>OW284514.1:48227438-58227438 GCA_935413205.1 Polydrusus cervinus
AGCCTAATTTATGGTGCGTTTTTCTGAATTCTTAAATAAATACGGCTGTTTAAGTTTAGTTAGAACACGAGATAAAATTATGTCCTTCCTAATACAATCTAAAGTCGATAAATGATATATTAAACATAATATTCTTATTGGGAACATTACAGATTATGTTCCGTGAAAATCTATATAGGACGCTTATTTAAATGTACTTTAACTAGATTTTATGCATTGTCGCCCATTTAAGCTTTCATCAGATGTTGGAGCTCATATTTCGGAAAAAATAAGAAAATAGCCATAGTAGGATTTTGCAAATTATTTCACGCTACAAAATCTACATATGACTCTTTATTTAGATATACTTTAACTAGATTTTATGCATTGTCGCCCATTTAAGCCTTTAAACAGGGGTTGGAGCTCATATTTCGGAAAAAATAAGAAAATAGCTATAGCCGGATTTTGCAAATTATTCCACGCTACAAAATCTACATAGTATGTCTCATTTGGATGTCCTTTAACTAAAAACTACGCATAGCTGCCGAATGAAACCTTCCAACAGGTTGAAGCTCATATTTCGGAAAAAATAAATTATTCTTATAATTCTTAAAGGTTCGAACGGACATTAGAAAGTACATCAAAACTGTTTATTTAATTTAAATTAAAACATAAACGCGGAATTCAAGAAACATTTTGTGGTAGAAACTTCTGATTTCCCGAAATTGTTTCATTGCAATGGCAAAAATTATCAATTCGACGTTTGCACACTTGATTTGACAAAAATGAGTTAACATTACTTACAAAAAAATCAGAATAGAAAGTTACAAGAGAGATGAAACGAATATTACTATCAAGAACATCCTATGGCTCTAAATTCAGTTTAATTTGATATCAAGGGAACGTGATTGTATTAAATCTTAATTCAAGTGAATTAAATTCATTTTAAAGGTCCGACTATACAAAATAAGTAATCAAAAAACTAATTTTACGTTAATTATTATTTCTTCGCATGAGAAAATTACCAAGATACAATAATATTTTACTTTTCTAGCACAATAACACCATGCATTATAAACAGCTTGTTTTAACTATTATACATGTTACAAACTATGATGAACTTTCATTGGCAGCCCAATTTATGGTGCGTTTTTCTGAATTCTTAAATAAATACGGCTGTTTAAGTTTAGTTAGAACACGAGATAAAATTATGTCCTTCCTAATATAATCTAAAGTTGAGAAATGATATATTAAACATAATATTCTTATTGGGAACATTACAGATTATGTTCTGTGGCAAAATCTATATAGGACGCCTATTTAAATGTACTTTAACTAGCTTTTACGCATTGTCGCCCATTTAAGCTTTCATACAGATATTGGAGCTCATATTTCGGAAAAAATAAGAAAATAGCCATAGCAGGATTTTGCAAATTATTTCACGCTACAAAATCTACATAGAACGCTTTATTTAGATATACGTTAACTAGATTTTATGCATTGTCGCCCATTTAAGCCTTTAAACAGGGGTTGGAGCTCATATTTCGGAAAAAATAAGAAAATAGCTATAGCCGGATTTTGCAAATTATTTCACGCTACAAAATCTACATAGTATGTCTTATTTGGATGTCCCTTAACTAAAAACTACGCATAGCCGCCGAATGAAACCTTCCAACAGGTTGAAGCTCATATTCCGGAAAAAATAAATTATTCTTATAATTCTTAAAGGTTCGAACGGACATTTGCAAAGAAAGTACATCAAAACTGTTTATTTAATTTAAATTAAAACATAAACGCGGAATTCAAGAAACATTTTGTGGTAGAAACTTCTGATTTCCCGAAATTGTTTCATTGCAATGGCAAAAATTATCAATTCGAAGTTTGCACACTTGATTTGACAAAAATGAGTTAACATACTTACAAAAAAATCAGAATAGAAAGTTACAAGAGAGATGAAACGAATATTACTATCAAGAACATCCTATGGCTCTAAATTCAGTTTAATTTGATATCAAGGGAACGTGGTTGTATTAAATCTTAATTCAAGTTAATTAAATTCATTTTAAAGGTCCGACTATACAAAATAAGTAATCAAAAAGCTAAATTTACGTAAATTATTATTTCTTTGCATGAGAAAATCACCAAGCTACTGTAAAATTTTACTTTTCTAGCACAATAACACCATGCATTGGAAACAGATTGTTTTAACTATTATACATGTTACAAACTATGATGAACTTTCATTGGCAGCTTAATTTATGGTGCGTCATTCTGAATTCTTAAATAAATACGGCTGTTTAAGTTTAGATAAAATTATGTCCTTCCTAATATAATCTAAAGTCGAGAAATGATATATTAAACATAATATTCTTATTGGGAACATTACAGATTATGTTCCGTGGCAAAATCTATATAGGACGCTTATTTAAATGTAATTGAACTAGATTTTATGCATTGTCGCCCATTTAAGCTTTCATACAGATGTTGGAGCTCATATTTCGGAAAAAATAAGAAAATAGCCATAGCAGGATTTTGCAAATTATTTCAAGCTACAAAAGCTACATAGAACGCTTTATTTAGATATACTTTAACTAGATTTTATGCATTGTCGCCTATTTAAGCCTTCAAACAGGGGTTGGAGCTAATATTTCGGATAAAATAAGAAAATAGCTATAGCCGGATTTTGCAAATTATTTCACGCTGCAAAATCTACATAGTATGTATCATTTGAATGTCCTTTATCTTAAAACTACGCATAGCCGCCGAATGAAACCTTCCAACAGGTTGGAGCTCATATTTCGAAAAAAATAAATTATTCTAATAATTCTTAAAGGTTCGAACGGACATTAGCAAAGAAAGTACATCAAAACTGTTTATTTAATTTAAATTAAAACATAAACGCGGTATCCAAGAAACATTTTGTGATAGAAACTTCTGATTTCCCAAAATTGTTTCATTGCAATGGCAAAAATTATCAATTCGACGTTTGTACACTTGATTTGACAAAAATGAGTTAAAATCACTTACAAAAAAATTAGAATATAAAGTTACAAGAGAGATGAAACGAATATTACTATCAATAACATCCAATGTCTACTAAATTCAGTTTAATTTGATCATAAGGGTACGTGGTTGTCTTAAATGTTAACTCAATTGATTTAAAATGTTTTTTAAAGGTCCGACTATACTAAATAAGTCATCAAAAAACCGAATTTACGTTAATTATTATTTCTTTGTTACAAACTATGATGAACTTTCATTGGCAGCTTAATTTATGGTGCGCCTTTCTGAATTCTTAAATAAATACGGCTGTTTAAGTTTAGTTAGAACACGAGATAAAATTATGTCCTTCCTAATATAATCTAAAGTCGAGAAATGATATATTAAACATAATATTCTTATTGGGAACATTACAGATTATGTTCCGTGGCAAAATCTATATAGGACGCTTATTTAAATGTACTTTAACTAGATTTTATGCATTGTCGCCCATTTAATCTTTCATACAGATGTTGGAGCTCATATTTCGGAAAAAATAAGAAAATAGCCATAGCAGGATTTTGCAAATTATTTCACGCTACAAAATCTACATAGAACGCTTTATTTAGATATACTTTAACTAGATTTTATGCATTGTCGCCCATTTAAGCCTTCAAACAGGGGTTGGAGCTAATATTTCGGATAAAATAAGAAAATAGCTATAGCCGGATTTTACAAATTATTTCACGCTGCAAAATCTACATAGTATGTATTATTTGAATGTCCCTTAACTAAAAACTATGCATAGCCGCCGAATGAAACCTTCCAACAGGTTGGAGCTCATATTTCGAAAAAAATAAATTATTCTTATAATTCTTAAAGGTTCGAACGGACATTAGCAAAGAAAGTACATCATAACTGTTTATTTAATTTAAATTAAAACATAAACGCGGAATTCAAGAAACATTTTGTGTTAGAAACTTCTGATTTCCCGAAATTGTTTCATTGCAATGGCAAAAATTATCAATTCGACGTTTGTACACTTGATTTGACAAAAATGAGTTAAAATCACTTACAAAAAAATAAGAATAAAAAGTTACAAGAGAGATGAAACGAACTACTAAATTACTATCAATAACATCCTATGTCTACTAAATTCAGTTTAATTTGATCATAAGGGTACGTGGTTGTCTTAAATGTTAACTCAATTGATTTAAAATGTTTTTTAAAGGTCCGACTATACAAAATAAGTCATCAAAAAACCGAATTTACGTTAATTATTATTTCTTTGTTACAAACTATGATGAACTTTCATTGGCAGCTTAATTTATGGTGCGCCTTTCTGAATTCTTAAATAAATACGGCTGTTTAAGTTTAGTTAGAACACGAGATAAAATTATGTCCTTCCTAATATAATCTAAAGTCGAGAAATGATATATTAAACATAATATTCTTATTGGGAACATTACAGATTATGTTCCGTGGCAAAATCTATATAGGACGCTTATTTAAATGTACCTTAACTAGCTTTTACGCATTGTCGCCCATTTAAGCTTTCATACAGATATTGGAGCTCATATTTCGGAAAAAATAAGAAAATAGCCATAGCAGGATTTTGCAAATTATTTCACGCTACAAAATCTACATATGACGCTTTATTTAGATATACTTTAACTAGATGTTATGCATTGTCGCCCATTTAAGCCTTTAAACAGGGGTTGGAGCTCATATTTCGGAAAAAATAAGAAAATAGCTATAGCCGGATTTTGCAAATTATTTCACGCTGCAAAATCTACATAGTATGTATCATTTGAATGTCCTTTATCTAAAAACTACGCATACCCGCCGAAGGAAACCTTCCAACAGGTTGGAGCTCATATTTCGAAAAAAATAATATATTCTTATAATTCTTAAAAGGTTCGAACGGACATTAGCAAAGAAAGTACATCAAAACTGTTTATTTAATTTAAATTAAAACATAAACGCTGTATCCAAGAAACATTTTGTGATAGAAACTTCTGATTTCCCGAAATTGTTTCATTGCAATGGCAAAACTTATCAATTCGACGTTTGTACACTTGATTTGACAAAAATGAGTTAAAATCACTTACAAAAAAATAAGAATAAAAAGTTACAAGAGAGATGAAACGAATATTACTATCAATATGTCTACTAAATTCAGTTTAATTTGATCATAAGGGTACGTGGTTGTCTTAAATGTTAACTCAATTGATTTAAAATGTTTTTTAAAGGTCCGACTATACAAAATAAGTCATCAAAAAACCGAATTTACGTTAATTATTCTTTCTTTGTTACAAACTATGATGATCTTTCATTGGCAGCCTAATTTATGGTGCGTTTTTCTGAATTCTTAAATAAATACGGCTGTTTAAGTTTAGTTAGAACACGAGATAAAATTATGTCCTTCCTAATACAATCTAAAGTCGATAAATGATATATTAAACATAATATTCTTATTGGGAACATTACAGATTATGTTCCGTGAAAATCTATATAGGACGCTTATTTAAATGTACTTTAACTAGATTTTATGCATTGTCGCCCATTTAAGCTTTCATCAGATGTTGGAGCTCATATTTCGGAAAAAATAAGAAAATAGCCATAGTAGGATTTTGCAAATTATTTCACGCTACAAAATCTACATATGACTCTTTATTTAGATATACTTTAACTAGATTTTATGCATTGTCGCCCATTTAAGCCTTTAAACAGGGGTTGGAGCTCATATTTCGGAAAAAATAAGAAAATAGCTATAGCCGGATTTTGCAAATTATTCCACGCTACAAAATCTACATAGTATGTCTCATTTGGATGTCCTTTAACTAAAAACTACGCATAGCTGCCGAATGAAACCTTCCAACAGGTTGAAGCTCATATTTCGGAAAAAATAAATTATTCTTATAATTCTTAAAGGTTCGAACGGACATTAGAAAGTACATCAAAACTGTTTATTTAATTTAAATTAAAACATAAACGCGGAATTCAAGAAACATTTTGTGGTAGAAACTTCTGATTTCCCGAAATTGTTTCATTGCAATGGCAAAAATTATCAATTCGACGTTTGCACACTTGATTTGACAAAAATGAGTTAACATTACTTACAAAAAAATCAGAATAGAAAGTTACAAGAGAGATGAAACGAATATTACTATCAAGAACATCCTATGGCTCTAAATTCAGTTTAATTTGATATCAAGGGAACGTGATTGTATTAAATCTTAATTCAAGTGAATTAAATTCATTTTAAAGGTCCGACTATACAAAATAAGTAATCAAAAAACTAATTTTACGTTAATTATTATTTCTTCGCATGAGAAAATTACCAAGATACAATAATATTTTACTTTTCTAGCACAATAACACCATGCATTATAAACAGCTTGTTTTAACTATTATACATGTTACAAACTATGATGAACTTTCATTGGCAGCCCAATTTATGGTGCGTTTTTCTGAATTCTTAAATAAATACGGCTGTTTAAGTTTAGTTAGAACACGAGATAAAATTATGTCCTTCCTAATATAATCTAAAGTTGAGAAATGATATATTAAACATAATATTCTTATTGGGAACATTACAGATTATGTTCTGTGGCAAAATCTATATAGGACGCCTATTTAAATGTACTTTAACTAGCTTTTACGCATTGTCGCCCATTTAAGCTTTCATACAGATATTGGAGCTCATATTTCGGAAAAAATAAGAAAATAGCCATAGCAGGATTTTGCAAATTATTTCACGCTACAAAATCTACATAGAACGCTTTATTTAGATATACGTTAACTAGATTTTATGCATTGTCGCCCATTTAAGCCTTTAAACAGGGGTTGGAGCTCATATTTCGGAAAAAATAAGAAAATAGCTATAGCCGGATTTTGCAAATTATTTCACGCTACAAAATCTACATAGTATGTCTTATTTGGATGTCCCTTAACTAAAAACTACGCATAGCCGCCGAATGAAACCTTCCAACAGGTTGAAGCTCATATTCCGGAAAAAATAAATTATTCTTATAATTCTTAAAGGTTCGAACGGACATTTGCAAAGAAAGTACATCAAAACTGTTTATTTAATTTAAATTAAAACATAAACGCGGAATTCAAGAAACATTTTGTGGTAGAAACTTCTGATTTCCCGAAATTGTTTCATTGCAATGGCAAAAATTATCAATTCGAAGTTTGCACACTTGATTTGACAAAAATGAGTTAACATACTTACAAAAAAATCAGAATAGAAAGTTACAAGAGAGATGAAACGAATATTACTATCAAGAACATCCTATGGCTCTAAATTCAGTTTAATTTGATATCAAGGGAACGTGGTTGTATTAAATCTTAATTCAAGTTAATTAAATTCATTTTAAAGGTCCGACTATACAAAATAAGTAATCAAAAAGCTAAATTTACGTAAATTATTATTTCTTTGCATGAGAAAATCACCAAGCTACTGTAAAATTTTACTTTTCTAGCACAATAACACCATGCATTGGAAACAGATTGTTTTAACTATTATACATGTTACAAACTATGATGAACTTTCATTGGCAGCTTAATTTATGGTGCGTCATTCTGAATTCTTAAATAAATACGGCTGTTTAAGTTTAGATAAAATTATGTCCTTCCTAATATAATCTAAAGTCGAGAAATGATATATTAAACATAATATTCTTATTGGGAACATTACAGATTATGTTCCGTGGCAAAATCTATATAGGACGCTTATTTAAATGTAATTGAACTAGATTTTATGCATTGTCGCCCATTTAAGCTTTCATACAGATGTTGGAGCTCATATTTCGGAAAAAATAAGAAAATAGCCATAGCAGGATTTTGCAAATTATTTCAAGCTACAAAAGCTACATAGAACGCTTTATTTAGATATACTTTAACTAGATTTTATGCATTGTCGCCTATTTAAGCCTTCAAACAGGGGTTGGAGCTAATATTTCGGATAAAATAAGAAAATAGCTATAGCCGGATTTTGCAAATTATTTCACGCTGCAAAATCTACATAGTATGTATCATTTGAATGTCCTTTATCTTAAAACTACGCATAGCCGCCGAATGAAACCTTCCAACAGGTTGGAGCTCATATTTCGAAAAAAATAAATTATTCTAATAATTCTTAAAGGTTCGAACGGACATTAGCAAAGAAAGTACATCAAAACTGTTTATTTAATTTAAATTAAAACATAAACGCGGTATCCAAGAAACATTTTGTGATAGAAACTTCTGATTTCCCAAAATTGTTTCATTGCAATGGCAAAAATTATCAATTCGACGTTTGTACACTTGATTTGACAAAAATGAGTTAAAATCACTTACAAAAAAATTAGAATATAAAGTTACAAGAGAGATGAAACGAATATTACTATCAATAACATCCAATGTCTACTAAA
This sequence comes from Polydrusus cervinus, assembly GCA_935413205.1. Classification (NCBI taxonomy): domain Eukaryota; kingdom Metazoa; phylum Arthropoda; class Insecta; order Coleoptera; family Curculionidae; genus Polydrusus; species Polydrusus cervinus. The sequence goes on from OW284514.1 coordinate 48,235,817, forward strand.
TTCAGTTTAATTTGATCATAAGGGTACGTGGTTGTCTTAAATGTTAACTCAATTGATTTAAAATGTTTTTTAAAGGTCCGACTATACTAAATAAGTCATCAAAAAACCGAATTTACGTTAATTATTATTTCTTTGTTACAAACTATGATGAACTTTCATTGGCAGCTTAATTTATGGTGCGCCTTTCTGAATTCTTAAATAAATACGGCTGTTTAAGTTTAGTTAGAACACGAGATAAAATTATGTCCTTCCTAATATAATCTAAAGTCGAGAAATGATATATTAAACATAATATTCTTATTGGGAACATTACAGATTATGTTCCGTGGCAAAATCTATATAGGACGCTTATTTAAATGTACTTTAACTAGATTTTATGCATTGTCGCCCATTTAATCTTTCATACAGATGTTGGAGCTCATATTTCGGAAAAAATAAGAAAATAGCCATAGCAGGATTTTGCAAATTATTTCACGCTACAAAATCTACATAGAACGCTTTATTTAGATATACTTTAACTAGATTTTATGCATTGTCGCCCATTTAAGCCTTCAAACAGGGGTTGGAGCTAATATTTCGGATAAAATAAGAAAATAGCTATAGCCGGATTTTACAAATTATTTCACGCTGCAAAATCTACATAGTATGTATTATTTGAATGTCCCTTAACTAAAAACTATGCATAGCCGCCGAATGAAACCTTCCAACAGGTTGGAGCTCATATTTCGAAAAAAATAAATTATTCTTATAATTCTTAAAGGTTCGAACGGACATTAGCAAAGAAAGTACATCATAACTGTTTATTTAATTTAAATTAAAACATAAACGCGGAATTCAAGAAACATTTTGTGTTAGAAACTTCTGATTTCCCGAAATTGTTTCATTGCAATGGCAAAAATTATCAATTCGACGTTTGTACACTTGATTTGACAAAAATGAGTTAAAATCACTTACAAAAAAATAAGAATAAAAAGTTACAAGAGAGATGAAACGAACTACTAAATTACTATCAATAACATCCTATGTCTACTAAATTCAGTTTAATTTGATCATAAGGGTACGTGGTTGTCTTAAATGTTAACTCAATTGATTTAAAATGTTTTTTAAAGGTCCGACTATACAAAATAAGTCATCAAAAAACCGAATTTACGTTAATTATTATTTCTTTGTTACAAACTATGATGAACTTTCATTGGCAGCTTAATTTATGGTGCGCCTTTCTGAATTCTTAAATAAATACGGCTGTTTAAGTTTAGTTAGAACACGAGATAAAATTATGTCCTTCCTAATATAATCTAAAGTCGAGAAATGATATATTAAACATAATATTCTTATTGGGAACATTACAGATTATGTTCCGTGGCAAAATCTATATAGGACGCTTATTTAAATGTACCTTAACTAGCTTTTACGCATTGTCGCCCATTTAAGCTTTCATACAGATATTGGAGCTCATATTTCGGAAAAAATAAGAAAATAGCCATAGCAGGATTTTGCAAATTATTTCACGCTACAAAATCTACATATGACGCTTTATTTAGATATACTTTAACTAGATGTTATGCATTGTCGCCCATTTAAGCCTTTAAACAGGGGTTGGAGCTCATATTTCGGAAAAAATAAGAAAATAGCTATAGCCGGATTTTGCAAATTATTTCACGCTGCAAAATCTACATAGTATGTATCATTTGAATGTCCTTTATCTAAAAACTACGCATACCCGCCGAAGGAAACCTTCCAACAGGTTGGAGCTCATATTTCGAAAAAAATAATATATTCTTATAATTCTTAAAAGGTTCGAACGGACATTAGCAAAGAAAGTACATCAAAACTGTTTATTTAATTTAAATTAAAACATAAACGCTGTATCCAAGAAACATTTTGTGATAGAAACTTCTGATTTCCCGAAATTGTTTCATTGCAATGGCAAAACTTATCAATTCGACGTTTGTACACTTGATTTGACAAAAATGAGTTAAAATCACTTACAAAAAAATAAGAATAAAAAGTTACAAGAGAGATGAAACGAATATTACTATCAATATGTCTACTAAATTCAGTTTAATTTGATCATAAGGGTACGTGGTTGTCTTAAATGTTAACTCAATTGATTTAAAATGTTTTTTAAAGGTCCGACTATACAAAATAAGTCATCAAAAAACCGAATTTACGTTAATTATTCTTTCTTTGTTACAAACTATGATGATCTTTCATTGGCAGCCTAATTTATGGTGCGTTTTTCTGAATTCTTAAATAAATACGGCTGTTTAAGTTTAGTTAGAACACGAGATAAAATTATGTCCTTCCTAATACAATCTAAAGTCGATAAATGATATATTAAACATAATATTCTTATTGGGAACATTACAGATTATGTTCCGTGAAAATCTATATAGGACGCTTATTTAAATGTACTTTAACTAGATTTTATGCATTGTCGCCCATTTAAGCTTTCATCAGATGTTGGAGCTCATATTTCGGAAAAAATAAGAAAATAGCCATAGTAGGATTTTGCAAATTATTTCACGCTACAAAATCTACATATGACTCTTTATTTAGATATACTTTAACTAGATTTTATGCATTGTCGCCCATTTAAGCCTTTAAACAGGGGTTGGAGCTCATATTTCGGAAAAAATAAGAAAATAGCTATAGCCGGATTTTGCAAATTATTCCACGCTACAAAATCTACATAGTATGTCTCATTTGGATGTCCTTTAACTAAAAACTACGCATAGCTGCCGAATGAAACCTTCCAACAGGTTGAAGCTCATATTTCGGAAAAAATAAATTATTCTTATAATTCTTAAAGGTTCGAACGGACATTAGAAAGTACATCAAAACTGTTTATTTAATTTAAATTAAAACATAAACGCGGAATTCAAGAAACATTTTGTGGTAGAAACTTCTGATTTCCCGAAATTGTTTCATTGCAATGGCAAAAATTATCAATTCGACGTTTGCACACTTGATTTGACAAAAATGAGTTAACATTACTTACAAAAAAATCAGAATAGAAAGTTACAAGAGAGATGAAACGAATATTACTATCAAGAACATCCTATGGCTCTAAATTCAGTTTAATTTGATATCAAGGGAACGTGATTGTATTAAATCTTAATTCAAGTGAATTAAATTCATTTTAAAGGTCCGACTATACAAAATAAGTAATCAAAAAACTAATTTTACGTTAATTATTATTTCTTCGCATGAGAAAATTACCAAGATACAATAATATTTTACTTTTCTAGCACAATAACACCATGCATTATAAACAGCTTGTTTTAACTATTATACATGTTACAAACTATGATGAACTTTCATTGGCAGCCCAATTTATGGTGCGTTTTTCTGAATTCTTAAATAAATACGGCTGTTTAAGTTTAGTTAGAACACGAGATAAAATTATGTCCTTCCTAATATAATCTAAAGTTGAGAAATGATATATTAAACATAATATTCTTATTGGGAACATTACAGATTATGTTCTGTGGCAAAATCTATATAGGACGCCTATTTAAATGTACTTTAACTAGCTTTTACGCATTGTCGCCCATTTAAGCTTTCATACAGATATTGGAGCTCATATTTCGGAAAAAATAAGAAAATAGCCATAGCAGGATTTTGCAAATTATTTCACGCTACAAAATCTACATAGAACGCTTTATTTAGATATACGTTAACTAGATTTTATGCATTGTCGCCCATTTAAGCCTTTAAACAGGGGTTGGAGCTCATATTTCGGAAAAAATAAGAAAATAGCTATAGCCGGATTTTGCAAATTATTTCACGCTACAAAATCTACATAGTATGTCTTATTTGGATGTCCCTTAACTAAAAACTACGCATAGCCGCCGAATGAAACCTTCCAACAGGTTGAAGCTCATATTCCGGAAAAAATAAATTATTCTTATAATTCTTAAAGGTTCGAACGGACATTTGCAAAGAAAGTACATCAAAACTGTTTATTTAATTTAAATTAAAACATAAACGCGGAATTCAAGAAACATTTTGTGGTAGAAACTTCTGATTTCCCGAAATTGTTTCATTGCAATGGCAAAAATTATCAATTCGAAGTTTGCACACTTGATTTGACAAAAATGAGTTAACATACTTACAAAAAAATCAGAATAGAAAGTTACAAGAGAGATGAAACGAATATTACTATCAAGAACATCCTATGGCTCTAAATTCAGTTTAATTTGATATCAAGGGAACGTGGTTGTATTAAATCTTAATTCAAGTTAATTAAATTCATTTTAAAGGTCCGACTATACAAAATAAGTAATCAAAAAGCTAAATTTACGTAAATTATTATTTCTTTGCATGAGAAAATCACCAAGCTACTGTAAAATTTTACTTTTCTAGCACAATAACACCATGCATTGGAAACAGATTGTTTTAACTATTATACATGTTACAAACTATGATGAACTTTCATTGGCAGCTTAATTTATGGTGCGTCATTCTGAATTCTTAAATAAATACGGCTGTTTAAGTTTAGATAAAATTATGTCCTTCCTAATATAATCTAAAGTCGAGAAATGATATATTAAACATAATATTCTTATTGGGAACATTACAGATTATGTTCCGTGGCAAAATCTATATAGGACGCTTATTTAAATGTAATTGAACTAGATTTTATGCATTGTCGCCCATTTAAGCTTTCATACAGATGTTGGAGCTCATATTTCGGAAAAAATAAGAAAATAGCCATAGCAGGATTTTGCAAATTATTTCAAGCTACAAAAGCTACATAGAACGCTTTATTTAGATATACTTTAACTAGATTTTATGCATTGTCGCCTATTTAAGCCTTCAAACAGGGGTTGGAGCTAATATTTCGGATAAAATAAGAAAATAGCTATAGCCGGATTTTGCAAATTATTTCACGCTGCAAAATCTACATAGTATGTATCATTTGAATGTCCTTTATCTTAAAACTACGCATAGCCGCCGAATGAAACCTTCCAACAGGTTGGAGCTCATATTTCGAAAAAAATAAATTATTCTAATAATTCTTAAAGGTTCGAACGGACATTAGCAAAGAAAGTACATCAAAACTGTTTATTTAATTTAAATTAAAACATAAACGCGGTATCCAAGAAACATTTTGTGATAGAAACTTCTGATTTCCCAAAATTGTTTCATTGCAATGGCAAAAATTATCAATTCGACGTTTGTACACTTGATTTGACAAAAATGAGTTAAAATCACTTACAAAAAAATTAGAATATAAAGTTACAAGAGAGATGAAACGAATATTACTATCAATAACATCCAATGTCTACTAAATTCAGTTTAATTTGATCATAAGGGTACGTGGTTGTCTTAAATGTTAACTCAATTGATTTAAAATGTTTTTTAAAGGTCCGACTATACTAAATAAGTCATCAAAAAACCGAATTTACGTTAATTATTATTTCTTTGTTACAAACTATGATGAACTTTCATTGGCAGCTTAATTTATGGTGCGCCTTTCTGAATTCTTAAATAAATACGGCTGTTTAAGTTTAGTTAGAACACGAGATAAAATTATGTCCTTCCTAATATAATCTAAAGTCGAGAAATGATATATTAAACATAATATTCTTATTGGGAACATTACAGATTATGTTCCGTGGCAAAATCTATATAGGACGCTTATTTAAATGTACTTTAACTAGATTTTATGCATTGTCGCCCATTTAATCTTTCATACAGATGTTGGAGCTCATATTTCGGAAAAAATAAGAAAATAGCCATAGCAGGATTTTGCAAATTATTTCACGCTACAAAATCTACATAGAACGCTTTATTTAGATATACTTTAACTAGATTTTATGCATTGTCGCCCATTTAAGCCTTCAAACAGGGGTTGGAGCTAATATTTCGGATAAAATAAGAAAATAGCTATAGCCGGATTTTACAAATTATTTCACGCTGCAAAATCTACATAGTATGTATTATTTGAATGTCCCTTAACTAAAAACTATGCATAGCCGCCGAATGAAACCTTCCAACAGGTTGGAGCTCATATTTCGAAAAAAATAAATTATTCTTATAATTCTTAAAGGTTCGAACGGACATTAGCAAAGAAAGTACATCATAACTGTTTATTTAATTTAAATTAAAACATAAACGCGGAATTCAAGAAACATTTTGTGTTAGAAACTTCTGATTTCCCGAAATTGTTTCATTGCAATGGCAAAAATTATCAATTCGACGTTTGTACACTTGATTTGACAAAAATGAGTTAAAATCACTTACAAAAAAATAAGAATAAAAAGTTACAAGAGAGATGAAACGAACTACTAAATTACTATCAATAACATCCTATGTCTACTAAATTCAGTTTAATTTGATCATAAGGGTACGTGGTTGTCTTAAATGTTAACTCAATTGATTTAAAATGTTTTTTAAAGGTCCGACTATACAAAATAAGTCATCAAAAAACCGAATTTACGTTAATTATTATTTCTTTGTTACAAACTATGATGAACTTTCATTGGCAGCTTAATTTATGGTGCGCCTTTCTGAATTCTTAAATAAATACGGCTGTTTAAGTTTAGTTAGAACACGAGATAAAATTATGTCCTTCCTAATATAATCTAAAGTCGAGAAATGATATATTAAACATAATATTCTTATTGGGAACATTACAGATTATGTTCCGTGGCAAAATCTATATAGGACGCTTATTTAAATGTACTTTAACTAGATTTTATGCATTGTCGCCCATTTAATCTTTCATACTGATGTTGGAGCTCATATTTCGGAAAAAATAAGAAAATAACCATAGCAGGATTTTGCAAATTATTTCACGCTACAAAAGCTACATAGAACGCTTTATTTAGATATACTTTAACTAGATTTTATGCATTGTCGCCTATTTAAGCCTTCAAACAGGGGTTGGAGCTAATAATTCGGATAAAATAAGAAAATAGCTATAGCCGGATTTTGCAAATTATTTCACGCTGCAAAATCTACATAGTATGTATCATTTGAATGTCCTTTATCTAAAAACTACGCATAGCCGCCGAATGAAACCTTCCAACAGGTTGGAGCTCATATTTCGAAAAAAATAAATTATTCTAATAATTCTTAAAGGTTCGAACGGACATTAGCAAAGAAAGTACATCAAAACTGTTTATTTAATTTAAATTAAAACATAAACGCGGTATCCAAGAAACATTTTGTGATAGAAACTTCTGATTTCCCGAAATTGTTTCATTGCAATGGCAAAAATTATCAATTCGACGTTTGTACACTTGACTTGACAAAAATGAGTTAAAATCACTTACAAAAAAATAAGAATAAAAAGTTACAAGAGAGATGAAACGAACTACTAAATTACTATCAATAACATCCTATGTCTACTAAATTCAGTTTAATTTGATCATAAGGGTACGTGGTTGTCTTAAATGTTAACTCAATTGATTTAAAATGTGTTTTAAAGGTCCGACTATACAAAATAAGTCATCAAAAAACCGAATTTACGTTAATTATTATTTCTTTGTTACAAACTATGATGAACTTTCATTGGCAGCTTAATTTATGGTGCGCCTTTCTGAATTCTTAAATAAATACGGCTGTTTAAGTTTAGTTAGAACACGAGATAAAATTATGTCCTTCCTAATATAATCTAAAGTCGAGAAATGATATATTAAACATAATATTCTTATTGGGAACATTACAGATTATGTTCCGTGGCAAAATCTATATAGGACGCTTATTTAAATGTACTTTAACTAGATTTTATGCATTGTCGCCCATTTAATCTTTCATACTGATGTTGGAGCTCATATTTCGGAAAAAATAAGAAAATAACCATAGCAGGATTTTGCAAATTATTTCACGCTACAAAATCTACATAGAACGCTTTATTTAGATATACATTAACTAGATTTTATGCATTGTCGCCCATTTAAGCCTTCAAACAGGGGTTGAAGCTAATATTTCGGATAAAATAAGAAAATAGCTATAGCCGGATTTTGCAAATTATTTCACGCTGCAAAATCTATACATAGTATGTATCATTTGAATGTCCTTCATCTAAAAACTACGCATAGCCGCCGAAGGAAACCTTCCAACAGGTTGGAGCTCATATTTCGAAAAAAATTAAATATTCTTATAATTCTTAAAAGGTTCGAACGGACATTAGCAAAGAAAGTACATCAAAACTGTTTAGTTAATTTAAATTAAAACATAAACGCGGTATCCAAGAAACATTTTGTGATAGAAACTTCTGATTTCCCGAAATTGTTTCATTGCAATGGCAATATATATCAATTCGACGTTTGTACACTTGATTTGACAAAAATGAGTTAAAATCACTTACAAAAAAATCAGAATATAAAGTTACAAGAGAGATGAAATGAATATTACTATCAATAACATCCTATGTCTACTAAATTCAGTTTAATTTGATAATAAGGGTACGTGGTTGTCTTAAATGTTAATTCAATTGATTTAAAATGTTTTTTAACGGTCCGACTATACAAAATAAGTCATCAAAAAACTAATTTTACGTTAATTATTATTTCATTTGCATGAGAAAATCAGCAAGCTACAGTAAAATATTACTTTTCTAGCACAATAACACCATGCATTATAAACAGCTTGTTTTAACTATTATACATGTTACAAACTATGATGAACTTTCATTGGCAGCTTAATTTATGGTGCGTTTTTCTGAATTCTTAAATAAATACGGCTGTTTAAGTTTAGTTAGAACACGAGATAAAATTATGTCCTTCCTAATATAATCTAAAGTTGAGAAATGATATATTAAACATAATATTCTTATTGGGAACATTACAGATTATGTTCTGTGGCAAAATCTATATAGGACGCCTATTTAAATGTACTTTAACTAGCTTTTACGCATTGTCGCCCATTTAAGCTTTCATACAGATATTGGAGCTCATATTTCGGAAAAAATAAGAAAATAGCCATAGCAGGAGTTTGCAAATTATTTAACGCTACAAAATCTACATATGACGCTTTATTTAGATATACTTTAACTAGATGTTATGCATTGTCGCCCATTTAAGCCTTTAAACAGGTGTTGGAGCTCATATTTCGGAAAAAATAAGAAAATAGCTATAACCGGATTTTGCAAATTATTTCACGCTGCAAAATCTACATAGTATGTATCATTTAAATGTCCTTCATCTAAAAACTACGCATACCCGCCGAAGGAAACCTTCCAACAGGTTGGAGCTCATATTTCGAAAAAAATAATATATTCTTATAATTCTTAAAAGGTTCGAACGGACATTAGCAAAGAAAGTACATCAAAACTGTTTATTTAATTTAAATTAAAACATAAACGCGGTATCCAAGAAACATTTTGTGATAAAAACTTCTGATTTCCCGAAATTGTTTCATTGCAATGGCAAAAATTATCAATTCGACGTTTGCACACTTGATTTGACAAAAATGAGTTAAAATCACTTACAAAAAAATTAGAATAAAAAGTTACAAGAGAGAAGAAATGAATATTACTATCAATAACATCCTATGTCTACTAAATTCAGTTTAATTTGATAATAGGGGTACGTGGTTGTCTTAAATGTTAACTCAATTGATTTAAAATGTTTTTTAAAGGTCCGACTATACAAAATAAGTCATTAAAAAACTAATTTTACGTTAATTATTATTTCTTCGCATGAGAAAATTACCAAGATACAATAATATTTTACTTTTCTAGCACAATAACACCATGCATTATAAACAGCTTGTTTTAACTATTATACATGTTACAAACTATGATGAACTTTCATTGGCAGCTTAATTTATGGTGCGTTTTTCTGAATTCTTAAATAAATACGGCTGTTTAAGTTTAGTTAGAACACGAGATAAAATTATGTCCTTCCTAATATAATCTAAAGTTGAGAAATGATATATTAAACATAATATTCTTATTGGGAACATTACAGATTATGTTCTGTGGCAAAATCTATATAGGACGCCTATTTAAATGTACTTTAACTAGCTTTTACGCATTGTCGCCCATTTAAGCTTTCATACAGATATTGGAGCTCATATTTCGGAAAAAATAAGAAAATAGCCATAGCAGGATTTTGCAAATTATTTCACGCTACAAAATCTACATATGACGCTTTATTTAGATATACTTTAACTAGATGTTATGCATTGTCGCCCATTTAAGCCTTTAAACAGGGGTTGGAGCTCATATTTCGGAAAAAATAAGAAAATAGCTATAGCCGGATTTTGCAAATTATTTCACGCTGCAAAATCTACATAGTATGTATCATTTGAATGTCCTTTATCTAAAAACTACGCATACCCGCCGAAGGAAACCTTCCAACAGGTTGGAGCTCATATTTCGAAAAAAATAATATATTCTTATAATTCTTAAAAGGTTCGAACGGACATTAGCAAAGAAAGTACATCAAAACTGTTTATTTAATTTAAATTAAAACATAAACGCTGTATCCAAGAAACATTTTGTGATAGAAACTTCTGATTTCCCGAAATTGTTTCATTGCAATGGCAAAACTTATCAATTCGACGTTTGTACACTTGATTTGACAAAAATGAGTTAAAATCACTTACAAAAAAATAAGAATAAAAAGTTACAAGAGAGATGAAACGAATATTACTATCAATATGTCTACTAAATTCAGTTTAATTTGATCATAAGGGTACGTGGTTGTCTTAAATGTTAACTCAATTGATTTAAAATGTTTTTTAAAGGTCCGACTATACAAAATAAGTCATCAAAAAACCGAATTTACGTTAATTATTCTTTCTTTGTTACAAACTATGATGATCTTTCATTGGCAGCCTAATTTATGGTGCGTTTTTCTGAATTCTTAAATAAATACGGCTGTTTAAGTTTAGTTAGAACACGAGATAAAATTATGTCCTTCCTAATACAATCTAAAGTCGATAAATGATATATTAAACATAATATTCTTATTGGGAACATTACAGATTATGTTCCGTGAAAATCTATATAGGACGCTTATTTAAATGTACTTTAACTAGATTTTATGCATTGTCGCCCATTTAAGCTTTCATCAGATGTTGGAGCTCATATTTCGGAAAAAATAAGAAAATAGCCATAGTAGGATTTTGCAAATTATTTCACGCTACAAAATCTACATAGAACGCTTTATTTAGATATACGTTAACTAGATTTTATGCATTCTCGCCCATTTAAGCCTTCAAACAGGGGTTGGAGTTAATATTTCGGATAAAATAAGAAAATAGCTATAGCAGGATTTTGCAAATTATTTCCCGCTGCAAAATCTTCATAGTATGTATCATTTGAATGTCCTTTATCTAAAAGCCACGCATAGCCGCCGAATGAAACCTTCTAACAGGTTGGAGCTCATATTTCGAAAAAAATAAATTATTCTTATAATTCCTAAAAGGTTCGAACGGACAAAGACAGTACATCAAAACTGTTTATTTAATTTAAATTAAAACATAAACGCGGTATCCAAGAAACATTTTGTGATAGAAACTTCTGATTTCCCGAAATTGTTTCATTGCAATGGCAAACATTATCAATTCGACGTTTGTACACTTGATTTGACAAAAATGAGTTAAAATCACTTACAAAAAAATAAGAATATAAAGTTACAAGAGAGATGAAACGAATATTACTATTAATAACTACCTATGTCTACTAAATTCAGTTTAATTTGATAATAAGGGTACGTGGTTGTCTTAAATGTCAATTCAATTGATTTAAAATGTTTTTTAACGGTCCGACTATACAAAATAAGTAATCAAAAAACTAAATTTACGTTAATTATTATTTCTTTGCATGAGAAAATCACCAAGCTACTGTAAAATTTTACTTTTCTAGCACAATAACCCCATGCATTGGAAACATATTGTTTTAACTATTATACATATTACAAACTATGATGAACTTTCATTGGCAGCTTAATTTATGGTGCGTTTTTCTGAATTCTTAAATAAATACGGCTGTTTAAGTTTAGTTAGAACACGAGATAAAATTATGTCCTTCCTAATATAATCTAAAGTTGAGAAATGATATATTAAACATAATATTCTTATTGGGAACATTACAGATTATCTTCCGTGGCAAAATCTATATAACACGCCTATTTAAATGTACTTTAACTAGCTTTTGCGCATTGTCGCCCATTTAAGCTTTCATCCAGATATTGGAGCTCATATTTCGGAAAAAATAAGAAAATAGCCATAGCAGGATTTTGCAAATTATTTCACGCTACAAAATCTACATATGACTCTTTATTTAGATATACTTTAACTAGATTTTATGCATTGTCGCCCATTTAAGCCTTTAAACAGGGGTTGGAGCTCATATTTCGGAAAAAATAAGAAAATAGCTATAGCCGGATTTTGCAAATTATTTCACGCAACAAAAGCTACATAGTATGTCTCATTTGGATGTCCTTTAACTAAAAACTACGCATAGCCGCCGAATGAAACCTTCCAACAGGTTGAAGCTCATATTTCGGAAAAAATTAATTATTCTTATAATTCTTAAAGGTTCGAACGGACATTAGAAAGTACATCAAAACTGTTTATTTAATTTAAATTAAAACATAAACGCGGAATTCAAGAAACATTTTGTGGTAGAAACTTCTGATCTCCCGAAATTGTTTCATTGCAATGGCAAAAATTATCAATTCGACGTTTGCACACTTGATTTGACAAAAATGAGTTAACATCACTTACAAAAAAATCAGAATAGAAAGTTACAAGAGAGATGAAACGAATATTACTATCAAGAACATCCTATGGCTCTAAATTCAATTTAATTTGATATCAAGGGAACGTGGTTGTGTTAAATCTTAATTCAAGTGAATTAAATTCATTTTAAAGGTCCGACTATACAAAATAAGTAATCAAAAAACTAATTTTACGTTAATTATTATTTCTTCGCATGAGAAAATTACCAAGATACAATAATATTTTACTTTTCTAGCACAATAACACCATGCATTATAAACAGCTTGTTTTAACTATTATACATGTTACAAACTATGATGAACTTTTATTGGCAGCCTAATTTATGGTGCGTTTTTCTGAATTCTTAAATAAATACGGCTGTTTAAGTTTAGTAAGAACACGAGATAAAATTATGTCCTTCCTAATATAATCTAAAGTTGAGAAATGATATATTAAACATAATATTCTTATTGGGAACATTACAGATTATGTTCTGTGGCAAAATCTATATAGGACGCCTATTTAAATGTACTTTAACTAGCTTTTACGCATTGTCGCCCATTTAAGCTTTCATACAGATATTGGAGCTCATATTTCGGAAAAAATAAGAAAATAGCCATAGCAGGATTTTGCAAATTATTTCACGCTACAAAATCTACATAGAACGCTTTATTTAGATATACTTTAACTAGATGTTATGCATTGTCGCCCATTTAAGCCTTTAAACAGGGGTTGGAGCTCATATTTCGGAAAAAATAAGAAAATAGCTATTGCCGGATTTTGCAAATTATTTCACGCTACAAAATCTACATAGTATGTCTTATTTGGATGTCCCTTAACTAAAAACTACGCATAGCCGCCGAATGAAACCTTCCAACAGGTTGAAGCTCATATTCCGGAAAAAATAAATTATTCTTATAATTCTTAAAGGTTCGAACGGACATTAGCAAAGAAAGTACATCAAAACTGTTTATTTAATTTAAATTAAAACATAAACGCGGAATTCAAGAAACATTTTGTGGTAGAAACTTCTGATTTCCCGAAATTGTTTCATTGCAATGAAGAAATTATCAATTCGACGTTTGCACACTTGATTTGACAAAAATGAGTTAACATCACTTACAAAAAAATCAGAATAGAAAGTTACAAGAGAGATGAAACGAATATTACTATCAAGAACATCCTATGGCTCTAAATTCAGTTTAATTTGATATCAAGGGAACGTGGTTGTGTTAAATCTTAATTCAAGTGAATTAAATTCATTTTAAAGGTCCGACTATACAAAATAAGTAATCAAAAAACTAATTTTACGTTAATTATTATTTCTTTGCATGAGAAAATCAACAAGCTACTGTAAAATTTTACTTTTCTTGCACAATAACACCATGCATTATAAACAGATTGTTTTAACTATTATACATGTTACAAACTATGATGAACTTTCATTGGCAGCTTAATTTATGGTGCGTCATTCTGAATTCTTAAATAAATACGGCTGTTTAAGTTTAGTTAGAACACGAGATAAAATTATGTCCTTCCTAATATAATCTAAAGTCGAGAAATGATATATTAAACATAATATTCTTATTGGGAACATTACAGATTATGTTCCGTGGCAAAATCTATATAGCACGCTTATTTAAACTTTAACTAGATTTTATGCATTGTCGCCCATTTAAGCTTTCATACAGATGTTGGAGCTCATATTTCGGAAAAAATAAGAAAATAGCCATAGCAGGATATGGCAAATTATTTCACGCTACAAAATCTACATAGAACGCTTTATTTAGATATACGTTAACTAGATTTTATGCATTCTCGCCCATTTAAGCCTTCAAACAGGGGTTGGAGTTAATATTTCGGATAAAATAAGAAAATAGCTATAGCAGGATTTTGCAAATTATTTCCCGCTGCAAAATCTTCATAGTATGTATTATTTGAATGTCCTTTATCTAAAACCTACGCATAGCCGCCGAATGAAACCTTCTGACAGGTTGGAGCTCATATTTCGAAAAAAATAAATTATTCTTATAATTCTTAAAAGGTTCGAACGGACAAAGACAGTACATCAAAACTGTTTATTTAATTTAAATTAAAACATAAACGCGGTATCCAAGAAACATTTTGTGATAGAAACTTCTGATTTCGAATATTATTATCAAAACATCCTATGTCTACTAAATTCAGTTTAATTTGATAATAAGGGTACGTGGTTGTCTTAAATGTTAATTCAATTGATTTAAAATGTTTTTTAACGGTCCGACTATACAAAATAAGTCATCAAAAAACTAAATTTACGTTAATTATTATTTCTTTGTTACAAACTATGATGAACTTTCATTGGCAGCGTAATTTATGGTGCGTTTTTCTGAATTCTTAAATAAATACGGCTGTTTACGTTTAGTTAGAACACGAGATAAAATTATGCCCTTAATAATATAATCTAAAGTCGAGAAATGATATATTAAACATAATATTTTTATTAGGAACCTTACAGATTATGTTCCGTGGCAAAATCTATATAGGACGCCTATTGTAATGTACCTTAACCAGCTTTTACGCATTGTCGCCCATTTAAGCTTTCATACAGATATTGGAGCTCATATTTCGGAGAAAATAAGAAAATAGCCATAGCAGGATTTTGCAAATTATTTCACGCTACAAAATCTACATCGGACGCTTTATTTAGATATACTTTAACTATATTTTATGCATTGTCGCCCATTTAAGCCTTTAAACAGGGGTTGGAGCTCATATTTCGGAAAAAATAAGAAAATAGCTATAGCCGGATTTTGCAAATTATTTCACGCTGCAAAATCTACATAGTATGTCTCATTTGAATGTCCTTTATCTAAAAACTACGCATAGCCGCCGAATGAAATTTTCCAACAGGTTGGAGCTCATATTTCGAAAAAAATAGATTATTCTTATAATTCTTAAAAGGTTCGAACGGACATTAGCAAAGAAAGAACATCAAAACTGTTTATTTAATTTAAATTAAAACATAAACGCGGTATCCAAGAAACATTTTGTGATAGAAACTTCTGATTTCCCGAAATTGTTTCATTGCAATAGCAAAAATTATCAAGTCGACGTTTGCACATTCGATATGACAAAAATGAGTTAAAATCACTAGCAAAAAAATCAGAATATTAACTTACAAGAGAGATGAAACGAATATTATTATCAAAACATCCTATGTCTACTAACTTTAGATTAAATTGATATCAAGGGTACGTGGTTGTTTTAAATCTTAATGCAATGGATTTAAAATGTTTTTAAAGGTCCAACTATAGAAAATAGGTCATCAAAAAACTAAATTTACTGTAATTATTATTTCTTTGCGAGGGAAAATCACCAAGCTCCTCTAATGTTTAACTTTTCTAGCACTATAACATCATGCATTTGAAACAGATTGTTTTAACTATTATACATGATACAAACTATGATAAACTTTCTTTGACAGCGTGATTTATGGTGCGGTTTTCTGTATTCCTAAATAAATACGGCTGTTTAAGTATAGTTAGCAAACGAGATAAAATTATTTTATTCCTAAAATAATCTAAAGTTGAGAAACGATATTTTTAGAATAATATTCTTAGTGGGAACTTTACACATTATGTCCCGTGCAAAATCTACATAGGACGCTTTATTTAGATATACTTTAACGAGATTTTATGCATTGTTGCCCATTTAAGCCTTTATACAGGGGTTGGATCTCATATTTCGGAAAAAATAAGGAAATGGTCATAGCCGATCTTTTCAAATTATTTCACGCTACAAAATCTACATGGTATGTCTCATTTGGATGACCTTTAATTAAAAACGGCGTATTACCGCAGAATTAAACCTTCAATAGGGGTTGAAGCTCATATTTCGAAAAAAAAATTCTTATAATTCGCTTAAAAGCTACAATCGGGCATTAACAAAGAAAGTGCATCAAAATTGTTTATTTGATTTAAATAAAAACGTAAACGCGGTATTCAAGAAATATTATGTGGTCGTAGCTTCTGATTTTCCCAAATTGTTTCATTGCAATAGCAAAAATTATCAAGTCGACGTTTGCACATTCGATATGACAAAAATGAGTTAAAATCACTTGCAAAAAAATCAGAATATAAAGTTACAAGAGAGATGAAACGAATATTACTATCAATAACATCCTATGTCTACTAGATTCAGTTTAATTTGATAATAAGGGTACGTGGTTGTCTTAAATGTTAATTCAATTGATTTAAAATGTTTTTAAAGGTCCAACTATAGAAAATAGGTCATCAAAAAACTAAATTTACTGTAATTATTATTTCTTTGCGAGGGAAAATCACCAAGCTCCTCTAATGTTTAACTTTTCTAGCACTATAACATCATGCATTTGAAACAGATTGTTTTAACTATTATACATGATACAAACTATGATAAACTTTCTTTGACAGCGTGATTTATGGTGCGGTTTTCTGTATTCCTAAATAAATACGGCTGTTTAAGTATAGTTAGCAAACGAGATAAAATTATTTTATTCCTAAAATAATCTAAAGTTGAGAAACGATATTTTTAAAATAATATTCTTAGTGGGAACTTTACACATTATGTCCCGTGCAAAATCTACATAGGACGCTTTATTTAGATATACTTTAACTAGATTTTATGCATTGTTGCCCATTTAAGCCTTTATACAGGGGTTGGATCTCATATTTCGGAAAAAATAAGGAAATGGTCATAGCCGAATTTTTCAAATTATTTCACGCTACAAAATCTACATGGTATGTCTTATTTGAATGACCTTTAATTAAAAACGGCGTATTACCGCAGAATTAAACCTTCAATAGGGGTTGAAGCTCATATTTCGAAAAAAAAATTCTTATAATTCGCTTAAAAGCTACAATCGGGCATTAACAAAGAAAGTGCATCAAAATTGTTTATTTGATTTAAATAAAAACGTAAACGCGGTATTCAAGAAATATTATGTGGTCATAGCTTCTGATTTTCCCAAATTGTTTCATTGCAATAGCAAAAATTATCAAGTCGACGTTTGTACACTCGATATGACAAAAATGAGTTAAAATCACTTGCAAAAAAATCAGAATATAAAGTTACAAGAGAGATGAAGCGAATATTATTATCAAAACATCCTATGTCTACTAACTTTAGATTAATTTGATATCAAGGGTACGTGGTTGTCTTAAATCTTAATTCAATGAATTTAAAATGTTTTTAAAGGTCCAACTATACAAAATAGGTCATCAAAAACTAAATTTACTGTAATTATTATTTCTTTGCGAGGGAAATCACCAAGCTCCTCTAATATTTTACTTTTCTAGCACTATAACACCATGCATTTAAAACAGATTGTTTTAACTATTATACATGATACAAACTATGATAAACTTTCTTTGACAGCGTGATTTATGGTGCGGTTTTCTGTATTCCTAAATAAATACTGCTGTTTCAGTATAGTTAGCACACCAGATAAAATTATTTTATTCCTAAAATAATCTAAAGTTGAGAAACGATATTTTTAAAATAATATTCTTAGTTGGAACTTTACACATTATGTCCCGTGCAATAAAATCTACATAGGACGCTTTATTTAGATATACTTTAACTAGATTTTATGCATTGTCGCCCATTTAAGCCTTTATACAGGGGTTGGATCTCCTATTTCGGAAAAAATAAGAAAATGGACGTAGCCGGATTTTGCAAATTATTTCACGCTACAAAATCTACATCGGACGCTTTATTTAGATATACTTTAACTAGATTTTATGCATTGTTGCCCATTTAAGCCTTTATACAGGGGTTGGATCTCATATTTCGGAAAAAATAAGGAAATGGGCATAGCCGATTTTTCAAATTATTTCACGCTACAAAATCTACATGGTATGTCTCATTTGGATGACCTTTAATTAAAAACGGCGTATTACCGCAGAATTAAACCTTCAATAGGGGTTGAAGCTCATATTTCGAAAAAAAAATTCTTATAATTCGCTTAAAAGCTACAATCGGGCATTAACCAAGAAAGTGCATCAAAATTGTTTATTTGATTTAAATAAAAACGTAAACGCGGTATCCAAGAAACATTTTGTGATAGAAACTTCTGATTTCCCGAAATTGTTTCATTGCAATAGCAAAAATTATCAAGTCGACGTTTGCACACTCGATATGACAAAAATGAGTTAAAATCACTTGCAAAAAAATCAGAATATAAAGTTACAAGAGAGATGAAACGAATATTACTATCAATAACATCCTATGTCTACTAGATTCAGTTTAATTTGATAATAAGGGTACCTACGTGGTTGTCTTAAATGTTAATTCAATTGATTTAAAATGTTTTTTAACGGTCCGACTATACAAAATAAGTCATCAAAAAACTAAATTTACGTTAATTATTATTTCTTTGTTACAAACTATGATGAACTTTCATTGGCAGCGTAATTTATGGTGCGTTTTTCTGAATTCTTAAATAAATACGGCTGTTTACGTTTAGTTAGAACACGAGATAAAATTATGCCCTTAATAATATAATCTAAAGTCGAGAAATGATATATTAAACATAATATTTTTATTAGGAACATTACAGATTATGTTCCGTGTCAAAATCTATATAGGACGCCTATTTAAATGTACCTTAACCAGCTTTTACGCATTGTCGCCCATTTAAGCTTTCATACAGATATTGGAGCTCATATTTCGGAGAAAATAAGAAAATAGCCATAGCAGGATTTTGCAAATTATTTCACGCTACAAAATCTACATCGGACGCTTTATTTAGATATACTTTAACTATATTTTATGCATTGTCGCCCATTTAAGCCTTTAAACAGGGGTTGGAGCTCATATTTAGGAAAAAATAAGAAAATAGCTATAGCCGGATTTTGCAAATTATTTCTCGCTACAAAATCT
This sequence comes from Polydrusus cervinus, assembly GCA_935413205.1. Lineage (NCBI taxonomy): Eukaryota > Metazoa > Arthropoda > Insecta > Coleoptera > Curculionidae > Polydrusus > Polydrusus cervinus. The sequence goes on from OW284514.1 coordinate 48,255,407, forward strand.
ACATAGGATGTCTCATTTGGATGTCCTTTAACTAAAAACTACGCATAGCCGCCGAATGAAACCTTCCAACAGGTTGGAGCTCATATTTCGAAAAAAATAAATTATTCTTATAATTCTTAAAAGGTTCGAACGGACATTAGCAAAGAAAGTACATAAAAACTGTTTATTTAATTTAAATTAAAACATAAACGCGGTATCCAAGAAACATTTTGTGGTAGAAACTTCTGATTTCCCGGAATTGTTTCATTGCAATGGCAAAAATTATCAATTCGACGTTTGCACACTTGATTTGACAAAAATGAGTTAACATTGTTCAATTATTCAATAAATTCATACATAAAGAGTAAAGACTTTGACGTTGAAATTATTTTTATTTGACTAGTTTTAAAATAATACAAGTTACAACCAAAAGGTAACAACGTAACAATCAATAGATATATATAAGGTTGAACATTGTTTCTTCAACACTCTCCCTCAATGGATACCGTAATAAACTTGTAAGTTGAACATTGCCTTTTCAACACACTGCTTCAACGGAAACATCAAAAAATTTGAAAATTAAATGCTCAAAACATTCCTTGGAAAGGGGTTTGGTAAATACATCAGCTAAATTTTCTTTTGATGTGACATAATTTAATTCTACATCTCCTGCTATTTTTTCTTGTATAAAGTGGTAATGAACATCAATATGTTTGCTTCTTTGGTGAAGTATGTGATTGGCTGATATATGTATAGTTGCTTGATTATCACACAACAGTAGAGGTTTTTTAATTTCCTTTAGATCACGCAGGATATAGGACATCCAAATAGCTTGGCGACAAGAAAGAGAAAGGGCCATATATTCAGCTTCTGTTGTTGATACTGCGACACTTTGCTGTTTCTTTGTAGACCATGATACTACTGCTGTACCGTATAAACCAAGGTAACCTCCAATTGATCTTCTACTATCTAAGTCATTTGCATAAGAGGCATCGCTGTATATTATCAACTGAGCTTCAGTTTCGTGTCTATATATTAACCTTCTATGGATTGTGCCTTTTAAATAGCGAAATATATGTTGTACCATATTCAAGTGGGCTTCTGAAGGATCGGTACAAAACTGTGACAATAAATTTACCGCAAAAGCAATATCAGGTCTAGTCCCCATTGACAAATATAGAAGACTACCAATTTTCGATTGGTATAATAAGGGATCTGCCTCTTTTTCGGATACTGTACGTTTCTGTGGTTTAGCTCCCAAGTCTATAGGTGTAGATGCCGCTCTGCATTGTAATAAATTATATTTTTCCAAAATGTTTAAAATATACTGCTCTTGTGAGATGGTTATAAAATCTTCATGCCATTTTATTTGAAATGAAAGCAAAAAAAGATGGTGTGCCCAAATATGTCGCCTCAAACTGTTGAAAAATCGTTTCTTCAAGAATACTCATTTTTTCTTTATTCACAGCAAGAAGTAATAAGTCATCTACGTAAAAAGCAATTATTTGTTCACCATCTTTTGATACAAATAAGCATGGATCTGACGATGATTGCTCCAAGTTAACTTTTTTAAGGACACCCACTAATTTTTTATTCCACTGTCTAGGAGATTGTTTAAGTCCATAAATACTTCTTCTCAATAGACATACTCTCCCTGATTCTGTATTCAAACCCTCTGGAATTTTCATGTAAATTGTACAGTCTATATCTCCATTTAAAAATGCCGTCTTTATATCCATTTGTTTGGCTACCATTTTTTTATGTACACAGTGAGCTAATAACATCCTTATTGTATCATATCTCACAACGGGCGAAAAAGTCTCTTCATAATCAATTCCCTGTACTTGGCTAAATCCTTGTGCTACTAATCTAGCTTTAAATTTTACAACTTTACCTTTTTCAGATAATTTCTTTTTAAAAATCCATTTACAGCCTATCAACCGGTGATTTGAATCTGGTTGTTCAACTAAATCCCAAACATGATTTTTTTTCATACTTTCTAGTTCGCTCTGTATAGCTTCCTTCCACTTTTCTGCTTCGGAACAACTGATGGCTTCTAAAAAATTTGAAGGTTCTTCCAAAGAATAATTGCTGCGATAATCATCGTAAAACTTTGGACGATTTTTGAGACGATTACTTCTACGTAAATTACAATTTACAATTTCACTTCTGTTATTATTGCTTACTGAGCTAGGCATTATTTCATCATGGGTGATTTCTTCAATACTTTTGTCTTTATTTGATTGATTATCATGGGTGATTTCTTCAATACTTTTGTCTTTATTTGATTGATTATTTTCTTTCAAAGTGACATTGTCCTTTAACATCATATTCCTGACAGGCGAGTCAGTTGATAAAACAAGGTTTTCGTTATTTATACTGGTATTTTCTTGACTTTTTTCAAATGTGGATATTGTTTCACGGGTGCTATCTTCGCTTGGATTATCTGGAGGATGTTGTTGTATCTCAAACATATTTGTACTTGTACTATCTTCACTCGGACTATCCGGAATATTTTCTAGTGTTTCAAATAAATTTGGATCTTCATTATTAACAAATTTAAAATCTCTTGAAATTACAACTTTCTTTCCCGTCCAAAAACGATACCATCCGACTTTATCTGTATATCCAACCATCCTAGCGTCTCTAGCTCTTGGATTTAACTTACTTCCAGGAGGTCTTTCTTCTTCATTAATATGTACAAATGCTTTATCGCCAAATCTTCGAAAATGTCCAATAGTAGATTTTTTTCCAAAAAACATTTCATATGGAGTTTTTCCATGAAACGAATGGGGCAAACGATTTTTTGTATAAACTGAGAAGGCAATTGATTCTGCCCACAAAGATAAAGGTAAGTCAGCATCGGTAATAATCGTTCTGGCCATTGTAGTTACTGTCCGGTTTAATCTCTCAGCTAAACCATTAGTTTCATGAATTCTTGCTATAGAGTATTCCGGTTTAATTCCTATTTCAAAAAAGAAACGTAGTAGTGAGTTTGATTTAAATTCCCCACCATTATCACTTTTAAAAACTTTAATTTTCTTGCCAGTTTGACGTTCTATTCTTAGAACATATTCCTTATTTGCTTGTTCTACCTCACTTTTATGAGTAATAAATTTTACTTCGGAGTATCTTGAATATTCATCTGTGAATGATACATAATAATACTTTCCACCCAATGATTTTGTAGAAAATGTGCCTGCTACATCAGAATGAATTTTCTCTAATACTTCATTGCAGTGATTACCTTCCTCTTTTACAATATTTCTGGTCATTTTTGATTTTTCACAAGCACCACATTCAATTGGCTTTGGATTTATTGGTAAAATATGACCATCAGCCACAGTTTGTCTTGTATAGTTAAAACTTGATATTGGTACATGACCCAAACGTTGATGCCAAGTTAAAACACTAACATTACTTATTTCGATAGAAACTTCGTGAAAAACTTGTTCTTTGTGGTCAGATATTATCCATCCAACTTGTTTACCTTTGTTAAAAAGTAAAATTTCATTTCTGTTTCCACTCATGGTAATTCCTTTCAATTTCATCTTTTCCCAGGACATTAGATTACATTTTAATTCAGGAGAATAAAGAACATCATACATTGTTATGTTCATAGTTTCACCATTTGATAATAAAGCATGTAGTTTAACATTTCCTATGTGGGTAACTTTAATTTTATTGTCATTTCCTAGTTTGATAAAACCATCAAATTCTTTTAAATTAGAAAAATAGTTTTTATTTCCACTCATATGTGAAGTTGCTCCAGTATTAAAAATCCATTTTTGTGATTTTGTATTCAAAACAGTTGCGGTAAAAGCACAATCGCTTTTAATATCAGTTTCATTTACAATATTTGCATTTTCAATATTTTTTCTTATATTTCTACAGTTTTTCACAGCATGACCTCTATACCATTTATTATTTTGTTTACAGTAAGTACATTCCATATTTTTTGGTAAAAAATTCCTTTTCTGTCTGATTCCAACTAAGGCTTCGTTATCTTCTGAAATAGGTTTTGTTAACGACAGTTCCAATAATCTCGAACAAATGTCATCATATGTTAATTAAGGTTTTGTTTTCAAATTGTCAACAATGTTGTCTAATTCGTCAGGTAAAGTTGTTAAAAATAGTGATCCTTTTGCCTTCAATGACTTTGCTAAAGGCCGAAGTGCTGCTTCTAACGAATCATCATTTTCTTTATCTGGATCTGAGGTTGCTGTTCTTTCAACTAATCTGCTCCAGAGTTCATTGTATTTTGCAATATGTTCAGTTATTGTATATCTTGACTCGCATTTAATTCCAACCAGTGATTTTACTAAAGCGTGTAAAGTATACTCATTTTTCTTATCATATATATCATTTAATGCTTCCCACATTTTACTAGCTTCTGTGTAGCAAGTTATTTGGGGTACAATATCAGAATCTACATTAAATAGAATAAACGCTCGAGACAAGGAATGCCGGTACCTATAGTCTTCAACTGCGATGGCATGATCTTTTTCTTTTCCTTCAGCGCTTGGTTTAAGACTTGGATCTTTTTCTATTCCTGTAACGATTTTATACATATTGTTGAGATCCAGATATGCAATCATCATTTTCTAAGAATGAAAATTTGATTTTCCATGTAATTTCTCAAATTTTGGAAATTTTTCCATTTTGACACCTCTCAAATAAATTTAATTTCAGCTTTATTACTTTTTATCTATACTTGTACTCTCTCTGGAATAAGATAATTTTATTTTCAAGACCGCGTTAGTCTGGGCCCATAACCTGTTCAATTATTCAATAAATTCATACATAAAGAGTAAAGACTTTGACGTTGAAATTATTTTTATTTGACTAGTTTTAAAATAATACAAGTTACAACCAAAAGGTAACAACGTAACAATCAATAGATATATATAAGGTTGAACATTGTTTCTTCAACAAACATCACTTACAAAAAAATCAGAATAGAAGGTTACAAGAGAGATGAAACGAATATTACTATAATAACATCCTATGTCTTCTAAATTCAGTTTAATTTAATAATAAGGGTACGTGGTTGTCTTAAATGTTAATTTAATTGATTTAAATTCATTTTAAAGGTCCGACTATACAAAATAAGTCATCAAAAACCTAAATTTACGTTAATTATTATTTCTTTGAATGAGAAAATCACCAAGCTACTGTAAAATTTTACTTTTCTAGCACAATACCACCATGCATTGGAAACAGATTGTTTAACTATTATACATGTTACAAACTATAATGAACTTTCATTGGCAGCTTAATTTATGGTGCGTCTTTCTGAATTCTTAAATAAATACTGCTGTTTAAGTTAAGTTAGAACACGAGATAAAATTATGTCCTTCCTAATATAATCTAATGTCGAGAAATGATACATTAAACATAATATTCTTATTGGGAACATTACAGATTATGTTCCGTGGTAAAATCTAAATAGGACGCTTATTTAAATGTACTTTAACTAGATTTTACGCATTGTCGCCCACTTAAGCTTTCATACAGATGTTGGAGCTCATATTTCGGAAAAAATAAAAAAATAGCCATAGCAGGATTTTGCAAATTACTTCACGCTACAAAATCTACATAGAACGCTTTATTTAGATATACTTTAACTAGATTTTATGCATTGTCGCCCATTTAAGCCTTCAAACAGGGGTTTGAGCTAATATTTCAGATAAAATAAGAAAAAAGCTATAGCCGGATTTTGCAAATTATTTCACGCTGCAAAATCAACATAGTATGTCTCATTTGAATGTCCTTTATCTAAAAACTACGCATAGCCGCCGAATGAAATTTTCCAACAGGTTGGAGCTCATATTTCGAAAAAAATAAATTATTCTTATAATTCTTAAAAGGTTCGAACGGACATTAGCAAAGAAAGAACATCAAAACTGTTTATTTAATTTAAATTAAAACATAAACGCGGTATCCAAGAAACATTTTGTGATAGAAACTTCTGATTTCCCGAAATTGTTTCATTGCAATAGCAAAAATTATCAAGTCGACGTTTGCACATTCGATATGACAAAAATGAGTTAAAATTACTAGCAAAAAAATCAGAATATAAACTTACAAGAGAGATGAAACGAATATTATTATCAAAACATCCTATGTCTACTAACTTTAGATTAAATTGATATCAAGGGTACGTGGTTGTTTTAAATCTTAATGCAATGGATTTAAAATGTTTTTAAAGGTCCAACTATAGAAAATAGGTCATCAAAAAACTAAATTTACTGTAATTATTATTTCTTTGCGAGGGAAAATCACCAAGCTCCTCTAATATTTTACTTTTCTAGCACTATAATACCATGCATTTGAAACAGATTGTTTTAACTATTATACATGATACAAACTATGATAAACTTTCTTTGACAGCGTGATTTATGGTGCGGTTTTCTGTATTCCTAAATAAATACGGCTGTTTAGGTATAGTTAGCAAACGAGATAAAATTATTTTATTCCTAAAATAATCTAAAGTTGAGAAACGATATTTTTAAAATAATATTCTTAGTGGGAACTTTACACATTATGTCCCGTGCAAAATCTACATAGGACACTTTATATAGATATACTTTAACTAGATTTTATGCATTGTTGCCCATTTAAGCCTTTATACGGGGGTTGGATCGCATATTTCGGAAAAAATAAGGAAATGGTCATAGCCGAATTTTTCAAATTATTTCACGCTACAAAATCTACATGGTATGTCTCATTTAGATGACCTTTAATTAAAAACGGCGTATTACCGCAGAATTAAACCTTCAATAGGGGTTGAAGCTCATATTTCGAAAAAAAATTCTTATAATTCGCTTAAAAGCTACAATCGGGCATTAACAAAGAAAGTGCATCAAAATTGTTTATTTGATTTAAATAAAAACGTAAACGCGGTATTCAAGAAATATTATGTGGTCGTAGCTTCTGATTTTCCCAAATTGTTTCATTGCAATAGCAAAAATTATCAAGTCGACGTTTGCACAATCGATATGACAAAAATGAGTTAAAATCACTTGCAAAAAAATCAGAATATAAAGTTACAAGAGAGATGAAACGAATATTACTATCAATAACATCCTATGTCTACTAGATTCAGTTTAATTTGATAATAAGGGTACGTGGTTGTCTTAAATGTTAATTCAATTGATTTAAAATGTTTTTTAACGGTCCGACTATACAAAATAAGTCATCAAAAAACTAAATTTACGTTAATTATTATTTCTTTGTTACAAACTATGATGAACTTTCATTGGCAGCGTAATTTATGGTGCGTTTTTCTGAATTCTTAAATAAATACGGCTGTTTACGTTTAGTTAGAACACGAGATAAAATTATGCCCTTAATAATATAATCTAAAGTCGAGAAATGATATATTAAACATAATATTTTTATTAGGAACATTACAGATTATGTTCCGTGGCAAAATCTATATAGGACGCCTATTTAAATGTACCTTAACCAGCTTTTACGCATTGTCGCCCATTTAAGCTTTCATACAGATATTGGAGCTCATATTTCGGAGAAAATAAGAAAATAGCCATAGCAGGATTTTGCAAATTATTTCACGCCACAAAATCTACATCGGACGCTTTATTTAGATATACTTTAACTATATTTTATGCATTGTCGCCCATTTAAGCCTTTAAACAGGGGTTGGAGCTCATATTTCGGAAAAAATAAGAAAATAGCTATAGCCGGATTTTGCAAATTATTTCTCGCTACAAAATCTACATAGAATGTCTCATTTGGATGTCCTTTAACTAAAAACTACGCATAGCCGCCGAATAAAACCTTCCAACAGGTTGGAGCTCATATTTCGAAAAAAATAAATTATTCTTATAATTCTTAAAAGGTTCGAACGGACATTAGCAAAGAAAGTACATAAAAACTGTTTATTTAATTTAAATTAAAACATAAACGCGGTATCCAAGAAACATTTTGTGGTAGAAACTTCTGATTTCCCGGAATTGTTTCATTGCAATGGCAAAAATTATCAATTCGACGTTTGCACACTTGATTTGACAAAAATGAGTTATCATCACTTACAAAAAAATCAGAATAGAAGGTTACAAGAGAGATGAAACGAATATTACTATAATAACATCCTATGTCTACTAAATTCAGTTTAATTTAATAATAAGGGTACGTGGTTGTCTAAAATGTTAATTTAATTGATTTAAATTCATTTTAAAGGTCCGACTATACAAAATAAGTCATCAAAAACCTAAATTTACGTTAATTATTATTTCTTTGAATGAGAAAATCACCAAGCTACTGTAAAATTTTACTTTTCTAGCACAATACCACCATGCATTGGAAACAGATTGTATAACTATTATACATGTTACAAACTATGATGAACTTTCATTGGCAGCTTAATTTATGGTGCGTCTTTCTGAATTCTTAAATAAATACTGCTGTTTAAGTTAAGTTAGAACACGAGATAAAATTATGTCCTTCCTAATATAATCTAATGTCGAGAAATGATATATTAAACATAATATTCTTATTGGGAACATTACTGATTATGTTCCGTGGTAAAATCTATATAGGACGCTTATTTAAATGTACTTTAACTAGATTTTACGCATTGTCGCCCACTTAAGCTTTCATACAGATGTTGGAGCTCATATTTCGGAAAAAAAAAAAATAGCCATAGCAGGATTTTGCAAATTATTTCACGCTACAAAATCTACATAGAACGCTTTATTTAGATATACTTTAACTAGATTTTATGCATTGTCGCCCATTTAAGCCTTCAAACAGGGGTTGGAGCTAATATTTCGGATAAAATAAGAAAAAAGCTATAGCCGGATTTTGCAAATTATTTCACGCTGCAAAATCTACATAGTATGTCTCATTTGAATGTCCTTTATCTAAAAACTACGCATAGCCGCCGAATGAAATTTTCCAACAGGTTGGAGCTCATATTTCGAAAAAAATAAATTATTCTTATAATTCTTAAAAGGTTCGAACGGACATTAGCAAAGAAAGAACATCAAAACTGTTTATTTAATTTAAATTAAAACATAAACGCGGTATCCAAGAAACATTTTGTGATAGAAACTTCTGATTTCCCGAAATTGTTTCATTGCAATAGCAAAAATTATCAAGTCGACGTTTGCACATTCGATATGAAAAAAATGAGTTAAAATCACTAGCAAAAAAATCAGAATATAAACTTACAAGAGAGATGAAACGAATATTATTATCAAAACATCCTATGTCTACTAACTTTAGATTAAATTGATATCAAGGGTACGTGGTTGTTTTAAATCTTAAAGCAATGGATTTAAAATGTTTTTAAAGGTCCAACTATAGAAAATAGGTCATCAAAAAACTAAATTTACTGTAATTATTATTTCTTTGCGAGGGAAAATCACCAAGCTCCTCTAATGTTTAACTTTTCTAGCACTATAACATCATGCATTTGAAACAGATTGTTTTAACTATTATACATGATACAAACTATGATAAACTTTCTTTGACAGCGTGATTTATGGTGCGGTTTTCTGTATTCCTAAATAAATACGGCTGTTTAAGTATAGTTAGCAAACGAGATAAAATTATTTTATTCCTAAAATAATCTAAACTTGAGAAACGATATTTTTAAAATAATATTCTTAGTGGGAACTTTACACATTATGTCCCGTGCAAAATCTACATAGGACGCTTTATTTAGATATACTTTAACTAGATTTTATGCATTGTTGCCCATTTAAGCCTTTATACAGGGGTTGGATCTCATATTTCGGAAAAAATAAGGAAATGGTCATAGCCGATTTTTCAAATTATTTCACGCTACAAAAATCTACATGGTATGTCTCATTTGGTTGACCTTTAACTAAAAATTACGCTTAGCCGCCGAATTAAACCTTCAAACAGGGGTTGGAGCTCATATTTCGAAAAAATTTTTTTTATAATTCGCTTAAAAGCTACAATCGGACATTAACAAAGAAAGTGCATCAAAATTGTTTATTTGATTTAAATAAAAACATAAACGCCGTAGTCAAGAAATATTTTGTGGTAGAAGCTTCTGATTTTCCGAAATTGTTTCATTGCAATAGCAAAAATTATCAAGTCGACGTTTGCACACTCGATATGACAAAAATGAGATAAAATCACTTGCAAAAAAATCAGAATATAAAGTTACAAGAGAGATGAAACGAATATTATTATCAAAACATCCTATGTCTACTAACTTTAGATTAATTTGATATCAAGGGTACGTGGTTGTCTTAAATCTTAATTCAATGAATTTAAAATGTTTTTAAAGGTCCAACTATACAAAATAGGTCATCAAAAACTAAATTTACTGTAATTATTATTTCTTTGCGAGGGAAAATCACCAAGCTCCTTTAATATTTTACTTTTCTAGCACTATAACACCATGCATTTAAAACAGATTGTTTTAACTATTATACATGATAAACTTTCTTTGACAGCGTGATTTATGGTGCGGTTTTCTGTATTCCTAAATAAATACTGCTGTTTAAGTATAGTTAGCACACCAGATAAAATTATTTTATTCCTAAAATAATCTAAAGTTGAGAAACGATATTTTTAAAATAATATTCTTAGTGGGAACTTTACACATTATGTCCCGTGCAAAAAAATCTACATAGGACGCTTTATTTAGATATACTTTAACTAGATTTTATGCATTGTCGCCCATTTAAGCCTTTATACAGGGGTTGGATCTCCTATTTCGGAAAAAATAAGAAAATGGACGTAGCCGGATTTTGCAAATTATCTCACGCTACAAAATCTACATGGTATGTCTCATTTGGATGACCTTTAACTAAAAACGGCGTATTACCGCAGAATTAAACCTTCAAACGGGGTTAAAGCTCATATTTCGAAAAAAAAATTCTTATAATTCGTTTAAAGGCTACAATCGGACATTAACAACAAAAGTGCATCAAAATTGTTTATTTAATTTAAATAAAAACGTAAACGCGGTATTCAAGAAATATTTTGTGGTCGTAGCTTCTGATTTTCCCAAATTGTTTCATTGCAATAGCAAAAATTATCAAGTCGACGTTTGCACACTCGATATGACAAAAATGAGTTAAAATCACTTGCAAAAAATCAGAATATAAAGTTACAAGAGAGATGAAACGAATATTACTATCAATAACATCCTATGTCTACTAGATTCAGTTTAATTTGATAATAAGGGTACGTGGTTGTCTTAAATGTTAATTCAATTGATTTAAAATGTGTTTTAACGTTCCGACTATACAAAATAAGTCATCAAAACACTAAATTTACGTTAATTATTATTTCTTTGTTACAAACTATGATGAACTTTCATTGGCAGCGTAATTTATGGTGCGTTTTTCTGAATTCTTAAATAAATACGGCTGTTTACGTTTAGTTAGAACACGAGATAAAATTATGTCCTTCCTAATATAATCTAAAGTCGAGAAATGATATATTAAACATAATATTCTTATTAGGAACATTATAGATTATGTTCCGTGGCAAAATCTATAAAGGACGCCTATTTAAATGTACCTTAACCAGCTTTTACGCATTGTCGCCCATTTAAGCTTTCATACAGATATTGGAGCTCATATTTCGGAGAAAATAAGAAAATAGCCATAGCAGGATTTTGCAAATTATTTCACGCTACAAAATCTACATCGGACGCTTTATTTAGATATACTTTAACTATATTTTATGCATTGTCGCCCATTTAAGCCTTTATACAGGGGTTGGATCTCCTATTTCGGAAAAAATAAGAAAATGGACGTAGCCGGATTTTGCAAATTATCTCACGCTACAAAATCTACATGGTATGTCTCATTTGGATGACCTTTAACTAAAAACGGCGTATTACCGCAGAATTAAACCTTCAAACGGGGTTAAAGCTCATATTTCGAAAAAAAAATTCTTATAATTCGTTTAAAGGCTACAATCGGACATTAACAACAAAAGTGCATCAAAATTGTTTATTTAATTTAAATAAAAACGTAAACGCGGTATTCAAGAAATATTTTGTGGTCGTAGCTTCTGATTTTCCCAAATTGTTTCATTGCAATAGCAAAAATTATCAAGTCGACGTTTGCACACTCGATATGACAAAAATGAGTTAAAATCACTTGCAAAAAAATCAGAATATAAAGTTACAAGAGAGATGAAACGAATATTACTATCAATAACATCCTATGTCTACTAGATTCAGTTTAATTTGATAATAAGGGTACGTGGTTGTCTTAAATGTTAATTCAATTGATTTAAAATGTGTTTTAACGTTCCGACTATACAAGATAAGTCATCAAAACACTAAATTTACGTTAATTATTATTTCTTTGTTACAAACTATGATGAACTTTCATTGGCAGCGTAATTTATGGTGCGTTTTTCTGAATTCTTAAATAAATACGGCTGTTTACGTTTAGTTAGAACACGAGATAAAATTATGTCCTTCCTAATATAATCTAAAGTCGAGAAATGATATATTAAACATAATATTCTTATTAGGAACATTATAGATTATGTTCCGTGGCAAAATCTATAAAGGACGCCTATTTAAATGTACCTTAACCAGCTTTTACGCATTGTCGCCCATTTAAGCTTTCATACAGATATTGGAGCTCATATTTCGGAAAAAATAAGAAAATAGCTATAACCGGATTTTGAAAATTATTTCTCGCTACAAAATCTACATAGTATGTCTCATTTGGATGTCCTTTAACTAAAAACTACGCATAGCCGCCGAATGAAACCTTCCAACATGTTGGAGCTCATATTTCGAAAAAAATAAATTATTCTTATAAATCCTAAAAGGTTCGAACGGACATTAGCAAAGAAAGTACATGAAAACTGTTTATTTAATTTAAATTAAAACATAAACGCGGTATCCAAGAAACATTTTGTGGTAGAAACTTCTGATTTCCCGAAATTGTTTTATTGCAATGGCAAAAATTATCAATTCGACGTTTGCACACTTGAATTGACAAAAATGAGTTAACGTCACTAGCAAAAAAATCAGAATATAAGGTTACATGAAACGAATATTATTATCAAAACGTCCTATGTCTACTAACTTAAGATTAATTTGATATCAAGGGTACGTGGTTGTCTTAAATCTTAATTCAATGGATTTAAAATGTTTTTAAAGGTTTAACTATACAAAATAGATCATCAAAACACTAAATTTACGTTAATTATTATTTCTTTGCGAGGGAAAATCATCAAGCTCTTCTAATATTTTACTTTTCTAGCACTATAACACCATGCATTTGAAACAGATTGTTTTAACTATTATACATGTTACAAACTATAATGAACTTTCTTTGGCAGCGTGATTTATGGTGCGGTTTTCTGTATTCCTAAATAAATACGGCTGCTTAAGTTTAGTTAGCACACGAGATAAAATTATTTTAGTCCTAAAATAATCTAAAGTTGGGAAACGATATTTTTAAAATAATATTCTTAGTGGGAACTTTACACATTGTCCCGTGCAAAATCTACATAGGACGCTTTATTTAGATATACTTTAACTAGATTTTATGCATTGTCGCCGATTTAAGCCTTCATACAGGGGTTGGATCTCATATTTCGGAAAAAATAAAAAAATGGCCATAGCCGGATTTTGCAAATTATTTCACGCTACAAAATCTACATGGTATGTCTCATTTGAATGACCTTTAACTAAAAATTACGCTTAGCCGCCGAATTAAACCTTAAAACGGGGGTTAGAGCTCATATTTCGAAAAATAAATTCTTATAATTCGCTTAAAAGCTACAATCGGGCATTTACAAAAAAAGTGCATCAAAATTGTTGATTTGATTTAAATAAAAACGTAAACGCGGTACACAAGAAATATTTTGTGGTATTAGCTTCTGATTTTCCGAAATTGTTTCATTGCAATAGCAAAAATTATCAAGTCGACGTTTGCACATTCGATATGACAAAAATGAGTTAAAATCACTAGCAAAAAAATCAGAATATAAACTTACAAGAGACAAGAAAAACTTTGTGGTAAAAACTTCTAATTTCCCGAAATTGTTTCATTGCAATGGCAAGAATTATCAACTCGACGTTTTCACACTTGATTTGACAAAAATGAATTAACATCACTTACAAAAAAATCAGAATAGAAAGTTAAAAAAGAGAGATGAAACGAATATTACTATCAAGAACATCCTATGGCTCTAAATTCAGTTTAATTTGATATCAAGGGAACGTGGTTGTGTTAAATCTTAATTTTATTGATTAAAATTCATTTTGAAGGTCCGACTATACAAAATAAGTCATCAAAAAACTAAATTTACGTTAATTATTATTTCTTTGCATGAGAAAATCACCAAGCTACTGTAAAATTTTACTTTTCTATCACAATAACACCATGCATTGGAAACAGATTGTTTTAACTAATATACATGTTACAAACTATGATGAACTTTTATTGGCAGTTTAATTTATGGTGCGTCTTTCTGAATTCTTAAATAAATACGGCTGTTTAAGTTTAGTTAGAACACAAGATTAAATTATGTCCTTCCTAATATAATCTATAGTCGAGAAATGATATATTAAACATAATATTCTTATTGGGAACATTACAGATTATGTTCCGTGGCAAAATCTATATACGGACATTAGCAAAGAAAGTACATCTAAACTGTATATTTAATTTAAATTAAAACATAAACGCGGTATCCAAGAAACATTTTGTGTAAGAAACTTCTGATTTCCCGAAATTGTTTTATTGCAATTGCAAAAATTATCAATTCGACGTTTGTACACTTGATTTGACAAAAATGAGTTAAAATCACTTACAAAAAAATCAGAATATAAAGTTACAAGAGAGATGAAACGAATATTACTATCAATAACATCCTATGTCTGCTAAATTCAGTTTAATTTGAATATAAGGATACGTGGTTGTCTTAAATGTTAATTCAATTGATTTAAAATGTTTTTTAAAGGTCCGACTATACAAAATAAGTCATCAAAAAACCGAATTTAAGTTAATTATTATTTCTTTGTTACAAACTATGATGAACTTTCATTGGCAGCGTAATTTATGGTGCGTTTTTCTGAATTCTTAAATAAATACGGCTGTTTAAGTTTAGTTAGAACACGAGATAAAATTATGTCCTTCCTAATATAATCTAAAGTTGAGAAATGATATATTAAACATAATATTCTTATTAGGAACATTACAGATTATGTTCCGTGGCAAAATCTATATAGGACGCTTATTTAAATGTACCTTAACTAGCTTTTACGCATTGTCGCCCAGTTAAGCTTTCATACAGATGTTGGAGCTCATATTTCGGAAAAAATAAGAAAATAGCCATAGCAGGATTTTGCAAATTATTTCACGCTACAAAATCTACATAGAACGCTGTATTTAGATATACTTTTACTAGATTTTATGCATTGTCGCCCATTTAAGCCTTCAAACAGGGGTTGGAGCTAATATTTCGGATAAAATAAGAAAATAGCTATAGCCGGATTTTGCAAATTATTTTACGCTGCAAAATTTACATAGTATGTCTCATTGGAATGTCCTTTATCAAAAAACTGCGCATAGCCGCCGAATGAAACTTTCCAACAGGTGGGAGCTCATATTTCGAAAAAAGTAAATTATTCTTATAATTCTTAAAAGGTTCGAACGGACATTAGCAAAGAAAGTACATCAAAACTGTTTATTTAATTCAAATTAAAACATAAACACGGTATCCAAGAAACATTTTGTGATAGAAACTTCTGATTTCCCGAAATTGTTTTATTGCAATTGCAAAAATTAACAACTCGACGTTTGTACACTTGATTTGACAAAAATGAGTTAAAATCACTTACAAAAAAATCAGAATATAAAGTTACAAGAGAGATGACACGAATATTACTATAATTAACATCCTATGTCTACTAGATTCAGTTTAATTTGATAATAAGGGTACGTGGTTGTCTTAAATGTTAATTCAATTGATTTAAAATGTTTTTTAACGGTCCGACTATACAAAATAAGGCATCAAAAAACTAAATTTACGTTAATTATTATTTCTTTGTTACAAACTATGATGAACGTTCATTGGCAGCCTAATTTATGGTGCGTTTTTCTGAATTCTTAAATAAATACGGCTGTTTAAGTTTAGTTAGAACACAAGATAAAATTATGTCCTTCCTAATATAATCTATAGTCGAGAAATGATATATTAAACATAATATTCTTATTGGGAACATTACAGATTATGTTCCGTGGCAAAATCTATATAGGACGCTTATTTAAATGTGCTTTAACTAGATTTTACGCATTGTCGCCCACTTAAGCTTTCATACAGATGTTGGAGCTCATATTTCGGAAAAAATAAAAAAATAGCTATAGCCGGATTTTGCAAATTGTTTCACGCTGCAAAATCTACATAGTATGTCTCATTTGAATGTCCTTTATCTAAAAACTACGCATAGCCTACGAATGAAACCTTCCAACAGGTTGGAGCTCATATTTCGAAAAAAATAAATTATTCTTATAATTCTTAAAAGGTTCGAACGGACATTAGCAAAGAAAGTACATCAAAACTGTTTATTTAATTTAAATTAAAACATAAACGCGGTATCCAAGAAACATTTTGTGATAGAAACTTCTGATTTCCCGAAATTGTTTCATTGCAATGGCAGAAATTATCAATTCGACTTTTGTACAATTGATTTGACAAAAAAGAGTTAAAATCACTTACAAAAATCAGAATAGAAAGTTACAAGAGAGATGAAACGAATATTACTATCAATAAGATCCTATGTCTGCTAAATTCAGTTTAATTTGATAATAAGGATACGTGGTTGTCTTAAATGTTAACTCAATTGATTTAAAATGTTTTTTAAAGGTCCGACTATACAAAATAAGTCATCAAAAAACCGAATTTAAGTTAATTATTATTTCTTTGTTACAAACTATGATGAACTTTCATTGGCAGCGTAATTTATGGTGCGTTTTTCTGAATTCTTAAATAAATACGGCTGTTTAAGTTTAGTTAGAACACGAGATAAAATTATGTCCTTCCTAATATAATCTAAAGTTGAGAAATGATATATTAAACATAATATTCTTATTGGGAACATTACAGATTATGTTCCGTGGCAAAATCTATATAGGACGCTTATTTAAATGTACTTTAACTAGATTTTACGCATTGTCGCCCACTTAAGCTTTCATACAGATATTGGAGCTCATATTTCGGAAAAAATAAAAAAATAGCCATAGCAGGATTTTGCAAATTATTTCACGCTACAAAATCTACATAGAACGCTGTATTTAGATATACTTTTACTAGATTTTATGCATTGTCGCCCATTTAAGCCTTCAAACAGGGGTTGGAGCTAATATTTCGGATAAAATAAGAAAATAGCTATAGCCGGATTTTGCAAATTATTTTACGCTGCAAAATTTACATAGTATATCTCATTTGAATGTCCTTTATCTAAAAACTGCGCATAGCCGCCGAATGAAACCTTCCAACAGGTTGGAGCTCATATTTCGAAAAAAGTAAATTATTCTTATAATTCTTAAAAGGTTCGAACGGACATTAGCAAAGAAAGTACATCAAAACTGTTTATTTAATTCAAATTAAAACATAAACACGGTATCCAAGAAACATTTTGTGATAGAAACTTTTGATTTCCCAAAATTGTTTTATTGCAATTGCAAAAATTATCAACTCGACGTTTGTACACTTGATTTGACAAAAATGAGTTAAAATCACTTACAAAAAAATCAGAATATAAAGTTACAAGAGAGATGACACGAATATTACTATAAATAACATCCTATGTCTACTAGATTCAGTTTAATTTGATAATAAGGGTACGTGGTTGTCTTAAATGTTAATTCAATTGATTTAAAATGTTTTTTAACGGTCCGACTATACAAAATAAGTCATCAAAAAACTAAATTTACGTTAATTATTATTTCTTCGCATGAGAAAATCACCAAGCTACAATAATATTTTACTTTTCTAGCACAATAACACCATGCATTATAAACAGCTAGTTTTAACTATTATACATGTTACAAACTATGATGAACTTTCATTGGCAGCTTAATTTATGGTGCGTTTTTCTGAATTCTTAAATAAATACGGCTGTTTAAGTTTAGATAGAACACGAGATAAAATTATGTCCTTTCTAATATAATCTAAAGTCGAGAAATGATATATTAAACATAATATTCTAATTGGGAACATTACAGATTATGTTCCGTGGTAAAATCTATATAGGACACTTATTTAAATGTACTTTAACTAGATTTTACGCATTGTCGCCCACTTAAGCATTCATACAGATGTTGGAGCTCATATTTCGGAAAAAATAAGAAAATAGCCATAGCAGCATTTTGCAAATTATTTCACGCTACAAAATCTACATAGAACGCTTTATTTAGATATACTTTAACTAGATTTTATGCATTGTCGCCCATTTAAGCCTTCAAACAGGGGTTGGAGCTAATATTTCGGATAAAATAAGAAAATAGCTATAGCCGGATATTGCAAATTATTTTACGCTGCAAAATCTACATAGTATGTCTCATTTGAATGTCCTTTATCTAAAAACTGCGCATAGCCGCCGAATGAAACCTTCCAACAGGTTGGAGCTCATATTTCGAAAAAAATAAATTATTCTTATAATTCTTAAAAGGTTCGAACGGACATTAGCAAAGAAAGTACATCTAAACTGTTTATTTAATTTAAATTAAAACATAAACGCGGTATCCAAGAAACATTTTGTGTAAGAAACTTTTGATTTCCCAAAATTGTTTTATTGCAATTGCAAAAATTATCAATTCGACGTTTGTACACTTGATTTGACAAAAATGAGTTAAAATCACTTACAAAAAAATCAGAATATAAAGTTACAAGAGAGATGAAACGAATATTACTATCAATAACATCCTATGTCTGCTAAATTTAGTTTAATTTGATAATAAGGATACGTGGTTGTCTTAAATGTTAACTCAATTGATTTAAAATGTTTTTTAAAGGTCCGACTATACAAAATAAGTCATCAAAAAACCGAATTTAGGTTAATTATTATTTCTTTGTTACAAACTATGATGAACTTTCATTGGCAGCGTAATTTATGGTGCGTTTTTCTGAATTCTTAAATAAATACGGCTGTTTAAGTTTAGTTAGAACACGAGATAAAATTATGTCCTTCCTAATATAATCTAAAGTTGAGAAATGATATATGAAACATAATATTCTTATTAGGAACATTACAGATTATGTTTCGTGGCAAAATCTATAAAGGACGCCTATTTAAATGTACCTTAACCAGCTTTTACGCATTGTCGCCCATTTAAGCTTTCATACAGATATTGGAGCTCATATTTCGGAAAAAATAAGAAAATAGCTATAACCGGATTTTGAAAATTATTTCTCGCTACAAAATCTACATAGTATGTCTCATTTGGATGTCCTTTAACTAAAAACTACGCATAGCCGCCGAATGAAACCTTCCAACATGTTGGAGCTCATATTTCGAAAAAAATAAATTATTCTTATAAATCCTAAAAGGTTCGAACGGACATTAGCAAAGAAAGTACATGAAAACTGTTTATTTAATTTAAATTAAAACATAAACGCGGTATCCAAGAAACATTTTGTGGTAGAAACTTCTGATTTCCCGAAATTGTTTTATTGCAATGGCAAAAATTATCAATTCGACGTTTGCACACTTGAATTGACAAAAATGAGTTAACGTCACTAGCAAAAAAATCAGAATATAAGGTTACATGAAACGAATATTATTATCAAAACGTCCTATGTCTACTAACTTAAGATTAATTTGATATCAAGGGTACGTGGTTGTCTTAAATCTTAATTCAATGGATTTAAAATGTTTTTAAAGGTTTAACTATACAAAATAGATCATCAAAACACTAAATTTACGTTAATTATTATTTCTTTGCGAGGGAAAATCATCAAGCTCTTCTAATATTTTACTTTTCTAGCACTATAACACCATGCATTTGAAACAGATTGTTTTAACTATTATACATGTTACAAACTATAATGAACTTTCTTTGGCAGCGTGATTTATGGTGCGGTTTTCTGTATTCCTAAATAAATACGGCTGCTTAAGTTTAGTTAGCACACGAGATAAAATTATTTTAGTCCTAAAATAATCTAAAGTTGGGAAACGATATTTTTAAAATAATATTCTTAGTGGGAACTTTACACATTGTCCCGTGCAAAATCTACATAGGACGCTTTATTTAGATATACTTTAACTAGATTTTATGCATTGTCGCCGATTTAAGCCTTCATACAGGGGTTGGATCTCATATTTCGGAAAAAATAAAAAAATGGCCATAGCCGGATTTTGCAAATTATTTCACGCTACAAAATCTACATGGTATGTCTCATTTGAATGACCTTTAACTAAAAATTACGCTTAGCCGCCGAATTAAACCTTAAAACGGGGGTTAGAGCTCATATTTCGAAAAATAAATTCTTATAATTCGCTTAAAAGCTACAATCGGGCATTTACAAAAAAAGTGCATCAAAATTGTTGATTTGATTTAAATAAAAACGTAAACGCGGTACACAAGAAATATTTTGTGGTATTAGCTTCTGATTTTCCGAAATTGTTTCATTGCAATAGCAAAAATTATCAAGTCGACGTTTGCACATTCGATATGACAAAAATGAGTTAAAATCACTAGCAAAAAAATCAGAATATAAACTTACAAGAGACAAGAAAAACTTTGTGGTAAAAACTTCTAATTTCCCGAAATTGTTTCATTGCAATGGCAAGAATTATCAACTCGACGTTTTCACACTTGATTTGACAAAAATGAATTAACATCACTTACAAAAAAATCAGAATAGAAAGTTAAAAAAGAGAGATGAAACGAATATTACTATCAAGAACATCCTATGGCTCTAAATTCAGTTTAATTTGATATCAAGGGAACGTGGTTGTGTTAAATCTTAATTTTATTGATTAAAATTCATTTTGAAGGTCCGACTATACAAAATAAGTCATCAAAAAACTAAATTTACGTTAATTATTATTTCTTTGCATGAGAAAATCACCAAGCTACTGTAAAATTTTACTTTTCTATCACAATAACACCATGCATTGGAAACAGATTGTTTTAACTAATATACATGTTACAAACTATGATGAACTTTTATTGGCAGTTTAATTTATGGTGCGTCTTTCTGAATTCTTAAATAAATACGGCTGTTTAAGTTTAGTTAGAACACAAGATTAAATTATGTCCTTCCTAATATAATCTATAGTCGAGAAATGATATATTAAACATAATATTCTTATTGGGAACATTACAGATTATGTTCCGTGGCAAAATCTATATACGGACATTAGCAAAGAAAGTACATCTAAACTGTATATTTAATTTAAATTAAAACATAAACGCGGTATCCAAGAAACATTTTGTGTAAGAAACTTCTGATTTCCCGAAATTGTTTTATTGCAATTGCAAAAATTATCAATTCGACGTTTGTACACTTGATTTGACAAAAATGAGTTAAAATCACTTACAAAAAAATCAGAATATAAAGTTACAAGAGAGATGAAACGAATATTACTATCAATAACATCCTATGTCTGCTAAATTCAGTTTAATTTGAATATAAGGATACGTGGTTGTCTTAAATGTTAATTCAATTGATTTAAAATGTTTTTTAAAGGTCCGACTATACAAAATAAGTCATCAAAAAACCGAATTTAAGTTAATTATTATTTCTTTGTTACAAACTATGATGAACTTTCATTGGCAGCGTAATTTATGGTGCGTTTTTCTGAATTCTTAAATAAATACGGCTGTTTAAGTTTAGTTAGAACACGAGATAAAATTATGTCCTTCCTAATATAATCTAAAGTTGAGAAATGATATATTAAACATAATATTCTTATTAGGAACATTACAGATTATGTTCCGTGGCAAAATCTATACAGGACGCTTATTTAAATGTACCTTAACTAGCTTTTACGCATTGTCGCCCAGTTAAGCTTTCATACAGATGTTGGAGCTCATATTTCGGAAAAAATAAGAAAATAGCCATAGCAGGATTTTGCAAATTATTTCACGCTACAAAATCTACATAGAACGCTGTATTTAGATATACTTTTACTAGATTTTATGCATTGTCGCCCATTTAAGCCTTCAAACAGGGGTTGGAGCTAATATTTCGGATAAAATAAGAAAATAGCTATAGCCGGATTTTGCAAATTATTTTACGCTGCAAAATTTACATAGTATGTCTCATTGGAATGTCCTTTATCAAAAAACTGCGCATAGCCGCCGAATGAAACTTTCCAACAGGTGGGAGCTCATATTTCGAAAAAAGTAAATTATTCTTATAATTCTTAAAAGGTTCGAACGGACATTAGCAAAGAAAGTACATCAAAACTGTTTATTTAATTCAAATTAAAACATAAACACGGTATCCAAGAAACATTTTGTGATAGAAACTTCTGATTTCCCGAAATTGTTTTATTGCAATTGCAAAAATTAACAACTCGACGTTTGTACACTTGATTTGACAAAAATGAGTTAAAATCACTTACAAAAAAATCAGAATATAAAGTTACAAGAGAGATGACACGAATATTACTATAATTAACATCCTATGTCTACTAGATTCAGTTTAATTTGATAATAAGGGTACGTGGTTGTCTTAAATGTTAATTCAATTGATTTAAAATGTTTTTTAACGGTCCGACTATACAAAATAAGGCATCAAAAAACTAAATTTACGTTAATTATTATTTCTTTGTTACAAACTATGATGAACGTTCATTGGCAGCCTAATTTATGGTGCGTTTTTCTGAATTCTTAAATAAATACGGCTGTTTAAGTTTAGTTAGAACACAAGATAAAATTATGTCCTTCCTAATATAATCTATAGTCGAGAAATGATATATTAAACATAATATTCTTATTGGGAACATTACAGATTATGTTCCGTGGCAAAATCTATATAGGACGCTTATTTAAATGTGCTTTAACTAGATTTTACGCATTGTCGCCCACTTAAGCTTTCATACAGATGTTGGAGCTCATATTTCGGAAAAAATAAAAAAATAGCTATAGCCGGATTTTGCAAATTGTTTCACGCTGCAAAATCTACATAGTATGTCTCATTTGAATGTCCTTTATCTAAAAACTACGCATAGCCTACGAATGAAACCTTCCAACAGGTTGGAGCTCATATTTCGAAAAAAATAAATTATTCTTATAATTCTTAAAAGGTTCGAACGGACATTAGCAAAGAAAGTACATCAAAACTGTTTATTTAATTTAAATTAAAACATAAACGCGGTATCCAAGAAACATTTTGTGATAGAAACTTCTGATTTCCCGAAATTGTTTCATTGCAATGGCAGAAATTATCAATTCGACTTTTGTACAATTGATTTGACAAAAAAGAGTTAAAATCACTTACAAAAATCAGAATAGAAAGTTACAAGAGAGATGAAACGAATATTACTATCAATAAGATCCTATGTCTGCTAAATTCAGTTTAATTTGATAATAAGGATACGTGGTTGTCTTAAATGTTAACTCAATTGATTTAAAATGTTTTTTAAAGGTCCGACTATACAAAATAAGTCATCAAAAAACCGAATTTAAGTTAATTATTATTTCTTTGTTACAAACTATGATGAACTTTCATTGGCAGCGTAATTTATGGTGCGTTTTTCTGAATTCTTAAATAAATACGGCTGTTTAAGTTTAGTTAGAACACGAGATAAAATTATGTCCTTCCTAATATAATCTAAAGTTGAGAAATGATATATTAAACATAATATTCTTATTGGGAACATTACAGATTATGTTCCGTGGCAAAATCTATATAGGACGCTTATTTAAATGTACTTTAACTAGATTTTACGCATTGTCGCCCACTTAAGCTTTCATACAGATATTGGAGCTCATATTTCGGAAAAAATAAAAAAATAGCCATAGCAGGATTTTGCAAATTATTTCACGCTACAAAATCTACATAGAACGCTGTATTTAGATATACTTTTACTAGATTTTATGCATTGTCGCCCATTTAAGCCTTCAAACAGGGGTTGGAGCTAATATTTCGGATAAAATAAGAAAATAGCTATAGCCGGATTTTGCAAATTATTTTACGCTGCAAAATTTACATAGTATATCTCATTTGAATGTCCTTTATCTAAAAACTGCGCATAGCCGCCGAATGAAACCTTCCAACAGGTTGGAGCTCATATTTCGAAAAAAGTAAATTATTCTTATAATTCTTAAAAGGTTCGAACGGACATTAGCAAAGAAAGTACATCAAAACTGTTTATTTAATTCAAATTAAAACATAAACACGGTATCCAAGAAACATTTTGTGATAGAAACTTTTGATTTCCCAAAATTGTTTTATTGCAATTGCAAAAATTATCAACTCGACGTTTGTACACTTGATTTGACAAAAATGAGTTAAAATCACTTACAAAAAAATCAGAATATAAAGTTACAAGAGAGATGACACGAATATTACTATAAATAACATCCTATGTCTACTAGATTCAGTTTAATTTGATAATAAGGGTACGTGGTTGTCTTAAATGTTAATTCAATTGATTTAAAATGTTTTTTAACGGTCCGACTATACAAAATAAGTCATCAAAAAACTAAATTTACGTTAATTATTATTTCTTCGCATGAGAAAATCACCAAGCTACAATAATATTTTACTTTTCTAGCACAATAACACCATGCATTATAAACAGCTAGTTTTAACTATTATACATGTTACAAACTATGATGAACTTTCATTGGCAGCTTAATTTATGGTGCGTTTTTCTGAATTCTTAAATAAATACGGCTGTTTAAGTTTAGATAGAACACGAGATAAAATTATGTCCTTTCTAATATAATCTAAAGTCGAGAAATGATATATTAAACATAATATTCTAATTGGGAACATTACAGATTATGTTCCGTGGTAAAATCTATATAGGACACTTATTTAAATGTACTTTAACTAGATTTTACGCATTGTCGCCCACTTAAGCATTCATACAGATGTTGGAGCTCATATTTCGGAAAAAATAAGAAAATAGCCATAGCAGCATTTTGCAAATTATTTCACGCTACAAAATCTACATAGAACGCTTTATTTAGATATACTTTAACTAGATTTTATGCATTGTCGCCCATTTAAGCCTTCAAACAGGGGTTGGAGCTAATATTTCGGATAAAATAAGAAAATAGCTATAGCCGGATATTGCAAATTATTTTACGCTGCAAAATCTACATAGTATGTCTCATTTGAATGTCCTTTATCTAAAAACTGCGCATAGCCGCCGAATGAAACCTTCCAACAGGTTGGAGCTCATATTTCGAAAAAAATAAATTATTCTTATAATTCTTAAAAGGTTCGAACGGACATTAGCAAAGAAAGTACATCTAAACTGTTTATTTAATTTAAATTAAAACATAAACGCGGTATCCAAGAAACATTTTGTGTAAGAAACTTTTGATTTCCCAAAATTGTTTTATTGCAATTGCAAAAATTATCAATTCGACGTTTGTACACTTGATTTGACAAAAATGAGTTAAAATCACTTACAAAAAAATCAGAATATAAAGTTACAAGAGAGATGAAACGAATATTACTATCAATAACATCCTATGTCTGCTAAATTTAGTTTAATTTGATAATAAGGATACGTGGTTGTCTTAAATGTTAACTCAATTGATTTAAAATGTTTTTTAAAGGTCCGACTATACAAAATAAGTCATCAAAAAACCGAATTTAGGTTAATTATTATTTCTTTGTTACAAACTATGATGAACTTTCATTGGCAGCGTAATTTATGGTGCGTTTTTCTGAATTCTTAAATAAATACGGCTGTTTAAGTTTAGTTAGAACACGAGATAAAATTATGTCCTTCCTAATATAATCTAAAGTTGAGAAATGATATATGAAACATAATATTCTTATTAGGAACATTACAGATTATGTTTCGTGGCAAAATCTATATAGGACGCTTATTTAAATGTACTTTAACTAGCTTTTACGCATTGCCGCCCATTTAAGCTTTCATACAGATGTTAGAGCTCATATTTCGGAAAAAATAAGAAAATAGCCATAGCAGGATTTTGCAAATTATTTCACGCTACAAAATCTACATAGAACGCTTTATTTAGATATACTTTAACTAGATTTTATGCATTGTCGCCCATTTAAGCCTTCAAACAGGGGTTGGAGCTAATATTTCGGATAAAATAAGAAAATAGCTATAGCCGGATTTTACAAATTATTTCACGCTGCAAAATCTACATAGTATGTATTATTTGAATGTCCCTTAACTAAAAACTATGCATAGCCGCCGAATGAAACCTTCCAACAGGTTGGAGCTCATATTTCGAAAAAAATAAATTATTCTTATAATTCTTAAAGGTTCGAACGGACATTAGCAAAGAAAGTACATCAAAACTGTTTAGTTAATTTAAATTAAAACATAAACGCGGTATCCAAGAAACATTTTGTGATAGAAACTTCTGATTTCCCGAAATTGTTTCATTGCAATGGCAAAAATTATCAATTCGACGTTTGTACACTTGATTTGACAAAAATGAGTTAAAATCACTTACAAAAAAATAAGAATAAAAAGTTACAAGAGAGATGAAACGAACTACTAAATTACTATCAATAACATCCTATGTCTACTAAATTCAGTTTAATTTGATCATAAGGGTACGTGGTTGTCTTAAATGTTAACTCAATTGATTTAAAATGTTTTTTAAAGGTCCGACTATACAAAATAAGTCATCAAAAAACCGAATTTACGTTAATTAATATTCCTTTGTTACAAACTATGATGAACTTTCATTGGCAGCTTAATTTATGGTGCGCCTTTCTGAATTCTTAAATAAATACGGCTGTTTAAGTTTAGTTAGAACACGAGATAAAATTATGTCCTTCCTAATATAATCTAAAGTCGAGAAATGATATATTAAACATAATATTCTTATTGGGAACATTACAGATTATGTTCCGTGGCAAAATCTATATAGGACGCCTATTTAAATGTACTTTAACTAGCTTTTGCGCATTGTCGCCCATTTAAGCTTTCATCCAGATATTGGAGCTCATATTTCGGAAAAAATAAGAAAATAGCCATAGCAGGATTTTGCAAATTATTTCACGCCACAAAATCTACATAGAACGCTTTATTTAGATATACTTTAACTAGATTTTATGCATTGTCGCCTATTTAAGCCTTCAAACAGGGGTTGGAGCTAATATTTCGGATAAAATAAGAAAATAGCTATAGCCGGATTTTACAAATTATTTCACGCTGCAAAATCTACATAGTATGTATCATTTGAAAGTCCTTTATCTAAAAACTACGCATAGCCGCCGAATGAAACCTTCCAACAGGTTAAAGCTCATATTTCGAAAAAAATAATTTATTCTTATAATTCTTAAAGGTTCGAACGGACATTAGAAAGTACATCAAAACTGTTTATTTAATTTAAATTAAAACATAAACGCGGAATTCAAGAAACATTTTGTGATAGAAACTTCTGATTTCCCGAAATTGTTTCATTGCAATGGCAATAGTTATCAATTCGACGTTTGTACACTTGATTTGACAAAAATGAGTTAAAATCACTTACAAAAAAATCAGAATATAAAGTTACAAGAGAGATGAAACGAATATTACTATCAATAACATCCTATGTCTACTAAATTCAGTTTAATTTGATAATAAGGGTACGTGGTTGTCTTAAATGTTAACTCAATTGATTTAAAATGTTTTTAAAGGTCCGACTATACAAAATAAGTCATCAAAAAACCGAATTTACGTTAATTATTATTTCTTTGTTACAAACTATGATGAACTTTCATTGGCAGCTTAATTTATGGTGCGTCTTTCTGACTTCTTAAATAAATACGGCTGTTTAAGTTTAGTTAGAACACGAGATAAAATTATGTCCTTCCTAATATAATCTAAAGTCGAGAAATGATATATTAAACATAAAATTCTTATTGGGAACATTACAGATTATGTTCCGTAGCAAAATCTATATAGGACGCTTATTTAAATGTACTTTAACTAGATTTTATGCATTGTCGCCCATTTAAGCTTTCATACAGATGTTGGAGCTCATATTTCGGAAAAAATAAGAAAATAGCCATAGCAGGATTTTGCAAATTATTTCACGCTACAAAATCTACATAGAACGCTTTATTTAGATATACTTTGACTAGATTTTATGCATTGTCGCCCATTTAAGCCTTCAAACAGGGGTTGGAGCTAATATTTCGGATAAAATAAGAAAATAGCTATAGCCGGATTTTACAAATTATTTCACGCAGCAAAATCTACATAGTATGTATCATTTGAAAGTCCTTTATCTAAAAACTACGCATAGCCGCCGAATGAAACCTTCCAACAGGTTGGAGCTCATATTTCGAAAAAAATAATTTATTCTTATAATTCTTAAAGGTTCGAACGGGCATTAGAAAGTACATCAAAACTGTTTATTTAATTTAAATTAAAACATAAACGCGGAATTCAAGAAACATTTTGTGATAGAAACTTCTGATTTCCCGAAATTGTTTCATTGCAATGGCAATAATTATCAATTCGACGTTTGTACACTTGATTTGACAAAAAGGAGTTAAAATCACTTACAAAAAAATCAGAATATAAAGTTACAAGAGAGATGAAACGAATATTACTATCAATAACATCCTATGTCTACTAAATTCAGTTTAATTTGATAATAAGGGTACGTGGTTGTCTTAAATGTTAATTCAATTGATTTAAAATGTTTTTTAACGGTCCGACTATACAAAATAAGTCAACAAAAAACTAATTTTACGTTAATTATTATTTCTTCGCATGAGAAAATTACCAAGATACAATAATATTTTACTTTTCTAGCACAATAACACCATGCATTATAAACAGCTTGTTTTAACTATTATACATGTTACAAACTATGATGAACTTTCATTGGCAGCCTAATTTATGGTGCGTTTTTCTGAATTCTTAAATAAATACGGCTGTTTAAGTTTAGTTAGAACACGAGATAAAATTATGTCCTTCCTAATATAATCTAAAGTCGAGAAATGATATATTAAACATAATATTCTTATTGGGAACATTACAGATTATGTTTCGTGGCAAAATCTATATAGGACGCTTATTTAAATGTATTTTAAATAGATTTTATGCATTGTCGCCCATTTAAGCTTTCATACAGGTGTTGGAGCTCATATTTCGGAAAAAATAAGAAAATAGCCATAGCAGGATTTTGCAAATTATTTCACGCTACAAAATCTACATAGAACGCTTTATTTAGATATACTTTGACTAGATTTTATGCATTGTCGCCCAT
This sequence comes from Polydrusus cervinus, assembly GCA_935413205.1. Taxonomy (NCBI): domain Eukaryota; kingdom Metazoa; phylum Arthropoda; class Insecta; order Coleoptera; family Curculionidae; genus Polydrusus; species Polydrusus cervinus. The sequence goes on from OW284514.1 coordinate 48,284,767, forward strand.
TTAAGCCTTCAAACAGGGGTTGGAGCTAATATTTCGGATAAAATAAGAAAATAGCTATAGCCGGATTTTACAAATTATTTCACGCAGCAAAATCTACATAGTATGTATCATTTGAAAGTCCTTCATCTAAAAACTACGCATAGCCGCCGAAGGAAACCTTCCAACAGGTTGGAGCTCATATTTCGAAAAAAATAAAATATTCTTATAATTCTTAAAAGGTTCGAACGGACATTAGCAAAGAAAGTACATCAAAACTGTTTAGTTAATTTAAATTAAAACATAAACGCGGTATCCAAGAAACATTTTGTGATAGAAACTTCTGATTTCCCGAAATTGTTTCATTGCAATGGCAATATATATCAATTCGACGTTTGTACACTTGATTTGACAAAAATGAGTTAAAATCACTTACAAAAAAATCAGAATATAAAGTTACAAGAGAGATGAAATGAATATTACTATCAATAACATCCTATGTCTACTAAATTCAGTTTAATTTGATAATAAGGGTACGTGGTTGTCTTAAATGTTAATTCAATTGATTTAAAATGTTTTTTAACGGTTCGACTATACAAATAAGTCATCAAAAAACTAATTTTACGTTAATTATTATTTCATTTGCATGAGAAAATCAGCAAGCTACAGTAAAATATTACTTTTCTAGCACAATAACACCATGCATTATAAACAGCTTGTTTTAACTATTATACATGTTACAAACTATGATGAACTTTCATTGGCAGCCTAATTTATGGTGCGTTTTTCTGAACTCTTAAATAAATACGGCTGTTTAAGTTTAGTTAGAACACGAGATAAAATTATGTCCTTCCTAATATAATCTAAAGTTGAGAAATGATATATTAAACATAATATTCTTATTGGGAACATTACAGATTATGTTCCGTGGCAAAATCTATATAGGACGCCTATTTAAATGTACTTTAACTAGCTTTTACGCATTGTCGCCCATTTAAGCTTTCATACAGATATTGGAGCTCATATTTCGGAAAAAATAAGAAAATAGCCATAGCAGGATTTTGCAAATTATTTCACGCTACAAAATCTACATATGACGCTTTATTTAGATATACTTTAACTAGATGTTATGCATTGTCGCCCATTTAAGCCTTTAAACAGGGGTTGGAGCTCATATTTCGGAAAAAATAAGAAAATAGCTATAGCCGGATTTTGCAAATTATTTCACGCTACAAAATCTACATAGTATGTCTTATTTGGATGTCCCTTAACTAAAAACCACGCATAGCCGCCGAATGAAACCTTCCAACAGGTTGAAGCTCATATTCCGGAAAAAATAAATTATTCTTATAATTCTTAAAGGTTCGAACGGACATTAGAAAGTACATCAATACTGTTTATTTAATTTAAATTAAAACATAAACGCGGAATTCAAGAAACATTTTGTGGTAGAAACTTCTGATTTCCCGAAATTGTTTCATTGCAATGGCAAAAATTATCAATTCGACGTTTGCACACTTGATTTGACAAAAATGAGTTAACATCACTTACAAAAAAATCAGAATAGAAAGTTACAAGAGAGATGAAACGAATATTACTATCAAGAACATCCTATGGCTCTAAATTCAGTTTAATTTGATATCAAGGGAACGTGGTTGTATTAAATCTTAATTCAAGTGAATTAAATTCATTTTAAAGGTCCGACTATACAAAATAAGTAATCAAAAAACTAAATTTACGTTAATTATTATTTCTTTGCAGGAGAAAATCACCAAGCTACTGTAAAATTTTACTTTTCTAGCACAATAACACCATGCATTGGAAACAGATTGTTTTAACTATTATACATGTTACAAACTATGATGATCTTTCATTGGCAGCTTAATTTATGGTGCGCCTTTCTGAATTCTTAAATAAATACGGCTGTTTAAGTTTAGTTAGAACACGAGATAAAATTATGTCCTTCCTAATATAATCTAAAGTCGAGAAATGATATATTAAACATAATATTCTTATTGGGAACATTACAGATTATGTTCCGTGGCAAAATCTATATAGGACGCTTATTTAAATGTACTTGAACTAGATTTTATGCTTTGTCGCTCATTTAAGCTTTCATACAGATGTTGGAGCTCATATTTCGGAAAAAATAAGAAAATAGCCATAGCAGGATTTTGCAAATTATTTCACGCTACAAAATCTACATAGAACGCTTTATTTAGATATACTTTAACTAGATTTTATGCATTGTCGCCCATTTAAGCCTTCAAACAGGGGTTGGAGCTAATATTTCGGATAAAATAAGAAAATAGCTATAGCCGGATTTTACAAATTATTTCACGCTGCAAAATCTACATAGTATGTATTATTTGAATGTCCCTTAACTAAAAACTACGCATAGCCGCCGAATGAAACCTTCCAACAGGTTGGAGCTCATATTTCAAAAAAAATAAATTATTCTTATAATTCTTAAAGGTTCGAACGGACATTAGCAAAGAAAGTACATCATAACTGTTTATTTAATTTAAATTAAAACATAAACGCGGAATTCAAGAAACATTTTGTGTTAGAAACTTCTGATTTCCCGAAATTGTTCCATTGCAATGGCAAAAATGATCAATTCGACGTTTGCACACTTGATTTGACAAAAATGAGTTAAAATCACTTACAAAAAAATTAGAATAAAAAGTTACAAGAGAGATGAAATGAATATTACTATCAATAACATCCTATGTCTACTAAATTCAGTTTAATTTGATAATAGGGGTACGTGGTGGTCTTAAATGTTAACTCAATTGATTTAAAATGTTTTTTAAAGGTCCGACTATACAAAATAAGTCATTAAAAAACTAATTTTACGTTAATTATTATTTCTTCGCATGAGAAAATTACCAAGATACAATAATATTTTACTTTTCTAGCACAATAACACCATGCATTATAAACAGCTTGTTTTAACTATTATACATGTTACAAACTATGATGAACTTTTATTGGCAGCTTAATTTATGGTGCGTTTTTCTGAATTCTTAAATAAATACGGCTGTTTAAGTTTAGTTAGAACACGAGATAAAATTATGTCCTTCCTAATATAATCTAAAGTTGAGAAATGATATATTAAACATAATATTCTTATTGGGAACATTACAGATTATGTTCTGTGGCAAAATCTATATAGGACGCCTATTTAAATGTACTTTAACTAGCTTTTACGCATTGTCGCCCATTTAAGCTTTCATACAGATATTGGAGCTCATATTTCGGAAAAAATAAGAAAATAGCCATAGCAGGAGTTTGCAAATTATTTAACGCTACAAAATCTACATATGACGCTTTATTTAGATATACTTTAACTAGATGTTATGCATTGTCGCCCATTTAAGCCTTTAAACAGGGGTTGGAGCTCATATTTCGGAAAAAATAAGAAAATAGCTATAACCGGATTTTGCAAATTATTTCACGCTGCAAAATCTACATAGTATGTATCATTTAAATGTCCTTCATCTAAAAACTACGCATACCCGCCGAAGGAAACCTTCCAACAGGTTGGAGCTCATATTTCGAAAAAAATAATATATTCTTATAATTCTTAAAAGGTTCGAACGGACATTAGCAAAGAAAGTACATCAAAACTGTTTATTTAATTTAAATTAAAACATAAACGCGGTATCCAAGAAACATTTTGTGATAAAAACTTCTGATTTCCCGAAATTGTTTCATTGCAATGGCAAAAATTATCAATTCGACGTTTGCACACTTGATTTGACAAAAATGAGTTAAAATCACTTACAAAAAAATTAGAATAAAAAGTTACAAGAGAGAAGAAATTAATATTACTATCAATAACATCCTATGTCTACTAAATTCAGTTTAATTTGATAATAGGGGTACGTGGTTGTCTTAAATGTTAACTCAATTGATTTAAAATGTTTTTTAAAGGTCCGACTATACAAAATAAGTCATTAAAAAACTAATTTTACGTTAATTATTATTTCTTCGCATGAGAAAATTACCAAGATACAATAATATTTTACTTTTCTAGCACAATAACACCATGCATTATAAACAGCTTGTTTTAACTATTATACATGTTACAAACTATGATGAACTTTCATTGGCAGCTTAATTTATGGTGCGTTTTTCTGAATTCTTAAATAAATACGGCTGTTTAAGTTTAGTTAGAACACGAGATAAAATTATGTCCTTCCTAATATAATCTAAAGTTGAGAAATGATATATTAAACATAATATTCTTATTGGGAACATTACAGATTATGTTCCGTGGCAAAATCTATATAGGACGCTTATTTAAATGTATTTTAAATAGATTTTATGCATTGTCGCCCATTTAAGCTTTCATACAGGTGTTGGAGCTCATATTTCGGAAAAAATAAGAAAATAGCCATAGCAGGATTTTGCAAATTATTTCACGCTACAAAATCTACATAGAACGCTTTATTTAGATATACTTTGACTAGATTTTATGCATTGTCGCCCATTTAAGCCTTCAAACAGGGGTTGGAGCTAATATTTCGGATAAAATAAGAAAATAGCTATAGCCGGATTTTACAAATTATTTCACGCAGCAAAATCTACATAGTATGTATCATTTGAAAGTCCTTCATCTAAAAACTACGCATAGCCGCCGAAGGAAACCTTCCAACAGGTTGGAGCTCATATTTCGAAAAAAATAAAATATTCTTATAATTCTTAAAAGGTTCGAACGGACATTAGCAAAGAAAGTACATCAAAACTGTTTAGTTAATTTAAATTAAAACATAAACGCGGTATCCAAGAAACATTTTGTGATAGAAACTTCTGATTTCCCGAAATTGTTTCATTGCAATGGCAATATATATCAATTCGACGTTTGTACACTTGATTTGACAAAAATGAGTTAAAATCACTTACAAAAAAATCAGAATATAAAGTTACAAGAGAGATGAAATGAATATTACTATCAATAACATCCTATGTCTACTAAATTCAGTTTAATTTGATAATAAGGGTACGTGGTTGTCTTAAATGTTAATTCAATTGATTTAAAATGTTTTTTAACGGTTCGACTATACAAATAAGTCATCAAAAAACTAATTTTACGTTAATTATTATTTCATTTGCATGAGAAAATCAGCAAGCTACAGTAAAATATTACTTTTCTAGCACAATAACACCATGCATTATAAACAGCTTGTTTTAACTATTATACATGTTACAAACTATGATGAACTTTCATTGGCAGCCTAATTTATGGTGCGTTTTTCTGAACTCTTAAATAAATACGGCTGTTTAAGTTTAGTTAGAACACGAGATAAAATTATGTCCTTCCTAATATAATCTAAAGTTGAGAAATGATATATTAAACATAATATTCTTATTGGGAACATTACAGATTATGTTCCGTGGCAAAATCTATATAGGACGCCTATTTAAATGTACTTTAACTAGCTTTTACGCATTGTCGCCCATTTAAGCTTTCATACAGATATTGGAGCTCATATTTCGGAAAAAATAAGAAAATAGCCATAGCAGGATTTTGCAAATTATTTCACGCTACAAAATCTACATATGACGCTTTATTTAGATATACTTTAACTAGATGTTATGCATTGTCGCCCATTTAAGCCTTTAAACAGGGGTTGGAGCTCATATTTCGGAAAAAATAAGAAAATAGCTATAGCCGGATTTTGCAAATTATTTCACGCTACAAAATCTACATAGTATGTCTTATTTGGATGTCCCTTAACTAAAAACCACGCATAGCCGCCGAATGAAACCTTCCAACAGGTTGAAGCTCATATTCCGGAAAAAATAAATTATTCTTATAATTCTTAAAGGTTCGAACGGACATTAGAAAGTACATCAATACTGTTTATTTAATTTAAATTAAAACATAAACGCGGAATTCAAGAAACATTTTGTGGTAGAAACTTCTGATTTCCCGAAATTGTTTCATTGCAATGGCAAAAATTATCAATTCGACGTTTGCACACTTGATTTGACAAAAATGAGTTAACATCACTTACAAAAAAATCAGAATAGAAAGTTACAAGAGAGATGAAACGAATATTACTATCAAGAACATCCTATGGCTCTAAATTCAGTTTAATTTGATATCAAGGGAACGTGGTTGTATTAAATCTTAATTCAAGTGAATTAAATTCATTTTAAAGGTCCGACTATACAAAATAAGTAATCAAAAAACTAAATTTACGTTAATTATTATTTCTTTGCAGGAGAAAATCACCAAGCTACTGTAAAATTTTACTTTTCTAGCACAATAACACCATGCATTGGAAACAGATTGTTTTAACTATTATACATGTTACAAACTATGATGATCTTTCATTGGCAGCTTAATTTATGGTGCGCCTTTCTGAATTCTTAAATAAATACGGCTGTTTAAGTTTAGTTAGAACACGAGATAAAATTATGTCCTTCCTAATATAATCTAAAGTCGAGAAATGATATATTAAACATAATATTCTTATTGGGAACATTACAGATTATGTTCCGTGGCAAAATCTATATAGGACGCTTATTTAAATGTACTTGAACTAGATTTTATGCTTTGTCGCTCATTTAAGCTTTCATACAGATGTTGGAGCTCATATTTCGGAAAAAATAAGAAAATAGCCATAGCAGGATTTTGCAAATTATTTCACGCTACAAAATCTACATAGAACGCTTTATTTAGATATACTTTAACTAGATTTTATGCATTGTCGCCCATTTAAGCCTTCAAACAGGGGTTGGAGCTAATATTTCGGATAAAATAAGAAAATAGCTATAGCCGGATTTTACAAATTATTTCACGCTGCAAAATCTACATAGTATGTATTATTTGAATGTCCCTTAACTAAAAACTACGCATAGCCGCCGAATGAAACCTTCCAACAGGTTGGAGCTCATATTTCAAAAAAAATAAATTATTCTTATAATTCTTAAAGGTTCGAACGGACATTAGCAAAGAAAGTACATCATAACTGTTTATTTAATTTAAATTAAAACATAAACGCGGAATTCAAGAAACATTTTGTGTTAGAAACTTCTGATTTCCCGAAATTGTTCCATTGCAATGGCAAAAATGATCAATTCGACGTTTGCACACTTGATTTGACAAAAATGAGTTAAAATCACTTACAAAAAAATTAGAATAAAAAGTTACAAGAGAGATGAAATGAATATTACTATCAATAACATCCTATGTCTACTAAATTCAGTTTAATTTGATAATAGGGGTACGTGGTGGTCTTAAATGTTAACTCAATTGATTTAAAATGTTTTTTAAAGGTCCGACTATACAAAATAAGTCATTAAAAAACTAATTTTACGTTAATTATTATTTCTTCGCATGAGAAAATTACCAAGATACAATAATATTTTACTTTTCTAGCACAATAACACCATGCATTATAAACAGCTTGTTTTAACTATTATACATGTTACAAACTATGATGAACTTTCATTGGCAGCTTAATTTATGGTGCGTTTTTCTGAATTCTTAAATAAATACGGCTGTTTAAGTTTAGTTAGAACACGAGATAAAATTATGTCCTTCCTAATATAATCTAAAGTTGAGAAATGATATATTAAACATAATATTCTTATTGGGAACATTACAGATTATGTTCCGTGGCAAAATCTATATAGGACGCTTATTTAAATGTATTTTAAATAGATTTTATGCATTGTCGCCCATTTAAGCTTTCATACAGGTGTTGGAGCTCATATTTCGGAAAAAATAAGAAAATAGCCATAGCAGGATTTTGCAAATTATTTCACGCTACAAAATCTACATAGAACGCTTTATTTAGATATACTTTGACTAGATTTTATGCATTGTCGCCCATTTAAGCCTTCAAACAGGGGTTGGAGCTAATATTTCGGATAAAATAAGAAAATAGCTATAGCCGGATTTTACAAATTATTTCACGCAGCAAAATCTACATAGTATGTATCATTTGAAAGTCCTTCATCTAAAAACTACGCATAGCCGCCGAAGGAAACCTTCCAACAGGTTGGAGCTCATATTTCGAAAAAAATAAAATATTCTTATAATTCTTAAAAGGTTCGAACGGACATTAGCAAAGAAAGTACATCAAAACTGTTTAGTTAATTTAAATTAAAACATAAACGCGGTATCCAAGAAACATTTTGTGATAGAAACTTCTGATTTCCCGAAATTGTTTCATTGCAATGGCAATATATATCAATTCGACGTTTGTACACTTGATTTGACAAAAATGAGTTAAAATCACTTACAAAAAAATCAGAATATAAAGTTACAAGAGAGATGAAATGAATATTACTATCAATAACATCCTATGTCTACTAAATTCAGTTTAATTTGATAATAAGGGTACGTGGTTGTCTTAAATGTTAATTCAATTGATTTAAAATGTTTTTTAACGGTTCGACTATACAAATAAGTCATCAAAAAACTAATTTTACGTTAATTATTATTTCATTTGCATGAGAAAATCAGCAAGCTACAGTAAAATATTACTTTTCTAGCACAATAACACCATGCATTATAAACAGCTTGTTTTAACTATTATACATGTTACAAACTATGATGAACTTTCATTGGCAGCCTAATTTATGGTGCGTTTTTCTGAACTCTTAAATAAATACGGCTGTTTAAGTTTAGTTAGAACACGAGATAAAATTATGTCCTTCCTAATATAATCTAAAGTTGAGAAATGATATATTAAACATAATATTCTTATTGGGAACATTACAGATTATGTTCCGTGGCAAAATCTATATAGGACGCCTATTTAAATGTACTTTAACTAGCTTTTACGCATTGTCGCCCATTTAAGCTTTCATACAGATATTGGAGCTCATATTTCGGAAAAAATAAGAAAATAGCCATAGCAGGATTTTGCAAATTATTTCACGCTACAAAATCTACATATGACGCTTTATTTAGATATACTTTAACTAGATGTTATGCATTGTCGCCCATTTAAGCCTTTAAACAGGGGTTGGAGCTCATATTTCGGAAAAAATAAGAAAATAGCTATAGCCGGATTTTGCAAATTATTTCACGCTACAAAATCTACATAGTATGTCTTATTTGGATGTCCCTTAACTAAAAACCACGCATAGCCGCCGAATGAAATCTTCCAACAGGTTGAAGCTCATATTCCGGAAAAAATAAATTATTCTTATAATTCTTAAAGGTTCGAACGGACATTAGAAAGTACATCAATACTGTTTATTTAATTTAAATTAAAACATAAACGCGGAATTCAAGAAACATTTTGTGGTAGAAACTTCTGATTTCCCGAAATTGTTTCATTGCAATGGCAAAAATTATCAATTCGACGTTTGCACACTTGATTTGACAAAAATGAGTTAACATCACTTACAAAAAAATCAGAATAGAAAGTTACAAGAGAGATGAAACGAATATTACTATCAAGAACATCCTATGGCTCTAAATTCAGTTTAATTTGATATCAAGGGAACGTGGTTGTATTAAATCTTAATTCAAGTGAATTAAATTCATTTTAAAGGTCCGACTATACAAAATAAGTAATCAAAAAACTAAATTTACGTTAATTATTATTTCTTTGCAGGAGAAAATCACCAAGCTACTGTAAAATTTTACTTTTCTAGCACAATAACACCATGCATTGGAAACAGATTGTTTTAACTATTATACATGTTACAAACTATGATGATCTTTCATTGGCAGCTTAATTTATGGTGCGCCTTTCTGAATTCTTAAATAAATACGGCTGTTTAAGTTTAGTTAGAACACGAGATAAAATTATGTCCTTCCTAATATAATCTAAAGTCGAGAAATGATATATTAAACATAATATTCTTATTGGGAACATTACAGATTATGTTCCGTGGCAAAATCTATATAGGACGCTTATTTAAATGTACTTGAACTAGATTTTATGCTTTGTCGCTCATTTAAGCTTTCATACAGATGTTGGAGCTCATATTTCGGAAAAAATAAGAAAATAGCCATAGCAGGATTTTGCAAATTATTTCACGCTACAAAATCTACATAGAACGCTTTATTTAGATATACTTTAACTAGATTTTATGCATTGTCGCCCATTTAAGCCTTCAAACAGGGGTTGGAGCTAATATTTCGGATAAAATAAGAAAATAGCTATAGCCGGATTTTACAAATTATTTCACGCTGCAAAATCTACATAGTATGTATTATTTGAATGTCCCTTAACTAAAAACTACGCATAGCCGCCGAATGAAACCTTCCAACAGGTTGGAGCTCATATTTCAAAAAAAATAAATTATTCTTATAATTCTTAAAGGTTCGAACGGACATTAGCAAAGAAAGTACATCATAACTGTTTATTTAATTTAAATTAAAACATAAACGCGGAATTCAAGAAACATTTTGTGTTAGAAACTTCTGATTTCCCGAAATTGTTCCATTGCAATGGCAAAAATGATCAATTCGACGTTTGCACACTTGATTTGACAAAAATGAGTTAAAATCACTTACAAAAAAATTAGAATAAAAAGTTACAAGAGAGATGAAATGAATATTACTATCAATAACATCCTATGTCTACTAAATTCAGTTTAATTTGATAATAGGGGTACGTGGTGGTCTTAAATGTTAACTCAATTGATTTAAAATGTTTTTTAAAGGTCCGACTATACAAAATAAGTCATTAAAAAACTAATTTTACGTTAATTATTATTTCTTCGCATGAGAAAATTACCAAGATACAATAATATTTTACTTTTCTAGCACAATAACACCATGCATTATAAACAGCTTGTTTTAACTATTATACATGTTACAAACTATGATGAACTTTTATTGGCAGCTTAATTTATGGTGCGTTTTTCTGAATTCTTAAATAAATACGGCTGTTTAAGTTTAGTTAGAACACGAGATAAAATTATGTCCTTCCTAATATAATCTAAAGTTGAGAAATGATATATTAAACATAATATTCTTATTGGGAACATTACAGATTATGTTCTGTGGCAAAATCTATATAGGACGCCTATTTAAATGTACTTTAACTAGCTTTTACGCATTGTCGCCCATTTAAGCTTTCATACAGATATTGGAGCTCATATTTCGGAAAAAATAAGAAAATAGCCATAGCAGGAGTTTGCAAATTATTTAACGCTACAAAATCTACATATGACGCTTTATTTAGATATACTTTAACTAGATGTTATGCATTGTCGCCCATTTAAGCCTTTAAACAGGGGTTGGAGCTCATATTTCGGAAAAAATAAGAAAATAGCTATAACCGGATTTTGCAAATTATTTCACGCTGCAAAATCTACATAGTATGTATCATTTAAATGTCCTTCATCTAAAAACTACGCATACCCGCCGAAGGAAACCTTCCAACAGGTTGGAGCTCATATTTCGAAAAAAATAATATATTCTTATAATTCTTAAAAGGTTCGAACGGACATTAGCAAAGAAAGTACATCAAAACTGTTTATTTAATTTAAATTAAAACATAAACGCGGTATCCAAGAAACATTTTGTGATAAAAACTTCTGATTTCCCGAAATTGTTTCATTGCAATGGCAAAAATTATCAATTCGACGTTTGCACACTTGATTTGACAAAAATGAGTTAAAATCACTTACAAAAAAATTAGAATAAAAAGTTACAAGAGAGAAGAAATTAATATTACTATCAATAACATCCTATGTCTACTAAATTCAGTTTAATTTGATAATAGGGGTACGTGGTTATTTCACGCTGCAAAATCTACATAGTATGTCTCATTTGAATGTCCTTTATCTAAAAACTACGCATAGACGCCGAATGAAAATTTCCAAAAGGTTGGAACTCATATTTCGAAAAAAATCAATTATTCTTATAATCCTTAAAAGGTTCGAACGGACATTAGCAAAGAAAGAACATCAAAACTGTTTATTTAATTTAAATTAAAACATAAACGCGGTATCCAAGAAACATTTTGTGATAGAAACTTCTGATTTCCCGAAATTGTTTCATTGCAATAGCAAAAATTATCAAGTCGACGTTTGCACATTCGATATGACAAAAATGAGTTAAAATCACTTACAAAAATATCAGAATAGAAAGTTACAAGAGAGATGAAACGAATATTACTATCAAGAACATCCTATGGCTCTAAATTCAGTTTAATTTGATATCAAGGGAACGTGGTTGTGTTAAATCTTAATTCAAGTGAATTAAATTCATTTTAAAGGTCCGACTATACAAAATAAGTAATCAAAAAACTAATTTTACGTTAATTATTATTTCTTTGCATGAGAAAATCACCAAGCTACTGTAAAATTTTACTTTTCTTGCACAATAACACCATGCATTGGAAACAGATTGTTTTAACTATTATACATGTTACAAACTATGATGAACTTTCATTGGCAGCTTAATTTATGGTGCGTCTTTCTGAATTCTTAAATAAATACGGCTGTTTAAGTTTAGTTAGAACACGAGATAAAATTATGTCCTTCCTAATATAATCTAAAGTCGAGAAATGATATATTAAACATAATATTCTTATTGGGAACATTACAGATTATGTTTCGTGGCAAAATCTATATAGAACGCCTATTTAAATGTACTTTAACTAGATTTTATGCATTGTCGCTTATTTAAGCTTTCATACAGATGTTGGAGCTCATATTTCGGAAAAAATAAGAAAATAGCCATAGCAGGATTTTGCAAATTATTTCACGCTACAAAATCTACATAGAACGCTTTATTTAGATATACGTTAACTAGATTTTATGCATTGTCGCCCATTTAAGCCTTTAAACAGTGGTTGGAGTTAATATTTCGGATAAAATAAGAAAATAGCTATAGCCGGATTTTGCAAATTATTTCACGCTGCAAAATCTACATAGTATGTATCATTTGAATGTCGTTTATCTAAAAACTACGCATAGCCGCCGAATGAAACCTTCCAACAGGTTGGAGCTCATATTTCGAAAAAAATAAATTATTCTTATAATTCTTAAAAGGTTCGAACGGACATTAGCAAAGACAGTACATCAAAACTGTTTATTTAATTAACTTTCTTTGGCAGCGTGATTTATGGTGCGGTTTTCTGTATTCCTAAATAAATACGGCTGTTTAAGTTTAGTTAGCACACGAGATAAAATTATTTTATTCCTAAAATAATCTAAAGTTGAAAAACGATATTTTTAAAATAATATTCTTAGGGGGAACTTTACACATTATGTCCCGTGCAAAATCTACATAGGACGCTTTATTTAGATATACTTTAACTAGATTTTATGCATTGTCGCCGATCTAAGCCTTTATACAGGGGTTGTATCTCATATTTCAAAAAAAATAAGAAAGTAGCCATAGCCGGATTTTGCAAATTATTTCACGCTACAAAATCTACATGGTATGTCTTATTTGAATGACCTTTAACTAAAAATTACGCTTAGCCGCCGAATTAAACCTTTAAACAGGGGTTAGAGCTCATATTTCGAAAAAAAATTCTTATAATCCGCTTAAAAGTTACGATCGGACATTAAGAAAGAAAATACATCAAAATTGTTTATTTAATTTAAATAAAAACGTAAACGCTTTATTCAAGCAATATTTTGTGGTAGTAGCTTCTGATTTTCCCAAATTGTTTCATTTCAATAGCAAAAATTATCAAGTCGACGTTTGCACACTCGATATGACAAAAATGAATTAAAATCACTTGCAAAAAAATCAGAATATAAAGTTAGAAGAGAGATGAAGCGAATATTATTATCAAAACATCCTATGTCTACTAACTTTAGATTAATTTGATATCAAGGGTACGTGGTTGTCTTCAATCTTAATTCAATGAATTTAAAATGTTTTTAAAGGTCCAACTATACAAAATAGGTCATCAAAAAACTAAATTTACTGTAATTATTATTTCTTTGCGAGGGAAAATCACAAAGCTCCTCTAATATTTTACTTTTCTAGCACTATAATACCATGCATTTGAAACAGATTGTTTTAACTATTATACATGATACAAACTATGATAAACTTTCTTTGACAGCGTGATTTATGGTGCGGTTTTCTGTATTCCTAAATAAATACTGCTGTTTAAGTATAGTTAGCACACGAGATAAAATTATTTTATTCCTAAAATAATCTAAAGTTGAGAAACTATATTTTTAAAATAATATTCTTAGTGGGAACTTTACACATTATGTCCCGTGCAAAATCTACATAGGACGCTTTATTTAGATATACTTTAACTAGATTTTATGCATTGTTGCCCATTTAAGCCTTTATAGAGGGTTGGATCGCATATTTCGGAAAAAATAAGGAAATGGTCATAGCCGAATTTTTCAAATTATTTCACGCTACAAAATCTACATGGTATGTCTCATTTGGATGACCTTTAATTAAAAACGGCGTATTACCGCAGAATTAAACCTTCAATAGGGGTTGAAGCTCATATTTCGAAAAAAAAATTCTTATAATTCGCTTAAGTGGACGCCGTAGTTACCCGCTTTAACAGATTTCATGCTGATACCTTCACGAAAGCCAGCGGCCGGCTGACGTGGAAAGGCATCGCGGATGGCCGGCAATTTACGGGAGCCAGTGGCGTAACTACCAATAATTTATTACTAACTTCTAAAAAGAAAGATTACTCAAATCGATTGGCATTCTTGATTATCTATTTATGGTAACGTACAAACGTTTGCTGCGAGTGAAAAATTGAATAAATGGCTGACGGATAATTAATTTCTTCTAAAAAAATATATATTTGGCATCATAATTGTCGCTTCTAATTGGTAAAAATTAAATGCTAAGTTATAGTGGTTTCATAGGATTTTATGTCAATTTGGGAACTTTTGGAATTAAACACTTTTGATTCCTCATTGCCTTGAAAAATATAGGAAATATGTAATCGAGAAATTATTTTATTTGTTTTTACCCTCGCAGCTAAATATATATAAATAAAATGGAACAACTTTAAAAAGTTGTCTACAAATAATTAAATAAAAAATTAATATAACTAACAGGTAAGTACCTACTCCTGGAAAAGTCGATGCTTTAAAAAAAAGTGTAAAACTATGCAAAAATAGTTAGAAATTCGCGATATGCACAAAATGGGCTTTATCAATAAATTTTCATTTTAACCCTATCGTATAGAGAACGAAAAAATAAAATTTTCTACCTTACAGTTTTAAAAATATTTAATTATTTACGGAGAAAATAATTAAACAAAGTGCGCTATCTAATAAAAACACGCAGAAGAAAGTACAAACGTCACAACAAAACCGGCAAATGGGCAACTCGGGACAGCCTTCATTCAGATAACAAATAAGAAATCTTCAATGTTTCACGTTCTGACATGTTGTGAAATTGTAAACTAAAAAACATCAATGATTTATCATTTCCGCTTATTTAAATAGAGATTTTTTAAAAATTTTTAACAGTCGCCATTTTGAAATAGCTTAACAGAATCGCGCCAAAATTTATAAGCATACGGTACGATATATTAGCTTTCAAATGATGTATCACAAGCTGTATGTTTCCATTTAAAAAAAAGATCGATGTCGTCATATCTTTGACAAATGTCTATAAAAAAACAAACCAATAACGTCAAAATGTGAGCATATATGAAACTAAGTTGACGTGTCCGAGCGTTTTTCCTAAAAGTTACAGGAGAAGGCTATATTAATTTTATTCCGGACTTCTGGGAAGCCCTGTATATAGTACTTCCAGTTTGAACAGAAATAAAATGGTGTGTCTACTATACAGGGTCCTGCACCTCACCTCCCGTCTTCTATAGGTCACTTATTCATTAAGTTAGGAGTTTGATATTTTGCAAACCTTACCTGTATCCTAGGGCGCATTTTAGGAAAATATTTTTGTATATACAGAGTGTTCCAAAAACGTGTGACGTCATAAGGATCTATTTTTTTAGATTACATGCTATATATATTCTTACTTACTTGAATTCCTCTTATAGTTGCCTACATATCCCCAAAATTTTAATGAAATCGTTTCAGTATTATAGGCGAAAAAAAAACTAAAAAAAATCCGTTTTGCACCACTGGTTTTAAAAATTAATAAAAAATATAAATAATGCCTCGTTAATAAAATTGTACAAAGGTACTTAATAAATAAGGTCAAACAGTCTCGTTAACCAAGTTTGATTATCGTATTAATCATACAGGGTGTCCAAAGTTTAGTCTCAAACTTTGCAAACTTTAAATCAATTTATTTTTCTTATTTCAAATTGTAACCCCTGTATATTGTCATTCGATGCAGAATTAAAAATTAAACATTTGTTCTAATTACAACCCTATCGCAATTTCCAAAGCATCAACTTATTTGCAGAAAACTCCTTTTATCAACTATTCCACCAGTCATTATCATAAATAAATATCGAAGGTGACTTTGAAAAACAATTTATTGGAATTAACGTTTACTAAGTCGACAAAAAATAATTATTTTCGCATGCTTCTAATATAAAAATCATATCTACGCGCTCTTCTTGGTTGTATTCCATCATAAAAAATAATATAGATTAAATAATCTAACAATATTTGAAACTAAAGTCAAAATGGGCTTTTGTCGTTTTAATAAACTTTTATACCAATAAATTGTTTTTCAAAGCAACCTTCCATATTTATTTATAATAATGACTGGTGGAATAGTTGATAAAATGAGTTTTCTGCAAATAAGTCTTGATGCCTCAGAAATTGCGATAGGGTTGTAATTAAAACAAATATTTGATTTTTAATTCTGCATCAAATGACATAATAATATACAGGGGTTCCAATTTGAAATAAGAAAAATAAATTGATTTAAAGTTTGCAAAGTTTGACACTAAATTTTGGACACCCTGTACAATTCGTATTAATAAAACTTGGTTAACGAGTCTGTTCGACCTTATTTATTAAGTGCCTATGTATAATTTGATTAACGAGGCATTATTTTTATTTTTTATTAATTTTTAAAACCAGTGGTGCAAAACTAATATTTAATAGTTTTTTTTTCGTCTATAATACTGAACCGATTTTATTAAAATTTTGGGAATGAAGGCTTTTTAAATTAAATTTAAATAAGTAAAAATATTTATGACATGTAATTTAAAAAAATAGGTCACACTTTTTTGGAACACCCTGTATAAATAAAAATATTATCCTGAAATGCGCCCTGGAATACAGGTAAAGTCTGCAAAATATTAAAATCCTAACTTAACTAATAAGTGAGCTATAGAAGACGGGAGGTGAGACGCAGGACCCTGTATACTATAATGACAGATAATAAAATCATAAAAAATACAAATGAAAAAAAAAATGTTGTCGCCAAAATGTAGATCATACAAAATCTCAATCGACGTGTTTTTCCATTTAAAAAAAATATATTTTCCTAATCTAGCGAATTTGTTCCGGTTATAATCCTCACTCTGTACAACAAACCCGTACAACATAATTTCAACAGAAAATCAAATCCGCCCTCATAAACAATAAACTGGTTCGCACGACGAAATAAATATAATTCTTTTACTCTAATAATAGAATATTAAAGTCCAATCGTCCACATAAAGAGACATAAATAACTATGAGTCAATTATCTATACAATTCATTTGGTGCATTGTACAGATTCTTGGTATCACCGACCGGCAAGGCGAGGCGGTTTGGGTCTCCATAAGTTCGCCACTGATATTGTAAGAGAGAGAGGGCGACTGCGATGGATTATAAATAAGCTAAGAAATAGACTAAAAATCGAATTTTCGTTTAAAAAAAAACAGTAATCGATTTAAAAAAAATGTTTTTATAAAAGTTGACTAAAATTAGTTACAGAATATTGGAAAGTCCATATGGTGTTAAAAAATAAATGATTTAAATATACATAATACATATATGACAAACCAAAAGGACTTTCCAATATTCTTTGCTAAATTTCAAAAAACTTTTATATACAACATTTTTTTCTTAATCGATTAATAAACCCTTGAAAAGAAAACTCGTTTTAGAGGTGTACGGAGTCCTCTTAAAAGCTACAATCGGGCATTAACAAAGAAAGTGCATCAAAATTGTTTATTTGATTTAAATAAAAACGTAAACGCGGTATTCATGAAATATTATGTGGTCGTAGCTTCTGATTTTCCCAAATTGTTTCATTGCAATAGCAAAAATTATCAAGTCGACGTTTGTACACTCGATATGACAAAAATGAGTTAAAATCACTTGCAAAAAAATCAGAATATAAAGTTACAAGAGAGATGAAGCGAATATTATTATCAAAACGTCCTATGTCTACTAACTTTAGATTAATTTGATATCAAGGGTACGTGGTTGTCTTAAATCTTAATTCAATGGATTTAAAATGTTTTTAAAGGTTTAACTATACAAAATAGATCATCAAAACAATAAATTTACGTTAATTATTATTTCTTTGCGAGGGAAAATCAGCAAGCTCCTCTAATATTTTACTTTTTTAGCACTATAACACCATGCATTTGAAACAGATTGTTTTAACTATTATACATGTTACAAACTATAATGAACTTTCTTTGGCAGCGTGATTTATGGTGCGGTTTTCTGTATTCCTAAATAAATACGGCTGTTTAAGTATAGTTAGCAAACGAGATAAAATTATTTTATTCCTAAAATAATCTAAAGTTGAGAAACGATATTTTTAAAATAATATTCTTAGTGGGAACTTTACACATAATGTCCCGTGCAAAATCTACATAGGACGCTTTATTTAGATATACTTTAACTAGATTTTATGCATTGTTGCCCATTTAAGCCTTTATACAGGGGTTGGATCGCATATTTCGGAAAAAATAAGGAAATGGTCATAGCTGAATTTTTCAAATTATTTCACGCTACAAAATCTACATGGTATGTCTCATTTGGAAGACCTTTAATTAAAAACGGCGTATTACCGCAGAATTAAACCTTCAATAGGGGTTGAAGCTCATATTTCGAAAAAAAAATTCTTATAATTCGCTTAAAAGCTACAATTGGGCATTAACAAAGAAAGTGCATCAAAATTGTTTATTTGATTTAAATAAAAACGTAAACGCGGTATCCAAGAAACATTTTGTGATAGAAACTTCTGATTTCCCGAAATTGTTTCATTGCAATAGCAAAAATTATCAAGTCGACGTTTGCACATTCGATATGACAAAAATGAGTTAAAATCACTAGCAAAAAAATCAGAATATAAACTTACAAGAGAGATGAAACGAATATTATTATCAAAACATCCTATGTCTACTAACTTTAGATTAAATTGATATCAAGGGTACGTGGTTGTTTTAAATCTTAATGCAATGGATTTAAAATGTTTTTAAAGGTCCAACTATAGAAAATAGGTCATCAAAAAACTAAATTTACTGTAATTATTATTTCTTTGCGAGGGAAAATCACCAACCTCCTCTAATGTTTAACTTTTCTAGCACTATAACATCATGCATTTGAAACAAGATTGTTTTAACTATTATACATGATACAAACTATGATAAACTTTCTTTGACAGCGTGATTTATGGTGCGGTTTTCTGTATTCCTAAATAAATACGGCTGTTTAAGTATAGTTAGCAAACGAGATAAAATTATTTTATTCCTAAAATAATCTAAAGTTGAGAAACGATATTTTTAAAATAATATTCTTAGTGGGAACTTTACACATAATGTCCCGTGCAAAATCTACATAGGACGCTTTATTTAGATATACTTTAACTAGATTTTATGCATTGTTGCCCATTTAAGCCTTTATACAGGGGTTGGATCGCATATTTCGGAAAAAATAAGGAAATGGTCATAGCTGAATTTTTCAAATTATTTCACGCTACAAAATCTACATGGTATGTCTCATTTGGAAGACCTTTAATTAAAAACGGCGTATTACCGCAGAATTAAACCTTCAATAGGGGTTGAAGCTCATATTTCGAAAAAAAAATTCTTATAATTCGCCTAAAAGCTACAATTGGGCATTAACAAAGAAAGTGCATCAAAATTGTTTATTTGATTTAAATAAAAACGTAAACGCGGTATCCAAGAAACATTTTGTGATAGAAACTTCTTATTTCCCGAAATTGTTTCATTGCAATAGCAAAAATTATCAAGTCGACGTTTGCACACTCGATATGACAAAAATGAGTTAAAATCACTTGCAAAGAAATCAGAATATAAAGTTACAAGAGAGATGAAGCGAATATTATTATCAAAACATCCTATGTCTACTAACTTTAGATTAATTTGATATCAAGGGTACGTGGTTGTCTTAAATCTTAATTCAATGAATTTAAAATGTTTTTAAAGGTCCAACTAAACAAAATAGGTCATCAAAAAACTAAATTTACTATAATTATTATTTCTTTGCGAGGGAAAATCACCAAGCTCCTCTAATATTTTACTTTTCTAGCACTATAATACCATGCATTTGAAACAGATTGTTTTAACTATTATACATGATACAAACTATGATAAACTTTCTTTGACAGCGTGATTTATGGTGCGGTTTTCTGTATTCCTAAATAAATACGGCTGTTTAAGTATAGTTAGCAAACGAGATAAAATTATTTTATTCCTAAAATAATCTAAAGTTGAGAAACGATATTTTTAAAATAATATTCTTAGTGGGAACTTTACACATAATGTCCCGTGCAAAATCTACATAGGACGCTTTATTTAGATATACTTTAACTAGATTTTATGCATTGTTGCCCATTTAAGCCTTTATACAGGGGTTGGATCGCATATTTCGGAAAAAATAAGGAAATGGTCATAGCCGAATTTTTCAAATTATTTCACGCTACAAAATCTACATGGTATGTCTCATTTGGATGACCTTTAATTAAAAACGGCGTATTACCGCAGAATTAAACCTTCAATAGGGGTTGAAGCTCATATTTCGAAAAAAAAATTCTTATAATTCGCTTAAAAGCTACAATCGGGCATTAACAAAGAAAGTGCATCAAAATTGTTTATTTGATTTAAATAAAAACGTAAACGCGGTATTCAAGAAATATTATGTGGTCGTAGCTTCTGATTTTCCCAAATTGTTTCATTGCAATAGCAAAAATTATCAAGTCGACGTTTGCACAATCGATATGACAAAAATGAGTTAAAATCACTTGCAAAAAAATCAGAATATAAAGTTACAAGAGAGATGAAACGAATATTACTATCAATAACATCCTATGTCTACTAGATTCAGTTTAATTTGATAATAAGGGTACGTGGTTGTCTTAAATGTTAATTCAATTGATTTAAAATGTTTTTAACGGTTCGACTATACAAAATAAGTCATCAAAAAACTAAATTAACGTTAATTATTATTTCTTTGTTACAAACTATGATGAACTTTCATTGGCAGCGTAATTTATGGTGCGTTTTTCTGAATTCTTAAATAAATACGGCTGTTTACGTTTAGTTAGAACACGAGATAAAATTATGCCCTTAATAATATAATCTAAAGTCGAGAAATGATATATTAAACATAATATTCTTATTGGGAACATTA
This sequence comes from Polydrusus cervinus, assembly GCA_935413205.1. Lineage (NCBI taxonomy): Eukaryota > Metazoa > Arthropoda > Insecta > Coleoptera > Curculionidae > Polydrusus > Polydrusus cervinus. The sequence continues at coordinate 48,306,209 of OW284514.1, forward strand.
CAGATTATGTTCCGTGGTAAAATCTATATAGGACGCTTATTTAAATGTACTTTAACTAGATTTTACGCATTGTCGCCCACTTAAGCTTTCATACAGATGTTGGAGCTCATATTTCGGAAAAAATAAAAAAATAGCCATAGCAGGATTTTGCAAATTATTTCACGCTACAAAATCTATATAGAACGCTTTATTTAGATATACTTTAACTAGATTTTATGCATTGTCGCCCATTTAAGCCTTCAAACAGGGGTTGGAGCTAATATTTCGGATAAAATAAGAAAATAGCTATAGCCGGATTTTGCAAATTATTTCACGCTGCAAAATCTACATAGTATGTCTCATTTGAATGTCCTTTATCTAAAAACTACGCATAGACGCCGAATGAAAATTTCCAAAAGGTTGGAACTCATATTTCGAAAAAAATCAATTATTCTTATAATCCTTAAAAGGTTCGAACGGACATTAGCAGAGAAAGAACATCAAAACTGTTTATTTAATTTAAATTAAAACATAAACGCGGTATCCAAAAAACATTTTGTGATAGAAACTTCTGATTTCCCGAAATTGTTTCATTGCAATAGCAAAAATTATCAAGTCGACGTTTGCACATTCGATATGACAAAAATGAGTTAAAATCACTAGCAAAAAAATCAGAATATAAACTTACAAGAGAGATGAAACGAATATTACTATAATAACATCCTATGTCTACTAAATTCAGTTTAATTTAATAATAAGGGTACGTGGTTGTCTTAAATGTTAATTTAATTGATTTAAATTCATTTTAAAGGTCCGACTATACAAAATAAGTCATCAAAAACCTAAATTTACGTTAATTATTATTTCTTTGAATGAGAAAATCACCAAGCTACTGTAAAATTTTACTTTTCTAGCACAATACCACCATGCATTGGAAACAGATTTTTTAACTATTATACATGCTACAAACTATGATGAACTTTCATTGGCAGCTTAATTTATGGTGCGTCTTTCTGAATTCTTAAATAAATACTGCTGTTTAAGTTAAGTTAGAACACGAGATAAAATTATGTCCTTCCTAATATAATCTAATGTCGAGAAATGATATATTAAACATAATATTCTTATTGGGAACATTACAGATTATGTTCCGTGGTAAAATGTATATAGGACGCTTATTTAAATGTACTTTAACTAGATTTTACGCATTGTCGCCCACTTAAGCTTTCATACAGATGTTGGAGCTCATATTTCGGAAAAAATAAAAAAATAGCCATAGCAGGATTTTGCAAATTATTTCACGCTACAAAATCTACATAGAACGCTTTATTTAGATATACTTTAACTAGATTTTATGCATTGTCGCCCATTTAAGCCTTCAAACAGGGGTTGGAGCTAATATTTCGGATAAAATAAGAAAAAAGCTATAGCCGGATTTTGCAAATTATTTCACGCTGCAAAATCTACATAGTATGTCTCATTTGAATGTCCTTTATCTAAAAACTACGCATAGCCGCCGAATGAAATTTTCCAACAGGTTGGAGCTCATGTTTCGAAAAAAATAGATTATTCTTATAATTCTTAAAAGGTTCGAACGGACATTAGCAAAGAAAGAACATCAAAACTGTTTATTTAATTTAAATTAAAACATAAACGCGGTATCCAAGAAACATTTTGTGATAGAAACTTCTGATTTCCCGAAATTGTTTCATTGCAATAGCAAAAATTATCAAGTCGACGTTCGATATGACAAAAATGAGTTAAAATCACTAGCAAAAAAATCAGAATATTAACTTACAAGAGAGATGAAACGAATATTATTATCAAAACATCCTATGTCTACTAACTTTAGATTAAATTGATATCAAGGGTACGTGGTTGTTTTAAATCTTAATGCAATGGATTTAAAATGTTTTTAAAGGTCCAACTATAGAAAATAGGTCATCAAAAAACTAAATTTACTGTAATTATTATTTCTTTGCGAGGGAAAATCACCAAGCTCCTCTAATATTTTACTTTTCTAGCACTATAATACCATGCATTTGAAACAGATTGTTTTAACTATTATACATGATACAAACTATGATAAACTTTCTTTGACAGCGTGATTTATGGTGCGGTTTTCTGTATTCCTAAATAAATACGGCTGTTTAAGTATAGTTAGCAAACGAGATAAAATTATTTTATTCCTAAAATAATCTAAAGTTGAGAAACGATATTTTTAAAATAATATTCTTAGTGGGAACTTTACACATAATGTCCCGTGCAAAATCTACATAGGACGCTTTATTTAGATATACTTTAACTAGATTTTATGCATTGTTGCCCATTTAAGCCTTTATACAGGGGTTGGATCGCATATTTCGGAAAAAATAAGGAAATGGTCATAGCCGAATTTTTCAAATTATTTCACGCTACAAAATCTACATGGTATGTCTTATTTGGATGACCTTTAATTAAAAACGGCGTATTACCGCAAAATTAAACCTTCAATAGGGGTTGAAGCTCATATTTCGAAAAAAAAATTCTTATAATTCGCTTAAAAGCTACAATCGGGCATTAACAAAGAAAGTGCATCAAAATTGTTTATTTGATTTAAATAAAAACGTAAACGCGGTATTCAAGAAATATTATGTGGTCATAGCTTCTGATTTTCCCAAATTGTTTCCTTGCAATAGCAAAAATTATCAAGTCGACGTTTGTACACTCGATATGACAAAAATGAGTTAAAATCACTTGCAAAAAAATCAGAATATAAAGTTACAAGAGAGATGAAGCGAATATTATTATCAAAATATCCTATGTCTACTAACTTTAGATTAATTTGATATCAAGGGTACGTGGTTGTCTTAAATCTTAATTCAATGAATTTAAAATGTTTTTAAAGGTCCAACTATACAAAATAGGTCATCAAAAACTAAATTTACTGTAATTATTATTTCTTTGCGAGGGAAAATCACCAAGCTCCTATAATATTTTACTTTTCTAGCACTATAACACCATGCATTTAAAACAGATTGTTTTACCTATTATACATGATACAAACTATGATAAACTTTCTTTGACAGCGTGATTTATGGTGCGGTTTTCTGTATTCCTAAATAAATACTGCTGTTTCAGTAGAGTTAGCACACCAGATAAAATTATTTTATTCCTAAAATAATCTAAAGTTGAGAAACGATATTTTTAAAATAATATTCTTAGTGGGAACTTTACACATTATGTCCCGTGCAAAAAAATCTACATAGGACGCTTTATTTAGATATACTTTAACTAGATTTTATGCATTGTCGCCCATTTAAGCCTTTATACAGGGGTTGGATCTCCTATTTCGGAAAAAATAAGAAAACTGACGTAGCCGGATTTTGCAAATTATTTCACGCTACAAAATCTACATCGGACGCTTTATTTAGATATACTTTAACTAGATTTTATGCATTGTTGCCCATTTAAGCCTTTATACAGGGGTTGGATCGCATATTTCGGAAAAAATAAGGAAATGGTCATAGCTGAATTTTTCAAATTATTTCACGCTACAAAATCTACATGGTATGTCTCATTTGGAAGACCTTTAATTAAAAACGGCGTATTACCGCAGAATTAAACCTTCAATAGGGGTTGAAGCTCATATTTCGAAAAAAAAATTCTTATAATTCGCTTAAAAGCTACAATTGGGCATTAACAAAGAAAGTGCATCAAAATTGTTTATTTGATTTAAATAAAAACGTAAACGCGGTATCCAAGAAACATTTTGTGATAGAAACTTCTTATTTCCCGAAATTGTTTCATTGCAATAGCAAAAATTATCAAGTCGACGTTTGCACACTCGATATGACAAAAATGAGTTAAAATCACTTGCAAAGAAATCAGAATATAAAGTTACAAGAGAGATGAAGCGAATATTATTATCAAAACATCCTATGTCTACTAACTTTAGATTAATTTGATATCAAGGGTACGTGGTTGTCTTAAATCCTAATTCAATGAATTTAAAATGTTTTTAAAGGTCCAACTAAACAAAATAGGTCATCAAAAAACTAAATTTACTATAATTATTATTTCTTTGCGAGGGAAAATCACCAAGCTCCTCTAATATTTTACTTTTCTAGCACTATAATACCATGCATTTGAAACAGATTGTTTTAACTATTATACATGATACAAACTATGATAAACTTTCTTTGACAGCGTGATTTATGGTGCGGTTTTCTGTATTCCTAAATAAATACGGCTGTTTAAGTATAGTTAGCAAACGAGATAAAATTATTTTATTCCTAAAATAATCTAAAGTTGAGAAACGATATTTTTAAAATAATATTCTTAGTGGGAACTTTACACATAATGTCCCGTGCAAAATCTACATAGGACGCTTTATTTAGATATACTTTAACTAGATTTTATGCATTGTTGCCCATTTAAGCCTTTATACAGGGGTTGGATCGCATATTTCGGAAAAAATAAGGAAATGGTCATAGCCGAATTTTTCAAATTATTTCACGCTACAAAATCTACATGGTATGTCTTATTTGGATGACCTTTAATTAAAAACGGCGTATTACCGCAGAATTAAACCTTCAATAGGGGTTGAAGCTCATATTTCGAAAAAAAAATTCTTATAATTCGCTTAAAAGCTACAATCGGGCATTAACAAAGAAAGTGCATCAAAATTGTTTATTTGATTTAAATAAAAACGTAAACGCGGTATTCAAGAAATATTATGTGGTCGTAGCTTCTGATTTTCCCAAATTGTTTCATTGCAATAGCAAAAATTATCAAGTCGACGTTTGCACAATCGATATGACAAAAATGAGTTAAAATCACTTGCAAAAAAATCAGAATATAAAGTTACAAGAGAGATGAAACGAATATTACTATCAATAACATCCTATGTCTACTAGATTCAGTTTAATTTGATAATAAGGGTACGTGGTTGTCTTAAATGTTAATTCAATTGATTTAAAATGTTTTTAACGGTTCGACTATACAAAATAAGTCATCAAAAAACTAAATTTACTGTAATTATTATTTCTTTGCGAGGGAAAATCACCAAGCTCCTATAATATTTTACTTTTCTAGCACTATAACACCATGCATTTAAAACAGATTGTTTTACCTATTATACATGATACAAACTATGATAAACTTTCTTTGACAGCGTGATTTATGGTGCGGTTTTCTGTATTCCTAAATAAATACTGCTGTTTCAGTAGAGTTAGCACACCAGATAAAATTATTTTATTCCTAAAATAATCTAAAGTTGAGAAACGATATTTTTAAAATAATATTCTTAGTGGGAACTTTACACATTATGTCCCGTGCAAAAAAATCTACATAGGACGCTTTATTTAGATATACTTTAACTAGATTTTATGCATTGTCGCCCATTTAAGCCTTTATACAGGGGTTGGATCTCCTATTTCGGAAAAAATAAGAAAACGGACGTAGCCGGATTTTGCAAATTATTTCACGCTACAAAATCTACATCGGACGCTTTATTTAGATATACTTTAACTAGATTTTATGCATTGTTGCCCATTTAAGCCTTTATACAGGGGTTGGATCGCATATTTCGGAAAAAATAAGGAAATGGTCATAGCTGAATTTTTCAAATTATTTCACGCTACAAAATCTACATGGTATGTCTCATTTGGAAGACCTTTAATTAAAAACGGCGTATTACCGCAGAATTAAACCTTCAATAGGGGTTGAAGCTCATATTTCGAAAAAAAAATTCTTATAATTCGCTTAAAAGCTACAATTGGGCATTAACAAAGAAAGTGCATCAAAATTGTTTATTTGATTTAAATAAAAACGTAAACGCGGTATCCAAGAAACATTTTGTGATAGAAACTTCTTATTTCCCGAAATTGTTTCATTGCAATAGCAAAAATTATCAAGTCGACGTTTGCACACTCGATATGACAAAAATGAGTTAAAATCACTTGCAAAGAAATCAGAATATAAAGTTACAAGAGAGATGAAGCGAATATTATTATCAAAACATCCTATGTCTACTAACTTTAGATTAATTTGATATCAAGGGTACGTGGTTGTCTTAAATCCTAATTCAATGAATTTAAAATGTTTTTAAAGGTCCAACTAAACAAAATAGGTCATCAAAAAACTAAATTTACTATAATTATTATTTCTTTGCGAGGGAAAATCACCAAGCTCCTCTAATATTTTACTTTTCTAGCACTATAATACCATGCATTTGAAACAGATTGTTTTAACTATTATACATGATACAAACTATGATAAACTTTCTTTGACAGCGTGATTTATGGTGCGGTTTTCTGTATTCCTAAATAAATACGGCTGTTTAAGTATAGTTAGCAAACGAGATAAAATTATTTTATTCCTAAAATAATCTAAAGTTGAGAAACGATATTTTTAAAATAATATTCTTAGTGGGAACTTTACACATAATGTCCCGTGCAAAATCTACATAGGACGCTTTATTTAGATATACTTTAACTAGATTTTATGCATTGTTGCCCATTTAAGCCTTTATACAGGGGTTGGATCGCATATTTCGGAAAAAATAAGGAAATGGTCATAGCCGAATTTTTCAAATTATTTCACGCTACAAAATCTACATGGTATGTCTTATTTGGATGACCTTTAATTAAAAACGGCGTATTACCGCAGAATTAAACCTTCAATAGGGGTTGAAGCTCATATTTCGAAAAAAAAATTCTTATAATTCGCTTAAAAGCTACAATCGGGCATTAACAAAGAAAGTGCATCAAAATTGTTTATTTGATTTAAATAAAAACGTAAACGCGGTATTCAAGAAATATTATGTGGTCGTAGCTTCTGATTTTCCCAAATTGTTTCATTGCAATAGCAAAAATTATCAAGTCGACGTTTGCACAATCGATATGACAAAAATGAGTTAAAATCACTTGCAAAAAAATCAGAATATAAAGTTACAAGAGAGATGAAACGAATATTACTATCAATAACATCCTATGTCTACTAGATTCAGTTTAATTTGATAATAAGGGTACGTGGTTGTCTTAAATGTTAATTCAATTGATTTAAAATGTTTTTAACGGTTCGACTATACAAAATAAGTCATCAAAAAACTAAATTTACGTTAATTATTATTTCTTTGTTACAAACTATGATGAACTTTCATTGGCAGCGTAATTTATGGTGCGTTTTTCTGAATTCTTAAATAAATACGGCTGTTTACGTTTAGTTAGAACACGAGATAAAATTATGCCCTTAATAATATAATCTAAAGTCGAGAAATGATATATTAAACATAATATTCTTATTGGGAACATTACAGATTATGTTCCGTGGTAAAATCTATATAGGACGCTTATTTAAATGTACTTTAACTAGATTTTACGCATTGTCGCCCACTTAAGCTTTCATACAGATGTTGGAGCTCATATTTCGGAAAAAATAAAAAAATAGCCATAGCAGGATTTTGCAAATTATTTCACGCTACAAAATCTATATAGAACGCTTTATTTAGATATACTTTAACTAGATTTTATGCATTGTCGCCCATTTAAGCCTTCAAACAGGGGTTGGAGCTAATATTTCGGATAAAATAAGAAAATAGCTATAGCCGGATTTTGCAAATTATTTCACGCTGCAAAATCTACATAGTATGTCTCATTTGAATGTCCTTTATCTAAAAACTACGCATAGACGCCGAATGAAAATTTCCAAAAGGTTGCAACTCATATTTCGAAAAAAATCAATTATTCTTATAATCCTTAAAAGGTTCGAACGGACATTAGCAGAGAAAGAACATCAAAACTGTTTATTTAATTTAAATTAAAACATAAACGCGGTATCCAAGAAACATTTTGTGATAGAAACTTCTGATTTCCCGAAATTGTTTCATTGCAATAGCAAAAATTATCAAGTCGACGTTTGCACATTCGATATGACAAAAATGAGTTAAAATCACTAGCAAAAAAATCAGAATATAAACTTACAAGAGAGATGAAACGAATATTATTATCAAAACATCCTATGTCTACTAACTTTAGATTAAATTGATATCAAGGGTACGTGGTTGTTTTAAATCTTAATGCAATGGATTTAAAATGTTTTTAAAGGTCCAACTATAGAAAATAGGTCATCAAAAAACTAAATTTACTGTAATTATTATTTCTTTGCGAGGGAAAATCACCAAGCTCCTCTAATGTTTAACTTTTCTAGCACTATAACATCATGCATTTGAAACAGATTGTTTTAACTATTATACATGATACAAACTATGATAAACTTTCTTTGACAGCGTGATTTATGGTGCGGTTTTCTGTATTCCTAAATAAATACGGCTGTTTAAGTATAGTTAGCAAACGAGATAAAATTATTTTATTCCTAAAATAATCTAAAGTTGAGAAACGATATTTTTAAAATAATATTCTTAGTGGGAACTTTACACATAATGTCCCGTGCAAAATCTACATAGGACGCTTTATTTAGATATACTTTAACTAGATTTTATGCATTGTTGCCCATTTAAGCCTTTATACAGGGGTTGGATCGCATATTTCGGAAAAAATAAGGAAATGGTCATAGCTGAATTTTTCAAATTATTTCACGCTACAAAATCTACATGGTATGTCTCATTTGGAAGACCTTTAATTAAAAACGGCGTATTACCGCAGAATTAAACCTTCAATAGGGGTTGAAGCTCATATTTCGAAAAAAAAATTCTTATAATTCGCTTAAAAGCTACAATTGAGCATTAACAAAGAAAGTGCATCAAAATTGTTTATTTGATTTAAATAAAAACGTAAACGCGGTATCCAAGAAACATTTTGTGATAGAAACTTCTTATTTCCCGAAATTGTTTCATTGCAATAGCAAAAATTATCAAGTCGACGTTTGCACACTCGATATGACAAAAATGAGTTAAAATCACTTGCAAAGAAATCAGAATATAAAGTTACAAGAGAGATGAAGCGAATATTATTATCAAAACATCCTATGTCTACTAACTTTAGATTAATTTGATATCAAGGGTACGTGGTTGTCTTAAATCTTAATTCAATGAATTTAAAATGTTTTTAAAGGTCCAACTAAACAAAATAGGTCATCAAAAAACTAAATTTACTATAATTATTATTTCTTTGCGAGGGAAAATCACCAAGCTCCTCTAATATTTTACTTTTCTAGCACTATAATACCATGCATTTGAAACAGATTGTTTTAACTATTATACATGATACAAACTATGATAAACTTTCTTTGACAGCGTGATTTATGGTGCGGTTTTCTGTATTCCTAAATAAATACGGCTGTTTAAGTATAGTTAGCAAACGAGATAAAATTATTTTATTCCTAAAATAATCTAAAGTTGAGAAACGATATTTTTAAAATAATATTCTTAGTGGGAACTTTACACATAATGTCCCGTGCAAAATCTACATAGGACGCTTTATTTAGATATACTTTAACTAGATTTTATGCATTGTTGCCCATTTAAGCCTTTATACAGGGGTTGGATCGCATATTTCGGAAAAAATAAGGAAATGGTCATAGCCGAATTTTTCAAATTATTTCACGCTACAAAATCTACATGGTATGTCTCATTTGGATGACCTTTAATTAAAAACGGCGTATTACCGCAGAATTAAACCTTCAATAGGGGTTGAAGCTCATATTTCGAAAAAAAAATTCTTATAATTCGCTTAAAAGCTACAATCGGGCATTAACAAAGAAAGTGCATCAAAATTGTTTATTTGATTTAAATAAAAACGTAAACGCGGTATTCAAGAAATATTATGTGGTCGTAGCTTCTGATTTTCCCAAATTGTTTCATTGCAATAGCAAAAATTATCAAGTCGACGTTTGCACAATCGATATGACAAAAATGAGTTAAAATCACTTGCAAAAAAATCAGAATATAAAGTTACAAGAGAGATGAAACGAATATTACTATCAATAACATCCTATGTCTACTAGATTCAGTTTAATTTGATAATAAGGGTACGTGGTTGTCTTAAATGTTAATTCAATTGATTTAAAATGTTTTTTAACGGTCTGACTATACAAAATAAGTCATCAAAAAACTAAATTTACGTTAATTATTATTTCTTTGTTACAAACTATGATGAACTTTCATTGGCAGCGTAATTTATGGTGCGTCTTTCTGAATTCTTAAATAAATACTGCTGTTTAAGTTAAGTTAGAATACGAGATAAAATTATGTCCTTCCTAATATAATCTAATGTCGAGAAATGATATATTAAACATAATATTCTTATTGGGAACATTACAGATTATGTTCCGTGGTAAAATCTATATAGGACGCTTATTTAAATGTACTTTAACTAGATTTTACGCATTGTCGCCCACTTAAGCTTTCATACAGATGTTGGAGCTCATATTTCGGAAAAAATAAAAAAATAGCCATAGCAGGATTTTGCAAATTATTTCACGCTACAAAATCTACATAGAACGCTTTATTTAGATATACTTTAACTAGATTTTATGCATTGTCGCCCATTTAAGCCTTCAAACAGGGGTTGGAGCTAATATTTCGGATAAAATAAGAAAAAAGCTATAGCCGGATTTTGCAAATTATTTCACGCTGCAAAATCTACATAGTATGTCTCATTTGAATGTCCTTTATCTAAAAACTACGCATAGCCGCCGAATGAAATTTTCCAACAGGTTGGAGCTCATATTTCGAAAAAAATAGATTATTCTTATAATTCTTAAAAGGTTCGAACGGACATTAGCAAAGAAAGAACATCAAAACTGTTTATTTAATTTAAATTAAAACATAAACGCGGTATCCAAGAAACATTTTGTGATAGAAACTTCTGATTTCCCGAAATTGTTTCATTGCAATAGCAAAAATTATCAAGTCGACGTTTGCACATTCGATATGACAAAAATGAGTTAAAATCACTAGCAAAAAAATCAGAATATTAACTTACAAGAGAGATGAAACGAATATTATTATCAAAACATCCTATGTCTACTAACTTTAGATTAAATTGATATCAAGGGTACGTGGTTGTTTTAAATCTTAATGCAATGGATTTAAAATGTTTTTAAAGGTCCAACTATAGAAAATAGGTCATCAAAAAACTAAATTTACTGTAATTATTATTTCTTTGCGAGGGAAAATCACCAAGCTCCTCTAATATTTTACTTTTCTAGCACTATAATACCATGCATTTGAAACAGATTGTTTTAACTATTATACATGATACAAACTATGATAAACTTTCTTTGACAGCGTGATTTATGGTGCGGTTTTCTGTATTCCGAAATAAATACGGCTGTTTAAGTATAGTTAGCAAACGAGATAAAATTATTTTATTCCTAAAATAATCTAAAGTTGAGAAACGATATTTTTAAAATAATATTCTTAGTGGGAACTTTACACATAATGTCCCGTGCAAAATCTACATAGGACGCTTTATTTAGATATACTTTAACTAGATTTTATGCATTGTTGCCCATTTAAGCCTTTATACAGGGGTTGGATCGCATATTTCGGAAAAAATAAGGAAATGGTCATAGCCGAATTTTTCAAATTATTTCACGCTACAAAATCTACATGGTATGTCTTATTTGGATGACCTTTAATTAAAAACGGCGTATTACCGCAGAATTAAACCTTCAATAGGGGTTGAAGCTCATATTTCGAAAAAAAAATTCTTATAATTCGCTTAAAAGCTACAATCGGGCATTAACAAAGAAAGTGCATCAAAATTGTTTATTTGATTTAAATAAAAACGTAAACGCGGTATTCAAGAAATATTATGTGGTCATAGCTTCTGATTTTCCCAAATTGTTTCCTTGCAATAGCAAAAATTATCAAGTCGACGTTTGTACACTCGATATGACAAAAATGAGTTAAAATCACTTGCAAAAAAATCAGAATATAAAGTTACAAGAGAGATGAAGCGAATATTATTATCAAAATATCCTATGTCTACTAACTTTAGATTAATTTGATATCAAGGGTACGTGGTTGTCTTAAATCTTAATTCAATGAATTTAAAATGTTTTTAAAGGTCCAACTATACAAAATAGGTCATCAAAAACTAAATTTACTGTAATTATTATTTCTTTGCGAGGGAAAATCACCAAGCTCCTATAATATTTTACTTTTCTAGCACTATAACACCATGCATTTAAAACAGATTGTTTTACCTATTATACATGATACAAACTATGATAAACTTTCTTTGACAGCGTGATTTATGGTGCGGATTTCTGTATTCCTAAATAAATACTGCTGTTTCAGTAGAGTTAGCACACCAGATAAAATTATTTTATTCCTAAAATAATCTAAAGTTGAGAAACGATATTTTTAAAATAATATTCTTAGTGGGAACTTTACACATTATGTCCCGTGCAAAAAAATCTACATAGGACGCTTTATTTAGATATACTTTAACTAGATTTTATGCATTGTCGCCCATTTAAGCCTTTATACAGGGGTTGGATCTCCTATTTCGGAAAAAATAAGAAAACGGACGTAGCCGGATTTTGCAAATTATTTCACGCTACAAAATCTACATCGGACGCTTTATTTAGATATACTTTAACTAGATTTTATGCATTGTTGCCCATTTAAGCCTTTATACAGGGGTTGGATCTCATATTTCGGAAAAAATAAGGAAATGGTCATAGCCGAATTTTTCAAATTATTTCACGCTACAAAATCTACATGGTATGTCTCAATTGGAAGACCTTTAATTAAAAACGGCGTATTACCGCAGAATTAAACCTTCAATAGGGGTTGAAGCTCATATTTCGAAAAAAAATTTCTTATAATTCGCTTAAAAGCTACAATCGGGCATTAACAAAGAAAGTGCATCAAAATTGTTTATTTGATTTAAATAAAAACGTAAACGCGGTATCCAAGAAACATTTTGTGATAGAAACTTCTGATTTCCCGAAATTGTTTCATTGCAATAGCAAAAATTATCAAGTCGACGTTTGCACACTCGATATGACAAAAATGAGTTAAAATCACTTGGAAAGAAATCAGAATATAAAGTTACAAGAGAGATGAAGCGAATATTATTATCAAAACATCCTATGTCTACTAAATTCAGTTTAATTTGATAATAAGGGTACGTGGTTGTCTTAAATGTTAATTCAATTGATTTAAAATGTTTTTTAACGGTCCGACTATACAAAATAAGTCATCAAAAAACTAAATTTACGTTAATTATTATTTCTTTGTTACAAACTATGATGAACTTTCATTGGCAGCGTAATTTATGGTGCGTTTTTCTGAATTCTTAAATAAATACGGCTGTTTACGTTTAGTTAGAACACGAGATAAAATTATGCCCTTAATAATATAATCTAAAGTCGAGAAATGATATATTAAACATAATATTTTTATTAGGAACATTACAGATTATGTTCCGTGGCAAAATCTATATAGGACGCCTATTTAAATGTACCTTAACCAGCTTTTACGCATTGTCGCCCATTTAAGCTTTCATACAGATATTGGAGCTCATATTTCGGAGAAAATAAGAAAATAGCCATAGCAGGATTTTGCAAATTATTTCACGCTACAAAATCTACATCGGACGCTTTATTTAGATATACTTTAACTATATTTTATGCATTGTCGCCCATTTAAGCCTTTAAACAGGGGTTGGAGCTCATATTTCGGAAAAAATAAGAAAATAGCTATAGCCGGATTTTGCAAATTATTTCTCGCTACAAAATCTACATAGGATGTCTCATTTGGATGTCCTTTAACTAAAAACTACGCATAGCCGCCGAATGAAACCTTCCAACAGGTTGGAGCTCATATTTCGAAAAAAATAAATTATTCTTATAATTCTTAAAAGGTTCGAACGGACATTAGCAAAAAAGTACATAAAAACTGTTTATTTAATTTAAATTAAAACATAAACGCGGTATCCAAGAAACATTTTGTGGTAGAAACTTCTGATTTCCCGGAATTGTTTCATTGCAATGGCAAAAATTATCAATTCGACGTTTGCACACTTGATTTGACAAAAATGAGTTAACATCACTTACAAAAAAATCAGAATAGAAGGTTACAAGAGAGATGAAACGAATATTACTATAATAACATCCTAGGGTAAACCATACAGTTGTTGGCCCCCCGACAGTGATTGGCCCTTGTATTTTAAAATAATTTTAATAAGTATCGCGTAAACATGTGTTAAGCGACGATTGCATTGGTATATAGTGTAAACTGTGCTTTACCAAGGTGCAAATTCCCGCCATAATCTATCACTTAGTGGTTTTCTAATGTTTGCGAATGAAACAGCGTGTTTTAGGAAGTGCCAATTTAAAGCAATTTATCTCAAAACAGGTAAGTACTGCACCACCTTAACTTATAGTTTACATACCAAATCATGAATGGTAATTGATGTAATCATCATAAACGTTTAAATAGTGTATATTTATGTAAATTTCTTGCTATTAGCGCCTCCAAAAACATTTTTAACTTTAATTTTTACAGGGCCAATAACTGTCTATATGATTTTTTCCCGTCACATAGTTATTGGCCTTCTGGCCAATAACTGTAACTTTTGATTTGATAGTTTCTGTTAGTTGTTGGCCGCGGCAATAACTGTCAGTCTAGGACGGCCAATAACTGTCTATAAGAGATTTAATATTATTATGAACAAATTAAAGAAAATAAAAACAAAATAGGAAAAATAAAAAATTCCGAAAGACCTTCTTTTATATTATCGTCATCATCATGGAAACAATTTCAAGATGGAAAGGAGCAGAAAAAGCAAAATGAGCTCGAGGAAAAAGAAAACAGAAAAAAGGAAAGACAACGAAAGAAAATTGAACGAGAAGAGGCTCTTCTTGAAAAAAAACAAAATGGAAGCCGAAAGAGAAGAAAGGAGCAAAAAAGATTAAGCTTGATAATAATAGTAAAACATCATTAACGGAAATACCAAAAGAAATTATGCAGCCAACAGAAGAAAACATTACATTCCACAAACGAAATTTGGACCATGATGATGATTTCGGTGATGATTTTTCGTGTTCTAATGATGACATAACGTTACAAGAACAAGGACTTGTAAAATACCCTTTGGAATACCTGGAAGAACCTTCTGTAACATTGGATACTACTGAAGTACAAATACATCAAAGTAATAAAGAAAACGAAACAACTAAACAAGAAGATTTAAAAGAAACAAGATCTGACGACATCAAAATTAATATATCATAACATTACATACTGAAGTCATCGATAGAAAACGGAAGACTTCAGCGTGTAACAAGAAAACTCGAATTCGGAGAACGCTCGGAAGACCAAAATAAAAAAAGATACAGATAGATTTTCAAGAAATTTATAAAGATGTAGATAGTGTAGATCAAAAAATTCAAGAAGATTGTATTTTTGTTCAGAATAATTTAAATAAGGGAATTTGTTTTTCTTGTACACAAAATATTACTTTTTTGATGTTAGGTGTAACATGTCAAACATGTACCAGGTCTTATCACTTAATTTGTATTAAAAAACACAGCTTCCATAAATCAAATTCCAATATTTTTACATGTTTACCTTGTTTGAAACGTCGTTAAAGTTGTATTTTGCTTTATTTTGCTGGTTTTAAGCTAGGAACTATTGTCCTTAATAGCGGGCCAATAACTATATAAGTTAGAGGGCCAATAAGTGTAAGGAAACGGCCAATAACTATCATTTTGGGTATTTTTGCCATTTATTGCAGTTTTTTTTATAAATTGTATACTTATACCCGAAAACGCTTAATTGTTGTTAAGAAATCCTTTTGTTTTAGTATTTTTAGGAATAAAAATTTAAATACATCAATCAGATTTTTTTTTAATTAACACCAAACCGCGAATAATTCTTAAAGGGCCAATAACTGTATCGCTTACCCTATGTCTACTAAATTCAGTTTAATTTAATAATAAGGGTACGTGGTTGTCTTAAATGTTAATTTAATTGATTTAAATTCATTTTAAGGGTCCGACTATACAAAATAAGTCATCAAAAACCTAAATTTACGTTAATTATTATTTCTTTGAATGAGAAAATCACCAAGCTACTGTAAAATTTTACTTTTCTAGCACAATACCACCATGCATTGGAAACAGATTTTTTAACTATTATACATGTTACAAACTATGATGAACTTTCATTGGCAGCTTAATTTATGGTGCGTCTTTCTGAATTCTTAAATAAATACTGCTGTTTAAGTTAAGTTAGAATACGAGATAAAATTATGTCCTTCCTAATATAATCTAATGTCGAGAAATGATATATTAAACATAATATTCTTATTGGGAACATTACAGATTATGTTCCGTGGTAAAATCTATATAGGACGCTTATTTAAATGTACTTTAACTAGATTTTACGCATTGTCGCCCACTTAAGCTTTCATACAGATGTTGGAGCTCATATTTCGGAAAAAATAAAAAAATAGCCATAGCAGGATTTTGCAAATTATTTCACGCTACAAAATCTACATAGAACGCTTTATTTAGATATACTTTAACTAGATTTTATGCATTGTCGCCCATTTAAGCCTTCAAACAGGGGTTGGAGCTAATATTTCGGATAAAATAAGAAAAAAGCTATAGCCGGATTTTGCAAATTATTTCACGCTGCAAAATCTACATAGTATGTCTCATTTGAATGTCCTTTATCTAAAAACTACGCATAGCCGCCGAATGAAATTTTCCAACAGGTTGGAGCTCATATTTCGAAAAAAATAGATTATTCTTATAATTCTTAAAAGGTTCGAACGGACATTAGCAAAGAAAGAACATCAAAACTGTTTATTTAATTTAAATTAAAACATAAACGCGGTATCCAAGAAACATTTTGTGATAGAAACTTCTGATTTCCCGAAATTGTTTCATTGCAATAGCAAAAATTATCAAGTCGACGTTTGCACATTCGATATGACAAAAATGAGTTAAAATCACTAGCAAAAAAATCAGAATATTAACTTACAAGAGAGATGAAACGAATATTATTATCAAAACATCCTATGTCTACTAACTTTAGATTAAATTGATATCAAGGGTACGTGGTTGTTTTAAATCTTAATGCAATGGATTTAAAATGTTTTTAAAGGTCCAACTATAGAAAATAGGTCATCAAAAAACTAAATTTACTGTAATTATTATTTCTTTGCGAGGGAAAATCACCAAGCTCCTCTAATATTTTACTTTTCTAGCACTATAATACCATGCATTTGAAACAGATTGTTTTAACTATTATACATGATACAAACTATGATAAACTTTCTTTGACAGCGTGATTTATGGTGCGGTTTTCTGTATTCCTAAATAAATACGGCTGTTTAAGTATAGTTAGCAAACGAGATAAAATTATTTTATTCCTAAAATAATCTAAAGTTGAGAAACGATATTTTTAAAATAATATTCTTAGTGGGAACTTTACACATAATGTCCCGTGCAAAATCTACATAGGACGCTTTATTTAGATATACTTTAACTAGATTTTATGCATTGTTGCCCATTTAAGCCTTTATACAGGGGTTGGATCGCATATTTCGGAAAAAATAAGGAAATGGTCATAGCCGAATTTTTCAAATTATTTCACGCTACAAAATCTACATGGTATGTCTTATTTGGATGACCTTTAATTAAAAACGGCGTATTACCGCAGAATTAAACCTTCAATAGGGGTTGAAGCTCATATTTCGAAAAAAAAATTCTTATAATTCGCTTAAAAGCTACAATCGGGCATTAACAAAGAAAGTGCATCAAAATTGTTTATTTGATTTAAATAAAAACGTAAACGCGGTATTCAAGAAATATTATGTGGTCATAGCTTCTGATTTTCCCAAATTGTTTCCTTGCAATAGCAAAAATTATCAAGTCGACGTTTGTACACTCGATATGACAAAAATGAGTTAAAATCACTTGCAAAAAAATCAGAATATAAAGTTACAAGAGAGATGAAGCGAATATTATTATCAAAATATCCTATGTCTACTAACTTTAGATTAATTTGATATCAAGGGTACGTGGTTGTCTTAAATCTTAATTCAATGAATTTAAAATGTTTTTAAAGGTCCAACTATACAAAATAGGTCATCAAAAACTAAATTTACTGTAATTATTATTTCTTTGCGAGGGAAAATCACCAAGCTCCTATAATATTTTACTTTTCTAGCACTATAACACCATGCATTTAAAACAGATTGTTTTACCTATTATACATGATACAAACTATGATAAACTTTCTTTGACAGCGTGATTTATGGTGCGGTTTTCTGTATTCCTAAATAAATACTGCTGTTTCAGTAGAGTTAGCACACCAGATAAAATTATTTTATTCCTAAAATAATCTAAAGTTGAGAAACGATATTTTTAAAATAATATTCTTAGTGGGAACTTTACACATTATGTCCCGTGCAAAAAAATCTACATAGGACGCTTTATTTAGATATACTTTAACTAGATTTTATGCATTGTCGCCCATTTAAGCCTTTATACAGGGGTTGGATCTCCTATTTCGGAAAAAATAAGAAAACGGACGTAGCCGGATTTTGCAAATTATTTCACGCTACAAAATCTACATCGGACGCTTTATTTAGATATACTTTAACTAGATTTTATGCATTGTTGCCCATTTAAGCCTTTATACAGGGGTTGGATCTCATATTTCGGAAAAAATAAGGAAATGGTCATAGCCGAATTTTTCAAATTATTTCACGCTACAAAATCTACATGGTATGTCTCAATTGGAAGACCTTTAATTAAAAACGGCGTATTACCGCAGAATTAAACCTTCAATAGGGGTTGAAGCTCATATTTCGAAAAAAAATTTCTTATAATTCGCTTAAAAGCTACAATCGGGCATTAACAAAGAAAGTGCATCAAAATTGTTTATTTGATTTAAATAAAAACGTAAACGCGGTATCCAAGAAACATTTTGTGATAGAAACTTCTGATTTCCCGAAATTGTTTCATTGCAATAGCAAAAATTATCAAGTCGACGTTTGCACACTCGATATGACAAAAATGAGTTAAAATCACTTGGAAAGAAATCAGAATATAAAGTTACAAGAGAGATGAAGCGAATATTATTATCAAAACATCCTATGTCTACTAAATTCAGTTTAATTTGATAATAAGGGTACGTGGTTGTCTTAAATGTTAATTCAATTGATTTAAAATGTTTTTTAACGGTCCGACTATACAAAATAAGTCATCAAAAAACTAAATTTACGTTAATTATTATTTCTTTGTTACAAACTATGATGAACTTTCATTGGCAGCGTAATTTATGGTGCGTTTTTCTGAATTCTTAAATAAATACGGCTGTTTACGTTTAGTTAGAACACGAGATAAAATTATGCCCTTAATAATATAATCTAAAGTCGAGAAATGATATATTAAACATAATATTTTTATTAGGAACATTACAGATTATGTTCCGTGGCAAAATCTATATAGGACGCCTATTGTAATGTACCTTAACCAGCTTTTACGCATTGTCGCCCATTTAAGCTTTCATACAGATATTGGAGCTCATATTTCGGAGAAAATAAGAAAATAGCCATAGCAGGATTTTGCAAATTATTTCACGCTACAAAATCTACATCGGACGCTTTATTTAGATATACTTTAACTTTATTTTATGCATTGTCGCCCATTTAAGCCTTTAAACAGGGGTTGGAGCTCATATTTCGGAAAAAATAAGAAAATAGCTATAGCCGGATTTTGCAAATTATTTCTCGCTACAAAATCTACATAGGATGTCTCATTTGGATGTCCTTTAACTAAAAACTACGCATAGCCGCCGAATGAAATCTTCCAACAGGTTGGAGCTCATATTTCGAAAAAAATAAATTATTCTTATAATTCTTAAAAGGTTCGAACGGACATTAGCAAAAAAGTACATAAAAACTGTTTATTTAATTTAAATTAAAACATAAACGCGGTATCCAAGAAACATTTTGTGGTAGAAACTTCTGATTTCCCGGAATTGTTTCATTGCAATGGCAAAAATTATCAATTCGACGTTTGCACACTTGATTTGACAAAAATGAGTTAACATCACTTACAAAAAAATCAGAATAGAAGGTTACAAGAGAGATGAAACGAATATTACTATAATAACATCCTATGTCTACTAAATTCAGTTTAATTTAATAATAAGGGTACGTGGTTGTCTTAAATGTTGATTTAATTGATTTAAATTCATTTTAAAGGTCCGACTATACAAAATAAGTCATCAAAAACCTAAATTTACGTTAATTATTATTTCTTTGAATGAGAAAATCACCAAGCTACTGTAAAATTTTACTTTTCTAGCACAATACCACCATGCATTGGAAACAGATTTTTTAACTATTATACATGTTACAAACTATGATGAACTTTCATTGGCAGCTTAATTTATGGTGCGTCTTTCTGAATTCTTAAATAAATACTGCTGTTTAAGTTAAGTTAGAACACGAGATAAAATTATGTCCTTCCTAATATAATCTAATGTCGAGAAATGATATATTAAACATAATATTCTTATTGGGAACATTACAGATTATGTTCCGTGGTAAAATCTATATAGGACGCTTATTTAAATGTACTTTAACTAGATTTTACGCATTGTCGCCCACTTAAGCTTTCATACAGATGTTGGAGCTCATATTTCGGAAAAAATAAAAAAATAGCCATAACAGGATTTTGCAAATTATTTCACGCTACAAAACTACATAGAACGCTTTATTTAGATATACTTTAACTAGATTTTATGCATTGTCGCCCATTTAAGCCTTCAAACAGGGGTTGGAGCTAATATTTCGGATAAAATAAGAAAAAAGCTATAGCCGGATTTTGCAAATTATTTCACGCTGCAAAATCTACATAGTATGTCTCATTTGAATGTCCTTTATCTAAAAACTACGCATAGCCGCCGAATGAAATTTTCCAACAGGTTGGAGCTCATATTTCGAAAAAAATAGATTATTCTTATAATTCTTAAAAGGTTCGAACGGACATTAGCAAAGAAAGAACATCAAAACTGTTTATTTAATTTAAATTAAAACATAAACGCGGTATCCAAGAAACATTTTGTGGTAGAAACTTCTGATTTCCCGGAATTGTTTCATTGCAATGGCAAAAATTATCAATTCGACGTTTGCACACTTGATTTGACAAAAATGAGTTAACATTGTTCAATTATTCAATAAATTCATACATAAAGAGTAAAGACTTTGACGTTGAAATTATTTTTATTTGACTAGTTTTAAAATAATACAAGTTACAACCAAAAGGTAACAACGTAACAATCAATAGATATATATAAGGTTGAACATTGTTTCTTCAACACTCTCCCTCAATGGATACCGTAATAAACTTGTAAGTTGAACATTGCCTTTTCAACACACTGCTTCAACGGAAACATCAAAAAATTTGAAAATTAAATGCTCAAAACATTCCTTGGAAAGGGGTTTGGTTAATACATCAGCTAAATTTTCTTTTGATGTGACATAATTTAATTCTACATCTCCTTCTGCTATTTTTTCTTGTATAAAGTGGTAATGAACATCAATATGTTTGCTTCTTTGGTGAAGTATGTGATTGGCTGATATATGTATAGTTGCTTGATTATCACACAACAGTAGAGGTTTTTTAATTTCCTTTAGATCACGCAGGATATAGGACATCCAAATAGCTTGGCGACAAGAAAGAGAAAGGGCCATATATTCAGCTTCTGTTGTTGATACTGCGACACTTTTCTGTTTCTTTGTAGACCATGATACTACTGCTGTACCGTATAAACCAAGGTAACCTCCAATTGATCTTCTACTATCTAAGTCATTTGCATAAGAGGCATCGCTGTATATTATCAACTGAGCTTCAGTTTCGTGTCTATATATTAACCTTCTATGGATTGTGCCTTTTAAATAGCGAAATATATGTTGTACCATATTCAAGTGGGCTTCTGAAGGATCGGTACAAAACTGTGACAATAAATTTACCGCAAAAGCAATATCAGGTCTAGTCCCCATTGACAAATATAGAAGACTACCAATTTTCGATTGGTATAATAAGGGATCTGCCTCTTTTTCGGATACTGTACGTTTCTGTGGTTTAGCTCCCAAGTCTATAGGTGTAGATGCCGCTCTGCATTGTAATAAATTATATTTTTCCAAAATGTTTAAAATATACTGCTCTTGTGAGATGGTTATAAAATCTTCATGCCATTTTATTTGAAATGAAAGCAAAAAAAGATGGTGTGCCCAAATATGTCGCCTCAAACTGTTGAAAAATCGTTTCTTCAAGAATACTCATTTTTTCTTTATTCACAGCAAGAAGTAATAAGTCATCTACGTAAAAAGCAATTATTTGTTCACCATCTTTTGATACAAATAAGCATGGATCTGACGATGATTGCTCCAAGTTAACTTTTTTAAGGACACCCACTAATTTTTTATTCCACTGTCTAGGAGATTGTTTAAGTCCATAAATACTTCTTCTCAATAGACATACTCTCCCTGATTCTGTATTCAAACCCTCTGGAATTTTCATGTAAATTGTACAGTCTATATCTCCATTTAAAAATGCCGTCTTTATATCCATTTGTTTGGCTACCATTTTTTTATGTACACAGTGAGCTAATAACATCCTTATTGTATCATATCTCACAACGGGCGAAAAAGTCTCTTCATAATCAATTCCCTGTACTTGGCTAAATCCTTGTGCTACTAATCTAGCTTTAAATTTTACAACTTCACCTTTTTCAGATAATTTCTTTTTAAAAATCCATTTACAGCCTATCAACCGGTGATTTGAATCTGGTTGTTCAACTAAATCCCAAACATGATTTTTTTTCATACTTTCTAGTTCGCTCTGTATAGCTTCCTTCCACTTTTCTGCTTCGGAACAACTGATGGCTTCTAAAAAATTTGAAGGTTCTTCCAAAGAATAATTGCTGCGATAATCATCGTAAAACTTTGGACGATTTTTGAGACGATTACTTCTACGTAAATTACAATTTACAATTTCACTTCTGTTATTATTGCTTACTGAGCTAGGCATTATTTCATCATGGGTGATTTCTTCAATACTTTTGTCTTTATTTGATTGATTATCATGGGTGATTTCTTCAATACTTTTGTCTTTATTTGATTGATTATTTTCTTTCAAAGTGACATTGTCCTTTAACATCATATTCCTGACAGGCGAGTCAGTTGATAAAACAAGGTTTTCGTTATTTATACTGGTATTTTCTTGACTTTTTTCAAATGTGGATATTGTTTCACGGGTGCTATCTTCGCTTGGATTATCTGGAGGATGTTGTTGTATCTCAAACATATTTGTACTTGTACTATCTTCACTCGGACTATCCGAAATATTTTCTAGTGTTTCAAATAAATTTGGATCTTCATTATTAACAAATTTAAAATCTCTTGAAATTACAACTTTCTTTCCCGTCCAAAAACGATACCATCCGACTTTATCTGTATATCCAACCATCCTAGCGTCTCTAGCTCTTGGATTTAACTTACTTCCAGGAGGTCTTTCTTCTTCATTAATATGTACAAATGCTTTATCGCCAAATCTTCGAAAATGTCCAATAGTAGATTTTTTTCCAAAAAACATTTCATATGGAGTTTTTCCATGAAACGAATGGGGCAAACGATTTTTTGTATAAACTGAGAAGGCAATTGATTCTGCCCACAAAGATAAAGGTAAGTCAGCATCGGTAATAATCGTTCTGGCCATTGTAGTTACTGTCCGGTTTAATCTCTCAGCTAAACCATTAGTTTCATGAATTCTTGCTATAGAGTATTCCGGTTTAATTCCTATTTCAGAAAAGAAACGTAGTAGTGAGTTTGATTTAAATTCCCCACCATTATCACTTTTAAAAACTTTAATTTTCTTGCCAGTTTGACGTTCTATTCTTAGAACATATTCCTTATTTGCTTGTTCTACCTCACTTTTATGAGTAATAAATTTTACTTCGGAGTATCTTGAATATTCATCTGTGAATGATACATAATAATACTTTCCACCCAATGATTTTGTAGAAAATGTGCCTGCTACATCAGAATGAATTTTCTCTAATACTTCATTGCAGTGATTACCTTCCTCTTTTACAATATTTCTGGTCATTTTTGATTTTTCACAAGCACCACATTCAATTGGCTTTGGATTTATTGGTAAAATATGACCATCAGCCACAGTTTGTCTTGTATAGTTAAAACTTGATATTGGTACATGACCCAAACGTTGATGCCAAGTTAAAACACTAACATTACTTATTTCGATAGAAACTTCGTGAAAAACTTGTTCTTTGTGGTCAGATATTATCCATCCAACTTGTTTACCTTTGTTAAAAAGTAAAATTTCATTTCTGTTTCCACTCATGGTAATTCCTTTCAATTTCATCTTTTCCCAGGACATTAGATTACATTTTAATTCAGGAGAATAAAGAACATCATACATTGTTATGTTCATAGTTTCACCATTTGATAATAAAGCATGTAGTTTAACATTTCCTATGTGGGTAACTTTAATTTTATTGTCATTTCCTAGTTTGATAAAACCATCAAATTCTTTTAAATTAGAAAAATAGTTTTTATTTCCACTCATATGTGAAGTTGCTCCAGTATTAAAAATCCATTTTTGTGATTTTGTATTCAAAACAGTTGCGGTAAAAGCACAATCGCTTTTAATATCAGTTTCATTTACAATATTTGCATTTTCAATATTTTTTCTTATATTTCTACAGTTTTTGACAGCATGACCTCTATACCATTTATTATTTTGTTTACAGTAAGTACATTCCATATTTTTTGGTAAAAAATTCCTTTTCTGTCTGATTCCAACTAAGGCTTCGTTATCTTCTGAAATAGGTTTTGTTAACGACAGTTCCAATAATCTCGAACAAATGTCATCATATGTTAATTAAGGTTTTGTTTTCAAATTGTCAACAATGTTGTCTAATTCGTCAGGTAAAGTTGTTAAAAATAGTGATCCTTTTGCCTTCAATGACTTTGCTAAAGGCCGAAGTGCTGCTTCTAACGAATCATCATTTTCTTTATCTGGATCTGAGGTTGCTGTTCTTTCAATTAATCTGCTCCAGAGTTCATTGTATTTTGCAATATGTTCAGTTATTGTATATCTTGACTCGCATTTAATTCCAACCAGTGATTTTACTAAAGCGTGTAAAGTATACTCATTTTTCTTATCATATATATCATTTAATGCTTCCCACATTTTACTAGCTTCTGTGTAGCAAGTTATTTGGGGTACAATATCAGAATCTACATTAAATAGAATAAACGCTCGAGACAAGGAATGCCGGTACCTATAGTCTTCAACTGCGATGGCATGATCTTTTTCTTTTCCTTCAGCGCTTGGTTTAAGACTTGGATCTTTTTCTATTCCTGTAACGATTTTATACATATTGTTGAGATCCAGATATGCGAAAGCCATCATTTTCTAAGAATGAAAATTTGATTTTCCATGTAATTTCTCAAATTTTGGAAATTTTTCCATTTTGACACCTCTCAAATAAATTTAATTTCAGCTTTATTAGTTTTTATCTATACTTGTACTCTCTCTGGAATAAGATAATTTTATTTTCAAGACCGCGTTAGTCTGGGCCCATAACCTGTTCAATTGAGGCCCTTAGAATAAAAGGGGTATAAGTACAAAGATTATAGTTTTGAGATAATTGCATTTAAAGTTTATTGAACTTTAAAAAGTCGCCAAAAAAGATAGGAAATAGTTGTATCTTGGTCTATATGTAGTATTGGTAATTGTGTCTTAAATTTTTTTTATTTTTTTGAAATTTGAAATATTTTTGTAAAAAATTTTACACGGTACAAGTGCACTTGCATCCGTTTTATTGTAAACATATTTCTGCTTTCAGATACATAGTATTTCTACTCGCTAATAGAGGGCGCACAAAGCCTGAAAATCACTTGTTCCTATTTTATTCCAAGCAAATATGAACTTTAGGTAGCCATTAATGCACTTATCTCAGATTTGCTTAAATGTGTACTTATACCCCTTTTATTCTAAGGGCCTCAATTATTCAATAAATTCATACATAAAGAGTAAAGACTTTGACGTTGAAATTATTTTTATTTGACTAGTTTTAAAATAATACAAGTTACAACCAAAAGGTAACAACGTAACAATCAATAGATATATATAAGGTTGAACATTGTTTCTTCAACAAACATCACTTACAAAAAAATCAGAATAGAAGGTTACAAGAGAGATGAAACGAATATTACTATAATAACATCCTATGTCTTCTAAATTCAGTTTAATTTAATAATAAGGGTACGT
Source organism: Polydrusus cervinus (assembly GCA_935413205.1). Taxonomy (NCBI): domain Eukaryota; kingdom Metazoa; phylum Arthropoda; class Insecta; order Coleoptera; family Curculionidae; genus Polydrusus; species Polydrusus cervinus. The sequence goes on from OW284514.1 coordinate 48,332,471, forward strand.
GGTTGTCTTAAATGTTAATTTAATTGATTTAAATTCATTTTAAAGGTCCGACTATACAAAATAAGTCATCAAAAACCTAAATTTACGTTAATTATTATTTCTTTGAATGAGAAAATCACCAAGCTACTGTAAAATTTTACTTTTCTAGCACAATACCACCATGCATTGGAAACAGATTGTTTAACTATTATACATGTTACAAACTATAATGAACTTTCATTGGCAGCTTAATTTATGGTGCGTCTTTCTGAATTCTTAAATAAATACTGCTGTTTAAGTTAAGTTAGAACACGAGATAAAATTATGTCCTTCCTAATATAATCTAATGTCGAGAAATGATACATTAAACATAATATTCTTATTGGGAACATTACAGATTATGTTCCGTGGTAAAATCTAAATAGGACGCTTATTTAAATGTACTTTAACTAGATTTTACGCATTGTCGCCCACTTAAGCTTTCATACAGATGTTGGAGCTCATATTTCGGAAAAAATAAAAAAATAGCCATAGCAGGATTTTGCAAATTACTTCACGCTACAAAATCTACATAGAACGCTTTATTTAGATATACTTTAACTAGATTTTATGCATTGTTTCAGATAAAATAAGAAAAAAGCTATAGCCGGATTTTGCAAATTATTTCACGCTGCAAAATCAACATAGTATGTCTCATTTGAATGTCCTTTATCTAAAAACTACGCATAGCCGCCGAATGAAATTTTCCAACAGGTTGGAGCTCATATTTCGAAAAAAATAAATTATTCTTATAATTCTTAAAAGGTTCGAACGGACATTAGCAAAGAAAGAACATCAAAACTGTTTATTTAATTTAAATTAAAACATAAACGCGGTATCCAAGAAACATTTTGTGATAGAAACTTCTGATTTCCCGAAATTGTTTCATTGCAATAGCAAAAATTATCAAGTCGACGTTTGCACATTCGATATGACAAAAATGAGTTAAAATTACTAGCAAAAAAATCAGAATATAAACTTACAAGAGAGATGAAACGAATATTATTATCAAAACATCCTATGTCTACTAACTTTAGATTAAATTGATATCAAGGGTACGTGGTTGTTTTAAATCTTAATGCAATGGATTTAAAATGTTTTTAAAGGTCCAACTATAGAAAATAGGTCATCAAAAAACTAAATTTACTGTAATTATTATTTCTTTGCGAGGGAAAATCACCAAGCTCCTCTAATATTTTACTTTTCTAGCACTATAATACCATGCATTTGAAACAGATTGTTTTAACTATTATACATGATACAAACTATGATACACTTTCTTTGACAGCGTGATTTATGGTGCGGTTTTCTGTATTCCTAAATAAATACGGCTGTTTAAGTATAGTTAGCAAACGAGATAAAATTATTTTATTCCTAAAATAATCTAAAGTTGAGAAACGATATTTTTAAAATAATATTCTTAGTGGGAACTTTACACATTATGTCCCGTGCAAAATCTACATAGGACACTTTATTTAGATATACTTTAACTAGATTTTATGCATTGTTGCCCATTTAAGCCTTTATACGGGGGTTGGATCGCATATTTCGGAAAAAATAAGGAAATGGTCATAGCCGAATTTTTCAAATTATTTCACGCTACAAAATCTACATGGTATGTCTCATTTAGATGACCTTTAATTAAAAACGGCGTATTACCGCAGAATTAAACCTTCAATAGGGGTTGAAGCTCATATTTCGAAAAAAAATTCTTATAATTCGCTTAAAAGCTACAATCGGGCATTAACAAAGAAAGTGCATCAAAATTGTTTATTTGATTTAAATAAAAACGTAAACGCGGTATTCAAGAAATATTATGTGGTCGTAGCTTCTGATTTTCCCAAATTGTTTCATTGCAATAGCAAAAATTATCAAGTCGACGTTTGCACAATCGATATGACAAAAATGAGTTAAAATCACTTGCAAAAAAATCAGAATATAAAGTTACAAGAGAGATGAAACGAATATTACTATCAATAACATCCTATGTCTACTAGATTCAGTTTAATTTGATAATAAGGGTACGTGGTTGTCTTAAATGTTAATTCAATTGATTTAAAATGTTTTTTAACGGTCCGACTATACAAAATAAGTCATCAAAAAACTAAATTTACGTTAATTATTATTTCTTTGTTACAAACTATGATGAACTTTCATTGGCAGCGTAATTTATGGTGCGTTTTTCTGAATTCTTAAATAAATACGGCTGTTTACGTTTAGTTAGAACACGAGATAAAATTATGCCCTTAATAATATAATCTAAAGTCGAGAAATGATATATTAAACATAATATTTTTATTAGGAACATTACAGATTATGTTCCGTGGCAAAATCTATATAGGACGCCTATTTAAATGTACCTTAACCAGCTTTTACGCATTGTCGCCCATTTAAGCTTTCATACAGATATTGGAGCTCATATTTCGGAGAAAATAAGAAAATAGCCATAGCAGGATTTTGCAAATTATTTCACGCCACAAAATCTACATCGGACGCTTTATTTAGATATACTTTAACTATATATTATGCATTGTCGCCCATTTAAGCCTTTAAACAGGGGTTGGAGCTCATATTTCGGAAAAAATAAGAAAATAGCTATAGCCGGATTTTGCAAATTATTTCTCGCTACAAAATCTACATAGAATGTCTCATTTGGATGTCCTTTAACTAAAAACTACGCATAGCCGCCGAATAAAACCTTCCAACAGGTTGGAGCTCATATTTCGAAAAAAATAAATTATTCTTATAATTCTTAAAAGGTTCGAACGGACATTAGCAAAGAAAGTACATAAAAACTGTTTATTTAATTTAAATTAAAACATAAACGCGGTATCCAAGAAACATTTTGTGGTAGAAACTTCTGATTTCCCGGAATTGTTTCATTGCAATGGCAAAAATTATCAATTCGACGTTTTCACACTTGATTTGACAAAAATGAATTAACATCACTTACAAAAAAATCAGAATAGAAAGTTACAAGAGAGATGAAACGAATATTACTATCAAGAACATCCTATGGCTCTAAATTCAGTTTAATTTGATATCAAGGGAACGTGGTTGTGTTAAATCTTAATTTTATTGATTAAAATTCATTTTGAAGGTCCGACTATACAAAATAAGTCATCAAAAAACTAAATTTACGTTAATTATTATTTCTTTGCATGAGAAAATCACCAAGCTACTGTAAAATTTTACTTTTCTATCACAATAACACCATGCATTGGAAACAGATTGTTTTAACTAATATACATGTTACAAACTATGATGAACTTTTATTGGCAGTTTAATTTATGGTGCGTCTTTCTGAATTCTTAAATAAATACGGCTGTTTAAGTTTAGTTAGAACACAAGATTAAATTATGTCCTTCCTAATATAATCTATAGTCGAGAAATGATATATTAAACATAATATTCTTATTGGGAACATTACAGATTATGTTCCGTGGCAAAATCTATATACGGACATTAGCAAAGAAAGTACATCTAAACTGTATATTTAATTTAAATTAAAACATAAACGCGGTATCCAAGAAACATTTTGTGTAAGAAACTTCTGATTTCCCGAAATTGTTTTATTGCAATTGCAAAAATTATCAATTCGACGTTTGTACACTTGATTTGACAAAAAGGAGTTAAAATCACTTACAAAAAAATCAGAATATAAAGTTACAAGAGAGATGAAACGAATATTACTATCAATAACATCCTATGTCTGCTAAATTCAGTTTAATTTGAATATAAGGATACGTGGTTGTCTTAAATGTTAATTCAATTGATTTAAAATGTTTTTTAAAGGTCCGACTATACAAAATAAGTCATCAAAAAACCGAATTTAAGTTAATTATTATTTCTTTGTTACAAACTATGATGAACTTTCATTGGCAGCGTAATTTATGGTGCGTTTTTCTGAATTCTTAAATAAATACGGCTGTTTAAGTTTAGTTAGAACACGAGATAAAATTATGTCCTTCCTAATATAATCTAAAGTTGAGAAATGATATATTAAACATAATATTCTTATTAGGAACATTACAGATTATGTTCCATGGCAAAATCTATATAGGACGCTTATTTAAATGTACCTTAACTAGCTTTTACGCATTGTCGCCCATTTAAGCTTTCATACAGATGTTGGAGCTCATATTTCGGAAAAAATAAGAAAATAGCCATAGCAGGATTTTGCAAATTATTTCACGCTACAAAATCTACATAGAACGCTGTATTTAGATATACTTTTACTAGATTTTATGCATTGTCGCCCATTTAAGCCTTCAAACAGGGGTTGGAGCTAATATTTCGGATAAAATAAGAAAATAGCTATAGCCGGATTTTGCAAATTATTTTACGCTTCAAAATTTACATAGTATGTCTCATTGGAATGTCCTTTATCAAAAAACTGCGCATAGCCGCCGAATGAAACTTTCCAACAGGTGGGAGCTCATATTTCGAAAAAAGTAAATTATTCTTATAATTCTTAAAAGGTTCGAACGGACATTAGCAAAGAAAGTACATCAAAACTGTTTATTTAATTCAAATTAAAACATAAACACGGTATCCAAGAAACATTTTGTGATAGAAACTTCTGATTTCCCGAAATTGTTTTATTGCAATTGCAAAAATTAACAACTCGACGTTTGTACACTTGATTTGACAAAAATGAGTTAAAATCACTTACAAAAAAATCAGAATATAAAGTTACAAGAGAGATGACACGAATATTACTATAATTAACATCCTATGTCTACTAGATTCAGTTTAATTTGATAATAAGGGTACGTGGTTGTCTTAAATGTTAATTCAATTGATTTAAAATGTTTTTTAACGGTCCGACTATACAAAATAAGGCATCAAAAAACTAAATTTACGTTAATTATTATTTCTTTGTTACAAACTATGATGAACTTTCATTGGCAGCCTAATTTATGGTGCGTTTTTCTGAATTCTTAAATAAATACGGCTGTTTAAGTTTAGTTAGAACACGAGATAAAATTATGTCCTTCCTAATATAATCTAAAGTTGAGAAATGATATATTAAACATAATATTCTTATTAGGAACATTACAGATTATGTTCCGTGGCAAAATCTATAAGGAGGCTTATTTAAATGTACCTTAACTAGCTTTCACGCATTGTCGCCCATTTAAGCTTTCATACAGATGTTGGAGCTCATATTTCGGAAAAAATAAGAAAATAGCCATAGCAGCATTTTGCAAATTATTTCACGCTACAAAATCTACATAGAACGCTTTATTTAGATATACTTTAACTAGATTTTATGCATTGTCGCCCATTTAAGCCTTTAAACAGGGGTTGAAGCTCATATTTCGGAAAAAAATAAGAAAATAGCTATAGCCGGATTTTGCAAATTATTCCTCGCTACAAAATCTACATAGTATGTCTCATTTGAATGTCCTTTAACTAAAAACTACGCATAGCCGACGAATGAAACCTTCCAACAGGTTGGAGCTCATATTTCGAAAAAAATAAATTATTCTTATAATTCTTAAAAGGTTCGAACGGACATTAGCAACGAAAGTACATCTAAACTGTTTATTTAATTTAAATTAAAACATAAACGCGGTATCCAAGAAACATTTTGTGGTAGAAACTTCTGATTTCCCGAAATTGTTTCATTGCAATAGCAAAAATTATCAATTCGACGTTTGCACACTTGATTTGACAAAAATGAGTTAACATCACTTACAAAAAAATCAGAATAGAAAGTTACAGATGTTGGAGCTCATATTTCGGAAAAAATAAGAAAATAGCCATAGCAGCATTTTGCAAATTATTTCACGCTACAAAATCTACATAGAACGCTTTATTTAGATATACTTTAACTAGATTTTATGCATTGTCGCCCATTTAAGCCTTTAAACAGGGGTTGGAGCTCATATTTCGGAAAAAAATAAGAAAATAGCTATAGCCGGATTTTGCAAATTATTCCTCGCTACAAAATCTACATAGTATGTCTCATTTGAATGTCCTTTAACTAAAAACTACGCATAGCCGACGAATGAAACCTTCCAACAGGTTGGAGCTCATATTTCGAAAAAAATAAATTATTCTTATAATTCTTAAAAGGTTCGAACGGACATTAGCAACGAAAGTACATCTAAACTGTTTATTTAATTTAAATTAAAACATAAACGCGGTATCCAAGAAACATTTTGTGGTAGAAACTTCTGATTTCCCGGAATTGTTTCATTGCAATGGCAAAAATTATCAATTCGACGTTTGCACACTTGATTTGACAAAAATGAGTTATCATCACTTACAAAAAAATCAGAATAGAAGGTTACAAGAGAGATGAAACGAATATTACTATAATAACATCCTATGTCTACTAAATTCAGTTTAATTTAATAATAAGGGTACGTGGTTGTCTAAAATGTTAATTTAATTGATTTAAATTCATTTTAAAGGTCCGACTATACAAAATAAGTCATCAAAAACCTAAATTTACGTTAATTATTATTTCTTTGAATGAGAAAATCACCAAGCTACTGTAAAATTTTACTTTTCTAGCACAATACCACCATGCATTGGAAACAGATTGTATAACTATTATACATGTTACAAACTATGATGAACTTTCATTGGCAGCTTAATTTATGGTGCGTCTTTCTGAATTCTTAAATAAATACTGCTGTTTAAGTTAAGTTAGAACACGAGATAAAATTATGTCCTTCCTAATATAATCTAATGTCGAGAAATGATATATTAAACATAATATTCTTATTGGGAACATTACTGATTATGTTCCGTGGTAAAATCTATATAGGACGCTTATTTAAATGTACTTTAACTAGATTTTACGCATTGTCGCCCACTTAAGCTTTCATACAGATGTTGGAGCTCATATTTCGGAAAAAAAAAAAATAGCCATAGCAGGATTTTGCAAATTATTTCACGCTACAAAATCTACATAGAACGCTTTATTTAGATATACTTTAACTAGATTTTATGCATTGTCGCCCATTTAAGCCTTCAAACAGGGGTTGGAGCTAATATTTCGGATAAAATAAGAAAAATGCTATAGCCGGATTTTGCAAATTATTTCACGCTGCAAAATCTACATAGTATGTCTCATTTGAATGTCCTTTATCTAAAAACTACGCATAGCCGCCGAATGAAATTTTCCAACAGGTTGGAGCTCATATTTCGAAAAAAATAAATTATTCTTATAATTCTTAAAAGGTTCGAACGGACATTAGCAAAGAAAGAACATCAAAACTGTTTATTTAATTTAAATTAAAACATAAACGCGGTATCCAAGAAACATTTTGTGATAGAAACTTCTGATTTCCCGAAATTGTTTCATTGCAATGGCAAAAATTATCAATTCGACGTTTGCACACTTGAATTGACAAAAATGAGTTAACGTCACTAGCAAAAAAATCAGAATATAAGGTTACATGAAACGAATATTATTATCAAAACGTCCTATGCTGGGTTGTCTTAAATCTTAATTCAATGGATTTAAAATGTTTTTAAAGGTTTAACTATACAAAATAGATCATCAAAACACTAAATTTACGTTAATTATTATTTCTTTGCGAGGGAAAATCATCAAGCTCCTCTAATATTTTACTTTTCTAGCACTATAACACCATGCATTTGAAACAGATTGTTTTAACTATTATACATGTTACAAACTATAATGAACTTTCTTTGGCAGCGTGATTTATGGTGCGGTTTTCTGTATTCCTAAATAAATACGGCTGCTTAAGTTTAGTTAGCACACGAGATAAAATTATTTTAGTCCTAAAATAATCTAAAGTTGGGAAACGATATTTTTAAAATAATATTCTTAGTGGGAACTTTACACATTATGTCCCGTGCAAAATCTACATAGGACGCTTTATTTAGATATACTTTAACTAGATTTTATGCATTGTCGCCGATTTAAGCCTTCATACAGGGGTTGGATCTCATATTTCGGAAAAAATAAAAAAATGGCCATAGCCGGATTTTGCAAATTATTTCACGCTACAAAATCTACATGGTATGTCTCATTTGAATGACCTTTAACTAAAAATTACGCTTAGCCGCCGAATTAAACCTTAAAACGGGGGTTAGAGCTCATATTTCGAAAAAGAAATTCTTATATTCGCTTAAAAGCTACAATCGGGCATTTACAAAAAAAGTGCATCAAAATTGTTGATTTGATTTAAATAAAAACGTAAACGCGGTACACAAGAAATATTTTGTGGTATTAGCTTCTGATTTTCCGAAATTGTTTCATTGCAATAGCAAAAATTATCAAGTCGACGTTTGCACATTCGATATGACAGAAATGAGTTAAAATCACTAGCAAAAAAATCAGAATATAAACTTACAAGAGACAAGAAACACTTTGTGGTAAAAACTTCTGATTTCCCGAAATTGTTTCATTGCAATGGCAAGAATTATCAACTCGACGTTTTCACACTTGATTTGACAAAAATGAATTAACATCACTTACAAAAAAATCAGAATAGAAAGTTACAAGAGAGATGAAACGAATATTACTATCAAGAACATCCTATGGCTCTAAATTCAGTTTAATTTGATATCAAGGGAACGTGGTTGTGTTAAATCTTAATTTTATTGATTAAAATTCATTTTGAAGGTCCGACTATACAAAATAAGTCATCAAAAAACTAAATTTACGTTAATTATTATTTCTTTGCATGAGAAAATCACCAAGCTACTGTAAAATTTTACTTTTCTATCACAATAACACCATGCATTGGAAACAGATTGTTTTAACTAATATACATGTTACAAACTATGATGAACTTTTATTGGCAGTTTAATTTATGGTGCGTCTTTCTGAATTCTTAAATAAATACGGCTGTTTAAGTTTAGTTAGAACACAAGATTAAATTATGTCCTTCCTAATATAATCTATAGTCGAGAAATGATATATTAAACATAATATTCTTATTGGGAACATTACAGATTATGTTCCGTGGCAAAATCTATATACGGACATTAGCAAAGAAAGTACATCTAAACTGTATATTTAATTTAAATTAAAACATAAACGCGGTATCCAAGAAACATTTTGTGTAAGAAACTTCTGATTTCCCGAAATTGTTTTATTGCAATTGCAAAAATTATCAATTCGACGTTTGTACACTTGATTTGACAAAAAGGAGTTAAAATCACTTACAAAAAAATCAGAATATAAAGTTACAAGAGAGATGAAACGAATATTACTATCAATAACATCCTATGTCTGCTAAATTCAGTTTAATTTGAATATAAGGATACGTGGTTGTCTTAAATGTTAATTCAATTGATTTAAAATGTTTTTTAAAGGTCCGACTATACAAAATAAGTCATCAAAAAACCGAATTTAAGTTAATTATTATTTCTTTGTTACAAACTATGATGAACTTTCATTGGCAGCGTAATTTATGGTGCGTTTTTCTGAATTCTTAAATAAATACGGCTGTTTAAGTTTAGTTAGAACACGAGATAAAATTATGTCCTTCCTAATATAATCTAAAGTTGAGAAATGATATATTAAACATAATATTCTTATTAGGAACATTACAGATTATGTTCCATGGCAAAATCTATATAGGACGCTTATTTAAATGTACCTTAACTAGCTTTTACGCATTGTCGCCCATTTAAGCTTTCATACAGATGTTGGAGCTCATATTTCGGAAAAAATAAGAAAATAGCCATAGCAGGATTTTGCAAATTATTTCACGCTACAAAATCTACATAGAACGCTGTATTTAGATATACTTTTACTAGATTTTATGCATTGTCGCCCATTTAAGCCTTCAAACAGGGGTTGGAGCTAATATTTCGGATAAAATAAGAAAATAGCTATAGCCGGATTTTGCAAATTATTTTACGCTTCAAAATTTACATAGTATGTCTCATTGGAATGTCCTTTATCAAAAAACTGCGCATAGCCGCCGAATGAAACTTTCCAACAGGTGGGAGCTCATATTTCGAAAAAAGTAAATTATTCTTATAATTCTTAAAAGGTTCGAACGGACATTAGCAAAGAAAGTACATCAAAACTGTTTATTTAATTCAAATTAAAACATAAACACGGTATCCAAGAAACATTTTGTGATAGAAACTTCTGATTTCCCGAAATTGTTTTATTGCAATTGCAAAAATTAACAACTCGACGTTTGTACACTTGATTTGACAAAAATGAGTTAAAATCACTTACAAAAAAATCAGAATATAAAGTTACAAGAGAGATGACACGAATATTACTATAATTAACATCCTATGTCTACTAGATTCAGTTTAATTTGATAATAAGGGTACGTGGTTGTCTTAAATGTTAATTCAATTGATTTAAAATGTTTTTTAACGGTCCGACTATACAAAATAAGGCATCAAAAAACTAAATTTACGTTAATTATTATTTCTTTGTTACAAACTATGATGAACTTTCATTGGCAGCCTAATTTATGGTGCGTTTTTCTGAATTCTTAAATAAATACGGCTGTTTAAGTTTAGTTAGAACACGAGATAAAATTATGTCCTTCCTAATATAATCTAAAGTTGAGAAATGATATATTAAACATAATATTCTTATTAGGAACATTACAGATTATGTTCCGTGGCAAAATCTATAAGGAGGCTTATTTAAATGTACCTTAACTAGCTTTTACGCATTGTCGCCCATTTAAGCTTTCATACAGATGTTGGAGCTCATATTTCGGAAAAAATAAGAAAATAGCCATAGCAGCATTTTGCAAATTATTTCACGCTACAAAATCTACATAGAACGCTTTATTTAGATATACTTTAACTAGATTTTATGCATTGTCGCCCATTTAAGCCTTTAAACAGGGGTTGAAGCTCATATTTCGGAAAAAAATAAGAAAATAGCTATAGCCGGATTTTGCAAATTATTCCTCGCTACAAAATCTACATAGTATGTCTCATTTGAATGTCCTTTAACTAAAAACTACGCATAGCCGACGAATGAAACCTTCCAACAGGTTGGAGCTCATATTTCGAAAAAAATAAATTATTCTTATAATTCTTAAAAGGTTCGAACGGACATTAGCAACGAAAGTACATCTAAACTGTTTATTTAATTTAAATTAAAACATAAACGCGGTATCCAAGAAACATTTTGTGGTAGAAACTTCTGATTTCCCGAAATTGTTTCATTGCAATAGCAAAAATTATCAATTCGACGTTTGCACACTTGATTTGACAAAAATGAGTTAACATCACTTACAAAAAAATCAGAATAGAAAGTTACAGATGTTGGAGCTCATATTTCGGAAAAAATAAGAAAATAGCCATAGCAGCATTTTGCAAATTATTTCACGCTACAAAATCTACATAGAACGCTTTATTTAGATATACTTTAACTAGATTTTATGCATTGTCGCCCATTTAAGCCTTTAAACAGGGGTTGGAGCTCATATTTCGGAAAAAAATAAGAAAATAGCTATAGCCGGATTTTGCAAATTATTCCTCGCTACAAAATCTACATAGTATGTCTCATTTAAATGTCCTTTAACTAAAAACTACGCATAGCCGCCGAATGAAACCTTCCAACAGGTTGGAGCTCATATTTCGAAAAAAATAAATTATTCTTATAATTCTTAAAAGGTTCGAACGGACATTAGCAAAGAAAGTACATCTAAACTGTTTATTTAATTTAAATTAAAACATAAACGCGGTATCCAAGAAACATTTTGTGGTAGAAACTTCTGATTTCCCGAAATTGTTTCATTGCAATGGCAAAAATTATCAATTCGACGTTTGCACACTTGATTTGACAAAAATGAGTTAACATCACTTACAAAAAAATCAGAATAAAAAGTTACAAGAGAGATGAAACGAATATTACTATTAAGAACATCCTATGGCTCTAAATTCAGTTTAATTTGATATCAAGGGAACGTGGTTGTGTTAAATCTTAATTCAAGTGAATTAAATTCATTTTAAAGGTCCGACTATACAAAATAAGTAATCAAAAAACTAATTTTACGTTAATTATTATTTCTTCGCATGAGAAAATTACCAAGATACAATAATATTTTACTTTTCTAGCACAATAACACCATGCATTATAAACAGCTTGTTTTAACTATTATACATGTTACAAACTATGATGAACTTTCATTGGCAGCCTAATTTATGATGCGTTTTTCTGAATTCTTAAATAAATACGGCTGTTTAAGTTTAGTTAGAACACGAGATAAAATTATGTCCTTCCTAATATAATCTAAAGTTGAGAAATGATATATTAAACATAATATTCTTATTGGGAACATTACAGATTATGTTCCGTGGCAAAATCTATATAGGACGTCTATTTAAATATATTTTAACTAGCTTTTACGCATTGTCGCCCATTTAAGCTTTCATACAGATGTTGGAGCTCATATATCGGAAAAAATAAGAAAATCGCCATAGCAGGATTTTGCAAATTATTTCACGCTACAAAATCTACATAGAACGCTTTATTTAGATATACTTTAACTAGATTTTATGCATTGTCGCCCATTTAAGCCTTCAAACAGGGGTTGGAGCTAATATTTCGGATAAAATAAGAAAATAGCTATAGCCGGATTTTACAAATTATTTCACGCTGCAAAATCTACATAGTATGTATCATTTGAAAGTCCTTTATCTAAAAACTACGCATAGCCGCCGAATGAAACCTTCCAACAGGTTGAAGCTCATATTCCGGAAAAAATAAATTATTCTTATAATTCTTAAAGGTTCGAACGGACATTAGCAAAGAAAGTACATCAAAACTGTTTATTTAATTTAAATTAAGACATAAACGCGGAATTCAAGAAACATTTTGTGGTAGAAACTTCTGATTTCCCGAAATTGTTTCATTGCAATGGCAAAAATTATCAATTCGACGTTTGCACACTTGATTTGACAAAAATGAGTTAACATCACTTACAAAAAAATCAGAATATAAAGTTACAAGAGAGATGAAACGAATATTACTATCAATAACATCCTATGTCTACTAAATTCAGTTTAATTTGATAATAAGGGTACGTGGTTGTCTTAAATGTTAATTCAATTGATTTAAAATGTTTTTTAACGGTCCGACTATACAAAATAAGTAATCAAAAAACTAAATTTACGTTAATTATTATTTCTTTGCATGAGAAAATCACCAAGCTACTGTAAAATTTTACTTTTCTAGCACAATAACCCCATGCATTCTAAACAGATTGTTTTAACTACTATACATATTACAAACTATGATGAACTTTCATTTTACAACCTAATTTATGGTGCGTTTTTCTGAATTCTTAAATACATACGGCTGTTTAAGTTTAGTTAGAACACGAGATAAAATTATGTCCTTCCTAATATAATCTAAAGTTGAGAAATGATATATTAAACATAATATTCTTATTGGGAACATTACAGATTATGTTCCGTGGCAAAATCTATATAACACGCCTATTTAAATGTACTTTAACTAGCTTTTGCGCATTGTCGCCCATTTAAGCTTTCATCCAGATATTGGAGCTCATATTTCGGAAAAAATAAGAAAATAGCCATAGCAGGATTTTGCTAATTATTTCACGCTACAAAATCTACATATGACTCTTTATTTAGATATACTTTAACTAGATTTTATGCATTGTCGCCCATTTAAGCCTTTAAACAGGGGTTGGAGCTCATATTTCGGAAAAAATAAGAAAATAGCTATAGCCGGATTTTGCAAATTATTCCACGCTACAAAATCTACATAGTATGTCTCATTTGGATGTCCTTTAACTAAAAACTACGCATAGCTGCCGAATGAAACCTTCCAACAGGTTGAAGCTCATATTTCGGAAAAAATAAATTATTCTTATAATTCTTAAAGGTTCGAACGGACATTAGAAAGTACATCAAAACTGTTTATTTAATTTAAATTAAAACATAAACGCGGAATTCAAGAAACATTTTGTGGTAGAAACTTCTGATTTCCCGAAATTGTTTCATTGCAATGGCAAAAATTATCAATTCGACGTTTGCACACTTGATTTGACAAAAATGAGTTAACATTACTTACAAAAAAATCAGAATAGAAAGTTACAAGAGAGATGAAACGAATATTACTATCAAGAACATCCTATGGCTCTAAATTCAGTTTAATTTGATATCAAGGGAACGTGATTGTATTAAATCTTAATTCAAGTGAATTAAATTCATTTTAAAGGTCCGACTATACAAAATAAGTAATCAAAAAACTAATTTTACGTTAATTATTATTTCTTCGCATGAGAAAATTACCAAGATACAATAATATTTTACTTTTCTAGCACAATAACACCATGCATTATAAACAGCTTGTTTTAACTATTATACATGTTACAAACTATGATGAACTTTCATTGGCAGCCCAATTTATGGTGCGTTTTTCTGAATTCTTAAATAAATACGGCTGTTTAAGTTTAGTTAGAACACGAGATAAAATTATGTCCTTCCTAATATAATCTAAAGTTGAGAAATGATATATTAAACATAATATTCTTATTGGGAACATTACAGATTATGTTCTGTGGCAAAATCTATATAGGACGCCTATTTAAATGTACTTTAACTAGCTTTTACGCATTGTCGCCCATTTAAGCTTTCATACAGATATTGGAGCTCATATTTCGGAAAAAATAAGAAAATAGCCATAGCAGGATTTTGCAAATTATTTCACGCTACAAAATCTACATAGAACGCTTTATTTAGATATACGTTAACTAGATTTTATGCATTGTCGCCCATTTAAGCCTTTAAACAGGGGTTGGAGCTCATATTTCGGAAAAAATAAGAAAATAGCTATAGCCGGATTTTGCAAATTATTTCACGCTACAAAATCTACATAGTATGTCTTATTTGGATGTCCCTTAACTAAAAACTACGCATAGCCGCCGAATGAAACCTTCCAACAGGTTGAAGCTCATATTCCGGAAAAAATAAATTATTCTTATAATTCTTAAAGGTTCGAACGGACATTTGCAAAGAAAGTACATCAAAACTGTTTATTTAATTTAAATTAAAACATAAACGCGGAATTCAAGAAACATTTTGTGGTAGAAACTTCTGATTTCCCGAAATTGTTTCATTGCAATGGCAAAAATTATCAATTCGAAGTTTGCACACTTGATTTGACAAAAATGAGTTAACATACTTACAAAAAAATCAGAATAGAAAGTTACAAGAGAGATGAAACGAATATTACTATCAAGAACATCCTATGGCTCTAAATTCAGTTTAATTTGATATCAAGGGAACGTGGTTGTATTAAATCTTAATTCAAGTTAATTAAATTCATTTTAAAGGTCCGACTATACAAAATAAGTAAT
This sequence comes from Polydrusus cervinus, assembly GCA_935413205.1. Lineage (NCBI taxonomy): Eukaryota > Metazoa > Arthropoda > Insecta > Coleoptera > Curculionidae > Polydrusus > Polydrusus cervinus. The sequence goes on from OW284514.1 coordinate 48,347,803, forward strand.
CAAAAAGCTAAATTTACGTAAATTATTATTTCTTTGCATGAGAAAATCACCAAGCTACTGTAAAATTTTACTTTTCTAGCACAATAACACCATGCATTGGAAACAGATTGTTTTAACTATTATACATGTTACAAACTATGATGAACTTTCATTGGCAGCTTAATTTATGGTGCGTCATTCTGAATTCTTAAATAAATACGGCTGTTTAAGTTTAGATAAAATTATGTCCTTCCTAATATAATCTAAAGTCGAGAAATGATATATTAAACATAATATTCTTATTGGGAACATTACAGATTATGTTCCGTGGCAAAATCTATATAGGACGCTTATTTAAATGTAATTGAACTAGATTTTATGCATTGTCGCCCATTTAAGCTTTCATACAGATGTTGGAGCTCATATTTCGGAAAAAATAAGAAAATAGCCATAGCAGGATTTTGCAAATTATTTCAAGCTACAAAAGCTACATAGAACGCTTTATTTAGATATACTTTAACTAGATTTTATGCATTGTCGCCTATTTAAGCCTTCAAACAGGGGTTGGAGCTAATATTTCGGATAAAATAAGAAAATAGCTATAGCCGGATTTTGCAAATTATTTCACGCTGCAAAATCTACATAGTATGTATCATTTGAATGTCCTTTATCTAAAAACTACGCATAGCCGCCGAATGAAACCTTCCAACAGGTTGGAGCTCATATTTCGAAAAAAATAAATTATTCTAATAATTCTTAAAGGTTGGAACGGACATTAGCAAAGAAAGTACATCAAAACTGTTTATTTAATTTAAATTAAAACATAAACGCGGTATCCAAGAAACATTTTGTGATAGAAACTTCTGATTTCCCAAAATTGTTTCATTGCAATGGCAAAAATTATCAATTCGACGTTTGTACACTTGATTTGACAAAAATGAGTTAAAATCACTTACAAAAAAATTAGAATATAAAGTTACAAGAGAGATGAAACGAATATTACTATCAATAACATCCAATGTCTACTAAATTCAGTTTAATTTGATCATAAGGATACGTGGTTGTCTTAAATGTTAACTCAATTGATTTAAAATGTTTTTTAAAGGTCCGACTATACTAAATAAGTCATCAAAAAACCGAATTTACGTTAATTATTATTTCTTTGTTACAAACTATGATGAACTTTCATTGGCAGCTTAATTTATGGTGCGCCTTTCTGAATTCTTAAATAAATACGGCTGTTTAAGTTTAGTTAGAACACGAGATAAAATTATGTCCTTCCTAATATAATCTAAAGTCGAGAAATGATATATTAAACATAATATTCTTATTGGGAACATTACAGATTATGTTCCGTGGCAAAATCTATATAGGACGCTTATTTAAATGTACTTTAACTAGATTTTATGCATTGTCGCCCATTTAATCTTTCATACAGATGTTGGAGCTCATATTTCGGAAAAAATAAGAAAATAGCCATAGCAGGATTTTGCAAATTATTTCACGCTACAAAATCTACATAGAACGCTTTATTTAGATATACTTTAACTAGATTTTATGCATTGTCGCCCATTTAAGCCTTCAAACAGGGGTTGGAGCTAATATTTCGGATAAAATAAGAAAATAGCTATAGCCGGATTTTACAAATTATTTCACGCTGCAAAATCTACATAGTATGTATTATTTGAATGTCCCTTAACTAAAAACTATGCATAGCCGCCGAATGAAACCTTCCAACAGGTTGGAGCTCATATTTCGAAAAAAATAAATTATTCTTATAATTCTTAAAGGTTCGAACGGACATTAGCAAAGAAAGTACATCATAACTGTTTATTTAATTTAAATTAAAACATAAACGCGGAATTCAAGAAACATTTTGTGTTAGAAACTTCTGATTTCCCGAAATTGTTTCATTGCAATGGCAAAAATTATCAATTCGATGTTTGTACACTTGATTTGACAAAAATGAGTTAAAATCACTTACAAAAAAATAAGAATAAAAAGTTACAAGAGAGATGAAACGAACTACTAAATTACTATCAATAACATCCTATGTCTACTAAATTCAGTTTAATTTGATCATAAGGGTACGTGGTTGTCTTAAATGTTAACTCAATTGATTTAAAATGTTTTTTAAAGGTCCGACTATACAAAATAAGTCATCAAAAAACCGAATTTACGTTAATTATTATTTCATTGTTACAAACTATGATGAACTTTCATTGGCAGCTTAATTTATGGTGCGCCTTTCTGAATTCTTAAATAAATACGGCTGTTTAAGTTTAGTTAGAACACGAGATAAAATTATGTCCTTCCTAATATAATCTAAAGTCGAGAAATGATATATTAAACATAATATTCTTATTGGGAACATTACAGATTATGTTCCGTGGCAAAATCTATATAGGACGCTTATTTAAATGTACTTTAACTAGATTTTATGCATTGTCGCCCATTTAATCTTTCATACTGATGTTGGAGCTCATATTTCGGAAAAAATAAGAAAATAACCATAGCAGGATTTTGCAAATTATTTCACGCTACAAAAGCTACATAGAACGCTTTATTTAGATATACTTTAACTAGATTTTATGCATTGTCGCCTATTTAAGCCTTCAAACAGGGGTTGGAGCTAATAATTCGGATAAAATAAGAAAATAGCTATAGCCGGATTTTGCAAATTATTTCACGCTGCAAAATCTACATAGTATGTATCATTTGAATGTCCTTTATCTAAAAACTACGCATAGCCGCCGAATGAAACCTTCCAACAGGTTGGAGCTCATATTTCGAAAAAAATAAATTATTCTAATAATTCTTAAAGGTTCGAACGGACATTAGCAAAGAAAGTACATCAAAACTGTTTATTTAATTTAAATTAAAACATAAACGCGGTATCCAAGAAACATTTTGTGATAGAAACTTCTGATTTCCCGAAATTGTTTCATTGCAATGGCAAAATTTATCAATTCGACGTTTGTACACTTGATTTGACAAAAATGAGTTAAAATCACTTACAAAAAAATAAGAATAAAAAGTTACAAGAGAGATGAAACGAACTACTAAATTACTATCAATAACATCCTATGTCTACTAAATTCAGTTTAATTTGATCATAAGGGTACGTGGTTGTCTTAAATGTTAACTCAATTGATTTAAAATGTGTTTTAAAGGTCCGACTATACAAAATAAGTCATCAAAAAACCGAATTTACGTTAATTATTATTTCTTTGTTACAAACTATGATGAACTTTCATTGGCAGCTTAATTTATGGTGCGCCTTTCTGAATTCTTAAATAAATACGGCTGTTTAAGTTTAGTTAGAACACGAGATAAAATTATGTCCTTCCTAATATAATCTAAAGTCGAGAAATGATATATTAAACATAATATTCTTATTGGGAACATTACAGATTATGTTCCGTGGCAAAATCTATATAGGACGCTTATTTAAATGTACTTTAACTAGATTTTATGCATTGTCGCCCATTTAATCTTTCATACTGATGTTGGAGCTCATATTTCGGAAAAAATAAGAAAATAACCATAGCAGGATTTTGCAAATTATTTCACGCTACAAAATCTACATAGAACGCTTTATTTAGATATACATTAACTAGATTTTATGCATTGTCGCCCATTTAAGCCTTCAAACAGGGGTTGAAGCTAATATTTCGGATAAAATAAGAAAATAGCTATAGCCGGATTTTGCAAATTATTTCACGCTGCAAAATCTATACATAGTTGTATCATTTGAATGTCCTTCATCTAAAAACTACGCATAGCCGCCGAAGGAAACCTTCCAACAGGTTGGAGCTCATATTTCGAAAAAAATTAAATATTCTTATAATTCTTAAAAGGTTCGAACGGACATTAGCAAAGAAAGTACATCAAAACTGTTTAGTTAATTTAAATTAAAACATAAACGCGGTATCCAAGAAACATTTTGTGATAGAAACTTCTGATTTCCCGAAATTGTTTCATTGCAATGGCAATATATATCAATTCGACGTTTGTACACTTGATTTGACAAAAATGAGTTAAAATCACTTACAAAAAAATCAGAATATAAAGTTACAAGAGAGATGAAATGAATATTACTATCAATAACATCCTATGTCTACTAAATTCAGTTTAATTTGATAATAAGGGTACGTGGTTGTCTTAAATGTTAATTCAATTGATTTAAAATGTTTTTTAACGGTCCGACTATACAAAATAAGTCATCAAAAAACTAATTTTACGTTAATTATTATTTCATTTGCATGAGAAAATCAGCAAGCTACAGTAAAATATTACTTTTCTAGCACAATAACACCATGCATTATAAACAGCTTGTTTTAACTATTATACATGTTACAAACTATGATGAACTTTCATTGGCAGCTTAATTTATGGTGCGTTTTTCTGAATTCTTAAATAAATACGGCTGTTTAAGTTTAGTTAGAACACGAGATAAAATTATGTCCTTCCTAATATAATCTAAAGTTGAGAAATGATATATTAAACATAATATTCTTATTGGGAACATTACAGATTATGTTCTGTGGCAAAATCTATATAGGACGCCTATTTAAATGTACTTTAACTAGCTTTTACGCATTGTCGCCCATTTAAGCTTTCATACAGATATTGGAGCTCATATTTCGGAAAAAATAAGAAAATAGCCATAGCAGGAGTTTGCAAATTATTTAACGCTACAAAATCTACATATGACGCTTTATTTAGATATACTTTAACTAGATGTTATGCATTGTCGCCCATTTAAGCCTTTAAACAGGTGTTGGAGCTCATATTTCGGAAAAAATAAGAAAATAGCTATAACCGGATTTTGCAAATTATTTCACGCTGCAAAATCTACATAGTATGTATCATTTAAATGTCCTTCATCTAAAAACTACGCATACCCGCCGAAGGAAACCTTCCAACAGGTTGGAGTTCATATTTCGAAAAAAATAATATATTCTTATAATTCTTAAAAGGTTCGAACGGACATTAGCAAAGAAAGTACATCAAAACTGTTTATTTAATTTAAATTAAAACATAAACGCGGTATCCAAGAAACATTTTGTGATAAAAACTTCTGATTTCCCGAAATTGTTTCATTGCAATGGCAAAAATTATCAATTCGACGTTTGCACACTTGATTTGACAAAAATGAGTTAAAATCACTTACAAAAAAATTAGAATAAAAAGTTACAAGAGAGAAGAAATGAATATTACTATCAATAACATCCTATGTCTACTAAATTCAGTTTAATTTGATAATAGGGGTACGTGGTTGTCTTAAATGTTAACTCAATTGATTTAAAATGTTTTTTAAAGGTCCGACTATACAAAATAAGTCATTAAAAAACTAATTTTACGTTAATTATTATTTCTTCGCATGAGAAAATTACCAAGATACAATAATATTTTACTTTTCTAGCACAATAACACCATGCATTATAAACAGCTTGTTTTAACTATTATACATGTTACAAACTATGATGAACTTTCATTGGCAGCTTAATTTATGGTGCGTTTTTCTGAATTCTTAAATAAATACGGCTGTTTAAGTTTAGTTAGAACACGAGATAAAATTATGTCCTTCCTAATATAATCTAAAGTTGAGAAATGATATATTAAACATAATATTCTTATTGGGAACATTACAGATTATGTTCTGTGGCAAAATCTATATAGGACGCCTATTTAAATGTACTTTAACTAGCTTTTACGCATTGTCGCCCATTTAAGCTTTCATACAGATATTGGAGCTCATATTTCGGAAAAAATAAGAAAATAGCCATAGCAGGATTTTGCAAATTATTTCACGCTACAAAATCTACATATGACGCTTTATTTAGATATACTTTAACTAGATGTTATGCATTGTCGCCCATTTAAGCCTTTAAACAGGGGTTGGAGCTCATATTTCGGAAAAAATAAGAAAATAGCTATAGCCGGATTTTGCAAATTATTTCACGCTGCAAAATCTACATAGTATGTATCATTTGAATGTCCTTTATCTAAAAACTACGCATACCCGCCGAAGGAAACCTTCCAACAGGTTGGAGCTCATATTTCGAAAAAAATAATATATTCTTATAATTCTTAAAAGGTTCGAACGGACATTAGCAAAGAAAGTACATCAAAACTGTTTATTTAATTTAAATTAAAACATAAACGCTGTATCCAAGAAACATTTTGTGATAGAAACTTCTGATTTCCCGAAATTGTTTCATTGCAATGGCAAAACTTATCAATTCGACGTTTGTACACTTGATTTGACAAAAATGAGTTAAAATCACTTACAAAAAAATAAGAATAAAAAGTTACAAGAGAGATGAAACGAATATTACTATCAATATGTCTACTAAATTCAGTTTAATTTGATCATAAGGGTACGTGGTTGTCTTAAATGTTAACTCAATTGATTTAAAATGTTTTTTAAAGGTCCGACTATACAAAATAAGTCATCAAAAAACCGAATTTACGTTAATTATTCTTTCTTTGTTACAAACTATGATGATCTTTCATTGGCAGCCTAATTTATGGTGCGTTTTTCTGAATTCTTAAATAAATACGGCTGTTTAAGTTTAGTTAGAACACGAGATAAAATTATGTCCTTCCTAATACAATCTAAAGTCGATAAATGATATATTAAACATAATATTCTTATTGGGAACATTACAGATTATGTTCCGTGAAAATCTATATAGGACGCTTATTTAAATGTACTTTAACTAGATTTTATGCATTGTCGCCCATTTAAGCTTTCATCAGATGTTGGAGCTCATATTTCGGAAAAAATAAGAAAATAGCCATAGTAGGATTTTGCAAATTATTTCACGCTACAAAATCTACATAGAACGCTTTATTTAGATATACGTTAACTAGATTTTATGCATTCTCGCCCATTTAAGCCTTCAAACAGGGGTTGGAGTTAATATTTCGGATAAAATAAGAAAATAGCTATAGCAGGATTTTGCAAATTATTTCCCGCTGCAAAATCTTCATAGTATGTATCATTTGAATGTCCTTTATCTAAAAGCCACGCATAGCCGCCGAATGAAACCTTCTAACAGGTTGGAGCTCATATTTCGAAAAAAATAAATTATTCTTATAATTCCTAAAAGGTTCGAACGGACAAAGACAGTACATCAAAACTGTTTATTTAATTTAAATTAAAACATAAACGCGGTATCCAAGAAACATTTTGTGATAGAAACTTCTGATTTCCCGAAATTGTTTCATTGCAATGGCAAACATTATCAATTCGACGTTTGTACACTTGATTTGACAAAAATGAGTTAAAATCACTTACAAAAAAATAAGAATATAAAGTTACAAGAGAGATGAAACGAATATTACTATTAATAACTACCTATGTCTACTAAATTCAGTTTAATTTGATAATAAGGGTACGTGGTTGTCTTAAATGTCAATTCAATTGATTTAAAATGTTTTTTAACGGTCCGACTATACAAAATAAGTAATCAAAAAACTAAATTTACGTTAATTATTATTTCTTTGCATGAGAAAATCACCAAGCTACTGTAAAATTTTACTTTTCTAGCACAATAACCCCATGCATTGGAAACATATTGTTTTAACTATTATACATATTACAAACTATGATGAACTTTCATTGGCAGCTTAATTTATGGTGCGTTTTTCTGAATTCTTAAATAAATACGGCTGTTTAAGTTTAGTTAGAACACGAGATAAAATTATGTCCTTCCTAATATAATCTAAAGTTGAGAAATGATATATTAAACATAATATTCTTATTGGGAACATTACAGATTATCTTCCGTGGCAAAATCTATATAACACGCCTATTTAAATGTACTTTAACTAGCTTTTGCGCATTGTCGCCCATTTAAGCTTTCATCCAGATATTGGAGCTCATATTTCGGAAAAAATAAGAAAATAGCCATAGCAGGATTTTGCAAATTATTTCACGCTACAAAATCTACATATGACTCTTTATTTAGATATACTTTAACTAGATTTTATGCATTGTCGCCCATTTAAGCCTTTAAACAGGGGTTGGAGCTCATATTTCGGAAAAAATAAGAAAATAGCTATAGCCGGATTTTGCAAATTATTTCAGCAACAAAAGCTACATAGTATGTCTCATTTGGATGTCCTTTAACTAAAAACTACGCATAGCCGCCGAATGAAACCTTCCAACAGGTTGAAGCTCATATTTCGGAAAAAATTAATTATTCTTATAATTCTTAAAGGTTCGAACGGACATTAGAAAGTACATCAAAACTGTTTATTTAATTTAAATTAAAACATAAACGCGGAATTCAAGAAACATTTTGTGGTAGAAACTTCTGATCTCCCGAAATTGTTTCATTGCAATGGCAAAAATTATCAATTCGACGTTTGCACACTTGATTTGACAAAAATGAGTTAACATCACTTACAAAAAAATCAGAATAGAAAGTTACAAGAGAGATGAAACGAATATTACTATCAAGAACATCCTATGGCTCTAAATTCAATTTAATTTGATATCAAGGGAACGTGGTTGTGTTAAATCTTAATTCAAGTGAATTAAATTCATTTTAAAGGTCCGACTATACAAAATAAGTAATCAAAAAACTAATTTTACGTTAATTATTATTTCTTCGCATGAGAAAATTACCAAGATACAATAATATTTTACTTTTCTAGCACAATAACACCATGCATTATAAACAGCTTGTTTTAACTATTATACATGTTACAAACTATGATGAACTTTTATTGGCAGCCTAATTTATGGTGCGTTTTTCTGAATTCTTAAATAAATACGGCTGTTTAAGTTTAGTAAGAACACGAGATAAAATTATGTCCTTCCTAATATAATCTAAAGTTGAGAAATGATATATTAAACATAATATTCTTATTGGGAACATTACAGATTATGTTCTGTGGCAAAATCTATATAGGACGCCTATTTAAATGTACTTTAACTAGCTTTTACGCATTGTCGCCCATTTAAGCTTTCATACAGATATTGGAGCTCATATTTCGGAAAAAATAAGAAAATAGCCATAGCAGGATTTTGCAAATTATTTCACGCTACAAAATCTACATAGAACGCTTTATTTAGATATACTTTAACTAGATGTTATGCATTGTCGCCCATTTAAGCCTTTAAACAGGGGTTGGAGCTCATATTTCGGAAAAAATAAGAAAATAGCTATAGCCGGATTTTGCAAATTATTTCACGCTACAAAATCTACATAGTATGTCTTATTTGGATGTCCCTTAACTAAAAACTACGCATAGCCGCCGAATGAAACCTTCCAACAGGTTGAAGCTCATATTCCGGAAAAAATAAATTATTCTTATAATTCTTAAAGGTTCGAACGGACATTAGCAAAGAAAGTACATCAAAACTGTTTATTTAATTTAAATTAAAACATAAACGCGGAATTCAAGAAACATTTTGTGGTAGAAACTTCTGATTTCCCGAAATTGTTTCATTGCAATGAAGAAATTATCAATTCGACGTTTGCACACTTGATTTGACAAAAATGAGTTAACATCACTTACAAAAAAATCAGAATAGAAAGTTACAAGAGAGATGAAACGAATATTACTATCAAGAACATCCTATTGCTCTAAATTCAGTTTAATTTGATATCAAGGGAACGTGGTTGTGTTAAATCTTAATTCAAGTGAATTAAATTCATTTTAAAGGTCCGACTATACAAAATAAGTAATCAAAAAACTAATTTTACGTTAATTATTATTTCTTCGCATGAGAAAATTACCAAGATACAATAATATTTTACTTTTCTAGCACAATAACACCATGCATTATAAACAGCTTGTTTTAACTATTATACATGTTACAAACTATGATGAACTTTTATTGGCAGCCTAATTTATGGTGCGTTTTTCTGAATTCTTAAATAAATACGGCTGTTTAAGTTTAGTAAGAACACGAGATAAAATTATGTCCTTCCTAATATAATCTAAAGTTGAGAAATGATATATTAAACATAATATTCTTATTGGGAACATTACAGATTATGTTCTGTGGCAAAATCTATATAGGACGCCTATTTAAATGTACTTTAACTAGCTTTTACGCATTGTCGCCCATTTAAGCTTTCATACAGATGTTGGAGCTCATATTTCGGAAAAAATAAGAAAATAGCCATAGCAGGATTTTGCAAATTATTTCACGCTACAAAATCTACATAGAACGCTGTATTTAGATATACTTTTACTAGATTTTATGCATTGTCGCCCATTTAAGCCTTCAAACAGGGGTTGGAGCTAATATTTCGGATAAAATAAGAAAATAGCTATAGCCGGATTTTGCAAATTATTTTACGCTTCAAAATTTACATAGTATGTCTCATTGGAATGTCCTTTATCAAAAAACTGCGCATAGCCGCCGAATGAAACTTTCCAACAGGTGGGAGCTCATATTTCGAAAAAAGTAAATTATTCTTATAATTCTTAAAAGGTTCGAACGGACATTAGCAAAGAAAGTACATCAAAACTGTTTATTTAATTCAAATTAAAACATAAACACGGTATCCAAGAAACATTTTGTGATAGAAACTTCTGATTTCCCGAAATTGTTTTATTGCAATTGCAAAAATTAACAACTCGACGTTTGTACACTTGATTTGACAAAAATGAGTTAAAATCACTTATAAAAAAATCAGAATATAAAGTTACAAGAGAGATGACACGAATATTACTATAATTAACATCCTATGTCTACTAGATTCAGTTTAATTTGATAATAAGGGTACGTGGTTGTCTTAAATGTTAATTCAATTGATTTAAAATGTTTTTTAACGGTCCGACTATACAAAATAAGGCATCAAAAAACTAAATTTACGTTAATTATTATTTCTTTGTTACAAACTATGATGAACTTTCATTGGCAGCCTAATTTATGGTGCGTTTTTCTGAATTCTTAAATAAATACGGCTGTTTAAGTTTAGTTAGAACACGAGATAAAATTATGTCCTTCCTAATATAATCTAAAGTTGAGAAATGATATATTAAACATAATATTCTTATTAGGAACATTACAGATTATGTTCCGTGGCAAAATCTATAAGGAGGCTTATTTAAATGTACCTTAACTAGCTTTTACGCATTGTCGCCCATTTAAGCTTTCATACAGATGTTGGAGCTCATATTTCGGAAAAAATAAGAAAATAGCCATAGCAGCATTTTGCAAATTATTTCACGCTACAAAATCTACATAGAACGCTTTATTTAGATATACTTTAACTAGATTTTATGCATTGTCGCCCATTTAAGCCTTCAAACAGGGGTTGGAGCTAATATTTCGGATAAAATAAGAAAAAAGCTATAGCCGGATTTTGCAAATTATTTCACGCTGCAAAATCTACATAGTATGTCTCATTTGAATGTCCTTTATCTAAAAACTACGCATAGCCGCCGAATGAAATTTTCCAACAGGTTGGAGCTCATGTTTCGAAAAAAATAGATTATTCTTATAATTCTTAAAAGGTTCGAACGGACATTAGCAAAGAAAGAACATCAAAACTGTTTATTTAATTTAAATTAAAACATAAACGCGGTATCCAAGAAACATTTTGTGATAGAAACTTCTGATTTCCCGAAATTGTTTCATTGCAATAGCAAAAATTATTAATTCGACGTTTGCACACTTGATTTGACAAAAATGAGTTAACATCACTTACAAAAAAATCAGAATAGAAAGTTACAGATGTTGGAGCTCATATTTCGGAAAAAATAAGAAAATAGCCATAGCAGCATTTTGCAAATTATTTCACGCTACAAAATCTACATAGAACGCTTTATTTAGATATACTTTAACTAGATTTTATGCATTGTCGCCCATTTAAGCCTTTAAACAGGGGTTGGAGCTCATATTTCGGAAAAAAATAAGAAAATAGCTATAGCCGGATTTTGCAAATTATTCCTCGCTACAAAATCTACATAGTATGTCTCATTTAAATGTCCTTTAACTAAAAACTACGCATAGCCGCCGAATGAAACCTTCCAACAGGTTGGAGCTCATATTTCGAAAAAAATAAATTATTCTTATAATTCTTAAAAGGTTCGAACGGACATTAGCAAAGAAAGTACATCTAAACTGTTTATTTAATTTAAATTAAAACATAAACGCGGTATCCAAGAAACATTTTGTGGTAGAAACTTCTGATTTCCCGAAATTGTTTCATTGCAATGGCAAAAATTATCAATTCGACGTTTGCACACTTGATTTGACAAAAATGAGTTAACATCACTTACAAAAAAATCAGAATAAAAAGTTACAAGAGAGATGAAACGAATATTACTATTAAGAACATCCTATGGCTCTAAATTCAGTTTAATTTGATATCAAGGGAACGTGGTTGTGTTAAATCTTAATTCAAGTGAATTAAATTCATTTTAAAGGTCCGACTATACAAAATAAGTAATCAAAAAACTAATTTTACGTTAATTATTATTTCTTCGCATGAGAAAATTACCAAGATACAATAATATTTTACTTTTCTAGCACAATAACACCATGCATTATAAACAGCTTGTTTTAACTATTATACATGTTACAAACTATGATGAACTTTCATTGGCAGCCTAATTTATGATGCGTTTTTCTGAATTCTTAAATAAATACGGCTGTTTAAGTTTAGTTAGAACACGAGATAAAATTATGTGCTTCCTAATATAATCTAAAGTTGAGAAATGATATATTAAACATAATATTCTTATTGGGAACATTACAGATTATGTTCCGTGGCAAAATCTATATAGGACGTCTATTTAAATATATTTTAACTAGCTTTTACGCATTGTCGCCCATTTAAGCTTTCATACAGATGTTGGAGCTCATATATCGGAAAAAATAAGAAAATCGCCATAGCAGGATTTTGCAAATTATTTCACGCTACAAAATCTACATAGAACGCTTTATTTAGATATACTTTAACTAGATTTTATGCATTGTCGCCCATTTAAGCCTTCAAACAGGGGTTGGAGCTAATATTTCGGATAAAATAAGAAAATAGCTATAGCCGGATTTTACAAATTATTTCACGCTGCAAAATCTACATAGTATGTATCATTTGAAAGTCCTTTATCTAAAAACTACGCATAGCCGCCGAATTAAACCTTCCAACAGGTTGAAGCTCATATTCCGGAAAAAATAAATTATTCCTATAATTCTTAAAGGTTCGAACGGACATTAGCAAAGAAAGTACATCAAAACTGTTTATTTAATTTAAATTAAGACATAAACGCGGAATTCAAGAAACATTTTGTGGTAGAAACTTCTGATTTCCCGAAATTGTTTCATTGCAATGGCAAAAATTATCAATTCGACGTTTGCACACTTGATTTGACAAAAATGAGTTAACATCACTTACAAAAAAATCAGAATATAAAGTTACAAGAGAGATGAAACGAATATTACTATCAATAACATCCTATGTCTACTAAATTCAGTTTAATTTGATAATAAGGGTACGTGGTTGTCTTAAATGTTAATTCAATTGATTTAAAATGTTTTTTAACGGTCCGACTATACAAAATAAGTAATCAAAAAACTAAATTTACGTTAATTATTATTTCTTTGCATGAGAAAATCACCAAGCTACTGTAAAATTTTACTTTTCTAGCACAATAACCCCATGCATTCTAAACAGATTGTTTTAACTACTATACATATTACAAACTATGATGAACTTTCATTTTACAACCTAATTTATGGTGCGTTTTTCTGAATTCTTAAATACATACGGCTGTTTAAGTTTAGTTAGAACACGAGATAAAATTATGTCCTTCCTAATATAATCTAAAGTTGAGAAATGATATATTAAACATAATATTCTTATTGGGAACATTACAGATTATGTTCCGTGGCAAAATCTATATAACACGCCTATTTAAATGTACTTTAACTAGCTTTTGCGCATTGTCGCCCATTTAAGCTTTCATCCAGATATTGGAGCTCATATTTCGGAAAAAATAAGAAAATAGCCATAGCAGGATTTTGCTAATTATTTCACGCTACAAAATCTACATATGACTCTTTATTTAGATATACTTTAACTAGATTTTATGCATTGTCGCCCATTTAAGCCTTTAAACAGGGGTTGGAGCTCATATTTCGGAAAAAATAAGAAAATAGCTATAGCCGGATTTTGCAAATTATTCCACGCTACAAAATCTACATAGTATGTCTCATTTGGATGTCCTTTAACTAAAAACTACGCATAGCTGCCGAATGAAACCTTCCAACAGGTTGAAGCTCATATTTCGGAAAAAATAAATTATTCTTATAATTCTTAAAGGTTCGAACGGACATTAGAAAGTACATCAAAACTGTTTATTTAATTTAAATTAAAACATAAACGCGGAATTCAAGAAACATTTTGTGGTAGAAACTTCTGATTTCCCGAAATTGTTTCATTGCAATGGCAAAAATTATCAATTCGACGTTTGCACACTTGATTTGACAAAAATGAGTTAACATTACTTACAAAAAAATCAGAATAGAAAGTTACAAGAGAGATGAAACGAATATTACTATCAAGAACATCCTATGGCTCTAAATTCAGTTTAATTTGATATCAAGGGAACGTGATTGTATTAAATCTTAATTCAAGTGAATTAAATTCATTTTAAAGGTCCGACTATACAAAATAAGTAATCAAAAAACTAATTTTACGTTAATTATTATTTCTTCGCATGAGAAAATTACCAAGATACAATAATATTTTACTTTTCTAGCACAATAACACCATGCATTATAAACAGCTTGTTTTAACTATTATACATGTTACAAACTATGATGAACTTTCATTGGCAGCCCAATTTATGGTGCGTTTTTCTGAATTCTTAAATAAATACGGCTGTTTAAGTTTAGTTAGAACACGAGATAAAATTATGTCCTTCCTAATATAATCTAAAGTTGAGAAATGATATATTAAACATAATATTCTTATTGGGAACATTACAGATTATGTTCTGTGGCAAAATCTATATAGGACGCCTATTTAAATGTACTTTAACTAGCTTTTACGCATTGTCGCCCATTTAAGCTTTCATACAGATATTGGAGCTCATATTTCGGAAAAAATAAGAAAATAGCCATAGCAGGATTTTGCAAATTATTTCACGCTACAAAATCTACATAGAACGCTTTATTTAGATATACGTTAACTAGATTTTATGCATTGTCGCCCATTTAAGCCTTTAAACAGGGGTTGGAGCTCATATTTCGGAAAAAATAAGAAAATAGCTATAGCCGGATTTTGCAAATTATTTCACGCTACAAAATCTACATAGTATGTCTTATTTGGATGTCCCTTAACTAAAAACTACGCATAGCCGCCGAATGAAACCTTCCAACAGGTTGAAGCTCATATTCCGGAAAAAATAAATTATTCTTATAATTCTTAAAGGTTCGAACGGACATTTGCAAAGAAAGTACATCAAAACTGTTTATTTAATTTAAATTAAAACATAAACGCGGAATTCAAGAAACATTTTGTGGTAGAAACTTCTGATTTCCCGAAATTGTTTCATTGCAATGGCAAAAATTATCAATTCGAAGTTTGCACACTTGATTTGACAAAAATGAGTTAACATACTTACAAAAAAATCAGAATAGAAAGTTACAAGAGAGATGAAACGAATATTACTATCAAGAACATCCTATGGCTCTAAATTCAGTTTAATTTGATATCAAGGGAACGTGGTTGTATTAAATCTTAATTCAAGTTAATTAAATTCATTTTAAAGGTCCGACTATACAAAATAAGTAATCAAAAAGCTAAATTTACGTAAATTATTATTTCTTTGCATGAGAAAATCACCAAGCTACTGTAAAATTTTACTTTTCTAGCACAATAACACCATGCATTGGAAACAGATTGTTTTAACTATTATACATGTTACAAACTATGATGAACTTTCATTGGCAGCTTAATTTATGGTGCGTCATTCTGAATTCTTAAATAAATACGGCTGTTTAAGTTTAGATAAAATTATGTCCTTCCTAATATAATCTAAAGTCGAGAAATGATATATTAAACATAATATTCTTATTGGGAACATTACAGATTATGTTCCGTGGCAAAATCTATATAGGACGCTTATTTAAATGTAATTGAACTAGATTTTATGCATTGTCGCCCATTTAAGCTTTCATACAGATGTTGGAGCTCATATTTCGGAAAAAATAAGAAAATAGCCATAGCAGGATTTTGCAAATTATTTCAAGCTACAAAAGCTACATAGAACGCTTTATTTAGATATACTTTAACTAGATTTTATGCATTGTCGCCTATTTAAGCCTTCAAACAGGGGTTGGAGCTAATATTTCGGATAAAATAAGAAAATAGCTATAGCCGGATTTTGCAAATTATTTCACGCTGCAAAATCTACATAGTATGTATCATTTGAATGTCCTTTATCTAAAAACTACGCATAGCCGCCGAATGAAACCTTCCAACAGGTTGGAGCTCATATTTCGAAAAAAATAAATTATTCTAATAATTCTTAAAGGTTCGAACGGACATTAGCAAAGAAAGTACATCAAAACTGTTTATTTAATTTAAATTAAAACATAAACGCGGTATCCAAGAAACATTTTGTGATAGAAACTTCTGATTTCCCAAAATTGTTTCATTGCAATGACAAAAATTATCAATTCGACGTTTGTACACTTGATTTGACAAAAATGAGTTAAAATCACTTACAAAAAAATTAGAATATAAAGTTACAAGAGAGATGAAACGAATATTACTATCAATAACATCCAATGTCTACTAAATTCAGTTTAATTTGATCATAAGGGTACGTGGTTGTCTTAAATGTTAACTCAATTGATTTAAAATGTTTTTTAAAGGTCCGACTATACTAAATAAGTCATCAAAAAACCGAATTTACGTTAATTATTATTTCTTTGTTACAAACTATGATGAACTTTCATTGGCAGCTTAATTTATGGTGCGCCTTTCTGAATTCTTAAATAAATACGGCTGTTTAAGTTTAGTTAGAACACGAGATAAAATTATGTCCTTCCTAATATAATCTAAAGTCGAGAAATGATATATTAAACATAATATTCTTATTGGGAACATTACAGATTATGTTCCGTGGCAAAATCTATATAGGACGCTTATTTAAATGTACTTTAACTAGATTTTATGCATTGTCGCCCATTTAATCTTTCATACAGATGTTGGAGCTCATATTTCGGAAAAAATAAGAAAATAGCCATGCAGGATTTTGCAAATTATTTCACGCTACAAAATCTACATAGAACGCTTTATTTAGATATACTTTAACTAGATTTTATGCATTGTCGCCCATTTAAGCCTTCAAACAGGGGTTGGAGCTAATATTTCGGATAAAATAAGAAAATAGCTATAGCCGGATTTTACAAATTATTTCACGCTGCAAAATCTACATAGTATGTATTATTTGAATGTCCCTTAACTAAAAACTATGCATAGCCGCCGAATGAAACCTTCCAACAGGTTGGAGCTCATATTTCGAAAAAAATAAATTATTCTTATAATTCTTAAAGGTTCGAACGGACATTAGCAAAGAAAGTACATCATAACTGTTTATTTAATTTAAATTAAAACATAAACGCGGAATTCAAGAAACATTTTGTGTTAGAAACTTCTGATTTCCCGAAATTGTTTCATTGCAATGGCAAAAATTATCAATTCGACGTTTGTACACTTGATTTGACAAAAATGAGTTAAAATCACTTACAAAAAAATAAGAATAAAAAGTTACAAGAGAGATGAAACGAACTACTAAATTACTATCAATAACATCCTATGTCTACTAAATTCAGTTTAATTTGATCATAAGGGTACGTGGTTGTCTTAAATGTTAACTCAATTGATTTAAAATGTTTTTTAAAGGTCCGACTATACAAAATAAGTCATCAAAAAACCGAATTTACGTTAATTATTATTTCTTTGTTACAAACTATGATGAACTTTCATTGGCAGCTTAATTTATGGTGCGCCTTTCTGAATTCTTAAATAAATACGGCTGTTTAAGTTTAGTTAGAACACGAGATAAAATTATGTCCTTCCTAATATAATCTAAAGTCGAGAAATGATATATTAAACATAATATTCTTATTGGGAACATTACAGATTATGTTCCGTGGCAAAATCTATATAGGACGCTTATTTAAATGTACTTTAACTAGATTTTATGCATTGTCGCCCATTTAATCTTTTATACTGATGTTGGAGCTCATATTTCGGAAAAAATAAGAAAATAACCATAGCAGGATTTTGCAAATTATTTCACGCTACAAAAGCTACATAGAACGCTTTATTTAGATATACTTTAACTAGATTTTATGCATTGTCGCCTATTTAAGCCTTCAAACAGGGGTTGGAGCTAATAATTCGGATAAAATAAGAAAATAGCTATAGCCGGATTTTGCAAATTATTTCACGCTGCAAAATCTACATAGTATGTATCATTTGAATGTCCTTTATCTAAAAACTACGCATAGCCGCCGAATGAAACCTTCCAACAGGTTGGAGCTCATATTTCGAAAAAAATAAATTATTCTAATAATTCTTAAAGGTTCGAACGGACATTAGCAAAGAAAGTACATCAAAACTGTTTATTTAATTTAAATTAAAACATAAACGCGGTATCCAAGAAACATTTTGTGATAGAAACTTCTGATTTCCCGAAATTGTTTCATTGCAATGGCAAAAATTATCAATTCGACGTTTGTACACTTGATTTGACAAAAATGAGTTAAAATCACTTACAAAAAAATAAGAATAAAAAGTTACAAGAGAGATGAAACGAACTACTAAATTACTATCAATAACATCCTATGTCTACTAAATTCAGTTTAATTTGATCATAAGGGTACGTGGTTGTCTTAAATGTTAACTCAATTGATTTAAAATGTGTTTTAAAGGTCCGACTATACAAAATAAGTCATCAAAAAACCGAATTTACGTTAATTATTATTTCTTTGTTACAAACTATGATGAACTTTCATTGGCAGCTTAATTTATGGTGCGCCTTTCTGAATTCTTAAATAAATACGGCTGTTTAAGTTTAGTTAGAACACGAGATAAAATTATGTCCTTCCTAATATAATCTAAAGTCGAGAAATGATATATTAAACATAATATTCTTATTGGGAACATTACAGATTATGTTCCGTGGCAAAATCTATATAGGACGCTTATTTAAATGTACTTTAACTAGATTTTATGCATTGTCGCCCATTTAATCTTTCATACTGATGTTGGAGCTCATATTTCGGAAAAAATAAGAAAATAACCATAGCAGGATTTTGCAAATTATTTCACGCTACAAAATCTACATAGAACGCTTTATTTAGATATACATTAACTAGATTTTATGCATTGTCGCCCATTTAAGCCTTCAAACAGGGGTTGAAGCTAATATTTCGGATAAAATAAGAAAATAGCTATAGCCGGATTTTGCAAATTATTTCACGCTGCAAAATCTATACATAGTATGTATCATTTGAATGTCCTTCATCTAAAAACTACGCATAGCCGCCGAAGGAAACCTTCCAACAGGTTGGAGCTCATATTTCGAAAAAAATTAAATATTCTTATAATTCTTAAAAGGTTCGAACGGACATTAGCAAAGAAAGTACATCAAAACTGTTTAGTTAATTTAAATTAAAACATAAACGCGGTATCCAAGAAACATTATGTGATAGAAACTTCTGATTTCCCGAAATTGTTTCATTGCAATGGCAATATATATCAATTCGACGTTTGTACACTTGATTTGACAAAAATGAGTTAAAATCACTTACAAAAAAATCAGAATATAAAGTTACAAGAGAGATGAAATGAATATTACTATCAATAAAATCCTATGTCTACTAAATTCAGTTTAATTTGATAATAAGGGTACGTGGTTGTCTTAAATGTTAATTCAATTGATTTAAAATGTTTTTTAACGGTCCGACTATACAAAATAAGTCATCAAAAAACTAATTTTACGTTAATTATTATTTCATTTGCATGAGAAAATCAGCAAGCTACAGTAAAATATTACTTTTCTAGCACAATAACACCATGCATTATAAACAGCTTGTTTTAACTATTATACATGTTACAAACTATGATGAACTTTCATTGGCAGCTTAATTTATGGTGCGTTTTTCTGAATTCTTAAATAAATACGGCTGTTTAAGTTTAGTTAGAACACGAGATAAAATTATGTCCTTCCTAATATAATCTAAAGTTGAGAAATGATATATTAAACATAATATTCTTATTGGGAACATTACAGATTATGTTCTGTGGCAAAATCTATATAGGACGCCTATTTAAATGTACTTTAACTAGC
Source organism: Polydrusus cervinus (assembly GCA_935413205.1). Taxonomy (NCBI): domain Eukaryota; kingdom Metazoa; phylum Arthropoda; class Insecta; order Coleoptera; family Curculionidae; genus Polydrusus; species Polydrusus cervinus. The sequence continues at coordinate 48,368,137 of OW284514.1, forward strand.
TTTTACGCATTGTCGCCCATTTAAGCTTTCATACAGATATTGGAGCTCATATTTCGGAAAAAATAAGAAAATAGCCATAGCAGGAGTTTGCAAATTATTTAACGCTACAAAATCTACATATGACGCTTTATTTAGATATACTTTAACTAGATGTTATGCATTGTCGCCCATTTAAGCCTTTAAACAGGTGTTGGAGCTCATATTTCGGAAAAAATAAGAAAATAGCTATAACCGGATTTTGCAAATTATTTCACGCTGCAAAATCTACATAGTATGTATCATTTAAATGTCCTTCATCTAAAAACTACGCATACCCGCCGAAGGAAACCTTCCAACAGGTTGGAGCTCATATTTCGAAAAAAATAATATATTCTTATAATTCTTAAAAGGTTCGAACGGACATTAGCAAAGAAAGTACATCAAAACTGTTTATTTAATTTAAATTAAAACATAAACGCGGTATCCAAGAAACATTTTGTGATAAAAACTTCTGATTTCCCGAAATTGTTTCATTGCAATGGCAAAAATTATCAATTCGACGTTTGCACACTTGATTTGACAAAAATGAGTTAAAATCACTTACAAAAAAATTAGAATAAAAAGTTACAAGAGAGAAGAAATGAATATTACTATCAATAACATCCTATGTCTACTAAATTCAGTTTAATTTGATAATAGGGGTACGTGGTTGTCTTAAATGTTAACTCAATTGATTTAAAATGTTTTTTAAAGGTCCGACTATACAAAATAAGTCATTAAAAAACTAATTTTACGTTAATTATTATTTCTTCGCATGAGAAAATTACCAAGATACAATAATATTTTACTTTTCTAGCACAATAACACCATGCATTATAAACAGCTTGTTTTAACTATTATACATGTTACAAACTATGATGAACTTTCATTGGCAGCTTAATTTATGGTGCGTTTTTCTGAATTCCTAAATAAATACGGCTGTTTAAGTTTAGTTAGAACACGAGATAAAATTATGTCCTTCCTAATATAATCTAAAGTTGAGAAATGATATATTAAACATAATATTCTTATTGGGAACATTACAGATTATGTTCTGTGGCAAAATCTATATAGGACGCCTATTTAAATGTACTTTAACTAGCTTTTACGCATTGTCGCCCATTTAAGCTTTCATACAGATATTGGAGCTCATATTTCGGAAAAAATAAGAAAATAGCCATAGCAGGATTTTGCAAATTATTTCACGCTACAAAATCTACATATGACGCTTTATTTAGATATACTTTAACTAGATGTTATGCATTGTCGCCCATTTAAGCCTTTAAACAGGGGTTGGAGCTCATATTTCGGAAAAAATAAGAAAATAGCTATAGCCGGATTTTGCAAATTATTTCACGCTGCAAAATCTACATAGTATGTATCATTTGAATGTCCTTTATCTAAAAACTACGCATACCCGCCGAAGGAAACCTTCCAACAGGTTGGAGCTCATATTTCGAAAAAAATAATATATTCTTATAATTCTTAAAAGGTTCGAACGGACATTAGCAAAGAAAGTACATCAAAACTGTTTATTTAATTTAAATTAAAACATAAACGCTGTATCCAAGAAACATTTTGTGATAGAAACTTCTGATTTCCCGAAATTGTTTCATTGCAATGGCAAAACTTATCAATTCGACGTTTGTACACTTGATTTGACAAAAATGAGTTAAAATCACTTACAAAAAAATAAGAATAAAAAGTTACAAGAGAGATGAAACGAATATTACTATCAATATGTCTACTAAATTCAGTTTAATTTGATCATAAGGGTACGTGGTTGTCTTAAATGTTAACTCAATTGATTTAAAATGTTTTTTAAAGGTCCGACTATACAAAATAAGTCATCAAAAAACCGAATTTACGTTAATTATTCTTTCTTTGTTACAAACTATGATGATCTTTCATTGGCAGCCTAATTTATGGTGCGTTTTTCTGAATTCTTAAATAAATACGGCTGTTTAAGTTTAGTTAGAACACGAGATAAAATTATGTCCTTCCTAATACAATTTAAGTCGATAAATGATATATTAAACATAATATTCTTATTGGGAACATTACAGATTATGTTCCGTGAAAATCTATATAGGACGCTTATTTAAATGTACTTTAACTAGATTTTATGCATTGTCGCCCATTTAAGCTTTCATCAGATGTTGGAGCTCATATTTCGGAAAAAATAAGAAAATAGCCATAGTAGGATTTTGCAAATTATTTCACGCTACAAAATCTACATAGAACGCTTTATTTAGATATACGTTAACTAGATTTTATGCATTCTCGCCCATTTAAGCCTTCAAACAGGGGTTGGAGTTAATATTTCGGATAAAATAAGAAAATAGCTATAGCAGGATTTTGCAAATTATTTCCCGCTGCAAAATCTTCATAGTATGTATCATTTGAATGTCCTTTATCTAAAAGCCACGCATAGCCGCCGAATGAAACCTTCTAACAGGTTGGAGCTCATATTTCGAAAAAAATAAATTATTCTTATAATTCCTAAAAGGTTCGAACGGACAAAGACAGTACATCAAAACTGTTTATTTAATTTAAATTAAAACATAAACGCGGTATCCAAGAAACATTTTGTGATAGAAACTTCTGATTTCCCGAAATTGTTTCATTGCAATGGCAAACATTATCAATTCGACGTTTGTACACTTGATTTGACAAAAATGAGTTAAAATCACTTACAAAAAAATAAGAATATAAAGTTACAAGAGAGATGAAACGAATATTACTATTAATAACTACCTATGTCTACTAAATTCAGTTTAATTTGATAATAAGGGTACGTGGTTGTCTTAAATGTCAATTCAATTGATTTAAAATGTTTTTTAACGGTCCGACTATACAAAATAAGTAATCAAAAAACTAAATTTACGTTAATTATTATTTCTTTGCATGAGAAAATCACCAAGCTACTGTAAAATTTTACTTTTCTAGCACAATAACCCCATGCATTGGAAACATATTGTTTTAACTATTATACATATTACAAACTATGATGAACTTTCATTGGCAGCTTAATTTATGGTGCGTTTTTCTGAATTCTTAAATAAATACGGCTGTTTAAGTTTAGTTAGAACACGAGATAAAATTATGTCCTTCCTAATATAATCTAAAGTTGAGAAATGATATATTAAACATAATATTCTTATTGGGAACATTACAGATTATCTTCCGTGGCAAAATCTATATAACACGCCTATTTAAATGTACTTTAACTAGCTTTTGCGCATTGTCGCCCATTTAAGCTTTCATCCAGATATTGGAGCTCATATTTCGGAAAAAATAAGAAAATAGCCATAGCAGGATTTTGCAAATTATTTCACGCTACAAAATCTACATATGACTCTTTATTTAGATATACTTTAACTAGATTTTATGCATTGTCGCCCATTTAAGCCTTTAAACAGGGGTTGGAGCTCATATTTCGGAAAAAATAAGAAAATAGCTATAGCCGGATTTTGCAAATTATTTCAGCAACAAAAGCTACATAGTATGTCTCATTTGGATGTCCTTTAACTAAAAACTACGCATAGCCGCCGAATGAAACCTTCCAACAGGTTGAAGCTCATATTTCGGAAAAAATTAATTATTCTTATAATTCTTAAAGGTTCGAACGGACATTAGAAAGTACATCAAAACTGTTTATTTAATTTAAATTAAAACATAAACGCGGAATTCAAGAAACATTTTGTGGTAGAAACTTCTGATCTCCCGAAATTGTTTCATTGCAATGGCAAAAATTATCAATTCGACGTTTGCACACTTGATTTGACAAAAATGAGTTAACATCACTTACAAAAAAATCAGAATAGAAAGTTACAAGAGAGATGAAACGAATATTACTATCAAGAACATCCTATGGCTCTAAATTCAATTTAATTTGATATCAAGGGAACGTGGTTGTGTTAAATCTTAATTCAAGTGAATTAAATTCATTTTAAAGGTCCGACTATACAAAATAAGTAATCAAAAAACTAATTTTACGTTAATTATTATTTCTTCGCATGAGAAAATTACCAAGATACAATAATATTTTACTTTTCTAGCACAATAACACCATGCATTATAAACAGCTTGTTTTAACTATTATACATGTTACAAACTATGATGAACTTTTATTGGCAGCCTAATTTATGGTGCGTTTTTCTGAATTCTTAAATAAATACGGCTGTTTAAGTTTAGTAAGAACACGAGATAAAATTATGTCCTTCCTAATATAATCTAAAGTTGAGAAATGATATATTAAACATAATATTCTTATTGGGAACATTACAGATTATGTTCTGTGGCAAAATCTATATAGGACGCCTATTTAAATGTACTTTAACTAGCTTTTACGCATTGTCGCCCATTTAAGCTTTCATACAGATATTGGAGCTCATATTTCGGAAAAAATAAGAAAATAGCCATAGCAGGATTTTGCAAATTATTTCACGCTACAAAATCTACATAGAACGCTTTATTTAGATATACTTTAACTAGATGTTATGCATTGTCGCCCATTTAAGCCTTTAAACAGGGGTTGGAGCTCATATTTCGGAAAAAATAAGAAAATAGCTATAGCCGGATTTTGCAAATTATTTCACGCTACAAAATCTACATAGTATGTCTTATTTGGATGTCCCTTAACTAAAAACTACGCATAGCCGCCGAATGAAACCTTCCAACAGGTTGAAGCTCATATTCCGGAAAAAATAAATTATTCTTATAATTCTTAAAGGTTCGAACGGACATTAGCAAAGAAAGTACATCAAAACTGTTTATTTAATTTAAATTAAAACATAAACGCGGAATTCAAGAAACATTTTGTGGTAGAAACTTCTGATTTCCCGAAATTGTTTCATTGCAATGAAGAAATTATCAATTCGACGTTTGCACACTTGATTTGACAAAAATGAGTTAACATCACTTACAAAAAAATCAGAATAGAAAGTTACAAGAGAGATGAAACGAATATTACTATCAAGAACATCCTATGGCTCTAAATTCAGTTTAATTTGATATCAAGGGAACGTGGTTGTGTTAAATCTTAATTCAAGTGAATTAAATTCATTTTAAAGGTCCGACTATACAAAATAAGTAATCAAAAAACTAATTTTACGTTAATTATTATTTCTTTGCATGAGAAAATCAACAAGCTACTGTAAAATTTTACTTTTCTTGCACAATAACACCATGCATTATAAACAGATTGTTTTAACTATTATACATGTTACAAACTATGATGAACTTTCATTGGCAGCTTAATTTATGGTGCGTCATTCTGAATTCTTAAATAAATACGGCTGTTTAAGTTTAGTTAGAACACGAGATAAAATTATGTCCTTCCTAATATAATCTAAAGTCGAGAAATGATATATTAAACATAATATTCTTATTGGGAACATTACAGATTATGTTCCGTGGCAAAATCTATATAGCACGCTTATTTAAACTTTAACTAGATTTTATGCATTGTCGCCCATTTAAGCTTTCATACAGATGTTGGAGCTCATAGTTCGGAAAAAATAAGAAAATAGCCATAGCAGGATATGGCAAATTATTTCACGCTACAAAATCTACATAGAACGCTTTATTTAGATATACGTTAACTAGATTTTATGCATTCTCGCCCATTTAAGCCTTCAAACAGGGGTTGGAGTTAATATTTCGGATAAAATAAGAAAATAGCTATAGCAGGATTTTGCAAATTATTTCCCGCTGCAAAATCTTCATAGTATGTATTATTTGAATGTCCTTTATCTAAAACCTACGCATAGCCGCCGAATGAAACCTTCTGACAGGTTGGAGCTCATATTTCGAAAAAAATAAATTATTCTTATAATTCTTAAAAGGTTCGAACGGACAAAGACAGTACATCAAAACTGTTTATTTAATTTAAATTAAAACATAAACGCGGTATCCAAGAAACATTTTGTGATAGAAACTTCTGATTTCGAATATTATTATCAAAACATCCTATGTCTACTAAATTCAGTTTAATTTGATAATAAGGGTACGTGGTTGTCTTAAATGTTAATTCAATTGATTTAAAATGTTTTTTAACGGTCCGACTATACAAAATAAGTCATCAAAAAACTAAATTTACGTTAATTATTATTTCTTTGTTACAAACTATGATGAACTTTCATTGGCAGCGTAATTTATGGTGCGTTTTTCTGAATTCTTAAATAAATACGGCTGTTTACGTTTAGTTAGAACACGAGATAAAATTATGCCCTTAATAATATAATCTAAAGTCGAGAAATGATATATTAAACATAATATTTTTATTAGGAACATTACAGATTATGTTCCGTGGCAAAATCTATATAGGACGCCTATTGTAATGTACCTTAACCAGCTTTTACGCATTGTCGCCCATTTAAGCTTTCATACAGATATTGGAGCTCATATTTCGGAGAAAATAAGAAAATAGCCATAGCAGGATTTTGCAAATTATTTCACGCTACAAAATCTACATCGGACGCTTTATTTAGATATACTTTAACTATATTTTATGCATTGTCGCCCATTTAAGCCTTTAAACAGGGGTTGGAGCTCATATTTCGGAAAAAATAAGAAAATAGCTATAGCCGGATTTTGCAAATTATTTCACGCTGCAAAATCTACATAGTATGTCTCATTTGAATGTCCTTTATCTAAAAACTACGCATAGCCGCCGAATGAAATTTTCCAACAGGTTGGAGCTCATATTTCGAAAAAAATAGATTATTCTTATAATTCTTAAAAGGTTCGAACGGACATTAGCAAAGAAAGAACATCAAAACTGTTTATTTAATTTAAATTAAAACATAAACGCGGTATCCAAGAAACATTTTGTGATAGAAACTTCTGATTTCCCGAAATTGTTTCATTGCAATAGCAAAAATTATCAAGTCGACGTTTGCACATTCGATATGACAAAAATGAGTTAAAATCACTAGCAAAAAAATCAGAATATTAACTTACAAGAGAGATGAAACGAATATTATTATCAAAACATCCTATGTCTACTAACTTTAGATTAAATTGATATCAAGGGTACGTGGTTGTTTTAAATCTTAATGCAATGGATTTAAAATGTTTTTAAAGGTCCAACTATAGAAAATAGGTCATCAAAAAACTAAATTTACTGTAATTATTATTTCTTTGCGAGGGAAAATCACCAAGCTCCTCTAATGTTTAACTTTTCTAGCACTATAACATCATGCATTTGAAACAGATTGTTTTAACTATTATACATGATACAAACTATGATAAACTTTCTTTGACAGCGTGATTTATGGTGCGGTTTTCTGTATTCCTAAATAAATACGGCTGTTTAAGTATAGTTAGCAAACGAGATAAAATTATTTTATTCCTAAAATAATCTAAAGTTGAGAAACGATATTTTTAGAATAATATTCTTAGTGGGAACTTTACACATTATGTCCCGTGCAAAATCTACATAGGACGCTTTATTTAGATATACTTTAACGAGATTTTATGCATTGTTGCCCATTTAAGCCTTTATACAGGGGTTGGATCTCATATTTCGGAAAAAATAAGGAAATGGTCATAGCCGATCTTTTCAAATTATTTCACGCTACAAAATCTACATGGTATGTCTCATTTGGATGACCTTTAATTAAAAACGGCGTATTACCGCAGAATTAAACCTTCAATAGGGGTTGAAGCTCATATTTCGAAAAAAAAATTCTTATAATTCGCTTAAAAGCTACAATCGGGCATTAACAAAGAAAGTGCATCAAAATTGTTTATTTGATTTAAATAAAAACGTAAACGCGGTATTCAAGAAATATTATGTGGTCGTAGCTTCTGATTTTCCCAAATTGTTTCATTGCAATAGCAAAAATTATCAAGTCGACGTTTGCACATTCGATATGACAAAAATGAGTTAAAATCACTTGCAAAAAAATCAGAATATAAAGTTACAAGAGAGATGAAACGAATATTACTATCAATAACATCCTATGTCTACTAGATTCAGTTTAATTTGATAATAAGGGTACGTGGTTGTCTTAAATGTTAATTCAATTGATTTAAAATGTTTTTAAAGGTCCAACTATAGAAAATAGGTCATCAAAAAACTAAATTTACTGTAATTATTATTTCTTTGCGAGGGAAAATCACCAAGCTCCTCTAATGTTTAACTTTTCTAGCACTATAACATCATGCATTTGAAACAGATTGTTTTAACTATTATACATGATACAAACTATGATAAACTTTCTTTGACAGCGTGATTTATGGTGCGGTTTTCTGTATTCCTAAATAAATACGGCTGTTTAAGTATAGTTAGCAAACGAGATAAAATTATTTTATTCCTAAAATAATCTAAAGTTGAGAAACGATATTTTTAAAATAATATTCTTAGTGGGAACTTTACACATTATGTCCCGTGCAAAATCTACATAGGACGCTTTATTTAGATATACTTTAACTAGATTTTATGCATTGTTGCCCATTTAAGCCTTTATACAGGGGTTGGATCTCATATTTCGGAAAAAATAAGGAAATGGTCATAGCCGAATTTTTCAAATTATTTCACGCTACAAAATCTACATGGTATGTCTTATTTGAATGACCTTTAATTAAAAACGGCGTATTACCGCAGAATTAAACCTTCAATAGGGGTTGAAGCTCATATTTCGAAAAAAAAATTCTTATAATTCGCTTAAAAGCTACAATCGGGCATTAACAAAGAAAGTGCATCAAAATTGTTTATTTGATTTAAATAAAAACGTAAACGCGGTATTCAAGAAATATTATGTGGTCATAGCTTCTGATTTTCCCAAATTGTTTCATTGCAATAGCAAAAATTATCAAGTCGACGTTTGTACACTCGATATGACAAAAATGAGTTAAAATCACTTGCAAAAAAATCAGAATATAAAGTTACAAGAGAGATGAAGCGAATATTATTATCAAAACATCCTATGTCTACTAACTTTAGATTAATTTGATATCAAGGGTACGTGGTTGTCTTAAATCTTAATTCAATGAATTTAAAATGTTTTTAAAGGTCCAACTATACAAAATAGGTCATCAAAAACTAAATTTACTGTAATTATTATTTCTTTGCGAGGGAAATCACCAAGCTCCTCTAATATTTTACTTTTCTAGCACTATAACACCATGCATTTAAAACAGATTGTTTTAACTATTATACATGATACAAACTATGATAAACTTTCTTCGACAGCGTGATTTATGGTGCGGTTTTCTGTATTCCTAAATAAATACTGCTGTTTCAGTATAGTTAGCACACCAGATAAAATTATTTTATTCCTAAAATAATCTAAAGTTGAGAAACGATATTTTTAAAATAATATTCTTAGTGGGAACTTTACACATTATGTCCCGTGCAATAAAATCTACATAGGACGCTTTATTTAGATATACTTTAACTAGATTTTATGCATTGTCGCCCATTTAAGCCTTTATACAGGGGTTGGATCTCCTATTTCGGAAAAAATAAGAAAATGGACGTAGCCGGATTTTGCAAATTATTTCACGCTACAAAATCTACATCGGACGCTTTATTTAGATATACTTTAACTAGATTTTATGCATTGTTGCCCATTTAAGCCTTTATACAGGGGTTGGATCTCATATTTCGGAAAAAATAAGGAAATGGGCATAGCCGAATTTTTCAAATTATTTCACGCTACAAAATCTACATGGTATGTCTCATTTGGATGACCTTTAATTAAAAACGGCGTATTACCGCAGAATTAAACCTTCAATAGGGGTTGAAGCTCATATTTCGAAAAAAAAATTCTTATAATTCGCTTAAAAGCTACAATCGGGCATTAACCAAGAAAGTGCATCAAAATTGTTTATTTGATTTAAATAAAAACGTAAACGCGGTATCCAAGAAACATTTTGTGATAGAAACTTCTGATTTCCCGAAATTGTTTCATTGCAATAGCAAAAATTATCAAGTCGACGTTTGCACACTCGATATGACAAAAATGAGTTAAAATCACTTGCAAAAAAATCAGAATATAAAGTTACAAGAGAGATGAAACGAATATTACTATCAATAACATCCTATGTCTACTAGATTCAGTTTAATTTGATAATAAGGGTACCTACGTGGTTGTCTTAAATGTTAATTCAATTGATTTAAAATGTTTTTTAACGGTCCGACTATACAAAATAAGTCATCAAAAAACTAAATTTACGTTAATTATTATTTCTTTGTTACAAACTATGATGAACTTTCATTGGCAGCGTAATTTATGGTGCGTTTTTCTGAATTCTTAAATAAATACGGCTGTTTACGTTTAGTTAGAACACGAGATAAAATTATGCCCTTAATAATATAATCTAAAGTCGAGAAATGATATATTAAACATAATATTTTTATTAGGAACATTACAGATTATGTTCCGTGTCAAAATCTATATAGGACGCCTATTTAAATGTACCTTAACCAGCTTTTACGCATTGTCGCCCATTTAAGCTTTCATACAGATATTGGAGCTCATATTTCGGAGAAAATAAGAAAATAGCCATAGCAGGATTTTGCAAATTATTTCACGCTACAAAATCTACATCGGACGCTTTATTTAGATATACTTTAACTATATTTTATGCATTGTCGCCCATTTAAGCCTTTAAACAGGGGTTGGAGCTCATATTTAGGAAAAAATAAGAAAATAGCTATAGCCGGATTTTGCAAATTATTTCTCGCTACAAAATCTACATAGGATGTCTCATTTGGATGTCCTTTAACTAAAAACTACGCATAGCCGCCGAATGAAACCTTCCAACAGGTTGGAGCTCATATTTCGAAAAAAATAAATTATTCTTATAATTCTTAAAAGGTTCGAACGGACATTAGCAAAGAAAGTACATAAAAACTGTTTATTTAATTTAAATTAAAACATAAACGCGGTATCCAAGAAACATTTTGTGGTAGAAACTTCTGATTTCCCGGAATTGTTTCATTGCAATGGCAAAAATTATCAATTCGACGTTTGCACACTTGATTTGACAAAAATGAGTTAACATTGTTCAATTATTCAATAAATTCATACATAAAGAGTAAAGACTTTGACGTTGAAATTATTTTTATTTGACTAGTTTTAAAATAATACAAGTTACAACCAAAAGGTAACAACGTAACAATCAATAGATATATATAAGGTTGAACATTGTTTCTTCAACACTCTCCCTCAATGGATACCGTAATAAACTTGTAAGTTGAACATTGCCTTTTCAACACACTGCTTCAACGGAAACATCAAAAAATTTGAAAATTAAATGCTCAAAACATTCCTTGGAAAGGGGTTTGGTAAATACATCAGCTAAATTTTCTTTTGATGTGACATAATTTAATTCTACATCTCCTGCTATTTTTTCTTGTATAAAGTGGTAATGAACATCAATATGTTTGCTTCTTTGGTGAAGTATGTGATTGGCTGATATATGTATAGTTGCTTGATTATCACACAACAGTAGAGGTTTTTTAATTTCCTTTAGATCACGCAGGATATAGGACATCCAAATAGCTTGGCGACAAGAAAGAGAAAGGGCCATATATTCAGCTTCTGTTGTTGATACTGCGACACTTTGCTGTTTCTTTGTAGACCATGATACTACTGCTGTACCGTATAAACCAAGGTAACCTCCAATTGATCTTCTACTATCTAAGTCATTTGCATAAGAGGCATCGCTGTATATTATCAACTGAGCTTCAGTTTCGTGTCTATATATTAACCTTCTATGGATTGTGCCTTTTAAATAGCGAAATATATGTTGTACCATATTCAAGTGGGCTTCTGAAGGATCGGTACAAAACTGTGACAATAAATTTACCGCAAAAGCAATATCAGGTCTAGTCCCCATTGACAAATATAGAAGACTACCAATTTTCGATTGGTATAATAAGGGATCTGCCTCTTTTTCGGATACTGTACGTTTCTGTGGTTTAGCTCCCAAGTCTATAGGTGTAGATGCCGCTCTGCATTGTAATAAATTATATTTTTCCAAAATGTTTAAAATATACTGCTCTTGTGAGATGGTTATAAAATCTTCATGCCATTTTATTTGAAATGAAAGCAAAAAAAGATGGTGTGCCCAAATATGTCGCCTCAAACTGTTGAAAAATCGTTTCTTCAAGAATACTCATTTTTTCTTTATTCACAGCAAGAAGTAATAAGTCATCTACGTAAAAAGCAATTATTTGTTCACCATCTTTTGATACAAATAAGCATGGATCTGACGATGATTGCTCCAAGTTAACTTTTTTAAGGACACCCACTAATTTTTTATTCCACTGTCTAGGAAATTGTTTGAGTCCATAAATACTTCTTCTCAATAGACATACTCTCCCTGATTCTGTATTCAAACCCTCTGGAATTTTCATGTAAATTGTACAGTCTATATCTCCATTTAAAAATGCCGTCTTTATATCCATTTGTTTGGCTACCATTTTTTTATGTACACAGTGAGCTAATAACATCCTTATTGTATCATATCTCACAACGGGCGAAAAAGTCTCTCCATAATCAATTCCCTGTACTTGGCTAAATCCTTGTGCTACTAATCTAGCTTTAAATTTTACAACTTCACCTTTTTCAGATAATTTCTTTTTAAAAATCCATTTACAGCCTATCAACCGGTGATTTGAATCTGGTTGTTCAACTAAATCCCAAACATGATTTTTTTTCATTCTTTCTAGTTCGCTCTGTATAGCTTCCTTCCACTTTTCTGCTTCGGAACAACTGATGGCTTCTAAAAAATTTGAAGGTTCTTCCAAAGAATAATTGCTGCGATAATCATCGTAAAACTTTGGACGATTTTTGAGACGATTACTTCTACGTAAATTACAATTTACAATTTCACTTCTGTTATTATTGCTTACTGAGCTAGGCATTATTTCATCATGGGTGATTTCTTCAATACTTTTGTCTTTATTTGATTGATTATCATGGGTGATTTCTTCAATACTTTTGTCTTTATTTGATTGATTATTTTCTTTCAAAGTGACATTGTCCTTTAACATCATATTCCTGACAGGCGAGTCAGTTGATAAAACAAGGTTTTCGTTATTTATACTGGTATTTTCTTGACTTTTTTCAAATGTGGATATTGTTTCACGGGTGCTATCTTCGCTTGGATTATCTGGAGGATGTTGTTGTATCTCAAACATATTTGTACTTGTACTATCTTCACTCGGACTATCCGGAATATTTTCTAGTGTTTCAAATAAATTTGGATCTTCATTATTAACAAATTTAAAATCTCTTGAAATTACAACTTTCTTTCCCGTCCAAAAACGATACCATCCGACTTTATCTGTATATCCAACCATCCTAGCGTCTCTAGCTCTTGGATTTAACTTACTTCCAGGAGGTCTTTCTTCCTCATTAATATGTACAAATGCTTTATCGCCAAATCTTCGAAAATGTCCAATAGTAGATTTTTTTCCAAAAAACATTTCATATGGAGTTTTTCCATGAAACGAATGGGGCAAACGATTTTTTGTATAAACTGAGAAGGCAATTGATTCTGCCCACAAAGATAAAGGTAAGTCAGCATCGGTAATAATCGTTCTGGCCATTGTAGTTACTGTCCGGTTTAATCTCTCAGCTAAACCATTAGTTTCATGAATTCTTGCTATAGAGTATTCCGGTTTAATTCCTATTTCAGAAAAGAAACGTAGTAGTGAGTTTGATTTAAATTCCCCACCATTATCACTTTTAAAAACTTTAATTTTCTTGCCAGTTTGACGTTCTATTCTTAGAACATATTCCTTATTTGCTTGTTCTACCTCACTTTTATGAGTAATAAATTTTACTTCGGAGTATCTTGAATATTCATCTGTGAATGATACATAATAATACTTTCCACCCAATGATTTTGTAGAAAATGTGCCTGCTACATCAGAATGAATTTTCTCTAATACTTCATTGCAGTGATTACCTTCCTCTTTTACAATATTTCTGGTCATTTTTGATTTTTCACAAGCACCACATTCAATTGGCTTTGGATTTATTGGTAAAATATGACCATCAGCCACAGTTTGTCTTGTATAGTTAAAACTTGATATTGGTACATGACCCAAACGTTGATGCCAAGTTAAAACACTAACATTACTTATTTCGATAAAAACTTCTTGAAAAACTTGTTCTTTGTGGTCAGATATTATCCATCCAACTTGTTTACCTTTGTTAAAAAGTAAAATTTCATTTCTGTTTCCACTCATGGTAATTCCTTTCAATTTCATCTTTTCCCAGGACATTAGATTACATTTTAATTCAGGAGAATAAAGAACATCATACATTGTTATGTTCATAGTTTCACCATTTGATAATAAAGCATGTAGTTTAACATTTCCTATGTGGGTAACTTTAATTTTATTGTCATTTCCTAGTTTGATAAAACCATCAAATTCTTTTAAATTAGAAAAATAGTTTTTATTTCCACTCATATGTGAAGTTGCTCTAGTATTAAAAATCCATTTTTGTGATTTTGTATTCAAAACAGTTGCGGTAAAAGCACAATCGCTTTTAATATCAGTTTCATTTACAATATTTGCATTTTCAATATTTTTTCTTATAATTCTACAGTTTTTCACAGCATGACCTCTATACCATTTATTATTTTGTTTACAGTAAGTACATTCCATATTTTTTGGTAAAAAATTCCTTTTCTGTCTGATTCCAACTAAGGCTTCGTTATCTTCTGAAATAGGTTTTGTTAACGACAGTTCCAATAATCTCGAACAAATGTCATCATATGTTAATTAAGGTTTTGTTTTCAAATTGTCAACAATGTTGTCTAATTCGTCAGGTAAAGTTGTAAAAAATAGTGATCCTTTTGCCTTCAATGACTTTGCTAAAGGCCGAAATGCTGCTTCTAACGAATCATCATTTTCTTTATCTGGATCTGAGGTTGCTGTTCTTTCAACTAATCTGCTCCAGAGTTCATTGTATTTTGCAATATGTTCAGTTATTGTATATCTTGACTCGCATTTAATTCCAACCAGTGATTTTACTAAAGCGTGTAAAGTATACTCATTTTTCTTATCATATATATCATTTAATGCTTCCCACATTTTACTAGCTTCTGTGTAGCAAGTTATTTGGGGTACAATATCAGAATCTACATTAAATAGAATAAACGCTCGAGACAAGGAATGCCGGTACCTATAGTCTTCAACTGCGATGGCATGATCTTTTTCTTTTCCTTCAGCGCTTGGTTTAAGACTTGGATCTTTTTCTATTCCTGTAACGATTTTATACATATTGTTGAGATCCAGATATGCGATCATCATTTTCTAAGAATGAAAATTTGATTTTCCATGTAATTTCTCAAATTTTGGAAATTTTTCCATTTTGACACCTCTCAAATAAATTTAATTTCAGCTTTATTACTTTTTATCTATACTTGTACTCTCTCTGGAATAAGATAATTTTATTTTCAAGACCGCGTTAGTCTGGGCCCATAACCTGTTCAATTATTCAATAAATTCATACATAAAGAGTAAAGACTTTGACGTTGAAATTATTTTTATTTGACTAGTTTTAAAATAATACAAGTTACAACCAAAAGGTAACAACGTAACAATCAATAGATATATATAAGGTTGAACATTGATTCTTCAACAAACATCACTTACAAAAAAATCAGAATAGAAGGTTACAAGAGAGATGAAACGAATATTACTATAATAACATCCTATGTCTTCTAAATTCAGTTTAATTTAATAATAAGGGTACGTGGTTGTCTTAAATGTTAATTTAATTGATTTAAATTCATTTTAAAGGTCCCACTATACAAAATAAGTCATCAAAAATCTAAATTTACGTTAATTATTATTTCTTTGAATGAGAAAATCACCAAGCTACTGTAAAATTTTACTTTTCTAGCACAATACCACCATGCATTGGAAACAGATTGTTTAACTATTATACATGTTACAAACTATAATGAACTTTCATTGGCAGCTTAATTTATGGTGCGTCTTTCTGAATTCTTAAATAAATACTGCTGTTTAAGTTAAGTTAGAACACGAGATAAAATTATGTCCTTCCTAATATAATCTAATGTCGAGAAATGATACATTAAACATAATATTCTTATTGGGAACATTACAGATTATGTTCCGTGGTAAAATCTAAATAGGACGCTTATTTAAATGTACTTTAACTAGATTTTACGCATTGTCGCCCACTTAAGCTTTCATACAGATGTTGGAGCTCATATTTCGGAAAAAATAAAAAAATAGCCATAGCAGGATTTTGCAAATTATTTCACGCTACAAAATCTACATAGAACGCTTTATTTAGATATACTTTAACTAGATTTTATGCATTGTCGCCCATTTAAGCCTTCAAACAGGGGTTTGAGCTAATATTTCAGATAAAATAAGAAAAAAGCTATAGCCGGATTTTGCAAATTATTTCACGCTGCAAAATCAACATAGTATGTCTCATTTGAATGTCCTTTATCTAAAAACTACGCATATCCGCCGAATGAAATTTTCCAACAGGTTGGAGCTCATATTTCGAAAAAAATAAATTATTCTTATAATTCTTAAAAGGTTCGAACGGACATTAGCAAAGAAAGAACATCAAAACTGTTTATTTAATTTAAATTAAAACATAAACGCGGTATCCAAGAAACATTTTGTGATAGAAACTTCTGATTTCCCGAAATTGTTTCATTGCAATAGCAAAAATTATCAAGTCGACGTTTGCACATTCGATATGACAAAAATGAGTTAAAATTACTAGCAAAAAAATCAGAATATAAACTTACAAGAGAGATGAAACGAATATTATTATCAAAACATCCTATGTCTACTAACTTTAGATTAAATTGATATCAAGGGTACGTGGTTGTTTTAAATCTTAATGCAATGGATTTAAAATGTTTTTAAAGGTCCAACTATAGAAAATAGGTCATCAAAAAACTAAATTGACTGTAATTATTATTTCTTTGCGAGGGAAAATCACCAAGCTCCTCTAATATTTTACATTTCTAGCACTATAATACCATGCATTTGAAACAGATTGTTTTAACTATTATACATGATACAAACTATGATAAACTTTCTTTGACAGCGTGATTTATGGTGCGGTTTTCTGTATTCCTAAATAAATACGGCTGTTTAAGTATAGTTAGCAAACGAGATAAAATTATTTTATTCCTAAAATAATCTAAAGTTGAGAAACGATATTTTTAAAATAATATTCTTAGTGGGAACTTTACACATTATGTCCCGTGTAAAATCTACATAGGACACTTTATTTATATATACTTTAACTAGATTTTATGCATTGTTGCCCATTTAAGCCTTTATACGGGGGTTGGATCGCATATTTCGGAAAAAATAAGGAAATGGTCATAGCCGAATTTTTCAAATTATTTCACGCTACAAAATCTACATGGTATGTCTCATTTAGATGACCTTTAATTAAAAACGGCGTATTACCGCAGAATTAAACCTTCAATAGGGGTTGAAGCTCATATTTCGAAAAAAAATTCTTATAATTCGCTTAAAAGCTACAATCGGGCATTAACAAAGAAAGTGCATCAAAATTGTTTATTTGATTTAAATAAAAACGTAAACGCGGTATTCAAGAAATATTATGTGGTCGTAGCTTCTGATTTTCCCAAATTGTTTCATTGCAATAGCAAAAATTATCAAGTCGACGTTTGCACAATCGATATGACAAAAATGAGTTAAAATCACTTGCAAAAAAATCAGAATATAAAGTTACAAGAGAGATGAAACGAATATTACTATCAATAACATCCTATGTCTACTAGATTCAGTTTAATTTGATAATAAGGGTACGTGGTTGTCTTAAATGTTAATTCAATTGATTTAAAATGTTTTTTAACGGTCCGACTATACAAAATAAGTCATCAAAAAACTAAATTTACGTTAATTATTATTTCTTTGTTACAAACTATGATGAACTTTCATTGGCAGCGTAATTTATGGTGCGTTTTTCTGAATTCTTAAATAAATACGGCTGTTTACGTTTAGTTAGAACACGAGATAAAATTATGCCCTTAATAATATAATCTAAAGTCGAGAAATGATATATTAAACATAATATTTTTATTAGGAACATTACAGATTATGTTCCGTGGCAAAATCTATATAGGACGCCTATTTAAATGTACCTTAACCAGCTTTTACGCATTGTCGCCCATTTAAGCTTTCATACAGATATTGGAGCTCATATTTTGGAGAAAATAAGAAAATAGCCATAGCAGGATTTTGCAAATTATTTCACGCCACAAAATCTACATCGGACGCTTTATTTAGATATACTTTAACTATATTTTATGCACTGTCGCCCATTTAAGCCTTTAAACAGGGGTTGGAGCTCATATTTCGGAAAAAATAAGAAAATAGCTATAGCCGGATTTTGCAAATTATTTCTCGCTACAAAATCTACATAGAATGTCTCATTTGGATGTCCTTTAACTAAAAACTACGCATAGCCGCCGAATAAAACCTTCCAACAGGTTGGAGCTCATATTTCGAAAAAAATAAATTATTCTTATAATTCTTAAAAGGTTCGAACGGACATTAGCAAAGAAAGTACATAAAAACTGTTTATTTAATTTAAATTAAAACATAAACGCGGTATCCAAGAAACATTTTGTGGTAGAAACTTCTGATTTCCCGGAATTGTTTCATTGCAATGGCAAAAATTATCAATTCGACGTTTGCACACTTGATTTGACAAAAATGAGTTAACATCACTTACAAAAAAATCAGAATAGAAGGTTACAAGAGAGATGAAACGAATATTACTATAATAACATCCTATGTCTACTAAATTTAGTTTAATTTAATAATAAGGGTACGTGGTTGTCTAAAATGTTAATTTAATTGATTTAAATTCATTTTAAAGGTCCGACTATACAAAATAAGTCATCAAAAACCTAAATTTACGTTAATTATTATTTCTTTGAATGAGAAAATCACCAAGCTACTGTAAAATTTTACTTTTCTAGCACAATACCACCATGCATTGGAAACAGATTGTATAACTATTATACATGTTACAAACTATGATGAACTTTCATTGGCAGCTTAATTTATGGTGCGTCTTTCTGAATTCTTAAATAAATACTGCTGTTTAAGTTAAGTTAGAACACGAGATAAAATTATGTCCTTCCTAATATAATCTAATGTCGAGAAATGATATATTAAACATAATATTCTTATTGGGAACATTACTGATTATGTTCGGTGGTAAAATCTATATAGGACGCTTATTTAAATGTACTTTAACTAGATTTTACGCATTGTCGCCCACTTAAGCTTTCATACAGATGTTGGAGCTCATATTTCGGAAAAAAAAAATAGCCATAGCAGGATTTTGCAAATTATTTCACGCTACAAAATCTACATAGAACGCTTTATTTAGATATACTTTAACTAGATTTTATGCATTGTCGCCCATTTAAGCCTTCAAACAGGGGTTGGAGCTAATATTTCGGATAAAATAAGAAAAAAGCTATAGCCGGATTTTGCAAATTATTTCACGCTGCAAAATCTACATAGTATGTCTCATTTGAATGTCCTTTATCTAAAAACTACGCATAGCCGCCGAATGAAATTTTCCAACAGGTTGGAGCTCATATTTCGAAAAAAATAAATTATTCTTATAATTCTTAAAAGGTTCGAACGGACATTAGCAAAGAAAGAACATCAAAACTGTTTATTTAATTTAAATTAAAACATAAACGCGGTATCCAAGAAACATTTTGTGATAGAAACTTCTGATTTCCCGAAATTGTTTCATTGCAATAGCAAAAATTATCAAGTCGACGTTTGCACATTCGATATGAAAAAAATGAGTTAAAATCACTAGCAAAAAAATCAGAATATAAACTTACAAGAGAGATGAAACGAATATTATTATCAAAACATCCTATGTCTACTAACTTTAGATTAAATTGATATCAAGGGTACGTGGTTGTTTTAAATCTTAATGCAATGGATTTAAAATGTTTTTAAAGGTCCAACTATAGAAAATAGGTCATCAAAAAACTAAATTTACTGTAATTATTATTTCTTTGCGAGGGAAAATCACCAAGCTCCTCTAATGTTTAACTTTTCTAGCACTATAACATCATGCATTTGAAACAGATTGTTTTAACTATTATACATGATACAAACTATGATAAACTTTCTTTGACAGCGTGATTTATGGTGCGGTTTTCTGTATTCCTAAATAAATACGGCTGTTTAAGTATAGTTAGCAAACGAGATAAAATTATTTTATTCCTAAAATAATCTAAACTTGAGAAACGATATTTTTAAAATAATATTCTTAGTGGGAACTTTACACATTATGTCCCGTGCAAAATCTACATAGGACGCTTTATTTAGATATACTTTAACTAGATTTTATGCATTGTTGCCCATTTAAGCCTTTATACAGGGGTTGGATCTCATATTTCGGAAAAAATAAGGAAATGGTCATAGCCGATTTTTCAAATTATTTCACGCTACAAAATCTACATGGTATGTCTCATTTGGTTGACCTTTAACTAAAAATTACGCTTAGCCGCCGAATTAAACCTTCAAACAGGGGTTGGAGCTCATATTTCGAAAAAAATTTTTTTTATAATTCGCTTAAAAGCTACAATCGGACATTAACAAAGAAAGTGCATCAAAATTGTTTATTTGATTTAAATAAAAACATAAACGCCGTAGTCAAGAAATATTTTGTGGTAGAAGCTTCTGATTTTCCGAAATTGTTTCATTGCAATAGCAAAAATTATCAAGTCGACGTTTGCACACTCGATATGACAAAAATGAGATAAAATCACTTGCAAAAAAATCAGAATATAAAGTTACAAGAGAGATGAAACGAATATTATTATCAAAACATCCTATGTCTACTAACTTTAGATTAATTTGATATCAAGGGTACGTGGTTGTCTTAAATCTTAATTCAATGAATTTAAAATGTTTTTAAAGGTCCAACTATACAAAATAGGTCATCAAAAACTAAATTTACTGTAATTATTATTTCTTTGCGAGGGAAAATCACCAAGCTCCTTTAATATTTTACTTTTTTAGCACTATAACACCATGCATTTAAAACAGATTGTTTTAACTATTATACATGATAAACTTTCTTTGACAGCGTGATTTATGGTGCGGTTTTCTGTATTCCTAAATAAATACTGCTGTTTAAGTATAGTTAGCACACCAGATAAAATTATTTTATTCCTAAAATAATCTAAAGTTGAGAAACGATATTTTTAAAATAATATTCTTAGTGGGAACTTTACACATTATGTCCCGTGCAAAAAAATCTACATAGGACGCTTTATTTAGATATACTTTAACTAGATTTTATGCATTGTCGCCCATTTAAGCCTTTATACAGGGGTTGGATCTCCTATTTCGGAAAAAATAAGAAAATGGACGTAGCCGGATTTTGCAAATTATTTCACGCTACAAAATCTACATGGTATGTCTCATTTGGATGACCTTTAACTAAAAACGGCGTATTACCGCAGAATTAAACCTTCAAACGGGGTTAAAGCTCATAATTCGAAAAAAAAATTCTTATAATTCGTTTAAAGGCTACAATCGGACATTAACAACAAAAGTGCATCAAAATTGTTTATTTAATTTAAATAAAAACGTAAACGCGGTATTCAAGAAATATTTTGTGGTCGTAGCTTCTGATTTTCCCAAATTGTTTCATTGCAATAGCAAAAATTATCAAGTCGACGTTTGCACACTCGATATGACAAAAATGAGTTAAAATCACTTGCAAAAAAATCAGAATATAAAGTTACAAGAGAGATGAAACGAATATTACTATCAATAACATCCTATGTCTACTAGATTCAGTTTAATTTGATAATAAGGGTACGTGGTTGTCTTAAATGTTAATTCAATTGATTTAAAATGTGTTTTAACGTTCCGACTATACAAAATAAGTCATCAAAACACTAAATTTACGTTAATTATAATTTCTTTGTTACAAACTATGATGAACTTTCATTGGCAGCGTAATTTATGGTGCGTTTTTCTGAATTCTTAAATAAATACGGCTGTTTACGTTTAGTTAGAACACGAGATAAAATTATGTCCTTCCTAATATAATCTAAAGTCGAGAAATGATATATTAAACATAATATTCTTATTAGGAACATTATAGATTATGTTCCGTGGCAAAATCTATAAAGGACGCCTATTTAAATGTACCTTAACCAGCTTTTACGCATTGTCGCCCATTTAAGCTTTCATACAGATATTGGAGCTCATATTTCGGAGAAAATAAGAAAATAGCCATAGCAGGATTTTGCAAATTATTTCACGCTACAAAATCTACATCGGACGCTTTATTTAGATATACTTTAACTATATTTTATGCATTGTCGCCCATTTAAGCCTTTAAACAGGGGTTGGAGCTCATATTTCGGAAAAAATAAGAAAATAGCTATAACCGGATTTTGAAAATTATTTCTCGCTACAAAATCTACATAGTATGTCTCATTTGGATGTCCTTTAACTAAAAACTACGCATAGCCGCCGAATGAAACCTTCCAACATGTTGGAGCTCATATTTCGAAAAAAATAAATTATTCTTATAAATCCTAAAAGGTTCGAACGGACATTAGCAAAGAAAGTACATGAAAACTGTTTATTTAATTTAAATTAAAACATAAACGCGGTATCCAAGAAACATTTTGTGGTAGAAACTTCTGATTTCCCGAAATTGTTTTATTGCAATGGCAAAAATTATCAATTCGACGTTTGCACACTTGAATTGACAAAAATGAGTTAACGTCACTAGCAAAAAAATCAGAATATAAAGTTACATGAAACGAATATTATTATCAAAACGTCCTATGTCTACTAACTTAAGATTAATTTGATATCAAGGGTACGTGGTTGTCTTAAATCTTAATTCAATGGATTTAAAATGTTTTTAAAGGTTTAACTATACAAAATAGATCATCAAAACACTAAATTTACGTTAATTATTATTTCTTTGCGAGGGAAAATCATCAAGCTCCTCTAATATTTTACTTTTCTAGCACTATAACACCATGCATTTGAAACAGATTGTTTTAACTATTATACATGTTACAAACTATAATGAACTTTCTTTGGCAGCGTGATTTATGGTGCGGTTTTCTGTATTCCTAAATAAATACGGCTGCTTAAGTTTAGTTAGCACACGAGATAAAATTATTTTAGTCCTAAAATAATCTAAAGTTGGGAAACGATATTTTTAAAATAATATTCTTAGTGGGAACTTTACACATTATGTCCCGTGCAAAATCTACATAGGACGCTTTATTTAGATATACTTTAACTAGATTTTATGCATTGTCGCCGATTTAAGCCTTCATACAGGGGTTGGATCTCATATTTCGGAAAAAATAAAAAAATGGCCATAGCCGGATTTTGCAAATTATTTCACGCTACAAAATCTACATGGTATGTCTCATTTGAATGACCTTTAACTAAAAATTACGCTTAGCCGCCGAATTAAACCTTAAAACGGGGGTTAGAGCTCATATTTCGATAAAGAAATTCTTATAATTCGCTTAAAAGCTACAATCGGGCATTTACAAAAAAAGTGCATCAAAATTGTTGATTTGATTTAAATAAAAACGTAAACGCGGTACACAAGAAATATTTTGTGGTATTAGCTTCTGATTTTCCGAAATTGTTTCATTGCAATAGCAAAAATTATCAAGTCGACGTTTGCACATTCGATATGACAAAAATGAGTTAAAATCACTAGCAAAAAAATCAGAATATAAACTTACAAGAGACAAGAAACACTTTGTGGTAAAAACTTCTGATTTCCCGAAATTGTTTCATTGCAATGGCAAGAATTATCAACTCGACGTTTTCACACTTGATTTGACAAAAATGAATTAACATCACTTACAAAAAAATCAGAATAGAAAGTTACAAGAGAGATGAAACGAATATTACTATCAAGAACATCCTATGGCTCTAAATTCAGTTTAATTTGATATCAAGGGAACGTGGTTGTGTTAAATCTTAATTTTATTGATTAGAATTCATTTTGAAGGTCCGACTATACAAAATAAGTCATCAAAAAACTAAATTTACGTTAATTATTATTTCTTTGCATGAGAAAATCACCAAGCTACTGTAAAATTTTACTTTTCTATCACAATAACACCATGCATTGGAAACAGATTGTTTTAACTAATATACATGTTACAAACTATGATGAACTTTCATTGGCAGTTTAATTTATGGTGCGTCTTTCTGAATTCTTAAATAAATACGGCTGTTTAAGTTTAGTTAGAACACAAGATAAAATTATGTCCTTCCTAATATAATCTATAGTCGAGAAATGATATATTAAACATAATATTCTTATTGGGAACATTACAGATTATGTTCCGTGGCAAAATCTATATACGGACATTAGCAAAGAAAGTACATCTAAACTGTATATTTAATTTAAATTAAAACATAAACGCGGTATCCAAGAAACATTTTGTGTAAGAAACTTCTGATTTCCCGAAATTGTTTTATTGCAATTGCAAAAATTATCAATTCGACGTTTGTACACTTGATTTGACAAAAATGAGTTAAAATCACTTATAAAAAAATCAGAATATAAAGTTACAAGAGAGATGAAACGAATATTACTATCAATAACATCCTATGTCTGCTAAATTCAGTTTAATTTGAATATAAGGATACGTGGTTGTCTTAAATGTTAATTCAATTGATTTAAAATGTTTTTTAAAGGTCCGACTATACAAAATAAGTCATCAAAAAACCGAATTTAAGTTAATTATTATTTCTTTGTTACAAACTATGATGAACTTTCATTGGCAGCGTAATTTATGGTGCGTTTTTCTGAATTCTTAAATAAATACGGCTGTTTAAGTTTAGTTAGAACACGAGATAAAATTATGTCCTTCCTAATATAATCTAAAGTTGAGAAATGATATATTAAACATAATATTCTTATTAGGAACATTACAGATTATGTTCCGTGGCAAAATCTATATAGGACGCTTATTTAAATGTACCTTAACTAGCTTTTACGCATTGTCGCCCATTTAAGCTTTCATACAGATGTTGGAGCTCATATTTCGGAAAAAATAAGAAAATAGCCATAGCAGGATTTTGCAAATTATTTCACGCTACAAAATCTACATAGAACGCTGTATTTAGATATACTTTTACTAGATTTTATGCATTGTCGCCCATTTAAGCCTTTAAACAGGGGTTGGAGCTAATATTTCGGATAAAATAAGAAAATAGCTATGCCGGATTTTGCAAATTATTTTACGCTGCAAAATTTACATAGTATGTCTCATTTGAATGTCCTTTATCTAAAAACTGCGCATAGCCGCCGAATGAAACTTTCCAACAGGTTGGAGCTCATATTTCGAAAAAAGTAAATTATTCTTATAATTCTTAAAAGGTTCGAACGGACATTAGCAAAGAAAGTACATCAAAACTGTTTATTTAATTCAAATTAAAACATAAACACGGTATCCAAGAAACATTTTGTGATAGAAACTTCTGATTTCCCGAAATTGTTTTATTGCAATTGCAAAAATTATCAACTCGACGTTTGTACACTTGATTTGACAAAAATGAGTTAAAATCACTTACAAAAAAATCAGAACATAAAGTTACAAGAGAGATGACACGAATATTACTATAATTAACATCCTATGTCTACTAGATTCAGTTTAATTTGATAATAAGGGTACGTGGTTGTCTTAAATGTTAATTCAATTGATTTAAAATGTTTTTTAACGGTCCGACTATACAAAATAAGGCATCAAAAAACTAAATTTACGTTAATTATTATTTCTTTGTTACAAACTATGATGAACTTTCATTGGCAGCCTAATTTATGGTGCGTTTTTCTGAATTCTTAAATAAATACGGCTGTTTAAGTTTAGTTAGAACACGAGATAAAATTATGTCCTTCCTAATATAATCTAAAGTTGAGAAATGATATATTAAACATAATATTCTTATTAGGAACATTACAGATTATGTTCCGAGGCAAAATCTATATAGGACGCTTATTTAAATGTACCTTAACTAGCTTTTACGCATTGTCGCCCATTTAAGCTTTCATACAGATATTGGAGCTCATATTTCGGAGAAAATAAGAAAATAGCCATAGCAGGATTTTGCAAATTATTCCTTGCTACGAAATCTACATAGTATGTCTCATTTGAATGTCCTTTATCTAAAAACTACGCATAGCCTACGAATGAAACCTTCCAACAGGTTGGAGCTCATATTTCGAAAAAAATAAATTATTCTTATAATTCTTAAAAGGTTCGAATGGACATTAGCATAGAAAGTACATCAAAACTGTTTAATTAATTTAAATTAAAACATAAACGCGGTATCCAAGAAACACTTTGTGGTAAAAACTTCTGATTTCCCGAAATTGTTTCATTGCAATGGCAAAAATTATCAACTCGACGTTTTCACACTTGATTTGACAAAAATGAATTAACATCACTTACAAAAAAATCAGAATAGAAAGTTACAAGAGAGATGAAACGAATATTACTATCAAGAACATCCTATGGCTCTAAATTCAGTTTAATTTGATATCAAGGGAACGTGGTTGTGTTAAATCTTAATTTAATTGATTAAAATTCATTTTGAAGGTCCGACTATACAAATTAAGTCATCAAAAAACTAAATTTACGTTAATTATTATTTCTTTGCATGAGAAAATCACCATGCTACTGTAAAATTTTACTTTTCTATCACAATAACACCATGCATTGGAATGCTGTATTTAGATATACTTTTACTAGATTTTATGCATTGTCGCCCATTTAAGCCTTCAAACAGGGGTTGGAGCTAATATTTCGGATAAAATAAGAAAATAGCTATAGCCGGATTTTGCAAATTATTTTACGCTGCAAAATTTACATAGTATATCTCATTTGAATGTCCTTTATCTAAAAACTGCGCATAGCCGCCGAATGAAACCTTCCAACAGGTTGGAGCTCATATTTCGAAAAAAGTAAATTATTCTTATAATTCTTAAAAGGTTCGAACGGACATTAGCAAAGAAAGTACATCAAAACTGTTTATTTAATTCAAATTAAAACATAAACACGGTATCCAAGAAACATTTTGTGATAGAAACTTCTGATTTCCCGAAATTGTTTTATTGCAATTGCAAAAATTATCAACTCGACGTTTGTACACTTGATTTGACAAAAATGAGTTAAAATCACTTACAAAAAAATCAGAATATAAAGTTACAAGAGAGATGACACGAATATTACTATAAATAACATCCTATGTCTACTAGATTCAGTTTAATTTGATAATAAGGGTACGTGGTTGTCTTAAATGTTAATTCAATTGATTTAAAATGTTTTTTAACGGTCCGACTATACAAAATAAGTCATCAAAAAACTAAATTTACGTTAATTATTATTTCTTCGCATGAGAAAATCACCAAGCTACAATAATATTTTACTTTTCTAGCACAATAACACCATGCATTATAAACAGCTAGTTTTAACTATTATACATGTTACAAACTATGATGAACTTTCATTGGCAGCCTAATTTATGGTGCGTTTTTCTGAATTCTTAAATAAATACGGCTGTTTAAGTTTAGTTAGAACACGAGATAAAATTATGTCCTTCCTAATATAATCTAAAGTTGAGAAATGATATATTAAACATAATATTCTTATTAGGAACATTACAGATTATGTTCCGTGGCAAAATCTATAAGGAGGCTTATTTAAATGTACCTTAACTAGCTTTTACGCATTGTCGCCCATTTAAGCTTTCATACAGATGTTGGAGCTCATATTTCGGAAAAAATAAGAAAATAGCCATAGCAGCATTTTGCAAATTATTTCACGCTACAAAATCTACATAGAACGCTTTATTTAGATATACTTTAACTAGATTTTATGCATTGTCGCCTATTTAAGCCTTTAAACAGGGGTTGGAGCTCATATTTCGGAAAAAAATAAGAAAATAGCTATAGCCGGATTTTGCAAATTATTCCTCGATACAAAATCTACATAGTATGTCTCATTTGAATGTCCTTTAACTAAAAACTACGCATAGCCGACGAATGAAACCTTCCAACAGGTTGGAGCTCATATTTCGAAAAAAATAAATTATTCTTATAATTCTTAAAAGGTTCGAACGGACATTAGCAACGAAAGTACATCTAAACTGTTTATTTAATTTAAATTAAAACATAAACGCGGTATCCAAGAAACATTTTGTGGTAGAAACTTCTGATTTCCCGAAATTGTTTCATTGCAATAGCAAAAATTATCAATTCGACGTTTGCACACTTGATTTGACAAAAATGAGTTAACATCACTTACAAAAAAATCAGAATAGAAAGTTACAGATGTTGGAGCTCATATTTCGGAAAAAATAAAAAAATAGCCATAGCAGCATTTTGCAAATTATTTCACGCTACAAAATCTACATAGAACGCTTTATTTAGATATACTTTAACTAGATTTTATGCATTGTCGCCCATTTAAGCCTTTAAACAGGGGTTGGAGCTCATATTTCGGAAAAAAATAAGAAAATAGCTATAGCCGGATTTTGCAAATTATTCCTCGCTACAAAATCTACATAGTATGTCTCATTTGAATGTCCTTTAACTAAAAACTACGCATAGCCGCCGAATGAAACCTTCCAACAGGTTGGAGCTCATATTTCGAAAAAAATAAATTATTCTTATAATTCTTAAAAGGTTCGAACGGACATTAGCAAAGAAAGTACATCTAAACTGTTTATTTAATTTAAATTAAAACATAAACGCGGTATCCAAGAAACATTTTGTGGTAGAAACTTCTGATTTCCCGAAATTGTTTCATTGCAATGGCAAAAATTATCAATTCGACGTTTGCACACTTGATTTGACAAAAATGAGTTAACATCACTTACAAAAAAATCAGAATAAAAAGTTACAAGAGAGATGAAACGAATATTACTATTAAGAACATCCTATGGCTCTAAATTCAGTTTAATTTGATATCAAGGGAACGTGGTTGTGTTAAATCTTAATTTAATTGATTTAAATTCATTTTAAAGGTCCGACTATACAAAATAAGTAATCAAAAAACTAAATTTACGTTAATTATTATTTCTTTGCATGAGAAAATCACCAAGCTACTGTAAGATTTTACTTTTCTAGCACAATACCACCATGCATTGGAAACAGATTGTTTTAGCTATTATACATGTTACAAACTATGATGAACTTTCATTGGCAGCTTAATTTATGGTGCGTTTTTCTGAATTCTTAAATAAATACGGCTGTTTAGGTTTAGTTAGGACACGAGATAAAATTATGTCCTTCCTAATATAATCTAAAGTTGAGAAATGATATATTAAACATAATATTCTTATTGGGAACATTACAGATTATGTTCCGTGGCAAAATCTATATAGGACGCTTATTTAAATGTACCTTAACTAGCTTTTACGCATTGTTGCCCATTTAAGCTTTCATACAGATGTTGGAGCTCATATTTCGGAAAAAATAAGAAAATAGCCATAGCGGGAATTTGCAAATTATTTCACGCTACAAAATCTACATAGAACGCTTTATTTAGATATACTTTAACTAGATTTTATGCATTGTCGCCCATTTAAGCCTTTAAACAGGGGTTCGAGCTCATATTTCCGAAAAAATAAGAAAATATAGCCGGATTGTGCAAATTATTTCGCGCTGCAAAATCTACCTAGTATGTCTCATTTGGATGTAATTTAACTAAAAACTACGCATAGCCGCCGAATAACACCTTCCAACAGGTTGGAGCTCATATTTCGAAAAAAATAAATTATTCTTATAATTCTTAAAAGGTTCGAACGGACATTGGCGAAGAAAGTACATCAAAACTATTTATTTAATTGAAATTAAAACATAAACGCGGTATCCAAGAAACATTTTGTGTAAGAAACTTCTGATTTCCCGAAATTGTTTCATTGCAATTGCAAAAATTATCAATTCGACGTTTGTACACTTGATTTGACAAAAATGAGTTAAAATTACTTACAAAAAAATCAGAATATAATGTTACAAGAGAGATGAAACGAATATTACTATCAATAACATCCTATGTCTACTAAATTCAGTTTAATTTAATAATAAGGGTACGTGGTTGTCTTAAATGTTAATTCAATTGATTTAAAATGTTTTTTAACGGTCCAAATATACAAAATAAGTCATCAAAAACTAAATTTACGTTAATTATTATTTCTTCGCATGAGAAAATCACCAAGCTACAATAATATTTTACTTTTCTAGCACAATAACACCATGCATTAAAAACAGCTTGTTTTAACTATTATACATGTTACAAACTATGATGAACTTTCATTGGCAGCGTAATTTATGGTGCGTTTTTCTGAATTCTTAAATAAATACGGCTGTTTAAGTTTAGTTAGAACACGAGATAAAATTATGTCGTTCCTAATATAATCTAAAGTTGAGAAATGATATATTAAACATAATATTCTTATTGGGAACATTACAGATTATGTTCCGTGGCAAAATCTATAGAGGACGCTTATTTAAATGTACTTTAACTAGATTTTATGCATTGTCGCCCATTTAAGCTTTCATACAGATGTTGGAGCTCATATTTCGGAAAAAATAAGAAAATAGCCATAGCATATACAAAATCTACATGATATGTTTCATTTGGATGTCCTTTAACTGAAAAACTACTCATAGCCGCAGAATTAAACCTTCAAACAGGGGTTGAAGCTCATATTTCGAAAAAATTATTCTTATAATCCGCTTAAAAGTTACATTAACAAAGAAAGTACATCTAAACTGTTTATTTAATTTAAATTAAAACATAAACGCGGTATCACAGAATATATGGCTACGCAACAGAAGGCTGATGAGAATTAGACAAAAGGCGACATGCGAAAACTCTCCGAGTGGTTATCACATATCGCCCCTTTCGAGCGATATGTATATATGAGGAGCAAAAATTCAAAAGGAATAATATCCAAAACTTCTTATTAATAGAAACAGATGGCGGCACATTGTTAAAATACGCACCTTTATAGCCCATCATTAGTATTAGTCCAAAATGATTTTTATCCCATGTAAAACTGCAGTCAAAATACAACTATTAAATCAAAAAGATTATTATCCTCAGAATTATATTTTTAAATGGGATATTATTTACGTTTGGCTCAAATGGGTTTTTATCCTATTCTCAGATGCAGTTTAAATATAGAAAGTCGTTTAAAAAGAATATTATCCGTAGACATGTTGTTTTACTTGTGTTAGTACTTTGTTTACAAGTTGCTTTAGCTCATCGTGGTGCATATAAATTGTTATTTTTGTTGATAAAAATGGATACCGAAGGAGTTTTAATAAGTGAATGCAATGAGGGCAGTAGAAAGAGGAAGTAATCATTTTATAATTTTTGCATTACTGATTATGAAACCCATCATCCATTTTTTTATACATGGAACGAAACTTAGGCTGGAAGAGGAGCCAATGAAATAGCTTCTGCCCTAATTTACTTCCTTGGTTGCAATGTTTTGCCAGACTGCAAGGTCCTACGATTATTTGCGGATGGTTGCGCTGGGCAGATCAATAATTCGTATGTGATGTACTCATTGTCAGTTTGGTTATCGAATGCAGCTCCTACTTCACTTCAAGAAATAAGAATTACTTTTCCAGTTAGAGGCCACTCATTTTTACCAGCAGATAGGGTGTTCGGACGAGTAAAAAAAAGATTAAGGACCTTTGAAGTTATACTTAATGATAAAGAGTACTTAAAAATTTATAATAAACTTGGCACCGTTAAGATCCTTGGAGAAGACTGGTATATTAATGACTATAAGGCGTTGGACAAACATTTAAACAAGTTTGTTGGAATAAAAGACATGAAGCAAATAATTTTCAAAAAGGATAATAAAGGCTTGGTAAAAATAAAAATGGAACCTAACTATAGGCATGATGATTTATCAAAAAAGTTTACATCAATTACAAAAAAAGGGAAAAATTTAGCAGCCATCAAAACGAACAAAAGGGAATTAAAGAATGCTATAAAAGACGAGAAAATAAAAAATCTAAAAACACTCTTATTACTTTATGATGAAAATTGGCAACAAGACGAGAACCTATCATTTTTTAAGGGGTTTTTAGAAAATAAGGTACAAGATCAGGCCGCATTACACTGAACAAGATGAAGATTGCGACTGTACCGAAGATGATGGTGGTTTGGTTATATAAGTAAATGTACATTTTTCGACATATTACTTCTTTGTGTTTTTAATTTGTAATATATTTAATAAAATACCGTTTTGTAAACAAACTTTTATTCCCAAAAATTCCACTGTAATTTCAAATGGAATAAAATCCCACTGACTTTATTTCAAGAGAATTTTTATCCATATGTTGGGTTCAAAAAGATTTTTATCCATTTTTTTCTTTAATAACTCCGTTGAAACTAAATATTTTTTTCTGTGTAAATACTATTTTCCTTTAAGGGCCCCGGTGTATAAGTTTATTAAAATAAAATATAAATTGTTGCACGCTTTCCTCTTTTAGTTAACACAAATCTTTAATTATCTTAAAATTGTAAAAACGGATATTATTCCATTTGATTTTTTGCTCCTCATATCTCCCTACATTTGAAAATATTCGACCTCTGTCGTCGTCGTCGTCGTCGTCGTACCCAATTTTTGAAATCGCGATTTTTGACATTTTCGATTTTTTTTCTCTTAAGTGGTAAACGTCGAACTGATTTTAAATATTTGGTTTTATAGAGGAATAACAGGGGCACATTTTGTGAAAAATTTCAAATATACAGGGTGTACCGGAAAAAAGTTATTAAACGTCAAAGTCGGGAAATATGCGAAATCCGCTGTAACGCATTTCAGGTCGTAAAAATTATTTTTTTCGATTTTTACTTTTGGAGGTTTGAGAGGACCGGCAGCCGCCCAACCCTATTTTGTTTGAGAAAGATTAGAAAATGGAAAGTAATTTTTTTTATTTTTTAAATGTCGAAAAATGGCCATCGCAGGGTCATCTTGGGTACCGAATAACTCGAATTGGGCACGTCGGACATATTTCCGGTTTAAACGATCAGATGGGCCGTCTTAAATACTATCTTTTATCAATATATCGTTCTATACCTAAAAACATTAGAAATTGTGAAAAATAGTGAAAATATAAATATTACGATTTTACACCCAATATTTTCACGGTTTTTAATTTTTTTCTCGAAAAATAATTTTTTTATTAAAATGTCGTACATCCTATCAGAAAGAACTCGTCGACTTACATTTAAAATATATTTTTTCGATTATTAATCATTTTAATTTACAGAGGACGAAACGAATGAATTTTG
The DNA here is from genome assembly GCA_935413205.1 of Polydrusus cervinus. Classification (NCBI taxonomy): domain Eukaryota; kingdom Metazoa; phylum Arthropoda; class Insecta; order Coleoptera; family Curculionidae; genus Polydrusus; species Polydrusus cervinus. The sequence continues at coordinate 48,401,542 of OW284514.1, forward strand.
ATTTTTTACAATTTTTTTTTTAGGTACTGGTCCGCTTAAACCCGTCTGTGGGCTACTGTAATTAACTTTTTCAACTTTTTTTTGGACTGTTGTTTAGAGGGATAAATAGACTTTAAAATTCATGCCGTTCGCGCTCATCGTTATGACATTTAGTGGTTCAAAAAAAATATTATTTAATTTTTTTACGTTTTTTTTATCAAACATTTTTTATGTTCGATTATAGCTTCTACTATAATATCCTTAGAGAGTTCATTTTAGGCTTATTTTATTCCTCAATCTTTTCTCAACACGCATGTGTACTTGGATATACCAATTAATCTTTTTTACATTTAGTAAAATTAAAATTGATATTTTTAGAGCGCGAACAGAAAAATTCGTCAAATATCGAAATGCAACGTTTTTTAAATAGCTTGCCATGAAATCTCAAACAGGCTTCCATATTGAAATAATTACAGCTGTCAAAATTGGCCTAAAATGGGTGTTTTTGACTTTAGAATGTGACCTTGTTTCAACGTTTTGACGTTAAAAATTGAATGTTATAGATTATTTGGGACTTTTACAAGTTAATGAGACCAAAATTAAAGCTTCATATGTCCGATTAGTTATCGAATTTTCAATTTTAAAAATAGTCTGCAATTTCCGTAAAAGTTTCATTTTAACAGAATTATGACTTTTCGAAGAGATTGCTTTGGATGCATAAAACGTCATCGTGGATATTAAAAATATGAACTGTCAAAAAAGGCCGAAAATGGCATATTTCATCGTAAGTTTTAAAAGTTATTATATCAATTCGCGCTTTAAAATTAGGTATCAGAGATAGTTCGAAACTTCTACAATACAGTGTTATAAAACAAATAGCTCCAAATATAGTATTTATAGATGCATTTTTCATTTTAATGTCGGTCTGTTTACCTAAATTTTGATTTATTTTTTTCATTATCGGGGATTTTCGGAATAGCCGAAAATTGCCGATAAGATTTTTTCCAAGTTTTTATTCATTGTAACTGTATTTGAAAAGATAAAGAAAAAATAATTTAACTTTTACATTGCCGTGTTTTGTTTCCTATCATATGATGTCATCAGAATTTGAGTGAAAGGTTTCGTCATCTAGATACCATGTTGTATCCGAATGGTCCACATTCATACAATTATTTGATACTTTAATTACAAGTAATGCTTCTATCACAAACGTTCAGAAATTTTTAAACTTAAAATCATTTTTAAGGGATGAGCCCCTAAAAATAATTGAAAGCTTGTCAGCTACTCATGATAATTTTACAATCGCTATTGATCTGCTCAAAGCTAGATATGAAAATAAATTAACGGTCATTAATTCACTTTTTAATTCCTTACTATAGAAGTGAACCCTGTTGTCAAACCAACCGCTGTATGTTTACGCGAATTTGTGACTAGCGTAAGAAAAAATTTAAATTTAATCAAATATTTAGGTCATTCAGCTACGCAGCTTTGGGAATTTTTACTTATTTATTTGTTTGAGAGAAAACTTGATTTTGGAACGTGTAAGGCTTTTGAAACCGAGAGTGACATTACAAAACTACCAGAGTTGAAAGCGTTTCTTGAATTTTTAGATAAGAAATGTACTGTTCTTGAAAATTTAGAAGTTTACTCGTTTTTAATCTTGTAATAGAATTATGTCAATTTTCTTCCCGAACAATAACAGTAAATACGGTCAGCTGGTAAAATAAAAGGTACTTTCAATTTTACGGGACGTAATAACTTTATTTTACTGTTTTGCACTTGAAATACAACGACGATGCAGCTTAGATCGACATAATAATAATAATAATAATAATAATAATAATAATAATAATAATAATAATAATAATAATAATAATAATAGCCGTCTGGGTTCCGGTTTGCGAATCTAGGCCCAGGGTAGAACCTGCCTGCCGTAAAAGGCGGCTAAAAGGTTGGTGGTCCTTGCCTTAAAGGGGCTTACATTGGTCACCGGCTACCGCAGGTAGGCGTTGGAACTGATGTAGTGAAGGAACGGCTGACTCCATGTTAGGGGCGGTTTCTCGACAGCGTCTGTTCCCTATGTTAAGGGCGGCTGTATCAATAACCTGGCAGAAGGTATAAATGCAAACCATTTCTAACGAAATGTGTAACTACTGAGTAAAATAATCCGACTAGTACGAATAATTCTAACGGCAGGATGCTAAGACAAGCCCCTGCCGACAACCGCACTATTAATCAACAGAACACCGGCGAGGAACACATCCCAATGGAGACTAGCTTGCAGCCCGACCCTGGAGTCAATAGAACTGCCGCTGGTCTACCCAGAAGAACAGAAACCGGTCGAATCAAGTGGACGCGTGACATGAATAGAACATTTATCAAAACATTCCTCTTGATCAACGACTGCGAAGATAACCCCCGCCCTGGCTGGAGAATAAAACTCCACCGCGAAATAAGCCAGATATACCCGGAATTAAAACTCACCGAACAAAATGTAGCGTGCCGTCAAAGAGCTATTTACGCTAACCGCCTGCTACCCCAAGCTGAAATAGACCAAATCCGGCGTGAAGTTGGCAGAACATTGCACAACCTTCAGCAAGGGGAAGAGCTAACAGCACAGCAGGAAGTAAGAAACGAACAAGATCAAACTATACAGGCTGATACGGACAATACAAACCAAAAATATTTGGAAAATTTGTCCTTATTCGAAAATAGTGACCCGACCTTGAGGCCGAGTATCCCTAAACTAAGATTCAAGAAAGGAACCCACGAAATACTAGCGAGAGTAAACCTAGCAGCAGGGACGTCCTTAAATAGAACTGAGGACCTCGAGACATTACACAGTGGGTTATATGCTGCAGCAGCAACTGTAATTGAACTCAATGGTCAGGCATTATATCAGAGAACTGATAAGAAAAGTACCAAGAAACAAGTGGTACCCGCTTGGAAAATGAGACTAGAAAAACAAATAAGCCAGTTACGAGCACAAAGTGATATCATTGGAGAACATCTAAGTGGAAACTCTAGCAGCAAGGTTGCTAAAAAGGTTAAAGATATGCTGAAAGCAGAGAGTATTCCTTTAGACAGTCCCGATATAAAACGGCTGCTAACAATCGTAAGAGACAACATTAGACAAAAATGTAAGGCTAAAGGTGCCCGTCTAAGGCGATACAATAAAGCCACAAAGAGGAATGTACAAAACCAACAGTTCACCACGAACCAAAAACCTTCTATAGGACACTGAACCAAGAAGAAAATGACCTTACTCCAGCTAATGACATAAATAAAGACCAATTTAATGCATTTTGGAGTAATATTTGGTCTGACGCGTCCCATTTCAATGAAGAAGCAAGCTGGCTCGAAAAAGTTGAAGCCGAGGCTGAAACTTTGCAAGAAATGCCTGAGCCGCAAGTAACATCGATCGACATAAGGGATGCCACTAAGAACTTGGCTAACTGGAAATCACCGGGACCTGACCAAATTCATAATTTCTGGCTCAAAACTTTCACCACCCTACACCCTGTTATCGCAAACTGCTTTAGCAAGGCTCTCCTAAACCCCGAGCACTTCCCAGCTCATCTTGCCAGTGGCAATACCTCCCTTTTATTTAAAAAAGGGCAGGTAAACGACCCAAAAAATTACAGACCGATCACCTGTCTGTCAGTGGTGTATAAACTTTTAACATCAGTCATGTATTCAAAAATATACACACACTGCATAAACAACAACCTGGTAGCTGATGAGCAAAAGGGCTGTATTAGGAAAGCTTTGGGTTGCAAGGAACAGCTTACAATCGATGCCGTTATTATAAAACAGGCAGAAGTTAAAAGGCGAAATCTAAATATGTGCTACATAGATTATAGTAAAGCATTCGATTCTGTTCCTCACGACTGGCTAAAGAAGATATTGCAAATATACAAAGTACATCCCCTAATACGCAACATGTTAGGTACCCTAATGGAGCAATGGAATACCAATCTCCATATTGGACAAGAGAAGCTTGGCAATATAAATATATCAAAAGGTATATTTCAAGGCGACTCTTTAAGCCCCCTCTGGTTCATTTTGGCCATGAACCCACTGTCCTCACTACTAAAATCAACATCCCACGGATATCGTCCCAACTTAACTGAGAATTTTAGAATAAACCACCTTCTATTTATGGACGATATCAAACTCTACGCTGAAAGCAAAACCCACCTACAGTCCCTAATTCAAATAACCAAGACATTTAGCGATGACATCAAAATGTCGTTTGGCTTAGACAAGTGCGCAATCTTGAATGTCGTACGCGGAAAGACGGAACAAAATCGTGGGCTGCTTGAAGGCATAGATATACTAGATGAGGACAAAACATATAAATACTTAGGCATCTCCCAAAACCAACAAATAAACCACACAAGCCTAAAAAGGGAGTTTAAAAACAAATACAAAAGCAGACTAACAAAGCTTTTTAATACTCACCTGAATGCTGGTAACCTTACTACTGCCATCAACACCTGGGCAATACCAATACTTACCTACTCATTCGGAATCCTTAAGTATTCAGACACGGATTTGCACGAATTAGATAGGCTTACGCGCAGGCTGCTAACAAAATTCAGATTCCACCACCCACGCTCTGCACTTGAAAGAATCTACCTAAAACGAAAGGAGGGAGGAAGAGGTCTCATTAATATATATATAACTTGTGCAAGTCACAAGAGACCTCTATGAGAAAATACTTCCAAGAATCGAATGGGGAAATTCTTAAAAAAGTGGTAGCAGCAGACACTGGATATACAGCCCTTAACTTAAAGCAAAACGGATTACCTAACATCATCCGCGCGCCGCCAAGTCAACAGCTTGTAACTTGGCAAGAGAAAGCTCTACACGGCAAATACCCTACTGCACTCCAAAATCCACTCATAGATAGAGAAATGTCACTGAATTGGTTAGAGGAAAGGCAGCTTCACGCTGAAACAGAAGGTTTTATAATCTCTATCCAAGACCGTGTCATTCGAACTCGAAACTCTGAAAAGGTCATCTTGAAGAGAAATGTGGAAGATGTGTGCAGAAAATGCAATTGCCCCGGAGAAACGATAGAACATATCACGGCGGGTTGTGGTGCTATGGCCCCCAACGCCTACCTGGGGAGACATAATCCGGTGGCTAAGATCATCCACAAGGAACTGGCCCATAAACTAGGGCTAAGGGAAAACCTCCCACCATACTACCAATACTCACCCGAACCAGTCCTTGAATCCCCTGAATATCTCTTATACTGGGACAGGCCAATAATAACGGATAGAACAGTAGACCACAACCGTCCGGATATTCTTCTCATCGAAAAAAACACCAAGAAAGCTTTCATGATCGATATAGGTTGCCCACTAACACACAACCTCTCTAAAACCGAATCGGAGAAGAAGACCAAGTACTCGAATTTGGCTATAGAGATAAAAAATATATGGAAGCTAGATAAAATCGACATAATTCCGATGATAATATGGGTGGAGGGAGCTATGACGAAAAATTTCAAGCCCAACTTGGAAAAACTGGGCCTATCAGGTTATTTATACCAACTAATCCAGAAAAGCGTCATCCTCCAAACATGCCATATAGTACGGAAGTTTCTAAACAGTACAGGTTAAGATGAATTTCTTCTCTGTACTGTAAATAATACCAGCAATACCAACAAAAAGCTGTGAAAATTAACATTGAGAAAAATAATAATAATAATAATAATAATAATAATAGTAATAATAATAATAATAATAATAATAATAATAATAATAATAATAATAATAATAATAATAATAATAATAATAATAATAATAATACAGAATTGTAGAATGTATAATAAATGATCCAATTTAGATTGTGAACAGTGTAATTCAGTGAAAACATAAAAAACTGTCATGAAGAAAACCAAGATAAACTGTTGTGTTAGTTTAAAAATAATTTTAAAATCGGTATACTTTTTGATAACTATTCAGAATAACAGTCTTTAAATAGGTAATTAGAAAATGTAAAGGGTGGAATATTTGAACAAGCCTATGAGCCCATATACCTCTCTTAATATCACCCACTTTTTTTTACGAACCTACCATTTTTTATGAAAAACAAGTTAATATAGATACTGTGAATAAACTAATGAATATTATGGATTATATTAGCATATCTTTGGTGTAGATACATTATACATCAGTTAAAATTTAATAAAAATTTAAAACTTTATTTTTACCACTGACGTTGTCAATGTTTTTTTATAACAATAAAGATATTAAAATAGGTAGGGTGGTTGCGCCAGTAGTCGGCCTTTTTTGATGATAAAATTTTGATGTTTTAAATAAATCTGGTCATTTAATACTTGAAATCATAATATATGTGTCCTTGTACAGTATATACAATAAATACGCGATTGAAAAGGATGGAGATGCTCGGGAAAGTACTTAAATATTTTATTTTTAGGTTTTTCTGAAAAATATCAGTATTTCCAGAAGTCGGCCACATATTGCCTAGTGGCCGGCCATGCCCCTACCAGTAGTCGGCCGTCACATATTAATGGTTATTTAGCACAGACCCGTGCTTGCATTTTTTATTTTGTCAATATAAAAAGGGAAAAACAAATTTTTATCGAAAAAACAAAAATTATATTTCTAAAAAAAACACTTAAATAAATGTTATGTTATGTTAATGTCGCAGTTATAATCTAAATCTTGCACCTCTTTATGGTCTACCAGCAAGCTTACTATATTCTAGGTGAAACTATCTAGGACAGCAGTCGCATCCTACATTATTTTCGCCTTCTGCTTTTGCATCGCTATCTGTACCATTTTTGGCCAGGTTTGCCATTTTTAAATGGAGTTTCCACTTTTGCTTCCATGCAATACAATCTTTTGCACGGTTAAAATGAGCTCTTCTTTTTTTATGGGAAATCCATGCACATTTGGCCATCCAAATGGATTATCCATTCCACAATTTTTTGTTTCTTTTCGGTGCTTAAATATGGATTTGGTGCCATTCGTTGAGGCTTATTGCTTGCAACACAACCCGTGAGCCGGTCCTGTACAGTTGCTCGTGGTAAACCATAGTTTCGGCAATTTTCTCGCATTTTAGCTCCATTTCTCACAGAATCTAAAGCTTTTTCTAAGGACTCTTGAGAATATGTATGGGACTTTCTTTTTGACCTGCGTGGCATCGTCTATAACGTAAAAAAGACATTTTTTTATTAGATTAAAGTACTTTTATAGCCAAAAAAATCTTGTGGCCGACTACTAGCACAATCATTAATTAATGAGTTTGCCTGTAGTCGGCCACTAACTTTACTATCATGTAGGGACTTTATTATTCATTTTAGACCCGGCCGTCTACTGGTACGTACGTTTTTGATACATCATAGTACATGATGGAAAGGGAAAAATATATTTATATGATTTTGTAAGCCTGATAAAGACAAAATAGGTTTTTTTTAAACTTTGCCAGTAGTCGGCCATATGGCCGGCCATATGGCCGGCTACTAGCAGCTTTATAATAATTTAATGCCAGTAACCGGCCATATTGTTTTTTAACCAAAAAATTAAAATAAATACATGTAAGACCTGTTTACTAGTTATTTAAACATATATTATTCCAAAAAAACTTACTTCGGTTAAAATATCTAGTATAGAATTAGTTTAACTTACCTTTAAAATTGTCTTGTTTGATCTTCACTGCTTTTCTAAACGGTTTTTGGAGACACAATGACTAACGCCTAATTTTTCGCGCCAATTTACGGAAGTTAGGTTTGACTTAAGTATAACAAAGAAATATTGATATATGTGTTCTTGAAAAGTAAAACAAGATAGCAAATGTAAGAAATAGAGCTAAACTCGGGCAAAATTCAAATTATAAGTGTGGGGAGAGTGCTGTACCTTGGAACCTTTGTACCTTGGAACAGGACCGATTTTACGATATATAGCGCCATCTCGTGATTCTCATCATCACATATCGGTGAAGTCGGCCTTAAAGAATACTATAAATCTGTCATACTCTCTTTACCATCATCTGTGTATCCGTCGGCCAGACAATTGTGTTTATGATCTAACAAAGTAAAAATAAAGGTGGCTGTTGTTTCGAGTTTTACTTGAAAAGGTAGGAATCAATCAATTTACTAGTTTGTAATTATTATTCTGCATGTATTGTAGTACGTTATGGATATATTGGAATGTAAGCAGTTTAACCTAGAAAATGATGTAGTGACATTCTTTCCAAAATGGTGCACTCTTGTACCTTGGAACGTGCTTACTGCTGTACCTTGGAACGTGTTCCAAGGTACACAACATTAATAATGCCTATGCAAAAATTGTGTAAATGATTGGATATCGAGTAGCTACAATGATTTTAATTTTTTTTTGTAGAAATTTAAAAATGCCAAGAAGTAAGGAAGGGAAGAAAAGATTGAAAGTTTCGAAAGATGACTTGGAAAGGGCTGTAGCTGCAGTAAGAAATGGCGATATGTCATTTCGTGAAGCATGTAGTGTTTACAATCTTAAACTACCAACTCTTCACCGTCATGTGAAATTGCATACCCAAAGTGGAGAACAACAACATCAATACGCTCCGCATAATGCTGTCAAACAAGTCTTCTCGAGCGAAATGGAGCTACAATTGTTGAGCTATGTGAGGCAGGCCGCTCGAATGCATTATGGAATGAACAAAAAGGAAATGCGAAAACTTGCATATCAATTTGCCAAGGGAAACAATTTGAAATATCCCCAGAAGTGGGATGAAAATCAAATTGCTGGATTCTCATGGCTGCGAGGGTTCCTCAAGAAGCACTCAAATGATATTTCTTTGCGAAAACCAGAAGCCACATCTCTCGCGCGGTCAACAAGCTTCAATCGGGCAAACGTGCAAACGTTTTTCGACAATTTGAAGAGAGTTCATGCTAGATATGGTCCATTCGAACCCCATCAGATATATAACGTTGACGAGACGGGTATGTCTACAGTCCATGTTCCCCCCAAAATATTGGCTCCAAAAGGTATCAAACAGCTGGGTAGCGTAACATCAGGTGAGAGAGGCTCAAATGTTACCTTGATTGCGGGGATTAATGCTATTGGAAACCATTTACCACCGATGTTTGTATTCCCAAGGGTGCATTTTAAGGAATTTATGTTGAAAGGTGCACCCGTTGGCAGTAAAGGAGGTGCGAATCAATCTGGATGGTCCAATGAAAAATTATTTCTCGACTGGCTGGATTTTTTTATAGAGCATGTGCGACCAAGCAAAGAGCAGCCTGTTTTATTGATCTTGGACAATCATGAAAGCCACGTCAGCGTAGCGGTGATTGAAAAAGCTCGTGCATCTGGTGTCAAGATGCTCACTTTTCCTCCCCATACTTCACATAGGCTTCAGCCACTTGACCGCACCGTCTTTGGTTCCTTCAAATGTCACTACAACCGGGCTGTGAATGATTGGATGTCATGTAACCCAGGGAAACCGCTGTCCATTTACGAAGTTGCAGGGATGGTGGGCAGAGCATTTCCTCTTGCATTCACCAGTAAAAACATTACAAGCGGTTTTACTGCCAGTGGAATTTATCCTATGAACGAAGATATTTTCACGGACGATGATTTTCTCTCGTCCTTTGCCACGGATCGGCCAAATCCAAACGACGAGAATAATGCGACTAAAATGATTAATGAACAAGCAGAAATTTTACACCCAGCCCCTTCTATCAGCTGCCAGACTAAATTGACGCCCGAAAGCATCAGACCGTTTCCTAAGGCAGGGCCTCGGAAGCCAGCTTCAAAAGGCAGGAAAAAAGGAAAATCCACAATTTTAACGGAGACTCCAGAAAAGTTTGAAGTAGAGATCAGTTCACTCTTACAGTTGCCAAATGTTGAAGAATGTAGAGCCAAGAAAGTGAATGCAGTTAAGAGAGCGTTGCAACTGGAAGAGAGCGATGAAGAAATATCTCTAAGAGGATCTTCTGATGACGATAACATTATGGCGGAGTTTGAAGAGAACGAAATTAAAGAAGAATTCGTAGACTACGCAACAGGGGAAAAAAATGTCGTAGATATTCTGGGTCTCCCAAATGTAGTCAAGAATATTGGACAATACGTGGCATTTATATATCAAAAGCAAGTCTATCCTGGAAAGATTGTAGCTTTTGATGATGAAGGGGCGACGATTTCTTCCATGATGAAGTCCATTAAGTCGTGGAAATGGCCAGAAAAGGCAGATTTGTTACAGTATCCGTGGGCAGATGTCATTGGCTTAATCATGCCTCCCAAGCAGGTTTCCAAAAGAGGGTTTTATGTCGTTCCTGAACTGTTGAAACTGGAATAAATTGCACAGATAATTGAATTTTTGTATCTCTTTTTCAGCAATGTTAAATTACTTTTTTCTGAATTTCATTTTGTTTTTAATTTAGTTTTTTTTATACTTATGTACTAATTAATATGATTTTATAAGAAAAAAATGTTCAGTATTATAATAGTTGTTATGTTCCAAGGTACATGATATACTGTTCCAAGGTACGTGACGGTGCTGTACCTTGGAACGTTTGTAGCTTAGGTAATAAAAAATTACTGACCTGTTTATTTATACGTCCTGAAAATCATTTGGAGGCAAAGGCAAAAGATACGGCTATATGATTAAATCATTTTCCACCCAATGGAGACAAAAACTTGCGAGAAATTAAATAAAAACCAAAAACTGTTCCAAGGTACAGCACTCTCCCCTAAAGTCATTTTTGGCCGACTACCGGAGGTGGCCGGCTTACTGGCGCAACCACCCTATGTGTTTTTATTTATAACTAATAAACTGGCTGACAAGCTGCCAAACTGCGTCGTACTTCTAGGGTTGCCAACCCTACTATGTCCCAAGGTCTTTAGATAGATAGGTTGCCTTGTAAGCTTGGTGTCATGGCGGGCGAAACGTCATCGCCTACGTCACAAAACGTCTCTTCAGACATTTGTATACAGAATTAGCATTGTTTATTCTGTTTTTGAAGTGGTTTTTAGCGAATTTTCAAAGTTGTAAGGTGTTTTAGAGACTTATATTTAAAGATAAAGAGACATTTTATCAATATATTCATCAGTATAGTGCAATAAAAGGTAAATAATAAACATAAATCACATTCAAAGTGAATTAGGTAAAAATTGTTTTATTTGTATTTTTAAGATGCCTGGGACGATATGTAGTATCGCTACCTGTAAAAGCAGCCAAGCAAACGCAAAGAGGGATGGAGAAGCAGTGCGGTTTTTTCCATTTCCTAAAAATCATATAGGAGAAGTCACTACTTTTCCTACTTTTAATCAAACCTTTTCTACTTTGGTACATAGTAATCGTACTTTAAGCAATATTGAAAAGTTTAATTATCTACTTTCTTCACGGGAAGGTCCACCTTTTAATTTCATTTCAGATATTCTAGTTACAAATGACAACTATATGGTTAAATTAAATTAGGGATAGGAACAAAAAGCCCTATCTTCCTTCTTACAAAAATATATTAAAATTACCACCTCCGCGTTTCGGCCTACAAGGCCATCATCAGGGCGTACTGTAAGAAATAAAAAACAAGTTGTATAAAATTAAAAAAAATAAAAAATGTCAAAACTTACAGGTAATAAGGTCACCACATAAAGACTACAAGTAGGACGCACCCTAGTCAACAAGTCAATAAAAAAAAACATCAATTTACATTAAAAAAACATTTACACTTTTTAAAAAAAGGTGGAAAAACCACGACAATCGAAAATTTTTTTAAAATTAAAATTAAAATTTCGCTGCATTCTAGCAGTTCATATATCTGACTAAATAAATTTAACCTTATCTTATTTATATAGAATAAAAAAACATTATTGTATCAAACAGCGAAGTAGAAGAGGAAAGAGAGGAGAGAGAAAAAAGACAGTTCCGAAGGTACTATTACAAAAAGAAAGGAGGGGTGAATATGAGTTGAAATCTTAAAATAAAAAAATTGAATTAAATAATTAATCTCTGAAAAGACGGACCGCAGCTACATAATTACAATATGAAAAATTGCCCTGTTCATTTAGATTATGTGGGGAGCGGGATTGGGACAGGGCAATTTCTATATTCTCTAACACATCCAGTTTTTGTCCCTTGTTCAGATGATGTAAAACTCTAAAATTCTCGTCTAAATCAAAAGAATGATTGGTTGTTTTAAGATGTGTACCAAAAGGGGATTTATTGTCGTGTTGTAATCTACTAGATCTGAGATGTTCTTTTATTCTTTTGTTAAATGAACGACCTGTTTGTCCCACGTATTCCGCCGGACAGGAGTCACAGGAGAGCAAATATACCCCACATTTGTCTAGGGTTGATATTCTGTCTTTGAGTCTAGAAAAGAGATTCGATAAGGTTCCCACTGAACGGTAGCAAACAAAAATATTCTTGTTTAGTTTTTTCAAAGAACGTCCCAAAATGGTGGATATTTTCCCCAGGAAGGGAAGAGAAACAAAGCGTTTAAAAGAAAGTTTTTCTCTTTGAACAAATTTTGTATAAGCATTATCACATAAAGATTTTCGGGATTTTCTATGAAAAGTGTTGTTAATAATGTGAAAGGGGAAACCATTTTTTAGTGCTATTTGGAAGATTATATTTTTCTCAAGGTCAAAATACTCTTTTTTCATAGGAATGGAGAAAAGGCGGTGAAAATATGTATTTAAAGCTGAAAGTTTTTGGGAGATATGATGGCAAGAATCCCAAGGAATCATGTGATCTGTTTGGGTCGGTTTTCTATAAATGTTAAAGTTAATTTTATTATTTTCTCTATGCAAAGTAAGATCTAAGAAATTCAATTTGTTGCTTGATTCTATTTCCATGGTGAATTTGATTTTAGAGTGTAGGCCATTAAGAAAATCCAAAAAGGTATTCAGGTCATCCAGAGTGCCCGTCCAACCCACCAACGTGTCGTCAACGTAACGGTACCAAAATGCTATATTATCGACCAGACGGTGATGTGAATTAAAAATGTAATGATTCTCAAAGTGGTTCATAAAAATTTCGGCTATTAGTGGAGATAAAGAAGAGCCCATAGGAAGACCGTCTGATTGTCTGTAAAACTTGTTATCAAATCTGCAAAAATCCGAATCCAAACATTTTTTTAACAAGGAAAGAACACATGACCTTTGGTCAACATTGAGTTTAAGAGAATTTTTTAAAAGTTTTTCAATAATCCTGTAACTCTGCATTCTCGGAATACTGGGAAACAAGTTAACAATGTCAAAGGAGACTAACATAAAGTTATTTGGAAGATTAATATTTTGTAACTTGTTAACTAATTCAAAAGAGTTTTTTATGCTATGAACAAAATTTAAATTAATGTGATTTTTAAGAAAATTGTTAAGCCAAATTGCTAGGAAATAAGCTGGTGAATTTATGAAAGAGACAACTCACAAATTTAAACAAACCAAACGGCCTTTTTTCAATCACCGCACAACGACACTCATTGAAAAGGCAAAATTATCAGCCATCAAAGAGAAAAGAAACCGTTGGTATTCAATCAGAGATTTACTGCCGATAAAATTAAAAATGATTTATAGTCTTTTACTTCTACATTTCTCCACATTGGAACTTTCAACTTTCCAAGATAACCTGAACGAGATAAGAACAGAAAGAAAAAGATCCCATTTCCGCTTACTTAAGAATAAATTGACTATTTTACATCAAAGAAAAATTGTCCCTATAACTAAACAATTTCCAGACTACTTCAAGTTTCACCCAAGAATACTAAATATGTCAACTTGCGATTTCAACTCAGAAGAAACAGATTTTCTGGAAAAAGGTCTCAAATTTTGCCCCACTCAAGAGCTTACACAAACGAACATCAAATCTCTCATCGCTGATGTAGAAGTTTCCTTACAGAACAACCCAGGTTATATGGCAAACATCATAAGAGGTAAAACCTCTCTAACTATTAGAAAGTTTTCAAAGAACATTATTAACAATACTATTCTTTCTAACAAAAAATTAATTAAAAGTATTAGAACAAAAATGAAGAACTATGACTTGGTTTTGGGTAAAGCGGATAAGGGAAACTGTCTAGTCATTCTAGATAAACAGTCCTACATAGAAAAGGTTTCCGACTTTTTGCTCAACAGTAATTGTTTTACAACCATCAACAAAGATCCATGTGCGAAATATACAGAAGAACTTAAGAACCTTATTTCTGAACACAATGATGTACTTCAAACTTTAAACTGTTCTAAAATAAAAATTCCTATGAACCCCATCACTCCCTTTCTTTATGGTATGGTTAAAATTCATAAAGATAATAAACCTGTCCGTCCAGTTGTCTCTTTCATAAATTCACCAGCTTATTTCCTAGCAATTTGGCTTAACAATTTTCTTAAAAATCACATTAATTTAAATTTTGTTCATAGCATAAAAAACTCTTTTGAATTAGTTAACAAGTTACAAAATATTAATCTTCCAAATAACTTTATGTTAGTCTCCTTTGACATTGTTAACTTGTTTCCCAGTATTCCGAGAATGCAGAGTTACAGGATTATTGAGAAACTTTTAAAAAATTCTCTTAAACTCAATGTTGACCAAAGGTCATGTGTTCTTTCCTTGTTAAAAAAATGTTTGGATTCGGATTTTTGCAGATTTGATAACAAGTTTTACAGACAATCAGACGGTCTTCCTATGGGCTCTTCTTTATCTCCACTAATAGCCGAAATTTTTATGAACCACTTTGAGAATCATTACATTTTTAATTCACATCACCGTCTGGTCGATAATATAGCATTTTGGTACCGTTACGTTGACGACACGTTGGTGGGTTGGACGGGCACTCTGGATGACCTGAATACCTTTTTGGATTTTCTTAATGGCCTACACTCTAAAATCAAATTCACCATGGAAATAGAATCAAGCAACAAATTGAATTTCTTAGATCTTACTTTGCATAGAGAAAATAATAAAATTAACTTTAACATTTATAGAAAACCGACCCAAACAGATCACATGATTCCTTGGGATTCTTGCCATCATATCTCCCAAAAACTTTCAGCTTTAAATACATATTTTCACCGCCTTTTCTCCATTCCTATGAAAAAAGAGTATTTTGACCTTGAGAAAAATATAATCTTCCAAATAGCACTAAAAAATGGTTTCCCCTTTCACATTATTAACAACACTTTTCATAGAAAATCCCGAAAATCTTTATGTGATAATGCTTATACAAAATTTGTTCAAAGAGAAAAACTTTCTTTTAAACGCTTTGTTTCTCTTCCCTTCCTGGGGAAAATATCCACCATTTTGGGACGTTCTTTGAAAAAACTAAACAAGAATATTTTTGTTTGCTACCGTTCAGTGGGAACCTTATCGAATCTCTTTTCTAGACTCAAAGACAGAATATCAACCCTAGACAAATGTGGGGTATATTTGCTCTCCTGTGACTCCTGTCCGGCGGAATACGTGGGACAAACAGGTCGTTCATTTAACAAAAGAATAAAAGAACATCTCAGATCTAGTAGATTACAACACGACAATAAATCCCCTTTTGGTACACATCTTAAAACAACCAATCATTCTTTTGATTTAGACGAGAATTTTAGAGTTTTACATCATCTGAACAAGGGACAAAAACTGGATGTGTTAGAGAATATAGAAATTGCCCTGTCCCAATCCCGCTCCCCACATAATCTAAATGAACAGGGCAATTTTTCATATTGTAATTATGTAGCTGCGGTCCGTCTTTTCAGAGATTAATTATTTAATTCAATTTTTTTATTTTAAGATTTCAACTCATATTCACCCCTCCTTTCTTTTTGTAATAGTACCTTCGGAACTGTCTTTTTTCTCTCTCCTCTCTTTCCTCTTCTACTTCGCTGTTTGATACAATAATGTTTTTTTATTCTATATAAATAAGATAAGGTTAAATTTATTTAGTCAGATATATGAACTGCTAGAATGCAGCGAAATTTTAATTTTAATTTTAAAAAATTTTTCGATTGTCGTGGTTTTTCCACCTTTTTTTAAAAAGTGTAAATGTTTTTTTAATGTAAATTGATGTTTTTTTTTATTGACTTGTTGACTAGGGTGCGTCCTACTTGTAGTCTTTATGTGGTGACCTTAATACCTGTAAGTTTTGACATTTTTTATTTTTTTAATTTTATACAACTTGTTTTTTATTTCTTACAGTACGCCCTGATGATGGCCTTGTAGGCCGAAACGCGTAGGTGGTAATTTTAATATATTTTTGTAAGAAGGAAGATAGGGCTTTTTGTTCCTAACCCTAATTTATCATGTCCCTTCTGGAGAGTAGATTCGACTTCGTTAACTATATGGTTGCCTATAATACATTAGTCGAACGATATAATAACAAACGCTTACAAGCTTTTACTCATTGGAAATCTATTGAGGATTGTCCTCGTCTAACCACTGAAAATATTACCGGATTACGAAATTTATTAGACACTTTTTCAAAAAATTTGTCTTCTTTGCAAAATTTAAAATTTGATACTGATCGTTGGGATTTTATTTTATCTTATATGATACTTGATAGGTTGGACTCTTCGACAAGAAAGACATTTGAGCAGCAATATGCTTCAAATAACGTACTAACATTCGACGTAATTAAAGTTTTTTTGCAAAAACAATGCATTGCCTTGGAATCAGTTCCACAAATATCAAAATCCATTTTACATCAAAACTCACATTTTTCACACTCCCCCCGTTATTCACAAAATCAAACTAATACTCATAATCAAAGTTTACGGAATCGATCTGCTTTCTTATTAAATAGTCAACAAAATAATACGTGTTTTTTATGCAAAGGAAATCATGTTATTTATCGATGTCCTGTTTTTACTTCAAAGTCAATTAAACAGCGATTTGAAATTGTAAAAAATCAAAACTGTCTTGCAACTGCACACACCGTGAGTCGTTGCAATTCAGAAAAACGATGTCGTTTGTGTCGTCAAGATCACTATACTATGCTTTGTTTTAAGCACAGTATTAATAATTCTGGTCATAATTCAAACACCGCTAGTTCTTCTGACTCAAATATTCAGATTAACTTTGCGGCTAAAAACTCTGATTCTATTCCTACAGTTGCGAAAACTTCTACCGTGGGAATGTTACTCAACGATCACGAGGTCTTACTATCTACAGTTTTATTGCGAGTCAAAGATACTTTTAATCATTGGCATACTCTCAAGGCCATACTTGACAGTGGAGCCCAATCCTCTTTTATAACTAAAAGTTGTGCAAATAAATTATCCTTGTCTAAATTTAATATTGCTCTATCAATACGAGTTTTAGATTCAATGTGCACTACTGCCCGATCAGGCGTGCATTGTGTTATTTCCTCTGTACACAATCCAAATATTTTAATTGATTTAGATGCCATTATTCTGGATAAGATTTGTGATGATATACCAACTGTTTCTTTTTCCAAAGAAAGTTTTTCCTTTACTTCCAATTTATTATTAGCCGATCCAACATTCTCAGAAAAATCTAAAATTGATTTATTATTAGGTAATGATGTTTTTCCTTATATTTTACAAGACGGTCGATTATATAATGGACCCGAGCAACCAGTTTGCATTAATACAATATTTGGTTGGACTCTAATGGGTAAAACCACTTTTACCCCTTCCAACAAAGTAACTAAAACCTTTTTTACTACTACTTTTTCAAATTGCGATACTCTCACTAATACTTTACAAAAGTTTTGACAACTTGAGGAAGTTCCAGAGGTTAAAACTAGATCCCCGGTGGATGAATATTGTGAAAATTATTTTTTGCAAACTACCAAAAGAGATATATCAGGTAAATATGTGGTTTCATTGCCCGAAAAACGATTCTCGCGAGATAATATTTTTTATAAGTCTTATTGTGACGTAATGATATACAGAATTACTTTTATATTGCACACCATGCTGTTTTTAAAAGGGATTCCACTAGCACACCCATTCGTGTTGTCTTCGACGCCAGTACCTCGGCTATTAATAAGCCTTCTTTAAATAATACTTTATACACTGGGCCCAAGCTACAAAGGGACCTAGTAAATATACTGCTTAATTTTAGATTACATAAATACGTTTTTACTTGCGATATAAAACAAATGTTTCGTATGATCTTAGTAGATCCTAAAGATTGTTGCAGAAAATAAAACACAGTGTTCGTTTTAAGCATTTAGCAATGACTGACTTTATTCTAAAAGTTTTGACAAAAGATAGATTGTTTCATATTTGACAGAAACATTAAGAATGGGTCATTTGCATGAGTATTATTATCGATATAAATACAACACCCCCAATTATCAATAATAATGGAATATCAAAAAAATATAACTATAACAAACCCAACAATCTTACAAATCTATTATGTTTCACAATACTTAAACTTTTTGTAAATAAATCAGCACACAAATCTTCTGATGGCATGTAACAGATAGATAATAAATCATTTGCTATAATATTTTGAATAAACTGATAACGTATATATGTGCTTGGTTCTTTTGTGATATATAGGATTAACAATTAATTTCTGGGCACTTTGACTATCGTTAAACACAGTAATTTTACAAACATTTCCAATTAGTTCCGAATACAAATTTTGCAAATATATAGCTTCTTTAAATGCTTCAAAGCAACATATTCTGCCTCAGTGCTGGACAAGGAAACATATTTTTGTTTTTACTTTCCCAGGAAATACTACCATTTGACAACTTAAAAACAAACCCGGAATAAGATTTTCTATCCTTTACATTTCCACCCCAGTCTGCATCAACAAAACCTTCTATTTCCTTATCATCTCTACTAAAAGTCAAACAATAGTCTTTGGTTTGTTTTAAATATTTTAAAACTCTTTTAGCCTGAAGCCAATGACTACCATTATGACAATTATTAAACTGACTAAGAAAACTTATCGTATAACACAAATCAGGCCTAGTTAAAACCACAAGATACATCAAACTACCTATTAAATGTTGATATGGGTATTTCCCATCAGATTCTTGATTCGTATCAAAATTTACATTTACATCCATAGGAGTTTTTACAGGTTTACAGTCTTTCATGTTAAATCTATTTAAAATCTTATTTATATAATCCTTCTGACTTATTTCTATGATTCCTTTATCTTTATCCCTTTTAATTTCCATTCCTAGAACCTTTCTAGCTTCCCCCAAATCTTTAATTTTAAATTCTTCGCTTAAGGCAAATTTTAAATTTTTTGTCTCGGTCACATCGTTTGAAAAAATTATAAAATCATCTACATATAAAGCGATAATTACCAAAGATTTGTCAGCTCTCTTTATGTAAACACAAGGCTCATATTTGGACTTAACATATCCCAATTTCAACAAAAAATCATTTATCCTCACATTCCAGGCTCTTGAGGATTGCTTAAGTCCATATATAGCCTTTCTTAGCTTACACACCTTTGAATTTCTTTCTGGAGAATTAAAACCCTCTGGTTGCTTCATAAAAACCGGTTTCTCCAAAAAACCATTTAAAAAAGCTGTACATATATCTAGATGCAATATATCTAAATCAAGTTTTACAGATAATGCTATTAACATTCTTAATGTACTATGTCTAACTACAGGGGCGAATGTTTCATCATAATCAATACCTTCTCTTTGTATAAAGCCCCTTGCTACTAACCTAGCTCTATAACAGACACTCCCGTCACTATCAATTTTACGTGTAAACACCCACTTGTTGTCCACAATCACACCTTCTTGCGGAGGTTCCACAAGATCCCATGCCTCATTTTCAGCAAATGACGCAAGCTCACTTTCCATGGCTTTCTTCCATTTTCCTCCGTCTGGCCTGGACAACGCTTCTCTGGCACTAAGATCAATTTGCTTATCTTGATGATCTACACTTGCGCACATATAGGTCACATAATCATCATAGTTTTTCTTTTTAGTATTTCTTACAGATCTACGCACTTCACTACATGTTTCGATTTCTTCATCAGGCACAAAATCCTCATCTTTTAGATCGTCTACTTCATTAGAAACATCCCCCACTAAAACCAGTAATTCACCTTCCTCTGACTCTGAGGGTGCTCGATCATTTTCTGAGAATTTATCAACAGTAACATCATTTTCATAGTCCAAACTGACCAATAACTCTGTGTCCTCAATGATCACAACATCTCTACTTGTTACTATCGAATTTGTCTGTGGATTGAAAAGTCTATAACCCTTTACTGTTTCTCCATAACCCATCAAAATCATTTTTTCAGATTTCTTGTCAAACTTCCTCCTTTTACAATGAGGAACGTGTACCATTACAGTAGAACCAAATACTTTTAAATGTTTCAGGTCTGGTTTGAAACCAATCCACACTTCATATAGAGTTCTATTTTCTAACCCAGCTGCTATCGAGCGATTTCTGAGATAAGTTGCAGTGTTGACCGCTTCAGCCCAAAATTTCTTTTCAAGCTTGGCATCGAAAAGAAGGCATCTACCTTTTTCGACCACTGTCCTATTCATTCTTTCGCTTAGCCCATTCTGATCGGGTGTATATGGGTTAGTTGTTTGATGAACAATCCCATTTTTTCTTAAAAATTCTTGAATTTCTTTTCCACAAAATTCTCCACCATTGTCAGTCGGAAAAATGTTTATTTTCTTATTTTCTGATTCTCTACCATAACCTTAAAATCCTTAAAATGTTTGAGTACTTTATCTTTTGTTTTAAGAACATAAATAAAACACATTCGGCTGAAATCATCTTCCAAAATTAAAAAATATCTAGAGCCTCCTATAGACATCACCTCCATAGGTCCACATACATCCCCATGCATAACCTCTAATAGATCATTTGCCCTGTTGCCTACATGTTTAAATGATCGTCTAGTTTGTTTACCTTCGCAACAAACAATGCAATTTTCTCTCTCTACCTTTTCACAGTTTATTCCATTTACTACGCCACTGCTCATTTTCTTTAGATCTCCAAAATTTATGTGGCCAAGTCTTCTATGCCAGGTATTTGCTGTGGCTAAACAACATATTTCAACCTTTGACTTCTGTGTATTTAATCTATATACACTATCCACTAAATCTGCGGTGGCTACCAATTCATTTTTCTTATTATATATTTCACAACAATCAGTCTGAAAAACCACTGAATTTCCATTCTTTATAAGCTGGCTTACTGACAACAAGTTTGTTGTTAGTTCAGGAACACAGAGAGCATTTTTTATGACAACATCATGCAGCTGATTTCTCACTTTGGTCTGTATATTTATATTTCCCATGCATTTTACTGGTACTTTATTATTGTTGGCCACAATAATTTCCTTCAAATCACTAAATGTAGCATCTTGCACTAGATCTTCCAACACTGTGATATGAGCACTGGCTCCGGAATCCACATACCAGTCTTGTTTACTAAAACTGCCATTTAAAAAAACTGCACTAAACGCATTATTGCCTTTCTTTACAAAATTCTGCTTATTTGTGCTTTGACTCGGACATTTATTTAAATAATGTCCATATTGTTTACAACCATGACCATAACATTTGATTTGTTTCTTGACATTTCCACTGACGTTTGAGTTTGAGTTGACAGATTCATTATTAATTTAAACTATCTGTGTGATGATTTGTTTTACAATTTTGCTTATAAATTATTTGGGTGTAATTATTTCAATTTAATATTTTGAGATTTTATTTTATGTCCCAGGCAAGTTCATAAATTCATAATCTATATTTTGATATTCTCTTTTGCCTGGTAAAATAATAATTAGGCTCTTGTACACCCAATGTTACTAAACATCCCATGTGGATGGGCCTGTGTGGCACCTAAACATCCTATGTGGATGGACCTGTGTGGCACCTAAACATCCTATTTGGATGGGCCTGTGTGGCATCTAAACATCCTATGTGGATGGGCCTGTGTGGCATAGCCTGTGTGGCACCCCTTTATCCTGTGTGGATAAGCCTGTGTGGCACCTACTGAAGCCTGTGTGGCACCTACTGAAGCCTGTGTGGCACCTACTGAAGCCTGTGTGGCACCTACTATCTTGTGTTGATAAGCCTGTGTGGCACATATTATTAAACAACTTTTGTTATTATTTTCAATTCAAGTTCTGTTCATATTTCTAAATCAGTTTAATTTGGTTGAAGTAAATTTTGGGTAAATTGGTTGCTCAGTGTACTTTTTCTTTAATTTTCGGTAAGACCTTTCGACAAACAACTTCGGCCTAAATAACAATAAAGTAATCAATTACAATTTGTAAGTACTTAAACATTTCTTTTAATACAATTAATCATTTGATTAATTTAATTAGCAGGTAATAATTAAGTCTGAACTGGCCTATTCAAAAATATTTGGACAAGATTAAATCAAAATAAATTTAAAAAAATAAGTATCGCCCTAAATTACACAAATGGCGCCTACACTAGGTTCCTAACGCATGCGGAAAATATATCTTTTGCTCTGTAGCTATATAGACAGAACTCAATGACGGTCGCGTAATGTAGTAAATTTCATATGCTTTTTTAATGCTTTGACGTTTCTCTTGTCAAGCGCGTTTATCAATATGTGATTTAAAAATGCCTTAATACCGAAAACGGCTTTTCGTGAAAGCGTTTCGAAATAGACATAATTCGATATTCATCAAAACATCAAATTTCGGGTCAAGCGGCCCACTTGGCATTTCGTGTGTAAAAGGTATGCGCCTTGTTAAAAGAGATTATTATGGTACGACCTAAATAAATGTGTTATGACAAAACTAATCGTATATTAGAGAACATTAACAATATATTATAACAAGAATTCCAAGTTATATCATATTATGCTAAAACTTAAGTGAACGCCTTTGAAATTTATAAATATTAAATAATCAAAGAAAATGTAACACAAGCAAAGGTCTTCATATTTTGTAACCTGTAAAACTGTGAATCATAAACTTGGAAAGTCCTAAATTTAACAACTTTTAACAAACCATAAAAATATTATAATATATACAAGTAATGTTTGAAGGTAGGAGACAATGATGTTTCTTGACTGATAGAAGTGTTTTGGACTTGCATTGTCTTTATTTATTTTACATCACAACGTTTCAACTGGTAAGTATCTCCAGTCGTCTTCAGGTGAATACTAAATAAGCAAAGTAACTACAGCTCTATTTATACTAGCTAGATGCACTGAAGCATGACTGAGATGGGTGCAGTCATGCGTTTAGTTCGTGTACGGTATTTTAAGTTTACATCTGTTTAACAAAGGTTGCCAGATATTTCTTATATCTAATGATGGCTTACTAAAACAATCTGGTTTCTGGTATATGGTAGCAGCTTCCTTGAACTTCCAATCCAAAGGGTATCTGGTAGACACAGTTTTTCCTGTCTTTTTCCTGTGAATGTGGCCGATCTTACATTGGTGAGACTCTAAGGCCACTTGAAACTAGGGTCAAAGAACATAGAAACAACACGCCTAAAAGAGAAACGGAAAATCATGACCATGTCTGGACACACGTCATCACATCAAGTGGAAAGAAGCCCAAATCCTGCATAAAGAACCACATTGGAGGAAAAGGAAGTTCAAGGAAGCTGCTACCATATACCAGATTGTTTTAGTAAGCCATCATTAGATATAAGAAATATCTGGAAACCTTTGTTAAGCAGAAGTAAACTTAAAATACCGCACACGAACTAAACGCATGACTGCACCCATCTCAGTCATGCTTTAGTGTAGAGCTGTAGTTTCTTTACTTATTTAGTATTCACCTGAAGACGGCTGGAGATACTTACCAATTGAAACGTTGTGATATAAAACAAATAAAGACAATGCAAGGCCAAAACACTTCTATCAGTCATGTACAAGTAATATGAAGAACGACCTAAACTTATAAATATCCTAAGTTATAAATATCGCTTCTTTGATTTTTTTCAGCTTAAACCGAGTATTAAACTTCAAATGAGAATTTAACTTCTCTTCCTATCCCTCTCTTTCTCTGCCCCTCCTTTCCTTTTTCCTTTATCCATCCTAAAGCCCGGTATTTTTTTGCCTAAGTACAATATTCACACAGAAATTCGGGGAACTACATAACTTACAGAAGATAAACAATCCAATAAGACAAGGCCGACTGGGAATACTGGGATTGAATGGCCGAATGTAGATCGATTACGGAAATGTGGAATGTCAAATCGACGCAACGAATGATTTTCGACGTTGTCAATATATGCACCGACGGTAATTAAATATGTTATAAAAATTAGGTGAACACAAAAAAAAAAATTTGGTTTTATCCAAAATATATTTTTACCAATTTTGTAGTAACTTTTTGCCAACTGGCCGACCGGCCCACCGGGAAATTTCCTGGTCTCCCTTATGGCCCATCCGTCCCTGGGCACTAGTGTCTAAATGTAACAGTTTTAGGCACTAGTGCTTAAAAGTAAAAATTAAACATTAAAATGTAAAGGTTTCAAAGTTGTCGTAGGTTTTTTCGTATAAATGTTTCGATTTTTTTGGTACTAACGTGGATAGCGCAGCTTCAGCAGCTTGTTCAATTTCACAAGACTTGTCAATACCACTCATTTGAAGTATTTTTTTTTCGAAAAACTTTGCGGGAAAAAAAGCAAAACACGACGTTCGAATTTGACAACACACTTGACATTAGATAATGCATAAACAATGCCTTAAAAACAGATTGCCTGCCCTGCCTACTTTTCAAAATGTTTAAAAATACTAATAAAAGCTTAAATTATCAAATTCTCCGCTTTCACAAAAAATCTTGTATATAATTCGTTACAAAACGATGTCTTTTAGCCACTAGACGTGTTGTCCAACTCGGCTTTGCCTCGTTGGACAATTTTCACGTCGCGTGCCTAAAAGACAGTCATTTCGCCACTTATTATATAAATAGCTATTTCCTCATGAACATTGGCTAGGCTCATGGGAAATGAATATATAACTGGGTACACGACAAAGATATACACTGAACACTAAAATCTGCTTCCCTCCAATTAACTAAAACCCGTCAACAGATTATTGTTACAGAACTTGACATCGATGCCGTTAGTATGTGTATCTCTTTTTTACATTTTTGCCTTCGCACATCTCTTTCCGTACTTTATCAATCCGCGAGTTCTTTCAATATCACAAAGCCGGCATTCATATGCGTTCACGTTTTGAATGATAAGTGCAGTAATTATTGTTGGTGTGTTTGGTCATTTTAGAGATCATTTTGCTCTTATTTTGTGTGTAGACTTTCTAGTTATATACTGTTGGATTGTGTGTATCTGTAAAGTGGTATTTTTATGAAAAAGCAAGTAAATATATATTGTTTATTTGGTAATTAACTATTACAGTAACACCAGTTTGGCCCTAACCAAATCTTCAGTTCTGTAAAATAAATGTTACTAGAAATGACGTGTATCATTAACGGCCATTAACAGCTTACGTGAAATATACTATAGCTATTGTCATTAAATATTTTTATTAGAAATATGCTGCATACCGTGACAAAAGCAGGAATAAATATACTAAACCAAACACGAGCAAAACCGACCATATTATATGTCTTCTTTAGTTCAATGAACACCACAAAATAAATTTAAATCACACACACATAATCCTTATTATCACAGTACAAAATACATACCACACTAAGATGTTTTAAATTAGTGTGGTAATTACATATGGATTCACATCGAATTTTTAATTTCTAAATCATGCGAATACAAAGTAATTATTAGTCCGAGAGCTCAGCGTATATCAATCATTGTTTTGTCACAGAAGATCATCATTATCTCCACTCACGCCTTACGTTTATACCATTTATCCAAAAACTACTAATTTCAAGATATGTATTGTTAAAGCCACTATATCAAGGATGGAAATTTAAATGTTTTCCTCTTTATATCTTAAAAATGTCAATGCAGTTTTTTGGGTTTTGTTTTTATCAATAGTAGAAAAATCACTCCCGAAGAGAAAGCATCGTGCGGTTTTCGCGGATTACTCAGGGACGCGGAGTTGATTAGTTAAATTTGTCTGTTTTATGAAAATTCGAATTATTAAATGATTAAAACGTTAGTCAACAGCAAAATAATAGTTTTTATCATCGAACCGTGTGATTACACCAAAACGGGTAGTTTTCGTGGAAAGCAGTGACATTTCTGGCGACCGTGACAGGACTGTTGAAGTTGACGTTTTTTTTTTGTAAAAAATTTTGACTTTTCCATTTTTTTGACGAAAAATTCGATTTAACCTAGTTCTGGTCATAATTTTCAAACACCAGGCTGTCGTATTTTATCGGCAAATGTATGTCTTATGTTAACGTGTTGCAAGGCTACTTTTTATTGACCTTTTAAATTGCGGAAAATCTTATACACCGGGCTGCCATAGTTTTGGGCAAACGAGTATTGATTTAGACCATTCGTCGCGCATTTTATTAAGAAAAAATGGAAGCTAAGAAAAAACATCGCTCAGTTCTTCGTTCAGCCTTTACGAGAAAAGCTAACGAGTTGCAGAAATTGTTAGATGCGAGTGACAAAGATTATTTTAACATTAAAGTGGTTTGGGACATTCTTCAAGAAAGTTATGATGCTCTTAAATTAACGAATGGCAAAATATATAACTTTTTATTGGAAGAAGACGCCACCGAAGAAAATTTATTAAAATAAATGGAGGGCTGTGAAGAATATCAAAGAAAGTATTTGTACTTTTACCACAAGTATGGAGAAGTGCTTCATAATGGCCCCAGGTCAGATGCTGGCGTTTCACAATCAGTAGGTAATACGACGTCAGGCCTGGCAACAGGTAAGAGCAAGTTTAAATTACCTACCATTCAGTTTAAAGTTTTCGATGGAAATATAAAAGATTGGTTGCCATTCTGAGCACAATTTCGCAAGGTACATGATGACCCAGATATAGACCTTGACAATAAAGTAGAGTATTTAATTCAGGCCACAGTTCAAGGAAGTAGGGCTAGACAGCTTGTCGAAAGCTTTCCAGCAGTTGGTAATAATTATAATAGAATGGTGGATAGTCTGACATCTCGTTTCGGGCGAGAAGACTTGCAAATAGAAGTTTATATTCGTGAGTTACTTAAATTAATTTTGCATAACGCTACCTCCCCTAATAAATTAGATTTGTCTACACTTTATGACCAATTAGAGACTCATTTAGGAGCTTTAGAGACTCTCGGTATAACATCTGACAAATGTGCTGCTAAGATTTTTCCTTTAATAGAATCGTGTTTGCCGGAAGAATTATTGCGTGTTTGGCAGCGTTCAACTCCATATATTTCGCAGGTTTCATCGACGGCGCAGATCAACTTAGTTCCAAGTGGAAACCCAACAATGGAGGAGAGGTTAAAGGGCCTTATGACATTTTTGCAGAACGACGTGGAAAATGAGCAGCGTATCAAATTGGCAGCTGAAGGTTTTGGTTTAAGTAGTCAATCTGTCAGAGAAGCTGAACGAGGTGGAGCACACAGGCGTAAAATGTCGGAGTATCAAGTGCAGAAGGTGCCAACTGCTACTGGTCTTGTTAATTTTAATACAGGCGCTGCAAAATGTTTGTTCTGTGGTTATTCTCATGAAACTGCTAATTGTATGAAAGCACAAAAAATTCCATTAGATAAGAAAAAATCTATTTTGAGTGAAAAACGGGCATGTTTTAGTTGCTTAAAAGTATGACATCAATCGCGAAAATGTCGTATTCGTTTGAAATATGTTATTTGTGGTAAATCGCATATTGCGTTGATGTGTCCAGGGTTGTCAGTTAGTAAGCAGAAGAATGAGCAACATACATTGCCTAAAAATGAAAATGGCCAAGTTTCAAGTGGGATAGTCAGCTGCACAAATAATATCAGTTTTCTTGCAAACTTTAAAGATTAAATTAGATGGTGTTTCAGGATCTCGAATGGTTAGGGCTTTGATTGATACTGGTTCCCAGAGGTCATATATTCTGCAAAATACAGCTCGTCTTTTAGGATATGAATCTAAAGATAAAGTTAAAGTGGTACATTGCTTGTTTGGAGGTACTTTATCTGCGCAAGAACATGACTGTTACGATATAGAACTTAGAAACAATAGTTTTAGCATTACAATGGAAGCCTTGGCTCAACCTACTATTTGTACTGAAATTCCACAAGTTTTTCATGGACCTTGGATACAACAGCTGAACAGTCTAGGAATTAGTCTGATGAGAATACTGATTCAAATGGTAATAATCAAATTGATATTTTGATTGGTTCGGACTTAGCAGGCAAGTTGTATACTGGACGTAGACATTTGCTATCTTGTGGATTAGTAGCTGTCGAGACACTATTGGAATGGACATTGATGGGAGAAATACCCCTGAAAAATTCCTACACTACCATGACGGATATTTTACTTTTTGTTAAAGAAGCCTCATTACCTCAGGGATTTAGAGACCCTAGGAATTAGGGACCCCACAGAAAATAAAACTCAAGAAGAGCTTGCCTTAGCTGCCAAGGATTTTTTTATAAATATATATAGTTATTGCGATTAGTGTCCTTATGCCTATCAGTGGAGTGCTGAAATTCTGGTTGTAGGCAGAGGAATATGGAACCTATCAAGCAGTAAAACAATTTTTCAAATATCTCAACTAATAACGGAGCTAGATGTATTAAACCATTAGGGCCTTAACACTTAACACGATAAAGTCATGCAAAGCACTGGCAATGCTTATTTCTTAGTAGGAATATACTTCGTATAATACGATATCGTTAAGATTGCGTCATCTCTATTTCCTATATGAGACCAAGGTCAACTGCGGATCAGCTAAATGAACAGTTAAATGAACAGTGGAACAGCTAAATGAACAGTGAAACAGCTAAATGAACAGTGGAACAGCTAAATGAACAGCTCGAACAGTGGAACAGCTAAATGAACAGTGGAACAGCTAAATGAACAGTGGAACAGCTAAATGAACAGTGGAACAGCTAAATGACCAGTGAAACAGTTAAATGAACAGCAGTTAAACTGATCAACAGCACATCGGGTCAAGGCGCGTTCTTCCTATGACAGCAGGAAAGGGGGGAAGGGGAGGAGGAAAATCAATGATAGACGATAATTTTAGTAAAAACCTTTATTTTCCCACTAATATTACAATAACTAATATTACAATAACTAATATTACAATAACTAATATCTAACCTAATTAATATCTAAACTACTTATTTAAGAATAATCGGTCATATTTAATCACTGTCCTCGTCCGAATTATCAATGCCATTTTTACTGTATTCACCAAAATTTTCAATGCTACATTCTGCTAAACGAATTAGCTCCAACGCATCCGTTTGATCCTCAGGTACAAATTTTTTTAAAGATATCATCTGCTTAAAAAAATCATTATCTAAAAGTCCTTCTAATAATTTGAGCAAATCTTTTCCTTCGTAATAATCTTTACACAACTTTGCACCTTGTGTATAATACATTATTTCGTCATTATGAAATCTAGCTGAACTACTTGCCATAACATACTTTGTATTTAAATTAATTTCTTTATTAAATTCATTTTCAATTTTTCTAACAGCTCGTAATAAACTGTTCTGTCAATTTTCTGTCGTTTTGATGCCATGATTGTTAGGCGTTTCTAATAAAAGTAAACGTTAATGAATCGCTTTCAGTCAGTTTTAAACCCTATTCCTCCCCTCTACAATAGTTAAGTGGTGAGAGGAAGAGGAAGTAAATAAGAATTATTATACTAACTAATAATATTTTTAATTATTCAATTGGATACTTTATTAAAAATTCTACAAACAGCACGGTAGAATTTGATTTGGTTGAAAATGATATTTTATCAGAAAATTTGAGTTTCTTAAGCAGTAACATCGTGTATGGTTGCTTGTTGATTGTAGTGCGTACATCTTGAGGATGAACATTTACATATTCAACAGTTTGTAACGTGTCATTTTCTCAATAGAATAATCCAAGCTTAAAAATACTTTAAATATTTCTTTTAGCAGAAAGCTACAGGATTTGCAATTAAAAGATTACACATTCATTGTGAGAAGTAGTTTTAATTAAAGAGAATTTTACATAATCTAGTTTTACAATACCTTCTTGCTTAAAAGTTGCACAGCCTTCCCTTAGATATGATATTTTCGTTGTACTTACAGCTTTCTAGGTAATTCATGGTACTTCTTATGTTTTCTTATTATTAAAAGGTGGTGTTGTAGTGATTTTTGGTTCTCCTGTCTTCTCAGGTCATTGCAGAGTTCTAGAAGGCATCACTGGACCTGTGCCTTGCTGCTATTTGGGCCCCTTTTAACTTTCAAGCATCATTAGCTCGATAAGCCTTCGAAGGCTAAGTTTATGCTAAAAATAAAGATAAAAATAGATTAGAATGCTATAGAATAGAATAATTTGTCTATGTGGACCTACCTCAGGCATGTTTTAGTCGCCCTAACATATTTCTAGAGCCTCAGGCGTTGATTTTCCACTGACAGGACTACTCTCTTCTCCCTAAGTTTAGCAGTGATTTTGAAGCATTCTAGGCATGAATTTTCCTTGGAATACAGGCTTGACCGTCTGGTGGATCCTTCAAGCCTCGAGCTGCTCTGTTGTGTGGCGATTCTAGCTAAAAATAATGACTAATTAGTCGCTAATCAATAAGTGTCTATTTACAATTCGAGGTTGGAAAATATAAGATAGCAAGGTTTTGGGATTGTTTTTAGGTAATATGTAATGGATAATCGAAGAGAGTACTTACCTACAGACATCGATTATAGATTTTGTGGTAAATTTTTCTATTTCTTTTCGAAAAATTTACAGGTTAATTTCGATTTATCTGTCGGACTTTGACGTACAACGTCAAAGTATGACGTTTCGACCGGACGAGTACGTGAATTTCAAGATTTGGATGTTGTGATTGGCGTTCGGCCGATAATGCAGAGATCCGACATTATCGACTGGTCTATGGCAGCCAGGTCATTTTGGATCGGCCATTTTATCATCCGATGCAATGTTGCCGGGTCGTGATCTTGAAATTCCTAGGCGAAGACAGTTATGACGTCATATGACGTCGCATGCTTATTAAGAACTGGAATCGAGGGAATTCCTGGGTTTTGCTGGTAGTTTTGAGTTATTAGGGTCGTAGGGTTATGTGCTACCCTGGACGTGTGTATTTGAGCAAAATAATGGTTTTACCCGTCGATCCTGGTTGGTAGTTTCGGCGATTCATCGTTAGTTGTGGGAAAACTGGCCGAAATGCGGCAACGTCGCTTTTAACCTTAAGAAGATCTCTTGGTATCTCGGAAGGGCATCTTCCTTCCTTTTTACAGATGTGAGCCCAAGGGGCAGGAAGTCCTCCATTTTCCAAAGTATTTTGCTGAATATATTTCGCCACTAAAAGTAGTGTGGCGCCTTGGAGAAAAGGGATTATTATTCAGTGAATTTAAGCGGAATTTATGCCAATTTTGGAAGCTTTGTTTGATGGTCTGTTTTATGGTATTGGCCTCGCATCCACGTGGTTGGAGATTATTTCTTTGGAGTAGGTCTTCCCTACATCGTAACACAGTAACCCCGCACAACAACTAAGGTATGTTTCGCTAATTTTTCGATTCATTTTTATATTTGCATATGTATATTAAATTGTATATTTATCGATTGATGTAATAGTACCTATTACACGTACTACTGGACGGAAAATGAGTCTAACGATCTCTTTTCTTTTCAGGGGTTTTAGGTTTTAGGCTTTAAGTCCTACCTTTTAATTTTGTCTTCACATATAATTTGGGTTTCCTGTTGTCTCGAGGAGCCGATGTGAAGAGGTTCTTGTGTGGTTTTGGTGTATTTGATGGTACCACCTGTTTCTGTCCTGTCCATAATAGCCTATCTCTTGACACTGCCCGCTGGAAGAATCAACCCGCAGACCCAGTGCAGTTGAGCTCCACGTTCTAGCTTCAATATTATTCAGGAAAAGCGCAAGTTTTTGAACATGTTATATTTTTTTTAAATTTTATTAAAGGCATACGAATATGCAGACACAAATAGCTACTAGATAGAGTCCTATAGACATACGTTAATTGAAGCCTACACATGTTTATTATCCGTGTTGATATTCCTAGTTGCTAATAGTAGCCGTATGAACATTTACTTGCATCCATGTATATTTTGATTGAAAATTACTCATTGTGAATTACTCGTATTGATATCCGTGCATTGATTAACCGTGTTGAGACTCAAGTCAGGGGCTGCACTGATGTGCATAAAAATTAAGAGAGGGATAGTGAGGGCTATTATTTTTGCATTGTATTTTCTAGCGTTTCATGTTATATGTTAGTAAGTAATTGTAAATAAGTAACTGTATAATAAGCTTTATAAAGCACAAGATGTTTTAGTTTTGATTTTGTATTCGTGAGGAAGAAGTACATTCTTCTAATAATATTTATTTTATTTTTATCTTACTTAAACTGCTGTTGATTTGGTAACGTTGCATTCTGAATATCAGAAATTTCATTTTGATAATTTACTAGCGTTTATGTAAAGGTATATGATCATATCCTGCGCTGACGGTATATATTATATTTTATGATATTTAAGAGTACAGGTTTAAGGTTATGACTTTTGATTTATGAACTACCTTAAGTAACTTACCTTCGTATTATTCAGTTGTGTTCTTTTTAGATAGCCGTTACCCCATACTAGTTGCCCGGTTAATTTGGCCCGAGGCTAACTTAATACTGATATGTGATTACCAATTTATTTAAAAATATATTTACGAATTGACTTCCGCCATTTTGTCAACAATAGTAATCAACCAAGCAACTAGATACTGGGCGTAATCGAGCCAATAAGATATCTTTATTCTCAACTGAAATTCATTTAGATTTTCCCTAAGATTTTATCCACATTGAATTAAATAATAAATATTGTTCCAACTCTTTAAGGGAAAATTATTTTGTTTTATTTGCGCGCATGCGCTATAGGTGTGGACTGATATTTTAGGAGATTACTAAGCTGATTGCAGGTGTAGGTGATACCAATTCGCGATTTATTGGTGCTCCTACTTTTAACAACAAATAACTGACTTGACGTTAATTTATTAAATCGCGTGGCGCCCTTTTTGGTTATATTAAACCCCCCCTTCTCCACTGTCGAAAAGCTAACGGCCGTCAATGTTCAGGTGCATAATATACCTCGATTTTGCGAAGTAAACTCAGGTATTAATACTTTATTATTTTTTCCGAAGATTAGATATTTTATAAAAAATAATTATAATTAAAAATAAAAAGGCGTTACAATTTTTGGCGCCCAACGTGGGGCCCTTCGTTTTGCAACGTTGCCATTTTCCGAAAAATCCCTAAATTTAGGGAATGTTTTTTTTGGTCGGATTTTGGTTTCTTATTATTGTGGGAGTACCATTAGTATGTTTTAGGTCATAATTTGTGAAAACTTAGAGATATTTATTTACAAAAAAAAAAAAAAAAAAAAAAAAAAAAGTGTTCTGATTTTGAGTGGTAGTTACAAGTGACAACTAGTAGTGAGTTTAGTTGAAGCGTATAGAGCCCATTCCTTTTGCTGCAATAGGTGTTATAGTGCAGTGAAGTTAGTGGTAGATTATACTTAGATAGTGACGAGTGACTACCCAATTGTTTATTATTTTTTTTTGAAGTGTGATTTAATTAGTGAAACTTTCAAGATGTCGAGGAAGATGGAAGTAAATCGACTGGATAAAGATGAACTTACCTATGAGTTGGAATTTCGAGGAATCGCGTCTGGAACCGTCGAGGAGATGAGAAGTAGATTGGTGCTGGCGAGGGAAATGGAAAAATCTGGAGAAAGTCTACACTATCCAACTTATCCGTTTACATTCGCAGAAGATGCCGCAGCGGTGACAAAGAAATTGGATGACCTTGTTCCTGAAATAGATGTATTCGCCGATACAAGGAAGAGTGGCAAGTTTTTGAAATTTTATACAAGACTACAACATCTTCTGGGACGGATTGATAATATGACGAGTAGTACACCAGAGGAAGGTAGTGTACGAGGAATACTAGTAGTGCAGACGCTAACTCTGATCGACCAATTAAATACTAAAGCCGCACTAGCTGAAGGAAAAAATCAGCCAGTTCCTCCTAACCTAAGTGTTCTTTAAGGTGCATTACAGACACAACAGCCAACTCCCGTGCAACCTCAGCCAACCAATCCTACTGTTGGACCTCCGCTTTCCAGTTCTTCATTTATTGGACCTCAGTCCCCCATTGTTGGTCAGACCCCCTCTTCGTCACATTCTATAGCTGGAATTAATCCGATCTTACCGCATAAGTGGAATTTGAAATTTTCTGGCGAGAGGAAAGGCATGTCGGTGACAGCTTTCTTCGAAAGAGTAGAGGATCTACGTCGCGCCAGGAATGTCAATAAAGATATTTTGCTAGAATCTGGCATAGATTTATTTGAGGGTAGAGCTTACGAATTTTACCAGGATCTCTGAACAGAAGTTCAAACATGGGATGAATTAGTTGTAAAATTTAAAGAAGAATATCAGCCCGCGTTTTATACTGAACGACTATTAGAAGAAATAAAGCGAAGGACGCAAAGTCCAGACGAAACTATAGGTACTTATATGGCGATAATGTCGAAATATTTCCAACGACTACAGTGCCCTATTTCAGAAGATGCAAAATTGAATATTTTGCTTAGGAATGTTGCACCGTTGTTTCGGACTCAATTAGGAGCATTGGAGATTACGAGTTTGGCTCAGTTGAAGTCATTATGTAAAAGAATTGAACAAAGAATGCAGTCTGGTGAAGCCCGAAGAAAGTTCAGTCCTTGGAGCCTGACTTGGCATATGTAAGCTTGGAAGAGCAAGTTGACGAAATTGGGATTTCAGCTCCGGGAACTAGGAGAAACTCGAACGGGAACCAAAGAGAAATAATATGCTACAAATGTCAAAAGCCCGGTCACCGAGCATTAGGATGTGCAGCACAAAATAGCAACATATATTGTTATAGATGTAAAAAGCAAGGATTTACAAAACGCACCTGTCCTACGTGTAATTCGGGAAACGGACGACGGCACTCTTAGGAGGTCGGCCTTGGAGTAAGCCAAACCGTCCCACCGGCTATAAACATATCCTGGACTACATACTTAACCATACACAACGAGACGAAAGACCTTACTTGGAAGTTGATATCCTTGGCTATAAGTTTTTAGGATTATTGGATTCTGGAGCATCCAGAACGTTTATTGGACAAAAAGGATGGAATATACTGAAGCACCTAAACTTACCTTTGAATAACGAAAATAAATCGGTCTGCACTGTTGCTAATGGACAGCAAACTAAGAGTATTGGGACCTTGGAATTACCCATACGTCTTCGAGATAGAATAAGGATTGTTGAGGTTATCGTTTTACCGGATTTGCCGCACTCATTGATTCTTGGTTACGATTTTTGGATTGTTATGGGTATCGTACCAGATTTGAGGCATAATGAGTGGCATTTTTCGGAGAATGTTGATTCTATTTGCTGCCTGGAAACGGAACAGCTTCAGACCGTCTTAAGTGAAAATGAAAAGCTAGAATTGGAAGAGCTTATTTTAAGACATAAACAGTTAATGGGTACAGAAATTGGTTGCACTACCCTTGTGAAACATAAGATTATCACGAGTTCAGAACCGATTAGACAGAGGAGCTATCGGGTGTCACCAGTCATGCAGAAGCATATCGATGATGAGATTGACCAGATGTTAATGCAGGATATTATTGAGCCCTCTAGGAGCCCATGGGCTTCCCCTGTAGTGATTGTTAAGAAGAAAAACACTGATAAAATGAGATTTTGTGTAAATTACAGACGATTGAATGCCGTAACGGATAGAGACAGCTATCCCCTCCCCCTAGTATCTGAGACCTTGGACAAACTGAAAGATGCAAAATACTTGTCCAGCCTAGATATAAAAAGTGCGTATTGGCAAGTCCCTATGGATGAGGCATCTAAGTCATTGACAGCTTTGATTTGTCACAGAGGACTATTTCAATTTAAGCGCCTCCCATTCGGGCTTCACAATGCGCCGGGGACTTGGCAACGTTTGATTGATCAGATATTAGCAGGCTTAGAGCCCTCAGTATTTGTTTACTTAGACGATGTAGTAATAGTATCGCAAAATTTCAAAGATCACCTGAAAATTTTAGATGAAGTTTTTAGACGACTGCGTGAAGCCGGCATCACTGTAAGTTGGGATAAATGTCAGTTT
The DNA here is from genome assembly GCA_935413205.1 of Polydrusus cervinus. Lineage (NCBI taxonomy): Eukaryota > Metazoa > Arthropoda > Insecta > Coleoptera > Curculionidae > Polydrusus > Polydrusus cervinus. Next base: position 48,437,662 of record OW284514.1, read on the forward strand.
TGTAGGCCTGAGATGAAGTATTTAGGCTATGTGGTCGTTAGGCGTGGCCTTCACGTGGATCCAGATAAAGTCAGAGCTATGTTAGAACTCGCCCGTCCAAAAACCGTTACTGAAGTGCGAAGAGTCATTGGAAGTTTCTCATGGTATCGAAGATTCGTCCCTGAATTTTCTAGTATTGTTGCTCCAATAACTGCACTTACGAAAAAGAACAATAAATTTATTTGGACCAAGGCGTGTGAAAGCGCTTTCATGAAAATAAAGGAACTATTGGTATCAGCCCCAATATTGAGCTGCCCCGACTACAGTAAAGAATTTATTATACAAACTGATGCATCTGGTTATGGTATAGGCGCCGTACTTGTCCAGCCCCACGAAGAAGGAGATAAAATTATTTGCTATTTAAGCCGCTCGCTAACCAAGCAGGAAAGACTATATACTACTTCAGAGAGAGAGATGTTGGCGTTGGTTTGGGCTATTCACAAGCTCAGACCCTATATAGTAGGGGAACTTTACGGTCATCACGGATCATTTTAGTTTAAAGTGGTTACTGAATTTGAAGGATCCAACTGGTCGTCTGGGCCGTTGGGCAGTGAAACTGCAGATGTACGATTTTAAAGTGCAACATAGGAAAGGTCGAGATTTAGCTCTCCCAGATATGATGTCCCGAACTGTACCCGTCATAGATAGCGTGAGGGAGCGTCTAGAACCAGAAAAGATTGTTGTAGATAAGTGGTATTTAAAGATGAAAAAGAATGTGAAAGATACTCCTCTACGATTTTTGAAATGGCGATGCCAAGACGGTATTTTATACAAATATGTACAGCAAGATTATCCGGCCCTATCGTCAGATAATGACTGCTGGAAGATTGTGGTGCCCAAGGAAGATAGATTTGAAGTGATTAAGGCGGCACATGATCCTCCTTCAGCAGGTCATATGGGCGTTTATAAAACTTATTCAAGGATAACTGAGAAATATTACTGGCCTAAGATGCGTAGTGACGTAGCGAATTATATCAGAAAGTGCTATACCTGTATTGCCTACAAGGGTGACTCAACCGGAAACGAGATCACATGGTATCTCATCCCAAACCATCACGACCGTGGGAAATGATCTCGACAGACTTAATGGGTCCATTACCAAGATCCACAAAAGACAATTCATTTATATTGGTCGTCACAGACTATTTGAGCAAGTTCTCTTTGGTATTTCCTCTTCGCAAGACGGAGACTATCATAAAGCGGATAGAAGAGAGTGTGTTCTTAGTATTTGGAGTCCCTCGTCTGCTTTTATGCGATAATGGACCGCAATACCGTAGCGCTGCATTTAAACGTTTTGTCGAAAAGTATGATTGTACTATCAAGTTTAATGCTAACTATCACCCTAGAGCAAATCCAACCGAGAGACAGAATAGGACGATCAAGACGATGATTTCTATGTATATTAAAGACAATCACAGGTTATGGGATACCAACATTCATAGCTTAGCTTGTGCATTGCGCACGGCACGACAGGAAGTCACACGTGTCTCGCCGTATTATGTGAATTTCGGGCGGAATATGTGTTTATCAGGGAAAGATTATACCCCGAATGTCCAAGCCCCGAATAGTACAGAAGACCAGCTACAGACTTCGAGAAATAAAGCTTTTATGGACTTGTATACTGAAGTTAAACGACGACTTGAAATTGCCGGTGATAAAGGTGTTGCCAGGTATAATTTACGGAAGCGAGATGCAGAGTTAATAGTTGGTCAGAAAGTTTTCCGGAAGAACTACGTTATTTCGGACGCGACTAAACATTTTAATAAGAAACTAGCACCTAAGTATGTTGGACCATTTATCATCAAATGCCGCGTTTCGCCATGGACTTACGAGCTCAAAGACGAGAAAGGTACTCTCCAGGGCGTGTGGCATCTTAAGGACTTAAAGGAAGCACCCTATCACGTCGATTAACCTCAGGAGGTTAATCATCTTGAAGCTAAGGGGGGAATTTGTAACGTGTCATTTTCTCAATAGAATAATCCAAGCTTAAAAATACTTTAAATATTTCTTTTAGCAGAAAGCTACAGGGTCTGCAATTATAAGATTACACATTCATTGTGAGAAGTAGTTTTAATTAAAGAGAATTTTACATAATCTAGTTTTACAATACAGTTGCACAGTCTTCCCTTAGATATGATATTTTCGTTGTACTTACAGCTTTCTAGGTAATTCATGGTACTTCTTATGTTTTCTTATTATTAAAAGGTGGTGTTGTAGTGATTTTTGGTTCTCCTGTCTTCTCAGGTCATTGCAGAGTTCTAGAAGGCATCACTGGACCTGTGCCTTGCTGCTATTTGGGCCCCTTTTAACTTTCAAGCATCATTTGCTCGATAAGCCTTCAAAGGCTAAGTTTATGCTAAAAATAAAGATAAAAATAGATTAGAATGCTATAGAATAGAATAATTTGTCTATGTGGACCTACCTTAGGCATGTTTTAGTCGCCCTAACATATTTCTAGAGCCTCAGGCGTTGATTTTCCACTGACAGGACTACTTTCTTCTCCCTAAGTTTAGCAGTGATTTTGAAGCATTCTAGGCATGAATTTTCCTTGGAATACAGGCTTGACCGTCTGGTGGATCCTTCAAGCCTCGAGCTGCTCTGTTGTGTGGCGATTCTAGCTAAAAATAATGACTAATTAGTCGCTAATCAATAAGTGTCTATTTACAATTCGAGGTTGGAAAATATAACATAGCAAGGTTTTGGGATTGTTTTTAGGTAATATGTAATGGATAATCGAAGAGAGTACTTACCTACAGACATCGATTATAGATTTTGTGGTAAATTTTTCTATTTCTTTTCGAAAAATTTACAGGTTAATTTCGATTTATCTGTCGGACTTTGACGTACAACGTCAAAGTATGACGTTTCGACCGGACGAGTACGTGAATTTCAAGATTTGGATGTTGTGATTGGCGTTCGGCCGATAATGCAGAGATCCGACATTATCGACTGGTCTATGGCAGCCAGGTCATTTTGGATCGGCCATTTTATCATCCGATGCAATGTTGCCGGGTCGTGATCTTGAAATTCCTAGGCGAAGACAGTTATGACGTCATATGACGTCGCATGCTTATTAAGAACTGGAATCGAGGGAATTCCTGGGTTTTGCTGGTAGTTTTGAGTTATTAGGGTCGTAGGGTTATGTGCTACCCTGGACGTGTGTATTTGAGCAAAATAATGGTTTTACCCGTCGATCCTGGTTGGTAGTTTCGGCGATTCATCGTTAGTTGTGGGAAAACTGGCCGAAATGCGGCAACGTCGCTTTTAACCTTAAGAAGATCTCTTGGTATCTCGGAAGGGCATCTTCCTTCCTTTTTACAGATGTGAGCCCAAGGGGCAGGAAGTCCTCCATTTTCCAAAGTATTTTGCTGAATATATTTCGCCACTAAAAGTAGTGTGGCGCCTTGGAGAAAAGGGATTATTATTCAGTGAATTTAAGCGGAATTTATGCCAATTTTGGAAGCTTTGTTTGATGGTCTGTTTTATGGTATTGGCCCCGCATCCACGTGGTTGGAGATTATTTCTTTGGAGTAGGTCTTCCCTACATCGTAACACAGTAACCCCGCACAACAACTAAGGTATGTTTCGCTAATTTTTCGATTCATTTTTATATTTGCATATGTATATTAAATTGTATATTTATCGATTGATGTAATAGTACCTATTACACGTACTACTGGACGGAAAATGAGTCTAACGATCTCTTTTCTTTTCAGGGGTTTTAGGTTTTAGGTTTTAGGCTTTAAGTCCTACCTTTTAATTTTGTCTTCACATATAATTTGGGTTTCCTGTTGTCTCGAGGAGCCGATGTGAAGAGGTTCTTGTGTGGTTTTGGTGTATTTGATGGTACCACCTGTTTCTGTCCTGTCCATAATAGCCTATCTCTTGACACTGCCCGATGGAAGAATCAACCCGCAGACCCAGTGCAGTTGAGCTCCACGTTCTAGATTCAATATTATTCAGGAAAAGCGCAAGTTTTTGAACATGTTATATTTTTTTAAAATTTTATTAAAGGCATAAGAATATGCAGACACAAATAGCTACTAGATAGAGTCCTATAGACATACGTTAATTGAAGCCTACACATGTTTATTATCCGTGTTGGTATTCCTAGTTGCTAATAGTAGCCGTATGAACATTTACTTGCATCCATGTATATTTTGATTGAAAATTACTCATTGTGAATTACTCGTATTGATATCCGTGCATTGATTAACCGTGTTGAGACTCAAGTCAGGGGCTGCACTGATGTGCATAAGAATTAAGAGAGGGATAGTGAGGGCTATTATTTTTGCATTGTATTTTCTAGCGTTTCATGTTATATGTTAGTAAGTAATTGTAAATAAGTAACTGTATAATGAGCTTTATAAAGCACAAGATGTTTTAGTTTTGATTTTGTATTGGTGAGGAAGAAGTACATTCTTCTAATAATATTTATTTTATTTTTATCTTACTTAAACTGCTGTTGATTTGGTAACGTTGCATTCTGAATATCAGAAATTTCATTTTGATAATTTACTAGCGTTTATGTAAAGGTATATGATCATATCCTGCGCTGACGGTATATATTATATTTTATGATATTTAAGAGTACAGGTTTAAGGTTATGACTTTTGATTTATGAACTACCTTGCGTAACTTACCTTCGTATTATTCAGTTGTGTTCTTTTTAGATAGCCGTTACCCCATACTAGTTGCCCGGTTAATTTGGCCCGAGGCTAACTTAATACTGATAAGTGATTACCAATTTATTTAAAAATATATTTACGAATTGACTTCCGCCATTTTGTCAACAATAGTAATCAACCAAGCAACTAGATACTGGGCGTAATCGAGCCAATAAGATATCTTTATTCTCAACTGAAATTCATTTAGATTTTCCCTAAGATTTTATCCACATCCACATTGAATTAAATAATAAATATTGTTCCAACTCTTTAAGGGAAAATTATTTTGTTTTATTTGCGCGCATGCGCTATAGGTGTGGACTGATATTTTAGGAGATTACTAAGCTGATTGCAGGTGTAGGTGATACCAATTCGCGATTTATTGGTGCTCCTACTTTTAACAACAAATAACTGACTTGACGTTAATTTATTAAATCGTGTGGCGCCCTTTTTGGTTATATTAAACCCCCCCTTCTCCACTGTCGAAAAGCTAACGGCCGTCAATGTTCAGGTGCATAATATACCTCGATTTTGCGAAGTAAACTCAGGTAGTAATACTTTATTATTTTTTCCGAAGATTAGATATTTTATAAAAAATAATTATAATTAAAAATAAAAAGGCGTTACAAGTTCCACTTTTGAGAGGAAATTTGTAAAATGGCTGGCCATGAATCATACAATTACCCGATGAATCGACGCTACCAGACAGAGTCATATGCATAAAACCATACAACTGCTTTGTTTGTACTTCTCGTACTACTTCTGGACTCTTCTTTAGCTTCCTAGACAAGTGATACAGATGGGCCAGATTACGACCGAATTTATCGATAGTCATCTTGAAACTAATAACATTTTCATACATCCAATATATTTATTCTATTATTCCAGCCTCTCTTAACTCTTCCTCTATACTGAATATTTTGTTAATGTGTGAATTATTACCTACTTCAGAACTTGCTAATATTTTTCTAAGCCGATCAACTAGTTCATTTGGATCGTCCCAATACACGTAATCAGTTTTATTATTGGAATATTCTTTAAAAGTATCAGAAGTGTTGTTATTGGAACGACTCGGGGATTGTTGGTTGAATCCATGCCCTTGATATTGCTGTTTCCTAACAATTCGCAACTGCTTATCTCTTTCCTTTTGACTAGCATCGCTGTCTTCTCGAACCTTTTCAAGGAGAGGCTTTATTATACGCGTGTATTTCGCACCCTTATTTCCTGCTATTTGCATATCAGGATTGAAATTTATTTTATGAAATTCCTCAAAACGTAATTTATATGCCAATTAACACCAGATTAATAAGTAATATTGAATTAAAGCTTGTTGATCAGGATGGTGATGTAATAAACCTTAGAGGCGAAGTCATTACGATCAGGCTTCATTTAAAGAAAGTTATATAAGACCTGTAACAAGCACATGTTTTTAGTAGTCAAGTAAACGTTGTAGAGAATGGTTGTGAAATATAATTGTCACAAACCTATTAATTTCGAACAGCTTCTGAAGTCCTCTAAGGAAGTTAAAAAATTATCAGCTGATAATAGCAAGTATCTCAAATCATTAGGATATACCCTAAAGGAAATACATAATGAGTATACTAAACGTATCCGAATCTCTTGTCTTTGACAATTCAATAGTAAAAATTGAAAGACACAGTCATCTGCCTTATTCCAACTCGTTTAACAACAATGATGAAATAAGGATTCCTGTTCAGCAAACTGATATATACACACTGCCTTATGCCAGTCATATATATCTGGAAGGAAGACTCTTAAAACAAGACGCTTCAACTCTTTCAACTACAGCAAAATTTGTAAACAATTTCTTTTGTCACTTGTTTGAAGAAATCCGATTTGCCCTTGGGGGTAGAATCCTGGATTCAGTACGTAATCCTGGAATAGCCACCTCAATGAAGTGATATGTTTTGTATAATGTAAATGAACTTAAGAAATACAAGAACGCCGGATGGAGCATTGATGATAATTTTACTTGCGATGTGGTGGATAGAACTACCGGATCATTTAATATTTGTGTTCCGCTACGCACGATTTTGGGATTTGCAGAGGATTTTCAGAAGATATTAATAAATGTGAAGCATGAATTGGTCTTATTAAGAAGTCATACTGATAAAAATGCAATTATCAACTTTAACGCAGCCGAGAATATGGGGGTTACAATAGATAAAATTGTTTGGAAGCTGCCTCATATTTCGGTATCTGATATGGAACGATTGGATCTACTAAAGATTATTGAAACTGGCACCGAATTAGATGTTGGCTTTAGAAGTTGGGAGCTAGCTGAATATCCTACATTACAAATGGCTAAACAGCATACCTGGACTATAAAGAATGCTATTCAAGTAGAACGTCCCAGATGGGTAATTTTAGGATTTTCAACCGACAGAAAGGATAAGATAGCTAAAAACTGTAGTTTGTTTGATCATTGTAATGTATTTAATGTTAAACTTTATTTAAATTCTGAAATGTATCCGTATGATAATTTAAATTTAGATGTTTCTAAAGGTCAAATTGCTTCTTTGTATGAAATGTACTCAGAGTTCCAAGAATGTTTTTACGAAAAAGAAAATGAACCACTTTTCTCTCCAAACGACTTTTTAACAAATGCTCCTCTAATTGTGATTGATTGTTCCTGACAAAATGAAATATTAAATTCGGGGATTATTGATGTCAGGTTGGAGTTTGAAACGAAAGAAAATGTTCCAGCAAATACTACCGCATACTGTCTTATTATTCATGATAAACTTATAAAGTACTCACCATTAGTGGGAACTGTTCGAAAAGTTTAAATATACTTTAATCAATCTTTTGTGACGTCACTGTTCTTAAATAATTAGTTTAGATATTAAATAGGTTAGATATAAGATAGGTTAGATATTAATTAGGTTATATATTAGTTATTGTAATATTAGTGGGAAAATAAAGGTTTTTACTAAAATTATCGTCTATCATTGACTTTCCTCCTCCTCTTCTCCCCTTTCCTGCTATCATAGGAAGAACGCGCCTTGACCCGATGTGCTGTTGATCCGTTTAACTGCTGTTCATTTAACTGTTCCACTGTTCATTTAGCTGTTCCGCTGTTCATTTAGCTGTTCCACTGTTCATTTAGCTGTTCCACTGTTCATTTAGCTGATCCGCAGTTGACCTTGGTCTCATATAGGATATAGACATGACGCAATCTTAACGATATCGTATTATACGAAGTATATTCCTACTAAGAAATAAGCATTGCCAGTGCTTTGCATGACTTTATCGTGTTAAGTGTTAAGGCCCTAATGGTTTAATACATCTAGCTCCGTTATTAGTTGAGATATTTGAAAAATTGTTTTACTGCTTGATAGGTTCTATATTCCTCTGCCTACAACCAGAATTTCAGCACTCCACTGATAGGCATAAGGACACTAATCGCAAAAACTATATCTTCCAAACCAGTTGGCCGATTGACTTTGGGTTTTCTCTAAACGACTTATTACGTCACCCTGAATACGACCCACGTATTAATTTTTAATTTTGACAAGTGACAGGTGACCTTGACATGTCATAATTGACAGGTGGCAGTCGCCATATTTTCCTAACCATAATATGACGTCATCCTAAACCCGTGTCTAATGAGGAATATTATTTCCCAAGTAGCTAACGCCCAAGTAGCTAGTGCCAAAGTAGCTAACGCCCTAGTAGCTAATGCCCAAAGAGCTCTCGCCCAAGAGTGTGATATGACAGATGACGTATGACATATGACGCACGCCTGCGCACTGCCTGGGCATGCGCAGAAGGGTGTGCGTAAATTGGCGTGGAAGGAATCAGCTCCCTCTACTGAAGAGTGTAGCCAGGTTTTTCCTGAGTGGCTTGACGAGGGCATTATAGAAGAGGTATTGGAAGAGGTACCACTTAAGGTGGATGTACATTATTTACCGCACCGGCCCGTTGTTAAAGAGGGCAGCACTACAAAAATTCGACCAGTTTTCGATGCATCGGCCAAAGAAAAAGGGAAGCCGTCTTTAAATCAATGCCTTGAAAAGGGACCTAATAACATTGAGCTCATTCCGAATATATTGTTGAGATTTAGATTACACAAAATTGGTGTCATTTCAGATATTAGAAAGGCCTTTTTACAATGAAGTTTATGTACAGCTGATAGAGATTTTTTGCGCTTTATTTGGATGGATGAGGAGGGCAATGAAAAAATCTTTCGTCATAAGAGGGTAGTTTTTGGTGTTTGCAGCAGTCCGTTTTTGCTAGGAGCAACCATTGAACACCACATCGCCGAGGCTCTAAAAAATAATGACAGAAATCAACCATATTCCAAAAACTTTCTGTTACAACTGCTGAATAGTTTTTATGTAGACAATTGTGTAACAAGCGTTCCAAGTAAAAAGGACTTAAAAACATTTATCAAACAATCAACCACAGTCATGAATCAAGCCAAATTTGATTTAAGAGGGTGGGAGTTTTCCGGTCAAGTACATGAAGATGAGTCGGTTCTTTCTCCGACACTGGGACACACAGAGTGATACGTTAACGGTAAATGCACTGTGGTTAAAAGAAAGAAGATAGTCACAACTCTTAGTTTTTCCAATGTAAACATGTCCATATATGACTGGCATTTGTTATATTTTTCAAAATTCTCCAAAATCATACGTATGCTTGCATGGATCTTTAGATTCGTATATAACATCAATAATTCTTCAATGAAACATCAAGGTGAACTGGCTGTTACAGAACTAGACGCTGCTGAGACTCATCTATTGAAGCTAATACAATATGAGTGTTTTACTAATGAAAAGGATCCCCGATTATGCAGTTTAAACTCTTTTAAAGATGAGCTTGGAGTACTTCGATTGAAAACCCGTGTAAGTTCCAGAGAAGATGCGGAACATTTTAGATTTCCTGTGATTTTACCTGCAAAGCATGTTTTGGTGAATAAACTCATTTTCGAACAACATGTAAAGTCTTGTCACATTGGTACTCAAGGACTTATGAGTATTCTTCGAGAGAAGTACTGGATACTGGGCGGAAGAAGAGCTATTAAGTCAGCCATATCAAGTTGTGTTATTTGTAAGAAGCATAAAAGTAAATCATTCGTAACAAGTATACCTCCCCTTCCACAAGATCGTGTGCGCGACGCTGCTGCGTTTGAAATAACTGGTATAGACTTTGCCGGGCCACTGTTCCTAAAGACTGGAGTGAAAGCATGGGTCTGCTTGTTCACATGTGCTGTCTACCGTGCCGTTCATCTGGAACTGTGTACCTCGTTGTCCGTTTTAAGTTTTCTGCAAGCTTTAAGGCGATTTATTGCGCGACGCGGTCGACCAAAGACTATATATACCGATAATGGTACTAACTTTGTTGGTACTGCAAATGTTTTCAGTAAATTGGACTGGCAAAAGATAGAACAAATTAGTAGCGTCGGTAGAATTACGTGGAGATTCAATCCTCCGACTGCTTCATGGTGGGGCGGTTTCTGGGAAAGACTGGTAGGTGTTCTTAAGCAGATGTTGCGAAAAGTACTAGGCCGTGCTTCAGTTACCTATGAAGATTTGGTCACTATTCTGTGCGACTGTGAATCCATTATAAATTCAAGGCCGCTTACGTATGTTTCTAGCGATGCAGATGAATTGGTGCCTCTTACCCCAATGATGTTTTTAAGAGAGCAAGTTGAAGCTGGTATTCCTGATGGTGACTTTGTGGACCGTCAGTCACTTTGTAAGAAAAGTTTACATATTCAGAAGTTAAGAGATGACCTACGTCATAGGTTTCGAAATGAATATTTGGGACAATTGAAATCATGGCGTTCTAAAAAACCTAGTAGACCAATAGCGCTGGGAGAAATTGTGTTGATAGGTAATGACAATGACAAGCGTCTCCATTGGCCTATGGGACGAGTTATTGAATTAATTCCAGGAAAGGATGGGCAAATTCGTCTTGTACGATTGCGTACTATAAAAGGATCATTGCTAAGACCTGTTCAACGTTTATTCCCCTTAGAATGTACTGATGAGAACTTCACAGAACGTGATCTACAAGGTGATGAAGAGAATGGACGTAGTAGGGAATCCACTCTATTGGAAGAAATACCGTTAGGAGAAACCTATAGAGATTGTCATTCTCATTCATTCATTGGTCCAGAACCGGCACTCGGAGTACCAAGGTGTATAGTACGAGATGCCATAAAGCGATAGATCAGGAGTGAACACAAAATCCACTGGAGCAACAGACAGGGATTACACCACAGCAAAAGCTTCATTGGCAAGTCGGAGAATTCCGAAAAAATGTTACTTGGGCTCGTTCCGCTCTAAGTAAAAGTGTTTTTTTTTACTTTAAAATCCAAATTGATTGATTGACTCCGTTTTTAATACATATATCGTTCGTTTTTTGACATGTTTCCCCATAACGTATAAAAGAGAAGGCAGTAAAGAAATAATCCAAAAGTTAGGTGCATTTAATATGGGTTTTTTACTATAATAGAATGTATCATAACATAACTAAAACTTACTAAAAATAGATCTCAATATTGCAAATCTTCCTAGAGTCTATACGATAGGGTCAAAATCAAAATTTAGTGAAAAGTCACTTGTATGTAAAGGTAACACGACAGTCCTTTTTAAGGAAGGAGGGCATTGCCTGGCCAAAAAGAATAATAAATAGCATTTTTTAACTCTACGGAAAAACAATTTATATAGTGCGCTCTTGGACTAATCCATCTACATCCAAACATGTATTTATATTTCCTAATTAATCAAATTTCTGATGTTTAGTTCTCGCAATTCTGGTTAATTATTGTTACCAAAACATGTTCGCCTAAAATTCCCCGAACAGTATAAATTTTTAAACATCATTATTTTACATAAATTAAATTATTTATACAAGAACCATGCAAACTGTAGATCAAGGACAATAACATTAATTAACAGAAAATAAAGCAAGTACCTACCTATGTATAATACTGCGTAATAAAAAAACTCCTATTAAAATTGTTAACTAAATTTATTACAGAGGAGCGACCTACAGAAGATGTCCACTTATTCAGCACAATTTATAACCATAACACCGAATAGTAACGATAAAATAATTGATAAAATAGGGTTAAAATTACCTTATTTTTTGGATCGATTAATTCGATGGCATTAACTGACATCAGGAGGCACACAAATAATTATGATCCTTAATGATTTAAAGTGTAAAACCAGAATAATAACATTTTAACCTTTAAATTTTGCGGCCTATTATCAAAAGGCAAAATAAAAGGCACTAAATTCACAAAATAGTAGGTGCTAAACACTTTTACAACGGAATAAAAAGCAATGAAAGAGCACAAAAACACAATTCAGAACGTGACGTATGGGCGAATAACGGCTCACGGGGAAATTATGATGTCCAAATATCAGCTGCTGATAAGATTACTGCTGTCATTTGTCGGAAAACGATAGAATTGGTTGATATTACTATATTACTAAATGATGTGTCCTCCCCATCAGTGTTATTAGATTTGAACGAAATCCTTCAATATGAAGGGTTTTGGGTAAAATTTGGGATTTTGAAGAAATGAATTAGAAAATTTTTTTATAGAAAAGAGCCGTTATTAGTTAAAACAACAGACAGACCAGAGGAGAATTATTGAAAAAGTACAAAGGTTTCTTTTTTAAAATAAGTTTTGATTTGAGGAGAGATTTTGGGGCAGATTTTGAGGTATATTTTGTTGAAGGCTATTATAATGTGCCACACTAAATGATTCTACCCTTTGAATGTAAGTGTTATAACATTCTCTATGTAGTTCGTATTGCATAAATAACGGAGGTTGCATAAAGAAGAGTTGTAGTGGGGGTTTGTTTACATTTTTAAGTACAGCTTTCTTTTCTACAATACATTTTTTAAGGTATAGAGAAAATCAACAAGGAAAGTTATTACTTTTAAATACTTAACATGAACGAAGCATTAGAGGCAGTGAAAATACAATCATATAGTTGCTTAGACAGAGTCCCAATCCAGGAAGGTAAAAAATTAATTAACACCTGTTAAGAAGTTAGCATTACGAAAATCATAATATTAAATTGTAGGTAAAAGAAAACTCACGTTACTTGATATTTACTGTATTGTTCATTTTATAAAATAAGCTATGCTGATTTTCCAAGAGGTTTCTTGGATTATCAAACTCTACAATGCTCCCATTCTGCATAACCATTACTTTATCGCAGTCCAAAATAGAATTTAGCCTATGCGCTATTATAATTATAGTACAATGTTCAAAATTTTCTCGTACTAAATTATGGACCAACTCATCAGTTTCTAAGTCTAGATTTGCCGTTGGTTCATCCATCACAACAATCTTGTTATTTTGTAATAGTGCACGAGCGAGACAAATCAATTGCTTTTGACCAGTGCTTAGTGATAAATCTAGAATATTGACATCTAAGTTTTTAATTATATTTTCCATTTCAACTTTTTTTAGTACATTCCAAATTTCTTGGTAAGAATAATTTTGGTATGGATCGATATTGGCTCGAACTGGGCCCTCAAAAATTATAGGGTCTTGAGGTATTATCGATACATTTCTTCGCAATGATTCCAGAGATACTGTAGTTATATCAGTATAGTCAATCCAGATTTTCCCTTGGTAATCGTAAAGACGGAAAAGTGTGGATATAATCGAAGATTTTCCCGCTCCTGTTCTACCAACTATTCCTATTTTTTCTCCAGGGTTTATCGTAAAATTTATATCTTTTAGGACTTTACTTTCAAAATTGTATAATAAATTTACACTCTGGTAAACAATTTTGCCTTTCTGTGGCCAGTTGTTAAGCATTTCTCCATTCTTATCCTCTTTTGGTATTTCCGTGTACTCTACCACTCTTTCCACTGATGTCATACAAGCTTCCAACTCTGACCAAACACGTATTATCCATTGAAGATTGCCTGATAGTGCAAATATCTGAGTTAACGCAAGACCTACGTTACCTACTGAAGAGTCTAAAATGAAAAAACCTTATATTAAAATGGGTATATTCAACACCTCCTGTTTTTAAGAAGGTAATTTTAAAATTCTAATAATATATTTAAATGGATTAAAAAAACATATATCGAAAGATGGGCCATAAAGACTGACGTGGCCAAATTTTAAATTTTAATTTTGGAATAGAGATTTTGTCTAAAAACTATATAAAAACGTCCTCAAAGTATTACTCTTGAAAGGTAAGCTAGGTAAAAGGTAACGGTGAATTAAAAAAAATAACCGTCGAGTTCTGAAGTTTTGAGTTTTAAGAAAATTATAATACTGTCATTATCATTGCATAATACAAAATTTAAAAAAAAGGTTTAAAAAAAATTTGTGTGCGTATGATATCTAAATTAAGCCAAAGGTCATAATAGTCCGAATACTTTAATTAATAATTTTTTGCGCCTTAATTTTTGACTAAAACAAAAAACGCTCATTTCCAGTACAACCTATAAAACGGCCATTATTGATCTATTAGTCGATCCTTCGATAATTGAACCAATAGATATAAAAATAAACTTGCCATATTATGCATTTTGTCGTCAGAGTAAAGGCAAATTATAGAAAAAATGTCCATTTTCATTTACTATATATTTTCTGCTAATAGGAATAAATAATATTTAGCTATAATTTACTAGCATCAAACAATATTATCGAATAGTTTATTAGATTATTGTAAAATTATATTTATTAAATGGCAAAAAATTTTGGTTAAGGATGAATCAACGGATTATTAGGTTCTTTGTCTCACTAATGCACTAATAAATAAAAGAAACTAAACCGTTTACCCAACAACCAATAAATGAATCATTTTTCCCGATTTTAACAAAAATAAAATCTGTAAACGCATCTTTTAATTGTCATTTTGACAACGCGAATTTTTGAAATTCAAGATTTGAGAAAATTTATTGAGTTTATTAAGCATTTCTACTAATTTTGCCAGTTTAAATTACTATTATCATATAAATAATATAACACAGCACCGAAGCAGTGTGACGGCTGTGAAAAATTTGGCAAAAATAGGCCAGAATCGTGATTTTCGGGGTAATTACACATTTTTTAATTTTCATTGGCGTCGATCGGTGAGTTTTTATACATTTTTTTTTCTACTGAGCTATGTCAGTAGATTAATAAATGTCCATTGAAAAAAAAGTATTAGATATGGGTACTTTGTCTCAATATTTAATGTACCTATGGTTTTACTGTTCCTTTAATTATCTACACAAAAATAAACTTATAAATTTAAAAATATATATTTTTAGTTGGCCCAAAATTACTGAGAGAAGAAATGCTTACATTTAAAAATTATATAAGAACGAAATATATGTTTTAACCAGTTCAACGAAGACTGTGGCCGGGAACAATACCTATATAATATTTGTTAATATTAACAAAGTGAAAAAGGAAAAATGCAGCAAGAAATACTCAAAAAATTCTTAAGTTTCGTATAGATTTCAAAAAACGCTAAATCTATTTCTGCAACTTGAACAAATGTTTAATAACTTTAAAGAAAATGCAGCATATTTTAGTTAGGCTTAGTTAAATATTTATGTAGGTAATAAAATTTGTTAATATGAATTCTAAATTTTTTTAAATTTGTATGTGCAAAATAACGGTACCTTTACACCAATTTCATATAACCTTCATATACAGTTACAAACTTTAAAAATGTTATTCATCAATATTATTAATACATTATTAAAATCGGAAAGGAAGTTTTGGTAATCTTGATTATTTCATTTTTTGCTGAATTTATAAACAATATTTTTTTAACTGTAAATTTGGGAACCAAGCTATTTGGCCGCTCTATGGAAAGAACTATAATAAAATATTAATTTAAAAAAAATGTTATTGCTTGCAATGTACTAGTTAACAAATACCTAGAATTTCTCTCTATAGTTAATGAAATATAATTCCTTTTCTTATCAAAGTAGATTATTATTTAATGACCTCTGTATATATTTTTAAATAATATTTTTTTGAAAGAACGCCACTGGGCATCCAGAAATGAAAAATGCTGCTGTCCAATAGAATTATGGGGAATTTCAAATGAAAATGTATGTTGGCGGGAAAATTTGTTGTCAAACTGTATAAATTATTTTATAAACCAAGATTTTCTTGTTAATTATAAACAAAAATATATCTTCAATGCAACTGATTTTTGTATATAATAATTTAATGTATATCTACTATTTATAAAGTAGAATTGACATAACTTAAAAATTGTGTCAATTTTATTAAAAATTTAATAAACCTTTACAGAAAAATATATTAAGGGATGTTATGTTATGATAATTTGGCAATATCTCAAATTATGTTTGAGCCAAATAATTTGCCTATGTTCTCAAGTAAAGGCTGGGTCTAATTATACAGGTCGTTGAAACGATCAATAATGGCCAAAAGAAATCAATTAGTCTCCCACTGCCTATATTTTTATTCACCCTTTAATATCTACCTAAAACTTAGTGGCGTGCATACAATAAAGACAAAAAAACATTTCCTACCCTGAGAACAATAAAACAAACAGAAACAATTTATTTTTATATATTAGTTTGTATCCGTGTCATCCAACTTTGGCAATTTATCTCTGCATTAATATAATAAATAATTGAAATAAAGTTTTTTAGCGGCAGGCGGAAAAAGTGGTGCATCTATCTTTTGCATTAAAGTACACAGGGACGCCAAATGTAATGGGTTCCCTGGGGCACAGGTAGACAATGACAGACTTTTTCGTGATGATCTTTAATGCAAAATGCACCACCTTATCCGCCTGCCGATATTAAGAATCACAATCACATTCTTTTATCCACTAAATTTCGGACATACTTTTTTAATTATGCGTATGCCCACTCCGGGGATCGAACCCGGACCGCCACAGTCGAATATCAGTACCTGACCTCTGAGCCACTGCCGCGATAAAGGTGGATAATAGATTTGTAATTTATAATTAGTATTTTCAACCTTTTACTAGACTTCGCGTCGTCAGGTTTCGGGAAAAAAATAAATGCGGAGGCGTTAATTGTTACTATTCCGGCTAGCAGCGTGTCTGCAGAACGATACTTTTTTGGATCAAAAAGAATTCATACCTTTTACAAAACACAGAGGGAGAGACACGCTTATTAACAATAATCTCGCTGAAGAGCGACTTTTGCAGGATTTAAAACGCAAGACCAATTTTTATGACGATGTTTTAAAAGAATTTTTATGTAAAAACCTCCGTGTTGAACTCATTTACAAGTAATGTCGTTTTATTCTTCTTCTGCCAGTGTTCTGTGACAAAGCCGAACAAACTCAAAAAAAAGACATTTTGTGACAAAATTTGAAATTTAAATGCTACGGAAGGTAAATTTTTGTCTTAAATGCAATTTTTGTCTGCCCTGATTAAAAAAGCATTGCACGCCTCTGCTAAAACTGGTCGAAATCTCTAACTATGTGTGGAAATTATGTGTTCTTTATATACAATTAAAACTTTTATATAGAATTTGAAAGCTTTACATTTCTCTTTTTCTCTCATCTTTACCTTTCAAGAGTAACAATATTTAGAAGCCTAAGCAAGCATTGATGCTTGAATTGACCCGATTCATAGCAAATTGTGTATTAGACACCTGCTGATTCATTTTGTTATTCTTTGAATAAAAAAATATTTTATATTTTCATAGCTTAAATAACAATTGCTTAATACCTGTATCCAAAAACAAAAAGGTAAAAATAACAAGAGACACAAAGATATTGCAGTCCAAATCCATAGCATATCCAAAAGCTCTTTGCGCTATTGCTTCCATATACAAAGCCGAAATGGCCAAGTCCTGATGTTTATCGAACTCCTCTTTTAAGAGCGGTACAAGTAATACGGGAGGTCAGTGGCGTATCTACAAAATTTCGTGCAGGTACTGAGTGGGTAATGGAAAACGTGAAGGTAGAGAAACCTCGCTGGCCATGCGTCGCCGCCGAAAAATTTTTGGAACCACGCCCAAATTCATAAAAAATTCATAAATTAACTTATTTATTTTAATTTTTTTTAACCCATGTTCAGATTTTTGGCAGTATTATCTGTTTGGATTCTAAGGGTAAATGACCAAAGAACTTATTAAATATTAAGTTACATCATTCTATGGGGCTCTGGAGTAGGGGCCATGCCCACCCCCCCCCCCCCCCCCCCTTGTCAATACGTCACGCCACAATGAAACGTAACAAACATACTAAGTTTACACACATTTCTTTGGGTACTTGTTTTTTTTTAGATAACATGGTACATAAATACAATTTTCTTAAGAGTTCATCAATGCGTGTAAAATACAATTATTTTTTGCAAACTTCTATTGGTTTTTAGAGTAAAAATAGTGTTATGCTTATGAATAACGAACATGGTAGGTTATGAAAGAGTGATGCGGAGAGGAATATTTTGTCTATGAGAAGCTATTATTGTTTGTGATATTTTTTATATATGTTTATTTTTATGATGTGCTATTGCCTAATATTTACGGCATATTGTCCTCACTGAATTTCCCGTATTAGATGATTTTGTACAAATTATAGCTCTTTAGTAACTATAAGATCTTATATAATAATAATAATTATATTAAAAAATATCAAAGGCGTAAAGCGAGAGCACGTAACGCGGGGCGACCTGCTGGATCACCTGACTTAATACCTCTGGATTATTTCTTCTTTTTGGTAACTTCTGTTTACAAAGTATATATAACATATTTCTTTGTAGTTTTGAACAAGGTTTTAATATAAACCAGAATGTAAGCAAATTAAAAAGATTTTTATTTTTAAAATTAAAACCCAGAAAAAAATGTCTTACAGATTAAATAGAAAAGTTATTTTTGCTAGTGCCCATATTTTCATTAAAATACAGTCAATCCATTTTATTTTGAATCACTTAGTATAATGTCTTTGGCTTTAGTTTAGGTCTTTTTTATATAGGATGTTGGCTAAAATAGCAAGTCGTTAGAAATCTGGTGATTTTATAATTGATGTTTCTAAAATATAAAGCAGTGAAAATTAACTTTTAATAATTTGTTGGTTACAGCTTTATATTAAGTACTTACTGTAACTATACAGCGCAGTTACGTTCGTGTCATTTAAAAAAAAATTCAAAAATTGTGATGTGACAGCTTTGCTTGTAGCTTTAGGTATACTTGTTATAAATCGATACTTAATATTATTACATTGTTAAGGCCTTTTTACATTGGATGCAATTGCAAGAAAAAATTGCCTGAAAGCATGCGCTTTGTCGACGTTTTAAACAGCTGATGCAGGTTTTAAATGGGAAAACGTGCATCAGCTGATTAAAACGTCGTCGAAGCGCATGCTTCCAGGTCATTTTTCTTTCAAGTGCACCCAATGTAAAAAGGCCGTTAGAAACCGATGATGATTAGTAGTTGTTTTTCTTGGTCAACCTAGCTCTATTCTTTATTGATTTTTGATATTCTCTCCATAGCGTTTCAAAATTTGAGATATGGCCACTTGAGTTTTATTTATTTCCTGGTAATACCAGACTATGACTGACTATGCTCAAACAGACCTCTTGCAGGAATATTATTTTGGAGATATAAATCGGTTACTGGCATTAATTAAAAAAAAGTTTTTTTGGCTACAAGAATAACTAATAATAATTTCTTATGCCTTGGCGTCCAGAACTTAATGAAATGCCAATAATTTATAATTTTGACAAATTGACAAGCGCAATAATTGGTTGGGTAGCAACATAAGTCACATTTCCATTAATACGCCGTTTCAGTTCATAATAATTGGTAATGTCACAATTTTTAGTATTTAATTTTCATGAACGGCACTGCGCTGCGCTCTAGTGGATACAATAAGTACTTAACATAAAACTGTAACACTAATAAAATTTAACTTTCATTGCTTTGTATTTTCGAACCATCAATTTTAAAAATAGCAGATTTTACGTGGCTTGATATTTTAGCCAACACCCTGTATAAAAAACATAAAATAAAGTAAAACACATTATACTCAGTAGTCCAAAAGACAGCCTACTTAACAAACTCAAAATGGAATGTATTGCTTGAATTTTAATGAAAATATGAGTTTGACATTCAAGTACGTTTTTTACATATTCCATAATAATTATTAGACGCAGTGTATTTTTGAAATGTTTATCTCGTCTTTGTAAAAGTAAAAATTCCATGTACTTACTTATTGCCCCAAGTCTCTTTAATGCCCTAGCTGCAGGTATATAAAACATTCTTATGCCCATTAGTGTAGTGAAAAACAATATCGAAACAAACAGAAACATACAATTAACTGTTACTATTAAAACTATGGTTCCTCCAATTGCAAAAACGCTCTAAAACAATTAATAAAAAATAATACTGTATATTATGAATCACTTAATAAAACCCTTCGAAAAGTGGAGTGTTATAGACCAGACATGCCAAGCTACACGTATTAAAATTGTTATTTAAATTATCATAGAAAATATGGCACGTTTTTGGAAATATAGGCATAATTTTTATTTTAAAAAATCCGTTAGTGTATTAAGATGGATCGCGCTTACTGTACATTTCTTTACACGGACAATTTTTCCAAGTCTACCTACTTTTATAAGGTCCATAAAAAGAAATGGGAACACTTCGTCAACATGATCCAGGTCGTAGGAGAACCTGAAAGGAATAATTGAAAATAGTTGTAGTAAAACTTTTTTTTAGCAAATAGCTGCATAATTCATTTAACCATATGGCTATTTACTGTTAAACTTCGCTCCTAGTATGTAGGTAATGTAAACATTGTTTATTAATTTATTTATACTTATTTTGTCATTGTAAGACTATTGTCAAATAAAAGACGTTTATTATTTTGAAATTTTAATAATAGATATAGATATTTAATTTTTATTGATTCAGCCGATATTATTACTACTATAGGTGAAAATCCATAATTATAATATCATGGAATACAGTAAAACAAAGTAGAATTAGTAAATTTCCACTATATATTGTGATTATGTGATTTTACAAATTGAACTTTGTTTTACTCTATCCCATTAATCGAATAGGTAAAAAATTATTTTAATTTCAAAAGCCCATATTTTCATAAAAATTAAATCAATCCGTTCCATTTTCCGGTTATTGGGTGGGCTGTCTCTCGGCGCCCTAAGTACAATATGTGTGACTTCACATTATGTCGTTTTTATACAGGGTGATGGCTAAAATATCAAGCTGTATAAAGTCTGCTGATATTAAAATTGATGTTTTTAAAATACGAAGATATAAAAATTGAATTATATTATTGTGTTGGTTACAGCTTTATGGTAGTTACTTACTATACCCACTACAGCGTAGTGTCGTACGTGTTAATTAAAAAAAAATTCCAAAAATCTTTATACTGCCAATTATGGTGCTAGAAAGCGTAAATGCAATATAACGATTTTTGAATTTCAAGTGACACGAACGGCACTGAGCTGTAAAGGGTACAATAGGTATATAACATACAACTGTAACCAACACAATAATACAATTCAATTTTCATATGTTCGTATTTTAGAAACATCATTTTTAAAATCTGCAAATTTTACACAGCTTGATATTTTAGTCATCACCCTGTATAAAAAAGACATAAAGTAAACTCACAAATATCGTATTTAATGATCCAAGAGCCAGCCTACCCAATAAACTGGAAATGGAACGGATTGACTGAATTTTTATGAAAATATGATTTTTTGAAAATCAAGTATTTTTGAACTATTTCATAATTAATGGACGCAGTGTATTATAATTACTTAATTGTTTTTGTTTATTTATTTATATTTTAATAAAAATTTAAATGATCTTTTAAAACTTCCTTATTTTTTCTGTTGAGTTAATAAATATTTTTTGTTTTTAGCTTCTTTGAGTTTTAATTATTAACATATTTAATTAAGTCCTTTATAAAATACTGATTTCTATGCTTATTTTAAATAATAAATTTTAGAATCACAATTCAAAATAGTCAACTTCTAAAATTATTAAAAACGGCAGCTTTAGTTCAGTTGATTCAGGATAATGTTCAGAGTTAGACCATATTCGAAAGATTTAAAAGATAAAGTAGTACATTTGTTTTCCAGTGAAATTATTTACAGAGGTAGAAAAAATTTGTAATAGAATTATTGTAGAACTTGTGGACTTCATGAATGACAGGCAAGTATATCGCAGTAATCATAACTCACGAATATCAGTCTCTAGCGGGTTGTTATAAGATTTTTTCTTTTAATCTTTTTATTGAAAGTAATTATCCCTGTTTTAGTTTACCTGTTAAGAATATTTCCAATAAAATGATTATCCATAAACGACATAACACAGTTTATGATGCTGTGGCACATAGATTTATGAAATATAATCGATGATCTCCTGCAGTATGCCAAAAATATATATGATCTGACCAGGTCTAAGCCAGCAGAAACGCCAATCATGGTTATGTATAGAGTAAAAGTGCTGTCTCTTAACTCAACCAAATCATCTTTAAATATTGTACCATTTTCGGTATTTGTATAGTTGCTATCTGTACTTATATTTAAGGTATTTTGCTGGTAGTCTACCCTGAAACAGTTAGATACAGGTTGGCCGCTTAGTGTGGCAAAGTACAATAGCTCCGTTACTATTTCAAATACATCAAAAATGTTAATATAAAAGTTAAAGGGTGGTGAGTGAGTTATAACGTTAAATTAATTAATAACTCCATAGGGAGGCTCAAAATAGCGGAACAAGGAACAATGTTTTTTTTTTTAATATAACACTGTTGATTTCTGCATTTTTAAATTATACTTAAAATTCTACACCCATTTTATATAGCACAGTACATGTCTAATTCAATTGTTTTTAAGATATAGGTATTTAAAAAATTACATTTATGTCAGTTTAAAAAAAAACTGTTTTTACGGTCCTATTTCCTACCCTCAAATGCCAACTTTCGGTTTTTTTTAGCCACTCTATAGAGTCAAAAATAATTTTACGTTATAACTCATTTACTGCCCTTCAACTTTTATATTAACATTTTTTATGTATTTAAAATAGTAACGGAGCTATTGTACTTGCCACGCTAAACCGCCACCGTGTATGTGTTATAAATATTATTGTTATTATTAGGGTTTGGGTGGAAATGCTAGATACTTTAATATTTAAATGTTGTGTAATGAATCTAAGCGAATTTGTAAGTAGGAAAAGAAAGATTCAATATTGGCAATACATGGGAAACAAATATTATGAGGAAATATCTGTAGTGAAAAGCTCAAATTGACCCTCATTCATATAAAGCTCCTTAAATATTGAAATTCACCAACTAAGTACCTAGTTTAGGATACATTTCAGAACTTCACCATTAATACGACGAATACCAAAGGCCAGGTTAACCACACTCACCCTTGACGACAAGGAGCAATAATAATCGTCATTGTCAAGAATAATCATTCCGGTATATCTCTTATAATATCTGAAGAAGTCAATTATGGATGTTTTTTTAAAGTCTATGTCGGCCGCCGAAGGCTACCTGCAGAAGCCCACCAAAAGGAAAAAGATATGTCCAGCAACATTGTCAATCTCAATGTTTAAACTGCTATTTTATCAACTTCCAGCGACAGTTTGTAAATATCCACGTGCGTATAGTATACAGTTTTCTAGCAGCTACCGCTCAAATATGGCTTCAGAAATAAATTTTTACAGGGTGTCATGTTTTGAACCAAATCTGTGGATAGTTAAAAGAGGAAAAATGGAGTGACCTCCTAGATCCACAGATCTGCCCCTTAGACTTTATTTATGGGCAAAAAAACACCTTTGGAATCAGGTAGGCATAGACGATAAATAGACAGTTTCATTCGTAAGCATTCAAAAATTAAAAATTAGGATGGTAGCCTTAACTGAATGAGAAAAAAATATAATATTTGCATGATATCTTAAGAGAACATAGAGAGAGGCTTGACTTGCTAACAATGAAATACATTTTAAACATCTAATAAAGCAGCTTTTGTTAAATTTTTAAGTACTTCCTATTTATATTGTGTTCTTGTTCATTTATTTAAAATTGGTTATCCTATGCCTTTTGACTGATAAATCCATTGAATCCTACATCGTTGAATTTGACATTTAATTTTTATTTGGTAATTCTTGGGTTTACAAGGTTACGCAAAAAACAACTCATTTTATTGTAACGACGTTTCGTCGTACTTTATCAAGCTTTATTCATCTTGGAATTGCTTGTATTAAGTTGAACTCAGTTCAACTCCAAGATGAATAAAGCTTGATAAAGTACGACAAAACGTACGAAACGTCGTTACAATAAAATGAGTTGTTTTTTGTGTAACCTTGTAAACCCAAGAATTACCAAATAAAAATTAATTACAAAGGTTAAGAAACACAAAATTTGACATTTAAGGGACTACTTGATTCTTCAAAAATATACAGGACGTTCTATTTAATATAAAGAGTTAGTATTTTTCTGACTAATCCTGTTAAAGCTGAAGAAAACTCTAAAAATAATTATTAAACTTCATTGTATTGTAAAAAATATTTAAATTCTTTTGAATAAAAATAACATTTCGACACTCCAAAGTCTGTACAGTCCAAATTTAAAGAGTTTTTACAAATTTATTCATAAAAAATGGTAAAATTTAGGCCATAGAACGCAACAAGAAGATTTAAATTGTCAAGTTAAACCTTTTGGTGTTGTTGTACCAAGAGTAACTTTTTGTTTGTTCACGTTCGTAAATATAAAACAAAGTAATTTTCTTACCATTTGGAAACAAGTTTCTCGGATAAACTTTCTGTAAATTGTGCGCCAAAGAATATAACAAGTATGACGCCAAAAATAAGTACACCTCCGCCATTCTTGATATAGCTAAAATAATTTTTAATATCCACCTTTCCCATATTTTTATTTTCGTGATAAATGTTGGTCCGCAATTCTTCATTTTTTGAAAATCCGGGACCATTTTTACCTAAAAATAATAAACTCTGAACCGGAAGCATGAGATACGGTTCGCAAGGAAGTCGACATCAAATGGCATTTTTTTATTTGTCATTTTTGAATTTTAGTAACATTAAAGAATCTCATTTTGGACGTTATCTTGAATAATAGTGCCACAGCTCTAAAACATACTTCTCTTACATTCTCCACGGGGAGGATACAAATAAAAGAGTTACTTCTCCACACCCCTATCTCTGACGCCCCCCCCCCCCTTCCGCAAATTGCTAGATATCACCGTTTTTGCATTTTTTAAGAATTCTTCGTATTGAGATGGAAAAATGCAATATTGAAAGGGTTTTCGAGACAATAAATGGGTCACGACCGAGGTATATACCACCACTGCCTATATATAACCAAAAATCATCCTCTTACTGCAAAACCCTTTCCAATAACCCATTTTTCTGTCCAAATACGACTAGAACAGAGTAAACAGGAAAAATGGGTGGTTTTAGGTCATTGAACTTTACCTTCTCTTTCAGAAGTTTTCAGGAAACCGTGATTTATTAATTCATCTTGGAAAATTTCTTCAGGTCTTAAAACAGATATAATTTCCCCTTGATCAAAAATAATCACTTCTTTGGCTTGCTTTAGGTGCAGAGAATTTTGCGTCACAAAAATTACAATTTTGTCTCTAAGAAAATTTCTTATGCAATTATTGAAAATGTCCTCTTGTACCTTAACATCTAGACCCGCCAGCGGATCATCTAAAAGGTAAATGTCACTATTCTTGTAGATAGCCCTTGCTAAATTTACTCTTGCTTGTTGGCCCTTACTAAGATTCAGCCCCCCATCTAAAAAAATGCCGAATATTAATATTTTTAAACACTGCGTTCATTAATGGAATATGAGGTAAAAAAGTAACGCAAAGAGCAGGGCATAGCCGACCAACAAGAACAACTACTAATTATGATCAGTTTCTAATAATGTAATCTGTTTCTAATTTATAACAAGTATAAAGCTACAAGCGTGGTTGTCAAGCTTTCACATGGGTCGACTATGTAAACAAACAAAACTCAATCGTTCAAATTTTAGCGTTTAATTTATGATTCTAGCATATCTGATTGAGACGCTAAAATAGTTCTTTTGCAAGGCACATTTATCATTTTAACAAATTGGCAAGCGTTAGTGTACTGCAGTGTTGCAGGGTCCCCCAAAAAAGAATTACGAAATGTAACTAAAATATTTGCTATTACCAAAAAACAAATAATATAATATTCGGCATTCACGTTGTAAATGATAAAAAACTGCTTGTGAAGTCCGAACCATACAAGTAAAGTCGACCACAGTGGAAGTACCTACCGGTTACCGCTATCGCCGAGTTATTTATCGTGCTCTGCGAGCTGCTTGAAACGCACGCTCAGTACACCGCTTTCCCCTTGCCCATCTAACGTACTTAGCCGTTATTGTGTGTGTGTATTACGTTAATGGCACTGGTTTAAACCAAATGGCCAGCTTCGATTTTTTGATTCAGTAGTCTGAAGAAGGAGCGTTCCTTTCTTCGAAAATGTTTGAGGAGAGAGGAAAGAAAAACAATCTATCCTTTTTTTTACTGGAATTATGATACCTTACATTTTGAAATTTGGGTGTTTATCTCTATATAGGTATAACATTAAATAATTTTTTTTTTTTTTTTTTTAATACAGCTGTGCTTATATTCCTTTTTTTTATTATTATTATTTTTTTAATATAGTTGTGCTTATATTCCTTTTTTTTATTATTATTTTTTTTTTATTATTTTTTTTTTTTATAATTCTATTCTATTATCTATAATATGTTTGTATAGTGCCTTATAAATATTTACATCATTCAATGATATGAGGTGACTCAAATTGAACGGCCTTGTCACGAAGTCACCCAGATCATCAAACAGCGAGTTTAAGCTATTTTGTAGGTTGATACATTCTAGAATGCAATGCTCCATATCGCCTATTCTTCCACAACTACAATACTCGGTACCAACTAAACCTATCCTCTTCTTATGTTTCGGGTATAAAGCATGAGAAGTTCGGATTCTTGAAATAATTCTTATTAAATTTCTATTTGATATTTTATTAAACCAAGAAGTTTTTGGAATTATAGGGAAAATTGCCTTATAGAACAATCCCTTATTACATTCAGTATAATGCATCTGCCACTCATGAATCATTTTTTCTTTCGCGTTTTTTATTATGTCAGATGAAGGAATTTTAAGTTCCATATTTATATAATCGATTGTGGTAGCTTCTTTAGCTAGTTTATCAACTATTTCATTAGCTGATATTCCTATGTGGGCTCTTATCCACACTAAATTGATTATAATATTATTGTACTCTAGAATATGAAATGTTTTTAAGATTTCCACGATAATATGATTGGTAAGTGCATTATTATTACAGTTAGATATTCCTTCCAGAGCGCTTTTGCTATCTGAAAAGATTACAAATTGCTTATTGTTATATTGTTTAAAACCTAAGCAGTATCTAAGTGCCTCCAGGATAGCCCATAACTCTGCTGTATAAATTGATGCATTGTTTGGTAGTCTAAATTTCCTGGAAATGTTTTTATTCTGATGATAAAAGGCACAGCCAGTACGGTTAGCCATCAATGACCCATCTGTAAATATGTGTTCTGACCCTTTCCAAACTGTGTTGAGATCTTCTAGAAACTGTAATCGTATAATATTTTGATCTTCGGTTTCTTGCTTCTTAATTATTACTTTAGGTGTATTATTAATGTTTGAGAGTTTAAGTTGATAAAATGGAGATGGAGATGACTGATATATTTTATCTTTTATTTCTGTTATCCATGAGTAGCTTATAGTCAATAGTGGGAGATTTTTTACTCTCCAGTAGGCGTGTGTATAGCCTAATACTGTAAGATCATGTATTTTACTTACTAACACACTTTCCTTAGCTATGATTCTGAGTAAAAATTTATCAGCTGGTAGTTTTCTTCTTAGTTCTAATGGAGGTTCCCCTGTTTCGGCTTCCAGTACATGTATGGGTGTGCTATTTAAGAATCCGACACATTTGCGAAGGGCTTTGTTTTTAATTTGTTCCAGTTTTTTTAAATGTGTGTCTGCAGCTGAGCCATAAAACAAACATCCATAATCCATTATTGATCGTATAAATGCCTTATAAAACAATAGACATATGTTAGGATCAGCTCCCCATTTGTAATGACTGAAGGCTCTTAAAAGGTTGATGCTATTTTCGGTTTTTTAAATAATACTTTGTATATGATCTTTCCACAGTAATTTTCGGTCCAGATTCATGCCTAGGTACTTAATAGTACCTTTGCAGGCTATTGTTGTATCATCAATCTGTATTTGGTTCAGTGGCTGTGATCTGCTTCTTGAAAAAATACATGCGACAGTTTTTTCCCGTGAAAGTGTAAGTCCATTTCTCTCCAGCCATGTTTGGGTTTTCAAAAAAATTTTTTTTAAAGCGTCTATTCCTTTTTGAACGGCTTTATTTTTAGAGTAGAGACAAATATCATCTGCAAATTGTAATAGCCACTCTTCATCTTCAAAAATGGATTCCAAGTCATATGTGTAAATGATATATAGAAGCGGACTCAGTATACCTCCTTGGGGTAGGCCAATTTTTGCTGTCTGTGGTTTTGTTAGTCCCTCATTTGTTCTAACAAAAAGTTGCCGACTGTGATATAGATAGTATATATTTTTAATTATTTGTATTGGAATGCCAAGTGCGTTCATTTTTTTAATTAATATGCTATAATTAACATTATCGTAAGCTCCCTGTATATCTAAAAAAATTGCTGAGGTGGATTCGTTCTTTGTAAAACCTAATTGGATATCTGTAACTAAGTTCGCTATCACTTCTTGCGTCGATGTTCCTTTGCGAAATCCATACTGGGTTCGTGGAAATTTTTTGTGCTTCTCCATCCAGAATTCAAGTCTATTTTTAATAAGTCTCTCATATGTCTTTAATATGCACGATGCCAGGGCGATGGGTCTATATGAATTATGATCGTTTCCAGGTTTTCCTGGTTTTAAAATTGGAACCACTATATATTCGTACCAGTCTTCTGGGATAGGTCTTAATCCAGAGTATATTTCATTAAAAATATTTAATAAAATTTTTTTTGCCTTTTCAGGTAAGTTGGATAGCATGGAGTAGTGAATTTTGTCCTTTCCTGGAGCAGAGTTGTTGGTGGTTTTTAATGCTCTTGTTAGATCTTTTGTATCAAATTTTCTTGTTAATTCATTGTCACGATTATTAGTAAGTGCTTCCGGGTTAAACGGACTGATAATATAAGGGGGTGCCAGTTTATCCTTAAACTGCTCTATCCAGGGATCATTTAGAGATATTTCAGATCTGTTTTCCTGTCTTCTATTTTTAAATTTGTTGACATTTTGCCACACTTTTCCAATGGGGGTATTTTTATTTAAAGACATGCAGTAATTTCTCCATTGTTCCCGTTTTGCTTCCTTTAATGTTTTTTTCGCTAAAGCGTCGATTCGTTTGTATTCTATTAAATTCGCGGCATTGGGATTTAATTTATATTGCGAGTACATTTCCTTTCTTTTATTAACTATGTTTTGACAATTTTTATTCCACCAAGACTTACCAATTTTTTTTGTTTTTTTATTACTCTCTATTGCGGGGATTGAATTACTTATAGCTTTGTTTAGTTTCTCCATAAATAAATCATAAGTACAATTTTCAATATCAGAAAACTCTTTCGCGCTTTCAATAAAAAAGGAATCCCAATTTGCTTGGTTCATATTCCATTTCTTATAGGTATTGTTAAAAGAGGTAGGCCTTGGATTTACGTTACATGTTATAAGAATAGGCACATGGTCTGATCCATAAGTATCATCTAGCGTTGACCATTGTAGGTCAGGAAGTATGTCAGGTGATGTCAATGATAGATCTAACGCGGAGTTATTTCCACCCGATGGGTGTAATCGCGTGTACGATCCGTTGTTTAAAAAATTTAAATTACTTTGATCTATCGCTTCTAAAAGGTATTTTCCTTGTAGATTACTATCATTACATCCCCATGCTACATGGTGAGCATTAAAATCTCCGCAGATTAAATAAGGATTTTGAAAGTGTGAAAAAAAAGAATTCCAGTTATTCGTAGTAATTCCGGTTTGGGGTTTAATATACAATGAAATTAGCTTTAATTCTAACCCATTATCCATTGGTATCTTAATTCCAGTATACAAAATATTATTAAAATGGGTTACTAATATTTCCTTATATTTAATATTATTTTTTATTAATATCGCTACTCCGCCCTTTCCATCAAGGCGGTCTTTTCTAATAATATTATAACCTAAAAATGATATGTACTGATTTGGTTTAAACCAGGTTTCGGACAATAACGCAATATCGATTTCGTTTTCAGATATTAAATATTCAAGATTTACTTTTTTAGACATTGCCGACCGGCAATTCCATTGACATATTTTTAATTTGTTCATCGATTATAAATTTAGTTAAATAAAGTTTTTTCTTAAATAAATTAAAACCCTTTTACTAAAAACGGTTTTTTTTTATTTGTCTGTTACCCTGTTATTTATTAAATTTTCAATTTCAGTCTTATTTATTTCAAATGTATTTTTTTCTTTCATAAAATTTATTATTGGCATAACCAATTCTACCACTTCATTAGTATCTACTGCTTGATCAAATCTGTTGGTA
Organism: Polydrusus cervinus; assembly: GCA_935413205.1. Taxonomy (NCBI): domain Eukaryota; kingdom Metazoa; phylum Arthropoda; class Insecta; order Coleoptera; family Curculionidae; genus Polydrusus; species Polydrusus cervinus. Next base: position 48,467,994 of record OW284514.1, read on the forward strand.
CTTGGACCTGACCTATTAAGAAAATTTGTAGAGATTCCCTGTTGATAAACTGATTCCTTTGTAATATCTTTGCCTCCCTGGGTTATTTTAAATTGAGAAAGAATTTGTTGGTGCTGTGTATGGGTTTCAGGGGTTGGACTAGCCACTCTATTTCTTTTAGCAGGTGTTTTTATTTGGGAATATCTAGAGGAATTGTTTTGAGAATAATTTTTATTTTGAGATTGTGAAGCAGCATATTGTTTATTAAGTTCATAAAGGTCTATTTCTGAAAAATTATTTGCTGTTATAGAAGCATAGGTAGTTTTTGGAAAACATTTTTCGGCATCTTTATAAGAGAGTTTCTTTTCAGCCATAGCTTGTTTAATATTATTTTGTCTAGAAAACTCGGCACACTGTTTTAGGTTATTGGTTTTATGACTACCTTTGCAATTTAAACATTTACTCTCCACCGCATTTATGGCACATTGGTTTTCCGCATGTTCTGCTGCGCAGATTGGACATCTTATTTTACTTTTGCATTGTTTTCTGGTATGGCCATATCTATAACAGTTATAACATAATATAACTCTTTGAATGTAATGTTTTACCTCGCATTTTACGTGTCCTATTGCTACATAATTGGGAAGGGTTGATGATTTAAAGGTTACTATTACCGATTTTGTATTTACTATTGTTTTTTGTTTCGTTTTTTCATCTAATATTACTTTTGTAATTCTTTTAACAGCGAATATTGTGAAGTTACAATGTGAATCAAATTGTTTAATTTTTTTCTTTAAGATTTCATCTGTAATATCAGTTTCCATCCCGGAAATAACGCCCTGACTAAGAACGGTAAATTTCGGAATGTATGCTTCCAAACTGTATTGTTTTAGCAATTGAGAATCTACCAAACGATTTGCGGATTTGCTATCTTTAAAATTTATTCTTACTCTATTGCGACCTACTGAGTCAATTTCCTTTATCTTATTATCTAATTCTGGGTGGGTATTATAAATTATATCATTTATTTTAATCGCGTTTAGCTTGCCTCTAAACTCTTTTGAAAAATTTTCTATATAAACATAAAAAGGTCCTACTAGGTCATTTTTTTCGTAATATAGTTTTTCTTTAGTTACCGTTGGGATGGCATTTTCCAGCCCGTTACCTGTGTCCTTATTTTTTTCTCTTTGCGCCATTTCTATGTCTTGTTGGGAAAGGGGGTGAGAGGGATTCACCTCCGATCCAATTTTTTTTAAATCCTATATCGGGGGGTTTCCCCCCGCTATCTACGTTCATTTCTCACAAACTTAAATTATATGCACTTTAACTGTTTATTTATTTCTTTATCGTCGCTCGGAATTCGGTTGATTAGAAAAAAAAACAACACTGATAAAATCGACCGCACGTATTGATAGCCCGGTCAACACTGAGCCGTTATTTAACTGAAGAATTCGCTGCATTTAGTGCAGCGCGGACGCGGTATTGGGTAAAGTTGTATAGAATTTTTACGCGACGTTCTGGTTTACGGTAAATAATATAGTGCGTGCGTTTGATTCTGTTTTTGCGTGTCGCTGACAATAAATATTAAAAGTGTGACCAACCTGATCATAATTTAATCTGTATCTGAGTAATAAGATTGTTCTCCCTACCTATTCTCGGTTCCGGGGGTTTGGTATTTAAATAAATTGTAAGACAATAATATTTAACACATCCAAAAATAAATAATAAAACCTTACAAAACATAAAGTAGGTATGTCATGAAATCGCCAATTTAACTCAAAAATTGTAATTCTTCACCTCACTGGAACAAATATGTCAAAATATTGATACCATGACCTCAAAATGCGACAACTCTAGACATACACAGCCGTTCGTTAGCGAATGCCGATCACTCTGATTGCTCCGGAATTATCGGCTTCTAGGAATGAGAAGGCTATACTGGTGAAGAATTTATAATTTAAACTTCTTAATCCTGGGTTTAAGGGGACTTTATATTATTGGGCCTTAGTGGCCCAAGAAACAATAACCTCCCTAATTAACTATTAGATTGATAGAATTTTGATGAAAATTGTGGGCGTTTAAAATTCAAATACTTTGTTACCATAATTTAATGGACGCAGTGTATTTAGTAACTTTAATCGACTTCAAAAATGCTATGAAAAGAAAGAAAGCACAAAAGGAATTATGGATTAAAATAATTTCTTTCCTACTTATATAGAGAGGATTACTTCTTGCTACTTAAAATTGTACAAAATATACTTTACACGAAAGCTTAAAAAACTGTGTATACTATTTTGATGTTACACAAGTATGCCAAATTTTATTGAAAATCGGTAACAAGTTCTATCTTTTGAAAATTCGGAAAATAAAACAATACCTAATTCATTTTGCATTTTTGATTTAAAAACTTAGTAATATTTCTCACCTGTAATAATAGTACTATCTCCATTTGGCAAAACTTTAATGTCATATTCTAAACAACAATTTCTAATGACTTCATCATATCTTATTCGGTTATATTTTTCGCCAAATAAAATGTTTTGTCTAACGGTAGCTGGAAACAACCATGGATCTTGTGAAGCATATGACATGCTTCCAGCAATAACACAGTGTCCATTTGTTACAACATATTCTTCCAGTGTGGCCTGTTAATATAACAAACTAAATGAATTTTGTGAATTTCAGCACATTTAGGAAGATTGTATTTTTGTTTCTTTGGCAACTATTTTTCACAACTAACTTTATACACTTATCAGCAAAAAAAAACGGACAAGGAAAATTATTATCAACTTTGATATTAGTTAACTTTTCTGATTTTAAAATATCTTTAATGAAATTTTCGAAAGATGGTAGCCACAAGTATTACGCGCTCTCCAATTTAAGAAAATTGTGATAATGACATGTGTGATATTATACCGAGGGCAACAAATGATACTTTTTTTGCCTTACGTTCTTAACACCCTGTGGAAAAAGTAGGTAGTGCGATGATATTGTAGTGCATTTCATGTGGAAGTCGCATGTTTTCTTAACATCTTGTTTTTCGATTCGTCCCAATAACTGTTCTTTTTAAAAAGATATAATCTTTTAAAAAAATCATTTAAATTTTTACAATGTTAATGAAAAAAAAATTAAACGTGATAAGTTGCCTATCAACTAGCGTTTTATTTTATTATCAGTGTCAAGCTTGAAATATTGCCCAAACATGCTTTCAGAAGTTGTTGCCCGTGATGTGGCACTAAAGGACGATGGCCGAAACATACGATATATCGCTAACGTCTTGGGTGAGGCTAAAGAGTACCGTACAGGATACAATTAGTCCCTTTCGACAAACTTCAGTTGGACCGATTTGATATCGCTTTCATCAACAACATAGTAGATTATAATCAAGAATATCGACCATCTGACTTACTCTAATTAAAGATGACTTTCCTGAACCCATGTGACCAGTTACCATGTATAGTCCAGGGTTTTCTATATATAAAGAAATATTGCTTAGAATTTGTTCATTTCCAATAACGATCGATGCATTTTGGAATTCAATTTTAGGTTGAATAATCTAAAAATTATTATCATAGTTATTAAAATTACACCAACCCGAGAAAGAAGATAGTAAAAAGCATATCATGTATTTTTAAATCGTATTTTATATTTTTATAAATATAACTGTGAATACTTACTATTGTTTTTGCTGCGGCATATATACAAAAGTATGTTAAGATTTAGTTGTATAATAAGATCTTAAGTATGAGTTTTGTAAAGCTCTACTTAGAGTTGAACTCGGTCCTGCTGAGCTTTTATTTTTCAGGTAAGTTGTCAATTTTCTAGGCTTAAATCACGTTATTAATTACTGATGACATATAACCCAATAAACCTTATAAAAAATTATTTTTAACTTTAAAATTTGTGGTAATAATATTTTAAAGTTATGAATGTGAATAATGAGGTTGAACACTTTCTGAATTTATCAGACGAATCGGATGATTAAAATTTTATGGATGTACTAGGAGCTATAGAATACCTGATCATATTCAAATTTTTAAACATTCTATTTTTTCTTTATAAGTAATATTATCTGTTTTTTTTTCCAAAGTACATTATTACTCCTTAAGAAAAGTTTTTAGCAGACATTCTTCTCTGGTAGTAAAATTTGCATAAAGTTTTGTGTTAGAATACATGGAAAAAGTAGCTGGAATTGTTAATACCCCAAACTTTAACAACAAATAAAGTTTGATGGTTTTTTGACAGCGTAACCATTACCAGCAAGGTCATTTAATTATTGATCCACCTGTGCAGACCTGTGGCTACGAATTGATTATACAACAGAATTACCTTTTTGAACCAAGTTTAACTTTAAGTAGAGCTTTACAAAACTCGTACTTAAGCTTTTATTGTACAACCGGATCTAAGTATAACAAGGCTAGGGAAGTTTTTAAAGAAGCACCTATTTGAGGGAAATTATATGATGTTTAATGATGATTATAGAGAAAATGTAAAGTTTAACGTCCCAATATTAAATTAACAAACGAGTAATAATTTATTGGGTATCGGGCTTTAAAGTGTGCACCACCTTTTGTATTTAAGTACGCAGAGCTCCAAACAAAATAGGCTTCCTGGGGCTAGGTTAGACAATGACTGCCGTTTCGTCATTATTTGGATTGCCTTAAACAACGTTGCAACTCTATCAACCACGAAAATGTTAACTCAACATCACCGTAAAATTCATCACCATCTACTAGAAATAAAGTTTAATACAACAGGCAGTTCACGTGAAGTGTGACGTTAAAAAAAGATTAAGAGATTTAGAATCTTCTTCGGTCGATGTAGTTTCAAGGTGGTTTATGGCAGTCCGATGAGTCCAAATAAGGACCAAACGTGTGAGTCATGCTCACGCAAAAATGAAACCTTTAGAATTAAGCTGATAGTCAAATTACGCTGGTATTTTGTTGTAACATCTGGTCTAGCGTTTTTTCTTTGAGTTTGATTCTAGAGGTTAACTATTCTACCTTGTTTTGTTTTAAACTGAGGTCTCCATTATAGGTATCACCGTCGCTTGGTTCCTCCATATTTAATACTTTTTCAATGCGTATTATAGATGCATACATCTCGGATGTTAGAGAAAAACCCGTTGGTATAAATCTGCCAACTACTATTTCTAGTTCCTAAAAATATGTCAATATTTTTTAAAATCATCAAGTATATTTACTTCACACAATTGCATTTCACGGGTAACATATAAAATCTTTAGTCATTATATATATATATATATAAGGGTACCAATAAGTACCGGGTGTCCCGCTAAGGTCGGCCAACTGTTGTATCTCGGAAAGTATTGGTTATGAATTTTCGGGAACATTTTTTATATGAGCAAACCGGCAAGAAGAAAATGCTAGAAGTTATTTTTAAAGTTCTACGATTTCCGTCAGAGGACGTAACTGACGGGACAAAATACAAAATTCAAGTTATTTTAAAAATAATCACACAGGGCCGGACCCAAGGGGGGAGCCTCCCCCCCCCCCCAAAGTTATGTCAGTTGGTTTCAGAAACATAGACAAAAACAAAAGAATTCGACTTTTGTCTATGTTCAGAAAGCAACTGGCAAAATATAATATTTCATATGCAAATTATTAATCACTACATTATAATAAAAACATTTGTGTCAAAAATATAAATGTTCCGTTTAAAATTTTTTTTTCTCGTTTAATCGGAAATGGTGTATTTAATTGTTTTTACTATCTTAACCAGCAGAAAAAATGTTACTACTTTGCTAATTTAACCGACTTTGAATCTATAATAATAAAAGAGTTAGCAATGGTGCGCACTTAACTTGGAACTTTTAATAAAAGGTTTTTCAAATGTTAACGAACCGCTTGTTTAAAACTGTAAAATCTCTTGAACTGTTAAGGTCACTGTTCTTTAATAAAAGACACAATACACATAAGTACCCTACACGTCAAAAACACACATAAACACACTAGACAAGGGTTATAAGGACATACTACGGGCGATTCGGCATTCCTAATGATTCACGGAGCACGGAACTGTTCGACTGTTTCCATAAATGGCTATTGAACGTGATTGAATCACTGATGTCGATTAAACGCAAAGTGTGCCAAAGTCGACGTCCGGATTTTTCTCTTTCCCTTCTCTTTTTAACTTCCGAGATCTCTTAGTTTCCAATTATTCATTTATGTAATCTTTCAATTTAATATCAACCCATAAGGTCAACCGTGAGCTAGTGGCGTATTTACGGGGGGAGGGCTCAGGGGTCCCGGGCCCCCCCAGAAAGATGGCCCCATATGTACATTGTATGGGTCATGTATTCAGTTTAGTAGTTACAGATGCATGCGGCATACCCGCTGTTAGAAATGCTTCTGGTACAAGTCAAGAGATAATAATTTTTTTTATTTCACTAAAAAGAAGAGCTATTTTTAATAATCAGATGCGCAGAACTACTAAATGCCACCTCTCAAGGGTTGAAACGACTTTGTCAAATAAGATGAATTGAGAGATTTCACGATGTTGATGATTTTGATTCTGTCATTAATTCGTTAAATATTATAAGTGGTTGGCCAGATAAATCGGTATCGCGAGAGGCGTCTGCTTTTATAAACACCTTAACTTCTGCAGAATTTCTAGTTACCATTATTGTAGTGCAATATTTATTTTCTTACGGTTTACCTTTGAGCAAATTTCTGCAAAGTAAAAATATCGATCTAATGGCGGCTCTATATAACGCTAGCAATCTAACCATTGTCTTGGAAAAGATGAGATATTCTGCTGAGTTAGAATTTAAGAAACTATTTCAAAATTCTCAAAACCTAGCTTGCGAGCATGACGTAGAAATACAGCTTCCACGGTTGGTGAGTAAACAACGTCATCGCACAAACCCAAAAGTAAACGATCCAGAAGAATATTACAGAATAACTGTGTTCATACCTTTTTTGAATTCGTTTTTTAAGAACACTAAAGGAAAGATTTGAGGCTCATCGAAATTTATTTAGCGGATTTTCCAGTTTACTGCCATCTTACAATGCGGGATTACACGAATGGAATAATGGCCTTGATAGTCTGATTACTTATTATGAACAGGATGATATACTTAAATGGAAAACTGTTATTCAGGCCGAGTTTTATTTATGGCATTAAACTATCGAGTCTAAATAAAAATGGAATTTGTTTGCCTTCGAATTCTGTAGATGCCCTAAGAAAATGTAATTCAATGTTCTTTCCTAATATTTATAGGGTGCTATAACTGCTTGCGACATTACCTGTTTCCATTTGCATCTTCAGAGAGGTCGTTTTCGACCTTAAAGCAACTCAAATTACCATTACTCATAACTTAATTTTCTTGCCAACCAAAGTTTTTATCTTGTTACAGAATCGGCTTAATGGATTAGCGGTTTTAAGTATACATAAGCAACATAATATTAATTTGCAAGTTGTTCTCGATAACCTAGCAAGCCAGAAAGATCGCCGAATGTTATTATAAAAATGGAAATATGTTAAAGATAGGTAAAATTTATGTTGTAAGTATACAAAACATGTTAACTTTGCTTAGCCTATGACTATTTTGGGATAATTTATTTTATTTGTTTTTATTGTTAAGTTGCCCCCCCCCCCCCCCCCGCAGTTGAATATCGTAAATACGCCACTGCCGTGAGCTTTACGGTTCAGCCGAGAAGACTGCTTCAAATTTGATCTGTATCGGGGAGTTTTCACATGAGATATCAGAATATTTAGGTTCTTCGAAAATTAATAATTTTTCTTTGTTTTGAAAATAAATTAATTGGGTGGGTAAAATTTATAGGTAGGTCATTAACCAAATGACATGGACACCTGCACTACAGTACTTAGCATGTCCGTCTACGCTGTGCATAAAGACAAAGACAATTCGCAGGCCATGGCAAAGGGTATTAGCGTGGTGGCAGGGAGGGTAAGCGACGGACGTCTAGGTATTCAAACTTGTGTCAATATTACAAGCGAACCCTGGACGTCGCATCGCTCAGCCTTTCAACCCCACAGATCGGGAATTTGTCAAAATTCCATTTTGCAGAGGTCAAATATCTGTCTTTTTCTACTCAACATGCTAGACGCCCTATCATATGCCCATATATTTATAGAAGTTTCTTGAAACATCCTTACTCAAGAAAAGTCTTAAGTGTGTCAACTTGACATTGATTATCTAATATTGACAGTTTCTTCAGGACTTAGTTCTTGTCTATTAAATCCGTTTTGGTACGTGACGCTTTCTTAAGTGTCGAGGCTTCCTCAAGGAATAACTTTGAATACGGGCCTAATGTTTTGTAATTAAAATTGACTGAAAGAACTTAAAAAATATCAAAGATTTTATTGATTTGTACCGCAAACATTAATGTTCGTGGAAAATAAAAGACTTCATATGCCAACAGAGCTGAATGAAATCTTATGAAGAATTAATTTTACTGTACTTATAAAATAATAGATATTGAAGCTACACTGCATTTGGAACATAAAATACATAATATTTGCATTCAGAAAGGAACTTAAAAATGTTGAAATTTTACAAAGAAGCAAAATTTATTAAATATTCGAAACAATTTTCACTCACTCTAGATATTTTTTTTTAAAGTACTTGCACTCGATTGTCTGAGTTCTTGTATAAGCTCCATGTAGGAGAAAGTGCAAAGTCTTTTTAACCACTCGTTTCCTTTTTCTCTGCTCATGTAGGTAATATAATAATAATTGCCCGTGAGCACTCTTCTTGTGACATGTTTTGTGATATAAGTATAGCTAAGAAAATTGTAATATAATATTAAGTGTATACAAATAGATATGTTTCCTAATTAACATAAGAAAATGACGAAATAATAAGTTGACCGAATTAGTTCAATTATTTGTAATGTGTATGCTTTGTATGCAATTCAATATAAGTGTTGATATAGCACAATCAAGGGGATTGCTGCAACGCTTATATTGATAGAGAATCCAATAGATTTAGTTTGAATATTAAACTAGTAACTTGTTTTATTGACGTCACCGAATAGAATGCATTAGGGCAAGGAGGAACATCTTTATATTTATTACATGGCGATCCTGCCTAAAAAAGAACAAATAATGGAAATTTAGGCAAAATTGGTATGGAATAATGGATGGGAATATATTAATTTAAAGGAAAATGGGTAAAACTCAAAGCAAGGAGGAGATAATTATTGCCCAAGCAGGAAACAGTGGGGGATAAACCACTTTTGCACATTTTGGTTCCATCCAGGGCATAATAAATATGGATATGGGTATATGGTTAATGTATGGATAAATATGGTAAAAATAAATATGGATATGGTTATATGGTTAATGTATGTATAAAAATGGGTTATAATTATATGGTTAAATGGTATATGGATACATGTTTATATGGATAAATTGGACATAAAAATTATAAGTAAGGAAAAAATATTATGGAATGTCGAGAGAAGTTGATGAATTTAAATATTTACTGGAAGAATTAAGAGTATTCTCTAGAAACATTGGCAAGGACAATCAAGATCAAAGAAATAGTTCAAAGGTACTAGAATATTATTGTAGGAAATTGGACAATTTAAAATTACAATTTAATGAAATTAGGGATACATTTAAGAGTAAATCGTATGTAGGAGATTTATTAGAAAAAGCTAAATTGTATGTAACCGATATAAATAGATATTTAGACCATTTGGATAAAACTTTACAAGAAAGGCTTACAGAAACCCAATTGCTGAAATTACCATCTGTGGAAAACCTTGATTCTAATTCTTCAGATAGTGAAATGGAAGTAAAAATGTCTGAAAAATTCGAATTAAAAACCGCAGCGGGTTTAATTCCAGCAATGGATGGCTCTGAGGCTTCCACGAAAAAACTTATTGATGCTATAGAGTTGTATGAATAATCATGACTTAAGAACGATTATAAAAGCACGGAACTACTTAAGTCTTAATGAAGCGATTAGGGGTGCTAAGGACGAAGAGTTATCACAAAACAATTCGACACCAATTTTTTCTATGCGTTCAAACGGCCATAACGCGAATAATAGAGGCTCAAACCATAGACGAAATTTTAATAATAATTTTACAAGGGGCTCTTTTAGAAATTCAATTCGAGGAAACAGTAATAATAGACAGTATAATTTTAGCAACAATATATCGCAACCCACTTATAGGCAAACTCCACGTTTTTCAAACCCACATTCATTTAATAACAGGGGGAGCAATAATCGTTACGCGCAAAGAGGATATTTCATGCAAAACACAAATCAAAGAAATATAAGTACGGATAATGCAAGTACTTCTACTCAATCACAACCGAATAGAACGTTTTTTCGAGGCTTTTAATGCACATTTCTTATTAAATTCAAATGGCTTAAATTTTATTACTGTAAGATATGGGGAAAAATATATTAATCTTTTATTAGATACAGGGGCATCTGTTAGTGTAATTTTTAAAAAATATGTAAGTAAGTTTGAAAAAATTAATTTTTCGGAAAATATAAAAATTAATGGAATATCTGGGTCAATAGTTTCACAAGGTTCAGTATACTTAAAATTAAATGTAAATAATGTAAATATAACTCATAAATTTTTGCTGATTGACAGTTTTGAGGATAGTTGTCATGGTGTAATAGGATCGGATTTTTTCAATAAATATTTAGCAACAATAGATTTTGAAAAGTTTTGTTTTTCATTTTATTTTAACAATGAAAGAATATTAACACCTTTGCATGCTAAACGAGAATTATTTACGTTAATTCCTAAACGCAGCGAAATAATTAAATATTTTCATGTAGAAACAGATAAAGAATGTGTCATTTTTGCTGACGAAGTAGGTGAAGGTATTTTCACAGCCGGAGCAGTAGTCCGACCTACCTCAAATATGATACCTATAAAATTTCTTAATGTACGTGATCAGGATGTTAAATTAAAAAACTTTCAGCCAAAAATTGATTTACTTGAAAATCACGAATTTTGTCATTTCGGCTCTACTGACAATAATTCAGTTAATAGAGTTGAAAGGTTACTAAACTTATTAGAATTTAAACATATGAACGATAAAGAAATGTTTTCTATACAGAAAATATGTGCCAAGTATTCGGATATTTTTTTCTTAGAAAACGACCCTTTAACAACAACCAATGTTTATAAACAAAAAATTCACTTAAAACCCGACGCATCACCTGTTTACGTTAAACAATATCGATTACCCCATTCTCAAAAAGAAGAAATAAATAAACACATTGATAAAATGCTACAAGAAGGAATAATTGAGGAGGCCAGATCTGAATGGTCTTCGCCACTTTTAATTGTTCCAAAGAGAGTTGATAATAATGGTAATAAAAAATTTAGGATTGTACTAGATTACAGACTTTTGAATTCTAGGATTATTTCAGACGATCGATGGCCTTTACCGTGTATCAATGAAATTTTAGATTCGTTAGGCGGCGCGACTCTTTTTTCACATTTAGATTTATCGCAGGGTTACTATCAAATAGAACTAGAAAAATCTAGCAGACCTATTACGGCCTTTACGGTAGGTAGTAAAGGGCAATTTCAGATGGACTCGGATGCCGATGGGCCTAAAACTATCGCCAAATTCGTTTTGCCGAGCAATGACAGTTGCAATGTCAGGTCTTAATTATGAAAATTGCTTTGTTTATTTAGATGATCTTATTGTGTTTGGTAATAATTTAATTAATCATAATAAAAATCTGGTCAAAGTTATTCAAAGATTAAGGGAAGTAAATTTAAAATTGAACCCTAACAAATGCGAATTTTTAAAAAGGGAACTTCTATATTTAGGACATGTTGTATCAAGCGAGGGGGTGTTACCAGATCCTGAGAAAATTAGGGCGGTTCAGGATTATCCTGCACCAAAGGATGCTAATGAAGTAAAAAGGTTCGTTGCATTCGCAAATTACTATAGAAAATATATTAAGAATTTTGCGGAAATTGCGGCGCCACTAAATTACTTATCAAGGAAAAAGGTTCAATTTCATTGGACTTCCGAATGTCAAAAAGCTTTTGAATCGTTAAAAACAGCTCTCGTTAGCCATCCCGTCTTGCAATATCCCGATTTTTCACCTGAAAATACTTTTATTTTAAAGACTGATGCAGCACGTGATAGTGTAGGTGCTGTGTTGTCAAATTTTGATGATAGGCCAATGCTTATGCCAGTAGAGCATTAAATAGAGCGGAAAGACGATATTCTACCATTGAAAAGGAACTTTTAGCTATTGTCTTTGGTATTAAACATTTTTCTTGTTATTTATATGGTAAAAAGTTTATTATTTATACTGATCATAAACCTTTAGTTTATTTGTTTGGTATGACAAATCCTTCAAGTAGGTTAACAAAGTTTAGACTTCTTATAGAAGAATACGATTTTGACATAAGGTATATAAAAGGTAAGGATAATGTAACTGCTGACGCCTTATCACGAATACCAATTTCTTCCGATGAATTAAAAAATATGTCTAAAACGGTTGAAGAAACATTGTTTGCTATAACTAGACAACAGAGTAAAGTCCTTAGAGAGCAAGAAAAAAATAAGGGAAGCTTTAATGACTCACTGAGCGACAGGATTGATCACCCTGGCGTTGTTGAATTATTAAAAAGACCAAAAAATTCTTATAAACTTAGTTCACTCTCTAGAAAAGATTTTGAAAAGTTAATTAAAGAAAACAAATTTAATTTTCATTTAGGTGATTTTCTTTACGTCGGAAATCAAAAAATAATTTACATGAAACAGGATACTCGATCGGCGTTCGTACTAGGTACTTCGTCGAGGGACCTGGATTCAATATGTATAAAATATAATATTCCGGAATTAATTATTTTAAAAAATAAACAGAACGCGCGTTTGATAACTAGTATAATGAATAATGAAATAAAAGACATGTCAAATAAATATTTTAAAATTTCGATTATTAAAGACGTAGAAAAGGTAACTGATTTAGAACGTCAAAGAATTATTCTTAATGATTTTCACATCCTGCCCACCGGAGGTCATGCAGGAATAAACCGGATGTACAACAATATTAAGAAATATTACTTTTGGCCAAACTTACATTTGGATGTTGAGGAGATTGTCAAGCGTTGTGATGCCTGTCAAAGGTATAAACATTCTAGGCCTAATGTACAACCTATGTCCATCACTACGACTGCATCTTCAGCATTCCAAAATGTTTATTTAGATTTAGTAGGACCTTTAGAACAAGATAAAGAAGGAAACCGCTACATACTTACTTTACAGTGTGAGCTTTCAAAATTTGTTGAATGTTATCCCTTGCCAAATAAAGAATCAACAACCATAGCAACAAGTTTTGTAAATAATTTTATTTTGCGATATGGTATACCAAAGTGTATAATTTCAGATAGAGGTTCTGAATTTCTGTGTTCTACTTTAAAAGATACATGCAAAATTTTAAAAATTAAACAGTTATTTTCTACCGCATATCATCATGAAACCTTAGGTTCTCTTGAAAACACACACAAACATTTAAATGTTTATTTACGGATACAGACAACCAAAAATCCAGAAACTTGGAGCACTTGGCTTCAATTTTGGAGTTTTTCTTACAATAACAGTGTTCATACTGAAACATGTTATACTCCGTATGAGTTAGTTTTCGGGAAAACTTGTAATTTACCCTCTAACATTGTCAATAAGGTAGATCCACTCTATAAATTTGATAATTATCCAACTGAACTAAAATATCGATTGCAAAATGCATGGGCTGATGCAAGAGAAAATTTAGTAAAGTCAAAAGAGAAAAGGAAAACCTATTTTGACCAAAAAACAAAATTAATTATTTACAAACCTGGTGACAAGATTTTGGTAAAAAATGATGCTGGAAGCAAAAAAGATGCTATTTATAACGGTCCTTATCTGGTAGTTGAGGATAAGGCTCCAAATGTTTTAATTAAAATAGGAAATAGGTTAGTTGAGATACATAAAAATAGGACAAAAATGTATTTTGATACATAGTACATCAAACATTTTTTTTCTCTATTTTTTTTAAATTTTCGTAGGAGGTGTGATATAAGTATAGCTAAGAAAATTGTAATATAATATTAAGTGTATACAAATAGATATGTTTCCTAATTAACATTAGGAAATGACGAAATAATAAGTTGACCGAATTAGTTCAATTATTTGTAATGTGTATGCTTTGTATGCAATTCAATATAAGTGTTGATATAGTGTAATAAATATAAAGATGTTCTTCCTTGCTCTAATACATTATATTGGGTGACGTCAATAAAACAAGTTACTAGTTTCATGTTCAAACTAAATCTATTCAATCCTCTATCAATATAAGCGTTGCAGCAATCCCCTTGATTGTGCTATATCAACACTTATATTGAATTGCATACAAAGCATACACATTACAAATAATTGAACTAATTCGGTCAACTTATTATTTCGTCATTTCCTAATGTTAATTAGGAAACATATCTATTTGTATACACTTAATATTATATTACAATTTTCTTAGCTATACTTTATCACACCTCCTACGAAAATTTAAAAAAATAGAGAAAAAAATGTTTGATGTACTATGTATCAAAATACATTTTTGTCCTATTTTTATGTATCTCAACTAACCTATTTCCTACTTTAATTAAAACATTTGGAGCCTTATCCTCAACTACCAGATAAGGACCGTTATAAATAGCATCTTTTTTGTTTCCAGCATCATTTTTTACCAAAATCTTGTCACCAGGTTTGTAAATAATTAATTTTGTTTTTTTTTGGTCAAAATAGGTTTTCCTTTTCTCTTTTGACTTTACTAAATTGTCTCTTGCATCAGCCCATGCATTTTGCAATCGATATTTTAGTTCAGTCGGATAATTATCAAAATTATAGAGTGGATCTACCTTATTGACAATGTTAGAGGGTAAATTACAAGTTTTCCCAAAAACTAACTCATGCGGAGTATAACATGTTTCAGTATGAACACTGTTATTGTATGAAAAACTCCAAAATTGAAGCCAAGTGCTCCAAGTTTCTGGATTTTTGGTTGTCTGTATCCGTAAATAAGCATTTAAATGTTTGTGTGTGTTTTCAAGAGAACCTAAGGTTTCATGATGATATGCTGTAGAAAATAACTGTTTAATTTTTAAAATTTTGCATGTATCTTTTAAAGTAGAACACAGAAATTCAGAACCTCTATCTGAAATTATACACTTTGGTATACCATATCGCAAAATAAAATTATTTACAAAACTTGTTGCTATGGTTGTTGATTCTTTATTTGGCAAGGGATAACATTCAACAAATTTTGAAAGCTCACACTGTAAAGTAAGTATGTAGCGGTTTCCTTCTTTGTCTTCTTCTAAAGGTCCTACTAAATCTAAATGAACATTTTGGAATGCTGAAGATGCAGTCGTAGTGATGGGCATAGGTTGTACATTAGGCCTAGAATGCTTATACCTTTGACAGGCATCACAACGCTTGACAATCTCCTCAACATCCAAATGTAAGTTTGGCCAAAAGTAATATTTCTTAATATTGTTGTACATCCGGTTTATTCCTGCATGACCTCCGGTGGGCAGGATGTGAAAATCATTAAGAATAATTCTTTGACGTTCTAAATCAGTTACCTTTTCTACGTCTTTAATAATCGAAATTTTAAAATATTTATTTGACATGTCTTTTATTTCATTATTCATTATACTAGTTATCAAACGCGCGTTCTGTTTATTTTTTAAAATAATTAATTCCGGAATATTATATTTTATACATATTGAATCCAGGTCCCTCAACGAAGTACCTAGTACGAACGCCGATCGAGTATCCTGTTTCATGTAAATTATTTTTTGATTTTCGACGTAAAGAAAATCACCTAAATGAAAATTAAATTTGTTTTCTTTAATTAACTTTTCAAAATCTTTTCTAGAGAGTGAACTAAGTTCATAAGAATTTTTTGGTCTTTTTAATAATTCAACAACGCCAGGGTGATCAATCCTGTCGCTCAGTGAGTCATTAAAACTTACCTTATTTTTTTCTTGCTCTTTAAGGACTTTACTCTGTTGTCTAGTTATAGCAAACAATGTTTCTTCAACCGTTTTAGACATATTTTTTAATTCATCCGAAGAAATTGGTATTCGTGATAAGGCGTCAGCAGTTACATTATCCTTACCTTTTATATACCTTATGTCAAAATCGTATTCTTCTATAAGTAGTCTAAACTTTGTTAACCTACTTGAAGGATTTGTCATACCAAACAAATAAACTAAAGGTTTATGATCAGTATAAATAATAAACTTTTTACCATATAAATAACAAGAAAAATGTTTAATACCAAAGACAATAGCTAAAAGTTCCTTTTCAATGGTAGAATATCGTCTTTCCGCTCTATTTAATGCTCTACTGGCATAAGCTATTGGCCTATCATCAAAGTTTGACAACACAGCACCTACACTATCACGTGCTGCATCAGTCTTTAAAATAAAAGTATTTTCAGGTGAAAAATCGGGATATTGCAAGACGGGATGGCTAACGAGAGCTGTTTTTAACGATTCAAAAGCTTTTTGACATTCGGAAGTCCAATGAAATTGAACCTTTTTCCTTGATAAGTAATTTAGTGGCGCCGCAATTTCCGCAAAATTCTTAATATATTTTCTATAGTAATTTGCGAATGCAACGAACCTTTTTACTTCATTAGCATCCTTTGGTGCAGGATAATCCTGAACCGCCCTAATTTTCTCAGGATCTGGTAACACCCCCTCGCTTGATACAACATGTCCTAAATATAAAAGTTCCCTTTTTAAAAATTCGCATTTGTTAGGGTTCAATTTTTAATTTACTTCCCTTAATCTTTGAAAAACTTTGACCAGATTTTTATTATGATTAATTAAA
Organism: Polydrusus cervinus; assembly: GCA_935413205.1. Classification (NCBI taxonomy): domain Eukaryota; kingdom Metazoa; phylum Arthropoda; class Insecta; order Coleoptera; family Curculionidae; genus Polydrusus; species Polydrusus cervinus. Next base: position 48,484,842 of record OW284514.1, read on the forward strand.
TTATTACCAAACACAATAAGACCATCTAAATAAACAAAGCAATTTTCATAATTAAGACCTGACATTGCAACTGTCATTGCTCGGCAAAACGAATTTGGCGATAGTTTTAGGCCCATCGGCATCCGAGTCATCTGAAATTGCCCTTTACTACCTACCGTAAAGGCCGTAATAGGTCTGCTAGACTTTTCCAGTTCTATTTGATAGTAACCCTGCGATAAATCTAAATGTGAAAAAAGAGTCGCGCCGCCTAACGAATCTAAAATTTCATTGATACACGGTAAAGGCCATCGATCGTCTGAAATAATCCTAGAATTCAAAAGTCTGTAATCTAGTACTATCCTAAATTTTTTATTACCATTATTATCAACTCTCTTTGGAACAATTAAAAGTGGTGAAGACCATTCAGATCTGGCCTCCTCAATTATTCCTTCTTGTAGCATTTTATCAATTTGTTTATTTATTTCTTCTTTTTGAGAATGAGGTAATCGATATGGTTTAACGTAAACAGGTGATGCGTCGGGTTTTAAGTGAATTTTTTGTTTATAAACATTGGTTGTTGTTAAAGGGTCGTTTTCTAAGAAAAAAATATCAGAATACTTGGCACATATTTTCTGTATAGAAAACATTTCTTTATCGTTCATATGTTTAAATTCTAATAAGTTTAGTAACCTTTCAACTCTATTAACTGAATTATTGTTAGTAGAGCCGAAATGAGAAAATTCGTAATTTTCAAATAAATCAATTTTTGGCTGAAAGTTTTTTAATTTAACATCCTGATCACGTACATTAAGAAATTTTATAGGTATCATATTTGAGGTAGGTCGGACTACTGCTCCGGCTGTGAAAATACCTTCACCTACTTCGTCAGCAAAAATGACACATTCTTTATCTGTTTCTACATGAAAATATTTAATTATTTCGCTGCGTTTAGGAATTAACGTAAATAATTCTCGTTTAGCATGCAAAGGTGTTAATATTCTTTCATTGTTAAAATAAAATGAAAAACAAAACTTTTCAAAGTCTATTGTTGCTAAATATTTATAGAAAAAATCCGATCCTATTTCACCGTGACAACTATCCTCAAAACTGTCAATCAGCAAAAATTTATGAGTTATATTTACATTGTTTACATTTAATTTTAAGTTTACTGAACCTTGTGAAACTATTGACCCAGATATTCCATTAATTTTTATATTTTCCGAAAAATTAATTTTTTCAAACTTACTTACATATTTTTTAAAAATTACACTAACAGATGCCCCTGTATCTAATAAAAGATTAATATATTTTTCCCCATATCTTACGGTAATAAAATTTAAGCCATTTGAATTTAATAAAAAATGTGCATTAAAAGCCTCGAAAAAACGTTCTATTCGGTTGTGATTGAGTAGAAGTACTTGCATTATCCGTACTTATATTTCTTTGATTTGTGTTTTGCATGAAATATCCTCTTTGCGCGTAACGATTATTGCTCCCCCTGTTATTAAATGAATGTGGGTTTGAAAAACGTGGAGTTTGCCTATAAGTGGGTTGCGATATATTGTTGCTAAAATTATACTGTCTATTATTACTGTTTCCTCGAAATGAATTTCTAAAAGAGCCCCTTGTAAAATTATTATTAAAATTTCGTCTATGGTTTGAGCCTCTATTATTCGCGTTATGGCCGTTTGAACGCATAGAATAAATTGGTGTCGAATTGTTTTGTGATAACTCTTCGTCCTTAGCACCCCTAATCGCTTCATTAAGACTTAAGTAGTTCCGTGCTTTTATAATCGTTCTTAAGTCATGATTATTAAGCCCGTTTGCAAATGAATTCACTGCGATTTTTTCATTTATTGGTCTCAAAATCGTCACGTTTTGCTCATTTCCGTCCGCTTGCGTCAAAGTAAGATCAACTAGTAATTTTTCTAGCGATCTTCCAAAGTCATCGATTGATTTTGAATTTTGTTTTGCGTTATTTAATTTTAATGAGAGTGCTGAAACTGATTTTTTCGAAATAAAATAAGATTTTAAATCGGCAACTAAAAGTGCATTTGTTGCATAAGCTTGTTTAAGCCTAATTTTTGCGCTTTCCGTCAGTCTAATTTTTAGAACATAGATAGTTAAAAGTTTTTTGCCATCATTGTCTAATAAAGAATCATACAACTCTATAGCATCAATAAGTTTTTTCGTGGAAGCCTCAGAGCCATCCATTGCTGGAATTAAACCCGCTGCGGTTTTTAATTCGAATTTTTCAGACATTTTTACTTCCGTTTCACTATCTGAAGAATTATAATCAAGGTTTTCCACAGATGGTAATTTCAGCAATTGGGTTTCTGTAAGCCTTTCTTGCAAAGTTTTATCTAAATATTCCAAATATCTATTTATATCGGTTACATATAATTTAGCTTTTTCTAATAAATCTCCTACATACGATTTACTTTTAAATGTATCCCTAACTTCATTAAATTGTAATTTTAAATTGTCCAATTTCCTACAATAATATTCTAGTACCTTTGAACTATTTCTTCGATCTTGATTCTCCTTGCCAATGTTTCTAGAGAATACTCTTAATTCTTCCAGTAAATATTTAAATTCTTCAACTTCTTTCGACATTCCATAATATTTTTTCGTTACTTATAATTTTTATATCCAGCTTATCCATATAACCATGTAACCATATACCATTTAACCATATAATTATAACCCATTTTTATACATATATTAACCATATAACCATATCCATATTTATTTTGACCATATTTATACATACATTAACCATATAACCATATCCATATTTATTTTTACCATATTTATACATACATTAGCCATATAACCATCTCCATATTAAATAAAAATGTCCTGGATGGAACCAAAATGTGCAGAAGTGGTTTGTCCCCCACTGTTTCCTGCTTGGGCAATAATTATCTCCTCCTTGCTTTGAGTTTTACCCATTTTCCTTTAATTTAATATATTGCCATCCATTATTCCATACCAATTTTGCCTAAATTTCCATTATTTGTTCTTTTTTTAGGCAGGATCGCCATGTAATAAATATAAAGATGTTCTTCCTTGCTCTAATACATTATATTGGGTGACGTCAATAAAACAAGTTACTAGTTTCATGTTCAAACTAAATCTATTCAATCCTCTATCAATATAAGCGTTGCAGCAATCCCCTTGATTGTGCTATATCAACACTTATATTGAATTGCATACAAAGCATACACATTACAAATAATTGAACTAATTCGGTCAACTTATTATTTCGTCATTTCCTAATGTTAATTAGGAAACATATCTATTTGTATACACTTAATATTATATTACAATTTTCTTAGCTATACTTATATCACAATAGCACAATCAAGGGGATTGCTGCAACGCTTATATTGATAGAGAATTCAATAGATTTAGTTTGAACATTAAACTAGTAACTTGTTTTATTGACGTCACCGAATAAACTGGAACTGGAGGCCGCAATCGAAACCGGCCGAGAACTGCCGGCTGTTATCAGTGAACAAAACTGAAGGTGTAGTGTGACTAGTGGCGGCCCGTGATCTGTTAAGGATACAGTGCTGCAGAGCGTAGATATCAACAATAAAAATTTAGAAACATAAAGACTGCGCTTTTATATATTGTGTCAAATATATATATATATATATATTTAGGAACATCCGCATAACCGGTAAATTTCTCGACGGAGCAGCCGCGAAACAGGTATTTTTGTGCATAACCGGTAAATTTGCAGCATACCTGGCATATTTTGTGGATATCTGGCGTTTTTTAGCTCCACCTTCGTCAGCAAGCCCTGCCTCCAAAACCGCATGACTTTATTCTCTTGATGGTTCTTGTCCACGCTATATCCAGTTTTCACTGTTCGCTCATATAGGGCGCCACCGGCATCGAACGTATAATAAATTAATCTGGGGACGAACTAAATAAACCAGTATAGCACATATACATATTATCTGATTTGGTATAAAGGCATCAGAAATAAAAATGGGTTGAGAGCGTCGTCTTTTTTAGCAAGTACTAAATAAAAGCTACATTACCTATATATAAGAAAACCTACCCCAAGTTAAAATGATCTTAATTTATTATACTTATAGACAAGAGAGTTACTTTATTATCTGCCACTATTGCATAATATTTTTTAAATCGAAGTATTGTAGATACTTATTGCAAAAACAGAGAATTTTTTCCGTTAGATAGTATGCAATCTGATTTGTATTTTGATATCTAACAGTGTAGAACAAATATAACCTTAGCTTTTGAGGGTTGCATATAAGTAGATCTAAAAACGGATATAATTTATAGAGAGCATCGGTTATTTACGTTCCGGTGAATGCGCCGGATATCTCAACCAATTTAAAATTATTAAAGCAAAATTTAAAAAAATCTGCAAATACTTACCTTTTGCCTCCCACATTCCTGGCTAATTTACGCATTATATTCTTAGTGATTCACTTTGTATCTAATAGGCTCAGAATTGTAAGATATATAGGTTCATGTAAAAAGTATATATTATGATCTTTCCAAAAGAAATAATTTTAACGTAAAAAAATAATATTTCATAAAGTAAAATCGGTTTTTTACTGTTAAACCAGATTTTGTAAATAAAGAATAAGAGAAATGATAAATATAAAGACAGGGATGCGCAAGCGATTTTTTTTAAGTTATAGGTAGGTACCGTAAATAAACTGGTAGCCATGCATAGTAAAAATTGTCAATTTTTAAACGTCAAGGTGGATTTATAGTCGCCGTAAGAAAAATGAACATATTTATGATTATGTAGTTATGTAGTATGTAATACATTCATTTATGATCCATAAAAAGTTAAGCAGGAAGAAATTGTTTATTTTCATTTCTTTCGTTACGTCACGTCTTCGGCCGGGATCGGTCATACTCGAACATAACCGCCATGAACTGTCAGGCATTTTCTTTAGTTGTTTTGAGTTTTAAAATTTAATTTTCTCGTACAAAACCTTGTAAAAATGAGCGACTTTGAGAAGGAACAGCTGCTAATAGATATGACTTTTGAAACAGAGTTCTTAACCAGAAGCAAAACATTTAAATTATAACCTAACTACCTAGTTGTTCTCTTACTTCTTAACTAATTTGATCTATATGGGTTTCTCGTTGCGTCGACTATAAAGCCACCTTCAGTACCTCGCTAACGGCACATTTTACACAGATAGTTACTTGGTTTGACACACAGATTTTCAATGTAACAAAATTTAGGGATTTCGGTTTTAAAAAGTAATACATTTTTCGTTCCGCTTTTTAATCAAAGTCCTTGATGCTGGTAGCTACTCGAATTTGGCTAAAAATATACATGTTACATGACTAATCCAGGGTGGGGGGGCTATGGGGCTGCATCCCCCCCCCCCCCAAACTAAACAATATTTTATAAATCGCTAAGCCGGCTTTTTATTCTCCAGTAAAATTTGGAGACGTCACGATGATACAATTTTTTTTTTACCTCGGCCACTCTCAAAACAAAATCCTGGATTCGTCACTGACATGTTACCTATATAGTTTAGGGTCAAAATATCTGTAAAGGAAAAAGTAGCTTATAAACGCGATAAGGATCATTATAAAATAAACAGACTTATCCTTTTGTGAAAAAGAGCATGGTGAAATATTTTATACCAACTTTCAAGAAAACCCTTTTATTATACAAAGATGTCTTAAACAAGGATAAATTGGAGTGTGAAACCTAAATATTGTATATAATTTTATATAACCAGGATATTTTATAACTTACCTGCACAAAAAGGTTATGATAATAAATACAGGAACCTTACACGATCAGTATGGCTGATCAATACCAAAGTGTTATACAATATTAAATAAGTATGTTACAAAAATATTCGCAATATTTTTTTTAGTATCGACAGTATAATATTGATTATGTAAGGTGCTCACTTCCCATAGCACCCAATAAAAACAACATCAAAATTAAATTAATTTATATGTTATCATATTATCATGCGGCCCTCCCAAGGATAATTGGTCATAATATGTTCAAAAAAATAGAGTTATTCGTATTAAGCGGTTACTTTTTTTATTTTAAAAAAGGAACAAGAAACTGTTATAAAAAAAATCTCTAAATTCATTGGTTAGCCCACACGACACCAATAATAGATATACCTATATGGGGCATATTTAAGTTTCCCTCGTATAATAGTGTATTTAAATAACTTTAGGGAAAGTCAAAAAGTCAAATTAAGTAGCAAATTCGATTTTCCGACACCAGAAACATAGAAATTGGTGCTTTTCCCAATATTATCCGTTAAAAATCCAAAATAATCACTTAAAAGTTTATATTTTATTTTATGCATTTTTTTAAGCATTATTCAAAATGTTAAACTTAAAACCTGCCACGATCTGATAAATAGGTGTAAATTGCCTTTCTATACCAGGTACTACGTAAAACTGACTTTGTTTTTCAAAAAAAAATCGACAATTTTTAAATATTTCTATTTTAGATGTAAAAGTTCAAAAGTTTCTCGTATAATAATAGTGTTGCCAGTACAACTGCATTTGTTAAATGTTTAGATCGCAATAGACACAATAAGTTATCGAGAAGTTCGAAAGTCACCGCTTGCAATAAGTATCGCAAAAAAACTAAAAATAAAAAAAACTTGGACTAGAAATAGTAATGGTTAGTAACCAAAATTTAAAAAATTATATTTTTGTGATAAGTAACTTTTTTTTATTTTAAAAAAGGAACAAGAAACTGTTATAAAAAAAATCTCTAAATTCATTGGTTAGCCCACACGACACCAATAATTGATATACCTATGTGGGACATATTTAAGTTTCCCTCGTATAATAGTGTGTTTAGATAACTTTAGGGAAAGTCAAAAAGTCAAATTAAGTAGCAAATTCGATTTTCCGACACCAGAAACATAGAAATTGGTGCTTTTCCCAATATTATCCGTTAAAAATCCAAAATAATCACTTAAAAGTTTATATTTTATTTTATGCATTTTTTTAAGCATTATTCAAAATGTTAAACTTAAAACCTGCCACGATCTGATAAATAGGTGTAAATTGCCTTTCTATACCAGGTACTACGTAAAACTGACTTTGTTTTTCAAAAAAAAATCGACAATTTTTAAATATTTCTATTTTAGATGTAAAAGTTCAAAAGTTTCTCGTATAATAATAGTGTTGCCAGTACAACTGCATTTGTTAAATGTTTAGATCGCAATAGACACAATAAGTTATCGAGAAGTTCGAAAGTCACCGCTTGCAATAGGTATCGCAAAAAAACTAAAAATAAAAGAAACTTGGACTAGAAAAAGTAATGGTTAGTAACCAAAATTTAAAAAATTATATTTTTGATATAAGTAACTTTTTTTTATTTTAAAAAAGGAACAAGAAACTGTTATAAAAAAAATCTCTAAATTCATTGGTTAGCCCACACGACACCAATAATTGATATACCTATGTGGGACATATTTAAGTTTCCCTCGTATAATAGTGTGTTTAGATAACTTTAGGGAAAGTCAAAAAGTCAAATTAAGTAGCAAATTCGATTTTCCGACACCAGAAACATAGAAATTGGTGCTTTTCCCAATATTATCCGTTAAAAATCCAAAATAATCACTTAAAAGTTTATATTTTATTTTATGCATTTTTTTAAGCATTATTCAAAATGTTAAACTTAAAACCTGCCACGATCTGATAAATAGGTGTAAATTGCCTTTCTATACCAGGTACTACGTAAAACTGACTTTGTTTTTCAAAAAAAATCGACAATTTTTAAATATTTCTATTTTAGACGTAAAAGTTCAAAAGTTTCTCGTATAATAATAGTGTTGCCAGTAGAACTGCATTTGTTAAATGTTTAGATCGCAATCGACATAATAAATCATCGAGAAGTTCGAAAGTCACCGCTTGCAATAGGTATCGCAAAAAAACTAAAAATAAAAAAAACCGTAAGCCCCCCCCCCCCCCCCCCCTTGCTACGCCACTGTACTATAGGTATGTTCAGGGCCGTTCCTAGCCCCTCTGCCGCCTTTGTGCAGAGCATCGATAAGCCGCCCCCTCGGCCGCCCATATATTTAAAACAACTAAATTTTTTAAAGTATTATTTATTTAAATATTAAGTAATATTTAACAACCAATAAAACAAAATATGAACCAAAGTGTACTTCCAAACTGATAAATTCCTTCTGTATTCTGCAATTTTATCATGTTCGCCGAACATATCATATCAAAGAGCGGCCGCCATGTATCGTCCCTTTGTCGGAAGACGCCGAACGAACGCGTCATATTTTTTGTGAACTCCACAGACAAAACAATCTATTTTATATTCTATTTTTATTATATTATTTACCTATAAAAAAATTAAATTGTCTGTAATGTGAAAACTATAGACTAGAAGTTTTTTTGTCGTTTTTTAGGACTACTTTGTGTATGAAATTCAATTTTGCGGGTGTTTTACAGTTTCTGCCTGCGGCCTGCGGCCGCCCTTTTTAGTTTGGCCGCCTTTGTGCCTACACACCCCTAAGAACGGCCCTGGGTATGTTTTGTAAAGGTTGGGTTTCAGATCCATAATATGCTTCATATTGGTTCTTGTTTACCTATTTTTGATTGTAATTAATCACATTACTTCATTAAAAAAGCAGAAAACACTAACTTTCTAGGTACATATAGGTGTGTTTACAAGTAAAAATTTTTATTTTTATTTGTTTTTTACATTCAACTTTAATAATTAAGCCTACTCGTTCTTCCTTTAAAATTACAAACAAAAAAATACATTATGAATATATGAAATCTAAACCTCTGCAAAACGACATTTTAAGAAAAATATTTCAAAAACTGAGCCAGTGGAGTAGCTAAAATAAAATGTTACATAAACTAAGATACAATAATATGACATATTTAATGTTCGGGTTGCCCAAAGATTTTAAACAGCGTAGACTACGAATATGAAAACGATGTTTGTCTGAAATGCTTAGCTTAGTTTTTGATATACTCCTTCTGAAAGTCCCTGTTCATAAAGGTTATATATCCTTTGCAAAATCGCATTTATAAGGGTTTCTGGTATAAGAATTAGGAAAAAATTACTAAGACGGGCCATATTTCATGCAGTTTGGTAGGTTTATTTTTCACCTAATTTTGTTTCTTTTGGGCTCTTTTTAACCAAAATATAAACTTCGATTCCTTCAACATAACAAAATTATTTTACATTAGTGGGCTATCCATTGCGAGTCACTAGCTTTAGGTTAAGTGCCAGGAGTAGCTGCTGCATCTAAACTTCGCATTCTCTGATTTATTTTCAATTATTCGTTCTACTATACTGGTAAAAATACGCCGTCAAAAATTCATCTGCGAAGTGCGGCGTTGTCCTAGTTTTTGCACATCCCCCCCCCCCCCCGCGCTTTGTTCGTCGAATTCCTTCGAAATCGTATTTACCAGAATGTACACGTTTTGTTCTATAAACATAAATAAATATATTTATTTTTGACTTGACTATACCAGGCGACAAATTTAGGTAGGTCCTTCGTCCAAATACTTTTGTCCTTAACTGTACATAATAGAAACAGTGTGCATAAATGACCTTCACATTCCAGAGCCCAGACGCTGTTACTTTTAACGGCAAATATTCAGTAACAGGGCTATTTTGGTCTAGGTATACCACCTATACGTGTCCATGAGTATGAGGTTCCTAAATACGTTGCTAGATCATAGGCGCGTAAATTATTTTGTAAAATAAAATATATAATATGTTATTAATGTAATTAGGTATCTATAATTCAAGTTTGTAAGCACTGGCTTTAATTATCAGAGATATTGTGCTATAATAAAAAACATAGATAATAATAATAGAGTGGTAATAGATAGGTATAGGTAGTAGGTTGCTTGCTCATATAGCTGCGTACTGCGTAGAATAAATCTATTTTTTCTTGTCGTCTTTAACGTATTTTTTAAACCGTATTCTTTGTTGAAGTCATCGATCAAGGGTTTATCAGGTTATCAGGAAAATATAAATTTTTTAAACCACACAATTGCCGAGATGACAGATACCTACCCAACAGATGACAACATTTTTGGTTAGGGTTTTTATTTTGGTTTACTGTTTCTGGAAGAACATTTTTCGCAAGTGTGGCAATTATTGTCTGTATAATTATACTGCTTGAGTTGTTTGACACATTTCTTACATATAGAACAATGCTGAAATCGAATTTTGAAAAACGGTGACATTATTTACCTTACACACATAAATATTTTAAACGCGCTGCCACTGGTTAGAATTATTATTCAACGTTTCACAGAAGAAATACAATAATGTCAAATTCTGCAGATTATAAAGAATTTAAACGTTTTAAGAGGGATTGATGGTTTAGTAGGTATAATAAAGTAATTAATAACAATAACCCTCTTTGTAGGTATATGATGTTAAGTTAAGAACTAAATATATAATTGGGAATATTACATAGGTAGACAGTCTACAGTCCTGACAACAATAAAAGCAATTCAAAATGTTTATGAATATTTTAGTGGGTAATAAAGAATTTATTGTAGGTACCTACGAAAATGTTGATGATATAGGTAAATATCTATCATTCTCTACCCCTATATAGTAACCCTGGCCAGTGGCGCATATACGGGGGGGGGGGTATTGCTGGTAATTACTCCCCCAAGAATTTTTAAACCGAACTTTCAATAGATATTTTTTTACACAGAATAAGAATAGGTATACACACCTATATGTACCTAGAAAATTAGTGTTTTCTGCTTTTTTAATGAAGTAATGTGATTAATTACAATCAAAAATAGGTAAACAAGAACCAATATGAAGCATATTATGGATCTGAAACCCAACCTTTACAAAACATACCTATAGTACAGTGGCGTAGCAAGGGGGGGGGGTCGACTCAGGGAAAATGAGTGGAATATTAATAAAATACTGTTTATTGTACACATTGGTAGATTACTGAAATATTATTGTTTTGTTAGCAGGTTTGGCCAGATAAATGAAAGCTAAACGGTGGGACAACCCTATGCTCCCCCCCTCGGACCGCTACAGCGCCATTCGAGGTGTTTGTATGTTTTACGTTTTGTGGTTCTTACAAAGAACTCAGAGCCACTATACCTATTTATTTGGTACGATACGACCATTACCTTTCTAATTATAAAAATGTCAAAAAAAATTAAATTTTAAAGAAATAGCTGTTAATAAAGCACTACTAAACTTAAAATAAATGTTATCATCCATATTTCGTCTATTTAGTTCAAATTTTTCCAGTTACCGTTACCTTTTCTCACATTAAAATTGTCAAAAACATTGAAATTCTAACGGAATGGCTGTTATAATGGGCTGGAAAGCAAATACTTTTTCACCAATTATTCACCGGTTGAATGGTCTGACACTTTGTGTCATTATAGAATCAGATTTTAACTATAATCGAAGTTGTCGAATTGGTAAACCAATAATTTAGATAACCGGGCCAATTTCATTAGGAAAAATTAATTTCTGCTTTCTACCTATGTCGTTTATGTCATAATCAAAGTTTCCTGGTTAGCTCAAACTTGTTTAAAATCTTTCTTTCTTCTTTGGGCAACCCAAACATTAAATATGTCATATTGTGTCTTAGTTTAAATGTAACATTTTATTTAAGCTACTCCACTGGCTCAGTTTTTGAAATATTTTTTCTTAAAATGTCGTTTTGTTGTTGTGACGTAGCCAGGGGGAGGGGGGGGCAGGGGGCCCAGGCGCTAGATAATGTTTCAGCCCCCCCCCCCCCCCACTGAATTTCGTTTTATGTGTATTTTTGGTTATTTTGTTTGTTTGGGTTATGAAAGCCAACCAAAACATACCTATAGTAGAGTGGCGTAGCCATGGGGCAGGAAGCCCTGGTAAGCGCGGATCCGGGAGGGGGGAGCATGGGGGTCATGATCCCCCCTAAAATAAAAACACAAACAAATTTTTATTGTTTTGACTAACTCTGCAGCTTTGTGACAAGATTCATCCCAACATTATCAACAAATAATTTTTATTTTTAGTTTTTTTGCGATACCTATGCAACACTATTACTATACGAGAAACTTTTGAACTTTTACGTCTAAAATAGAAATATTTAAAAATTGTCGATTTTTTTTGAAAAACAAAGTCAGTTTTACGTAGTACCTGGTATAGAAAGGTAATTTACACCTATTTATCAGATCGTGGCAGGTTTTAAGTTTAACATTTTGAATAATGCTCAAAAAAATGCATGAAATAAAATATAAACTTTTACGTGATTATTTTGAATTTTTAACGGATAATATTGGGAAAAGCACCAATTTCTATGTTTCTGGTGTCGGAAAATCGAATTTGCTACTTAATTTGACTTTTTGACTTTCCCTAAAGTTATCTAAACACACTATTATACGAGGGAAACTTAAATATGTCCCACATAGGTAGACACTATTTTTTTCGTAATCTACGACCTCGAATTAGTCTATTCTGTAAAATAGAGGAAGATCTAAGTCCCTGAATTTTTCAGTTCAGCTCAATTTGATTTGCGACAAAAACATGTATTTTTTTCCCGAAAATTAACTTTAGATCAAAAAAATATCTGAAAACTACAATGGGGTAGTTGGGTCCGTAGAACACGGATCTGGCCTCAGATTTGAGCTCAGAGTCGTAGTGTTTTTTTTATGGGCGTTTGAAAATGAAAAATTTCCAAAATTGGTCATTTTCAAAAAATTACCCTGTATAATATCCGATGGTTAGCATATCGGTTTTATAGTATGTTATAGAATCAACCTTTCTCTATGCCGAAAACTAGAATCTCCTAACTAGTGCCGTTTATTTTTCACGGTCCAATTACCACGACCCTGCATACGGGGTACCGGGAGATCCAGGAATTCCAGGATTCTAGACTTATCTGAACTTTTCCCGCTCAGACACTATTTTTTAACTATAAATGTTATCATCCATATTTCGTCTATTTAGTTCAAATTTTTCCAGTTACCGTTACCTTTGCTCACATTAAAATTGTCAAAAACATTGAAATTCTAACGGAATGGCTGTTATAATGGGCTGGAAAGCAAAAAAAAATGGGGGTCATGACCCCCCCTAAAAAAAACACAAACAAATTTTTATATGCCGTATTTAGAGCGGGGGGTGCCGGGTTACATGCATAACCCAATGCAATAAGATATTTTTACATCAAAAACAGTAATAATTTAATTTTCGAAATTTGATAATAGATGATGTAGGTGAATTTTAATCGAACTTTGGGCGTGACCCCGAAAATTTTTCTCCCGCGGCGCTTTTCTTATTGAGACCCCAAAAAAATGTTCACTTCATTTACATGATTTGACCCCCCCAAAACAAAGTTCTGGATACGCGCCTGAGCCCGGGCGCTAGTTAATGTGTTTAAGGTCCTTTTGCCTCCCCCCGAATCCCAATTAAATTTCTAGCGACGCCACTGCTAGTACCTACCAATAAGATAAGATGTAGGTTACTAAACCTTACATAAACATTATCTTTCTACCAATGGCACGGGGTCCCCCTAAAAAAATTATTTTTACAGGTTTATATAAAAATTTTGTGAGTCGGCACTACAATGCATAATTTAATTTTGGCAATTCATGTTGTAAGGCGGCAGGCGGCGCGGTATCAAAGTAAAAGGCGGCCGCCTTTGACCTAAGCCGATGAAGGTTACCACTGTATTTTGCTGAGTAGAAACCCAGTTAATATATTTATTTGAACCTCACTCTGAGAAATACCAAATATGAGAATGATGTAATTTTTCCCATTTAAAACTGACCATTTACTTGCACCTAATTGTAATAGGACTTTAAAAAAAGTTGTGAATTGATAGACAACTATTGTATTCAAATCACTATCGTTATTCCAAAATGTTTTGTTGAAAAATAAATATTTTGTTTTAATACTGTTTTTATTCCCTTTTTAATATTAGGGTGGCCCGCTCTCGACGCATAATTCCAAAGCATCTTAACTACTTAACTTTTTAATAATTTTTAAATACAAATCTAAGATTATTTTAAATTATACAGGGTGTCCCAAATAGTCCAGACATATCAAATATGTTTTTTAATAGAACACCTTCCACAAATTTTGAATAAAATGTCCTATCTAAATTCAAATGTTTTGAGACTCCTTTAAAATATGTCATTTTCGACCTTTGACAGGATGTAGCATTGGAACAGCACATCTGTGAACAAAATGTGTTTCACCTCCCTGTCTTGGTTCTTTCTTTTCTATCCAAAGAGACTAAGTTCTGGATTGACATGTTAAACCAAAAGACAAATATCGGAAGATGTAACTTTTAAATAGAGAATAGAAAACGGATAAGTAGGTGAAAACCATTTTTTTTTAGATACACCGTTCTAGTTATACAGCCTGTCAAAAGTCGGAAAATGCCATATTTTAAACGTCAATATCAAAAGCAATGGGCTCTTTCACTAAATTTTGATTTTGGTTGTAGTGTATAAAGGAACATAAAATAAAATTTTCTGTGTTTTTACTTTCTGATATTTTTAAGCCATTACTGAGAAAACAAATAAATAAAAAAACTATTAGAACAAAAACGCGGATTTTATCGAAACTACGTCATGAAAATGGAACTTGACAATGTTGCCAGTGTTTTTGTAAAATGTTTATATTGTAATACGAATAATGACTGAAAAATAATCCAATAGAAATAATAGTCCAAAACGGACTTATCTGGAATAATAAAAAAATTACTATGTCATTTCTCAAGTACTATATTTTGTCTTAAAATAAATTTAATAAACTTCTAAGCACAATATTTTTCTTAGACCGTATGTAACTTATAAAACATTTTACATTTGGCAACACCGAAATTAATCCCAGAAGGCAGCTTGGATGACAGATTAAAAAAATCCTAACCCACTTTATTTGTTGACATTTCAATGGTTTGATATTTTATTTTTGGTTTAAATTAATTTACATGTATAAATAAAAGTGTCTACCAAAAAACCTAAGCGTTGTGTTGTAAAGTGCTGCTCAAATACCAGCGTCAGCGTTCCAAATAAAATATTCATATCATTTCCAAAAGGAGAGGCGCAACTAATCAGAAGAAAAGAGTGACTGATGGTTAGGATTGCCCCACACGTAACTCTCGAACTCGAACCTTATAATATGGTTTGTGAGGACCATTTTAATGTGAGTATTATTTAAACAGCACAAGACATCTATAGCAATAAAAAATATTTTTTTTAAACGAAAAGAACTAAACTTGTAAGTGTTTTATGAAAAATGAATATAACTTGTGTGAAAGTCTCTTTAAATTAAATTGTATATTACTTATTTATGTTTGTTTTAGCTGCAGGAGGATGCAGCTAATTGGATTCACTATAAAACTATGGGCAATAGAATATTTTTAAAGCCAGATGTTATTTCTTATTTATATTAGAAGCGTCCACCAGCATCTGAACTGAAAAGCCAGCTAACCAGATCTGCCAAAAAAAAGAAAAATGGAGTTTGTTCATGCTAGAAACAAGACTGCACTACTTGTTCTATAGTTGTACCTGAGATTAATAAAAATGTTCCTTTAAAGCTATTTTTATTATATTTTATATTAATAGTATTAACGTATTGAAACCAGATTGTCGGGGTCTTGTGATAAAAATAAATTGGGTATCAACCAAAATGCGTTTTAATTTACTTATTTCTCAAGCTTTCTACATTTTTTGACCAATTATACTTTCTTATATAAATTAAGTAGATTATAGAGTAGATTTTTAATAATAATTAACTTACCAGTAACTTTGACGGTGACATGACATGGGTAGAAATACTTTTCTCACAATCACAGTGGGCCGGTTACCTCAATTTTTATTTTACTAATCAGGCAACTTTGATTGTAAGTAAATAATGCCTGCCAATGTCATTTATGTCCAGTGAAAGTTACCGGTGAATTATATATTTTTAAAAATCTTTTTTCGACCCAACATAACTATTCTTTTAATACTAATTATAATCATAAAATTGTTGGTTGAGCTAAGCATAAGCATTAAAAGAAACCTGCCTATAAAAGGTTACCTACAATAAAGTAAAAGATGGCAAATAAACATTTTAAACTTTATTATTATTCTTTTACATGTTTAACATTAATGGGAAAATCTGGCTTTCCCAACACATTTTTGCATAATTTATAATATTTGTACACTTTTCTTCACCTAGAGTAACTTCCATAATTTTAACTTGAGGATTCCAAGGTACCAATGTTGGTCCTGCTTTATTTACTAATGAATCCAAGTCCATTTTTGCATCCCCTACCTTGGTTAGTATTGCTTATTTCCAGTAACAAATTACAGAAGTCACTAAAGGCTCTTCACTTCTCCTATGTAGCCATAAAAGAAAGGCAATGCCATGTTTACAGTCTCCTAAAATACAATAAATTGGTATAAATAACAAATAAATGTCCAGCAAGCAGTCGTTGAAATGAAATTTTAAGGTTTACCATTACATTTGACAAATTAAAAGACCTTCTTCTTTCGAACCCTACTTAACTTTTACTTTGAAGGCAAAAATGTGTACTTATGGAAAACTTTACGAAGGTTACTTTAGTGGAACCCAATATATCATTGTAAATTTAAATACAGAAATCATAGACTTACCTTCACTGGCAGCACAATCTTTGCATTCACAACTAATAACAACCTCTTATTTTAAATCAATTGTAGCTTCCACATAGTATCCTTTGTTGTGTACCTTATGTTCAGGTGTAATTTTAACATGTACAATACATAAATGATTTTCTCTTTTGACTTGAACATAGCCTACTGCATTGTCACTGTATGATGATTTTTGTGCTCTAAAAGTAAATAAAAATACATTGGTAATAAATGGAAAAGATAGTTTTACCTCAGATCGAACCTCAGATTAAATAATCTGACTTTAAAATTTGTTTTAGTTTATGTAAAAGCAAAGGTCGGAAAGACATAAAAAAAGAATATTTTAGATAATGTATACACTGGTTGTTTGTTGTTTAAAGGATAATTTGCAAAAAAGTCTACTTACTTTGTTGTTTTTAACTTCAGCACTGAAAAAGTTTGAGTTTGTAACGAAAAAGTCGTTCACCATTTAGGCATTCACCTTGCGAAGATTATCAGAAGATCCTTTCTCAAACTTGGTTCCATTATCAAGTAAAGAAAAAGACAAAACAAAAATTAATAAAAATTCCACACTGTTTCAGATGTCAACAAAAACATAAAAAGACGAACAGCTGTTTCCCGATCGATACGATCCCTGTAAGTTTTCATGCGCCGGTCCGCGCATGCTCAGTAGCAACGTTCTTTCAAACCTACGTCATAGATCGCGCCTGTTTTGGGTTTTTAAATTTGTTCCAATTTAGGCAGGTTTTTAATGAGCTGAAAAAAACTAATGGTATGACCCAGCAACAGTTTTATTGATCAAAACCACTTATAATAGCACCGACTTAACAATTTAAATGCCAAAACTATCAAATTTGAGAATAGTGAAAGAGCCCATTGAATTTAAACATGGAATTTTATACAAAATATACGGGGAATTAAGGGAAGTAGAAAATAATATAATATATAGGGTGTTCCTTGTGTCCTGACTATTTGGACTTCCTTATAACTCTGCTTTTAAAAATTTAAGTTTAATAGTTTAGATGCTATGGAATCGTGCGTTGAGAGCGGGCCACCCTGTATCCTGTATTATTTAGGGAGCATGTAACGATAGCTATTATTTACGAGGGTAAAGTTTACGATATGAGCTGTAGACGGGTATCTTAAAATGCCATGTAAGTAGAATACTATATGCAATTGTTGGGATTGCCACCCTTTACTCTGGGGGTTGGCGTCAAGATCTTGCGCATTCGCCTTTTTATAAATCCTTCATTTAATTTGTCTAGAATTTTACTTTAAAATTACACTAATAATGGAAAAGACACAAAATAATATTAAGTACCTACATATTTTTTCAAATAATTTAACAATATAAAATACATATAAACAAAAACCATTCGGAAATTAGATAAGTATTATAAATATAAATACAAACAAGAAACTAAAAAAAATAATAAATATTTGAACATTTTGTAACACAGTAATATTAAAATTATACAAGAAAATTATCAACATAAAGATAACATTTTATTTATTTTGTAACAAAGCCACATTGTGAAATGTAATATAAAAATTTCTTTAATATAGGTATGAACATTTTTCGTTGTCAACGTAGCCTAGAATTTCGCGATAATCCGGGACAGGTGGCAATATTAATAACAGTCCATTTTTGTTCACGACTATAATATCCATAATTCGTCTGTTTCCCCAATTCCCAATTATAACATATACTATCATGGGTGTAGCCAGGATTTTCTCCTGGGTGGGGCGAAAACGTAATATAAAGTACTAATAAAAAAGTTTTTTTATTTAAACATATTTACTTTAGTGTATTTCCTTGGGCGGGGGAAAGCACCCTACCCTGTCCCACCTTGGCTACGCCCATGTATGCTATATGATGTATTTATTGTAGACACTTCTATACCGGTAAATTATCAAATCATTCACCATTTTGTGAGTGAATACTTTTGTTCACGATTTAAACAAATCTCGACCTATTTCATGTTCATGCGCGAAATTAGGGGGGCTTAAAGGTGCTAAGCCCTCCAAAAACCTAATTAACCCCCTCCCATCACAAACACATTTCAGAACACATGTCATGTACTTGTTAATGTTTTTCTGTTTTAAAGTTGAAGAGCCAGGAGCCAGCTAGTAATTTTAAGAAAACATCAAACAACTAAATTTAATCCAAACATGTGTTAGTTAGAGGTATGGGGGCATATGGGCGTCCGAAGTAACTTTTCTGAGACGGGAGATTTTTCACCGTAAAATCGATGGTCTAGCGGGGGGAGCCAAACGCGATGTAGAGAAAAATGTGACGTAAAACAAATAAAGACAGTGCAAGTCCAAGACTCTATACGTTTAAGAAACTTCATTGTCTCCAACCTTCAAATAGACCCTAACATAAATGTTACGTGTATATTTTTTTAAATTTCGACCCAATGGATTAAAGAAGTTTATTCTCGAGTCTGTATCGGATGACCCAATTCCAGCATCACTTCACATTTTTCCAGCAGAAAATTTCCTGAACTAAAGAAATATTACGTATCTATGAATTAGTTATTTATTACTAAATAGATGTTTTGTTACCACGTTATCATTGAATAGAAATATAGAAAATATATTAATTATAGTTGTTATTGTTGTGTTCAAGAAAATTACGACGATGTAGCCTAATGTTTAATTATATAAAACGGAAAAACTTCTACTTTACATACACAGTTATTTCAGATATCCTAATACTATACCCAATAAGTCTACATTTTAAGCCTAAAATGCCAGTTATATACAACCCAGGCATAATTTATATTTATTTATGAAACGCCCTGAGTGCCATCTCTGTAGAATGTATGGAACCCTATATATTTTTAACTAATATTTTAAAATATTTAAGTCGCATAACCGGCAATTAAGCACCACCCACTTGGGAGGCCCTAAGAACAGACAAGGGGCGCCCAGAGCCAAAATTATTCTTATATATTTTCGTGCCAACACCTGCCGGTATTGCGGATGTTCCTAAATATATATATAGTCTGTTTAGTTTTGTTACATGTTTCACCCGAAACTACCATTATCAGATCTTATTAACTGTTAAAAAAATTTAAAATTCTTTAAAAAACCAACACAAGCACAAGCACATTTTTTTGGAATTTCCCTGCAGTCTGGTCTTTTCAGCGAGATGCACTAAAAAGTACACACAGCTAACAAAATAAAATATTTTTTGTCTCACTGCCACATATCCACCCGTATTTTTAATATTGGTATACCTTTTTCTCCGGCCAGTGGAAGAAACTACAATCTTTAAGTTAGGCATATGACGTCCGTTTCGTTTAATTTCAAGTTTATCGTCAATGTTCAATCTTTAAAATTCCTTATATTTCGAAATTATATTTATTTTTTAATTATCAAAAGCAAAAGAGTAAACTCAATAACTTAAAACGCCAAAGACAGACCCGACAAACGTTTTAAAAACACGGGTTACGGCTAGACTAGACTAAAAATTTTGGTGCTCTGTATGTATACGTTAACACGCGCTTTTAAAACTATTTGAGATAATCCAGGACTAGAAATAATTTTCATTTGCCATTGGACGGTTCAAGGTCGACCACTTGTTATGTCACGATTTTGCTACTAGCAGTATACGTCACCTTTCACCTTTCATTTCCTTCGATTGATGATGGTAAAATAACGGTCGGCCAGCGGCCGAAAAGTCCACGGACTGACGGCCGATTGAACGTGAGCAGATTCCTTAAGGATTCCTTAAAAATTTGTCAATATCAATCAATGTCAAGAGTTGACGCACTTAAGATTTTCCTCGAGTAAGGAAGCCTTAAAGAACGACTATAAATATGGGCAATTTTTGTGGTTTTTCTTTACAGTTGTTAGGAATACCGAATAACATTCTAAATTAATCTGAAAAATTAGGGACCAAGTACCAGTCGAGAGATTTTGTTCAGGTGAAAAAATCAATATTTTTCCCTTTTCAAGGTTTAGAATAAGCCTACCTTAAATATACTCATGAGGTAGTAAATTAATTCAGCATTGATTGAGAAGCCCAATGAAATGTAACTCATTAAGAAGAAAGGAAATACCATCTTTGCCAGCAAGGTTGCAAGGGATATTATCACGCAACCCAAATACCATGATTGTAACATAGCTTTAGTTTCCTGACTGTAAATACAAAAAAAAAATTGAAATATTTTAAAATAAAGGATTCCTCAGACCGGCGTGAAAGTTCTACTATCGCGATCTATGCGGTACACAACACTCCACCTCCACGTCGCATTCCCGCTTAATTTAAAACCTGCTAGAATCCGCCAAATGCTAAAAAAAGGTTTCACTCCAATCAAAAAAAACTTCTAAAAAAAACGGTGGTATCAAATATCGCTCCAAACGTAATTCCTAAAAGAAACCGCTATACGGTTTTTTAATGTCTAGATTTGGCGGGAAACCCGCTAAGTTGGCAATACTGGCGGTACCGCGACGTATCGATATACATAGCAGTATCAGAACTAGTGATGGAGAACTATCGATATATTCGATAGTGTTATATAAACTATCGCTATCATGCCATCGATGGTTCTAACTTTACTATAGATAGTAATGTAGTACTAAGTTGTAAAAGATTTTGAGTGACAGCTTTAGGGAATGAATAGATAGTTTAACAGTAGATACTTTTTTTAAGAAGTCATTTTAGGGCAGAAAAACATTTTGACTGAGAGACTAAAAGTGCCTTTTACTATCGATATATCTAACACTACCCATTATCGATAGTTCTCCACCACTCATACGAACGTGCTCACATGAACAGGCGCGGAACCGTTATAGGGGTAGCAGTACTTGCGAATGTTCCATACTGCGAAAAATTCGCATCGCGAATGTTTCGCGTCGGTGTGAGGGATCCTTAATAGTGCAACAGAAAAAGTGCCTAGAACGCAATGACAGCAGGCCGGGTGGGCAAAACTTAGTTGTATCAAATCCAGACAAATCGTACATGCGACTCTGTTAGTTTCCTTAAAGTTAAATCAGAATTTGTGCTGCTCATAAGCGGCTATTATATTTATGCAACAGAAAAAGTGCCTAGAACGCAATGACAGCAGGCCGGGTGGGCAAAACTAAAAGATGTCGATAAGTCAAACATTTTTTCATTAATTGAATCGAATGGATTAGTCTGTCAGATTCTGACTTAGTTGTATCAAATCCAGACAAATCATACATGCGACTCTGTTAGTTTCCTTAAAGTTAAATCAGAATTTGTGCTGCTCATAAGCGGCTATTATATTTATATGCATAAAGGAATGATATGTTAGGTTGGCATTGCTACTGTCGACTACCAGAGACATCTTTGATTCTCACCACTACGTTCTTGATGAGGGAGCCTTTAACTTCTCCTGTAATTTTTCTTAATCGTTATAATAAAGACATTTTTATGGCTTAAATTTCTTAATCTACACTACCAGTTTTAGACAAAGCGTTTATTTAATTTATCCAGACATAAAAATGTTAAAAATCTGTTAAATTAATTGACGGTTGTTTTAAATCATTGTGATCATGGCGGTCTGCGATGTATGTTAAGACAAAGACATAACTATTACACCACAGCGAGGGGCATTAGAGATGTTGGGGGATGAGCGACGCACTAGGTAAGTGGTATTTTATCTTAAAATCTGGCCATAAATATAAATTCTGATAGGTTGTAATGGTGTTTAAGCTTGGGTTCCAAATAAGTAGAAGGATATAACGTAATATAACAACAATATTTCCTGTGCGAAACCAAGCACTGGCCATCAGAACTTAGTCTTCGCACTTTGTTGTTTTAGGCAAGCGGTTGTGAATCTACTTTTCGTTGTAATTTTTTAAAGTTTCAAATGTTTTTTCGCGAAAAAAATCGCTATGAATTGTAAATTGCAAAATATGTAGATTATATAAAATGGTGATGTATCAGTTACTCCAATTTTTTTTCAGGATGAAGTTTAACGCTAAATAAATGTTTGTTTTCTTGTACATTAATGGCCCGTAAATTCATTTACCAGAGACCTCGTTAATTTACACTAAAACCCCAACGAAACTCCATACCAATATTATGAAAAAGTTATGGCCCTCTTGAACACCATCTCTAACTACGTAGAATTGCACACAGTGAACGAGAACAAAAAAAAAACCTTCTTCCATCAGCAAGCTTGTACCGCCTTCCTGGCAGAACTAAGAGAACCCCTAGGATCAACAATAAGAGCAATGCGATCTAAAGACTTTGTCAGTGCCATATAATTCATTCAAGAAGCAAACAACATAAGATACCTCCAGAAAAGTCTAAGCACCCCGCAACCACCAACCTTCTCCGCCTTTAAAGCCGAAAACAGGATCCCCAAAACTACTATGAAGAAGAAATACCACTATGATGGAGAACAAAATTTTCACAACGACACAAGATCAAACGAAGAAACATAGTAGAGCTTCACAACTACACCGATACAAAATAATTTACCTACATATCAATATCCAATCCTCCTCTTAAATTTCTCATCGACACCGGGGCTACTAAATCCTTTCTAAATCCAGATATTGCCTTTAAATATTACCGAAACAACATCCAACAAGATTATTGTGCAAAAATTTTAATATTTCCTGAATTTAATTTCAAAAATAATATGATATTTAACCTTTTCAAGTTCCATTAAACTTTTGAGAGCCTTATAGGCCTCGACGACCCCAAACTTCTTAAAGCCAAACTAGACCGTCCAGCCTCCATACTTATTACTAAAAATTCTGTACTCTCTATTAATTCTACTCTATTCAGCTAGAACCTAAGAACCAAAGTTCGACTTCCATTCAAAGAAACTGAAGGCAACATTACCTTACCACGACAAGAACTTCAACAGGCCATTCTGAGAGAAACCCTTACTGTAGCATGCAACCAACTAGCCTGTATGGAACTAATTAGCAGTACTGACTACCAGCTTCACTTGCCCTAACAGAATCAGTGAAAAGCTGCAAAATCGACCTCCAAAAATTTCTACTCCGCAGACATTCTGTCCCAACAACAATTCAAACCAAATTCTGACCTTGAAATTCGAACTGACCATTTAAACCAAGAAGAAGAAAAATCCATAAAAAGACTATGCAAGAAGTATGTCGACAGTTCTCATCATCCTGATTTTCCACTTACCTTCACCAACCAGGTTAAACATGAAATTAAGATTACAGAAGAAAAAGTTCCAGTATTAACAAAGTCTTAATACCCCCATACACACAAAGAAAAAAATAAGCAAATCTAGTTAATGTTAGATTCCTTATCATCATACAACCAAGTCAATCTCCTTGGTCATCTCCCATATGGGTGGTGCCGAAGAAACGTGATGCCTCTGGAAAAATTAAATGGCGAATCGTTGTCAACTACCAAGAAGTTAATGAAAAAACAATCGATGACCGATATCCTATTGCTAACATTAATGACATTCTCGATAAACTTGAAAGGTGGGTGCCAATACTTCATCACCTTCGACTTAACAAGCGGATTTCACCAAATAAAAATGACAACAGAAGACATCCAAAAAACTGCGATTAACGTTAAAAAGGGTCACTATGAATATCTAACAATACCATCTGGCCTTAAAAACGCCCCAACAATATTCCAGCGATTTATGGACAACGTACTTAAAGAACTACAAGAAGAAATCTGCCTAGTCTATATGGACGACATTAATGTTTTCAGCACATCTTTACAAGAACATTTAGTTAATTTATCAAAAATCTTTCAACGTCTGAGAAACTGGCTTTAAAATACAAGCCGATAAATTCGACTTGAAGAAAGAAGTAAGCTTTGTAGGCCACATCCTCACACCAGATGATAGAGACCAAACCCGAGCAAAATCAAAGCCATTTTGGAATATTCTATACTAAGAACAGCCACAGAAATCAGAGGACTCCTCGGTCTACTGGATATTACAGAAAATTCATTCAATACTTTGCCAAGAATATGAAACCACTCTATTGCTGCCTTAAGAAAGACGTGAAAATTAAACACACCTGTAAAAATCTTTTGCCAAACTTCTACAATTTTCAGATTTTACCACACGTTTCAATCTCACCACGGATACAATCAATTCTGCAGTAGGAGCTGTTCTTTTACAAGGACCCGTTCGGAACGACAAACCAATCGCCTACGCATCTAGGACTTTTAACGACACCGAACTTAAATACCCCACCATCAACAAGGAGATGTTAGCCATCGCCTGGTACACGAAATACTTTAGACCTAATTTATTTGGGCGACAGTTCAAAATTCTTTCGGATCGTTATTTTCCCTCAAGGACCCAAACTTAAAACTAGTCAGATGGCACCTGAAATTAGAAGAATTTGACTATGAAGTTCTGTATAAAAAAGAAAAAACAAGTACAAATGCAGACGCCCTATCTAGAATCGAACTTCATCCAAAAGAAATGCTCAGCGAAGCAGAATAACTTCTAAAGACGAACTTAAGGCTATCAAAGGCTGCCTTAAGTCAGAATAAGATAGAATTATACCTGAAAACGAAGAGAACCATAATCCTGAAATCGACGACAACAGTGATAATGACACCCAACACATAACAAAAGAAAACCCTATATTATGAATTCCTATCATTGAGAAACCTCTCAATTACTTTAATAACCACATCGTCTTTAAGTTGGTCAACTACAGCCCAGCAAGAACAATAAAAGAAGAAGTTTTTGCTAACAAAAAAAAGATTACATGTCCAACTTGTAACAAACAAACATCTTGGAAGAAACAACCTCATTTAATTAAACTTTTTAACTGAACCGAAAAAAACTAATTACTTTTTGAAGATGACACCCTGTATCAATTCCTGTGTAACACAATTCGTGAAATTTTTAAGAATTCGGCATTTGACCTCGTAAAATGCAACACCCTTCTAGAAGATGTCAACTGCAAAGAAAGAGCAAAACAAATCATTATGAGCTGCCACCACAGCAAAACTAACCATCGAGGCATGGCTACATGAAACTAAAACCCAGATTCGAAAAAAATATTTTTGGCGAAACCTTAAAAAGAATATTGACGACATGATCAACATGTGTGATATTTGCCAAGCCAATAAATATGATAGAAACCTAGCAAAGCCCAAATTTATGCTACCACCAACACCATTTAAACCATTCAACATTATTCACCTGGATACTTTCCAAACAGGAGGTCAAAAAGTCCTAACAGCATTTTCAAAATATGGACAAGCATACCCAATAGATGACTTTAATGCAAACAACGTGCCTAATGCTCTTCTAATGTTCATCACTCGCCATGGAGTACCCCACAAGATAGTTGCCGACAGTAGAACAGAATTCAAAAATGGTCTTATGCGAGAATTTGTGGACATCCACAAAATTTCAATCCATTATACCACCGCAAACAACCCACAATCCAATGAAATGATAGAGCGATTTCACTTAACATTCATCGAGCATCTAAGAATCTTACGAGAAAAAAAGAAACACTCAACATCAAGGAACAAATGCCATATACCATCCTCGGCTACAACAACTCCATCCACTCCATGATCAACATGAGACCGATCGACATGCTAACTGGCCACCTAGACGCCCAAGACTCATTTAATATCGACAATGGAATTCTAATCAACAACTACACTCAGCAGCATAGAAAAAAAAACAAAAACAATTTACAAAGCACTAAACGAAAAAGCCAAAGTAAAGTACATAAAAAAAGAAACTCCAGGAGACAAGAAAAACAATTAAACGTAACCAGCTACTCCAAGATTCTCCCCCAAAAGTAGTGAAGACCGACAACATTGTAACTATTGCTACACAAAAGAGGACTGTTCATAAGAAAAATATCAAGAATCAACCAAATAAAGGCTTTAACATGAACAATACCTTGCAGATATATCTCAACGGCAGCTCAAGAAGCCCTAATCAGAAACCTGAAGGAAAACCTCGGAATACTCCCCTTCAAACTGGGACAAGCAAAGATCCAAGGCAACCAGTTTTGTTCGTCCCTTACAAAACTTCTCCAGGGGATGGAGAAATTACGGTTCGGTGAACCTAGAACAGTAAGCAGTTGCACCATCAACATTAGCAAAATATCGTTTTTGCCAACCCAGATTAAAATACCACCTCAATAATAAATTATATACCTATAGCAGGCTTTTAGATTAGGATTAAGTGATAACAATTATTAAAGGTATTTTTAAATAGCACCCGTTGCGTAATCAACCCTTAACGAAATATCAAAAAACTCTTTTTATCAATAAAACTTTTACATATTTTATTCTTTGATAGTGTCCAAATTCAAGAGATAACATGGCTTTACGCTATTTGAAATAGTTACGTGCGCCTTCCTTTCTTTAAATCTTATAGCCCAGTGTTGTCAGATCCATCTCATCTGTTTTTATTTAAATCAAACCACGCTTATGCTATAAGTACTTACTTTCTAGCCTCACAAATTCTTGCGTGGAAAAACGCTTCCCATGTGTACATCTTTATTATTTTCAAAACTGATATGACCTCCCTCGTAAATTGCAATCTTTTATCAGCCATCTTGCCTACTCGGAGTCTCATTTTCAATATAAATTGGCTTACAAATGCTAAAAGGGAATTGGTTAAAATTTATCGAACTAACTAAAATCATTAGAGATAAGTAAAAATCTGGGCCCGGCTAAATAAAGGGTGTCCCATCGAGAACCGCCTCGATCTTTATACAGAAAACTATACATAAGAAAATTTGACAAAATTCATTTAATAAGGGCAATCCTACTAAAATACTTACAATATGGTAACACTTTCGGTTAGGCCAGAAGTATGTGTTAATTTGATTGGATGTCTGCTTTATACAGGGTGGAAAACGGTACTCAGAGATACGAAGATGGTTAAATTAAGGCAAAGTTGCGTATTTTGGGGCTTACTAATTTGGTGAAAGAAAATTCTAAATATTTTGAATGCCTTCGGAGATATCCGAAAAAAACCGAAATTTTCAGTTTTGGTTTTTAATTTTTTGCGCCTTTATTTTTGACTTGGGAAAAAAACCAGAAACACTTTTTCATAGCCGTTTTTTATGATCTACAACATGGCCTTTTTAATTTTTAAATGCGACGTTTCGTTCTTTGGATACCACCATCAAGTCAATTTTTTTAAATACGGACCTGGACTTTTTATTACGGTTTCAGGGGCTTAAAGGCTTTAGAAACCTAATACAACTAAAACATTTTAAAAATTTTAATATTTCGTCATCAATTATACATTTAAAATTATCAATTTATTTCCTTACGGCCCTGTAAATTATTTAAAAAAATTTAAATCCTTTTTATAGTTTTAAGATTTTTTAGTTAGACAACTAGTACGATACAATTATTATTACAAGGAAAAAGAAATATGAATGTTGATTAGTGATGTATTAGTGTGTATTAAATTACCATTCTTTATATTTTATGATTTCACAATTTTTTTTTAGATGTATTATCGAGTAAGAAAAAATTGTTATAGATAGCGATTACTATTATCTGTCTTAAAATTTTGCCCTAGAACATTTAAATTTTTGTTTTAACTTCACTCTTCTACTCCTACTGCTATATAGGTACCTCTTTTTCATTTATGACTGTCCCTTTTTCTATTTTAAAATATTTTGAGGTCTCAGGACAAAATTATACGAATTAAAGTGTTATGATAAGATATAATATAAAAACCATAATAAAAAAAATAACTACTTCCCATGCTTTAAAAATTTAAACCTTGACTGTCTGGCTAATTTTATTAAAATAATTAATGGCTTAAACCATACGTATCACTTCCTGTAATGCAATTTTAATATTTAATCCTAAAAATAATTACCAGGACCGTAATGGGTAAAAAGTGATAATTTTAAATATTGATGTGTTATTTGATGACGAAACCTTAAAATTTTTAAAATGTTTTAATTGTATTAGGTTTCTAAAACATATAAGTCTCTAAACCCGTAATAAAAAATCCAGGTCCGTATTTAAAAAAATTGACTTGATGATTGTATCCAAAGAACATCATATCATAAAAAACGGCTATGAAAAAGTGTTTCTTGTTTTTTTCACAAGTCAAAAATAAAGGCGCAAAAAATTTAAAACCAAAACTGAAAATTTTACTACTGATTGTATTGTAGTTTTTTTCGGATATCTCCGAAGGTATTTGGAATATTTAACATTTTCTTTCATCAATTTATTAAGCAGCAAAATACGCAATTTTGCCTCAATTTAACCATCTTCGCATCTGTTACCGTTTTTGAGATTCATATGCACGCACGCGAATTTGCAGCACCCTGTATACTAATGATTTGATATAACCCTAAAAAAATCCAAATTCCATGGCCACCTCTTAGCCCTGACTTTAACCAGCTAGATTTTTTCTTTTGGGGATATATCAATTCTTTAGTGTATAAACTAGAGATTCAGATACGCTACCAATTGTTCCAATAAGGATTTACGAGGCAACCAACGTTATGCAAAATAAAGAAATCATTTTCTTTAAAGTAAGGCGCTAATTATTAAAAAGGTTAAGGAATGCATAGAAGTGGAAAGTGGACAGTTTTCATATTTGTAGAAATGATTTTAATTCATAATTTTTATTACATTTTTATCAAATTTTTTGTCAAAATTGAATAATTGTTTTTGTTGAAAATAAAAACTTCCATGCAATGTAAAGATGCAAATATCTCGAAAACGGTTTCATATTTATATCTCAAAAACAGCTTTAGCTGTAAGAAAAAAAAATTAATTTAAAAACAATACTTTGGCATAAGGAATATTTAGCTCAAACCTATTTCTTTCACGTGTAGAATCGGTGGTTACCCTATGGCGCATTCATTACAGTTCACCCTGTATAAAAGGCTGACGTTTCTTTATCGTAGCCCTATTTGTAACTTACCTTGAATTAAAATTCCAAAAGTCAGTGTTCCCACAGCAATGAGTGAAGGGGGTCCGATCCTTGAGTACAAGAGGTAAGATAGATAAACAAACTGCACAAATCCTATCACCAAGTCGCTTAATGGCCACATTGTCGATAAAATAGTTTTGATGTCCTTTGTAAGAATGGTCACAATGTTTCCCATACTTGAGCCGTTAAGATTTTCTGGTCTCAGCCTTAAAACTTTCTTTAACAAAATTATTATTATTATTATTTTTATTATTATTATTATTATTATTATTATTATTATTATTATTATTATTATTATTATTATTATTATTATTATTATTATTATTATTATTATTATTATTATTATTATTATTATCCTTCTCAATGTTAGTTTTCACAGCTTTTTGTTGGTATTGCTGGTATTATGTACAGTACAGAGAAGAAATTCATCTTAACCTGTACTGTTTAGGAACTTCCGTACTATATGGCATGTTTGGAGGATGACGCTTTTCTGGATTAGTTGGTATAAATAACCTGATAGGCCCAGTTTTTCCAAGTTGGGCTTGAAATTTTTCGTCATAGCTCCCTCCACCGATATTATGATCGGAATTATGTCGATTTTATCTAGCTTCCATATATTTTTGATCTCTATAGCCAAGTTCGAGTACTTGGTCTTTTTCTCCGATTCGGTTTTAGAGAGGTTGTGTGTTAGTGGGCAACCTATATCGATTATGAAAGCTTTCTTGGTGGTTTTTTCGATGAGAAGAATATCCGGACGGTTGTGGTCTACTGTTCTATCCGTTATTATTGGCCTGTCCCAGTATAAGAGATATTCAGGGGATTCAAGGACTGGCTCGGGTGAGTATTGGTAGTATGGTGGAAGGTTTTCCCTTAGCCCTAGTTTATGGGCCAGTTCCTTGTGGATGATCTTTGCCACCTGATTATGTCTCCCCAGGTAAGCGTTGGGGGCCATAGCACCACAACCCGCCGTGATATGTTCTATCGTCTCTCCGGGGCAGTTGCATTTTCTGCACACATCTTCCACATTCCTTTTCATGATGACCTTTTCATAGTTTCGAGTTCGAATGACACGGTCTTGGATAGAGATAATAAAACCTTCTGTTTCAGCGTGAAGCTGCCTTTTCTCTAACCAATTCAGTGACATTTCTCTATCTATGAGTGGATTTTGGAGTGCAGTAGGGTATTTGCCGTGTAGAGCTTTCTCTTGCCAAGTTACAAGCTGTTGACTTGGCGGCGCGCGGATGATGTTAGGTAGTCCGTTTCGCTTTAAGTTGAGGGCTGTATATCCAGCGTCTGCTGCAACCACTTTTTTAAGAATTTCCCCATTCGATTCTTGGAAGTAGTTTCTCATAGAGGTCTCTTGCGACTTGCACAAGTTATATATATTAATGAGACCTCTTCCTCCCTCCTTTCGTTTTAGGTAGATTATTTCAAGTGCAGAGCGTGGGTGGTGGAATCTGAATTTTGTTAGCAGCCTGCGCGTAAGCCTATCTAGTTCGTGCAAATCCGTGTCTGAATACTTAAGGATTCCGAATGAGTAGGTAAGTATTGGTATTGCCCAGGTGTTGATGGCAGTAGTAAGGTTACCAGCATTCAGGTGAGTATTAAAAAGCTTTGTTAGTCTGCTTTTGTATTTGTTTTTAAACTCCCTTTTTAGGCTTGTGTGGTTTATTTGTTGGTTTTGGGAGATGCCTAAGTATTTATATGTTTTGTCCTCATCTAGTATATCTATGCCTTCAAGCAGTCAACGATTTTGTTCAGTCTTTCCGCGTACGACATTCAAGATTGCGCACTTGTCTAAGCCAAACGACATTTTGATGTCATCGCTAAATGTCTTGGTTATTTGAATTAGGGACTGTAGGTGGGTTTTGCTTTCAGCGTAGAGTTTGATATCGTCCATAAATAGAAGGTGGTTTATTCTAAAATTCTCAGTTAAGTTGGGACGATATCCGTAGGATGTTGATTTTAGTAGTGAGGACAGTGGGTTCATGGCCAAAATGAACCAGAGGGGGCTTAAAGAGTCGCCTTGAAATATACCTTTTGATATATTTATATTGCCAAGCTTCTCTTGTCCAATATGGAGATTGGTATTCCATTGCTCCATTAGGGTGCCTAACATGTTACGTATTAGGGGGTGTACTTTGTATATTTGCAATATCTTCTTTAGCCAGTCGTGAGGAACAGAATCGAATGCTTTACTATAATCTATGTAGCACATATTTAGATTTCGCCTTTTAACTTCTGCCTGTTTTATAATAACGGCATCGATTGTAAGCTGTTCCTTGCAACCCAAAGCTTTCCTAATACAGCCCTTTTGCTCATCAGCTACCAGGTTGTTGTTTATGCAGTGTGTGTATATTTTTTAATACATGACTGATGTTAAAAGTTTATACACCACTGACAGACAGGTGATCGGTCTGTAATTTTTTGGGTCGTTTACCTGCCCTTTTTTAAATAAAAGGAAGGTATTGCCACTGGCAAGATGAGCTGGGAAGTGCTCGGGGTTTAGGAGAGCCTTGCTAAAGCAGTTTGCGATAACAGGGTGTAGGGTGGTGAAAGTTTTGAGCCAGAAATTATGAATTTGGTCAGGTCCCGGTGATTTCCAGTTAGCCAAGTTCTTAGTGGCATCCCTTATATCACTGGATGTTACTTGCGGCTCAGGCATTTCTTGCAAAGTTTCAGCCTCGGCTTCAACTTTTTCCAGCCAGCTTGCTTTTTCGTCGAAATGGGACGCGTCGGACCAAATATTACTCCAAAATGCATTAAATTGGTCTTTATTTATGTCATTAGTTGGAGTAACGTCGTTTTCTTCTTGGCTCAATGTCCTATAGAAGGTTTTTTGGTTACTGGTGAACTGTTGGTTTTGAACCTTCCTCTTTGTGGCTTTGTTGTATCGTCTTAGACGAGCTCCTTTAGCCTTAGATTTTTGTCTTGTATTGTCTCTTACGATTGTTAGCAACCGTTTTACATCGGGACTGTCTAAAGGAATGCTCTCTGCTTTCAGTATATCTTTAACCTTTTTAGCAACCTTGCTGCTAGAGTTTCCATTTAGATGTTCTCCTGCCTGACCATTGAGTTCAAATACAGTTACTGCTGCTGCATATAACCCACTGTGTAATGTCTCGAGGTCCTCAGTTCTATTTAAGGACGTCCCTGCTGCTAGGTTTACTCTCGCTAGTATTTCGTGGGTTCCTTTCTTGAATCTTAGCTACTCGGTCTCAAGGTCGGGTCACTATTTTCAAATAAGGACAAATTTTCCAAATATTTTTGGTTCGTATTGTCCGTATCGGCCTGTATAGTTTGATCTTGTTCATGTATTACTTCCTGCTGTGCTGTTAGCTCTTCCACATGCTGAAGGTTGTGCAACGTTCTGCCAACTTCACGCCGTATTTGATCTATTTCAGCTTGAGGTAGCAGGTGGTTAGCATAAATAGCTTTTTGACGGCTCGCTACATTTTGTTCGGTCATTTTTAATTCCGGATATAGTCTGGTTATTTCTCGGTGGAGTTTTATTCTCCAGCTAGGGCGGGGGTTATCTTCACAGTCGTTAATCAAGAGGAATGCTTTGATAAAGCTTCTATTCATGTCTCGACTCCACTTGATTCGACCGGTTTCTGTTCTTCTGGGTAGACCAGCGGCAGTTCTATCGACTCCAGGGTCGGGCTGCAAGCTAGTCTCCATTATGATGTTTTCCTCGCCGGTGTTATGTTCACTAATAGTTCGGTTGTCGGCAGGGGCTTGTCCTAGCATCCTGCCGTTAGTTATATTAGTACTAATCGAATTAGTGCCTCCCCCAGAATCCGTGAGGCTGACTGCTTGCGCAGCGTGGGATTGCAAACTTTCGTTTCCACCCACCTGGGGTATATCTTCTTCTAAATTCGATATCATATTTGTTTAAGTCCATATTTACTCATTTCGTCAGAAATGGTTTGCATTTATACCTTCTGCCAGGTTACTGATACAGCCGCCCTTAACATAGGAAACAGACGCTGTTGAGAAACCGCCCCTAACATGGAGTCAGCCGTTTCTTCACTACATCAGTTCCTACGCCTACCTGCGGTAGCCGGTGACCAATGTAGGCCCCATTAAGGCAAGGACCACCAACCTTTTAGCCGCCTTTTACGGCAGGCAGGTTTTACCCTGGGCCTATATATTCGTAAACCGGAACCCAGATTATTATTATTATTATTATTATTATTATTATTATTATTATTATTATTATTATTATTATTATTATTATTATTATTATTATTATTATTATTATTATTTTCAGGTTCCACAGATTGTATCTAGATATGGCTTCTATCCTGTTTCGGCATTGGTTGCAAGAAAGCAGGTAGATTGGTAGGTTTGGAAAAGTTCAAGTTTTAGTTGTCGATGTCGTTTAGTACACGTCTGACAATTCCGCTGGTTTCTATAAGAACAACTTTTTGTAGCTGGTAGTATATTTGTTCTTTAATGTTTAGTTTTTTTAGGTTTTCGAAGAGTGTGTGTGGTATTTCTCCAGTTGCACCTATGATGATTGGTACTACTATCACTTTTTCTTGGTTCCACATTTCTTTTATTTCGTTGGCAAGAGGTAAGTATTTACTAATTTTTTCTCTGTGTTTTTTTTGTAAGTTTGCGGCAAGCGGGATAGAGAAGTCGATCAGGTAAGTATGTTTGTTAATTTTGTCAGTGAACACCATGTCTGGTCTATTGTGTTGTAAGGGAAGATCCGTTATTATTTCTCTGATCCAGTATATCTTATAGTTTCCTGTTTCATGGATGCTTTCTGGGTTGTATTTGTAGTATGGGATTGTTTCGGTGATTGTCGGTTCGTGGATTTTTAAGAGCTCTTGGTGGATTACTTTGCCAACATTGTCGTGTCTTTTGGTATATTCTTTTGGGGCTAGTGTTTGGCATCCGCTTATGATGTGATCGATGGATTCGGCTTGTTCTTTGCACATTCTGCATCTATCTGTTAAGATACGTTCTTTCATTATAAATTTTTTATAATTGCGTGTCGCAATGACTTGGTCTTGTATTGCGATAATGAATGCTTCGGTTTCGGGAAATAGATATCCAAGTTTTAACCACATGAGGGATGCTTCCTTGTTGATGTGTGGTTGTGTCAGCAATGCTGGATATCTGCCATGTAATTCCTTTCTTTTCCACTTATCCTCGAGGTTATCTTCCTCAGGTTTGTCGTTATTTTCTTGTGCTAGGTTTAGCGGTGTTGATTTTTTGTCTAGTTTTTTTAGGATTTTATATAACTGGTTATTAGTGGCTTCATCATTAAAGTATTTTCTGAGCGTCGTTATTTATTTTTGGTTGTGTCTTGGTATGTGGATAATTCCTTGCCCTCCTTTTTCTCGTGAGATGTTCACTCTTTCTATTGAGCTGCGTGGGTGGTGTTTGCGGAATTTGGTGCTCATTGTACGGATGTCACGATTGAGCTCTTCGAGTTCTGTGTCTGTCCAGGAGATTACGCCAAAGCTGTAGGTTAGAATAGATATAGCGTATGTGTTTATTGCTTTTGTCATGTTTTTGGAATTTAGTTTTGTTTTTAATATTTTCCTTATTCTTTCCTTGAATTTGTTTTTTAGTGTTTCTTTGCTGTGTTTTTGATCTATTCCTCTCGCTTGTTGGTATCCTAGATATTTGTACAATTCTTCATTTTCCATGCCTTCTATTTGTTTTTTGTCTGCTCCCATGTCATACCCTTTATATTGTCTCCACTTTCCTCTTTCCATTGCATTGATTCGGCATTTGTCCAGTCCAAATTCCATGTGTATGTCGTCGCTAAATGTTTTTGTGATTTGTATTAGTTTTTCGATGTTTTCTTTGTTGTCTGCATATAATTTTAGATCATCCATATAGAGGAGGTGGCTTATTGTGTTGTTTTCTATGGTTGTCCCTTTGTTTGTTTTGTTTAGCATGTGTGAGAGAGGGTTCACTGCCATGCAAAACCAAAGTGCACTAAGCGCATCGCCCTGGAAAATTCCGCGTTTTATTTCTATGTTGTCTATTGTGAATTTGTTTTTGTTGTTGTTTACGCTTAGTGTTGTTTTCCATTTAGTCATTGTTTGTTTCAGGACGCTCTGAATAAACGGATCAATTTTATAAATTTTTAGCACTTCTAGTAGCCACGAGTGTGGGACACTGTCAAAAGCCTTTTTGTAGTCGACGTATGCAGTGTACAATGGTTTCCTTTCTTTCTTTTTGTGTTGTGTTATAATGGTGTCAACAATCAGTTGTTCCTTGCAGCCTTTGGTTTTTCTTCTGCATCCTTTTTGCTCTATTGCTAATAGGTTGTTTTCGGTTAGATGTGCATATATTTTGTCTGTAATAATTGATGTTAATATCTTATAAATGGTTGGGAGACATGTAATCGGTCTGTATTTATCTGGGTAACTGCTGGTCGGTGTTGTTTTTGGGAGTAAGTATGTTAGTCCTTCAGTCATGAAATCGGGCATTTCTGCTTGTCCTTTTACAATCTAAGAGAATAGTTGTGCTATTTTGTCGTGTGTGCTTGTAAATCGTTTCCACCAAAAGTTATGCAGCCCGTCTTTTCCTGGTGATTTCCAACTGTGTGTTTTCTTTATGGCTTTTTGTACATCGTGTATTGTTATGTTATGATTGTTCATTTGTTTTTTGTTGTGCATTCTTGTTTTTTCATCTCTGATCCACCTTGATGTTTGTTTGTGTTTCTTCTCATGTGACCATATACTGCTCCAATAGGTTTTAGTTTTTTCTTTATCTGGGTTTTCATTTTTTTGATCGTTGTTTGTTTTTTGGTTTAATTCTCTGTAAAATTGTCTTTCGTCTTCTTTAAATTGTTTGTTGTGTTTTCTGCGTTGGTCACTTTCTTTAAGTCTCCTTAGTCTTTTGGATTTGGCAGCAAGTTTCTGTTTGAGTAGGTCTGTTATTTCATTTATGTTGTTATTTTCTGCGTTTTTATGTATTGCTATTATTTGTTGAGCTTTGTTCTTTAGCTTTTGACTTGCGTTTGGTTCTTTTGCCTTTGTTAGTCTTCCTATTTCTGTTCGTAGTTCATCTATCTTTTTGTTGATTCGTCGTTCCCATGGTGGTGGCATATTTGTTTCTTGGGTTTGTTTCTTTTGGGTTTTTTTTGGTGCAATGATTTTTGAGACTGTTGCCGCTCCTATGTAGGCCAGGTTGTGTATGATGGTGAGATTGTCTTCGTTTTTTATTTTGTTCTTTATTATGTTGTTTATTTGTGTGATGGTTTTATTCGTATTTGCTCTAATTTTTGCTTTCAGTTTGGGTAGTTTTGGTCTTAGGTTTGGCATAGTTCCGTAATATTGCATGTATGTCTCTTCGAAGCAGTTTTGTATTTGTATTTCCTCTTCGGTTATTTCTCCTCTTTGCTCGTTTATGGTTTGGTTTTCATTTCTTGGTGGTGTTGTTGGATTTATTCCTAATTCCTGTTCGGCTTCTCTTTTTATTCGGTCCATTGTTTCTGGAGAAATTTTGTTTGCCGATAAGATGGCTCGTCTTTGGTCCAGGATGTTTTGTATTGTTCTTTGCCTAAGCTCTGGGAATTGTCTCGTTACTTGTATGTGTAGTTCTTTGCTGTATCCTGTGGTTTTAGTTTCCATATTGGTTAAAACAAGAAAGCTGCGATATAGAAATTCATTCATGTCATCTGTCCATTTTATTCTTTGTCGCAGTCTACCCTGTAGAGTGGTTGGATGTCCTTGAACTTCCAAAGCATCTCTGCTGGGTGGTGTTGTTTCTCGATTCCTGTTCATTGCGTCGGTGTTTGCCTTTTGCAGGTCAGCGGCACCGGTTCCACTGGGTCCTGCAACAGACTGGTCATATTATTATTATTATTAATATTATTATTATTATTATTATTATTATTATTATTATTATTATTATTATTATTATTATTATGTTCTCAATATTAATTTTCACAGCTTTTTGTTGGTATTGCTGGTATTATTTACAGTACAGAGAAGAAATTCATCTTAACCTGTACTGTTTAAAAACTTCCGTACTATGTGGCAAGTTTGGAGGATGACGCTTTTCTGAATTAGTTGATATAAATAACCTGAAAGGCCCAGTTTTTCCAAGTTGGGCTTGAAATTTTTCGTCATAGCTCCCTCCACCGATATTATGATCGAAATTATGTCGATTTTATCTAGCTTCCATATATTTTTGATCTCTATAGCCAAGTTCGAGTACTTGGTCTTCTTCTCCGATTCGGTTTTAGAGAGGTTGTGTGTTAGTGGGCAACCTATATCGATTATGAAAGCTTTCTTGGTGGTTTTTTCGATAAGAAGAATATCCGGACGGTTGTGGTCTACTGTTCTATCCGTTATTATTGGCCTGTCCCAGTATAAGAGATATTCAGGGGATTCAAGGACTGGCTCGGGTGAGTATTGGTAGTATGGTGGAAGGTTTTCCCTTAGCCCTAGTTTATGGGCCAGTTCCTTGTGGATGATCTTTGCTACCTGATTATGTCTCCCCAGGTAAGCGTTGGGGGCCATAGCACCACAACCCGCCGTGATATGTTCTATCGTTTCTCCGGGGCAGTTGCATTTTCTGCACACATCTTCCACATTTCTTTTCATGATGACCTTTTCATAGTTTCGAGTTCGAATGACACGGTCTTGGATAGAGATTATAAAACCTTCTGTTTCAGCGTGAAGCTGCCTTTTCTCTAACCAATTCAGTGACATTTCTCTATCTATGAGTGGATTTTGGAGTGCAGTAGGATATTTGCCGTGTAGAGCTTTCTCTTGCCAAGTTACAAGCTGTTGACTTGGCGGCGCGCGGATGATGTTGGGTAATCCGTTTTGCTTCAAATTAAGGGCTGTATATCCAGCGTCTGCTGCTACCACTTTTTTAAGAATTTTCCCATTCGATTCTTGGAAGTAATTTCTCATAGAGGTCTCTTGCGACTTGCACAAGTTATATATATTAATGAGACCTCTTCCTCCCTCCTTTCGTTTTAGGTAGATTCTTTCAAGTGCAGAGCGTGGGTGGTGGAATCTGAATTTTGTTAGCAGCCTGCGCGTAAGCCTATCTAGTTCGTGCAAATCCGTGTCTGAATACTTAAGGATTCCGAATGAGTAGGTAAGTATTGGTATTGCCCAGGTGTTGATGGCAGTAGTAAGATTACCAGCATTCAGGTGAGTATTAAAAAGAGCTTTGTTAGTCTGCTTTTGTATTTATTTTTAAACTCCCTTTTTAGGCTTGTGTGGTTTATTTGTTGGTTTTGGGAGATGCCTAAGTATTTATATGTTTTGTCCTCATCTAGTATATCTATGCCTTCAAGCAGTCCACGATTTTGTTCAGTCTTTCCGCGTACGACATTCAAGATTGCGCACTTGTCTAATCCAAACGACATTTTGATGTCATCGCTAAATGTCTTGGTTATTTGAATTAGGGACTGTAGGTGGGTTTTGCTTTCAGCGTAGAGTTTGATATCGTCCATAAATAGAAGGTGGTT
Source organism: Polydrusus cervinus (assembly GCA_935413205.1). Classification (NCBI taxonomy): domain Eukaryota; kingdom Metazoa; phylum Arthropoda; class Insecta; order Coleoptera; family Curculionidae; genus Polydrusus; species Polydrusus cervinus. Next base: position 48,523,791 of record OW284514.1, read on the forward strand.
TATTCTAAAATTTTCAGTTAAGTTGGGACGATATCCGTAGGATGTTGATTTTAATAGTGAGGACAGTGGGTTCATGGCCAAAATGAACCAGAGGGGGCTTAACGAGTCGCCTTGAAATATACCTTTTGATATATTTATATTGCCAAGCTTCTCTTGTCCAATATGGAGGTTGGTATTCCATTGCTCCATTAGGATACCTAACATGTTGCGTAATAGGGGATGTATTTTATATATTTGCAATATTTTCTTTAGCCAGTCGTGAGGAACAGAATCGAATGCTTTACTATAATCGATGTAGCACATATTTAGATTTCGCCTTTTAACTTCTGCCTGTTTTATAATAACGGCATCGATTGTAAGCTGTTCCTTGCAACCTAAAGCTTTCCTAATACAGCCCTTTTGCTCATCAGCTACCAGGTTGTTATTTATGCAGTGTGTGTATATTTTTGAGTACATGACTGGTGTCAAAAGTTTATACACCACTGACAAACAGGTGATCGGTCTGTAATTTTTTGGGTCCTTTACCTGCCCTTTTTTAAACAAAAGGAAGGTATTGCCACTGGCAAGATGAGCTGGGAAGTGTTCGGGGTTTAGGAGAGCCTTGCTAAAGCAGTTAGCGATTACAGGGTGTATGCTGGTAAAAGTTTTGAGCCAAAAATTATGAATTTGGTCAGGTCCCGGTGATTTCCAGTTAGCCAAGTTCTTAGTGGCATCCCTTATGTCAATGGATGTTACTTGCGGCTCAGGCATTTCTTGCAAAGTTTCAGCCTCAGCTTCAACTTTTTCAAGCCAGCTTGCTTCTCCATTGAAATGGGACGGGTCAGACCAAATATTACTCCAAAATGCATTAAATTGGTATTTATTTATGTCAGTTGGAGTAACGTCATTTTCTTCTTGGTTTAATGTCCTATAGAAGGTTTTTTGGTTCGTGGTGAACTGTTGGTTTTGTACCTTCCTCTTTGTGGCTTTATTGTATCGCCTTAGACGGGCACCTTTAGCCTTACATTTTTGCCTAATATTGTCTCTTGCGATTGTTAGCAGCCGTTTTACATCGGGACTATTTAAAGGAATATTCTCTGCTTTCAGTATATTCTTAACCTTTTTAGCAACCTTGCTGCTAGAGTTTCCATTTAGGTGTTCTCCAATGATATCACTTTGTGCTCGTAACTGGCTTATTTGTTTTTCAAGTCTCATTTTCCAAGCGGGTACCGCTTGTTTCTTGGTTGTTTTCTTATCAGTTCTGAGATATAATGCCTGACCATTGAGTTCAATTACAGTTGCTGCTGCAGCATATAACCCACTGTGTAATGTCTCGAGGTCCTCAGTTCTATTTAAGGACGTCCCTGCTGCTAAGTTTACTCTCGCTAGTATTTCGTGGGTTCCTTTCTTGAATCTCAGCTACTCGGTCTCAAGGTCGGGTCACTATTTTCAAATAAGGACAAATTTTCCAAATATTTTTGGTTTGTATTGTCCGTATCAGCCTGTATAGTTTGGTCTTGTTCATGTATTACTTCCTGCTGTGTTGTTAGCTCTTCCACATGCTGAAGGTTGTGCAACGTTCTGCCAACTTCACGCCGTATTTGATCTATTTCAGCTTGGGGTAGTAGGTGATTAGCATATATAGCTCTTTGACGGCTCGCTACATTTTGTTCGGTCATTTTTAATTCCGGGTGTAGTTTGGTTATTTCTCGGTGGAGTTTTATTCTCCAGCCAGGGCGGGGGTTATCTTCACAGTCGTTAATCAAGAGGAATGCTTTGATAAAGCTTCTATTCATGTCTCGACTCCACTTGATTCGACCGGTTTCTGTTCTTCTGGGTAGACCAGCGGCAGTTCTATCGACTCCAGGGTCGGGCTGCAAGCTAGTCTCCATTGGGATGTGTTCCTCGCCGGTGTTCTGTTGAATAGTTCGGTTGTCGGCAGGGGCTTGTCTCAGCATCCTGCCGTTAGTATTGTCAGTACTATTCGAATTTATGCCTCCCCCAGAATCCGTGAGGCTGCCTGCTTGCGCAGTGTGGGATTGCGAACCCACCTGGGGTACATCTTCTTGTAAATTCGACATCATATTTTTTTAAGTTCATTTTTACTCATTTCGTCCGAAATGGTTTGCATTTATACCTTCTGCCAGGTTACTGATACAGCCGCCCTTAACATAGGGAACAGACGCTGTTGAGAAACCGCCCCTAACATGGAGTCAGCCGTTCCTTCACTACATCAGTTCATACGCCTACCTGCGATAGCCGGTGACCAATGTAGGCCCCTTTAAGGTAAGGACCACCAACCTTTTAGCCGCCTTTTACGGCAGGCAGGTTCTACCCTGGGCCTATATTCGTTAACCGGAACCCAGACGGCTTTTATTATTATTATTATTATTATTATTATTATTATTATTATTATTATTATTATTATTATTATTATTATTATTATTATTATTATTATTATTATTATTATTATTATTATTATTATTATTATTATTATTATTATTATTATTATTATTATTATTATTATTATTATTATTATTATTATGTTTTCAGTGTTCTATTTCTCAGCTTTTTGTTGATAAGGCTGGTGTTATTTACAGTACAGAGAAGAAATTCATCTTAACCTGTACTGTTTAGAAACTTCCGTACTATATGGCACGTTTGGAGGATGACGCTTTTCTGAATAAGCTGGTATAAATAACCTGAAAGGCCCAGTTTTTCCAAGTTGGGCTTGAAATTTTTCGTCATAGCTCCCTCCACCGATATTATAATCGGAATTATGTCGATTTTATCTAGCTTCCATATATTTTTAATCTCTATAGCCAAATTCGAGTACTTGGTCTTGAAACGGTTTTTTCTCAGGGTCTTGTGTGGGTTAGACCAATAAAGCAAATCGTCAATTTAAGGAAAAGTCTTTATTTCTTAGCCTTCAGTGTGCTTTACTTTTTTACGTGGTATAAAAAACTGAAACACAAAAATCCCCATTAGCTTACTGCCCAGAAGGGGAAGTAAAAGGAAAAATAAATAGGTAGGTAACTATTATTGAGGTAAGTATTTCATTAATACAAAAAAATTAAAATATATAGGAAATTCAATAAGATACCTCAAAAATGCTGTTTCAACACATTATTAATTATTACTTGTATACATACCTGATACTCAGTAATTAATCCCTTAAAAATACAAAAATTATTCAAGCTATTAAAAAATACTAAACAGCTACCAGTCTTTAGCACGGTTCATAAAAGAAAGAAACTTGGCGTGTTAGGCTGGCAGAATAGTAATACCCTGCTCAACATTTTAATAAAAAAAACTACAAAAAAGGTACTGCAAAAACTTGGTTCCTGGCAACTCGAAGCCTAAAATGCAAGAAAATGGTACCGCTAGAGCCCTCTGTAGACAACGGATAAAAGCTACCGAGGGTACAAAAAAAATTAACTGTAATGGGAGCGAGCTGCGGTATCGCCCTCTAGCGGTAAAGGGTATCGTACTGACACCAAGTCGGTAAGGTAGTAATAAGGGTCCCATCTCGAACTGGGAAACTCTTGGACTCTGTAAACTACAGTTCCCTATAATTTCGGCGTTATGGAAAAGCACTAAACCGCGCCGAACACCGATAGAGTTTAAAGTAAATAAAGTATAAAGTGATTTATAATAATAATTGTGATGCATTGTAAAGCAATTAAAACTTCCGATTAATTGGTATTAATAACAAGAAGACATTCTGAAGGCAAGGTGACAAAAATAAGATCTCTTAAGATTCTGCTTCAACCGCCCCCCCTTGGGTTTAAATAAGCTCAAAGCGCAATTCAAACCTAAGATGGACGCCGATTAAATTTCAAATCTCCCTTCTAACATATGGCTTCAACAAACTGGCATGGAATGAACCTCTTTCTTTTTTACCATTGGCAGAAACCAAAATGAAGGTAGAAAAACTGATTTTCTTTTTAATTTTATAAGGGCCTTCAAAGAGAAGTAGAAATTTTTTGGTTTCTGACTTTAATTTGGAAGAGATATAATTTGAACGTAAGAGTACCCAATCACCCTCGACAAATGGAGGGTAGGGTCTGCTAGGATATAACACAGAACGTCGTGCAGCCTTATTAACCAAAGTTTCTTTGGCCAACACCAGCTTTGCATCAACATTCAACAGATCAACATCGGTAATTACAAAATCCTTAGGTAATAATTTAGGCTGAGATATGCCATGGTGCAATTCCATGGGTGTAAAGCCGGTGGATTCATGAACCACATTATTGAGAAGAAAAACTAGATTACTGAATTCGAAAGCCCACCCAGAATGTTTTTCACTACAAAACACTCTAAATAAGCGACCCAATTCTCGCATAACTCTTTCAGAGGGGTTGGCCTGGGGGTGCCTGATTGAAGAAAAAACAACCTGCACTCCCAATGACTCCAAGGTAGACCTCCAAGACTTAGCAGTAAATTGTGTTTCGTGGTCACTGAGAATTCTAACTGGTTTTCCCATTTTAGGAAAATAATCCAGGGTAAGCTTACTTAAAACAGCTCGAGTAGTGGCTCGTTTAAGAGGATAGAGGGCAGTATATTTTGTGAACACGTCCAATACTACGAGTAGGTAAGTAGCCCCTCCTCGGCTACGAACTAAAGGCCCATAAAGATCCAAAGCCCCTAGATCACCTTTGTTCTCTGGGATGATAGGGTGAATATTGGGTTTTGGTAAGGAAGAACTTTTACTTTTTTGGCAAATATCACAACTACGAAGAACCCTCTTTATTTCAGGATACATATTTGACCACCAAACCTCATGTTTTAAAGCTGCCCAAGTTTTAAAGGCGCCATAGTGCCCTAGCGTTTCATGATATGCTACACAAAAGTCCTTAGTCAATGACTTAGGAACACAGAGGCGATAAGGCTCATCATCAGAATGTCTGATGTATAAAGCATTGTTAAACAAAAGGAAACGTCTTCCCAAGGTAAGATCTTCACTAGACTCCTCTTGTAGCTTGTTTATAATATCTCCTAATTTTTTATCCTCCTTTTGCAGACGAGGAATATCCTTGAGTTTTTGTTTGAAAATACTAGGAAGGGCTAAACTCAACAATTTGAAACATTTATTATCAGGAGAAGGTAAGCGAACACAAGCATATCGAGAGAGTGCATCAGCCACCACATTCTGAGAACCTGGGACGTACTGTACTGTAAAATCATACTCCTGCAATAAAAGGGCCCACCTGCTTATACGAGGGGAGAGCAAGCGACAGGAATTTATAAAAGTAAGACACCGATTATCTGTGTGTAAAAAGAAATGTTTTCCCAACATAAACGTTCTCCACCTTTTCAAGGCCCACACAGCACAAAGTACTTCCTGTTCATTTGAATGGTACCTGGACTCCCGGGGCAATAACAGCCTACTGGCCCAAGCAACAACCCGCTTTTCCTGTCCGACCAACTGGAACAGCTCCGCCCCTAGACCCGTGCCGGAACTATCCACAGACACATGAAATGGTAATAAAGGATCTGGAAAGTAAAGCAAAGTGGAATCCATAAGGACTTCTTTTATTTTGGTAAAAGCTTGTTTCTGCTCGTCTCCCCAACACCATTTTACTTCTTTACGAAGCAAACGAGTAAGCGGCTCCATAGCTTCCGCAAGATTTGGACAAAAGCCCCTATCAAAATTGACAAGTCCATAAAATTTTTGCACCTCTTTCTTATTAGAAGGTGCGATATAATCTTTAACCGCTGCGACTCGGTCTGGATTTGGCTTGACACCTTCCTGGTTCAAAATATAACCAAGAAAAGGTAACTCTTTTCTAAAAAAACTACATTTTTTAAGATTTAATTTAAGCCCTACCTCCAGCAAACGATCAAAAATTTTTTGTAGATGCTGCAAATGGGAATCAAAACTTTGAGATCGTACTAGAGCATCATCTAAATATTTAACTAAAAAATCATCAAAACCCTCACTGAAAATTACATCGAGACAACGGGTAAAGGAAGAAACCGCTGTACTTAGTCCGAAGGGGAGGACTTTAAATTGATAAGTTCTTGTCCCAACCATAAAACCTGTATATTTTCTAGACTCCTTTTTTAGAGGAATTTGCCAGTAGCCCATAGTCAAGTCCAGGGAGGACAGAAACTTAGAGCCCGTCAGGCCCCTTAAGATATCCTCAATTGGTCGAGGCAACTCAAAGTCTTTGGACATTATGGAGTTTAAGTGACGAGCATCAAGACAGATCCTGACTGAACCATCCTTTTTAACCACGGTACTCAAAGGCGAAATATATGGTGTACTAGCCCGCTCGATAACACCCCACTTTACCATATCGGCAATGGACCTCTCCACCGCATCCCTATGTGCTAAAGGTATGGGATAAGGTTTTATAAAAAATTCTGACTCATCCCTCAACTTTATTTCATGTGAATAAATTTTAGTATGACCCGGAGCTTCAGAAAAAACCTCTTTATTATTTCGTAGAAAATCCTGAAATATTATTTCTTGGTCTTCAGGGAGCTGACAGTCCCCTACGACAGTACATACCTGCCCTTCAAACGAGATATCAGGAATAGAACAAGAAGAGATGGTTTCGTTTACTCTTTCCGAGACCAAACGAGCACATATTTTTTCTGGCTCCCCCAAGTATGTAAGAGGAGGAATTTCTGGGACGGTAAAATTTTTATTGTTAGAAAAAAGGACTAAGCCATTTTTTTCTAGATCTATCCTTGCCCTTACCAGACGCAAGAAATCCATACCTATGATAATTGGATAATTTAAATCGTTTATTAAAAGAAATTCATGTACAAATTTTTCCTTTCCAATTAGAAAAGGCATGGACACTTGTTTTTCGACACGTTTGTGTTTGGTTTTAAAAGCTCCAACAACTCTAACCCCAGTACAGGAAAAATTCGGTATGTTTTTATGGTTATCTATTAATTGAGCCCAAACATCTGGGGAAAAACAAGAAATTTCACTGCCCGTATCTACCAAAGCAGGAAAATTGTAGTTAAAAAAATGTACTTCTATTACTGGTGGTTTAAAGTTGTCGTTAGCTTCCAAAAAATCTTTATTTGTGACATTTTCATCCGAAAATGTTTCAAGAATGGTCCTTTTCAAAAAATTTTCCCGGATCGGACCTTGATTATCCGGAAAAACTAGCAGTTTTCCGAGTCCTCGACGATTTCGGGCATTTCTAAATTAAAAATTGGCTTTTTAATATTTTTATTATCGATAAACTGTCGTTTAGGAGCATTAAGATTTTTCGAAAAAGTAGCAGATGTTGCCATGTCTTCGTGGCCCCTAAAATAATACTCTGCTTGCCGTAGTCTTCGAAGAGCCTCCTCTAAACTGCCAGCTCCCACTAACAATACCGAGATATTTGGTGAAAAATGGCGTGCTATAGTTGTTATTAATAATTCCACTGTATAGGGTGGATCTAAAAATTTTGCTAGGGTAACATAAAAATTGAAATGATCGACCAGCGATTCCCCCTCCCTGTACCTGCCGGACTCTAATTTTAATTTATCCTGCAACTGTTTAGTTGCCCCCCAAAAATGTTCCCTGAAATTCAGTTTAAATTGAGCATAATCCGGAAAAGTATGTAAAAAGGCATCTGCCCATAGGCGTGCACGTCCTTTAAATAAATGAATAATGTTGACATAAAAATCTTGATAAGTCATTTGATTTGCTATCAAATAACCTTCAATTCTCTGCAAAAACTCTATAGGGTGCAGTGAGCCATTATCTTCAAAAACAGGTAGCTGTCTACTATCAAATGGGATATTTAAATTATTATTTGGTTGCGATGGAGGTAAATTATTGTTACAATTGTTTATATTTAAATTTTGCATAGTACCTATAACCTGAGTAACTATTCTAATTATATCCTCATTAGGAACATTTACAGGATTAGCTGGGGCAAAAAACATATGTTGTAATGGAGGAGAAGGCTGCACATTCTGTACCGGAGGCACATCTCTTCTATCGGATACAGATTGGTTAAAACCCGAAGTGGAATGTCCCAAATTTGGAAATCGATTAGTTTCGTTAAAATTTGGAGTGATCCTACCTTGACTGTTTGTTTCCAGAGACCATCTGCTTCTCCTTGGCAACAGACGTGGTTCAGAAGATGGAGGAATCCTCGGGTTTGTCACTTCAAACTGCTCCAAGTGAGCTGGGAATCGGATATTGCGACCACTTCTGGTGACTCTGGGTGTTTGTCCACCCGTGGATGGATTTTCTCCCACTGAAGGTGACCTTTGTACGTTAGGCATAGTAACGATTCAACTTTCTGGCCTCTTGATTGGGTGCCAAGATGAAACGGTTTTTTCTCAGGGTCTTGTGTGGGTTAGACCAATAAAGCAAATCGTCAATTTAAGGAAAAGTCTTTATTTCTTAGCCTTCAGTGTGCTTTACTTTTTTACGTGGTATAAAAAACTGAAACACAAAAATCCCCATTAGCTTACTGCCCAGAAGGGGAAGTAAAAGGAAAAATAAATAGGTAGGTAACTATTATTGAGATAAGTATTTCATTAATACAAAAAAATTAAAATATATAGGAAATTCAATAAGATACCTCAAAAATGCTGTTTCAACACATTATTAATTATTACTTGTATACATACCTGATACTCAGTAATTAATCCCTTGAAAATACAAAAATTATTCAAGCTATTAAAAAATACTAAACAGCTACCAGTCTTTAGCACGGTTCATAAAAGAAAGAAACTTGGCGTGTTAGGCTGGCAGAATAGTAATACCCTGCTCAACATTTTAATAAAAAAAACTACAAAAAAGGTACTGCAAAAACTTGGTTCCTGGCAACTCGAAGCCTAAAATGCAAGAAAATGGTACCGCTAGAGCCCTCTGTAGACAACGGATAAAAGCTACCGAGGGTACAAAAAAAATTAACTGTAATGGGAGCGAGCTGCGGTATCGCCCTCTAGCGGTAAAGGGTATCGTACTGACACCAAGTCGGTAAGGTAGTAATAAGGGTCCCATCTCGAACTGGGAAACTCTTGGACTCTGTAAACTACAGTTCCCTATAATTTCGGCGTTATGGAAAAGCACTAAACCGCGCCGAACACCGATAGAGTTTAAAGTAAATAAAGTATAAAGTGATTTATAATAATAATTGTGATGCATTGCAAAGCAATTAAAACTTCCGATTAATTGGTATTAATAACAAGAAGACATTCTGAAGGCAAGGTGACAAAAATAAGATCTCTTAATATTCTGCTTCAGTCTTCTTAACTCCGATTCGGTTTTAGAGAGGTTGTGTGTTAGTGGGCAACCTATATCGATTATGAAAGCTTTCTTGGTGGTTTTTTCGATAAGAAGAATATCCGGTCGGTTGTGGTCTACTGTTCTATCCGTTATTATTGGCCTGTCCCAGTATAAGAGATATTCAGGGGATTCAAGGACTGGCTCGGGTGAGTATTGGTAGTATGGTGGGAGGTTTTCCCTTAGCCCTAGTTTATGGGCCAGTTCCTTGTGGATGATCTTTGCCACCTGATTATGTCTCCCCAGGTAAGCGTTGGGGGCCATAGCACCACATCCCGCCGTGATATGTTCTATCGTTTCTCCGGGGCAATTGCATTTTCTGCACACATCTTCCACATTTCTTTTCAAGATGACTTTTTCATAGTTTCGAGTTCGAATGACACGGTCTTGGATAGAGATTATAAAACCTTCTGTTTCAGCGTGAAGCTGCCTTTTCTCTAACCAATTCAGTGACATTTCTCTATCTATGAGTGGATTTTGGAGTGCAGTAGGGTATTTGCCGTGTAGAGCTTTCTCTTGCCAAGTTACAAGCTGTTGACTTGGCGGCGCGCGGATGATGTTAGGTAATCCGTTTTGCTTTAAGTTAAGGGCTGTATATCCAGCATCTGCTGCTACCACTTTTTTAAGAATTTCCCCATTCGATTCTTGGAAGTATTTTCTCATAGAGGTCTCTTGCGACTTGCACAAGTTATATATATTAATGAGACCTCTTCCTCCCTCCTTTCGTTTTAGGTAGATTCTTTCAATTGCAGAGCGTGGGTGGTGGAATCTGAATTTTGTTAGCAGCCTGCGCGTAATCCTATCTAGTTCGTGCAAATCCGTGTCTGAATACTTAAGGATCCCGAATGAGTAGGTAAGTATTGGTATTGCCCAGGTGTTGATGGCAGTAGTAAGGTTACCAGCATTCAGGTGTGCATTAGAAAGCTTTGTTAGTCTGCTTTTGTATTTGTTTTTAAACTCCCTTTTTAGGCTTGTGTGGTTTATTTGTTGGTTTTGGGAGATGCCTAAGTATTTATAGGTTTTGTCCTCATCTAGTATATCTATGCCTTCAAGCAGTCCACGGTTTTGTTCAGTCTTTCCGCGTACGACATTCAAGATTGCGCACTTGTATAATCCAAACGACATTTTGATGTCATCGCTAAATGTCTTGGTTATTTGAATTAGGGACTGTAGGTGGGTTTTGCTTTCAGCGTAGAGTTTGATATCATCCATAAATAGAAGGTGGTTTATTCTAAAATTCTCAGTTAAGTTGGGACGATATCCGTAGGATGTTGATTTTAGTAGTGAGGACAGTGGGTTCATGGCCAAAATGAACCAGAGGGGGCTTAAAGAGTCGCCTTGAAATATACCTTTTGATATATTTATATTGCCAAGCTTCTCTTGTCCAATATGGAGATTGATATTCCATTGCTCCATTAGGGTGCCTAACATGTTACATATTAGGGGGTGTACTTTGTATATTTGCAATATCTTCTTTAGCCAGTCGTGAGGAACAGAATCGAATGCTTTACTATAATCAATGTAGCACATATTTAGATTTCGCCTTTTAACTTCAGCCTGTTTTATAATAACGGCATCGATTGTAAGCTGTTCCTTGCAACCCAAAGCTTTCCTAATACAGCCCTTTTGCTCATCAGCTACCAGGTTGTTATTTATGCAGTGTGTGTATATTTTTGAGTACATAACTGATGTTAAAAGTTTATACACCACTGACAGACAGGTGATCGGTCGGTAATTTTTTGGGTCGTTTACCTGCCCTTTTTTAATTAAAAGGAAGGTATTGCCACTGGCAAGATGAGCTGGCAAGTGTTCGGGGCTTAGGAGAGCCTTGCTAAAGCAGTTTGCGATTACAGGGTGTAGGCTGGTGAAAGTTTTGAGCCAAAAATTATGAATTTGGTCAGGTCCCGGTGATTTCCAGTTAGCCAAGTTCTTAGTGGCATCCCTTATGTCGATGGATGTTACTTGCGGCTCAGGCATTTCTTGCAAAGTTTCAGCCTCGGCTTCAACTTTTTCGAGCCAGCTTGCTTCTTCATTGAAATGGGACGCGTCAGACCAAATATTACTCCAAAATGCATTAAATTGGTCTTTATTCATGTCATTAGTTGGAGTAAGGTCATTTTCTTCTTGGTTCAGAGTCCTATAGAAGGTTTTTTTGGTTCGTGGTGAACTGTTGGTTTTGTACCTTCCTCTTTGTGGCTTTATTGTATCGCCTTAGACGGGCACCTTTAGCCTTACATTTTTGTCTAATAGTGTCTCTTACGACAGTTAGCAACCGTTTTACATCGGGACTATCTAAAGGAATATTCTCTGCTTTCAGTATATCTTTAACCTTTTTAGCAACCTTGCTGCTAGAGTTTCCATTTAGATGTTCTCCAATGATATCACTTTGTGCTCGTAACTGGCTTATTTGTTTTTCAAGTCTCATTTTCCAAGCGGGTACCGCTTGTTTCTTGGTTGTTTTCTTATCAGTTATTATTATTATTATTATTATTATTATTATTATTATTATTATTATTATTATTATTATTATTATTATTATTATTATTATTATTATTATTATTATTATTATGCTTATAGTTCATTTAAATCCAAGGGCAAAAAACATAATATATAACTGGAACAAATTCGCCAAAAGGTTAGGAATAATTATTTGTGAAAAATGCTGGGCTTCATATTAATATATACCAAGAATTTGTTTTATCGAATCCCTTAGGCCTCTTTCAGACGAGGATACTGTATGCGGGATTCTGTATGCGAGATACCGAATCACAGCCGCATACTACCCCGATACTTCTTTGGGATACTTTTTTATTACACATTTCTTAACAAGCTTCAGTGCGGTGCAGTCGTTAATCATGAATATTGAAGAGTGCGTTATGTTATGGTATATATCTAATAAAAAGAAAAAACTTAAAAGGAGACGAACTCTGTGGGTTCATCCTATGGTAGAATTAAGGGAAGCCGGGCGGCTGATTTCAAGATTCAAAAATTCTGTCGCGCGATACTGTATGCGGCGTCGAATGCCGTGTGTAAGCTACAATTTAACTGCATGCTTTTTCTGTATCTGAGATACACGCGTCTGGGATACAGCGTCCTCGTCTGAAAGAGGTCTTAATCCCCTATCAATCTTTTAATAATTTTACCAGCCCGATAATTTCCATAGAAATTTATAACTTAATTTTTTTACAATAAAAAATAATAATAAATTAAAATAAAAAACATAGCATAATCAAATATCTCTTTAAAAAAGCTTTTTAAGGTACCACAGGTTGTTCATATGAATGGTAACGTGAAGAAATAAAATATAGGTTTCAATAAAAACGGGTCAATTTTTATTATTATGTTTCTGAATAATTTGTATATCTATACCAAGTGGTGCATCGTGGTTGGAAACAGGAAATCCCATGCAAGTTTTTTTTATAAAACCTAATAAATAGTAATAAAATCATCAAAATTTGTAAAAGGGGAAGAAAATAAAAGGGTGTTTAAAAATGAACAATTGTTTATAAAAAAAATTATATTTTATTTTATCGTTTGGAATATTGTTAATTCTTAATTAAATGTTCAAATAAACCGCCATTTACTGCAAAACAAAACGATCGTAAAATTCTCTACGAACATTTGCTAGTTGGTACTGGGTAATTCTTTCAGATTGAATTAAAATAGAATTTTTTAACTGCTCTAAATTTTCAAACCTAACACTTCTATAAAGAAAGTTTTTTAAATGTCCCCAGAGGAAGTAGGTGCTTGGTGAGAGGTCAGGAGACCTAGGTGATCAATTAATTGTTGAGTTTGCTATTACTTGGATATTCGCGTACCACAAGCGACTTGTGGGCCGGGCAACCATCCATTTGGAACCAAATCTGATTTTTATCAGCGGCTTCCTCCAGTGCGGGTTCAATTTATTTCCATAAAGATCTAAATATGTTGGACCCGTAATATTTCTGACAATAAAAAATGATGCGATGTCCAAAAATTCACTGTCTGAGGGTATTGGGTTCGAGTGCAAGACGATGTTCATTTTGTAGGCTTCAGTATCGATAATTTTATTGATTCGGCTCATTATTTAATGTAAACGTGCATTCATCTGAGAAGCAAATATTTTGTAAAAAATATTTATTGTTGTTAGCTCGCTCAATCATTTTAAAACAAAAAGTTATCTTCGTTTTACATCCCTTTCCAGCAATTCTTGATGACTTTGATATGAATGATATTTATATTTCTTCAAAGATCGCAGTACTGTTGTGTGATGTTTTTCTATCCCTTGCCAGAGAGTTCTACTGGTGATATTCTTATTTTCTTCGACGTGAGGATCTTTATCATTGTTTTCTTCATCTCTCTTATAATTCTGTGCTGTGCATTTGCGGTTGTTAATTACAGTGCCTTTCACCTCAAACTTAATAATAACCTTTTGTTTTCGGACTTGGTAGGAATGGGTCACAGGGAAATAAACGGAAAACATATCAGAAACAATACTTAAGCTGTTCCCCGCATTGTACCATCTTATTATAGTGACGTTTTGTTATATTGTGTAACTCATAATAATTTCTTAGGTAAAAAATTATTTCTGGTAAAAATCCAATACTTTCAAATTACATTTGACAATGACAAATCACAGGTTGACAAGTCCAATCAATGCTGGTGCCCGCAGCATCACCTGTTGAATTCCAATGAAAAACTAACCGCAATCCTATTCAAATAAGTTAAGATCGGGTTGTCCAAAATTGTTCAAACTTCGCATGTGCACTCACAGAGACCCTAAAATGTCTATCTACAACTCAGCTTTAAAGTCAACAGGGGATACAATATTTGGACAGCATGGGATTTCCTATGTTTCCAACCACGATGCATCATCCGGTATATTTCCTGTTACTACTGATTGTATTGTAGTTATTTACCTCGTCGGAAATTATTGCGTGTCAGTTTCAATCAACAACAAGAAAGGTCAATAAAACGCTTGCGGTTTTTAAAGGTCCAACCAAGAGGACGTGAAATTATGCTGTATGGTTTATAGCTAAAGACTTGATCCCTGATCTCCTGAATACATTAATACGTTACTGAAAAATATACTACATTTCCTGGCAAGGACATTTGGTCGAGTGATAAGGTACTACAGTTTGGACCGTAGGGTTGTTGGTTGAACCTTAACTTACACAGACACTTACTTACACAGATTATCCATAGCCTCTCGTACTGATGTCTCATTTAAAGTTATGGTGTTTCTGATATTTTACTCACCCTGTATATTAATGAAGTAAGCGATGACTTAATTTTAATACTCAAAATGCACTCCAGCAAGTAGTAGTTTTGAATCCAAAAAAATTGAAAAAGGGAAAGGAATACTACTATTCCGCTGTAATAGTAGGCATCATTTTTGGAATATTGCGTCTGATCTTTTTCGAAGTATGCTATAAATCTGCTCATTCCATAGGGAAAAAGAGTGCTAAAATATAAAGTTGTTATTTAATTTGGAATATACAAAAAATTTACAAATTGTATGTTTAGATCTAGTTTGGTACAAAATACTTGTTCAAAAGCTGTGTGAACAACTATTTATCACTTTTCAGGGCTTTACTATCCGGGAGTGTATTTGAAAACGTAACACCCTTAATATTTCAACCCTTCTTCAAAATATAGAAATCTACAAAAATACGTCAACTTAATTTTGAAATTTCCTCTTCATCTCCTAGTTTACCCAAGATACTATTTTTTAACGAAATAAAAAATATTTAAAAAATGATTGATGCGGGCAAAACAAAAAATGTAAAACCTGGTTCATCGTAGTACACTTCTCTAGAATTGCCTGTGGTCTAGATGCAAGTAAGAGTCATGTCATCATCACACAGATCAGCGTCTTTGTGAACTTTTGGCGCTACTGCTGTTCGCGTGAAATGCCAGGTCTATCCGTACAGTCGTCTAAAGCCTCGTTGTCAGAACTACGTTCTGTCGCCAGCGACATCATCTTGCCCAATCAGGATCGTTTACGTCGTTACTCCTAACCCCCCACCTTCGTGTCGTTCGGTCGGTGTCGCTGTAGTTGAATTATTTCAACTTCACGCATTGAAGAAGTGGGGATGTGTCGCCCGCGACAACCGTAGCTCTGAGAACGCGGCTTAAGCCGTACAGTAACAAGGGACAGTTTTTTGATTTACAAGCGTTTACAGTTTACAGCGACGATGTATTCGTAAGAGTTTATGGTCATCTCAACGGTAGCGGTACCAGTGGTGGCTCCTCGAAGGTTGAGCCTCCTCAGTAATTTTTGCCCTTTTACACATTTTCTTGATTTATGACTTAAATAGTAACTTTTAATTTAGAGCAAGGAAATTTGCTGTTTCCAATATTTAATATTTTTTTACAATCTGACAATAGCGCATGAGGCTGGTGGCTGTTAAGTCTCCATGATTTTTCCTAAAAGCCAAATTAATAAGCTCTGATAAACACGAAATTGTGAGAGGGAAATAGTAGCTTCTAACATTTTAATTACAATAAGTGGCAACGTCTACTGACAAGCAGCCTCTGACCAATCACGAGTGTGATATCTCCCACGTGCGAATAGATCACCTGCTTTTCAACGCCTGCTAACTCATCTCGTGTGTCGTGAACAAATTAGCGCGCGCTCTTCCGTTGTTTTTAGGTTACATTTTAGAATTCTCGGTTTTTTTCGGTTTTACCGTGTTTGTAAAGTGGACATCGCATCGATTGGATATTTTATTTAGTTTAGTCCTTTTAGTGAAATATTTTTAACCAATTCGTTTAATTTTCTAAATTAAGATGACAAAGTTGTAGTGAAAAACAGACGCCCAGAGCCAGAATTAAAAGGTCTAGTAGTAAGTACAGGAGAACAAAATCGTGGATTTATAACATATTATTATCAAACATATTTATGACTAACTGGATCCGAGGTAAGAAATAAATTGTTTTGCTGGTATTGTTTACTATTTATTCTCTTCCGATAAATCGTCCTGCTGGGGAAGATAGAAAATCATAATATTAGACAAAATCGTAAAATCTTAACAATATTAATCGATTTTATTTTATATTTATCGTCTCAGGATCAAGGTTTTCGAGAACATGACGAATCTGAAGGGTCTTTAAATAGGGGTAATTTTAAAGAATTATATTTTTTAATAATTATTTTATTTTATTAGGAATAATATACCTGTTACCTAGTTTTCATTTAAAATATGTTTTTATTTATTTGTTAAAATGGTTTTAAACGAATACAATCCTAAAATTTGTAGGTACCTAATCGGCAAAAATGCGGTAACACTTAAATCTATTTTTTTACCATTTTGAAAAAGTTAAAATTAAAAATGTGATGGGAAGACCTAAACTCTAAATTAACTTGGCGCAAATCGCAAAATAACCTAAAACTGATCAACTAGCGCCGCAGACGAAAATTTGTTCGGGTGCCACGCCCATAAAACCCTTTTTTGAAACATAAAAAAATTTCAAATTACAAAAAATATATAATATTTTTATAGAAACTTTTAGGGAGTTATACTAATACACTAATACAAATAATTTAAAAACTTTATGAAATAAGCATAACAGAGAGCAAAAAAATATTAAAAATAAGGTTTATTATTTATTGAAAACCAAAAAAATGTATTAACTATAATCGATAATTATTAGAAACCATAGCGATGTAAAGATTATATATGTACCTATGCAAACACCAATAAAACTTTCTAAATTAATAAATAGAATCCAAAGAGCGTGTCGCGCGCCGATTTGCGTGGATGTCAGTTTGTCTTGCAAGCATTTTGTATACGTAAAATGATGTGTTATTTCATTTGGTGCGTTATTGATAGGGAAATATTGAGAATCACACAATCCAACACAGTATCAAATGCACTCATTCTAAATTTTTCTTCTTGATTCAAATCTACGAAAACATCGTTTGGATTATTTTAATCAAAAAAAGTAGTCCTTTTCGTTTGCATTTTTCAAACGAAGACAAGTCACTGTTAAACCTGAGTTTTCAGCAACTAACTTCTATTCATTGTTTATGGACTGCCAGTTATTTCTAATTAAACTTAATTCGTCCATCAGGCATCGATCGTTTAAGATTTAAGATACCAACGTTTTTATTTAAAAATATAAAAATTTACAAATGTAAGTAAATTCATTTTTTGTCAACAGAAATTTTATATGATTACATAATTTAGTATATTTGTTAACTGCGCTGCCCTTAAAAGAGACGTGGGCCCGGGAAATTTGCCCCCCCCCCCCCTCTTGTCGGGCCTGGTAAAAGACAGCTCCCGCAGAAACATGGGCTGGCATATGCAATGAAAAGAGACAAAAGTTAAAAATAACCGCCCGGTGTGCATATTAAAATGAGGCAGAATTAACATGTATCATTTATTAAGTCCAGCTATTGCCTGATTTCTATCGTCAAAAGCGAGCAGATTGTCCTCGGAGATAGCCGAGGCTCTGTAGTGGCCTGTCGGCCTGCCGCTTGGTCTTCGAAAACGACCTGTTCCAACACCTCCTAAAATATACTTTTAAGGGGGTGTTGGGAATTGCCCTTAGCCATTGTTTCTTTAAAACGCTTTCTTTTGGAAACCCAAAAACGTGCACTTTTGGTCCGTTTACATAATTTCTACAAAAACCGGGAACACAGCACTTATAGGGCATTTTTTAAAGTTTCAAATTTATCACAATATATTTTTTAAAAACACCAAAACACAATAAGTTAGAAAACAATAGGCAATACGACAAAATAAACAACGATATTTAGCTACAAATACTGTTTGTTTACTGTCGTTTTATTATACTGCCCTTGCTAGATATGGGTCCTTTTAATTTTCTGCGAACTGACCCATGGTTATTCATCCCTATTACGCTTTCCAAAATTAAAAAGAGACAGAGATAATTATCTATTTGCCAAAACAGCTTCTCTTTAACCGAACTAGGGAGTAACAGTGTTGTCAGGCTCATTTAACAGAAAATACTCGATTGGTTGTGACAAAATTGACCACATGATTTAATATAATGATTTTCCTCATTTCGTTATAATATTTTTTTATTATTAGAGTAACTTTTTCCTTAATTGAAAGTTTTCTTAGGACTTAAAAAAAATGTACTCTATGGCTTAAAGTTCTGGTTTTTCAAAAGTAAATCTGGCAACAAAATCTCGAATTAGTTGGCCAAATAATGAATGACTGACTGACGAACCTTGCAATACTTTCCTTATGGAGATCAACTTTAGCCTAAAATGTCTGACGTCACACTATTTTTAAATTGAGCACTGTGGCTTTGTTTTTAATGGGTTGTTGCCTGTTCTCATGAAAATACGTTTGCGTTCTACGGTCTCTTAAGGAATTACATTTTTCAATGACTAATTTATTTCGTGCAGTAAATTTTACACACCGGGTGCTGCATCGTCGAGCGGGACATAGGAAATCCCATGTAATTTTAAATGGGGTCAATTATTGGCTTCCCAAATTATTTTAGAGAAAAATTCTATTTAGGTTTATTAAAGAGCACTAAAACCCACATTCAACAGAATAACTTTAGATATTTTTGATGAGCCCGTTTACGGGTTATCGCCGATTTCCTTTTAACTATTTCTCCTTTTTATGGCCCCGTATTTGCGGGCACCAGTCAAGGTAAAAGATGACTGTCAAATAAAGTTGTCATTTTGAAATGTGAGCTTTATTGTTATAAAAACTCGTACATCGAAAATATTAGCCATGAATTACACTTCTAAAGAAAAAATATTGATGATTAAATGGTATTATCAAGGAAATAGTTATCAAAATGTGTCAGACATGTTTGCTGCTCTGTATCCGAATACCTTAATTTGTCTCTCAAGGAAAGGCTTCAAAATTGGCTAACACTCCTTATATTCATCAAAAAAAAAAACTAATCTTAATATCCCGCCTACCTACCTGTGAACGAGTTTCCATGACAAATGTATACAGCTGTACAACGTAAATCTCCATCCAAAACTCTTCCATAATAGTTTGATAACAGACTTGCAGTGTTCCCATTCTTTCTCCAATTTGTCACCGCATCTTTTTGAATTGCAAGATTTCGGAACTTCGTAGATGTCAGATTCTTGAAGATTACCTTTTATGCCTTTGTTAAATAGTTGTACTGTGTATCTAAAAATTAACATTATTGAACTGTAGATAATAATATGTTTATTGATAAGATAACATGTAGAAAGGGCAACTCCATGTATGGGTTCCATTGGACGGTAGATTGCTTAAGACAGGTATGCCATGCTCTTTATTAAAAATTAAATTAAATTAAATTAGATGGACGGAAGCATGCCTATTAAATGAAGGTGGTCATTTCCAACAATTTTTATAAAACAAAATTTTGAATTATCAATGTTAATAATAATAATAAATAGTAGAGTAATTTAATTATTTTAATTAAGAACGGTGTGCCTGAGGAGAAAAACGCAAGAGACCATTTTTATGCAGAATTGACCAGGCTAATCAGAAATAATATCCACATGGAAAAATATCAGTGGCGTCCCACTTTTTTTCTAAAAAATATATAATCGCTTCTTCATTTAAAGTTGTAAAAACTATTCTATTGACGATAACGCTGAAACGAATCGAGATACCGAGCTGCGGTTTTAATATTCTTTCCAGAAAATTTCATCTACTTTTTGATTATGGTATCATAATTATACCGAATGATTTATATTTTCGGAGTAAAATCAAAAAATGTGTTATTATTGCAAATTGCGCCCTCTAGCATTTTTTTTGAGAAATATTATGGAAAACTAAATACGATTGGTGAAAGTGCATACATTTCTCTTCCAAACAGTCTTTAGTTTGCTAAAATCGGATAAGTCGTTTATTAAAGTCGGTACGCCAATGAGCATAAGACCAAAATAATGCATAATTGTCCAAGCTTTTCAATGGTATTATCAAAGACATACCTTAATGTGGAATTTTCGGAGATATGTAAAATTTTAAAATTTACATTTCAATTACGCCCTCTTGCGGCAAAATGCCGAACTTAAAAATAATTTCCAGCATTTTCTCTTGAGCACTTTTGTGTGTGCTGTACGATGACTGATTTCTGAGATATGGCCGGCGGTCATTCTTAGTTGACCACCCGGTACTGTACGTAATGCACGCCTTTATCACACCATTTTCAGTGTCTGTGAATGGATAACAATAGGCAAAACCCATATATTGACCCAAACCCGGGTGGTACCAGCTGCACTTGATGAAAATAAAGAATTTTGCAATGAAATCAATGATCAATGCCAAATTATGAAAGTGGCTTAAATATTCATTGGGTCACTCTGTCCCTTTGCATACCTAATGATTATTTCTCTACACCTTTCTGAAATAGACTATAGAATTTTTAAAAGTCATTTATTATAAGGCCACCTTGCCAACTTAGTTATTATAGTCTAAACATTTCACACGACGTAAATAATATAGGCAATTGAACATATTAATATAGGGTGGCAACGTTGTGTTGTTATAATGCAAAAAATGCTAATACTAAACTTGAAGGACTGCAAATTGCGAAGCACTGAATTTTTAACTTGACACGAGTAAATTATTAATTTGTGTAAAAAACTGCTTAAAACAAACACTGACTTAAAACAAAAAAGAACAATAACGTGAGATTTATTGAGCTCAGAAACACTTGCAAGAATCCAGAAGAAACACGCCATATTAAAAAAGTTTTACAAAAATTACAACACCATTTCGCGTAGACCAGTGGCGTATATGGAGCCCCATCTATTTAATATGTATTTTTTAAAGTAGGTTTTTGGACTTGATCACTCCTACACCCCGGAGTGGCTATACGCATAATAAAAGAAAGTATGTCCGAAATATAGTGGATAAAAGAATGCTATACTAGTGATTCCTAATATCGGGACCAAGAAGGGCGTTATGAACCTTTCGAGGCGTAAAAAGGATAACTAGTGCATATACGTGGTTCGGATTCCACGTTAAGCTGTAGGTCCCGTCTGGCTGATATTACCCAGACAATAGGGGATACAATGGGCCTAAGTATACTGGCTCTTTCGCTACCCTCAGCAAAAAAAATAACTGTGACTAAATAGGGGAATTGCAGGCCCTGGCAATAAACAAAGTAATACTGCAATGGGTACCAGCACGAAGGTATAATAGGGAATGAAATAGCCGAGTAAAATTACTTCAAATGAATAGGAAATCAGTTAGGAATTACAGGAATTCTGATATGACACACAGGCTGTCAAGAATCATCTGCACAGAATTTAACTGTACAATGGAGACCTTACTGCAGATTATGGGGACAAGTTTGGGAAACAGGGCACATAGTTTGCCATTGCGAGTGACTAGATCTAAAGAGGCAACGAATACTCGGGCAACCAAAACTTTCATTAGCCAGTTTATGCCAACCAACAAAATCCCGCTATTCGATTTTTCCGAAGCTAAAATCTCGGCTAGCACTGACCCTTGAAACCCGACTTTTGCTTCGTTAGAAAGAATGATACTTGCCGCTTAATATGAAACAGGTTTTTATTAATTTGTTTTAGTAGTTTTAGAGAAAATTGCCTTTGAAATATCGTTTAGCGGGATTTTGTTGTATGGCAAAAACTGGCTATTAATTAAAATGTGTTTTTTTTTTATGATAAAAACACCTGCACTGTAGGAAAAATCCTTTAAGGCGCTCTGGGAGCGGTGCGAGTGCGAAAAAAACGATTAACGTTGGTCTTGAAACGTTGAAGATTGTATTCATTGGGAAACACGACCTCAGGAAGATCATTCCACAAAGATGACGTTCTCCAGATGAAAGAATTCTTGAACAATGAAGTTCGAGGAGTACTAAGCTGAACAACATATGGATGAGCGGCAGTGGTTCGCCGTGTATTTCTGTTTTGCATTGCTCTAGGTGGAATCAAGTGGGCAATGTCAGTCGAACACCTGCCATGGAAATATCTGTAAAAGAGAGCCAAATCACCAACCTGTCTTCGATGCTCCAGGCTATCGAGGGTCTTGGTCAGCTCGGGGTCGCCGATCAGACGAACGGCTCTCCTTTGAATGGAATCCAGTAGCCGAAGGGTGTGCTTGGGTGCAGAGCTCCAGACATGAGAGCAATATTCTAATGATGGTCGAATCTGGGCTTTGTAGAGTGTCAAAAGTTGATGAGGTGTGTACAACCTTTTGGTGCGGAAAAGTACACCAAGTTTCTGTGCGGCTGCCTTGGCAATTGCGGCAACGTGATCATGCCAAGACATATTACCTCCCAGATTGACCCCCAGCAAATTAATAGACGGTGCCAGGGGAATTGTGTGTCCTGCCATGACTATATCCGGTTCTGCAATGTTAACCGTTTTGGAGAAGACTGCTGCCTGTGTTTTCTTAGCATTAAATTCGACTTGGTTACTGTCACCCCAAGCCAAAATTTCTTCCAGGTCATTGTTGAGGCGCAATACTTCATGCTGCCTGCGAAGATGTGCGTCGGCAGCGGACGTTTGGGGAGTCAAGGTAAAAGATGAGACAAGTGTGCTGTCATCAGCAAAGCTATAAATTGGATTTTGGGTTTTCACTAGAAGGTCGTTAATATACAGTAAAAAGAGGGTAGGCGACAATATGGACCCTTGAGGAACACCGGCATTGATGGTGAAGGTGTCTGAGAGAAACCCGTCAATCGCCACTTGCAGAGAACGGTTCTTAAGGAAGCTGGTTAACCATAAACAAAATCCATTAGGCATACCGTAGGATCGCAATTTACTTAGAAGCCCATCGTGCCAAACACGATCAAAAGCCCTAGAGATGTCCAGTGCAACAGCCCGGGACTCTCCATGATGTTCGATGGTGCTGCTCCAAAGATGGGTGACATATGCCAGAAGGTCACCTGTTGATCTGGACTTACGAAAACCGTATTGATGGTCGCTGATAATGTTAAGCCCTTCCAGATACTTTAGGAGTTGTTGGTTAATAGCTTTCTCCATTACTTTTGAAATTACTGAAAGCAATGCGACGGGTCGGTAGTTACTTGGCAGGGTCTTTTTACCTTTCTTTGGAATGGGCTGGACACGCGCCGACTTCCAGCAGGATGGAAATATTCCTTTTTTGTAGGATAAGTTGAAAAGTCTACAAAATACTGGTGTAAGTTCATCGGCGCATGTCTTGAGAACAATGATAGAAATTTCGTCTGGACCAGAAGCTTTATTGACGTCGAGTCCTTTAAGAATCCGTTTAACAAGACGCTGACGGAACACGATTTCAGACATTTGCAATTGAACTGAGGGAATGTTGGGTGGTGGTTTTCCCTGAAAGTCTACAGTGGAATGTGAAAACTTTAAGTCCAAAAGTATGATTTGGTGTTTTCTGTATATATAAAGTAAAACATTATTCCTCGTAGTAAACTTTATACTTACGCAAAAGTAAGAAAGGATAAAACATTACATGTTTCTCTAGGATTTCTTTGCCTAATTTCCTGATATCCAGTGTACATCTCACTTCAAAAACTAAATCGAGTTTGAAACCTAAAATTATAGAATAAATATGTGTAATAAAGGTTCTTACCTTCTATTATTTTATAACAATGTCGCTCAGAGCCTCGGAGTGGAGACTACTGGGATATTAGACTCTGCCTTCTCCTTACTTTCATTTTTAAAATTATCCATCCAGATGTGTATGTAATACGTTTTATACAAGAAAATATTTCAATTCCCAAGTTTTTTTTATGGGAAGCACTTTTTTAAAATCAAATAGTTACTGATATCTATTCAGCAAATAAATAGTTGTATGTTGTATATTTACTTCAGAAACCCCAATTATGCTGACAGACGAAACTTCGGATCGCCGCGAGGTAACCAGAAATTTTAAAACGGAACCAAACTTAGTGCAAAGTATTTGTTTTGGCGTGTACCTACAGCACTCTACTATGGTATCGGGCATTTCTGTTGGTCAGTTTTTAAGTAAGTGCCTTATAAGTGGTAAAGAAATAAACCAAAAGTGAAATGTTAACTAAAAATATAAGCTACACAAGGCTTAAACAACCCTAAAATCTCGATTGGCAGGCATCTTTTCCAAATTTTGGGTTTTCTCGTCTTTTTTTTTTACAAATATTAAGACGTACCTTAATGTCATTACCGTAAAAAATACGAAAAATTTGAGCTTTGATTCATCTTGATCCGTTCATCAAAAAATTCTGCAACTCTTTAATGATAGAAGAGTTTTGGACTTGCATTGTCTTTATTTGTTTTTGCATCCCATCGCTTCAACTGGTAAGTATTTCTATCAGTATTCTTAAGATGAATACTTACCTTCGAGATTATCTTTTAAGGATGGTTGTTGAAGTTATATTTGGCAAACGGCCCGCCAGTCAAGGTAAGGGTTTTTTTTAGTGTCATGTGAACCATAAGCTGGGGTTAATTTTAACTATTTTTTGTCAAAATTTCATAGTCCTTTTTCCAACATTTTGATGTAACTTGCAATAGAAAAATCTGCCACTACAGTATACTATTATAATACCAGAACATACATTTGATGCAAGTTTGGTCTCAGCAATTTTTTTTCAATTTCCGGTTACCTCGAGTAGATCGGGCGTTTCGTCTCTAAATTGGGATATTTGAAGTGTATATGTATATACGGATATATATTAGTGACCATTCGATTTTTAAAAATGTTCCCGCCCTCCCTATCCGACCACCTTACCAAATATTTCCGGAAAAAGTTTGGTTTTGTAATCTATTACTATTACCGACTGGCAGACGGTAACCTATCGTCGAATTTACACACTATTCATACGCACCATATAGTAAATTTTATACTTACTACCGTCTTCAATCACACAAGTTTGCAATTATTTTCACAAAACTTTACCACTTTAAACACTGTGACCAAGAAGTTAAAATGATAATTTGTTTAATAACACGTTTAAAACATTATTTAATAACAGCAGTTATTAAAAGATTACTCTACCAGTCATTTTTTCGCATTACTTAAAAACCACTTCGGAGGACAGATAATTGAATATAAAAAAGATAACACTACATCTTGAATGCAAACAAAGTGTTGAAATCAACTTATTCTTCTTATTATGTATTTAGTTTAATGCTATAATAATTGTTTAATGACTTAAATGGAATAAACACCTTTGCCTTAAAAGGACCTTCCTATTGTGTCAACAATTAATTTTATTTTTTGCCAAAATACATATATTCCATATCAGTGGCGCCCTTCAAATGTTTTTCCCTTTGGGGTCTGCTTGTATCTTTTTTTTACTTCTATAATCTTGCATACAGGGTTATTATTTAATGGATCAAAGAAGTCAACGTTCGCGTAGAATTTTCTTACAATACTAGTCTGCAATGACTAAAAATACATAATATAGCCTAGCAAAATAATAGTATATTATTAACCAAAGTTTAGACAGCTATCATTATTTACCGACCACGAGGAGCGAAACGACTAGGGATTTAAGACGCGAAGGCTATAATAGTATAGCTGTCTATGCCATGGTTAATATTTTTTTTTCACCACTAACACATTTACAAGATAGGTACTTATAATAATAATTATAAAAAATGTTTAGGTACATATTTAAAAGATTGCTTCTGTAAGTTTTTTCAATCAAGTTTTATGTGCTTTGGAACTGACAAGATAATTTGTACTTATCTTGTCAGGTGGCATTGTTAATTTCAAACTTTGTTTACAAAGTCCGTGTTTAATTAATTAATTCCTAATTTTAAGCTTTATTACGACCCGAGTACTATTCTCCTAATGATGGCATTATTATTATTCTCATAGCTCATATTTATGATTTACAGTAGTGATACTTTACATCGAACACCTCTGAAAATCTCAAATCTATTGTCAATTATCTGGTTGCCTACCTACAAGAAATCACTTCCCATGGTATTATTGTAGAATCAAAAAATTAAGTTACCTGCTTTCAAATAGATTGTTTTCATTATTAACCATGGACAATACCTAACCTATTGGCATGGTAGAGAAGACTGAGTTCTAAGGTTAATATAATCGGTCAATAATGGCTGTTTTATAGGTTAGTAGTGGAAAAAACTTTTATAATTTCAGTAAACATTTTCGCCCGCCAATTCTTGTAGTGAATGTATTCCTTTATTGTTTTCTCACCAGGTAACCTTGGTTATTTTTATTTGGCGAACTAAACATCAAGGGAAATTTATCGCAATGCCCTAGGGGGCATGAAAATTCAGTATTTTGACGATATTTTCTTCAAAGACATATTTGGCCAACATCAATCTCTGCCGCTACTACTTATGGAGTTTAAAAAAATGTCCAACCCCCTGACAAATTTTAGGTCCATGGAAGAATTTAGAAATTTTCATAGTCTTTCTAGGTACCAGTTCTTATCTCCAAAGACAAACAGCTATTAGGCCGGAGTTTACTGGCCACATCCTAGTTTTTAACTGTAGAACAGAAAATATATAGTTAAAAACTGAATCTTTATAAATCCTGAACACTATTATACAAATATTTTAGCTTCGATTAATTTTTACAATCTTAGTTAAAGCAAAAGGTCTCCAAACAAATTTAGAACATAATGTCTGTTTGAAGGTTGGAGACAATGACGTTTCTTGATCGGTAGTAGAGTTTTTGACTTGCATTGTCTTTATTTATTTTGAATTACAACGTTTCAACTCGTAAGTATCCCCATTCGTCTTCAGGTGAATACTGTATTCACCTGTTAAGATGATTAAGAAGTTAAATGTTGAGGAATATACCGTGTGTAACAGGATCATGGTACACCCCCGTATCTCCGTTAGTTTTAAAGGTAATTGATTGAAACTTGGGATATCCCATATACATAATAAGCGGCATTTTTTGACCTACAAATGATTTTTTTTTCACTTCCGGTTTCGCCGGAAGTGACACCAAATATCGATTTTTAAATTGAACACCCTGTATATTATTACATTTTTGAATTCTGCATAATTTTCTAAATCCAATGATACTACAAAAGTGACATTTCAAGCGTAAAAAATATTTATTATTTAATTTTTAATTTTCCATTTAAGTGTGCCATGACGGTTCCGATTTATTCCAATTGATCTGTCTAATGCTAGAAATATCGAAGTCCCGTCAAAAATACTAAATTGCGTTTTTATAAGCAAATAAAATTAATCGTAATCGTTTTTGGGGTAAAACTCAATTTTTCCAATGGAACCATATTGGTACCGTGGTACCATTTCTTAGTACTATTAATAAGGAATTTATTCATACCTGGTAATAACATGTGCAATAAATACAATCAAAATTACAGCTAAAAGAAAATACAATTATTTTGTTCTAATTTAATGCTAAGAGAATACTAAGGAGGCTTTGAAAACAATGAAATTATTCAGATTGTCAAATAAGTATTCGGTGATTTATCGGTGTTTTTATTGTGTATTGGAAAAGTCTTTACATTTGTTGTTATTTTTGTTCAAAATGCCGCACATTTATACAAGAGATGAAAAAGTGGACATGTTAATTATTTATGGGGAATGTAGAAAGAATGCCGTTGCGGCTGGAAACCTTTACGCCGACCGATATCCTGATAGACAATGTCCAGCGAAAAATTACTTTAATCGTCTAGAAAATCAATTCCGAAGAGAGCCTAACCATGATCTCGAAGAAAACTTCATCATTGGCGAAGGAACGGAAATTAATGTTTTAGCTCAAATAGAAGTTGATAAGACTGTATCTTTAAGGCAAATTGGGTTTGAGTTGGAAATTAGTCACCAAATGGTAAGCCGAATCTTGCACAAACATAATTATAAATGTCTGTTTGAAGGTTGGAGACAATGATGTTTCTTGCATGATAGAATAGTTTTGGACTTGCATTGTCTTTAGTTTGTTTTACATCACAACGTTTCAACTGGTAAGTATCTCCAGTCGTCTTCAGGTGAATACTAAATAAGTAAAGTAACTACAGCTCTATTTATACTAGCTAGATGTACTGGAGCATGACTGAGATGGGTGCAGTCATGCGTTTAATTCTTGTGCGGTATTTTAAGTTTACATCTACTTAACAAAGGTTTCCAGATATTTCTTATATCTAGTGAGGGCTTACTAAAACAATCTGGGTTCTGGTATATGATAGCAGCTTCCTTGAACTTCCTCTTTCTCCAATGTGGTTCTTTGTGCAGGATTCGAGCTTCTGTCCACTTAATGTGATGACCGTGTGTCCAGGCATGGTCAGCTGCCCCTGATTTTTCGGTTTCTCCTTTAAGCGTGTTGTTTCTGTGTTCCTTGACCCTAGTTTCAAGTGGCCTTAGAGTCTCACCAATGTAGGATCTGCCACATTCGCAGGGAATCTGATAGACACAGTTTTTCCTATCTTTTTGACTTGTTGGTTTCGTCTTCGTCAGGTGGCTTCTTAAAGTGTCTTTTGAGCTGAATACCGTATTAATGTTGTATCGTTGTCCTAGTCTTCTAATTCTCTCAGATACTCCTTTGACATACGGAATGTTGAGTGTTGATTGTGACTCTACTGGCTTCTTTTGTGTATTTGACCGATTCTTGCGATTTTCCATTAGTTTATCAACTAGATGCCCGGGGTAGCCATTTTTGTTGAGGTCGGTCTTGATGTAGTTAGTTTCCTGTTTGAGGGCTTCATTTGAATTACAGATGGTAATTGCTCTATCCACAAGCGTTCTTACTATGCCATGTTTTGTGCTATTTGAGTGATTTGAGGTGTAATTCAAATATTGACCTGTATGCGTGGGTTTTCTGTACACTGAAGTATGGATGGTGTTGCCATTTTTCTTTACGTTTACATCCAGGAAAGGTAATTGACTGTTTTCTTCTCTCTCCATGGTAAATTTGATTGTCGGCGCCAGGCTGTTAATGTGGTATAGGAATTCCTTGAGTTCGTCATCGTTTCCATTCCAAATAATGAAGGTGTCGTCCACATATCTCAGCCATGTTTTTGGTTTCTTTTTTGCTTGTTTTATTGCTTCGGATTCAAACCATTCCATGTAAATGTTGGCGATTATTGGTGAGAGAGATGAGCCCATCGGTAGTCCGTCCACTTGGCTGAAAAACCTATCTTTTTCCTGAAAGTAAGAATTATTCAGGCAACATTCTAATAGTTCCATGATGGCCTTGATAGGTAGCAGTGTTCTTTCTTGTAGTGTCTGGTCTTCCTCAAATCTGCTTTTAATAACCTTTGGTGCATCTTTTACAGGGACGTTAGTGTAGAGACTTTCGACGTCAAAACTGACAAGTTGATCTTCTGGTTGTACTTTCATCCCGCCAATAAGTTGTACGAAGTGTTGAGAATTTTTCACAAATGATGTGCTATTTCCTTGGAGTGGTTGAAGTAGGGGTAGTAAGAATTTCGCAAGTTCGTAGGTAGGAGAGTTTCGAGAGCTCGTTATGGGTCTGAGAGGCATGTTCTGTTTATGTATCTTCGGCAAGCCATAGAGGTGTGGAGGCTTACTGTGATGTGGTGTCAGGCGTCTTCGTGTCTTTTCTGGTATGTATTGGTCAAATTTCTTGAGTGTTCGGTAGACTCTTCCTTCAATGGTGGAGGTAGGATCCTTGGACATGGGGGTGTAGTTTCCTTTCTGCAGAACTTCTTCGATTTTTTGATCGTAGGTCTGAACATCCATAATGACGGTTGCATTTCCTTTATCGGCTGGAAGAATCTTGATATTCGGATCTTTACGTAGTTTTGCAAGCGATATTGTTTCTTCCTTACTAATATTTTGTTTTGGGGGTCTTGATTTTTCTAGAACCTCTCTAACCTTCCATTTGAATTCTTCCGCTTGTGTTTCTCCTATGTTTGTTGAGTCGACGGCGCTAATGATGTCCAATATTGGTACCTCTTTTGGAGCAATAGTGAAGTTTAGACCTTTAGCCAATAGGGATTCTTCTATGGTTGTTAATTGTTTGGATGAAATGTTGATAATGGTTCTTTGGTTTCGAGTTTGTGTTGTTGGTTTTTCTTGACTAACCTGTTTTCGCAATTTCTTATCATGAATGTGTTGTTGATTTGTTCTTACTTTTTCACAAGTGGCGTCAATCTTCCGGAAAATTGGTCCGTGATCTTCTTCCAGTGTGTATTCTTTGATTTCCTCAAATCTTTGTTGGAGATCTGTTAGTAGAGAAGCTTTCTTAAAACGGTGGTAGTTGATCTGGGAGCGTATAAGGGCTTTGCTAGCGTTGTTGAGAATCTTCTGAGCTTGTTGTCCTGGGATTGGTGACTTAATCCTAAAGCCATCTGGAATAATTCCTTGGTCTCTTGCTCGTAGTAGAAACTGAATGTGTGTTTCCTCCTTTGTTAATTTTACCTTAGTTTTCTCGTAGTTACGAAACTTATCACTTATACCGGGTCCATACCGGGCTTCTAGTGTCTGTTTGAAGGTTGGAGACAATGATGTTTCTTGAATGATAGAATAGTTTTGGACTTGCATTGTCTTTAATTTGTTTTACATCACAACGTTTCAACTGGTAAGTATCTCCAGTCGTCTTCAGGTGAATACTAAATAAGTAAAGTAACTACAGCTCTATTTATACTAGCTAGATGTACTGGAGCATGACTGAGATGGGTGCAGTCATGCGTTTAATTCTTGTGCGGTATTTTAAGTTTACATCTACTTAACAAAGGTTTCCAGATATTTCTTATATCTAGTGAGGGCTTACTAAAACAATCTGGGTTCTGGTATATGATAGCAGCTTCCTTGAACTTCCTCTTTCTAGATTGTGGTTCTTTGTTGCCTGAATAATTCTTACTTTCAGGAAAAAGATAGGTTTTTCAGCCAAGTGGACGGACTACCGATGGGCTCATCTCTCTCACCAATAATCGCCAACATTTACATGGAATGGTTTGAATCCGAAGCAATAAAACAAGCAAAAAAGAAACCAAAAACATGGCTGAGATATGTGGACGACACCTTCATTATTTGGAATGGAAACGATGACGAACTCAAGGAATTCCTATACCACATTAACAGCCTGGCGCCGACAATTAAATTTACCATGGAGAGAGAAGAAAACAGTCAATTACCTTTCCTGGATGTAAACGTAAAGAAAAATGGCAACACCATCCATACTTCAGTGTACAGAAAACCCACGCATACAGGTCAATATTTGAATTACACCTCAAATCACTCAAATAGCACAAAACATGGCATAGTAAGAACGCTTGTGGATAGAGCAATTACCATCTGTAATTCAAATGAAGCCCTCAAACAGGAAACTAACTACATCAAGACCGATCTCAACAAAAATGGCTACCCCGGGCATCTAGTTGATAAACTAATGGAAAATCGCAAGAATCGGTCAAATACACAAAAGAAGCCAGTAGAGTCACAATCAACACTCAACATTCCGTATGTCAAAGGAGTATCTGAGAGAATTAGAAGACTAGGACAACGATACAACATTAATACGGTATTCAGCTCAAAAGACACTTTAAGAAGCCACCTGACGAAGACGAAACCAACAAGTCAAAAAGATAGGAAAAACTGTGTCTATCAGATTCCCTGCGAATGTGGCAGATCCTACATTGGTGAGACTCTAAGGCCACTTGAAACTAGGGTCAAGGAACACAGAAACAACACGCTTAAAGGAGAAACCGAAAAATCAGGGGCAGCTGACCATGCCTGGACACACGGTCATCACATTAAGTGGACAGAAGCTCGAATCCTGCACAAAGAACCACATTGGAGAAAGAGGAAGTTCAAGGAAGCTGCTATCATATACCAGAACCCAGATTGTTTTAGTAAGCCCTCACTAGATATAAGAAATATCTGGAAACCTTTGTTAAGTAGATGTAAACTTAAAATACCGCACAAGAATTAAACGCATGACTGCACCCATCTCAGTCATGCTCCAGTACATCTAGCTAGTATAAATAGAGCTGTAGTTACTTTACTTATTTAGTATTCACCTGAAGACGACTGGAGATACTTACCAGTTGAAACGTTGTGATGTAAAACAAATTAAAGACAATGCAAGTCCAAAACTATTCTATCATTCATAATTATAAATCTTTCAAATATCAATTGCACCAGCACCTGTACGAAAATGATTATGAACGTAGGATAGAATATTGCAATTGGATCTTGCAGAATAATGTGCAGCCAAACAATGCTTTTTTGGGAAGGATTTTATTTACGGACGAGTCGAGGTTTACAAGAAGTATGGGATTATTTAACCGACAAAATACAAGGTATTGGTCACAAGGCAATCAACATTTATTACGGGTGGGCAACTTTCAAGTGCGGTTTGGTTTCAATGTCTGGCTTTTAATACTTGGTCGTAGAATCATTGGTCCAATAATATTTGAAGGACCCTTGACTGGAGCTAGATACTTAGAATTTCTGCAAAACGAAATTGAGGACAATCTAACTGAATTACCTCTCAATTTACGACAGGGAATGTATTTCCAACAAGATGGAGCTTCCCCCCCATAATTCAAGAATAGTAATTGATTTTTTAATTTCGACGAATGGTCCTGTGAGATGGCCTCCAAGATCACCCCACTTAGCACCTCTGGATTTCTTTGTTTGGGGCCATTTAAAAAACACTGTCTATGCAACCGCCGTTACAACCCGCGAAAACCTGGAGTTGCGAGTAAGACGTGCAATTAATAGTATAACAGGCCAGCAATTAGAGAACGTTCTTCAAGAAACAGCTATACGAGTTCAGAAGTGCATTGACGTTAATGGCCAGCATTTCGAACAATTTATTGTTGAAATAGTTTGTGTTCATTTTTTGTATTCCAAAGTCACTTCAGTAATCTCTTAGCACTAAATTAGAACAAAATAATTGTATTTTCTTTTAGCTGTAATTTTGATTGGATTTATTGCACATGTTATTACCAGGTATGAATAAATTCCTTATTAATAGTACTAAGAAATGGTACCACGGTACCAATATGGTTCCATTTGGAAAAACTGAGTTTTACCCCAAAAACGATTACAATGAATTTTATTTGCTTATAAAAAACGCAATTTAGTATTTTTGACGGGACTTGGATTTTTCTAGCATTAGACAGATCAATTGGAATAAATCGGAACCGTCATGGCACACTTAAATGGAAAATTAAAAATTAAATAATAAATATTTTTTACGCTTGAAATGTCACTTTTGTAGCATCATTGGATTCAGAAAATTATGCAGAATTCAAAAATGTAATAATATACAGGGTGTTCAATTTAAAAATCGAAAGTTGGTGTCACTTCCGGCGAAACCGGAAGTGAAAAAAAAATCATTTGTAGGTCAAAAAATGCCGCTTATTGTGTATATGGGATATCCCAAGTTTCAATCAATTACCTTTAAAACTAACGGAGATACGGGGGTGTACCATGATCCTGTTACACACGGTATAAAGAAGAAAAATTCTTTGATTGTATTTTGGTTTGAATTTAATTTTTTTTAAATAAAGCAGTCGAGTAAAAGAAACACTGTCTTATTTCCCTTCATTTCAAAAGAATAATGAGATTTTTTTTTAGTTTGTTATAAAAACAAATTATGGCCATAAGCTTTAAAAAATCTGGGGATAACAACTGTAATCACGACAATTAACAGCCATATAATTAATTGACAGTTCTGGGTTTAAAATGATAAGTGTCAGAATAATGTCGGGTTGCATAAAGATATTTATAAATAATTAACTAACCAGCAACTTTAACGATGACATACATGAAATTGGCAGACATAATTTTCTCATAATCATAGTGGCCCGGTTACCTCCTTTTTTAATTTACTAATCTAGCCGCTTTGATTGTGAGTAAAAAAATACCTACCAATGTCAATTATGTCACAGTCCTAGTTGAGGGTTGGTTAATTATTGTTAAAAATTCCTATGCAACTTAACGGCCAACTAAGTTTTGTATCATCAACATACTTGTGCTGTGCGTTTTAAAGGGTTTTCAAATGAGCGGTGTCATTTTTGAAGGGAAGTAAAAGTGATTTAAATCAAATATAATATACATAGTTGATGTTGATATATTAAAAACCATCCAAATTGGCATTTAACAAGATTTAAACAGATATTTGTTAAAATCTTAAGGTTAAATATAGGTGGACGATTACTGGATAAAGGAAATCTACAAATCTCAGTAGTCGGACAGGTGTCCGACTACTGGAAACTTAAGGCTTTTATATATTTGTTTTTTTCTAACTGTACATCAAAGGTATCGCTTGTCTCTTTTTACCTAAAGAATGAAAAGTATATATTTGAAGCCGACGCCAGTGGACGGACAGCGTTAACTCTTAATAATATTAAGTTATTATTCGTCAAAATATGTCCGACTACTGGCAAAGATCTAATGTGACGTTGCCTTAAATTCGGACAGTCGCATCCCTTAGCATTATATTTTGCGAAGTAAAATGTTTTTTTTAAATTATTTTTACAGTTTTAAGCATGAGCACTAGGGGGAAAGGTAGATTTCGTCGATACGACGAAAACAACCTCAAAAAAGCCATCGAGGCGGAAAATTGAGGGAAATATGTAGAGAATACAGAGTTCCCAAGTCAACAGTACAGGACCGTATTTCAGGAAAGGTTGTAAATACGCGGTTGCAGATGGGACCTGATCCAGTTTTGACATTGGCACATGAGGCAAAAATAGTCGAATGGATTCAAAATTTGGCAAAATGCAGGTTTCCTATAAAAAATAACAGAAAATAGTTAGGGCGGAGAAATTAAAAACTTCTTTTAAAAATGATAGGCCAGGCCAAAAATGGTAAAAAATATAATGAAGTCTCAAAACTGGATTTCACCTTTTTGTAAATATTTGATACTATATGATTATAAGTAAAAACTATATGTTCGTTTATGTGAGTTTCTTGCATATTTACACTTTGACAAAATTTTATCATTTACTATATCTAAGATATTTCTTTTTGTTTATCACAAAATATATGTTAAAAATGTATAAGTTTTTATAAAAATAAATGTGTTAAAAATCTATTAATTGCGGTCCTGGCGGAGAATAACCAATCGTGGACTGTCCGACGACCGGGTAATGCTTGGCCGACTACTAGCAAATCCTGTCCGACTACTGGCAAAAGAGCACTTTTTTATTTATTTATTTTCAGAAATAATAGGTATAAAAATAGAAGTTTTTAGTGATACTGTGATACTCTGCATAAAATAAAATAATAATAAATCCCTGGTGTGAAAAAAAGTAACCCAGGGTAAGTCTAAAAATAAATATTTTACATTAATATGAAGTTCAGATTTGCGAAAACTGTCCGACTACTAGCGAATTCACCCTATATCAGGCCTGTCTAGCCTAGTCCTTGAGTTACCAATCAGGCAACTTTGATTGTGAGTAAATCCTTTCTGCCAATGTCATTTACTATGTCACAGTCAAGGTTGGTTAATTATTGTTAAACATTTTTTTGTTTAGAATATTTTTCCAGAAGTGAAAAAAATAAGGACAAATATCTTAAGACATCATAAAGGATTTATTTTAATTTCCAGACCGATACAAGCAAACAAAACTTTAGAATGAGCACATTATAAACTGACTGATCTAATAATGTGCATTACACAAATATACGAGTAACACTTTCGCTTTTGGACTGACTGCATCATAAATAGGTATACATAAACACAGACATAAAAGAAACATGTTTTTGTACATAAATAAATAAAACTTTTATGACAAATATGTTACTGTAACATACCAATTTTAGGGAGTCATATTTATTAATCCTTCCAAAAGCATTAAAGGAAACCATGACAAAAATCGACAATTTAATTCAGTAACTTTGTAAAAATTACATATTAAGGTACAAAAATTAGGTCCGAAATGCCTAATTTTAAAATGAAAATTCGGATAAAACCCATAAAAACCTTCGTTCAAATTTCTTTAAACAAATCAATAAACATGTTTTACAAAGACAGGAGTCTTTTAAATTTAATAATCTTAAGAAAAATTTTTAAGTCACATTGGAAGGCGATGAGGTATCAATACGCCGGATCTTTATTTTTTAGAAGTTACAAGGAAAGACAAAGGGGGGTTTTAGCACACCAGTCTCTATAAATAATTGCTGTCTTTACTTGTTCTTTTTTTTAAATTGTATCTCAAACAAGTAAATACAAAGCTCTGCGTCCGAAACCTAGCCTCTACAAAACGGTACTTCAAGAAAAAATATTTGAAAAACTAAGCGTTTCCGAAAAAAAGAGTTTTCAGATTCGTAATCTTAGCCCCAAAATATTTCCTTCCTAAAAAGTTCATCAATTTTGTAGTGAGCGTATATTTAGATTTTGATGCTCGCATAACAAATGCAGTTATTTCACTGGAGATACCAATTGAAACGTTGTGATGTAAAACAAATAAAGACAATGCAAATCCAAAACTCTTTTATCAGACAGTTATTTGTTGGCACGTCATATTAAACATTTCTTCGGGGAAAATGGCACGTAAATGTGAAAAGGTTCGCCCTCCCTTTTATTTTTTTTAATTAATAAATTAATTTAAAATTAACTTGCTTCAGAAAAACACATCGCAGCGGATTACTCAACACTACCCATATCATTAATACTAATAAGAGATAAGAACAACAACAGAAACTATAGCGGGCTATGTTTTGATAACCAGGCCAGCACTTAAAGTTGTTTATTTTAATGCCTTCTATACACAGCTAAAAACGAAGTATCAACTTAGGAAAGGCAAATGAATTTCAATTAATAAAATACCTAGCTATAAATAGGTATTTTAGTTAGGTGGTACCTAAAATTATAAGAATAATTTTATGGTACATTACTCTAAAAGGTTAAGAACCGCTGCTCTATACGATATGGGGTAAAAATCAAAATTTAGTAGAAAGCCCATTCGTCACTTTTTTGTAAAGGTAATACGATAGCCTTTTTCAAGGAAGCAGGACATTGCGTGACCAAAAAGAATAATAAATTGCATTTTTTTAACTCCATAGAAATAGAGAGAAAGATATAATTTATATAGTGCGCTCTCGGACTAATCCATCTCTATCCAAACATGTATTTATATTTCCTAATTAATCAGATTTCTGATGTTTAGTTCTCGCAATTCTGGTCAATTATTGTTACCAAAACATGTTCGTCTAAAATTTCCCAAACAGTACACAATAGGACAATAACATTAATTAACAGAAAATAAAGTAATGTTATGTATAATACTGCGTAGTAAAGAAGCTATTAAAATTGTTAAATAAATTTATTACAGAGGAGCGACCAACAGAAGATGTCCACATATTCAGCACAATCTATGGGGGCGCATGGTTCAAATGGGAGGATGGAAGAATTTCCCAAATTCCGTAATTGTGGGGCAGGACCGCCCTTTCTTCTTAAAGCAAATCTCTCTTTACTCATTAATATACTAAGTATTTACCTGAAGACGACTGGAGAGACAGTTGAAACGTTGTTATTTAAAAAAAAAACTAAATACAATGCAAATCCAAAACTCTGTAA
Organism: Polydrusus cervinus; assembly: GCA_935413205.1. Lineage (NCBI taxonomy): Eukaryota > Metazoa > Arthropoda > Insecta > Coleoptera > Curculionidae > Polydrusus > Polydrusus cervinus. The sequence goes on from OW284514.1 coordinate 48,561,393, forward strand.
GAACCAGTAGGTACTCTGCAAATAGCTAGGCGAGATTTATTTTACTATTAAAGTATCTTTATTTGTTATTGTTATTTTCTTTTACAGTTTTACAAGCAATCCGCGTACTACATTATACAGTGACCGGCAAAAAGTTGGACCCATATGGGAAACTTTTTTTATAATTGAAATTGTAAAAAAACTTTTTATGCTGATAGCCTCCGCATGATTGGTAATCTAAAAACTTGTTTTGACATTAGTCACGTGACTACTCGTTTGTCTGGAAAATTGAAAAGCATACATTTTGTCGTGAAAATCTGGTATTAGAGTACAAGATATTGAAAAAAGTTATTTGAAAAAAGTGCTTAAATTTTAATTTTATGCTGGTGTGCAAAGTTTAAAATAAAAATTATAAAAAAATTTTTTTTTTTAATTTAAAAAAATATCAAATGTTACTTTCATATTTCCATCAATTTGATTAAAATATCTTAAATGATTAAAAACCAATATTTAAACACTTTATTTAAACATTTTTATTATCTTAAACAAATGTTATTTGCTAAAATTCCAAACTTAGCTTTTTATCACGTAACGCGGTTCGTCCAGGCCCTGTATCTAGCAACCATATTTACCAATTATAGATATTTCTGGAACAATATACTTACAAAAGGCCGTTCTTTCTAATTTTGAACAAGTTTTAATGTGTCTCCTAAAATTGCTCCTACCAAATTAAAATTTAAAAAAAAGAATTCTTGGAATCAATTTCTACAAATAAATAATAAATTTATTTCAAGTATTCTTTTTTCTAATTTTCAATTTGGTAGGAGAAATTTTAGGAGACAGGTTAAAACTTGTTCAAAATTAGAAAAAACTACCTTTCGCAAGCAGACTGTTTTAATGCTACTACTTAAAAAATTCTTAAATTGCTGCTATTGTAAAAATGCATTTTTGGGTTGTAAGTCGTTTTTTCCGAACGATTGACATGTTTGGAATGTCTTCTTGATTGATTCTAAATTTACCTGATCATGTAATAGTTTATTCCGAAATATCATTTATTTAAAGTAAATCATAAATCTAGGTCTGTATTTAAAAAAAAGGGTTGGCGATGATGTACATATACAGGGTGCTACAAATTCGTGTGCTTACAAGGATTTCGAAAACGGTATAAGAGATACGAAGTTGGTGAAATTGAGCCAAAGTTGAGTATTTTGGGGCTTAATAATTTGGTGAAAGAAAATTGTAAATATTCCGAATACTTTAGGAGATATCCGAAAAAAAATTTTAGTTTTGGGTTTTAATTTTTTGCGCCTTCATTTTTAACGTGGGAAAAAACAATTTTTCATAGCCGTTTTCTTTGTTTTATAAGATGACGTTATTAGTTTTCAAATTCGATGTTTAGTTCTTTAGATACCAACCTCAAGTTAATTTTTTTAAATACGGACCTGAAATTTTAAATAGTTTTAGGGACTTTTAAGCTTTAGAAATGTATTACAATTTAAAAGCTTTTAAAATTATAACATGTTGTCATCTAATCACACATTTTTAAAATTATCTTTTTATATTATTACGGTTCCGAACACGCCAAACTAAAAAAAATCTGGTTTGAAGAATCCATCCATTTTTACTTAAAGAAGCCTGATACTTTGTAAGAAAAAAGATCCAAAGTCTCGGGCTCAAATATTTCTCTCTTCTGTTAATCTTTTGTTATATACGTAGGCACCTATATTCGCCTGAAACTATAGTATTATCAGACCTTATAAACTGTAACAAAAATTTGAAATTATTTTCAAAATAAACAAGCGCATCATAGTAATATAACTAGATTAACACTCCAGTTATCTTTTTCACTCGGGAGCATTTATTTTTTTCTGTTTTACTAGTTTTATAATATTTCTGTCCAGATCTAAGACAAAAACCATAGTACTAGGTATATGTTGGAAATTTAATAAATACAACTATCTGAATCTCCTATTTTTCCATATAATAAATAACGTTCAGTATAAAATTAGTATAAACGCAAGTCAGGAAAATTTCTTAGTATAAGGATCGCAGAAGTGTGACGAAGTGAAAATGTTACTCTGGCCAAAATGTAATAGAAGCAAACATTTACCTTATTGCGTTTCTCTTAGCCCGATACCTACAATGAGAGCTCATGCCTACGCCTGCTTCCCAAACGAAATTTATTTCGAGATTTAAAACAAGCCGTAGACTTGCGCATACACCATTTCACTTATACGATGTCATTACCATGTAGTGGCGCAGGCTTGAAACAACTAAGGAATAATAATAAAAATCTGTAATCTAAAAATGGAAATTCGAAGCTTTCTAAAATTTTTTATAGATGTCACGAAGATCACATTAGCCTGGCGCATACACCATTTCATTTATACAATGTCATCCCCATCTACTACTATCTTTTCCAAGAATTTCATTCGCTAAAATAGGATCCGTCTGGCGCATCCACCATTTCCTCAAGTTTTTAAAAGTAAATATTTTAAATTTTAGATAACGTTTAATTGTTAAAAAACGGACTAGGATTCTTAACTTGGACGTGCTAATTAGGACACAAAGCTGAAAAACCATCATGACACCACCAAAAATATAAGGACATTGCAAAATGATTGATTCTTTTAAAAACAAATATTTTGAAAGTAATAAGTAGAAACTAGTAATATTTATTAAACACAAAATAATATATTAATTTTAACAAAAAGACAAAATGTAAGTCTTTGTTAAGTAGTAGGAGAGTATGGGGCAAAATGAAGGGTCGGGGCAAAATGAAAAATGATTTTATTTTTCTTATAGCATAGGGAATTATTCAAATTTTCTGCGGATATCTTCGAGAACTGTCAGTTTACTCAGTTTTACTCAAGTAATTGTGCGAGGCAGTTGTGTATCGTCGGAGACAAAAATATTTCTTGTTTTGTTAAAATCTGGTAATCTGATGCAAGTAATTTATTCAGGTAAGTGTATTAAGTTTTAGGCAATACATTATTTTTTATTGGAATATTTCTTATCTGCATATTTATTAACAATAAATGATCGTTTTTTTTCTAAATGAATATAACCTCTAACTTCGCAAATAAATTTTTGCCGCTTTGATACCTCAGTGAACTGACCTTGGGGCAAAATGCATTTCTCATTCTGCCCCTTTCGTTTTGCCCCACGATTATGCGTATTCGGACATATATAGGTACAATAATTTAATAGATTTATTACAGAAAGGGTATTTTATTCTTGCTTTTGGTACTAAAACAATTGTTTTAAACCTTATCATTTTAGAGTATAAAATATAGAGCTTTAATGTCTACATATATATTTTTAAAAGAATAATATGTCACCTAAAAAACATGAGTCAACAGAAGGACATCAACATACACCATCGCCCATGAAGCAAACATAACAAACACAAATATTAAATGACTCGTCACCACAACCAGGTTGTTCTAAAGATAAAACACCTCCAAGACGTACTCACGAACAGGACCAGCTATATTTTTCTCCTTATGATATTTTGGCTCTACCAAAGGCCAGTCCGAAGTTAAGGAAAAATTACAAACGTGGAAAAAGTATGATTTTAACCTCGACAACTAATATGGAAGAAGTCAAACAAGCAGCGGAAAAATCTGTTGTGAAATCAGAGAAAGTGAAAAAAAGAGTTAATCTAGATACAAAAGGTGTTATAAAAGCAAAACGAATAAAACCATCATGTATCGAATTAGATTCCAGCGATTCATCTATCTCGGTTAAAGACTTGTGTGATTATTCGTCTGATTTCGAATTTGATGGAACAGATAATGACTCAATAATGGATAGTAAATTAACGACAGAGACAATTAAGTTGTCAGAGTTAAAATTAAACGATTTTGTTTTAGTAGAATTGAAAGAGGGAATACGAAATATGAAAAAAATATTTGTTGCTCAGGTGATAAGCTCAGAGAGTAAGCGGAAAACTAACGTCAAGTTCATGAGGCAATATCGCCAATGTCGAGATATTTTTGTATTTCCCGCAGTGGAGGACGAAAGTTTAATACATGAAATTAACAAACATTTAATGTATTGTGGTACGGAAAAATTAAATTTTTTTGAACAAGGACATTTTTCATATTGCCCCATATGCATTTTCGTTTTACCCCTCACATGGGGCAAAATGAAAAAATAGCACTAAGTTTCACAACACTTACATCCGGATATTATTTATTTATTTTTAGTTATTATTTCAGTTTGTTTGCATTCTTTTTGTGTTTTTTAACAGTATTAAAAACCTTTTGTCTGGTTATCTTTTTTTTATTTATTTTTTACCCAGGGGTAAAGCTTAGGTATAGACCATTTTGCCCCACACTCCCCTAAACATTTTTTTGATTAAGGCATATGATAGATTCGGTATATTCTGGGAAAGAATCTCGTTGGTAAAGCAAACAATGACATGTTTGTTCTAGATGCTTATTTCTAAATTAACATATAAAATGCAGTTATGTATGTAGATATCGAAATTCAATTCAATAAATAAAATTATCTGAAGACTCCTATTTTTCCATATAATACGTTCAGTATAAAATAAGTTTATAAACGCCACATAACACCTACAAATGTTATGTGATAAACGCCAAGTCAGGAAAATTTCTTGGTACCCTCTTAAGATCGCAGAAGTAAGACGAGGTGAAAATTTTACTCCTGCCAAAATGTAATAGGAGCAAATATTTACCTTTTGAGTTTCTGTTATCCCGATACCTACAATGAAGCATGCCTGCTTCCCAATCGAAATTCTTATTTATAAAGTACCTATATTTCTTTTCGATTGAGAACGATGACAGAAACCCGTTTTACAACAAAAAAATGCAAGAATTTCTATTTTTGACAGGTTAAAATAGCAAGGTGTTTAAAAAGCTTAGCATTTCCCTTTTCATAACGTTCATTTATCCCTACTAAAATTATTTTAATAAAATTTTTTCATTTTCATTCAACAAGTAATCGGTATTGTTATTTACTTTGTATTCTATATAAAAAATTAATAAAAGTAAAGTACCCCCCTCCTATAATACTAGCACGATTTAAAAAAAATATTATAAGAGTAAAATACTACCTAGTACAACACTGGACTGGATTTGATGATACTTTTAAGTAGGTAGTATATTGACTCGGATTATCCATACCAACTTTGGATGAGCTGGCTCAATTCGTCTAGCGTGTGGCACGATTTTTAAAAAAAATTATAAGATTGAAGTACTACCTAGTATGAAACTAGACTGGATTTAATGATACTATCAGATAGGTACAGTGAAACCTCTCATAACGGACACCTCTAATAAGCGGACATCTCTATTAAGCGGACATTTTTTCATAGTCCGGAACTAGGTATATGAAATCCCATACAAATCAACCTCTCTTGGGCAGACGCGGACAGGCTGTTTTCATACAAAGCGTGTGAAAACACTCCTTTAAACGGACAACAAATTTTTTTAAAGTATTTGGGAGACGAATAAGTACAGTGCAAAAACTCTCTAAAGACAGACCGGCAACCAATCGCGTATGCGTGGCAGCGCGAAAGGACTTCACCAAATGAAAGTAGTGTGATTCACCGAAAGCAGTCCGCCGTTTATTTGTGAGTTGTAAGGTTAAAATCGTAAACAATGGCAGAAAAACGTCGCGTTTTTTAGTACTACATCCTAACTAAAACTAGTGTATTTTTGTTATATTTAATAAATGTTTATTTGTACATACATATATGTATAGTAATAATTAAAAAAATTTCATGGGCGGACACCTCTATTAGGCGGTCACATTTAGACAGTCCCGTAGGTGTCCGCCTAAGAGAGGTTTCACTGTATATTGACTCGAAATATCCATACAAATTTTGGATGAGCTGGCTCAATTCGTCTAGCGTGTGGCACGATTTTTTTTAAAAATTATAAAAGTAAAGTATGACCTAGTATGATAATAGGCTGGATTTGATGATACTATCAAGTAGGTATGTTGACTTGAAATATCCATACCAATTTTGGATGAACTGTCTCAATTCGTCTAGCGTGTGGCACGATTATGGTCCGCAAAGACATACCCGTTTATTTTCCTTTATCACTAATGGCTTTTATTTCGGGTTCAGTAAATTATCCAATAAAATACACCTCTAGAAGCGGCGTCTTATTTTCATACCTTTGTTTTTCACTCGAAACTAGATTTTCTAAGAAAAGTATCACTCAATATAATTTTTACTTATAATCAAAAATAAGACCCTCGAGCTAAAGCTCTCGGGATCATATCAGATTATAAGTAAAAATTACATTTCGTGAAAATTTGTCAGAAAATCGATTTCTTGTAAAAAACAACCGATAAGACGCATCGGTATATTACTGTTGATAATTTACCTCACATAGTATATAAAACCAATCAAAACGCTAATTTTCATAGCAACAGCCTTGGTAACGGTGGTGTTACCCGATAAGACATACCGCTAGCTCGATAAGACGATTAGTAGCTTTTTGTCAATCAAACAGTATTTTATTTCAAGAAATCATATTTAATAAACATTATAACCCGTACAAAATAAAAGTCACACACAACAGTATTTGAAGTGATTGTTGAGATATACTTAACTTAATTTTGACATTTTCAAAGGCATGTTTTATGACAAAATGTATGCAATATTAAACCCAGTGTGCTTTGCTTTGACGTGAGCTTAAGAAATCTTGGCGTTTTCTTGGCAACCGTGATGGCAACTAGCGAATTTGATTTTTTTTTTCTTTTTGAAGAAATAAATAATGATGTTTGTCTAAAATAAAGGATTTTGGCCATTTGTAGAAATTTTAAAGAAAAAGGCCGTTAGTAGTTAGAAGTCACTTGTGGTGCCAGAGGCCATATGGGCATAAGTACACTAGACAAAATTAATTTCAAAAATAATTTAAATTATTAAAAACATATTATAAAATTCATTAACTAAATAAAAAGGGGTCGCGTTTTCAAAAAGAAGGCCAAAGTCTGAAGTTTAGAAAAATAATTAATAAATAAATGTGCTTGATATTTTGAAAAAACACAAAGAAAGTTTTTCAAAAATTAAAAAGCAAATAATATTCTTTAATCAGTTTATCAATCTACTTTTAAAAACGAAAGTGAGTGATTACCTTAATTCGGCTTCAATTTGGTATTGTAGAAAAGGTAAAAAATTTATAATAACTTTGCCTGGAAATTTTATAATATTAATTTTATAACTGTCAGTGCTCCCTTTAAGACAAAATTAATAAGAATCAAATGAAGATTTTAAGAAATTAAATATGAAACAGAATATGAATTTTTGTGAGAAATTAAAATTAGCAACATTATAATCGCTCAATTTGAAGATTAATGGATTAAACCATTTTACTTATGTTAGTTTGAAGATTCAAACTTTAGAAACAGTAAATGCTCCCTTTGAATATGATTATTTAATTTAAATGACTATGAGTTAGAAACAGTTGATGCTCCCTTAATAAAATTAAATTTTGAAACTGTTAGAGCCAACCTTAATGATTATTTTGAGGAAATGAATTTATAAATTTTAACATTATTGTTGAAAGCTGTATTTTAAAGAAGATTGGATTATGATTTTAGATCAAGATTACATTGTTGATAAAATTTAGTATATATGTATGTGCCTTTGTTTAAATTGGACGATTGGAAACAAGATTGTTAAATTTCAATATTTTCTCAACTTACAATATTGTAGCGTTTATAAATTTAACGCCACGTTTGGTAATAATTTTGAGTATATATTTCATTATTCTGGCGCATTCGCCACCACTCATTTTTCTGTACACCAGATGCAGGAGGTCGGAGAGAGACGTGGTTCGTTCGATACGTGGAGGCCGTTCTCTCGAGCTCCGGAATCCGGGCTGAGTGGTCACTTTTGGTGATTGAATTCTAATTTTGATATCGTGCAAGTTAACGCACAATTTTGTTAAAAATTAAAATATGCAGAATGTGTAAAACCTGCTAAAAGTTTATTTTCTATTTGCTTTTCGTATAATACGTGGGATAAACCCCTAATTGTTTGGAACGGAGCCATGTGCTGTCCTTGTGTGAATTCCCTCAGATAAGAGGTAAGTTAGTTAAATGTCCTTCTTAAATTTGGGTATTTGGTTATTTTTTGTGTGATTTACAGGGTCGTATTATGGGGCTCATTTCCACGTAAATTTGCACTCATCTCTTGTTATCGCCTGAAGAGCTGTGTCGTACATCTCACCAAGTCGTTGAGCTTTGACCTTCGGTGATCCAGTAGCCTCAGGTCAACACCCCACTGAAGGGCTAATGTGTTTCACCCACCACTACCCGCTGTAGCTGTACCTGAGAATCTACTTGCCCTGGATCTAAGGCCAGTTTATTCCTTTATATTATTTTTATCAATATAACTTCCGGTCAAGCTGAATCATTTATTAACAGTAAGATTATAATATCGTATCAGTTTTTGGAATTTTCATATAATGTATTAACCATCTTGTAAGCGTGTTTTCTGACTACCTTTTTTATTTTATTCGCCTAAAAGTCGGTATAAATTATAGGTGGTTTATTGTAAATAATGTACATAGCAGGGGGTATCTTTGGCCAAAGAATAGTTATGTATATATTGATATAAACGAGGTTTCGGTAAACTTAAGTAAATAAGCCTTGAGGCAATTTTTAATTTACAGGTTCAGAATACAAGCATTCTATAGTTTTTTATTTTTAATATGATTGGCATAATATACATATATATCTGCGTGTCAAGAAGAGAATGACAGTTTTCATTAAAATTACTGGAATTTATCTCAGTTTTTTTATTATTAACTCTAATACCATCCTTTCGCAAAAATTGAGTCTACTTCTCAGTAGAAAGGCTCTATAAACCCTTTTCGTAAAGGAAACTGAGTGGCGCCCTCCAAAAAGCATAAGCGTCGCTTGCAGACGACCATTTGTTCATCCGACGAAGAGCTGCCGTAAGCCGTTAGTGCCTTTTGAGGGTGAATTTAATTTACCCCAAAAAGGTACGCGACTAAGAATAGCGCCCATGCGCGTGGGGCATCGATAGCTTGTGCTTTAAAATTAATTTTCTTTATACTGAGATAAGTTTCAAAATTGAAAAATATTCTTAATTTTCCAATTTTCTTTCAGGTTTTATGTCATTTAAATGCATACCTTTTACATTTTTTGCTTAGGTTTTACTGTCTACATTGCGTAATTTTGATCTTTCTATTTCTGTCTTTCTCTGTCTTAAATTAAGATAGAATACCTATGCACAAATAAAATAAAATTTTACATTCTAATATAGGATTATATTCATAACGGGTTTCTCGTAAATTTATTTTAAAAAGATATAACCTTTTATATCCTAAAAATAATTTAAAACCTAGTTCTCTAAAAATCATTTTTACCTTAAATAAAATAAATGCAAATATAAATTAATCCGCTACGTCGCGACGAGTAAAATCATCATTGTTCAAGTACACCTTTTTTGTGGTATCTGTTCATCAAAAAAAAAAGGCTACGATTTAGATTTGAATGTTTATTGCTGTATTGAGAACGAGTTTAAAAGAAACATTTTAGGTAGATAATATTTTATATTATTTACATGGGAGCATATTTTTAAATATTAATAAAACAATGCTACGTTGTTAATTATCCAATTAATTAATTAACAATTAATTAGTAATTAAAAATTTTCTATATTTTCAAAAGAAGTTTTCTGGGTTATAATACCCGATTAATTTTTGCTTGCTTTTACGTCATATAACTTATATTATACAGAATGGGATTATTTTAAATATTATACCGGAAGTCTAAAAAGTTTTTATTGATTTTAATAGAAAATTTCCTCGAGACTTGCAATTATTTTAGTAGTTGGCTTAATTTTTTAAATAACTTGTCGGTTCTTTCAAAAGTAAATTTCTCAAGATGGCTTCTTGGGATAGATTTCAAATTAATCATTTATTAGATTTTGAGCTCGACTATGAATTAAACATTAGAAATATTTATACGGAACGTAACGTTGCTGAAAAAAGAAAGATTTTGGTTAGACTTTTGAAAAAAGAAATTAATGTACCTGGGAGTCAAATTTTTATGGATTCATATAATGTCCTAAAAGAGTTTGAAAGCCAAAAAGCTGAAATCAATCAAAGCATTGCTTCTATAGAAAATATTATTTCTGATTTTGAAGGAAACTCTTCGGATAGCACTTACCTTCGCATTAAATCAAGGCTAGCTCATTTATGTGGCCGTGCAAAAAGAATTGTTATTCCTGAAGGCGAAGATGAAGACATCATTAAATTTAAAAATGAGTCTTATGCAACTTGTCTTAAATTAGAGTCAGACTTAGATGAAAAAGTTTCGGATGTAGTACCTGCTTCAAATTTGATTAATCTAAATCAAAATACTCAGCCTGTAGTTAATGTCAATCCTGTAGTTGTGTGTTTTTTATTTTTTGGAAAGAGTTTCTGATTTAGCTCAAGCCCGTAATATTACAGAAGCTGAATTGCTTAATTCAGCTGTTGAATTTTTCGTAGGCGACGCATTTATTTGGTTTCGTAGTATTAGATCTGTAATTACTGATTGGCCCTCATTAGTTTTCCGTTTAAAGAAAGATGTTTTACCTCCCTATGCTGATGACGATATCTGGGAACAGATTAGACAGAGAAAACAGAAAAGAAATGAATCAATAACTATCTTTATTGCTCACTTAGAAAATTTATTTTTCCGCTTATCTATTCCTCCCGCGGAAGTAACTAAAGTTAAATATCTTCGTAAAAATTTACTACCTGAACATATATCGCAACTTGCATTACATTCCATTGACACTGTCAATGAATTGTCTACCTTATGTAAACGATTGGAAGAAGCTTCCAGGACTACTTCTAAAAAATTACCTTCCTTATTTTATTTATCTGATTGCGATCAACAGAGTGGTTCACGACCGCGTGACACTCGTGATTGTCATTTTAATCGAAAAAAGAAATTTTCTCGAGATATCTCCAACCCTTCTAAGACTTTAAAAGAGTCTGAAAGAGATGATAATACCGATAAAAAGGATTTTCAGAATGTACCTAAAGGTAAAGTCATTTGCTTTAATTGTCGTTTACCTAACCATACCTACAACTCCTGTAAGGAGAAAAGAAACATTTTTTGTTACCGCTGTGGCGAACAAAATGTCAAAATAAATTCTTGTAGAAATTGCTCAAAAAACTAATTAGTTCATCAGGCACTGCCCGTGGTCGGTACCTTGATGGAAAATCAACCACGATCCCTTGTTTTGATAAAGCTGATTGGGATAAGTGGCTTAATTTTGTTTCTAAATTTTATAAAACACCTGGTTTAAATAATGAAGTATTGCCTTTGTTTACAAAAAAAGTTAATGATGATAGACCTTATATCTCAGTTCGTCTCTATGATCTAACGATCACCGTTTTATTAGATTCTGGGGCTAACTCTTCCATAGTTGGGTCTCATGGAATAAAAATTTTGAAAAATTTAAAAATTAAAATTCATTCTGTTAATAATAGTAATGTTTGTACTGCTGATGGTACACGGCAGCAAGTTGTTGGCATTGCCGATTTACCTATTTTTATTAATAATAATTGTCAAATTATAAAAGTTTTAATTGTTCCTTCCGTAACTCATTCATTTATTTTTGGGATTGATTTGGCAAGACAGTTTAATTTAGTAATGGACTTTAAAAATAATCGATGGAGTATCCATAATGATCAATTCGAAATAAATACCACCTCAACAATAAATAGAAATTTTTGTATTCCTAAACTTTATACCTTGGATGATTTATCGCCAAGTCAAAAATTGGAAGCTCAAAAAATATTAGATTCGTTTAAGGAAATTGATAGTAAGGATAAGTTGGGAAGAACAAATAAAATTAAACTTACTATAGATACAGGTGATAGCCCACCTTTCAAAAAGAAACCTTACTTACAATCCCCTTATATGCAAGAGATTTTGAATAAAGAGTTGGATTCTATGATTGAATTGGGCGTGGTTGAGGAATCTCAAAGTCCTTGGTGCTCTCCCACGCTTTTAGTTAAAAAACCTAATGGTGAATATAGATTTTGTTTTGATGGACGTTTCTTGAATAGTTTGACGAAGCATGATAGTTTTCCTTTACCTCACGTTGATCGTATCCTAAATAATTTGCGTAATGCTAAGTTTATATCTTCTATTGACTTGCGTAAGGCATTTTGGCAAATTCCCTTAGATGACGCTTCTAAAGAAAAAACTGCTTTTTCTATAATTGGTCGAGGACACTTCCAGTTTAACGTTGTTCCTTTCGGGTTGTGCAACGCGGCACAATCGCAGCAAAGATTAGTTGAGTCAATTTTTGGTCCTAAATATGAACCACATATATTTTCCTATCTAGACGACATTTTACTTTGTTCTCCTATTTGGGAACACCATATTGAACTACTAACAACTGCAAAAAATTTACTTAAAGGGGCAGGCCTTACTATTAACCTCGAAAAGTGTCAGTTCTTTAGAACCACGTTAAAATATTTAGGTTTTATTGTTGGAAATAATTCCTTAGCTACTGACCCGTGCAAGGTCGATTGTATGTTAAACTATCCCCGTCCTCGAACTTCGACTGAAGTTAAGCGTTTCATAGGTATGTGTTCGTGGTATCGCAGATATATTGAGAATTTTTCTTCCCTTGTAAGTCCTTTAAATTCTCTTCTAAAAGGCAAAAAGAAAAAAGAAGTAATTACTTGGGACGAAGAGGCTGAAGCTGCATTTATATCTATTAAACAAAAATTAGTGAGTGCACCTATCCTGGCTCAGCCGGATTTTAGTCAAAGATTTTTTGTTCAATCAGACGCTTCCGATGTTGGAATTGGCGGAATGTTGACACAGTTTATAGATGGAGAGGAGAAAGTTATCGCTTATGCAAGCCGTTCTCTATCTAGGGCAGAAAGGAATTATTCGGTAACCGAACGGGAATGTTTGGCAGTTATTTTCTGCATTGAGAAATTCAGGCCTTGGGTAGAAGGTACTCGTTTTACCGTGATTACCGATCACTTCAGTTTGCTCTGGTTGAATAATCTAAAAACTCCCTCTGGTAAACTTAGTCGTTGGTTGCTTAGATTAAGGCAACACACTTTTGATTTACAACATAGAAAAGGCTCTATGCATATTGTTCCCGATGCGTTAAGTCGTATCCCTTATTGTTTGCCTGATGGCTTAGATAATGAAAGTCCATCTACCTCTCAGACTTTACCTATACAAGTATCTTCCTTATCTCTTGATTTAACCACTCTTGACCCGTGGTATGTATCTCTCTGTGATAAAATTCGTAAGAGTCCCGAAAAATACCCGCAGTGGCGTATGGAAGGCGACTCGATACAGAAATTTATTCCCTGTCGAACCTATCCTTTTAATAAACAGGAATGGAAATTCCTAGTTCCCAAATCTCAGCGTACTAAGGTTATTGAAGTTTGTCATAATCCCCCCACCAGTGGACATTTTGGTTTTCGTAAAACCTTGTTCCGAGTACAAGAAATGTATTATTGGCCACGCATGAGATTAGACGTGTTAAAGTTTATTCGTAAATGTTTAATGTGCGGAGCACAGAAGCATTCTAATTTATCTAAAATTGGTGTTATGGGTAAAGAAAAAATAGTTAATTTACCTGGTCAGATTATTTCGTTGGATTTTGTTGGTCCGTTCCCGCGCTCGAAAAGAGGTAATAAATGGTTGCTTGTAGCCGCTGATTGGTTTTCTAAATACACCTTTGTTTTTCCTCTTAAGCACTCTAAATCTAATTTTGTTGTAGATCTTCTAGAAAATCAGGTTTTCCTAATTTTTGGAGTCCCTCAGATTCTTATTTGCGATAATGCGCCAAATTTCTCTGGTCAGAACCTTAAAAATCTTTGTGAAAAATATCACGTAAAACAGTGGTTCACTCCCTTTTATTCACCACAGTGTAATTTCGTGGAGAGAAACAATAAAACTGTCACTACAGCTATTCGATGTTATATAGAAAAACACGAAGATTGGGATTTACATATTGCCGAAATTAGACAGGCCATTAATACCGCAGTTCACGAAGTAACTGGATTTCCTCCCTCCTATTTAATGTTTGGCCGACATATTCCTTTGTCTGGTAATTATTATAATAATCCTCCTCAGGACCAATCGTCCGAAATTTTACCTGGTGATAGGAATACCTACGCCGAAAGTTTAGTTGAGTTTCGGAAATTATTCGACGAGATTCGTCAAAAATTGCATGCTGCTTATGAAAGGAATTCCAAATCCTATAATCTCCGGAAACGGGATGTAAGTTTTAGTGTGAATGACAAAGTATGGCGTCCGAATAAAACGTTGTCTAAAGCTGCAGACAAATTCGCTGCGAAACTCAGTCCTAAACATATCTTATCTATTGTCTCTAAAAAGTTATCTCCTTTAGTCTATGAATTAAAGAATCTAGATGGTTCTAAAGCAGGCAAATGGCATGCTAATGACTTATTACCTTATCGTGGATCCTCCGATGATTCATCAGAGGACGACCAAAGTTCTCTTTCTTCCTAATTTACCTACCTACCTGCGAAATACGCGAGTGGTTTTGTGTGGTAAGGAATTTCCTTATCAAAACTACTTACCTTACCTTACCTTTGGCTTATTTACCTTACCTTTGGGTTATTTACCTTACCTTTGGGTTATTTATCTTACCTTTGGTTTACTTAACTAACCGTGATTTACTTATGCAAATTAATTTTAGTTATCTTACTCGAGGGTAACTTAAACTAATTACTTTTTCGTTACCTACCTTATTCTTTAAGTTCTTTCCCAGATCTTACCTAGGATTATGCTTTGCTAAGAGCTTCTTAGTATATCTCACCGCTCCTTGGTGTGGTGCCATGTCAAGTTTTAGTAAATGGGACTGACGCACGAGGGCATTGCCGCAACTTCAGTTCTATTGAGTATTCCTGACTTTATTTTAATAATCAGTCCTACCTTTTATAGAGTAGTTTGGTTTTATACCGTGAGGGTGTGTGAAATTAGATCCTTGATTTTTTTAAATTCATATCTTCCTCATAATTGATTATAGTCGTTGACTATAGGAAATCGTTTCCGCGTTCTTATAGGTTGTATATCTGTATATAGTTAGTAGTTTATAAGATTGTGATATTTCTAGTATTTCTTTCCTTTAGATTGATGTCCTACTATCCATTAGTTGTCGCATTTAAGTAGACCTACCGATTTAGTGACCTACCCAATTTGTGACCTACCGATTATGACTCCCTTGGGACGTATGATACGCGATAGTTATCAGGAAAAAATGTTGACAACTCTATCTTTTCATGTTAATATCTTTATGACATGTTTTGTAATGTCGATAGTATGGATAGTCTTAGTTCAAAAAAAAAAAAAATGTAAAGCTTACCTGGGAGCCTTTCATTTTTTCTTTTTGGAGAGAGGCAATGTAGCGTTTATAAATTTAACGCCACGTTTGGTAATAATTTTGAGTATATATTTCATTATTCTGGCGCATTCGCCACCACTCATTTTTCTGTACACCAGATGCAGGAGGTCGGAGAGAGACGTGGTTCGTTCGATACGTGGAGGCCGTTCTCTCGAGCTCCGGAATCCGGGCTGAGTGGTCACTTTTGGTGATTGAATTCCAATTTTGATATCGTGCAAGTTAACGCACAATTTTGTTAAAAATTAAAATATGCAGAATGTGTAAAACCTGCTAAAAGTTTATTTTCTATTTGCTTTTCGTATAATACGTGGGATAAACCCCTAATTGTTTGGAACGGAGCCATGTGCTGTCCTTGTGTGAATTCCCTCAGATAAGAGGTAAGTTAGTTAAATGTCCTTCTTAAATTTGGGTATTTGGTTATTTTTTGTGTGATTTACAGGGTCGTATTATGGGGCTCATTTCCACGTAAATTTGCACTCATCTCTTGTTATCGCCTGAAGAGCTGTGTCGTACATCTCACCAAGTCGTTGAGCTTTGACCTTCGGTGATCCAGTAGCCTCAGGTCAACACCCCACTGAAGGGCTAATGTGTTTCACCCACCACTACCCGCTGTAGCTGTACCTGAGAATCTACTTGCCCTGGATCTAAGGCCAGTTTATTCCTTTATATTATTTTTATCAATATAACTTCCGGTCAAGTTGAATCATTTATTAACAGTAAGATTATAATATCGTATCAGTTTTTGGAATTTTCATATAATGTATTAACCATCTTGTAAGCGTGTTTTCTGACTACCTTTTTATTTTATTCGCCTAAAAGTCGGTATAAATTATAGGTGGTTTATTGTAAATAATGTACATAGCAGGGGGTATCTTTGGCCAAAGAATAGTTATGTATATATTGATATAAACGAGGTTTCGGTAAACTTAAGTAAATAAGCCTTGAGGCAATTTTTAATTTACAGGTTCAGAATACAAGCATTCTATAGTTTTTTATTTTTAATATGATTGGCATAATATACATATATATCTGCGTGTCAAGAAGAGAATGACAGTTTTCATTAAAATTACTGGAATTTATCTCAGTTTTTTTATTATTAACTCTAATACCATCCTTTCGCAAAAATTGAGTCTACTTCTCAGTAGAAAGGCTCTATAAACCCTTTTCGTAAAGGAAACTGAGTGGCGCCCTCCAAAAAGCATAAGCGTCGCTTGCAGACGACCATTTGTTCATCCGACGAAGAGCTGCCGTAAGCCGTTAGTGCCTTTTGAGGGTGAATTTAATTTACCCCAAAAAGGTACGCGACAATATATTTTTAATCATCATTACAATCGTGTTTTACTGATAGTACTCTAAGACCGACCCAGTTCCCCTTCTCAGTCTGCAATGCTTCTGCCCTTGTAGTAGAGAGAAAATAATAGAAAAATGAGGTTAGGAAAAACACAGGGCATTACACACTGACCAGATGAGAATTACTAAAGAAGTACAGAGGTTTTTTTAGAAGTCAGTTTTGAATTGAGGAGAGATTTTGGGGCAGATTTTGAGGTATTTTGTTGAAGGCTATTATAATGTGCCACACTAAATGATTATACCCTTTGAATGTAAGTGTTATAACATTCTTGATGTAGTTCGCATCGCATAAAGAACGGAGGTTGTATGAAGAAGAGTAGTAGTGGGGGTTATTAGTTTGTTTACTTTTTGTTATGAACAGTCTTCTTTTCTACAATCAATTTTTGAAGGTCTGAAGAAAACCAACATGGAAAGTAATTACTTTTAAATACTTGTTGGGGAACTTCCCCAACCCCCTTTAATTTTTACCCTGTATAGAAGTCGTGAAATGTTTAGGGAGGCACTGCGCGCGCACCAGTCACCAGATGTTTTTGGTTGACATGGTTTTTTTTGTTACCAGTTGACGTTTATATTTTTGTTGACACTGGTGAACAACGAAAAGTTTTCTCCGTTTTTTAAAAGTCTTTTTTTGGTGACTTATACCAAAGTTTACTCTTGCCTAAACATGGCACAAATTTAGTATCCAATTTGATGGAAGTTTTCCCGATCGTTTAAGTCGATCTCCCCGTGTGCTGTGACCACACAACCAGTGCAACCGAAAAAATGTCACTGTAAAAAGGCCGTCATTGAGTCTCGACGGTGCTTTTAATCTTTTGATTCTATGCAAGGGTTACACTTACTTTCGAGATGTACATAATATGAAGGTATGATAGATTAAGACTTTCTTAATCTCATAAAGGAGGAGTGAAGCTCATTTCCTGAGAAGTTTTTTTTTGTGCAAGGGCACAAAATAGAAATCCGCTCCAATCAGGGAGACTGGACATAAAATTAGTTTTTAATTGTTTTTTAATGTTTTCTTGTTGAAAATAATGTATGTATATTGTTGATAGGTATTTTTAATTTGTTAGTATTATAAAAAAGTTAATTATTATCCACCGTTTGTTTTGAACAAAAGTTCAAACAAAACCCGGTGTTTTTGTTTTTTAATTAAATAAAAACCACCTTTTAAATTTCATCTATTCAAACTCATTGTTTTATTTATACCAGCCAAATGGCAAAGTAGTCAACTAATATCGCCAATTTAACTGATCGGTAATCAGGTCAGTTAACCCCTTTTTTGTTATTGGGTCTAACTTCAGAGTTTTTCCTTCATAAAAAAAAATGGTCTTTCGAGCCTCGATTGTTTGAATTTTTGAAGTTTGAAATTTAAATGGATAAATTTGTAGATTTGTAGCACAAAAGGTGCATATTACATTGTAGAAGGGTAAACATTGCATACGCGATAAAATTTCCCTTTCTATCTCTTTTTCTGTTAAGACATGCCCGTTCTTACACAAAGAAAATGAAATAAAAATATTGGTAAATTTTTATAAACTAAAAAATTTATTCTCTACACTACAAGATAGTGTCACATCTCCTTTTTTTCTTATTTTTGTTGTGTGTCAAGACATGCTCGATCTTACACAAATAAAAATAGATTAAAAATTTTTTACGAACTTTTAAAGAAAATAAAACAAAACAAAAATTCGCTCTCTGTACTGCAAGGCATTTGTGTTTTTCACCGCTCTCTCATTTCTGTTGTGTCAAGACATGCTCGTTCTTATGCAAAGAAAAATAATCAATTGTTGGTAAACTTTTTGTGATACAAAAAGTAATTTTTTACACTACAAGCTAGTGTCATATCTCTCTTCTTTCTTATTTTTTTTGTGTCAAGGCACGCCCGTTCTGACATAGGAAAAATAACTGAAACTGTTGTCAAGTTTTTATACAAAATAAAAAAATTCTATACACTACAAGCTAGTGTCGCATCTTCTTTTTCTCTTTTTTGTTTGTGTTAAGACACGCTCGCTCTTACACAAAGAAAAATATAAAGTTTTTGACAAATCTTTATAACAATAAAAAATTCTCTCGCTATACTACAAGGTAGTAGTTAGTCTTTGCGCTCTCTCATTTTTTTTTGTGTCAAGACACACTCGTTCTTACACAAAGAAAATAAATTAAATTTTTTCTCACACTGAAAAGCAGTGCCCCCACTGACACTCTCATTTCTTGCGTAAATGCACGATCGCATTCTATACAAAGGAAATTAATTGAATGTTTTATAAATAATTTTGTATATAAAATTTTTTTTTGGCACTAATAATAGTGACCCCGCTCTTACGTTGCATCTTAGTTAATCGCTTGGTTAGCGTTGTCCGCACCTTCGTGAAAATTGACTATATTAAAAAAATTAGTTGCTCTATTTGCACTATAAAAATAGTGCTCTCTCTCTCACTATTGTTGAAGTTCGATTTTTTTTTGTGTTGAATTTTTGATTAAAACATCAAAATGTCGACAAAAACCGAACTAATAACTAAGCGCGCAAGTTACAAGGGTAACATAACCCGCATTAATAATTGGTATTTAAAAAATGTTGATACGGAATTAAATCATTGCCAATTTAAAATTCGATTGGAACAGTTAAATAAGGCATTTAATAATTACATTGAAATTCAAAATGATATTGAAACTTTAGACCCAGACGATTCAGATCGAGATCTGATCGAAGAAAAGTTTTTTAATTTGTACGCGCTCTTAGAAAGTAAAATCGAATCTCTTATTTCAGCTCAAAATGCAAGCTTGCAGAGCCCCCCTCCTCAAGTTACAACTCCGGTTGCTACTCCCCATGTACCACAGGTACGATTGCCTGAACTGCACATCACAGTATTTAAAGGTGATATCTCTGAATGGACCTCCTTCAATCAGCTGTTCACTGCCCTTGTGCATGATAATTCTTCTTTAAGCGATGTTCAACGGTTCATGTACCTTAAATCATTCTTAAAAGAAGAACCACTCAAGCTAATTAATACTCTTGCTGTCACTCATCAAAACTATGCCACTGCCCGTGATATTCTCACAAATCGATATGAAAATAAGAATTCTGTCATTAATACTCATCTTCTGAATTCATTAGCAATCCCCGCAATTACTAAATGTAATGCACAAACCCTCAGAGATTTCGTCACAAATTGCACACGCAATATTGAGTCTCTGAAAAATCTAAACTTATCTTTTGAAGAACTCTGGAATCTTCTTATGGTTCATCTTCTTGAAAAAAAGTTGGACTTTGTCTCAAAAAAGGTTTATGAAACCGAAAAAGATCTCTCTTCTCTCCCTGTGTTACAAGAATTTTTCACTTTTCTTAACAAACGTTGCACCATCTTAGAAAATTTAGCTAGTTTGGAACCTACGACTCCCAAACGATCCCCAAATGTTTCCTTTCATGTTCTAACCACGAACATTAATCGTGAAAAATGTTCATTTTGTCACGATTCCCATAAAATTTATGTTTGTGCTAAATTCAGAAGCTTACAACTATCTGAACGACATCACTTCATAAAAAGCAAAATGTATTGTTTTAATTGCTTAGGCTCTCAACATCAATTAAATCAATGTCCCTCTCTTCGAACATGCTCTTTTTGTCAACAGAAGCATCATTCATTGCTTCACTTCCCTCCAACTAACACTGGAATCCCAAATATAAATCAAAACACATTCAGGAATCATGTTCCTCAAGTAACAAACTCTGTTACACCCGTTTCTCATTTTCGTAGCAATTCGCCACAACATTCAAATACTTATAAACCCAATTTGTCACAGGCTCAGCCAAATAATACGGCAAATGTCAATTCATCTCAAGGCCAATCGGCTTCTGATTCTTTTACTCCCCGACCTGCGTATAGCCAAGGAAATTCTCGTTCCTCTCATGGACATACTAACACTCAGCGGTGCAGTTCATCTCGTTCTGATGAAGACTCTCCTTCTCAGAACACCCCTGTAACTTCTCAAAGTTATCCTGCTATGTCAATGAAGACCTCTCATGTTTTGTTGGCCACTGCCTCCGTGTATATTTACAATGCTCAAGGTGTACGCATCACCGCACGAGTATTGTTGGACAATGGCTCGCAAAATTCATTCATTACCCAAAATATGGTTGACAGATTACAACTGCAATCATATGACAAAAAATTGTTGATCTCAGGAATTTCCCAAGCTGAATCTTCCTCCACAAAAATGACAGACTTAACTTTGTATTCGAAAGTTAATTGGCGCCAACGCTTCCATGTGTCATGTGCTATTTTAGCAAACATAACCTGTAACCTCCCTCAGGTAAAAATTAATACTTCCTTACTTAAGATCCCTCGCGATGTTCCGCTAGCGGATCCTAAATTTGGCACTCCCCGCTCTATAGATTTGCTGTTAGGAGCAGATTTATATTACACTCTCTTACTTAATGGTTTTATTCGACTTGGAAGAAATCTTCCCATTCTTCAAGAAACCAGTTTAGGCTGGATCGTTGCTGGATGTGTTCCACAACACACAGTCTCAACTAGCCGTGCTAGCTCACTCTCTCACACTTCTCTGGCAGTCCAAGGAAGTGCTCATCCAAGTGTCTCTTTGTTTTTACAGACAAGGGACAACTTTAGTTCAGAAAACTTTTACACTGAAAATATACCTCTCTCTCTCGTTCACTCAAATGAACAAACACTCGAAGTTTTTCAAAACTTCCCCTCTCACCCCGCGACACGTCGCAAAAACAATCTTTCTTTAACAAGCAGTGGCTTGTCTCCCGCAAGTAGTGGCTTGCCTCACTCTAAGACTCACTCTCGCTTAGACTTAAAACAAGTCTACTCTATGAAAATTGAAAAACCCCCTACTCCTGTACTAGTTCCAAAATGGGATCCTAGTTCAGACATGTTGTGTCTCTCACCCCCTGAAAACTTAGTTCAAGATATTTTGACTAACTCTATTATTCCTCTCTCTGAAATTAAATTAAAAATTGATCCCCTAAAGAACAGTGTACATGTTTATACACCCTTTAACAAGGCTGAAGTATACTTCACCCCACCCTGTGTATCTAAACCCTCTCTAGACTCATTGCCTCAAAATTTGGTAATTGTCCATCTTAGGTTCCATGAACCAGCCCCTGTCTCAAATACTGAGAAATTTGATTCTCTTAATGCTTATGAGCGTTCAAATGAATATGGCTACGTTTCGGAAAAGGACATGAGTGTTATCTCCGAACAACGAAAAGTCAAACCTGTTTCTACCTCCTTGTATGTCACTCAAGAGAGTGATGATTTTTGGGATCTTCTCTTCTCAACATTTCCCACCCCCTCTAAACTGCAAAGAGTAGTTGCTTACTGCTTTCGTTTTTGTAAGTCAACTCGCGCCCTCATTAATAAAATTTCTGGACCTCTCTCAATTCATGAATTAAATGATTCTCTGAAAATGATTATACATAGAATTCAATTTGAATATTTCCATAAAGAATTGTCAGACTTACAACCTGGCAAGAATTTATCTAATAATCAAGTTGAATATTTCCATCAAGAATTGTTAGACTTACAACCTGGCAAGGCTTTACTTCACTGTTATATAGCAGTCTTTGAGTGCATGATCACCAAAGCTATTTATAATCCAATTATTTTAATTCTCCCCCTTGAAGCAGCTATTACTTTTTTACTGCGACTTTCCTCCAGACGAGGTAAGGCCCCCCTGAGGCATTCTGATTATGTCACCCCTTACAACGGTGCCAAAACTCAGCAATGCTTTAATCTAAAGCGTTTTGCTTTTCGACGAAGCAACTCAGCTATTTTGTATGCTAACTATGCCACTTCTTACAATGGTGCCATAGTTCTGCTTTTTATATTGTATTATAAATTCTTCCACAAACCAAAATGGTTTCCCCTCTCACTCAATGTCTAGGTAAGTGGCATTGAGTACTAAAAGGAGTATGACAAGGTCTACCCTTTAAGATGACCATTAGCAATTCTGCTAATGGTTTTATTCGTTAACCCCCTCTCGTTATTTACAATTTTGTTTATAAGCTATGACGCTTCTACGCCGGGCAGTATGTTGGGGAACTTCCCCAACCCCCTTTAATTTTTACCCTGTATAAAAGTCGTAAAATGTTTAGGGAGGCACTGCGCGCGCACCAGTCACCAGATGTTTTTGGTTGACATGGTTTTTTTTGTTACCAGTTGACGTTTATGTTTTTGTTGACATTGGTGAACAACGAAAAGTTTTCTCCGTTTTTTAAAAGTCTTTTTTTGGTGACTTATACCAAAGTTTACTCTTGCCTAAACATGGCACAAATTTAGTATCCAATTTGATGGAAGTTTTCCCGATCGTTTAAGTCGATCTCCCCGTGTGCTGTGACCACACAACCAGTGCAACCGAAAAAATGTCACTGTAAAAAGGCCGTCATTGAGTCTCGACGGTGCTTTTAATCTTTTGATTCTATGCAAGGGTTACACTTACTTTCGAGATGTACATAATATGAAGGTATGATAGATTAAGACTTTCTCAATCTCATAAAGGAGGAGTGAAGCTCATTTCCTGAGAAGTTTTTTTTTGTGCAAGGGCACAAAATAGAAATCCGCTCCAATCAGGGAGACTGGACATAAAATTAGTTTTTAATTGTTTTTTAATGTTTTCTTGTTGAAAATAATGTATGTATATTGTTGATAGGTATTTTTAATTTGTTAGTATTATAAAAAAGTTAATTATTATCCACCGTTTGTTTTGAACAAGAGTTCAAACAAAACCCGGTGTTTTTGTTTTTTAATTAAATAAAAACCACCTTTTAAATTTCATCTATTCAAACTCATTGTTTTATTTATACCAGCCAAATGGCAATGTAGTCAACTAATATCGCCAATTTAACTGATCGGTAATCAGGTCAGTTAACCCCTTTTTTGTTATTGGGTCTAACTTCAGAGTTTTTCCTTCAATACTTAACAGGAACGTAGCTATTAAAGGCAGTAAAAATACAATCATATAGTTGTTCACATGCCCAGGCAAAAAAATAATTAATACCTGTTAAGTTAGCATTACGAAAATCATAATATTAAATTGTAGGTAAAAGAAAACTCACGTTACTTGATATTTACTGTATTGTTCATTTTATAAAATAAGCTATGCTGATTTTCCAAGAGGTTTCTTGGATTATCAAACTCTACAATCCTCCCATTCTGCATAACCATTACTTTATCGCAGTCCAAAATAGAATTTAGCCTATGCGCTATTATAATTATAGTACAATGTTCAAAACTTTCTCGTACTAAATTATGGACCAACTCATCAGTTTCTAAGTCTAGATTTGCCGTTGGTTCATCCATCACAACAATCTTGTTATTTTGTAATAGTGCACGAGCGAGACAAAGCAATTGCTTTTGACCAGTGCTTGGGGATAAATCTAGAATATTGACATCTAAGTTTTTAATTATATTTTCCATTTCAACTTTTTTTAGTACATTCCAAATTTCTTGGTCAGAATAATTTTGGTATGGATCGATATTGGCTCGAACTGGGCCCTCAAAAATTATAGGGTCTTGAGGTATTATCGATACATTTCTTCGCAATGATTCTAGAGATACTGTTGTTATATCAGTGTCGTCAATCCAGATTTTCCCTTGGTAATCGTAAAGACGGAAAAGTGTGGATATAATCGAAGATTTTCCCGCTCCTGTTCTACCAACTATTCCTATTTTTTCTCCAGGGTTTATCGTCAAATTTATATCTTTTAGGACTTTACTTTCAAAATTGTATAATAAATTTACACTCTGGTAAACAATTTTGCCTTTCTGTGGCCAGTTGTTAAGCATTTCTCCATTCTTATCCTCTTTTGGTATTTCCGTGTACTCTACTACTCTTTCCACTGACGTCATACAAGTTTCCAACTCTGACCAAACACGGATTATCCATTGAAGATTGCCTGATAGTGCAAATACCTGAGTTAACGCAAGACCTACGTTACCTACTGAAGTATCTAAAACGAAAAATCCTTATATTAAATTGGGTATATTGCCTTTTTACATGTCAAATTTTGAGGCTATGGACAAAATTTTAAATTCTGATAATTTATATCTAGTAGATGGATTAAAAAAACATGTCTAATGGTGGCCAAATTTTAAATTTTAATTTTGGAATAGAGAATTTGTCTAAGAACTATATAAAAAACGTTCTCAAAATATTACTCTTGAAAAGTAAGCTAAACAAAAAAGGTAACGGTGAATAAAAAAATAACAGTCTTCTTCTGCCAGTGTTCTTTCCACAAACTCAAAAACAAGACATTTTGTGACAAAATTTGAAATTTAGATGCTTGAATGCTACGGAAGGTAAACTTTTGTCTTAAATTTATATAGAATTTAAAGGCTTTAAAGTTCTCTTTTTCTCTCATCTTACCTAGGTTACCTTTCAAGAGTAACAACATTTAGAAAATTAAGCAAGCATTGATGCTTGAATTGACCCGATTCATAGCAAATTGTGTTCTAAACACCTGCGGTTCATTTTGTTACTCTTTGAATAAAAAAGATTTTATATTTTGTAGCTTAAATAACAATTGCTTATACCTGTATCCAAAAACAAAAAGGTAAAAATGACAAGAGACACAAAGATATTGCAGTCCAAATCCAAAGCAAATCCAAAAGCTCTTTGTGCTATTGTTTCCATATAGATAGCCGAAATGGCCAAGTCCTGATGTTTATCAAATTCCTCTTTTAAGAGCGGTTCTGCTTTAAAAGCTTTAATAGTAGAAATTCCTGCAACTGTGGCATTCAAGTGACCAATGAAAGGACTTCGTGCTAAAAAGTTTTAAAAGTAATCCATTAAAATTTCTAGTCGAGATAAAAAGGAAATCGTACAAGTAATACGGGAGGTCAGTGGCGTATCTACAAAATTTCGTGCAGGTTCTGAGTGGGTTATGGAAAACGTTAAGGTAGAATAGCCTCGCAGCCATGCGCCGCAACCGAAAATTTTTTGGAACCACGCCCAAATTATAACAAAAAATTCACCCAACTATTATCTGAATCCATCAATTAACTTATTTATTTTAATTTTTTTTTAACCCATGTTCAGATTTTTGGCAGTCTTATCTGTCTTGATTCTAAGGGAAAATGACCAGAGAGCTTATTAAATATTAAGTTACATCATTCTATGGGGCTCTGGAAGGGGGGCCATGCCCCCCGTAAATACTCCACTACTGAAGCTAACAAACATATTGAATTTACACAAATTTCTTTTAGTACCTACTTGTTTTTTTTTTTCGAAATAACTTGATGCATAAATAAAATTTTCTTAAGAGTTTATCAATGCATGTAAAATACAATTATTTTTTGCAAACTTCAGTTACATAGTGTTTAGATTAAAAATAGTGTTATGTTTATGAATAACGAACATAAAGTAGGTTTCGTTTTTTGTTAAAAAAAAATAGATTTGGTAGTGACTTCTGTTTACAAATTATTTATATTATATTTCTTTGTAGTTCTAAACAAGGTTTTAATATAAACTAAAATGTTAGCAAATTAAAAATATTTTCATTTAAAATTTGACCAAAATCCCAGAAAATTCTTTCTTACAGATTACATAGAAACAATTATTTTTGCTCGTCCCATATTTTCATCAAACCATTCCATTTTTTGGCCACTAGAATAAATAACAATCATTTCTTGAGCCTTTGCTTCAAGAACTTAATGAAATGCCAATAATTTATAATTTTAACAAATTGACAAGCGCAATAATTGTTTGTGTGGCAACATAAGTCACATTGTCATTAAAACGACGTTTCAGTCCATAATAATTGTTAATGTCACAATTTTTAGTATTTAATTTTTTTTTATTGACATAAACGGCACTGCGCTCTAATGGATACAATAAGTACCTAACATAGGACATAAAGTTATAACACTAATAAAATTTGATTTTCATTGCTTTGTATTTTAGAAACATCAATTTAAAATCAGCAGATTTTACATGGCTTGGTATTTTAGGTAACACCCTGTATTAAAAACATACAATAAAGTAAAACATATTATACTAAGTAGTCCAAAAGACAGCCTACTTAATAAACTTAAAATGGAATGTATAGTTTGAATTTTGATGAAAATACGGGGGTTTGATATTCAAGTACTTTTTTACATATTCCATAATAATTAATGGACGTAGTGTATTTTTTAAGTGTTTATCTTGTCTTTATAAAAGTAAAAATTCCATGTACTTACTTATTGCCCCAAGTCTCTTTAATGCCCTAGCTGCAGGTATATAAAACATTCTTATGCCCATTAGTGTTATGAAGAACAATATCGAAACAAACAGAAACATCCAATTAACTGTTACTATTAAAACTATGGTTCCTCCAATTGCAAAAAAGCTCTAAAACAATTAATAAAAAAGAATACTGGATAAAACCCTTCGAAAAGTGGAGTGTTGTAGACCAGACATGCCAAGCTATACGTATAAAAATTCATATTTAAATTATCCTAGAAAATATAGCACGTTTTTGGAAATACAGGCTTAATTTTTATTTTAAAAAATCCGTTAGTGTATTAAGATGGATCGCGCTTACTGTACATTTCTTTACACGGACATTTTTTCCAAGTCTACCTACTTTTATAAGGTCCATAAAAAGAAAGGGGAACACTTCGTCAACATGATCCAGGTCGTAGGAGAACCTGAAAGGAATAATTGAAAATAGTTGTAGTAAAAAGTTTTTTTAGCAAATAGCTGCATAATTCATTTAACCATATGGATATTTACTGTTAAACTTCGCTCCTAGTATGTAGGTAATGTAAACATTGTTTATTAATTTATTTATACTTATTTTGTCATTGTAAGACTATTGTCAAATAAAAGACGTTTATTATTTTGAAATTTTAATAATAGATATAGATATTTAATTTTTATTGATTCAGCCGATATTATTACTACTATAGGTGAAAATCCATAATTATAATATCATGGAATATAGTAAAACAAAGTAAAATTTGTAAATTTGCAATGTATTTTGAATTTATAAATTTAACTTTGTTTTACTGTATTCCATTAATCGAATAGGTAAAAAATTATTTTAATTCAAAAGCCCATATTTTTATAAAAATTAAATCAATCCGTTTCCTTTTCACTTTATTGGGTAGGCTGTCTTTTGGACCACTAAGTACAATATGTGTGACTTCACTTTATGTCTTTGTTATGCAAGGTGATGGCTAAAATATAAAGCTGTATAAAATCTGTTGATTTTAAAATTGATGTTTCTAACAGACGAAGCTATTCAAATTTAATTTGATTATTATGTTAGTTACAGCTTTATGTTAGGTACTTACTGTATCCATTACAATAATTTACTTACAGTAAGTTACAACAACTAAGATTTTTACATCACTGTGGAAATAAGTCGACCATATTAAAATACCATCCCAAATCTCTAGCGGGTTGTTAAAAGATTTGTTCTTTTAGTCTTTTTATTGAAAGTAATTATCCCTGTTTTAGTTTACCTGTTAAGAATATTTCCAATAAAATGATTATCCATAAACGGCATAACACAATTTATGATGCTTTGGCACATAGATTTATGAAATATAATCGATGATCTCCTGCAGTATGCCAAAAATATGTATGATCTGACCAGGTCTATGCCAGCAGAAACGCCAATCATAGTTATGTATAGAGTAAAAGTGCTGTCTCTTAACTCAACCAAATCATCTTTTAATATTGTACCATTTTCGGTATTTGTATAGTTGCTATCTGTACTTGTGTTTAAGGTATTTTGCTGGTAGTCTATCCTAAAACAGTTAGATACAGGTTGGCTGCTTCACATACAAAAGAGCTAAACTTTTGTCTGTGGGCTGCTTAGTGTGGCAAAGTACAATATTTAAATATATCAAAAATGTTCATTAATATAAAAGTTGAAGGGCAGTAAGTGAGTTAGTTATAACATAAAATTATTTTTGACACCATAGGGAGGCTCAAAAAAGCGGAACAAGAAATTTTACATCGTTGAATTTGTTATTTAAGGGACTACTTGATTCTTCAAAAATATACCGGGTGTTCTATTTAATATAAAGAGTTAGTATTCTTCTGACTAACTCTGATTAACCTAAAGAAAACTCTAAAAATAATTACTGAAATTTATTGTGTTGTAAAAAATATCTAAATTCTTTTAAATAAAAATAACTTTTCGACACTCCAAAATCAGTAGAGTTCAAATTTAAAAAGTTTTAAAAATCTATTCATAAAAATGGTCAAAGAGAACGCAACAAGATTTTAATTGTCAAGTTAAACCTTTTGGAGCATCTATTCGTTTGTTCACGTTCGTAAATATAAAACAAAGTAATTTTCTTACCATTTAGAAACAAGTTTCTCGGATAAACTTTCTGTAAATTGTGCACCAAAGAAGATAACAAGTATGACGCCAAAAATAAGTACACCTCCGCCATTCTTGATGTAGCTAAAATAATTTTTAATATCCACCTTTCCCATATTTTTATTTTCGTGATAAATGTTGGTCAGCAATTTTTCATTTCTTGAAAATCCGGGACCATTTTTATCTAAAATTAATAAACTCTAAACCGAGAGCATGAGATACGGTTCGCAAAGAAGTGGACATCAAATGACATTTTTTTATTTGTCATTTTTTAGTGGAGTTAAAGACTACTATAATATAAATTTGTTTTTGTAAATGTTTTTTTTTAATATTCCTCTTTATTAAAAAAAACGTTTTTTATATTTGTAAAATATATGAATATTGGTGTCAATCCAAAATTTTAACATAAAACGTATATGACTCTAACCAGCGTTTTTCGGGCTCGGTTTTTCATGATTAAAAATAAAGTAAATATCGCTCATCCCGCCAAAATTGATGATTTTTTCAGAAATAATGTATTTTAGGAGCGTAGATCTAAGAGTAGTTTTTGGTGCAAATGCTGAGGTTTTGAAACACCCCTTCTTCACTGCCGTTTTGTATATTCATAAAAAGGCATTCTCGTTTCTTCCCCCTTTTTTTTATTATAAATTATCACACTTCTTCATGTTCAAATTCAAATTTCAATTAAAATTTTTACTTTAATTTTTCTCTTTAAATACCTAATTGTTTTTTGTTTTTGTTGTAAAAATATTTTATTGAATTTGGTTATATTTTTATTGATTTAAAATAGCTCTAAAAAAGGGAAAACGTAACAGACAAGTATATAATAGAAAAATACTATAAAATATTATTATTTTTACTCGTTTTCCTATAAAATTGCATCATAAATCAATAACCAGAAAGATATACGTCCGAAACCTTAATCTCTATATAAAACAGAAGTTTTAGAAGGAAAAGTTTAAAAACTAAACGTTTCCTACAATACCATTGTAATCTAAGCCAAGAATACATTATTTAACAATTTAAATTAAGAGTCCAAGCGTGAGACGAAAAATTAGGTTGCAATTAGACTTTTAGACCCCGAGCTCGGAGGGGGGGGGGGGGGAAGGGGGCTGCAGCCCGACAGTCCCCTAAATACGCCACTGTAGTTTTCCACACCCCCTTCTCTGACACCCCTCGCTAGATATCACCGTTTTTTGTATTTTTTAGGAATACAGTAGAATCTCAGTAATCCGACCTCGTCAGCTGCAAGTGATGGCTGGATTACGGAAAACGCCGGATTATTGGAAGAGCTCATTAATTTTTTGATATTATATTTTTTCTCATTATTTTAACACTGTATTTATACGAAATGTCGGAATATCGGATACTAATTTGTAGAAACCTCCGGATTATAATAGAGAGTGCAGTAAAAATGTAAAAATCTGCATTCACCAAATTACCGCCGGATTATTGGCAGTGTCGGACTATCACAGAGGGCCGGATTAGCGAGATTCTACTGTACTTCGTGTTAGGACGGAAAAATGCAGTATTAAAAGGGTTTTCGAGACAATAAATGGATCACGACCGAGGTCATAGAAGAGAAGAATAACCACCACTGCATATAGCCAAAAATCTGAACAAACCCTTTTCAATAACCAATTTTCTCCCTTCCAAATACGACTTAACCAGAGTAAACAGGGAAAGGGGGTGATTTTAGTCCATCGAAAAGCGTGAATAACCTTGTATATCTTACATTTTACATAACTCAACGTTTTAGTGTAAAAAACTGTCAATTTTTCCTATTGTTCAGTTAGCCTGAACATAAATTTTACCTTCTCTTTCAGAAGTTTTCAGGAAACCGTGATTTATCAATTCATCTTGGAAAATTTCTTCAGGTCTTAAAACAGATATAATTTCCCCTTGATCAAAAATAATCACTTCTTTGGCTTGCTTCAGGTGCAGAGAATTTTGCGTCACAAAAATTACAATTTTGTCTTTAAGGAAATTTCTTATGCAATTATTGAAAATGTCCTCTTGTACTTTAACGTCCAGACCCGCCAGCGGATCATCTAAAAGGTAAATGTCACTATTCTTGTAGATAGCCCTTGCTAAATTTACTCTTGCTTGTTGGCCCTTACTAAGATTTAGCCCCCCATCTAAAAAAAATGCCGAATATTAATATTTTTAAACACTATACGTTCATTAATGGAATATGAGGTAAAAAAGTAACGCAAAGAGCAGGGCATAGCCGACCAACAAAAACAACTACTAATCATGATCAGTTTTTTACAATGTAATCTGTTTGGGATCTACTAATTTATAACAAGTACAAAGCTACAAGCGTGGTTGTCAAGCGTTCACAATATTCGACTATGTAAACAAACATAACTCAATTGCCTAAATTTTCGCATTTTATTCATGATTCTGGCAATATCTGATTGATACGCTAAAATAGTTTTTTTGCAAGGCACATGTATAATTTTAACAAATTGGCAAGCGTCAGTGGTGGCTGATGCATAAGCTCAGCAGTGCTACAGATCTCCCAAAAATATTTAAAAAAATAAAATAGTAGAACTTAGTGTCCGTTAAAATATATAAACAAAAGAAGCTTAGCGCCAAGCGGACAGAGTAGTGCGTCTATCTTTTGCATTAAAGTACACAGGGACGCCAAAGGTAATGGAATCCCTGGGGCACAGGTAGACAATGACGGGCTGTTTCGTTCTTGTTAGAACTCATCAGAAAGTCATAACCCGTAAGCGACCCCCAGTACAGCGAGCCTGTTCTTTCAAGGCGTTTTTAAGAAATAAAAACGCGATGAAAACCCAGTAACGCCATCATAAGGAATCAACTCAATGCAAAAGATATAGCCATCTAACGTGAAAACGTAGAAATATAAATAAATCTAAATAAATCAAGCACTGAACGGCCACTTCGCCAGTATTCACCAGTTCTTTTGTTTATATATTTTAACGGACACTAAATTCTACTATTTTATTTATACTTATACACGGCATTTTCTGAATAGTGCTGCAAACCAGTGGGCGACTGCAGCGCGATCTAGATCTGAATCCACAAAGCTTGGAGATGTATGGAGAAGCGAAAAAATGTTTCCTATACTGGTGAAGTGGCCGTTCAGTGCTTGATTTATTTAGATTTATTTATATTTCTACGTTTTCACGTTAGATGGCTATATCTTTTGCATTGAGTTGATTCCTTATGATGGCGTTACTGGGTTTTCATCACGTTTTTATTTCTTAAAAACGCATTGAAAGAACAGGCTCGCTGTACTGGAGGTCGCTTACGGGTTATGACTTTGTGATGAGTTCTAACAAGAACGAAACAGCCTGTCATTGTCTACCTGTGCCCCAGGGATTCCATTACCTTTGGCGTCCCTGTGTACTTTAATGCAAAAGATAGACGCACTACTCTGTCCGCTTGCCGCTAAGCTTCTTTTGTTTATTAAAAATAATTACGTAATCTAACTAAAATAATTTCTATTACCTACCAAAAAGCAAATAATATAATACTCGGCATACAAGTTGTAAATGATAAAAAGCTGCTTGTGAAGTCCGAACCATGCAAGTAAAGTCGACCAGTGGAAGTACCTACTGGTTCACGCTATCGCCGTTATTTATTTGGGCCATGCAATCGTGCTCTGCGAGCTGTTTGAAGCCTCCGCTCAGTACTCTGCTTTCCCCTTGCCCATCTAAAAACTAAGCTGTTAGGGTGTGCTGCATTTAGTGCAGCGCGGGCGCGATAATGGGTAAGGTTGTATATAATTTTTACGCGACTTTCTGGTTTTACGGTTAATAATATAGTGCGTGAGTTTGATTTTGTTTTTGCGTATCGCTGATAATAAATAATTAACCAATTATGACCAACCTGGTCATAACTTAATCTGTACCTTTAATTTGGTAATAAGATTTATCTCTCTACCTATTCTGGGTTCTCGGGCTTCGGTACTCAAATAATTTGTAAGACAACAATATTTAACACATCCAAAAATAAATAATAAAACCTTACAAAACATAAAGTATGTTATGAAATCGCCAATTTAACTCAAAAACTGAAATTCTTTACCTCACTGGAACAAATATGCCAAAATATTGAATTCAAAATGCGACAACTTTAGACATATACAGCCGAGTGTTAGCGATTTCCGATCACTCTGATTGCTCCGGAATTACCGGCTTCTAGGAATTAAAAGGCTGCTGGTGAAGAATTTGCAATTTAAACTTCTGTTTAAACCGAAACTTAATCCTAGGTTTAAGGGGACCTTATAAAATTGAGCCTTAATGGCTCAAGAGACAATAACCTACATAATAAACTAATAGATTAATCGAGTTTTGATGAAAATTGTCGGGCATTTAAAATTCAAATATTTTTTTACCATAATTTAATGTAGGCAGTGTATTTAGTAACTTTTATCGACATCAAAAATGCTTTGAAAAGAAAGAAGCACAGAAGAAATTATGGCTTAAAATAGTTTCTTCCTTACTTCAATAGAAAGGATTACCTATTACTACTTAAAATTGTGGAAAATATACTTTACACGAAAGCTTAAAAAATTGTGTACACTATTTTGATGTTACACAAGCATGCCAAGTTTTATTAAAATCGGTAACAAGTTTTATCTTTTGAAATTTAAAAAATAAAACAATAATTCATTTTGCATTTTTAAATTAAAAACTTGTAATATTTCTAACCTGTAATAACAGTACTATCTCCATTTGGCAAAATTTTAATATCATATTCTAAACAACAATTACTAATGACTTCATCATATCTTATTCGGTTATAATTTTCACCAAATAAAATGTTTTGTCTAACGGTGGCTGGAAACAACCATGGATCTTGTGAAGCATATGACATGCTTCCAGTAATAGCACAGTGTCCATTTGTTACAGCATATTCTTCCAGTATGGCCTGTTAATATAACAAAATGCAATAATAGGATCACTAGAAAAGCGTTGCAATATACAATTATTTATTTAAGTTTTCAAGTTTAAACCTAAGAATCATTCTAAAATCGTAGAAATGTCAGAAATGGTCGATTTATAATGTGAGATTAACAGCAATTTAAGAGTAATCAGTCTGGTCATAACATATTATATTATGTTACATTATATTAAGTTATGACCAGGTAAGTCACATTTAACTCGAACTTACCTGTCAATCCCACATTAAAAAATCGTCGATTTAAATTGAACATCGGATTAAATCGACATTATAAAATTGGCCAAAACAACATCTACAATTTAAACCGAAATGTAATTTTATGTGTGATTGACAGCAAAATTCGAGTTAAAAACTTGGTCATAACCTAATATAATGTAACATAACAAGTTATGGCCAGGTTTATTTCTCTTAGATTGAAGTTTGTTGTCAATCCCACATTATAAATCGACCATTTTTTACATTTCTACGATTTTAAAATTATTAAACTTAGTTTAGTTTTTTAGTTAGTTTAAACTTAGGTTTAAGAGGACTTTATAAAATTGTACCTTAGACCACCACCACTTGGTAAAAAATCAGCTTATTGTTTGATTCTAATTGTAAAATTGCATAAACTTAAATAAGGCATTAAACTAAATTTACTGTAATCCATAAAAATAAATAAACTAAAAAATTCCAACTTAAAAAATAAAGCTTAATAATTTACATTTGTTTAATTAGCGATGATTGTACCTCTTTACTTACTTTAATATACTTTATTGTCCGAAAAAAAAATCTTGTTGACGAAGTGTGTTAACTTAAAATAATTATAAATATATATACATACTATTACAAAGTTATAAAAAGACAAAAACCGTAAAATACTACACATCTAAAATACAGTTATAGTACTCCTCCAACGTATATAACGCTTTCGTCTTACTACCTTACTTATATCAGACAAACCAAAAGTTATCAATATATCCAGGTTATTGGCCTATAATTAGAACCAATCCAATGTATTTGGTTAGACCAGTTTGATCGCTTCATCATTATAATTATTATAATCAACAACATCGACCAGCTGACTTACTCTAATTAAAGATGACTTTCCTGAACCCATGTGACCAGTTACCATGTATAGTCCAGGATTTTCTATATGTAAAGAAATATTGCTTAGAATTGGTTCATTTCCAATAATGATCGATGCATTTTGGAATTCAATTTTTGGTTGAATAATCTAAAAATTATTGTCATAGTTAATAAAATTACACCAACCCGAGAAAGAAGATAGTGAAAAGCATATTATATATTTTTAAAGTGTATTTTATATTTTTATAAATAATATAAGTAGCTGTGGTTACTTATTATTGTTTTTGCCGCGGCATATATACAAATGTATATTAAGTATAACAAAGGGGAGTTTTTAAAGAGGCACCTAGTTGAGGAAAATGATATGATATTTAATGATGATAATAGAGAAAATATAAGGTTTAACGTAAAATAATAAGGGGACTGTTAAATGATCTTAAATTCCTAAGCTTTCTATCCCACCTATAGTCTATTTCATAGGCGCTGGAAGCGAAGAGGAATTTAAAAAAAAAGTGGTTTGCTAACCTTTCAGTCGTTCAATACGGGAAATTACCTCGAGGATATGAATTTGAATGTTTTTGAGGACTATTTTGGTGAAATGATAACAAACTATCATTCACGACGCACAGAGAAAACTCCAACTTTATCTTGGAGAAAACAAGTCTTCAAAGTGTGCGCTACTTTTTGTATTTAAGTGCGCAGAGCTTTAAACAAAATATGCTCCCTGGGGCTAGGTTAGACAATGACAGCCGTTTTATCCTTATTTAGATTGCTTTAGCTTTAAGCCAACTCTATCAACCACGAAAATGCTAACTCAACATCACCTTAAAATGCATCACCATCTACTAGAAATAAAGTTTAATGCAGAAGGCAGTTCACGTGAAGTGTGACGTTAAAAAAAGATCAAGAGATACAGAATCTTCTTCGGTCGATGTAGTTCAACGTGGTTTATGGCAGTCCGATGAGTCCAAATAAGGACGAAACGTGTGAGTCATGCTCACTCAAAAATGAAACCTTTAGAAACCATTAGAATTAAGTCAAATTACGCTGGTATTTTGTTGTAACATCTGGTCTAGCGTTTTTCTTTAAGTTTTATTCTAGAGGTTAACTATTTTACCTTATTTTCTTTTAAACTAAGGTCTCCTTTATACGTATCACCGTCGCTTGGTTCCTCCATATTTAATACTTTTCCAATACGTATTACAGATGCATACATCTCGGATCTTAAAGAAAAGCCCGTTGGTATAATTCTGCCAACTACCAACTCTAGTTCCTAAAAAAAGGTCAATATTTTTAATCTCTATTTTTTAAATAAGCAAGTATATTTACTTCACGCAATTGCATTTCACTATTGATTTAAACCGGCAAAAAGAAAATTAAAAGTTATTTTTAAAGTTGTACGATTTCCGCTCGAGGGCGTAACTGACGGGACAAAATACAAAAATTAAGTTATTTTAAAAATAACCACATTAAGGTACTGTTTTTTTGCCCGTGCGCACTCTTGTTAAATGTTTGATCTGGCGATAAAAAAAAACTGTGCGTGTATAGTACGTGAAATGGAGGCTGTAATCGCAACCGGCCGTTATCGGTAAACAAAACTGAAGGTATAGTGTGACCAGTGGCGGCACGTGACCTGTTAAAGAGACAGTGCTGCAGAGCGTAGATATCAACAATAAAAATTTAAACACATAAAGACTGCGCTTTTATAGATTGAGTTAAATAGTCTTCTGTCTGTTTATTTTTGTTACATGTTTCGCCCGAAACTACCATCATCAGATCTTATAAACTGTTCAAAAAATTTTAAATTATTTAAAATTCAAACACAAGCAAATTTGTTTGGAATTTCCCTGCAGTCTG
Organism: Polydrusus cervinus; assembly: GCA_935413205.1. NCBI lineage: Eukaryota > Metazoa > Arthropoda > Insecta > Coleoptera > Curculionidae > Polydrusus > Polydrusus cervinus. Next base: position 48,598,349 of record OW284514.1, read on the forward strand.
GCCTTTTCTGCGAAATGCACTAAAACGTACACACAACTAACAAAATAAAATATTTTTTGTCTCGCAGTCGTATTTTTAATATACATTTATGTTTGTTATTAAATTTTCTGATATAACTTTTTCCCCGGCTTCAATATTTAAGTTAGACATATGACGTCCGTTTCGTTTAATTTCAAGTCTTTCGTCAATGTTCATTCATGAAAATACCTTATATTTAAATTAAATACATTTTTCAATTATCAAAAGCAAAACAGTAAACTCAATAACTTAAAACACAAAAGACAGACCCGGCAAACGTTTTAAAACCACGGGTCAAGGGTAGAGTAGACTGAAAATTTTGTTTCTCTGTATGCATACGTTAACACGCTCTTAAAACTATTATTGGAAATAATCCAGGACTAGAAACAATTATTCTCATTCACCATTGAAGGTCGACCACTTGTTATGTCCCGGTGTTGCGACGAGCAGCATACGTCACCTTTCACCTTTGAATTATTTCGATTGATGATGATAAAATAACGGTCGGCCAGCGGCCGAACTGTCCACGGACTAACGACCGATTGAACGTGAGTAGATTCCTTTAGGATTCCTCAAAACTGTCAATATCAATCAATATCAAGTTGCCTCAAAGAACGACTATAAATATGGGCAATATTTTTTGTTTTCGTTACAAGTTGTTATGAGTACCGATTGTAATTAATCTAAAATTTAGGGGAGATATTTTGTTCAGGTGAAAAAGTCAATATTTTTTTTTTAGGTTTAGAATAAGCCTACCTTAAATATACCCATCAGGTAATAAATTAGTTCGGCATTGATTGAGAAGCCCAATGAAATGTAACTCATTAAGAAGAAAGGAAATACCATCTTTGCCAGCAAGGTTGCAAGGGATGTTATCACGCAACCCAAATACCATGTTCGTAAATTAGCTTTAGTTTCCTGACTGTAAATACAAAAAAAAATTAAAGAAAAATTGAAATACTTCAAAATAAAAAACTATTTTTATCAATAACAATTTTACATATTTTATTCTTTGATAGTGTCCAACCTCGACAGATAACATGGCTTTACGCCTTCCTTTCTTTAAATCCTATAGCCCAGTGTTACCAGATTTACAGAAACCCTTCACGAAGCGTTGTAAAACCCTTCATAATTTTTTTTCTGTTTTTGATTAAATAATTCTAAAAACACTATCTTCCGCAAAACGTGTCGTCTGTTCAAAAGTGACTTTAAAAAAAACGCCTTTGTCTATCTCTTCCTTAAAATGTGTCCTCTGCATTCATTGCCTTTATGAGAATAGAGAAAATTGAAAACCCTTCACCTACTTTTCTGGGTAAAAGCCTTTAACCCATTGCAATCCCATAATTAACTCTAAAACCCTTCTTATTGAAGGGAACCCTTCAAATCTGGCAACACTGCTATAGCCTTACTGATGTGCTCCTAATATGGCGAAACACGTCAGGGGATGGTTTTGACGGAAAAAAGGAAGTTTAGAAGAAGAGTTTTCTTTTATCTCGTCAGATCCATCCCCCAGGCGCGTCTCGTCGTATTTTGGCTCATCATTGAGGCTATAGAATCTAACGAAAGAAAGGAATGTGCACACAAGTATATTAAATAGTTTAAGGCGTAAAACCCTAGAGGATGTAATCTGAGGATACATCTAATATCAAAGTGGGACACTACCAAACCATATCCAGACCTGTAACAAACTTATAAAAATAAGTAAAATGTTGAGATAAATCACCTGTAAGAAACAAGCCCCAATTACAGGAGTCCTGCTAGGAAGCGCTAAAACTCACTTCGGCTTATGGAACCGAAAATAATAAGTAGGTATAGAAGAGTTTCCTTTAATTCCGCCAGATCCATCTCCAGGAGCGTTTCGCCATATTCTGGCTTATCTGTTTTTATTTAAATCAATAGTTAAATCAAACCACGCTCATGCTATAAGTAGGTACTTACTTTCTAGCCTCACAAATTCTTGCGTGGAAAAACGCTTCCCATGTGTACATCTTTATTATTTTCAAAACTGATATGACCTCCCTCGTAAATTGCAATCTTTTATCAGCCATCTTGCCTACTCGAAGTCTCATTTTCAATATAAATTGGCTTAAAAATGCTAAAAGGGAATTGGTTAAAGTTTACCAAACTAACTAGAATCATTAGAGATACGTAAAAATCTGGGCCTGACTAAATACAGGGTGTCCTACCGGGAACCGCCTCGATCTCTATACAGGGTCCTGCACCTTACCTTCCGTCTCCTATAGCTCACTTATTAATTAAGTTAGGATTTTGATATTTTGCAGACTTTACCTGTATCCTAGGGCGCATCGCGAACAAACCTCCAATTACAAATTTTCATGTTTATATCTCAAAAACAGCTTGAGCTCTGAGAAAAAAATTAATTTAGAAATTAAAAGTTAATCTTATTAACGACCAACATTTTAGTGAATAATATTTAGCTCAAACCTAATAATTTTAAGTGTAGAATCGGTGGTTACTCTATGGAGCATTCATTACAGACCACCCTGTATAAAAGACTGATCCGTTTCTTTATCATAACCCTGTTTGTAACGTACCTTGAATTAAAATTCCAAAAGCCAGCGTTCCCACAGCAATGAGTGAAGGGGGTCCGATCCTTGAGTACAAGAGATAAGATAGATAAACAAACTGCACAAATCCTATCACCAAGTCGCTTAATGGCCACATTGCCGATATGATAGTTCTGATGTCCTTTGTAAGAATGGTCACAATGTTTCCCATACTTGAGCCTTTAAGATTTTCTGGTCTCAGCCTTAAAACTTTCTTTAACAAAATTATTATTATTATAATTATTATTATTCTTATAGTTCATTTAAATCCAAGGGCAAAAAAATATAGGCTGGGGACTTTAATTGGAATAATTATTTGTGAAAAATGTAAAAACTCATTGATTGAAATGATTTGTGGGTTACATACTCATAAGAAAAAGTTGTTTTTTTCAAACGCCTTAGGCCCGCCATATCAATTTCTTAGTACCTTTACCTACGAGCCAGATAATTTTATTGGAAATTATCTTGGTAATAAAAAATGTCCAACTTAATTTTTTGATAATAAAAATACATTTAAATTAAAAACATAGCACTAAAAATTCTGTTAAAAAACCTTTCTAAATAGGTACTACAAGTTGACCACATGAATGGTGTAACGTGACGAAATAAAATAAATATGGGCAAATTTTTTTTTTTGTTATGTTTGAAAATAATTTGTATGAGCAGCAAGAAAGTTCATCAAAACGTTTGTACCTTTTAAATGTCCAACCAAGAGGACGTGTAGTTATGCTGTACGTTTTACAGCTAAAGGTTTGATCCCTGATCTTTAATACATTGATACGTTACTAAAAAATGTACTATATTTTCTGACAAGGACGCTAAGTCAAGTGATAAGGTACTAGAGTTTAGATCGTAGGGTTGTTGGTTTGAACCTTAACTTTGCGCATAACTTTTTTTAAATTTTAGTCTAAAGAACAACCAGCACTAAATAGTGAATTGGGGAAAGATTGTTTAGGTTTGTTGAAAAAAGGTATTATAAGAAATCCCGATCATATTGTGTAAGGGATTCTCATTAGGTCATAGATTGTATGATGTATCATTCAAACTTATGGTGTTCCTGACATTTTACTCACCCTGTATATTAAAGAAGTAAGCGATGATTTAATTTTAACACTCAAAATGCACTCCAGCAAGTAGTAGTTTTGGATCCAAAAACATCGAAAAAGTGAAACGAATATTACTATTCCGCTGTAAAAGTAGGCATCATTTTTGGAATATTGGGTCTGATCTTTTTCGAAGTATGCTATAAATCTGCTCATTCCATAGGGAAAAAGAGTACTAAAATATAAAGTTGTTATTTAAGTTGGCATATACAAAAAATTTACAAATTGTATGTTTAGATCTAGTTTGGTACAAAATACCTATTTAAAAGCTGTATGAACCTGTATCACCTTTCAGAGCTTTTACTATCCGGAAGTCTATTTGAAAACGTAACACCCTTAAAATTTCAGCCCTTCTACAAAATGTATAAATCTACAAAAATACGTCAACTTAATTTTCAAGGGGCCCTCTCTCTTCATCTCTTAGTTTACCCAAGATACTGTTTTTTCAACGAATCAAAAAATAATTAATAAATGATTCATGCAAGTACACTTCTCTAGGATTGCCGCGATGTAGATAAAATTGCGAACATGAACCATTACACAGGTCGGCGTCTTTGTGAACTTTTGGCGCTGCTGCTGTTCGCGTAAAGGGCCAGCTCTATCCGTACAGTAACAAGGGACAGTTTTTTTAATTTACAAGAGTTTACAGCGATGATGTATTCGTAAGAGTTTGTGGTCATCTCAATCGTAGCGGTACCAGTAGCGGCTCCTCGAAGGAGGCAAGGAAGACCGAGCCTCCTCAGTAATTCTTGCCCTTCTACACATTTTCTTGGTTTATTACTTAAATAGTAATTTTTAATTTACAACAAGCAAATATGTAATATATTTTCATTCGAAATCTTAATTTATTTCCTTATTTGCTATTTTTCCACTATTTAATATTTTTTTACAATCTGACATAGCGCATAAGACTGGTGGCTGTTAAGTCTCCATGGATTTTCCTAAAAGCCAAATTAATAAGCTCTGATAAACACGAAATTGTGAGAGGGAAATAGTAGCTTCTAACATTTTAATTACAATAAGTGGCAACGTCTACTGACAAGCAGCCTCTGACCAATCACGAGTGTAATCTCTCCCTCGTGTGAATAGATTACCTGTTTTTTAACGCCTGTTAACTCGTCTCTTGTGTCGTGAATAAATTTAGCGCGCGCTCTTCTGGTATTTGTTAGGTTAATTTAGAGTTTTCGCGGTTTCGCCGGGCTTGTGAAGTGAACATCGCATCGATTGGATATTTTATTTAGTTTAGCCGTTTAGTGATACTTTGGATTGCCTATAATTTAAAAAAGGAGTGCCGCCGGCTTTAATTTAGATTGTAATTTAGTGAAATATTTTTTAAGCAACTCGTTTAATTCCCTATATTACGATGACAAACTTGTAGTGAAAAACGGACGTCCAGAGCCAGAATTAGAAGGCCTAGTAGTAAGTACAGGAAAACAAAATCGTGGCTTTAAAACATATTATTATCAAACATATTTATGGCTAACTGGATCCGAGGTAAGAAATAAATTGTTTTACTGGTATTGTATTTTGATAAATCGTCCTGCTGGAGAAAATTAGGATAAAAATTTAGTACGCGAGCTAGAGAGACATAAAAAATTACAAGAACACATAACATTAAGTGTTAGATTTAAGTTATTAGGAAAACAAAAGATAATAAATATTGCACGATTACGTGAGATAAAAAATCATAATAATAAGGTTAGAGAGAAAATCGTGAAATCTTAACAATATTAATCGAATGTTGAGAGTGAGCTCCGGCTATTTTCGCTATATTCATGAATTAAAATAACCAAACATTTTTGTATTTAGTATTGTTTTGTTAATTAAGAAAAGCTCTGTTAAGTGCATGTAAGTGTTTAGTACTAAAGTGTTATATAAATAACAAAAACTACGAAAACCGTTCATAAACACAGTGCAGATTTGCCAAAGAATATAACATAAACAATTCTAAACCTTTTATCAGCTAAATAACTTGAATTTTTATATTTGGAGGAATTACCTTTTTTTACCATATTTAATTCCAGCGAGACTTAAAAATGGACTTTGAACCTTAACATCGATAGAACAGGGCAGGAGTTTTATGTTTTCGTTTAACTGAGAAACAATACAAGCTTTCTCTCTCAAAAAAAACAACTTATCCTAATATGACGCCTACCTACTTGTGAATGAGTTTCCATGACAAATGTATACAGCTGTACAACGTATATCTAAATCCAAAACTCTTCCATAATAGTTTGGTAACAGACTTGCAGTGTTCCCATTCTATCTCCAATTTGTCACCGCATCTTTTTGAATCGCAAGATTTCGGAACTTCGTAGATGTCAGATTCTTGAATATTACCTTTTATGCCTTTTTTAAATAGTTGTATCGTATATCTAAAAATAAACATTTTGAACTGTATGTAATAATATGTTTAGTGATAAGATAATATGTAGATAGAGCAACTCCACGTATGGGTTCCATCGGAGGGTAGATTGCTTAACACTGGTATGCCACGCTCTACCAGCGAAATATTGGTGAAAAATTATATTTAAAATGGTAATGTGAAAAATTTAAATTTATTCCTTATTAATTTCAAAAAACTTAAGACACAAGAACTATAGTCTGTTTCAGAAAGGTAATGGTAATAAACTGAGAAAATAAGTCCAGTTCGGCTCAATTTCGGTGTTGGTCATAGGCGCAGGTAAATTTTATGCATTCAATTATTTATGAGAACTAACTAAAGAACAAAAAAGAAAATAATTTGATAAAGAAGGAAATATTGGCTATAGCAAATTTACACAAACATCGTTTTATGAAATATGCCGTGGAAGATATAGCTGAAATACGCTGCGCTTAGAATACATTCATTGGTCCAGAACCGGCACTCGGGGTACCAAGGTATACGGTACGAGATGTCATAAAGCGATGGATCAGGAGTAAACACAAAATCCACTGGAACAACAGACAGGGATTACACCATAGTAAATGCTTTATTGGGGATCCAGACCAGAGACTAACAAAACAGCCGCTTCAAATTAATAGGAATCAGTTGAGAACTATTACGTGAATTCTGACAGAACACATGGCTGTCAAGAATCATCTACACAGAATGTAACTGTACAATGGAGACCTTACTGCAGATTATGCGGACAAGTTTGGAAAACAGTACAGCACATAGTTGGTCATTGCGAGTCCATAGATCGGAAGGAGCAACGAATACTCGGGCAACCAAAACTGAAACCAGAGAACATCCTGACAGTTGACCTGGGTGAGAAGAATTAAACAAGCACAATGGGCCAAACCTGGCAAAGTGCATCCGGCATATGGACCGGCCCTCGGAATAAAAAAACTATTTAATACTTTTTATTATTTACCCGTGGTTAAGTTATTTAATAAATATTGTAAAATTGTGTAAACAAAAATTCGCCTAGAGGCTTATTGGTTAGGGAAAAAATGCAGGTTTAAGGAAAAAGATTAAGATACATCTATAAGTCAAAGTTTGTGTTTAGACTAAACTTTTAATTGGCAACAATATTTTTATATAAAATTTTGCTGTATTTTTTATAATTAAGGTACTTTACTCTTAAGGCAATTTCGAAAAAATGGCATTTGCTTTCTTTTAGCCGCAGGTAAAATCTGGAATACACATTTGTGGTTTTAGGGTATGCGCCAACTTTCATCAAGAATACAATTTTCTGAGAGATCAATTATAAAAGATTTTCTCATATGGTGCATACTCTTTTGGACACACTGTATAGAAAATTAACAAGGCATGTTATTAACGACAAATAACCTGGATATCACCATCGAGCAAAATATTTTAAAATAAAAACTATAGCTTAGTCCTTGGAGTTTTATTTTCCTATGATTTCTATCGAAAAATCAAAACGTCAGCAAACACAAAAAGTTTAATTTTCTAAAAGTTCTGTATAAGATAAAAATTAAGACCTATGACGCATTCGCCATGCCAATTTTTTATTAGCTCTTTTGTTGTTTTATACCGATAGCGAGTTTCTCGCCCATGAGCCTACAATTATCAAGTATTGAACCATTTAATACCACGAGTAGAATTTCTTGTTTAACGCAACCTGAGAGCAACAAACACTCAGTGGATTAAGTTACTCTGGTACTGCGGAATATAAATTACTATAGGGCGGTGCTAGCGGTTACAAATTAATTTGACATAAATATAATCAATTTTACTCTTACTTTGGAAGGACTAAAAACCTATTTGTATACTTACTTATTTTAATCTAATTTAATTGTTTTCGGCTTTTAATAAATTAAAATGTGTTAAACTTTAAGTCCAACAGTATGATTTGGTCCTTTATGTATATGTTACAGGCCAAACCCGATTTCAGGATAAACTAGTTTGACCTAGGCCAAAAGTTGTTCGGGTCTGGTCGGGTTTGTTAGGATACGAACAAACCCGAACAGGCCCAAACAGGCACAGGGCAAATCTAGTTTATTCTGAAATCGGGTTAGGCCAAACTACTTTATCCTGAAATCGGGTTTGGCAGGTAACATATATAAAAAACTATTTATACTTACGCAAAAGTAAGAAAGGATAAAACATTACATGTTTCTCTAGGATTCCTTTGCCTAATTTCCTGATATCCAGTGTACATCTCACTACAAAGACTAAATCGAATTTGAAACCTAAAATATAGAATATGTGTAATAAAGGTTCTTACGTTGTATTACTTTATAACAATGTCGCTCAGAGCCTCCGAGTGGAGACTATTGGGATATTAGGCCCTGCCTTCCCCTTACTTTTATTTTTAAAATTATCCATCCACACTTGCAAATTTAATTTATTTTCCGATTATGATGTCCTAATTATACCGTATGATTTGAGATTTCGGGATAAAATCAAAAAAAACTGTTACTATCACAAATTACGCTCTGTAGCTATTTTATTAGGAACGATCGTGTACCAATGGATACGGCAATTAAAAGCACTTACCATTCCATTTTAAACGAGCTTAAGTTTACTAAAGTCGGACAAGTCATTTAGAAGTTACAGCAAATTAAATGATTACACTTTCAATAGCTTCGTCCACTCTAATCAAGGTCGGTACGCCAAAAATAATGCAGAATTTTCTAAGCTTTCTAATAATGTTACCGAAGGTATTCCTTAATGTGGGAATTTTACAAAAAACTTAGAATTTCAATAGTGCCCTCTTGCGGCAAAATGCGGAACTTAAAAATTATTTCCAGGATTTTCTCTTAGCCACTTTAATTACGATTTTTTCCCTGAGTATCTATGCCCAGTAGTTTCCGAGATACGGCTATCCAACATCCGGTATATTGGTAACCATTCGATTAAAAAAAAAGTTTCCGCCCTTTCTATCCGACCCCACCTTACCAAATATTTCCGAAGAAAAAGTTTGGTTTTTGTAATCTATTACCGACTGGCAGACGGTAACATATCGTCGAATTTACACACTATTCATACGTACCATGTTAGGTATAGTAAATATTTTACTTACCGTCTTCAATACACAACTATTTTCACAAAACTTTACCACTTTAAACGCTGGGACCAAGAAGTTAAAATGATAATTTGTTTAATAACAGCAGTTATTAAAAGATTACTCTACAAGTCATCTTTTTGCATTACTCAAAAACCACTTCGGAGGATAGATAATTAAATATAGAAAAGATAACACTACATCTTGAACGCAAACAAAGTGTTGAGATCAACTTATTCTGCTTATTATGTATTTAGTTTAATGCTATAATAATTGTTTAATGACTTAAGTAGAATAAACACCTTTGCCTTAAAAGGATCTTCCTATTGTGTCAACGATTAATTTTATTTTTTGGCAAAATATATTCCATATCAGTGGCGCCCTTCAAATGTTGTTCCCTTTGGGGTCTGCTTGTATTTTTTTTTACTTCTATAATCTTACATACAGGGCTATTATTTAAAGGATAAAAGAAGTCAACGTTCGCGTAGTATGTTCTTAAAATACTAGCCTGCAATGACTAAAAATGCATAATATAGCCTAGCAAAATAATAGTATATTAACCAAGGTTTAGACATCCATCGTTATTGACCGATCACGAGGAGCGAAACGACGAGGAATTTAAGACGCGAGGGCTATAATAGTTATAGCTGTCTATGTGGGTTTGTAGATTCAATTTCAATTAAAATTTTGAATGAACCCGTAGAAAAAGTGTAGGGGATGCGAAAAAACGTTTCCTATACGGGTGTTTGTTGGCCAACCGTACTTAGTTTATTTAGTTCTATGTTTTCACGTTTGATGGCTATCTTTTGCATTGAGTGGATTCCTACAGATGACGATACTAGGTTTTCATCAAATTTTTATTCCTAAAAATGTCTTGAAAGCATATTTTCGCTGTACTGGGAGTTGCTTACGGGTTTTGGCTTTCTGACGAGTCCTAACAAGGACCTGTGTACTTTAATGCAAAAGATAGATGCACTACTTGTCCGCCTGCCGCTAAAAACTTTCTATTTGCTTATACGGACACTAAACTCTACTACTTTATTTTTAGAAAATATATTGTTACAAACTGAATTTTTAAGTCCTGATAAAACACTATTATTGTACAAATATTTTAGCATCGATTAATTTTTACTATTTCAGCTAAAGCAAAAGGTCTAGCTTCGATCCCAGCAAATATAAGTCTACTTTAAAGTTATCTTTTTGGCACTTTTTGAATTAAACGATAATATCAATTTGGAGTAATAAAGTAATAGGTCATACTTGAAGTGAATTGGAAACTAATATATTTAAGAAATTTCGAATTTGAGAAAGTTCTCTAAACGTAGTAAGAAGGAAACGGCGACTATTGTCTTAATAGAGCTTTGATAACTATATTCATGTTAAAACTGTTACCTGAAAAAACATATTACGAATGTGGGATGGTATAGATTAAAGGAGTTTTATTCAAGTTTAAATTTATACTTACATATTGAGAAAATTAAATTAAGAAGTTTAAATTTGGGGTGCAGAGAATTACTGTTCTTATTAGAAAATATTGCATAATTTGTGACCATTTTCATTTTATACCAAAATGACGCCAATGGTAAAATTCTGAAAAAGAAATTGAAATCTATATATCAAGATGGTTAAGATGTTAAAGAAATAAAAACCTTTGATTGTATTTTGATTTGAACTTAAATTGTTTTTAACAGTCGAGTAACAGTGTCTCATTTCCTTCCATTTCAAAAGACTAATGAGATTTTTTCATTTTGTTTTTTAGCATACTAATAGTGTATCTTTCAAAAATAAATTATGGCCATAGGTTTTAAAAAATCAAGAGATAAAAACTATAATCACAATTAATAGCCATTATAATAAATTGACAGTTATGGGTTTAAAATGACAAGTATCAGAATAATGTCAGGTTGCATAAAGATTTTTATAAAAAATTAACTAACCAGCAACTTTAACGTTGACATACATGACATTGGCAGAAATAATTTTCTCATACACATAGTGGCGCGCGGTTGCCTCCTTTTTTAATTTACTAATCGAGCCCCTTTGCCTGTGAGTAAAAAAAAATACCTACCAATGTCAATTATTATGTCACAGTCAGAGTTCCGGGTTGGTTAATTATTGTTAAAAATTCTTATGCAACCCAACAGTCGACTAAGTTTTGTATTGTTAATATTTTTCTGATATTTATTTAAATTTATAAAGAAAAAAGTATTTTAATTCGTACTGTGTTCTTTAATAGAACTAAAACCATACAGGGTGTCCCATAACTTATGGGCCGTAGAGTAACTGGAGATACTAGACATCAAACTAAGCCGATTATGTCATATAAGTTTTTTTTTATAATTAAAATATTAATTTAATTATGTACTATGTTTTTTTATGCTTTGGGATTTTTAAAGGGAAATATCTCGAAAACCGAAACAAAAAAAAAGATATTAAGATCAATCAACAACACCTTTTTGAAATTCGAAGAATTCGTCCATTTTTACTCAAAGAGACCTGCTATTTGATATTTTGTAAGAAAAAAAGACACAAAGTCTCGGCCTCAAAATTTTTCAATCCTTTTATTAAGGTTACATGTTTCGCCCTAAACTGGCATCATCAGACCTTACAAACATTTAAAAATGTAAAACTTGTTTTTAAAACTAACACATGTACATTACAACAGAAATAAAACGATACTGTATCGTTTTAAAAACAAGTTTTAAATTTTTAAATGTTTCTTACTTTTTTTAAAAGGTCTGATGATGCCAGTTTAGGGCGAAACATGTAACCTTAATAAAAGGATTGAAAAATTTTGAGGCCGAGACTTTGTGTTTTTTTTCTTATAAAACACCTTTTTGACTCAGAAAATGCCTTTTTTTAAGAAACTATAATTGAAAAACACCTAATATCACAGGTAAGAAAAAAAATCATAGATTTATAAAGCCCAGTGTATGCAACTAGCGCCCTCTAGTTTGAAACTTAAAAATTTCTACAAATTCTTATTTCTTGCTTATAAAAACATAATATTGCCAACTTTCAATTCGATTCATTAAACCGTTTTAAAATTATGGCTTATTTCGAGAATAAACTTTTACTTTCAACACCCTGTATCTCCAGAACGAGTAACAATCCGAAAAAACTTATATGACATAATCGGCTTAGTTTGATGTCTAGTATCTCCAGTTACTCTACGGCCCATAAGTTATGGGACACCCTGTATGGTTTTAGTTCTATTAAAGAACACAGTACGAATTAAAATACTTTTTTCTTTATAAATTTAAATAAATATCAGAAAAATATTAACAATACCTTAGTCGACTGTTGGGTTGCATACAATTTTTTAACAATAATTAACCAACTGACTGTGATATAATAATTGACATTGGTAAGCATTTTTTTTACTCACAATCAAAGGGGCTCGATTAGTAAATTAAAAAAGGAGGCAACCGCGCCACTATGATTATGAGAAAATTATTCCTACCAATGTCATGTATGTTAACGTTAAAGTTGCTGGTTAGTTAATTTTTTTTAAAAATCTTTATGCAACCTGACATTATTCTGATACTTGTCATAAACCCATAACTGTCAACTTATTATAATGGCTATTAATTGTCGCGATTATAGTTTTTATCTCTTGATTTTTTAAAACCTATGGCCATAATTTATTTTTAAAAGATACACCCTGTATTTGCAACAACATCCCAGTAAAAAGTTCAAAAAGATCAATCGGATCAATTAACATAAAAGCGCCAATGGTATATCAGGTCTGTCAAGGCAATTTTGATTGTAAGTAAATCCTTTCTGCCAATGTCATTTACTATGTCACAGTTAAAGTTGGTTAAAATCTTTGTGTACCATTATTGTTTGGAATATTTTTTCTGAAGTGAAGAAGAAAATAAGGACAAATATCTTAAGACATCATAAAGGATTTATTTTAATTTCCAGACCGATACAAGCAAACAAAACTTTTGAATAAGCACATTATAAACTGGCTAATCTAATAATGTGCATTACACAAATATACGAGTAACACTTTCGCTTTTGGACTGCATTATAAATATACATAAATAACTAAAACTTTTACGACAAATATGTTACTGTAACGTACCAATTTAAGGGAGTCATATTTATAAATCCTTCCAAAAGCATTAAAGGGAACCATGACAAAAATCGACAATTTAATTCAGTGACTTTGTAAAAATTAAATATTAAGGTACAAAAATGAGGTCCGAAATGCGTAATTTTAAAATGAAAATTCGGATAAAACCCATAAAAACCATCGTTCAAATCTCTTTATACGATTCAATAAATATGTTTCACAAAGAATTTTCAGGAGTCTTTTAAATTTAACAATCTTAAGAAATTTGAACTCTGACTCATGGTTAACTAAAATATAGCTTGTGGCAGCATAATAACCAAAGACTTGTACTAACAAAACTTGGCATAAAAAATTAAAATGCAAAACTGGAAACGAAAACACAGTTTTATAATTCTTCTAGCCAACTTTTAACAATACAATTACAATTGCTTATAATGTTAGTTAAAAGTCTCTCCCCATTGTTTTTATCCAAATATTAAAAAGCAATAATAATATAAGTTTGTAGTTCCACTACAGTAACGAAATTTCTGATAAAGGTTTGTTTATTTGGGCAGCAAGAAATTTCGCTAAGACTGACACCCGGTTCTAGAGCTACGAAAATAATACGGCCTTTAAACATACTTTGCTATTATTAGTTTTTTATATTATATACAAGATGTTTACAAAAACCTAAACTTTGAGACTAATCCCAGTCTTATCAAAAGTACCTTTTTGTTTTTGTAGTAAATAAGTTGCAATCTAAATATTATATAGTCCAATCCCTTTTCATCCATTGGCGAAGAAGTTTGAAATGTGGGATTATCAAAAACCCAAGTTGCGCATCTATGAATTAATATTAATCATAATTTTAATATAGTCCCATAAAATTATGTCAACGTAATAAATTTTAGTTAAACCGCATAAGCTGTAAACCAGTTTTTATTTTCAAAAAACACACAACTCAAAGTCGTAGTTTCAATAAATATTTTTAGGTTTATTATAAAAAGTTAAAGGTTACATGTTTCGCCGTTATACAGGATATGTTATGGAATTGACGCATTATATTTAAAAAGGTGACTTCTTGGATATCCTAGAGAAACTCCATAACTTTTTTAAATCGACCGTTTTAAAAGTAAGCACCCCTAAAAGCGAATTGGGCGGAAGCCAGTGAACGCCAACGTAACCAGATTTGAATGAAGACTGATGTGCCACCGGCCCGGCCTCTCGCTGTTTAATGACTTCGTGTTCGGATGTAGTTAGTTTTGCACTATTTAAATGTTTGTGGATAATTTTCAATATCGACTGACTAGTTTTTTGACACAGTTGTATTTGTGATGTAGTAAATAGAGGCAAAATCATAGATTGGATTTAGCTAATGACTTTATTATGATTTTGGATTTTTTGAATTTAATTTTTTTTCCTTAAGTTAAAACAGGTAATCACGGGTCATTGACCTAATTAATGTTCTCGTTTATTATAGCGATGCGAGAATTAATAAAATTTTTCCCTCAAATGTTGTAATAATATATGGGTTTAAAAAATTTTTTATAGACTACGGCTTTTGAGTTTTGTGTTTCTTGAAAATAAAATCAGGTGTCTTTGAAAAATTAACTACTTTTTTAAATTTGGTAGGTGTTTTGAAAGTTTTATAAACATCCTGTATATTTATTTAGTTATTTTAAACTTTGACTTCAAACGTAGATCTATAAATTTTCTAGACATGTCCACTAACTTTTTTAATTGTTAGTTTAAAATATCGTGGGCTTTTTATATTCCAGCCTCTGTACACGTTGTATCTCTAGAACCGTGTGGCAGACTTTATTAAAGTTAGTGCACGGGGACCACAAGTAATAAAATAAAATCAACCTAGCTTTGTTGGCTACTATTGAAGAGTTGTAATTCACCTTTTTATGATAAACCAGCTGGTTTGGCATACTATCTATGGAAATAAAAATTTTAAATTATAAACATACCATTTGGGGAAAAACGATTAGCAGGGGAGAGATCTTTTATATAAAATACACAGATATACAAAAATCCAATTTATGCTAATCAAACTTCTCTTGCCAACAATTCAATCTAAGACGCTGGTCACATGTATCGATTCCAACTATATTCTACTGATAAGGGGCTACTCACTACTACAATTTAAAATGCGTTTGTCCTAAAAGTAGATAGTGTAAGTTTGTAGAAGTTCTGTTAACCGCACTTCTAACTAACTTATCCTCATTTACTAGACCATTTTAAAAATATTAACTATTAAGAGAAACTATTATGTACCTATAAAGTAAATCTAAATTACTTTAATTCATTTGTGATATTACATCACATATTACTCATATCAATATCAAAGTTAGCGACTTGATAAGTTATATGAAAACATTCTTTATTCACTCGGCAGCTATTAACAAACACAGTTTATAAGTAAATTTTTATTACTATATGATCACATACCTTATTTATTAGTTATTACATATGTATATCCTATCCCATCAGTTTCATTTTTTTTTGTGACAAAACATTGTCTTCCATGTATTAAATGTCATGTCAGTCTATTGACACCAGTACTCAAAACTGTAATAACTTAAAAATTAAATCCAATATTTAAAATAAATCGAAAAATAATCCAACAAATTTATTAAAACTTTATTTCCTCGGTACGTTTCGGTCACAAAAACCAACCAAACAAATCTTAGGACGTCACAAATGTTTTGTTATAAATGTAAATACAATAATCTTTATTTTGTCAAAACTTTGCTTATGTTATAAATTCGTTTTACCTCCTGATGATGATATTTTTGTACCCGAAACGCCTTGTTTGTAGAGTATTGTTGGATTATTTTTCTCTTCATGCATGCATGAGATATTTACAATTCACTACAATTCAGGTCACTTGTCACAAAAAAAATTGTTTATAAACTATACTTGGCAGCCGCCGAGTGAGATAAACCAATAGCGCTTTTGGCTGTCATAACTGAATAAAAACATTTGTCATAATAAAAGTGGAGAATTAATATCTTAAAAACACTCCTCCAACTTTGATCACCTTCAACCTTACTTTTTAGTTAACAGAACCTATAAGCTTTTTAACAAAATAAAATTCCCTAACTTTTTTCTACTAAAATTCTTATCCTAATACACTGACCGCGTCTTAATCCAACTTTTTAACCTTTCCTAAATCCTTACCTATATTTTACTTATTACAAGGTATCGCAGATTTTTTTCGAAAACATCAGACTTTCCCAAAGAGCTGCCAAACAAATTAGTTTCTTTTACGGTAAGATTTATCAAAATGTAGACAAGATATCTGCGATTGTAACGTATCACCCTTAATATTAAAAATGTCAAAAGTCACGCATCACATGTCTATTATGCTTCTAGTGATATTAACAGATACACCAGAAGAGAATCTTTAGTAGGTAAAGCAGAAGTTTAAAAAATTACATATCCCCACAAAAAAAAATGTCCACTGGACTATTAGGGGTGAAACCCAATTTTAGGAGGGTAAAACCAGTTTTTTTGGAAGATGTTTGCCAGAATAATGATGGAGAAGGGGTTTGTATACGGGTTGTTGCAAAAAGGCCGATACCCCTAAAAGCTTTCCGAATATTTCGTGGGGCTGGAAAGAAAACAAATCATGTTCACTGGATCAGATCCCCATGTCTGTTTTCAAGGTGGCTGAATCCGAATTCGACCTCAGTTTTGCCTGATCAGGTCTATTAAGGGTGAAGCCACCCTTTCAGGGAGTAAAACCAGTTTCTCATTTAAATTCATATATTATGTATAAGTATATACAAACCCCTCCTCCGTCGTGATTCTGACTTTCGAAAACAAAAAAACGGGTTTTACCCCCTAAAAAGGTGGTTTCTCGACTTAATTGACCTGATGGGGTGATACGGAGGTCGATTTATGTGGGTCTAGTCCTGTGGACATAAATAGCTTTTTTTCGTGGGGCTGTGTTATTTAAGTTTTAATCCCTGTATTGATTAAAGAAGTTTAACATTTAGTATATTTAAAATTTGTAGTAGTAGATCAAGCGTGAACTTACAATATCAACTCGTTTCTTGCAACTGAATGTATAGAAATGCTGTTATCGGTTTAATCCATCTTGACAACGGTATGCAGGATCATTCATTGTCATTTAAAACCCCTAAGGCCCATATTATCCATCTCCTGATAACTTCACCAGCAAGATAATTTCCAAAGATACTATTGTTGAGAGAATTGTTTCCATAGAAACTATCTGGCTGGTAAAGTTATCAGGAGATATATAATATGGGCCTAAATGCCAAGTTAGACCAGTTTTAAGTTTAAAACTCTTCAGTGAATACGGTTGTTAATAAATATGTTTTTGGGTAACTATTTACTAATTTTTAGGCATCAAAATTTTTTTTCTGTTTTCTGCAAGTTATTATCTGTAGAACTAGCTTGCGATATTAAATCTGAGATTCGTATTATAGGCAAGTTATTACTAACAAGTTTTGCAAAACATTACAGCCGTCTTATTTGGGGGTCAAAAAAGTTTAATTATTAAACGTTGATCGCAAATATCTTGACAAAACAGTAGTTATTATTTTGACTTTATAAATATTTTATATTCTGTTCATTAACTTCTGTTGTTTGTTTTAAAAATCATGTTTGGCAGCATCAACTTGTTCCTAAAAATAAATACGAAAACAACCTTTTCCATTCTCTCATACCAACATAATCATATCAATCAAAACTTGTGATCGTGTGGTTTCCCTACTAATTAAAAACCGTTAACTACAACACTACACATTTAACGAAAAACAATTTCTATATTTTCAAAACTTCATAGTTCACGTATACCAAATTTTTTTGCTCTCAAATTATATACAACTATGTTTTCTCAAGTGATCTTTAAACACGGAATAACTTTTTATATTGTTTTCATAATTAAAATTAAACAACTTGACAATAATACTGGGTGCATATAAAGCAAACCAAAATGTAATTTAGTGGCTAAAGTTCTTCAATGTTTTTTAAAAAATATTTCTTATTTTAACCCAGTATATCTCGAGAAGACAGTCAGTCGCAAACTCTATGAGGGTGTCACTTACAATTCCCTAATATTTATTCCAACATAAGCTATACTTCTCCTGAAGATGAATGAATAAGTTTGAAACATGTAAAGTACAATAAAATAAAGGTTTCTTATTAAATATACCTTAGTGAAGGTTGACTTAAGAGTATTATTTCTCCCCATTTAACTTGCCACTTCAAGTGTGGACTACTTCTTCAAATTAGAATCAAGATTAGTTCTTTATGTATTTTGCCGACACTGTATGGTTCTTACTTCGGCACCTGAGTTTAAATCATTAGAAGCTCTTTTTGCCCACGATACCCCACTGATGGGGCAAGACGGGCAGTAAACACTTTTTCGCATATTTTCATTTTTATTTTAATCATTAATAAGTTTTTACTTTGTAGCAATTTAGAACACTGAATACCAAACGGTTGTTTCAAGTTACCAACATTAAAAATGTTGTATTTTTCAAAACAAGGTTTTGAAAAATCTTGCATCACCCTCACCTAAATGGTTTTTCGTAAGTATCCTGTATAAAAAATTTTTGTTGTAAACAGAAGAAATTTAAGAAATAATCATTTTGGGGGGGGGGGGACTTGCTGTTAAAGCTGCCACTGCAGACAGCTCAATCAAACTGAGCAAGATTACAGAAATTGTCAATAAAATAGATTATAGGACTTGTTTTCGTTAGTAAAACACTAACATTTTAGCCAAAAAAGAACGAATTTAATAAATACAAACGATACAAAAAATTAGTAGTATTTAAAGAATCACTTATAATAATAGATATACTGGGTGATCACTAGGTAAGTTTAAATATATAACTGGATTGGCTATTAAAAAAAATATTTACACAGTCATTTAAGACTGATTAAAAAAAAAATTAATTTTCAAATTTTATGTTAGTAGCGTGTCATGGGCCCAGGATAAAGCTCAGTTAGGGCAGCCATTGTCGTGATTTTTATATACTTCAATTTAAAAAAAAACTTTTAAAAATTAACTATTACAAATTTGAAAATGACAAAATTATTTAAATATAGACATTTTTTACATTGAACGAAAAATGGCTAGGTGGCACGATACCAAATTTGACAAGAACGATGGTAGGTAGAGTGGCTCTTAAAACCAGGTGCTCAATATACAGGGTGTCCTTGAAATGACTACAATGCTTCACCACAAATTCCTTAACCAAAAATAAGGCGATCTAGGCAAACCTTCCTATATGCAATGTGGCTTCGTTTTGCCGCTACAGGGCGCTAAATTTTTCAAATTAATATTGTATTTTCGAAATACTTTCTAAACGCCTTTATCCATTTTCACTAACTTTGGAACAAGAATGACCACTTTTGATAGCGTGTTTGGACGTAAGCGCCATCTTTTTTTAATACCTGCAAATTTAAAAATGGCGTGTGATTGGTAATTAAAAGTTTCTCTTTTGTTACCCCCCGTATTAATTATTTTTCTGACACTAGCTGACTTCACGTTGAAAATTTTTTGTCTCATGTAAAAATTTAGCCAGACATGCAGTTTCTCTACAAAAAAATTATTTACGATGCAAAACACGAAAAAGTATCGAACAATTGTTATAAAAATTAAACTAGTTGGTAGTTATTTAGAATTAAAAATGTTTTCTCGTTCTGAATAAACAGCAATGAAGAATTACAAGGTATGGTAAATACTTTTTTTGTAGAGAAACTGCATGTCTGGATAAATTTTTACAAGAGACAAAAAAGTTTTAACGTGAAGTCAGCTAGTGTCAGAGAAATAATTTAAGTCATTTATACGGGGGGTACAAAAAGAGGAACTTTAATTACCAACCACACGCCATTTTTAAATTTGCCGGTATTAAAAAAAGATGGCGCTTACGTCAAAACACCCTATTAATAGTGGTTATTTTTAGTTACAAAATTAGTGGACATCGATAAAGGCGTTTAGAAAGTATTCCGAAAAAACAATATTAATTTGAAAACTTTAGCGCCCTGAAGCGGCAAAACGAAGCAACATTGCCTAGATCGCCTTATTTTTGGTTAAGGAATTTGTGGTGAAGCGTTGTAAAGTCATTTCAAGGACACCCTGTATAACACGCCACTGAGAACAATCTTGTAGAAACGCAAAAATTGTTGGTAAACATATTTTTTAATAGCCCACGAAAACTTTTCTTTAAGTATTAGAACACATTTGGACCACCCTGTATAAATCTTACAAAAAAAATTAAAATAACAATAAGAAAATAACCCGTATTGTGTCACTTTTAAGAAAAAGGGTTTAGAATTTAGAAACGTAAATATGTCAAAAAAAAATATTGATTAAATCATAGACATTTTGCCTCAACAGAACAAACAATCTTTTAACAAGTTTTTTTTGTTGTAACAAGTTAAATTACACTGATTTTTGTTATATAAAGTGTGATTCGTTCTCGTGTCTAACCAAACTCATTACAACATTGCCTTGTTAACAACCGCAATTAAAATAGTCAAGTAATATATATTTATAGTTTTAAACTAGCTTTGGAAAAAATGGTTAAATACCGATAAAATAGCCGAAAATAAATGTATGACTTCTGGAATGTCGTTTGTGTCAAAATATCATCAATCGATCACGATACAAAGATTTGACACTCTACTGACACAATACGAGTTGTATAAATAAAAACAATACAAAATACACTAATACTAGGTTTGGAGGCTCTGTCTAACCTACCGTAAACCTCCTCAATTATTCCTAGAAAAATTATCATATACTGTATATTTACAAAAGGAACAAAACAATTCACAAAACTCCTTACAGTGATAGTAATATTATTATAATGATAAATATATATTTTTGGCGTTTCATAAAAAAAGAAACTTTCAACTCTTTTAAGTAACAAAATTATAAAATAAAAAAATCGTCATGTTCAACCTTGGATTACTTCTATAATATACTTAAACAATATGTGTATTTGTAAATAGTTTTTGTTTTATTAGAAAATAAACCAAGTTATTTGGTCCATCAGTCTTTGGCTCGTGTCACAGTTGTATCGCTTAAATTTTTAATAAAAATAAAATCAGATATTATTTTTTAATGAATTTTTAAATTTATACAGGCTGTCCATTTGAAAGCCACCACTCTTAGTATTTCAGCCCTTCTACAAAATAGTAGTGAAGGACATAATCGGTATATTTCAATAATCGGATAATAGCGATATAACCGGATGATACTCGAAATCGTAATCGCTTTGCATGCTCGCTTCCAGCAGGTATTAAGAACCGGACCGCAGCGCCGTCTGTCGACTCGAAATCGACCCGAGAAATCCTCGACTTAAAATAACCGATGATACTCGGAATTTAGGTGTGATATAGCCGATAGAGGTATGCCGACTGGACATCAAGATAAAGCCGAGAAGAGCAGCAAAGCATGAGATCTCGCTGTTCATTTCACTCTTTCACTGTACGCACGCCCTCGAATTAAAACTCACGTTTGTCGGATTGTAAATCAGATATAGTCGGCTGAAATTCAGGTTACGATTGCGAGTATCCTAGAAATTAATAATCGGAATACCGAGGATTTTTAATTCGAATTATCCAATCGCTACAAAATATGAAAAGCTAAAAAAATACGTCCAAGGGGGATATTCTTCAGGCTGGTTTTCAATTAAATCATTTACACCTTCTTGCTGGGGAGTGGAATTAACCCTTAAAATTTTAAATGGAAAGGGGGGTTGAGTGATTTGAAAGGTGGTTTAACTGCCTTTTCAAAAGTACCACACATTTGATCTTTATTTTCAATAATTTTCGAAAAATCAAGTAAAAACTGCAGGTATAAACTGAATTGTAGTAAAACCTAAATCCATTTTCAAGGTATAAGCTTGTTTTTTCGAAAACTAATAACATGTTAAGTATGAGATACTTTTGCAAAGATAATGGAACGACCTTTTAAATGATGTATCACTCAACTCTCCTTCACATTTAAGATTTTAGAGATTGTTTCCACCCCAGCTAGAGGGTTGATATAATTTAATTGAGCAACTTGAAAAATGTTCCCCTGAGGGAAGGGCTGATATGTTTCCAAATAGACACCCAGTAGATGCTGCTTGTATCAAAGCTGGAATGTTTTTTACGTAAAAAGAATTCGCATAATTGATAATTTTATAGATTTACCATAAAACAGCCCATAAATGATGTATGGTATTAAGGTAAAATTATACTTCTAAAAAAAAAATTATAGGCAACTCGAAATGTTCGCATTGTTTCAATATTGTGTAAAGTAGACAAAAAGGTTATTTAAGCGATATTATCATGCGCGCTGCGAAATCAGACTTATAGAACAGAGTGTGAAAATTTTTCATCAGGTTATTTTTTAATCACAAACTTCAATACTAATAATTTGGTATGAATAATGGCACAATAAATAAAACGCTTGAAATAATACAATATTGCTAATTCCTGTACAATTTTTTGAAAAAAAAAAACAATTCTAGTAACTATCAAAGTTAGACAACACAATTCTTAGCATTATAATATAAATGCTATTAATATGTTTTTATACTTAAACTGCCATTTTTTTTCATTTAAAATGCCTTGACCTCTGTCTGTACCCACTAGAGGGGGTTGTTCGGGTTTGTTCACTATAAAACTTGTAGCAGTCAGCTGTATTTTGATGCCGTCGCCGTCTTTATTTTCAAATAAAAACTTCGTATTTTTCCTTCTTTATAAAATGCAATATTCCGTTTTTTGTCATTTGTTATAACTGAGGTATCATTGACTTTTTTCTAAATACGGACACATCATTGCAATTGGAGTAAAACGTACTTTTTATGTATAATTTTAGCAAAAAAAAATTATAAATGTTAACAGCTAAAGTTGTCATTATCAGTCAATTTCAAATAATTGTCTACTTACGTATTAATTTTAATATAACGAAAAATTTAGCAATATTGTATAATTCAATATTACATCCTCGGGTAAAAGGAAGGTCCCTAAATAATATCATTAATAACGTAATCCGATTTTTATCTGATTCTCAGTCTTAATATTTCTTCTCTGACACACTCTGCCTATAAGGCGGACTTCGCCTGCGCTCGACACGGTCAAAAATCGGGACTGGAGCAGCGCTGTTAACGTTCTAGGGTCGACGTTAACTCGCGCAGGCGTACAAAGGCTGTTGTTTGAGGTGGCGGATTAACGGAACGTGGAAACTAAACAACATTGACAAAATCCGAGGTCGGCCGGTCGTCTGCAATAACGTATTCCGCAATACTAGCCTCCCTACACAGTGCTCATCCGTCGCGCTTGGCTGCAAGATGGATGCCCATGGCCGGTTTCCTACCGTAGCTGGGGCGCATCTTGGCAAAGCGAATTATATTCGATCACGAGGCCTGAAACAGAAAATATAAATCGGTTAAAATATTTAAAACATGATAATATGAAGGGTTTAGAACAACGACGACAGGGTAAAATAGACCAAGCGTTCCCTTTAATCACAACAAGACGACAAAACCTAATATGCAAACACTATGCACTCACAAGTTAATGAATGAAATACACTATTCAATAGGACTTAAGTGGGCAAAACAGTTAATAAATAACAGTTGCGACTGTTATTGTTGTTAAAATAACAGGTTACTTTCAAAATCTTGTTGCTGCCTTGTTTGTAAACTGTTATTACTGTAATAATTCGGGTCAAGTTAACCGCCGCCTAATAATAATAATAATAATACGTTTATTGTCATAAAAATTCAAAAAGTTGAACATTGACAAAGTCAGGCCTTAAGCTAAAAGGAGTAAACCGGGTGTTGCATCGTCGAGCGGGACATAGGAAATCCCATGTAATTTTAAATGGGGTCAATTATTGGCTTCCCTAATTAGTTTAGAGAAAAATTCTATTATAAAGAGCACTAAAACCCACATTCAAAAGAATTACTTTAGATATTTTTGATGAACCCGTTTACGGGTTATCGCAGATGTCTTTTGAACTATTTCTCCTTTTTATGACCCCGTATTTGCGGGAACCAGTCAAAGTAAAAGATGACTGTCACATAAAGTTGTCATTTTAAAATGTGTGCTTTATTGTTATAAAAACTCGTACATCGAAAATATTAAAGGTGTATTTATGAGTACAAATTAATCTGAATAAAACTAAAATAAAGTATCCAATTACAAGGTTAATTATGACATTTTACATGTTTCAATATTTTACTAATTAATAGGTAGGTACTATTAAATTGTTAGAACTTTAGGATTTAAGAAGATGTTCAAATATTCCTCCATTGACTGCTAGACAATAACCGAGGCGATCATAAAATTCTCTTCTTACATTCGCTAGTTGGTAAACTGAAATTCTATTGCATTCGGCAGAAATAGCATTTTTTAACTCGTCTAGATTTGGGTATTTTTTATCTTTGTATATCCAGTTTTTTAAATGGCCACAGAGAAAGAAATCATTTGGCGATAAATCAGGAGACCTGGCTGGCTAATTTACTGTATGATTTAAGCCAATAACATTTCCATTAAAAGCACGGTTTAAATATTCCCAGACAGCCAGGGTACTATGTGCCGGGCAGCCATCCATTTGGTACCAAACTTCCTGATTTTCCCTGGCGGCATCATGTAAAGTAGATAAAATATGATCTTCAAGTAGTTCCAAAAAATATTCTGCATTTAAATTTCGTGTAAGAAATAATGGCTCGATAATATTTCCTCCGAAAATCCCAGCCCAAACATTAACTTTTTGTGGATATTGCGTCCTTGTTTCGACAAACCTGTGTTGGTTTTCTTTGCTCCAATATCGATAATTTTGAACATTGGGTTCATTGTTTAAGGTAAATGTGCATTCGTCAGTGAAACAAATGTTTTTTAAAAATTCCCTATCCATGTTTGCTCTTTCAATCATACCAAAACAAAACTCCTGTCGTCGTATTTCGTCCTTATCTCTTAGCTCTTGGTGCTTTTCATATTTGTATGAATAATATTGATGTCGTTTCAAAGCTCGTAACGCTGTGGTGTGATCTAATTCTATGTCATTCTCAAGTTTCCTTGTGCTGATCTTCCCATCATTTTCTTCCACGCACAATAAAACTTGCAAGTCCCTATCATTTCTTGCATCTCTTCTTTGTTCCTGCCTTTGCAAGTCCCTATCATTTCTTGCATCTCTTCTTTGTTCCTGCCTTTCTTCACATCTGCAGTTATTTATGACAGTGCCTTTTGCCTCAAATTTCTTGATAGTCCTTTCGACTGTAGATTTTGCAGCTATCGGTCTATTCGGATACAGAGCAGCAAACATGTCTGACACATTTTGATAACTATTTCCTTGATAATACCATTTAATCATCAATATTCTTTCTTCAGAAGTGTAATTCATGGCTAATATTTTCGATGTACGAGTTTTTATAACAATAAAGCACACATTTCAAAATGACAACTTTATTTGACAGTCATCTTTTACCTTGACTGGTGCCCGCAAATACGGGGCCATAAAAAGGAGAAATAGGTAAAAAGAAATCGGCGATAACCCGTAAACGGGCTCATCAAAAATATCCAAAGTTATTCTTTTGAATGTGGGTTTTAAAAAACCTAAATAGAACTTTTCTCTAAAATAATTAGGGAAGCCAATAATTGACCCCATTTAAAATTACATGGGATTTCCTATGTCCCGCTCGACGATGCAACACCCGGTATATCTGTTGCATATCATACAATTTTAAAGGTCGATTGGGGTTGAGACCCCGTTGAAAATATCAGAAAATAGAGTAACAATCCTGATGTAATATTATTTACATCGCAAAAACCCAACAAACTTTAATTTTAATAAAGCATTAAGCATAATATATACATTTTATAGAAAATAAGGGTTGGTTGGAAAATCAATAATAAACAAGTTTCCCATTTGTTAACTAAAAAGCTCATCCTGGATTGTTTAATTTTGCCATTTGATCACTCTTTCCAAAATGGATTAAAATTATTAAAAATATTTTTCACAACTACATAATTGCAAAAAGTGCATTCAATACATTATAATTATGACTCTCTTAATTTTAATTAATGTACGTGTTTTGTACACATTCTATTAACCTCGCCCTGAAATAGTATAGTCGAAATTACAAAAAATAATCGTGTATAAAAGTTACCTACTGAAAAAAAAAACAGAAAACTTTTTTGTAACTTATGTATGTACAAATGCAAACGCACTTTTTATTTATATAGGATGAAAATAAAACTGAAAATAAGATAAATGTTACCTGCTTCACGACAATGACACCCGGTCGCGACTGCTGATGTTGCTGTACTGTGGCGGCGCTGTATTCCACGTAGGTGCATTCAGGAATGGTTCGCGTCGTT
This sequence comes from Polydrusus cervinus, assembly GCA_935413205.1. Lineage (NCBI taxonomy): Eukaryota > Metazoa > Arthropoda > Insecta > Coleoptera > Curculionidae > Polydrusus > Polydrusus cervinus. Next base: position 48,624,915 of record OW284514.1, read on the forward strand.
AGGGCGAGGGGAGCATCCTGCGTTGTTGGAGTCGTCGTTACAGTCACAGACGCGCCAACAGCTGAATCGTCGCTAAACATGTGGTCACCTAGAAAGAAGATTGAGTTTAACTAAAAATCGATCTACATATGCTTACAATGAGTATAGGATTTTCATCCTAAGATTGAGAATTGACATTTTTAATTAAGCATGAATGACCGTCAATACTGGCCACGTCATTAACATTAAAATAATATAAATTACCTTCTAGATGCCGAATGGCTTCAACAATAGTTTCCAGGTTCTGTCTGGAGGTATTGCTTACGGCGTATATTCTTCCAGAGCTCATATCTTCGGGAGCATTATCTTCACTGTTATCAGAGGGAAGCCTTTCAACCTCAACCTAAAAGTAAATAAATTTTTAAATAAAAGCAAATTAGAGAACATTGGAAACATTGCCATGCTGCCGTTTTCAGAACGTATATTTGAGAAAGTCCGTGACTTTGTTTCAATAGTTTTTTAAATTTATTTATTTTCTCAATGATGGCTTAAAAATATCGAAAAGTAAAAACCCAGAAAATTATATTTTTAGTTAGGGCTCATCAGAAAGCCAATGTCTATAAGCAATTCCCAATACAGCGTAAATGTGCTTTCAAGATATTTTTAAAAATAAATATACGATGAAAGCCTAGTTTCGCCATCTGTAGGAATCAATTCAATGTAAGAGATAGCCATCAGACGTGAAAACATAAAATTAACAAACCAAGTACGTTAGGCCAACACATCTAGTATATGAAACGTTTTTGCGCCTCCCCCCACCCATATGTTGGCCTAACGTACTTGGTTTATTGTTGGTTCTACGTTTTTACGTCTGATTTTTTGCATTTAGTTGATTCCTACAGATGGCGATACTAGGTTTTCATCATATATTTATTCTTAAAAATATCTTGAAAGCATATTTTCGCTGTATTGGGAATTGCTTACAGGTTTTGGCTTTCTGATGAGTCCTGATAAGGACGAAACAGCCCGTCATTGTCTACCTATGCCCCAGGGAACCCATTACCTTTGGCGTCCCTGTGTACTTTAATCCAAAAGATAGACGCACTACTTTGTCCGCCTGCCGCTAAAATTTTCTATTTTACTTATACGGACACTTAACTCCACTACTTTATTATATTTTTTGTTCCTTTATAAACTACAAAATAAATCAGAATTTGGTAAAAGAGCTCTTACCTTTGGTTCAGCCTTAATAGCAGCTTCCAGCACGCTCGGTAGCCTTTGTTCCCCAGGGACCACAGAAGTTACCACAGGCTCCGGGCTAGAACACCGGGATTCAGGTTGTGAGCATACAATAGTCTGGGTGTGGGCTACAGGTGGCAAGCTGTCTGCGGCCACTAGCTGAAGACCGATATCTTCGGTTTCTTCTGTAGCAAGGAACTGTATTTGGGTTTGGTTAATGGCCTAAAAAGAAACAGAACATGTAAGATCAATCTCAATGTGGAATCTAGCTTTAACGTGTGTTCTAGTAAAGGTACCTTGCTAAGCGCTGAGACAAGAGAACGAGGCCATTTTTTACACATAGGTTATTATTTAAATATACAGTGTGTCTACGGAAGGTGGCTCGCCCCTATAACTTTTTTGTTTTTAAAAAAAGTGAAATGAAAATTGGAGGATTTATATATGACGTAAAATTGCATTTTTTAACAAATCATTTAACTTTATGAAACTTCCGGTTTTACCGGAAGTGACAAACTTTTAAATGGGACACTTGGTATATTTCACCTTTTTTTTTCCCCTATATGACGTTCTAAATATAACCATGTGTCACTTAAATTTTAGGTTTCACACAGCAGATAGATTTTAACCAAAAACAGTCAAGTTGTATATTTTCAAAGGTTTTAGGACTGATATAAGTTATTTAAACGTATTCATATCCTTCTAGATAAAAAATATATAAAAAAAAAATTGGTGACAAAAAGTGACAAGTGATACATGGTTGTATTTAGAACGACATATAGAGTTAAAAAAAAAATATACCAGGTGTCCCATTTAAAAATAAAAAGTTTATGTCACTTCCGGTTAAACCGGAAGTTTCATAAAGTTAAATCATTTGTCAAAAAATGCAATTTTACGTCATATAATCCTCCAATTTTCATTTCACTATTTTTAAAAACAAAAAAACTATAGGGGCGAGCCACCTTCCGTGGACAACCGGTATAGATATCATGATTATTTTCCATGGAGTAGAGTTTATTACCGATATGGTCCCATTATTATTATTGTAACAAATTTTAACAGCAATAAAAATTCTTCCGTCTAAAGAATGTTACTAGAAATAACGTGTCTCATCGGCAGCCAATAAAGTGGGAGCAGGTATAGAAGAAAATAGTGTCTGTTTGCTGTAAGAATAGCATACTATTCTTACAGCAGTAACTGTATCTAATTTTTGATCAAGGATGAACATATTGCCTATTTTTCCTGTACCCTTTATATGCAAATAAAATCTTGTAAGTAGGTACAGCTAAAAACACTTAAAATTGATATGAAATTTTGTCAACCTAAAAAGCTTTAAAGGCAAAAATATTTTGGTCTTCTGTATGTTCTAGACCAGAGTAGGAATTTGGTTCCTAACAAAACATAATTATACCGTCTTTTGATAAGTAATTATTGCCGAAAACCTCGCAACACTTACTTGCTGCTGTTGCTGCTGAAACAATTGCTGCTCGAGCTGCCTCACTTGATCCTCGAGAAGCAGCCTCAAGTTGCGCTCTCTATCAAGAGCCATTTTCAACTCGTTGGGAGATTCATTGCTAGAAGTAGGGTTAACTGTCACAGTAATTAGCTTGACTGGTTCTGGAGACATGGAACCAAGACCTGAAAGCCCGATATTATAAACTTTTGGTTATCTTTTCTTATAATACAAGGAAGAAATAAAAACTCAAAGTCTTCCTCCACTGTTATATTGTTTATTTATTATTCAATTTTTTATTATTTGTTTAATATAACAGTAGAGGAAGACTTTGAGTTCTTATTTCTTTCCTTCCAAATATACACTCCACTTTAAGTAAGGACTATTTCTTCAAGTTTTCTTATAATATTAATAAGTACTATTGGTAATATTGGGAGATAATGTCACTATGTAACATAAAAAAGGATTTTTATACACATTTTACGATTCAAAGGATCAGTTTTTGACATTTTGTCAAGGGTGTTAAAAAGTCTGGATTATTGCAAATGTCTTAAAAAATACTGAATATCATGTTTATTTAAATTTACACATCCATATACCTAGTTAATAATGGGATACCTAGTTTCTGTAATTGTCCAGTGTTAGCCAGAAAAATAATATATTAAGAGTTAGGGATAACGACGCATTCGCCATTTCATTTGTTGATCAATTTTTCGTATCTTCTTTGTTGTATCCAAAAAACGGCCAAACTACGAAGATTGAAATGAAGAATGAATTGTTTTTCCCGGCATACTTGACATAACTTCTCATTGCTTATAAGGGTCTAGAAATTACGTTTATCATATTTCTTGTTAATTTCTACCATTACCTAATAAATAATTATTAACTTGTGATACACCGTTAGAAAGAAAATTAATTGAAGAATTTTATTATAATAAAACAAAGATGGGTTGCCATTTGAAAAAAATCGAGAAATTTCGCTTCGTTTTTTTTAAAAAACAGGAAGTAAATGAAATAGCCCTAACGGATACATGTTTTTCAAAGAAGTAAATTTTATATTATAAAGCCGATTAAAATAAACCATTTTAACATTTTCACGGCCTACTTGTTATCACTAACCTTATTTTATTAAAGTAATGGACATTTTAGAAAACAAAGGAAAATTAATCAGGCGGTCATTTTCAAAACAAACGATAGAGTGTGATATGTCATTGAAAAAAAAAGAAAAAAAGAAATCTACAGAATGTAATTATAAAATAAAAATGAGGGGTTTCTATATAAAATTTAAAAGTTGACTTTACCGGAAGTTGGTTTGAATTGGCCGAAAACTGGCAATTTACTTATTAACTCCTCAAATTTTTAAATCTTTACATTTAAAATTACGGATTTTTTTTTCTTGTGTCACCCCGAATAACTCAATATGCGGACATCCTTTATTGCTAATCTAAGATATGTACCTTCATCAGCAGATTCTGCGGAGAGAGTGGGCAGGATGAGTTCGGTCTTCATGCGTTTTTTCGGAGGCAACTCGCCTCCTTCATGCTGTCCTACAAGACGCTTCAGTTGACAGTTCTGAGATAAGAGTCTCGTCTTCTCTTGCTCCAGGGAGTAAATGTACTCTGCTGTTTGTTGAAGAATGGCGGCCTGAAAAAAAAATTGTGTTACAATCATCAAGCAACATCTTGCTGGTGGAGTTCATCAAAAACTGTTTAAGCAGTTTTAGAGTCCTTTATTTCTTCCGTCGGATTCTAGTTCTACTGACGAAATGAAAGAAAAATCTTTATTTAACAGTGTTATAGGTAATCGACAGTGGTGACCTCCATGTTAGCGGCCAGAGCTTAATAATTTGAGGTTAGTTTTGTTTTTTAAATCATGTTAAGACGTCTAGGCGTTGACATATTAAATATATTTTAAGGTTAATTTTGTTTATCAATTCACAAGACGTTAATATTGGTTATTTTTAATTTTGAAAGGTGATGAGTGATCGACCGATACCAATTTATCGGCCTAAAGGCCGATATACGAAAGGTGTATAGTGAAATTCCCCTTGGCGGACACACCTCTCTCGTGGTCTCAACCGATTCTCATATAATTTGCATCGCGTTACCTCCCTCTTAGATTTAAATAACGTTTTTTTTTGTATTTCTTTTAGGAGGACACCCCTCTTGAACGAACACTCGGTTGATCCCGTTGATGTCCGCCCGAGGGAGATTTCACAGTATATCGGCTTTCTGGCCGATATACTTTACCTGTAGCAAAATTACAACGCGACGAATGATTCCAAGCTTTTTATTAAAAAATGAAGATAAAATGTCAAACAGATATTTTAAAAATAATAAAGGACTGACAACGAAGCAAGTTCACATTTCTTGCATTTAGCACTTGATGTTACATATTACCGATTTATCATTCTTAAGAAAATATTTCCAAAAAATACTTTTTCGTGCGGCCATTTTTTAATTTTCTACGAATATTAACAACTTCGAATCTGCAAAATCAAACTAGCGACAAGTAAATAGACAAACCAAGAAAGACCTGCGTCCACCGAGGTATCGAACAAATATTTTTCTATTGAGCAGAAAAGGTTTTTGCTCAAAACGACCAATTGCCGGGGCATTTCTGGTAAACATGGTATACCTTGGGTTTCTAAAGACTAAACATCTGGCTTTGACTGTAATTAGGTTTGCCAAGTTTTTCAGGAGCAAAGGATTTTTCTCCATTAAACTCCGATAAAAAGTGACTTAAAAAAGGTCATTGTTGATCTTTCTAAACCTCCATTCCCAAAGGCCTTCTAAATTTTCCTCCAATCAAAAGCGACTTCTAAAAAAAGGTCCTCAGTCTTCTCAAACCTCTACTCCATTCCAAAGTGGCTAAAAAAAACGAGTCGTCCGTGCCCAAAAATTCTCCTCCAATTTAGCGACTTAATAATACTACTAGAAAAAGGAGGACATTTCGGTAAAAAATGAGACAAGAGGACTCAATGTCTTAAAGGAGAACTGTCCTTCCGTAAGGAGTACACTTGACAACCCTAACTGTGACATAGATAACATTGGCACACTTTACTTACTCACAGTCACAGTTACCGGATTATCAGATCAGGAATTAAGCTATGTAACTGGGCCACATTGATTCTGAAAAAATAATTATTATGGTTATAAGGGGAGAGGAAGATTTATCGGAAAATCGGGAGCCTCTAGGCTAAATCGAGACGCAACCGTAGCTTGCAGCAGTACAGTATACACGCTTCCTTTATTAACCAACAACACTATTTAAAAACCCGTCTAAGTCTAAATATATAGCGTTCGAACATTTCATGGCATGACTGGCATGCAGGAATCGCTCAAGCATGGCATTTTTATTGCAGAGGTCAGTCAACAGCGTAAACCTTGCTGCAAATTAAACATCAGACTTTAAATGGCCAGAGTATGAGACCAACAAAACTGCATACTATAAGCAAACGGCGCATACAATTCATGACCAATCGGCATTCCTCTTTAACACAGATGATTACTAGATGAACGTATGGTTATGGTGTATGTTGCGCTTAGCTTAGCTTAGCGCTGCCGTGTCGGTGCATATCCAAGCCGACAAATATTCGTCGTAGAGAGTAGTAACTACACTACTACTATATCTTTCCTTGTCACCTAACGTAACAATCTGAATATAGCATTGCAAAAAAAAAACGACCGGTTTGAGGCGATTCAGTTGTGGCCGCTCTTATTCTAAAAATAGAACGTAGTAACCTTAGTAACCTAGGCAACGCATCGAAAGGTTGTTTGATAAGTGCTGCCACCCCACGCCGTCCACGGTGGAATCCGGAACTACAACGGGCGCGCACTCGCACCGAAGAAAAATAATACTGGGAGAGGGGAAGGGAGGAACAGCCAGTTGGCTAGCCGGTTCGAGACTCAGTGACAACGATGTCAGATTGTTCAAGAAATTATTGTGTTTTAAGGTATTTCAGCATTCATTGGCGAAGATACAAGGGACTTCCAAGAATTTAATTTGCATGTTGGGTATGTATATTGCCATAAATTCTTTAGCCACTGTCGGGAAACTTTGATTTTTTCACCAAAGGGCATAATTAAAAATTGACATTTGGAGGAGAAGCCCGCCACGCCCATTTTTTACCCAAAATTCGTTAAAGCCGTTAAAAAAATATAAAATCTTTGGAAAAAACTTTATTAAACAAAATTAAAATGCAAACATTATAAACATAAGTTATGTTAAGTACCTATGTTACATAAAACATAACTAACAAACATAAAAATAATATAGCTACAAAATAGGTAAAAAAAGTGAAAAAAACATAATTAATTCTAAACTCAAAAGATATTTTTCTGAGGATTTTACTTTTTTTAAAATATCTAAAAAACCTAGCAACCCTAGGTATGTACGAATATAAGTTTTAAAATGAAGTTGCATATGATTTTTCGACTTTTTTAAGATTATCTAAATTCTTTATTATAATGGTTTGATGTAGTACCCTATAATCATTATAAGCAATAAATCTCACAGTTAAATTGCTTATACTCAAATCAGGTATCTTTGAGAAAATAGACAGCTTCTTCGAACTACATTCATTAATCTAACAAAAATTTGTCATCAGGAATAAAATCAGTAAGACACATGTTAGAAACTTTTTTTCTACTGCCACATGGAAATTTGCTTTTTCCTTTACAGTAAAGTGATTGGATAAGTAGGCTATTCCGGTTAACTGAACGGATGTAATTTCATATCCTATTCATCCTAGTTAGGATATAAAACTGACCAATCACAGTGGTTAAAAGGAACCAAAATTACATGTTGTAAATTTTTCGAGTAGTTTTCTGATACTTGACAGAAGGGAGGTTAAGAATACATATCAAATATATGCAATATGCTAGATGAAATTTGTTCTTTTTTAATTTAAATCAAAACATTTATCCCAGAGTCTACGAGTAGGTACGCATACACAATTTTTTCCTAAAGACTGCACGAAATGGTGCGAAAATTGAAGGTATACCTTAATAATTTCTGCCGAAATGCATAGTCGTTCGCCAGCGACTCTTATTTACTTTAGCTGTTGGTCAAGTGTTAGCTGCTGACCATCTAAACGAGCGTTACGTCATAGTTGGCTGGCAGCTATGAAGAGTAAGGTCTAGTGACGCATTCGCCATTTCTTTTTTGATCAATATTTCGTTAATTATTCAAAATACCGGTCAAATACTGACATTTGAATGACAACAATTATACAAGTTTGAATTTAAAAAGTAATAAAAAAAAACGAAAAATGAAGTTGCTTTTATTAATTCATTAATCAATATTTCTTTAGTTCAAAATTGTAGGTAATTGCTACTCAAGAAAGGCTATTTGGCCCCTTTTTGAATGAAGCGAAAAGGATAAGAAATATTGATCAAAAAATGAAATGGCGAATGCATCACTAGACTTTACTCTGAAACTGAAACTTTGGGACGTGCACTGACAAACCCGCCCTCGGTCAGGTGTATTAAATGCTTGTTTTGTGGCAACATTATTTTAAATTAACGAGACCTCGTCTATACCCTATAATTTTTTTTCTTTAGGTCAAGTAAGAAGGTTTTCAGAATGGATAATTAACATTAATAAACAATAAATAATTGAAATACCCCACATAACATCAAAAGAATATTCACAATCTTAGCACATTCCTCCAAGATGCTACTTAGATACCTTCTTCTGTGCATGTTCATATTACATGCTTAGAATATATGGACAGTGCGTTAAAAATTATGTTCAATTACGATCGTCCTTATCACATGAAATGTTTATTCCAAAGCAGTCGTTCTAGCAACATGCCACAAGGCATAAGATATGGATATCCTAAAAAGGTATACTCATAGTAGGAGCATTTGTTGTTATATTTTAAATTATATTAGGCGGTAGTGCTAATAATTTTTAAACTGATAATCAGTAGGTACTTAAAGGGCTGACAATACTTATTTACTAAGATTACTCGGGGCTCAAAGGTAATTATTTAAAGAAAAAAGCTAATTTTGTATAACACCCAATAGAAGTGTTATGTCTGTTAAACCCTGTTATTTAACGAGGGGATATTATTCGTCTGCACTAATCATTCTCTGATTGGTTGGGATCCATCCCCTTCCCTCGGGTTAATTAGTTACTTGACGTGTAGGGTCTCCCTTATATTGGAATTTTGACGTATATGGTATCCTTTAATATTGTATTGTCGATTGCATACCTTTTTTTTCACCCTAACCCCCCTAACCTAGTATTTATTTTCTTTGGCGGTTGGCGTTTTCGAGTTTTCGACTTTCGTTCAAAGTTTTAAAGCATTTGGCTAAGCTAACGAAGGAAACTCTGTGTACGGTGTAAGTGTTTTTTGGTTGTGATATATACTTAATTTTGGACGTTCCAGGTAAGGCTACGCTTTTTTTATATGCCCGGTTTATCCATGGTGTATCCTTCGTTTATCCCCAAGTGATCCCTAACCTCACTCTTTTAATTTTGTTTTTGGTTTCTTTTTTCAAATAATATACCTACCTAGTTAACTTAAGACTTAAGTAAGCTTCTTTATGTTATTTTACTTTCAAATTGTGGAGTTTTTATCGGTGCACGTATTCAATTTAAAGATTCAAGGACTTACCTACTATAAATATATTTTTTCAGCTTGTAATTAATTTGAACAAACCCTAAAAGTCCTATATCCTAGAAATTTACTGAAATTATCCCCCTGTAGGTATTATAAGTTGCTAGAATTGGAATTTCGAAATACAGTCTGCTTGGAGGACTATAACATTCGTGTTATACAAAATTACAGCATGTCGTGTGTTAATTAGAAATTATTGTTTTGGAAACCCAGCAAACTTTATATTATATTATGTTTTTTTTGTTAGGTTTAAAAATGGCTCCTAGGCGATTTAAAAAAGGGTTTGCAAGAAAGTTCAAGATTAACCAAAAAAAACAACGATTAGCTTCAATTTTGGCAGTCTGTAGTCGACCAATTGTTACAACACAAAATATCAGAAATTTTTCCTCATCTGTGGAAAGTACTGTTGTAGACACACGTGTTCAGGAAATTGTGGATGGTGGTAGTAGCTCCTCATGTATTGATGATGGCTTACCTTCTGAGTCACATGCTGTTGTGGATACAAACCCTATTAAGTACTACGAAAACAAATTTTCAGACAAAATTGGCTTCTCATATCATAACCTATCTATTGTTTTTAAAAAATATAATCTGAATTTTAGAAAAATCCTCGAAACATTCAGGACAAGGCGAGATTTCTTTGCAGACCGCTCCAACTTCTTTTCATCAAGGATCTTCATCACCAGATTTTGAGTCTTTTTGTTTAGGTAGATATATTTCGACGAATGAAATATTTTGTGTTATACAATTTAAGAGTATTGAGCTTGTTATTAATAAAATAGTCAAACCTAGTTATAAATAAAATAGTGAAAACTCTCAAATATTTTATATAAAGAATCTGAAAATGCTACATGTACTGTGGACTGTGAACCACTTGTTATATTAACAAAAAACTTAAAGTGCCCTATTTTTAGAGTCCAACCTTAATAAGAGAAAGGTTCCAGTAACACCAAGGCAACACAGAGAACCAGACAATGCTGTTATTGATAATGGTAATATGATGCAATTTTCCTTCCAAAGCAGACTAGTTTTTGTTTTACAAAAATTATTTTCACATATTTAAACTCCTTTTAACCATTTTTCTTTTCTCAAGTTGTGTATATTATGTTTCAGATTTTAAAAGAGTTGTTCTAAGTGAGTTATCTCACTTACATTTAAAAATTAACGCAATTGGCGAAAACATCACCAGCCTTGTCACATGGCATAGTGTAAATGGAGGCAATCTACCATCATCTACAATTGAGGAAGTAACCTTTCTTAACAATATATTTCCTATAAAAAGTACAGAAGAATTGAATAATTTTGAAAAATGGTTGGCCAAAGAAAAGAACTATAAATTATTGGTAAAAGAAAGTTGTTATAAAAAAAATAGAAAAATTATAATCAAAGTTTTAGGAGAACATTTCCTTTTTTAAATGTTGTAATTTTTAGGTTGCAGAATTCAAAAGAATTGGAGGTCAATCACTGCCTCAAACTGTTCGAAGGATTTTATATCGTGGTTTAACGAACAAAGTTGGAAACTTATATTCATGGGATGGGGCCAAAAAGAAATCCCCCCTCAAACATCTTTTGTTACCCCGAGCTGTACTTGGTAAGTCTTTGTTTATTCAAAAGAGTAATTTATTATTCCTAGAGATTAAAAAAAAAGATAAGTAAAATATATACCATGAGATTACTTCACATTAACATAATTATTGTTTTTAGATGCAGTTAAAATACAGTATCCACAATCAAAGGAAAATTAAATAATTGACATAATTAGAGTGTGGATGGTTAAGGCCAAGGAGAGAATGAAAAGTGAAGGACAAGCTGAGGAGAATCAACCCACTGAGGAGAATCAACCCAGTGAGGAGAATCAACCCACCAATTAGTGTCTTAAGTATATTCATAACGTTCGTAGCTGCTAATATTAAAATGACTTAGGATTGGTACTGTATACAGGGTGATTTTATTTAGTTTCATACAGGGGATCTTCAAAATCATTCCTAAAATCTATAAATGTTAATTCTGGAAGAAAATTAATTAAAGTGAATTCTAAAACAACGGAATGTTTCCCTTCTACTTTTGTATTTTTTAAATTAATATTAACGGAACTAGGCGAGTGATTTAAAAAACTAAAAAAATGACATTAATTCAAGAATAAAAATTTAATTCGATTTTAGAGCTTGTAGAACTGCAATTCTTTATCCATTTAAGCTTTCGTACCTCCAATATTTATTCTTCAGGATTCAAAAAACCTTACCCTGCATTACCATATCAAAAAGACTTGTTTATTTGGTTTTTCTTAAATTAGTTTTTATTTTATATTATTTATTATTTGTTTTATTTAAAGATCTATCTTTCGTTTTTATAGTAAATGTTTTAAAACCACTTATATTTTGTTTCAGTCTCACATTACTTTTAGTATTTGTGCTGAGAACATTTTAACGGTTCCATGCATATAATAGTCAGGTGCTGGTAACATGCTTCATATCCACCATCACTATAATAGGACTATGATAAGAACATGACCAGTCATATTCTTATCACATCCTATGACTGTGCTTCATATATAAAAAGGATATGATAAGGACATGCTTAGTTACTTCCGTAGCACGTTATGTGAAAAGAATAGGACAGGAAACAGACAAGCATATGACTTATCACATTCCAATCACTTTTTAGTCATGTCTTTAGGTGTCCCTGTAATATATTCTTGTCTTATTCTTGACACATTCCCAATGCTATTTTTGCACGTCCTAAGAACATGCCTCACTTATAAATCATGTTCTTAGTATGTGATATTCCTTTAAAATTGTTATCTGGGACCTACAACCTTCAATTCGAAAACTTAAATATATATTTGAAGAAATATTCCATAATTGAATTTTTTTATTTATATAGGTTTCTACCTATTTTTATTTTTGAAATCAGTAAAAATATTTTTTGTTTAATATTTTAAACAGGTTATTGTCTATTTTCTCGCATTCACCTAGCAGGTGTCCTATCCTTGAAAATGTCACTTACAAACTCTTTTATGGCTTTTATCCCTTAGCTACATAACTGCATTTTAAATTTCGGTCCTCTGGCTTGCCTCTCGCAACTACCTGCTCATGTCTAAAGGCCTTTTTACATTGGGTGCAATTGCAAGAAAAATGACCTGGAAGCATGCGCCTCGACGGCGTTTTAATCAGCTGATGCACGTTTTCCCATTTAAAACCTGCATCAGCTGTTTAAAACGTCGACAAAGCGCATGCTTTCAGGCAATTTTTTCTTGCAATTGCACCCAATGTAAAAAGGCCTTAAGAAAGTAATATCATTTTCGGTCACAGAGAAATAAATAGTGTGATAGGTTCAGGCTTCACTCGGTTTCAGCAGCATGGGAATCAAGAGATAAACATTTAACGGCCAACTGGAAGAAATGGGCCATGACCGCCTCTGTGAATGTTTTTTACTGAGATTTCTTATACATAATCCAAGCCTTCTTAGTCAAATTACCTATTCAAAAATACTGTTTTAGCACGCTGCGCTTAGGAGCACTCAGTCTATGCATGGAAGCAAGGAATGCAATTGTACCTCTAAAATATGGAGCGAATTTATCGTATTTTTAATCTCACCCAAATGGGAGAAAGCGAGGCGCCAGACTTCGATGCAAATGCCAAGAAACAAAGTGATTTTAGACGGGTTTTCGCGTTTGATAGATGTTTACCTGCAACAATGTTTGGCTTAACTCGTTACAGTATTGAAACAGCATCCAATATTATAAGAGGTACAAATTTTTATATTGGATGAATTCTCTATAAGAATACTAGTAGTCAAGGTAAATTATTTTTAAAATGTAAGAGTCTTCCGTAAGCCGAAGATTTTTACGGCCTAATTTATATCTACTTAGGGCTGGCTTATGTGCCGGTTTAGCGCCTGTGAAACGAAAAAGTTTTAGTAAAGTGACACCTTAAGTTAAGTCCCACCTAAAACGTCTTAAGTGGAACCCGTGCAAACGGCCCTAAGTAAGTTATCTTATTTAATTATTTTAATGGTAATTTGTTCCTAGTAAAAACCTAATTTTACCATTTGACTTTTACAACAACCTACATTCTACATCCGGTCAACCTACACTTGCATTTTACGCTTAATAAACTCACACTGTAACACACATGTCGATATACTACATTATTATATTAGTCAATTACCATTTTAATTTGGCTAATGCAAAAATGTAAAATTAGTGTTGTTTTTCATGTAGGTAACGTTTCATGATTCTAAATAAAGCGAGTATTCCGCGAATTTTGTTAATAAAACATAACAACATTACAAATATAACAGCTGATTTGGCAAAAATCGCGTCAAGTTGGCGCCGATCGCTGAACGACGCCATTCCACAGAGAGGCCAAGGTCAGCCATGTTGCCTGCGATTAGGTTGAGGCACTCGGGAAACTCCGCTAAAAGTAAGAATACATTGCTGGTTTGCGGTGACATGCAACATTCATCTAAGTTTATTACTAGTAAGTATATCAATGATTCTATATTTTATTGAATATTTACTGAAATTATCTGGCACTACATGGAAGATACACACTAATACATTTTTCCCTAAAAACTGCTCCTATCTCTGCGATTCTGACGTAGGCAAAGTGATACATTCGTTAAGAGGATTTTGTTTCGTTGCTGTTTGAATAACGGTGATTTATTGAGTATTATATTTTTCAGTGATTTTTCATGTGTTGAAATGGCGTGACTAGGGTTGCCACCATTTTATTGTTGTTGACCTGAAGTTTCCGCTATGACTTTTATATTTCCCCCAATCTAAAGTAATTTATAAAAAAAAAAGTTAACACCTAAAAACAACAACAAACCCAAACAGGCCCTACCCAACCTACGCCGACGACAAAAGCGATGACAAAAAAAAGGTCAACACCCATAAAAACACAAACAAACCCAAACGGGCCCTACCTAACCTATGCCATCGGTGAAGCCCGACGACAAAAGCCATAACCTGGAGTCAAAGGGTTTCGACCTGAAGACACCGTTTCAACCTGGAGACTCCAAATCAAACCTGGAGACTCCAGGTCAAACATGGAGAGGTGGCAACCCTAGGCGTGACTCTCTCTCCAAATGAAGATAGATACTTCTCCTGAAGATGAACGTTATTACGTTCGAAACATGGGGAGTACATTAAATATATCTTAGAGTATTATTTCTCCCCATCTAATTCTAAGAGGTACCTAATAATAAAAAAAATTCTGACTGGAACCATTTGAACGAGATGAATTTTTTCGTTCTTTTGATTTTCTCAAAAGTTAGAAATACCAAAGTACGCCACTACATCAGGAGACCGACCATTTGTAAAGCAAGTACATTTCACACTTTAAGGTGAAAAGAATCAGGTTGAGCAGAGGAAACGAAGTGGATATTCTTTATTCGGCCCAAAAAATGCAGGCAAAGCCAGTGCAACGCCATTCCGGTAAAGAGATCAGAGTAGAACCATACCGTGGTGAGATCACAAACTTTTTACCATGGTGATAGCGTAAATTCTTATATTGGGACCACAGAAGTTGCTCAATGTAAATAGCTTCGTTTTTATTTGCTTACTCGTTTCATCAGGTATTGATTATAACTACAGCACTTTAAAATTATAATTATTATGGGACATACGAAATAATATGATATTCAGAGCATTTTATTTTAGTAGAATGTATTAAGATATTTTTACTCATTTATTATGGATGTAGACCACCATTACATCGTCTCCTTCTCCTTCACTCCCCCCCCTATCGTAAATCTGTCATTGCATATTTACGACCTTTTTAACCATCACTTAGTTTTCGAGCGAAATTGGCAGATTGCCATTGTGCACAGCATTAGCATTATTCGTTAAAACTTGATTGCAATTTAATTATGCAATAAATAAATGTGACGTCTTGATTGTGCCCAAATGTTTTACCATTAGAGTGGCGTGCTCAAATATGGATGTAAACCTTGCTTACGTTTATTATGCTATAAACTTCCAAGTTAATTTACAACCGGTCAATGGAAAAACCAGAATTACGAGAAGAAGCATTTTTATTTCATTACTATGTGATGTACCCTACGATTAATTATATCGTTTCACCCTTCCCGGTATAATATATGCTAGAAATAATTGATTGTGGTAATGATTTTTACAATATCTACCTTGTATTTACTTCATCTTTATAGACGAAGCCATTAAGACGCATCCGTTCGGATATGCGGACATCCGTCGGCGTCGACCGGAGTTATGTGACTAGACTGATTGTGAGGAATTATCATTGGCTTATTGGAAAAATTATTCATAATTCGTTGCATATACAGGGTGTTATTAAGTACGTAAACAAACTTAATTCCTTGTTGAAACTTCAGTCCAAAGTATTTTTCTACAAATTATACCGGTATATATATTCTATAAGACTTTGACTCAATGGGTAAACCGCGGAAGAATTTTGGTGTAGAGGGTGTCGCAAATTTGATGCTCATCATGGGTATCCCGGAAACTATAAGAGTCGGTCAAATGATGGCAAAGTTGTGGAATTTTGTGCCTAGTCATATTGTAAAAAAAAATTGAGTTTTCTTTTTTACTTTTTGAAATATTCAAAAAAAAACTAAAGTTTTTTTTTCATTTATCTGACTTATTTTAACCGCTACAGAAAAACATCAATTGTAATACTGACATTGAGGCTGGCGTACGATTCAAATGCAAACAACGACCAAGGTACTATGATTACTTTTCTATTTATCATTTTTGCAAGCCATCTTCCTTTAAATCTACCGTTTCCACCACCTGAATAAAGAACGCCACATCCGCAAAATAAATTTAAATAACGCGCCAAATAAACTCCTCCCTCAGGCTTGACGTAAAGCACTTTTAACTGGCCGGTTTAAGTTCCATAACGCAATCGCGGCCTGGATGTACTCTTGCGAGAAACGTCAAGCATTGAAAACTTATGTGATAAATGCTATCATTCATCCGAAGACAGGAAGTTATCAAAATGCGTAATACTACAATCTACTAATATGCTTATTTTTACGGCACTAAAACAAAATTATTAACTTCCTTTGAGAACAATCTACAATGTTCCCATCATTATTATACGCGATTTACAACGCAGACGTTTAAAATTTAAAGTCCACCAAGTCAGTCAGCATGAAGTAGGGAAAGCGGCAAAATTATATGGCGGCCACAGCAGAATTTGCAGGTGTTCTACCTGCTGCAGAACAAGAACACCTCTATAGTCTCATGCATACGGTTGGATCTTGGTTTGGAACGGAAGTTGGCTATTAAAAAATTAACCTTGAAAAACTTAATTCTTGTATACGCCCAAATCCCTTTTGTATAAGGACTGGTTGAAGGTGCTTAAACTATTTTTATAAATTTTTTAGGAATAGAAGTTAGGATAGGACGCGTTCTCTTTAAAATCGGACTTGTTACCTTCCTTTGCTCTCACCATTACAATTCTCGGCACATTTAACATAGGACATTTTAAGCCATCAATAATGCAAAACCTACGTCTCAAAATCACCAAACACAGCATTGAAATCGTAAAATTTTTTTTTGAGATATACGATGTCAACATTGTAATATCCAATGTCTCCCATTTCTGTCTTTTGCACCTGGTGAAAATTTGAAGGTGTTCTGCAGTTTTTGAAAAAAAAACTTACCTATTTTTAATAAATTAAGTCTATCTACGTTATTTTCTGGTCTTTGCGAATTTAGTAATCACTTTGTCATTAAAATTGTCTTCTACTTTTTTTAATCCACTCATATTTTAAATCATCGTCTCTATTAAATTTTCGTGTTACTTCTCCTCCTACTTAAACCAGATTTTTCAATATTAATATCTAGCAATGCTCTACCTTTTCCTTTTAATTTAATCTTTTCTTCTCTCTTCACATTAACTAAATTAAAGACTACTTCCACAGTACACAGTTAATAATTGTCAGCGATACACAAAAACAGAATCACACGCAAGCACTCACTATATTATTATTGTCTTTAAACTCGTAAACCAGAAACTCGCATAAAAATTCGATACAAACAACCGAACTCTCCACTTAAATCACGGCTTTCTTTTTTAGATGGACATGGGGAAAGCAGAGTACAGCGCAGGTGTTTCAAGGAGCTCGAAGAACACGTTCGTGTGACCCAGATAAATAGACAAAGAAAAACTCGGCAATAGCGCAAGCAGGTAGGTTTTTCAACTGGTCGACTTTACTTGAGTGATTCGTAAGTCGCTTACAGTTTTTTATTATTTACAACGGGAATCGCGAGTATTATATTTGCTTGTTGGTAATAAAAAATATTTTAGTTAGATTACTATTTTTTGGGAGCTCTTATGCACCATGCCACGTTGGCCCGAAAGCATAAAGACTACTTGACAAGAAATGACGTAATTTTGTATGTGAATTAGGTACCTATTAATTCTGCTCAAAACTGGGAAGTTTGGGATGATAATGATATATACAGGGTAAGTAGGTATCATAAAAAAGAAACCCCATTATTTTGATTTAATTTTGAAAATGATTATTTCTAAGTTTTACAGGGTGTATATTTTATACATCTTAATACTTTAGGTACTTTCAACGAACCCAAGTATGGTTAATAAGTACCGATAATGCGGTAAAGTATAATGGAAGGGAAAACAAAAAAAGTATAATAGCTGCGTTGTTATTAAAAATACACAAAAACTGTCAATACAAAAGTTTACCATCAATAGACACCTAATAGCCTACAACTGAAGATAATTTGAAGTTGTTTTCCTTTCTTTTAAAGAGAACAGATATATTTTATATAATTTTCGAATCCTTGGGTTCCCCACGGCTAACAAGATATTGATATTTGAAATATAAGGTTTTCATGGTACAAAGAAAGATCTGGGCAAAAGTATTTACCTATTTGTTGATTAATATATCGTTACTCTTTTATATTATTTCATAAATGGCCAAGTAGAGAGCTGTCGCCATATTATTTATAAAAAGAAAATCTGTTTAAGAATAAACAATAATTTAGGCGTAAGTTTTGTTCAAAAAATTGTTACCATTATTGAAATTGTGGCGCGTAATTAGCCACCAATAAAATAAGTTATCGATGAGCAATATTGTCTTAGACAGTGATTCGAAGCATTTTCGAGAAAACGTTAAGTCTGCAAGAATGGGAAAACCCCGACTTCCTAACCAATCCGACGAGCTTAAGATGAGTAAGAAGACCAATGTCGATGATCTCTAAAAATTAGATTAACTTGTCAGAAACAACGATACTAGCCAGACCATTTAACCAAATACCATTATCTTATGTTTATGACAGAATAAGGTTCATCTGTGGTAGTCGACCTCTAAGCAGCAAGTAATCTTTTTTATTCGTTACGAAAGAACAGCTGCCGATGTGCAGATGTTCCGTGTTTCCTGGGTCTTTTTGTATCTTTTAGCTCTGAAGGTATATAAAGACGAAAAACTATATCTTCGCGTACAATTCTTTGTTGGCGTATGCACGAAAATAACATCTGTTTTATTAACTGTCGTTAATATTATGTTTATTTATTTCTTGGAAAGAAAATATTTTTTTCCTCTTAATTCGCTGCCAGGGCCATTCCCGAGGGGGACCTACAGCTTAACGTGGGTTCCGAACCACGATCCTGTCATGCGACACCCCTCATAAGGTATCAACCGTTGGTTTCTTTCCCTTGCATGACCTACCGATTGGGGAGTGTGTACCTTCTTCCGCACCCAACGAGATACCCGATCTCATCCGACCTGGTTACCGGCGTGAATGGGGTGGGTTAAGAGATGATACATTTTACACTCTGCATTCTTAAACCTACTAAATTTCGGACATTTTTTTTGTGCGTATGCCTCCGGGGATCGAACCCGGACCGCTATGGGGGGTGACGCTTCTTGGATTCTGGTGATTTTTTAGAAGTCCTTTTTGATAGATTAAGTTTTTAATACCGCATATTGCGGTCATGTTTTTTTTTTGCTAATTACCCTGCTCCTCCTCGTCTGAGATTGACTTCAGGGCGCCCATGATTTGGGGCCCCAGATTGCGTAATGGGTCTAGAGCCCCCTATAACCAAAAATAGGCCCTGTCCGTTACCAGGTCATTGTAATTACTATTATTCTTTCTGTGGTAGTTCCGATTGGCGTTGGATCCTCGTACATGACGTCATACACTCGCATTGGCATACCGGTGTTAGTGTATCATGCAACATACAAAAACTTAGATATGTATATTTAAAAACTGTGGCGTCATATGGTGAGTGACCGCGGAAACAATGAAAATTATCCTGTTTTTGTTTATTCATCAATAACGTCACATCCTCTGAACATCATATCTTAGTAATCATTGTATCATGTGCCTAACTAGTTTTAAAAATCTTTGGTAATTAAAATATCAGCTGGTATTCATCGGTAAATACGTTTACACATTTAACAGCAAGAATCAGTCTTGTAAAAGTAGTAATTAATTTTAAAAAATAATTCGTTTTTTTTTGGCGACCCACTTTTCTAGACAGACAGTAAAACAATATTGAATTAAGCGCGTTAGTGAGTGTTCGAAAATTCCAGACTATCACGCGGGTCAAGAAACTTTAAAGGTTATTGTATATCTAGCTAATTAATAGTGTCTGATTGTTTGCATCAGGTGTAGAATAGACCGTATAGAAACCAAGTTTTAATGGACATGATTTGTCATGGTCTAGTAACTTTCTCTTGACGGAATACTTTAATGCCCTAATCTGAGATTATCAACTATTTATAATTGGCACATGTTGCTACATGAATGATAGATAGAAGCGCTTTAGACTTGGTCTTTATTTGTTTTACATCACAACGTTTCAACTGGTAAGAATCTCCAATCGTCTTCAAGTGAATAAATAATAATAATAATAATAATAATAATAATAAAGTATGGTAACTTAAGCTCTATTTACACGACATTTAACTAAGTGGGCGGGTGGGTATAACTGGATGAGTCATGCTCATACCCGATGAGTCATGCGGCCCTAAAAGTCCATTATTCAACACCAAATAGAAATATTGACAGTATGATAGCCTGGGAAATATTCATCTTTGTTTATATTTTACCATAATCTTATTTGAGAGTGATATTGTCTAGTTCTTACTTTGCTTTAGGAGCAGCCACCGAATAATTATATTGGGCCCCGAACAGTCCCTGTATTACCTACAAGTCAGGTGACCAACAAGCGCGGCTTATCCATAAGGTCATCTGGCCAATGACCCACCCAACTAATTTATTTTTCAAAACAAATAAAAATGATAATCCTTCAAAAAATTTAAATATTCTAAAGTGTGTCATGCGAAAACTCCGCACTACAGATCGAAACCCACTCCGCCCGGCCATATTTTATTTTAGCTCACGGTTGACCTTTTAGGTTTATATGATATTAGAAAATTACATAAATGAATTGGAAACTAAGAGCAAAGCAGACATACGCGCTCTCGGACGTTAAAAAGAGACGAGAAAGAGACAAATCCGGTCGTTAACTTCGGCACATTTCGCGTTCAATCGACATCAGTGGTTCAATCACGTTCAATAGGCATTTATGTAAACACAGTCGAACAGCTGTGTGAATAATGCCATTTCAATCAAAACTTTGCACAAACCTTTTGTTTTATTAGGAATGCCGAATCGCCCGTAGTATGTCCTTACCCCTTATTTAGTTCGTTTATGTGTGTTGTGACTTGAATTAAAGAACAATGACTTTACCAGTTCAAGAAATATTACAATTTAAAACAAGCGGTGCATTAACATTTGAAAAACCTTTTATTGGAAGTATTTATAATATTAATGATCTGGTGATAGAACAGTTTTCTAAACAAAAGGATAGAAGGATCGATTTGATATACAAACACACAACCACATAAAGATAAGAGAATTATATAAAAAAATAATAATACAGTAAAAATTGCTTGATGTAATTAAAAAAAAAGGTCAGCAAAAATGCAGTTTTATTATTTTGTTTTTGCGGTATTTAATATCAGTAGCTAAATAATTATTTCTTGGCAAATTTATGCACTGCATAACTGCATTCTGCTTGTTAGGTTACTGTCATCAAAATTTGTCCCACCTAAAAAAACTCACGAGCCGCGCCTGGTGATCAAGTTCATTGATTACTACAATTGTGTTTGTTTTATTAAAAATCATTAGTCTTGTCTTTTCATTGTTTAATTTGTAGGCCCTGTTAATTTTCCACCCGATTCATCCTTATTTGAAGAAAACAATGTTGTGTCATCCGCGTATCTTAAGTAATGTAGTAGGATTCATCTGATACCATTCATCAACTGTAACCGACTGGAATTCAGTTCTGACTCTTATTGGACGTTATATCAGAATCATTTCGACGGCGGTCTTATAATAAGAAACCAGAAGCTGGATTAGCAAGAAATTATGGTAGTCACTAAGTTAAACAATTTATTTTTGGAAGGAAAGAAATAAGAACACAAAGTCTTCCTCCACTATTATATTAAATTAAAGAATCTCGTATGTTCAGAGAAACTTTTTATCTCTACATGTTTCGAATGCAGAAGCATTCATCTTCAGGAGAATGAATGAAAAAAGAAGAAACTAATAGATATCACCTTAGGTTTTGTTTGTATTCTCGGACTAGAGTGGCCTGACCGGCTGATTTCAACTTGAAGAAATAGTCCATACTTAAAGTGGAGTGGAAATTCAGAAGGAAAGAAATAAGAACACAAAGTCTTCCTCCACTATTATATTAAATTAAAGAATCTCGTATGTTCAGAGAAACTTTTTATCTCTACATGTTTCGAATGCAGAAGCATTCATCTTCAGGAGAATGAATGAAAAAAGAAGAAACTAATAGATATCACCTTAGGTTTTGTTTGTATTCTCGGACTAGAGTGGCCTGACCGGCTGATTTCAACTTGAAGAAATAGTCCATACTTAAAGTGGAGTAGAAATTCAGAAGGAAAGAAATAAGAACACAAAGTCTTCCTCTACTATTATATTAAATTAAAGAATCTCGTATGTTCAGAGAAACTTTTTATCTCTACATATTTCGAATGCAGAAGCATTCATCTTCAGGAGAATGAATGAAAAAAGAAGAAACTAATAGATATCACCTTAGGTTTTGTTTGTATTCTCGGACTAGAGTGGCCTGACCGGCTGATTTCAACTTGAAGAAATAGTCCATACTTAAAGTGGAGTGGAAATTCAGAAGGAAAGAAATAAGAACACAAAGTCTTCCTCCACTATTATATTAAATTAAAGAATCTCGTATGTTCAGAGAACAAAACCTAAGGTGATATCTATTAATTTCTTCTTTTTTCATTCATTTTCCTGAAGATGAATGCTTCTGCATTCGAAACATGTAGAGATAAAAAGTTTCTCTGAACATACGAGATTCTTTAATTTAATATAATAGTGGAGGAAGACTTTGTGTTCTTATTTCTTTCCTTCTGAATTTCCACTCCACTTTAAGTATGGACTATTTCTTCAAGTTGAAATCAGCCGGTCAGGCCACTCTAGTCCGAGAATACAAACAAAACCTAAGGGGATATCTATTAGTTTCTTCTTTTTTCATTCATTCTCCTGAAGATGAATGCTTCTGCATTCGAAACATGTAGAGATAAAAAGTTTCTCTGAACATACGAGATTCTTTAATTTAATATAATAGTGGAGGAAGACTTTGTGTTCTTATTTCTTTCCTTCTGAATTTCCACTCCACTTTAAGTATGGACTATTTCTTCAAATTTATTTTTGTTGTACACCCGGCATGTAGCATTAATATGCTTTACGTGTAATTTTCGTTATCCCTCGTAGCTTTTTAAAGTCCAGATAAATCGGACGTGGGAACCCAACGACATTCTCATTACCCAACAGTATGGCAACAGAGAGAGAGAGGGAGAGGGAGAGAGAGTGGGGCGCCCCTGGCGGTGAATAACCGACTTGTCCGGTCGGCGGCGATAAAAAATTCGCATTCCGCGATATTGCAAGGCGAAACCATGTGGGTGGTTTTCTTGGCTTCGCTACAACAATATTTTATGGAAATTTCATGGCATTGTAAAAATGTCGTAAACGAGGCAAATAAATTGGAATAGAAACTTAACATACGAAAGCTAGTTATTGGCTAGCTATAGCGGAATTAAAATAGTAGACAGAAAAACAATTTTTCTTTAATTGCTCAAAATAGCTTATCAGGATAATTTACCTCACATATATAAAACCAATTAGAACGCAAATTTTCATAGCTCGGTAAGACCACAGTAGCTTTTTGTTAAACAAACAGTAATTTATTTCACGAAATCAAGTTTAATAAATAAATATTATAACACCTACAAAATAAAAGTGACACACATCAGTATTTAAGGTGATTTTAGGGCATAAACTTAACTTAATTATTGACATTTTCAAAGAAATCTTTTGACAAAATGTATGCAAGATTAAACCCAGTGTGCTTTGCTTTGACGTGAGCTTAAGAAATCTTGGCGTTTTCATGGCAAGCGTGATGACTATGACAATTGATGAACGAATTTGATTTTTGACGTTCCACGCGTCTAGAAGCGGCGTCTTATCTTCATACCGTTGTTTTTCACTCGAAACTAGATTTTCTAAGAAAATTTTCACTCAATATTTTTACTTACAATCAAAGATAAGACCCTCGACCTAAAGCTCTCGGGATCTTATCAGATTATAAGTAAAAATTACATTTCGTGAAAATGATCAGAAAATCGATTTCTTGTAAAAAACAGCGGTATTACCGATAAGACGCCTCCTCTATCGGTATATTACTGTTGAAGAGCCAGTCTTCTTCCCTAAAACAAAATCCTATATGTCGTTGACAATAAAATGAATATTTTTTGCTTAATAATTTAAATTTTTTTCTGAATATGTACAAAATTTGAGGTAACTTTACTCAATTCTGATGCAAAACGGAATGTGGTTTTGGTTTAGCATGACCCTATGAACGTTTAAAAGGATACAAAGGCCAAAAGAAGTGGAGCAAAATTACAGCCCTGCAGGTCAACTTGCAGATGCAAAAAAATGGTAGACTATTGCCATAGAAACTTAAACAGCAAAGAATAGGCAACATTCTAAACAACTAAGTTGCAGATTTTCTGGAATCCCCCGTTACAAAAGTTATGTATCTACATTCTGTGTGCAAGATTCGTAAAATAGTAGAATCTACAATCCAATGAATTCAATTCATAATGCATTTGTTAGTAGTTACAATTTTACAATCCATATTACTACCGTTAGTCGCGGTGTGTAATCGTCCTCACGGTTTTTAGCGCCAGGCAGCCCAATTTCCCGGGCTTGCGCCACGCCCAGCTGATGCCGCAGTGACGTCGGGCGTCGCGACGGCGTCCGCGGGGCGCCGCTGACGTCACACGACGCCGCCGGGGTCGACGGCCCCGACTTAACGGCGGCCGCCTTTCGTGCAACCACTGGACGCGAACGACGCCGACCGACGCCCTGTCCGGGTTGGGTTGATCCAATGAGATGGTGGAAGCGGGTTTATGGGTTTCTGATCAAATTATGTTTTACTATAAGATTATTACAACACTGCATTTGGCATTAAATGTAAAATCCCAAATAAATTTTCGCGAGTTTCAAAAAGATTGTGAGATTTGAATATTTTCTTTCTTAAACAATCATGACGTCATGAAATTTGAAATCAGTACTTTCAGAAAATAAATCACATTATAACTTCGTTATAATTGACATTAATTAATAATAGGATCATTGCTGGGGATTTATCATAAACAAGAATATCTCTGGCAGTGGTATTGTATATGAGCTCTGTTGGCTATTGAAAAATGTTTTTTTTACTTTCAAGTTTAACTTGAACAATACAAATTTTGTTGAACAAACATGAAGTTAAAAATTTTTAAGCACCAAACAGTAACATTTTTCAAAGATGCATTGATACCGATACGCGTGCAGCGCTATTGTTAGAAGATTAACCGTGCTGTTAAAAACAACAGAAACAGAGTCTTCAACGGCAGAACAGTTTTGGACTTGCATTGTCTTTATTTGTTGTAAATCACAACGTTTCAATTGGAGATACTTACCAGTTGAAACGTTTTTTTCAAAACAAATACAGACAATGCAGGTTCAAAACTCTTCTGCCGTTCAAGAAACATTATTATCTACAGAGTAAAGTCTCTTGTGAAAACTTCAAAATAATATTTTTATAAAGGCAGGCAATAACAAAACAGCTAAACTTCGTCCTTCTCGCATCAGTATTTTTTCTTATGAGAATTTACAGACCATCATTCCTTGAAATTTTCCCTTACACCATTAGTATTACTGTCACTCATTTAACAAGACTGGCATTCCGACCGATAGTGTACGATCTGCAACTGATTAGAAACTAACAGGACAAAAACAAGAGTGTTATCACACATGCGCACCACGGTACTGGATTCATCTAGTATATCTCAAATTTGCAAAAAAGACTCGGACTACCGACACGTATTATGGCTACAAATTTATATAAGACTGTGTGAATGTGAATACAAATATATATGATTAATCCTGCTTTTAAACACAGGTTCATTGGACAATCGCGACCGGTTAAATCTATTAAATGGGTTGGATATACAGGAACTTAAACATCGCTATTTTCTAAATTATGCTTACACTTTTTGCGCAAGCAAAAAAATAGTCCAATTTTTTAAACGATTAGCAGTGAACGTGCCGAAAATCAGGCGCCAGCTGTTTTATAAGCTCCTATTTTTACGGTTGGGTTGTGAAATTTGCTAATACACTTTTAAAATGTTTTGAAGTATTTCTTATTGCATAATTCTATTTATAATCCTAGCATAGGCGTTACAAAAATTTAAAGCATACAATCATACAAATACTAGGAAAACAAACATGTTCACCTGAAGACGACTGGAGATGCTTACCAGTTGAAACGTTGTGATTTAAAACAAATAAAGACAATGTAAGTCCAAAACTCTTCTGCTGTTCAAAATAATTTCTGATGCGTGTACTAGTGCTCAACATCAAAATCTCACCATTACTCATGCTATGCTGCTAGTTTCACGCGAATCTAATCACGCGTTCCTGATAACCTAGAGGACTTTAAAAATATTTTAAGAACTAGAGGGTATAAAATAATTAGATTCGACAAAATTAGGATTTTTTCCAGAAACATTTTTTCATTTTAATAAAAGAAAGTCTATTGTCTCTGGGGAAAGTTCAAAGGCACCACTTCATTTGTTATACCTTAAATAAAAGGGCTCACAGAGTAGTATTAAGCTACACAAAAAAAAACGCTAAAAGAAATTTTTAATTTGAATGAAACAAAACTTTGTAATTTATAAAAAATATTATAACTAAATAATAATAAAAATAAAAATAGTACAACTATTGTTTACACAAAATACATTTAATCAAATAAAATAATATTATAAATTACAAAATTTTGTTTTATTCAAATTGGAAATTTTTTTATCAGTGAGATCTTTCATTTGAGGTATAACAAATGGGGTGGTGCCATTGAAGTGGTGATGTGGGGGGCCTAGGAAATAACTGACTCCTTGACTAAAGTATGGTGGTTTTAGTTCCCCCAACCCAAATAACATTTATACCAAATCGCGTTGTTCTAATTTTTGTAGTTTTCGAGATATTTGCATTGAAAGTTTTCACAATTGACACTCTGTATGTATAGATTGTAAAATATGTTTTAATAAACGATTTTAAGAAAAAAAAAACCAAAAGACAAGTTTTTATCATACACATGATACAAATATCAAATTAAATGACGAAAATGTAATTAACTATGAAAGAAATAGAAGCCACACAGAAAATAGAACTGGCAAGGCATCAGATTATGACACATTAATGGTAGAAATGCCCAAATACCCAAATGAAAACGTAAACTTTTATGAATCAAGCAAGGAAAGAATACCTAAAAGCTAGGCAATTGGTATCATTACTTCTTTATACAAATCAGGAAGTAAGGACTGCAGATATAAGACAATTGAGTGAGAAAGCTATAAAAGTAAACACATAAATATGCTTTACAGATATGGAAACAGTTTTTGATGAGATAGTAAGACAAGATGTCTGGAATATATTGAACAAGAGGGGAGTTAAACAAAGTCCAATATAAAAAACCTAATTAAAGGTACTGAAATTTGGACAACTACATAAAAACAAGTAACAAGCAAAGAGACGAGTTTCCTAAAAAAAAAGGAAGAACAAGGAAGGATAAAGTAAGAAACACAACCTTATAGGACAGAAACTTTGAACTTACACAAACGAGCTTTCAGCCAAACCAACTTAGATGACTGGGACATATTCATAGAATGGATCCTGAGTGATAAATAAAGAAAGTATATAATAGGACAGAGAAAAAGAAGGATGATCTAGGAAAGTATGGAAAGAAGATGTTAGGAAGACTAAGATAAAATATGGACGAGAAGTAAACGTAAAAATTGATGTTTTCTGGCTTCTTTTGAATGTATATACATACAGGGTGGTTCCTAAGTTAATACTTCTTTTTTAGCTGCGTATAGATGGCATTAAAATAAACAGCATTTTCAAATACCTTTTTTCAAAAAACCCAAAAACAAAGTACTTACATTCAAATACGGTTCTCCCTAACTTGCCCGTTGAATAACATTAAGAAAACTTCTGGGTGTAGGGAAGAAACATCATCACTTTTACGACACTCACAATAAATTGGCACCATAATTAGTTCATTGTTTTCAAATTTTACCATTTTCACCAATTTATTAAAATTAATTTGGTTCAGAAAACCACACCGCGCAGCGAATTACCAAAATAAATAGCTGACGACCGATCCGTAAAATGCATGACTAACAATACAAAAAACGGAGAAAAACAATATAAAGTAAAGGGCTACGTTTTGATTACTAGGCCCGCACTTAGATTTTTTACTACTGTAACTAGGCTATTTTTAAGTTTTTTGAAAAAAGGTATTCATTCTAATGCCTTCTATACACAGCTACCAACTTAGGAATCACTCTGTATACCTAACGAATGTTACTATTAATTTGCTTATGCACGCATATTATGCTTACTCGAATGTTGTTTTACGTACGTAAGCAGATTTCAAAAGAATACGTAAAATAAAGTTGGAAATATTTTAAAAATACGTTTCGATTTGAAAAATTCAAATGACATATTTCTTATTTGGTAACAACCGTATAAATTATTAACTTTAAAAGTTTTAAGACTAAGTAGCTACGCCTATGCATGGCGTCCTACATTTTTAGAACATAATGTAATGTTTTGATGGACGTATTTATCTCCTTTGTTTATCAGGGCAATTAAGCGCATACCATATGATCGCATATTTACTTTTATCAGCTGATATTCAAAAACAATATTTTATGTGGAAATTTTGGTTGCAATAAGTGGAAATGTTAGCAATGTTTACCTGTTTTTCACATAACAAATAAACGACTGCTCTATTGTCAGAATCCATTATTTCTAGTTTTTAGTTCTGCCTTTATATATTTTTTGTTTTTTCTTTTCGAAAATTGATGCTATATCAAGGGAATTTAAAAAATCTATTAATTTCCACGATCAAGGGCAGTACCACGGAGAAGGCAACTTCTGCCCCAAGAACTTATTAAACTTATATAAATTTATATTGCAGGTATGCACATTTTTATATTAATTTTCTTCATTTTATGCCCGCCTCACACTAGGACACTTTTTGATAAAATTGCAGCAATTTTTACTGCGCGCATGCGTATTTCTACGTTCTGATTAGCCTTTTAGAAGAACAAACACCTATTTTCTTAGTAAAGCGTCAAAATGACTTCTAAAAAAAATATTTCTGCTCTGTACCAAAAACCGGTGTCTACCGTCAAAGTATTCATGCT
Source organism: Polydrusus cervinus (assembly GCA_935413205.1). Lineage (NCBI taxonomy): Eukaryota > Metazoa > Arthropoda > Insecta > Coleoptera > Curculionidae > Polydrusus > Polydrusus cervinus. Next base: position 48,654,047 of record OW284514.1, read on the forward strand.
CTAAAGTTACTGTTTCTGGCCCCCAAAATCTTTTCAACTGAGTACTACCTTCGACAGTAAAATCAAAACTATCGATAGTTCGATAGCGATAGTTTTTATAACACTATCGATAGTTCTCCATAAGTACATTGTAGTCGTACTACTATTACTGGGTCGTAATCGCCAGCGACTACCTACCGACCGTGGAGGTATCTTTTTTTATATACAAAATATTATATTTGAATTTCACGAGAATTAAGGGGCGCAGCGTCAGTGGAGAATTTGAAAATAATATCGGGGCATCGTTTGTGATGTTAATGGAAAATAAGAAATTAACATGAATAGCCGTAATATTTCTATTTTTAAGTTCTACATGGCGGATGATATAGGTTGAAACTACAAAATTAAATTTTTACTTTTGAAAAAAAAATAACGTATTCCGCCAAACTAGAAGTTCGGATTTTGTAAACCCCTAAGTAATTTTTTTGTTATTAAATTTTCAATTAGACAACCCAGGAAACAATGCAACGTTTCACGCTCGTATGGAAGGCTCTTAATACGTTGTTATTATTTAAATTTAAATGCCCAGGAGCAAAACCTGAAGGTATAATAAACATTCTAAATTGTGACTATGAAGATGCCATCATTCCTCGTTTTGCACTGGGATTTATTAAGATTAATGTTTCACTATGAACCAAAAGCTTCAAACGACGCAATAGTTACGGATAGAATAACTAATATTTAAAAACCATAATATAAATATTTTCCTCTCACTCTTTTATTTTCTTCTTTATTAACTATGGTCGGCCGCCAAGTTTAAGTAGATAGTGGCTCATTTAACCTTGATTCGTCTCTTCGGTGCTATTGACCCAACTAACTTCGTGTTGGTATCAACAGAAATTCCAAGGCGTTCCGGCCAGCGCATTCTTGGTTATTCATTTTTTTCAGTTTCGATTAGAATTATGTGGTTTTTATACAAGGTGGGGTAAAAAAAAATTAAAATATTCATCTAATCCTTTCGATATATTATATACAGTGAAACTTCTTTTAGGCGGACATCCACGGGACTGTCTAAATGTGGCCGCCTAATGGAGGTGTCCACACCCATGGGAAATTTGTAATTAGGTAATATGCAAAATTCAAAAATTATTACTACATATATATATATATGTACAAAAAAACATTTATTAAACATAACAAAAATACACTAGTTTTAGTTAGGATGTAGTAATAAAAAAAACGGGACGTTTTTCTGCCATTGTTTATAATTTTAACCTTACAACTCACAAATAAACGGCGGACTGCTTTCGGGGAATCACACTACTTTCATTCGGCGAAGTCCTTTCGTGCTGCCACGCATACGCGATTAGTTGCCGGTCTGTCTTACTTTAACTTTTTTTTTTTCGTTTAAAGGAGAGTTTTCGCACTCCTTGTATGAAAACAGCTTGTCCGCCTCCGCCCAAAGGAGAGTCCGCCCAAGAGAGATGGAATTTCATATACCTAGTTCCGGACTATGAAAAAATGTCCGCTTAATAGAGATATCCGCTTATCAGAGGTGTCCGTTATGAGAGATTTCACTGTACATAAAAGGGTAAAATGACATAAATAAGATAGTACAAGTAACAACTGTTCTAGATGCTGGCTGAGGAGTACTTTTATGCCTGCCAGTGTGGGGGAAAACGAACTTTTTTAAAGTAATGAAACACCACGTCAAGTTTTTTACCCAAAAATTTCCGTCCGAATCCGCTTTATTTGTGTAATGGTAATTAAAGCAGCAACATTGTATCGAACCATAGGCGTACCCATTTTAAAAAATGCAAAACAAGAAGTTGTACTCATTGACATCTAATATTGCCTAAAATCCTTGTGAGAATACCTCATGCCCGTGCAAACGCCTACTTTGAAAGGGAACGTTCTACATCGTCGTTAACAAAAGTTTGAAGCTTCAGTTAACGACTTTGACTTTCAGTTAAACTAGTCACGCACTTATGCGAAGCGCAGCGTGGCGAAGTTTAAGGATACGGATTTTAACATTGAATTCGACGCGCCGTGCTTCTCTTGTGCCCGCGGATCCATATTATGCCGCATGCTATTAATCAACAGCGCCGTTTCTCGCGCATCATCTCGCGTTTGAAGCTTTATACTGCTTGTCCTTGCCCGCTCGCTGCGACGCTTTGCTATTTCAACTTCGTCGTTGCAGTTTTAATGGTAATACTTAGCACTGCCTCTGATTACCGTTGTTAGCTACGAGTAGAAAGCAAAATACACCGGGAAATATAAGAATTCACCTGATGTAAATTTAATGATGGATTTAAATGCCATTTCGAAATGTTTGCCATGTAACTTTTTCTATAATGTGGCACAATCAACCAGTCATATTAGGCAACTTTCTCATGGAAATGTCGTTTGGACAGCGAACAACAAATATTTTATTGTTAATATTGAACGAAATCCATAGTCTAAATTTGATATAAGTAGATCACTTATATTTATTTTATTGTGAATTTTTGTTATTCGACAAGATCCGCCCTGTTGTGTACAGTGTACGGTTGAAAATGGCGGATCAAAGATAAAAAGTACGTAACTTCATTTTTGGTATTAAGCTACCTAGATAAAGAGCGTGAATAATATAATGGATTATGTAATATATTATACAGGGTGTCCCAGATAAGGATGCACCCTACAGGGATCTCGTAAACTATAGAAGGTAGAGACGGTTAAATTACAAAAAAGTTGCACCCTACTAATTTCTGCAACATTGTATTGCCAAATTTAAAAAAACTTCAAACCATTCCGAAGATATTTGGACAAAACCGAATTTTCGTGATTTCGTTTTTATTTTTTTTCTGACTGTTTAAAGAGATATGTTAAAATAAAGTTTAAATTCTTATTACCATTTTTTCTCCTTTATAAGTGGGTGTAATTAGATTTATAATCCAACGTTTCATTTTTTCAGAAACATCAACAATTTTGCTTTTTTAAATAGACCGGAAATTTTATTTTATTATTTTTAAATTCCCCTTCTTTATAATTCAATGACGTATCACACCTAGTATTAGTAACACGTTTCGCAGTTAAAAATTAATCATCCATAAGAATAGGTGCAAATTCGTCTTATTTGAAACTATTTTATTTTCAATCTCCGTAACTAATCTGTCAACTGTATAGTAGGCTGTGACAGGAACTAAATAAATTAAATATTTGTCAAATGACAGAATAAGATAATAAAATTAATTTTTATCTAATTTCTTTAAAAAATTTTTTTAAATTTTTGAGGAGTTGTGATTGTAGTTTTTTTTTTAATAAAAATTATAAAACATTATTTAAGAGAAAAAAAAATTGATAAGATTTGTAGCCGACGTCCGAAACGTGTTATTAATACTAGGTGTGATATGTTGTTGAATTATAAAGGAGAAGGGGCATTTAAAAATAATAAAATACAATTTCCCAAACTATTTAAAAAAGCAAAGTTGATGATGGTTTTGAAAAAACGAAACGTTGGATTAAAAATCGAATTACACCAACTTGTAGAGGAGAAAAAATGGTAATAAGAATGTAAACTTTATTTTAACATATCTCTTCAAATTGAATCAGAAAAAAATAAAAACGAAATCGCGAATATTCGGTTTTGCCTAAAAATCTTAAAAAATTTGAAAACACGAGGTTGCAGAATTTAGTAGGGCGCAACTTTTTTCTAATTTAACCATCTGTGTATCTTTTATTGTTTACGAGATCCATGTAAAGTGCATCCTTATCTGGTTCTCCCTGTATATAAAAAAAATTGATCCTAATTTTAGGTATTAGAAATTTACGAAGGCGTAGAAGGGCCACCATTCTATTATTTTTTTTACACTCAAATTCTGAGTTACAACTCGCCTGTTTCTACGCTTTCGTCGAAATGTATACCTATATTTATTTGTAGAAATTTAGTTTTGCCAACTATTGTTAGAAAATAAAAGTGTCAATGACTTTAAAATAAACTTGTTTATTCGCTTTTATTCTTGGGCAATGGTGAATATCCAAGAAGCCGATTGTGCGTAATCAACACAGGTGTATGCATATTTTAAAAGGCAATAAATAAAAGGTGCAATGCGTACGAGGGCTATTCAGAGATATTCATCAACAACATTAGACTGATTGTGTGACAAGTGACTACGAATTTCATACCATTCAGATTACCAACTCGGATGTGGGACAACATCACAGGTGGCGATGTATTTTGTCGCTTCTTTACGGTTACTATTTTCGGAAACCATACTTACAAAAAAATTTTACAAAAGACAAGGACATGTTGAGCTTTTACGGAATTTTCGTAATGGCACAATTACATTTTCTTGAAGAATTGTCGCGAACTGAATTCTCTCTCAACCCAGTCTGATCCTCGAAGTTTTTATGAAGGGTATGTACATACTCAATATACCGTTCTTTGTCTATTTCAGAAAGGTTTGGAGTAATAAAATGGGAAATTCCGTCCAATTGGGCTCAATTTCGGTGTCGATCATAGGCGCACGTAATTTTGTGCATGAAATTATTTATGATAACTAACCAAAGAAAAAAAAGAAGATAATTTGATAAAGAAGGAACTATTAGCTATAGCAAATTTACACAAACATCGTTATGAAATATAGCGTTGCAGATATAGCTAAAAACATAGTGTAACTGTGCTTGGCACACCGCCATGTCATTGCGAACCAAATCTTATAGAACTTATATGGGCACAAATGAAAGGATTTGTAACAAGACACAACACGACATTCAAAATGAAAGACGTTAAGCTACTGTTTGATCAAGCCATTAAGGATGTGACACCAGAGAACTAGCGAAAAGCACTCCATCATGTCATTAAAGAAGAGGAGAAAATGTGGGATATCGACCACCTGATCGATCGGACCGTCAGCGTCGACCCGTTAATTATAACGTCAAGAGGACATGACAGCTCCTCAGATGACGAAGAATATTATGATATTTTATAACTTAATTTCTGTATAATGTATTTTTTTATAATATTTATTAAAAAATAAGTGTACCTAATAATATGTACATAATGCACGCCTTTGTCACACCATTTTCAGTGTTTGTAAATGAATAACAATAAGCAAAATCCATGATACAACTACAAGAAGATATGATACCCCGCAAGTTTTCGTGACGTACACTTGTGCCTAAAAACCGCCAAATTGCGATTTTCTCCGTTGTTTTTAAGTTAGAGTTTAAATTATATGTAAAATTTTGGTCGAAACGAATTCCTAAATACTTTAATTTTCCTTTCAACATAATCACATCTACAAGTTTGAGTTAAAAGGTAAGTATATTAAATTTTAAATCTTGACAATAATCAATCTATCTATATAAAATGTATGTTTCAAGATTTAAGTCACACTAGAAATTCTAAGGCTAATATGATTTGAAATAAATTTATTAAAAATTTCATATAAAATTGCCGTTTAATAACGTAAACTATATACTATATAATTCGGCGCGTTCAATTCAAAAATGCATCACAACGTGACGTCACGATCCAGACATGGATGGTGCTACCTGCACTTGATGAAAATAAAGAATTTTGTAATGAAATCAATGCCAAATTATAAAAGTGGCCTCAATATTCGTTGGGTCACTCTGTAGTCCCTTTGCATACCTAATGAGCTTTAATTACTCTACCCCTTATTGAAATAGACTATAGAGATAATCCATTAATTTTACGTATTAAGTCAACGCTCCTGGTATGATAGTTTTTGAAAAAGGAAATTTTCCATTTAAAAGTTCCGTTCTCCCATTCTAATAATAGAACGCTTGAGGCATTACAACTGGAGATTAGAGTTTGGAATTTCAACTATTTTAATAACAGTAAGTGAATGACTTCGATCATTTACCAAGAAAGACAGTGTTGGCGTAGATGCGACTATTACAAGGATTTAAATGTTTTATTTTGCCATTCAAATTCATAAGTAAAAGTAAAAACTAGAATTCTCGCGAGGTCAAGGAAATTACGCTTTGAGAAATACGGGATGGCTGTTTTTTGCTCTATTTACTTTCTTAAAAGTTTTGTAGTGAGTTGCAAGGGTATACAGTATACATGTGGTTCATTCATAAAAGTTTCTAAGGTCATCGGCTACGTTGACGTACGTAGGGACCATCGATAATTCATTATCACTGAGAAAGCCGCACAATAACAAAAAAGCGCAAACGCGATTTAGAAACGTTCTTATTGTGATTTTTTTCTATTAGTATATCTACTCTACTCTAAAAAGGGAAATTTAGTCATTGATAAAATTTTAGTCATAAGAAGAGTTCGCAAATTGCACTGTCCGACCAGAGGCGCCGAACTAGGCAACCGTTTGGTCCTGAAACAGGATTTTATGTTCTTGATAAAAGTGTGTTATTGCGAATGGTATTTATAGTAGATCTTTTGAGTACTCTCGCAAGATGTAGCCAAAGACGTGTGAATAATAAAAAAATCTGGGTAAACTATGAGGTCCCGATATCTGCTGATCCACGACAAATTACTGTTGTTGTCTTTCGGAAAACGATAGAATTAGTTGCGAAGACTATATAAGATTTGTGATCTAGATGGAGGACTAATAATGAGTGACACAATTCACAATACGACGTGTGGGCTAATTACGACTCACTAAAAATTCTGGGGAAATTATGAGGTCCCGATATCAGCTGATCGATGACACAATTCAGAACCGTAACGTGTGGGCTAATTACGGCTCACTAAAAATCTGAGGAAATTATGAGGTCATGATATCAGCTGATCGATACCAAATTACTGCTGGCGTCTATTGGAAAACGATAGAATTGGTTGCGAACTGAATAAGTAAGTAAGGACAAATTTGCTTACTTATTCAGTTAATGATGACCCTTCTGGCGAGTAGATATGATTTTGTTATTGGTTGCGAAGATTATACAAGATTTGTGATCCAAATGGAGGACTAATAAGGAATACAGAACTTACGCATTTTACACCATTTTGTAGATTATGTAAACTCTGAACAGGGCCGGTATATGAGGGTTGTAAATTACACGGCACGTAAAAGACACTATACAACCACATGTATGCAGACCGCGGCAGTGGCTCAGACGTTGAGCTACTGGCATTCGACCGCGGCGACACGGGTTCGATTCCCGGAGTGGGCATACGCATAATAAAAAAAGTATGTCCGAAATTTAGTTGCAAAATATTTGTCTTTCATTCAGTGTAATTATAATTAGTATACCCTATTGAAAAAGTTGAGCAACACTTTCGAAAAATGTCAAAATCGCGGTATAATAAGACAAGATGCATGATACCTTGTCAGCAATTGAAACAAATGAACTGATATTGACGTAAACTTTAAAATACAGAATAGTAGTGCGTCAAAAGTAAAGCAACATTTAAATATTTTCCTAAAAACGAAACATTGTAGTAAAAGTAAAGGCCAAAATAACGTTGGGAAGTTTATTTCATGTTTAATAAACATTTGTATGCTGGATTAATTAAGCCAAGATATATTCTAATGTCAAAAAAATTAAAGCAGAGAGTAGTAAATGCATTTTTGGCAGGTAAAAAACAAGCCGAAATTTTAAGACAGTTTGTTTTACATAGATACAGCCGAGGATACAGCGTATCCAAAATAATTTCAAGTTAAAATGAAAGGGGACATTTAGACAATCTACCAAAAACGGGAAGACCGAGAGAAACAACAATATGGACCCACAGGCGTATTAAAAGAATTTCTCGAAATGATCCTTGGATGTCTGCACCTAGAATTATTGCTGAAATTCCAGAAATTATGGTTAGTCCACGGACAGTTATGAGAACGTTGGTTGATGCAGTTATTTAATTAGTAGACGCCCGGTTAAAAAGTTATATCGGCAAGAAATAGAGTGGCAAGACTGTATTTGCACGTAGACGTTTAAACTGGACAGTAGGCGAGTAAAAAAAGTTCTGTTAGCGTTGAGACGCGTTATAAGATTTTTAATTCTGATGGAATAATGGAAATGTAAGGAGGCCAATCAATACAAGGTTTAAACTAAAATATGTACGTCACACACACAGTTCAACATTGTATGATGTGGGACCTTTAACCTTCATTAATGACATAACGGATCGATTTGTTTATAGGAATATAATGCAAAATGTAATGGTGCCTTATGTAGTGGAAAATGCTTTTGCGTTTTTGTTTTCAAACAGGATAACGATTCAAAACATTCTTTGAGAATTGTTCAAGAGTGGTTCTACGAAATTATCGTTCGGGTTTTGCAGTGGCTGGCACAATCCCCAGAGCTTAATCACATTGAAAATTTGTGGGATGAAGTAGAAAGTGGTATTTGAACACCAGCGTTTCCAAATGAACAATCGTTGGTAAATAAAGTTATCGTTTGGACAAGTCTTCTTAAAAATGCTTTTCAAAACTTGATTGCCTTAATGCTGCGACGTTGTCGGCAATAAATAATAAATCCATGAACGGCAGTAAAGTTTTGGACTTGTATTTATTTGTTTTGAATCACTACATTTCAACTGGAGATACTTACAACAAAAAAAGATAATGCAAGTCCAATACTCTATTGCCGTTCATAATACTTCCAATTACATCCATTCTGAAATATTTTTTGTTAGTACGTTAAATAAAAAACTGTTAAAAACAATTGGTTGCTTTACTTTTGCCGCACTTCTTTTTGTTACTTTTTATAATTATAATTATTTGTCGACCGACATTTTGTTTAAAATGTACCATAATATTGTGAAATATTACTAATATTGTGAGAATAATATTTCCTTAAAGTTAACTGGAGATCACAATTCTATAGATATATATAAATTTTTTAATTTAAAAGAAATAAAATCACTTTGTTGCCCTACTTTTGGTGCAATTACGTTACGTGCTCGAAAAAAGGTAATTTGAATAAGTGTTTGTACTAAATTCAAACAATAATTTTGTACAAATAACGAATTTATTTTATTATTTATTTCAGAGGTTCCCAACCTTTTTTTGGTCAGGGACCACTTTTATATTATTCTTGTTAGCAGGGACCACTATGTAGGTATAATAAAAATAAACTGTAATAATCAAACTGAAACTTTATTAAAAACTTAATAGGAAATTACATAAAAAGAAATAATAATATTTTTAGTATAAACTTCTGTAATTTTGTATTAATGTGATTTCTGAGCTTGCATCTTCTTCACAAGTTCGGCTATTCTAGGACTAATATTGTTACTCAAAGCTACACGCAAATCATCACTTACTTTCAAACGATTCCTCGCCTTGTTTTTAATTACCAACAAAGCAGAAAATCCTTTTTTACATAAATAACTTGTTGAGAAAACCATAAAATAGCGTAAGGCGATTTCTCGACGTTTAGTATAAAGGCCTTTTTACATTGGGTGCAATTGCAAGAAAAATGGCCTGAAAGCATGCGGTTCGACGACGTTTTCCCATTTAAAACCTGCATCAGCTGTTTAAAGCGTCGACAAAGCGCATGTTTTCAGGCAATTTTTTCTTGCAATTGCACCTAATGTAAAAAGGCCTTAAGAAATTGCTTTTTTACACCAAAACGACTCAAGTGAATTTGATTCAAAAGCATTCTTGCAGTTTCTGTCATGGGTGGCTCCGCGTACTGCCCCCACCACGCGCTCTTCGCCCGCATTTAAAATCATTCGCGGACCATATTTTGGCTTCTGCGGACCACTGGTGGGTCCACGGACCACGGGTTGGGAACCACTGATTTATTTAAATGATTCGGACAACCTATTTGGCCTCGACTGACGATGTCGTATGCATATTTAAAAAACCGTTTTTGTACGAATATGAATTATTGTCGACCAGGACTATACAAACCTATGTTGACTGGGACTGCGTACATAACCACAACATACATACATTATCCTTGTCCACGAAAACTTACCAAAAGCCCTATTTGTTCAATTAAAATGCGTGCATGGTTGTGTTGTGGTATACAATTTCTAGGTTGTAGTGAATTACCTGAAAAAAAATACACACTTTACTTTACAAGTTTATGTTAAAAATACTCCTCATTTAGGCTTTTCCGAATATTAACGAGTTCTAGACAAATTCATTCAGCCTTACTGGCCCACCCTATAACTAAGTGTGCCCATAATAGGAAACTTTCCCATATTTTTTTATTGTTTAAAATGTTCAGTCACATGAAAAAATAACATTTGCAAAATGTTACGTCTTACATATCGCTCCTTAGTTTTTTTTATAAATTATTAAAGTTCACCGTGTGACGTCACTTAGTATGAATAGCCCGCTCTCGCGATATGTATTGTAGTAAGCGGCAAACTTTAATAACTTATATTTCATCCAAAGAAGGAAAAAACATTTATTTGTGAACTGTGACTCCTTTGATGATAAAGTCCGTACAATTACTGGCTGGATACACATCACAGCTCCTGGCGCAATTTTTGATTAGTGTCATGTCGTTAATTAAATCGTATATTTTTTCAATTCTGTCAGGATTTAAGTAATCTTCAAAATGATGATGACATATTTTCATAATATGTTCCAAATAATTATTTTTCGCTTTCAAATTACTTTTAACAAGTAAACTTAAAGTTCTTCGAAATGGCAAAAGGTGTCAAAACGAATTTTACTTCAATTGACAGGTCTCTTTAATTAATAACAGACATACCTCTTTTTGTTTCTGTTCTGATTATCTATTTACGAGTTATGACGTGCATCCATCCAGTAATTGGATGGACTATTATTAGCTTACGCTTAAGGGTGAGGTCTAGTGACATTAGCCATTTCGTTTTTGATCAATATTTCGTTAATTTTTCCTTTTATCCAAAAATCGGCCAAATACCGACATTTGAAGCATAATAACCTACAATTTAAATACAATACAATTCCAATAAAAGCAAAAAACAAAAGAGGACAAGTTTCATAAATTTTCGTTTTTTGCTTTTATTAATTCATTAATCAATATTTCTTTAGTTCAAAGCTGTAGGTAATTGCTACTCAAGGACGTCTATTTGGCCGCTTTTTGAATAAATCGAAAAAGATAAGAAATATTTATAAAAAAAAATGAAATGGCGAATGCATCACTAGACTTCACCCTTAAGAGTATTATTTTCAAATTTAATCCATTATCTACGTATTATGTTCAGAGTTTGGGTACTTATTTTTTAAGGAAAAATGCGATTTTTATTTTAGAACTTTTTTGTTTAGGGGAGAAGTTTTTTTTGACGGAGATCTTTTTTTTAGAAGCCATTTTTGATTGTGGGATACATTTTGAGGAGAGTTGTTTTTACAAGATCTTCATTCAGGATAGCTGATCTTGAACAACCCCTAAACATATTGGGTGCACTTGTGCCAACCCATTACAATTTTTCTGGCGCCGCTACTGTCAAAAATACATCAATATCATATAAGGGTAAATTTATAGGATTGATGGCCGGATTGACGTAAATCAGCGGCGTAGCCAGAAAATAAGCTTGGGAGGCTGGAACATTTTTTTTCTGGAGACAGGGACCGTCGGGACTACATGTATTTCATGATATTGTACCTAGTGAAGAAGGCGGAAAAGCGCGCGCGAAAAATTGTTGGGACCACGCCCAAAGTTCGTTTAAAATTCATCTAACTACTATCAAATTTCGAAAATTAAATTATTACCTCTCCCCCTCTGCATGGTTGGATTAAATTTGTTTTTGTAAATGTTTTTTTTTGATATTCCTATTCTTTATTTTAAATTGTTTTTTTTATATTTGTGAAAAATATGAATATTGGTGTCAAACCAAATTTTTAACATAGGACGTTTTTAAACGTATGATTCTAACCAGCGTTTTTCGGGCTCGGTTTTTCATGATTTAAAAATAAAGTAAATATCGTTGATGATCTAAGAGCAATTTTTGGTGCAAATGCTTAGGTTTTGAAATACTTCTTCTTAAGTGCCGTTTTGTGTATTTATAATAAAGCATTATCGTTTTTCCTGCACTATTTTATTATTATAAATTATCACACTTCTTACATAAAAAATGATTTTTACAATTTTATAATAGGAAAATACTGTAAAATATTATTCTTTTCACTCGTTTTCCTTTAAAATTGCATCATAAATCAATAACGAAAACAATATGCGTCCGAAACCTAAATCTCTATATAAAACAGGACTTTTATAAGGATAAATTTAAAAACTAAACGTTTGCTACAAAACCTTTGTATTGGGAGGGGGGGGGGGGGGGCACTGCCCCCCCCCCCCCCCCCCCATACGCCACTGACGTAAATTCTCATAAGAAACAAGACTGATCCGAGAATGACGAAGGATTCAGGACTGTCAGTCCGATTGATCGTGTAGGGTCTGCAATAAATGAGATGCGCGGACGGAAATTACCCAAATACGATGGTAGACTCTCAACAAATCATCCTTATCTGAATGAACTTGAACTAATGAGAAGGTGTTATCTTATTTCACTATTTACCTTAAAAAAATATGGTGTTATTTTATTAGACGCATCAGCTGAGCGTGTAAGCCACTCGCCTTGTTATTTTCATTCACTCGTGTGTATAGTATGGAAAGAAAAGTTATAAATAGAAAACCTTGTGACCGACCGGCCGGCATTGTTCATAATAACTTAATATCACTATCAATGTTTTAAACACTGTTGCCAAATTAGCGGTTATTTAAACCTACTGGGTATAATAAACAAATTATCGTTACAATCAGACAAAAGTGTTAGTAGAGTTAACCTCCATAAATATAGTACATATTCTTGTTTATATTTGCGTCTTCTGTAAAAAATACCAGCAAAAAATATACACAGGCAGCGATGTTCCCGTACAAAGAATTAAGAGAGTCAACGTGGAGGCGTGGACTACAAGAAAATCCACTCTAAAGCCTAGTTCTCAGAAGTTCGTTCTGTCGCTGGCGACACGTGTTGTGACTAATAGAAAATGAGTATTTTGACATGTGACTCCAATACTCATTTTCAATTGGCTACATCACGTGTCGCCAGCGACAGCACGAAGTTCTGAGAACTAGGCTTAATGAACATTCTATTGGCATACTTGTCTTGATCAGTTAACAATTAATTATCACACAAAATTTAACCAATGGACAGTATTTTCGAGCGCTGAAAGTCGACGCTGACGTGCCGATACGGCTTTTCTCCATTCTTATCTATATATCACGTTAAAACACACACAAAATGGTAATAGGGCCTCTAACAACCAGCATCCTCTACTACCGCAGGTAAAGTTTTAACAAAAAGTATTGAGTCAAAAATTTATATAACCTATTATTTTAATATACATATTATTACAGGTCAGTGTTCCTGTTATTTTGACAATTATATTTATTTATTTCTGTAATAACAGTTTTTTATTGTTTTTCTGAAACAAGTTAATTTAAAATTGATGACACGTGGAAATGGTAAAATTTGAAAACAATGCACTAGTAGAAGTATCAACTTAGGAATCACCTTGTATATAAAATGCGTCCATAAAGTCTTGCACAAATTCATTTAAAATTCCGATATTCCATTATCAGAAAAGCGCTTCAACACGTCAATTAGTATTTTTAGTTGCGCATTTTTTATAGTAAAAAGTTAGTATACAGGGTGTTCCAGGTAAGAGATTATGACGTTTGATTTTTACAGCTGCGTAAATGTTCCAAATCTTCAATGTTTAAACGTCAATATTTCGAAAACCGCTGAATTTAGAGATATGGTTGGTTATACAACAATTATTCAGTTTTCAACGAAGAATTGGAAAATGGTGCAATATAGAGGGTGTACCAATTAAAAAATACCCACATGACGTCATATCTCTTACCTGAAACACCCTGTATACTACCTTTTTACTTTAAAAAATGCGCAACTAAAAATACTAATTGAAAATTTAGAGCGTTTTCCCGTTTTAATGAAATATCTGAATTTTAAATGAATTTGTGCAAGACTTTATGGACGCACTGTATAACGAAATAATAAATATTGTACAAACGTTTACTTTTAAAACTGGCAACGTAGCAGTACAATATAAAAACTAAAAAACACAATTCTTGCAGCAGCTGTTAAAGTAGTATTTTTCACGATTTTCCCACAAAATCTTTTCAACAAATTTTATTCACTCGGCATCAAAAGCGCACCTCATTAATGGCTCATGCTTCAATGTAAATTTTCAAGTACGACGACAAAAGAAGTAAAAAGGACATGTTGAATACGAAAAATTGTACACATTGTGTCAACGTGGTATGACCTATTTTTTTTTAAGTCAGTTTTTCTCGTTAGAGGTTTGATGGACGATGTTTGCGTTTTATTTTTCGGTAAGTAAAAGGTACGTTCACACACTAATGATCCGGTTCACGACACTGGCTGGCAGCTCGTGGTCAATTTTACAAGGGGTCATATTTGTCATTTCTTGCCCTTCTTCCGAATTAGGCTTTTTACCTCTTCGTTCGCTGCCACGGTCATTCCCGAGGGAACCTACAACTTAACGTGGGTTCCGAACCACGATCCTCAGTCATGCGACACCTCCCAGGGGCTATCAACCCTTGGTTTCTTGACATTGCAATACCTACCGATTGGGGAGTGTGTACCTTCTTTCGCACCCCACGAGATGTCCGATCTCATCCCGCCTGGTTATCAGGTGAATACTTCATATTTAAAAAATAAAAAAATAATTCGATATAAACAAAATAATAATAATATGACCCTAACAGCCAAAATCAGCAAGAAATAATTAAAAATACTACTCCAGGAACGTAATTGTTACGGTCTTCTTCCCACACGTTTCCACAAACGTGCACAGTTCTTGTTGGAAACTCAAAAAACTACCAGGAACTAGTCAGAACATTTTGGTTTTCGTCATCTTCTTATGGCTTCATTTCTTTTTTGCTCACATTTTATTATTTGTCGTGAACCCCGTAGAAAGTTGCCAAGCAACCGGTATTGGTACCAGGGCAGCTATTGCTCTTATTCTATTAAAAACTTTTACTTTTCATCATATCTGCAAAGGTTAATTAGTTTTATTGTAAATAATTAATTATTTTTTACTATATAGCAGAGATAATCAATATAGTTGTTTACATTTATATTCCTCCTCTGTATTAATATTAATAATGGTTATTATAACTTAAGGGTCAAGTCTAGTGACGTATTTACCATTTTATTTTTAGTCAATAGTTCGTATATTTTTCGCTTGCGCGCGGCCGGATACCCATTCTTGAGTAGGAATTGCGCAGTTTTAATTTAAAAAGAATGATGGCTGAATTAATAAGAGCCAAAAACGAAATTTTGTAAAATGTATCCAAAAAACTTGACAAGATATTAAATTTCTGTTTTTACCGAGGTTTTTACCAATGAAAAGTTGGTATCTCGGGTGGTATCTACATATGTGGGTGTAAGCAAGTTATTTTTATGCAGAAAAAATATTCCAGGAAACAAATATAAGCCAATGAAACTCATTAAAATTATTGTTTAATTTTATTGTAAGTATTGTTTAAAATAATTTAAATTATTTTTTTGAATGAAAATAACTTTCTTACACTCCTTAAATTCAGTCCAAACTTAAAAGTTTTCAAAAATCCATTAATAAACATCAGCCAGGATTCGGGTCAAGAGAACTCAATGTTTTTAATTTTCAGGATCCTGCACCTCACCTCCCGTCTTCTATAGCTCACTTATTAATTAAGTTAGGATTTTGATATTTTGCAGACGTAACCTGTATCCTAGGGCATATTTTTGTTTATACAGGGTGTTCCAAAAAGTGTGACGTCATAACGATCTATTTTTTTAGATTACATGCCATAAATATTTCTACTTATTTGGATGCCTCTTATAGTTGCTTACATACACCCAAAATTTTAATGAAATCGGTTGCTAAAAAAAATAAACACTAAGAAAAATCAGTTTTGCACCACTGGTTTTAAAAATTAATAAAAAAATTAAAATAATACCTCGTTATTAAAATTATACAACAAAGGTATTGAATATATAAAGTCGAACAGTCTCGTTAACCAAGTTTGATTATCACAAATTGTACAGGGTGTCTAAAATTTAGTGTCAAACTTTGCAAACTTTAAATCAATTTATTTTTCTTATTTTAAATTGGAACCCCTATATATTATTATGTCATTTGAGGCAGAATTAAAAGTCAAACATTTGTCCTAATTACAACCCTACCGTAATTTCTAATGCATTAAAACTTATTTGCAGAAAACTCATTTTATCAACTATTCCATCAGTCATTATTATGAATAAACATCAAGTGAGCTATAGGAGACGGGAGGTAAGGTGCAGGACCCTGTATACAGGGTGGCCCATTTGTCTGACAAAGTAATATACTATTAAAGATATCAAAAAAAAGGTTTTATAAAAGTTGTGACGTATAAAAAAATATATGTTCTAAAATTATTTTAAAATGTACAGGATGGTTCAGAAAAGTAGGACAATAAAAATATACATTCTTTTAAATGGAGCACCCTATATATTTTAGCATTTGTTGCTTCCTTACAAAATTATCCATATGATGCGATGACATTATATTCAATTACATTTGTTTTGACTTTGCTGGTCATGGCCAACTAGAAAAATAAAAACTATAGTTTTTTTTACGAAAATTTAAATAAAAACCGAAATATTGGCGAAACTAGTAAATTTGATATAAGTAAGACTTAACAATAATAAAAGATACTAACAATATCTATCAGACGAGCCTAATAAATATAGGGTGTTTCATTTGAAAAAACAGAGTTATTGTATTTTAAAATTTTGTATATTTGGAGGTCAACCGAAAACACCCTGTACAAAATTAGTATAGTATAGTTAAAAATTAAGGACAGTTTTTCTATCCCTAAACTTAAGAACTTACAAGAAATTTTCGATACTCTTATTGAGAAATACAGGTAATTTTTTACTATCATCTTTTTTCCAAAATTTTAAGAATTTTGCATTTTGTTTGGCAACGTTGCAAAAAATTAAAAAACTAAATTTAGCGTCATATAGATAATTCTGTAAGGAAACCACAAATGCTAAAATATATAGGGTGTTCCATTTAAAAAATTGTATCTTTTTATTGTCCTACTTTTCTGGACCATCCTGTATATTTAAAAATAAAACATATATTTTTTTATATCTCATAACTTTTATAAAAACTTTTTTTTGATATCTTTAATAGTAGAGACGGTATATTACTTTGTTAGACAAATGGGCCACCCTGTACATATAATTCGCGTGGAGCTGGTAACTTAAAAAAATAAAGAAACGTGAATCATATCGTGGCCAATTTTCCTAGCTAACGTATAAATTGTAATAAGTTGTAAGTCGTGTATTTTAGAAATTTTCTCAAAAATTAGAACAATATCCATACTCAATATCCACGAGCGGCCACTGGTTGTAATAAAACTGACTCGTAATGTTTAATTAAAATCCGATTCTAAAATTATGTAAAAAGAATGTTACCAGAAATGTGTCTTATCAAAAAATATAAATTCTGAACTGGTATAAAAACCAAAACAAATTCTTTATGTGCTAAATTGTGGGGATCAAAAGGAGGTCCAAGTAAAAAAATCATAACTTCTAGAAATTTTAATTTAAAAATGCTAAATAAAAAATTATGCAGCATTCTACCACTGGTTATGCAATTAACACAAAAACCGCATAACAAATAAATGATAAATTTGGTGTAGCATGCAGTGTTCCCAGTCGAGATTGATTGAAATTCGTGAGACTGATCGTTAAAAATCGCAATGACTCGTAAAGTTTGCAATTTTGCGCCTTTAATTTGAATTGTCGATTTAGGCTTTGTAAAAATAGGGTTTTCAAAAAAAAGGTCGTCGACATAAAAAAGACCTGTTCACATGTTATCTTTATTATCTGGTGATCTCCTGAAATAAGTACGAGGACCAACACTCACTAGTGATGCAAGAGTTCGGATTAAAATATACGTCGACGCCGAATATTACGGGATTAATTCATACGGATGACTTTCTTTTGCCCGTGGAATCTTCTTTTTATAAAACAGTAAATCGTGTTATTTTTAAAATTTTAATTAATCTGCAATTGGATGATTAATCCTAATATATCTTTTATCTAATTCCGTATATTTTATCCGCATAACTACTTTTTTATTGCTAACTGTATTTTTAAAAAATTTCTAAACGGAATAACCAAGTAATTTTTTTCCTGTAAACATGTTTCTTTGGTTGTCTATTTATTATGTTTAATACCACTTATGTTTATTTCTGATGGCACACCATGTATATTATGATAAAATATACCAAATAATAAACAAGCAAGCAAAAGCATTGTTTACAAAACAGGCACATTCAATTTTATTTTATGAATGAGTTTAAAGAGCGGAAATTACAAACAATTTTCCAACAGCCACGTCGGCGTCGTCGCCGATTCGGCTTGCGTAACTTTTATTCAAGGTATCGTGTTTAACAATAATATTCAGAAAAAAACTATAATTATGCTTCAAAGCGCTTGTGGTAAAATCTAGACGACCTTAACTGTACATTTTGTTATTTTTTGCATAACGACTTGATTTGAACTTTCAAGTTGTAGGCGCAGTTATGCATTTATTATAAAACAATTAAACCATTCACTTTGTGTTCTGATGCAATGAAAAAACTATCTTGTAGTTGCATTGAATAAGAGTTTTTGCTTGGTTCAAACCAAAAATATAGGGTTTGAGGTTTCATGGAGTTATTATTCAAAATGGCATAGAAAAACAAATTTTCAATAAATTTACAAAAACATACTTCAAATAGGAAATACTTAAATATTAAACAACGGCCACTTTATTAGATGTTCAAAATGTTTCTTTCTAATACAAGACTTTAAATCTTCAATATTAAACGGTCTATTTTTGAAAACCTTATTTTTAAAATCATTATCTATTTCTATTTCACAAATAAAAGTTTAAAGGGGTTAAGATCTAGGTATCTGACAGGCCATTTAATTTCGCCTCCCTCTCTATCCAGTGATTTGGAATTGGTTCAAAAATTGACGTACTTGTAAACCAAAATAAGCGAAAGTGCCATCCACTTTGAAGTTTACATATTAAATAATAAATAAATACGCAAAAGAAACAACATTAAGGTTTCGAATCTTCACATATTTATTTATTTAATATGGATCTTCATCAAGTAACGATTGACTCAATTGCATACAAAAAAAAAGGTGGGCCATTGACCAAATGACCTTATGGACAAGCCTGTTTCCTGTTGGGTTCGCCTATAATCACCATATCCAACATCATCCATAGTCAAAAATATCAATTTTTCTCTTTTAGTTAAGACTACAATTCTGATTTCTTATTTTTGAATGCTTGCAACTAAAAATTTGATACTTGTATCACCTCACGATGCTTACCTGATTCCAAAAGTGTCTTTTAACCGTTCTATAAAAAACTATAAGTTTCTTTAAAAAAAATAAAGGACATTTTATTTTAAATAAAAAAGTTAGTATTTTTTCTGACTAACGCTGTACAATTACAGAAATGGTTTATGAATGCATCGATTTTCACAAAATTATAATTAGTAATTTTTGAAATACTTCCAATATTCCAGACTTGTTTTGACTGTATACAGAATGATTCTTAAGCTGATACTTCTTTTTTACCTATATATAGAAGGCATTAAAATAAACAACATTTTCAAATACCTTTTTTCAAAAAACTTAAAAATAGGTGAGATACAAAAGTAAAAAATCTAAGTGCGGGCCTGGTCATCAAAACGTAGCCTGCTATACTTTAGGGTCATTTCACATCAAATCAACCAAAATTAAAGAAAGTTTGGCAGATCACCTCTCCGATTTTGATAATTTTTGGTACATTCATTCTACCCATCTAGTAGATGAAAAATCCAAAATTTGAAATTTTTCTGATGAGCAGTTTTTTTAAATTGATTTTTGAAAATCAAAAAAATGACAAATTTCTCAAAACATGTACTAAGAGAAATCGAGATTTCTAAAGAACTACTTACACTAGAGCATTGAGTTATATCTCATTTAAAAGCTCTTGATAATACCTTTCAAATAAGGTATAACTCAATCTAATTGTTTAGAAAAAAATATTGAAAATTTTGAAAAAAAAAAATTAATTTTTAAATTTTTCAAAAAAGTATTTTTTAATTTTTTTGAAAAAGTTATATTATTTTTGTCAATATTTTAGCAAGATATTCACAAATTTTCAGGATGGAGAAATAATGGGAACAAGGTGAAAAAAATATTAACAACTTGAAAACCAAAAATGACTAAAAAGTTTTATTTAAAACGCCACTTTTACAGTTTACCGAGGTGTTTAAAAAGTTTGGTAAAGTGTTAACTTCCTTTCGGATTTTTAAAGTCAAGTCTGTACAAAAACCTAACAATCCTTCTTCACGGAAGGGGGGGGGGGGGGGCCTTCCTAGATAAAAATTTAATAAGACAAAAAGTTTCGATGATTGCTATTTTTCAAGCAGTAACTTGTTAAAACTTGCTGACACGCGCGCATCTAATTTGGTAAGTTGGCCTTCTACCTCCTACCTCCCCCCTCTACCACTCCAGCCACTGGGGGGGGGGGGGTCTGATTCAACCGATTTGTGTAGGTATAACGAGAAGCTTTTATTCAGCATGAAATAAAAAACCTAGGAACTTGTGAGGTGTTCTGAAATTACAAGAAAGAAATTGATCTTTCTTCAATCTGGTTTTGTTACTGTTCAGTATGATGAGTTGTGGTGGTTAGCGTGTATTATTGAAAAAAATGAAGAATTTGATGAGCTTAAAATTAGTTTTTTGCATCATCCAAATGGACCATCTAGTTCATTTTATTGTCCTACGCCCAAAGCAGACATTTTAGTGATTAGAAGAGATTCTATATTAAAGAAGGTTTAGCCGGTTACTGCTACAGGTCGAACCTACACACTTTCTAAAGAAGAAATGTTAGATTATTCAAAAATTTTAGAAAAAAAAATTAACGCTAAAATCTAATTTTAATATAGGTAGGTATGTAATTCGGATTTAAAAAAAAAAAAATTCTATTAAAAGTAAAAGACGTTGTTTGTGTTGCATCGTTATCAAAATAAATACCATTTTTTGCTTGTATTTTTAGTGTCAATATTTTTTTTCACCTTGTTCCCATTATTTCTCCATCCTGAAAATTTGTGAATATCTTGCTAAAATATTGACAAAAATAATATAATTTTTTCAAAAAAATAAAAAAATACTTTTTTGAAAAATTTGAAATTTTGTTTTTTTTTTTCAAAATTTTCAATATTTTTTTCCAAACAATTACATTGAGTTATACCTCATTTGAAAGATATTTTCAAGAGCTTTTAAATGAGATATAACTCAATGCTCTAGTGTAAGTAGTTCTTTAGAAATCTCGATTTCTCTTAGTACATGTTTTGAGAAATTTGTCATTTTTTTGATTTTCAAAAATCAATTTTAAAAAAACTGCTCATCAGAAAAATTTTAAATTTTGGATTTTTCATCTACTAGATGGGTAGAATGAATGTACCAAAATGATCAAGATCAGAGAGGTCACCTGCCAAACCTCTGGTTGATTTGATATGAAATGACCCTTTATGTTGTTTTTGTCTTATTAGTCATGCAATTTACGGGTCGGTGGTCAGTTATTTATTTGGCGATCTGCTGCGGTGTGTTTTCCTGAAGCAAGTTAATTTTAAATTGTTGACACGTGAAAATGGTAAAAAACAATGAACTAGTAAATATGGTGCTAATTTACGGTGAGTGTCGTCAAAGTGCGGCTGATGCTTCGAGATTATACGCAGAACGCTTTCCCTTGCGGGCTCATCCTACACTCAGAAGTTTTCTTAATGTTATTCAACGGGCAAGTTAGCCAGAACCGTATTTGATCCATAGTGTAATAAATGAATGTAAGTACCTTATTTTCGAGTTTTTTGAAAAAAGGTATTTAAAAATGTTGTTTATTTTATTGCCTTCTATACACAGCTAAAAAAGAAGTATCAACTTAGGAATCACCCTATATTTTGACCGTAACCACTTTTTATATAAATTTGTTTTATTTAAAATGAAGATGTCAACATATAAGGCCTTGCTATCTCTTGTAATATATAATTTTAAATTTGACATCGGATGAAGGAAATAATCGCTGTAATCAGTTTTTAATTCGTCGAAAAAAACCAGCTTGTTGTAATTTAACATTTACCAGATGAAGGAAATAATGCAATAAGAAGAGTAAGGTTTCATCGCAATCACCATCACGTGTTTATTTCTGACTGCAAAGCTAACTCCATTTCGGACATCAAAAGGCGATGTAGGACTGAGTGGTAGTGAGAATTATTTGAAGCGAAGCTCCACGACCTTTTGCAAGAAGCCCTAAAATGTATGCTTTGACCATCATTTATACTACAACTAAAGAGTAAAATTAACTCTATATATTAAAAGACCTCTAAAAGAAAAAAGCTTTAACATACTAATAAAAATAATAATCATCAGATGCCAAGATAATTCCACAAATCCTTTCGAGCAAAAGTCTACTAGAACGTGGTACAATTTCTTGATTGAAATGCTTAAAGAGTTAATTTTGCCAAAGTTTGCCTACACCTACTCCTGACTAAGTATATCCAAGGAAAGTAACTACAATACTTCAGTTACTTCCTCCAAAAGTATTTTTCGGAAATCTTTATAATGTTTCTTTGATAAAAAATGTTTTTTCCTACGAGCGTGCGCAAAGTAGTACTTTGCGCACGCATTTTTGTGTGCAAAGTTACACTTTTCCGCACTAGTGCGGATAAGACTTTTATCCGCACTGGGTGCGGAAAAGTAAAACTATTCAAAAATCTCCTTGGTAGGGAATATTTATATTTATTTTAGTAGCTGTAAACTATTTTATGGCAATGTGAGAAGCCGTTGCAAGAGTATTCTCTTTTATCTTTTAATCGTAATTCCCGATATTTGTATTTCAGCTTAAAACGAAAAAAATTTAGTTTCCTATTATTTTTTTTATTGTTATGTAATTTTTTAATTTTCTATTATTTTTTTTTTGTTATGTAATTTTTAGTTGTAAGTATATTATAGTTCTTTCTTTAAAGTCGAATTAAAAATTATTAAATAAATTATCATATTTTTATTTTTGTTGTTATCTGATATGAAGCTCGTAGGAAAAATGTTGTTCCTAACAAGTGCGCAAAGTGCTTTTCCGCACGCAAGAACTTATCCGAACTCCGCTTCGCGTCGTTCGTCCAACTGTACTTGCGTGCGGAAAAGTATCACTTTGCGCACTTGTTAGGAAAATAACTATCTCAACCTTCAACTCAATTCTTCTAAAATTTCACCACTATATTTTCATACCATATGTGTACTTACTAACCATGTACACATATGAAACACCTGCCCCATAACCACATGTAACTTCTCCTTACACCGTATAACAAGGTTCGACAATTCATTTTCAACAATATGCTTCACCCCAAAAGTCTCTTCATTTTCATTATCATTCCCACATGGTCTTACCTCGTCACTCTACATTTTTGAAAAATAACAACGGTTATTCCAACTTTATCTATATAACTTGGTAGTATGTTTTTCGCTCCTACTTCTATGGAAGTTTTTCAAATATTTTTCTTTATTTAACTAATCTCCTCAAGAGCTCCATTATGATATAACTGAGAATTTTCTAACTTAGTGTAACTTTTAATACTAATTATTCTCCTGAAGATGAACGTTTATACATTCGAAACATGTAGAGAGTATAGATAAACTCTTTCTTTGAAATATATCCTAGTGAAGGTTGACTTAGAGTTCCTCTTTCTCCCCATTTAATTCCACAAATGTTTCATTAGGAAACACTACACTAAAACTAATATTATAGAATAAGCATCAGTTCGCATGACATAACCCTTAACAAAGTTAACTAAAATAGCATCATCCCAAATTCGCCACAAATTTACCCGAAATAGCTCCATTGTGAAATCCTGTTGCCGCTTCTCCGCTCATATACGGTTATCTAAATACACACACCGGTATTAAGACCAACTCGCTAAACTGCAAACAAAAGGAAACCTAAACACAGTTTTGTTTGACGTAATCGACGAAAATTCTCCTTCGCAGTCGGTCCTGCTACCCAGTGCTGCCTGCATTCATTGAGAGAAAGCCGTCTTAGGCCGTGCCAGGCATGGGCCGATGATAAGACTCGCAGGAAATGAATGATCTCGTTACTATTGTTGTTTAAAGCTGTGTACTTGAAAACGTTTTGTTTGATAATCGGTTAACACTTACAATGCCGGTAAATTCAGTGTCCTTTGTGAATTATTATTATATTGTGTCTAAACTATTTCTTACGGATCGAACTCTTGCAATTTTTGCATACTCTTGTCAATAACTGAATGGTGTTTGTCGTCGTCATTCCTTGCCGCATAATAAATGTAGCCCAAAATCAATCCTATATATCTATGTATTTTGTGTTGTTACGAACCCTGCTGCCGATAAAATTCGAAGACAAAAATCCATATTGCGGAAAAATGATTTTTAAAAAGCTGAGCACCAAGTGAGGTGACAAGGAAAAGATATCGTTACTCTTAAATTTTTGCCATACTGATTGGTCAGCCATGTTACCCATTTTCAGAAAATAAATTGTGTTTTACAGTACCTTCAAAGCGAATAAACTCATCCCTTTTACAAACACCATCTACTATTGAGCTGATATCTTTTCACCGGCCAGAATTACGCTACATAGTACGCAACTATCAAGTTTCCGAACGATCCCCTCGTGTTGTTTTCGTTTTTATCGCTTCCCGCTCTTCCCGACCCCCTCTCTCTGCTCTAGATGCAAAATCCCCGCATTTCCGAGTCCCGGAATTTTGCCGAAAGGCATCACAGTGCATCCCTGCGCTGTGTGCATTCCCGGATGACGCAGATGACCCAATGCACTCTGACCTTTCTATGATGCAGTGTAGACGAGAAAAGAGGGGCGAGGTCGCCACGGGGGTGGTGCAAAAAGGCTGAATTTGCCCAGGAGGTGAAAAGAACGAAGCCTGCATTTCACAGGTGCTATTTCATTTCGATAATAAAAATAAACAAGCAGAATTTTACGTAGTTAAAAATAACATGGTTAAAAAACGAATAAGGCTTTTATTTACATAGATACTTGATGTTTTACACAGTCGAAAGGTATAATGTTGGGCTGTGACATTTCTAAATAAAAATATGTGTGCCGGCAAAACTTTACAAGAAGTAACCAAGGACGAGCCACACTCACGAGACAAGTTACCCTTACGTTGGCTCTATATACTCTTGCTTATTTGGATAGCTCCAAATATTACTTCAGAGATCAAGTTTATGATGCAGAATAAACAACGATTTTCGTAGTTTTTGTAAATTTGGTTTAGCAAATCATGAAAAGTGGTCTTTTATAAGTTCAAAAAGGCGCAAGAAATGGGCTTTTTAGACCAGCAATTTCATAGGCAGTTCTGGTCTGGTGGCCAAAGATACAGTAGAAAACTATAATAATAAAGCTAAAGGCGAAAATACACCACAGTTCAATTTGGTTGATTCAACAAATCTGAACCGTGTTCAACCAAATTGAATGTTGAAAGAAGTTGGGATCTTTGTGTGTGTGATCATGTTTATTTAGTTGAATCAACAGAATTGTTTAACCAAATTTAACCGTGTATTTTCGCCTTAAGGAGCCTATAAAGACTGGCCTCTATCGGCAATGGAGTACATTCTAGACATGGAGGTAGGTCCCACTTGTTTTTTGTTTGTGCGAGATTAAACGATAAACCGAAATGTCATCTAAATGTGTTGTAGGTTTTAAAGTTCTTACGTTTTGACAGAACTAAATACAGTCGTACAAATAAGATAATTAAAAAAGTTGAATTTTTGGCTTTCCGTCATAATTACAGTTTCCCCTTATCACTCGGGTAAAAAAAGTATCTATCTATTCTATTCTTGTTCGTTCTTCGCCACGTGTCTCAAAAGCAGAAATTCGATTAACAAAGGACAAAGACCCCGTAAACTTGGCCCTAAAGTTACCCAAACATTTCCAACTAATCGAAGGAAGTTAAGTGACTTGGGTATAAAAATAGTCCATGTTTGTATTTACGGCACATATTTTTTAGATAAACGCTGTTAAACAAATTAAGGTTGTTTGCATAAGAAAATATATAAAAAGTTCAGATATATCTCGTCATGATACTCTAAATGCTAATAGCTATTAAAAAACTATAACTGGCCATGCATTTAATAACACACTTTGATCAAGCTAAATAATGTCGTGTGACCAGTACTAAGGACCTTCCATATACAATTTCTATTTTATTTTAAATATGGTGGTAAACTATACCAGCCGTATTTGACTGAAGGGTTCCAAGTTTAAAACCATCATAAACTAACAGTTCTGGGTTTAAAATATGTATGAGTAAGTCAACCTGGTTTCGTTTTGCAATAGTTGTTTACGATATAAGTGTTGTAAAGATTTATATTACAACACGAGATGTTAAAGTTGTCAAACGAGGCGTCAGCCGAGTTTAATAAAACGAGTGTAGTAATGAATTTACAACAAAAATAATGTACAAAATTTTATCTACTTTCATCTATGAATAAAAATATTTGGCAAAAGGCATTTTTAGAAATAAAAATGCACCTGTAAAAATGCACCTGCTAATAAGTTTACTAATCAAGTTTTTTATGTTACCTTTCGCATGGTTACTGTCGAAACTTTGTCAAACAAATTCAAAAATATAAAAAGCGTTTTTTAAAATGAGCGAATCTGATGAAAGTTTACCCTCTGATATAGAAGCAGCGGCAAACGAAGCGATCTCAAGTTTAGTTCCGACAAAATCCAAGGCGTGATATGAGTTGGAGTATCAGAAGTTTGAAGATTGGTGCAAAGCTAACAAAATAAAGGAGGTGTCTGAGAAAATCCTTTTGGGTTATTTTCCCGTAAAGCAACGCTCCCAGAAACCATCTACACTAAGGACTCAATACTCAATGTTGAAAACTATGATTTCAGTCAAGAAAAATCAAGTTATAAGCAGATTTTCTCAACTAATCGCATTTTTGAAAAGAAGTTCAGAGGGTTACAAGGCCAAAAAGTCCAAAGTTTTCACAAAGGAAGACGTATGTAAGTTTCTTAGTACTGCAGATGATGAAAACATTTACTTATAAAGGTTGTTATAATAATTGAATTTTAATTTTATAAACGTTAATAATAAATCATTTTTCTAAAAAGTGTGTTTTATTAAACAGCTAAATTTTAATAAAACAGTTTTTTTTCCATTACAGCACTAGTGCTGTAAAGGCATCTATAGATGCCCTTACAAAACGATTTACAGAACTGTAAAATTTATATTACTAAATGAAAGTAGATAAAAATATTTTTGGGTTTTCTTTAAATTTATAAAGAAGAACGTATTTTACTACGTACTGTGTTCTTTAATAGAACTAAAAATGTATTTGCAACATCCCGGTTTTATATCGGTAAGATGATTTAATTACAAAAAAATCAAATTAACACAAAAGCTTTATATGGCATACCAAATAATGCTACGGTGAAAACACAACTGTGAGACTATCGATCAAAATATTTCAATGGTCCAAATTTTAAACTCCTTTAGTGAATACGGGTGTACATATTTATTTAAATTGTGAATGGGCGTGACCGTCTTCGTTAAAGTGTCAGTCACATCGGTCACAATCTATGTATGATTCCACAGTATGGTTTTCTAATTGAAATCGCACAAAAATATTAAAAATTTGACAATAAGTAGAAAATATAAAAGAAATTATCGGTTATATTAGAAAAAAAAACAAATATTTCTATTGAAATTATGAAAATCAGTTCTTACTTTCTTAAAAACCTCCCTGATATATATTATTATATTATATTATAGAAGGGACCATCGAAAATTTATTTATAAAGGTTTAACCGACGTCAAACAGCTTAGCCGGCATCTATCTGGTCAACCAAGTTAAAAAAAAGGTGGGTAAACCTACACGAAATTCGCTTTTACTGATCGAAAAGCCAGAAAGAAAGTTAAAAATGGATTTTTTTGCGCTCGTGTAAAAATTTCTCCATCCAGGGAATCACCCATATATTTAACATTTTTTGTTGAACGAGTCGGACCTATATGGGTGATTCTCTGGATAGAGGACTTTTTACACGAGCGCCGAAAAAATAAATTTTTAATGTTTTTATCAATTTTTTAAAACTTTTTGGGTTAGGTAGATGCCGGGTAAGCTGTTTGATGTCGCCAAAACTTTTATAAATAAATTTTCGATGATCCCTTCTATACACACCTTATTTGTTTGTTGATGTCATTCAATTTCAGCAATATAGCTTTAAAAAACCCTAACCATATTTTCCCATAGTAATTTTTATCTCACGATTTTGAATCATTTTCCCTGCCATTGTTTATAAATTTATTATATTCGGGCAAATAAAGTACAGACGAATTTACTCAAAGTTTCTGACGAATCACGACCTATAGTTTCAATAAACACAATTTCTCGTTTAAGAAGACGTTTTCGTTTGAACATGTGAAAGGTGATGATCTCCTATTAACTCGATATTCGCAAGTCATAAATTCATAACTATTTGCCTAACGTTTGTAATTTTAGATCTGGGTAATTGTAATATCTGAGATGGTTTGTAATGAAATTGTCAATATAATTTTTTTCTTACTGTTATTTTTCTTGTCGTGCCAGGGAAGATACAAGGTGCCAGGAGCGATAGTTATTACGTTTACTTGTTGATTTAAATCTTGTCTACTAATGTAAGAACATTTTCCTTACTAGATGTATTGTATAATGAGGTGATTAGATGCTTATAGCTTAACAAAAACACCACACACGCCCCAGGCTCATAATTATGCTATCCTGAACAGTAGGTATTCAAAAATATCGTCTTGCATTTTGACTACCTGTGATCTATTTTAATACAGCCTCAATGTTGTATATCTAGCTAAAAGGTCTACAGTCTTCACGGTGACCTAAGTATAATTTTAATAATGTCACTTGTTTAGCAATATTTTTTTAAATGTTATGGCGTTTTTCATTGTTATTCAGGTTAGACACAGTTGTTAATTGACTACAGAGCGGGTGCAAATATTCCAATCAGTCTCGAGAAAGCCTGATGTGTATTATCGATGGTATTATACGTTTAACAAATTGTTAAGAATCTGTATGAATTGACTGAGCAAGATGCTCTGAAAAAAAAACAGTTTTCCATAACCTCTCACTGGCTTAAGTATTTCCCCTGTTTCTTCAAAAATAATTTTAAATCAATATTCTCGTCACAAAACTAACTGTAATTATTAATTTTTTGCTTAGCCAAAAATGTAAAAAAGTTAAACCACATATCATGGTTTCACCCACATTGTCATCACAACATATTTTTTAAATTAATATTTCAAATGTTGCCGACGCCGACGTAACGTTTCAGATTGGGTGTTGTATGGCATGGGCATATTTTTTAATAGGCCACATGGCAAATGTTGCTCTCTTTTGTTGATTAAAAATATCAATAATGGCTAAACATCATTAAAACTGTCTTTTAAAGATTATATTTCTCCAAGCAAACCAAAAAGTCATAACTTACCAGAAAAAATTATGTAATATGTTAAAATTTATAAAAATAATATTAAAATGTCACCGTCCGTGACATAAGGCATAACTTGGCACTTTGAAGTTAAGTATAATCTGTGTTTTATAGCACATGATTATAAAAGCCGTATATTTGTATTCCTTAACCTATTCTATTCTCGCTTTAATTGTAAACCTCATAAAACTGCACAAAGCATTGTCCCTCAAAATTTCGTCACACGTCCGTGACGCTTATATTGCAACTTGAGGCGCCCTTTCGTGACAATTAGACACGTTTTAGTTTTTTTGTTGTTGTGGTGTTAAGCACCAACTAAATTAAAAGGTAGAACAGACGATTTTATTTGTTTTCCATGGAATAATTTAATATTTTTATTTTTTGTGATTCAAATAAGACGGTCATGTCTGTGACGGGTTAATCTTAAAAAATGTAGTTTTTGACTTAAGAAACAAAAAAAAGGTCACTAAGCGCTGACATGACAGGACATGACTTCAACTTCAAATATTAAACTTATAGCGATTTCGGTTTACAGATCTCGTGCACTCTTAGAGCGCTCTGTGATGTCATAGATCTGCCCGAGATCTGTCATAGCCATATAGTGAGATATCTCGATTTCGATAATCGAACACGCAAATCTCGGGGAGAGCACTCTCAGAGTGCCCGAAATCTGTAAACCGAAATCGCTATTAATATTTTGTAGTTTTGGCGCTAATATTTAAAATGTGTTGTTTTGTCACTTCCGTGACATAAGGTCACGTCTGTGACATATTATTATATGTAACAGAATATTATTAACGTAAATGTGTTTTAATAAGGGACGTTTTGGCGGTAGAATCTCTAGACACTATTTTAGATAGAAGTTGAAAATTTTGAAGCGAAAAATTTAAAAACAGAGGCGTGGTGTTTTTTCTTAGAGGATTTGAAAATCATCAGTTACGTCGACATTTGTCCTAATTTTCTTAAGAAAAATCAAATTAAATTTTTTTTTAAAGTGAAGATAAAGAGTCAAATACGTATAGATTTACTCGTAGATTTACTTAAAAATAGTTATAGTACCTACTGTTGAGGTAAGGCTCCTGTGCCAGTTAATTTGAAAATTGCTCTAGATTTATGACACACTTTAATTTTCGCGTCACATTTTGTCTCTGTTTTAAAATTTTCTAAATTGACCTTTAATTTTGTTGTGTACTACATGGTGTATGTCTTTTTCCTAGGTATTTGTCTCATTTTTATTAGGTCAGGTCTGTAAAATTACTAAGAAAGAGCCTTCCATACCAGCGTGAAACGCGCCATCGTTTCCTGGCTTATCTAATTGAAAATGTAATACAAAAATTTTACTAAGGGGTTCACAAGAACTTCTAGTTAACGGATGATACCTTATTTTTTTTCAAAAAAAAAACTTGAAAATTTATTTTAAAGTTCCAATTTTATAGGTTCAACTTATATCATCCGCCATTCAGAACATTTATGTTAATTTTTTTTTGGCTTGAGCTGTTTAGTTTTTCAGCCAGTCGCTTGTAGCTATGGTAATTTCTTATTTTCCATTAAAGATACAAACGATGCCCCGATATTATCTTCAAAACGTCCACTGACGCCCCTTTATTCTCGTGAATTTTTTATAATAATTGTATATAAAAAAATTAATTTTATTGCCATCGCCAGACGCAGGTACAGTATGCGCGATGTGGTGGAAACACAGTATCTGTCTGTGAGACTCATCGACTACTGTTGCTTTTGAAGCAAATATAAATGACGTCACGGACCTGACAAAAATAGTGACTATACTATCAAAAAACAAAACTTAGCAGCTTATAAAGAAAGAAAATGTGTGGCCTTTATCAAAATTTTAAAATAGAGACAGTATTAAATGCAAATCAATAAATGTAAATCCAAATTTAAATTTTAGTTAACGTTTTTCTGAAGTGGCACATAAAAAACAATAGCCAGTTCTTGCCAACCAACGATTAACTTTATTAACTTAACTTTCGTTGTTAAATTTTAAAACATTTATTTGAAAAACACATGGCTTAAACACAACCAAATAATATAGTTACTTTTTTAATTTTACGATTTCTTGTTCTATAGCTGCCAAATCTTTTTGTGATTGATTGTTTGATCATTTTTTTCATTTTAGTTTCCAGTTTTTCTGCTTGCTTTTGAAGCTTCCTTTTTTCTGCTTTTTTCAAGTCGCTGTCAACCTTTTTTGCCTTTTTAACTCTTCTTTTAAATTTTCCACCAAAATCTCCTTATTAACAGAAAATCCCCTTTCTGCTGTGGCATTTCCATGAGAAATTGTGAAGGCCTTTTTACATTGGGTGCAATTGCAAGAAAGAATTGCCTGAAAGCCTGCGCTTTGTAGACGTTTTAAACAGCTGATGCAGGTTTTAAATGGGAAAACGTGCATCAGCTGATTAAAACGTCGTCGAAGCGCATGCTTCCATACCATTTTTCTTGCAATTGCACCCAATGTAAAAAGGCCTTTAGAAGAAGTTGCACCACGTTTTTTAAACTGTCATTTGTGATGGTTTCCATCCAAAAGTCATCTACTCTGTTACAACTGGAATAATTTTTCATTTTATTTATCATAGTCTGATTAGTAAGAATGTCTCTAAATGCTCTATCTGCTTCTTCCAATTTAGTCGCATTGCATCTGTTTGAATTTAACAAAATTTCAAATGCTTTGGACATCAGTTGCAAGGATTTTTTTGGATTTCTGCCAGCTTTATTGGGGTTAAAGAAACTTATAGCTTCAGTTAATTTATATGCTAACGGACATTTTTCCAAAAGTTTGGAAACTGTACATCAAGCAGTTTCGACAATCGTGGCGAAAGATCATCATTAAGTACTTTATCTTTAACTCCGACGCATTTTTTCATAGCCGCTCTAGTCCCATATCCTAGATCAACCTTTTGGACTTTTTTAAGGTTGCAATATAAACCATTCTTGTCTTTTTTCGAATGCAGTTTATAGAAATAAATAGGTACCTACTTTAAATTTTTAAGTTCGAAATTATCTACTCATTCAAAATTCCTGGCTTAAACTTGATTTTCCCGTCGAATCCCCGGTTTCTTCCAGTTTTGTAAAATTCCCGTTTTTCCCGGCTCCTAGACACCCTGTCAACGGTATTAGGAAAATTGACAGTATAGATACTCGTATGGATACAACACGCATAACTTTTTTTTACTTGTTCCTGTACCCTCATTTATTGCGTTAACGTGAACTATAACTCAAATACCTTTACCTCAAAACTCATTTCAAATTACGGTAAATGTTAATTAAGTTTTATCGTTCTATTCAACCCATCCAATAAATGTTTTGAGATCTTAAGTTTACTGGGGCCCGACAAGGTTGGGTTGGCAAAGTAGGGCTTCCACCCCATTTGGCAACGTCGGTAGACGTCTTTATGGGTTTTCGCATTGACGCGACGCGACGAGGTGAAGGGACCGACGCGACGCGCTTCGAGGACGCTGGGTTCGCCGACGGCGACGCCCCGTGTTACAGACTGCCTTTAATAGTAAATATTGGATAAAAAAAATACAGGAAAATAAAACATATCTCTGTTGTAGCTTTTTTACCTAATTTGCTCCAATTTTTTTGTTTCATATTTCGCGGCAAATATAATTATTTCCAGCGAATCGAAAATCCGGTTGCACGCGTCAACCAATGCTGAGATCTTAGCGCCTAAAAAATCGATTAACGGGATTTTGTTGGTTGGCAAAATGTCACTTGAGACAAAAACTTTATTGTTGTGTTTTTTTTTTAAATTATGTTTATTTTATATTGTGAGCTTTCTTAAAACTTGCTTTGTCTACTCTAATGGCATTAGCGCTATGAGGAAAAGTGGACAAAATTGAATGGTTTTCACTATATATGCACATACACTATTGGCAAACTCGAATCTAGGGTGCCGATATAAACGCATCAAATTTGCATCAGGTGAACTCTTATATTCCCTAGTGTATTTTGCTTTCTACTCGTAGCTAACAACGGCAATCAAGGTCAGGTAGTTGCGAGGGTAAACACTATTGGCAAACTTAAATCTAGGGTGCCGATATAAACGCATCAGACGGAGATTATTAGTAGCGTTTAACACGTTAAACAGAGAACACGCGACCCCTATCTTCCATTCTTTAGAACACGCGGTCGAAGCAGACACGGGAACAATTGATACGTCGACTCGGCCACGCCACACACATATCCCCCCTTTCAGTCGGAATGTAGGAGTGGTTAGGTGTCTCTTTTTAACTGAAGGTTTTGCCCATATGTGCCTTCTCTCTTGGTTGCATTAGAGATTTCGCACCCCAGATTCGATTTTGCCAATACTGTATATCATATTTATAAATTACTAGGAAGGTTTAAAAAATTATTGTGAAAAAATATGTTGTCTTTAATTTAAAAAAAGAAAAATTCAACAAAAACTATAATAATGTATAAACAGGCGTTTGTGCTAGTAAAGTCCAAGTGTTCAACCGATAATTAGTTGTTTTGTGCGAGTTTATGGTTCTCTGACCACTCACAGAATATTTAATTGTCAGAATTATAATCTAAAAAGTTTTTTATTCGCCTAAATAACTGGCTTTTTATAAATCATTATTTTTAACTTTATATGTATTATGATACTTAAGTTTTTGCAGTTTTTTTTATGTATGCTATTAGACTGATTGAGGACTCTACACGACGAGAAATAGATTATGTGAGAATCTCCCAAAATAATCCCATTCACATCAGTACAATGACTAGAAATTAATATATTTTACAAAAGTATTAAGAAAACTGGAATTTTTAGCATTCTTACTACTATTAACTACATGTAAGATAATTAACTTTCTGACTAACATTTTTGATTGAAGCATTATTTTATTAGTAACTTTAATTTGTTAATGTTAAGCGCCGTCGAATTTGACGACAAATTTGTAAAAATAATTGCCTAACTGATCTGCTCATTTTTAATTTTACATTTCTTTTTCTGTAAGTTTTATTGTCATTAAAATGTTCGCCTGCGGCACTGTTTTCGTGATTTCTTTGGTTTGTTGTCTTTACTTTACAATCGTTTTGACTTCGAGTAAATATTGTGCGTTAAACAGATTTTTAAGTGTCTTCAAAATGATTAGAGTTTCTTAGTTTACATGCAAAGTAGCAAAAAGTGACTTGAGTTCTTTCTGAAATAAGCGATTCAAATAGAGATCCCCTACCACATTACATTATTGGACCTTAAAGTTACAGTGTCACTTCTCAAACACATAAAAACAAATTCTTATTTCCTCAAAATTTGTTCTCAGATCAATAGTTACATCTAAAAAAAGTCACTATTTCTCCTCACTTCCCCAAAATTTCTACTCTGATCAAGTGACTTCTAAGATAACGTCTCTTTCCCCTCCATATTGAAGGAAACCCTTCAAAACTGGCAACACTGCTACCAAATATGTAAAGTTTAAAATTTTAATTAGGCTACTCTCGCCGACCCAGTTCTACCCTCCTACCTTGCGGGCTACATCTATCATCTATAAAAGAAAAGCTTGTGGCAAATGTGTGTGTAAAACTAAAATTATAATTGCGAGACTCTGACGAAAAAACATCTTGCGAGATGTTAGCGAGACGAGATTTTCGAAAATTCTCATCTCAGTTTACAAGACAAGAGTTTTTTAAAAGTGCGAGATTTATCGTCTCGTCAAACACTACATACAAACGAATAAATATCTGTGGCAACTGTATTATATTCTTGACTATAAATCTTAATATTGTGAAAATAATGCTTATCCTTATCTAAACATAGCGACTGAACTGTGAACGTACGGTTAACTATCATGGGGCCAATATTTCTACATTCTATCCGGAATGTTTACTACTCGCTGGCCTCATTGTAGCACGGTAACCCAAATAGCCCTGTATATATTCGTTCAATTCGCCCTATTTTCCGAGTCAATCGCGTACCGAGGGATGCAGGTAATTGGAACTTTGGCAACATAGCCATAGCGCCACGGAGGAAATAAGAGGACGGTGGATGAGAGTCGGACTCGCCCATTTTTGAACTGTAGATAAAATTGAAAAATGTTTGTAAATATACATTGACATTGAACGATTGTTTGTTGTTGATCACCTTATATATTTGCCAGCGAAAAATGTAAATTATATCATTATTTCACCTTAGTTGTCTTGTAGAGCTATTATGTGAACTAATACTGCTACTGCTCTACACTTTTACTGGTTTAAAGTTATAATTTGAACCTGGTTGTCACTGTCATACATACTGTCCGTCCTCTCCGAATGATTGATTATACTGCCCTCAATGTATTATAAATACCTTGCTTGGAATTATTTCATTCGGACCACAGAAAGTTTAATGTAGGGTTGCATATAGAATTTTAATAATAATTATTTAACCGGCAAGTTTGACTGTGACATAAATGACTTTGACAGGCATTATATACTTACATTCAAAGGGGCATGATTAGTAAATTAAAAATTAAGGTAACTGGGCCAGTATGATTGTGAGAAAATTATTTATGTCAATGTTACGTCTGTCACAGTCAAACTTGCCGGTTAAATAATTATTATTCAAATTCTTTGTGTAACCCGACATAAGAAACATAAATACTATTTCTGTTAAAACTAGGTAGATACGTGGTGTGTATTTGTTTACTCGTTGTACTAGCCTTAATCAACAAACATACGATTTTATCGTTCTATAAGGTCAAGGTATTTAAAGTGCCTACAAGGATATTATTATTTTTTTTCTTTATTTGTTACTGTCCTTTAACCAAACCTACCCGCCTCACAGAAGACCCCACGCCAGCCATCCAACACTTGCTATCAGCGCACAAATTCTCTCCCCCTTCCCCACCTCACCCCCACTCTTATCCTATATTGTGTTTTTCTGATCAATTGTGCGTACTCGTTTCGTGTTGTTTCGGTATCGATTTCATGACGTCATTGAGATTTCGGCGGTTGTCACGACGACCGGGGCTGCATCGATCCATCCCCATTTTTCCTCCCCTCACGGGGGAGCTTTGATGCGATTTTTGCACGGCGCGGCATCGGCCGTTTTGAAAAGGAGCTTTGCCCGGTTTGCTATTTTCAATTTATTTATTTTCTATAGATAAGGTAATTATATAACAGCTGATGGTATATAAATTGTTTCTGGAAATATCCTATATGTAGAAATGTGTGCTAAGAAAGACAACAACTACAAAAATACATTTCGTAAAATAAATTGTATATTATGGAAGTTTCGACAGATTCGTTGTTTACCATTGGAATCTTCGTTGCTATAAGTTATAAAGGTATTGAAACTAGAAAAGTGATAAGAAATTTGAGGCTGAATTCAAATAACTTCTAAAATTTCTTTTTAAAGCTCTTTGGAGGTCATCTCGATATTTATATTTGAAAATAGTTATGGGGGTTTCTCCTTTCTAAGTTTTCGAAATAATATTTTTTGTTTGTATTACCACTCAGTGATTCGGAAACTGCAGGAAAGGGACGGAAAGATACGGGTGGAAGAAAATACACTGGAAACCATTTTTGAAAAAATCAAAATTCAAACATTACATCAAGGTTGTACTTTTGATAAAACAAAATAAAGTTATTTCTCTGATAAAAATTTGGGTGAAGTTAAAAAAAAGTGGGCTTCATCGACACGCCTCGCCGCAATACTGAACCTTTCAAAGGTTGTAATTACAATAAAGGATTATTTTATAAAACACAGGGTGTCCCATAACTTGGGCCGTAGAGTAACTGGATATACTAGACATCAAACTAAGCCGATTAAGTCATATACGTTTTTTCGGATTGTTACTCGTTTTAGAGATACAGGGTGTTGAAAGTAAAACTTTATTCTCGAAAATACGCCATAAGTTTAAAACGGTTTAATGAATCGAATTGAAAGTTGGCAATATTATGTTTTTATGAGCAAGAAATAAAAATTTGTAGAAATGTTTAAGTTTCAAACTAGAGGGCGCTAGTTGCATACACTGGGCTTCATAAATCTATGATTTTTTTTCTTACCTGTGATATTAGGTGTTTTTCAATTATAGTTTCTTAAAAAAGGGCATTTTCTGAGTCAAAAAGGTGTACTTGATTGATCCTAATATCTTTAACGGTTTTCGATATATTTCCCTTTAAACATCCCAAAGCATAAAAAAACATAGTATATACTTATATGACTTAATCGACTTAGTTTGATGTCTAGTATCTCCAGTTACTCTACGGCCCATAAGTTATGGGACACCCTGTATAAAGTTTATTTTATAAAAAACGGAAGTGTAAATTTAGGAAACTAATAAATAAATAAAAATTACCCTGACAATCCCTTAGTTTTAAAATAAAAACAAATTGATTTTCTAAATAAGGGCGAAGAAACAGACGACGAACGGAAAATTTCTCTTTATTATATTAGGTCAAAGCTTTAATTATTCAGATTATTCGTATTCCTTACACTTTGTATGTAAAATACCCATAGACTTTTACATACATCATGCATATTCATTCGCAATAAACTATTGGCAGCGGCAGTTTGTAGGTGACAAGATAGGGCACACTTTAATAAATGTAGAACGTCATTTAAATGCAGCATCATCCCACGCAAGTCGGGGGATGTTGGCAAAGTAACAGAACCAATAATGACTCCTACGTAGGGACGCAAAAGCTCTATGCTGATAAGGTCAGGTTTTTCCTGTTACAGGCATATTACTAGGTCGTGGGTAGGTTAGGTGGGATCAAATCTAAACGATGGTTGTAAAATGTGTTTATGTCGTGTTAGTCGAGACAGTGGTGTGCGGTTGCGGTTGATGAATGCGATCATAGTACCGGTGCCAATGCTGTTATGGTTATATTTCAATTTTTTTAAATTTAATTTTACAGGGTGACTCAGTTTCAATTAAGAACTACTTATTAATATTATAGTGGAGAACTCTAAGGTTCATATTTAAAAATTAGTGCGAAATACACATTGGCGTGCACTGCTGTTTTAATCAGGGTAGGCAAAAATTGCATTTAAGACAAAAATTTACCTTCCGTAGCATTCAAGCATCTAAATTTCAAATTTTGTAACAAAATGTCTTGTTTTTGAATTTGTGGAAAGAACACTGACAGAAGAAGAATAAAACGAAATTATTTGTAAATGAGGTCAACACGGCTATTTTTACGTAAAAATTATTTTAAAAAATCGTCATAAAAATTGGTTTTGCGTTTTAAGTCCTGCAAAAATCGCTCTCCAGAAAGAATATTGTTAATAAGCGTGTCTCTCCCTATGTGTTTTGTAAATAGGTATGAATTCTTTTCAATCTAGAAAAGGATCGTTCTGCAGACGCGCTGCTAGCCTGAATAGTAACAATTAACGCCTCCATTTTTACCTTTTGAAGAAAGGTCGAGGGTTGCGACGGGTTTATTTGTTACATCTCTTTCTACCTTACTGCTTATGGGCTCTTTCGCTTCCTTCCACTCGTACAAAAGCAGTGATTTTGCAAAATACATTAATGTACAGCGAGATCTTTGCTCTTAGAATGGTCTTACGAAATGCTTATTATACAGGGATCTAGTTTACGATATAAATAAGCAAAGAATGCGTTCGTGGAAATGATGTAGGATTCATTTTTCGGTCCTATATTGTTATTTATTATATTAATGTAGAGGTAAATTGCCAAAGTTGGATTACACGGATAAAAACTAATATATAAAAATAAATTGTTTCTGTTTGTTTTATTGTTCCCAGGGTAGGCAATGCTTTTTTGCCTATATTGTATGCACGCCACTGAAAATACAGCGGAATAATATAGTGTATGGGGCATTCTGTATTTTTGAATACTAGGGACAAATGTAAAAAAACTAAAATTAAGTGGCTTTAATATTTTGTATAGGTACCTAAAATCTGCCAATTTTAAGGTATTTCACAGGCTACAGCTCTTCATTGGTTTATTTTAGAGAAAAGCGACCATATGTCAGCAGGATAATAATAGTACGAAACATTTGTTATTAGTTACCACCGACTTGCACTTAACCGTTACCAACGAATATTTCCTCTTTCCAGAACTATCTCCGTGTAACAACTCTTTGTCCCAGAGTTGTAAACGCTCTATAGACGTCATTTAATACAAATTTAAGCAGATTAAAAATATAAAGCGATTTTATGGATCACATCAGCATAAGAGACAAATTCATCCTCGAGGGGATTGATTTGGTTCTTTAAAGTCAAACCTTGAAAGATTCCTTAGTTACTGTGTAGTGTTAACCATAAACTAAAGCAAAGCCATATGAACCTTAACTGACCAACTCGATTAATAAGAATTAAAATTGAATAAGAATAATTGCAACGTAGTCGTAGCCATTAGCACCCAAAACTAGAGGACTACAACTTACTCCATATTCCACTTTGGAAAATACTTCCGCCAATGTCACGAGAACTGCAATAGATTTAACTAAAAACCAATATAAAATTGGATCGAGCTTATTAGTAATAAATAAAAACATTTTAAGGTGTGGTTTACTTTGGCTGGGTACATTATATTATGATTATATCGGCATATGCGTATGGTAGGTTTCCGTTCTAAAATAGTTTTATCCAAAATTCAATATGATATACAATATACAGGGTGATTCCTAAGTTGATACTTCTTTTTTAGCTGTGTATAAAAGGCAATAAAATAAACAACATTTTCAAATACCCTTTTTCAAAAAACTCAACTTACATTTTTTTAATACACTACGAATCAAATACGGTTCTGCCTAACTTGCCTGTTGAATAACATTAAGAAAACTTCTGAGTGTAAGATCAGCCCGCAAGGGAAAGCGATCTGCCTATAATTTCGAAGCAGCAGCCGCACTTTGACGACACTCACCGTAAATTAGCACCATATCTACTAGTTCATTGTTTTTAAATTTTACCATTTTCACGTGTCGCCAATTTAAAATTAACAAGCTTCAGAAAAACACACCCCAGCGTATTGCCAAATAACTCACCACCGACCCGTAAATTGCATGACTAATAAGAGATAAGACAAACAACATAAAGTATAGCAGGCTACTTTTTGATGACCAGGCCCGCACTTAGATTTCTTACTTCTGTATTTTAAAGTTTTTTGAAAAAAGGTATTTAAAAATGTTGTTTATTTTAATACTTTCTATACACAGCTAAAAAAGAAAATCTTATAACAGGGTGATTCCTAACACCCTGTTATAAGATGGAATCCAAAAAGTTCATAATTTTAATCCAAATTAGCCTAAACATTGATAAAAAAAAAAATCTGTAACTCTTTCTCTTACCATAATCAGTGTGCTTAAACCTATTCGAACACAACCATGCTGTTTGGTTTATATTAACTTGTTAGTTCTAGATAAAAAATAACGTCTGTAAATAATTCCCTATTAATGTAAAGGTCCATATCAACTTACCTAGTATAAATATGAAGGTGTATGATAAGAAAATAACTTCTAATCACATAGCCATCGATATCAGTAAATATGGAAAAATATTTTTTAGTAGGCAACATTTTTTTTTTAATTTTAAGCAACTACTAACTACTAGTGAGCTGACAAAAAGGTTATTATTTTTTTTAATTTTAAAAGTAAGATTCCGTGCAGGACCAACAAAGATTTTGTAATTGCGCTAACTTACAATTGGTACCGTTGTTAGAAGTTACCAAATATATGATGTTTGCTGCAATTTTTACCTGGAACAAAAAAAAATATGATTAGAAAAAACAGGTATAGTCAAAGAGTTAATTAACGTGGAAAAGGCATGAACACTTTATTTTACAGGAAATGTTATTTTTTTTATCATCTACAAATTTAAATATATGATGATCATTACTCTGGGGTCTTAGAAAAAATATACTGTACAAATAGAGTGGATTGTCCAGATCGTGCTCGCAAGTTTACGCACTCCACTTACGGTGTCATTTCAGAAAAACCCAGTGGTTTGTAGAATAAAAAATTATTGCATTTTTGGGAGTGGGTGTTACCCTCTTAGAGGGTAAGTATGGCAAAATTCTATCCTAGTCGATGTTTGGAGCCTAAACTTAAGGTGAGTGCAAAATTCCAGCTCTCTATTTTTAGTAGTTGGAGCTGGGGGTTGACAAATCAGTGGTAGGGGCGATATAAAAAAAATTTAATTAATCAGTAGTAAGTGTAGATTTTTACCCCTTGGGGATAAAATTCCAACACAAAAAAAAATAATATTAAGTAAAATAATAAATTAAAATTGAAGAGTTTTGCCCTTTTACATAAAACTTAGCAGTAATGGTGTGGCAGAACCAGTAAACTGACGTCAGGCACAATCATAGCGCGTTGTCGTGCCCAGGACCATATTTGAATTTCAGGGCATTTTCAATTGTCTATATTCTATATCTTAAAAGCAAGGTGAGTAACAAGTTCTTTTATAAAATATATTTTTATTACTGTATTATACGACGGCGTCCTGGGGTCATATGAAAAATTTATTTTCAATAATTCTGACATAAAAAAAGTCAGAATTCTGAGATAAAAAGTCAGAATTAATAAAAATAATTTTTTCACCTGGCCTCAGGACGACGTCGTAGTATTATTTATGCCTTAGGTTGTTCGGTATTATTTTGCTATTTTAAAAGTTCTCATACCTAGTTAGTGCTGACTAAATTAATTTTTTGTATAACAGTTCATTCTTTCTTTTCATCAAGTGCAGGTAGTACCACCCGGGTTTGGGTCAATGTATGGGTTTTGCCTATTGTTATCCATTCACAAACACTGAAAATGGTGTGACAAAGGAGTGCATTATGTACATATTATTAGGTACCTACACTTATTATTTAATAAATATTATAAAAAATACAAAATACAATAAATACATTATACAGAAATTCAATTATAAAAAATCATAATATTCTTTGTCATCTCAGGAGCTGTCATGTCCTCTTGACGTTATAATTAACGGGTCGACGCTGACGGTCTGATCGATTAGGTGGTCGATATCCCACATTTTCTCCTCTTCTTTAATGACATCATGGAATGCTTTTCGTCAGTTCTCTGGTGTCACTTCCTTAATGGCTTGATCAAACAGTAGCTTAACGTCTTTCATTTTGAATGTCGTGTTGTGTCTTGCTACAAATCCTTTCACTTGCGCCCATATAAGTTCTAGGTATAGAATTTAGTTCGCAATGATATGGCGGTATGCGTAGCACAGTTACGCTATGTTTTTCAGCTATATCTTCCACGGCATATTTCATAAAACGATGTTTGCGTAAATTTCGTATAGCTAATAGTTCCTTCTTTATCAAATTATCTTTTTTTTGTCTTTGGTTAGTTATCATAAATAATTTAATGCATAAAATTTACCTGCGCCTATGGCCGACACCTAAATTGAGCTGAACTGGACGGAATTTCCCATTTTATTACTCTACACCTTTCTGAAATAGACTATATCATACTCGACCAAATCCTAACGAGGACGAATATGAAATTATATCCGTTCAATTAACTGGTATAGCTCAATTATCTGCCCAGTAGATTGTAAAGAAAACGGAAAATACATACATAGCAGCAGAAAAAATATTATTGGTAATAATAAAATAATTTTCTCTTTATCCCAACAGAGTTTAATGACAGCCAATGTACCAAGTCTCCATGTTTTGCGAGGCTAAATATTTTACATCCGTAAATTACACCTTAGTAACGTGGTCTAATATGTTAGGTATTTATTTCATAATTCACCAACTACGGCCTTTTAGCATTCATTAATTAAATCCATTTTTCATCCCAAACCTCCTCCCGTTATACACACTACGATGTAGTTAACGGCCTGCTGTATGAATAAAATATATCGCGTTCAGGTGCTTCCACCCCCGTAATTTTCCCGCGCCTTCTGGCCCTTTCTCCCTCTGCCCCTTATCACTCTGCTGTTCTCGTCGATCTCACTTTTTCGTAGAATTTAGCCGAAAAGTGACATATCCTTACTCTTCCACATTATTCCTCCCTTTAAAAGAGAACAAAAATATTTGTAAACACATGAATGCTATAGTATATTTCAGAAATGTGTAGAGTAATAAAATGGGAAATTCCGTCCAGTTCGGCTCAATTTCGGTGTCGGCCATAGGCGTAGGTAAAGTTTGTGCATTAAATTATATATGATAACTAACCAAAGCAAAAAAAAGAAGAAAAATTGTTAAAGAATGAGCTATACCAAATTTACACAAATATCGTTTTATGAAATATGCCGTGGAAGATATAGCTGAAAAACATAGTGCGCACACCGCCATATCATTGTGAATTAAAGAACTATAGAACTTATATGGGCGCAAGTGGAAGTATTTGCAGCAAGACACAACACGACATTTAAAATGAAAGACGTTAAGCTACTCTTTGATCAAGCCATTAAGGAAGTGACACCAGAGAACTGGCGAAAAGCAGTCCATCATGTCATTAAAGAAGAGGAGAAAATATGGGATCTTGACCACCTGATCGATCGGACCGTCGACCTGTTGATTATAACGTCAAGAGATGACAGTCTTTTTAAGTTTTATTCTTTACTTCAAGAATTACGAAAAAATGTTCTTGCATCACCATGTTAATGGTGGTGGGGGTAAGAAGTGGAGTTCTTAAAAATAAGTTAAAGGTAGAAATAATATGTTTACAAAAAAATGTTACAAAATATATTATTTTCGGGGCTTGAAAATCAAATTTGCCAATAAATGTTAAAGAAAGAGAACGGGGGGGATCTAAGGAGAGTAAATAGAATTATTTAAAATGATGTATAAGGCATATATAATTCTTACGGTGCTAAAATCCAATTTCACAAAACTTGTTAGTGATATTTAACAACAACAAAAAATCATAAATTACCTTCTAAAAGATATTTTATTATTTAGGGTTTAAGAGTATTTTTTTATTGTTTCAGAGGACGAATTAGGTCACGTCCACGGAAAAACACTCGTTCTCCCGGCTCCCTAAAGTCTGGCGTTCCAGCCGCGTCCGTTGTCATGCCGACGCTGCAACCCCCAGACTGCCCCCCCTGCTGCCCCTGGTTTTGATTCCCCCGTCCATACACATACACACACAAACGCGCGCGCCTTGTGCGCGAAAAGAAGGCGTAATGCTAATTTAAATGTTATTGCCTACGCTATGTGAATATTTGAATTTTTTTTCTTAATTAGTGCTCTTTGGGCCTATTCGAAAGAATTTTATTAAGAATTCATTATATTAGCAGTTCCCCTAATATTTCATAAAATTATCAAATCGTCAATTTCTTTGTATGCAGGTGCTCAATCATCATTTTGAGTTACAACTTATTGTAGACGTAGGAAGAGTCGGGACACATTAAATGCCTATGATGATCTTCGCGTCCAGGGCCTCTATTCTCCAAACGTAGGAACAGACACAGAAGGGAGAGTGAAATTCTCCTAAGATAATAATATCCCGTATTCCTGAACTTGTAGGAATGATCACATTCTATTAAAAG
This sequence comes from Polydrusus cervinus, assembly GCA_935413205.1. Lineage (NCBI taxonomy): Eukaryota > Metazoa > Arthropoda > Insecta > Coleoptera > Curculionidae > Polydrusus > Polydrusus cervinus. Next base: position 48,698,960 of record OW284514.1, read on the forward strand.
TAAGGAGAAGTTACTTCTCCTGGTAAAGAGCAGTAGAAGGTGTGAAAATAGCACGAGAAACATGCGCAGTGCGGGCAAAATAGGAAAGTTTTCATACAACGAAGGGTCGTTTCCAGTCTCTCAAGAGGAGAACCACTTCTTCTGGAATGAAGAATAGGGGTCCTGTAAAGAATGCTATGAGAATTTTCGCAAAAAGTTTTCTCGTCTCGTCTCGTCTCGCGAGAGTCTCGCAATTTCTCGTTCTCGCAATATGCCGTCATAATGGAACAATAAATAAAAGAAAATATAATCATTATTTTAATTTTACTGAAATTGTTACAAGCTTTTTCTTTATCGAAGTAGACGCCTGCAAGGTAGGAGGGTAGAACTGGGTTGGCGGGGGTAGCCTAGTAAAAAGTTTAAACTTTACATATTTGGTAGCAGTAATGCTAGATTTGAAGGGTTTTCTTCAATATGAAGAGTTTTGGTGTAAATTTTGGATCGTGGAGGGTTAAAGGCTTCTAGTTTAATATTAAGGGTTTTGGGTATTTGAAGAATTTGGAAGAAAAGAGACGTTATATTAGAAGTCCCTTGATCAGTGTAGAAAATTTGGCGAAATGAGGAGAAATAGGGACTTTTTCTAGATATAACTTTTAATGTGAGGAGAAATTTTAGAGAAGTCGAGCTTTTTTTCAGACGTGACTTTTGTTGTGAGAAGAAATTTTAGGAAAATAATTTGTAGTGATGTAAATCAAGGTAAAACTTTACTTAAACATAAACTGGATTTATAGCCGTTGTTTTTATTATGATTTTGCCAGTCTGGGGATTTCTAAAGGATAGGTTTAACTTTTATATAATCACGGGTCACTAACTTCTATTAATAGACATTTCAAATAAACACAAACACGTCATTCTTGTCAATCTTTCTTTAGAACTCCTCCAGAAATTTAAAAATATTTTTCCCTGGAATGTTGTCATAACAGGATTTACGGGTTTAAATACAGGGTGATTCCTAAGTTGATACTTCTTTTTTAGCTGTGTATAGAAGGCATTAAAATAAACAACATTGTCAAATACCTTTTTTCAAAAAACTTAAATATAGGCGAGATACAGAATTAAAAAATCTAAGTGCGGGCCTGGTCATCAAAACGTAATACTTAATACTTTATGTTGTTTTTGTCTTATTAGTCATGCAATTTGGTGGTCAGTTATGTTATGCGGTGTTTTTCTGAAGTAAATTTTAAATTGGTGACACGTGAAAATGGTAAAATTTGAAAACAATGAACTAGTAGATATGGTGTTAATTTACAGTAAGTGTCGTCAAAGTGTGGCTGCTGCTTCGAGATTATACGCAGAAAGCTTTCCCTTGCGGCCTCATCCTACACCTAGAAGTTTTCTTCTTAATGTTTATTCAACTAGCAAGTTAGGCAGGACCGTATTTGATCCATAGTGTAATAAATAAATACTATATTTTTGAGTTTTTTGAAAAAAGGAGGCATAAAAATTGGTGGGTTTATTTTATAAGCAGTGATGAACTCTTAAGAAAATTTCACTTCACACTATTTTATATTCTCTTCTCAGCTGCTTGTTGTGAAGGATTATTTTTTATTTACGTCTATAGATACATTAACCTTTTGAAATATTGCCAGAGATTTTGTCTACCCAACTATCATGATCAAAACCGCTATGTACTAACTAATAATTGCAAAGTGTTTCTTCCTAATGAATTTGTGAACACGACACAAGTGTACACAACTGACATAATTACGAAAAAAAACGAGAATAAATTAGCCAAAAGTCGTTTAGGTTAAAAAAAATACTTAATTACGTACACGTCTACCGACCAGACCGTGAAGGTTTTGCGTGCAATGCGTTTCAACAGCACTCTCCAAAAACACCTGAGAGACTAGACTACAATCATAAAAAACAAGTGGAATACATTATTCTCTCAGATGTTAAATGTGATTTCACTGATTTCCTTCGTTACGATTATGGAGTAAAATTGATTGTTTAGGTTTAAAATACTCTATAGTCTAGTTCACACTCACGTGTTTGCCCGCAAATATTTAAACGTTTGTAAAGAATGGACTCTTTCATTATAATCGAATTTATCATATTCACTTATATCGTGAACGAGAACCTGTTGAAAACATATCCCAATAATAAAAATCTTCCTAGAGCAGGGATGGCGAACCAATGGCACGAGACAAAACAATTTGGGCACGGCATTAATTAAGGAATGTATGTGGACAAATACGTATCTCTTACTACGACAAAATTGTTTTACTTTTTAGAAATGACATGATTTGGGGCGTAGATTACGAATCTGAACCCCGTTTTTCTCGAAAACGCTCAGATTTTAAAATAGTCCTTCTTAAAGTGCCATTTTGTAGAGGTTACATATCGGATGTATAATGACAGCAATTAAATTCTTCTTGAACACTATTTATTTTATTGTAAATAGTGACATTTACCACTTTTAATAAAAAAGGCGAAAAAAACTAATTTTTTATGTTTTTTTAATTAAAATGTTTACTTAAAATAATGAATATTCTAGCATTAAAAGAGAATAGTTGTCATTTGATTTTAAACTATCACCGACCGGGAGTCTATAAGGGGGGGGGGGGGGGGGGGGGGGGGGGGGGTGTTCCTCTTTATCTACTGAAAGTTATTGTTCATTGATACTTGCCCCCCCTAGCCTGGTATATAATAAATTGTTGGTGTTATAATATGGAGATCCCAAAAACAGTTAGTTGTTTTTTATTTAGAAGTCATAGTGGAGAGAACACAAGGGACTTTTTTCTCTTTTAGAAGTCACTTAAAAAGGGGTTTTAGCACACCAGTCTCTATAAATAATAATTGCTCTCTTTACTGGTTCTTTCTTTAAAATTGTATCACAAACAAGTACCTAAATACAAAGGTATGCGTCCGAAAAACGGCACTTCAAGAAAAAAAATTTAAAAAACTAAGCGTTTCCGACAAAAAGAGTTTTCAGACTTGTAATCGTTACCCCAAAATATTTCCTTCCTAAAAAAAATCATCAATTTTGGAGTAGTGAGCGTTATTTAGATTTTGATGCTCGCGTACAAAAAAACAGTTTGTTGGCCCGTCATGATCATATTAAACATTTCTATGGGGGAAATGACACGTTAATGTAAATAGGCTCGCCATCCCTGGCCTAGGAGGTATTTAGGTCAAATATTTCTTTGACTTAATTCAAAATTCGTAAGTGTCATTCTATTCTAACCTGTGGCGTGCAATGCTGTTTTAATCAGGGTAGGAACAAATTGCATTTAAGACAAAAACTTATCTTCCGTAGCATTCAAGCATCTAAATTTCAAATTTTTAAAATGTCTTGTTTTGACATTATGTGAAATATGATGATAAACTTACGGATTATTAAATATTATGAACCTATTAGCAAAAAATAATGTAATTGTCACAAAAGTGCTTCTTATTTTACGATACCTTATCCGTTATCCCTTTAAAACTATCTTAACTAAACTATTTAATAATAAAACTTGTAGAGGCGTGTTTCAAATTTTATATTGAGAAAGTGAAGTATTTTCCAAACTACGGTAAAACTTGAAGATTGGCACCAATGCATTTACCAAACGCGTGCTTTCTTGGCGCGGGCTGATAGATGAAGGAAGGTCGAAGGTTGCGACGGGTTTATTTGTTACATCTCTTTCTACTCTACTGCCTACCGGCTCTCTCGCTTGTTTCCACTTGTACAAAAGCATTGATTTTGCTTTTGCATAAGACGCTAATTTACAGCGAGATCTTTGCTTTTAGAACGGTCTTACGGAATGCTTATACAGGGATCTAGTTTACGATATAATAAGCAAAGAATGCGTTCGTGGAAATGATATAGGATTAATTTTTCGGTCCTATATTGCCAAAGTTGGATTACACGGATAAAAAATAAAATACAAAAAAAATTGTATCTGTTTGTTTTATTGTTGGGTAGGCAATGCTTTTTTGCATTGTATGCACGCCCCTGATTCTAACAAAATTTCTATATAATATTATTACATACAAAAAAGAAATACACTCCTAGGGTGCTGTTAAAAAACGAAAGCGTGTCAACGCTCTTTAAAATCGGGGTTGTTCTATATCGACGCAACATCTCTATTATCTGTGGCATTAGGCAACACAGTTTTTTGCTCGTTTCGAAACACGACACAGCTGTTTTTGCCTTCGTTGGTTGCGTGGCAATGGTCTATAGGTCGTAGATTTGTTGTAACTCTGCTAGGCAGCAATTGAACCAGGATATTGCGTCGCAGAAAACTCTTTTTTAACATTTTTATTTATTTCCAACATTAATTCACAAAGTGGAAGGAACTATCAAGGTTGTTCTCCTGTGAGAAATTTTTAGATTTAAATTACGTTTCTAGTAAATTGTAGAATTCTGTAATTAATTCAATGAAACAAATGAGTAATTATGGCAAATCACACTACTTCTTTAACAGTATACCGGGCGACACAAATTTTTTTTCGTTATTTTAAAAATAACGATTTAAAAGTTTGAGGAGTTAGAGCGTTTTCACACGGCACCATATATCGCGCGCGACAAATGGTCGCAATATTGCTTTTACACCAAATTATGTGTTTTCTAATGAGCCATTTTCACACACAAGCGATATTAGAGAACACATAATTTAGTGTAAAGCAATATCGCGACCATTTATCGCGCGCGATATATGGTGCCGTGTGAAAACGCTCTTAATAAGTGTGTAAATTACCATTTTTTGCCCAGTTTAAACCTTCAAACTCTTAAGTTTAAAAAGTTAAATAAAAACTCCCCATTTTTATTCAATGCTTAAATTATTTTCAATGATATATCACACTTTATCTTTGTTTTAAAAAAGGCCGCCTCGATCAATTTTCCTTTATTTTCTAAAATGTCCATAACTTTGATAAAACAAGGTAAGTGGTAAAGAGTAGACCATGGAAACGTTGAAATGTTTCACTTCAACCTGCTTTATAATATAAAATTGACTTTGTTTGTGAAAATTGTGTCCGTTAGGGCTATTTTGATTGCCTGTTTAAAAAAAAAAACGGAATTTCTCGATTTTTTTAAACAGCAACTAATCTTTGTTTTGTTATAATAAAATTCTTAATTTAATTTTCGTTCCACACAATAATTTTTATTAGGTACCTAATGGTGGAAATTAACAAAAATATCATAAAATTTCTAGACCCGTACTATGAGAAGTTATGTCAAGTATGCCATGGAAAACAATTCCTGTATTTCAATCTTCGTAATTATTATTTAATACCATTTGACATTTTGGCCTAATAAATGCAGAAATAATATTTTTGTTTTCCACGGCATACTAGACTGGTCTTGATTAAACTTTTTATAGGTTATCGAGTGTAGAATATACATTAATGATGTTTCTTGTTAATTTCTCCAATTACCTAATAAATAATTTTAACTTGTGATACACCGTTAAAAAAAATATTAAATAAACCATATTACTATAATAAACCAAAGATGGGTTCCGCTTTGTTTTTTTGGAGAACAGGTTATAAATAAAATCCACCTAACGGGATAACTTTTTCTCAAGCAAGTCAATTTACTATTAAGTAGGTAAAAATAAACTATTTTAACGTTTCTGTGACCTACTCTTTACTACTTACCTTGTTTTACCGAAACGATGGACATTTTAGAAAACAAAGGAAAATTGATCTAGATAGCCATATTTAAAACAAATGATATAGTGTGATATGTCATTAAAAAGAGAATTTTCTAAGGAATTTAAACATAGAAGTTTCCCGAGGAGTTTCCATTTAACATTTAAAGGTTGACTGTTTTCGAGGGTTTGAATTTGTCGAAATAAGGCAATTTACACACTTATTAACGTCTCACATTTTTACTGCTAAAATTACGAAAAAAATTGGTCACCTGCTATACTTACTGTTTTTTTTTACCTTATGATCGAAATCTGCTGTTCAATTATGTGTTTAGTCTGTAGCAAACCTATAGTAAGTCAAATTGGTATATTTCTTTAAAATATGAATAGTTACTTGTCTAATGTTGGGTTGCATAATGATTTTTAACCACAATTAACTAACTAGCAAATTTGACTGTGATATAAATGACGTTGACAGGCTTATTCACAATACAAGGTGCCCGATTGATAAATTAAAAATTAAGGTAACCGAGCCAGTATGATTGTGCGAAAATTATTTCTACCAATGTCATGTACTTCACAGTCAAACTTGCTGGTTAGTTAGTTTATACAACCCGACATTAAAGTCGTTTCATAGCAATTGTTTTAATATTTAATTTAAAAAACCGCATTTAATAAAAGGTTTTATTGAACGATAGAAGAGTTTTGGACTTCCATTGTCTTTATTTGTTTTAAATCACAACGTTTCAACTGGTAAGTAACTTCAGTTGTCTTCAGGTGAATATTAGTATATACAGTGTGTCCTCGAGTGTGTCTATTTAAGTTGGCAACTAATGGGAAACTTTTTTATTATTAACTTTACGAAAAAAAGTTATTCTTCATAAAAAATTCTGTAATGCCACCATCAGATATTAAATTTTTTCAGTCGTATACCAGGTTTGTCAAAAAATATGAATTTTGCTCGCTTTTTAGGTTTTGGACCATGCAGAACTTTTTATGAAGAATAACTTTTTTTCGTAAAAATAAAAAAGATACCTATTGGTTACAAACTTAAGTAGACACAATGTATATACAGGGTGTTTCATTAAGGTCGTCGAGCGGCCATATCTCGGAAACTACTGGGCATAGAAATTCAGGAACAAAAAATTGACAACTAAAGTGGCCATGAGAAAATTTTGGAAATAATTTTTAAGTTCCGCATTTTGCCGCATATCATACATAAATATCTCCGAAAATTGCACATTAAGGTATATCTTTGATGACACCATTAAAAAGTTTGGACAATTATACATCATTTTGGTCTTATGCTCATTGGTGTTCCGATTTTACTAAGAGGGGGGGGGGGGGCTGTTGAAAGTGTAATCATTTAAATCGCTGTAACTTATAAACGACTTATCCGATTTTAGCAAACTAAAGACTGTTCGGAAGAGAAATGTATGCACTTTCACCAATCGTATTTAGTTGTCCATAATAGTTCTCAAAAAAATACTAGAGGGCGCAATTTGCAATAATAACACATTTTTAAATTTTACTCCGAAAAAATAAATCATACGGTATAATCATGATACCATAATCGAAAAGTAAATGAAATTTGCTAGAAAAAATATTAAAACCGCATCTTGATATCTCCGTTCGTTTCAGCGTTATCGCCAATAGAATAATTTTTAAAACTTTAAATGAAGAAGCGGTTATATATATTTTTTAAAAAAAGTGGGACCACACTAATATTTTTCCATGTGGATATTATTTCGGATTAGCCTGGTCAATTCTGCATAAAAATGGTCTCTTGCGTTTTTCTTCTAAGGCACACCGTTCTTAACTAAAATTTCCAGAATTTTCTCATGGCCACTTTAGTTATAATTTTTCTTTCCTGAATTTATATGCCCAGTAGTTTCCGAGATATGGCCGCTCGTCGACCTTAATGAAACGCCCTGTAGTAATACAGTATTCATCTCTGAAGAAGACTGGAGATAGTCACCAGTTGAAACGTTGTTATTTAAAGCAAATAAAGATAATTCAAGTTCAAAACTCTTCTATTATTCAAGAAACATCATTGTCTCTAACCTTCAAACAAAAGGTTTTATTGATATATAAATAATGAATATTAAGAAGTGAAGTTCTAGAAAAAATAATTGATCTACTTATTAAATACAAGGGCAATTTCCTTTTGGGTCTAAAAAATGTTCTAGGTGGTTTGGAAGAATATAGTTTGTTTTCTTCTTGTAGTATTGATATGCCCTCTTGAATTAAAAGATTGCTCTTTCTCTCTTATTTCTTGTCCGATCGAAAGAAGATGTAAATATTTTTTAAAAGCACAATTTAATAATTTTTTAGCAGCTCCTGTGCCATTTTAAATGTCAGCCACCATGAAATACATTATGTGCTCCTTTTAAAAGTATAATCAATCATCCATCTATAAAATAACAAAATATTCCATTGATTTAATTTAAAAAAAAACGCTACGGCGAAAAAATGAACTATATTCCATTTAACCGAGCATTCTGTGTTGTACCCCAAATATTTTTTACCATGTAGGGAAGTCTATAGTGTATATAACCGAAGCCCAAAATTATGCTTAGGTCATTATAAAATATTTGGATCTATTCTAAAAATATGCCCAGTCATGGCATACATTAGCATGAAAGTGGAATGGGGACAGCCCTTTGTGGCATCAAAAACAGGGTGTGGGGTTCAGAGTAAAGGGCTTCGAAATCAAAAATGAAAACATTATATAAAGAACATGAAAACAATTTTGTACAAGAACGGGCATTACTCCTATCGTGCATAGTTCCACCAGCATTACTCAGAGCTGCTTCTTAATAGACATTGAAAGAAGATTTTACCTTTCAATCGACTTAGATGAAACTGATGATACACGATCATTCACTGACCGTCTTGATAAAGGAATGGCAGTAATGCTGATCGTAAAAGGGCAAATTTCAAGGATTGACAGCGGGACTGATGTAAATTCTCATTAGACTCAAGACTGATTTCAAGGAATGATGGTCGGTAAATTCTCATAAGAAAAAACACTGACGCGAGAATGACGAAGGATTAATATCATTCCAGGACTGTCATTCCGACTGATAGTGTACGGTCTCCATGTCATTTGCAGACCATACATTATCAGTCGGAATGACAGTCTTCAAGAAGGAATGGAATTACATTAAAAAACTAAGATAGGTAGGTTAAAATCATTTTTCTCTAAGATAAACCCTTCCAATGTTACAGCCTCTCCAGGTAATATATTATCATTTACACTACTGAATTAAGACATAATATGACATCTACATAATAAGAGTAGAATTTTGTGCGAAATCAGAAAATAATACAATTTATAGTGTTCCATTTAAAAACTCAAGTTATACTCGACACGTTTTTTCGAGCCAGCCCGTATACTCCGGCATAATTTTAAAATGTGCACCTCAATAGTTTCTACAACTTTTGGATTCCGAATTTTTATCTAATTTGAAGAAATAGTCCATATTTAAAGTGGAGTGCAAATTTAGAATATAAGAAATAACAACACAAAGTGTTCCTCCACTGTTATATTAAAGAAATATTTTGATTTAAGAAACTTCTCTACATGTTTCGAACGCAGAAGCATTCATCTTCAGGAGAATAAATAAAATTAAGAAAAAACTAGTAGATATCACCTTAACGGAGCATTAAAATTGTAGGTTCGATGGAAAACAGTTTAATGAGTAGAACGGTGAGAAAATCTATACACACCTTGCATTGTGAAAAAGAAAGATATTTTTGGGTTAACTTATAGTGTTAAAGTTAAACTCTTATAGTGCCCTAAGCCTTGAACCCACATATATTATTTTTCTTTTTCACAATACAACGTGTGTCGATTTTCTCACCGTTCTACTCATTGAACCGTTTTCCATCGAACCTACAATTTTGATGCTCCGTTAAGGTGATATCTATTAGTTTTTTCTTCTTTTTATTTATTCCCCTGAAGATGAATGCTTCTGCGTTCGAAACATGTAGAAAAATTTCCTAAATCAAAGTATTTCTATAATATAACAGTGGAGGAAGACTTTGTGTTCTTATTTTTTACCTTCTTTTATGTTATTATTAAGATAACGGCGAAAATTAAGTTTACTCTATCATTGACTCACCCTGTACGTAAATACAGATATTTTTGGAAATAATTTTTATTATAGTAGCTAGTTTTTTAATTTTGCTGTTTGACGTATCCATTTGCTAACAAATAGAGCCTTTCATTTTAGTTCTTTTTCCAACGTAAATAATTTTCAGATTCGTTATCGAAAAAGTGAGATTCCAGTGATGAGTGATGCCTATCGAATTTTTGAGATACTATTAAACGAAAATATAGTTCTCGTCTGCGTATCGTCTTGTATTAGGTACATTACAATAAACAAATTTCTAACAATACATACAGTACCTTTAAATATAATTTATGGTTCAAGACTAGCATTTTCCGCTGAAAATTTTCCACGCACCACGACACTAATACAAGTGGTTCCGCTTCGCAATAGGGCTTTATTGCTGGGTCCGAAAACAACCGTTTATTTCTTGTTAGAAGGACTTTAACCCCGAATAGACTATGATTTATGTGACAGGTGCACGTACCCTGACTAGACGATACCATTATCAGCTCTGAAATTTATGGTAATAAATTCAAATCTCGAAAAAAAATTTATAAGACGTTCATGGAGAAAATTATAATGAGTACAGCTTTCTATAATGGTTAACTTTGTATAACTATAGATGTAATTGACAAACATTATACCATTCTATAGTTTATGCGATCTCAGTTGAGGCAGTGGGTACGGAGTAAAGCTATCTTACAATTGTTATTTTTTATCAATTTCAATTTATTTAGTGAAATGTTCTGTGTGCCCATGTTTCGTAAATAAGGAAGATATCGACTGTAAGTTCAGTTTAAGATTTTAGGATGTCTCAACTGGGATCCGATAGATTTTAAATAAGAATGATGACCTTTTAACCTTGGTAATGGTCGGTAATGGTTGGTTTTTGTTATGCTGATGCCATGGGAGGCGTAAAATACTGACGAAGTATGTATGTATGTTACATGCTTTTTTTCGAGCAAAAACTAGCGCATTGTGTTCAATCTAAATCATTATGTTGTTTATTTGTTTTTGGAGTTAGGAAAAACTTGCTATAACGCAACCACTTTGTCTCTCGCTTTAGTAGATTCCCGTTTCATCGCTCTCTATGGTATGTTAAATGGATTTATCTAAATGATTTATTTTAAAATGGGTAATTTCCAATCACAGAAAATAAAAACGACAGTTGCATTTTTGGCTAAAAAACTTTAAACAACCGAACGAATATGATGTTATATCCATCCTAGTTAGGATATGAAACTGACCAATCACAGTGGTCAATTACAACGAAACCAAATTTGCACGTTGTAAATTTTACAGTTTACAGAGTCGTTTACAGGCACTTAACAGAAATAAGATTAAGAATATAATTTCAAAAATATGCAAATTTGTCAGATAAAATTTGTTCTTTTTTAATTTAATTCAAAACCCATTCAGATCCCAGAATCTATGCATAAACAATTTTTCCTAAAAAGTGTACGAAATTAATTCAATGTAACAGTTAAGAATTTTTAAAAGTTAAAAGCTTTGAGAAGAAAAATAAACTATTGGCTACTTAGGCTGTTCTGCTTCGAACCTAACCCATTCCATTGCGAAATAAAAAAAAATAGCTATAGCAACTAAATATTATGCCTAATAGCATAGCCGCCGCTTGTTACGCTACTGTTAGTTTGCCATTTTTGGTTGTAAAGTTTTAGCTTCACCATCTTGATAACCTTGGAAAAATTCAAAATAAAGACCAAACTATAATTGCAAAAACTAGTCTATCGTCCTCGAGACGAAATCGAATGTCTAGCCGTCCATACGCATTACAAGGTAAAGGCCGCACAATGGGTCAGATTCTCAAATAATAGCGCATGCTGATGCAGGAGTGACGTTCGTAAATTTAGGAAGGAACTGGGATTATTTATCTGGCACAATTTTTACAGTTAATATTATTATAAAATTCAAGCCATTTTTTTTCCGGGGGCCAGTCCGTGCGCCGGATGCACTTAGGCCAGGTTTGGCCTATCGGGCTCACCCTGTTTGGTTGTTACACCCACTTCGGGATCCCAGTTCCTTGCACTGTTTGTGTAGGTCAACTGGGGAGAGGGTCAGGATGTCCTCTGGTTCCAGTTTTGGTTGCCCGAGTATTTGTTGCCTCTTCCGATCTAGTGACTCACAATGGCAAACTATGTGCTGTACAGTTTCCCTGTCTTGTCTGCAGTCAAGGTCTCCATTGTACAGTTGCATTCTGTGCAGATGGTTCTTGACAGCCATGTGTCCTGTCAGAATTCCTGTAATGGTTCTCAGCTGGTTCATGTTCATTTGAAGCAACTAATTCAAGCCATGCATGATGATGATTTAGAATTGCTAAAATAGAGAACTTTTTTTATGGCATAAATATATTTAGTTACCTAAAAAATACGATATCCAAAATTTGGCGTCATTAATTTATTTGTTATGATGAGTATGAGTTATTGAAGTTTCGCGCTCCGGCCAACCGCTTTAAACAGCACCAGAAACGTACCAAATACCTTTTTCAAAAAACTTAAAAATAGCCGAGTTACAGAAGTAACAAATCTAAGTGCGGGCCTGGTAATCAAAATGTAGCCCTTTACTTTATATTGTTTTTCTCCGTTTTTTGTATGTGAGTCATGCATTTTACGGATCAGTCGTCAGTTATTTATTTTGGCAATTCGCGGTCCGGTGTGGTTTCCTTTTAATAAATTGGTGAAAATGGTAAAATTTGAAAACAATGATATGGTGCTAATTTATTGTGAGTGTTGTAAAAGTGCGGATGTTTTTTCTCTACACCCAGAAGATTTCCTAATGTTATTCAACGGGCAAGTTAGACAGAACCGTATTTGATTTGTAGTGTAATAAATGAATGTAAGTACTTTATTTTTGGGTTTTTTGAAAAAAGGTATTTGAAAATGTTGTTATTATTATTTAGTATCAGTTTAGGAATCACCCTGTATATGTGCTCTAGACTCATGTGGCCAGACTACATTATGTATCAGTTTTTGAGTGTCTAAACCACTGTGGGCGCTCGAAGCGAAGCATCACCATTGACGAAAAAAAAAATGAGCGGAATTATGTGCTACAAAGAAAAACAAAAGAGGCGGCAAAGAATGAAATGGCCAGATGATTATTCCCACACAAGGTTGGCAGGTTCGTTAAAATTTAAATTAGCCCAGAGCATAGTATCAATGAAAATACTAAATGGTAGAAAAACGAGGCCAAACTGTCTGTGGAATTTTTTTAGTGTATCAATGTACAAAGTAATCGTAAAATTCAATGCTTCAAAAGGGGACGATCATTGCTTAATGAAGTCGAAGGGAAGTCTATTATACTCTGGATGTTTTGACCGGATGAGTAGGCTCTGGGCTGTTGCCTAATGGGAGTAATGTGACTGCTTACCCCAAGTATGTCAAAATGAAATCAGGTTAAAAAGAATACAAAAATGTATAAATCTTCACTTATTTTTTTTATTGTACTATGACAATTGTTTCGACACACAGTGTCTTCGTCAGATAGTAGAAAGATAGTAGAAATCTAATGCATTAGATTTCTACTATCTACTAAGATAGTAGAAAGATAGTAGAAATCTAATGCATTAGATTTCTACTATCTGACGAAGACACTGTGTGTCGAAACAATTGTCATAGTACAATAAAAAAAATAAGTGAAGATTTATACATTTTTGTATTCTTTTTAACCTAGTTTCTATACATCAAGTAACGGCTACATCTATTGAAAATGAAATCAGATTACATTGGAGTATCCTTCGATAGGAGTATCTCTAAAGGGCGCAATTTGACAATATGTATGAAATGGGACAGGATTGTACTATTTTTTTATACAAGTAAATGCATTCTTTATTAACATGACAAAATGAAATACGTTCACATGGTCACGTCACGCACGTATGATCGCCGAATGCCACAAAAATGCACATTACATTGAGTGTGTGACTGTTGTGACCCAGATAGAGTTCATTCATGTCGATTGCACTGGCAGACTTTGGATATTTTACCTCTTTACGAGGAGAAAGGAGTAAAGAATTCACTTCGTCGTGTTTTTGCCGTTAAATTTTAATTTACGTGAATAATTAGGGTCTTTAATAAGCAATTTTTAATGATGAATGTTTATGTCACAATGACATCATATTGGTGCATTTGTTTGACTTGTCTGAATAAGACTATAGTAGATTTTTTAAGTACTCTCGCAAATGGAGTCAAAGACACGTGAATTCTCGTATGTTTACTTTACATAACACAATTCATAACGTGACGTGTGAGCTAATTACGGCTCAATAAAAATCTGGGAAAATTATGAGGTCCCGATATCAGCTGATCAATGGCAAATTACTGCTGTCTCGTTGGAAAACGAGTGGATTGATTGCGCAGACTATATAAGATTTGTGATCCAGATGGAGGACTAATGAGGGGCACAATTCACAAAAGTGACGTGTGGGCTAATTACTGCTCACTAAAAATCTGGGGAAATAGTAGGTCCCGATATCAGCAGATCGTCGAGCGTATCCAAAATAATTTCAAGTTAAAATGAAAGGGGACATTCTAAGAATCTACCGAAATCGGGAACACCGTGAGAAACAACAACATGAATCCACAGGTGTATTAAAAGAACTTCTTGAAATGATCCTTGGATGTCTGCACCTAAAATTATTGCTGAAATTCCAGAAATTATGGTTAGTTCACGGACAGTTATGAGAATGTTGGTTGATGCAGTTATTTAGTAGAAGCCCGGCTAAAAAGTCGCTTATATCGGCAAGAAATCAGTGGCAAGACTGGAATTTTCACGTAAACATTTAAACTGAGAAGTAGATGAGTAAAAAACTCGAAAAGCGATGAGACGCGTTATAAGATTTTTAATTCTGATGAAATAATGGAAAATGGAAATGTAAGGAGGCCAATCAATACGAGGTTTAAACCCAAATATGTACGTCACATCCACAGTTTAACATTGTAAAGGAAGTATTTTTCTGCGGGACTGTCTCTCAAGGAATGGTGTGGGGCCTTTAAATTTCATTAATAACATAAATGGATCGATTTGTTTATAGGGATATAATGTATAATGTAATGATGCCCTATGCAGTGGGAAATGCCTTTCCGTTTTATTTTTAAACAGGATAACGATCCAAAACATTCTTTGAGAATTAATCAAGTGGTTTTACGAAATTATCGTTCGGGTTTTGCAGTGGCTGGCACAATCCTCAGACCTTAATCCCATTGAAAATTTACATACTCAATCAGCCACCAAGCTATAAATAATGTCTTCCAACCGATTATTAAAATATTTGTTCCTCTCATACCCTCAGAGCATATGACAATACTCGAGGAAAAATAATTTTTATATGTCGCATTACTATAATCTCGACTATAATAACAAAAAAATCCACCATTGGCTATTGAGGTATTAAGGCTTGGCCACGCCGCCATTAGAGGAGGTCTAAAGAAACTGTCGCGAAAATTCAGTTTTGTCCAAATATCTTCGGAAGGATTGGGAGTTTTTAAATTTGAAAGACAATGTTACAATTTAGTAGAGCTCAACTTTTTTCTAATTTAACCATCCTTTATGGTTTACGAGATCCCTGTAGAGTTCATCCTTATCTGGGACACCCTGTATATGGATGACACAGACAGGGCAAGGACAGATAGTTGCAGAAGACTTGTACGCATACCTATTTCCATGGGGAGTCTTTAAGAAATGACCGGTAGCCGTTTTTTGATTAATATATTAACTTTTGTCTGCGCAATCAATACGTCGTACGGTTCTAAGGTAATTTATCGATGCTCTGTGTAATCAAACACACAGAAAGTATTCACAAAATAATATTTGAAAAATCAATACCAATCACACGAGCATGGCATAGTCTATTTGATGATAACAGCCGGTTTGATTTAATCTCATGGCAGGTGTAATGTAGGACACCAAATTGCCTAAATACACCTTTAATCAAAAAAAAAAAAAGACCCTGACTGGAAAGAACCTTCGGCGGGCAATCCAGTACAACACGTGGAATAAACTAGGTCATGGCGAGAGACAATTAGCGACGGTAGACTCGCCAGCCAGCCAGCGGGAATTTAACCGGGTTTACGAACTTCCGTGGGCCGATTTATAAATATAAATGTATGTATTATCGAGAAAAAACAACTTGAATAACAATAATAGAACATTATCCTGACCTATTTTGGTTGTTTAAAATAGTCTTGCATAGATTGGTAAAATAGCGATTTTAGAATAATTAATTACGATATGTATTTTTAGTGTATTTCATACAAGCTTTTAATGGCCGTCAATGACACACGCCATTTCTAGTATCATTTATTTTACAGACCTGAAGGTTTGTTTAGGGCCGGATTGGTGTGCCTGTAATTAATTACTAAATGAACAATATGTTTACTTGTGTTTTCATAAAAAGAACACTTCACAGATACACACAGTCCAACAGTTTATAACCAGAAGGTCTACCTACGCACAAAATAATCCCAAAATGATCTCTAAAAATACCAAATACCACAACAATACTGCACTAATTATTCAACACGTGAATGAATGAATGTCATATTGAAAGAACGCAGGAAAGACACGCGTATTGATAAAGAAGGAGAGATATGCAGAGGCAAAAGCGTAAGAAAGAGATATACATACTAACTAGCGGCATCGATATCAGGTTCTGTAACAATAATCTCTTGACGGGTTTTAGGTGATTGAAAGGCAACATATTGGAGTCTTCAGTGTGTATATTTGTCGTGTCCATGTAAATGTACAAGATGTATCTAATGTTCGTAAGAAAAAGCAGTTTTCGGAGTTAAAAAATATTTAAATCACATGTTGTCCAACGCGTTTGACAAAAGACGTGAAATTTACTATACTTACATATAGTAAGTATTGAATTTTAGCTCTTCACAGTGTTGGCAAAGCGGTCATGTTAATGAAAAACTATCTTAAAAATGTACATATTTTTTGGAACGTTGACATACATATTACTTTCGCTTATCTCTCTAAAGAGGCAAGTCAATTTTTTTTAGTGGATAGGGAAAATGCCTAGTTACTGTTTTTAGGGTTTTTGTTTGTGCATCAGAAACAGGAATAAGGGACCCTACACGATCGTTCAGACTGGCAGTCGTGATGATAATACAAGTCTGTAGTCTATTTCAGAAAGATGTAGAGTAATAAAATGGAAAATTTCGTCCACTTCGGCTATATTTCGGTGTCGGCCATATGCGCAGGTAAGTTTTGTGCATTAAATTATTTATGAAAACTAACAAAAGAAAAAAAAAAGAAGATAATTTGATAAAGAAGGAACTTTTAGCTATAGCAAATTTACACAAACAGCGTTTTATGAAATATGAATGTCGTGGAAGATATATCTAAAAAACATAGTGTAACTGTGCTGCACACACTGTTATGTAATTGAAGTGAAAGAATTTGTAGCAAGACACAACACGATATTCATAATAAAAGACGTTAAGCTATTGTTTGATCAAACCATTAAGGTAGTGACACCAGAGAACTGGCGAAAAGCAGTCCATCATGTCATTAAATAAGAGGAGAAAATGTGGGATCTTGACCACCTGATCGATCGGACCGTCGACCCGTTAATTATAACGTCAAGAAGAGATGACAGTTTCTCAGATGACGAAGAATATTATAATGTTTTATAATTTAATTTCTTTATAAGGTATTTTTTGTATTTTTTTCTTAATGTTTAATAAAAAAAAGAAGCGTACCTAATACTAAGTACATACTTAATGCACGCCTTTGTCACACAATTTTCAGCGTTTGTGAATGGATAACAATAAGCAAAACCGATAAATTGACCCAAACCAGGGTGGTACTACCTGAACTTGATGAAAAGAAAGAATTTTGCAATGAAATCAATACCAAATTATGAAAGTGGCTTAAATATTCGTTAGGTCACTCTGTAGCCACTTTGCATACCTAATGAGCTTTTATTACTTTACACCTTTCTGAAATAGACTATAATATAGCATAAATTACAGTACATTTCAAAAATGAAAATTAGCAATACAGTTTCAACTGAAGTAAATCGTATGTCCCAATTAGGAGAATTTCAGTGACAGAAGGAAAAAAATACCTATTGTCTTTTACATGCAGTTAAAGGGAACATTTCCGTGATTTTGTAAAAAGAAATAGCATTCATGTATCAAGAGGAAAGTTGAAACGGATCTAAAGTTTAAATGTACCTACGGTAAACCTTCACAAAGGATCATTCGTTAAGAGAAAGTTGCAGTATGTAAATTCAGTACAATCATGATGCCTTGCCAAAATTAATATTTTTAGCTGGCGAGGCGCAGGCGGGGTAATGTGTAATGGTAATAGCGTCTAGACTAAACAAAGGTTTGGGTACAATCTAACCATAAAAAAAACACTATCCAACAAAAGTTATTTTTTAAGGTTGAAATACACCTTATTGCTATCTAATTTTCATGCGCTAATGCAAAGGTTCTCAATGGAAGCGGTACCGCCCCCCAGGGGCACTGTACGGTAGCGGGCCTAGAGGTCAGAGATGCGATTTTTGAAAAAAATTGATTTGATAAAAATCATTTTTAGTGAAAAGTAGTAAATATCTTCATATTTTTCGAACACAAACGACCTCGTATTCTTGAACACATTTCGTAGGGAAAGTTTCCAATAAGACCTACAGATCTACAGTGGGGACATTGCGACCGGAATATTTCCCCAAGGAAATAAATTCCATCGCTTGAAGAATTGACGCCCAGAATGGAGCCCCTCCCCACAAGAAATGTGAGAGAATTCTTAAATATGACATTTCCGATTAGGACGGCTAGGATTTATAAAGTGACCGCCCCGATCCCCGGATATTACACCCTTAGATTTATGGGACGATTTAAAGAGCAGGGTATATGTCACCAGGCCTAGAAATCTGGAAGAGTTGTAGGCAAGGATTCAGGCAGAGATAATCACTCCAGAAGTTTTGGAAAGAGTAAGGGAGGAGTTCCACCATCGTTGGGGTCTGTACCAATCGGTTTGTGGGGCACATTTTCAACAATTGTCACGCTAAAAAGTGGCATTATAGTTTTAACATTATTTTTAATGTGTAATTATTCGTTAAAAATTAGTTTTTATTAAATTTCTGACACATGGTTTGACAGATGTTAAAAAATATGAACAAACTCATTTTTCAATAAGCTATTTAAAAGGATGCCACAAGTGGTGTCGTCTAATTTAAAAAAAAGTTGGTTAGGGCTGCGTCCCCCCTCAGTATAATTGGCAGCACCAACATGTATCTTGCGTTTGCAATTTTTAAACAAGGTTTCGCATGTGTTTTCTGTCATTATCACCGATCCGAGTTAACAGTAGTGACCTCTAGTTCCTTTTGTGTTACAAGGTTAATTTTTAACCCCTTAGATCCGCTAGATCAATCTCCTAGTAACTTTATCAGCCAGATAATTTCTATGGAAATAATTGTCTCACCAATGATTTCTTTGGAAATTATCTTTCTTTTCTTTTGCTGGGGTTGGCGACAGATCCAGTATACTTAGGCCTATAAGGCCCATTGTATCCCCTATCTTCTGGGTAATATCAGCCAGACGGGGCTTACAGCTTAACGTGGAATTCGAACCACGTGTATGCACTAGTTATCCTTTTTACGCCTCCGGAGGTCCATGACGCCCTTCGAGGTCCCGATATAGGAATAAATATTATTCTTATTATCCACTAAATTTCGGACATGCTTTTTTTATTATGCGTACGCCCACTTCGGGAAACGAATTTTTTTTGTTGGTAAAGTTATCAAGAGATTGATCTAGCGACCTTAATGTGTTTAAACTTACAAAGCGTGATAGTTAGTTTTCGATGTTTTACATGTAAATCTAATTTAATTAAAATCGAAGGGAACAAATTGTGTGGGTCTTGTCATCATTTTTAACCATTCAGGAAGTCCAACTATCTATAAACATTTTTAGATAAGCGGACTTTATAGTTTTAAATTGGATACAGCGTTTGTCGAAAATACAGATAATACAACAAGCAGAAGTAAAAATAAATGATTCTTTGCCACATATTAATTTAATCAATGTATTTGTCATAATATACTTTATTTATAACATAACAAAATAATCAAATACACATATTTTTAAATTGCTTGTTTATAAATATTTCTGGTGATATCTTTTTTTAACTTTGTACATTTTGTGAAATTTAAAAATTAGTTTCGTATATTTCGTAGCTTACCTACTAGGTTCCGCCAATGGAAACATATGTCCATAAAACATTTTTAATCTTAGTTTCAATTTAACTAATTTTTTTTTAATTTATGGTAGTTTAAATAAATGAAGGTTTATTGGTATTATTAAATAAATTTCTCACTTCTCATTATCCTAAATCGTACAAACCTTTTAGATTGAAAAGTACAAATGTCAATTAAAGTAAAGAAAGTTTTAAGTCTTTTCAACAGGCTTTATAAAACCTTATTAAAGATGGGTTCGCTCGGGTTTTATGAATGTAAATTGAAGATAAATCCTAATTTCTAAGTTAATACTTCTTTTTTAGCTGTGTATAGAAGGCATTAAAATAAACATTTTCAAATATCTTCTTTCAAAAAACTTAAAAATGTGCGAGATACAGAAGTAAAAAATCCAAGTGCGGGCCTGGTCAGCAAAACGCAGCCTGCTATACTTTATGTTGCTTTTGTCTTATTAGTCATGCTACGGATCGGTGTCAGTTATTTATTTGGCAATCTGAAAATTGAAAACATCGCGCCTCTCAAAACATTCCCACTCTTAAAGTCTGGCTACGCCACGCCACTGGATGACAACGCAAATGTAGATATTATTTAAAATATTCTTAGTAAAATTTAAAAATTCACAAAAACAGCATCAGCGAATGGTTGATTCTGCTTTTGAGGATGATCGTTTAAAACTTAAATGTTCATTGGTTAAATATATAAACGTAGCAGTAAGAAGCATTCTAATCGTAAAAATTGCTCTTGTTCAAAACTGCCCCCTTCCCTCTGCCTATATAAATATATATATATTTCTCTGAAATTAATATACTTTTTAGCTTGTAAAACATCCACAACAACCGAAAACTTAACATTTAAAACAACATTTCACATCAGAACCACAAAATAACATAAAAAATCGTGTTGGGTAGTGTTCCGTGCGATCGTACGGTTCACCAACGGGGCCCCTCCGGTGAACGTTCTCATTTCACTCGACATCAGCTGACTGAACGCGATTCGAGTCTATTTAAAAACGTTGCCCAACAAAAACAGTCAGCTGATTCGGAATATCCAAACTTAGATTAATTAAAGCTAGCTTACAAGCCTACATAAATTTGTTAAGAGGACTCCGTACACCTCTAAAACGAGTTTTCTTTTCAAGGGTTTATTAATCGATTAAGAAAAAAATGTTGTATATAAAAGTTTTTTGAAATTTAGCAAAGAATATTGGAAAGTCCTTTTGGTTTGTCATATATGTATTATGTATATTTAAATCATTTATTTTTTAATTTAGCAACACCATATGGACTTTCCAATATTCTGTAACTAATTTTAGACAACTTTTATAAAAACATTTTTTTTAAAACGATTACGGTTTTTTTTTTAAACGAAAATTCGATTTTTAGTCTATTTCTTAGCTTATTTATAATCCATCGCAGTCGCCCTCTCTCTCTTACAATATCAGTGGCGAACTTATGGAGACCCAAACCGCCTCGCCTTGCCGGTCGGTGATACCAAGAATCTGTACAATGCGCCAAATGAATTGTATAGATAATTGACTCATAGTTATTTATGTCTCTTTATGTGGACGATTGGACTTTAATATTCTATTATTAGAGTAAAATAATTATATTTATTTCGTCGTGCAAACCAGTTTATAGTTTATGAGGGCGGATTTGATTTTCTGTTGAAATTATGTTGTACGGGTTTGTTGTACATAGTGAGGATTATAACCGGAACAAATTCGCTAGATTAGGAAAATATATTTTTTTTAAAAATGGAAAAACCCGTCGATTGAGATTTTGTATGATCTACATTTTGGCGACAACATTTTTTTTTTATATTATTATCTATCATTATAGTATACAGGGTCCTGCGTCTCACCTCCCGTCTTCTATAGCTCACTTATTAATTAAGTTAGGATTTTAATATTTTGCAGACTTTACCTGTATCCCAGGGCGCATTTCAGGATACTATTTTTATTTATACAGGGTGTTCCAAAAAAATATGACGTCATTAGTATCTATTTTTTTAAATTACATGTCATAAATATTTTTACTTATTTAAATGCCTGTTATAGTAGCCTTCATACCCCTAAAATTTTAATGAAATCGGTTCAGTATTATAGACGAAAAAAAAATAAAAACTATTAAATATTAGTTTTGCACCACTGGTTTTAAAAATTAATAAAAAATAAAAATAATGCCTCGTCAATAAAATTATACATAGGCACTTAATAAATAAGGTCGAACAGACTCGTTAACCAAGTTTTATCAATACGAATTGTACAGGGTGTCCAAAATTTAGTGTCAAACTTTTCAAACTTTAAATCAATTTATTTTTCTTATTTCAAATTGGAACCCCTGTATATTATTATGTCATTCGATGCAGAATTAAAAATCAAATATTTGTTCTAATTACAACCCTATCGCAATTTCTGAGGCATCAAGACTTATTTGCAGAAAACTTATTTTATCAACTATTCCACCAGTCATTATTATAAATAAATATGGAAGGTGGCTTTGAAAAACAATTTATTGGTATAAAAGTTTATTAAAACGACAAAAGCCCATTTTGACTTTAGTTTCAAATATTGTTAGATTATTAATTCTTTAATCTATATTATTTTTTATGATGGAATACAACCAAAAAGAGCGCGTAGATATGATTTTCATATTAGACGCATGCGAAAATAATTATTTTTTGTCACCTTAGTAAACGTTAATTCCAATAAATTGTTTTTCAAAGTCACCTTCGATATTTATTTATGATAATGACTGGTGGAATAGTTGATAAAAGGAGTTTTCTGCAAATAAGTTTTGATGCTTTAGAAATTGCGATAGGGTTCTAATTAGAACAAATGTTTAATTTTTAATTCTGCATCGAATGACATAATAATATACAGGGGTTACAATTTGAAATAAGAAAAATAAATTGATTTAAAGTTTGCAAAGTTTGAGACTAAACTTTGGACACCCTGTACAATTCGTATTAATCAAACTTGGTTAACGAGACTGTTTGACCTTATTCATTAAGTACCTTTGTATAATTTTATTAACGAGGCATTATTTTTATTTTTTATTAATTTTTAAAACCAGTGGTGCAAAACTGATTTTTTTTAGTTTTTATTTTATTTTCGCCTATAATACTGAACCGATTTCATTAAAATTTTGGGGATATGTAGGCAACTATAAGCGGAATTCAAGTAAGTAAGAATATATATATCATGTAATCTAAAAAAATAGATCTTTATGACGTCACACGTTTTTGGAACACCCTGTATATACAAAAATATTTTTCTAAAATACGCTCTAGGATACAGGTAAGGTTTGCAAAGTATCAAACTCCTAACTTAATTAATAAGTGAGCTATAGAAGACGGGAGGTGAGGTGCAGGACCCTGTATAGTAGACACACCATTTTATTTCTGTTCAAACTGGAAGTACTATATACAGGGCTTCCCAGAAGTCCGGAATAAAATTAATATAGCCTTCTCCTGTAACTTTTGGGGAAAACGCTCGGACAAGTCAACTTAGTTTTATATATGCTCACATTTTGACGTTATTCGTTTGTTTGTTTTTTATAGACATTTGTCAAAGATATGACGACATCGATCTTTTTTTTAAATGGAAACATACAGCTTGTGATACATCATTTGAAAGCTAATATCTCGTACCGTATGCTTATAAATTTTGGCGCGATTCTGTTAAGCTATTTCAAAATGGCGACTGTTAAAACTTTTTAAAAAATCTCTATTTAAATAAGCAGAAATGATAAATCATTGATGTTTTTTAGTTTACAATTTCACAACATGTCAGAACGTGAAACATTGAAGATTTCTTATTTGTTATCTGAATGAAGGCTGTCCCGGGTTGCCCATTTGCCGGTTTTGTTGTGACGTTTGTACTTTCTTCTGCGTGTTTTTATTAGCTAGCGCACTTTGTTTAATTATTTTTAAAACTGTAAGGTAGAAAATTTTATTTTTTCGTTCTCTATACGATAGGGTCAAAATGAAAATTTATTGAAAAAGCCCATTTTGTGCATATCGCGAATTTCTAACTATTTTTGCATAGTTTTACACTTTTTTTTAAAGCATCGACTTTTCCAGGAGTAGGTATGTACTTACCTGTTAGTTATATAAATTTTTTATTTAATTATTTGTAGACAATTTTTTAAAGTTGTTCCATTTTATTTATATATATTTAGCTGCGAGGGTAAAAACAAATAAAATAATTTCTCGATTACATATTTCCTATATTTTTCAAGGCAATGAGGAATCAAAAATTCCAAAAGTTCCCAAATTGACATAAAATCCTATGAAACCACTATATCTTACCATTTAATTTTTACCAATTAGAAGCGACAATTATGATGCCAAATATATATTTTGTTAGAAGAAATTATTTATCCGTCAGCCATTTATTCAATTTTTCACTCGCAGCAAACGTTTGTACGTTAACATAAATAGATAATCAAGAATGCCAATCGATTTGAGTAATCTTTGTTTTTAGAAGTTGGTAATAAATTATTGGTAGTTACGCCACTGGCTCCCGTAAATTGCCGGCCATCCGCGATGCCTTTCCACGTCAGCCGGCCGCTGGCTTTCGTGAAGGTATCAGCATGAAATCTGTTAAAGCGGGTAGCTACGGCGTCCACTTAAGATAATCTTCTGTAACCGATTTTACAGAGTTATTAACCTAAACGTGTTTTTGAAACGATTGTAAACGTGACAGACGACGGAACCATTAGGTAGTTTACATTAGAGGCCTGCACGGGCCGGGTTTTCATTTTTGACACTTTGACTAACGCGGCCCGTCCCGACTCTCGGGCCACTTAATTAGTGAAGGTTCGGGCCTTAACAATTTTGTCCGTACCTGTCGGATCTCACGGGTCTGCTGAGCCTGCCGGTCTTTCGGGTGAGCCTTGGTTTGATTGACGGGCCGGATCGGGCCGCATCGCAAAGTTCCGGCCCGTGCAGAGCTCTAGTTTACATTCTTTCTTCGCGGTAAGCTCAAAGCGGTGTAAATGTCGTTACAGAAACTGTATATCCATCCAAGCAAATGCATAACTATGTAAGGGAAATTTCCACTGCACTCGGAGTGCCAAGGTGCACGGCACGAGATGCTATAAAGCGATGGATCAGAAATGAACACATAATCCACTAGAGTAACAGACAGGGATTAGCCCATAGCAAAAGATTCATTGGGGATCCAGTACCAAGACTTACGAAACAGCTGCTTCAAATGAATAGGCTGAGAACCATTACAGGAATTCTGACAAAACACATGGCTGTCAAAAACCATCTGCACACAATGCAACTGTACAATGGGGACCTTGACTGCAGATTATGCGAACAAGACAGAGAAACTGTACAGTACATAGTTTGCTATTGCGAGTCACTAGATCGGAAGAGGCAACAAATACTCGGGAAAACAAAACTAGAACCAGAGGACATCCTTACCCTCTTTCCAGTTGACCTACACAAACTAGTGCAAGGAAGTGGGATCACGGAGTGGGTGTAACAGCCAAACAGGATGAGCACAATGGGCCAAACCTGGCCTAAGTGCATCCGGCGCACAGACGGGCCCACGGAAAAAAGGGAAACTTCCCCTGCAATCGCCCAGACTTTCTTGACGCCCCGTATGAGGCAAATTATTGGTAAAGACAAATCTGGTATCGTCCCTGCTAGTAAAACTGCGACACTGTTTAATTATAGGTTATATTATATTGGTTCGCTAATCAGCAGCTTTGGTTTCAAAATAGTATATTATAATTAAGTGCCTTACTTAATCCATTGATACATTTATTTTGTTTATGAATGAAGTCCCTGCCTATCAGGATTCAGTGATATCTTAATGTGTTGTCGGTTTTTCACATTTCTAACGTATCAACTGTGTGATGTTACTGATGTTTGTTATCTATCCTGTATATATTTTTAAAGCAATATTAGATATCATAATTAGGGCTCTTAAAAATAGTCTAATGATGTCGACAGCTATTGTTGTGTGTAGTTTTCTTAAATTAAAATTTAAATAAATATTTTATTTATTATTGAATACACATTAATATTTGTGAAACTTTTACAGTTTTTTTTTGTTTTGTAATTTTTCCCTCTTCGTTCGCTGCCGGAGTCATTCATGAGAGGACCTACAGCTTAACGTGGGTTGGTTCCGAACCACGATCCTTAGTCATGCGACACTTCATTGGTGTCGGGCTGATTTTAGGGGTCCTTACTCCACTTTTTAGATGGTCGATTAAAAAAAAAACTATGGAGTGTTTTTCTAGGACACCCAAGGAGTCACCCATTTAAATATAATAAGGCGATTCCATAACACGCTGTATTATATTATTTTATAATTCCCATACAATTAACGTATATTTTGTATAAAATTTCATATGTCTAAGTTCAATTTTTTTTGAGATATTGACGTTTAAAATATGCCATTTTCAGTCTGACAGGCTGTAGCACTGGAACGGCGCATCTTGGAGAAAAATGGTTATTGCCTCCCTATCTTAGTTTTTTATTCTCTACAAAAAAATACCAACTTCCGGTTTAACATGTTACACCAAAAAATGATTTTATTATGCCAAGCGAAGCAGTGGTATAGGGGTGCCTGGGGACTGTCTGACAAGCCAAAAGCTTGAAATTTAGTGTGCAACCAATAATAGTTTCCAATTCTCTCTTCAAAGTGTTAATGTTATTTGCCAAAAGAACATCTCACCTGAATAAATATTGATTTCAAAGCCTTTAGACTAATTAAACTAATAATATAAGCAAATAGCTGTTGTGTTGCAATGTTCATAGTCCGGAAGGCAGCGACTGTTTTAACTCGAACATCTGGAGACAGTTCATAGGTTAATTTTTTGACAAATGGTTGTCAAAGCAACCTTCGTTTAATCCAATTTCAATCATATTTCTATAGTAAATGTTACTCTAATCTGAAGCCTGTTTCTTAAAAATAAAGTGTAGAAAGAGGGTCCAAAATTTGTTAAAACATATAAAATAATAGGAAAAATATTCAACAATAATTAAAATAACGATTTTCAACTTTTTAAAATAAGTATCTAAGATTTGATTAATCCTCAATTTATGCCTAATAGTTAAACTTATCAATAAATTACGACATTAAAATACGAAAAGTACGTTTTAAAAATATTGATCAGTATTTTTTTAACCTACCGTAGAGGGTAGGCCATGCTAGTGGATGTTGGGAGCCTAAACTAAAGCTGTATGCAAAATGTCGGCTTTTTAACTTTAGTAGTAAGAAGAACGGATCATTGATAAATAGGAGTGTGTGTATTTTACTCCTTAGGGGTAAAATTTCGACACAAAAATTTTTGCTTGTAAAAAAATTAGAGCGATCTGAATATGAAAAATTTAATTTCTTATACACGGAGCACAAAAAAATACGAAATAGTATTTTACGTTACAAGGCCGGAAGGTGACTTATTACAGTACGAGTTGGTTTACGGACTAGACGACGTAGGAGCCGAGTCTGGAATATAAACGAGTGCTGTAATAACACCTAACGGACGTGTATCGTATGATATTTATTTAATCCTGTCTTTATAATTCTTTTTAAAAAGAATAAACAAATAGGTCATATTACCTTTTAGGTGACAACTTGTCAAAGATCGAAAGTAACCAGTCATTGTTTCTAAACTCATACCATTGTTGCTAGGGGCAACCCATTACAGTATCTGATACTGTAATGTTCCATTTACCGGCCGTAAATGAGTAAAGGGTAAGTAAATTTACTGGACAAAACGTTATTTTGCGTAAGAGTACACATACCTTTTATATCATTCTCTACCAAAAGGACAAATATTAACTATATTTCTCTGACCCCCTTCGGGCGTCGTCGATGTGGGTTTATTTTTAAATAATTAAAAAATTAGAAATTTTAATCAAATAGTCTATTTCAGAAAGGTGTAGAGTAATAAAATGGGAAATTCCGTCCAGTTCGGCCCAATTTCCGTATCGGCCATATGCGCAGGTAAGTTTTGTGCATTAAATTATTTATGATAACTAACCAAAGAAAAAAAGAAGATAATTTGATAAAGAAGAAACTATTAGTTATACCAAATTTACACAAACATCGTTTTATGAAATATGCCGTGGAAGATATAGCTGAAAACATAGTGTAACTGTGCAGCGCACACCGCCATATCATTGCGAATTAAATCCCATAGAACTTATATGGGCGCAAGTGAAAGGATTTGTAGCAAGAGACAACACGACATTCAAAATAAAAGACGTTAAGCTACTGATCAAGTCATTAAGGAAGTAAAACCAGAGAACTGGCGAAAAGCAGTCCATCATGTCATTAAAATAGAGGAGAAAATATGTTAATTTGAACGTCAAGAGGAGATGACAGTTCCTCAGATGACGAAGAATATTATGATTTTTTATAATTTAATTTCTGTTTAATGTATTTTGTATTTTTTTTATAATGTTGAACTTGGTGAAAATAAAAAATTTTGCAATTAAATCAATGCCAAATTATGAAAGTGGCCTAAATATTCGTTGGGTCACTCTGTAGTTCCCTTGCATACCTAATGAGCTTTTATTAGGTACTCTACGGCTTTCTGAAATAGACTATAAAAATCTTAAATGGATAGAGACCGTTTTGAAACTATTTTTTTTTAGAAAAATAAATCCCAGATATTTTTATTATGCTCCAATAAATACTAAAAATCTACCTTGCTAAGTTTCTCGCCCTCGTGGTGCGGCAATAGACTGCGCAACGACTGGAAGCCGTTGTTGATGCTCTGCATGCGCCTGCGTTCGTTGCTGTTGGCGATCTCGCGGCGCATGCGCTTCTCCTGATCCATGGTAACCGTCGGGGGTTCGCCGCCTTTGTTGATTCGGCTGTAACAGAAAAACATGTACGTTAATTTTTTTCACCCTAGCAACTTTATTATGCAGAATCTACACAAACAGTCAGACAGTCTTGATAAGGAAATTATAGTAATAATGATTTTATAAGGGCAAATTTCAAGGAATGATGGTCGGTAAATTATCATAAGAAAAAAACACTGATGCGAGAATGACTAAAGGCCTTTTTACATTGGGTGCAATTGCAAGAAAAATGGCCTTGAAGCATGCGTTTCGACGACGCGACGTTTTAATCAGCTGATGCATGTTTTCCCATTTAAAACCTGCATCAGCTGTTTAAAACGTCGACAAAGCGCATGCTTTCATTCAATTTTTTCTTGCAATTGCACCCAATGTAAAAAGGCTTTAAGGATTGAGATCAGTCAGGACTGTCATTCCGACTGCTAGTGTAGGTGCTTTAAGTAAGAAATTGTGAATTAAAAAAAAAATTGAAGAAGTAGTCCATAAGTGAAGTGGCAAGTTAAATGGGGAGAAATAATACGCTCAGTCAACCTAAACTAAGACATATTTGATGAAAAACCTTTATTTTATTGTACTCTACATGTTCCGAATGTATAAACGTTTATCTTTGGAATTGATATTAGGAAATTGTGAGTGACACCCTTATAGAGCTTTTGAGGAAGTTAATTTATTAAAGATAAATGATAAAGAACTTTCATAGAGGTAGGGTAGAAAAACATACTACCAAGTTCTATAGATAAAAAAGGAGAATGGTTGATAAAGGGTACTTTAAAGTAACAAAATGAAAAAAGTTAGGTGAGAATGATATTGAAAAAAAAAATCACTTTAAAATACCCTTTATCAACTATTCTCCTCCATTATTTTATAGAACTTGGTAGTATGTTTTTCTCCCCTACTTCTATGGAAGCATTACTTTTCTTTAATAAATTAACTTTTTTGATTTTTCCAGGGTGCCAAGCACACTTTAAAATGCACTTTCAAGCTCATGACTCACATCAGGTATAGTTAAGTTAGCCTAATCTAACCCAAATTATCATCGCCAATGACGATAAAGTAATTATTATGTATTAGACTCGTTAATATGCTTACGAGCAAACAACTTGTTTCGAGCGTGAGGTAGGTCAGTACGCGGTGCGGTCATGTCTGATTTAATGCCAAATTACCAGACGAAAACATGGCGTCGCGTCGTGCTCGAACACGGACGATCTAGTGCAAGGCCTTTTTTCCTGAGAAATAAATGGCTTTTATTGAATTAAGGCCCTTTGATATTGATTGGATTTGTTAAGAGTAGTAAAACGTTTTTAATTTTTGCATAAATTGTTAATAGTAGTTTGTACAACAAGAATGGATATGATGTCTATATCGCACGAGGAAGTAAATTGAGCACGACGCCGTAGACGGAGTGCTCAAACTTCCGAGCGCAATATGGTCAATCCACTCGAGTTGAACAGTATATTTTTTCTACGACTTAACTTCCGAACTCCATACTAAAAAAAATATTTAAGTTAGGCATTATAACTTGTCTTTTTAGTTGGCCGTGAACGTGTGAGAAAAATAATAAAAACAATTGAAGAAAGTAATTTCGTTTGCAAATCCATGGACCAAATTACACTGTAACATATTGGTCAATTTAGGCCATTTCCTATATTTACACAAAATCACTTTCTTTGAATATATAATATATCTTTCTTACATTCGGCCCGTTGAAGAATAACAGACAAAAATTGATATATTTACTAATAAAAATGAACAAAATATTTTTCTCAACCATAGCTAGTTTGATTAAATTGTTCTGCTGAAATGCACAGAAGAAAAAAGAGTTTGTTCGGATTTTTATGCAAGTACAAAAAAATAGCTGTAGAATTCGTTTTAAACGGTTAAAAACGGCGTTGGTGCATTAATATGAACTTTAACGTTCGCTATGGTAAAGTTGTCCAAAATATTCGCCAATTTACAAACTAGCAACACTGTTAACATGGAAAAGAAGTGGCAATACTGTAAGTAGAAATAACATAATCTTAAAATCTGTAGTAAGAAATGGAATTTTTTTTTTCTAGAAATATTATAATTTCGTCTTTTTCCAGCGAATCGAAAATCCGGTTTCAGGTATCAGCCAGTGCGGAAATTTTAGGGCCTGAAAAATCGATTAGTTATTTTGTTGGTTGGAAAAATGTCACCAATAAGTGCAAATATACCGTAACGCAAAAAGTAAACAAAGAAATAAAAGATGAACGATGACATACGACATACGACGGAACAGTAAATTCAAAGGGCTTGTACGCATGCCCTTTTCCGGAAGACCTTTGATATGTGACCGGTCTTAGCCGTATATACAAACACATTGTTTGATCCATAAATTAGCTTTTGTTTACGCACCCAAAGAGCTAATGTATGGATCTAAGGGTAATTTGTAATGGATAAAGCAGTTTGAATACCGACTACAGTGATTCCTAAGTTGATACTTCTTTTTTAGCTGTGTACCTATAGAATAGAAGGCATTAAAATAAAATTTTCAAATACTTTTTTTTTAAACTAAAAAATAAGGTACTTACACAGACCCGTAAATTGTATGACTAATAAGACAAACAACATAAAGTTTTGATGACCAGGCCCGCACTTAGATTTTTTACTTCTGTTACTCGGCTATTTTTAAGTTTTCTGAAAAAAGGTACTTGAAAATGTTGTTTATTTTACTGCCTTCTATACACAGCTAAAAAAGAAGTATCAACTTAGGATTAGGAATCACCCTGTATAGTGATTCATGATAAATAATACCGAATAGAACTAGACATAATGTATACAGGGTGTCCCGTAACTTATGGACCGTAGAGTAACTGGAGATACTAGACATCAAACTAAGCCGATTATGTCATATAAGTTTTTTCGGATTGTTACTAGAGATACAGGGTGTTGAAAGTAAAAGTTTATTATCGAAAAAAGGCATAATTTTAAAACGGTTTAATGAATCGTATTGAAAGTTGGCAATAATATGTTTCTATGAGCAAGAAATAAGAATTTGTAGAAATTTTCAAGTTTCAAACTAGAGGGCGCTAGTTGCATACACTGGGCTTCATAAGTCTATGATTTTTTTTCTTACCTGTGATATTAGATGTTTTTCAATTATAGTTTCTTAAAAAGGGCATTTTCTGAGTCAAAAATGTATACTTGATTGATCTTAACATCTCTAACGGTTTTCGAGATATTTCCCTTTAAACATCCCAAAGCATAACAAACATAATAAATAATTAAATTAACAAAAACTTATATGACATAATCGGCTTAGTTAGGGAAGACCTAAAGGACCATTTTCGCAACTTTCCCTGGCTAAGCGTATGCTTTTCTTCGGATGATCCATCTGTCTGTGCAAAGGAGGTCTCCGACGTCATTCTAACTAGCATGGAGGCCTTTATTCCTTTCTCCAAAAAGCGCCCTTCTAACGGCAAGCCCTGGTTTAGCAAGAATTGCGAGCGTGCTGTCAGATCCAAAAACCTGGCTTACCGACAGTGGAGTAAAAACCCTACTCCTGAAAATCGCGCCATCTTTGTTACCACCCGAAACCAATGTAAGCAAATGATAGACCAAAGCAAAGAAGCTCATAACGAGAGAATCAAAAACAAACTTCTTGCCAGTCCTAACGGATCAAGGTCCTTTTGGTCAGTCGCTAAGGCCGTCAGCCAAAACTTTACAAAGTCAACTATTCCACCTCTAACACGTTCCGACGGCACAATAGCAACCACAGCCGGGGATAAAGCAAACCTACTTGCTGAACTGTTTTCCTCGCATTCCACTGTAGACTTTCAGGGAAAACCACCACCCAACATTCCCTCAGTTCAATCGCAAATGTCTGAAATCGTTTTTCGTCAGCGTCTTGTTAAACGGATTCTTAAAGGACTCGACGTCAATAAAGCTTCTGGTCCAGACGAAATTCCTATCATTGTTCTCAAGACATGCGCCGATGAACTTACACCAGTATTTTGTAGACTTTTCAACTTATCCTACAAAAAAGGAATATTTCCATCCTGCTGGAAGTCGGCGCGTGTCCAGCCCATTCCAAAGAAAGGTAAAAAGACCCTGCCAAGCAACTACCGACCCGTCGCATTGCTTTCAGTAATTTCAAAAGTAATGGAGAAAGCTATTAACCAACAACTCCTAAAGTACCTGGAAGGGCTTAACATTATCAGCGACCATCAATACGGTTTTCGTAAGTCCAGATCAACAGGTGACCTTCTGGCATATGTCACCCATCTTTGGAGCAACACCATCGAACATCATGGAGAATCCCGGGCTGTTGCACTGGACATCTCTAGGGCTTTTGATCGTGTTTGGCACGATGGACTTCTAAGTAAATTGCGATCCTACGGTATGCCTAATGGATTCTGTTTATGGCTAACCAGCTTCCTTAAGAACCGTTCTCTGCAAGTGGCGATTGACGGGTTTCTCTCAGACACCTTCACCATCAATGCCGGTGTTCCTCAAGGGTCCATATTGTCGCCTACCCTCTTTTTACTGTATATTAACGACCTTCTAGTGAAAACCCAAAATCCAATTTATAGCTTTGCTGATGACAGCACACTTGTCTCATCTTTTACCTTGACTCCCCAAACATCCGCTGCCGACGCACATCTTCGCAGGCAGCATGAAGTATTGCGCCTCAACAAAGACCTGGAAGAAATTTTGGATTGGGGTGACAGTAACCAAGTCGAATTTAATGCTAAGAAAACCCAGGCAGCAGTCTTCTCCAAAAAGGTTAACATTGCAGAACCGGATATAGTCATGGCAGGACACGCAATTCCCCTGGCACCGTCTATTAATTTGCTGGGGGTCAATCTGGGAGGTAATATGTCTTGGCATGATCACGTTGCCGCAATTGCCAAGGCAGCTGCACAGAAGCTTGGTGTACTTTTCCGCACCAAAAGGTTGTACACACCTCATCAACTTTTGACACTCTACAAAGCCCAGATTCGACCATCATTAGAATATTGCTCTCATGTCTGGAGCTCTGCACCCAAGCACACCCTTCGGCTGCTGGATTCCATTCAAAGGAGAGCCATTCGTCTGATCGGCGACCCCGAGCTGACCAAGACCCTCGATAGCCTGGAGCATCGAAGACAGGTTGGTGATTTGGCTCTCTTTTACAGATATTTCCATGGCAGGTGTTCGACTGACATTGCCCACTTGATTCCACCTAGAACAATTCAAAACAGAAATACACGGTAAACCACTGCCGCTCATCCATATGTTGTTCAGCTTAGTACTCCTCGAACTTCATTGTTCAAGAATTCTTTCATCTGGAGAACGTCATCTTTGTGGAATGATCTTCCTGAGGTCGTGTTTCCCAATGAATACAATCTTCAACGTTTCAAGACCAACGTGAATCGCTTTTTTCGCACTCGCACCGCTCCCAGAGCGCCTTAAAGGATTTTTCCTACAGTGCAGGTGTTTTATCATAAAAAAAAAAGTTTGATGTCTAGTATCTCCAGTTACTCTACGGCCCATAAGTTACGGGACACCCTGTATATATAGGTAGTGTATCTGCGAATTTGTGTTTGTTTTTACCTAAAATGGATATTAAATTTTATTTTATTTCTAATTATTCTTAAATGAGCTTCTGCTACACAAAAAAAATATCAATAGGCATTCTAAATCCGTCAAAACGAGCACAAGTGTCAGGGGAACACACCTAAAACAAGCCATTGGTTGTCCAAACAGGCATTAGCACCCAGGTGGCCCTTTTTGTCTGGTCGATCGTGTTAAAGGACCGTAATGGCTCTTGACCTGAGCCAATTGCTCGTCGAGTGCCCTTCCAGCCTTTCTCGCTGGATAGTTGGTCATGAGGCCGAGAGTGGACCGACACATAAAATATCGCTAAATGACCGTTTCGGTTGGATCGTTGATCAGATATAGCTTCAATTAGTCTCCAGTTGTCAACAAAACATTAAATGAAAAGGAATAAGGAACAGAAAAGGGTAATAATAACACTGCTATCTCAACAAATTAGGGGTTTTTATATTCTCAGATGATCTATCGATCTACTCTAATAACGGAGTAACGTTATTCTTTACTATAGAAAAATTGTCCAGAGTATAGGGTTGTTGAAAAGGATAAAAAAAATGTCTTCCTAGATTGTTTGAGTATGTGAGTATTTTATCAAGTTTACGCAATCTAAAAGTTAATGGAAAGGTAATTAACTTTAGAAAAACTTTAATGTTAAATATCTGAAGATTGTTAGCGCAAATGCGGTTGGCGCAGTCTAAAAGTTTATGGGAAGATCACCAACTTTAGAAAAACTTCAATGTCAAATATCCAAATTTTACAAGATGTTTAGGGTTGTGTAAATATGTACAGGGTGTTATGGAAAAGACGCATTATATGAAAATGGGTGACTCCTTGGGTATCCTAGAGAAACACTTCATACCTTATTTTTTTTAAACGACAGTCTAAGAAGTTGAGTAAGTACCCCTAAAACCAGACTGAAATTGGCGGAAGCACATGGGAAATATTATTTGAAATAATCGACCAGTCGCTGCAGGCACCTCGCCGGAACCGGATTTGAAGGAGAATCAACGACGTAAAACCTGGAGTCTCGTCACTCGCCAGTTTCGCGATTCCAATCTAATATTGGCGACTTTGTGGTTAAACAAATGACTTTCAATATCGAATTGCTCAATAACATGTTATATGACTTTTTGCATAGTTGTGTTTAAAATATTTGTTTTGATGTGAATTGTGTCGTAGATTGAATTTATAGCCATTGTTTTTATTATGACTGGGTCAGTCTTGGAGGTAGGTTTTTCCCTTCCCTTTCCTACTTTAGAACCTATCACGGGTCATTAACCTCTAATTATTGACATTTGGCGACGTGGTAAACCCATAACACCAAAAAAAAATGGCGAACTTCTCGTTTGTAATGCGGCATTTAAAAATATTGTTCAATCGAATGTTGTCATATCAGGATTAAGGGGATTAAATATAATGCGTCGATTCCATAACACCCTGTATAAACAAAATTTGTTAAAAAAATTAGATTAACTTTCAAAAATTATATAATCCTCGATATATAATCTTATGTAAAATAGTGGTAAATCCTTTTTCTCTCTTTTAACTTAAAAAAAAAGTACAGCAGCTATAGACGATTATCCTAATTTTTTTCTTACCGGTTACGATCGACAGATTTTAACAGAGCCAGCTCCAAGGTCGAAACCTTAGACTCGCCGGGCTCGGCCTTGACGACGGCCCTAAAGTGCTCTTGCGTCGTCTGCGCAGGGTTGCACTTTCTGTAACAAACTTGTAAAATACATGCAAAACTGCA
Source organism: Polydrusus cervinus (assembly GCA_935413205.1). Taxonomy (NCBI): domain Eukaryota; kingdom Metazoa; phylum Arthropoda; class Insecta; order Coleoptera; family Curculionidae; genus Polydrusus; species Polydrusus cervinus. The sequence continues at coordinate 48,735,062 of OW284514.1, forward strand.
CGAAATTACATATATAAAAAGACAGCCATCATACCCATTGAATGCTTTCTGGTAAAATCATTTATTAATATTGTTTTTTTACTAAATTTTGATAGAGCAATAAGAAAGAAAACTTTCTGCAGTTCCAGTTTTTAAACTCTTGAATTATTATTAAGAAAATAATTCAACCAAATACGCTCGCTGATAAAAACAACCAAAAATCCCACGGCATAGCAAACCCGCCCGGGTTCAGTAATAAAATGGGAAATTCCGTCCAGTTCGGCTCAATTTCGGTGTTAGCCATAGGCGCAGGTGTGCAGACCGATGTTCCTGAATGACTGGAGTTGGACTATGGACCACTTTAGAAAATATGGATTTTGTCTGGGAATAGCATAAGCGTAAATCAGTTTCACTGGAAGGGGATGAAATTGTTTGCTGGCAACGAAAATACTTGAGAAGTATAAAGCACAGAGAAGACTCCAACTTCATCTTGGAGAAAACAAGAAATTATCGACTGGTTAACCACCAAAACTATTGAATTTAATGATAACTTGATAAAGAAGAAACTATTAGCTATAGCAAATCTACACAAACATCGTTTTATGAAATGTGCCGTGGAGGATATACTTAGCTGAAAAACATAGTATAACTGTGCTGCGCACACCGCCATGTCATTACGAACTAAATCCTATAGCACTTATATAGGCGCAAGTGAAAGGATATGTAGTAAGACACAACACGACATTCAAAATAAAAGACGTTAAGCTACTGTTTGATCAAGCCATCAAGGAAGTAACACCAGAGACTTGGCGAAAAGCAGTCCATCATGCCATTAAAGAAAAGGAGAAAGTGTGAGATCTTGACGACCTGATCGATCGGACCGTCGAATCGTTAATTATAACGTCAAGAGGAGATGACAGTTCCTCAGATGATGAAAAATATTATGATTTTTTATAATTTAATTTCTGTATCATGTATTTTTTTTTTATAATGTTGAATAAAAAATAAGTGTACCTAATACTATGTACATAATGCACGCCTTTGTCACACCATTTGCAGGGTTTGTGAATGGATAACAATAGGCAAAACCCATAAATTGACCAAAACCCGGGTGAAACTACCTACACTTGATGAAAATAAAGAATTTGGCAATGAAATCAATGCCTAATTATGAAAGTGGCTTAAATATTCGTTGGGTCACTCTGTAGTAGTATGAGCTTTTATTACTCTACACCTTTCTGAAATAGACTATAATCAATAAAGGTTTAGTTCGGGATTTTCAGGCCAAGGTTTCTTTCTTAGTATCTGGCGGCATCATAAGGTCTATTTCCACAAGCAATCACGGACAAGTTATCGACAGTTTGACAGTTCTCTGACCAATACAAACACCCAGAAATCCGTGGCCGAGTCTATTGCGCAGAATCCTGATTGTTACGTACTGTATGTGACTGCTGTGGGAACAAACCCTTCTTCTTTTAAAAAAATGTCAATTAACTTAAAACAGACATCCTGTATACGCCATCAATTTACTTATAGCAAACTTATGGCAATGTGTTGACCTTCAAGACCCCTTGCCTTGCCATCGGTCGACCCTCTCGCATTAACACATTTAGGGCAGGTGCTACTCCGTAAAAGGATAAAGGAAGAAAGGTGTCCCTTCCTTGCAAAAAAGGTAAGATTATCGGGAGCACACCTGTCGGTTTCAGGTCAAAGCATAATATATTCGACGTGTGACAATGAAAATGGGGTGATCGGCGTTGAGGTTATTGAAATATACAGGGTATCTTTTTCGATGGTGCCAGTAGTATGAAATGTTAAAATGAATTTTAGTCAGTTTACAAAATTACTCGTAAAATTAAAAAAATTGTTTGAAGGTTGGAGGCTATGATGTTTCTTAAATGAAGAGTTTTGGACAAGCATTGTCTTTACATCCCAACGTTTCAACTGGTAAGTATCTCCAGTCGCCTTGAGGTGAATTGAATGACATTCTTTTACGAATTAAATATATTTTAAATGCAAAGTTAAGTCATACCTTAACGTTTTTTTAGTTGTGTTGGTCATAGGCTACTCGAAGCATTTCAATCATATTTAATTCGTACAAGATGCTTCATCTTAAGGCCTCTTTACATTGGGTGAAATTGCAAGAAAAAAATGCCTGAAAGCATGCGCTTTGTCGACGTTTTAAACAGCTGATGCAGGTTTTAAATGGGAAAACGTGCATCAGCTGATTAAAACGTCTTTGAAGCGCATGCTTCTAGGCCATTTTTCTTGCAAATTGCACCCAATGTAAAAAGGCCTTTAGGAAAGTTCTAACAGTGGAGGCTCGTCAGGTGAATTAGAAAAATATAAAACCAGGAGGAAAGTTTTTCGATAGCATTAAACATTAATGTACCAATACAGCTACCCTTTTAGCCCTTAAAAAAAATGTTGTTCGAATTAATAATATTAATTTAATCCGAATGTAGCTATGGATAATAGGGCCACGGTTAACTCCGATGGACAATAATTTTGTGCATTTTGGCGCGTCCCAGCCGACCGCGTCCGTTAGCTCAAAGCAAGTGAAGACCCAACGCCCAGCATGGCTTTGATATTCACCGTTGCCATGGTTACGTGACGTCAGTCACGCAAACAGCATGTAAGAATTTGCATTATGATGAAGGGCAATTTAAAAATAGATCAGTCGTATGCACCAGTGTTTTAGCATTGGTTCGCTTAACCTTAAGGTATTTATTTTGAGGCTTCGCGAAACTTACGGTTATAGATATCGTTTTTACGTGATTTACTGTGTGATTAAAAAGTTTTGTTTTTATTTTTCAGTTAATTCAGTAGTGTACGTACCTACTTAGGTGTGTGTTCTAAAATTGAACCCAATAATGACATAGTTTGTAATTTTTTAGAAACTCCATTCAGTCGTGGGACAGATGAGGATAAGAGAGACGTTTTGTTACACGGGTTTTTAGTCAATGTTTGTTTAAGTACCCGCACTATACCTAGCTCTTCGCCATTTTTTAGGAGCGGGAGCCGCCACTGAGTTCTAACGTTACATTTTAAAAGTTTTTTAATGAAAATGTGTTTAAAACCCAATTGTGTGTGGTATCAAATTAATCGTAATAAAGTGCTCTTTGTTCCTAACCCGATGGACCATCATGTTGCCATTTAAAAAAAACGAGTAATACAAATTTAAATATTAAATTTGATACCGTAGATAGCTTTTGACCGAAAATGGTAAAGTTGTATTTTCCTCGTGAGTTTAAGACTAAAATTAGTCATTTATTCATCGCCTTCTAGAAAAAAAAATATATTTCAGAAAAAAAGTTTGGTGACAACGATAGAGTTAAAAAAGAAAAAATGTACCAGGTGTCCCATTAAAAAATAGGAAGTTCATATCACTTCCAATTAAACCGGAAGTTTTATAAAGTTGAATTATCCGTCAAAAAATGCAATTTCATTCCATTATATCTTCCGCGAACACCCGGTAAAACAAAATTAGATTGAAAATATTTTCTTAAAAAATCTAAGAGTTCCGAAAAAAGGACATCCATCCTTCTGGAAAGATGCAGGACTAATGACCCCAAATCCAGAACGTCCTTCTTAATACAGAACAGGTGATAACTCCAAGTCCGGCCTCTTAATTATAATTTTATTCTGCAGTAACAGCAAATATTTTTCTGATAACCACGTTCGTCTACAAAAGTCTAGACGTCCAATAGCGATTCGACACCGTGGAGCTTCGGGGTGCTTTGCATGTCGGCGTCGTCGACGGCGCCGCGTCGCCCATGCACCGACCTTGATCCAATTCGAATGAACGTCCCGACGCCCTTTGGTAGAAGCCGTCCAAATGCCTTCATCCGACAACCCAAACTAACTAGTTTATAACACTTTTATAAGACGTCTTTCCCCGAAGGTTTCGGATCAAATTACACCAGACTTGCATAAGGTTTACGGCCTAGAAACCCTATTAAAGCGGGGTGGGAATAGGGAGGAACGGGCAAACAATTAGAATGAACGGATAACAGTTAGAAAATAAGCCGACCGTTATCAAATGCCTTTACAGTATCATTTTTATTCTAATATTTTAAAATAATCGATGATAATAAACCATCATACGATAAACATTAAATATCGCATAAATATGTTAAGGCTTTCATCATGTGAACTGTTCGGCATGTCCAGTAACCTAAAAATCGATTTGGCGATAATACTTAACTCACGGGACTAAATTATTTTGCAAAAAGTGATGTTCGGTGATAACATATTAAAATAAATTAATTTGACAAAGTTGTTGAGAAAAATTCTAGTAAAAAATGTAAAATTTTTAGATTTTATTTTAAAAAATTGGAAAAATTTCCAGTTTTTTCCTTTTAGGTAGCTAGGCCAATGTAAAGCTCATGTATTTGGATTAAAATAAACGAATCTATCAAAGTTTTTTTCTACAATTGACAGGACAAAATCGAACAAATAAGTTTTGCAATGGTGTTTGTGTATCATTTTTTTAAACATATTTTTGTGCTCAAGTCCTACAAAAGGACTATTTTTCTTTATTAGAATCAGTATCTCTAAAATTTTAACAAAATTTAAACCAATCCAACAGCGAGCTTCCGGTGAAAACTATTTTTTTTTTCAATTTTGTCGAATTGTAGAAAAAACTACTCATTTACTTCCAAATATAATATAGGATTTACATTAGCCAAGCTACCTAAAAGAAAAAAAAACTAAATTGTTTTGCAAAGCTACCTTCGATGTTTATTTATAATAATGACTGGTGGAATAGTTGATAAAATGAGTTTTCTGCAAATAAGTCTTGATGTGTTAGAAATTGCGATAGGGTTGTAATTAAAACAAATGTTTGATTTTTAATTTTGCATCGAAAGACATAATAATATACAGGGGTTCCAATTTAAAATAAGAAAAATAAATTGATTTAAAGTTTGCAAAGTTTGACACTAAACTTTGGACACCCTGTACAATTCGTATTAATCCAACTTGGTTAAAGAGACTGTTCGACCTTATTTATTAAGTACTTTTGTAAAATTTTATTAAAGAGGCATTATTTTTATTAATTTTTAAAACCAATGCAAAACTGATTTTTCTTGGTCTTTTTTTACCTTTAATATTGAACAGATTTCATTAAAAAATTTTAGGGGTATGAAGGCAACTATAAGAGGCATCCAAATAAGTAAGAATATATATATAGCATGTTATCTAAAAAAATAGATCCTTATGACGTCACACTGTTTTAGAACACCCTGTATAAACAAAATATTTTCCTGAAATGCGCCCTAGGATACAGGTAAAGTCTGCAAAATATTAAAATCCTAAGTTAATTAATAAGTGAGCTATAGAAGACGGGAGGTGATGTGCAGGACCCTGTATATTAAACTGTAAATTTTCAAAAATTATTGGTAGAAAAAAAGCCATTTAGTTCTCACTACTACGAGAATGGCTCCCACGTCTCAGTCTCCGGCTTGCTTTTATCCCTCAAACCACCTCAGTTTCTCCCTATTTTACGGTAAAATAGATCGATATATCGACGCCTGTCGTTGTGGTGCAGCATTACCACGGCGAGACGCCTTTGCCCGTAGTATTACAGCATCGAGGCCAAGAGATCATTCTACTTATTCTAAGACTTGTTTTAACATACAGTGTGTTCACTCGAATGTCCATTTTATACAGGGTGTCAAAAAATACGGGAATATTGCAAATATTTCAAACACTACCAAATATGTATTTTTAAATGAGCTCTTTCACTAAATTTTGATTATACACTCTAAAGTAGTATAAAGAAACAAAAAATAAAATTTTCTGTGTTTGTAGGTAATTTTTGATATTTTTAGGCCATCACTGAAAAAATAAATCAACAAAAACACGGACTTCATCGAATATACGTAATGAAAGCAGCAGCTTGACAATGTTCTCTAAAATTTTTATATTATAATACAATAACAAAGTCTGAAAAGTAATCCAATAGACATAATTGTCCAAAACGAACTAATGCGGAAAAATAAAAAAATCATCATATTATTCTCAAAATATTATCTATATTTTGTCTTAAAAAGGGTAAACAAAGATCTAGGAACAAAATATATTATTTAACTAGCATAAAAGGTTTCACATGTGGCAACACCGAAATTATTGACAGAAAACCAAGCTAATGAAATGACAGTTGAAAGAAGTCAAACTAGTTATTTGACGATTTGTCTGCTCTATGAACAAATAAATAAAAAGAACTGTTATTTTATACAAAAATACATCAAAATTCCACAATAATTCTAATGTTAGTAGGATGAACACAAAAAAAATCGACATGATAAGTGAAAAATCGGTAACGATGATCACTGTTATCGTGCCAGTTTTGAGTTTTTAAAATTTGTGGAGATTGTGCATGTACGGCATATCTAGGAAATAGGGTGTCCCAAAATCGATGCTCACCTTTGGGATCTCAGAAACTATTAAAGATACAGCAAAGGTTAAATTGTGGCAGTTGCATCATTTGAAGCTTAAGTTAATGCCGGTGAGAAATAAAATTCCGACTACTTACGGATATATTTGAAAAAAACCAAAAATTTAATTTTCAGTTTTTTTTGTGACGTTACTTATAAACATATGGAAAAATAGAAAGCACTTTCTACAGGCAGTTTTTGACGATGCATTTAAAGTTCTTAATTTAAAAAACGTAAAAAAAAATATTCAAATAAATTATCAATTTTTAAGTAAAATGTTTCAATTAGACAAGCCAGGAAACGATGCCGTGTTCCACGCTGGTATGAAAGGCTCTTAAGGAAATTGTTTCACATGCAGAGCGTACCATACCTCATCAGTTCTTAATTAAAATACCTCGGGTCGAACATAAGGATCAGAACTGACAGTGGTATATGAACGCGCTCTAACGGAAATGGGCGACAACAAAGTGACTCTGGAATAGTAGTTTGTACAAGAGTGGATATGATGTCCATATCGCACGAGGAACTAAATTAAGCACGGCGCTGTAGGTGGAGTATATTTTTTCTACGACCTTATGCTAAAAAATGTAAGAAAAAAGTTCGTAAGTTGCCGGGCTCGAACTCACGATCATTGGTTCCATAGTCCAACGCTCTAACGTCTGATCTATTGAAGCGTTTAGGTAATTATCGGAAAACCAACTGATAAATTAATGATGCTACATTAAATTAATTTTCTATGCACATTCAGCAGGTTGCATTATTGATAAATCTATTATATTTCACCTTTGGTTTCCAATATATAACACAATGTAGTATATTCACGTCAGTGCGATGTCCACAACGTTAAAAGATTTTATTTTCTCCCTCTGTATAGTCATCCAGACCCAGTCTAGGTTGCGTCACCTTTACTCATTATTCATCGTTGTGCGAAAGTGTTCACACGTTATTTGTTAGTTATTAAAAATGCCAAAGACGGAAACGCGAAAGACGCCATTCCAGGTTTTCCAAAAAGGCCTTAAAATAAATATAAAAAGCTAGTGTAACGGCTTGTGCATAATATGCCTTCAAGTTCTACTGAAAGTAAGTAAATCCTAATATATATATTTTATTTATCTTTTACACCCAGATTCTGGAATGATTTTTAAAGAAAAGGAAAGTATAAAGGGCATGGTACGCAGTAACTCTACTTTATGTGGGTTACATAAGGCAACGTTCCTACTGCGACTTTATGTGGCACAGAATGTTACGTACTACCCATGTTAACTTTTCAGTTATAATATATATTTAAAGTACCTGCCTCCATTTTTTGTTCACGTTCTATATCTAAATATTATAATTTCTAAAATATTTTAGGATTTGTCTTATCCCAGGTAAAAATGGGAAGTTCTGATTACACACTCTTGGGCCTGGATCCCCAATGAAGTTTTTGTTGTGTGTGCATGGTACGCAGTAACTCTACTTTATGTGGGTTACATAAGGCAACATTCCTACTGCGACTTTATGTGGCACAGAATGTTACGGACCCATGTTAACTTTTCAGTTTATCTTTTGCTGATTCAGATTCTTAAACTGAATCGAATCGTCATCGCCCAATCGTAGAGTATTATATTTCTCTTATATCATAAATCTTTTAATGCTGATATATAGAGAGAGCCAATAATAGTATAACTTTTATCCTATTATTGCACTACCCTGAAAATTGTGTTTCTACATTTCAGGTGATTCAGAGTCCAGCTCAACTCTGACTGAGTCGGAATTTTTTTCCGGTAACTTATCTATACCTGATAATATCAGACCGGGTTCGCCTGTTATAGAGGAACCCGTTTTAAGTGAACTTTTGGGTTCTAACCTAGAGGGGGAGGGGTCAGTGGGTCCTCCCCTATAATATGATCAATTTTTATCGCGATGATCTACCTACGTAACTAAAGAAATAGATAAGGAGCATCTCAAAGAGCTTTTCCTTCCATCTAAGGGAGCTTTACTCCAAACACCGAATGTTAACCCCGAGGTTTAAGTTTTATTGTCAAATGAACAAAAGACTTCCGACGCTTATTTATCAACAGCCTTGGGCCAAATTTTCAATGAATATGTTGATAAACCTGAGAATAATTAGGAAACCAAACTGCTGGTTGTTGCAGGAAAATTGGTCTGCAAGGTAATCCATGGGTTGGGTACCTACAGACGTTTTTTATTATCGTCCAAGTTTTCCCCTTCTGCACAAAAAGCAGCACAAGAGCTACCTAGTGCTAATTTTCTATTTGGCACGGCTTTCTCGGGTAAATGCAAAGCAGCGAAAGAAGATTACCATAATTATAGTTCAGAATTTGCTATACAAAAATTGTTATATGGTTTCTTTGGATCTCAAAGATGCATATTTTTTAATTCCCATTGCTCAGGATCATATGGAGTACTTGATTCTTTTTGATCAGAAAACATAAGTCCTGCCTATGTCTTGGACTGAACATAGCTCCATATATTTTCACAAAAGTTTTAATACCTGTTGTAGGTACACCTCTTAAGGTCTCAAGGTATTTTGCTAGTAATATATCTGGACGATTCTCATACGTTCATCGATTACGACCTGATATGGTATATCATACCGAAACCTTGGAGTTATGAGGTGTGATCTCATTTCTAACTCAGGTCCATCTATAGTCTTGCTTAAAAGTTTGTGTCCAGTAATAGTTTTGCAAACCTTTTAAAAATGTTCCAAGATACGAGTTGGTTTAGATATTATTGTGTTGCACGCATATTTTATTTAAACATATTTTATCCAACTTGTGTTCTCAAAATTAGGATATAAACCATACTATCAGAATAGATATTCTTGTATTTAGTAAAACATCTTATGATTGTTTAGAAAACATTAACACAACAAAATTATTTTTCGAAAAATTGGGATTTATTGTTAATGTTGAAAAAGTAAACCTAATCCGTCACAAGAATGTCAATATTTAGGATTCATATTCAATTCTGCAGACATGACTTTATCTCTACCGCAGAAGAAAAGGCAAAAATCCTTTTCAGTTAATAATTAGGAAAGTTTGTCAAATTCGTGAGTTTGCTAAACTTATTGGGATATTAGTCTCTGCTTGTCCCGCCTTACCATATAGTTGGTTTCATACTACGGTTCGAAAGGCAAAAATATTTATGCTCGAAAATATTCGGGGGGATTATTGTATTTTTATGCCCCTTCCAGAATCTTTACATTCTGAATTTAATTGGTGTCTTAATGCACTTTCACATAATTAAAAATTCAATTTTAAACTTAATAAGTTCGTATTAGAAATCTTTACCGATGCTTCCAAAACAGGTTGGGGAGCATTTACTAATGGCGAAGTCTCGAGTTTTGGACTGCCCACCAAGCAACTCTTCATATACATTTTGTAGAACTATTAGGTCTTAAGGGTTTTGCGAGTACCAAAACAAACTGCCGAATATTAATTTATCAATTAATTAATTAATGCGGTATACTACATCCATCGGATAGTACTACAGCCATCTCTTATATAAATCACATGGGAGGTGTGAAACACAGACCTTTAAATACCATCACTTCTCAAATTTGGGAATGGTGCGAAGAGAGATTAATAATTATAATTGTTGCATTATAAGTACCCAATAAAATGTCTAAGCTGATAGAGAATCACCGTCTACAGCCAAAGAAACAGAATTTTGTAAAGAGATTTAATATGCTCATTACTAAATTTTGCATGCCAAAACTAGTTTTCTTTTTTGCATCAAAATCAAATGCAAAATGTCTCAGTACATATCATGGCAAAAGGACCCTGATTTTTTTGCTGTAGACGCATTTAGCGTAGCATGGCAAAGCATGTTTTTTATGCTTCTCCGCCTTTCTGTTTAGTACCAAAAGTACTAAATAAGATAATGCTTGATAAGTTAACAGTGTTGGTTGTGGCGCCATATTGGCCCTCACAAGCCTGGAATCCTCTTTTTACAAAGCTTTTCCTTTCAGAAATAATTTTGTTGCCACCCTCACAAGAACTATTATTATATCCTTTTAGGGAACCTCATCCTTTGAGCGCATCCCTTACCCTCGTTGTTGTGAACCGCTGCGGCAAGCATTTCTCCAAAAAAAAAAAATGCTAGTGACTGTGCAATTTTGCCCTTTCTTGCCTCCCTTAGTGCTAACACATGGAAACAATATAACACAACATATGTAAAAGGGTGGCGGGGGTGCAACAACCGAGACGCTAATCATTTTCAACCTTCCATCACTAACGTACTAGAGTTTTTCCAGACAGAAATCGAAAACGGTGCTTCGTATACATCACTTAATACGTTCCGCATTATGTCTCTTATTCTCTCTTCTAGATGAATACACTCTGGTCAAAAGATTTTTAAAGGGTGTCTTTAAAAATAAGCCGGTATTTCCGAAATACGACTTCTCATGGATCCAAAATACTGTTCTATCATTTTTAGAAAGTCAACTGACTTTTTCTCTACCTCTTATTAAAATTAACAGCTCTTGTTGCTCTTACAACAGCGCAGAGAGTGTAAACTTTAATCAATATCAAGATAAACGACATTGAAGTCTATGCAAAAGAAAGGATAGATAGATATATTCTTTAATACCATTTTAAACTTCAGCACCTAATAAAAAACAACCCGTCGTTTCATTGCCGTTCTTTACTGCCAAGCCAAAACTTTGTCTGGCGTCTACATTGCTGCCCTACCTCGAAGTCACTACATTCAACAGAACAACCGCTAATCAGCATCAGCAACTACTTCTAACTTTTAAAAAACCATTGCATCCTGCTTCCTCTCAAACGATCAGTCGTTAGAGTCCGTTGGTCAAAAACCGTATTAAAAAGAGTGGAATAGACACAACTATTTTCAAGAGCCACTCGACTAGACATGCGTCCACTTCGGCCGTGTTTAGAGGCTTTCAAGCAGGCCTCAGTATTGACACTATTAAAGAAGCCGCAGGGTGGACTTTTAAGTCTCAGGTTTTTACTACATTTTATAATAAACCAATCAAAACAACAACAAGCTTTGCAGCTAACTTACTAGCCAGGGTCACATAAATATTTAATGGTATTTTGAAATTTTGTTAATTTTTGTGATCTATACTTTTTATGATTTTGCCCCTGATATTTCATATCAGCAGACATTCACTGTTTCACAGTAGCTACATAAACATTTATAATCTTGTTTCTTTAGTGTTCTACATGACAGTTCGAAAGTATATTTCGAGCACATCTTTTTTCTACATCTACAATGCATTATCTTGTATGAACACTTTTCTATTAGATCGTTATTTACTTTAAACATCTACATTGTGTTATATATTGGAAACCAAAGGTGAAATATAATTATAGGATTAAACGACTTACCTTAAGGAAGTTCAATCCCAATTATATGAACCTTTGGTTTCCAATATATAACCTCCCTCCCATCCCTTAACAACCCCATCTTTTATACGCTCTAAGCACAACGAATAATGAGTAAAGGTGACGCAACCTAGACTGGGTCTGGATGACTATACAGAGGGAGAAAATAAAATCTTTTAACGTTGTGGACATCGCACTGACGTGAATATACTACATTGTGTTATATATTGGAAACCAAAGGTTCATATAATTGGGATTGAACTTCCTTAAGGTAAGTCGTTTAATCCTATAATTATAAATGCGTCTAGAGTTTATTATATTGAACCAATTGTACCATATGCAATTAAATTATATAATTTAGTGTCTTGAAAAAGGCGGAGCCTCAGTAAAAATAATATACTGTGATTGGTCAGTACTTTTAAAAACAACAATGGCTTCTCTGTAATTGACTACTGTGATTGGTAAGATTCATTACCTATCTAGGATGGATATGAGATTTTCCCGCACATTTAACTGAAATAGCCTACTTTACTCGCCACTTAAATATAAAGAAAACAGCAAATTTCCATGTGGGAGTAAAAAATAGTATATTACATAACAAGTGATGAAAGTGATACTTTTAAAACGAGGAGATATTTAGCACGAGGCGTTAGCCGGGTGCGGAAACTCCAAGTTTTAGAATAATTACTTTCACACAAGTAATGTACACAATTTTTCCTACGACAGCAAAGAATTATTGAAAAAGCCCTTGATTTGTGAAAAAATATTTCAACACTAGTGCTGAAAGTAGCATACTTAGGATTATGTTTTACGTAATATCTGGTTTCATTGTTTAAGTTTTTCATATTTTATATATCATAGGAAGAACTAATCCTGGATTGAATTATTTATTAACCAGAATGAAAAATTTTAAATTTAATCAAGGAAAGATGCTTTAAACATAAATTTAAAAAATCCACCCAAGAGGGAAGATTCCAATTCAAAATACCTAATTCTATAATTTATTTAATGTTTTTATATAAAAAAAGTCAAATACTCCTGACGGGATTTGAACCTGTGACCTTGCGATCTGTAGGCTAGAGCTCTATTCTCTATGCTATAGCTACCGATTAAGATTTTAATTCATGACACTGTCTTTAGCGCGATTTGTTTTTTCTGGTATATTATTAATTTCAGATGACGTATTTTCACACTCTAATTCTAAATCACTCGACAAATACATGATAAATAAGTTAAACACTTTAGAGTTACCACCATATGTTTAAATAAAATAGTGTGCCTTGTATTTCAACTTGAGTTGAAATATTTTTTTTTAACAGGCGTGTGATATTCGGCGCTTTCGAACCACGTTAACAGTGCTTTTTTTCTCATTTTCGTAGGTGGTCGTAGGAAAATTAACGTTAGATTACCCTTGTATTGGCAAAGTTTATTGACACAAAAACGTTGGCAATGCACTGAAGCCCTGTAATAGGATCCATAATACGAAAAGTTACCCAGCGAAGTAATAAAAGTTTATTTATACGTGACTAACCAAAACTAACAAACTATAAATTTTAAATAACAAGCACACGAATTACGTTAATCAGTCCTAATTATCTATAATAAAGGTAGTTTCTATTTACCCTAACTTGCCCGTACCAATTAATTTCCATAAAGGGGTAATGATTGATCACGATATTAAAAACAAATGAGCATGCACGATAATTAAGTAGGTAATTTTTTATTGGTATTTTTAGTTTTTATACCACAATAGGAACACAAATTAACTTGGTGTCTGTCTGTCTATAGTAAGACACAGGTTGATGTAGATGTAGACCAAGTATGTCAAATTCACGAGAGGCAACATGGGCCAGATAAGTTAAACACGGCAGTGGCTCAGAGGTGAGTTACTGGCATTCGACCATGGCGGTCCGAGTTCGATCCTCGGAGTGGGCATACGCACAATAAAAAAATATGTCCGAAATTTAGAAGTTTTAAGAATGCAGGGAAGAGTGTAAAATGTATCATCTTCCAACGCACCCCATCCACGCCGGTAACCAGGCCGGATGAGATCGAACATCTCGTGGGGTGCGGAAGAAGGTACACTCCACAATCAGTAGGTCATGCAATGGCAATAAACCGAGGGTTGATAGCCCTTGGGGGGTTTGCAAACTAAATCCTATAGAACTTATATGGGCGCAAGTAAAAGGATTTGTAGCAAGACACAACACGACATTCTAAATGAAAGACGTTAAGCAATTGTTTGATCAAGCCATTAAGGAAGTGACATTATGTCATTAAAGAAGAGGAGAAAATGTGGGATCTTGACCACCTGATCGATCGATAACCATAGGCAAAGCCCATAAATTGACCCAAACCCGGGTTGTACTACCTGCACTTGATTAAAATAAAGAGTTTTGCAATGAAATCAATGCCAAAGTGGCCTCAATATTCGTTGGGTCACACTGTAGTTCCTTCGCATACCTACCTACCGCTTTTATTACTCTACACCTTTCTAAAATAGACTATACCAAATACCAATAAGGGATCTGGACTTGGTTAACTACAACACTGAAGAATATACAGGTCTGGCAAAATGCTATTACAATCAGGGGCCTATAAGTTGCATAAAAGATAATAATATCAGCTATAAACTAAATAAAAAGAAAAAGTTTGTAATGCTGGACCACATATACATACACTATATTGGCAATACAAGCAGCCGCACGAAGCATGAATACACCCATCGTGCGATTCAAAATAACCTGAGTTGGGGGCCGTGGCGCTTGTGCAGTAGGGAAAGTTAGGCAACCGACACGATTTCTAACAGAACGTAAACAGAACCCAAAGTCTCTTGAACAGAACCGGCTCGCCGTTATATTCTTATTAGTCGCCATCTTTTGTTTTGTTCATTAGTGTGTTGTTATAATTTCCAAGTTTTGGGTGTTAATATTTATAAAACTTTACTTTAGACATTTTTTTTTGTTAGTTTGTAAGTTATAGTCGTTTCCATCTTTTTTACGTTGTATTCGTTCGGATGTTCCGTGTGTGATTGTGGATATTATTTTTAAGTTTTGGGTGCGAATTTTGGTATAAAACTTTACCAGACATTTTTTTATTGTTAGTGACTTGTGTCTCAAGATGGGTAGAAAAAAGTGCATGATCCTTTTTTGCACGAATCGCGTTTCAATACCAGGAATAAGGTATTTCAGGTATGTAAAATATTGGTTACTTAGTTTTATTCGACCATAAACTGTACACTGTACACACCCAAACTAAAAGGGTGAATTTAAATAAAAGCTTGTAAAAATATTTTGAAAGTCGGCCCTGTCAAATGTTTACATCAAGAAGCAAATTTCCGATCTGCGCAAACTCAACGGCCCCTGATCATCTGCTTACAGTAGTGTCATCATTGAATTATGGTATTAGCAATATAGTGTATGTATATATGTGTGCTGGACCGGCTGCTTATCTACGGCTCTTTATGCGCCGCCTGCGACATGCTAATGAAAGTAAAATAAATGTTCCGTTTCGGGCAACAAGATTTATAAAACCTATTTACCCAGCTTGTCAAACGCCTAACTTATGTATTCCTAAGTGCTCACAATAATATAAAAAGTTTGTTTAGCCTGGTACGACCTATTCTAAACATGAATCATTATATAAAAATACCAATTAACTTCAGCAAAAATAGCAACATAATTATTAATATAATTAAATCATAGTAAATTGCGACGTAGTTACAAACCAATCACCTTTACTGTGGCCTTCAAAGGTTGTATGTATACAGTAAACAGCGGCGCTGCAAGTTACAAAAGAGTATAGTGTTGTCGGAGTTACGTACATTTCTCGACAAGTTAAATATTAGACAGATAGAGCTATACCAAAGACGAAGCATAAACGATTCGGGTATTTAGATTCGTATTCGCCGTTTAGAGATGACATTTCGAGATGGTTCCAAATGGACTTTGTCACTAGATTTTGATTTTGACTCTATCGTATAGAGCACGAAAATCGGTCTCAGTTTTTAAATTATTTACTGAGAAAATAATGAAACAAAATACGCTCTCTAATAAAAACACACGGAAGAAGGTACCGACTAGGGAATCCAATCCCGCAAATGCTGGATCAATACGACATTCAAAATGAAAGACGTTAAGCTACTGTTTGATCAAGCCATTAAGGAAGTGACACCAGAGAACTGGCGAAAAGCAGTCCATCATGTCATTACAGAAGAGGAGAAAATGTGAGATCTTGACCACCTGATCGATCGGACCGTCGACCCGTTAATTATAACGTCAAGAGGAGATGACAGTTCCTCATATAAGAATAGTATGATTTTTATAATTCAATTTCTGTATAATGTATTTTTTGTTTTTTATAATGTTCAATAAAAAATAGGTGTACCTAATACTATGCACATAATTCACGCCTTTGTCACACCATTTTCAGTGTTTGTGAGTGGATAACAATAGGTAAAACCAATAAATTGACCCAAATCTTGGTGGTACTGCCTGCACTTGATGGAAAGAAAGAATTTTGCAATGAAATCAATGCCAAATTATGAAAATGGCTTAAATATTCGTTGGGTCACAGAAATATTGTTAGGATCCAATTTAATTAGCAAAAAAGTAGCCAAAAATTATGGCCTCCCTCAAGCAACGACTATAAAAAATATGGGGACACTATATACACACTAAAAATTTCATATTATGAATAACAAAGTTTTTTGTTTTTTTCCTTGTGTTAAAAGCACAAATAAAAAATGGTGGACTTTAATAGCAATATGTACTGCACTTAGCTTTTAAAATGCACAGCAGTTCGTGAAACACAATGAGAAATTTGTATTTTATTATAATTGAATGACGCCTGCAATAAATTATATTACAATGAATGGAATGCCAGTTTAAACGGCGACCAGAGTGGAGGGTACCCCAGGTACCAAGCATCGCACAATTATTACCTCTTTAACATAGGAATTTCTAGATTTTATTTTAACATCCTGGCAAATAGCGCTAGGTTAACCGATCGTGTAATCTAAAGGAATGTGCATTTAAATTCTGCATAATAAATATCTCGCAAACCAAGACGAATTTTATAGATTGAAACCGGTTTGGGTTCACCTGGAATAAAATAAAATTTCATTATAACGTTTACGTTCGAAAGACAAACGTGGTTATATTTGAGGGGATTTTATACTTTTTAAAATATGGGTATAATTTGTAGTTAGCCTAGTTATCGAATATCATTGAAAAAAATAATAGTTAGAAATAACTGAAACTTCGAGTGCTGTTCAACCAGAATTTTCAAAAAATCAATAGGAAACTCATTTAATAAATTGAGCCCCTGCAGGTCATATCAGTTCTTTTAAAAATTAGTAGGTAGGTATGTACCTGTGTAAATACAGTCTAATGTAATGTATTCAAATTTTGCGGAATTTTGAGATATGTGACAAGAGATACGTACATATTCTACCTTTTATACCTTTAACGGGCCCCAGCCCCCAATTGTAACCGAACATAAACACCAATGTCCTAGTCAGAGGCATCGTTTCCTAACAGCGACCCTGATCTAAGGCAACCCATCTATTCCTAAACATGTTTAAAGAGAGATACAAACATCGCCATCTGTAATACCTACTAGGAAAAAAAGAAAGCGTCGATCATCGCTGTGGGTCGTCTAGTTTACCTGAACGCCCGAACCTCCGGTTCTGAAAGTTTAATTTGTGTGATTGTGTTTGAATTATTTTCGATTTTCGTACAAGTCCTTACTTAGTTGGGTATAGTCTAGTCCCACTATACTATAAATTACTAACAAGTTTTTACTGTTTTGTACTGTAATCGGGTCTATTTTTAACTCCAGTTTTTGCGCTGCCCTGGAGCAGATTTATATTGTTTACTACCAGTTATTGTTAAAAATAGTAGGTACCTATTTGTAACTAACCGTAATATAGTAGATACAATTTACAAATAAAGGTAAATTAGAACTACCGATGAAATATGAATTAAGTATAATATAAAAATAGATAACTACGTGGATGTACCTAGGAGGCCTATAAACCTATATTCCTTTATTTAAAGTTCTTGACGTAGATACTTAGGTACCTATATTCTTTTTAACAGAGAAAATACTACATTCAGGGATTAACTACTTTATAAGCACCTTTAGTAGCCATACCAAGTTTAGTGCTTTTTAAGTTTTTATGGTCACTTGAAACTTGCATAGGCTGGATCTATCTACATCTACACAGGTGTATGCATTTTTTTTTTAATTATGGTCTTTTTATTTCAATCCAAAATACAATACCCCAAATAATTTGGAATAGTGGGATAGAAAGTACTAATATTGGTAATACCTATCTGAATTAAATAAGTGTTTTAAAATTTACTTTACTAGCAAAACATAGGTAGGTCTGGGTACATTTCTTTATAGGCATTTTCTACCTACCTACTTAATATGTATTAAACACAGACCCACACAATATAACAAATGATCTAAATTATTCTATGAATCACTCTTTCATTCGTTACATAGCTCAACGAATGTACCTACATATTGCACCTACTACTAAACTATACTGAACTCATTTGGGGACTGAAATAATCATCTAATAAAACTTAGCTGCACCTGCTACAAAAAAGTTCATAACTAAATCATGTTGCAAGTTTATAGAAAAGAGAATTTTGACGATTTTACCATTTAAAGAAATCTGATGATGTAATGGTGGCAGATATTTTTGCCAAGAAATGGAGGCTACATGACAATCATAACAACTACACGTAAAAAGTTATCTTTATTTTGTTAAATTATTGCAACGAAAATGCATAGTAAAGCAACTAAGATAAAATACCTATTTCATAAGTTTAAAGATAAAATACGAAAAGCACATTCCATTGGAATGATGACGTGCAATAGGTTGTCAAAATCATGTGGAAGACAGAAACGCGGGTAAAATCATGCGGTGCACATACCTTGCCATGTTTCCCAAAAGTTCCTTCTTTTCATCGCCGGTCTCCTCGAAAATAACTCTTTCTTCACTGATGTACACCGACATTGCGCCTTTTTACTCACAGTTAGTATTCACTAACCAAAAATCCAAAAAAACCGATTATTCACTAAAAAAAATTCGGAGCGCGGGATAACCAAACACTACGTAAGCCTCACAGCGGTTTTCTGGGAGCGCGGGAAACAGCTGAGAGCCGGTTGACGCCAATGTTCAATTCATACGCAAAAGCTGTGCTTGGTTTCATTTTTACACTTAAACCACCAGTCTTTTTTAAGACACCAGTCAAAAACTTTGTCAAAAAATATTTATACAAGGTAAATCAATAAATGTCGGAAAAACGTTAGGAAATTAATAAAATATTTTGGTACTATTTTCGACGCGGAGGAATTGCGGTTGGACGTAGCGTATTTCGAACGTATCGTCTGCCAGCTGTGGCGTATGCCCCGCCCGTCTTGGATCCGAGAATTGCGACGTTGCCAGGTGTTTTTTAATTTTCCCTTAACTTTACTACTTACGAGGGAGAATGAAAAAATCCAACATATAGTTATAGTCAGGGCGACAGCTTTGATTTCTGGCCCCCTCTTTATTTTACCTTGTCAGTTTTTGCGCTGCAGGGTAAAGTACTTTGTTATCCCATTCTTATTTATAATCAATTTGCTAAATATTAATACTTTAATGTTCTTTTGCTATAAATATTAGTAACAAATAATTCAATTTTCGATTATTATTATATAGGTAGGTACAACTATGTAAATTGTTGTTTTAGTCCTTTTAAGTTTCATTAAATATATTCTTTAAAAAATAATCATTGTGTTTTATTTTCATGGTTATCTGACGCTCGTAGAAAAAGTATTATTCCTAACGCTTACAAAAAAATATCATTTTGCGCACTTTTGTTAGGAAAATAATTATTTAACCGATTGTTTAAATATATTTTGAATTTTATTACAAGTTCCCGAATCTCTTGTATTTCCTGTAGTCGTGAAAAATTAAAAAATAACTCGATGGAAATCGCAGTTGTTAATTAGCGTGGTTGGTTAGGTCCTATGGAAATATTTTATGTAGATCAAGTCGTTAGTCTTAATGGTTGTGTGTCTTAATGAAGGTTTTTTGTCAAAATTAGTAAGTATTTGGCTGTCAATCGAAGAAAAATAATGTATTCTTATTTTCAAAAATTCTGTGTATATAAAGTATAAGCTAGAGCAAGGATAAGCCATTTTTTGACGCGTGTAATGAACAGAGTATTTTATTTAATCTTTTTGAAAACAAAACATAAAAATAATTTGATATATTTTTAAAATAGACCTACCAAACTTTTATATTGAACATAATTAATAGAAGAATAGATTTTGTCACTATACCGACTGCCAAGGCCTGCCTACTCTAGTATCCCAGGCAGCAGACTGACGTCTAAATCACGTAATCTTTTGAGATAATTAGATCTTCGAGGTCACCAAAAAATGACGTGATTATTTTACGTCATTTAGACGATATGAGTTTTACGTCAATATAACGTTTTTTTTCGACATTTTTAAAGTAATAGACCACACATCATTAAAGCTTAAACATTTGTATTCAAGCCATGGCGTATAGGTACACATTTTTACATGTTAAAAATGAAGAACAAAGTTGTATTTATTGTCATGTAATATTGCCCAAAATTTTGTGACAATACCTTATGATGCTGTGCAAACTCCTATAATACTGGAATGGAAGGTTCTATATTGAACGTTTCCGTCGCGCGACACCGTTCCGGAGGTAAAAGTTGCATCCCAATTTAATAAAACCAAATCAACACTGCAACGGGAGAAAATGTCCGGCCGTTCGGGGGATTCTTATGCTGCTTGTTCTTGCCCGCCCGACGCAACGTTTTGGTATTTCAACTCCATCTTTGCAGCTTTATTCACTTAAAAGCTTATATATTATTCATGTTACTTTGGTGAGTTAGCAGCACGACTTAAGTGCTTTATTTATATGGGTGATATTTTCTCGAAACGTTTTTTTCGTAAGGTAAGAGAACACTTATTGTTTTTTCAAGCGTTCCGTTGATATCAAATTATTTTATTCCACTTTGACCCAGACTATGGCAATTTGTCCACCTAATACTAAACTAGCGCATCCACCATTTAGACGTTACACACGTAAACAGTAATTATTAAAAATAAACTACTGAATATTGATCAAATGCATCAGACGTTGGACGTTCGACCATACGACCATACAATTATCAGATATCTGCCATCGTGAAAGATGTCACTTGCTTTTTATATTCTGGTTTAATTTCTTTAAAAAAAGAAATTTTACTGATTTAATAGACGACGATGTGTCCAAAATGAGTATTGGAGTCACATGTCAAAATACTGATAAATACTCATTTTCTAGAGGTGGGAAATACTGTTACCGATATGGAACGTTCCATTTGATACCGCGACAGGAAAATACCGCGACTAAATAACGGTTACTCCGGAACGAACTAGGGCGAGTTTGGTTTACAAAAATGTCATAATTTGAAGAAATAAAAAATGTTTCATCATTCATGTCTGTGACCTTGAAGTCTCAAACTAATAATAATGATAACAATAAGTTTATTTTCAAAAGTCAGTTACAATATAAAAATGAGGTTTATTTTATATCCCTCAATAAACTTATTCGTCAATCTCCTGATGACGTGCCTGTCATTTAACGATTTTCGGTATGACTTCCGCTATATTGGAAAAATATCGAGAACATTTGTTGATTGGTCAAAACTTAAAGTGTGTCACGCTAAGTGATAAGCGCCCTCTGCGACCTATCCTTCCTCTGTGAAAGAATTTAAAACGGCCTTGGGTTTTTCTTCGAAAGAGTCAAAAATAATGTTATATCCCGTACAACCCATAAAACGCAAATAAATAAGAACAAATTCCCATATTTAGGCCAGGAAATAAGGATACTTTCGAATAAGCTTCAGAAGCGATCTCTATCTGAGCACATTTTGACTAAAAATTTAAATCTTTGAACCTGTAGGAATTCGTATTTAGATTTAGAAGAACCACCAATCTCCCGAAACATTACTTCTACAATAATTATTATCCTAGTCTAGCGGAAATTGTAAAATCTAACATAGTTACTGTTGCAACATATACATACCTACCCTGTGAAAGAACGTTTTCTAAAACAGCACAAATTCTTTCAGATAGAAGAAATAATAGATTGGGTTCTACCAAAGTCAAAAAACTATTATTTTTAAATTCCTACAGAAAAATGATGAGTTTCTAGAATCCTAATATTAGTTTTATAAATATTAATCGTTTTACTGGATTATTCAAAATAAGGTTAAATATACATACCTACTTATATTATTTTTATCGTTTATTTACATATAAGTATTTTTGTAGGTATTTATAAAATATAATATAGTATCCTCTTGCACAAACATTTTATATAATAATTTATAAAGTTTAATACTAATAATATATTTTATTCTAATTGACGACAATGCTTTTCAACTTCTTGAGTCATTTCTTTCATCATTAATACAAGCCAAAGGGATCCTCGCGAGACCGCGTTCAATGAAAAATACTATACACCGCGGCTACCGCGACAGTAAAGGCCGGTTTAGACGCTCATGCAATTTGCGCCAATTGGCTTGTGCAAACCAATTTGCACAAGTAAATCGTTGCATGTGAATGGAAGCATGAGACTTGTGCAAGTCAAAAAGTTTGGCTTGAATAAAATCTGTTCTGCCAGATAATTTGCATGAGGTTGGTGCAGTTGTTTGAGCGTGTAAACAATGTTTGCCCACATTTTTCTAAAAATAGCGTACGCACGTGATTTTGAGAGGTTAGATTTTGTTGTTTACACTTGTAGTTTGTTGTTGCCGGATTCGGTTTGTTATTATTAAAAAAAATGTCGAATAAAGAAAAAGAGTTTCTTCGTGAATTCATAGAACTATATCAATCGTTTCCTTGCTTGTGGAAAATTAAGTGTCGGGAATATTCTGACCGCAATGCAAAAGCTCAAGCATATAATATTTTGATTGAAAAACTTCAAACCGTTAACCCAGAAGCTAACAGAGACAGTGTTGTTAAAAAAATTAATTCCCTACGTACCACCTACAGAAAGGAGTTAAAACGAGTTCTGGAGTCCGAAAGGTCAGGTGCTGGAGTAGAGGATATTTATGTACCCAATTTATGGTATTATGAATCAATGAATTTTATAAGGGACCAGGAAATTCCACGGAATACGAAATCAAACATTGAAGATACACAGTTAAATGTAAGTATATTTATATTTTTTTTCTTTTATTACAATAAAGCAAATTATGTCTTATCGAGTCTAATGAGAAACCATTTTTTCCTGCCAAGATACTTTTCCAGAATTGTTAAAGTATATTTTAAATTGCTCTCTTACTTCTTTTGCTTCTGCAGAGTGATTTCGATTATAGCCGTTTTGAAGGTCCAATAGATTATCAGAGTGTGTTCGTAAGCCAAGAGTAATATTTCCAGTTATAGTATCTTCAACGTCAAACACATCATTAGGTGTATATGTGTTTGAACACTTACGTCTCAAAAAATTATGTAGAGCACAACAAGCCAAAACAACTTTATCAATATTATATACCTGTAAATTAATAGTGGTGTGAAAAATTCGAAAGCGATTGGCTAGAATCCCAAATGAATTTTCTATAATTCTTCTGGCTCTTGATAAACGGTAATTAAAAATTCTTTTTTCATGATCAAGTTCTTTTTGATTATATGGTTTTAAAAAATCTGGCCTCAAAGCAAATGCTTCATCTCCAACAAAGGTATAATTTAGTGGTGGTTCACCGTCAATGAGTGGTTCTGGTGCTGGCAAATTTAAATTGTTTTCAAGTAATTTGTGCATAAATATAGTATTTTCGATTACTCCTCCATCAGATACGCGGCCATTGGTTCCAACATCACACATTATAAATTCATAGTTACCATTTGCAATTGCCATCAAGACAATACTGTGCGTTTTTTTATAGTTGTAGTAATAGGATCCACTTCCAGAAGGTGCCACAATCTGTATATGTTTTCCATCTACAGCCCCCAAGCAATGGGGATAATTCCATTTATCTTGGAACACACTTGCGATTTTTTTCCATTCAGCTGCAGTTGTGGGAAACTAGAACAAAAAGATAAATATTAATTACCGTGTAATTTTTATTTTTTTTTATCTTTTTTTCAGGATCCTACGAGTCCTGCTGCTGAATCAATCACTCTTGAGTTTGAATCTACCGATGTGTCTTTACCACCCACACCATGTTCAACTTCATCGCAAACATCTTCCAAGTCATCGAAATTACATAAACGTAATGACAAATGCGACGAAGTGTTAGATGTGATTGGAAAACGGTTAAAAAGTTCTTCAACAGTAGATAAATTTACTGATATTGGAAAAGTATGGGCATCAAAATTGAGGGACCTTCCACCACAACAAGCCATGCACGCAGAAAAAATAATTAACGATGTGCTGTACGAAGCTCAAATGCAAAATTTAAACCGAAATTGCTTTGTACAAATTACAGGGGAACCTTCAAGGAGCAGACAACCGACATTCGACACTCAACCACCATTCAACCCTCAGCCCCCAATTAACCCTCAGCCCCCATTCAACGCTCAGTCCCAATTCAACGCTCAGTCCCAATTCAACGATCAGTCCCAATTCAACGCTCAGTCCCAATTCAACGATCAGTCCCAATTCAACGCTCAGCCCCCATTCAACGCTAAGCCGCAACCCATATTTAACACTCAGCCCACATTTAACAAGCAGTCTAAATTTAATACTTATTCTCTGTTCAACACTGCTCCATCATACAACGCTCAGTCCCCTTCAAATACTCACTCCCCATTCAATCGCCAGCCCCTATTTAACGCTGAAAAACCCCAAACACATCAAATGGAAAAACAAGTTCTACCCACTCAATCGTCTCATACTCACCAAGAACAATGTGAACAATCTGAACAACGTGAACAATCTGACCATCGTGACACAAATAATGTTGCACAATACTTTCACAACTTCGACGATTCACAAGAGAGTGAAGCGCAATAACATTATAAAATGATATTTAAATGATAAAACATACAGAAATATACCTAAATAAAAAAACTTACCCTTAAATATGTTTGTTTCAATACAGTGTAAATTGCATCACATGTTTCGGGAATTATAGCACTTAGAGCTGGTTTAGATATACATGTTGAAAATTTCATATCTTCGTAACTCCTACCTGTTGCCAAAAACCTTAATGTAGCTGATAGTCTTTCATGGGGGGTTATTGAACGTCTCATAACAGAATCAGCTCTTAAGATTAATGGTGTAACCAAATCTAGCAAATGCTGGTATGTACTTTCGTCCATTCGCAAATAGTTGCGAAAATCATCCGGTTCACTACGTAATTCTGCTATTAAATTTGTATGTGAAAACAAATCCCTTTTCAACAACCAAGGTTTAACCCACCTTTTTCTTTTTCTTCTTAAAACATTTTTTTTAATAATGCAAACCGCAGCAGTAGCAAGTAGTAAAGATTCCTCATCAATATTTTCCATTTTCTATTAATTTTTCTCTATTTATTTAACCAACACTATAATGCCCACTGCGCAATTAGACTGAACGTGTAGACAGAATATTTGGCTCAGTTTTTTGCACAAATTTGCATGCACAAATCAGTTTGCGCAAATTGCATGAGCGTCTAAACCGGCCATAAAACATCAGCACCATATAACTATAACGCGAACGGCGGCCGCAACAGTTCCACTGGTAACCTTTCGTCCCCGGTCTGACAAAATACCTTTAAGCAAAATACCGTCAACGCCGTCAACGAGACTGTTATACTCATACCGCCGCGAACGGCGCCGCAACAGTTCCACGTTCCACTGGCAACCTTTCGTCCCCAGTCTGACAAAATATAGGTTTATACCTACATTCTGGATCTGGAAGAATTAATTAAACAAGGAAGAAACCAGTGTAATGAAATTAAATGAAATATCGTCGGAAGTGGAAAAGTATAGACAATACCGTTTCAGGGGTGGGCAGGAGGAGCGAGGCCCCGGGGTAACTAAGGGGCCGACTAATTACCTTTAAAAAAATGGTTGTCAGGCCAGTTCCAGTCCATAGTCCATGTTATTGTTTAAATACTTGTATTTTAAGTACCTATGAAAAGTCGAGAAAAGTTAGTCCAAAGTTCTGTGCCTTAAAAATTAATAGGTGACAGCTCATAAACTAGAAAAATAAAAAAACAATTAATTAACTACAATTAAATATTAAATTGGGTACAGCTTAAAACTAGTGAAGAACTATCGATAGCTTTATAAACACTATCGCTATCGTACTATCGATAGTAAGGTATAGTACTCGGTTGTAAAAGATTTTGAGGGATAGGAGTAGTAATTTTGGGGCAATGAATAAATACTTTAAAGGCCTTTTTTGGTTTTCTTTTTAGAAGTCTTTTTTGACGGCGGGAAATTTTTTTAAATTTTTTATTTACAGGTGTTTTTTCTTCTAAAAACGCCTTTTTATGGGACTAAAAACTATCGATAGTTCTCCATCAGTTAAAAATATGAGTAAATAATTTGGTATTTGGTTTTTTATAACCCGGTACCTGAACTGTAACCTATTAATTTTAAGGCGCAGAACTACTGGACCGACTTTTCACTCCTCTTATACTTCCAAGCATTTAAAATATGTAGTTTCATTTTGTCGTACCTATTCATTTTATTAAATTGCATGGAGCTGGTAACTTTGGAGAAGAACTTAGAAATATAAGAGTTCCCCCCACCACTGTCTGTGAATCGCAAGAGATTCCAGACAGTTACAACTAACATAAAATTAAGTAAGTTGTATGACCGAAGTTGGTGAGAATATCAGGCCCTCCGTAGCGCAATTGGCAGCGCACTTGAGGCTTAATCGAGAGGTTCTGGGTGCAATTTCCAACGGAGGCACAATTTAAATTTTAAACTTGTTTGCACGGCGCGCCGGCAAACATTTTTCAATTTAAAAATTATTTGCAAACACCAACATACCTACATTTAGAAATATTGTTCGGATCCACTTAAGGTGGAGATATTAATTTTGTGTATCTTTTTTTTAAAATGGCATTTGGCTAATTAGCCATACAGCCAGTCACAAAGTAGAGAAGTAAGATACTTTTTTTTTATAAACAATCAAACAGGGTTACACTTTTGTGTATCTGTTAGTTAGCTATCCTATTTTAGGTCAGAGTCCGTGTAAACGTTTATATTTTATTGCATATTTGTGCGACCGGGGCCGTGTGTCTTTTTGAAACTCAGAATCATGTTCGCGCTCACCGGCATATATCTAGTCCCATGGTCGATAAGTTTTAAGTGTTGTGTGACTGGTGGAAGGCTGTTTTAAATTTTTTTCAGAATATATGCCGGTTAACGGTCTATTCATTAGACTAGAGTCGACAAAAATTATACACCCCCAACATCAAAGGCATTTTTTTAAATTGGTATAATTAGTGACCTTGTCAATTTTTTTTTGGATCACCAAAGTAGTATTTCGCACCTTACATGCAATTGTGAAAACAATTTTTCTCTAAGATGCGTCGTTCCAGTGCTACAGTAGCCTGTCAAAGTATGAAAATGGAATATTTTAAACGTCAATATCTCAAAAGAAATTGAATTTAGACATGATATTTTATACAAAATATACGTGGAATTGTATAGAGAATTTAAAAAACATATTTAAAATATAGATTAATTTTAAATTGGTATAATTAGTGACCACACTGACTAATATTTACGGGTAGAAATAGTTGGGAAATAGTCAGTAAAACACTTCAGAATTTCAAAGGTTGTATTTTGCCAACATTTCGACCTCTGTGAGGTTATCCTTAGGGCGATACAGTTATGAACTTCTTTGTTATCAATTGATCTATATTGATATATATCATAGTTGTTGATCAGACGTTTGCGCCGTTCTCGGGCGACTCATCTGTGGCTTTGATTGGCAATGTGACGCGTACGATGTCCAATATCATAATTTGTCCTCCAGACTCCTTAGCCCGGTGATGTCGGTGATTTATTCGACACCTGGGAGGATTGTTTTACTGGATCCTAAGTTCTGATTAAGGCGATATTAGCCTTATTTTCTTCGATCAAATTCGCAAGTTGGTTATATAAAAATGGACCTGATAATTTTATTGATAACAAAGAAGTTCATAACTGTATCGCCCTGAGGATGACCTCATAGAGGTCGAAACGTTGGCAAAATACGAACTTTGAATTTCTGAACTGACCATTTCCCAACTATTTCTACCCGTAAATCAAAGGTATTTTGTCGCTTATTCTCTCTGGTTGCTCTTCTCGGCGGTAAGCACGCGCAATATCCTTATGTTAACCTCCTACTTTTTACAAAAACTACCAAATGTTCGTTATAATTTTATTTGTCTAATAGTTAATTACGTCATAATAAAATAATAAAAACTCACAAAAGAAGAATAGTATGCTACAAATACAATTTATTATGTTTTGATAAAAGTAATAAATAAACCAAGAAATACGAAATCTACTATGTACATAAAAAAAATGGCCATAGTAACTTAATTCAAATTGTATTATTAAATTATCACTACTGTATTCATCCTTAGGTATCCATAACTGCTATGGTGATCTTACACGATCATTATCAGTAGTACAGTCAATCCTAACAAAATAATGACAATTTTATTTAGTAATAGGTGGTAATACTTTAGTCATTTTAGCATTGACAGCAGCGGTAACGGCGATAAGCTGTCGAAGGGCCAGCTTCGAGAAAGAGAGCCACGCTTCACTTTTCCCTCGTTAGCGTTAATGAATTATTTAAATTTATAATTAATTAATCAATAAAGTTCATAAAAAGTTAATAACTTGGAGACAATGATGTTTCTTGATTGTAGAAGATGTTTGGACTTGCATTTTCTTTGCTTTGAATTACGATTTAACTAGTAAGTTGTGATTCAAAACAAATAAAGACAATGCAAGTCCAAATTTCTTCTACTTTCAACAAAAATAGTAGCTTGACACGTATCAAACAACACTAGCAAGAGGTAAACCGAAACCTTATCGCCGCCACTGGGCAGCGGTAACACTGATCGTGTAGGATTCTCATTAAAAATATGAGTAGTTTGACCTCCCCCTAACAACAATTCATTCAATAAGTATCCTATTTTTTTGAGTTTTTCTGTCTTTTTATTAAAACCAATATCTAATAGCATCTTGTTTATATTTTATATTAGTAAATGGTCGTTTTAAATGGGAAACATTGCATCAGCTAATTAAAAGGTTATCGTAGCGGATGCTTTCAGGCAATTTTGATTGAAATTGCACCTAATGTAAAAAGGTTTTTACATAGGTACTAATAAAGACTCGCCCCTATAACTTTTTGCATTAAAAATTTTTTATCAGTACGTAAATTTGCCTTATTAGCCACCTATACTTTTGTTTTATCGCAGTTTGATATAATCTGCACAACCAATAATCTCGTTTTCCGACTGACGACAGCAGTAATTTGTCATCGATCAGCTGATATCGAGACCTCATAATTTCCTCAGATTTTTCGTGAGCCGTAATTAGCCCACACGTAAGGTTGTGAATTGTGTTATGGAAAGTAAACATACCAGAATTCAAGTGTATGTGACTCCATCTTGCGAGAGTACTTAATTCTATATTAACTATATCATCAATAATGAAATAAATCTTACATTTTATGAATTCTATTCGAAAACTCATTATTTGACACTAAAGCTTTTGGTATCGGAATAATCCTTAAACGTTTTTTTTAACCCAACGATGGTTTGAGTAGACCTTAAAACGGAAACAAGGAGGTATTAGGAGGTCAAACAAGACACAATTATTCTGTTATAGAAGGGACCATCGAAAATTCATTTATAAAGGTTGCCGACAAGAAACAGCTTATCCGGCATCTAGCGGGCCCGACAAGTTAAAAAAATGGGTTATTCTAAAAATTTCTTTATCCAGAGAATCACCCATACATTTAATTTTTTTTTGCCGGTCGATACGCGCATCCACATGACGCCGAGTTAGCAGGTGTGAATATTTGGACGAAAATGTTTTTCTTTATGCGGCTTCATCAATAAAAATACATTTTTGATAGTCCCTTCTATAACATTATTGGCGTTACCAATCTTCGTGATAGGAATATAATCATAGTTTCAATCCATCATTCACACTACAATTCGAAATCGGACCGTATGTGACGTTTACAATTCTATTACTGATTATAAAATTACATGTACTAGGTGATTCCGGCAAAAGAAACATAGCAACTGTGTCAATACAATATCTTATACTTATATCCAGTAATTGATTTTCCTTTTCAAAATTCATTCATTAATTGGGGACATTACTGCATAAACTTAAGTTTAAATGTCACTTGTAGTTTAAACTAAGCCTATGCAAGTGACCCTTAGCAGAAAAGTTATCAAGGCATACTGTTAAAACAAAATGTAATATCTTATATATCGTTTAGAAAACATCGGATTACTTAATTGTTCTTTTCATGTTTCCTTTAATTCATATGAGGTATTCTATTGACACTGTGGATGAAATCAAGATTATACTTTTAGGCGGTCAAATATTGGTTTTCTTATTTATTTTGGGCTAACTGATGTTTCTTTATTACAATATTACAAACACATGGTAAAAAAAAAACTTTATGTTAAATTTAAAGGTTTACAAATTAGCAAAACAGTTCCAAAGAAAGCCAGTATTCGACACCCTTATGATTTGCATCGGGCACCGCAGGGGCACGTTTCACAAAACAACTAATTTTGTTGAAAAAATTGTAAGGACTTTATTTATAGTAACAAAAATAATTTTGAAATCTTGTAAGGTTTCAAATTATTTTTTTTTATCTTAAAAAGTGTAAAAATGTACTCTCTATTACGGATGTACAGAGTTCTGCTTCTCATCTCCCTTCATCCGTATCTTGAGTATCGTAAAAAAGTGGGACGTCATGCCACATATAATACGCGTACAATTTGATGACAGAGTGCTAACGTGAGTGAGCCAAGTTAGTTATATCAGTTAATAACTATGTGCAGGTTAGATTTTTTGAGTCAAACCAGTCATCCAACAAATAATTTTCAAGATATTAAGTACAGTTAGGGCCATTAAATATTGGCAGAACTATTTTAGCTTTGTACACCTCATTTTACTATAATTAAACATACCAACAAATTACCTATTTAAAATGTCATCATAGAAAAAACAATAATAAATGTCAGCTGAATGTCAGTGTTTTAATTTTCGAAAAATGAAAAACTTAACGACCCAGCAGAAAGTTTTGATAATGCATTATATTGATCAGGAAGGTTGGTCTGAAAGGGATGTTTCAGAAAGGCTTAACATTCCAAAGGGCACGGTTAATTTTATTAAAACAAAGTGGCAAGAAACGCATTCCTTGGAAAGAAGACCTGGAAGTGGTCGTCCCAAACAATCCAATGAAGAACAGGATAATTCAGAAAACGTATTAAGGGACCAACCTTTTAAATCATTTGTAAGAACTAAAATGGAGATACTCCCCATGATCTGTGAAAACAGCTCGACGAAGGGTTAGACAAATATCTGAATTGCGTTATCATCCAGCAGTTTAAAAGCTGTTTTTAAGTGATGAAAATAACCAACGAGTCGGTTTTGCATTACGGTATTACTTTGAACCGTCAGTTTTATGGTAAAAACTAACATTTACGGACCAGAAAGTGTTTCAGTCTTGCTATAACGAGAGACTTAAAGAATATATAGGCGTCCAAGAACTCGAGTCGAAGAAAGATTTACACAAAAGTATTGAAATAGTGGACGATTTTCTGTAAACGTCTGATTCTTGCTATTTTTTCCCTTATTACACTGAATCTGAATAGGAGGGAACGAAGTAAGCAACAAAATATACGGCATGTATTCTAAAACGATATATCATCACTACGTCACACGTTTTGGAACACCCTGTATAATCAACAATATTTTTCTGAAACGCGTCTCATAACTTAATAGAAGATGGGAGTTAGGTGAGGTGCAGGACCTTGTAAATACCAATAATTATTAGATATTTTGCCTCTTACCCTGTCACCTACAAACTTGAAGCTTTGTAAAATAGGCCCCAGGTATACATATTAATTGTAAAGAAAACTCATAGATATACTATAAAATAAAAAATCGGACACAAAAACATGGGAAAAATTATTACATATTATTACTACAAAGAATTAGAGCAAATGAGGGACCACATCAGGAAATCAGATCGTCTTAAAATTAAAAATGTGTATTTGTTTTTGTACATTCTCATAAAAGATACAGTTTAAAATTAATAATGGCTATTAAATTTAAAAAAAAAACGCAAAAAATATAGGAAAAATACTGTCAATTATTAGAAAGTGTATAAATAGTTATATTTAATTTATTTATATGTATATATCAATCAATTAGATCTTACTACTATTTACAATCTCTTCAAATGGACAGGTAGTAAACTTTTACCACTTGAGTTTGAAAAATAAAACTTATTTTGACAGTTATTATTTTTGTCACGATAACTTTCTTATTTTTAAGTTAGTATCGTATAAAAAAGAACTACATACATAAGACATATTTAAATAACAAAAGCATAATGTAAGTGTTTTACAAATGGAGGCCGAAGCAAGTGTCACAATATAATTACCAAAAAAAGAAACTTTATGCACATATTTTATAAAACAGATTTTCTACGATCGTAGTAAATTATATTGAGTGTCCGGTGACTCGGTTCGTAAACTTCAAGGGGAAATTCTATATTCCAAGTCCAAAATTACTGTCAGTGACTCATCGTTTTCATATCGAGAGCAGCGGGTTGTACGAAGTCAGAGGAAAAAAAATCTATGAAAATAAATATTCGCAATTGTTTTCTATAACGTCGTACAACCCGCTGCACTCTACAGGATGCAACAAATGCATGTGCGTAGAAGGGAATTTCGAAAACGGTAGGATACGAAAAAAATTAAGTTGAGGCAAAGTTGCGTGATTTGGAGGTTAATAATTTGTAAATATTTCGAATACTTTCGGAGATATCCAAAAAAAAAACGAAATTTTTAGTTTCTATTTTTAATATTTTTGCGCCTTTTTTTTGATTCGGGAAAAAAACAAAAAAAACATTTTTTTTATAGCCGTTTTGTCTTTTACAAGGTGGCGTTATTAGTTTTGAAATTCGACGTTTCGTTCTTTAGATACCAACCTCAAGTACATTTTAAATGCAGTTTTAGATACTGCTAAGTAATAAAAAATTCAACACAATTTAAAGGTTTTTGAAATTTTTATGTTTTGTCATCAAATAACACATCATAAGTACCCATTTCAAATTATCCTTTCTTTACTATTACGACCCTGCCAATTATTTTTAGGATTACTTAAATATTAAAATTACATTAGAGGAAGATATGGTGTCTAGGCAGTTTATTATTTATATAAGATTTACTGCATCAATACCCTAGGAAGTGAGTTTTTAAGGCATTAGAAGTAATTCTATTTTTTATTAGTATTTTATGTTATTAATAATAATTAATATTTTATCTCTTATGGTTTTTGCCTTAGACCTCGACATATTGTAAAGTAGAAACAAATTAATACTCAAGGTACACATAGCAGTAACCAACCGGAGTGTTAGTCTAGTTATGTTACTGTGATGTGCTTTTCAAATTTTTTAACTGTCTTCAGATGCCAGTTTCAGGCGAAACATGTAGCAAAAATAAACAGAAAGACCGGGACTTTGGGTCTTTTTTCTAAAAAAATATCAAATATTAGGTACCTTTGAATAAAAATGGACGAATTCTTCAAATTACAAATCATTTTTTAGTTTGGCTCTAAATGCTCAGAACCGTAATGATATGAAAAGATAATTTGAAAAAAAAGGTTATTAGACGACAAAACGTTAAAATTTTTAAAAAGTTTTGAAGTCCTTAAAACTATTTATAATTCCAATTCCGTATTTAAAAGACTGATTTGAGGGTGGTATCTATTCTAAAGAACGAAACGCCAAATTTGAAAACTACTAACGCCATCCCGTAGAACATAAAAAACGGCTATTAAAAAGTGTTTTTTGTTTTTTTTTCCAAAAATAAAGGCATAAAAATTTAAAAACCAAAACTAAAAATTTATTTTTTGGATACTTCCGAACGTATTTACAATTTGCTTTCACCAAATTATAAAGCCCCAAAATATGCAACTTTGCGTTAATTTAACCATCGTCGTATCTCTTACCGTTTTTGAGATTCCCTGTACGAACACGAATTTTTAACTGTGCTCAAAGCACTATTGTGCTTGAAGCACTTTAGAGGCTGCCCAGCTCTGACTCATAAACTTTTTTTCTAGTTTTCACAACATGTAGAATTTGTCCTTGAAATGCAGTGTGTCCGCGGATGGGGTCCCCATGGGGGAAAAATCTTTATTATTCATTTTACGACCAAAAGTCATTCTTTATAAAAGTTCTGCTTCTTGACAAAATGAATTCAGATGTACAGGGTGTTAATAAATTAGGAAAATATGAAAATGCTTCAAAAGAGAAGTACCATTATTTATTACTTTTTACAAAAATTTTATAAAACAAAGTTGTTTATAAATTAACGTAAAGTCTAAATACAAATTTTAAAATAAAAATTAGAATATTTAAAATAAAATATTAATAATTATTGTTTTCATTTAATTAGTTGCATTTTACAAAAAAATCAAGATTTTGTTTATGTCAGAATTTTTACATCTGTCAGTATTCTATTTCCGTAAAGGCATTTTCGAAAATGTTAACCAAAGAAGAGCGTATTTATTTAATACAATGTTACGGTATTGGAAATGTGTTTTATTAACACGCTATAGATAGTAATATTAATATTTAATTTAAAAAAATCGAATTTTTATTTCAAAATTTGTATTTAGACTTTACGTTAGTTTATAAACAACTTTGTTTTATAAAATTTTTGTAAAAAATAATAAATAATGGTACTTCTCTTTTGAAGCATTTTCATATTTTCCTAATTTATTAACACCCTGTACATCTGATCTGCCATTTTTTTATCCTGAATTCATTTCTCAAGAAGCAGAACTTTTTATAAAGAATGACTTTTGGTCGTAAAATGAATAATAAAGATTTTTTCCCCCTTGGGGACCCCATCCGCGGACACACTGTATACGAACGGAGATTCCGGGCACCCTGTATGTTTTTATTGTATTTAAAGACCTAATGTTAAATCAAACAAAGATTTTCCTTTCATTCCGTAAGATTTATCCCCAGATGCGTTTCGCCATATCATGGCTCATCAGTAAAGCTAGAATCCGACGAAAGAAAGGAATAACTTAAAACTGCTTATGCAGTATTTGGTGAAGAGCACCAGCAAGATATTGCACGGAGCGACATCTGTGTCGTTGTTAGACACATACCTAATGTTAAGCTTTTTACTCTCTCTGATTATATTATTCTATAAACGTATCATATTTCTGAACGTTTTGACTTTTTTGACCGTAAACAAGTGAATTTATATGCTATAATAAATGTTTGATTTGAAAAACACAGAACAAGATTATTTTCCAAAAATTAAAATATTTTTCATATTTTAAAGTCCCCGCGCACTAGCGACCCAGATCGCGCGGCTACTAATACAGGACATGGTTATTAATGCTCACCTGCATTGCAGTCGGGAAAAACCATATCATGTATTCGTCGTTGGCCGCCTGAACTATGTCGCTGTGCCTGGAACTGTCCAATTTTTTTTGATAAGCTTTAAAAAAAAATACTTTTATTATACTTATTCGTTAAGCACTTATGTTAAGGTTATGTTAGGGCTGGGCGATATTGAAAATCTAATATCGATATGTTGTATTTTTTAAATGTTTCCAAAAATACCATGTTCTAAAAAACGCCGCGTTTTCTGAAACAAAGTGTTTCTAAAAAAGGTAATGTAATATCGATATATGAAAATACTGATAAACCGATTTTATTTTTTTCGATATATCAATATATTAAATTTTTGTACCCCATTTATAACACGATCGTAGAAAAAGGTCTTCTTGACATGCGTCACTGTGGTGCACTTTTTGATTTTGAATTTGTTATTAGTGACGTCTAGTGACGAATTTTTTATCAATATTTCGTTACTTTTTCCTTTTATCCAAAAATCGGCCAAATACCCATATTTGAAGCATAATTACCTACAATTTAAAGTTAAACAAGTTTGAATTTATATTTATATATAATATATATTTATATATAAGCAGAAAAAGAAAAGTGGACCAATATCACCAATTTTTGTTTTGTACTTTTATTAATTCATTAATAAAAATTAATTTAGTTCAAAAAAGTAGGTAATTGCTACTCAAACACGGCTATTTGGTCCCTGTTTAAATAAAGCCAAAAGGATAAGAAATATTGATCAAAAATTAAATGGTGAATGCATCACTAGACTTCACTCTTAAGCATACATTTTTGAGTAATTTTATAGAAATGATATCCGCATCAATATTTTTTTTTCATAATTATATTAAAAAGTAAGATTTTGTTAAAGTTTCTCGTAGTTAGTTTTTATAGCACACATTTTATTTTGAAACATGTACTCTTTTAACAAAAAAAGCCTAATCCTCTAAAACATAAGTAGTAATCTACAAGCAAATCCTCCAAAAGAATAATTGGGATAGGTTCGCATTTAAGGTGGTTATTACTTAAATAATTTTTTTATAAATACGTGAAAGTTAGGTTGTTTCCAATACTATACAGGGTTGGGCAAAGCTTTCGATTAGGCTAAATATTTTTCAAAGTGCTGTAATAGTAGCGATGTTAATAAGGTTGCCGATTTTTTATGAAATTTAACACGCCCAATATTAAATGTAGGTTTAGAAACAGAAAGTCCTATATTCTAACCCTAAATTACCATGTCCCTTCTGTAGAGTAGATACGACTTCGCCACAAAATTTAGTTTACCAAATTTTTAGATCTTATAATCACCAATGATATTCATACGAAATTTTCACTTATAACCTTCCTAGAGCATGACTTATTTCATTCGTGAGTTCTTTAAGAAAATATTCGAGAAATTTTCAAATAAATCGGAACCTCAGAAAAATCAATTCTTCGCAAAAATCGGGGTTTTCAGATATAACAGTCCAAAATTACTGTCATCGTTTTCATATAAAGTGCAGCAGATTGTACGAAGGAAAAAAAAACTATTCCAGTGTATTATAATTCTAATAGAGCAGAATATTTCCTTTCATGGATTTTTTTCCTCTGACTTCGTACAACCCGCTGATCTCTATATGAAAGCGATGAGTCACTAAAAGTAATTTTGGATCTGTAGTATTTAGATTGTAGGATAATTTTATTTTTGCAGAAGATAAGAAACTAAAACTAGGATGGGAGACATTTTTCTTAAAAGTTTGGACTTATAGCCTGTGTGAATGATAAATTTTAATGTCATGTGTCAATATCGCATATAGATTATGCGATATATGCGATACGCTACATAAAATGGGTTTAGTTTAAGCTTAATTCCAAAAACTATACAATATACAAAAAATAAGATTCCTAAAAATTCTGAAAAAATTGCCTATTTGACAACATCGCCACCATTAATGCATGCAAAACAATAAGTTATCAATACACTAAAATTAGTTACTCTTCAATAAGTACTTCGGAAGAGATTTAGCCGGGTCTAAGTCTAAACTAGGATCGATAAAAATTTGATATTCAAAAAATAAAATATCGATATTTTGATATTTCTTGGCGATCTTTTCTTTCGCAACATTGTTTTAGAAAACGCGGTGTTTTAAACAAAGATAATAAGAAAAATTAAACATATCAACTATATCGATATTTTTGAATAGGAGTATTAATTTCCAATATCGCCCAGCCCTAGTCTAGACTTTTACCCATTCATGTATAATGTGGACATGCCATACAGCTGTATTTTCTACAGAAGCTAATTTGATGCAGCTAATCCATTCTAATAACTGTCAAATTAATGATTAATTATTTATTACATGACGTCCAACAAACAAAGCATGAAAAACAGATTTTAATAAGAGCAATACGAATTTTTGAGCAACGGCAGTTAAGCTATAAATCAACTGGAAAGCATTCAGTTTTCGGCAGGTTTAAAAAATAGTATGTTGTGTATCTAAAAATAAAAGTAATATATTGCCGGACGACAATGCAAATTGTTTACTAAAAGGCGATAGCCAACGCCAACAAGCATTGAAGTCTGGGCATGTGCTTTTACTATGAGATATCGACACACAATTTTTCTGAAAATTTAATAACAATTGACTGTTTTAATGAAAATACTAAATCTGAATATACATAAAAAGAATCGGTATAAGAAAGTTACTTTTTCGACCTAGGACGGAAAAAAAAATCGGTACAGAAAAGTCGCTTTCCCAGCCTAGGACGGAGAAGTAACAATACATCCGATGGTTGCTCAGCAACGGACTAAAATATTAAAATAGAGCAGGGATGGCGAATCAATGGCACGCAACAAATTGGGCACGGTGATAAATACATATCTTGAATGATAGAAGAGTTTGGTCTTTATTTTTTTTACATCACAACGTTTCAACTGGTAAGTATCTCCAGTCGTCTTCAGGTAAATACTAAATAAGTAAAGTAACTACAGCTCTATTTATACTAGCTAGATGCAATGAAGCATAACTGAGATGGGTACAGTCATGCGTTCAGTTCGTGTGCGGTATTTTAAGTTTACATCTACTCAATAAACCCATCTCAGTTATGCTCCATTGCATCTAGCTAGTATAAATAAAGCTGTAGTTACTTTACTTATTTAGTATTCACCTAAAGACGACTGGAGATACTTACCAGTTGAAACGTTGTGATGTAAAACAAATAAAGACAATGCAAGTCCAAAATTCTTCTATCCTTCAAGAAACATTGTCTCCAAGCTTTAAACAGACAAATACATATCTATTATACGCTTACCATCACAAAATTGATTATTTTTTTAAATACGATATATTTTGGGGAGTAGATTACGAATTTGAACTCCGTTTTTCTCGGGGAATGAGGCATTTCTCTCTCCACCCTAGCTCGAGGAATAGTGTTATTTCAGGATGCTAAACTGATGTCATTGGATTTATTAATTACCAAAGCGGTAGTTAAATATATAGGTTGATTCTAAAGTTGATCCTTCCTTTTTAGCTGCGTATAGAAGGCATTAAAATAAACAACTTTTTGAAATACCTTTTTTCAAAAAATTCAAAAATAGGCGAGATAGAAAAGTAAAAAATCTAAGGGCGGGCCTGGTCATAAAAACATAGACCGCTATAGTTTCTGTTGTTTTTCTTATCCCTTACTAGTATTAGTCATACGGGTAGTCTTGAGCAATACGCTGTGTGTGTGATACGTAAAAATGGTAAAATTTAAAGACAATAAACTAATAAATATGGAGTTAATTTATTGTGAGTGTCGTAAAAGTGCCGATGTTCCTTCCGAGATTATAGGCAGAACGCTTTCCCTGGCGGGTTTATCCTACACCGAGAAGTTTTCTTAATGTTATTCAACGGGCAAGTTAGGCAGAACCGTATTTGATTCGTAGTGTAATAAATGAATGTAAGTACTTTATTTTTGGAGTTTTTTGAAAAAAGGTGTGTGTGTTTTTGAAAAATGTTGTTTATTTTAATGCCTTCTATACGCAGCTAAAAAAGAAGTATTAACTTAGGAATCACCCTGTTTAACTGAATAACACCCTATATATGGAAATAGTTTTGGAGTCCTGTTGTATCATTTTAAAATATATGTGTATTTTTAAAATTTTTAGTTTGTATTTGTTATGTAACGCTTATCTTAGTATTGAATAATATTTAGAGTATTGTAAACTATAATTTAGAATAGAATCAAGGGGTACACAAACCCTCAGGTTCATTTGTGTACCCATTATTTTGTTGTATTTTGGAAATTTCCTGTCTCATTTTTTGAAATAAATAAACTAAATAATATTGTTTTGTTTTTTTTTACATACGAGCCCCTTTGTCTATTGAAAATTATTGTTCATTGGTTATAATATGGAAATCCCAAAGACAGTTAGTTGTTTTTTTATTTTATGGTGGAGAGAACACAAGGGACTTTTTTTCTCTCTTAGAAGTCACTTAAAAAAGGCGGAGGGGTTTTAGCACACCAGTTTCTATAAATAATTGCTCTCTTTACTTTCTCTTCTTTAAAATTTGTGTCACAAAGAAGCAAATACGAGATATGCGTCCGAAACCTAATCTTTACAAAACAGCACTTCAAGAAGAAATATTTGAATAACTAAGCGTTTCCTAGAAAGAGTTTTCAGATTCGTAATCGTCGCCCCAAAATATTTCTTTCCTAAAAATATCATCAATTTTGGGGTAGTGAGCGTATATTTAGATTTTAATGCTCGCGTAACAAACAAACAGTTTGTTGGCACTTAAATGTAAAAAGGTTTGCCATCCCTGGAATAGGGTATTTTGAGACCTGCAATTGCGTGGAGAAAGTTGACATTCTTAATAGAATTCAGACATTTTTTTCTTCTAATAACTGTCTGGTGCCTGGAATTAGTTATGGGGCACAAAGCAAAATACAACTACATAAAATCAATCATTCAAGCTTTGTCCATTGGCTTATATAAATACCCGTAGTCTTATTAACTTAATATTTTTTATATTGCTTTTATACTTATACCAAACCTAAATATTTTAAAACAAAATAATTGTGTTAACGAGACTACCGATATACAGTATCTAATAATATAATGCTACTATTTAGCTTTAATTCAATTTTTTAATTTCATTGTCCATTAGGGGTAAGATACATCAAAAGCAGCAAATAAATAAAATTATTTAAAAAATATAATTTAATTATCTTCTAAGGATTTTATCGCTTTTTAATAAACTTCCTAATATTCCTAGCTCTATTATTACCGACAAGAAGTATCATTCATGACCATAAAAGTTAGATGTCGCGTTATCAGCTACGCTATATTGGGTGCTAAAAATTCACGTGAGTACATGGGGATCTCGAAAACGGTAAGAATCGACAATGGTTAAACTGAGACAAAGTTGCTTATTTTGTGGCTACATAGTTTGGCAAAAGAATACCTTTAAAAAAATATCCGAAATTTTCAGTTTTGATTTTTAATGCCTCATAGCTGTTTTTCTGTTATACAAGATGGCGTTATTAGTTTCGACGTTCTTTGGATATCACGGTTAAGAGCAAACAGTAGTCGATGAGTCATCACGGACAAATAGTGCATTTCCACTACATCGCGCATATTGTCCCTGTGTCTGGCGATGGCTTTTTAGGCAGAAGTACTGGCAATAGAGAAGGCGGTCAATATCCTGCAAGAACACCTTGGCCTGGGAGTAGCCTCGTTAATCACCATCTTCAGTGATAGTCAGGCGGTGATTAAGGCAATCTGTTCCAGCAGCGTCAAATCAAAGCTCGTAAAGCGATGCCTGAACAATGTATACACACTTGGCAACCAACATCGGTTTACTCTGTGCTGGGTTCTTGGACACTCCAAAATAGATGGCAACGAGGCTGCCCATGCGCTCGCGAGAGAGGGCGCAGGCATGCCAGCTGATCTAGCAGACAATACGGTGAACAAACCACTGGGATTAGTCAAAGAGGAGCTTGATTACACGGCCAAGCAGCTTGCACAGAACAGATGGACAGAGTTGACAACCTGTAGTACATCCAGGCAATTGTGGCCCACATTCGATAAAAAGAGAACCGCAGAGCTATTGAGACAGTCGGAAAAACGTGAGAAATATTACTGCGGTTGTTACCGGACATTGCCTCTTCGGTAGACATGCCGAACGTATGCAAATACAGATTAATGACTTCTGCAGAAGCTGCAGAGATAAGGAAGAGGAAGAAAGTATTCAACATTTTCTCTGTGAATGCCCTGGCCTCGGAAGGTTCATTGCTCTGGGCGAACCATTTTTCGATAACTTGGAGGAACTAAGCAACTTACAACTTGGACGACTGAGCAGGTTTCTAAATAGTAGTGGCTGGTTTGAATAAGTTGTTAAAATCCTTTTGCGGTGTACTCCGCACTAACCATCAGAGATCTGATGAAGGTGAGTTCTACGGAACACGTGTCGTATCACAACGGACCTAATAGGACTACGTGAGACTACTAACCTGGCGACAGCAATAAAATGTCTTTTTTTATATACAAAATATTATAAAAACTACTTTCAAGACAATTAAGTGGATCCGCGTCAGTGGAGATTTTTAATAGAATATCGAGGCATTGTTTGTAGTTTTAATGGAAAATAAGAAATTAACATGAATAGCCGTAATATTTCTATTTTTTTGTTCTGCATGGTGGATGATATAATTTGAACTTATATAATTGAAACTTTAAAATAAATTTTTTATTTATTTTTTAAATAAAAAATAAGGCATCTTTCACCAAACTAGAAGTTCTTGTAAACCCCTTAGTAAAATATTTATATTAAATTTTCAATTAGACAAGCCAGGAAACTATGCCGCGTTTCACGATGGTATGAAAGGATCTTAAGTCAATTTTTTTAAAAACGGACCTGAAATTTTAAATAGTTTTAGGGACGTCTTTAGAAATTCAAAACAATTCAAAGGATTTTTATTCATTTTAATTTGGAAACTATTAACGCCATTCTGTAGAATATACAATCGGCTACGAAATAATATATTATTAACCAAGGTTTATACAGCTTTTATTGCCGAAGAGTCAAGTTTGATTAGAAGGAGCGGAGCGACGAGGGATTTAAGACGCGAGGCTATAATAGTATAGCCGTTTAAACCATGGTTAGTAAAACTTTTTTTAAACTAACAAATT
The DNA here is from genome assembly GCA_935413205.1 of Polydrusus cervinus. NCBI lineage: Eukaryota > Metazoa > Arthropoda > Insecta > Coleoptera > Curculionidae > Polydrusus > Polydrusus cervinus. The sequence goes on from OW284514.1 coordinate 48,777,647, forward strand.
TAGAAGGAAATCATTTTTACAGTATTAATAATTATAATTTTTTCTTAAAAGATTGCTTCTGTAACTTTTTTCAATGTACTATAAATTTTGCCTTTTTTTTTGCCTACCTATCAAGTTACCTGCGTCCAAATATATTGTTTTCATTATTAACCATGGGCAATAATTTTCAAGGCAAAGAAAACATATTTCTAAGGTCAATAAACGATCAATAATGGTCGTGGTATTGGTTAGTAGCGAAAAAAAGTATTTTTTCTTTTTTCCCAAGTCAAAATCAAGGCGCTAAAAAATTAATAACAAAAACTGAAAATTTCGTTTTTTTTCGTATTCAAGTATCTCCGAAGCTCACCGCGGCAGTGGCTCCATGGTGAGTTACTGGCATTCGACCGTGTCGGTCCGGGTTCGATCCCCGGAGTGGACATACGCTTAATAAAAAAAGTAAGCTCGGAACTGAAGTGGATAAAAGAATGCAGTATGCTATTAGTGAATTCTAATATCGGGACCTAGAAAAAGGGGCGCAGAGGGCCTCTGGGGGTGTAAAAAGGATAAACTAATGCATACACGTGGTTCGGATTCCACGCTAAGCTGTAGGTCCCGTCTGGCTGACATTACCCAGACGATAGGGCATACAATGGGCCTTATTATAGGCTTAAGTACGCTGGCTCTTCCGCCAACCCCAGCAACAAAGAAAAAATCTTCGAAGCTTCAAAATTCGCAACATTGCCTTAATTTAACTATCTTTGTCTCATTTACAGTTAAAATCCCCATGTACGCACAAGAATTTGTAGCAACTTCAAATTTATATTAATAAATACAAGCTCTAATTTTTTTTCCATTTTTATTTAAAGAGATAAATCCTTTTTTATCTAGTATATTAATGTATCTTACCTCCACTAGTATTTTGCTGACTTATCACCTACCTACATAGTTTAATCTACTTATTTAGGCACTATAAAATCTTTTTGATATTAGCTTTAATGTTCATATGACGCAGTTGCGCTGGGTTTACTTTGATTTTTAGCTGCTGGATGAGATCGTAAATCTTCAGGCTGGGACCTACTTTTCCTCCTGTATACTCGAGAATATCTTCTTTTTTAAGATTTAGTAGCATTTTGCCGTTGATTTTCTAGAAAGGAAAAACATTATTAGGTATAGAATATGTATTAATACATATTACTAGACTAGATATTGATTGACAGTGTAGGCAAACATTTAATTTTCGACACAGTTGACATCGCCATTACCTCAATTACATGTACGTGGACATGTCCACTTCTCCATTTTTTTTTCGAGGACCGACGGCGACGCGCGACGTTTATAGCAAAAGCAAATACAGGGCGAAAACACTAATATGTATTATTATTATAAATAAATTTCATCCACATTCGTTTCATATTCAGATTTTAAATCTAACATCCACTTGATTGAACCCCAAGTCAATTATTATGTAAACTATAATTTAAGATACTTATTAGCAAAAGTTATCTTAAATCATCTTAAAGTACTTCTTATTTTACGTTACAAATTAAGATCCTAACTAACCTAATTATTGAACTATATAGGGACATGTTTTATATCGAGAACGCGCAGTATTTTTCGAGAACGCGCAGTATTTTTTGAAACTACGACAAAATTGGAAGATTGGCACCAATGCATTTTACAAGAGCCGGCGGATGACTAAAGAAGGCTTAGGTTGCGAGTCACGTGTATTTGTTCTCTTTCTAGCTTACTGCCTACCGGCTCTCTCTCGCTCGGTTCCACTCGTGTAAAAGCAGTGCTTTTGCTTTCCCATAAGCCGTTAATATGAAGTAAAATCTCTGCTTTTTAAACTGTTATACGGGATGTTTATACAGCCATCGAATTTACGATTAATTGGCAACGAATGTGTTCGTAGAAATGATCTTCAATGTTATACAATTAGGCCCTGGTCATCTACATACACAGAAATATTGCCGGATATTACACGGATAAAAATTTAAATATAAAGAAATAATTTTGGTTGGAGTTTGTGTTATTGTTGCACGCCACTGGTGCTAAAATAATATTTGTTTTATTTGTGTTCTGTCAAATTGCTTTAAGGCCCGGTTGCAGATGGGCTTTTTCACTAAATTTTAATTTTGACTCTATCGTATAGATTACAAAAAAATTAAATTTTCTACGGTTTCAGTTTTTAATATCTTCAATTATTAACTGAGAAAATAATTCAACAAAATACGCTTTCTAATAAAACGCGGAAGAACGTACCGACGTCACAATAAAACCGGCAAATGGGCAACCCGAGACAGCCTTCATCCAACACGCTTCGACCTGACTAGCCTCCCGAGACTGGTGTTCTGTTTCTAATCAGTAGCAGAACTATGTAACGCCATAAGAATAGAAAAAAACATAGAAAGAAAATTTATTTCCGATATGATGTGGAATTATATAAAGATTTTATGTGTTATATCGTTAAATTTTGGACCCGGAAAAAGTTATACTATAGGAACTGAAAACATATTGCCTTGCGGTTATAACCAGCAGAAAAATTATGCAAGAAGAAAAAGTAAGGTTATATTTTTATAATTTCTGTTTTTGGGTTATGTGTATAAATTAAAAATATTTTACATTGTAATAGTACATTGTATACCTAGCAGGAAAAGCTGAACATTCCCGGACGATCCTAAATATTGTATGTCAAGGTGCAAGCCGACACTGGCAATACAGAGTCCGGAAATGTGGCTTCTTCTATGAGGTATACATATTATTTTTCCGTAAATCGAAAATTATTAAAAGGACATAACTTATTACAATCACAAATTTCACAAAATCACAAAATTTTAAAATAAATATTATTAACTTTGTTTACAAATAAAGGATGCCATTAAATATTTGTGTTGTAACTATGGAAACACAGTAATATTGAATTGTCAAGCTTAACACATTTTTGTTTACAAGTAGCCGTACAGAAATAACATTTCCTTACAGTACAATAGTAAATATTTTCTAACAGTTATTTTCCGTTGCTTAGCAACAACTAAGTGTAAGAAAATATTGACTTTTTCTTTCAGAAATGTTATCGAAAATTTCAATAGTTCCGATCGATTTTCGGAAAAAAAACTTGATATAATATAAAAACCACAGAAACCACATCTTAAGAATGAAACAGAAATACGCAAAATCTAATTTAAAAGAGCAAAAAAAATTATTGAAACAGCCTTAAAGTTCTTTCTAGTTCTTTCGGGACGAGTCGTCGTTCGGCCATCGCGAATGTAGATAAGTAATCTTACATAGTTCTAAATAGGAACAGAAAGGAAAATAAACAAGAAATTTCTTTTTTATCCTTTCCATAGTTCCGCTGCTGCTGTTCTTTTCTATTTAAGTTATCGAAACAAGATAACAATATAATCGGTAGCACGACTCGCGAATAAAAGAATTGCGCGGTTAATAGGATGACGGACATCCCTACTCCTACTCATTCATATTTTTAAACTTCCAGCTTTTCCGCCATGTTTTTAATTGTTTCTAGAACAGGTATGTGATACTCTAGGAAGATTTTTATTATTGGGATATGTTTTCAATAGGTTCTGGTTCAGAATGTTGAGGTAGAATGTCTAAATTCAATTGTTTTTGAGATATTGAGCTTTAAAATATGGCATTTTTAGACTTTGACAGGCTGTAACATTAGAACGGTTCATCTTAAAAAAAAATGGTTTTCACCTATCTTAGTTTTTTATTTTCTATCCGAATAGACTAACTTCCGTTTTAACATGGTAAACCATAAAACAGTTTTGCGGTTTTAACATGGTAAATCGAAAGTTATAACTTTTAGATATAGAATAAAAAACTAAGACAGGAGAGTGAAAATGGAAGGAAATATTTCTCTAAGATACGCCGTTCCAATGCTCCAGTCTGTTAAAGCCCGAAAATGCCATATTTTAAACGTCAATTTCCCAAAAACCATTGCATTTAGAAATATGACATTTTATACAAAATATGAGGGAGTTCAATAAATAATAATTATTATTGCTTGGTTATTATAAATTCTTAATTACTTTAAGATAAATAGTATTGTTTTGTATTTTCCAACATTAAATAAGTAGGTAATTATGTATGTCAAGTAACAGTCTATTTATACCTAAAAATTTAAATTGACTGAGAGCTATTGTGACGTATATATTTATCAATGATAATTTTCATTAAACGACAAACAAAATACAATAAATAAAAAATATCCACAACGTGACCATTTAATAATGAAATAATAATATTGATAAGTTTATTTTCAATATTTATAATATAATAAATGTGTTAATTATCTTCCTCAATAAACTTCTTCTTTGATCCCCCGAAGACGTGCTTGTTAGGGGCAAATCTTAGTATTTTAAATTATAAAAATATAGGAATATTAAAATATGTTTTTAAAAATATTTGTTAATATTATAAAAAAGTTAAATTGCAAATAAAAAAAACGTTTAATTATATGTATATAAATATAAACGCAGTTTTTTTTTGAAAAATATAATATTTATAACAATATTTAATAAAACATTTCCAAAATTTTTTTAAATTATCTGTTACCAATATCCATGCTTTTATTTTGACTTTAATTTTTTTTAATTAAATATATTTTTTAATTTTTGTTGGTAAATAATCGTTTAAATAAAAACATAAATATTTGAAATTTTCTTGTCCTATGACTTATTTAATTTAGGTTTTATGGTTATTTCATTTTTATGACGTGTATTATGATTATGATTTTTAAACTGTATAAGATATTTATTTTTAATATTATATTACCTTTCTTTTTTGCGGAAATAATAAATGTATTATTATAACTAAGTATATTTCAAATTCTTTATGGCACAAGTTTTAGTAAAATCTGTCTAAAAGGGGTTATCTGAGCATATTATCTAAACTATAATGGGAAGATAGATAATATTTTGCATATACCGGGTTTGTATTGACACATTTATAGAGTTTCTCAGTACTTATTAAAAGTTGAGAAGAACTATAGTACTTTAATTATTGTGTTGGTTACAGCTTTATATTAGGTGCTTACTTGCTTACTATGCACGAGTATATTTAGGCCACGGTTCCGTTTGGGGGGAGGGAGGGGCTGCCGGGCTGCAGCCCCCCCCCCCTCCGAAACTAAGAGCTCGAGTCTAAAAGCCAAAAAATTTTCGTCTCACGTTTGGACTCTTTATATATTTTTAAATAATGGCTTAGATTACAAAGGTCTTGTAGGAAATGTTTAGTTTTTAAACTTTTTCTTCTAAAAGTCCTGTTTTATACAGAGATTAAGGTTTCGGACGCATATCGTTTTAGTTATAGTATTTTTCTATTATATACTTATCTGTTCCGTTTTCCCATTATTAGAGCTATTTTAAATCAACAAAAATATAACCCAATGTAATAAAATATTTTTACTACAAAAACAATTAAGTATTTATATTTAAAGAGGAAAATTAAAGTAAAAATTTTAATTGAAACATTTCTTATGGAAAAAGTGTGATAATTTATAATAAAAAAATAGTGGGGGAAGAAACGAGAATGCTTTATTATGAATACAAAACGGCACTTAAGAAGGAGTATTTCAAAACCTAAGCATTTGCACCAAAAACTGCTCTTAGATCTACGCTCCTAAAATACACAATTTCTGCAAAAATCATCAATTTTGGCGTGGTGAGCGATATTTACTTTATTTTTAAATATGAATGGTTAGTCATACATACGTCTTATGTTAAAATTTTGGATTGACACCCATATTCATATTTTTCACAAATATAAAAAATGTTTTTTTTAATCAAGAGCCAGTTAGGAATATAAAAGGGTAATAATTTAATTTTCGAAATTTGATAGGTGAATTTTAAACGAACTTTGGGCGTGGCCCCGATTTGAAATATACTTAGTTATAATAATACATTTATTATTTCCACAAAAAACAAAGGTAAATTACATAATGTTTTTGATAAACTATTTTTTTCATCGTTGTTTAGGCATGTTCACGGGCCTCAATTTTTGGTTCATGGGAGTAGATTTTCCCATTGAGATATGCTATTTATCCCAAGAAAATGGCGATCTCGTATTCTTGAACCCATTTCGTAGGGGGGAAAGTTTCCAATAAGACCACTGGAATTCCAGTTTAACTCCGTGCGGGGATATTGGGACCGGAATATTTCCCCAAGGGAATAAATTCCATCGCTTGAAGAATTAAGGCCCTTGTTGGGAAACAAACATGACCACGATAATTATAGTAGAGGGTGAGGATAAATTTCACAACGTACAATCAAAGTTTTTAAAATTAAAATTTGACCAATGCATCGTATACCATCAATTGTAATACTGACATTGAGGCTGATGTACGAGTCAAATTCAAACAACGACTAAGATAATATGATTATTTTTCTATTTACAATTTTTTGCTAGCCATCTTTCTTCAAGAAATAATCTACCGTTTCCGCCACCTGAATAAAAATCGCCACATCCGCAAAATAAATTTAAATAACGCGCCAAATAAACTTCTCCCTCAAACTTGACGTAAAGCACTTTTTTCTACTACTGTATAAATAAATTAACTTTCGGGCTGTAGCAACACGACAGATAATGAAAATAAACATTTGAGTTACCTGAATATTATACGTTGCTAGCTGTGTAAAGTAGCGTTGCTAGCTATGTAAAAAATAATATATGCCGTGGAAGATATAGCTAAACACCGCCATATCATTGCGAACTAAATCATATAGAACTTATATGGGCGCAAGTGAAAAGATTTGTAGCAAGAAACAACGACATTCAAAATGAAAGACGTTAAGCTACTGTTTGATCAAGCCATTAAGGAAGTGACACCAGAGAACTAGCGAAAAGCAGTCCATCATGTCATTAAAGAAGAGGAGAAAGTGTGGGATCTTAACCACCTGATCGATCGAACCGTCGACCCCTTAATTAAAAAAAAAATATTATGATTTTTTGTAATTTAATTTCTGTATAATGCATTTCTTTTATAATGTTTAATAAATAATAAGTGTACCTAATACTGTGTACGCCTTTGTCACCCCATTTCCAGTGTTTGTGAATGGATAACAATAGGCAAAACCCATAAATTGACCCAAACCCGGGCGGTACTACCTGCACTTGATGAAAATAAAGAATTTTAGAATGAAATCAATGAAAAATTATGAAAGTGGCTTAAATATTTGTTGGGTCACTCTGTAGTCCCTTTGCATACCTATTGAGCTTTTATGAGTCTACATCTTTCTAAAATAGACTATAGGTTTATTGGTTTACTTTAAGTTTGTATAAGTAGTATACCTTATGATTACACTTTTTTGCTTGCCGAGTCATTTATTATTGTTTTTATAACTATTACAGTTAACTCATTTAAGGAAGGATCATAGCAGTAATCTATACTTTTAAGTTTAATTTTTACATGTCATTCATGACTAGATTATAATAATAATAATAATAATAATAATAATAATAATAATTTTTTATCGTATATAGTATGCTTGTTTAGTTATACTCTTGTAGTTGCTTAGTTATTTATTATTGCTACTATTATTACTACTATTTGTACCGTTTAACTGTACTCGTACTCTTGGATTTATTTTTATTTTCGTAAATTTATATAGTTTTGTTTTACTTGTGGAATAATTGTCTGTTTTTGTAATTTTCTTGTTAGACAATAAAGAATTGAATTGAAGTTTGGAAACCTGTACTAAAATCAGGTCAATTCTGCCAATCAATATTGTTTATAGAACTGAAGTGAACAGTACCAAAATGAAGTGCTTTATTTAATTAATTAATATAAACAATCTCGTTTTGCGTTACGTGATGTTTGTCTGGGAATCAATAAAAACTTAGAAGGGGAGCCATAAGTAAAACTGGACTTTGCTGAATAGGTAGGAAATAAAGAAGTTAAGCAAATATTCTTTCCGAGCGAACATATTCATCGTTATCTTAAAGAAAACTAAAAATATGAACTTCGCCTACACATATTCTTAATTAAATATCAATCTTATATTTCAAAACTACCTAACTACATATTCCGCTACTTTTCTTAAAACTAAATTTCACAATGAAATCACTATAAAACCTTCACTTCCCCAAAATATGATTTTCTTAAGTTTCTTCTATTAGTTTCCACAGTTTATGTGCCCATATCACTTAGGATGGTCATATCCTAAGATGTCTTCGAACATCACAGTTTATACTGTTACGAAAACAATGGTTACATCTGTCTTGCCAACACACATAGTTTTTCATCTTCCCTTTTAACTACAATTTTTTCAACAATACACTCCACCACTTAAGTTACAGATCTTTTTCTATATCATTATCACATAACGTTTCTGATTTTCACCCTCAAATACCATTTAACTCCCATATTTATCTTCAGAACCTGGTAGTATATTTTTTTCCGCTACTTTTATGTAAGCATTATTTTCTCTAATTATCTAACTTCCTCAAAAGCTCTATGAGGGTGTCACTCACAATTTCCTATACTATATAACTATACTTCTCCTGAAGATGAACGTTTATACGTTCGAAACATGTAGAACTAACTAAAATTTCTTACTGAATATATCTTAGTGAAGGTTGACTTTGAATATTATTTCTTCCCATTTAAATAAAGAAGTGTTTTATGACGGAATTTCCAACGTGATGTTAAGTCGCAACCAGGAAATCTGAAAAAATCTACATTTTGCTTTAGGATTAGTCGTGTGGCTGACGAATTTCTTTATGTATTTCTTTTCAGTGTGTACATATTCTGCGATACAGCAACAAAAATGAACGTTGCGTTCTTATGTCGATGTGTGAAGGTATATCGTGTTTAAACAGCAAAACCAGCCTCTCCATTTGACATGCAACTAATGTTTTTTTTTCTACTCCCACATGGATATTGTCCGTTTCCTTCATAACCAAGTGACAGGATAAATGGGATGTACCAGTTAACTAAACGAATATAATTTCATATCCATCCTTGTTAGGATGTGAAACTGACTAATCACAGTAGTCAGATCATTATAACTTGAGAACGATGACACTCGATTTATACGTAAATTTTACGCGTTATCTTATGACACTTAACCAAAAGTGAGATTTCAAGATGCAAATCTGTCAGATTTGGTATTTTATAATTAAAACGGTTATCCCAGATACTATGCATACATAAAAGTATTATAAAATGTATACATATACTTAATGGTTTATCAAAATAAAAGTCTGTACTTGCCTTGTAGGTTTTTTGGAATGTTTTCATATAATATTTCTGCTCTTTTCTTATTTTCTCAACCCGAATCGACGTATAATAAAACTTGTATTCTATGCAACAGAAATAGGAAAATAACTGATTTAATAGTAAAAAATGAAGATTATATAAAATTGACAGAAATATTAGAAACGCAGACAAAAATAAAATGAAACTTCTGTAGTTGTCTTTGGCAATTTCGTAGGCGGTATTGCTATTTCTTTTATCACGTTTACAGTGTTGTTGTTATGATATTATATGAATTATAGAATGTGATTATTATTTTGAAAAAAAAAGTAAATATTAATGCACGCAAGCCGTTTTTAATATTTTAAAAACGAATCTAAGAGTAATTTTACTTATCGTTTGGCGTTATTATTTTTGGGAAAGTTGGCAACTAAGAGTATTGCATTATTGTAAATTTTCATTAATAAATTTTTGCGCCATTTCGTGTTCCCCTTGGGCAAAAAAATGGTGTATGCAAAGACTCTGGGATAAATGTTTTCATTCAAATATAAAAAATAATAAAATGTATTTGACACATTTGCATCTTTTCGAAGTTTATTTTTAACCTCACTTTTGTTAAATGTCATAAAACGACTCGTTAAATTTACAACGTGTAAATTTAGTTTCTTTGTTATTGACCGCTGTGATTGATCAATTTCACATCCTAAAGGAAACAGCAAATATTCATGTGGGAGTAGAAAAAAGTGATTTTGGGTAAATAAAGAAATGGCCCAAATCGAGTAATATTGCAGTGTAATTTGGATTATCCAACGAAAAGAATTTTTCTTTAATTGTTTTTTACCGCGTTTATCACCAGTTACAATACTTAATTTAAACAACTTCTTAAAAAAAATTTACGATAAGGTCCGTAAGATGGGTTGTAGAATAGTAGATTCTGTAACGAGGTTGGAATGAAAACTTGATCCGAGTGGAAGATTCCGAACGCGAGCGTAGCGAGCGTGAGGAACCACGAGTATTGAATTTTCATTCTAACCTAGTAGCAGACTATATTTTCTCCACGACCAAAAATACTATTCACAATATTTGTAATTTTAGGTGGAGTGTTATCCAGTTCCATATCTGATTCATCCGATTTTTCATAAGTTATATCACAAGAGGTGAAAAAGGACAAAAATTCTTTTAAAAAAATATCCCTCCAGCTTCGCTGTCGGGATATTTTTAAAGAATTTTTGTCTCGCGAATTTTTGACAGAAATTTTGCACAAAAATGTCAAAAAATAGTCTAAATAAAATATTTACCTCGAGTGGTATATGTTGAGATTATATACCAAAAAAAAAAGAAAAAATACAACGAAATGCAAGATTTTGAAAATGATTTATGTAGCTACTAGAAAAACGGACAAAACGAAACAAAACCTAAACAATTGACAAAGTAATAAAACTAACAGAAAATTAGTTGGTCAATATATACTGCCGTGCTTCGCACAATTTCTCGAATTGGGTCCATATATACTTTTTTGTTTTTGTTGTATTTTCTGGGATAGTCTTTTCAGCGTTTTTTCTTATATTTTCGACTGAAACATTACCGAATCCGCAAGATTCCATTTTTAAAAAAATGTGACATGAATCTGACAACATCAAAAACTTGATTTGTTGAAAGGGATTTTTGTTATTATAGAAACGGTCTATAGCAACCATCAAATATTTTAAACTTGTTATGATGTTGTTATGCATTGGCATTGTTGTGGCAGGTGGCCCGGGGTATATCCACTTATGCGGGGTATATTCAGTATAATATGCATCTGATTGGTCGCAAAACAGCGTTTAATTGGTCAGAATCGGATTGAGGTATATAATCACTCATATTTTGACTTGCACTAAAATTTGTCTGCTGACATTGACAGTTTCGAAATTCATGGCAACCTATGTCGTTTAGATCAATTACAGAATATTCATTCCGTATCTTGTTATGGAATGAAAATACACGCAAAACGCATAAGAAGCAAGTGTTTCAGAATAAATATTCCAACTCAAGAGCGAGAATTTTTACATTCTATTATCAAAAATGATTTTGGAATTATTGCATTCAGAAATGGTCGTCAAGAAAAAATATACTGTACACCTTGAGTGGATTGTCGATATCGCGCTCGAAAGTCTGAGGACCCCGCATACGCCGTCATATTTAATTTACTTCCTCGTGCCATATGGACATCGTATCCACTCTTGTTGTATAAAGTACTACTTTCGACATATACATTAAAAAACAGAAAACTAATGTAAATATATGCTACACAAAATTTTAGCTTTACCACGACAGTACTTTTTAAGTTGAGTTCTTATATTATTTGTTTAGCCCTTCAGTTTTAAATACAAAACAATTACACACAAAAATGTTATCAATTCCCAGTACTTATGTACCTAATACAGCAAAAAATATATATAATGGAGAAGGAAAATTGCTAATTTAGTGTAAGTGCTATTAAGTAACAAAATCGTACAAAATGGGAGTAAAAATAACGGTAGTTCTATGTATCATGGTTTATATGACTAAGGTAAATATGAGAATATTTATAACATAATATGAAAATTCTTGTTGAATTAATAAATAAATAATTCATAAACTTTTTTATAAATTACAATAATTTAAATTTAATAATTAAATTAAATTAAATAATTTAAAAAATGGCTGTAGAGTTTTGGACTTGATTGTCTTGATAAGTCACAACGTTCCAACTGGTAAGTATCTCCAGTCGTCTTCAGGTGAATACTGTTAATACTATTTTTTTAAATTAAACCATTGATTTAGAACAATATATTATAGTGCGAACTATCCAGAATTCTATAGCATAAAAGACATTAACAGCCATATTTAGTAAAAAGTTTTATAACTTATTTAAGCTGGGGTACATTCTTGGTGAAACGAAATCTCCATTATATGGAAAATAAAACAATGGTTACTTGTTATGTTTCACAGTTTTTTATTCAGTTCCCTGACACGTGTTTCGATCTTTTCAGATCATTTTCAAAGGTAATCATTAACTACTACTATTCAAATCTGAAGAGATCGAAACACCTGTCAGGAAACTGAATAAAACACTGTGAAACATAGCAAGTAACCACTGTTTTAGTTTCCATATAAAAAAATTTAAATTTAACTATTTTCGGCCCATTTAAAATTTACAAACTTCGTAATGTTCTGTTCTGTAAATAAGTTTAGCGCGTTTAAACTTAAACTAACTCTACATACAGTAGTCCCGGTAGATCTTTACCTATGCGCCATCGTTCAACGATAAAGCGTGATTTAAAAATATAGGTCAACCTCTTCTGGGCATTATTATATTGCGCAATACGCAGCAGCCAATAAAATGTGCTACAAAGAGAACGAATTTAAAGGTAAAGGATCCCCCAGACTAACGCGGTAGCGGTGACGATTGACACCGAGCGGTACACCGCATTCCTTCTATTTTTGGCTATTCACACCGGCGCGGGCGATTTCTATTATTCTGTGAATATAACCGGTAAAAAATGTCAAAACAACAGTGGAAATCAGCATAACAGTGGAAGTTAGCAACAATTGAACAGGTAACACAACACGTGGCTGATGTGCCGGTGAGTGACGAAAATAGTCATGTCACAGCGGGAAACGAGAGTTCGACACCGCAGCCAAACCGTCACCGCAGCACTGAGTTGGTCTGGGGGATCCTTGAAGTTGTAAACTAATTATTTAATTTTAAGGTCTTTGAAAATTTCTCCATTGGCTTCCGAACGACATTATTGTCATTTTGAGTTATAATTTTTTCGTCTTTATACATTCTTGGGCCTTAAAAGTTTATTTACTCCCAAAAAAAGTTCTTTTCAGAGCTATTGTCAGTCATTGAGCTGCTGCCGATAAGTAGTTATTAATATTTATTTATTACAAAACATTATTGAAATACTTTAAAAAGTATATTATAAAAAAAACGTTAGTGCCAGTGACTTAATTCTTCTAAATGGAGATATGTTAAACAATTGAATATTTATGTATACTTTCAAAGATAATACCAAATGTCACTATTGTCGATTTACCCGAATGAATACAAAGTTATCAAAGCTCTTCTGACTGACGGACAATGAAAAACTTTCATTTCTTTTAATCTAAATTTCAACCATACCGAATATCAGGGGCTAGATTATCCTGTCAGTTCATGTCATTTTATCATTTTATCTTAAAACAAGTTGTCGATATAGTTGTTCGTGTCTGTAGCATCCGAATGAGGAGTGTTTTATACCCTAACCTAAATGCCCTCTAAGCATAAATAGTTATTTATACTACAATGGATGTAAATAACATTTACTACGATTTTGCGCCCAAGCGATAGCGAGGGCTGGCAATAAAGTTCGAGAGTATACTTACATCCCGTGAAGTATATAACATTTTTTCTCCTCCCCGCAGAATTTATTCTTGGATTTTTATTAATTTAATTCGACACTTTTTGCATGAAATTATATGCAGCTTTGATCGGTTTCTATAGCATCAAGTGTTGTTATTTTATCAACAACGTTAACCTGACAGTTTATTATAAAAAATTGAGAGAAATTGAAATTATTTGTATAACAGCCAAATAGATATAGAAGAATCAGCAAATATCGCTTGTTTGTCGCTGCTGCCAGAAAAATCGAGGAAGAGTTATGACGTACGTACGTACGTACGCACGCAACGTATCAATACTGCAAGAAATGGTGCCAAACAAAGACTGCTACTGCAATTTCAGAAACCGTGCATTTGGCGTACTTTCACGAAACATCTGCTGTATGAAAGTCTACATCAAGCTTATGGTATGAATATTCCATGCTGAAGTCCACCCTTTTCATAGAGGAAAACTAGATCTTTCCAAGTATCTTAAACTTCGAGCATTTTTAAAAAGAAAATATTACGGATATAAACCCAAAAAATCTAATGTGACAGGGAAGATGTAAATAAATTCCTGTTTGAAGCCCCCCGATGATATTTATTTAATAATGAAGGTTGTAATGATTATGGGAATTGCTGGCTAGTGAACTCTGTGCAATGAAAATGGACAATGTTCAATTAAGGCATGGAGTCATATTTGTTATTATTCCTGATTCCAAAAATGGAATGGCACGTAAATTTGTGGTGACTAAAAGTAACCATGAGAAGGTTTGTTATTTAAAAATAGTTCGAAATTACATTGATATAAGATCCAACATGACGAATTTTAATCCTCGCTTCTTCATGCGATATCAAAATGGAAAGTGCTTAAACCAGCCTGTCGGGAAAAACTCTATTTCTTCAATTCCAAGTAAAAATTGCTAAATTTCAGAACTTTAAGGAGTATACTGGACACTCCCTTAGAAAGAACGTCGGTCACTTTATTAGCGAATACTGATGTTGATGTCATAGCTCTCAAGCGACATGGCGGATGGAAATCTGCAACTATTGCGGAAAGTTATGTAGCGGAGAGCGTCAACAATAAAAAGGAAGTTGCAAATAAAATTGTATACAATAAAACAAAATTTTATATAATAACAAAGCGAGAAGTCTCCTGCAATACTTCACGAGTAACAGAAAACTTGGTTAGAGATGGAGAAATTCATACAATTTGAGAAAAAACGAGCAAACATTTATCCAAATTTTGTAAATAATGTTAATAATTGTACTATTAATATTCATATCACTTAAGATTACTCAATTTTTATAAATCATTGTTTTTATATGTCATAAATTTGCAAATTGTAAGGAAAAATGAAAACAAAAGCTTTTTTTGCAAACCCGCTTGAAAACTAATAGAGCCTTAGAAAAATTTAGAATACCCATAATTTTTCTAAACACAGAAATGTCAATTCGGCAACAAATATCCAAATAACTAGTTTTCTATTATAACGCTGAGCTGTTGCCAAATTGATAAAATGCATTAAGATTAATAACATCACTGGCACTATTAAATTAGTAATAACATTATTACTGATTGGTATAGTCTGCTGCTTATACTGATTATTTTCGATCATAAATTTTTTTCTTCTAGGGACTCCCCCTCGACGATGACATCAAAAATACTCTTGAAATGTTAGGCTTAGGTTACAGTGACCAATATAACTATAACACGTTCATACTGGGAATAGAAACTGTAGTGGAAGCAGCCCAGAAAGCAGCCGTCGACGCGATCGAACAAACTGTAGACCTCGCAGAAGAGTTTGCCAGAATGGTTAGAACTTTGGGAATTCAACAAAATATTAGAGGAATAAATGAAATACAGACTTTATACTTTCAACGTATAGAGGATATAAGGCATCAAGCTTACGACCAACGTATGTATAAAATTACTTTGATAAACAACCTATTTTAGTTTGCGCTACCAAGAGAATAGCACACACTTTTCAGATTAAAGAATAAAGACATTTAAGAACCTCCAGACTATCACGATGCGGAGGTAGGGATGCCGGTCTCAACCGAGCGGTACACCCACATAATACACTATATTGCTAATACCATAATTCAATGATGACACCACTGTAGGCAGATGATCAGGGTCCGTTGAGTTTGCGCAGCTCGGAAATTTGCTTCTTGATGTAAACATTTGACAGGACCGACTTTCAAAATATATTTACAAGCTTTTATTTAAATTCACCCGTTTAGTTCATGTGTGTACAGTTTATGGTCAAATAAAACTAAGTAACCAATATTTTACATACCTGAAATACCTTATTGGTATTGAACCACGATTCGTGCAAAAAACGATCATGCACTTTTTTCTACCCATCTTGAGACACAAGTCGCTAACAATAACAAAATGTCTGGTAAAGTTTTATACCTAAATTCGCACCCAAAACTTAAAAATAATATCCACAATCACGCACGGAACATACTAACAAAAATAATATCTAAAGTAAAGTTTTATAAATATTAACACCCAAAACTTCGAAATTATAACCACACACGAAGGAACGAAACAAGATGTCGACGAATAAGAATAAAAACAACGGCGAGTCGGTTCTGTTTACGTTCTGTTAGATATCGTGTCGGTAGGGGTCCTTAATTGTTAAAACGGTATAATTGAACAACTTTAAATCAATCAATGAAAGTGTTACGTATTTTGTATCAGCTAAAATATGAATTAGGAATTCTAAATGATGGGGATGTCAACAAAAAAAAACTTACCAATTTTTTTAAATTATTTTCAAAAGTACGCGTTAACAAAAAATATGGTGGTAGTGATTTTTTGAAATTATGTTATCGTTGATGAGCATCACGATTGTTAGATGCAATAGATATTTAAGTATTTTTGAAAAAACTCCAATAGTAATAAATATTTTTTTGCAGAAGTTGATGTAAGCAGCTGTGCATTCACCGCCGTTCACCGCCTTAATACAGAATCTAAGAAAACTATAGATAACGTCACAAGTATTCTAGTTAACATAACAAACACGTTTAGTACCTACAGTCACGTTACCTACACGGAGCCCGCCAATCAGAACTTGGAAAAAACTTACTCTATCAGAGAGAGAATCTACCAATGCCCGTTTTCCTTTACCGATTTCACTCCGTTTTATGTTTGTCTGACTTCCACAGCTGTTTTGCAAGATATAGTAATTTTAAATGAATTCACAGCTTCACTTAATGATACTCTCAAGCAAATAGTGAATTTAGTTATTGAATACACCCAGGCAGCAACCTTATTTGAAATAGAAAATGTTGAAAGCTATAATCGTACAGCGGGCGAAGTTTATAATAATTTACTAGTGCCTTGTGCTCGAGAAAAGGGACTATTAACAATTTATTAAATAACGAATGATGTCCTTTGAATCCTTACGACCTAAAATATTCTAGTCGACATACATTTGACATTGTTTTAGACATTCAACTGATTAGTGAGTAGTAAATTGCTAATATAACTTCCTCATGTTCATGTTGAAATTCTTATTTTCTCTCCTTCTATGTTATAATATCAGGTTCAAAATAGAGCATTTCCTACCATACACCATAATAAGTAAAAGTCTCGGTAAAATTTAATCCATGGTTGTGAGTTTAAGAAAATATATACGGGTCGAAGATAAATTTTTCTACAAATTGTAAAAATTAAATGGTAATACCATTACTGCCCTTTCGAACTTTATTTAAAACGAGTACAACTTTCCAAGATTCACGTGGTCCACTTGGACCTATCTTTCGTGGGCCACGTTTATACTATTTTAATAATTCTGAAATAGAGTCACCAACATGCTATTTCATTAAAAATGTTTAGGCGGTGCTCAAGTTAGGTGGTACTTGCAAAAGACGCAGAAGGAGGGCACAATAATATTATTTATATAAAAATCTGACCCCCTTATTATAATCGAGAGGCTTTGGGTTAAAAAATGTAGGGCTTGGTTTAGGTCGTCATTAGGGAGAAATGATTACTTGATTGTTGACGATAAGACAGTAAGTGATCCGTTCTCGAATTCCAGGCCTCCTCGATTACAGTAATTTTTAATCGCATGGTACAATGGGGATTGTTTATTAAACTTTAGGGTGCATGTTAAAAATGTAGATATGTACAAAAACTTAAGTAACAGAACTATTATCAAAACAATGTTTTATTGTTAGATTTTAAGATTTAATACGCAGTTTACCTGTTATGTTAAGTGTTTCCTATTATATAGGAGATTAAATTATTTATTATCGATATTAAGTATAGGATATATTTTTTTACTATTGACTAAGATTAATTATTTAAAATAAATGTTGTTTATTAGTTTGACTTGCTGTTTAAATGCATTTTTTTACGGCTTAGCAACAATTTTAAACGGGAGAATTTTTTTTTAAGTATTGTAAAGTTATGGCAGCTTCGTAACTACTTTATGAAATTGTGCCTAGAAAAAAATAGATATTTTGTACTTTCGGGTTTGTTCTATATACCTGGTGTCCCGCAGGAGTGGCCTGCCTTTTTTTTCAAATGTCAAAGGGTGGCTCGTAAGGTTAAGGATAAAAACAGTTTCTTTGCAAATAATTTGGTACCATGCACTATAAGGTTTAATTTTTGGTGTGCGCATATTTGTTTAATTTATAAATAGTTAAATTTAAATACTGAACGCGATAAGATTTGTTTTAAGTGCTAGTACTATACATTTGGTGAGAGACTGCGAAAATGGTCAGTCCTGTAGCGTCGTTCCAGGACCAAAAACATGAAAGAAAAGGGAATAACTCTCACTAGTAAATAATGTTGTCATTTATGCTTAGAATAAAAGAACAGTTGATTGAATCCATCAAATAAAAGACCAAGATGGTAACTTGAACTGTTTTGTTCTATCTGTAACTGTTCGCATACTTGAACTAACATTTCAATTTTCAAACGTCCACATAAAAAATTGAACATTCTATTTAAAAATAAGCATTTGTCGAACAACATTGATTTTGAATTATCAATATAAATTATGTCCTGGGTATCTACCCACCTATACTTACATTAGAGTTTTAATTATTATTAGAGTTGACAAATCGCAATGCCCGACCACAGGCGCCGCCAGTTAAGAATTAAAACTTATTGCAACCACTTTCACCGAATTTTATACATAAATTACTCGGCAACAAAAAAGTTGGTTATTAATTGTATTATTTTTCTATGCAGCCACGCGCAAGCAAACAATAATATTTCTCTATTTAGGGACATTCAGTCCTATCAGGAATCTTTTGATGTCAAGCCAACTAGCCGCGGGACTCTTTCACAATTCATGTTTTTTTTTAGAAGGCTGGCTTTTTTAAAGATTTGTAATATATACTGGGTGGGGACTTTAACTGAAACAAATTCCCTAGAAGTTTCGAAAAAAATAGTTGTGAAACGTGCAAAAATACATCGATTGAGAAATTAATTTCTTTAAATCCCTTCAGGGCCGCTTTTACAATGTGAAGTTAACTATAAACCATGAATTATTTTAAAATAAATCACTTTTACAATCTATGATTGCCTTCAAACTGCTTAAACCTAAATTTAACCCTAACCTTTAGATGACGTACTAGTTAAGCCCTACCCAAGGTTTAACCTCAGAATTTGTCAGCATTGTCCTAACCTTAAATACGTGATGTTTTGGTATTAAACAACCTCCTAAACCCCGTAAGATTTGGCACTATACATCAGCTAAGTGGGAAAACCTAAAGGACCATTTTCGCAACTTTCCCTGGCTAAGCGTATGCTTTTCTTCGGATGATCCATCTGTCTGTGCAAAGGAGATCTCCGACGTCATTCTAACTAGCATGGAGGCCTTTATTCCTTTCTCTAAAAAGCGTCCTTCCAACGGCAAGCCCTGGTTTAGCAAGAATTGCGAGCGTGCTGTCAGATTAAAAACCTGGCTTACCGACAGTGGCGTAAAAACCCTACTCCTGAAAATCGCGCCATCTTTGTTACCACCCGAAACCAATGTAAGCAAATGATAGACCAAAGCAAAAAAGCTCATAACGAGAGAATCAAAAACAAACTTCTTGCCAGTCCTAACGGATCAAGGTCTTTTTGGTCAGTCGCTAAGGCCGTCAGCCAAAACTTTACAAAGTCAACTATTCCACCTCTAACACGTTCAGACGGCACAATAGCAACCACAGCCGGGGATAAAGCAAACCTACTTGCTGAATTGTTTTCCTCGCATTGCACTGTAGACTTCCAGGGAAAATCACCACCCAACATTCCCTCAGTTCAATCGCAAATGTCTGAAATCGTGTTCCGTCAGCGTCTTGTTAAACGGATTCTTAAAGGACTCGACGTCAATAAAGCTTCTGGTCCAGACGAAATTCCTATCATTGTTCTCAAGACATGCGCCGATGAACTTACACCAGTATTTTGTAGACTTTTCAACTTATCCTACAAAAAAGGAATATTTCCATCCTGCTGGAAGTCGGCGCGTGTCCAGCCCATTCCAAAGAAAGGTAAAAAGACCCTGCCAAGCAACTACCGACCCGTCGCATTGCTTTCAGTAATTTCAAAAGTAATGGAGAAAGCTATTAACCAACAACTCCTAAAGTATCTGGAAGGGCTTAACATTATCAGCGACCATCAATACGGTTTTCGAAAGTCCAGATCAACAGGTGACCTTCTGGCATATGTCACCCATCTTTGGAGCAACACCATCGAACATCATGGAGAATCCCGGGCTGTTGCACTGGACATCTCTAGGGCTTTTGATCGTGTTTGGCACGATGGGCTTCTAAGTAAATTGCGATCCTACGGTATGCCTAATGGATTTTGTTTATGGTTAACCAGCTTCCTTAAGAACCGTTCTCTGCAAGTGGCGATTGACGGGTTTCTCTCAGACACCTTCACCATCAATGCCGGTGTTCCTCAAGGGTCCATATTGTCGCCTACCCTCTTTTTACTGTATATTAACGACCTTCTAGTAAAAACCTAAAATCCAATTTATAGCTTTGCTGATAACAGCACACTTGTCTCATCTTTTACCTTGACTACCCAAACATCCGCTGCCGACGCATATCTTCGCAGGCAGCATGAAGTATTGCGCCTCAACAATGACCTGGAAGAAATTTTGGCTTGGGGTGACAGTAACCAAGTCGAATTTAATGCTAAGAAAACACAGGCAGCAGTCTTCTCCAAAAAGGTTAACATTGCAGAACCGGATATAGTCATGGCAGGACACGCAATTCCCCTGGCACCGTCTATTAATTTGCTGGGGGTCAATCTGGGAGGTAATATGTCTTGGCATGATCACGTTGCCGCAATTGCCAGGGCAGCTGCACAGAAACTTGGTGTACTTTTCCGCATCAAAAGGTTGTACACACCTCATCAACTTTTGACACTCTACAAAGCCCAGATTCGACCATCATTAGAATATTGCTCTCATGTCTGGAGCTCTGCACCCAAGCACACCCTTCGGCTACTGGATTCCATTCAAAGGAGAGCCGTTCGTCTGATCGGCGACCCCGAGCTGACCAAGACCCTCGATAGCCTGGAGCATCGAAGACAGGTTGGTGATTTGGCTCTCTTTTACAGATATTTCCATGGCAGGTGTTCGACTGACATTGCCGACTTGATTCCACCTAGAGCAATGCAAAACAGAAATACACGGCGAACCGCTGCCGCTCATCCATATGTTGTTCAGCTTAGTACTCCTCGAACTTCATTGTTCAAGAACTCTTTCATCTGGAGAACGTCATCATTGTGGAATGAACTTCCTGAGGTCGTGTTTCCCAATGAATACAATCTTCAACGTTTCAAGACCAACGTTAATCGCTTTTTTCGCACTCGCACCGCTCCCAGAGCGCCTTAAAGGATTTTTCCTACAGTGCAGGTGTTTTATCATAAAAAAAAAAAAAAAAAAAAATTCTTTCCACGAGAAAGTGTCGCTTCTCTTGCATTCTATTACATTTTTATGCAGTTTTACTATATCCAAAAGTAGTGTAACCTCATTTTCTGCAAAATTTGGTGCCTTTTTCTTATCTTCCATTGCTATATTCCGTACAGAACATTAACAAATGAAGGACAGGAAAATCAAGTTTTGAACGTACGGTTTAGGTACGAATAAAAATTGTAGGTTAGGAAATTAACTGCATCGAAGTTAGGTATAAGTAATATCACAGAGTATATGGTGGTCGGAGCTGTCGTTGGACATAAAAGATAACAAAACATTATAAAATCGAAAATTTTGAAATGAAGGATAAACTAAAGATTAATCTCTAGTTTAAATTGCAAAATAATCTTTAAATTAACTATATGTTAAGCGGCCCTAAATGAGCGAAATAACCCATAAACTTAATCTTTTTAAATGGAAAAATATTACTTGTAAAACTTAAGTAAATATTAAACAGTCAATTTTTCTGTGTGTATCTCTATCTTTCGTTTTGCCTACGCATCTCTCTTTCCGTACTTCATTAATCCGCGTGTTTTCCAAGTTATTTCAATATCACAGAGCCGGCATTAATTTGTTGACGTATTGGATAATAAGTGCAGTATTAATGTGGTGTGTGGTATTTTTAGAGATTATTTTGCTATTATTTTGTGCGTCGACTTTCTGGTTATAAACTGTTGGACTGTGTATCTGCGAAGTGTTCTTTTTATGAAAAAGCAAATACATATATTGTGTGTTTATTTGGTAATTAACTATTACAGGAACCTGAAAAACCTTGGTCGAAGGCCAATTGGGTAACCAATAAATAACGTTTTAATAATTAATAAAATATTGTTTATCTGATAATTAACTATAACAGGAATACCAGTCCGGCCCTGGCCAAACCTTAGGTTCTGTAAAATGGATTACTAGATATGACGCGTGGCATCGACGGTCATTAACAGCTTACGTGAAATACACTATAGCAGGAGGCGGACTGAAGTATTTTTACTTTTTAACTTGGTAAAGCACATTGTCTTCTACTGTACGAATCTTATTAATTATCTACATTATTAGTTACTTTCAAACTAAATAATTTATTTATTATTCTGACGCCCATGGTTGGGCAGCTTGTTTACGACCTATATATGTGTAAAAATATACTAAACTGTGGCAATTTTTTTTTCGAGTGCCCGTCCGTGCGCCGGATGCACTTAGGCCTGGTTTGGCAATGCAACATTTTATACAAATAATAAAGAATGTTTCAAGATTAAAAGTACAAGCAAGTGTTCCGTTCAGTTCATTATAAGGACATATATGACATGAGCTTTGTGCGTGCCTTTTGATTTAAGCAAAACTAATTTTTGCCAAATTGATAAGAAAATATTACAATGTAAAGTGTTTACACACTTTCAATTGATATAAGATATGATATTACGGATAAGAAAACTTGTTTACTCATTATTAATTTATATCGCCATAAAAATGTAATATAAAAGCATTGTGCAGATGGAAGATTCCTCAAATTCAAAGAAGAAATTTTCAAGGAATTATATCATAGATAGTTCCGAGGTAAAAGTTTTTATCCTGAACAAATCTTACATAAATCTGACTTTAGTGAAAATCGCTAATTGTTTGATGTCTTAATTTTTGATCTAATGGTGTACAAGTCTCAAAAACTTATATGCGCGCAAGTAAAAGGATTTGGAGCAAGACACAACACGACATTCAAAATGAAAGACGTTAAGCTACTGTTTGATCAAGCCATTAAGGAAGTGACACCAAAGAACTGGCGAAAACCAGTCCATTCTGTTAATTACAACGTCAAGAGAAGATGACAGTTTCTCAGATGACGAAGAATATTATGATTTTTTATAATTTAATTCCGTATAATGTATTTTTTTTATAATGTTTAATAAAAAATAAGTGTACCTAATACTATGTACATAATGCACGCCTTTGTCACACCATTTTCAGTGTTTGTGAATGGATAACAATAGGCAAAACCCATAAATTGACCCAAATCCTGGTGGTACTACCTTCACCTGATGAAAATAAAGAATTTTGCAATGCAATCAATGCCAAATTATGAAAGTGGCTTAAATATTCGTTGGGTCACTCTATAGTCACTTTGCATACCTAATGAGCTTTTATTTCTCTACTCCTTTCTGAAGACTTTTATTTTATTTTGTCAGTCTATCCTCAGACGCGTTTCACCATAATACAGCTCAACAGTAAGGCTATAGGATCTGACGAAAAAAGGAAAGGATGTTAGCTGGGGCGACATCTAATGTCAAAGTGGGACACTACCAAAGCATACTCGGGCCTTTAACAAACTTATAAAAATAAGTAAAATAATGAGAGGAATAACCTGTAAAGACGCAAGTCACAATTTCAGGAGTCCCGCTAGGTAGCACTAAAACTCGCATGGTTTATGGAACCGAAAACGACAAATATAGAAGAGTTTTCTCCCTTTAATGTCGTCAGATCCACCAATAGACGCGTTTGGCCAGTTTATGGCTTATCAGTAAGGCTATAGGATCTGACAAAAGAAAGGAAGGTGAACGCAACTATTTCAAATGGTATACAGGTGCTACAAATCCGTGTGCGTACAAGGGGATCTCGAAAACGGTAAGACATACGAAGATGGTTAAATTGAGGCAAAGTTGCGTAATTTGGGGCTTAATAATTTGGTGAAAGAAAATTTTAATTATTCCGAATACTTTTGGAAATATCCGAAAAAAAAAACAGAATTTTCCATTTTTTAAATTGTTTGCGCGTTCATTCTTGATCTAGAAAAAAATAAACACTTTTTCATAGCCGTTTTTTATGTTCTACAAGGTGACATTTTTAGTTTTCAAATTCGACGTTTCGTTCTTTAGTTACCAACCACAAGTAAGTTTTTTTTAAATACGGACCTGGAATTTTAAATACAGGTTTAAGGATTTCCTAGCGTTAGAAATTTAATACAATGTACAAGTTCTTGAAATTTAACGTTTTTTCATCTTATAACACAGTTTTCAAATTATCGACATTAAGATTAATTTTATTAAAAAAACAAAAAAATAAAAATACCTCAGTTATATTTGAAGAATGTACCCCCAGAATATTTCACATTTTGATGAACATTAAAAAAGTTTACATAGGCTGGGAAAGGTGTCCAATATACGAAGACCTCAGCATACAAAGATGTTTCAACTGTCAAGAACATTACCACAAAAACAACTCATGCACTGTTAACATTGTCTGTGCATACTGTGCAGCCGACCACAATATAAATAACTGCCCAAAAACTGAAAAAAAGTGCAATAATTGTGTAAATGCAAATTCAAAGTATAATTTAAATTACAGTACCGAACACGAAGTTAACGACCCTGAATGTCCCTCCTACCAATACCTTCTAAAAATATTAAAAAGTACAATAGACTATGGATATGAACAGTAAAACCCAAGAAATTGAAATAATTAACGATCTGGAATTGGTACAACCTGTAATTCAACAAGAGACAATTGACAGTAACTTAATACAACATAGAATTATTCTAAATTATAAATTGCTTAATATTCTTCATTTAAACATACGAAGTGTAAGGAAAAATTTTAATGAATTTATTACATTTTTAGAGGCATACAAAATTAAATTTTGCAATTTAATTATCTTAAGTGAATGTTGGCAGAATAATGGAGATTATAGTATACCTGGATATAAAATGTCCAGTGGCAATTCCTGTCTTAACAAAAATGATGGAGTTATTATTTTTATAAAAAATGATATAAATGCTAGAATCACTACTCAAAAACTTCTAAGATCAAAGGTAAGTATTACAAAAATTATTTTTGAACTGGAAAACATAAGTTTTGGCATACATTGTTTGTACAGACCTCCCTCCACGCATGTTCAGTCATTGTTAGAAGACTTAGAAACGTATTTTGTAGATAGTCCAGCAAATCAAATTGATATTATTATAGGAGATATAAATATAAACATCGCTAATCACCTCGAAAACACTACCAATGCATATATATCTATACTAGGACATCTTGGGTTTTTCACATGAAATGAAAAAATTAAAAGCCTAACTCAAAATCAAGATTGGCAAACTGTTTTGGAATCAAACGATGCTGAAACTGCATGCCAAAAATTCTACGAGATAATTTTTAATATCTTAAATGAATCTACAACTAAATATATAGTTAAAACACGACAATATAATAAAATTGAACCATGGATAACAAACGGTATTATTAATGCTATCAAACATAGGGATCAGCTAAAAAGGCGCCTTCTTCTAAATTTCAACAACGCTGACAATACTATCTATAAAGAATACCGAAATAACCTTAATAAAATTATTGAAAAATGTAAATATAACTACTATAAAGTACAAATAGACAATAATACTCATAATATTAAAAAGATTTATAAAATAATATCAGATGCAACTGATCAAAAAATAACCAAAACAAATGAAAAAATTGAAATTAAAAACAACAACATGACCTTTTCTAATGATAAAGATATGGCAAATTTCTGTAACGATTACTTTATTAATGTTGGCATTCAAATGCATCAACAAATTAACCCCGCTAACATCGATCCAAAAACAATCAATAACAATATATCATCAATGTTCTTAAAACCTGTTAATGAAAATGAAATTATCATACATATTAACTCGCTAAAAAATACCTGAGCTCCTGGGCCAGATGGGATCAACACCAAAATAATAAAATCTTGTCATAAATATATAATAAAACCCCTTATTCACATTATAAACTTAATTTTTAAAACAGGTAAAGTCCCAAACAAATTTAAAATGACAATTGTTGCTCCTATTCATAAATCAGGTGATAAAACCAATATTGGTAACTACCGACCCATTAGTGTCATAAATAATTTTGCCAAAATATTTGAAAAGTGCGTTAAAGATAGACTAACTAATTTTTTCGAAAACAATATTCTTTCAAAAAATCAATACGGATTTATGAATGGATCTAGCACTGAAAACGCTATATATGAATTAACTAGTCAGGTAACAAAACATTTAGACAATAACGAAAAATGCATTGCTGTATTCCTCGACCTAGCAAAAGCGTTTGATACAGTACCGCATCACTTGCTCCTAGATACCTTATGCAATTATGGAGTTAGAGGCGTCGTATTAAATGTCTTAGAGAGCTACCTAAAAGATCGACAACAAGTAGTGAAAATAGCGAATACCCAAAGTGATCCTCTGATTATAAAAATTGGTATACCCCAAGGAACCGTACTAGGACCAATTCTGTTTATAGCTTATATAAATTCATTATTAAAAATAAATATCAATAATGGCACAATAATATCGTACGCAGATGACACAGCGGTAATTTTTAAAGGTACAACATGGGATGAGGTAAAAAGAAATGCTATACAGGGAATTAAGATAATAAAACACTGGCTAGATTTTTTCAAGTTGACACTAAATACATCAAAAACCAACTATATAGCTTTTTCTCTAACCTTATCTAATCGTCCTAATTTTAGTGAAATAGAAGTTAATAACTTAAATGATGTTATTTGTAAAGTAGAAACCACAAAATATTTAGGGGTTACTATTGATAAACACCTTAAGTGGCACATTTTTTGGCACAAATTTTACACCTTAAGAGAAATTTTTGGAAAAAAATTGTTACTCTCCATATATAAAGCATTAGTAGAATCCCTAATTAATTATGGCATAATTGCGTGGGGTGGCCTGTACAAAAATTCGCTAAAACCATTAAATGTAGTTCAAAATTACATACTGAAAATAATTAGTAAAAAAAACAAACGCTACGCAACCCACTTACTTTACAATGCAGAAATTTTAAATGTCCGATCCCTTTATATATTATCAGCCTCAATATTCATTCATAAAAAACCTGAACTCAAAAACCATATTAACCATTTACATATTACGCGAAGCAAAACTAACAAGCATCTAAGAATACCACATAGTAACACTACAATCAATTTACGTTTCTTTAGTTATCTGGCTCCTAAGATATATAACATATTACCTATAGAAATTAAAAATATCAACAATATTAAAAAATTCAGGAAGCGTTGCAGAACATTTATATATACAGACAATCATAAATTCATTGCCTTATTCTAAAAACCTATTCTTTTTTTTCCGACGGATATCTGTTTAAAAGTTTTAGTCTAGAGATAAGTTTATAATGGTGTTTCTTTGTTTAATGCATATTAACTGTGCAAATATTTTAGGATATTTTTATTTGCTTTTGCACATTGTTGGTGCAACTATTTTAGATTAAGTTTATTTAGCTATTTATATAATTAATTCCTAAAACAATCAAACAAAATGTTACTGATGATTTAAGTGCTTTTAACATACCATTGCACATACAGGGATTTAGTTCCCTAGGTGCAAACCCAAAACTCCCTATAGACAATTATTTACACTGTTAGATTTTATTTATATATACACGATTTGTTATAATTTATAACCAAGTATGTAATATATATATTTCTATATTTCTATTTCATTACGGTCCTGAACATTTGGAGCCAAACTAAAAAACAAAACATTTCTGATTTGAAAAATCCGTCCATTTTTACTGAAAGAGGCCTGATAATTGATATTTGTAACAAAAGAGACCCAAAGTCGTGAAATATCTTTCTGTCTGTTTATTTTTGTTTCATGTTTTATCTAAAACTAGCATCATCAGATATTCTAAACAGTAAAAAAATTTTAAATTGTTTTTGTAATAAATATAAGCGCATCACGGTAACATAACTAGACACACACTCCAGTTACCTTTTTTTCACTCGGGGGCAATATTTTTTTTTCTGTTTTATAGGATTTCAGTCTAGGTCTAACCATAGGACTTAAGATATACGTTATATTAATAAAATAAATAAAATACTAATAGAAAATAGAATTACTTCTCATGCCTTAAAAACTTGCTTACTTCCTAGAGTATTGTAACGGTAAATCTTATTGAAAAAATAAACGGCCTAAATAATATAACTTCATGTAATGTAATTTTAATATTTAAGTAATTCTAAAAATAATTGCCAAGGCCGTAATAATAAAGAAAGGATAATTTGAAATGCTAGTGATGTGTTATTTGGTGACAAAGTTAAAATTTTAAAAATCTTTAAATTGTCTAGAAGTCGCTAAAACTGTTTTAAAAATTCCAGGTCCGTATTTAAAAAAAATGAATTGAGGTTGGTATCTAAATAACGAAATGTCCAATTTAAGAACTAATAATGCCATCTTGTAGAACATAAAGAACGGCTATGAGAAAGTGTTTTTTGTTTTTTACCCAAGTCAAAAATGAAGGCGCAAAAAATTAAAAACCAAAACTAAAAATTTCGTTTTCTTTCGGATATCTCCGAAGGTATTCGGAATGTTTACAATTTTCTTTCACCAAATTATTAAGCCCCAAAATAGGCAACTTTGCCTCAATTTAACCTTCTTCGTATCTCTTACCGTTTCCGAGATCCCCTTGTACGCACACGAATTTGTAGCACCACAAATTCTACCAATTTTGGTATTAAAAAAACACTTTAAAAGCGTGATAGATATTGAATTCTTCTTTTCAACATGCCGTATAGGTTAATTAGCTCAATTTTTCCAATATTTAATTGAAAAAATTGAAAAACCAACGAAATAATTTTGGAGAAAATATAGGTACCAATAAATATCCAATTTGTAACGCAAGGAGAAAATACTCCGCCAGGCAGAACACGCGGCAAACGATGAGATATTGTCTGAGTTGTATTCGAGCATGACATAGAAAAAACTAGATAAAGTTTGACTTACCTGTTTACTAAATGCATCACAGTAGTTAGCACAATCATTAACCCGTAAAAACTGCGCCACATCAAATACATTCCATTCTTCCGGACAGAGTTCTCCTCCTGAGTCATTTGTACTATTTGAATTATCTATTAGTCTAGGAATTACTTTTGGACTCGTAGTAGAAGAGGACTAAAATTACAAAAGCAAATTAAAACTATTACAATTAGATGAAATCGGGTGTAGTTTTCACACACACTACAGTCCATTGGTAGCTGATATTAACCATATTAACACCCGTATTCACCAACAACTATTTTTTTACTATCAGTCGGTTAAGATTCTTGTTATTCTGTTAAATTTTATTCTCGTATTCACCATTGGATTTTAAGCCTTATCAGAGAGTTAAAATTAACAGTGAAATTTTGAGCTGATAAGAAATAACAAGCTGATAAGTTTTAAAATTGTTGTTAGATTTATAACAACTTGACAAACACATGACAAATAATAACAATTATGAATAGGTTTTTCGTTTAAAAATTAATTTAGACTATCGAATACATTTTCCACGTTTACTATAGACTCGTCAGACTCCGATGATGAGGAAATCGTACAAGAAAGGAACGTAAAAGTGCGTAACAATGTATTTGAAGAAATAGACGATATTGAATTAAAAAAAGGTTTAGAAGAAATAAAAACACATTTGAGCAATTGGCGAATCGGTTAGATGGAGTAGTTGAACCAGTAAATTATGAAAATCAACCTATTTCAAGAATATATTAAATACTAATTTGTTTAAGATATTATGTTACAGGATCATTTCAAATAAATATCGGGGATTTCCGATTTTAATGTACTTTTGTTCCAATGAAATTAGAGTTCTTCTCCCGCATAGTATAATTACTGGATGTCTTCCTATATCCTGTTTTGTCCATCATTAAATTTAACTACTGGATCCTTAAAATTGTATTTATTAGCGTAAAGTGACGTAAAGAACGGATTTGAATAATAAATCGATATTTCAGAAGATATGAGGTTGGAATATTTTACTCTGAAGTTAGTTTATAAACTAGATTTGTCAGCTCAGACGTACGTACATCAACCTAACTCTCTGTTTGTTAATAGAGCGTCCCTGATTTATGGTGAATACGATATTTCATTAACCGACTGTTAATCCTTATACCGATGTTAACTATCAGACTGTTAAGTTAAAGATGGTGAATACGGCTGTATGTAAGTAAACCCAAGACCCCGACCGCGATTGCGGGCACAAAGCATACGTTAAGCTTTAGGATTAGTACATATAACTGTTAAATCCCATATCCATCTGGCACTTTCTATCCTTGTTCGCATCATGCTATCGTACTTCAAATTAAACATACATTGTTTATCAGTAGTCCTGGTGGCTCTTTACCCATGCGTCATCGTTCAACGATGAAGTGACAACGTGATTAACAACTCTCCATCTCTTTTTGTTATAATCATAAAGGCGAATAAAAACAACTCAAACTGACAAATGTGTCATATTATGAGATATAGAAAAAAATTATTATTTATTAAGAAAATATTGATTATCCTTATATTTTGAGTCTGATTCTGATGATGATTTCGTTTTTGGAAATTTAAACTTTTCTTAAAAATGTTTGTGTGTCAAATAATTAATTACTTTGCCTTAGAATAACTACATTTTGAAATTTAGTTCTGGAATAAACTGATTTTATAACAAATGTTTTATATATATTTTAAGAAGCGTTTGGACTATTTCAAAAACTTTAGATTTGTCTAGCGCAAATTTTTAATTTTTTTACAAAAACTATGGACTAGATAAAAACTATTATATACCGAATTATGGATGGACACCGGCCGTATCTCGGAAGGAAAGGAAAAGTCCGACCGTTGTTTTCCAAAAGTCGGAAAATCCCTCTTGAGTCAGGTTTTCCTCGTCCTACATATATGGGTTTCCGTACGGTAAATAATAAAATAAACGATTACTGCAAAAGGTCACAGACTTATTTAGAAAACATTCCGTGTTTTTTTACAGACGATAGTAAGGTAACGGAAACTAATTTATTTTGCTACAATTTTTTTCCTTGATGGTTCAATAAATATGTTCTCAAAAAATAACCTGTACCTGTATTAACCCATGGTTTGGCGACCCGAGTTGAAAATACGAGCTGCAAGGTGATGCCACACCATCATAATAAAATGTGGCCAAATTATACCGGGTGTTCCATTATAATAATAATAAGAGAGTTTATTTTTCAATATTTATAATATAATACATTTGTTTATTTATCTTCCTTAATAAACTTCTTCTTTGATCCCCTGAAGACGTGCTTGTTAGGGGCAAATCTTAATATTTTAAATTATAAATATATGAGAATATTAAAATATTTTGTTTAAATATTTGTTAATATTATATAAAAGTTAAATTGTAAATAAAAAAAAAAAAACTTTTTAATATATGTATATAAATATAAACGCAGTTTTTTTTGAAGATATAGGTATAATTAAATTTTGAAAAATATATTATTCATAACAATATCAATTAAAACATTTCCAAAAATATTATATAAAACTACTGGGTATAGAAACTCAATGAAAAAAAATCGTAATTTAAGTGGCTAAAAGAAAATCCTGGAAATAATTTTTAAGTTTCGCATTTTGCCGCAAGGGGGCACAGTTGAATATTAAATATTGAAATTCTAATTTTCTCCGAAAAAGTCCCACATTAAGGTATACCTTTGGTAATCATTAGAAAGTTTAGAGAATTATGCATCATTTTGGTTTAGGGCTCATTGGCGTACCGACCTTGATGAAAGTGGGGGAAGCTATTGAAATTGTAATAATTTAATTTGCTGTAACTTTTCAACGACTTATCCGATTTTAGTAAACTTAAGCTTGTTTGGAAGAGAAAGGGAAGTAATTTTAATTGTCGTATCCATTGGTACACGATAGTCCCTAAAAAAATTGTTAGAAGGCACAATTTGTAATAATAGTTTTTTTGATTTTATACAAAAAACTTAAATCATACGGTATAATTAGGACATCATCATTTTTTTAGATTCTATACCATGTAGTTTCCGAGATACGGCCGGTGGCCATCCATAATGGGACACTCGGTATATTAAAGAAGGATAAATATTTCCTAAAATTTGAACAAAAATTTGGATTCAGACTTAAACTATGATGCGAAATAATATTTTCTTATACATTTTTTCGTATTTCTAAAAAATGACACTTTCGCGAGTGTAAATGACATTTGATAAGTGTAACACGCGTCACAAGTCAAACACTTTAAGCCTTTGTTTCGTTCTGGGTCATGCAGAACCCAATGAAGACAACAAATTTCCCATATTGTGCAAACTTTCCTGGGGACACTGTATACTTAATCCATAATTTTTAATTGATATATTTGTTTTGCAGAAATATTTTTTTTTTTGCATGCTCGTATAATCCGAAATAAATTTCTAGTCAATAATATTACAATCTTCGGTACTTACACTAACATACGTTGTAGGTTTTCTTTCAGAAGGTGGCTCACTACTCACATCCGGACTAACATGAGGAGTAGTACTTATAATTGTAGATACCTCGCTACTGGCCACCGGTAAACTTTGGTCAGGACCTGCTGGCTCTTCACCTAAAAATATTAGAGATTTTTTACCGAATATTTCCATTTTTACTATTAAAAAGATGTGCCTCTTTGTTTACAGTCTTTGACAACTAAAAACATAAACTACGCCCACTAGCATCCAATATTACACGCCTGACACAGAAAAGACACAAAAACCGGTAATTTAGAGGGTGATTTTCACCTTCTAGGGGGCAGTTTTTTGGCAAGGTGGTTTTCACTTCTCGGAGGACGATATTCGCTGAAAGCTGGTAAATATTGTCCGTTGTACAGTGCGAGCAAAAATTATTTGCATCAGAGGGCTTGGATTAAAAAACGTAGGGCTTGGTTTAGATCACAATGGGGACGATATATCTAAACAAATCCGGGTTAAAATGTTGTCAAATTCATATTATGGCATGATATATAATAAACAAATGAGTATATTAAAATAAGTAGACAAATACAAATTTATTTTTGTTGTTTAAAAAATTGACAAAGTAAGAATATAGAGAAAAAAAAGAAAATTAATTACATAAATTGCTGAAATTGGCCACCGCCATGCTCCAAGCATAAATTCACACGTCTCTTCATATTTTCGAAAGTGTTGACCAGCATCTCTGGAGAAATGTTACCACATTCTTTGATAATCCTTTCTTGTAATTGTTCTAAATTTGCAACTAGTGTTTTAAAAATAGTGTTCTTTAAATGAGGAAAAATGAAGTAATACATAACCGTTAAACAAAGTGATCTAGGTGGGAATTCAATGTCTGATCGAAAAGTGATCAATCTGTCGTTGAAAAAGTTGCGTGAATAGTTAATAGTTTCGGCGGCTGTATGGGCGGTTGCACCGTCCTGTTGAAAATATCCAAAACGTAGTTCGTCGTCAAGTAATTGCTCCACAAATGGATTCAAAATATTGTCTCTATACCGCTGTGCTGTAACTGTGTCATGAAAAAAAAATAGGACCAACAATTCTTTTTTTGGGAAACAGCTGACCAGACACCAATTTTTTGCAATGTAGACTCTACAAAAAAATTGATATTTTCAATACTCCACATGCGTGTATTCTGAGAATTCACATAACCGGAGAGGTGGAACCACAGGCTTCATTCGAAAAATATGTTAGGTCTAATAAATCATTTATTTCCAATAAATTTTGGGTAAACCATTGAGAGTAATTCTTGCGTCTTTCAAAATCTGGGGCTTGTATTTCTTAGAATACTTGCACTTTATAAAGAAATAAATTTAGCTGCTTCTTAAGAATAGTCCTGCATGTTCCATAAGATCTTCCCACTTCTTGGGACAGACGTCTTATACAATTTGTTGACATATTTTGCATTATTTTACGATCGTTTGCAACAAGTTCTTCTGTTCTTACAGATGGTCTTCCTGCTCCTTTTTTGTGTTGTATAGAACCTGTTTCTAAACACAGCCACAGTTCTTTTCAGGCAATGATAAAAATCCCCAGCAATAAAAGCAACGTTAGGAAAATGTTCGTGAAAATCGTCCATGCACAAACCCGGATTGTATCGCTACTCACCATTTACTCTAACCCCGTTTCGAAAATACGCTTCAACCATGAATGTTTGTTCAAGACATTGAAAAAATTAGCAATGAATCAAATAATTACTTGTAACGACTGTCAAAGATGACGGAATAACTGATTGATTGTTAATTCAGGTAGTTACTGATACCCAAAAGGTATTAAGCTCTACGGCTAAGCATTAACGTCCTTAGACAATTTGTAGAATGATTCAAAAAAAAAGTAGAAAAAAAAAACCGTAAGATACAAAAACTGTGTATTTTCTTTGATATTACAGATATCAGAAAAATTTAGAAAACATGAAGCTGCAGTATGACTTCATCATGCATCCGTTGTTGCTGCTAATGCTCCCTACAGGGTGTCTCAAATTAAACGTAAAAAAACTATTCTCATTTTTGCACCCTGAGCCTAAAACTGAAATCTAAATAAAAAATTATATCACAGTGCAATTACCAAAGAAAAAAGCTAGAGTTCAAAAAAAATTATCGAAATCGATTTATCGGTTCGCGAGGAAATTAACTTTGAAATTGAGCATAATTTTTGGCTGTTATGGCGGCTAAGTGTGATGCAATAAAATGTGTAAGTATTAAAGACCAAAAAAATAAAAAAAGTTTATTGAAATCTCACCTGCTTCTGGCCCATGATTGTCTTCACTAATCTCACTTTTTACATCCATACTCACAGACTGGTCATCTAGATCTGCTTCTTCCTCTTCCTGTTCTTGCTGTTCAGGTTCACAGTGTTCAGTTTCTTCAGGCTAGAAATATTGGATTTAGAGGAAACAATTTGAATTAATTAAAAATTATCTAAAAGATAGACCAACTTATGTTTAAATAGATTAAGAAAAAAGCTATCCTAAAATAATTAAATATAGGGTTCCTCAAGGAACAATTTTAGAACCAATATATTTTAATATATATATTAATGATTTATTTAATGTAAATTGTGACGGAAATTCATAGTTTCGCAGATGATACTGCAATTTTTTATACAGATACAAATTGGGAAAACTTAAATAACAAAATTAAAAAAGAATTTAAAATAATAAAAAATTGGTTTGATAAAAATTTATTAACAATTAATTTTGATAAAACTAATTATCTTCCTTTTACTTTAAATCCAAATAACATACCACAAAATATAAATAGTATTAAGATAAATGATGACATTTAATTTTTGAAAGTTAATAAAGTTAAATATTTTGGAATAATCTTTGACAGTAAATTAAATTGGAATATTTATATAGAATATTAGTTTAAAAAATTACTATCAATTTTTAGAAATATTTAAAAAATTTTGAAGGTAAAACATATGGAAATATTATATTATGCATTAGTTAAAACTCATTTAAATTATGGAATTTTAGGTTGGGGAGGAATAAATAGACTTTTAGTTAAAAAATTAGAAATATTATAGAAAAGGGTTCTAAAAATTATCTTTATCCTTCAATAGAATTATATTCTGAAACACAAAAGATGAAAACTAGACAACTTTACATTTATAATATCTTAATATACTTATTTCAAAATAAAAATCTTATACAGTTTAAAAACCATAATTATGATACATGTCATAAAAATGAAATAACCATAAAACCTAAAATAAATAAGTCCATAGGAAAAAAAAAATTTCAAATATATGTTTTTATTTAAACGATTATTTACCAACAAAAATTTAAAAATATATTTCATAAAAAAAATATAAAGTCGAAATAAAAGCATGGATATTGGAAACAAATTTTTCGAAAATGTTTTAATTATGTTTAATATATTTTTTAAAATTGTATTCTCTTCAAAAAACTGCGTTTAGATTTATATACATATACCTAAACGTTTTTTTATTTGCAATTTAACTTTTATATAATATTAACAAATATTAAAAAAATTTAATATTCTTATATATTTATAATTTAAAATACTAAGGTTTGCCCCTGACATGTGTTGGGGGGATCAAAGAAAAAGTTTATTGAGGAAGATAAATAAACACATTTATTATATTATAAATATTAAAAATAAACTTATTATTATTAAAACGCTAAAAACTATAGCTAAGGATTAATAAACCTCATAGTTAAGAGTTCATCGCAACATGTAAAATAAATCCACTTTTTGTCAATCGCTGTCACTGAACTTCTCCGAAATTGGACATATTATTTGCTTTAATTTAAATATATCAAAATACTTATCCTTTGACTCTGTTTCTCATGTACCGGATTTTTGGATGTACCTTTCATTTCCAAAATATACCATTATTTGTATTTGTATAATTGGATCAAATTTAAGAATTATTTTCTTCCAAAGAAATCCCTAAATTTAAAATGTATTACAAGACAAACATAGTTTGAACCTTTAAAGCTATCCATTGATACCAAATTTGCATTTGTTTAATCAAATATTAGAGGTGATATTTGGTGATAGCCGAAACTATGCAACTAATTTTGATATATTTATCTCGGTGCTCGTTAATGGCATAAACGCCAAAGATATAAAAATTACTTCAGTATCTCTCAATAAAAAAAAACATATGTTGAAATGAATTCGATACATAATAAATGTAAAGCACACCCAAAAGCGATGATAATACTTTAATATTCAAAGTTTATGTAAAATTTCCCCATTACTTTTGAGTTTAAAAAAATCCAAATAAGCGGCCACTCTGTATATTCTACAAGTCTCGACTTACCTTCGGCGTCTTTACAGAAAGTGATGTTGAGGAGGAACTGCCAAATGAACTGTTTTTAGAACTATCTTTATTTTTCTTTTTTCTACTCTTCCGTTTTACTGAAAAAAAAACCAATACTTATAAGGAATGGTAATTATTAAATTATATTAAGAAAAAATAAAACTTTAAACAGTAAAGTACTATTAAAATTATATAATTTTGTCGTTTCTGATTTACAGGTGCAAGCAAATAGTATAATATACTATTTACTAGCATATATAGTGATTTGTAGTATACAGGGCATTAAGAACATTAATAACCATAATAAAATTATTAATATAAATATTTAATAAATAGTATTTAGTTCCCAGTTGTAAATGTTATACAAAATGATTAAAAAATCAATAAAGTCGATTAACTTTAATTGTTGCAAAAATTATTGTTCATTTATCATATCATACAGTGTCACCGGTAAAGTCCGCCATGAGAATTTTTTTTAATAATGAATTGCAGAAAATTTCGACTTCTTGCACAGTTTTTGCTTTAAAAGTAATAAGTAATACAAAATGATATAATTAATAGTATATTATACAACGAGCATATAATGGTGGCTATTACTCACGCGGATAAAGTTTATGACACGAGCCGTAGGCTAGTTTCATAATTTTATCCAAGTAAATAAAAGCCATTATATGCGAGTAGAATACTATACTTTATCCACGACTATCCAATAATAATTGTAGCCAGAATTACTAAACATCTTTATTTATTTAGAAATATTAATAGTAATATTCACACAATGTGCCAAGTTAATTGTAGGAATAAAATTTAATTCTACATTAATATCTTGGTTATTCGTTGTAGTAGATGTAGATGTAGATTCTGCCTCATTGCGTATATACGGCTGACCAAAAGGATTTTTCTGGATCGCGTCTGATATTTTTTTAGCTGTTTTCATTTTATTTTTCATTGAGTCATCAATATATCCTTCTGCTACCGCCGTGGATTTCCATCCACCGTGTTGTTTCAATGCAGTTATATCCCCGCCTGCGTCTACAAGTATAATGGCTGAAGATCTGTGAAAACTTTTCTTATCAATCCTCCATTGTACAAACGAATCATAAGCAGACACATAAAGTGTTTTCGATTTTTCTGGTAATAAACTTAAACATCCTATTTTTGCTGCTTCCTGTATATTTGGTGGGGTATAACACATCTCATCTTCACTATCTCTAATTATAAGTTCTTTTAATACAATTCTTAACTTTAAAGTTGATAAGTTGAACTATATTTTGACGTTTCAAATTAAAATTACAAAGCGCTTCGACTTGACATTTCAAGGCATGCTTGAATTTTTCATCATACACACAAAATCGTATTATGGATGGACCTTACAGGGGAATCGACCAATGATATTTTTTGATTTCAAATCGCATTACCTGTCGATTTCATTATTCACTAGTGAATAATGGGTATTATTATTGAGCAAACACATATATAATGAACATATTATACAATAGTCGTGGACAAAAGTTTATAAACAATCGGCTATACCTGTCGAATAACATATTTTTTTTAAATTCCCTGCGCCATTAATAGTATCCACAAAATTGTTTGATTCATTAACAATTTGAAATTTATATTTGTTACAGCAGTGCCTTCATTATTTACAGTTACGAGATTGCACAGTATTTGTTTTCAAACTTTAATTACAAATTTTTGAGGAAGAAATTCTGAAATATTTGCTCCAATGTTGCCTAATTTTATTGGTATGTTTAGGAGTTTTTGGAAAAATGTGGAACCAAAATAATATTAAGTAGAAAATATCTATATAAGCAATACATATCTTGGTTTTATTGAGGTTTGGTTAAAATCGAGGTTAGAAAAAGTATTAAAAATGTAAATAACTACAATACATGAAATTCGTGCTATTAAATTTATGTTACTCTATGCTATTGTAGCATACTGATTTTTAAAAGCCATGCATGCAATTAAAATATTTTATCTCTACCTTTTGGACTTTTAGTTGCGGGTACGTTCGGTCTATTATGGATAGGCGGACCTTCGAGTTTGTGTCCTACACTTTGGCACCAGCCAACTGGATAGATATCAGAGCTTTCGCAGTCGAGCCACTGGTCAAACTCTTCTTCCCAGCCGTCGAAGTGAACCTGTATTACACAAAGGTGTGAAAAATACGAATTTAAACTTTAAAATAATAATAATAATAAGTTTATTTTTAATATAATAAATGTGTTTATTTATCTTCCTCAAAAACTTTTTCTTTGATCCTCCGAAGACGTGCTTGTTAAGGGCAAATCTTACTATTTTAAATTATAAATATATAAGATTATATTGGGCCTCGTCTCGTAAATAATATAACCTTGTAGTTTCCTCATTCCTACATCAACCGCCACAAATTTTAAAGATAGAAACAAATCTACCCATTCCTATACCATCTCTTTTCCCGCTATTCCCCGCAAACCTACCGAGAACTTCATTCTTCGTTTTTGTGTTTACCGCTTCACATCAGTGCGTTTTTTGGTTCGCTATTTTTTCAGTGCAAGTGCGTTTTTTCCCTTTAAAATATGGGAAAGCATTCCAAAAAGAGGCAGAGGGAGAGTAGTTCGTCGGATGATGAATATACGCTTAAAAAGAAGCTAAAAAATTTACAAAAACAGTTAAGTAAATTAGAAAATCGTGGCGTTAGAAGTGATTCATCCCGTCGGCGCTACAACAGCCGTCCGAGATCGCCCGGACCAAGTTCTTCAAGGTCAGATGCTGAAGCTAGCACATTTACACTGTTTACAGAGCCTCGGGCCGATCGTGACGCCGAAACTTACACCCTCGAGGAGTCCGAATTTCCAGGTAAAAATAAGTTTATTTTGATAACAGACATAAATTATAGGAATGTCTTTTCTATAGTGATGGGCTATACCATGTTTTCAATATGAATGTTCATATTTATAGTGGTATCGAGTGTGTTCAAATGGAGAATTTTATTGTTGTTTTGATAACAACGACCAACTGCTATGACAGCAGGTATTCTTAGCGTTTGCTTATTTTCTTCTCACCCAAATAACTTTTTCTGCTCTTAAGTTTTCTGTATGACATTTATGCAGAATTTTTGGTTGTTTTGATAACGACCCACAAACACCCACACCTACTAAAATATTTTTTAAATATTTTATGTTATCGTTTTCTGTTTTTTCATTTTAGATGACAGAAATGTTGAGCCTATTGATAGTGCTGACAGAGAAGGTAGGCCTCCACCTGCTTCCGAACTCAATGAGGCAGTGCTCTCTATTTTGGGTTATACCTCTACCCCTACTAAGATGGTTACCCCACCTATTCAGAATGAGGTGGCGCTAAGTTGGACGAACATTTTACAGAGGGGTTTAGAAGAAGAGGATCGTTCGGTGATTCAAAATAGATATTTGCCTCCGGAGAATTGTTCTCTCCTCGAGGCGCCAAAATTAAACCTCGAGGTATCTTCAGTTATTAGGGAGGTTGTAGCTCGAAGGGACAAGAAAATTTCCGATTTACAAAACCAAATTGGTAGTGCCCTTTCTGCTTTGGGTCAAGCTCTTACTTCACTCCTAAAAGAGGTTGACCAGGAAAAGAACATGTCTCTAATTAAAAGTATCAGTGACGCCAGTAGACTATTATTAGATTTCCATTTCAAGCAATCGAAATCCCGGCGTGAGCTCATAACTATTGACTTAAAAAAGGAGGTCAAGGAGACCCTGTCTAATGTGCAAGTAGATGGCTAGCTTTTTGGCGACAAACTAGGGGACCGCATAAAGGCATCTAAAGAAGTGGAACGTCCTGGTTTGGAGCTGAAATCATCTAAACCAAAAATGTTTAAAAAAAACTGTTCCTACTGCTGTTAGCAACATCAGAAATTTAAACTTCAGACGTCCACTCCGTCAGCAAGGGGAATACCAGGGTGGGCGGAAGACACTCTACCACAACCCCAGCGCCAATCGTCAAAAACTCATATCAGCAGAATCTGGAGAGAAAAAGAGGAAAGAGAGAAGCGTACAGACCCAGAGTCCTTCCGGAACGCCGTCATTAACAAATGAGCAGGTAGGCTCTTCTGTCTTTGCGGGCAGACTACAATATTTTTATAAAGAATGGACAAAAATTACAAGAGATACAAGAATTCTTTCTTGGATTTCTGGTCTTAAAATACCTTTTTTATTTAGGCCAGTGCAAAACAATTTACCTAGGGAACCCCTTTGGTCTAGAAAAGAGAGTAGTGTATTGACTGGCTGTATTAATAAATTACTGGCTTCTGGTGCTATCAGCTCCGTGGCACCCTGCGAAGGCCAATTTTGTTCAAATATTTTTGCGGTTGCTAAACCAGATGGTTATAGACTTGTTTTAAATTTAAAAATGCTTAATGTCTTTATAAAAACTGTTCATTTCAAACTTGAGGACCAAAAAACGGTAGCACGCATTTTGCAGAAAAATCATTTTTTAGCTACTGTGGATCTGAAGGATGCATATTTTTTATTACCAATCGACAAATAAGATCGAAAATTTTTAAGGTTTAGATTTCAAAAAAATTTATATGAATTTAATTGCCTACCATTTGGAATGAACCATTAATATTCACTAAGTTATTAAAGCCCGTTATAGCTCATTTAAGAATGAAAAACTTGTGTTCAGTGGTTTACTTAGATGATTTTCTCTTAATAGGCAACTCTTTTTTGGAATTTTGGAACAAAAAGACTATGCTTAATCCAGCGCAAAAATGTCAATATCTGGGATTTATTTATAATTCTATTGATCTAACAATTTCGTTACCAGATAAAAAAATATTAGCTCTGACCAAATTTATTACCAGTTTTATGAAACGTAGAAGATGTACTATTAGGGATTTCGCCAAACTAACCGGAAAATTAGTATCTATCTGTCCTGCAGTCCTCTATGGATGGCTTTATATAAAAGCATTCAAACGAGTACAATTTTTGGCTCTTAGCAGATCAAATGGCAATTATAATAAAATAATGGATATTCCGGATAGCTTACAGTCAGAGTTTAAATGGTGGCTCGATAAGATTCCAGTGACGTACAAATCACTAAGTGTACCGACCTTTCAAAAATAACTTTTTTCAGACGCCTCTCTTACGGGTTGGGGAGTTTACTGTCAGGGAGTGTCGTCTTATGGATATTGGTCAGGCGAGGAAAAGAAAATGCCCATAAATTTTCTTGAACTAAAAGCGGCTTTTTTCGGTCTTAAATGTTTTGCTACAGATCTCAAATCCTGCAACATTTTATTGCGTATTGATAATACCACGGCGATTGCCTATATAAATAAAATGGGTGGAATTCGATTTAGGCACCTAAATGATTTATGTCGCAGCATTTGGCAATGGTGTGAAAAAAGAGAATTGTATATTTTTACATCGTACATTAAGTCTTCTGAAAATGTGGAGGCAGACTTAGGTTCGCGCCAATCGGTTTTTGAAACAGAGTGGGAGCTCAATGATATTTATTTTAAACAAATTAATAATACCTTTTTTGCACCGGATATTGACCTTTTTGCTAGCCGACTTAATCGAAAATGCCAAAAATTTGTATCTTGGCATAAAGATCCGGAGGCATTTGAAATTGACTCTTTTACGATAAACTGGAAAAATAGTATATTATGTTACAAGGACGAAAAATGCAGTATTTCGGACGTATTACGGGAGATTACTGGACGAGGCAAAGCCGAGGCCAGTAACCCGCATAGTCTGAAATACATTTTTCGTCCGTATAACATACGTTATTTTTTATCCGATTGTGTTTTTGCTCGGATTATAAAATAATGTAAAAATTAAGAAAACCAATATATTTCATCTTGCATTGTAATTTTTTGTCCCTTGAATGTTTGAACAATGAAACCTGTAATATGCGTATCCATGGATCTAACAAATAATTAAATTAATATTATCAACTGACGTTTTATCAATCAGGCGATAGTTTTAACTAATCTTTCGTGTTCTGCTAGTTTTAAAACCTCAAAAACACAATTAAAAATGGAAATAGACGATGATCTTATAGAAGGTACACCACCTGAC
Organism: Polydrusus cervinus; assembly: GCA_935413205.1. Taxonomy (NCBI): domain Eukaryota; kingdom Metazoa; phylum Arthropoda; class Insecta; order Coleoptera; family Curculionidae; genus Polydrusus; species Polydrusus cervinus. The sequence goes on from OW284514.1 coordinate 48,820,811, forward strand.
ATTCAAGAAACTGCCAAGGAAGTAATGTTACATTTGTTGCCACAAAAATCTAAGGAAATATATGAAAGAGCTTATAAAAAAATTTATGGATTACCGGCAAGAAAAAAATATACAGTCGTTCTCCGAAAACGTCTTCTTGGTCTATATGGCGGAATTATCGAAAACTATGAAGTCATCTACTCTGTGGTCGCAGTATTCTATGCTACGTGCAGTGGTAAATGTAAAACAGAATATTAATATATCTAAATACATGAGATTACGAGCATTGTTGAAACAAAAAAGTGTTGGATATTGTCCAAAGAAATCAAGGATCCTAACTAGAGAAGAGGTTCACAAATTCCTTTGCCATGCTCCAGATGACAAATACTTAATGTTGAAGGTAAATGTAACTATATAATAGTATTTTAAATTTCTGACTAACAATTTTCTTAATTACAGGTTGTTTTTATTTTTGGAATCGCGGGCGCATGTCGTCGAGAAGAACTGGCTCATATGAAAATTGATGACATACAAGATTTGGGAACGGCTTTGTTAATAAAAATTCCCTATAATAAAACAAACAAACCGAGATCATTTACGGTGACTGGAGAATATCTAAAGTATTATAGAAATTATCTGGCTTTACGTCCAACAAATATGAGTGATGGGCGATTTTTTGTGTCTTATCGCAATGGAAAATGCCATAAGCAAGTTGTCGGTATACACAAATTTGGCTCTATACCTCAGGAAATAGCATCTTACTTAAAACTGCCGAATGCCAAGGAATTCACGGGCCATTGTTTCAGAAGAACATCGGCCACATTACTTGTAGATGCGGGAGCAGACATAACATCTCTAAAACGGCATGGAGGCTGGAAGTCTTCGGGAGTAGCCGAGGGCTACATAGATGATTCCTTAAGTAATAAGTTAGAGCTGACCAAGAAAATATTCAACATTCCACAATCTGACCTGCAGTCAGTCTCGACTCAGGTGTCGCAATCCGTCTCCCAATCGAGTTCAACATTGGAGAATAATATCATAACGGAGACCAAAAATAATAACATATCCTCAAAATCAAATTTACATCACCCCGTTCTTGTTCAAAATTGTTCTAATTGTACATTTAATATAAATATTGTAAATAAATGGATAAAATAAACTGTTGAAAATATTTTAGTGTCCGACAAAATGTTTTTCGGACTAGGACGACAAAGGTTGCCTAGCTACCAGCGCAATAATCGATACCTTATTAAAAAGGTTACCTTTTCGTCCAAATATCTGATCTATAAAACGTCATTTTTTGACACAATCGGATAAAAACTCAATTTTTATGCATTTCCTCCTTTTTCAATGATATTAAAAACATTGCAAAAAATTATTAATGATAGAGCCACGGGTATCGTCGTGGTACCTCAGTGGCCAACGCAGCCCTGGTATCCAATCTTTAAGTCTTTGCTAGTAAACAGCCCCCTAATATTTAAACCTAATATTAATTTACTCCTTTCCGTTGACAGGTTATCTCCTCACCCGGCATGGTCCCAGCTTACCCTGGAGGTAGGAATCTTGTCCGGCAAGCGCTCCTCTTAGGTCAGATTCCTGAATCAGCCTTTGAAATATGCATGGCTTCGGTAACCTTCTCAACGTTTAAACAGTACGATTCTGGCTTAAAACTATGGTGGAAATATTGTGTCACCAACGATATCAATGTGTTTACTGCTTCTATACCAGAAGTACTAGGTTTTTTATCATATTATTTTAACAAAAACGTTTCCTTTGACACACTGAATTCCTATCGGTCGGCAATAGCGCAGATTTTAGGTCCTGGGTTAGCTCAGGACTTCCGAATAAAACGTTTTTTTAGAGGAGTCTCTCACTTAAGACCTTGCAAGCCAAAATATACTAATACTTGGGACCCGTTAATAGTACTTAATTATGTCAGAAAACTTAATAATACTAATATATCCCTGGAATACCTTACATATAAACTGTCAATACTAGTAGCACTAGCTACGGGCCAGAGGGTACAGACGCTCTCCCTGATAGAACTTGATAATATCTTAAGAACCGATGCCGGTATTGAGATTAAAATAAGTCAAAGAATAAAGACTTCAGGAAGAAACCGTTTACAACCTACTTTAGTTTTACAATTTTTTAAGGAGGACAGCGAAGTTTGTGTAGCATCTACCCTTCTGTTATACATGAGGAAAACTGAAAGCTTAAGAACAGCTAATAATAAATGTAACAATCTTTTTATAACCTTCAAAAAGCCCTTTCATAATGCAACTTCACAAACAATTTCGCGTTGGATAAAGAAAATTATGCAAGAATCTGGAGTAGATATTTCTCACTTTAAACCGCATAGTACTCGCCATGTTGCTACTTCCGCGGCTTTCAGAAAAGGTGTTTCGTTTGAAACTATTCGTTTGGCGGCCGGCTGGACCGCCAGTTCAAAGGTCTTTGCAAACTTTTACAATCGTCCCCTGCAAACCCTAAATAGCTTGGCACAGGCCGTTTTAAATGATTAGTTTTGTTGATATTATATTATTAGGTACTTTTATATCTAGATTTAGATGTATGTATTATTTATAGTTTTTTGTTTATGGTTGCAATGTTATATATTACTTATATAATAATTCTTGTATTAGCATAAGACCCGTGTTGATTTGTGTGTCTATTTCTTGTTCGATAATAAACTGTATTAGTGTTTAGATTTGCATTTATCCATTTGGTTTTACTACCCCAAAAACAATGTTTAGGACTTTCAACATCTACAAGGTTATATTATTTACGAGACGAGGCCCAATATAATTATTTGATCAAACGAACTTACCTTAAGTGAAGTTCGATCCTAATTATATTGGGCCTTGTCGAAGTAAATAAGTCCCACCCAGAACCCACGAGCATTTTATACCCGAATTTCAAACATTTTTTTTTGGGTACCTACGCTTTAAAAGAATGAAGTTCTCGGTAGGTTTGCGGGGAATAGCGGGAAAGTAGGTTTGCGGGGAATAGCGGGAAAAGAGATGGTATAGGAATGGGTAGATTTGTTTCTATCTTTAAAATTTGTGGCGGTTGATGTAGGAATGAGGAAACTACAAGGTTATATTATTTACTTCGACGAGGCCCAATATAATTAGGATCGAACTTCACTTAAGGTAAGTTCGTTTGATCAAATAAATATTGAAATATTGTTTAAAACATTTATTAATATTATATAAAAGGTAAATTGCAAATAAAAAACGTTTAACTATATGTATAAATATAAACGCTGTTTTTTGAAGATGGTATAATAAAATTTTGAAAAATATATTATTCATAAGAATATTAATAAAAACGTTTCCAAATTTTTTAAGTTATCTGTTTCCAATATCCATGCTTTTATTTCGACTTTATATTTTTTTAATGTTGTTGATAAATAATGGTTTAAATAATATTTGAAATTTTTTTGTCCTATGCTTATTTATTTTAGGTTTTATGGTTATTTAATTTTTATGACGTGTATTATGATTATTAAACTGTAAAGATTTTTATTTTTAAATATGTATATTAAGATGTTATAAATGTAAAGTTGTCTAATGTTAATTTTTTTTGTTTTAGAATATCATTTTATTGAAGGATAAAGATAATCTTTATTAAATATAATTTTTAGAAACCTTTTCTGTAACATTTCTAATTATTGTTTAACTAAAGTTCTATTTATTCCTCCCCAACCTAAAATTCCGTAATTTAATTGAGTTTTAACTAATGCATAATATAATATTTCCATATGCTTTACATTCAAATTGTTTTTAATGTTTATAAAAATTGTTAGTAAACTTCTTAATTTTTTAATCAATTTCTCTTCATTCCTTAGTCTAAATTAACATTTTACAATATTTATTTCGTATTTAATTAATACTTCTGTATGTACGAACTCGTAGGCTATTTTAAATCGGAAACGTGGTCGTCGCTGTAGAAAAGCGCCCAGTCACCCTACCGTCAGCAACCGAAACATCTACATCATCCCTGCTTAAAATCAGAGCGTTATAGAAATTCGGGCTCTAGCTTGAAAATCAGAGTATGATTACTATTTAGGCAGGACCGTATTTGATCCATGGTGTAATAAATGAATGTAAGTACCTTATTTTTAAGTTTCCCGACAAAAGATATTTGAAAATGTTGCTTATTTTAATGCATTCTATACACAACTAAAAAAGAAGTATCAACTTAGAAATCACCCTGTATATAAATAATTTTTCCAGGAATAATTCTGTAAGTTTGAAAATTTATCCACAAACATATTTTGTTGTTAGATGTGGATATGGTTATAAGAGTAGGCACTAATGTTGATAGGAAAGGGGTATTTAGCAACCTATTGTTTATATTCTATGTTTGTAAAAATAAGGTTTATTGATAATGTTAATGATGATTTTAGGGATTATTGTGTAGTTAGTAACTTGAGTAAAAATGCATAATAGTGGACTATAGTCTACACGTCGAACAGGTGCAGCGGCTACACACATGTTAATCTCGAGTTACTCTTAGTGCATCTGTTCGCCGCGTAGACCATAGTAAAACATAAAAGAAAGAACTATTTCTGTGCTTTTTCGTAAAACGTATTTACCTTTAACAACCGTCCTACAACTTTCGCTATGGTCGCAATGCACACTAATCTAGGATCCATTAAATCGGCAGCCTCGATTTTCATGCCTGGTACAAATCCATGCAACGGCACGTAAGTATTGAACAGCGATGGGTCTGCGGGGATGTTGCCGGTTTCCATGATGTACGAGTTCCAGTCAAATGAAGACTAGAAAAAAAATACAATTAAGAATGCCATTATTTATAATAGGTATAACAATATATTTTCTTTCAGTGGGAATGTAAAAATGTAAGTTATTATCAGATGTCGGTCGACAGCTGGTGGAATGACGTCATCAACAGGTTGGCTAATTATTTTACAATCTCTCTCTCGCTGACGTTGATAGAAATCCACCATGAATAAAACAACATGATTTATGTCCAACCGGTAATACAATAGGCAATTTAAGAATGTGATGCGGCTCAACCGCTGCCACCGGTGATAAAAAGAATATACCTAATTAAACACAACGTTGGATTGCTTAAAAAAGATTCTAACCTCAAACTAGTCAAACTACTATTAACGATAAACATTTCGAGAAAATTTCTCATTGAATGGCAGCCAAGAGATCTTCTGTGACTGCCACCAGAGGTGCTATATTCTCGTATTCCTAATAATTTACCACATTTTCATGAAGTACCTTTTTACATAAATTGACCTGAATCCACGTAGCGAATTAAAAATTACATCAACACAGGTTCAATACCTGTGTTGATGTATGTTCGATTATTTAAGGTCGTGTTCGTATATTTTGTAATTGTATCCGTATTGAGATTTAAATGAAAACCGCAACAGAATCGAACTTGGAAAGTAATTGTCAGTTTGACATAACTTAACCTAACTTTTGAGAGGAGCTGAATTACTGTAGAAATTAATTATAAAATAGTCACATATTCTTTTTCTAGTTTGAAAGTTTTGTGGGTTAATTATAAAAAAAACAGAGACAGTATCAGGTTTGCAAAATAACCGATTTAGTGCCTGGATTTCGTAGTAGTCTACACATGCTATCGCCCTCTTATAAACAGTGAGTTGTAGGCTCGGAGCAATAGTAATTTTATGAATGAGATGCGGGATCTATTCTTGCTTTCTCGTCGTTGTTTCGTTCTTCCTAGATGTTCCGGTTTTAACTATATTAATGTGTCGATTTTCAGAAATAGTAGTTTTTGAAATATTCCGGACATTTTCGACAACTTGTATAAAATCATAAAAAACGCGCACTTAAGGTATAAAAAAAGTAATTTGAAAATTAATTGAATAATTCCGTTCAGGATGCTTTCTTACAGGCCCACGTGGTTCTTTTGCTTTTCAAAAATTCAAACATAACTGTCTTGTGTTCTTCCAACTCACCTGATCATAACCTTTAGGCGGCGTCAAAGGAATATTGTGTTTATGGCAAAATCCTACAGGAAAAATACAGGGAGACTTGACGTGATAACAAAACCAATCAGCACCTAAAATAAAGACACAATTTTTACTATACTCTTACACCCCATTAGGAGCTCTGGGCAAGGGCGTAGTTCATAGGCGAATCATTGCATAGAACCACGGAAATTTACAAAAAGGGGCGTTTTTTTTGAGGTAACTTTTGAAGAAGTTAATGAAACGGCGCCGGCGTATTAAAAAAAGCTACTTCAAAAAAATTAATACTGGTAAGTATTATAGTGGCGGCTCGTGGTTGATATGAATGGGGAAGCTAAGATCAAAAGTAATATTCAACCATCAGGCGTTAAATTTTTTCAGTCGTATACGAGGTTTGTCAAAAAATATGAATTTTGCCCAAGATATGGTTCAAAACCAAAAATGCAACCATCTGATGTTAAATTTTTTCAGTCGTATACGAGGTTTGTCAAAAAATATGAATTTTGCCCAAGATTAAAGTACCTTTATTTTTGACAATATCGAAAACTATTTATGAAATGTTGTTCGGCATTAAAAACTATGTTATAACATGTAACTTTACTGAAAAATATTTTTTTTTATTTTTACAAATTTATCGGTAATTTGAGACCAAATTTGTAAAAATAAAAAAATATTTTTTAGTGTAATTATATATTATTAGAACATTAGTTTATATCGAACAACTTTTCATAATTACAGTTTTCGGTATTGTCAAAAATAAAGGTACTTTACTGTTGGGCAAAATTCATATTTTTTTATTTTTGACAATATCGAAAACTGTATTTATGAAATGTTGTTCGGCATAAAAAACTATGTTATAACATGCAACTACACTGAAAAATATTTTATTTTTTATTTTTACAAATTCATCGGTACTTAATTTGAGACCAAATTTGTAAAAATAAAAAAATTTTTTTAGTGTAATTACATACTAGAACATAGTTCTTCATAGCGAACAACCTTTCATATTTACAGTTTTCGGTAGTCAAAAATAAAGGTACTTTACCGACTTTACCCTTGGGCAAAATTCATATTTTTTTGACAAACCTCGTATACGACTAAAAAAATTTAATATCTGATGGTGTCATTTTAGGTTTTGGACCATGCAGAACTTTTTATGAAGAATAACTTTTTTTCGTAAAGTTAATAATAAAAAAGTTTTCCATATGGTGCAAACTTAAGTAGACACACTGTATAATAAAATTATTTAATAATTAATTTTGTTAAGATCTGACGATTTTCTCTAACCTTACTACCATTATGATTTTTTATCTCACATAAGTGTAATCGAGCGGATTCAATAACATTTATTATAATTTGTTTTCCCAATAACTTAAATTTAACACTTGGTGATTGTTGTGATTTTCGTGCCTCAATCAAGCCCGCGTATTAAATTTTTTAGATCATTATACCTATTTTTCCCATCAGGATGATTTATTGGAAGAAAATAGTAAACAATACCAGCAAAACAATATAATTATATTTCTTACCTCTGTTTGAGTAAACAATAAATATTTTTAATAATGGTCTGTTTTTCAACAGTTTGTCATCGTAATTTAGAAATAAACGAGGTGAGCAGGAAATATTCCACCAAATCACAGTTTAAATTAAACCTCAAGGCACTCATATTCAAATTATAGACAATCCAAAGTGTCACTAAACGGTTAAACCAAGTAAAAACGTCGAAAACTTTATAATTTTACCTTAATACTAAACAGCGGAAATGCGAGAAAGTCGTTCACGAGACGCCAGGCGATTTGACGATTGCAGTTAAAACACGTATTCTCTTTCATACTGTTAGCACGTGGAATAAATCTCACACTCGTGATTGGTTGGATGCTTCATTCCTGTAGACGTTGCCATATGTTGCCGATTATTGTACTTAAAATGCGAGAAGCTGCTATTTATCTCTCTCATTTCATCCTAATCGTAGCGAATTGCTGAAAAACTATGGAGGCATAACAGCGAGAAACCTCATCAATAGTTCGAACTAAGTTTTATTTGAAAATATATTTGCTTGCTGTAAATTGAAAGTTAATATTTAAACCCAAGAAAATGTTTAGGGGGGTCAGAATTACTGAGAATGCTTAGCCTCCCTTGTCTCTTTGGAGGAACCGCCACTGAAGTAATAATTTTACACCAACCATATTTTAATCCAGACATAAAAGCAACACTTTTTATGTAATTTAGAGAAAGTTTTCCTTCTTACCCATACCTGTGGCATCTGAATCGTATGTATCGATCCTAATCATTATATAGCCATAGTTTAAAACATCCATAACAGTTGCAACACAAATTGATGACAGGTTTAGAGGATCAATAGCTTCAAGCTTCATACCAGTGGAGAATCCTGCAAAATGGACAATAAAAAAATTGCAAACTAAATAAAAGTATAAGGGGCGCTTGGCCAATTATATATTATTTTTACGGAATTGTACACTTTAATATTAAGTATGAATCTAAATTTAAAAAAATAAAAAACTGTTACTAATAATAAAGAAAAACGAGCTACAGTAGTCCTGGTGGATCTTTACCCGTGCGTCATCGTTCATCGATGAGGTGACAACAAAATTACAACATTATGTGTCTTTTTAAATTTTGTTTAAATGTTAGGTACGATGATGATTATATTAAGGCAAAAGTTCTAACCTTAAAGTTTTTATTAAATCTAGTGACTATGACTTTGTGCTTATGTTTTTTTGAAAAATGGACTACTTCTTTAAATGATCATAACTGATAGCAGTGTTTTTGTTATATTCATAAAGCCGAATAAAAACATATCCCAACGTTTTCCGGGCATTATTCTATCAAGCAATACGTAGTTTCCAATAAAACGTAAGGAAGAGTTGTAACCTGAATATTTAATTTTAAAGTATTTAAAAGTGTCTCCATTGACTTTTGAAGGTAATAGTTTTTTTATTGTCATTTTGAGTTATATATTTTTTTATTTTTATATATTGTGTCTTAAAAAGTATTTAATCCCAAAATTGGGTATTTTCAGAGCTATTGTCATTGTCCTTTAGTGCTACCGGTCTGTAAGTAGTTATTAATACTTATTATTTCAGAAAAGTTCAAAACTTTTCTGTTGCTTTTTTAAGTTAGATTTTTTTACAATACATAAATAATAAGTATTAATAACTACTTACAGGCCGGTAGCACTAAAGGACAATGGCAATAACTCTGAAAATAACTGTTTTTAGGATAACATAATTTTTAAGGCACAATGTATAAAAAAGAAAAAAATAGATCTTAAAATGACTACAATCACGTTCGAAAGTCAACGAAGAAAACAAAAACTTTAGCATGGGGGTCTGCTTATTTATTAAACTTAAAACCATTGCAAAAATTTCAAATTTTAAAGCTGTTTAGGACATATGTTTATATGAACTTTTTTTCATAAAATGATTTGAGAAATCGCACCCTAAAATATTAGCACGTCATTAAGGAACACCCTGTATAAATTGCAATATAATACAATACAAGAATATAATAGTTAATTTATTTTTCATCGTGAATAGGGCGAGTTTTGCAATACAATGCATTATGTAGGCTTAGCTTAAATTTACCAGAATTAGAATAATCCGCAGATCCATTCTGGATAGGATTGAATAGTTCTTCCGTCGCATCATCCTCATCAAAGATACCTTGGCTTATTCGTTCTACGTAGTTCATTGGCGCTACTAGATGATGTCCAACCTAAAAAAAATCGTCTTAATATAAAATATTATTTTCCTTTTATCCGTCTCAACTGTTGTAACTTATTAAAAGGCCTCAGCTGTGGTGTTATATTTTCTATATCAAATAAATTTTTGAAGGTCTGAATGAAAAAGTTTGTTGCTGAAGGCATAGCTCGAGGGCAACATCCACTCAAGGAATCTTCGATAATTGCATCAATAGATATAAAAATAAAAAAAAAATCCCTACTGGCTTGCCATATTATCGAATAGTTTATTAAATTATTATAAAATTATGTTTATTAAATGGCAAATAAATTTGGGTAAGGATGAATCAACGGATTATTAGGTTCCTTGTCTCACTAATGCACTAAGAAATAAAAGAAACTAAACCGTTTCATCAAAAACCAATAAATGAATCATTTTTTCCGATTTTGACAATAATAAAAATAAAATCTGGAAACGCATCTTTTAATTGTCACTTTGACACCGCAAATTTTTGAAATTCGAGATAATTTAGTGAGTTTATTGAGCATTTCTACTAATCTTGCCAGTTTAAATTGCTATAATATAACACAGCACCAAAGCAGTGCGACAGCTGTGGAAAATTTGGCAAAAATAGGCCAGAATCGTGATTTTCGGGGTAAGTACACATTTTTTAATTTTCATTGGCGTGGATCGGTGAGTTTTTATACAATTTTTTCTACTGAGCTATATAGTAGATTAATAAATGTCCATTATAAAAAAGTATTAGATATGGGTTTGGCTCAATATTTAATGTACTTGTGGTTTTACTGTTCCTGTTGTAATTGTTTGTTGTGTGATAAAATCAAGTACAAGTGATGGTTAAGGGTTCTTTATTTTAGAATACGTTTTCATTTGTCATTTCTTTTTTATCTGTTAATAATTTTTTCATTTTATTCAAGAAAAGGTCAAATAACGGTACCTTTAAACCAATTTCAAATAACCTTTATATACAGTTACAAATTTCAAAAATTTCATTTATCAATATTATTAATTATTAAAATCGAAAATGAAGATTTGGTAATTTTGATTATTTCATTTCTTGCTAAATTTATAAACAATGTTTTTTAACTGTAAATTTTTGAACCACGCTATTTGGCTGCTTTATGGAAAGAACTATAATAAAATATTAATTTAAAAAAATGTTATTGCTTGCAACGTATTAGTTAACAAATACCTAGAATTGCTCTCTATAGTTAATGAAATATAATTTTTTTTCTTATAACGGTAGATTGTTCTTTAATGACGGGCAAGGGCCTGTCGACATATTAAGCACCGGTTCCCGCAGATCACGAAGTTAAGCGGTGTCGAGCGCGGTTAGTACTTGGGCGGGTGACCGCTTGGGAACACGGCGTGCTCTTGCCTCAGGGAAGAGTGTAAAATGAATCGACACCTAGCCATCCTATTCACGCCGGACAGGCCGGATGAGATCGGATATCTCGTAGGATGAAGGTGCCGTTTCACACTCCCCAGTCGGTAAATCACATTTGTGGTCGATGACCGGTTCAAGATGGCCTACGTAGTCGACGAACCGTAAAAAAAAAAAAAAAAAAAAAAAAAATTCTTTAATGACCTGTATATTATTTTAAATATTTTTTCGAAAGAACGCCACTGGGCCTCCAGAAATAAAAATTGCTGCGACCAATAGGATTGTGGGGAATTTCAAATGAAAATGTTTTTTGGCGGGAAAATTTGTTGCCAAACTGTATAAAACATTGTATAAACAAAGATTTTCCTGTTAATAATAAACAAAAATATAACTTCAATACAACAGATTTTTTGTATATAATAATTTAATTATTTCTACTATTCATAAAGTAACATTCACATAACCTAAAAATTGGGTTAATTTTATTACAACTTTAATAGGCCTTTACAGAAAAATATTTTAAGGAATGTTATGTTATGATAATTTGGCAATGCGTCAAATTATGTTTGAGCCCAATAATTTGCCTATGTTCTCAAGTAAACGCTGGGTCTAATTATACAGGTCGTTGCAAGGAATAAACCAATTTAGCCCATATTCATAGTTCGTTGGAAACGAAGAATTTAAAACAACATTTGTATTATTTATATTTTCAAATGGCAACATGGTGGCTCGTCAGGTTAGAAAATAGGAGCATTTTATTACGAATAATTTGATACCATAAACTGTAAGATTTTAAACAAACTTCTTCTAGATATATATTTTTTTTGTGACAACAATGACACATCGTTGCATTTAGAATGTGACAAAAATTATTGTTAGACTTTCGAATCACCTATGAATTTTTATGTATTATTACTTTCTATGAGGTACCACTTTTGGCAATTCTAGAAATAGGAATTCATTTTCTTCTATCTATTCCTTATGTGTAAATATTTATTTCTGGTAAACTATACTCAACCCTTCTTAATTCAGACATATAAACATTAGTGGTTTAGACAGACCTTTTCTTTCAAAACAGAATTAGGTTCGGATACATAAAGAATACATTTTATTTCTAATAAAGAATTTGGGTTTCAAAAAAATAACTCGACAAAAAATGCTTTTTAACAGAACAAATACATATATGATTTGATGATTAGATAATAAAAAACCTTCTATTTGTATTTTTCTAAATTTAGCAAAAGCCTTCGATACAGTTAGTCATAATTTACTGTCGGAAAAAATTGAAAATGTTGGATTTAGAGGAAAGCAACTTGAATTAATTAAAAATTATCTAAAAAATAGACCAATTTATATTTAAATAGATAAAGAAAAAAAGGTATCCTAAGTAAAGGTATGGCATTTCTCAAGGAATAATTTTGGGACCATTATTTAATATTTATATAAAAATGATTTATTTAATGTAAATTGTGATGGAGAAATTCCAAGTATCGCAGATGATACTGCAATTTTTTATACAGATACAAATTGCGACGATTTAAATAACAAAATTAAAAAAGATTTAAAAATTATTAAATATTGGGTTAATAAAAATTTATTAACAATTAATTTTGATAAAACTAATTATCTTTTACTTTAAATCCAAATAACATACCACAAAATAAGAATAGCATTAAAATAACTGATGACATTCAAATTTTAAAAGTTAATCAAGTAAAATATTTAGGAATAATCTTTGACAGTAAATTAAATTGAAATGTTCACATAGATTAATTGATTAAAAAATTAAGAAGTTTACTACCAATGAAACATTAAAAAAAATTGAACGTAAAACATATGGAAATATTATATTATGCAGTTGTTAGAACTCATTTAAATTACGGAATTTTAGGTTGAGGAGGAATAAAAAGAACTTTAGTTAAAAAATAAGAAATACACTCATCAGCAAAAAAAACCGGACAAGGAAAATTATTATCAACTTTGATATTAGTTAACTTTTCTGATTTTAAAATATCTTTAATGAAATTTTCGAAAGATCGTAGCCCCATGTATTAAAATTATTACCCGCTCTCCGATTTAAGAAAAATGTTGACATGTGTGATATTATATCGAGGGCAACAAATGATACTTTTTTGCCTTACGTTCTTAACACCTTGTGGAAAAGTAGGCAGTGCGATGATATTGCAGTGCATTTCATATGGAAGTCGCATGTTTTCTTAACATTTTGTTTTTTGATTCGTCCCAATAATTTTTTTTTTCTAAAAAGATATAATCTTTTAAAAAAATCATTTTAATTTTTCTAATGTTAATGAAAAAAAAAATTAAACGTGATAAGTTGCCTATCAACTAGCGTTTTATTTCATTATCAGTGTCAAGTTTGAAATATTGCTCAAACATGCTTTTAGAAGTTGTTGCCCGTGCTGTGGCACTAAACGACGATGACAAAAACATACGATATATCGCTAACGTCTTGGGTGAGGCTAAGAGTAACGTACAGGATGCAATTAGTCGCTTTTGACAAACTGGGGAGTATTCTAGGCGTCAAGTACCAGGGAGGAGACGTAAGACTACGCGATCGCGGTTTACCATCTTTAGCCATTAGATGTCAAACAACCCTAAACTGTACTCCCCAGTTTGTCGAAAGCGGCTGATTGCATCCTGTACGGTACTCTTAGCGTCGCCCAAGAAGTTAGCGATTGCATTGTCTTTATTTGTTTTGAATCAACGTTTCAACTGGTAAGTATATCCAGTCGTCTTCAGGCGAATAGTATTATTATAGAATAGTATTCAATATTCATAATTGTTATAAAATAGTATTTACCTGAAGACGGCTGGAGATCACCGGCGGCGCCAGGGGGGGGGGGGGGGGCAGGGTGGGCACTGGCCCACCCCAGAAACATGAGTGCCCACCCTGGTGCCCCCCCCCCCCCAAATTGATGGATCCGGTCTTGTAAGGGATTTGGCTATAAAAGTCCTGATGAGTGGTTATGGTATTTTAAAGAGAACAATGAACTTTTTTTTTGACATCACTTAGAACAAAGGGGAAGTTTTGTTTGTCGCTGCCTATAGCGTTCTAGAGCGTCGGGAGGCGCGACCTTTTTTTTTTTAGGTTATGCCCACTCAAAAATCACCGAGCCCATTTGTGCCCTCCCATCCCAAAAATCCTGGCGCCGTCACTGCTGGAGATACTTACCAGTTGTAACGTTGTGATTCAAAACAAATAGATAACGCAAATCCAAAACTCTACTGCTATTCAAGAAACGTCAGTGTCTCCAACCTTCAAACAGACACCATATCGTTTCTTGTTCACTAAGGAGGCATTTTTTGCTGGAGTTTTTATACAGAAGATAGAAATGTAAACAATAATGGTATATTTGTGGTGCTTACCATAATTAAGTATTATTTATAGTTCTTCGTGTTGTAAAATAAGTTAGGATACATGTTAATAGTATATTTTTAAGACTGTGAATTAAAATCAGGGTAATATTTTTTATGTCACTGATTTTCACTCACAAAATGCCTGTTGTAAATAATAAATTTCACCTAGAAATTTCCATTTTGTTTATTTATGTCAAAAGGCAAGACAATATAATTTAATTGTGAACGACATTGCTTTACGACAATGTCCTTATTGCAAACCTATATTTTTAAATATTTTTTTTTAGTATTAAACCATTACTTACTTTTCGTGCCCATCCTACAGGATGTAAAAGTGGAGAATCTTCATGGCACCAAAAACCAGCGTCATCTGGCGGAACGTCGTAATACTTAACATTAAGTCGTTTTCCTATAATTTTATGTATTAGGGCGACCTTTACTTGGGAAATGTGATTCTTGTCTACTACCTCAAGATGAAGGCCAACTTCAAACCTGAAAAATCGCATATCATATGGGTGTTATAAAAATGGTTTATTACATTTAAACTCATACTCGCTACTACTTTTTAGTCGACTTTGATATTTTAAATGGAACACCCTGTACATTATGTTGTTTTCAAACCCCGTATTAACTGTATGCAAACGTTCTTAAATATTAGAGAGCGGCTGCAATTTTTTTTTCTTTATTATTATAGACACTAAACTTCTATAGTTCATCCAATTACTGGCTGGATGCACGTCACAACTCGCAAATAACAGAAACAAAAAATAAGGTAGGTCTGTTATTAATTAAAGGGTCCTGTCAATTGACGTAAAATTCGATAAGACAACTTTTGTCAAATGGAATATATTTTAAAAATATGTCTCATTATTCAGCAAAAGTAGAAAGGCTCATATTGAAGTTTAATCAAATCCTGACAGAATTGAAAAATATACGATATAATCAACCACCTGTCTCGAATCAAAAATTACGTCAGAAGCTGTGACGTGCATCCAGCCAGTAATTGCACGGACTTTACTACTTTGTCCTTAAATATTGTTCTTGGTCCTTTACCGTTTCTAAAATAATTAATTTACAATATTTTTGGCGAAAACGTTATATAAAACAAGATATTTTTGAACTGCGGAATATTAATGTTGGGTTGCAGAAATACTTTTAACAATAATTAACTAATCAGCCACTTTGACTGATATATTATAACCCAGGCATTATTTACACATAATCGAAATTACCCGATTAGTAAATTAAAAATTTAGGTAACCTGGCCGCTTTGACCGTGAGAAATATATTCTGCCAATGTAATGTATATTACCGTCAATTATTATTAATTATCGTTGTAGGTACAACCAGACATAAGACTCTGAAATTTGGCGAAGAGTTAAATAATACCGGGGGATTTTCTAGAGAATATAAATTTCATCGGTTTTTAGTAAATTTGCCATGATAAATTATAGTTTAACATAAACAATAAACATAATGTGACTTTCGTTATAATTTTGATATATTATTAAATATTACTGATACAAGGGGTAAATACTGTTAAAAATCATGCAAGAAAACTATTAAAATGAAGTTTATACGAATTTATCTA
Source organism: Polydrusus cervinus (assembly GCA_935413205.1). Lineage (NCBI taxonomy): Eukaryota > Metazoa > Arthropoda > Insecta > Coleoptera > Curculionidae > Polydrusus > Polydrusus cervinus. Next base: position 48,836,845 of record OW284514.1, read on the forward strand.
TTTGGATATAGTTAATTATGATCACCAGAACATGTTTAAAGTCAAGTCAGAACAAACCAGGACCAACTCTGATTTGTCAAAAATATTTTAGACAGGTAGACAGACGCAAGACATTTTTTGACAGACGCAAGTCATTTTTTTTGATGAAAAAAGTGGAATCCACGAGGGCAAAGGGAACAATATATACAGGGTGATTCCTAAGTTGATACTTCTTTTTTAGCTGTGTATAGAAGGCATTAAGATAAACAACTTTTTCAAATACCTTTTTCAAAAAACTCAAAAATAGACAAGATAGAGAAGTAAAAAATCTAAGGGTGGGCCTGGCATCAAAACATACCCCGCTATAGTTTCTGTGTTTTTCTTATCTCTTATTAGTATTAGTCAGGCGGGTAGTGTTGAACAATCCGGTGTGGTATGTTCTTCTGAAGCAAGTTAATTTTAAATTATTGATACGTGAAAATGGTAAAATTTGAAAACAATGAATTAATAGATAATGTGGTAATTTATTGTGATTGTGGCAAAGTGCTTCGAGATTGTACGCAGAACGCTTTTCCTTGCGGGCTCATCCAACACCCAGAAGTTTTCTTAATGTTATTCAACGGGCAAGTTAGGCAGAACCGTATTGGATTTGTAGTGTAATAAATGAATGTAAGTACTTTATTTTTAAGTTTTTTGAAAAAAGGTATTTAAAAATGTTGTTTATTTTAATGCCTTCTATACGCAGTTAAAAAAGAAGTATCAACTTAGGAATCACCCTGTATATTATTTTAAAATTTGGCATTTTTAATATGCAGTAAGAAAGTTTCACTCTATTTATTTAAGCAGGAGAATAAGAAATCGGTGATATGCTATCCAAATATGTATTTTATTACATTATCGTTTTTTCATATCTATAATAAAATAAGGATTAAAAACTATTGGCATCAATGCAATGGAACAAAATTAATTTTTGAATTACCATATCACACATAAGAAAAAGGAATTTAAACCTATTTAGTAAATCCAGGGAAATTAAATTTAAAGTATCGACCTTTTTTGATAGTGTTGTCATTTGAAGTGTATAAACGATCTTACCTTGATTTAATACTCTCACTAGCTTTATTGCTATAATTTGAAGGCAATGTTCTAGCACCAGTTAATCTTTTCCTTAAGAAATCCTTCCAATCACTATATTTATCTTCTATAGTTTTTGGAGGTATTAGGGGTTTGCCTCTAGTTGCGCACCAACCGACCGGATGAACCTAGTATAGAATTTTAAATAACAAATAATTTGTAAAAAATAAAATATGTGTTTGCAAATAATTAATAATAAAAACGCAAATAATTCATGTTATTTCATGTTACAGCCTACCAGCTGGGCTGAGGAGATATGACATCACCAAAATGCATGGTACTCTGTTTAACAATGAAAAGATGCAGCAACAAGCAGAGAATGAGATTAAGACTTTTTGTTAAAAAGAAATATTAACCTTAATATCTTATGGTGATCATTCTTACCTGATTCGAACATAAACTGACCCAAAAATCTTTGGAGTCGTTTGCTCCAAAACCCTCGTATCGCAATTGCGCTTTATAACCCACAATACGCATTACAGTGGCAACCCAGAAGGAATCTGGAAAGGCATCAGAGACATTATCACAGTCCGTATTCTCAACTTCAACCTAAAAATAATAAAATTTTAATAGCTCATAAAAAATACAGAAACTGAAAACTACGCGTTTTTGCCTTAATTTAACCATCCGTTGGATCTCCCCGTTTATGCTATAATAGAAAAGATATTTTTTTTCGGATTGTGTAATTATTAACAAAAACAATATGAGTAATTCACTCTGTTATAATATCACTTTATTAGTTTCTTGGTGACTGCAGTTTTGTAGTACTACTACATTATCAAACTGAATTCATTTGTGAATGTAGTATATTCATAATTCAGTTTGATAATGTAGTAATACTACGAAACTGCAGTCACCAAGAAATTAATAAAGGGATATTATCACAAAGTAACGGACTACTCAATCCAATATGTGTAATTATTCTGTAAAACGTAAATTAAAAATATTTGTTGACAAAGCATGATTGGTAATACCACGAAGCTTGGTAATAATTATAGATGAGTTTGTATTTTGGGATTCGGTCAAATTAAATGCAGTTTAATTGGTTGACGTTTCGGTTTATTTAATAATTAAACCATCATCAGAACTATAAAGAGAGAAAGAAAATTTTTTTTTATATAAAAAACACCTTTGAGAAATACATCATAAGTATAATACATTTTTAAATTTCTAATTAAGGTTAATATTATAAAATTAAAAATACAACATACCTTAATACTAGCAGATGTTAGCACTAATATTCACATTTAGATTTACATTTTAATACATTGTAAAGTGTTTCTGGTGTAACAGAGAACTGAATTTTAATTTTAGTTTTAAAGTAGGTAGTTTATATAAAGGTATGTCTTTCGAGGGTTTGGAAATTCCGTTTATTAATTCTATTATTGTAAAATATTGTTTATAGTAAAAATTTGTATTCATTTAGATGTAATTAAATCATTATAGATGTTACTTAAATTATCTGTATCAGTTCGAAAATTAAGAGAATTAAATAAAATATAATAAAAGAAATGATACATATCAAAAAGAATAAGAATTCTCTTAATTTTCGAACTGATACAGATAATTTAAGTAACATCTATAATGATTTAATTACATCTAAATGAATGCAAATTTTTACTATAAACAATATTTTACAATAATAGAATTAATAAACGGAATTTCCAAACCCTCGAAAGACATACCTTTATATAAACTACCTACTTTAAAACTAAAATTAAAATTCAGTTCTCTGTTACACCAGAAACACTTTACAATGTATTAAAATGTAAATCTAAATGTGAATATTAGTGCTAACATCTGCTAGTATTAAGGTATGTTGTATTTTTAATTTTATAATATTAACCTTAATTAGAAATTTAAAAATGTATTATACTTATGATGTATTTCTCAAAGGTGTTTTTTATATAAAAAAAATGTTTCTTTCTCTTTTTATAGTTCTGATGATGGTTTAATTATTAAATAAACCGAAACGTCAACCAATTAAACTGCATTTAATTTGACCGAATCCCAAAATACAAACTCATCTATTTGAATTAACGGTCAGGAAAACCACAAACATTTTTTGAAGGTAATAATTATGTTATCATATTAGACGTCTCCATCCTTCTATTAACTACCTTTTTAGTTCGTATAGAAATTACAACCAAATTTAAAACATCGGTTAGGGCCTCAAATTGACTAATGCTTAACATTTTATTTCCCACATCGTACATAAAGTAACTCCCAATCACTGAATTATTCATATTTTGAATGAATACCGCCTAATAAATGAATGTGATTTTTAGAGGATCACGGAACGGTTTGGCTTTCCTAAATTTCGTCTGTGGAATTTTTAGTCACGTCCGTCGTATGTATATTTTTCACAAACGAAACATCAAATCTATCAGCTGTTATAATAACAGAAACAGACTGAAAATAAAAAGATATAGAGAAGTTTATTTTCTTAAGTAATAGGCATCAAGCACATGTACCGGGTGGTCAACTAAGAAGGGTGGCCAGCCATATCTCAGAAACTAGTAATCGCATAGCATCCGGGTGAATTTTATTATAATAAAAGTGCCCAAGAGAAAATGCTGGAAATTATTTTAAAGTTTGTAAACTACCCACAAGGGGGCGTACCAGCCTTGACCAAGGTTAAAATAAAATTAGGATTTTCATCGTGTTTTGACTAATTGACCGATATAAAAAGTATCTGTATATTATTCCTTACATTTATTTCCTAATACTTTTTTTCCTACACAATTTTTCCCATCTAGTAAAATAAAGTAGTGGGGGGGGGGGGGGGGGGGGGGAATTAATTTTTTTCTAAAAATACTGTTACTCCGGTTTGGCATAACCGATTTGAACAAACTTAGTCTCCTTTAAGAGAGCTTTATTTACCCTATAAACTGCGCTTTTGTTTTTTTATCCTTGAGTTTTGCTGTCGCCGCTAGATGGCGTTAACTGAAATATAAGCAAATATTAAGCTTTTTCTTGGAAAAGTTAAATGCAATGGTAAGTTTGTTTTATCATGGTATAATAGAGAAATAAATTCTTAACATTTCGGTGAAAACACAAATTTGTAACTTTTTTCCAAGCTGAGTTATGAAGAAAATTAATTACATTAAACGAATTTTTTCTTTTTATGGGCGTTTCAATTTTATCTATAGAATAATTCTACCACACATTAATAATAATTAAATAAAAAGTTATAAAAATCGATAACTGTCTTTAAATTACAAAATTTTTTAAACGCCTATATTTTTAATTTTCAAAATATAAAACTTATAATACGATTTAAGATAGATAATAGGTAAGGCAATTTTTACATTATTTAAATCCATAAATATACCATTAAAATAAGAAGAGTAAACTTTGAAAACATAAAAGAAATGAATTGGGTTAAAATTACGTGCTGTCTAAATAATGAATAATTGTCAGTTTTTCACTTAAATGTGCTTTGGTGTTTTTAAAAACTTTTTTTACTAAGATGCGTTTAATGAATGAAGTGGCATTCGATATGATTGCCGTGCATTTCGAATGCATGCGAAACTTAACAGTTGCTTCCAGGGTTTATGCCATCCAGTTTCCTGAAAGAAGGCATTAAACAGGCATGGTTTTTTGTAGGCTCTTAGAAGATGTGTGATTATTAATTGAAGTTATTATAGTAAATCGTAGTATAAGTATTATATTTTGAAAATTAAAAATATAGGCGTTTTAAAATTTTTGTAATTTAAAGACAGTCATCGATTTTTATAACTTTTTTTTATGATAAAACACCTGCACTGTAGGAAAAATCCTTTAAGGCGCTCTGGGAGCGCTGCGAGTGCGAAAAAAGTGATTAACGTTGGTCTTGAAACGTTAAAGATTGTATTCATTGGGAAACACGACCTCAGGAAGATCATCATATTTATTTATTATTGTGTGGTAAAATTATTCTGCAGATTTAATTGAAACGCCTATAAAAAGAAAAAAAATCGTATAAGTAATATAATTAATTTCGTTCATAACTCCGGTTGTACAAATTTGTGTTTTCACCGAAATGTTAAGAATTTATTTCTCTATTACACCATGATAAAACAAACTTATCATTGCATTTAACTTTTCCGAGAAAAAGTTTAATATTTATTTATATTTCAGTTAACGCCATCTAGCGCGACGGTAAACTCAAGAATAAAAAACAAAAGCGCAGTTTATAGGGTATATAAAGCTCTCTTTAAGGAGACTAAGTTTGTTCAAATCGGTTATGCCAAACCGGAGTAACCGTGGCGTATTTTTAGAAAAAAATTAATTCCCCCCACCACTTTATTTTACTAAATCGAAAAAATTGTGTAGAAAAAAGAGTATTAAGAAATATGTAAGGATTAATATACAGATACTTTTTATACCGGTCAATTAGTCAAAACACGATGAAAATCCTAATTTTAACCTTGGTCGTGGCTGGTACGCCCCCTTGCGGGTATTTTACAAACTCTGAAATAATTTCCAGCATTTTCTCTTGGGCACTTTTATCATAAAAAAATTTACTCGAGTGCTGTACGATTACTAGTTTCTGAGATATAGTTGACCACCCGGTACAAAACAAATAGAAATACCAGGTCCATGTTTATTTTATATCGATGAGGCACAAGCATTTGTAACACTCTGTATAGTGTAAATAAATATTGTTACGTTATCTGTCGCAGTTTTTCGTGAAAGCTGTAAGATCGTTTAGTGAGCTAAATACATCTACACGACCCACCGTTTTTAAAAGTAGACGTTTCGCGAAAAAACCGTAATTGTCAGATCGTGTTTAGCAACGTTTCTTAATTAGTTTTAATTTTTGTGAATGTCCATTTAAACAAAACCTCTGTAGAAAAAACGAACGCTGAATTGTTTGTAGACCATTATAAACTTTGCTATAAAGATAAAACAACTAAGCGTTCATCCAGTAAAGGCCGAGACACAATTAAAAAATAAGCATTAACCAATAGAAATAAATTTGTATACATACAAGCAAATTAATCACGACACAATTAAGTTTTAAGCAACAAGCAACAGGAAATAAAATTTAAGATATCGATGTTGAATTTTCTGTTGCAAGTTTCTTATCATTGGCCAATAAAACGCCTTATATAATAAGCCCAGCCCCCTAAAATTATTTTGACATATATCAGTTTAATTTTGAAGTTAGAGAGGTATTTTTAGTTGTTTATTTGTTTACGATAAAGCAGGTGAATTTGCAAAAATTCTTATACTTCTGTGATATTTGTGTGATTTGCAGTAAAGATAGGAAAAATAATATATTTTTGCAAAAAATGTAGCTTTAAGGTTTTCAAGGGGATCTGCAGAATCCTTGACTATAGAATCATTTTAGCAGAACGTAACTGTATATCAGCATTAAAAATCATTTAAAAATAACGAAAACAAATATAAAATAAATAATTATTATAGTAAGGGTTTATTTTGTAATTCGCAATTTAATTAATTTATGTCTTACTAAGGATAACAGATGGAAGAATTTTGCCACCGATATTCTAGTGTAACGAAAGAATCTTTTAGGATCTTGCCTTAGTTCAATAAAGACTGTTTTAAAGTGCCCCATATTTTGCCGCTTTTGATTGATAGGATGAATCGCCTGTTCTTCCATCTTCGATTGCGATTTAACTTTAATGCTAATGGTGGCTATTATTTGTACTAAGACCAGGAAATTTAAAACATCTCTCGATTCCATATTTTTTCAAAGTAGGAAAAAACCACAAAAACAAACAGGACACCAAAATAACCTGTTTTATTGACACAACGAAAGCTGAAAAGATTATTCGTTGACAGTTGGCAATTTAACCATTTCATTGGTCGATCTTCCTTAGACGTGATAGGAAATAATGTGTATTGTCGCAACAAGCAACAGGAATAAAATTTAAATATTTTTTATTTCTTGTTGCATATTGCTTATTTTTTAATTGTGTCTCGGCATTTAATAACAATTAAATGAGGTATAAGCATTTACACAGCAAGTAGAAAGAGATAGGTTGAGATATAAACAGACAAAAAAAACTTCTTACCTCATTTAACATTTATTTGTAGGTTACTGTCTGGACGCTATCTACAAGGACTAGTACACATATATTGTTTATTTGATTCTCTTGATTTCTTAGAGAAGTCAATTTGTAACCATAATATATCCCTTACCTTCATTCCCACCATGATATTTTCCCATATATCCGCCATAGGGGCATGCTTAAAACAGGTTACAGGTGCTGCTACAAAGTACCTATCGCTGAGTTGAGAATCCCAACTGAAGGAATTGGCTAGCTCTGACGGTTTTCTTCTTACTAGAGGGACGGTGTCATCGACAGGGGGCATTGGGGGTTTTTCCAGTTGCGGTAACCTAAAGGTAACTTATTCTTACATTACTGAGTAACAATAACATAAAATAGTACAAGGTTTATACATCATTTAAGAGGGCGCGTTCAAAGGATCAAGTGCACTTTATACTATGTTTCTATTTTCCACTTTTAAAAAAATAAAAAAATACATATTTAAAAAGAAAATAGGCCATACAAATTTTGTAAATGTTTATGTTGGTAATAGCTATAATAGGTAATATTATTGAACTGCAGAAGAGATTTGGACTTGCACTGTATTTACTTGTCTTGAATCACAACGTTTTAACTAGTAAGTATCTTCAGTCGTCTTCAGGTGAATACTGGTAATATTATTATATAATTATTTATAATAGTAATTTTAAAATTAAAATATCTTTATTATTTCGTATTTATGTTTTACATGTCAATATCATTCTATAGCATTTAGATTATACGCCTGGCTAGCCGGCGAGGTTGGTATTAACCTTAAGAGTACAATTTACAGACTTTTAATTCGATATTACTCAGCCAGTTCCCGCAGTCTTTTATGCTATTATATGAGATACTTTCTGTACTAGTTGCGAGTTTCGTGGTTGTGATCATAATAGCTAAGTAGCCTTGATAAATGATTGATTAATTCAAAAGAGAGTTTTCGAGTCCGTTACTTTGTAATATTGCATATTAACAAAAAACAATATGAGTAATTTACTTTGTTATAATATCACTTTATTAACTAATTAGTGACTTAGTTCAGTTTGATAATGTAGCAGTACTACGAAAATACAGTCACTAATTAGTTAATAAAGTGATATTATAATAAAATTACTCATATTGTTTTTTATTAAAGAAAGCTTGATTAATAAATTAATAAAAACAAAAAACGAAATTTTGTGAAATTTGTCTATATTTATTATTGGTTGTATATTGGTTTTTTGGTAAAGTTGTCGGTTTATTACTTTATAAATTCAAACTTGTTTAACTTTAAAATGTAGGTAATTATGCTTCAAATATGGGTATTTGGATAAAAGGAAAAAGTTACGAAATATTGACCAAAAACCGAAATGGCGAATGCGTTACTAGACCTCACTCTAAATAAACAACTTAAAGAAAATTGTCTGAAAACGACCAACCACTATATTTTCAATTATCATTTAATACAAACATAAATATTATCAATTTATAAAAACCTTTGAGAGTTTCTATTTTAACTTTATATATTATTTATAATGGAAACTTCACTTGTTAATAATTACAATATACATAAATATTTAAAGATTACCGTTACAAAACTTTGTACGGCGCTTATTTAAAGAAAAGTTAAGTATAATATACTTTTTTATCAATTTAAATTGATTCTTTCATTCTACCAAAAGAACTATTGGAAAATAATTATCTATTAAAAATGATTTACGTATTTTGTACAAATTTGTGTTACTGGACGAACGAATTCATTACTTTTATATTAATAATTAGAACAGAGGGAAAAATAAACAAAATAAAAATGTATGATACAAGAATAGGAGGCATGGCCTTTCTCTATAAAAAATAAGCAGTGTCCTAGTATACATAGGTTAGTGAAAGGTAAACACCCATATTTACTAAAGGAGTTTAAAATTTAGACTATCGAAATATTTAGATCTATAATCTCACAGGCAGAGTTGATAAAAATAATGAGTTTTTAAAAAAAATCAAAAATCGATGATTTTTTTTTAATTTACCAGCTTTTAGAAATGCGAACATTTCGTCCGCGCAGTATTGCAAGTTTCATATTTATTATTATTATAATAAAATAATTAATAACACCACATAAAAATGCGTCTGGGTTTTATTTTTTATGTATTAAATAAATCACATCGGAAGATCAAAAAAAAATCCTTTAGTCGATATGAGTGATAACAAACAAATAGTGCTTTTCCATCCATTCCACAAATTCATGACACAAAGAACTAAAGACATGATATTCAGAGACTGTGAAGTCATGGTGGTGACCATTCGTAACCATGGAAACACAACGAAAATGACCATCTGTTTCTAAGGTTACTTACTCACCAACGACATTATAATATATCTAATAATTGCGCACGGCGACACAAAAAAAAGTGACCTGCAGAAGTGCCTTTTGGGCGGAAGACTTCTGCGCGATATTTTGAAAGGAGTCAGTGTTAATTTACTTGCTTGCAAAATTTCAAGTTGGTTGGTCATGACTATAGCGATTTTCGAAAAATGGAGTAAGTTAATCTCCTTCTACCTCCACGTCGGCGTCAGGGCGGATTAAAGTAGGCAAAAACGTTTTTTCCTTTACAAAATTTATTTAACCAAAATAACCAGAAGTATCTATATTTTATTAACATTCCAGGCAACAACAGGTAGGCAGAAATGTCATATCTTGTTAAAACAGGGAATAAGGAGTCGATAAAAAAAATACCTTATATAGCTATCTTCCCGGTCCAGGTCGGACGCCTTTAACCTATACTAATCTTAAAGTATTGACACTATTATTTACCATTCTTCTGTAATAAAACATACCTTGGGTCAATGTATCCCTCTTGAAATTCTTCCTCATATTTCATGGAAAAGCGGTACTTGGCGTATTCATTTCTAGACTCTGGAGTATCCTGATTAGCCTGAGGCAGAGGTTCGGGTATAAGACCACTGTAACCACGCGCGCATGCCATTGAGCAGAAGCGTCGTTCTCTCGTGTAAAAAGCGTGTTTCACACCAATGGCTCCACATTTCTCACAGACAGCTGCAAGACGGAAACAACAAATATTAAAAACAAGATGGTTTAAATAAAAAAATGCTTCTTTGTATCAAATATTCCTCAAAAGTACGAGAAGAAAAGTTTATTAACGTCGATAAAAAGTTGATGATGATAACTCAGTTATAACAAATTACATTTTTTTAAATCTACTAATAATAAGTTTATTTTCAATATTTATAGTATAATAAATGTGTTTATTTATCTTCCTCAATAAACTTCCTCGTTGATCCCCCGAAGACGTGCTTGTTAGGAGCAAATCTTAGTATTTTAAATTATAAATATATAGGAATATTAAATTATTTTTTTTTTAAATATTTGTTAATATTATATAAAAGTTAAATTGCAAATAAAAAACGTTTAAGTATATAGAAGAAAAGAAATAAGAACACAAAGTCTTCCTCCACTGTTATATTAAAGAAATATTTAAGGATTGGAAAATTCACTACATGTTTCGAATGCAGAAGCATTCATCTTCAGGAGAATAAATAAAAAAAAGAATTATTAGATATCACCTTAACAGAGCATCAAAATTTGTAGGCACAAAGAAACCGGTTCAATGAGTAGAACGGAGAGAAAGTCATAATGTACTTTGCATAATGAAAAAAGAAAGAAAAAATGTGGGTTTATGGCTTAGGGCACATAAGAGTTCAAATGTAGAACGAAGGGTTCAGCATCTGTATATGAGAAAACTATTGGTAGATTATATTAAACAGAATGTAAAATTGAAGAGTTCTTCAATTTTATAATATAACAGAGTGGAAGAAGACTTTGTGTTCTTATTTCTTTCCTTCTAAATTTCCACTCCACTTTAAGTATGGACTATTTCTTCAAGTTTAAGTATATGTATATAAATGCAGTTTTTTTGAAGATATAGGATAATACAGTTTTGAAAAATATTTTTATTCATAACAATAGTAATTAAAATATTCATTAAAACATTTCCAAAATTTTTTTAAAGTTACCTGTTTCCAATATCCATGCTTTTATTTCGACTTTATATTTTTTTAATGAAATATATTTTTTAATTTTTGTCGGTAAATAATCGTTTAAATAAAAACATAAATATTTAAAAAAAAATTGTCCTGTGGACTTATTTATTTTAGATTTTATGGTTATTTCATTTTTATGACGTGTATTATTATGGTTTTTAAACTATATAAGATTTTTATTTTTAAATGTGTATATATTAAGATGTTATAGATGTAAAGTTGTCTAATATTAATTTTTTTTTTGTTTCAGAATATAATTTTATTGAAGGATAAGGATAATCTTTATTAAATATAATTTTTAGAAACCTTGTCTGTAATATTTCTAATTTTTTAACTAAAGTTCTATTTATGCCTCCCCAATATAAAATTCTGTAATTTAAATGAGTTTTAACTAATGCATAATATAATTTTTCCATATGTTTTAGGTTCCAAATTTTTTTAATATTTCTAAAAATTGGTAGTAAACTTTTTAATTTTTTAATCAAATATTCTATATTCAAATATGTGAAAATTTCAATTTAATTTACTGTCAAAGATTATTCCTAAATATTTTACTTGATTAACTTTTAAAATTTGAATGTTAAAGTAAAAGGAAGATAATTAGTTTTATCAAAATTAATTGTTAATAAATTTTTATCAAACCATTTTTTTATAATTTTAAATTTTTTTTAAATTTTGCTATTTAAGTTGTCCCAATTTGTATCTGTATAAAAAATTGCAGTATCATCTGCGAAACTATGAATTTTTTCCATTACAATTTACATTAAACAAATCATTAATATAGCTATTAAAAAATAATGGTACAAAAATTGTTCCTTGAGGAACACCATATTTAATTATTTTAGGATAGTTTTTTTCTTTATCTATTTGAACATAAGTTGGTCTATCTTTTAGATAATTTTTAATTAATTTAAATTGTTTTCCTCCAAATCCAATATTTTCAATTTTTTCCAACAATAAATTGTGATTAACTGTATTGAATGCTTTTGCTAAATCCAGAAAAATACAAATAGAAGGTTTTTTATTATCTAATGCATCAGTTATTTGTTCTGTTAAATAGCAAATAGCATTTTGTGTCGATTTATTTTTTTGAAACCCAAATTGTTAGAAATAAAATGTGTTCTTTCTAAATAATTTTTAATTCTTACTTTTAAAATTTTTTCAAATACTTTGGCTAATGAAGATATTAATGTTATAGGTCTATAATTATTTATTTTACTTGAATCTCTATTTTTAAAGATAGGTTTTATAACACCAATTTTAAAAGCTTGTGGATATACAGGGTGTGTCAATAAGGTGTCGGGCTTTGATAGCACCTAAACTATCAAAGATAGGGAAAAAAGTGTAATACAAAAGTTAAATGGTTTGTTAGGATGCATAATCTAAAAATATTTTCCAATCTACAGGGTGGTCCTAAAAAGTGGTAATGAATAATAAAAAAGAAAATTAAATGGGACACCCAGTATAATTTTCCAGAATATGATTCAATAGAATAAGTACTTTGCAACCATCTTAAAATTTTTGAACTAAAATGCAACGTTGCCAAGTAATTAATTTTTTTCCGAAATTTTAGTAATTTTTAGGGTATCGTAAAAAAATCATAGTAACCTGTGGATTACCCCTAGGCAAATATAATTTACATTGTGGGTACTTTAAGGTACGATATATTGATCAATAACAATGTTTTTTAAATCTCTTATACAGAGCGTTCGGTATAAGTTGGACAACTCGACAGTTTTAAAAATGCTTTATTTTAATTTTTTTAAATGGGACCCCCCTAATTTTTTTAGGCAAAAGGATGTATCTTTCGAAAACCTTACTTTTTTGTTAAACATGTCATATATCTAAATATCATAGTTTTTGAAATATTTTAGGATTTGTCTTAAATCAGGGTAAAAAAGGAAAGGATTAATTAAACAATTTAGTCAAGATTGTGTTGGAAGAAAATAGTTACAAACTACACATTTATTTTTAAGAACACTGACAAAACAAGAAGTAGGCAAAACATAGGCCCACCTAGAGAGGGGGGGGGGGCTAGGAAGCTAAATTGAGGCAAAAAATTGAAAAAAAAAAAAAATTAACAATATTTAGAAGACTCAAAATTTTGGTGACAAAAGACAACGGGGACATAATAAAAATACTATAAAAAGTGTTCAATATGACCTCCCAAATTTAAAATGCAGGCGCGAGTTCTTTTTTTAAAAGATTCGCTTACATTTCTCAACATAGTCGGAGTAATTGTTTGAAAAACTTCCCTTATTTGTGCTTGCATGTTTTCTCTTGTCGTGGGAGCTGTTTGGTTCACTTTCTCCTTTACATATCCCCATAAAAAAAAATCAAGCTTATTTAGATCGGGAGATCTTGCAGGCCACGATATTGGACCTGCTCTACCAATCCAGTGATCATTAAATCGCTGATTTAAAAAATTTCTCACGAGCATACTGTAATGAGGTGGTGCTCCATCCTGTTGAAACCACATTGTTTCGCGAATGTATTCTGGTAGTACATTTAAAAGTCCAGGTAAATCATTCTGTAAAAAATCAAGGTATATCTGGCCTGTAACATTTCCTTCAAAAAAATGTGGCCCAATAACATGATTACCTATTATGCCAGCCCACACATTAATACTATATTTATGTTGATTCCTAACTTCTCTAGTAAAAAAAGGATTACTTGTGTCGTAGTAATGAAAATTATGCCGGTTTACAAATCCATTGTTATGAAACGTGGCCTCATCACTAAACATTACATAATCGAAAAACTGCGCTTGATGTTGTATCATGTCCTGCGACCACTGACAAAAAACAACTCTCCTTTCATAGTCTTGCTCATTTAATTCTTGTAATAATTGTATGTGATATGGATGCAATTTTTCACTTCGGATAATTCTTGATGCTGAGGACGCACTGAACGGAAATTTGTTGCCAAGCTGTCTCGTACTTTTGTGGGGATCTTCAACTAAACTTAACATAACCATAAATTTATTTTCATCATTGGTAGCTGGCTTAGTTCTTTCATGTTTTTCGTAATCAACGCGCCCTGTTCTTTCAAATCTCTCCTTTACCCTTTCGAACGATTTTTGATCAGGATGAGTTCTAAGTGGATATTTTTCTGCGTATACTCTGGAAGCCAGAAATGTATTTCTGTCGCTCTCGCCCAAAACGTAGATCATGTCAACTAGTTCTTCTCTTGAAAAATTCATATTTTTCTGTTTCGATAACGTTAGTTCAGGAAATTAAAATTTAAACAGTAATAAAGCACAAAATCTTAGCGAAATAATTTTTCAATGACAGCTGTGACAAAGAAAATTATTTATGTTTTGTTCCAAAGCAATCTTGACTAAATTGTTTAATTAGAACTTTCCTTTTTTACCCTGATTTAAGACAAATCCTAAAATATTTCAAAAACTATGATATTTAGATATATGACATGTTTAACAAAAAAGTAAGGTTTTCGAAAGATACATCCTTTTGCCTAAAAAAATTAGGGGGGTCCCATTTAAAAAAATTAAAATAAAGCATTTTTAAAACTGTCGAGTTGTCCAACTTATACCGAACGCTCTGTATAAGAGATTTAAAAAACATTGTTATTGATCAATATATCGTACCTTAAAGTACCCACAATGTAAATTATATTTGCCTAGGGGTAATCCACAGGTTACTATGATTTTTTTACGATACCCTAAAAATTACTAAAATTTCGGAAAAAAATTAATTACTTGGCAACGTTGCATTTTAGTTCAAAAATTTTAAGATGGTTGCAAAGTCCTTATTCTATTGAATCATATTCTGGAAAATTATACTGGGTGTCCCATTTAATTTTCTTTTTTATTATTCAGTACCACTTTTTAGGACCACCCTGTAGATTAGAAAATATTTTTAGATTATGCATTCTAACAAACCATTTAACTTTTGTATCACACTTTTTTCCCTATCTTTGATAGTTTAGGTGCTATCAAAGCCCGACACCTTATTGACCCACCCTGTATACTTGTTTTAAAAATATTATTTATCAGAAATGTTATTGGTTTTGAAATAGTAGTTTTAATAGTTTTTAATATTTCAGTAGTTATACCATCGGCACCAGATTTTTTCAATTTCAAACTATCAATTATTTTTCAACTTCTAGATGATTAGTTTCTTCTAAATAAAATGAATTAATATTGTTTATGTTTTTATCTAAAGATGTGTTATTATATTTTTTGATTTTATTTGCTAGTTTTTCGCCTGTTCCAAAAAAATAGTCAATAAAGCTATTTGCTATACTTTTGTTATCTGTGAGTGATTTATTTTCAATTTTGATTTCGTTTCTATTTTTATCTTTTTGATTTTTATTACATATTTTTTTTATAGTTTTTCACATATCTTTATTAGAAATTTAACATTTATCAATTTCATGTTTATAAAAATTTGTTTTTGTCTCTTTAATTGGTTTACTGACTTGTTTTTATAAATTTTATATTTATATAATAAAAATCGGTCATTTTTATATAACAGTGGTAGATAAAATGGTTACCACCCTGTATAGGTATTTTAAAAATCCCAATAACTGCAATTTATTGGCATAATAAAAATAAAGGGGTTGTTAAAAAAACTGTTTCTTGGATTTGGTTGCGGTAAGATATCCAAATAAATGATACATTTGTCACTGTTTAAAGCCCCCTAAAAAAATAACCTACATTTCTAAATAATAGCTTACCAATTCCATCCTTCTGAATCGGTATAACAGATGGATCAGTATTTCCCTGATAGGCAATAGGCGTTTTCAAAACTAACCCGGGATGTTTAACAGGCTTAATTTTTCTTGTGGGGCACGGCAGTGATGTCTGGGTAGCGGTGGTTATCATATATACAGGTTGAGAATTGTCATCTTCAAGGTAGCTTGAATCATTGCTTTCATTTTTCATGTCTATGAAGTGCATCATATCATAACCTTCTACTGTATCCTGTGAAATTAACTCTTATCATATTAAGCACAAACATCTTATAAAGTATCAATACAGGGTGACTTAAATATGATTTTTTGGTTGGGTATTATAAATAAGGCAAAAATTAATTTTAATGAGGAAGTTAGGCTTGCTAGACAAAATGTATTTATTCAAGCATCAACAGCAAAAAGCCAATTACAGACACTCAACTTAAACTAATAGTCAGGCAACAATACAGTCATAAAAAACAATAACAATTAGTTCGGCAAAGTATGTATAACACAAAATACAACATGCAACAATTAGTTTATAAGTAGTTTATCCTGTATAGGTTTCTTAAAGCTTCTCAGATTAACAAGGTAGATATCAATATCAGAAGCATACAAATTAAATAAATGACATAATCTATACGGAGGGGGGGGGGGGGGGGGGGAGGACTTCTGTAAGGATTTGTTCGCGGAAAAGTCAGATAAAAACATTACGATTTCTAGAATTAACACGACTGAAGGTAAACGGTAGCTGTTCAAGAATATCAGGACAGTCAATATCACCCTTAAGATTTTAAACACTGTACAACACAAGAAGATCCTAATCCTTCTTTTACTTAAAGATAATCTATTAAAAATTCCCAAGCTGTAAAACAAATAAAGACTGACATCTTTAGTACTTCTTGCAATCAATCCAGCAATTCTTTGGACACTCTTAATTTTAGAAATTATATGACTGGAAAAGGATAATGTGGTATCAAATAAGATTCCCAGATCCTTCGGCTCATCAACCCTCTTAAGTTCAGCATTATTCAATGTATAATCATGGACAACAATCTTTTTATTAAGTGTAAACGACATACAGGCACACTTATTAACTTTAAGTCAAAACCATTTACAATAAACCAACTAGCGACATCACAGACATCCTGCTGAAATATCTCACAATCATTCCTCGAATTAATTTCAAGAAAAATCTTAAAATCATTCGCAAATACTAAGCCCTTTTAATTCCTAACCTTAGTCATAACCCTGTTAAAAGCCACTATAAAGAGCAGCGGGCCCAGATTAGAGCCTTGTGGCACCCCTGATATACTCTATACTATAAACAGATCTACATCCTTTTATTTCTACAAACTGTCTTCTATCGACCAAATATGACTGAATCAGTTTGATTGGAAATGGAGAAACATTTAAATCAGACAAATAATTTAGAATAACACGATGCCTCACTCTGTCAAAGGCTTTTTCCATATCAGTATAAATAACGTCTACTCGAGTTTTTTGGTGTAAAGGATCATCTACGTATTGAGAAAAGGTAGTCAAGTTGATAAAAGTAGATCTTTTTGGTAAAAAACCGTGCTAACACGAGAATATCCCACCCGAAACTTCACTAAAGAGCATGTCAAAAATTATACGTTCAAAAATCTTGGAGACCGCACAAACAATAGTTCTTAATGATAGATTTATAAAATCCTTGTTAACCTTTGAAAAGAAAAACGAATAAAAAAGAATTTTTAACAGCCTAACCTGTAACTTGTCAATATTTTATTAAAACAGGCATGGAGAGAAGAACAGTTCATTTTCTTGATGATGAAATTATAGTATTCTTATATCCAGCATAGAAGAATATAATAACATTATAGAGAGACCAAAAACCAGCAATTATGTATATCAGTTAACTTTAATTGGTACTTGATCCACCCAATAAAGTTAACATTGAGATTGTCAACTTTAACCTGTGAAGTCATTCTATAAGTTAACCCTCGTTCATCTATTAATTACGTTTTATAATACCCACCCTTAATCAATAGCATACTTCCAATATAATTTTTACAGCAGAGCATTACAAAAAAATATATATTTCTTCAATATGACCGCTCAGTTGTTTTTATGTGTAGGTTGTTTATGTTATTGAAAAATACTTAAGGTTTAAGCATGATTTTTAAAAGCATTAAGTAAAAATTTAAAGAAATAATTGTATGTACTAAAGTTTTTATATAAGGATGGTTGAGAAAAATAATTCAAAAAAGCAACCTTAATCAAAACAGTAACCTTAAAAAGTTAGCTATTATAACCGTCACACCACCATACAAAGTTGAGAGTGTCTTGTATTAAGAGGCAAGGAAAGTTCAAATGAAAGAGATTTTACTAAAAAAAATTAACTTTTAATATAATATCAAATATTTTGGGACACTAGCTATATTATTGAGAAATGATGACAAATACTTCAAATATAAACAGAAAACCTAAACCTTCCGGTTTACATAAACTAACTTCAATAAAAAATTATGAATTATTAAATTAAGTCACAACTTACCCACCACATAGTGTCAAAAATAACTTACCATATGAGAACTCTGCATTGCGCTATGTATATCGTCCATGGACTGGCTAGACATGCTGTGATGGGAAGGAGTATAATACATGTTTTCGTGGTGATGGTCCAACAGCATTTCATTGCTCTCATTGGCCATGAGCCCTATGGGTACTTCACCGGCGGCCTGTTGGGATCCCATCCAGACCATACCCATTTCATCCATGCCAGGCATTGTGTTGTAGACTGTGAAAACGTAAGTAACGTTTTAAAATAAAACCATATCAATTTTTAATCAACTTGGAAGAAAATTTTAACTATTTTGGATGTTGAGGGAATAAAATACACCCAAAATAAAGTTTCTGAGATTATCTGGGTTTCTGATATGTTAAGGATCAAAGTCTCAACTGATCTCACTAAAATTAAACAATGGTGTGCCAATCTTTTGACCCTGAATTTTGATAAAACCAATATTGTGGGTTTTCGGTGGGGGGAGGAGGGGGGGGGGGGGGGGGAGGGGCATTACTCACAAAAAAAAGCTAACACCAAGTTTTTAGGAGTCTTTATTGATGAGCATCTAAAGTTTGACTCTCATATCTTGGAGCTCACAAAAAAAGTGGCTTCGGGATGCTACGCTGTGCGTTTGATATCGGTGGAGATTGGAACCACCCTGGCTAAGAAGGTCTACCACTCACTGGAAGAATCTCACTTGCGATACGGAGTTGTGTTCTAGGGGAATACATGTAACTACCTCCTGAGCTCGTTGTTTGTTCTCCAGAAGCGGGCTCTAAAGTATGTATGTGGTGTAAATGGCAGAGAGTCATGCAGATCATTGTTTAGAACCAGGAAAATATTAACTTTAACATCTCTGTTTATTCTTGAAACGGTCTGTATGATTTATAAACACAAAGACACATTGCCAATTCCCGACCACTCTCACAATACTAGAAGGTCGCGAGAACTATATCTGCCTAAACCATCTTCCACCCTTATGAGGAACTCAATCATTTATGAAAGCCGTAAACTAGGTATTCAATCATATTCCGGAATATATAATTGACCTTCCTACCCTTAAGGCCTTTTTACATTGGGTGCAATTGCAAGAAAAAATTGCCTGAAAGCATGCGCTTTGTCGACGTTTTAAACAGCTGATGCAGGTTTTAAATGAGAAAACGTGCATCAGCTGATTAAAACGTCGTCGAAGCGCATGCTTCCAGGCCATTTTTCTTGTAATTGCACCCAATGGCCTTTAAACTATTTAAAAGAACTGTAAGGGAACTGCTGGCGGAGTGAGTCTATTACGAGTTGGTTGAGTATAACGACACATTTTAACTCAGTGTATTAACAGGATTGGTCATTTTTGTAAAATTTGTTTTGTGTGACATTTACTCGTGAGTTGTTTGTCGCTTGTTTTTTTTAAACTGATTTATAGCGTGTTATGTTTTACCTTTAATTATTTTTCTTGTGTACTTTTTAAGGTTTGAGCATGGTTCTGTTGCACCAGCTTGTATGCATATTTTAGCTTTGTTAACCGTTAACAGCCTCGGGTCCAGTTATCATATTCTATATGAATGAGAAATTTTCAAAAAAAGGCGATCTTTTGGCCTTGTTATTTGATGCTAAGTGCACGTGCACCAGTGACAACCAGCCAACGCCGAATGCCGCACCTGGGCGGACTGGGACTATTTGGCGTACTCTACTACCTGTGACGGCCATTCTTACTGAAATACTCATCAGAGTATTTTATCAATGTAAGATATGATATACGCGGTGACAGCTGCGAGTGCCGGTGATGGTCTTGGTTCTCTATCTTTCGAGCTAGTATTTGATATTGATAGGTAAATACTTTTATAGGGAATGGAATATTTAAGAGGAATAGGATACATATTTGATTAATAAAGTATTAACGTATTTCTCTGTCACACTATCCCATACACAAGCGATTGAGTGCAGACTACAGATAAAGATTAAATTATAGCTGGAGAAAAGGCGGAATAACAGTTAATATTTGATTAATTCAGAGCAATAAATAATTTAGGAATTTTGTTACTTAATATTAGTTTAATATTAATGTTAGGTACTTAGGTATTAAGTATGGGTCACTATGAGTATATGTTTGTATAGCCCGCTTTACAGTTTGCAATTTTTCTTTCATGCAAGAAAAGATTGCCTGCGAGTATGCGCAGAACGAGGCTAGTGATCAGCTGACGCAATTTGTATTGCTTGCAAGAAACTTGCAAGAACCCAATTTTTATTGCAATTGCAAGCGCAATTCTGGGAATTTCTTGGTGATTTATGAGACACCAACATAAATATGAAAATCTCTGACATTTGTTTATGCTTTTTCTAACCTATAAATAGTGGGTACGTTTTGTTTATGTTGGTTTGATTTTGTGTCCTCTAATACTGTTATGTTAAAATTAATGCACAAAAAAGCGCCTAACCAAATGCTTCTTATTTTAAAGGTTGGCAAGTGGTCCATCACCTACGACCTTGGCAAGTCATTGCATGCTGAAATGAGTGAAATTTTTATTGCCACAATATTATTTGCTGCAAGACAACTTGCATGAAAGAAAAATTGTAAACTGTAAAGATGCCTTATATGATATAAATATATGAAAAAAACTTGTAGGGTTGCCAATAGTCCTTTATTTCAAAGAGTAGCCCTTTATTTCAAAAGAAGGTACTTTGTCTTTTAGTAAATGTCCTTGAAAAGCAACATGGTATGGGTTTTTATGATGACATGGAAGATTTTATTTTTTAGAAGTCACCATATTGCCAGTTGGAAATAAATAACTATAAGTTCAATGTTCTGTTAGTGACTACATGATAATTGGAGCTATGAAACTAGTAGTAAGTACATGTAACCTATACAGGCTGTTCATTTTATTAGACATCACACTATTAGGATATCAGTAGGATTTTAGGTTAGAATCAAATTTATGGGTGGAGTTTTGAATTTATCAGAATCAGAATTTATTCATACATAAAAAACAAGTATCTTACAATCATCATAGTACTTAGTTTCATATTGTCATGTTTTTTAAAAATTTTTAAAATGTGATTTTTTAATATCCTGAATAACTAAAGAAAGAATTATTTGATGACAAAATAGAAAACCTTTAGTATTGGTAACCCTTAACAAATGGCATGATCACTGTATTTGAGTCTTTTTTTTAATGAAAGCCTAAAAATAGGCTGTTTATCTTCAATAAAAACTCTCATTTTATAGACACATAAAAATATTTTTTTAATTTAAGATCATATTTCTTCGCCGCATATGAAAGTTATAATGAATAGAAGAGAAGAAGAAACAAATATGCTGCATCCAAAACTTAGTCTCTAGAAACAGTATTTTAAGATGGAATATTTTAAAAACCAATTGTTTCCAGGCAAACAGGCTTTTAGATTCGTAATCTATGCCCCAGAATACATCATTCCTGAAAAAATTATTAACTTTGAAGGGGTGAGCGTATAATAGATATTTATTGAACTATTAAACGAGAAGGGAATTAATTAACTTCCAGACTCTTGGGTTTGCAACTATCAATTTCTTTATAAGTATATTTACAATTCTTTTGTACAAACAGACTGTTCAGATAGACTAGTTTTTATTTATAACATACTTACTAAGCATAGATGGAGAATATTACAGTATTTATCATTAAATGGTGTTGGGACAGTACAATGTCCTATAGAAATCCATAAACTCTGCCTTAAAATTAAATATAGCCCAATACAGGAGCTTAAAACATAAAAAGGTTTTGTTTTAAAACTATACTATTCAATTTAAAAACGAAATAAAACAAAACAATCAACAAAACTTGCATGGTATCGCCGCATCGGAAACAAAAAAGGGCGAGTATTCTACGTGTTAAAAAACTAAAAATTACATACCATTCATATTAACAGATTATCGGAAGTTCCTGGGATTCATAAGAATAAAGGAACTAAACATTTTCAGTGAAAATTTTGTATTTTTTCAACAAAAAAATCATCCAAACCACACTATTTAATTTCGGATTTCACAAACTTCAACGTTTGGTAACTTTTCTGTCATAACGCGCAGGCTGGCTATACTTGTAACCGCTCAACTGTCAATAAATCCCTAGATATTTGAATTTTGAGCCGTAATTTGGGTGTTCATTTTTAAAATTGTGTGATATTTATAAGGGTATTGTTTATTCTTTCGTTACCAGGCATAAATCTTTAATTAGTAGTTAATTCTTGAAAATAATTATTGTAATTTAATTATTTTATAGATATTCCGGTAGTTTACTTTCTAGATATTGGTAATGATCAGTTGAGAAAGAACGCTGTTTTGCTGAAGAAACTCTTCTGTGCTGTACTGTATATTATCCTCAAGGCGATAGATGCCGCTAGTCGTACTTAGGTAATTTTACATTTATAATTTATAGTAACGACAATTTGTATAATGTATTAATAATCCCATTAATATTCTATTCCAAGCATTCACTAATTTTTATGAGGTAAATAAGAGTTTTAATACTTATACAGACTGTCCATGTTGAACAGGCTCTTGTGACCTATGAATATACTATTCATCTTGGAAAAAAAAGTTTTTGTATTAATTAATTATATCTTTATTACCTAATTTTAAAACTTAAACAAATCTAGACGCTATTCCTAATACCTTTGTATAATCAGCACCTTTGGCCTGTGTTTTTTCTTTCAGAATAGTTCGTAAAACTGTGGGAATAGGTACATGAATTCTTGTGCCCAAAGGTGTGCCATTATCATCTATTAAAACTATATTGTTACTGTCAAACTTCGGAACTTTGGGTTTCTGGTTCTGTTTTAAACCAACAAGAATTGCTTTCTTCTTTTCACCTTTAATTGCAACTAAAACTTTATCACCTAAAAATGTAAAGAAAACGTAAAATAATGGCACATGATAAAAAAAACGTTCTTCTAAAGATCAACGAAATTCTGTGTTGCTTTACACATGATACTACCATGATAGACATCATTAATGGTAAATTCACTAGCTGCACATTTCACTTTCGCCGAAACCTCTAAGATTCAAAATAAAACCAGTTCTAGACACTTAGTTGCAAATCGCTTTCGCAGTCGACATTTTTGTTAAAATTACTACATATATCATAGTTTTATAATATAGTTCGTGCTTATGATTTAAAAAATATTTATTATTTTTGTCGTATTAAATTAGTAACCTGTACTGGTAAAATTGAAACGATTGTGTTACTAAGTATGCATACCTATTTTTCCAATGCCGGTTTTATTATAAACATGAATACATTTAGGTGGTTTGCCCTCTGCCATTGCTTGCTTTCCTATCGTACTGTTATCCACTACTCGAAGCTTGGTCATCTTTTGTATTTCAAACGTTGCTCTTGAGGTGTAAATGCTACATTGTGAGTTTTGTATTATTTTAGGTACTATTTGTAAACTTACTGCTTTGATAAACATTTGTAATTTTATAAAAATTTTAAAATGGTTATGAAATTTTGAGGTTATGTCCTAAAGCTTTGACTTTTGATGCAAGATGCAAACCAAAATTAACAGTTCATTCAGAAGTTTCTACAATTCACGAGTTTGGTCTGAAAACACTAGATGTCTCTACATTAATTTCTAATTGTGACACAGAGGAATAGTAGGTATGATCCTGTCGCCAAACAGTGGCAAACAAAATGTTTGGTAGCAGTGGCGTCACGGTTTCAAGTCGCGCCGGCCAAACATCTTAAAAATTATTATTGTTAAAAACTTGTTATAAAATATTTATTGTAGGCAGGAGCGGACTGGAATCATTGGCCCCGGTGGCAACATGGCCTCTATGGCTCCAGCCCTCATTATGTTTGCTGTAATGGCCATTTCATCAGCTAGCGGATTTTATAGCGAATAAATATTAACGTATACTTAAGTACCTACAGAAATAATTTTAAAGCTTATTTGAAATCTAGGTAGCATAAACAAAGTTCAAAAAGAGTTAATATAATAAAGAGGTAGTAATAGAGTATCTACGGTAAAGGGGGGGGGGGGCATTTAAAATTATAAAATTTAAAAATATTTCAAAGTTAAATAAATAGAGAAGACAAAACATTGCCCAACAAAAATGAACGTAACTCAATGAACAAAATTAAAATCTCAATAAGGGTGATAGATGTTTCGATTCTGATGCAACATCATCAATTATTTTATTGTAATCAAAATCGAAATCTCTTTCCATGTTTACCAATATAACGATTTTAACAGCTTTTCTCCAAGGGTTGATCCTAATCTAGTTTTTATTAGTTTCAGCGTAGAAAATAAACGTTCAAAAGATACCTGAGTGCAAGAGTGTTAAAATACATTTATAGGCGATATATAGAGGCTGCTATACATTGAACCACTACAATTTAAAAAATAATGTTGTTTAAATGTTGGGACCAATAATTGGCTCCCAAAGACCTTCTGGCCCCTGTGGCGATGGCCACCCGCTCCAGTCCGCCACTGATTGCAGGCAAGTATATTTGAGATGTTGAGGCTCGTCTCCCTATCTTGTTAATTAAATAAAACCTACACCAACTACCACTACCACACTACCTACTATTATTGTAAAAGAGAAGAAGAGGCACAGTCAACCACACCTCATAAAAGACACATATGGAGAAAGTTAACAAAAATGTAATTATTACATTTTTTAATTATGGAAAGAAAATTAGCTGCGGCGGACAGTGTTGTGTAGGTATGTCTTTTGCATTAAAGTACACAGAGACGCCAAAATAATGGGTTCCCTGGGGCTGGTACACTCAAGAGGAAAGAAAGTCCTTCATGGTCCAAAACCAAAACATAAAATGCAAAAAATTTTTCTTAAATTACCGATACATTTATAAAATTAAATATTTTTCAGTGTAATTGCATATCAGAAATACTTTTTCATACCGAACAATTTTTCATAATTACGTGACTACCTATATCTCAATTCAAACTTAAAATATACTTTATTGTCGAAAGAAACAGTATCCTTATCGACAAGGTCACTTACCTAGTATCTAAATATGCTTAGCTTACATAAATACATTTAAAAACAAAACAATTATGGAGGAGAAAAAAAACAAACACTATGCCCAACACGAAAGGGTTTAAAATAAGCAAAAATTCAGAAACAAAAAACGATTAAAATTCTGTAAAACCCACAGATTATCGTATTACTGATGGATCATTAAAAAATTCATCTAAAGTGTGGTAAGCTTTTTCAGTTATGAAACGCTTAGTTAGTTTCTTAAACTTTTTAAAATTTTGTTGCCTTCTTAAAGCGAGAGGAAGATAATTAAATATTTTCTTACCACCATATATAAAAGATTTTCTAATTTGTTCTGAATGAGGTATAGGTAAGCTTAAAAAAAGATTGACGCGTATTATAATAAGAAGGCAACAACAGCTTACTTTTATATTTTTTTATAAACAAGACAGGCAGTCTCTAAAATAAAGATAGAGCAAAGAGTCAATATTGCATGCCTTAGAAATAGTGGGCGACAAGAATCCCTAATTGTAGCACCACACATGTGTCTTATTGCTCTCTTTTGCAGAACAAACACCGTGTTAAATAAATACTGGTTACATGATCCCCAAAAATAGATTCCATAACGAAGATGGGACTCTATCAAAGCATAGAGTAATAGCTTTTTGCCACAGAAAACTTTAAGTTATTTGATATCATCCTTAGAGCATAACAGTTTGAAGAATTTTTATTACACAATAAGTTGATAATATGAGTTTCAAATTTAATAGAGCTGTCTATTGATAATCCCAAAAACTTATTCACAGAGAGCACTGAAATATTTTCATCCTCCATAACACATTTAAAATTCAACACATTTGTCTTTGCTATATTAAAGGATAACAGATTAGCATCACACCACTTTCTCATCTTGTCCAAGTCGTTACTAATTTCTACTTTAAGTTTATCAACGTCTGTTCCGTGCCAAAGAATGGTAGTGTCATCAGCGAAAATAGTGAATTTTCCAGATATTGGCGCAAAATTTTTTGTAAGAACCTGTTTCATATGTGTCAAATAGGTGTCATTATTTATAGCGAATCGAAAATCCGGTTTCATGCTTCAGTCAGCGCTGAGATTTTCGCACCTGAAAAATCGATTAAAGGGCTTTTGTTGGTTTTGGCAAAATGTCACCATTGTCACAAATAAAAGTACCTACTTTATTCTTGTATCAAATTCAGATTTTTTGACAAACCTCGTTTACGCCTGAAAAAATTTGACATCTGATGGTTGCATTTTAGGTTTTGGACCATGCAGAACCATACAGAATAACTTTTTTTTTGTAAAATTAATAATATGGAAGTTTTCCATATGGCCACAACTTAAACTAGGATAGTTCTCAAATTCGACATTTCTTTCTTTAAATACCAACAAGTCAATTTTTTTAAATTCGGACCTTAAATACCGTTTTAGGGACTTCTAAGCTGTAGAAATTTATATCTACAAATTAAAGTTTTTTGAAATTTTAACGTTTGGTCATCTAATAAAACATTTTTTTAATGTTTTCATATCATTACGGTCCTGAACATTTACAGCCAAACTAAAAAAATTCTGATTTGAAAAATCCGTTAATTTTTACTTAGACCTGATATTTGATATTTTGTAAGAAAAAAGACCTAAAGTCTCGGACTCAAATATTTTTCTGTCTGATTCTTTTTGTTACATGTTTCACCTAAAACTGGCATCATCAGACCGTATAAACAGTAAAAAAAATTAAAATTGTTTTGAAACAAACATAAGCGCATCACAGTAACATAACTGGACCAACATTTTAATTACCTTTTTTCGCTTAGGAGCATTACCACACACGCATTACAATTTTTTTCTGTTTTACAGTATTTCAGTCTAGGTCTAGGGCAAAAACCAAATAACTTAGGATATATTTTATATTATTAAAATAAATAAAATACTAATAAAAAATAGAATTACTTCTCATGCCTTAAAAACTTGTTTACTTGTACATATTGTTACGGTAAATCTTATTGAAATAATAGTGACATTTTGCCAACCAACAAAATTTCTCTAAACGCTATTACAAACGTGATTTTCTCGGAATTCACACAAACAATTTTGTCAAAACCTGTTTCATATTCAGCGGCAAATATAATTATTTTCAGCGAATCGAGAATCCTGTTTCAGCTATCAGCCAGTACGGAGATTTTAGCGCCTGAAAGATCGGTTAGCGGGATTTTGTTGGCTGGCAAAATGTCACCAATAAACGGCCTAAACACTATAACTTTCTGTAATGTTATGTAATTTTAATATTTAAGTAATCTTAAAAATAATTGCCAGGGCCGTAATGGTAAAGAAAGAATAATTTAAAATATTAATGATGTGATATTTGATGACAAAACGTTAAAATTTTAAAAATCTTTAAATTGTATTAAATTTGCAATGCGTTAAAGTCCGTATTTAAAAAAATTGACTTGTGGTTAGTATCTGAAGAACAAAACATCAAATTTAAAAACTAATAATCCCATATTGAAGAACATAAAGAACGGCTATGAGAAAACGTATTTTTTTCCTAAGTCAAAAATGAAGACGCAAAAAATTAAAACCCAAAACTAGAAATTTTGTGTTTTTTTTCGGATATTTCCAAAGGTATTCGGAATATTTAAAAATTTCTTTCACCAAAGTATTAAGCCCCAAAATATGCAATTTTGCCTTAGTTTAACCATCTTTGTATCTCTTACCGTTTTCGAGATCCCTTACTACGCACACGAATTTGTAGCACCCCGTATACGGTCTGGCAAAATGCTTTTACAATCATTCGCCTGACGTACAGAAAATAGAACGTAATACACGATCTATAAATCAAATAAAGATTATCTAGCTTCAGCGATTTTTATTAAAATTGTTTCAATAGCCGGTTCTTGTTAACCAACAAAATCCCGCTAACGATATATTAAACTTTAATTTCTCTGAGGCCACACAAAAATTTTTGTAAAAACCTGTTTCATTTGAGGGAAAAGTGTCATTCTTTCTAACGAAGCAAAATTCGGGTTTCCGCCGTCAGCGGATGCCGAGATTTTAGCGCCTTAAAAACCGAATAGCGGGAATTTGTTGGTTGGTAAAAACTGGCTAATATTTGGCGATCTTACCCTAAATGCTAAACTCGTTCTACCGTTTAATTTAACGTTAGAAAGTTTAACTTGACGCAAGGAACTTTTGTTTTAAAAATCCTATCTTTCATTTCTTTTTGATGTAACGAGGTCTACATTTTCTAACAGAATATGGGCCAAAAATCTATTATTGCTAAAATCTTATCAAAATTTACTCTTTTACTAGAAGAATTTTAAGCGACCAGTGTCAGAACAGAAGCTGATATTAGAGATCCATGGGAATTTGTAACCCAGATACTAATAACTCTATTAATAGAGATGTCATTAAAAGGGACAAACCAAACTACCATTCAATATAATCCTATTAAATAAATAGAGCTTTATCTGCTTTATCCTTTCCGATAGGCCCGGTGTTTTGACTGTTTGTTGGATTAAAAGTATTACCTTTCAAGTGGGTCGAGCGTTGGAATGTTTATTCTTCGGGCTTTGTGGACCCGTCGGGTCCAATTGGACTCTGCGGTTGACATCCATTCACGTAGGTGTGGACAGCATAAGTACTTGTCAAACAACGTGTCACTGCTCCATTCTACGCTAAGAAAATAAAGAATAATGGGTTTTCTACCTGTAAACTTTTTGTGAGAATCTTATCGCTTTGAATTGACCACAACAGATCGTAAGCACAATAATTATTATACATTATTAATGTGTCAGTCTTTTCAATGTATACGCGGACTCTTTTATATCGACGGATATTTATGGTTTAAATATATACCAATGGACCTTTTTACTAAATATTGAATTTGGCTGTGCTCTATATCAGCGGCGGCTCCTCCTTGAGGTCGCGTGACCGTGCGCCCCCCTGCCACCTTCCAAAGATACAATAATTTTATTTCATCACGCTTATTGTTTAATTTATCAATAAATAAATTTGGTAGATCTACCTACCGATTTCAGGAGGATTGGCAACACTGCCTGCGACTCTCTTCGTTCCCTGGCGATAATCCACGCGCTATCATTTAATGCGCTCGGTTGTGACTCGATACCGAATTCCCTGCGGCTGCTTTTTCCTGACGAAGGCGTCCTCGCATGGTTCTATTCCACCCGCTGCGCTTAAAAACACGGTGAAACTCGTTGCTTTATTCGCAATTGTTGTGCAGTCAACGGCAAAGCAATAACGTAAAGTGAGAGGCGCGGCAAGTGGATTCGACCGCGTTAAAATTTGCCACATAAAATAGCGGCTTTTTCTTAATCCGAATTACAAAAAAACTAAGCAAAATATTGAATTTGTGTAAAGAAGTTATTTTCATCCAAAAAAAATATTCCAATGAAAACCATCAACATTTTTGTTTAATTTCATTGTATTGTTAAAAATATTTAACGTTATTTTTTTTAATGAAAATGACTTTCTCACACTCCTCAATATCAGTGAATCCAAATTTAAAGTTTTCAAAAATCCAGTAATAAACGTTAGCCAGGATTCGGGTCAAGAGAACCCAATATTAGATGTTATGGCTTAATATTTCCGCCACTGAAGAAGTTCTAAAGAAAAAGTGACAAGAATGACAAGTGTTTGCTTTTATTTGAAATGTTAATTAATACAAGTCAGTGGCCCGTGATTACTTGTTCTAAGTTAAGAAATAAAATTAATTCTGCATCCAAAATCCCAAGACCAGCACAACCATAATCAAAACAATAGCTATTAGTCGAATTTCCGAGTAAAACTATTACCGCTATTCACATCACAACAAACTTTTACCGCAATTCACAGCACAACAAACTTTTGCATATTTTAAACACAAAATACAACTGTGCCGAAAGGCTTTGTCACCTGTTAGTAAGCAACTCAAACTAGAAAATTATTTGTTTAACCACAAGGTTCACAAATATTTAAATAGTGTAAAACTAAATAAACAAACCGAAGTACGTTTGTATATATTAGACTGGAATCGCAACGGCGAGTTGCGAAAAATCAGGTACTGCGTCGTTCAAATTCGGTCATTAATGTCCGCTAAATTAGGGTTGCTTCTAGGGGTACTTACTCAACATTTTAGAAGATCGTTTAAAAAATAATTAATTAGTAAGTAGTGTTTCTCTAGGATACCCAATTAAGGAGTCACCCAATGAAACATAACGCGTTAACTCAATGCTGTACTTAAGTGTACCTATATCAGCACATTAAATTTTCAACCGCTAATATATCGGCATTCACTAACTCCTAAACCCTGAATTTAGGTTCGCTTGAGGGAATGATATTTGCCGCTGAATATCAAACAGGTTTTTACCAAATTTTGTTAGTGGCTGAAACTGGCTTAATGTTTGAAACCGGTAAATCATAAATAAACATTTTGTGAGGGACAACACTGTTTTTTGAACGGCAATAGAGTTTTGGACTTGCATTGCCTTTATTTGTTTTGAATCACAACGTTTTAACTGGCAAAAGTATCTCCAGTCGTCTTCAGGTGAATAATAAATAAGCATCGTAGCTACAGCTCTATTTATACTAGGTAGGTGTAGTGACGAATTGGGCGGAGTCATGCGTTTAACTCTTACGTATTCAGCCAGTATGCACCTACCTAGTATAAATAGAGCTGTAGTTACCAAACTTATTAAGTATTCACCCGAAGACGACTGGAGTTACTTACCAATTGAAACGTTGTGGTTGAGAACAAATAAAGAAAATGCAAGTCCAAAACTATACTGTCTTTCAAGAAGCGTCATTGTCTCCAACGTTCAAACAGATAATACAGTTTTTTATTTCATTCGTTACGTAAGTATTGCTAACTCATATAAATAAAAATCTATACAAAAATATTTGTCTATGATGTGACTTATCTGTCCCGGACTGAATAAACAAATTTCGATACAATGGGGCCTCTTGAAATATTATACGCGATAACTTACTACACGCAGAAAAACCAAGCAGAGTAATGGCTTAGTATTTTGATAACATAAATATAAGAATTAATTAAGTGTAGAACAGTAAATTAAAACTTAAAAGCCCGGTCACACGACGCGAGAATGGTAAAATATCGTATATATAACCTCACGAGAAAATAAGCGGTTTTTGTCAACTGATGTCAAAATCCCGCAAATCAATTTTTTAACCGCAATGTTCTCCGAAGCTACTCAAACGATTGGGCAAATATTGCATGATATTGAATATCACTTTGTTATATTAGAACCTGAGACATAATCTATTGCATACATTATTACAATCACCATCACATCCACATACCTCTGAGTGTCACATTATTACAATATTATATGAGTGCAATGTTGAGGTAACAAAACGTTGTTTGATGAGGGGTTTTGTGGGTTGGCAAAAACTGGCCAATATCGTTACAATTATTACTGAAACATGCTTGTAGTGGCGGATCCAGAATTTAACTGAGTGGGGGTGTAGAAGGTAAAAGGTCTAGCAAACCAACATGCCCAGTGGCGTAGCCGGGGGGCTCAGTGGGCGTAAGTAGAACAGAGAAAAGGAACAGTCGGGACTATATGTATTTTATGACATTGTACCTAGTAAAAAACGTGAACATTTTCGAGGCCACGCCCAAAATTCGTTTAAAATTAATTCACCTAACTACTATCAAATTTCGAGAATTAAATTATTATCTCGCCCCCTCTGCATGGTTTAATTAAATTTATTTTTGTAAATGTTTTTTTTATATGCCTAACTGGCTCTTTATAATTTTTTTTTTATATTTGTGAAAAATATGAATATTGGTGTTGATCCAAAATTTTAACATAAGACGTATGTATGACTCTATCAAGCGTTTTTCGGGCTCGGTTTCTCATGATTAAAAATAAAGTAAATATCGCTCACCACGCCAAAATTGATGATTTTTTCAGAAATCATGTATTTTAGGAGCGTAGATCTAAGAGCAGTTTTTGGTGCAAATGCAAATGCTTAGGTTTTAAAATACTCCTTCTTAAATGTGATTTTGTATATTCATAATAAAGCATTCTCGTTTCTTCCTGTTTTTTTTTATTATAAATTATCACACTTCTTCCTTAAAAAATGTTTCAATTAAAATGTTTACTTTAATTTTTCTCTTTAAAACTAAATACCTAAGTATTTGTTTTTTGTTTTTGTTGTAACAATATTTCATTGGTTTGGGTTATATTTTTGTTGATTTAAAATAGCTCTAAAAAATGGAAAACGGAACAGACAAGTATTTAATAGAAAAATTAAAAATTAGGTTGCAATTAGACTTTTAGACCCGAGCTCCCTCCCCCTAAATACGCCACTGAACATGCCCGCTACATATGCCCTGCTAGACCTTTAACCTAGTGATCGTCTGATCTAGTTAACTTTCCTAATTTCTTAGGTTTTACATTCTTCCTCCCAATTCAAAAGCAAAATGAACGTCTACTAATACAACAACCGTTTGTGTCTATCTAGAGTCTCTCACATACTAACCCTTTAAACCTTATTACTTCAAATCATGCTACCGTTTATACTTAATACTCCTATTGCCTTTTCTTATGAACCATTTTGTCTAAGCTCCGTTAAGATGGTAAACGGCTTCCTTTCTAGCTCCTTAATTTTATTTAAACCACTATCTGTTTCTCCTGATGATGAATGTTTTTACATTTGACATGCACATGTAGAGAACTATCCTAAATTAAAAGTTGTTCTTAAAGATACCAGTCAGTGGAGGAAGACTTAAAATGTCTTATTTTATTTTGATTTATAATCCCACTCCATTTGAAGTATGGACCACTTCTTCAATTTAGAGAAGAAACAATGTTTTGAATAATTAGAAATAACTCTGAAATAAAAAAATTATAACAATAAATAAAACGAGAAATTCAATTATATATTAAAGTACAAATTTTTTCCATTTTTTTATATGTTAATTTCTCTCCGTTTTTTTTTTTCGTGTAAAGTAGTGCTTTAAGTACGCACTCAAATTAGATTAGGAAAACATTCAATTTAACATTATAATTATTGCTGTACATAAAAACGTGAACAATTAGTTCAATTTTAATCCTATTTGCATATTGACCAAAATGTTACAGAAAGCGACGACATTGTTCCGTCCATATTTTGTTTATTTTGCTGTTGTCACAGGTATATATCTATTCTTTTAATTTATTATATTACTAAGTATTTAATATTGGCTATTAAAACCACTTTTGAAGGGTGGGATTTACGTGAGGGACAGGGGGGAAGGAAGAAGGATAATAGGGGATTAATACATTTTACATTGGAAATCACGTATCATCCACTCGCTGGATGACTACTAAAATTATTAAAAAATACTATTCAAGAAAAAAAAACAATTTCCGGATATAATGAAAATTTATTTATTTGGCTTTTTCAGGCAACCTACTCTCATTCACAGGGGCTATTGGATTCAACTGGTCAGCAACAATAGTCCCCCATCTACAAAGCAATGACACCTCCATCAATCCTTTACCGAAACCACTGACAACCCTCGAAAGCTCATGGATAGTTTCCATACTTATGATCGGTTGCCTGGTGGGGCCACTGATTGGAGGAGTTCTCATAGCAAAGTTAGGAAAAAAGAAGAGTATTCTTCTTCTGGGAATTCCTGCCTTTACTGGTCATCTAATTGCGGCCTTTGCAAAGCCTGTATGGTTGTTTCTTATAGCCAGATTTTTAATGGGACTAACGTTAGGATCCTCTTTTGGAGTTATGGCCAGTTACTTTGGTGATATTTCCGAAGACAAGAATCGAGGATTACTTGGATCCTCTGCTACTGTATTTATGAGTATGGGAGGATTGTATGTTTATATAGTTGGGCCGTTTGTTTCTTTGCAAGTATTTAGTATATTAAATCTTATTCCACTGATTCTACTATTCATGCTCTTTGGATTCTTTGTACCAGACACTCCGTTTGACCTCCTGCAGAAAAATGCTATAGAGGAAGCTAGAAAGAGTCTGTCTTTTTATAGAGGTAAGTAAGCGTAAGCATTAAGTTTAAATTAACATTAATAATTTTTGTTAAATAGTAGATTTAGAAGAATTGTACGCTTCGATAATTGCAACATGCGTTGTCCGTCCGCTTTCAAAAAATGTCCACTAGGTTAATTTATTTAAAAAAAAATTGTTTTTAAAGTTTAAATAGGGCAGTTTGTTTACCTAATATCCTATATAAAAATATGATTTGTTATTAAATAAAAGCGAAAAACTAAACATAATTCAATTTTATAAGAAAGTTGTATTATAGTCTTCTCAGTTACTGCTTTGAATTTCAATATTTAAAGGACGACGGATCACTGCAAAAAATGTGGCAACCGTTTTTGGAGACAAACTAATGTTACTGGCTAGATGAATGTCACATCTTCTGACGTAATTTTTGATGTGAGTCATGTCATTGATTAAATTCAACCACCTATTATAGATGGACAAATATGTTCATTCATAGAAATGGCTCCGCTTCCCGACTACATTAGTTTGGACGAGGAGACTGAGGGGTTCGATGGCTCATACTTATTCTATGAGCCATCGAACCCTAAACTCAGTGGTCTATAGTATATTTCAGAAAGGTGTAGAGTAATAAGATGGGAAATTCCGTCCACTTCGGCTCAATTTCAGTTACGGCCATAGGCGCAGGTAAATTTTGTGCATTAAATTCAAATAACCAAAATTGTGGCAAGACAAAAATATAACCAGTGCTCGCTAAGCTTTCATGGAAGGCCTTTCAACGGGTATTAAGGTGCCTTCAGGTAAAGGGAAAAGACTAATAATCGTCCATATTGGAAGCAAAGAGGGATTTTAAAAAGAAAGTTTGCTAATCTTTCAGTCGTTCAATACCGGAGATTACCACTAGGACATGAATTTAAATGTTTTTGAGGACTTGGTGAAATGATAAAATATCTTTCAGCTGATTCAGTAGTAGTTATGGATAACGTAAGCTATCATTCACGACGTACAGAGAAGACTTCAACATCATCTTGGAGAAAACAATAAATTATCGACTGGTTAATCACCAAAAGTAGGTATTGAATTTGAAGATAATTTGATAAAGAAGGAACTATTAGCTATAGCAAATTTACACAAAATCATCATTTTATGAAATATGCCGTGGAAGATATAGCTGAAAAATATAGTGTTACCTTATATGGCGCAAGTGAAATGATTTTTAGCAAGACACAACACGACATTCAAAATGAAAGACGTTACCACAAAACCACAAATAAGCCCTGATTTATCGTATTATAACCTAGATTTGACAAATGTCAGTCCATAGGCTTTGTTCTGGCCAAAATTGGCGCGTTTTATTTGCATTGGCGTCGATTGTCAAACTTACCAAAATATGGTTAAACTTAAGAATTTTTATTTTTGTTAGAGGTACTTTTATAACTTTGTAGGTTTAAAATTGCACGTAGAATAATATGTAACATATAATATGACTATTTACATTGACATTTGCCAATTTATAGTTATTATATGTATATATACGTCAAATTGAGAAAATATTTTTTGCCTGTTTCAAAAAGAAATATTCAATGGAGAATCTGGCAAAAATGCTTAGACTGATCGCTATTAATGGCGAACGGAATAGATAAACAATTTGGTTACATCTATAATCGGATGTTGATTAAATCTTATATTTTTCCATTTGACCAGGACTGAAATAAGCTGAAATGAGCTAATTATCTTCTTTTACTTAATTTAATTTTATCAACTTCTATTGATAGGGCCCTATTATTACTATTATCAACAGACCAACCTTATTTTTTGTTTCTGTTATGATCATATAATTGCGAGTTGTGACATTCATTTAGCCAGTAATTATTATAAAGACTATATATACTATTGTAATTTAAATATTAGTTTGTCGTAGGTAAAACTGTGACCGAAACTGAAGCTGAATTTAAAAAACTACTGGACAGCGTAAAAGGCAAAGACGAGATTCAGACTAAAAAGGATACTTTAGAACAATTTAAAAGTATTTATCGCAGTCAGCCACTATTCAGAGGATTTAAAATGGTAGGAGTAATATTGTTTCTTCAGGGAGTTAGTGGAATGGCTGCTGTTGCGTCTTACTATCAGACTATTTTCGATGAATCTTCTGGTTCATTAGACTCAACGTACTCAGTCATGATTGTGGGAGTGGTTACAGCATTCTCCACATCGTTAACTTCACAACTGGTTGAAAGACTGGGCAGAAAAATACTGCTTCTTATGGGTTACGTCTTTATGTGTATTTCGTTATTCGCGTTAGGAACATATTTCTTATTAAAATCTCAAGGGCATAACACTGATCCAATTTCATGGCTACCTCTGACTAGTTTAATGGCTCATACATTAGCCTACAATTTTCAAGGTAGCATTCCCTGGATACATCTAACGGACATATTTCCTCCTGATGTTTTAGATTTATGTACCACTATAGCCTCGGTTACAATGTGGGTAATGTCATTTAGTGTGTCACTTGTTTTTCCCTATTTAAGGAATGTTCTTGGAAATTATGGAGCTTTTTATTTGTTTGGCGGATGTATGGCTTGTGCTGTAGTATTCGCAATTTTATCTGTTCCCGAAACTAAAGGTAGAAGTGTTGAAGAAGTTAAAGAGATATTAACTAAAAATTAACGGAAATACTAAGATAATTTTTTTGCGAATGAACTTTTTAAAAGGTCATTCTAAATTTTTTAAATCAGGATGAGCTAAGACAAAAAATAGTAGATAGTTAGGAACAAATAACTATTTTTTTTCCACTACTGACCTTAAAATCACTCATTATTGACCGATTATTAACTTTAGAAATCGTTTTTCTTTACCCCTTGTCAATAACGACGGTCAATAATAGATGCTTCTGACAAAAACAATATAAAACAGGCAACTTGACCTTTTTTATTTTAAAAATATATGAAAACGACATGTTTAGACAACCTGTTATCAAAAAGACTTGAATTTTTTTATGAATCGACAAATACTGACAACTAAGAATGCCATCTGACAAGATAAAAAAAAATGCTGCAAATTTCAAAGCAAAGGTAACTTGACTGAAAAAACAGAAGCAACCCTAAGAAGGTATGTTAACTTTAATTAATAATTTAATGTTGTAAATGTGTTATAAGTGGAAAAAATAATATATTTACCACGGTCTAGACAGCTTTTATTGCCCTTACGTCTTAAATCCCTCGTCGCTGCGCTCCTCGGGATTTAAAATCGACGCTCGGTCAATAATAATATCTGTCTAAACCTTGGTTAATAATATACTATTTAGTGCTAATCATCTCAAGACGATTATAAAGTGTTATTGATAATAATGGTTTCTTAACAAAATATTGAAATTATTTAGTTTTTAATGAATATTTGTTATTCTTATAAATATTTTATTTTATCCTGTGTTATCATTAACTCCTACAATCTAATGTTTTAGTGCCTAAATAAAGAGCCGGCTTGGGCCTCGACATGCAATCCTTACTGTCGTCCGAGAATGTTCAGCTTTTCCTACTAGGTATACAATATACTATTTTTTCACAGTAAATCCAAAGACAGGCTGGATGCTTCACATATTTTTTTAAATCTAGTATAGATCTGATTGTAGTATATAACTATGATGTTGTTTATAAATACTACATATTTACCTAAATAGAGTCTTTGTTTGTTTTTCAAGCCTTGTCAAATTTCCTAGCTCCTAACAACAAAAATAAGTAAGGAACGCGGTTTCTGCTAAGCAAGTAATGAAATAATTGGCAATTTCTGTGGTTTGTTTAGTACCTATTATTGAAATGACGTAATTTATGGATATTTGTTGCGGTACGGCGCTATAGAACCCTTTTTAAAAGTTGTTATTTCACTTGTAATGATGGTGATGGTGTGTGTTAGTGTTAAATCTTGCAAGCTAAATTAGAACCACTTTCTTTTATCCTACAAAGTTGACATTTTACATGTTGATTCAGTTTCAATGATAATGCATTTTTTATGATATGCATGACCTGATTCTACACCCGAGATATACAGGGTGGTCAATTAGGTGTGCGGCCAATGGACATTTTTTTTATTAGTTGCACAACCAAAGCTTAAATACCGCCAAAAGTTATTGCATGTCCGATAAACATTTCAGGTACACTTAGAATGGTTTCAAGTTAAATAGTGTACAGGGCGGGCCAAAAAATATGAAAAAATTAGAACCACTTCCTTTTTTGCAATGAACATACTAAGAAAAATATTCAATGAAAATTAAAAAAGAAATATTAAAAAAACTAGTACAAAAAAATTAAAAAAAAATCTTTTATTTGAATACGCTAAAAAGAAGAAAATAAACTTTGAAGTAAATCAAACCCATCCTTTTGTTACATTAAACATTTTTATGATATACAAGCTTGTCGCGAGAATAAATCTAGACCCAGGTCATTTTAAATTTAATTTATGAGAAATACACAGATTTATCATACATTTTTTTAACATAATAAAAATATGGGTTTGATTTACTTCAAAGTTTATTTTCTTTTTTTTGGCGCATTCAAATAAAAGCTTTTTTTTAGTTTATTTTTTATTATAAGTTTATTTAAATTTTATCAGTAAATTAAAAAGTGGCTATTGTCATTAGCCCATGAGCAAAGCCACTTAAATAATAAATCAAGTTATTACATTAGAATAATATAAATCTGCAACGTCCGGAAACATAATTTTGTCTATTACATTATTATGAATTTTATTATAGTTATGCGCTCAACTTTAACAATTGCCAAACCACTGAACGCGTATTCAAAAATAAATTACACTAGGAGTTACCTTGCTTCTGAAACAAGATTTTTCTGAAGCAATGAAAAGTTCTCTCCTAAATAGAAAACAAGTCAAAAAACTGTTTTGAATACTTCAAGTGTCGTGTCGGAACATTTTTCCTTCTAGGAATTATTAATTAGCGTGTTAGCAAACAGTGTAATATTTTCTTTTAAATCAACTAATTTCCTACATCGACCTTGGTAGCTTCTGAAACAAGATTTTTGACTTACTCGAAAGAAGATTGTTTTAAATCTACTTCTAAATTGAATGTTAAGTTTAGTGTTGTACAAAGTGTTTAATTGTCGGTAATTTTACGGCGTATCTAACTCCGTTATGAGTGAATGGTATCTGGCTACATTTTTACGTTGTGCTTTTATTATAAATATTTTCAAAAAATTCGGATATAGGATAATTTTTGTATAAAAATATATTTTATATCACAACATAGATAAGTAACTAGAAAACCCTATGAAAAATCTCGGTAAGTAATTGGGAATTTTCAGAAAAAGAACTTAAAAAAATATATTAAATATTATTAATAATAATATGGTCATGAAAACCCTATTTTTAAATTTATTTTTGATTTATGCATAAAGTTTTAAACATATTTTATGAAAATGGGATATGATTATGAAAAAATAATAATTAGTTGTTATAATATGTTATTTTGGCTTACCCTTTATACCGGGTCCGTGGAAAAGTTTGCACCATATGGGAAACTTTTTATGGTAACCCATCTTTGATTTATTATATCTAATAAATCCCTTTATTTCATTTTCTTTCTAACGGTGTATCACAAGTTAATAATTATTTATTAGGTAATAGTAGAAATTAACAAGAACTATCATAAATGTAATTCCTAGACCCGTATAAGCCATGAGAAGATATGTCAAGTATGCCGTGTCATGGAAAACAATTCATTCATTTCAATTTTCGTAATTATTATTTCATACCATTTGACATTATGATCTAATAAAAGCAGAAATATTGTTTTTGTTTTCTACAGCATACTAGACTGATCTTCTTATGGATTATACGGGTCTAGAAATTACATTTATGATATTTCTTGTTAATTTCTACTATTACCTAATAAATAATCAATTTGTGATATACAGTTAGAAAGGAAATTAAATGAAGAATATTAATATAATAAAACAATGATGGGTTGCCATTTGGAAAAACGGAGAAATTCCGCTTGGTTTATTAGAAAACAGGTGTAAATAAAATAACCCTGACCGATACATTTGTCTTAAGAAAGTCTCAAAAATAATTTTAGTTCCATCACATATGCCGGGTGTCCCATTATGGATGGCCACCGGCCGTATCTAGGAAACTACTGGGCATAGAAACTCGGGAAAAATCGTAATTAAAGTGGCTAAGAGAAAATTCTGGAAATAATTTTTAAGTTCCGCATTTTGCCGGAAGAGGGCACAATCGAAAATTAAATATTAAAATTCTAAATTTCTCCGAAAATTCCCACATTAAGGTATACCTTTGGTAACATCATTAGAAAACTTTGACAATTCTGCATCATTTTAGTTTAGGGCTCATTGGCGTACCGACCTTGATAAGAGTGGTGGAAGCTATTGAAAGTGTAATTATTAGATTTTCTGTAACTTCTAAACGACTTATCCGATTTTAGTAAACTTAAGCTTGTTGGAAAGAAGAAGGTAAGTACTTTTGATTATCGTATCCATTGGTACATGATAGTTCGTAATAAAATAGCTAGAGAACGTAATTTGTGATAGTAACAGATTTTTTTATTTTATCCCGAAAACTCAAACCATACGGCATAACTATGACATCATAATGGGGAAGTAGATTAAATTTGCAAGAAAAAATGTGTAGACCGCAGTTCAATATCTTCTTTCGTTTCAGAGTTATTGCCAAAAGAATAATTTTTAATATTTTAATTGAAGATGTGATTGTTTTTACAGTTTCGTTGTCAAGCATTCCACTACAAAAAATATTTTTAACTTTGATGATGATGTAAGTTTGTCACCCATTATTCTTATGGCCCAAAAACTATTTATTAATCATATAATTATCGAATACTTCTAGTTAGACATAACTCGAATATGGTACAAATGAAGTACAACGGAAGAAGAGTAAATGTGGGAGAGTCTTTAGCAGAGAAAATTATATCAAATTTAATCAGCTTGCCTTGGCCACCAACTGAGATTGCCCGGGTGATTGTGAAGATCAGTTCAAATATTTTTATGACTTACTGTTGAATGTTTTTAATGCTTGTTTTCCTTTTCAAAAGTTAAAGGTTAAAAAGAAAAAGAAACCTTGGCTTACCAGGGGACTCAAAATATCGGCTAAAAATCTAAGATCTCTTCATTACATCAGAAAACATATAAACAACGATTCATTTTTGTCATACTTTAATTCTTACCGTAGTTTGTACAGGAAACTTATTGCTCTTGCTAAGAGATCTCACTATAACTCCAGAATAGCTCAATCAAGGGACAAGCAGAGGGAGAGCTGGTCAATTGTTAATGATCTCAGGGGTAAGGGAGGGAATATTCGAGTCGTGCCTGACTTATCTCCTGATACTTTGAACGCTTTCTACTGCTCTGTGGCTACCAAGATAGTCGGTAACATCAAACCTTCACGAGATGCACTGGATTTTTTGGGTGATACTTCAGTACCTGATTCCTGTTATTTCGAACCAACTGATATTGTTGAGATTAAGCAAACTCTAAACGGGTTTAAAAAGAAGAACGCATGTGGTCTGGATAATCTATCAGCTAATATATTGCTGAACCTTCCGGATCTTGCAATTGGTGCCTTGTCGCTGGCAATTAATAGCTCATTGGAGATGGGAGTTTTTCCGTCTAATCTCAAGACTGCCTTGGTGGTCCCCCTGCACAAGGGTGGTGATGTCGACTTAGAATCAAATTTTCGCCCTATTTCCTTGCTGTCTACGCTGTCTAAACTTCTAGAGAAGCTCGTTCATAAGAGACTTACTAGCTTTCTGCTAAAGTATAATATAATTGATAAAAACCAATTTGGATTCCAAAGTTCAAAAAATACCAGTGATGCCATATTTTTCTTTCTTGAAAGACTCTATTTAAAAATTAATGATAGATCAGCGGCAGCGGCGGTGTTCTGTGACTTATCCAAGGCGTTTGTTTGTGTTAGTTACCGAATTCTGCTGCTGAAGCTGGAGCATTATGGCTGTAGAAGCAATGTGTTGGACTGGTTTCGATCATACCTGAGTGATCGTAAGCAGGTTGTTAGCGTGGCAGGGAGGACCTCTGCTCAGATGAATATTGTTGCTGGTGTTCCACAGGGTTCTGTTCTAGGCCCTTTGCTTTTTCTAATATACTTCAACGACATAACGAAACTTAAAATTAATGGTACATTTACACTTTTTGCCGATGACACTTCCATCTTTTGGCACGACCACGACATTGAGCGTCTGCACCGGATGATCTCTGAGGATATACTGATTGTTAAGGATTGGTGTGACTCGAATTTTCTCTCCTTTAATATATCAAAGACATGTATAATGCATTTTAATTGCACATTGGATAATGTTTATTTGGGCAATCAGGTTTTGGAGGCTAGATCCTGTACAAAGTTTTTGGGCATTTTTCTG
The DNA here is from genome assembly GCA_935413205.1 of Polydrusus cervinus. Lineage (NCBI taxonomy): Eukaryota > Metazoa > Arthropoda > Insecta > Coleoptera > Curculionidae > Polydrusus > Polydrusus cervinus. Next base: position 48,879,666 of record OW284514.1, read on the forward strand.
GACCAGAACTTAAAATTTGATACTTATATTGCGAACTTGATCAGTAAACTAACGAGAGGTTGCTATGCTATTCGCCTTACATCCAGAGAGGTGGGATTGTCATTGTCGAGATCTGTGTATTTTGCACTTATAGAGTCTCACCTAAGATACGGTTTACCGTTTTGGGGTAGCTGCTCTTAAACTCTTTTTAGGTCAGTATTTTTAATTCAGAAGAGGGCTGTGAGATACCTTTCCGGTGTGGGTGTCTTTTCATATTGGAATCTGTTTGTCTAATTTTTAAGAGGAGGGATGCATACAAGAGAGATGTGTTGGCTTACCAGACTAGGAATACTCATGATATTCTTTTACCTTTGCCAACTAGCGCTCTTGTATACAATTTTATTATATACAATTCAAAAAAGATGTTTAATCATCTCCCTCTTAGTATAAAATCCTTAAGTAATTACTTAAAGTTTCGAATTCAGGTCAAAAAATTGTTATTGGAACACGTGTATTATACCGTATCTGAGTATTTTGTAGAAAGTTTGTAATAGTTCGGTTTATGTATTGTCCTTTATTTGCTTTTGTATAATTTTCTCTGTAGGTGTATATTTTGAGATTGTGTAGATTTTATTATTGTCGTATAGATTTTATTATTGTTGTGTACATTTCATTTTGACTTTTATTTTATTTAGTTCTAAGTTTTTCAGCTTTGTCAACAAGAGTATAAACTCTTATGATTAATAAAGCATATTTTGAATTTGAATATGGTGTTTAAAAAATTAATGTAGATAGCTGTAAAACAAAATTGGCAGGTTTCCATGGAGATAAATAAATTAAAATAGTTGCCAACTGATTTAATTTTGACAGGAGTTGATTTTGTTTCACAGCATTTAGCTATATCTATTTTTTGCAACACCATATTAAAATTATACCTAAATTTTAAATTTTCCCTAATTATATGATTAATTCTAAAGCAGTGGGCCATGAAATAATGAGTAACACACTTGCACAATCATAAAGTTTAAAAATATTTTTTGTCGTGGATTGCGTGACAACGAAACTGTGAAAACAATCACTTCTTCAATTAAAGTGGTAAAAGTCATTCTTTTGGCAATATTTCTGAAACGAAAGAAGATATCAAACTAGGGGTTTCACAATTTTTTTTGCAAATTTAATATACTTTCTGATTATGATGACATACTTATACCGTATGATTTGAGTTTTCGGGATAAAATCAAAAAAACTGTTACTATCCCAAATTACACTCTCTAGCTATTTTATTAGGAACTATCGTGTTCCAATGGATACGACAATTAAAAGTACTTACCTTTCTCCTCCAAACAAGCTTAAGTTTACTAAAATCGGATAAGTCGTTTAGAAGTTACAGTAAATTAAATGATTACACTTTCAATAGCTTCTCTGATTTATCTAGTCATAATTTTTTAAAAATGTATAGACAGAAAAATTTGTCTAAAAGTGCAATTATCTTGAAATGCGAAAAATGATATGATTTGTTAGAATGAAGTATATTTTCTATTTTTTCTCTTCTATAGAAACAATGAAAGAAAATCATTTTTTGAATTTATTTTCATAATGTCTATCTTGTAATTTTTTTTGTTGAGTCCTGAGCAATTTTAATTCCATAATTCCATCAAATAATTTGTCCATAGGCGTGCATGCAAATCGATTTAGGAAATTTTTTCGAAAATTGTTCATCATTATTAAGAGACACTTTTTATGTATTTCTTACCTAGCTTACTCGGATAATGCTTTAAACAAGTCAGTAGGGTGCCAGGGTCAGTGGTGTGCCATTTTTGCTCGAAAATTCTAATAAGGTTATCCATCTATGAATATCTATTAGTGTATTCTAAGTTTTAATGAAGTAGCACTTTTATCAAGGTCGGTACGCCAATGAGCCTAAAACCAAGATGATGCAGAATTATCTAAGCTCTATAATGATGTTACCAAAGGTATACCTTAATGTGGGAATTTTCAAAGAAATTTAGAATTTCAATATTTAATTTTCAATTGTGCCCTCCTGCCTTGCGGCAAATTGCGGAAGTTAAAATTATTTCCAGGATTCTCTCTTAGCCACTTTAATAACGATTTTTTCCCCGAGTTTCTATGCCCAGTAGTTTCCGAGATAGGGCCGGTGGCCATCCATAATGGGACACCCGGTATATTAAATAAACATACAAAAAACTTTTTTTTATTTATAAATACAAAAAAAGAACAACCACAAAATATAGTTGACTTATTCTGACACTTGTCATTTAAACCTATAACTGTCACTTCAGGATGATTTTAAATTTAAAACTGTTTTAGTGAACACGGCTGGTATAGTTTTATTAAAATAAATGATATTAAAAAGACTAAAACCCCATCATTTTTACTTAAAATACCATATGTCTAAATTCCATTGTTATTGAGATATTGCAAGAAGAACCGTAAAAAAAGTTGTCGTTATTTCATGAATAACTTACTTAAGTATAAGACGTTGATCAGCAATCTTACCAAATACCAGCCGTTTTACTATCATACTGATAAGTTATCATTTGATTTATCTAGTCATGCTTTTTTAAAAATGTATAGACAGAAAAATGTGTTTAAAAGTGCATTTATCTTGAAATGCGAAAAATGATATGATTTGTTAGAATGAAGTATATTTTCTATTTTTTCTCTTCTATAGAAATTTTTACTAAAAGAAAATCTTTACACTTTTTATGATGTATTTCTTACCTGGCTTACTCGGATAATGCTTTAAACTCAGTCAGTCAGTAACGGGCCAGGGTCAGTGGTGTGCCATTTTCTCTCGAAAATTCTAAGAAGGTTATGCATCTATGAATATCTATTAGTGTGTTCTAAGTTTCAATGAAGTAGCTGACACGATAAAAAAAAATAATATATGCAAAAATCTTAAATTTGTTTCAATTTTGAACACCCTGTATCTGGAAAATAAAGCCGTTGCGGACCCATAATTATATGAACTGTTTGTCATAAAATTAATCTTCTTTAAAGTCTCTGTACTTAAACATTATTTAAATGTTTTTGTGTCAAGTTAAATATTTATCTTGAATTAGAATAACGATATTTTAAAATTTAGTTATTGAATAAATCGATCTCATAACAAATAAATATTTTTTCCAAAATTTTTTAACGCATCTGGCCTATTTTAAAAATTTCAAATTTCTCTATGGCATATTTTTTATTTCTTTACAAAAACTATATACTTGATAAAAGTATTATTAATTACAAGGAAAACTATCCTGATCATAGCCTGGGAAATAATATTCATTTGTTAATAGATATATTAATTAAAAAAGTATATAAATATAAATTAAAAAAAAAATTTGATTCAGTTTTCAGACCTTAATTATGACGAGAAACAATATTTTCTTATAATTTTTTTCTATCTCTGAAAAAAATTACACTTTCGCCAGTTTGAACTCTCCAAATGACAGTTGACGGTAAATGCCCGCCAAATCATGCGGGTCCTAATGTCGACAACCGGTATTTAAAAAACCAATAAGCGCATAAGACAATCCCATATGGTGCAAACTTTTTCCTAGACACTGTATTATTTTTAAACCAAAGAAAATTGAAATTTTCTAATGTAAATGAGGTATTTTTTATCCGTCCGTCCGACTGCCTGCCGAGAAGGCACTATTTTTTTATGTGGCAGTGGCGTAGTCAGTGGGAGGGGGGCCCGAAATCCCAAAAACCAGAAGATTTAAAATATAATTGAGAAACGAAATTAGGGCAACCCTATCAATAACGCCCCAAATGAAATAACACATCATCTTTACATATTTATACAAAATGCTTGCAAGACAAACTGATATCCACGCAAATCTTAAAACTTTTAAATACACCCGCGGCGCGCGACACCTTCTTCGGATTTTATTTATTAATTTAAAAAGTGTTATTGATGTTTGCATGCATAATCTTTACATGATTATGGCTTCTAATAATAATTATCGATTGTAGTTAATATATTTTTTTAGTTTTCAATAAATAAAAATAAACCTAATTTTTAATACACAGAGTGATTTGACGTTGTGAACCTACTTCCTTGATGGCGCAATTGGTTAGCACTCTGTACTGGATATACGGAGGTTGTCGGTTCGAATCCGGATCGAAGAAATACTTTTTTCTGAAATTCAAATTACGTGTTCATACACAAGAACTCTCCATCTTAAGATATATTACTAATTTTTAATATTCTTTTGTTCAATTATGCTTATTTCATTCAAGTTTTTTTAAAGTTTTGAATTACTTATATTAGTGTATTAGTACAACTCCCTACAAGTTTCTATTAAAATATTATATATATTTTCTAATTTTAAATTTTTTTTATGGTCCAAAAAAGGGTTGTTAGGGCGTGGCACCCGAAAATTTTTTCGCGCTAGTTACTCGGTTTCAGATCCTTTTGCCCCCTTCCCCTCCCCTCCCCTCCCCTCCCCTCCCCTCCCCTCCCACAACAAAACTTTCCTCGGTCCAAAGCCAGACCAAAAAAAAAAGTCCTCGTTCTCTTGAACTTGAACATACCACCTCAAATTTGAGGGGGCACCAGGGTGGGCACTCATGTTTCTAGGGTGGGCCTGTGCCCACCGTGGCCCCCCTTGGCGCAGCCGCTGTTTCTATATCTTATAAAATTCTTAACTAGACAATAATATGTGAAAAACTACATTTTTTACATTTTGACAAGCTAAATTATCGTACAACTTGCACATTCTTATCTTAATTTTTTTTAAAGAAGAAGATTTTCCTTTTCATTTCGCCAGATCCATCTCTAGACGCGTTTCGTCATATCATGACTCATCAGTAGAGCTAGGATCCGACGAAAAGAAAAGGGATCTCGAAGCTACTTAAGGCAGCACTTGGTGGGGACTTGTTTAAAAATGCAAAACCCAGGTTTACCGGTTGGATAAAGGATGATAGTAGTCTTGATAAAGGAATGACAGTAATAATAATGGTGTAAAGGAAAAATACCGCTCACAAAGCTTATGGGAAATGGCTTTCGACTAATTAAAATTGTGCCTCAAGTTTTCTTTTACTTATGTAGGAATAAAATATATACAGGATGTTGAATAATGTATAGGCGGATTAAATAATTAATAATATTTAAAAATTATGAAAATCCAAAAAAAAATTAATTATCGTTTTTTGAATTTTGAAAAAAAACGGTTATTCATATTTTATTTGGGCACAGGTTGATGTAGAGTATATTAACAAATTGTTTTTCAAGGCAAAAAAGACATATTTTTTAGTTAGTTATTAAGGAAATAACTAACGCAATTTTATTCTTATTCATGGATCACTATGGTATTTCAAATGTTTTTTGTTTATAATAAAAATGTTAAATTTTGGTGTACCTAATATTTTACTAGGTGCGAAATTTTCCGGAAATTTTTCCTCAGTCGCGAATTTTTTCAGGCTGACGTTTCGGAAAATTTTCAAAAAATTCGCGTCCTCGAAAAAACTTTTGGAAATAATTCATGCCCTAGGAAGATTATAAGTAAAAATTTATTATTCAAAAACAAAAGTTGATAACTAAGGTACCTATACCAAAAACTACTATAAAAAAAAAATATATTTTATAGAGAATAACTTTTTCCTAAGATTAAAACCTTTTGAGTTATTGTGATAAAGGTACCGATTTTGAGACGCGCCTGTGCGTAAAATAAATCTGAATGCAAACGGTACCGAGAATTGTCCAGTACATTCTCGGCACTCGGATGCGTGTACAACGGTTTATAAAAACCATTATCTATTTATTCGTAAATAAATCATATAGAAACCCGAAGGTCGTTTCCTTTCTGTTCGGCTAAAGTTTCACTACTTTACAGTTATAAAAAAAATTAATTTATAACGTTTTTAACAAATTACATCTACAGTAGTTGTAGAGTTTGGAAGAGGAAAAACTTTTTTATTAGATACGCAGAGTGATAGATACTTTAAATCATTTTTACCCTTCTAAACAGCAACATTACCGTTTCGGCAACTAGATGCATGCTTTTCAGGCTGCTGATTAATACCTATCGGTTCTTTTCGTAAGAAAATCAAGTATGTAATATATCTTAAGATGGAAAGTTCTTGTGTATAAACACCTAGTTTGAATTTCAGAAAAAAGTATTTTCTCGAGCCGGACTCGAACCGACAACCTCCGTATATCCAGGACAGAGCGCTAACCAATTGCGCCATCAAGGAAGTAGGTTCTCAACGACAAAATCGGGAAACACTTTCGTCCGAAATCAAATTTTTAGTGGGATACTTTTTTATTAGTAGGTATAAAAGAAAAATTCATTCTTTATAAAAACGTCTACTTGTGCTGAAAGTACAATTTTGAATACCAGATTTACTAAACAGGGTTTGTCAGAAAAAAACATTTTTGGTTTTTTTGATTTTGTTTAAAATAAATGTAAAATGTAAAAACAAACAGCTATTGTTGCCTTCTTACTTAGAATATGATTTTATAAAGTCAAAGTCAAAGTCAAAGTCAAAGTTTTATTTGCTACTTACACAAAAGGTTTATAGCACGTCACAAAAAAAATATATAAATAAATATAATCATACATTTAGGGTAAAATAACATTACTTATAATAGAATACAAACAAATTATGCACAAATACATATATAAAAAATAATGATTAGAGATGGAGAGACATAACTGGCAAAACCACACCAATGCACAGCTTTCAGGCAAACGCCTACCAGGAAGCCACAAGGTACTCATTCAAAGAGTAAAAGCAGTGACTCAGCAAATGTTGTTTTACATATTTTTTGAATCGGATATCATCGAGGGCTCGGTACCGTCTCGGGATCTTATTATATAAATTATAATTAAGAGAGTTGTTTTTTGATTTACTTAGTCTGAATCTGTGCGGGATTATCTTGTCTGAGCCTCGAGTGTTGTAGCTATGAACATCTGAATGCCTAGTGAGTTCATCCCTACGCGAGTGTAACTTTAATACCGTTTGAAAGATATAAATACTAGGGAGCGGCATTATACCAAATTTTTTGAAAATGGGCTGACAGTGTTCTCTATTGCCAACGTTAGCCATAAGTCTTACAGCTCTTTTTTGTAGTCGAAAAATTTGTAATGCGTTTGTAGAGTTTCCCCACAGTACAGCACCATACGCAATGCGGGAATGAAAAAGACCGAAGTAAAGTGATTTTAAAACGTCAAATGTTACACATTTACGCAAATTTCTAAGAAGGAATAGCGTACTCGACAGTCTTCGTCCCAATTCAGTTATGTGGGCCACCCAAGACAAAGAACTATCTATAGTGATCCCCAACAACTTACATGTCTTGTTTTTAATTAACATTCGATTGCCAGCAACAACAAGCTCTTGAGTCTTATTTTTATTAAGCTGTAAGAAATTGGAAGAAAACCACTTCTCCGCGTCCTCCAGAAGCAGTTGTGAAGCTAACTCTAAATATTCCAGACTAGAAGCCGAAGTAATAAAAGAAGTGTCATCTGCATATACAGTCAAGTGACAAGTTCGTTGCATATAATAACACAGATCATTAATGTAAATGATAAATAGAAGGGGTCCAAGGACGGATCCCTGCGGTACTCCATAACTAACATTACCCAACTCAGATCTGACACCGTCAATTTCCACAAACTGCTGCCTGCCAGACAAATAAGATTTAATAAGGTCCAAGGGAATACCTCTTATGCCATAGTGGCTTAGTTTTTTCAGAAGGAGTTTATGACAGACACAGTCGAAAGCCTTCGTTAGATCACACAATGTTATTGATGATAGTTTTCCAGCCTCCAAGCCCTCGACCATGTCATTCACAACCTCCAAGACGGCTCCCAGTGTCGATCTATTGGCTCTGAACCCGTACTGAGAAGAGTGAAATAAACCATTAGTTTCAAAAAAGTTATAAAGCCGTTTCTTAAGCAAAGTTTCATAAACTTTGGAAAATATGACTATTATAGCTATAGGTCGGTAATTTTCTACCAGGTCGGAGTTACCTTTTTTGAATAGTGGTGTAATTTTAGCTATTTTAAAAACTTCTGGATAAATCCCTGTTGAAAAACTTTCATTTATTAAAGTGGTCAATGGTTCAGCTACGTAGTCGATGGTTTCTTTAAGCAGTTTATCATTTATGTGGAAAGCATCTAGAACAGAGGATTTTTTAAGACTTTCTATTGATAATTTAATTTCTTTTGAGCATACTGGATGCAAAAAAAAGGAACAATTAACAGGTGGTACATATTTTAAGAAATCACTAGCCTCAGCGGAACTGGATGGAATGTTCTTAATTATGTTATCGGCCACCGAGTTAAAATAACGATTAAACTCATTGGGATTAATTATGTTGTTTTGTTTAACTATTTTTTTTCGATTGCATTCAAAATTTATAATCTTCCAACAATCCTTGGACTTGTTTTTTGAATTTATTATATAATTATTATAAGCTTGTTTTTTATGAAAAACTATAGAATTTCTGTAGTCAATCTTCAATTTATTGTATGTAGACCAATTTTCAGGATCATTTTTAATATGACATATCATTTTTACAGTTGATAATATTTTTCGTTTATTAGCCAAATCCTGATTAAACCATTGCACAGGGGGTTTATTTTCTGGCTTGCATTTTCTTATGGGAAAACATTGCTCCGCTGCGGCTCGGTAAGTCTCAACCAGCCACGCGGCCATTTCATTCACATCCTTGGACAAAAAATTAAATTTATTCCAGTCAGCTGCGCTTAAAATATTTTTAAAATTTAGAATATTTTCATTCGACATAATTCGTCTATATATATAAGGATGACGTAATAAGGCTCTAGCTCTTATAGCCAAATATTGTCCAGAGTGATCCGACATACATGGGTCATACACACCAACATCCATCTCATCCACACTAAGACCAGTAACCACATTATCTATACACGATCTAGATCGTGGGGCAACCCTAGTATAGTCCTTAATAGTAGCCGCAAGACCAAAAGACTCGAAAAGAAATAATAGTTGTTTCTGAAAAACGGTTTCAGACCCAAAATCAATATTGAAATCGCCAACAAGGACAATACTAAAACCACTCGATGATACCCTACTCAATAGCGATTCAAGGTTATCCAGGAATATATTCATATCACCTACGCACGAACGATATGTAGTTATAACAATAAGTTTTAAACTTTCAATTTGTAAAGCGCAAAATTCCGAATGAAATTCTTGATTAAAAGTATCAAGATCCAAACTTACACATGTCAAACTGTCTTTAAGAAAGATACAAACACCACCATGTATGGCAGTTTGTCTACAGAAAAAACTGGCAAGATAATAACCCTGGATATTAATGGTTTTTAAGTTAGATTCAGAAAGCCAATGCTCAGACATGCACAGAATACTTACATTCACCCTTGAGACGAGTATATTAAGCTGATCAACCTTGTTGGCCACAGACTGCACATTAATATGGAATAAACCAGTTATATCTTTTTTGTTAAAGAGATTTATTATTTTTTCTTCAGTCGGCGGGTCCCGACATAACATCAAATTGCCGAGGTCGTTAATGCCAGTCGGTGAAAAAACCTATTTACGTGGGTGCCCTTTGGCCAAATCGAAGATTCCATTGCCCTTTTAAAGTTATCTTCCGCAATAGTGACCTTAAAGCTTGAGTAATACTGAGGAAATTTTGATTTCATCTGCTCGCATTTAACTTCTGGGAAGAGTTGTTTTAAGTAATTTGTAAGATTTTCAGTAGTTGTAGTTGGACATAGTTTGTACACATGAAGAAAAGCATATTTATTTGCTGCTCTCAGTATAGACTGTGCGTTGGCATTATTTTCCATGTTTCCAATTAATGGTTTGGGTTTCTTCGTTCTATGTTTACGCTTTACCAGAGTAAAATTATCATTTTCCTCACCATTTGGTCCAGAACTGATTGTTTCTTTTGCACATTCGATCGCATCAGAAACATATTGGGATGATATCATTTTATTTGGATTTTCTCCTATATTAGCTATTTCAGGCGTCTTAACCATCTTTTTGGCTTTCAGGCTGCCAGAAGAATTTTTATTATGTTTATCTTTCTTTGTTATTTGACCTGTTAATGTTGGCTTGGAACCATGTGACGTGATCTGTGGAGCAGTAGGAGTAGTTGCTGAACTGTTAGTTCCATGACCTTCAACATTTCGTTCAGTCGGAAGTGTCGAAATGTTCCCTGCGACTGTAAAACTTTTTGCAGCGGTACCGTCGGTCTGACCAGAGCCACTTCCTGCAGCATTTAAGTGTATTTGTGCAGTACTAGTCGAGACAATTCCCCCAGATTTAGAATTTTTTAGGAGATTGGATGGTTTGTCGGTAGATGGCGAATACCGCAACAAAATATCCTTGAATGTTTTCACTTGATTTTCCATGAAAATTAGTCTTTCTTTTAGAAAAGCGTTCGTTTCACTTAATGTTTTAATCAACGTATCTTTCTCATGCACCAAGGTTCGGAGCGTATCCACCTGCTCGAACTCTGATGCCACAGTTTTAAATGAAGAGTCTAAATCATCATCATCTGGTTTACTATTATGATTGTTGATACAACAATTTATCAAGTCATCACTGAGTTTTTCGATGTTACTAAAGTATTTTTTGCATCCCCGGTGCATTAGACCACCACACATCACACATTTTAAGCCCGATACCGGCACGATACGGCATTTCTTGCACTTTTTATTTGGATGCACTTCCATAGCCGTGTTTACAAGGTCGGCCATATTTATACATAAATCTGGCCGAATAACGATTTTGTTGTAAGAAAACTCTTTTTCTTTGTCTATTTTTGAAGTATTTTTATTATTATCTATATATGATATTTCTTTAATTTATTCAATCATAAATTTTAAAAAACTAAAAATATTTTTTCTGTCCAACCCTGTATAGTTATCGCAAATCTGATATTCGAAACTATAGTTTCAGAACAAGCAAAATTGATTTAATAAATCAAGGAATTGAAAAAAAAATCCAAAAAACTAAAAATGTTGTTTCTGACGAACCCTGTATAGTAATCGCAATTTGATATTCGAAATTGTAGTTTTAACACAAGCAGACGTTTTTATTAACAATATTGTTTTCTTCTATAGCTACCAATAAAAAAGTTTTTCCTTTTCCAAGCACCATCCGTGGATGTGTATAAATCAAAAACATTTCGGTGACGCAGTCACTAGATCTTAAAAAATCCTAAATTACACACTTTCTCTAATCTAATCAACTCTTTTTAAATGACCATTTAGAATTTAGAATAATCCAATAGTGTTCAGTTAAAGAATTACCATTTCAATTTTACTATAAAGTATAAACGTTTTTGCGTAAAAAATTATTTGTATTAATATTTGGTATAATATTTCTTTCTAAATTGCATAAGTAGATTTTTCTGAAAATTCCAATAATCGTTTATATCTATTTATACAGCAGTGGCGGCTCGTGGACATTAAGTATAGGAGGGCGCAGATCAAAGTATTCAAAAACAAGTGGAGATATTTTAATTTTTGAGATGAGGTCTAGATTACATGACTTATAAATATAAGAGATATTAAATTATATTGTTACATTTATGTTACAATATAGACGTATAAACTCAAAATGGAAATAAATGCATAACAAAGCAATACTTATTATTGTTTGTTTGGTACAAACAAGAACTTGACGGTACGTATATGTATAACATTTTAGAGTTTTTTTTTTCGAGGGCCCGTCCGCGCGCTGGATGCACTTAGGTCAGGTTTGGTCCATTGTGCTCACCCTGTTTGGTTGTTACACCCACTCCGTGATCCCAGTTCCTTGCACTAGTTTGTGTAGGTCAACTGGGGAGAGGGTCAGGATGTCGTCTGGTTCCAGTTTTGGTTGCCCGAGTATTTGTTGCCTCTTCCGATCTAGTGACTCGCAATGTCAAACTTTGTGCTGTACAGTTTCTCTGTCTTGTCCGCATAATCTGCAGTCATTTTAGAGTTGCCAAATTGAACGTTTTAGGCTCCGCGTCTCTGATTTTATGTTGGTATTTTGCCGATGATGCACTACAATTGCAGATAAACGAACGAGATTTCAGCGTGTTTTCAGTCACACGGCAGGTTGCATAGGACCATTCGAAATCACAAATTGTACGTCTTCGTCATGGAGAAACATGATAACGTACGGATTATCGTTAGGTACGAAAGGTTCTAAGAAAGTTGTAGGCAGTGTTGCCAATGCTTGTAGTTTATCGGTAGATCTACCAAGCTTATTTATCGTTTCCCAATGAACAATAAACTTGATGAAATAAAATTATCGTATTTTCGGCAGGTAGCAGGGGGCAGGGGGCACGCGGCCTCAAGGAGGAGCCGCCACTGTTACACAGTGTGATGTAAAGCAGATTTTGTGTAGAATATATTATATATACTTAATTTTCGAAAATTTTTATAATAGATTGCATAAAAGAATATTTTGTGGATATTCATTATTATTGGAAAGACGAACTCTTATTTTTTGGAGTATTGCACCCGAGGAATGAATAATTTAGCGCTAGTACAAATTATTGTTGTAATTCATATCTAATAAAATTATCTTAAAATAACCAGATGCATGCATCTAACTCTAGGTACTTTCGGAGAAAAAGTTTCATTAAATTTTCTGTGTAGAAATTGGAGATAATCATCGATCACTATAAGTTCTGATAAACATATTTAGTTCATTTTATTATCTTTATCTATAAATTAGGTAACTAGCCTAATTTAAATTTAATTACTATCGTCATCTTCAACAAAATGCAACTTCAAGAATTGACATTCTTTCAGCCTTATTGTGTTTACTATGGAGTTTTTACAGGTATGTGTGTTTTTATTCTGTTATTATCATAATTTTATTTTCTAGAAAATAACCTTCTAACATTTAAAGGGTATGGAAATTTTCTCTTACCAATATTTCACAGAACAATACTTATTACGACTAAATCCAATACCTTCTTTCTTAGGATATGCTACTTTTTATTTTTTGTAGTATTGTGTTATTTACTATATCGGGTGAAACAAGAAATTTTCTATAAATACCATTTCCTGCTACTTTCTACCTGAGAAACTTAATGCTGGTTTTTTCAAAACGTTTCCAGCAAACACTTAATAACAAAATATCATAAAGTGACGATCGTGAACCAACAAATTCTTTAAGCATTAGCTAAAATAAAAATTCTTTCATGGCGGTGTATGGGTTGCTGAAACTCGCAATTACATCAATTCAAAGTCAACTTTAACTTACCCAAGGGTCAACACCAGTCCCGTTGGAGCATTGCTAGCGCACTTAATAAAAAAATGTTTATGTAATTATGTTAAACAGGGTGGCGCATCGAAAACGAAACAGAGATATTTACTGGCAGCTCAGTTCTTTTTTGGAAAAACGCTCAGACCCGTCGATTTTGTTTTTGAGGGGGACACAAAATTGGCAAAAAATCACGTTGACACGTGCAGCCTCCTGGGCGGGGGTGGCACTACCCCTCAAATCCAAAATAAAAGAGGGGTCGAGTGAAACCTTATTTTAAAGGTTTTTCAATTTGATGTACTTCAGTTCAGTTATAAAGGGAATTGAAAGATCTTTAAAACAAGATATCACTCGACCCCCCTTTCTATTTAAGATTTTAGGGGCGGTTCCACCCTCGCCCAGGGGGCTGCACGTGTAGTTTAAGTATGTAAATTGGAGATTATTTTAAAAAACTTTACCGTAGCGAACGTTAAAAGTTACTATTAATGCACCAAGCCGTTTATATTTTTGCTGATCTCAGGGCGTTATTATTCTTTCACAAGCAGGCACACTTCAGCAGACGAATATGTCAAATTATAGTATATTTCAGAAAGATGTAGAGTAATAAAAGCTCATTAGGTATGCAAAGGAACCACATAGTGACTCAACGAATATTTAAGCCACTTTTATAACTTGGCATTTTGTATTGCATTGCAAAATTATTTCTATTCATCAAGTGCAGGTAGTACCACCCGGGCTTGGGTTAATTTGTTTTGCCTATTGTTATCCATTCACAAACGCTTAAAATTATGTTACAAAGGCGTGCATTATGTACATAGTATTAGGTAAACTTATTTTTTATTAAACATTATAAAAAAATACAAAAAATACATTATACAGAAATTAAATGATTAAAATACCACATTTACTCCTCTTCTTTAATGACATGATGGACTTATTTTCACTAGTTCTCTGGTGTCACTTCCTTAATTTAACAGTGGCTTATAACGTCTGTCATTTTAAATGTCGTTTTGTGTCTTGGTATGAATCATTTCACTTGCACCCGCGCCCATATAAGTTCTATAGGATTTAGTTCACAATGATATGGCGGTGTGCGCAGCATAGTTACACTATGTTTTTCGAAACAATGTTTGTGTAAATTTGCTACAGCTAATAGTTCCTTTTTAATCAAATTATCTTCAAATTATACTTTTGGTGTTTAACCAGTCGATAATTTCTTGTTTTCTCCAAGATGAAGTTGGAGTCTTCTCTGTTCGTCGTGAATATAGCTTGCATTATCCATAACTGCTACTAAATCAGCTGAAAGATATTTTATCATTTCCTAAAAAAGTCCTTAAAAAGATTCGAATTCATGTCCTCGTGGTAATCTCCCGTATTGAACGACTGAAAGGTTAGCAAACCTTCTTTTAAAAATCTCTCTTCGCTTCTAATATGGACGATTATTAGTCCCTTCCCTTCACCTGAAAGCACCCTAATACCCCTTGACAGGCCTTCCATGAAAGCTTTTTTTTGGTTAGTTATCATAAATAATTTAGTGCACAAAATTTACCTGCACCTATGGCCGACACCGAAATTGAGCCGAACTGGACGGAATTTCCCATTTCATTACTCTACACCTTGCTGAATAGACTATAGCTATGGTTTAGCAAAATGCATTATTCATTTTTATTTATAAATGCAGAGTAATTCCTAAGTTGATACTTCTTTTTTAGCTGTGTAAGGCATTAAAATAAACAACTTTTTCAAATCCCTTTTTTCAAAAAACTCAAAAATAGGCGAGATAGAGAAGTAAAAAAACCTAAGTGCGGGCATGGTCACCAAAACATAGCCCGCTATAGTTGCTGTTGTTTTTCTTATCTCTTATTAGTCATTCAATTTATGGGTGGTGTTAAGCAATCCGATGTAGTGTGTTTTTCTGAAGCAAGTTAATTTGATTAAGGTGACAGGTAAAAATAGTAAAATTTGAAAACAAAGAACTTATATATATGTGGGTGTCGCAAAAGTGCGGATATTTCTTCAAGATTATACGCAGAACGTTTTTCCTTGCGGGCTCATCCTATACCCAGAAGTTTTCTTAATGTTATTTAGCGGACAAGTTAGGCAGAACCGTATTTGATTCGTAGTGTAATAAATGAATGCAAGTACTTTATTTTTGAGTTTTTTGAAAAAAAGTATTTAAAAATGTTGTTTATTTCAAAACCTTCTATACACAGCTAAAAAAAGTATCAATTTAGGAATCACCCTGTATATTGTTAGATGTAGAAAAAACAAAACAGTAAAACTCTAGATAATTACCCATATTGCGCTTGGAAGTTCGAGCACCTCGCCTACGGCGCCGTGCTCAATTTACTTCCTCGGGCAATATGAAAATTAAATCCACTCTTGTAGTACAAACTACCATTTTTTTTAGCCAGTATGGTTTCATTTGCCGCAGGTGTCGCAGTTAACTGGGCGGCAACGATCTTACCCCATTTACAAAGCAACGATACCAGCATCAATCCACTCCCAGAACCACCTACTATATTGGAAAGCTCATGGATAGTTTCCATAATTATGATTGGCTGTATAACAGGACCATGTATTGGGGGAATTCTCACAGCAAAGTTAGGAAAAAAGAAGACTATTTTACTAGTCGGAATTCCTGTTTGTATTGGTCATTTGATTATTGCCTTTGCAACAACGGTATGGGCTTTTCTTATAGCAAGATTTGCATTTGGGCTAACTTTGGGATGTTCTTTTGGACTAATGGCCAGTTATGTAGGAGATATTGCCGAAGACCATAATCGTGGATTACTTGGATCCTTCCCAACTTTATTTATGAGTATCGGAGGGTTATATGTTTATACAGTTGGGCCTTTTACGTCTGTAAAATTATTCAGTTTATTAAACCTAATTCCGATAGTTCTGGTATTTATGTTTTTTGGATTGTTTGTACCAGACACACCATTTGACCTATTGCAGTATAATTCTGTAGAAGAAGCTAGAAAGAGTTTGGCATTTTATAGAGGTATGTTAGTAGTATAGAGCTTGTTTTATAGAGCAATTAAATACTGTTTTTCCTATTTACACGTAAACATTTGCATATGGGATTCTTTCTAAGCTCTTAACTGAACTCAAGAGTGTGTTATAACAATAATTACAAGTAGTATAAGTTTGAGATAATTGAAATAATACAGTTTTACTCGTACAAATAATTGCGCAATCTGACTAAGAACGTAATCGCTCGTTCCTAAGGGCCGCTATTGAGTTCGATTTGAATCATAAGGTCGATTCGCTTTTTTTTTAAGATATAGCGGGATCTAAATGTCATGAAAACATAACAGAATCGAATTATGGAATAGAACTATCAAATTAACGTACCAGAATCTATTTATCTATTTTTTACCTGACCTTATGAGAAAAATTGTTAAATACCTTTGCCCGGTACGTTCCTAGTTATATATTTTTTGCAATCCACCGTACTTATACAGTATGTCCAAAAGAGTATGCAACATAATGTACGTGAAATATTTTGATTACCGATTTCTCAGAAAATCGTATTCTTAATAAAAGTTGGAGCATGCCTTAATACTATAAACGTAGATTTCATATTTCACCTGCAGCTAATAGTAAGGAAGCAAATGCTATTTTTTTAAAATTGCCTTTGGAGTAAAGTACGTTAATTATGAAAATACGGCAACATTTTATAATGAAGTAAGGTTGCAAATTAAAAACTTGATCCAAATGCGAAATTTGAGTTATTTATTTTAATTTTTTATTTTTAAACCTCTATTTTTCCCTAAACGGTACGCCTCTGGTTGATTTTTTGTTTACGCAATTTTCACATATTGATCAAATAACTTAACCATGGCTTTATAATAAAAATGTATTAGGTAGTTGCTAACCTATTAAAATTATTTAATGATAAGAGTTGGTTTAGATACAAGCGTGTTGCACGCATATTTAAAGGCATTTTACCGAATTTGTGTTTTAATAAAAATTAGGATAGAAACCAACTCCATTCTTTCTACGGAAAATAACTAATAATTTATTTCTCATGTTCACCCAGTACGCTCAAGTCAAAAAACCTATTTTTAAAAATGCATATAAAATAAGTATTTTTTTTTTAAGAAGTAGGCAGTAAAAACAATTAAAAAATTAAGATACATAACTTAAATTTCGTATTTAGACTAAGTATTTAATTTGCAACAACATTTCCATATAAAATTTTACTTTAAGGCAATTTCGCAAAAATGGCATTTGCTCCCTTACTATTAGCTGCAGGTAAAATATGAAATACCGTAAAACCGTTACTTTGCACTCAGTACGGTAACTTTGCACCAACGCTGTAAAATATTATTTTTGGTAGCACAGTGCTTCATCTTAATTTGAGGCCCATACTAATGTCATGTGCAGAGAAAGAACACTGCAATATATCATCTCAAGAGGTTAGACACTCCCGCATTCCGTCATTTGTCAATCATTTCCCGCCATAATATATAACCTCTAAATTGTCACGTTCTAAAGCTGTGCAAAATCTTCTTGCCGAAAAGCCTAAGCTAATAAATATTGGTAAGTACCCGTTCAATCGCATGTACAATTATTAGTTTAGAGATGCAGGTAATAAAAAAGGTCAATAAAATACATATTTAGGTTTTTCTATTTTCTTTGTTTACATTGGCAATTTGCATATAATATTGGAAATACTTTGCAGCGTACAACTGATGCAAAGAATCCCCACTTTGTTACGAAATTGAGGATACTTTACACAATATCTGAAATGGTGCAAAGTATGACTCGTATGCGGTTACTTTGCTTTAATTGTAGATAAAACGGTAAAACTAGTTGTTGTAGTAATTTGAGCAAAGTATACTCGTTCAGTGGTATACTTTACACCAGGATGTAGGTAAGTCGATTTTTTGTCCTAATCTTGCAATGAATCAACTTAAAAATGTAATGAGACTTAGTTAATGAGCTCAATGATATCCACCGAAAATCATAAAATGGTTATATTAGTATAAGATATTATTATCGTTCAATAAAAAAAATTGTGCAAAAAGCGGTACAAACTAACCCCGTTTTACCGTATGCATTTATAGTTTAAGGTACGCACCAACTTTTATCGAAAACATTTTTTTGTGGAAAATCGGTAATAAAAAGATATTCCTTATGTTGCATACTTTTTTGGACACAATGTTTTTGATCTAATTTAACATATTAGGTATAAGTAAAAGGTGTTTCATTATGGTTGGCCATATCTCGGAAGCTACTGAGTTGAGAAACTCACGGAAAAAAATACCCTCATTAAGGGATACCTTTGGTAACATCATAAGAAAGCTTAGACAATTCTGCATCATTTTGGTTTTAGGCTCATTGGCGTACCGACCATGATAAGAGTGGGGGAAGCTGTTGAATGTATAATCATTACTATTGCTGTAACTTCCAAACGACTTATTCGATTTTAGTAAACTTAAGTTTGTTTGGAAGAGAAAGATAAGTAACTTCAATTGTCGTATTCGTTAGTACACGATAGTTCCTAATAAAATTGTCAGAGGGCACAATTTGTAATAGTAACAGTTTTTTTTTCATTTAATCCCAATAAACTTAAATCATATGGTATAATT
Organism: Polydrusus cervinus; assembly: GCA_935413205.1. NCBI lineage: Eukaryota > Metazoa > Arthropoda > Insecta > Coleoptera > Curculionidae > Polydrusus > Polydrusus cervinus. The sequence goes on from OW284514.1 coordinate 48,898,493, forward strand.
GGGACATGATAATCGGAAAGTAGATTAAATTTGGAAGAAAGAATGTGAAAATCGCAGTTCGAGATTTTCGTTGGCTTCAGAGTTATTTGTAATAATAACAGTTTTTTTGATTTTATTCCGAAAACTTAAATCACACGGTATAACTATAATATCATAATCTGAAAGTAGATTAAATTTGCAAGAAAAAATGTGACGAACGCAGTTCAATATCTTCTTTGGTTTCAAAGCCTTAACTAAAATGTTGCAGAATTTTCTTATATTTCTAATAATGTTGCCAAAGGTATACCTTAATTTTTGGATTTTCTCATAGACACTTTAATTATGATTTTTTTTCTTGAGTTTCTATGCCCAGTAGTTTCCGAGATATGGCCAGTGGTCAGCCTTAATGAAACAGTCTGTATACATATATATAATTTCACATAAAGCTGGTAACTCTGAAGAATAATTTAGAAATATTGTTTAGATGATCTTATATATGTTGTTAGATTTTTCCAATATTTTTCTTGTATCGTAGGTAAAACTCTAATAGAAATTGACACCGATTTCAAGATACTCCAGGACACTCTTAAAAGTAGATATAACATTCAGACTAAAAAAAGCACTAACGCTATAGAACAACTTAGAAGCATTTACAAAAGTAAGCCATTATTTAGAGGACTCAAAATGGTGGAAGCAGTATTTATTTTGCAAGGACTTTCTGGAATGGGGGCCGTTGCTTCTTACTATCAGACCATTTTCGACGAATCATCTGGATCACTAGACTCCATATACTCGGTCATGATCATAGGAGTTGTTACTTTATTTTCCACCATCATAACTTCACAACTGGTCGAAAGACTTGGCCGAAGGGTTCTGCTTCTTGTAAGTTTCTTACTAATGGGTCTGTCTTTATTTAGTTTAGCAACATATTTCTTGTTAAAGTCAAGAGATCACAACATTGACTCCATTTCCTGGCTACCTTTAGTTAGCCTTATAGTATATACTATATCCTATAATGCTCAGGGTGGTATTCCATGGATACTTTTAACAGACATATTTCCTTCAGATGTTTTAGACATATGTACCACTATTACCTCGATTACGATGTTTTCCCTTGTCTTCGTTATATCACTCGTGTTTCCCTATTTACGGGAATTATTAGGGAACTATGGGGCATTCTATATATTTGGCTGCTGTATGGCTTGTGCTGTAGTATTTACATTTTTAATTGTTCCAGAAACTAAGGGCAGAAGTATTGAAGAAGTTCAGGGGATATTAGCTGAAAAAAACTGTTTATAATTTTTTTTCATCTCAATAGTTTTAAAATGCTCTCAAAATAATATTATTTTATTGAATTTGGAATAGAATAGAACAGGGTCTCAATTATACTTAATCCTAACTAAGGTAGTACTTAACTTAAGAACTAATTATTTTCTTTGATCATATTTTTAACTTTATTAGAAATAAACAAGAATAAGCGTAATCAGTGGCCTAGCCAGAAAATATGTTCGGGGGCGGAGGCTCGTATTTTCTAACCAGTTTTTTTAGGGCTCGGGTTTACAAGTTAAAAATAAAACCATATTGATATGTTTATATATAATATAATAATGTCGGGTCGGATAAAGATTTTTAACAATAATTATCTAACCAGCCACTTTGAAATATTTTTGATTTTTTGTTTTTATGCGGTTTCATCAATTAAAATGAATCGATAGTATCTTCTATACCGGTCTAAATGCATCGTTGCTGCTAGACCAAGTAGAATAGCGACGAGTGACCAATCGATTTCGCAGTTAGGTTCATAAATGTTAACTGTCGTTGCCAGTTGAAAATAAATATACTAGTTATGTGTAACCTACATTTAAAAGTCGTAAAATTAACATTTTTACTTCCTGGCAACTAGGATTATTTTTTTGTCACACAACTTACAAATTACTTAGCCAGTAGCGGATCCAGGATTTTGTTGAGGGGGGGGGGGGCGGCGATTTAAAAAAAAATACTTCTAAAAAAAAAAGAGCGTATCCCGGCTTTAAAAATATTCCTACTCTCAAATGTGATTTCTCAAAAAACTTCTGACCCTTTACACGCCCTACAATTTTCAAGGCTCAAGGTAAAAAAACACCCATTTTGTGAGGCTCAGGGATCCGCCACTGTACTTAGCAACGTTTAACCGGTAAATATATGCAAAACAAGCTAAGACAATAATTTACAATAATTCGGCGTTCAAGCGAGTGAGTAGAAACGCCGTTTTCAACAAAATAACTGTGCAACTAACTCGCATATGGTGCATAGCCGGCTTGGCTGACAGCTCGAGCTTAGTTGTTATTGTCACTATGACGATCGAGAAACACTGTTGCCATACGTAGCAAAATTCGACTAATTGGTAATAGTGAATTTTGAAAATTTGTTGAAATGTAGCGGAATTTTACCGAATATAAAATATGAGTAAAACGTATAAGACGAAAAATTAGTTTGCAATTAGACTATTGAACCCGAGCTTCTGAACTGGGAGGGGGGGGGGGGGCTGTCGGGCAGCGACACTTCCCCCCCTTTCTAAATAAGCCACTGAGTATAATTATTGGGAATCTATTCTAAAATCTTAAAATAATAAGTAATACTTTTTAGAACAGTTTTAAAGTAGGTTTTATTTTTGGTATTTTGGAATTAGGAACAAACGAAAATGTCATTAATAGTACCGTAAAATTTGTAGAATAACTAATGAGCAACATTGACTTCTAATTCCAATAACGAAACGAGACATCAGTCGACATCTTGAATTTTATTTTCCCCTTCTGACTTCACTTCATTTTCTCTTTTCTTAACAAATAATACAGTAGTTTCTCCGATAATTATAATATTTAATAACTTTTTGCTCCCACAGCTTGGTTTTTTTAAATATACAGTGTAGTCGATAAAGTATGCAACAAATCTGCATGTCCGATGACCGTGCACTTAGAGGGGCTCCAAGCACAAGGACAGTGGCCTAGCCAGGTGGGGCTAGGGGGGGGGGGGGCGGTCCTTTTGCCGCTTGGTGCCCGTATACAAAATAAACAGTTACTTTTATTACACCCTGTAAAAATGATTAAAATTGAAGGTAACATTTTTTGAAAACCAAACACCGCATTTATTTAAAATGCCTTAAATATAATTTTGAATTAAAATGTTTTAATTGAGTCCAAATTAGTACCTAAGTAAAAGAACTATTTTTAATATAGTATGGGGTCGTAGTCGGAATTTTCATTCAATTATTGACCAAAATAAAATGAAGAAAGAAGTCGGACGCCCAATTCAGGAAAGTAGATCATTATATGTTTGCCCCCTCCTACCCCAAAGGCTAACTAAGCCACTGCATACGGGGTAGGTAAAAAAATATGTAAAAATTTTTCGGTGAAACGAAGTTTCTATTCTACGGAAAATAAAAAATTTATTACTTGTTATGCATCACTATTTTCTTGTTCAGTTTCCAGACACGTGTTTCGACGTTTTCAGATCATTATCGAAGAAGTGAGTACAAGAAGCTAGTAAATTCTACATATTGTTATAATAGTAGTTATATCCTAACTTATGGATGACCATTAACATTAAAGTAGTAAGGAGTAAAGTAGCTGAAGAATATAGAGAAAAACGTTATTACGAATAGAAAGAAAGTTTTTAGCGGCAGGCGGACAAAGTAGTGCATCTATCTTTTGCATTAAAGTACACAGGGACGCCAAAGCTAATGGGTTCCCTGGGACACAGGTAGACAATGACAGGCTGTCCTACCTGTGCCCCAGGGAACCTATTACCTTTGGCGTCCCTGTGTACTTTAATGCAAAAGATAGAGAAAACTTTAATTTAAAAATATATTCAAATACAAAGTCATAGCCTTCTGTGGTGTATTAGACTATTTGTTGTTGTTGTGCCTCTAGAAGTTGCGAGTATAAAAGTGTATTAAAAGGACAATATCTATAAAAGTACCGGCAATACGCTTTTTATACTAAACATGGTAACTCGAATATAGGTTATAATAAATAATGTAATAAACTAAAAGTGGTTTTAGTTACCTACTAACCTTCCATTCGAGACAGAACACCTACTATTCGATTTTTTAAATTTTAAATTAACCCCGTTTAACAATTTTTATATTTAGGTCAGTGGCAACTCGTGGGTAAAAATAGGTAATGTCCTTAAGCTAATTTTATTATCTTGTAAGTTTCCCATTTTATCAAAAATAAAAAGTTAAATCTAGACTTAAATGGCTCAGGCTAAACTTAAACACAATGGAAATATGCGACCAGTAAATCTATCGTTTCTACCAGTGGCGTACCGTAATAGTTTGGAGGGGCCCAAAAGGGCAAGCAGAGAGACGAATTAGCGCCGCAGGCAAATTGTAAAAGGGTAAAATAATTTTGGGTGCCACGTCCAAAAGCCTTTTTTTGGATAATTAAAAAACATTTCATAATAAAAAAATATATATATTTAAAGAAACTTGTAGTGAGTTATACAAATATACTAATATAGATAATATAAAGCAGATAATATACTTGTTAAATAAAAACTTCTTCATGAAATAAGCATAATTTAAGCAAAAAAATATTAAAAATAAGGTATTTTCTTTATTTAAAAAAACAAAAATTAACCATAAATTAAAAGCACAATATATTTTATTTACAACCATGTATGTAATAATGACATTTCACCTATCTTTGAAAGGTGGAAAGTTGACGTTTCTTGACTTTTACTTTCCACCCGGGTGGAAAGTGCTCACTTTCCACCCGGGTGGAAAGTAAAATTGTTATTTTTTGTAATTTTATTAAAAATCGATATCTCAAAATAGTAAATTTTTTTTTTTTTTTAATTTTAATAAAAATCGATATCTCAAAATAATATACAAACACACCAACACACAACTCATTACACAAATTCAACAACAATAATTTTATTTTTTATTTCTTTAAATGAATTATACCTAAATGACATTTATAAAAAACAAAAAATTAACATGGTTTATGTTTTACTTATTTACATTAAATATTACATTGGCATTATTGTAGGCAGTCACAGATATGTTTAAACCTTGCTGAAATTCTTCTTTTGAAAGGTTTATTTCATGATTATTTGAAGTTAAAGTAGTGTTAGTAAAACTTGAACTTGGCTTTGAAATCAATTTTAGTTGGCAGAAGATCTTCTTCTACTATTTTTGCTGCTTCTCGAATTTCTGGGGGAGTAGCAGCCAAATCAAATTCCTCATCTGAGAGCATTTTTTTGGTGTTTTGTAAAAACTTTGACACTAACGTTTTAAAAAAATAATATATTGTTTAGTGACATGGAAACCATATTCCAAAAATGATATTTGCCATCTTGATGTGTATTATTACCTACGTTATTTTATCACCTGCGGTTATTTGAAATTCTAAATGTCTGTCTACTTTTGCAATGGAAAAGTCAAAATGACATTTACCTTTTAATAATTATTTGAACTCAAAATAATAAGAAGTGGATGTTGGATGTGGTTGTAAATAAAATAGTATACAAACCTCGGTGAAAAGTTTCATTACTGTCTCTGAGATATAGTTTACCTCGACGCTTCGCGTCTCGGTAAACTATCTAATCTCTCGACAGTAATGAAACACTTTCCACCTCGGTACGTAATATACTATTTTGCCTAAAACTAAACTGTAATTCGTCGCCTGTTTTGACAAAATATATTGATTATTTCATATATCAATGTGGATTTCTTGATTTAAAGCTAAACTTGTTGTACGCTCGCCTGAATGGTTTTAATCTTTTTAAAGTGGAAAAACTTCTTTCTGCTGAAGCTGTAGTTACTGGGAGGATGACTTGCTATTTTGTTTGGCGCGTTATTGATAGCGTTGCCGTCAAAGATTTTTTATATTGCCTAATTATATTTTATAGCTTCTTTTTTTTTCGGGTGGGGGGGGGGGGTGCTGGCACTACGCCACTGATTTTTGCATCTACTTTGTTGATTTCGGTTGGGGGGAGGGGGGCTGGCTACGCTACTGGTTTCTACATCTATACCGTGCTATCATGATTAAACGCGCAGCGCCAAAAAAATGCATGTATTAGTTTGTTGTTTTTATTTAAACTAAAGATTATTATTACGGTTTGTAAAATTTTAATTTTTCTAATTGTAGTATTTTTAGTATTTTTTATTATTGGTGGGCAACTATTGTTCGCCGTATGTGTTCGGTGCACATTTTGCACACGTTGTAACGACGGCCCCGACTTTTTCCACCCGTTAACTCCCCCAATGTAAGTAAACTATTTTACCGTAAATTATAAACCAGATTTCAGCGTCGCTAATTCGTGATTAAAAACGCCAAATCTGCAATTTGTCCCAATAAAATCCCATTTTCGTTAAATGCAAATTCATAATCCTTTTTTGAGACCTTTAATTACTCCGTCAATATTCATTAAAGTCATTCTTGCATCTTGAGGCTTTTGGTATAATTGAGTAAATGCATTAATGACGTTTTATTCTTAAGTTACTACGAAAATAGGTTAAAGAGTAATGAGAGAAATTAATTAGAACTAGTAAAAATGGAAAATGCAAACACATTTTTATAAGTAGGTATATGACGTAAAGAAATGGACGTGATTTGTAACATCATGCCTATTTATAAAATCTCGGAAGGTGTTGAAGATTTCCTTATACAGGGTGTTAGGGAAATGGCTATACAGGTCGCTACAAATTCGTGTGCGTACAAGGGCATCTCGAAAACGGTAAGAGATACGAAGTTGTTTAAATTGAGGCAAAGTTGCGTATTTTGGGGCTTAATAATTTGGTGAAAGAAAATTGTAAATATTATATAAATACTTTCGAAGATATCCGAGAAAAACCGAAATTTTTATTTTTGGTTTTAAATTTTTTATTTCATTCATTTTTGACTTTTTTTTTTTAAATACGGACCTGGAATTTTTTTAACAGTTTTAAGGACTTTGAAGCTTTGAAAATTTATAATAATTTAAAGTTTTTTAAATATTTTAACGTTTTGTCATCAAATAACACAGCTTTTCAAATTATCTTTTTTTTACTATTACGGCCCTGGCAATTTTTTATATTACTTAAATATTAAAATTACATAACAGGGAGTTTGTGGCGTGAAGTGGCATTGAAGAAGTGTTTAGGCTGTTTATTTTTTCAATAAGATTAACCGTCACAATACTCGAACCTAGGAAGTAAGCAAGCGTTTAAGGCATGAGAAGTTATTTTATTCTTTATAATGATTTTATTTATTTCATTAATATAATGTATATCTTAAGTCCTTTTTTTTATGATAAAACACCTGCCCTGTAGGAAAAATCCTTTAAGGCGCTCTGGGAGCGGTGCGAGTGCGAAAAAAGCGATTAACGTTGGTCTTGAAACGTTGAAGATTGTATTCATTGGGAAACATGACCTCAGGAAGATCATTCCACAAAGATGACGTTCTTGTTTTTGCCTTAATCCTAGAACAAAATACTATAAAACAGAAAAAAAAGAATGCTCCCGAGTAAAGAAAAGGTAACTAGAGTGTTAGTCTAGTTATGTTACTGTGATGCGCTTACAACGTAAATTCTTTTTGAAACAAACGTTTCAAAAATAATTTAATTTTTTTTATTGTTTAGAAGATCTGATGAGTTTCAGGCAAAACATGTAACAAAAATAAACAGACCTAGGTATTTGAGGCCGTGACTTTGGGTCTTTTCTCTTACAAAATATCAAATATTAGACCTCTTTGAGTAAAAATGGACGGATTTATTAAAATGAGAAATATTTTGTTATTAGTTTGTCTCTAAATGTTCAGGACCGTAATGAAAAAGATATTTTGAAAAATGTGTTATGAGATAACAAAACGTTAAAATTTCAAAAATTTGTACATTGTATTAAATTTATAAAGCTTAGAAATCCCTAAAACTGTATTTAAAATTCCAGGTCCGTATTTAAAAAAGTTGACTTGAGGTTGGTAACTAAAGAACGAAACGTCGAATTTAAAAACTAATATGAAAACGTGCTTTTTATTTTTTTCCCAAGTTAAAAATGAAAGCGCAAAAAATTAAAAACCAAAAATGGAAATTTCAGTTTTTTTTTTGGATATCTCCGAAAGCATTCGGAATATTTACAATTTTCTTTTACCAAATTATACCACCCCAAAATACGCAATTTTGCCTCAATTTAACCATCTTCGTATCTCTTACCGTTTTCGAGATCCCCTTGTACGCACACGAATTTGTAGCACCCTGTATATGATTATTAATCTTCAAACAATCGATTTTTCCGCTTAAAATACAGTTTAGTAATCCGAAACGAAAAATAAATTACCATATGGCCTCACTTGTACGTTTCATTGATAATACCTTTAAATTTCAATATTTAAAGAATGACGGATCAGTGCAAAAATGTGGCAACCATTTTTGGAGACGAACTAATATTTGTCTCCATTTTCGATCGATTTCAGACACAAGATATTGTATTATTTTACGCAATAAAAGACGGTGCGCTCCGAAGTCACGTCGGTTCTTACGTAGCGAATGAATCATAGTACGCCTATCTATTTGGCTTTCTTTAAATGTTGAAATTCAAAGATTATACTAATTTCCATCGGTTCAACAATAACATAATCACGGGATCGTTGTTCATTGGTATAATTTTTCGGTTAGGATTGCATTCAGCTTTCACATTTACATTTTCCAATTATATTGTAGCGTTATTTTGCCAACATTGGCCATTCCCGAGGCGACCTACAGCTTAATGTGGGTTCCGAACCACGATCCTCAGTCATGCAATACTCCACTCAAGGGCTATCAACCCTCAGTTAAGTTGTGGTACCTTCTTTTGCACCCCACCAGATATCCGATCTGATCCGGCCTGCTTACCGGCGTGAATGGGGTGGGTTGCCCTTCCAAATGTAATAATATCTGACTATTTTTGTTAAAACTCACCTTGCTTATGGGTCAAAATATTTTCATTTTTCACACCCAACCGATTTTTTTTCGTAATCTATACATTTTTGACTATTTAACCTTTCCTAGGGGGCTACTAACTCTGCCCTAAATGACTGAAATGCCAGTAGCGATGGGATAATTCGAATTAAAAATCCTCGGTATCGTAATCTAAATTTCAGCTAACTATATCTGACTGAAAATCCGACAAAAGTCAGTTTTAATTCGAGAGCGTGCGTACAGTGAACGAGTGAAATAAACAGGAGAACGCATGCTTTGGCTGCTCTTCTCGGCTTTAGCTCCAGTCGGCAGCGCCTCTATCGGCTATATCACAACTAAACAGGATGCCGAGTATCCTCGGTTATTATAAGTCGAGGATTACTCGGGCCGATTTCGAGTCGACAGATGCAGACGGCGCCGCGGTGAGGTTTTACTACCGGCTGGGAGCGAGCGTGCAAAGCCATTTCGATTATCCGGTTATGAAATTTCTCGAATCGCTAGTATCCGATTACTGAAATATACCGATTATGCCCATCGCTACAGATAATGGTAACTTAAGCAATATTTTGGACCGTGGAACAAACAACTGACCTGGCAATCACCTTTTAACAATTTATTTAAAATGCCGTCTGCCGTTCTGGGGCATCGTCCCTGCTGCCCTCCCCCTTAAAGACGGCGCTGCTTTTTACTTTCTAAAACTACTGTAAAAAATTGTAATATTTTCATTTAGACTTATGTACAATCATGAGAATATAAATTTATACGCACCACACATTACGGATATGCATAATGGCAACTGCAGAGTGTATAATTACTAAAATTGCTGCATGCTTCATGCTTTTTTACCTCTCTTCATAACAAGCAGGAATGAGTTATTGTGGCTGCAGACGTGGGAGAGACACATTGTTATGAAATCCCTAAGAATACTAGAAAAATTAAACTTGTTCGCGTGGTACGTTGTTTTTTTTCTGTGACCAGGGCCGTAGCCGGAAAATCCGTCTAACTGACCAAATATAATCCGTCTAGGTTGAAGGGGAAATTAGGGTAACAAGCAAATGTTTTAAACAAAATATAAAAATTATATTATTTATGAAACAAAAGTAATAATTAAAATTTTAAGAACAGTCCGCTATAAGGTTCTAGAGCTACTATGCCCAGTGGCGTAACATCAAAATTTAGACACCTCCGCAAAATTATGTATTAGGCACAGTGGCGTATTTAGGGGGGCTGCCGGGCTGCAGCCCCCCCCCCTTGAGCCTAGGAGCTCGGGTCTAAAAGTCTAATTGCAACTTAATTTTTCGTCTCACGCTTGGCCTCCTAATTTAAATTTTTAAATAATGTATTCTTGGCTTAGATTTCATAGGTCCTGTAGGAAACGTTTAGTTTTTAAACTTTTTCTTCTAAATGTCATGTTTTATATAGAGATTAAGGTTTCCGACGCATATCGTTTCAGATATTGATTTTTGAAGTAATTTTAAAGAAAAACGAGTAAAAAGAATAATATTTTATAATATTTGCCCATAATATACTTGTCTGTTCCCTTTTCCTTTTTTTAGAGCTATTTTAAATCAACAAAAATATAACAACAAACCAAAAAACCATTAGGTACCTATTTATTTTTAAAGCGAAAAATTAAAGTAAAAATTTTAATTAAAATATTTTTTAAGGAAGAAGTGTGATAATTAATAAAACCAAATAGTGCGGAAACAAACGAGAATGCTTAATAAACCTAACTTTACAATGAATATACAAAACGGCACCTAAGAAGGAGTATTTTAAAACATAAGCATTTGCAACAAAAACTGCTCTTAAATCTACGCTCCTAAAATACATGATTTCTGAAAAAATCATCAATTTTGGCGTGGTGAGCGATATTTACTTTATTTTTAATTATAAAAAACCGAGACCTAAAAACGCTGGCTAGAGTCATACATACGTCTAGGTATGTAAAAATATTGGATTGACACCAATATTCATATCTTCACAAATATACCCTCCTCTAAACGCTATTTCAAACGTGATATTCTCGGAATACACACAAACAATTTTGTAAAAACTTGTTTCATATTCAGCGGCAATTATAATTATTTCCAGCGAATCGAGAATCAGGTTTTAGGTATCAGCCAGTGCGGAGATTTTAGCGCCTGAAATATCGGTTAGCGGGATTTTGTTGGTTGGCAAAATGTCACCAATGTCGGACTTCGGATTACATAAAAATATTTAACAATAATTAATTAATCAGCAACTTTAACGGTGACATATGTATGACATTGGCAGAAGTAATTTTTTTTACAATCAAAGTTGCTTGGTCACCTTAATTTTTAATTTACTAATCAAACATTTTTAATTGTGAGGAAATAATGTTTGCCAATGTCATTTATATCACAGTCAAAGATGCTCGTTCGTTATTAATGTTAAAAATCTTTATGGAATTCAACATTATTGTTTATCTATTATATAATATATATAAGGTAAGTAGCCCTCCAGATTAAAAAATAAATTTCCCAAAGAATTTTTGGTGGCAAAAAGTGACACAAGTGTATTTAGAATGTCATATATACCGGGTGTCCAATTATGGATGGCCACCGGCCGTATGAAGGAAACTACTGGGCGTAGAAACTCAGGGGAAAAAAATCGTTATTAAACTAGCTGACAGAAAATCCTGGAAATAATTTTTTAGTTCCGCATTTTGCCACAACAGGGCACAATTGAAAATTAAATATTGAAATTCTAAATTTTTTTCTATATTCCCACATTAAGGTACCTTTGGTAACATCATTAGAAAGCTTAGACAATTCTGCATCATTTTGGTTTAAGCCTCATTGGCGTACCGACCTTGATAAGACTGGGGGAAGCTATTGAAAGCGTAATCATTTAAATTGCTGTAACTCTTAAACGACTTATCAGATTTTAGTAAACTTAACATTGTTTAAAATAGAAAGGTAAGTAATTTTAATTGTCGTATCCATTGGTACACGATAGTTCCTAATAAAATAGCTAGAGGGCGTATTATTTGTGATAGTAACAGTTTTTTTTTGATTTTATCTTGAAAACTCAAATCATATGGTATCATCATAATCCAAAAGTAGATTAAATTAGCAAGAAAAAATGTGAAGACTGCTGTTCAATATCTTCTTTTGTTTCAGAGTTATTGTCAAAAGAATCATTCTTAACACTTTAATTATTGAAGAAGTGATTATTTTCATAGTTGTCATCCAGCATTCCAAGAATTTTTTTTTTAACTTTTGTGATTATATAAGTTTATCACTCAATATTCCTATGGCAAAAAACTACTTATTAATATAATCATCGAATATTTCTAATTTAGACATAATTCGAACATGGTGTTTTACAAAATTAATCTAGATAGCTGTGAAACAAAATTAACAGGTTTCCATGAAGATAAATAAATTAAAATACTAATTACCAACTGATTTAATTTTGACAGGGGTTGATTTTGTTTCAATGCTATCTAGATCTATTTTTTAAAACATCATATTAGAATTATATGTAAATAATTAATTTTCCCTAATTATACTTATTATTAATTCTAAGGTAGTTTTTGGACCAAGAAATAATGAGTTACAAACTTGCATAATCATAAACATTAAAAATATTTTTTGTCGTGGATTGCTTGACAACGAAACTATGAAAACAATCACTTCTTCAATTAAAGTGGTAAAATTTATTCTTTTGGCAATAACTCTGAAACGAAAAAAGATATTCGACTGGGGTCTTCACCGTTTTTCGTGCAAATTTAATATACTTTTCGACAGTGGCAGCTCGTACAGTAGGGCCACAGTGCCATGGCCCTACCTACCTGCACACCAAGTTATTTTTTTACTCACACTCATAATCATTGCTTTGCATCTTTACGCTTCATTCTTTTTGTAACTGTGAATAATTTAAAATTCAAGACGTTTATTTAATATCTGATAACGCCTAACGGTGCAAAAACTTCCCGACGCTGCGAAAATTGCTTCGCGCTACCCAACGCCAGCGATTTCTATGTATGGCCATGCTGTTCATCGAAGGTTCATCGCTTATGAAAGAGATAATGATATATCGCCCTCTCTTACTGACGCATAAGGAATTCAGAAATTTTGTGGCGGGCCAGATCTTCAGATCCGTCCGGGATTGGAGGATTTACACGTGCTTTATTTTGTCGTTCCAATCGGATCAGGTCTTCGTCTTTGTTACCATTACTTGATACTAGATGGCAGCTGTTTTGAATACGGTTTGCCCTGTCGAGATATTAATTTTAAAATAGTTTTATTTTAAATAGTTTTTACTGTTTATTAACATCAATTATTCTTGTAGGTTAGGTTTAGGTCAGTCCGTCAGTGGATTATAATAATATTTCTGATTCCGGTTTATCATTTTTAAAATGAATAAAATAAAAGAGGAAAGACTTAGCGCTTTAGGTATGTAGCCTGCCGAAAAACATTTTGTAAACAATATTGATGACTTCAATAAGAACAAAAGTGATTGAATCATTTTCAAATAACAAAAAGACGTACCGATAGAGTTTTCTTATAAGATAATTTGAGTGTTTCGTGAACATTTTTTGTTACAACTATTGCAAATGCTCCATTTAATTAGTCGGTAAGTTTTTCGATTTTTTTAATATACAGGGTTGTACAAATTCGATGCACTAGCATTGCTATCCTGGTATAACTACAAGACATAGAGAGTTTGGTAAATGGAGGCAAAGTTGTATATTTTAATGTTGAACAATTTGTTAAAATGAAATTTAATCAAATTTAGATGATATTCAGAGATATCCGAAAAAATAAACGAAAAACTTGTTTTTATTTTTTATGACAAAAGTAGGTACTTATCATTTTTAAAAACCAAGGGAACTTTCTTAAGTATTTTACAAGATAATAATTTTAAGAGGTCAAAAGCTACTCAAAAATTTTAAAAAAATTCATGTCCGAATTTGAAAAAATTGAGTTGATATATGAACGTCGTATCTAAAAAATAAGATTATTTTCTTGAAGAGCATAAAAAATTGTCTTAAGTAAGTGCTCTTGGTTTGTCCAAAAAATCAATATTTTGTCGTAAAGACAATAAAAACACAAATTATTTTTTTCTTGTTTTTTTTTCGGATGCTCCGGAAGTCATCGGATTTTTTTAAAATAAGGTACATGTACCAAATAAGGCCACCTTAAGTTTTAACTGACTGTATCCTAGTAACTATGTAACAATAATTTATAAAAATTTGCATACATAAAGTTTGGCTATATAAGAGTGATTTTAGAGATTCGTAACTAAGTGGTATTTTTCGGTCCTTGGTATTTTTGGGAAATAAAAAAAATGTCAAATGGCTTCATTAAGAAAACCAGCTCCTAATAAGGCCATAGACCAAATGTGAGAAATAAATGTCTGTATTTCATTCTCTATATTGTTTTTAAAAGAACAGAACCTTAATAGGAAATTAATATGGATGTTCACCTATTGAAATTATGTATTTTTTTATTAATTTAATATTTTTGTTGTGTTCCTAATAAGGCCAGCGTTCAAATATTGGGCATTTCATAATTTTTGCTTCTGGCCTTATTATGAACACATAACTTCAACTATAGAAAACGCTATTTCCAGAAATTATCCAAATAATTGGATCTCTACTTACTCACACTGTTTTCTGTACAGCTTTCACTAACTTTTTGTACCATAGACTGTTCAAAATAATTAATTTTTTAGGGAAAAATTGTTAATTTTAAATCGGTTAAAAATTATACCGCGGATTTCCGCGTGGAGCATCTGATTTTAGCGTCATCATGCGTAGGACTTTGAAACTACAAATCATGTGTTGAGGCATATATTCCTAAACTATTTAAAATATCAATACACTTTTGACGTCATGCTAAGAGTATCCTCAGAATAGGCACATGGCCTTATTATGACCGTGGCCTTATTTGGTACATGTACCTTAAATAATTCATCATTAAAATGTGCAACTTTGCCTCCATTTAACCAAATCGCTATCTCTTATAGTTACCGAGATAGCAATGTTAATGCATTGAATTTGTAACACCCTGTACTCTCATCAAAGATTTTTGACTTTATATTTTGGCCTCACCTGTATCGACTACCACGAGCCGCCACTGCTTTCTGATTATGATAACCTAATTATACTATATGATTTAAGTTTTCGGTATAAAATAAAAAAAACTACTATTATTACAAATTGTGCCTTCTAACAATTTTTTTATGAATTCCGAATTATCGTGTTTTAATGGATACGATAATTAAAAGTACCTACTTACATTTCCATTTTATACAATTTTAAGTTTACTCAAATCGGATAAGTCATTTAAGAGTTACAGCGATTTAAATAATTAATTATTTCATTGGCAGAATTTCTTATACAGAACTTTTTTCTTCAAAGTAACAATTTATTTAGAAAATATTAGGAAATATTTTTTTATGCAGGAGGTCATGAGTCTAATTGACAGTTTATTGTTATATTTTGCTCCGAAATAAAATTAAAGATTAGTCATTTTTCTTTAGGTTACGTTCTTAGGTCAATTTTTGCAGTTTAATTTTTTTTTTTTTTTTAAATAGGGATACATTTCTTATATAGAAAGTCGTGAGTCTAATTAACACTTTCTTGTAATATTTTGCTCCAAAATAAAGGTAAGTCTTTTTTCTTTAGGTCAGGTAATTAGGTCTATTTTGATTCTTTCAATTTTTGATCTGTTTTTGCTATTTCAAGTTATTATCATCAAATAGAAAAAATCTATAAAAATGGTATATGCCAATGAAAACCCTAAAAATAATTATTAAAGTTCATTGTATTGTAAAAAATATAGGCATTTTTTTAATTAAGATACCTTTCTGATACTTCCCAATATCTAAATAGTCTAAATTTATTAAGATTTAAAAAACCCATTAATAAACATGGCTAGAATTTAGGCCAAGAGACTGCAATGTTTTTGGTCCAATTTGGTAACCGTGGAGAAGAATTTAGACATATTGGCCGTTTGATTATAATTTTTTAGTGAATTGTCTTAATTATAAATTTATTTTATATCACACCTTAATCGTTTTCTAGTAAAATAAAAGTTCTATTGGTGCTCCATGCTCCATTCGTAGTACATAACACTGTTGAACACTTAAATCAAACAGTAGGCGATGAGTCATCACAAACAAATAGTGCATTTCCACCAGATCGCGGGTATTGTACCTGTGTCTGGCGATAGTAATAACATTTTCACGAATTTCACGAAAATTAAGTGGCGCGGCGTCACTGGAGATTTTGAAGATAATATCGGGGCATCGTTTGTAATTTTAATCAAAATAAAAGAAATTAACATGAATTCCTTAATTTTTCTTTTTTTATGTTCTACATGGCGGATAATATAATTTGAACCTATATGATTAAAACTTTAAAATATACTTTCAATTGAAAAAAAATCCGCCAAACTAGAAGTTCTTGTGAACCCGCTAGTAAAATTTTGGTAATACATTTTCAATTAGACAAGCCAGGAAAGGATGCCGCGTTTCACGCTGGTATGGAAGGCTCTTAACACATTTGCAATAATATTTAATTTAAATTTCAGTGTAAAATAACTCGATAAAATAAAATAAAAAATTAATATAGCTTGTTTGCATCAACTCGCGTTAAAAATTCGTATGGAACTGATTTCCGTAATGGCCGGTACTCTTTTATAACTTCCTTTAGAACAAAGCATCTGTCACCGAGCCAATACCTATCGGATTAAACCGATATGGGAGCATTGTTTTCAGATTAAATGAATGAACGTGAACTAAAGAATGAGTCTTGTGTAAATTAAATTCGAATGGTGTTTAATATTTAGTACAGGATGTTCTTGCATATATCTTTTGTATACTGAAAAGGTCAATGTAACATTACAAAACATTTAGGTCATTTAGGGACAAGGAAAAGGTGCCTACCTTAATGTATAGAACGTTTTACCCAAATTTGTTATTTAAGGTAAATTAAAAAAAACACGTCTTGTAGGGAATTTATTTATCTGGTAATTAGGTTATCATCACCCAAGGCCGTGGTCAAATCAAGATGCTCTGATTTAAAAAAAGCAGTATGTTGTTGATTTAACAATGGTTGTATTCTTCTTCTTATGTATGGACAAACCGATTACTCCGGAATGGTTGGACCGGTAATTAAAATTCTTTCACCGTTGTATTTAGGATGATGTCTCAAACTTTTAAAACAATTAAGGGAATGGATAAGACAATACAGCAACATTACGGAAACATTTTTTTTGCCAGAAATATTGAGTCTGTTAAGGTCACAAAGGGCCATTTTTGATCAATAAACTTGAAAAAATGTTAAAAGCCTAGGAGAATAGAGGGATTAAAAAATATAAAGTGGTGGTAAGAGGGGATGAGACATAGCACTTTTGTCAAATTTCGTATGTCATATTCGGAGTTATTGAAGTTAATAAAGGAACTTATAGTTTATTTTTTTTATACGGAAATTAGATTTCAATAATCACAATACTTTAACCAGAAACAAAAATTCCTCATAGCAGAATTACAAAAAAACTATACAGGGTGATTCCTAAGTTGATACTTCTTTTTTAGCTGTGTATAAAAGGCATTAAAATAAACAACATTTTCAAATACCTTTTTTCAAAAAACTTTAAAATAGGCGAGATACAGAAGTAAAAAATCTAAGTGCGGGAAATCTGAAGCAAGTTAATTCTAAATTGGTGAAACATGAAAATGGTAAAATTTTAAAACAATGAACTAGTAGATATGGTTCTAATTTACGGGGAGTGTCGTCAAAGTGCGGCTGCTGCTTTGAGATTATGTTTAAATTAGGCAGGACCGTATTTTATCCATAGTGTAATAAATGAATGCTTTTTTTGTTTATTTTAATGCCTTCTATACAGAGCTAAAAAAGAAGTATCCACTTAGGAATTACCCTGTATATAATTTAAAATTGAGTGAAATTTATTGTATATTTTTATTATTAAAATGCCCATCTTGTCGAAGTAGGTACTATTATTTCAAATATCTTCATAAAATTTAACGAGTTTCTCTTACCATTATTTGCCGTTCTGCCCTTTTTTCGAATTAAGCTTTTTTCCTCTTCGTTCGCTGCCAGGGCCATTCCCGAGGGGACCTACAGTTTAACGTGGGTTCCGAACTACGATCCTCAGTCATGCGATACCCTCCAAGGGCTATCAACCCTTGGTTTATTGCCATTGCATAACCTACCGATTGGGCAGTGTGTACCTTCTTCCGCACCCCACGAGATGTCCGATCTCATCCGGCGTGAAGGGGATGGGTTGGGAGATGATACCTTTTACACTCTTTCCTGCATTCTTAAATCCACTAAATTTCGGACATACTTTTTTTATTGTACGTATGCCCATTCCGGGAATCGAACCCGGGTCGCCGCGGTCGAATGCCAGTAGCTCTACGTCTGAGCCACAGCCGCGGTTTACCATTATTTAGTTAAGGGTCAGTTAACAAACCAATACTTGCGTCATGGTTTTATCACAGAGAAACAATAGGTCATCTTCCGCGGTAAAATATTTTTTTTAAATATATTGGTGTTACGACAACGGAAATTATCTTTTATATAACAGGTTATGAAATACCACTAATCTGTTGTTCTTCTGCGGTGAAGCAAATCTTGACAAGCATAGTGCCACGTTATAAAACTAGTAAACACAATTATTTTTAGAAATAAATAAAAAAACATAAAGTCTTTCTCCACTGGTTTATTAGAAATAAAATTAGAAGGTGGTAGATACTCCACAATTATTTTTTATTTAAAAAAAAGCAGATTCTAAGTTGAAAAATAGCCTTGAAACAGTTACAATAATAATTATTGTTGGTTGGTTGAATATTATGTATTTTTATTACAGAGTGCGGAGTGACATCTATGCACTTATTATCAAAGTAATATTTTATAACGGCTTTTATCGGGAAAATTTGTATTTGGAATGAATAAATTCGAAGGGAAGAGTTTGGGGTTGACGAAAAAAATTCTTAAGAGTGATGACGGCTCTTTAAAACCGAAAGTTTTTAGTTTGCTGTTATTTATATATAACGAAATATTTATTTATTAAAAAATTATATGTCCAATATGCCTCACTAGCTATAGTAAATAAATTATTAAAAAAATGGTGAGGTCATAAAAGATGGTGTACTTACTTTATTTTAATTTATTTCATACTTACCAGTATGGCCAAAATTAGAAAAACACTAAGCAAATTATTAAAACTTTTTGACCAATGGAAAATGAAAGTTATTTTCATGCAGAAAAAAAATCAAAGAAAGCCAATAAGACCCTAAAAATTATTTCTAAAGTTCATTAAGTATATTGTAAAAAAGATTTAAAATTATATTCTTTTAATACAAAATAACTTCTGACGCTCTCCAATATATAGAATTCAAATTTAAAACGCTTTTAAAAGTCTAATAATAAACGTGGCTAGGATTCAGTTCAAGAGAACTCAATGTTCTTGATGTAATTTAAGAAATATGGATAAATTTGCATGGAGCTGGTTACTTTGGAAAAGAATTTAGAAATATTGTTCGGATGCTCTTAAATTACCTATATGTTTAAAAAAATTATAATTTAAAATAATAATTTTTTTGAGCAGTATGAAATAAAATGCACGTTCTTGCAAATAGTGCAAGGGAGTCCTTACACGGGGAAACTAAAAATAAACTGTAGTAGCGTGGATATCAGGAGACAGAGCGACAAGACTACTCAAGTTGCCTCTTTTCCTGACATGGCCGATACTGACTACTGACGTCACGTAACCATAGCAACGGTGAAAAGCAACTTGGACGTTGGGTCTTCGTCTTCACTTGCCGCTCTGAGCTGAGCTCATGGATCGAGGGTGGTGCACTATGACGGTCGGCTGGGGCGCGTCAAAATGCACGAGTGTTTATAATTATTGTCCATCGGAGTTAACCGTAGCCCTATTAAGCATAGCTACATTCGGATTAAATTAATATTATTAATTCGAACATAATTATTTTTTAAGGGCTAAAATGGTAGCTGTATTGGTACATTATTATTTAATATTGTCGAAAAAATTTCCTCCTGGTTTTTTTTTTGGTGATTTGGTGGATGCACCTGCTTCACCTGACGAGCCGCCACTGGTTTTAAGTCAGCACAGCAATTTGGATAAATTACGAATTAGGATAAAATTAAAGTAGTTGACTGTTGGCGAATCTGATTCGAAATGTCTCTGTTTTTTGAACGGCAGTAGAGTTTTGGACTTGCATTGTCTTTATTTGTTTTAAATCACAACGTTTCAACTCATAAGTATCTCCAGTCGTCTTTGTTTTGTTACACAAACAATTTCAAAATTTATCAGTCCAATCACCCCCTTATTTTCGCTATTAAATAAAAATAGGTTTATCCACAGACTGTACCTTGCCGTATCGGCCATGCAACAATCTTCCGTCTTCTTTTAAAAAATTACCATATTCTCGTCTTCGATGAAAAACACAGTGGCTGCGACAAAGCTGAATGCGTAATCACAGTGCGTCGAAGTGAGACAGCGCCATTATTATGTGTTCTGGCCTTTCTTTTTCGCATCCATCGCAAAATATAAATATTCAAATGAGTCGGCCCATCATGTAAGATTGTATGACGGGTTCTTTCAAATGCTAAAATATGCAGATGTAAAGGGGAGTCAGCGCTGGCTCACTGGCTTGCTGGTAAAATACAACTCTCGATGTGTGGAAGTTTGTTTGGTTTTTGAGCGAATGGCCTACTATAGATGCATTAAAAAATAAACTTTCACAAGCTATACAACGGAGCTTGCCGAGCTTGAATGTTTGTTATCGCAAGACCATGAGAGAAGTTATCTATCCAAATGGAGTTAGCCAAAAGACTTATATACAATCATTTTCTGTCCGAGGTATTATTTGATATAGGCACTTCGCTGTGAAGTTTAGACTCTTAATGAAGTTAATAACTCCTGACACTGCAAAAAGGAATCCATTTTATATTTTGGTAGGAGTAACAAAACATTATAAAAACTCAAGAAAACACTTAATCAGTGGTGTATTTAAGTGTTCGGGTAACCTCTGCCCGTTTGGTCACTCAAGCCTTTCTTAATGATATAAAAACACATTCTCAGAACCAGAATAGTTTCCAGCCAGTGAGTAAGTAATCTTTTTAATGTTAATTAAAGTGTTAAATTGTTTATTTCTCTTTTGGCCTGAGTTTACTGTAAAGCGGAAATTGTTTCTCTTGAACTTAAAACAAATAGCGTCGTATGTGAGTTTTATGGGAACAACTCTTCTTTAGAGAAAACTCTCTAAATTTACTGATAGGTATAATGACTTTATTTTTATTTCTTAAAACTTGCATGTTAATGACCGTAATGTAATCGTAAATTATTTTGATTCGCTTTAATAAAACTATTAAAAATCTTTGGTGTTTCAGTAAATAAATAGCGTAAACTAAAACCCAATTTAAAATTATCTAAGCTACACGTTCAAGTCGCCTACCATTTTAATACGCGACAATATCACTGATGATCCTATGAAAATTTATTTTTGCATCCTTAGTCGGTTTCCACAAGCTTTTCTTTGTTCTTTAACTAAAATAATCGAAAACTAGCTTCTTTGAATCGTAATTAAGGGTCGCTAGAATTTACGACCTTTTTAAATCAATTTATTGCAGCTCCTACTCTCCTACACCATCAATCGGACTGACATTCCTGAATCCGACCATCAATCCTTGAAATTTGTTTGAACACGATCAGTATTAATTCCTTTATCGAGACTCTCAGTGCATTGTAAAAGAGTTTTGGCCTTGCATTGTCTTTATTGGTTTTAAATCACAACGTTTCAACTGGTAAGTATCTCCAGTCGTCTTCAGGTGAATACTAAAAAAAGCACAGTAATTACAGCTCTATTTTTAGGTGCACTGAACATAACTGAGATGCATAGGCGTAGTTAGACGGTCAACACTGGGGGTGCTGAAGTCTAAAAAAAAAATGCAGATTGTGTGTATATTTAATTGCAATATATGTACAAATGAAAACGAAATAGGTATTTTATTTTACCTTAAAGAAAAGTAAAAGAGAACTATTACGTTCAAAACTAACTGCATGCATGTATATCTAGTATAACGTATAACGTACCTACAAATCCACATTGCATTAAACAAAATCAGTATTTGTAAATTGACATACCTAATTAGGCTATGGCCTATATATTGTAAATGTAAATTTTTTTGGGGGTGCTAATTTTGATTTCGGAGGTGCTTAGCACCCCCAAGTACCCCCTAACTACGCCTATGCTGAAATGGATGCAGCCTGCTTAATAAAGGTTTCCAGATATTTCTCATATCCAATGGGGGCTTACTAAAACAACATGAGTTCTTATGTATAGTAGCAGCCTCCTTGAATTCTCTCTTTCTTCAGTGTAGTTCTTTATGCAGGATGTCAGCTTCTGTCAAGCTGTATTGTATCGTTGTCCCGGTCTTCTAATTCTCTCATATACTCCTTTAACATACGAAATGTTAAGTGCATCTTTTTGCTTCTTTGCATTTGGCTGATTCTTATGGGTCTCCAATATTTTGTCCACTAATCTTATGGCGAAGCCATTTTTGTTGGGGTCGGTCTTGATGTAGTTAGTTTCTTTTTTGAGGGCTTTATCTGAATTACAAATAATGATTGCTTTATCCACAAGCGTTCTTACTATTCCATGTTTTGGGTTGTTGGAGTGATTTGATGTGTAATTGAGATATTGACCTGTATAAGTAGGTTTCCTATATACTGAAGTTTGGATGGTATTGCCATCTTTCTTCACGTTAAAATCTGAAAAGAATTGATTGTTTTCTTCTTTCTCCATTTTGAATTTAATTTTAGGTGTGAAGCTATTAATGTGAAGTAGGAATTCCCTGAGTTCTTTATTCCTTCCATTCCAAATAATGAAGGTATCTTCCACATACCTCAGCAACATTTTTGGTTTCTTCTTTGCTTGATTGTCAGTCTGACTGATTGTGTAAGGTCTACAATAAGACCTTGTAAGCAATAAAATTTAATCTAAAAGATAAACTAATTGAGATTGTTCATATTTACGGCTCGAATAAGAAAAAATCGCAGAGGAGAGATGCGTAAAATTTTTCTTGCTTTCTGCTTTTGACAAGTTTTCCCCCACGCCGTCACTAGTTGTTGGCTACTACGACTATCAGTCGTCATTCGGGTTTTCCTTGATTTCTTAATAGTGTAAAAAAATGTAGCGTTGTTTTTGTGGTGTGGTGGAGTTGGACTAGAAAAACTGTATTTAAATAAAAAACACTTTTAATATAAGCCATAACTTAGGTGCATATACTTTAATTGTACGAGTCCTTGGATTATTTGCTGTGGTATATATATAATAGATATTAAAAAAACTTTACAGCCGAAGACAACTTCTTGTTTAGTACTAGAGTTGCTAGACCTTTATCGTGAAGTATTACTATGGGAGCGCTATAAAAAGTTCACATTTATTTATTTACTTATCAACATCCTCTCTAGTCTTATGTTACTTAACACACAACCGTACCACAGAATATATGGTAGCTATATATTCTGTGACCGTACTATTTAATTAATTACATAAAGATGGAAAAGAAGCTATATACCCCTCCTTACAAATCTAAAAAATAAAATAATCTAAAAGTGTAGAAGGAGGACCAAATTTATACGGAAAGGAAAAAAAAGTTTGCCAAAGAAAAGTTCTAAATTATTAGACAGAGAAAGAGGTTGCACTAATTCAAAACATTTTCTGTAGGTTTACGAATATACGAATAATGAATTACAGAAATAATACTTGCATTAAGCCATATAGGAAGAAATGTCCCCTGCTTCCAAGAGTAACGACATGAAAATTACCCTGGATTAGTAATACCCACCGTCAACATAATATTTACCTCAAAATATGCTTTTAAGTGGGAAGATGTTATTCCCCTAAAAACTAGAAATCTTGGCGACCTTTAAATATCGCCCGATTGACTTTAATTTTGATACAGATATTAGTTAGCATATTTGGAATATTGGAATAAAGTAAACTTTGTGGAGCACCAACATTTTATATTTGAATAAAATGGACCACTCTAATGACCATTGATGTATGTGGTAGGGTGGGGGAGCGTAGGTTATTTGAATAAAAGGACTAAAAGAAGTTTACATACTATTTCCGTATTTTTACGCCTATGACAAAACGAAAAAACCCGTAACCCAAAATGACAATCAAAAAAACGAGGACGTGTGAGAGTCCAAAAGTTTTTACAAGTGACTTATAAAAAAACATTTTCCGGTGTTTGAAACACTCTCAAAAGAAGTGACTCAATTCCAAAAAGATTTTGATATCTCAAACAAGCCGAGAAAACAATCCCGGGGAGGACGCCCTTCACCCCTCAATTTCCAGGGCTTAACACAAGACATCTCTTACTCAAGGCTCAGCGGGGACTCCCCATCCCTCCCAATAAAGCCCTACTTTATGTATGTACTTCCTATTATAAATAGCTATTATTAATTAAAGTGATTTATGATAGAAAATATAAAAGTATTATTTTGTGATTCTTCAACAAATTTTAGTTTTTTTAGAAATACACAAAGGATTCTCATTTTCACTTTATATATTAAATCATAACCTCAACGCGTTTCGTTTCGACCTCAATGTTATCATCAGAAGAGGATTTGCAAAGAAGGGAACAAAGCCTGGGAAAACAATACATAATTAGAATTGATAGGTAAAGAGACTGTCGTCGTAGACAGGTCCAGTTATAAAATTTAAAAATTTATAACAGAAAAAAATACTTCATAATATACTTGCAAACAAAGTATTATAACGTAATCTGTCAATTTCAATCTCATAGTACATTAAGAATCGACAAAACAAAATATTTTATTAAAAACTACACGTCAAAACGTCACAGAATCCTCTTTAAAAAGTTTCCTCTGCAGATTCTCTCCTGATGATGACCATTGAGGTCGAAACGCGTCGAGGTTATTAATGATTCAATATATGAAGTAAGGAAGTGAATAATCTTTGAGTATTATTTAAACAAAAAAAAAACCCAAACAGTTCACCCTGGAGTTGTCTACTGGTTCCCGAGCCGGCCGTTTATCAGCATAGCAGGTCATATTCCTATATTTTGCCACCCGTTGTCGTGGAACTTTTTACACGAAGAAGTGGCGAGAGGGACGCAGGGGGCTTCCATTACTGACTACGCCCCTCATAAAACTAAAGGTGAGGGAACAACCCCAACAACGACCATTAAATCAACGCTATAGCTCGCTACCATGCTGAAGGAGAGGGCGGAGGGGCTAGGCAGGCAGCGGTTTTTTAATGACTCTTTTGCCTTTGATGTTAGGTGCAATGGAGGAGTTTTTAATAAATGCGTACTTACCTGATTTTATTATTGGGATTTGCAAGGAGGGAAGTTGTAAATAAAATACAGAAAGCTGAAATAGCGGGGCAAAGATAAACATAACTACTTTGTTCTACTGTTAGAAATCCTGAACGTAATAATTAAAAAATTTCGTAGTCCTTTTAAATAACTTAAAACCTAAAATTATTTTAACTCTTTTGTATTTAGTAAAAAAATTAGTTTTTGGAAAAAACCTAAGAATTTTATTTTAAGAAAACTGTACAATCGTTTGGATTATTGTTAATTCTTAATTAGACGTTCAAATAAACCGCTGCTAAACAATATCATTAACGATCGTAAAATTCTCGACGAACATTAGCGAGTTAGCATACTGAGTAATTTTTTCAGATTGCATTAAAATTGAATTTTTTAACTGCCTTAAATTTTTAAACCTAAAACTTTTATATAGAATTTTTTTTAAAAGCCCCAGAGAAGGAAGTCGTGTGGTGAGAGGCCAGGAGACCTAGCTGGTCAATTAATTGTTGAGTTTGGAACGACAATGTGTCCATTAAAGGCATTATTTAGATATTCGCGTACCACAAGCGAATGGTGGGTCGGGCAAACATCCATTTGGAACCGAATCTCCTGATTTCCAGCAGCGACTTTCTCCAGTGCGGGTCCAATTTGATTTTAAAGAAGATCTAAATATGTTGAACCCGTAAGATTTCCGTCAATAAAAAATGGTCCAATGATGCGATGTCCAAAAATGCCTGCCCAAACATTTACTTTCTGAGGGTATTGGGTTTGAGTGCATGTAAGATGGTGTTCATTTTGTAGGCTCTAGTATCGATAATTTTGTATATTCGGCTCATTATTTAATGTCAACCTGCATTCATCTGAGAAGCAAATATTTTGTAAATTCTAGCTAGCAAGCTCGCTTCATCATTTTAAAACAAAAAAGTGATCTTCGGTCTTCATTCCCTTCTAGCAATTCTTGATGGTTGTGATACTTTTATGAATAATATTTATATTTTTTCAAAGTTCGCACCCAAGTAGCACAAAAATACTACTATTAGACTAAAGTGTTATATATCAGGTTTATAATGGTATTAAAATACATCGATTTATTATTTAATAGTCGTAATAAACACATATTTGCTGCAGAAACAAATCTATTTTATTATTTTATCATAAAGATATTATTAAGACAAGTTAATAAAACATTTTTATAGGTTATGTATTAAATTGACTTGATGATATTTATATGACAAAACCTATACGAGTATTTTGTATTAAGCTCGATACATTATATAGTTCATTTATAGTACTGGTTAAAAATACTTATAAAACGTTTATAAGAATATGACTTGTAGTATTAATAAACCTGTATAACTAGGTTATATAGCGGTGGTGGAAACTTAATTAAAAAACAATTTATTCTTCGCAACAATTAGGTTGTGTCGGTCTCTCTTAAAAAATATTTTATAGCTGTTGAAAATTGAAACGGAATAAAATACTTAAAAAATGTTTACAAAACAAAACTGTATTTTTAAATGCAAAATCATTATTAAGGTAACCCTATAAAATAATTATAGTACTAACCCTAATTTTGTCATTCATACGGTTAAATGTTTATTACTTAAACCATATCAAGCATATCTAGAGGGAATAAAACAAAACGCAGTGGTAATTTTAAGAGAAAGTTTAAAGTCAACTATCAAAAAATTTTAAACGCAAAGTTATACCAGCATGTTGACACCTGACCAGACAGAGCTGATCCATGTCAAAGTGTAATTGTTCAATAGCAACTAAGTTCCAATTCTTTATCTGAATAAAATTATGAGCAGTAATAAAGAATACAGGCATTACCCAGTTATAGAGGAAAGTGACGATGAAGAGAATGCCTCAGAATTAACTAAAATTAGCAAAAATATTAAGGTCAATAAACAAATAAGAACATGGGCTACCTCGTTTAATGTTAACCATTAAGCATTAAGAGAACTATTTACAATTATTCATGAAAGAATTCCAA
Organism: Polydrusus cervinus; assembly: GCA_935413205.1. Classification (NCBI taxonomy): domain Eukaryota; kingdom Metazoa; phylum Arthropoda; class Insecta; order Coleoptera; family Curculionidae; genus Polydrusus; species Polydrusus cervinus. The sequence goes on from OW284514.1 coordinate 48,925,759, forward strand.
ACTTACTTTCAAAAGATTAGGACATTACTAAATACAGCGAGAGAAATACATAATTTGATTAAAATGGAAAAAGGTTATTATTGGCACCACGACGAAATAATAGCTAATTTACAAAAATACTCTAAAACACACCCTATGAACCTATGAATTTTATATCGTTAAATATAAAAATTTTGAAGGCCTTTTCCCATATATGTATAGAAGTTCTAAAACTGAATTTTGGCCGATACTGTGCAATATATTTTCTTTAAAGCCGACATCAGTCCACAATAGCTAATAAATCAAAATCACTTTAAAAATCTAAAAAAGAAAGAATAACTATACTATAACAAAACTCGGTATTATCATGGAATAATTATAAGAAATTACAACTCTGTTCAACGGTTTAGTATCTGTTATGACAATTAAATAGATTTTTATATCAAAGTTGTCGTAAAACCTTTTTCCACGATATTCTATAAAATAATAATGTTGTTTAAGATATATTTTCTAGGCGCTATACAACAAAAATATTTTATAAACGAGATATAAGTGCCACTATTTTTCAAATAATATACCTTCTAGCCGCGCTATGTTGAGGTAACGAGTAAGGATGCGGCGTTGTCATAGTTAACACAATTTCTGTTATAAAATAATTAACAAATTAATAATTGTAACTGTTATTTCCTTCATAAAATTTTATTCGAAAATAGTGTGGCATATTAAATAATAACGATAAACTTAAAGTTGCACGCCCTTTTACGCAAAGTATCGCATCATTAATCATGGTAAAACAAAGAGTGATTGGTATTTTGTCTGCACTGGACTAAGCGAGAGCCGACTAAGCCGAGCGACGCACATTATCCGTGGCTCAGAACCGTACTACGCCCGACTTAAAACTCTGTAAACTTGTTCAATAAGAATCAAACGGAAGAGTCAAACGTAGTGCTCTAGCAATGAAGTAGTTTACAAAGTTTTACGCCGGGCATATTACGTTCTGCGTAACGTAAAATGCGCTTTGGTAGGAAAAGTCAGTTTAAAAGGACTGCGGATTACCGGAGCTGCGCATTCGGCACGGCGGAAAAAACCCAACCGAACCACCTTAATTTCTAACTGAATTGAATTAATTGCAAAACAAAAACACGTTTATTGATGCAGATTTTCATTCTAAAAGAATTTCAAATTATTAATCGCCATGCTTAGGCCCAGTTGTAGGTACAGTTACGACTTAAACTTAGTTCAGCGTTGAACCAAGTTCAAACTTTATTTTGATAACATCTTTACATTAAAATGAAGTTTGAGCTTGGTTCAACGCTGAACTAAGTTTAAGTCGTAATTGTACAACCGGGCCTTAGAGTATTGTTTATAAAGATATTTTCCGGCTAGATATTATTGGGGCCTCGATTAAATAATTTTTGTATTTTCGGCAAAAAAGAAAAATTGCCATTGGTATTAGATAGACTTTTTACTTAAGTAGGTTAGAAATTGCGCAACTGGAATTAATTTTTAAATATCTTTTTAGAACAAAATATATTAGGCGTAAGTATAATCTACAAACATATACGGCAACATGGCAGACTTTAAAACAATTTAATAATTTTTGTTATGTCATTCGATATAGTAACACAATTATATTCCATAAAATGGCACTATATAACAAATTATAAATCATATTTGTTATTTAAAAATCAATTTTGTTTTATAAATATTTTTTGTGCGATAAAATGATTTTTTAGATGACGCCATGTTTTACGAAGTACTTTATGTCGGCCATTATGTTATCCAAATAAAGCAAATCAAATTATAATTATTATCCTGTTTAAATCTTTACTGTAATAAGAAAAAAGGCATGTAATATCACAATGAACATATAACAATAAGTATTTTAATTTTGTAAATTATTGTAAAATAATTTGCCGAAATAAAATATAACTGTAAAATGTAAAATCGTGATAAAAAGGAAGCGCTTAAAAATATATTTACAAATATGTATATATATTATCAGAAAATTTGACCTGGCAAGAGAATTTGTCCATAGGAATAGCGTCCCGATATTTTCTATTCCAAGACAAAACATTTTCAACCTTTAATGTCGCCATTAGTAAATAATATTTTGATTATAATCTTAAAAATCACTTTTATCATCTAACAGTAAAGAAAATGTACATTTTATTTTATTAAATATTAATATGACAACTAAAAAACCTAAGTTTGATATAATATCCTAAATTACACAAATTGGTTATTGTGCTGATACTTTTAGAACTCTTATAAAACAATTATATTAGTATTCTATTGTTATCGTATAAAGTATATAGGAGCACTATCGCATACTTTACAAATTCTTTATATGATTGTTTTATAAATATTTTTTAAAATACTTTAAATTATTTTGTAAGTATTATTAGAAGACCTAACAAAACTTTAAATAAATAAAATTGTTTTATAAACCTGCGCCTTTTCCGTGTTTATAAGCATGATATAAAGGTTTTTAAAGTATTTTCAAGAGAAGAGGGTTTTATTAGAAATTATTATATAGTAGTTTATAAAACATTTATAAGCACATCTGTGCTACTTGGGCAGTATAGTGGTGTGTTGTTTTTCTACCCCTTGCCCGAGAGTTCTAGTGCTGATGTTCTTATGTTCTTTGAAGTGTTTTTAACCTTTAAAAGCTCATGGATGAGAGCATTGTCATTTTGTTAAAGGTATAATGTATAATATAATTCAAACATCTTCGTTAACTTTAATTTGATCCCATATTCATATTAGAAGATTGTCAAGACATAATTACTATACTTAATTCTTGTAATTAAAGTTAGTATTAATAACAAACATAGTCTTTCAACTAACATACGGGCACAAGTGGGCCTGACGATTTTTAACTGGGCACTACCTAAATCAAAAGTGACTTTAAAAAAAAAGGTCGCCGCTTTCCCCACGCTCTAGAACGCCACAAGCGTGGCGTCTAAAAATAAAAAAAAAGGTTATCGTTCTCTTGGAAAATAGCATACAACACCGCTCTTTTCTCATCAAAGCTTTCCTAGCCAAGTCCCCCTTCCCCCCGGAAATCCCATTACAAAACCGAATCCATCAATTTTTGGGGGCACCAGGGTGAGTATCCCTCTCCCCTTGGCGCCGCCGCTGCATACGGGTAGTTTGCTAATGACAAGAGCGACTAATTACGATTGCCGGAATTGGTCTAGTGATAAAATATAGTATCCGTTACTAAATTTACTCTTAAAGCTATTTTAACTACCTTTTCTTGTCACGGAACCTGAGATTCTGGTATGGTATATTAGGCGAGTTTTTAGAGTGCAGATCTACAAATAACTGTCGCAGAAAAGTCGCGAGTCTTGAGAACAGAAAAACTTTCTTTGTGTTCACTGAAAGCATGACATTAGTCAAAATGATAAGTTTACAGGTGACACAGACAACATGCCGCATGACTATATTACTGGGAACAAAAAAATAAAACCCTAATATCTTTTCAATTTTTAAATTATTTTTATTAATCTACATGGTGACGGTGTTTGGTAAAAACATATTTTGGACACAGTTTGTCAGCTATTCTAACCTAAACGCTTGAGAAGTACCCATATATTATTAGAATTATATTTTATCCAGTAAATCAACTTACCATGTACTCATTTGCGGCCGGTAAGTGGAACATTACAGTGTCAGGTACTGTATCATCTTTTGTTTTTAGAAATAATGACTTTTTACTTTGGATTTTTGACAAGTTGTCACTTAAAATTATAGGAAACAAAATGTTCAAGTACACATATTGTACCAACTACCAACTTTAGTAAATGAGAAATGTTACGCAACTACAGATTAGGCTCTCTTTTACAATTTTTTAAATAGTATACTTAACTAAAGTTAGTAATTTTTATTTTGTTTTCAATATAAATCTATCGATACCAAATAACTTTGTGTAGATACTTTAACTTGTAAAATTATTTTTTCTACCAACTTTAGTAAATGAAAAATATTACGCAACTACAGAATAGACTTTCTTTTAAAAATTTTAAAATATCTTGCTTAACTTTTACTAACTTAGCTAACTTAGTAATTTTTATTTTGTTTTGACTATATATTTATCGATACCAAGTAACTCTGTTTAGATGCTTTAACTTGTAAAAAAAATTATCTACCAACTTTAGTAAATGAAAAATATTACGCATTTATAGAATAGACTCTCTTTTATAATTTTTTAAATATTTTGCTTAAACTAAAGTTAGTAATTTTTATTTAAACTATATTTATATTCTTTACTCAAATATTATAATTTTATCTATTTGACAGTGACAAGCAAAAGATAGTTACAATTTAAGGTCATGTAATTTAATATTGCCAATAATATTTTAAAATTTGTAATAATCATTTCTATTAAATCTTTTTAAAAATAATTATAATGACAAAATGAAATAAATTATCATACGATACACGTCCGTTAGAGCGTTTTCACACGGCACCATATATCGCGCGCGATAAACGGTCGCAATATTGCTTTACACCAAATTATGTGTTCTCTAATATCGCTTGTGTGTGAAAATGGCTCATTAGAAAACACATAATTTTGGTGTAAAAGCGATATTGCGACCATTTGTCGCGCGCGATATATGGTGCCGTGTGAAAACGTTCTTAGGTGTTATTACAGCACTCGTTTATATTACAGACTCGGCTCCTACGTCGATTCGTCCGTAAACTAACTCGTACTGTAATAAGTCACCTACCGGCCTTGTAACGTAAAATACTATGGTTTTCATGTATAATCAAGGATTAAGGCTTACTTTCTATAACGATTTTAATTCATAAATAAACTATTAAACAATAACGTTCCCCAATAACAAAGAAAATTTATCATGCATAAAGTGCCTTCGAGACCTTCGTTGTAATGCACAAAATGGCGGTAATTTGTCGTGTCTCGAGACTTCGACACTCTTTCTCGGTTCGTTAGGCGTTCTGATGAAAATCTCGTCGCCATTTGAGGTTTCGAAATTAAATCGCGAAAATTATAATGAATTCGCAATTTCGTTTTTAGCCGCGCCAATGCTCGATGTATAATTGACTTTCAAGTTGTCAGACAATCGTCAAATCAGCTTGAACTACGGCTGTCGCGAATGTCGCAATGGGTAAATAAATTTAATTTTCTAATCTGCGTCGAGGGCTGAAAGGGCTGACATTATTTTTAAATAAAGCAACTTTCTGTTCATTTATTGTAACATAACAAATACCTGCGTAAAGGTCAGAAGCCGAACAATAGTCCAAGTATAGAAAACAGCTTGCATGTAAAATATTTTAATTTTAAGGTTTTATTTTAATAATTCCACCAAGTAAATGAGATATCAGTTGAGGAGATAAGTTCATCTAAATTACCCTGTATGAAAATACGAAAATTGCACTCCTCAATTCCAATATTTTCTAAAATGCAAAATCGGAACATCGAGCCGACTCTGTCACGTCTGCATGCAAAGTATTTATACCGGGTGGTGCATCGTGGTTGGAAACAGGAAATTCCATGCAAGTTTAGACTGTCCAAATATTTGCTCCCCTGTTGACTTTAGAGCCAGATCGTAGGGATACTTTTTTAGGGTCTCTGTGTGGTGAGTGCACATGCGGTGTAAACAATTTTGTAAAACCCGATTTTAACTTATTTGAAGAAGATTTCGGTTGGTTTTTTATTGGAATTCAACAGGTGATGCTGCGAACACCAGCACTAATTGGACGTGTCAACCTGTGACTTGTCATTGTCAAATGTAATTTGAAAGTATTAGATTTTTTACTAGCAATAATTTATGGCCTAGGTAATTATTATGAGTTACATAATAGAAGAAAAAGTCACTATGATAAAATGATACTATGCGGGGAAAAGTTTAAATATTTTTTCTGATATATTTTCCGTTTATTTCCCTGATAGACCCATCCTACCAAGTGGGCGATATAAAAAGGTATTACTAAGTTTAAGGCAAAAGCCACTGTAATAAACAACTGCAAATGCACAGCACTGAATTATGAGAGAGCTGAAGAAAACAATGATAAAGATCTTATTATTTTACTTCACCTCGAATAAAATAAAAATATGAAGCACTAGAACTCTCGGGCAAGGGGTGAAAAAAAATCGCAACACAGTAGTGCGAACTTTGAAAAAGTATACATATCATTCATATCAAAGTATCAAAACCATCAAAAATTGCTTGAAGTGGATGGATAGCGAAGAACCCAGTACCCTCAGAAAGTGAATGTTTGGGCAGGAATTTCTGGACATCGCATCATTGGACCTTTTTTTATTGAAGGACATCCAGTGGCGGCGCCAGGATTTTTGGGATGGGAGGGCACAAATGAGCTCGGTGATTTTTGAGTGGGCACTACCCAAAATGAAAGTGACGTCTAAAAAAAAAAAAAGGTCGCGCCTCCCGAAACAAAACCTCCCTCTTGTTCTGGATGTCTAAAAAAAGTCATCGTTCTCTTCAAAATACCATACAACCACTCATCAAAACTTTTATATCCAAGTCCCCTACAAAACCGGAACCGGATCCATCAATTTTGGGGGGCACCAGGGTGCCCCCCCCCCTAGCGCCTCCGCTGAGGACATCTTACGGGTCCAACATATTATTATTCAGATCTTCTTCAAAATCAAATTTGACCCGCACTGAAGAAAGTCGCTGATGAAAATCAGGAGATTTGGTCCTAATGGATGGTTGCCGGGCCCACAATTCGCTTGTAGTACGCGAATATCTAAATAATGTTTTTAATAGGCATGCTGTCGGTCCAAACTCAACAATTAATTGGCGAGCTAGGTCTCTGGACCTCTCACTAAACGATTTCTTCTTCTGGGGGTATTTTAAATATTTTCTTAATAAAAGTGTTAGGTTTGAAAATTTAGTTAAACAATTCAATTTTAATGCAATCTGAAAAAATTACGGACTACCGACTCGCTAATGTTCGTAGAAAATTTTACGATCGTTTGGGATATCGTGTAGCAGAAAATGACGGTTTATTTAAACATTTAATTAAGAATAAACAATATTCCAAGCGATTATACAGTTTTCGTAAAATAAAATGATTAGGTTTTTTCTTATAAACAAAATTGTTTATTTTTAAACACCCGCTTGTTTTGTTCCCCTTTAAGCAATTCTTGATAGGTTTTATTGCAAGTCAAATAATTCAGTTTTGAAAATAATGATCGTTTAATTTAAAAATATTAGCTAGATCCAGTGTAAAATGTATCTCTCTGTAAATCACAGATTGACCAGTCCAATCAATGCTGGTGTCCGCAGCATTACCTGTTGAATTCCAATGAAAAACCAACCGCAATTCTATTCAAACTCCGCATGTGCACTCACCACACATAGACCCTAAAAAAGTCTCCCTACAACCCCGCTCAACAGTAGAGCAAATATTTGGACAAACTACTGCTTTTGCGGAGAGATCGTTTTTGAAATTAAAAATCAGTTGGCTTTACTATGTCGCAATCAAGACCTAGTAGCCTGGCTCTTTTGAGCATTAAAACGAAAGAGCTCAAGCTTTAAGTCTTGATCAGTGTCGGCGCCAGAATTTTTGGGCTGGGTAGGCCCGATGATTTTAGGGTGGGCACTACCTATATCAAAAAAAAGGTCACCGCCTCCCCCACGCTCTATAACACCATAGCTCTTGTTCAAAGTGACGTCTAAAAAGAAAAAGTCATTGTTCTCTTAAAAATAACATACAATACCACTCCCTCCTTTCTTATCAAAACTTTCGTAGCCAAATCCCTTTTTCCCCTCAGAAATTCTGTTACAAAACCGAATCCATCAATTTTGGGTGGGCACTCATGTTCTAGGGTAGGCCAGTACCCACCCTGGCGCCGCCGCTGATATTGATTTTCTCATCTGGCAGAAAACAAATGCAGAAAAAAGATTTGTAATATGATGTAGGTATGCTTCTCTGAGATTATTCTTCTATTAAAAAATTACCTTGTACTTATTAGGTTTGATTGTTCCCCGTCCCATGGGCGCGACTTTTAAGTCAGACACCCGCCGCCACTCAACCTAGCTACGCCACTGGTCACTTTATTGTGTTCAATATTCCCATAATGATATATTTAGATTTAAAAAATCCTTCGCTCTGCTTCACATTATTTTTTTAATTACTGATAATAAAACTACCCGAGCACACCCCTTTTTATTCGGTGAGATCACCTCGGAAACTACTCTACCATATCCAAGAAGCTTATTAAAATCGCCAAAAAGAGAATGCGAGAAGAAACGTTAAAAAAAGTCCACCATGTCCTTCGCATATCTCCGTATAAAAATGCATTCAACACAGTGGCGTAGCTAGGATTAAATGGGCCCTGTATTAAGAGCCAGGTGGTGGGCCCCTCGGCTAGAGAGGGGAGCGGTTAAAATAGAATTAAACAAACAGAACAGAATGGTTTATAAGAATTTATTCTAATAAAAGGAAATAATAAAATTGAACTAAACTTACACAAATAAGATATACATAAAATAAACAGGATTTTTAACAAAAAATAAATAAAAACAAAAAACATAACAATAAATTCTAATAATTATAATAACGTTGCCTTTTTAGTTTTTTTTTTCGCAAAAACATTAATTAATTTGTCCATTTTTGGGGATGATTTAAGGTTTTGCAATTAATTCTTTTCTATGGACATTATTGCTAAATCTGGTTAACCTTTCTTGCGACATTGAATTGCTTAAATAGCATTTTATTAATTTTAATTTTGAAAAGCTTCTTTCAGCTGTTGCTACTGTAACAGGTAATGTTAAGAATAGCAAATAAGCTGTAATAACTTCCGAGAAATTAGAAGATACGCTACTGAATTTAATTAAAATTAATTCAGTCAGTTCTTTAATATTTGCAAGTTTTGTAATTTCTGTACCGAGACAGAGTTTTAAAGAAATTAGTTGGCCTAAAAAATCGTCACTTAAATCGGTTCTGTATTTATTTACGAGTTCTAATGCTTTGCTGTTTAGAATCTCTTCTGGAAGAGAAATAATATTTTTCGGTTGTAAAATTTCGAATGAAGCATTTATCAGAAATAAGCTTTGAAATCTTTGTTTGGTCTGTAATATGAATATATCCAAACATTGGTAAAAAATATTGATTTTAAAATAAATTATGGAATCGTCAATCCTTTCATCTTGTGCATTTTCATCAAAAAAAAGTTTGACTTTTCTTTTTCTTTTGTTTTTGCTAAACAGCAAAAACATTTTTCCTTCTTTTGGTACCCCCCCCCCCCAGGCTAGTGGGGCCTGTATCATTGATACAGCTGATACAGCAGTTGCTACGCCACTGATTCAATAACAAATAAGGCAAACTCTTGTTTTAAATGACTGAATCATAATGACAGAGTTATTAGAACCATAATTATTTTTGAATCTGGAAGTCAAAACTTTAAAGATTTTATTTGAAGCAATAAACAGATTATAAGCTTCTTAAAACTAAAAGTTAAATAACATTATTTAGTTATATTCCTAAAAGGAAATACACAATATTATATTTAACAGCTTTTACCACTTTCTTATTCGAACTTTATATTAAAATTCAATATAAGATAAATTTAAAAATAGAGTTTCTGAATCTTGAGAAAAGTAACTATAAAACTTTTTCTGAATATTGAATAAAATGGATAAGAATAGATACAAGAAAATTTCACAAATAGGTAGATGAAAAGAACGCAAACTTTATACAACTCTTTTGCTAGTGTAAGCGCAGAGTTTTACAATTTTTCGTATTATTGTGTAAATATATAGGTTTTAAAATAATTATTTAAGTTAAAGCATAGATATGAAAAAAGTGTAATCTACCTTTAAGTATACATGGTACTGCAATAGTGCGTCAGGCTTATACAGGGCGTCCCAGTAACTGGAGATACTAGACATCAAACTAAGCCGATTAAGTCATATAAGTTTTTCGAATTGTTACTCGTTCTGGAGATACAGGGTGTTGAAAGTAAAAGTTTATTCTCGAAAATAAGCCATAATTTTAAAACGGTTTAATAAATCGAATTGAAAGTTGGCAATATTATGTTTTTTTGAACAAGAAATAAGAATTTGTAGAAATTTAAGTTTCAAACTAGCGGGCGCTAGTTGCATACACTAGGCTTCATAAATCTATGATTTTTTCTTACGTGTGATATTAGGTGTTTTTCAATAACTATAGTTTCTTAAAGAAGGGCAATTTCAAGTCAAAAAGGTGTACTTGATTGATCTTAATATCTTTAACGGTTTTCGAGATATTTCCCTTTAAGCATCCCAAAGCATAAAAAAACATACATAGTACTTACATTATTAAATTAATATTTTAATTATCAAAAAAAAACGTATATGACATCATCGGCTTAGTTTGATGTCTAGTATCTCCAGTTACTCTACGGCCCATAAGTTATGGGACACCCTGTCCTGTATAGCTCCTATACGAACTAAGTTAGAAATTTCATTCATATGCGGACTTACACTGTTTCATAAGGAGTATTTCAGGAAAATATTTTTCTATATATTATTTCCCAGTATTTTATTGCTTATTTAGGTTCGTATTAGAGACTATATTTATTTTGCTTGGGTAGTTTAAAACTAATAAATTGAAAATCTAAAAAAGTAAAGGTTTACGGCTCTGCATGGAAAAAAAATAAAAAAAATCATCTAAATGTATTTTTAAAACCATCAAATTTTGTGAGATTTATGACAAGGGGATTAGAGATATTATGAATCTAATTATGTTAATCTTATTTTATACTGGGTCATTATGAAAAGGTTTCAGAATCGACACAAAATTATCAATTTAAAAATGCAAAAAATGTGTTTTTTTCTAATTGAAGAAGAAGGGTAAATTTAATAAGGTGCTATAAAAAAAATAATGACCAAGAAAATTCTACATGCCAAATTATTCATCCCAAATATTAACAATGTCTAAAAAAGAGCACTTTGAGAAGGAATATCTCAAAAAAGTGTGGAAGTCAAAATGAAGCGTGCCATATGTAAAAGGTGGTATGTGCAAATTAAAGAATTTTATAATAGATACATTATATTGCATACGTTTCTTTTAATCACAAATGCGAAATGTTTTGGGCTAAATCTGATATCATATTAGATATACACACAAAAAAAACTACTCTCAAAACAAGCTTATAGTAATGCTCAAACAAATAGCCTTATTTTGAAACTAACTTGCTTTATTTTGTGCCTAAATATTTATTTTTAAACTACTACTGGTTTTAAATTATATCATCAAGTTAATCAAAATTATGTTTATAAAGAGATTACATCATCATCATAACAAGATAATCTTATACTTGTTTTAAAAATAAGTATTATGGTCAAAGTGAAATACACTGTGATGGGTTTAAAAATAAAAATAAACTTGTATTCTCACAGCGAGCACAAAGACAGTCTCTATACTCAACTTGAGTAAAACCTAAACCCTTATTATTTCTTTGATGCTATTTGCATCACGTGACCTCTTGTTCTGCGAGGACACGATCGAAACACGTTTAGTCGTTATTTAACATCCACGCAGACGTCGCACGTCGATGCTTATCGATGCTTGACACCAGTCAAGGTGATGTTTTTCAAGAAAGGCAGTATATAACTTACGTACGTTCAAATCTTCTGAAAGATATCTGCGGTTTTGAATTTGTTCTCGGCCATAATGGCTTTCTCTGCTAGGTATTGCGGCAATGAAATCAACAATTTTTTGTTTCCAAACTACTTGATTTCTGGCAGGGCGTTTGCTACCTCGTTTATCTTGAACAGATATACCGAAGGTCAGTATTCTTTGACTAAGAATTTCTAATCTTCTTTGTGTTATCTCGAAAGTTGAACACAAGGTCTTTTTACAAACCTGAGCTTCAGATTCTCCTGGAAGTGGTAGAAAATATTTAAATGAGTGTTGCCGTCTGCTCTCATTTGGATCAACGTAGTTTCCGTGTCTTCTACGTTTGATTAAACTTGGTCGAATAAGGGAACGTAAAAAGTTCTGTTGTTTATTGTAATCTGACAATTTCCAAAATTATTGAAACATATTTTTCCTTGCAGCAACAGTGATCACTTTACAAGCATATTGACAGCTGCAGTCTACCTAAAAGAATATTCAAACGTTATTTTCTAACTTATCTTGGGTGAAAAGTTTTAAGATTCTTTGAACATGTATATGTATAATGTATATACATGTATAATTTAATAAAGATCGTTAAGTAAGTACTTTTTCAAATAGCTTTCACTTACCTCTTCACCAAAAGCTCTTCCAGGTATTAGTCGCTTATTTTTCAAAGTATGGTATGGACTCCCGGAATTTTGATTGATTTTTACTTCTTTTCGTACATCGCCAGTTACCTTTCGTTTTTGGCACGTATAACTTCAGGAACGTCCATTTTAGTGAAAATTATTACTTATTGTGAGGTCGAAATACCACAACCCCGACGCAAAAATCAAGAATGGTTAATAAGGTTATGTCAAACTTAGTAACTGACATTAGGCACATACTACGTTTTGATGTTTAGTTCCTAATTTACCACGTTAACAAAGTGCCGTCGATATAATTTTTATGGTGCAAGTAAAGTATGGCACATACTACCCATTTAGCTCAAAAAAACGCATTTGCCAAAAAGTGGCACTTATAACTTTTTGCATATGGCACCCTTCAAATCAGAGCACAGGTTTACAAACTAGGCATCAAAACAACCAAAACGGATCTAGTTTCCTGATATATACCTCAAAATGCATTCTTTATGAAAAAAAAATCATGAATTTATTCCAAAGTTTTTAATTTTTGAATGGTAAAGGCTTTGACTTGATGGAAATTTGATACGTAATCTATATTATATATATATTAATAATAACAACTTCTAATCACTTCTGTTTTGGCTAACTGCTTTTGGAACTCGCAAGGCAAACTTTACGAGTATCAAGTATGGATTATTTCTTTAAGTTTACGGTCTTCTCAATAAAAATATACTTACCCATTGAAAATTATTATTAAGCTTAATTAGAACTATATGATCTTTTAATAAAAATGAAATTTTTAATTTATAGAGTTTTAATTTCAGAAGATATAGGAATTTAATCACTATTCAATTGTAAGGTGCAATTAATTCATAATCAAACTTGTGATTGACGAGAATGCGTTTTTTTTATTTGTACCACAGCGACGCAATAAAAATGACGAGCCTTCTCATGAGATAAATTACTTTTTTCTTAGTGTCTGAGATGATTTTAAAAGTACTAACTCAGCCCATTTATCTTATGAGCACGTTGTTTCTCGATTTCAAGAATTAGGTCTCAGAAGGGATATTGGTTATGTACGAACATTTTCCTTCTTACAATAAGTATATAATGTATTGTCTGTTTGAAGATTGGAGACAATGATGTTTCTTGAATGATAGAAGAGTTTTGGACTTGCTTTGTCCTGTATTTGTTTTACATCAACACGTTTCAACTGGTAAATATTTCCAGTCGTCTTCTGGTCAGTGGCGGCGCCAGGATTTTTGGGATGGAAAGGCACAAAGGCACAAAGGCACAAATGGGCTCGGTGATTTTTGAGTGGGCACTACAAAAAATAAAAGTAACTTCTAAAAAAAAAAAAAAAAGGTCGCGGCCAAAAAAAAAAAAGGTCGTCGTTCTCTTCAAAATACCATACAAGCACTCATCAAAACTTTTATAGCCAACGGATCCATCAATTTTGGGGGGGCACCAGGGGGTGGGCACTCATCCTGCCCCCCCCCCCTGGCGCCGCCGCTGCTTCTGGTGAATACTAAATAAGTAAAGACAGCTCTATTTATACTAGCTAGATCCACTGGCGCATAATTGAGATGGGTGTAGTCTTGCGTTCAGCTCGTATGCAGTATTTTAAGTTTACATCTACTTACCAAAGGTTTCCAGATATTTCTTATATCTAATGACTAAAAAATCTGGGTTATGGTGTATAATGCTCCTTGAACTTCCTCTTCCTTCAGTGTGGTTCTTTATGCAGGATTTGAGCTTCTGTTCATTTAATGTGATGACCGTGTGTCCAGGCATGATCAGCTGCACCTGATTTTTCGGTTTCTCCTTTAAATGTGTAATTTCTGTGTTCCTTGATCATAGTTTCAAGTGGCCTTAGAGTCTCACTAATGTAAGATCGGCCACATTCACAGGGAATCTGGTAGACACAGTAACTGTCTTTTGACTTCGTCTTCGTCAGGTAGCTTCTTAAAGTGTCTTTCGAGCTGAGTACCGTATTGATGTTGTATCGTTGTCTAATGTCTTCTAATTCTCTCAGATACTCCTTTGACATACGGAATGTTAAGTGTTGATTGTGACTCTTTGCTTCTTTTGTGTATTTGCGATATTCCAATAGTTTATCAACTAAATGCATGGGGTAGTCATTTTTGTTGAGGTACGTCTTGATGTAGTAGGTTTCTTTTTTGAGGGCTTCATTTGCGTTACAGATAGTAATTGCTCTATCCCAAAGCTTTCTTACTATGCCATGTTTTGTGCTGTTTGAGTGATTTGAAGTGTAATTAAGATATTGACCTGTATGCGTAGGTTTCCTGTACACTGAAGTATGGATGGTGTTGCTATTTTTCTTTACGTTGACATCTAGGAGAGGTAATTGTTGTTCCATGGTTTGCTTATATAATGAATATTGTAAGAAGATAGGGCTGTTCTTGCTTTATGTTCCTAACCCTATAATACATAATAAAAAGGCAAATAGAAATATTCGACAAAACATTGCTTATTTTATTATTATTATTGAGTCATTCAGAAAACGCAACAGATGCACATTTTTACACATCTGTACTTTACGCAAATAGAATCCGATCTTTTCACACAGATAAAAAAATAGACCCTCCGGCAATAACACGAATTGTTATTGGTCCTTCGTAAATGAAGGAAGGGTGGCACACTTCGTACGTTATTCAATTATCCCTAATTGAAGGGGTGAATATGACGTAAAACGTCAACCCTTATGTGATTTCTCCATTATGGGAACGCGCGGTGGGTAATTGCGAATTTCGGAAATTTAATGGTCCGTTTGAATTTTTCGATTAACAATTAAGATGATTTCACATTTTAAGATGGAATAGAAATTGTCGATGGGAGCGTTAACGTTTTAAATTGATACAGGTAGGGGTGTTTAATTTATCATAGATAATAGGGACTTTTTATAAACAAGTTTTTCGATTTTTCAAACACAAAAATCTCCAAAACCACAAAATTATTCATGATGAGATTCCGTTAGGCCTATTTCTTGATCTGTCAAAAGCATATGACACTTTAAATTATGAAATTCTTTTTAAAAAGTTATACTTTTATGGTATACGAGGATGGACCTTGGAATGGATTAAATCATACAACAACTAGACCTATTACAGTAGGAATGCCACAGGGTAGTGCCATAGGGCCAATTCTATTTATCATACATGTGAATAATATTGGTGAAATTTTCAGAATACCACAAAATATTACCAACTATGCAGATAATACAAATATTTTAGTGACATATAAGGCTTTTGCGTTTAAGCGGAATGTTCAAAAATAATTTATGATTGAAGTAAATAATCGGTTTATTAAAAATAAACTGATTTTAAACAAATTAAAGACAGGGGTCACCATGTTTAAGACTAACCGATCCACTCTGGAAAATCTGGAAATCATAACCATTAATAACAGTGATATTGAATTAAAGGAAAATCCTAAAGTTTTAGGTATGCTTCTGGATAGTAAAATGTCCTGGGGTAGTCATGTCCAATATGTTGTAACAAAGTTAAATGCTGTATGTTACACCTTTAGAATATTAAGTAAATATGTTAATTTAGAAACTAGAAAAATGGTATATTACTCTAGCTTTGAATTTAGAATAAGATATGGGCTAGTAATGTATGGGAGTGCCAAAGACATAACAAGAGTATTTTGTTGTCAAAAAAGGGCGTTAAGGGTAATTTTTAATTTAAGACCGCGAGATTCAAGTAGAGGTAAATTTAAACAGTAAGAACTCTTGACTGTGTCTGGATTTTACATACAGGAGTGCCTATTGTTCTATTTTTAAAAATAAAAACATTTTTGAAAATAGCGAGGCACAAAAAAATACCCTACTTGAACACTAAATTATAACTATCCCAGGCATAGATTGACTTTATATGCGAAGGGAGCCTATTATCAATGTATTAAATTATATAATGCTCTACCAAACCATATAAAACAATAATAATAATCTAAAGAAACTAAAAAGTATATCTTTAGGCTTAATAGGCAGATTTTGCATGTCAGAACGTTTTTCACGCTAACGCTATACTGAAAATGGTTGGACTAGTATACAAATTTGAGTTTTTGCAAAACACGATAAAAATATTTTCCCTTAAACGATATTCGTCTATCTCTTTCCAATTAAAGCATTCTGGAAGTGATAGATGACTAAGATGATACATAAAAGTGTTGCGAATTTAAAAATTGTACTAAATGGTTTGTACATTGTACTAAAAAACTAAAAAGTACTAAATTTTTAAGTTTTTAAAAGAGAAAGTGGCATCCGACCAATTTGATTGGAGGTATGTACGTTAGAAGTATGATTGGAGGTTTGGACACACATTACGGCAACCGGTTGTCAGCAAAGGTGTGGTGAAAAAATGTATGTTTTGTTCACTTTGAGCCAGGAAATTGAGAGGTGTCGAACCCGTGTCTGAAGTATAAAACATTCAGAGTGTCAGTTGCAAGAGAAGGTACTTGTGCATGATCGCCCATATATTTCAAGGATGGGTAACCAGCCAAAAACTCGTAAAACTTCTCTTTGTGACTTCTAAAAAAAAAGCCACTGGCGTTTTTGTCGAAACAAATGAAAGTGCTCTTTAAAAAAGAAGTTGCCGCTGCTGTATATCTACGCCCTTTCCCCGAACCCAAGGGGGCAACCGCTCCACCTTGCTCCTCCCTATGGGCGCCGATCATGTACTTTTGGGTTTGGGACAAAGCGTTTTTTGTGACTTTGAATAGGAGGACGGTTTCTGAAAACAAAGAACGTTGAGAAGTAATTTTTGATGAAAGGAAGGTATTTGAAACCAAGGAACGTTTTTTTAGAAGTAATTTCTTCTTTAACCCCCCCCCCCCCCCCCCCACACACACACACAGATTCAGCAAAATCGTTGGCACGGATACACGATGTACGGAGGACAATATCTCTAAGTTTTATTGATCTGGTCATAAAGTAGGTTCCTCCTGTATATTTTCGAACTCAACCTTCCTCTCCTATCGAAACTATAATCCGACTCTGAATTTTTCAATACATTAGCCGGGGGCGAAGTCCACACTTGACTGCCCTTTTTTTCCTGTACCTTCTGTGGCTTTTTAGTCCCATATGCACAGTCTAAAGTCATTTAAGTATTTTTTTTATGATAACTTCCCTAGACTGTGAATTGGATAGAAGTTGTTTGACTGAATTTGTACATTTTACTGGTCGCGACAACCATGGCCACCGACCGCCTGACAGCGTTGCCATTGTTTTCTATTTGTCAAAGTTTACATTCGAATAAGAGTGGCAAAAATATAGAATTAAAAGTAATTAATCTAAACCTTTATAGCAAAATAAAATAAGAAGGTACTTGGGTGCCTGGGCACATATAAATGATGATGAAATGATAATAATATTAAATTATGCACAGAAAATCACCATTCTATTAACGTGAAAAGGAAATTTTAAGCCTAAACGTCACAACATAGCTAAATGAGTGGTTAAAGTGATTTTGAAACTGAACGTATGTCGTATATTATTCAGAAATATGATATGTCAATTGTATTACAATATGGCGGTCGGAAAAAAGCTAATTTCCTAATTTGAACATTTTTATTTGTTGATTGTTTAATTCTTAATAATTTGTGTGCATTTATTTACTTTCCTAATACGTTAAAGTGTTTTTCTTCGTCCCAGATCAAAGGAACTAGTTACCACTATTTTAAAAGGTATGTACTTGTTTTCACTGATAGGATTGTTTATAAGTTGAAAATACTATGTTTATTGTTTAGAACTTCTGGCAATTACCTTGGGAACTTATGTTCTTATCGTACTTATTTATGTATTGTTATGTTATTATTGTTATGTATTGACAACTCATAATTTATCAACCTTTCCTAATAAATTCACAATTAATTATGTAGCATTCTTCTATATACAAAGTACAGGTAGGTAGTGAATGTATAAGAAATGATGTGCTTACCTGCCCTTTTTGGTCTAATAATGTAAAATAATCCTTGTTGTTTTGTGATATACATACATAAGTACCATAATAATGTAAATAATAAAATTTGGTATAAGAAAATATCAACAAAGGCAAGAGAATAAAAATGAAAAATAACAATTATATTGTAGGGAGTCAATGTTTGCTGTTATAATTTGAAAATGAATGGAACAAGGCTTCTTGAGAAATGTCCATCAGTTTGGTCGTTTTAATATTCACACATCAGGCAAGTAGATTAATTATTATTATTATCAATAAGGTGTACCCAAATTATAGTGACCGGCTGACATTTGGGTTCACCTCGGGAAAATTTTAATAAAGAATTAGAGAAAACTTCTACACTCACTAAAACTAAAATATTCTGAAAATGTGCTTCTGGGTAAGGGCAAAATTTTAAATTACTGCTAGAGAATAAAAAAAATATTGACAGAATTGCTTTGTTGGATTGTATCTAATTGATGAGGCTGAAACTAATGTTTATGATTTTTTACATACACTTATAACATAGCACTAAGCACTTAAAGGGTTACAACAATGATTTTATCCCTTAGCAGACAGTTTTCAACCCTTTTCAAGGAAAAATCAGTAAAATTCATAATGATAATTTTGTCCGGCGCATTCGCCATTGCGTTTTGTGATCACTATTTTTGTAATTTAATCCAAAAATTGGCCAAACAACATTGCTAGAGCACAATTATTCAAAATTTAAAATAAAGAAGCTTATATTTATAAAATAAAAGCAGATGCTTCTTAAAGATAGGTATTTTGCCACGTTTTTGATAAAACCCCAGCTCTTAAAAATGTTGATAAAGTCCTAGCTCTTAAAAAAAAAACTCCTACTAATTTGTTGTGTTTCAATAAAGACACTGCAGTGCACAACACACTTGTCTATTAAAAAAATTGCTAATAGAAGAACTGGGTAAAAAACCTATTATATAGTAAATCATATGTATGTGTAAGAAGGTGGGTCATGTGCAAAATGTTACATAAGGCAAATTAAATTTAGTTTTAAAAATTATTTGGCGATTTGCTTTGTTTTGGATAAAAAAATCAAAAATTATATTGTTCCAGGGAAGAAAATATGCAGCACAAGTTGATGTCTATGGAAATAAGTTTGCAAGGATGCAATCCGTATTTTTTCGAGAAGCAAAGCAATATTTTTTGGATGAACATATGGTGTTTAGTTTTTAAAAGCATTGATATATACTGTAATTTTTGTTTTAAATAAATATTTTTTACTGAATTTTAATTTATTTATCGTTACCAAAAAAATAGTTTTTCTAAAATTTTCATTTACTTATAACCAAAAAAAAAAAATGTACAACTTTTTTAATTTTATTTTTGTCAAAATAAGGGGAGTTTTAGTTTACTCTTAGGATTTAATTTTTTTTTAAATCCTGGGTACAAAAAAATCAATATTCTTATTAAAATCCTTTATTTTCTTGAACAAACACACACATTTTTATACAGGGCGGTAAGTATTTAATTTAACACTAACGGTTTCTTATTTTATGTTTAACTATAAATGCATTTATACATACATACATACAGCATAGGTATTTTTTAAGCCCAAGAACATTTTAACTTATAACATAAATTTGAATTCTGGAAAAATATAGTAACATTAAGCTTTATATGTATAGAATACATTTCAGACTTAAGTGAACATTTTCCTTATTCGACGCTTCCTGTATTCGGTTGTTATAGCTCTATCCCTCTCTCCCAAAGTTTTGCTTTAGTAATGCTGGTCCAAATTTTCTGTGACAGTTGCTGTAATTTAACATATATTTCTTCTATTCCTTATCTGAAATAATAATTATTTAAAACAAGAATGAGAGTCTAGTAACGCTTTCGCCATTTCGTTTTTTGATCATTTATTTTTTTATCCAAAAATCGACCAGATACCCATATTTCAGACATAATTACCTACAATTTAAAGTAGAACAAGTTTGAATTTATAAAGTAATAAAAGCAAAATTAGAAAACTGCACCAATTTCACAAATTTTCATTTTTTGCTTTTATTAATTTATTATTAAAAATTCCTTTAGTTCAATACTGAAGGTATAATTGCTAATCAAGGACGGGTATTTGGCTCCTTTTTGAATAAAGCAAAAATGATAAGAAATATCAATCAAAAAATGAAATGGCGAATGCATCACAAGACTTATTCACTCCACCAGTGGCAATGGTGTAATTATATATATGATATGAAACCAAATATTATTGTGGTAGTGCCAATTTTATAGTCAATTTAAACCGAGGTCCAGTGTAAATCGGATATTGTCAAAAATGGTAATTTTATAATGTGGGGTTACACGGTGTAGACACAATTTTTTTTTCTAGAAGTCACCTTTGATCGGGAAGTACGAGAATGCCACCTTTTTTTTATAAATCACTTTTGTTTGGGGAAAATCTAAAAGCCACAGCATAGACTTCAAGTTAACAACAATAAAAAGGTGGCAGGCCTAGGTAAGAGTAAATTACCTGGTCATAACTTAATATAATAAAGCATAACATTACAAGTTATGACCAAGTTCATCACTCTGTCAATTCCACATTATAAAACAAGAAACAAGTCTTTTTGACATTCTACAATTTAAACCTTGAACCTCGGTTGCTTTTGAAATTGAACTTAAGGTACATACTTACTTTTTCTCTTCATTCCGTACTATCTGATAAACATTCCACATGGTCCTATTGCCTTTTGTTGTTATGGGCGTGATTATTTGTAACTAATTGTTTAGATTTTAGATTGTTGTCCCTGTGTGTTGTCCAGACTAAGTAGGTATGCAGAGCTTTTCTTCGGTTATACTGCGTGAATCTGTAGGTACACTTTCTTGGACATCTTAGGACACTCGTCCACTAGTTTCATGTGTGGGGAAACACAATCACAACAGTTTGTAATCACTTTTTTTAAGAAACACAAAAAATAAACTAACTGACCTAAAATAGAAATGTCAAAACTGAAACCTGACGACTTTCAAAATATTTTCGACGTTGCCGCTTTTCTTCCATCCAGCGGGACCAAGCGCTGTAGTTTCTGGCCAAAACAATTAAAAACTTTCTCGGTATATTTCAATATGCCGAAAATCACACTCGAATGGGACCAGGGACGCAAACACGGGGGGGGGGGGTTATTGGGGGTCGTTTCCCCTAACTTTTTATAGTGAATATATTTTAATAGTTATGGAATGCGGAAAAGACAAGTATTTACCCCCCCCCCCCCTGGATTTTTTATTAGACCGAACCTTCTTAGACGCACAATATATTGCAAAAGCTATACATCCTCAATAATTCAAGGAAAAATGTAAATGGTTACGGTTTTTTTTTAGAAGTCGCTTTTTATTTAAGAACAAATTTAAAGAAATTAACGCCACTGAATGGGACCTTCCTTGAACGGCAGTAGAGTTTTGGACTTGCATTGTCTTTATTTGTTTATAATCACTACGTTTCAACTGGTAAGCATCTCCAGTCGTCTTCAGGTGAATACTGACCTTCCTATTGATTTGCTTCCAGAAATTATTCATATCATTTTAAAACCCAATTTTACTATGATAAAAAGTGACTTCTAAGCAAAAAGGTCGTCCGGTACCTCTCATTGTTCCGGCTGGAAGGACGAAGAAAATGACGTAAAACAACCCCTCGGTACGCCACTGTCTTCAAAAAAGTACAATGATTCATGCATCTTTTGACTTTACAATATATATACATATACTAATTAATTATTAAAAAAACGTTTGATAAATCATTTAAGTATATTAATGGAAGTCACAAAATATATATATGATATACTCTTTTTGTCAACGGCACTTTGAAGGAAAACCCGTGTCATCCCAATGATACAAGTAACAATTTTCATTTCAGTATTGTAATTTTTTTTATGATCATTTTCACATTTCAAACACTAATTGACACATATCCCTTTCCTTTCAATACAGGAAGACAATTTTTCACTTCCTATTCCTATCCGAAACGAAAAATATTAGAAAAACATCAAATTGAAAAGACTATACTTACTATATTATACTATAATTTAGCGTTATATTACACCGTAATTCACATCACGGTAAATTATGTCGAATAGCGTGCACAGTGGGACCCGCAATACGCAAACAGGCGGCAACCTAGCATTTTTTTTTGACCTTCAAACTTTCAGAGAACGATTACGGGGTTTTCCATTTCCGAAACTGGTTTCGGGTGAGTGTATTCATATGATTTCTCTTTCTATATTGGAATACAGAAAGGACAAGGACGCAAATACACTCAGGTTAAATGAGTTGTTCAATTGATATCGATAAAATTACGGTGAAAAAGCGGATCACGCAAATATTTTTTCACACTAAACCGTTTATTGAGCGGTTTTGAGCGGTTACAGTGAAATTTTATCGTTAGCGTGAACATTTTTGTGCCTGCAAAATGTCACTATTGTTGATGGAGAACCATATACAGTTGATGAATTTTATAGACATTTAAATTTAAATTGTGGAATAATACCTTTGTTTTTTTTGTGACACTATTTTATTGTATGCTGCATACTTTTAAAATAAAGAGTTTATTATTATTAGTATTTTGAGTAAAAATTCTTCTTATCGACGAATTTCTCCAAATTGAAAGGCCTTTTACTTTTGCTTAAAAATATTAACGACTCACTAGAGGCCTGCACGGGCCGGGTTTTCATCTCGGGTCTTAACGCGGCCCGGCCCGACTCTCGGGCTCGGGTTGGACCGAACCACTTAATCTATAAAGGTTCGGGTTTGTGAGCTCGAACAACTTTTCCCGGACCTGTCGGGCTAACCGGCCTAGCGGGCTTGACGAGCTTGCCGAGCCTGATGGGCCTGTCTGACTTTTTTGGCCAGCCGGTCTTTCGGGTTAGCCTTTGTATATAAGCAATTATGTGCTTTTTGTGTTTTTCACTTTGAATAGGAAGACTGAGATTCGATTCTGTAGGATAAGAGCTTAAGTACGAGTTCGGTAAAGCTCGACCTAAAGTTAAACTCGGTTCTGCTCAGCATTCATTCTTCAGTTAACTTTCTAGGCTTAAACCAAGTTATTAATGACTGATGACATATAAGCCAATAAAAAAAAAACTATAAATTGGGGAATCCAAACCACGTGATTCAATATGGCGGTTAGATGGCAAAAAGCATTTAGTCATCCGTTAAATGCCACCGGCATTGTTATTTTGATGGTCACGTGTACCAATTACAAAGCATAATTGCCATCCAGCCGCCACTTTTGACACATCGTTGGATTACCTAATTCTTTTTGACTTTAAAATTTGTGGTAACAATATTTTAAAGTTATAAATGCAAATGATGAAGTTGAACAATTTCTGGATTTAACAGACTAATCGGATGCAGGTTTTATAGATGCCATAGAAAACTGTCAAAGACTGTCCCAAAATTCGAATTTTCGTAATTAAATTTAGTCTCAATATTCTGTTTTTTCTGTTTTTTTTATTTTCCAAAGTATTCTTTGAAAGTAAAATTTGCATATAGTTTTGTGTTAGAATACATGGAAAAAGTAGCTGCAAATTGTAAATACCCATAACTTTAACAACGAATAGAGTTTGATAGTTTTTTGACAGCATAGTCATTTAATTATTGATTCCGCCTGTGCAGACCTGCATGTGGTTAGGAATAGATTTACAACAGAATTACCTTTTTAAACCAAGTTTAACTTTAGGTCGAGCTTTGAGAAACTCGTACTTAAGTCCTAATCGTACAACCGGGCCTAAAAGGAATGAGTTTAAATACTATGGTCATATTGCTTCTGCTCCGATGGAAATGACGTCATAGTAGTAATATTAAAATACCACTTTCAATTGTCATTGTGACAAGTTTGCCAGAAATTAATGAAAGAATTGATTAAGATTTTTCGAAAAAATGCTTCTTTATTGGGCTAGAGCCCCTCTAAGCGGGACGGGGGGAAAGTTGTTTTAAAGCATGGAAATGCCTTACAACCGATAAGTTGTAAATGATCGTGAATTTAAAGTAAACATATTTCTTCCAATGGCGTCGCACGAAGTGGGGCTTAAGTTAAATATTGTACTATATTTTTTTTTTCTAAGATGTTTTAATTTTAAATGCAATTTTTTTTAAACCTAGAGTTTAAAAAACAATACTCTTGCTTAATTTCGATAGGAAGCACCGCTTGCAAGTAAAATTAATTTTTAAAATAACGTATATTTCAAAAGAAATGATAATCCATATGAGTTAAGGTAATTCCGAAAGTTTTGTTACAAAAAAATATATTTTGCAACTTTTTTTAAATTTATTTTGAGACCTTTCATAGATTGCTGATTGCTACACTGTTAAGGGTAATGGAATTATCTTAACTCATGCACATATGGATTATCCTTTCTTTTGAAAAATATGTTATATTTAAAATTCAATTTACTAGATAACTGTGCTTTTTATCGAAAAAAACAAGGGTCTCTTTTTTTTAAACAACATTTTCAAATATTGTAAATTGGAAATAAGAATCTCAGCTCTCCTAAAGAAGCATTTCGGGGGGGGGGGGAGGGGGGGGGGGGGGGGGGTATTTTTATAGGACATATTTGTCATATTTTTTTATGTACTCTATGCCCTAAAAATATTACACGCTAATTTCGGGACACCCTGTAGAAAGGCGAAACATTTATTCACTAAAGGGGATTAAATTTAGATCATCAAAATATTTAGATCTGATAGTCTCCGAGTTGTGTTTTCGTCGTGGCATTATTGTGCTTTGCCATATGATGTTGTGTAAAATTGATGTTTTTGTAAATTAATCGTTTTACCGATAAATAATTTTACCGGGATGTTGTTGCAAATACAAATACAAAACACTTGTCATTAGACAGAACCTAGAACTGTCAATTTAGGACGGCTTTAAATTTAGGGGAGCGACGGGTAATCACGAACAGCGGGAAATGCCGAACACCCTTTTATACCTCAAAGCGACATCTAGTAGCTCTCCTGGATAATATAGCCTGAAAGTCAACTATATTGCAACTTAGCAGCTCTCCCGCATAATGTTCTAGGAAGCCGTTTGTTAAAGATATGGCGGTTTGTGAAATTTTCCGTAGTTTGTAATTATTTTGCAATGAGATCCGTTAAGGTAAGTAAACAATACTATTACGTATTTTTGAAAATATTTGCAGCAGTTATGTGTAGTAGGGTATTATTTACCTTTTCATATACCTTTTTACTTAAATACCTACTTGTGTTTTTTGATATCTATTTGTAACTTAAAAATATTGTACTGTACATTTCGGGGAATACCGATCAGGTGTTCGGTATTACCCTACAGTGGTTCAGCCTTATCCGACATGTATTGAAATATTTACTAAATAATTTTTAATAATTTTTTCCTTGTGTACATTTAATTGTACTTAATAGTATAAATTTGCAGATGCCGAGTAACTACAAAAAAAAACTGATCGATGTAGATGCACAGGACATAGAACTTGATAGAAATGAAGGAGAACCATGTTTAGTATGTGAAAAATATGGGAAAAAAGAAATGTGGTATTGATGTGTTGGCTGTGGAGGTTGGGTTCATAAGCTATGCAGTGGAGCCGAAAAACCAGAAAATTATATTAGTGATTTTTGTCTATAATATTAATGGTATATAATTTTGTTGTAACTTTTCATTTTGTTCGAGATTACCCATCTCCTGTATCCGATTACCAGCAGCCTTCGGGTAAT
The DNA here is from genome assembly GCA_935413205.1 of Polydrusus cervinus. Lineage (NCBI taxonomy): Eukaryota > Metazoa > Arthropoda > Insecta > Coleoptera > Curculionidae > Polydrusus > Polydrusus cervinus. The sequence goes on from OW284514.1 coordinate 48,951,635, forward strand.
GACGATTTTTTAAATGTTTTTATAAAACAGGTTTTGTGTTTTTCTCATATTATGTGAATTAAAAAATGAGTACACATATCCCATGACCATAAGTCTACTAATTTTAGAGTTAGTCATTAGCCGTCTCTCCCCTAGATCCTTTTAGTGAATACGGTGTTAAGCTTTAGGTTTTTATTATAAACCTAAGGAAATCTGATGAACCTGCGACTATAAGGTTTGTGGTTTAAAAAAAAAAATAAAATACATTTCAGAAATATGCTGTAGAACAGGGCAACTACAATATATTTAGGTACAATATCAATGCAGGGGATTTTTAAAAATTTTATATTTAGTTTAAAACCCGACAGATGTAACCTTCGATACGCCTTTTGATGATTAAAAAAATCAAAAATAAACGTGAAATGACATCTAAACAAACAAAATCCGCTCTATTTTCTCCGAATTGAAAATAAAATAAAGGAAATGAAATAAACATATTATAGACCTTGTCCGATTTTGATATTGGAATTAAACCCCTTCTTGACAGGTTCATTTCTTATTTCTTTATGAACCTATTGGGTAAATGACAGTCAAAAGCAGAAAACAAATCACTCGGATTCATGAAACTCAATCCGATCAATCAGATCCCGCTGCCGTTGCGTTTAGGCTGTCACAACACCGACGCCATCAATTACTTTAATGAGAGTAGATAATGCCAAAATGGGGAAAAAGACCTGTACAAGTTAAAGGCTAACAAGAATTATATTAGCGACTGCAAAATTTTGCCTAGATTGCATCATAAAGTAGACAAGAACGAAACGTCGAAAAGTAACAAAATGTTTTTGTTTTTTTTTCAAGTCAAAAATAAAGGCGCAATATATTAAAAACCAAAACTAAAAATTTCGTTTTTTTTTTCGGATATATCCGAAATTATTCGGAATATTTACACTTTTCTTTCACCAAATTATTAAGCCCCAAAATATAACCTTGCCTCTAGTTAACCATCTTCGTATCTCTTACCGTTTTCGAGATTCCATTGTACGCACACGAGTTTGTAACACCTTGTATAGGACCATAACCCAGGATAATACCGTTTACCATAAAAATATTATGTCATTTAGTGACCAGTATTATTTTTGGTAAAATAAATTATTATATTAATTTTTAATCTTCATATTAGTTCCTATTAAAATTTATGAAATTTTTTATTAAATATAATCATGCTGTGTAATAAGAAATATTTTTTTTATTTGCTTTTACTATATTGATTGTAACATTAACTAGAGTTTCTTGTAAAATTTACTAGATTTTATTGTAAGATTTATTAAATTTTATTTTAAATCAGATTGGTCGCTCTATAGAAAGAAAAATTAGCTGCAAGCGGTGCATCAGTATACAGGGACGCTAAAACAATGGGTTTCCTGGGGTACAGGTAGACAATGACGACCGTTCCGTTATTTTTAGGACTTAGCAACTACAGAAACAGCGAAATGACGTTTTTAAGAATTTCTTAGTAATAAATAAGTAGTGTAAACGTAGCAGCGCCATCTAGCAGGAACTCCAATGCACAAGATAGATCCACCGGTTAAAAGAAAATATATCTTATCTTTTACAATAAAATATATTAATTTCCTATTGGTAGTACTGCTTATTATATATTTTATTTCATACTAGTACATTATTGTGTTTTTATACCTTAGATACCATCTACATAATGGATTACTTTATGCCCGTGCGGGAATAAAGTACGCATTATGGCCCGCGAGGGCATTAAGACCCAAAAAACAGTTTTCGATTAACTTATTCTTTATTAACAAAATATAAATTTACGTTTATATATATAGTAAAAATAAAAATTGGTAAATCAAATTAAATTTTAAAAAAATATTTATTATTTAAAACGAACTGGTATGACATAAAAGTTTGTATGTAATTTGGGTACTAATAGATATATACCCTCGGGCCAGAGGCCCTAGGCTTTGTAACAATGTCACCCTCAGGGCATAATCATCTACTTAGTACTCTTGATACATAAATAACTATTAATAAAATGCAGAATATCTTATGTCGTAATTTAGTATTATAGGAAATTATTGTAATTGTATTTAAAATAATTTTATGCCACCAGGTAATATAAAGTGATTCTTTATTTTATAATAATTATTATACAGAATACTAAAAAGTTTTTACAATCAGCCAGTTTAGCAGTAAACGTGTAGTGTAATTTTTTCAAATTCTGGGAACAGGCTGCAAGAATTCGTTGCCTTGGGTACTACAACACAAGAGTTATAGGTACACGTACGTAAGAGCCCATACTAAATGTTATAACAAACACGTTTTGTGTACATAAATGTCAGAATTCATTTCCGATCCTCTCCGCTGATATAGATTTGATTTTTCAATAGGTGAGATTTAGGCCGATATATACCTCCATCCCTTTGTGATGTGTATACGAGGGTTGGTGATAGGAGGGGAAACACCACCCGTCCTGTCATTATTGTTTGTAATACGGAAGATGATAAAATGCGATAAAAAGCAAAATATGCTTTCATGGTTTGTCTGAATGTCATTATTTTTAATGTGGGTATCAAAAGGATAACATTTTAATGATAGAATAAAGAATTTAAAAAAACAGTGTGTAAGTTTACACGTGTTATTATTTGTTGGGGTTTATATTGTTGAAGTGAAATAATAAAAAACTTATCTAATGTAAGCATTTCTTTAAAACTCTAATTACCTACGAGGTTCCAATAATAAGCATCAATTTGGGACACACGGTGCAACATATTCACTTACTTAAACCCATTTGCGTCTTTTAAAATACTTACTTTGTATTATCTCAATCTTGTAAAAAGTAAAAGTGTAATTATACTTTAAGCTAGGCTTTAAGGCAAAATTTGTCATTATGCTCCTTTTTCCCTAACACAAAGTCTTTAATCCTTTGGAAAAAAGTGGAGAGGCATAAAATGTGCAAGAGCTTTCGAAGTATCACAAGCTTCAGGCAGTTTGAAAAAAATGGAAGTTGTTAGTGAAGAAAAAATATTGAAGAATATTTATTTAATCGATAAAATTTAAAATCCTTAGAAACTTGAACAACTTTGTAATTACGTACTAGTATATTATACCCAGAATCTTAGTTTCCGTGATAAGAAAAGTTAGTTAAAATAGTCTCCAGAGGAAAACTAGTAACGGAGACTACATTTTATTGCTAGACCGATTCCGGCATTAGTTCCTAGTCACTTTTGTCACAAACTAATTGCTTGTTAGGTTAAAGAGTATGCAGTGGCGACTCGCGGTCTTAGAAAATGGTGAAGAGCTAGGTATAGTGCGGGTACTTAAACAAACATGTACTAAAACCCGTGTTACATAACGTCTTTCTTATCCTCATCTGTCCAACGACTGAATGGAGTTTCCAACAAATTACAAACTATGTCATTAATTGGGTTCATATTTAAAACACACAACTAAGTAGGTACGTACACTACTGAATTAACTGAAAAATAAAAACAAAACTTTTTAATCACACAGTAAATCACGTAAAAACGATATCTATAACCGTAAGTTTCGCGAAGCCTCAAAATAAATACCTTAAGGTTAGCCGAACCAATGCTAAAACAATGTTGAATACGACTGATCTATTTTTAAATTGCCTCTCATCATAATGCAAATTGTTACATGCTGTTTGCGCGACTGACGTCATGTAACCATAGCAACGGTGAAAATCAAAGCCATGATGCACGTCCGGTCTTCACTTGCTTTGAGCTAACGGACACGGTCGGCTGGGGCGCGCCAAAATGCACGAGTGTTTATAATTATTGTCTATCCGATTTAACCGTGGCCCTATTATGCATATGAATTAAATTAATATTATTAATTCGAACATAATGATTTTCTAAGGGCTAAAATGGTACATTAATATTTAATATTGTCGAAAAACTTTCCTCTTGGTTTTATTTATTAATTTTTTTTGGCGAAGAGCCCCTTCACCTACTTCACCTGACGAGCCGCCACTGAGAGTATGTTTGTTGCTAATGCGTTTGGAAAATGCATAAAAAAAATTTTCAAACCACCTGAAAGTATATTACAAGATCATATTTTTTAAACACTGTGTTAGATATATCAATATACAGATCAGATTACATCAGCAAGAAGTAACTTTACTATTGGTAGGATGCAACCACCAGAGCGGTCTGCTGCTCTCGAACTCTTCGTTCTCGTCCGTACAGGGTAGGTACCTGTACTGTTTATACCTTCCCACAAATACCTATAACTTTTAGACTATCTCTTGCTTGATAGGTACTCCTTGTGTATTTGGTTAAGATCAATATTTAAACTTGTTGTGGGAACTAGGTAAGCTAATCTGTTGGTTGCAGCATCACGGCTTGGTTGCCAATGCTATAATACAGTTAAGAATAATAGTAATAAAAGTAAGAATAAGTTTCCAAAACTAAAGAATTTTGTTTAAACCAACAAATAATAGCTAAAATTAATTTGGAAAGCTAAAGATTATTGTTAGATATACTAAAGTCTATATTTTTAAATTAGCTTGAGCGATCAATTCATTTTCTAGAGTGTGATGTCAATCATTAATACAGGGGAAGCTGAATCTCTGATTAATAGCTAAGGTACGTTGGATGACCAAGAGTCAAAGTGTATTACCAATAACGACCCTAAGATCCGGTTGTACAATAAGAGCTTAAGTACGACCTAAGATTGAACTCGGTTCTGCTTAGTTTTTATTCTTCAGGTAAGTTGTCAATTTTCCAGGCTTAAACCAAGTTATTAATGACTGATGACATTTAACCCAATAAAACAAACCTTAAAAAATTCTTTTTGATATTCAAATTTTTGGTAATAATATTTTAAAATTATGCATGCGAATAATGAGTTTGAACACTTTCTAGATTTAACAGACAAATCGGATGATGGAGATTTTATGGATGTACTACGAGCTATAGAAAACAGTCGAAGGCGGCCCCAAAACTACAGACCGAGGCCTGATCATATTCAAATCTTCGTAATTAAATTTAGTCTCAATATTTTTGTATCATTTTATTTTGTCTTTATTAGTGATATTATATATTTTTTATTGTCCAAAATACCTTTAAACTCCTTAACAAAAGCTAATAGCAGACATTTTTATTTGAAAGTAAAATTTGCATATAGTTTTGTATTAGAATACATGGAAAAAGTAGCTGCAATTGTAAAAACAAATAAAGTTTGATGGTTTTTTGACAGCGTAACCATTACCAGCATGGTAATGGTTATGCTGGTTATTGATCCCACCTGTGCTGACCTGTGGTTAGGAATTGATTATACAACAGAATTACCTGTTTGAATTAAGTTTAACATTAGGTCGAGCTTTAAGAAACTCGTACTTAAGTTTTATTTGTACAACCGGGCCTAAATAATGTTAATATAAAAGCTTTTAATTTTAAAAATCGCAAAAGTTATTAACTGTACATGAGATAATATCTAAAAACCTTTATTAATAAACGAATCCTTATTTTACCAAAGCCAGTGATAAAATTGTACTCATAATTTAAAAACCGAACCATTTTGTATCCCAACCCTTTCCTTTTGCCTTTGTCGCCATTTAAAAGAAGATCATTAAAACGAAAACAATTTATTTCTCTTTTAATTAAACGAAAACTCTTCTAGACACTTTTGAAAACGACACTCTAAGCAGCAGAAGTTAAAAATAATACCAGTTTTAATCATTATTTGCCTGTATTTGAAAGCCTAGGTATAAAATAAATAGGTACTGCACCAGTACACTTTGCTCGTTAAAATATTTTAATCAATCGGTGTTGCCATTTGTTTAGAAAAGTCCATTAACAGTGTTTTTTTTAGATCGGGGAACTCAATATGTTGCTACTATTGTAGTAATCAAATAAGATAGCTTACATGTTACTAAATGGATAAGATTTTGATAGGTTTAGCATGTTTTTGGTAGCTTGTCACATCATTATTTCATCTCCGACCCAGTGGCGGCTTGTGAGTATGGGAGGGCGGCAGATCTACAGATATGCAAAATTGAGTGCTTGTGGATATTTTTCTAATTTTTGAAAAAATCTCTAAAATGCATGACTTACAAATTCATATCAAAAATATTAGCTAGGAAAATTGGTCACGACATGATTCACGTTAGTTTATTTTTTAAGAGCAACCGAACAATATTTCTAAATTCTTCTACAAAGTTACCAGCTCCATGCGAAATTATATCTATATATTAAAAACGTTGGGTTCTCTTGACGCGAATCCCGGCTAATGTTTATTAACGGAATAAAACTCAAATATAGTATCCAATTACAAGGTTAATTATGACATTTTACATGTGTCAATTTTTACTAATTAATAGGTAGGTACTATTAAATTGTTAGAACTTTAGGATTTAAGAAGATGTTGAAATATTCCTCCATTGACTGCTAGACAATAACCGAGGCGATCATAAAATTCTCTTCTTACATTCGCTAGTTGGTAAACTGAAATTCTATTGCATTCGGCAGAAATAGCATTTTTTAACTCGTCTAGTTTGGGTATTTTTTATCTTTGTATATTCTGTTTTTTAAATGGCCCCAGAGAAAGAAATCATTTGGCGATAAATCAGGAGACCTGGCTGGCCAATTTACGGTATGATTTAAGCCAATAACATTTCCATTAAAAGCACGGTTTAAATATTCCCGGACAGCCAGGGTACTATATGCCATCCATTTGGTACCAAACTTCCTGATTTTCCCTGGCGGCATCATGTAAAGTAGGTAAAATATGATCTTCAAGTAGTTCTAAATAATATTCTGCATTTAAATTTCGTGTAAGAAATAATGGCCCGATAATATTTTCTCCGAAAATCCCAGCCCAAACATTAACTTTTTGTATATATTGCGTCCTTGTTTCGACAAACCTGTGTTGGTTTTCTTTGCTCCAATATCGATAATTTTGAACATTGGGTTCATTGTTTAAGGTAAATGTGCATTCGTCAGTGAAACAAATGTTGCTTTGGTGCTTTTAATATTTGTATAAATAATATTTATGTCGTTTCAAAGGTCGTAACGCTGTGGTGTGATCTAATCCTATGTCATCCTCAAGTTTCCTTGTGCTGATCTTCCCATCATTTTCTTCCACGCACAATAAAACTTGCAAGTCCCTATCATTTCTTGCATCTCTTCTTTGTTCCTGCCTTTGCAAGTCCCTATAATTTCTTGCATCTCTTCTTTGTTTCTGCCTTTCTTTACATCTGCAGTTATTTATTACAGTGCCTTTTGTCTCAAATTGATAGTCCTTTCGACTGTAGATTTTGCAGGTATCGGTCTATTCGGATACAGAGCAGCAAACATGTCTGACACATTTTGAAAACTATTTCCTTGATAATACCATTTAATCATCAATATTTTTTCTTCAGAAGTGTAATTCATGGCTAATATTTTCGATGTACGCGTTTTTATAATAATAAAACACACATTTCAAAATGACAACTTTATTTGACAGTCATCTTTTACCTTGACTGGTGAATCGGCGATAACCCGTAAACGTGCTCAACAAAAATATCTAAAGTTATTCTTTTGAATGTGGGTTTTAGTGCTCTTTAATAAACCTAAATAGAATTTATCTCTAAAATAATTAAGGAAGCCAATAATTGACCCCATTTAAAATTACATGAGATTTCCTATGTCCCGCTCGACGATGGTATATAATTTTAACTTGAAGAAGTAGTTCATACTTGAAGTGGAGTGGATAATTAGAAGGAAAAAAATAAGAACTCAAGGCTTATTTTAAGATAAAAATTCTGTTTCGAATGCAGACGCATTCATCTTCAGGAGAACAAATGAAATTAAGAAGAAAAGGATAGATATCATCCAAACGAAGCTTTAAGATTAAATATTAGATAAAATAAAGTTTAATGAGTAGAAAAGGGAAAATCATTATCAAAATACACGTCACCCTGTGAAAAGGAAAATTACAGTAAGGTTTGTAGCTTTGGGTGCTATCAGAATTTAAGTGTAGAATAAAAGGTTTAACAACCAGGTGTGAGGAAGGGAATTGTTAAGAGAAATAGTAAGTAAACTGGGTAGAAATTTAATAATACATTTAATAAAATACTATGGGCTCTGCATATTAAAAGCTATGGAAATGAAATATATGTAAGTGTGAAAAACATAAATGTTAAAAAATATGTTAAACATTTAAAAAAAAATTATATTAATGGGATGGCTATACTAGGACAAAGCAAAACATGATCTCTAGATGGTAGCCTAAAAATGCTATATTCATTTTTACATCAAGTGAGCCAATGTACCTAGATGTAAGTTTTCACATCTTTTTTTGAACATTTATGTTCCTCACACTTACATACACTTCATTTCCATAGTTTTTATTATGTCGCGCCCATAGTATTTTTCAAAATGTATTATTGAATTTCTATCCAGATTACTTTCCATTTCTCTTAACAATTCCTTTTCTCACACCTGGTTGTTAAACCTTTTATTCTACACTTAAACTCTGATAGTACCCAAAACTAGAAACCTGACTGGAATTTTTAATTTCACGGGGTGACTATATTTAAAAAAATGATTCTCCCTTTTCTACTCATTGAACCTTTATGTAATCTAATATTTTAATCTTAAAGTTTCGTTAGGATGATATCTACCATTTTCTTCTTAATTTCATTTGTTCTCCTGAAGATGAATCCTTCTGCATTCGAAACATGTAGATAATGTCTATCTTTAAATAAGCTTTTCATTATTATAACAGTGGGGGAAGACTTTGAGTTCTTATTTCTTTCTATATAATTTTAAATATATGTTTTCATTAATTTAACTTTACGATATCTAGCATAGCTTTCACTCAGAATTTTTACTAACGTCATATAGTATGTATATTACAGAACTAGTGATGAAAGTGATACTTTTTAAACGAGGATATATTTTATTTAGTACGAGGCGTCAGCTGAGTGCGGAAATTCTGCGAGTTTTAGAATAATCACTTTCACACGAGTAATGTACACTATTTTTCCAACGACCACAAAAAATTATTAAAAAAGCCTTTGCTTTGTGAAAAAAGTATTTTAGCACTAGTGTTGAAATGAGCATGCTTAGGATTATGTTCCACTTAATATCTGGTTTAATAGTTTGTCGATAGGCTTTTCCTTTATTTGTAGTTTAACTTTTTTCATTTTTTCATATTTTATATATCATAGGAAGAACTAATCCTGGATTGACTTCTAGATTAACCAGATTGAAAAATTTTAAATTTAATCAAGGCGAGATGCATTAAATATAAATTTTAAAAATCCACCAAACAAGGAAGATTTCAATTCAAAATAATTCTATAAATTATTTAATGTTTTTATAAAAAAAAAGTCAAATAGTCCTGATGGGATTTGAACTTGTGACCTTGCGATCTGTAGGCTAGAGCTCTATTCTCTGCGCTATCGCTACAGATAAAGATTTGTTGTTTAATACATGACACTCTCTTCAGCGCGATTTGTTTTTTTTTGGTACCTGATAGATTTTCCAGTAGGTATATTATTAACGTTTTTTATAATTTCAGATGGGGATGGATGTATTTTCACACTCTAATTCTGAATCACTCGAAAAATACATGATAAATAAACTAAACACTTTAAAATTACTGCTTTCTAAAATTTGATCTTTTCAATAAATAGGAGTGCTCTGCCAAATTGGCACCATATGTTTAATTAAATAGTGTGCCTTGTATTTCAACTCTAGTGTTGATATAATTTTTTTCAACACGCGTGTGATATACGGCGCTTTCTAGCCAAATTAACCGTGCTTTTATTTTCTCATTTTCATAAGTGGTCTTAGGAAAATATTATTTCATAGTCGTTAAGTTTGAACAACGTAGATAGCAATGGCCAAAAAAGTTACAGAAAAGAGCCTTTTTTTTTACTGAACATAAAAAATTACAAAACCAACGCTCAGTTCCTATAGATAATTTAAATATTGAAAATATTCATGAACGATAGAAGAGTTTTGAACTTGCGTTCTCTTTGTTTGTTTTACATCACAACGTTTCAACTGGTAAGTATCTCCAGTTGTCTTCAGGTGAATACTGAAATATGAATAATGAAAATATTCATATTCCAAATCTACATATAATTTTTGTATATAATATGAAACTTGCAAAATAAAACGTTCCAGATAAAAACACCCGAATGCTGATTTGGCAACATAGTAATTACAGCCGCACTAGAAAACTTTTTTTAAAACAAAAACCGGGGCTTTCAAATTTATGTTTCGACTCTTTGCTGGTGACATGTCTGCCATTTTGAGATGCAGCAGGCCGCAAAGCCGAGCTGCAACTCAATTGTCCTGCTGTTTCCTGCTATTTCTTATGCACACATGATGGCGACATATTTTATTGAAAAAAATATGGGAATCCTTTGATAATTTAATTTTTAATAAACAGATTGATCTAAATTGATAAGTTATGTACGTTTATTTATAATTATATTATTATTAAGTCCTTAATCTAGTAAGTAGGTAGTTATTTTAAAATCAGTGGTGTATCCAATATTTTTCTACAATATTTGTATACCGTAATGGTAAAATATGATATAAATTTACATTCTCGCATACTTTGGGAGAAGAGGGTGGGGGGAGGGGGGGGGGGGGGCTGCTCACCCATGTGCCGACTCGATTGTGTTTAGGGGATTAATTTACGTATTAAATCCAGCACTTGGGTACATTTTTTTCGATCAAGAGATAAGTTTTGGGAAGGAGACATTTTTTAGAAATCACTTTTAATCGGGGAAAGTATAGCTAGTGCCCATCCTAAAAATATCGGATTTCTTGTGCCCACCCATTACAATTTTTCTTGCGCTGCTGCTGATACTGGTATTTAATAATTAGAAATAATTTACAAACCGTTAACATATTTGTCTTTTAGTAAGGTTGTGATTATCATTCATAGACTTCAAACTTCAAGTTTAGTAAGCACGCCAAAAATGTAACATGGTGTACATTTCTGTATAAAAACTTCAGCAAAAAAAACCGCCTCTTGTAAATAAGAAGTTATAGAACGGCAGTAAAGTGTTGAACTTGCATTGTCTTTATTTGTTTAGAACCACTACGTTTCAACTGGTAAGCATTTCCAGTTGTCTTCAGGTAAATACTAAAGAAGTTATACGTTGTTGGATCTTAGATAAAAAAACAAAGCCATATCGGCGCTCCGGCTACTAGCGATCAGGAATATTGTTAATTGGTCGAGTTTTGCACGGTTATAATAATTTCTGATTAAGTCAATAAGGAGCATAAAATGGGCTTTGAAGGCCAATAGAATATTCATATAAGTAAATTAGATCGGGCTTTCTTGTAGTCCACGTTGACTCTTATTAATTCTTCTTACTAGAAGATCAGCTTCCTTTGTTATATTTTTGTTTGAGTTTTTTACAGAAAATGAAAATGTAAACAATAATGTTCTATCTGTGGCGATTTTTTAAATTTAACAGTAATTTCAACTAGACACATAAATTGATCAGAAAGTATCAGAAACTATTTTGCAGACATGTTACGAACCAAAAATTCATTTCGTTGGCAAATCCCTGGATCAAATTATACTGTAACATATTTTGTTGATTTAGGTCATTTCTTATATTTAGACAAAATCACTTTGAATATATTATCTATCTTTTTCAACAATATATTTTTTTTAACCATAGCCAATTTAATATGTTGGTGTGCTGAAATGTATTCTTGGTTGCCAGCTATATCAAGAATAATACAGCAGTAAGTAAAATAGTTAAAATTAGAAACGGCTTTTGTGCATTAATATTAACTTTTAACATTCGCGATGGTAAACATTTTCAAAACAATCATATCCGATGCCAAATCTCGTAAGAGCAATACTGTATATGTGAAAGAGAAGTGGTAATATTGTAGCGACAAAACAACAACATAACCTTTAAAAAAAACAACAGCAAAAATATTGAACAACTTTGGATAAAACTTAAAATAAAAAATGAAATATTCTGTGTTGGCGCGGTGTATCGCCCCCCTGACTTTAATATAAAAAACTTTCTGGATATTTTTGAGGCTGATATTTCGGCAATATTGGCATCGTGTGACGGCTGCTTGTGCTTGGGCGACTTTAATATTGATTTATTAAAACCAAATCAATCCTATGCATCTCAGTTTATTAATACAATTGAATCCTTAAATATGTCCCAAATTGTGAACGCCCCAACACGTATTACACCTACAAGTGCAACATTGATTGATTTGATTTTGACTAGTGATTCTGAAATAATTGATGATGTTCAGGTCCTGCCTGTGCAGAATTTATCCGATCATGACCTAACTAAGTGTACCCTGAAATTGACTCTTCCTCAAAAGTTGCCAAATTTTAAGATTATTAGGGATTTTAGAAACTTCGATGTCGATGCTTTTACTGTAAACCTGCGTGCCGCCTCCCTCGACAACATCTTTCGGCATGAACATATTACAGAAAAAATTGAGATCTTAAACAACACCCTTTTGCACCTGTTTGATATTCACGCTCCTTTAAGAAAAATTCGTATTACTAAGAAATATGCCCCATGGTTAACAGATAATATACGTTTCCTTATGTCTTTAAGGAATAAAGCCTATTCAAAATGGCACAAGACAAAAAACCCTGCTCATTATAACTACTACAAATCGCTAAGGAACTACACCACACTGGCGTGTCGTAAGGAAAAAAAGGCATATTTCTTGCAAAGGATAAACACTGTTGGTATAAACAAAATTTGGAATGATCTTAAATTACTTAATATTAAGAAAAAAAATATTGATATTCCTCCTCTTCTCGCAAATCCTGATCAAATCAATAATTATTACATAAATGGAATTACTAAACTAAATCCTAATCCAATCAAGATAGCTTGGTATGAAAATAATCTCAAACCTGGGGTAGATATATTTAAATTTCAATTGGTAAATTACAACGAGGTAGAAAAAATACTTAATTCCATAAAATCTAAAGCTACAGGTGATGATGGGTTAAATATTAGCCTGTTGTTGTTGGCATGTCCATATATAATACCTTTTATAACTCATATAGTAAATTGTTGAAAGGGGCGAGTTCCCTGACTGTTGGAAGCATGCAATTGTTCCACCATTGCCAAAAATTCCAAATCCTAAAGGCTTTAAGGATCTGAGACCGGTCAGTGTACTTTCTACACAATCCAAAATTCTGGAGAGGGTTATGGAGTCACAGTTGCGTGAGCACGTAAAAAGGTTTTCTATTTTACCTGAATTCCAATCGGGCTTCAGACCGGGACATAGTTGTGAAACTGCACTCTTGAAGGTCACCGATGACATATTAAGGGGTGTAGATCAGGGGCATCTTGCCGTGCTGACTTTGATTGACCTTTCTAAGGCCTTTGACACCATAAGTCACCAGCTTCTTTGTTCCATATTGAAATTTATTGGTATCGGTAATGAAGGTTTAAAATTACTGCAAAGCTTTTTGGACGCAAGAAGTCAGTCTGTTCTTGTTGCTGGTATTCAATCGGGGTCGCTTCCTATTTCTTGTGGTGTTTCCCAAGGCTCGATCCTGGGACCCCTCTTATTCTCTATATATACCTCACAACTTATAAATCAAGTAAGACATTGTAAGGTACATCTATATGCTGATGACACGCAGGTTTACCTTATTTTCGATCCTCGTGATACGGACACATCTCTGCAGGATATAAACGATGATCTATCCAGGTTGGTCTCAGAAGCTTCTGATCACTCATTATCTATTAATTCAAAAAAAAGCTCTGTCATGGTCTTTGGTCCTGCAAGGATTCGAGAGGTTCTTTTGCCATCGATTAAACTAAAAATCAACAATGATGAATTGCCCATACTTGACAGTTGTAGGAACCTCGGTCTTACAATAGATTCCACTCTAAAATATAGAGCTCACGTGAGCAACTGTATTAGAAAGGCTTATTTTAATTTAAAGATAATTTTCAATTCTAGAAATTATTTAACTCAAAAGCTAAGGGTTATCTTGTGTAAAGCATTGGTTTTGTCAAGGTTTAATTTTTGCGATAGTGTCTATGGTTTTTCAATAGACTCGTCCGATAAACGTCGCATTCAGGTATTACAAAATATATGTCTTCGTCTAATATTTGGTATTCGTCGTAGAAATCATATTTCGCATAAACTAATAAATCTTGGCTGGTTGAACATGGGTAATAGACGTTTACTGCATGCTACTTGTCTGTTTCATCGAATAGTTCTAACTAAATCCCCTTCGTATTTAAGCAAAAAAATTAAATTTAGGTCAGATGTTCATGCCCTTAATATTAGATTTAGGGATCGTCTAACACCTCCCGCTCATAGAACCGAACAATTTAAAAAATCATTTTCTTACCAAATAACCAAAATTTATAACGAAATTCCCGAAAATTTCAAGTCTAAAAGTCCCACGTCATTTAAATTTGCATATAAAAAGCTTTTATTAAGTCAACAATAAATTTTTTAAATTTGCCACTTGTACGGAAAAATACTAGTTTATCTGAACTTCAATGGTTTATCCCCATATAATCTTTATTCAATAATTATAATTATTAATTTTATTCATGCCCCACGGTTATTTGCTCCTGAACGAGTAACTGTTTTTTTCCCTATATTATAGTTCTTCTATTTTTTTTTTCTTGCCATAGCCTGTCTATTGTATATGCTTAAGGTAAAGAACAGGGGGAGTGTATTGCCTCCAGGTTTTTACACTCCTATCTGACCTTCGGCATTTTCCATTAGGTACCTACACTTTAGTATTATTAAATGTATTATAATTACAATGGAAATAAAGACCTCATTTATTTATTTATTTATTTATTTAAAAAGGAAGAAAGGGAACTAACGATGGCCATGTGGCAAAATGAGTGGGAACAGACAGAAACGGTGGCCCAGTGGACCAAAAGGTTAATTCCGAATATTAGAAGGTGGATCGACGCACTGAATTCTGTCTAACTCAGGTACTCACTGGTCATGGCGTCTTCCAAGTCTACCTTAAAAGATTCCACATTAAGGAGACGGATGAGTGCGTATACTGCAGTGCTCAGGATACGGTCCAGCACACACTTTTTGAGTGTCCGAGATGGGTAATACAGAGGCAGAACACATACCTACTGCTAGATGTGCAAAATCTAGAAGTAGATACCTTTGTAGAAGAGATGCTGGAGTCAGGACACAAGTGGACCATACTAAAAGAATATATTAAAACTATCCTGGAGACCAAAGTGGCAGAAGAAAGACAGTAGAGGATAGATACATAGCCCGAGGCTCCCCTGACGGTAATACCTTTTGGTGATTAAGGGGCAGTCCCGTAGAGGAGGGAGGTTTTAGTGCGTAAACAGGACAGCCTCTGGACTCGCACACTACCGGCGAAAGGTAGAACAAGTAACCGGTGCCCACAAAGGGTTTCCTCCCTGACACAAAAAATAAAATTGATGTAACATTTATTTACAAATCTTAGAATTTCGTCAGGTTTATTTGCTTTTATGTATTTTATTAAGATTTATCAGTTTTATCTCTTTCTGTTGCGTATTATAAAGATTTTAACATAGATTGGGGTACTGTTTAAAATATTAGAAAAATCGTGGTGGAAAATTATTAACAACGCAATAAATCAACAAAGGCAAGTAATAAGTTTAATTTTAATACAACATTAAGTTCTATAGTTAGTATTACTAGTAGCAGTAGGTAAAACGTAAAATTTAATTAAAAGTAGTGCATGCAAAGGGTCTAGCTACATGTTTCAATTCAAATTAAAAATAACAAATGGAGCAGATTTGCATCTTCTAGAAATATACAGGGTAATTCCTAAGTTGATACTTCTTTTTTAGCTGTGTATAGAAGGCATTAAAATAAACAACTTTTTCAATACCTTTTTTTAAAAAGCTTAAAAATTGCCGAGTTACATAAGTAAAAAATCTAAGTGCGGGCCTGGTAATCAAAACGTAGCCCTTTACTTTATATTGTTTATCTCCGTTTTTTATATTGTTAGTCATGCATTTTACGGATCGGTCGTAAGTTATTTATTTTGGCAATTCGCTGCCCGATGTGGTTTTCTGAAGCAAATTAATTTTAATATATCGGTGAAAATGGTAAAATTTCAAAACAATGAACTAATTATGGTGCTAATTTGAGTCGTAAAAGTGCGGGTGTCTCTTCTCTACACCCAGAAGTTTTCTTAATGTTATTCAACGGGCAAGTTAGGCAGAACCGTATTTAATTTGTAGTGTAATAAATGAATGTAAGTACTTTATTTTTGGGTTTTTTAAAAGAAGGTATTTGAAAATCTTGTATATTTTAATGCATTCTATACGCAGCTAAAAAAGAAGTATCAACTTAGGAATCACCCTGTATTCTTAACCCATTTCTTAACCTCACTTTTGCGGTGTGTCATAAAACGACGCATACAATTTAAATTTGGTTTTTCTACTCTCACATGGAAATTTGCTGTTTCCTTTACACTGAAGTGACGGGTAAAGTAGGCTATTCCAGCTATCCTAGTTAGGTTATGAAACTGATCAATCACAGTAGTCAATTACAGAGAAGTCTAATTTACATGTTGTAAATTCGTTTTCTGACAGTTGAGAGAAGTTAGGTTAACAATATGCTTCAAAAATATGCAAATATGTCAGATGAAATTTGTTCTTTTTTAATTTAAATCCAAACATTTCTCCCAAAGTTTATGTATACACAATATTTTCCTAAAGAGTACCTACACGAAATGGTGCAAAAATTGAAGGTATAATAACAAAATTAATACCAAAATATATTTCTACCAAATTATTGTTATTTTCTGACCGAACTAAAGATTTGCGCACAGACGCACTTTCTTATTTCAAAAATATCTTTATTTTCACTCATTTCTAGACAGTTACTACAAGCTTTGCATAAAATGTACTATATATCTACCAAATGAACGTTTTTTACTAACCTTGGTTATTTTTTCCATAAATAATATATTATTATTTAATATTTGTGCACAGGGATATTTTGAACGGGGACTCAACCCTAATTGATCTGAAAACTTTTATTATATGCAACAAACATAGAAAATTAACTGGTAACTCTTCCCATTAAGATAACCTGATAAAACAGACGAAATTCTAAGATTTTTAGAAAAAAATCACTTTTTTACTAAAATTTTTAAGGTTATGTTAGTTCTACTTATAATATTGCCACCTCTATCCACGTTAACAGTTTTGCTAGTTTGTAAATTGGCGATTATTTTGAAAAATTTGACCATAGCGAACGTTAAAAATTCATATTAATGCACAAAATCCATTTTAAACTGTTTTTAACAGTTATTTTGTTGTACTTTCGGAGTTATAATTCCTACGCAAGCAGAAATAAACCCGACAAACCTATTTTTCTTTTGCGGATTTCGGTAAAATAATTATTAATCAAAATACCTGGTTGAGAAAATAAATTGTTCGTTTTTATTAATACATATATCGCTTTTGGTCTGTTATTCAGCAAACAGCCGAATGTGAGAAAGATAGATATATTCAAAAATGAGTTTGTTTAAATATAAGAACTTACCCAAATCGATAAATATGTTACAGTGTAATTTGGTCCATGGGCTTGCCTTCAAAATTAATTTTTGTTCAATTGTTTGTTATTACCGTTCTCACAAGTTCATGGTCAACTTAAAAGACAAGTTATGATGCCAAATTTAAATAATTTTTTAAAGTTCTTAACATGAAGTTCAGAAGTTAAGTCGTAGAAAAAATATACTGTACAACTCGAGTGGATTGTCCATATTGCCCTCGGAAGTTTGAGCACTCCGCCTACGGCGTCGTGCTCAATTTACTTCCTCGTGCGATATGGACATCATATCCACTCTTGTTGTACAAACTACTATTTCTTGTCATCTTTCTAAAGTTATAATAATGTGATTGGTTAGTTTAATATCCTAACAAGGATGGATATGAAATTTTACCCATTCAGTTATAACTGGTACAACCCGTTTATCCAGTAACTTGGTTATAAAGGAAACACAACATACATTTTCTTTTGGTATTTATTTTCGTCGCCGCCTTTATCTTTAATCCAATTTTCTCCGCAAGTAGCAGAAGCATTTGAAAAATAAAACTAGTCGTACAAGGAAAACAAACCCAATATTCTTGAGTTTCCCCACCGGCCCATCAAAACTCTCCGAACGTTATACGAAAGATTGGATAAGTGTTCGATTCACTTTCCACATAAAATGCTTCCAGAGACATTTTCCTTAGCTGACAGTTCAGTAAACACTTTTAACTTGCTTTGCAGGCAGGTTAGAGAAGGGGTATGAGGAAAAAGGGTGGGCGTTTCGTGATGAGCCATTGTATGGGACAGTGACAGGGGGATTATTGAAAATATTTTCTCAAATTTTTCAAGAATAATTTAGTTAACATCACGATTCGAACTGTTCACTTGATTCATATTATTTCCGGCAATCAAATAATTACCAACCCAAAATTTGACAAATTAAGAATTTATTTTACTATTGCTACTATGTGCGTTGAAAATAAAATCCGATGTAAAGTTTGATGAATATATAGAATGAAAAAATAATGTTTGTTTGTAACACATATACAGTGTGACTACTTAAGTTGGCAACTAATGGGAAACTTTTTTATTATAAGCTTTACCAAAAAAGTTATTCTCTATAAAAGGTTTTACATAGTCCAAAATCTAAAATGCAACCATCAGATGTTAAATTTTTTCCGTCGTATACGAGGTTGGTCAAAAATATGAATTTTGTCCAAGAGTAAAGTACCTACCTTTATTTTTGACAATATCGAAAACTGTAATTATGAAAAGTTCGGTAATATGAAAAACTGTTTTAATATGCAATTACACTAAAAAGTATTTTTTTATTTCTACAAATTTTGTCTCAAATTACCGATAAATTTGTAAAAATAAAAAAAAATGTTCAGTGTAATTGCATATTAGAACATAGTTTTCATACCGAACAACATATTATAATTACTGTTTTCGATATTGTCACAAATAAAAGTGCTTTACTCTTGGGCAAAATTTATATTTTTTGACAAACCTCGTATACAACTAAAAAAATGTAACATCTGATGGTTGCATTTTAGGTTTTATAGAATGCAGAATTTTTATGAAGAATAACTTTTTTTCGTAAAGTTAATAATAAAAAAGTATCCCATTAGTTACCAACTTAGGTAGGTAGTAGTATAAGTTGTTTGGACATTATCAAAACAATATTTGTTTAGACGATTTTTTTCCTGTGTACGTAAATTTAGTAGATACCCCTAAAACATTTTTAAAATATTGCACACCAATATTGCAATATTATCAAAAACAGCTGTGCAATATTCATATATTGTTTAATACAGCGCTTAAATCTTTCTTTTTGATATCACAAAATAACATGTTGCATCCACACAGTAAATACATATTTTTATAAAAGTAATTTTAATATTATTTAAAAGTAACATTTTTAATATTAATCAAAAGTTACATTTTTTTGTTATTAAATTTTATTGTTTATTTAAAAATATCGTGTAGTGACGTGGAGATGCCTATTATGTTTATGCCTTAATTTTAAGCTATATTTTAAAAAAAATATTTTTAATAAAAAATAAAGTAGTAGAGTTTAGTGTCCGTATAAGTAAATGAACAGAAGGTTTTTTAGCGGACAAAGTAGTGCTGCACTACTTTGTCTGCTTGCCGCTAAAAACCTTCTTTAATATTTTTAAATTTTTTTTTAATTATATTTATTTATGTTTATACTTTCCTTGTGACCTACTTCCAGGTGCATTTGGCCCCATTATAGCTCTTTTGTGGGACCAACGAAGACAAATAGAGAAAGAAGACAAACAAACTTGGTTATTGGTCGAAACAATGAAACGTTAAAAACAAGTGGCGTCACCATCGTGTCTGGCGGAAACCTTGAGTCAAGAAGCGGGACATTCAAATGCCTAGAGTTTTATAATTTTCTTTGTTGGCAATATCTAAAGTAAAAAAAACTATACAAAATCCGACTAGTTGGTTTTATAAGTAATAAAAATCAAAAAGTAGGATTCTGAATAAACTTTTCTGCTTTAAATATCACTTTAAAATAATCCCTTCTAAATTATTTATCATTGTCTGTAAAACAAAAAATAAAATTCCAGAAATACAGCTTGCTATAATTTTATTAAAAAATTAGACCTACATATCACATGTATCACTTGAGTTACTTCCTCGTAATCTTCTTATCAAGTTATTTGATGATTTTTCATTCATCCTCTGGGTACTTAAAGCTTTTTTATCAATGTTCTTATTTTCGATAAAAATCTATTGTACTCACAGTCAGTCTGGTTTAAAACTTTTTATTGGCAAACTAAAGAGTAACGACCAAATCATGCAGCACTAACCAATTTTTTTTCAAATTTGACGATATAACTTGTAGCACCTTCTTGGAAAGCTTATTAAAATAGCAATTTGTCCATATGTGTAAGAAATTTTATAAAAACTAATTCTTACCGCATAATTACATTTAAAACTGTATTGCCACTTTTTTAGCTTAAAAATTGTTAAAAATGTGCCCCATTTGGGACCATCTGTATGCCAATTACTTTGTTTCCTTGGTAATACAACCAGTTTTGTTACATTTGACAAGTTGTTTATAATTTTTAACGATTTGATTTAAAAATTTATTTAACTAAAACGCTAAAATTTAAAATATTAATGATGGTCGGGTTGGGAGAAAAAAAACAAAGTCAAGAAGAAGTTGCTACCTTATTTCATGAAAGTCATCCCGATTTACGACATCTGTCGAGAAGTACAGTGAGCAAAATTGGAAAGCAATTTCGAGAGTTGAGTTATGTAAGATATATTCTTCACAGAAGACTCCCAAAAGTATCAGATGAAACTAAATTGAATATTCTATTGACCTATCAAAAAAACCCAATTTCACCAGCAAGAGAATCATCCCGTGACCACAATATCGATCATAAAACGGTGTTAAAGATCATAAAATATACTGAGATAAAACCAGTAGTTATTGGAGGATGACCAAGATAGAAGGGTAGAATTTTTCAAAGTTATGATGGCCGACAACCGACAAATTGATTTAGCTTGGATACTTTTTCTGATAAATAAACATTTACTTTTAATGATCAAGTAAGTTTGAAAGTTATGCAAGCAATGATGGAATTAACCGTGACACAATCGCAGGGCAAAATCTGAACCTCTAAACGTATAATTAATTAATTTCCATTTTAAGTTAATCGACAAAATTGCCGATTGTTGAATGACACCCTCAACGTCAAGGGAAAGTGCATATTTGGACTGGCATAATAGGCGACAGAACAATTGGTTCTTTTTTGAAGGCAATTTAATTTTTTTTAAACATTCTTAATACCAGAACTCCAAAGAATATTCCCCACTTTAAAATAAATATAAGATAATTCTTAAACATGACATTTCCAAAAAGGTGGATAGGACAGCGAGGATTTATAAAGTGGCCGCTCCGATCCCCCGATATTACACTCTTAGATTTTTATTTATGGGACGATTTAAAATGCAGAGTCTATGTCACCAGACCTAGAAATCTGGAAGACTTCGTTCAAAAGGACTCGGGCAGAGATAAGTTTAATCACTCCAGGAGGTTTTGGAAAGAGTAAGGAAAGAGTTCTACCATCGGTTGGGTCTATGCAAATAGGTTTATGGTTTTGGACCATGCGGAACTTTTTATAAAAAGTAACTCTACATAACTTTTTTCGTTAAATTAATAATATAAAAGTTTCTACCATTTAAGTAGACATTTGTTGGGTTGCACAAGGATTTTTAATTAGAATTAACTAATCAGCATGTTTAAATGTGACATAACTGACATTGACAGGCATCATGAACTTACAATCAAAGGTGCCTAATTAGTAAATTAAAAATTAAGGTGACCAGGGCCAGTATAATTGTGAAAAAATTATTTCTGTCAGAGTCATGGATGTCACAGTCAAACTTGCTGATTAATTAATTATTATAAAAATTCTTTGTGCAATAATATATCCAACTCAAATGTATTTATTGTTCTTCATCTTCTTATGACGCCCTCTCCCTACGAAGGTTGGCGAACCACATGGCTAACAATGTTCTAGACACAGCAGTTCTAAAGATTTCAACTGAAGAGCACCATCTCTGAAGGTCCTTCAACAATGAGTTTGGCCTTCTTCTAACAGATTTTTCCCTTGAACCTTTCCTTTAATTATCAGTCTCAGGAGTTTGTACCTATCGCCTCTCATTATGTGGCCTATATATTCAGTTTTTCTTTCCTTAATGATAGTCATTAATTCCTTCGACTTTCTCATTCGTCTGAGTACTTCTTCGTTTGTAACTCGTTGGGTCCATGAAATACGCAGCATAAGGCGGTGTATATGCATTTTGAAAGCTTCAATTTTCCTTTCGGTCGCTGGGTCCAGAGTTCAACATTCACATCCGTACAGCATCACACTGAAGATATAATATCTGATCATCCTGACTCTAAGTTCCAAGCTCAGATCAAGACAGGTGAAGAGGTTTCTCATATTGGTGAAAGTCTTTCTAGACCTTATAACGCGCTTTGGATCACAGAGCGAACTGATGATGGTGCCCAGATATTTAAAAGATGAGCAGTTTGGTCTTAGAAATGATCATATGTAGTCCACTGTGTTAAACAATACGATTCATCATTTATTGCAGGTCAGATTTGTTGTCAGCTAGGACTACGGTGTCCGTATATCTAACATTATTGATGGAGGTTCCGTTTATTTTGATGCCTCCCATATCTTCCGGTACGGCTTCCTTGAAGATGGCTTCTAAGTAAATATTAAATAGAAGCGGAGACAATATGCAGCCCTGCCGGACTACTTGTCGAATTAAGACAGCATTCGATGTTCCACTTTTTATTTTTTTTTAGATCCAAGATTTTCATTGTACCTCATCCTAATTCGCCGCCAGTGTACAAAAATATCTAAAGGGGACAATTCGCAGGGTGGTGTAGCCTTAATCCAATTTATTTTGTCATTGTTGAGTTAGAGGCAGCTCCGATACATCTCCGATAAATGCGGTGAGCTCTTTCGGAAAAATGGGAAACGAAAGGAAAATGTACAAGACGTTAAGATGTATGTTTAGGTAAGTGTATAAGTTGAAAATAAAAACTGAAATAAGATGCATGAGCGTCCCAGATTGAGGGTAAAACATTTCGTAAAATGATCGATGTAGAGGTAGGCGAAATGTTTTTCAACATTTAGATCGATGAACTTTATTTTTTTGCTAATGATGAAAATGTAAAGAATTTAAACATCGATCTAATTGATGCGATGACAGTCGGAAACAACTAACGTAAGTTTATTCTTATTCATGAATCACGATGATATTTTCCTATATCATAGAAGAGTTTTGGCCTTGCAGTGTCTTTATTTGTTTTAAATCACAACGTTTTAACTTTACTTTAACGTCTTCAGTCGTATTTAAGGTGAATACAAAATAAGTATAGTAATAACAGCTAGCAACTAGTTGTACTGGAGCATAACTAAGATGAATGGAGCCATGCGTTCAGTTTGTGCTCGGTATTTTCTAAGACTGTATCTGCTTAACGAAGGTTTTCAGATTTTTCTCATATCTAATGTGGGCTCACTAAAACAATTCTGGTTTTGGTGAATGGTTGCAGCCTCCTTGAACTTCCTCTTCCTCCAGTGTGGTTTTTTTATGCAGAACTTCAGTTTCCACTTGATGCGTCTAGACATGTTAATTTGTATTTCTTATTTCCAAGAAAAAAATAGGTTCTTCAGTAAAGTGGATGAACTACCGATGGGCTCATCTCTCTCGCCAATAATCGCCAACATTTACATGGAATGGTTTGAATCTGAAGCAATAGAGCAACAGGAGAAGACTCGAAAATCGTGGCTGAGATATGTAAATGACACCTGTCACTAGTTGAATTAAGATCATTTTCTTCTTGGTTCAATGTCCTATAGTTTTTTGGTTCCTTGTGAACTGTTGGTTTTGAACCTTCCTCTTTGTGGCTTTATTGTATCGCCTTTTTTTGCTAGGGTTGGCGTAAGAGCCAGTATACTTAGGCCTATATGAGGCCCATTGTATCCCCTATCGTCTGGGTAATGTCAAACAGACGGGACCTACAGATTAACGTGGAATCCGAACCACGTGTATGCACTAGCTATTCTTTTTACCTCCCAGAAGTCCAGTTCATGACTCTCTTCTTCTTGGTAGAAGTCCAGTACATGACTCTCTTCTCGGTTCCGTTATTAGGTATTACTAGTGACATACTGCATTCTTTAATCCACTGAATTTCGCACATACTTTTTTTGTTGTACGTATGCCCACTCTGGGAATCGAACCCGGGTCGCCACGGTCGAATACCAGTAACTCAACCTTTGAACCACTACCGTGATTCTTTTGTATCGCCTTAGACGGGGGGCTCCTTTAGCCTTACATTTTTGTCTTATATAGACTCTTACGATTGTTAGCAACCGTTTTACATCGGAAAGGAAAGATCTAAAGGAATACTCTGCCTTCAGTATATTTTTACCCTTTTAGCAACCTTGGTGCTAGAGTTTCCATTTAGATGTTCTCTAATTATATCACTTTGTGCTCGTAACTGGCTTATTTGATTTTCTAGTCTCATTTTCCAAGCGTGTGCCACTTGTCTCTTGGTAATTGTTGGCCCATAAATTAAAACTAGTGGACTGTATAACTAATTGTTTATTTTCTTAATACAAAAATGGCCCTTAATTCCGCTGGTCTTCGGAAACGTGCCTCTCTTCTCGAAGCCATTAAAAAAAGTCCTTTTTCCAGCGTTGCCGGATTTACATTTATAAAAATTATCAATCAAAATACAATATAATGCCTTAACATTTATAATCAGAAAATTAATGCATTAACATTCCGCCCGCCTTGGAAGACGCCAGTCTTACAACTATCGGAATTGCGAGCACAGTTCACTCTATGGTTTTCATCAAACGTTTTCAATCTAATTACTATCAAATGTAGTCTGCAACACTTGTCAACTTCTACCTCATTTAGTTATTAATAAATGGGTAGCACACAAATCTTGGTTAAAGATCGTTTCACTACACCGTCACGCATCTTTACGTCCACCACCCGAATAATTTTATCCTCCCCGGGGTGGAGACCAACAATACGGCCTAGTTGCCAACTTAACACAGGCGCACTCTCCTTTTTCACAAGCACCATCGAGCCGACCTTAACAGTTTCACAAGATTGTTGTTGCCATTTCGTTCGACACTGCAGCTCCGATAGATATTCATTTTTCCAACGTTTCCAAAAATGCTGAATGGCAGCTTGAAGCTTCTGGAAGCGGCTCAGCCTATTTTCGGAAGTGTCTAGATAGCTATGATCAGGCAGCGCAGTTAGGCTTCTTCCCACCAAAAAGTGTGCCGGGGTCAAGGCACTTAAATCCTCGGGATTAGAGGAGAGGGGACATAAGGGACGGGAGTTTAATATTCCTTCAATCTGAGTCAAGATGCTGTTAAAGTCCTCATAAGTGTAGGAATTGTTTCCGCAAACGCGCTTAAGGTGATGTTTTGTACTTTTAATTCCCGCTTCCCAAATGCCACCAAAATTGGGTGACCGCGCTGGAATAAAATGCCAACATATTCGGTCGTTAGCTAGTTCTCTAGAAATTAAATCTGAACTATCTCTTAACATATTATATAAATCATTTATCTTGTTATTTGCCCCAACAAAATTTTGGCCGTTATCCGAGTAAATATTTGCAGGTTTTCCCCGCCTTGCAATAAAACGTTTAAGGGTGGCAATAAATGCCTCAGTGGTAAGGTCGGACACTAGCTCTAGATGTACGGCCTTCGTACTCATACACACAAATAAGCAAATATATGCCTTAATAAGCTTAGGATTTCTAAATTAGGGTTAGGAACAACTTCGTTAGGATTTCTAGTTTTCCGGTTCTTTAACAAAAAGAAACCACCATAGTCGATACCAACATTTAAAAACGGACTATAAACATTAACTCTTACCTCAGGTAAGTCGCCCATTAGGTAAGGCGTATGACTGGGTTTTGCCTTACAACATATAATGCAGGTTTTAATAATCTTTTTAGTATTAGCTCTTCCAGAGATAGGCCAATATTTTTCACGAACAGCGTATAATAATTGTTGAGCTCCGCAATGTAAAAGATTCTCATGTTCTGTTCTTAAAATTAAAGTAGTTAAAATGTGAGATTTAGGCAAAATAATAGGGTGAATTTTATTAAAATCTTCGTTAGAAAATCTAATTCTACCACCTACTCTAATTACACCGTCATTGCCTAAAAAAGGGTTTAAACTTAATATTGGGGAATTTTTCTTTAATGGCCTCTCCTTTACTAAACAATTGTAGTCCGTAGAAAAACATTCTAACTGTACCTGCTTAACTAAAATTTTAGTTGCCCTATCTATTTCCGTCGGGTTTAAAAATTTTACTTCCCTTTCTTCTTTCTTCAATTTACAATTTTTTATAAATCGGATAACGTACGATATCACTCTAACAATTCCTTTAAATGAAGAAAACCTTTTTAACAAACTATTTATCAAATTATTTGAAACCGTTTCAGTGGTCAAGTTTACACAAGTACGTTGCTCTGGAATATCAAAATTATTATTCATACCTTCTTGCAGAGACCATTTAGAGCTATCTTCAAATAAAAATTGTGGCCCGTGCCACCAAAGCTTTGAATCTTTTAGTACTTGTGGCGAACAACCGCGAGATAATAAGTCTGCCGGGTTTTCTTTTGATCTAACGTGGTGCCAATCTAAGACATTGGTTAACGATTGTATTTCACTGACTCGATTCGCGACAAAGGTTTTCCATCTTGTTATATCACCTTGTAGCCATGCCAAAGTTATAGATGAATCGGTCCAAAAATATCGTTTATTTAGGTTTAAGTCAAGGGACGTACTTACCTTTTTTACTAAATTAGCTAAAACAACTGCTCCGCACAGTTCAAGCCGAGGTAAACTTAACTGCTTAATCGGCGCAACACGTGATTTTGCACACAAAATATTTACCACTATTGTTCCCGAACCCATTATGCACCTTAAGTACACACAGGCTCCATAAGCCTTTTCGGAACTGTCACTAAATCCGTGTAATTCTATACTAATATATTGAGAAATTATGGCATGTCTTGGTACTTTAATTTCATTTATAACGGGAAGTTCCTCCATAAATTCCAAAAACAACTTTTTTATATCATTAGGTACTGGCTCATCCCAGTTGATCTTTAATTTCCACAACCCTTGCATTAATAATTTAGAAACCGTTAGGATTGGCCCAAGAAGTCCGAGTGGGTCGAATAATTGACAAATTATTGATAAAATGCACCTTTTTGAGATTTCATTGGGTATTATAATATTTTTAAATGAATACCCGAACATATCCTCTTTTGAGTCCCACACGACGCCTAGGGTTTTATTTTCTTGATTCTCGCCAATATTTAGGACACTAACTTCCAAGTTACTATTAACATTAAATTTTTTCAAAATTTCTAAATTATTAGATAACCATTTACGTAGCTCAAAACCGCCTGAGTTTAATATTGTCGAAATTTCATTTTGAATTTGTAATAATTCTTTCTCTGAATCCGCCCCTGCTAAACAATCATCCATATAAAAATTATTTCTTATCACCTTACTGGCCACCGGGAATTTTTCCTCATTATCTTTTGCAAGTTGGAGTAAACACCGTACCGCTAAATAGGGGGCCGAAGCTGTCCCATAAGTCACCGTTTGCAATTCATAACATTTAAGCTTGTCATCTGAATTAAACCGCCAAAATATTCTATGATATTTTTTGTCCTCATCGTGAATTAAAATTTGTCTGTACATTTTTGACACATCTGCCGTCATAACAAATTGATATTGCCGAAAATTAATTAAACTAGTAAAAATATCACGTTGCAAGGTAGGCCCACTAAACTGAACGTCATTTAATGACAAGCCTGTATCTGACTTGGCAGACGCGTCAAAAACCACTCGACATTTTGTAGTTAAACTACTGTTTTTTATAATCGCATGGTGTGGCATATAATATCCATTATCTTCTTCCCTACCGTCGCAAAATTCCCGCATGTGGCCCAAATCTATGTATTCTTTCATAAATTTATGGTATTCTCCTTTTAACTCATCATTTTTGTTTAATTTATTTTCACACGAATTAAATCTCCTAAATGCAATTTCTCGAGAATGACCCAACCTTTCCAAAGAATTTTTAAAAGGGATTTTAACTATAAAACGCCCTGAGCCATTACGCTGAGTAGTTTTTTCAAAATAATTTTGACAATATTTTTCACTTTCAGATAAAATCGGTTTTTCATGGTTTACCTCTTCAACTTGCCAAAATTTAATAATTGATTCATTTAACATATTATCATTCACACTTAAGCTAGCCACAGATGTGCAATGATTTTTATTTATAGACCCTAGTCCTAAATTTCCAGCTATGACCCACCCTAGCTGAGTATTCTGTAAAACTGGGCAATTCGGGCCAAGCCGTTCCTGTTCTGGACATAAAATCGACCAAAAAACAGAAGAACCTAACAAACAATCAATTTCACCACTCACGTTATAATTAGCATCAGCCATATTCAAACCAGGGGGTATATTTAAAATATTTTTATTGAACGACATTAAAGGTAAACGTTCCGTAATTTTGGGCAAAACTAAACATTGAAGATTGGTACTATAGTTACTCGTGCACGATTCCATTGTAACATCAACCTGTTTACTTATATTAGACAAAGTTGCCCCTACTCCTTTTATTGTGTGATTAATTTCATTCATTCTTAAATTTAACCTCTTGCATAATCTTTCTGTCAAAAAGTTACTTTGTGAACCACTATCTAACAATGCTCGACACGTTGTCACAGTATTGTTACCCTTTATTTTAATAATTGCAGTCGATAATAATATTTGCGAAATACTTGATGACCTGGCAACACCTTCACCGTTAGACACATGGCTACTCGCTATTACCGATGTCGAATTTGCTCCAGAAGACGCCTTCCCATCATGCGTTGCGTCACTTACGCCACCCTTATTCAGCTCTAGCGCCGGCACAGATGGGAAACCAGTGTTCGGGCTACCAGTGGCAGTACCCCTATTAATGCCGGAATTACTTGCTTCGATTTGATTTATATGTAAAAGAACATATGTGCTTTTTTGCATTGAAAACAACGCGGTGCTTTACATTTAAAGAAAGGATGTCCAGGTTTTAGGCAATTTAGGCACAATTTAAGTCTCTTAACCGTATTATACCTTTCATTTTGATTTAATTGCAAAAATGATTCACACACATATAGTAAATGGTCTTTTTGACAGAAAAAACATTTTAAATTAGTGCTGGAAAAGCTATAACTACCTTTTGGGTTTCTGATACCCTTTGTTTTCCCAGTTATTTCTAATTTTTCTAAAATATCGCATTTTTCTTTTAAAAAGTTATTAAGATCTGACATCGTAGGTAAGTCATCCGCATATTTAAATGACTCCCACTCTCTTTTTGTGACAGAATCAAATTTATTGCTAACAACATAAGTAGTGTAGAAATGGGAAATGACCTTCTCCCCCCACTCCTTCCATTGACCTTGACCGCAAAGGTGGGCAGGTGTTTATTTGACCTTGATCTTGAATGGGTTCGAGTTTTCTCTTGTGTGATGTCATATGACCTTGACCGCGAAGGTGTGCAAGTGTTTATTTGACCTTGATCTTGAATGGGTGCAGGTGTTTTTTTTGTGTGTGATGTCATATGACCTTGACCATGTACGTTTGCAGGTGTTTATTTATGACCTTGACCATGATGGTATGTTTTTCCCATGAAGTGGTTACTCCCCCTGCCATTAATTTTTTTATTTCATCGACCTTGAAAACTCCAATAAAAGATGGTTCAGTTAGCAAGGTATTCATAGTCACACAAGCATAGCAGCCCATAAACTGTTACCTTGAAAAGTGGTGAATAGTAATATTTCGTTTGTGGTGTGTATTCCAACAGTGTCTATTGAAGGTATTTTAAATTATTTTATTACATATTTCAATAATGGGCATTTCACAGCAGACCTTGAGTGAAATTAATAATATGATAAACAAAGAAATGGAGTTTCCTGAACATAAAAGACTTTCAACTTTGGATGTGGGAAAAGTTTACACCATTAAAAAAATGATTCCAGCGACAACACGCTTTGGTAAAAGTATTGTTGTCACACTATTTGATTCGCTAAACAATGTGATATTTCAAACATTTTTACCAAAACGTGTAGCTGAAACTTTTACCGAGGATATTATAGAGGGCATAAATATGTCTGATAATAAATATACTTTAACATATTTGGGGTTAAGTTCAAATGTTACTTCTGGGGGTAATGCACGAGCATTAATTAATTTTGGGTCTTTGGAATAAACTTTTTTCTTTTTTAATTTTTTTTATATTGTTTATCATATTAGTTAAGTACTTATTGCTTGAATATGTAAAAAAATAGTTGTACACTTGTAGGGAAGCACCTCCACAATCGCTTAAAATATTATCTATTTAAGATGTGTAACGATAAAGATACGGTCAGAGTTGCCCAAGATGCATATTTTACTGAACTATCGTTGAAATTACGAAAAATGGCTCAAGATGCTCTAGATGACTCAACACATGACAAACCCGGTTTGGGTTTGAGTTTAACGGAGTACAAGAAAAACATGTTGGATGCAATTCGTTTTCGAGTTGGAGCTCATCTTTGCGAACAATTCCTATATGGGTCCATTGGTTTAGATGAAATTTGTTCCGGTATGTACCTTGAACGACTGGAAGAGTTCTTTATCAAAATACCACATATTTCCAAAGAAATATTGCTAAATTATGGTTTAATCGCCGATGACGACACCGACGACGATGACGACGAGGATGAAGATTCTAGTTTTGGAGGAAGAAAAGAAGAAGAAGAAACTAAAGAAGACGAAGAAGATGAAAAAGACAAAGAATACATTTTCTCGTATGCGTGTTGTGGTGGCGGTGGTAGTAATGTAACAGTAATCAATGATTGGTGCCCCAAATGTTTTTAACCAATTTATTGTAATGTTTAAAAATATAAAATTGTAAATAAATTGTATGTAGCAAAATTATTGTTTGTTTTTTCTCAACATATATAAGCGGATAACATAAGAAAAATGACTTAGTTGAAAATAAAAATGGGTCGTGTTAACAACACAATCGACAAATTTGGTCGTCAAAGAGTGAATGAAAAAGTTCAACTACTCCGCGGTATACCAGGTAATGGTTTTAAACTGACCTCTGACGGACAATATGATATCGAAGGAAAATGTTTATCAAATGTTGCTCAACCAACTAAAGATAATGACGCAGCAACTCGACTATATGTTTTTGAAGAACTGTACAAATCACGAAAACAGCTTTTTGATATAATCAATAAAGATTTCTTTGGGCTTTTTGATAGAAAGCAAAAAGATTTTGAAGAAAAAAATAATAAGCTTCTGGCAGCTCTTGAACATCGAGTTGATAACCTTGAAAAGAGTCAGACAAAGATGCCCATCCACTTGGTATTAGATAAAGATCACTCAAAAAAGAAAGGTCATAAGTGAGGGACATCTGTATTGTATAAAAACTAGAACCCAAAATCCGATAACTCAGTTTACTTCTACCATTCATACATCGAGTTTAGTAAATTTTGCTCAAAAATGACTTCTAAATCACAAACAACGCTGGTCTATCCATTTTCTGTAAATGGACGTCAAATGTGTGTCAACTGTGAACATTTCGAAATTATCGGAGGAAAAAGGGGTTTTTGTGATTGGTGTGAAAAAGAGTTTCCTCCGAAACAGCAGGAAGAACAATCTCCAGCAAGACCAGAACAAGAGCGGCAAGAACAAGAACAACAACAACACCAGCAACAAGATCATTCACCATCAACACCTGCAATACCGAATGCTCCACTCGAGCCATCAACTGACGAATTTTGCGATGCTCCGCTCGACACATCAGACGAGGAATTTTGGGATAGTGATAGTGATCACACTGATGATGAGGAGGAGGAACAACGTATCCGCAGTATATGTTTATACAAGGATGAGCTTCGCCAATTTGGTTATAACCCCTAGGTTAACTTATTAATATTTTTCTTTTTTGTTCTTCTTGTAAAAATATTATTATATAATAAAAAATATATTACTTTTATATCTGTTTTTTATTTTAAATATTATTACAAATCGTTCCTGATATATTTTATTTCTATAGTACATGTAAAATAAAATACAATTTTGCAAATTATATGTTTATTTTTTACTAGTGTTACACAATATATTTAAATATTTTTTTATACAATATCAGACTTATCTATCCAAGAGTTAGCTTGGTTTGAAAATCCTAACCATTTTACAAACAATTGATCAGTGTGATTTTTCTTACGTTTTCTTAGAATTTTTTCCACTAAATAAACACCTGGACTATTTGTTTTTTGCAATTCTGGTTCGTAAAAACACCCTTTAATCGGTTGACCTTCTTCTAACGACTTCAATAGGTATGTTGGTGGGTTAGTTACATTAACTTTGGATATTTTAAATAGTTCAGTTGACCATGAGGGGGTATATCCTTTATCAAATATGCTCTTATACTTGCTAATGCGAACAATATCACCCAAACGATATTTTCTTTTCTTCGGAACAATTTTCAAATAATTGTATGCATTAATTTGTGTATTTTCTTTCACATCTTTCGGTTTCATTCCAATCGTACGATGTTTGGCGTTGTTATAGGCTTTCGTTATAGATGGTAAAATTTGTAACCATCTGTACGATCCTCTAGCTGAAAATTGCTTATATAACTTGTTTTTTAAAGTTCGTATAACATGTTCTACAATGGCTGCTTTCTTCGTGCTATAGGTAGAATAATGGTTTATGTTATATTTTCTCATAAGAGCTTGAAAGTTGCTATTGTAAAACTCTTTTCCTTGATCGCTTTGTAAATTAGTTGGAGTAAATGAAGCCTCTTCAATAATGCTTTTCATTGCATTAGTAACTTCAACACCGGTCTTATTTTTAACAGCTCTCGTGTACACAAATTTTGAATAACAATTTATGCAGACGACAATATAACGATAACCGTCGTTTTCATTAGCATATTGCTGCATTTCTGCCAAATCAATTTGCCACAAATCCTTATACCCTTTTATTATGGTGTGTCTTCTGGCGAAGTTTTTTCTTGCATTTCGATGTAGTTCATTTACAATTTTAAGCTTTTCGGGACTAGGATCCATAGTATAGTATGTCTCATTCATCACTGATCAATATAACTTATTGCAATTACTTAATATATAATTCCTTCCTCTCGAAGCTCCTCAATAATTGACATAATTTCATTATCATGCCCAGTATGTCCTGCTACTTTTGAACTCCACAATAATCGTAATCGATCCACCAACTCACTGGGTGTATTCCAATAGACATATTGAGATGACTTTGAAGATAATGTCTTATTTACTGGCAAGTAAATTTTAGATTTTTTCTTTTGTCGCACTCCAGCACCAAGTTTAGTTCCCTGCATTAGCGGTTTTATAATTTGTCTATATTTTGGCCATCGAGTTTCCCGTAAACCATTACTTTTGTCGTAATGATTGTATGCTGCATTTGTCATATCCAAAATATCTTTGTATGTTTGCAGAGTGTCTTTATTCAAATCGTCTTCATGGCCCAGTAGTGGTGGTGATTTTAGGAAAATCAAATCATAAAGCTCTTTTGTTCCATTAAATATAGCAATATTTCTCTCCTTTTTATATAAACTAATGTTCCCATTGGAGAAACGTACTTCGACATTTCCGATATATGTTTTGTCTGTATTTGTTTTTGTTTTTGAGTCATAATGAACACCGTAAATGTTGTCATAATAGGATGGATGCCTTTGTAACCCTGTTAGATAGGTGCGAATATTTTTAAAAGATGTCCTCTCAATAGAACTAGTTTCATTAGATGTTGGTGTGGATTGTCTTGATGGAGATGGTGTTGCAAATACTGACGACTCATACAATTTATGTTTTGGGGTAGATGTTTCAACTGGCGCCATGAGTAATTCATCAAATATTTCTGTATTTGGATTAATTGATATATCTGCATTATCCATTGTTGTGTTTAAACCGTAACGACTTCCAGGTTTACTTGTAGAAATTGATTTTTGGGTTAATGTTGGCTGTGGTGACTGTTTCTGCTGCTGCTGCTGCGGATGCGGTTGCTGTTGATTTAGTGACTGTTTTTGTGGTTGTTGTTGTTGTTTCTGCTTCACTGCATTTGATATTGATGTCAACGGTTTAGTAATCGGTTCATAAAACTTTTCTAAATTGACATGATATTGAGATTTAGCTGCTTTGATTTGCTTAAATTTTTTCTTTACAGCATTGGTTGTTTCAACCAGCTTACGTTTTAAATCGATTTCTTCACTCATGGTGTCTTCAAATTAACGGACAATGATGGAATGAGGGTTTATTGCTATTTCTATAAATATATATAGCTATCAAATCCCTTGCGATATCTTCCCGAATTAACATCACTATCTTTATCGATAACTAAAAAACCATACTTATTGTCCCAACATTTAGAACACATGTCTTGAAATTGCGGAAACGTTAGATCAGGTGAAACATGATCAGAAAATATGTGTCGCATATTCAGCTCGTCCTGTTTAAACATTATAATGAAGTTTGCATTATCACGTACAAGTTGTTTTGGAACACGTGAATATGTTTGGGCTAAGTAAAAAGCATCCACATTTTTGTGTCGTCCCATACTAAAATATGATCTTATAACATCCTGTTTTTCACACATGACATCATCAAAAATAAATACAGAGTTTGGCTTTGCATCTGACGGTTGCACTATATTATTTCCATCGCTGAAAGTGTAGTAGCCAAGACCTTTAATTGGTGATAGGATTTTTCTCAAATACTCATATTTGGGTTGATACAGCGACTTTGAGAAAATATACACATTTTCAAAACGCAATCCCAACGGGTGTGTTAACAGCGATATCATAACATTGGTTTTTCCACAATTCGACGGTCCAATTAGCAACCCACGTATAGATGATGGAAGCAGCGGTCCATGTCTTCTTAAACATTTCTGATCGTGGCCTGACCCAACCTTGACATCAAGATTATCAACTGGTAGTTTTTGCTTAAGCTTCACAATTCTCATTTTAACTATATTTTATAGTGATTTTTACGTATGCAATCATTTAGATGTCATCAGTCAAGCGAAGTGGTCGCTATCGTTTATCAAGTAAGACTGGAGCTGGTATTGTTAATTCAGCAATTAATAGGTTACCAATTGAGTTACATATACCCGGTTATCAGTATTGTGGACCTGGGACCAAAGTAATAAAACGTGTTCAACGTGGTGATCAGGGAATTAATCCATTAGATGCTGCTTGCAAAAAACACGATTTAGCATATTTGCATAACAGTGAGGATTTAAGTGCACGACACCAAGCCGATTACGAACTCGAACAAAGTGCTTGGAAAAGAGTAAAATCTAAGGAGGCTAGTTTACGGGAAAAGGCTGCAGCTTGGTTAGTAACGAACATCATGAAAGCAAAACAACGTTTTGGTATGGGAGTGCCATCGACTAAACAAAATAAACGCCGTTCAAAGGTTTCCAAAGGAAAAAAGAGGGGCAATAAGCGTCGTCGTCGTCATCAACAAAAACCCAAGAAAGCATTTGGATCAGCTATTAGACAACCAATTCGATCGCAATTAATAAAATCTGGAGAAAAGAAGAGCCTTGAAAAAAATCTTATGAAAACATCAAAAATAGCTATTACAGCTGCACGTAAATCCTTAAAAGCAGCTGGTGGTAAACGAAAAATTCGCACCCCTAGAATTATACCAATCCCCAAAACTGGTGGGATATTACCTCTAATACCGATATTTGCAGGGCTATCAGCTTTGGGTTCCTTAGCTGGTGGAGCAGCTGGTATTGTGCGTGCTTTAAAGACTGTAAAAAATGCAGGCACAGAAAAAACCGGTGCTACCTTGCGTTTGTGTTCAAAAGGAAATGGTTTGTTTCTTAAACCATATCGTACAGGTATGGGATTATTTCTAAGCAATAGCAATGGAAAATCAAAAAACTAGTTGAATCCCTGCCTCGAAGACCACTATCCAATATTGATATAGAAAAGTTTGCTGCAAAGATGAAAATACCACATTTTAGAGGGGTTTATATGAGAGATTCACTGCCAGTGCGAGGACCCAAACGTTATGAAGCTGCAATTATTAATTTGGATAGTATATTGGGAGGCGGGACGCATTGGGTAGCATATAGAAAAAAAAATATAAATGTAAAATATTTTGATAGCTTTGGTGATTTACCACCACCTACCGAATTGGTGCGCTATCTACAACGGGGATCCGAAGCATCAAGGAAAATCTACTATACATATGACCGCCAACAAGAATTCGGTACAGTCTGGTGTGGACATTTGTGTTTCAAGTTTCTCTCTCAAAATTAAAAAAAAAATATAATGGCAGCAGCGTGTGTGACACCAAAAGTGGATCGTGATAACTACACAAAAATGCTATTGTCGCTTAAAGCATATAGTCAAGTAGGTGGGCTGAGAAACATGTCAGCAAGACAGTTAGAAAATATGCCAAAGGAAGTGATGATTGCGTTAGCCTCAGATGAAATCGCACTCGTTTGGAATAAGCTACCTGAACATATGAAAAGTGACAAAGAATTGTTAAGATATTAATACTGTAACGAACATTATAACAACGAAAATAAATCAGATGTGGATGAAGGTGATGGACCAGCACCAAAAAAGTTATTTTGTTGTTATTGTAAAATCAAGGATGTAAAAATAACATATGAAACAGCTAAAGATGGATTGATGCATAGTCTAAACCCAATTAATTGCTGTAAACAACAATAAATAAGCCCGCATACTATGCTTCGATAGCAGTCATGTCTTACACATTCACTCTAACAGGACACAGAAGTGTTATAAGTGCGGATTTTTATCCACCCGTCGAATTGAATTCAACGCATAAGTATGGTCTTGCATTGTTGGGATTTTACACTTATAATTCAATTTTTAACGTTGATGAAAGTAACAATTTGTTTGCATACATAAAAAATGACGGTCAAAAACCAATACAATTATGGATTCCACCAGGAGCTTACGAAATTAATGAAATTTCCAAAGCGATGCACACAAGTTTAAAGCAATCCTGCAAACAAGACAAATGTGATATATTATTTTCATTGGAGGCCAACAATAATACATTAAAATGTGAACTCAAGTCGTCGCTCAACATTGATTTCAGAGGAAAAAACACTATTGGTGGATTATTAGGCTTTGGACCGGTTGTGTTAAAAAGTGGAAAACTACAT
This sequence comes from Polydrusus cervinus, assembly GCA_935413205.1. NCBI lineage: Eukaryota > Metazoa > Arthropoda > Insecta > Coleoptera > Curculionidae > Polydrusus > Polydrusus cervinus. Next base: position 48,988,995 of record OW284514.1, read on the forward strand.
GAATCAACTAGTAATGTGGACATAATGAAAGTGCGTATTATAAGGGTGGATTGTAACATAACTTCAGGAGCATATTTGAACTCAAGACAAAGCCACACATTATTCGAATTCGATGTAGATGTCGAGCCAGGTTACAAAATTTCAAAAGAACCTCAAAATATTATTTATATGCCGATAATGCCCGAGGGACGTCAGTCAATAGACAACATTACTCTACGCATCTTGGATGATAACGGTGATCTGATAAATTTTCAAGGTGAAAAAATTATAGTTAAAGTGGAATTGAAAAAAATATTATAAATATGGGTTTTTGCTTCAATCGTCCACTGAATATGCTGTCCAACACTCAAGCTTTAACTGCACAACATAAAAGAAAACATATTACACAGACCAAGATCATTCACAATCCAGACGTTAGATTGAAAAGGCGTTTAGCTCGTAAGCAGCTCTCTGCAAAAGACCGTAAATTTTTACAATCCATTGGTTTAAGAGTACGAAATTAAAATATGGCCAGTACCAGTGACAAAATTGAGGTTTTTACCGAACCCATTTTTGATAATTCCATTGTCAGCTTACAAGAGCACACATATAAGCCGTATGGTTCTCCGACGTTTAGCAACTCTGATGAAATTCGCATTCCAGTGCACTTTCAAGACATTATTTTGGATATATCAGACAGCTACATATACATCGAAGGAACTTTCAAATCTAGTGATGTTACTAAACACTGTTACTTATCAAATAATGCAATCGCTTTCCTCTTCGACGAAATACGTTATGAAATGGCTGGGGAACAAGTTGCTGTTGTTCGAAAACCTGGAATTACTTCAACGTTGAAAACTATGGCATCATTGGGTGCAACCCAACAAAAAAGTCTTATGGCCTGTGGATGGGGTTTGGATGAAAAAAACCAAGGTATATTCTACAAGTAAAGTGTTCTCTGGAAAGCTACCTCTAAAATATCTGATGGGATTTGCTGAAGATTATTCGAAGGGCATATTTAATATTAAGCAAGAGTTGATTTTAATTATCGCCCGCACTTTTTCCAACTGCTACATTGGTGAAGTTGATGCTGATATTACTATTGAAAAGATTGAGTGGAAAATCCGTCATATTATTCCAGATGACCGACAAAAATTGAAAATATTGTCCCGTATCAATAAAGGTGGAAGTAATGTAAACATTCCAATGGCATATCGCAAATGGGATCTTTACGAATTACCTGCTTTGCGACAAACATCATCCGACGTATGGGCCTTAAGAACAAGTGCGAGCTTGGAAAGGCCGAGATATTTGATTATTGGATTCCAGACAAGCACTTTTTCTGACAATAGAGAAAAGAATGCCACTGAATTTACTACAGCCGATATCAGTGACATTCGACTCTACCTTAACTCGACAGTATTTCCTTATGAAAGATGGAATTTGGATTTTACGAAAAAACTATATGCGCCAGCATATTACAGTTACGAAAATTTCCAAATGAGCTACTATCAACGAGAACTTAATGACCCGATGATGAGTTTTTCCGAATATATCAAAAATCCTGTATTCATCATAGATTGTAATCATCAGGCAGAGGCGTTGAAATCATCTACTGTGGACGTGAAGTTGGAGTTTGAAACACGCAAAAGCAAATTTCCAAAAGACACTAAAGTGTATGCATTAGTTATTCACGATGCATATTTTAGCTACAATATACTAAATGGCTCTGTTAGCAATAAGTCAATGTATTAATTATTATTTATGTAATAGTAAAAATAAACTGGTAAACTAGATACTCTGTGTTTTATTCATGTTACTATGCATAGAAAGTATTTTCAAGGCTACAACGCTCAGGGTCAACGGTTGCAAGGATTCGAGAGAGAGAATTTGTAGTGTTGGTGGTGGTGGTGAAGGTCGAAAACTTGTATTTAAGCGGGGGATGATGGGTGAAAAATTTATTCTACTTTACGATGTCGTCTAATTCAGATCAGGGATATTCGACGAACAGTTCTGACGATGACATGCCTGCTCCACGGGTCCAACAAAGAAGGGTACGCCGGCGACGTAGGTTAAGGCCGCGGTTCTGCATTGTGCAGTCATATGTGAAATGGGGCGAGCACGTCTCATTATGTATGCATTGCCACATAACGAGATTTGGTGGTTTGATGAACGTAGATTTCATTCAAAGCCATCTTACGACTGCGATGATACACAACGCGCGAAGTCATTCACGCTGTGTTTTGTGTCGCGAAAGACTTTTTACAGTCTTTCACCAAGACTTTTGCATTATCTGCAATAGAATTCAGTAAATTATATTGCAGATAATACAATATATCGACCTTCCCTACCGACCGCTACGAACCCAGACATTCGCTGGTCCATTGTAGGACAACTGCCACCCCCGGTCCTACTTAGGACCACAAAAGACTTTTATGTAGATTAGTTGTATGTCACAGAGTGACATAGTTATTCTTGGTTAAGAAAACCTTTCTTGGCTAAGAAGAATTATGTTACTCTGGTAAATACATAATAAGCTGTCGCGGTGAATGTAAAAAAATCTTTTTGACCACCTTTTATTTTACCAAACCCTATTCCCTTTCCTGTGGCAAGAGAGAACATAGTAAAAATATGTGGTCTTTACCTAGTTGTAAGAAAAAACATGATATGATCAAAACGCTCATTTAGAATTACAAAAATCATACATTCTTTGCTAATACATCCCGAGTGACATAATTTTCAAACAAGAAATGTATTCTTGAAGAAAATATATTGTCACATACTTGGTGACCATCTAACTACAATGAAAGTATTTTGTAGCCCTGAAAAGGGCTGATTTTTGGTGATGGAGAGGGAAACCTAGAGTGGTTGGTGTCCTCTCGCCACCTGGACCGATCGCGGCGCAGGACGCCTATGCGGCGCCGGGCGTCGTTGCCGTCGTTGTTGACGACGCTCTTCCATTTCCCTGAGGAGAGCATCTCTCTCCTCAGGGCCAAGCCGCCACGGTGGTTCCTCCACCACCTCTATCGGTTCAGCCATTACCACCACCGGCTCAGGTTCCGGTGGCGGCCTGGGAGTCGGTGGTACTGCAAGTACCGGCTTTTTGGCGTTTTTGACGCCCAAATCCTCCCAATACTTGGCAATCCTCTCGTCTCTGCTAGAGTTCGTCATGAAGCGACACTTTTTACAACGGTAGGACGACATGTCGAAGAGAGTGAAGAAATATTTTTATTGTGTTATTAAGTTCCTACATTTATGTGGAACGTCGGCTGGTTATTACACCTAACGCCATCTATTAAAACTTTTTTTGTGTGTAAACTTTTATTTCACAAAATATTTTTTGGAGTAATAAAATCGATTTATTTATTATATATTTTTATCAATAGATGGCGCTGAGGGTACTATTAAATAAATCGATTTTAATACGAAAGATATTTTGTGAAATAAAAGTTTACACACAAAAAAAGTTTTAATAGATGGCGTTAGGTGTAATAACCAGCCGACGTTCCACATAAATGTAGGAACTTAATAACACAATAAAAATATTTCTTTATACTCATCATGGCTGATGAAAGACCACCATCCCGAGGTTTATCCGTCTATAGCGACGAAACCGAGCGTTTCCGACCCATGAGTCCGGGGCTATGGGAGCAGCTAAACCAAGCTAATGGTGAGTGGGTGAAATTGGAACCCAATGAGCCAGCTGCTGCCAAAGCGGGTGACGATTCACCGGTCGAGCCAGATTCCTCGACCGATTGGGAAGTTGGCAACGCCGCTGACGATTTCAGCGGTCCCGCTGACTCAAGCTCATGGTGGGACTATGAGGACGACGTGAGCGAGGGGCCTGCGGATTCAACAACTCCGTAAGGCATTCTCCCCTCGCTCACTAACGATGACGACCGCTACGAACCCTGACCGCCCCCTCGGGGGCACAAAAAGAATTCAATGTAGTTTAGCTAAATATATAATTTACAAGTTTTGATAAACATTTTCTAACGATGACGAACGCTACGAACCAAAGGTCAAACAGGACAGGGTCACTAAGTGGTTAAATGGTTTTCACTCTACTTAAAATCCAACAATTTTGTATGCAAAACCGTATGCCAGAATTCGATAATTTTTAAATCTATTTCTAACCCGATTCAGACAAAATTATATAGCACTGAAAAAAAGCCGGATAATTTACTGTATACACGGCAAATTTTACATTAACAAAAGGTTTTTACTAATTTTTTAATCAAAATTAAAAAATCGATATTTTTTCTGCCAAGTTTTTAAATGTGTTAAAAATGCTTGGAAAATTTTTTTTTTTTATTTAGCCCTTTATGTTTAAAAAAACACAATTTTTAGCTATTTATATATACCCACAAGCACTCTTAGACAGAAAATGTGCTCGTTCTTAATATGAAATTAAAATAATAAATTTTAAGCAATATTAGTAACTTTACAAAAAATTTTATAGAACATAAAAGATTCGTATGTAAATCAACAATTCATTCCCGACATAAAATTTGTAAAATTTATTTAAAAGAAAAGGGTAATAAAATCGTAAATTATTGCTAAAGTAAGGGAAATATCGAAAAAAGTTATAAAGGGAAGTTGATTAGCACATCAAATTACATGGGATAGCATTTTTCAAAAGTTAAGAATGTGAAAAACGGAAAAACGGCAAATGACAAAGTTAGGTTTTTAACGTAATTGGCAACTTTAAAAATTCATAGCTCCCTTATTATACGGCTGACAAAAAAAACATTGGAGTCAAAACTTGTTAGAATTTTCTGAAGAACATTTTAGTGAAAAAAGAAATAAAATCGGTTAAAAAATAAAAAAGTTTATGATCAAAAAATGAAGTAAAAAGTCGATAAATCTCGTATCTATGCAGTCTGAGAGCGGGGAAATGGTGTGGACATGATTGTGAAGGGTCAATATACACGTTTTTTTTTTTTATTTTTATTTTATATAAGTCCAGCCCCTCCCCCGGCCCTCCCTCTTTAACGCCGGAGGGGTTCCAAAATCGTTTGCGCATGCTCCCGAGTTTCCCCGCCCCCTCCTTCTATGAAAAACCGCATATTTGACCTGTTCGACTTTTTTATTTAACATTTTTTTTTTAATTTTTTTTAATTTGTATGCTTCATCAAAATTCGTTAATCTTTTATTTGAACTTTTTTTTTGTCCGACTTACATTAACGGACTTATAAAAAAAAATAAAAAAATAAAAACCCTAAAGTTGCTTTTTTTTTAAAATTTTTTTTTTCTGTTTATAGTCAATAAGAATTCATTACTATTTTATTCTTAGGTTTTTTTTCATCAGAGTAATATTAAGGAAGTTATAGTTCGCAGTAGATACCTAACATACAGTAACTGTTCAACTTTTTTATTTATCATTTTTTTTTTAAATTTTTTTATTTGTATGCTTCATCAAAATTCGTTAATCTTTTGTTTGAACTTTTTTTTTGTCCAACTTACATTAACGGACTTATAAAAAAAAATAAAAAAATAAAAACCCTAAAGTTGCTTTTTTTTTTAAATTTTTTTTCTGTTTATAGTCAATAAGAATTCATTACTATTTTATTCTTAGGTTTTTTTTCATCAGAGTAATATTAAGGAAGTTATAGTTCGCAGTAGATACCTAATATACAGTAAATTATCCCGTTTCTTTTCAGTCCTATAGACTAGAAATGTCTTTCACCAATGAATGCTCAATATTGAGGAGTATTTTAAATAAAACAATATAAAAATAATAAAAGATATATTTAATAGTAATCTTTTTTTTTATTACAGCCATATTATACATGTCATATCATATATATTTACACTCTCTATTTTATAAAGCATAAACTAAGCTAATTCTAACCTAATAAACATTTCAGAAAAATAATTTCCTTTCGTTTCGTCAGATCCAAGCCAAGGGCTTCTGCATTTTGGCGCGCACTCACTTGCTCTATAAAATGTTCGCATTCATTTAGCGTCTCGGGACTGATTTCCGGCATAACTTCGTCGTCGTTTACTAACGCGCCGTTAGTAATCAACTCCCACTGATTGTTTATATAGCCTTGGGTTAATTCACCCATCCCAAGATCTAAATTACCACTAAGTACTGGTAAACTCATCTTTTACAGTTTAACACTAATAACTATTTAACTTGACACGAAAAAAAACACTGACACAAACAAACTAACTAACTCGAACGACTGGAAGATTTATACTGAAGAAATACGAATGGTGTATATTATTTTATGTCCACCTCCCCACTACATAGCCACCCCCACCCCCACCCCCACCCCCAACCCTGCTCTCTCTCTCTCTCTTACAATACAACTCCCTCTCAAGGTTCAGATTCGTCCTTGTGTTATAATATATTTTTACTTGAAGTATGTATTTATTTTTCAAGACTTATGTGAACCAATGTATTTTACACAATATATTTCCAAGGTTAAAATGTGTCCTCGATGTAATTTTAAAGGTTACAATGCTATTCTGATAATATTTAATAAAACAATGTTTTTACGGCAAATTTTGGTTTTATTAATATCTTTAGTCTCTTCTGTCTCTCTTTCAAGGGTATAATACATCCTTGTAAATGCAATGTTCTCAAGGTTCAGATATAACCTTGTGTTATATTAGACTTTACTTTAAAATATATATATTTGGTTTCAAGGTTTACGTGAATAGGTGTATTATGCACATTATATTGTCAGGGCTGAAATGTGTCCTCGAAGTAATTTTTAAGGTTACAAATTCTGTATATAGATGCAGACATTTAGCACGGAATTATTAGATATTTCTTTACCATTTCATTACAAACATCGTAGACATTATGCTGCCAATCGACCAAGAACCAAACTTTTCATCAAACAAGTATGAACAACCGCAAAAGGGGTTTCACGCTATATGTGTAAGGTGTAAACGAAACGATTTGTATTGGCATCATAACAGCCGTATTAGTTATGTTGACTTTCTTAGAATACAAATAATTCGATGTGCTGTTTGTGGTATGCAGATGTACCAACATCCCCGTCCAGTAAGACAATCAGATATGGAGAGAAGAAGATGGGTGTTGAAAGAAGTGTATAATAAATTGTCCAATTAATTTTGTATATATATTAAATAAAACTGAATTGTTTGCTGCAACGTTGTGTTTTATTATGTATTTTTTATTTTTAGTTCTTTAATATAACATATTATGTAAAAATGTTATTGTATAAATATTAACAATTTGTAAATATAAAATAAAATCTGAACCAATAATACAAATAAATGAGCTGCTTAATATTACGTTATATAAGGTATGAATTTTCCAGTTTATTATTTAAATGCCTCAATGACACGCAGTAAATTTTCTAAATTACTTTCCGGATCTGAATTATAAAAGTCAATGTCGGCGTGACCCCAAGGTAAAGTTTTTGTTGTTAACGGAATAACATAACGTTTATCGTCGTTGTGGGACAGGGCGATTTTATTTATTACTTGTGTGTATACATCATGTAACACACTGCGAAAAGTTTTCATTTTTCTAAAAATTAAACCGCCCTGTTCCACAACTTTTCGATAATCTTCTAGATGAAGTTCCTTTTCGATAACTGATTTTTTTATACCTTTTGCCTTTTTTAATTCCGCATTCTTAGACTTCACATAGTAAGCCTTGGCTCCGGTACCATAAAAACCAATTATCGGGTCACATGGAAATTCATCTTTCATCTTACCCGGCACCGAAATACTTTTTGTAATATTAAATTCATTGTTTTCAGGAAAATTTGAAGTATCGAATCTCTCAGGATTTTCGGCTATCTCGCGATAAAAGTCATCACAAAATACTTTTAATATTAGCGAATCCGTGTCGGTGTACAGTAAAGAAGCATCATTACCAAACTTTTTTTTAATAAAATTGTAAAAAAAATCATAAATGACTGTTTTTGAAATGTCTAAAATGGAAAACCCAATATATATTGGTTTGTTGTAAATAATTTTTAATTTATCCATGTGAATAGCAACAAAATCTTTTGAAAATATTGATCGACTATTGAAGTTAGGTCGAGCAATTAATGCTCTAGCCCCAACTTTCCCTCTAGCATTGTCCCAATGAGTTATTAGTTTAATATCTTTTCGTTTTTCAACGTTTTCCATGGTTTTTCCGAAAATCGCATTAATAATTAGTTTAAACAAATCTTTACCAAATTTTGATTTTGCAGAGTTTCGTAAACTAGTATTAAAATCAATATATGTTTTAAGCCACGTTGATTGATTAAATTTCAAAATTCTGTGGGTCCGCATTACCATAAGGCCGTTGTTAATGGCTTGTTTTAGGGTTCTGTAATGAACAATATACTTTTTTTTATCATTTAAATTCGGAATTAATTTTGGTAACTTTGCTGTCTCCGTTGGTGGTACGATGTTTTCCACCAAAAATGGAAGATCTGAATGTGCATCATGCAATTCTTCTGGATAATGCACATCCACTTCCAAAACGTAGCCTTGTGGGCTATTATCATCTATATTCATAATATTTAGATTTAAAATTTCGCGTTCAGATAACCACCTAAAACCGCCAAATGGTAATGCTTGGGACATACTATGACCGTACAAATTTGTTGCATCTAAGTAAGTGATATAAGAGGATGGTTGAGTTGGGTCAAAGTTTGGTAAATGAGAATTATTGGCAATATGTTTTCTTTCTGTACACTGACTTATACCACCGCGAATACCTTTTTGAAAAAAATGAACCTTGTCTATATCGGTCAAAAGCTCTAACTCTACCTTAGTCATGCGCAACATACAGTCAAAACTTAAACTTGGTAAAGTGTAGTATTGCGCAGAATCTAATTTATAAACTTTTAAGCATGTATCGCGAAACTGTTCGAAAACATCACATAACAATAGAACGTCTGATTTTAAATACAAATCGGAATATTCACCCAAATTTTTACACTTAAACACTCGCCATACTTCTCTTGCTCTATCATAGCATTCGTCGCTGATGTGTTCTCCGCGTAATTGGTCATAAAACTGATTTTTCGTTGGAAGATTTGGGTTATTCATCTTTTCAATATTATCAACGTAACTATAAGGAAAAACCCCTTTCTGTCGCATTAAGTTAAATTCCTTGTTATTGACAAAATATTTACGGGTTTCCCTAAACTCATCATTGCTAAGACCATTACCTAAATTCTCCCACGATGTCGATAAAAATTTAAAGCTATCAATAAAGCGGAGCTTTAAATTTTTTCTTTTTGTTTGACCCGTTTTTTGATCGACATAATCGTGCATGTAAATGCTCTTTGTAAATGATATATATTTCTCCTTACTTTGAGCTATAACATCAATTTTATCCCCATATCTGCATAATTCCTTGATGAACATGTGACTATCATAACCACTTAAATTATGAAATATTATGGGGATGAAATTGGGTATTTTATAATTTAAATTACAAACGGAATGTGCAGCACCAAATCTTTTTTTACCCGTTATATGGCAATGGTCTTTAACTTTCTCTTTAACGTCTTGGAATGGCATTTCGCAAATACTACAAATGGTAGCATTTTCAAAATCCTCTTTCTCCTCACGCGTCAATTTAGCCATAGGAACGATATCTTTTAAATATGTATTGTAAAGGTGTCTTAAATCGGTTTCGATACGATCAACGAAAACTTTTGCTGCATCGTCTCCGCGGTATAGCTCAAATTTCGAAATAGAATCATCAAAAGAACATTTAATAAGATAGGCAAAAGAATAAGGTTCATGCTTTAGATTTTCAACTGTGTAAGATTTTTGGGGGTTTGGTTCTACTGTTTCAACGGGTTTTAGAACAGATTCAAAATCCGCGTAAACAACAAATGGAACTCTCATTTGCTTCTCAATACCCTCAAATTTTAAAATATTTTCCGGAACACTTTTACCAAATTTATCGACTTTTACATCTGTTGAAGGTGTCAGCGTAAAGATATGCTTACAATCATTTTGTTAAAAATAAAGTTGATGGTGAAATAAAGTGAATAAGGCAGCCATCGCAAAAGTATAATTTATCGTGATGTTTGGAAATTTGACTGGAAACTAAGCGAGACAAATCAGTTATCCAGCAGTAGTGGTTTTTAACACAGTTGTCGTCACAAACATGTTCACTGTCACCTACACCATCATCTTTAACATTACAATCTTTAGTAATAAGCAACAAATTTACATGTTTTTGTAGTTTCTTTGGTGCGTATCTTAACGGACCGACAACTTCGTATTTAATTTCATTATTTTCAAACCGCGACTCTAATCCATATACATTGACTGAAATATTATTTAATTCCTCAAATTTTGAAATATCGCGCAATTTAACTGGAAAATTCATACCTGTAAAATTTAACACTGTTGAGAAATGGGGGTATGAAGTAACCTGTGCCCGCATCATGGCTGCTGGAAACAAAGCTGACGTTATGGCCCAGGCAAAACAGCACTCATCCCTATTCATAATGTTCACAACAGCCCTTTTAAGTTCAATAAACCTCGGCAACTTCACATACGAGGAACCACCCAACGGTGAGAACTTGTTAATGTTTACCTCAAGATATAAAATTTTTTCCAATGCCCATCCTGAAATCCAAACAAAAAAAAAATATAAGTAAATTTTCTAATGGATTGCTACGTTTTATTTAATTTTGGTTTAAAATGTTTTTTATTCTTTTAACATACCTGAATCTTTCTCCTGAAATTCTGTAGACTGAACTTTCATTGCCTCCACAAAAGATTGGTAAACATCATCCAAGTCGCTTCCTTCATTTACAATTTCATTACACGTATTGAAGGATTTCTCACTGAAAACGTCCTGTGATGGTAGAAAATATCGTCCGACGACAACCATATTTATTTTAAGAGACCGGTGAACATGCAAAATCTTACTGATTAATTGCATTACTTTTGGTTTAAGTTCTTCAAAAAAGACGGAATAGTCCACATGCTTATTATCACTGCTGATGTGATAAGATGCTATTCTGTTTTTAAAACTGCTTTGCACCAACTGAACACCCGGACACACTGCTACGCTTGCCTTACTTTTATGTTGTATTGTTCTTTGATGAGCTGCAACACAATTCTTTGGTATGCTAATATTGCATAGCTCACACGTTTGCATAGCAGATGTTGATGCGGCACCATCAACTTTTCTCCGCTTTTCCGCACCCACACAATCATTAAATCTTGCCACACATGACTCCTTTTGATGACGTGATAAATTATATGTGCGGGTAAACGCAACACCACATTTTTCACACACATAAGACATTTTACTAAATATATAATAAAGAGAGAGAATGAACTTGCACTGTTGAAGAAAAAATGTACACTGACAAATTTTGCTCCCCCCACCTATTTATAGAGCACACACGACGAAGGTTAGACCACACCTCAAGGTCATCAATATAACAAGTGACCTCAAATATGGACAAGGTCATGCTAGACACAAAACGGCACCCAAGGCCAAGGTCGTAAATAAACACATGCGCGCTTTCAAGGTCAAGGTTGTAAATAAACACTTGTACACTTTCAAGGTCAAGGTCATATGACATCACCAAAAAAAACACCTGCACCCATTCAAGATCAAGGTCAAATAAACACCTGCCCACCTTCGCGGTCAAGGTCAATGGAAGGAGTGGGGGGAGAAGGTCATTTCCCATTTCTACACTACTAACATACAATATTAGCCTATCCCAACTATCTGTATTTTCACCCAATGTATTTAATGCTCGTAAGTGTTTTGATACTTGATCATATAAATTACGAAGCTCAACATACGACTCTTTTAATATGGGCGAATATTCAAAAATAGCCTTTATATGGTTATGAATGAGAATTTTTTTATTTTCATATCTGTCTGATAGAAGACCCCAAGCAGTGGAATAATTATCAGCTGATACCTCCAACGATTTTATTAATTCTAACGGTTCGCGTTCCAACGAATTTCTTAAATAATAAAACTTTTGTATACATGTAAGCAAATTGTTGGTATCCACTAAGGCGATAAAAATTTCTTTAAATTCCATCCAGTTACTATAACTACCATTAAACATCGGAATTTTTATCGGAGGTAACTTTACACCTGCTTGAAGAGCTAGCTGATTCCTTGAGCTATTGCCTGAACCCGTCACTGAACCGTTATCATTGTCTGAATTACACTTTTTTATGACAGATTTTACTAAGCCAACTAACGGAAAATACAAATTTTCAAACATTTGGCGCTGTTTAGAATTTTCATCACTATCAGAGATTAAAAGCTCAATTTCACCCTGTATTTCATTATACTCATACCACAAGGGCTCTAATTTTTCTAAACGCGAATTCAAAATAAAACAAGTACTCTCATCAATCTTTTTCTTATCTATATTTTCAAAATATACCTTAAACCGCTCAAATTTTTCCACAACAATCCTACGCCTATGTTCAAGTGCCTCCACCTGTTTTTTCTTTGAATCATCTAAATCAGGCATTTTGAAGCAAAATAAAGAAATATTAACAATGCTAGGAGGATATTAAGGTTATAAGGTAATATTATGGAACAAACTTACAGGTAAGAAGGAATCCCAGTGGTCCGAGCAATTTAAATCTTCTTAAATGTCGACCGATTCCAACTTCTGACTGACTTTCTTCAACGACCCACACTTTTCTTCCCTAAACACTTTTATTATGCACTTTCCGAAACTAAATACGGCCGAATGGACCAAATGTTGGCCCATAAATTAAAACTAGTGGACTGTATAACTAATTGTTTATTTTCTTAATACAAAAATGGCCCTTAATTCCGCTGGTCTTCGGAAACGTGCCTCTCTTCTCGAAGCCATTAAAAAAAGTCCTTTTTCCAGCGTTGCCGGATTTACATTTATAAAAATTATCAATCAAAATACAATATAATGCCTTAACATTTATAATCAGAAAATTAATGCATTAACAGTAATTTTGTTGTCAGTTCTCAGATATAATGCCTGGCCATTGAGTTCAATTACAGGTGCTGCTGCTGCATATAACCCACTGTGTAATGTCTCGAGGTCCTCACTTCTATTTAAGGACGTCCCTGCTGCTAGGTTTACTCTAGCTAGTATTTCGTGGGTTCCTTTCTTGAATCTAAGCTTAGGGATACTCGGTCTCAAAGTCGGGTCGGGTATTATTGTTATTATTGTTATTATTGTTATTATTGTTTTTATTGTTATTATTGTTATTATTGTTATTATTGTTATTATTGTTATTATTGTTATTATTGTTATTATTGTTATTATTGTTATTATTGTTATTATTGTTATTATTGTTATTATTGTGTTTTCAGTGTTCTGTTTCTCAGCTTTTTTGTTGGTAAGGCTGGTATTATTTACAGTACAGAGAAGAAATTCATCTTAACCTGTACTGTTTAGAAACTTCCGTACTATATGGCAAGTTTGGAGGATGACGCTTTTCTGAATAAGTTGGTATAAATAACCTGAAAGGCCCAGTTTTTCCAAGTTGGGCTTGACATTTTTCGTCATAGCTCCCTCCACCGATATTATAATCGGAATTATGTCGATTTTATCTAGCTTCCATATATTTTTTATCTCTATAGCCAAATTCGAGTACTTGGTCTTCTTCTCCGATTCGGTTTTAGATAGGTTGTGTGTTAGTGGGCAACCTATATCGATTATGAAAGCTTTCTTGGTGTTTTTTTCGATGAGAAGAATATCCGGACGGTTGTGGTCTACTGTTCTATCCGTTATTATTGGCCTGTCCCAGTATAAGAGATATTCAGGGGATTCAAGGACTGGCTCGGGTGAGTATTGGTAGTATGGTGGGAGGTTTTCCCTTAGCCCTAGTTTATGGGCCAGTTCCTTGTGGATGATCTTTGCCACCTGATTATGTCTCCCCAGGTAAGCGTTGGGAGCCATAGCACCACAACCCGTGATATGTTCTATCGTTTCTCCGGGGCAATTGCATTTTCTGCACACATCTTCCACATTTCTCTTCAAGATGACCTTTTCATAGTTTCGAGTTCGAATGACACGGTCTTAGATAGAGATTATAAAACCTTCTGTTTCAGCGTGAAGCTGCCTTTTCTCTAACCAATTCAGTGACATTTCTCTATCTATGAGTGGATTTTGGAGTGCAGTAGGGTATTTGCCGTGTAGGGCTTTTTCTTGCCAAGTTACAAGCTGTTGACTTGGCGGCGCGCGGATGATGTTAGGTAATCCGTTTTGCTTTAAGTTAAGGGCTGTATATCCAGCATCTGCTGCTACCACTTTTTTAAGAATTTTTCCATTCGATTCTTGGAAGTATTTTCTCATAGAGGTCTCTTGCGACTTGCACAAATTATATATATTAATGAGACCTCTTCCTCCCTCCTTTCGTTTTAGGTGGATTCTTTCAAGTGCAGAGCGTGGGTGTTGGAATCTGAATTTTGTTAGCAGCCTGCGCGTAAGCCTATTTAGTTCGTGCAAATCCGTGTCTGAATACTTAAGGATTCCGAATGAGTAGGTAAGTATTGGTATTGCCCAGGTGTTGATGGCAGTAGTAAGGTTAACAGCATTCAGGTGAGTATTAAAAAGCTTTGTTAGTCTGCTTTTGTATTTGTTCTTAAACTCCCTTTTTAAGCTTGTGTGGTTTACTTATTGGTTTTGGGAGATGCCTAAGTATTTATATGTTTTGTCCTCATCTAGTATATCTATGCCTTCAAGCAATGTTATTATTGTTATTATCGTTATTATTGTTATTATTGTTATTATTGTTATTATTGTTATTATTGTTATTATTGTTATTATTGTTATTATTGTTATTATTGTTATTATTGTTATTATTGTTATTATTGTTATTATTGTTATTATTATTATTACTATTATTAATACTATTATTATTATTAATAATATTAATTATTATCCGTCTCTATTGGGAATAATTGAGACATTGTCCATTTTGTAATTTTAGGACCAATACCTTCTTTAGTGTTGTCACCATGCTTCCAATTTATTTTTATGCCATTTTAACACGTAACGCATTATTACTTATTTTTATTATATTTATCATTCTCCCCTTGCATTCACATTCACATATGCTCGTATTCACACCTTACACCTTTGCTTTTTTCCCATTGGTTGTTACGGGTGAAAAGAAACTCGCCTGATTGGTACAAACGTCGTTTTTAATTTGTTTTCGCTCTTTGCGTTCAACGGCCCATTTGTAAATTGGAGATTTTTGACGTGTAGAGAAAATTAAAATAGTCCCTCTGTGATATAAAGGCCGTTTACTAACTGGTCTTTGATTTTCCAGTCGAATCGTAAATAATATATAATTTATTACATTTGACGGTTACAATTTACTACATTATTGGATTGAGGAGTAACTTTATTGGACTGAGAAGAGAAACATACGCTTTTCTTCATCTTTAAAACTAACAATTTCTATGCATTTGTGAAAAACTTCCACGAACATATCAAAATAGAACACCACATACCAAAACATAACCGTTTTCGAGATATCGATAGATATCTTTAATTTTCTAGTCCATCAAGTTACCTTAGAAAATATTTAGTTGCAAAACAATCTTCTGGTTTAAAGGTTGGAGACAATGACGTTTCTTGAACGGCAGTGGAGTTTTCTACTTGCATTGTCTTTATTTGTTTTGAATCACTGTGAGACTGTGCCATACTACTCAGTATTTACCTAAAGATGACTAGAGATGCTTGCCAGTTGACACGTAGTGATTCAAAACAAATAAAGACAATGCAAGTCCAAAACTCTAGTGCCGTTCAATCTTCTTACTGTTAATGTATTAATGGTGATCTTGATAACAGATGAGAAAAATATATAATTAAAGTGAGTAATTTTCATGTCATTTTAGTGTGTGAAATTTTGATTGATAATGGAGTATGGTAATAGAACACCGAGTTTTTCCAAAGTAACCAATATTTTTAATGAATCCAGACCGGGACCCTGTCTCTAAATCAACCGTTTCCAAAACATTGCAGCGTTATCATGAAACTGCCGGTGTCAACGATCATCAAAAATTAGAAAACAAATAAACGTTATTATTGAAGCAAATTCGTTGAACGTTATGTTAGATCTAATCGAAAATCTAGTAAATTTCACACTACAGAGGGCTTTAATTCATAACATGAGTCGATATATCATTCAAAAAATTACCAAAGGGAAAAAATTCAAACCCTAAAAAAATTCACTTGTTACATGAGTTGAGTGAAGTCGATTTTGATCGCAGAATTGAGTCATGCCTTTGTCAACTTTTTGTTTTCGGATTACTCTACATTTCGTTTAAACGGGTACATTAATCTACACAATTGTAGGTATTGGCTAGACCAAAATAAACATTGGATGGAGGAACATATCCAACGACCACAAAACACGAATGTTTGGTATATATAAAATTTAGTGTACCAAAATACGCCTCTACTTGTCAAAGATTTGCAAGAAAGAATAAAGAATGAGTAGTAGAGTTTAGTGTGTGTATAAGTAAAATAGAAAGAAAGTTTTAGCGGCAGGTGGACAAAGTAGTGCATCTATCTTGCATTAAAGTACACAGAGACGCCAAAGATAATGGGTTCTCTGTGGTGCAGGTAGACAATGACAAGCTGTTCCGTCCTTGTTAGAACTAATCAGAAAGTCATAACCTGTAAGCAATTCTCAATAGAGCGAAAATATGCTTTCAAGATATTTTTGAGAATAAATACATGATGAAAACCTAGTATCGCCATCTAAAGGAATCAACATGCAAAAGATAGTCATCAAACGTGAAAACATAGAACTAACAATAAACCAAGTACGCTAGGCCAACACATCCAGTATATTAAACGTTCTTGCGCATCCCTACACTTTTTCCACGATTTTGTAAATTCAAATATACCTAAATCGTTGCCCACTGGGGTGTCGCACACACAACTTATCATTAATCAATACTTTCTGCTTCCTGACAGACAAATAACACCTCAAGAAATTAAGCGAGCTATCCCCAAAACCAATATACTTTATTTTGGAGGCCACACACACCATGGTCTAATGTGTCCAAGGCCTTAGAAAAGTCCAACAGCACGAGGGCAATTTTCTTCCCGGTATCCGTTGCTTTAAAAATATCATCACTAACGTTTGAGTGCTGAAACTGTGCTGTGGGCCTTTCTAAAGCCTAACTGAAATTCCGGTAAGATGTTATGTTGCATAAGAAAGTCAGTAATCTGATTATGTACTATTTTCTCAAGGATCTTTAAAAGTACTGACAATAAACTAATTGGACATAGATCATATATTTTTAAAAATGGGGAAACTCAAAGTCGAAAGTCTCAATCATGCATTAAAATTTAATAACTTGGTTACATGTTTCGCCCTAACATATGGGCATCATCAGACCTAACATTCAGAATAAAAACAAAAAAACAAAAATTAAAATTAACACATCGTATACATGACTTTTCAATTTACAATTTTGTAAAGTCATGTATACGATGTGTTAATTTTAATTTTTGTTTTTTTGTTTTTATTCTGAATGTTAGGTCTGATGATGCCCATATGTTAGGGCGAAACATGTAACCAAGTTATTAAATTTTAATGCATGATTGAGACTTTCGACTTTGAGTTTCCCCATTTTTAAAAATTAAATAAAGTCTCTTTGAGAAATGGACTACTTCTTTGAATAGATCATATAGTTGAAAAAAGTTATTTATCTTTGGAATAAGCTGAATAATAGGATTTTCTTACGAACATGAGAAATGGCCTTTTTCGAGGCAGGAATTAATTATATGACATCTGTGCAAGACATAAGGCATACAATAACTGATCATTCAATATATAGTTGGTCGGACCCAGATGCATTTGATTTGATTGAATCAAAAATTGATTCTATTTTCTAAAGTTCAGGCATTAAAACAACTAACTAGAAATGCAAGACAACTTTGTTGACCGAATTTTTTACTATCAGGAAATAAACGATGGATACTTTGAGCACCTTATGAACAAGAATGCCAAATTGTTGTTTACTAAAACTTATTTTCTCTTTACCGATTTATTACCAAATGATATTCAAAACTCGATACCTCGAAAACCCAACAATGGGTAACATAACGATTTTGTTTTAGAATTTTCCAAACAATTGAAATATAGAATAGAAGTCAAGGTGTTCCATTTGCAATAAAGTAACTTTGTCCTTATATCTTACATCGAAGGTTCTCCTGTATATTATAGATTTTGGAAAAAAACAAGAGTTTTTAGGCAAGTATATTATCCCTTTATGTTACATTAACTGTTCAAAAATAGCTAAATTTTAAAATTAGATTTTTCCCTGTTGGTTAAAAAAATAATTTGGAAAAAATAAAGCTCTGAATCAAGCAAAAATTCTATGATTTAGAGTTGTTATTCACGGATGTAAAAATCAATGGTAAAAAATACAAATAACTCTCTGATGAAATATCGATTTAATTATTTATTATCCAATTCGATTTTTTAAAATTCGCTCATCGATCATTGAAATATTTTGGAGAAGTTTGGATGCGTTTGTTAGGGCTGCATGGTGGTCTCTCCCGCGGGCCCGAAAGGACACAGGGAATACGAAAGAAAGGCGGGATATCTTTTTATATTCTAATATGTACAGTCTGCTTCAGAAATTGAAGTTGTTTGAACTTTATACCAGGTGTGATTAATTGATAGGACGAGTCTTATGTTTTACAAGTTTTTATACATCGTTTTAAGGTCACCATACTATATTTTCAAAAATATTTTCAGTGATGTATTTATTTGAATGATTCGACCATCTTAAGAATGAATTAAAATACGAAATGGAAAGGTCAAGAAAAAGGAGTATGAAAGATATTAGGAAAATAAAGCTAGAGAAGAATAAAAGCAGGACCTATAATAGTAAATGTTATCAAATTGTAATAAAACTAACAATTAAATATATGGATAAATAAAAGGTTGGGTTTAATAATAAAATGGACGTAAATACAAGAAATGGATGCAAGATGTCAGCAGCTAATAAACCTGCAACAATATACACCCAAATATTTCGTATTTTCTACAGGCTTAACTATAGTGCTGGCCTTTTGCTTTTGAGCAAGAAAAATTTCACCTTCCTTTAAAAGTTAATATTTTCTGAACCAAAAAATATGATATCGACCTACGGTTTTTAATGTTTGATATATTTATCCCTTAGGAACCAATTGCCAATGTTGGATTTTCTTAAACTGTAAATTTTATATACAGGTTGTTAAAGAATACGGTGATTTTTGTTACAATTTTAATATCATGTAACATCCACAATATTTTTAAATTTTATTACTGTACGTCAATTGAATCACTGGTTCATAGCAAAGAAAGTGATCTGAAATTTTTCTTCTTTCTGCTATATTTTAAGAGATACCGATTTCTTTGAAAACCCTTGTTTTATCAACTTTTTGGTAGCTAAATACCTTATGAAAAGCTTGTTTATATTCAGTAACAACAATTGTACCTAGATGCTGTGATGTGTAGTGACGTACTTATATGTCTATCGTTTATGAGTATGTCACAACTTTTCACGATTGTTTTGTTGTATTGGAAAGTACTAGCCTCTAGATTAGGCAAGTTTTTCCTTATATTTTAGTTTTTCATGTCGCACTACAGGTATATTATACAGTGTGTCCACAAAATTTTAAAAAAGATCATTTTTTAATTTAACTTTCCTTATCTAGGGTGAGTACTTTCCAATACAAAACAATCGTAAAAAAATGTGAGATACTCATAAACCATGAATATATAAGTAATTATAGGTAGGCCACTGTACGTCACAATATTTGGGTACAATTTTTGTTACTGAACATAAACAAACTTTTCATATGGTATAATAATCATTTGCAAAGTTTGCACGATACAACGCACAGTAGTGGTATCTAAAGCTATCAAAAAGTTAAAAAAGCAAGGTTTAAAAAAAAAATTGGTA
Organism: Polydrusus cervinus; assembly: GCA_935413205.1. Taxonomy (NCBI): domain Eukaryota; kingdom Metazoa; phylum Arthropoda; class Insecta; order Coleoptera; family Curculionidae; genus Polydrusus; species Polydrusus cervinus. Next base: position 49,008,883 of record OW284514.1, read on the forward strand.
TCTCTTAAAATATAGCAGATATCCAAAATTTGACAAATCACTTTCTTTGCTATGAACCAGTGATTCAATTGACTTACAGTGATAAAATTTAAAAATATTGTGAAAGTTACATGCTATTGAAATTGTAGCAAAAATCATCGTCTTCTTTAACACCCGATATATAAAACTTTTTGACAATCTAAGAAAATCCAACATTGGAAATTGGTTCCTAAGGGATAAATCTATCAAACATTAAAAACCATATATATCATATCTGGTTCAGAATATATTAAATTTTAAAGTTAGGCGAAATTTTTCTTGCTCAAAAGCAAATGGTCAGCAGTTTATATCATTACAAGCATAATCCTTTGACACAACATAATTAATAGAAGGAACCCTGATTTCATTTTTATTTAGCAGACCTCTTAAATTCATTGCAAAACACATAAAAATCGTTTTTTTACATTTAATATTGAATAGTAACAATCCATCCAAGTTTCAACAAGGGTAAAATATTATTCTCAGCCTTTGCAAATACCTCATGCCGTGTTAACCTTTTAAGCAGAATCACCGTATTGTCTACGACATTTTTAACGATAGATATTGCCCTCGCCAAACTGTTAATATAAATTGAAAAGAAAATTGGTCTAAGCACCGTACCTTGCAGAACTCCACATTCCAGTTCCTTATAGGAGCTATATAAATATTATATTTAGACATACTCTTTGAGATGCACGCTTTTGTCACACCATTTTAAGTGTTTGTGAATGAATCACACTGGTGACATTTTGCAAACCAACAAAATCCCTCTAAACGCTATTTCAAAGGTGATTTTCTCGGAATCCACACAAACAATTTTGTAAAAACCTGTTTCATATTCAGTGGCAAATATAATTATTTCCAGCGAATCCGGGCTGTGGGGCGAATGGGGCTCAGTGGGCGTAAGTAGGACATTTTTTTTCTGGAGAAAGGGATAGTTGGGAATACATGTATTTCATGATATTGTATCTAGTGAAGAAGGGGGGAAAGCGCCGCAGGCGAAAAATTTTCTGGGCCTAGTCCAAAGTTCACCTAACTATTGTCAAATTTCGAAAATTTGTTGGTTGAGATTTACAATTACTTTATCTTACCCTTAATAAGACTTTTTATAATAATTATTATCGCGTTCAAATCATTTTTTACCCTTCAACCCCAAAAACGTGCTGGGGCATAATTCGGCAAGAAACCATCAGTGTTAGGCTGTTACGTTAATTTGGAAACAAGTTACTGACTAACGACGTAACAAAGTTAATTTGAACACGTCACGACGCTGCATCAGGCACGCGTCCCGATGCCGATTGGCGTCGCTCGAATGTCACGATTTCTACAAATTAGATGTCGAATAAGTGTGATTGGTTTCTTTTTAGTTTAAGCAGATTGTTGCCAGGATACTCGTTAACCTTTTTTTTTATTTTGTCCATTTACCTGTATAGAAAGACGGATGTTAGGTTACATAAAGATTTTTAACAATCATTAACTAACCAGCAACTTTGACTCTAACCAGTAGCGTAGCCAGGAAAAATGCTCTGGGGGGATCTCAGTGGGCGTAAGTAGGACATTTTTTACTGGAGAAAGGAACAGTCGCGACTACATGTATTTCATGATATTGTATCCAGTGAAAAAGGGGGGAAAGCGTCGCAGGCGAAAAATTTTTGGGACCACGCCCAAGGTTCATTTAAAATTCACCTAACTACTATCAAATTAAGTCATTACCTCTCCCCCCTGCATGATCGGATTTAATTTGTTTTTGTAAATGTTTGTTTTTACTTTTTTTTTTGATATTCCTAACTTATGAATTTTGGTGTCAATTTTAACATAAGACATATGTGACTCTAACCAGCGTTTTTCGTGCTCGGTTTTTCATGATTAAAAATAAGGTAAATATCGTTCACCACGCCAAAATTGATGATTTTTCAGAAATCATTTATTTTAAGAGCGTAGGTAGATCTAAGAGCACTTTTTGGTGTAAATGCTTAGGTTTTAAAATACTCTTTCTTAAGTGCCGTTTTGTAAATTCATAATAAAGCATTCTCGTTTGTTCCCGCACTATTTTTTATTTATTATAAATTATCACACTTTTTCCATAAAAAATGTTTGAATTAAAATTTTTACTTTAATTTTTCTCTTCAAAAATAAATAACTAAATGTTCTTTGTTTTTGTTGTAAAAATATTTTATTGCATTGGGCTATATTTTTGTTGATTTAAAATTGCTCTAAAAAGGGGAAAACGGAACAGACAAGTATATAATAGAAAAATACTATAAAATATTTTTAATTTTTACTCGTTTGACTCGTTGAGCGTGAGATCGGAGGGGGGGGGGGGCTGCAGCCCGACAGCCCCCCTTAAATACGCTACTGACTGTAACATAAATAACTAAAGCCGAAACACTTGTGATCGAATCATAGGCGTACCCATTTACTTAAAAATGTACAAACTTATTCATTAAATAATAGTAGAAATTAACAAGAAATATCATAAATACAATTTATAGATACTTATACGTCATAAGAGGTTTTGTAAAACCAGTCTAATATGCCCTGAAAAACAAAAACATTATTTCTGTTTTTATTAAACCAAAATATCAGAAAGTGTCTCATAACAATAAATAAATGTATTATTTTCCACACGATACGTGACATAACTTTTTATTGCTTATGAGGTCAAGAAGTAACATTTATAATATTTCTTGTTAATTTCTACTTTACTCAGTCCTATTGACTTGTGTTGGATACACTGAAGAAAATTAAATGAAAGAAAAAAATTGAGAAATTACCCTTTGTTTTTTTTACAGCAGGTTGTAAATGAAATAACGGATATATTTATCTCGAACAAGTGAATTTAATATTGGTGACATTTCGCAAACCAACAAAATCCCTCTAATCGCTATTTCAAACGTGATTTTCTCGGAATACACACAAACAATTTTGTAAAAACCTGTTTCATATTCAGCGGCAATTATAATTATTTCCAGCCAATCGAGAATCCGGTTTGAAGTATCAGCCAGTGCGAGGATTTTACGGGCTGAAACATCAATTAGCGGGATTTTGTTGGCTTGCAAAATTTCACCATTATAAAGTCGGTTGAAATAAATCATTTTACTTTTCCATGGTCTCTCTTACCTTGTTTTATCAAAGTATTGGACATTTTAGGAAACAAATGAACATTAAGCTAGGCGGCAACTTTTAAAACTAATAATATTTGATATGCCATTGAAAAAAATATGTATATACCGATCTCTAAATTCTAAATCAATCATTTATTATTACCAAATGAACTAAAAGGTACTTAGATCTGTTTTCAACAAAACTTAGAATATCGGTTAAAGCGAACTGCCCAAGAGCAGCTTCAATAATTATAATTTGTATTTCGAAGAATTAACCAAAACATTTTGATCATGACTTTCCTCATTTCCCAATAATTCTAGGTCTCCAATTTCTGAATTTCTTAAAAATAATGAGGTATATCGTTAGCTTGCGCTAACAAGAGGAAAAAGAGAATTTCAATACCGATTTCAATATTCTACAATCTAAATTCGAATAAAAAATTAACTTAAAAGTGGAAAGCCGGAATTCAGCTGTTACCTTCGCTTGATGTAACAAGCCAACCGCGATTTTGACACGATTTCACTTCATTTCCGAAACAAATGATTGTAATTTGCGAGTGCTGCCGCTTATCTAGATGGCGCGATTAACCGAGTCACGATCCCGATTGTTTTAATTATCGTTTCGTTTTGAAATTACCGTTTTATCACGCGCGACATTCGGGGTCGTTTTAATATTATTTTATTGCTCTTTTTTGCTTGGTAAATAGGTTAAAATGTAGGAGTTTATTGTATTAAAATTGATAGAAGAATCATTAATAATGCAATTAATTTCGGTAATAATAAAAAACTAATTTGATAATGATCTTCAACCTCATACTTTCACATTCATATTTGGACATTAAACAATACCTGTGACATTTTATTTCTCTTAATCTGAATTAGACTGTAGATATAATAGTATAGAATAAATATCAAAGGTACACGTTTTCCTATTGAAGTTATGGTTGGTGTACCTCAAGGCTCCATCCTGGGGCTAATTTTTTTTGATTTTATATATTTATATAAACGGTCATTAAACACAATATAGGTATACTCTTTTTATAGATGCACTGCCTCTGTCTTATCGGGTACCCTGACGGAGCCGTGAGGAGGATGATACTTGTTGCAGAATGCACAGTCGGCTACAAAAAGGTAGTTTGATGACCATAGCCTGCTATTGAACAAGGATTAAACTAACATGGTTGTATTTACACTTTGAGACGCAAACAACCTTGTCAATACACCCCACGTTAAATTATTAGTATTCCAGCTCGACAGAAACCTAAAATGGGATATACATACTATTCATCAAGTTACAAAAACACTCAGGAGTTCCATTACGCAATCTATCGGGACAGGTGTCGAGAGAAGTGATACTAAGAGCACACCATGCATTGTTACATTCAGTGATGATAATGTATGCAGTTGTGGATCCACTGAATCCGCCACTGAATGTATGCACTGCTAGCTTGGGGACATTCGCAATCTGGCCGAGTCTTTGAATCTGGAAATGGCAAAGGAAGGCTATCATGGTACTAGCCGGACTGGATAACTAGGCTACGGGGAGTATTGCAGGTAATCCTGTAAATAAACCGCGGCAGTAGCTTTTAGGTGAGGTACTGGCATTCGACCGTGGCGATCCTGGTTCGATCCCCGGAGTGGACATACCCATGTCCATAAAAAAAGTATGTCAAATTAGTGGATAACAGAATGCAGTATGCTACTAGTGATTCCTAATATCGGGATCGAGAAGGGCGTCATGGACCTCTGGGGGCGTAAAAATGATAACTAGTGCATACACGTGGTTCGGATTCCACGTTAAGTTGTAGGCTGACATTACCCAGACGATAGGGGATACAATGGGCCTTATTATAGACCTAAGTATACTGGCTCTTCCACCAAACCAATCAAGTCTTGTAAAAAGCTTGGCATTTTAACTCTACACACAATATAGTGTATTCGAGGACCCATTATATGCTAAGAACAACTTAAATAACTATAAAATGCACGGTATGGTCCACAGCTATGATACCAGATTTTCAAATAATCATATGTTCCGACGTACTGCCAAATTATTTCGCGTTAGTGTCGCGTCTTGTTAATTTGGTACTTAATACTTTCCCATTTTTTCTTTAAAATCACAAATCACGAAATTAACGGCTGATCCTTTATGAAAATACGGACAGTTTTAACACCTCACGAAAAGGTGTTGATAAAGTCATTAAAAAACAATCATTAAGTCTACAAACCACTCAGTTAAGATCAAAAGAAAAAGAAGCAGTTTACTGCTAAAAATGCAATATGATAATACTGTAAAGTAAAAAGTAAATAATTGAAAAGATCTCAAAGATGAGATCACTTACCTCAGCGATATATGATCGGGGATCGTGAAAAATTATCATAATGAGGAGCGATTCTTAGAATCTAAGGGCGACGACTTAAGGGTGTATTTAATAGGAGATCAAAGGATTTTGGAAGAATATATTACGCGTCGTTATTTCGGGTTTTCAAGGCGGCCGGAACAAATTTTAAATTTGTTTACTTATATGAAGGGATATATTTTCACTTATGCCCCGAAAATAGGGTTTTCATTTGCCTTTTTGAAACATACTTGCGGATGTGGATATAAATAAGGGTTTTCTACTCCCACATGGAAATTTGCTGGTTCCTTCACATTCAAGTGATTGGAAAAGTGGGCTTTTCCGGTTAACTAAATATGATTTCATATTCATCCTAGTTAGGTTCTGAAACTAACCAATCATCGAGGTCAATTACAAAGAAACCAATTTCACATGTAAATTTTACGAGTCATTATCTGACACTTGACAGAAGTGAGGTTAAGAATATACTTCAAAAATATACAAATCTGTCAGATAAAATTTGTTCTTTTTCAATTTATATTAAAATATTTATCGCAGAATCTATGCATATACAGGGTGATTCCTAACCTAAGTTGATACTTCTTTTTCAGCTGTGTATAGAAGGCATTAAAATACTTACATTCATTTATTACACTATGGATCAAATACGGTTCTGCCTAACTTGCCAGTTGAATAACATTAAGAAAACTTCTGGATGTATGGTGAGCCTGCAAGGGAAAGCTTTCTGCGTATAATCTCGAAGCAAACGCCGCACTTTGACGACACTCACCGTAAATTAGCAACATATTAACAAGTTCATTGTTTTCAAATTTTACCATTTTCACGTGTCACCAATTTAAAATGAACTTGCTTCAGAAAAACACACCGCAGCGGATTGCTCAATACCGCCCGTAAATTGTATGACTAATAAAAGATAAGAAAAACAACTTAAAGTATGGCGGGCTACGTTTTGATGACCAGCCCGGCACTTTTTTACTTCTTTATCTCGCCTATTTTTAAGTTTTTTGAAAAAAGGTATTTAAACATGTTGTTTATTTTAATGCCTTCTATACACAGCTAAAAAATAAGTATCAACTTAGGAATTACCCTGTATACAATTTTTTCCTAAAAAGTGCACGAAGTGGTGCAAAATAAAAGGTATAACACAAAATATATCTCTATCAAACTATTGTTATTTTTTGATCGAACTAAAGATTTGTGGACAGATATACTTTCTTATTTCAAAATCCTCCAGTTTTTCATTCGTTTCTATACAATGATTACAAGATTTAATGCATAAAATACTATATACCCATAAAATGAATGTTTTTAATAACCTTGGTTGGTTTTTTGCCATGCAAATATTTGTCCACCTCGATATTTTCGGATAAATTTGAACGAGGATTCAACCTCAATCAACCGTAAAACTATTATTAAGCGTCAACAGATATAGAAAAATAACTGGTAAATCTTCCTTCAATAGTGGGAAATGAAGTTAAGTACATAAAATTAGATAAAACAGGCGAAATCATAACATTTTATTAATTCCAACATTAACGGCTTTAAGGTTATATATATATTTTCGTTTTGTTTTGCATAGAAAAAAAAGGACTGGTTCGGATTTATTACGCAAGCTGACAAAGACCATGTTTTAGAAAAATAAATTGTCCACTTTTAATTATAAGTATATCGCTCTTCGGCTGTTATTCTTTAAAAGGCCGAATGTGAAAAATATAGATGTATTCAAAGTTATTTTTTGTAAATATAAGATATGACCCAAATCGACAAATATGATATGTTACAGTGTAGTTTGATCTATGGATTTATCATTTCTTTAATTGTTTTTGATTATCTTTTTTACAAGTTCATCACGTACAATTAAAAAGACAATTTATAACGCTCGATTTAAATATTTTTTTATAAATTTTTAGTATGAACTTCGTAAGTTGAGGCGTAGGAAAATATACTGTATAACTCAAGTGGATTGTTCATATTGCGCGCGGAAGTTTACGATATGGACATCATAGCCACTCTTGTTGTACAAACTACTATTCCTATTTGTAGCCTCGAACTGAACTTAAAGTGAATATAGATACAAAGAAAAAGTTCGTTGAATTAATGATCTTTAACATTAATTTTGAGCCGATGAACAAGTGCATATAAATGTAGTGAAAAGTCCTACATTTAATGTAAGAACTTAATATCATCATATTGATGAACATTGTTCATTGATTTTAGGAATACTTTCATCGATATATTGTAAGTAGTTTCATTGCTTTAATGAACGTATTCATTGATTCAATGAACGTTTCCATTGTTACAATGAGCTTAAAACATAAATTTAATAAATACAGATCCATTGCTTCAACGAACGCATTCATTGTTACAATGAACGAATTCATTGTTGCTATAAACTTGAGGTTTCGAAAATAATTTTAAAGTTTTGGAAAAAGGTACTATAATATCTCATCATAATTTATAAATATTTCTTCAATAGACAAATATCTTACGCAACACAGTAAATTGAGGGCTGGATTAAAATACAGAGGGCCCCATAATTTATGGGCTATAGAGTAACTGGAGATACTAGACATCAAACTAAGCCGATTAAGTCATATAAGTTTTTTCGGATTGTTACTCGTTCTAGAGATACAGGGTGTTGAAAGTAAAAGTTTATTCTCGAAAATAAGCCATAATTTTAAAACGGTTTAATGAATCGAATTGAAAGTAGGCAATATTATGTTTTTATGAGCAAGAAATAAGAATTTGTAGAAATTTTTAAGTTTCAAACTAGAGGGCGCTAGTTGCATACACTGGGCTTCATAAATCTATGATTTTTTTTCTTACCTGTGATGTTAGATGTTTTTCAATTATAGTTTCTTAAAGAAGGGCATTTTCTGAGTCAAAAACGTGTACTTGATTGATCTTAATATCTTTAACGGGTTTCGAGGTTTACCCTTTAAACATCCCAAAGCATAAAAAAACATAGTACTTAATTAAATTAATATTTTAATTATCAAAAAAAACCTATATGGCATAGTCGGCTTAGTTTGATGTCTAGTATCTCCAGTTACTCTACGGCCCATAAGTTATGGGACACCCTGTATATCATCCAGGATGAATACAAGAATACAAGTAAGTATATACTTGTATTCTTTAAATTTCTGATCAATCTTCATTTTCCTACTGATTTTTCCCAACAAATATAACCTGAGAGTCTTTTATTGTGAATTTTGTAGTGCTTTTCTTTCCGGTGTAAGAATCAGTTTTTTCTTATTATTATTATTTTGCTTACCTTATACAGACTCCCAAAGAAAAGTGCTGAATACTATTTGTCACGCAATTCCAAGGTTTTGTTTATAAAATAATATCCAATGAATGAATGTTGATCACTTAAAAGAATAAACAAATCGGCTGAAAGGGCAGCTAAACGCTAAGCTTTAAATATTTAATTTAGAGTAGTTTTGACGGTGCAAGTGTTTGTGTGATCTTTTGTTGGGACAAAGAAGTTTTGATTATTGGTGAGTGTGTCTCACGAGCGATCCAATTTACTTAAATTAACTATTTTTATATTTAAGGGTATCAGTGAGTGTGTCTCACGGATAACCCGATTAAGCCAATCTATCTATTTTTATTAATTTAAACTATCTGTGTGATGATTTGTTTTACAACTTTACTTATAAATTATTTGGGTGTAATTATTTCAATTTAATATTTTGTGATTGTATTTTATGTCCCAGGCAAGTTCATAAATTCATAATCTATATTTTAATATTCTCTTTTGCCTGGTAAAATAATAATTAGGCTCTTGTACACCCAATGTTTCCAAACATCCTTACGTGGATGGGCCTGTGTGGCACCTAAACATCCTTACGCGGATGGGCCTGTGTGGCAACTAAACATCCTTATGCGGATGGGCCTGTGTGGCAAAGCCTGTGTGGCACCTAAACATCCTTACGTGGATGGGCCTGTGTGGCACCTAAACATCCTTACGCGGATGGGCCTGTGTGGCACCTAAACATCCTTACGTGGATGGCCTGTGTGGCACCCCTTTATCCTGTGTGAATAAGCCTGTGTGGCACATATTGTTAAATAACTTTTGTTATTATTTTCAATTCAAGTTCTGTTGATATTTCTAAATCAGTTTAATTTGGTTGAAGTAAATTTTGGGTAAATTGGTTGCTCAGTGTACTTTTTATTTAATTTCAGGTAAGACCTTTCGACAAACAACTTCGGCCTGAATAACAATAAAGTAATCAATTACAATTTGTAAGTACTTAGACATTTCTTTTAATACAATTAATCATTTGATTAATTTAATTAGCAGGTAATAATTAAATCTGGACTGGCCTATTTAAAAATATTTGGACAAGATTAAATCGAAATAAATTTTAAAAAAAAGTAACGCCCTAAATTACAAAAATGGCTCCTACAAAATTATCAGAAGTGGGATTACTCCGAAAAAAAAATGGATTACTCCAAAACTAAATTACTTAATAAGTTGATTACTTAATTACTAGATGAGTAGTAATACATTTATATTAATTTGGGAATAGGTTGTTTGTCGAAGTGGCATATTTTCAGGATAATATTTTGAAGTGTATTATTTTTGTTTATTTTATCAGTTGCGTATTCTAATAACTGACATCAAAAGTCACAATGAGTTCCAAAACACGAAAACGTGTACGTTCAGTACTAGAAACAGATTTAGACGAACGTAGTTCGCCTCGAAGTTCCTCTCGAACAACAGATGAATCGATCGATCGGTTACCAGCCGTTATGGCTAATTTTATTGAATCAACCACAGAAAGGGAAAGACCCAGTACTTCGGCTATGAAAGGGGATGTTGTCCCGGAATTTAACCCCGAGGAGAAGGGTAAAAACATTGTTAGCTGGTGGCAAAAAGTTGACGAATTACGCGAAGTATTTAAATGGTCTGAGGAAGCAACCATCTATTTTGCTACGACTAAACTAAGAGAGCTGAAACATGGTATAAAGGCTTGCCTAGTTTAAAGTTCACATGGAATGAGTGGAAACAAAAATTAGCTGCAGGATTTCCATCAAGACGAGATTATTGCACTGATTTGCAAGAAATGCTAAATAGGAAAAAACTTTATAAGGAATCATATACAAGATACTACTACGAAAAAGTAGCGTTACTCAATAATTGTCAAATTTACGGCTCAAATGCTGTCTCCTGTATTATTGGAGGTATTAATGATGTTGTGGTAAAAACAGGCGCTACCGCAGGAAATCATCAGACTACTGATTCACTGTATGCCTATCTCAGTTCTCTGAGTAATTTGGCAGGACCGTCAAAAATGGGGGACACGTCAAGATTGTCTCTTAAAAACAAATTTAGTCCTTATAACAAAAAGAAAATTCTTTTAGAAAGTGAAAGATTAATGAGATGTTACATCTGTCGAAAACTAGGACATACTGCTAATGCATGTCACCAGAAAGTTGCAAACAAGAAACCACAAACTAAAAACTGGGAAAAGCGATGTAACTTCTGTAGTCGAGTTGGTCATTTAGAAGAAGAGTGTTTTACAAAAAAAAATCTTTGACTGCTAAGACAACCATTTGACTAATCTCGGATAAACCAAATCAAAAATTCTACAAAAGTATTCAGCTTAATGGGATGTCATCTTCAGCATACATTGATTTAGGTAGTTCATGAAGTACTATTAAATTACAAGAAACTTATCGATTAAATTTACAATATGATTCCACTAATACGACATATTTATGGTTAAGGATGATGTTACATTAAAGTTTTTCAAACGAATAAATCCCGAATTAAATGCAATTGAACCAGAACAAACCGATACAAGAATAATACTTCGAGTTGCAGAAAATTCAACCATATTGCCTATTATAGTAGACAAACATCAGATACTGAACAAAAATATCATTCTTATGAACTTGAGACGCTGGCTGTTGTAGAAACTTTGAGAAAATTTCGTACTTACCTACTAGGAATTTCTTTTACTGTCGTAACAGACTGTAATTCTCTTAAGGCAGCAAGCAAAAAGAAACAAATGATACCACGTATAGCGAGATGGTGGTTAGAACTACAAGAATTCACCTTCGAAGTACAATATCGACCTGGAAATAGAATGAAGCATGTGGATGCGTTAAGTCGTAATCCCAATGAAACTATCGAACATGAAAAAGATAACATTATTCTTCGAATTGAAGAAGCTGATTGGGTACTTTCAGGACAACTGACAGATGAAAAAATTAAAGAAATTCATAAAATTCTTTCCAAACCACCAGAAACTGAATACGAAAAACATATTTATCAGAACTACTGTTTACGAAATGATCGAGTATATCGAATAACAGTACGGGGTATATTATGGTTAGTGCCTAGAGGGATGAGGCAAAACATTGTAAAAGCAGCACATGATGATTTTGGTCATTTTGGAGTAGACGAACACTTCATAGACTGTGTGAAAATTATTGGTTTCCCCGAATGCGGAAGTATGTAGAGCAATATATTTCTTGTTGTATCCCCTGCTTATACAACAAAAAAAATTCTGGAAGAAAAGAAGGGTTTCTACATCCAATACCAAAAGGTGTAGAACCACTCAATACATTTCATATAGATCATTTGGGACCATTTCCCAAATCAAAGAGAAATAATACATATATGATTGTTGGAATTGATGCTTTTACTAAATTTGCATTTTTGAGAGCTGCTAAGAGTACCAAAACTAAATACGTAATTGACTATTTTAAAGACATATTTGCAACCTATGGTATACCTAAAATAATTATATCAGATCAAGGAAGCTCTTTTACATCAAAGAAATTTCAATTATTTTGTAAACAAAATAATATAAGACACATTATAAATGCAGTAGCCACTCCTAGAGCAAATGGTTAAGTAGAACGCTTGAACAGTACAATCCTTGGAGCGTTGTTACCTTCTATTCTTGAAGAAGAACTCTGGGATGAGCAAGTACGCTCAGTACAATTTGCAATTAATAATGTAGTAAATAAATCCACTGGTAAAACCTCTAGCCAATTAATGTTTGGCTTTACACCACGAAATAGTACCGATGCATTATTAAGAGATGAAATTCAGGAAATTCCATTATTACTAGAAGACATAATTAAAATACGGCAGGAAGCTGCAGAAAAGATTGAATCGGCACAACTAAAACAGAAGCATTATTTTGACAAAAAGCGAAAGAGACCACGAAAATACAAAGAAGGCGATCTCGTAGTTATTATGAAACAAATACAATCAACTGGCACCAGTAGGAAGTTGGCTGCCCCTTACAGTGGCCCTATGGTTGTTAAGACAATCTTACCTAATGATCGATATGTTGTCAGAGATATGAGAGGTTCGCATCGTAATTTAAGAACATCGCAGTACGAGAAAACCATTGCTGTTGATCGAATGCGTCCATGGTGTATACCTGGAGGTGTTTCTGATGACACTGATAGGGAAAGTGGGGAAGATGAAGTGCCACTTCCTTCCGATGATGATCAAGATCAGTAGAAGTATCTCGGGACGAGATGTCTGCAGGATGGCCGACTGTAAGAATCAGTTTTTTCTTATTATTATTATTTTGCTTATCTTATACAGACTCCCAAAGAAAAGTGCTGAATACTATTTGTCACGCAATTCCAAGGTTTTGTTTATAAAATAATATCCAATGAATGAATGTTGATCACTTAAAAGAATAAACAAATCGGCTGAAAGGGCAGCTAAACGCTAAGCTTTAAATATTTAATTTAGAGTAGTTTTGACGGTGCAAGTGTTTGTGTGATATTTTGTTGGGACAAAGAAGTTTTGATTATTGGTGAGTGTGTCTCACGAGCGATCCAATTTACTTAAATTAACTATTTTTATATTTAAGGGTATCAGTGAGTGTGTCTCACGAGCGATCCAATTTACTTAAATTAACTATTTTTATATTTAAGGGTATCAGTGAGTGTCTCTCACGGATAACCCGATTAAGCCAATCTATCTATTTTTATTAATTTAAACTATCTGTGTGATGATTTGTTTTACAACTTTACTTATAAATTATTTGGGTGTAATTATTTCAATTTAATATTTTGTGATTGTATTTTATGTCCCAGGCAAGTTCACAAATTCATAATCTATATTTTAATATTCTCTTTTGCCTGGTAAAATAATAATTAGGCTCTTGTACACCCAATGTTTCCAAACATCCTTACGTGGATGGGCCTGTGTGGCACCTAAACATCCTTATGCGGATGGGCCTGTGTGGCAAAGCCTGTGTGGCACCTAAACATCCTTACGTGGATGGGCCTGTGTGGCACCTAAACATCCTTACGCGGATGGGCCTGTGTGGCAACTAAACATCCTTACGCGGATGGGCCTGTGTGGCACCTAAACATCCTTACGCGGATGGGCCTGTGTGGCAACTAAACATAATTATGCGGATGGGCCTGTGTGGCAAAGCCTGTGTGGCACCTAAACATCCTTACGTGGATGGGCCTGTGTGGCACCTAAACATCCTTACGCGGATGGGCCTGTGTGGCAACTAAACATCCTTATGCGGATGGGCCTGTGTGGCAAAGCCTGTGTGGCACCTAAACATCCTTACGTGGATGGGCCTGTGTGGCACCTAAACATCCTTACGCGGATGGGCCTGTGTGGCACCTAAACATCCTTACGTGGATGGCCTGTGTGGCACCCCTTTATCCTGTGTGAATAAGCCTGTGTGGCACATATTATTAAATAACTTTTGTTATTATTTTCAATTCAAGTTCTGTTGATATTTCTAAATCAGTTTAATTTGGTTGAAGTAAATTTTGGGTAAATTGGTTGCTCAGTGTACTTTTTATTTAATTTCAGGTAAGACCTTTCGACAAACAACTTCGGCCTGAATAACAATAAAGTAATCAATTACAATTTGTAAGTACTTAGACATTTCTTTTAATACAATTAATCATTTGATTAATTTAATTAGCAGGTAATAATTAAATCTGGACTGGCCTATTTAAAAATATTTGGACAAGATTAAATCGAAATAAATTTAAAAAAAAAGTAACGCCCTAAATTACAAAAATGGCTCCTACACCGGTTACCTTACAACTTTATTATCGCTGCATTACATCAATCTGGGATAAAATGATGCCCCAATTATATTCTAAAGTATATAATATTAATACTTGCTAGTTACTTAAAAATATATTTTAAAATAACTTAAATTTGCACAATGCATCCTTATCTTTATATTAAAAATTTTTAAATATCGGCTTACCAACGAATGTGGCCCTATACTTGCAACGTTATAACTTAATTATGATACAAAAAATATGCTTCGTTCTTACCATCTTACCTCAGAAATGATAACTCACTTTGTCTGTATAATTCAAATAAGAAGCAACAAACCGTTTCTGCAACTTAGTTAGGCTGTGTGCCAAAGTGTTCATTATTTTGATGAATCTTGGACGTTAATACAAGAAACAATTATTCGTTTTTGATGTTCTAATCCTTTTATATTAATGAAGTTATACCTTGATATTTTAGCTGTTCATTTAAGTCACAGAACCAAAACGATGAATGAATTCCTAACATTAAATTGTCTGTCTGAAGACGCCTGGCACCACATCACAGTAAGCCTCCACACCTCTATGGCTTGCCGAAGATACATAAACAGAACATGCCTCTCAGACCCATAACGAGCTCTCGAAACTCTCCTACCTACGAACTTGCGAAATTCTTACTCCCCCTACTTCAACAACTCCAAGGAAATAGCACATTATTTGTGAAAAATTCTCAACACTTCCTACAACTTATTGGCGGGATGAAAGTACAACCAGAAGATCAACTTGTCAGTTTCGATGTCGAAAGTCTCTACGCCAACGTCCCTGTAAAAGATGCACTAAAGGTTATTAAAAGCAGATTTGAGAAAGACCAGACACTACAGGAAAGAACACCGCTACCTATCAAGGCCCTCATGGAACTATTAGAATGTTGCCTGGATAATTCTTACTTTCAGGAAAAAGATAGGTTTTTCAGCCAAGTGGACGGACTACCGATGGGCTCATCTCTCTCACCAATAATCGCCAACATTTACATGGAATGGTTTGAATCCGCAGCAATAAAATAAGCAAAAAAGAAACCAAAAACGTGGCTGAGATATGTGGACGACACCTTCATTATATGAAATGGAAACGATGACGAACTCAAGGAATTCCCACACCACATTAACAGCCTGACGCCGAAAATCAAATTTACCATGGAGAGAGAAGAAAACAGTCAATTACCTTTCCTGGATGTGAACGTAAAGAAAAATGGCAACACCATCATTCAGTGTACAGAAAACCCACGCATTTAAATTACACTTCAAATCACTCAAACAGCACAAAACATGACATAGTAAGAACGCATGTGGATAGAGCAATTTCCATCTGTAATTCAAATAAAGCCCTCAAACAGGAAACTAACTACATCAAGACCGACCTCAACAAAAATGGCTACCCCGAGCATCTAGTTGATAAACTATTGGAAAATCGCAAGAACCGGCCAAATACACAAAAGAAGCCAGTAGAGTCACAATCAACACTCAATATTCCGTATGTAAAAGGACTATCTGAGAGAATTAGAAGACTAGGACAACGATACAACATACGGTATTCAGCTCAAAAGACACTTTAAGAAACCACCTGACGAAGACGAAACCAGCAAGTCAAAAAGACAGAAAAAACTGTGTCTATTAGATTCCCAGCGAATGTGGCAGATCCTACATTGGTGAGACTCTAAGGCCACTTGAAACTAGGGTCAAGGAACACAGAAACAACACGCTTAAAGGGGAAACTGAAAAATCAGGGGCAGCTGACCATGCCTGGACACACGGTCATCACATTAAGTGGACAGAAGCTCGAATCCTGCACAAAGAACACCATTGGAGGAAGAGGAAGAAATATCTGGAAACCTTTGTTAAGTAGATGTAAACTTAAAATACCGCACAAGAATTAAACGCATGACTGCACCCATCTCAGTCATGCTCCAGTACATCTAGCTAGTATAAATAGAGCTGTAGCTACTTTACTTTTTTAGTATTTACCTGAAGACGACTGGAGATACTTACCATTTGAAACGTTGTGATGTAAAACAAATTAAAGACAATGCAAGTCCAAAACTATTCTATCATTCAATTATACATAAATATATTGTAACGTTGTTCATCCAGTCAATGACGATCGTTCATTAATACAATGTTTAATTCATTAATCGAAGATCTGTACATTAGTATTCAAGAAATAATTAATTAATAATAATTAGTTAATAAATATGTTCATATTTTTAATAAACATTTCATTATGACAATGACCCTTTTACATTAATTTAAGTAGGTGCATACAAATCATTATACAGGCTGATTCCTAAGTTGATACTTCTGTTTTAGGTGTGTATAGAAAGCATTAAAATTATACATAAATATATTGTAACGTTGTTCATCCAGTCAATGACGATCGTTCATTAATACAATGTTTAATTCATTAATCGAAGATCTGTACATTAGTATTCAAGAAATAATTAATTAATAATAATTAGTTAATGAAAATGTTCATATTTTTAATAAACATTTCATTATGACAATGACCCTTTTACATTAATTTAAGTAGGTGCATACAAATCATTATACAGGTTGATTCCTAAGTTGATACTTCTGTTTTAGGTGTGTATAGAAAGCATAAAAATAAACAACATTTTCAAAAAACTTAAAAATAGGCGAGATACAGAAGTAAAAAATCTAAGTGCGGGCCTTGTCATCAAAACGTAGCCTGATATACTTTATGTTGTTTTTGTCTTATTAACAGCGATCTGCTGCGGTGTGTTTTTCTGAAGCAAGTTAATTTTAAATTGGTTACACGTGAAAATGGTAAAATGTGAAAACAATGAACTAGTAGATATGGTAGGTGCTAATTTACTGTGAGCGTCGTCAAAGTGCGGCTGCTGCTTCGAGATTATACGCAGAACGCTTTCCCTTGCGGGCTCACCCTACACCCAGAAGTTTTCTTAATGTTATGCAACGGGCAAGTTAGGCAGGACCGTATTTGATCCATAGTAATAATTAAATGTTATAAGTATCATATTTTTCAGTTTTTCAAAAAAATGTGTTTGGAAATGTTGTTTATTTTAATGCCTTCTATGCACAGCTAAAACAAAAGTAGGTATCAACTTACGAGTCACCCTGTATAGATAAGCATGGATTCATGATATTAATTATTTTATATATATATATTATTATTAAAGTTATTAATATATAAACAGTATTTCGTTAAAATTATAAAAAACGTTCATTGTTTCAATAAAACATTACTTAATGCATGCCATTCATTAATATTATAAACAATTTTTCTTTCAGTGCGGTCATAAAATTTTATTTCATCACAATTTACAATTAGCTGAAACCAACGTAGAGTAGACATACTTTAGTTTAATGGAGTAGGTACACAGCAATGACATAGGAATTTGTTACTCAAATAAATAAGAGGCGTTAACTCTTGGATTCTACTCATTAAAAGCAATTAAATTTTTTAAATGCAATTATGGTAATTTTTACGCATTCAATTGTTTCATATTTCAACAGCGCATTATAAACTTGTTAAAAATGTATGTTATTCATTTCACTTTTTTGAAAATTTGCAACATTTTAAGTAGGAGTAATTATTTTTAAATCTGTGTTTTTTAATAAAAATCCTGTGGATTTTTAAAAATTCAGAATGAAGAGCAACTTAATTTTTTTTAGGTAAGTAATTATAAAACATATATTTTTTTAATAAAGTCGTATAACTAGAACAGTTACAATTTATTTTTAAAATTTTATTCAAACCCGTATTTAGGGACAGAGGGCTGGGGCACTCCTCCAAATTCCAACTCAGGCCTGGATATAAAATTAAAAAAATTCAAATTCACACAAACATAATAAACATATCAAGGCGCATAAAAGTTACACTTGTTTCTGTACACTTAGAGTGCTGCAGAGAGCGCCCTCTACAATCTACATCAAAATTCTTAACAAATTTAATTTCCTCGCCTCGAGAAACTCCCAATCTAAAAATTGTATGTTAAAATATTGGGTAAGAAAAAAAATCTCGGCCAAATCGCAATATTTTCTCCCAAGAAATCTGTAACTTTGCTGTGTACTATTAATTATGATACACCCTGTATTATTTACACAATTACGCCTAGAACTGATCCCTGGGGCATTCCGGTGGCATAATTATACACAATGGAATGCTACAGCATATTAACCATTACACTAGAAACTATATTAATGCTTAAATAATGCTTAGTTACAATAGGAAATAGTATTGCAGCCTACTGCAAACTTAATTCTAAACAGTAATGTATGACGTCAAATTATCCCATAAAAAACTTCCCAATCCAACAACCACGAGAAAATACTAATCACCGTTGGATTTAGCCAAGACTCAAACCAATCTATTGTAAACCTCGCAGTTATCTGCACAAAACCCACTTATCGATCCGTTTTAGCCCTTCATGTCCTTTTTAAAGAATTCTGTAGGGTACGAAAGCGGCACATATATTATATTTCTCGACCATTTTATTATTAAAGTTGAAAGCGTCACGCAATTCAGAGTTTCTCAAACGATTTACCCTCCGGGACCTTATTTCAGAGGCGTCGGCTATGGAGACTAACACATATCGAAAAGATGTGACAAATGATATAAAAATAAATTACAAATAATTAGTAATTTGGGTTTTACAAAAGGGGTGTCTCCAGTTGTTGATATAAGGCGCAATTAACTTTTTATCAAAAAACAGATAAAAGATCAAAACAATTTTCCTAGTTAAGTGGATCTGATCGCGTTAAAATTTGCCATGTAAAATAGCGGCTTTTTTTTAACCCGAATTACAAATAAACTTAGCAAGATATTGAATTTCTGTAAATTACCAATGGAAGGTGGTATTTTTGTGGGTGTGAGAAAGTTATCTTCATGCAAAGAAAAATTCCAATGATGAGTAATAGAAACTATTATAGTAGTTTGTACAACAAGAGTGGATATGATGTCCATATCGCACGAGGAAGTAAATTCAAACTTCCGAGCGCAACATAGACAATCCGTTCGAGTTGTACAGTATATTTTTTCTACGACTCAATTTCCATCTTCATACTAAAAATTAAAAATATTTTTTGAAATAGGCATCATAACTTGTCTTTTTAGTTGGCCGTGAACTTGTGAGAAAGATAATTAAAAAAAAAAACAATTGAACAAATATTCACTTCGTTGGCAAATTCATGGACCAAATTACACTCTAACATATTTATCAATTTGGGTCAGGTCTTATATTTACACAAAATCACTTTGAATATATCTATTTTTCTCGCAATCGGTCTTTTGCAAAATAACAAATAAAAAGCGATATATTTATTAATAAAAATGAACAATTTATTTGTCTCAGCCATAGCCATTTTGATTTATTGTTCTATTGAAATGCACAGAAGAAAAAGGGTTTATGATTTTTTTTATGTTTGCATAAGAATTATAACTTCAAAAGTACAACAAAATAGCTGTATTATTCCCCCAAAGAAGGTCGGGGGGGAAAGCATGGAAACTGTTTAAGATAATGGCATAAAAAATGATACATGCCTAACAACCGATAAGTTGTAAATTACAGTGAATATAAAATATATTTTCCAGTGGCGCACGAAGTGGGGCTTAAGGAGAATAACCCTTGTTTTATTTTGATAGAAAACACAGTGTTTGAAATTTTAAACCTAATGTATGTTAAACAAGGAAGGATAATTGATTTGGATGGGTTCAGATAATTCCAAAAGCTACTCTTAACAATGAAACAATGTCTAAAAGGTCTCAAAATAATAAAAAAAGTTCCTATAACTGAGTACAATATGCAAAATATCATTTTTTTAAAGAAATCTTTCGGAACTACATGCACTCATACGGATTATCCTTTCTTTTAAAAAATATTTTTTCTATCGAAATAAAACCAGAGTATCTTTTTAAAAAAATAACTCTAGGTTAATATAAAACAATATAGGATAATATATCTCTTAAGCCCCACTTTGTGTGTCGCCACTGGAAGATACATTTTACTTTTAAATTCACTGTACAACTTGTACCAATTTTCATACCATTATCTTAAAAGTTTTCCATGATATTGCAAAAAAAAACTGTCCCTCAGACTTTCTTTAAGGGGCTTTAGCCCCCTAAAGAAGCCTTTTTTGAGGTATGTTTATAGAAGATTTTTGTCATATTTTTGGATATACTCTACGCCCTAGAGATATTGCCTGCTAATTTCGGGACACCCAAATATTGCAATTTAATTTTTTTTGGTTTAATTATAGACCACATTGACTAATATTTAGGAGCAGAAATTGTTGGGTAATGGTCAGTAAAATAGCTTAGAAGTTCAAATATTGTATTTAGCCTACGTTTCGACCTCTATGAGGTCATCCTTAGGGCCATACAGTTATGAACTTCTGTGTTAAAAATACATTTCCTATGTACATTCTTGAATAACTAATCCGAGGGCTGCTTATTTATTACACTGTTGTTTTATTTAAAAACAGTAGACACCAGCAAATGTCTTGCCAATGTATTGTCCTAAAGATGACCTCATAGAGGTCAAAACGTACGCTAAATACAAAATTTGAAGTTCTAAGCTGTTTACTGACCATTACTCAACAATTTCTACCCCTAAACATTGCAATTTAATTTCAATATGACTTCAATAATTGAGGAATGAGGCAAAAAAAATAAAGACTTTCATACCTTAGATTTCTCTTCGAAATATACAAGGACCATATATTTTCATTGTATTTTCAGAGACGCCTGTCAAATCACACCAATAACGTCACATTCTCCGAATACCATAATATCTTCATATTCTTTATAACATGATATCAATAAATAAAAATTTGCATTGGAACGCTTATTTTACATTATGACCTGTTTAAAACAGTATAAGTCTGACAATTTTACTTTGTTGTCGAGAAAGACCTCGTTTTCTGACATTAGGTATAGTTTATTTTGACTTAACTCAATATTTTTGTTTCACCAGAATATGGCTCAACGTTATTTCATTTTGTATTGTCTTTATTTGTTTAAATTACTACTTTTTAACTGCTCAGTATCACCAGTATTTTCTTTACTTAGAAAGAATGATCTATTTCTCGACGAGCGTTCGTTAGAAGATTTGAAAAAACTACTATAGTCTATTTTAGAACGGTGTTGAGTAATAAAAGCTCATTAGGTTTGCAAAGGGACTACAGAGTGACCCAACGAATAGTTAGCCACTTTCATAATTTGGCTTTTTTTTATGATAAAACACCTGCACTGTAGGAAAAATCCTTTAAGGCGCTCTGGGAGCGGTGCGAAAAAAGCGATTAACGTTGGTCTTGAAACGTTGAAGATTGTATTCATTGGGAAACACGACCTCAGGAAGTTCATTCCACAATGATGACGTTCTCCAGATGAAAGAGTTCTTGAACAATGAAGTTCGAGGAGTACTAAGCTGAACAACATATGGATGAGCGGCAGCGGTTCGCCGTGTATTTCTGTTTTGCATTGCTCTAGGTGGAATCAAGTCGGCAATGTCAGTCGAACACCTGCCATGGAAATATCTGTAAAAGAGAGCCAAATCACCAACCTGTCTTCGATGATCCAGGCTATCGAGGGTCTTGGTCAGCTCGGGGTCGCCGATCAGACGAACGGCTCTCCTTTGAATGGAATCCAGTAGCCGAAGGGTGTGCTTGGGTGCAGAGCTCCAGACATGAGAGCAATATTCTAATGATGGTCGAATCTGGGCTTTGTAGAGTGTCAAAAGTTGATGAGGTGTGTACAACCTTTTGGTGCGGAAAAGTACACCAAGTTTCTGTGCAGCTGCCCTGGCAATTGCGGCAACGTGATCATGCCAAGACATATTACCTCCCAGATTGACCCCCAGCAAATTAATAGACGGTGTCAGGGGAATTGCGTGTCCTGCCATGACTATATCCGGTTCTGCATTGATTTCATTGCAAAATTAAAATACATCACTGTCTTCAACACAGTAGTTATTACAAAATACGAACCTAATATTGCACTAAATACATTTTTAACCAATTCCATTTCTCTATAATTACGAAGTAAGTTAAGTACCTTCAGATTTTCCGCTAACTACTCCTAATTAAAACCACCACGCATTTCAATTATTATTCTCAGTTCGCGCCCTCATTCCATTTCCTTGGAAATACGAGAAAACAACTCTTTACTTCAACCACCCCTAAAAATTCGTGCATATGCATTTCGAAGAGCATTAATAGCTGCACCCCGAATTGCATGGTTATCAAGCCATCTTTCCAACCCGTTCCCCTTTTTAAATCAAGATGTTCAAAACAAAAGACTGTGGGCTGGTATAATTAAAAATTCCGCCGTAGACTGGCGCTAGCTGCCTTGCTATTGGTTTAAATTATGATTTCTCATCTCTTATTTTATGAGTTTTTTCTTTTTTTTTCTTCAGGGTGCATTTGGCAAATTGGTGTATTATTTATAATTATTTTTTAGAAGGGTGATGTAGTAATTATCTAACGCTAAGAGACTGAGAGCAACTGTAGTACAGAATGTCTCGAGTAAATTTCAAATTGAAGTAAACAATATTTTATTATGGAAACATTTATATCAGATGGTTTGTTATGTGAATAGGAGATAAAAAATATCGCGCAAAAAGAAATTATATCATAATATATTGAGTTTAGAACCATTTTTATTAAATTATGTATCTGTGTTTACTGAGATTAATATGCATGCAGGGTGGCTAATTTCAATTTTCCAAAACAGAGTTATAGTGGCGTCGGCAGGATTTTTGGGATGGGTGGGCACAAGCGGGTCTGATGATTTGAAGGTAGGTGGGCACTTCCCAAACCAAAAATGAATTCTGAAAAAAAAATTCGCCGCCTCCCCCACGCTCTATTACACCATAGCGGGGTAAACAAAAACTACTCTCTTGTCCAAACTGACGCTTAAAAAAGAAAGGTCATCTTCGTTTTCTTTATCGCTTATTACATCCTTCTATAATACCACTTACCAGTTATAAAGAGGCATCTATCTTATCCACACCTTAAAATCATTCTAAATTATACAGGGTGTCTCAAATAGTCAGGGCATATTCAACATACTTTTTTTAAAAAGGAACATCCTATATATTCCCTATACAATTTCAGGTATATTTAGTATAAAATGTCATTTGTCTAAATTCAATTGTTTTTGGGATATTGACGTTTAAAATATGGCATTATTAGAATTTGATATTCTGTAGCATTGGATCGGAAAAATGGTTTTCACCTCCCTATCTTAGTTTTCTATTCTCTACCAACTTCCAATTTACCATGTAAAAAAAAACGGTTTTTACCATTTAACTTGTTAAACTGGAAGTTGTATTGTCAATTATCTTTCACTTATTATGTCGGTGTTTTTGTTTACATCCCACTTACATCCGAAATATTTTGAAATTTTAATGTATGTTTGTTTAAAATAACTGTTCTTTTTATTTATTTGCTCATAAAGCAAAAATATCGATTATTAACTTAAGTTTTTATCAACTGTCATTTATTAAGAAAGGAAAAACGTTGTATTTCAGTGTACCTAACTGTTTATTTACTGACGCCAAGCGCTTTCGGCCTTATTTACTTAAGGCCATCATCAGGGCTTAACCTAGTCAAAAAAAATTTTAAAAGCAATGCTTAAAAAGTTTTTGTGGTACATAATTTATGTTTATATAGTAACCTAAACTTGGACTTTTTTTTTTTTTGGTCCAAGTTTAAGTTACTATATAAACATAAATTATGTACCACCAAAACTTTTGCCTTTAAAACTCTTTTTGACTAGGTTAAGCCCTGTTGATGGCCTTAAGTAAATAAGGCCGAAAGCGCTTGGCGTCAGTAAATAAACAGTAACACTGAAATACAACGTTTTTCCTTACTTCAGAACACAGTGTACAACCAACTCCACACATTTACTGTCATTTATTAGTTTAGTCTTCTGTCAATAATTTCGGTGTTGCCGCATGTAAAACTATTTATGCTAGTTAAATATTATATTTTGTTTCTAGAACGATAATAACTTACATTAAGACAAAATAAAGATAACATTTTGGAAATATTATGAAATTTTTTTATTTTTCCGCATAAGTCCATTTTTGACAATTATTTCTATCGGATTACTTTTTAGACTTTGTCATTTTATTACAATAGGTATAAAAAATTCAGAGCAACATTGTCAAGCTGCCGTTTTTATGATGTATATTCGATAAAGTCCGTGTTTTTGTTCCAATAGATTTTTTATTTATATACTGTGTCCACGGATAGAGTTCGGAAGAGGAAAAACTTTTTTATTTGTGGGTTTGGAAGAAAAAGTTATTCTTTATAAAACGTCTGCTTGTTCTGAAACTACATTTTCGCATACCAAATTTACGATTTCTATACAGGGTACATCAAAAATAACATTTTTAATGATTTCGATTGCAATTTTTTTTTTGAAATTATATGAACATATTTTCAAAACCGTGATTTATTACACCACTTGTGAAAAAAAGTCTAATAAACATGTTTATCAAAGTGGTTAATTTCATCATTTAAAAAAAAATCCAAAAAACTAAAAATGTTGTTTGTAACTAACCATGTTTTAAAATGTTTTTTTTTTGAGATTTAGAAGAAAAAGTCACTCTTTATAAAAACGTCTGCTTGTGTTGAAACTACAATTTCGAATACCAAATTTACGATTACTCTACAGGGTTAGCCAGAAACAACATTTTTATTTTTTTTTATTTCGTTTAAAATAAATTTACGTAAGAACAGACAACTATTGTTGCTTTCCTACTTAGAATATAATTTTATATCTGGCTGAATAACGATTTTGTTGTAAGAAAACTATTTTTCTTTGTCTACTTTTAAAGTTTTTTTTAATACATTCTTTAATTTATTTAATCGTAAATTATAAAAAATTAAAAATGTTTTTTCTGTCCAACCCTGTACAGCAATCGCAAATCTTATGTTCGAAATTGTAGTTTTAGAACAAGCAAAATTGACTTAATAAATCAAGGAATGGAAAAAAAAATATCCTAAAAACTAAAAATGTTGGTTCTGACGAACCCTGTATAGTAATAGCAAATCTGATATTCGAAATTGTAGTTTTGACACAAGCAGACGTTTTTATAAAGAATAACTTTCTCTTCTAAACCCACAAATAAAAAAGTTTTTCCTCTTCCGAACCCTATCCGTGGACACACTGTATATTATCGTAGTGATGGCTTAAAAATATTAAAAAGTACAAACACAGAAATGTTTATTTTTGGTTTCATTTTATACTACAACCAAAATCAAAATTTAGTGAAAGAGTTAATGGGCTCTTCACTAAATTATGATTTTGGCATAAATCGAGTTCAAAAACCGTATAATATGTTTTTATTATTATTTTTTATTTATTATATATAAACAATTTTGAATTAATAAGTAACAACGTATAAAGACGAGCTAAACTCTGCGATAAACTGTCGATAAATTTGTCATCGAGATCTTAATTTAAAGCGCCAAATTTTGGACTTGTACGGTTTTCGAACTCACCGTTTCCATTATTTTATTAGTCAATCAGTTGGTTTTTTGAAATAGATTACAAGATGTTCTAACAAGCTTGCAAAAAAAAGCACAGTTGGTATTCTTAAAATCAAACCTGCACTAAAATAAATTACAAGATTCCGAATTTTCAGTCTAAACTTATCACCGCGGCAGTGGTTCAGTTAGTGGTGAGTTACTAGCATTCGACCATGCAGGGAAGAGTGTAAAATGTATCATCTCCTAATTTAATCCTAATTCACGCCAGTAACCAGGCCGGATGAGATCGGACATCTAGTGGGGTTCAGTAGAAGATACACACTCCCCAATCCACCAACCAGCCTTCGAGGAGTGTCGCATGACTAAGGATCGTGGTTCGGAACCCTTTCTTTTTGGAAAAGAAGGCTCGATTTAAAAAAAAAAATATGTTCACAGAGAAAAATGTGATTAGTTACCTTTAGTACTATATAGTACAGACAAATTTCTCGATGAGTTCAAGAGACACGCACCCTAATTTCTCTCTGTATAATGTAGCATTGCCCATTTTGTTACTTTTCCTCCAAAGAACTGTCACTGTCAAAGTTCTAAGAACGAGAACGAGGCGTCTTGAGAAATAAGTTTTTAAAAGCCATTTTTGAAAAATTTCCTGAATACTACTTCTACAAGGGGTAAGTTTCTTAAAATCACTTTAATTATGAATTTAAAAGTTTTCTTGTATTTTTCACTCTTTCAGGTTTTACCATTTCACCTCCCTGTAGTATAAAATCAATATGGTCCCTTAAAATAACTATAAGTAAAGAAAAAGTAGTTCTTTTTCAGTTTAGTTTGCTATTATATCTGAAAGTTTTCTTCCTTATACTAGTGTCGGGTTGTACAAAGAATTTCAATAATAATTAACAAACCAGCAAGTTTGATTGTGACATACTATATGACATTGGTTGAAATAATTTTCTCACAATAATTCTCACATACTGGTCCGATTACCATAATATTTACTAATCAGGCACCTTTGACTGTGAGTTCATAATGCCTGTCAATGTCAGTTATGTCACAATCAAATTTGCTGGTTAGTTAATTTTGGTTAAAAATCTTTGCGCAACCCAACATTAAAAACCTTTTGAAGTTTGACCAATCGGTTGAGATACCGAACTATTTGATTCTAAGGCTTTCACTCGCTAATATTCTCTAACTTGCACTGGTGTATGCTTGTCTTGATTTCATCACTTATCCCTTTCTTTAATCATTTTGGCAGTATGTTTCTTTCTTTTTTAAAATATTTTCCCTAAATTTCAGAATACAATATAAATATCAATGAATCAAAAGCTCCGCTAAGACATCAGTTTCGTTCCTTTCTTAAGGTTTAAGTTATTCTCCTGATGATGGGTGTGTCTACACTCGAAACATGTAGAGATTGCAATTGTTTTCTAAATATATTAGTAGAGGAAGACTTAGAGTTTTAATTTTCCCCCTTAAATTTCCACTCCATTTCAAGTATGGAATATTTTTTCAAATTAAAACATTCTATTAAGTTTATTTTCCCCAAATTTATATTTAAATTCTTGCTTATTATGAAAAATTTTCAAAAAATTGTATTTTTCTCCTAGTAGGCTCTAGGTATTTTTATAAGAGGGTGGCGGCCGTTCCGGAAAGTTTACCAAAACCCTAGAGAAGGCCCTTGACGGCCCAGGGTGCTTAAGGTCCTACCGTCTTCCTCCATGTATCTCAAAAAGTATTAATTAATGTGAAAAAAAAATCATAATTACAGTCGTCCATTGGCCCCTTAGGAACAAATCCATGGTTAAAAAAGTTATTGTGAATGTGCATCATTTGCTAGTGGCTACTGCTTTAAAACAACATTTTAACAAAGAAGCAGTCCTCCATGGTTATATAAAAATGTACCTGATAACTCTATTGATAACAAAGAAGTTTATAACTGTATCGCGCTCTTAGAGGTCGAAACGTTGGCAAAATACAAACTGTGAATTTTTTAGCTGTTTTACTGACCATTTCCCAACTATTTCTACCCGTAAATATTAGTCAGTGTGGTCACTATACCAATATAAAATCTATATTTTAAATATGTTTTTTAATTCCCTATACAATTCCACGTATATTTTGTATAAAATATCATGTCTAAATTTAATTTCTTTTGAGATATTGACGTTTAAAATATTCCATTTTCATACTTTGACAGGCTGCTGTAGCACTGGAACGACGCATCTTAGAGAAAAATTGTTTTCACAATTGCATGTAAGGTGCGAAATACTACTTTGGTGATCCAAAACAAAAAAAAATTGACGAGGCGCAGCCGAGTATCCTGTACCCCACCAGAAATATCAGATGCAGCCACTGAATCTTCTATAGAGAAAAAATCCAGACGACAATATAAACAATTTAAAACATGGTGTTTGGGAAAAAAGCATCCGAAAATATTTTATTGATATATCTTGCGGAAAGGACGAAAGTAGTTAAATCGTCCACATTATGGTCAATATATTTTATGTTAATGTCAAGGAAAACGTGGATATCAGGAAGGTTCAAAAATTGGTCGCTTATTTAAAATAACTTTCAATTGGGCATTAAGCTAAGAAGTCTATGGTTTTAACGCGAGAAAAAATTAATAATTTTTTAACTGAGGCAGATTATAACATTCATTTATTAGTAAAGGTAATTTATTTTATTTTAAATTTTACTATTATAGTAAAGTGGTAAATAGTTAAAAGGTCATAAGTCAGTTTCTTCTGATTTTGGCTTTTGATGAACATCTGGAGAAATAGTATCATAAAACAATATGGGTAAAACGAAATAAGTGTATATATGAGACAAATGTGCCAAAAATAAAAACTAAATTTAATATTTTGTTGAAATTTTTTGTTACGATACGCTAAAAAGGTCATAAGTTAATAAATTCATACCAAAAAATATTTTACAAATTATTGATATACAAAATAATTATTAAAGTAGAGAGTTTAGCGTACGTATAAGTAAATAGAAAAAAGTTTTTTAGCGGCAGGCGGACAAAGTGGTGCATCTATATTTTGCATTAAAGTACACAGGGATGCCAAAGGTAATGGGTTCCCTGGGGCACAGGTAGACAATGAAAGGCTGTTTCGTTCTTGTTAGAACTCATCAGAAAGCCATAACCTGTAAGCAACTCCAAGTACAGCGAGACTGTTCTTTCAAGGTATTTTTAAGAAATAAAAACGCGATGGAAACCCAGTAACGCCATCAGTAGGAATCAACTCAATGCAAAAGATATAGCCATCTAACGTGAAAACATTACCTTTGGCGTCCCTGTGTACTTTAATGCAAAAGATAGATGCACCACTTTGTCCGCCTGCCCCTAAAAAACTTTTTTCTAAAATAATTATTGTTTTAAGTACTTGTCGCCGGGAAGAGTTAACAAAAATGAGTCTTAATGATATCGAGGATGAGGATTCTATTTTCATGATAAAATTTCTCGATACAAAAATAAACGTTTCGTGTTCAAAATTTCAAAACTAGAATATATAGAACTTTACAGAAAATATGCAGCTCTTTGTCCAAGTCATGCATCGTTACGGTGATTTTCTCTGAAATATTTAAACAATAGATGCTTTAACCAGGTTGTTGAAATTAATTTAATTTAAAAAATGCCATCCCCAATAACAAAATATCTTAGAATAACATCCTGAATCATAATATATAGCGGTCACTGGCTTTCGGAGGACGTCTGCAACACTTCTTGCTAACGCAGAAGGTGACATGATTACAATAAAAGCACCATGGAGTATGGAAATCTTTAGCTGTGGCCGAAAGATTTATGTGGATGACTCAAGAAATTATTAAATCAACATTTCAAATAAAATTCTTGACTGCGAAACTTTAAATTTAAATCCTGTGCCATCAAGTTCAAAAGCGAATAATAATAATTTAACATCTACCCTTCGAGCAGCGGATTCCTCAGAAATAAATATTACATCTTGTAGTGGTTGCACAATTAACATAATATTGTAAATAATAGGAATAATTGTTACAAAAAACCATACCGTTTTTAACAAATATTTAAAAAATACTACTTTCAGTTTATTTATTTGATAAAATACCTACATATTTTTATTGATGAATTAATAAAAGAAGGGAACGAAATTTTGTGAAATTGTTATGTTATAAATTTAACCAATTTTATAAATTCAACAATCAATTTAATTTGTTAACTGTAGGCAATTATGCACCAAATATGAGTACTTTACCGATTTATGGATAAACGAAAAAAGAAACGAAATATTAATCTTAAAAAATCAAGGTGAATGCGTCACTAGTCCTAACTCTTCAATAAGAAATCTTGGCCCATCTATATATTATAGTATTTAAAATTATATAGTATAACGGCAAGCCGACAGAGTAGTGTGTCTTTTGCATTTTGTTTAATTCTTGTGAATACATTACAAATTTAGTTATTTGATTTTTCGTCAATAAAATTATTTAAAAAAGGCAATAATTAAATTTATAATAGGTATATTAGTAGTATTAGGTTATTAACTAAAGAATCAGAATGCGCCGATAGCATCAATCTTCCCCTAATGACCATTTAGCAAAGCATCATTCAAAAATGACTCTGATGTAAAATCTCTTATTTACAGTTTCATTGGGGTGGTTCTGAGAGCATAAACACTCTCTGTGTAACTGAAAGCAGACTGAAATCTCGCTGATTTATTCGCAAAGGTATCGCGGCAAACAGCAAAGAACAAACGTAAAGTGGGAGAAGCAGCATTAAAATTTGCCATGTAAAATAGCGGATTTCTTTTGACACTAGTTACAAAAAAAACTAAGTGAGATATTAAATTTCTGTTTTTACCAGTCATATGGTGGTATCTATGTGGGTGTAAAAAGGTTATTTTCATGGCAAAGAAATTCCATGAAAAAAATATATGCCAATGAGAACCATTAAAATTATTGTAAAATATTTAAAATATTTTTCTCACACTTCTCAATATCTCCAGTCCAAATTTAAAAACTTTTAAAAAATCTATTAATAAACATTAGCCAGGGTTCGGGTCAAGAGAAACCAATCTTTTAAATATATACCTAAAGATATAATTTCGCATGGAGCTGGCAGCTTTGGAGAATAATTTAGAAATATTGTCGGATTCTCTTAAAAAAAATAAAGAAACGTAAATCATATCGCGGGTAATTTTTCTAGGTAATGTTTTCGATATGAATTTGTAAGTCATGCATTTCAGACATTTACTCGAAAATTAGAAAAATATCCGAACTCAATTGCGCGTACCTAGATCTATGCCCTCTCATACTCAATATCAACGAGCTGCCACTGATTTCGAATATAATATAGTATTTTATCACAATAAAGTCGGTAATTCCCAGAAGTTAACGTCTTGACCAACCTCTTCGTCAAAAGATTAGTGTTAGTTGTCTGGTAATTGTTTTCTCAGTGCTTGAGTTGTGTAGATAATAGCCGAATTGCAAAATCTTTTAAAACATTGGAGACATAAAATGTGACAGTTGATTAAAAAAATGTGCCTAATAGTGCTAGTGCATTAGAATTTTTCTGATGATCAATTATGTAAAATAATGTTATGTGCGTAAAGTTTAGTTCGCATTTTTCGCTATATTTAATTTTATATTATGTCCGTCGTAAAATTTTTATTATTCGTAAATATTTCTTTTTGCATCTGTCATTGATTTGTAAAACATAACCACTATACAGGGTGTTAAGGAATGGGTAACTCCTTGGGTATTCTAGAGAAATACCCCTTACTTTTTTTTACCGACCAATCAAAAAGTTATGGGACCTCCAAGACCGAGTTGGATGGGCACCAATGAGCGCTTTCCGGAACCGGATTTGAACCACGATTTAATTATTAAATTTTCAATACCGAGTTGCTTAAAAACATGTTATAAAGTATGTTGTTTGTATTTGTTGTGATGTAGTAAATAGTGGCACAAGTTTTAATCGTATATTGGATTTATAGCTATAGGTAGGTATAGGTTTATTTTTTTTCCTTAACTTAGAACAGATAATCACGGGTCACTGACCTCAATTATTTGTCATTTTAAATAAAAACAAAATCATGTTGACAGACAAAAGTCTTATCACTCATTCTTTAGACCTCCTTCAAGGTCAAGCCCATTTTAAAAAAACAAACGGTCATTTTCTCGTTTATTAATTAGTAAAGCTACATTTAAAAATATTTTTCCTCGATGTTGTCATAAGCTTTACGGATTTAAATATAATACGTAAATTTCACACCCTGTATGGATGGATTACCCATTTTTTTAAATTTTTTTTTCACTTTTTGTAGTATGTATGTTATATTATTACTTTAACGTTTTCAAATAAAAATTTAGTGTTAGACAAAAAAATGACCCGGTGTAAGTAATAATATATTTATTTTTCTAGTCACAGTTTACAAGTTCTGGTCATGGGACAGCGAGTTTAATGATCTTTTGTAAATTTGTTTAAATAAATACAATTAACAAACGAACTAACTCAAATTACTGATAAGAGAGTCCAAGGTAGCTTTATATATTCTTAAGTACGAAAGAAGATTATTATTATGTTTTCAATGTTATGTTTCACAACTTTTTTTAGTATTGCTAGTATTATTTACAGTACAGAGAAGAAATTCATCTTAACCTGTACTGTTTAAAAAGTTATGTACTATATGGCAAGTTTAAAGAATAACGCTTTTCTGAATTTGTTGGTATAAATAACTTGAAAGGCCAAGTTTTTCCAAGTTTGGCTTAAAATTTTGCGTCAATATATTATGATCGGAATGATGTCTATATTCTTTCTAGCTTCCATATATTTTTTATCTCTATCGCCAAATTCGTGTACTTGGTTGTGTATTATAGTGGGCAACCTATATCGATTATGAAAGCTTTCTTGGTCGTTTTTTCGATAAGAAGGAATATCCGGACGGTTGTGGTCTACGGTTCTATCAGTTGTTATTGGCCTGTTCCAGTATAAGAGATATTTAGGGGATTCAAGGACTGGCTCGGATGAGTATTGACCTAGTTTATGGGCCAGTTCCTTGTGGATGATCGTTGCCACCTGATTATGTCTCCCCAGATAAGCGTTGGGTGCCATAGCACCACAACCCACCGTAATTTGTTCTATCGTTTCTCCGGGGCAATTGCATTTTCTGCACACATCTTCCACATTTCTTTTCAAGATGACCTTTTCATAGTTTCGAGTTCGAATGACACGGTCTTGGATAGAGATTAAAAATCCTTCTGTTTCAGCATGAAGCTGCCTTTTTTCTAACCAATTCAGTGACATTTCTCTATCTATGAGTGGATTTTTTTCTGTTGACTTGGCGGCGCTCGGATGATGTTAGGTAATCCGTATATAATCAGAGTTATTGCCAAAAGAATAACTTTTACCACTTTATTTGAAGAACTCATTGTTTTCGTAGTTTCGTGGTCAAGCAATCCACGACAAAAAATATTTTTAAACTTTATAATTGTACAAGTTTGTTACTCATTATTTCATGGTCCAAGAACCACTTTAGAATTATTAATATATTTAGGTAAAACTTATAATTTAGGTATAATCCTAATATGGTGTTTTAAAAAATTGATCTAGATAGTCGTAAAACAAAATCAACCCCTGTCAAAATTAAATCAGTTGGCCATTTATTTATCTACATGGAAACCTGACATTTTTGTTTTACAGCTATCTAGATTAATTTTTTAAAACCCCATATTCGACTTATGTCTAAATTAGAAGTATTTGATGATAATATAAATAATAAGTTGTTTTTGAGCCATAGGAATACATACACAAAAAAACCTAGGATCAAATCTGACTATACTATTATAAAATCGGGCTAGTAAAATCAGAACAAATCTACTTAGGAAAGCTATTAACATTATCTAGGTATAATTTTAATTTTACACTTTAATCTTAATAGAAAAATAACTATATTCGATTAGACTACAGTCTCATACCAAAATAACACTAACCCAAAATATACGACATAACAAAAATTAAAGTAACTCTACCATATATAGGTATTCAAAAACAATATATTTGTTGACGCCAACAGTAAGCTCATTTTCAATTCAACTTCGTGTGGGTTAAATAGGGAATATATAAAGGATTGAATTGACTACTTTATATTCAACTGGAGTATAGATTTTTTGTGTGAATGAGTAACAAATTTACATAATCATAAAAGTTAAAAAAAATTTTTTTTGTTGTGGAAAGCTTGATAACAACTATGAAAACAATCAATTATTTTTTTGGCAATAACTCTGAAACGAAAGAAGATATTGAATTGAGGTCTACACATTTTTCTTGCAAATTTAATTTACTTTTCGATTATGATGGCATGTTTATAACGTATGATTTGAGTTTTCAGGATAAAATAAAAAAACCGGTTACTATCACAAATTACGCTCTCTAGCTATTTTTTTAGGAACTATCGTGTATCAATGGATACGACAGTTAAAAGACATACCTTTTTATTTTAAACAAGCCTAAGTTTACTAAAATCGGATAAGTCGTTTAGAAGTTACAGCGATTTAAATGATTACACTTTCAATAGCTTCTCTCACTCTTATCAAGACGGGTACGCCAATGAGACTTAGACGAAAATGATGCAGAATTATCTAAGCTTTCTAATGATGTTACCAAAAGTATACCTTAATGTGGGAATTTTCGAAGAAATTTAGAATTTCAATATTTAATTTTCAATTGTGCCCTCTTGCCGCAATATTCGGAACTTAAAAATTATTTCCAGGATTTTTTCTTAGTTACATTAATTACGAATATTTTTTCCCTCAGTTTTTATGCCCAGTAGCTTTTGAGATACGGTCGGTGGCTATTCATAATGGGACACCAGGTATTTTAAATCTTAATTAAATTATATAATTCTTTGAATTCAATACCTATTTAAATCATCGATACTAATTAAATTATTTAGTTTGATGACAAATACATTGCTAAATAGAATTTAATCTCTTTTCTCTGCATGTCTTGTCGTGTTTTATCTTTTAAGTCATATGAATATATTTATGACGAGGCGACTCTTTCTTATAAAGATTATCTACGCCAATGACTTTATGAAAACTTATTCCATCATCGTTTTCCTTTTAGCTGAAAGTTTCTTAATTCGCATGAATATCTTTTCAGATTTTCACAAAGCATGGATTAAATAAAACGTCTTGGAGCCCGAAGAAATAACCCCAACGGCGCAAATATATTCCTGAATTATTTCCAAAGCAGAGTCAGCGAATAGCGGAAAATTTAAGTTATTACTGCGTTACTTACAAAACATTTTAGAGCTCGGTTTATTGAAATATTTGTAAAATTGTAAATAAGCGAAATTTCGTCTTAACCTCTAAGAGGATTACTTTATATGCATATACTTTTCATTTTGTAAAGGCCCAAAGGAGATTTAAAATAATAAATACGAATTAGACAAATGAATAAAACAAGTTAATCGAGTAAAAGAGATGATTTGAAATTTTCAAATTCATACAACGTTGTGGAAAATTACATCCAACACTTTAAATGTTGAATTATCATAGTTTTATATTGTCCCTATTATAGAAATTTTTTAAGTATTAGATGTGAATGTAACTCGATCGTGAAATGGTCATTATTTTGAAAATTAAATACAATATCGTAATGGGTTACTAATTCAAGTCCACATCAGCTGTCTGATATATATTTTGTACGATGACAACTGCACTTGAACAAAACAAATAACTAGATCGTCTGTAAATGCTGCCAGATGCGTTATACCTTTTTGATAGGCCTTTCGGAACTATTATTAATGGTATTTTGTAATCCCTATACACGTACCTGTTACCCTACCCTATAAGATATCAAAAGGTCACAATTTGAAGTTCCGTTCTTGAGAGTTTAAATTTTTTATGTATATGTATGTGTATGTTTTTTACTTATAAGACATACTAAGGGTTCTGGTCTGCTTGATGATGAGCCAGTCCATAAGCATAATGAACCAAGGTTGAATCCCAAAGTATTTTATATACCTACAGGACCTAATATCCATATATCTCCAGTAGTCTTCAGACTGAAGATACTTAGGTACCAGTTGAAACGTTATGATTTCCAAATATCTACTACCGTTCAAGAAACGTCATTGTCTTCAACCTTTAAAAGACACAAGTAGGTAGATGTTTAATGGGAGGTCCCTAATCGATCAACCATGAGCTTATCATTCCACGCTGATGTCGTCTTCTATCTGTTACCAGTCGTATTTCTTGGATTAGGTATATGTGAAGCCATCAGCTATGATGTGAAAATGGACAAAAGCTTGATTTAATTAAAATGGAGCTTGATTCTTTGAAACGCTATCCACAGATGATTAGCATAAAGACATATGATACTTATTCTTTGCTAGCCACTCGAGATCTGTGACTGTTGATTTCAACCACCGCCTCCTTAGAATCAACTTATATTAAGTGTAACCTAGCAGCTTCAAATGTGGATAATAAACATTTTCCATCGCAATACATTTCTCAAGGAATTACAGGAGTGTTGATTCCCTATCATTGACTTGCAATGCATTCAACCTTTTGAATACGGGTACCCTCAGTAGATAGAATATTAAAGGAGCTGACTGCTTTTGCAGTCACTTGCCGAGTTGAATTATTACAATATGATCTTACTAGGTACTTACTTCACCCAAAAGAGTTTTACTAGTAGGTAATAGTATGGGTGGTCTGGTTACGTATTTGCTAATCATTTTGGATTCGCATCTCATATCTATTTATAGGTTTATCATTAAATTTGGATCGTCCGTCACTCTTAACAATATCTTTAAAGGTACAAAGACCTTTTGCTACGGCACTTACGGCAGTTATTTGATTGAACAAATTTCCTTAAACTTAAATATCCACCATTAATAAACATCATAACTCTTTAAGATTCATCCTGTATGGGAGTATGGGGATATAAAATTGGATAAATATTTTGCTTACCTCAATCGAAACATATAGTTCTTTTGCTTTTTTTGCTGTTAATTTATTAAATCTTCTTTCTTGTTCAAAGTTATTCATGTTAAGTGTTAAAATCAGTAAGTATGTTCATCACTAAATAGACTATTTTTACAAATTTAATGAAAACTTATTATCATTATAATAAAAGAGACTTGGAAAGGTTTTCTATATCTACTGGATGGTTCGAAACAAATCATATCACTAACAATTAAATCTTTGACACATGCAAATGATCCATTATGCAAGTAAATAGAGATCGATAAATATTATACATAATTCATAAGTAGATACCACAATAAAAAATAATGCCTGGTCATTAGCACCATCATACATCAAGCCTCGGTCAATTCCCATAACTAACCCTTTTATGCGTTTACATTATCGACATCGCTACAGTTACAAACAAAATCAATTTGACACCGAAATTAGACAAATTAAACTGTTGTTTTATGTCGCGTTCCTAAACCCCCAGCTCGTCGGGCCAATTAATTATTCCCAATTATAATAATTGAACACATCATTACTAATTAAGTCTAAATCTATTTGACACCAAAAACAACGATTGTAACGTGCAACATCGAAAAAACAACCTTAAATCTGTTGTAAATAGGGAGATTAGCAGTGCGTGAGTGTAACTCCACCTTAACTCAATTGCAGTACGTTCATAACTTTAGACAAAATAGATTTAAAGTTCTTTTATCTCTCTTGTACACGTATTCGTGAGTATAACGAGCTTTTCTGTAGCAGGAAGCTTCGAACGCAGTCGAAAAACAATCAAGCAAGCTTAGGCTTCATGGCGGCTTCAGACTAGAGCGAAAATCGCAGTGCGCCATGGAAAACAAGAGAGTGACGCGTTATTGGTTAAGGGGAGGCACCGCCTCTTTTGACAAACTTCTATTCAAACTGGAATATTAGGGAGTATCTTGTAGTCAATAGCCCCCTACACCGGTATTTTTCCCTTTGTATTAACTTCTGGCTTCAGTTTACGATGGAACACGGTAGGATCGGTAGCTAGGAACTGGTTAACGGTTACTTAGATCAATTACTCCCGGTTTTTATACACCTGTCATTCAAGATTTCGCGCCTTTAACATAAATTAATGCTATCCGAGACTGACAATAATTATTGATAAATGATTTAGTGTGGGTGACTTAATTATGACTTATGACTAAACAATATAACAGAAAAATGATTTGTTATTTTTTCCACGTTGAAGTTCGAGGGTGAAAAAGTGGTATCAATCAGTGAGGTGCTCAATATGAACAATGAAATTGAAAGTGGAGTGAAAAATTTTTCTGGTAAGATAAGCAATTTTGATTCTAATATTAGGACAATTCAAAATCACCCCACATTATCGTCAGCAAGAAAAACGTTTAAACCATGAAATGGAAAAGAATGACGAATTAATCAGGGAATATATTTTAAATTAAAATTAAACTTTAAGTTAGTACGTAGTATATCAAACCAAATCAATTTCTGTTAATTGAGTTATTACCAATATATAATTATTTTTGTTTAGCATTACCTAGGTAGGTACCTCCAATAAGACTCTTATTTTAGAAAATTTAAATATTCTTTAAAGTAAACGAGTTAAGAAGATTTATTTAAAGATAAGAATACATAAATCACATTATATAGCTTTAATGTCATTATCAGAATTTGATAAACTATAAGAAGTTAATTAATGTCAGGTCTCATCAGATGATGCTATTCTTGATACATTTAAAAGGTCAATTATCATTCAATAGAATACTGTTAAGTTGAAAAATGATTTTTTCTAAACAACAACAAAAAAATACTTATTAACCCAAATACCATACTCCATTCCTAGTCTGGACTACTTGAAAAGTTTGAATAGTTCACCCAATTCATGCTAATAACACTACTTAGGCATAAGTTAAATATTTTAAGTTGCTAAACATGGAACAACGCTGCATCTACCTATAAAATTAATGCTGGTACTCTGATCACCATTATACAAATAGATCCTACTTACTTACTTATAGATATTGTCATTTTACCAATGTTGTGTGTGTTCCTAAATCTCACAGTGTAGCTATTAAGTTAATTATAAGAAGAAATGGTCTGGTGAATAATTCATGCTCTTTGACTAACAAATTTGTTCCGTTAAGCTATTCAATTAATTAATTTGACAACTTTGACTGTGAGATTATTGATATTCCCAATAATTATTTACCTAGAACTAAAACCGCCTAGTTATTATCTAAATCAAGAATTCAGCTAATTGGGCCATTCTGATTTTAAAATAATCATTACTGGGAATGTCACAGTCAAAGTGGCCTAGTTAGTTAATTATTGTGGAAAATCTTTTTGCAACCCGACATCAGTATAGGTACCTAGTAATACTTTCAAATTATAAAAATCAAGAATTTTTATAATTTCCATTTCATTGGAAGATTGATGCTTATCATAAATTGCTAAGTTATGAAAATCCTCGTGGCGTAATTATCAGCGTCCGTCGGAACGTATCAAAAGTTTTTCTTGTTGTAAAATAATAAATAGTAGTATCTACGTATCATAAGTTTACACAGTTCTTTAAAAATAATTGTTTTTTGGTACCTATAACTAGGTACCGTCTGAATTCTGATTAGTTAGTACGTATTATATTATATAACACTTTTCAAATACTTAAACATTAGGTACTTGCAGGAAAAGGAAATACCAGTCGATAAACTTATTCAAGATTTTTTATGAAGTAGGGCGTTACAGTTAAAAGGTTTCACCAATCATAAATACAATATTTGATTCCTTTAATAGTATAGGTCTAAATTTAATTTGGAGCTGTAATATTTATTTAAATTGTCTCTTGGTTTTTACTTTTATACCTACTTACTATGTTCGCCCTTTTAATACCCGTTTACTAGCCACATAACTTTAATTTGTGAATAACAATATAATATTGTTTATTTAGTAAAATATTTGGCCTGCCTGCGTTCGTTTTTAATTTTTATACCTACATTATGTGAACTTGTATTACTTTTACTAATTTTTATTAAAACTTTTGCCTGCGTCGTGATTTCCTTAGTGGCTTTGATTTATTAAGTTATATCTTGGAAAGTTCTTTATAAACTTGAGAGTGGGAATAATGTTATAAGTTTTTTATTTAGTAAATATGTATTTAGTTTATTTTTACTTCTATAACAATATAATAATTTTAATTTAGTTCAATTTTCTAATATTGATAAGAATGTAGCTTTTTTGTAAATATCACAAACTGTTTTCACTTATACAGTTAATTTCTGTAATTTTCAAAATTTTTCATATTTTTTAACATTAAAACAAATCAAACCTTTATTGTCTCCTAATGAATAGTAGACAAATACATTTTATGATAATAACCATATTTTGTCAACCAACCACTACCTACCTATTCGATTTTTTAAACGCTAATATCTCGATCTTCACTAACTCTTGAAACCTGAATTTCAGTTCGCTAGAAATAATGATATTTGCCTCTTAAGAACAAACAGTAGTCGATGAGTCATCACGAACAAATACTGCATTTCTACCACATCGTGCATACTGTACCTGTGTCTGGCGATGGCAATGAAATTTCTTTTTTCATACAAAACATTATGTAAACGAATGTCACGAGAATTAAGGGGCGCGGCGTCAGTGGAGATTTTGAAAATAATATCGCGGTATCGTTTGTTATTGTAATGGAAAATTAAACTAAATTATTACGAATAGCCGCAATATTTCTTTTTTTATATTCTGTGTGGCGGATGATATAATTTGAATCTATATAATTAAATTAAAACTTTAAATAAATTTTAAATTTTTTTTTCAAATTCACCAATCTAAAAGTTTTTGTAAACCCCCTAGTATTAGTATTAAATTTTCAATTATACAAGCCAGGAAACGATGTCTCGTTTCACGCTGGTATAAAACAGGTTTTTAACAAATTGTTGGTGTGGTTTCAGAAAAATTCTTACCCAATTTTATAAGGTCCTCTAAAATCGAAGTTTAAATCTAGATTTAAACATAGGAATAATTCTAAAATCGTAGAAATGTTAGAAATGGTTGATTTGTAATGTGGGATTGACAGTAAAGTTCGAGTTAAAAGTGATTTACCCGGTCATAACTTGGTGTATGTTATGTGTTACATTATATTAAGTTATGAACAGGTAAATCACTTTTAACTCGAACTTTGCTCTCAATCCCACATTAAATAAAATGAACAAACGATTTAAACCGAGGTCCAGTTTAAATTTA
This sequence comes from Polydrusus cervinus, assembly GCA_935413205.1. Classification (NCBI taxonomy): domain Eukaryota; kingdom Metazoa; phylum Arthropoda; class Insecta; order Coleoptera; family Curculionidae; genus Polydrusus; species Polydrusus cervinus. The sequence continues at coordinate 49,050,127 of OW284514.1, forward strand.
AAAAATAAATGTAAAAAATGGTAATATTATAATATGGAATTGACGGCAAAGTTCGAGTCATAACTTAATATATTGTAACATAACATAACAAGTTATGACCAGGTTGATTACTCTTAAATTGAACTTTTCTATTTCTATGATTTTAGAATAACTCTTAAACTTAGGTTTAAAAGGAATTTATAAATAGAAAAATGTTTTTGCCGGCGTACAGACACGATTAAAACTGAAAAAGTTTTATTCCTCCGCTGGGAATCGAACCCAGAACCTCTCGATAACATGTCAAGCGCGCTGTCAATTGCGCTACGGGGGACCTGGTGACAGAATTATAATTATACAGAGTGAAAAAGGTTTGCAACATATACATTCTTTAGTAAACATGCTCTGTAGAAATATAGAGGGTGCTCCATTAAAAAACATATAACTTTGTATCGACATACTTTCTTTAACCACCCTATATATACCAAAATAATTTTTAATTTTAGAACTAAGCTGCTAATGCTGGCACCGTTGGGACACCCGGTATATCGCATATTTCCGTCTTTGGTTTTAACAATTATTAAACTTTTCCAATCGATCTAATTTGTAAGTCTTAAGATAAACTTGAGAATAATGAGAATAGGTAATAATTTAAAATGAGTAGCTTGAATGCTTGTCACTTAACTTTCAAGTGATTTTTAAAAATTAGAGATGTTTTTAATTGGCTTATTGTAGCACTAGTTACTATTAAAAACTTTTTATAAAATTATCAATATTGACATTATTTTGGCAACTTAAGGGTCTATCTATTATCACTTTTGAAAGTTTTTCGCTCAAATTTACTGATTAATTCTTCCATTTAATTAAAATCTTAAATATAAAATAATTAACTTTATATACAGGGTGTCCTTGACATGACTGTTCAACGCTTCACCACAAATTTCTTAACCAAAAATAAGGCGATCTAGGTAAATTTACCTATATGCAATGTTGCTTCGTTTTGACGCTTCTTTTTCTTCTTCAGGTGTCATCTCCTCTTAGAAGGTTGGCTATCATCATAGATATTCTCACTTTCAATGCTGCAGCTCTAAACAACTCAACGGAACTACAGTTGTACCGTTTTCTCAAGTTATTTAAGTTTTGACGCTACTGGGCTCCAAAGTTTTCAAATTAATGTAGTTTTTTTGGAATAATTTCTAAACGCCTTTATGGATTTCCACTAATTTTGGTACTAAGAGTGACCATTATAAATAGCGTGTTTTGACGTATACGCCATTTTTTTTTAATACCTGCAAATTTAAAAATGGCGTGTGATTGATAAATAAAAGTTTGTCTTTTTGGTACCCCCCGTATAAATGACTTAATTCTCTGACACTAGGTGACTTTATGTTGAAATTTTTTTGTCTCTTATAAAATTTTAGCCAGACATGCAGTTTCTCTACAAAAAAATATTTACGATACCTTGTAATTATTCATCATTGCTGTTTATTCAGAACGAGAAAACATGAAATTTTTTTAAATTCTAAATGACTACCAACTAGTTTGATTTTTATAACAATAATTGTACGAAATGTTCACCGTATTCCTGAAACATACATTAATTATTTTCAAAACATTAAACTGCACTTTGGGCATCGTGTCGCACTTGTTTTAAAAATAATCTGCAGCATTGATAATTCTTTGCAATAACTCATCTTCCTCACTGATGGGGGTAGCATACACTTTTGATTTAAGAGTACCCCACAGAAAATAGTCCAGAGGCGTTAGATCTGGGGATCTGGTGGCCAATTTACGGGTGCATCGTTACCTCTTCCGATCCATCTATTTGGATATCTTTCATTTAAAAATCCTTGCACGTTGATACTTAAATGAATTATCGCCCGTCGTGCTTAAACTACAGATCTAACGCCTCTCGACTATTTTCTGTGGGCGCTCTTAAATCAAGTATGCTTTCCCCATCGCTACAGAAGAGAGTAATTGTAAAGAATTATTAATGCTGCAGATTATTTTAAAAACAAGCCCGACACGATGCCCGAAGTACAGTTTAATTAATTTATTTTTTTAGGAACACGGTGAAAATTTCGAACAATTGTTATAAAAATCAAATTAGTTGGTGGTTATTTAGAATTAAAAAAAATTCATGTTTTCTTGTTCTGAATAAACAGCAAAACGAAACAACATTGAAGTAGGTATGTTTTCCTAGATCGTCCTATTTTTGGTTAAGGAATTTGTGGTGAAGCGTTGTACAGTCATTTCAATGACACCCTGTAGGTATATAGGAAATACTAAATTCGTTTTTGTACATTTGACTCCCGTGCCTTCTATTTGCGGTTGGTGGAAATGTCCTGTAAACTGGCAAATTGTACTTAAAAGTAGTCTATAAATTGGGGAGTTGACGTCCAAGTGGGCTAGTATTTAAATCTTGTAAAACGATAAAAAAGGGAAAGTTCAAACTTGCTGTAAGTTCAATAACTATTGATATATGGCTTTGGGATACTGCTAGTAGTGCTAGTAATGGGTAATTGTGGGCGTAAATTACAAGCTTCGCTATACGTATGTACATTAGAATTCTAGTGGTAAAGGATAATAATAATGCCTTTGACATAGAAGATTAAACATACTATTTAAAGCCTTTATCGTATATCTAAAAATAGATCACTCATGATATTATGACAAAACCTACTGACGCTCTTGCTTAGCCAACTCTAAGGCATCAGACACTGTATAAAAATATAATCGGTGGTTTACCATTTTGATCCATCAAGGTTTGCATCAGTTTGGTTAAATTAGTTAGAATTCTCCATTGTAGATATAATTTTCTTCAATATAAAATTTTCTTTTCCAAAAGAAAATAATACAAATGAAATGTGAGGTTAGAACTTAACATATTTGATATAATTTGGCAGTCAAAGCGACCTAACTAAGGTAACACTGGCGGATTTACAAATCATCTTTGGAATTTTAAATATCGGTACCTAAATTATTTTCGTCTTATTTGCAGGTCTTCAGATTTGCAGGTCTACATTTTCTGTAATATTACTCCAAGTCTCTGGTCTATTATTATTTATTGACTTTAAGTTATTTTTACTAAGTACCTAATCAGTAAAACGCCTTCTTGTTGGAATAGTATAAAAGTTATGATTTATTTTCTACAAGAAGAAATGCTACCAGAGAAACTACAAATATTTATTTCATATAAGCTTTAAATAACTTCCTTATCCCGTCTTAATAAGTCGCATTACATTAAACATATTGTTTTATATGGTGTCCACTCTCTAGAGGCAAATGTTCGAAAATATCGAAACTCCTGATTTTATTTTTCATAATACCATCTTTCATTATCTTATAGAACAGCCAAAACATGATGGGAAATATATAAAATTTACCTGAATTATTTCCACCTTTAAGGGCGAATTTCCTAAAAACGCCAAGTTAGGAATCCATATAAAAGTTATATTTTTTCCCTAGAAAGTGTCATAATTAAAGTTAAAATATTTCGATCATTAATCGCCATTATTAATGTACAGGGACATTATTTTAAGTGTCTCACCCGATTGGCGATTTTGCTATCGACCACAATAAAAAAACAATTATGTATTCCCTAACAGCTTTTAGTGAAGAAGCCAAATCTGATGTCAAAAAAAATCTATGTTTATAAATTTGACAGATACGACGCCATATTGGATTTTCTTAAATGGCAACCCTACCTTATAGTAAGCCAGCTGCATTCGCCTATTTGTTCCAACATTAAAAATGTATAATTGTCAATATTTATTTTCAGCCGTTCCGGAGATACGAGGCTTCGAAGTTGGTGATTTTGTTATCATCGAATTAACAGAAGCTTTGAGATTAGAAACTCAATTTTTTCTGAAGATACGTAATTTCTTATGGCGGAGCCACCCATGCTATTGTCATATATGTCAGATGTCAAAAAATCAAAATGGCGTCGTAACTGTCATTTTTTGACATCTGACATATATGACAATAGCATGGGTGACTCCGCCATAAGAAATTACGTATCTTCAGAAAAAATTGAGTTTCTAATCTCAAAGCTTCTGTTAATTCGATGATAACAAAATCACCAACTTCGAAGCCTCGTATCTCCGGAAAGGCTAAAAATAAATATTGACAATTATACATTTTTAATGTTGGAACAAATAGGCGAATACAGCTGGCTTACTATAAGGTAGGGTTGCCATTTAAGAAAATCCAATATGGCGTCGTATCTGTCAAATTTGTAAACATAGATTTTTTTTACATCAAATTTGGCTTCTTCACTAAAAGCTGTTAGGGAATACATAATTGTTTTTTTATTGTGGTTGATAGCAAAGTCGCCAATCGTGTGAGACACTTAAAATAATGTCCCTGTACTTGTTGGTTAAATTACTATTAATGTTTTGTTACGTCACGGTGTGTGTCATAGTTTAGGTTCTAGTCTCTATTACATTTTTTTGCAAGAATATTGTTGTTATTCGTAGCTTAACAGTTTGTTAATTTATGGGCCATGATTAAAATGGAGGGGCAAGTTGTACAATAAATTTTGTTATTATTGAGGCCGTGAAGCACCTGTAAAGTAAAAACCTAACCTCAAATTTTTTTTTAGTGTAAAACAATTTATGTATGCACAGACTGTGAGATGAATTGTAGTACAAACATAAATTTGCTTCATTGAAAAAAATAATGTATATATGGACCAGCATATATACTACATACCATTCATCCCACAATCTGTGCAAAAATAAATTGTTCTACAATTTAAAAAAATTTAGGTAAGTTTTTTACTTTACAGATGCTTTACAGCCTCGACGACAAAACTTACTGATTAATGAATATAATAATGGCGCATAAATTAACAAACTGGAAAACTGCAAATAACAAAAATATGTAAAAAAACATAATTGGAACTAGAACTTCCACTCTGACCCACACCGTGACTTAAAAAAGTACCAAAAAATAATTAAACACATTTCTACCTATATTTTAAATATCCCGCTATCAAGTTATCCTCATGGAATGCTCAGTGCGCCTACAATAGTGTTGGGAAATGGACGGGAGTCATTTATCCAACCCCAAGCGAATTGTGAAAAGTGATAATATAATCACTTATATTTTTATTTTGTTAGAAAATATTATCCACCAGTTTTAGTTAGAGCTATAGAAATTTCCATAAAAATTGTAAACACTCTCTTAGGAGTGAAAAATGTTGCATGTGCACAATAAATACATCTTATAAATTTAATGATTCTTGGATATGGGTTGAGGCTGGGTATTGATAAATCATTCAATTAATCAGTTTATATAGATTTAACTCGGATTTACCCTATAGAAAAAAACAATTCATTATTTGATAATAATAATATTGAAGGGAAAATGTTTATTTTTTCAGTGGACACCATCCACGTGACGGCACCCAGCATTTTAAATAAACCGTCACAAACGATGCCTCAACGGTCGCCCTTTGCCATACAGGAACTTTTAGGGCTGGGAGATTCTCATCATCATCGATCACCAACTGCCGCTGTATCTGCAATAACACCAAATGTCTACTCACATCAAAAGGTATATATAAAAGTTTATGCTCAACATGTTAATGTTACTTTATAAAAATGTCAAAGAATACAGTCTAAAATACGAAATGTAATTATAACCCTCTATTGGAAATTTCAATATTTTTTTTTAATCAGTTTGGTGTTTAGTTCTTCTAAATCGCTCTGTTTAACATATTTATTTACTTTTACAGCACCTTTGGTCAGTGGTGGCTCGCGGTCTGATGAAGAGCTAGGTATAGTGTGGGTACTTAAATAAACATTGATTAAAAACCAGTGTAACAAAACGTCTCTTTTATCCTCATCTGTCCAACCACTGATTGGCGTTTCCAACAAATTACAAACTATGTCATTAATTGGGTTCATTTTTAAAATACACAATAAAAATTAAACTAAGTCTATCTATTTGTAAATTGCCTTTCATCTTAATGCAAATTGTTACATGCTGTTTGCGTGACTGACGTCACGTAACCATAGCAACGATGAATATCAAAGCAATGATGGGGCGTTGGGTCTAACGGACACGGTCGGCTGGAGCACGCCAAAATGCACGAGTGTTTATAATTATTGTCCATCGGAGCCCTACTATGCTTAGCTACATTCGGATTAAATTAATATTATTAATTTGAACATAATTAATTTTTAAGGTCTAAAATGGTAGCTGTATTGATACATTAATATTTAATATTGTCGAAAAACTTTCCTCCCTGTTTTATTTATTTTTTTTTAGTGAAGAGCCATTTCACCTACTTCACCTGACGAGCCGCCACTGACTTTAGTTGTGCAGATTTCTGTTAAAACAATTTTATTTAAGCTAGTAGGAATAAGGAATTAGAAATTAATTTTATTAACAAAGTTTTAAAGACCCATCTCAATGGTGGTTTGCTTAATTGGGTTAGGGCAATCTAAAGTTATGATCATTGAAAATTTTTAATTTTCTCTCTCTTCTTTATTTGATTAGTTAGAAAGTGAGGTATCGAACACATTTTCTAGGTACCTACTTATTAGAACACTTTATTATGGGGGTTTCACAAAAACAGTGAATTTTATGCAATACCATAAGAATTTGCCCTCCTGCGGAGAACTTAGAAATTAAAAAATATTTTCCACGAACTTTGCATGGCCACTTTTCTAAAAAAAATTATTTACCCAAAGCTGTAGAGTAATTAGTTTTGGATTTATGGTCGGTGGCCATCCATAATTGCACACCGAAAATATTTCTGAATTTAAATAATAAAAAATAATTATAAAAACGAAGACCTAAAAAAAATCTATAAAATTGGACTTGTTTGTGAGGATCTAGAACTTATAATCGTCATTGATTTGACTATTTGAGAGTTTCCTTCAACTTTTAGATAGATAAAATGTAAGTTGCAAGTTTACGCCAAGTGGTTAATTGATTGATACCCTCCACTCATATTTGTATTAAAAAATTATCTTCTGATATAATTTGAAATTCACTTTGATATTACACTAATTTTTACTTATACTATAGTTCCAAAATTACTGTCAGTGACTTATCGCTTTTATATTGAGAGCAGCGGGTTGTGTGAAGTCAGAGGGAAAAAATCACATATAAATAAATATTCTGCTCTATTAGAACTTCAAAAATATAGGTACTTACTAGAATTATTTCCTCTAATTTTGTAGAACCATAGCACTGAATATATACATACATAGCATATGAAAGCGACGAATCACTGACAGTAATTTTGAACTTGGAGTACAGAATAGAAGCTGAAAGACAGGTCTTAATAACTTTTTTAATAAATTTCATATTTTCGTGTTAGTTGTGACGCATTAACGTCGGGTTCCGAACCACGATCCTCGGTCATGCGAAACCCCCAAGGGCTAGCATCCCTTGGTTTCTTAATATTGCATGACTTATCGATTGGGAGTTTGTACCTTCTTTCGCACCCCACGAAAAGTCCGATCTCATCCGACCTGGTTACCGGCGTGAATGGGGTAGGTTGGGAGATGATGCCTTTTACACTCTTCCCCACATTCTTAAATCCACTAAATTTTGGACATACTTTTTATTGTACGTAGGTATGCCCACTCCGGGAAGCGAACCCGGGTTATGGTTTATCTTACACTCTTTCCTGCATTCTTAAACGTACTAAATTTCGGATATACTTTTTTATTGTGCGTATGCCCACTCCGAGGATCGAACTCGGACCGCCTCGGTCGGATGCCAATAACTCAACTCTCAGCCACTGCCGCGGTCTCATTTTTTATTTTGATAAATCAAAATGTTAAAACTGTAGGTAGTTGAACCTCAAAGATCAGCATTATTTGCTTGGCAGTTTTTTGGATAAAACAAAAAGTAACTTGGTAAAAAGATAAAAGGCGAATGTTTCATAGCACTAAATCTTAAGTGTAGTTCTATTTTTGCCTGCAGTAATCTTTCGAAATATCGAGATATTTAAACTTCATACCAATATCGTCGTGACTTATTTGAGAGTAAAAGAATTAATCAAACTTGGATTGTCCATAGCCTCCTATACGCAGGAATAATAACCACAGTTCTCATTTAAAATTTTATTATTTTTACGTGCTAACGAGATAATATTAATTTTTTTTTAAATAAATCAAAACCTTTACAATGGTATTTTGTAATGTATGGGAATATGCATTTACGTTTGAATTAACGATTCACCGTGATATCCACCTCTAATCGAAATAGGACATTAACTATCTATCCTGGGTAGTGTGTACTTGAAAATCATGATACGTCCTTAAACAATCCAAATTACATAATGAAATTCATATCATTATCTTTAATCCAGAAGTGTTCTCTTGTGTATAATACCAAACCATTTTTTGTAGTTTATTTCTCCTTAAAGTACGGTAAAGGCATATTTTCTCCTCCAAGTTTGTATTTATTACCCAATAAATATAAACTTATTTTAAAGAAATGCTTGAGCAGCTTACAATAACCTTATTAATTATTTAGTATTTAATAAATACTTTTTTCCATAGTACCAACTTCAAGCCCCGTCTGGCTTCCACCCATCTGAACACGGCTTTAGTCACCACCACATGACAATGGCTGCAAGTAGAATGGCCTACTTTAATGCCCAGGCTGCAGTGGCGGCAGCATTTTTGCCTCATGGCATCGCTGCGGCCGCTCAGATGAACGCTGCAGCGGGAGGCGGTCAAGGATCAGCGGCAGCGATGCTTGGTCTGGCGGGGCATCAGAGTGCTGGTTCGGGTGAGTTATATTTTAAATACGTTTAGATTAAAACTTTCGGGACATTTCGCCTTGTATTCCGGTACCAAAAATAAATTTAGTTATTTATAGGTACCTTATATTGATTTTTTAAATTTAAGGAAATTTCATTTAAGATATAAAGCTTAGCTATCTTATTTATATACTTCTCATATAAAAGCCCTAATTTTGAAATTAGATATGTTTGATATTAAAAATTCTTTGGCGAATCGGGTGTAGGTAATAAAACGTCTATACAGGGTGTCCCGAAATTGGCGTGCATTATTTCTAGGGCGTAAAGAACATCCAAAAATATGAGAAAATGTCCCATTAACATACATCCAGAAATGCTCCTTTAAGGGGCTAGAGCCCCTGAAAGAGTGTCGCGGGGGTCGCGGGGATAGTTTTTTTTTGTAATAGCATGAAAACCAATTAAGATAATGGCATGAAAATTGGTACATGCCTTACAACCGATAAGTTGTAAATTACAGTGAATTTAAAGTCAAAATATGTCTTTCAGTGGCGTCGCTCGGCCTCGGAGTGGGCTTACGGTAAATATTATCCTATATTTTTTATTTTTTCTAGTTTTTAGAATTTTAAATTCAATTTTTTAAAAGTTTGTTCTTAAAAAAAGATACTCTTGTTTTATTTCGATAGGAAGCGCCGTTTTCGAGTAAATTAATTTTAAAAATAACTTATCTAAGGATAATCCCTATGAGATCAAGTAATTCCGAAAGTTCTGTTACAAAGAAAATTACATGTTGCTACTTATGACACTCGAAACATTATTTATAGAAACTTTTTATATTTTGAGACCTTTCAGACATTGCTATGTTGTTAAGAGTAACTTTTGGAATTATCTGAACTCAGGGCGGTAGCTAGACGTTATTCATGGGGGGGGGGGGGTGGCTATTAAGTGCCATTCCCTGTTAAATTCGAAAATTTTCGGGGCCACGCCCAAAGTTCGTTTAAAATTCACCTAACTACTATCAAATTTCGAAAATAAAATTATTACCTCTCCCACTCTGCATGGTTGGATTAAATTTGTTTTGGTAAATGTTATTTTTTACTTTTTTTTTGATATTCCTAGCTAATTCTTTATTAAAAAAAAACATTTTTTATATTTGTGAAAATATGAATATTGATAACAAACCAAAATTTTAACATAAGACATTATGTATTACTATAACCAGCGTTTTTCGGGCTCGGTTTTTCATGATTAAAAATAAAGTAAATATCGCTCACCACGCCAAAATTGATGATTTTTTCAGAAATCATGTTTTCATTTTAGGAGCATAGATCTAACAGCAGTTTTTGGTGCAAATGCTTATAGGTTTTTAAATACTCCTTGTTAAGTGCCGTTTTGTATATTCATAGTAAAGCATTCTCGATTATTCACGCACTATTTTTTGTATTATAAATTATCACACTTCTTCCAAAAAAAATGTTTCAATTAAAATTTTTACTTTAATCTTTCTCTTTAAAAATAAATACCTAATTGTTTTTTGTTTTTGTTGTAAACATATTTTATTGCATTGGATATTTTTGGTGATTTAAATTAGCTCTAAAAAAGGGAAAATGGAACAGACAAGTATATAATAGAAAAATACAATAAAATATTATTCTTTTTACTCGTTTTCCTTAAAAATTGCAAAACTAAAACGATATGTGTCCAAAACCCTAATCTCGATATAAAATAGGACTATAGAAGGAAAAGTTTAAAAACTAAGCCAAGAATACACTATTTAGATTCAGAGTCCAAGCGTGAGACGAAAAACTAGGTTGCAATTAGACTTTTGGACTCGAGCTTCTAGGTTCGGGGGGCTGCAGTCCGGCAGCCCCCCCCCCCCCCCCTGAAATACGCCACTGCCTGCGGCATATCAACAGAAATCGACCGCTCCCCATCAATATTGGTAACTTTTTAACGATCTGCCACCAGTTTAATCCAGACATACATATCTGTCTGAAAATTTAAAGACGAGAAATACAGAGAACTAAAGAACTTAATCGTGCTCCTAAACAATAAATACGAACCGCATATTAAAACAGTTTGCTTCGCACTTTCGCAGGTACCCAAGCAAGGCAAGTTAGTTATTTTCGAACACCTCGCTATTCACTGGTCTGAAAGAAGTAAACGGTGCGGTGAAGACGGCGCGGCGTGAATGTAGGGGGCAGGAAACTGCCCCCGACCCCCTTAACCCCCGCACTTGACATGTGCTGCAGCTTTTCACACGTTTTAAATGCGACGAGACGCTGTACACCACGAACATCACCTGATGAATAGCACACTGAGAATTAGAATGAGAGTTAATTTCCAGCTTTAGTCGAGGCTTTCAATTAAAAAAGTTTTAGAATTTGTCTTTTTTATTTGGGCCTAGATGGGTTGTGATGTAGTTGGCGGTGGAATAAAGAACAATAAAACTATTTATTTACCTGCTTTAGACAAAGTGGATAATATATTTTTCTACTCCCACATGGATATTTGCTGATTCCTTTACACTTAAGTGACTAGAAAAAAAAGGCTCCAGTTAACTGTAAGGCAAAATTTCATATTCTTACTGCTTACTGTTTAGTGCTGGACAGTGTTGTGATCTTTAAATAAAAATTAAATTTCCCATTTTTAAAGAAATATTCCACGAATACACACAATACTGAAAAAGCATTTTTTTAGCAGATCACAACCACAAGTGATCCTAAAGAATATTCTACGAATATAACACTGTGCGGAAAACTATTTTCCCTTTGGAGACAGCACCAACGTATTATTTCTCTGTGCTTTGTTCTCACGCATCTGGAAATTTCCCCTTAGTTGACAACATTGTTATAAAAATTAGATTTCTCTGTAACGTTCTTATAAAGTACTGATCGATCACAGTTTATTGTATTTGCTGCTGAATGTGCATAGAAAATTAATTTCATGTAGCATTATTATTCAGTTGGTTCTACTATAATTTTTAACATGATCATGTAATCGAACGGCAAAGCGTCAAACTTTGGATCCATTGGTAGTGAGTTCAAGCCCGGCAGCCTGCAAACTTTTTAAAAAAATTTTAACATAAGGTTCGTAAGTTTGGTCGTAGAAAAAATATATTTTTCAACTCGATTGGATTGTCCATATCCCACTAGGAAGTTTGCTTTGGCTCTGAGGTTGTTTTCCATCATTCGGAGAGACTGAGAGTTAAGTAACGAGCCGAGGTTACTCTTACACTTAATTACTTTAACAGCTCTTTTTGAGTTTTGTAAATCCTACCTAATGAGAGAAGGGGTTCATTTTTGCTATGTCAGGAATTCTTTTTAAAGGGGAAGTTTTTTAGATGTAGGTACTATTCAAAATGAATCCCTTTCTTTAGCCAATTACAAACAATTATTTCTATTAACATTTTCATACTGATGTTTTCTCCTACCTTTGAATTTCAATAAGTATTTAAAGAATGATGGTTCAGTGCGAAATGTGGCAACCGTTTTTGGAGATAAACCAATGTTTGTCTCCGTTTTCGATCGATTTCAGACACAAGATATTGTATTTTACCCAATAAAAGACGGCGCACTCCGAAGTCACGTCGGTTCTTACGTAGCAAATAAATCATAGTGCGCCTATCTATTCGGCTTTCTTTAAGTGTTGAAATTCAAAGCTTCTACGAAAATAGAAATGTCGTTATTCTTATTCTACACACAATTTTCCAACTGCACCTATTTTTAAAAAGCTCAATACCCATTAAGAGTCTCTACACCGTACACAGAAAAAAATTCTGCTAATACCAATAATGGTACTTTTATTGACTGCCTTTAAATTGTTTCAATAAAATATAAGCTTAATACCTACAATTAATTATATTTAAATCAATAAAATTAAAATATTGTGATCAATTCTACATTTAATATTGACCTATTTAAGAAAATATTATTTAATCAATTAAGACTTGTGTTTTTCCAACTACAGTATATATTAAAAACTTTCAGATTACCTGTAAAACCAAAAAACAATTGTATCAAGAGCATAACTAATCTATATAATAGAACTGTAATTTAAATAAATTACAAATTGTTTTAAGCAAATGATTATACATGATCCAGTCAGTAACTAGGAAATATTAAAATAAATTTAATTTCTTTTATTTCAATGGTATTTATGTATAATTCGATCATAGACAAGGTAGGCAACACTTTTTCACCTGCGTAGCGGGGATGAAGGACATATTTCTCTTTTGGCTGCCTACGCGTCGTCGCTTTGCCTCCTATAATAATTTTCTATGCATTGTTGCTTTGTTTATTTTAGAGGAAGAAGCGAGTTCTATATTAGTGCATTGTGTTATGGAAGATTTACTTGTCTAATGGGCCTTAATACTTCAAGCGGTAAAATGTATTTGTGGGCGTAAGTAGTACATTTTTTTTTCGAAGAAAGGGACAGCCGGGACTACATATATTTCATGATATTGTACCTAATGAAGAATGCGGAAAAGCGCCGCAAACAAAAAAATTTCGGGGCCACACCCAAAGTTCGTTTAAAATTCTCCTAACTATTATCAAATTTCGAAAATTAACCATGCAGAGATGGTTGGATTAAATTTGTTTTTGTAAATGTTTTTAAATTTTTTTTTAGATATTCCTAGCTGTCTCTTTATTAAAAAAAAACAACATTTTTTTATGTTTGTGAAATATATGAATATTGGTGTCAATCCAATATTTTAACATAAGACGTAGAAGTATTACTCTAACCAGCGTTTGTCCGGCTCGGTTTTTCATAATTAAGAATAAAGTAAATCGCTCACCACGCCAAAATTGATGATTTTTCAGAAATCATGTATTTTAGGAGCGTAGATCTAAGAGCAGTTTTTGGTGCAAATGCTTAGGTTTTTAAAATGACTCTATATATTTGTATATTCTTAATAAAGCATTCTCGTCTATTCCCGCACTATTTTTTTTATTTTAAATTATCAGACTTCTCCCATAAAAAATGTTTCAATTAAAATATTTACTTTAATTTTTCTCTTTAAAAATAAACACCTAAGTAATTGTTTTTTGTTTATTTTGTAAAAATGTTTTATTGGATTGGGTTATATTTTTGTTGATTTAAAATAGCTCTAACAAAGGGAAAACGGAACAGACAAGTATATAATAGAAAAATACTATAAAATATAATTTTCATTTAAAATTGCATCATAAATCAATAACTAAAACGATATGCGATCGAAACCTTAATCCCTATATAAAACAGGACTTTTGGAAGGAAAAGTTTAAAAACTAAACGTTTCCTACAATACCATTGTAATCTAAGCCAAAAATACATTATTTAAAGATTTAAATTAAGAAATTAAGAGTCCAAGAGCGAGACGAAAAATTAGGTTGCAATTAGAATTTTGGACCCGAGCTCCTAGGCTCGGGAGGGGCTGAAGCCCGGCAGCCCCCCCCCCCCCCCCCACTAAATACGCCACTGCCTGCGTGTATTGCTTACTGAGACAATTCACGATACTCGCCTGTGGTTCGAGTCTTAAATTTTATTTTCACAAATAAAAACTGCAAGCAAACTGCTGAATACTGTAATTTTAAGAAAACTTTAGACCAGCGATACCATCTATTTCTTTGTAAAAATATAAATATTAATTGCCAGTCAGCCTGTTCACTGCTTATGAGACATAATTTTTCGCACTCTATTCGAGCATAATATTACTTCTCTCCCTAAAGAATGCGGTCCCTAATCCACTGGTGACAAGCAGACAAAGAACAGTGCCCTGCAGGGACTAAAGCTATGCCCTTAGCCCAAAATAGCCCTTAAAACCTGGCTAAATAAGGGCCAAAATGATATGGCCGGGCAATCGGTCGATTTTAAAGTGGAGTGCTAGGCATCGGTATCACGCGAGTTTCTGTGTTGATTAAATTATTTGGAATGTACGGGTTTAACTTTAACTGGCAATTATATGCTAATTTTATAGCAGATTATGTTCGGATGGATTTAATAAAGACGGTTCATTTATCAGTTAAGGAGATGATAATGAAGATGCGGAAAATCCTAGGTGAAGCGGTTTTAAAAATAATATGTAAAATAAATTAAGCTATACAGGGTGTTACAAACTCCACATACCAGCATTGGAATCTCGGAAACCTTAGGAGTTAAAGAAACTGTTAAATGGGGGCAGAGTTGTGCAATTCGGTGCTGATTATAATGTCGCTTTAAAAGTTTTCAAATTTCGAATACTTTCGATTTTATTCGAAAAAGCCGAAATTTTGCAAAATCGTTTTTATTTTTTCCTGAGCTTATTTGACTAGCTAGTTAAAAATAAATGACACTTTGTCATTGTCACTTTTTTTCCTCTACAAAACGACGTTACTAAACTAAAGATCCGCCGTTTCGTCTCCGAGCGGCTATCACCATCTTTACTTTTTTAAATACGGACCTGGATTTTTTGTAACCGATTTTTAAACCCTCCTACTTTCAAAATGTAATGGCGATATTACTTTTTCATAATGATGAGTTGTCCTTGCTTATTTTTTAAAATTCATATTTTTTACAATTCTTGTCAGTCCGGTCCTGGCAACGAATTACAATATTAATTAAAAACTTTATTTCATTTAAAATATTCATACCTAAGTAATATAATTTATTTTATAAGAATTTTCTAATAATTCTAAATTTACTAATTTTCTATGTTCAAAGAAATTGCCGTTTTGCTCAATACAAAGATCGAATTTTCTTCCACTTTTGGCGACAGCCCTTTCAACCGATCTTCTCCTTATCCTACCAAATACAACCTGTATGTAAATACCTAATATGAACTTAAGACAAGCTTCTTCATGAAACTTATTTGTAAAAGTTTTAAATAAAATAAAGTTTTTAATTAATATTGTAATTCGTTGCCAGGACTGGACTGACAAGAAGTGTAAAAAAAAATGAATTTAAAAAAATCAGCAAGGATAATTCATCAATATGAGAAAATAATATCGCCATTACATTTTGAGGGTAGGAGCGTTTAAAAATCGGTTTAAAAAATCCACGTCCGTATTTAAAAAAGTAAAGTTGGTGATGGCCGCTCGGAGACGTAACGACGGATCTTTAGTTTAGTAACGTCATTTTGTAGAGGAGAAAAGGTGGCAACGACAAAATGTCATTTATTTTTAAATAGCTAGTCAAATGAGCTCAGGAAAGAATAAAAACGATTTTGCAAAATTTCGGTTTTTTTCGAATAAAATCGGAAGTATTCGGAATATGAAAACCTTTAAAGAGACATTATAATCAGCACCGAATTGCACAACTTTGCCCCCATTTAACCGTTTCTCTAGCTCCTATGGTTTTCGAGATTCCAATGCTGGTATGTCGAATTTGTAACACCCTGTCTATTTCAGAAAGGTGCAGAGTAATAAAAGCTCATTAAGTATGGAAAGGAAATATACAGAGTAACCCAACGAATATTTAAGCCACTTTTATAATTTTGCATTGATTTAATTGCAAAATTATTTCTTTTCATCAAGTTGTATAGTATAACCCGGGTTTGGGTCAATTTATGGGTTTTGCCTATAGTTATCCATTCACATACACACTGAAAATTATATGAGAAAGGCGTGCATTATTAGGTACCTACACTTTTTACTAAACATTAAAAAAAATACAAAATACGAAAAATACCTTATACACAAATTAAATTTTAAAAAATCATAATATTCTATGTCGTCTGAGGAATTGTCATCTCCTTTTGGTGGTATAATTAACAGGTCGACGGTCCGATCGATCAGGTGGCAAAGATCCCACATTTTCTCCTCTTTCTTAATGAAATGATGGACTGCATTTTATCAGTTCTCTGGAATCCCTTCATTAATTGCTTGATCAAACAGTAGCTTAATGTCTTTCATTTTGAATGTCGTGTTGTGTCTTGCTACAAATCCTTTTACTTGCGCCCATACAAGTTCTATAGGATTTGGTTTGCAACGATATGGCGGTGTGCGCAGCACAGTTACACTATGTTTTTCAGCTATATTTCCATGGCATATTTCATAAAACCAGAGGCCAGAGCCAAAAAAGGTACCTGTTAAATAGTACCTGTTAAACGCTAAACGTACCTTTATAATCAACTACCTAACTAATCCCTACACAATATTTAGATTTTGATACATCAGGCCAGAAAACATACCTTTCCTAATCCTTTTACGCAAATACCTACTTGAAATTTTAATATTACAAACAATAGTATTTTATCTTAATACCCATTAACCTAATTCACGAAAATTTTTGGTTAGTTATCATAAATAATTTAATGCACAAAATTTACCTAGGCCTATGGCCGATACCAAAATTGAGCTGAACTCGGATGTTTTTAATAAATGGACGAATTTATTACGTGTTTGGTAAATATTCAAAAGGTAGGAAAAGAAACTACAGATAGTCGCGTTGCGTTTGAAATATAATGGATTACATATTTTAACTGCATTTCTTCATCATAAACTACCAAGTTTTCTTTTCCTGATTCTCCGAATATCACAAAAAGTATTTAGGTTATAATAACATTTAAGTTTTAGAAATAATCTGATGCTATATTTTCTACATTTTTGGACAGATCAATTTAAACAGATTTTACTGGCATATTCAAAAATATTTTATTATTCTCACGTTTCTAACAAAAAGTTAAAAATAAATTGACATTCTTACTGGTACTAGACTATTAAGCTATATTAGCTTTATATTTTAAACAATTTCCTTTCACTTTGTTTTTTCTTTAATCAAAACTTTAAATCCATTAGTCCACCACTTTGTTAAAAATATAATATGTAGGTATGCCCAGATCGATTCAAGGCACGTTTAGTAACTATAATTCTATAGCTGTTATATAGGAAAAACGAGAAACTAGATTTAAGGTATATACTGTATGTTTTGGACTAAAGGAAAGGTCAGTCAATTTAGCGAATCATTTTCTATAGACACAAATTACATATTTTAAGGTATTAAAAATATACTAACAAAATATTATTAACAATATACCAATAATATACTAACAATAACAATATACCAAATATATATACCTAATATTCACGCTAGAGTCTATTTCAGAAAGGTTTAGAGTAATAAAATGGGAAATTCCGTCCAGTTCGGCTCAATTTCGGTGTCAGCCATAGGCGTAAGTAAATTTTGTGCAATAAATTATTTATGATAACTAACCAAAGAAAAAAAGAAAATAATTTGATAAAGAAGGAACTATTAGCTATAGCAAATTTACACAAACACCGTTTTATGAAATATGCCGTGGAAGATATAGCTGAAAAACATAGCGTAACTGTGCTGCGCACACCGCCATTTCATTGCGAACTAAATCCTATAGAACTTATAATATGGGCGCAGATTTGTAACAAGACACATTACGAAAATCAAAATGAAAGACGTCAAGCTACTGTTTGATCAAGCCATTAAGGAAGTGACATCAGAGAACTGGCGAAAACCAGTCCATCATGTCATTAAAAAGAGGAGAAAATATGGGATATTGACTACCTGATCAATCGGACCGTCGACCCGTTAATTATAACGTCAAGAGAAGATGACGAATAATGTTATGATTTTGTTTTATAATTTAATTTCTGTATAATATATTTTATATATTTTTTTAAATGTTTAATAAAAAATAAGTGTACCTAATATTATGTACATAATGCATGCCTTTGTCACGTCATTTTCAGTGTTTGTGGATGGATAACATTTGGCAAAACCCATAAATTGAACCAAACCCGGGTGGTACTACCTGCATTTGATAAAAATAAAGAATTTTGCAATAAAATCCATGCCAAAGTATGAAAGTGACTGAAAGATTCGTTCGGTCACTCTGTAGTCCCTTTGCATACCTAATGAGCTTTTATTACTTTACACCTTTCTGAAATAGACTATAGTAGGTTGGTAATTTACCCAAAAATTCAATTTCTGGTTAACTGTACGGTAATTGCCTCCACTCCTCTAGTTATACGTTGTGGGTACTGTACTACGAAACGTCTGACTTTTGTAAATTAGCACACAAGCAATTTTTTCCCATATTTTTTAAAACTTAATTTATTTAAAAAATCGTCGTAAATACCATACCATAAAATTTTGCACTCAGCAACCTTTACAGTGTTTTCCAACAAATAAAAGCCATGAGAACAATAAGCTATCTCAAACATCTGGAAGTGTGAAATTGCGCCCGAGCTTACTTAATTCGGAATTTCATTTGCAGCTCGCCAGGTCGCAAATCAGGAAAAGGGTAATTTCACGACCGGCGGAGTCTGTCGCCTCGCCCAAATTAATACCGTTACGCCCGTAACGGAGAAACTACGCTAACTTTATTACGCTACGGTTATAAAGACCCGTTTGTTCTCGAAATCGAGTTATTTAAGTCAATTAGAATGTTTTCATACCTTAACTTTGTTAGAAATAGTATTAAATACTTTAGAAATATTTTATTTAGGTTGTATGTTAAGTTACCTGGTGTACAATGTACAAGTCTATTGTACATTACGCGCAGCCTCAGGTGTTTTTTTTTCAAAAACTTCCTAAAACTTTACTACTTTTATACCGAAAAAGTTTTTGCTTAAATATTCAAACTAAAATTACACCCAACAAATTTGAAGATATATATGGTACCTACCTATACGAAGTCACCAAAAAAAAAACAGCCATTCTTGATTCCATAAAAAATTTAAGATATTTAATTTTATTTAAAGAGTAAAAGAGTAGCGAGAAAAGAAAATCAACTTTATCTTTAGATGTTAAAGTTTATCACACAAATAACTTTATTTAAACGCCATGGTTTTGACAACGGCTGTGCCTTAGCGGTGAATCACTGGCATTCGATCGTGGCTTCCGACTTCGAACCTCAGAGTGGGCATACGCACAATACAAAAAAGTATGTCCGAATTTTAGTAGATTTAAGAATGCAGGGAAGAGTGTAAAATGTGTCATCTTCCAACCCACCCCATTCACGCCGGTAACCAGGCCGGATGAGATCGGATATCTCGTGGGGTGCGAAAGAAGGTACACACTCCATAATCGGTAGGTCATGCAATGACGCAAGAAACTGAGGATTAACCCTTTGGGGGGAGTGTCGCATGACTGAGGATCGCGGTTCGGAACCCACGTTAAGCTGTAGGTCCCCTCGGGAATGGCCCTGGCAATGAACGAAGAGGTAAAAAACCGAATTCGAAAGAAAAAACACCATGCATGGTTCCCAACTTTAATTTTTAAAATATTAATTATACTTATACAAAATTATCGGGGGTAAAAAAGAGTGATTCAAAATTACCAATAATTTTGCTTGAAAGCGTGTTGTATTATTGCATAAGTTTAGAGGGAGGATTTTTCGAGAATTAATTAAAAATGAAAATAAATTCATGCACTTTCTTAAGGCAGCACGCTGAAATGCAGAATGCCGAATTATCTGGTAAATTCTGTTGCACGAGTGGTATTCGGTGAAATATTTCCCAAGAAATATCATAATTTAAAATAAAACATCGGGTGGTCAAATAAGCGAGAACGCCGGCTTTATATCAAAAATCGTTAATCGTACGTAGCTTTCGAAAATTTTTTTTTTCTAAAAACAAATTGCTGTCCAATGACCGCTAGGGGGCGTAATACTAACGCTCAATTAATGTGTAGGTAATCTTAAAAAACTTATGACAATTTTAGTTCAGCACTTATTGCTCTAGCTCTTCAAATAAAGGGGTGCCTATAGTTTATTTCAGAAAGATGTAGAGTAGTAAAATGGGAAATTCCGCCCAGCTCGGCTCAATTTCGGTGTCAGCCATAGGCGCATGTAAATTTTGTGCATTACATTATCTATGATAACTAACCAAAGAAAAAAAATTGATAAAGAAGGAACTATTAGCTATAGTAAATTTACACAAACATTGTTTTATGAAATATGTCGTGGAAGATATAGCTGAAAAGCATAGTGTAACTGTGCTGTGCACATCGCCATATTACTGCGAAGTAAATCCTATAGAACTTATATGGGAGCAAGTAAAAGGATTTGTAGCAAGACAAAACACGACATTCAAAATGAAAGACGTTAAGCTACTGTTTGATTCAGCCATTAAGGAAGTGACAACGCGCATTGAAAAGGGAAACGAATAAAATAATTTATTGAAGCTAAGATTATACTTATTTATTCTTATAGAATGAATCATGTTTTCTGGATTCCATTGCGCCTTTGTTGTTTTACATTGGTATATTGGCATCTGCAAAAATGCAAAATATTATAATCTACACTGAGAAAATTTTCTAATAGCCACTACTTGAAAATTAATACTGGGTATTAAAGTTTCTGCATATAATAGGCTCCAATGCAGAGATCGAATTGTAGCAATTAGATTGGTCTAATAGAAACCATCTAATAACCACTATTAGATTTTCGAATAGAAATGCTATAATATATTCTAATAACCGATATATAGTTACCTAATAGCTGGTACACCATTATCTAATTACGGCAATTAGATTTTCTAATACAAATGTTTAAATACCAATAACCGGTATACAAGTTTTTTGTTGCCTTATACAGATTTCTAATAACGGATATTCAAATTTCTAATTGCCCTTATTCGAATTTCTATTACCGCCTATTAGGTTTCCTATTATCTTTATTCGAATTTCTATTAACGGCTATTAGAGTTTCTTATTGCCCGTATTCGAATTTCTAATAACGGCTATTAGAGTTTCTTATTGCCCTTATTCGAATTTTTATTGTGAGTGAGGTCTAGTAGCGCATTCGCCATTTCGTTTTTAATAAATATTTCGTTAATTTTTCCTTTTATCCAAAAGGCGGCCAAGTACCGACATTTGAAGCATAATTACCTACAATTTAAAGTTAAACAAGTTTGAATTTATAAATCAATAAAAGCAGAAAAAGAAAAATGTACCTACAAACTTCACAAATTTTCTTTTTTTGCTTTTATTAATTCATTAATCAAAATGTTGTTAGTTCAAAACTGTAGATAATTGCTATTCAAGGACGGCTATTTGACACTTTTTGAATAAAGAGAAAAGGATACGAAATATTAATTAAAAAATTACATGGCGAATGCATCACTAGACGTCAGTTTTAATAGCTATTAGGGGACGGACGGGCAAAATGGATAGGGCGGGCAAAAAGAATATTGCGTCGTATGAGACGGCTACGTGTGCGAGGGAGATAAAAAGAGTAACAGGTCCTTTTGAAGGCCTTGAACGATACGCATCAGTTTCCCGCTAGCCGCCGTGGTGTTTATATCGAAGAGTAAGATCGAAAAACCGATTGTGCCAAATAGAGATCCAAAAATCACGGTAAGTTATTTAGTTATTATTATGTTATTAATAATGGTGGATGTTGTGAACTTATTTTGTGACAAAGATAATTAAATTGGGCAACAACTGTAGCAACAGGTTTTTAATAATACTATATGTTCGTATTTTGCAGCGTGATTTAACCTTTTAGTACTGGACGGGCAAAACGGAGCCGGGCAAAATGAATAGTATCCATTTTGCCCGCCTCGATATTTTACTTTCTGTTTTTATTAACTTTCAAGTTTTTTATTTTTCAGATGGTGTATAACTATAAGAGAAAGACTGACAGAGCCAAATGGTCCGAAGATAATTTAAGGCGTGCCATTTTAGAAGCAAACAGAACCAATATTTTAAATGGAAGTCGAATGTATGGCATTCCCTACGCAACCTTACACAGACATGTAAAATCAGGCTGTACAGAAAAAAAGTTGGGTAGGTTTTCAACTGTTTTTACCCCAGAAGAAGAAACCGAATTGCTAAATTATGTGCACAAAATGGACTCTATTTTTTATGGTCTTACGCGGGTAGAATTTCTTAAACTAGCTGGAGAGTTTGCTAGAAAAAAAGGAAAAGGGGAACGCTTTAAAGAAAATGTGGCTGGAAAAGGTTGGTTTAAAAACTTTAAACTTAGACATCAACAGTTGGCACTAAGAGTCCCAGAACCAACATCAGTTGCCAGAGCCAAAGGTTTTAACCGTGAAGCTGTTAACAGATTTTATGATTTGTTGGAAACAATTATGGAAAAACACAATATTGTTCCTGAGATGATTTTCAACATGGATGAAACTGGGATTAGAACAACATCCACGAAGCCTCCAAAGATTTTGTGTAAGTCAGGGAAAAAACAAGTGGGAATAATTTCTAGTAATGAAAGAGGCGTCCTAACAACGGTTGTCTGTTGCTGCAGCATTACAGGTTCGTTTATTCCGCCATTTTTCATCTTCAAGAGAAAAAGATTTGATCAACGATTATTAGATGATGCTCCGCCAGGCTCTGAAGCAACGATCACCGACAGCGGATGGATCAACGCCGAAAAATTCTTAAATTGGCTCAAGACCTTTATACAAAAAGTACGTCCCACTGAAGAGAGAAAAGCTTTGTTGATTCTTGATAACCACGAGTCACACAAAAGCTATGCTGCTCTTGATTTTGCTTCAAAAAATCATGTCATATTTCTATCAATTCCACCTCACACATCCCATCGGTTACAGCCTCTGGATGTGTCTGTATACGGTCCAATAAAGAGGTTCTTTGAAATCGAAATTAATGTTTTCCAAAAAGAATATCCAGGACGTGTAATTAACCAATTTGATGTGGCTAAACTCTTTTCTGCGGCTTACCTAAAAGGAGCAGCTCCAGCTAATGCAATAAGTGGTTTCCGATCAAGTGGCATATATCCATTCAATAGACATGCAATAAGCGATGAGCATTTTGCTCCATCTGAAGTTTATGAAGCTAGAGCTGAAGAGAGGCCAAATTCACCAAATGAAGAAGATCAACTTTTAATAGAGCCTGAAGAGCCAAATGTTGATGATGCAAACAAGTCAGATATTGACATTTTAAAAGACATTCGACCCATTCCAAAGCAAGTGAATAAACGAAATCTTAGAGGTCGAAAAACACAGAAGGCACAAATCCTTACAAGTACCCCAGTGAAAGAGGAACAACGTCAAAAATTTGAAGCTGCTTCAGCGAAGAGAAAAGTGTTCTTTAAAGATACTTGTATCGCAAGTCCATCACGTTTAAAAAAAAAAAACGGCGTACCCACAACCAAAAGTTACAAAAAACCGCAAGAAATTGAAAGTAGAGACTATTATTGCACGGTGTGCTCAGAGAAATATGTAAGTCCACCTCCAGAAGACTGGATACAATGCTCCACATGCCAGGAATGGACTCATGAACGTTGTTCCTCTTATTCTGGATATGGTTTATACTTTTGTGATTTGTGCGATGACTAACTTTTGATTTTGTTTAAGTATTCTTTTTGCCCGCTCAAGGAATTCGTTTTGCCCGCCATAGTAGGGCACAATGGATAAAAAACATTTGTTCTAAGTTTTTTTTATATAGAGAAAGGATTGTTACTTTTCTTGTTTTTTAATTTTTTTTAATAAAAAGTATGAGTTATTAATTAAAGTTTTTGATATTTGGAACTAAACATTTTGTGACAAGCTTAGCATTTATTTTTTTGAAGCTTACCATATCCATTTTGCCCGTCCGTCCCCTATGTATTTCTGTTGGGGATAATAGAAAACGCATATCCATTATAAAAAATGTATTTAATGTTTATTAGATAAACTAATAATCCTAATTTTTTTAACCACTCAAACTAATTCTATGGAACAATATTTTTTGTCAATGATAAAAACAAAAATTTGAAATATTAGTTTATCTAAACCATTATTATAAATTTCCTATGGCTATCTGTCTTGTTTAAAAAAACACAAATTTCACTGTATTTTTGAACTTTAATAAATTAGTATATACTTACATAAAAACGAGAAACTACTTACTTATTCAATAGGATAAAAAAAAATTGGCATATATAAGTTTTCATTGCCCAACTCTTTCATAAAGTCCCCATAAAGTTTTTGAAAACAAGGTTGAGGTCCACTCTTCGTTCATTGCATTTTGTTGTTTCTTTGTCTTAAAGTTGAAACTGCTGATATTTTCCTGTAATAATAATAATGACAAAAATAATAATGTGACAAAAAAAGAATTATAATTGTACCTAAAAATTGCCGAAGTATCGTCTCAAAAACAAGCTATTCCAAGATCACTTTCTAAATGATATATTTTTGAAAAACGTTAGTGAGATGAGCTCATTTTTGACAGATAAAAAAATTAAATACGATACCAGGTGTTTTCTACCTTCACATCCTCAATCGTAAGAAAGGTAGATAAGGTAGCCCCTGAGACGAACCAGAAAGCCCCAAATTGGACTAACGTGGGTTACATAAAAGGATACACCATTGAGATAAATTTCTATATATCATTGGAACACATAAACGGAACACATAAAACGAGCGTATTACGTGAGCAAGCAAACTTGAGGAAGGCAAACCTTTTCCTTATTTTCAAAGAGGGTGGGGGAGATGACAATAAAATTGTTAGAAAATAAAATTAATGTCAAATAAAAGTGAAGTCTTTAAAGAAGAAAAATTGTATTTATTATCCTTTGGCGAGGGTCTACGCTTTTCTTTATTTTTTATTTTAAAAACAAATAAAACCGTTTTTATGTAATATTTAACATTGATTTAAACTCTTCCTAACTAGGTATTTCTTACCTTCAAAATTTTCAATGTAGTATGTCCCTATGTAACGTGCAATCGTAATTTATACTCATCAGCCATGTTGAAAAAGTCCTAAAAACAAGTAAAGAAAAAAGTTAAAAAAATCATATTTTAACAACATACCTAATATCGTATATATAAACAGCTGACAGAAGGTTCGATAAACAAAAAATTTAGTAATTTTTACATCTCGTACTCTATTAAACAAAATTTACCAAAATATCAAATTAATTTGTGACCTTTTAAAATGTAAAACAACAACTACCTAAAAAAAACATTTTTTAAAATGTCGAATTTATGCTATTCACAGGCCATCAAGGATACGAGATCACTAATGATAGTCTTGACCAATCCAAAGACAGGTAGATATATCAAAGTAATACAGTATTTAAAAAAGAAACTGCAATTTAAACAAACAAGTCAATATTTTTTGGTGCATTTTTCATTATTATTTTTCTAAAAGAAACCAACATTAATATAATCAGTTTAAAGTATATCATTAAATGAGAAGTTATTAAAAATCATAATTTGTTTTCAATATGCCGGCCATCTTGAATTCTAAAATAAGACCGGACCGTACAAACTATGTCTGTAGACAAGGATTAAGGTTGTATATCACTTAAAACATTATAAAAATATGTACTTACCATCAAATGGAATATTTTTTTAAATATTAAACAAAAATCACTAATTGATTACACAAACTTTGGGATAAAAAACAGCAGAGCATTTATTTCACTCCGACATGTCCGCGTTACCAAACATAAAAGATGGAAGAAAGAAAAACGTCGTTTGTCTTGTCAATTCGATATCCTAATAGAGGTTATTGTTTAGTCTAATAGGCAGTATTATATTTTCTTTTTATTATTTTTTCTAACAGGCAGCATTCGATCTCTAGTAGCGGTTACTAGATTTCTTAATAGGAACTTGCCTATTGTGAAAACTTATTGTCAGTATTAGAGCGACTAATAAAGCCTATTAGATTTCTAATAACTGCAACAAGATGATCTGAATAGCGCTCTATTAGACCAATATTTTAGCCGGTATTTGGGTCCAATGATACGGGTTATTAGAAATCTAATTACCGGTATTAAAGTTAAGTCTATGCAGAAATATAATAGTACGAATTTTCTCAGTGAGGATATTTAAGACTGTAATTATGGGTTCTTTTGAGGTTATGAACTCTGACGTGCTGACTTTTTTGGACCTCGTATTTGGATTTAGCGACCCTAAAAACATATAGTAAACGTGGCCTGACCCCTTTTTTGTGTGGCTGTGTTATTTAAATGCATTCCTAATAATGCTAAATGCATGGCGGCTAATCGTGCGCACTGCGTCCGATTAACCGAAAGTAGCAGATTCGCTTTTAAATTCTTTAAAACAATATAAAACATTTTTTTGCCTAAATAATATATATCAGTGTCAAGAGGACTCATTAAACAATGTATTAACGCACACGATTATCAAAAAATGTAAAAATGGAAATACTTACGGCTTATTTTTTTCGAAGCATCTACTAGTACACGACATACGTAAACAACGAAGCGACCATTTTGGATAGGTAAAGTAAAGCGATCCACCTGACTCATATGTCATAGCACACAGGCTTGGCAAGGGATGGCGCCTGAATATGGATTACGAATTATATAGGTACTCCGGTTATGGAAATAGAGACATGCGCACGATTAGCCGCCGCGAACTATTAGCCGACTTTCCCCTACTACCTGCAGTTGATGAAAATAAATAATTTTGCAATAAAATCAATGCCAAATTATGAAAGTGGCTTTAATATTCGTTGGGTCACTCTGTAGTCCCTTTGCATACCTAATGAGCTTTTATTAGTCTACATCTTTCTGAAATAGACTATAACGAATGCTATATTAAATTATCGCTAATAGAACAGTGTTGAGATTGGATAACTCTTTCTACCACTGAATACTTTTATCAGTAATATACACTTCACCGTTATACAACATAAATGTTCTAACTGTAAACCTCAATTTCTTACAGCCACAATAATAATATTGTACTTACTATTGTACAGTTAACACATTAGAAACGGATAATTTTGTGTATTGTTCCATTGTGTAAAATTTAGCTAAATTATATATATTGTTTAAACGATAATTTCCCCTTTTTGAGGTCCCATTAAGGTACAATTAAATTAATTGCACATGTTTATAAAAAAAATATTGCGAATAAGAAAAATAAGTAAAAATTTCTATACCATAAATTCAAGAATATGTTTAGTGAAGTAACTTGGCGACCTCATTTTAACTAAAAAGTGGCACATAATCTAACATTTACAGGAAACATAAAATATTGTCACACTCTAAAAATTGTTTTGTTGTCGATCAACATTAAAATATTGTGAAGCAAAATATATATATAATTTTTATTATTGTATCTATCCAATTTCAAAAAATCAAATCGTTTTCGTAGTCAAATAGTTATAATAACAAATTTAACAATATTTTATGGTAACAGCAAAGAAGTAATTATATTTTAAATTCATTTTAACAAACCCGTTAGTTAGTGTGGTATAGTCGAGTTATCCAATAAAGCACAAGTTTTTATACTATATTTCATGCAAGCTGTTAATGTCCGACGATGACAAACGTTATTTCTACTGGCACAACTGGCCGTCGTGGGTCCAGTATTATTGATAATTCACTACGGATTGTCGGTGCATTACATCGCAAACACGGTAACATTTATTAAAAAATTACTTTTTTAAATTTGACTTTAAACATTGCAGTCGAAAAATATCATTATATATACAGGGTGCTACAAATTCGTGTGCGTACAAGGGGATCTCGAACACGGTAAGAGTTACGAAGATGGTTAAATTGAGGCAAAGTTGCGTATTTTGGGGCCTAATAATTTGGTGAAAAGAATTGTAATTTTTCCGAATGCTTTCGGAGATATCAAAAAAAAAACAAAATATCTATTTTTGGTTTTTAATTTTTTGCGCCTTCATTTTTGACTTGGAAAAGAAACAAAAAACACTTTTTCATAGCCGTCTTTTATGTAATACAAGATGGCGTTATTAGTTTTTAAATTCAATAATTCATTCTTTAAATAAAAACCTCAAGTAAATTTTTTTAAATACCGATCTGGAATTTTAAATACAGTTTTAGAGACTTCTAAACTTTACAAATTTAATACAAATTAAAGTTTTTGAAATTTTAACGGTTTGTCATCTAATAACGCAATTTTTCAACTTATCTTTTTATTTCATTACGGTCCTGAACATTTAGAGCCAAACCAAGAAAAAGATTTCTGATTTAAAAATCCGTACATTTTTACTCAAAAAGACCTGACATTTGATATTTTGTAAGAGAAAATACCAATAGTCTCGGCCTCAAATATTTTTCTGTCTGTTTTATTTTGTTACATGTTTCGCCAGAAATTGGCCTTATCAGTAAACAAAGTTTAAAAAATTTTTTGAAACAAATTTAACGTTTCAAGACCAACGTGAATCGCTTTTTTCGCACTCGCACCGCTCCCAGAGCGCCGTAAAGGATTTTTCCTACAGTGCAGGTGTTTTATCATAAAAAAAAGCGCATTATAGTAACATAACTAGATTAACACTCCAGTTACTTTTTCTTTACTCGGTAGCAATAATTTTTTTCTTTATTACAATATTTCGGTCTAGGTCTAAAGCAAAAACCATAGGACCTAAGATGTTATATTAATAAAATAAATAATATACTAATAAAATATAAATTTACTTCTCAGGCCTTAGAAATTTACTTACTTCCTAAAGTTAAAATTTTTATTTTAAATCGTATTAAATTTCCAAAGCGTAGAAGTTTCTAAAAATGTTTTTAAAATTCCAAGTCCGTATTTAAAAAAAATGACTTTAGGTTGGTATCAATAAAGAACGAAACGTCGAATTTGAAAACTAATAACGCCATTTTGTAGAACATAAAGAACGGCTATGAGAAAGTGTATTTTGTATTTTCCCAAGTAAAAAGTAAAGGCCCAAAAAATTCAAAACCAAAATTAGAAAATTTCGTTTTTTTTTCGGATATCTCCTAAGGTATTCGGAATATTTAGAATATTCTTCTACCAAATTAGTAAGCCCCAAAATACGCAACTTTACCTCAATTTAACCATCTTCGTATCTCTTACTATTTTCGAGATACCCTTGTACGCACACGAATTTGTTGTACCCTGTATAGCCCACAACATGTGAAATTATTATAGTTGCACTTATAATCTAATTGTGCGATTGTGTATGTCTCTTTACTGGAGCGCGCGTAATCCTCGTATTATAGTCCGGAGGATGACTGACTCTTTTTTCGTTTGGATCACATCAGCAACAGTGTTGGAGATGTTGCTAATTTTACGACAGTGACTACTAGAATATAATTGCATTTTCTTACACCCAATGTGTAAATCATTGTGCACGGAATAGGCAAAAAGTACATGTTATTCTTTCATTTATATTCTTGTATTTTTAAATTACACAACTATAGAAGTGTATTTTGTAGTTGTGGTAATATTTACCGTTTGCACAAATATTTTAAAAGAGATGAAGTATTTTATTACAAATTGTAACTGTTAAGGGGAAAATCCCAATGGGCCAAACCTGGCCCAAGTGCATCCGGTATGCACAGACTCATGACAATCCCTTTCGTCAGGTTTCGTTGTCTAATCAAGTTTACACTAAATTACCAATACGTATTAGTTAGATGTTTCAATAATGTCTTAATGAGCTATTGAAAATTTGAGATACAATAAGGGTGCATCACCACCACCACCTCCTGAATGTCTTCCCTGTAGAGCAGCATCTATGCAAAAATTTACAATTTATTAATTTACACGAAAATATTTATCATGTAGAGTAATTTAAGAAGAGATGACGCACATTTTTTAAAAGTTATTTAAAAAATATGTAAGAATAAAATAAATTAAAACGAATACGGATTTTCATACTAGTTTGTATTAGCTTCAAATATATAATTTGAAAATTGTTAAAAGAACAGTGTCTTGTAAGAAAAATAATGTTTATTTTTTTATAACTGCGTCATCTCTACTTAGGTATGTAGGAGAGACGACGTGCTATATTAGGTTAAATGACGCATTTGTAAATCTACATAAATTTACGCAAAGTACCAAAAACCTTAAATATTATGTACATACGTATATCTATAGATAACAAGAAAGCACTAAAAAATGCATTTATCAGAAATCATGACCGAACTAAATCGTAAGAGCGTTTTCACACGGCACCATATATCGCGCGCGATAAATGGTCGCAATATTGCTTTACACCAAATAATGTGTTCTCTAATATCGCTTGTGTGTGAAAATGGCTCATTAGAAAACACATAATTTGGTGTAAAAGCAATATTGCGACCATTTGTCGCGCGCGATATATGGTGCCGTGTGAAAACGCTCTAATGGTCTGCTGGTGCTACAAATATAGTGCAACGCTGCTCGATTTACTCAAAAAAGCTCAATTATCGCGAGAACTATGACTGCGTCATCTCACCTGACGCGCCAACTCTCCTCGAATACCCTAATAAAAAGGTATTGATAAAATACAGGGTGATTTCTTAGTTAATACTTTTTTTAGCTGTGTATCGAAGGCCTTAAAATAAACAACATTTTCAAATATCTTTTTTCAAAAAAGTCAAAAATTAGGTACTCACGTTCATTTATTACACTATGGATCAAATACGGTCCTGCCTAACTTAAACAATGTTTGTTTGTGTGTTGTGTTGCCAAATAATTGACCACCGACCCGTAAATTGCTGACTAATCAGACAAAAAACATAAAGTATAGCAGGCTACGTTTTGATGACCAGGCCTGCACTTTTTTACTTCTGTATCTTGCCTATTTTCTTTGAAAAAAGGTATTTGCAAATGTTGTTTATTTAAATGCCTTCTATACACAGCTAAAAAAGAAGTATCAACTTAGGAATCACCCTGTATATTATTTTAAGGTTAATTTAAAGCATGGACTACATTTTAAAATGTATACTTTATGCCTATTGTGCACTTATTGTTGTAAATATTTTCAAACATTAGATATACTTACTTAAGTTAAAGAAAAGCCGGAATTTTGTTTTTATATACCTAATAACTTTTTTCATATGGATCGGTTTTATTAATTTTTATCTTGTTTGAGGGAGGATGGATCAAGAGAGTAAGCGCCACAAATATAACATAGTTGTTTACATTTTTTCTTCTGTATAAAAACTCCAACGAAAAATGAGCTCTCTTTGTGAATTATTGCAGGCCCTACACGACCAATATTACTGACAGCACTGGATGGTATCGACCCCATTATTGTATGAACTTTGCCATTACACGATCAGTATTAGTATATATCTTCACTCCATTATTATTAAAAAATAATTACATTATTATTGTGATTTATCTTAAAGAATTATTTTATTTATATCATTTTATGATTGTCGTCGGGTCGTGTATGGACGCCTAATAATAAAGCGATAGATTCTTGTATTTTCATATTTTGTACAGCTATCAAATAAAGTAATGATTTCTTATGTTATAATATTAATTATACTTACTTAACTATTAAAATAAAAATTATTTTCCTAACAAAATTTTATTACAGAAATTAATGATTAAGGTACATGTACCAAATAAGGCCACCTTAAGCTTTAACTGACTATATCCTAGTAACTATGTAACAATAATTTATAAAAATTTGTATACATAAAGTTTGGCTTTATAAGAGTGATTTTAGAGATTCGTAACTAAGTGGTATTTTTCGGTCCTTGGTATTTTTGGGATATTAAAAAAAATGTCAAATGGCTTCATTAGGAAAACCAGCTCCTAATAAGGCCATAGACCAAATGTGAGAAGTAAATGTCTGTATTTCTTTCTCTATATTATTCTTAAATAAACATAACCTTAATAGGAAAATAATATGGATGTTCATCTATAGACAATATGTATTTTTTTAATAATTTAATATTTTTGTTATGTGTTCCTAATAAGGTCAGCGTTCAAAATGTGGGCATTTCATAATTTTGGGCGTCGCCCAACTCGGCTCCAAAAAGGGATATATCAGGTAAAATGATTTTTAATGAGTTTTGACAAGTGTCCAACTCGGCTCGAAGATCAATTAAATGTCCCTTCTGGGTACTTATGGTAATTAAGGTTTATCTAAAGAGATTAACGTAGTAGGTAGGTGCATGGGTAGTATAAAATAATAAAAATTATCAAATCTTGCACAAATTGTATTTTGAATATCAATTAGTGTTAATCGAAAGTGCGTTATATCTAAGAAAAATGGCTATGAATGGTTCTGCTGAACTAAGTGAAATTGTCAGTCAACGAGTTAAAATACTACTAGTATTAAACCAATTTAAATATAAAGAAGAAAATCGAAAATTATCTTCGGGGGAAACCAAGTGGAGGTGTATTAAAACAGGGTGTAATGCCTGCTTAAAAACCATCGGAGATTCATCTGGTCGAGAATTAACTTGGTCTAATCAAAACCATTCACACAAACGGGAACCAGAACATCTTTTGCAAAGGCAAATATTGACTCAATCGGCCAAAAGAAAAGCAGAAAGCGACCTGACAGAAAAACCAGCTAAAATAATGAGAAAAGCATTGGCGAAAGATAACAATACCAATGCTCTCACCGTAAGGGACGTGGAATGTGTAAGGATAAATATATATTATGCTCGGCGAAAATCACTACCAGCAGTACCAACGTCGATTATGGAAGTACACACAGCCCTAGATATAATGAATCTGAAAACACGTTCGAGTGAGGAATTTTTGTTAGTAAACGATAAAACAATGAACTTAGTTATATTTTCATGCAACAGTAATTTAAGTTACTTGTGTAAGTCACAAATTCTTTACATGGATGGCACTTTTTCTTACTGTACAAAATTTGTCAAGCAATTTTTCATCATACACGGATTTTTTAATGGACACTATATTCCTTTAGTTTTTTGCCTGTTAAAAGATAAATCAGAAGAAACCTATAAGTTGTGCTTGTGCAAAATTTTGGAATTGAGTACCAGAATTAAATTAGTACTTTCACCAAAAGAAGTAGTAGTGGATTATGAAATTGCAATTCATAATGCAGTGTTTCAAGTGTGGAATGATATTGAAATTACTTGCTGCAGATTTCATTTGGCCCAAGCCTGGTATCGTCAAATTCAAAAACTAGGTTTAACCCAATATTATAAGGATAATAAGTCGGAGGTAGGAAAATGGTTACATTATTGTTTTGGGCTCGTATTTTTAAAATCAAATGATGTTGAAGATTTTAATTTCTTTGAATTATATGAAATTAAGCCGCAATATCCAAATTTTCTGATTATCTTTTAAATACATATTTAACCAACGAGTCAAAGTTTCCACCACACATTTGGGCAAGCGCATCTGCAGCCCTCAATAAAACTACGAATGAATGAATCATTCCATGCGAATTTTAATAATTCTATGTACCAGACACATCCCTCTATATTTAATTTTATTCAAGAACTTCTCAATGTACAAGCAGAAACGTATGTTAAGTGTAATAGTATTAGTTTAATTCATAGATCTAGAAATTTAGCTATTAGGAAAAAACAGGAATTTATTGAAGATAAAATTTAAAAAAATAACAATAAGGATATTTCAATACTTTCTTATGTAAAAATGTTTTCCTATTATCACTCCCGATAATGTTTTTTTGTATTTCTATGTTTTTTTTGTTCATTAAATAAAATGTTAGTTTAAATTTAAATTATCGTGTTATTTTAGATTTAAAAATATAATCCATCCCTTTAATCCTTGGTCCATAAATTACTAGGCAATAAGTAAATGAATAAATTAGCCGAGATGGGTTATTTAAAATCAGGTACATTTTAAGTTCGCGCCCAGATGGGATAATTTTATGCAGCATACCTGGATCCTCGCGCCGAGTTGGGCGACACCCATAATTTTTGCTTGTAGCCTTATTTTGAACACATAACTTCAAATATAGAAAAAGCTATTTCCAGAAATTATCCAAATAATTGGACCTCTACTTACTCACACTGTTTTCTGTACAGCTTTCACTAACTTTTTATACCATAGACTGTTTAAAATAATTAATTTTTCAGGAAAAATTTGTTAATTTTAAATTGGTTAAAAATTATACCGCGGATTTCCGCGTGGAGCATTTGATTCTAGCGTCATCATGCGTAGGACTTTGAAACTACAAATCAAGTGTTGAGGCATATATTCCTGAATTATTAAAAATATCAATACACTTTTGACGTCGTATCCTCAGAATAGGCATATGGCCTTATTATGACCGTGGCCTTATTTGGTACATGTACCTTATAATACTTAAAACCGTAGCGACAATTTTTTGTGATATATTATGTTAATAGTAAAATAATAGGCAACATGCATTTTTGACTAAATACTTTTTGTTATACCTGTGTGGTAATAGAGGGTAGCTGGTTACCAGACCCTATTACCATTTTGTGTTATCCCTTTTT
The DNA here is from genome assembly GCA_935413205.1 of Polydrusus cervinus. Taxonomy (NCBI): domain Eukaryota; kingdom Metazoa; phylum Arthropoda; class Insecta; order Coleoptera; family Curculionidae; genus Polydrusus; species Polydrusus cervinus. Next base: position 49,084,890 of record OW284514.1, read on the forward strand.
AACGTGAAATATAGATAAGAACGGAGCTAAGCCGTATATTGGCGTGTCGAGTTCCAGCGATCGGAAAAACAACCATTGGGTGAATTTCGCACGATGATTATTTTCTAATTGACCAGTGAGAAGCGGAAAATGGACTCAAAAGATAAATAGAGTGTTTATTAGAGTAGATTTTCTTATAGTCCACGTTGACTCTTTAAATTTTTGGTACGGAAACATCGCTTCCTTTGTTATATACAGGGTGTCCTGTAACTTATGGGCCGTAGAGTAACTGGAGATACTAGACATCAAACTAAGCCGATTATGTCATATAAGGCTTTTCGGATTGTCACTTTTGTTTTTTTTTGTTAATTTAATTATTTACTATGTTTTTTTATGCTTTGGGATGTTTAAAGGGAAATATTTCGAAAACCATTAAAGATATTAAGATCAATCAAGTACACATTTTTGACTCAGAAAATGCTCTTTTTAAGAAACTATAATTGAAAAACACTTATTATCACAGGTAAGAAAAAAAAATCATAGATTTATGAAGCCCAGTGTATGCAACTAGCGCCCTCTAGATTGAAACTTGAAAATTTCTACAAATTCTTATTTCTTGCTCATAAAAACATAATAATGCCAACTTTCAATTCGATTCATTAAACCGTTTTAAAATTATGCATCATTTTCGAGACTAAACTTTTACTTTCAACACCCTGTATCTCTTGAACGAGTAACAATCCGAAAAAACTTATATGACATAATCGGCTTAGTTTGATGTCTAGAATCTCCAGTTACTCTACGGCCCATAAGTTACGAGACACCCTGTATATACTTTGCTGTTTTTTTTACAGAAGACGGAAATATAAACAAGAATACTATACAGTGTCCGCAAGAAAGTCCGCATCAAATGGCATATTTTTTTATTAAAAGGTATAGGTAAAAATTGAAAAAGCAGTTTTTGCTTGCCTAAAAACCAAAAATGACGTATACTGAAGCAGCTGCACTACTTGTGTTACCTTATTAATATTTATTCTTTTTAATCCAATATTAACTAAGTAAAATTTCAACGAAAGCTTCTTAATATTTTCTTTTTGTACATCTTAAGAAACGTCGTTTTGGCAAAACTGGTGTAATTAGATAAACTTTGCATCAAACATTAACATACTTATCAATAACAATTTTAGTTTTTGAAGCAAAATAAATAATTGGAAACAAAAATTTTACACAAAATTGCTTTAAAATAATAAATGAAGTAAAGGCAAATGGTTTTATATCAATGTATAAAAGTTAATCTACGAGGGTTGATCAAAATTTTCAAGAAACTGGCAAAAAATAAAAATTGTATTAGACTGTCAAAATTTTTATAAAGGCTAAAAATGCCTAAATAAACATCTTTCTCGAATACATTTTTTTCGATATTTTGATAAATAAGGGCATTTTTGAACCTATTCTATTAAAAATGTCAAATTTGACAGGTAAGGCAAGTCGTGCAGCTGCTTCAGTATACGTCATATTTGGTTTTTAGACAAGCAAAAACGAACTGCTTTTTCAATTTTTACCTATACCTAATAATAAAAAAATATGCTATTTGATGCGGACTTTCTTGCGGACACATTCAAAAAATTATTTTTTCTTAAATTAAAATGACACCCTAATCTTCATTGTAATTTTTCATAAAATTTTTGGAATCATCTTTATTGTGGCATAGCCAATTTTTGAAGCTATTCATAAATATCGAAAGAATATCGATCGGGCTGTTTTAGTTCTCTAATCAGGTTCACATTTAATTACCAATTAGGTAGATGTTCGAATAATGCCCTAATGAGCCATTAATCTTCACTGAACACGCATCGCTACTATGTTACCTTCGCTTCTGCAAGGAAGCCATTTTATAATAATTATTATACTGGCATATCATATCTTTGGTGGAAAATTGAGAACTGATTGGCTTCGTTATATAAAACATACCTGTCTATTATAAAGGTGTATTTTCTGAAGAAAAAGAGTTCGCATTAAATAACTCCCAATTAAGGGCAATCTACTAGTTACATGAACATAAAAAATCAGTTTATTACGATATTTCTGTTGTTTTGCGTATCCTCAAAGATGGACAAGTAACCCCAGAGAGTAATAGTTGCCAAATTTTAATTTTAAAATAGAAATATAGTCGGGAAAACTGATATTTATGCCTTGAAGGCATGTAATCAATAAGATGTGAATATATTAGTTCACAGGGTAATTATGTTACATAGAGTATTTATAAATAGCCAGGTTTAATATAGATTTATACTAATTCTTTTCTATCCAAAAACTTGTTTATTGCTAAATTAAAAAAAAAAAATGGCTAAATTTTGGGCTAGGTAGTAGGTATATAAAAACTTTCTGTTTTTACTGTTTGATATTTTTAAGTAATTATTGAGAAAATAAATAAATTAAACTATTGGACAGGACCAGATCAAATTTACGTCATGAATATCTCAGTTTGACAATGTTGTCAATGTTCTCTAAAATGTATATACCTACATACATATTAAAATACCAAAAAGTAACAAGAGTCTCAAATTGTTTAAAACGAAATAGAAAGAAAAAAAAACGTATTATTTCCTAAGAGTTATTTATATTTTAGGTTAAGAGTCTAGTGATGTATTCGCCATTTCATTTTTTGATCAATATTTCTTATCTTCCTCGCTTTATTCAAGAAGGGGCCAAATAGCCGGCTTTGAGTAGCAATTACCTTGAACTAAATAAATTTTGATTAATGAATTAATCAAAACAAAAAACGAAAATTTGTGAAAATTGTCCATTTTTCTTTTTCTGCTTTTATTACTTTCTAAATTCAAACTTGTTTAACTTTAAATTGTAGGATATTATGCTTCAAATATTAAGTTTTTTGAAAAAAGGTATTTGAAAATGTCATTTATTTTAATGCGTTCTATACCCAGCTAAAAAAGAAGTATCATCAACTTAGGAATCACCCTGTATAAACAAAAAATCAAACTTTTTTTAAAAACATTTCTCGAATCAATATGGCTTACAAAGAAGCCAACTTACATCAAAGAACAAATCGAGCGGCACAATGCTTGGGCCTTTTGATCCGTCACCTTCCTTTGTGAGGCTATTTTTATTTAATAAATAAGATCATTTTGGATACATTTCTCTTAAAGTTTAATTTTTATTCGCAAATTAATTTCAATATTGTCCTTAAAATAATTGTGTTTAAAAATATTTTCTCAGAAACTATAAACAAGCCGCCACCGTCATCGAGGCATGTGATTGAACGAATACCAGCTGTACGTCGGTAAAGGCTTCTTTATATTTCTCGCAAAAGAATAATATTAATATAAAAACGTGTGCCGCCACATATCGTAATTTTTTACGATTGTTTTTTGTAATTAAAAAATGTGTTGATCTGCTTCTTTATAAAATATTTTTTCACAATAAAAAAGTTTTGAAGCATCTCCGTCTTGTAAATGAAGTGTTTTTTCTCAAACTACTTGAGTACGTATAGTGTTGCTCGGGAAGAGCCCGGGCCTACCGTGCCCATTAAAAAAATAGGCCCCGTTTCTATGTAATAAAGGAGTTTTGAACTTGCATTGTCTATATTTGTTTTAAATCACCATCTCCAGTCTAAAGAAACATTTTTGTCTCAAACCTTCAAGCAGATACTTATTACGTGTTTTATTTTATATTTTGAAAGAGTTTACGATGCAGTTTTAACTTCCCAGCCTCCTTCGTTCGCGAAGAAGCAATTCATCCCAAGAATCTTGGTCTAGGACCGCCCCTGACATTAAATAATGAGTGCAAATGATAGAAAGTGTCAATAATTATTAAGTATCACATCACATCTGAATGGACTACTAACCAGCACTGTAATTAGTATTGTAACTATTAATAAAATATTTGTAAGACTTTAATTATCCTACACGAACAGCCCCCAAGTAAATTATAAAACTGGACACACTCAATTCGTATACTAGTATAATATTAATATATTCACTGAAAAGGCAATCTGATATTTAGTAATCAACCAAATTTAGGCTATCTTTTGTCTACTTTTTAAAAAGATTTACTGCTGTTTATTTCTATTTTATTAACTGTCTATTAATTATTGATGGCTTTACCAAATTATTACTATAATTATCGTCCCCTCATTAAAGTTACAAAAGGCCATAGAACAATGACAAGAGCTTGTTACTATCGTAAGAAGGTGTTTGTCAAGATGACGGTATATTTTCCATTGTCAGATAAAATCGTCGACAAATTAATTATCCACTTACGTTTCCGTTTATTTTTTTAACGAATTAATAACACACGTACGCTCGCGGCTGTCAGTCATTTTACCTGTACTAATTTGACATAATTAAGGCTGGAAAATTGGACGTTAAAATTGCCTAATCATGTTGTTGCACGGTTGTAGTTTGTTCGCATCGGTAACATTGTGCTGCAAATATAAAAAATAATGTTGAAAAGTTTACGTTAATGTGTTGAAAACGTTAACAAGGTGAAAATATATAATTATGACGCTAAGTTTAAATAAGTTTTACTACTTCAATAGTAAAATTATATTGGTTTAAACTTGAAATAATAGTTCATACTTAAAGTGGAGTGAATATTTAGAAGGAAAGAAATAAGTACTAAGTACTCAAAGCCTTTCTCCACTGTCATATTAATAAAAAACTTGTTTTGTAATAGAAATTCTCTACATGTTTCGAACGCAGAAACATTTATCGTCAGGAGAACAAATTAAATTAAGAAAGAAAAGGGTAAATATCATCTTAACGCAGCCTTAAGATTATAATATTAGATGAAATAAAGGTTCAATGAGTAGAACAGTGAGAAAATCATCACCAAAATACACCTCACATTGTGAAAAGGGAAGTATATCAAGGTTTAAAGTTTTGGGTACTATCAGAATTGTAGAATAAGAGGTTTAACGGTTGTGGTGTGAGAAAGAGAGTTGTTAAGAGAAATGAAGAGTAATAAGGGTAGATTATTGTTTCTTGGGTTGGCGGAAGAGCCAATATACTTCAGTGGTGGATCCAGGATTTGCTGAGGGGGGGGGGGGGGGAGCGTATCTCGGCTTTAAAAATCTTCTTACGCTCAAAAGTGACTTCTAAAAAAAATTCTGACCCTTCACATGCCTTACAATTTTCAAGGCTCACAGTATAAAAGCACCCACTTGGTAAGGCTCGGGGGAGGGGGGGGGGGACCTGCCCACCCTTTGGAATACTTAGACCTAAGTATAAGGCCCATTGTATCTAGTAATAGAGTAATGTCAGCCAGACGAGACCTACGTGACAAATTTCGGACATACTTTTTTATTATGCGTATGTCACTCCGGGGATCGAACCCGGAGCGCTACGGCCGAATGCCAGTCAGTGGCATTACTAGCCCTCTGACCTGGGGGTGGCCTAGGGTGGGCCTGTTATTGTGACTTGCAGTTGCAACTCGTGTAGATGCGGGCCGGCGGAGAGCCCGCTGCAGGCAAAATGCGCCGCGAGATTGTTTTTGGACCACGCCAAATTTTAACAAATTTGGTAAATAATCAACAGTAATATCACAAGACCTCGTTTTTTAAACGGTTAGATCTTTTAGCTGTTACGAAAACTTTTTTTGCAAATTTCTCGAGTTGAATTTATACATGTTTATTTTGATCAGATCCCGAGGGCGAAGCTCGAGGGATTTAATTTTTGAATAAACAAGCCCAAAGTTCAACGAGTATTTCCAAACAAGTTTGAGTGAAAATGGAAAATTTAACCATTAAAAAAATTATGGTTGAGTGATATTTGGCAAGATTATTTCGTACATCGTTGAATAAACATGCCCAAAGTTCAACGACGTCAACGAGTAGAATTACCAAATAAGTTTGAGGCTGACAACCAAAATACATTGATTATGATATATTTGCGATGCGAGTAGCGAGCTTACAAAGTCAGCCTTTTTGGGGGGGGGACCTATAGGGGCCCGTAATACATATTTCGGACAAATGAGATGGTACTATGAAAAAGGATAGTAGGAATATATAAATATATATATAGATATAGAATAATAAATTATATTCGCCACGTTTTTTTGGGCCAGCCCGTATACTCCAATATAATTTTAAAATGTGTACCTCAATGGTCTCTACAACTTTTGTACTTCGAATTCTTAAGATAAAGAAGAAAATGAACTTTACTCTAACGTTGACTCAGTGGCGTAGCTAGCATTGAATGGGCCCTGTATCAAGAGCCAGGTAGTGGGCCCGTCGGCTAGAGAGGGGATCGGTTAAAATATAATTAAAACAAACAGAACAGAATAGTTTATAAGAATTTATTCTAATGAAAGGAAGTAATAAAATAGAACAAACAAAATATGCATAAAATAAACATGATTTTTAACAAAAAACAAATAAAAACAAAAAACATAACAATAAATTCTAGTAATAATTATAATAACGTTGCCTTTCTAGCTTTTTTCCGCAAAAACATTAATTAATTTGCCCAATTTTGGGGATGATTTAAGGTTTTGCAATTCATTCTTTTCTATGGACATTATTGCTAAATCTGTCAACCTTTCTTGTGACATTGAATTGCGTAAATAACATTTTATTAATTTTAATTTTAAAAAGCTTCTTTTAGCTGTGTTGCTACTGTAACATGTTAAGAATAGCGAACAAGCTGTAATAACTTCCGAGAGATTAGAAGATTCGCTATTGAATTTAATCAAAATTAATTCAGTTCTTTAATATTTGCAAGTTTTGTAATTTCTGTATCCGAGACAGAGTTTCAAAGAAATTAGTTGGCTTAAAAAATTGTTACTTAAATCGGTTCTGTATTTATTTAAGAGTTCTAGTGCTCTGCCTTTTAAAATCTCTTCTGGAAGAGAAATGATATTTTTCGGTTGTAAAATTTCGCTTTGAAACCTTTATTTGGTCTGTAATATAAATATATCCAAACATTGGTAAAAAATATTCATTTTAAAATAAATTATGGAATCGTTAATCCTTTCATCTTGAGCAATTTCATCAAAGAAATGTTTGACTTTTTATTGATGAATTATGATTTTATTTAAAGTAGTATCCAAACTAAATATCTGATATTTGCTAAACAGCAAAAACATTTTTTCTCCTTTTGGTGGGCCCCTTAGGCCAGTGGGCCCTGTATCATTAATACAGCTGATACAGCGGTTGCTACGCCACTGCGTTGACTCACCCTGTACATATTTTTTTAGTTCTTCTCCAAATTGATAAAGAAACACGTTTTTTAGTACATGATGTGTTCATTAACATAACTAAAACTGTAACAACATCCCGGTCAAATTATTTATCGGTAAGACGAGTTAATTACAAGAAAGATAAATTAACACACAAGCTTATAATACCGTATTGGCAAATTCGAATCTAGGGTGCGAAATCTCTAATGCAACCAAGAGAGAAGGCACATATGGGTAAAACCTTCAGTTAAAAAGAGACACCTAACCACTGTCCTACATTCCTGAAAGGGGGGATATGTGTGTGGTGTGACCGAGTCGACTATCGATTGCTCCGTGGCTGCTTCGACCGCGTGTTCTAAGGAATGGAAGGTGGGAGGTAGGGGATAACGTGTTCTCTGTTTATCGTGTTAAACACTACTAATAATCTCTGTCTGATGGGTTTATAGCGGCACCCTAGATTCAAGATTGCCAATACGGTATAATAGTTTATGTCGCTGAATTGGTCTGTATATACACTTTTTGATTCTTTAAAAATATACAAGACGTTCCATTTAAAATAAAAGAGTATTATTTATGACTAATCCTGTATAATTACAGCAACGATTTCGTTCTTTCTTTATGCCAATTTAAAAAAAAAATTTTGACATAAATTAGTAATATTCCATATATTTTTTACACCCTGTATAGTTAATGGCCATAGTTGGAGCGTTAGTTCGAGAAGCGAGAGGTTCGAGGTTCGTTTCCCAGCGCTGACTTTTTAAATTAAAATTTTTTTTAAACTTTGTTTACATATTTTTCAATTATATTTAATTATAAATTAATGATTACTTTAAGTAATTTGTTAGTAAGTTGTGTTGTACCAGCGCTAACTATTACCTATGTCACACCATCTCTAGTAAATTCTGAGACATTTTGTCACGAGCGTCGACACAATAAAACACAAGGATTTAATTAAACTTATTCGTCTCGGCAAAGTGGGATGATGTTCGTCGGGCCGGCCGTAAAACTGCATTTAATTAAGAAGTTCAGATTCTTCGAATTTTTGGCGTAATTACGCGTTCCAGAGCGCTTCCTTTGTTCTGGAATAGCTTAATCCAGAATTCTCACCAATGTTGCCATCTTAATGCATCAAAAATTACACCTTTAACATATACCCAGTGTCGTATCAGAGAGCTTCTCTATTTGTCATATATTGTTTGGTTGATGATTGAATCTAGAAGGTTTTGGTAATATTAATACTTTATCATTCTCTTCAGTGGCAACAGTGGCGTAGCCAGAAAATATGCTCAGGGGGGGGGGGGGGGGGCTCAGTGGTCGTAAGTAGGGCATATTTTTTTTCTGGAGAGAAGGATAGTCGGGACTACATACATTTTATGATATTGTACCTAGTGAGAAGAGGGAAAAATTTTCATAGCCACGCCCAAAGTCGTTTAAAATTCACCTACCTGCTATCAAATTAGGTCATTACCGAGACCTTAATTATAACCTCTCCCCTCTCGTTTTTCTATCATAACTTTAACAACTTTCTAGATATTTTTATGAATTTTTCACACATGCCCTCTAAGTATCAATAGCCATTTTTTGGTGTAGAAAAATTTTAAAATTTTTTAACCAGTGGCGTCCTGAAAGGGTTTGGACTAGACATTATGGAAATATATTAAGTACGCCACTGCTTTTTCTTAAGATAACTTTTCTTCTTAAAATCACTTAAGGATTTACACCAATAAGGATCAGCATCTTATTCTGAAACACCCGATATAATAGAAAAATACTATAAAATATTATTATTTTTACTCGTTTTCCTATAAAATTGTGTTCGAAACCTTAATCTCTAAATAAAACAGAACTTTTAGAAAGAAAAGTTTAAAAACTAAACGTTTCCTACAAGATCTTTTTAATCTAAGCCAAGAATACATTATTTAAAAATTTAAATTAAGAGTCAAAGCGTGAGACAAAAAATTAGGTTGCAATTAGACTTTTAGAACCGAGCTCCTAGGCTAAAGCCCCCTCCCCACCTAAATACGCCACTTAGTGTCAATAATGTCGCGCATCGAAATGGTAGGCGACAAGAACGTGTAGCTTAGATGATTTAAAATTACGTTTTAATTTATTTAATTTGTTGTGCGCTATTTATTTACTGAAACACCAAAATGTTTAATAATTGTATTAAAGTGAAGCAAAGCAAAACAATTTACGATACATTACGGTGAATAACATACTAGGCTTAAGAAATAAAAATAAAGTTATGAAATCGGTAAATTTAGAGAGTGTTCGCTAAAGAAGAGTTGTCCCCGTAAAAACTCACATTAACTCAACTCACTATTTGAAATAAGTTCAAGAGGAACAATTTTCACTTTACAGTCAACTCAGACCAAGAGAAATAAACAATTTAACACTTAAATTAACATTTAAAAGATCACTTACTCACTGGCTGGAAACTGCTCTGGTTCTGAGATTGTGTTTTTACATCATTTAGAGAGACTTAAGTGACTAAACGGGCAGAGGTTACCCTTACACTTAAATACGTTAAACAACTCCACTGAGTAAGTGTTTATTGTGTTTTGTAACCCCTACCAAAATAGAGAAGGAATTCCTTTTTGCTGTGTCAGAAATTATTAACATTAGAAGAAAGGCTTCTTAAATGTACCATTCAAAATGGAACCCTTTCTTTAACCAATTACTAAGAGTTAATTTTATAAACATTTGTCTATTGACTCCTCCTATAAAACTAGAAATGTTCTTGTCCTTGTTCTATGCACTATCTTTCCACTACACCTATTCTTTTTATCAAACTTATCACCTTAAGGATACCAATCCATATCCGACAATATTAAAATTTTAATGCCATTGCTAGTTTAAACATATATCTCAATTAACAATCAGACTGTTTTTTTATGACAACAGTATAAATAGTAGATGGATAGAGTTTTATCAGAAAATTTACCTCATACATTTAGCTAGAGGTGGTGTTGTTTTCGATTGATTACATTGAAAACAATACCTCTAGCTATCGAAAACAACCCCTCTAGCTATTGAACACAAAACCATACAAACCTCCTTACAACGCCATTATTGGAATAATATGTCAGTCTAACATGCTCATTGTTTCGAGTTAAGTTTTAAAAATGTCATGTTTTGAAAAGGAATCATTCGAAGTAATTCAAGTAAAGATCGCACAGAGTATCCCAAAAAACACTAAAAATAGAGTTATTAATAATTATTAAAGTAAAATATATAATACATTATTGCATTTAACTTTTGTTAATTCGAGTAATTTTCTCTCTTGTATAAAAAATTTTGTATTTAAGCATATTGCCTTATAAAAACTACATTCGTTTATTTTCACCTTTTGTAAAATAGCCCTCCTCCTTCGGACTCGGGCTATTTCGCCAAAATGAGGAAATAAACTCATGTAGTTTTTAAGCAAGAATATCGAAAATTTTTAAGCACTCGTGTAATTACCTCCATACATGATGACGTCCATCATGTACTTTGTTGCCTAATATACATTAAGGGTGGCGAGCGGATGTATCTGGTTAAAAATGTATTAAGAAATATTATGTTTAGTGTTATTTAAAGTAAAATTAGTTAGTGAGAGAAACTGCAGAAACAGGAGGTCGCAAAAATAGAGTGTATTTCTATTTCGGTGAACTTAAAATTTATAATCATCATTTTTGTCTTTAGTCAAAAATCAATTTTTAAGAACAATCTGTGTAGTGAAGTAGCATAAACATACGGTTCCTTTATGAATCAAATGAACAGGACGGACGAATGCGTTTAATTACATTTTTAATTATTTTTTAATATTTATTTAATTCATAGTTTCGCAGATGATACTGCAATTTTTTATACAGATACAAATTGGGACAACTTAAATAACAAAATTAAAAAATACTTTTAAAATTATAAAAATTTATTAACAATTAATTTTGATAAAACTAATTATCTTTCTTCTACTTTAAATCCAAATAGCATACCACAAAATATGAACAGTAATAAAATAACCCATGAAATTCAAATTTAAAAGATAAATATTTAGGAATAATCTTTGAAAGTAAATTAAATTGGAATTTTCACATAGAATATTTGATTAAAAATAAAGAAGTTTACTACCAATTTTTAGAAACATGAAAACATATTTGAACGTAAAACATATGGAAATATTATATTATGCTTTAGTTAAAACTCATTTAAATTACCCAATTTTAGGTTGGGGAGGAACAAATAGAACTTTAGTTAAAAAATTAGAAATATTACAGAAAATGTTTCTAAAAATTATATTTAATAAAGATTATATTTATCCTTCTAAAGAACTATATTCTGAAACAAAACAAATAAACATTAGACAACTTTACATTTATAACATTCTAATATACATATTTAAAAATAAAAATCATATACCATTTAAAAACTATAATCATAATACACGTCATAAAAATAAAATAACCATTAAAACCTAAAATAAAAAAGTCCATAGGACAAAAAAGATGTCAAATAATTATGTTTTTATTTAAACGATTATTTAACAACAAAAATTAAAAAACAATATATTTCATTAAAAAAATATAAAGTCGAAATAAAAGCATGGACATTGGAAACGGATAATTTAAAAATATTTTTGGAAATATAATAATACATAATATTTTACAAAATTTTATTAAGTATATCTATATTTCAAAAAACTGCGTTTATAGATTTATACATATATACTTAAACATGTTTTATTTGCAATTAAACTTTTATTTAATGTTAACAAATATAAAAAAAAATTTAATATTCTTTTAATATTTATAATTTTAGATACTTAAAAGAAATAAGATTTGCCCCTAACAAGCACGTCTTCAAGGGATTGAAAAATAAGTTTATTGAAGAAAATAAAATAAACATATTTATCATAACTATTGAAAACAAACTTAATATTATTTTAAATCAACAAAAGTAGAATATCCATCGTTTAAAACTACTCTGTAGAAAAAACTACATTTAACTATTTTAATATGGAAAACAAACGTCTAGATCTTGTGAAGAAGATATTATATATATTCATATTTTAATAACCTTTTGGATTTTCATAATTTTTAAATATTATTAATTATTTAATCCGCCTATAAATTATTCAACATCCTGTACAGTTTTATTTCTATATAAGTAAAAAAAACTTAAGACCGACTTTTCGTCAATAAAGAGAAATAAAAAAACTGATAGTCAAGATCTAAATTATACTAAAAATTCAAAAAAATTAGCTTGAAGCCATTTCCCATACGATTTGTGAGGGGTCCATTTTAGTAGGTATAAGGTTCACAATTTGAATCATAGAAAATATATAATATGTACTCTACAACTCAAGTCGATTGTCCATATCGCGATCGGAAGTTTGATCGACGTCGTGCTCAATTTACTTTCTTATGCAATATAAACATCGTATCCATTCTTGTAGTACAAATTGTTATTTTCTTCGAAATTCAATTACATTGGAACACAAAGTATAATAACAAAATCTACCACTCCTTAGTTTACCATGACCATAGTATTTTAATCGTAATTTAAAGTTGCAAAAACTTGGCAACATTCCTTCAAACTTCGCAGTCTTGGGCGGAGTTTTCTTCATTAGGGGAACGCTACTTACATAAATTAGTTTATTTTCCGCCTTTTGTTGAGCTACGAAAACGTTCGCGACGCGTCTCTGTTCAAGACCGTTTCAATTTGAGAATTAAATTAAATTATTTCTTTGGAACTTAATTTGCTAGAGGTGAGGAATTTTAACAGCCAGTGGTGGTTGGAGGAATATAAAAAAAATACTAATTATTTTATTAGGGCTGTAATTTAGCATTATCTACTAAAAGTTTTTTTATAACTTTTTAGGAAAGTCAATTTGGGATAACTGGTCGAATCTGCATTACTGAAAACGTTCAGTTTGTATAATTCCTTAGCGTTTTTATATAGTTTTAAAATGAAAACCATTTTATATAAGAAACTTTCAGAGAGTTTCTTTTAAGCATGTAATTTCGAAATAATATAAGAATGCATTTATTTCTCTCTTCAAACAATCCACTATTGGAATCTTGTTTCTACTGTACATACCATAAACTGTATTTCCAATTATTCTGGCACCTTCCTCATTTAACTTTCGAGGGATGCCATTAAAATACGCCACATTATAGTACTTGGCGCCTCAGTCAACTCACAAGCTTCTGACGTATCACAATACTTAAGTAAACCTTGGTTGATACGCATAACCATGGATGCATTTTGGTTTTCGTTAAAATCATTACGGATTCATTATTTTCGACGTCTCAGAGCGAAACATATATGTTACTTTAATTCACAAAGAAAAATAACACATTTTTTATATGAGCCCACAGAAAAAAGTCAAGAGTGGTTATATCGGGAGACCTAGCTGGCCATTCAATTGCATCCCTTCGTCCAATCCATTTACCAGAAAAGTTATCTCTAGATATACCCGCACCACCCGTTTAAATTGTGAATTAGGTCATATTGTTGAAGTCATATTTGTTCAGTCGGTAAATTGGGATTATTATAGTTCGAGAATAATGATCTAAGATCTGGAAAAACATTATCTGACAAAAGTAATAAATATCGTTTAGATTTCAAATTCCCGCGTGTAAAATAGGGTCCTATGACGTGTCCAATAATGCCATACCAAACATTGTTTTTTTTTTGTAGTCGTTGAATGTGAATTTGGTCCATCCAATATGGTTGTTGGTCTGACTAATACCTACAGTTGTGTTGATTTACATGCCAATGTAGGAGTTGACAATTTAATTTATCCGTAATAATCACGCAGAACTCAATTCTGCATCAAAATCGTATTCAATCAATTCTTTGAATTTTTTTACTTTCGTACTTTTTAGAATGAAATATCCACTCATATTATGATTTAAAGACCTTTATTGTGCCAAATTTATTGAATTTTCTACTACATCTAATAATTCATTCCGGTCTTCAACTTTTTTGTCTTTCTTTGACACAATCAGTTTCATTAAAAAGTTGGAATGTGTTAGAAATGGTTGACTTAGAGATATGGTTCCGGCCTGGATGCAATTCATTAGAGATATTCACCAGTTTGTTCCATACCCTATCATCATTATAATTTCAATGCATCTGTTGTCAATATCATCATCTTGACAAAAAGAACGTTGTTATGGAGGTAAATATTTTTTTTAGGTAACATGATGAACTAGAAAATTAAGAAATTTTATAATTTATCAGCAAATTATATTCAAAACTTGATGTCTCGATAAGGGTTAAATTTGGGTAGGTACGTGATGTGCTTAACAATTTTTCTTTAAATTAAGCCAAAACTGAAGGCGCAAAAAATTAAAAACGAAAACTAATATTTTTGTTTTTTTTCGGATAAATCCGAAATTATTGAGAATATTTACAATTTTTTTTTAGCAAATTATTAAGCCCCAAAATACACAACCGTGTCACAATTTAACCATCTTCGTTCAGGCACACGAATTTGTAGCACCCTGTATGTTCTTGACTATGAGCGTCAAATTTGCACATCAATCAAGCAAATTAATGATCAATATAAATCACATTTGTCTTATTGGTAGGCCAGTGAGATTTCTTCAAAAAATACACGTATGGTGTTATTCAACGAAAAAAAGTTAATACGAATCGCATAGTCACTTGGAATAACCCACATACCTATTAACGGATAATTTAAACCTTATGTAAATTGCTAACCTAAATACTAAGTATTTAATTATCTCATGGTCAAACTAATTCCCAAACACACAAGAAAATGGTAAAAAAAAAAACTAATATCATTTAAGACTACTCAAGGATCTCGTCCGGTGGCCCTGAAACTCTCGACAAACCATTCAGATAAGGTGTCGAAAAATCGTGTGTTGTGCTTTACACCTGATCCCAAGTGCCTCTTCTTGAAGCCTTCTTTTCCTTCCATTATAAACTCCTTTATGCGCTTTTATTCCTTTTTCAACATTGTTGATTTAACGGCGGTTTTCTGCTCAGTAACGGCATCAGCAGTGGCATTTTATGCATATTTCGTGTTAATTAACTTTACAATATTTAAAATTTAGGTATTTTTATTAAAAACAAACGAAACGTAACGAAAAATGTGTCTTGCAGTTTTACCGTTTTAAGAAAAATATCAGAATTTTAGAATAATAATTGTTATATGGTAAATAAGTCCAATTATTTTCGGTAAATTAAAAGCTACCAAAAGGGATGATCCAGAACGTTTTCAGTGTAGTGGAGGGGGGGAATAGGCGAGTACAACACAAACTACAAGAATTAAGTTTTTGAATAAATAGGATTGATTACACTGTACTGTAACATAACACCTGAAGACTACTGGAGATACTTACCAAATGAAATAAAAAATACTAATCTATTAAATTTTATGTCAATGAAAATAAATAGGCACCTACATTTAAACAATATAATAAATAATATTATTAATAATAATTATCAAACCCAACAACTATCCATTTACAGAGAACTATATCATCAGTTCATCAATTTTTTTAATATATTATTATTTACTCCCAACCAATACAAGTTTATTACAGGGCTTAAATTTAACTAACTTAAATAGTATTATAACACAACAATATTCTTAATTAATATTCAAAAAATTAGTTAATAAAACAGTTATAATTCAAATATGAACATTATCTTAGTAAATATTTTTTTGAATGAAATTTATATAATTTTAGTTTTGGAGTTGGAGTTGCATTGGTTTTATTTGTTTTACATCACAACATTTTAATTGGTGAGTATCTCCAGTCGTCTTCAGGTGAATACTAAATAAGTAAAGTAACCACAGCTCTATTTATACTAGCTAGATGCACTAGAGCATAACTGAGATGGGTGCAGTCATGTGATCGTGTGCGTTATTTTAAGTTTACATCTACTTAACAAAGGTTTCCAGATATTTCTTATATCTAATGAGGGCTTACTAAAACAATCTTGGTTCAGGTGTATGGTAGCAATTTTCTTGAACATACTCTTCCCCTAGTGTGGTTCTTTATGCAGGATTTGAGCTTCATTCAACTTGATGTGATGGCCATGTGTCCAGGCATGGTCAGCTGTACCTGATTTTTCTCGACGAAGACTAGACCAGCAAGTCAAAAAGACAGGAAAAACTGTGTCTACCAAATCCCCTGCGAATGTAGCCGATCTTACATTGATGAGACTCTAAGACCACTTGAAACTAGCATTAAGGAACGCAGAAATAACACGCTTAAAGGAGAAATCGAAAAATCAGTTGCAGCTAACCATGCCTGGACACATGGTCATCACATCAAGTGGACAGAAGCTCAAATCCTGCATAAAGAACGACATTGGAGGAAGTTCAAGGAAGCTTCTACCATGTACCAGAATCCAGTTTGTTTTAGTAAGGCCTCAGTAGATATTAGAAATATCTAGAATACAAACTGAACACATGACTGCACCCATCTCAGTTATGCTCCACAGTGCATCTAGCTAGTATAAATAGAGCTGTAGTTACTTTACTTATTTAGTATTCACCTGGATACTATTGGAGATATTTACCAGTTAAAACGTTGTGATGTAAAAAAATAAAGACAATGCAAGTTCAAAACTTTTCTAACATTCAAGAAACATAATTTCAAATTTAATCCATTATATAACAATGACAGTTTTCAAAAATTACTGTTTATCTTTATGGTTTAATGAAAGTTAGTTTGTCATGTAAGTTTACATTACAGACAATTTTAAAAGTTATATCCGGAATTTCTGTATTAAAAATTAAAGAACGAATAAATATGCAATTTTTATAAATTATTTATATCTCAGTAGTTATTTTTGGTCTAGTTTATGAATACATTTTTTAACCTTATTTTATAATTTTTTAAATGGTTTTAACACTATTAATTTTACTGAACCTCAAAATGAAAGAAGATGAATTTTTGATTATACTAACGCATAATAAATATTTCTAAAATAATTACCGATGTAAGGATATTTAATGACGAATTTTAAAGAATATTTCTATTAACGGATAAATGCTTTCTATATGTTTTTTCCAACTTTAGAGCCTTCCATACCAGTGCAAAACGCGGCATCGTTTCCTGACTTATCTAATTAAAAATGTAATATAAAAATTTTACTAAGGGGTTTGTTTACAAGAACTTCTAGTTTGGTGGATAATACCTTATTTTCAATTATACATTCAAATTATATCATCTGCTATGAAGAACATAAAAAAGAGATATTGCCGTTATTCATGTTAATATCTTATTTTCGATTACAATTACAAATGATGCTCCGATATTATGTTAAAAATCTCCACCGACGCTGCGCCACTTAATTCTCGTGAAATTTGTTTTCATAAAATTTTGTATATAAAAAAGGCATTTTATTACCATCGCCAGATACAGCTACAATATACGTGATGTGGTGGAAATGCATAATTTATTAATGATGATCGATTATTGTTTGCTCTTAAATTTTGATCAATTTTTAAACCTAAAATTTTAATGTGATCTATGTAATTAATATGTTTTACATAAAATATTATTGGTCGTTTTCGATACATACTCTTTGTTAGTACATAAAAGAAGATTTATTGAAAGTTAACTTGTAAGATTCTAAGCAGTTGAATAGAATTTTTAAATCCAGTTTAATTTGCAATATTATATTATTATGCACATAAAAATTCATTTTATAAAGAAACAATAATCCCAACAAAAAATACCTATATATTATTTAAAAAATAATCATAAATCGTTATCATAAGAGAGATACAGAAAAATAAATAGAACCTAAAAAAGTTGCTTTAAAAAGCTTTTGCCACTGCTTTCAATTCACGCACGTGCCACACGTAAATATGATTACATATTTTATTTAAATTGAAGCATATAAAATTAAGTGGCATTACATATGTCTTTGCTCTTAAAAAAGATTATACATTTTTTCTTGTTAATAAAATGTACTTACTGTTAGTTTCTAATTGTTTAAAGCCAATAAATTGTATATAAAAGGCATTTTTATCGAGTTTTTCTATATGTCAAGATATCTCCAACTGCCTCATCATTGGAGGCTTATTTAGAAATTCTAATGTCAAAGCTATATTCAGAATAAAAACAAACTAAATATATTTCCCGGAGAAAAAAAAATCGAAATGTTGGACAGTTTATTTCTAAAAAATATTTTCTACTTCGACACTAGAAAACAGATGTCGGTACTCGACTACTTAAGTAACTCGATTGTGATAAACCATTACCAAAGTTAGATTTAAATCAAACTTAAATTATTCTCTTCCGACCTACTAATATTTCCTAGCATGTGCAAAAAATATACTGAGAAAAATCTGATAATCCACTAAACTTAAATGTTTTGACTCAGGACCATTGTACCGTACATAAAGACCGTCGTTAAAGAATATAGGATTACACCTATTTCGACATAAAGACCTGAATATGGCCCATTATCCCCAAATCTCTACGCTACAAAGGAGCATTTCTTGCGGTCAAAATATTTTTAAATCGATCCGAGGGCCCGAATAAGCAAAAATAACCCTTATTTTGAAGTTTCTTTAGGTTCGTGAGCTTAGGGCTTACGCGGTTCGTTGTGCTTGAATGCTGGCTTTCAAAACGTGCAGGGCCCGTAAACGTAAGGGCAAGAGCTTTTAAATTGATGAAGAAATCTTCGAAATTACTGTATGTTGTATGTGGGTTTTTTAGGCTCTTGATAGGGGGGACGGATAGGTTAAATTTAATGCGTATCCTTATCACTTATTTATATATATAATTATTATAACTGATTGTAAACAAAATTAGTATTCTGTATAATAATTATCATTAAATACAAAATTACATTTATTATTTATTCTCTAGGTCCTGATATAAGAATTCACTAATAGCATACTGCATTCTTTTCTCAACGTTTTTAAGTTCCAAGCCTACTTTTTTTTATTAAGCTAATGCTTTTAACTCACCATGAAGCCACTGTTGCGGTTTTACAGACCCATGCCTTACGGCTTAAGAGATTATGTAGTACTATTTATTAAAACCTCTACTACGTTTCGACTACGTTTAACACATCAACGGGTCATCACTCATCAATCTACAAACAGATTTAGAAGTGGATGAACGCTGCTTCGGGTCCGGAAGGGTTCTCCCTTGAAAGTAAATCTCTATTGGCGATGGACATTATACTTTATCAACAACAATGACTCATGTGCAAGATGTTTAAGAACATGTTGACCTCCCGAGCGAAAACCTTTATAGGTTAAGTCAACGGTAAAGTACATTTTTCGCTTTATTTTAAAAACAAGATAAAAACGTTAAATACAATAGTTTTATAGAGATCGTTAAGATGCATATTTTAAAAATATATTGGAGTTTACAAGGTTGCACAAAAAAAGGTGACGAATATAACCTGTTTTTAAAATATACTATTATTGCATTCTTGAATGCTAAGAATTCAACACTTATTTTATACATGGCGTTATTTGTATTAAAATTCGACGTTTCGTTCTTTAGATACCAATCTTAGGTCAATTTTTTTAAATACGAACCAGGAATATTAAAAACAGTTTAAGGGACTTCTAGGTTTTAGAAATTTAATACTATTTAAAGATTTTTGATATTTTTACGTTTTGTCAGAAATAGCTTACATTATACTACAAAATTAAGTATTTTTAGAAAACCCAGGCTTTAAGTCCTCAACGAAATTAATCCACTGTCAATCAAAACAGATTGTTTAAACTGCATAACTCAAGGGGTACTTAGACGTAACTGTCAAGCTTCCTTACAGATTACTATTATTTAAGACAACAACAAGCATTAGTTTACACGTTTAAAAACAGGTTGAGTTACACACTAACCGCAATATTTTAAACGTGTTAATACCAATATATAAAGTTAATGAAAGTCTAACAAAATCAATACTGCATTAAGAGTCGTTAAGGATAAATAAACCAACCAACTAAATGTTTTTTACCAATGCGGCACAAAAATGCTCAGTCATTGAAACAGTAACGATTTATCGTTTTTTTTTACATAACATACACTTTTATTCAGTAGCTAACGAGCATTCCTGTTTTTTGAAACTAAAGTTATTACAATGTAATTTGTACTGATGTTCTTTTAGAATAGGTATGTTACCTACCTATTTCGTATGCCCTTCACCAAATATCAGATGTAACCGTTCCAAGTCCGCTAAAGTTCGGAACCTTTTGTTTTTAAGGTAACATAGTAAAAACAACGTCAACAGCAGTGGCGGCTCGCCGTCTTAAAAAATGGCGAACAGCTAGGTATAGTGCGGGTACTTAAACAAACATTGACTAAAAACCCGTGTAATAAAACGTGTCCTTATCCTCGTCTGTCCAACGACTGAATGGAGATTCCAGCTAACCGAGAACGATTTTTCTTCATGCAACCCGCTGTTAGTCAAATTTAAAGAGTCCAAACTAAAACTTACATTTGAATTTCCTAAACAACACTGGGACAAGGTAACTTGTGAGAGATTTTTCCGAAAGAAGGCTCAATTGTCTGACAAATTTCATTTTCAATTCGATTGTACATAAATAGCGATTTGGATAAATTATGTTCACAAATTGTAGGTCATAATTTTACAAATTATTTTCCCATGAATAATTGTAAATCATAATTTCATCAATTATATTTAAACAAAAAAATGTTACTATAACACGTCGTTATTACAGAAGTGTGTAAGTGATGCTAATTTAACAGGTTCAATTTTTTGAGATTTAGCTAAACGGTGTCAATGTTATTTAGATATATATATTAATACTAATTGTTCATCATAATTTAACAAATGATGTTCACACATTTATTTGTATTGTATTATTTGTATTTATATCTAATAAATGATGTTTACAAAAAGTATTTGTTAATCATAATAATCTAACAAATAAGGGGTCTATTATCCTGTAGAAAAACATAACTATAGTCTATTTCAGAAAGGTGTATAGTAATAAAAGCTCATTAGGTATGCAAAGGGACTACAGAGTGACCCAACGAATATTTAAGCCACTTTCATAATTTGGCATTGATTTAATTGCAAAATTATTTCTTTTCATCAAATGCAGGTAGTACCACGCGGGTTTGGGTAAATTTATAGGTTTTGACTATTACTATCCATCCACAAACACTGAAAATGGTGTGACAAAGGCGTGCATTATTAGGTTCTTCTTTTTTATTAGTCATTATAAAAAAATATACAAAATACAAAAAATATATTATACAGAAATTAAATTATAAAAAATCATAATATTCTTCTTCATCTGAGTAACTGGCATCTTCTTTTGACGTTATGATTAACGGGTCGACGGTCCGATCGATCAGGTGGCTAAGATCTCACATTTTCTCCTCTTCTTTAATGACATAATCGACTGCTTTTCGCCAATTCTCTGGTGTCACTTCCTTTTGAATGTCGTGTTGTGTCTTGCTAAAAATCCTTTCACTTGAGCTCATATAGGTTCTATAGGATTTAGTTCGCAATGATATGGCGGTGTGCGCAGCACAGTTACACTATATTGTTTAGCTATATCTTCCACGGAATATTTCATAAAACGATGTTTGTGTAATTTGCTATAGCTAATTATTCCTTCTTTATCAAATTATCTTCAAATTCAATATTTTTGATGGTTAACCAGTCAACAGTTTCTTGTTTTCTCCAAGATGAAGTTAGAGTCTTCTCTATGCGTGGTGAATGATAGCTTGAGTTATCCATAACTACTACTGAATCAGCTGGAAAATATATTATCATTTCACCAAAATAGTCCTCAAAAACGTTAGAACTCGTATCCGAGTGGTAATCTCCCGTATTGAACGACTAAATGATTAGCAAACATTCTTTTAGAAATCCCTCTTCGCTTCCATGTCTTGTGCGCCCATGGTCGACACCGAAATTAAGCCAAACTTTTCCTTAATGTGACAAATTTCGCATTTGGTAAAAAGTGGACTTAAAGTGTTCGCTTGTATGCCCATGATATAATTTCCCAGTAAGATAATGGTAACTTTAGTTTACAATACAAGAATTAAACTATATAAAAAAATAATCACGACACACAAATCTCCAAAAATCAGTTTTTTGTGTCGTTGAAACCTTTTAAAACAAAGAATTAAGCTGTGAGGATTGGAATCCTTCAATTTTAAATTCTATGGTGAAAGCCCCTAACAGAAGTAAGCAAAATATTCTTTACGCATGCATACCGAGCAGAGATATCAGATATTCGTGATCTATTGTGGCCGGATGCCTTATTTTTCTATTATGTAGGAATATATGTTGTATGAAATCGTTGACAGCCACTTAACATAGGTGTAAAGAGGCACAATAGGCCATTAATAGACACGAGGAAGTAGCATTCAGTTCATGAGATTATGGGGATTAAAGACCAGGGGGTCGTTACCACGGTAACTTGATACTTTTATTGGAATGCCAGTAATGCCCTATAAAATTTAATAAACTGCTCATAATATGGCAATAAATAATTTTAGTAGTGAACTATAAACTGTGAGGTTTTTCAAATGTTCGTTAATTTCTAATTCTCCTTCATATTAATTAAGAATTAACCGGTAAGTAATAACTTACCGGTTAATTCTTAACCACTAACGTTGGGGCACAAATATTGTTATCAATAATTGACTAACCAGCAATTTTGACTGTGACATAAATAACAATTGTACTCACAATTCTGCATCAATTTGGTTTAAAGCTCATTGGCGTACCGACGTTGATAAGAATGGTTAAAGCTTTTGAAAGTGTAATCATTTAAATAGCTGTAACTTCTAAATTACTTATCCGATTTGAGTAATATTAAGCTGGTTTGGAGGAGAAAGGTAAGTACTTTTAATTGTTCGTTGTTGTTTAATTGTTTTCATAGTTCGTAATAAAATTGCTAGACGGCGCAATTTGCAATAAAAACAGTTTTTTTATCCTGAAAACTCAAATAATATGGTACAATGTTGACCTCATAACCGCAAAGTGGATTAAATTCAATATCTTCTTTTGTTTCAGAGTTTTTACCAAACAATTATTTATTACCACTTTAATTGAAAAAGTGTTTTTTATAGTTCCGAGGTCAAGCAGGCCACCACAAAAATATTTTTAACCTGTATGATTATGTAGGTTTGTCACTCATTATTCTAATGGACCAAAAACTACTTAATTAATAACATAATCATCGAATACTTCTCATTTAGACATAATTCTAATATGATCTTTAAAAAAATAAATCTAGATAGCTGTGAAACAAAATTGGCAGGTTTTCATAGAGACACCTAAATTGAAAGGGTTGTAAACTGCTTTAATTTTGATAGGAGGTGCTGATTATATGTTTCACGGCTATCTAGATTTATTTTTTAAAACACTTTATTAGAATTATGCCTAAATTAAAATTTTTCCCTAATCATAAATTATTAATTCTAAACTGGCTCTTGGGTCATGAAATCATGGGTAGCAAACTTGCACATGCAGTCATAAAGTTTGAAAATATTTTTTTTGTAGTTGATTGCTTGACCAGGGAACTATGTAAACAGTCACTTCTTCAATTAAAGTGGTAAAAGTTATTATTGTTGCAATAACTCTAAAACGTTAAAATATATTAAACTGCGGTCCTCACAGTTTTTCTTCTTAATTTAATATACGTCCCGATTATGTTGTCATAGTTATACCGTATGATATAAGTTTTCTGAATAAAATCAAAAAAACTGTTATTACAAATAACCCTAAAGCGAACAAAGATAACGGACTGCGGTTTTCACGTTTTTTCTTGCAAATTTAATATAATTTCCGATTATGATCCTAATTATACCGTATGATTTAAGTTTAAAACTGTTTTAGGAACTATCGGATACGACAATTAAAAGTACTTACCTTTCTCTTCTACACAATCTTAAGATTACTCAAATGGGATAAGTAATTTAGAAGTTACAGCTATTAAAATGATTACACTTTCCATAGCTTCAACCACTCTTATCAAGGTCGGTATGCCAATAATCCTTTAACCAAAATATTGTAGAATTATGTATGCTTTCTAATGATTCACTTCAATTACAATTTTTTTCCCGAGTTTCTTTGCCCAACAGTTTCTGAGATATGGCCGGTGGTCAGCCATGATGAAACACCCTGTATGTGACCGTCGAAGATGCTGGTTAGTTAATTAATCATTATTATTAAAAACCTTTGTACAACCCGATATTATTCAGATTTTTTCTGATTTTTTAAAAATTATTGATCTATCGTGTAGGTGTATTTGCACTAAACTCCTAACTTAATCTGTAGCTTAAACTTGGTAATAAGATTTATCTTCCTACAATACAAAAAATTGTAACATAGAACTTATCTGGGCTTTTTTTATATATATAAAACATACTTTGTTACTAAATCCAGTCTGGGTTCTGCCCAGTGGCGTGCTTACAGTATAGGCAAAAAAGCATTGCCTACCCTGGGAACAATAAAACAAACTCCAAGCAAATTTTTTTTATATATTTATTTTATCCGTGTAATATCCGGTAATATTTCTGTGTATGTGTATATGGACCAGGACCGAAAAGTTAATCGTATAGCATTGAAGATCATTTCTACAAACGCATTCGTTGCCAATTAATCGTAAACTCGATCGCTGTATAAGCAACCCGTATAAGAATTTCGAAAGTAATGATTTTACATTACATTTACCGCTTATGGGAGAGCAAAATCACTGCTTTTGTACACGTGACTCTCTGCCTCCGTCGGTTGGCCCGCGTTTGTAATATGCATTGGTGCCAATCTTCCAATTTTGCCGTAGTTTCAAAAAATACTACGCGTTCTCGATATAAAACATGTCAGGTTAGTTAAGATCTTTATTTATAACGTAAAATAAGAAGCACTTTTATGATAATTTAAGATAATTTTTGCTAATAAGTATGTTAAATTATAATTTACATAATAATTGACTTAGAGTTAAATCAAGTGGATGTGAGATTTAAAATCTGAATATAAAACGAATGTGGATGAAATTTATTCATAATAATAATACATATTAGTGTTTTCGCCCAGTGTTTACTTTTGCTATTAACGTCGCGCATCGCCGTCGGTTGTCGAAAAAAAATTAAGACGTGGACATGTCCACGTATACATGTAATTGAGGTAATGGCGATGTCAACTGTGTTGAAAATTTTTAAAGTCAATTTTTTGGAAATTAAATGTTTGCCTACACTGTTTAAACGGATTTGCACGCCACTGGTTCTGGGCAGTGGCGGCTCGTGATAGTCGATACAGGTGGGGCCAAAATATCAAGTCAAAAATCTTTGATGAGAGTACAGGGTGTTACAAATTCGATACATTGACATTGCTATCTCAGTAACTATAAGAGATATAAATTTGGTTGAATGGAGGCAAAGTTGCACATTTTATTGATGAATTATTTGTTAAAAAAAAATCCGATGACTTAAAAATTAATTTGTGTTTTTATTGTCTTTACGACAAAATATTGATTTTCTGGACAAACCAAGAGCACTTACCTAAGACAATTTTTTATGCTCTTCAAGAAAATAATCTTATTTTTCATATACGACGTTCATTTTTTTTTAGATACCTATATCAACTCAATTTTTTCAAATTCGGACCTGATTTTTTAAAAATTTTTAAGTAGCTTTTGACCTCTTAAAATTATTATCTTGTAAAATACTTAAGAAAGTGCCCTTGGTTTTTAAAAATAATAAGTACTTTTGTCATAAACAAATAAAAACAAGTTTTTCCTATATTTTTTCGCATATCTCTGGAAATCATCGAAATTTGCTTAAATTTCTTTTTAACAAATTGTTTAGCATTAAAATATGCAACTTTGCCTCCATTTACCAAACTCTCTATCTCTTGTAGTTATCGAGATAGCAATGCTAGTGCATCGAATTTGTACAACCCTGTATATAAAAAAAATCGAAAAACTTACCGACTAATTAAATGGAGCATTTGCAATAGTTGTAATAAAAAAATGTTCACAAAACACTCAAGCTGTCTTTTATAAGAAAACTCTATAGGTAGGTACGTCTTTTTGTTATTTGAAAATGATTCAATCACTTTTGTTCTTAAAGTCATCAATATTGTTTACAAAATGTTTTTCGGCAGGCTACATACCTAAAGCGGTAAGTCTTTCCTCTTTCATTTTATTCATTTTAAAATTGATTAACCGGAATCAGGAATATTATTAAAATCCACCGACGGACTGACCTAAACCTAACCTACAAGAATAATTTATGTTAAACAGTAAAAACTGTTTAATATAAAACTATTATAAAATTAATATCTCGACACGGCAAACCGTATTCAAAATAGCTGCCATGTAGTATCAAGTAGTGGTAACAAAGACGAAGGCCTGATCCGATTGGAACGACAAAATAAAGCACGTGTAAATCCTCCAATCCCGAAAGAATCTGAAGATCTGGCCCGCCACAAAATTTCTGAATTCCTTATGCGTCAGTAAGAGAGGGCGATATATCATTACCTTTTTCGTAAGCGATGAACCTTCGATGAACTGTATGGCCCTACATAGAAATCGCCGGCGTTGGGTAGCGCGAAGGAATTTTCGCGGCGCCGGGGAGTTTTTGCACTGTTAGGCTTTATCAGATATTAAATGAACGCAACGTCTTAAATTTTAAATTATTCACGGTTACAAAAAGAATGAAGCGTAAAAATAAAAAGCCATGATTATAAGTGTGAGTAAAAAAATAACTTGGTGTATAGGTAGGTAGGGCCATGGCACTGTGGCCCTACTGTACGAGCCGCCACTGGTTCTGGGGCGTTAGCATTCTAATAAATTGTAGGACAACAATATGTAACACATCGACGAATGAATAATAAAACCTACAAAACACAAGGTATGTCATGAAACCGCCAATTTAACCCAAAAACTGAAAATCCTAACCTCACTAGAACAAATACACCAAAATTTAATAATAATGATACCATGACGTCAAAATGCAAACAAGGACGGATACAGCCAATCGTTAGCAAGTTCCGATTACTTTGATTGGTTCAGAATTATCGGGGGCTGCAGAGCCTTCTAGCTACTGGTGAAGCATCTGCAATCCCAAGCTTAATCTTAGGTTTAAGAGGACTAAATATCAAATTGGGCCTAAGGTTATTCCAATTTAGTACAAGTCTATTAACTACGAAAACGAAAACTGTTGGTAAGACCAAACGTATGTTATTCATGTTATTTTTATTTAAAACGTTTTCTATATTATTTTTGGTATTAATTTGTTTTGTAAATAGCTATAGTCTATTTAAGAAAGGTATAGAGAAATAAAATGGGAAATTCCGTCCAGTTCGGCTTAATTTCGGTGTCGGCCTTAGGCGCAGGTAAATTTTGTGCATTAAATTATTTATAATTATATATTAACTAAAGAAAAAAAAGAAGATAATTTGATAAAGAAGGAAAAAAACATAGTGTAATTGTGCTGCGCACACCGCCATATTATTATTGCGAACTAAATCCTATAGAACTTATATGGGCGCAAGTAAAAGGATTTGTAGCAAGACACAAATACGACATTCAAAATTAAAGATGTTAAGCTACTGTTTGATCAAGCCATTAAGAAAGTGACACCATAGACTTGGCGAAAAGCAGTCCATCATGTCACTAAAGAAGAGGAGAAAATGTGGGATCTTGACCACCTGATCGATCGGACCGTTGGCCCGTTAATTATAACGTCAAAAGGAGATGAAAGTTCCTCAGAGGATAAAGAATATGAGGATTTTTTATAATTTAATTTCTGTATAACGTATTTTGTATTTTTTTTTAATAATTTTTTATAAAAAATAAGTGTAGGTACTTACTTAATACTCTGTACATAATGCACGCCTTTGTCACATCATTTTTAGTGTTTGTGACTGGATGACAATAGGCAAAACTCATAAATTGACCCAAACCAGGGTTGTACTACCTGCACTTGATGAAAATAAAGAATTTTGCAATGAAATCAATGAAAAATTATAAAAGTGTCTTAAATATTCGTTAAGTCACTCTGTAGTCCTTTTGCATACCTAATGAGCTTTTATTACTCTACACATTTCTAAAATATTCAATAAAATGATTTAAAATTAAAAATTCTTTATTGAATATGGGTCTGTGTGTTTAGCTCATTTTAGGTTATATATTAATAAAATATTGTATTTTGTTTCAGGTCTAGCCCAATTTAAAAACTCCTTCAGTTCCTCAGGTCCTGGTTCTTGTTTATCAGGTAAGTTTGATATTTAATAAAGTATTAACCTAATTTAAGATCATTTCGTCATGACGACAGCCGGTACACACTTTAGACGGAATATGTGGAGCTAATTTCACCGTTTTTACTTGTTTCTTTATATGCACATTACAAGTTAAAAAAGAAACAACTAACGTGATTTTATTCTTATTCGTGTATCTTATTTCAAATGTTTTTATTCATAATTAAAATGTTAATTTTTGGTGTAATATTTTATTAGGTGCGAAATTTTCTTACCGAATCTCCCTCGAGCTTAAATTATTAATTCGGAAACTTTTCCTTAGTGGCGAATTATCTAAAAAATTTCCCTCGGTTAACGCAACTTAAAAAACCGTAATAACTACTCATATTCATAGTTCATATTATATTATAATTCGTGCAGAATTTTTTTGTAAATAAATGTATTAAAATGGTAATTTTCAAAATTATTTTCAAAAATTTTAATTATTTTTTTTACAACGTACATATTAGTAAAAAACGAAAATGAGAGTTCATTTATTGAAATTTATGAATTATTCAAGAGATAAAAAAAATTCACGATTTTCAAAGTTAGAATTCAAAATTAGTTTTGAATGCTGTAATCTTTACACAGAGAAAACATTATTGTGGTATCAAAGAGAAACTCATCAATGGTAGACTGTATTTGCTATTCCTGAATAACTGTTCTATTTGTTTTAAGGTTTAACCTATTGTTGTTTCACAATAACCATTATCATTTATTTAACTATAAGTTCTCATTGGTTTATAATGAAAATGGCATTGGTTTTCAATAAAAGGATATATTTGGAATAAAAGCATTTATAGTTAAATACCATTGGCTTTCAATAAAAAGCTATGATTGTGACAAAACAAGCTACAATGCGTTCAAATATTTATTATATTGTATGATTACTTGTATAGTTTTAAATGAATAATATTTTAGACTGCTCTAAAATTAGTATGTTTTAAAAATTAATAAAAGTATTGATATAGACTTAGTTCTTGAAATCCCCCACAGACGAGTTCATTTTCCATAACACAATGCACTAAAATAGAACTCGCTAATTCTTACAAAATAACAACGCACACATAAATACTATAGGAGGCAAGGCAACGACGCGACGCGACGCATCGGCAGTCAAAAGAGAAATATGTCCTTCATCCCCGCTACGCAGGTGAAGAACTGTTGCCTACCTTTTCTATAATTGAATTAAACATTGAAATAAAATAAATAACTTTATTTTAATATTTCTTAGTTAATAATTGGACAATATACAGGGTGTCCCACCGGGAACCGAATCGATCTATATATAGAAAACTATACATAGGAAAATTTTAAAAATTTGACAGTATGCTGATGCTGAAGGGGGCGACCGGATTAAAATGTTTTCATAATGGTGGCACTTCCTGTTATACCGAAAGTAAGTGTAAACTTGCGTATTTTAAATGGGACACCCTATATATTATTACATTTTTGCATTCTACGCAAGATTCTAGGCAGATTTTGTATACCATGTCCTATATCTATGTCTAAACGTTTTTGACCTATTTGAATTTTTATGTAAAAAATGACGTTTGCAAGCCTTAGAATAATTATCAATTTTTTCTATAAAGAAGCCTTATTTATTTAATTGGAACCTCCTTTAATAGATTTTTTATAATATTTTGATAACTATTAATACAGGGTGTTTAAAAAATAAGATTAAAAATGAAATTGAAAAAACTGCAAAGAGTCTGCCAGAAAAGAGTGCCAAAAAATCTATGACTCTGTCACTTAACATTATTAATAATCATTCCCGGGCGCTTAAATTATACAAACGAAGATTATTTAAACTTATTTATTATTTATGGAGAATGTGATAAAGTTATATCACGTCACATTTGCCATTCGATATCCGCAAAAACAGAAGCCATCACAATGTGCCTGTTAATAATATTTAAATGGTAAGTGACAGCTTTATAGATTTTTTAGCATTTGATTGTTTTTCAACGCCGTCATAGTCAACTAAGAGTAACTGAACGTAAAATCTGCAGCAAAATCCCCATATAAAAATATTAAATTGGCAATACTTCGAAAACTAAGAATTTTTGGGATATACAATCTTATACAAACTTACCCTTATTTTTAATGCTAAATAAGAAATAATTATAAAATTTGGGTGTTTCTATTTGAAAATCTAGACTTTTTGCAGTTTTTTCAATTTTTAATTTTATTTTTTAAACACCCTGTATTAATAGTTATCAAAATATTATGAAGAATCTATTAAAACAGGTCTTTTATAACAAGGAATCCCACTTAAATTAAATAAATAAGGCTTCTTTATAGAAAAAATTGATAATTATTCTAAGGCTTGCAAACGTCATTTTTGACATAAAAATTCAAATATGTCAAAAACGTTTAGACATAGGTATAGGATGTGGTACACAAAATCTGCCTAGAATCTTGCGTAGAATGCAAAAATGTAATAATATATAGGGTGCCCCATTTAAAATAAGCAAGTTGACACTTACTTCCGGTATAACCGGAAGTGCCACCATTATGAAAATATTTTAGCCCGGTCGTTACCATCAGCATCAGCATCAGCATACTGTCAAATTTTCAAAATTTTCCTATTTATAGTTTTCTATATATAGATCGATTCGGTTCCCTGTCGGATACCCTGTATATTCGTTTGCTTAAAACAATATGTAATTTAATTAAATTACAGTACTATTATACAAATTAGTTATGCCTTTGATACAATTGCTTTTTGATTTTATAGGCAATCTTAAAGTTTATCCGTTTTTAATATAAACTGTAATTGGAAAAACACAATTCTTAATTGTTTAAATAATATTTTCTTAGAGGCAAAAATGTATAATTCATCAAAAGATTTTAATTTTATTGATTTAAATATAATTTATTGTTTTAAGCTGATATTTTATTAAAACAATTTAAATACAGTCAATAAAAATACTATTATTGGTATTTGTTCTGTGTATTATGATATAAAAGTTTCATCAAAATTGGTTGGCATTGTTTCTAAAAATTCCGAAGTACCAACGATTTTTACACTTTGATTGATTCGACTGAACTGAACTGAATTAAGAAAAACTGGGACTTCTAGCCGATAAGCTAGGCATCAATATACATTTTACATCATTTGAAAAACATCTTTAAAGTTTACCACAAGAAACACTGGATGCTTTCCCGAAATGTAATGATTAATTAGGAACAAGAACACTTATCCAGAAATTGGGAATAAGTGCTCGGGCTTTGCTTAATTGGAAACCAAAGTGACAATTATGTCAGTTTCTCTTCGCTAATACGGTAATATTATAATTGGAAGCCTCGGGCTGTGTGCCTCAGCTTTTGTTCCAACTTTTCGAGAGAGTTTTTGCAAACAGCGATTATTATTTTATTTCTATTTGTTTATTGTAACTACGTTTTAAAAATATACAGGGTGGCTGGAGAGATTTTAACAGATATAAAGACTGTTAAATGGGGAAAGCTTTATGCAAATATGTAAGCAATCTATTGGTACTAGGGAACTGATTCTGGTTATAATGGTTTTTAATATATTTTAAATAAACCAAAATGTTGCATTTTCTTAGATAGGCTGTAATTTTTTTTATATCTGTAAACAAATTTTGGTTTTCTGGAGCCATCCATCATCAACTTTTTCTTTTTTCTTATAACCGCCCATTGGATTTTTTACTTATCGAAAAGTACTGACGTTTTCCTATAATATCTTAGTTTTATATATAGTCTTTTTTCGGATGCTCCGGAAGTCATCGAAATTTTTTAAATTATGCAAGTTTGCCTCCATTTAACGAAATCTCTATTTCCTATAGTTACCGAGATAGCAATGTTAATGCATCGAATTTGTAACACCCTGTATTCTCATTAAATAATTTTGACTTGATATTTTGACCCCACCTGTATCGACTATCACGAGCCGCCACTCTCTGGAATACAAAAACACTAAGGAAATTATTGTTTTTTTTTACTAATGGAAAGATGGCATCTATGTAGGTATGAAAAAGTTACTTTTAGGTAGAAAAAAATTCTAAGAAATAGATACAAGCCTATGAAAACCCTAAAATTTTTCTGCTTTCTAGAATCATAACTATAGCAATAAGTATAAGTTAATTTAAGAACAGTAAGTACTTAATATATCCTTTGGGCCAGTAGATTTAAAAAAAAAATGTTTTTTCATTATACTATACACACTTTCATTAGTAAGTTTTACCAAAAAAGTTTAAGGGATATTAAGTACCTATTTTTGATAGGAAACCCGTTATAATTGAACCTGAAATTAAGCTTTTAATAACTTAACTCGTAAAAACTCGTTGGTTTCAGGCCTGTGAAATGACACATAACAGCAACTTTGTTGTTTCAATTAACAAAATGTATAAGGTCAAGAAATAACGGTCAATAGTAACAAAGTACTTTTGTTGTGGAAGTAGTCCATCTCTCAGTGGAGTGATATTATAAGTAAAGAACATGCAGAGCCTCATCCACTTTTTTATATTTTTCATTCTCGAGGGAGATTGAGTTTCATAGCAGCGTAATAGTAATATCACAATATTTAAGTTGACACAATAATAAAATTCAATTTTCATAACTTCGTATTTTAGAAACATCAATTTAAAATCAGAAGATTTTACACAGGTTGATATTTTAGCCGTCACCCTGTATAAAAAAAGACATAAAGTAAAGTCACACACCTTGTACTTAGTGGGCCAAGAGACAGGCTATCCAATAAACTGGAAATGGAACGGATTAATTCAATGTTGATGGGCTTTTGAAATTAAATTAATTTTTTAACTAGGTATTCCATAATTAATGGACAAAGTGTCTAATTATATAGATATATTTCGCATGCAGCTGCTAACCTTGAAAAAAAAATTTATAAACATTGGTCGGATGCTCTTAAGTGGATTCGATCGCGCAAAAATTTGCCCTGTCAAATTACGGGTTTTTTGGTCCAAATTACAAAAAAAAAGTTTTTGGGTTTTTTTTAATCAATGGAAGGAAAGGTGATATCTTTGTGGGTGTGGGAAAGCTAAATTCGAAGAAAAAGATATAAGCCAGATAACCCTAATGATAATTACTTACTAAATTTATTGAATTGTGAAAAATATCGAAAATTATTTTTTTTTAAATACAAACATGGCCAGGATTCGGGCCAAGAGAACCTTGGAAAAGAATTTAGAAATATTGTTTTTTTTTTGTTGCTGGGGTTGGCGGAAGAGCCAGTATACTTAGGCCTATAAGGCTCATTGAATCCCCTATCGTCTGGGTAATGTCAGCCAGACAAGACCTACAGATTAGCGTGGAATCCGAACCACTTGTATGCACTAGTTATTCTTTATACTTCCCCAGAGAAATATTGATTGGATGCTTTTAAAACATTTTAAGATACTTTATCTATCAATTACGCTAAGTTATTTTTTCCAACTGCAAAAACTCGCTTATAATCTTGTTAGAAACACAAATCTCCTTATTTGGTTCTTTTTATTGCAAAAGAAATAAAGAAAAAGCGGAGAGTCTTTGGAAAAACGTAATTATTAGGATTTAACAGGCTGTTAGCGCAAGTTAATCGGGCGAAAGCATATAATAGCTTAGTTTGGTGTAGTGGAGGATAAAAAGGAATATAACGACTAACGAGAAGTTTTTGAAGTTATTTTTAAAAGTTTCGGATGAATGGAGAACTTTTCTTTTTGCAGAGCTTTACGCTTCGTTTTTCTTATAGATATAATCATGGACAAAAAAATTGAGGTAACTAGGAAACAGTAACACAAAAAAAATTATTATAATATTTTATATACTCAAAAGTCATAAATTCTTCTTATTTTTTTTTTTTTAACTAATCTAAGTTGTATCAAATTTAATAAAAATAATATTAAACATGGTTAATGTTTCTGCTCATTTTGATAATTTTTTTAATATAATTGATTAACACAAAATTAAGGTTGGAGATAATGATGGTTCTAGAATGATAGAAGAGCTTAAGACTTGCATAAACTTTATTTGTTTTCATCTCCATTCGTCTCCAGGTGTATTCACCAATTATGCCGCATATTATGCCATCTTTGGCACCTAAAACATTAACAGCAATATTCACTAAAGGGGTTTAAAATTTAGACCATCAAAATATTTAGATCTACAGGGTGGAATAAATTTAGTACTAGAAAGCCTCTTTATTTGCGGAGGAAATACGGATTATTATTTTTAGTTTGGTACAGTTTTTTCGTTCCGTCATGAAATTTACCCCTCTTTTGGGGATACAAACCGTTCCCAACTTTTTTGTCTCAAATGTAAAGGTATGTATTGTGATTGCTCGTTGGAAAGGGCATAAAACAAGGAATACGACCCACTATTTACTTGCCGTTGCGTTCTGCCCTTCTTTCGAATTAGGCTTTTTTCCTCTTCGTTCACTGCCAGGGCCATTCCCGAGAGGATCTACAGTTTAACGTGGGTTCCGAACCACGATCCTCAGTCATGCGCCACCCCCCAAGGGCTATCAACCCTTGGTTTATTGCCATTGCATGGCCTACCGATTGGGGAGTGTGTACCTTCTTCCGCCCCCCACGAGATGTTCGATCTCATCCGGCCTGGTTACCGGCGTGAATGGGGTGGGTTGGGAGATGATACTTTTTACACTCTTCCGTGCATTCTTAAATCCACTAAATTTCGGACATACTTTTTTTATTGTGCGTATGCCCACTCCGGGAATCGAACCCGGGTCGCCGCGGTCGAATGCAAGTAGCTCTACCTCTGAACCACAACTGCGGTTCACTATTTACTTTTGCATTTCAGTAATTTAGACGCAATTTTTTTTATTGTAAAAATTGTTGGAAATGTTTACCATTTTTTTCTTGACCAAACCAATAACAAAAAGTGACTACTGGAATTTACTAAACTAACAACCTTATCACTAACATGTTTCCTTTTTTTTGCCAGCCTGCGCTACCAAAACCAAAATTGTAGTATGAATTGTGCTAAAATGGCCAATTCTTATTTTTCTCTGGCTTCTACATTACCAAAATGCAAAAGTAAAGAGTGGGTCGTATTCCTTTTTTTTATGTCCTTTCCAACAAGCTATCGCAAAACATTTACATTTGAGAAAAAATAGTTGGGGGCGGTTTCTCCCCCAAAAGAGGGGTAAATTTCATGACGGGACGAAAAAAGTGTACCAAACTAAAAATAAAGGTACCCGTATTTCCTGCGCAAATAAAGAGCTTTCTAATACTGAATGTATTCCGGTTAAAAATTCCACCCTGTATAGTCTTACAGTTGTGTTTTCACCGAGGCATTATTTTATATGCCATATGATGCTTTTGTGTTAATTTGATTGTTTTCTAATTAAATCGTTTTACCGATAAATAATTTAACCAGGATGTGGGGACAAATACATTTTTAGTTCTATTAACAAACACAGTACGTGCTAAAATACGTTTTTCTTTATAAATTTAAAGAAAAATCATAAAAAATATATACAATACAAAACTTAATTAACTTATTCTAATACTTACTTGTCCTTTTAAACCTAGAACTGTCAATTTAGGACGGTTTTAAATTTAGATCCCTTTACACAAAGGAATATTCATTTTTCTATGTATGTCCTAGCCATTTTTTTGTATTACGTAATATTCTCAGTTTTATTTTTTATTATTATGACGGGGGGTAATTACCCCCCTCCCTTATCTACACCCTTAGATTCATAAAGAAACTTGAAGTTACAGCTTGAACCTCCTTAAAAATCTTAACTATCACAATGACTGACGTGAACAAATCTTATTAAATATTAAAATAAAAATCCCTTAAATTAATTGAAATTGATGGTTAATCATAGCCGCATGAAAAATTTGTGTTTGTGTAATCTGTCAAACACAAAACGGGTCTTAATCGAATTTAGGGCGACCCTGGAGCGACGAGATTTCGTTGGGGTCTATCCTTAAGGGATTTGGGAATTGGAATTAACAAATATGAGGGTGATGATTATGGGATTAATGACGTGTGATGTATAATTATGTGTCGATAAAAATAAACCTCAGGAGGAAGATAGACAAGGTTAAATAGAATAAAAGTCGCGTGTGTTAAATGTCATGCAGACGAGACTAGATTTTTTTACTTACATTTATTTTTATCATTTGGGGGTCAAAACATTTTTAAGTAATTTAAGAGGATCCTGAACTTAATTTAATGCCCACTGATATGTATGTTACTTATAAAGGCAGATTTTTTTTAAGATGTATATCTTTTAAATTTATAAAAACCTTAATTTTTTAAAATTTAACTATGTAATTTTTTTTTTCATACTAGATTTTTTTTTAAGTTGTTAAATTATATTTATTTAATTATTAAACTTTCCGAATTCATTATTTATAAGCTTTTATAAACTTTACATTATTAATTTAATTGTGGTTTAAGTTATATTTAATTAATAATCAATTTAATAACAGTGGCGGCTTGTTAGGTGAAGTAGGTGAAGGGGCTCTTCACTAAAAAAAAATAAAACCAAGAGGAAAGTTTTTCAAAAATATTAAATATTAATGTACCAATATAGCTACCATTTTAGCCCTTAATAAATAAGTATGTTCGAATTAATAATATTAATTTAATCCGAATGCAGCTATGCATAATAACTTCGATGGACAATAATTATAAACACTCGTGTATTTTGGCGCGCCCCAGCCGACCGTGTCCATTAGCTCAAATCAAGTGAAGACCAAACGCCCAACATGGCTTTGATATTCACCGTTGATATGGTTACGTGACGTCAGTCACACAAACAGCATGTAACAATTTACAGAATGATGAAGGGCATTTTAAAAATAGATCAGTAGTATGCACCATTGTTTTAATATTGGTTTGCCTAACCTTAAGGTATTTATTTTGAGGCTTCGCGAAACTTACGGTTATAGATATCGTTTTTACGTGATTTACTGTGCGATTAAAAAGTTTTGTTTTTATTTTTCAGTTAATTCAGTAGTGTACGTACCTACTTAGATGTGTGTTTTAAAAATGAGCCCAATTAATGACATAGTTTGTAATTTGTTGAAAACTCAATTCAGTCGTTGGACAAAAGTAGTGTAGAAATGGGAAATGACCTTCTCCCCCCACTCCTTCCATTGACCTTGACCGCGAAGGTGGGCAGGTGTTTATTTGACCTTGACCTTGAATGGGTGCAGGTGTTTTTTTGTGTGATGTCATATGACCTTGACCGCGAAGGTGTGCAAGTGTTTATTTGACCTTGGCCTTGGGTGCCGTTTTGTGTCTAGCATGACCTTGTCCATATTCGAGGTCACTTGTTATATTGATGACCTTGAGGTGTGGTCTAACCTTCGTCGTGTGTGCTCTATAAATAGGTGGGGGGAGCAAAATTTGTCAGTGTACATTTTTTCTTCAACAGTGCAAGTTCATTCTCTCTCTTGATTATAATATATTTAGTAAAATGTCTTATGTGTGTGAAAAATGTGGTGCTGCGTTTACTCGCACATATAATTTATCACGTCATCAAAAGGAGTCATGTGTGGCAAGATTTAATGATTGTGTGGGTGCGGAAAAGCGGAGAAAAGTTGATGGTGCCGCATCAACATCTGCTATGCAAACGTGTGAGCTATGCAATATTAGCATACCAAAGAATTGTGTTGCAGCTCATCAAAGAACAATACAACATAAAAGTAAGGCAAGTGTAGCAGTGTGTCCGGGTGTTCAGTTGGTGCAAAGCAGTTTTAAAAACAGAATTGCATCTTATCACATCAGCAGTGATAATGAGCATGTGGACTATTCCGTCTTTTTTGAAGAACTTAAACCAAAAGTAATGCAATTAATCAGTAAGATTTTGCATGTTCACCGGTCTCTTAAAATAAATATGATTGTCGTCGGACGATATTTTCTACCATCACAGGACGTTTTCAGTGAGAAATCCTTCAATACGTGTAATGAAATTGTAAATGAAGGAAGCGACTTGGATGATGTTTACCAATCTTTTGTGGAGGCAATGAAAGTTCAGTCTACGGAATTTCAGGAGAAAGATTCAGGTATATTAAAAGAATAAAAAACATTTTAAACCAAAATTAAATAAAACGTAGCAATCCATTAGAAAATTTACTTATATTTTTTTTTGTTTGGATTTCAGGATGGGCATTGGAAAAAATTTTATATCTTGAGGTAAACATTAACAAGTTCTCACCGTTGGGTGGTTCCTCGTATGTGAAGTTGCCGAGGTTTATTGAACTTAAAAGGGCTGTTGTGAACATTATGAATAGGGATGAGTGCTGTTTTGCCTGGGCCATAACGTCAGCTTTGTTTCCAGCAGCCATGATGCGGGCACAGGTTACTTCATACCCCCATTTCTCAACAGTGTTAAATTTTACAGGTATGACTTTTCCAGTTAAATTGCGCGATATTTCAAAATTTGAGGAATTAAATAATATTTCAGTCAATGTATATGGATTAGAGTCGCGGTTTGAAAATAATGAAATTAAATACGAAGTTGTCGGTCCGTTAAGATATGCACCAAAGAAACTACAAAAACATGTAAATTTGTTGCTTATTACTAAAGATTGTAATGTTAAAGATGATGGTGTAGGTGACAGTGAACATGTTTGTGACGACAACTGTGTTAAAAACCACTACTGTTGGATAACTGATTTGTCTCGCTTAGTTTCCAGTCAAATTTCCAAACATCACGATAAATTATACTTTTGCGATGGCTGCCTTATTCACTTTATTTCACCATCAACTTTAATGTTACACCAACAAAATGATTGTAAGCATATCTTTACGCTGACACCTTCAACAGATGTAAAAGTCGATAAATTTGGTAAAAGTGTTCCGGAAAATATTTTAAAATTTGAGGGTATTGAGAAGCAAATGAGAGTTCCATTTGTTGTTTACGCGGATTTTGAATCTGTTCTAAAACCCGTTGAAACAGTAGAACCAAACCCCCAAAAATCTTACACAGTTGAAAATCTAAAGCATGAACCTTATTCTTTTGCCTATCTTATTAAATGTTCTTTTGATGATTCTATTTCGAAATTTGAGCTATACCGTGGAGACGATGCAGCGAAAGTTTTCGTTGATCGTATCGAAACCGATTTAAGACACCTTTACAATACATATTTAAAAGATATCGTTCCTATGGCTAAATTGACGCGTGAGGAGAGAGAGGATTTTGAAAATGCTACCATTTGTAGTATTTGCGAAATGCCATTCCAAGACGTTAAAGAGAAAGTTAAAGACCATTGCCATATAACGGGTAAAAAAAGATTTGGTGCTGCACATTCCGTTTGTAATTTAAATTATAAAATACCCAATTTCATCCCCATAATATTTCATAATTT
This sequence comes from Polydrusus cervinus, assembly GCA_935413205.1. Classification (NCBI taxonomy): domain Eukaryota; kingdom Metazoa; phylum Arthropoda; class Insecta; order Coleoptera; family Curculionidae; genus Polydrusus; species Polydrusus cervinus. The sequence continues at coordinate 49,124,609 of OW284514.1, forward strand.
AAGTGGTTATGATAGTCACATGTTCATCAAGGAATTATGCAGATATGGGGATAAAATTGATGTTATAGCTCAAAGTAAGGAGAAATATATATCATTTACAAAGAGCATTTACATGCACGATTATGTCGATCAAAAAACGGGTCAAACAAAAAGAAAAAATTTAAAGCTCCGCTTTATTGATAGCTTTAAATTTTTATCGACATCGTTGGAGAATTTAGGTAATGGTCTTAGCAATGATGAGTTTAGGGAAACCCGTAAATATTTTGTCAATAACAAGGAATTTAACTTAATGCGACAGAAAGGGGTTTTTCCTTATAGTTACGTTGATAATATTGAAAAGATGAATAACCCAAATCTTCCAACGAAAAATCAGTTTTATGATCAATTACGCGGAGAACACATCAGCGACGAATGCTATGATAGAGCAAGAGAAGTATGGCGAGTGTTTAAGTGTAAAAATTTGGGTGAATATTCCGATTTGTATTTAAAATCAGACGTTCTATTGTTATGTGATGTTTTCGAACAGTTTCGCGATACATGCTTAAAAGTTTATAAATTAGATTCTGCGCAATACTACACTTTACCAAGTTTAAGTTTTGACTGTATGTTGCGCATGACTAAGGTAGAGTTAGAGCTTTTGACCGATATAGACAAGGTTCATTTTTTTCAAAAAGGTATTCGCGGTGGTATAAGTCAGTGTACAGAAAGAAAACATATTGCCAATAATTCTCATTTACCAAACTTTGACCCAACTCAACCATCATCTTATATCACTTACTTAGATGCGACAAATTTGTACGGTCATAGTATGTCCCAAGCATTACCATTTGGTGGTTTTAGATGGTTATCTGAACGCGAAATTTTAGATCTAAATATTATGAATATAGATGATAATAGCCCACAAGGCTACGTTTTGGAAGTGGATGTGCATTATCCAGAAGAATTGCATGATACACATTCAGATCTTCCATTTTTGGTGGAAAACATCGTACCACCAACGGAGACAGCAAAGTTACCAAAATTAATTCCGAATTTAAATGATAAAAAAAAGTATATTGTTCATTACAGAACCCTAAAACAAGCCATTAACAACGGCCTTATGGTAATGCGGACCCACAGAATTTTGAAATTTAATCAATCAACGTGGCTTAAAACATATATTGATTTTAATACTAGTTTACGAAACTCTGCAAAATCAAAATTTGGTAAAGATTTGTTTAAACTAATTATTAATGCGATTTTCGGAAAAACCATGGAAAACGTTGAAAAACGAAAAGATATTAAACTAATAACTCATTGGGACAATGCTAGAGGGAAAGTTGGGGCTAGAGCATTAATTGCTCGACCTAACTTCAATAGTCGATCAATATTTTCAAAAGATTTTGTTGCTATTCACATGGATAAATTAAAAATTATTTACAACAAACCAATATATATTGGGTTTTCCATTTTAGACATTTCAAAAACAGTCATTTATGATTTTTTTTACAATTTTATTAAAAAAAAGTTTGGTAATGATGCTTCTTTACTGTACACCGACACGGATTCGCTAATATTAAAAGTATTTTGTGATGACTTTTATCGCGTGATAGCCGAAAATCCTGAGAGATTCGATACTTCAAATTTTCCTGAAAACAATGAATTTAATATTACAAAAAGTATTTCGGTTCCGGGTAAGATGAAAGATGAATTTCCATGTGACCCGATAATTGGTTTTTATGGTACCGGAGCCAAGGCTTACTATGTGAAGTCTAAGAATGCGGAATTAAAAAAGGCAAAAGGTATAAAAAAATCAGTTATCGAAAAGGAACTTCATCTAGAAGATTATCGAAAAGTTGTGGAACAGGGCGGTTTAATTTTTAGAAAAATGAAAACTTTTCGCAGTGTGTTACATGATGTATACACACAAGTAATAAATAAAATCGCCCTGTCCCACAACGACGATAAACGTTATGTTATTCCGTTAACAACAAAAACTCTACCTTGGGGTCACGCCGACATTGACTTTTATAATTCAGATCCGGAAAGTAATTTAGAAAATTTACTGCGTGTCATTGAGGCATTTAAATAATAAACTGGAAAATTCATACCTTATATAACGTAATATTAGGCAGCTCATTTATTTGTATTATTTGTTCAGATTTTATTTTATATTTACAAATTGTTAATATTTATACAATAACATTTTTACATAATATGTTATATTAAAGAACTAAAAATAATAATAAAACACAACGTTGCAGCAAACAATTTAGTTTTATTTAATATATATACAAAATTAATTGGACAATTTATTATACACTTCTTTCAACACCGATCTTCTTCTCTCCATATCTGATTGTCTTACTGGACGGGGATGTTGGTACATCTGCATACCACAAACAGCACATCGAATTATTTGTATTCTAAGAAAGTCAACATAACTAATGCGGCTGTTATGATGCCAATACAAATCGTTTCGTTTACACCTTACACATATAGCGTGAAACCCCTTTTGCGGTTGTTCATACTTGTTTGATGAAAAGTTTGGTTCTTGGTCGATTGGCAGCATAATGTCTACGATGTTTGTAATGAAATGGTAAAGAAATATCTAATAATTCCGTGCTAAATGTCTGCATCTATATACAGAATTTGTAACCTTAAAAATTACTTCGAGGACACATTTCAGCCCTGACAATATAATGTGCATAATACACCTATTCACGTAAACCTTGAAACCAAATATATATATTTTAAAGAAAAGTCTAATATAACACAAGGTTATATCTGAACCTTGAGAACATTGCATTTACAAGGATGTATTATACCCTTGAAAGAGAGACAGAAGAGACTAAAGATATTAATAAAACCAAAATTTGCCGTAAAAAACATTGTTTTATTAAATATTATCCCAATAGCATTGTAACCTTTAAAATTACATCGAGGACACATTTTAACCTTGGAAATATATTGTGTAAAATACATTGGTTCACATAAGTCTTAAAAATAAATACATACTTCAAGAAAAATATATTATAACACAAGGACGGATCTGAACCTTGAGAGGGAGTTGTATTGTAAGAGAGAGAGAACAGGGGTGGGGGTGGGTATGTAGTGGGGAGGTGCACATAAAAGAATATACACCAGTCCTATTTCTTCAGTATAAATTTTCAAGTCGTTCGAGTAGTTTGTGTTAAGTCAGTTTATTAAAATGAGTTTACCGAGTTTAGATGTTAGCGATATGTTTGGGAAGAATACCCAAGAAGAATTAAATAGGGAATGTGACGATGTGTGGGGTGATGAGGACCTAGACCGGCTAGCGTCCGAAGCAATTGACAAGCTATTGGAGGGCGGGTTTAAACAGCAAGAACCCAAAGTAAATATTCTTAGCGATATAGTGGTAAAGGAAGCGAAGGTTCCCAGCAAACTCCATACGTTGCTTACGTTGCCATCGGGGGATGTAACAAAGGAGGCCAAGACGTTTTATGCGAGTAAGCGAACTAGGCAAGAGATGGTGGAGCCACAGCCAACAACATCGTCTGGCAGCAGCTGCAAGAGGAAGAAATTTACATTTCGAAAACCAGCGAAATGCGCAGTGTTGCCAGACTGGCTAGAAAAGAAAAAAAACAGTCAAATAAAACCAATAGTTGCGGAACCTTCAATTCCTAAACGACTACCATCGCCGGCATCCATGGAGCGTCCGCTGTCTCCAATTATCTGCAAGTCAGGTAGACGAGCGGGTAAGGGCCGGTCGAAAAAAATATTTGAGGATGTAACGCCAGTATCATCACCCGCAGCATCGCCATCGCCATCGCCGCCGCCGCCGTCGCCATCAAATACACCGGAGTGGTTGATGGCCTACAGCCAGGAGCAGGAGCGGGAGGCCATAAAAACAATTGTTAATGTGCGGAATATGTGGAAGGACAAGATAGTGTGCGGTGAAAAAGAAGTGGTGGACATTGAAACTAAAATAAGACAGTTACAGGAACAGTTAGGTTTAGTTAAAAAGAATATTAGCAAGTATAAAAATAAATTAGATTTGTATAATAGTAATGTTTAGTAGGTCTCCTTTCGTTCGTCAGATCCTAGCTCTACTGATGAGCCACGATATGGCGAAACGCGTCTAGGGATGGATCTGACGAAACGAAAGGAAATTCCTTTTCTGAAATGTAAAAAACACACACTGGACTTATAAAAAAAAAAAAAAAAAAAAAAAAAAACGTGTATATCGACCCTTCCCAATCATGTCCACACCATTTCCCCACTCTCAGACTGCATAGATACGAGATTTATCAACTTTTTACTTCATTTTTTGATCATAAACTTTTTTATTTTTTAACCGATTTTATTTCTTTTTTCACTAAAATGTTCTTCAGAAAATTCTAACAAGTTTTGACTCCAATGTTTTTTTTGTCAGACGTATAATAAGGGAGCTATGAATTTTTAAAGTTGCCAATTACGTTAAACATCTAACTTTGTCATTTGCCGTTTTTCAGTTTTTCACATTTTTAACTTTTGCAAAATGCTATCCCATGTAATTTGATGTGCAAATCAACTTTCCTTTATAACTTTTTTCGATATTTCCATTACTTTAGCAATAATTTAATTTAATCCTAAACTTTTTTATTTTTTAACCGATTTTATTTCTTTTTTCACTAAAATGTTCTTCAGAAAATTCTAACAAGTTTTGACTCCAATGTTTTTTTTGTCAAACGTATAATAAGGGAGCTATGAATTTTTAAAGTTGCCAATTACGTTAAACATCTAACTTTGTCATTTGCCGTTTTTCAGTTTTTCACATTTTTAACTTTTGAAAAATGCTATCCCATGTAATTTGATGTGCAAATCAACTTTCCTTTATAACTTTTTTCGATATTTCCATTACTTTAGCAATAATTTAATTTAATCATAAACTTTTTTATTTTTTAACCGATTTTATTTCTTTTTTCACTAAAATGTTCTTCAGAAAATTCTAACAAGTTTTGACTCCAATGTTTTTTTTGTCAGACGTATAATAAGGGAGCTATGAATTTTTAAAGTTGCCAATTACGTTAAACACCTAAGTTTGTCATTTGCCGTTTTTCAGTTTTTCACATTTTTAACTTTTGAAAGATGCTATCCCATGTAATTTGATGTGCAAATCAACTTTCCTTTATAACTTTTTTCGATATTTCCATTACTTTAGCAATAATTTAATTTAATCATAAACTTTTTTATTTTTTAACCGATTTTATTTCTTTTTTCACTAAAATGTTCTTCAGAAAATTCTAACAAGTTTTGACTCCAATGTTTTTTTTGTCAGACGTATAATAAGGGAGCTATGAATTTTTAAAGTTGCCAATTACGTTAAACACCTAAGTTTGTCGTTTGCCGTTTTTCAGTTTTTCACATTTTTAACTTTTGAAAAATGCTATCCCATGTAATTTGATGTGCTAATCAACTTTCCTTTATAACTTTTTTCGATATTTCCATTATTTTAGCAATAATTTAATTTAATCATAAACTTTTTTATTTTTTAACCGATTTTATTTCTTTTTTCACTAAAATGTTCTTCAGAAAATTCTAACAAGTTTTGACTCCAATGTTTTTTTTTGTCAGACGTATAATAAGGGAGCTATGAATTTTTAAAGTTGCCAATTACGTTAAACACCTAAGTTTGTCATTTGCCGTTTTTCAGTTTTTCACATTTTTAACTTTTGAAAAATGCTATCCCATGTAATTTGATGTGCTAATCAACTTTCCTTTATAACTTTTTTCGATATTTCCCTTACTTTAGCAATAATTTACGATTTTATTACTCTTTTCTTTTAAATAAATTTTACAAATTTTATGTCGGGAATGAATTGTTGATTTTCATACGAATCTTTTATGTTCTATAAAATTTTTTTGTAAAGTTACTAATATTGCTTAAAATTTATTATTTTAATTTCATTTTTGTCTGAATCGGGTTAGAAATAGATTTAAAAATTATCGAATTCTGGCATACGGTTTTGCATACAAAATTGTTGGATTTTAAGTAGAGTGAAAACCATTTAACCACTTAGTGACCCTGTCCTGTTTGACCTTTGGTTCGTAGCGTTCGTCATCGTTAGAAAATGTTTATCAAAACTTGTAAATTATATATTTAGCTAAACTACAATGAATTCTTTTTGTGCCCCCGAGGGGGCGGTCAGGGTTCGTAGCGGTCGTCATCGTTAGTGAGCGAGGGGAGAATGCCTTACGGAGTTGTTGAATCCGCAGGCCCCTCGCTCACGTCGTCCTCATAGTCCCACCATGAGCTTGAGTCAGCGGGACCGCTGAAATCGTCAGCGGCGTTGCCAACTTCCCAATCAGTCGAGGAATCTGGCTCGACCGGTGAATCGTCATCCGCTTCGGCAGCAGCGGGCTCATTAGGTTCAAATTCCACCCAGTCACCATCAGCTTGGTTTAGCTGATCCCATAGCCCCGGACTCATGGGTCGGAAACGCTCTGTTTCGTCGCTATAGACGGATAAACCTCGGGATGGTGGTCTTTCATCAGCCATGATGAGTATAAAGAAATATTTTTATTGTGTTATTAAGTTCCTACATTTAGGTGGAACGTCGGCTGGTTATTACACCTAACGCCATCTATTAAAACTTTTTTCTGTGTGTAAACTTTTATTTCACAAAATATCTTTCGTATTAAAATCGATTTATTTAATAGTACCCTCAGCGCCATCTATTGATAAAAATATATAATAAATAAATCGATTTTAATACCACAAAAAATATTTTGTGAAATAAAAGTTTACACACAGAAAAAAGTTTTAATAGATGGCGTTAGGTGTAATAACCAGCCGACGTTCCACCTAAATGTAGGAACTTAATAACACAATAAAAATATTTCTTCACTCTCTTCGATATGTCGTCCTACCGTTGCAACAAGTGTCGCTTGATGACGAACTCTAGCAGAGACGAGAAAATAGCGAAGTATTGGGAGGATTGGGGCGTCAAAAACGCAAAAAAGCCGGTACTTGCAGTACTACCGACTCCCAGGCCGCCACCAGAACCTGAGCCGGTGGTGGTAATGACTGAACCGATAGAGGTGGTGGAGGAACCACCGTGGCAGCTTGGCCCTGAGGAGAGAGATGCTCTCCTCAGAGAAATGGAAGAGCGTCGGGAACAACGACGGCAACGACGCCCGGCGCCGCATAGGCGTCCTGCGCCGCGATCGGTCCAGGTGGCGAGAGGACACCAACCACTCTAGGTTTCTCCTTTCCATCACCAAAAATCAGCCCTTTTCAGGGCTACAAAATACTTTCATTGTAGTTAGATGGTCACCAAGTATGTGACAATATATTTTCTTCAAGAATACATTTCTTGTTTGAAAATTATGTCACTCGGGATGTATTAGCAAAGAATGTATGATTTTTGTAATTCTAAATGAGCGTTTTGATCATATCATGTTTTTTCTTACGGCTAGGTAAAGACCACATATTTTTACTATGTTCTCTTGCCACAGGAAAGGGAATGGAGTTTGGTAAAATTAAAGGTGGTCAAAAAGAATTTTTTACATTCACCGCGACAGCTTATTATGTATTTACCAGAGTAACATAATTCTTCTTAGCCAAGAAAGGTTTTCTTAACCAAGAACAACTATGTCACTCTGTGACATACAACTAATCTACATAAAAGTCTTTTGTGGTCCTAAGTAGGACCGGGGGTGGCAGTTGTCCTACAATGGACCAGGGAATGTCTGGGTTCGTAGCGGTCGGTAGGGAAGGCCGATATATTGTATTATCTGCAATATAATTTACTGAATTCTATTGCAGATAATGCAAGAGTCTTGGTGAAAGACTGTAAAAAGTCTTTCGCGACACAAAACACAGCGTGAATGACTTCGCGCGTTGCGTATCATCGCAGTCGTAAGATGACTTTGAATGAAATCTACGTTCATCAAACCACCAAAGCTCGTTATGTGGCAATGCATACATAATGAGACGTGCTCGCCCCATTTCACATATGACTGCACAATGCAGAACCGCGGCCTTAACCTACGTCGCCGGCGTACCCTTCTTTGTTGGACCTGTGAAGCAGGCATGTCATCGTCAGAACTGTTCGTCGAATATCCCTGATCTGAATTAGACGACATCGTAAAGTAGAATGAATTTTTCACCCATCATCCCCCGATTAAATACAAGTTTTCGACCTTCACCACCACCACCAACACTACAAATTCTCTCTCTCTCGAATCCTTGCAACCGTTGACCCTGAGCGTTGTAGCCTTGAAAATACTTTCTATGCATAGTAACATGAATAAAACACAGAGTATCTAGTTTACCAGTTTATTTTTACTATTACATAAATAATAATTAATACATTGACTTATTGCTAACAGAGCCATTTAGTATATTGTAGCTAAAATATGCATCGTGAATAACTAATGCATACACTTTAGTGTCTTTTGGAAATTTGCTTTTGCGTGTTTCAAACTCCAACTTCACGTCCACAGTAGATGATTTCAACGCCTCTGCTTGATGATTACAATCTATGATGAATACAGGATTTTTGATATATTCGGAAAAACTCATCATCGGGTCATTAAGTTCTCGTTGATAGTAGCTCATTTGGAAATTTTCGTAACTGTAATATGCTGGCGCATATAGTTTTTTCGTAAAATCCAAATTCCATCTTTCATAAGGAAATACTGTCGAGTTAAGGTAGAGTCGAATGTCACTGATATCGGCTGTAGTAAATTCAGTGGCATTCTTTTCTCTATTGTCAGAAAAAGTGCTTGTCTGGAATCCAATAATCAAATATCTCGGCCTTTCCAAGCTCGCACTTGTTCTTAAGGCCCACACGTCGGATGATGTTTGTCGCAAAGCAGGTAATTCGTAAAGATCCCATTTGCGATATGCCATTGGAATGTTTACATTACTTCCACCTTTATTGATACGGGACAATATTTTCAATTTTTGTCGGTCATCTGGAATAATATGACGGATTTTCCACTCAATCTTTTCAATAGTAATATCAGCATCAACTTCACCAATGTAGCAGTTGGAAAAAGTGCGGGCGATAATTAAAATCAACTCTTGCTTAATATTAAATATGCCCTTCGAATAATCTTCAGCAAATCCCATCAGATATTTTAGAGGTAGCTTTCCAGAGAACACTTTACTTGTAGAATCAAATATACCTTGGTTTTTTTCATCCAAACCCCATCCACAGGCCATAAGACTTTTTTGTTGGGTTGCACCCAATGATGCCATAGTTTTCAACGTTGAAGTAATTCCAGGTTTTCGAACAACAGCAACTTGTTCCCCAGCCATTTCATAACGTATTTCGTCGAAGAGGAAAGCGATTGCATTATTTGATAAGTAACAGTGTTTAGTAACATCACTAGATTTGAAAGTTCCTTCGATGTATATGTAGCTGTCTGATATATCCAAAATAATGTCTTGAAAGTGCACTGGAATGCGAATTTCATCAGAGTTACTAAACGTCGGAGAACCATACGGCTTATATGTGTGCTCTTGTAAGCTGACAATGGAATTATCAAAAATGGGTTCGGTAAAAACCTCAATTTTGTCACTGGTACTGGCCATATTTTAATTTCGTACTCTTAAACCAATGGATTGTAGAAATTTACGGTCTTTTGCAGAGAGCTGCTTACGAGATAAACGTCTTTTCAATCTAACGTCTGGATTGTGAATGATCTTGGTTTGTGTAATATGTTTTCTTTTATGTTGTGCAGTTGAAGCTTGAGTGTTGGACAGCATATTCAGTGGACGATTGAAGCAAAAACCCATATTTATAATATTTTTTTCAATTCCACTTTAACTATAATTTTTTCACCTTGAAAATTTATCAGATCACCGTTATCATCCAAGATGCGTAGAGTAATGTTGTCTATTTACTGACGTCCCTCGGGCATTATCGGCATATAAATAATATTTTGAGGTTCTTTTGAAATTTTGTAACCTGGCTCAACATCAACATCGAATTCGAATAATGTGTGGCTTTGTCTTGAGTTCAAATATGCTCCTGAAGTTATGTTACAATCCACCCTTATAATACGCACTTTCATTATGTCCACATTACTAGTTGATTTATGTAGTTTTCCACTTTTTAACACAACCGGTCCAAAGCCTAATAATCCACCAATAGTGTTTTTTCCTCTGAAATCAATGTTGAGCGACGACTTGAGTTCACATTTTAATGTATTATTGTTGGCCTCCAATGAAAATAATATATCACATTTGTCTTGTTTGCAGGATTGCTTTAAACTTGTGTGCATCGCTTTGGAAATTTCATTAATTTCGTAAGCTCCTGGTGGAATCCATAATTGTATTGGTTTTTGACCATCATTTTTCATGTATGCAAACAAATTGTTACTTTCATCAACGTTAAAAATTGAATTATAAGTGTAAAATCCCAACAATGCAAGACCATACTTATGCGTTGAATTCAATTCGATGGGTGGATAAAAATCCGCACTTATAACACTTCTGTGTCCTGTTAGCGTGAATGTGTAAGACATGACTGCTATCGAAGCATAGTATGCGGGCTTATTTATTGTTGTTTACAGCAATTAATTGGGTTTAGACTATGCATCAATCCATCTTTAGCTGTTTCATATGTTATTTTTACATCCTTGATTTTACAATAACAACAAAATAACTTTTTTGGTGCTGGTCCATCTCCTTCATCCACATCTGATTTATTTTCGTTGTTATAATGTTCGTTACAGTATTGATATTTTAACAATTCTTTCTCACTTTTCATATGTTCAGGTAACTTATTCCAAACGAGTGCGATTTCATCTGAGGCTAACGCAATCATCACTTCCTTTGGCATATTTTCTAACTGTCTTGCTGACATGTTTCTCAGCCCACCTACTTGACTATATGCTTTAAGCGACAATAGCATTTTTGTGTAGTTATCACGATCCACTTTTGGTGTCATACACGCTGCTGCCATTATATTTTTTTTTTAATTTTGAGAGAGAAACTTCAAACACAAATGTCCACACCAGACTGTACCGAATTCTTGTTGGCGGTCATATGTATAGTAGATTTTCCTTGATGCTTCGGATCCCCGTTGTAGATAGCGCACCAATTCGGTAGGTGGTGGTAAATCACCAAAGCTATCAAAATATTTTACATTTATATTTTTTTTTCTATATGCTACCCAATGCGTCCCGCCTCCCAATATACTATCCAAATTAATAATTGCAGCTTCATAACGTTTGGGTCCTCGCACTGGCAGTGAATCTCTCATATAAACCCCTCTAAAATGTGGTATTTTCATCTTTGCAGCAAACTTTTCTATATCAATATTGGATAGTGGTCTTCGAGGCAGGGATTCAATTAGTTTTTTGATTTTCCATTGCTATTGCTTAGAAATAATCCCATACCTGTACGATATGGCTTAAGAAACAAACCATTTCCTTTTGAACACAAACGCAAGGTAGCACCGGTTTTTTCTGTGCCTGCATTTTTTACAGTCTTTAAAGCACGCACAATACCAGCTGCTCCACCAGCTAAGGAACCCAAAGCTGATAGCCCTGCAAATATCGGTATTAGAGGTAATATCCCACCAGTTTTGGGGATTGGTATAATTCTAGGGGTGCGAATTTTTCGTTTACCACCAGCTGCTTTTAAGGATTTACGTGCAGCTGTAATAGCTATTTTTGATGTTTTCATAAGATTTTTTTCAAGGCTCTTCTTTTCTCCAGATTTCATTAATTGCGATCGAATTGGTTGTCTAATAGCTGATCCAAATGCTTTCTTGGGTTTTTGTTGATGACGACGACGACGACGCTTATTGCCCCTCTTTTTTCCTTTGGAAACCTTTGAACGGCGTTTATTTTGTTTAGTCGATGGCACTCCCATACCAAAACGTTGTTTTGCTTTCATGATGTTCGTTACTAACCAAGCTGCAGCCTTTTCCCGTAAACTAGCCTCCTTAGATTTTACTCTTTTCCAAGCACTTTGTTCGAGTTCGTAATCGGCTTGGTGTCGTGCACTTAAATCCTCACTGTTATGCAAATATGCTAAATCGTGTTTTTTGCAAGCAGCATCTAATGGATTAATTCCCTGATCACCACGTTGAACACGTTTTATTACTTTGGTCCCAGGTCCACAATACTGATAACCGGGTATATGTAACTCAATTGGTAACCTATTAATTGCTGAATTAACAATACCAGCTCCAGTCTTACTTGATAACCGATAGCGACCACTTCGCTTGACTGATGACATCTAAATGATTGCATACGTGAAAATCACTATAAAATATAGTTAAAATGAGAATTGTGAAGCTTAAGCAAAAACTACCAGTTGATAATCTTGATGTCAAGGTTGGGTCAGGACACGATCAGAAATGTTTAAGAAGACATGGACCGCTGCTTCCATCATCTATACGTGGGTTGCTAATTGGACCGTCGAATTGTGGAAAAACCAATGTTATGATATCGCTGTTAACACACCCGTTGGGATTGCGTTTTGAAAATGTGTATATTTTCTCAAAGTCGCTGTATCAACCCAAATATGAGTATTTGAGAAAAATCCTATCACCAATTAAAGGTCTTGGCTACTACACTTTCAGCGATGGAAATAATATAGTGCAACCATCAGATGCAAAGCCAAACTCTGTATTTATTTTTGATGATGTCATGTGTGAAAAACAGGATGTTATAAGATCATATTTTAGTATGGGACGACACAAAAATGTGGATGCTTTTTACTTAGCCCAAACATATTCACGTGTTCCAAAACAACTTGTACGTGATAATGCAAACTTCATTATAATGTTTAAACAGGACGAGCTGAATATGCGACACATATTTTCTGATCATGTTTCACCTGATCTAACGTTTCCGCAATTTCAAGACATGTGTTCTAAATGTTGGGACAATAAGTATGGTTTTTTAGTTATCGATAAAGATAGTGATGTTAATTCGGGAAGATATCGCAAGGGATTTGATAGCTATATATATTTATAGAAATAGCAATAAACCCTCATTCCATCATTGTCCGTTAATTTGAAGACACCATGAGTGAAGAAATCGATTTAAAACGTAAACTGGTTGAAACAACCAATGCTGTAAAGAAAAAATTTAAGCAAATCAAAGCAGCTAAATCTCAATATCATGTCGATTTAGAAAAGTTTTATGAACCGATTACTAAACCGTTGACATCAATATCAAATGCAGTGAAGCAGAAACAACAACAACAACCACAAAAACAGTCACTAAAACAACAGCAACCGCATCCGCAGCAGCAGCAGCAGAAACAGTCACCACAGCCAACATTAACCCAAAAATCAATTTCTACAAGTAAACCTGGAAGTCGTTACGGTTTAAACACAACAATGGATAATGCAGATATATCAATTAATCCAAATACAGAAATATTTGATGAATTACTCATGGCGCCAGTTGAAACATCTACCCCAAAACATAAATTGTATGAGTCGTCAGTATTTGCAACACCATCTCCATCAAGGCAATCCACACCAACATCTAATGAAACTAGTTCTATTGAGAGGACATCTTTTAAAAGTATTCGCACCTATCTAACAGGGTTACAAAGGCATCCATCCTATTATGACAACATTTACGGTGTTCATTATGACTCAAAAACAAAAACAAATAAAGACAAAACATATATCGGAAATGTCGAAGTACGTTTCTCCAATGGGAACATTAGTTTATATAAAAAGGAGAGAAATATTGCTATATTTAATGGAACAAAAGAGCTTTATGATTTGATTTTCCTAAAATCACCACCACTACTGGGCCATGAAGACGATTTGAATAAAGACACTCTGCAAACATACAAAGATATTTTGGATATGACAAATGCAGCATACAATCATTACGACAAAAGTAATGGTTTACGGGAAACTCGATGGCCAAAATATAGACAAATTATAAAACCGCTAATGCAGGGAACTAAACTTGGTGCTGGAGTGCGACAAAAGAAAAAATCTAAAATTTACTTGCCAGTAAATAAGATATTATCTTCAAAGTCATCTCAATATGTCTATTGGAATAAACCCAGTGAGTTGGTGGATCGATTACGATTATTGTGGAGTTCAAAAGTAGCAGGACATACTGGGCATGATAATGAAATTATGTCAATTATTGAGGAGCTTCGAGAGGAAGGAATTATATATTAAGTAATTGCAATCAGTTATATTGATCAGTGATGAATGAGACATACTATACTATGGATCCTAGCCCCGAAAAGCTTAAAATTGTAAATGAACTACATCGAAATGCAAGAAAAAACTTCGCCAGAAGACACACCATAATAAAAGGGTATAAGGATTTGTGGCAAATTGATTTGGCAGAAATGCAACAATATGCTAATGAAAACGACGGTTATCGTTATATTGTCGTCTGCATAAATTGTTATTCAAAATTTGTGTACACGAGAGCTGTTAAAAATAAGACCGGTGTTGAAGTTACTAATGCAATGAAAAGCATTATTGAAGAGGCTTCATATACTCCAACTAATTTACAAAGCGATCAAGGAAAAGAGTTTTACAATAGCAACTTTCAAGCTCTTATGAGAAAATATAACATAAACCATTATTCTACCTATAGCACGAAGAAAGCAGCCATTGTAGAACGTGTTATACGAACTTTAAAAAACAAGTTATATAAGCAATTTTCAGCAAGAGGATCGTACAGATGGTTACAAATTTTACCATCTATAACGAAAGCCTATAACAACGCCAAACATCGTACGATTGGAATGAAACCGAAAGATGTGAAAGAAAATACACAAATTAATGCATACAATTATTTGAAAATTGTTCCGAAGAAAAGAAAATATCGTTTGGGTGATATTGTTCGCATTAGCAAGTATAAGAGCATATTTGATAAAGGATATACCCCCTCATGGTCAACTGAACTATTTAAAATATCCAAAGTTAATGTAACTAACCCACCAACATACCTATTGAAGTCGTTAGAAGAAGGTCAACCGATTAAAGGGTGTTTTTACGAACCAGAATTGCAAAAAACAAATAGTCCAGGTGTTTATTTAGTGGAAAAAATTCTAAGAAAACGTAAGAAAAATCACACTGATCAATTGTTTGTAAAATGGTTAGGATTTTCAAACCAGGCTAACTCTTGGATAGATAAGTCTGATATTGTATAAAAAAATATTTAAATATATTGTGTAACACTAGTAAAAAATAAACATATAATTTGCAAAATTGTATTTTATTTTACATGTACTATAGAAATAAAATATATCAGGAACGATTTGTAACTGATAATATTTAAAATAAAAAACAGATATAAAAGTAATATATTTTTTATTATATAATAATATTTTTACAAGAAGAACAAAAAAGAAAAATATTAATAAGTTAACCTAGGGGTTATAACCAAATTGGCGAAGCTCATCCTTGGATAAACATATACTGCGGATACGTTGTTCCTCCTCCTCATCATCAGTGTGATCACTATCACTATCCCAAAATTCCTCGTCTGATGTGTCGAGCGGAGCATCGCAAAATTCGTCAGTTGATGGCTCGAGTGAAGCATTCGGTATTGCAGGTGTTGATGGTGAATGATCTTGTTGCTGGTGTTGTTGTTGTTGTTCTTGTTCTTGCCGCTCTTGTTCTGGTCTTGCTGGAGATTGTTCTTCCTGCTGTTTCGGAGGAAACTCCTTTTCACACCAATCACAAAAACCCCTTTTTCCTCCGATAATTTCGAAATGTTCACAGTTGACACACATTTGACGTCCATTTACAGAAAATGGATAGACCAGCGTTGTTTGTGATTTAGAAGTCATTTTTGAGCAAAATTTATTAAACTCGATGTATGAATGGTAGAAGTAAACTGAGTTATCGGATTTTGGGTTCTAGTTTTTATACAATACAGATGTCCCTCACTTATGACCTTTCTTTTTTGAGTGATCTTTATCTAATACCAAGTGGATGGGCATCTTTGTCTGACTCTTCTCAAGGTTATCAACTCGATGTTCAAGAGCTGCCAGAAGCTTATTATTTTTTTCTTCAAAATCTTCTTGCTTTCTATCAAAGAGCCCAAAGAAATCTTTATTGATTATATCAAAAAGCTGTTTTCGTGATTTGTACAGTTCTTCAAAAACATATAGTCGAGTTGCTGCATCATTATCTTTAGTTGGTTGAGCAACATTTGATAAACATTTTCCTTCGATATCATATTGTCCGTCAGAGGTTAGTTTAAAACCATTACCTGGTATACCGCGGAGTAGTTGAACTTTTTCATTCACTCTTTGACGACCAAATTTGTCGATTGTGTTGTTAACACGACCCATTTTTATTTTTAACTAAGTCATTTTTCTTATGATATCCGCTTATATATGTTGAGAAAAAACAAACAATAATTTTGCTACATACAATTTATTTACAATTTTATATTTTTAAACATTACAATAAATTGGTTAAAAACATTTGGGGCACCAATCATTGATTACTGTTACATTACTACCACCGCCACCACAACACGCATACGAGAAAATGTATTCTTTGTCTTTTTCATCTTCTTCGTCTTCTTTAGTTTCTTCTTCTTCTTTTCTTCCTCCAAAACTAGAATCCTCATCCTCGTCGTCGTCGTCGTCATCGTCGTCGGTGTCGTCATCGGCGATTAAACCATAATTTAGCAATATTTCTTTGGAAATATGTGGTATTTTGATAAAGAACTCTTCCAGTCGTTCAAGGTACATACCGGAACAAATTTCATCTAAACCAATGGACCCATATAGGAATTGTTCGCAAAGATGAGCACCAACTCGAAAACGAATTGCATCCATCATGTTTTTCTTGTACTCCGTTAAACTCAAACCCAAACCGGGTTTGTCATGTGTTGAGTCATCTAGAGCATCTTGAGCCATTTTTCGTAATTTCAACGATAGTTCAGTAAAATATGCATCTTGGGCAACTCTGACCGTATCTTTATCGTCACACATCTTAAATAGATAATATTTTAAGCGATTGTGGAGGTGCTTCCCTACAAGTGTACAACTATTTTTTTACATATTCAAGCAATAAGTACTTAACTAATATGATAAACAATATAAAAAAATTAAAAAAGAAAAAAGTTTATTCCAAAGACCCAAAATTAATTAATGCTCGTGCATTACCCCCAGAAGTAACATTTGAACTTAGCCCCAAATATGTTAAAGTATATTTATTATCAGACATATTTATGCCCTCTATAATATCCTCGGTAAAAGTTTCAGCTACACGTTTTGGTAAAAATGTTTGAAATATCACATTGTTTAGCGAATCAAATAGTGTGACAACAATACTTTTACCAAAGCGTGTTGTCGCTGGAATCATTTTTTTAATGGTGTAAACTTTTCCCACATCCAAAGTTGAAAGTCTTTTACGTTCAGGATACTCCATTTCTTTGTTTATCATATTATTAATTTCACTCAAGGTCTGCTGTGAAATGCTCATTATTGAAATATGTAATAAAATAATTTAAAATACCTTCAATAGACACTGTTGGAATACACACCACAAAAGAAATATTACTATTCACCACTTTTCAAGGTAACAGTTTAGGGGCTGCTATGCTTGTGTGACTATGAATATCTTGCTAACTGAACCATCTTTTATTGGAGTTTTCAAGGTCGATGAAATAAAAAAATTAATGGCAGGGGGAGTAACCACTTCATGGGAAAAACATACCATCATGGTCAAGGTCATAAATAAACACCTGCAAACGTACATGGTCAAGGTCATCAATATAACAAGTGACCTCGAATATGGACAAGGTCATAAATAAACACCTGCAAACGTACATGGTCAAGGTCATATGACATCACACAAAAAAAACACCTGCACCCATTCAAGGTCAAGGTCAAATAAACACCTGCCCACCTTCGCGGTCAAGGTCAATGGAAGGAGTGGGGGGAGAAGGTCATTTCCCATTTCTACACTACTGACAAATGAGGATAAAAGAGACGTTGTGTTACACGGTTTTTTAGTCAATATTTGTTTAAGTACCCGCCTAGCTCTACACCATTTTTTAAGACCGCGAGCTGCCACTGTTTAATAACACTTATTATTTGTCTTTGACTGCTTTAGTAGAGTAGCTATTACAGCTAAACTACGCCAGGATTTGACATTTTTTTCTAATATTTTTTATTGTAAATTTTATGATGAAATAAATTGTCTAAATTAATTTTGGATTAAACTTAATTACAGAAAAACAGTTTCCTCTCATTTCATCAGATCCATCCCTAAACGCGTTTCGCCATATCATAGCTTATCAGTAGAGCTAGGATCCGACAAAAGAAAGTAACTTAAAACTACTATAAGCAGTATTTGGTGGAGTGCACCAGCAAGATGTTGCGCGGAGCGACATCTGTGTCGATGTCAGACACTCTTGAGCATACCAGCACCTGTAACCAATTTATAGAAATAAGTACAAATGTTAAGAGGAAATCGCCTGCAAAAACATTTGTCACAATTATTATTTTATTATTCTGTCTAGAGAACCAATTTCTATTTATACATTTATGGGTATATATTATGTACTTGCACTTATAACCGCGATACGCACGTCTCTGGAATGACACGATCTTTCGGCGCTCTCGTTTTAAAATTTCGTCTTAAAATATAAAATATGGTATTGTATTTTAATTACTTGTTTCAAAACAATAAAAAAACTCTTTCTTTTCTAATTAAAATTAAGGTTAGGAATAATTCACGTATTTTCATTTTGTGGTGAATATACATATAAAAAAGGTGATATTATAATGGCATAAGTGATCACTTATTGTTTACGTGGTATATATAGTGAGTACTTGTCTTAATAATATAATATATTTTTTTAAAGTTTTGCTTACATAAATCAACAATTTTTGACAGAAAATGCACTAGCGTATGTTCTACACAAGCATTGCCGTAAGTCACACATACTCCCTGAAATTTTGCGTTACTCTGACGGAAAACCTGTTCGGCCTTACAATAGTAATGCGGGATGAATGTCGATTTTACGTTGGGTTTTGCCGCGGCACTATTAAAAATTGATGCACATACATACATACAAAATTGGCAGGAAAACCAACTTTTAGATTTAACTATACTTTTCTAGTACATCCGTAATTCCGTAAGCAACAGAGACTTACGCCGATGTAAAAAACTTATTTTTCCAAAAAACTCTTACTTACGTTATTTTGGAAAAAAAACAGTCGATATAGTTGACATAAATAGCACCGATTTCCCTTCATCAACTAAATTACATTAAACCAGGTAATTAATTTTAAAATTAACAATTTTTCCTCGCCGACAAACAAAATTGAAAATTCCCAGTGAACTATCGATCGCATAATGAGCGGTGCGCAAACAGGCCGAATATTTTCCAGTTTCCACTCACACACGCCCGCAATGGATCCTCTCGGACGTGAAACAACGTGCTATGTAAATTACCCTCCAATTCCGGAAAACCTGGCTAGTAGATCAGGGGACTAGCGCGCCATTGGCGTACCATACTGTGGATTTAATAGGGATTTTTATTTGTTCATAATTGCCTAAAAAGAATAACATAGGAATTAGCAGTTTTTTAAAATTTAGATGAATGTCAATTAGTAATTTATAAAAGGTAGAGGAGTTAGTCCCCCCGCGCGCCTTTCAAAATAGATGTTTTATTTCCTTTGGGCCTTGAAAATTGAAGGGCGTATGAAGGGTCAGTTTTTATCCCCCCCCCCCCCCCCTCAGCAAAATCCTGGACCCGCCACTGCTGAACCTTGCGGTTTAATCGACTTTATAAAATTGGCCCTAAGCATGTGGGTGAATACTGGCAAAATTTGAAATAGTAGTTTGCACAACAAGAGTGAATATGATGTCCATATCGCACGAGGAAGTAAATTGAGCAAGTGCTCAAACTTCCAAGGGCAATGTAAACAATCCACTCGAGTTGTACAGTATATTTTTTCTACTACCCAACATACGAACCATGCTATTTTTTTAAATAAATATGTAAATTAGGTATTACAACTTGTGAGAAAGATGATTATAATATATTATTACAAATAATTTCGTTGGAAAATCCAAGGATCAAATTACACTGCAACATGTTTGTCGATTTGGGCCATTTCTAATGTTTACATAAAAACACTTCAAGACAGCAGGCTTTGAATTTTAATATTTAAAGAACGACGGATATCAGTGCAAAAATGTGACAATCGTTTTTGGAGACAAACTAATGTTTGTCTCCATTTTCGATCGATTTCAGACACAAGATATTGTATTATTTTATGCAATTAAAGACGACGCACTCTGCAGTCACATCGGTTCTTACGTAGCGAATGAATCATAGTGCGCCTATCTATTCGGCTTTCTTTAAATGTTGAAATTTAAAGCAGCAGGTTTATATCTATCTCTTTCACAGTCGGCATTACGAATAAAAGCAGAAAAAAAGCAATATATTTATTCAAATTTATTTCTGAACCATAGCCAATTTGATGTGTCGGTATAATGCAATGTTTTCTTAGTTGTCTGCTTTCGCAAAAATAATAACGCCGAATGATAAACCAAATAGGTATAAAAATATGAAAAACCGCTTTTGTCCATTAATATCTACTTTTAACATTCGCGATGGTAATTTTTCAAAATAATAATCACAATCCATATTCATATAATATAATTCACTTAATAGCATAACAGAAAAGCTGTAAATATGATAAGAAAATAACAATACCGGCTACGAAATTAACATAGACAAAACAACGAAATAACCTCAAAAGTTTAATTTTATTTTTTTCTACAAATCTTATAATTTTGTCAGTTTTATGTAATCTGATGTACTGCTGATTTACCAGTTATTTCCCCCCCTTGATGACACGATAGGTGTTTTGTTGAGCCTTAAAAATTAAAGGGTGTATGAAGGGTCAGTATTTTTTGGAAGTCATTTTTGAGAATAGCAAGGTTTTTAAAGCCGCGATACGTTTTTTTCATTTTTAGAAGTAACGTTTTTTACACATTATAATTTCTATTTTGTATGGTTGGTATATTTAAAGGCCTTACAATGACAAATAACGAAAATGGTTTACTTTGGTTTCTTTTTTATCTTTATAATTATTTCAAAATGGTATTCTTCTATTTTGCCAAAATAAAGGATCCCTCAGACCAACGCGGTGCGGCGGTAGCGGTCACGGTACCGGTGAATACCGAGCGGTACACCGCGTTCCTTTTTTTGCTATTCACACCGGCGCATTGCGATTTCTATTGTTCTGTGAATCAAGCTCAACAATCAAACAGGTAACACAAAACACGTGGCCAATGTGCCAGTGAGAGGAGAAAACAGTGCAAATGGCAAAATAACACGCTATTACAGAGTAAACCACCGCAGCGGTGTGAGTCGCGCCTTTTAACGCTGTGTTTTGTGGCAGCGCGGCGAAACCATCACCGCCACCGTCACCGCAGTACCGCGTTGGCCTGGGAGATCCTTAAAACTAGAATGCCCAATGTTTCATCTGTTCTATAAATACTGAGTGAAACAGCAGCAATATAGGTAAAAAGATAAATGTGCTTCTATATAATGTCGCGTATCAAAATGGTAGGCGACTGGAACGTGTAGCTTAGATGGTTTGAAATTACGTTTTAATTTATTTAATTTGTTGTGCGCTCTTTATTTACTGAAACATCCAAGATTTTTAATAGTTTTATGAAAGCGAAGCAAAGCAAAATAATTTACGATTACATTATGGTGAATAACATAAGAAATAAAAATAAAGTTGTCAAATCAGTAAATTTAGAGAGTTTTCTCTAAATAAGAGTTGTCCCCTTAAAACTCACATACGATGCTATTTCAAGTAATTTCCGCCTTACAGTCAACTCAGACCAAAAGAGAAATAAACAATTTAATTGTTAAATAAACGTTACAAGGATCACTGACTGGAAACTGCTCTAATTCTGAGATTTCGTTTTTTACATCATTTAGAGAGACTTGAGTGACCAAACGGGCAGAGGTTACCCTTAGACTTCAATATGTTAAACAACTCTACTAATTAGGTGTTTCATTGAGTTTTTATAATGTTTTATAACCCCTACCAAAATAGAGAAGGGGATTATTTTTGCTGTGTCAGGAATTATTAACATTAGGAAAAAGCTTCCTAAATGTACTATTAAAAATGGAACACTTGCTTTAACCAATTACAAACAGTTATTTTTATAAACATTTGTTTACTAACTCCTTCTACGAAACTAGAACTGTTCTTGTCCTTGTTCTATGCACTATCTTTCTACTACACCTATTAAGAGTCTTAACTTCACAGCGAGTTTTAGATAAGTAATCCATTCTTAAGGATACCAATCCATATCCGACAATATCTACTCAAATCTATAAATGAATTTATTATAGTGCGCATACTCAAATTTGGAGTTTGCTCGTTGATAAAAGTCAGTGGTGTCACCCGCCTAACACAGACTTTGATTAAACTTCATATTGGTCGATATTCACATCCTATTTAACAGTTAATAAAACGACACCTTGAAAACCCGGACTCTAGTGGCATAAAGTGGCTAAAGGGCGTAGGTATTAGACTGGAAGATAAGTTTATCGAATGGCTTTATAAATTATAAACCGTAAACCATTAGAATATTTTCACACTACAATTTTCCTTCCCTCGTGCATCCAAAAATTAATATTAATGATATATTCATAACATCCCATTATCAGAGTATAATGTAGCAAAATTAAACTGGTTAAAGCCCTTTGTCGTCGTGCCAACACTGCTAAATGGCTGCGAAATAATCCAATTATGATAATGTACACGTCTAACTTGTCGCTAAGCTAAGCACTTATTTCATTTTCTGCTACATTTACTTTTATAGCGTGATTTGTTTGTTTTTTAATGTTTTGTGTTGTGTGTAAAAATACTAAAATTCTATGGCTTTATTTTCTTTATTACAGGATTAAAAATAAACTTCTAAATTAAAGTTCATGGATCAAAGAATACCTAATTATTGTATTTAAAGCAATGAAGAAAATCTAAAATTTAGAATAGGTATATAGACAAATATGTTTTAAGTCATTTTTAAAATTTAAAAAATATAGTTTTTTTAATAGTCTCAAATTTAGACATTTTTAAAAAATTGAGACTTAAAAAAACTGCCCTTTTAAAATTGTCTAAAAAGATATCCTTATTTATATTTAGGGGTAGAAATAGTTGGGAAATGGTCAGTAAAACAGCTCAGAAATTCAAAGTTTGTATTTTGCATACGTTTCGACCTCTATGAGGTTATCCTCAGGGCGATATAGTTATGAATTTATTTGTTATAAATAAATTGCTCAGGTACATTGCTGTATAACTTTGTTAAAATATTGTTTTATTTAAAAGCAGTAGCCACCAGCAAAGGATGTCTTGCAAATTTAAATTCAGTGCTCTCAATAGCTTCCCCCACACGTATCAAGATTGGTATGCCATTGAGCTTTATACCAAAATGATGCAGAATTGTTTAAGCTTTCTAATGATGCTACCAAAGGTATACCTGGGAATTTTTGGAAAAATTTAGAATTTTAATATTTAATTTTCAATTGTGCCCTCTTGCGGTGAAATACCGAACTTAAAAATTATTGCCAGGATTTCTATTACCAGTAGTTTTCAAAATATTAGTGGCCACCGTTAATGAATTACCCTGTATATTTCGTCTTAAAATAAGTTGAACAGTATATTTTTTCTGCGACCAATCTTAAGAACCTTATGCTAAAGAATGTAAAAAAAAAATTGTAAGCTGTCGGGCTTGAACTCACGACCTATGGATCCAAAGCTGGATGTTATGTTGCTTCACTCATATTAGAAATTAGAGTAAAACTAACTTATTAATCATGATGCATGAAATTAATTTTCTATGAACATTCAGCGGGTTAAATTATTGATAAATAGATAGATAGATGCGTATATATTGAACAAAATAATAACATATTGTACCATAAGTATACTTATAAATCATATAATTTGTCTTGATAAAGAAGGAAGAGCCTCAGTAAATACAATAAACTGTGATTGGTTAGTACTTTATAAAAACGCCACAGAGAAATACATTTTTTATAACAATGTTATTAACTAATGGGAAATATCCGGATTCGTAAGAACAAAGCACAGAGGAATGATAGCTAGGTCGACTCTGCCTACAAAGGGAAAAGAGAAATTTTGAAGCACAGTGTTATATTTGTAGAATATTCTTTAGCATCATTTGTGGTTGTGATCTGCTAAAAAAAATACTTTTTCGGTATTATGTGCATTCCTGGAATATTTCTTTAAAAAAGGGAAATTTTATTTTTAAAGGTCTCAACACTGTGCAGCACTGAACAGTATGAATATGAAATTTTGCCATTCAGTTAATTGGAATAGCCTACTTTTCTCGTCACTTCTTAAGCATAGAGGAAAGAGCAAATATTCCCGTAGGAGTAGAAAAAATATATTATTTAACTAGCATAAAACGTTTCACATGTGGCAACACCGATATTATTGACACAAGATCGATTCAATGCCATGACAGTTGAAAAAAGTCTAATCGGTGTGTGTAAATGGGCTAAGCTCGTTAGTAAGTAAAGTAAATTATTTGTTGATCTTGCTGCTCTATGAGCCAATAAATAAAAAAAAAGTTATTTAAAAAAAATACATCAAAATTCCACAATACTTTGGAAGGAAACAACACCGACATGACAGTGACAAGATCGGTAACGATGCTCACTGTAAATTTTTATCGGATCGGCGTTATCGAGGTATCAGTTTTATTGATAATAAACTTCTATTACAACACCAATTTACTAATTTAAACGTCACAACTATCAAATATGAAAATAGTGAAAGAGCCCATTGTGAATTTTTCCAAAGAATAAAATACAAAATATTAATGTTTCGTTGGTAATACTGTTAGTTACCAATTGTATAAAATTGAAAATACGAAGAAAATAATCAGTGTATTTTAAATAGATTTTAAAATTTAATGAGGTCTGAAATATGTAAAAAACCTTTTTCGTTATAACCCAGTGCAGTTTCTAAAGTATCAATTAAGCCCTGGGCTACAAATATTTGGAAAAATCCGAGTAAAGGCCAATATGGCTGCCTATTCCGGGAGCGGGGGCCTGGTAATGAGCCTCGCTGCGGGGAAACTAAGGGCGGCAGCCGCCCCCCACTGAGAAGGGCTGGGTGTTTTACGAAAAGGGTGCCAGTGGCAGCGTAATAGGAAATAATTTGCGTTACTATAGTTATTTGGGATGCCAGAGTGCGTATTCAGAACGGCACGACGCGCGGAGTATTTAGAAAAATAAATATATTTTTCGAGAATAGTATCTTACATAACAAGTGATACTTTCCAAACAAGGAGATACTTAGCACAAGGCGTTAGCCGAGTGCGAAAATTCTCCGAGTTTTAGAATAATCACTTTCACACGAGTAATGTACACTATTTTTCCTACGCCCACAAAGAATTATTAAAAAAGCCTTTGATTTGTGAAAAAAATATTTCAACACTAGTGTTAAAAAAAATAACAACACTAGTGTTGAAATTAGCGTACTTAGGATTATGTTCCACTCAATATCCGGTTTAATAGTTTGTCAATAGGCTTTTCCTTTATTTGTAGTTTAACTTTTTCGTTTTTTCATATTTTACCTAAATATCAAAGGAAGAACTAATCCTGGATAGACTTCTAGATTCACCAGAATGAAAAATTAAACATTTAATCAAGGAAAGATGCATTAAACATAAATTTAAAAAATCCACCCAACAAGGAAGATTTCAATTCAAAATGATTCTGTAAATTATTTAATGTTTTTATAAAAAAAAAGTCAAATACTCCTGATGGGATTTGAACCTGTAACCTTGCGATTTGTAGGCTATTCTCTACGCTATCGCCACCAATAAATATTTGTTGTTTAATACATGACACTCTCTTTAGCGCGATTTGTTTTTTCTGGTAATAGATTTTCCAGTATATTAACATTTTTAAAAATTTCAGATGGCGTATTTTCACACTCTAATTCTGAATCGCTCAACAAATAAATATGATAAATAAGTTAAACACTTTACAATTACTGCTTTCTAAAATTTGTTGTTTTTAATAAATAGGGGTGGTCTGTCAAATTGGCACCATATGTTTAAATTAAATAATGTGCCTTGTATTTCAACACTAGTGTTGAAATATTTTTTTTTAACACGCGTGTGATATACTGTGCTTTCTAGCCAAATTAACCGTGCTTTTTTTCCCATTTTCATAGTCGTAGGAAAATATACATTTAAGCGAGCGTATAGAAAGAAAATGGGCGCCTAGAAATATAACATACCGGACTATTGAGCTTAAAATATAGATGATGTTTAACGAATACTTAAATTCAACTGCGGAATTTAAAACTTTTGCAATCAATAAATCTAGAGGACATTACAACAAAGAAAACAACGTTATTTTAGGTTTTTTTTTATAACATATCGTTTATAACATACGGGGTCCTGGTTTGGTAGTACAAGCAGTCAATAACAAAGACACAAAGGGCAGCTTGTTTAGGAATAACCGAAGCCCTTAAGTCAACCCCGACAGCGGGGCTGGAGTTACTGTTATATATACCCCCCCTGGATATCTATGGAAAAAGTATAGCTGCAAAAAGTGCCCTGCGCTAAAAGAGTCGAAATTCTGGAATGAAATTAACCACGGACACAGCAGTATACCTACTAAAGATACACCCGGGGAATAATCTACGAGATCCGACATCCGACCGATTACTCGGTCCCAATAACATGCTTCGATAGAAGGTATTCTATACTCATTTCAAGTAGGAAAGAGTGGAAAGGCAATCAGTATATAACGAAAACAGATCAAGCAATCTTCACAGACGGTTCAAAAATGGACGTTGGTGTGGGAGCTGGGGTCTTTTCCGAAAGTTTACAAATACAGTAGTCGTATAGACTCCCCAACTATTGTAGTATTTTTTAAGCAGAAGTACTGGCAGTAGAGAAGGCGGTCAATATCCTGCAAGAACACCTTGGCCTGGGAGTAGCCCGTAAAGCGATGCCGCAACAATCTATGCACACTTGGCAACCAAGATTGGGTTACTCTGTGCTGGGTTCCTGGACACTCCAAAATAGATGGCAACGAGGCTGCCGATGCGCTCGCGAGAGAGGGCGCAGGCATGCCAGCTGATCTAGGAGACAATACGGTGAACAAACCACTGGGATTAGTTAAAGAGGAGATTGATTACACGGCCAAGCAGCTTGCACAGAACAGATGGACAGAGTTGACAACCTGTAGTACATCCAGGCAACTGTGGCCCACATTTGATAAAAGGAGAACCGCGAGTTATTGAGTCGTGTCGGAAAATCGGAAAGACGTGATAAATATTACTGCGGTTGTTACCGGACATTGCCTCTTCGGTTGACATGCCGAACGTGTGCAAATACCCACTAACGACTTCTGCAGAGATGAGGAAGAGAAAGAAAGTATTTAATATTTTCTGTGTGAATGCCCTGGCCTCGCAAGAAGAAGGTTCACTGCTCTGGGTGAACCATTTTTCGATAGCCTGGAGGAACTAAGCAACTTACAACTTGGACGACTGAGCAGGTTTCTGAACAGTAGTGGCTGGTTTGAATGAGTTGTTAAAATCCTTCTGCGGCGTACGCCGCACTAACTATCAGAGATCTGATGAAGGTGGGTTCTACGGAACACGTGTGGTATCACAACGGACCTAATAGGACTAACTGAGACTGTTTGGTCTGAACCAAAGGTTTGCCACTCTTACCTAACCTAACCTAAAACTTAGAAAATTATTACCCAAAATTCTGGTTTTGTATTTCTATAACTAATTTTTTTGAAAACTCTAATACCACATAAAAATCTTATAAGATTTTTTAATTTGTATTAGAGCTCTTTGAATTTGCAGTTTTATATTCCGGAACTTTTATATTTTTTTTTTTTATTTATTGCATATAATCTATGCATTTTATAAAAAAGATAATAATGCAAAAGATAATGTTTATGCATCATTCTTCTCATCTTATCAAGAACACGTTTTTTTTTTAAAAATAGACACAAGTGGCGCAACCAAGAAATATGTTCAGGGAGGGGGGGGGGGGGGGGGAGCTAAGTGGGCGTTTCTATGACATTACTTTTTCAAATGAGGGGCAGTCGGGACTACATGTATTTCATAATTTCATAATTTCATACATAGTTAAGACGGCGAAAAATCATGGGGGCCACGCCCACAGTTCGTTATCTATTATTAAATTTCGAAAATTAAATATTACCTTTACTAACCCATGATTGAATTACATTTGGTTTTGTGAATGTTTGTCGGTTTTTTAAACCGAATTACAAAAGAAGTAGGCAAGATTTTAAATTTCTATTTTCATCAATGGAAAGGTGGTATCTATGTGGGCGTGAGAAAGTTATTTTCATGCAGAAAGAAAAATCGAGAAAGAAGATATAAGCCAAAAAAAACATTAAAAAAATAACTACGTTGTATTGTAAAAAATATTGGTAATTTTTTTTTTATTAACTTTTACACATTCTCCAATATCTCTGGAGTCCAAATTTAAAAAGTTTTTAAAAATTCGTTAATGAACATGGAAAGGAATCGGTTCAAGAGAACGCAATGTTTAATATTGTTTAAGTTCTATTATAAAGAACATCGTACGTGCTAAAATACTTATTTGTTTATAAATTTAACCAAAAATCATAAAAAAATATATACCATAGAAAACTTATAGTAGTGCCTACCTATTAATAGCGAACTTATGTTTAATCCAGAAGATTTGAAAAATATTTTTTTTTGTAAACTGTGGGTCTTTTAATGATATGAGCTTACGCTTACGAGTATTATTTTTTAAATTAAATTTTCATACAAGTTTCCTATTAGCCAAATTCATATTCGAGTTTTCGTCAAATATTGATTGGTGTAAAGCTATGTTATAATTAAATTTTCCATTTGTTTAAAATTTAAATACCTACCTTTTTTGTTTAAAATAAATGATAAGTAATAATAAAGCAATTGTTTCGAAAATATCAGTGGCGTAACATATTTTTTGATTAAAATTGTATTGAGGCGCAGCTGTATCTACACCACTGCTATGAGAAAGAACACAATTTTGAAATAAGAATACGTGTTTTTATGTTGTAATAGTATGTACCAAAATTTATTGTAATATCATAAGTGGTCTTCGAGATTTTTGATTAAAACCCAGAAAAAGATAAAACAAAACATTTTAGGACATATTCGTATATAAACTTTTCGACTTAAAATTAGTCCAGGAATCGCATTAAAATACATACCTACAGTCCTACATGTTATTAAGTAACACTCTGTAGGTATAATAAGCAAAAGAAATGAAGACTGTGAAAGACTTTTTAGAAAAACTGATAATATCTATTATTACCAATATAGTTAATCCAATGACAGGTGATTAATTAATGTGATTTTTTGTACTTTTTTCACTTTTTTTTGTTGTGTAATTTTTTCTCCTTCGTTCGCTGCCAGGGATATTCTTGAGTAGACGGACCTACAGCTTAACGTGGGTTTCGAACCACGATTCTCAGTCATACTACACCCCCAACCTTTGGTTTCTTTCCATTGCATGACCTACCAATTGGGGAGTGTGTACCTTCTTCTGCACCCCACGAGATGTCCGATCTCATCCAGCCTGGTAATTGGCGAGAATGGGGTGGGTTGGGAAAGGATAAATTTTAAACACTTCATTGCATTCCTGAACCTATTAAATTTCGGACATACTTTTTTTATTATATGTCCATGCCGGGGATCGAACCCGGACCGCCACGGTCGAATGCCAGTAACTCACTTTTGAGCCACTGCTGCACTTTTTACTTAGTAGGCTTATTATTAATATAAACATAAAAAATAAATAAAAAGATATAGCCATGCGCCATATTCTGATGTTATAAACGATGTTTGCAAGACTTCAACTGTAACGACAAATTTATTAGATAATATACCGAAATCTATATTTTTATATCTTTTCTGGTCGTATTTCGTCCGAACAACAAGGAAAACAACCCTCGAAATACCCGAAAAGCAATCAAATAATCCCGAAACATGTTGACACAATTAAATTTGGAAGGGCCGCCCGCTGAGAAATTTACAAGCTTAGCCGATCATAAATCCCACTGATTGGATGTTATGGTCGCATTACCAATATTACAGACCGATGAAAGCCACGACAATTTACTACTTATGGGTTTCCACTATATGGGGTTAACTTGGCCAAGTGATTTAACTCCAAATTTATTGTCTTTATTAACGTTCAGTTGGATACTCTAGAATTGTAATAGGCAGTCCTCGCACACGGGGAAGCTTTAAAGAAACTGTAGTAGCTTGGATGCTAGGAGACTGGGCGACTAGGTCACCCAACATGTAGGTACATTTGAAGCAGGAATCAGCTAACAACCATTACAGGAATTCTGACAGGACACGTAGTTTACCATTGCGAGTCACTAGATCGGAAGAGGCAACAAATACTCGGAGAACCAAAACTGGAACCAGAGGACATCCTTACCATCTCCCCAGTTGACCTACACAAACTAGTACAAGGAACTGGGATAACGGAGTGGGTGTAACAACCAAAAAGGGTGAGCACAATGGACCAAACCTGGCCTCAGTGCATCCGACGCACGGATGGGCCCTCGGAAAAAAAAATGTACATTTGAATGGCATTACTTACACGGCGTTACTGGGAGACCCGGCAACCCGTGTATCCCCGACTTGGATTGCTGGTCGCGACGCTACTCCAGTCTCTTGAGTGACGCAAAATAATAAATATGGAGAAAATTTTTAAGCTGAAATTCATGAATGTGCAGCTTTTAGCTCGTGCCTGCGTGACTATAGTTTCAGAAATGTGAGTATGAGAGGCAACTCGAGTAGTTTAGTCGCCCAGTTGCCATCATAGTCTCCACGCTACTACAGTTTCTTTTAAGTTTCCCCGTGTAAGGACTGCTGTAGATAAGGAACGATACCTACTTAGTAGTGGTGGATCGGCATCTGTGTAACTGCTACTTTGAAACGGTATTCTTTAATACCATCGTGTCACGCTTCCCCTTATACAAGCAAGCCGTTACTCTGGAACTATTAACATTTCGTCCTTAGCGACTATTTTATTAAAATAACAGACGTATACTTTTTTCTTTAAAATTGATCATTCTGTTAAAAATTTTAGTCAGAATACCCATAAAGTTACCCGCAAAATTTTTTAGGCTTGATGCAGTGGGCGTGAAGGGTATAATTAGCGTCTTTTACAAGCTATTTGCAAAACATAAATAGATTTCATGTTACTCGCTCTCAAAAATTCCCATTTACAAATTTTTATGTTTATATCTAAAGAACACACTGAGAAAAGCTTCAGCAAGAAATTCTTTGCTAAGATTATTTTGGCTGTAATATTAAATTTTCAACCTACGATAGCAAAATGAATTTCTTATTGCAAAAGAAACAATTTACCTGAAAACTCTTTATACCCGTTACAAAAACCTTTGCTAATATAGAAAACTTACATTATGATAACAGCTAAGTAAGTCTTTATAAAAAATTATTTTCTAGGACTACCCGTTGCTTTGCTGAGGAAGTAATGCAGTTTGCTGCTTTTGAAAAAAATCTATTTTAGTTTTATGTTAATTTTTTTATGTTATGTGTTTAGTTTAACTGTTGTTTATTTAATAATAATTTTTGTGTGAGTCAAGTTTTAGAGAAAAGAAAATTAGTAATTCTTTAGCAAATGCTATTCATAATAAAAGTCCTTAAACTAAAATACAACTTACCAAAGTTTTAAACACGGTATAATTTTTAAAAGGAAGATTTTTAAAAATATCTCGAAAGTAAAATACTTTCTTTTTCTTAATAAAATACAATGTAATTATTATTTTACCTAATATTCGGGCTAGATGCAGAAAAAAGTTTTTTCGGCATTCCCTTTTGGATATTTGTTTAAATTTAAAGTGAACAGATATTTTTTAATAAGATATGTTTTAACCACTCGAAGAAAAAAGCAGTAAAATATTATTGTTTTTTTTTTAAGCAGCTAAAACTGAAACTATTTTTAGGTTATGAAGTGTTGTTTTCTGTTGTATTAAATAATAAAGAGAAAAAATTTTTTTAGTTTCAAATCTTTGACAACCTATTCAGACGTGGGGAGTTGCATAATATAAAATATGATGGAGTTACCTGAAAAATAAGCTTTATACTATGTTTAATTTTTGATATAGCATGGAAAATATTATTTTTAATAACACAATTTTAAATGAATCAAAATTTTTTGAAACTTACGTATCCAAAGTAAAAAAACTTGGTTTATATAAACGTGTTATTAAGCATAATATGTTCTCTAGAGTATATTAAAAATTCAACAAAATATACGGCTTCTTTTTTGGGCCACACCCCACATATTATAGCAAATAAGTGGTACTGTCATAATAAACCACTTTACTATTATAGCAATGCTTACTTGCTACCGTAGCTAAAAAAGAGTTCCTGAAGTAAGTAGGTACATTCTGACGCAGCAAAATAACTTTCTTGAAATAAATAAAAAAATCTTTCTAATATAGCAAAATTATAGCAAAATGTTATAGTGATATTGAAAAAAAAATTCTTGTTTCAATAACGATGCAGATGACGTAGAAAAGTATCTTTATTGTTCTAGCAAAGTCTCTTTATAGCTGATGGTCAGTTACTTTGCTAATATAACATTTTTGTTTACTTGAGCTAAGTGATCATTCTTTATAAAGTGACTTTATTACTACAGCAAAGAAATTACAGCCAAATGAATTTAACTGTTTCAGGTAGTTTTTCTTTTGTCCCCTATGTTAGCATTTTTCTTTATAAGCGGTATAAAGATTTTTATAAGGACAGCAAGAATCTTCTCTCAGTGCAGCTTAAGTTATATAAAAAAATTAATTTAGGAATTTAAATCTCATTATAGATACCTACTAAAGCATGTCTATCTCAAACCTACTATATTCATGTATAGAATCGATGGTTACTCTATGGCGCATTCATTACAGAAGCTCATTAGGTATGCAAGAGCACTACAGAGTGGCCCAACGAATACTTAAGCCACTCTCATCATTTGGCATTGATTTCATTGCAAAATTCTTTATTTTCATAAAGTGCAGGTATTACCACCAGGGTTTGGGTCAATTTATGGGTTTTGCCTATTGGTATCCATTGACAAACACTGAAAATGGTGCCACATAAAGGCGTGAATTATGTGCATAGTATAAGGTACACCAATGTTTTATTAAACATTATAAAAAAGATACAAAATACAAAAAATACATTATACAGAAATTAAATTATAAAAAATCATAATATTCTTCGTCATTTGAGGAACTATCATCTCCTCTTGACGTTATAATTAACGGGTCGATGGTCTGATCGATCAGATGGTCAAGATCCCACATTTTCTCCTCTTCTTTAATGACATGATGGACTGCTTTTCGCCAGTTCTCTGGTGTCACTTCCTTAATGGCTTGATCAAACAGCAGCTTAACGTCTTCCATTTTGAATATCGTGTTATGTCTTGCTACAAATTCTTTCACTTGCACCCATATAAGTTCTATAGGACTTAGTATAGTAGTAGTATGACGGTGCGCGCAGCACAGTTACACTATGTTTTTCAACTATACCTTCCAGGGCATATTTCATAAAGCGATATTTGTGTAAATTTGATATAGCTAATAGTTCCTTCTTTATCAAATCATCTTCAAATTCAATACTTTGGGTGGTTAATCAGTCGATAATTTCTTGTTTTCTCCAAGATGAAGTTGGAGTCTTCTCTGTACGTCGTAAAAGATAGCTTGCGTTATCCATAACTACTACTGAATCAGCTGGAAGGTATTTTATCATTTCACCAAAATAGTCCTCAAAAACATTCGATTTCAGGTACTCGTGGTAATCACCCGTATTGAACGACTAGAAGGTTAGCAAACCTTCTTTTAAAAATCCCTCTTCGCTTCCATCTGCGCCTATAGCCGTCACCGAAATTGAGCCTTGAGCCGAACTAGACGGAATTACCCATTTAATGACTCTACACCTTTCTGAAATAGACTTGGGTATCAAATTTACTAATAGTAACG
Source organism: Polydrusus cervinus (assembly GCA_935413205.1). Lineage (NCBI taxonomy): Eukaryota > Metazoa > Arthropoda > Insecta > Coleoptera > Curculionidae > Polydrusus > Polydrusus cervinus. The sequence goes on from OW284514.1 coordinate 49,158,638, forward strand.
AGTAGCATTATAAACTTTCCATACCATTGATATCTTCAAATGGCAACTGACCTATTAAAATAACTAGTATCTAATATACCTGAGAAAGTAATTATTGGCCAATAGCACTAGAAAGCTCCTATTTATTGAATATAGCACGCCACTGCCAATACATAAAATAATAATGACTAAAACGTTTTTCATCTTTCGAGCTTTAACTCATTACTTCACCCAACAGCTTTTCAATAACCCATTCAGATCCCATCTAACTCAACACTGTAATTATACTGTTGAATCTGATTGGCCCATCAACTTTATGAATGAAAATGTGTCTACCTAACTCTATTATCTTGACAAAGAATCAAATATGAGAAACGCCAGGCTATTTGGGATTTTTACTGCCATAGTGTATTTATTCTATACATCATAATACGTTTTATGGGTGTGTTTATAAAATATACAGGACAGCTTAAAAAGATTATATAAAATAGTTATTAAATAATAAATATATTTTACCATAAATACTTTAGGTAAACAAATTTATGAATTAAAATATTCTTAATTCTATTTTATACTAAAATTGTCTTTTCAGTTTATTTTTGAAAAAATTACTGCAAATGGAGATATTTGAAAGAAATCAGAATGGCGGTCATTTCTCTCAACCTTCCCCACTGGGATCAGAAGGGATATTTGAGGGAGTACATTAATAATAACATAAAATAATGGTATTATCCGCACGCGGCTTGTCCATAAGGTCACTTGGTCAAAGACGCACCCACAAATTTGACCACCTAATTAATGGATTTTTGAAAACAAGTAAAAATGATTATTTTTCAAATAATTCTAATATTCCAAATGCGATGCGAAGACTTCCCAATACAGATCGAACTGATCGAAACTTGGCCGGGATCCCAGTATTTTACTTTAATTCACGGTTGACCTAATGGGTTTATATTAAATTAAAATATTACATAAATGTATTGGCAACTAAGAGCGAAACAGACATATGCGCTCTCGGAAGTTAAAAAGAGACGGGAAAGAGACAAATCCAGACTTCGATTTCGCCACACTTCGCGTTCAGTCGGTTAGTTCTTCAATCACGTTCAATAGGCATTTACGAAAACAGAGTCGAACAGCTTTGTGAATCATGCATGCTATCGCAATCAAAACTTTGCGTGAAAACATTTTAAAATCCGGTAGAAATAATTATGACAGGATAAACGTTTCCAAACTTAAATCAAAATTTGTAAGTGTTATGAAGATTTCTATAATAGTGCGGGAGCTATGGCCATTTTACAGTTATTGTTAAAAATGAACCTCGGTGGAACGTTTTCGGAAAGTGTAAAATTATTATAAATTCTATGTACTGTACAATGACTGCAGTGGAAACTGAGAGGTTCATTTCGACACTAAAAAGAATTAAAATTTAAGACTTTTTAGAAAAATTTTATGGGGGAGTTAAGGTTAAGTTCTTTAAGCATTGAAAACCCTTTTATTAGAGGTAAAACCAGTTTTTTGGTTTAACATGTTAAATCGGGATTGAATAGAGAATAAAAAACTAAGATAGGGAGGTAAAAACCATTTTTCTCTAAAATGAACCGTTCCAATGTTACAGCCTGTCGAAGTCTGAAAATGCCGTATATTAAACCTCAATATCTCAAAAACTATCAAATTTAGACATATTTACTATTTTTACAATTACAGAATTTTATGGGAAATCCGAAAATAATACAATATAAAAGGTGTTCCATTTAAAAAACCCCAAGTTATATTCGCCACGTGTTTGTGGGCCATCTCGTATACTCCAGCATAATTTTAAAATGTGCACCCAATGGTCTCTACAACTTTTGAATTTCGAATATTTATCTAATTCTTAAGATAAAGACGAAAATGAACTCTACTCTATCGTTAAGTCACCCTGTACAGGAAAGGAAACTTGCAGTCTTCTCCTCTTAGTTTTCTTAAATTTTACTTTCCGGTAAAAGGCAGAAGTCGGTTGTACGCCGATTTTCAATGAAATGAAAAGTATTTTTTGTATTCAGCTTAATTTTTTTTTAATACAATAAATTTACGCTAAATCCAAAAAATACTTTTCATTTCTTTACACTCCTGTATCTCACTGGAGAAAATGGACAACTCCAATAATATATGTATAATAGGTTTATCAATAATACATCTATGACCGCCATGTAGTGCAAAGGGAAATAATTCCATTTAGTATTAGGAATTATTGAATTGCTTGTACCCTTATTTTTAACACGAGCATTTGACAGAGCAGGCATCTGGCACAACTTTGGATCATATGGTCGTAAGTTCACCCCGATTTCTGCTTTTTTTCTTAAGTTTATATAACTCGAGTGGATTGTCCATATCGCGCTCAAAAGTTAAGAAGAAGTTAATTTATTTCTTCGTGCGATAAGGACATCATATCCACTCCTTTTGTACACACTCTATTATATCCCGACAATGGATTAGATATTCAATGTAGCCAGAAAGCAAGCCTAATATAATTATTTGCTTGGTAAACATCTGTCAACATTCCTCCCATTTCACTCTAAACCTGTCATTTCCTATTGTGATTAAAATACAGAGTCTTATTTCTAAATGAGCTCCAATACAATTCATTGAAAACACCTTTGCACCGAAGTTGTCCGAACGAAGAGTGTATTATAAATAGCAAGGGATGTCTATAGAAAAGTAATAAAATAAAGGTAGTTACAATATAAAAGGGTGTAATCTTATTACATTTTTATTTACCCACCTTTGGTTGTCTACGCCCATGTTAATGGAGTTATGAAAAGGGTTGAAAATAGTTATGGAAGAATTTGAGTTCTATGGAACCCAGTAGCGTATCGAAAATTTTTAAAAGGCTAATTTATCAAATTTGCTGGTCATTTAGTTTTTCTGGTTTGAAGGGAAGAGATGATGCGAAACTTCGAACCAAGCGGATTAAAGTGAACTCAGTCCTGCCGAAGCCATTATCATCCAGTATCTTACAAAATACGGGGAATGGTGAAAATATGTTATTTCCAAACCGAGAACATATTAGTGGCGTAAATAAAATACAAGCAAGAAGCGTTGCCTATCTTCGGCAAATTTATATTAATTTTAAAAACATGTACTATAATCATAGTTATAAAAATAATACAAATCTATTAATTTTTTTTTCTTAAGTAGGTACCTTCAAAATACTTTTAATATCTACAACTATCAAAATTGTCTATCCAAGACCGTGTCATTCGAACTAAAAACTATGGTTACTTTGAAAAGAAATGTGGACGATGTGTGCAGAAAATGAAATTGCCCCGGAGAAACGATAGAACCTATTATGGAGGGTGATGGGGCTATGGCACCCAAAGCTTATCTGGAAAGGCATATTTTAAAAATCCGTTAAAAAATATTCGGATAGAATGCGGCTTAAGAGAACGCAATGTTTTTAATTTTAATATATAGATATAATATTGCATAAAGCTGGTATCTTTTGAGGAGAATTTAGAAATATTTCAAAACCTAAACATCGGCAACAAAAATTCCTAATCTACTTTCCGAAAATACATAATTTCTGAAAAAATTCTCAATTTTGACGTGGTGAGCGTCTAAAAGATATTTTGTTTATTTTTAAACATAAGAAACCCAGTCAAAAACCCTAGTTAAAATCATACTTCTTATGTAAACATTCTAAATTAAAATACAACATTCATATTTTTCATAAATGTAAAAAATGTTTTTATTTTTTAAAATTAAAGAGCCAGCTAGAAATGTGCAGAAAAAGAAAAAAAAGAACATTCACAATCCCAAATTTAATCCAATCAAGTGTTTGTTGAAGTTTAATTGTAGTTGGGTTAATTTTTTATTAACTTTGGGCGTGGCCCGAAGATTTTTCGCCTGTGGTGTGTTTCCGCATTCCTAAATACAAAATCATAAAATACATACGACTAATCCTCCCTCCAAAAAAAAATGTCTTACGCCCACTGAACCCCCCCCCCCTCCCCCTGATCCTATTTTCTGGCCGCGCCACTGTGTGTTACCAGTTGTTATTTGAAGTTACAATCCTCGGTCACTCATTAATATAGTTTATAAAGATATAAAACATTTGTTAGTTACCTGTAAAAATATTAAAAGCGAAAACTCTCCGATATCAAGTTTCATCTCACTTTATTCTGTTTGTCACGTAATTCAATTTATTTACCCGGCAAATGTTCGAAAATTGCCGAAGAGTGTATTACATCCCGGTCCAGTTCTAATCGAGCGTTAAGTCTGTCCCGCGGGAACAAGAGGGTTTTAGTTAGGGGTAGTTACCCCGACCACTCTTACAGATGTTTGGGGATAATCAATTTCTTTTATTACCCAGGATACTTTAATTTTTGAAAAGGTTGAGTCTCTCGGGAGGTTAGTGTTAGATGTGTCTTGGTCTGGTGGAAATTGAGCTATTTATTTAATTTCGTTGATACAGTAAATAGCGATACCGAAACAGTACCTACTTAAGCATTTTGGGACGTATTTACGACAAAGTTTAAATGTTTTTGAATATACCTCGTTCACATTTGCTAGTAATTGTTAACTTACCCATACTGTTTCTCGTAAAACATTTTATATCACATCTACACTGAAAAAATAAAATGTGAAATCACAAACGATTTACAAGAAAAATAAGGTAAATTTACTTTAATTTTCATGTAAGCGGTACCTACTTTGCAACTAAACAAACAGGATCCTTCAAAATACCGACCTATTACTTGCCTGCCTACTCTGTACAAAGTCATAACCTCTTGCATTGCTCACCGAATATACGACCATTGCGAGCGAAATAACATAATTGCAGATCAACAAAAAGGATGTACAAAAAAACGCAATGGGATGTAAGGAACAACTTATTATTGACTCCGTAATCTGCCATCAGGCCTACTCCAAGAAAAGAACCCTTTTCATGGCATAATATAGACTACAAGAAAGCATTTGATTCCGTACCTCATAACTGGCTAATTCAGGTTATGCAAATTTAAAAAATCGACCCACTTGTAATTAACTTTTTAGAGTACGCCATGTCAACGTAGAATACCAAGATACACCTGAATGAAGCCAACTGTAACATCTCGACGGATGCAATTCCGATAAGGAGGGGCACATTTCAGGGAGATTCGCTAAGCCCGCTTTGGTTCTGCTTAGCAATAAACCCTCTCTCATGAAGATTAAACTCTACAAATTACGGATTTGCCATTAGAAACAACAATACAGCAATCATCAGACTCAACCACCTACTATACATGGATGATCTAAAACTTATGGCAGCTACCAAGCAGCAACTAGATCAGATGCTCAAGATAGTAGAATAATTCTCCGCAGATATCCGAATGCAGTTTGGTTTGGATAAATGCCGAACATTAAATGTAGTAAAGGGTAAGATACAAAGGAAGCTTTTTAGATGCAAAATGAAGAATACATCAAGGCAATGCAAGAAGGAAACACCTACAAGTATTTAGGAATAAAACAGTCGCAGAGGATAGACCAACAAAAGATGAAGAAAGAATTCACTACAGAGTTCGTGAAACGGGTAAGACAATTGCTCAAATCTGGACTTTACAGTAAAAACCTATATAAACCTATCAACACCTACGCTTGCTCCGTGCTTGGTTACACGTTTGGAATACTATCCTGGAGTAAAACTGATATCGACAACCTACAGCGAAAGATTAAAACACTGCTGATGAAATCAGGAAAACACCACCCTAGAAGTTCCACCGAAAGGACTACGCTTCCAAGACAAGAGGGTGGTAGAGGATTGGCAGATATCGGTAAGCAATTAGACCAACAGATAGTAAATCTACGAAATTTCTTTTACAGAAGATCGGACGACTCTGAACTACATAGAGCTATATGCCAAATAGATGACTCCACCCCCTCAGACTAATGGACAACCAAGTTCAAGTACACCATCAACCCAACAACGGGAAGCTGCAGAACTGGAGAGGAAACCACTGCACGGGAGACACATCAATGAGATCATGCAAGAACATGTCGACAGAGCAGAGTCGAACTACTGGTTGACCTCTGGACAGATGTTTCCCGAAACGGAGGGATCACTATTAGCAATTCAAGATCAGGTTATACCTACCCGCAACTACCTCAAATATATAGTGAAAGACCCGACAGTTAAGAACGACAGATGCAGGTATGGATGTCAAACATCAGAGACCATCCAGCATATTACAGGAGGATGTCAGGTATTTGCGTCTGCCGAATACAAAGAGAGGCACGATGCTGTAGCAAAAATTATTCACAAAGAACTGGCAATTAAATTACAACTTCTACAGGAGGAAAAATGCCATACTACGAGTACACTCCGGAATCAATTCTGGAAAACAATACCTTCAGACTATACTGGGACCGCACCATCTTAACTGACCAAACTGTTAATCAAAATAGACCTGATATCGTTTTAGTAGATAGAAGATTCAGAAATACTACGCTTATAGAAATAGACATCCAAAACACTAACAACTTGATTCTGAAGAACGCTGAAAAAATCGCAAAATATTGAGAACTTGAAGGACGTCTACAGAGACAATGGCAGATGAATACCTAATAAGTTAATAAAATTTAACATTCGAGAAAAAAAAAACAGAGAAACCACAGGCCAGATATTCTAAAACCAACCAAAGAAAACAAAAGAAAATTAAAATTAAAAATTCAAAACACTTGCTTTTTCTTTGGCAAATCAAGAACAAACTTATAATACCCAATAACAATAGCAAACACATATTACAAAAGAAAAATAATACTAAACCAAACCTCTTAAATTTTAAGTATGCAGTAAAATAGTAAATACTATGTATATGTATAGTTACGCTGACAATGTAAATTCACAAATTTCATGTGAACTCTAGCAACTAATATTCCAGATTTTAACCATGTGACGCAAATCTGAAGCCGGAGCCGCGGTAAATACGATAAGCTGTGATTGATTAGTGCAGAGAAATCTAATTTTTATTACAGTGTTGTCAATTTAAGGTAAATTTCCGGATTCGTAAAAACAAAGCACAGAGGAATGATAGGGCGGATCTGTCTTAATAGGGAAAAGGGAACGATTTTCGCACAGTACTATATTCGTAGGAAATTCTTTAAAATTACTTGTGGTTGTGATTTGTGATCTGCTAAAGATACTTTTTCAGTATTGTGTGCATTCGTGGAATTTTTCTATAAAAATGAGAATTTTTATTTTTAATGGTCGCAACACTGTGCCGTACTGAACAATAAGAATATGAAAATTTGTCGTATAGTTAACAGGAATACCCTAGTTTTCTCGTCTGTTTATTGTAAAGGAAACAGCAAATATCCATGTGGGAGTAGAAAAATATATTTATGTTGTACCACGATGTCGGATTATTCTAAAATTTATTTCATTCTATACATTATTGAGCATTTATGTTAAGAGTAAATTTTTATTCAAAATTTTACAATTTCAAAAATTTTAATTTTAGACGGTTAGTTAAATAGTGCCTGATGTTGACTTAATTTCTTTTTACAGTAGCAAGGCTAAGGAATGGATTTAGAATTTTTTTTATTTATTTTATTATTTATTTAATCTTTATTTTAAAATTACATTGACAAATACAAAGTAAAAAGAAATGTCGTCAAAAAAAACAGAAACAAAGCAACAATAGTTACAATTTACAAAATCTTAAGTGTCTAAGTAATCGCTTTACTTATAGGGTTCTAAAACAATTAGAGAATTTTTGAGTTTCTTCTTAAATAGGCTTTCGTTTGGTGCGTCCTTAATTCTAATATTCAATTTATTAAGCATTCTAATACACATACAATATAAATTTTTTTCGGACAATGTTAATCTGTGTATTGGATAATTTATATCTCTCGTTCTTGTATTATAGTGGTGATAAATGATTGTATTAAACCTATCTTTGTTTTTATAAAAAAATAAAACGGCTTCGTAAATGTACAATGCATAAATAGTTAACATTTTTTTTGATCCAAAAATGTCTCTACATAATTGTAAATAAGACATTTTATATAATATTCTTAAAACACGTTTCTGAATAACAAAATTTTCTTCTAGTTTTGAATTACTTCCCCAAAAAATAATTCCAAACCTTTCCGTGGCTTCAAAATTTGCAAAATAGAGAGTTCTTTTTACCATATTGTTTAAATATTGTGTTATGATACGTAAGCTATAGCATACCTTATTTAATTTGTTACTTAGATAGTCAATATGGTGTGACCAATCCAAAAATTCATTAATGTGAATGCTTAAGAATTTGGTATTATTTTCTGTTGGTATTAGATTCTGACCAAGTTATACCATATCTGGTCGTTCTTTTTTACTTAATTTAGTTTTAAAAATGACAATACTTGTTTTATCTTTATTTAAAAGCAATTTGTTCCCCTGAAACCAAACCTCGATGTCCTAAAATTTTTTTGTTGTATTAGCTACTATTTCTAAAATATCCTTACCACCTACCAAAATGTTAGTATCATCAGCATACTCTGTGAGACTGTAAAATGGAATTACATTTTTTGTTTCAAAATTTAAATCATTTATAAATATAATAAATAATATTTGCCCTAATATGCTCCCTTGTGATATTCCTATTGTATTTTGCGAAATTGTTGATTTATATAAACACTTTTCTTTTTCCAGAATAACTCTCTGGGTTCGGGTTCCTAAATATGATGAAATCCATTTCATGGCACAACCCCTAATGTCATATAATTCAAGTTTATTAAAAGAATATTTCTATCTAAACAATCAAAAGCTTTTGACAGATCCAAAAATATACTTATAGCCATCCTACCATCCCAAGATATTCCAAAATCAAACGGGTAAATTGAAAAATGGCGGTTTGCGTTGATCTTCCGTTGAGGTAACTATGCTGGTTTTCCGAGAAAACATTACATTCATTCATAATATTGATTATTCGATTACACATAACCAACTCGAACAACTTTGAAAAGCTTGGAAGAAGGCTTATAGGTTTATAACTATCCATGCTTTCTGAATCTCCCTTATTTTTATAAAGCGGTTTAATCAATGCCAATTTAAGCTGGTCCGGAAAAACACCCACCTTAAGTGCATTATTGATGACATAGCACAATACCTTACAAATTGAAAAAATGCTCAGTTTCATAATGCTTGCAGGTGCCTCATCATCTCTACTGCTATGTTTGTTTTTTTATTTTTTTTGATAATTCCAAAATTTTTAAACAAGTAACTGGTTTTAAATACATTGATTTTAATTTTTTTCTATGTTACATGTTGTATGTTACATACATAAATTACAAATTATGACAATATGTCATATAGTTAAACAAATGCCTACCCAATTTATTAATTATCGAAATATAACCCATCATTGACACTTTATCCGACACTTTAACCAGAACTAATTAATAGTGGTTTTAAATGTCAAGTGGCCCTCATAGACAGGCAGCGCGCTTATAAAAACAAATAGGCGGAAGCATCTTAGAAACCCGACACCGGCGCCACCTTTGCCAAAGTGTGGTTGTTACAATTTTTCTGTCACTTGTCATAACATACGAAATGTGACAATCTTAATATAGAATTAGGGGAACATGGGCGTATTACAACTAATAAGTTATAAGTATTGCCCGAAATTTCAGTAGTAATTCCAGTTGCGTACTAAAGAAACCAAGCGGAAAAACATAATTTTTAAGAAAAATTTGTTGTTGCCTGTTGACAAAAATATTTTTTCTACTCCCACATGGAAATTTGCTGTTTCCTTTACACTTAAGTGGCGAGTAAAGTAGGCTATTCCAGTTAACTGTGCGGCAAAATTTTATAACAATCCTAGATATGTAATGAAACTGACCAATCACAGTAGTCAATTACCGAGAAGCCATTGTTGTTCTTAAAAGTACTGACCAATCATAGTAAATTATCTTTACTGAGGCTCCGCCTTCTTTTTCAAGACACTAAATTATATAATTTAAAAGCATATGGTACAATTTGTTATTAGTTTGTTCAATATAATAAAATTTAGACGCATTTATAATAGAAGTATCAATAAAGCAACCTGCTGAATGTGCATAGAAAATTAATTTCATGTAGCATCATTTATCAGTTGGTTTTCCCATAATTAGTTTAACGTTTCGATAGTCGAGAGGTAGAGTGTTTTACTATGGATCCAATGGTCGTGAGTTCGAGCCCGGCAACCTGAAAACTTTTTTTTACATTTTTTAGCATAAGGTTTGTAAATTTGGTCGTAGAAAAAATATACTGTTCAACTCGAGTGGATTGTCCATATTGCCCGCGGGAGTTTAAGCAGTCCGCCTACGGCGTCGTGCTCAATTTACTTCCTCGAGCGATATGGACATCATATCAACTCTTGTTGTACAAACTACTATTTTCTGATCGTCGGCCCTTCTGTAGCCGTGAGCAGAATAACTCTACATATTCTTTACTTTAAATACAGAGCAACTATGTAAAACTAGTTTTCGATTTCCAAAAAAAAAAGTTACCAGCAACCTTGACTGCGGTGCCACAATATCTCTTCAACTGATGTTGATTTAAAACTTATATTGGCTACGTAATAGACAATGATGTATAATGTGAAATAAGTGTTACTGAGAAGAGTGGTTCTTACTTGTCATTTCTTGCCATTCTTTCGAATTATGCTTTTTACCTCTTCGTTTGCTGCCAGGGCCATTCCCGAGGAAACCTGGGTTCCAAACTACAATCCTCTGTCATGCGACACTCCCTCCAAGGGCTAACTCTCGGTTTCTTGAGCCATTGCATGAGCTACCGATTGGGGAGTGTGTACCTTCTTCCGCACCCCACGAGATACCCGATCTCATCCGGCCTGGTTACCGGCGTGAATGGGGTGGGTTGGACGATAATACATTTTACTCTTTTCCCTGCATTCTTAGATCTACTAAAATTCTAAAATAATTTTTTTTATTGTGCGTATGCCCACTCCGAGGATCGAACTCGGAACGCCACGGTCGAATGCCAGTGACTCACCGCTGAGCTACCACCACAGTTGTGGTTTACTTAGTATTATCTTAATTACTAAAGTCCAATTTTAATAAATCCTTTTAAACTTAAGTTTAAACCGAAGACTATACGACAACTGATAGTACATTTGTTCTACCAGCACATATAATTTTAATTTTTCACCATCTGGCAAAATAACGCATAATATATAACGTATTAATACTTATATCTTGCCATTGTAAGTACTTTATTGATATAAGTACATTTTCTCATCGTCCAAACTTTTTAAATGCATTTTTCGATGCTTCATACATAGAGAACTTACAAATTATGTTTACTATAATAGCAGCTAAATTTTATAATTTTACATTTGATATTTGTTTAATTTGATTAAAATGTATTGAAACGTAAACTAGGTTTCCTAATAGCCAGTAAATTCTAATTTATTTTCTCAATTCCCTGGAGACTTACTCTTATGTCTAATTGAATTTTCAAAGCGACAGCTTATTGGGCAATTTCAATCGGGAATGACGACTACTAACTAATTCTATCTCGAACGGATTAGGACATATGGGTAATTTTAAACCCACATTTCCTTTTGCGTCTAGCCTCTCTTGTTCGTCTGTTTTCATTGGAAAGTTTAAATTGCTATTTTGGAGATTAACCAATTTCTTCTGACGGGATTTAATTGGAGAAATAATGGATGTATTAAAAATACTACAGAGAATAAAATCTGAAATAATTAAAGGGCAGCAGTAGAGTTTTGGACTTGCATTGTCTTTATTTGTTTAGAATCACTACGTTTCAACTGGTAAGTATCTCCAGTCGTCTTCAGGTGAATACTGAATAAGTACGGTAACTACAGCTCTATTTATACTAGGCAGGTGCTGTGACGCATGACTAGTGGGCGGAGTCATGCGTGTTGCTAGGTGATGACGCATAACTGGATGAGTCATGCTTGATGAGTCATGCTCGATGACGTCATGCTCGATGAATCATGCGTTTAACTCTTGGGTGGTCTTATTCTAAGATTACATTTACTTAACAAGGGTTTCCAGACGTTTCTCATGTCTAATGAAGGCTTACTAAAGCAACCTGGGTTTTGGTGTATGGTAGCAGCTTCCTTAAACTTCCTCTTCCTCCAGTGCGGTTCTTTAAACTTTACTATTGCTCCAACAGAGATACCAATATTGGACATTATTAGCGCCGTCGACTCAACAACCATAGGAGAAACACAAGCGGAAGAATTTAGATGGAAGGTTAGAAATATTCTAGAAAAATCAAGGCCTCCAAAACGAAATATCGGTAAGGAAGAAACAATCGCTCTCACAAAACTTCGTAAGGATCCTAATATCAAGATTCTACCAGCCGACAAAGGAAACGCAACTGTCATCATGGATGTTCAGACATACGACCAAAAAATCGAGGAAGTTGTGCAAAAAGGAAACTACACCCTTATTTCCAGAGATCCGACCGGCACAATCGAGGGAAGAGTCTACCGAACACTTAAGAAATTTGAGCGGTACATTCCAGAAAAGACGCGGAGACGCCTGACACCACACCACAGTAAACCACCACACCTCTATGGCCTGCCAAAAATACACAAACATAATATGCCTCTAAGACCAATTACAAGCTCCCGTAACTCCCCTACATATGAGCTAGGTAAATTTTTACTTCCCCTACTCCAACCACTTCAAGGAAACAGCACGTCATTTGTAAAGAACTCGCAACACTTTGCACAAATAATAGGAGAAAAGGAAGTACAACCAGGAGACCAACTGGTCAGCTTTGACGTCGAAAGTCTTTACACCAACGTCCCTATAAAAGACGCACTTAAGGTCATCAGGAGCAGACTTGAGGAAGACTTGACCCTACAAGAAAGAACACCGCTACCTACAAATGCCATCATGGAACTATTGGAATGCTGCCTTAACAATTCTTATTTTCAAGAAAAAGATAGATTCTTTAGCCAAGAGGACGGACTACCAATGGGCTCATCTCTCTCGCCCATAATCGCCAACATTTATATGGAATGGTTCGAATCCGAAGCAATAAAACAAGCAAAGAAGAAACCAAAAATATGGCTTAGATATGTGGATGACACCTTCATTATTTGGAACCGGAAACGAGGACGAACTCAGAGAATTCCTACATCACATTAATAACTTTGCACCGACAATTAAATTCACCATGGAAAAAGAAGAGAACAACCAATTACCTTTTCTAGACGTCAATGTAGAGAAAAATGGCAACACCTTCCTAACCTCAGTGTACAGAAAACCTACACATACAGGGCAATATCTCAATTATACATCAAACCACTCAAACAACACAAAACACGGCATAGTAAGAAACCTTGTGGATAGAGCAATTACTCTCTGTAACTCAAACGAAGCTCTCAAAAGAGAAACTAACCACATCAAGACCGACCTCAACAAGAATGGCTATCCCATGAAACTGATTGACACAATATTGGAAAATCGCAAGAATCGGCCAAACACACGTAAAGCAGAGAAAGAGATACAATCAATACTCAATATTCCGTATGTCAAAGGAGTATCTGAGAAAATAAGAAGACTAGGAAAACGATACAACATCGAAACAGTATTCAGCTCTAGAGACACTTTAAGAAGCCACCTAACGAAGACGAGACCAGTAAGCCAGAAAGACAAGAAAAATTGTGTCTACCAGATCCCCTGCGAATGCGGCCAGTCTTACATTGGTGAGACACTAAGACCACTAGAAGTAAGGATTAAAGAACATCGGAATAATACCCGAAAAGGAGAGACCGAAAAATCAGGTGCAGCTGACCACGCCTGGACGCACGGCCATCATATCATGTGGACAAAAGCGGAAATCCTGCAAAAAGAACCGCACTGGAGGAAGAGGAAGTTTAAGGAAGCTGCTACCATACACCAAAACCCAGGTTGCTTTAGTAAGCCTTCATTAGACATGAGAAACGTCTGGAAACCCTTGTTAAGTAAATGTAATCTTAGAATAAGACCACCCAAGAGTTAAACGCATGATTCATCGAGCATGACGTCATCGAGCATGACTCATCAAGCATGACTCATCCAGTTATGCGTCATCACCTAGCAACACGCATGACTCCGCCCACTAGTCATGCGTCACAGCACCTGCCTAGTATAAATAGAGCTGTAGTTACCGTACTTATTCAGTATTCACCTGAAGACGACTGGAGATACTTACCAGTTGAAACGTAGTGATTCTAAACAAATAAAGACAATGCAAGTCCAAAACTCTACTGCCGTTCAAGAAACGTCATTGTCTCCAACCTTTAAACAGACAATTAAAGGGCAATTTTAAAAAGTCGATTTAGAGGTCCAGTTTAAATTATAGACTATCAAAAATGATCGTTTCATAATGTGGAGTTGACAGCAAACATCAATTTAAGTTGATCAACCTGGTTATAACTTGTTATGTTATGAAGCATTATGTTACGTTATGACCAGGTAAATCACTCTTAAATCGAAATTTGCTGTCAATCTTACATTATAAAAAGGCCATTTCTGATTCTATGACTTAAACTGGACTTGGGTTTAAATCGACTTCGTTGGTCCTTAAATATACACGGTGATTCACGTTGAGTGGCCTATTAGATGATCTCGGAAACGAGTAAACTTATCTTTCTAAAAATTTGATAGCAGGCATAATTGATGAATGATATAGAATAGTTTTGGACTTGTATTGCCTTTAATTTGTTTTACATCACAACGTTTCAACTGGTAAGTATCTCCAGTCGTCTTCAGGTGAATACTAAATAAGTAAAGTAACTACAGCTCTATTTATACTAGCTAGATGTACTGGAGCATGACTGAGATGGGTGCAGTCATGCGTTTAATTCTTGTGCGGTATTTTAAGTTTACATCTACTTAACAAAGGTTTCCAGATATTTCTTATATCTAGTGAGGGTTACTAAAACAATCTGGGTTCTGGTATATGATAGCAGCTTCCTTGAACTTCCTCTTCCTCCAATGCGGTTCTTTGTGCAGGATTCGAGCTTCTGTCCACTTTTTTTGTGTAACCTTGTAAACCCAAGAATTACCAAATAAAAATTAATTACAAAGGTTAAGAAACACTTTATCAAGAATATTTTTTTTCAGTACTATTAGTAGGTATATTTAACCAAAATAAAATAGTGCATGTTTTATTGTACCAAAGTAAAAACATGTAGATATGCCGAAATATTGACTCCTCCTCATATACGACGTAGATTTTTTTGAGAATATAAAATTGTGAAATCCAACTATAAAAATATTCCATATTTTTTTCTTGTTGTACAGGGTCATCCAACCTAGATTGAACAGGGACCTATTAGCTGAGTTTCCCTGTATTTTATTAAAACGAATATAGCTATCTTGTTTGTGCGCTTTATATCGCAGAATCTAAAATTGCCATTTAAAACCCGACTTTGCTTAAAACAAACGAGCTGTGGAGTAAAGTTGTGGTTCATTTTAATGGAACACACTGCATATTTTTAATTTTTATGAAATATATTTCTCTCCTGATTCCAAAAATATATACACTGAGAAAAGCTTCAGCAAGAAATTCTTTGCTAGGATTATTTTGGCTGTAATATTAAATTTTCAACCTACGATAGCAAAATGAATTTCTTATTGCAAAAGAAACAATTTACCTGAAAACTCTTTCTACCGGTTACAAAAACCTTTGCTATTATAGAAAACTTACATTATGATAACAGCTAAGTAAGTATTTATAAAAAAATATTTTCTAGGACTACTATTTGCTTTGCTGAGGAAGTAATGCAGTTTGCTGCTTTTGAAAAAAATCTTTATAAAAAAAATATTTTCTAGCGCTCTAAAGCGTGTTTAAAGGGGTGGCAAAATTTTTTGTTGGAATTGGAAAAATCGTAACTGTTCGGTTCGAATCGGATTATTTCGTGGTGACAAATTCAGTCTAATTGGGCCAATTTTTATATTGAGCATCAGTCGTCCCGTTCCTGTCTCCACATGTCTTCAGGTATTCATGTTTTCTGATAATAAGATGCTCGTTCCTTCATAAAGTAAAATCGTCGCATCGGTGGCTGTTGTTGGTGACCACTATGACTCGACATTTGTCTCATTTTTTCCAATAAACATTGTCTTGGCTCAAAAATGTTTCCAGTGTTAAAAGACCAAAGTTATTTTAGTTTTATGTTAATTTTTTTATGTTATGTGTTTAGTTAAACTGTTGTTTATTTAATAATAATTTTGTGTGAGTCAAGTTTTAGAGAAAAGAAAATTAGTAATTCTATTAGCAAATGCTATTCATATTAAAAGTCCTTAAACTAAAATACAACTTACCAAAGTTTTAAACACGGTATGATTTTTAAAAGGAAGATTTTAAGAAATATCTCAAAAGTAAAATACTTTCTTTTTCTAAATAAAATACAATGTAATTATTATTTTACCTAATATTCGGGCTAGATACAGAAAAAAGTTTGGATATTTGTTTAAATTTAAAGTGAACAGATATTTTTTAATAAGATATGTTTTAACCACTCAAAGAAAAAAGCAGTAAAATATTATTGTTATTTTTAAGCAGCTAAAACTGAAACTATTTTTAGGTTATGAAGTGTTGTTTTCTGTTGTATTAAATAATAAAGAGAAAAATTTTTTTTAGTTTCAAATCTTTGACAACCTATTCAGACGTGGGGAGTTGCATGATATAAAATATGATGGAGTTACCTGAAAAATAAGCCTTATACTATGTTTAATTTTTGATATAGCATGGAAAATATTATTTTTAGTAACACAATTTTAAATGAATCAAAATTTTTGAAACTTATGTATCCAAAGTAAAAAAACTTGGTTTATATAAATGTGTTATTAAGCATAATATGTTCTCTAGAGTATATTAAAAATTCAACAAAATATACGGCTTCTTTTTTGGGCCACACCCCACATATTATAGCAAAAAAGTGGTGCTGTCATAATAAACCACTTTACTATTATAGCAATGCTTACTTGCTACCGTAGCTAAAAAAGAGTTCCTGAAGTAAGTAGGTACATTCTGACGCAGCAAAGTAACTTTCTTGAAATAAATAAAAAAATCTTTCTAATATAGCAAAATGTTATACTGATATTTAAAAAAATATTCTTGTTTCAATAACGATGCAGATGGCGTAGAAAAGTATCTTTATTGTTCTAGCAAAGTCTCTTTATAGTCGATGGTCAGTTACATTGCTAATACAACATTTTTGTTTACTTGAGCTAAGTGATCAGTCTTTATAAAGTGACTTTATTACTACAGCAAAGAAATTACAGCCAAATGGATTTTACTGTCTCAGGTAGTTTTTCTTTTGTCCCCTATGTTAGCATTTTTCTTTATAAGCGGTATAAAGATTTTTATAAGGACAGCAAGAATCTTCTCTCAGTGTAGTTTGTCTATATTAGCTCAGACCGTTTTAAGATATATGAGCGATCAATTTTTAAAAAGCTGTGGTCATTCTAGTTTAATACGTCTAGAATGCTTTGGAAATTAAAATATTCAATATTGCCTCCACAATGCTATCCTAATACTTTTTATATGGTTTTGTTTTCACTCTTTCATATACGTATCGAAACTTTATTTTTTCTACTCCCACATGAAAATTTGTTGTTTCCTTTACACTTAAGTGGCGAGTAAAGTAGGCTATTCCAGTTAACGGTGCGGCAGAAGTTTATAACAATCCTAGATAGGTAATGAAACTGACCAATCACAGTAGTCAATTACAGAGAAGCCATTGTTGTTCTTAAAAGTACTGACCAATCACAGTTTATTATTTTTACTGAGGCTTCGCCTTCTTTTTCAAGACACTAAATTAGATAATTCAAATGCATATGGTACAATTTGTTATTAATTTGTTCAATTTAATAAAATCTAGACGCATTTATAATAGATTTATCAATAATGCAACCTGCTGAATGTGCATAGAAAATTAATTTCATGTAGCATCATTTATCAGTTGATTTTCCCATAATTAGTTTAACGTTTCGATAGTCGAGAGGTAAAGTGTTTTACTATGGATCCAATGGTCGTGAGTTCGAGCCCGGCAACCTGAAAACTTTTTTTTACATTTTTTAACATAAGGTTTGTAAGTTTGGTCGTAGAAAAAATATACTGTTCAACTCGAGTGGATTGTCCATATCGCACGAGGAAGTAAAAACTTTCACCGAAGTTACGAAGTTCGAAAGTTTGAGCACTCCGCCTACGGCGTTGTGCTCAATTTACTTCCTCGTGCGATATGGACATCATATCAACTCTTGTTGTACAAACTACTATTCCAACACCTCTTATGACGTTATTTTAATGCATCGCCATTGCTGGGCTTTTCTCACTTCCAAGGCATTCTAGACATATTAAACTAGAATTGACAGTTTTTAAAAATTTCATCGCTCATATCTCATATACGGTTTGAGCTAATATAGAGAAACTATACATTTTTGGAATCAGAAAAGAAAGACATTTCATAAAAATTAAAAATATATATTATAAACATCTCATTAAAAGAAAACACAACTTTACTCTACAGTTCATTTGTTTTAGGTAGCGTTTTAAATGGCCATTTTAAATTCTACGGTCAAGCATAAACAAGATGGCTGTATTGGTTTTAATATAAATACAGGGAAACTCAAAAATAAGCCCCTGTTCAGTCTAGGTTGGATGACCCTGTACAATACCTACTAATGGTAAATGCTGTGATATTCACATGACAAAGTTATAGCAGCAACGTCATAAATCTGGCAATTTGAGAAGATAATTAATTATTATACTATTTATTTCATCTTGATCCATTAATTTAAACAGCCATAGTTGGCAACCTGAAAATAAAAATTATATTTTTAATACTGATATTGTGAGTAAATGATAATAATGTCGTATTTTGTCAGTGGCGGCTCGTCGGGTGAAGAGGCCCTTTACCATAAAAAATAAATAAAACCAGGAGGAAATGTTTTCGACAATATTAAATATTAATGTACCAATATAGCTACCATTTTAGCCCTTAATAGTAATTTAACCAACAAGTACATTAATAATGGCGATTAATGATCGAAATATTTTAACCCGTGAGCGTAGCGAACGCGTTAATGTTCGAGATCATTAATCGCATTTTAATGTAAGAGTTGGTTAAAATGTTTTTTCGTCGACCGTATTTTTTACTAAAGTGAAGAAAAACAGTTAACAACTTTTATTTTACAATCCAGATTTCACAATTCTACAAATACTAATGACAGCGGACGACGTTTTAGATTGACGTTTTATTATTTTGTTGATTTGTTTACATGGCTGCCTTTAATTTTAATTACCAAAATCGTGCATTTACAGAAAATCATGCATTAATAGGGGTCATTAATGAATGATTTTGGGAACGTTAATATCGGATGTAAATACACGGTCGACGGAAAAAAATAATTATGTTCGAATTAATAATATTAATTTAATCCGAATCTATGCATAATAGGGCCACGGTTAACTCCGATGGACAATAATTATACACTCTCGTGCATTTTGGCGCGCCCCAGTCGACCGCCGTGTCCTCTACTCAACTGCATTGGAAGGCAAGCAGAGCCATCCAGTCAAGCGGCTTTGTTTTCTCGTCGCTATGGTTACGTGACTTCACTGGCGTTCGAAACAAGACGTCACGCGGCAGCATGAATAAATTTGCATTTTAAAGAAGTGTAATTTGAAAATAGATCAGTGGTATACTATTGTTTTATCATAGGTTCGGGACGTTCGGATATTTATTTTTGAGGCTTCGCGTAACTTACGGTTATAGATATCGTTTTTACTGTTATTTACTGTGGGATTAAAAAATTTTGTTTTTGTTTTTTAGTTAATTCAATAGTGTGGAAGTACCCACTTGGTTTAATTATTATTGTGTGTTTTAAATAAAATGAACCCAATTAATGACATAGTTTGGAATTTGTTGGAAACTCCATTCAGTCGTTGGACAGATGAGGATAAGAGAGACGTTTTGTTATACGGGCGACCTACTGGAATCTTAAACATAGATTTAAAAAAAGTATTAAAAAAAAGTGACAGATCCTATAAGATTAATTTTAAGAGTTCCTGGTTTTCAGATTATAATTGGCTATGTAGTAGTGTCGCCTTACAAAAATTGTTTTGTTGGTCGTGTTTACTCTTTTCGAATAAATACTGCGTTTGGAACGGGGACAGATTTACATATTTTTTAGATATTACTAGATCATTGCATAAACACGGGGATTCTGGAGAACACTTAAAATGTCAGTTAATGTTAAGAAATTTGGAACAAAATTAAAATACTATTGTCGATGCTTTAAAAGAAAACGCCAGACCTCAACCGAAGAATCGATCTGATTCTGATTTACAAAAACTTGCTATGTAAGTACGTAATTTAAATATAAATTAGTCACTGGTTGTTTGAGTACCCCCACTATACCTAGCTCTTCACCATTTTTTAAGACCGCGAGCCGCCACTGTATTTTGTTGGCGCAGAGGAATAATGATAGGTCGTTGTTGCTTGAAAATCATCCGACCCATTTTTCTAAATTCTTCTCCAAAGTTACCAGCTCCATGTGAAATTATATCTGGTGCTTCTTTAAGGCTGGCCACCGACCATAAATTGGAAACTACTAAGCATGGAAATTGGAAAAAAAATCGTAATAAAAGTGGCTTTGAGAAAATCCTGGAAATCAGTATAAAAGTTTCGCATTTTGCCGCAATAGGGCACAAAATTATAAATTTCTTCGAAAATTCTCACATTAAGGTATACCTTTGGTAACGTCATTAGAAAGCTTAAACAATTCTGCAACATTTTGGTCTTAGGCTCATTGGCGTACCGACCTTTATAAGAGTGGGGCAAGCTATTGAAAGTGTAATAATTTAAATTCCTGGAACTTCTAAACGACTTATCCGATTTGGGTAACCTTAAGCTTGTTTAAAAGAGAAAGGTAGGTACTTTTTTTGTCGTATGTGTTCATTGGTACACGATAGAACCTAAGAAACTTGTTAGAGGGCACAATACCTAATTTGTAATAATAACAGTTTTTATGATTTTTCCGAAAACTTCAATTATACGGTATAACTATTATTAAGATTATAACCGAATATATTAAATTTGCAAGAGAAACTGTTAAGACAGAAGTTCAATATCTTTTTTCGTTTCAGAGTTATTGCCAGAAGAATAACTTTTACCGCTTTAATTAAAGAAGTGATCTTTTTCTTAGTTCCGTGAGCAAGCAATTTACCTAAGAAGACCCCCCAAGCTCCATATTGCTTCCATTCCTTTTTTAGTACTTCCAAGGGAAATATTTTTTCTGGATTTTCTCCTAACTCCCTCGTAAAGTCAGAGAAACTTTGGTAGTATAGGTCCAAGTAATAATCCAGTTTATCCATGTCTTCTTTTGATGCTCCTGAGTAGAAAAAGTAACTCAAATCATGAACTGGAGTGCTATAACGCGCTAATTGAAAATCAAGAAGTTTTATGTCCTCAAGCTCGCCTGACTTCTAAAAAAATATATTTAAGTTTTATCTATATATAATTCTGACAGGTAGAAAGTACAAGCCATGAAAAAAAATGTAAATATGTAATTGGCCAAGGCTACACTTACTCAAAAGAGTTAAGGTTAATCTCATGCCCTCTAGACGTGAAAGTTCAGTTTTTTGACTATATTTATATTTTTAAATAAAAATATAAAATTTGGCCATTACCATCAATCTCTGACGCTATTAGTTCATCATTAGAACAAGGCTATATTTTTAAAACACTGAGCACATTATTATTGGTCCATAGAAATACTTTGTTCAATTTTTTAAAAATGTAAAGGATATTTTGTTCTTACCGTAATAAATTAAGGCTACAGGCTACAAAGTATAAAAAGGTAACGCCAATATCTTGAAATTTTTTTTTTACAAACGATAATAGTAGTTTGTACAACAAGATATAATATCCATACCGCAAAAAGTAAATTGAGCACGACGCCGTAGACTTGGCTTTATAGTTAGCCGTGAACTTATAAGAACGAATATTTCCCATAAGAAACGTTAAAAATAAAAAAATATCAGCGGATATACAACGTTGTCTAGGCAACGTTGTATATCCAACACACAACAATCGAACCTATTTGACGAGACAGTTTTTTTTTACCTTTTTACTGCGAACGTGATCGTTATTGTTATGAGTTCCCTTCGGGAAATTCATTGCTTTTGAAAAACAAACCCTCTCAACAGATAATTGTTATTGGATTTCAGTTACAGTTTTAATTATGTTATATGAAATTGAAAATTGTATGACAAAAAATTTTTTTTATATATATTTCATTCTAGAAATATTCTCCCTAAATACCGCTCGTGCATAAAAATTAACCAGATAATTTTCATGAAAGCTTGTTATTTATAATTCCACGAGTTCGAAGAACGAGCGGTAATTTTTAAGCACTCGTGGTATTACCCCCGATAATAAAAAAACAATCGAAGAAATATTCATTTCGTTTGCAAATCCATGGACAAAATTACACTGTAACATATTCATCAATTTTGGTGATTACTTATATTGACACAAAATCACTTCGAATATATATTTCTTTCTTACATTTGGCGTTTGGCAAAAGAACAGATAAAGAGCGATATATTTATTAATAAAAATGATCAATTTTTTTCAACCAAACCTAGTTTGAATAAATTGTTCTGCTGTAATGCACAGAAGAAAAAAGGGTTTGTAGGGGGAATTTTTCTGCTTGTGTAAGAATTGTAACATCGAAAGTACAACAAAATATTTGTAGAATTAAAATCAGTAAATAAAGTTCTAGGAACAAAACATATTATTTAACAAGCATAAAAAAGTTTTACATGTGGCAACAACGAAATTATTGACAGAATATCAAGCTAATGAAATGACAGTTGAAAAAGTTTCTAAGCTATTTGTTGATCTTTCTGCTCTGTGAGCAAATAATTAAAATAATAATAGTTATTTTAAACAAAAATATATCAAAATTCCACAATAATTCGGATGTTAGTGGGATATTAACAAAAACACCGACATGACAAGGGAAAGATCGGTAACGATGATCATTATAAATTTTTATCGGATCGACGTCATCAAGTCATCACGTGAGTTTTGCGTTTTTAAAATCTGTGAAAATTGTGCATGTTTTCAATGAGTTGCAAAAAAATTATGTTATGACCTAGCATTAGTTTTATTGATGATAAACTCCTATTATAGTAACAATTTAAATGCCAATATTATTACATATGAGAATAGTGAAAGAACCCATTGTTATTATTTATTTTATATTAATTATACGTGTCTGGGCAGCTACAAAGGTTTTATCTTTAAAAGTTATCAAATAGTGGTAAAGAGGCCTGCCAATGAATAAATTTGGTTTTCTTTTTAAAATATTTTCAATTTTTATGAATTGGTTTAACAGTTATATGAGCAAAGTCTAATATATTCTAATGGGTAGACACAAGATATTTTTATAACCCGCTTTATTTCCCCAAAACTTCTCCATAATCAAAAGTGAATTCTAAAGAAGAACGTAATTAGACATGCAACTAAATTAACCCCCTACACACAATTGGGTGGCCACCCTTAGTCTCAGGGTGGCTCACCCTACCTCCGCCGCTGTCTAATTTTCATTGAAACAAGTTTTCCCACTATAAACCTATAAAACGGTAATTTTTGACCGATTATTAACCTTAGAAATCTGTATTCTCTACCTTGTCACTTATTATTGACCATGTTTAATAATAAAAACAATCTATTTGAAAAACAGGTAACTTGATGTGTGATTCTAGAACAATAACAACTGATTGTCTGTAGGTAGGCGACCAGATAATGTTCGATGTTGTAAAGTACGGCTACTGTAAATCATGAATATTATAAGCTATGAGAAAAATGATGTGCCATATTCGTTAGGAGACTCGGTTCGTAATAAGGCTTAGCATTAATAATGTCACAATAATTAAAAACAGACTTTGTCACTTGATCAATTGACAAAAATTCATATTTACAAAGCTACCTACCTGACAAGACAAAAACAATTTATCAGCACAGATAATAAGATTAAAAAGTTATAGAAGCTTTCAAACATATCGATTCGTACCGCTCAGGTAAAATGAACCTATATGGTAATTATTACTAAATTCTTTACATTGCGATTCGTACCGGCAAATAATTTTTGGGATTTACTGCATCCACCCATCTGACTACTCCATTACTACCTGATTATGATATACATAAAGAAGGTTTTATTACATTTTGTCTTTCAGTCTCCTATTAGATATTAACCAGCAAAATAGATATCAAGTTTATTGAAAGTAGCCGTGGAAAACCAATGTTAGTTGTTAATAGTTATAAGTATAATTTAAAAAAAAAGTGCTTAACACAAGTCAAGAACATGTTTGGGTTTGCGTAAGTCGCAAGTGTAAAGCCACCATTTATACCCTTGGTTCATTCGACCAAAATGTTGTCTTGAATAAGTGTGAATTGGAACACTAAGTGAATTTCAAATAAGTACGCAAGTTAAAATTCAGAGCGTCAATTCTACTGAAAAATTTATAAAGTTCAGAAGAAAAAACCGATACGAACGAACGAACGAAATCAGTAGGCTACATTTATTAAAATGTATTACTTTTCATGCCGCTCCCGCCTGATTTTAATTTGTTGAAATTGTTTTTTTAAACCTATTGTAAATTTATTTTTCAACTATAAGATATAGTTTTTATGTTCGTATTATTTTAAATTGTAACTAATCCTTCTAGTGATATTTTATGTATTTAATCTCATTAGACAACTATAACAAGTATTTATTATTTCTATCCCTTATCAATCATAGATTTTACCTGTCTGATGCCCGGTACGAATCACTATGTTGAATAAATTATAAAGATGGGTTCATTACAAATCACACCCTTTCAAATATATACATTTTTATAATTGTTATCTATTAATACTGGAAAAATAAGTATCTTGTTAGTTGTGGTAAAAATATACTAACTATGGTTTACACAGCTATACAATTATAGCCCTCACGTCTTAAATCAAGAAAAGCGAAGAACCATAAGTATATTAAGTTACTTCGTGGCCAATAGATGGAGCCTCTGTGTAATAAAAATTACTAATTTAAAATATAACAACGCACAAATTTAAATTTAAAGGTCAGCTGCAAAAAATGGTTTATTTATAATGTTGTTTTTGGCAACAATCACTTTAATATGTGCCTTTCGGGACCTACAACTTCTAAAATGTTAAATTTATAAACAATAAAAATTTCAAATTTTGGAATCGTTAACAACTTATTCATTATATAATGATAATGAATGAATTTAAAACTGCCTTTGGATGTTTAATTATTATGATAGGATATCGACTCTCGGACAATAATGATAGCTGTCTAAACCTTGGTTAATGATATACTATTATGGGCAACGACCATTATGGGTAATATAAATTGACTTTCTTACCTTATATTTAAACAACATATTATTCGACCAACAGTCCCCATGAACTAAACATTTATGAATACCCTTATACGTTTGAGCCTCTGTTAAGGTTTGCAGAACGTCTACTGTTTTTAATTTCTTTAAAATATCAACTTCAGTTACTGGATCTAAGGCATTAAGAGCAGCAGAGTATGCTTTTTCCATGATGGTTATTATTTCACCCGAATCAATAAACTTCTTCATTATATCCGAAAAGTTGCTTACTAATTTTTCAAATGGTTCCTTGTTTTTCTGCTTAAAACTGAATGATAATGCATGCCATTTTCCATAGGTTTTAAAAATATATTCAAGATGTTGGCGATCGAGGAATTTTTTCTTATCAAAAAGTACGTATCCTTTATGCTTGAGGTTTTCCATGGCGAGGAAAAGATTTGTTGACTCTTCACACCCAGTTAAATATCTTGGAATATGTTGAAAAGCTTCCCTTACATTTTTATTTCGTTGGAATTTATCCAAAGCAGGAAATACCTGTGAATACAAATATATCTCGTTTCTATAAATGTCCTCATTTCCGAAGCCAGCTGAAAATCCACCAATTGGTGCTTTTTTTATGGCGACTTGTATTTTTTTACTACTATCCTCGTTTAGAACTTCTCCGGTAAAAAACTCTGATAAGAATCCTTCTCCTTTGGTACGATTATAATGCAAAGAAATCTTGTAGTTCTTATAATTTTCTGATTTAGCCACATTTATCAATATATCTATATTTTGATCCATAGTGTTATTTTCATTCTGCATGATTTTTTAAGTTTACTTTATAGCGAGCACTCACTAACAACATAACATAACCCAGTATAGTGATGTAGCGTTAAATTGTGAACTCTATTTATTATAATCTTTGTTAACTTATTTATTAAAATTGTTTATTTTTTTTTAATCTAAGTATCAATAGTACCAATTACTATTTATACACCATAAATATAATAATGAATTGCAATTTCTTATGTCCTAAGAAAATAGCAAAGAAGGAAACTCTATAGTGTGAGCACAATATACAGGATGTTTCATAATTAAATGCTAATCCGAAAGGGCGATAATACTTAGACAATTTTAAGAATAATTCTTCATATGAACATAGGTCCGCAACCGCTTAATTTTTGAGATACAGGGTGTTTAAATTTACACAAAAAACAAATATAATTTTTTTCCAATATCTCTAAAACAGCTTTGTATTTTTTTTCAATTTTGGTTCGTGCCAAGTGTGTTGAAAATATAATTTTTCTACAAGCGTGCGCGATTTACCGTTTTCCCGCACCCGTTTTGGTTCTGAAAGACCCATTTTCTCGCACGGTGTGGGAAAAATTTTCCCGCACGATGTACTTTCAGACGTTCCTCAGCAGGCAGCAGGGGGGGGATTGAAACCATGCCGAAGGCATTTAAAAAAATTGTTGGGTGCCACGCCCTCTTTTAAATCATGGTGCTTGGTTTTCAAGTGGGAAAAATACAACATAAACTCCTCAAGAAAAGCACAAAAACAAAACCCGGTAACAATTAAGGTGCTTTATAATTATGGTTTCGGGGGGCGGCTTGGCCCAACCCTCTGGCTACGTGCCTGTTCCTCAGCCATATTACTGGCTTATTCTGGCGAAGAAATAACAAACATTAAACCTTTGGGAGGATGGAAATCCACGTCTGTTGCCGAAGGCTACCTGGAGGAATCCATCATACATAAAAAAGACATGTCTACAAAAATTCTCAATCTCAATATTCCATCAAATTTGAGCTGTAGTTTAGAAGCGTCAACGTCTTCAAAAACTCCACAATTTCCCAGCAGCGCAAACAACAACTCGATACCTCTTTTTTTTGCAACCATCCGCTCATCAGGATCAGTTGGCTTTGATGGCTTCAACCTGTCTGGCATCCGCAATCAATTTGCATAGTGCATCAAATTGTACTTTTAATATAAATATTATTAAGTACAAATTAAATCTTCGTTTGTTTTTTAGTAAAATTAAATGTTTATAAATATTTTGTGGGAGTTTTTCTAACGCTTGCAGAAAAAATTTTGATCCTAACTTATGTGGAAAGACACTTCCCAGCACTCGACTGCTTACCCGAACTCCGTTCGGCGTCGTTCGGGTAACGACAGTCGCGTGCGGGAAAGTGTCTCTTTCCGCACTTGTTAGGATAATAACTATTTCCAGGATAAAGGTTTTCTAAATTTTCTTCAGTGGCATCACTGTTAACATTCCCTAAAATATTTTCATCAAAAAAATGATACGCCACTGTTTTTTTTAAATTTAATATTATATTTATAATATAAAAAAAAACACAAAAAATAATAAAGCACCAGGGGAAGACAACATAGTCACAGACGCAATAAAAATAGGAAGCCAACATCTGCTGATAAAAATAAAAGAGCTTTTTAATCTCTGTCTATTCAATAGTAAAGTCCCCAAAAATTGGCATAATTCCATTGTAATCCTGCTTCACAAGAAGGGAGATATAGTAGAACTAGAGAACTACCGACCAATAAGCCTATTAAGTCACCTTTACCAATTGTTTACTCCAATTATAACCACCCGACTGGAAAATAAATTGGATTTCTATCAACCTGTGGAACAGGCAGACTTTCGTCGTGGCTTTGGAACGAATGATCACCTTCAAAGCATCAAAACACTTATAGAAAATACAATAGAATACAACAGAGCTTTAGTAATGATATTCGTGGACTTCCACAAAGCCTTCGATACAATAGAGCTAAATGCAGTGTGGCATGCTCTTCAGGAATGTAGAATCGACTATCGATATACCAAACTCATCTACAATATCTACAAAAATGCAACAATGACGGTGAAACTACATGAAAACACCAACCTCATAACTATCGAACGTTGTGTTCGGCAAGGCGACACGATGTCACCAAAACTGTTTATTACAGTCATGGAGAGTGCATTCAAACAATTATTGGACTGGAGTCAGAAAGGTATAAACATATATGGCAAGAACCTAAACAACTTACATTTTGCAGATGATATAGTGCTATTCTCAGACAATCTAGAACTGGGCAGGCCACGTTGCTCGGATGCGAGATGACCGATGGGAAAAGAGGCTTCTTGAGTGGAGACCTAGAACGGACAGGCGAAGTAGTGGAAGACCGCCTACGCGTTGGTCGGACGATATCAAGAGGACCCGCAACAACTGGATACAAACAGCACAAAATCGATTGACATGGAAAATGATTAGGGAGGCCTATGTTCAACAGTGGACACAGAGGGCTGGTTAATGATGATGATTTATAATAAGCTTCTATCTTCTCATAAAAATAGTCTCTTGACTTTTTTTCGTCAGGCGGACGGTTATCGATTTAAAAAATAAAATAAGGTAATAAATACACATAAAAATACATTTTTTATTTCTAAAAACGTGACTATTTTGAGCAAAAAAAATTAAACTA
This sequence comes from Polydrusus cervinus, assembly GCA_935413205.1. Taxonomy (NCBI): domain Eukaryota; kingdom Metazoa; phylum Arthropoda; class Insecta; order Coleoptera; family Curculionidae; genus Polydrusus; species Polydrusus cervinus. Next base: position 49,187,470 of record OW284514.1, read on the forward strand.
ACTACTTACTTACAGGAGGCAGATATTTTCAACAGTTAATTTAATGTAGTTGTCCGCTTGCCGCTAATTATTCTCTAGTTTTTTTACAAATCTAAATTTAAAATGCAAAATAAAAAGTTGTACTCATTGACATGTAATATTGCCCAAAATCCTTCTAAAAATACCTTAGGTATGATGCCGCTCAAACGCCTATTTTGAATAGGAACTTTCCCCATTGAACGTTCTCCGCCGCGCGACTCTGTTCTGTAGGTAAGTTGAGTCCCAATTAACTGGTTACATTTTTCAAACCAACAAAATTCTTCTAAACGTGATTTTCTCGAAATCCACACAAACAATTTTATAAGAACCTGTTTCATATTCAGCGGCAATTATAATTATTTCCAGCGAATCGACAATCCCGTTTCAGGTATCAGCCAGTGCGAATATTTTACAGCCTGAAAAATCAAATAGCGGGATTTTGTTGACTTGCAAAATGTAACCAATAAAACCAAACGAACACCGTACCTAGTGTGACACCGATGCTTCAATCATTATGACATTAAGACTTTGACAACTTCATATTCCAAATTAATCGTATCTTTAATAAATAAATAATTGTTTTATTGCGAGTTATTTTATATTCTTATCAAACAAATATTTGAACAAATATCCCTCGAAAATTGACAAATGCCTCATCATTTTATGTCAATCTAAATCATGTTAACTTTGGTAACAGCCTTTTGATTAAAATTTATGTTTTTTCAAGAATGATTCTTTGAGAGAATTTTGGGACATAGATAACGAGTCCGAATACGATTTTCTAATATATTTCTTCTTAAAATGTTGTTTTTCTTATGAGTGATGTAACCCATACGGTAATTTCGTATTTTCAAATTTTCATTCTTTATGTTATAATGTTGTGTTAATTTGTTGATTTTTAAATTAAAATATTTATATCAAAAACCCATTATTAAATTATTTCCTTCACATTATTGCATTTTTGAAAATGATTGATGGAGCGTTAAATTGTAAACTTGATTTATTATAATCTTTATTAACCTATAAATTAAAATTGTTTATTTTTCATCAATTTAAGTTAAAATAATAATAGTAATAGTGACTATGCACTATCAATATAAAATGAATTGCAGTTATTTATATCCTCAGAAAATATCAAGGAAGAAATTGTTAATCTATAGTGTGAGCACAATATAATTAATATATTTTGAAATTTAATATACAGGGTGTCCCGTAACTTATGGGCCGTAGAGTAACTGAAGATACTAGACATCAAACTAAGCCGATTATGACATATAAGTTTTTTCGGATTGTCACTTTTTTTTTGTTAATTTAATTATTTACTATGTTTTTTTATGCTTTGGGATGTTTAAAGAGAAATATCTCGAAACCCGTTAAAGATATTAAGATCAATCAAGTACACATTTTTGACTCAGAAAATGCCTTTCTTTAAGAAACTATAATTGAAAAACACCTAATATCACTGGTCACAAAACGGTCAATTTAAGTAAAATTTGATATTTTTGCTTTGTATGTTTAAATGATTTATTCGGTATTGTACGTTATAAATTCCATTTATTTAAATATAGTATTTCAAAGAACATATTTAGCACTTATCAAATCCATCATGAATCCAGGACAATAGCCATTTCTCTGCCGATGGATTGTGCTGAAAATATTTTCACGGTTCACAATTCAACAGTCAATTAAATTTTGTTATTTTTTGTCACGTTACACAAATTACGCAATCATATTTACATTTAACTAAAAACGACACTCCGGGTAGTTTTCTATCACTATGACACCGATAATTCATTCAATTTGCCATCAAGACTTTGACAACATCATATTCCAAATAAATTTCAGAAAATTACGTTTTGGCAAATCGTATTTTTAATAAATAAATAATTCTTATTCAGTAAATAAATAATTATTTTATTGAGAGTTATTTTATCTTTTTATCAAACAAATTTGCCATTGTCATTTCTTGCCATTCTTTGTAATTAGGCTTTTTTCCTCTTCGTTCACTACCAGGGCCATTTCCGAGGGGACCTACGTGGGTTCCGAACCACTATCCTCGGTCATGTGACACCCCCCAAGGGCTAGCACCTCTTGGTTTCTTGCCTGCATGACTACCGATTGGGGAGTATGTATCTTCTTCCACACCTCACGAGATGTCCGATCTCATCCGGCCTAGTTACCGGTGTGAATGGGGTGGGTTGGGAGATGATACCTTTTACACTCTTCCCTGCATTCTTAAATCCACTGAATTTCGGACATACTTTTTTTTATTGTACTTATGCCCACTCCCGGAATCGAACCCGTTCGCCACGGTCGAATGTAACTCACCTGTGAGCCACTACCCTGGTATCAAACAAATTTCTGAACAAATATCCCTCGAAAATTGACAAATGACATAAGGTAAGGTAAAATGAATCACTATACCATTTTGGTCACCCTCTATTGTCGATGTTATTACCAGTGGTAATTTTGTTTCATGTGGGTTACTCTTACAAAAGATAGACCAATTGCGGGGGAATTGGAGTGAAGTGGACATGGAAAGAGCTTTGGAAGCTGTCCGCAATGAGGAAATGGGTTGACTTTAAGCTAATAAGACCTTTAATGTACCAATTGCATACATTGCATCGTCGAACTCTTAACAAAAATAAAATGACTAATAATATTTAAAAAACATCTTGGTTCGTTTGAATCTACATTAAATGAAGAAACCGAAGCTGCAATAGTCAACCAAGCCATAGTCAACAACAGCATATAAATAGGGTTGAAAAAAGTCATGGAATGTGTGTAGAAGATAGAGCTCAACCCTATCAAAAAAAACACATTAAATATCATTAAAATACCATGGTAAAACAATGGTATTTTTGGCTTTTTTAGAAATTTAATGTGGGTTGGGAATTAAAGGGGTATTTCTACGCAGGATTCATATGAAGAATAATGGTAAATAAATGTGGCTAGAATATAGTGTGAGTTAACACCATAGACTTACACTGATATTTTATGTGTATATTATGGTGAGAAAGGCAACGTGATTCTAATAGGGATTGGCGCCATTGAAATGTAATGAAAATCTATGTGTATTTAGTGTGTCTGAATTTTATGAGGTTTTTCATCATAGAATTTTAATGGTAAAGCATGGAATTGTAGTGAGCGGTTATTAATGTGATCTATATAGGGATTTGCCACATCGTTGGTTAATGGTATTTTACGTGGATCCAATGGTCTGAATGGAAACGTGCGTCTAATAGGGATTGGCACCATTGAAATGTAATGAAAATCTATGTGTATTTAGTGTGCCTGAATTTTATGAGGTTTTTCATCATAGAATTTCAATGGTAAAGCATGGAATTGTAGTGAGCGGTTATTAATGTGATCTAAATAGGGATTTGCCACATCGTTGGTTAATGGTATTTTACGTGGATCTAATGGTCAGAATGGAAACGTGATTATAATAGGGATTGGCACCATTGAAATGTAATGAAAATCTATGTGTATTTAGTGTGCCTGAATTTTATGAGGTTTTTCATCATAGAATTTCAATGGTAAAGCATGGAATTGTAGTGAGCGGTTATTAATGTGATCTAAATAGGGGTTTGCCACATCGTTGGTTAATGGTATTTTACGTAAATCCAATGGTCAGAATGGAAACGTGCGTCTAATAGGGATTGGCACCATTGAAATGTAACGAAAATCTATGTGTATTTAGTGTGTCTGAATTTTATGAGGTTTTTCATCATAGAATTTCAATGGTAAAGCATGGAATTGTAGTGAGCGGTTATTATTGTGATGTAAATAGGGATTTGCCACATCGTTGGTTACCTAATGGTATTTTACGTGGATCTAATGGTCAGAATGGAAACGTGATTATAATAGGGATTGGCGCCATTGAAATGTAATGAAAATCTATGTGTATTTAGTGTGTCTGAATTTTATGAGGTTTTTCATCATAGAATTTCAATGGTAAAGCATGGAATTGTAGTAAACGGTTATTAATGTGATCTAAATAGGGATTTGCCACATCGTTGGTTAATGGTATTTTACGTGGATCTAATGGTCAGAATGGAAACGTGATTATAATAGGGATTGGCACCATTGAAATGTAATGAAAATCTATGTGTATTTAGTGTGCCTGAATTTTATGAGGTTTTTCATCATAGAATTTCAATAGTAAAGCATGGAATTGTAGTGAGCGGTTATTAATGTGATCTAAATAGGGATTTGCCACATCGTTGGTTAATGGTATTTTACGTGGATCTAATGGTCAGAATGGAAACGTGCGTCTAATATAGGGATTGGCACCATTGAAATGTAATGAAAATTTATGTATTTTTTGTGTCTGAATTTTAGGTTTTTCATCATAGAATTTCAATGGTAAAGCATGGAATTGTACTGAGCGGTTATTATTATGATCTAAATAGGGATTTTCACTTCCCTATATTCTCATTGAATATCTTCAAAACTTATAAGTATCCACAAGTTTTGATGCGTATTTGACATATCAATGTCACATAGAAACTCATATAAGGCATATAAACTGAACCAAATGTGACATATAAAATCTTATTAATTCATCATAAAACCTTATAAATTGTTTAGGAATTGTCATATAAAAACTTTTAAGAATCTATCTGATTTTATCATCTGACACTTGATAACTCCTAAAACCTTATACACGTTTTATAAGTATTTAGGGGGAAAGGGATTTGTACTTCCCTACACCCAGGTAGCAGAGTTACGTGAATTCACCTGATTTTGACGTCTATATGTGGTGATATTTGGTCGAAAATTATCACGGGTCTTAAGTGACGTCATTTACACGTCGAATTTGATACCTACTTTAGAGATGTTGAAATAGTTCGTATATATTCCGTCATTATGACATCCCTAATTTATTTCTATAAAAGCTTAATTTAATGACTTAATAATATAGGGCCTACGCAAATTTAATTGAAATAATATTCAAAAAATATCAGATTGATCATCGTAAATATTGTAAATAGATACCTATATCTTGAACGATAAATAATATGGAGATGTCAAACAAAAAGATACTTAAGCATTTTACAGTATTCTATAAGATAACTTTAAGACATATATTTGTAATTAATCGAGTGCTATAAAATTTAATTAACTTATTCAAAAAAGGACAATCGCAACAAACGTTCAGAAACTATTATAGCGATGTAGGTATACAAACAACAGTATCATGACAAATATAACTAATTCCTAAATATTTGAATTTCCCGCTAAAAAAATGACAATTGACATTGCCCTCGCCCACGCTTTCACCACGGATGGCATGGGAGGCATTTTGTTTATTCGTTTCTTTTGTGTTTATCGGTTTTTAATAATTGGTGTTTTCGGTTTTATAAAGTATTACTGTGGTATTATTTGCAAATAAATATAATACAAAAGTACAGGTAAGCCCTTCATACATAATTATTTAGATGGTATCTGATTTTTACAGGTATTAGGTATATCATTATTATATGTATCTACATAGTAGGTACCTATTGTAAATAATTTCTTAATCTGTTTCTTTTTAAACATTCAATAAGCATTGTAGTTAAGATAGTTGTATTGTATTTGTATGGTTTGAGCTTAGAAGGACCAGCATAGTAGAAACACGGCCTTGTTATTTTGTAATGATATGATTTCTTCGAGAGTTTCTTTAAGTTTGTGCATTATTATTGGTTTCAGATTTAGGAAAGACACTGTTAACCTACCTAGTGACAATAAAAAACCAAATATCAGAAATCCTTGCCAGACTGAAGGAAAAGGATAATATTTCAAGAATAGGAGAAATTGTTCTGAACAATATCTCTGTAGAGCTTCCTGTAAGATGTCCAGCAGATGTAGATTTGTTAGAGTATTATTTAAAAAAGGACGGAAAAATAACTTCCTTGGTAAATATTTTTTCAAACAATTTTATTATCAATTCATTAAATAACCCTGTCCTTCTTTTGTGATTACAGATTATGTATTATATTTTTAGGCTTCCCATTGTGCCACTTTTGGAGGGAGATACCTTACCAATTAGGTAAACCTTATTTTAAAGAACCTTATGACTAATAAGGTTGCAGTTAATTACAACTATTGTGCATCGAGGGGTTAAAAAAAGGCATTTGGAAAATTGAAGTTGAAGTCAGTGGTAACTGGTAAGTAGTTTACCTACGTTTTCTAAAAATTATGATAATATGTACTTATATATGTATATTTTTTTTGCATCTACATAACTGTGCAATAAGGCCCTAAAATAAGGAATAAAATTACCTATTATCTTTAAAAAAGATGATTGATGGCGTAACTTTTAAATATTTTTTTTGATAGCCATTTGTGAGGCCATTTGTTATATTACATAATATACTATACTGAAAACTTTGATTTTGTTATAGTGGGTTTTTTCTCAAATTTTGGCAGATTCCAGCAACTTTGTTATATTTCGACAATGATTGAAGCGAATATAAACAAATTATTATTTTTTGAAATAAGAATTGTAATCGCTATCTAACATAATATAACATTAATAATAATACAGGGTTTCCATTCAAAAAAAACAATTATTAAGTTAAAAAATGGACATAAAACTTCAAGAAATAGTCCATACTTACATACTGCCTTTTATATTTTTTATTCTGCATATAAACTTTTACAGTTCCATGAGCCTGAATCCCATATATTTTTATTGTTACAATACCACGGGTGTATTAGTTTTCTCACAGTTCTATTTACTGAACTTACAATTTTGATGCTCCGTTAAGGTGATATCTATTAGTTTCTTCTTTTTTCATTCATTCTCCTGAAGATGAATGCTTCTGCATTCGAAACATGTAGAGATAAAAAGTTTCTCTGAACATACGAGATTCTTTAATTTAATATAATAGTGGAGGAAGACTTTGTGCTCTTATTTCTTTCCTTCATTGTTTTAAAAGTTTTTTTTATATTAAAGTTATTTTTACCAAGATATTTTAATTTTTTTTCTGGCAACCATTACTTCTATGAAAAACTTTGTTGGGTTTTTCAATTTCTCCTTCTATTGTTAGGTATTTTGATGTATGAAAAAAGTTATTTCAAAAAATGTTATTACAAAATACATTTTATAAATTTTAAAATCATAAAGAGTGAGATTGTTCTGAACAGGTAACAAATACAGTTACTTAATACAAATATAGAACGTCTTTTTTTCTAAAACTGTCATGTTATAGATATAATTATGTTCGTTTATGGTTTTCCGTTATTTTCTTTGTTGCAGAAGCCATACTGCTCAAATCGCCAGCAATATCTGTACACCAAAATTTGGTTGAAACACGCCCCAAAGAGACTCGGCATGGAATAACGACAAAAGAGAGCTTAATAAAACTGTATATTTTAAAAAGATCTTTCTAATTGTAATTTTGTAAATTTGAAAACAAATTTTAAAAAACGTCGTTTTTACAGATTATTTATGTGTATAATTTATCAAACATCCTAGAATGGAAGCTCGAGTTTCAACCATGTCAAAATTTGAATGGCTTGCCTTCGATTTAGGTATCTTTATTTTGAATTCAATTGAGTAAAAAACGCTGAAGACACTGTGCAATCGGAGGTAAATGTCAGCATGTATTACTTTGACAATGTTAAAATCAATAATTAACCATGCTATCCCTATTCTGGAATAGGTCTATTTGAGTGGTTTTGACGTGGCCGAATACACATCTCTTTGACGTGTCCGGAATGACGTCAATTTTCTGTGACATATTGCCGTCATATAAACGTTGATTGCCCGTCACTTTTTTTGGCGACTTCGACGAAATGGGTAAGTCTTTTCTGCGTATAAATTACGTGTATTTGCTACCTGGGTATTCTCATTGAATATCTTCAAAACTTATAAAGTATCCACAAGTTTTGATGCGTATTTGACATATTAATGTCGCATAGAAACTCATTTAAGGCATATAAACTGAACCAAATGTGACATATAAAATCCTATTAATTCATCATAAAACCTCATAAATTGTTTAGGAATTGTCATATAAAAACTTTTAAGAATCTATCTGATTTTATCATCACTGACACTTGAAAACTCCTAAAAACTTATAAACGTTTTATAAGTCTTTAGGAGGAAAAGGTGTTTCACTTCCCTATATAACTGAAATATAACCTATAAAATCTTATTAATTCACCATAAAACCTCATAAATTGTTTAGGAATTGTCGTATAAAAACTAATAAGAATCTATATGTTTTGAATCAACACTGCCACTTGAAACTCCTTAAAACTTATAAACGTTTTTATAAGTTTTCAGGAGGAAAAGGTGTTTCACTTTCCTATATATAATCTCATCGTTGCTCATAAAAGCACAACACATTTTCTATATATAATTTCCTCGAAACTCATACTTTTTTTTATGAGATTTTATAGGAATTTTTTGGCAGGGTCTTCATTGTACCACTGAAATTCACAAACTGAATTACCATAATTGCCCATTAAAATACAATTAATTTACCACAATATTTCCCCGCCGTGCCACATTAAGCCCACAGAGAAACCACATCTGATCACCATGATGACTCATCATATTCCTTTTAAAAAGCTCATTGTTGTACCACTAAAATCCACACACTGAATTACCATTATTGCCCATTCAAATACAATTTATTTGCTACATTATTTCCCAACCGTGCCACAATAAGCCCACAAAGAAACCCCATTAGATTACCAAGCTGGCTCATCATATTCATTACTCATTATTGTACCACTGAAATCCAGTCACTAAATTACCATAATTGCCCATTACAATACAATTAATTTACCACATTATTTCCCCGCCGTGCCACATTAAGCCCACAGAGAAACCACATAAAATCACCATGATAACTCGGCATATACCACTGAAATCCACACACTGAACTACCATTGTTGCCCATTAGAATGCAATTCGTTTGCCACAATATTTTTCCATCATGCCACATTAAGCCCACACGAAACCACATTAATGGCTCATCATATTCATTTTAAATAGCTCATTGGTATACCACGAAATCTCATTAAAGTTAGGAAATTCACACACTGAATTACCATGCGTATCCATTGAAATATGCACATTAATATCACAAGGTTTCCCATTACATAGATATCTGGTTATTTCCGAGAATAACCTACCTCTTAATAACACATTAAGAACCACAGAAATACCATTCTCTAAAAAAATCATTGTTACACCATAAATGCATTGCTCATAAAAATCCATAGATTTGCCATCGACTCCAAACCCCGTCAAAAAGTGCCAATACACACTTCGTTTCTCATTATTTTCCTTACCATTGAACCACATTGTTTTTTTATATGATTTCAATGTGTTTTTTTTGATAGGGAAATAGCACATGGAAGATCACATTAGAAGAACCTTTCAGTGCTGATGACGACGAAGAACGACTGTACCTGTCTTTATTGGAACGATTTATTGAGTGAAGCAAAATCAAAAGAAAGGTGGTTGCTATGTCAGCTTTGTCAAAAGTCGTCACATTCCGAATGCGCAGGTCTCTTTAAAAGAGCGAAAATGTTCGTTTGTGAACCTTGCAAGGACTGTGAAGTATCATTTTTTAAATGACACTTTTATTGGTTTTTATTTTTTCAATATATATTCAATATAATTTTATCTATAATAGTCGTTTCATTATGCCCACTTGTTTAGGGTATTTTCAATAGTTTTTTTGTGAAAATTATGTTTTTATTACCTACATTTAAAAAATGTTACAGGGTACTCATGTTCATAAAAACTTTGGATTAAAATATTCATTTCACCGAATTTTTGAATAAAGAAACAAGTATGTAGTCTTACCCTCCTATCCCCTAAATGGTACAAAATTTTCTAGTCCTCCATTCTAAAAACAAATCACTGCAATATCATTTCTGCTAAAATCCTGGATATATGTAGACATTTTGTATGGAATTAGTGTATCTTTTAAACGGTGCACTTGTACAAGGATGAATTGGTACCGAAGTGCTTCTGCATTGACAGAAGATATTCATAAAGTACCTATAAAGTTTTAAGTTATTAAAAAAAAATAGCAATAAAGAAACGTAATAATGTAGTTATAAAAAAAATCGGAACAATTATCAAGCCTAAATCAGCGCGGTAGTGGCTCAGAGGTGAGTTACTGGAATTCGACCGTGGCGACCCGGGTTCGATTACCGGAGTGGGCATACGTACAATAAAAAAGTATGTTCAAAATTCAGTAGATTTAAGAATGCAGTATGTTACTAGTGATTCCTAATATCGGAACCGAGAAGGGCGTTATGGACTTCTGGGGGGGAGGATAATAGGGGATACAATGGGCCTTATAGGCCTAAGCATACTGGCTCTTCCGCCAACCCCAGCAAAAGAGAAAAAAAGACGAAATCAGTGGAGTGTGAAGCTGTTCTTTCGGAACATCAAAATCTTTTCACAAACAATGTTTCTTCTCTTGCTATTTGAATATTTTACTTTTCGTCGCTTATAATATTGTTTGTCTGAATAAAAAATACACTATTTTACTCAAAAAAGACTGCCCTTTCATAAAAAAAATGTATTTGTAACGGTTTTGTATAGATTCTCAGAGTAATTCGCAATGAAAGTGGATATTATTAAGAAATTGCAAATAAACCTCCACATTTGGCGCGCTGTATCTCAGAAATTATCGATCGTAGGCAAGAAATGCATAAAAAAATTTGTTGGCAATTTAATGCTCCATATTAGTGGATTACAACTTTTTCCGCTAAAGCTACAGAAACGGCGGTGCATTTTTTTCACCTCCTCTTCTTCGAGCAGCACAACCCAACTACTACAATTTGCAACCCGGCGTTACAAATTATACCACCCAATCAAATTTCGTTACTTTTGACCTTCTGCGAGACAACCCCCTTGCTTTGTACCCAGTGCCTGACCTATTTCAGAATTTTTTTAATTGAGGAGAAAATTTTAAAAAATAATTTGATACTACTACAAATACTTTCCTTTTTTCTCGGACCATTAACACAATAAGTTATAAATAAATTAGTAAAACAATTCTTTTTTTTACTTTTCACTATTTTTATATCTTAATTTAGAATCGATCTACTAGATTCGTTACCGACATTTTCTTTAGGATGGGGTAAGTAAATACAAGTAAAATTATTATTTGACCTCTCTATTCTAATTTTATTAGGTTCTCACAACATTTTTTAATTAATTTTTCTGTTTGAAACTGAAGAACCGCTGATGGCTCCTAAAACTAATGAGGGCACAATATTGAGTATGGGAGGGCGCAGATACAGGTACGCAGAATTAAGTACCTATATTTTCTAATTTTTGAGGAAATGTCTAAAATGCATGAGTTACCTACAAATTCATATTGAAAACTTTAGCTAGGAAAATTGGCCACAATATGATTTACTTACGTTACTCTATTCTTTTAAGGGCATCCGAATAATATTTCTAATTCTCCAAAGTTACCAGCTCCATGCGAATTTATATCTAAATATATTAAAAAAATTGGGTTCTCTTGACACGAATCCTCGCTAATGTTTACTAATGGATTATTGAAAACTTTTTAAATTTGAACTCACAGTTATCGAGAAGTGTGAAATAGGTATTTTCATTAAAAAAACAATTGTAAATATTTTTAATAATACAATGAAATTAAATATTAATTTTAATGGTTTTGATTGGCTTATATTTATTTCCTGGAAGTTTTTTTGCACGAAAAAACCCACATAGAGGTCACTTTTTAGTGCCATTTATACAGGGGGGGGGGGGGGGGGAGTGCGCAGACTTGTATTGTCTTTATTTCTTATTAAATCATAACGTTTCAACTGGTAAATATCTCCAGTTGAAACGTTGTAGTTTAAAAACAATGCAAATCCAAAACTCTTCTATCATTCAAGAAATATATAATATATTTATTTGTTGACCGGCTTAAAAAATGTTAAATCGTGTGAAAAATAGCTAATGTCTTTTTAACTGATTTGTTGGTAAGTCCGATATAAACAGTATTTAATTATGGCACCTCACGAAGCTGATACTTATTCTAAGCACTACAAAATTAAACAACTTAAACAGCAGTTTTTAAGTAGTATATTAAGGTACAAATTTCATAAGAAGCGTTTTTAGTGCACGCCACTTCATGGCTTGTTTTTAACCGATGCATTTTTTACTATTTTACCTTTTATGATCAAGAAAAATTTACATTTATTTCCCAAAAATATTCCCTCGAAAAATTTTAACATCTCAAAGTTGGTAACAAATTTAAGTGTAGAAACATTTTTAAATCGCTTCTTCATTCCATCCCCTATTTTAGTAACAAAAAAAAATAAACAAAATCAATACTCAAATCCATTCAAAAATTTGCGATACTTACTTAAATTACCGATTAAATAATGAACCGTTTAACTCCTCCGGAACGGAGCAGTGGCAGAAACGGCTTTAAGCAGCCTTTTGCCAAAAGAGTCGCAAAAAATAAGTGAAAAGGATTCTAGTACGACATGCTTATAATCAGTGGCGGCGCCAGGATGGAAGGGCACAAATGGGCCCGATGATTTTTGAGTAGGCACTACCCAAATCAAAAGTGACTTCTAAAAAAAAAGGTCGCCGGCCTTTCGATGCTCCCTACAACGCCATAAGCAGCGACACAAACTAAACTCCCCTTGGCCTAAGTAACATGTAAAAAAAAAAGTAATCGTTTTCTCCAAAATACCATACAATCACTCATCAAAACCGAATCCATCAATTTCGGGGGGGGGGGGGGGCTACCAGGGTTGGCACTTATGTTTCTAGGGTGGGCCAGTGCCCCCCCTGGCGCCGCCGCTGCTCATAATATCATGTATATTTCTATCAAGCTATCAGTATTGCTAGATTATGTTTAGTAATTTTCTTTTATTTCAACCTGAAAAATTCTTTATAATAAGTAAAAGATTCAATTTTAAACAGGCTATACTTTCACTTTAAAAAAAGGTACCCAACTATCAAAAAAAAGACTATTAAAAGATACGAAATGTGCTGCGAATTTAAATATTTTTAAGGTTTTTCCAGAGATAACTACAATGTCATAATAAATAATAATGATAAAAGCAATAAATTGAACTATAAAATAATATAACAAAACAATAATTAATTTAAGAACCAATAATTCCATATTCCAAAGCGTGTAAAAAAATATTTTTAGAGCGCTCTTTATAAACTTGTCCTTCATAGACTTTAGACCATTTTTCATTCCATGCCTTCCAGTAATCTTCACTTGTCAGATTCTTTTGGTCTAATACATTGTCTATGTCTTCTTTATTCAGTAATTTTATCAGCCATAATTGACAACCTAGAAAATTAAAAAAGATATTCACACTTTTCAAAACACAACCGTATAATTAAAATAAGGTTGTCGAGAGTTTCCAGCTTTGGTTTGGTGGATACTTTGCTTTAACTCAATCTCTGGTGTGTGTGTGTGAGACGGTTTTTATGTGTTAATTTTTTTTTTAAGGTTACAACACCATTCATCACTAACAAGTTCAGTTAACTGGAGTAGCCCCCTTAACTTTAGATGTAAAGGAAACAACAAAAATGTCCATGTGGGAGTAAAAAAAATATTTTTTATACGGTGTCCCGATAAGGTCGGCCATCGACTGTTTCTCGGGAAGTTGGTCATAATATTTCGAGAAAAATATTTTTAAAAGTGTACAATTACCGCTAGAGGGAGTAACTGATGTACAAAATTCCGAGAAGTTCCTCTCCAAATAAAGCAAAAAATGGCTGATCAAAATATTTCCATCTTTTACCAAAAATACCGTTGCGGTGTCGACATTTTCTACAAAAACTTTTGTTTTATTCCCATTTATATGATTTTATTTTAAAAATTTTCTAAATTTTTCGCCTGCGGTGTATTTTTTTCGGGTCCCCAATGTTACGTATATGACGATATTAAATCACTTATAAATCCCAACACAAAGGTCATCAGAGACTAAAAAAGATTCCCTGTTATACTCATCAGATGAAGTAAGTGATAATGGAAATAGAGCTAGATTTCGCTAAATCAGATTTACAATGTTATTAAAATCGGTTATACCTGACGGTTTCTCCCAACATTTTAATATTACCAATTTATTGATATTTGCTTATATTAAAAAGAAATAATGGTAACAACAATGAACCACTTAATCAATGTTTTGTTAAATAAATAATAATAAATGCACAATAAAACTTGCAGAAATTTAAAAAAATTCCCTTTGTTCGAACCCATTGCGCGACCAGAAAAAGTTAACATATTAATGATGTCTTATTTTATTTCACATTATTGAACCATTAACTAAACATAACAAGTTATGCCGCTGCCATCGTATCAGTTTAAGTAATATTAAAAAATGTTCAATATCTTCTATTTTTTAAAAAAATCTAGTACGAAGCGCGACCGGAAGATGGCAACGTTTTTGCACTATAGCGAATCAAAAAGGAAATACTTAATATTTCTCGACCCACCCAACTCGGCTGTTCCATGCCAAAACACAGTAAGTGAAAAAAAGTTAATCTTGAGTAAAAACGATTTTAATATTTTTGTTAGGCAGACAGCACTTTCACAAATTCTGCAACATTGTATTTTTAAACTTAAAAAACTCCGAATCCTTTCGAAGATATTTGTGCAAAACCGAATTTTCGTGATTTCGTTTTTTTTTCTGACTTTATTTAAAGAGATATGTTAAAATAAAGTTTACATTTTCATTAACATTTTTTTCTCCTCTACAAGTTGATGTAATTAGATTTTTAATCCTACGTTTTGTTTTCTTCTAAATTTTTATCAAGTTTGTTTTTTAAATAGTCGGGAAATGCTATTGTATTATTTTTAAATTCCCCTTCTCGTTTGTAATTTAATAACGTTTCACGCCTAGTATTAATAATACGTTTCGGACTTAAAAACCCATCATCAATAAGAGTAAGTGCAAATTCATTTAATTAGATAACAACTATTGTGAAATGCAACACAGCACGTGACAAGGTCACCTATGTCATATGAATTTATGTTTCGAATTTTTTAATGTACCAAAACACAGTAAATACAAGATGTGTTTGAAATGGGAAGTGTGTCGCAATGATGTACATTACGTACTGGGTTTTGAGCACTTAATATATCTGAAAGCAAGGGCGGAAATTGTCTCAAATGCGACTAAAATGTAGCGTTGAAACATACCTAGTAAGTGCATTTGTACATACAGGTCATTTGTGAATAAAATGTTAGTTTCTGTGTTTTGGCATGGAGTGGTCGAGCTGGCATATAGGTGATAAAACACCTAGACAAACTTTATAATGAAAATAAAATTTACCCAGTAAGATACCGAAAACTCCATATTGCTTCCACTCTTTTTTTAGGACCTCCATGGGAAATATTTTCTCTGGATTTTCTCCTAACTCTCTCGTAAAGTCAGAGAAACTTTGGTAGTATAGGTCCAAGTAATAATCCAGTTTATCCATGTCTTCTTTTGATGCTCCTGAGTAGAAAAAGTAACTCAAATCATGAACTGGGGTGCTAGAACGCGTCAACTGAAAATCGATGAGTTTTATATCCTCGAGCTTGCCAGATTCCTAAAAATATGGTACTTTATTAAGATTTAATTTATCAGGGGCCGTTAAAGTTTCCCCTAAATAGGTTTAAAATGTGGAAGGATGAAAATTTTACTTCTATTTGCTCAATTCCTAATATTTTTGTTTGTTCTGGGTAACTGATGGCCACTTGTTCTTTCGAATATTCAGCCAGCTTACCCTTGGATCTACAGCTTAACTTGGGTTCCGAACCACAATCCTCAGTCATGCAAAACACCCAAGGATTATCAACCCTCGGTTTATTGCCATTGCATGACCTACCGATTGGGGAGTGTATACCTTCTTCCGCACCCGATGGACGATCTTATCCGGCCTGGTTACCGAGGGTAAATGGGGTCCCTGCATTCTTAAACTTGCTAAATTTCGGACCTAGTTTTTTTTATTGTGCATATGCCCACTTCGACCATCGAACTCGGACCGTCACGGTCAAATGACAGTAACTCACCTCTGAGCCAGTGCCGTGGTAATTCCTAATATAATGTACATTTATATGTTAGCACTTCCCCATTATTTTATTTTAGAAGCTCGCAAAAATGTTTCTTTTTTCAATCAACAAGCTCATCTAGATCAGATATAATTGCGATGGCAAGAGTTAGAAAAGCTGACTCATTGCTGATTGGGCTAAACTTCGCCCTTAGACAGTTGATTCAAACAAAATATTTTTATATTATTATTATTATTATTATTATTATTATTATTATTATTATTATTATTATTATTATTATTATTATTATTATTATTATTATTATTATTATTATTATTATTATTATTATTATTATTATTATTATTATTATTATTATTATTATTATTATTATTATTATTATTATTATTATTATTATTATTATTATTATTATTATTATTATTATTATATAGCACTGAGAAAATATCTTTGGTGTATTAATGTCCCCCCTCCTCCAAACTCAGAAAGATAGCCGGACAACCTGCACTGATTTTCAAATGGAAATAGAACATTATTATGTAACAGGTTGTTTAAAATATGGTCAAATTTCCATTAAAATAAATAAAAATTTGCTCAGATTTATTTTTGCCATTGCAGTACTATACTCACTATGATTTCGCCATTTAACTGTTGGAAAGAACTAAATTTGAAAAAAGAGCATATTTTGGTGTTTTAATATTTTTTCAAATTTATTTATTCTTAAATTTCCTTAATAAAAACATGACTTTACGTTCATACCTTATATTTAAACAACATATTATTCGACCAACAGTCTCCATGAACTAAACATTTATATTCTCCTTTGTACAACTGGCCCCTTTCAAATGTTTCTAGCATATTTTCTATTGTTTTTAATTTTACTAAATAATCAGCTTCAGTTATTGGATCAAAGGCTTTCAGAGTAGCCTCAAAAGCTTTTTCCATGAGTGTCACCATTTCACCTTGCTCCGTAAATTTTCCTATTATATCCGTAAAGTTCTTTACTAAATTTTCAAATTCTTCCTCATGTTTTTGCTTAAAACTGAAAGATAATGCGTGTAATTTTCCATAGATTTTAAAAATGAATTCAAGATGTTCGTTATCAAGAAACTTCTTCTTATCAAAAAGTACATATCTTTTAGTCATCAAGTTTTCCATGGTAAGAAAAATGTTGCTTGATTCTACACTTCCAGTGAAATATCTTGGAATATTTTGGAAAGGATTTCTCACCTTTTTTTCTTGCTGATATTTATCCAAAGTAGGAAAAACTTCTGAATAAAAATAAATTTCGTTTTTATAAATCTCCTTATTGTCCATATTTGCGGCAGCTGCAATTCCGCCGATAGGCGCTTTTTTTATGGCAACTTGTATTTTTTTACCATCGTCCTCGTTTAAAACTTCTCCAGTAAAGAACTCCGATAAAAATCCCTCACCTTGCGTTAAAATATTATTTGAAAAAATTTTGTAATTTTTAAAATTTTCAGATTCAGCCACATTCGTCAATATATCTTCCAAGTCTTTTCCAATATTTTGATTATTATTTGCATTATTCGTCATTTTTAAAATTTAACTACATGCGTCACCACAAGAAATCACAACAATGTTATAACGTTTATTTAATGACCAGACTTGCGAACATAATAATAAATATATATTTTTATTTTATTATTATTATATAATAAAAAATTATTTAAAATTTTGACTTATAATAACTGATAACAGCGATAACAATTATATTCGTCTTAGAAAAATAAAGGAGAGTAATTACACTGTGAACCAAATAGATTAATGTGGTGAAAGGTTAGAGTCCATGATAATGAAATAGAAAAGTTAACAGCAAGCGGACAAAGTGGTGTATGTGTTTTTTGCATTAAAACATATAGAGACGACAATGGGTTCCCTGGGGCACAGATAAACAATGAAAGCTGTTTTCTTCTTGTCTCAGAAAGCCAAAACCTGTAAACAGCTCCAAAAACAACCAAAATGTGTTGTTATCACTTACTTAAGAACTAAATTCTTGGTAAAGACACAGTATCGCAATCTGTAGGAATTAACTTAAATGCAGAGGGCAAAGCCGCCGGACGTGAAATCTTTATTTGTGTGTGTGTGTTTTATGGCACTGGCTCAAACCAAATGGCCAGGCCAGCAGCTTTATTTATTACACGGGTTAACGTACTGACTTTACAATAAAACCGGCAAATAGGCAACTCGGGACAGACTTTATTCGACAAGCTCCGACCTGACTAGTCTTTCGAGGCTGGTGTTCTGTTTATAATTTGTTCTTTTCTATTTAAGTTATTGGAACAAAGATAACAATATCATCGGTCGCCCGACTCGGAAATAAAAGAATTAAGCGGTTAATAGGATGATGTACATGCCGTCTCGTCTCATGTTTTTAAACTTTTACAGCTTTCCAACCGTGTTTTTAATTGTTTCTAGAAAAGGTTTGTTAATAAACTCAAGATCAGAAAAGTTCTATATTCAGGCAGTTCTCGATCGGCAAGTCTTTGTGTAGTCAGTAAAACTAAATTGAGGGCTAACAAAATATGTAAGAAACTTTTAAAATGTCAAACCAATAGTAAGCCACGAATTTATATCTACACTTACTCTCTTTTGTTTATTGCAAAAACACAACACATGTAATGGTTTCGGAAGTATTTAGTGAAAACCATCTTCAGCCCAAGTAGCATTTTTAGACACATTAAGGTAGATGTATCTTAACTATCGTTTCTGTTTCCAACACAAATTGGAAACTGTTAGCAACAAATATGGAAATATTGTCGAAACGTATACATTTTTAATGGCGCATTTGCACGTGTTTCCAAGTGGTTGGTACTAGCTGTTACTTTCGCTGTTTCGATGCACCTTCGAAACTTTTATCGAAAATGTTTCGAAACTGCTACTTCAAATCTGTTTCATTCAATGACAGTCGTAGGGGGCGGGGCAATGTTAAAGCATGCGTGAAACCAAAACCAAATCGTTTCCAAGTGTAGCTGATTTTGTATGGGAAAATGTCAAAATGGACAAAATAAGAGCACGTGCACTATAAATAATTTCGCCATGGTGAATTTATCCCAAGTGTATTTTCTATAAGTTAGGATAGATTTACATTTTATACAGTTATTGCAGAAGAGAACCAAAAATCACTGTCGAAGAAAATTTTATTGTTCAATTTGTATAGTAGTTTAGCTTTATATTCTTAACGCGTTCTCAATTTGAATGCATTTACAGAAAAAATTATATTTTGCTAAAAAAATAATAATTAAAATATTTTCCAAATTTTATTTATTTATTTTTTAAATCGAGTTACCTAGTAAAATGGAACAAATGTCACCACTTTTGGCTTTTCAAAGCACGCAGAAAGTTAATTAAAACCCTTTTTAATAAAATAAAAAATCATTTGACAAAATGGCCGCCCGAAAGCAATACATTATTCTGGTCCAAAATGGACACATTTTCTAGTATTTGGTTTCTAAATTGTTTCGTAAGTCATGTATCTATAATTAATAGAAAATGTGTCGAAACTACGAAAATACACTGTCAATGGTCGAAGAGTGCGCATAACCTATAACCAAAACCAATTTTATATTTTCTTAAACTGTTTTGGTTTTGAACCGAAAATAAAAGTATGCTTATACTAAAGCCGTTTTAGTCAATATTATCAAATTTATATTGACAAGCTCGAATCCGTTCAAAGAAAATTTTTTAGGTATATAGCATTTAAGAAACATATCCTATTAGAAAACATAAATTATGTCAATTTAGCACAAGAGTTAGGACTAATTAGCATAAAAAAACGTCATGAACATAACGACATTATTTTGGCACACAAAATTATAAATGGTTCAATAAGTAGCCCAGAACTCTTGTCCTTGCTCCAATTATATGTACCTCCTAGGCAATTAAGAGAATCTAAAATGTTTGAATTAAGGCAGCACCGTACTGTGTATGGTGAAAATTCTCCAATTAATCGAATTATGAAAAATGGGAACAGGTTTAGGGGTGATTTATTCAATATAAATTTGGAACCATTAAAAAGGTTATTAAAGAATATTTACTACTAATTTAATAATAGATGTATTAGCTATTTAATAATGTTTAACTTTTGTATTTGTGTGAGTGCATAGGTTATTTTAGTTTAGACTAAGAACTTATTGTACGAATGGGCATGTCCCGTATATTGACAAATAAATAAATAAATAAATAATTGCCGAAGAGCACTAGGTATATTTTATTTTGTATAGACCAGTTTGTTAAATCTTCGATTCTGGTGGTTGTTGATTTGGTTCATTTTCTGTTCTTGACGTACGCTAATATAAAGTAGTTTAGTAAAACGGTTTTATAAATAAACTGTCAAATTCTGTAAGAACTTACATGCCTAGGATCCTGATGTCGATGGAAATCACTAATTGGAAAATCAGGCTGTGGTTTAACTTCTTTCTTTTCAATTTAAAATTATTTCTTTTTAGTGTCATAATCTTAAGGAAGGTTTAGACTGTTTTCGTCTCATATGTTTAAAAAACACACGTAAGATTGAAATTTTTTTCGGGTTTATGTGAAAAAAAGGGTGGAAGCTTCAAAAAATATTTTCTCCACACGGAACGGATACCATTGTTTGGTAAATATTTCGCAGCAAAAAATCCCAATTTGTTTTGATTAACTTAAATCGAAAATGTATCGCTACAATTTAGGAGCGCATGTGTCTTAGGACAACTTTATAATTTTAACCAAAAATGTTTCGAAAAATATTCATCCGCACGTGTCGTTAATGTATCGACACTGTGGTTTGTAAAATATTTCAAAACAAGCAGTTCTTAAGTGTTTCTAGTAACTGGATTTCAAATTGTATCGCAAAAGTTTCGAAACACATGTGTATCGAAATAATTTTATAATTTTACTCAAAAATGTTTCGAAACGTTTCGCAGCAAAGAATTTGTGTCCAATTTGTGTCTAAAATTGCTACTTTGGAGAGTTCCCCGTTCAGGGGGCTGTAGCTATAATATGAAGTTCTAACCTTTTTTTGGTCCAATCTACGTAATCCTAAATTATTAACAACAATAGAATTGAACAGATTTTGACTAATTAACAAATCTTTTATTTATTTAAAACTCAACGTGTACTATTCTCGTTTAAGTTCTTAAGAGCAAACAGTAGTCGATGTATTGTCGATATTGCGCATATTGTACCTGTGTCTGGCGATAGCAATTAAATGTATTTTTTTATTCAAAGTATTATAAAAACTATTTTCAGGAGAATTAAGTGGCGTGGAGTGAAGATTTTTAAGATAATATCGAGGCGTCGTTTGTAATTTTAAGGGAAAATAAGAATAACCATGAATAGCCGTTATATTTCTATTTTTATTTTCTGCATGGCGGATGGTATAATATCAACCTATATAATTGAAAATTTAAATTTTCAATTTAAAAAAAAATTAGGTATCATCCGTCAAACAAGAAGTTTTTGTGAACCCCCTAGTAAAATGTTTGTATTCAATTTTTAATTAGACAAGCTAGGAAAAGATGCCGCGTTTCACGCTGGCATGGAAGGCTTTTAACATATTTTTTAAATTCTCCATTTTATTTGGCGCTCTCACTATAAAATATATTTTGTCTATGTTTTATTTAGAAAAGAAATAGATAAGAATCCAAATTTGCTGTGTTAATATAAGTATGTGTCCTGAGAACACTACTTAAAATAACAAATAAAAAAAGTAATGTATAATTAGTGTTCATTGCAATAAATTTGTATGTCTACTTTCCTTTATGATCCTTAATACTTTCTAATCTTTATGATTTTCTCACGCAATACGTCGTTGCGTCGTTACTTTGACTGTTTAATTTTATTATTTTTTGAAGTTTGCCCATTGACTCCGACGTCATCGTATTTTCTTATTGTCATTGTGACTTTTTGAATATTCTAAAATGTTTGTGCCTTGAAAATTAAATTTTTTGTAATTATAGTACTTTTCGGAGCTTTTGTTATCGTTCTCTTGTGTTTTCGGTAGGTAGTTTATGATACGTATTTATTTATTGTAAAAAGTTCTAACATTTAATGGAATGTTGAGAAAAAAATTACAGCGGTGGCTACTTCCCCAAATAACGAAGTTAAAAATTTATGTATACTTATTAAATTAGACTTTGTTTTGACCATATTTCTTTGATTTGATTTGTATGACGTATAAGTTTAGTATAATATGACGTATACGTTAGTATTCACCTGAAGATAACTGGAGATGCTTACCAGTTGAAACGTAATGATTCTAAACAAATAACGACAATGCAAGTCCAAAACTCTGCTGCCGTTTAAGGCGTATAAGTTGTTATGACCCACGAGTAATCATTCACTGGGAATACTGTAAAGAGGTTTCCAACAAGAACCGCTTCGATCTATCTATTAAAAATTATACATACATTTCTATTTAAAAATGTAAACTTGTTTCAGTCTTTTTAATTTCATTTTTAATCTTATTGTTTAACCACCCTGTCTTAAAACGGCCTGGTTTGGTACACTGATGGATCAAACACGGCCGACGGAGTAGGCGCAGGTATATTTGGGGAAAGACCCAGAAAGGAAATCAGCATTCCCCTGGGAAACTACGCCACAGTATACCAAGCGAAAATACGTGCTATACAAGCATGTGTACAGAAAAATATCGACCAGGAGATATACATTCTGTCAGACAGCCAAGCTGCCCTTAAGGCCCTAAACTTCAATCGACTCAAATCGAGGATCACACTGGAGTGCCTCAAAACCTGGCCGCAGGAACAACAGGATAGAACTCCTATGGGTTCCTGGTCACTTAGGGATAGCGGGCAACGAGAGGGCCGATGAACTGGCTAGAACCGGATCATCTCAAAAACTTGGCATATCAAAACAGGCAACCAAAGCAACATCAGACAGGTGGGCGCAACCGCGCAACAACAACACCTTTCCCGATGGAACAGGATATCTGGTCATACCCAAGCGAGGGCCACAATTGGGAAACCCTCCAAGAAGTTATCAACTGGAATGATGCCTCTAACGCGCACCCAGCTAAAACAAGTGGTTGGCCTACTAACAGGCCATTGCTTAAGAAAACACCTACGCCGAGTAGGAATTTACAATAATCCCATTGAATACAGGCTTTGCGACAAAGAGGACGAAACCCCCTCACACATCTTATACCGGGTGTTGCATCATCGAGCGGGACATAGAAAATCCCATGTAATTTTAAATGGGGTCAATTATTGGCTTCCCTAATTATTTTAGAGAAAAATTCTATTTAGGTTTATTAAAGAGCACTAAAACCCACATTCAAAAAAATAACTTTAGAAATTTTTGATGAGCCCGTTTACGGGTTATCGCCGATTTCTTGTTAACTATTTCTCCTTTTTATAGCCCCGTATTTGCGGGCACCAGTCAAGGTAAAAAATGACAGTTAAATACAGTTGTCATTTTGAAATGTGTGTTTTATTATTATAAAAACTCGTACATCGAAAATATTAGCCATGAATTACACTTCTGAAGAAAAAATATTGATGATTAAATGGTATTATCAAGGAAATAGTTATTAAAATGTGTCAGACATGTTTGCTGCTCTGTATCCGAATAGACCGATACCTGCAAAATCTACAGTCGGAAGGACTATCAAGAAATTTGAGACAAAAGGCACTGTAATAAATAACTGTAGATGTGAAGAAAGGCAGGAACAAAGAAGAGATGCAAGAAATGATAGGGACTTGCAAGTTTTATTGTGCGTGGAAGAAATTGATGGGAAGATCAGCACAAGGAAACTTGAGGATGACATAGGATTAGATCACACCACAGCGTTACGAGCTTTGAAACGATATGTTGGAAAACTAGTTCCAACACTGGAATTATTAAATTTTCAATAATTATTACTCTCATTAAAATATCTTTAATTTGCCCTTTCTAAAAATCAATGCATCGAAAACAGAATAAATCATAAAATTTCCTCAGTTTAAAACTCTCAAATAGACAAATTTACACGTCTCAATTCGATAACATTCCAAGAACTTTCTATTTATAGAACACAGACAGACGGTTTGCATTTCTCGTTTGTCTTCTCTCACCCCTAATCTAAAATATAGATTTCTATTGGTCCCTATTTCGCGTCACTAATCAATCATTGGCCCTTCTGGAGGTCATAGGCTTCTTGCTGCCCCGCGACCCGTCCGTCAGAAGCCAGATACGAAGTAGATATCTCGCTGTCAAGACACGCTCGATCTTGGTAGAAAGTAATTGATATCTCGGCCGTTTAGATACGCGGTCTTTTTCGCCATTATAACGACAAACCTCGTCGTTTAGTAAAAAATAACTCTCTCTTCTGTCAAACATTCTCGTTTTGGCAGTCTCCAATAAATTTAAGCAAGACATTAACTGCATTTCTCAGTGTGAATTTCCTGTCAAACACTCCCGTTTTTCAGGCTCAAATAAATTGAAAATAACTCGTGCTCTTATAAAATTCGTGTTATTATCTCGTGTTGACACTCGCAGTTGATTGTATTCTGAAGTTCCCGTAAAATAATTCCACTCTGAAGGTCTACACTCTGACCTCAGTATGTGATATAAGAAAAACAGTTTTGTGATGTATTTGTACTTGTGAAATGTTTGATTATTTAAAATAGAAGACCTGTAGATCAAGGTAGGATCTAATCTAGTTGTCAATCCAATCAAAGTACGAGCAGTTTTGCAAATATTTGCAATCAAAAGAAATTGGTTGCATCCAAGTTACCTCTGTATGTAAATGTAAAAAACTTTGATAGTTTTTAAAAATCATTCGACATTGATTTATCCGCCTTGTGGTTAATAAACAATTTATAAAAACCACTGTTTTCGTGATTATAAAAAATAGAAAAGTGACTTTGACATTAAGTGAATCTTTTCGAATTAAAAGTTATTTTTGAGCATTATTATGTTCGGGCTCTTTTAATGTTTAAATGTAAAAACCATTTTTGATTTATAGATTTTGAACAACTGTTCATAGGTTGTTGAGATTTATATTTATTTCATGATCAAAGGTTATTGTATTTTTGATTGAGTATTTTTTAGTAGTATTATTATATATAGTTAGTTGTATTGTTTTGATCTTAAAACAATATTTTATTTCAATCGTTACTGATCCGGTATTTAAATTTAAGATTGATTTCAGACAATGTCAAATTGTATTTGATTTAACTTATTGTAGATTTCGTAAATAACGGAAGATACAGTAAATAAAATAATTTGTTAACACAAATTTAAAGTTCGTTTTTATTCAATTTGAACCACCCTTGGCATTTTACAGTCTGTTTCAGGCGATGTTGTAGAAACAACTAGCCACCCTTCTTTGAATATGTAAGAGGCTCGATAGTTTCTCACCACGATATAAATATTATTCATACAAATATTAAAAGCACCAAGAGCTAAGAGATAGGAACGAAATACGACGACAGGAGTTTTGTTTTGGTATGATTGAAAGAGCAAACATGGATAGGGAATTTTTTAAAACATTTGTTTCACTGACGAATGCACATTTACCTTAAACAATTAACCCAATGTTCACAATTATCGATATTGGAGCAAAAAAAAACCAACACAGGTTTGTCAAAACAAGGACGCAATATCCACAAAAAGTCAATGTTTGGGCTGAGATTTTCGGAGAAAATATTATCGGGCCATTATTTCTTACACGAAATTTATATGCAGAATATTTTTTGGAACTACTTGAAGATCATATTTTACCTACTTTACATGATGCCGCCAGGGAAAATCAAGAAGTTTGGTACCAAATGGATGGCTGCCCGGCACATAATATCCTGGCTGTCCGGGAATATTTAAACCGTGCTTTTAATGGAAATGTTATTGGCTTAAATCATACAGTAAATTGGCCAGCCAGGTCTCCTAAATTATCGCTAAATGATTTCTTTCTCTGGGGCCATTTAAAAAACAGGATATACAAAGATAAAAAATACCCAAATCTAGACGAGTTAAAAAATGCTATTTCTGCCGAATGCAATAGAATTTCAGTTTACCAACTAGCGAATGTAAGAAGAGAATTTTATGATCGCCTCGGTTATTGTCTAGCAGTCAATGGAGGAATATTTGAACATCTTAAATCCTAAAGTTCTAACAATTTAATAGTACCTACCTATTAATTAGTAAAATATTGGAACCTGTAAAATGTCATAATTAACCATGTGATTGGATACTTTATTTTAGTTTTATTCAGATTAATTTGTACTCATAAATACACCTTTAATATTTTCGATGTACGAGTAACAATAAAGCACACATTTCAAAATGACAACTTTATTTGACAATCATCTTTTACCTTGACTGGTGCCCGCAAATACGGGTCCATAAAAAAGAGAAATAGTTAAAAAGAAATTGGCGATAACCCGTAAACGGGCTCATCAAAAATATCTAAGGTTATTCTTTTGAATGTGGGTTTTAGTGCCCTTTAATAAACCTAAATAGAATTTTTCTCTAAAATAATTAGGGAAGCCAATAATTGACCCCATTTAAAATTACATGGGATTTCCTATGTCCCACTTGACGATGCAACACCCGGTATAACTGCGAAGCACTGACCCGAAAAAGACTCAAAATCTTTGGAGGAATCCAATGTGGGGATAACCTCCCGCATGACCAACTTGGTAGGAATTAGCTGGACCTTATAAAAGGAACAAATCTTTTCTAGCAAGATAGGGGACCACGATAAGCCACTAGGCTGCAGTGCAGGAAGCTTAGGCCAAACTCCCGACCCCCGCCTTAAACCAACCAACCAACACTGTCTTAATAGTTATCAAGATATTTTAAGTTTATTAAAGCAGGTCCTTTTCAACAGGGAATTTAACCCAAATTAAATTATACGTGCTTCCTTATATGTATGTTGAATTGATAATTACTTTATGACCTGTAAACGTCATTTTTGCCATATAAACTTAAATATGTCAAAAACTTAAATATAGGACATGATAAACGAAATCTGTCTAGAATATTGCGTAGATTTAAAAATGTAATATGTATATAGGGTGTTCCATTTAAAATAAGCAAGTTGACCCCTACTTCCGGTATAACTGGAAGTGCCACCACATTGATTTTTTTTTAGGCGGATTGCCCTCATTAACAATAGCATACTGGCAAATCTTTAAATGTATAGTTTTCCATATACAGTGTGGTCAGTACAACATATGAGAATTTTTGTTGTTAATAACATAACCAAAATAAAAATACTGCCGCCAGTTGTTGCATCCTCGATAATCATATTAGGTGCACTTGTTTTCTTTTTTGATCGAATTAGAATCTTAATTTAAAAAAACATATTTAGTTCATTAATTACAAATCTCTCTTCTAATAAATATCAAAAATCATTTTTAATACTTAAGCAAACAATTAGTGTTCTCATCCAGCTTTTTAAAAGTCATGTTTGGAAATACTTCAGATAATATCTCATGCATATACTGCATGTCTGTTTGAAGGTTGCCTTGTCTTTACTTGTTTGATATCACAAAGTTCCAACTGGTAAGAATCTCGAGACATCTTCAGGTAAATACTAAATAAGTATGGCAACTATAGGTCTATTTATACTAGCTAGGTTTAATAAAGCATAACTGATGAGTGCCTGTTCCAGCCTTATTCCAAGATTACATTTACTTAACAAAGGTTCCTAGATATATGTCTAGTGAAAGCTTAATAAAATAACATGGATTCTGGTGTATAGTGACAGCTTCCTTGAATTTCTTCTTCCCCAGTGTGGTTTTTTTTTGCGGGCTTTCCACATAATATGATGACCGTGAATCCAGGCATAGTCAGCTGCACCTGATTTTTCGGTCTCTCCTTTCAGCATATTGTCCTATAATTTTGAAGAAGTAGTCCATTCTTAAAGCGGAGTTAATTTATAGAAATAAATAAAAAAACATAAAGTCTTTCTTCACTGGTTTATTAGAAATAAAATTAGAAGGTGGTAGATACTCTACATGTTTCGGGTGTAGTAACACCCATCATCAGGAAACAAAAAGTAAAGAGAAAATATTCATAAGAGGAACAAACCTAAATGGTGAGTGGTAGTGAACCTCGATAGAGCTCTCATCGAGCCATGGAAAATCAAAAATTGAGAAATGGGATAATGATTAGAAAAAATTGATATACTTAAGTCTTAACACTAACCATGGGCAATAGGTAACAGTGGTTAAGAAGAGGCCCGTTTGGGTAAAGAGAAAAATTAAGAAAAGTAAGAAAAATGGGGATTCACAGGTCAAGAACTTTCATCCTGGGAACCGTAGAGAGAAAGAAAAAATTATTAAATAAGCCCTCTTTATTTTATGGGAAAAATTTTTAATTTAGAAGCGTAGAAGGCATAGAACTGATGTTAAATCTTAGTTCATAGCAGAAAAAAATAAAAAAAATTTGGGGAACAAGCCCGAAAGGACTGGAACCCCAGTGGGCGTTAAATTCAGCATAGCTGAACTAACTAATAAATTAAAACTTTAAGTTCAAATTCTTTTCCTTTTTGACCTCGTGCCTAATGAAGGTCTAATAAAATATCTCCGATTCTCCAGTTTTTCGATTTTTTAAAAGTTTTTTAAAAAGTTTTTTTTTAAGTTTTAATTTATTAGTTAGTTCAGCTATGCTGAAATTAACGCCCACTGGGGTTCCAGTCCTTTCGGGCTTGTTCCCCAAAATTTTTTAATTTTTTAATTTTTTTCTGCTATGAACTAAGAACTCGATCGCTTGTGCTGGATCTACAGTCAATGAGCTTAGCAAGAGTGCGTGTGACGCAGTCTCATTAGTTCAGAGATATTGCGATAAAAATGGGTTAATCCTTAATGAAGGTAAAACTGAATTACTTTATTTTTGTCTTGGAGATCTAAATAAAAGCCTGTTAGTAAAATTAAATAATCAAACCATTGAGCAGTCCCATGTTGTTAAGTTTCTGGGAGTTTTTATTGATTCTAAGCTGTCGTGGAGTCAGCAAATAGACTTTGTTCTGAAGAAGCTCGCTGTGTATTGTTTTGTCATTTGGCAGTTGCGCGATAAGATCGATATAAATCTTTTGAAGCTTTATTATTTTTCATATGTCCACTCTTGCCCTAAGCGAGCTGCCAATTAGTTCTGAACAACCTCCTAAACCCCGTAAGATTTGGCACTATACATCAGCTAAGTGGGAAGACCTAAAGGACCATTTTCGCAACTTTCCCTGGCTAAGCGTATGCTTTTCTTCGGATGATCCATCTGCCTGTGCAAAGGAGGTCTCCGACGTCATTCTAACTAGCATGGAGGCCTTTATTCCTTTCTCCAAAAAGCGCCCTTCCAACAGCAAGCCCTGGTTTAGCAAGAATTGCGAGCGTGCTGTCAGATCTAAAAACCTGGCTTACCGACAGTGGCGTAAAAACCCTACTCCTGAAAATCGCGCTATCTTTGTTACCACCCGAAACCAATGTAAGCAAATGATAGACCAAAGCAAAGAAGCTCATAACGAGAGAATCAAAAACAAACTTCTTGCCAGTCCTAACGGATCAAGGTCCTTTTGGTCAGTCGCTAAGGCCGTCAGCCAAAACTTTACAAAGTCAACTATTCCACCTCTAACACGTTCCGACGGCACAAGAGCAACCACAGCCGGGGATAAAGCAAACCTACTTGCTGAACTGTTTTCCTCGCATTCCACTGTAGACTTTCAGGGAAAACCACCACCCAACATTCCCTCAGTTCAATCGCAAATGTCAGAAATCGTGTTCCGTCAGCGTCTTGTTAAACGGATTCTTAAAGGACTCGACGTCAATAAAGCTTCTGGTCCAGACGAAATTCCTATCATTGTTCTCAAGACATGCGCCGATAAACTTACACCAGTATTTTGTAGACTTTTCAACTTATCCTACAAAAAAGGAATATTTTCATCCTGCTGGAAGTCGGCGCGTGTCCAGCCCATTCCAAAGAAAGGTAAAAAGACCCTGCCAAGCAACTACCGACCCGTCGCATTGCTTTCAGTAATTTCAAAAGTAATGGAGAAAGCTATTAACCAACAACTCCTAAAGTATCTGGAAGGGCATAACATTATCAGCGACCATCAATACGGGTTTCGTAAGTCCAGATCAACAGGTGACCTTCTGGCATATGTCACCCATCTTTGGAGCAACACCATCGAACATCATGGAGAATCCCGGGCTGTTGCACTGGACATCTCTAGGGCTTTTGATCGTGTTTGGCACGATGGACTTCTAAGTAAATCCCTCTTTTTACTGTATATTAACGACCTTCTAGTGAAAACCCAAAATCCAATTTATAGCTTTGCTGATGACAGCACACTTGTCTCATCTTTTACCTTGACTCCCCAAACATCCGCTGCCGACGCACATCTTCGCAGGCAGCATGAAGTATTGCGCCTCAACAAAGACCTGGAAGAAATTTTGGCTTGGGGTGACAGTAACCAAGTCGAATTTAATGCTAAGAAAACCCAGGCAGCAGTCTTCTCCAAAAAGGTTAACATTGCAGAACCGGATATAGTCATGGCAGGATACGCAATTCCCCTGGCACCGTCTATTAATTTGCTGGAGGTCAATCTGGGAGGTAATATGTCTTGGCATGATCACGTTGCCGCAATTGCCAAGACAGCTGCACATAAACTTGGTGTACTTTTCCGCACCAAAAGGTTGTACACACCTCATCAACTTTTGACACTCTACAAAGCCCAGATTCGACCATCATAAGAATATTGCTCTCATGTCTGGAGCTCTGCACCCAAGCACACCCTTCGGCTACTGGATTCCATTCAAAGGAGTGCCGTTCGTCTGATCGGCGACCCCGAGCTGACCAAGACCCTCGATAGCCTGGAGCATCGAAGACAGGTTGGTGATTTGGCTCTCTTTTACAGATATTTTCATGGCAGGTGTTCGACTGACATTGCCCACTTGATTCCACCTAGAGCAATGCAAAACAGAAATACACGGCGAACCACTGCCGCTCATCCATATGTTGTTCAGCTTAGTACTCCTCGAACTTCATTGTTCAAGAATTCTTTCATCTGGAGAACGTCATCTTTGTGGAATGATCTTCCTGAGGTCATGTTTCCCAATGAATACAATCTTCAACGTTTCAAGACCAACGTTGATCGCTTTTTTCGCACTCGCACCGCTCCCAGAGCGCCCTAAAGGATTTTTCCTACAGTGCAGATGTTTTATCATAAAAAAAAAAAACTCTTGCTTGAGTTACGGAATTTTGGTCTGGGGAGGTTGCTCTAGGGCTGACGAAATCTTTATTCAGCAAAAAAGAATAATTAGAACCATGACATTTAAAAGACGTACTTTTTCATGCCGTGAACTTTTTCCCCGGCTAGGTATTTTAACATTCCATTCCATTCCATTGAATTGTCTGACTTATGCTAAGGCAAACTTGGACGTATTTTCTCTGACCCGTGAATCAAATGAACATTATCATTTTAGACAGAATTTTAATATTGACATACCACGTCATAGATTGTCTGCTGTGGCTCACAGTCCTTTAGTCCTACCAATTAAGTTATTTAATAAACTGCCACAAGGAATTAAGCAACTACATCATCCAAGAAAGTTTAATAAGTTAGTTAAAGGTATTCTACTTGAAAACGCTTTTTACTCCACTAATGAGTACCTTAAATTTAAATTTTGATTATTTATTCAATAATGTCCAAACTGATGGGATTGTGTATGATTTTTTTTATTGTATGTATTTGTTTACCTGTTCATTTTAAATATTGTTTTATTTTTTATACCTATATATTATCAATGTATAATGACAATATCCTATACTACCTATACAGTAGTCAAAAGGAAATAAAGGATTTTTATTTTTATTTATTTTATTTATTTTAAGATTTAACATCAGTTCTATGCCTTCTACGCTTCTAAATTAAAAATTTTTCCCATAAAATAAAGAGGGCTTAATTAATAATTTTTTCTTTCTTTCTACGGTTCCCAGGATGAAAGTTCTTGACCTGTGAATCCCCATTTTTCTTACTTTTCTTAATTTTTTTTTACCCAAACGGGCCTCTTCTTAACCACTGTTACCTATTGCCCATGGTCAGTGTTAAGACTTAAGTATATTAATTTTTTCTAATCATTATCCCATTTCTCAATTTTTGATTTTCCATGGCTCGATGAGATCTCCATCGAGGTTCACTACCACTCACCATTTAGGTTTGTTCCTCTTATGAATATTTTTTCTTTAGTTTTTGTTTCCTGATGATGGGTGTTACTACACCCGAAACATGTAGAGTATCTACCACCTTCTAATTTTATTTCTAATAAACCAGTGGAGAAAGACTTTATGTTTTTTTATTTATTTTTATTTGTATTGTCCTATGTTTTTTGATCCTTATTTCGAGTGGTCTTAGGCCCGGTTGTACAATTAGAACTTAAGTACGAGTTTCTCACAGCTCGACCTAAAGTTAAACTTGGTTCAAAAAGGCTATTCTGTTGTATATTTAATTTCTAACCGCACAGGTGGGATCTATAATTAAATTACCATTCTAGCAAGGTTGCTATCAAAAAAACATTAAACTTTGTTTGTTGTCAAAGTTTGGGGTATTTACAATTTGAAGCTACTTTTTCCATGTATTTTAACAAATTACAATAATTAAAACTCTGCAAAGTTTACTTTCAAAGAAGAATGTCTGCTATTAGCTTTTGTTAAGGTGTTTAAAGTTATTTTGGAAAATGAAAAAATAGATTATATTACTAATTAAGAAAAAATAGAATGTTAGAAAAGTATTAAAACTAAATTTAATTATAATGCTACCAAAAAATGTAAGACATTTTAACTTGTTTTTAACATCTACGGGTTTTGCATGTATAATATGGTAAGAGAACTTGTATTTGTTAACGAATTTGCAATAAGATTTATTTATAGACTTAATTGAAAAACCATTATTAAGTGCGATTTGTTTAATTATGTTTAGTTCTTTAGTAAACGCCTCTTTAGATAACGGCAACTTAAATAGTCTATAAAAGAAAGAATTGAAAGCAGCAAATTTATGTGAAAACGGTGAATTTGATTTGAACTGAATGATGTTATCCGTGGATGTTGGTTTTCTAAATGCTTCAAAATTTATTTTGTTGTTATTTCTTATAAGTAAAAGATCTAAGAACGGTAGTTTTGCCTGTGTTTCCCTTAACTATGACCGGGATGTTGTTGCAAATATAGTTTAAGTTCAATTAAAGCACATAGAACGCAATAAAACGCCCTTTTCTTCATAAATTTAATATAAACATTTTATAAAAAAATTACGATTATGTCACAGTCAAACTTGCTGGTTAATTAATTATGTTTTAAAATATTTATGCAACTCAACATATGCTTTTAAAAACAATTTTAATGCGAATATTACAACCTACAAAAGTTTCATAAAAAATATTTTAATTTTTTTAATAAAATAATTATTGTATAAATCTATCCTATAATTCCATATTCTACAGCATGTAAACAGATATTTTTTACACATTCTTTAAAATCAGATTGTTCCAACACTTTAGTCCATTTTTCCTCCCACAAGTTGTTGTAATCTTTACTTGTTTGATCTTTTTCGTTCTTCTTATCTATTACGCTTTCTATGTCATCTTCATCAATTAATTTCATTAGCCATATTTGGCAACCTGGAATATTAAATCATATCAAAATTAGAAAATTAACGGCTAGTGGACAGTATTGTCGGTCTTTTACATTAAATTACGCAGGGGCGCCAAAATAACATACATAACCTAATATTATGAGATACTGTAAAACACAGCAGTTGAACTTGTAAAATTCCACTGTATTACGGTGGTTACTGTCTCCCATATTATAGTTATGGATTTCTACCTATAATCGGCTCAACCAATTAATTTAGAATAATGCCCAACTAGCATTTTCGGGACTTATGACTACACATGAACCTAATATGACGTCAGGGTTGGTGCAACTTTGGGTAATATAGTTACGTAAGATCTCAAGTTAGTTTTAATCGGATAAACTACGTCGTGTAGATGTCACTAAGTTTTTTTCGGATTGAGGTCGCAAATAGTCATTGACTCTTATATTATTTAAACGTATTAATCTGACCTTAAATGCCGAGGTAATAACTGTGATGCTAAAAGTAGTCATACAGACGTCACACTATGCCTCATTTCTAAAAGTCTTTAAGGGGCTACGGCTACATTTATGGTCGGCCAGACATAAAAATATTACTAAGAGTATACATAAAGAACATTTTTTTTTACTTGAAGTAATAATGAGTTCAAAGTTTTGCCCGTTCATAACCTATGCACGATTTAATTATAGTTTTTTTAACTAATTCCGTTTGTACGTCATTTGTGTTAGACTAAAGCGTGCTTTAAACCCTTTTAGGTAACGACGTGACTTCGTCATGTTTTGACGGGAGCCAATTTTACAGTTTCGGTTTCGCAAGATAATTTTGGAAAACATAAAATCAAATACTGGAAATTGCCCCTATTTGATCTATGATAACCTACTTTACGTATTTTGAGTGTTTAAATGCTAGTTTAATTTATGTAAGTTTTCTTTCTCGTCCAAGTTATAATATTATTATTTCATATATTTGATTAATTACGAAGAGTTTTTAAATCTTGACTAATTTTAACAGATACAAAGGGCCTTGCGTTTTAATTTTAAGCGACCGTAGCATTCAAAATGTGTTTATTCTAGTAAAAGTAAGCCCTTTATAGATATAGCAGTCATTACTTATATCTTATTAAAGAACCCACAAAATATCAGTTGGTCATATTTGTTAGTGATCTAATGTTTACCCGTGCAGAAGTCAAATAAAGATATTTTTAAACTTCCCGACGTTTTATGTGCAGGATAAGTAACAGATATACGTAAAATTAGTTACTTATAATGTGCAGAAGTCATATACTGACGTCCTTACAACCCTTATTTTATTTACAAAATTGGTGCAAATTCGAGTCTTCTCGAAGTCAGATCGACGTCAGTTTCCAACGTCACGTTGAAAATGTAACGTCGGTACGACGTAAAAATGCTAGTTGGAGAGTTCCCTGGTGCTAGGGGATGATGTTTAAGATCTTCAATCAAAGCAGGCTCTAGAATATATCTTCCTATACTGAAAAAATATCAATACTAATTTAAAGAATAATGTAATTAATTAAAGTATATGCTAGTATTTCCATTCCTCAAATAAAATTATACTTGATTTTAATAGAAGAATATTCTTAAATAATTAAATTAGGGTTTCTTGAATATAATAAAATTTTATAGTAAAAATATATTATATGAATTGTTTTAAGATTCTATTTAATCTTAATTTAACTGTGAAAACTTAGGGTATAAAATAGTTCTAAGATAGTGGATTTAATAATGGATATAATACATCCGTTACCGTCTCTGTTACTAAGTTTTCTCTTGAGACTATTTTAACTAACTTTCTTGTCACGGAAACTAAGAATTTGATATAGTATACTTGGCCAGTTTTAAGAGTGTAACTAGTAGCCGCAGAGGTTAATGGAAGCCGAATTGTATTATTATAGTAGAAATGAAGCAATTTTTAATTGCCATCAAAATTAATTTTAGATTTACCTAAAAGGATACCATAAACTCCATATTGCTTCCACTCTTTTTTTAAAACTTCTAATGGAAATATGTCTTCTGGATTTTCGCCTAACTCCTTCGTAAAATCAGAAAAACTTTGATAATACACGTCCAAGTAATAATCTAGTTTATCCATATCTCTCTTTGATGCTGCTGAGTAGAAAAAGTCACTTAAATCGTGGATTGGAGTAGTATAGCGTGGTGCTTGGAAATCTACCAGTTTCATATCTTCAAGACTGCCAGACTGCTAAAAATACATGCATGTGTTATTTTATTAGATAGAATAGAATACTAATAATCCTTACGAACAGACGCGGCTTGTCTATAAGGTCATTTCGTCAATGCCCCACCTATTAATTTGACCCAGCCAATTAATTTATACAGAAAAAGTATTTCCTTTCATTTCATCAGATCCATCCCTAGACGCATTTCGCCATAAGGCTCATCAGTAGAGCTAGGATCCGACGAAAGAAAGGAGCAACTCAAAACTGCTTACACAGTATTTAGTAGGGCACACCAGCGAGATGTTGCACGGAGCGACATTTGTGTCATTGTTAGACACTATTGATTATACCAGCACCTCTAACAAACTTATAGAAATAAGAATAATTACAGGAGTCCCGCTAGGCAGCGCTAATTAATTTATGTTTCAAAACAAATAAAAATAATTATCCTTTAAAAATAAAAATATTTTAAAATGTGTGATGGGAACAACACTCCCCACTACAGATCAAAATCGAAACACTCCACTCGACCGGGCCTTAGTTCAGTACAGTTCACGGTTGCCCTTATGGGTTTATATAATTAGAAGATTACATAAATGAATTGAAAACTAGGAGCGAAATAGATGTTCGCGCTCTCGGAAGTTAAAAAGAGAAGGGAAAGAGAAAAATCAGTCGTCGACTTCGCCACACTTGGCGTTCAATCGGCATTTATGGAAACACAGTCGAACAGCTCCGTGAGTCATACAATTTCAATCAAAACTTTGCGTTACACAAAGAAAAACTTTTTGCATAAACCTTTCGTTGCATTAGGAATGCCGAATCGCCTGTAGTATGTCCTTAACCCTTATTTAGTTTGTTTATATGGGATTTGAGATTTACTTATAGTATGTGTCGTGACTTGTATTAAAGAACATTGACTTCAACAGTTCAAGAAATATTACAGTTTAAAACAATGACCTAGTGATGAAACATTTTTCCAAACAAAAGATTAATAGAAAATATACTAATACTAAAATCGTAGAAATGTCACAAATGGCCGATTTATAATGTAGGATTGACAGCAAAATTTAATTTAGGAGAAATCAATCTGGTCATAACTTGTTATGTTATGGTGTCTGTTTGAAGGTTGAAGACAATGCTGTTTCTTAAATGTAGAAGAGACGACTGGGTATCTCCAGACTGGAGATACTTACCAGTTGAAACGGTGTGATTCAAAACAAATAAAGACAATGCAACTCCAAAACTCTTCTACATTCAAGAAACATCATTGATTCCAACCTTCAAATAGACACTGAAAGCCCGGTATGGACCCAGTATAAGGGATAAGTGCCGAAACTATGAAAAATCTAAGATAAAATGAACAAAACCACATTAGAGTTAAAACGCATGACTCATCAGGTATGCGCATGGCTCTTGTGAGTTGTACGTCATTATACCTGGCGAGTATAAATAGAGCAGTAGTTACCATATGTGTTTAGTGTCCACCTGAAGACGACTGAAATTACTTACCAGTTGAAACGTTGTGATTCAAAACAAATAAAGGTAATGCCCAAAATTCTTCTACATTGTTATGATTGTTATGTTACATTATATTAAGTTGATGATAGATATTCTCTTACCAAAATTTAGAAATTGGGATCAAGAGCAAAGTTCGATTAAAAAATTATTTATCTGATTATATCTTAATATAATGTAACATATAACAAGTTATGAGTTGATTACTCTTAAATTTAACTTTGCTGTCAATCTCACATTATAAATCGACGATCGATCGAGATAATTAGACGATTTACGAATTATTTTTCGGTTTAAACTTAGATTTAAGAGGACTTTATAAAATTAGGCCTACGGATTAGGTATATTCTTAATTTAACCGGTTGAGCGAAATTGCGTTTTTAAATGGCTTATTGTGTTCCCGATTATACATAAATCGTGTTCTTTTATTCGTGGTAGATTTCTATTGATTTCTATCAACGCCAAAGAAAAAAAGAGAGAAATCCTAAAATAATTAACCAACCGGTTGATGACGTCATTCCACTAGCTGTCAATCATTTCCACAGCAGTCACGGAGAGTTAGTGACAATCAGGATTCTGAGCAATAGATTTGGATGCGAATTTCTGGGTGTTTAGATTGGTTAGAGTTCTGTCAAAATGTCAGTAACTTGTCCGTGCTTGCTTATGGGAACAGATCTATAAGTTCATCAGTTCCGCCACTGGTTGAATTCACCGGTGAAAATAAGAATATACTTGTTCTAAATTTAAAACCTTCCCAAATTGACAGTTCCGGGTTTAAGATGACAAGTGTCAGAATCAGTCAATATACACTATTGGCAAACTCTAATCTAAGGTACGATATCTCTAATGCGACCAAGAGAGAAGGCACATATGGGCAAAACCTTTAGTTAAAAAGAGACACTCCTACATTCCAACTGAAAGGGGGGATATGTGTGTGTGGTATGGCCGAGTCGACGTATCGATCGCTCCCGTGCCTGCTTTGACCGCGTGTTCTAAAGAATGGAAGGTAGGGGTAGGGGATATCGTGTTTTCTGTTTAACGTGTTAAACGCTACTAATAATCTCCGTCTGATGCGTTTATATCAGCACCCTAAATTCGAGTTTGCCAATAGTGTATATCGTGTACCGTGTGTCCCATTATGAATGACCACCGGCCGTATCTCAGAAACTACTGGGTATAGAAAATCATTATTAAATTGGCTAACAGAAAAATCCTGGAAATAATTTTTAAGTTCCCCATTTTGCCGCAAGAGGGCACAATTGAAAATTAAATATTGAATATCTAGATTTCTCCGAAAATTAGAAAGCTTAGATAATTCTACATCGTTTTGGTTTAAGGCTAATTGGCTTACCGACCTTGATAAGAGTGGGGGAAGCTATTGAAAGTGTAATCATTTAATTTGTTGTAACTTCTAAACGACTTATTCGATTTTAGTAAACTTAGGCTTGTTTGGAAGATAAAGGGAAGTACTTTTAATTGTCGTATCCATTAGTACACGATAGTTCCTAAAAAAATTGTTAGAAAGCAATTTGTAATAATAATAGCTTTTTTTATTTTATACCGAAAAATCATACGGTATGATTAGAACATCATAATCGGAAAGTAGATTAAATTTTCAAGAAAAAACGTGAAAACCGCAGTCCGGTATCTTTATTTGCTTCGGAGTTATTTATAATAATAACAGTTATTTTGATTTTATCCCTCAAACGTAAATCATACGGTATAACTATGACATTATAATCGGAAAGTATATTAAATTTGCAAGAAAAACTGTGAAGATCCCAGTTTAATATCTTCCTTCATTTCAGAGTTATTGAAAAATTAATTGAAGAAGTTATTGTTTTCATAGTTTCGTTATCAAGCAATCCACGACAAAAAATATTTTTAAACTTTATGATTGTGCAAGTTTGTAACTCATTATATCATGGCCCAAAAACTACTTTAGAATTAATAATATAATTAGGGAAAATTTTATAATTTAGGTATTATTCTAATATGTTGTTTTAAAAAATAGATCTAGATAGCCGTGAAACAAAATCAACCCCTGTCAAAATTAAATCAGTTAATAGCAAATATTTCAATTTATTTATCTTCGTGAAAAACTGCCAATTTTGTTTTAAAGCTATCTAGATTAATTAACCATATTCAAATTATGTCAAAAATTAGAAGTAGTCGATGATTAATAAGTAATTTTGGGCCATAGGAATAATGAGTGATAAGCTTACATAATGATAAAAGTTCGAAATATTGTTTTTTCGTCGAAAGCTTCTTCAATTACAGTATTAAAAACTATTCTTTTAGCAATAACTCTGAAACAAAAAAAGATATTGAACTGCGGCCTACATATTTTTTCTTGCAAATTTAATATACTTTCCGATTACGATGTCATAGTTATACCGTATGGTTTAAGTTTTCGGGATAAAATCAAAAAAACTGTTACTATTAGTAATTACGCTCTCTAGCTATTTTACTGGGAATTATCGTGTACCAATGGATACGACAATTAAAAGTTCTTACCTTTGTCTTCCAAACAAGTTTAAGTTTACTAGAAGGGGATAAGCCGTTTAGAAGTTATAGCAAATTAAATGATTACACTTTCAATCAATTATCAAGGTCGGTAAGCCAATGAGCCTTGAGCCAAAACGATGCAGAATTGTCTAAGCTTTCTAATAATTTTACCAAAGGTATGCCTCAATGTGGAAATTTTCGGAAAAATTTAGAATTTCAATATTTAATTTTCAATTGTGCCCTCTTGCGCTAAAATGGGGAACTTACAAATTATTTCCAGGATTTTCTCTTAGCCACTTCAATTAAAGAAATATTTTCCCTGAGTTTCTATGTCCAGTAGTTTCCGAGATACGGCCGGTGGCCATCCATAATGGGATACCCGGTATAATGAACCTTTACCCAATGAAAAATTCTACAACGTAATATTTAGTCACTCGAGAATTAGAAGAAATGTTTGTCAACAAAAAATATTAAAACATAGTTTTTTCTACCTTGTATTTAAACATCATATTATTCGTCCAACAGTCACCATGGATTAAACATTTATGAACACCCTTATACATCATGGCATTTTTGAAGGTCTCCAAAACATTTTCTACCGTTTGTAATTTGGACAAACTATCAGCCTCAATTACTGGATCAAATGTCTTCAAGGCACTAAAATATGCGGCTGGGTTGATTAGTTCTATTTCATCGGATTCTGACATCTCTTTTATTGTATCTGTAAAGTTCTTCATCAAATCTTCAAAAGTTTTCTTATGTTTTTGTTTAAAACAAAATGATAATGCGTGAAATTTTCCATACGTTTTAAAAACAAGTTCGATATGCTCACTATCGAGAAACTTTTTTTTATCGACAAGTATATATCCTTGAGTTTTTAAATTTTCCATGGCAAGAAAAGTACTACTTGTAGAGTTTACATTTCCAGTGAAAAATTTTGGAATTTGTTGAAACGGGTTTCTAACATTTTTCGCTCGTTGAAATGTATTTAAAGCAAAAAATAGCTTTGAATAAAAATAAATTTCGTTTTTAAAAATCTTTTCATTCATAATGTCATTTGAAAAACCACCCGTAGACGCCCGCTTTATAGCAACTTGTAGTTTTTTACCATCATCCTCGTTTAAAACTTCTCCGGTAAATAATTCCGATGAAAATCCTTCCCCTTTTGTTTGATTATTATTATTAAATAAAATATTATAATTTTTAATATTTTCTGATTTAGCCACGCACGTCAATATATGTTCCAACTCTTTGTTGATATTGTTTTTTATAGTTTCATTTTCATTCTTCGTCATTTTAAAACTTAACTTCACTGAGAGCAATAACACAATAACGTCCGGTATTGGTGTAATGTTTAATAATTATTGGTGAACTTTTATTAGCCCGTGGACATAGATAATTTTTACTGGCTTATAAATATATTAGAACTGTTTTTTATTATAAAAATCTGAGAATAACTTATCTTATCTGATATTATAACAACAATAAGGAAACATTATACTATACCGGGTGTTTCATAATTTAATGCTAATCCGAAAAGGCGATAATACTTGGACGATTTTAAGAATTATTCTTCATATCCGGTCCGCAACCACTTTATTTTTGAGATACAGGGTGTTTAAATTTAAAAAATTATCATTTTTTTCCCAATATCTTTAAAACAGCTTTGTATTTTTCTTTTAATTTTGGTACATGCCAAGTACGTTTAAAAATATATTGTTAGCAAGATAAAGTTTTTTACATTTTCATCAGTGGCGCGCCTGTCTGCATTCCTTGAATTACTTTTAATTTTAAAAAATGATACGCCACTGATTTTTTTAAGGTAAATATTATTTTTATAATTAGCCTCTATCTTCTTATAAAAATGGTCTCTTGTCTTGTTTTCGTTAGGCGGACGGTTTTTAATTTAAAAAATAAAATGAAGTAATAAATACGCAGAAAAATAAGTTTTTTATTTTTAAAAATATAACGATGTAAACTTACAACTACAATAAATCAGCTGTTGAAAATATTCGCCTCCTATAAGTATGCACGCTTCAGCCCCCCCCCCCCCCCCCCTCATTGACTCGCGTACTTTTTGGAAAATTCCTGAAGTATTTCTTACAGGATTTCTTATAGCTTTACAGGAAGCTATTATATGGTTTCACAATTCTTCCTCGATTTGAATTGGTTTACCAAGGTATCAACATGTCCCAAAAGAAAATCCAAACTGTTTATATCTGGGGATCTAGCTGGCCATCACTCTGTTCCCAGCGACCTATCCAGCGATTATTATTACCAGTTTCTTGAAGATAATTTTCCAATTCTGTTAGAAAATGTTCCGGTGGTTATGCACGACGGTGCACCTACACATTTTAGTGCGCTGGAATATAAATATTTACACACACACAGATGCACATTCTTATATCAACAATCTCTATAGTTTTCCACTCATTTGTAGAGAATAATTACTACAAAATTTAATGCATAAAATGTATATATATTATACGTTTCATTTATATTAAACTCAAAAATACACAGAGAGTCTATTTTAGAAGCTGAAAACCGCTTTTAGTTGTTGTTGCTGAACACAGGCAATATTTTTTTTTTAAATGCCAGGAATGTTTTTATTGATTATTTATTACTCAACAGAGCTCTGTTTTTTTTTAACTCGACAATATATTCATATATATTAATTAAAAAATAATAAGGGAAATACCAAAATATGCCATTTCTATCCGAAATATTACTTTTACTTTGGACATGTTTTGTGCTAATTCCAAATAAAAATATTTTTATAAAGAGATAAGGCATGACTAATTTAAGTAGGTACTGATAAAATAAAAAAAGAATTATAATATAAGTACTACCTAATATGGAGATCTACATAGTATATTTGAGATATGTGCTCGGTATGGAAAAAATAGATACCTCTGTCCAGTGGCGCAGCCAGAAAATATGTTCGGAGGGAGGAGGCTCAGTGGCCGTAACTAGAAGTTTTTTTCTGTAGAGAAAGGTAGTAGGGACTTCATGTATTTCATGATTTTGTATTTAGTTAGGAAACTGGTAAAGCGCAGCAGGCGAAAAATCTCCGGGACCATGCTTAAAGTGCGTTAAAAATTCAACCAACTACTATCAAATTTCAAAAATTAAATTTTACCGCTACCCCCTCTAACTAATCAACCTAATTGTTGGGTTTGTTCAGATTTGTTCGTGTTTGTCGTTAACCAAATGCATTAAAATATTTTTACAACAAAAACAACTGACAACCATGTTTCTTTTGGGTATTTTTAAAGACAAAAATTTTAATAAGAAAAGCAAAAAAATACTTTTTTTTCTATTTTTTTTATTAAAGATGTGCGATAATTTGCAATAAAAAAATAAGACGACAAGAAACGAGAATGATTCATTATGAGTCCAAAACCTTACCTTTATACAAAACGGCACTTTAAGAAGCAATATTTGAAAACTTAAGCATTTACAACAAAAACTGCTCTATTCGTAATCCACGCTCCAAAAATACATAATTTCTGCCGTGGTGAGCGTATAAATGATATTTACTATATTTTGAAACATAAAAAACTGAGCCCTAAAAAGCCTGGTTAGTTATACATATGTCTTATGTGAAAATTTTGGATTGAGAAATATTCATATTTTTGGAAGGGAAGCCATTTTGTTTTGTATTAAAGTGCAATAATCTAAACAAGTTTAACGCAACTTGTTTAGTTTAATGCACTTTAATACCTACAGAAATTTTTCTTCCCTTCCACTTCAAAAAGTGCACACAGCCGCTACAAACCTATTTTATTCATATTTTTCACAAATGTATTAAATGTTTTTCTTTTAAATACA
The DNA here is from genome assembly GCA_935413205.1 of Polydrusus cervinus. Taxonomy (NCBI): domain Eukaryota; kingdom Metazoa; phylum Arthropoda; class Insecta; order Coleoptera; family Curculionidae; genus Polydrusus; species Polydrusus cervinus. The sequence continues at coordinate 49,231,133 of OW284514.1, forward strand.
ACCTTGATCACTATATGGAGGGCTCAGAAGCCAATCAGTGTGTCAACAATTTACTGAAACTGACTTAGACAGTAAAATAACCTTTAGATTACAAAAACTTTCTGCTCACAAGAGATTTAAGTCATTACTTTGATATTACCCTCACAGATGGCGACACTTGTTTTGGCAACAGAATAGGTTGCAAAACTTTTCGGGCGCCAAACCGTGTAAGTCGATTCTGAATAAGTTTTAACAGGTTTAAAGTTAAATCTCGGTGGTTTTTGTAAGTTGAAAGAATAATTTTAAAATTGTGAATTTTTTTAAACCCTCTAACAGTTCTCAGATTTTTGGTTCCGCCGACTTACACTGATTGACTTCTGAAATTATTTTTTTATTTTAGAAGAACCTTTGAGTGGTCATATCACTTAAGTCATTTTTTTTTCTATATTTAACTTAGTAAAAAAAAATAGTAGTGTAGATTGTTGTTCTGATGAAAATTAATGTTTTTTATACGTTGTTCTTTAAATAAAAGTATTTTTTTGGAACCTCTCTTCTGTTCATATTTTTTTGCAGATAATTTTTCCAAAAGTAATTGAATCTCAATTTTAACTTTTATTGACCCACACTGATTGGCTTCTGAGGCCTCCATATATTGACGGAAATAATCACTACTCTAATCACTGTCAAATTACTGTGGAAAACAAGTCCATAAGCAGAGCTTACATAAAACATGTGTACTCTGTACAAACCTACTACATCTTCGTAAAATTCTCTCAACATTTGCATGGACCATTTTCTTATTCAAGTTTTAAACCTGAATTTAATTACATTGTTAGAAAACAATGACATTTAGGCAGAACATTTCTAAGTGTCCACTTTAATTTTAAATGCTTATTACCCCAGAATACAACGCAACAGAAAAATCCTACTCGGAAACAGCTACTCGTAAAAATAATATACAACTCAAATAAAGGATATTGTGCGCTTTATTTCGAAAAAGAAAAAAATAAAATGTTGATACTATTTTATTTGGGATAATGCGAGTTATTATTTCAAGCAGGGATAAAATTTGAGAAGCAAGGAAAATTATATTGTTTTTTAAAACATTTAAAACCCGTCATAATTAAAATTACGGGAAAACTGTAATAGGGCAGGGGGCAGGCGTAAGCAATGGTAAATTTTAACCGTAAGTTTCTTGTGTCTAGAATTTGTATCATATAATTAAAATAAATTTAAAATTAGAAAAAAATAGACCAAATTTTAACGAATTACATGTTAACGAGAGCTCGATACAGAACACCACACATACAAAATATCTAGGAATCTTTATTGACTGCCATCTAAAGTGGAACAACCATATTGATAAAATCATAACGAGTTTGAAGAGACTATTGCATAAATTCTACTTGCTTCGAGAATTTTTGAATGAGAAACTATTAGTTTGCATTTATAAGTCCCTTGTCGAGTCTTTACTTAGATACGGCATACTTGTTTGGGGTGGTTTGTACAAGACCACGTTACAACCCCTACAAATTCTTCAAAACTATATCCTTAAAATAATATTCAAAAAACCCAAACTCTACCACACCTCTTTACTGTATTCTGAAGTTATACTAAATGTTAGATGCCTCTATATTTTGACTGTTGGTAAATTTATGTTAAGGGTCAATAATTTAAACATTGCTCACAAACTTAATACTAGGAATAGATTGAGAGGAAACTTATCCCTGCCACGAAACAAAACGACCCTAAATTTGAGATCAATTACCTATTTAGGCCCGAAGGTATACAACTCTTTGTCCGTAAACATACGCCAAATAAAAGTAGGTAAGAAATTTAATAAAGTATCTTCTCGGTACATCTTTGCTAATTTTGAAAGTGTGTTTGCAGAATTATTTTAGCTTTCAACATGTCAGTTTAGTCGTAACATTTCCGCCCTTTGGTGATATAATTGTGATTTTATTTTTAGTAGGCTACAACTTGCCTCATATTTTTTTTTCTTCTTTTCTTTTTATAGATTGTTGTGTAGTTAAGTTTATATATTGTTATGTACTTAAGTAAACACATACGGGTATTTTAATACCTAGGTGTTTTTTATTACATTTATATTTGTGTTCCTTATATTATACTTTGTACTATACCTACTGTATTTAAGGTATAAACAAATGCAATAAGGATAGATTACTGTTTATGCTAAGTGTTTCCGATGAATTCGTGTTTAGATTCGTAATCTACACCTAAAAATTCATCATTTAAGAATGCAGTATGTGACTAGTGATTCCTAATAGCGGAACCGAGCAGGGCGTCATGGACTTCTGGGGGGGGGGGTAAAAAGGATAACTAGTGCATACACGTGGTTCGGATTCCACGTTAAGTTGTAGGTACCATCTGACTGACATTACCCAGACGATAAGGGATACAATGGGCCTTATATAGGCCTAAGTATACTGGCTTTTTCGCCAACCCCAGCAAAAAAAAATGGTGTGTAGCAAAATATACATTAAAGTAATACAATGACAGGAGTACCATTTCTCCTGTACCTACTAATATGGAATTCTGTGTGAAGCCGGTTTTTTTCAGAAAAAATGTAATGACTGCAATGAACCAGTTCTGTTGCTAATTTTTCAAGAGATTGTTTTAATATCGGGATTGAAAATCCTACCCATTCTTGTCACAGTTTGATCCTAAGGATTTTTTTGTATCTCCAATAATAAGTGTGGTGGAAGCTGGTAAATAAGTTATTGCTAAAAGTACTGTATCTTTCACATCCTTTATGCAATTTTAATAAATTTGGGCTCGTTTGAAAGAGAATTTTATGGTTAATAAGAGAGTAGTTTTGTTTATGGTCGCTAATTCGTATTTTGTTAATCTTTATACAGGGTGATTCCTAAGTTGATACTTTTTTTCTAGCTGTGTATAGAAGGCATTAAAATAAATAACATTTTCAAATACCTTTTTTCAAAAACTTAAAGATAGGCGAGATACAGAAGTAAATAATCTAAGTGCGGGCCTGCTATACTTTATGTTGTTTTTCTTATTAGTCACGCAATTTATGTGTCGGTGGTCAGTTATTTGGCAATTCGCTGCGATGTGTTTCTTTGAAGCAAGTTAATTTTAAACTGGTGAAACGTGAAAATGGTAAAATTTGAAAACAAGGAACTAGTAGATAGGGTGCTAATTTACGGTGAGTGTCGTCAAAGTGCGGTTGCTGCTTCGAGATTATGTTTAAGTTAGGCAGGACCGTATTTGACACATAGTGTTATAAATGAATGTAAGTACCTTATTTTTGAGTTTTTTGAAAAAATGTAGGTATTTGAAAATTTTGTTTATTTTAATGCCTTCTAAACAGCTAAAAAAGAAGTTTCAACTTTGGAATCACCCTGTATAATACAATTGGTTTGGGTAATTAATGATTATTGTTTGGTTTACTAAAGTCTTTCTGTCAAGAAAAAATGAGCTTGAGCGATCAAGTCATTTTTTAGAGTGTATTATCTAAGAATAAGCTATTATTGGAATCAAGTATTGTTTTCTTTAAAGAACGGTAAAACTAACATATTCTTAAATTAAGCGTATTCAATTTTATATTAGTGTTAATTTTTTTCAGTGTAACTAAAAAAAAAATGTTTTTTACAAAATTATAGAGCATGGTACACAGATCTTACCTGTTTAAGAAAAGTTAATTTCTGAGTTATTTCGGTCATATTTCTTAATAAATCTTGTCTTGTACCCCAAAGTTGTAACATAATGGGTATTGAGATCTGAGTGGCGTATTTAGGGGCGGGGGCTGCCGGCCTGCACCCCCACCCCCCCCCCCGCCTAGGAATCGTATAAGAAATAGGGTGGGAAGAAATGAGAATGCTTATTATGAATATACAATACAGCACTTAAGGAGTATTTCAAAACCTAAGCATTTGCACCAACTATTCTTAGATCTACGCTCCTAAAATACATGATTTCTGAAAAAATCATAATTTTTGGCGTGGTGAGCGATATTTACTTTATTTTTAATCATTAAAAACCGAGCTCAAAAAACGCTGGTAAGAGTCATTTTGGATTGACACACAATATTCATATTTTTCACAAATATAAAAAATGTTTTTTTTTTAATAAAGAGCCAGCTAGGCATAGGTATCAGAAAAAAAGTAAAAAAAAATATTTACAAAAACAATGCAGAGGAGGAGAGGTAATAATTTAATTTTCGCAATTTGATAATAGTTGGTGTGGCCCTAAAAATTTTTCCACATTCTTCGCTAGGTACAATATCATGAGATACATGTAGTCCCGACTGTCCCGACTGTCCCTTTCTTTAGAAAAAAAAATGTCCTACTTACGCTCACTGAGCCCCCCCCCCCCCCCCCCTCTCCCAAGCATATACTCTGGCTACGCGACTGGTTATAAATTTTAATAACAATCGCTATGACTGTTGGTATTGGCGAACATGGAAACTTTTCAATTCAGCCTCCTATAATACATCTGATATCCCAAGATTTGTTTTGTCAAAGGGTAAAAATCTACTATAAGGATATTGCCATGCATTGCACATATACAGAAAGCAAAGACCTAAATACTCCGGAAACCAATTATAAGCAAAAATAAAAGCCCGTGTCGATTTCGCAAACCAGCCATCAATATAAGGTCGAACAAAAAAACACCCCCGGTGAAACATAAACTTTTTTGCGCCGAATTTCTAAAGTAATTTCGGCAAAGGCAATGCAAAATGTAGACATTATACCGGACGAAATTAATACTTCTTTTTGGTATTCTTAAGGAGGGTAGAAAATAGGGAGGGTTGTTTTGTGCTGAGGGATAAAAAGTAAGAAATAAAGATATTCTTGGGGGTGATTTTCTTTCAGTTACGTTGCCACCGTGGTTTTTAAGTCTTTTAAATTTATGGGTATTTTTTGTAGGGGTTAATATAGAAAGTAAGAGCTTTGATGCGTTGCTTATACTTTGAAATTTGAGATAAACATAATAATACAGTATTCACAGTGGATCTTTACTCGTGCGCCCTTAAAAATAACATGGTATGGATTACTATAATTTGGTTCTGACAACTATTTATTTTCGTGAAATTGGACTCAACCCAAAAATTAGTCTGCACAATCAAAAAAAATGTGGTTATTAAACTGTTGAACTAATTAATAACATGTACCAACCCAACCTACACAACGGAATTTTATAAACGGATATCTAAATATTATATGGTATTTCCGCTTTTAAACCATACCTATTGTTGTTGTCACAACTCATGTGTAAAGTATGGAAAAAATTTGAAGGAAATATTGATGCAATCTACAAATATTGCCTTAGCCATGATTTATTTGGGCCAAACTTGAAACTTTCATAGAGTAACAATCACGTATGTAGTCACAACATTGTGTTTATTATCTTTTTCTCTACTTTCTAATTGTAAGAAAGAAGTTGAATCATAAATCAGTAAAAATTTTATATATTTTTCATTGCAGTTACACTTAAGAAAGTTTAAACACTCTTAAAAATGGCTTGGTATTTGGTACTAATTTTTATTTGTTCTCGTGTTTACGTTACCAAAAATAACTATTTTTAGTTAGGAAAACAAAAAAGATTTTTTTCTTGGTTATATTTACCAAAAAATAATGCCATCAGAACAAAGAAAATATCTTGTTTTCATATTAGTTGGCAGAAATAAAATATTTTGTTTAGCTGAATTTTACTCTGTATATATCCTATTTAAATGTTACATCAAGGTTCCTACAAACCTGTATTTATCAATTAGGCTTGTTGTAATAACACAGTATGAATTTGTAGTCTCTATCATTTTGTTAATTTTGATTAAGATACATTTCTACTAACTTTTCTTTTCAAGTAATATTATTCTTCATATTTATAAATAACGGCATCAACAGAGACTTGACGCCCTTGCCCGGTGGGTGACATGATTCTAGCCAGAACTGTCAGGAGGTTATGTTTATGTTAGGGTGCTTTTGCGGTTCCGTGTCCATTTTTTCGTGTTTTTAAGGCAATAATTGGCCATTTTCATGGCCGTGCCCGTGTGGAAAATGGATGTGACAATATTTGGTGTAATTTATCTGTGTTTATTGTCTTTCTTGTGTGCGTTCTTATTGGCAGAAGGAAGTTAAATCATAAGTAAGTAAATATTTTATTTTTTATCATTGCAGTTGTACATACATTAGAAAGTTTAAATGAGATTTTTATAAAGCATGGCAAGGTGACCCAATGAGAAATAACTTAAAAATATTTTTTTTTGTTTTCTTTTTGTTCTATGTTCCATTTCTATAAAAGAACGTCATATTGATGACTTTTTAATCTGACCAAGTACAACAAATTTCATATAGCTGTATATTTTAAATAGAAAGTCCAGGGGATATTTTTTGTTTTTTAATAATCGCAGTTGCAGATAAGAAAATTGAAATAAGGACAAATCAGTTCCATAAGCAATTGAACAACCCAAAAGGTTGAGTAAAATAAGTTAAAATCTAGTGTTTCTGTTTTGTATTGCATAAGTATGTATTATAAAGAACATGAGAGAACAAAGACATTGGAAATAATTTTTTTTAAAGAATACAAAATATCCCTGATAATTTATTCCAATTAGTTTACGCATACCTAATAGAGTAGAAATACCAAGGCATTTTTTTATTTAAATGGGGACCTAGGAAGGAATATTTTTCGTTACTAAGTATAAATTACATATGACATTTTTTTTAGAAATGAAACAGACTTTTTTTAAAAGTTCATTCAAACTTTCTAATGTGCAACTGCAATGACAAAAATATAAAAATTTTATTTATTTCATTCAACTTCTTTCTTGCAATTAGAAAGTACAGAAAATAGATAATAAACACAATGTTGTGACTACATATACGTAATTATTACTCTGAAAATTTCAAGTTTGACCCAAATAAATGTTTGCTTTGGCAATATTTGTAGATTGCATCATTAACCAAAACAAAATTTTCAATTTTCCATATTTACACATTAGTTGTGACAACTAATAGGTATGGTTTAAAGTACCATATAATATTTAGTTATCCGTATATACAATTTCGTTGTGACAACTAAAATTTGTAGGTTGGGTTTTTTAATGTTATTAATTAGTTCCAACAGTTCAATATCGACAAGCTTTTTTGGTTGTACAAACTAATTTTTGGGTTGAGTCCGATTTCACGAAAAAAAATAGTCGTCAGAACCAAATTTTAGTAATCCATACCATGGCATTTTTAAAAGTGAAGGCCAAAGTGTTCTTGCAGGATATTAAAGCCTTCTCTACTGCCAGTACTTCTGCTGAAAGAATACTACAATAGTTGGGGAGTCTATACGACTTTTGAATTTGTAGACTTTCGGAAATGACCCCGGCTCCCACACCAACGTACATTTTTGAACCGTCTGTGAAGATTGAGTGGTCTGTTTTCGTTATGTACTGATTGCCTTTCCACTCTTCCCTACTCCGAATGAGTACTTATAGAATACCTTCTATCGAAGCATGTTGTTGAGACCAGAGTAATCAGTCGAGTCTCGTAAATTATTTCCCGGGTGTATCTTTAGTATACTGCTGTGTCCGTGGTTGGTTTCATTCCAGAAATTCGACTCTTGCAGTCGTAGGACACTTTTTGCAACTATACTTTTCCGTAGATACCCAAGGGGGGTATATATAACAGCACCTCCAGTGCCGCTGTCGGGGTTGACTTAAGGGGTCCGGTTGTTCCTAAACAAGCTCGTCTTTGTATCTTTGTTACTGCCTTAGTGTGTACTGCTTTTTCCAAAGCGGTCCACCAAACCAGGACCCCGTATGTTAATATAGGTCTTATATGGCCGTATATATCCAGTGTACTATGTGGGGTTTTAGCCCCCATCTTTTTCCAATTGTTTTTTTGCAGGCATATAATGCAACCGACGCCTTTTCACTCGTTCCTGTAAGTTTATGCCCTAATTTAGCTTGGAGTCTCGTACTAATCCCAACTACTTTGCTTTTTCCTTAAAGCGATGCCGTTAGTTATACATATGAAGAATAATATTAGGTACTTGAAAAGAAAAGTTAGTTCTGGTAACTAAGAATGTACTTAATCAAAATTAACAAAATGATAGGAACTTTATAATGTGTTATTACAACAAGCTTAATTGATAAATACAAGTTTGTAGGAACCTTGATGTAACATTTAAATAGGATATATACAGAGTAAAATTCAGCTAAAGAAAATATTATATTTCTACCAACTAATATGCAAAACAAGATATTTTCTTTGTTCTAATGGCATTATTTTTTGGTAAATAAACCAAGAAAAAAAATCTTTTTTGTTTTCCTAACAAAAAATAGTTATTTTTGGTAACGTAAACACGAGAACAAATAAAAATTAGTACCAAATACCAAATCATTTTTAAGAGTGTGCGTCATACGTCAACGATTGAGCGACAACGTGATATACAGCTCCCTATCTTTATTTATTATAATAAATAATAATAAAAACATAACGTTTTCCGGGCACTATTCTATGACGCAATACGTCATTGCAAAATGAAACGTGCTACTCGGCATAATCAAAATAGCAAACGACCCACACAGGCGAATTTTGGCCAATTCGTGAGCATTAATCGGAAAACCCAACTTAAGAATTATAAGGTCAACCCATTACCATTATAATTATTTCAATTTTAAAACTTTCTTAATTTTCAAATTGTATTGTTTACATATCATGTCTCGTACTTTACTATGTAATGGTAGTTACATTTTATTTTTAGTTTCTACTAAGCTAGTGACTAAGTAGGGCACGACGAATAGGCAATGCCTCGTCGGGGCTGGCTTTGGCCCAGAGTAAAAATTGTATTACCTGATCATCATTGAAATCAATGAGTAATAAGCACCTTAAAACTCATTACATCCTTCTTTTCATATAAAAATAAAAGGATAGATTTTTAATTCAGTAACCTCATCTCGAATTTTCGATTTCTTCGGTTCACTTGTTCGTTGCTTTTACCACTGTCAGCATGTTTTTTTTAAATTAAGGATGTTTTATGTTTTGTTTCGTATTGTCTTTTTTACAACTTTAATATTGTTTAAAAAAACTAAGTAGACAAAATGCCATCCTACCTAAATGGGAATATCATTGTGTGACGAGTGAGTATTGAAAACCAAATTTTAGATCTTTTAAATCAACAAGAATGTTTTTAATTTCTTTGAATTCCACAAATTCATTTCAAAATTTTTTATTATAATATAATAACCTACCGTTATAAAAAAAAGTTCAATTCTTGCTTTCAGATTATTCAGATAGCACTGATGATGGCGAGAACCGAAAGCGCTGTATTACAATATTAATAAAAGAAGTATTTACATGTAATACAAATTCTCTTTTCTTCAATATTATTTTATTAGTTTGATTTTAACTTGCTAACATTGTAACATGGTAATTTTACAAAGAACGCGATATATAGGACCACTACTGCGTCTACATTTCTACCCTATATATCTCCTTAAAAATATATTTTTGTTCAGACTGATTACCAGTAGAAAAGTAATAAAATAAGGCGTCAAGATAAACTGGGAAAACGTCGAGCGGGCATAAAATTTCCTTATCTGCACAGTGGTAATAAAACACTTGACGTTTGCTGAATGCAAAATAATTCTAAATTATGGATTTGTCGTGTAGATTTTAAAGGAAACCTCCTAAAATATGCGCATAAGTTAGAGGAAAATCATACATGATGCAATCGGTTTTCTAAGAAAAATGGGACATTAAAAGACGTAAAGAATTACTGTTCCGAAAGTAATTGAATATGTAAAATAACTTGCCGTTGCTATTTTTCGAGTTTAATATAACGGGTTAGTAAAAAGTACGGGAACACTTAAATATTGTCACGCCCAGATTTTAGGGTGTGACGAGGGACGTAAAGGTAACACGGAACCTTGGCGGCTATTAGTAAAACAAAGCGATTTTGAAAACAAATTTATTAAAATGATAAAAATAATTATTACCTCAAGGGTTTACAAAAGAGAATCAAAATTAATAAGAACCTGGATTTAAACCTTTGTCAACAGATGGAAAATAAAATTATATTTACATAAATTTTAGGCTTATCGCTGGCGTCTTGAGGACCAACAGAATTTCACAATTTTTCGAAATGAATGTGTCACGGACCGGAGCACTAGTGATGTCCCATCTTTTTTCTACCAATAATGTGATGTTTCATCAAGTCAGCAGTTTTCCCACTTTAGGGAAATAATGAACTTAGGTCGTGAACTCTTTCTGCTGACTTAATGAGTCGACAATAAACTTCCTTTCTATTAAAATATAATATTATCTTCTTGTTAAAGTGACTGTCTTTCTGATGAATCCTAATAAGGACGAAACAACCTGTCATTGTCTACCTGTGCCCCCAGGGAACCCATTACATTTGGTGCACTTTAGGGGAGAGTAAGGCAAAATGACATACTTTCTAAAGATCACCGATAAATATTTACTTCGGTTTTCATTAAAAATGGTACTTTAGGTTTTTCTAATACTTTATTTATTAAGTAAACAAAGTACATATATAATCTTACAAAAAAAAATTGTATATAAATATTACAAATTTTCCAAAAAAAAAAACACCAAGTGTGTCATTTTGCCTAACATAGTGGGCAAAATGACATATTCATTTTATTTATATCTTTATATTTATTTGTTGAAGCACTTATCTTGGCACGCTTCACAAATGAATTGTTTTGTCTACCCCAGCTCATTCTGTATGAGCCCACTGGCGACATTGCAAGCATTGATTCAATTGATTGTTTCTTCCAACTTTTTAAAATAAGTCTGAACCTAAGACCTACTAAAGCTTGATCTCTTGCAGCTGAGGTCGCTTCAGGAACTCTTAACGATATGTTTGGATTCCGAGAAATAAAGCTGTAAACCCATTGCCTACTAGAATTCCTATTAGTTTTATTAAATTGGTGCTCACATCCACTGCGTTCGGCCAGTTTGTATGTTAGTTCTCTTAAGTCATAAGTCGTTAGGCCAAAAAGTCGTGATTCTAAATCTAATATATGTCTGATCAAACTTTGTTCCAGATCAACACTGAGTGACTTCTTAAAGCGACCGAGACATTTTGTTACACCACGGGCACCGACATTTTTTCCCTGGGAGCGTCTCCGCAATGTTGCCTGAGACACATTGAACGTAATAGATGCTTTTTTTCATGCCATCCTTTTATCATTTACCGCATCTATTGCCTTCTGCATGTCTTCACTGGGCCAGGATTGTTGATTCGATTTTGTCTCCGCTTCTATTGCCTTCTGCATGTCTTCACTGGACCAGGATTGTCGATTCGATTTTTTCTTGTAATTAGACATCATCTGAAGCACAAAGTTATGAAATTAACAAACCACCACACTCCGTATATTCATGTAAGGCTAAATGACACACCCCATATGTCGTTTTGCCCTATTGTTTTATGCACAAGATTATGTCAATTTATATGTTATAATGTTTAAGTAGTTGGTCGTATGTAACGGTAATAGAAAGGCACAAAATACTAAGTATTGTAGACAACCGAGAAACAACTTGCTACTAGAATTAGTAAGAAATGTATCATGACAATTTTCAACTTACCTTGATCTTGAAAAGCATTTTTTAAACTAGTTAATATAACAACAACGGAAAACACTTCCAACGTCTCTACTGCAACTTAAGGCACAGATAATATTACAGTCGAAGTGTTGCCATACACAGAAAACATATTCCTCCAAAAAGCGCCGAGAAACAGTCAGTATGTCGTTTTGCCTTCTATGTCATTTTGCCTTACTCTCCCCTAATGCAAAAGATAGATGCACTACTTTGTCTGCCTGCCGCTAAAAAACTTTCTTTCTACTAAATTATAATATTATCTTCTTAAAGTGACTGTTATATTTTTCTTGAGTTGTTCGTTTCTTTCTTGAAAAACATCTAGCTACATCACCCACCAACCAATCAATAAAAGATAATAATATGAGAATTCGAGTTGCGTGCCGGCACGATTATTAAAGGAATTAAGCTGGCGTAAAAGCTATTTGGGGCATTTAGGGAGAGGAGTGCCGATTTTATATACTCATTCGGCTTTCAAATTAACTGTCTGACGGAGGAATCGGAATTTCCAATAAAGACTTGAGACTGCCGAGGAGGGAAAATTGGAAAATAAGATACCAGCTTTCTAATTTTCGTAAAATAACAAGGAAATTTTGTGAACGGTTACAATGTTGTCGGGCTAAGGAAATATAATTAAATTGTTCCCAGTTTTTAATAAATTATTTAGGACTGTGTAGGGACTAACAGTGACGTAGCTAGAAGTTATTTTTGGGGTCTCCCTCTAGGGTTGCTGGTTTTTAACCGGCCTGACCGATTATTACTTAATAAAGACCTGTTTTTTCATTAATACGATAAAAAAAACTCTTTGAAGCCAAGTCCAAGGTAAACGAATGCGTTAAAAACTACAACAGGGTTTAACCAATCGGTAGCCAATGTGTGGATAAATAAATCGAAATCGCCTAACCGCATCATGTTCAGTGGCGTAACCAAAAAATATGCTCGGGGGGGGGCTTAGTGGGCCGTAGTAGGAAATTCTTTTCTGGAGAAAGGGACAATCGAGACTACATGTATTTCATAATATTGTACATACCTAGTGAAGGTGGGAAAGCGCCGCAGACGAAAAATTTTCGGGGCCATGCCCAAAGTTCGTTTAAAATTCATCTAACTACTATCAAATTTCAAAAATTAAATAATTACCTCTCCCCCTCTGCATGGTTGGATTAAATTTGTTTTCCGTCGACCGTGTATTTACATCCGATATTAACGTTCCAAAAATCATTCATTAATGACCCCTATTAATGCATGATTTTCTGTAAATGCACGATTTCCCAAAATCATTCATTAATGACCCCTATTAATGCATGATTTTCTGTAAATGCACGATTTTGGTAATTAAAATTAAAGGCAGCCATGCAAACAAATCAACAAAATAATAAAACGTCAATCCAAAACGTCGTCCGCTGTCATTAGTATTTGTAGAATTGTGAAATCTCGATTGTAAAATAAAAGTTGTTAACTGTTTTTCTTCACTTTAGTAAAAAATACGGTCGACGAAAAAACATTGTAACCAACTCTTACATTAAAATGCGATTAATGATCTCGAACATTAAAATTTAAAAAAAATTAAAATATTTCGATCATTAATCGCCATTATTAATGTACTTGTTGGTTAAATTACTATTAATGTAAATGTTTTTTTTTAATTTTTTTTTTTTGATATTGCTAGCTGGCTCTTTATTAAAAAACATTTTTTATTTTTGTGAAAAATATAAATATTAGTGTCAGGTCAAAATTTTAACATAAGACGTACCTATTATGACTCTCACCCGCGTTTTTCGGGCTCGTTTTTTTTTTATTAAAAATAAGGTAAATATCGTTCACCACGACAGAATTTATGATTTTTTTAGAAATCATGAATTTTAAAAGCGTAGATCTAAGAGCAGTTTTTGGTGCAAATGCTTAGGTTTTGAAATACTCCTTCTTAAGTGCCGTTTTGTATATTCATAATAAAGCATTTACGTTTCTTCCGGCACTATTTTTTTTATTATAAATTATCACACTTCTTCCATAAAAATGTTTCAATTAAAATTTTTACTTTTATTTTTCTCTTTAAAAATATACCTAATTGTTTTTTTTTGTTTTAAAAAATTTTTATTGCATTGGGTTATATTTTTGTTGATTTAAAATAGCTCTAAAAAACGAAAAACGGAACAGACAAGTATATAATAGAAAAATACTATAAAATATTATTATTTTTACTCGTTTTCCTATAAAATTGCATCATACATCAATAACTAAAACGAAATGCGTCCGAAACCTTAATCTCTATATAAAACAGGACTTTTAGAAGAAAAAGTTTAAAAACTACTTAAACGTTTTCTACAAAACCTTTGTAACCAAGAATACATTATTTAAAAATTTAAATTAGGAGTCAGCGTGAGACGAAAAATTAGGTTGCAATAAGACTTTGAGACACGAGCTCCTAGGATCCGGAGGAGGGGGGGGCTGCAGCCTGACATCACCCCCTCCCCTCCCTAAATACGCCACTGATATCATGTTTGTTTTTCATCATGTTATCATCTGACACCTCTGTTGCTGGTTTCTGCTTCGCTACACAGAGCAAAATCGACTAATTAAACAGAATTGTTAAGAATAGTCTTATACCAGTAGCAACAATTTTAATAATCACTATTAAACAATCTATTACTATAGCAAAAAAGTTAACTAACGAACAGCATACAGAATTGCTACCTCTTTATTTATACGGACAATAAAACGAAATAATTGCCCAGAATTGTAAGAATGTATTTTAATAAAATACTCTTATTGGAAATAAAATTGGTTTTATACAACATAAAGATTATACCAACAATAAAACGCATTTTTGGGGGTATTAATTAAATTATTATTTGATATTAAACGTTTATTTACCCTTATATGCAACATACTTTTAATTTGCAAGAGTGGGGGAGACTTCGACGTATCAAGACGTGTTTTACGAGGCCATTTGCATTTATTCGACTGTGCGGGTTGTTTCAGATGTTTGTTGTTTTTTGTGAACAGTGTTGTGAGGTTATTATTAAGCTTTATTTGTGGTGGTGTAAAATTATCAGTATATTGTAACCTAAGAGCTGTTTTATGATCTCATATTTTTCGTTGTTTCTTGATTAGAAAGTGTTGAGGGTAAATACCCTTATTTGTTTTTTTAGTTAAATAAATACCTTTAAAATATTAACCTATTTTTATTATTTATTATTTTTCATATATTATCGGCCATTTATCTGTTTATTTAAAATTCTAGATATACGATTGCACATGTTTTAAAGCGAAGAATAGCAGTAGTTACATGGTAAAATCAAAAAATGAAATTTGTCAATACCAATATAAATATTGTAATATATAATTTCTTTACCTTTATTATTTTTTGGTCTTATACACTGAGAAAAGCTTCAGCAAGAAATTCTTTGCTAAGATTATTTTGGCTGTAATATTAAATTTTTAACCTACGATAGCAAAATGAATTTCTTATTGCAAAAGAAACAATTTACCTGAAAACTCTTTATACCCGTTACAAAAATCTTTGCTATTATAGAAAACTTACATTATGATAACAGCTAAGTAAGTCTTTCTAAAAAATTATTTTCTAGGACTATAATTTGCTTTGCTGGGGAAGTAATGCAGTTTGCTGCTTTTGAAAAAAATCTTTATAAAGAAATCTTTTCTAGCGCTCTAAAGAGTTTTTAAAGGGGTAGCAAAATTTTTTGTTGGAATTGGGAAATTCGTAACTGTTCGGTTCAAATCGGATTATTTCGTGGTGACGAATTCAGTCTGATTGGGTCAATTTTTATATTACGCACCAGTCGTCCCGTTCCTGTCTCCAGATCTTCATGTCTTTAGGTCTTCATTTTATTTAAGGCGGAACTTTGTGCAGCAAGAAATATATTTGCAAGAGAGTCTCACCCGAAGTGGGCATACTAGCGAGCTTATGACGTGGTGAAAAATATTCCGTAAACATCGACACACACTGAAAGCACGATGCAAGGCGGTAGGTTCTTTATTATGCTAATGAGTTTTGGTTGATTTTATTTCGGAGACCAGAAATTTGTTTTGTGGGAAATAAGTATTTTACTTGTTATTGTATTCTAAGTTAAAATAATGCATCTAATCGTTATACGGATTCTTATTTTATTAATATGTACAAAAAATAAAATTAAGGAGAGCAAAAAATTTTGGAAAATAAAATCTGTTAATTTTATAAATTCCTTGGAAAAGCTTATTATAATGATTTAAAAAAGGTAATAAAACTTCTGAAATCGTATTCTAATTTTTAATATAGGTACCAAGATACATGTCTGTTAATCTTATTATTACCTACCGACTAAAGTGTTAATTAATTAATAGTAGGTATAAGAACACCTGCATATATGCCAGTGGCGGCGTCAGGGGGGAAGAAGGCACAGGCATACCCTTAAATTAAAGTTGCCCATCCAAATTAAGTTTAGGTACTTAGGTAGTTTATACATAACACAATGTACAAACTGTTTTATTGTGAATTTTTCAGCATTGGTGTTGAAATATTTTGTAAGGTCAATAGTTTTTGAATTAAAATTCTCTCATATGAATAATTTTTCACCATGCTTATTTATTAAACAAGAGAACAAACGAAGTACCTAGACCTTTTTTTTAGAAACACAGTACCGTATCGTCGCACCTATACGAGAATGGAATAAAATAATTGAATTTCAGCGCCAATCCGATACAGAATATACATGTGATAATAGAATAGATGCAATGGTCTCATCGGTTTTACCGCTTACTATTGCTAAATAATAATAATAATAATAATAATAATAATAATAATAATAATAATAATATTAATAATAATAATAAAAAATCATGTTATTCTCTGGAGCTAACGCAAAGATAATGCGACACGAGTAGAACCGATAGATATTGTATATCGCATCACACGGAAAGCGTCAGCAAACAGTACCAATCGACGAAAAGTCGTGTACCTACTTTTTAAGCTCAAAGGTTTAACTTTTCGTCTAGAAAAGCGATAAAAATATATCTACAGTAAAAACTAAACAATAGCTAGATACCAGGATCTTATATGCCTACCTCAAAAAAATCGGATCCATTTACATTTTTCTAGCACCTCCACGCCACTGATATCTGCTACCTAAGTACTTAGCCTATTTTTGTGAAAGAAGGTTTTTATTTTGGTAATTGGAGTATAATTGAATATAAAAACTAAGAACTACATAGATTTTTATTCATTTGTGATTTGAACTGTTCGTTGTGAATCTATTGTGAAGTTGTATCTACAGTGTGTTTCTATTTTATATTATCAATATGCCGCAAAAGTATACTAGCACAAATCGTACTCCGTGTGGCCGTCGACGAAGTATTCAACAAAAACTTAAATTACTCAGGTGAGTACTTGCAATCATTTTAGAAATAATTGCAAAGTTGTATAATTTTTATTATCATATATAATATAACAAGTGCATTGAAAATTATCGGTAATTTTAGGAAAATATGCTTGAATACAATTTGGAGCCAAAAAAAGCATGAGTGCACGTAGTGCACGAATGCTTTTGCTTGCTCCAAATTGCATGACGGCATATTTGGCTAAAATTACCGGTAAATTATCAATGCCCGCGTTATATTTGTAAGGGAATTTCATGGACTGATGTTGCTTTTTGTTTGTTATGACTGACAAAAAGAAAATATGTCAAAAAATTATCACGATAATTTTTTGCAACAATAGAATAACCATGGTAACACAAAATAAAATTATGGTATTTAATTGTTAAAATATGAAATTTGACAGGTGAATGAAATTCTCAAGATTATTGATTTTGCTCCTTTTCATATGCTGTAGAAATAAAATAGAACATAACGTGCATAACCGTTTCATACGCTCAGTTTTAAAAAAGTACAAGTAAAGCCGTACAGAAAGTTTAAAATTGTTAGTAAGTGACATTTTGTTAGTTGTTTTTGTCATGTTACGTTGTAACGTTGTTTTATGACCTACAATATTTCGGGAGTATTCGAATTTTTTTTAGGCCCTAGGCCAAGAATTATCCTAATTATTTTAAAAAAGCATCCGTTTTGGACACAACTACTGACATCAGCCCTATGATGCTTATGTACGCTGTTTGTTTTCTATTACAAAAAGAGGTAATTGATATCTCGATTAAACTCCTAGGATAGGTATTATCCAAAAATGTATCAAGAGATCCTAAAGCATAAAAACAACGTTTTTACAAAAACATAAACCTTTCATAGCTATCTTTTTTAAATTTTAATAACGCAATTATCTTAACTTTTTCTTACTCTTTGTAATTTGAGTATAATATGTAACGAATATATTTATTTTCTTATTTATTTTTTATGAAAAAAAAAATTAGTTTATTTGAAAAAAAAACACAGTGTAAACAAGCTGCTGTCACTAGTTGTGTTCAGACCAGCTGTTCTTTCAAATTAGATAATTCTTGCCCTAGGATATAAAACAAAAAAAAACGAAATTATCCTGAAATATTGATTTGTGATGTTGTTTTCCAAACTACACACCTAAAAGTGTTAAAAAAAATTTGTCGAACATTATGATGAGTTATGAGACATTTCCATTGATACCAGCCAGTCAACCGATTTCCAGAATCCCTTTTCAAATACTAAGTAGTTTTTTGGTAAATTCAGTTTCTTCTAAATTAAAATACTGGGATTTATCTCTACGTTTTATAAAGTGTGAACAGTGCTGTTATAATAAGCTTAAATACTAAAGAGGGATATAAATTATTTTTATATAAGGGTCGAGAAACTTACTCACAATTTTCAACAATTTGTTTAAACAAATAATACAGCTGAAAAAGAATCAAATGCTTGTTTTAGAAATATATTAATATTGGTGTAAATTTATGCTCCCCATTTGGTGATAAACAGAATTCTCCTGTAAAAAATACTGGTTTTATCTTACCTAATATTTCTTTAGGCAACGCAAAAAACTGACAACTCAGGACACCGCCACCCCAAGTAAAAAAGTTGTCAGTATTTCTAATTTTGCCATGGATTTACCTACTTCGGAAGTTGCAGGACCATCTCATGATAGGGTTGAGAGCAGTAGAGATATGAAAAAACTAAACTTGATAGATTATGACAGTGATGATAGTAATTCCAAATCGATTAGTCCAGAACAAGTTTCTAGTTCACAACCCGAAACAGAAATTTCAACCGAATATTCTGAAAAGGTATCCCAAAGATGTCAGACCATATGTGATATTTCCGGAAGAAGAATAATTGATATTAATTTCTTCTTTAACGAAGTAACTAATTTTAAACATTTGGGCATTTTTGGTTGCGAGAGTACAAGTTTAAAAATAACAAAAGAAATATCTGTTGGATTGCAAAGCACGTTTGTAATTAAATGTTCCATATGCCACGAAGAAAAAAGAATATGTACAGAGAACCCTGACACTGCAGACTTAAACAAATTAATCGTTTTGGGTATGATTTCAACCGGCGGAGGCTACAGCCAAATGCAAGAAATTTTCAGCTACTGCGATATACCGATTATGTCAAATTATACGTTTTTGAAAATTCAAAGTGAAATAGCTGATGCAATTCATGCAACCGCTTGGGAAGAAATAAAGAAAGCTGGCGAAGAAGAGAAAGCAATTGCCATCGAAAAGGGAAAAGTTGATCCTGATGGTATTCCATATATAACCGTTATCGCAGATGGCGCATGGAGTAAACGATCATATAAAGTTAACTATAATGCACTTTCTGGAGTGGTAAGTTATACATATTCTTTTAAGTTTCGTTTAATGGTGATGGTTTTATATAATTTAAAAACTAGACCAATTGTAGTCCAACCTATCATAAAGCATGTAAAAGGTAAACAACATTAACGTTCTGGTGGAAGGTAAATTATAAATAACATTTTTATTTTAGGCAATAATTGTTGGACAAGAGACAAAGAAAATCCTATTCCTGGGAGTTAAAAATAAATACTGTTGCATATGTACAAGAGCACAGAGCAAGAATATTGCCGCAAAAGACCACATTTGCTACAAAAACTGGGACAAAGCATCAACAGCTATGGAATCCGAAATTATTGTACAAGGATTTTTACAAAGTAACGAACTGCACGGAATAAAATACGGTTATTTGGTTGGAGATGGAGATAGCAGTGTGACAAAAAAGTTGGCAGAGGCAAGACCATACCAGAATAGATCAGTTCAGAAAATTGAATGTAGAAATCATTTGCTAAGAAATTTATGTACACGCCTTCGAGAGTTAGCCCAAAAAAGAACCAGTTCGAAGAACAAAGTAGTTTCTATAAAGGAAAGAAACATGCTTTCTAATAATGTTAAAAGAATAAGATATGGAATTGTAGCAGCAGTCAATTACTACATTGAAAAAGAGGATCTAAGCTACGCTCAAAAAATTATTCATTTAAAGCGTGATATTACAAATACTTCTAGTCACGTCTTTGGAGATCATTCAAAATGTGCTAACTACTTTTGCCAGGGACCAAAAGAAAATGAGATAGATTTTACCAATATTATGAGAAGTTCAGGCTTATTTTCAGATATTTTAGTAATCATTGAGAGAATAGTTAGAAATTCCGAAAGTTTATTATTAAACATGGATAATAACGCTGCTGAACTTTATAATGCCTTATTAGCCAAAACAGTTGGTGGCAAAAGAATTAACTTTTCTTTAAGAAGATCCTACGAAATGCGTTGCGAGAAAGCTGCAATTTCGTACAATGTTGGAGCTGAGTCATCTCGACTTATTCAAAAGAAACTTTGTGGTCGAAGTCCAGGAAATATACATACAAAATTTATTAAAGAAAAAAAACACAAACGGAGTTGGACTAAATGCCGTAGACAATTATTTCCACAAACTCACAAAAAAAAACACGAAGATGCTCCTCCCGACGAGGATTACGGCTTACCAGCCATAGATATGGACGAGGATGAGTACAAACTGCAACAATCTTTCTTCATAACTTCCATTACGGTAGATAAAGAAACTGCACATAAATTAGAACGTGATACAGTCGGACAAGCAGACACACTGTTATGGATGGAAGAACGTGGAAAAAGACTAACAGCAAGTAATTTTGGAAAAATTTGTAAATTACGTAAAAGTACACATTGTGCAAACACGGTAAAAGCCATCTTATATAGCAGTTTTACCAGCAACAGTGCTACAAATTGGGGCAAAGAGCATGAAAAAATCGCTATAACCCAGTTTGAACGAACCACCGACCTAATAGTTGAGGACTGTGGACTTTTTGTCAGCACAAAGCAATGCTACCTTGGGGCATCTCCAGATGGTCTAATTGGACAAAATGGAATTATAGAAGTTAAGTGCCCCAGATCCTGTAGTACCAAAACTCCTCGTCAAGGCATCGAGACTAAAACAATAAAATTTGCTACAATTGAAAATGGAAATTTTACATTAAAACGAAATCACCACTATTACTATCAGGTACAGGGACAGTTACAAATAACGTCAAGGCAGTACTGTTATTTTATTGTATGGACACCTCTACAACTAGAGTATGAAAAGGTAATGAAAACCACTTTTAAAATAGTTATTTTCTAGGAAACGATGTGTTTATAAATATTATGTCTCTATCTCAAAAACAGAACAAAAATTTTTTTTTTAAATACATAGATACTCAGGAATAATATAGCCAGAAAGGTAAAACCAACAAATTTTCAAATTTTTACAAACCGTGTAAAGTTTTCCTCACAGTGCAATTATTTTCTATTGGAAAATATGAGATTCTTATTCCAGAAGTATTAAATGGGGATAAAACTAGTTTATCCTATTTAGCCTTCAAAGATAAAAAAAATACTCTTCTCAATATTTTCTTTAAAAATTTAATGGCTGGGCATAACTTCATCAATTTACGAAACAAAAAGTAAATAAGAACACTTTTTAAAATATTTAATACATTCATTTCATATAATATTTGATCGTATAAGTATCTATGATTTACAAATTTTATGAAATAATAATTAATGTAATTTTAACAATAATAATTTTGTTTCAGATATACAGAGATGACCAATTTTGGCAAGAAAAGATGGAACAGCAGTTAAAAACTTTTTTTTTTAGTTGCCTTCTTCCCGAAATGATAAATCCTCAATACCCCAACAAGAGAAAAATTAAAGACTTAAGATCGCAATTTTTAAATATTTCTGGTAGCTAATAATATAGTTATTGTAGTATTTTTTATTTTAATAAGTATTTTTAATTTGTACCATGAAAGGACCAACTTTATTGCCTACCTGTATTTTAAATAAAAATTTACAATATTATGAATGTTTTTATTTAGGGTATACTACCTAATAATAAAACCTACCAACATAGGCACACATAGAGTGGAAGGGGGGTAGCCAAAAAAAGCGTGTAAGTTCTTAAAAGTGACTTAAATAAAATATGTAGCAGCCTTTTCAACACTTCCTCCACCGTTCAAAAGTGGCTACAAAAGAAAACAAAACGTTCGTTTTCAAGAACTTCTATCAAAAGTGATTCCTACAAAAAAAATGCCGCATTCGTTTCATAAACTCACCCTAACAAAAAGTAAAAACCTTATCTACGCCCTTGGTCAAGAGACGGGGGCCACTGCCGCCCTCTCTATGGGCGCCCAAGCCTAACAAAATATTGTATTTTATTACTCTGCCTGGCATACTGTCCAATTTTTATTTAGTACTTAGCTTCTTAGAAGCATTGTCACTATACAGGAGTCAGGCTGCACCAAATTATAGCTGCCAGCCAACAAGATGGACAGAGAAATCTCATGTGACAACGCCAAATTCGTGCCTGAATACTACTTTTAAATCGGTAAACCATGGATAAAATAATAAACACATTTCACCTTTAAGATGAATTCATATTTTAACAGGTTCAGACAGAAGCTCACTACATAAGCAATATATAGATCCCGTATAATAAGCATAAAATATAAAAACAATCGAATATGCAACAGTTGGTTACTCACTAAGAAACGAAACAAAAAATTCAATATAGCCCATTTTTGATTGCAACAAATCGACCGGATTTCGTTCAATTCTTATCCTTACCTAACATGAATAAGAAATTTTGAAAGCCCAAACACCAGTTTTGACAAAATGGTGAACGCGCCTTGAACATTTTGCCCTGCGGCGCATTATAAACCATCCCGGTCTAAGCCGAAAAATGTATGGTAACCCGAAGTTAATAGCACAACTACTAGTTACGTCTTTTTAATATTAACGCTTAGATATTCTGTTATTGGCACAGACAATACAAAAAGGAAAACATAAAATTTAGCCCAAAATTACCCCCGAAATAACTTCTTGTTCGACCACCTATAATTTTTTTCAGTGTATCATTATTCTCTCTGGATGTAAATTGTTTCACGTCAGCCTAGAATAAATTCTGCTGTATATAGGCAACTTCTATAACATGACAACAAAATTTACCTAAAACATGAGTTGCGCGCTGCAAGATAACGGACTTATTACGACATTGTTTTGTCTCAAT
Source organism: Polydrusus cervinus (assembly GCA_935413205.1). Taxonomy (NCBI): domain Eukaryota; kingdom Metazoa; phylum Arthropoda; class Insecta; order Coleoptera; family Curculionidae; genus Polydrusus; species Polydrusus cervinus. The sequence goes on from OW284514.1 coordinate 49,254,199, forward strand.
TTTTGAATTCTTAAAGATAAGACATGGAAGTTCTAAGGTACATGGCTATTTTTTTGAAAAAAAAATTCTTAGCTACGATATTAACCTTGGAAAAGTGCCTAAAATACGCACCTTTAGTGGGCATTTTCTTATACATATTCTTATTTTTTTCAAAAAAGGGCTTTGTACCTTAGAAATACAAACATTCCTTTATTAAATTTTAAATTGTCCCGACAAATATTTCAAATAGCCTTTGCAGAATCCTGCAGTAGCGAAACGGTGTTTTTCATCCTCTAAATTTGCGCGTGGTAGAGCCTTAAGATATTTAGATGCTCGTTCCTTCATAAAGTAAAATGGTCGCATCGGTGGCTGTTGTTGGTGATCATTACGACTTGACATTTGTCTCATTTTTTCCAATAAAACTTGTCTTGGCTCAAAAATGTTTCCAGTGTGCAGTGCTTTATTGGATTGTGACATCAGACAGTGTAGATTTTTAATATCAGTGTTAAAAGACCAAAGTTATTTTAGTTTTATGTTAATTTTTTTATGTTATGTGTTTGTTTATTTAATAATAATTTTTGTGTGAGTCAAGTTTTAGAGAAAAGAAAAATAGTAATTCTTTAGTAAATGCCATTCATACTAAAAGTCCTCAAACTAAAAGACAACTTACCAAAATTTTAAACACTGTATGTTTTTTAAAAGAAGATTTTTAGAAATATCGCAAAAGTAAAATACTTTCTTTTTCTAAATAAAATACAATGTAATTATTATTTTACCTAATATTCAGGCTAGATGCAGAAACATGTTTTTTCGGCATTCCCTTTTGGATATTTGTTTAAATTTAAAGTGAACAGATATTTTTAATAAGATATGTTTTAATCACTCAAAGAAGAAAACAGTAAAATATTGTTTTTTTAAGCAGCTAAAACTGAAACTATTTTTAGGTTATAAAGTGTTGTTTTCTGTTGTATTAAATAATAAAGAGAAAAATAATTTTTTTTTAGTTTCAAATCTTTGACAACCCATTCAGACGTGGGGAGTTGCATGATGTAAAATATGATGGAGTTACCTGAAAAATAAGCTTTATACTATGTTAAATTTTTGATATAGCATGGAACATATTATTTTTAATAACACAATTTTAAATGAATCAAAATTTTTTGAAACTTCCGTACCCAAAGTGAAAAAACTTGGTTTATATAAATGTGTTATTAGGCATAATAAGTTTTCTAGAGTATATTAAAAATTCAACAAAATATACGGCTTATTTTTTGGGCCACCCCACATATTATAGCAAATAAGTGGTGCTGTCATAATAAACCACTTTACTATTATAGCAATGCAAAGTTGCTACCTTAGCTAAAAAGAGTATCTGAAGTAAGTAGGTACATTCTGACCCAGCAAAGTAACTTTCTTGAAATAAATAAAAAAATCTTTCCAATATAGCAAAATGTTATGCTGATATTGAAAAAAAAATTATTGTTTCGAGAACAATGCGGATGGCGTAGAAAAGTATCTTTACTGTTCTAGCAAAGTCTTTTTATAGCCGATGGTCAGTTACTTTGCTAATACAACATTTTTGTTTACTTGACCTAAGTGATCATTCTTTATAAAGTGACTTTATTACGACAGCAAAGAAATTACAGCCAAATGGATTTTACTGTCTCAGGTAGTTTTTCTTTTGTCCCCTATGTTAGCATTTTTCTTTATAAGCGGTATAAAGATTTTTATAAGGACAGCAAGAATCTTCTCTCAGTGTATATAACATACAATCATCCAAAATTTCGCTTGTTGCTTGGAGTTTGCGTAAACAGATAAGTGATCGATAAATTTATAAAAAATGAATCGGCAAAGAGTATAAAAACGTTTTATATTGGCAGCTAAACAATTTTATACCGGTTATAAAACTGGATTATACTCTTTTTCAACTGTGTGTTTACTGGTTATAAAGCGTTTAATAGTCACTATAGAACAAACCTTTATGGTTATAATCCGTGTCATATAAACAGTATAATCGTTTTTAAATAATGTGTATATCTACCCATAGAAGTACGTTTTATAGTCCCTATGGACCAAACCTTCATGGTTACCATCAGTGTTATATAAACAGTATAACATAATTTACTTATCCTTATGCACTGGTCTTAGCAAATTCTGGTGTATAACTGGTATAGCTCGTAGTGCTGTCCCAAATAGTATTAAATATTCTTATAATGGCCATAAGAATTCTTATAATGGTTATAATTCATGTTTCTCAGTGTACAATACATTTCCACTCCAATAGTTGGCGGGTACCGCTACAGACTGGAAGTAAAAATGTTTGTAATTCCCCAAGATTCACCCTAGCCCCCCTCCCCTATACCTCAACTCAAATAATATATATATATATTCGTTAGTAATAAGAAAGTTTTATTTTTAACGCGATTTGGCTACATTTGGAAAGAAGAGCTAACCAAAAATAATAAATATGTAACAACTAATTAAATAAATATATATTCAATAGATGTAGCCGTTACTTGATGAAGATCCATTATAGAAACTAGGTTAAAAAGAATACAAAAATGTATAAATCTTCACTTATTTTTTTATTGTACTATGACAATTGTTTCGACACACAGTGTCTTCGTCAGATAGTAGAAATTATTTGCATTAGATTTCTACTATCTGACGAAGACACTGTGTGTCGAAACAATTGTCATAGTACAATAAAAAAATAAGTGAAGATTTATACATTTTTGTATTCTTTTTAACCTAGTTTAAATAAATATATATTTTCCTGCTATGCTTAATCTCGTTCCAATGGTTTTTGTGGGATTATTTCTATATTTCCTTAATATCTCGTGGCCGCCGAGGCCCCTGGTTGGTCCAGGGCCCCGGAGCGCTGCCCCAGTTTGCCATACCATAGCTACGACATTCGGGACTAATCGAAAAAACGCAAACTAGGATTTTTCAGGGACGAATTCAAGAAGAGGTTGTAGGTGTTGGTGTTATATTCACTATCTTCTTGAATTGTTGATCATCCATGCTCAGTGACAAGCAGCAATGCATTTTTTTTTTTTAAATAGAACGTGTCCCTAGCCTGTTTTTAAAAATTGCATATTTTTTAAAGCACAGGGGGAGGAAAGCTCCCCCCTCCCAATGACACCACTGTCCATGCTGTAGTAGTAATCAGCGCTTTTTTAAAGGCCTTTTTACATTGGGTGCAATTGCAAGAAAAAATTGCCTGAAAGCATGCGCTTTGTCGACGTTTTAAACAGCTGATGCAGGTTTTAAATGGGAAAACGTGCATCAGCTGATTAAAACGTCGTCGAAGCGCATGCTTCCAGGCCATTTTTCTTGCAATTGCACCCAATATAAAAAGGTCTAAAGTGGTAGAAAATATTAAACTCGCATCAGAGCACCAGATAATCGGATGAGTCAGCGTAATGAATAATGAATCTCTTTTTCGAATCGCAACCTAAGTATTTTTTATTTTAACTGATTTAGTTGAGCACTCTTGTTCTCCACCAAGTTTCGTAAAAAAAATAACTTTTCTAAACTGGAAATTTACATCTTTGACGTAGTAGTTTTATAAAAAAGGTACTGGTTTTTTTTTATATACCAGCTTTGTATTGACTTAAACGCCTAGTCAATACAGCTTTAATTGACAACTTCATGTTTTTTACTAATGTCGCAGCGATTGGTCTTTTTTCTGTAGTTCATAAGGCATCTAGAACAAATTTTTTAACAATAATTATTATTTTCTTAGAGAGGAAACGAATCATTGTATATTAAAAATCAACATGGGGGATATTTGGCTACTAGCCGAATCTTCACCATTAGAGTCAGCCGAAACTTCCCCACGTGCTTTAAAAAAAAAGTTAGTAAAATTCAAAAAGTATGCACCATTTGAAGGCTTTGATTGCACATTAACAGGTACATAATTCCTTATCAGATGCATAGTGATTAGCATTCTTTTTTGTAAAAATATACTTGTAAACAAAACAAAATATAAAACACAAAAACTTACCTTAGATTACACTAAAAATCACTTTACTAAAAAATATATCTCAACTCTAAATCTTTACTGCTCACACGCTTCCAAGGCCAGATACTGTCTTTTCTGACCGCGTGGATTGAAATAAGGCACCAAATTCAAACGCGTTTCGAATTTATTGTGAGTAGCCGAATGTTCCCTATGGCCAAATATTTTTTTTTTTTTTATGATAAAACACCTGCACTGTAGGAAAAATCCTTTAAGGCGCTCTGGGAGCGGTGCGAGTGCGAAAAAAGCGATTAACGTTGGTCTTGAAACGTTGAAGATTGTATTCATTGGGAAACACGACCTCAGGAAGTTCATTCCACAATGATGACGTTCTCCAGATGAAAGAGTTCTTGAACAATGAAGTTCGAGGAGCACTATATGATAATATGAACCACTTTCCCCTATACCTACCTATTTATACCGAATTTTTTTTTTATTCTATATTAGAATTTAAACACAATTTTAACCCATTAGCGCCCAGTGATATCTACCACTTGGTATCGCTAATCAGGTGATCCTTAGGCAGCATCCATTTTACTTCTAGGGCCTACTTTTGACTCGCGCTGTAGGTCTGGGTAGCATTCATACTGACGGTAAAATTGTGTCTGTGAGTGGTTGACGATTGTGCGTTTATAAGCAGTATAATAAGCACGTGTTTATTTGTCTTTCATTCTGCTAAAATAAAAAAACAAGAACAGTCGCTTTGAGTACCTAAGTAGTTTTTTTAAATTTCAAACTCAAACTAAATTGAAAATGTAATAAGTACAAAATATTTGACTAAAAATTTTTTTTAAGTTTCAATTATATAGGTTCAACTTCAGACGCCATTCAGAACATAAAAATAGAAATATTACGGGCGATTCACGTTAATCAATTATTACAAACGATGCCCCGATATTATTTTTAAAGTCTCCACTGACGCCACGCCCCTTAATTCTAGCGAAATTCGTTTATATAATATTTTCTATATAAAAAAGAAATTTGTTTACCATTGGCCAACGGCGTATCCAGCTCATGCATCTGGGGGGGGTAATCCATCGGCCCTCAAAAAAATACTCTAGTTCTGCAATATATTTATGTAGCTAATTATATATAATTTTCTTACCTTTATATCCACCTCGCCACTTGACTGTCGGCACTGTCGCGATTATGGTATTTATAATTAGGTATTTAAGTTAGAATAAGCAGTAAACACAATCACAAGCTGTCTGACGTCGACCGCCTCATCTAAAAGTGAATAACAAAACGACGAAACCGTGAAACCGAATTCTGGGATTCCCCAAAAACTTTTAAATGGCATGCGCATGCGGGCACTGTGCACACTACAGAAAATAAGTTCTGTCTGTAAGAGAGAGACAAGACTGGGATCAAGCGTCAGCCGCAGCCCGCAGCCTGTTTAGATCGCAGCCACGTCGCAGCAGTACATGGCACGTTACAGACGGGCCGACCTCTTTTTAATAATATTAGGCTCTGACAATAACCGCGTCATTATTAATTATATTATTAATAATATTTCGTTATTATTTATCTAAATCATAAAGTAAAAAGTAACCCTCTCCATGTGATTTTTTTTTTCGTCGTCAATTCCATCGAATCTTGGGGGGGGTAATTACCCCTATTACCCCCCCCTTGTATACGCCGGTGCCATTGGCAGACGCAGGTAGAGTATACGATGTGGTGGAAATGCAGTATTTGTTCGTGATGACTCATCGATTAACTACTGTTCACTCTTAAGCCCATGAACTAAACAGGTGCAATGTATTAAATTATGGTAAACAATTTTAATATTTGATGCAGTTTTTCTTGGAAAAAAGCACAAAACCTCAACTATCGCAATATACTTAGTTTCGCAATAAGCGTATAATACCTACTAAAAATCTGGTCTCTAGTGATGACTTACTATTACTTACCAAATGTAATAACATCACTAATAATTTGTTATATTATGCGTTACCACATTACCACATAACAGAGACAAGTATTCCCACATCCACAAAGCAATAACGCAAGGGGCCTTCCTTGATAAACTTTGGCTCTATCGGATCGTGAAAAACAATCATCTGCGCCAAAACAAAACATAAACGGCGTCTGAGGCGACGAGGCGAGATTGAAGTGCGCTCCGTGAATGGAGCGAGGTGTGAACTGCAGCGCCCCCACGCCTATTAGAAAGGCATTAACCAAGGTGTGAAACACCCGTCGCATCATGGTGGTTTTAATGGGTTCCCATTGTTTTAACGGCTGCGCCTTTTTTGTTTCTGCATTTAGTTTGTTTTTGATCTTGAAACAGGTCAGGATTTTTTTTGCTGGATGGAGATTAAAGGTAATATAAATGGCTGGTTTTTAGAATAAATACGCTCACAGTGGAACAATTTAGAAATGGCAGGTATTGTGTTCGTAGTGGGGATCTTCGTCTTTGAAGTAAGGGGAAAGCCGTATTTTATTATGATATTTTTCAAGTCGCATTAATTTCTTTCTAAATATTTTTGTTTTAAAGATAAAGCTATATAGTCATGCATTCATCAATACTGTTGTTTAATTCAGAAAGCTGCAAAAGTAGGGTTTTTGGGGCATAATTATCTACAGTTTTAAATTTAAGTACCTATAAAAAGTTAGAGCTAGACGCGCATTCGTCATTTAATTTGTTGTTCAATATCTATCGTTTTATCTAAAAACCGGCCAAATTGCGATCTGGAGACTATGATATTTTTTGAATGATAGTTAGAGTTTTAGACTTGCATTGTCTCGATTTGTTTTTAAAATCACAACTTTTCAACATGCCATAAAAACTGTGTCTACCGGTTCTCCTGCGAATGTGGCCAATCTTAGGGGAGAGGTGGGCAAGTTGACATACCTAGGGATTAAAAAGAAATATCTTAAAAAGAAATAATTTTTACAATTTTAAGCAAAATAATGTATGAGAAGATGATACAATGTGGGATTTTGATCACTTGATCGATCGGACCGACGACCCGTTAATTATAACGTCAAGAGGAGAGACGCGGGTGGTACTACCTGCACTTGATGAAAATAAGGAATTTTGGAATGAAATCAATGCCAAATTAATTAAATTATGAAAGTGGCTTGAATATTGGTTGGGTCACTCTGTAATCCCTTTGCATACCTAATGAGATTTTATTACTCTACACCTTTCTGAGATAGACTATAGTTACATATATTGTAAATATTTGCAATATTTCAAACTTTCTTCGCATCTTGTTTTTAAAATAACCTTGTCATGATCGATAATTTTTTAACATAGTATGGGTAGGTACCTAATAATGTTTTTCGTGACACTATGTTTACCATACACATACAAAATTTTCTAACCAAACCAGTAAAACTATTCACACCACACCCTCCCGCCCCATCTGTGAAGGGGTAACTAACGTTTAAGCGCGCACTTATATGAAATTCCTTTGGGCCATTGGCACAATTTATTACCGGCCAGGGGCAATTACGCGGCTCCGGGACCGTATTAGCTTTCAGGCCCTAAACCCTTTCATAAAGGGTTTAATTGCCTGTAAGATAAATGTATACTGCATGTTGACTACGGTTCCAAGTTGGCCGTGACAAATTACATTGTCGCGCTATGCGTGTCGTATACATTTTTTCTGTCCTTAATTGATTAGGATTAGAGCATAGTAATTTATTAAATTAAAAAATAACACTAGATTTGTTCATTTCAGATGAGAAATATACCTTTTTACATAACTCAAAATCGCCCACATCACACTCAATAAACATTTTTAGTTATATTATATTGAAACGCCCCAGACTCGGGGCTATTTTTTTTCTAAAAAATTCCACATATTTCTTTAGGGCAAAAACCAAGAAGCTAATATTTTTAGATCCAATAATATGTACAGAGAAATCCTCATTTTAAAAGAGCTTAAGAGCCACCAAAAGTGTAAAAGTTTACCATATATTTAGGGAAACGATAAGTCAGGTCAAATTCTTTAGTTTCACCAAAAACATATGACCCAAGCGACGCTACCACACGTCGACTTGGAGGGAGGAGGGGTCGTGAGTATAAAAACAAGAGACGCTACGCTCTGAGGGATTATTCAAAATTTTGTCGTGCTAAAATTAAGCGGTTACGCTGCTAGTCAGATATTTCATTTTTTTTAAATAACTTTATCTCAATAAAATAAAAACAAGAAGAAGTGGTAAAGTGGTAGAACGCGCAGTGCAAATGAAGCTCTTATCAGGTAAAATAAATTGTTTTTCTTTTTACGGTAAAATGTCATAAATAACTCAATATTCTTTAATTTGAACTCAGGACCTTAATGTTTTTTTTGTATGTTCGGTAATATATTCCATTTCAATTATCATTCAAATTGTTGGATTTTTTTCTACTTATCGAGATGACTCTCTGCGCCGATCGACCCTACGGCTCCGGACGTCGAGACGGTGCGCTAGAAATCTTTGATAACGGAATTAAATCCAAACGCTATATATTGATGTATTGACAATAATTAATTGGGTAAACTGCAACTTGACCAGACGGGATCGACGCCGAGTTAGCCCTACGGTTCCGGAAGCTAATGCCGGTGTTTCCCGTTGAAGAAGGCGCAGTAAAAAAATCCAACTAATACGGTTAATAGACAATACAGCTATTATTCTAAATTATTAATTCTTTAAATGCCGAACCTGTAAAAAAAAAACTAAATATTCTCTTAATTAATTTCATTGGTGCAAATATTACTATAAATAAATCAAATCATCAATTTTCAAGGGATAAATAAATTGAGGGGAGGACCGCAGGTCAATAGATGTCTACTAAATTCCGACTAAAACGTCTGCAGGACAAAAGTCGCTTTTATTCTTTTACAAATTAAAAGGGTAACCCAGTATTTGCGGTTCAATCATGTAATTTCAGTAAAACTAAATATTCTTTTTATATTAACTTCCGTACTTCAAATTTTACTACTAAATTGAAATCAGATAATTTGCAAGGGTTTTAAATGGCAACTGACCGCAGGTCAATAAAGTTGTCGTCAGACAAAATTGATTATTAAAGGTTAAATTAAAGAGTAAAAACAGTATAACGGTACCATGTAACAAAAATCAATACACTTTTGCTTTCTAAGATAGGGTCATAAAAATGGGTCAAGGAACCTTTAACAGTAACAGATGTTAGTTTGTCTTCCATAGGATTTATTACGGGGTACTTCAGAACAAAGGTAGACATTATTATGCAGTAATAATGCTACTTGTAAAATTAATAATCTGCAATGTTAGATAAAGACTTGGGGGAGGAAGGTATATATAATAAAGTAATAATCTATTTTATAATATTATGAGAAATATAGTTATCGGAAGGGTTATAATTATTTGGTATGATGTTGCCTGTAGAACATTAATTTATAATAGGTGTACTGAAATGGTGTGACGGGTTTTTCATAGGAATGAATGTTCAACAGTGGGACACCACCACTGGACAGTTGTCTTTTGACTTTCTAGTAATTTGAAAAACAATGCTCACTTGAGAAGAAAAGTGAAACATGCGGAAAGTAAGCAAGCTCCTAAATTTTATTGCACTTTTATAAGTTGTATGTTGAATCGTTCGGCAGTAGGACACCACCACTGGACAGTTGTCTCTCGACTTTTCACTATACTACGTAGTACCATTATACCAAACGTGTACGTTAATTTAGGGTCATATGATATACGCAAATTGATAAACAATATTAATTATACGTACACGAGAATTGGGCGACAGGTAACACAAATAAATTGCAGATTAACAGGGGATCAATCTAAAACAGCGTATGGTTGCAGACCAATCAAATAATCGGAAATGGGTTTTAAGAGGGAGAAGTGTTGCCATTAGAGTCGCAGACATACTTGGCAACAAAAGGTAAAGTAGCATCACTTCTTAGTGTCGCAGACATGTGTTGGTGCAAACGGGCTAAATTATGGGAGACAGACTAGCTTAAATTAAGTTTATATAATGTAATAATTAAGTCAATCAATATTTATTGTACTATTATAAATTGTTTGAATATGTACATTGCTGATATATCGATTTCTAATAAATAAGTGTTTTTATAAAACTTCTTTGATTTTCATTATCTGGCATTGGAATGCCGAGGAATGAGTAGGGAAAACCGGAAGGATTAGAATAAGGCTAGGGTATCTTAAAATCTAAAATAATTTTACCGTTGTACCAAACTTTAAAAGAACCTAAAAAAAATACACAACGTTGGCAGGGTCGTACCACAATATTTGACGATTACAGCTAGAGTGACAGATTTCAGCAGGTGAATAACACACCTGGGGTAGGTCCGTTTCAATATAATACAGGGTGCTACAAATTTGCGTGCTTACAAGGGGATCTCGAAACGGTAAGAGATACGAAGATGGTTAAGTTAAGGCAAAGTTAAGTTTTTTGGTGCGTAATAATTTGGCGAAAAAAATTGTAATTATTCCTAATACTTTCGGAGATATCCGAAAAAACAGAAATTTCCATTTTTGGTTTATAATTTTTGGCGCTTTCACTTTTGACTTGGGTAAAAAAAAACACTTTTGTAGCCGTTCTTTATGTTCTACAAGGTGGCATTATTAGTTTTTAAATTCAACGTTTCGTTCTTTAGTTAACAACCTCAAGTTAATTTTTTGAAATATATACGGACCTAGAATTTTAAATATAGTTTTAGGGATTTCTAAGCTTTAGAAATTTAATACTACAATGTACAAGTTTTTAAAATTTTAACGGTTTTTCATCTAATAACCTATTTTTTTAAATTATATTTTTCATTTCTTTAGGGTCCTGAACATTTAAAGCCAAACTAAAAAACCAAATATTTTCGATTTGAAAATTCCGTTCATTTTTACTCAGACTACTAAAAAGAGGCCTGATATTTGATATTTTGAAGGAAAGAGACCCAAAGTCTCGGCCTCAAATATTTTTCTGTCTGTTTATTTTTGTTACATATTTCGTCTGAAACTAGCATCATCAGATCTTCTAAGCAGTGTGAATTACTACGTTAAATTCAGTTAGAAGTAAAACCCACTGGATCGTAATAATGTGTTTATTACGGAAATAGATGCACAATATATCGTTGGTTGGTTGGTTTAAGGCGGGGGTTGGGCGTTCGACCCAAGCTTCTTGCACTGCAGCCTAGTGGCTTATTGTACTCCCCTATCTTGCTAGAAAAGGTTTGTTCCTTTTATAAGGTCCAGCAAATTCCTACCAAGTTTGTCATGTGGGAGGTTATCCCCACATTGGATGTCTTCGAAGATTCTGAGTCTTCGTCGGGTCAGTGCTTCGCAGTTATAATATGTGAGGCGGTTTCGTCCTCATCGCCGCAAAACCTGCATTCAATGGGACCATTATAAATTCCTACTCGGTGTAGGTGTTTTCTTAAGCAGTGGCCTGTTAGTAGGCCGTCCACTTGTTTTCGTTAAAAACAGAACCTGAAAAATAAACGTTCAAAAACTATTAGCTGTCAGAAAATTACTACTGTCTATTGATTACAGGTAACACCTTTATACTTTATTACGGTAAAAGGTAAGGTAAAATGACTCTAGACCCTTGAATTTGCAGTAAACGAATTTTAAATTGTTTTTGAAATAAACATAAGCGCATTACAATAACATAACTAGACCACTCCAGTTACCTTTTCTTCACTCGGGAGCATTATTTTTTCTGTTTTACAGTATTTCGGTCTAGGTTTAAGGAAAAAACCATAGGATGTAAGGTATACCTACATTATATTAATAAAATAAATAAAATACTAATAGAAAATAGAATTACTTCTCCTGCCTTAAAAACTTGCTTACTTCCTAGAGTATTGTAACGGTAAATCTTATTGAAAAAATAAACGGCCTAAGCACCATAACTTTATGTAATGCAATTTTAATATTAAAGTAATTGTAAAAATAATTGCCAGGGCCGTAATAGTAAAGAAAGGATAATTTGAAATGCTAGTGTTGTGTTATTTGACGACAACACGTTAAAATTTTAAATACCCTTAAATTGTATTAAATTTCCAAAGCTTAGAAGTCCTTAAAACTGTTTTAAAAATTCTAGGTCGGTATTTATTGTCCGTATATATCGTTTATTTTCATTTTTTATTTTAAATCCAAGATTTAATTGAAAATAAAAATAACCGAATGCAGTACAATCCGCTTGAATGCAGAATTATTTGGTTAATTCCGACCCACGAGTGGTATTCGGTGGAATAGTTCCCGAAAACCAGTATTTTATATGCCGCTAATGCATCAAAATTACGGATATGGAAAGCGTATTGTATTGTAACTGAATGAGTTTGTTTTCATTTTGGATTGAATCCGAAAGAGCCCGACTTCGCAGAAGTTTTTCTCAGAAATTTTAAAATAAACCATATACGATAGTTATTTCTAATTAATTAATTTAAAAAATATCGTGAAAAAGCCGCAAACTGACATAAATAAGTTCAATTACTTATAACTTTTTTGTGGTAACCGTGGTTACACAGTTTTTTAAAATCTTATAAATAACCTGTAACCGTTATAATATTTTATTATCTGATTGATGACGAATATTTTATTTGTTTCAGGGCAACTAGATAATTCCAAAGACTTTTCAGTGCAAGATAGTTTAGGTAACTTTAGTAAAAAGAAGAAGAAAAAGCGACGCCATAGGTAACTATTTATTTCACTTGATTTATAATATCTGATTTTTTATTTTATTTTTTGCTCTCCGTGAAAATTTTGGTTTTAATATTGACATAATATGTAGTTTTTACGCTGTGTCCTACGTGAGCAAGGTCAAGGTGCGGAAAATTTAACTGCATTAAATGCACACGCGCCAGTCCTACGTCAGCGACGCACTGTAGTCTAAAAATTAAATTTACGGCGACAAACGGCCCAAAATCCATTATCAATTTTCAGCTGTTTTGATACAAGTGATGAAATTTACCATATTTCCTAAAAAATATTATTAGTTGTGAAGTGACTTCTAAAAAAGAAATCGGTCCTCCGGCGCCACCACATCTTCGTTCTCCGATCAAAAGTTACTCCTAAAAAAACGCTAAGTGGATTTTTAAAGTTCTTACCTGCTAACTTGGAAAAACCACCAAGTTGGCAACACTGTCCTGAATGCCGCTTACGTAGGAGAGTTCCACCACGAGAACCTCCAGAGACACGTTTCCGCCTCAGCCGTTTCAGTCGCTTCAGTCGCCTCAAGTCGCTTACGTAGGACACAGCGTAAGTTATACTATGTATTAAATATTTCTGAAATATATTTAAAAGCGTTTTTAAAATTGTAAAAGTTTTACAACCCAGAACACGGAATTATGTGCCCAGATATATCGTAAAAAAATTTGAGACTTCTTTTTAACTTTTTGAAATGTTCTAAAAATAATAAATTTATGGATTTTTTAATTTAGGTATCTGACTTATTTTAACCGCTACAGAAAAACAAATGCAACATTGTTAAAGCAACTTTTTTTTATCTTTATACTACCGTGTTTTTTTAATCTCGATACATCGTTTCGTTTTTGCGGAATTGTTATCAACTCTAATTTTTTACTTGCGGACCTGCACTTTTCATATCATTTTATGAAAGCTCTGTAAGCCCTAAATGCAACCATGTATTACACCTAATATTTTTTAGACGTTTTGAAGTCATCTTTACATCATCAGGAATGTGATAATTGCTTTTAAATAAATACCTCCCTGTTATTTATTTAAGGTATAATTACATACAGCAAAATATGCCTATTATATTATGTATAGGAAACAAATTAAAACAGAAACGATCAGCAGTCAGTGTGGCTTGTGTGGCTAGATTGAACTTTTTATTGATTAATTTTTTTATTTAAAATTTTCGTTTGGTTTCCAATTAGGTATCTGCTTTAGGCATCCTATTATCAAAAACTGCAATTAAATATGTAATTTTTGGTTAATAGCTCGCTAACCCTTTAATCTACGAGTAATCTTACGTAATCTAAGTAATGAAATTTGCTCGAAACAGATAATATAATATAATTAATTCATTCTGTAACTGTTAAATTCCACATTCATTTAAATGTAGTATTGGTAAAAATTGTAAGGAACTGACACCAGAGCTGTATTTATTTAAAAGTAATTGATGTAACTGATGATGTAAAGATGACTTTAAAATGTCTAAAAATAATTAAGTGTAATACATGGTTGTATTTAGGGCTTAAGGAGCTTTCAAAAAATAATATAAAAAGTGCAGGTCCGTATTTCAAAAATTGTAGTTGATAACAATTCCGCAAAAACGAAATGATGTACCGAAATTATAAAAACACGGTTAAAATGCGATTAAAATAAGTAAATAAAAAAGTTAAGTAATTTAAAAAAAACTCAAAATTATAGTTTTTTCGAACAATTCAAAAAGTGAAAAAACAGCTTAAATTTTTTTTACGATCTTACTGGGCACAAAATTCCGCAAATTTGCCACTTATTGACCGATGCTGTATCTCTTGTAGTTTCCGGAATACCCTTGATGAGCATCGAATTTAGGACGTCACTGCACAGGCAGCTTGGTCGAATACGAAATATTCATTATAATAGGGCAATTAGTTAAAAATAAATACTTTATTGTTATCTGATTGAGTATAAATATCATCTCAATAATCAAACCCTATCACTTGACTCGTAATATCCTATATATAAGGTCTATAACCTTAGAGATGCAAAATAAGAATTAGTTAAAAATTGCTGATACTGCATATTTTTTATATACAAAAATAATTCATGTATACTAACTATACAGTTTTCGTAAATAGCCTACAAAAGGGGTATCTATAAAATATCCACTGGAAAAAAAAGAGAATACATTTTCGAGCAAACGTGGAAAATTTATAAACGTCTGGAATTTAAAATTAGGCTGATTGAAATATTCATTGGATGGTTCTCCCTACAAACCTATTTGAAATCGATTTCCGATTTCAAGTCTCGGAATAAATAAGATAAAGTTGTTATCGATAGTCAAAGTCAGTTTATATACAAAATAAAGTTAGTTGTGTTGGTCACGGGTAGATACATAGAAGATTTAGTTAGACAAACAAAATAAAATTTTATAAAAAAAATATTTAAATTATTTTTCCTACGACCACCTATGAAAATGAGAAAAAAAGCACGGTTTATTTGGCTAGAAAGCGCCAACACGCGTATTGACAAAAAAAAATTTCAACACTAGTGTTGAAATACAAGGCACACTATTTAATTTAAAGATATGGTGCCAATTTGACAGACAACCCTTATTATTTATTGAAAAGAACAAATTTTAGAAAGCAGTAGTTGTAAAGTGTTAAACTTATTTATCATGTATTTGTCGAGTGATTTAGAATTAGAGTGTGAAAATACGCCTGAAATTATAAAAAATATTAATAATATACTGGAAAATCTATTACTATTAAATAATCTATTAAAAAGATTCTGAACCATTGTCTAAAATTCATTTTGGTTTATACCCAATTAGGTACTCTAAAAATAAACAAATATTGAATTAAAGACGAAGATTTTCCCTTTCATTTCGCCAGATCCATCTCTAGACGCGTTTGAATTGTTTAAGAATAATTGGAAATTAAAAAAAATTAAAGTTTAACCAAAATTCTAAACAGGCGCGGCTCGTGAGTTTTTTTTACAGGTGGGTCAAATTTGCTGTGATTTTTTTTTAAGTTAGGTACATCTAACAGCTTTAAATTATTCTTATTTTTTTATGTAATTATTTTACCTTTATGTAGTTATATTTTTATATATCAAATCGATCCTTTATCCTGTTTGAAAAAATGTTCTATCACTATAAAATTATAAATAAATCAAGGGTTTTTCAAATGTTAACGTACCTCTTGTTTTAAACTGTAATATTTATTGAACTGTTGATGTCATTGTTCTTTAATACAAGTCACAATACACATAAACGAACTGAATAAGGATTGAGGACATACTACGGGCGATTCGGCATTCCTAATGAAACAAAAGGTTTATGCAAATATTGAAAATATAATCCGCATATTTTGTAATAAGTTTTTCTTTATCTAATGCAAAGCTTTGATTGAAATGGAAGGATTTATGGAACTGTTCGACCGAACTTCCATAGATGCCTATTTAACGTGATTGAATCACTGATGCCGATTAAACGCGAAGTGTGCCAAAGTCGACGTCCGAATTTGTCCTTTTCCCGTCTCTTTTTAACTTCCGAGAGAGCGTATATCTGTTTCACTCTTAGTTTCCAATTCATTGATGTAATTTTCTAATTCAATATAAATCCATGAAGTCAACCGTGAGCTAAACTAAAAAACGGCATAGCGGAGCGCTTTGATGGGAGCTTCGATTTATATTGGGGAGTTTCGCATACCACAGTATTTATATTTTTTTGATAATATAATCATTTTTATTTATTTTGAAAAATAAATTTACCTACTAGGTGGGTCATTGACCAAATACCCTTATGGACAAGCCGCGCCTGATTCTAAAGTAAGCATTAAAAAGATCTTTCAAAAACAATCTCGTCAATCTAGTTTCTATACCTACAGAGTAAAGCAAAAAATAGGTTTTTTTTTTCGTTTTTTGAATAGAAGGCCGTGACTTCGTATACAAACATAACTTTTAATTCTAAACAACTTTACTCTTGGGCCAGTTTAAAAAAATTGCATATCTCTCCTATGCACTACAGGTTTTTTAAATTTTAGTGAGCGCTCCATTAGTTTAAGGGAACACAAAAACTTTTATCAAAAATAAAAATTTTTGTGAAATCAATATGAAAAAGTTTTCCACATGGAGCAAAAACTCTGCCGGTACATCCCAAAAAAAAATTATGCATGCAAAATAT
The DNA here is from genome assembly GCA_935413205.1 of Polydrusus cervinus. NCBI lineage: Eukaryota > Metazoa > Arthropoda > Insecta > Coleoptera > Curculionidae > Polydrusus > Polydrusus cervinus. Next base: position 49,270,992 of record OW284514.1, read on the forward strand.
CGAATGTGTTAAATTTTCCGCTTACAAAATGTAAAATTGAATAAGTATTGATTGAGAATAACTGTCGAACTCAAATCAATAATATACATATAATACAATATGTTTTAAGATAAATGTCTTGATCCAATAAATTCAAATTTTTGCATCAAAAAAAATAAGCTAAAATACTTTATACAAATACATTTTTCCCTAACCTTCATTTGGCTTTAGTAATACAATTTTTCTGTAAGTAAAACTCATCCATATCAATCAATTCAAAATTTGTAATGAACACAAGCGGAAAATTTAAAAACTCTAACCAACCTATCGCTACCAGTTTGACTACCCTTGGTGGGTGTGTGGCAGGACGATTTTCACGAGCTATCAACTGGAGGAGCTGGAGAAGGCGTTCAAGGATGCCCACTACCCGGACGTCTACGCCAGAGAAATGCTCAGCCTGAAGACGGACCTGCCCGAAGATAGAATACAGGTAAGTCACTTTTGATAAATATAGTTATAGTAATAGTCTGATACTCGGTTCGGGGAGGGCTATATATAAAATACAACTCTTGATAAGATATGTACCGGGTGTACAACTAAAAAGGGACACCGGCTGAGAAAAGTGACGAGCTTGTTCGTAGCCTCCGACAAATATCTAGCCATGAAGAGACGTTTGGCAACACCGCACTCGATGACGTCAACCAGTCTACTTTGAACAACCGACTGCTACGTGTTTACGGGATTTGGCTAGCGTAGGTAACAACACAAAGCGCATCGTTTTAGATATCGATATCAAATAAACAAAATATTTGACAAATTGCATTATTCTTGGTGTCATTGGAAAAAATAAATAAATATTTTTGGATAATTCCCATTCAAATTGCTTAGAGAAAGTTTGATCACCAGGAAATTAGTATATACACCAAAAAAACAGACAAACATCACGATATGTAGTTTTTTGTGTTTAGACATGTTATTTTCCGGGACATTAAACGTTTTTTGGCGGATGTTTTATTGAGACTGAATTTTTATTAAAGAATATCTCGGAACGGAGCGGTTTGCTATGATTATTAATAAGAGGAAAACGGTCCAGAATAATATTGCCTATCAACTGGCACAGGAATTGGACCTCCAACAATCTGACGTAGGAAATTGGACCAGGAATTGGAAAATAAAAGTCGAGGGTGTTTCACTGTGGCAGTAGAGGTGTACAAAATCTTAAGGCAGGACCAAAAAAGGGCTGGCAGTACAGGCAGGACAGTGAATAGGATCCGGCAGGACCGTGGCAGGACCTGGCAAATGGATTTTAACGATAAAGAGACGTACCCAGACCAGACTGGAAGATCGACGATGGTTTGCAAGGAATTTTTTTTTAAGTTCCATTAACTCTCTTCTCGGGTAATTTTACTTTCAGAAAAGTGTTTACAACAAACTACGGCCCTATCTGATGGGTTAAAATCATCTCTTGAAATCGCATTTAACCATTTTTACTCGCATTTTTATCTTAAATTAGGATCTTTGGGAAAAAGAAAAACCGAAATAAATAAATAAATAAATAAATAAAAATGCCTTTATATTACGTAAAAAAGAATAACACAATGAAAGTTGAAAGGGTGGCGGTATTCAACTACGTTGCTCATACAACCACCCAACTAATAAATAATATTATATACTAAAAATACTAAAAATAATTACATTAAAACGCTAGAGTATACATAGTGGTTTTAAGCTATTAGGGGATTTCTCTTATGTTTAATAAATAGTTTTAAGAGTCTGCTAAAAGACTCAAGGGTGGGGGCTCCCTTGACATTAGCAGGTAACGAGTTATATAATTTGCTCGCATTGTAGGTAAATGAACGTTGGAAGAGGGCAGTGCGGTGTTTGGGGATATTAAACAGATCTGACGATCGTGTACATCGGCACCCGTCGTCAGCCTCTCGAATAGGTAAAGTGGCTCGTGCGTCTGGAGTACCTTATAAATGCATTTGCATAATTGAATTTTAAATCTTTGGTCACAATTAAACCAACCGGACATCTGGAGGTATTGAGAAATGTGATCAAATTTGCGGAGATTATACGAAAATCTAAGGCATGAGTTTTGAATTTTTTGTAAGCTGTACTTATCCTTCTGAGTCAAGCAAGGCCAGAATACTATGTTGCAATAAGCAGAGTGTGATAGAATCAAGGAATCAGTCAGTCTTAACTTAATATTCAGATCGAGAATGTCTTTATGAACATATAGGAGTTTTAATTTGAAAATTGACTTCTGAATAATTGAAGATACATGATTACCAAAACGCAGTTCATTATCCAGGAAAACGCCTAGATTTTTACAGACTACTTTAGGCTCCAACAGAGTTTCACCAAGTTTAATATTGAGGTCATTTAAATTTTTCCCTCTGTCAAAGACCACCAACTGCGTTTTGCTAGCGTTTAAAATAAGACCATGAGCATTTGAGAGTTCAGAGATAGTTTTAAGGTCATCATTAATTCTTCCTACAGCTATGTCCATTTCAGTAGAATTAAAACAAAAGATAAGCTGAGTATCATCAGCATATTGATGGTTGCTACAATACTTTAGGTACCTGGAAAAAATCAGCTGTAAAATAAGCTTCCCTCTTGCTCCTTTTTAATAACGGTATTATAATTTGATTTACACCTGGGAATACAACAAGTACTAGGTATATTAAACGCTGTGAAATGTAATAAGACTACAAAAATGTTTTATAAATCTTACTTAGGTACCTGAAAATTTTCGATAAAATCACTCTAACTGCTAAAATATTGCACCTACATAGGTAGGAATTTTTTAAACAATACACTACCTACACACAGTCACAATATTTATTTAAAAAATTTTAGCAAAATTATTATAGGTATTAATAAAAACATTTTTACAAACGCTATTGTTGCAATAAAAAAAAGCCGCATAGTGACACATAAAACCCGGCAACATAAATCACAGTATTGAGTTCAAATAAACTTTATTCGACATTGTAAAACTGTCCGAAGTTTTAGATTAGAATGCTGTACGCAATTTCCACTGTTAACAATTTTAGAAGAGTTTTATGCTCCGGACACATTAACCAACCGTATATGCGTAAAAATGAACTGGTATACAGTGTTTCGGACTTAACACGCCAGGGCTAGAATATCAAGACGGCATTGGCTTGTTGCTTTTGCTAAATAGCGCCCTTTAGCTGTCGCAATGGAATCTAGATTAAATTATTTTTATTAACATGAAAAAACAAAGAAAATCTTATTTAACGAGGACTAAGTTTGTTAAACTCGTATAAGCCTGCTAAAAGTTACAAACATTTTTTATTAACTACTTTCGCAAAATCAAAATCAGAATAAGTTTTAAAATAATAGATTATATTGTGCAAAATACACCTACGATATAAGTAATCGGAAAGCGCATTGATTTAAGTGCGAAAGTTGAATGTAGTTCTGTATCGATCGCATCGAGCGTTTTGTCGTTAGATCAGTGGCGACTTCTCAGGTGAAGTAGGTGACCAAAAAAACAATATAAAACCAGGAGGAACTTTTTCGACAATATTAAATATTAATGTATTAATACAGCTATACCATTTTAGCCCTTAAAAAATAATTATGTTCGAATTAATAATATTAATTTCATCCGAATGTATGCATCATAGGGCCACGGTTAACTCCGATGGACCATAATTATAAACCACTCGTGCATTTTGGCGTGCCCCAGCTGACCGTGTCCGTTAGCTCAAACCAGCAAGTGAATACTCAAAGCCCAACATACAGTCAAGTGCCTTTGATTTTCACAACAATGTGCCTTAAGATGTAGGCCAATTTAAAAATAGATCAGTCGTATTTACGCACCATTGTTTTAGCATTGGTTCGCCTAAACTTAAGGTATTTATTTTGAGGCTTCGCGAAACTTACGGTTATAGATATCGTTTTCTCTTGACTTACTGTGTGATTTAAAAGTTTTTACTTTTCAGTTAATTAAGTAGTGTAAATTTAGTCAATGTTTGTTTAAGTAGATATCCGCACTATACCTAGCTCTTCACCATTTTTTAGGATCGCGAGCCGCCACTATACCTACCTAGGTTTTATCGGCCGCTTGTGGATACTCCCCGACCAGCCAACGTGTACATTCCTACCTCATCCACCCTACTCTCCCCTATCTGTACTTTATCCCCATGCATTGTGCACTTAACTCATTAAAGAATAGGAATTCTGAACATAAAATTTTAAGTTAAACAAAGAACGGTGCTTTTATACGCATTTGAACGAGCGACAGAAGGTATAATTTCGATATTTTTGTGTCTCTTTAATTTTTTAATGTAATATTTAATATCCTTACTCTAATGACAAGATAATAAGGAAAAGGAAGCCATTCTTATAATTATACCTTTTAATAATTCAAAAGACGTCATAATTTTAAGCCTTGTTTTATAAAGTGATGGCGTCCCAATATAGTAAATGCACATCATATAACTGCAAACCAACCGTCAATCACTGACTTGGTAATTAAAAATTGCACGAAAACAATTGACAGCAGACATTCATCATGTGACTACCAGAAGAAATTACAGGGGCGCCGAGAAGCACGAAGCTGATTGGCTCAAAGTCGTGACGCCTACAATGGCTACTGGCCGAAGAATGAATGAAAGAAGAGAAATCGCGAAGTGAAGGGTCTCCCATTACCGTCTGTTTGTTGGCATATAATCATATGATTTTTGATGGTTTTTCTGGATCTTAAAAATTTTATATTTTTATAGAATACTTTCAATTTATATTTTGTCTGTTTGAAGGTTGGAGACAATGATGTTTCTTGAATGATAATAGTAGTTTGTACAACAAGAGTGGATATGATGTCCATTATCCCACGAGGAAGTAAATTGAGCATTACGCCGTACGCGGAGTGCTCAAACTTCCAATGTGGGCAATCCACTCGAGTTTTTCTACGCCTCAACTTCCAAACTTCACAATAAAAATTTTTAAAAAATTATTTAAAACAGGCTTTAGTTGGCCGTAAACTTGTGAGAAAGATAAAAAAACAATTGAAGAAAAATATATTTCGTTGGCAAATCCACGGACCAAATTACACTTTAACATATTTGTTGTTGTTCTTATATTTACACAAAATAACTGTGAATATATCTATCTTTCTTACATTTGGCCTTTTTCTGAATAACAGATAAAGAGCGATATATTTATTAATAAAAATGGACAATTTCTTTTCTAAACCATGGGCCTTGCGTGCTTGCGTAATAAACCCGATCAAACCCATTTGTTTTCTGTGCAACAACAAACCGAAAAATATACCTAACCTTAAACCATTAGTTGGAATTAATTTTTTTCTAAAAATATTATAATTTTATCTGTTTTATGCACTCAACTTCATTTTTCACTATTTAGGGAAGATTTACCAGTTATTTTTTTTATATCTATGGCTTATGCTTATAATTAAAGTCTTAAGGTGGATTGGGGTTAGGGTTCTTTTTAAAGTTGTTGTCACCCCCCTCCCAGTCAAAGGTGACTTCTAGAAAAAATACTCATCTACACGTAACCTGGAGTCAAAGGGTTTCGACCTGGAGACACCGTTTTAATCTGGAGCCTTCATACCAAACCTGTAGCCTTCATACCAAACCTGGAGGCTCCAGATCAAACCTGGAGGTTCCAGGTCAAACCTGGAGGCTCCAGGTCAAACCTGGAGGCTCTAGGTTAAACCTGGAGGCTCCAGGTCAAACCTGGAGGGTTGACAACCCTAATTGGGGTTTGGATCCCCATTCGAATTAGGATCAGAAAATATCGCGGTGAACAAATAATATTGCATGGCAAATAACTAACCAAGGTTAGTAAAAAAACGTTAATTTTGTTGTGGTAATTGCCTTGAAATGAGTGGAACACTGGATATTTTTTAAATAAGGAAGTGCATTTGTGCTCAAACCTTTAGTTCGGTCAAAAATTGGCAATAATTCGATAGAAATATATTTTTAAATTAGGTATACCTTCAATTCGTGCACTCTTGAGAAAAAAATTGTGTACCTATACATAGACTCTAGGATAAATGTTTTGATTTAAATTGGAAAAGAACAAATTTCATCTGACAGATATTTTTAAAGTATCGCAGTGTCGTAGGTCATGTGTTTTTTACGGCGTTAAATAGAAATTATGATCGCGTTTATAATAAATGAACAAACCTGATGTTGACAAAATTGCAAGAAAATAAAATCACCTGTGTAAATAACGCCATAAAAAAAACAATTTTCGGTTTTTTTACAAATATCTTCGGAAGTATTGGAATTTTTCAAATTTTTTAAAGATGTAATAGCCGACTTCAAATTATGCAATATTTACGAAAATAAAGATTAAACGTGTTATTATTTGAGTCAAAACGTTGCCATTTGATTAAAGTAGTATAAAATTATTATTTTATTAGACACTTTTTCGGCGCCGCGGCCTGAAGTTTGACAGGCAATGCGTCACGGCTCAAACGTAAATAGACAAGGCGCCACAGGCGCAAAAATTTTCGGCGCTGCGGCCAAAAAACAAATACGATTTTTTCCGATAAATTATTTCCGGAAATATTTGGAAAGGCTTTATTTAGAGAGTTAAAAAATATATAACTTTACTTGACCGGCAGTAGAGTTTTGGACTTGCATTGTCTTTATTTGTTTAGAATCACAGTGATTCTAAACAAATAAAGACAATGCAAGTCCAAAACTCTATTGCCGTTTAAGAAACGTAATTGTCTCCAACCTTTAAACAGACAATATAATTTTACCTTTTCATTGCGATATTTCATTTATAATATGATGCATAGGATAGGATATCGAATCCAATGTTTTGACCATAAAAACCAGCTTCAATCTTTATATTCGAAAAATTTGATATGAATCACGGGTTAAAATTTATTAGATATCGAATACAATGTCTCGGCCGTAGAAAAACAGCTGCAATCTTTATATTCAGATAAAAATTATATGAATCAAGGGTTAAAGTTTAATGTAGGTATGTATGCGTAAAATCAATTTACTTTCAAAACTACTTACTTAATTGATCCACTTAAAATTTAGTGAACGCATATAAATTAAATTTACCTCGAAAACTTCAATAAAAAAATTACAGGTTCGTATTCAAAAAAGCATATCCGATGACAGTGGCGTATTTAGGGGGGGGGGACGACGACTGCACCCCCCATCCCAGGAGCTCGGGGTTAAAAGTCTAATTGCAACCTAATTTTTCGTCTCACGCTTGTACTCTTAATTTAGATGTTTAAATAATTTATTCTTGGCTTAGACTACAAAGGTCTTGTACTTTTTAAACTTTTCCTTCTAAAAGTCCTGTTTTATATAGAGATTAAGGTTTCGGACCCATATCGTTTTAGTTATTGATTTATGATGCTATTTTATAGGAAAACGAATCACAGTAGTCAATTACAGAGAACCCATTGTTGTTTTTAAAAGTACTGACCAATCACAGTATTATTTTTACCCTTCTTTTTCAAGACACTAAATTATATAATTTAAATACATATGGTACAATTTGTTATTAATTTGTTCAATATAATAAAATCTAGACGCATTTATAATAGATTTATCAATAATGCAACCTGCTGAATGTGCATAGAAAATTAATTTCATGTAGCATCATTTATCAGTTGTATTTCCGATAATTAACTAAACGATTCAATAGTCCAGACGTTAGAGTGTTGGACTATGGAACCAATGGTCGTGAGCTCGAGCCCGGCTACCTATACAAACTTTTTCTTTTTTTTTACATTTTTTAGCATAAGGTCGTAGAAAAAATATACTGTTCAACTCGAGTGGATTGTCCATATTGCCCTCGGAACTTTAAGTACTCCGCCGTGCTCAATTTACTTCCTCGTGCGATATGGACATCATATCCGCTCTTGTTGTACAAACTACTATTGTTTTGTTATTACGTAAACTAAAAAATAAAAATTAAATAAAACACGAAACAGTATATTACACAGTAATGGCGAAATTAATCATTAGCAGAACAAACTTAGCCGCAAACCAGGCTCATTAAAATGAAGGCAACTGAGTTCGAGTTACTAATAGTCATTAGTCCGAACAACATGGGCGTAGATGTATAGGAATAAAAACAAACGTTGAAAACTACCAGCGAAATAAAACCTGAAAAAACATACAAAGAGTTTTGTTGTTGAAATGCGCTATCATAAAACGGCACAAGTCCTAATTCAAGAAGAAGTGTAATAATTGAACCTAAACAATTAGCAATACCTGTCAATTACACATGTTTGCCTATACCGCTATATTATAGTAACATTTTTATTGCCAAATAAAGATTTGTAAGCCCCACAAATATAACATTACTGTTTACAAATAAAGTAGTAGAGTTTAGTGTCCGTATAAGTAAACAAAAAGAAAGGTTTTTAGCGGCAGGCGGACAAAGTGGTGCATCTATCTATTGCATTAAAGTACATAGGGACTTTGGCTTTACCAGACAATTAAAAGTACTTACCTTTCTATTTTAAGCAAACTTATAAGTTTACTAAAATTGAATAAGTCGGTATACCAAAGGTATACCTTAATGTAGGAATTTTCGGATGAATTTTATAATATTAAAATTTCAATACTTATTTAATTTTCAATTGTGCCCTCTTGCGGAAAATTATTTCCAGGATTTTCTCTTAGCCACTTTAATTACGATTTTTTTTCCCTGACTTTCTATACCCAGTAGTTTCCGAGAAACGACCGGTGGCCATCCATAGTGGGACAGTGTAACCTTAGATGTATAATATAATATGTTTTAGAACCAATATCAAGAGTTTCGATATGGACACTTACCCTGTACTGACAATGACAAGAACAAAAAAGTTCGAAACCGGTCTGCGTCTTTACTTCTTGGTAGTATGTGAATTAGGGAACTTTCAGGTGGTTCAAAAATTATTTTTCTTACAATTTTAATAAAAATAATCCCTGGAACATTATTAAATAGTCAGAGAATATTCTGTTGGAATGCTAATCCAAAATATAAATTGATGACATAGTACTCTCCTGGTATATTCAATGAATGTTCTAGAACATTCGCTCATATTCTAGGATTGTTCTAATAAAATATCTTCCGAATGTTCATGGAACCTTCTTGTATTATCAGAAAATTGTCTAGAAATGAGTAGAAAATTGAAGGTTGTGAAAAGATATAGGGCATTTACGAACAAATCTTTAGTTTAGTTAGAAAAAACTTAAGAATAGTTTGGTTAAAATATATTTTGGTTTCGCACCATTTAGTGCAATTTTTGAGAAAAATTGGTGTATGCATGGGATAAAGGTTTTAATTTAAATATAAAAAATTATAAACTTGAAATATGTCAATATTTGTATCTGTTTGAAGTATTTTCTTAACCTCACTTCTGTTGAGTGTCGGCCATACGTAAAATTTCCCACGTGTACATTTGGTTTCTTTGTAATTGACCACTGCGATAGGTCAGTTTTATATCCTAACTAGGATGGATACACATCATATTCGTTCAGTTAACCGGAAACCCGCTTTTCCAATCACTTTAGCGTAAAGGAATAAAAAAATTTCCATGTGTAGAAAAATATATTTTTTCTTACTAGGAATAATAAAACGTTCAATAGAGGCAGTGGCGGCTCGCGGTCTTAAAAAATGGTGAAGAGCTAGTTATAGGGCGTGTATTTAAACAAACATTGACTAAAAACCCGTGTAACAAAACGTCTCTCTTATCCTCATCTGTCCAACGACTAAATGGAGTTTCCAACAAATTACAAACTATGTCATTAATTAGGTTCATTTTAAAAAAACACAACTAAGTAGGTATGTACGTACACTACTGATCTAACTGAAAAATAAAAACCAAACTTTTTAATCACACAGTAAATCACGTAAAAACTATATCTATAACCGTAAGTTTCGCGAAGCCTCAAAATAAATATATACTTTAAGGTTAGGCGAACCAATGCTAAAACAATGGTGCATAGGACTGATCTATTTTTAAATTGCCCGTCACGTAACCATAGCAACGGTGAATATCAAAGCCATGTTGGGCGTTGGGTCTTCACTTGCTTTGAACTAACGGACACGGTCGCTGGGGCGCGCCAAAATGCACGAGTGTTTATAATTATTATCTATCGGAGTTAACCGTGGCCCTATTATGCATAGCTACATTCGGATTAAATTAATATTATTAATTCGAATATTATTATTATTTAAGGACTAAAATGGTAGCTGTATTGGTACATTAATATTTAATATTGTCGAAAAAATGTTATCCTGATTTTATTTTATTTATTTTTTCTTGGTGAAGAGCCCTTCACCTACTTCACCTGACGAACCGCCACTGAATAGAGGGCACTACTTTCGGCAATGGGCACGTAATTTTTCTTTGTAGAAATACAAACTCGTAGATGGTTTAAGTTCTTTTGTGTATTAAACTTTTGTAGGTACCAGGTATTATTTATCAATAAAGGTCACTATAATTTACCAACACATAAACATTTTTACTGCGTGTATCAAAACACTTTATCTACCAAACCTCTTTTTCTAACCCACAACGAATGCAACTTAAAAGTGTAGGTACGAAACAAAAACATTCTATCTCGACATAAGCCCACAGATTATCGTTTGAACCGCTAATTTTAAGTCAATTATACAGTGTGAAGTGTTTATTCTGGACCGCAGGGTAAATAAATACCCAGAGGAACTGCAACATCGTAATTATACGGACTATGAAATGTTTCAATTGTGTGAAAATTCAATAGTCACTGATGGGTGTAGGTTGGCGTAGGTGGTTGTTAGGTCGGTTAGAGGCAGTTTTAGCATCTTATATTATTTAATAAAAGATTTATTATAATTTTACAACTAGTATCAAATGAAAAATTTACATTATTGGTATTATTTTCAAACATTTAACGCAAAATTCCAATATCAAATTTTTAACCTCCAATAACAATAATTAACTAAACAGGAGTAAATAATGCTTGTTAACGTCATTTATGTTGAACTGTGAACTTACTGGTTAGTTAATAGTAATTAAAAAATCTTTATGTAACTAAACAATAGTCTCCCAGTTGTGCTTTCATCGTGGCCTTCTTGTGGTATCCCATATGACATTTTTGTGTTAATTTGATTTTTTGATTTTGAACTAAATCGTTTTATGGATAAATAATTTTATCGGGATGTTATAGCAAATACAGTTTTAGTTCTAATAATGAACACAGTATGTGCTAAAATACTTTTTTCTTTATACATTTATATTGGCGTAAGTATGTTAAAAATGGACAACATTAAAATGAATGATTCATTTTTTTTTATTTTCAGATTCGTAATCTACGCCCCAAAATTCTTTATACCTAAACAAATAATTTACTTTGGCGTTATGTTCGTATAATAAAATTAATAGGAGGCAGAGTAAACGCCGCAAATATAACGTTGTTTTTTGTTGTGTAATTTTTTCCTCCTTGTTCGCTGCCAGGGTCATTCCCGAGAGTACCTACAGCCCAATGTGGATTCCAAACCACTATCCTCAGTCATGCGACACCTCCCAAGGCCTGACCTACCGATTGGGGATTGTGAGTGTACCTTCACACAAAAAAATCTAGTATCCAGTTGAACCTAAAAGTTTCAAACTGAAACTATCATAGACATAAATAGGAGCAATGCTAAAGTAAAATTAAATAGAAAATACCTTAGCATCAAAATATAGTTTTAAATTAATACTACATTCTTTTAACTTGACTCTACTTTAGTTTTAGGGTAATAAAAATAAATGATCAACCTATCAATAATTTGTAGTTGCAGATATAGTATACGTTAATATTGGTTTGATTCAAAGTATTCTAAGAATAAATATTCGTTATTTTCGTTTTGAGTATGAGTTATTATTAAAATGAATATACGAAGTTGCATTTGAGCACACATATTTTATTTGTATCTTCAATTTGTGACTATCCTACATTCCCAGCGAAACTAGACAAATCAATTTATTATCATCTTAAAACTAGTTTATTATTAGATGGAGTAAAATTTAAAATCATGTAGTTTTAAAACAGATAGATCTGAAAGGACTGTATTATTAAGGTCAGATAGGATAAGCTCACCGCAGTCAATAGAATTGTACATGTCAAGTTAAAATGTCTTTGTGACATAGGTATCAAATACTATTGTGATATTACCTTAGGTATCTGATCTGAATATAGCCCTAACAGATAACTGATAAATAAAACACCTTTTTATTGCTTTTGGTTTTATTAAAAAAAAACTCAAAAATGTCTTATTTTTAAAAACTGTATGTCTTCTGTTGATTAAAAAAAATTTAACTATCGCAGGAATGTTAAACCTAATACTAATAATACATATTATTATGTACTATAAATAAACATAAATAAACATTACAATATACTATTCAGCCTGTTCATAGTTCAATTGTTCATTTTCCAAAGTATTTAGAATTTTTTTAATTCCCGATGTAACTTTGTCATATGGCGTACTTATTTTATAAATACCTTTTTGAATAAGCATCCACAAATGGTCGGATTGCACCGGATATTTTGCATTTAGCACATGAAATGTTTTAAATAGAATATCAAATGCTTTCTTTGCACTATGAAATTGGTACCTTATAGTGTCTATAATCAGATAAAATGTTCTTGGGTTCTGCAGTGAATCTCCTTCAACAAGTAAGTATGGCTGAACTTTCTGCCCGCGAGAATCTGCTCGATCTTGAATAGTTGCCACAAGCCTGTGAATGTCACCAGAACACTAAAAATAAAAAAGTACGTCACAAAAAAAGTAAAAGGCTGCTAGAGTACATAATCTATTTGGGGCTCAACTAAAGAAATTCTACCTTGGACTTAAATATTATGGCCAGCAAAAAATACCATTTTATTTTAGCCGTTCTTACCTTGGCATGTACTATAATGCCTTCTATTGCTTTTAAGATTGAGAATTTCCAAATCTCTTTGGTTGGTAGCACAGCTCGTCCTTTGGGCGGGACTAAATAGGACAGTATACTTCTTCGGAACAGTTCCAGAGTCTGAGTAATTCCTCCATCACACTATTACACAAAACGCGCAAAATAGAACAAAAACTACCAGCATCAATAAGCATCGACGTGCGACGTCTGCGTGGATGTTAAATAACGACTAAACGTGTTTCGATCGTGTCCTCGCAGAACAAGAGGTCACGTGATGCAAATAGCATCAAAGAAATAATAAGGGTTTAGGTTTTACTTAAGTTGAGTATAGAGACTGTCTTTGTGCTCGCTGTGAGAATCAAATTTATTTTTATTATTAAACCTATCATAGTGTATTTCACTTTGACCATAATACTTATTTTTAAAACAAGTATAAGATTATCTTGTTATGATGATGATGTAATCTCTTTATAAACATAATTTTGATTAACTTGATGATATAATTTAAAACCAGTAGTAGTTTAAAAATAAATATATTTTAGGCACAAAATAAAGCAAGTTAGTTTCAAAATAAGGCTATTTGTTTGAGCATTACTATAAGCTTGTTTTGAGAGTAGTTTTTTTTGTGTGCTTCCGCACCCCACGAGATGTCCGATCTCATCCGGCCTGGTTACCGGCGTGAATGGGGTGGGTTGGGAGATGATACATTTTACACCCTTCCCTGCATTCTAATGCCAGACTCCAAGCTCTCTGTAAACTATTACAAATCCTACACGACCAATGTTACTGACAGTCCTAACTGCAGGGGCGTCAATTGGGGGGGGGGGGGGGTCCCCTTTGCGTATTCGCACACAAAAATCAAAATTTGGCTTTTACAAATAAAAACACATTTTAAAAACACCTTATAACTTTAATATACTTACTACGGTTTACCGAACAGACCCTATGAAACTTTTAACAGCATACTTGAAAGCTCCAAGCAATTGGCAAGCAGTTGCAGTTTTCAATGGACCGACACCCGTGTACAGTGAACGCGAGTTTTGTCAAAAAAGCTAACGGATAGCTTTGTTGAGACCACTGTTGGTCACAGAGATAGCACAGACCACTTAAATTTTTACAGTGAATATGTTGCTGTTGTCGATCGTTTTTTATTAGAATTTAGACAGAGACTCTCAGAAAATAATGCCCTTATTCTTTCGGCCTTTAAATTTGTTAAAAAAGAAGACACGTCTTGCTTTTTAGAAGCAAAAGAACTTTCGCCATTTTTACAAATTTACGGTCATTTAATCGACAAGTCGTTGCTAAATACTCAATTACCACTAGCAAAGACACACTTGTTAAATACATTGGAGATTGGACAGTCGACACAGACTAACACTGCACTTAACATGTTGGACCATCTTAAACAACTTCCAGTAGCATACTCGGAGGTAAATAAAGTGTTAAAAGTAATCTGTACACTTCCAGTAACCACGGCTAGTGATGAGAGGTTCTTCTCAGTACTAAAAAGAGTAAAGACTATATACGCACAACTATGGGAGACGAAAGACTTTGTTCATTAATGCTGATGGCATCTAAACCAAACATGGTTAAAGAGTTTGACCTAGACAAATTAGTTGACGAATTTTCTGCAATAAGGCATCGCCGTTACCAACTAAATCATTAATTTATGTTTAAGCTTCTTTGTTGTTTTTTAAATAAGAATGTTGTTGAAATAATAAAGTGTTTTGTTTTTCGTCCAATGGATAGTGCGCGCCTTTTTGAAAAAATATATGCACAAGAAATTGAGGAATCTATAAATATTTCAAGTAATTAGAATAATATACTTAAGACCAATATAAATTCACTCAACAACATACAGTCCTACACGCCTCAAAAACAACAGAACAAAATCGTAATCCTCAGGGGTGTGAATTCGAGAGTAAACTTTCGCATTCGGGGTTGTTTGGGGTTTTAAAGACCCCTTTCGGAGGGTGCTGGTCGGGCTAGTCATTAGGGCATTACTTCGAAATTAATTTACAACAGTTACGGCAGTTTGTCGGGCAATGAATAGAATACGGACGAGCTCTGGATTTACCGGTCCCTTAGGGAAAGGCTTGTAAATGTTTAAAATGTGTTTGCATTCTATAATTGCCTATCCACTTATCCCAGGGAAGTTCAGGTACTGCTATGTTATTTAACGAGTAAAAATAACATTAATTACGTTTTAAAATAAAATTTGCAACACGAGCCGCAGGCGAAAACCAGTAGTATAATATCAGTCCGTGTAAACATAACGTAACATTAAATATTATAAGAAATTATCTGTCAGAGCGAATGCAGTATGTGAATGTCGAGGCATACATTAGCAACTCCTTAGTAACAGAAACGGGAGTACCGCAGTGCATGGTGTTGGGGCCAATCCTGTTTCTGGTATATATCAACAGTTTATTTAGTCTGAAATTAAATGCTAAAATTATTTCATATGCAGATGATACCGTGATTCTTTTCGAAGACGATGAATGGGCAACAGCACTAAAAAAGGCTGAGATCGGTCTTTTTAGAGTACGTATGTACCTGGACAAAAATCTACTAACCTTAAACTATACTAAAACTAAATTTCTTGCTTTCTCAACTTCTGATGCAACACCATGTGATACTCAGTTACTAAAATTACATTATAACTAGTGCATGTTTATGTCTAATAATGCAATTTGTAAGTGTGACAGGAATATCAAACGAGATAAGGTTATAAAGTATTTGGGTGTAATGGTGGACGAGCACCTGAATTGGAAATATCATGCACAACATATAAATAATAAAATAAGATCCATAATACCAATTTTTTACCAATTAAGAAATATCTTATGAAAGCCACAATTATTACCAACATACAAGGCATTAATTGAAATAATATTTAGATACGGACTAATAATTTGGGGTGGATTAAATAATACAAATCTAAGAATACTACAAGTCACGCAAAATTATGTCATAAAAGTCATGCTAAAAAAAATAGGAGATTTTCGACTGAATAAATATATTTAGACAGTAAATTGTTTGATATTAAACTTTTCTATGTCTTACAGTCAATAATTTTACTATATATACTTAACCTGAGTAAGTTACTAAGTATTGTAAAGTATTTTTATTATAAGATAACGGAGCACACCACAAATTTTGCTAAAAATTTAGAGTGCTCCATTTATAAATTGTAAAATATACTGTAGTATCTGTAATTTATGAAATAAATATTTAAGTACCTATTTGATTAAAGTAGATACTTTTCGCGATCGTTCATTGACCTTTATCAAACTAAAATGTAATAGTACTACGAAACTGCAGTCACCAAGCAATTAATAAAGTGATATAACAAAGTAAATTACTCATATTGTTTGTCAGCTCAGTGATGCATCGCTTTCATATAGAGTGCAGCGGGTTATACGAAGTTAAAGGAAAAAATTCCAGTGTATTTTTGAAATTCTAATAGAACCGAAGTTCATGAATTTTTTTTACTTCTGACTTCGCAAAACCCGCTGCTCTTGATATAAAAGCTATGAGTCACTGACAGTAATTTTGAACCTGGAGTATAGTAGAGGCAGGTTAAACTTTTCGCGCCGGCCGTTGGATCGGACACGGCGGGGTAAGTCGCAGTGGCGGCGCCAGGATTTTTGGGATGGGTGGGCACAAGTGGGCTCGATGATTTTCGAGTGGGCGCTACCTGAATGAAAAGTGACTTCAAAAAAAAAAGGTCACCACCTTTTCCACTCTCTATAACGCATTAAGCAGGGGCCCACCACAAATCTTCCCTCTCATTCAGTGACGCCTAAAAAAAAAAAGGTTCTCGTTCTCTTGAAACTAACATACAACACCACTCTTTTCTCATCAAAGCTTTCATAGCCAAATCACCCTTCCCCCTAATCCATAAATTTTGGGTGGGCACTCATGTTTCTAGGGTGGGCCGGTGCCTACTCTGCCCCCCCCCCCCCTCCCTGGCGCCTCCGCTGGTAAGTTGTAGATCTCCGAGACGCGAGAAAACACCTCACCGGTATTTGACATAAAAAGTAATACAGGTCAGTGACCCGTGAATTATAGAGATATTATCGGTTATGTTCTGGGTTAGTAAATAAAAATTAAATCTACCCCAAAAATCTAAGACCGTCCCAAATCTACGATTAAAACTATTTATCATTTCACGACAAACAACAAATTTTTACTTCTGAAAGACAACAACAAAGATAAGTTATAATATTATATGTCATGAAGCGTCTCTACCTTGAAAATTCTTTATATATTTTTTTAAATAGTGTATTAAATAAATAAGCTAAAATACTAATAGCGGCAGACTATACATTACTGTACAACCGCCGCCTTGATGAAATAATAAAGAATTTAATAAATTTAATGGTTTTTTTGAAAGGCAGACAGAAATTAGCTCGAGATGGCTCTTTTATTGTTATAGCTATATTTATCTTATATTATTCACCTGAAGACGACTAGAGATGATACTTACCAGTTACACATATATGTATAAAATAAGACATCAACGATTGATTTTCCGATTTGTCTGAATAGTTAAAAAACTTACCCTGCTAAACTCATTAAAAGTATTGATACTGATTCTTTTAAAATGTCATTAATCACGTGACTTTATTTTATCCTTATATGGAGAAGTATAAAGCTAAATTTTAATGAAAATTTGTACTAAATGAAATAATCTCCACAACATTGAAATTGTAAATAAATAGATACCAATACGCTTAAACTAGAATACGCTCAACTTATTGCATTAACTAAATATTGCGTGATTACCGGTGATTTGCAACACCACGCAAAACTTTTTATTCAAACACACACAATAGAGATGATTTATTAGTGTTCTATTTTATTATTAGATTATAGGTTCAACGATAATAATTTCACATGTTGTGGGCTATACAGGGTGCTACAAATTCGTGTGTGTACAAGGGGATCTCGAAAACGGTAAGCGATACGCAGGTGGTTAAATTGAGGAAAAGTTGCGCATTTTGGGGCTTAATAATTTGGTAAACAAGAATTGTAAATATTCGTAATACGTTCGGGGATATCCGAAAAAACCCGAAATTTTTAGTTTTGATTTTAAATTTTTTGCGCATTTATTTTTGACTTGGGAAAAAAACAAAAAATACTTTCTCATAGCCGTTCTTTAGATTCTACAAGATGGTTTTAGTTTTTAGTTTTCAAATTGAACATTTCGTTCTTTAGATACCAACGTCAATTCATATCTTTTAAATACGGACCTGGAATTTTTAAAACAGTTTTAAGGACTTTTAAGCTTTGGAAATTTAATATAATTTAAAGGTTTTTAAAATTTTTACGTTTTGTCGTTAAAAACACATCAGTATATACCCTTTCAAATTATATTTTCTTTGCTATTACGGCCCTGGCAATTATTTTTAGGATTACTTAAATATTAAAATTACATTACAGGAAGTTATGGTGTTTAGGCCGTTTATTTTTCAATAAGATTTACCGTCACAATACTCTAGGAAGTATGAGGAGTAATCCTAATTTTTATTAGTATTTTATTTATTTTATTAATATAAGATACATTAAGTTCTATGGTTTTTGCCTGCGGTTATGTTTGTTTCAAAAACAATTAAAAGTTTGTTTCATTGTAAGTTTAGAAGATCTGTAACATGTAATAAAAATAAACAGACAAAAATATATTTGAGGTAGAGACTTACAAATCTATCAAATATCAGGCCTCTTTGAGTAAAAATTTACGGATTTTTCAAATCAGTAATCTTTTGTTTTTTTAGTTTGGCTCTAAATGTTCAGGACCGTAATGAAATGAAAAAAATTGAAAAATTTGTTATTAGATGACAAAATGTTAAAATTTTTAAAACTTGTAGTAGATTATATTAAATTTCTAAAGCTTATACCTAAATCCCTAAAACTGTATTTAAAATTCCAGGTCCGTATTTAAAAAAATTGACTTGAGGTTGGTAACTAAAGAACGAAACGTCGAATTTCAAAACTAATAACGCCATATAGTAGAACATAAAAAACGGCTATGAAAAAGTGTTTTTTATTTAAGTCAAGAATGAAAGCGCAAAAAATTAAAAACCAAAAATGGAAATTTCGTTTGTTTTTCGGATATCTCCGAAAGCATTTAGATTAATTTTAAAAAATGTTCACCAAATTATTAAGCCCCAAAATACGCCTTAATTTAACCATCTTCGTATCTCTTACCGTTTTCGAGATCCCCTTGTACGCATACGAATTTGTAGCACACTGTATATACAGGGTGTCTCACCGAGAACCACCTCGATCTATACAAGGTGTCCCGAAATAAAAGTGCAGTATTTTTAGGGCGTAAACTTATGCGTTATGGACGTAAAATATGATAAAAATGTCCTATAAACATCAGAAATGCTGGTCCCGGCCTCAAAATTTATTACGGTTTGTTTTTTGTCGTTAGATACATGTTTTGCCTTAAACTGGCATCATCAGACCTAAACAAGCGAAGACAATTACAAATTACACGGAGGATACCCAGGAAAAAAAATTTCCGAAAATTTTTGTAATTCCTATAGTAACGAGCTAAAAAGTGTAAAATTGTGAAAAAGTGAAGAAGGCGGAAGAGCGCCGCAGGCGAAAAATTTTCGGGGCCACGCCCAACGTTCATTTAAAATTCACCTAACTACTAATAAATTTCATCAAAATTATTAAAATTTGTTTTTGTAAATGTTTTTTTTTTTGATTTTCCCAGCTGGCTCTTTATTTAAAAAAAAAACATTTTTTATATTATTTGTGAAAAATATGAATATTGGTGTCAATCTAAAATGTTAACATAAGACTTATGTAGGACTCTAACCAGCGTCTTGCGGGCTCGGTTTTATTTGGTTTAAAATAAAGTAAATATCGCTCACCACGCCAAAATTGATGATTTTTTCAGAAATCATGTATTTTAGGAGCGTAGATCTAGGAGCAGTTTTTTTTGCACATTCTTATGTTTTGAAATACTCCTTCTTAAGTGCCGTTTTGTATAATAAAACATTCTCGCACACTTCTTCAATAAAAAATGTTTCAATTAAAATTTTTACTTTAATTTTTTTCTTTAAAAATAAATACCTACCCAATTTTTTTTTGTTTTTGTTGTAAAAATATTTTATTACAATGGGTTATATTTTTGTTGATTTAAAATAGTTCTAGAAAAAGGGAAAACGGAACAGACAAATATATAATAGAAAATACTTCAAAATATTACTCTTTTTACTCGTTTTCCTATAAAATTGCATCATAAATCAATTACTAAAACGACATGCGTCCGAAACCTTAATCTCTATATAAAACAGGACTTTTAGAAGGAAAAGTTTAAATACTAAACGTTTCCAACAAGATCTGTGTAATCTAAGCCAAGAATACATATTTAAAAATTTAAATTAAGAGTCCAAGCGTGAGACAAAAAATTAGACCTTTAGACCCCGAGTTCCAAGGCTCGGGGGGGGGGGGGGTGGTTGGGGGGTTTGTTCGGGTCTGTTGCAAATACGCCACTGAATATGACCATAAGGATATTATCCAATTAAAATATTCTATTGTATTATAATTACTGATCAGAAATTTCAACAGAGATGTTATTTTTTCAAAAATTGATCTAGTGGCAACTGACGGACAACTGAATGCCGTTGAAACCCTTCAACATCGAATAAGGCAGGCTTTGAAATTATTGACAACAATGAAACGAAACATGTGAAGATCGAAGAAATGATGAGTCGACTGTTTTTCAAGTCCGCTTGTCCATGGCTAACTAGGCATGTGACGAGTTATTTTTGTTATTTAAGGGGTAATTTTTAGCTGATTAGTATAACATTATAATAGGGTTAAGGTGTATAATTTCGTCATGTTATTCTACGGATGAAAGAATTTGTGTGCGGTCTAAGGTATGGCATGAGCTTATCCAAATAATTAGGTAAAAAGGTAGATAATAACGATGACAAGACAAATAAATTTAAATTAACTATAGATTATTTGCTTTAAGTATATAGAAAGCTATTAAGGCGTTTTTTAGCTAATAATATTAAACATATCTTAGAAAGAAAAGGTAAGAAATAAGAACACAAACTCTTCCTCCACTGGTATATTATAGGATATTTTAAGCAACTTCTCTACATGTTTCGAACGCAGAAGCATTCATCTTTAGGAGAATAAATAAAAGAAGATAATAAAAGAAGAAAAAATGAGTAGAACGGTGAGAAAACAGGTACACACGTTGCATTGTGAGAATATATATACGGGTTTGAGGTTTTGTCAGTTTGACATCTTATTTGTGTGAAAAAACTGTCGACAGATGAAACTGAAGACTTTTTAGGGAAATTGTTTTTTTAAGCTTGACCTCTACCGCATTCGTTTCTAAAAATACAGCCTGTCTCCACTGTCTTTTTAGAAACGAACGCGGTAGCAGTCGAGCTTAAAAAATTTTTTCCCTAAAAAGTATTTTAAAATGAATAAATCTAATAAAATTCACTTTTTCTACTACTTTTACTCGTAAACCAACATGAGGCTTCCGTCCAGTTAGGATTACATTTTAATAAATTTGTAATAGTCATCTTCCTCACACTTCTTCTCCATATTTTCTCAAATGACTAGCCAACAATTTTCTTTTGTTTGATTATTCCCATTCACTTCAGTTTCATCTGTCGACAGTTTTTCATACAAAGATGTCAAACTTTTCATTCTACCTTTAAATTTTTTATAGTGCCTTAAACCTCAAACTCACATATTTTTCTTTCTCACAATGCAACGTGCGTACCTGTTTTCTTACCGTTCTACTCATTTTTACATCGCACCTACAATAATTGTGTTGCCCAGTTAGGGTGATATCTACTGGTTTTTCTTCTTTTATTTAGTCTCCTGAAGATGAATGCTTCTGCGTTCGACACATGTAGAGAAGTTGCTTAAAATATTTCTATAAAATAATAGTGGAGGAAGACTTTTTGTTCTTATGTCTTACCTTCTAAATTTCCACTCCACTTTAAGTATGGACTATTTCTTCAAGTTAAAATATCTTAGAAATCCTACTAATATTATTAGATGTGGTATAGAAATGGTTATTTGTAAAATTTAATATAGTTGAAATATAATTCAAGCATTAAGGAACTGATACGCAATTTTGCAAATAAACATTGAAACCTTTTTCAATACAACTTCATCAATTAACAAATAGTTTAAGTTTTAAATTCGCAGAGAACAAAATAGTTTCTTAAATCTAAAAACTCAAAAACCGTTCTGTTTTTTAATTAATTTCTTCCAATATTTTTATTATCTACATATTTTTTCAAGTCCGCTAAATCTATAATAGTGTAGGAGCATAATGCTCATTTACCTATTCAGTGAAATTTTTGGTAAAGGGAAGGTGCGACTATGTGGAATCTCTTTAATGTATAGTGGTGTAGTCAGGGGCGGCTCCTTGAAGGAGGCAAGGGAGGCTAAGCCTCCTCAGTAATTCTTACTCTCCTTAACATTTTCTTGGTATTAAATAATAACTTTTAATTTACAGCCAAAAAATATTAAGTAAAGAAATTATAACACACAGTCTGCTCCACTAGTTTATTAAAAGGGTTTCTTTTTAGAAAAACTTCAATATTAAGCGCAACATGTTTTGAAGGTAAAAACATTCATTATCAGCGGAATATTGCTAATATATTACATGAAGAAAGACTCTCGATATTGCATGGTTTGAAACTGAGGAACAGAAAAAGAAAGGTCGTAAATGTATTTACATAATGTAATGAAAAGAAATTACAATTTAAAAAAAAATTCAGAAATGTAGAAAGGTTTTCAGGCCTAGAATATAACTTTCGGGAACATTTGAAATTTAATTTTTGAATTCATAGTTAAAACGTGTTATTCGATGGTGGTCAAAGCCAGTGGCGGCTCGTACAGTAGGGCCACAGTGCCATGGCCCTACCAACCTGTACACCAAGCTATTTTTTCACTCGCACTCATAATTATTGCTTTGCATCTTTACGCTTCATTCTTTTTGTAAATTTCTTTTTAATTTAATTTTTAATTAATTTTAAGAGGTTCAAAACTCTTTAAAAATTCAGGGCCAAATTTAAAAAAATTAGATAATTAGATATTCATAGGTATCTAAAAAACGAACTTCGTATCAGTGGCGGCTCGTGGTCTTAAAAATGGTGAAGAGCTAGGTATAGTGCGGGTACTTAAATAAACATTGACTAATTTTACACTACTGAATTGAAAAAAACTTTTTAATTACACAGCAAATCATGTAAAAACGATATCTATAACGGTAAGTTTGGCGAAGCCTCAAAATAAATACCTTAAGGTTAGGCGAACCAATGTTAAAACAATGGTGCATACGACTGATCTATTTTTAAATTGCCCTTCATCATAATGCAAATTGTTACATGCTGACGCGTGACTAACGTCACGTAACCATAGCAACAGTGAAAATTAAAGCCACTTGACTGTATGTTGGGCGTTGCGTCTGCTTTGAGCTCACGGACACGGTAGGCTGGAGCGCGCCAAAATGCACGAGTGTGTATAATTATTGTCCATCGGAGTTAATCGTGACCCTATTATGCATAGCTATATTTGGATTAAATTAATATTATTAATTCGAACATAATAAATTTTTAAGGGCTAAAATGGTAGCGGTATTGGCACATATATTTAATATTGTCGAAAAAATGTCCTGGTTTTATTTTTTTTTTTTGGTGAAGAGTCCGTTCACCTACTTCACCTGACGAGCCGCCACTGCTTCGTATCTGGAAAATAAAATTATTTTCTTGAAGAACATAAAAAATTTTCCTAAGTAAGTGATCTTGTTTGTTGTTTTGTCGTAAAGAAAATAAAAACAAAAATTAATGTTTTCTTGTTTTTTTTTCGGATGCTCCGGAAGTCATCGGATTCTTTTAACAACTAATTCATCATTAAAATATGCAACTTTGACTCTATTTAGTCAAATTTATATATCTTATAGTTACCGAGATAGCAATATCAATGCATCGAATTTGTAACACCCTGTATTCTCACCAAAGATTTTTGACTTGATATTTTTGCCCCACCTGTATCGACTATCACGAGCCGCCACTGGTCAAAGCACAAAATTTTCATCATTCATTTACATAATTTTTTATTGCGTGTTATTAAGTGTACTCTGTCCAGGGACAGAGTGCACTTAAGTAAATTGAAACAATATTGACTACATTTTTAAAACCTGAAAAAATATATAACGGACGTCCATGCTCACACCGCTTGCCTGACTAATAATAATCATCAGAAGATTAACTGGTAAGCTTTTGTAAATTCCTGACATATCAGGGGCAAATATCCCGTGGCTACCCTTTCTTAAAGCACTTAGCCTGATTGCGAACGAAAATCAAATTATTTGAACGATTGTGTCCACGCTCCAATCTGGCACTCAATCTGACCATATCGCATCGCCTGATTTCTGGAAGATTAGAGCAGTTTACGCTTGGTTCATTCGACAAATACCTTATCGGATTTGATGGGATTATTTTTCAGACTGATATTTTTGCTATTATATTATGGAAAAAATCATCTTGGAATATACAAGAAATGTACAGTAATAATATTTCATACCGTACAGGGTGTCTCATATTCGAGAGGTCTAGGGGGTGGAGGGAGGGGGGATCTCGGAAACTAAGACAGATACGAACAAGTTTAAATTGTGCCAAATTTGCATAATTACAGGTACTCAATCACTTGTCTTTTAAAAATTGAGGAAAGTCCTAATACTTCTTGAGATTCCTGGATAAAAGCGAAATTTTGAAAATTTGTTTTAATCATTCCCTAAATTTATTTACAGAAAAATTATGAAATAAATTGCATGTTTTCTTCTTTATGAAATGGCATTTTTGGTTTTTTTAATCCGACGTTTTGATGTTTTAGCTTAATTTTTTTTAATACACTCGAGATGGTTATTTTTTACCATGAACGTGCGGTAAATTTGGTCTACACCAAAAGAAAAAAGTATGAAATGTTTCCCTCGGATACTCAAGGAGTCACCCATTTAAAAATAATTAGTTAATATCATTACACTCTGTGTAGGTGTCTTTCAGGATGTCATATTTCGTCGAAACGTACGTATCTGTTTTTAGAATGACGAGCTTTTTCGAAATCCAAACTAAAATAACTGGGTTCGTATTTAAAATAATTAAAAATTGAAAATGCTATTATGTAGCGAAAAAAAGTCCCAGTAAAAGATTACAATTTTATTTTATAACCTTTTTTTTAAACAAAGTTAGGAAAAAACCAAAAATTTTCAAAATTTTACTTTTTCAGATATATCCAGAAGTACTAGGCATTTCTTAAATTTCTTTTTAAATACTTTAAATACCATTTTTACGTAAACGTACTCTTTAATTTACGGAGGAATATTTAATTTCTTTTTCCAATTGAGCTTTTTTCTCAGTATGTTTTATAACGAGTATTCGTCCTTACTACATACTACCAAAGGTAATTGGTGGAAAAATTTGTTTTTTTTAACCAGGCAGTAAAAAATGCGATAGCGAAACGTTCCACTTTAAATTTAGTTAGTGCGTCTATTAAAAAATATAAAGCACTTTCAAATAAATACTTAATATAATAAATACCTACTTAAAATCATCTATCATATGAAAATAATTTTATCTTGTGTATTAAATTACCGATTATAATAAAATTATATCGTGTATATTATGAGGAAAATGCGACCGTGTGTATCATAACATCAAAAATTATGAGGAGAATGAAAAAGTCGATATCATAATACGAAATATTATACGAAAAATAAAATCGTGTTCACGCAACAATTATTAAGAAAGCAAAAAACCACCCAGAGTACAGACAAAATATTCTCTTCGTATGTACCCTCGACGAAGATGACAACTTATTCAAACATAATCAAAAAAAAAATTATAATTTTAAGCACTTACTTTTACTCTTTCCTAGAAGTTTAGGAGAAAATGAAAAATAAGTCCATTGAGATTTTGTAAGAGCTACATTTTGCCACCAAAATTTGTAAGCCCCTGTATAAGGTGACACATAACCCAACTTAATTTTTTTAAATGGGAAGATACCAATTATTTTGGAAAGTTATTTTAAAGAGGAAATTGAATATCCTATTTTTTAAATCTAATTTATATTCATTGGCTCAGGGTGGCAATTTTTATTAGAACAATCCCGCTAGAATGTCGCAAAAATATCAAAAAATATTTGTGAAAAATGCTAAATCACGTCGGCGTCGATTGAAATGTTTTGTGGACTTCATACTCATAACAAAAATTTGTTTTTCAACCCTTTTAAGGGAATGAAACATATCCCAACTTATTTTTTTTACAATAAAAAATAAATTGAAATTAAAAAGCTTTCCAAAAAGGTATCATAAAGTGGTATCTTCCCATTTAAAAAAATTAAGTTGGGTTATGTTTTCACAAGAGGTAAAAAAAAAATTTGGTGCTAAAATGTAGCAAATACAAAAACTCAATTAACATGTTTTTCTATTTTTTTAAAATATGTTTTCCTTAACTTTTAGCGAATTGGTTCCAGTTAAAGTCCCCAACCCCACCCTGTATGTTAACGACTTATTCCGCTAATGATGGAAACATATGCTAACGAAATAAGTAAGGATTAAATAAATTATGAACTAATGGAACATACGGGTTATTTTTTACTTTCATTCCTAATTATTATTCAGAAAAAGTTGTAAGAGTTATGATAAACTTTAAATCGTTTGTCACTGATCAATGAAAATATTAATATAATAACGACAAAGATTGTGAAAAAAAGGAAATAGTAGCAATTACAGCAGCAAAACTTAGGTACATAACATAGAAAAACTTTTATACGAGATTTACAATTGACCTGTGCCTATTATAACCCAAAATTTTATAAAATATATAAAATCGTGTACCTACACCATATTACCAAAAGTTATCAGAATAAAGAAACTGCCTATGAACCATGTATTGATGAGTAAACAGAAAGCGTGTTAGATAACCAAAAAGAATGAAAATAATTAAATAGAAAAACCCAAAGAAAGAAGGATCCCAGATGTATGTATCAGATTATCTAAAATATAAAAATATTGAAATCGTGTATATCATAATACTAAAAATTATGACAAATTTAAAACTATGTGCATCAGCAACATACAAAACAATACAGCGTAGTTTGTTACCAAAAAATAAAACCCTGTGTTTCAAATATTTGTAGTATAAGAAATAAGTCTTTGGTTATTGGGGTAACATTGCATTGTAACGTGAACATGTCAAGATGACGAGCATTCCAGCTACAATTTTTGCCTCTTGCGAATAATTCTTGCGCATTCACCATAATACACAATTCAAGCCATGACCGTTCTGCGTAAAGAATAGATGATCATTCATGTCCAAGTCTTACCCAGATAATTTGTAATAAATTGTAATAAATAAAAATGTTTTTAAAGTAAGTAAGTACCCAGATAATAATTTGGGGGGCCATCCAATCTATATAACACACAGAACGTAGTGAGGAGATTCAGTGGCGGCGCCAGGATTATTGGGATAGGAGGGCACAAATGGGCTCGGTGATTTTTGAGTGTGCACTACCCAAAATAAAAGTGACCTCTAAAAAAAAAAAGGGCGCGGCCTCCCGGCGCTCTAGAACGCTATAGGCAGCGAAAACCTTCCTCTTGTTTTCTAAGTGATGTCTAAAAAAAAAAAGGTCATCGTTCTCTTCAAAATACCATACCACCACTCATCAAAACTTTTATAGCCAAGTCCCTTATAGAACGGATCCATCAATTTTTGGGGGCACCAGGGTGGGCACTCTTGTTTCTAGGGTGGGCCAGTGCCCACCCTGGCCCCCCCCCCCCCTGGCACCGCTGAGGAGATTGTTCGTGGGTTTATGGGTGGACAGGAGAGCAATTTTCAAGTGGGTTAGTCTTGGACCAGGAGAGTATTTTTATTGGTAGGGTTGAATGGTGTTAATTGGTTTATATTATTACAGGTTGTTTATTCTCAAAAGAAATTAAGAGAGCAAAGAAAATGGTATGCGAAAATTGTTTGTGAAGCTTATGGAAAAATTAATGTGAATAACACAAAAAGTATGAAGAAAATGTTTCTTAAAATTTCTAAAATCTATTGTTTCTTAAATTTTTTGGTATCATATTTAATTTGAGGTTGTTATTATATTGTGTAAAATTTCTTACGAGCTCATTCTTTTTCACCTTTTTTTCCTTATGTGGTGGTGAACCAAATGATGAAAAAACTGACCCTACAAAAGTATATATTCAGTCGTATTCAGTGGACGCCGTAGCTACCCGCTTTAACAGATTTCATGCTGATACCTTCACGAAAGCCAGCGGCCGGCTGACGTGGAAAGGCATCGCGGATGGCCGGCAATTTACGGGAGCCAGTGGCGTAACTACCAATAATTTATTACCAACTTCTAAAAAGAAAGATTACTCAAAACGATTGGCATTCTTGATTATCTATTTATGTTAACGTACAAACGTTTGCTGCGAGTGAAAAATTGAAAAAATGGCTGACGGATAAATAATTTCTTCTAACAAAATATATATTTGGCATCATAATTGTCGCTTCTAATTGGTAAAAAATTAAATGGTAAGATATAGTGGTTTCATAGGATTTTATGTCAATTTGGGAACTTTTGGAATTAAACACTTTTGATTCCTCATTGCCTTGAAAAATATAGGAAATATGTATAAATATATATAAATAAAATGGAACAACTTTAAAAAATTGTCTACAAATAATTAAATAAAAAATTAATATAACTAACAGGTAAGTACCTACTCCTGAAAAAGTCGATGCTTTAAAAAAAAAGTGTAAAACTATGCAAAAATAGTTAGAAATTCGCGATATGCACAAAATGGGCTTTTTCAATAAATTTTCATTTTGACCCTATCGTATAGAGAACGAAAAAATAAAATTTTCTACCTTACAGTTTTAAAAATATTTAATTATTTACTGAGAAAATAATTAAACCAAGTGCGCTATCTAATAAAAACACGCAGAAGAAAGTACAAACGTCGCAACAAAACCGGCAAATGGGCAACCCGGGACAGCCTTCATTCAGATAACAAATAAGAAATCTTCAATGTTTCACGTTCTGACATGTTGTGAAATTGTAAACTAAAAAACATCAATGATTTATCATTTCCGCTTATTTAAATAGAGATTTTTTAAAAAGTTTTAACAGTCGCCATTTTGAAATAGCTTAACAGAATCGCGCCAAAATTTATAAGCATACGGTACGAGATATTAGCTGTCAAATGATGTATCACAAGCTGTATGTTTCCATTTAAAAAAAAGATCGATGTCGTCATATCTTTGACAAACGAATAACGTCAAAATGTGAGCATATATGAAACTAAGTTGACGTGTCCGAGCGTTTCTCCAAAACTTACAGGAGAGGCTATATTAATTTTATTCCGGACTTCTGCGAAGCCCTGTGTATAATAGTAGTTCCAGTTTGAACAGAAATAAAATGGTGTGTCTACTATACAGGGTCCTGCACCTCACCTCCCGTCTTCTATAGCTCACTTATTCATTAAGTTAGGAGTGTGATACTTTGAAAACCTTACCTGTATCCTAGGGCGCATTTTAGGAAAATATTTTTGTATATACAGGGTGTTCCAAAAACGTGTGACGTCATAAGGATCTATTTTTTTAGATTACATGCTATATATATTCTTACTTACTTGAATTCCTCGTATAGTTGCCTACATAGCCCCAAAATTTTAATGAAATCGGTTCAGTATTATAGGCGAAAAAAAATAAAAACTAAAAAAAATCAGTTTTGCACCACTGGTTTTAAAAATGAATAAAAAATAAAAATAATGCCTCGTTAATAAAATTGTACAAAGGTACTTAATAAATAAGGTCAAACAGTCTCGTTAACCAAGTTTGATTAATACGAATTGTACAGGGTGTCCAAAGTTTAGTCTCAAACTTTGCAAACTTTAAATCAGTTTATTTTTCTTATTTCAAATTGTAACCCCTGTATATTATTGTGTCATTCGATGCAGAATTAAAAATTAAACATTTGTTCTAATTACAACCCTATCGCAATTTCTAAAGCATTAAAACTTATTTGCAGAAAACTCCTTTTATCAACTATTCCACCAGTCATTATCATAAATAAATATCGAAGGTGACTTTGAAAAACAATTTATTGGAATTAACGTTTACTAAGATGACAAAAAATAATTATTTTCGCATGCTTCTAATATGAAAATCATATCTACGCGCTCTTCTTGATTGTATTCCATCATAAAAAATAATATAGATTAAATAATCTAACAATATTTGAAACTAAAGTCAAAATGGGCTTTTGTCGTTTTAATAAACTTTTATACCAATACATTTTTTTTCAAAGCCACCTTTCATATTTATTTATAATAATGACTGGTGAATAGTTGATAAAATGAGTTTTCTGCAAATAGGTCTTGATGCCTCAGAAATTGCGATAGGGTTGTAATTAGAACAAATATTTGATTTTTAATTCTGCATCAAATGACATAATAATATACAGGGGTTCCAATTTGAAATAAGAAAAATAAATTGATTTAAAGTTTGCAAAGTTTGACACTAAATTTTGGACACCCTGTACAATTCGTATTAATAAAACTTGGTTAACGAGTCTGTTCGACCTTATTTATTAAGTGCCTATGTATAATTTGATTAACGAGGCTTTATTTTTATTTTTTATTAATTTTTAAAACCAGTGGTGCAAAACTAATATTTAATAGTTTTTATTTTTTTTTCGTCTATAATACTGAACCGATTTCATTAAAATTTTAGGGGTATGAAGGCTACTATAACAGGCATTTAAATAAGTAAAAATATTTACACACACATGTAACTTAAAAAAATAGATCCTAATGACGTCACACTTTTTTGGAACACCCTGTATAAATAAAAATAGTATCCTGAAATGCGCCCTGGAATACAGGTAAAGTCTGCAAAATATTAAAATCCTAACTTAACCAATAAGTGAGCTATAGAAGACGGGAGGTGAGACGCAGGACCCTGTATACTATAATGACAGGTAATAATATCATAAAAAAACAAATGGAAAAAAAAATGTTGTCGCCAAAATGTAGATCATACAAAATCTCAATCGACGTGTTTTTCCATTTAAAAAAAATATATTTTCCTAATCTAGCGAATTTGTTCCGGTTATAATCCTCACTCTGTACAACAAACCCGTACAACATAATTTCAACAGAAAATCAAATCCGCCCTCATAAACAATAAACTGGTTCGCAGGACGAAATAAATATAATTCTTTTACTCTAATAATAGAATATTAATGTCCAATCGTCCACATAAAGAGACATAAATAACTATGAGTCAATTATCTATACAATTCATTTGGTGCATTGTACAGATTCTTGGTATCACCGATCGGCAAGGCCAGGCGGTTTGCGTCTCCATAAGTTCGCCACTGATATTGTAAGAGAGAGAGCATCGGTGGGCGACTGCGATGGATTACAAATAAGCTAAGAAATAGACTAAAAATCGAATTTTCGTTTAAAAAAAAAACCGTAATCGTTTTGAAAAAAATGTTTTTATAAAAGTTGTCTAAAATTAGTTACAGAATATTGGAAAGTCCATATGGTGTTGCTAAATTAAAAAATAAATGATTTAAATATACATAATACATATATGACAAACCAAAAGGACTTTCCAATATTCTTTGCTAAATTTCAAAAAACTTTTATATACAACATTTTTTTCTTAATCGATTAATAAACCCTTGAAAAGAAAACTCGTTTTAGAGGTGTACGGAGTCCTCTTCACTAATGGCCCTATTCGCCGTAGGTGCGATAGTTTGGGTTATGTTTTAAGCTGGCTTAACGCATATAAAAAACGGAAGTTAAGCGCGCTTAACCAACAACTCCTAAATTATTTATTTTAGGAGTTGTTGTCTTAAGTCATAAGCGAAGCTTCTGAATATACGGAGAATATTATGGCCATAAAGGGATCTAAATTTAATACCGTTCAAAATTGACAGTTCTAGGTTTAAAATGACAAGTATCAGAATAGTTCAATTAAGTTTTGTATTGTATATATTTTTTATGATTTTTCTTTGAATTTATAAATAAAAAACTATTTATTTAAAAGGTGTTCCATTAAAAAAAGTATGTTTGATATAACGAAATTATACAGAGTGTCCCATTTAATAATTGATGGATACTTTGGAAGCGTTTTCATTTTGCAAAATTTACAAAAAAAACCTTTGTACCAAAATTTGTACTTGGAATAATCAATGCAAATAATTTTTTTTAAGACCGACCAGAAAATATACACTTTCTGGACAATTTTTTGTCCAGAAAATAACGTTTTGCCGGTCTCGGGACCGGAAAATTGACGTAAGGGACCGGAAAAATCCTTTGCAAGTCCCTTACGTCAATTTTCCAATCGCTCTTTGATAATGGAATCTACTTTGATTTCGTTACTAAGGTAACAAAATTTCGAATGTATTGTTGAGTGACAGTTCGTTTGATGAATTTTTTGTTTATGTCAAACTTGTTTCGCGAGTGCGCAAATTTAAAAATATTATGAATCAGATTTTGAGTTATCGGAAGTCATACGATGCATTTAAAAATTGGTGTCGCGAAAAAAAAGTGAAAAATGTAAAAGAAGAAGTCCTTTTGGCATATTTTGCTGAAAAGTCCCAAAAACTGGCTTCTTCAACATTATGGAGCTTATATTCAATGCTCAAAATCTACTTTGGCCTTAAAAGATAATGTGAACATTAATAATTTTTTTAAACTGATAGCGTTCATTAAAAAGAAGTCTGTTGGTCATAAACCGAAGAAATCTAAAATTCTGTCAAGAGAACAAATTGAAACGTTTCTGAACAATGCTCCCAATAGCGAATATCTTCTGCTTAAGGTAAGTTAAAATAAAAAACAAGTAAAAACAAGTAAAAACTGGTTACAATTTACAATAAATTTTAATTCTATTTTAGGCGCTTTTAATTATGGGTTCGGCAGGTGCATGTCGCCGCGAGGAACTCGTTAATATGGCAATCGAAACAATGTTGATAGTTAAAATACCCATAACCAAGACAAATACCACCAGGACGTTCATTCTAAATTCCGAAAGAGATTTGCAACTTTATAGGAATTATTTGCAATTGAGACCACCGCATACTAACCATAAACGGCTATTTGTTTTTTTCAAAGATGGGAAGTGTTCAACCCAAGTAGTAGGATTGCATTCTGTGGGAAAAGCCCCTAGCAAAATCGCTTCTTATCTTAAATTAGACAATCCAGGCGAATATACCGGCCACTGCTTTCGTCGAAGTTCAGCAACTCTACTAGTAGATGCAGGAGGTGACTTTTTAAATTTAAAAAGGCATGGTGGATGGAAATCTTCCACTGTAGCAGAAGACTACCTAGAAAATTCAGTAAAAAACAAAATTGATATAGCAAACAAAATCCAAGCGGGATGTTCCAAAGATAATATACAGAAAACTAATTTTGTTACCACTACCACTACAAAAAATATAACAATTCCCACCATTTCAGACACATCTTCCCTCCAAATATTTAACGTTCACAATTCTACATTTAACATAAATATTCAAAAATAACGTATTTTCCAGTTTATGCAGTTGTTTCCAGTATTTTTATTCTTTTATCTGGTTTTAGTAATGTTAATGAATTTTTTATATAAAATGAAATAAAATTTAAAGAATTAAAAAATGTATTATATAAAAGTGTCGGTCTTAAAAAAAATATTGTACGTCACGCAACCGGAAATTTGTGTTTTTCAGGTCTCCCCAAGATTCCAGGACTCGCCTATGGCTCGCCCTGGAAATGCTTGTCTCGACCTGAAAAACACTTCTTTCCGGTCTTGTAACGTAAATTACTATTTTCTTATGACATTTGTTAAAATTTGGACCAATAATGTCATTTTCCGACATTTACGAATTGAAGCAAATGCGATATGTCAAAAATTTTAGACTATTTTTTGGTTTCTAATTAAGCAAAAACAAACTACAAAATTATTTTTTTTTAAACTTCACGTATAAAAATGTATTCCATAGGGTGCAGGCTTTTCCACGGATACTGCATCCTCCTAAACTTATAAATTAGATTATTTTCGTATTTGAACAAGCAAAATTCGCTAAGTGTAGTTTTTAGTATTCTCCATTACCCCTGATTACTGTATTTTGTTCGTAAGTTGATGTTCGCTTTGCCTCGCATCTTCATTGTTTATGTATGCCAGAGTTCTTTCCGAGCAATTTAACTAACTTACTGAAATATGGCTGAGATGAGGATTATCTATGTTATTTTCAAAATCGTAAATCATAATTGTCCTACAGCACATTTCTGGCGATAATAGTTTAGCGTATGCGAATCGTTTATCATTTACACATGTATCTTCAACTTTTGTAGGCTACAGTGACTAAATATAAGTATACCTACGTTTAATTATAATTTTATTATAATTATAAGCCATGATATGGCCACATGCGTCCAGGCATGGATCTGAGGAAATAAAAGGAAATGTATAAGTAAGTTGTTGATGTTAATTAGGTTGGAAATTAAAATAAGTAAACACGTCGATTAAGCTTCTGTCTAGATAAATAAAACATGCTATTTTTCCAATAGTAATGGACCTATTGTTAATTCTGCAGTAGACTAACACTTCACTTATGTAACAGTTTGTTTATTCTGTGTTACTGATGGCCACTTGTCCTTTCGAACATTCAGCCAGCTTGTTCTTGGCCCTACAGCTTAACGTTGGTTTCGAACCACGATCTTCAGTCATGCGACACCCCCCAAGGGCTATCAACCCTCGGTTTGTTGCCATTGCATAACCTATCGATTGGGGAGTGTATATACTTTCTTCCGCACCCCAAGCAATGTCTGATCTCATCTGGCCTGGTTACCGGCGTGTGGGAGATGATACATTTTACACTCTTTCCTGCATTATTAAACCTGCTAAATTTCGGACATATTTTTTATTGTGCGTATGCCCACTCCGAGGATCGAACCAGCGGCGGCGCCAGGGAGAAGCCATGGTGGGCACCGGCCCACCCCATAAACAAGGGTGCCTACCCTAGTACTCACCCAAAATTAAGGAAATCGGTTTTATAATGGAATTTTTGTGGGGGAATGGGGACTTGACTATGAAATTTTTGATGAGAAAGGAGTGGTAATATAAAAGGATGTAATAAGAGATAAAGAGCTCGATGACGACCTTTATTGTCATCAGTTTGGAGAAGAGGAGAGTTTTGTTTACCCCCCTTATGGCGTTATAGAGCGTGGGGAAGGAGGCAACCTCTTTTATTTTTAGATGTTATTTTGTATTTGGGTAGTGCCCTTTTCAAAAATCATCGGGCCAAATTGTCCCCACCCATCCCAAAAATCCTGGCGCCGCCACTGGATCGAACTAGGAACGCCACGGTCGAATGTCAGTAACTCACCTCTGAGCCACTTTCTCAAAGTGGAGCTAGTGAGATAGTTAGACTACGTGGAGAAGACTACGGTTTCAGTTTTTAAATTCTTCAATTATTTACTAAGAAAATAGTTAAACAAAATACGCTCTTTAATAAAAACACACACAAGAACGTACCGACGTCACAACAAAACCGGCAAATCAGCAACCTGGACCAACCTTTATCCGACACTCTCCGTCCTAATCCTAACTTATATCTAAAGACTGATGTTCTGTTCTGTTCTATTCTATTTAAACAAAGATAACGGCGAAATGGGTTTTTAACTATTTTTAAACAACTAACTCGGTTCTCATGATAGAATACTAAGATGATATTTAGAGGCTGTAACGTCATGTGTTTTATGGTTATGCCCTCACCACCATGACATGATGGCACAACCTCTGATTAATGTCATATATCCTTAGTTTTTTTGTATTATGCGACAGTGGCGTAGCCAGAAATTTAGTTTGGGGGGCCCAAAAGGACCTGAAATCGACCAACTGCAGGCGAAGTTTCTTTCGGGTGCCACGCCCAAAAACCCTTTTTTGGACCATTAAAAAAGTTCAAATCAGAAAAAATAGATATACCGGGTGTTGCGTCGTCGAGCGGCACATAGGAAATCCCATGTAATTTTAAATGGGGTCAATTATTGGCTTCCCTAATTATTTTAGAGAAATATTCTATTTAGGTTTATTAAAGAGCACTAAAACCCACATTCAAAAGAATAACTTTAGATATTTTTAATGAGCCCGTTAACGGGTTATCGCCGATTTCTTTTTAACTATTTCTCCTTTTTATGGCCCCGTATTTGCGGGCACCAGTCAAGGTAAAAGATGACTGTCAAATAAAGTTGTCATTTTGAAATGTGTGCTTTATTGTTATAAAAACTCGTACATCGACAATATTAGCCATGAATTACACTTCTGAAGAAAAAATATTGATGATTAAATGGTATTATCAAGGAAATAGTTATCAAAATGTGTCAGACATGTTTGCTGATCTGTATCCGAATAGACCGATACCTGCAAAATCTACAGTCGAAAGGACTATCAAGAAATTTGAGACAAAAGGCACTGTAATAAATAACTGCAGATGTGAAGAAAGGCAGGAACAAAGAAGAGATACAAGAAATGATAGGGACTTGCAAAGGTAGAAACAAAGAAGAGATGCAAGAAATGATAGGGACTTGCAAGTTTTATTGTGCGTGGAAGAAAATGATGGGAAGATCAGCACAAGGAAACTTGAGGATGACATAGGATTAGATCACACCACAGCGTTACGAGCTTTGAAACGACATAAATATTATTCATACAAATATGAAAAGCACCAAGAGCTAAGAGATAGGGACGAAATACGACGACAGGAGTTTTGTTTTGGTATGATTGAAAGAGCAAACATCGAGGCAAACATGGATAGGGAATTTTTTAAAAACATTTGTTTCACTGACGAATGCACATTTACCTTAAACAATAAACCCAATGTTCAAAATTATCGATTTTGGAGCAAAGAAAACCAACACAGGTTTGTCGAAACAAGGACGCAATATCCACAAAAAGTTCATGTTTGGGCTGGGATTTTCGGAGAAAATATTATCGGGCCATTATTTCTTACACGAAATTTAAATGCAGAATATTTTTTGGAACTACTTGAAGATCATATTTTACCTACTTTACATGATGCCGCCAGGGAATATCAGGAAGTTTGGTACCAAATGGATGGCTGCCCGGCACATAGTACCCTGGCTGTCCGGAAATATTTAAACCGTGCTTTTAATGTAAATGTTATTGGCTTAAATCATACAGTAAATTGGCCAGCCAGGTCTCCTGATGTATCGCCAAATGATTTCTTTCTCTGGGGCCATTTGAAAAACAGGATATACAAAGATAAAAAAATACCCAAATCTAGACGAGTTAAAAAAATGCTATTTCTGCCGAATGCAATAGAATTTCAGTTTACCAACTAGCGAATGTAAGAAGAGAATTTTATGATCGCCTCGGTTATTGTCTAGCAGTCAATGGAGGAATATTTGAACATCTTCTTAAATCCTAAAGTTCTAACAATTTAATAGTACCTACCTATTAATTAGTAAAATATTGAAACATGTAAAATGTCATAATTAACCTTGTAATTGGATACTTTATTTTAGTTTTATTCAGATTAATTTGTACTCATAAATACACCTTTAATATTTTCGATGTACGAGTTTTTATAACAATAAAGCACACATTTCAAAATGACAACTTTATTTGACAGTCATCTTTTACCTTGACTGGTGCCCGCAAATACGGGGCCATAAAAAGGAGAAATAGTTAAAAAGAAATCGGCGATAACCCGTTAACGGGCTCATCAAAAATATTTAAAGTTATTCTTTTGAATGTGGGGTTTAGTGATCTTTAATAAACCTAAATAGAATTTTTCTCTAAAATAATTAAGGAAGCCAATAATTGACCCCATTTAAAATTACATGGGATTTCCTATGTCCCGCTCGACGATGCAACACCCGGTATATTATTGTTTTTAAAAATTGTAGGGAGTTCTCCACTAATATGAATAGTTTAAAACTTTATGAAATAAGCATAACAGCAAAAAAAATATTAAAAATAAGGTTTATTTTTTTATTTATTGAAAACAAAAATGTGTTAACTATAATCGATAATTATTAGAAGCCATAGTCATGTAAAGATTATGCATGCAAACACCAATAAAACTTTTTAAATTAATAAATAAAATCCGAGGAGGGTGTCGCGCGCCGCGGGTGTATTTAAAAGTTTTAAGATTTGCGTGGATGTCAGTTTGTCTTGCAATCATTTTGTATATATAAGATGATGTGTTATTTCATTTGGTGCGTTATTGATAGGGTTGACGTAATTTCGTTTCCTAATTATATTTTAAATCTTTTGGTTTTTTAGATTTCGGGCGCAGTAAGCTCTTCTTCTTCAGTAAACCAATCTTGACCAGATGGCGACCAAAAAGTTTTGTTTGTCTATTTCTCGAGAACTACAAAAATGGATATTCTCTCAGAACTATGAAGAAATTACCAATATCTCTTCGTTACTTTCCATAAATCATCATAACGTGCTCGTGGCTGGCAGCAAGGTCATTAACCAATTCATTTAGGAATCGTAATAATTAAATAAATATGAATATCCAAACCCATTTACAAACTGATGATCCCTCGCCCACAAAGCACATTATTACAAAATTGCACATTACACCGATATTATATTCATAACGGCAAACGCGTCGTACAAAAGACGCCACGTGGCGCTCACGTGTCCGTTCCTGCGACGGCGTTGGCGTCGTGGCGCTTGCACTGCTGCGACGCCTAACGAACCATGGACGCCGAACGACAGTCGTCCAATTACTTTGCGGCGAATTAGCGGGGATTTAAAAAATACGGAAAAGGTTTTTCTATCACGATGGTATAATAATTTTTTTGAAGTTATTTAATATTCATTGTTACGTTATTTTTGAGAAATAATAATAATGTTAATTTTTGCCCCTGAATAATGATCCACTGGTTGCGCCCTATCACATCGAAACATTTTCATAACTCATCTTTTTACACCAACCAAAGAGCCATTTTTATCATATCACCATAACAGATTAATATATTGTCTATTTCAGAAAGGTGTAAAGTAATAAAATGGGAAATTCCGTCCAGTTCGGCTCAATTTCGGCGTCAGACAGCAAGTTAATTTTGTGCATTAATTTATTTAGAAGGAAGAAATAATTATTAGCTTAGCAAATTTACACAAACATCGTTTTATGAAATATGGCGCGAAAGGTATAGCTGCAAAACATAGTGTAACTGTGCTGCACACACCGCCATATGTTTGCGAACTAAATGCTATGCAACTTATATGGGCGCAAGTGAAAGTTTGTAGCAAGACACTTAGACACAACATTCAAAATGAAAGACGTTAAGCTACTGTTTAATCAAGCCATTAAGGAAGTGGCACCAGAGAACTGGCGAAAAGCAGTCCATCGTGTCATTAAAGAAGAAGAGAAAATGTGGGATGTTGACGACCTGATCGATCGCACCGTCGACCCGTTAATTATAACGTCAAGACAATTCCTCAGATGACAAAGAATAATATGATTTTTTATAATTTAATTTCTGTATATTGTATTTTTTGTATTTTTTTTTATATTGTTTAATAAAAAATAAATGTGCCTAATACTATCTACATCATGCACGCTTTGTCACACTATTCTCAGTGTTTGTGTATGGATAACAATAGGCAAGACCCATAAATTAACCCAATCCCGGGTGATACTACCTGCATTTGCTGAAAATAAAAAATTTTGCAATGAAATCAATGTCAAATTATGAAAGAGGCTTAAATATTCGTTGGGTCACTCTATAGTCCCTTTGCATACCTAATGAGGTTTTATTACTCTACACACCTTTCTGAAATAGACTATAGATAGCTGACAACTTCAGAAAAATTACACTTTTATTGAGCGAATACGTTTTGGGTTAATTTTCATAAAGCTAGTATTTTATTTTGTCCACTCTTTTTTACTATAGCTCACTTAGTGACGGTTCCTCCTTAGGGCCGCATAGCCGCCCCCAGAAAATATTATAATTTTATTTCATCTTGTTTAATTTATCGAGAAACAATAAATAAATTTGGTAGATATATAATTCACTATCTACAACACGCTGAAATTACGTTGGTTTGTACGCAATTGTCGTGCGGAAAACTACAAAGTACCAACGTAAAGTTAGAGACGCGGCGGCGCTTAAAACGTGCAGTTTGGTAATTCAGCCCATTTACAAGCGGAATTTTACAATACTTTATCAGAAATCGATTCCAATTAGAAGATATTAATAATCTTCGTAAGTGGAACGTCTAATTTTCAAAAATTATTAATTTGTTTGAAGGTTTTGGGTATTCTAGGGTTATCTAAGGTGGCCGGGTACCCGGCACCCCCCTAAATACGCCATTGCCTACAGAACTTATTGGAGGTCAGCATTTTACCTTTTGCTAATTATGTATGATCGCACCTAGCTAGTAACACAATAATTATTAGGCAATCCAACGATGTATCAAAAAGGGCGGCTTTGGGCAAATATTGCTTTGTAATTAGTATACATGTGACCAAAAATTTAGCATTGCTAGTGACATTTAACTGGTGGCTCAATACTTTTTGCCAATACCCGTCATTTTAAGTCACTTGGTTTAGATTCGCTAATCATAAAATCAAATATGTTAAAATATAACTCAAATTAAAGGGCACAGAGGAATAATAGGTCAGCACTGCTTTCTCAAATTTTTATTTTTTAGAATTAGCGACATTTTTTCGAAAAGTTTATAGTTAACATCCACTAATTAAAATGATCATGAAAATATCGGCGTAGGCGAGAGTTTTGATTGCAAATTGTGAAAATTAAGGAAATTAGCTTACATTTATCTATACTTATTATTACAGCTCTTTAAACTAATTTTCAAATTTAAAATAAGTGCCAAGTTATTTAGGAGTAATTGTGAGAACAGCTTCGATACCCTGTAGTATATCAGATTTCGATAATACAACGAAAATTGGCACATAGGTATCGCAGAAAACGCCCCTTTACGTGTGAAAATGGCAAGTGTTTTCCGATATTTGAGTAGCGGCAATAAGAAGAGTGGCTGTTTACTAATAGACACTTAGCTTTTCAAGGATATATTGGTTGACAAATATTGTGTTTCGGAGAGCTAACAACCTAACGACATGGTAAACCGATCCTCTTTGCTCCGGTCGGTACAGATTATTTACACAGTAATTATAATTGAACAGTAAGATGGAATATAGAAAGATGAAACTAGCTTAGCAATTAGTAATATTAAGTTTTATGTTGTTATTAATGTTATTATTATAAATATTTTTTTAAGAACTAGCTATCTCGTTAGCTGTAAATTCGCGGTATGCATGGAGTGGACTTTGAGTATGACCGTAGATGCGCAAAAATGAGCACATGCTGAAATATTCTATTTTTTGTGATAAAAGTTAAAGTGCATACCTTAAAAGTTTACAACGAAAAAGGTAGGAAAAATGTTGTGCAGAATTTTTTCGCCTTGTCGAAAAATTATCATTTAATAGAGGTACACACTATTTATGTTCATGTTAAAAAAAAAAGAAATCCCTTTTGACTACTGTATAGGTAGTATAGGATATTGTCATTATACATTAATAATATATAGGTATAAAAAATAATATAAATGAACAATGTTAAACCCTAAATTGTAAAACACAATCACATGATTTTATTTTCACGTCTGCAGTATACGTAAGCAGTAAGCTACTTAAACTGAAACAAGAGCATCTACACAAACTAATTGGTTATGCTTTGCTGCGCTAAAATTGCAGCTCAAGGAGCAATATTTTAGCCACAACGAGTACTGCCAAAAAATAGATGATCCTATCCGATCGTCATAACAACGAGGCCGTTTCGGGGCCTGTGGATTAGCGTCAGAACCGAAGGCAATGTTGCCAATCCTCCCGATTTATCGGTAGATCTATCAAATTTATTTATCGTCTCTCGATGAACTAAACATAATGAAATAAATCGTATTTTCGCCTGGGAGGAACAATTATTACAATTTAAATTACTTTGTTTGTGATCCAGTAGATTTTTATAGTATTGTTTTTATTACAAAAACAACTGTTTTTTTTATTTATAAAAAGAAATAAGTGAAATTTTGAAATTTACCACGTAGGTCTCTACTCTAAACGAATCGATATC
Source organism: Polydrusus cervinus (assembly GCA_935413205.1). Taxonomy (NCBI): domain Eukaryota; kingdom Metazoa; phylum Arthropoda; class Insecta; order Coleoptera; family Curculionidae; genus Polydrusus; species Polydrusus cervinus. Next base: position 49,313,066 of record OW284514.1, read on the forward strand.
ACCACCGTATGAATTGACCAGTAAAACTGACCTAAAAATATATTAAATATGTCAACGCCTTGACGCCTTCTCATGATTTGACAGACGAAACGAACCTCAATTTATTTAGTTCTAGTCGATGATATGGAGGTAACCACTGTTCGTTAGGCCTCCCGCAAAGACGCCCCCGCCCCCTGACCCTTCAAAATTCCCAAATAAAAGGGCTAAAAATTCTGTCTTACTTACTTCTTTTACACCGAAAAGACTATATTTTAAGTACATAAATGACGTTAAAAAATCTGTTGTTTTAACATAAAACACCATGCTTATGTCATGAAAATCTACAAAATATATAAATGAAACGCTCCAAATTCTAATTTATCTGCTGACAACATTTTGATTTTTTCTATATAAGAAAATAATGAAAGAATAAATAATCTATTCGGATTAGGATGATGAACGGTGAGTGAAATACTGATATTTACATTTAAAGATAACGATATTTATAATGAGAATAATTTGACGTATCTATCACTTTCAGTTACACCCGAAGTTAAGTTTAACATTGGTGACATTTTGCCAACCAACAATCGATTTTTCAGACGCTAAAATCTCCGCACGGGCTGGAACTTGAAACCAGATTTTTGATTCGCTAAAAAGAATTATATTTGCCGCTGAATATGAAACGGGTTTTTACAAAATTGTGTGTGTGGATTCCGAGAAAATCACATTTGAAATATCGTTTAGCGGGATTTTGTTGGTTGGCAAAATGTCGCTATTGCTATTTTTGGTCCTGGATATTATTTTGTTACCGACATTTGAAGCATAATTACACCAACAATTTAAAGTCAAACAAATTTTAATTTATGAAGTAATAAACGCAGAAAAAAAAATTTACAAAATTCACAAATTTTCGTTTTTTGCTTTTATTACTTCATTAAGAACCTTTCATACAAGCGTAAAACGCAGCATCGTTTCCTGGCTTGTCTAATTGAAAATTTAATACAAAAAATTTACCAAGAGGTTTACAACAACTTCTAGGTTGGCGGATGATAAATTTTTTTTTTCAAAAAAGTTTCAATTATAAAGGTTCAAAATATATCATCCGCCATGCAGAATATAAAAATATAAATATTGCGGCTATTCATGTTAGTTTCGTATTTTCCATTGAAATTATATACGATTATCTTAAAAATCTCCACTGACGTCGCGCCACTGAATTCTCGTAAAATTCGTTTTTATAATATTTTGTATTTATTGTCACCGTCAGACAGAGGTACAATATGCCCGATGTGATAAAAATGCACTATTTGTTCGTGATGACTCATCGACTACTGTCTGTATTAATCAAAATATTTTTAGTTCAAAACTGTAGGTAATTGCTACTCAAGGACGGATATTTAGCCCCTTGATGCGGCACTGGCTACTAATTTTTTTGTTAATCAATAACCGGACGCACGAGGGTGACTAGACACTAAACAATGTTTCGTCAGTGAAGCTGTGATGCATAAGGTGTGATAATAATATGAATGATTCTAGCCAGGGAAATGGGGATACTTAGACATAAACACTTAAATACTTATTAATGTTTTTAATACTAAAAATTGCCTGTGGTAGAATGATACAAACTTGAACATACAAAAAATTGCAGGACAGGATTCAGAACAAAATGTCCTTTGTGATAAAAATTGATTAACAATATGTAATTCACTATTCAAATTAAAACGATAAAGTTAAAAAAAATGTCTACTCTTTTTACTACACTTGTTGTAGGTACTTAGAGAAAGTACTGATTTACTTAAATCCAATAAATAAAGTATGAATCCAGATATGTTTACAGCTGAGTGTGAATAAAGTTCGTAAACCTTAGGGGAATTTCTCAGATTTGGGCAGTCACATACCTTGAGACGGCTTCTATTTTACTGTTTTCAAACCGTGTTTGTGATACCCACTGCTTTCTTGATCATCAAGCTTCAGCCAGGGGATGTAGAGGGAGGAGTGCTAACCCTTGTCACATATTACTCCATCACAATATCACAACCTTTTAATAAGTAAAACACCCAAGAACCTACTGTAAGTGAATTACCGCGCGAAAGATAAACCCGTGAATTTTACTTTACCGGGTTTTATCGATCTTTTAGAGCCAGGGCAGCGTGAACTTGCTTTTGAGTGCGTTGCGGGTTTTTTCTACACTGCTCTTTGCCGGTGTTAGTACTCGGCCAGAAGGGTGGTTAAAAGAGGCGAGAGAAGGGACGCATCCCTGCATCCAGGCAAAAGATGGTACGGTGTTTTTGCATTTTAACTCGAAATAATTTTAACTAATACTTGTGTAAGACAGAGAACTGTTGACTGTTTTTAAAGAGATGGGCTGATGGTTTGCTTAATGCGTTTCGGAGAGGCCTATTTCTGGGTATTTCGTCAAGCGGTTTTTCTATCGTACTACAGATTTTATGTAAAAGCGGATGAATTTAGAAATTTGTTCATTGGCGGAGGGCAACTTACTAATGAATAATTATTTAACTAATACTAATAGTTGCGAGATCGCAACATACACCCCCGCGTTGAATACTCGTACTTCAAGACGAGAACGGAGCAAAAGCGAAATGAAGGACTAACCTAATAAAGCGTGAAGAATGGCGTGATTACCTATTCTTTGTTTTGAGACATTTATGTCATCAGAGTGTCACTACTGGGTAGGGGACATATCTTAACAATGCTTCGAGTGAGCACATTGTCTTGTGTTTTTAGTTTGGCCATTCTTACTTTTCCGTCGGCACTAGGGATGACCTCTATTATTTTGACCAAGGGCCATCTCAAGGGAGGAGTGTCATCCTCTTTTAATAGAGCGAGAGTATTAACCTTTAGATTAGGGACAGAGCGATACCACTTTGGGCGATTCTGAAGTCGGTTTAGATAGTCGATTGACCATCGTTTCCAAAATGACTGTTGGATGTGGGAGATTTTTTGCCATAAGGTCAGACGGTTATCCGGGATGTCAGTGAGGTTTTTTTCAGGGTATGATGAGATATTTGTGCCAATTAGAAAGTGGCCTGGGGTCAGGACCTGAAAATCATTGGGATCATTAGATAAAGGGCATAAAGGTCTTGAGTTTAGAATGGCCTCTATCTGGGTCAAAATTGTATAAAACTCTTCAAATGTGAATCGGGTTTCACCAACTAGGCGGATGAGATGGTACTTGGCACTTTTAATGGCTGCTTCCCAAATACCACCCCAGTGAGGGCTGCGAGGGGGGATACATTTAAATTCAATTTCATTCTGAGAGAGAGATTCTGCAATGGAATCAATATTATTCTGATTTTGGAAGAATTGATACAGTTCCCTTAATTGGTTTCTTGCTCCCAAAAAATTGGTAGCATTATCAGTGAAAATGATTTTAGGGTTACCGCGACGAGCGATAAATCTTTTTAGTGTCATTAAGAAGTGTTCTGTGGATAAACCAGTCACCAGCTCAATGTGAACGGCTCTAGTCGCCATACAAACAAAAACAGCTATGTAGCACTTGATGAGTGGTGCTTTACGTAAATTAGATGACTTGATAAAAAAGGGGCCGCCATAGTCAACTCCTACACGGCTGAAACAACGGGAAGCATTTACGCGTTCTTCGGGCAAATCGGCCATAATTTGCTCGGCGGGCTGTGCTCTGAAGCGAAAGCAAGTGACACAATCTATTATTATTTTCTTTACTGACCTGAGCCCATTCAGTGACCAAAACTTAAGTCTGAAATTTGAGAGTGTGTTCTGCGCACCTGCGTGACCTAGGCGTTGATGTTCTTGTTTGAGCATTAGAGATACGACATAATTATTTGAGGGTAAAAGGATGGGGTGTTTCTGATCAAATGGAAGATCAGCCTTTTCTAACCTGCCCCCTACTCTGAGAAGTAAGTTTGGATCGAGGAAAGGGTTCAATTTTGCTAAGCTTTTATCACTTAGGGGCTTGTTACTAGACAATTCATTTATTTCTTTCGGAAAATAATGTGATTGCAAAATTGTAATGATAAATTTTAGAGAAGCGTCCAGTTCTTGTACGGTTAGTGGGCCAACGGTTTTATTTTCCCTATTTTTGGTGCTAGCAATGAATCTTAATACATACGCTATACTACGTTTTAGTCTAGCAAACGAGGAGAATTTTTCAAACCTTTGAAGCCAAAAGATGTTATGATTATCTCTTGGCGTGGCGATGAGGGAGATTTTCCTTTCTTCAGGAATTTCTGAGACATTGGGGATTTCTGTATTTGAGGAGAGTTGTAGATTTGGGTCAGACAAGAATGTGGGGCCTTTCCACCAAGCTTGACATTGTTCAACATCGCGGATGGGGATTCCTCTAGAGGGAAGGTCTGCAACATTTTGCGACGAGCTAATGTGATGCCATTGATATTGTGATGTAAGATCTTGGATTAGGGAGACCCTGTTGGCGACAAACACGGCCCACCGACTGGCAGGTGAGGCTATCCAGCATAGGGCTATCTGAGAGTCAGTGTAGAGGGTAACTGAATTTACTTCAAATCTAGTTTTATAGATTGAAAGAAGTTTAGTGACTAATTGTGATAGGAGTACCATAGCACACAATTCAAGACGGGGTATTGATACTGTTTTAAGCGGAGCTACACGGGACTTAGAAGAGATCAATATACAGGAAATAGTGTCATCTGTGTAGATAGCTTTGAGATAGACACAAGCTGAGTATGCCTTTGAACTTGCGTCTGAGAAACCGTGAAACTCTATCTTAGCGATGGGCTTATCGAGAAACAAGTATCTAGGGATTTTTACTGCCTTAAGCAGTGGAAGATTTTCAACAAATGTTTTCCATTCCTGGAGGAGGACCTTGTCAGTAATAGGACTGTCCCAATCTATTTTTAGAGTCCAGAGTTTCTGAATTATGAGCTTTCCGGTTATGATGACTAGTGAGAGAAACCCGAGGGGGTCATAGCACTGAGCTATGGCGGAAAGGATCTTTCTTTTTGTGATGGGACCAGAGAATGTTACGTCTGGGATTACAATTGAGAAATAGTCTTCAGTGGGGATCCATTTAAGGCCTAAAACCTTATTGGGCGTATCATCGAAGTTGATTTCAAGGTCAGAGTTTTCAAACTGAGCGATCTGTTTTAAAAACGGGACTGAGTTTGAACCCCATTTGTGGAGTCTAAATCCAAATGAGTTCAAGAGTGAGTTTAGCTCATTATACAGCCTTTCTAAGTCCGACTGATTGTCACATCCGGTCAGGATGTCATCAACATAGCATTGACGTAAGAGTGATTCTGATGCGAGAGGGTAGTCGTTCTGACCTTTCAAAGCGAGTTCGGCGATTACTCGAGTGGCTAGAAATGGTGCACTATTTGTACCATATGTGACTGTATTGAGTTCAATGCATTCTAATGGCAGATCAGGAGAAGTTCGCCATAAGATATTCAAGAGAAAAGTTTGGTCGGGGTTGACCTTGATTTGTCTGAACATTTTCTCAATATCGGACGTGAGCGCATATTTATAGGATCTGAACCGCAATAAGATGTCATAGAGGTCTGGTTGCACTTGATAACCTTTATGAGTTATGTCATTAAGCGAGATACCTGATGAGCTTCTACACGAAGCGTCAAAAACTACACGGAGTTTGGTAGTGGGGCTGTCTTTTTTTATGACAGCATGGTGGGGCATGAAATACTTGGGTTGAGATAATTCATTTATCGGGGTGAGGGGTACGTATCTAGCATGGCCTAGTGCAACGTATTCATCAATGAATTTTTTATATTCAAGATAATACTCGGGGTTCTTCTGAAACTTAAGTTCTAAGCTGCTAAATCGCTTCTTTGCGATCGAGAGGGAGTCTCCAAGCTTTAAGTTTTCTTGGGGAGACTTTAAGGGGAGATTCACTTGAAATGTGCCATCATTCAATATCTTAGTGGTGGCAATGAAGTTAGCCTCTGCTACTTCATCATCAGGGGAGTGGGATGCCTTCACTGGCAGTTCTTCCATTGCCCAAAATTTTGTGACAATAGTTTCGAGAGAAAGAGCCTCGTCGGCATGAGCAAACAAAGATATGCTTGGAGACTGAGATATATTCAAATGGGAAGTAACTTTGTTACCATGGGGGGACTGAGCAAAGGTTCCACCAAGAACCCAGCCCAAGTGAGTGTTGACTATGGTGGGGAGATTATACCCCAGGCGGATTATACCTTTCGTCAATAGGTCGTAATAAAGATCTGAACCAATCAAAAGATCGATATCCGATGGTTGATTAAACGAGGGATCTGCTAGAGCTAAGTCTCGAGGTATGTTCCAAGAACTACTACTGATAGTAGTATGAGGGAGTTTAGCGGTAATCGCTGGAAGAATTGCACAGGTTAATTTAAACTGTTTGTGCTGATATGTGTTCGAGTGAATCGTCACATCAACCATTTTTCGAGAGAGATTATTTGAGAGAGCTATACCTGAGATGCAGGTAGTTTGCGTATAGGGTTTATAGTTAAGCTTCTGAACTAAGCTATCCGTGATAAACGAGTTTTGAGAACCATTATCTAGAATGGCCTTAGCGTGAACTTTGTGACCATTAGAATCATATAGTGAAACAATGGCCGTAGCGAGAAGAACTTGTGTATTTTTTGTAGAAAGAGCTGAAACAGAAGTTTGGGGAGGTTCTGCTTGATTACTTGAGGAAGAAGCTGGATTCTGAGGAGAGTCTCGGTTGTTAGACTGTGAGTGATAATTTTGAGAGGTTTGACCCCTGTTCTGAGAGTTGTGAGCATTTCTTTGATTATTGTTATAATGAGGTCGTGGGTTTGACGAGTGGAAAAATTGTTGCCTATTCTCAGAGTTTTGCTGTCCTTTCTGGGTCTGAGCGAAGGGTCTCTGAGAAGTAGAGATATTGTGAATCAGTGTGTGGTGTCTTTGACCACAAATCATACAACCCTTATTGGTCATACAGTCAGCCACAGAGTGTTTAGAGCCAAGACAATTGAAACATAGACACTTTGAGAGGATAAAGTTTTTTCGTTCCACTTCCTGTAGAGTTTTAAACTTATGACAAGTATAAATTTTGTGAGAGTGATCATTACAATATAAGCAACCGCTGGACGTGACTGTGGGACTGGGGGAGTTTTGCGAAATCAGGGAGGTTTTATTAACCTTTTGGGTTTTAGGTGCAGCGGAGGGCCCATCAGAGCTGACTAAATTTTCAAGAGCTAGACACCTTTTCTCCAGAAATTGAAAGAAGTCGTCTAAATCAGGTAGCTCATCCTGATCGCGTTCTAGTTCATAGGCCTTTCGCGTGCCAAAATCAATTTTCCTACCAAGAAGATAGATCGTTAGAAGTTCAAACAGTTCTTGGTATGAATGTTTTAGGTTCTTGAGAGAGCAGAGATTACCTTTACAAATAGTGACAAATTCCCTCAAGGTTGATGCGTTACATTTTGTTAATGAAGCACCTTCGAAGAGGGAGGCAAAGTGAGTGTTTACAACCGAAAGTTTATTTTCATATCTTTTTTGTAAGATGTCTAGAGCCGAGTCAAAATTTTCATTAGTAACAGCAAAATTGTCGATTAATTTGTGAGGTTCATCTCTTAAGAATGATTTTAAATAAATAAATCTTTGTATGTTAGAGAGAGAGTTATTTTCTATGATAAGAGTATTGAACAGTTGAATAAAAGGTCGCCACTCTGATGTATCCCCCTTGAAGGGCTTGATATTTATCTGTGGCAGCCTTACATCCACGTGATTTTGCTGTACCACGGTGGGTACTGCGTGCGCAGGAGACGACGGGGGAGTAGGAGATCTTAACCTCTTGACACCATTCTGAAGCAGAACTGATGTTTCAAAGTATACATTTTCTATTTGCTCTATGTCTTCACTATCGTCATCAGTCAAGTGGATAAGATCGCTACCGATTATGTCTTGAGCAGTGCAATAATTTTGAAAAGCTTCTTCGAGCTTATTTAAACGAGTTGAAAAATTCAGAGAATCATTATTACCGTCGTTATCCTTAGCCCACTTGGATATGCGATTAATGAAGCCTTTTGAGCGTTCACGAAGTTGTTTTGCTTGGTCAAAATTCATTTTTAGTTAATAGAACAACAACAAAAAATAAAGAGCTTAGAGCTAAATTGTAAAGAGACTATTTACCTATCAAAGTAAATGTTACAAAGGGGTAGTCAAATAAAAGTTTAAATAATTTGACCAATAGAGATCAAAGGGGGATTATTTTTTTACAATAACCTGTCAAAATTAGTGTCAAAAGAATCCTCATTTTTTACTAGAATCAAACATATCCACGCTCGAAGGACCAATGATGCGGCACTGGCTACTAATTTTTTTGTTAATCAATAACCGGACGCACGAGGGTGACTAGACACTAAACAATGTTTCGTCAGTGAAGCTGTGATGCATAAGGTGTGATAATAATATGAATGATTCTAGCCAGGGAAATGTGGATACTTAGACATAAACACTTAAATACTTATTAATGTTTTTAATACTAAAAATTGCCTGTGGTAGAATGATACAAACTTGAACATACAAAAAATTGCAGGACAGGATTCAGAACAAAATGTCCTTTGTGATAAAAATTGATTAACAATATGTAATTCACTATTCAAATTAAAACGATAAAGTTAAAAAAAATGTCTACTCTTTTTACTACACTTGTTGTAGGTACTTAGAGAAAGTACTGATTTACTTAAATCCAATAAATAAAGTATGAATCCAGATATGTTTACAGCTGAGTGTGAATAAAGTTCGTAAACCTTAGGGGAATTTCTCAGATTTGGGCAGTCACATACCTTGAGACGGCTTCTATTTTACTGTTTTCAAACCGTGTTTGTGATACCCACTGCTTTCTTGATCATCAAGCTTCAGCCAGGGGATGTAGAGGGAGGAGTGCTAACCCTTGTCACATATTACTCCATCACAATATCACAACCTTTTAATAAGTAAAACACCCAAGAACCTACTGTAAGTGAATTACCGCGCGAAAGATAAACCCGTGAATTTTACTTTACCGGGTTTTATCGATCTTTTAGAGCCAGGGCAGCGTGAACTTGCTTTTGAGTGCGTTGCGGGTTTTTTCTACACTGCTCTTTGCCGGTGTTAGTACTCGGCCAGAAGGGTGGTTAAAAGAGGCGAGAGAAGGGACGCATCCCTGCATCCAGGCAAAAGATGGTACGGTGTTTTTGCATTTTAACTCGAAATAATTTTAACTAATACTTGTGTAAGACAGAGAACTGTTGACTGTTTTTAAAGAGATGGGCTGATGGTTTGCTTAATGCGTTTCGGAGAGGCCTATTTCTGGGTATTTCGTCAAGCGGTTTTTCTATCGTACTACAGATTTTATGTAAAAGCGGATGAATTTAGAAATTTGTTCATTGGCGGAGGGCAACTTACTAATGAATAATTATTTAACTAATACTAATAGTTGCGAGATCGCAACACCCCTTTTTGAACAAAGCGAAAAGGATAAGAAATATTGATCAAAAAATGAAATGGCGAATGCACCATCAGACTTCACTTTTCTCTTAAAAATAACACATAAAAAACATCAACATTAAAATGATACCAGAAATAAAAATGCATATTTAATAACTGTGTGACAAAATCGCCAAATTACACAATTATATTCTTTTCATAGAGTTAAATCTCACGGGGCAGTTTGTTATTTTTGTAACAATGAAACTAATACGAGATAAAAAGTATCCCTCCGGTTTTTGGCGGCTTGGCTGTGTGAAAAACTCGAAACGACACGCGCCCTATCTTTTTTACCCCCCGCGGAGGACAATAATGGGGTGGATACGTTTTAGTTACAATAAGATACACTAATGATGTGTTGATAATAATAATAAGCAACTCCAAATTGGTCATTACTTACTTTTAGTGTTTCATAATAATATTGAATCACTTATCGGTCCATCAAGTTAGGTAGAGAATGTTAGATTTATCCATCACTTCCAAATACCCCTTCTAAAATACCTACTTACATAAAAAATTAAATTAGAAATCTCGGTGTAAAAACCAGGTAAGTCACATATTTAAAAGTGTTGATAAATAAAAAAAAAACGTATACATATGAATAGTATTCACCTGAAGATGAATGGATATACTTACCAGTTGAAACGTTGTGATGTAAAACAAATAAAGACAATGCAAGTCCAAAATTCATTTATACATCATTCAAGAAACATCATGGTATCCAACCTTTAAATAGACATTTTTTAATAGTTGGTCTAGGAAGAATGAATTTGTTTCTGTAATTGGTATAAAGTATAGAGAGAGAACTTCTTTTATTTTAAATAAAGCATCCTGTGTATTTTTGAAAAATCAAAGACAACTTCAACAATAATAATAATAAACTAACCAGCATCTTTATCGGTGACGTATATGACATTGGCAGTAATATTTTTTTCACAATCACAGTGGCCAGGTTACTTTATTTTTAATTTACTAATCAGGCAGCTTCGATTGTGAGTACATAATGAATGTCATTGTCATTTATGTCCCAGTCAAACTTGCTGGTTAGTTAATTATTTGTTAAAATTCTTTGTGCAACCCTACATTATAGTTTGAAATTGATTTTGTATAAATAGTTTACAAGTATATTATAGGATAGATGTTTATATTTTCTAGGGATAAAAGATTTTTGTCGGGTTGCACAAAGAATTTTAATAATAATTTTTTAATTTAACCGGCAAGTTTGACTGTGACATACATGACTTTGACAGGCATTAGGTATATACTCACATTCAAAGGTGCGTAATTAGTAAATTAAAAATTAGGGTAACCGGGTCAGTATGATTGTGAGAAAATTATTTCTGTCAATGTTACGTCTGTCACAGTCAAACTTGCCGTTTAAATAATTATTATTAAAATTATTTGTGCAGCCCGACATTAGGGTAGTAAATGAGTACTCAACATTACTTCCTTGAAGGTTGTGACAGGCCTACAGACATACTTCGACCCTTTTTAAGAAGTGTTTTATGTTACCATATTTCCAATTTTTGAATGAGCGTGGTAGTTGAGGGGGATGCTATCTCTACTATTTCGTTACTGACAATTTGGTGAAGGTAAAATATACTTGAATATTAACTATTAGGCAGAGTTAAATGTAGTTATTAAGGACGTTAACTTCTGCCAGTGGCGTAGCCAGAAATTGAGTTTGAGGGGCCCAAAAGGATCTGAAAGTGAGTAACTAGCGAACATTTTTTCGGGTGCCACGCCCAAAAAACCCTTTTTTGGACCATAAAAAAAATTTAAAATTAGAAAAAATATATAATATTTTTAAAGCAATTTGTAAGTAGTTATACTAATATAAATAATTTAAAACCTTAAAGAAATTAGCATAACTGAACAAAAAATATTTAAAATAAGTTTTTTTTTAATTTCAAATTAGAAAAAATATATAATATTTTTATAGAAACTTGTAAGGAGTTATACTGATACACTAATACAAATAATTTAAAAGTTATAAAAAAACTTTTTGAAATAAGCATAACTGAGCAAAAAAATATTAAAAATGAGGTTTATTTTTTATTTATTGGCATCCAAAAAAATATATTAACTATAATCGATAATTATTAGAAGCAATAGTCATGTAAAGATTATACATGTAAAAAACTTTTTAAATTAATAAATAAAATTCGAAGAGGGTGTCGTGCGCCACGGGTGTATTTAAAAGTTTTAGGATTTGCTTGGATGTCAGTCTGTCTTGCAAGCATTTTGTATAATGTAGGATGATATGTGTTATTTTATTTGGTGCGTTATTGATAAGGTTGCCGTAATTTCTTTTCCAAATTATATTTTAAATCTTCTGGTTTTTTGGATTTCGGGAAAGGGGGGGGGGGGCGATCCCGGGCCCCCTACCTACGCCACTGACTTCTGCCTTTCTTTTATTAACTTATATCCAAAATTTATATGAACAATATCCAAATTCATAATCGTCATGAATTGTTGGTGGTTGCTGTGACTATTGTACTTAAGTTTGTGCGTATACTGTATGAATGGATATAAAAACCAGTCGCGTAGCCAGACTTAAGGTGCGAAATGTTTTAGAGGGCGCCATGTTATCAATTTTCGATTTTAAAAAAATCCTGGGGCAGCTCTAAATATCAAGATAGCCAAAATATATGTTTCATAGTTGTCTTAAGAAATATTGTTAAACTTTTCTCAGCAATTACATTCCGTTCCCACAAATTAAAAAAATATATATTTATAATGAACATTTTGAAATATCAAAATTCTTAAGACATCTCTAAACGCTACCCAAAAAATATTTTGGATGGTTGTTTTAAGACACACTCCTCGAGTTATTTCAGGTATTTCTTTGAAATTTAATTAATAATTTGGAAGGAATACATTTTATTCCAGAAAATGTTCAACGTTTAGAAGCGTCCCAGAATTTTTTGAAAATCGAATTTTTGTAAAAATTTATTGCAAATCTATTTTATTTTTTATTTATTTACACAAAGCGCATCAACCACTTGGTGTTATTAGCGCATCAGGTACTTGTACAATTATTATAAGTTTTACTGTCTATGATACTAAACTTACCAGTTGAAATGTTGTGATGTAAAGCAAATCAAGACAATGCAAGTCCAAAACTCTTCTATCATTCAAGAAATTCATCATTGTCTGCAACCTTTAAGCAGACAATACAAATATTAATTATAAAGACAAACAAAAGTTATTACAAAATAATTGCATAAGAATTTCCACAAGCCTTAAAAAATATGACAATGTTACTGCAACCTATAGACAACATATTTATTATAAAACTTAAATTTAGATGTGAAATTCATCTTAATTGTTTTATGCAGAACAATTATCAATATGAAAAAATGCAATTTAAAATTTATCACAACATGAGTACTAGACATCAAAATAATTTGGAAACGAAAAATATAAAACTTCTTCTAAATATAATAGTTCAGTTTATAAATATAATAATATACAATCTAATATAAAAAAATTAAACTATTCGACTTTTAAAAGTCATTTTAAAAAACATTTTCTCATGGTCGGATTGGAAGACTGATTTATTACTAATCAAAATCCTGCATTTTTGTGCTAACTGGTATATTACTGTCACCAATGGTTTTATTTGATAACCTAATTTTAATATCATTGTTTTCGTATGTATTAATTTAAATTTAAAATAAAACACAATAAAGAAATGTATAACTTCGACACTGTCAGTTGCGCGATTAAATTTAAGGTATACTTTACGAAGTACTTACCAACTATAGCACGCTGTGATATGATGGAGTTGAGTATACCAGAAGGAGGCAGAAGACGCACATTCACCACACATAAATTAGATGGAACAATTTTTTCAATAGAAATCAACAGGCCATATTGACTTGCCAAATTTAAAAGATCAATTATTTCTTTTAGGATATTGAAGCCTATCGCAAATATTATTGCATCGCGAATATGCCAATATGTATTATGTAGGTATTGTTTGTCTGTTTGAAGGTTGGAGACAATGATGTTTTTTGAACGATAGAAGAGTTTTGGACTTGCATTGTCTTTATTTGTTTTACATCACAACGTTTTAACTGGTAAGTATATCCAGTCGTCTTCAGGTGAATACTAAACAAGTAAAGTAACTACAGTTCTAATTATACTAGCTAGATGTATTGGCGCATAACCGAGATGGGTGCAGTCATGCGTTTAGTTCGAGTGCGGTATTTTAAGTTTGCATCTACTTAACAAAGGTTTCCAGATTTCTTATATCTCGTGAGGGCTTACTAAAGCAATCTGGGTTCTGGTATATGGTAGCAGCTTCCTTGAACTTCCTTTTTCTCCAATGTGGTTCTTTATGCAGGATTTGAGCTTCTGTCCACTTGATGTGATGACCCCAGGCATGGTCAGCTGCACCTGATTTTTCGGTTTCCCCTTTAAGCGTGTTGTTTCTGTGTCCCTTGACCCTAGTTTCAAGTGGCCTTAGAGTCTCACCAATGTAAGATCGGCCACATTCGCGGGGGATCTGGTAGACACAGTTTTTCCTGTTTTTTTGACTTGTTGGTTTTGTCTTCGTCAGGTGGCTTCTTAAAGTGGCTTTCGAGCTGAATGCCGTGTTGATGTTGTATCGTTGTCCTAGTCTTCTAATTCTTTCGGATATTCCTTTGACATACGGAATGTTGAGTGTTGACTGTGACTCTATTTGCTTCTTTTGTGTATTTGGCCGATTCTTGCGATTTTCAAATAGTTTATCAACTAAATGCATGGGGTAGCCATTTTTGTTAAGTTGTGTTAATCAAGACCTACCTTAACAAAAATGGCTTTCAAAGTTAAAGTTATTCTCCTGAGGGTGATTGTTTCTATACTCTAAACATGTAGAGATTCTATATTCTAAAAAAATTTCTAAATATATCAGTAAAGGAAGACCCAAAGTTTCTTATTTCTTTCCATTTAAATTCCCACTCCACTTCAAGTATGAACTATTTCTTTAATCTAAGAATTAAGCTGATGCTAATTGAGTCATTATGTCCAGTTTCTATAAAAAATATTTTGCGAAAGCCATCAGCCATAATAAAGGAAAAAAGCAGCCAAAAGTAATTTTGCCTCGTTTTACCATAAGCTATTAAATGCCATTTGACAGGCCTTCCGCACATCCAATTGCCGTTGACACATCAATCGGGGCGCACAAAAAAAGTTATTTCTAACTGACTCTTATTGAATCGGCCTCGCACCGAATGACGAGCGAATGTTTTCGACAGCCTCGGCGCCTCCAAATAAACTAAATACAATGAAACGGTGTGTGCACATTTAATAATTGGATAATTTTCCTGGAAATGGGTTCGGTTTGTGCGAGTGGAAACGTTTTGATTGATCGAATAAAGTGGTTATTACGGAAAATTATTGAAATGCCTCTATTTCCATTTCAGATTTGCGCGTCGCTGTCAGATTCATTCGAGCACATTTATATTCAACACTGTGGCAGTGGCTGCTTCGTATTAATTAATATTTGGTAAAAACAGCACATTAATTTACTTCGAGGTTTGAAAATATCACAATCATTATAATATCTAATTTGTCTATTTAATATTACTAATTTGATAGGATTGGTACAATTTACCCACCAAACAACGTTTTGTTGCCTCAACATTGAACCCATATACTTAATATTGTAATATTATGACATTATGTGGATGTTAAGGTGATTGTAATATGTAAGCAATAGATTATGTCTAAGGTTTTAAAATTAACAGACTGATATTCAATGTCACGCACTGTAACAACATATTGCAGGAACATCCATGCAATGATTGTAATGTGGCTTTTGTTATATTTTTCTAATATTAATTTTAAAATATCGTGGAGTGACATTTTGTCCAAGAAAAGCTATATTTTTTGTGTATTATTTCCACGAATAGCTCTACAGTGAGATTATAAGAACTGATGAAAGTTGATTGTGCACGAAACTATATTAGAAAATATTTTATTTATTTATTTATTTCTACATATAACAAATTATAAAGTAGGTATAACAAAATCCAAATGTGTACACTATGGACTAAAAGTCTGTGTGTGCACACAGTAACTGACCTAAAACTAGGAAACACCTAATACTTATATATTATAAGCCTGGTACATATATACATAGTTATTATTCAATAAGTAAGTATTTTTTACAATTTATAAGAATCCAATAACATTTCTAATTATTTCAGTGTTATTCATAATCCATTTGTTAATGTCTTTTTTAACAAGATGAAATTTTTTTCTTTTAAATTGCTCTGGTAGCAGATGCAAGATCTTCGGAGCTACATTTATGAGATGTACCTTTGTGTAGCATCAAAGTGTACGACAGACAAAGTTAATTAACGATTAAAATTTGCTCTTGTCAAGATATTATGACTGATGTAATTATGAAAAATATTTCTACTGAGAGAAAATCTAATTATATTTTTTCTATATAATTGCGCAATCGTGAAGACACCAGACTGTCGAAATATAAGCTCCGAAGAAAAACACCTAGACTTAAACAAAATTAACTTTAAAATGTATTTTTGGGCAATAGTTATATTACTTAAATTATTTTTATGAGCAGATCCCCAACATACTATTCCGTAAGCAAGACAAGATTCTGCCAATGATTTGTATATATAAATTATAACCTCTCTGTTTAAAATGTTACCCAATGCATAAAATTTGTAAACAAGTTTCTTTAATTTATTTTTTACATCTTCTGTATGAACAGACCATTTTAAAAACTGATAAAAAAAAAACACCCAGATATTTCGTACTTGTAACTGACTTAATTATACCCTTACATGGACATTTGTCTAAGAAGTCACAACCATTATTGTGAATTGTAATTTCTTTTTTATTAGGCAGCCCAATCTTATTCATTGAAAAACACATAAAATTTGTCTTGTTCACATGTTAGAAAATTATAATCCATCCATATTTTTACATAGGTAGCAGCTCTTTCTATACTTTTAAAAGCTTCATGCCATGATGACCCCTTAATCAGAAGAACTGTATCGTCAGCAAAACAGACTGTTTTCACATTAGGTATTGCATTCGCTAGACTGTTTATATATATATAGAATAGTATTGGTCCAAGAACAGTACCTTAAGGAACACCATAATTAACCCTTCTAGAAGAGCTACAAATTGTATTTAGTTTAACTTTTTGTGTTCTATTACTTAAATATGATTTAAACAGCTGTAGAACTTTACCCCTGATCCCAATTTGTTTAATAGGATGTGATGTTCGACAATATCAAAGGCGTAAAGCGAGAGCATGGACACTTATATTTATGGCCCGTCACTTTATGATGTGGAGGAAATATAACTTAATAATATCAAACTGATATAAGAAAAGTAATGTCGTATTCAGTTATATACATTTAAAAATGTAAAAAAAGTTACTTTTAAAAAATGTAACCAAAAGTTGTTGTAATATAACATGTTTGGTGGATAAGCTCTTCGGCAAAAGTAAAAAAACTGCCAGATACAGTTATTATCGATTGGTATGTTATCAATACAATATAGTAGTTTGTATAACGATATGAATGTCCAGTCCATATCGCACTAGGAAGTAAATCGAGAAAGGCGTCGTAGGCGTACTCGAGTTATATATTTGTTGTATATTGAGTATATTTTTTCTATGACTCAACTTCCGAACTTCACACTAAATATTTTTAAAAACTTATTTAAATCACAACTTGTCGTTTAAGTTTGGCCGTGAACTTGTGAGAAAACTAATAAAAACAATTGAAGAAAAATTTATTTCACTGGCAAATCCATGCATGCACCAAATTACACTGTGACATTTGTTGATTTGGGTTATTTTTTATATATTTGCACAAAATCACTTTAAATATACCTCTCTCTTTGCCACACTCCGCCTGTTGCAGAATAACAGACAAAATTATTATTATTATTATTATTATTATTATTATTATTATTATTATTATTATTATTATTATTATTATTATTATTATTATTATTATTATTATTCGACGGTAGCACACTTATTAGTGGTATTACAGGATTCATCGATCAGAAGTGACAAGATGGTCCTATTGTAGGCCAACAACCCTTCTCACAATGCTGCATGTATCCAGTAGTATTGATTTTTGGATATGTTTGTATAATTTTCATTCTAGGCCCAGCACTGATATGTTTTGTTTTAGCTTTTTTGGTATTTCACCCAGGGTTCCAATCACAATTGGTACGATCGTTACAGACTCCATATGCCACATATCAGTTATTTCGTCCCGTAGTGGTAAGGGAACGGCAAAATCCACAATGAAGGTTTTTCTTTCCTTTTTAAACGTGAGCACTAGATCAGGTATATTATTATTATTATTATTATTATTATTATTATTATTATTATTATTATTATTATTATTCGACGGTAGCACACTTATTAGTGGTATTACAGGATTCATCGATCAGAAGTGACAAGATGGTCCTATTGTAGGCCAACAACCCTTCTCACAATGCTGCATGTATCCAGTAGTATTGATTTTTGGATATGTTTGTATAATTTCCATTCTAGGCCCAGCACTGATATGTTTTGTTTTAGCTTTTTTGGTATTTCACCCAGGGTTCCAATCACAATTGGTACGATCGTTACAGACTCCATATGCCACATATCAGTTATTTCGTCCCGTAGTGGTAAGGGAACGGCAAAATCCACAATGAAGGTTTTTCTTTCCTTTTTAAACGTGAGCACTAGATCAGGTATATTATTATTATTATTATTATTATTATTATTATTATTATTATTATTATTATTATTATTATTATTATTATTATTATTATTATTATTAAAGATGGTCGTTAAGTCCCAGTTCTTTGATGTTTTTCAGGAGGCTCTTTGGGACAACCCCAGTTGATGACATTATAATTGGCACTGTTCTGACGGTATTCATCTGCCATTGTCTCTGTAGGCGTCCTTCAAGTTCTCGATATTTTGAGCTTTTTTCAGCGTTCTTCAGAATCAAGTTGTTAGTGTTTGGGATGGCTATTTCCATAAGCTTAGTATTTCTGGCTCTTCTATCTACTAAGACAATATCAGGTCTATTGTTATTAACAGTTTGGTCAGTTAAGATGGTCCGGTCCCAGTATAGTCTGAAGTTATTGTTTTCCAGAATTTATTCCGGAGTGTACTGGTAGTATGGCATTTTTCCCCCCTGTAGAAGTTGTAATTTAATTGTCAGTTCTTGGTGAATAATTTTTGCTACAGTATTGTTCCTCTCTTTGTATTCGGTAGACGCAAATATCTGACATCCTCCTGTAATGTGCTGGATGGTCTCTGATGTTTGACATCCAAACCTGCATCTGTCGTTCTCAACTGTCGGGTCCTTCACTATATATTTGAGGTAGTTGCGGGTAGGTATAACCTGATCTTGAATTGCTAATAGTGATCCCTCCGTTTCGGGAAACATCTGTCCAGAGGTCAGCCAGTAGTTCGACGCTGCTTTGTCGACATGTTCTTGCATGATCTCATTGATGTGTCTCCCGTGCAGTGGTTTTTCCCTCCAGTTCTGCTGCTTCTCATTGTTGGGTTGATGGTGTACTTAAACTTGGTTGTCCATAAGTCTGAGGGGGGTGGAGTCATCTATTTGGCATATAGCTCTATGTAGTTCAGAGTTGGCCGATCTTCTGTAAAAGAAATTTCGTAGATTTACTATCTGTTGGTCTAATTGTTTACCGATATCTGCCAATCCTCTACCACCCTCTTATCTTGGAAGCGTAGTCCTTTCGGTGGAACTTCTAGGGTGGTGTTTTCCTGATTTCGTCAGCAGTGTTCTAATCTTTCGCTGTAGCTTGTCGATATTAGTTTTACTCCAGGATAGTATTCCAAACGTGTAGCCAAGCACGGAGCAAGCGTAGGTGTTGATCGCTTTAAATAGGTTTTTACTGTTAAGTCCAGATTTTATTATTATTACTATTACCATTATTATTATTATTATTATTATTATTATTATTATTATTATTATTATTATTATTATTATTTTTCTCAATGTTAGTTTTCACAGCTTTTTGTTGGTATTGCTGGTATTATTTCCAGTACAGAGAAGAAATTCATCTTAACCTGTACTGTTTAGAAACTTCCGTACTATATGGCATGTTTGGAGGATGACGCTTTTCTGAATTAGTTGGTATAAATAACCTGATAGGCCCAGTTTTTCCAAGTTGGGCTTGAAATTTTTCGTCATTGCTCCCTCCACCGATATTATGATCGGAATTATGTCAATTTTATCCAGCTTCCATATATTTTTTATCTCTATAGCCAAATTCGAGTACTTGGTCTTCTTCTCCGATTCGGTTTTAGAGAGGTTGTGAGTTAGTGGGCAACCTATATCGATTATGAAAGCTTTCTTGGTGGTTTTTTCGATGAGAAGAATATCCGGACGGTTGTGGTCTACTGTTCTATCCGTTATTATTGGCCTGTCCCAGTATAAGAGATATTCAGGGGATTCAAGGACTGGCTCGGGTGAGTATTGGTAGTATGGTGGGAGGTTTTCCCTTAGCCCTAGATTATGGGCCAGTTCCTTGTGGATGATCTTTGCCACCTGATTATGTCTCCCCAGGTAAGCGTTGGGGGCCATAGCACCACAACCCGCCGTGATATGTTCTATCGTCTCTCCGGGGCAGTTGCATTTTCTGCACACATCTTCCACATTCCTTTTCATGATGACCTTTTCATAGTTTCGAGTTCGAATGACACGGTCTTGGATAGAGATAATAAAACCTTCTGTTTCAGCGTGAAGCTGCCTTTTCTCTAACCAATTCAGTGACATTTCTCTATCTATGAGTGGATTTTGGAGTGCAGTAGGGTATTTGCCGTGTAGAGCTTTCTCTTGCCAAGTTACAAGCTGTTGACTTGGCGGCGCGCGGATAATGTTAGGTAATCCGTTTTGCTTTAAGTTAAGGGTTGTATATCCAGCATCTGCTGCGACCACTTTTTTAAGAATTTCCCCATTCGATTCTTGGAAGTATTTTCTCATAGAGGTCTCTTGCGACTTGCACAAGTTATATATATTAATGAGACCTCTTTCTCCCTCCTTTCGTTTTAGGTAGATTCTTTCAAGTGCAGAGCGTGGGTGGTGGAGATTGGTATTCCATTGCTCCATTAGGGTGCCTAACATGTTGCGTATTAGGGGGTGTACTTTGTATATTTGCAATATCTTCTTTAGCCAGTCGTGAGGAACAGAATCGAATG
Organism: Polydrusus cervinus; assembly: GCA_935413205.1. NCBI lineage: Eukaryota > Metazoa > Arthropoda > Insecta > Coleoptera > Curculionidae > Polydrusus > Polydrusus cervinus. Next base: position 49,333,728 of record OW284514.1, read on the forward strand.
CTTTACTATAATCTATGTAGCACATATTTAGATTTCGCCTTTTAACTTCTGCCTGTTTTATAATAACGGCATCGATTGTAAGCTGTTCCCTGCAACCCAAAGCTTTCCTAATACAGCCCTTTTGCTCATCAGCTACCAGGTTGTTGTTTATGCAGTGTGTGTATATTTTTGAATACATGACTGATGTTAAAAGTTTATACACCACTGACAGACATATGATCGGTCTGTAATTTTTTGGGTCGTTTACCTGCCCTTTTTTAAATAAAAGAAAGGTATTGCCACTGGCAAGATGAGCTGGGAAGTGCTCGGGGTTCAGGAGAGCCTTGCTAAAGCAGTTTGCGATAACAGGGTGTAGGGTGGTGAAAGTTTTGAGCCAGAAATTATGAATTTGGTCAGGTCCCGGTGATTTCCAGTTAGCCAAGTTCTTAGTGGCATCCCTTATATCACTGGATGTTACTTGCGGCTCAGGCATTTCTTGCAAAGTTTCAGCCTCGGCTTCAACTTTTTCGAGCCAGCTTGCTTTTTCGTCGAAATGGGACGCGTCGGACCAAATATTACTCCAAAATGCATTAAATTGGTCTTTATTTATGTCATTAGTTGGAGTAACGTCGTTTTCTTCTTGGCTCAATGTCCTATAGAAGGTTTTTTGGTTACTGGTAAACTGTTGGTTTTGAACCTTTCTCTTTGTGGCTTTGTTGTATCGTCTTAGACGAGCTCCTTTAGCCTTAGATTTTTGTCTTGTATTGTCTCTTACGATTGTTAGCAACCGTTTTACATCGGGACTGTCTAAAGGAATGCTCTCTGCTTTCAGTATATCTTTAACCTTTTTAGCAACCTTGCTGCTAGAGTTTCCATTTAGATGTTCTCCAACTATATCACTTTGTGCTCGTAACTGGCTGATTTGTTTTTCAAGTCTCATTTTCCAAGCGGGCACCGCTTGTTTCTTGGTTGGTTTCTTATCAGTTCTGAGAAATAATGCCTGACCATTGAGTTCAATTACAGTTACTGCTGCTGCATATAACCCACTGTGTAATGTCTCGAGGTCCTCAGTTCTATTTAAGGACGTCCCTGCTGCTAGGTTTACTCTTGCTAGTATTTTGTGGGTTCCTTTCTTGAATCTTAGCTTAGGGATACTCGGTCTCAAGGTCGGGTCACTATTTTCAAATAAGGACAAATTTTCCAAATATTTTTGGTTCGTATTGTCCGTATCAGCCTGTATAGTTTGATCTTGTTCATGTATTACTTCCTGCTGTGCTGTTAGCTCTTCCACATGCTGAAGGTTGTGCAACGTTCTGCCAACTTCACGCCGTATTTGATCTATTTCAGCTTGGGGTTTCGTCAAAAATGGTTTGCATTTATACCTTCTGCCAGGTTATTGATACAGCCGCCCTTAACATAGGGAACAGACGCTGTTGAGAAACCTCCCCTAACATGGAGTCAGCCGTTCCTTCACTACATCAGTTCCTACGCCTACCTGCGGTAGCCGGTGACCAATGTAGGCCCCTTTAAGGCAAGGACCACCAACCTTTTAGCCGCCTTTTACGGCAGGCAGGTTCTACCCTGGGCCTAGATTCGCAAACCGGAACCCAGACGGCTTTATTATTATTATTATTATTATTATTATTATTATTATTATTATTATTATTATTATTATTATTATTATTATTATTATTATTATTATTATTATTATTATTATTATTCAACGTTCTCTTTCACAGCTTATTGTTGGTATTGCTGGTTGTATTGATATGAGAACACACACATACATACCTTCACACACTAATATTGTAAGTTAAACTAAAGATTTTAAAAAGAAACGCTTGTCAAAAAAATGTGAAATAGTTTATTCGGGATGTAAGTAGACAACGTTTATCTTGCTGAAACTTACAGTGAACAAGGCGAACAAGCCAACTTGTACGTTCTTAATTTAATTTGTTAATTAAATCGGTACGGGGGGCTAATCGTTTTCATTGTAACCCAAAATTATACCTTTTCAAAGGACGACACGCGGCCACACGCTTTACAATTTTCCCGAAACAGTTTATACTCTCCCATTGAACTGGGATTTCGCTCGCCCATTTCAAAACTGTTATTGACATTTATTTCATTACAGCATTTTGTCGAAAATTGAATAATTTGATAGGAAAATTGATTTACCACTGAAGTTACGAAGCTTCCGTGTACAGTCGACTTTGCGTGAAAGTTCTAAAGATTGGAACCATTAAGAGGGATTAACTTAAATTAAATTATGGAGGGGAGAAAGTAAATCAATTCCCCTAAATAATAACTAGGTTTTCATGAGTATGAGATTTTAGTACCTTTGTAATTTAAGTGTTTTGTAAGTTTAGTACACTTCTAACCCTACATTAATACATTAACGACGGAACTATTGATTTTAGACCCCCAAAAATATCAGTAAAAACAATACAATCAAGAGAAATTAACACGGACAAGAACAAGGAACTAACAATACCATTAAATAATTTTTCATGACTTGGTTTGCTCTGATACGCACATTCTAAATTTTTCATAATTAATGGTTATATGATATACATATTTTACATAAATAGTTTTAACAAAAGAAAAAATTATCTTGTTTCATTCTAACAATTTTCATAGCTTACAGAAATTAATTCCTTTCTTATATCGGTTACACTTTGCGTAGTGAATCTTCATTTTAATAGAAGGGAGCAAACTGGTCAGTATTATTTTAAACGAATTTAAGTAATATAAAATATTGATTTTATCAGAAAATGATATGCTTTAAAAAGAAAAATACGAAGGAATAATATATTTTTTCTTCAAACGTCATATAAGTGATAACTTATGTGACGTATCTCAATGACATTAAATTTCATTTATATGACAATACATTATATTGAAATATTTGTTTTGGTAGATGCCAAATAAGTACGTATCCATGATAACGATGACAAAAAAGGAATATACCGTGAAATAAGTTAAAAATTCAATCTTGTTATCTTCATTAAGAATTCGGTTTCTTTTATTTAATCTGTAATATGATGCACGTTTGAGGAAAAAATAGTATATGATATTCGGAGAATAAGATACTTTATGTGCTTCGCATGGCTTGTCTAGCTCACTATGTTCGTCAGAAAACCTGTCCACGCTCAGCACATAAAGTAACTCTTATTCTCCTAATATCATAATGTACTAATTTTGATGATTTACCTTTCTATTTCCATTGCAATAATGATAACCTATTCTTGATATATCTTGCATAATATATAATAAATCTTTATAGCCTAGGTGCTACTTTACTACTAGAATTTTGCTGTCCCAGTTATTTTTCGGCACACACTTAAAGTAATATAAATAAATTTATATTTGACCGGGATCAAGATACATCTACACGTACGTATGCTAACGCGCATAAATTCTGTATCTTTCTGCCATTTTGTCACGTCACTGCGAGGACGCTAATAAGGCCGGTTTACATTAGGTGCAAGTGAAAGTGAAGGGTCGTTTTAAATGAGAAAAATAGTTTCGGCTAATTAAAGAGTAATCAACGAGCATGCTTTCAGGCAATTTTTCACCTGGCCTTTAAGTATATGGAGATTCAAAACCATAAAATTGGTAAATGCGTTGTTTTAGAATAATAATTAGGCAAAGAGTATGCTTTAAATGTCGTTATTTTGGAGAATGAGTTAATAATCACATAACATAAATAAATTTTTATGTTTAAAAAATCAATATAATTGTAACGTAATAGCATATTTTAATATATTATTATATACATAATTTAAAGATTTCCTAAAAAACTCTTTAAAAATGTAGCATTTTTCACTTTTCTACAAGGGACCAATAAAATATGATAATAACACAACTAAAAAATGGATTAATTTTCAATATGATACAATGCATTCTAGTCGTATGGACTGCAAAATAAAAATCATTTAAAATTATTAGCCCATAAATATCTATATGTTTTTGGGCTGACAATACGTAGGTAAACAGCTGATGCCTTATTTTCTGCTGACCATTTAATTCGTATAATTTTATTTTTCTATAGTCTTAATTTTTCTTTGACCTGGAGTAAAAGTCTTGTTAGTGGACTCTCAAGCTGTTGAATGCTTTTATTTTGTTTATCAATTTTCTCTAATAATTTCTTATTTTCTATTTCTAATATTGTTATATTTTCGCTAAGTTTGACCACCTCTTATAGTTTTACGCTAAAATATATAAAAAATAACTTAACTACCTATATAATAAAAAATCTTAAAAAATCTTTGTCCGACACTTTCCCCTATACATGTATGTATATGTATAAGCAAGCAATAAGTAAATAGGTTTTTCCCAGAGTAATAGTTTTAACAAAGGAAAAGATTTAAATATAAGTAAAACATGTTTTACAAATTTAACAGTTAAACCAGAAGTTGGAATTTTAAATATACAATGAAAAACCAAAAAATACCTTAATAAAAGATAAAACAAGGCTTTACAGGATCGTAAAATATCGTAATACAATAATAATTGTATTATAAAAAGTACGTACATACGGAGTTCGTGAGCAGCATGTAATTTTGTAAAGCGTGAGGTACTATCTTACAAAATGTCTACTTTTGAATGATTATTATTTGATGCTTCTAGGTTGGTAGTATTTGTTAGTAATTCATTTACGAATTGATTTGCTTTTGAGCGCCTTTTTTAAGCTAACGATATCATTATACTATTCTCTAATTTTCGTTTTTTGCAATGCTCCACAACTTTAGAAATATTTGTAATGCCCTCTGCCCTTTTCCTAACCTCATTTCTCTAATTTGTTCTCTGTTACAAGGGCAGAAGCATTGCAGACTGAGAATGGGAACTGGGTCGGTCTTAGAGCACTAACTATCAGTAAAACACTATTGTAATGATGATTAAAAATATATTGTAAGTTGAGAAAATATTGAAATTTTACAATCTTGATTCCAATAGTCCAAATTAAACAAAGGCACATACATATAGTACATTTTGTCAACGATATAATCTTAATCCAAAATCCTATGTTAAACTTCTTTAAAATACAGCTTTCCAAAATAATGTTAAAATGTTTAAAATCATTTCTTCAAAATAATCATTTAAGGTTGGCACTATAACAGTTCCAAAATTTAGTTTCATTAAGGAAGCATCAACTGTTTCTAACTCATAGTCATTTAAATTAAATTATAATATTCAAAGGGAGCATTTACTTTTTATAAAGTTTGAATCTTCAAAATGGTTTAAATCCATAATTTTCAAAGGGAGCATATTTATACTGCTTCTAATTTAACTTCTTATAACTCAATATCTATTTCTTATTCATTTTAAATTTACAGGGAGCACTAACAGTTACAAATTAATTTCTTAACATTTCCAGGAGTTATTAAAAAGTTTTTACCTTTTCGACAATGACGATTTTTCATACCAAATGCCAAAGGTTCAACACTCACTTTCATATTTATATAAAAATATTTAATTTATCTTGATGCACAAACTGTTAAGGTTTTATGTCTTAAGGCTGGACTAGCTGTCGAAACGATTTTAACAAACTTTAAAAAAAAAACTTTTATTTACTGCGAATGAGGGGGATCCGAGCCCCCTCACGACTTTACTTTTTAGAACTTTTTGATTTATTTTCTGCTATGTAACTTATGTAACTTTTTAAAGAACTCTGTATCTAAAGAACTATCTAAAGAACTCTCTTCAAAAATGGTTCGTTGGTTGTATTTATAACATAGCTGAAAGTGACTTATTGTTTTTGACTATGCGTTGTTTTTCTCGCGATCTTTGCTCAATATTTTCCAGGGTCTTAAAACTTTCCTATGCACGAAAACATTTTTGGTAGACGTGACTAAAGTCGCTCGGTACTTGTTTTGGGCAATATAGAAAATTCGAGAAGAACGTAACAAATAGAATGTTTTTCAAATGTCTTTCAAAGGTTAAAAACAAAAACATTATGGGGTGATCTAAGTCGCCTTGAAATTGTTTTTAGGAAAGATACAAAAACGTAAACAAGGTTCCCGGCCTACGTGAGACCTGTCTTGAAAACTTTGGTTCTAGAAATATTCTAGAACTTTTCTATTTTAAACACGCAGAAAATCGTAAATGGAATCTTTTTATAATATGACATCACACGTTTTTGTGTACCGATCAAAACAAGAAAAGGAAAATTTTCAATTTAGTTCTGTGTGTTCGGTGAGAGTTAATACATATATTTTGAAAGCATTTTTGAAAAATTTTGATTTTAATTTGAAATTAAGGTACAGAAACTTTATTATCATTGAAAGATATAAACTTATTTTGATTTTTTTGATTTTTCTCTTGTGATAGTGATTTACAATCATCGCGATTATTTTAATTTTCAAAATTTTATTTATTTATTTTTCGCGCCCGTTTCCTTTTTAAAAACTGGCTAGATTTAATTAAATTTTGTTGAAACATAAAACTTTGTTTGGCTTTTTCGTCATTTTTATTTAATTTTAAAAATGTTGAAATAATTCAAAATATTTTTTTTTTTTTAATTGTATTTAATTTGAAACATTATTTATTTATTTATTTTTTTTTAATTTTGTTTTATTTTTGGTCTCTTTAAAATTTAAATTTATTTAAAAATTTAACAAAATAAAACTAAAATAAAACATTTTTGACTTTTGGTAACTTACTAAAAATTACTTGGTGATTTTAAAATATTTATTTCTTTTCTCAATAAATTTTTGTTACGTACCTAGCGCCCAGCGCTACATTTTTGCCATTGTCACTTCATCTCTTTTTAAATTTCTATAATATTTTGAAGTGTACTACAGCATTCTTTGTATCATGGATGTTTCAAAACAACTTGAGTCAAAATGATTAAAACATAATGGCTCTAAAAGAGAGTTAAAAAAAATAATGATTATAAACGATATACTGCCTTAATTCATCTCAGTTACTTCTTTTAGAACGTAATTACAAAAATACATTCTTTACATTGATTTGATCAACACTTTCGCAAGCAATGTTTTGCCAGATCTTATTTCTTGGAAACCGAAAATATTTTATATCTGTGCCTCTTGTATTTTGGCTGCAATTGCTACAAATGGCCACAGCACAGTTTGGCTTTGTCAGACATCAGTTTTTTGCTACTTGCTGTTTTATCTTTATAGTACGCTATAAAACTACTCGAACCCTAACTGAAAATAAATAACAGCTACAGAAAGAAAATTTGACAATAACTCTGCAATGTGAATTCTCACTTATGTCAAAACAGTTACTAATCGACGTTCTAGCACATACGCAGAATTATTCAAATTTTAGCCTGCTTATCGGCATGCGGTGTTAGTGTATCGTGACCGGGAAAATGGTGACATTTTGCAAACCAACAAAATCCCTCTAAATGCTATTTCAAACGTGATTTTCTCGGAATCCACACAAACAATTTTGTATAAACCTGTTTCATATTCAGCGGCAACTATAATTATTTCCAGCGAATCGAGAATCCGGTTTCAGGTACCAGCCAGTGCGAAGATTTTACGGGCTGAAAAATCAATTAGCGTGTTACCATTATTAGCTTATATCGTCTTGGTTACGCGAACAATAAAAAGTATCATAAAAGAAGGGATCTTCCTTCATTTCTTCTTGATTCTACGAGTAATAATGAAACACGATACGTTTAAAACAAACACATTTATGAAATCTTCTTCTTTAGGTGCCTTGTCCGCCTCGGACGTTGGCAATCATCAGCGCCAGGATACTCTTCTTCTACCCGGGTCTCTCCGTCCTTCGATCTTCCCTTCTATAATGAGTTTTAAAAGTCGATACTTGTCATTCCTCAAGATGTGACCAATATACTCCAGTTTGCGTTTTTTTAGAGTGAACAGAACCTCCAGCTGTTTATCGAGGCGTTGAAGTACCTCGGTGTTACGCACTCTTTCTACCCAGGAAATTCTTAGGATCCTTCTGTACGTCCACATTTCAAAAGCCTCCAATTTCTTGCACATCGCATCTGTCAAGGTCCATGCTTCCATTCCATAGAACAGTATGCTGAATACGTAACAGTGAAGCAATCGGATGCGCAGCGGCAAGCTTAAATCTCTACTGCAAAGTATATTACGCATCCTCAGGAACGAAGCACGAGCCTGTTCCACTCTTGCACGAATCTTCTGCATACCGTCCCATTTTTCATTTAGCTGACACCCAAGATATTTAAAAGTTTCTACTCGCTCGATCCGTTGGCCGTTGATTTCCAGCAGTCCATCCACGTTGTTTGACTTGCTAACTGTTAGCCACTTGGTTTTTTTCACGTTTAGGCTTAGTCCGGCCTCTGAGCTTGCAGCCGTCATGCGGCTAACTAGTTCCTGCAGTCCTTCCAGGGAGTCGGAAATAAGGACAGTGTCGTCCGCATACCTCAGGTTATTGATATTAATCCCATTGACAGTGATACCCTCATAGCATTCATCTAAAGCTTCCTGAAATATCCTATCGGAATACAGATTAAATAACAGTGGCGACAAAATGCACTCTTGACGGACGCCTCTTAGGATTTTTATCTCGTCAGATGCGCTGTTATCGATTTTCATATGAGCAGTTTGATTCCAGTAAAGGTTGGCTATTATTCTGAGGTCTCGTTTTTATTTATGAAATAAAAATCAAAAAGTACTTATCCAACTAGGTAGGTAGTCGTATTTATTCACGTCATTACACATATTAAGCGTACAATTCTGAAATGTTCCCTGAAAGTTACTTGCATTACTAGAAACAATGTTTTCTTTTGTGCGACTGCTGCTTGCATTCAGTATATTTGAGGTGCCTGTCTCTTCTGATGGTAAGATAGATAATTCCGCGTCATTTTATTCTTTAATTCAATGCTTTTCTCCAAATATTCATCCACCACCATAGAACTTTATCAACCTCCGTGCCTCTTTAAATTAGTTATATTTGCTTCTGCATCGGCTATGGCAGCTCCTGGCAAAATATTTCTCCGTGCCAGCCACTTGAGATATACTTTATATTCTTTTTGATGCAATGCCGCACTTTTACAAGGAAGTAATGATTGTCTTGTTTTAATATTTTTTTTTAATTCTTTATTCATAGTAAATCAACAATATTTCTTATAAACAAAATTCTCCAATCAGTGCTAGAAGCTCTGGCCTCGAGAATAGCATACTTAAAACTAACAGTGTTGGGCTTAAATCTAACTTACATTATAGTGAATTTTAAGTTTTCTAACAAATTGACTAGCATATTTCACTGCTTTAATTTCATTTGGCAAACCATTATAAACCTTGGATGCCTTTACAATTGGGTTATTTAGACCTATATTTGTTCTTGTAGCTAACTGGTAAATATCATTATGGGAACGCGTTACATAATTATGCAGAGCATTGGTAAATAGTTATTTGTATTACATTTTTAAGTTTTATTAATTATTTTGTACATGAGTTTACATTGTTCCAATTCTAATATATTTTTTAATTTTGTTATGCCAAGTTCATTATAAAGTCTATCTGTACTAGTTAATCTGTCATAATTAAATAAGACCTTTAATATTCTATTTTGTAAGGTTTCTATGATACCAAAATTCGAGGTATCTGAGGTGTGACAAAAAAAAATAAATTATAAACATTTATTTTACTTTTATTTGTGAGATAGTTTCTGCATTTAAATAAGGCTGCAATCATTGGCAGCACTTTCTCAGAAATATAGTTCACATGTTCGGACCAACTCAATCGGTCATCAATGATCAAGCCAAGGTACTTTATCTCTGAAACCTGTTCTAGATTTATACTATTCAATATAATGTTAAAATCCTCGTTTTCTTTATTTTTTTGTTTAAATAACATGTATTTCGTTTTATCAACATTTATTTTCAATTTAAAACAATACAACCAAGACATGTAGGCTTCCAGATCGGCATTAACTATTTGAATCAAATCTCTTTCATCGTCCATTCCATATATGGAAAAACGATCGCCGAATTGGTGTAAATGACACTTTTTTAATATAAAGTGATTGACAACAAATGTCAGTTAATAAGCGAATACCATAGCAACAACTACGCAACAACCAATACTCGAATGATAAGAAGGTAAGAATAAATTTAAACATTTATTCCGTTTTAAAAATAAGAAGAAACTAAATTATCCATATACTACCACAGGAATTATTGGGTCTTAATTATCGTGGGTAATTGTTGTCCCTCAGGCAAGAGGCCTTTGGGTCAAAACCTTTGCCCTTATTAATTAAGACCTTTATAATTCCTTAAATACAGAAATAACCATTATAGTACTTCACTGTCAAGTTAACTTAGTTAACGTAACATTTATTTTGTATGTGTCTGAGCCAGATTTGAATAACATTTTGTAAAATATGTTTTCAAACGTTTATGAGTTTATATTATCTAAAACTATATATTAATTAAATTTGAGTAATATTGCGATGATAAAATTATTGTGCTAACTGGTAAATTTCAAAACGATCTTGAAAAATATGCACTTAAAGAGCTGCCACATTCACCCTACAGCCCAAGCTTAGTACAATATAGTTTAGATTTGTTTAAAAATCTATAAACTACCCTTAGGAAAAGGTTTGTCAGGATGAATAATTTGTAGATTTGGCAAAATAAAACATCTAGAATAGTTCTAGACAGGTATACATACAGTATGTTGAAAAGCCTGTAATATTCAAAATACTTCAAAAGCTACTGAATATAATTTTTTGTAAATTAGGACATTTATATAGTTTAAAACGACACATCTAGGGAGGTTGTAATCGTTTCTGTTTTTGTAAAGAGAGAGTCAGAAAAAATAGTAACATTTTTAAAAAGAACGTCCTGTAGGTATATTATTTAAGAGTCAATAATAGTCCTAAGAGAGAAATTCAGTAGTAGGTATGAGAAGATCCATCCATTGGGTAACATATTATTGTCAGGTAAATTATTAAAAAATCAATCCTTGCATGTTTCAATTTCTGGAACAGTACGTATTGGAAATTCTAATAATAAAAAAGAAATAATAAAGAACTTAACTAACTACAGAATACTGCTGCTCCCACTTCATTCATTCATCAAAATTCAAAATTCATTTTTAATATATAATTTCTTGCAGGTATGGTTCCAGAACCGAAGAGCGAAGTGGCGCAAGACTGAAAAATGTTGGGGAAGAAGTACAATAATGGCGGAATATGGTCTTTATGGAGCAATGGTTCGACACAGCCTCCCGCTTCCAGATACTATACTGAAAAGTGCGAAAGAAAACGAATGTGTAGCACCCTGGTTGCTAGGTAATCCTTAGGCAGTATGTCTACTTCTACCTTGGAGGGGATGCCAGTAAACATCCATGATACACGTAACGCTAAGAAAGTTGAATTAGTGTATGTGTACGAATTATATTTTAAAAACTTATAAAATACAAAATCCAATAGTTTGAACACATACTTATATTGTCTGTTTGAATGTTGGGGACAATGACGTTTCTTGAACGGCAGTAGAGTTTTTGACTTACATTGTCTTTATTTGTTTTGAATCACAACATTTTAACTCGTAAGTATCTCCAGTCGTTTTCAGGTGAATACTAAATAAGTTTGGTATCTACAGCACCTACCTAGTATAAATAGAGCTGTAGTTACCAAACGTATTTAGTATTCACCTGGAGACGACTGGATATACTTACCAGTTGAAACGTTGTTGTTGAAGACAATGCAAGTCCAAAACTCTACTGCTGTTCAACGTACCTATATGTTAAAAATGTGTCGAAAAGGGGCACCTAGTAGCCCCGTAAATTGATGGTTTTCGAATTTTAATTTCAAAACAAAAGTATCGTTAAAAAAACTGACTTCTTATGCCCTGGCGGCGTGTAAATGATAGATTGCTCTTAGGTTGAGGTGGATAATTTTGTTTAAAAACTCTTTTTTATACTCTTATTATGTATTTTCAATATTTTGTCTTTGAGTCCTCACAATATCTCATTTTTCATAAAATCATAAATATTGAATTCAAATCAATTATCATTTTTTGACATCATTACTCTACGAAAACTACAAAAAATGGTAGGAATGAAAGTAAGTGTAGAAATGGAAATTTTTTAAAAACACTAATGTTCATAAAACCATGCCACTTAAACGTCAAAAAATTTCCAGTATGATTTTACCCCATGATACAAAGATTACAAGGTATGCTGTGACAGGCTGTGACGTCTTCAGTAAAATTTCGATTCGTAATTTTGCAATGGAAACACAATGAAAATAACCATCTGTTTCTTGGGTTATATGCTCACAAGATCACGTCACAACCTGTAAATATCATTCCTTGTAATCATGATTTTGACCTATCAAGGAAAAAATTCCAGAATTTTTTTTCATTGTCCTGGGTACGTTCTAAACTAGAAACATTTTTCTCAAAATAAAGTGTGTCTTATCTGTAGAGAGGATAATTTATTCTTTAAAAAATATATTGTAGTATAAATTAAGGTTATACCTTTCTTTAAGAAAATACGTTTTCTTCGACTATACTATAAGAAATTGTAAGCGTGCAAAAAATATAATACCACTTTGAATATCAATAAAGACAATAATAAATTTCTTAACAAATTTTGACAAAAATCGTCAGACTAGTGTGTTTATTCCTTTACAATTTTTTTTTGAATTTTATAATTAAATAAGCTCAAAGAACCTTGTTGCTGGTCGCATAGCAAAATTTATTACCAAAATACCTAAATTACCATTTTTATCTTCGTAGCAGTCAAACCATCAGAGCCCTCTATTTCAGTTCTTTCTCAGCTAATAAGTTATACATTACCCTCACTTCAAATCGAACATTTACTTTTAACGAATGCTGTATGAGGGCGCTTCAGCAAGCTTTAAAAAAAGGATTTTATTTTCGTAGCAATCTATAGGGAACGGTCGTTCGTAGAATATCCTGTTCGTAGACACAGCGCTCGTTCGCATTCATTTTCACACCGATAAAAAGTAAGGTATCTGACGTGGTTAAATTTCCCAATTGCCGATGTTGCCAACATGTGATTAGTTTCTTAGCATTCCATATTCCATTTAAATTATTAGATACTGGTGTACAAATATACGACTGTCTCGTGTACGATAAACTATCAACATTTTGAATTTTATTCAAATGATTTCCAGGAATAAATAAAAAAAATTAATACCTGGCTAATGAGATAATCATGCTTTGAAAAAACGATTAAAAAAAAAATTAAATACTTCTGAAAATAAACTTAAAATAGTTTTAGTTAGTGGTAACCGTGAATATACTTATGGACATAAAAACTATATATTTAAATTCACTTAGGAATGAGAAAAGAATTAATAAGTGGTCGGTCATACTCTCATATGTAATGAATAAATATTAATTTATTTTTACAAAAGTATGTGAAAATGTATTTTTGTGAAAATCAAATATAATTGATCTGTTCATAATGGCGCGGAGTCCATGGTGTCAATCAGTGAAAAACATGACATACTTACTTGCTCTTGGCATAACTTCTATTAAAAAACAATAAAAGACTACACCTGGGCCTTGTGTTTATCATCCAATTAATTTACCTTTCCTTTTTGAGATATAGGTGCTACAGGTTGCTACAAATTCGTGTGCGTACAAGGGAATCTCAAAAACAGTAAGAGATACGAAGATGGTTAAATTTAGGCAAAGTTAAATATTTTGGAGCTTAAAAAATTGGTGAAAGAAAATTGTTCATATTCCGAAAATTTTCTGAGATATCCGAAAAAAAAACGAAATTTTTTACTTGGGAAAAAAAAAACACTTTTTTCAGCCGTTTTTTTTATGTTTTATAAGATGGTCTTCTTAGTTTTTAAATTTGACGTTTTATTATTTAGATGCCTACCTCAAGAAGTTTTTTTAAATACGGACCTGAAATTTTAAATACAGTTTTAGGGAACTCTAAGCTTAAGATGTTTAATATCTACACTTTAAAGGTTTTTGAAATTTTGTCATCTAATAATACATTTTTTTTAATTATTTTTTTATATCATTACGGCCCTGAACATTTAGAGTCAAACTAAAAAAAAATTATGATTTGATGAATCCGTCCATTTTTACTCAAACATCGGCCTTAAATAATTTTCTGTCTGTTTATTTTTGTTAAATGTTTCTTCTTATCTTATAAACAGTAAAAAAAGGTTAAAATTGTTTTTAAAACAAACATAAACGCGTCGCAATAACATAAGTAGACTAACACACTCCAGTTACTTTTTTTCACCCTGGAGCATTAATTTTTTTCGGTGTATTTTTGTCTAAGTTTAGGGAAAAAAACTATGGGACTTAAGATAAAATATGTTATATTAATAAAAAATAGAATTATTTGTCATGCCATGAAAATACTTACTTACTTTTTAGAGTATTGTTACGGTAAAGCTTATTGAAAAAGGCCTAAATATCATAGCTTTCTGTAATGTAATTTTATTATTTAAGTAAAAATGATAATAATTGCCAGAGCCGTAATGCCTAGTAACGAAAGGATAATTTAATTTACTTATTACGTGTTATTTGACGGCAAAACGTTAAAATTTTAAAACCTTTTATATTGAATTAAATTTCGAAAGCATCGAAATCCCCAAAATTGTTTTTAAAATTCCAGGTCCGTGATTAAAATAATTGACTTGAGGTTGATATCTAAAGAACTAAACGTCAAACTTAAAAACTGATAACGCCGTCTTGTAGAACATAAAAAACGGTTATGAGAAAGTGTTTTTGTTTTTTTCCGTCGAAGTCGAAAATGAAGGCGCAAAAAATTAAAAAAATCAAAACTAAAAATGTCTTTATTTTTCGGATATTTCAAGAGGTATTTGGAATATTTACGATTTTCTATCACCAAATTATTAAGCCCCAAAATGCGGAACTTTGCCTCAATTTAAACATCTTCGTATCGCTTTTACCGTTTTCGAGATCCACTTGTACGCACACGAATTTGTAGCACCCTGCATATAAGTTTATACACACTATTTATGAACTTTTCCCTAAACATAAATTGATTAACAATTATATTTGCTTAATATAAATTTATTTCAAATATTAGGATTTATTCTCTAAACATAAATTTTGTTAGCAGTCAATACTTATTGCAAAGATTCAGCGATTTAAATATTTAAAGATGTATTGAAAACACTACAATTAACAATTCCGATTCACAAATAAGATAACAGTATTTATTCAAATGGGGAGAAATAATACTCTAAGTCGACCTTCAATAAGATATATTCAATAAGAAAACTTTTATTCAGGAGAAGTATAGCTTATGTTAAAATGAATAATAGGAAATTGTGAGTGACACCCTCATAGAGCTTCTGAGGAAGTTATCTATTAAAGAAAATGAAGAAGAACTTCCATAGATAATAAATAACTTCCTCAAAAGCTCTAGGAGGGTGTCTCACAATTTTATATTATTCATTCCAACATTGGCTGTACTTCTCCTGAAGATGAACGTTCATAAGTTCGAAATAAATGTAGAGTACATTAAATAAAAAAATTTTTATTGAAAATATCTCAGTAAAGGTTGACTTAGAGTATTATTTTTCCCCATTTAACTTGCCACTTCACTTCAAACATTTATTCAGATCAATAGATACTTAATACTTAGGATTTATTTTCTAAACATCATGAATTTATTAACAGGAAATACTAATATTTAGAAATTATTCTTTTCCATATAAATTTATGCATATACTATACTTTCATATAAATTTTTTTTTCGAGGACCCGTCGAGGACCCGTCCATGCGCCAGATGCACTTAGGCCAGGTTTGGCCCATTGTGCTCACCCTGTTTGGTTCTTACACCCACTCTGTGATCCCGGTTCGTTGCACTAGTTTGTGTAGGTCAACTGGGGAGAGGGTAAGGATATCCTCTGATTCCGGTTTTGGTTGCCCGAGTATTTGTTGCCTCTTCCGATCCAGTGACTCGCAATGGCAAACTATGTGCTGTACAGTTTCTCTGTCTTATCCGCATAATCTGTAGCAAGTTCTCCATTGTACAGTTGCATGGACACCTTGACCTTTTTTATTATATTTTATGTTATGTTATATTCATGGAATCATTAAAGTCAGGAGAATTAATTGTCCATTTTATTAAAAAAATCCACAGACCAGACAAACTCTCCTTTTTAACTATTTTGAGAGATAAAATAACGCCTTTTCACAGCTTGTTGATTACTAACTACAAACAAAATATTTTTAAACAAATATCCTCTAAAATGTTTGGCTTTCTCCCCAGAATGCTCCCCTTATTATCACTTTTTAAATTTTTTTAAATAATCTAAACATACTGGGTATTTGTCCGATTTTTGAATAAAACGAAAAAGTAACGAAATATTAATCAAAAAACGAAATCACGAATTTACTAGCATTTACCCTTAATATTATCCTCCGACTCGGCGAGCTTGAGCAGCAATATCATAAAGAGCAGATATGCCTTTGCCGGCATTTATCAATGTCTGGCACGCAGGAAAATTATATAAGTATCCCAGGAACCGATAAGCTTTCGTCTCGATTTCGTGCAGCCCCCGAGCCTGGTTTTTTTGTTAGATAAAGCAGTTTTAAAAAATGTGTCTTGTTTAAAAGTGTAAATAAATACTGCGTACATGAGAGTCCCCAGAGGGCCGTGGGTCCTTTAGACATAGCATCAAATAATATGTATTTTAATGATAAATATCAGCCACGTAGAAAAAATGCAATTAAAATTAATAATACTTTATAATACTATATAAACTATCCCTCTTGCAAAAGGTAACCAAATTACTATGAACGTTCTTTTAAGTTATATTTTTATATTTATTTTATGAAGATGTTTTTATATAACATGTTTTTTTACTTAAATTAGTGTATTTTTGTCAGTCAAGTCACAACAAACAAAACATTTGAAAATGTATCAATGAATAATTTGTCGATGGGCCAAAAAAAGGGTATTTTGGGCTTGGTACTCGAAAGAAAATTTGCCTTCGACGATTTGCTTGCGATGCCTTTTTTGTCTTATTTTTGATCGGTGCCTAAACCAGATATTATCAAAACTAATACTTTACTTAATACTTTCTTGTGCTAAGCATCTCACAAGCATTGGCAATTCGAGTGACCTAAAAAAAATATGGTTTTGCGTCAACACCAAAAAATCTAACAAAAGCAAATAGTAAGTTTAGTATTAGTAGATATTGAGAATCTACTATATCTTTAAAATGATTTCATTTCATACTTTTAGGAGCTTTTTTAAAATTCTTCCCTGTCATTCTTTCGAATTAGGCTTTTTACCTCTTTGTTCACTACCAGGGCCATTCCCGAGGGGATCTATAGCTTAACGTGGGTTCCGAACCACGATCCTCAGTCATGCGACACTCTTCCCAGGGGCTAACCATCGGTTTCTTGCGACATTGCATGACCTACCGATTGGGGAGTGTGTACCCTCTTCCGCACCCCACGAGATATCCGATCTCATCCGGCCTCGCTACCGACGTGAATGGGGTGGATTGGGAGATGATACATTTTACGCTCTTTCCAGCAATCTTAAACCTACTAAAATTCGGATATACTTTTTTATTGTGCGTATGCCAACTCCGAGGATCGAACTCGGAATGCCACGGTCAAATGCCAGTGACTCACCGCTGAACCACCGCCGCAGTTTATTTTTATTTAAATTTTAACTTTTACCAAAATCCTGACACATCAGTACCTATTACTGACAGCATTACCGACAGTCCTGAATCTTAAAATGACTAAAGTTAAATTATTTGTTATTAGATAAATACCAATAGTAATGTAATTATTTTGGCCAATAAGACTAACAGTGTTAATATGGGAATGACATTAATATTCATCGTTTAAGAACAAATTTAAAAAAGTACGAAGATGTATAGGATTGATATCATTCAGGACTGTCAGTAAAATACTATCAGTCCGACTGATAGTGTACGTTCTGCAATATACAGATTCGAATTCCGAAAAAGACATGTTTATCAGGATTTTTAAAATTTGACAACGGCAATACTGCATCTTACATGTTCTAATCGTCACGCTCAGTGAGTGAATATAAAAACACTGCCTACCTACCACCTGCCTAAAATTATCGAAAGCTGGTCAGAATAAGAACGTTATTGTACCTGCCTATACCTGACTTATCGCAAAAATAATAATAATTGTTATTGTTGCATATTGGCTTTTCTCATATCCGGTCTACTCGACGCTCTTTGTCTTCTTAAATATTTTCTGTTCTTGACTAAATTAAATTAAGGAAAATAATAATGATTACAACATTATTTTACATGTTATACACAATAAATTAAAAGTACAGTCGTATTGACCAGCGTTACATCTTCGTTATATTGCAAGCAAATATTAACCGAGTTATAAGTTGGTAACTTACTCATTAATAAAGCAGTGGCGTAGCCAGAAATATGCTCGGGGGGGGGGGGCAGGGATAACATGTATTTCATGATATTGTACCTAATAAATAAGGTGTAAAAGCGCCGCAGGCGAAACATGTTTGAGGCAACTCCTAAGGTTCGTTTAAAATTCACCTAACTACTATCAAATTCCGAAAATTAAATTATTACCTCTCCCCCTCTGCATGGTTGGATTAAATTTGTTATTGTATAAAATATTTTTTTAACTTTTTTTGATATTTCTATTCTTTATTAAAACAAACATTTTTTATATTTGTGAAAAATATGAAAATTGGTGTCAAACCTTTTAATATAAGACTTACGTAACCAGCGTTTTTCGGGTTTGGTTTTTCATAATTAAAAATAAAGTAAATATCGCTCACCACGTCAAAAATGATAATTTTTTCAGAAATCATGTATTTTGGGAGCGTAGATATAAGAGCAGTTTTTGGTGCAAATGTTTAGGTTTTAAAATACTCCTTCTTAAGTGCCGTTTTGTAAGTTCATAATAAAGCATTCTCGTTTCTTTCCGCAGTATTTTTTTTATTATAAATTATCACACTTCTTCCATAAAAAATGTTTCAATTAAAGTTTTTACTTTAATTTTTCTCTTTAAAAATAAATAGGTACCCAATTGTTTTTTGTTTTTGTTGTAAAAATAATTTATTGTATTGGGTTGATTTAAAATAGCTTTAAAAAGGGAAAGCGGAACAGACAAGTTTATAATAGAAAAATACTATAAAATATTATTCTTTTTCATCATCAATCAATAACTACAACGATATGCCTCCGAAACCTTAATCTCTATAATTATAAAACAGGTATTGTAGAAGAAAAAGTTTAAAAACTAAACGTTTCCTACAGGACCTTTGTAATCTAAGCCAGGAATACATTATTTAAAAATTCCAAGCGTGAGACAAAAAATTAGGTTACAATTGGCAGCCCCCCCCCTATACACGCATACATTCTTATTGAGTAGATTATATACAGAAGTCTTCAATAAAAATGTGTCCTAAAATTTTCCAGTATGGCATTTCTTGTTTCATTCCGTTAGTTGCAGTTACAGTTTCCATGTTTCTTATTCTAAACAAGTATAGAAGACATATAGTTCAGTTTAAATCAAATAAACAAAAAAAAGCATATAGGTGTATCCATAGCCATCTCGGTTTAAAAGGAGTGATGAGTGAGACAGAATGTATAGTCATGTATGCACACGGATCCAGGTATGCAGGACCTAAAGGATCATGATACAACTATACAAGGTATGATATCAACAGTGTGCGCAGTGGATCGTGACGTCACCTAGAGAGGAATTTTTGAATTCAACGCGCCGAATTATACGGCAAAGCGTAGTTTACGTTATTAAAAATTTTATAGGACATTTTTAATAAATTTATTTTAAATCATATTAGCCTTAGAATTTCTACTGTGACTTAAATCTTGAAACATACATTTTATATAGATAGATTAATTATTGTAATCAAAAATTAAAACTTCTTTTTACTTACGTTCCTTAACTCAAACTTTTAGATGTGATTATGCTAACAGGAAAACTTCTTTAAAGTACGTTATTTTAATTCATTGAGGCTAAAATTTTACATGGAAACAGCATGTAGAATTAATAATAAATAATGTTGTTGTTTAAAAAGGGTAAAAATGATTTACAATATCTATCACTGTGTATATTATTTATAGATATTTCGCATAAATTTAGTATTATGGACCGCCACAAAATACAAACTAATCGACACAAAATAAAAGAGCAATTTAAAAGTGCGAAACGAAAGATTACAAAAGATAAGCAAAAGAAAAATGAAGAAGTTATGGCCAAGTCGCGCCATATGACTGATTATATCACTTATGGTCACAAACAGCAGTGAAGAGAGGTAATTTTCCAAGTTAAAGTTGATTAAAAACAGGCTTCGAACATCAATGTTAGAAGAGAGGCTAAACGCTTTAACTTTACTCAGCATTGAAACTGACATTTCAAGGCAACAAGGCTATGAAGATATTGTAAATAGCTTCGTTAGTACGAAGTGTAGGCGTAAACTAATTAATTAGTCATTAAGATTCTGAGCACTATCTTTTTAGTTCAGGTTATGTTAAGTTTGATTCTTTTTAAAAATTCATTGTTTGCTTTTGGATTAAAAAGTAAGTTTTGTTTTTAAAATTTTTTACTTTACGATATGGTATTTTTAAAATCGTATTGATCATATTTCCCTATTTAGAAACGTAGGCTTTAAACTCAACTTTGTATATACATTTCTATAGAAATGTTAATAAATCGTGTCAAATATTTAGTAATGTTCAGTTCATTTTATTTTTAACATTTCATGAATTTCTTAAATTCTAAATAATGTCTATAGGTAAGTCGTAGGTAAATTTTCTATAATTTAATAAAAAACTTTATTTTTTTATTTTTAAGTTTTAGATAAGAGAATTGATGAATTGCTGAAAATGCGTTGTGTGGGTTCTAAAAAAATATTTTCCCCTGTAAGGCCCGCGCCCGCACTACAGGTGTAGCCTAGGGGCCCCCAGACTCTAAATCCGGCCCTGCAATTCACAATACATTGACAGAGATTTCGTTACTTAAGAATGTACGAGTTATCTACGTGGTAAACGTCAAATTTTCACTTGTTTTTTTTATGAACAGGTCTGTATTGTCTCTCATTTACTCTTCCTTAAATTCTAAAAGGCCATGGGTGTATTGCTTCTATACAGGATCAATGTATTATAACTTTGTAAATAAGTTGATTTTATAAGTCGAGAATGAAGATTGTTATTCAAGCTCTTAATCCATTTTAGGTATAGCAACAAATAATCCACTCCAAGTACACATTAGCAATATCGTGTAAAAATATTTCATTAGAAATTAGCTTGATGGCTCCTTACTAAGTTTTTGTATCTTTTCAGGTATGCACCGGAAATCTATTGAAGCAGCGGAACATCTAAAAGACTCTGACAATACTACAAGCGACCACGAAGATACAACCTCAATGAGAACAGACACCAGTGACACCAGCGCAACTAGCCAAAATCATCAACCTAATTCTTCGTCTCAGACACCAAACACCAATCCGATGGTCGACAGCAAAGAACAAATAAATTTGGCGGGAGTAGTGACGTCACAACCACCCCAACCCGTTCAAACATCGTACCCCGATGATCCTGAAGTATTCCGAAATAATTCGATCGCATGCTTACGAGCTAAGGCTCAGGAACATAGTGCAAAATTGATGACCCATAACATGATGGTGCATTCGGCTGGTGCTCGGCCGAGTTCGGGTGGTTGCGATGCAAACCAAAATACGTTGCACCATCCGGAAGGTGGTGGAGCTGAACAGGGTATTTTTTGACAGCATGAACGCTAGAGGACCATTTCTTAAAAGTGTTCCAAGGTAGAAGCTCTTTATTGTTCCTTAATAATATTATACTATGTAGCAGGAACATTTTATGAAATTGTCGGAGGAATTGTTTATATGTAAATTTTTGAAACGATGAAAAATTGAAACAGATTTAAATACAACGACGCTTTAAGTAGGTTTATAGAACTTTCGGTCTGTTGTACAAACATTACATTCTTATAAATGAAGCAACAACTATAATAATAACAGTTTAACACCAAAAACAGATTTTATATTTAAAGCTAATTTGGCTCTAACAGAGTACAAACAAATAATGAATTTTCTTCCATTAATAAGCATGTTCTTTTAGACTTATGTAATGTGTAAGTCCTTCATTATTGGCTTAATGTAAGATTCACCTAGATTTTCGTGACTTTTAATATATTTATTTTAATATTTATTTAAATCTCAATGTTTAGCGCTTTGTTATTAATTTCAGTATTACTGATTAAAATATAAATTTTTATTAAAGAACATCCCTGAATGATAAAAAATGTAATATGTGCACAGATACCAAGAAATCTCACAAACCAGTGCTACAACAAGTAAACGGAATAACTGAACAATAAGAAGTTATGTTACTGATTTAAAAGCCGCTTTATAGTCTGGACTTTTTATCACATGCTATTTTAATCGAATGCAATTAATTATTAGTAATTGCAGTAAAAATTTGCTGATTGTTCAGCGGGTTCGTTATTTTTAGCTTGCGCTAAAGAAAACTGTACCTACCATTTCTTTGTTATTGAATATTTTTCCTGGACATTAAGAAAAGGTTTGTACACTTTTACCTGATAATGGACAAACCTCAAAATAGTAATAAACATAAATTTAAATTACAATACTAATACATGTTGTGCTGTGTATGGAATTGACCGGTTGAAATATGTCAAATTTGAATGTTAAGAATAAAGCCTATTTAAATTAATTTGTGAAAAAATTTTAAATCACAAACAAATTCTTACAATAAAACTAAATTTAAAAAATTTTAACTACAGTTTCTAACAAAAATAAATGGAGGGCGTCCGTTTAGTGCTAAAAGGTACTGTAGTGACATTGTTATTTAAAATTTACGAAAAATCTTAATACAAAAGTTAAGCGATAATAAATGAGCTGTGACATAAAATTATTTTTAACTCTGTAGAGTAATTCCAAAAAGCGGGGAGAAATTATTTTCATTTTTCTAAATAGGATATTTATTTATTTATTTATTTATTTATTTATTTATTGGTGCCAACAGGGATACAAACAGGTCAAAGATACCCACTGGAGTATCCACATAATACATTTAACATGATAAATCAATTTAAGTTTCTACATATATGTAACAAAACAATACTAAAATAAGGGTAGAACTAAATAATTTACATTAACTTGTATTCCGCACTAGATCGTTAATTACTCATATAAAATTAATAATCCATTAAAGAATTTTTGGAAAAAATAAATATTAATCACCAATCACCTTTAACCTTACATATCTTTTAAAATGTTCTTCACTTGTCGCAGGGACATTGAGAAAAAGTCAACATTAATAGACACATTGCTATTTCTCACAATCCTACATAATGGCGAGTGTTGAGCCGAATGGTATGAAAAATAGTTCAGTTGTCCTTAGAGACCTCTGGGGGACATTAATATGGACTTGTTCAAAAATATCTGGACTTTGTACTAAGTTATTAAAAAGTTTATATAAAAATAGTACATCACTACTGTTTCTTCGATTAGCCAGGGAAGGTAAACGGAAGTGATTTCGAGCCAAAGTAATATCGTTGTTGGGAATAATAAGATTTTGTATTTTTTATAGGTATTTAAAGAATTTATTCTAAATGTTTTCTAACCTGTCAACATAGCTTTTTTGCCTGGGGCTCCAAACAAGACTGGCAAAGTTTAGTCTGCTCGCAACAAAGGAATTGAATATACAAATTACGGATTTAATATTGTAAAAAGGTTTACATTTTCTTATGATGTAACCTAATAGTTTGGAAGCAGCGTTGATAAGAGATTCAACATGTTCGTCAAAAAGTAATTTGGAATCAAATGTAACACCTAAATCTTTTATTTTGCCAACTTTTTTCAAAGATGTATTATTTATGGAATAAGTGGTTGGTAGTTGATTTTGGTTTCGAGAAAAAGTAGTTGACATACACTTGGACAGGTTGAGAAAAAGGCCCTTTTTAATCGCAGTACCTTCACAAACGATCCAAATCACTTTGTAGCTTATGATAATCGTCAATGTTCATAATGTACATTTTTAAATCATCTGCGTAAAGCAGAAAATTGCAGTAATGAAAACAGGAGCAAATTTTATTTATGTATATAATAAAAAATAACGGTCCTAGATGTGACCCTTGAGGTACTCCGGATGTATTAACAAATGTTTTAGAGCAAAAACCTTGAATGGAAACATATTGTGAGCGATTTTTTATGTACGACTCGACCCATCTGAGAAGGCTCCCGCCCACACCGACCTCGGCCAAGCGGCTCAGCAAGACGTTATGACTAATCTTGTCAAAAGCTTTACTAAAGTCGGTATAGACGGCATCCACTATATTTTTGTGATCAAACCAAGTAATGTCAGTACAATTTTTTCTATACCTAAACGTACTATATTTACAAAGTTAACACTTGAAAAGGTGTGCTTCAACGAAGACAAACAAACTTGTTAAATGGTCGAAGCAAAGAAACGTCAAAAACAAAAAAACAAGTGGCGTCACCATCGTGTCTGGCGAGAACCTTGAGTCAAGAAGCGGGACATTTAAATGCCTACAGTTTTATAATTTTCTTTATTGGCAATATCTTAAAGTAATATTTAAGCCAAAAAAACTATTCCGAATCTCACTAGTTGGTTTTATAAGTAATAAAAATAAAATACTAGGATTCTGAATAAACTTTTCGGCTTTAAATATTACTTTTAAATAATTCCTCCTAAATTGTTTATTATTGTCTGTAAATACTAAAAATAAAAATTCAGAAATGCAGCATGCCATAATTGTATTAAAAAATTAGACGTACATCTATCACAGTTGTCATTCGAGTCTTATACTTCCTCGTAATCTTCTTATCGAGTTTCTTGTTTACTGGTTTTTCATTGATCCTCTAGGTACTTAAAGTTTTTTATCAATGTTCGTATTTTCAAAAAAGATCTGTCAGCCCGGGCCTGGCTTAAAACTTTTTATTCTCAAGCTGAATAGCAACTATCAAATTATGTCTTCAAAATGCATATTTTCATAGGAAACAGCTAATCTAAAACAAAAATACACAATGCAAAAACAGTTCCAAAGTGGGTTAAAATGATTTTCACTAGTATTGAGTAATTGGCAAAGGACTAAAAGACATGATTTCACGAGTTTAGAATAAGAAAAATAATCAAAAGTGTTTGCAAATTTTGGCTACTTTAGATACTAATAATTTGATGATTTGTATAATTATAAAGATATTAACCAAAGTTAACGACAGATGTTTGAATTATATATCTTTAGCAAAATGACGATGCTCTTTTTCATAAACAATTAGAAAAAAATAATAATAATCATTATCAGCCATTTTCATCATAGGGCGAGGTTGGTTGGACAATTCCATTTGGCTTTAGACGGGGAAGTTGGATAGATTTATAAAATACACTGCTCATGCCACGCAGATCATATTGCCGTATCTTTCTGCAATCCACCTGTAGTTAAAGTAAAAAGAGACAAATATAGTAAGAACAAGTTCGCCTGTCTTAGTAAACACGCTCACTTTATAGAAATAACTACGTAGGTTTAATATTGACACATAAACGATAGGGATAAACGTAGGTCCTAACTTCAGTAAATAGTCTGGAGGTGTGACGTCACTAGCTTCGATCCCGCCCATAATAAGTCTTACCGGGCTAGTGTGCTTGTTTTTCACTCTTTGACAGGCTAAATGTATGTTATAATTTGACAATTCCATCTTCTGCTTCTGGTTTATCTATAATACCAGTACAACCAGTTCCACCGGTTTGTTAACCAGAAGTTGATCATTTTAAATAATGCCTATATTTCTATATCTATTTTTGTGTATTTTAAGTAACAATAATGCAGCCTTTATACTACCTGTTGTACAGCCACCCTATAAATAACTTTTAAATTCAGAAATGTCCAAATATTGTAAAACGGAGAAATTACGAATTCATTTTTATTTCTTTCATTAGTATTTTGTTAAGATTAAAGCAGAAATTCGGCACAGACGCCGTTGGCAGATAACATTGGGACAGTTATGCACCCCAGCTATACCACTTAACTCCAATAAAATTATATGAGGGTTATAAAATCAAATGTGTCAGTCGGAACAATCCTCATATTGGTCAAATATAAAATAAATGAATTGAAATTTAAGACAAAACAACTAATCGTAAATTTTCTAGGACATAAGTTTGGCATGAAAAAGGTTTAACATAATTCAAAATGCTCAATTACATTCGTTTTTATCATGGCGCTGATCATAACTCAATGGGCTTAAGTAGGAAATTTTTTTTTTGGAGAAAGGGATCGTCGGGACTACAATGTATATGTATTTCATGAAATTGTACCCAGTGAAGAAGGCGGAAAAGCGCCGCAGACGAAAAATTTTCTGGGTTAAACCCAAAGTTCGTTTAAAATTCACCTAACTTCTATCAAATTTCGAAAAATTAAATTATTACCTCCCCCCCTATGCATGGTTGGATTAAATTTGTTTTTGTAAATATTTTTTTAAACTTTTTTATTGATTTGAAATTTTTACATAAGACGTAGTTATGACTCTAACCAGCGCTTTTCGGGCTCGGTTTATTAAAAATAATTTAAATATTTCGCCAAAATTGATGATTTTTTCACAATTCATGTATTTTAGGAGCGTAGATCTGAGCAGATTTTGGTGCAAATGCTTAGGTTTTGAAATACTCCTTCTTAAGTGCCGTTTTGTATACAGGGTGTCCCACCGGGAACCGAATCGATCTATATATAGAAAACTATACATAGGAAAATTTTAAAAATTTGACAGTATGCTGATGCTGATTGGGGCGACTGGGCTAAAATATTTTCATAATGGTGGAAGTGTCAACTTGCTTATTTTAAATGGGATACCCTATATATTATTACATTTTTGCATTCTACGCAAGATTCTAGGCATATTTTGTATATTCTGTCCTATACCTATGTCTAAACGTTTTTGACATATTTGAATTTTTATGTCAAAAATTACGTTTGCAAGCCTTAGAATAATTATCAATTTTTTCTATAAAGAAGCCTTATTTATTTAATTTAAGTGGGATTCCTTATTATAAAGGACCTGCTTTAATAGATTTTTTATAATATTTTGATAACTATAAATACAGGGTGTTTAAAAAATAAGATTAAAAATGAAATTGAAAAAACTGCAAAAAGTCCAGATTTTCAAATGGAAACACCCAAATTTCATAATTATTTCTTATTTAGCATTAAAAATAAGGGTAAGTTTGTGTAAGGTTGTATATCTCAAAATTTTTAGTTTTCGAAATATTGACAATTTAGTATTTTTATATGGCGATCTTGCAGCGGATTTTAAGTTCAGTTACTCCTAGTTGGCTATGACGGCATTGATACTGGCAAATTTTCAAAATTTTCCTATGTATAGTTTTCTATATACCATAGATCGATGCGGTTCCCGGTGGGACACCCTGTATTCATAATAAAGCATTCTCGCACTATTCCTGCACTATTTTTTTTATTATAAATTATCACACATCTTCCATAAAAAATGTTTCAATTAAAATATTTATTCTTTAAAAATAAATACCCAATTGTATTTTGTTTTTGTTGTAAAAATATTTTATTGCATTGGGTTATATTTTTGTTGATTTAAAATAGCTCTAAAAAGGGAAAACGGAACAGACAAGTATTTAATAGAAAAATACTATAAAATATTATTCTTTTTACTCGTTTTCCATTAAAATTGCATCATAAAACGATATGCGTCTGAAACCTTAATCTCTATATAAAACAGGACTTTTAGAAGGAAAAGTTTGAAACTAAACGTTTCCTACAAGACCTTTGTAATCTAAGCCAAGAATATATTATTTAAAGATTTAAATTAAGAGTCCAAGCGTAAGACAACAAATTAGGTTGCCATTAGATTTTTAGAGCTCCTAGGCTGGGAGGGGGAGGGCTGCAGCCTGGCACTCCCCCCTCCCGTTAAATACGCCACTGATTTACAGTGATATCTTTGTGACCCAATTTGGTAATTTAACAATGGAAGTTTGTTGGAACGAATCAAATGAACTGGGAAACTAATTAGTTTCAATGCCGACGTTTCGACGTTTATAATGTCATCCTTAGGACATGAAAACAACAGACTTCCTGTCGTAGGGCACCTTAAATCTAGCCGCATTAATTTCGTACTTAAGAATAACCTGATAAGAAACGCAGTTTTTTTAATCTGACTGCCCGGCATCAGAGATAGTCGGAATGTGTGGTCAGCGGGAAACGAAAACGATGGTAGATAGACAGTTTCAGTAAAAGCCGAGTTTTGTGATTTAAAAAGTGTGTTTTCTTAATTAAGTAATTGGTGGAACGGTGAACTAGCCGGTAAGTCTGTTAATTAATTTACATATTAAATATTGTAGTTGATTGTTGGTTGCAAATCAGGTCTTTAAGGCTGAAAATAGACTTTGTGGGGCATTGTTTTTCCAAGTTCTCGTATTATTTTCCTTTACAATAATCTCCGAAACGACATTATGACGGCCCAACGTGCGGCTCTATGAAAATTGGATTATTTTCAGGCCCAGAGAAATAATTTTACGTCGTTTTTTTTAAGGAAATAATAAATTAGTCGTATTTCTTGAATATTTCTTTAAAATTTGTCGTTTTCGATAGTTATTTATGAAAATATATATAATTTTTTGCTATTGTAAAGGTATATACGTCATTTACGATAGGATGATAGTGCAAATTTTAATTGAAACGTATTTTTTTTAGTTATTATTTTAATTTTATACGTATTTTAATAATTTTTATGCAATAAAACGGGATTTTAATTTGGTTTCAGCACTCGAATGGCGTATAGGCAATATTTTTACATTACAACTTATAATTGTTAATATTGTTTTGGAAAAAAAAACATCTAAGGCATAAAAAAAAAAAAAAAAACAGAAAAGAAAAAAAAAGAAAAAAAAACAACATATTTATAATAAAATTTTTTTTTGAAAAAAGCCATAAAAAAAAACAAAAATATAAAAAAGTAAATAAATAGGATATAGATATATTTTAGTCATAGTTTGGTATTAGTTAGTCTTATTTTAGCGTTCGAGAAAAAAATAGAAATACACGGTTTTTGAACATTTTTGTGAACTTTATTTACTGCAATGGCGGAACGGAACCCAAACGAAGTAAATGAAGATTTTTTAAATTCGTTTGAACATTATGTTACGGTAGACGAAACAGGTTGTAGTGAAAATAATCCGTTTATATCTTTATTGAACAGTAGTGAATCATCGCGTACTGCGTATAGACAATATCACCCGGTAAGCTCGCACTCCAACGAAGCCACAGCTTCGTCAGTGACTCAAAACCAAAATAGACCTTCAGCTCCCCCACCTTATTCAGATAATTTTAATTTTCACCAGGAACAACAGTTTCAGCCTACATCTGCATATATTTATAAATCACCACACAGATACGTTCAAGGGAATGAGCCTCAAGTATTTCATAGTCAAAATAGAGAGGAAACCAGACGTCCAATTTATTCGTCTGAGCGTCTAGCTTCTTTCAATACAAGACATTCATTTCCTCCAGGCTTTCAATTTTCTCAGCCTACAGTAAATAATGGACATTCCTCATACCCGACACATCATGGATTGGACCAACAGGGTAATTCAATTCCAGGACCTAGTGGTTTTCAAGGTCAACCATTTCCTAACCAAATACCATGTTTTATACCATCTCAGCGACAACCTGAGTATAATCAGCAACCGAATTTAGGTTCTTCATACTTTTCTCAAGGACAGGCGTTTTTAGAGGCTGTTAATGTTCTTGCCGATCGATTGTCCAGGACAGAACCTAGAACTATCTTCTCTGGGTTGGATACAGAAGAACCTAGAACTTTTATATTTCGTATGGAGGAATATTTTCGTAAATCTAATATTCCTTCTGATGAACAAGTAGAAATAGCGGCTTCGAGACTTCAAGGCTCAGCCAAAAGTTGGTATGAACCTTACAGGAATCTCCGACTGCCTTGGTTCATGTTTGCTGATAATTTAATACGTGCATTTGACAACAAGGCAAAGCTATCGCAGTTGACCACTCAACTATATGGACAGAAACAGGAAGTTAGAGAGAGCGTAGAAGTTTTCATTTCTAGAAAACGTTGCTTATTTCAACGTCTGTCATTAAATCTACCAGAGACGATGCTTATTGGACTTCTGATGGAACAGCTTAGACCTGAACTTAGATCAAGATTGCGTGGAATTACATTTAGTTCTGTTGAAGAACTGACAGAGCTAGCTAGAGCGATTGAAAGAGATTTGCAGCTTCTTCCCTCCACTTCACGCTTTCATGATCAATCTCCTCGCCAAAATCCACCATTCAATAACAGGACTGAACCAAGACCACCTTCAAGATGTCGTTATTGCGGAGGATGGCATTTTCATCGAGAATGTCCTCAAAATCCATATAATCAGCCTCGAGGACGAGTACCAAGGCCAAACACAAATTTTGTTTCAAGACAAGATCATAATAATCAGGGGGCACGTAGACAGCCAGCAGCTACCAATCAGGGAAATGCCAACAGGGACGGACAAGAGCCTGCACAGAACCGTTCCTAAATAACATTATAGCAGGCGTGCCTATGGAATTGCCTCGTCTACCCATTCAATTAAATAATCAACAGATTTGGGCGTTGATTGATACGGGCGCATCTGCTAATCTAATACATTCTAAATTTATAAATACTGAAATTCAACCCGTGAAGCAAAATGTTCGATTGGGATGTAATTCTGTTGATGTGGATTCTCTTGGTCTTGTAAATTTAAATTATAAAGTTTCAGATACAAATTTTTGTAGTACATTTTTAGTAGTTAAGGATTTGGAGGAAGAGGTAATATTAGGTTATCCATGGGTTTGTGAACAGAATGCTGTTCTTGACGGGTCTAGGAACTGTGTTTATTTCGGTAAAGAAGTACGTAAAACTATTTATTTTTCAAGTCGACCTCGACTTGTAAAGCATTCTGAAATCACATTCCCATTAGACCATCTTCAGGGCATGAATAGGCAAGAATTTCGTGAAATTCTTCAAGAATTTTCGCATTTATTTATTAAACAAAACAGACAACCTCTAACGTGCACTGTTAAGCATGAAATAAAATTAAAAGAGAATAAAATAATTAGTAGGAGACCTTACCCGCTCTCGCCAAGAAAAAAACAAATTTTAAATGAACAAGTTCAGGAACTTTTATCAACGGGAGTAATTGAACCCTCTAATTCACCTTATTCTTTGCCTCCATTGATTGTTGAACAAACAGGAAAAAAAACCACGATTATGTATTGATTTTCGTTCTTTAAATGATATAACGATAGACGAGGCCACAAATCTTCCTAAAATTTATGAAACCTTAAAAGAATTGGGAAATGCTAAGTTTTTTACTTCCTTGGATCTCGAGCGCGGTTATTGGCAAGTGCCATTGGAGCCGAGGTCAAAACCCTATACTGCGTTTTCAACCCCTGATGGAGCTCATTATCAGTTTACTGTAATGCCTTTTGGGCTTAAGAATGCACCGAGCTCATTTCAGAGATTGATGGCGCAAGAAGTGTTGACTGGCTTCCTTCACAAATTTGTCATGGTCTATTTGGATGATTTAATTATCTTTAGTAATACTTACGAGGAACATCAAAGACATGTGCGATTAGTTCTCGAAAGGTTAGAAACTCATAATTTACATTGTTCTCTAAGTAAATGTCACTTTGCAACTGATAAACTTGAATATTTGGGTCATCAAATTTATGGTGAAGTAAATTTGCCTCAGGAAAAACATCTTAAACAAATAGCTTATTTTCCTATACCTAAAAATAAGCGCGAAGTTCAGTCATTTTTGGGAACTGTAAATTGGTTGCGTGAGTACGTGCCAGGTTTGGCAGAGCTTACGCTTCCAATGGCTGAATTAACAGGCTTGCGTGAAAAATGGCGATGGGGAAGTCGAGAACAGGTAGCTTTTGATTCGGTTAAAAATGCATTTACTAGACCATTACAGTTGTGTCGACCGGATTTTGACCTTCCTTTTAGTCTCCAAACCGATGCTAGTACAGTTGGCATGGGTGCGGTTCTTTTTCAGTTGGACGAAAGTGGCCAACGTAGAATTATTTCTTATGCCAGCGCGTTATTAACTAAAACTGAAAAGCGATACCATATTAATGAAATCGAAACACTTGCCGTTATATGGGCAATTAAGCGTTATAGAATGTACTTGGAAAATCATTTCACCCTTATTGTAGACAATAGAGCATTAGCGTGGTTACAGAAGAATGTTGACACAAAAGCTAAACTGACTAGATGGTCACTTCTTTTACAAGAATTTTCTTTTACTGTTGTTCATTGCCCTGGAAAGCTCAATCAGCTTCCTGATTTTCTTTCTAGAAATCCAGATCCAGAACAAGTTACTTCTGAAGTTTATAATATTTTTAGATTGTTTCCTAAAGATGTTTCATCTTCTGTTTCCACGCAGCATTCTGAATTAAATCATACACTAGAACAAAAACAACCAGAGCGGACAAAAATCGTTGACATAGGTTTTAATCCCCAACATCAAGTTCTTAACCTTATTCAACCAGTCGACCATCCTCCCTTGTATGAGCAAATAAAGCAAGCTCAATCTATAAGCAATGAAATACAAGAACACATCAATTTGTGGAGAACTATTTTAGAGCATGGCCCTCAGAGCCACCAACAAACCCAGTTTTTTAATAAATTCCTTGTAGAAAATGATCATTTATTTTATCGTGAAAAGCACCGTTTGTATGTGCCTCAAAATTGTATTCAATCTATTTTAAATTTTTACCATAACTTGCCCCATTCAGGTCATCCCGGAAGAGATGAAACCTTACGGAAAATTTCCTTAGTATATTATTTCCCTGGTCTGTATAAAATTATATCAAGATACGTAAAAAACTGTATAATTTGTTGTTGTACTAAGGGCGGTTATCGTCAGCTTAGAGCACCACTACGACCTCATACTCCTACTAATCCTTGGGAACTTTTAAGTGTAGATGTTATGGGACCTTATCAGCACTCCGATCGTCATGAACGATTTATAATAGTTTGTGAAGATGTTTTTACCAGATGGGTTGAAGCCAAGCCGGTTAAACAAGCGAGGACTCGTGATATTCTTAAGTTTCTTAACGATGATGTCTTTGCTAGGTTTGGATATCCGAAGATTCTAATCTCGGACAACGGGCCTCAGTTTGGTTCAGATGGCTGGATTCAATTTTGTACCGAACATTTTATTAGTCATTTTACAACTGGCATTTATCATGCAAGGGCTAATCCCGTAGAACGCCGTAATCAAGAACTAAAACGAACTATGCGGAGCTTTATGTATAATAAGAATCCAGCGGACTGGGCTAAAGTGTTGCCCCGCGTCCTTTTTGCTCTTCGTTCCAGGAAAAATTTGGCTACTGGACTATCTCCCAGCATGGCACTATTGGGCTATGAGCTGCCTCCTCCAGGCGACTGGGCAGTTCCTGAGCACAACGTCCCTATCGACAATCAAGGAGCCATGAGAGAGCGTCGTTTGCAGCAGATGCGTGAACAGCAGCAGGCTTACCAAGCCAGGTACACGGGACTGGACAATGACAGTGTTCCAGTCTTCTATATCAATGACCCAGTTCTAATTAAAGAACTACGCCAAATACAAGACAATGCTTTTCATCCAGTATGGGTCCCTGGAAAAATTGTAGAAGTTCATTCTGCTGCGATCTACACCGTGGAGCGTGATGGTGGCCGTTTCCGAATCCATATAGACAATTTGCGACCAGCTCCTATTGAACAACTCGAGTTACAACTGCCTGGTGAGGATTCAAGTGGTTTGGAAGATTCGGATGAAGATTCCATTCCTGGTTCCAACCATAGTCGTATGACCAATAGTTATTCTCAAACAGTTTCCCATCCAGCAACGCCTCCTCCGTCACTGGTATCCACTCGCGGTTCTCTTAGCCGAGATGCCGCGACACCAAGCGATGCAGAGGAATCCACTGAGTGGCTTCCTGGATCCGAGGACATAGATTCCCGCGACTCTTGGTAATTTGTTTAACCCGACTTCCTTTTTACCCTAACTCCGATTTTATCTATCCTGTATAGTTTACTATTTAGCCTATTCGTTACTAGTATAAAGAATACACCTACTGCCTGGATGAAAGTAGGATTGTTCCAATTTAGTTATCTTTTAGTTTATTTAAAATTTATTGCTTGTACCAGAAGCAGGCCTACTAAGTAAGTGGGTTATCCCAAGTTCACTGGTTTACCTTTTTGTCAAGTAGTGACATATTTTAGTTACTTTCATTATGTTGGATAGCATTTTGAGTCAGTAAATTAGTTTCATATAAGAAAGTTTAGATAAGCTTTACATATTCATCCCTTGCTTTCCGTTTTTTTTTCCGCTATTGGTCTTCCCAGCCAATAGCAAATTATTACTAATTTTTCTGGATTGATTACAGGTATTTTTGAAGGCATCTTTCAACGGGGTACTAGTTAGTATTCCTATTTCTAAATATAATATTATAAATATAATTATTGTATAAATCTTGTAATAAAGGTATTTACTATGCTTATTATCTACATACAATATACACTTGTGTTAAGTTTGTTGAATGAAATTTTAAAAGATTCTGCTTAGTAGCTTATTTTATACAAGTTCTCATCGAAAAAATTGTCAATTATACTTTCTATTTTTATCTGAATAAAAAGAAATTCTCACCTTTAACTGAAACTGTCCTTCAGAAGGGGGGCATGTCGTAGGGCACCTTAAATCTAGCCGCATTAATTTCGTACTTAAGAATAACCTGATAAGAAACGCAGTTTTTTTAATCTGACTGCCCGGCATCAGAGATAGTCGGAATGTGTGGTCAGCGGGAAACGAAAACGATGGTAGATAGACAGTTTCAGTAAAAGCCGAGTTTTGTGATTTAAAAAGTGTGTTTTCTTAATTAAGTAATTGGTGGAACGGTGAACTAGCCGGTAAGTCTGTTAATTAATTTACATATTAAATATTGTAGTTGATTGTTGGTTGCAAATCAGGTCTTTAAGGCTGAAAATAGACTTTGTGGGGCATTGTTTTTCCAAGTTCTCGTATTATTTTCCTTTACAATAATCTCCGAAACGACATTATTCCCTGGTCAATGTCAAAATTAAAATTAGGAAAATGCACTTAAACATTTTTTTTATTATTATTGTTAGATCCAGACAAGGTGTGTGGAGTGTGGGTATCTCTAGTAAAACTCATTTTTAGTCATCAACTAAACAATCTCTCACAGCATAGCAACAACCATTAGTGCGTGGTGTTATTCTTAGGTAACATCAACTTAACAAAAGTTTCCAGATATTTCTTATATACAATAAGCGCTTACGAAAACAACCTTCCTTGCACTTAATCCAATATACACTGGATTAAACTCTACATTTGTCTTTTATTCATTTAATTACACCAATCATCACAATTTCAAATTATGTATTACCTAATACTATTAAAAATATTTAACATTTGAAAATTCAAGAAAAAAGTTGTGGTTCTGGTAGTATGTTTCTTTACTCATTCCAGTCACACTTTAGAGCTCCATTAAAATGACATTCGTTCTATTTCTGTTCTATTCAATTTAACTCCTAATGATTAACGTTACTGCGTTCAAAACATGTAGAGATTCTGATACTTATACTGAATAATATATTGGTGGAGAAAGACTTTGAGTGTTGAGCTACTTCTTTCCTTTAAACTTGCCCCCCTCACCCCGGGGGGTCGGGCCCCTAGTGTCCCGTTATAAATTCGGCACTAATAACGCCTTATTTCCAAGTTAAATAGTAAAGAAATGTTGCTGCCACCATCTTTTTCGTTTTTTGTAAGCAATTTTCATGTATTAGTCTAAAACAACATATGTGGGGGCCCATCGGGGACGGATCCCAGGGGTCCCATTCAGTGTCGGCTCGCGGTCTTAAAAAATGGTGAAGAGCTAGGTATAGTGCGGGTACTTAAACAAACATTGACTAACTTATATTTTAATTACGTATTTACATAGCAAGTTTTTGTAAATTAGATCGATTCTTCGGTTGAGGTCTAGCGTTTTCTTTTAAAGCATCGGCAATAGTATTTTGATTTTGTTCAAAGTTTCTTAATATTAATTGACATTTTAAGTGTTCTCCAGAATCCCCGCGTTTACGCAACGATCGAGTAATAATTAAAAATCTGTAAATCCGTCCCTATTCCAAACCCAATGTTTATTCGAAAATAGTTAACACGACCAACAAAATAATTTTTGTAAGGCGGCACTACTACATAGACAATTTATATTCTGAAAACCAGGAACACTGTAAATTAATCTTATAGGATCTGCCACTTTTTTTTTAATTATTTTTTTAAATCTATGTTTAAGACTCCAGTAGGTCGCCCATGTAACAAAACGTCTCTCTTATCCTCATCTGTCCAACGACTGAATGGAGTTTCCAACAAATTACAAACTATAGCATTAATTGGGTTCATTTTTAAAATACACAATAGAAATTAAACTATGTAGGTACTTACACACCACTGAATTAACTGAAAAATAAAAACAAAATATTTTAATCCCACAGTAAATCACGTAAAATCGAAATCTATAACCGTAAGTTACACGAAACCTCAAAATAAATACCCGAACCGATGATAAAACAAAGGTGTATACAACTGATCTATTTTTAAATTACCCTTCATTATTATAATGCCAATAATGCAAATTATTACATGCTGGCGCGTGCTGACGTCACGTAACCATAGCGACGGGAAATCAAGTCGCTTGAATGTATGTTTGCTCTTCTGGCTGCTTTCAGCTTACCGACGCGGTCGACTGGACGGACTGGGGTGTGACAAAAGGCACGAGTGTTTATAATTATTGTCCATCGGAATTAACCGTGGCCCTATTATGCATAGCATAATTCGGATTAAATTAATATTATTAATTCGAACATAATTATTTTTTAAGAGCTAAAATGATAGCTGTATTGGTACTGTTAGAATATAACGCAGCTATAGGCAAAAACAACTTAATCAAATGGGTCCTTGTTGTTTGGACTGTTTACGAGGCACAGTGTAACCTAATATATCCATATCATAAATATTTCTTTAAGGATTAATATTTTACGTATATATATATAGGGGGTTGTTAGGTTCGTTTTTAGAAAGATGTGACATAGTAGTGTTATAATACTGACGTGCTTTCCGAGTGGTCTTATTTTTGAAGAAAAATAGATGTTTTAAAACTTCAATACGTACTTTGATTTTCCATAGCCTATTTCCTATAGGTACATTAATATTTAATATTGTCGAAAACATTTCCTCCTGGTTTTATTTTTTTGTGAAGAGCCCTTTCACCTGACAAGACGCCACTGGTCCCGTTATAAATCCGGCACTGTAATTATTTTTTTTAAATACTTACATTAACTTTCGTAGTAATAAAAATAAATTATTTTAAATATTTCTAGACAATTATACTTATAATCTTTAGCATAACGTATTGGTTCGTGAGCAGATGATACACCTGGGTAATAATCCCTCTATTTTTAGAACAAGTTTTGTACCTGAACCGGATAACATGGTAGGGGACGAGTGAAACATTTTCTTACGTTTGTGACGTTTCAAGAATAATGAAATGGATAGATTACAGGAGACTGCATTTTATTTTAATAATGTTTTTATTTAACTATTTGCCTTTTGACTATTTATATCACAAACATGTTGTTTTGTTTTTATATTTATAAAGTGAGCAAGATAAGAAGAAATAGACCAACAACAACGTCAATTGAATATATAGTAACTTTAGAAATTTGATTTAAATATATTAAAAATATAATAATAGCCGTCGTCAGCAAGCACCGTTTTCGAGTAAAATTAATTTTAAAAATAACGTATTTTTCAAGAGGAAGGGTAATTCACATAAGTGCAGGTAATTCTGAAAGTTCTGTTACAAAAAAAAATATATTTTGCAACTTATGATAATCACATTATTTATAGAAACTTTTTTTTTATTTTGAGACCTTTCAGACATTGCTACATTGTTAAGGGTAACTTTTGGAATTATCTCATCCATATCCGACATGAGGGGCTCTAGCCAGTAACGTAGCCACAGGGGGCAGAAGGAGGGGGGGAGGCAACCGCCCCCTTGGCTCGGCGCCCATCCGTCCTGGTAATATATAATATTATATAGGTATACATATTTTTAAAAAAATCTGATATTAAAGTCCTATTATACTTTATAATTTCAAAGCAATTGGCGTTATATTGCCGATTTTTTTTCTTTCATTTTCAATACGATGATGAACTTTGATTTTCTACAGCCCCTTAACTATATAAGATGCTAAAGATCGGTTTTCTAGATTGAGATTTTAAGGTACCCTAAGTGACTCAAAGTAATGCATAAATAAATCGATATAGAAAAATTATAAAAGGCAATATCTAACAGGGTTTATTCTATACCCTTTGTATATACAATAACCAACATTATATACCTTTTTACAATATTGTCACTCTTTATAAGATATTTACAAGATAAGCTATCATTTAGAGGAAAACCGAAAAAACTAGATTTGCAATAAAACAAAATCTGTTTTTACAAAAAGTATCGACTTTCAAAAAATTCTGGGGCACCTCTAAATGTTGAGCATTTTCTGGAATAAAATTTATTCCGCCCAATTTATTCATTAAATTTAAATGGAACACAAGGAAAAGCCCAAAATATTCTTGGGCTAGCGTTTAGAGATGCCTTAAGAATTTTGAAATTCGAAGATTTTCGTTAAAATATAGGTACAGTGTATCCACGGATAGAGCTTGGAAGAGGAAAAACTTTTTTATTTGTAGGTATAAAGTCATTCTTTATAAGAAAACTTCTACTTGCGCTGAAACTACAATTTTGAATATCAGATTTATTATACAGGGTTCGTCAGAAAAAACATTATCAGTTTTTTGGATTTTGTTTAAAATAAACAGCTATTGTTGCCTTCTTACTTAAAATATGATTTTATATCTGGCCGAATAACGATTTTGTTGTAAGAAAACTATTTTTCTTTGTCTACTTTTGAAGTATTTTTATTAATATCATATTTCTTTAATTTATTTAATCATAAAATATAAAAAATTAAAAATGTTTTTTCTGTCCAACCCTGTATAGTTTTAGAACAAGCAAAATTGATTTAATAAATCAAGGAATTAGAGTTGAAAAAAAATCCAAAAAAATTAAAAATATTGTTTCTGACGAACCCTGTATAGTAATCGCAAATCTGATATTCGAAATTGTAGTTTTAACACAAGCAGACGTCGTTTTAAAGAATAACTTTTTCTTCTATACCCACTAATAAAAAAGTTTTTCCTCTTCTTAACTTTCTCCGTGGACACGCTGTATATTTTTCTGGGACCTGGTATGTAATTCTTGAGAAAAGTGTAACAATATTTCTCAAGGCAACCGTGAAAAATACATTTTGACTAACTCGACGTTTAGAGATGCACCAGGATTTTCTAAAAATCTAAAGCCCCCTTTTCTCGGGGTAAGTTTATAGGACATTTTTATCGTTTTTTTTATGTACTTTACGTCCTTAAAATATTGCATGCTAGTTTCGGGACACCCTGTATATGGAGCGGGAATTCTGCCTTCTAATTTAAAATTTACTTTTGCGACTGCTTGTTATTACTTGAATTTAAAAAAATTTCATAATTATTTTGTTTTGTAGGTATAATTTCATAACAATACAAATAACAGAAATAAACTATCCTATTTTTTTATTTTTTTTATTGATAATTTTGAGGATTTCCCTCAACATGTATTAGTTAAATAAATGCTATAGAATAGAAAAATATTATCCAATTATTGGTTTTTACCAAACTAGTATGCCATCACTAGCCAAAAGTAAGTAACACATTGAAATTATAAGGCTTGGAAACATGTTGATTTTATCAATAAATTA
Source organism: Polydrusus cervinus (assembly GCA_935413205.1). Lineage (NCBI taxonomy): Eukaryota > Metazoa > Arthropoda > Insecta > Coleoptera > Curculionidae > Polydrusus > Polydrusus cervinus. Next base: position 49,373,637 of record OW284514.1, read on the forward strand.
TTTCTCATTTTACAAGTAGAACAAACCCGAATAAAGCCAGTCTTCGTCAGTAGTACTTCATTAATCCATAATATGGCAACTGGTTCTGTGTACATAATAATTCAGGCCTAAAGTAATTTAGTAGGTACTTATTTTTCCCTACATTATATTATTTAATTGAAAATAGAACATTTAATAAAAAAACATTAGACATCGATAATTCAGGAATATAAAAAAATGTTCCATAAAACTACACGTTTGGAGATTTTATAATTTTAGTGCAATAAATTAATTAATCTAATCAGTCAACATAACTTTCAATGTAAAAATATTTTTAGTACCCAAGAAAGTATTTTTACTGATTATTTTGTTTTTGTAAACGTTTTTGTATATATCATGTCCTTGATTTTGTACAAATATGTATTTTTCGTGAAAAGATAAATGTACTTAATTTTATATTACAATCAATTAATTTAAGAATTTCGCTGTGTAGAGTTTAGAGCTCCAAAAATTTGTTATTAATTATCTTACATGTAGGAATATCATTGGTAACATTCCTGTCAACTTTTACTATGGTCTGATTATTCTTGACGGCATAAACTCGGACAGAGAATTGGCCAGTTTTATTTGGTAGATATAATATATACTTGATATACGGGGTGTCCCAGATGAGGATGCACCCTACAGATATCTCGTAAACCATATAAGATACAGAGATGGTTATATCAGCAAAAAGTTACACCATACTAAATTCTGCCACATTGTGTTTTTAAAGCTGAAAATCTCCGAATTCTTCCGAAATCATTTGGGCAAAACCGAATTTTCGCGATGTTTTATTTTTTTTTAATTATTTTTTGTGACGATACCTAGTAAAAATAATTTTACATTCTCATTACTATTTTCTTTTCCTCTGCAAGTTAGTGTACCTAATTAAATTTTTAATCGGACATTTCATTTTTTCAAAATCATCATCAACTTTTCTTTTTCAAGTAGTCGGGAAATATTATTTTATTATTTTTAAATTTCCCTTCTTCTTTTTAATTAAGTAATGTATCACACCTATTATTAATAATACGTTTCGGATATACAAAAACCCATCATCAATACAAAAAGTGCAAATTCATCTTCTATCTATAAACTTTCTTTTGTTTTCAAAGCCAACTAAAAATAATTTGACTCTGGACGTTGACAACAAATCATATCCAATTTTTCATTTCTTGAACAATGTTCCATAATATTTATTTAAAAAAACTGCAATCACACACCTCCTCAAAGCATCAAATGTTTACTTAAAATAAGATGAACGTTCATTTGCCTAAACGATTTCATTATTCTACTCTGTCATTTGGCAAGGACTTATAATTTATTTAAACAAGTACCTGTCACAGCCTACCATACAGTTACGACAGATAAAAATTAGATCAGGTATTAAAAATAAAATAGTTTTAAGGGTGAGGTCTAGTGAATGAATTCGCCATTTCGTTTTTTGATCAATATTTCGTTACTTTTTCTTTTATCCAAAAATCAGCCAAATACCGACATTTGAAGCCTAAATACCTAAAATTTAAAGTTAAACAAGTTTCAATTTATAAAGTAATAAAAGCAAAAAGAGAAAAATGCACAAATTTTCGTTTTTTGCTTTAAGTTTTTAATTAATTCATTAATCAAAATTTCTTTAGTTCAGAACTGTAGGTGATTGCAATGGACGGGTATTTGGCCCCTTTTTGAATAAAGCGAAAAGAAATAATCCCTCATCGCATCATTAGACACTTCACTCTTAAATAGAATTTTGCACCTATTCTTATAAGTTCGAACTGTGTTAATATCACTAGGTATGATCATTGAATTATAAATGAGAAAGGGAATTTAAAACTAATAAAATAAGAAAAAGTCGATGATGATTTTGAAAAAATGAAACGTTGGGTTAAAAATCTTGTAGCGGAGAAATAATGGCAATGAGATTTATTTTACCATATCTTTTCAAAAAATAGAGTTAGAAAAAAACGAAATCGCGAAAATTCGGTTTTGTTCAAATACCTTCGGAATGATTTGGAGGAACTTGTCCTTCATCTTCTTTAACATTGATGCAGAATTTAGTAGGGCGCAACTTTTTTTAAATTTAACCATCTCAGTATAAATATTACATCGTTTACGAGATCCCTTATCTGGGACACCCTGTATATAAAAAATTAACAAATTCTTAAACATAGGGATATGTGCTAGACAAGATGCGACAGGTAAATTTTTTAAGTTCCACATTTCTTCGCTAGAGGGCACCACAATTGAAAATTAAATATAATTTTTTTTAATTAATTAATTTCTCCGAAAATTCCCACAAGATGGTATTGTGCAGTATTTTTAATTGTCGTACACCATAGTTCGTAATAAAATTGCTAGATAACAAAGAAGTGATTGTTTTTATAGTTCCATGATCGAACATTCCACGACAAAAAATTATTTACAGACACCAACATATATAACCAAAAAATATTTTTAACCTTTATAATAATGTAGGTTTGTCATTTATGCCAATGTACCAAAAACTACTTAGTAATAACATAAACATCGAATACTTCTAATTCAGACATAATTCTATATATTTAAAAAAATCAATTAAGATAGCTAGGAAACAATATTGGCAGATTTTTATGGAGTTAAACAAATTGAAATAGTTGCCAATTGATTTAAGTTTGGTAGTTGTTGATTTTGATTCACGGCTATCTGGATTTATTTTTTAAAACACTATATTAGAATTATGCCTAAATTAGAAGTTTTCCTTGATTACATTATTAATGCTAAAGTAAATTTTGGGCCATGGAATAATAGTAACAAGCCAGCATAAAGTATTAAAATGTTTTTTGTTATGTAATGCTAATGCTTCATTACGGAACTATGAAAACAATCATTTCTTCAATTAAAGTGGTAAAAATTGTTCTTTTCGCAATAACTCTGAAACATAAAAAGGTACATATTGAACTGCGGTCTTCACGTTTTTTCTTGGAAATTTAATTTACTTTCCGACTATAATGTCATAATTACAACATTTGAATTAAGTTTTCGGGATACAATAAAAAAAACCTATTATTATTACAAATAACTCCGAAGCAAAACAACATATCGAACAGCGGTTTTCACCTTTTTCTTGCAAATTTAATCTTCTTTCCGATTATGATATATAAACTACACCATATAATTTAAGTTTTAAGATAAAATGAAAAAAACTGTTATTATTATAAAAAACCCTCTTTAACAATTTTATTAGGGACTATCGTGTATAAAAAAGTCTTTACGAAGTCAGTGTAAACTGAAAAGAAATTAGGCTACGATCAATTTCCTATGGCTTTGCATTGAAATAAAAATCATAATCCTTATTGACGGCTCCTCGTCGAAAGTCTACGTGAACTTGATGAGTCTTTCATGACAAAATGAGGGCAGGATTACAAGACTAGCCCCTTTAATTGGCCCCTTCCTTTGGCTTCCTTGGGTAAAGCATTTTTTTATACATTGTCCAACTTAGAAACATTAATATGATTTTTTAGATAGGTATTATGTAAAATATAATTAAATATTTTTCCATTTCCATCATCGTGTGGCACGTCCAAGTTTTATAAAGGAAAACCCGGCAATAGTAGAGTTTTATTTTTTATACTGTTTACACTGACTTCGTATAGACTATACTAATGGATACGACAGTTGAAAGTACTTACCTTTCACTTCTAAAAAAGTTTACTAAAATGGAATAAATCATTTAGAAGTTATAGCAATGTAAATGCTTACATTTTTAATAGCTTACTGCACTCTTATCGAGGTCGGTACGCCAATAAGCCTTGAGCAAAATGATGGAGAACTATCTAAGCTTTCTAATGATGTTACAAAAGGCATACCTTAATGTGGACATTTTCAGAGAAATTTAGAATTTTAATATTTAATTTAAAAATTATTTCCAGGAGTTTCTTATGGTCAATTTAATAATGATTTTCTTCCCCTGAGTTTTTTTAGTGTTGCTAATTACTATCTATGAAACCTAAAAATGTAGTAGTAAATGGGTAATATTTTTTAAATATTTTTAAATATTATTAAATCCGCCTATAAATTATTCAACATCCTGTACATACTTTGTTTCTATATAAGTAAAAGAAAACTTAAGACCTACATTTCCACCAATAGAGAAAACGATAGTTTTTAAGAAACAAGTGAAAACTCCAGGCAATGCAGAAAAACTCAAAGTAAGAAGTTGGTAACTTTAAAAGACCATAACTAAAAATCTAGTCCCAGGATTTGATTACGGCCATGGACACTTTTAATCAGGATGTCAAGATCTACAAAATACTAAAAATTCAAAAAATTAGCCGGAAGCCATTTCCCATAAACTTTGTGAGGGGTTCCTTGTTGATGAAATTGTTGGACAAATTTTAATACATTTCTAAGCCCTCCATAATGATGCCTTTCCAGTAGGGTTGCCACCTTCCTTACCAACGATTCCGGGAGTCTAATGTAAATACGTTTATTGATATACAAAACCCAACCCCCACCAATGACGACTTCTAACCTAAAAAAAAAAGGTCGCCGCCTCCTCAACGCTCTATAATAACGCAACGACCTAAGATAAACAAACAATATAATACTGCCCTCTTGTCCAAGTCACCTCTAAAAAAAAAGTCGCCTCTTCCCCACGCCCTTGCAGCTTGCAGAGTGCAAAGTTTTGTAAACTGGATTTCCGGGAGAAATTATATAAAGCCCGGGAGACACGCTTGTTTAAGCCCGAATCTGGGAGACTCCCAGAATAACGGGAGCGGTGGCAACCCTACTTCCCAGGTTTTTGCCTGATTTTGTGGCATACACATGTATCGTCATATGTTCAAGATGACAAGATTTAAAAAATTAATATTTATTTCAATATTTTGCACCTAAAATTTTTTCAGCTTAATACTCTTCATCTGAATGTTGCCAATTATTTTCGTACAATCCTTATCGCCACCATAGTTACACAACTCTGTGCATCGATTAATTTTCAGGCAGGCTTGGAAAACATCCACCAACAATGTCTGAAATCTTCGTACCTGGTATACTTTACAAATACATTTTTCAATGATAGTTTTAACTTTATCCCTAAATACTTCAATTGAGCTACTAAAATAACTTTATTTGCAGTCTTAATAGATTTCAAAATGATGGTTTCCCTTCCTGTGACATCACAAGTTCGTACAATTACTGGCCGGATGTTCGTCACAGTTTCTGACGCAATTTTTGGATTAATGTCGTTGATTAAATTATATATTTTTCAATTCTGGCAGAATTTAAATAAGCTTCAAAATTATCATTTTTTTTGGCTGAATAATGAGACCTATTTTCATATTATAATATGTTCAAAATGCCAAAGGTTGTCAAAACAAATTTATCAATTGATCGGACCCTTTAATTAATAACGGGCCTACCTTATTTTTTATTTCTATCTGACTGGTTCATCTTAATGTGGTGCAAATTCTGTCAACGTCAAGCATTTTTCGATTATTTCCTACACCAGTGACAAACAAGCTTGGATATTCCACAAAATCAAGAAAGAATCCCACCTGGTAACGATGATTATAGGGCATAGGAAATGTTTTAAAATTCATTCCACAATTTCATCATTAAATTTCCCATGGGATGTGGTATGACTAATGAGTAAATTATAGCTTTAGTTATACATATATCGAAAGTGAACGGAAAAGTGGACTATTCCGGTTAACTGAACGGATATGATTTCATATCCATCCTTGTTAGGATATGAAACTGACCAATCACAGTGGTCTTATAAAGGAACCAAATTTACATGTAAATTTCACTTGACTGAAGTAAGGTTAAGAATATACTTTAAAAATATGTAAATCTGTCATATGAAAAGTGTTCTTTTTTAATTTAAATAGAATTATTTATACCAGATTCTATGCATACACAATTTTTTCCTAGAGTACACGAAATGGTGAGAAAAGTGATGGTATAATACCAACATATATTTCCACCGAAGTATTGTTATTTTCTGATGAACTAAAAATTTGATGATTGGTTCTTTGCCATGCAAATATTGGTCCACCTGTTATATTTTCTAATATCTTTTGAACGGTTGAACATGAGTATGAGTATAAAAAACCAGATAAAATAAAATACAAATTTAACTGCATTTTTTACTAAAGGTTTTAAGGTTTTATTATTTTTATGATATTTCCACTTCTCTTTCCACGTAACAGTATTGCTAGTTTATAAATTGGCGATTATTTTGAAAAACTTAACCATAGCGAACATTAAAAGTTCATATTTAGGCACAAAGGCCGTGTTAACTGTTTAAAACGAATTCTACAGCTATTTTATTGTACTTTCGTGGTTATAATTCTTATGCAAGCAGAAAAAAACCCACAAAACCTTTTTTCTTCTGTGCATTTCAGCAGAACAATTAATGAAAATGGCTATGATTGAGAAAAATTATTGTTTATTTTTATTAATAAATATATCGCTTTTTTCTGTTATTCTGGAAAAGGTCGATTGAGAGACAAATATATTCAAAGTGATTTTGTGTAAATGACCCAAATTAATATAATAAATATGTTACAGTGTAATTTGACCCATTTTTGAAGAATAATTTGACAACGAGATGAATATTTGTTCAATTGTTTTTTATTATCTTTCTCACACAGTTCACAGCCAACTAAAAAGACAAGTTATGATTCCTATTAAAATAATTTTTTTTAATTTTTAGTATGAAGTTCGGAACTTGAGTCGTAGAAAAAATATACTGTACAACTCGAGTGGATTGTCGAAATTGCGCTCGGAAGTTTGAATTTACTTTCCGTGCGATATGGACATTATAGCCACTCTTGTTGTACAAACTACTATTCTATTTTAGATGGTTACAAGGTTGGGGCAAGTACCAGTAATGTCTAATGTAGTAAGTCACTGTTTTATGAACCTCTATTTCTTAGATTGTATGACCCCTCCACCCATTAGTTTATCTGTCATTTTAAATGGGGTTTTATTTTTATATGTTTGTGAACTTAATTTAGCCATAGACCCTAAGATGTTGTCTCACATTGTCTGATATAGATTATACCGACCTAAAATCTATTGATGGTAAAATTTGACAGAGTAAAGAATATATTACGTACTTTTCATAATGATTAAATTGGTAGTATTGATCGTATTAAAAATTGTAGATAAACTTCGTACTTACAATGTAAAAACAATTATTTAATTTTAAAGTGTCAGTTTTAAATATTGCAATAAATGTGTAATACAAATACCTATGTAATAAAGAATATCTATTGAATTATTTTGTGTTTTAATCAAAAGGGTAAAATCTACATTTCTATTAACATTAACATTGGCAATAGGATGGAGTGAAAATGGGTTTCTGGAAGAAAATTAAATGTTTAGGAAAAGGTGGGAGTTGGTTCATGCCAGCGTGAAACGCCGCATCGTTTCCTGGCTTGTCTAAGTGAAAAATGAATAAAAAAATTTTACTTTTAACTTTTGGCCGATGATGCTTTTTTTTTTAATTGAAATATTTTGTTGAAAAGTTTAATTTATATAAGTAATAAAAAATAAAAATATAAATATTATGGCTATTCATGTTAATTTATTATTTTTCATTAAGATTACAAACGATGCCTTACCTTTAAAATCTCAACTGACGCCGCGCCACTTAATTTGTCGTAAAATTATTTTTTATAATATTTTGAAGATATAGTATATTAAAGTATAAGTGGATATTAACCACCAGAACTAGAAATCTCGAAGAGTTGAAGGCAAGTATTCGGGCAGAGATACGTTTAATCACGCCCGAAGTTTTGGAATGTGTAAGAGTTTCACCACACACAGTTTGGTCTGTGCTAACAGATTCATGGGGCATATTTTCAACAATTGCTATGCTAAAAAAGTGACATTACAGTTTATTGTAAATATGATTATTCCTTAAATTAGTCTTTATTAAATTTCTGACACATGGTTTAATAGATGTTGGTTGGTTGGTTGGTTGGTTGGTTTAAGGCGGGGGTTGGGCGTTCGGCCCAAGCTTCTTGCACTGCAGCCTAGTGGCTTATTGTGCTCCCTTATCTTGCTAGAAAAGATTTGTTCCTTTTATAAGGTCAGCAAATTCCTACCAAGTTTGTCATGTGGAAGGTTATCCCCACATTGAATGTCTCCGAAGATTCTGAGTCTTCCTCGGGTCAGTGCTTCGCAGTTATATATGATATGTGAGGCGGTTTCGTCCTCATCGCCGCAAAGCCTGCATTCAATGGGACCATTGTAAATTCCTACTCGGTGTAGGTGTTTTCTTAAGCAGTGGCATGTTAGTAGGCCGACCACTTGTTTTAGCTGGGTGCGCGTTAAAGGCATCATTCCAGTTGATAACTTTTTGGAGGGTTTTCCAATTGTGGCCCTCGCTTGGGTATGACCAGGTATCCTGTTCCATCGGGACAGGTGTTGTTGTTGTGCCCACCTGTCTGATGCTGTTCTGGTTGCCTATTTTGATATGCCAAGGGCGGGTTCAGGGCCCCTGAGTTTTTGAGATGATCCGGCTCTTGCCAGTTCATCGGCCTTTTCGTTGCCTGCTATCCCTGAGTGGCCAGGAACCCATAGGAGTTCTACCTTGTTGTTCCTTGCGGCCAGGTTTTTCAGGTCGTTTAGGCACTCCAGTGTGATCCTAGATTTGAGTCGACTGGAGTTCAGGGCCTTGAGGGCAGCTTGGCTGTCGGACAGAATGTATATCTCTTGGTCGTGGTAGCCCTTTTCGATATTTTTCTGTACACATGCTTGTATAGCACGTATTTCTGCTTGGTTTACTGTGGCGTAGTTTCCCAGGGGAATGCTGATTTCCATTCTGGGTCTTTCCCCAAATATACCTGCGCTTACTCCGTCGGCCGTTTTTGATCTATCAGTGTACCAAACCAGGCCCCTATCTAATGACGGTGGTGTCCCTTTTGACCACATGTCAGAGTCGCACCTGATGTTAAAGGGTCTGGTGAAGTTGTAGACCTCTTTCATGTGATCTGTTTGCATCTCCAAGAGCTCGTCGTTGATTAGATCCGCGGCTCTTGTGTGCCCTATTCTTATGGGTTGTTGTTTCCATTCCCCATTTATTTTCATCCTGGAGGCGCTACAGCTGGCCTCCTTTCTGATGTGAATGTCTAGGGGTAGCAGTCCTAGTATTACTTCCATCGCTGCGGTGGGGGTGCTTTTCATTGCACCACTGATGCACAGGCAAGCCAGTCTCTGCAGGCTGTTTAGCTTGGTGACTGTCGTAGTTTGCTGTGTTTTCGTCCACCATATTACAGATCCATATGTCGCTATGGGTCTGATGACTGTGACATATAACCACAACACCATTTGCGGTCTGAGTCCCCAGGTTTTACCAAACAAGCTTCTGCATCTCATAAGGCACATTTTCGCTTTGTTTAGGTTTTTGATTATTTGTTGGTTCCAGGTCAGTTTGGCATCCAGGATTAGCCCTAAGTATTTCACCTCACTGACTGTTTTAACCTGCTCACCGAAGATGTTTAGGTTGTCGTAGTTCCCTGTTTGTCTTCTTTTGGTGAAAGGCAGGATTGCGGTTTTTGCTGCGTTGACTTTGAGCTTTACTTTCTCACACCAGCGCTGCACTATTCTCAGTGCTCTTTGCATGAGCTCTGTAAGTATAGTGGCGTGCGTTCCTATGACGAGTATTACTACATCATCTGCATAGCCTTGGGCGTAGAATCCCTCTGCATTGAGACATGTCAGTAACTCATCTACCACTAAATTCCATAGAAGGGGCGATAGTACCCCTCCTTGAGGACATCCTTGCATTACTTTGGCTGTTACAGAATCACCATGTAAGCAGGTATTGACTTGCCGATATTGTAGCATGTTGTGTATCCACCTTCGAGTGGTGTCGTCGATTCCATGCCTTTCTGCAGCCGACATCATTGATAGGCAAGAGGCGGTGTCAAAAGCCCCCTGTATGTCGATGAAAGCTCCTAGGGCGATTTCCTTGCGATACAGCGATGTTTCGACCCTTGTTATCAGGTTGTGCAAAGCCGTCTCGCAGGATTTCCCTGGTTGATATGCGTGTTGGTGTACATGTAGGGGTTTCTTCGTAAGTGCCCCATCTCGAATGTACCTGTCTATTAGTTTTTCCAATGTCTTTAATAGAAAGGAGGAAAGACTTATTGGTCGATACGTCTTGGCCTCGGTGTATGAAACACGTCCGGGCTTTGGAATAAAGACGACATTTGCCGTTCTCCAGGCCTCAGGCACATAGCCCATGGCGATGGAAGCTCGGTAAATTCTGCAGAGGTGCGGCAACACATAGTCGAGTCCTTCTTGCAGGAGGATGGGATATATTCCATCCGGCCCCGGCGACTTGTAGGGTTCGAATGTACCTATAGCCCATTTGATTCTTTCATAGCTGACTGTTTTAACTGCTGTTTTCCAGTCTGCTCTCTTGGGTCTGTGCACTACGTTCACTTTTTGCTGTTGAGCTTCCAGTTGTGTTATTCTAGAACCCGGAAAGTGTACTTGGAGAAGAGTTTCTAGGGCCTCTTTTCCGTTTGTAGTGTGTTCGCCTGTTGGTTTAATTGTTGTGCCAACTGCATTTGACGTGTCTTTAGCGAGAATTCGGTGGATGCGTGCTGCTTGGGAAGTTGTTTCTACCTCCCCACAGAACTTTCTCCACGAATCTCGCTTGGCTTTTCTTAGAGCTTTGTTGTATTCTGTGAGAGACCGGGCGTATCTGTCCCAGTCTCCTGTGCTCTTCGCTTTGTTGAAAAGCTTCCTGGTTTCTTTCCTCAGGTCTTCCAGGTGGCGATTCCACCATGGTACTTCCTGCTTTTTACTCTTTGCTATTAGAGGGCAGTTTTCTTCGTACGCTGTTGTAATTGCGTCTTGAAGTTGATCCACGGATAAGTCGATATCTATGGTGCTTTGCAGATTGGTTTTGACGGAGGTCAGACTCTGTCGTAGTTGACCTCTGAAAGATTCCCATTCCGTATTGCGTGGATTACGGTAGGGCGCTGCTGCCCCACCGCAATTATTTAGTTCAAACTCTATATACCGGTGATCAGATGCCGATGGTTCGTCAGATACTCGCCAGCCTTTAACCGCATTTAATAAACGCGTTGTGACCAAGGTTATGTCGATTACCTCTCTACGCCTACCAGTTACAAAGGTCGGTTCGTTTCCCTGATTTAAAAGTGTTAAATTACTACTTACCAGAAATTCCAGCAGGGCATTTCCACGTGGGTTGTCATTTGTGCTCCCCCATGCAATGTTATGCGAGTTGGCATCGCAGCCTGCTAGCAGCTGGAGTCGGTTGGCCTCGCAGTGTTCCACGAGTGTCTTGAACTCTGTGGTAGGTGGTGGTTCGTCCGAGTCGTAAGGAAAATAGGCAGAGGAGATTATTAGCTCTTTCACGTTCCCATCCTCCTTGTACCTCAGCTTAGCGGTCGCTAGATCCCTAAAATAGAAATTTAACAGAGGCACACAGTCTGCGTCGTTCCTGACATAGATGCATGCTCTTGGGTTACCAGATGACAAGTTATATATGAGCTTATCACCTGCTTGTCCGAGTCCTCTTACTTGTCCGTTGACGATCCAGGGCTCCTGAATCAGCGCTACGGCTATGGACTCGTTTATGAGTCTACGGCATAAGGCCGCAGACTCAGCTCTACTGTGTTGTAGGTTTATTTGCAGCAGCTTCAGGTCGTTTGACGGTGTGTGAGCCATCTTTCTTTCCCTTAGCTGTTGCTAAAACTCTAAAGGATGCTCTCCAGAGTCCTAGACATGCTTTCATGTTGGACTTGGTCAGGCACTTTAGAGATGTCTCATCGATGTTTAGAACCAATGTAACACCATTTTCGTCTTTGGTATGGTTTATCACATACCAGTCGTCGGTTTTAAGACCTGCGTTTTGGGTTTTCACCAGTTGCAGAATTTCTTTCGGCGTTTTGAATCTGAGGTTTTTAGTAGCCGCCATGATTACTTTTGCCGTCTGTAAGAGGTCTTTTGCCATCCCTGCTTTTAAGTTAGCGCCCTCCCATAGCTTCAGCTTGGGGGCCTCGGTTTGCACCCAGGTTTTTGTCCCTTCGCTTCTGCATGATAGGATGACGGCACCTTTGTCAAAATAGCAGCGGTTGAACGCTGGTCCAGATCCTTCCGGTCCGGGCGCTATAGCATCCAATAGTGCCATCTGCACTGTGTCCGCTTGTTCCTCTGTCAGGCGTGTCTCAGGGAAGTCCTGAGGAACAATGGCTAGCTTCACAGCTGTTAGGGCGTCATTGAAAGCCACCTTGCTTTCATTGTCCCTTCTTTTCTTGACGATCTGATGGGCGTCAGGAGTGCTCCCGTCAGATCGAGATCTTTTGTTTGAAATGCCTCTGGAGGGAGCGTTTGGACTCTTATCGCGAGAGGCATCTGTGGAACCACTGGGTCTAGGATGGGCGTGCGAGCCCACACCACGGGACGTGTCTGATTCCTTTCTGGCGTATGTAGATGTAATGAAAAATATATGGACAAATTCCTTTTTCTGATAAGCTTTCCAAAAAGATGCCACACGTTTTTAAAAAAAAGTTGGTTAAGGCTGCGCCTCCTCTTTGGGGTCACAATTATCCCTTTATATGACAAAAGCGAGGCCCATAAAAAATCTTTGTATTTTTGGATTTTAGAGAAATCTTATTCCCAGAGCATAATGTATGTATTTTTTATAAATTAAATTTAAAATGACCTGTGTCAAGATTGATTCTCGCAACAAGTTTTTATATCTTAAAATTGTGTAATGGAACAAAAGGATGGCTTTGATTTACTTTAAAGTTTATTTTCTTCCGTTTAGCGCATTCCAATAAAAGGTTTTACTTAAAAGGTTTTAATTAAATCAATAGAATAACTACCGATTCTGATACTTTAAAAAAAAAATATTAAATTTGATTATTTTCTTCTATCATAGTATTTTTTTTAAATTTAGAAATATAATTTTAATTCGTGTTTTTAGGAAAATTAAATTATTAATTTATTAAACCTGTGTCTACCAAACAGCTATAGTACTAAATTAACAATTCCCTTAAAATTTAACTTTATAATTGGCTTTCGACTAATTAATGCATTTCACGAAAAATACGTTTTAATTATACAATTTCATGTAACGCGTGCCTTCTATTTTACAGTTTTGATAAACTAATTTTGGTTTATAAAATGTTTCTGTATCTTCACTCTTAAAAATGACTTTATTATATAGATATATTTCTTACGAAAAAGAACCGATAGGTATTAATCAGCCGCCTGAAAAGCATGCATCTAGTTGCCGAAACGGTAATGTTGTTTAAAAAGGGTAAAAATGATTTACAATATCTATCACTGTGTGTGTATATATACACACACATCCAGTACAGAGCGAGGAAATACTTTTTTCTGAATTTCAAATTAGTTGTTTATACACAAGAACTTTCCATCTTAAGATATATACATACTTTATTTTCTTACGAAAAAGAACCGATAGGTATTAATCAGCCGCCTGAAAAGCATACATCTGGTTGCCGAAACGGTAATGTTGTTGTTTAAAAAGGGTAAAAATGATTTTACAATATCTATCACTGTGCGTATTTCAGTAAATATTTGAAATTTTCGGACGAAAGTGTTTCCCGACTTGCCGTTGTGAACCTACTTCCTTGATGGCGCAATTGGTTAGCGCTCTGTACTGGATATACGGAGGTTGTCGGTTCGAATCCGGCTCGAGGAAATACTTTTTTCTGAATTTCAAATTAGGTGTTTATACACAAGAACTTTCCATCTTAATATATATATATATATATTATATTTGGTACTAATTTTTATTTGTTTTCGTGTTTACGTTACCAAAAATAACAATTTTTAGTAAGGAAAACAAAAATTTTTTTTTTCTTGGTTATATTTACCAAAAAATGATGCCATCAGAACAAAGAAAATATCTTGTTTTCATATTAGTTGACAGAAATAAAATATTTTGTTTAGGTGAATTTTACTCTGTATATATCTTATTTAAATGTTACATCAAGGTTCCTACAAACTTGTATTTATCAATTAAGCTTGTTGTAATAACACATTATGAGTTTGTAGTCCCTATCATTTTGTTAATTTTGTTTAAGATACATTCTTAGTTACCAAAACTAACTTTTCTTTTTAAGTAATATTATTCTTCATATTTATAACTAACGGCATCAACAGAGACTTGACGCCCTTGCCGGTGGGTGACATGTGACATCATTCTAGCCAAGACTGTCAGGAGGTTATGTTTATGTTAGATTGCTTTTGAGGTGTCGTGTCCATTTTTTCGTGTTTTTAAGGCAATAATTGGCCATTTTCATGGCCGTGCCCGTGTGGATTATTGTTTAGATTTCTTACCAAGTATAAAAGTACTATTAATTTTTGAATTTATTTAAATTAGTTCTTCCTATTAAATCAAGGTCTAAAAACAGCTTTAAAAAGTTCGACCCAACATTTTCTTCTTCAATAAATTTCACACTTTCCCGTTTTCTCCAATTAGGTATATTTTAATTCATCTGAAACATTTAATTTTCTTATTATTATGAATCGAGGATTTGATTATCGACATGTTTCATTTATTTCACCAGTAATAAAACCATTAAAATAAAGCCGTCTTTAATTTAGATATAAGTTAGAGGAATATAGGGTAGAATGGGGTCCCTAAGCTTTGTGCCCAAATAAAAGCCAGGTTATACTCTTAGAATTTTTAATTTTGCAATAAATCTGTTTATTGGCATGTTCTAAAGTTATGGTTGCAATAGTATGGAAAAAAAACTTAACACACCGAGAGAATTAATTTTAGACCATTATAAAAATCTTAATAACCATAATAAAAATATCCCATAAAATAGGGGACAGAAAAACAAGTTAGTTACCATTATTAATGTCACTTTATAAACTTTTACTTTGCTACCATCAATAAGCAAATTTACTAAAATCGTCATAAGACCATTAAAACAGTGGATATTAATCATCATAAAACAATTTTTGTTGGCTAAAAAACAATTTTTTAACTGCTAATATTTTTTTTTTGACCATCAATAATTCTCTTTAAAAATGTAACGGTAGTTGTAACGCATCTTATTTATCATAGAAAATTTCTTAGCAAGCTTTATTACAGGATCTATCTGTGGTAATAAGGTTTATTTGCTGGACTTTAATTTGTTTTGGCGCATGCGCATTCGTGATAGCTTTTCTATGGGTGTTTAAAATACCATGTGCCACTTTTTGCTATATTGAAAATGATAAAAGTAACAAAGTCGGTAAAATTAGAGAAAAAGTCAACATGCGTTTTTGTATTGCCAAAAGCTTATTTAGTCTCCGAGAGTTAAAAGAAAAAAAAAATTCTTTTTACTCTCGGAGACTAAATAAGCTTTTGGCAATACAAAAACGCATGTTGACTTTTTCTCTAATTTTACCGACTTTGTTACTTTTATCATTTTCAATATAGCACACTGAGAAAATTGAAATCTTAAATTGTCTTACTAGAATTGTCTTCATTACGGACAAAGAATATCTAATAACCTTTATAAATTATCTATCTCCTATTAAAATAAAAATTACAATGACTGCTAAAAATTCTTTTTTAAAATATCTTTATTATTATCTATATGTATTTATCAGCAGTCATAAAATACTTTACTCTGGTTAAAAATTAACTTTACTGATTCATTGCATTTCAATTTCATAATAAAAGTTTACTGCCGTAGCAAAATAACTTTATTATAGTTATTAACCACGTTTTTTAAAATTTATCTTAATGCATTTTTAAATGGTTATTAAGAAGATTTTCAACCTTTATAAAGTAACTTTATTGCCAACAATAAACAGCAAGGAAAATCAATGACTTCGGTCAAACTCGCTGCTCACGTGACTCACGAAAACAATCGAAAGCGACGCCCTTCTTTGTTTCATGCTCCATATATCCATCTATCCATCATTCGATTTTCGACTTGTATGGATAAAAGACTGCGTTCGTGTTCGTTCGCGCGACTTGGCGACTCAAACGTTGGCCATTCCCATTTATTATTGTTTGTGAACATATAGTGATCAATTTTATTATGTCTTACGGAAAATCAGATTGAAAATATATAGGTACCTACTATATTACAGAGCAAAAAACCATAAATATTTGAGATTTAAAATACCATGTGCCACTTTTTGCTATATTGAAAATGATAAAAGTAACAAAGTCGGTAAAATTAGAGAAAAAGTCAACATGCGTTTTTGTATTGCCAAAAGCTTATTTAGTCTCCGAGAGTAAAAAGAATTTTTTTTTTCTTTTAACTCTCGGAGACTAAATAAGCTTTTGGCAATACAAAAACGCATGTTGACTTTTTCTCTAATTTTACCGACTTTGTTACTTTTATCATTTTCAATATAGCAAAAAGTGGCACATGGTATTTTAAACACCCATAGAAAAGCTATCACGAATGCGCATGCGCCAAAACAAATTAAAGTCCAGCAAATAAACCTTATTACCACAGATAGATCCTGTAATAAAGCTTGCTAAGAAATTTTCTATGATAAATAAGATGCGTTACAACTACCGTTACATTTTTAAAGAGAATTATTGATGGTCAAAAAAAAAATATTAGCAGTTAAAAAATTGTTTTTTAGCCAACAAAAATTGTTTTATGATGATTAATATCCACTGTTTTAATGGTCTTATGACGATTTTAGTAAATTTGCTTATTGATGGTAGCAAAGTAAAAGTTTATAAAGTGACATTAATAATGGTAACTAACTTGTTTTTCTGTCCCCTATTTTATGGGATATTTTTATTATGGTTATTAAGATTTTTATAATGGTCTAAAATTAATTCTCTCGGTGCAAAAAGTGGCACATGGTATTTTAAATCTCAAATATTTATGGTTTTTTGCTCTGTAATATAGTAGGTACCTATATATTTTCAATCTGATTTTCCGTAAGACATAATAAAATTGATCACTATACGTTCACAAACAATAATAAATGGGAATGGCCAACGTTTGAGTCGCCAAGTCGCGCGAACGAACACGAACGCAGTCTTTTATCCATACAAGTCGAAAATCGAATGATGGATAGATGGATATGGAACAAAGAAGGGCGTCGCTTTCGATTGTTTTCGTGAGTCACGTGAGCAGCGTGTTTGACCGAAGTCATTGATTTTCCTTGCTGTTTATTGTTGGCAATAAAGTGACTTTATAAAGGTTGAAAATCTTCTTAATAACCATTTAAAAATGCATTAAGATAAATTTTAAAAAACGTGGTTAATAACTATAATAAAGTTATTTTGCTACGGCAGTAAACTTTTATTATGAAATTGAAATGCAATGAATCAGTAAAGTTAATTTTTAACCAGAGTAAAGTATTTTATGACTGCTGATAAATACATATAGATAATAATAAAGATATTTTAAAAAAGAATTTTTAGCAGTCATTGTAATTTTTATTTTAATAGGAGATAGATAATTTATAAAGGTTATTAGATATTCTTTGTCCGTAATGAAGACAATTCTAGTAAGACAATTTAAGATTTCAATTTTCTCAGTGCACACGATAATTATTTTCATTTTTGGAAAAAATTATATCTTCCCAGTTCTACCCCAGGCATGGGGTAGAATGGGGTATACATAAGTAATGGACCTAAATTGTAGAACTAAGTAAATAATTACCTGTACTGCAAAAAATGTGCCTAAAATTGTATACTCAGCACCACAACGTACGCAAACAGCGAACCCGAACAAAAGTGAAAACCACAAAAAGAGGTCCTTTCCCCTCCTACCCAAAAAAAAATGTGTAGAACTAAGTAAATAATTACCTGTACTGTAAAAAATGTGCCTAAAATAGTATATGTATTTTATTTTACTGCACTACAGTAACTCTTTATAACCCAGGTAAGGCCAAAAACGTGCTGGCACAGTGGGGTGGAACGGGGTACCCCGTTCCAAACCGCATACTGATACCCATTCTACCCCAAATGCCATTTGTTTTTGCCATAAACAAATAATTTTAAGAACCACGAATAATTTCTACAATTTACATAACATGCTCTATACAAGAAACCCTTTACTTACTACCAAAATAATATAGGTAAAAAAAACTTAAGATAATATACTTACGATGATTTAAATTTATTGAAATATTATAACAATCGCGCTGCCAATTGCGCTACGGGGGACCTGAAACTCTCTCACCAACTTCGGTTATATAACTTATTCAATTTTATGTTAGTAGTAACAGTCTGTAATCTCCTGTGATTCACAGACCGGGAGGGTGTATAAGGGAAAAGGGAACTCACTCACTACCACTGAATATTAAGATCTATTTTTCTTTTATCCGTACATCGACGACATATAGCGTTATTAGCCGGAATCAGAAATAAATCTCTGAATAGTGACATCTAGCCGTAAATAATTTTTAAAGTAGTTATGTTGGCGTCTGTAAATATTTTTTAAATAGAAAAATGTTTTTGCCGGCGTACAGACACGATTAAAATTGAAAAAGTTGTATGCCTCCGCTGGGAATCGAACCCAGAACCTCTCGATTACATGTCAAGCGCGCTGCCAATTGCGCTACGGGGGACCTGAAATTCTCTCACCAACTTCGGTCATATAACTTATTCAATTTTATGTTAGTAGTAACAGTCTGGAACCTCCTGTGATTCACAGACCGGGTGAGGGTGTTATAAGGGGAAAGGGAACTCACTCACTACCACTGAACATTAAGATCCATTTTTCTTTTATCCGTACATCGACGACACATAGCGTTATTAGCCGGAATCAGAAAGAGATCTCTGAACAGTGACATCTAGCTGTAAATAATTTTTAAAGTAGTTATGTTGGCGTCTGTAAATATTTTTTAAATAGAAAAATGTTTTTACCGGCGTACAGACGTACGTAGATCTTAATGTTCAGTGGTAGTGAGTGAGTTCCCTTTCCCCTATTTACAGACGCCAACATAACTACTTTAAATATTATAACAATTCTGCCGAGCCAACGATCTATCGTAGACTGAAAAGTTAAATGTTGTATCGAATACTTGCAGCAAGTGGCGGCAGCATTACTTACCACATAATATTTGATGATACAGGCTAAACATAAATATCGGCGCCAATAAGGGCCATACCCCGGTACCCCGTTCTACCCTATGTTCCCCTAATTAAATTTCCTATTTTTTATGTACCTAATCATAATTAATAATACCCTAAATTTATTTACAATTCACGTCAGATTTTTATATTTTTTACTAGCATGTATCGGAAATACAATATTGCTTTTGGCTTTGAATTTTAATATTTGAAGAACGACGGATCAGTGCAAAAATGTGGCAACCGTTTTTGGAGACGAACCAATGTTTGTCTCCATTTTCGATCGATTTCAGGCACAAGATTTTGTATTATTTTCTGCAATAAAAGACGACGCGCTCCGAAGTCATGTCGGTTCTTACGTAGCGAATGAATCATAGTGCGCCTATCTATTCTGCTCTCTTTAAATATTGAAATTCAAAGCTTTTGGTTAATCATCTCATTTTTTCTCATAATAAACTAAATGCGAAATGTTTTTAAAAAGTATTTTATTTCAATAAAATATACACCAAATATTTATATCTACATAAATATAGTCTCACAGTTGTGTTTTCACCGTGGCGTGGCATTATTTTATATGCCATATAACGCTTTTGTGTTAATTTAATTTTTTTATTATTAAATCCATAAACAATTTGACCGGGATGTTGTTGCAAATACATTTCTAGTTCTGTTAAAGACCACACTACTGGGTGACTCAACGATAAAATAAAGTTTATTTTTGTCTTTATCTTAAGAATTAGATAAAAGTTCGAAATACATAAATTGTATCGAGTGAGGTGCACATTTTAAAATTATACAGGGTGATTCCTAAGTTGATACTTCTTTTTTAGCCGTATATAGAAGGCATTAAAATAAACAACTTTTTCAAATACCTTTTTTCAAAAAACTTAAAAATAGCCGAGTTACAGAAGTAAAAAATCTAAGTGCGGGCCTGGTAATCAAAACGTAGCCCTTTACTTTATATTGTTTTTCTTCGTTTTTTGTATGTGAGTCATGCATTTTACGGATCGGTCGTCAGTTATTTATTTTGGCAAGTCGCGGCGTGGTGTGTTGTTCCGGAGCAAATTAATTTTAATAAATTGGTAAAATTTGAAAACAATGAACTAATTGTGGGGCTAACTTATTGTGAGTGTCGTAAAAGTGCGGGTGTTTCTTCTCTGCACACAGAAGTTTTCCTAACGTTATTCAACGGGCAAGTTAGGCAGAACCGTATTTGATTTGTAGTGTAATAAAGAAATGTAAGTACTTTATTTTTGGGTTTTTTGAAAAAAGGTATTTGAAAATGTTGTTTATTTTAATGCCTTCTATACGCAGCTAAAAAAGAAGTATCAACTTAGGAATCACCCTGTATATTATATACTGAATTTTTTTTTAAATAAGACACCCTATATATTGTATTATTTTCATATGTCTAAATTTAATAGTTTCTGAGATATTGACGTTTAAAATATGGCATTTTCAGACTTTGACAAGCTGTAACATTGGAACGGGTCATCTTAGAGAAAAATGGTTTTCACCTCCCTAACTTAATTTTTTATTCTCTATTCAAAGAAACTCACTTCCGATTTACCATGTTAAACCCAAAAAAACAGTTTTGACGGTATAACATGTTAAACCGTTTTAAAATTAAAAAAAAATTCGTTAGTAATACCACAAGTGCTTTAAAATTGCCGATAATTTTTAACGAATGCGTGTTTTCTTTTAATTTCACGACTCCAAAGGAGGAGTGAAATTTGTAAAGAAAACACGTATAAGTGAGAAATTATCCGGTTAATTTTAAAGCATGCATGGTATTTAAAAGAATATTTATAACTAAAAATTAAAACATGCATTTTTATTAACTAATAAAACTATTAACAATATTTTTAGGTAAGTTTACTAACTTAAAAAATATTATAATCATAACAGGAAAATCATTTATTTGTTGAATAATAATTAAAAGTGCAATCCATTATGTAACTAACTTTGAAAAATATAAAAACTTATTAACAAGGTGGCACTGACAAATATTTGAATTGCCATACTGGGTTACCCTGACCACGCGGTATTTTCGTTTTGGTGTTTTCAATTTTGTATATGCGCTGTTACTTTTCGAAAATACCACTGTCCTTATGGGACTTTTTATACGTGAGTGAAATATTCATAAGTTATATCACAAGAGGTGAATATTCTAAATAAAATATTTACCTCGAGTGGTATATGTTGAGATTATATACCAAAAAAAAAATAAAAATACAACGAAATGCAAGATTTTTAAAATGATTTATGTAGCTACTAGAAAAACGGACAAAACGAAACAAAACCTAAACAATTGACAAAGTAATAAAACTAACAGAAAATTAGTTGGTCAATATATACTGCCGTGTTTCGCAGAATTTCTCGAATTGGGTCCATATATACTTTTTTGTTTTTGTTGTATTTTCTGGGATAGTCTTTTCAGCGTTTTTTGTTATATTTTCGACTGAAACATTACCGAATCGGCAAGATTCCATTTTTAAAAAAATGTGACATGAATCTGACAACATCAAAAACTTGATTTGTTGAAAGGGATTTTTGTTATTATAGAAACGGTCAAATATTTTAAACTTGTTATGATGTTGTTATGCATTGGCATTGTTGTGGCAGGTGGCCCGGGGTATATCCACTTATGCGGGGTATATTCAGTATAATATGCATCTGATTGGTCGCAACACAGCGTTTAATTGGTCAGAATCGGATTGAGGTATATAATCAATATAAGTTTTCACACTCTGTTTATGGTATTTTATTTCGCTGTATGCCATTTCATCATTATTGCTCGTTTGTAAAATAAAAAAGTTTATCAGATATTAAGAAATATTAAATGCTTTTAGATAAAGAGCCAGTGTGAACTTTACAGTAAATAAAAAAATATATTCTTAAAATTAAAAAAAAAAAAACTGACATGAAAAACAAACATGTTATTAGGACTTTACATGAGCTTCAATTCATCTTGTATAAGTATAAAAATTACAGATTAGATAATAATTAAATGTATCAATTATAACAGAAATTAAAGGCGCTTATTACATTTCAGGAGAATTACATTTTTATTTTTTTTCTGATAAATAAAATATATCAGGCAATATACTCTATATCAACCTATACTCATATTTTTCCTCTGTACCTTAGCACTACAAGATATTAAAATATGAACATATCTAGCTGTTTTCGAAATTAAAAAATCATTTTCTTTTTGGACTTTCATAATTTTTAAGTTGTATTAATTATTTAATTCGCCTCTAAATTATTTAACTTCCTGTACATATTTTATTTCTATAAAAGTAGAGAACTTAAGCCCTAATATTCGATACAAAAATTAACTAACTTATACTGACATTTTAAACCCAGAACTGTCAATTTATGATGGCTGTTTAAATTTAATAAAAAACAATTGCATTTTTAACCCGATGCTGGTAAAAATGCTTAATATTTTATGTGAATTGGAATCAAATTAAGCATGATACTACATATTTTATAATTACCATAAAAATAATTTTAAAAAAGGACCCGTTTGCAATTTTCTAAAAATGTAATTAAAAGAAATTTATTGAACATAACGAACAGAAAGAAAGATCCTTTATTTTATTATGTTTTCTTAAATGATAATTGTCACGATATAAAACAAATATATCCATATAACTTATTAGAGCTGGGCTAGATTCTTGGTGAAACTGAATTAAAAAACGTCAAACATAACAAGTAACCACTGTTTTATTTTCCATATAATGAAATATAAGAAAAGGGTTACATCTCGCAAAAAATTGATTTTTAATTTTTTTTATAGTAGCACTAAAGCAGATGCGTACTTTCTAATGAAAATAAAATTTTGTGTGATTTTCGATCAGTGACCAAACGATAGCAGCATGTAACAAAGGAGTGTTTGCAATATTCTCAGGGAGTTTCCAAGAAAACTGTTACATTTTAGTTCATCTGAAGCTGTCCGACAGTTTGTTTTTAAAAGGTTACGTTGCGATTTAGTGCATATTTCATTTAATATTAAATTTTGATGAAAACAGGTACAAACCAAAATACAACACTTCTCTTTTTTTTTTTATGATAAAACACCTGCACTGTAGGAAAAATCCTTTAAGGCGCTCTGGGAGCGGTGCGAGTGCGAAAAAAGCGATTAACGTTGGTCTTGAAACGTTGAAGATTGTATTCATTGGGAAACACGACCTCAGGAAGATCATTCCACAATGATGACGTTCTCCAGATGAAAGAATTCTTGAACAATGAAGTTCGAGGAGTACTAAGCTGAACAACATATGGATGAGCGGCAGCGGTTCGCCGTGTATTTCTGTTTTGCATTGCTCTAGGTGGAATCAAGTGGGCTATGTCAGTCGAACACCTGCCATGGAAATATCTGTAAAAGAGAGCCAAATCACCAACCTGTCTTCGATGCTCCAGGCTATCGAGGTTCTTGGTCAGCTCGGGGTCGCCGATCAGACGAACGGCTCTCCTTTGAATGGAATCCAGTAGCCGAAGGGTGTGCTTGGGTGCAGAGCTCCAGACATGAGAGCAATATTCTAATGATGGTCGAATCTGGGCTTTGTAGAGTGTCAAAAGTTGATGAGGTGTGTACAACCTTTTGGTGCGGAAAAGTACACCAAGTTTCTGTGCAGCTGCCCTGGCAATTGCGGCAACGTGATCATGCCAAGACATATTACCTCCCAGATTGACCCCCAGCAAATTAATAGACGGTGCCAGGGGAATTGCGTGTCCTGCCATGACTATATCCGGTTCTGCAATGTTAACCTTTTTGGAGAAGAGTGCTGCCTGGGTTTTCTTAGCATTAAATTCGACTTGGTTACTGTCACCTCAAGCCAAAATTTCTTCCAGGTCATTGTTGAGGCGCAATACTTCATGCTGCCTGCGAAGATGTGCGTCGGCAGCGGATGTTTGGGGCGTCAAGGTAAAAGATGAGACAAGTGTGCTGTCATCAGCAAAGCTATAAATTGGATTTTGGGTTTTCACTAGAAGGTCGTTAATATACAGTAAAAAGAGGGTAGGCGACAATATGGACCCTTGAGGAACACCGGCATTGATGGTGAAGGTGTCTGAGAGAAACCCGTCAATCGCCACTTGCAGAGAACGGTTCTTAAGGAAGCTGGTTAACCATAAACAAAATCCATTAGGCATACCGTAGGATCGCAATTTACTTAGAAGCCCATCGTGCCAAACACGATCAAAAGCCCTAGAGATGTCCAGTGCAACAGCCCGGGATTCTCCATGATGTTCGATGGTGTTGCTCCAAAGATGGGTGACATATGCCAGAAGGTCACCTGTTGATCTGGACTTTCGAAAACCGTATTGATGGTCGCTGATAATGTTAAGCCCTTCCAGATACTTTAGGAGTTGTTGGTTAATAGCTTTCTCCATTACTTTTGAAATTACTGAAAGCAATGCGACAGGTCGGTAGTTGCTTGGCTTCTTTGGAATGGGCTGGACACGCGCCGACTTCCAGCAGGATGGAAATATTCATTTTTTGTAGGATAAGTTGAAAAGTCTACAAAATACTGGTGTAAGTTCATCGGCGCATGTCTTAAGAACAATGATAGGAATTTCGTCTGGACCAGAAGCTTTATTGACGTCGAGTCCTTTAAGGATCCGTTTAACAAGACGCTGACGGAACACGATTTCAGACATTTGCGATTGAACTGAGGGAATGTTGGGTGGTGGTTTTCCCTGAAAGTCTACAGTGGAATACGAGGAAAACAGTTCAGCAAGTAGGTTTGCTTTATCCCCGGCTGTGGTTGCTATTGTGCCGTCGAAACGTGTTAGAGGTGGAATAGTTGACTTTGTAAAGTTTTGGCTGACGGCCTTAGCGACTGACCAAAAGGACCTTGATCCGTTAGGACTGGCAAGAAGTTTGTTTTTGATTCTCTCGTTATGAGCTTCTTTGCTTTGGTCTATCATTTGCTTACATTGGTTTCGGGTGGTAACAAAGATGGCGCGATTTTCAGGAGTAGGGTTTTTACGCCACTGTCGGTAAGCCAGGTTTTTAGATCTGACAGCACGCTCGCAATTCATGCTAAACCAGGGCTTGCCGTTAGAAGGGCGCTTTTTGGAGAAAGGAATAAAGGCCTCCATGCTAGTTAGAATGACGTCGGAGACCTCCTTTGCACAGACAGATGGATCATCCGAAGAAAAGCATACGCTTAGCCAGGGAAAGTTGCGAAAATGGTCCTTTAGGTCTTCCCACTTAGCTAATGTATAGTGCCAAATCTTACGGGGTTTAGGAGGTTGTTCAGAACTAATTGGCAGCTCGCTTAGGGTTGAAATAAGTTTATGATCGGAAGGGAATAGGTCTGGATTTGAAGTTAAAAAGAGATCTAAAAGACTAGCAAAATCCCCAGCTCGGTCTGGAACCCGCGTTGGTTCTTCTACGAGTTGAGTTAGACCAGAACTGATCGCAAAAGATTCGGCCTCGCGGCCTTGCTCATCGTTGGTGTTTGAGTATTTAAGCCAGTTGACATTGTGGACGTTAAAGTCGCCAAAGATAGCAACTTCGGCATTCGGATGGTTGGTTTGCAAGAAGTCGATTGTGTTGGCTAGTGATGAGAAGAGGGCCCTGTAATGCATGTCGCTTGGAGGACGGTAAAGGCAGCATATAAACTTAGTGATTTTTTGTGAAGATATTTAAAAGAAAATATGAATTTTTCTATATTTTAGAAAAAAAAAGTAACATTTCATTTTGTAAAGATTTTCTTGTAAAATAGGTATTAAATAGTTTATTATATATAATAGAATAATAACGCTTTATTTTACTTTATAACGCGTTTAAACTAAATTTTTAAGCGAGTCTGTTAAAATGTATCCTTTTTCATGGTATTTTTTGAATATTAAGAAACCAGGAATAACAGGGGCAAAAAAGAGACACTTACTTGCTTTAGTCGAAAAGAAAATGTATTATTTAGATTTTTACAATAATTTGAAATGTTCTTAACTTAACGAGATTTTTGATATAAATTTTAGAGTAAGTTTGTTTCTCCGTAAAGGTATGGGTTTGCATTCAAATGATTCTCTCTTCTATTAAATGCTTAAGTTCTAGCTTGTACGAAACTTGTGGGTTAAGTTTATTCCTGTTAAAGCTAATAGTTGCATTATAAAATTTATAATGTGCAAAATTTATAAAGTCCAGAAACATATACATTTAATGTATATATACTTTTTATCACTGACTAAAATAAACCAGTATAACAATAACTTTGATTAAATTTGTTCTTATTCAAGAAGATAAATTCAGTGTATTTTATTTTTAATATTTATTTATATTTTTTGATCAAAATCGCTATATTTTTTTTCATGTCTGCATTTTTTTAAATTAATTTATAATCCATTCTAATAAACTCTGAAATATAAACCTAAAAAAGCCTTAAAGAAATAACACGGATCGTTTGTTGAAACGTTAGCTGCAATAATATTGTTATTGTAACAATTTTAAACCTTTACTTTTATTTAAAAATAGTTAAATATTGTCTATAATAACATAAATATAATAAATGTCTAACATACTTTTTTTTTAAATTGGAATATATAATAATATATTATATTATTTTAAAATTCTCTATAAAATGCCAAGCATATTTCATATAAAATGTCATGCTGAGGTTTAAAATATGGCATTTCCAGATTTTGACAGGCTGTAACATTAGGGAATAGCTATTTACCTACCAAGGGAGAAAAATAGTGCTTTTCCTCCCGCGGATAGTTTGATATCCAAGGGACGAAATGCATTTTCCTCTTGAGGTATGTATCTAGTTTTTTCTACCACTACTAGATTAACCATATCGATTTTACAGAACACCGAAGTTAAAACAAGTCGGTTTTCATTTTTAATACTTATGCATATCAATTTATATTATACAAACAGTTGTATACGACAAACTATTAAAATTTCGAGGAAAATTAAAATATGTAAAAATATACAGGCTATTCTATTTAAAATAAAAAAGTATTTCTGGTACAAAGTGCCACCACCTTGAAAATACTTTTGTTGAATATACCGGATGTCCCATTATGGATGGCCACCGGCCGTATCTAGAAAACTACTGGCCATGGAAACTCAGAGAAAAAAAAATCTAAATTAAAGTGGCTAAGAGAAAATCCTGGAAATAATTTTTAAATTCCGCATTTTGCCGCAAGAGGGCCCAATTGAAAATTAAATATTGAAATTCTTAATTTCTCCAAAAATTCCCACATTAAGGTAAGTATACATTTGGTAACATTATTAGAAAGCTTAGACAATTCTGGATCATTTTGTTTTAAGGCTCATTGGCGTACCGACCTTGATAAGACTAGGGGACGCTATTGATAGTGTAATCATTTAAATTGATGTGACTTCTAAACGACTTATCCGATAGAATAGGAAGGTAAGTACTTTTAATTATTGTCGTATCCAGCAAATTGTTAGAAGGCACAATTTGCAATAATAATTGTTTTTTAATTTTATCCCGAAAACTCAAATCATACTGGGTGTTACAAATTCGACATACCAGCATTGGAATCTCGGAAACCATAGGAGTTAGAGAAACGGTTAAATGTGGGCAAAGTTGTGCAATTATAATGCCGCTTTAAAAGTTTTCAAATTCCGAATATTTCCGATTTTATTCGAAAAAAAACGAAATTTTGCAAAATCGTTTTTATTTTTTTCTGAGCTCATTTGACTAGCTATTTAAAAATAAATGACACTTTGTCATTGCCACTTTTTCTCCTCTACAAACAGACGTTACTAAACTAAAGAACCGCCGTTTCGTCTCCGAGCGGCCATCACCGACTTTACTTTTTTAAATACGGACCTGGATTTTTTTAACCGATTTTTTATGGGGGGCTTTAAAAAATGGTATTTACAATAATGACGTAGATACCATAGAAGAACTGGAAGAACACATACAGGTTGAATTTGGTAGGATAAGGAGAAGATCGGTTGAAAGGGCTGTCGCCAAAATTGGAAGAAAAATCGATCGTTGTATTGAGCAAAACAGCAATCTCTTTGAACATTTAGAAAATTAGGATTTATAATTAGTAAATTTAGAATTATTAGAAAGTTCTTATAAAATAAATTATATTACTTATAATGTACTTATGTATAGGTTTTTAATTAATATTGTGATTCGTTAAAAAAATAAGTAAGAACAATTCATCATTATGAGAATATAATATCGTCATTACATTGTGAGGGTATGATGGTTTAAAAATTGGTTAAAAAAAATCCAGGTCCGAATTTAAAAAAGTAAAGTTGGTGATGGTTGCTCAAAAACGAAACATTGGATCTTTAGTTTAGTAACGTCATTTTGTAGAAGAGAAAAAGTGGCAATGGCAAAGTGTAATTTATTTTTAAATAGCTGGTCAAATGAGCTCAGGAAAAAATAAAAACTATTTTGCAAAATTTCGGTTTTTTTTAATAAAATCGGAAGTATTCGGAATTTGAAAACTTTTAAAGCGGCATTATAATCAGCACCGAATTGCACAACTGTGCCCCCTTTTAACCGTTTCTCTAACTTCTATGGTTTCCGAGATTCCAATGCTGGTATGTCGAATTTGTAACACCCTGTATAGTATAATATAACATAATCGAAAAGTAGATTAAATTTGCAAGGAAAAATGTGTAGACCACAGTTCAATATATTTTTTCGTTTGAAAGTTATTGCCAAAAGAATAATTTTTAACACTGGTGACATCTAATAATTTTTCTTTTTATTTATTCTCCTGAAGATGAATGCTTCTGCATTCGAAACATGTAGAGAATTTTTCAACCCTTTAAAATAATTTTTCTTCATGCCTTTTTGAAGTCAAGCCGACGATTATTGGTTTTGGTAAATTGGTGGTTATTATTAATCGGCACACGATGAGCAAATTCGATTATATCATTATTCATTGGATAACTAATGTATGTGCCTATTTTTGTAAACATTTCGGAAATATTTTCATTTTCCTTTACAGGGATTCCGTGTATTTCTAAATTTCTAGCTTGTGACGCCTGATCTATCTCATTTGTTTTTAGATTTATGCTTTCAATTTCGGATCTTAGTTGTGCATTCTCCGCTTCCAGTTTATCCACTTTTTTGATGTAGTCCTTTAATTTTGATATTTCGTCTTGTAAATCCGTGATTAGTGCTACTAAAAGTTACAGATTCCCGCAGTGAACGCATTTCATCCCACATATCATGAATTGCAGACAGAAGTTCCTCAAGATTAGCTTCCCTGTGAGACAGTGGTGACTGTAATAAAAAAAACTATTATTATTATAAATTGTGCCTTCTAACAATTTTTTTAGGAACTATCGTGTATCAATGGACACGACAATTAAAAGTACTTACCTTTCTATTTTAAATAAGCTTACGTTTACTAAAATCGGATAAGTTGTTTAGAAGCTACATCAATTTAAATGATATAGTATATATAATAGCTTCCCCTAGTCTTATCAAGGTCGGTACGCCAATGAGCCCCAAACCAAAATGATGCAGAATTGTCTAAGCTTTCATATAATGTTACCAAATGTATACTGACCTTAATGTGGGAATTTTAGGAGACATTTAGAATTTCAGCATTTAATTTTTAATCGTGCCCTCTTGCGGCAAAATGCGGAACTTGACTATTATTTCTAGGATTTTCTCTTAGCCACATTAATGACGATTTTTATGCCCCGTAGTTTGTGAGATACGGCCGATGGCCATCCATAAAGGGACACCCAGTATACAACCTTAATATCTCAAAAACAATTGAATTTAAACATATGTATATGACATTTTACACAAAATATACGTGGAATTTTACAATTAAAAAATAATATAATATAATATATGGATATGCCCTCACTATGTGGGTCACCCTGCATAATATAAAATACCATTAAATTGTAATGCCTCGTTTTTGAAAAATATTGAAAAGTTGAGTAGTTGCATTGAGAGCGGGCCACCCTGCATATACAATACAGGGTGTTTCATTGAGGCTGGCCACTGGCCAACGGCCATATATCGAAAACTACTGAGCATAGAAACTCAGGGATAAAATCGTAATTAAAGTGACTATGAGAAAATCCTGGAAATAATTTTTAAATTTACTGGCGTTTTGTGACCACAGTTAAATTTATCTTTGTAGAGTTTGTAGGATACTGGTCAATAATAAATATACCTTAGATGATCAAATTATTTATTAGTCGATATTTCGACCTATATTAGGTCATCCTCAGGACTATAAATCTAGATGATCCGTGTTAAACAACATAAATTCAAAAAGTACATGCTGGGCATTGGATAATACGTGTCTATTACTGGTTATTTTGTTTTAGCAATTGTTGGTAAAGGCAAACAGTTAACAAGTAACTTAAAGTTAATGGACAAACTTCAAAAAATCATTAAGTATTCAAATCAATCCAATTTCATTAACTACGACGCAACACCCCATAGAATAGTGCTCGGAAGACGTTGGGTTATGTCTTTAATTACTCTTATTATCATAATAAAGATGTAAATCACATTGTCTCTTAATCGTTAAATAATGACGCACGAGTAGAGAACCATTGTGAATACTGTATTGTAGAATTAGTATAGGTTTGAGATATATAAAAATTTTAATTTTATATTGTTGTTTTTAACTAATTTTAAGTTTAGGAAAGCAAGCAAATTATTGATTTCTCTTTCATAAATGTAGAGAATTAAGAAAGTTAATAAAAGTAGTCAGATTCTCTCGGTCAGCATCGAAAATAGCAAACATGTCATTAATATAACGACTGATAAAGATAACATACAGGGTGGCCGTTTAGTATGACCAAGGTACAATAGCTCTGTAACTATTTCAAATGCAACAAAAATGTTAATATAAAAATTAAAGGGCAATAATGGAAAATTATTTTTGACCCTATAGGGTGGCTCAAAAACACGCAACAAGAAAAAAAATGGAACACCCTGTATATTATTGCATTTTTGAATTATACTTAGAATTCTATAACTCTCTACTTGTCTAAATTCGATTGTTTTTAAAATATTATTTTATCAGGAAAAGCTTTCATAAACTAGGTTCTTTAACGGCTTCGTTTGGAAAATACAGGGTGGCCAACATTTTTTAAAAAGTAGTAATTTTCGTTGATATTTTTTAGAAAATTTCTTGATGAATTCCTACTTTAATTGTAATAAAAACACGATCTTGTATTTTGGTGATACGGGGGATGGTTTAAGAGTAAATAACTTTTTAAAATATAACACTGATCAAAATATTTAGTCATAATTATGCAGCACTTTTTACAAGTCAGCTCTGGAATCAAAATTTGCCTTTTATTAATGTAAATTTATATTATCATATGATTTAAATAAGTGCTTCTTGTGAGTATAGATATGATTACGTGACGTCAGTCACGCAAACAGCATGTAACAATTTGCATTATGTGAAGGGCAATTTAAAAATAGATAAGTTGTATGATGCACCATTGTTTTAGCATTGGTTCGCCTAACCTTAAGGTATTTATTTTGAGGGTTCGCTATGCATAATAGGGCCACGGTTAACTCCGATGGACAGTAATTATAAACACTCGTGCATTTTGGCGCGCTCCAGCGAACGTGTCCGTTAGCTCAAAGCAAGTGAAGACTCAACGCCCAACATGACCTTGATATTCACCGTTGTTATGGTTACGTGACGTCAGTCACGCAAACAACATGTAACAATTTGCATTATGATGAAGGGCAACTTAAAAATAGATCAGTCGTATGCACCATTGTTTAAGCCTTGGTTCGCCTAACCTTAAGGTATTTATTTTGAGGGTTCGCGAAACTTACGGTTATAGATATCGTTTTTACATGATTTACTGTGTGATTAAAAAGTTTTGTTTTTATTAGTTGTGTGTTTTAAAAATGAACCCAATTAATGACATAGTTTGTAATTTGTTGGACATTCCATTCAGTCGTTGGACAGATGAGAATAAGAGAGACGTTTTGTTACACGGGTTTTTAGTCAATGTTTGTTTAAGTACCCGCACTATACCTAGCTCTTCGCCATTTTTTAGGACCGCGAGCCGCCATTGGTTTTCTGTTAGTTTTTCTTTTATGCAGGGCCCGCTCTAGGGGGGAAAAACCTGGGCCCCTGCCCAGGGCGGCAAGTTGGAAGAGCGGCATGATAATTCTAAAAAACATCATAAATCCCCGTTTTGCCTACTTACGTTCCTACGTATATTTGAAGTTTGAACCATACCAATTCTCAGTTAACAACATTAATTTCCTTTGTTTTGCTGTTTTATTTTTTAAACAGTGACTATTTCAACCGATCCCTTTTCTTTTTAATATTATTAAAATATCAAGCAGTTCCGCGACAAAGCATGACGAACAACGCCAGCACCGGTGCTTTTTTCGGTCATGACGGCGTCGCAGCAAAGGGCTTAATTTTTTTAAACATAGGTTTATAATGTGCAATTAGATTGCCTAAAAATTTTAATGTTTTTTTTGTTAATTTTCACTTTGTTAGTATTTAGAATTTATTTATGTGCAATAATAAATAAGCAATAAAAAAAAATTCAATATTTTTTTTTAATTAAAAATACCTGGCAAGTGTTTTATTTCTTTAAATTAGAAAAAAGACTTTCGAAATTATGTGCGAGACTACGAAAAAGGCGGCAATTTTTTGTTTTGCCCAGGGCGGCGTTATTGCTAGAGCGGGCCCTGTTTTTATGTATTACTTAAGAATTAATACTCATTTCAATAAATCTTTTTCTTTTAAAATAATGTCATCAACCATATCCAGAAGTTTGCCGAAGTGCTTTTGAATCACCCTATATATAAAAATGATTACGTTTTTACAAACCGCATATCGTCTATTTATAGGATATAATTTGATCCCAGAATCAATCAGTCTCCTCACGTAACATGGGATCATGTTTTCCGGCCAGAAGCAGTCAAATAATCAAGATATCTTTCGAAAAATGAATTCATTAAAGTCAATGATTATTCCGAATATAGTTACATATCAATAGTATAAACGTAGAACATAAAGTAGTTACCAAAAAGGAATCTTGTATTAGTGGCGCACAGAGGAGTTTCCTCTTGAAGGGGTTTTTTCACCAACCCAAAAAAACATTTTGTTAAAAAGTAACGGTACGCTTACTATGACAAAAATGATTTTCATCGGAAATGCCTTGTTTTCGAAGTATTTTTTCTTAAAGTGCTGTTTTTCTTAGACGTTATGTCAGCGCCGCAGAATTTTCCAATTTTCTTTTTTCCGAGGTAAAAAAATTATAGGGCACAATTTGTTGATTTTTTAATTAAAATATTAATGCTTAATTTTATTAAGTCTTTTAACTTAATTCCTTTATATTACTGCATTTAGAAGGCTGATTGTTCACTTTTTTTTTAGGTTGTCATAGCCTACTACTTACCAGTGGCGTAGCCAGAGGGGGCCAGGGCCCCCTCCGAAATCCAAAAAACCAGAAGATTTAAAATATAATTTGACAACGACATTACGGCAACCCTATCAATAACGCACCAAATAAAATAACACATCATCCTACATTATACAAAATGCTTGCAAGACAAACTGACATCCACGCAAATCTTAAAACTTTTAAATACACCCATACACCCGCAGTGCGTGACGCCCTCTTCGGATTTTATTTATTAATTTAAAAAGTGTTATTGGTGTTTGCATGTATAATCTTTAAATGACTATAGCTTCTAATAATAATTATCGATTATAGTTAATATATTTTTTTAGTTTTTAATAAATAAACCTTATTTTTAATATTTTTTTGCTCAGTTATGCTTATTTCATAAAGTTTTTTTTTTATAAGTTTTAAATTATTTGTATTAGTGTCTTAGTATAACTCCTTACAAGTTTCTATAAAGATATTATATATTTTTTCTAATTATCAATTTTTTTTTATGGTCCAAAAAAGGGTTCTTTTGGGCGTGGCACCCGCTAGTTATTCAATTTCATATCCTTTTAGCTCCCCTAACTAAATTTCTGGCTACGCCACTGCTACTTACAAAATTATTGTATTGGAGAAACCGAAGGTTATATTGTGGTTAAAAGGAGCCCAAAGAATCAAAAATAGAGGAAAAATACCAAAATGCATGAATCATGTTCTGCATTAAATTTTTTCTTAAAGCAGAACCCCATATAAAAGATTTGGCTTTGCAACTCAGCCTACCGGGTGTTGCATCATCGAGCGGGACATAGGAAATCCCATGTAATTTTAAATAGGGTCAATTATTGGCTTCCCTAATTATTTTAGAGAAAAATTCTATTTAGGTTTATTAAAGAGCACTAAACCCCACATTCAAAAGAATAACTTCAGATATTTTTGATGAGCCCGTTTACGGGTTATCGCCGATTTCTTTTTAACTATTTCTCCTTTTTATGGCCCGGTATTTGCGGGCACCAGTCAAGGTAAAAGATGACTGTCAAATACAGTTGTCATTTTGAAATGTGTGCTTTATTGTTATAAAAACTCGTACATCGAAAATATTAGCCATGAATTACACTTCTGAAGAAAAAATATTGATGATTAAATGGTATTATCAAGGAAATAGTTATCAAAATGTGTCAGACATGTTTGCTGCTCTGTATCCGAATAGACCGATACCTGCAAAATCTACAGTCGAAAGGACTATCAAGAAATTTGAGACAAAGGGCACTGTAATAAATAACTGCAGATATGAAGAAAGGCAGGAACAAAGAAGAGATGCAAAAAATTATAGGGACTTGCAAGTTTTATTGTGCGTGGAAGAAAATGATGAAACGACATAAATATTATTCATACAAATATGAAAAGCACCAACGGCTAAGAGATAGGGACGAAATACGACGACAGGAGTTTTGTTTTGGTATGATTGAAAGAGCAAACATGGATAGGGAATTTTTAAAAAACATTTGTTTCACTGACGAATGCACATTTACCTTAAACAATGAACCCAATGTTCAAAATTATCGATATTGGAGCAAAGAAAACCAACACAAATATCCACAAAAAGTTAATGTTTGGGCTGGGACTTTCGGAGAAAATATTATCGGGCCATTATTTCTTACACGAAATTTAAATGCAGAATATTTTTTGGAACTACTTGAAGATCATATTTACCTACTTTACATGATGCCGCTTGAAAAAATCAGGAAGTTTGGTACCAAATGGATGGCTGCCCGGCACATAGTACCCTGGCTATCCGGGAATATTTAAACCGTGCTTTTAATGGAAATGTTATTGGCTTAAATCATACAGTAAATTGGCCAGCCAGGTCTCCTGATTTATCGCTAAATGATTTCTTTCTCTGGGGCCATTTAAAAAACAGGATATACAAAGATAAAAAATACCGAAATCTAGACGAGTTAAAAAATGCTATTTCTGCCGAATGCAATAGAATTTCAGTTTACCAACTAGCGAATGTAAGAAGAGAATTTTATGATCGCCTCGGTTATTGCCTAGCAGTCAATGGAGGAATATTTGAACATCTTCTTAAATCCTAAAGTTCTAACAATTTAATAGTACCTACCTATTAATTAGTAAAATATTGAAACATGTAAAATGTCATAATTAACCTTGTAATTGGATACTTTATTTTAGTTTTATTCAGATTAATTTGTACTCATAAATACACCTTTAATATTTTCGATGTACGAGTTTTTATAACAATAAAGCACACATTTCAAAATGACAACTTTATTTGACAGTCATCTTTTACCTTGACTGGTGCCCGTAAATAGGGGGCCATAAAAAGGAGAAATAGTTAAAAAGAAATCGGCGTAAACCCGTAAACGGGCTCATCAAAAATATCTAAAGTTATTCTGTTGAATGTGGGTTTTAGTGCTCTTTAATAAACCTAAATAGAATTTTTCTCTAAAATAATTAGGGAAGCCAATAATTGACCCCTTTTAAAATTACATGGGATTTCCTATGTCCCGCTCGACGATGCAACACCCGGTATATGAGGAGGGACTTTAAGAACGAATATCCCAATAACTTAAAGTTTCCTACGAAAATCGTTTTCAGATTCGTAATCTACTCCCCAAAGTACATCAGTCCTGAAAAAATGATAAATTTTGGAGTTGTGAGCGTATAAAAGATATTTACCAAAGTGTCATTTGAGACATTAATTTTCAGTCGTATTAAATTTACAAAATTTAGTGGGTCATTTATTATTGTAACTGCTTGCTGCTGCTGGTGGTGTTTTTTACTCTACAAGTCCCGTCGGGGGGGAGGGGGGGGGGGAGGCCTCCGTGCGCCACTGTCTTGTATATAATTTTTTTTTGTTTTCATTTTTACTTACAAACTGGTTTCACATCGTTGGTTAGTGCTTGCAGGATGTCGCTTTGAAAGGTAATTTTAGTATTCCTACTCTTTCCCCAAGGATTGTTATTTATCTAGATCAGCACTGATCAGTCATGTCTAAAAGGGTTCTAAGATGTATGATCTCAAAAAAATGAGAGTTTATGTACTCAATCTCTGAATATAGGTAAACATTCTTTGGCATTAAAACAAACGCTTAAGAATAAAACTTGAAAATTTCTTTTATTTTTAAAAATGTATGGAAAGTTTTAAAATGAATTTGTTACTTTACTTTACTGTGTTTACTTTATATCAATGTCAAACATCACAAATGGTAGACTGTACAGTGTACACTCTAAAAAATGAGGTGGTTGCTCAAGCTAACATTTTCTTGCTAGATAGATTTTAAGTATACCTAACAATAATCTCTAGTTTCCCATACCAATAGTAGCTATTACCTGGTATAAACAAAATTATTTAGTGTTGGAAACTAAATATTATTCTTAACTTTATTATAGTATTGGTAACCAAGTTGGCATGCTGCAACCAACATATCTTAACTTAAACGGCAGTAGAGTTTTGGACTTGCATTTTGCATTGTCCTTATTTCTTCTCAATCACTACATTTCAACTGGTAAGCATCTTCAGTCGTCTTTAGGAGAATACTGTATTCACTATTTACCTGAAGACGACTGGAGACCAGTTGGAACGTAGTGATTTAAATCAAATAAAGACAATGCAAGTCAAAAACTCTACTGCCGTTCAAGAACCGTCATTGTCTCCAACCTTTAAAACTAGACATTAACTTACCTAGTTCACATAACTGGTTTAAATAATTATCTTAACCAAGCACGCACAGTAGCAACATTCCAAAGGAAACGCGAGATAGAGGGCGATTCGCAGTGTCCCGTCAGCCACTATCCTCTGTCAACTCGCCATTACCATTTGTGTAATTTTTAAACAACCCGGTGAGACTTTTTATGGGAGATATAAAAATATGACATGAAAAGCTCCAGATTATTTACTTAAGTTAGGTCCTACGGTCAAAACGACAATTTTTTAAAATTGTTAATTGTTCATGGACTAGAGCTTTGTGATTTTGCTAAAGGTATGTAATTTAAACATCTTTTTAATACATGTTAACTTTATAATTATACAAATCATCCCATATTCATATTAGAAAAATGTCCAACGTGACAACATTTATATAATTCTTGTAATTAACAACCAAATTAGTAATTTGAACAAATATACTCTTGTATATAACAAACAGGTAGTTTGCTAATGACAAAAGTAACTAGTAACAAGAGATGCGCCAAGTTTCGGTTTGCTGAATATTCGGCCACATTTGAGCAAATGCCGAATATTCGTTCTTCGACAAGTAGAGCTGATATATTCGGCAAAAATATTCGCCAAAATAAATTAAAGTAAGAAAAAAAAATTATCTAAATCAAAAATACCCTTAACAATATTATACATTTATGTTAAATCAGTATTTAATGTTGTTTCAACCGCGTAAAATAAGCTATAATATGGAACAGTATTTAAAATTTATTTTAGATAAATTTTAGAGATGCGCCGAGTATTAGGTATGCCGAATATTTGGCCACTTTGGAGCAAGGGTCGAATATTTGTTATTAGGCCGTAAAAATAGGCCGAATATTCGTTATTCGGTCAATGGCCTAAACTACTATTCGGCACATGTCTACTAGTAACCAATGCCGGAATTGAGCTGGCAATGAAATATAGTATACCTACCCAAGCTACGCAATGGGCGAACCCGAACAAACCTAAACTGGTATGGTATACTAGGCCAGTTTTTAGCGTGTAGTGATCTCAAACAATATTGGAAACTTCAACGATAGAAGAGTTTTGGACTTGCATTTGACTTTATTTGTTTAACATCACAACGTTTTAACTGGTAAGTATCTCCAGTCGTCTTCAGGTGAATACGAAATAAGTAAAGTAACTACAGCTCTATTTATACTGGCTAGATGCACTGGAGCATGACCGAGATGATGGATGCAGTCATGCATTTAGTTCGTGTGCACTGAAAAAAATGCTCGTTTTATGCCAAATAAGTGATTTGTTTGACTTATTTTTATTGGGACCAAATAATTTTTATTTGCCTGACACAAATATTGTTTGTATTAAATAAATAGGATTATTTGAATTTGCAATGATATTTGTTTGGTTAGTAATTATTTACGTCAAATAAAATTTATTTGCTATTTTAAAACTTAAAAGTGGTTTGAAAATTTAAATAAATATTTATTTGTAGTAAATAATTATTTATTTGGCTACCGGTTCTTTTGGATTCAGCAAAATTAAGACGACGGGAAGGGTTTGCCAAACGCGTCAAGACGAGCGCGAGATGACCAGTCGCTAGTAGCCCGCCACCCTAACAAGTTCGAGGTCCCTGTCGAGTAATTTGTATTTTGTGTTAGTCCTGGAAATAAGTGCAATGGAAGTTGAAAATTGGCATTTAAACCACAACATTGGCCACCTGTGGCCATCATTTGAAGGTAAGTTAATTTTTTCATATATATATTGTTAAAATAATAAATAAAAACATAACAGGTGCATTTTAAGTTAAATTGCGCGACAACGATATTATGTATAGAAAAAACGGTGATAATTAATAATAAAATTGTATCTTCTTGATATGTTAAAAGTACATAACCATACCTATTTTCTTATGTTTTTACTATTTTTGCACGTTGTATATCAAACAAAATGGCCCCAGATATTTATACTCTATATTTATACCTACTAACCCAGTTATTAGTACGACCTATATTGTTAAGAAAATCAAATAAATTAAGATTCTTATTTTAGTATGAAGACGAAGCTCCCCCTAGTAAAAAAATGGTACAAGACAATGATATTGTGACAAACATCAGTGATATACTTATTTTAAATGGCGATCAACCACAAAGTTTCAGCAATCAGCCCATAGCTGTTACAGCTTTGGAAACTCCATTAGCCACTACAATTCAACCCGGTACCATTGTGTCATCAGTTGTTCCAACCGAATTTTGGTATCTATATATAAGTATATCCACAACCGACGTCAAAGAGGGTTGTGGTATATCCTATAAAATTAAAAGTAAACACTGAAGACGCCAATGCTGAGAAGAGTAAAGTCCCCTGTATATAAATAAACCATTTTTTGACTTGAATAAATATATATTTCAATGAAAATATTATTTATTATTTATTTAAATCCAACCTATTTAATCCAAATAAATATTTATTTGGGCCAAACAGTGTTATTTGTGATAAACAATATTGTATTTCAATTAAATAACAGGAACTAGGTACAATTTGAAAAATTATTTAAAAGAAATAATTATTTTGTTAGGCCAAATAAATATTTATTTAATAGTAATATATATGATTTATAAGAAACAACACATTGTTTGGATTAAATATCGCAGGCTTGCTGACAAATAAATATTTTGTTGATAGAAATAAGTTATTATTTGCTATAAACACTTGTTTTCTCTATCAAACAAACATTTATTTTAACTAAATACCACATATTTGAAGCGCAATAAATGAATTATTTAAATCAAATAATATTTGTTTAAATATAATAAATTTTACTATCAGCAGTCAAATAATTTTGGACATATTTTCAAATAAATATTTGTTTGGACAATAGGAAATAAATATTTGTTTGGGCGAACTCCATTTTTATTTAGTTTAAATAAATTATTTTTTCAGTGTGCGGTATTTTAAGTTTACATCTACTTAACTAAGGTTTTCAGATATTTCTTATATAAAAAAAATGGCTACCCAATGCATTTAGTTGATAAACTATTGGAAAATCGCAAGAATCGGCCAAATACACAAAAGAAGCTAATGGAGTCACAATCAACACTCAACATTCCATATGTCAAAGGAGTATCTGAGAGAATTAGAAGTCTAGGATAACGATATAACATCAATACGTTATTCTCCTCTTAGATGAGAATTTTGAAAGGTTGGTACTTTTAAAAGCCAACGGGGCATTTTAAAAAAGTTCTGAATTTTTTGGTTCCATATAAAAGTTTCTAGTTAATCTGGATTTGTTACTTCATTTATATTTATTTAGTTTTGTTACTTATATTTATTTATGAGGTTTTTTGTTACTTATCTTTTCTTTCTACTTTTATTAGAAATGTATTAAGCTTGTCAGTATAATAAATTCGTATTCGTTATACACTCTTCATTTACATGTTATCACTACCTGGTAAATTTATGGTATCTAGTTCAAACGTATCTTAGTTACAATCAATGTAACTAGTTACTTTAAAAGTATCTTAGTTACTTTTAAATTATCGTAGTTACAATCAATGTAACTAGTTACTGTAAAAGTATCTTAGTTATTATAACTAGTTACTTTAGGTAAGTAACTAAGAACTAAGTTACTTTTAGGTAAAAGTAACTAATCCTTATAAGTATCTAGGTACATTTTTGCAAAAATATCGAAAAAGTAACTAGTTACTTTTCTGAAGTAACTATCACAGCTCTGAAACCAACAAGTCAAAAAGACAGGAAAAACTGTGTCTACCAGATCCCCTGCGAATGTGGCCGATCTTACATTGGTGAGACTCTAAGACCACTTAAAACTAGGGTCAAGGAACACAGAAACAACACGCTTAAAGGAGAAACCGGAAAAATCAGGTGCAGCTGAACATGCCCGGACATACGGTCATCACATCAAGTGGACAGAAGCTCAAATCCTGCATAAAGAACCACATTGGACAAAAAGGAAGTTCAAGGAAGCTGCTACCATATACCAAAACCCAGATTGTTTTAGTAAGCCATCATTAGATATAAGAAATATCTGGAATCCTTTGTTAAGTAGATGTAAACTTAAAATACCGCACACGAACTAAACGCATGACTGCACCCATCTCAGTCATGCTCCAGTGCATCTAGCTAGTCTAAAAATATAGCTGTAGTTACTTTATTTATTTAGTATTCTCCTGAAGATGACTGGAGATACTTACCAGTTCAAACGTTGTGATGTAAAACAATTAAAGACAATGCAAATCCAAAACTCTTCTATCGTTAAAGAAACATCATTGTCTCCAACCTTCAAACAAAAATTGGAAACTTCGTTGCACCCAGTCTCCAAACATTGTTTTCAACCAGTAAATATTCTTTGCAGTAACTAATATAAAGGATCAAATTATAATTTTTGGTGATACTCAAGGGTAATCCTTACATGCCTTCGGGGCATAGAAATTCAGTTTTTTTAACGATATTTCTCAATCTCTGAGGCTACTAGTTGTTGATAGTTGCAGATGAAAAACTTATCTTTTTCAAATCCCCC
This sequence comes from Polydrusus cervinus, assembly GCA_935413205.1. NCBI lineage: Eukaryota > Metazoa > Arthropoda > Insecta > Coleoptera > Curculionidae > Polydrusus > Polydrusus cervinus. Next base: position 49,415,298 of record OW284514.1, read on the forward strand.
ATAAAAAATTATTGGTCCATAGAAAAATTCTTAACATTTTTCTAGGGGGTTTGGAATAAAAAATGTTTTCTTATCTCCAGCGATGGAAAACTAGTAGCCGCAAAGACTGATGGTGGTCAAATTTTTATTTAGATACTGTTAAAAACTGAATTTTTGTGCCCTGGAGCAAAGTCATAAACCGCCCTTAATACAAATTTGGAAATTAATTTAATTATATAGTTAAACTTAATTTCGAACTTTTTAGATTACTGAACATTAAAAACATGACAAATTTTTAAATTTCAACACATTTAGAATGCCTATAATATAGGATTCTCAAAATTAAGGCAAGCACACCTACTTAATTGACAGTTTTATTAAAAGCTATATACATTTTTTTCCAAAATAATACGAGATTTTTTTCGAAATTTTTGTATGTTTTTTATATTATCTTTTAAAACAAAGGGCTAACTAATACAGAATATTTTGTCTTTTTGAAATAATTAAATGGTCATTTCGTAGTAACACGAAAAAAGAATCAACACAAGTTTAAAGATTAATATATTAAATTTAGGTATACCGGGTGTCCACGGAAGGTGGCTCGCCCCTATAACTTTTTTGTTGTTAAAGATAGTGAAATGAAAATTGGAGGATTTATATATGACCTAAAATTGCATTTGTTGACAAGTGACTTAACTTTATGAAACTTCCGGTTTAACCGGAAGTAACATAAACTTTTTATTTTTAAATGGGACATCTGGTATATTTTTTCTTTTTTTAACTCTATATGACGTTCTAAATACAACCATGTGTCACTTGTCACTTTTTGTCACCAAAATTATATATTTTGTTATGTTTTGCCATTACTCAAATAAAATAATATTTAATTCCAATACTAGCCTCCTATAGTATCCTAAATCAAAGACGTTATATACTTGGTTTGGTTGGTTGGTTGGTTTAAGGCGGGGGTTGGGCGTTCGGCCCAAGCTTCTTGCACTGCAGCCTAGTGGCTTATTGTGCTCCCCTATCTTGCTAGAAAAGATTTGTTCCTTTTATAAGGTCCAGCAAATTCCTACCAAGTTTGTCATGTGGGAGGTTATCCCCACATTGAATGTTTCCGAAGATTCTGAGTCTTCCTCGGGTCAGTGCTTCGCAGTTATATATGATATGTGAGGCGGTTTCGTCCTCATCGCCGCAAAGCCTGCATTCAATGGGACCATTGTTATATACTTACTCTTAAACTTAACTTTTAAGTTGGTCCGAACAATAGTTCTAAATTTTTCTCCAAAGTTATCAGCTCCATGCGAAATTATATCTATACATATTAAAAAACATTGCGTTCTCTTGAAGCGAATCATATTCATGTTTATTAATGGATTTTAAAAAAATAATAATTTTGATTACAGATAGAGTAGAGTGGGGCAAAACGACGCACTTAAAGGTTAATTAGCTATAAAAATTATAAACCATAAAAAATATATATTTATTTGTTAAGACCTTAAACAGTTAGTCATTCCCCTACACAAAACAACACATTTAACGGTTAAATAAAACATTATTATTTCACAAAAATATAACAAAATACATAATGGGACTTTTGCCCCATATGTGGGGTAAAAGTCCGATTAATGTGGGGCAAAAATCCATACACACTTTAAGTGCAGAAATCGCATTGAAAAACTCCATTTTTTTCATATGACGTACAATTTTCGTGCCATCACTATTTGCAGGTAGGTACTTCACTTCAAGCTTCAAGAAAACCCGAAATTTAACATGGGAAATTTTAGCATGTTCGCATCCACTTAAATTTAAAAAAATTGATGATTTTTTTCAGGAAGATATATTTTGGGGCGCATCTGAAAACGATTTTTGTCGGAAAAACCTAATTTTTAAAATATTTCAGGTTTGGTTTTGTATGCAAAATGAAGCATATTGGTTATTCTTGATCACGATTTTTTTTAATGTAAATATTCACATTTAATAATACTTAATCAATATTCTAGCATTACAGGAGAATGGTTGCCATTTGTTCCTGAACTGTCACAGCCTGCTATGAAGAGCTGGGCAAAGCACTCAGAAAAAGTGCTTTGAGCACTAAGCCCTTCAGAAAAGTAATTGCCAGCATCAAGCACCAAGAACTTTGGTGTGCTTAATTATCAATTACCGAAGAAAGTAATTTTAAATGCTTGCAAACACTTTAAATGGCTTGAAATGCGAAATTCAATTACCAAGTACTTTTTATAAAGGGTTTGAATTACCAATTAATGAGCACTGTATTTTAAAAGTCCTTGCAAGCACTGTTGTACTCAAAGCACTTTCGAGGCAATTACTGTCCAGCTCTGCTGCTATGTAAACATATTTTTCTACTACTGTATAAATAAATTAACTTTCGGACCCTAGCAACACGACAGATAACGAAAGTAAACAATCGAGTTACCTAAATATTATACGTTGCTAGCTATGTAAAGTAGCGTTGCTAGCCATGTAAAGTATTACTTTCGGTGCCAGGACCAAAAAAAAATTAAGAAAACTGACAGACCGACAATACCCAAATACTTACCTAGTTGTGCATGGATTATTTTACAGGTGGAAAAAAACTTATTTTATCATTTTAATTTGAACAAAATCAAAGTTTATTACTTAATAATATATTGATCAGAGAACAGTAGTAGAAACAATTTAATACGTCGGAGGTATTAAATCACCTCGGCTTCGCCTTGGCAATTCAAAAATCTCCTCACACCAAAAAATTAACTTTCGCATCTAGTTATGTAAATAACTGTTACGGGAATCCTGTAATATGGATGGATAATTTATGATTTAAAATACGAACAGAATAAAGACCTACTAAAATATTGCTTGTTTAATCATTCCTCTTTTAAAATTGTATCATAAACGAATAAATAGATGTTTCCAAAATCTAAATTCTAGTAAACGGCACTTTTAAAAGGAACAAGCGTTTCCGAGAAACACTGCCTTTAGATTCGTAATCTACGATTCACAATACATTATTTCTGAAAATATAATCAATTTTGGTGTGTTAATATAACCTCTTCGATTTAGGAAATTAAACAAATCAGAAATATTAAGGGTTAAAAACTCAAAGGGAAGGCTCCATTTGTTAGCAAATGGATACAGCAAAATTTTAGAGAACGCTTTATTTCGAAAGCGTTGCTATTTAAATTTTTCTTCTTTTCTTCAAGTACTGGTTTAGTTTTAGGATTCTTTCAACTTTGGATTTAATGTATTCTGCAATGCGTGCAAAGGGAGTCCTTATTTTTTATGTTTTGTTTGCACAGAAACGTACGTTAGTATCCATTTGAGTTTAGGTTTCTTGAAACAAATTGCCTGTTTCTTGCAAAGAATTATGAGAGTTATTTATCCAGTGTGTTACCAGCCTTAGCTTAGTCTGGTTTATTCTATTAGGTATGACTTGATTAAACCGACCAAACATGTTATATTACAACTACATTTAGTTACATTGTTTAAAAGTAACTTTTGTTACATTTTTTAAAGTATATAACTGAAAATATTACTTTTCTTATTTCAGATTCATGTTATTAAGTTATATTTCCTCAACATCACAAAGTGATAGACCATTAATATAAGTGTCCACCTCAATACTATAGATGCCGCCCCGGGTAACGTGCTCTAGCTTTACGCCTTTGATATTTTTTAATATAGTTGCGTGCACAATTAACATTTATCGGGTCTTATAATCTTACTAAAAAGAACTTTGACGTGGCCGTATTCAATAAGAACAATATGGCGTAAATTTTGCAATATTACATAAAAAATCCCCAAAAAAACATAGCTCTTCGTGGACAAAATAGGCATTTCCACGTCACTCCACGATATTTTTGAATTAATATTACAACAATACCTATAACAAAAAACACATTTCATGGGTGTTGCTGCAATATGTTGTAATATTGCTTGACATTGAGTACCACTTTGTTATATTAAAACCTGAGACATAATCTATTGGATACATATTACAATCACCATAACATCCACATGCTTTCGAATGTCACATTGTTACAATATTATATGAGTGCAATGTTAAGGTAACAAAACGTTGTTTGGTGGGAAATATTTCAAATATTAACGTTGTTTTGTGCTGTCTTTATCTCCCTTTTTTCACCAGTTTTAAATATATTTTATAACAAGAATTTTTACTTGAATGATAGAAGAGTTTTGGAAAAACAAATAAAGACAATGCAAGCCCAAAACTATTCTATCATTCAAGAAACATCATTGTCTCCAACCTTTAAGAATTTTTACATTCACCTTGGGTCATTTATTATGGGAAACGTCAATCCAAAATATTAAGTTATATAACGGTTAATTAGGTTGCTGATGCAAAATTCAGATTTAGGTTCTCTTTCAATAACATCAATAAGAAAAAATAAACGGATTTGTGTTTTGTAGTTTGCTACTTTTTCCTTGGGGTTCTCATCTTTGGAGGTTTTTAACCAAAATATAGCCGTCGGTTTCTCCGATACCAAAATTAATTTTTACAATAGTCTATGAAATAGGTACTAAAAACAAATGACCTTTACGCCATTTCGGTCAATTTTGAAAAAATTATTAATTTTAGTGTGATATTGTATAAACAGATTACCTTATTTTTTATACTTATCACGATTAACTTGGGTAAGTATTATAACGTAGTAGCATGATAATATAAGAATTTATAATACCTAATAATATACTGCATCGTTTATAAACCCAAAATATGAAAAAAAACTTACAAAATACTATACATATCGCTTTAAGCTTTCATAATAATATTAAAAAATACGTTTTGTTAAAAGGAAACAAGGTATATTACCAGTGGCACAGCCAACTGCCCTCTTGTCTAAGTGACGTCTGGCCAGTACCCACCCTGGCCCCACCCTGCCCCCCCCCCTGTCGTCGCCGCTGTACAGCACGAAATCAATATATCAGTTATTAGTTTACCTCTTGGTACATACGTATTTATTACACGCTCACCACACCAAAATTAATGATTTTATAACGAACAATGTATTTTTGGCTTAGATTACGAAGCAGTTCTTGCCAGAAACGCTTAGTTTTTAAAATTTCCCTTCTAAAAGACCTGTTATGTATTTATTTATTTAATCTTTATTTCAAAATTACATTGTAATATACAAATAAGTAATAAACAAAGTAAAAAGAAATGTCGTCAAAAAAAACAGAAACAAAGCAACAATATCTGTTTGAAGGTTGGAGACAATGATGTTTCTTGAATGATAGAATAGTTTTGGACTTGCATTGTCTTTAATTTGTTTTACATCACAACGTTTCAACTGGTAAGTATCTCCAGTCGTCTCCAGGTGAATACTGACTAAGACGACTGGAGATACTTACCAGTTGAAACGTTGTGATGTAAAACAAATTAAAGACAATGCAATTCCAAAACTATTCTATCATTAAAGCAACAATAGTTACAATTCACAAAATCTTAAGTCTCAAGTACTCGCTTAACTTATTGGGTTCTAAATCAATTAGAAAATTTTTGAGTTTCTTCGTTTGATGCGTCCTTAATTCTAACATTCAATTTATTAAACATTCTAATACACATGTAATATGGATTTTTTTCGGATAATGTTAATCTGTGTATTGGATAATTTATATCTCTTGTTCTTGTATTATAGTTGTGGTAAATAATTGTATTAAACCTATCTTTGTTTTTATAAAAAAATCAAACGGTTTGGTAAATGTACAATGCATAAATAGTTAACATTTTTTTTGACCCAAAAATGTCTCTACATGATTGTAAATAGGACATTTTATATAATATTCTTAAAACACGTTTCTGAATAACAAAAATTTTTTCTAGTTTTGAATTACTTTCCCAAAAAATAATTCCAAACCTTGCTGTGGCTTCAAAATTTGCAAAATAGAGAGTTCTTTTTACCATATCGTTCAAATATTTTGTTATGATACGTAAGCTGTAGCATACCTTATTTAATTTATTACTTAGATAGTCAATATGGTGTGACCAATCCAAAAATTCATCAATGTGAATGCCTAAGAATTTGGTATTATTTTCTGTTGGTAGTTGATTCTGACCAAGTTCTACCATCTGGTCGTTCTTTTTACTTAATTTAGTTTTAAAAATGACAATACTTGTTTTATCTTTATTCAAAAGCAATTTGTTCCCCTGAAACCAAACCTCGGTGTCCTGGAAAATTTTTGTTGCATTAGCTACTATTTTTAAAACATCCTTACCACCTACCAAAATGTTAGTATCATCAGCATACTCTGTGAGACTGTAAAATGGAATTACATTTTTTGTTCAATGTAAAATTTTCGGGGTCACGCCCAAAGTTCGTTTAAAATCAAATTTCGAAAATTAAATTTTTACCTACCTCTCTTCCTCTGCATAGTTGGAGTAAATTTGTTTTTGTAAATGTTTTTTTTTTACTTTTTTTTTGATATTCCTAGCTGGATCTTTATTTTAAAAATGTTTTTTTTTATATTTGTGAAAAATATGAATATTGGTGTAAAGTCAAAATATTAACATAATAAATAAATAAAATAAATAAATAAATAAATGAGGTCTTTATTTCCATTATAATTATAATACATTTAATAGTACTAAAGTGTAGGTACCTAATGGAAAATGCCGAAGGTCAGATAGGAGTGTAAAAACCTGGAGGCAATACACTCCCCCTGTTCTTTACAATACGTATGTATGACTAGCCAGCAGCGTTAGTTATAGTTATAGTTATTAAGGTTTCGTCTAAGTCGGTTTGTGATACAATTTTAAAGAAAAAACAAGTAAAAAGAATAATATTTTATATTATATTTCTTATATTTACTTTTCTGTCCCGTTTAACTTCTTTTAAATCTATTTTAAATCAATAAAAATATACCTAACCAAATGCAATCAAATATTTTTATAACAAAAACAAATGACAACCAACCGCCACTTTTATTTATTTTTAAAGACAAAATTTTAATTGATAAAACAGAACATTTATTAATTAATTAAAAATATATTTATTGAAGATGTGTGATAATTTTACAAACTAAAATAATTCATTATGAATCAAAAACCTAAGCTTTACACAAAACGGCACTTTAAGAAGGAATATTTCAAAACCTAAACTTTTTGCATGAAAAACGGCTCTCAGATCAGATCAGATCTACGATCCAAAAATATAAAATTTCTGAAAAATCATCAATTTGACGTGGTGAGCGTAAAAAGTAAAATATATATATTGTTTTTAAACATGAAAAACTGAGTCCGAAAAACCCTGGTTAGAGTCATAAGTATACAGTAATAAATCTTATGAGATAATTTTGGATTAAAAGGCAACATTCATATTTTTCCCAAATAATGTAACAAACGTTTTTCGTTTGTAAAATTGAAGAGCCAGCTGGGGACATCAAGAAAAAAGTAAAAAAAAACAATCACAAAACCAAATTTAATCCAACCATGGGTTGGTTAGAGGGGGTAAAGGGAGAGGTAATAATTTAATTTTCACAATTTAATAGTAGTTGGGTGAATTTTTGGGCTTGGACCCGAAGATTTTTCGCCTTCCTAACTAAGTACAAAATCATGTAATCTCGACTAAACCTCTTCCCAGAAAAAAAATGTCCTAGTTACACCCAATGAGCCCCTTGAACATATTTTCTGGTTGCGCCACTGTATATATATTACTATAAACAGCAGTGACGTAGCCAGAAAATATGCTCGGGGGGCTTAGTGGGTGTAAGTAGGACACATTTTTTTCTGGAGAAAAGGAACAGTCGGGACTACATGTATTTCATGACATTGTACCTTGGCATCTAGGAAAGAAGGCGGAAAAGCGCCGCAGGCGCAAAATTTTCGGGGCCACGCTCAAAGTTCGTTTAAAATCAAATTTCGAAAATTAAATTTTTACCTACCTCTCCTCTGCATGGTTGGATTAAATTTGTTTTTGTAAATGTTTTTTTTTTACTTTTTTTTAATATTCCTAGCTGGATCTTTATTTAAAATTTTTTTTTTATATTTGTGAAAAATATGAATATTGGTGTAAATTCAAAATTTTAACATAATACGTATGTATGACTAACCAGCCTTTTTCGGGCTCAGTTTTTCATGATTAAAAATAAAGTAAATATCTCTCACCACGCCAAAATTGATGATTTTTTCAGAAATCATGTATTTTGGGAGCTGCAGCTGCAGCCCGGTAGCCCCCCTCTTAAATACGCCACTGATATACAGCTATAATGCTATAAATAACGGCTTGGTTGTATAGATTAACAACAAATCCAATAATTAATCAAAGGACAAACAAAAAAAATGTAGGTTCAATTTGGGGACTAGATAAACCCGTAAAAGAAGGTGTAGTATGAAAATAGAATATAGATAGAATAAATTAGGCCAGGTATACCTACCTACCTACCTACCTACCAATCTCCATAATTCTTCATTATTTTAACATTATATTATTAAGTAGGTAAGTAAGCCACCAAAGTATAGGTAATTGCTATACATATATAGTTGCTAGTTCCTAACAAATAACTATAGACACGTTACTCCAACAATTACTGTATATGCGTCCATTTTGTACGATCCAATAAAAATCCAACATTATAGTAATATTTAAACATTTATATAAATGACCTTCCATTCTCCCTCAAATATAATTATTGGAATCGGCTAGTCACTAAGAAAATGTATTATTCAGAACTTGATTACGTAAACAAACGCGCCTTTGACGCCATGACATACGCTGGTGAACGCGTTCAACTGTTTTTAAAAAGAAATTCCCCCCACCCAACGTGCTGTGCTATATTTATAATAAAAAAATAAAAGTGCACTGCACAGCGCTTATCGCAGTTTACAAAATGTTAAAAGACCGAATTTATTTAAAAAATATCTATCTCTATCAGTACATTGGATTTTGTTTGACGATTAAATAAAATAATAAAGAAACAGACCTTGAACCCACATTATTATATGCCTGGAAAATTAATTAATAAACACGTTTATTTGCCAAGTTAAAGCGATTTATTTCATCCGCCTAGCGGCCAATTCGGAAACTAAATAAAAAATTCCTGGCTAAAGAACCACGTCCCTATCTCAACTTGACGTGTTGAAAATATATATCTAAATGTTGAGTCACCGCGTGATAGTCTAATTACGCCACGATTCTTTGTTCGATTTTGACGAAAATCGGTTGAAATTTTTAAACATTTTTACAGATTCGGTTAGCTCGTGTCAAAATCTATCTAAATCCGTGCAAAAATCGGCGGAAAATAACTTTTTTCTGCTTCAAAATTCATTATTTTTAATACCGAGTTCTGTAGTTTCTGTAGCAAACATCTGTCTCGTTAATCGGTCGGAAGCGGTCGGGCGTCCTCGCCAACGCTGATGGAGTACGTGCTTTCGTCGTAACAGAAAGCAGGCATATCAGATAGGTGGCGTTGTGTTAAAACTATTCAGGGTAAGTAATAAACCCTACTTTTTCTTGGTATTTTTAACCCTTAAATTAAAAGTTTGGTTTGTATTTTGGTAAAATATGTTTAGTTTATTATCTTCAAAAACAAAATCAAGTGACAAATTCATGTTTTGCTGCCGTTTTACTAGTGAAAAGTGTGTTTGTAGATCAAGTTGACAGAGGAAATTTGCTAACAGGTCATTAACATTGTTTATGGTTTTTCGTATTTTACCAAAGTAGTCCGAATAGTTTGCATGCATTGATGTAGTTTATCCTAAGGGGCCATTCAGGGCTACCCGATTTTGTCCATAAATCATGAAAAACCCTTTCAAAAATCCTTCAAAATAATCTAAAAATACTTCGTATAAGAGTATTAGAAACGACGTCGGTTTTTTGGTTAGTTGGATGGCTAGCGAATAGACTGTTTCGATTCGGTACTGCGCTGCTAGCCGGCTTCGATAGAGACTTTACCGGAGCGCCCGGCGGAGATGCGGGTGCCCCCTTTTAGAGTTTGAGAGGGGGCTTATCGTGTATATCCTGTTGCGTTGTTAAGCGTGGATTAGAATATAGGGGGCGCTTATTTAACAAGACTGCTGTGACGGATATGTTCCTATAATTGTTGACGTTGATGTTGATGATGTTTTTTTGAAATGGTGGGGGGTTGTTTGTTGTTTCCTATTTTTGGATCTTGAGTCTGAATACATTATTTTTTCTTGTATGCTGAATGTGACGGGATCTGACATCAGTTATTATTTTGTTGAGAACATCTACCTATTTGTGGAAAGTAGAAAACAGGGGAAGGTCGTAGATGTTGAGAGTCCATTTTGACATTTTAATGAATACTTATTCAAATTTATGGATATATCTTTTTGGGTTTAAAGTTTTTAAATTTATTTTTTTACTTTATTAAACTCTCATTTTGTGATTTTGATTTTTGGTAATACTTAATTAGGTATCTGTTAATAACAACACCACACCAAAATTGATAATTCTTTTAGGAACGACGTATTTTGGGACGTAGACTCGGACGGAGATTACGAATATAAAAACAATTTTTAGAAAAGCTTACTTTTTGAAAGATTCATTCTTAAATTCTTAAAGTGCCGTTTTTTATTATTATATTATTATAATGATACCCTGGTTCTTGATAACTAAAACCTATTTTTTATTGTTCATAATCAGATTTAATACCTTTTTTCCGAGCTTTCTTCAATAAAAAGAAGAAAAATCCTAATTTTCTAAGATTTTCCGAAGATTTTCAATTAAAATTTGTAATTTTTGTTTTCCAAAATAATAACCAATAGGCACTTATATTCTAGCAGGAAGATTGTATTTGTTTTTAGACTGTCACAGCCTACCTAGTATGAAAAAAATATTTTTTTGGCATTTGGTTATTTTTGAAAATGGGCTTAAAGCAGGAAAAACGAAACTGCTCGTGTTCAATATACCGAGTGACACAAGAAATTTTTTTCGTAATTTTTCGACCGATTTAAACCTTCGAACCCACTTCCGGTTTAACCGGAAGTGAAATCAACTTTTAAATTTTAAAAGAAAACTCCTTATTTTTATTCTATCTTTAAATTCTATAGAAGGTTCTCTTTTCAATGACATACCTATCACACTTTATCATTTGTTTTAAAAATTGTCGCCTAGATCAATTTTCCGTTATTTAAAATGTCCATATTTTTGGTAAAACAAGGTGTAAGTAGAGTAGGCCATGGAAACGTTAAAATGGCTTATTTTGGTTTACTTAATACTTAGTATAAAAAACTCAATTGCTTGAAAAAAATGAATCCGTTAGAGCTATTTTATTTACAACGTATTTTCTAAACAGACAAGCGGAAATGGCAACCCATATGGTTTGTTTTAATATATCTAATAATATTGTTCATTTAATTTTCTTTCTAACGATGTAACACAAGTTAAAATTGTTCATTAGGTAATAGTAGAAATTAACAAAAAACATCATAAATGTAATTTCTAGACTTAAATAAGCTATAAGAATTTTTAGTCAGGACAATTCTAGTATACCGAGGAAAACAAAAATAATATTTCTGCGTTTAGGTAAACCAAAATGTCAAACAATATTAAATAATAATTACGAAGATTAAAATGAATGAATTGTTTTCCAATGACATAATTAAGTAGGCATGGCTTATAAATATGGGTCTAGAAATTACATTTATGATATTTTTATTAATTTCCACTATTACCCAAAAAATTATTATTAACTTGTGATACACCGTTTAGAAAGGAAATTAAATGAAGAATTTTATTGTAATAAAATAAAGATGGGTTGTTATTTGAAAAATTTGAGAAATTGCTTCTGTTTCTTAACACAGATTGTAAATAAAATAGCCCTAACCGAGACATTTTTTTCAAGCAAGTCAATTTTAAATTATAAAGCCGATTGAAATGAACCATTTCAACGTTTCCATAGCCTACTCTTTACCACTTACCTTGTTTTATTAAAGTTATGGATATTTTAGATAACAAAGGAAAATTGATCTAGGCGGCCATTTTTAAAACAAATGATAAAGTGTGATATATCATTGAAAAGAGAATCTTTCATAATATTCAAGCATTGAATAAAAATGGGGAGTTTCCATTTAAAAGTTGACTTCACTTCCGGTTAAACCGGAAGTGGATTTGAAGGTTTGAATTGGCCGAAAAATGGTGAATTACACACTTATTAACTTTAAACTTTTGTTAATTTTTAAATCTTTATTTTTAAAATCACGGAAAAAATGTCTTCTATCATCCGGTATACACATACATATTTCTTTGCGTTTGGTATTACATTTCTTTAAATGTATACGATATTCTTTTAAAATAACTATAATTAGGCAGGTACTTATTCAAAAACTTCTAAATCAGGTTAAAAAAAATTGTCACTACTTTAGACAACTCTCAGGCTTGGATTATACTAGGACACACTGTAGTTTAATTAAAAAAAGACACTAAATATACCCACCTATATTGTTATCGACAACAAAAGATACTTATAGGTATTTCAACTTTATTAATTTTTTCAGCACAAAATAAACATTATTATTATTATTATACAGAACAAAAATACAATAACTGTCTTAAGTTCGTAGCACATGATGCGAATCTTGAATTATATATAAGAAACGGCTCCGTATTACTAGCAAAAAATTTGACTAATTCGTGCTAGCACTCAAAACTTAAGTCGTCCTTTTTTTCTGCCCTAATATTTCTATATTTTATTTATCCAAATGTCTCTATAAAGCTACTGCACCGAGCTGCATGCTGAATTTTAAAATGATTGATCATTAACAATAATTGGTAATAATGCCTTTTACATATTTTCTGCCCATTCTAATTGAATCCGTTCAATTTCATTCATCAAACACATATTATTGTTGTGCAAACCTGTAAACACTGTAAAGTCACATTTGTGACACAAGTATGACCCTGAAAGGACGCGCGGGGAAGTAAAAGAAATGGAGGGGATACTACTTGTAAAGTATTTTTCTACTCCCACATGAAAATTTGCTGTTTCCGTTACACTTTAGTGGCAGGTAAAGTAGGCTAATCCAGTTAACTGTGCGGGAATATATATCCATCCTAGGTAGGTTATAAAACTGACCAATCACAGTAGTCAATTACAGAGAAGCCAAATTTATATGTTGTAAATTCGTTTTCTGACAGTTGAGAGAAAAGTTAGGTTAACAATATGCTTCAAAAATATGCGAATCTGTCAGATGAAATTTGTTCTTTTTAAATTTAAATCAAAATATTTATTCCAGAGTCTATGTATACACAATATTTTCCTAAAAAGTACACGAAATGATGCAAAAATGAAAGGTATAATAACAAAATTAATACCAAAATATTATATTTCTACCAAATTATTGTTATTTTCTGCCGAACTAAAGATTTGCACACAGACGCACTTTCTTATTTCAAAAATATCTTTATTTCCACTCATTTCTAGACAATTACTACAAGCTTTACATAAAATGTACTAACCTACCAAATCAACGTTTTCTTACTAACCTTGATAATTTTTTTCCATATAAATAATATATATTATAAATATTTGTGCACGGGGATATTTTCCGATATATTTTGAACGGGGATCGAACCCCAATTATTGATCTTAAAACTTTTATTATACGCAACAAATATAGAAAATTAACTGGTAACTCTTCCTTAAATGGTGGAACATAAAGATAACCCGATAAAACAGACGAAATTATAAGATTTCTAGAAAAAAAAAACATTTTTTACTAACATTTTTAAGGTTAAGTTATTTCTACTTACACTATTGCCACTTCTCGTCTTCTCTTTCCACGTTAACGGTGTTGCTAGTTTGTAAATTGGCGATTATTTTGAAAAATTTGACCATAGCGAATGTTAAAAATTCATATTAATGCACAAATTCCATTTTTAACTGTTTGAAACGAATTTATCATATTATATCACTTTTTGTCTGTTATTCTGCAAAAAGTTGAATGTGAGAAAGATAGATATATTCAAAAGTGAGTTTGTTTAATTATAAGAACTTACCCAAATGGATGAATATGTTACAGTGTAATTTGCTAGATGCACTGGAGCTAGTATAAATAGAGCTGTAGTTACTTTACTTATTTAGTATTCACCTGAAGATGACTGGAGATACTTACCAGTTGAAACGTTGTGATGTAAAACAAATAAAGACAATGCAAGTCCAAAACTCTTCTATCATTCAAGAAACATTATTGTCTAAAACCTTCAAACAGACACATGGTTACTAATAATATAGTAAATCAAAATGTTCTAAACTTTGATAAAAATAACCGAGAAAATAACTCTTTAGTTAATGACTCATTCTCTTTTCAGCCTGTGGAGGAAGATTTCATTTCTAGAATTATTCTCAACATCAAGTCTAAAGCTTTTGGTACTGATAATTTAAACGTAACTCTCATAACACTATGCATAATCCTACTGAGCTTGGTCACTTACGTTTGATATCTATCCTGTCTACCTTTTCTAAAATATTGGAAAAAATTATGGAGTACCAAATAAATATCTTTGTGACAGGTAATAATATTATCCCAAGTAAACAGTCAGGTTTTAGAGTTGGCTATAGCTGCTCAACATCGCTTTCTGATCTGATCGGGCCAGTGCGGGCGCATGATAAAAACAAAGCAACTGCCCTTGTTCTTCTGGACTATACTAAGGCATTATTTGACCTGTTCTGAATCTCTTGGTGTCACAGTGGGTGTACCTCCTCGATGCTGCACTTGCGAGTGACCAACTTAAAAGTGACTCTTAAGGTCCAGTGGCGGCACGTCAGGTGAAGTAGGTGAAGGGGCTTCACCAAAAAAAAAAAAAAAAACCAGAAGGAAAGTTTTAAACAATATTAAATATTAATGTACCAATACAGCTACCATTTTAGCCCTTAAAAAATAATTATGTTCGAATTAATAATATGAATTTAATCCGAATATAGCTATGCATAATAGGGCCACGGTTAACTCCGATGGACAGTAATTATAAACACTCGTGCATTTTGGCGCGCTCCAGCGACCGTGTCCATTAGCTCAAAGCAAGTGAAGACTCAACGCCCAACATGACCTTGATATTCACCGTTGTTATGGTTACGTGACGTCAGTCACGTAAACAACATGTAACAATTTGCATTATGATGAAGGGCAACTTAAAAATAGATCAGTCGTATGCACCATTGTTTTAGCCTTGGTTCGCCTAACCTTAAGGTATTTATTTTGAGGCTTCGCGAAACTTACGGTTATAGATATCATTTTTACGTGATTTACTGCGCGATTAAAAAGTTTTGTTTTTATTTTTCAGTTAATTCAGTAGTGTACGGTACCTTACTTAGTTGTGTGTTTTAAAAATGAACCCAATTAATGACATAGTGTGTAATTTGTGGGAAACTCCATTCAGTCGTTGGACAGATGAGGATAAAAGAGACGTATTGTTACACGGGTTTTTAATCAATGTTTGTTTAAGTACCCTCACTATACCTAGCTCTTCATCATTTTTTAAGACCGCGAGCCGCCACTGTTAAGGTCTCAAATGATCACTTATTAAAGATTAATCCAAGAAAGTCGGTAGCTTTACTATTTTCTAATGAAACTGCAAAAGAAAACTTATTAACTGAAGATGAATGCATAAAACCAGATAAAACCGACGAAATTATAAGATGTCTAGAAAAAATTAATTTGTTATTTCGTTTTGTTCTGTCGGCTGGATCACTACAGTATTGCTACTTCTCTTTCCACATTTACGGTGTTGCTAAATCAAATTGGCCATGGTTTAGAAAAAAACATTGTTCATTTTTATCAATAGTAAATACATAATATATCGCTTTTTGTCTGTTATTCTGCAAAAGGCCGAATGTGAGAAAGATATATATAGTTAAAGGCCTTCCATACCAGCGTGAAACGCGACATTATTTCCTGGCTTGTCTATTGAAAATTTTTTGAATACCACTGTTTATCTTTACGTACAAGATTCTGTAATCCTAAACATTTCTGAACAGAAGAAGAGGTCGTACATGCAGATATGTTAAAAAATATCTGACTTATAATAAAATAAAGACATGTATGTTTTAACATTTTGATTTTGATTTTTCTCCCGTTACTTTTCAAAATCAAGTCAGATGACAAACATCGCTTATTATATGGGTTTCGTTGTTATTTGCGTTAATGACGATGAAATTTTTATAAAAACTTTAATTTTAAGAGGATTCAAAGTTTAGTGAAATTTTACGAAATTTTCCTGTTGCACAGTATAATTAAAGCACAATTTACTACTTCGTCAAAAAATTTCACCTATTGCAGTCCGCGAAAGATATAATTTGATGTCTGTTTGAAGGTTGGAGACAATGATGTTTCTGGAATGACGAAGAGTTTTGGACTTACATTGTCTTTATTTGTTTGGAACGTTTCGACTGGTAATTTAGGTGAATACTACTACGTATTCACCACTTTTTAACTGTACACTAGTTTACACCAATAAATACTACTACGTATTCACCTGAATACGACTGGAGATACCAGTTGAAACGTAGTGATTCAAAACAAATAAAGACAATGCAAGTTCCAAAACTCTTCTGTCATACAATTGGCTAATAAAAATAAGTGAAATGTCGCGACTATCAAAAAACGCCAAAAAAATAAAATGAAAAAAAAATCCTAATTATACAGGGTGATTCCTAAGTTGATACTTCTTTTTTAGCTGTGTATAGAAGGCATTAAAATAAACAACATTTTCAAATACCTTTTTTCAAAAAACTTAAAAATAAAGTACTTACATTCATTTATTACACTACGAATCAAATACGGTTCTGCCTAACTTGCCCGTTGAATAACATTAAGAAAACTTCTGGGTGTTGGATGAGCCCGCAAGGGAAAGCGTTCTGCGTATAATCTCGAAGCACTTTGCCACACTCACAGTAAATTGCCACCTTATCTATTAATTCATTGTTTTCAAAGTTTACTATTTTCAAGTAATAATAATTTAAAATTAACTTGCTCCAGAAAAACACACCGCATCGGATTGTTCAACACTACCAGTATGACTAATACTAATAAGAGAAAAAAAAACAGAAACTATAGCGGGGTACGTTTTGATGCCAGGCCCGCACTTAGATTTTTTACTTTTCTATCTCGCCTATTTTTGAAAAAAGGTATTTGAAAAAGTTGTTTATTTTAATGCCTTCTAAACACAGCTAAAAATAAAGTATCAACTTGGGAATCATCTGCATAGCGTAAAAAATACAGCAAAAATCTGAAATTTTACCATCATGGTGATAAAGGTCCAGATTTTCCTTGAAAATTGTAAATAATATATTTTTGTCAATTCTAGCTACGGTGTTGTCAGCCAGCTATTTTACCTCAAAAATAGTATATCTGCTTGTACCTTTCTTTGGATTTATGTATTAAAAGTGAAGCATTTGAAACGGCAGCCTGTTGAATAACATTTTCATCTTCAGTTAACAATATAAAAATGACCGAATGCAAGACTATATGAAAACTCGGAATCTCTGACAGACGTTGGCAGAAATTTTATATTACTATATTAGTGTTGTCGGCTTCGCCTCGGCCATAGAAATCTTCGAATAAAAAACCTTTCACGACTGACATTGCAATAGAATTGTCGGATCTTATTTTTTTCGAAAAACATGAGGATGATCCGGATTCTTGGCAACAACTGTGATTGCAACAAGATTGAGCTCCGCCTCATTACGGATATGCAGTTCGGGAATATTTAAACACAACTTTTCCGAATAGATGGATTGGAAGAAGTGGGCCCATCGAGTGGCCGCCTAGATCACCAGATCTTAACCCCTCGATTATTTTGTGCAGGATACGATAGAACATTTTTACCACAGATTAGGTTATTGCCAAATTATCAACGGAGATCATTTTGAACACCTACTGAAACCACATGTGTTATTTAATTATTAGTTTAAATATATTATTATAGTTACGTCCTCTAGCAATAAAAAAACAATTAAAAACAGAACCAACGAATTATTTGTGGAATCCAAAAATGTAATAACGAGTGTAAAAATATATGGGATGTTGCATTTAAAAAAATGAAGTCGACATTTGTATCGCTTTTGTGAAAAAATCATTTTGGGAGGTTAAAAGACTGTATAGTCCTTCAGCTACTGTTTTACAAGCTATGATTTTCCTCTTGAAAAGAATATATACATACATATATATTGTTTGGAACACTGACAGCCGTATTCACCAACTTTAACTTAACAGTCTGATAGTTAACATCGGTATAATTAAGGATTAACAGTATGTTAATAAAATATCGTATTCATCAAAAATCAGAGACGCTCTATTAACAACCAGAGAGTTAGGTTGATGTGCGTACGTCTTAGCTAACGATTTTAGTTTACAACTAACTTTAGAGTAAAATATTCGAACCTCATATATTTTGAAATACCGTTTTATCAATCAATTCCGTCCTTTACGTCACTTTACGTTAATAAATCAAATTTCTTCCAGTAGTAAAATTTAATGACGAACAAAACAGGATATAGGGAAAGATCTAGTAATTACACTATGCGGGAGAAAGAACTTCTAATTTCATTGAAATAAAAGTACATCAAAGTCTAGAATCCTCGATATTTATTTGAAATGATCCTGTAACAGAATATCTTAAACAAATTAGTATTTAATTTATTCTTGAAATAGGGTGATTTCTATAATTTACTGGTTCAATTACTCCATCTAACAGATTCGCTAATTGCTCATGCAAATGTGTTTTTATTGCTTCTAAACCGTTTTTTGAATTCAATATCGTCTATTTCTTCAAATAAATTTTTAAGCACTTTTACGTTCCTGTATCGTACGATTTCCTCATAAACTGAGTCTGACAAGTCTAGTAAACGTGAAAAATCTATTCAGTTCTCTGCAAGTGGCGATTGACGGGTTTCTCTCAGACACCTTCACCATCAATGCCGGTGTTCCTCAAGGGTCCATATTGTCGCCTACCCTCTTTTTACTGTATATTAACGACCTTCTAGCGAAAACCCAAAATCCAATTTATAGCTTTGCTGATGACAGCACACTTGTCTCATCTTTTACCTTGACTCCCCAAACATCCGCTGCCGACGCACATCTTCGCAGGCAGCATGAAGTATTGCGCCTCAACAAAGACCTGGAAGAAATTTTGGCTTGGGGTGACAGTAACCAAGTCGAATTTAATGCTAAGAAAACCCAGGCAGCAGTCTTCTCCAAAAAGGTTAACATTGCAGAACCGGATATAGTCATGGCAGGACAAGCAATTCCCCTGGCACCGTCTATTAATTTGCTGGGGGTCAATCTGGGAGGTAATATGTCTTGGCATGATCACGTTGCCGCAATTGCCAAGGCAGCTGCACAGAAACTTGGTGTACTTTTCCGCACCAAAAGGTTGTACACACCTCATCAACTTTTGACACTCTACAAAGCCCAGATTCGACCATCATTAGAATATTGCTCTCATGTCTGGAGCTCTGCACCCAAGCACACCCTTCGCCTTCGGCTACTGGATTCCATTCAAAGGAGAGCCATTCGTCTGATCGGCGACCCCGAGCTGACCAAGACCCTCGATAGCCTGGAGCATCGAAGACAGGTTGGTGATTTGGCTCTCTTTTACAGATATTTCCATGGCAGGTGTTCGACTGACATTGCCCACTTGATTCCACCTAGAGCAATGCAAAACAGAAATACACGGCAAACCACTGCCGCTCATCCATATGTTGTTCAGCTTAGTACTCCTCGAACTTCATTGTTCAAGAATTCTTTCATCTGGAGACACTGGAGAACGTCATCTTTGTGGAATGATCTTCCTGAGGTCGTGTTTCCCAATGAATACAATCTTCAACGTTTCAAGACCAACGTTAATCGCTTTTTTCGCACTCGCACCGCTCCCAGAGCGCCTTAAAGGATTTTTCCTACAGTGCAGGTGTTTTATCATAAAAAAAAAAAGTTTAAATTCATTTTTAAACGAAAAAACTATTAAGGATTGTTATTATTTGTCATGCGTTGTCAAGTGTTTGTCAAGTTATCATAAATATAACAACAATTTTAAAACTTAACAGCTTGTTATTTCTTATCAGCTCAAAATTTCACTGTAAATTTTAACTTTCTGATAATTCTTAAAACCCTATGGTGAATACGAGAATTGAATTTAACTGACAAGAGTCTTAACCGACTGATAGTGAAAAAATACTTGTTGGTGAATGCGGGTGTCATACTGGTATTTTAAACAACGCTTTTTATGTAACACAACGCTTGGTTTTCTTGGTAAACATAATATTTTGGTATATTATGATTATAAATTATAAATTAGTTCTTGAAATTAACAAACCACGAAACGTCAACAAATAAAATAACAATTTTTATCTTTCTAACACAAGTCTATTTTGGACAATTTCTATTGAAAGAATTTCTCCCGCGTCAAGTTTTGGTATTATAATATTATACAAGTTTTAACTAAAAATAATTATTAAAAAAGAAAAAACAGAAATAACAAAAAAAAAGAAATAAAAAAAATACTAAAGATTCTTTCCTTAAAAAAAGTTTTAAAATCAACAAAGTACTAAATATGTCAATAGGTTAAAAAAAATAGTAAGAACCATTATCTCAGTCAAATTACTTTAGATAATAATGAAAAATAAACAAGAATCAAAAATATTATAGTCATTTGGTTTGAACCAGAGCCATAACACCTCATTACACTTAACGTTGGCAAAATTGTCAAGTTGATAAAGTCCTTATTTTTGTTCCAATGTTTTATGTTCCTTTATACACTACAACTAAAATTAAAATTTAAGAAAAAATCTCTTCCCTTTTGACCAGGGTTGCGTCGATTTAAATCAACTGATTTTTTCAATTTTAATCTTGATTTAAATCAAATTATAAACTGCTGTAAAAACAAGTCGCCGACGCAGATAACTCATTAGGAAATTCAGGAAAATATAGTTTATTTAAAACGGAGTGTTTAGATACATTATGTAAGTGTAAAAACATAACTAATCGTCATCAGTCCAGCGTAAAAAATTTAGACAACAATAATTTTTGGGCGAATAGGGACAAAATAATGAAAATAAGTGATTTTAAAGTACATAATTGCCATATTAAAGGAAAAATTAGTATAAATTGATTGGGATTTTTTGCAATCCTGCTTTTGACCCTGTCATGTATAGTTTATTCAAGCTTATAATATATTTGAAGTAGTCATAATTTTACTTAAATTAAAGATTCCAGAATTCAACCAGAAACAACTAATTCTATAAAGTGAAATACTTTTGTGTGTATCCACAGTATTTTGACATAAAGCTGTAGGTATTATTTATTTTAAAAAATGGAATATAATGTTAACTGAAAATGTTTAACAGCGTGCAAAGTTTTAAAAATGAAAAGTTTTTATATTTTTTCTGGGAATCGAACCCAATCTTGTTTTTTTATGGATTTCGTCTTTAATTACGATTTGCAACTCTCGATCGTTGAGGTTACATATTTACGTCACCGAAGTACATTTACGTATATTTGTATTTGCTGTTTGCTTTACACTTAAGTGGCGGGTAAAGTAGGCTATTCCAGTTAACTGTGCGGCAAAATGTTATAACAATCCTAGATAGGTAATGAAACTGACCAATCACAGTGGTCAATTACAGAGAAGCCCTTATTGTTCTTAAAAGTACTGACCAATCACAGTATATTATTTTTACTGAGCCTCTGCCTTCTTTTTCAATACACTAAATTATATAATTTAAATGCATATGGTACAATTTGTTATTGATTTGTTTAATATAATAAAATCTAGACGTATATTTATAATAGATTTATCAATAATGCAACCTGCTGAATGTGCATAGAAAATTAATTTCATGTAGCATCATTTACCAGTTGGTTTTACGATAATTTACTAAACGCTTCAATAGTGCAGACGTTAGAGCATTTGACTATGGAACCAATGGTCGTGAGTTCAAGCCCGGCAACCTACAAACTTTTTTTTAACATTTTTTAGCGTAAGGTCGTAGAAAAAATATACTGTTCAACTCGAGTGGATTATCCATATTGCCCTCGAAAGTTTGAGCACTTCGCCTACGGCGTCGTGCTCAAACTACTATTACCATATAGCCAGACGCTTGTATATATTCTGAAAAAAAGAAGGTTCCCTAAAGAAAATAATATTCGTTAGCAGTCACACACACCCCCATTTACTGTTTGTTTCGGTTTAGTCGTATTGGGACGATGGAAAATAGAAAATTGAAAGGACAATGCAGGTGTGTTCATAAAATTATTTAAAGCATTAAAATGTAAATCAAAACTTTCATGGCAGTGTATAAGTTACTGGAACTGACCAACTGAACAAACATCAGCCCCATCAAGGCGTGCCTTGATGCCTGTTCTAGTCATTCGCTAGTAGAACTACTAAAACTTACATAGTAACTAGCATAGTATTATATAAATATAGTAACGTAAAATGACATGTAAATATACATTACGAACAAATGAAGAAGTTTTAAAACTAAGTAAAGTAGGGAGTGGATCGCGGCCAGAAGACGTTGCTAATAACCTCTGGAGGTTAAAGCTATTCTAAGGAGTGAAATATATTATTTTAGGGTATTTCTCCAGTCGCGAATCACCGCTTGCCTCGAACCCCTTTCCGAATTTCCCATTTTTCCTGTCCAAATGAATTATGACTCAATCCGCGAAAACAGGAAAAAACAGGAGGGTTCGACTATCGGCTAGTGTTGTTGTGACCTACCTCTTACCCGGAAACCCTCATCATTTTCCCATGTTGGTTGGTTGGTTGGTTTAAGGCGGGGTCGGGCGTTCGGCTCAAGCTTCCTGCACTGCAGCCTAGTGGCTTATTGTGCTCCCCTATCTTGCTAGAAAAGATTTGTTCCTTTTATAATGTCCAGCAAATTCCTACCAAGTTTGTCATGCGGGAGGTTATCCCCACATTGGATACCTCCGAAAATATTGAATCTTCTTCGGGTCAGTGCTTCGCAGTTATATACATATATGTGAGGCGGTTTGGTCCTCTTCCTATCCTGTTCCATCGGGATAGGTGTTGTTGTTGCGCCCACCTGTCTGATGTTGCTTTGGTTGCCTGTTTTGATATGCCAAGGTCGGGTTCAGGGCCCCTGAGTTTTTGAGATTATCCGGCTCTAGCCAGTTCATCGACCCTTTGTACTTCGGGGAACCGTTCGGCAAGAGAACTTTTTGGTTAGCATAAGCTAATATGGCGTTCCTAAAAATATCCTAACTTAAGTCAGATTCGTTGACAATACACAAGGAGACATGAATATGTGATATAATAATTTTACAAAAAGTATATTAATTTAAAATGGTGGCGGTATCCAACATGCGCTGCTTATACAACTACCCTTTTTTGAAATACATTAAAAAAAACAATTTATAATAAGTAAAAGAAATTCAAGGTTAAATTAATTCTATTTTTAATAATAAGCTTTATTTAATTACGATTGCTTATATTAAGGTTTTTAAATTTATTTTGGAAGCTAGCACGATTACGGGCTGTTTTGATATCATTGGGAAGAGGGTTAAAAATTGAGACTGCGTTGTAAGAAAACAATCGCTAGAACATAGCGGTACTATGCCTAGGAACACTATAAGATCACGAAAACGTGTTTGACGATCATAAATATCCCCACCCCTGGTCAATTTATTATGAAGATAGCTAGGTAGATTGTTTGTTTCAATAGAGTAGACCATATGAAGCATAAACATTTCCGATAAATTTAACCACCCTGACGCACGAAAAGCAGGAAAAATGTGATCAAATTTACGCACACCATAACAAAATCGCAAGCATGCATTTTGCAGCTTCTGGAGGCTGTCTTTATCCACTTGAAGTAAGGCTGTCCAATAAACCACGTCACAGTAACTTAAATGGGACAGAATAAGCGAGTTACACAACCTTAGTTTTGTAGCTGGGTCAAAAATATATTTATGCATATAAAGTAAGTTAGTTTTGTTGTAGACCCTCTGTATCAAAAGCGAATGGTAAGAGGAAAATCTCAAATCGGCATCCATGGTCAATCCAAGATTCTCGCAGGTCAGGGATGGTTGCAAAACAATATTATTAATTGAAATCTTAAACAATGGGTCTTGCATTATTGCGTCTTTATATTTACCAAAAATTAAGATCTGGGTTTTTGACTCATTTCAAATAAGCTTATGGGCCCTGGAAACGTTATTAATAGTTTGTAAATCAGTATTTAATTTGTGCACAGAAGCAGCAAGATCAAAGAGGAAAAATGAAAAATATATTTGAGTATCATATTGGCTCGGAATAACCCTAAAATAGACGTAACACGATAAGCGGACAAGCGAGTAACCCTTTGTCTAACCCTCGTGCAAGTAAAGAAGGGAAAATCATAATTTAGTAAATTTTAATATTAGGTGCCGTTGTTTCGAAAACGTGCAATTTACTGTCCCTTTTGACCGTAAAAGTAGTATTTTTAAATTAACTTATTTCAATAAAGAGAAGGTTATTAATTCGAACTGTATATGCCTTTCATTAGATTTGTTCGTTTAAGTGTAATTTTAAATTTCGATGATTTCTGCGCGTGTTAGAGTAAATTGCGAGGTGTATTGAACGGATTTTTTTTAAAGGCGAAAGATGGGATAAAATGTAGCGGTGAAAAATTATTTCCCAAAAATGGTGTGACCCACCACCATTGAACTTTTAAATCCAATTACTAGGAATGCTACCTTTTTTTAAAATTTACTTGCCACCTCTTAATTTTGCAATAACCCAAAGGATTATAATGATTTTTTTTTGTTTTCCGATAAAATGTAGCGGTGAAAAATTGTTTCCCAAAAATGGTGAGTGTGACCCACTACCATTGAACTTTTAAATCCAATTACCAGGAATGCTAACTTTTTTAAAATTTACTCGTCACCTCTCAATTTTGCAATAACCCAAAAAATTATAATAAAAAATAAACTTTTAGTTTTCCGTTTCCAACTATACGGAAGTCTATTGTTTTTGCTCAGGCGTCCTATGGCCATTCTGTCACCCAGTATATTTCCTAAACTAAAATAGTTGGAAAGATAAAATTTGACACAATATGTGTGTAAATCCATGGCGCGAACAAAAAATTATAGAAAAATTAAAAAAAAAATTCATGTTTTTTTACGGGGTAAATTATATGCAGTGTCACCATTAAGGTCCGCACAATATGGAACTTTTTTTTATTAATAAAGTTTATTGAATTTAAATATCGGCAATCGTTTTTGCTTCAAAAAATACTAAAACTTATGTATTCAACGGTAAGCAAGTGTCATCCAGTACCTGTCAAAAATGACATTTTATTAATAAAATGCAGAAAAATTGCGTTATTTTAACGAATTTCAAAAACTATTTTTAGGCCTGATGTGTACAAAGTTTCAGATCTCTAAGACAAAGTGAAATTTTTTGTAATTTTTTGGAATTAATAGGTTTTTTTTTAATGAAAGTTGATTTTATGGATATTAAACTATTCGGTTATACCATACTCTTATTTTAATTTCGTTTTCATGCTAATTTTTCTTATGAGATGCATTTTTTTCAGAAATATAAAATTAGAAGCAAAAAAAAATTTGACACGTGTGGTGCAAAGTTTTCATAATTTAACAATTTTATCATGAAAATTTTCATTATTAAAAAAACATATTAATTCGAAAGAATTACAAAAAATTTAACTTTGTCTTAGAGATCTGAAACTTTGTACATAGGCCTAAAACTACACCAGAAACAACTACCAGAAACAACTTTTTCCTATAACATTTTTAGAAATTCGTTAAAATAATGCAATTTTTCTGCATTTTATTAATAAAATGTCATGTTTGACAGGTACTGGATGACAGTTGCTTACCGTTGAATACATAAGTTTTAGTATTTTTTGAAGCAAAAACGATTGCCGATATTTAAATTCAATAAACTTTATTAATAAAAAAATGTTCCATATGGTGCGGACTTTGATGGTGACTGTATAAATAATGGCCGTTAGGGGGGGGGGGGGGGGGGGGAATCACCCTTTAAAAGTAAAATTTTATTATTTTTAAAATTCCGTCAAGTGGTGTGTCAAATGGTACAGGTCAGGATGATTTGGCAAAATTTGATTTTTTGGATTTTAATAAAAAGTTTAATTATCTCGGTTTTTTCAACAAATTATTTTAATGTCAGTCTAAAAAATATAATACAAATTACAGCCTAAACATTTGTCAAAACGCGCTTCTTGCAAAAAAAAATCCTAACGCGACTGTTTTTTTTTCCGTTCTATAAATTGGCATTGCTCAATTACACAAAATTCGAAATCCATCGATATATGGAAAATCGATGTTACGAAATTCAATCCATCGATATACTACAGTGAAACCTCTCTTAGGCGGACACCTACGGGACTGTCTAAATGTGGCCGCCTAATAGAGGTGTCCGCCCAAGGGAAATTTATAATTAGGTAATATGTAAATGCAAAATTATTACTACATATATGTATGTACAAATAAACATTTATTAAACATTACAAAAATACACTAGATTTAGTTAGGATGTAGTACTAAAAAAACGCGACGATTTACTGCCATTGTTTACGATTTTAACCTTACAACTCACAAATAAACGGGGGACTGCTTTCGGGGAAGCACACTACTTTTATTCGGCGAAGTCCTTTCGCGCTGCCACGCATACGGAATTGGTTGCCGGTCTGTCTTCAGAGAGTTTTTGCACCGTACTTATTCGTCTCCCAAATAGTTTTAAAATTTTTTTGTCCGTTTAAAGGAGAGTTTTCGCACTCTTTGTATGAAAACAGCCTCTCATGAGAGGTTGATTTTCATAGAATTTCATATACCTAGTTCCGGGCTATGAAAAAATGTCCGCTTAATAGAGATGTCCGCTCATCAGAGGTGTCCGCTATGAGAGGTTTCACTGTATATCGATGTATCGATCGTTCTGAAAAGTGACTTCTCAAAAAAACGTTCCTGCTTCTCCAAATTTTCTTCTCAAATCAAAAGGGACTTCTTCTCTCCCC
This sequence comes from Polydrusus cervinus, assembly GCA_935413205.1. Lineage (NCBI taxonomy): Eukaryota > Metazoa > Arthropoda > Insecta > Coleoptera > Curculionidae > Polydrusus > Polydrusus cervinus. The sequence continues at coordinate 49,442,247 of OW284514.1, forward strand.
TTTCCGATATGACTTTTTACAAAAACGCCGCCCCAACATTCGTTTGTACACTCGGATATTAGGAACAGGATGGGTATAGAAACAGGAGAAAAACTAATATTTCTGTTCAAACTATATAACGACAATGCAGAAATATAAAGTCTATATGTGCTTTTTTTAAAAATTTTAAAAGCGCAGCGTTCTATACTTATTTATTTTTTAGAATATTTTTATATTTGTTGTTATATCGCTTTTAATAAAAAAGATTTAAAATATAAGTTTTAATTAAAACATGATTGTTTTTAAATTAATTAATTTAAATCGCTTGATATAAATCAGCCCAACCCGGTTTTTAGCCTTATTTTCCCTCTCTATCTCATAAAGTATTAGTAGCAAAAATGTGAAGAAATTCTATGGACCCTTTTAAAGACAAAGCCGTGGTCTTAAAAGAAAATTGCTTTTTAAGGGGTAAACCACCCCGTAGTAAAATTTAAAAAAAAAATGCATTGCATCCAATTAGGTGGGATGCCAAATGAAAGAACTCGGCCAATAACACAGCTCACTTGCCCTGTTCCTCTATCCGCCACAATTTTTTTTATTAAAACCAAATCTTTAAGGACATCCATAAATCTAGCTCTCCAGTTTTAATTTAAATAAAGTCTGCCAGCTGTATAATAATAAGCCAGATTTCCCAAATAATAAGGTAGAGACAACGTATCTATTAAAATAACTTCTATTTATAAAATACCTGAACAAATAAAAAATTATTGTTATGAAATTTTTTTTAAAAAAATTGGAAAATAAAATATGTTATCAGGTTAACTGACTACTAATTTTGTATAGTATATTTTAAATATAGCTACATTAAAGATAATAATAATTAATATACAGCTTATCGAAAATAAATGTAGACTTTACCATCCTAAGCAGTATCCGTTGATTAATAAATTAATAAAAAATATACAAAAAGTCCATTGAGAACAATTTTTTTAAAAGAGATTGCCTGATATTCCTCTACCCCCAAAATATATTTTACAAGGTGGGGAACTTAGCTTAATACTGCCATGTACTATGCCGACAATGTTAAAGAATTTAGAAGCTTGATACTTCCATTTGAAGGTACAAAAGGTAAATCAATTCAAGAATATCGGGAAGTTTTAGAAAAACCCGAACTTGCCCAATTGTGGTTTCATTAAAAGTCATTGTAAATTTGTAAGTTAGAATATTCAATTTTTTGAAAGACAGCAGCTACTCTCAGTGGCGGCTCGCGGTCTTAAAAAGTGGTGAAGAGCTAGGTATAGTGCGGGTACTTAAACAAACATTGACTAAAAACCCGTGTAACAAAAGTCTTACTTATCCTCATCTGTCCAACAACTGAATAGAGTTTTCAACAAATTACAAACTATGTCATTAATTGGGTTCATTTTTAAAGTACACAACTAAGTACATACACCACTGAAAACAAAACGTTTTAATCACATAGTTAATCACGTAAAAACGATATCTATAACCGTAAGTTTCGCGAAGCCTCAAAATAAATACCTTAAGGTTAGGCGAACCAATGCTAAAACAATGATGCATACGACTAATCTATTTTTAAATTGCCCTTCATCATAATGCAAATTGTTACATGCTGTTTGCATGACTAGCGTCACGCAACCATAGCAACGATGAATATCAAAGCAATGTTGGGCGTTAGGTCTTCACTTGCTTTGAGCTAATGGACACGGTCGCTGGGGCGCGCAAAATGCACGAGTGTTAATTAATTATTGTCCATCGGTGTTAACGTGACCCTATTGCTATATTCGGATTAAATTAATATTATTAATTCGAACATAATTATTTTTTAAGGGCTAAAATGGTAGCTGTACAGGGGACTACTGGACATAGAAATTCAGGGAAAAAAAGTTGATAACTAAAGTGACCATGAGAAAATCCTGGAAATAATTTTCATGTTCCACATTTTGCCGCAAGAGGGAGTAATTGAAAAGTAAATTTTAAAATTTTACATATCTCCAAAAATTCCACATTAAGGTATATCTTTGATAACACCATTAAAAAGCTCGAACAATTATGCATCATTTTGGTCCTATGCTCATTGGCGTACCGATTTTAATAAACTAAGAAAGTGTAATCATTTAAATCGCTGTAACTTATGAACGACTTATCCGATTTTAACAAACTAAAGACTGTTTGGAAGAGAAATGTATGCACTTTCACCAATCGTATTTAGTTGTCCATAATAGTACTCAAAAATGAATAAGGGCGCAATTTGCAATAATAACATATTTTTTTATGTTACTTCGAAAAAATAAATCATACGGTATAATTATGATACCATAATCGAAAAGTAGATAAAATTTGCTAGAAAAAATATTAAAACCTCTCGATATCTCTGTTCGTTTCAGCGTTATCGCCAATAGAATAATTTTTAAAACTTTAAATGAAGAAGCGATTATATATTTTTTAGAAAAAAAATGGTATGCCACTGATATTTTTCTATGTGGATATTAGTTCTGATTAACCTGGTCAATTCTGTCTGGAATTTTCGGAGATATGTAAAATTTTAAAATTTACTTTTCAATTGCGCCCTCTTGCGGCAAAATGTGGCACTTAAAAATTATTTCCAGGATTTTCTCCTGGCCCCTTTAGTTATCAATTTTTTTTCCTGAATTTCTATGCCCAGTAGTTTCCGAAATATGGCCGCTCGCCGACCTTAATGAAACACCCTGTATTGATACATTAATATTTAATATTATCGAAAAACTTTCCCCCTGGTTCCATTTTTTTTGGTGAAGAGAGCCCCTTCACCTACTTCACTTGACTAGCCGCCACTGGCTACCCTACTTGTGGAATCCGTGAATATTAAAAATTTTGAAACTGCAGCAAATAGTATTCCAGGATTGGTCCAATAATAAAGAAAATATTCGTTCAGACTATCTCAAGAAATAAAGGGTTCCAAAAATTGCAAAAAATATCTACTATTTTCTGGAGTCCTCAATGAATTTTTTAAGCTAGGCACTGCCTTTTACTTATTTTAATTGACCTGAATATGCAGTTAAACTGTTACATGGCTAGAAGTGTGTGTACGAACTTTGACCTGGCTGGTTCGAGTTTTTAACTATTATTATATTATGGCCGTGGTATCGATAGTATTGGGTTGAATAGTTATATCCTGGTAGTAGCTTATACACATTTTTGCTAAAATGGCGGTTACGCCTTTTGCGCCAATTAACCTGTCTGTTCGAAAACAGTTGTAGTTGGCTATATTGAATCTGTCAGCTGGTTTAAAATGTTTCCTGTAATAACATTACGTCGATTTCATGATATTCAAGGAAGTTTTGGGCTTTTAGTTTTTTGCTTTTGGTTTTTTGCTTAGGTTTAGTAGTAAATTGTGAGTATTCATTTTGCCTGTTTATTAGTTTGTTGGTCTGAGTTACTTTGCAACAGAGGCAATAATGTGCTTTTTAGCAGATTTTGCATGTTTTCCATGAATTGTTCCATGGCGGTATGGAGAGCAGAAATGGCTTGGAATACCTGAGGGGCTTGTTGGGAGTTGTTATTAACTTGTTGGGAGTTATTGTTAGTTTGCTGGGCTAAATTACTAATTGTTTTGTGTTCCCCATTGAAAAGTGTTAGTTTGACGTATTTTTAGTGGATTTTTGGGACAACCACTAATAGAAGCAGGGTGTGGGCCTTGACAATTTACACATTTGGCGGGTGTGCCTTTTGTTCTGACTTCTGACACAAGTTTGAGTAGGGTGACTTTCGGCGCATTTTACGCACTTTGGGGGCGCTTTGCACCGACTCAATGAGTGACCAAACAACTGACAATTTATAACTTTTTTCAGTGGTCGGAAAGATTCCGATTTTGAAATAGATCCGGCAATTACACCGAAATTTACATATGCACCAATAACCAATGTAGATGTAGAACGTAGTTTTTCTGCGTACAAAGACATTCTAACAGACAGAGGACATAGCTTTATCACTGACAATTTGAAGAAACATTTTAATACATTATTCTAAGCATTAATAAAAATACCAGAGAGGTACATATGTATGTCTAAAAAGTATAAAATATAAATAAAAAATAACAATGTTATTATAATCACATTTTTTGTCATTGGCCAATGTATTTTTTGCCCAATTTTTCCAATTGGATGCTTCTTTGATAAACTTTGTTCTTTTTAAGCGTTTTTTTCAATTTCTTAGGTCCATACCTTCAAAGCGACTGTGTACAGTATGTCCACGGATGGGGGTTACAAGAGGACAAATGGACTAAAAATTGGAAGATATGAAAAAATCCACTCTTAATAAACGTTTTTGCTTGTCTAGAAAAATACGAATTTTTTATACAGGGTGGGTAAAAACTGCAAAAATGTAATTTTGCTCAAGAGTAAACATACTTTATTTTAAAAGATACGAAAAAAATCCACTCTTAATAAATGTTTTTGCTTGAATAATGAATAGGTGATACTTGTTGTCAATGTCTTTATTTAATGAAGTAATTATAATAATAATACGAACATTTTTATTAACATGAAAAGAATACGATAACGATTTCATAATTCAAAAACTCCACCCCCATACTCGACACATTTTTCTAATTGCTTTCTCAAATAAGTGAAATAATATCTGATTTCTTCCTGATATATCGATTCGACAGCCTGGATAAATCTGCCCTTCAGCACTTCAATATCATTTGGTACTACGGTAGCAAAACCAATTTGTTTTAAACGGCCCCATAAGAACTAAGACTGTAGCAGCATCATCATGGTCGTATTTCTTCTTTTTTTTAGATCCAAAACCGAACCAGTCATCTGAAATTTGCATATTGTCATCCTAGTTATTGGGATTCCTACAAATTTCTCGGTAAATTGTTCCATGACGTAGCAGCATGAAACTTGACCATTCCCATAACATTGTATTATAAAAACTCTGGTCAGTAGATAGCATTTCTACTTAAATAATAACTTAATTAAATAAATACATTGACAACAAGTACCTATCACCTTCAGTGTCATTATTATTTTAACTAGGTTCACCAGTCAGAGGTGTGCCAGCGAATACTTTTTGGGAAATAATTTTTACATAGGTAAACCTTTTAATGAATTGTTCTACTTCGGTTTGTTGTGTAGAAAACACATTCATTAAGAGTGACTTTTTTTTATTCCTTCAAAATAAAGTATGTTTACTCATAAGCAAAATAACATTTTTGCAGTTTTTACCAACCCTGTATAAAAAAATTGAAGTTTTTTATGATGAATCGTATTTTCTAGATAAGCAAAAACGTTTATTAAGAGTGACTTTTTTTCGTATCTTTCAAAATAAAGTATGTTTACTCTTAAGCAAAATAACATTTTTGCAGTTTTTACCAACCCTGTATAAAAAAATTGAAGTTTCTTATGATGAATCGTATTTTCTAGACAAGCAAAAACGTTTATTAAGAGTGACTTTTTTTCGTGTCTTTCAATTTTTAGTCCATTTGTCCTCTTGTAAACCTCATCCGTGGACATACTGTAGAATTATTGATTTTAATTAATTTAATTTCATTAATTATTGATTAAATTAAATATTGATTTTATCAGATTTGTATTAAAACTTGTTACTACATGTCATAAAAAGTAGTAATTATATAATACAAAACATTAGAACAACTTTATTAAATAAGATTAGCCCCCTCTAGTTGAGCCCTTGTATGACGTGTAAATGCATAGCGCTTTCGGCTTTTGCCATCATCAGTGCTAGTCGTCAATTACACAATGACATGAGCATAGAGGTAAAATGACATTTTTAGTATAGTATTTTAAAAACGAACTTAAAACAAAAAATTGACAATACGAGACAATATGTAAAACATCTTTGATTTATAAAAACATCCTAAACATGGTAAGTCAAGGCAACGAACAATTTGTTGGTTTCGTTAAAGGCAGTATAGAATTATAATACCTAGTTATTTGTACAACAAGAGTGGATATGATATCCATATCGCACGAGGAAGTAAATTGAATCGTCAGCGGAATGCTCAAACTTCAAACAGTATATTTTTTCTACGACTCAACTTCCGAACTTCCTACTAAATATTTACAAAAATTAATTAACTGAGGCATCATAACTTGTGTTTTTAGTTGGCCGTGAACTTGTTAGAAAGATAATAAAAAACAATTAAAGAAAAATTAATTTTGTTGGCGAATACATGGACCAATTACACTGTTGCATTAATTTGAGTCATTTCTGATTCTCGTATGTACACAAAATCACTTTGAATATCTTAGTGATTTTTCTCACATTCGGCCTTTTTGCAGAATAACAGACAAAAAGCGATATATTTATTAATAAAAATGAAAAATGTATTTTTCTCAACCATAGCTAGCTTAATTAAATTGTTCTGCAGAAATGCACATATAAAAAAAGGGTTTATTCGGGTTTTTTCTGCTTGCGCAAGAATTATAACTCCAAAAGTACAATAAATTAGTCGTAGAATTCGTTTTATACAGTTAAAAATGGCTATTGTACATTAATATGTGCTTTCAACATTCGCTATGGTGAAGTTTGTCAAAATAATCGCCAATTTAAGAACTAGCAACACTGGTAACGTGAAAAGAGAAGTGGCAATACTGTAGAAATGACTTAACCTTAAAACCTTTAATAAAAAACGAAATTAATTTTTTTCTAGAAATCTTATAATTTCGTCTGTTTTATCTGGTTTTATGTACTCATCTTCATGTTCCACCATTTAAGCAAGATTTATCAGTTATTTTTATATATCTGTTGCCTATAATAAAGGTTTTAAGGTCGATTGGGGTTGGATTCCTGTTCAAAATATATTAGAATATATCAGGGTGTACCAATATTTACATGAAGAAACCAACCAATATTAGTAATTAACGTTTATTTTGTAGGTATATAGTACATTTTATGCATTATATCGTGTAGTAATTGCCTAGAAATGAGTGGAAAACTTAAGTTTTTTAAAATACGAAAGTGCACCTGTGCACAAATATTTAGTTTGGTCAAAAATAACAATAGTTCGGGAGAAATATATATTTTGCACCATTCCGTGCACTCTTTAGGAAAACATTGTGTATTCATAGACTCTGGGATAAATGTTTTGATGATAAATGTTTTGATTTAAATTTAAAAAGAACAAATTTTATCTGACACATTTCCATATTTTTAAATTCTTAACCTCCTGGCAAGTGTCAGAAAACGACTCATAAAATTTACAATGTAAATTTGGTTTCTTTGTAATTGACCACTGTGATTAACCAATTTCATATCCTAACTAGGATGGATATGAAATCATATTCGTTCAGTTAACCGGAATAACCCACTTTTCCAATCACTTTAGTGTAAATGAAACAGCATATTTCCAAGTGGGAGTAGAAAAATAGTACATTGTATACCTAGTAGGAAAAGCTGAACATTCCCGGACGACCGTAAAGATTGTATGTCGAGGCACAAGCCGAGACTTACAATACGGAGTCCGGGAATGTGGCTTTTTCTACGAGGTATACATACTATTTTTCCGTAAATCGAAAATTATTAAAAGGACATAACTTATTACAATCAACTTGTTAAAATTTTCAAATAAATATTATTAACTTTATTTACAAACAAGGATGTCATTAAATATTTGTGTTGTAACTATGGAAACATAGTAATATTGAATTGTCAAGCTTAACACATTTTAGTTTACAAGTAGCTGTACAGAAATAATATTTCCTTACAGTACAATAATAAATATTTCCTAACAGTTATTTTCTGTTGTCTAGCAACGACTAAGTGTAAGGAAATATTACCTTTTTCTTTCAGAAATGTTATCAAAAATGTCAATATTTCCGATCGATTTTCGGAAATTTTTTTATCGGTCTTGTATTTTATACGAAGTAAAAAAGGGCTAACTAAAAACACAAAATATTAAAATTACATTATTACCATTTATTTTTATTCATATAAATATAATTTAAAAAGTTTAAACTTTTTGTGAGTTAGCTGAAAAGCATTAACTTGAAGAATTGAAAAGCATTAGACACATAAGCGTAGTTAAAGATGGTGTTAGGTGTGGCTTTGTCCTCCTTAGCTTGCAATTTGCCCCGCAACCCCACTACAGAATGCACTAGCTAAATATACTTACCATTAGTCAAATTTACCAACCTTCAATAAGGCAGACAAATAAAAATATTGCTTTTAAACTAATTGAAAACTTAATGAACCACTTAAGGCTTTTATTAAAAACGAAAATAGAAAATTGTTCTGCAATAACATTTTCTAAAATTCTTATATATTTTTTGTTGCTATTAGAATTATATTTGTTTTAATACTAATCTGTATCATTCCCTTAAATAGGTACATATTTTATTTCGTTTATTATGTATTTATTACTGAAGGGTTCCCTTTTGTTAATTTATTTAAATTGTCTGTTAAATTGCCGTTTTGTGTGTGGGTGTGAGAAAGTTATTTTTATTCAAAAATTAATCGAGGAAAATTTGACAAACATGTCATTAGCTCGGTCATTTCATCACTTCCAGTGTCAGTCGGAAGTAAAATTGTAAGAATATGATGCAACATCAAAACTTCATTTTGTTTTCATTTGCAACCTCACAAAAATAATGTACACACATTTTATTGCTCTTATTGCTTTATCCGCGATATAACGTCAATTCGCTGTAAAATTAAAACTAAAATTATAAATATTTGTATTGAAATTGATAAGATAATAGATACAGCCTGTGTCACAATGGATATTTTTTTAAATAAATGTTTTTCATAGAGGTTTGGATAACTATACAGGGTGATTCACGTTGAGTGGCCTATTAGATGTCGGAAACGAGAACAGGTATTTTTTTAAATAAGAATAAGATATAATTGACTTTGAAGTTTAAAAATATTATATTTTGATCCTGGTACTTTCGGTTATAACCTTTCAACTGAAACATATATCTTTAGATTCGATAACTTAGAATTTACGTTTTTCGTACAGGGGATTTTAAAAATTGTGCCAATCTGGACATCAGATAAATGTGCATAAGTCAATTTTCGCCAATGAAACGCCCTGTGTTTAATCTAACCAACTTGTAGAATCAAATTTGCTATATAAATGTATTATATGTCACTATCCATATTTTTAGTAGTTTTGGAATTATGAGCAATTTAAAAGAATCTCTAAATGTACATTCTTAATTATTAGATACTCTTTTTTAAATAATGAGGCATCTACGTCACGAAAACGAGAGCATGGCAATGTTACCAAATAACCATAATATTGAGAGATTCTGAAAAATAATCCATTAGAAATAAATTATTGTCCAAAACGCACTTATACCAGAAAAAAATCAATATGATATTTTCTAAGTGTTATCTATATTTCGTTTTAAAATAGGTTAATAAAGTTCAATATACATAGTTAGAACAAAATATATTATTTTTTCAAAACTATCATCAACCTTTTTAACATAGTCGGGAAATTGTATTTTAACATTTTTAAATCCCCCTCTTCCTTTATAATTCAACAACGTATCACATCTGGTATTAATAATACGTTTCGGGCTTAAAAAAACCATCATCAATAAGAATAAGCGCTAATTCATCTAGTATCTATCTCTATCTTCTTTTGTTTTCAAAACCAACTAAAAATAATTTGATTCTGGACGTCGACTACAAATCATATCCGATTTTTCTTCTCTTGAATGATCCATAATTTTTATTAAAAAAAAAAAGACTCACACAACTCCTCAAAAACATAAAAGTGTTACTTCAAAGATATTAGATAAAAGTTAATTTGCACTAAACGATTTCATTAACCTAATATTTTACAAATGTTTATAATTTATTTAAACAAGTGCCTGTCACAGCCTACTACATACAGTTGAGACAGATTACGTTACAGATATTGAAAATAAAATAGTTTCACTTATTTTTATTGATGATGGGTTTTTAAGTCCGAGACGTGTTATTAATACTAGGTGTGATACATACGTGAATTATAAAGGAGGGTGGGAATTTAAAAATAATAAATCTAAAAAAGGAAAGTTGATGATTGTTTTTAAAAAACGAAACGTTAGATTGAAAATTTAATTAGACCCACTTGTAGAGGAGAAAAAATAGCAATGAGAATGTAAACTTTATATTAAACATATCTCTTCAAATAAAGTCAGAAAAAAATAAAAACGAATACGCGAAAATTCGGTTTTGCCTAAATATCTTCGAAAGAATTCGGATTTTTTTTAAATTTGAACACAATATTTCAGAAATTAGTAAGGTGCAACTTTTTTCTAATTTAACCATTTCTGTTTCTTGTATGGTTTACGAGATCTCTGTAGAGTGCAGTCTTCTCTGGGAGACCCTATAAAATTTACTAAATTTTTAATTTTACAGTGTTACAGAAAATTGGAATTTTTAACGTTATACCTACTACTATTAACTACATGTAAGATAATTCACTTTCCGACTAAAATGTTTTGTTTGCGTCGTTGTTTTATTCGTAATTTTAATTTGTGAATGTTGAGCGCCGTCGATTTTATAAAAATAATTGCCTAACTCATTTTATTGTCATTAAAATTTCCGCCTGCGGTACTATTTTCGTGATTCCTTTGGTTTATTAACATTATAATAAATAATATATTTAAAGTAGATACGTTTTTTTTTGTCTTACGTTACATACTTTAATTTTGTTGTTTATTTCACAATTATTGTTTCGGTTTCAAGTATTTTGTGTGTCTAAGACATTTTTAAATAAACATTTACTCACATCAAGTTACTTCTGAAATAAAATCCAACTTCATGTCTTCTCACATCAAAAGTTACATCTAAAATTTTTTTTTTCCATTATGACGTCAAAATTGCTAGCCACTCGCGAGACGAGATTGGCGAAAATTCTCGTCTCGGTTGACGAGACGAGAGTGTTTTGAAAAGTGCGAGATTTCACGTCTCGTGAAACACTAGTCAGAAAGTTATTTTTAATAAAAAAAATGCTTTTTAATTTTTTTACAATAGGTAGGTACTAAACTGCTGGACAATTGCTTTCGAGCAAGAAAAATTTCTCCTAAATTTAACAGTTAATATTTTCTGAACCAGATATGATATCGACCTACGGTTTTGAGTGGTTGATAGATTCATCCCTTGGGAAACAAGTGTTGGATTTTCTTTAACTGTCAGAAAATTTGATATATATTAAAGAAGACGATGATTTTTGCTCCAATTTTAATGGCGTGTTCATAGCAAAGAAAGTAAATTGTCAAATTTTTGATATCTGCTATATTCTAAGAAGTACCGATTTTTTTTGGAAAACCTTTCTTTATTTACACTTATTAGTAGCTAGATCTCACTGTGCTTTGTATTGTGCAAACTTTGCGAGTGATTATTATACCTTATGAAAAGCTTGATTATGTTCAGTATCTAACAATAGTTGTACCTAAAGGTTAGGATGTACAGTGGCATACTTATAAAACACCTATATGTTTATGGTTTATGAGTATCTCACAATTTTTCACGATTGTTTTATATTGGAAAGTACTCGCCCCTAGTTTAGGTGAATTTTTTCTTATTTTTCTTATTTTTGAGTTTCTCATATCTATATATATTTTTAATTTAATTTTTGGAAGAAAAGTATTTATTAATTTCTAACTTTCTAACACTATACTCATAAACCATAGACATATAGGTGTTTATAAGTACGCCACTGCACATCATAACATTTAGGTACAACTATTGTTACTGAACATAATCAAGCTTTTCATAAGGAATAATAATCACTCATAAAGTTTACACAATACAACGCACAGTGAGATTTAGCTACCAATAAGTTGAAATAAAGCAAGGTTTTCCAAAAAAATCGGTATTTCTTAAAATATAGCAGATATCAAAAATTTACCAAATTACTTTCTTTGCTATGAACCAGTGATTCAATTGACATAGAGTGATAAAATTTAACAATATTATTATGAAAGTTACAGGCCATTAAAATTGGAGCAAAAATCATCGTTTTCTTTAACACCCTGTATATAAAATTTTCTGACAGATAAAGAAAATCCAACATTGACAATTGTTTTCCAAGGGATGAATCTATCAAACACTCAAAACCGTAGGTCGATATCACATCTGGTTCAGAAAATATTAAGTGCTAAATTTAGGCGAAATTTTTCTTGCTCGAAAGCAATTGTCCATCAGTTTAGTTTTATTTTTAGTGTTTTCATTGGCTTGTATAAAACCATTGAAAATATTTTCTTGAAACTTTGCGAGTTTTATATTTTATTCCATGCTCTCTTTCTCAAATTTGTTTTTTCTCATCACTTCCGGTTACTACAGGTTCTACGGCGTTTACGTTAAATTTGTATTTTCTAGTTTCATACGAAATTATATCTGTATCTATAAAATTAGACCAAAAACATTGCGCCCTCTAATGGATTTTTAAAAACTTTTAAATTTGTACTTTAGTCGGTACGGTTTTTATTTTTTCGTTTATAGGTTTTGTTGTGTCAGTTATTATTGAAAAAAATAAGTTTTTTACCCATGCAGAAAAATGTGATATGTTAAAAACTTACTTCTGCAGAAAATTCTCTTTGAGTGCAAGAGAATACTACTGTAAGGTATATCCACTTCGCATTCAACCGAATGAGCGATGTTCCCTAAAACTCTACCGAAAATTTAGAGTCAATGAAAGTATTTTTGCCAAAACAAGGACGAATAGGAATTTTATAATAAGCGATGCCACGGAAATTGAAGTTATGGCATATTTTGAAGCCTACCGTGAGAATTCCATTGCAGATATTGTCAAGGACTCTAATTTGTCTTATGGTACTGTTAATAGGATTTTTTTAAAGCACACAAGTACCGCCCAGTTCAAGCTCTTTTAGCAGGGGATCCAGAGAGAAGACTAATTTTTTGCCATTGGTATCTTAACTTCTCTCGTCAAAATGTAAATAATGTTCGTTATATTTTATGGACAGATGAATCCAATTTCTCAAATTCTGGAATGTACAATAGAAAAAATCATCATTACTGGTCACGGGAAAATCTTTTCTTAAGACATTCACGAGCTCCACAAGTCCGTTTTAGTTTTAACGTTTGATGCGATTTTTTATGAGGGCACCCTAACTGGTGAAAGGTATAATTTATGACTGAAATTTTGAATAATTTCTTAGACGAACTGGATCTTATAAGTAGATAGAATCTTCGTTTTCAACAGGAGGGCGCACCTGCCCATAACCACAAAGTGGCCTCCCCGATCATCAGACCTAACCCCTCTGGATTTTTTTTGTGGAGTGTTTCAAAGAACCAAATTTACAAGCAAAGATACAATAACGTTTACGATTTAAAGACTACAGTTAGAGAAATGATAAACGAGATAGATCATACTTAAGATAGTTCGAGCAGTTGAAAAACGCGCATAAAAATGTATAGAAGAACGGGGTGGTATTTTTGAGCATCTTCTAAGAAAAAATTTGTGATTTTATTTTATTTTGTTATAAGTTCATGTGTATAATAAAGTTGGTAAATCTATCTTTATTGTTTCAATTTGGGCTTTATAACTTCTTTAGTTTTTATCCTAGGAAAAATTCATTATAGGCTTTTTTGTTTAAAATTTATAGCTTCAACAGATTACAAATATAATATACAGGGGTTTCCATTTAAAAAAAAATCATTTTACTTCTAACATCAAAAACCCGATACTCTTTTATCTTAATAAGCTGTAAAAGTACTACTAGTTTGCTAATTTAAACAATTTGCATCTTTAATAATAACAAAGTTGCCAATGGTGGACACTTAATTTGGATAACCCTGTAGAATACCTAATACATACAATCAAATTAGGCTCTCTGCATGAATGTAAAACTTTTGGTTTTGCTTTCGAACAGTGCACCTTAAAAAATCAAATGTCAATTTTCAACTTCCGGTTAAGAGCATCCAATTAATTCTTCTCCAAATTGCTCCATACTAAATTATATCCAAATATAAAGTGATACCAAGAACATTACGTTCTCTTGGCCCGGATCCTAGACATGTTTATTAATGTATTTTTAAAAACTTTTTTATATTTGGACTCTACTGGGTGCTACAAATTCGTGTGCGTACAAGAGGATCTCAAAAACGATAAGAGATACGAAGATCGTTAAATTAAGGCAAAGTTGCGAATTTTGGGGCTTAATAATTTGGTGAAAAAAAATGTAAATATTCCGAATACTTTCGGAGATATATTATTTATAATCAGAATCTCTTTGGGACTTTGAGTGATCTCGGTGCGGGGACGTCTTTAAGGGGGACCTAACCTTGAGTGGAGACCTCTATGTCAACGGCCAAAACTAAATAATTTGAGGTTAGTTTTGTTTGACAAATCGTGAAAAGGGGTTGACATCCGTTCACGATTGGGCAATCCAACGATGTATCAAAATAGCGGCTGGATGGCAAATACTGCTTTGTAATTGGTACATGTGACCATAAAAATAATGTTACTAGTGACATTTAACGGGTGACTCAATGCTTTTTGCCAAATTTAAACTAATTTTTTGTTATTTTATCGTTGTTAATATTAAAAATTCGTAAATTATTTCAAAAAAACGTCAAAAAATTAAGTACCATTTGGATTTACTTCTTAGCTAAACAGTTGGTTTGTATCTTTACTCAACGAGTAGCAGCAGGCGGCGACTTACGTCATCTACCTGGTAAACGTCAAAATTTCCCCCACTCATTTTAAATGAATTGGCCTGTTATAGTTTCTAACTCATTCTTCGTTAAATTCCAGACGGCCATGATTAAAACGAAAAATAAAAATGCGATGAAAATATTTTAAAATTGCTAAAGCTACCGCCAGAGTGCGCCATTTTTTATCGGCAACTTTCGGTGAAATTGTGCTCATTAGAAAGGGCATGCAATTTATGCATAAATGTTGATTAGTTTGAACCAATTTTAACCAGCCTGAGCTCTTAAGTGCATCCGAACTGCTAAAATTTCCCACGTTAAATTGCGCATTTTCTTGAAGCGAATTACAATAAAAATAAATAAATTATTAAATTTTTTTTCACCAATGGAAAGGTGGTATCTATGTGGGCTTTTCATCGAGGAAAAATATATAGATCCTGCAATAGTGTGTCAGACTTCTATAGCTCCCATACGAATTAAGTTAGGAATTTTATTCATATGCAGACTTAAACTGTATTATAGGGTGCATTTCAGGAAAATATTTTTTCCCATACAAGGGGCCCAAAAAAGTGTGATAACAAAAAGTTGTATTTTTGTAAATGGAACACCCAGTATTTTATTGCATATTTAGGTTCGTATCAGAGTCCTTTACAATTGTAGAAAATTGTATTTATTTTGCTTGGGTAGTTAAAGAGTAATAAATTAAAAATTAAAAAAGAAAGTTTAACGGTCCTGGAAAAAAAATCAAAAAAACATCTAAAATCATTTTTTAAACCATAAGATTGTGTGAGATTTCTGACAAGGGGTCTAGAGATATTATAAATCTAATAGTGTTTATCTATTTTATACAGGATGTTCATAAAAAGGTTTCAAAAACAACACATTTTAAACTCATTTTTCTCAAGTTTTTCAAATGGAACAACCCTGTATATTATTTGATTATTTAATGTAAAATTCTTAAGCAATTTTTTTTATTTATAAGTTATTTTCAACGGTTTTCGAAAAAATTGAAAATTTCATAAATTATGTTTAATTAAAGTTTTAAAAATTGTACATATGCGACTAGACTAAACTACAGTAAATGTTCAAAATGTCTTTAATTTTAATCTGTACACAAGTCAACACGTTCTTGAAAATATCTTTTTATGTCCCTTAATATTTTAGGTTTAACCCTTTTTGTGAACACTCTGGATAAAATAGATAAACACTATTAGATTCATAATATCTCTAGACCCTTTGTCATAAATCTCCTTGAAACTGAAACTCATTCAAAATGAATTTAGATGATTTTTAATTTTTTTTTCCAGGACCGTAATACTTTTTTTATTTATTACACTTAAACTACCAACGCAAAATAAATAAAATATTGGCCAATTATAAGAGACAAACACAATACAATTAAAGTAGGGTAAGGAACAGAAAGCCCTATCTTCCTTCTTACAAATAAATATATTAATTACAACCTACGCGTTTCGGCCTACAAGGCCATCATCATGGCGTAAGGTAATAAGGTCACCACATAAAGAACACAAGTAGGACGCACCCTAGTCAACATATCAATTAATAAAACACCATTTTACATTAAAAAACACATTTACAATTTTAAAAGGTGGAAAAAACGACATCAAAAAATTTAAAATTAAAATTAATTGTGCTGCATTCTAGCAGTATATATACTAGTCAGATATGTAGGCCGAAACGCGTAGGTTGTAATTAATATATTTATTTGTAAGAAAGAAATATTGGTCTTTCTGTTCCTAACCCTACTTTATCATGTCCCTTCTGGAGAGTAGATACGACTTCGTTACAATACAATTACATTTTACATTACAATATAAACCTAAATATGCAATAAATTGGAGGATGTTCCATTTAAAAAATGCAACTTTTTGTTATCACACTTTTTTGGGTCACATATGGAAAAATATTTTCCTGAAATGCACCCTATGATACAGTATAAGGCTGCATATGATTGAAATTTCTAACTTAATTCATATAGGAGCTACAGAAGCCTGGCGCACTATTGCAGAACCCTGTTTATCTTATTTTAACAATAAAATATATTAATTTTCTGTTGGTAGTGCATATTAGGGGTGGAATTTGGACTTTAAATAAAAAATATTTAATGTACTATTATATCCTATATTCAAGTAGTGAAAATATTTATGAAAAGAGCATAACTGGCATACATCTGATACATATACAATAGTATATTACATAACAAGTGATGAAAGTGATACTTTTCAAACGAGGAAATATTTAGCACGAGGCGTTAGCCGAGTGCGGAAATTCTCCTAGTTTTATAATAATCACTTTCACACGAGTAATGTACACTATTTTTCCTACGACCACAAAGAATTATTGAAAATGCCTTTGATTTGTGAAAAAAAAATATCAACAATAGTGTTGAAATTAGCATACTTAGGATTATGTTCCACCTAATATCTGGTTTCATAGTTTGTCAATAGGCTTTTCCTTTATTTGTAGTTTAACTTTTTTATTTTTTTATATATCATAGGATGAACTTATCCTGGATTGACTTCTAGATTAACCAGAATGAAAATTTTTTAATTTAATCCAGGAAAGATGTATTAAACATAAATTTAAAATATCCACCCAACAAGGAAGATTTCAATTCAAAATAATTCTATAAATTATTTAATGTTTTTATAAAAAAAAGTCAAATACTCCTGATGGGATTTGAACCTGTGACCTTGCGATCTGTAGGCTAGAGCTCTATTCTGTACGCTATTGCTACATGACACTTTCTTCAGCGCGATTTGTTTTTTTCTGGTAATAGATTTTCCAGTATATTATTAACATTTTTTATAATTTCAGATGGCGTATTTTCACACTCTAATTCTGAATCACTCGACAAAAACATGATAAATAAGTTAAACACTTTACAATTACTGCTTTCTAAAATTTGTTCTTTTTAATAAATAGGGGTGGTATGTCAAATTGGCACCATATGTTTAAATTAAATAGTGTGTCTTGATATTACAACACGCGTGTGATATACGGTGCTTTCTAGCCAAATTAACCATGCTTTTTTTCTCATTTTCATAGGTGGTCGTAGGAAAACTGAGGGATGAGTGTAATGACAAATATTGCTGATACGCAATTTATTTCTTTCAAAAAAAAAACTAAAATGTTTATATCCTCTTGCAACGCCTTCAAATTGACCATAATAAATTAATATACTTACTCACTTGATAATCAAATATAATACATAATGAATCACTAATGAGTTAATGACTTAAAATTCCATCCTTATCAGTTATAAGTAAATTTAACTCCAACATTTAAGCTATACAATACATATCGAGGCGACGCAGACGGTTAAAAGGTAAAGTGGCATAAACGCCTTTAACCTACAAATATGTTAATTTTGAATGTCTAATTATATATTTGAGACTTTGTTCCTAAAAAGGAAATTTTTTTATCATTATTATATTATTTTTTCTACCAAGCCAGGGTCTAAACTCTGTTGCGTACGGACACCACGCCAAAATTGATTATTTTTTTAGAAACAATAAATTTTGGCGGATTTTCGGTGGAAAGGCTTAGTTATTGAGAGATCCCTTCCTAAACGGGCTATTTTTCTTAGAGATTATGTGACCGCCGCGTTTCAATTTTCTCTTTTTGATGTAATTATTAATCACTATTTTTTTATGTTACTAAATGAAACTGAAAAACTGAAACTTTGTTGTCAATCCCACATTATAAAACGACCATTTTTGACATTTCTTCGATTTAAACAAGACTTCGATTTAACTTATATAATATCTTCTTTTATCCAATTTTAGTCTATTTAAACCGTGGTCCAGTTTAAATCGAAGAAATGTCAAAAATGGTAATTTTAGTCATAAATTGATATAATATAACATAACAAGTTATGACCAGGTTGATTACTCTTAAATTAAACGTCAAGCCCACATTATAAATCTACAATTTCTGACATTTCTACGATTTAAGAATTATTCTTCGGTTTAAACCTAGCTTAAAACTTAAGTTTAAGAGGTCTGTAGCATTGGTCTTACAGAAAAATGGTTTTCACCTCCCTATCTATCTCAAAAATAATTGGACTTAGACATATGTCACTTATACAAAATATACGTGGAATTTTATAGGGAATTAGAAAATAATATAATATATAGGGTTATTTAAAAGAAAAAATATATTGGATATGCCCTGACTATTTGGGACACCCTGTATAATTGAAAATAATTTTAAGTGTAGATCTGATGCCACCTAATAACTGTGTTTTTAAAAAATATTAAAATATTGAGTAGTTTAGATGCTATTCCTGCGTTGAGGGCGGGTACCCTGTATAAATAATGTTTATTTTACTATTAACTGTATAATTATTTTAGTGAAAGTAAATATATATAAAAATAGTTTAATTTCTCGTTTTATTTTGTTTGGAGAAAATTTCATTATGTAAGGTGTTCTAGGGTACAAAATTTTGGAAAATACTATAATTTATTGCAGCAATGCCTAAAACATAGTAAAAAGAAAAGTAATTTATTCTAAACTTTATTTAAAAATGTTGTTAGTTTATCTAATTTTTTATTGTTAATTACCATTTACGTATTGTATACTGAACAAAGTAGTTAACATTACCAAAAAGTTTCTATAATATTATAAAAAATAATTGGAGTAACTGCTAAATTATTATATAAAAATAGCTGAAATTTGCAAAACGTTTGTTTTTCTTGGGTTTTCGGTCACTCTTGAATAAAAGATTTTTCTTTATAAGGGGTTAACGTTTCGGTTTTATTAGGAAACCATCATCAGAACTATAAAAAAATATTTGTCTAAACAATCAAAAGAGAAAAGAAACTATTTTATACAAAAAATTAAAAAAAAATAAAAAAAATATAGAAAACTATAATCAAGTATAAAATATAAGCTAAACATACCCTTATTTAATTTTTTTACACTTCACAGAACTTTATATTCACAGTATGACTATCATATTGGAAATGGTCAATTTAAGATGAAATAAAAATGGTTTTAATTTTTATGGGGGTAAGGGATGGACCAGATGGGAATTCCATTTTACCTAAAACATTTGAATAACTATCTTAACTTAATTATATTAAAGGTATTAAAAGTAGAATGTAAAAATTTGCATTTTATTGTGTGATTAAATTATTATAGACATTACTAAGATTTTCTGTATCAGTTCTGAAATTTATTGTGTTATGGGTTTTTTTAATATGAATCATTTTTTTTATATTTCTTTTTTTGTAGTGTGTTTCATGATCTTGTGTGTGATGATGATCTTTTATTCTATTTTTAAGATATTGTTTTGTTTGTCCAATATATGTTTTTGGACAATCAGCGCAGTCGATTTTATAAATAAGATTGGTTTGATTTAAGTTTGGTGTTTTTTGTTTTAGTTTTGTAAATAAAGTTTTATTGTTGTTTTCTGATTTTTCTGCAATATTGATATTATATGGTTTTAATACTTTTTTGATTTTTTGATTTATTTCTGGAATATATGGAAGTGAAATAAATTTGTTTTCATCAGTTATATTTGGTTTGTGTTTATTAGTGTTATAAATTTTATCAATTCTGTTTTTTATAATCGTAGAATTTTTTTGGGTAATTATTGTTTTGAAGAACTGTTTTAATTTTTTTTATATTATTTGGTCTTAATTCTGGATCTGTTAATAAGGTTGCTCTATCAACGAGTCCCTTACCCCCATAAAAATTAAAACCATTTTTATTTCATCTTAAATTGACCATTTCCAATATGATAGTCATACTGTGAATATAAAGTTCTGTGAAGTGTAAAAAAATTAAATAAGGGTATGTTTAGCTTATATTTTATACTTGATTATAGTTTTCTATATTTTTTTTATTTTTTGTATACAATAGTTTCTTTTCTCTTTTGATTGTTTAGACAAATATTTTTTTATAGTTCTGATGATGGTTTCCTAATAAAACCGAAACGTTAACCCCTTATAAAGAAAAATCTTTTATTCAAGAGTGACCAAAAACCCAAGAAAAACAAACATTTTAATCGATTAAAACGGTCAGGAAAACAAACTAATATTTGCAAAACGTTATAGTATGACTACCTTATTGTCATTTATTGTTATAAGTACTGGGCTTAGTTTACTTAATATTTTTGTAATAAATAATAAAAAGTAAGATCGAAATTTTGCTATAATATTATTGTATAAATATAACCATAAAATATATTTTTAGTATATTTTACTAAACTTTTTGGCCTGTGCACTAGCTACAGACAGTGGGAGAGTTATAAGGAAATAAGTGTACAGGTATTATTATGTCAAATATTTCTTTCTTTCCGAATTGTTTTAAGGTAAGATTGATCTCTAACTATACCATTTTAGATTTCTGAAATATTTTTATATGTAAATTTAGTGATTATGCCACAATAGTGTTTTTAAAAATAGGCGTCCCCTCAAAACAGCTGCCCGTTCTGCCGGCCCCTAAACCCGGCCCTAATAACACTCTATTTATTATTAGGTAAAAATAATACTTTAAAAGGTATACGCAACGTCACCCTCAGTGGCCTCGGAGCTCGGGTCTAAAAGTCTAATTGCAACCTAATTTTTTGTCTCACGCTTGGACTCTTAATTTAAAATCTTTAAATAATGTATTTGTGGCTGAGATTACAAAGGTCTTGTAGGAAATATTTAGTTTTTAAACTTTTCCTTCTAAAAATCCTGTTCTATATAATATATTAAAGTTTCGGACGCATTTCGTTTTATTTATTGATTTATGATGCAATTTTAAAGGAAAACAATCTTATAGTATTTTTCTATTATATACTTGTCTGTTCCGTTTTCCCTTTTTTGGAGCTATTTTAAATCAACGAAAATATAACAATGCAATAAAGTATTTATATAACAGAAAACAATTAGGTATTTATTTTTAAATTAAAGTATAAATTTTAATTAAAACATTTTTTATGGAAGAAGTGTGATAATTTATAATAAAAAAAATTGTGCGGGAAGAAACGAGATTGCTTTATTATGAATATACAAAACGGCACCCAAGGAGTATTTTAAAACCTAAGCATTTGCACCAAAAACTGCTCGATCAACGCTCCTAAAATACATGATTTCTGAAAAAAATCATCAATTTTGGCGTGGTGAGCGATGTTTACTTTATTTTTAATCATGAAAAACCGAGCCCGAAAAACGCTGGTTAGAGTCATACATACGTCTTATGTTAAAACTTTGGATAAACACCAATATTCATATTTTTTACAAATATAAAAAATGTTTTTTCGTATAAAGAGACAGCTAGGAATATCAAAAAAAAAAGTAAAAAAATACACAAAAATAAATTCAATAATTTAATTCTGGAAATTTGATAGTAGTTAGGTGAATTTTAATGGAACTTTGGGCGTGGCCTAGAAAATTATTCGCCTGCGACGCTTTTCCGCCTTTTTGCACTTGGTGTCCCTCTCTCCAGAAAAAAAAATGTCCTACTTATGCCTACTGAGCCCCCCCCCGAGCATATTTTCTGGCTACGCCACTGGTCACCCTACAGGCGTTTGTTAGAACTTTTGGGAGAACCACTGAATGTGTTTTGTTGAAACTTTGAGATTTTATATTTTTATGCGGACTGGCTTTGTTATAACTGATGACATTTCTAGTATTCTGTAAAATAATTAATATAAAATACAATATCACGTTTTATTACCTACTTGGTTACATAAAATTATAATAGCTAAATACAATTTAATATAAAGTTAATATTTTCTACTATAATTTCTTATTATATTAAATTACGACTTGAGAAATTGTGCATTTTATTATAATATATAAGCACCACTACCAATAGGAAATTATTATATTTGATTGTAAAAAATAAAATATAATTTCTTTTATTGGGTTTGGAGTTTGTCTTCTGAATTGGAGTTTCTGCAAGATGGCGCTAGTACGTTTCCACTGCTTATAACAAGAACGATCGACGCCGTGGGCCCGATAAGAGGGAAAGGGCCCCCACAGAGCTTAATCCTTTTGATATCTAAGATATCTGGGAGGGAGTGCGAAGCCGTAAGGCTAAGTCATAATAATAATAATAATAATAATAATAATAATAATAATAATAGTAATAATAATAATATATACAGCCCTTAACTTAAAGCAAATCGGATTACCTAACATCATCCGCGCGCCGCCGAGTCAACAGCTTGTAACTTGGCAAGAGAAAGCTCTACACGGCAAATACCCTACTGCACTTCAAAATCCACTCCTAGATAGAGAAATGTCACTGAATTGGTTAGAGAAAAGGCAGCTTCACGCTGAAACAGAAGGTTTTATAATCTCTATCCAAGACCGTGTCATTCGAACTCAAAACTATGAAAAAGTCATCTTGAAAAGAAATTTGGAAGATGTGTGCAGAAAATGTAATTGCCCCTTAGAAACGATAGAACATATTACGACGGGTTGTGGTGCTATGGCACCCAATGCTTATCTGGGAAGACATAATCAGGTGGCAAAGATCATCCACAAGGAACTGGCCCATACACTAGGTCTAAGGGAAAACCTCCCACCATACTATCAATACTCACCCGAGCCAGTCCTTGAATCCCCTTAATATCTCTTATACTGGGACAGGCCAATAATAATGGACAGAACAGTAGACCACAACCGTCTGGATATTTTTCTTATCGAAAAAACCACCAAGAAAGCTTTCATAATCGATATAGGTTGCCCACTAACACACAACCTCTCTAAAACCGAATCGGAGAAGAAGACTAAGTACTCGAATTTGGCTATAGAGATAAAAAAATATATGGAAGATAGATAAAATAGACATAATTCCGATCATAATATCGGTGGAGGGAGCTATGACGAAAAATTTCAAGCCCAACTTGAAAAAACTTGGCCTTTCAGGTTATTTATACCAACTAATTCAGAAAAGCGTCATCCTCCAAACTTGCCATATAGTACAGCAGGTTCTAAACAGTACAGGTTAAGATGAATTTCTTCTTTGTACTGTAAATAATACCAGCAATACAAACAAAAAGATGTGAAACCTAACATTGGGAACATTATTAGACACTCCTCCTCCAGATCTTGACGCCCTGATGAAAAATGTCCATGGCCGTAACTAAAATTGTTTATTACGTTGTCAGGTTAATTTTAATTTTTGTTTGAGAAATAAAATACCAGGCGATATACTCTACATCAACATATGCCTATTTATTTTCTTATATAGCTTGATACTACAAGATATTAAAATATGAACATTATCCAGCCGTTTGTTTTCGAAATTCAAAAAATGGGTAACCAATGAAAGAAAATAAAAAAGCTAATAGTTGTGAAAACTCCAGACAATGCAGAAAATATCAAAGTAAGAAGTTGCGTACTTTAAAAAGCCATAACTCAAAAACTAGCCATAGGATTGGATTACGACCATTGACACTTTTAATCAGGACGTCAAAAATCTATAAAATACTAAAAATTCAGAAAAATAAGCCGAAAGGCATTTTCCATAAGCTTTGTGAGGGGTCCTTTACCTCAACACGACTCTTTAAAATTTAGTTCTAACATGATTTTTTAAACTCTTTTGACAAATTGCACACGCACCGCTCCCAGAGCGCCTTAAAGGATTTTTCCTACAGTGCAGGTGTTTTATCATTAAAAAAAAAAAAAATTATTAGTTTACATTACAATACATATTATATTTCTTATACGTTGTATTATAAATTTTGCTCCGTGTCTCCAGCCCTATTAAACTAAAATATTGGCGTTATCCTACCGCTTCCGGTTCTAACGAACGTCCGTAGTAAATCACCTTGTATTTTTTTAACTTTTCCAATTTCTATCAAGAAAGAATTGACTAATACTTCCACTTTTTTAACGTATCGACACCCAAGTTTTCCAATAACCTTGTATAGGTAAAACAAACAAATAAGAAAGCCGTGAAAATTGTTTGTCATTCTAATTTTATTGTTTTGCTGGCAATTTAAGTAACAGTCGTCAGACCAATGTAGTTCCGCAAATTTCAATACTTTTTCAAAACCTACTGTTCATCAAAACATACTATTCCGTCAAAACATACAAAATGTTCAATTGTGAATAATTATATTATTGCATTTAATCAATGAATCTTGTACATTCCCTGAAGATAGTCGGCAAGGTAATTAAATTTTAACATTTTTTGCTAAGTAAATAGTTATTTACGTTACCAGTCCGAGAAGGGACTTGTTAAAAACTGAATTTAGTTTAGATGATTACGAACGAACAAGCAAAGCTTGGAGTTTCTCAGTGGTGTGCAAAGCCGTTTAAACAGGGTAGGCAAACATTTAGTTTCCAAACAATTGACTTTAAAAATTTTCAACACAGTTGACATCGCCATTACCTCAATTACATTTAGGTGGACATGTCCACTTCTCCATTTTTTTTTCGACAAACGACGGCGACGCGCGACGTTAATTAGTAAACTTTGGGCGAAAACACTAATATGTATTATTATTATTATTATTATTATGAATAAATTTCATCCACATTCGTTTTATATTCAGATTTTAAATCTAACATCCACTTGATTGAACCCCAAGTCAATTATTATGTAAATTATAATTTAACATACTTACTAGCAAATATTATCTTAAATCATCATAAAAGCACTTCGTATTTTACGTTACAAATCAACATCTTAACTAACCTAATTATTGAACTATATAGGGACATGTTTTATATCGAGAACGCGTAGTAATTTTTTTGAAACTACGGCAAAATTGGAAGATTGGCACCAATGCACGCACCTACGCGGGCGGATGGCTGACGGAGGCTCAGGTTGCGAGTCACGTGTATTTGTTCTCTTTCTAGCTTACTGTCTACCGGTTCTCGCTCGCTTCCACTCGTATAAAAGCAATGCTTGTGCTTTCCCATAAGCGATTAATATAATGTAAAATCGTTGCTTTTCAAACTTTTATACGGGATGCTTATACAGCGATCGAGTTTACGATTAATTGACAACGAATGCGTTCGTAGAAATAATCTTCAATGTTATACGATTAACTTTTCGGTCCTGGTCCTCTACATACACAGAAATATTGCCGAATATTAGGTACACGGATAAAAATTTAAATATAAAGAAATTATTTTGGTTGTAGTTTGTTTCCAGGGTAGGCAATGCTTTTTTCCCTATATTGTATGCATGCCACTGGAGTTTCTAAGCGAGTTCTTTAACAATGCCGTCACAGCATTTACTTTTATTTAACTAAATCCCGAAAATATACCAGCAAAAGAACATGTACTTCGCTTCGCGCATATCGATAGAGTACTCCGTATTTGAGTTTGCGCACTGGAATATAACATTTCCCAATTCGCCTGGGCGGATCCAGACTGTAGGTAACCCTTTAAGAACAATAATTTAAGATATGTGGAATCGATTCCACGACATACTTTGAGTTAAATATTTAACCTAAAATGTAATGTAGGTTGTGTGAAACATAAAAGTAACAGCGACAATATGCTCGAGAAAATTACGATTAAGTTGCTTCAAAAAATAGTCCATACTTGAAGTGGAGTGGGAATTTAAATGAGAAGAACTAAGAAACTAAGTCTTTCTCTACCGATATAATTGGAAAAAAAATTGTTGTTAGAAGTTAGAATCTCTACACGTTTCGAATGTATAAACATTCATCTTCTGGAGAATACCTTTAATAAAGGAAAGAAAAGGTGACTTATATCTCAACGGAGCTTTCAGAGGGGCCCCGCGCTCTGCCTGAGCGACACTATACTCATAAAAACCACTGAGATGTTTCTAAACTTTTTTATTGTAAAAAATACTTTATAAAATTTAAGCCGATCGACAGATTTATTTACTACTGTTTTCAAAATACGTTTTTATATTAACATTATTATTTTGCGAAAAATATAGAGAAACCGTCACCGACGTACACTTGCTGGTATTCGTTCAATCACACGCCTCGATGACGGTGGCGGCTTCTTTATAGCTTCTGGGAAAATATGATAATGATATTTTTTAAACAATTATTTTAAAGAGAATTTGTATTTATTTCGATTTAAATTTATTCAAGAATGAAAATTCGACTTTAAAAGAAATTTACCCTTCCTTTTCTTTTAAAAATGTCTATATTCATTGGTAATTAAGAATTTACATGTCATTTTATTTATCAATACATATTTTTACGTATATGGTTCTCCTAACAACTATCTAGAACATGCGACAAGGCGTGGGCTGTTCTTAGCCCTTGGTGAAATAAATTGACTTAAAATTAATTGAGTTTGGCCAGTTCCAGCAATCTATACTGCCATGAGGGAATCTATTTTGCTTTTACTTGAAATTTATTATGAATTTCTTGCTGTTATTATTAAAATTTTTACTAGAAGTTGCTGGAAAAACGGTCGAAAAAACCAGCTCATTTCTATTCAGGTACGTTGTAGCGCTTTTGTCTTCAGAATCTTCTAGGTAGGTAGGATTCAGGAATGGGCATGGAACGGGGCACGTGTTTTGAGAAATGAAAATTGGAGATATTTTGGTATTTTATCAATCCTGGTGAAAATTGGGAAGCCTGGAGTAAATAGGTTTGTGTACAAGATGTGTGTATTTTGTTCGGGTTATGTTTTGCGTCAGAAGTGAGTTTTGTATCTGAGTTTCGTGAAATTTTGTCGATATGTCGTGTACGTACTGTTGTATGAATGGGGTATTTGTGGCTTGATGCAAATGTCTTAGTGCAGTGGTACGTCTTTCTAGTAGTACGTGTCTGAGTATTATGTTTTGTAGTTGGTAAAATTGTGCATTTGATATGCTGCACCCCACTGGTGCAGCATGTGCTGTACTGTTTCCCTAACTTGTCCGCACAATCTGCAGTTAAGGTATCCATTGTACAGTTACATTCTGTGTAGATGATTTTTAACAGCCATGTGTCCTGTCAGAAATTCTGTAATGATTCTCAGCTGATTCCTATTCATTTGAAGCAGCTGTTTCGTTAGTCTCGGGTCTGGATTTCCAATGAAGTATTTACTATGATGTAATCCCTGTCTGTTGTTCCAGTGGATTTTGTGTTCACCCGGTCTTACTCAGTGTATAACAGCTCCGGTACCGTATTTGGTTTTAGAGCCGCATGTGTACCAGATTATTGCCCCAATAGTAGTTTCTGGTGTTTTGTTCCATACGTTTCGTTCATCAATTACGACCTTGTATGGTATGTTGAATACAAATATAATTTTTGCCGATAAAATACAGTGACCATAATTTAAAAATATAGTCATACAACGAACAACCCACATTTATAATTTCCTTCACTCGTCAACTATTCGGAATTTAATATGAAAATATTAATAATGCAAAAGCTTTAAATCAATAATTTTATATTCCAAGAAATGTCGATATTTATATAATTCTTCGGAAATTCAGAATTCTTTAGTGAATCCTTAGATGAGAGGAGAGTGATAAATATTTACTGTGACAGCAAAAAGATCATAATAGAGGTAAACTTACAGAAGCCTTAACACAATATTTCCTGTTAGTCGTCTCGAAATATAGAGAAAAATAACTCTAAAGTGTATTTATTTCCATCTGGATAGTTAACAATAACCTCACCACAAAACGCTCGATGCGATCGCTACAGGACTGCATTCAGCTTTCGCATTTGAATAAACATGTTTTTCGATTTTATTGTATCTTTATTTTGTACCACAAGATAAGCACTGACTGCACTATCCAAATCCAAAACATCAAAATAGGTTTTAAATTAATAGAACACACAAGTTTGACTGTGACATAAATGACTTTGACAGGCAATATATACTTACATTCATAGGTGGGTGATTAGTAAATTAAAAATTAAGGTAACCCGGCCAGTATGATTGTGAGAAAATTATTTTTGTCAGTGTTACGTCTGTCACCGTAAAACTTGCCGGTTAAATAATTATTATTAAAATTCTTTGTGCAACCCGATATATTTAGAGCAAAATAAAGCTACAATATAATCGAAAAACGTGTTTATTCAAATGCAAAAGCTGAATGCGGTCCTGTAACGAGCGTTTTGTGGTTAGGTTGTTGTTTTGACACTGAAGTGATTGGAAAAGTTGGCTATTCCGGTGAACGAAAAGTTGGCTATTCCGACTGAACGGATATGATTTTATACTATTCATCCTAGTAAGGATATGAAACTGACCAATCACAGTGGTCATAAAAAGAAACCAAATTTACATGTAAATTTCACTAGTCGTTTTCTGACGATTGACAAAAATGAGGTTAGGAATATACTTCAAAAATATGCAAATCTGTCAGATGAAAATAAGTCTTTTTTAATTTAAATCAAAACATTTATCCCAGATTCTTAGCATACACAATTTTTTCTTTGAATGCACGAAATGGTGCGAAAATTTATGATATACCAAAATATA
Source organism: Polydrusus cervinus (assembly GCA_935413205.1). Lineage (NCBI taxonomy): Eukaryota > Metazoa > Arthropoda > Insecta > Coleoptera > Curculionidae > Polydrusus > Polydrusus cervinus. Next base: position 49,471,250 of record OW284514.1, read on the forward strand.
TTTCTACCGAAGTATGGTTATTTTCTGATCGAACTAAAGATTTGAGCACAGATGCACTTTCTTATTTCAAAAATCTCCCGTTTGCCACCTATTTCTAGACAACTTCCACAAGATTTAGTGCATAAAATGTACTACATACCTACAAAATGAATGATTGGTTCTTTGCCATGCAAATATTGGTCCACCGCGATATTTTCAAATATATTTTGAACGGGGATCTAACCCCAATCGATCTTAAAACTTTTATTATACGCAACAGATATAGAAAATTAACTAGTAATAATTGTTCCTTAAAGGGTGGAACATGAAGATGAGTATATAAAACCAAATAAGACAGACGAAATTATAAGATTTCTATAAAAAAAAATTAATTCCATTTTTTACTAAAAGTTTTAAGGTTATGTTATTTTTACAGTATTGCCACTACTCTTTCCACGTTAACAACGTTGCTAGTTTGTAAATTGGCGATTATTTTTAAAAAACTTTACCATAGCGAACATTAAAAGTTTATATTAATGCACATAGGCCGTGTTTTTTTGTAATTTCGGAGTTATTATTCTTACGCAAGCAGAAAAAAAAAACCGAACAAACCCTTTTTTCTTCTGTGCATTTCAGCAGAACAATTAATCAAAAAGGCTATGGTTGAGAAAGATAAATTGTTCATATTTAACTCAGATTTCTCTACCAAAACATATCATATGAAACAAGACTTCTCCTTTGTGGCATGCAGAGCCTAGAATGCCGACACAGAAAATCATTGCTAATCTTTTTAGTAAGTACTTAGGAAGTACTTATCACGATAAAGTCCAAAAATCTCGAATATCTGGGACATATTATGAGAAACCCGAACAGATTCCAGTTACTACAACAAATATTGCAAGGGAAAATTCTGGGACAACGCGGACCAGGATGAAGATGGCTGAAAAACCTAAGAACATAGTTTTCAATGACCACCACTGGTACTGGTCTTTTTCGAGCTGCGGTCAACAAGGTGATAATTGCTGGGTTGATAGCCAACATCCGGACCGGATAGGCACTCAAAAAAGAAGAATCTTTTTATATAAACTTATTAATGGCACAACTTGCTGTAATGCCCTAACTTGAATCTGTGTTTTTTTTTGTTTCACCAAGGCGCACGATGCAGATGCAACTTTTCTTTAAAGTAACTCATCGAACCAACTGTGGACAAAATGCCCTCTTTTTAAGATTACTGCGGAATTATATAATAGTTATTTTCCAGATTGCGATTCATTTAGGATTAGCCTTTATTCCCTAAAAAACTATAATGAGTTGTACGACTTTAATTTATTTTAATCTATTTTAACTCGATTATTCTGTTGTTTGTTTTATACTATGTATTGTTTTTTTCTGTTGTGGCTATTAATTGTGTCTTAGATTTAGATGTACCAATTGGAATGTTGTAGTCCGTAGTGTATTTAAAGATGACTAAATAATAAAATTCAATTTTCATAGCTTCGTATTTTAGAAACATTAATTTTAAAATGGGCAGATTTTCCGCAGATTGATATTTTAGCCATCACCCTGTACAAAAAAGACATAAAGTGATGTTACACAGTCATACACACATTGTACTGTGTGGTCCAAGGGACAACCTACCCAATAAACTGAAAGTAGACGAAATATGGGCTTTAAAAAGCTAAGTACTTTTTTAACTATTCCATAATTACTGGAAGCAGTGTAAGTACATTTTACAGAGAAAAAATTTTCACTACAAAACTTAAGAAAATTAAATTAACAACAATTTTACTTTTATAACATTTTTTTGCAGTTTTTTTTTTTTTTTGTCCAACTCTGCTTCGTCAGTTCTTCATTAGATTTAACAAATTATTTCCAGTCTTTTATTAAGAAAATCTTCTGGAAAATGTTTATTTTTGGAGTTGGTATGCTTAATACCTACTGGCAATTTGCTACAGTAAGTGGTAGAGCTCTACCGTAGCCTCCGACAAATAGACGGCATTGGCTCTACTACGGTTTTGTTAGCAACGTCAGCAACTTTTTCTGACTTATTGGCGAATGCGCATTTAAATACTTGCCTACCTCGTATTATGTAATGTACTATTTGTACGTTGCACCATGTTCCACTTATACCGATAGCATTAATGGTGTACATTTCGCTGTTTCAGTAATGGCTAACGGCTATAGTTATTTTATTATTTCTAAACATTTCATGGTTAACATCATAAATAGAACTTGCGATGGAAAATGTAAATTTTTCAACTTCTTTCCTTCTTTGGTTTATCCATCGATATTAGAAATCAGTTTTTGTATAATAATTTATTTTCCTTTACTAAAAATTAGCCCAGACTCACTGAGTGGTCAAAATGAAATGTATATTTTTTTTTTCATTCATATACTTTTAATAATAAAAACATGGAAGAAATAATTAGGGGTCGCCAAGTAGGGCGCTGGCCCACTCTGAAAGTAAAGGTGTCCACCCAAATTGCTTGATTAATGTACTTTTTCGAGAAGCAGAAAATCTCGCGATAGCGACGAACTATCTGACCACCCCAAAAATACGAGTATCATTTGTGCTCACCCATTTTTAACTAGTGGGGGCCCGTGAGGTAGACCCACAGTGGCATGGCCCCGCCAATAGTATTAATTAAAGCTGATAACAAGAGAGTTTAGAGTTTTGACACTTTTATAATAAATATATCTTAATTAATAATGGCAGGTAGATATTAGCTGGTATAGGACAATTCCTTCTTACTTAAAAAATTGTCGACATTTCTACCTTTATTAGGTCTTTATAAAGGGTGTTTCTAATATTCAGGAACATTTTTTAATCGTTTCTTGAATAAAATCATCTCCAGCATACAAAACGCTTAGTACACGCGTCAAAAAACTTGAATACTAGCGACGTATAATACAACGAGTGCTGTTTATCTGACATATATGTATGTACCTGTCTTAATTTGAATTAGCAGGACGCTAATTTTCAAATTCAAAAGCATTTATTGTCATACAAATCCTATAGGACATTGACAACAATTTAAAATATACAAAGACAAACATTATTTAATAAAAAAGTTTTAAAAAAGACAGACCCTCAAAACATCTAAGTATAAATACATTACATAAATAAACATAAAACAAACTTAGTAATAAAACCTTAGTGATAATAATAAAGATTTTAGATCACATAATGAATGAAACTCTTTTTTATTTTAATTAAAAACTTTTTTAGTTAATTCTTGAAGGAAGTTCGAGTACCCATCCTCTTTATGTCAGCTGCAAAGCATTAAAAACTTTAATGGACTCTTACTAAACAATGAAGTATTACGAACCGGTACAGCCAAGTCACTTCCTCCTCTTGTTCGCATGCTGTCAAAAAAAGAAGCATTTGACCGAAATAAATGATGGTTGTTTCTGACAAACAAGGCACAGTTATAAATAAAAAGAGAAGAAACTGTGAGAAAATTCAATTGTCTAAACCGACCCCGGCAAGATTTGACAGCCCATACTCAACATGGCCCTTATAAAGTCGAATTTTTTTAAGAAAACGCCAAGTCACTTGTCATTTATGGCACCCTGTTGACGTCTGGTCTATTTTACGTTTAGAGGTTGGCTAAAAAGTCAGGACCGGACTATTTTTATGTTCCATTAACAAACTAAAAAAATATTTAAATATTAAGTTCCTTATCTCCCATTTTAATTTATCAAAGAAGACTTTACAAATTTTTCTATTTAAATCATCGTTCTTAACTAAAGTTGTCAAGAAACTTTTGGAGATATTATCCAAATTGGAACAAAAGTCAAGAACCTATTAGGTATCCACTGAATACTACCTAGATATTGTGATAGGAATTACTTACAATAAAGTAATGTACGAGTAACATAAATATTATCGACAAAGCTTTTAAAAAATTTAACTTATCGACACACTACTCTCCTTTGCTCGTGAATATTAAAGAATGTAATAAATGCCGGTAATACTGCACCAGCTAGGTAGCGTACGTAAAACATGGTTATATATGGTTAAAATATTGGTATACAAAACAATCACTATGCTTCATTTTAGTTATGACTCTAACTTTCAATCAGAAAAATACACTATATAAAAAAACAGCCACAAAAATACTAAAAAACACCAAAAAACAACGAAAATAATAGGACGCGAACTGACATGTGAACTTGTTACGGTCCACACTAAATCTAGTAACTTTTCGGCGGAACTAGAATCAGCTGTGAATGTCATCTGTGGCTTTCAACTGTCGAAACGCCGTTTTCTATCGCGATATGATCTCTAGCTCTCTTTTGCGAAACGAATATTCTATAATTCAGAACTGAGCGTCTAAACCAAAACATGATATTATACGATATTATTGACTGTATACCTGCAAAGTAGAAAACTGTGAGAGTGCTGACATTAACCTGATCCCTCAAATACCTGATCGCAAAGGTGGCCGAATTAGCTCTTAAAACAATGCAATCAATCTGCTCGTCCCACTGTAGCTTCTCGTCAAGTATTACTCCTAAAAAGTTTGTAGAGCTTACCTGTTTTATACTTGAACCACTCAATGGTGTATAAAGCGACTCCATACCACTGCCCTTAAATCTAATTAATACTGTTTTGCTTCTATTTAGTATTAAAATATTAAGATTACACCATTTCAACATGCGTTGTGCAACTTCCATTGACATTCGTGATAGATCAAAGGTGCCAAAGGATGCAACAATTCAGGACGTGTCATCGGCAAATTGATACAAAGAGTGTACCTGAACAAATGATTAGCATTGCCACGAATGCCAAACCCATCCAACTTCTTTAAAAGAATTTCGTGATCAATTAGATCAAATGCCTTACTAAGATCGAAGTAGATTCCTGTAACTGATTTTTTTTGGTCTAGTTACTCAATAATAATTTAGAGATTCGAAGATTGCTGTGACAGTGGATCTTTTTGGTATAAATCCATGCTGTCCAACATAAAAAAGATTATTTTTTAAAAAGTATTCCAGCAACCTCCTGTAAACTACTCTCTTAAAGACCTTAGAAAAACAGAAAGTAAAGAAACTGGTCTATAATTATTAATATCTTCTGGGTCACCCTGTTCTAATATGGGCACAACCTTCGCGAGCTTCAGCTCGTCTGGAAAAATACCAGTTTCAAAGCGGTCGTTAATCAATCTTAAGAACTATTGATACACCGGAAATTAAAGGTTGGCTTTGAAACCAAAATTTGTTAAACAGACAAGTACCAAGGCTTTGAAGCCAAAATCGTATTTTAAAAATGTTAAGGATATCTACCACTATGTTAAATCAATATTGCACAAAATTGCCATTTTTCGACCAATTCAAACCTTCGAGACCACTTCCGGTTTAACCGCAAGTGAAGTCAACTTTAAAATTTTTAATGGAAACCCCTTATTTTTATTCTATTTTTAAATTCTATAAAATATTCTCTTTTTAATGACACACTTTATAATTTGTTTTAAAAATGGCCACCTAGATCAATTTTCCTTTGTTTTCTAAAATGTCCATATCTTTGGTACAGAGTAAGTGGTAAATAGTAGGCTATGGAAACGTTAAAATGATTCATTTTGCTTTTTTAGAAGAACTCCTGTTTTGTTTATTAAAAACCTATAAAGGTTTCATTATAATAATGCAAATAGGGACAAAAGAAAGAAAATGACAACGAGGTTTAAAAAGTCATTTCATTTAAAAAAAACTATTAAATAAAAAATACAATTCTACAACCACCATTGAGACCAGACCTTTTAAAAATATTAGTATTTTTAAAACTAGCGTTAAAAGCGATTAAATTAAAGGGACTTTTTAAGTTGTAACAAGATAAATTACCCAGTAATCAATCGATAATTTCTAGACTTATATAAGCCATAAGAAATTTTATCAAGACCAGTCTAGTATGCCGTGAAAAACAAAAATATTATTTCTTCTTTTATTAGACCAAAATGTCAAATGGTATTAAATTAAATATTGAAAATTAAAATCTTATTTTCGTATTCAGAGGATGAAAATTAATAAGGGTTAGTTGCTGGTATCTCGGATTATTTCTTGCTATTGACCAGTATTATTAATATACATCAATTTATGTGGCTAGATGGTAATTTTTGTCACGATTTTTTTTGCACATAAAAGCGTTGGCAATAAAACAACTTTGTTTTCCCTTTAGGATCTTTGAGGAACTTGTGTTTAAGGCGAGCAGTGTAAGTCTTAGCAAAGAAAAGCGAACAGAGCTTCATTAATATTTATTATTCAAATATTTTATAGAACCATACAAAATTAAGGTCGACATAAAATGTTTCTCGTGTTAAATCTGAAGGGGTTTGCCAATTTTCGTTATTGGTCAGGAAAATGTGACCTTCTTAAAGTTTTTCAGCAGTACAAAAATGACGATAATCAAATAAATGCATTTTAGTTAATGATTTTATAACAGTTACAAAATTAGTGAATGAATAATGGAATTCTGACTGAAGAGATAGTGAATGTCATGGTAAAATCTGAACCGACAAAAATAAGCGGTACCAATCAAGAATAAACTTTTGGATCCGTTTTCACGAAAGGGTTTTTTATTTGAACCATCGAGATATTTAGATCCTATAGCTTAGAAAATTCAATAAGCAGTATCTGCCCACTTGTGTGTGTCACATTTATTGTTTTTTGTTATTCAGAAAATAAACTGCTGGACAATTGCTTTCAAGCAAGAAAAATTTCGCCTAAATTTAACAGTTAATATTCTCTGAACCAGATATGATATCGACCTATGGTATTAAATGTTTGATAGATTCATCCCTTGGGAAACAATTGTCAATGTTGGATTTTCTTTAACTGTCAGAAAATTTTAAATACAGTGTGTTAAAGAAGACGATGATTTTTGCTCCAATTTTAATGGCGTGTAACTTTCACAATAATATTTTTAAATTTTATCACTCTACGTCAATTGAATCACTGGTTCATAGCAAAGAAAGTAATTTGTCAAATTTTTGATATCCTATATTTTAAGAAATACCAATTTTTTTGAAAAACCTTATTTACCAGATCTCACTGTGCGTTGTATCGTGCAAACTTTGCGAGTGATTATTATATCTTATGAAAAGCTTGATTATGTTCAGTAACGTAGTTGTACCTAAATGTTATGATGTACAGTGGCGTACTTATAAACACTTATATGTCTATGGTTTATGAGTAGGTATAGTGTTAGAAAGTTAAAAATTAAAAAATACATTTTTTCCAAAAATTAAATTAAAAAAATTACCTTTGTTAAAATTTTGTAAACACACTGTATAATATACCTGTAGTGCGATATGAAAAACTAATAAGAAAAAATGCACCCAATCTAGGGGCAAGTACTTTCCAATATAAAACAATCGTAAAAAATTGAGAGATACTCATAAACCATAGACATATAGATGTTTATAAGTACGCCACTGTACATCATAACATTTAGGTACAACTATTGTTACTGAACATAATCAAGCTTTTCATAAGGTATAATAATCACTCGCAAAGTTTGCACGATACAACGCACAATGAGATATAACTACCAATAAGTTGAAATAAAGCAAGGTTTGCCAAAATTATCGGTATTTCTTAAAATATAGCAGATATCAAAAATTTGACAAATTACTTTCTTTGCTATGAAACAGTGATTCAATTGACGTAGAGTGATAAAATTTAAAAATATTATTGTGAAAGTTACACGCCATTAAAATTGGAACAAAAATCATCGTCTTCTATATTAAATTTTTTGACAGTTAAAGAAAATCCAACATTGACAATTGTTTCCAATGAATTTAGGCGAAATTTTTCTTGCTCGAAAGCAATTGTCCAGCAGTTTATAAACAAACTTATGAAGTTTTCAAGCTTTATATTTTTGAGTAGAATAAATTAGGTTTTGTATAGTTTTAAAAAGCTCATTAGCTAACCTTTTAGTAACTTTGTTCTTTTTCTGGCCGTTTATTTTACAAAGTCGGAGTAACAGTAATGTTTGATTTAAAAGTGATCTGATCCAGTGGCGATCGGTGGTGAATAAACGGGATAAACGGATGATTAAACAGAGACGCGACATTTACACATAATGCAAAGACAAGTGGTCGACTTTGGCGACGAGAGTCTAGCGTCCGCCCGGGCCTCGACTGCGCAGGTCGTCCTCTCGGTGAAGAACTTTTTGTCGCAAATAATAATAAAAGTGAATAAGTAGACGTTTTTATTTTAATAAAATTACCAAATAAGTTAAATATATTATGAATGTAATAAATTTAAGATAAGGTTTTGCAGTGTTGTAATGAAGAACAGCAAAACAACTCTTACGATATTAATTTTAAATTGTAGTGTCGCATGCCACCGATCGCCACTGATCTGATCACACCTTAATTTAGATTTTAGAACAACGCCAAACTATAGACAACATAATATTATAAAACTTAAATTTAGACGGGAAATTTACCCTAGTTGTTTTATTCACAATAGTAGTTTGTACAACAAGAATGGATATGATGTTCGTATCGCCCGAGGAAGTAAATTAAGCACGACGCCGTAAGCGGAGTGCTTAAACTTCCGAGCGCAATATGGGCAATCCACTCGAGTTGTACAGTATATTTTTTTGTACGGCTCAACTTCCGAACTTTATACTAAAAATTTTAAAAAATTATTTAAATTAGGTATCATAACTTATCTTTTTAGTTGGCCGTGATTTGGTAATTTCTTATATTTACACAAAATAACTTATATATCTATCTTGCTCACATTTGGCATTTTGCACAATTACAGACCATAAATATATAAATTAACAATTTATTGATTAAATTGTCCTGTTGAAATGCACAAAAGAAAAAATGTTTTATTCGGTTTTTTTTTCTGCTTGCGTAAGAATTATAACTCCGAAAGTACAACAAAATAGCTGTAGAATTCGTTTTAAACAGTAAAAAATGGATTTTGTGCATTAATATGAGTTTTTAACGTTCGCTACGGTCAAATTTTTCAAAATAATCGCCAATTCACAAACTAGCAACACTGTTAACGTGGACAGAGAAGTGGCAATAGTGTAAGTAGAAATAACCTTAAAAAATTTAATAAAAAATGGATATTTATTCTAGAAATCTTATAATTTCGTCTGTTTTATCGGGTTATCTTTATGTTCCACCATTTAAGGAAGAATTACCATTTAATTTTCTATGTTTGTTGCGTATAATAAAAGTTTTAAGATCAATTGGGGTTGGATCTTCGTTCAAAATATATCGGAAAATATCCCCGTGCACAAATATTTATAATAATATATATTATTTATATGGAAAAACATAAGCAAGGTTAGTAAAAAAACGTTCATTTGGTGGGTATATAGTACATTTTATACAAAGCTTGTAGTAATTGTCTAGAAATGAGTGGAAATAAAGATATTTTTAAAATAAGAAAGTGCGTCTGTGTGCAAATCTTTAGTTCGGTCAGAAAATAACAATAATTTGGTAGAAATATATTTTGGTATTAATTTTCTTATTATACCTTCAATTTTTGCACCATTTCGTGTACTCTTTAGGAAAATATTGTGTATACATAGACCTGGGATAAATGTTTTGATTTAAATTTAAAAAGGACAAATTTCATCTGACATTTAAATTTAAAATAAAAATAAGGGGTTTCCATTTAAAATTTAAAAGTTGACTTTACTCCCGGTTAAACCGGAAGCGGTTTCAAAGGTTTAAATTGGTCGAAAAATGACAAATTACACACTTATTAACCTCTCATATTTTTTAATCTTTATTGCTAAAATTACGAAAAAACTTTCTTTTGTCACCCGGTATACTTTTTTGTACCGGTTTGATGAAGATCATCTTGAAAGCTAAAAAATAAAATACAGATTTTTTTATCTAGTATTTCTTACTGCATTGCATTAATGTTAGATTAGTGGTTACTAGGAATATTTACTTTAATTTGAATTAGCCAGAAAAAATCTAGGGCGGATTGCATGAAAATATTTTTCTACTTAAACTTGAAAAGTTTCTGTCTTTGGTAAATCTTGATGCAATTCCATAAATATTTAATTTGAAAACAACTTAACCCTTACATCACATAATTATACTTAATTTATTTTTTGTTACAGGATTCCAAAGATCAGACCTAGTTCACCACAAATGACATGGCAACTAGAGTTAAGAAGCAGGCAACCATCACCAAGGAGGTAGCCTCACCACAACCGAGCACCGCTAAGACAGAAACTTCCACAAACGCTACTACCAAATCTACCCCCGGAAAACAACAAAATGCGGTTGGAATTGCGAAACGGCTTGGTAAAAAAGCGCCGATTAAGAATATCGTTAAGAAGACCGTTCAGTTGAAGAGGGGAAGAAAACCGCGAAAGAATGCCTTGAAAATTAATCCTAAAAATTTAGCTAGGGTTCTTATGGAAAATGGCAAAGGTAAAAATAATTGTTATCCTCCATACTATATCATAAGTATAAAAAAACAATGTCTTATGTCGGGTTGCACAAAGAATTTTAATAATAATTAACTAACCAGTAAGTTTGACTGTGACATACAAGCCACCGGCAGAAATAATTTTGTCACAATCATACTGGCATGGTTACCCTAATTTTTAATTTACCACAGGCACATTTCATTGTGAGTTCATAATACCTCTCAATGTCAGTTATGTCACAGTCAACCTTTCTGGTTAGTTATTTCTGGTTAAAAAAAATTGTACAACCCAACATATGACTAATGGGTAGGGAAATGGGTTGTTGTGCACATATACCAGCGGCTGTATCTCGGAAAGTATTGATCATACATTTTCAGGAAAAAAAATTATAGGTAAACCAGTACAACGAAAATACTGGAAATTATTTTTAAAGTTGTACGATTGCCGCTGGAGGGCGTAACTGACGGGACAAAATTCAAGTCATTTTAAAAATACCCTTCTACAAGATACTATTTTGATATCGGGAATGGAAAGTCTATCCATTCTTGCGGCGATTTGCTCCTAAGGATTTTTCCAATAATAAGGGTGGGGAAGCTGGTAAATGGTGATATTTTGCAAGCCAACAAAATCAATGATAAGCCGTAAAAATCTTCGACTTAATTTATATCTACTTAGGGCTGGCTTATGTACCGGTTTAGCGACTGTGCAACGGAAAAGTTTTAGTTAAGTGACACCTTAAGTTAAGCCCCACCTAAGACGTCTTAAGTGGAACCCGTGCAAATGGCCCTTTGGCATATAAGTTTTTTCGGATTGTTACTCGTTCTAGAGATACAGGGTGTTGAAAGAAAAAGTTTATTTTCGAATATAAGCCATAATTTTAAAACGGTTTAATGAATAGAATTGAAAATTGGCAATATTATGTTATTATGAGCAAGAAATAAGAATTTGTAGAAATTTTTAACTTTAAACTAGAGGTTGGATACACTGGGTTTCATAAATCTATGATTTTTTTTCTTTGTTTTTTAATTATAGTTTCTTAAAGAAGGACATTTTCTGAGTCAAAAAGGTGTACTTGATTGATCTTAATATCTTTAACGGTTTTCGAGATATTTCCCTCTAAACATCCCAAAGCATAAAAAAAAACATAGTACATAATTAAATTAATATTTTATTTATCAAAAAAAAAACTTATATGACATAATCAGCTTAGTTTGATGTCTAGTATCTCCAGTTACTCTACGGCCCATAAGTTATGGGACACCCTGTATATATAAATCATAGTAATCGTAGGTATTTTATATAATTTTAAATTCAATGACCAATAATATTTGAATTGAAAATATTGAATTACTTACTAAAGGCGAAAACTAATAATAGCTAATTGTTAATTTTATTGTTTTAATTTTAATGGCTTATTTAAGACTTACTTTAAGATGTCGACCATCCAATTGAATGCAATAATTTAGCCTTTTTAACCCGCAATATTAATATGAACATAAAAGAAATCTTATCAAGTAGTGATTTATGATGAATGTTCATATTTTACATGTTTATTCAAGGAACTCACGGCCTACCAAGTTTCATTTCTAGCAGACACAAAATGATATGTACAATACAATAAAAACGAATAAAGAAATTTTGAAATCAAATCATCTTTTAACATTTTTTGTAGTTTCAAAATTTAAATTCATTTAATATTTAAAAAATAAAATATTTTCGCCTTTTGTAAAATAATTAAAAATTATTTAGTGATTTTGAAATTTTGACGTATTTTTAAAAATATTTTACTATATTTATTTCTTTTTATTATTTATTTTTATTTTAATATTTTATTATTACATACATGCGCTACATATGTCTAAATCCAATTGTTGTTAAGATATTGATGTTTCAAATATGGTCTTTTCAGACCTTGATAAGCTGTAGCATTGGAACGGAATCTTAGAGAAAAATGGTTATTCCCTTCCTGTCTTAGTTGTTTATTCTCTATCCAAAGAGACCAACATCCGGTTTAATATGTTAAACCAAAAAAATGGTTTTACGGTTTAACATCTTAAGCCGGAAGTTGTAACTTTTAGATAGAAAATAAAAATTAAGATAAGAAGGTGAAACCATTTTTCTCCAAGATACGCCGCGCCGTCCCAATGTTACAGCCTGTCAAAGTCTAAAAAAAACATATTTTAAAGGTCAATATCTCAAAAATAATAGAATAGTTTTGGACTTGCATTGTCTTTAATTTGTTTTACATCACAACGTTTCAACTGGTAAGTATCTCCAGTCGTCTTCAGGTGAATACTAAATAAGTAAAGTAACTACAGCTCTATATATCTTATATACTAGCTAGATGTACTGGAGCATGACTGAGATGGGTGCAGTCAAGCGTTTAATTCTTGTGCGGTATTTTAAGTTTACCTCTACTTAACAAAAGTTTCCAGATATTTCTTATATCTAGTGAGGGCTTATTAAAACAATCTGGGTTCTGGTATATGATAGCAGCTGCCTTGAACTTCCTCTTCCTCCAATGTGGTTCTTTGTGCAGGATTCGAGCTTCTGTCCACTTAATGCGATGACCGTGTGTCCAGGCATGGTCAGCTGCCCCTGATTTTTCGGTTTCTCCTTTAAGCGTGTTGTTTCTGTGTTCCTTGACCCTAGTTTCAAGTGGCCTTAGAGTCTCACCAATGTAGGATCTGCCACATTCGCAGGGAATCTGATAGACACAGTTTTTCCTATCTTTTTGACTTGTTGGTTTCGTCTTCGTCAGGTGGCTTCTTAAAGTGTCTTTTGAGCTGAATACCGTATTAATGTTGTATCGTTGTCCTAGTTTTCTAATTCTCTCAGATACTCCTTTGACACACGGAATGTTGAGTGTTGATTGTGACTCTACTGGCTTCTTTTGTGTATTTGACCGATTCTTGCGATTTTCCATTAGTTTATCAACTAGATGCCCGGGGTAGCCATTTTTGTTGAGGTCGGTCTTGATGTAGTTAGTTTCCTGTTTGAGGGCTTCATTTGAATTGCAGATGGTAATTGCTCTATCCACAAGCGTTCTTACTATGCCATGTTTTGTGCTATTTGAGTGATTTGAGGTGTAATTCAAATATTGACCTGTATGCGTGGGTTTTCTGTACACTGAAGTATGGATGGTGTTGCCATTTTTCTTTACGTTTACATCCAGGAAAGGTAATTGACTGTTTTCTTCTCTCTTCATGGTAAATTTGATTGTCGGCGCCAGGCTGTTAATGTGGTATAGGAATTCCTTGAGTTCGTCATCGTTTCCATTCCAAATAATGAAGGTGTCGTCCACATATCTCAGCCATGTTTTTGGTTTCTTTTTTGCTTGTTTTATTGCTTCGGATTCAAACCATTCCATGTAAATGTTGGCGATTATTGGTGAGAGAGATGAGCCCATCGGTAGTCCGTCCACTTGGCTGAAAAACCTATCTTTTTCCTGAAAGTAAGAATTATTCAGGCAACATTCTAATAGTTCCATGATGGCCTTGATAGGTAGCAGTGTTCTTTCTTGTAGTGTCTGGTCTTCCTCAAATCTGCTTTTAATAACCTTTAGTGCATCTTTTACAGGGACGTTAGTGTAGAGACGTTCGACGTCAAAACTGACAAGTTGATCTTCTGGTTGTACTTTCATCCGGCCAATAAGTTGTACGAAGTGTTGAGAATTTTTCACAAATGATGTGCTATTTCCTTGGAGTGGTTGAAGTAGGGGTAGTAAGAATTTCGCAAGTTCGTAGGTAGGAGAGTTTCGAGAGCTCGTTATGGGTCTGAGAGGCATGTTCTGTTTATGTATCTTCGGCAAGCCATAGAGGTGTGGAGGCTTACTGTGATGTGGTGTCAGGCGTCTTCGTGTCTTTTCTGGTATATATGTGCTTTAGGATTAAGTCACCAATCCCAGGACAACAAGCTCAGAAGATTCTCAACAACGCTAGCAAACCCCTTATACGCTCCCAGATCAACTACCACCGTTTTAAGAAAGCTTCTCTACTAACAGATCTCCAACAAAGATTTGAGGAAATCAAAGAATACACACTGGAAGAAGATCACGGACCAATTTTCCGGAAGATTGACGCCGCTTGTGAAAAAGTAAGAACAAATCAACAACACATTCATGATAAGAAATTGCGAAAACAGGTTAGTCAAGAAAGACCAACAACACAAACTCGGAACCAAAGAACCATTATCAACATTTCATCCAAACAATTAACAACCATAGAAGAATCCCTATTGGCTAAAGGTCTAAACTTCACTATTGCTCCAAAAGAGGTACCAATATTGGACATCATTAGCGCCGTCGACTCAACAAACATAGGAGAAACACAAGCGGAAGAATTCAGATGGAAGGTTAGAGAGGTTCTAGAAAAATCAAGACCCCCAAAACAAAATATTAGTAAGGAAGAAACAATATCGCTTGCAAAACTACGTAAAGATCCAAATATCAAGATTCTTCCAGCCGATAAAGGAAATGCAACCGTCATTATGGATGTTCAGACCTACGATCAAAAAATCGAAGAAGTTCTGCAGAAAGGAAACTACACCCCCATGTCCAAGGATCCTACCTCCACCATTGAAGGAAGAGTCTACCGAACACTCAAGAAATTTGACCAATACATACCAGAAAAGACACGAAGACGCCTGACACCACATCACAGTAAGCCTCCACACCTCTATGGCTTGCCGAAGATACATAAACAGAACATGCCTCTCAGACCCATAACGAGCTCTCGAAACTCTCCTACCTACGAACTTGCGAAATTCTTACTACCCCTACTTCAACCACTCCAAGGAAATAGCACATCATTTGTGAAAAATTCTCAACACTTCGTACAACTTATTGGCCGGATGAAAGTACAACCAGAAGATCAACTTGTCAGTTTTGACGTCGAAAGTCTCTACACTAACGTCCCTGTAAAAGATGCACTAAAGGTTATTAAAAGCAGATTTGAGGAAGACCAGACACTACAAGAAAGAACACTGCTACCTATCAAGGCCATCATGGAACTATTAGAATGTTGCCTGAATAATTCTTACTTTCAGGAAAAAGATAGGTTTTTCAGCCAAGTGGACGGACTACCGATGGGCTCATCTCTCTCACCAATAATCGCCAACATTTACATGGAATGGTTTGAATCCGAAGCAATAAAACAAGCAAAAAAGAAACCAAAAACATGGCTGAGATATGTGGACGACACCTTCATTATTTGGAATGGAAACGATGACGAACTCAAGGAATTCCTATACCACATTAACAGCCTGGCGCCGACAATCAAATTTACCATGGAGAGAGAAGAAAACAGTCAATTACCTTTCCTGGATGTAAACGTAAAGAAAAATGGCAACACCATCCATACTTCAGTGTACAGAAAACCCACGCATACAGGTCAATATTTGAATTACACCTCAAATTACTCAAATAGCACAAAACATGGCATAGTAAGAACGCTTGTGGATAGAGCAATTACCATCTGTAATTCAAATGAAGCCCTCAAACAGGAAACTAACTACATCAAGACCGACCTCAACAAAAATGGCTACCCCGGGCATCTAGTTGATAAACTAATGGAAAATCGCAAGAATCGGTCAAATACACAAAAGAAGCCAGTAGAGTCACAATCAACACTCAACATTCCGTATGTCAAAGGAGTATCTGAGAGAATTAGAAGACTAGGACAACGATACAACATTAATACGGTATTCAGCTCAAAAGACACTTTAAGAAGCCACCTGACGAAGACGAAACCAACAAGTCAAAAAGATAGGAAAAACTGTGTCTATCAGATTCCCTGCGAATGTGGCAGATCCTACATTGGTAAGACTCTAAGGCCACTTGAAACTAGGGTCAAGGAACACAGAAACCACACGCTTAAAGGAGAAACCGAAAAATCAGGGGCAGCTGACCATGCCTGGACACACGGTCATCGCATTAAGTGGACAGAAGCTCGAATCCTGCACAAAGAACCACATTGGAGGAAGAGGAAGTTCAAGGAAGCTGCTATCATATACCAGAACCCAGATTGTTTTAGTAAGCCCTCACTAGATATAAGAAATATCTAGAAACTTTTGTTAAGTAGATGTAAACTTAAAATACCGCACAAGAATTAAACGCATGACTGCACCCATCTCAGTCATGCTCCAGTACATCTAGCTAGTATAAATAGAGCTGTAGTTACTTTACTTATTTAGTATTCACCTGAAGACGACTGGAGATACTTACCAGTTGAAACGTTGTGATGTAAAACAAATTAAAGACAATGCAAGTCCAAAACTATTCTATCATTCAAGAAACATCATTGTCTCCAACCTTCAGACATCTCAAAAATAATTGGATAAAGTTATGATTAAAATTATAGTAAGATTCCGATAGGTTATTTCTCGGGTTATTTGCATAAAAAGAAACAGCTTTTTCTAAAATAGACTGATAGACCTAAATATATGTACATTTTGGGACAATATTGACAAGTTAATTCGCTTTATGCCCATTTCATCAGTTCCCGATTCAGCAGTTGTAGCGTTTTATCAGTTGACCCTGTACGGGCTGGTAAACGAATGCCGTTTCGTCAGTTAAAACTATTATACTTCTGGGGGGTGCAATACATTATTATTGTCTTTTATGTACTTTTAATAATTCCTAAATTAAATATTATACATTTTGGCATGCACTCACTTAAAACATTTAAGATAGAATATAAAATTTTTATAATATTAAAGAAACTATTTTTTTAAACTATATTTATTTACAAGTCGGCGGCAACCACGAACATAAAATTACAGTTTTAAAAAACACTGGTTGACAAATACAGAAAACATGTACTTATCTAGATAATTTTTTTAAATTTTTCTTCGAAAGTAATATTTTATATAATTATTTTCTTTTACAAATTTTTTTCTTTCAAAAAAACATTCTTCATTCGAAAATTTTGTTTTTGGAAAATTTTTCTTTTGAAAAATTTATTTTGAAAAGATTACTGTTGAAAAATGTTTCATACGATAACAAATAGACGTATAAAAGTACATTTAAAACTCAAGATTAGTAGTGACCACAAATTTTAAATTATAAATCTAATTCTTCTCTTCTCTTTGTGGCTTTAAAAATAAGACTTACATCATTTTTAGCAATATCAGACATACTTAAATAATAATAATAATCATTAATTTTTATTAGCTCATTAAGCTATTTCAATACATTTATATTTTACTACATTTTCTTCTTTTTTGATAATTACAATCTAGGAAGGCTATTATCGTATGATTAACCTTATATTATGTAAAATTTGGATTTAAAATTTTTTTATAAATAATTTTAAGTTATATTTTTAATTTTAAAACTTCAGAAAAGCACTCATTAGTCGTGGGGCTTGCGGTGTTTTAACACTTCCAGATCCCATTGGGGTTTTTATAGGTGTATTTTTTTAATAAACCATATCCATTATATAGAAGAATACATCCTCTTTTAGACTCAATGATTTTAATTTCCATATTTTAAGGTTAACATAAGTTCTCACAAGATCACAATACATACAATACTGAAACTTTTAAGTAATTCAAATATTTTCAAAAAGGTATTAACAAAAAACAAATAGTTATCAAATCCCCCAACCTCCCTCCAAAGTTACCTATAAATTCATTTATTATAAAAGAATCTAATTTTTGCACGTAAGGAACTAAATCCCGGTATGAGCAAAATGTTACTCTACTAAATTAATAATAAAAAATGGGAATAAATAAAAAGCATGAAGTCTTCCTCCACTGGTTTAAACCAGTGCTTTTTATTTATTCCCCTAATAATAAAAAGCTAAACGTTATTAAAATGCATAATACAAAGATTGAATTAAAAGCTACTATTTATACAGAGTGATTTACGACGAGCTTCCCGATATAAGCAAAATGTTACTCTACTAAATTAATAATAAAAAGCTAAACGTTATTAAAATGCGTAATACAAAGATTGAATTAAAAGCTACTATCTATAGAGAGTGATTTACGACGAGCTTCCCTTTATGAGCAGAATGTTACTCTACTAAATTAATAATAAAAAGCTAAACGTTATTAAAATGCGTAATACAGAGATTGAATTAAAAGCTACTATCTATAGAGAGTGATTTACGACGAGCTTCCCTGTATGAGCAGAATGTTACTCTACTAAATTAATAATAAAAAGCTAAACGTTATTAAAATGCGTAATACAAAGATTGAATTAAAAGCTACTATCTATACAGAGTGATTTACGACGAGCTTGCATTAGAACTTTTAAGGAAACTATTGAAAATATTTTTTTGAAAATCTGTAGGTTTAAGTTTATCGATATGCTCTCTTAAACTAAAATATTAACATGTTTCTGTCACTTCCGGTTATACCGGAAGTAGCTTTAACTTTCATTTTTTAAATACAATATAGCATTTTTATTATATTTTTGGTTTTTGCATTAAATTATAACAACATTTTATGGAACACGTTTTTTACCTAAGTCTACTCATTTCTGAGATATCTGCATATTTTGTAATTATTTTGTAAATGCATAGCAATGAAATTATCCGTATATATTTTTTACCTTAGCTCCTGGACTAAATTTTTTTTGTTATTGTATAGTTAAAGAATCAACAAATCTCAGAAAATAATTAAACTTGATATAAAATATACAGGGAGGTCACAATTAAGGGCTCATTGTAAAAAACTTTAAACATTAAAACTTTTTTATTTTAAATGGAACACCCTGTATATTTTTATTTTATATGATGGTAAATTAACTGCTCCTTAAAATTGCTATAACTTTTCTATACCAATATAAACCCGTTTCCTTAGAATATCAAGTTTTATTTTTAATTTTTTCAAGCGTGCCATGAAAACAAATGTACATGGATACTCCATAACTAAAATATTAACATGTTAACAGGAAAATATTGTTGGCAGCAATATTTTCTAGAATGCTTTACAAGAAAAACAGTTGCATCAATTATTTGTTGCGTATTTTAAGAATATCAATTTTGTTTCTGGAAAATGTCACGCTTAGGATTTTCACACGAAGATTTTTTAAATGTATTAAGTATTTATATTGAATGTGGCAAAATAAAGTTAAGACCATGTCGGCTATATCACGATAAATATCCGAATCGACCAACACCTTCACCTGATACAATCAGAAGACTAAAAATAATAATTGCTTAAAATATTTCCCTTATAAATATCACTATGGAGTATCCATGTATGTACATTTGTTTTCATGGCACGCTTGAAAAAATCGTATTTAAAAATAAAACTTGATATTCTAAGAAAACGGGTTGATATAGGTATAGAAAAGATTAAAGCAATTTTGGGGAGCAGTTAATTTACCATCATAAAAAATAAAAATATACAGGGTGTTCCATTTAAAATAAGAAAGTTTTAATGTTTAAAGTTTTTTACAATGGGCCCTTAATTGTGACCTCCCTGTATATTTTATGTCAAGTTCAATTGTTTTTTGAGATTTATTGATTCTTTAACTATACAATAACAAAAAATGTTTAGTCCAGGAGCTAAGGTAAAAAATATATACGGATAATTTCATCGATATGCATTTACGAAATAATTACAAAATATGCAGATATCTCAGAAATGAGTAGACTTAGGTGAAAAACGTCTTCCATAAAATGTAATTATAATTTAATCCAAGAACCAAAAATATAATAAAAATGCTATATTGTATTTTAAAAATGAAATTTGAAGCTACCGGAAGTGACAGAAACATGCTAATATTTTAGTTTAAGAGAGCATATCGATAAATTTAAACCTACAGATTTAAAAAAAATATTTTTAATAGTTTCCTCAAAAGTTCTAATGCAAGCTCGTCGTAAATCACCCTGTATACTACGCTATCCATTTTTAATAAAGAAAGGTAAAATAATTATTATTTTATTACGGTCCGAAATTCAACAAGACATATACATTTCATGCATTCAGCAAATGACTAAATGAACGTCCGTCAAACGCTGTAATGTGTAAAATCTTGACAGTTTACTGAGTTTAACGAGTATTAAACGGACATTCCCTGAAATGACGTAAAGTTTCAGTCAAACAAAGAAATATTCATTTGATTACAGACTTTGCCGGCAATATGACCAATTACTAGGCTTTCCGCGTAATGACGCATTACGTCCAATGACTACGACATATACACCACATTTATTTTTTTTTATTCCAGTTTTAATTAGTTATATATTTTAAATACTACAATATTATTGACTTTTTAAAATAATTAGCGATATTTTGACTTGCTCCACTGACATACAAAATTGGTCTATAATTATTTTATTCACTAACAGACTGATAAACATATTTATTGGTTTCAATGATAGAAGGCTTTACTTTATCAATATTCATTTATGCACTTAATGAAAGACAAGAAACTTTCTTTAGTTGACGCCGCCCGAACCTCAGACGAAGCTACAAGAAAGAAATCAAGCGGCATGTAAGGAAAGTTTCTTAAACAAAGTCGAAATTTGACAAATATTTTGTCATTCGTTGGGAATATTTAATGTTTTTTTGTATAATATTTTAAGTTTCTCTTTGTTTTATAAATTAAATTGCCGAGTGGTACTGTCACTGAATTCTATTTCAGTAATAAAATGGGAAATTCCGTCAAGTTCGGCTCAATTTCGGTGTCGGCCATAGGCGCAGATAAATTTTGTACATTAAATTATTCAGGATAACTAACCAAAGAAAAAAGCAGATAATTTGATAAAGAGAGAACTATTAGCTATAGAAAATTGACACAAACATCGTTTTATGAAATATGCCGTGGAAGATATAGCTGAAAAACATAGTGTAACTGTGCTGCGCACACCGCCATATCATTGCAAACTAAATCCTATAGAACTTATATGGGCGTAAGTAAAAGTATTTGTAGCAAGACACACCACGACATTCAAAATAAAAGACGTTAAGCTACTGTTTGATCAAGCCATTAAGGAAGTGGCACTAGAGAAATGGCGAAAAGCAGTCCATCATGTCATTAAAGAAGAGGAGAAAATGTGGGATCTTGACCACCTGATCGATCGGACCGTCGACCCGTTAATTATAACGTCAAATGGAGATGACAGTTCTTCAGATGACGAAGTATATTATGATTTTTTATAATTTAATTTCTGTATAATTTATTTTTTGTATTTTATATTTTTTTTATAATGTTTAATAAAAAATAAGTGTACCCTATACTATGAACATAATGCACGCCTTTGTCACACAATTTTCAGTGTTTGTGACTGGATAATAATAGGCAAAACCCATAAATTGACCAAACCCGGGTGGTACTACCTGCACTTGATGAAAATAAAAAATTTTGCAATGAAATCAATGCCAAATTATGAAAGTAGCTTAAACATTCGTTGGGCCACTCTGTAGTACCTTTGCATACTTAATGAGCTTTTATTACTCTACACCAGCGGTTCTCAACCTGTGGTACATGTACCACTGGTGGTACATATTATTATTTTTGGTGGTACGCAAAAACAGACCTAAAACGCAATAACAGACCTAAAATTAGCAGCAAACAATAGTAAACATATTTTTACTATTGTTAAATTTTATTTTATCCCTTGGTTAAAATTTCGGCATACGAATTTCAATTAATTAAATACCTATATGTATTTTAGTTAAGTGGTGTCTAAAATTATAAGAAGAATTTTATGGTACATCACTCCAAAAGATTGAGAACCGCTGCTCTACACCTTTCTGAAATAAACTAATAAGACGGTGTTGTACCGTTGCGAAGGTCACACGTCGATACGGACGGCGGTGCTGAGTGATAGGAATTCCAACCTATTCTACCTATAATAACCAAATAAAAACGTTGACAATACACAAATAAATATAGAATAAACATTCAAAACTAAATTGCAAGTGTGTGCAGTGAGTGCATTGCAGTGTTGTGTAAATTACACTAACACAAAAAGCACTGCCCTGCACCACAAAAATCCACATTCCTGAAATACCACGAATACCGACGGTTTGCTGAACCGAACACGACAAACCCAATTTAACTCCGCCCATCAGGCGCGATGAGCGTCCCACCGGGTGCCCCAGGCACCCATGAACAAACTCTATGGACAAATAATGAATATATAGAAGACGACCGAATTAGTATCGCTAGTAGTCATGCTAGTGACGTAAGCCAGTTAAATAACCCAAAGCGAACAAAGACCCTACTGAAGTATCTTATGACATACAAGGTCTGCTGCAACATATGCCTCGAATTCCACAAAAAATGCCAGCGGAAATCGGAAAGGGAAAAACTCAGAATAGAAGTAACACAACACTTGAAGCATAAACACGCGGTAAAGTCGAAAATACCACACTAAACAAAAATCTGGAAACAAAAACGAGAAAACTGACACACACGACATATTTAAGCGCCTCTGAAAAGGACCTACCGTTAACTGACCGTATACAACTAGAACGACAAAGGGAAGAAGAAAGGGCAAAAATAATTAAGGGGGATGATATTTTCATAAAACCAAAGAATACCATCAAAATACAAACGGCAGGTGGAGAAATCAGGAGCAACCCACAAAGTACCACCAAAGAATACTCCGACCACAACCACTTAAAATACAAAACAGGTACTTTCAGACGACGGCACGGATATGGACATAGACATAGAAGACACCGATAAGGAATCAACGGCGCAATCTGAAATCTCGAGTAAGGTCAGAGAAACGCTCAAAACAAAACAAACAAAACAAAACAACCAAAAAACATCCCCACAACAACAAACTAAAACGAACCAGCCAAGAATAATCAAACCACCCCCCATCATTCTAAAAGGGGTAGTACAAACTAAGGAGGCATACACAGAGCTAACAAACGAACTAAAACGTACAATAAAAAACACATATTCAATCAAATTTACCAAAAACAATACCATAATTTACATCGACGATCACCAAGACTACGCTAATTATAAAACAGCACTAAAACAAGAGGAGAGGGTAGAGTGGCATACCTACACCTCACAGCAAGAGAAAACGCATGCATTTATTATTAAAGGATTGGACCATCTACCCGAAACTCAGGACATAAAGAACGAACTACGCGACGAACATGGCATTAATACAAAAAACGTTTATATTATGAAAACTAAATTTAGACCGTTGTATTTAATTATCACAGACGCAGCCACAAAACTGGGAAAGAAGAAGACAAACAACTGCAGTTATTCAATGCAAAAAGTGTGGGCAATGGGGGCATGCAACATCCAATTGCTACAGGCAAACGCAATGCCTCCATTGTGCCTTGCCGCATCCGACAGCTGAATGCACAAATCAAAGCAGCCCAAAGTGCATTAATTGCGGCAAGAACCACAGAACCACATCCCAACAATGCCCAGTTTGTCTGTACAAACTGGAACAATTGGAGAAGAACAGTCGACAAAGAGTAAAACCTAACATCCAAAACTACAAACCTGCACCTTTCCCAACGTATAATCCATGGACGGGCAGGGCAAATGCCCCATCGGCAGTCGATAGGGCAAATGTCGACACAATTCCAGAACGTGACCGCTATCCACTCCTGAGACGACCTCAAAATGAAGATTCTGATACCGAAATTGAACAGGAACAACGACAACCGCAAAGAACTAGGCTCCGCCCACAACAAGGCAGCCCCCCCCCCCCCCCCCCGCGGGCTCATTCGGAACAGCACACCCAAGTAGTTTATTCACTGCTATGAAGGAATTTAATAAACTTATCAATATTAACGAATTCATAAGGTTTTTAAACGACTGTACAAGAGAATTAAGAAAGGCTAATTCACAGGAAGAACGCGTTTCAATCATGATGTCGCTAATGGGCGACAATCTCAATAATTATAAAATTAGCATTCCATAATTATCTTAAAATTGCTACATGGAACGCGAACGGCGTTAAATGGAAAATTGGTGAATTAAAGCATTTTTTGACCAGGTATAGTGTAGACATTTTAGCTATTTCGGAAACGAAACTTGAACAAAACATAAAGTTTAAGATTCGAAATTATCAGGTGCATAGAGTGGATAGAAATGCACGTGGAGGGGGCGTGGCCCTAATAATTAAAAATAATTTAGCTCATGCTAAATTAGCACAAACTCAATAATTGAGCACATTTCAATAAAATTAACTAATAATTTAATAATTACGAGCTGCTATGCGCCCCCCACCTAAGAACGCAAGATGACGATTTTGGTCACATTTTTAACCAAGGAGCTAAGGTGTTAGTATTGGGCGCCCTCAATGCGAAACACACGACGTGGAGGAACAACATAACTGTGTCGAATGCGCAAGGACAGGTAATAAGACAATACATGGACAATAACGACATACAAATATTATTACCGACAAAACCAACATGTTACAAGTGCCCGACAGAACCAACTTACATAGACATTGCACTTTTAAAAAACATAACAGACATAAGAGAACTAAAAACACTGGACGAACTTTCTTCTGACCATCTTCCAGCCATGCTAGAATACAACACTAGCACAAAGAGGGAAAAAGGAAGTTCAACGTGGCTTTACAAAAACACAGACTGGACGAGATACAGACAAATACTAAATGACACCACAGAAATAACGAACAACATAACAACGGTAGAACAACTGGAAGAACAAGTGGACAAACTGACAAAAAACATACAAAACGCAAGAAACAGGACGGCCACAAAAATAAGAATAGAGTCAAACGAAATGAAATTACCACAAGACATACAAGACTTAATAAGACGTAAAAACCAAATAAGAAAAAGGTGGCAAAGACTCAGACAAATACAAGACCGAATACAAACTGACCAACTACAAGAAGAAATAAGACAAAGAATACAAGACCACAAAAACCAGACATGGACTAACATCATAACAAACTTAAACACCAGGGACAATTCACTTTGGAAGCTAGTAAAACGGACAAGAAAAAATGACGAACAGATACCCACATTTACTACAGAACCACAGACAAACAGACAAAAAGCGCAGACCCTAGCAGACCAATTTTCGCACGCATGCTCGGGGAAGCCCAATACAACACAGGAACAAAACGAGGTGACCAGAATCGTCAACAAGTTTACAAAGCAAAAATACCCCATCCCACCCTCTGTATTACCCACCCTTTATACAAATCCCCAAGAGCTGTATAAAGTGCTGAAAGAACTCAGAAACAATAGAGCGCCAGGGGAGGATGAAGTGTCAAACATCCTTCTCAAAAACATTCCACGTAAAACTGTTCTACAACTTCACTACATAATAAACGCTATTTTTCTGCTGCAGCCCTTTCCGAGCCAGTGGAAGAGGGCGATTATAGTGCCAATACTAAAGCACGGTAAACCGGCTGATAGACCAGACTCTTATAGGCCAATCGCCCTCCTCAGCTGCCTCGGGAAGACTGCGGAGAAAATAATACATCATAAACTCAAAATCAAAAGATTGGACCAGAATGTACCGGAGGAGCAATTCGGGTTCAGGGAAAACAGGGGCGCAGTACTGCTTGTTGCGCATGTCGCACAAAAAGCGCTAGAAAAAATGGAAAAAGAGCAATGTACTGTGCTACTGGCCCTGGACATACGGCGAGCCTTCGATAGTGTATGGTTCAATGGTTTGATTTACAAACTCATCACACTACACAATTTTCCACCTTACATAATAACACTGATGCATTCATACATAATTAACAGAACACTAAGAGTAAGGGTGGGAGATGATTTGTCCTCTCCTGTAACTCTGCATGCTGGATTGCAGCAGGGCACTGCACTGGCGGCGCCACTGTTCAACCTTTATACAGCCGATATCCCAGGTTTCCCAAACTCCAACCTGGCTATATTCGCAAACGACATACTAATGTACGCAAGCTCATACTATGCGAATGTAGCCAGACAGCACCTTTCCAACCACTTAAGTGTCCTACTCCCGTGGTACGAGAAATGGAAACTTGAAATAAACGAAGAGAAATGCGAATGCTTAATAATTACAACCAAAAGAAACAACGTTCATATAAATCAACACCTAATAATAAATAATAAAGAAATTGAACCCAAACAAACGTTAAAATATTTAGGAGTTACGGCTAGACAAAAAACTGACGTTTATACCAAACACGACAAAAACAATACAGAAATTCTACGCAGCGACCAACAATTTACAAAAATTACTTAGACACGGATCATTTCTTTCACCACAGAACAAACAGACAATTTACAATCAAATGATTCGACCAGTACTGACCTACGCAGGACCGGTCTGGTGCAGTATATCAGACCACCAATACAACAGACTACAAAAACTACAAAACATAGTACTTAGACAAATACTTTCTGCACCAAGACATACGCCACTACGTGTATTACATAACGCAACAAACACACCATACTTAAAACAGTACGTACAAGACGAAGCGACAAAGTTTTACGAAACAAAACCGAACAACACGATACTGACAGCAAACATGACATACATAAGAGAACAAGACGACTACATACACAAACCCCTTTACCACAAACTGCCAATTTATAATAAAAATAGAGTAAATTAAAAACCAACAACCATAACCAATTAAGAACGTTACACCATTTTTCATACCACGCGGGCTTAACCTATCCCACTTTAAAGTATCCACCCACCTGATCATTTCGAGTCTTTGACAAAATGCTACACTGTACCTGCGAAAATTAAGCTGTTTTTTTAACCTATTTTTCCAGCAAACGTACCCCAAACTCCATTAAGTTAGCGATAAAGTCATTTAAAAACCTTCAAGTCTCATTCAAAACTGAATCCTTCATGGCAGTAATAGACTACTGGAACTGTCCTTAATAAAAGAATTATAAGCCAGTGTGCTACTACCACGAGCCAACACCAGCTCCAACGGGGCGTTGCCTTGTTGTGTTATCTATGTGACGTAATATCATATATGTACATTATCTATGAGTTTAGTATCATTAGATTAGTTAGTAGTACCTGACAATGTAAAATATATAATAAATAAAGAGATTTTAAAAGTAAAAAGTAAGTAGACTAATAAGGGTGTAAATTACTATATTTCAGCCAAATCAAACTTTCAAAGCGACTTACGGTTTAACTGAAAATGAGGTAAACTTTTAGATAAAAGCCCATGTTTTTGTTTGGTGGTTAAATTCTACAGAAAATGCTCCTGTTAGTTACATATCACACATTATCATTTATTTTAAAAATGGCCGCCTAGATCCATTTTCTTTTATTTCCTAAAATGTCCATAACTTTGTTAAAATAAGGTAAATGGTAAGCCACGAAAATATTGAAATGCTTCGGTTTAACGTCCTTTATGATATAAAGTCAACTTGCTCGAGAAAATGTATCCCTTGGGGCTATTTTATTTAAAACGTGCTTTTAAAAAATAAACGGAATTTCTCGATTTTTTTAAATAGCAACCCATCTTTGTATTATCAAAATAAAGTTCTTTATTTAATTACCACAAGTTAAGAATTATTCCTTAGATAACAGTAGAGATTAAATATAATTCCTGGACGTGTATACTATAATAAGCCATACAAGTCTAGTAGGCGGTAGAAAACAATTAATTCATTTTAATATTCGTAATTATGATTGTCAGAAATGTCAGATGGAGTTTATCTATCGGCCATTTTTGATCTATATACAGGGTGTCCCATAACTTATGGGCCGTAGAGTAACTGAAGATGCTAGACATGAAACTAAGCCGATTATGTCATATAAGTTTTTTTTTTGATAATTAAAATATTAATTTAATTATGTACTATGTTTTTTATGCTTTGAGATGTTTAAAGGGAAATATCTCGAAAACCCTTAAAGATATTAGGATCAATCAAGTACACCTTTTTGACTCAGAAAATGCCCTTCTTTAAGAAAATATAATTGAAAAACACCTAATATCACAGATAAGAAAAAAAATCATAGATTTATAAAGCCCAGTGTATGCAACTAGCGCCCTCTAGTTTGAAACTTAAAAATTTCTACAAATTCTTATTTCTTGCTCATAAAAACATAATATTGCCAACTTTCAATTAGATTCATTAAATCGTTTTAAAATTATGGCTTATTTTCGAGAATAAACTTTTACTTTCAACACCCTGTATCTCTCGATAAAACTTATATGACTTTATCGGCTTAGTTTGATGTCTAGTATCTACAGTTACTTTACGGCCCATAAGCTATGGGACACCCTGTATATATACACCGTTAAGCATTCTGCTCACATTCAGTCGGCCGGCCAGAATTTACCGAGGAGATAATGGCCGGCCGGCCGATTTCGCTACAAACACACAGTTAAATGACGGACCAGGGCCGACCGCCGAGTATCAGTTGTGTAAACGTGTGTAGTCGTTTGCCGGCCCATTTTATTGCAGGCCTACTTTTACTTCTGACGAAAATGTTGTTGTTGGAAATGAATAAAAGAACTTAAAAAGGTTAAAATATAAAACAACTTATTGATTTGTACCGCAAACATAAATGTTTTTGGAAGGAAAATGCATTACATTTTTTATTAAAATTGCAGAGAGCTTCAGGGGGCAGTACTTACAGCACTCCGGGGGCAGAGCATCCCGATACAGACAACGAATTAAAATAACCATAGGTTAAAAAATAAACATTTACATAGGAATCAGATATTTTTACGTATAGTTAGGATTTTCATATTTTGCAGACTTTAACTGTATTCTAGGGCGCATTTCAGGAAAATATTTTTGTTTATACAGGGTATTCCAAAGAAGTGTGACGTCATAAGGATCTATTTTTTAGATTGCATGCCATAAATATTCTTACTAATTTGGATGCCTCTTGTAGTTGCCTACATACCCCCAAAATTTTAATGAAATTGATTCATAAACACTAAGAAAAATCAGTTTTGCACCACTGATTTTAAAAATTAATAAAAATTTAAAATAATGCCTCGTTATTAAAATTAAACAAAGGTCAAACAGTCTTGTTAACCAAGTTTGATTAATACTAATTGTACAGGGTATCCAAAGTTTAGTGTCAAACTTTGCAAACTTTAAATCAATATATTTTTCTTATTTCAAATTGGAACCCCTGTATATTATTACGTCATTCGATGCAGAATTAAAAATCAAACATTTGTTCTAAATACAACCCTATCGCAATTTCTAACGCATCAAAACTTATTTGCAGAAAACTCATTCCAACAGTCATTATTATGAATAAATACCAAAGGTGACTTTAAGAAACTATTTATTGGTAATAACGTTTACTAAAGTGACAAAAATTCTTTTTGTACGCTCCTAATATGAAAATCATATCTACGAGCTCTTCTTGGTTGTATTCCATCACAAAAAATAATATAGCTTAAATAATTAATAATAATCTAACAATATTTGAAATTATATCATAACTAAAGTCAAAATGGGCTTTTGTCATTTTAATAAACTTTAATACCAATAAATTGTTTGCAAAGCTACCTTCGATATTTATTATAATGACTGGTGGAATAGTTAATAAAATGAGTTTACTGCAAATAAGTCTTGATGCGTTAAAAATTGCGATAGGGCTGTAATTAGAACAAATGTTTGATTTTTAATTCTGCATCGAATAACATGATAATATACAGATATTCCAATTTAAATAAGAAAAATAAATTGATTTAAAGTTTGCAAAGTTTGACACTAAACTTTGGACACCCTGTACAATTCGTATTAATCAAACTTTGTTAACGAGACTGTTCGACCTTATTTTTTAAGTACCTTTGTAAAATTTTATTAACGAGGCATTATTTTTATTTATTATTAACTTTTAAAACCAGTGGTGCAAAACTGATTTTTCTTAGTTTTTATTTTTTTTTTCGCCTATAATACTGAACCGATTTCATTAAGATTTCAGGGATGCATACAAATAAGTAAGAATATATAGTCTGTTATCTAAAAAAATAGATCCTTATGACGTCACACTTTTTTGAAACACCCTTTATAAACAAAAATATTTTCCTGAAATGCGCCCTGGGATACAGGTAAAGTCTGCAAAATATCAAAATCCTAACTTAATTAATAAGTGAGCCCCCGAAGTGATTGTTGATCAAAAAATGAAATGGCAAATGCGTCACTAGCCCTAATTCTTAATTATAAAGGCCTTTTTACATTGGGTGCAATTGCAAGAAAAAATTGCCTGAAAGCATGCGCTTTGTCGACGTTTTAAATAGCTGATGCAGGTTTTAAATGGGAAAACGTGCATCAGCTGATTCAAACGTCGTCGAAGCGCATGCTTCCAGGCCATTTTTCTTGCAATTGCACCCAATGTAAAAAGGCCTTAAGAAATATCTTTAACAATTTTAAAATATCGCGGCGAAGGCTTTGATAAATAAACTTGTACAAGTGTTATAATGATAATTTCTGTCCCTTCCTATCCCCTCCCCCTTCGATATTATCATAACTTTTAATTTTAAGTTGAGAATAAAAGTGCAATTATTGTTTTTGTTTGTTTAGGTTTAGAAGGAAAGAAAATATTATTGAAAAATGGCGTTAAAGAGGTTGTTAAGCGAGGCCGAAAACCAAAAGCACTTAAAATTAAGCAAGAACTCGACGAAGGACCACCTCCAGTGTTGGAACCAATTTTTCCCCAAGAAGAAAATGTCGAGGTAAAAAAGACGCCAAAAAAACGAGGGCGAAAACCACAAGTTAAAATTCCAGAGCTAATTGATATTAAAAAAATTAAAACCGAAATAAAGATGGAGCCTTTAGATGAGGTTGAGGTACCAATAGAAGAACCAGCTGTGTTGTTGCCGATTGAGACGCCTAGTCCAAAAAGGAAGGGTGGAAGGCAAAGGTAAACAACTAATGCACTTTTTGTTCTTCTAGTACAGGGATGGCGAACCTTTATACATCTACGAACCATTTTTTTCTCCAAAGAAATGTTTAATGTGACCATGACGTGCCAAGAAACGAATTGACTTGGTGATTATTTGGTAAAATATTTGCAGTTGACGACGTAAGCGTTCACCAAACAAAATTCTCAATTCCTCTGTCCAAATTATTTTGTCCCGTGCCATAGGTTTGCCATCCCTGTACCTTAGTAGACGCTCATGAACAATGGCACCCAGTGGTGACGGATTTTAAATATTAATACATGTATAATTAATTATATAATAACACCAACGGTCAAGTGAAATATTGTCACTTTTTTTAAAATTAGGATATTATTCCAATGTTTCCAAATTTGTCATTTTTTCGTACACATAAAAAACAGCAGCGCTACAGTTAAAAAGTGTTTCTAAAATTGTTGGTAAAGTAAATTTCTTGTCACTTTTACGTCCTAGACCGGAAAATTAGCTTTCTTGTACCAATTTCTTTATCTATATTCAGTGTTTACTTAGTTAAATACTTTTTGAAATTTTAAATATAAAAATATATAATTATCAAGGAAGAAATTTCATAATAAATTAGATTATAATGAAAAAATAGTTAGTTATTTTACATAATAAATTTTAAAAAAAACAATATTTAAATTTGGATCTTTTGCGAAAATTTTTAAATCATCAATTATTTTAATTCCCTAATGGATTATAATTTAATCTAACATTACGAAACTTTGCCCCAATTTACTCAATTCTCGATTTTATCGTTGTATAGTTTTTCCTATAAAATAATTCAATTATTTTTAATGTTCAAAGCATCGACAACGTTTTTACATGTATAAGATTACATTATATGTGATATAGCATACCTGTTGTATTTTTATTATAAACCTTTTCAAAAAAAAAGTCTTAATTGAATAATTTTAAATAAAAATACATAGCCGATTTGCACTTTATTGTAAAGTTAAATTCTAAAATGTAATTATTTAGATACATACAGCCCCAATAAACATTTTTCGCAACTTATGGTAACACCAAGTTATATAATGGTTATATAAAGGTATTAAAAGTGTATAAGGTTATAACGGGTTTATAAGATTACAATAAGTTACAAGTATATAATAAGGTAATATACTAATAACATTTGTTACAAGTCGTCCTAAAATAAAAATCTTTATATTTTTTTTTCTGAAAACTTTACCTGAAATTAGTTATTATTGGATATTCGATTATTTTAAATATGGCATTTTCAGACTTTGACAGGCTGTAGCATTGGACCGTGCATCTTAGAAAGAAGTGTTTTTACCTCACTATGCCGGGTGTTGCATCGTCGAGCGGGACATAGGAAATCCCATGTAATTTTAAATGGGGTCAATTATTGGCTTCCCTAATTATTTTAGAGAAAAATTCTATTACGATTTATTAAAGAGCACTAAAACCCACATTCAAAAGAATAACTTTAGATATTTTTGATGAGCCCGTTTACGGGTTTTCGCCGATTTCTTTTTAACTATTTTTCCTTTTTATGGCCCCGTATTTGCGGGCACCAATCAAGGTAAAAGATGACTGTCAAATAAAGTTGTCATTTTGAAATGTGTGCTTTATTGTTATAAAAACTCGTACATCGAAAATATTAAAGGTGTATTTATGAGTACAAATTAATCTGAATAAAACTAAAATAAAGTATCCAATTACAAGGTTAATTATGACATTTTACATGTTTCAATATTTTACTAATTAATAGGTAGGTACTATTAAATTGTTAGAACTTTCGGATTTAAGAAGATGTTCAAATATTCCTCCATTGACTGCTAGACAATAACCGAGGCGATCATAAAATTCTCTTCTTATATTCGCTAGTTGGTAAACTGAAATTCTATTGTATTCGGTAGAAATAGCATTTTTTAACTCGTCTAGATTTGGGTACTTTTATCTTTGTATATCCTGTTTTTTAAATGGCCCCAGAGAAAGAAATCATTTGGCGATAAATCAGGAGACCTGGCTGGCCAATTTACTGTATGATTTAAGCCAATAACATTTCCATTAAAAGCACGGTTTAAATGTTCCCGGACAGCCAGGGTACTATGTGCCGGGCAGCCATCCGTTTGGTACCAAACTTCCTGATTTTCCCTGGCGGCATCATGTAAAGTAGGTAAAATATGATCTTCAAGTAGTTCCAAAAAATATTCTGCATTTAAATTTCATGTAAGAAATAATGGCCCGATAATATTTTCTCCGAAAATCCCAGCCCAAACATTAACTTTTTGTGGATATTGCGTCCTTGTTTCGACAAACCTGTGTTGGTTTTCTTTGCTCCAATATCGATGATTTTGGACATTGGGTTAATTGTTTAAGGTAAATGTGCATTCGTCAGTGAAACAAATGTTTTTTAAAAATTCCCTATCCATGTTTGCTCTTTCAATCATACCAAAACAAAACTCCTGTCGTCGTATTTCGTCCCTATCTCTTAGCTCTTGGTGCTTTTCATATTTGTTGTTGTGCTGATCTTCCCATCATTTTCTTCCACGCACAATAAAACTTGCAAGTCCCTATCATTTCTTGCATCTCTTCTTTGTTCCTGCCTTTCTTCACATCTGCAGTTATTTATTACAGTGCCTTCTGTCTCAAATATCTTGATAGTCCGTTCGACTGTAGATTTTGCAGGTATCGGTCTATTCGGATACAGAGCAGCAAACATGTCTGACACATTTTGATAACTATTTCCTTGATAATACCATTTAATCATCAATATTTTTTCTTCAGAAGTGTAATTCATGGCTAATATTTTCGATGTACGAGTTTTTATAGCAATAAAGCACACATTTCAAAATGACAACTTTATTTGACAGTCATCTTTTACCTTGACTGGTGCCCGCAAATACGGGGCCATAAAAAGGAGAAATAGTTAAAAAGAAATCGGCGATAACTCGTAAACGGGCTCATCAAAAATATCTAAAGTTATTCTTTTGAATGTGGGTTTTAGTGCTCTTTAATAAACCTAAATAGAATTTTTCTCTAAAATAATTAGGGAAGCCAATAATTGACCCCATTTAAAATTACATGGGATTTCCTATGTCCCGCTCGACGATGCAACACCCGGTACCTATTTGTTTTTTATTCTCTTTCTAAAAATTACAACTAAGTAACACCTTTTTTTTAATTTAAACATGCTAAACCGAAAATTTCAACTTTTAGATAGATTATAAAATACTAAGATAAAGAGGTGAAAACCATTTTCCTCTAAGATACCCGTTCCAATATTACATTCTTTAAAAAAAAAGTATGTTGGATGTGCCCTGACTATTTGGGACATCCTGTATAATTTAATGTAAATTTAAATTGTAGATCAAAAACTTCCTTATAACTCTGTGTTTGAAAAATATTAAAAAGTTGAGTAGTTTAGATACTATGGAATCCTATGTTGAGAGCGTGCCACCCTGTATAAGAATCTACAAAAAATATGTCAATCGCTGATATGTAGTTTTGAATTTCCCAAATAGTGTTATTCTAACCTGAACCTTGATACATGAAACCTTCCTAATTAAAGCGTCAAGACTACGTCTTACAAAACTAAGAATTATTTAGTTTATAATGACAACCGCTATTGTATGAATATTGTAATTTTAAATTGTCTTCGTTAATATGCATAATATCAAAAAATGATTATATATAAACATCGCAGAGATGTATTTTCTCTCGGGTGCTATAGAGCCCGAAAATTTAGTTTTTTATTTTTAGGCGAGTTCGGTTAATCATCGGCGAGGTCTCCGATCCCTCGGATTGTCAAAATGTCGTTCATTTAATCGTTTCAGAGCTGACGGCTGACATTTATCTGCGTTCGTTTAAACCGGGGCAGATGATTCGGAACGTCATCTTTTTCATCGGAGGTTTTTGACCGAGGATAAAAGCAACGTCAGCTGATTGACAAATATTGCTTAAGAAAGTTGGGTGTTGGGTTAATAATTTCATTCAATTAGGGAATCCAAACCACGTGATTTAATATGGCGGTTGGCTGGTAAAAAGCATTAAGCCACCCGTTAAATGTCACCAGCAATATTATTTATATAGTCACGTGCACCAATTACAACGCAGTATTTGCCAGCCAGCCGCCATTTGGACACATCGTTGGATTGCCTAATTCAATTCATCATCAAATTATGGCCGATTTCAACAATTGGAATTAAACATTAACAAATTATTATCCATTTTTATCATGAAAGGCCAAAAGTGAGGTTATCCTGTTTGTCAAATGAATATGAACCGTTCCGTAATTACCGACAACCTCGGAGTAATCTGCTGATCAGCTGTTTTAAATATGTTCTCTTTCATCTCATCCGCGAGGAATAACCGAACTCGCCTTTTATATTGTGAAGTAAAAGATATTTTAAGAAACGGGCTCTTTAGCACCCTTGCGGGTATTAATTTAGACATGCTAGTAAAAAATTAAAATGAAATAGTTTTTCTCAAAATCCTGGAAAAACCATTTTGCGAAAAAGTCCTGCTGGCAACGTCTCAAGATGCGAATATCGGCGCGACCGAAGAAAATATTCTATGAATTTTTTATTGCCGGGGATACATAATTTTCCATGGGAAGAGAAATTATCCCTACAAATTTTATTAGGGGGTTTTTGTTAGAGGTTAATGGTTTATTGTAAGGTAAATTTATAATAATAATAATGGGATTATCCCATAAATTCATCACATCTTGATAATGTGATATAGTAAATAAGTAATATTCCCAGGCAGGTAGGTATTTATATAATTACTGGTAATTACAATAATTTTTTTTTCGTTTGAGGGTCTGACTGTAGGTAGGGGTGTTCCCATTTCAAAATATTTTTTTGTTATGGGATAAAAGGAATTATTCAATCTCAAGCGTGCCGGTGTGTGATTTACTTAGTGCCATCAGTGTTATACAAATTACGTATTATTTATATTTTATTTTCGCGTCAATATGGGAAAAAACAAACAAAAAAAACCATATCAATCCAAGAGGAGGAGTGTTCGACAAAAAATGTTAATTACTAGAAAAACGCGTGGAGAAAAGTATCTAGCAAAAGCATTGACCGTTACAAGGTAAGAGTTTTTTATTACAAAATACTAAACATATAGGCGCCAAGTGATTTTATTCTAGAGGGGGAGCAAAACAGTTTAACACGTACCGTATTGGAGTACAAACAGGGTGTCTCACGGTGACCGTCCATTGTAACATTTTGGAAAGTAATGCGATTTTAATCATAAAACCTTGGATAATGGGGGTTTCTGAGACGCTCCCTTTAGTTCAAATAATGGCTACCTTATGCGACTCCAGGTTATACAAGAAGTTGTCTCAAACTTGCACATTTTAAATGGAACACCCTATCTAAATTTTGTTTGGTGTTCCTTTCTTCATTTCCGATATTTTTTATTAAACACATTTTGTATCCTACTCTATCCGTTTCTGAGGCAATTTTGTTTTCTCAGATTTTGACTTTTACAGGGTCTTGCGTAAAATTGAATAATTATTATTAAAAATATTTTAAAGGTAAAAGTGAGAAATTCGAAATTTTGCTTGTCCGCTTGTGAAATTTGACAATATTGTGCTCGATAATAAATTATCGTAAAATTATATATTCTAGATACAGGAAGGTGGAAAAGTAACAATGGGCTCTTTCACTTTCTTAATTTTGATAGTTTTGGCATTTAAATTGTTAAGTCGGTGCTATTATAAGTGGTTTTGATCAATAAAACTGTTGCTGGGTCATACCATTAGTTTTTTTCAGCTCATTAAAAACCTGCTTAAATTCGAACAAATTTAAAAACCCAAAACAGGCGCGATCTATGACGTAGGTTCGAAAGAACGTTGCTACTGAGCATGCGCGGACCGGCGCATGAAAGCTTACAGGGATCGTATCGATCGGGAAACAGCTGTTCGTCTTTTTATGTTTTTGTTGACATCTGAAATAGTGTGGAATTTTTATTAATTTTTGTTTTGTCTTTTTCTTTAATTGATAATGGAACCAAGTTTGAGAAAGGATCTTCTGATAATCTTCGCAAGGTGAATGCCTAAATGGTGAACGACTTTTTCGTTACAAACTCAAACTTTTTCAGTGCTGAAGTTAAAAACAACAAAGTAAGTAGACTTTTTTGCAAATTATCCTTTAAACAACAAACAACCAGTGTATACATTATCTAAAATATTCTTTTTTTATGTCTTTCTGACCTTTGCTTTTACATAAACTAAAACAAATTTTAAAGTCAGATTATTTAATCTGAGGCTCGATCTGAGGTTAAAACTATCTTTTCCATTTATTACCAATGTATTTTTATTTACTTTTAGAGCACAAAAATCATCATACAGTGACAATGCAGTAGGCTATGTTCAAGTCAAAAGAGAAAATCATTTATGTATTGTACATGTTAAAATTACACTTGAACATAAGGTACGCAACAAAGGATACTATGTGGAAGCTACAATTGATTTAAAATAAGAGGTTGTTATTAGTTGTGAATGCAAAGATTGTGCTGCCAGTGAAGGTAAGTCTATGATTTCTGTGTTTAAATTTACAATGATATATTGGGTTACACTAAAGTAACCTTCGTAAAGTTTTCCATAAGTACACATTTTTGCCTTCAAAGTAAAAGTTAAGTAGGGTTCGAAAGAAGAAGATCTTTTAATTTGTCAAATGTAATGGTAAACCTTAAAATTTCATTTCAACGACTGCTTGCTGGACATTTATTTGTTATTTATACCAATTTATTGTATTTTAGGAGACTGTAAACATGGCATTGCCTTTCTTTTATGGCTACATAGGAGAAGTGAAGAGCCTTCAGTGACTTCTGTAATTTGTTACTGGAAATAAGCAATACTTACCAAGGTAGGGGATGCAAAAATGGACTTGGATTCATTAGTAAATAAAGCAGGACCAACATTGGTACCTTGGAATCCTCAAGTTAATATTATGGAAGTTACTCTAGGTGAAGAAAAGTGTACAAATATTATAAATTATGCAAAAATGTGTTGGGAAAGCCAGATTTTCCCATTAATGTTAAACATGTAAAAGAATAATAATAAAGTTTAAAATGTTTATTTGCCATCTTTTACTTTATTGTAGGTAACCTTTTATAGGCAGGTTTCTTTTAATGCTTATGCTTAGCTCAACCAAAAATTTTATGATTATGATTAGTATTAAAAGAATAGTTATGTTGGGTTGAAAAAAGATTTTTAAAAATATATAATTCACCGGTAACTTTCACTGGACATAAATGACATTGGCAGGCATTATTTACTTACAATCAAAGTTGCCTGATTAGTAAAATAAAAATTGAGGTAACCGGGCCACTGTTATTGTGAGAAAAGTATTTCTACCAATGTCATGTCACCGTCAAAGTTACTGGTAAGTTAATTATTATTAAAAATCTACTCTATAATCTACTTAATTTATATAAGAAAGTATAATTGGTCAAAAAATGTAGAAAGCTTGAGAAATAAGTAAATTAAAACGCATTTTGGTTGATACCCAATTTATTTTTATCACAAGACCCCGACAATCTGGTTTCAATACCTTAATACTATTAATATAAAATATGATAAACATAGCTTTAAAGTAACATTTTTATTAATCTCAGGTACAACTATAGAACAAGTAGTGCAGTCTTGTTTCTAGCATGAACAAACTCCATTTTTCTTTTTTTTTGGCAGATCTGGTTAGCTGGCTTTAAAAATATTCTATTGCCCATAGTTTTATAGTGAATCCAATTAGCTGCATCCTCCTGCAGCTAAAACAAACATAAATAAGTAATATACAATTTAATTTAAAGATACTTTCACACAAGTTATATTCATTTTTAATAAAACACTTACAAGTTTAGTTCTTTTCGTTTAAAAAAAATATTTTTTATTGCTATAGATGTCTTGTGCTGTTTAAATAATACTCACATTAAAATGGTCCTCACAAACCATATTATAAGGTTCGAGTTCGAGAACGCTGACGCTGGTATTTGAGCAGCACTTACAACACAACGCTTAGGTTTTTTGGTAGACACTTTTATTTATACATGTAAATGAATTTAAACCAAAAATAAAATATCAAACCATTGAAATGTCAACAAATAAACTGGGTTAGGATTTTTTTAATCTGTCATCCAAGCTACCTTCTGGGATTAATTTCGGTGTTGCCAAATGTAAAATGTTTTATAAGTTACATACGGTGTAAGAAAAATATTGTGCTTAGAAGTTTATTAAATTTATTTTAAGACAAAATATAGTACTTGAGAAATGATATGGTAATTTTTTTATTATTCCAGATAAGTCCGTTTTGGACTATTATTTCTATTGGATTATTTTTCAGTCATTATTCGTATTACAATATAAACATTTTACAAAAACACTGGCAACATTGTCAAGTTCCATTTCCATGACGTAGTTTCGATAAAGTCCGCGTTTTTGTTCTAATAGTTTTTTTATTTATTTGTTTTCTCAGTAATGGCTTAAAAATATCAGAAAGTAAAAACACAGAAAATTTTATTTTATGTTCCTTTATACACTACAACCAAAATCAAAATTTAGTGAAAGAGCCCATTTCGTATCTTTTAAAACTTTCAAAACGTATTTTTTTACGTTGCCTCATTAAATTTATAGGAGAGAATATTCCTTATCTATTCACATAGGGTGTCTCTATACCTAACCAGAATAATTTCATATTTGTGTACAGTTTGTCGCAAAATATTCTAATATCCAGCGACCAGCAGTCTTATTGATTTTTAACAAGTAGGTCATGATAAACAATCTAATATTATTTTGTATGTACAAGGTAGGGTGTCTTGTTTGCGACACTTTTGAAGGGTATCTCCGTTCTTAGTACCTACAGATAGAATGATGCGGTTATCCCAAACTGATGTCACTATTTTGTGAAACAAACGATGCCCTAAACCGATGTATCATGGCCCTCTTAGTTTTTGAGATACAGGGCGAGTTTGAAATCTGTGCGTTTTCAAACACCCCTTGTATTTCAGTTATCTTATACCCTATCGAAAATATGAGGAGAATTTTTTACGTAGAATTCAGTGGCGTAATTAGTATTTTTCCAGGTACCCCCATTTTTGAAAAATATACCAGTTATTTTTTTTTTAATCGAACGCCCTGAATATTTATTCATAGTTGTATTCTGCTTACTGACGGCTTTCCAAAAATATATTATGGTTGGCACTTTGTTTTAACAGGAAGGTTAAAATTTATATTTTTTAAATAACAAGCTTTCAGTTAACAATATTTTATTTTCCAGT
Source organism: Polydrusus cervinus (assembly GCA_935413205.1). NCBI lineage: Eukaryota > Metazoa > Arthropoda > Insecta > Coleoptera > Curculionidae > Polydrusus > Polydrusus cervinus. The sequence goes on from OW284514.1 coordinate 49,511,720, forward strand.
ACAGAAAAGAAGTTCATCCACTAATTCTCCAGTTTCACCATTATTGAGAAAGTAGTATCTGGATCGATTTTAAGATTACGGACCTGTGTTAAACTAGCAGTAAATTACCGAGCAAAGCAGGAGACAAAATTTTTTGTTAAAGCGGATAACCTTGTAGCAGATATAAAAAACATTTCATTTCATGTTTTCCCAAAAAAAGAAGTGTTTTTAATCTTATAAAGTCAGAGCAACAAATTTCAATGCTGATAAGAGAGACGCGGGGGCAGTCTGGTAATCTACTGTGGAAGCAGGAACGAAGTCTTAGACTAACGGCCTCTAATTTTGAAACTGTTTGTAAATTACGAAAAACAAGCTGTGAGAATGTGGTAAAAAATCTGTTCTATAACAAATTTATGGAAAGCTCTGCAACAAAATATGGAGAAAAAGAACCTATAGCTATAAAAGCATTTGAAACGAAAACAATTAAAAAAGTTAATCCTTGTGGTTTATTTGTCCATAAAGACATTGCTTTTTGGCAGCTAGTCCAGATGGACTTATTGGAGACGGTGGAATAATCGAAGTAAAGTGTCCTTCGACAGCGAAAATGTTAACACCAGAAGAGGCCATTCAGCAGAAAAAAATAACTTTTGTTACACTAAACAATGGCAAGTTACAATTAAAGAAAAACCATAATTATTTTTATCAAATACAAGGACAGCTCCAAGTAAGACATAGGTCATATTGCTATTTTTTGTTGTGGACTACATTAGGAGGTATGATGTTTTACAATATGTTTATACAATATCTGTAATTTAAAAAATCCCCCATTTGTAAAATATTATGTATGTACTCTTGTACTTAATATATTTAAATTTACACATTTTTTTAGATTAAACGAGATGATTTGTTTTGGAAAGACAAAATGGAGCCATATCTAACAAGGTCTTACTTAAACTGCTTACTACCTGAAATTATCGATCCTAGACATACAAGAAGACTAAAAATTAGAAACCCCCCTCGAGATTAGCTAGCTAATAATAATAATATAAGTTTATTTTTAAAAAAATTTAATATAATAAATATAATACATATAATTTATTATCATATTATTTTGTATGGAATAAGCTAACTCTGTTATAAAGTATTTATACATTTGTTTAAATTTTCTTTATAAGAAAAATCCAACTTTTTCAATTAATTCGTTCATCTGTCGAGTTAAAATTTTGTAAGTTATGAATAAAAGATTTTATAAAATATCTTATGAACTAAAAATATCAAGAATATCTTTATATAAGCATGGTCATACAAAAATAAAATAATATTTTCCTGAACTATTAATTATTCTCCTGGACTAATATAGCCATAATTGAATAAATCAGAAAATATTAAAATATAATAAAATACTACCTGTTTTGGGTCATGAGATGAGCTGGTATTTCTGCGAATTGCTGGCGTCCGGCGTGCCCCGATCAAATTAAACAGCAGTGATGCCAGTGCATCACCGCTGGTCAGAGGGTGGAACGATTTGCATACATCTAACGGGGCGGATTTCCTCCGCGACGCCGGAATTTCTGTTCTGTTGTATCGCCTTTATTACAAAGTTAGTGATTAGGAAGTATCAGTCCAAAAACTACAATCCTAGAAAAGACATATCCAACCGGCTATATACAGTGTGTCCACGAATAGAGTTTGGACGAAGAAAAACTTTTTTATTAGTAAGTATAGAAGAGAAAGTCATTATTTATAAAAGCGTCTGCTTCTGCTGAAACTACAATTTCAAATATCAGATTTACTATACAGGGTTCGTCAGATTTTTTTTTTATTTCGTTTAAAATAAATTTATGCAAAAACAAACAGCTATTCAGTTGCCTTCTTACTTAGAATATGATTTTATATCTGCCCGAATAACGATTTTGTTGTAAGAAAACTATTTTTCTTTGTCTACTTTTGAAGTATTTTTTTTCATATTTCTTTAATTTATTCAATCATAAATTAAAAATGTTTTTTCTGTCCAACCCTGTATAGTTGTATAGTTATCGCAAATCTGATATTCGAATCTTTTTGTTTCAGAACAAGCAAAATTGATTTAATAAATCAAGGAATTGAAAATTAGAATTGAAAAAAAAATTCAAAAAACCAAAAATGTTGTTTCTGACGAATGCTGTATAATAATCGCAAATCTGATATTCAAAATTGTAGTTTCAGCACAAGCAGACGTTTTTATAAAGAATGACTTGTTCTTCTATACCTACTAATAAAAAAAGTGTTTCTTCTTCCAAACTCTATCCGTGGACACACTGTATAACAAGAAAAATTTAAATAAAGCTATCAAGTTCTATGTAAATGATAATTATGCTCACAAAAATCTAGACACGAACAGCAAAAAATCTCCACACGAGAAAATCTTTTTAGTCCGGGCGTATATACAGGGTGTTTTTTAATTGAGTGCCGATACTAATCCTTGGGTGATTTTAGGAAGAAAAGTTGATATTAACATATGTCCTAAAGCTCTTCATTTTTGAGCTACAGGGTGTTTTAAAAAAATATAACTTTTATCAATTATTATATCACTCTTAGATATTTTTATGAAATTTTATACACACCTCTTAATAATTAAGGGGCATTTTTTGACTTAAATTTTTTTAAAATTTTTACCAGTGACGTCCGTACGGAGTTTGAGCTGAATATTTTTAAAGAAAAAAATGGTACGCTACTGATTTCTCTAAACCTAAATTTATATTTAAAATCTTCATTTATTTTGGAGCAAATTTGTTCCATAGACTTACTTTCGTATGACGCACCCTTTTTGCACAAAAAAATAAAAACAAAAAAACAATTTTTTTCTTCGGTTCATTGAGACTGGTTTCGATATTTTGTTGAAAAAAAAAATAGATAACCTTTAGGACATATGTTCATATTCACTTTTCTTCTTAAAATCACCCAAGGATTCACAACCTTAAGTATCGGCACTCAATTAAAAAACCTGTATAATACTTTTTCACCATTGTATTGTTATATTTTTCCCTGCGAGTTCAACAATCATTTTATATGAATAATGAACTTATTTTATTATTTACTTAAACGGTTTAGACAACGTATCTAAACTAAATTCAGGCATTACAGGAGACATTAGAGGAGAGTAGGAGGGGCTAAAAAAGTAAAATTTAGAGGCCTTCTTTCCTCATTGGAGAATTTGTGTAACCCATTAAATATAACCACACCCTGAATTCTAATTTATCAAATCCGTACTAAGTACCTTTAAAAAAATGCAATTAATTTTTATTTATTTTACAGAAAACCAAAACCTGAAACCTCGTCCATAGAAGAAGTAATGAGCGACCTTTCGTATCTTCTAGAAAGCGAACAGATCAAAAAAGAAACGGTCGAACCTGTCGCAGAACAATCCAAAGTGGAACCAGTAAAGTCAAAAAGATTAACTAAAAAGCAACGATTAGATCTTATAAAGCAAGATTTTATAAAGAAGGAAAACATTGAAAATACTTTAAGAAAACTGGATCCGGCGGATACGAAGGTTATAGATAGATTAGATCTAAACGTGCGAAAAATTAAGACTGTTGTACCAACTGTTAAGAGAAGACATAGTATTGAAAAGTTTCCTATAAGTCCTGTGGATTCAGTTAACGATGGGTTACCTTCTCAGCTATCAGTGTTTAATCAATTACCAAGGTAAGATTTAATTTCATATTGTTTTGGATCCACATATATCATCAGGAGAAGCAGAAAAGTTTTAATGAAAGTTAGGAAAAAGTGTTGCCTGAATAAATCTTTAAGGTAATAATGTCGCGATGTCGCCTATTAAAATGGTAGGCGACTGGTACGTGTAGCTTAGATAGTTTGAAATTACGTTTTAAGCTATTTAATTTGTTGTGCGCTATTTATTTACTGAAACACCAAAGATTTTTAATAGTTTTATTAAAGCGAAGTAAAGTAAAACAAAACACTTTACGATTACATTATGGTGATTAACATAAGAAATAAAAATAAAGTTGTCAAATCAGTAAATTTAGAGAGTTTTCTCTAAAGAAGAGTTGTCCCCGTAAAAACTCACATACGCTGCTATTTGAAGTAAGTTCAAGAGAAACAATTTCCGCTTTACAGTCAACTCAGACCAAAAGAGAAATAAACAATGTAACAATTAAATAAACATTATCAAGATCACTTACTCACTGGCTGGAAACTGCTCTGGTTCTGGGATTGTGTTTTTACATCATTTAGAGAGATTTGAGTGACCAAACGGGCAGAGGTTACCCTTACACTTGAATACCGTAAACAACTCCAATGAGTAAGTGTTTCTTTGAGTTTTTATAATGTTTTGTAACCCCCCAAAATAGATAAGAGGGTTCCCAATTACAAACAGTTATTTTTATAAACATTTGTCTACTCATTCCTCCTACGAAACTAGAAATGTTTTTGTTCTTGTTCTAGTGCACTATCTTTACACTATTTATTATTATTTATCACCCATAGTATTAACTTCACAGCAAAGTATTAGATGAGTAATCTCCATCCTTAAGAATACCAATCCATATCCGATCGACAATATATTAATTAGCATTGACATAGAACTATATCACCTAAAAAAATTAACTAATCAACATGAACACTTCTTAATATGACCTTAAAGCTCCATTAAGGTAACATTCGCCGTTTCCAAATTTATATTACAACTTTTCTCTATAATCTTAATAGTTTCATATTTTTTAAATAAAAATAGCGAGGAAAAGTTATAATGTTATAATTTTTTTGTCCGGCCTGTATACAAAATAAAAAACTAAGATAGAAATGTTTAAGCGTTAAAATGTTAGAGCTGATCAAAATGCAATAAATCACGTTTTTCAAATGCCCATAATTATCTTTAAACCTCTCCATATGGCATGTTAAACAAATTATGCTTAGAATCTAATATTTTATTGCATTTCATCATTGTTAATTTCAACTTTCCGTATAATCTAGTGATAAAAACGTCTTATTTAAAGGTTGGAGACAATGACGTTTCTTGAACGGCAGTAGAGTTTTGGACTTGCATTGTCATTGTCAAGACAATGCAAGTCCAAAACTCAACTGCTGTTCAAAAACGTCTTATTCACTAAAGGGTTCTAAATTTGTTGATTGATGTGGTATTGAATCTCATAATCAAACTGATTAAAAACTTTCAACTGATTAAAGACTGTCCAACTTTGACACTCGATGTCGCGCCAGGCAACATCTTCTTTAAACCTTAAATTATTTGAAATAGTTGCGCGCACCTTTTCTTTTGTTATATCCTATAGCCTTACTGATGAGCTATAATGTGGTGAGACGCGTCTGGGAATGGATCTGACGAAATGAAAGGAAACTCTGTAGTTTAAACAGTGGTACATCGTGTAAAATTGATAGAATAATAGGACTTGTTCGTGAAGAACTTTATGAAAAATTTTACGAACTTTTTGACGTCCAAGTTTGCCTTTTAAAGTTTCAAAATTTAGACTTAAAATTCACGAATATTGTTACAAGTATAAGCTTAACAATAACTTGCCTTTGATATGATATAATATCGATTGTTTCCTAACTTTTATACTATTTTTCAGAAGTATAAGTCCAAGAACTTCAAAGAGGGGTATCAAACTAGGCAGTAAAAGAGCTAGTCCGTACTCGACTCGTTCAGATTCACCCGCACGACTTCTCCGTAATGGTAAACATCGAAAACTAAGAGACGTTGCTCTTTTGGATGGGCTGGATGATACGAAACGTAGAAAAAGGATGCATTCCGACTTAAGTGGGAGTGAGACGGCGTCGAAACTATCCGGTTACGACTCTGATAGCAGTTTTTCGGACTTGGCTTCTTTGCATGATAGCGAGAAGGACAGTGATTTGTCCAAACCGGTAAGAATTTTAAACATTGTGTTATGTTAATGTAGCTCGTTTTTAGAACCGTAAAAAAATTATTTTGGATAATGGATAATTTACTAGCAGTCCTGTCAAAGTACGCCTAAAATGCCGAACACGATAGTGATGATAAAACACTATTTAATCCACCTTCTAGAAAAATTATTGGAGGGTTAATTCAATTTTTTAATAATAGTTTTTTCTACTCCCACAGGAAAATTTGCTCTTTCCTTTACACTTATGATACGAGAGAAAGTAGGCTATTCCAGTTAACTGGAATATCCCAAAAATAATTTTTTAACCTATTTTTAACATTATCCAATTTTATATACTAACGACTGGAAATTGATACGTGAAATTATAACCAGTTTTTAATAGATCAATCAATCAAATTTAATACACTGGCGAGCAAAAAATTTAGGTCACTTAGTAAATATGCCATGTTCGCCCATGGTAACCATAAAAGGCATCGCATGATAATTTCTGTAATGTACCTGTGAAATGTTAGGGAGCCATTTTGTACGAAGACCAATTCTGTGCAGGCTTGTGCAGTGATTCCTGCCCAAACCGTTACCGAACCACCGCCAAATGGAAGACGCTGGTCAATACAAACTGCAGCATATCTTTCCCCTGGTCTTCTCCATACTCGTCGACATCCGTCTGAGCCATTGAGGCAAAAACGTAACTCATCTGTTAACAGTACATTGCTCCAATCATCATCATTCCATGCCAACTGATAGAAGCCTACTAGACCAAATATTTTGAAATTGAATTTATTTCCTTATTTTTTTCAAACTTCCTAAGTGACCTAAATTTTTTGCTCGCCAGTGTAGATAGATAGATCTTAGTTTAAAACTAGTGTACGCTAATAAGTCAATTTTATCAAAAAAACTTCGCATGGTCCATGTAAATTCATTAGTAGTCTCCTGTTTTAATTATTGCAGCTTTGTGGACCGTTATTGAACCTTTTGGAGCAGGGTAAGATACAAAGGGTACAAAACTCATGTGTTCGGTTTATTTTCGGCATAAGGAAGTTCGATCATATCACACCACAATTCGTGGAACTTGGTTGGCTTAAGATGGCTAATGTGAGAAAGCTGCGTTTTGCCGTGTTCGTCAAAAAAATAATGTTGACTTCATCACCTTTGTATCTTCGTACCAAGCTTATCTCGCGGGACTCTGTCCACAGTATAAACACTCGAGGTAGGATGTTGCTGACTATCCCAAGGCATACTACTGGACTACTGCGCTGTTTCGACTGGGTTTTAGTTATCAGGCGGTGAATATGTACAATAAGTTGCCTACTAACTTAAAAGGAAATCTAAATATTAATACATTTAAAGCAAAAGTGAAAAAATTATTAGATCAACAATAAAACTTATATGTTTCCCTAAAGTTTCCCTAAAAATAAATATAATTTAATGTTAATTCCTACCCTTGCCTTTTGCTTGTTTGCTTGTTTTTGTTACTCATGAAATAAATAAACTTATTCACTTTGTAATGGTAAGATTTTTCTTTTTTGCCTTTTTTATTTTTATTTTTGTTTTTTGATGAATAACGCAATCGACTTTTCTTAAGGTTGATGTGCTACTTGGAAGGTACCTGTTCGAATGTTAATTACTTTATTGATTTATATTATAGTTAAACCTATTTATAACTTAAGAAATAAAATGTGTTAGGTATGTAGTGTCGGTGATAATGTAGGTACTGTAAATTTATAATAGTATATTTATAAACAATATAGTATATATATAAACATTCTTCCTACTTTAAGAGTTAAGTGTAAGAATAGTCTTAGCTATATAGCTATATTGTGCTTCGCTCTTTGTATGTATGTTTATATCAAATAAAAGACTTTAATTTTTATTACATCATTTCGTATTCTTACAGGGTAACAAGGATGGTGATAACCTTTTGCTAGACGAATCGTCAAACTTTGATTCAAAATACTGTTCCACGCCTGATTTAATTAAAGAAACCGGTTCTACGGAATCGGATAAACAACTTATCGATACTAACTCTAATGTTTGTGGAGAAACTAATTCTGTAGATCTAAACTTAAACGCAAAAACTAAAAAGGACGATGCCACGGAAGATATTCCTATGGAATATAGTCCAAGTGCCAAGGTACCTGAAAAAGGTCTTATATTGGGTATCATGAAACAGACTTTCAATGAAATAGGAGAAAAAGAAGTGGCCGGTGCTCTTTCCTCATGTGAGGTATCCAAGTTTTACGGCAAGGAAAATACAAGTGTTAAAATTGAGCAGGATTTAAAAGCAGACAAGGTAGGTGATATCATAATTTTGTCCATTTGAAATGAAAAAGCGGCATTGTTTCTACGTCTAGAATCTATAGTTTTGTTCTATCCCATTCCTTACAATCCGCTAATCAGTTCTCATACAGGTCAACATATTTATCTGTGTCTGTTTACAGGTTGGAGACAATGATGTTTCTTGAACGATAGAAGAGTTTTGGACTTGCATTGTATTGTATTCACCTGAAGACGACTGGAGATACTTACCAGTTGAAACGTTGTGATGTAAAATAAATAAAGTCAATCCAAGTCCAAAACTCTTCTATCGTTCAATATTTATCTGTGTCTATGACGTATCAGTAAGGGGAAAGCACAATATCTTAAAAAATGACGCAGTCATGGGCGTGCTGTTCCGATATATTTTAAATACATATAATAAAAATAGGAAATTTTACAATAATTTTTTTTTTATTTGAAAGTTACTATTTTTGCAAAAAAGCATTTTAAAATACATTTTTATCAATTTAAAAAAACTTTTTTAGAACATATCTTTTCTATTTCAGCAGGGAAAAAACAGCTTTATAATTAATTGATTAATAATCTATTTTTTAGTTTTGATTGTATTAATATCAACTACAAGTTTTCCCATAAATAAACAAAAAAAATTTAAATTAATTACATACTTTTTAGCCCGAATTAATGTATTCTTCATCTTTACTCTCATCACTAGCGTCGGTATCACTGTCGTCGGCAGACCCAAGCAATTTCATATAATCGGTTTCCCAAAAGTTACTTTCTATATCGATGACATGTCGACAAAACCTCTCAATCGGCAGGTGTTGCTGAGGCGATTGCTTCGTCGACAAACTCCCTAAATTTAGAAATGCTAGTGTTCTTAAAGGAATGTGACTGTATTGTCTAATAATGTTGTCCACCACATTACTTTTGTCATCAGTGGGAGATTTTGACAAGTTCAAACAATGCAAACTTCCTGACTATTACCAAACATCAATAGAATTTTTCCAAATATCGGTTTTTTGTTTTTCCGAGTAGCACGAGCCATTCATCGACGAATTAAAGGGTTTGGTGCAGGTTAGATCCATTATTTTAAAATGTACAGTAGATATTAAAAAAATTGTATTTGGAAGTACAAAAACTATACATACCTCAACAAAATAATAAAATATATTATCAACAAAAAACAATTATGAAAAACAACCTTTTTAAATCGGTCAATTTTAAATTACTACTTCCTAGAAACAAATAAATATTAATAACAAAAATTGTATTTTTAGAGCGCTCAGAATGTTACATCAGCAGAACCAACAACAGAATCTACAGGCCCATTAAACAGTAAACCAGTCGATTCTAGACCAATCTCACCGGAGAAACAAACGGAAGATTTGTTACAAATGACTACAGAACTAGCGAGCAGCCAAGACAGTGAGAAACAGATCGGTAAGTCAACTTGTTATCTTCTTTATACGGGGTCCCATTTATGTATGGAAATGGTCGATTATTTCTTAAAGTAGAATAGCTAGCGAAAAATGTTAAACAGAGAAGTTTTAGGGTTTTTAAAAATCTCCTATACTGCAAAAAAATTAAGTGCCTATAGAGGATTAGTCAAAAAGTCATGGAAGAACAAAGTTATTTTATTTTAAATAAAATACCCTCCATATTATTATACAGGGTGTCCCATAACTTATGGGCCGTAGAGTAACTGGAGATACTATAGACATTAAACTAAGCCGATTAAGTCATATACGTTTTTTCCGATTGTTACTCGTTCTAGAGATACAGGGTGTTAAAAGTAAAAGTTTATTCTTGAAAATAAGCCATAATTTTAAAACGATTTAATGAATCTAATTGAAAGTTGGCAATATTATGTTTTTATGAGCAAGAAATAAGAATTTGTAAAAAAACTAGAGGGCGCTAGTTGCTGGGCTTCATAAATCTATGATTTTTTTCTTACCTGTGATATTAGGTGTTTTTCAATTATAGTTTCTTAAAAAGGGCATTTTCTGAGTCAATTATCAAAAAAAAACTTATATGACATAATCGGCTTAGTTTGATGTCTAGTATCTCCAGTTGCTCTACGACCCATAAGTTATGGGACACCCTGTATTTATTCTAAATTTCAGTTTAAAAAATGTCTACATTTGATATAATTTGATAAAGATCGTTACGCCACTGAGTTACCGTAAATAAGTCCATATGAAATACCATCCTGGTCTCTAGGGGATTGTTGAAACACTCCTTCCTTTCAGTCTTTATATTTGAAGGTCGAAACTCTGTAAATATTACCTAGTTATTGGATTATTTGATGCTAATTATTTCATAAAAATAAACTACTTTTTAGCCCTTTAAGTTTAAGCGAAAAAAATTAACGTTTAATTTTTTTTAAAAAAGGGCTGAAATTTAATAGCTTAGTAGGAAAAAATCTTGGCTTTGGGATAAATTGAACTTAAATATTAGTAGAAAGAAAGTTAGCGGGCAACGTGGAACATCTATCTTTTGCATTAAAATACAAAGGGAAGTCAAAATAATGGGTTCCCTGGGGTACAGGTAGACAATGACGGCCGTATCGTACTTAGTAGAACTCAAAAAAAAGCCATAACCCGTAAATAACCCCAGAAATAGCAAAAACGCGCTCTAAGTAGTGAAAACACGGCATCGCCATACTTACACTAGAGCTTCTACTACTTAAATATTAACACCCGTATTCACTAGAGAGGTTTAAATTTAGACCATTGAAATATTTATATCTTATACCTTTTCTACCCCTTGCCCGAGAGTTCTAGTGCTGATATTTTTATTTTCTTCGGCGTGAAGTAAAGTATTAAGATCGCTATCATTGTTTTCTTCAGCTCTTTCATGATTTTGTACATTTGCAGTTGTTTATTACAATGCCTTTCGCCTTAAAATTAAATTTAAAAAATAACTTTTTGTATTGCCAATTTGGTAGAAATTGGTTTATCAAGGAAATAAACTAAAAACAATTCAAATACAATACTTAAGCTTTTTCCCGCATAATACCATTCTTCTATTGTGTAACTCATAATAATTACCTAGGTACAAAATTATTACTAGTAAAAATCTAATACTTTCAAATTATATTTGACAATGAGGTTGATAAGTCCAATCAATGCTGGTGTTTGCAGCATTACCAATTGAATTCCAATGAAAAATTAACGGCAATCCTATTCAAATATACTAACATCGGGTTGTCCAAAATTGTTCAAACTCCGCATATGTACTCACCACAGACCCTAAAAAAGTCTCTCTACAATCTCGCTCTAGAGTCAACAGAGGAACAAATATTTGGACAGTCTAAAACGTGCATAGGATTTTCTATGTTTCCAACCACGATGCACCACTCGGTATAATATGACTGACAGATCCTAAATAAATTTAACCAAAAATAAACATTATAAGCAAAACCCATTAAAGCCACAATTATTAATGTCCCTTAAGGCCGAGACACAATTTAAAAATATGCATTAGGCGATAAGCACTAAGCAACAGAAATAAATGTTGACACGTACAAACAAATCAATCACGACACAATCAAGTTTTAAGCAACAAGCAACAGGAATGAATATTTATATTATATTTTTTATTTCCTATTATATGTTTCTTGTTGCATATTGCAAATTTTTTAATTGTATCTCGGAATTTACAGAAACTTTAAAATTATCAATTCGTTTCTTTATTTAGCTGCTTTGGAAGATTTTCCTTTAGAAGAGGAAGAAGCTGGGGAACAAGCTTCTTTTGAGAATATCGTCCAGGGCTGCATCGATAGTATCGGCAATATATCGCCGGATTTGCCTCAGTTGCCTCCCGAGGTAATAGTTGAGGCTTTGGGCGACGTAGCGCCTGTTTTAGAAAAGCAAGTAACTACTCCTCAAGGTAATAATTCGTAAATATTAAATATCTAAGAGATTTTTTTTCTGATTAATATGTAAATCAACGTGTACGCCTTAAAGTTTTCATTGGTATTTGCAGTTAAGCTGCCAAATAACATACTTCTGTAGTCAAATTAGCACCGCTTTAAATGTTAAACTCTACTATTAAAGACCAACTAAATCTTAAAGCAAATTTAAATCTCTTTTTTGTACTGTACTATGCACCTCATCTAGGAAATAAACATCGTCTGCATCCATTTTAAATTTAGAAAAACACAAAAGCCACAATTCTTACTGTACCGCCTGTATAGTCCATAATATGCGACAAACCGAGCAGAGCTTGTTGTAGACGATCTCTGTTGCTTGGATCCGCTTGTCTCTAAGTCGCTTTTTGTCGTTAGTGTCGCGTAAGCGTATAATCGCTTATTTACGCTCGCAGTGGACGGACGACCGACCTTAAAATACCTCACTCACTTTAAAGGATCCAGGTGCGGGGACGTCTTTGAGGGGGGAGTCTAGGGCAAGTGGCGACCTCTCCCTTGCAACTATTTAGTTTGTATCTTCGTCGCCGAGCAGCAAAAGGTTGCGAGTCAGCCCCGTGGCCTATTTGTTTTTTCGCATGGTATATCATCTATCAGGTAAAAAAGTTACCCGTAAATTTCATAAATATATTTCATTCTTCTCTGTGTTTATGAGTGTATAAAGAATTTTAAAATTATTAAATCTTTCAGATGACGATAAAGACGACTCCCTACCAATCATTGATAATATGTCTACTGCTATCTTGGAACCGCCTAATCTTGAATCCCTAGAAAATTTGGAACCACCTCTTCTAGAGTCTAGTGTACCAGGCCCCGAACCAAACCTAATTATGGAAACTGAGGAGATTGATCCCGAAACAACGGCCACTAACGATCGTAATATCGGAATTGCCGTGACTGAAAAAGATAATGTGGTGTGTTTTTCCATTGAGCATTTATCTGATGAGATCGAGGAGCACGATAATAGTAATGAAGCTAATCAAAGCGTAGAAGGAAAAAAAAGTGATCAGTGTGAAAATGAAGAATCAGAAAGTGCTTTAGCAATGCAAGAAATAGAATTGGGTAAGTAAAGTGCCAGTGGAACACAATCAGATAGCGATAATAAGTAGGGTGTCTACTAATCGGTACAATCGGAAGAAGGACTTGAATATTAGAATGCCTAAAAATTGAAATAACAGAACTTCCTTTATATTTTAATTCACGAGCATTCGTTAGAACTTTTGGGGAAACTTTTTTTTCCTATAATTGCCGGAATTAGATTGATGTCAAATTTGTTATTTTAAATTTGATAATATTGTTTTGCATTTTTAGATTAAATAAATACATAGTACGCCTTTTATATTTTTTTTTCTATAAATTTTGTCAATTTTAGCTTAAATTAAGTAATAAAATTCTGTAATAATTATTATCACTGTCATTCAACGTCTTTGTTTTGCAAAACGTCTAGTGAGTTAATTAAAATTTGCGTTTCCCATACTGTTAAAACGCCTAATTTGAAAACTTTGAATTAGAAGTAATTTAATATACATTGGAATTTTGGTTTTTACGTTTATTTATTGCTATCCTTATAACTATAATAACATATGTTTCATAATTTTTCAGAAAAATCAGGGCCAGAACTGTTTCCAGCCAATGAAAAAATCGATATAGACTCTTCTGAACCTACAAATGACAAGCCAGAAGCAAATGTGGATCTTAATCCAAAAATAAGTACAGAAGAAGATAATGCGCAACTGACTGAAACAGAATGTGATAAACCTAGTGAGAGTACTAATGTACAGACTAAAAATACTGTAGATGCTAGTGAAGCTATTGAAGAAGAAGTCAATGTAGTGGATAGTATTGAAGAAGGGTCTAAGGATAATAACCAAAATACCGAAAATATGACTGGAGAAGCAATAGAACCGATGGATGATAATAGCCTGAATACTAGTGAGAGTAAGGTGGAAGAGTCTCCCGAAGAGTTAGCTCAAAAAGAAAATATTTTAAAGGTATTTATTTTATCTTTTTCTCTTTAAAAATATTATTCTTTACTTGTTTAGTAGATCTTAAAATGAATATAACATTGTTTGACCATTGAATATCAACATATAACCCGTTTTCTTCCATCTGCTACTTAAAATTAATAGATGGCAGTACGAGTATTATCGAGAACAAAGTTTAAAAATGCAACTGTACCGACACCATGAAGTGAATGCATTGTTGCATGTTCTACCTGTCGATTTCCGTAAAACTCGCTAAAAAATTCTTTCCCCGCTCGGGCCCCTCAAGCTTATCACGTTGGTAAATATTTACCTGCTTCCGTGTCCCAATATTCTAATTCTCGATAAATCGGCTAGCGACGGGAAGCAGTGGTAAACTTTCTGGTTTTAGGGGACAAAATTAAAGTTTTAAGATTATAAACAAAATAACAAAAAATACATTAAACACGTCCCTAGTTCAATTTGACAAAAAATAAAGCTTATAGGCATTATCACTACTAAAAGCAGTGCTTCAGCGTGTATGTTGAGTTGTATTTGTTTTCAGTTTTTGCGTTTTGGGTGATGCAAAAATGATTGTCAACATCGGTATTTGTTGAATTTGAACAAAAATAAAATACAGAATAATTAAAAACTATAAAAAAAAAATCCTATCTACACAAGGTGTTATTTGAGTAATAAAACCTTAAGAGGTGATTCCTTAAAATACAGGGTGATTCCTAAGTTGATACTTCTTTTTTAGCTGCGTATAGAAGGCATTAAAATAAACAACATTTTCAAATGCCTTTTTTCAAAAAACCCAAAAATAAAGTACTAACATTCATTTATTACACTACAAATCAAATACGGTTCAGCCTAACTTGCCCGTTGAATAACATTAAGAAAACTTCTGGGTGTAGAGAAGAAACATCCGCACTTTTACGACACTCACAATAAATTAGCACCATAATTAGTTCATTGTTTTCAAATTTTACCATTTTCACCAATTAACTTGCTTCAGAAAACCACGCCGCACAGCGAATTGCCAAAATAAAAACCTGACGACCGATCCGTAAAATGCATGACTAATACAAAAAACGGAGAAAAACAATATAAAGTAAAGGGCAACGTTTTGATTACCAGGCCCGCACTTAGATTTTTTACTTCTGTAACTCGGCTATTTTGAGATTTTTGAAAAAAGGTATTTGAAAATGTTGTTTATTTTAATTCCTTCTATACACAGCTAAAAAAAAAGTATCAACTTAGGAATCACCCTGTATAAATAAGATATAGGACTAATTCATAGCTAATATTAAAGGTACCATACGTGCCAGATTTAAACGATATTATCTTAAAACGCCAAAGAAACAAACTTAAACCTGTAACTCAATAGATAAGCTTTTTATGACCGATTGAGCATTTCCACTAAACTTAAATTTTAAACAAATTTTAGGCTCTAGGCTTACAAAGTCTTCGTGCAGCTAAAGAAACGACGAAACCAACCAAAGCAAGAGGAAAACCTTCCACTTCAAAAGGAGATAACTACACTGGAACCTTAAAGACTGTGATAAAAATTAATAAGAAAAAAGGAAAAAATTCTTTTAAGATGACCTTACAGAAAAACAAAAACAAAGCCGATTTAGAACATTCTAGTGGGGAGGAGGGGTACAAGATTCTGAAAGAGGTAATAATTTTGATAATATTTTTGAAACATAATTTAACTATTAGCTTATAATATAATATCCACCAATGGAGACAAAGTTTTCCCAAAATTTTGTAATATACAGCATGTCCAAGAAAATATGCAACATATTTGAAATTTTTTTATTACCGATTTCTCATTTTTGGTGCATTCCTTAAAACTATGTACGCATATTTCAGATTTCACCTGCGGATAATAGTAAGGGAGCAAATGCCAGTTTTTCGAAATTTCCTTGCAAAATTTTATATGGAAATGTTTGTGCAAATTAAAATTTTAATCCAAATATGAAATTTGAGTTTTCACAAATCTTTAAATCAGCAAAATATCTACCTATTTTATATGCATTTTTTAAAGTAGGTTTTTGAGTGTACTGTGTGAAAATGACAAGTAAATTATTAGTTATTTTCCATAATATGAATAGAGTAGGTTTCTATCCTACTTTTGGTTAGAATACAAGTTGAGTAAAATGTGCTTAAATATGCGTGAAAAGTTTTAAAAGGTTTGGCAACTGTTTAAATCATTTTTATTATGAACTCATCTTTCAGTTATTATACAAATAGGTCAAAATTGCGTAAATAAATCGACCAGAGGCGTACCGTTTAGGAAAGAATGGAGGTTTAAAAAAAATAAACATAAACATTTGTATGTAAAGTTTGGCTGTATTTTTCATAATTAACATACTTTAGTCTTAAGGCAATTTCTAAAAATGGCATTTGCTGCCTTGCTATTAGCCGCAGGTGAAATGTGAAATATGCGTTTGTAGTTTTAAGGTATGCACCAACTTTTATCAAGAAAAGAGTTTTCTGAGAGATCGGTAATAAAAAAATTTCCCATATGTTGCATACTTTTTTGGACTTGAAAATATTAATTTTATCCAATAACTAGATAGAATTCTTGCTCCATTTGGAAACCTTTTTTATTATTGATTTTACAGAAAATGTTATTCTTGATAAAAGTGTCTGCATCCCCTTAAACTAAAAAAGCGCTAATTAAAATTGAAAACGACTATAATGTATTATATTTTTTCAAAGTTGCTCAAGAGTAAAGTACCTACTCTTATTTTTCGTTTTTGTTTATTTTTAAAAGTTGTTTAGAATTTAAAGTTCTATCCAAAAAACGAAGAAAATACTTATTTTTTGTCTTAACCCGGATAGAGACTAGTTTGAAGAACTCAAATTATTTTTTAAAAGTTTTTTTTAATGCTTATTTACAAACCTTAAATTTCTCGTTATTTCTAAACCATTCAAAAAAATTATGCCAAAATTCGTTTATTTTTGAAGCTACTAGGTTTCAACGAAAACTAATTTTAGACAGTATATTCGAAATCTTAAATTACTAGAAAAAGTGTTGTTTTCCCAATTATAAAAATTAATTTAAGTTCAAAAATCTTAAAGTTTGGTAATTTTGTTAAACTACTAAAGAGCATTAAATTTTTTTCCTATGAAAATGAGAAAAAAAGCACGATTAATTTGGCTAGAAAGCGCCGTATATCACACGCGTTTTAAAAAAAAACATTTCAACATTGGCGTTGAAATATCAAGGCACATTATTTAATTTAAACATATGGTGCCAATTTGACAGACAACCGCTATTTATTAAAAAGAACAAATTTTAGAAAGCAGTAATTGTAAAGTGTTAAACTTATTTATCACGTATTTGTCGAATGATTCAGAATTAGAGTGTGAAAATAGGCCATCTGAAATTATAAAAAATGGTAATAATATACTGGAAAATCTATTACCAGAAAAAAACAATCGCGCTAAAGAGAGTGTCATGTATTAAATAACAACTCTTCATTAGATAGTGATAGTGTGGAGAATAGAGCTCTAGCCTACAGATCGCAAGGTCACAGGTTCAAATCCCACTAGGAGTATTTGACTTTTTTTTATAAAAACATTAAAAAATTTATAGAATTATTTTGAATTGAAATCTTCCTTGTTGGGTGGATTTTTTAAACTTATGTTTAATACATCTTTCCTTGATTAAATTTAAAATTTTTCATTCTGGTTAATCTAGAAGTCAATCCAGGATTAATTCTTCCTATGATATATAAAATATGAAGAAATGAAAAAGTTACACTACAAATAAAGGAAAAACCTAGTGACAAAGTATGAAACCAGATATTAAGTGGAACATAATCCTACGTATGCTAATTTCAACACTAGTGTTGATATTTTTCAACATTAGTGTTGAAATATGTTTTTCACAAATTAAAGGCTTTTTTAATAATTCTTTGTGGTCCTAGGAAAAATAATGTAAATAATAGTGTACATTACTTGTGTGAAAGTGATTATTCTAAAACTCGAAGAATTTCCGCACTCGGCTGACGCCTCGTGCTAATTATCTCGTCGGTTGAAAAGTATTACTTTCATCACTTGTTATGTATAATTACTATTTCTACAAACATTATTATTTTTTCATTTTTTAAATAGAAGGTCGTAACTTCGTATTCGGACATAGCTTTTAATTCTAAACAACTTTTACAATAATATTGAAAATTGTGTCTAAAACGAAAAATAAGAGTACTTGACTCCTGAGCAACTTTTAAAAAATTGAATCTCCCTCTTATGCAGCGCTTTTTCTGTGAAATCAATAATAGAAAGTTTTCCATATGAAGCCAAAATTCTGCCGGTCACTGTATAATATTTATGATTTAATTACTTGGTTGATTGAACACCACTTGTTAAGTAATGTCTATTTCGTGTGCAGATTCCGCTGCTGTTCCTTAAAATTATCCATATACACTGCATCCATTAATTTATGGAACAAATAAAATAGTACTAGAACTTCAAGCACCCATATTTTCATTAAAATTCAATAAATCCATTTCATTTTTAGTTTATTAGGAAGACTATCTCTTAGACTACTGAGTACAATGTACAACCTTTGTTTATGTATTTTTATACAGGGTGATGGTTAAAATAGCAAGCCTTGTAAAATCTGCTGGTTTTAAAATTGATGTTTCTAAAATGCAAAGCAAAGAAATTTGAGTTTTATTGGTTACAGCTTTGTGTTAGGTACTTACTATAACTACATACATATTAGAGCACAGTGTCATTCGTGTCAATAAAAAAAAATCCAAAAATCGTCAAATAGCCAGGGTAGGGTAGGTAAAACATTATACATATTCTAACACTAAGTTGTTCTACTATGTTAGAAAACAATACCTAATCACTTAAATTTTGATATGATCCCTTGCATATTATTCATAATACAGGAAATATTAGATTGAAACGCTATAATGGTCCTCTTGTAAAGGCACAGACTAAAAAAACGTAAATCACTTTCAGACCCGAACCGCAAGGCGCAGTAATGGGTCTAGTAAGTACCCAATACACTAATAAAATTTAATTTTCATTGCTTTATATTTTAGAAGCATCAATTTTAAATCATGTATAAATAGAATGGGACGAAGCGATAGAATAGGACACAATGTCACAGTAAACACTTTCAATTTTGAAAGAGTAGAGCGTTTCAAATACCTTGGAGCCACAGTTACTGCTGACATCGACGTCAGCAAGGAGCTCAAAGGTAGAATTCAATCTACCAACCGTTGCCTTTACGCACTTAACATCTCCATGAAGTCAAAAATCTAACAAGCACATCGAAAATCAAAATCTACAAAACCGTTGTCAGGCCAGTAATAACATATGGATGCGAAACGTGGACAATGACCAAAGCAAACGAAGAAAAACTTTTAACCACACACACGTTTTGAAAGAAAAATTCTCAGAAAAAAAAAAAAAAATTAAATCTTAACGATTAAGGTTGGCAGACCACGTACACGGACTTTATGAAGAAAGACTCGTGAGACTAGTGTGGGAGGAGGTTCCAACAGGAAAAAGACCACTAGGACGTCCCAGAATGTGTTGGAGAGACAACATCAAAAATGAATATTCCGTTTGACCACCGACTAATGGAAAACCGTGTCAGGTGGAAAAAAGTCGTGCAGTCCGCCAAGACCCACCCAGAGTTGTAGTGCTAGATGATGATGAATTTTAAATCAGCAGATTTTACAATGCTTGATATTTAGCCATCACCCTGTGTAAAAGGGACATAAATTAAGGTCAAACATATTGTTCTAAGACACAGCCTACCTAATAAACTAAAAATGGAACGGATTGATTAAATTTTGGTAAAAATATGGACGTTTGAAATTTAAATACTTTTTTTAGGTATTCCGCTATTTATGCATGTAACGATGTTTTGGGTAAAATATATTTTAAAGATTAATTTAACTAGTTATAACAATGCATGTTTTCTTTTTTTATTATTGTTGCCAAGCCGCTAAAGTTTACAGTTTCAAGATCTGTAATAATTGTTGCAGGGTGGTTCCAGTGCATGGAAACAAAGCAGAGAATCCTCCGATACAGCTGGTGCGCATCGCAAGTCTCATTATTCTAACCGATCTAACATGGGTAATTATATGGTTTTGGGTTTTAGAAGTGTTTATATCCAAGAAATAAATCAGAATAGAAAGAGTTTAGTAGAATTATTAGTTCGTCAAAGTTAAAAATACTTTTAAATCATAAAAAGATTCAGATTGCTCTGGATTTTCAATTAATTGAATATAGAAATAAAATAAAAAACATAAAGTCTTTCTCCACTGGTGGAGAAAAAAAAACATTGGAGAAAGACTTTATGTTTTTTATTTTATTTCTATAAATTAACTCCACTTTAAGAATGGACTACTTCTTCAAAATTAATTGAATATAGTTTTTTTTATAGGGATTTTCTGTTTTTCTTTCTTTTTTTTTTGAAAAAACTCCAATATAGTCTATATCAGGAAGGTGTAAAGTAATAAAGGCTCATTAGGTATGCAAAGGGACTACAGAGTGACCCAACGAATATTTAAGCCACTTTCATAATTTGGCATTGATTTCATTGCAGAATTTTTTATTTTCATCAAGTTCATATGTACCACCCAGGTTTGGGTCAATTTATGGACAATGATATGGCGGTGTGCGCGGCACAGTTACACTATGTATATGCATATTTCATAAAACGATGTTTGTGTAAATTTGCTATAGCTAATAGTCCCTTCTTTATCAAATTATATTTTTTTTTCTTTGGTTAGTTGTCATAAATAATTTAATACACAAAATTTACCTGCGCCTATGGACGACACCGAAATTGAGCCGAACTGGACGGAATATCCCATTTTATTACTCTACACCTTTCTGAATAGACTATAGTTACATTGTTAATTCAACAATACAAACCATCAACATAAAAGATAATCTTATCTTTAGTTTTATTCAGCATAATGTTTAGAAATTTTAAATACTACTAAATTGCTCAGTTTAATGGATGATAAAAGTTTGTCATTCTAGAAATTTTGCTTTAGAGAAAAGGTTGACTTTGTCTTTTATCTATACCCTTGCTTTAAACTTAATAAACATTAATACACTTGCAACTTTTAACACTTATTTTTTCTGGTTTCGGTTAGTAATTTTGCACCCAGTATTAATATTTTTAAATAACCAAGTTCTAATGAGTATTTTGCTAGTTACTATGCGTTATGTATACCTTAATTGAATTATTCAAAGTTTATTTGAGTTTTATATAGACTTATTTTTAGTAGACAATACGATAACAAATAGAGAGGGGGGACAATTGGCACATCATTTTTAATGAACATAAGTTGCCCTCTCTTGTGGTAACTTTAGCAACTTTAAAATATTTTTATTACATTTCCTTGATCACTTTGTTGTTTTATATTTCTTAAATAATTTCCATCCTTTACTTAACACTATACTGTGTTATATACTGGGTCTCCCAAAAGTCCCGCATAAAATTAATATCAATTAAAGGAAAAAGATCTAGGAAAAACGCTCGGATACGAAAATTTTTATTTTTAATTATGCATTTTTTGACATAAAAAAATATTATATATAGTGTCTTATAGAACTGTCGTTACGTCTTTGACAATTTTTTTAATGGAACTCCCTATATATTGTATTATTTTCTGATTCCCCACAAAATTATACCAAAAAACCGGTTTTAACGGTTTAACATGGTAAAGCGGAGGTTGGTTTTTTGAATAGAGAATAAAAAACTAAGATAGGGAGGTGAAAACCATTTTTCTCTAAGATGAACCGTTCCAATGTTAGAGCCTTTCAAAGTAAAAAAAAATCCATATTTTAAACGTCAATATCTCAAAAACTATTGAATTTAGACATATGACATTTACAACATAAACGTAGAATTTTGTAGGGAATTAGAAAATAATACAATATATAGGGTGTTTTATTAAAAAAAATTGTCAAAGACGTGACGACAGTTCTATGAGACACCCTGTATAATATTTTTTTATGCCAAAAAATGCACAATTAAAAATAAAAATTTACGGGTCCGAGCGTTTTTCCTAGATCTTTTTCCTTTATTTGATATTAATTTTATGCGGGACTTTTGGGAGACCCAGTAGTCACCTTCGCTGTAATACTGGCAACTATTTTTAAAAGTTTAATCAAAAAATATGTCTAGAATCATGTTTTCAATTTATAATGATAACAGTGGAGTTTTATGCCACACAAATGATTTCAATTGTAAGTGGAATTATAATTTTATTTAATATCTTCTAAACTAAAATTTTGTGGAATTTGTCCACATATTTTTTTCTGGTTTTATTACTTTATAATTTTAAACTATGTTATTTTAAAACTGTAGATAATTATCCTTTAAACATGGGTAATTGGACGATTTTTGGATAAACTGAATAAGTAACGAAATGGCAAATGCATCACTAGTTAACTCCTTCTCTTTAATGAATGATTTTTAAATATTTATTAGCATATTCTAAGCCTAATAAATCTATATATATAATCTATACTAAGTACTTGCAAAAGGAGAATTTGCCCAAAACTCATTAGAATTTCGTTAAAAACATGTGTACCAGATTAACGAAATATAGTAAATGTTTAATTGATCCTTCTCAGATGGCAGTAGTGAACACACTTCAGACGGAGAACAACCAGGAACGTCACAAGAAAAAAATCCACCTGAAAAATCCCTTATTGTACCAGAGAAAGCTAGTTCCTTCAGTATCCATCCAGGAAGGTTGTGCAAGGATGAATGTTCCTACTGCTTTGGCAAATTTGGATTGTTCGACACACCCTGTCATATTGCGCAGATGAAGAGTGTTGAAAGACAAAATAAGATTTTAGCTAGTAAGTAATATTTTTTATATTTTCGGGTAATATTAGTTATTTATATTTAATGGGCTTTTTCATTAAATTTTGATTTTTACCCTGTCGTATAGAGCATGAAAAAATTAATTTTTTACGGTTTCGGGTTTTAAATTCTTTAATTATTTACTGAGAAAATAATTAAACAAAGTACTGTCTGTAGTAAAAGCACGCGGAAGAAGATACCAACCTCATAACAAAACCGGCAAATGAGCAACCCGGGATAGCCTTCATTTGACACGCTCTGGGCATCTAAACTAATTAAATGTATGCAAAACATACGTTTTAGAACTAATCATTCAAATAAAAATTGTCTTTCAGCCGAAAAACATCTCACCAGAGACTCATGCCTTTGTGACGCGTGTTATCGCCACGTCGACCGAAAATCAAACTCTCCCTCGTATATAAACAAGTCGCTGAAGAGGAACTCTTTAGTGGCTCCTGGGCCAAGACAGAACCATTGCCACGTCCTGGGCTGTAACAATGTTTCTTCAAATATCCTCAGGAGGAAGTGGATTATTAAGATGAGAAAGAGTATTTGTCAAGTGGTAAGTAAAATAATGTACGTAAAATAATATTTTAAATAGAAATCATACTTTAAAAATATCCTGTATTCTACGGCTCTCTGTACACATATAATGACTTTTAATAGCTAGCAGGAATAAAGTCACAAAAGCCTCAAAAAAAGTTTTTTGTCTGTTTATTTTTATCATATGTTTTGCCCTGTATGACCATCATTAGACCTTATGCGGTATCCACACGTTGGGCCATATATTTTCCGAAACATTCGTCAACATATTTTATGGATAAATACGCCATCCTAACGTGACCCAACAGAGATTAATCAAGACAAACGTATCATCCACACGTTCGTTATTGGTCGATTTCTTCCGGACTTATATGCTGTAATATTTTTTATTGTTCCTTGTAGATAAACATTGACTTGGACAATCCAGGCCTTCACTCGATTCCCATCTGTGACGAACACTTTACTGCCTTGGAGCACTTAATGATTTGCGCTATGTGCAAACGCCGTTTGGCCAGGAATCACATTCATTATTTGGGCCCAGAAGTAATGGAGTTAAACGAAGCATTAAAAGATGAAGGTAAATATACCGAACGGTTCAAGACAAGCAAGATAAATATAATCCTCTAAGGACAGATTTCTTTATGTATTGTTAAAATATTGATGATAGATATGATATCATGACAGGGACTACCAAAATCTTATACCAATCAACTTTTGATTATTATGTTAACGTCTTATCATGATTTAACAAACGGAACTAACCTCAAATTATTTAGTTTAAGCTGCTGACATGCAAGTCACTACAATCCAATAAACCCCCTTTAAAAAAAACCCTGCACCCTGATCCTTTAAAGTGCCCAAATGAGAGGACTAAAAATTCTGTCTCACTCACTCCTTTTACATCGAGAAGACTATGGTTAACATAAAAGCTACCAACTCATATAAAATTTGGCAGTTTTATTTTGTTGACGACTTGTCACCGTTTATCTTGTTGCTAAGTTACCAACACATCAAACTTTCGTCTTAACGGGTTCATGCTTAGTCAAGACATATACAGGGTGTCCATTTATTATAGATGTCTCACTATTGGTATGACGGATACCGTAGGAGTAGAGGGTCGGTTAAATTTGATTTTTGAGCCTTTATAAATATGCAAAGAAACTTTACAGCTTAAGTTAAATTAATTATCTAAAGTTGCACAGAACGTAAATGGGATTTTTTTTTAATTGGAATGTTCCAGGGATGGCAAACCATCGGCACGCGTGCCATTATGGGCACATGACCAAATAACTTGGCCACGGCATTAATTGAAGAATTTTTTAGGAAACATCAACAGCAACTTATGTTCTTGACACTTAGGGAAGGAGGAAGAGGTTTTGGGGGCAGTTTTTTTTTTAAAATCACTTCGCATTTAATGACCACATTAAACATTTTTTTGGGGAAAATGGCACGTTGTTGTAAAAAGGTTCGCTATCCCTGAAATAGAACAGGAGTGTCTGTATCTAATCAATGGTGATATTAATGTTTAGCAAAAATATATTTAATAATGATACCCATTCTTAGGAGAGCTTTTTAAGTTTTAGATTTTAAAAAAGGCGAAATAAGCTATAATAAATATAAAGGCGTGGAAGGACCATATAAAAAAAAATAAAAATATGCCTATTAAAACTTCGACTTTAATTTCGAAATTTCGATTTTAAACTCGAAATTTCGACAACAAACCCGATATTTTAACTTTCAAGTTGTAATTTCTGTAGCTCAAATATTTTTAAAATTGTTTTGTGTCTAACTCCTATTTCCCTTGAAAATTCGGTTCTGACTCCAGCAACAAACTTAAAACAATATTTTTTTGCAAGTTGTATTACACTAGAAAAGTAACTTAAGGGACTGGTCAAATGGTACAAATTTAGGTTATGACTACCATTACCAAAAACCATCTGTTTAAAACCGCCTACCTCTCCCCTAGAATTTTAAACTTTTTATTTTTTATAGGAATTCCTATATGTTTATCCGACAAACCAGTAGTTTGTAAGTTATGCAGATGTTTTGCTTCCATCATACTGAAAGATCCTGAAGAAAGGGCGGAAAATAGTGTTAATTTTTTCATGGAATACAAGAAAAGGTACAGTATAGTTACGTAATTTTATTGCGGTATTAAAATCTTTGAATAAAAATACTGAAACGAAGAACCTCCTAGAGACCAGGATGGACTTTTAATATCACCGATTTGTTTCCGGTGGATTAGTGGCATATTTATTTAAAGTCATTTAGTCGTTGACTATCATAAAAAATGACAAAATTACTTAGCCACTAGTGAACATTTATTTCCTTCTTATTCGTGTTTTTGGTCGATTTGACTTGATGGATCGACCGCACGGTAAGCAACTCACCATTTTCGCTTTTACTTTACCAAATTCACTATATTAACACTTAAGATCAAGTCTTATCATGTTAAGTTTTTTAATTTCCACAGTCTAGATCTAACTATTTAGAAAATATACATAAAAATCACACTTATCGCACGAAGATGCCAAGATAAATGTCAACTTTAGACTTAACTTGTTAACAATCACATTTGAAAGTGGTGTTTTAAAATGATTACTAAGGCGTAATTTCCGTCGTAGTCGCAATAACATGGAAAGAGTATTTACATTTTCTGTCTTTTCAACAATAGTATTATCACGCCCTGATTTTAGGGTGCGACGAGGGCGTAAAGGTAGCTACGGGACCTTAGCAACTATCAGAAAAACAAAGTGATTTCGAAAACAAATTTATTAATAAAGATCAAAATAATATTTTACCTGAAGGGTTTACAAAGAAAATCAAAAATAATAAATAACTCGAATTTAAACCTTTAACAATGATTTTAAATAAAATTTTACTTACATAAATTTGGGGCTTATCTCTGGCGTCTTGGTAATTTGGGGACCAACAAGTTGTTTCACAATTTTTTGACGTGGATGCGTCACCGACCATGGCCTCGAACCCTAGTGGGTCCGATATTTTTTCTACCAATAATGTGCCATTCCATCAAGTCAGCGATTTTTCCCACTTTAGGGGAATGACGAACTTAGGTCGTACACCTCATTTCTGCTGACTTGATGGCTCGACAATAATTGATAGATCGGGAAGCCCGTATAACATTTCATAATTGCAACTTTATTAATTTGTTTAATAAACTTGATACAGGTTTCATGTTATGAGGAATGACCTGTGTTTAACGCATACAATTTATAAAAATGGAAAATATTGATTTATGAAATATTATTGTTCCCTTTTGTGACAGTATGATGTGCATACATTTTAAAATTGGAAAATATACCTACATACAGTCTAAATACTGGAACCCACAAAAAAGTTACCCTTGTATATTTTTTAACAGAGGTATAGTGTTTTATTGCATTTGAGAGCTAAAAATTTACGTTTTTTATACATGTCAACAAATTAATTTAGTAATCATCCTAATAACGCCCTCTAGCGACGACGGATATAACAGAAAATAGTCACACAAAATTTCAAATGCTGCTATAGGATAAGCTCTTTCATACAAAGTTTGTTAAATTTGATTAAAGCCAACCGGAGTTTTGAGTATTTCTTTCAAAAAGGTCGTCGTCGTTCCCCCCCGTTCTGGTATATTTTGCAAGTTAGAGCAAAATGTATTAAAGTAATGTTGTACCATATATTCCAAAGAACAACCTAACTTTATTATGCATAATATTCATAAAAGCCGTAAATCTTTTTAGTTGTAGGTTTAACGCCTCCTAGCGGTAAATTTAGGAACTGTCGATTTTGCATTGTTTTCTTTATTTTATGACAAACGTTTCTTGAGGTATGGCCGACGTCCATTCTTTTTTGCCCACCCTTTACCTATTTAGAAAACTTTCATGACATCAAAATGTAATGCTCAAAACTGCCTAAATTTTGGACTATAAGAATAAATAAGTTTTGTTTTAATATATAAAATTATTTTTACAGACTGTTACATTTCAATGATATAGTGCCAATGGACTCCGCAGCTGCGGAGGAACCAATAGTAGTGCCCAACAAGGGTGAAAGGTCTGATAAAAAAGAATTCGAAAAGGATTTGGGTAAAAGAAAGAAGAGGATGCGAAATTCTTCTGATGAGACTGTACACAGTGGAAAAGATAGCCCGGAGGATAAGAATGAAGATTTAACTGTGGATGATATGGAAGAGAGGTACACGAGCTTTAAGTAGTTAACTAATTGTATTTAAATGAAGGTAGTATAGTATAAGCAAAGTATTGTTCCTCCCTAAAGAAACGGTGGGAATTTCTATGTTTTTCCTAGTTGTTTGATACTCAGTGGACAATGACTAACATATTACTTTACATTTTAGAAGCCGTAACCGAGTTCTTTCGTGCGACACCAACAACTCCCAAAGTGCCAACCAGTCCCGTTCGCAATCTCCTGACGACGGGGATGAATACGCAGGAGTCGATTACAATACTCTTATTCCTGCGATCGCCCTTGAGTGCCCCAGCGATGGCGAAAGCAAGAAAGATTACTCGAGGAAGATCGTCGGTTTGCAGAAGAAAATCCCTAGATTTGAATCGGTAAGATATTTTTACAGGCTGTCTCAAATTCTAGATCATTGGTAACTTGGAAACGGTAAGAGATACAAACAAGTTTAAGCTATGGCAAAGTTGCACGATTTGTTGCTCAATGAAATGTTTTTTAACAATTGAGGAAATTCCTAGTACTTTTGAAAATATCCGGAAAACAAATTTTCAATATTTATTTTTGTTTTAATTAATAAATTAATTGCAGTTTTTATAGTCACTTTTTCTTCTCTGCAAAATAGCATTATCAGTTTTTAAATGTATAGCATTTCCATGTGTTCAGCTCATTATTAACTTTATTTTCATTCTAAAATCAGATATTATTGTGTATCGCACTTGTTATTTTATTAAACGTTTAGACGATAAATTACATCATCATACATGGATACATACATCTTATCTAAAAATAAATAAATTTTACAGAATACGGAAACATCGATTTGAAGCGATGGGCCGGTTATAAATATTTCAAATCGGTTTTTACCACTAACGTTGTAGCGACTGTAGTTATCATGGCGTTCTTGATGTTTAAAGACTTTAGAAAAGAGATATTATTTTCCTTGTCTTCACGTTCATCGAGAAGGACATGATTCAAGCGTTTCTTGTGCCGTGTGACGAAATAATTTAAAAAGAGCACATTCAAGGTTAACCAAAGGTATAACCGCAATAATTGCCGCTCGGTCGCTCCAAATCACTTCTAATATAATTTCAGGTGCCTAGGTGTAGTGGTCTTAATAATAATAAAAACATATTTAACTTAAGGTAAAAAAAATTTGACATACAATCTAATATTAAAGTAACAATAATCATGATATCAGTCAGTTAACAAATTTTACGCAAAATGGGTTTCTCTAATCTCAATCAGCGCGAAAAAGACATAGCGTGGAAAAAAACATGTTTTTCAGCCCATCTTACACTAGTTCATTCAACTTTTTCTGAGACATATTTATAATAATTGTCTTGTATCCACATTCCACTCAATATTTTTGCAAAATATTATTTCATTCTTACCTCATAACTGTGTTTTTAAGGTACTTAGGCACAATTGCACCAACACACTAATCTAATATTAATAAGTAAACTTAGATTATCTACTTTACTTACTTTCAAAATATCTTTATTTATTTTTTATTTATAACTACATGTCATTTTACAAACCCGCGTGCAATCTTAACGTAGAAGATAAGTCGTTGCCTCGGTGCAATTCGGCCTTATAACTTGTTCTTAACTTATATTTATTACTTTTCACAGATTGGTAATGCCATTGAAATCTCAAGAACATTCAAATCCAAAGCGGATAGGAATAGATCTAACGATCTCGCCGCCCAAAAGCTTGGTCAAAATCCGTCAATTTCTCTACGGCCCAACTATGGTGTTATGGAACACGATCCTTGGGAGAGCAAACATTCAGGCAGGCTTATCTCAAATCCTTCATTGTCTGTTAGACAGCTATTTCCAGGTAAATATCTGTAATAATGTTGATTTTTAAAAGGACAAAAAATAAACACCAGGACAAAATTAACGCGACATCATAATTTTACTACATATTTGATGTTGTTTTTTTCTTAATTTATGATTCGATTTAAATGATTTTTTTGCATTATAGGTTGGTTTTCTTGACAACCTCTTAGTTTTCGCTATTTTTACTTAAAAATTAATTTTAGTTTGTAATAAAAATCTTGTTCTTTTTTCGAAAATTTGTATTACCCTGTGGGGTACACTAACAACTTTAACATATAGCAGTTGGAATTAGATTGTAGCTCCATCTTTCCTTGATATTCTTATTTTTAGTTCACTTTAATATATTTTTTATTAGAGGAGATACACCGTTTTACAGCTTATTTTTATTATCTCATAGATTTTTACAACTATATAATTTCTGCTGGTTTTGATAAATAAAAACAAAATTAACTAGTCACTTTATGTAATTAAGTTGGCTTAATAAACTATTATTTTTAGGCGAAGAAGACCTCAGTCTAATGGGTGACGTTGATTTTAAGAATGTGCTGGGTCGCACTCCAGAAGGTTGGGAGAAATGCGTCTCTACTATACAATATGATGAGGAGACCAAACTATTATGGCAAGAATTGCAAAAGCCTTATGGAAGTAAAAGCAGTTTTTTACGGCATCTAATTTTGTTGGAAAAATATTTTAGGTAAAATTTCGATTTATAGATAGTCAAAAAAAAAACTTTAATAAAAATTGGATTTGTTGGTTATCGGTTTCGATCGTTTTTTATACAGTCATCATCAGTCCCACCAAAACTACAATTAAGAAAACAAACATCTACATACTGAAAAAAAGACGAATTGAATTTTTTTTTGAATAAAGCTTATCCACATGGGTTTTTTAATTGAAAATATGGTACTTTAATTGGGACAAATTTGCTAGAAGTTTAGGAAAATATTTTAAAAAACGTCGATTGAGAGTTGGTATGAGCTATATTTTAGCACTAAAAGTAATTCTTTTAAACTGTATAAGGTGCAACATAACCCAACTTAATTTTTTTAATTGGAAAAATATCACTTATGAAACCATATCCTTGTATGAAACCAAAAAGGAAAGCTCTTTGTTTTTAATTTATTTTCATTGTCCCAGTGTGGGGACTTTTATTGGAACAAATTCACAAGAATTTGGAAAAAATATAAAAATATTCATATAACATGCAAAAACACGTCGATTAAGATGTTTTGTGGGCTTCATATTAAAAACAATAGGATATTCAATTTTCACGCTTAAAGAATTTTCCAAAAAGGTGGTAGTGGTATCTTCCCATTTAAAAAAAAAGTTGGGTTGTTTCACCTTATACAGGGGACAGTGGCGTGCAAAGCCGTTCGAACAGGGTAGGCAAACATTTATTTTAATTTCCAAACAATTGACTTTAAAAATTTTCAACACAGTTGACATCGCCCTTACCACAATTACATATACGTAAACATGTCCACTTCTCCATTTTTATTTCGACAACCGACGGCGCTGCGGCACTCTAATATGTATTATTATTATAAATAAAATTCATCCACATTCGTTTTATATATAGATTTTAAATCTAACATCCACTTGATTGAACTCAAATCAATTATTATGTAAATTATTATTTTAGATACTTATTAGCAATATTTATCTTAAATCATCATAAAAGACTTCTTATTTTGTTACAAATTAAGATCTTAACTAAGCTTATTGAACTATATAGGGACATGTGTCAGAACCATTTGATTTTTAGGAGTAAGTTTGGTCTTTTTTGTTAAAGACGGATTTATGTAAATTTGGCAACATTGTATTGTTATTTTTATGGCAACGCTGTGTATCTAGGCGACAGAGTAAAAATTGGTCGGCCTGTTGCTATACCGCGGGATTTACAGGAGGACAATATAGTCAAGGGGGCTGGGGATAAAAAGAAAATTAGTGCAATGACGGTTTTGAAATTGTCACTCGAAAAAATGTTATACGGGAAATAATAATCGGGTTTGGTAGCGCGTATTCTAGAATAACTAATGCAAAAGTCGAATAAATGGCGATAAATAGTTTCATTTTTGTTTTTATTCTTTTTTCGAACCGTCACAATACGAAAATGGGTAATTTTCGCGGCGTGACGACACATCTTATGGCGACCGTGACAGGACTTTTGCATTTTCTTTGATTAGTTATTCGTTTCGTTACCAGCGATTGTTGCCGGTGAAGTGACAAACTTTTACAACGTTTCGCCTGAAATTTAATCGGTAAACGAGTGTGTTTTGAACGGGTTTGTCACAGTATTTTCATTTTAAATTAACAGTTTTGCAGACAAACTTTTACAACGTTTCGCCTGAAATTTAATCGGTAAACGAGTGTGTTTTGAACGGGTTTGTCACAGTATTTTTATTTTAAATTACCAGTTTTACAGACAAACTTTTACAACGTTTCGCCTGAAATTTAATCGGTAAACGAGTGTGTTTTGAACGGGTTTGTCACAGTATTTTCATTTTAAAGAAACGGTTTTGCAAAGAGACATTCAGCGCGTTTCTGTCTGGAAATTTAACGGTAAACGTGTGCTGTTACGCAAAAAATTTCCTTATTTCTTGGAGAACTCTTTCTGTCGGTTTAATTTCTGCAGTATTTAGCTTCTTGTTTTTGGGACTGTACCTACCTACGTCAAATTTTGAAAAGTATAGTTCAGTAAAAAGCGCTTAAATTTAAGCTAAATTTATTTTGCTATAATGGAGCTGATTAAGAAAAACAGAAAGGTGTTTCGTATGTTATTTTCGAAGAATAGTAACGAATTAGAACAGCTATTTTCACAAAAAGCGGATATAAAAGCCATTAAAATGTCGTGGGTGCTTTTATCGGAGAAATCAGAGAAAATTAAGCAACTTGATGAAGAGCTCTACGACTTGCTACTATCAGAGGCCACCGAAGAAGATTTGTTGGTAGAGTTAGAGGCACGTGAAGAATACCAAAAGAAATTCCTAAGTTTAAATGCAAAATACGAAGACCTGGTGAAGTCAACTGGTTTCAAGGTTGATATAGTCGTTAATGAATCTGCAGCATCCCAGTCAGGTAACTCTGGTAACAGTGACAGAGGTAAGCGCAAATTTAAACTACCTACCATTGCATTTAAGACTTTTGATGGTAATATAAAAGATTGGCTGCCATTTTGGTCTCAATTTGGCAAAATACATGATGACCTGGACATAGATCTAAATGACAAAGTCGAATATTTAATACAAGCTACTGTTCCTGGTAGTAGAGCTAGACATTTAGTAGACAGTTTTCCTGCGACTGGAAAAAACTGTAATAAAATTGTAGATTGCTTAAAATCACGTTTTGGTCGAGAGGACTTACAAATAGAAGTGTATGTTCGTGAACTTTTGAAATTAATTATAAATAATGCTCTTACGCGTGGTAAAATGGACTTATCAATGTTGTATGACAGTATAGAAACCCAGTTACGTGCATTAGAGACTTTAGGTATTACTTCAAATGCTTGTTCATCTATGCTTTTTCCACTAATTGAATCCTGTTTACCTGAGGAATTGTTACGGGTCTGGCAACGTTCTGCTTTGGCTCTATCAGCACAGCAGAATTCAGCAGGTAGCAGTGAAAATTTAGGAGAGTCTACATTGGAAAACAAGTTAAATAATCTTATGCAGTTTCTACAAAACGAGGTTGTAAATGAACAGAGAATTTTATTAGCCACTGAGGGTTTTGGTTTTCGTTCAGATCACACACAAACATCTGACAAGCGAGGTCATATTGCAGGGGCAACGAGACGCAGGGCACCCGAATTAGTTGAACAGGGTCTTCCAACGGCTACAGAGTTGGTTAATTACGTAAAAGGCTCTGACTATGTAAAATGTATATTCTGTGAAAATACTCATGACAGTTCTACTTGTTTCAAGGCCCAAAATTTTACTCTGGATAAGAAAAAGTCTACTTTGGACTTAAAAAGAGCATGTTTCAGATGTTTAAGAGTTGGACATCAAGCACGAGAGTGTCGAAGTCGTTTAAAATGCATCGTATGCAGTAAATCTCATGTGACATTAATGTGTCCAGATTTGTCTGTAAACCAGTCAGCTGATAGAGAAGAAAATGACCACATTACACAGAAATCCGCTAATATGCTTACTTATACTAATGGTACTGGAACACCAGTCTTTTTACAAACTTTACAAGTTAGGTTAGAAGGCCCCAACGGTTCTAAAAGTATTAGAGCCTTGATAGATACAGGGTCTCAGAATACATATATTTTGAAGAGTACGTCAGAGCGGTTAGGTTACATGTCTAAACGTCAGAGTAAAATAAGACATTGTTTGTTTGGAGGTGCTATAAAAGAGCAGAGCCATGAATGTTATGATATCAAATTAACTCATGGAAAATACAACTGTACTATTGAAGCGCTTTCGCAGCCTGTGATCTGCGGAGATGTATCACCCATAGTAGATGGTCCCTGGATAACAGAGTCAAAAAAGTTACATATTCAGTTGTCCGATATTCATAGCTCGACCCCTATTGAACTTTTAATCGGAGCTGATGTAGCTGGTAGACTGTACACAGGCAGAAGACATATTTTGGAGAATAATTTGGTCGCAACTGAAACTTTGTTAGGATGGACATTGATGGGACGTATACCTTCGAACCAAAACAGTAATACGACCTTGTCTGCTATCTCTTTGTTTGTAAATGAAGCTTCCCTTACCCAGTTATGGCAATTAGACGAAGTAATACTTCCTTGGGTAGAGGGACAACCACCACTGCCTAGTAACTATGGAATAGCTGAAAAGCGGCTAGAAGGGACTATTAAGAAATTGGACAATAATGGTTAATTGGAGTCTTGCAGCCAAGTTTTTGATAATTGGGTTGAAGAACAAATTATTGAAGAGGTCCCATCCAATTATTCCACGTGTAGTGCCCATTATTTGCCACATAGACCCATTATTAAGGAAAGTGTATGGCATCAGGAAATTTTGAATATTGCTAACCTTCCATCCCAAGGGTGTTCTGCAAAACAATTAATGGAGTCGAGATGGTGGGAGGATCCAAATTGGCTGTACAGTGAGCCTAGTGAGTGGCCTCAGAATAATATTACCTGCAATGAACAGGAGATTAACCAGGAGAAGAAAAAAGTGACCTCATTGATTACCACTCTTTCCAATGTAATGACTTTGGATGACTTGCACATGACCTATTTTAGCAAGTATTTAAAAATAGTTCGCATGATTGCATGGATTTTGAGGTTTTGTCATAAAGTTCGTTACAAATGGCATGGAGATCTGATGGTGAAATTACAGCTCGAGGTCCAATGTTAAGACTCATTCAACAGCTTTACCCGCTGGAATGTGCAGATGATATGGAGGTTTCATCACTTCAAGAGGCTCAACTTGAACAGACATCTAATACAGTAGAGACTTTCAGTGACGAGACACCAGACTGTTATCCTGCATCTTCAAGTGCTTCTGTACTTAGTGCGGGAGTGAATAAAAGCAGAGCATTCGATGTGATAACACGTAATAGTGAAACGCGACGAGGACGCGTGATAACAGTACCTCAGAGGTTTCTGTAATTATTATAGACTAGCCCTTTATAATGTGTTCGTTTTAGGGTTTACTTAATTTTAGTTACTGTTTCATATTTGTAATTGCTTTCTTGTCAGAGAATGTTATTTTTATAGTTTTAGGATAGAGCGTCTATGACGCAAGCGCAGTTATTTTGAGTCACTTTATATCTAAAAAGTGTCTCAAGGTGGGAGTATGTCAGAACCATTTGATTTTTAGGAGTAAGTTTGGTCTTTTTTGTTAAAGACGGATTTATGTAAATTTGGCAACATTGTATTGTTATTTTTATGGCAACGCTGTGTATCTAGGCGACAGAGTAAAAATTGGTCGGCCTGTTGCTATACCGCGGGATTTACAGGAGGACAATATAGTCAAGGGGGACTGGGGATAAAAAGAAAATTAGTGCAATGGCGGTTTTGAAATTGTCACTCGAAAAAATGTTATACGGGAAATAATAATCGGGTTTGGTAGCGCGTATTCTAGAATAACTAATGCAAAAGTCGAATAAATGGCGATAAATAGTTTCATTTTCGTTTTTATTCTTTTTTCGAACCGTCACAATACGAAAATGGGTAATTTTCGCGGCGTGACGACACAACATGTTTTATATCGAGAACGCGTAATATTTTTAGAAACTACGACAAAATTACAAGATTGGCACCAATGCATCTTACAAGCGCTTTATTATATTTATTTATTTTTGGAAATTGACTCCAAGAATTCTTTTTCTAATTTTTAATTTGGTAGGAGCAATTTTAGGAGACACGTTAAAACTTTTTCAAAATTAGAAAGAACTACCTTTCGTAGGCATATTGTTCCAGAAATATCTATAATTGGTAAATATGGTTGCTAGACAGGGCCTGGACACACCCAGTTACATGATAAAAAGCTAAATTTTGAATTTTAGCAAATAACATTTTTTCAAGATTATAAAAATGTTTAAATAAAATGTTTAAATATTGGGTTTTAATCATTTAACACATTTTCATTAAATTGATGGAAATATGAAAGTAACATTTGATAGTTTTTTAAATTAAAAAAAAAATATTTTTTTCTTGAATTTTTGTTTTAAACTTTACATACCAGTATGAAATTAAAATCTAAACACTTTTTTCAATATCTTGTACTCTAATCCCAGATTTTTACGACAAAATATATACTTTTGAATTTTCCAGACAAACAAGTAGTCACGTGACTAATGTCAAAACAAATTTTTAGGTTACCAATCATGCAGAGGCTATCAGCATAAAAAGTTTTTTTTACAATTTTAATAATAAAAAAGTTTTCCATATGGGTCCAACTTTTTGCCGGTCACTGTATATACTTTCATGCCTAAAATATTTTAACTTAATTATGTTTTTTTTTAAATAGTTTTTTATTATAATTTTAAAACCGTTTATGCGGTTTTGCTCAAATTTGATATGTTGACATAATTTTATGAAATAAAAAAATATATTAAAATTATTATCAACATTAATCCATAGGCGCAGAGCTTGGGTTTTTTAATAATTGTACATTTTAAATTTCTATGCCGGTTTAAGAAAAGGGGTTTAATTATAGAATTTAGATTGTGTAACTCATTCACTACAAAAAGGGTACTCTTGATAAGACTCGATTACTTTAATAGTTTTTGCGAAATGTTTATTTTAATAAAAAATAGCCACAAGACTATTCTAAACGATAACTATTTTCTAATATTTTTTTGCAGAAATGGAGATTTAGTTCTTTCGCCCACGGCCACACACCACGCAATCAACTACCGCGAAAGCGTCCACAACCGTCTACGCGCTTACGATAATATTCCATCTAATGCAGGTAACATTCAGCCAATCAGTATGATACCATTTAACAAGATGTACAGTAAGAATAGTGGTGCAATTTTGACTGGGATTGGTCAACCAGGGTCCAACGGAGTGCCTCCTGTTACAATTAGTCAAATCGGAAGGGATAATGAGGTACGTATTCAGCCGTCCAAAAATGTATTATGTAGCCATGTGCTAAACAAATCTTGTTATTACTACTATTACTACAAAACGCACTCACATCT
Organism: Polydrusus cervinus; assembly: GCA_935413205.1. NCBI lineage: Eukaryota > Metazoa > Arthropoda > Insecta > Coleoptera > Curculionidae > Polydrusus > Polydrusus cervinus. The sequence goes on from OW284514.1 coordinate 49,548,823, forward strand.
TTTTGGAATAAAAATATGTTTCCCTAGCTCGAAACAATACTAATGCAAGATTGATGAAGGGTTCCAAAGACTACTTACTTATCGCGTAAACTCCCCTTTAAAGAGATTTGTTTAAACTTATTATTCCTACAACCTACGTTTGTTTTCTTTTTTGCTCAAAACTAACTGAATATAAAAATACCTTAACCATATCTTTTACAGTCAAATCAATCATCAAAGACTCCAATAACACTACAACAACTCAGTCAACCTCCATTGCTTCCCACCAGCTCAATGCTACAAAACTTAGCCTCTAAACAGAAATCTTCGGGTGCGCCACCGGGATTGATTTCCATCCATCAGAACACGGCCAGAACGATGCCCTCTACCGCAGTCAGGGCTCAGATGCCGAGCCAGAAAATCAAATTCCCAATCACAAAGAATTGGAGACCGAATCTGATTCCTATTGATCCGTCGAAGAAAAATGAGCGAAAACCTGGACTTGTGCAGGTAAAAATATAATAATAATAATAAATAAAAATATTAAAAAACATGTAATTATACAGGGTGATTCCTAAGTTGATACTTCTGGTTTAGCCGTGTATAGAAAGCATTAAATTAAACAACATTTTCAAATACCTTTTTTCAAAAAAACTCAAAAATAGGCGAGATACAGAAGTAAAAAATCTAAGTGCGGGTCTGGTCATCAAAATATAGCCTAATATACTTTATATTGTTTTTGTCTTATTAGTAGTTATTAGTCATGCGGTAAGTTATTTATTTGGCGATCTGCTGCGGTGTGTTTTTCTAAAGCAAGTTAATTTTAAATTGGTGACACGTGAAAATGGTAAAATTTGAAAACAATGAACTAGTAGATATGAGGTGCTAATTTACTGTGAGTGTGGCAAAGTGCTCCGAGATTATACTCAATAAACTCAATAAACGAGGCGATTAATTTGGAAATTCAGAATATAAATTGGCACAATTTATTTAGGAACTGCCTCGACGTTGATTATTGTGTAAATATATTCTACGATCGATTAAATACTATAGTAAACCGATCGATTCCTAAAAGAAAAATAAACAATAAGTTTCCTGTGTATTTTACGTACCATACCATAAAATTTGTAAATCAAAAAAACAAACAACATAAAAAATGGAAACAAACCAAATGCCCTAGGGATTATGAACTTTTTTGTAACCTAAGACGCCTAACAAAAAATCTTATTCAAAGGGACTACTCAAACTACCTTGTTTCAGTCCAAAGTGATATACCCGCGAATTCTAAAAAATTTTGGCACTTCGTATCCACTAAAAATAAGAACAGAAACTTCCCTAACCTCATGCACCTAGAGGGAGAAACGGCTGAAGGCACGGCTATCTGTGAGTTGTTTTCAAAGTTTTTTAGAAGTGTCTTCCAGCCATACAATCAAAAACCTATTGCATACAGCTTCCAAACTGCACAACTCAATAGTAAAATAACTACCTCGGAACAAGATGTTTTACAAATTATGTTACAATTGGATGAGAACAAGGGTAGCGGTCCCGATGGATTACCCTCATTGTTTGTAAAAAAATGTGCCAGCAGTCTGTGTGTGCCCTTGACATTAATTTTTAATAGATCATTTTACGAATGTACTTTTCCTACTAAATGGAAGAATGCCCATGTTGTTCCCATTTTTAAAAGTGGAAACTCAAATTGTGTATCAAACTATCGTCCAATTTGTAAACTAAGTATATTTAGTAAGGTATTGGAATGCGTAGTACATAAATTCTTATTTAATATAGTTAAACTTGATATTATCGAGGAGCAACACGGGTTTTTCTCGAAAAGATCGGTGGAAACAAACCTACTGCAGTATACAAACTTTATCTTGAACGCAATGGACGCACAGATTCAGGTGGATTCCGTGTACACCGATTTTAGCAAAGCATTTGATAAGATAAGCCATAATATATTACAGCAGAAATTGGCTCAGATCGGCGTGCACGGGGACCTTCTGTGCTGGATAGCGTCTTATGTTTTTAACAGAACACAGTCAGTTGTTGTTAATGGTCACCAGTCAAAGCCTTACACTGTCACTTCAGGTGTACCCCAAGGTTCACACTTGGGTCCTCTTTTATTTTTGATATACCTAAATGATATAGTTCTATGTTTTAAGCACTGTTATTTTTCTATCTACGCTGATGACCTGAAGATCTACTTAACCATCAAAACTATAAGCGACTGCTTCTTACTTCAAAATGACCTCGATAGATTGTGTGACTATTGCAGGGATAACGGGCTGGTTCTGAACATTGATAAATGCTGTTTTGTCTCTTTTACGCGCAATATTCAATCATTTGTATACAACTATAGACTTAATGATTTTCCATTAAAACAGGTGGACTCTATAACTTAGGTGTTGTGCTGGATAACAAAATGACATTTTCTCTTCATATAAATTATATCGTGGGTAAGGCAAATAGAACACTAGGTTTTATACTAAGACAGTGCAAACAATTTGTTTCTTTTACTGCTCTAAAAACATTATATTGCGCTTACGTACTGAGTAAGCTGAATTACGCATCAGTGGTCTGGAACCCACAATATAATATCTATAAAAGTAGATTGGAAATTGTACAGAATAACTTCTTAAGATTCCTTAATTTTAAAGAAACTGGCATGTACAGCAACACTATTAGCACATCTTATTTACGTACCCATTTTAACTTTTTTTCGTTAGAAGCGCGCCGAGAACAAACAGATATTATATTTCTTTATAAAATCATAAATAATTTAACTGACTCGGCTAGTATTTTGTCCAAAATTCATCTCAATATACAACCGCGTGTCTTAAGAAATAATAATTTATTTTTTGTCCCTTTCTCTAGGACCAATCTTGGTAGAAATGCACCTATCAATAGGATACTGTCATTGTATAATTTGAGATATGCTAATATTGATTTATTTGGTAATTCTATAGGGGTCTTTCGAAATAGTGTTAGGGGGCGTTATTTAATTCAATAATTAAAAAATTAAATTCTTTCTCAATGTATTCATAATATATAACTAGGCTGATAAGTACTATACATCTGTACACTACTTAAGGTATCCATGGATATCACTTTGGACTTCCAAGTCTGTAGATATCCCGTGTATGTTAATAAATAAATAAATACGCTTTCCCTTGCGGGCTCATCCTACACCCAGAAGAATGTTATTCAACCGGCAAGTTAGGCAGGATCGTATTTGATTCGTAATGTAATAAATGAATGTAAGTACCTTATTTTTGCGTTTTTTGGAAAAAGGTATTTGAAAATGTTTATTTTAAAGCCTTCGCTAAAAAAGAAGTATCAACTTAGGAATCACCCTGTATATTCAATTTTTTTCATCTACTGAATGGAATGATAGAAAAGTTTTGGACTTGCATTGTCTTTATTTGTTTAAAATCACAACGTTTCAGGTGGTATTAATCTCCAGTCGTTTTCAGGTAAATGCTAAACAAGTACAGTAACTACAGTTCTATTTATACTAAAGGGTATTTCTTATATCTAATGAGGGCTTACTAAAAAAACCTTTATTAAACAGATATAATCTTAGAATAATAACGCCCACGAACTGAACGCATAACTGCACCTATCTTAGTTATACTCTAGTACCTAGCTAGAATAAATAGAGCTCTAGTTATTGTACTTATTTAAAATTCACCTGAAGACGACTGGAGATACTTATCAGTTGAAACATTGTGATTTTAAACAATAAAGATACTGTAAGTCCAAAACTCTTCTATCATTCTAGGCTGTGCTCCAGTTACCTAAACGGACAAAATTTCATATTTGTCCTTGTTAGGATATGAAACTGACTGACAATCACAGTATATCTAATTAATCCATTAATCATAATTAAAATAACGTCCATTGCCGTTTAAAATTATATCATCTATAAAGATTACCCACTGAACAATTTTTAATTAATACTTATCGTATGTTAGCTGCCGATAGACCACAGATATGTACTCGGGTTTTTGCTTTTGATCTGAAAAATCAAAGAATTTACAGTTTGAAAGAAAATAATTAAGCATCTCTTATTATTGATATATTAATTTATCGAAATCTTTATTAAGCAAAAATCGTTAAATTCAAGTTAGCAATGTTTTCGGCTCTGTAATAATTATTATTTTAATTATTTTCTTCCAAACGGTAAGTTTTAAGAGGAGAGTGTTCCATTTAAAATAAGAAAGTTTTTAATGTTTAAAGTTTTTTACAATGAGCCCTTAATTGTGACCTCCCGTACATTTTATGTCAAGTTTAATTATTTTTTGAGATTTGTTGATTCTTTAACTATACAATAACCAAAGGGAAAAAGGTAAAAAATATATACGGATAATTTCATCGCTATGCATTTACGAAATAATTACAAAACATGCAGATATCTCGGAAATTAGTAAGACTTCGGTAAAAAAGTGTTTTATAAAATGTAATTATAATTTAATGCAAAATCCAATAATATAATAAAAAACGCTATACTGTATTTTAAAAATGAAAGTTGAAGCTACTTCCGGTATAACCGGAAGTGACAGAAACATGTTAATATTTTAGTTTTAGAGAGTATATCGATAAACCTACAGATTTTCAAAAAAATATTTTTAGTAGTTTCCTCAAAAGTTCTAATGCAAGCTCGTCGTGAATCACCCGGTATAGGTTCAAATTATATCATCCGCCATGCAGAACATAAAAATAGAAATATTGCGGCTATTCATGTTAAATTATTATTTTCCATTAAAATTATAAACAATGCCCCGATATTATCTTCAGAATCTCCACTGACGCCGCGCCACTTAATTCTCGTGAAATTCGTTTTTATAATATTTTGTATATAAAAAAGAAATTTTATTACCATCGCCAGACGCAGGTACAGTATATGCACGATGTGGTAGAAATGCAGTTTTGTTTGTGATGACTCATCGACTACTGTTTGCATTTAAGTATTTAATATCATTAATATTGGTAACATTCTAAATTTATTGCAGGTTATCTCTGGAGGTAAACCTTACCACATTACACTAGAAGACTACAAAAAAATGTGCGCTATCAAGCGTAGCTTTGAAGCAAAACAAAAAAAGATGCAAGAACTACAAAAGGCAAAACAATTTAATCAGAGTCAACAACAATCTATACTGATTAGTCACAATTCCGTGCTGAAATCCGTCGTGCCCAAAAAGGGATTAGTTATAAGTAAAACTTCTGGAGGTACCGTAACAGAGAGCAAACCAATCAGCTTTTTGCCTATCAGTAACGCTTCCTCGACAATAACTAGCGGAAGTGCTGCTACTACCGATTCAAGCGAGTCAATTTTGGAGAAACTCGATAAACAAGTGGAAATGCTCGGTCAAGGACAAATACCTGCGTCATTACCAGCTATAACCTTTGATAAGAATTCGTCGGTTCAAATTATACCTAGAATCCCAAAGTCTTTGACCGTAATCCCTCAGACTGTTCGTAAATCTGGACCGCCCAGTCCAGTGTTGTACATAACCCCGAAAAATAGTAGTTCTGCGGGAACAAGTTGCAATGAGAATAGTAACCAACCTTGATTAGTTTTAGTGAAGGTAAAGTTTTTGAATATGTGTTAATTAAGTGCCTAATATCCCTCTAGATATTGTACCATCATCCTAAGGTATCACTTTATATGAAATCGAAACTTTTTTATTTCCAAAAAATTAGGTTAGGAAAAATCTAATATCTGCTTATTATTGGCGTTTATAGTTGATGAAGATGCACTTCTTTATGATAATTCACTTAAGTGTTTTTATAAACGGATATAGAGGGCGTTAAACGAGTATGAGTTCCAAATCAAAAACGTATCACGTTTTGTTATTTGATTGTAATTAAAGTTAAGTGAATGTACTCGTCAAAGTTATTTTGGCAAATGCAGGGCTACTCGAATGTGTAACCGAACATTCTCTAAAATATTTTTTTTAAACGAATATTTTAAAATGTAATTTAAACATATTTTTGATGGCGCACCATAATATATTGAAATTGAATAGTTTCCGGGATAAAATTTATTGATAATACTTTGATGGATGCAATAAAAAAAACATTTTAAATTATTTGGATTTCGATTTTGGAAACATGAATATAAAGATATGTGGAAATTTATAATAATGTAGATTTTTAGATTTAGTAGATTTTAAAAATATTTTTATTAAAAAAATCGAAATCCAAATAATTAAAAATGTTATTATAATCGCAAATGTAGTTTCAACACCAAGCAAACTTTTTATTAGGAATGGTTTTTTTTAACTGCAAATAAAAAGTTTTTCTTCTTACAAACTCCATCCGTTGACACACTTTATAGATAGGAAACTGTAAGCAGTTTTATTTTAAAATAATACAACCCTACAAAGATATAATTTTTAAAATATAGGATCGTAGAAACCGTGAAATTAATAGCGATTTCGGTTTACAGATCTCGGGCACTCTGAGAGTGCTCTCCCCGAGATTTGCGTGTTCGATTATAGAAATCGAGATATCTCACTATATGGCTATGACAGATCTCGGGCAGATCTATGACGTCACAGAGCGCTCTCAGAGTGCCCGAGATCTGTAAACCGAAATCGCTATAAAAAATATATTATGCATACTACAAAATATGCTTAAATAATAATAAAATATTGGTCGAATCGACAACATTGGATAATATTTTTTTTATATTTGAGGCCAGCAAGATTATTGTTTAATATGCATATCGTTTTGACTATAATAACAATCAATTAAAAATATTTGGAAACTGTTAGGCATTTCGTACACCCAGCGCTACAAGACCCGACATCAACGAGTTGTATTTTTAAAGTCGCGACACGTTGTTTCAAATATAGCTTAGCTTACCAAAGCAACGGCGCCGCTACAAATACAGGTATCGCACGACTGAGCGCTCGATCTCGACGATACTCTTTTGCAATAAAATTACATGCAACAAAGTTATTAGCAATCGTTCTCTTACACTAATGATCATAGTAACGGTTAAACGTTTCTTTGGACATTTGGTAAAAAAACTTCGATGTTCGTTATTAGTGATATATGGATGAATCCAATGCCAACCTGCTTTCTTTTTTTTCTGAAATGATACGCAGCAACCATTTTCCTTCCTGTTTACTCAACGTCGACATAATTATGATAATAGTTTTTCATTTTTGACTTGTAAAAGTAAAGTAATCGCGTAGCGTTAGTGTACAACTTTGTAGTTAACCAGTCGCTGTGGCGTTGTGTACGACTTTGTAATTAACCAGTCGCTGTAGCGTTAGTGTATGACTTTGTAGTTAACCAGACGATGTAACGGTGGTGTATGACCTTGTAGTTAACCAGATGCTGTAACGGTGGTGTTTGACCTTGTAGTTAACCAGTCACTGTAGGACTTCATAGTTAACCAGTCACTGTAGCGTTGATGTACGACTTTAGTTAACCAGTCGCTATCCTTTAAATTTCCACGCCCGTATCGGTCGTGTAAAGCTGGTGTACGAACTGCCTTAGTTTAGCAAACTTACTACCCTTTCATCGCTTGACTACCCTGTATTCTTCTATTCTTGGTATAGCATGCTACAGAATAGCTTTTTGTTTAAACTTTATTGTACGGATTATACTACGTTGTATTGACCATGGGTGCCAACATGAAAATTAATTTTAACATGTAGTACCCGGGATCATTAAATTATAATTATTGCATAACGATAATTGTTAAACTCACATCAACATTGTATTAACAAAAACGATGAGATTTTGATAATGTGAAAACTCCTTTGGTCAGACAATGTTTTTTGACAAATTGCCGATTAAACATTTATTGTTACCATGAATGAATAACTGCAACAGTAGTTTCATTTTTAAAGCTTCTATATTTTACGTGTGCTAGTTTTCAATTGTCAAGGTCGATGTTTAAATCCTCCATACCTTACTCTCAGATGGCTAAATACCAGCTCTATATTGGATTTTGCATGGCTTATTGATTATGTACGCCTTTTAGATGACAAAAACTTCCTTTGTTGGCATAAAATACGTTTTAAATGAATCTATTAATATTTTTGATTACACAACTTTGATACATATCAAAAAATAACGCGAGATCTTAAGGTCAATCTAATACACTAGGGGAAGGTTTTCCAATGGGTTGAGGAAGAAAATGCCTTGGATGATATGGTTTAAAAAAATAATTGCCAATTATTTTTTAAACCAGACATACTTGCCCTGTTTACAGATCAGACAATTGTTTTTTGCCTCGACCTATCGGAACACCCCTCATAGTATATACGATTTTTTGCTAAGAATTTCTAATTGGACAATTTACTAACTAGGAAAGTTGATACCAAAAAAATTAACTACCTTCTGGACCATAGAAAAAACAGTATTTTTATAAATAGAAGAATCTGTCGTTGGAAATTACTTCTTAGCATGGACATGCTTTACGCACCCAAAAGATCCCTTGTTATTTAAGTACGTAGACAAACTTTAAGGGGTAATTTCTTGTATGATTTTAAGACAAAAAGTTTATATAAATATGTGGCCTAAATGTTTAGATTTTCGAGATACGGGGTGTTATTTTTTTTTAATATTCATTTCACAATTTTAAAGATACCTAATTCAAATTAAGTATAAATATTACTTTTACCGGTAGCTATGAAACAACGTTATTAACATTTCAAGTAATCTACAAGGTCCTCGTTTAAGACTCGATTAAGTTTGAGAATAATATCTAATTAATCATTTTGTTTTTCAACTTTTCACTCGCTTAAAGTTTTGCACTATCTCTGACGGCCTAGAACATAGGCAAGATATAAAATAATTCAGTGTTGTAAGATGTGTGACCAGAAAAAACGAGGCCCCTGTAGATTATTTTAAATAATAAATAGTTATATTAAAAGTATTATTTGTACTAACTTTAAATTAACTATCCCTAAAACTATGAAAGGAATTACAAACAAACGAAAAAATTAATACCCTGCATCTCGAAAACGTAAATATTTAGGCCACATATTTATGTGAACTTTTTGTCTTAAAATCATACTCTTAAAGTTTGTCTACGTACTTAAATAACGCCCTGTAAAATGCAGTAACCCGACATTTAAATTTTTTTCGGAAAATGAACAGTCATTCAAGATTCTTGTAGAGCTGTGTATTTCTTAAATTATTAAAATTATTATGCAGGATTTTCGTGTATATTTTAATCGTACCCATTCAACCAACCATGTCCACTAAAAATGGATGCGCATTAATAATTGGGTTGAAACAGGTTAGGAATAAAATGTAATAGTTCGTCTCCGTTACCTACTTACTGCTTTCTTAAGGGGGACATTAAAGATGGTTTACACTAAATATTTTCGAAACCATCAAAGACAAAAATATGAAATTTGAAAAGTCTTCCCCTGCAGAGGTCTGTAGCTCGATGATGAGGAGACAGAGGATTTATTAGAGAAATTTCTAACCTAGTTTAAACTTTTGAATTTTTTTAAAGGAGTCGATAGGTAAGGAATAAAATGCACTTAAAATCCTTGTAATAAGTCAAACATGTAACAAGTTAATTGCTACTTAGCTTCCATTCATAACCAGGTTTCAAACCAAACTTCCTAAGGGTATAGCTTTATATCACCTTTTAAATACTTTTATGATAATCAATCAAACAAGTACCAAAAGGTTGAATAATATAGTCAGATTAATTTTGCTATAATGGTACATTCGCTTATCCCCAAAAATTACTAAAAAAATAACATGCCTAATACTAGAAGTTAACAAGGTGGCTGTAGTATTTTTGATTTCTTTGATGGAATCCTGTTTCAAAAAAAGTTGAAGCTAATTCACACTCTTATTAGGTGGCTTTATGGTAATCTCCTTTAGACTGTGACTGACTGTTTTCCAAAAAATGTTATTTCACCCATGCGAGTATTGGTTTTTCCATCTACATGACGTGGGGTCGATTAAATGTCAGTTTTATTGTTTCCTGTTTGTCAGTGGTGGTGGAGCTCGCAAACAACTCAACTGATGCCGGCTCTATAATCGTTTAATTGAATCAGTTATTTCAAATACAGCACCAGACAAAATTACCTAATTTTACAGGAGAATAAAAAAAACTGCTTTATACAGCAATGTACTCGCGTTGTTTGCACAAATACTAGAAAATGTATTTCGACATAACGGATACGGGTACTGGTGTTGTTTTTACACAGAAGACGTGTTTATACGGGGTGATTCCTAAGTTGATACTTCTTTTTTAGTTGTGTATAGACGACATTAAAATAAAGAACATGTTCAAATACCTTTTTTCAAATAAGGTACTTAAATTTATTTATTACACTACGAATCAAATACGGTTCTGCCTAACTTAAAAAATGTTTTTTTGACGACACTCACCGTAATTAACTTGCTTTAGAAAAATACACCGTAGCGGATTGCCAAATAACAGACCACCGACCTGTAAATTTTGACTAATAAGACAAACAACATAACGTATAGCAGGCTACGTTTTGATAACCAGGCCCGCCCTTAGATTTTTTACTTCTGTAAATCGATTTTGCATGGCAAGGGTCTTATTTTTAACTTAAAAAGCCAAGCCCTAAAAAACCTAGTTAGAAAATACGAGCCTCCTCCGTCTTTAGTGATAAGACAAACATCTTTAGAAATATAAATTTTTGTCTATAAGGACATGACATTGTTGTACAATACATAATTGGCAACATTTTTTTTTTGTTTTCAACACTTAAGAACTACAATCCGATATTTAGAACAAAATTTTTATTTTAGAATTGAAAGATATCGTCAAAAACTGAATTTTTAAATCGCAAGGGCTCGTAAGTAGAACCCCTTGGTGAATCTTTAGCTAAAGGATAAACGCCTACTGCAAATTAATGTGACTATATTAAATCAATAGTGTAGGTTAAAGGACTGTACATAAATAATATTTATTAAAAATTGGTTGGCAGTACCAAAGACCCTTAGTTCTTTGGTATGTGATCCAGACAAAAAATATTTTTTTATTAAAAATATTAGCTTCTATTCTAGGTGTAAATACATTAGATAGGTATCACTGAATTGATGTATAGATAATCTAGGAATATTGAACTTTAAGAAATTATTGTATCATAAATAGCAATAATAGGCTGTCACCAAACCCATAATTACGCCATTTTCCAGACGAAACAGAAAAAAAATTAGATAACATTATATAAATATTTGACAAAGAACCAAAAGGTAATAACTTTATTATCTTAAATTGGGTTTGACCTTCGATGAATGGTAAATTTTAGAAATTGTAACCCTTAGTTTTTTTCTGTAATTTATTTTATATGTAAGACTAATGTTGGGTTGCACAAAGATTTTTAACCAGAAATAACTAACCAGCAAGTTTAACTGTGACATAACTGACATTGACAGGCATTATGAACTCACAATCAAAAGTGCCTGATTGGTAAATTAAAAATTACGGTAATCGGGCCAGTATGATTGTGAGAAAATTATTTCTGTCAATGTCATGTATGTCACAGTCATACTTGTTGATTAGTTAATTATTATTAATTGTGCAACCCGACATTAGTAAGACATTTAACAAGCATAAATAACATATTTGCATTTCCCGTACACTAAAAAAAGAATATACCTCTGAGATTGCACAAAAATGTCTTTGCTTGTTGTCTGATGACTACATTATGATGAAGGTCTTAGTATAAAGTAAGTAAACGTAGATATACAACCTAAAAGGGCTACAGCGAGGTCCAAGGCCTCTATGTAAATGCCGAGTAGCGAAGTGACTTTAGACGGATATTCGAGTTCATTTAATGTTTATAACAGGCAACGTTTAACGTAACAATTTACTGATTTGGACGTCGTCCAAATTTATGAGCATAACATTGCACGGTTCCTCTTGGTTTAGTTTTTTTATAGTAAAACACTACCCAAGCCTAACTTTTTAAGGCTTGTTTTAGGGATTTTAAGTACTAGTACTTTAATGCTGATTAGACAGAGTTTGATCATGAATAATTGTGTATCTATGTTTTGGCCGTTTTTAAACCACAAAACGAAAATCAAAACTATTCTTTTGCATCGTATCTTTCATAATCGAGATTTAAATATATTGCGTCAATTTCATAACACTCTGTATAATAAAATACCGGAAAATTACACCTAATAGAACAACGATTTCGGCTCCTTTATTATATTATTTATATGATTTTTCCCCAGCTACAATTTTTTGTTTTTTATATACTTTTTTTATAAAACAAAGTATCCGAGAATTTTACTTTTTATATGGTACGTACTTTACTTACGAGCCAATATTCCTACAATTTATATCGTGAAGTGCAACACTGTTACTTTTGTCGGCTACGGTTGGTCAACTGGGAATCCCCTCATTTAAAAATCATAGTGAGCATTGCTCGTTTTGTTGGTAAGGAAATTGAAAATAATATTTTTTAATTTGGCATTTCATTAAAAGAAGGCTCGAATCGTGTTAAAAATGACAACCTATTTTTTATGAACTTATCTGGTTCTAGTCTTTTCATACCGAACTTAAATATTAGCAATAAGCTGGACATTTTTTCTTACAGCAGTGTACGGGTACTACTTAAACCTTAGAAATTATGTTTAAGCCAACACAGTCACTTATACCTTAAGGCCCAATTTTACAAGTCCCCTTAAACCTGGGTTTAAACCGAAGAATAATTCTAATTACTATCATATATAATGTGGGACAGCAAAGTGAGTTAAAAGTGACTTAGCTGGTCATATTTTAATTTAATGTAACATATGTCTGTTTAAATGTTGGAGACAATGACGTTTCTTGAACGGCAGTAGACTTGGACTTGCATTGTCTTTATTTATTTTGAATCACAACGTTTCAACTGGTAAGTATCTCCAGTCGTCATCACAGTTCTATTCACCTGAAAACGACTGGAGATACTTACCAGTTGAAACGTGATTAAAAACTAATATAGACAAAAGTACAAAACTCTACTGCCGTTCATACAAATTATGACCAGGTGGATTACTCTTAAATTGATCTTGACTGTCAATTACACATTATAAATCGACCATTTCTGACATTTTACCATTTTAGAATTATTCTTCGGTTTTAAGAGTACTTTATAAAATTAGGCCTTAGCTGGGTTTCAGGAAAGGTATCCCGACCATAATATTCGCTATATTACGGAGTCGTTTTGCTCTGGAAAATGGCATGCAACTTCTATAACTTTAAGTAAAGAAAATTACTGTTATTTTACTGATAGGCAAATATTGTCCCCACATTTTTAGTGCCTAAGCATTAAAAAAAATTTCGAATACTTGAGGTTTTAAGAACTGACATTTGTATATTATGGTAAATGGGGAGACTAAAGTTGCCTCCGTGCAAGCACTGAAATTTGATATTTTCAAATTATATGTTTTGTTTATAAATTTAAAAATTCTATAAAGATAAACATGTTAAATATAACAAACTAATATTTATAAAACATAGTGGGTCTTAAAACTTTAAGTAAATATCACAAAAAAAAAATAGAGTATAGTTTATAAATTTACATGCATATAGTACTATAGTTAAGGGAAGTATGCGATATTTGAACAGTCGATACAATAAACATTAATTTTAAGGACAAACCCCTTTTTTGAAAAAGAAAAATTGCTCCTACGCATAGAAGAAAAATTAGAAGTCGGATGTTTTGACTGGAGTTAGATTAGATGTAGACGGAGGTCGATAGAGTATTAAATCATGTTTTTAAAGTATGTTTCTTGTTCAAGTATCAAAAAAAAATTCCCGTATTTAATCATTTGGTTTGTTAATTAGGAAAACAATGTGGGCCAATAATATAGGATGTAAACATTAACTGGAATAAATTCTGAAAAGAAAAATACAGAATCACTTCAATTATTCGGTCGCAGTTTTACGATCTAGTGTATTTAGAGATTGGTTCAAACAAACCAAACATTTTTTTTTCAAATGAGACAACATGTTATGTCATTGAAAGGGTCTTACTTCACAATTGGAAATTTAAATTCTTCCTTAACATTTCGGGAGTTAATCGTGACATCTCTCAGCTGTGCCGTTCAGATACTCTTATCTTGTTATGAACTACGTAATTAAATATCTTTTATATCCTATTTAACGAGGTACCCAGACTTTAGGGGCGAAATGTTTTGGGGCGTCATGCTTTCAATTTTCGATTTTTAAAACTCCTGTGGCACCTCTAAACGTCGCGTTGAGCTAGTCAGTTGCCTTAAGAAATATTGTAACACTTTTCTCAGGAATTAAATTCCGTGGCTACAAATTAAAAAATTTAACGAAAATTTTCCAATTTCATAATTCTTTCGGCATCTCTAAACGCTAACCCAAAAATATTTTGGATGTTTGTTTTAAGAGACACTCCTTAACTTTTTCCTTATTTATAATAAATAAATTGGACGTAATAATTTTTATTCCAGGAAATGTTCAACGTTGAGAGGTGCACCAGAATTTTTTTAATTCGATAATTTTTGTGAAAATAGATTTTTTTATTGCAAATCTGGTTTCTTCGGTTTCGTTCTAAATGATAGCATGTCTTGTAAATATTTTATAAAGAGTGACAATATTGTTATAAGGTTTATTATTGTATATACAAAGGGTATAGAACTTCTTAGTTAAGTAGCTGTAAAATCATCGTTTCGAAAATCGGAGAAAGCGTCGAACCGAGGGGGCGGGAGGGGCGAACGCCCTCTTTGGCTACGCCACTGGAGGTACTACACGACATATCGTTACGTCTGATAAAAAAAAAGTGGTAGCATTCTTTTATAAGGGGCAGAAGTCATAAAACTGTAGCCACCCAAAATGTCAAAGTGTGTTTGAGTTTTCTTAGGAAAAAAATGTTTTTTACACAATTTATACAAGTGTTCATTACGTAATTCCGAAAACTTTAAGGGATTATGGATCCGCAACGGCTTCGTTTTCCAGCTACAGGATGTTCAAAATTGAAACATTTAAGATTTGTCCATATTTTTTTGAATAGTGTCAGCTACTTTATTGAAACTTAGAACACACTAATAGATATTCAGAGACTATATTTTGCAAGACTTAAGTTATTTTTAATTCAACCAGGAGCGTAGATATGGGTAACCTTCTTAGAATTTCCGAGCAAAAAATGGCATACTGCTGACTCTTTTAAAGCATTATCGAGTAAGCCAGGTAAGAAATACACAACTGTCTTGATAATTTTTAATAAGTTGAACCACTTTCGAGAAAATTCTCCAAATCGGTTTTTATGCACGCCTATGAAAATATTTAAGTGGGAAGTATAATTGCTCAGAACTTAACAAAAAAAAATACGAGATAGACCTTATAAATTAAAACAATTATTACATAATGCTTGCAAGATATAGTCTGTTTCAATTTCAACACCCTGTACCTGGAAAACGAAGCCGTTGCGAACTTGTCTAAAAATCAATCAAAGATGAATACCTTAAAGTTTCTGTACTTGTTTAATAAACACCTTCTATATATAAAAGTGTTTACCCTGTATGTAATGACTTTTACTTTGAATATTTTAGTTTACGCGGCAAAATAAATAATGTTGAAAACTGTTCATAATGTAATTTATTTCAAATATCAAAAATTTAGTAGCATACGTCGAAATATAAAAAAAAAGTAGGTACGATGTCTAAAATTAATGTTGCGATAAATGAAAACAGTACAAATACGGTAAAATTTTCAGGAGAAGGGTAGTACTAAGATTATCAAAAAGTGTCTAACAATAAATTTTAGAGTTGAATATAGGGGATGCCAGGCAAGACGGGACATTCACGTTTACAATGAAATTACTACCTCATTTTTCTAATAGCGTTTTCGGTTTACTGCTCTCGGACCCTCAAAGAGTGCTTTCTACAAGATTGCGTGTTCGTTTGTCACAATTAGGTGATCTCACTCGGAGTAATTTACAAGCATTCAGAGTAACAGCAGATCTATGACGCCACAGATCGATCCCGGAGCACTGAGTGCTAAACCGCTCACTCAGTTACCCTTGCACTGCCGACCAATAACTCGGGCGCCAATGTTTTTTTTCACAATTTTTTCTTAAATCGAAAAACATTTTCATTTAAAGCGATGAAGTATTATGGAAGATGAACCTTTTTTTATATAAAAAAAAATAAATGCGGGGGACGCGTTGGTGGCACACAGCAACAGAAATTGTGTCATGCCAATCACTCGGTATTCGCGTTTTACCATTTTAAAAGATAATAACTTTATTATCTTGAATAGGAAAAAAAATAAAATAAATAATATAGGCTAGAAAGATAAGTACTGTTTTCTCTCGTATATTCACTTAATAAAACAAACATTTGCAACCAAAAGCAATAAAAAACTTGCAATATGCCTTCAACGCGGTAGCCGCGTTGTATAATTTCAAGAGTATTTATTATAATTTATGTTTAAAATACTATTGACCCAATATCTTATTTAAAAACAAAATTGCAAAAAATACTCACAGCTTAGCACAACAATAAATATTTGAAACCAAAAACAAATAAATAGAGGAATTCAGAAACCAGCATTTTATATACAAAACGGTACGATGTTTACTGTGTGCCAGGTTATAATAAACTGATTCTGCATTCTGCAATCTGCCGGCAGAATGCAAGCCATAGTTATTTCCACCGGTACGGAACGCGTTGTCGGCATCTTGCGTCACCGAGAAAGAGGAAGCCGCGTTGCTGGCAGTGAACGTGTTAAGCTTGCCAAACATTAAAAAACACGTCTTGGAACTCTTGTCCGAGATATGGTATTTACTCTTTTTTCTTTACCTTTTTTTCTTGGAATACATATTTTTAGTTTTATATTCTGATGTTTCTGGTAAATGCTATATAAAAAAAATTTCAAACGCTGTATTTTTTTAATTGGATTCAAAACTTAAGTATCCCGTTGCTTCGTGTAATCCTATAAAGACCTATGGTTTGATAGCACTGATTTCTTTTATACTTAAATTGGCCCATTGGCTGAATTGTTTTATAATATTGGCCCACACCGTTTATTACTCAATATTAAAAGTTATTCAATCAGTTTGGTTTTAGATAAAGTAAAATAAATACTTTATTGTAAACACTTCATATACTTACTTTATATTATAAAATATGCGGACTTATATAATAATATATTACTTTTATTTTATTGAAATATGTTTTTAAATTCTTTTTTGAAGTGTTACACCATATAATTTAGGTTAATTTATTCTTTAGTCTTTAGTTTTTGTACTTTTAACATATTTTGTTGGATATAATTTAGTATAAATGATTCTTATGTAATATTCTGTGTTTGACTTAGCAGATGTTGAAAAGGCGTATCGACAAACTTATGCCATATTCGTAAGAATAGTTTTGTCAACTGGTTTTGCCAAAATAGGTATCGATATGATCTAAAAACTGTTGTTTCCCCTATATGTAAAGTTCAATATAATATTACAAAATCATTTGAAATTTTATTATCCTACATCCATCGCAGGATGTAAAATAAACCCTTTTTGGCCTCCGCTGAATTTATCTAAATTGTGAAATACGATTCATGTCAGTTTAAATACAAGGTGAAAGGAAATTCTTCTTCTGTAAATACAAGGTGTTACTCATAGGCCCAACTAGGAGATTGACATTAGCTCCCTTAGAACAATTGGTGTTTTTTCATTCTTTCCTGTTTAAGATGACTTTTGGAAATCTTCTTTTGGAGGTGTAGTAGGATTGTATAAGGTTCGGGGCTTAAGCCCTCCTAAATATAGGTGCCTGGTTGCGTCACTGGTGTTACTTAATGGTGTATGTAGGTACTTATAATATTGAATGATTTCTTGTTCAATGTTGACTTGACCTACCTAATAAAATAAATGTAAAATGTAATTACCATATTTTGCGAAAACTTCACGATGTACAACATGAAATTCAAATACTGACAAATTGGTACATATAATTTCTTTTTCCTAATAAGGTTGGACGCATTTGATCTGGAAGGTGCTGTTTAGAATTTCCATGCAGTTTGACCTTTTCACCAAACACAAAAGACAGACCGGCAAACGAACGTCTTTACGCGGCTAGACTAAAAATTTTGCAGCTCTGTATGTATACGTAAAACACGCTTTGAAAACTATAGCAGATGTCCCGGCCTAGAAACAATTCTTATTTGCCATTGGTCGGCCCATTTGTTTTGTAACGTATACCACCAGTTCTGCATTATCAGAACAGGTGCTGCAGCTCTTATACACTAGCCGCCACTGCAGTCTTTCTTGATAAGGCAATGGCACTAATACTGATCGTGTAAGAGCAAATTTCCAGAATTGATGGCCCGACTGATGTAAATTCTCATAAGAAACAAGACTCGTGTGAGAATGACAAAGGATTGATATCATTTAAGATTGTCAGTCCTAATTTCGTAATTAGTTAGAGATTTTTTTCTTTAAATTAAAGTAGGTATTTATTCACACATTGTGATTTGCGCCAAGTTAATTTAGAGTTTAGGTCTTCCCATCACAATTTTAATTTCAACTATTCAAATTCAACACATTTTAGAATTTTAACGTCGTTAGCCGTGATGTCATTCGGTTAAAACCATTTCAAAAAATAAATAAAAACAAATTCTAAATTAAAACTAGGTACTTAATAGGTATCTTATTCCTAATTATATTAAATATTATTCTTCAAATATATAATTCTTTAAAATTACCCCTATTTAAAGACCCTTCAGATTCGTCTTGTCCTCGAAAACCTAAATCCTGAAACGACAAATATAAAATTGATTAATTTTGTTAAGATTTCACGATTTTCTCTAACCTTATTATGATTTTCTATCTCACGTAATCGTGCGGAATCAATAACATTTATTATATTTTGTTTCCCTAATAATTAACACTGTTATGTGTTCGTCATTTTCATGTCTCTCAAGCTCGCATATCTACTAAATTTTTTAAATCATTATATCCTAATTTTCCCCAGCGAAAAAATTTATTTCTTACCTCGGATCCAGTTAGCTATAAATATTTCTGATATGTTTTAAAGCCACGAAAGATGGAATTGATCCACAAATTTGTTCAGATCAGTCTGGAACTGATCCCAAACTAACATCAGTTCCAGTTTCAAGTCCACACTACGAGTCTGGATTACCCTGGCCCCGCAGAGCGACGCTGTATAACCGGAATCGCGCGTTGGACCGTGGTAGATTTAATTCCAATGAGTAGTTTGCCGTTGCGTGCTTTGCTTCAGGTCACGGGCTACGACGCCGACGGTCGTACCTGTTTTTGATTTTGATCCGGATCAATTCCACGAGTATAATTCTGCTTAGATACAATGTCACCAGTATACCCAATCACAAGTCAGTGTCAATATTTACTATGGAAGTTTGTTTAAGAAATCTTTACCCAATCAGGTTTTTTACAAAATAAAAACATAATGTGCCATAGGTCTGTTTTTATTAAAAAATATATACATATATGCCACAACTTTTACAAGATTTTATTTCAATATAATAATCATTTTCCATAAATCTTTTTATTAATTGTCTGATATTTCGCCAAATTCAAAACTTTTTCTTTCCTTGTTAATGATGGCACTTACTCTATTTTCGAGTCATAAAGTAAAAACATTCTAAATGCTTCCAATACCTAGGAATGTCCTATTCAAATATTTACGTTTAAAACAAATTATCAAAATATATAAAATATTAATATTAGCGCTGTATAAAGACCTAAACCACTATTGTTAGTTAAAACTAGAAGTACAGAGTAATTGGTTAAATTTTTAAATCTCAATATTTAGCGCTCTGGTTTTATTCTTGTGAGTTAAATTGAAACACCCCTTCAAGAATATAATAAAAATAGTGCTTTATTGTTGTAAATTACAGCAGTTTGACTAGAGTATATCAAGTATCAGGAATGACTTATACGCATCGAGATTTCCAAAGTAGGATGGATTGAAAAAATTGGTTTTTTGATTTGCTAACAGGGTATTTACTAAAACTTGTGGAGTTGTGCTACCAACGACTGTGTAAAATCCCATAACCTGTTAAATTAAGTAAGTTTATTGTGTTGTGCAAGGGACCTATTAGCAGCGTTTAAGCCCTACCCACAGTTTAAATGACGATTTTAAGACGCTTAAAAAAACTTAAACATTGAAATTTTCCCAAAAAATCAAAACTTTTTTGCGCAGACTTAATTCCGCAATTTTGGGGGGATTTTACGCAGTTATTAGCGATGCAACTCTACAAATTTTAGTAAACACCCGAGGGAGTTAAGTTTTTATCGAGTTATCAAAAGGTGTGGCCTAAAAGTCTTTACCAGGGCAGAGCTCGTCCTCGAAAAAGGGTTCGGGGGTTACGGAAAAAGGCAGCTCTTCTCCGCTATAAAATACTAGTTCACCCTACTTCCGACGTGCCGGAGTTTTAACCGTGATATGTGTTTTTTAGATCTAGAACTATCTATCTAATATCTAATCGGTGGAAGACAAACTTAACCAATCATTCTGTGCACATAAAAAACCTTTATCTTTATTATCTTAGCAATTATTAAACATCTGTCAAAAAAACAAAAATGTACCTAGTTCCTCATATAGTTAACTTTACTTACACACGTGCCCTGAAACCTTTGGTTGCATTGAGTTTCTAATATCTTCTTTTTCCCAAAAAGGTCATATATGACATATGCTGGGTAAATAATTAAAACTCATTATAATTTAACGCGACGTTCTCAGAGTTGGCTAATTAATCTTCTTAGACCAAGGCATACGCGAAGACTTTTAAATATGAGTAGAGGGATATTTTTTTTGTTATGAGTATCTCTTGACTAAGCAAAGAAAAAAAATGGGAAGTAAAAGGGGCGTTACAATCAACTCGAACGGATACATTATACTTCCACTCGTGTTTTTCCCACTATAAGCGACTCCTCTACCTTCCCTCGGGGATAAAACATGCTTTTTCTTAAACCCAGGCACTTGACGTGAGGTAATGTAGACTCGAAGTAATTGAGTGTTAAGTTGTAAAGAACTTAACCTTAATTCAACGTGTGTTTCAGACTTTGTAAGTAAAGTTAGTTACACAATCAAGTAACTTAGATTGTTTAATCAAATGTTGCCATAAAACTGTATTGCTGCCAAATGACTTGGAACTGGAGGTTAACAAAATGCTGTGTATTGTGAATAAAAACATCTTTGTTTAGTCGTGACCAGAAAAAGTTTCAATTTTAATTATTTTTACTTTGTATTATTTTTGGTCACAACTGCATATCTCCTAATAATTTTTTTTATTTTTAACCTTGTAGAAAATAAAATTCCCCAAAATAATTGTATATGAAGGTACAGTCAATTATTCCTCTTGATTCCCTAAAACAGAACAAAATACATTAAAATTTGAATAAAATAATAATTAACTTATTTTGGTGAGAAACCGATATTTCAGACAGTTGTAGTTATAATAACAACGACTTATAATATAAAATGACGTTAGAGTTGGTTCTTTATTAGCTTTACTTGTCACGTCGATAGACAGTCAACTAAAACGGAGAAAAGGTAAACACGCGACCCGACAGAAATGACGTGTGGCGCGGCGGAATACGTAGTCGCTCGACCGGCCGGCACTCACCCGAGAACATTATATAATATATACCACCTATAATCTTACTTCTTACCCACAAACAAAAATCCAACCTTTTGCCATCATCGTCCTCTTAATGTGTGGTTATAGAGGGGTTTCTAGGGACGTATCTTATTTTGTTTTAAAATTTCTTTAATATTACTTGTTTGGACTACCTGTAGTTGCGTATCTCGTTTCCTCAAGGACAGTGTACAAACTGCAGTACGAGTAGAGTCGCTGCATAATCTTCATTGTACAATTTTTTTGTATAATACAAATCCCGTTTCACGAAATTCCTCTCGTAAAATCATTAAAAGTTACTGATAATGACGTTTGGCTTGACACCATAGATAAGGGAGATGTGCACAGATGACACTGTAATAATTTATTTCCGAGGTACTCAATCAAAGATGATACTTGAAGGTATACACCAAACTTGTCAGTAAAATCTGGCAATAGTGCCGATATTATTGTTCAATTTTGTGTTTTTTAATCTTCCTTAATAAACTTTTTCTTTGATCCCCCGAAGACGTTCTTGTTAGGGGCAAATCTTAGTATTTTAAATTAAAAATATATAAAAATATTAAAATATTTGTTAATATTATATAAAAGTTAAATTGAAAATTAAAAACATTTAAGTATATGTATATAAATGCAGTTTTTTGAAGATATAGGTATAATAAAATTTTAAAAAATATATTATTAATAATAATATTAATTAAAACATTTCCAAACATTTTTTTAAGTTATCTGTTTCCAATATCCATGCTTTTATTTCGACTTTATATTTTTTTAATGAAATATATTTAATTTTTGTTGGTAAATAATCGTTTAAATAAAAACAAAATATTTGAATTTTTTTGTCCTATGGACTTATTTATTTTAGGTTTTATGGTTATTTCATTTTTATGACGTGTATTATGATTGTGGTTTTTAAACTGTATAAGATTTTTATTTTTGAATATTAAGATGTTATAAATGTAAAGTTGCCTAATGTTAATTTTTTTTTGTTTTAGAATATAATTTGATTGAAGGATAAAGATAATCTTTATTAAATATAATTTTTAGAAACCTTTTCTGTAATATTTCTAATTTTTTAACTAAAGTTCTATTTATTCCTTCCCAACCTAAAAATCCGTAATTTAAATGTGTTTTATTAACTAATGCATATTATATTTCCATATGTTTTACGTTTAAAATTTTTTTAATGTTTTAAAAATTGGTAGTAAATTCTATGTGAAATTCCAATTTAATTTACTAACCCGTCTAACTTTACTTGCGCGCAGGTAGGTACAAATACAATAAAAATTAGGTTAATAATTTATTTATAAGTTATTTTGTCTATGCGATGTGGCAAATTTTGATAATGTCCTGGATGGACTAAAAAGGAACCAACTCTAATGATAAATGTCTATATGTTTGTGGCGAATTTATCTTAGAAACATATTTTTTGGGTGTTTCGCTATGGATAAAGAATATCCATTTTTTTAATTAATAAAAGCCACTGCGGCTAAATACACAATGCATAAGATATTATCAGTGGTGTTTATACAAAACAATAGGTACACAAATGCTTAAGTTGCAAGTTTTAAAAAATGTAATAAATAAGCTTAAAATAAGTATGTAGTGTAGAATATATAACAATTTAGAACTCTTACCTGATCGGCAACCATCACAGATTCTTACGGGCGAGTTCCATCCTTTCAAAGGTACAGTTTTTCTCGAACTTGAGCACTTGTCGCAGACGCCCTTTCCACAATCTCGACAATGGTGCAGTGGCAAAAGAGGTCCAAAATGATCTTTACAAAGACAGCATTCTATGCACTCGCTATCTGGGGTCCAATAACTTGGTCTTGCTGTGTCCTTAAACAAAATAAATAAAACATTAGGTTTCAAAAAAATTACTGGCCCTAAAAATATTGCACTAAGTCATTAATAGATTGTATTCCCTATAAGAAAAGCCAAAACAAAAAACTTTAATTTGTCCTTTACATACAATGTTAATACGTTCAGTTGCTAAAGTGATATAGCACCAAACGGTGAGAACTTCCCACTTTGTTTTGTTTCGAATTTTAGTTTTGTGATGTGCCTTTTTAATTCTATATTGTTGACTACCCTCACGGTCACGGAGTTTTCTAAAGTACGACTCTACTAATATGTGTAAGTCTTTTTCTTGTTGATGTGAATTCTTTTGTTTAATTTTATTCCTATACAATTAAATAAGTTTGAACGTTAAAAGTTAATATTAATAGCACAAAACAGTTTTTAATTATTTTTCTGATCCCTCGGCGTGTTTATTCTTACGCAAGCAGGCAACCAAGTATACACTACAGACCAATAAATTAAATTGGCTATGGCATAGAAAAATAGGTTTTTAATTTTGATTAATTAATATTTTTGTGTTATTCTGTAAGACGCCAAATGTAAGAAAGATACGCCAGCAGCAAACGCATTTTATAAAATTACCAGCCAGAGGTCACATTTTATCAACATACGCTGTCGAAATTTTGGCATTAGGCCAATAATCAAAATCAAGTATTTTTGTTCCAAAAAAGTTGTTGCATTTTGTGATTGTTGATAAAATAATGTATACCTACTATCTATAGTCTTGTTATTGTGTCCGCCCAATGCCAATCTCGAATTGTCTTAGTATACCATAGATATTGTAAACAATATCTATGTATATTGTAAACAATATCTATGGTATCTAAAGTTATCTATGTATAATTCTAGATGTTGCAATTTTAAAGTTACACGCTTACCTTTATAAAAACTTTAGGTATATCCAAAACTGACTTAACAGCAGAAATAGAACTAACTACCGTTTCACTAATGTATCTAGCTCTAACTTCAGTCAATTCTTCCCCAGATATTCCGATAAGTAGACTTGCACCTCGACCTTCAAGCTCCTGAAAAATAAACACAGTTTTCTGTACTCGCAGTGACTAACCAAAACGTTGTGTTCTATAACAAAATCAAGATAATAAAAATTCAACAAAATTAGTCATTAAATAATAAAAAATGACTACTAAATCCAAACAAAATGTTTTTATATTGTTTTGGATTATTACAAAAATAATTGTTAATTTTGGTAACTATACACATTTTTGAGCAAGAAAAGGTTAAATCTTCTGAGCTTGGAAATAACGGAATGTGTTTTAACAAATTTGTTCTCGTCTTAATTTTATTGTTTTATATAAAAAGATTAACTTTTATTAAGTAATAATACCAATATCATTTGTTAGTTGTCTGGTTATATTCCATTGAAGGTGTGTAAAATTGAAGTTATTTTACAAAAATTTTCAGATAGAAACCAAATCACTTCCCAGGGTGGAAAACCCGAATCCGTAGGGTTTTATTTAAAATAATATTTCCTAAACATTACACTTACATCATAACAAGTATCACATACTCTCACTGGTTCCGTCCATCCTTTTTGAGGTACCGTACATCTTTGGGATGAACAACTCTCGCAAAATCCCTCTCCACAACTTCTACAATGATGCTTTGACGGCGCTATTTTATTTTGCCCGGTTGGTGTAAAGGATATGTTACATTTAAAGCATGACTTAAACAAAAAACGAAATAAATGTTTAGTAAACAATTAAAACTAAATAAATTACAGGGTATTTCACATAAAATTTGCATTCTTTAAAACAAATTGGGATAGTTAATTTCTGTAAAAAGGTTTTAGTAGGTGCAGTCGATCTCTAAAAATTAGATTGAAGCTGCGACGCGACTGCCTAGACGCCACAAAATGTCAATCGGTGGTAAGTGTAAGTACGTTTGAAGCATTATATTTCAAAAGTGATTTGTTATAATTGAGTCATGTCATTGATTAAATCGTATAGTTTTTCACAGGGTTGAGATGATTAAAATCACGATTAAAATCAATTGATTAAAATCATGATTTAAAAAAAAATCATGATTAATTTAAAAAAAAGAGTTTTAAAATTTTAACACTTAAAATGTATTTCTTCATACAAAAAATAAAACCCAGATGCATTTTTATGTGGTGTTATTTATTATTTTATTATAATAATTAAAAAGAACAGCTGGTTATTACAAAAACAAAACTTAAAAAAAAATTAAAACTTAAAAAAAAACTTTTTAATACAAAAAATACTTAATTTTAAAAAAAAAATATAAAAAAAACCTAAGTGTTATAATGCTTATAGAGAAATACTGTTTAGCTGCTTTCCAATCGAAATGACCGCTACTTCCACTATTTTCACGTCCACCTACACTTCCCTTTTCACAGTTATGGCTTCTCTGTTTCTTTGCTAACTGGATAATTTCACTCTGGCTAGTTCCAGGCTGTGACTGACAATCACCATGAAGAGTTTTAAGACCACTGCTAATATCACTAGTTTCACTTTTGCAGGTTTCCCAATGACTTTTTAGTCTGTCCGCTAGACCTTGCAATTCTTTACCACACTTTTTATATACTGCTCTATAACCTAGTTTGCCCACCACTTTCTTTTTTATAAAATGCTGACAAACACTAAATTCCTTTTTGCCCTGGCTTGTCATGACTCCAAATGTTTTTGAGATTAACCCCCAAAGCAAAAATATTACTGATAAAACTGAAATAAGGCGAATCCTTTATATAGCCGGGCGTTTTCTGCCAGTTATTACAAGTTTCGACAAAGCTTGCAAAAACTACGCGAACGAAATTTGTTGTGTAAAGTTCTCCAGTTTTGATTCGTATTTGTACTATTCCTGCTTAAAAATATTTGTTTACTTAACAAAACAAAATATAAGCAGTTAAAAATATTTGAAAATAACAATATTTGTAAAAGGTGGTAAATTTCAAAAAAAAATTAAAAAAATCATCGATTTTTTATTTTTTTTTAAATCATAATTTTTATCAACCCTGGACAGAATTGTCAGGATTGAAATAAACTTGAAAATGGAAGTTTCTTCTTTTGCTGAGTAATGCAACATTTAAAAAAAATATAAATGTGTCCCATAACTTATGGGCCGTAGAGTAACTGGAGATACTAGACATCAAACTAAGCCGATCAAGTCATATAAAATTTTATTTTGATAATTAAAGTATTAATTTAACTATGTACTGTTTTTTTATGCTTTGGCATGTTTAAAGGAAAATATCTCGAAACCCGTTAAAGATATTAAGATCAATCAAGTACACCTTTTTGACTCAGAAAATGCCCTTCTTTAAGAAACTATAATTGAAAAACACCTAATATCACAGGTAAGAAAAAAATCATAGATTAATGAAGCCCAGTGTATGCAACTAGCGCCCTCTAGTTTGAAACTAAAAAATTCTACGAATTCTAATTTCTTGCTCATAAAAACATAATATTGCCAACTTTCAATTTGATTCATTAAACCGTTTTAAAGTTATGGCTTATTTTCGAGAATAAACTTTTACTTTCAACACCCTGTATCTCTAGAACGAGTAACAATCCGAAAAAAACTTATATGACTTAATCGGCTTAGTTCGATGTCTAGTATCTCCAGTTACTCTACGGCCCATAAGTAATGGGACACCCCCGTATATAACGGAATAAAACTACTCGCTATACATACCTTAATTTCATGATTAGGTCTCCAATAACTAGGCGCTATCCTATCGTTAACCCAATCGGTTATCATTTTAGCCGGTTGCGAACTTACACTTGTCACTACATCAGTTATCACAGATACGCCATCCACCATTTTTTGTGCAGAATTGTACGTTCCGAACAGCATTCGTTCCTGGAAATAATTTTTATCCTTTTTAAGATATCGTTGAAAAATTCAGTTCGGATGAATTTTGATGATGACCTTGGAGGGCTCATAAGAACACTTTAGACAAAACAAAAGCTTTCGTATTAAGAAAAATAACAAATATTTACATTTACTTGTGAACATAATAGCAAAAGTACAATAGTAGAACTTGGCAAAAAGTAAGTAAAAAGTTCAGGTGTTTACCATAAATGAAGGATGAAAATAAATTTTTTTTTTCAAATTATGAAATAACTCCTTAATATAGCCTATTTATACACCATTATATCACTGTATACTAGTGCATACAAGGTGCCAGTGGCGGTTAGTGTATAAGAACTGCAGAGCTGCAGCACCTGTTGTGATAATATGAAAATATTTATTTATGTATTTTATTTTTTGTGTCTTAATTATCCTATATTTGCAATAGCAAAATTTTAAATTTTTTTATTTTATTTAAGTATAATTTTTATCCATGTGGTTTGTCTTGGCCATTCATAGAATTCGATGCTATACGCTACACGTATACTGTTAGTTGCAAAACTGGCAGTATACGTCACAAAACAAGTGGTCGACCTTGAACCGATCAATGCAAATGATAATTGTTTCTAGGCCAGGATATCTGCTATAGTTTTTAGAGCGTGGTTTACGTATACATGCAGAGCTAAACATTTTTTAGTTTAGCCGCGTGAACCCGTGCATTTATCGGTCTGTCTATTGTGTTTTAAGTTATTGAGTTTACTGTTGTGTTTTGCTTTTGATAATTAAAAAATGTATTTAATTTCGAAATATAAGGACTTTTCAAGATTGAACATTGACGAAAAAATTGAAATTAAACGAAACGGACGGCCTATGTCTAACTTAAATATTGAAGCCGGGGAAAAAGTTATACCAGAAAATTTTATAAATATAAATATGAAAACTACGGATGGATATGTGGCTGTAAGATAAAAAAAAATAGTGTGATCATTTAGTGCATCTCGCTGAAAAAGGCCAGTGCATGGAAATTCCAAACGGCACCTTATAAAGCAAACGCGTCTAAAAAAATTTGTCAGATTTGTATTTCATGTTGTACATCGTGAAGTTTTCGCAAAATTTGGTGAGTAAATTTTAAATTATATTTATTGTTCTGCAGTAGTGTCTCTTAAACAGGTCACGAGCCACCACTGCAGGATGCTGCAAATTCGCTTGTTTATACACGGGGATGTCAAAAACGGTAAAAGATACGAAGATGGTTAAACTAAGGCAAAGTTGCGTAGCAACTTATCTGCAGCTGCAAGTGTTTAAGAATGTTACCTATTCTTCTTTTTATTTAATTAATATGCAAATAGTCATATCTGCAAGTTGGCCTGCAGACCTTCTGTCATCTCATCGTTGGACAGAGGAAAACACGCTATAAATAGATATAAAAAACCATTTTCTTCTTCAATGAAGTAGTTGTCATAAAAAGTGCAACATAAATGACATTGACAGAAATAATTTGCTCCCAATTGTAAGTCAATGTCAATGACAATGATATCACAACCAAAGTTTGTTTTGTTATGTAAAATCGTTTGGGAGCCTAACACATATATATATAGATTATATGGCGTCATATATATAAAAAATCGATTACATCTTGATGGGTGTAAAAAACAAATAAACTAAGCGTGTTTAATGAACGTGCATGAAAAATGATGTAAACACCTTAAAAATAGTGTTCTAATAAGCCTCACATAACTTTTGAACTTACTCCTGGCCATATATGAACTATCTCTAATCGTATTGCATCATCCTCTGGATTTTTATTGCCATACCAGTGTTGCCTGTAAAAAATACTATATTATTTGGATGACTGACTTTATACAGGGTGGTATGGAATTGGCGTATTATATTTAAATACCTTGGGTGTCCTAGAGAAAAACTCAAAAAGTTGGGTTAAGGATCTAACTTTATTAGGTTGCAAACTTTACTTGTTAGATTACGTCACTCTAAGGCCACTTCGTCGAAAGTGAATTCAAACGAGAATACACGACGCAAGACTTCGACACTTTAATAATGACATCTGCCGCGTTCGATCTGCTATAGCTAATTTATTTAATACACTATTTAAATGTTTATGGTTAAATAAATAATTTTCAATGCTGATTTGCTTAATATGTTTTAACCCAGTGTTTAAGATGTCGTGAAGGTTTGTTATCTTTGTCTTGTATACATACCTCTGTTTGGCACTGGCAACTCAATTCCCAAGAAAACTTTTACTCAATGATATTCTTGATAGTCATAGTTATTCAGATTATAATTGAACATATGGTAAAATATTTAGGAAATTGGTTCTTAGGGAAAAACTGCGGTATAACCCATAAGATAATCCCTTTATCGTTATATTACCGTAAAAATGTAATACAAATATAAAAAATCTGCGCTTTGATTCATAGCAACCATTTTAATAACGGATGTCTTACCCGGTAAGACGTAAATGATGGCGTTTTTATTTATTACTTCCTATGCACTAAATAAGTTTTAATTTAAAAAAAAGTTTAAATAAATATTACTGCTAACCTGCTTCTGTATATCTCTCCACAATTGGGACATTCTATGACATAACCAGACCAAACAAAATTAAAATATGAAGACCATGAACTCTGCTGTGTGGTTTGATAGTTAGGTTGGACTATTACTCTGTTGCCACTTTTATAACATTTCTAAAAATACATATTGCACAAAATAGAAATACACTGTACACATTTTTCTGTAAAATTGTTTAAACATGTTTAAAAAGCCATATGTAAAATGTCTTTAATAAATGGTTATATTAGGATATTTTTCTTGCACGTTATAACAAAACTTTTTCATAACAAGTTATTAATTTTTTTATAGTTTAAGCCGAGTACAAAAATAACTGCGGTGATAAAATTACAAAAATTAACCACCAAGATATTCATTAACACTGTAAAATGAGTTTTCAGGAAGATAGCACCTAAGGGACTTTTTAAAAGAACGAAAAAGAGGACTCTGATTTAATATTATTTGGAAGTTTATTAAAGACATAACACTAAAGCAATGTGGACTTTTTTGTAGGTGGATAGTTTATGGTTAGCAATTAAAATGTTGTCGAACAAGCGGGCCGTGCGTGGGATTAGGTTCTGTTATATTTATATGTTTTCGGAATTAAGGAATTTTTAAATCATTATTTGGCTAACGCGTTTGACAAAAAAAAATGGTATTCTTGAAAACAATTGTAAGTTTAAATAGGAAGAAATAATACTCAAAGTCAACAAAGTCTTATTTTTACCCTACAAGGTTGACTTTGAGTATTATTCACACGATTCACTCAGTGGTCTCCTGAGTGAATCGTTATGGTAAAGAAAACTAAAAATAAAATAATGAACTTCGCCTACACATATTCCTGAAAGGTCTACCGCTTTTCATAATTACCTAAATAAGTCACCAAAATTTTTTTTTCAATTTTATTAATTAGGTTTTTTTCCACCACGTGAAAAATGAATAGAATTCTATCACAATATAATAGCTAAACAACCCGTTATCTCTTTTCCAGGTATTCGTCTACTTTCTTATAACTAAATTTTCACAATAAAATTAACAAAAAACCTTGACTTCCCTAAAATATGTTCTTCTTAAGTTTTTCCAACTAGTTACCACATTATAAACTGTCCATGTCACTTAAGGTGATTCACCATAGAATGTCTTCGAACATCATAGTTCATTCTGTTACGACAACAATGGTGCATATATCTTGCCAACACAAATAGTTGTTCACCTTTCCTTTTGACCACAATTTCAGTATAAACTCCACCACATAAGTTACAGTTATTTCTCTAGATCATTCTCACATAGCGTTTCTCAATTTTTCACCCTAAAATATGATTTAACCCCCCATATTTATCTTCAGAACCTGGTAGTATAATTTTTTTCCGCTACTTCTATGTAAGCATTATTTTCTCCAATTATTTAACTTCCTCAAAAGCTCTATGAGGGTGTCACTCACAATTTCCCGTACTATATATCTATACTTCTCCTGAGGATGAACGTTTCTACGTTCGAAACATGTAGAACTAAGTAGCTAAAAATGTTCTTACCAAATATATCTTAGTGAAGGTTGACTTTGAGTATTATTTCTTCCTATTTAACTTGCCACTTCACTTCTTCAAATTGTAAGTTTATTTAAATTGAATTATTTTGATTTAAGGAAGATTCGTAGTTTGTTTGTGAAGCTTTAACACCCTGTATATTAAAATTGTTTCTACCTCCACCGACCACTCCAACAAAGGCCTTGTTTTGATTTATATCGTGCAACAAAATATATTACATGTTAATATACCCATTTATTAAATTGTTAAAACAATTTAAATTATATCTAAAAATTCTAAAATTTAAATGTTGATTAAATGGATATTAGTTAAGAATTGAATTGAAAATATTTAAGAAAATTATTATTAACGATTGAAGAAACAATATTGTATGCAATTTGTGCTGCCAATCTTTCCGTTCGTGATTTTGTTGAAAATAACTGTTTTGTTTCAACATACCTTACATAAATATACACAATTCTGATACTGATGTTGGAATTTGCATGGAATTTCGCTAAAATGTGCCTCCCCATCGTCGTTATGGCCCATCGAAAGACTGCAGCCCATTTTACAAGACTGGCATTTATCTGGACATGTAAAAAACTGAGACAGGTACTGTTGGTGATTTGTGTCACTGATGGGCGAGTGGAATTTCTCATTTACACTCTGAAAAATTAAAATAACTGCACATAAAACATTGATTTAGAGAAAAAGCATAATAATTATTGTTAACATTTTTGTTTCCACCAAAACTATGAGGTGTTCCAGCGGGATCAGCTGTGATCTATATACAGTTTGTCCAAACAAGTATGCAACATATAAAAAAAATATTAATTACCGATTTCTCAGAAAATTTTATTTTTGATAAAAGTTGTTGCATGCCTTAAAGCTATAAATGCATATTTCAGACATGCCGCTAATAATCAGGGAGCAAATGTAATTTTCTCGAAATTGCATTAAGAGTAAATAAAGTACCTTAATTACGAAAAATACGGCAAAATTTTATATGAAAATGTTGTTGCAAATTCAAAGCTTGGTCCAAATACGAAATATGAATTATCTATCCCAATTTTTAATTTCTTTCGCTAAATCTCTATTTTTCCGCCTATGATCGTTTTTTTGAATTTGAGAAAAATAAATCGGTGATTCAACTTTTTTAAAAGTAGGCTAAGGGCATAGCAACTTTTCATCTTAAAATGATGTCAGAAATCATATGCTAGATTTTCTTTATGTTCTTAAGGATAGCCCATTTTCTGGTAACTTTTTTTAAAATATTTTTACTGAGAACTACAGCTAACATTGAAAAAATTATCAATATACAGGGTGCTACAAATTCGTGTGCGTACAAGGGGATCTCGAAAACGATAAGAGATACGAAGATGGTTAAATTGAGGCAAAGTTGCGTATTTTGGGGCTTAATAATTTGATCAAAGAAAATTTTAAATATTCCGAATACCTTCGGAAATATTCGCAAAAAACTAAAATTTTTAGTTTTGGTTTTTATTTTTTTGCGCCTTTATTTTTGACTTAGGAAAAAACAAAAAACACTTTCTCATGGCCGCTCTTTATGTTCTACAAGATGGCGTTATTAGTTTTTAAATTTGACGTTTCGTTTTTTGGATACCAACCTCAAGTCAATTTTTTAAATACGAACCTGGAATTTTAAATACATTTTTAGGGACTTCTACGCTTTGGAAATTTAATACAATTTAAAGGTTTTAAAATTTTACCGCTTTGCATCAAATATCACATTATTAGTATTTCAAATTATTCTTTCTTGACTATTACGGCCTTGGAAATTATTTTTAGGATACCTTAAATAATAAAATTACAGAAAGTTATGGTGTTTGGGCCATTTATTATTTCAATAAGATTTACCGTAACAATACTCTAGGAAGTAAGTAATTTTCTAAGGGATGAGAAGTAATTCTATATTTTATTAGTATGTCCATTATTTATTTTATTAATATAACATCTTAAGTCCTATTATTTTGACCTTAAACCTAGACCGCAATACTGTAAAACAGAAAAAAAATAATGCTCCCGAGTAAAGAAAAGGTAACTGGGGTATTAGTCTAGTTATGGTACTGTAATGCGCTTATGTTTGTTTCAAAAACAATTTCAAATTTTTTTACTGTTTATACAGTCTGATAATGCCAGTTTCTGGAAAAAAACATGTAACAGAAATACACAGAAAGATATTTGAGGCCGAGACTAAGGTCTTTTTTCTTAAGGACTTTTTACATTGGGTGCAATTGAAAGAAAAAATTGCCTGAAAGCATGCGCTTTGTCGACGTTTTAAACAGTTGATGCAGGTTTTAAATGAGAAAACGTGCATCAGCTGATTAAAACGTCGTCGAAGCGCATGCTTCCAGGCCATTTTTCTTGCAATTGCACCCAATGTAAAAAGGCCTTTACAAAATATCAAATATTAGGCCTCTGAGTAAAAATGGACGGATTTTTCAAATCAGAAATATTTTCTTTTGGTTTGGCTTTAAATGTTCAGGACCGTAATGACATAAAAAGATAAGTTGAAAAAATATGTTATTAAATGACAAAACGTTAAAACTTTAAAAAACTTTAAATTGTATTAAATTTCTAAGGCTTAGAAGTCCCCAAAACTGTAATTAACATTACAGGTCTGTATTTAAAAGAATTGAGGTTAGTATTTTAAGAACGAAACGTGGAATTTGAAAACTAATAACGCCATCTTGTAGACGTAGAAGACGGCTATGAAAAAGTGTTTTTGGTTTTTTCCCAAGTCAAAAATGAGGGCGCAAAATATAAAAAACCAAAAATAGAAATTTTAGTTTTTTTCGGATATCTCCGAAAGCATTCGTAATATTTGCAATTTGCTTTTACCAAATTATTAAACCCCAAAATACACAACTTTGCCTCAATTTAACCATCTTCGTATCTCTTACCGTTTACGAGATCCCCTTGTACGCACACGAATTTATAGCACCCTGTATACTAATTTATAAAAAAAATTAACATTTTATTACTAGTAAACGACTAATTTTTGAATGAATTTTTATTTATCCTACTGTAAAGTCTACTGACTAGTCTACTACTAGTTCTACTAAAGTCAATTGAAGAGCAGACATTTAAAATGGGGTAAGTCCTATACAGAAAATTCTGAAATATTACAAAAACATTGAATGTCTAGAGGTAATTTTCAATACATTTAATGTGGGTTTTAATTCTTTTTGGAAGTCTAAAATATTAATTAGATCATGGCCTTCTAGAATTTAAGGAAGAGTGAGTTAGAAACTAAACACGCCTATTCATTTGAAAGAAAAGGGGGAAATTTTGACGTTTACCAGGTAGATGACGTAGGTCTCAGCCTGCTGTTACTAGTAGAACAAAGATACAAACCAACTGTTTAGCCAAGAAGCAAACCAGTAGTTCATTTTTTGACGTATACACACGTGACAAAACAGAGAATTGTCATGTCTTGCTGATTATTGATATAATTGTACTCAACTGCGTATCCGACGAGTTGTTTTTACGTTCTCCAGCACTTAAGGCGTTTCCTTCAAGGTTTCCGCGTTTTTGTTCGAAAATTATAACAGCAGAAAACAAACCGTTCACTGCCTTATAAAAACACCAACACCGTTCTATTTTGCTTCCAAAACAGGAATCGTTGCAAAACAGTGCTATCCGGTCTGCACACCCGCTGTTGCCGGACCAACCGCTGGATTTACTTCGCGGAAGAATCGAAGAAGGCCTTTGACCACATCACATAGTATTATGTGCACAACATCCTGAAAATGTGCCTAAATATTCCTAACCTCTACTCTTCTAAACTGTACTGTGTAGGGTGAAAATGGAAAATAAACTAATTTCATAATATAGAAATATATTGGTACACAAACTCTTTTGAATTATGGTGATGATAATATGTAGCAAGCTATTATGGAACATTATAGGTCCTTCCTGAAATGTATACTGGCTTCAATAAATATATATTTCTAGAATAATATACTTCTTTGCGCTGAAAAAAATATTCTCGTTAACTTCCCATATTTTAGAAAACAAACCAACACTTCATAGAGAAATAAATAATTACTGTAATTATTATCTCTTTAATAATGCTACTTTTAATTGTCTCCGCGTTCAAGTAAACAAACCGATGCCGATGTCAACATCTTGTCATAACACTAACCTCAAAATATTAACAGCCTGATGTGTATCGTGATGGATGTCAATGCCTTATCACGATTTGATAAACAAAACTAACCTCAAATTATTTAGTTCTGGCCGCTGACATGGAGGTCTCCCTTCAAGCTTAGGCCCCAGTGGCGGCTCGCGGTCTTAAAAAATGGTGAAGAGCTAAGTATAGTGCGGGTACAAACATTAACTAATTTATATTTTAATTACGTACTTACATAGCTAGTTTTTGTAAATCAGATCGATTCTTCGGTTGAGGTCTAGCGTTTTCTTTTAAAGCATTAACTGACATTTTAAGTGTTCTCCAGAATTCCCGAGTTTATGCAACGATATAGTAATATTTAAAAAATATGTAGGTAAATCCGTCCCTATTCCAAACGCAATATTTCTTCGAAAAGAGTAAACACGACCAACATAACAATTTTTGTAAGGCGACACTACTACATAGCCAATTATATTTTGAAAACCAGGAACACTTAAAATTAATCTTATAGGATCTGCCACTTTTTTAAATTCTTTTTTAAAATCTATGTTTAAGATTCCAGCAGGTCGCTCGTGTAACAAAACGTCTCTCTTATCCTCATCTGTCCAACGACTGAATGGAGTTTCCAACAAATTACAAACTATGTCATTAATTGGGTTCATTTTTCAAACACACAATAAAAATTAAATCAAGTAAGGCACACACTACTGAATTAACTGAAAAATAAAAACAAAACACTTTTTAATCACACAGTAAATCACGTAAAAACGATATCTATAACCGTAAGTTTCGCGAAGCCTCAAAATAAATACCTTAAGGTTAGGCGAACCAATGTTAAAACAATGGTGTATACGACTGACCTATTTTTAAATTACCCTTTATCATAATGCAAATTCTTACATGCTGGCGCGTGACTAACGTCACGTAACCATAGCAAAGGTGAAATCAAAGCCGCTTGACTCTATGTTTGCTCTTCACTGCCGCTTTGCTCTGACCGATGCGGTCGGCTGGGGCGCATCAAAATGCACGAGTGTTTATACATTATTGTCCATCGGCGTTAACCGTGGCCCTATTATGCATAGCATTCGGATTAAATTAATATTATTAATTCGAACATAATTACTTTTTAAGGGCTAAAATGGTAGCTGTATTGGTACATTAATATTTAACATTGTCGAAAAAATTTCCTACTGGTTTTATTTTTTTTTGGTAAAGAGCCTCTTCACCTACTTCATCTGACGAACCGCCACTGTTAGGCCCCCCTCAAAAATGTCCCCGCACCGAGATCCCTCAAAGTCCCCAAATGAATCAGCAAGAGATTCTGTTTCACTCACACTTTTTACATCGAGAAGGCAATGGATCAGGTTATTAAGATAAAATAATAGAATACAATTTAATAGTTTTCGCAAGAATTTTAAAAAATGGACTTTTGAACGTTTGCTCCTCAATTATAAAAATAAAACTAACCTTGAGCATTAGGTAAATGTACTTCGCATCCCTCGGTGACCTAACTAAAGTACTTTCCAACTGTTTCTGAATTTCCATCTTCAATCTTGCAAAAGATGTTTGTGCATTCACTGAAGTTTTTATACCTATGTATTTAATAAAACTGAACGAATCACAATTTAAATTCACATCTGCAAAAGTCGACCGTAAAATGTCTTCAGCAGATCGCTCTACATCGCGTAGGTCGTCCAAGGTATTCGTATGGTGCGTTTCGTGAAATATAATCACTCCTGGGCCCAATCCTACCATAAAAGATATACATTTTAAAATCTGTGTGCGAAATGGAGCTCAAATTCAAAATATGCTTTAATGCCAGAAAGAAACAACTTTATCGAGATATTTTTTAGATATTTTAACTTACATTAAAGTATAATATCGTAAGAATTAAAATATTAGAAAAAAATGCAAATTATTATGATGGATTATCACTAAAATAGTTATTCACTTACAGCATAAGCTTTTTCCAATATCAAATTTTTAACCGAGTTTTTAACCACCTTAAAATTTGAGTTTTTTAAAATATAAACTGAAAGATATATAAACATTTTTTTAGAGATAAAAGGGCGAGGAAACCAAAAATTATTAAGTCATTAGCGTGCGTAATTTATTTTTGTCTGTATAGTTAAATTTAAAAACACATTTTTTTTTAACTTTTTCTTTCTGTTATTAAATAAATAGTAAAATACCAGTCCAATGTTGTCCTCCACCGAATTAAGACTTGCCCCTTATGAAGACCTGATTTTGATAATGGTTGGCCCTGTTTAGGATATTTCTTTTGACTTGCCTGATTTTGCCTTTTACCTTATTTTCAACAAATGTATTTTCTCAATTGGTGTCAAAGAACATGGGTTTTTGTTGTGTTTATTAAACAAGATTAGTTCTAAATTTTATTACCTATAATAGTATATTTATATTATTTATTTTTTTAATTATGACCATTAGGTTTTTACAAAAATTGTAACCAACGTATATAATTTTTTATTATAATTGAAAAATGCACATTTAAGTGTGTACTCGCCATCTTTTATCAAATATCAGAGTTTGTTGTCAATAATTTATATATTCTTTTTTAATTATGGATACCAAACGAAGCTAAACGATAATAAAAAATTCTCCGATTAAAATTAAATGTGTATAAGAAATAGCACTTTACTTACCTGCATTAACTTTATCACCGTCAGTTTTCATTAAAGCTTTTTGAAGCGCTGCGCTGAAATGGTTCTTATAGGCCGTGGAGGCTCCACCCAAAAATGTATACATATCCCGTTGTAACCTTTCGGCTCTTGTGCGATAAATTATGATATCTGATACTGCCAAAACTTTAAGTAGAAGGCGCATACGTTGATTCTCTTTTTTTGATATGCCTAAAAATAAAAAGATGTATAAACAAATATTTTAATTTCAACGAAAAGATTTATTACATTACATTAAGAATTTTAGACTTAACAAGTGCAATGATTATAAAAAAATATTCACGAGAGAACTCGTTTTTCGACATTTGACATCCAGATATATGACCTCGGCCGGCTGATTAGGACTTTCAAAATTTCCCCAGATTTTGACAGAGACGTATTCAGCCAATGTTTGATTCATAAACGTATGATATTATGTTTTAGACTATAATTAACAATTAATTATGGATCATAACTATTGTTTGCCTAGTACCGCAGCTGATGCCATTGCTGAGAAGGTATTTTTAAACAGTTTCAATTTATTTTTTCAATAATTTCTTGCATTTAGTCATATAACGTATTCGAACCTGCTTTTTAGAAAACGCCTTCTTGGCTCTCCACTTTGGAACTAAGGGTCACGGTTTTGAACCCCGCTTCGGACAAACCTTTTTTTGTTTAATGTTTTTTTGTTTTTCAGTAATTATTTATTTTTTTAAATCGATTTCAACTAAAAAAAAATGCAAGACAATTATTAACCTTAAATAAAAAAATATTTCGCAATTATTATGAATGTCCCGCCTATAATGGAAACAAGCTTATATTTTCGGTATTTCTAAATTGATTGTTTTGAATTTTAGTGTGGTTTCGTGTGATCTTAGGAAGCATTTTTTTATTGCTAAAAATTTTAGTTAACGTATTGGCGTACGGATTTATAGGGGTTGTAAAATAATAATTCACGTTTAGCCATTATTAGTTTTCATTTTCATACAACTAAACGTTTCGGTATTCAACAAATTCTGAAATTCCTATCTTATTATTGTGGTCTGTTAAACTGTTTTTTAAAATTAACATTTCAACCTTTTTCTTGTCAATAGATTGTGTTTTTTTGAAGGTGCTAGATTTAGGGGCTTAGCACCACAAAGTATCCCCCGAACTACGCCTATGTCAATATTAGATATATTATAATATAAAGAATATTATATAACAACACACTAGTTAATAATTTTTATATAAATAAAGCAAACAAACATTTCTATTGTATGTTTTACTCAAATAGCTTACACGACTTTTTCTATTTACCACTATGTCGACCGGTAAGCATATCTACTATCTCTGTTATAATTACCTATTTCCAAACGAGGAAAGAACACAAGGGATATAGGCGAATAAAAAAAGCTGTCATTTCCTAAACTGTTTTGCAGCTTTTTACCTTCATTTTATTGTAATCTTGTTTAGCATGACAACAGTAACTATTTGTGGCTTAATTCGTTTAAACATACATTTTATATTAAAAATTTGTAATTTCTAAGTCCGATCCTGTTATTTACGTCAATTCATACCAACATAACACACTAAAATTAACCAGCATGTCATTCATATCACGTGATTGGGCCAGGATCTCGCGAGTTCTATCATAATTATTACTATATCGTCTTGAGTATGTGTATACAGCGTGTTCGGTTATGAAAGTCGTTCGTCGACAGTCATCGGAGAAAAATTCAGCGATCAAGAAAAATTTACCGAAAATAATATGCAATTTTAGAAAAATTAAATAAAGCGGAACACGCACAGAACAATGAATAAAAAATAAGGTTTTTATCAATTTGTGATCTAGAATCTAAGGTGAAATTATGCAATTGTGAGAGTGTTATGCCTTCGAATTTAATGAGCTGGGCTCTTAAAAAGAGAGAAACTGTTTAAAAAAGCTGTTTATAATT
Organism: Polydrusus cervinus; assembly: GCA_935413205.1. Lineage (NCBI taxonomy): Eukaryota > Metazoa > Arthropoda > Insecta > Coleoptera > Curculionidae > Polydrusus > Polydrusus cervinus. The sequence continues at coordinate 49,588,956 of OW284514.1, forward strand.
TAAAATAAGGTAAAAATGTAAATTTTGAAATAAATTTATTTTAAAATGCGATTTCATAAAAAAAGTAAAAATATTAAATTATGCAAAACTCTAATTTCGTATTTTGTAATTTAATATTTTATAATATAACAAGTATGTTTATATTATCTTCTTTATTAAAACTATTCTTCAATCCCCTGAAAACGTGCTCGTTAGGGACAAATATAATTTTTTTAGCATTTAAAATCATAAATAGTTAACATTGCATAAAAATTAAATGTTAAATCAATAAGTTCAAGTATGTATAGAAGCACTTTTTTGAAGTTGTAAAGTTGTCTAGTGTTCCTTCTTTTGTTTCCGAATATAATTCTTTTAAAGTATAATCTTTATTAAATATAATTTTCAGAAATCCTTTCTGTAATATATCTAATTGTTAACTAAAGTTATATTTATTACTCCCCAACCTGAAATTTTAATTGAAATGAATTTTAAGTAATGCATAATAGAATATTTCCATATATTTTACATTCAAAAATTTCTTGTTACTCATGTTTTTATTGTTTAATAAATATTATTAACCATACCTTTCAGGACACCCTGTATATTAAAAAACCTACAAATTTCCAAATATATGTTTTAGAAATAAATTACAGGCAAACATGAAAAATTAATGGTAAAACGGACAGCAGCCTTTGGAACCTCTTGAAATTTGGACATTTATCTCACAAAAAAAGATACCAATACAGGGTGCTACAAATTCGTGTGCGTACAAGGGGATCTCGAACACGGTAAGAGTTACGAAGATGATTAAATTGAGACAAAGTTGCGTATTTTAGGGCTTAATAATTTGGTGAAAAAAAATTCTAATTATTCCGATTGCTTTCGGAGATATCAGAAAAAAACCGAAATTTTCATTTTTGGTTTTTAATTTTTTGCGCTTTCATTTTTGACTTGGGAAAAAATAAAAAACACTTTTCCATAGCCGTTTTTCATGTTCTACAAGATGGCGTTTTTGGTTTTTAAATTCCAAGTTTCGTTCTTTAGCTACCAACCTCAAAACGTAAGCGCATCACAGTAACATAACTAGACTAAGAGCGTTTTCACACGGCACCATATATTGCGCGCGACAAATGGTCGCAATATTGCTTTTACACCAAATTATGTGTTTTTTAATGAGCCATTTTCACACACAAGCGATATTAGAGAACACATAATTTGGTGTAAAGCAATATTGCGACCATTTGTCGCGCGCGATATATGGTGCCGTGTGAAAACGCTCTAACACTCCAGTTACCTTTTTTTCACTCAGGAGCATTATTTATTTCTGTTTTACAGTATTTTGGTCTAGGTCCAAGGCAAAAAATCATAGGACTTAAGATATACGTTATATTATTAAAATAAATAAATACCAATAACAAATTGAATTACTTCTCATGCTGTAAAAACTTGCTTACTTCCTAGAGTATTGTATTGTAAACGGCCTAAACACCATAACTTCCTGTAATGTAATCTTAATATTTAAGTAATAAAAAATAATTGCCAGGGTCGTAATAGTAAAAAGGATAATTTGAAATAAAAGTGATGTGTTATTTTATGACAAAACGTTAAAATTTTAAAAACGTTTAAATTGTATTAAATTTCCAATGATTTGAAGTCCTTAAAACTGTTTTAAAAATTCCAGGTCCGTATTTAAAAAAAAAAGAATTGAAAAACGTCCAAATTGAAAACTAATAACGCCATATTGTAGAACATAAAAAACGGCTATGAGAAAGTGTTTTTTGTTTATTTTGGGTTTGTTCCGAAGGTATTCGGAATATTTACAATTTCCTTTCACCAAATTATTAAGCTCCAAAATACACAACTTTGCCTCAATTTAACCATCTTCGTATCTCTTACCGTGTTCGAGATCCCCTTGTACGCACACGAATTTGTAGCACCCTGTATATAGTCAATAATACAAATCTTTTATATAAATTAAATTTAAAAAAACAAACATAATTATTTTATCTTAATCATTTTATCACTAACTAATAACCATAATATTTAATGAGATTACGAATAAACTGCTGCAATTTCTTAATGTACTTATTATAATGTTAATTAAACATAAATAAAAAAAATTCTTTAAAACTAGTCATGCGATAAGTCTATTTAATGAATATTACCATTAGAAAGTTTACAATTTTCTAACAAGATTCTGTCATCTTGTCGATGTTATAAAATATAGATGATACATTTTGTAAGAAAAAAGACACCAAGTCTCGGCCTCAAAATTTTTATGATCTGTTTGTTTTTGTTGTGTAACATGTTTCGCCTCAAACTGACATTTTTTCTGTTTATAAGGTCTGATGATACCAGTTTGAGGCGAAACATGTTACATCAAAAGCAAACAGACCGTAAAAATTTTGAGGCCGACCACAATTAACTAACCAGCAAGTTTGACTGTGAAATAAATGACATTAACAGGCATTATATCTGATAATGTCATGTACATATGTCACAGTCAAACTTGCTGGTTAGTTAATTGTGGTTAAAAATATTTATACAATCCGACATTAGAGTATTATTTCCACCTATTTTCTCTAATAACAGTTCCAGTGATCACATAAAATGCAAATAAAGTATATTACTCTAAAAAAGGGTCCTTTTTTATTAGCATATATTACTATATGAAAAATCGACAACCTGGAAGATAATACTTCAATTTCTATATAAGCGGAATGAATTATTTACCTAATAAACCTTCAGTGTCCAGACAAATAACGTTCAGGTTGGGATCATATTTAGCCCATACTCCCAAGGTACAGGATATCTGGGAAGAGGATGTCTTAAACATTTCTTCGCCATCAAAAAATACCTTGTTTAACGTGTAGGATTTTCCTTCGCCCGTATTGCCAAATATTGAGACCACTTTTACCTAAAAAGTACAATTCTTCTAGAGGATCTTGAATATTATAATAAAGTCATAGTTAATCAACACAACACAGAAGTTAAACAACAAAACTTTACATATACCCTAAAGGCACACTGAACATTTCTAGATGTGGTAAGTAATACTAATTTATCTATAACCTCGTTTTACTATTTATAACGTAAAGGTTCCTGGAATAAAATGAAATACCTGGGAAAGTTGTATAATGTTCCTTAAAACAACCCTTCAAAATATTTTTGGGCTAGCTCAACGCTTAGAGGTATACTAAGATTTTTGAAATTAGATAATTTTCGTAGTTTTCTTAAAATTTTTGGAAATAGAATGGAATAGTTGAGAAAAGTTTAAGCAACTGCGAATTAGTAGACTATAACTACGAGTTGTAAAATAGTATATTACCTAACAAACGATGAAAGTGATACTTTTCAAACTAGGAGCACGAGTGCGGAAATTCTCCGAGTTTTAGAATAATCACTTTCACATGAGTAATGTACACTATTTTTCCTACGATCACAAAGAATTATTAAAAAAGCCTTTGATTTGTGAAAAAAATATTTTAACACTAGTGTTCAAATTAGCAAACTTAGGATTATGTTCCACTTAACTTGTTTCATAGTTTGTTAATAGGCTTTTCCTTTATTTGTAAATTAACTTTTCACTTTTTCATATTTTATATATCATAGGAAGAACTAATGGACTTCTAGATTAACCAGAATGAAAAATTTTAAATTTAAAAAATCCACCTAACAAGGAAGATTTCAATTCAAAATAATTCTATGAATTATTTAATCTTTTTATAAAAAAAAGTCAAATACTCCTGATGGGATTTGAACGTGTGACCTTGTGATCTGTAGGCTAGAGCTCTATTCTCTACGCTACCGCTACCGATGAAGATATTGTTTAATACACGACACTCTCTTCAGTGCGATTTGTTTTTTCTGGTAATAGTTTTTCCAGTACATACAGGGTGTCCCACTTATAATGGAAACAAGCTTATATTTCTGTTATTTCTCAATTGATTTTTTTAAGTTTTGGTGTGTTTATATATGATCATAGGGCGCACTTTCGTAATGCTTAAGATTTTAGTTAACTCATTGGCGTACGGTTTTATAGGGGTTTTAAAGTAATATTTTAAAGAGTAAAGTACCTTTAGCGATTATTTTATTTCAAAACCAATAACAGAAATCGATTGGGCATCGCTTAAAACCATTAAATACAAAATTTCAATAAATTTCCATAACCAGCGGCGTACGTATGACCATTTTTATTTTAATTTTTTGTTAAAAATATGTACATCCAAATAAGCGCGCTAAGGAACAAGTTAATTAGCAAAACATTTGATTGTTTAACGGCTTCATCTAAAAATATATCATACGGTAAAAGCAGTGGCGTACTGTATTTTCTGCTGTAAAATTAAATTTATAATATGAACAATTACAAAATAATCAAACATACGCGTAAGTCCAATAAAATGCAACTGACAAAAAAATCTAATAACTTAGTTGGCCATGTAAATATAACAAAATTATTATTATATAAAAGAAAATTTAAAGCAGTTGGGTTGGCCATGTAAACAAATTATGAGTTTAGACGTCAACGAGCAAATCATTTTTATGTCTAAGTTAAATTGTTATAATTTTTGCTGTATCTAATTATTCAAAATAACAAATATGCGTTTGAGTTTGGCTGAAAAAGTAGAAATAGTGAGACTAGTAGGAGATAATAATCGAAATTGTAGAGAGGCCGCTCAAGAATTTAATCGAAGACACCCAAATCGTCTTTTATCACATAGTACAGTTTCTAAAGTCAATCAAATGTTTAACCAACGCGGTTCGGTAGTGCAAAAAAAAGTAAAACGCCTAAGAAATCATCCACAGGATGAAAGAATTTTAAATCATTACCGCGTAAATCCGAAATCAAGCTTAAGAAGCTTTGACATTACGCGGAAAAGTTCTGTATCAAGATGTTTAAAAAGAAATGGTATTAAACCATTTAAACCAAAATTTTTACACACGTTGCAACCCGGTGATGACGACAGAAGAATGGAGTACTGCCTTACCATGCAGGCAAAATTTTATGAAGATAATGGTATTTTTGGCAAAATTTTGTTTACTGATGAAGCAACATTTTCTACAAACGGGACCGTATCTTCTCAAAATATACGATTTTGGAGTGAGGAAAATCCACATTGGTATATTAATTGCAAAAGTCAATACTCTGCACGTATAAATGTGTGGTGTGGTATTTTGAAAGATCGTATTATTGGTCCCTTCTTTTTTAATACAACTTTAAATGGTGTGAGATTTCTGGACTTCTTGCAACATGATTTTTGGGATGCTATTCACGGTTTGCCGCTGGAATATAGGGAGAATTTGTATATTCAGTTAGATGGCGCTCCAATTCATAATTTTGCAGCTGTAAGAGAATGGCTCAATCAAAATTTTGAAAATAACTGGATTGGTCGCAACAGTCTTTTTGTAGCTTAGCCTCCTAGGTCTCCAGACTTGACCAAGCTAGATTTTTATCTATGGGGTGCTATAAAAAATAAAGTGTATAAAACTCATCCAGTGACTTTAGAAGATTTAAAGAATCGTATAAGACAAGCATGTGCAGACATTTCTCGTCAAGAAGTTCGCAAAGTTTGTTTAAGAGTTAGAAAAATTTATGAAAAATGCATTAGAGATAATGGTGGCTTGGTTGAAGATATTGATTTTTAGTAGGTTATGAGGTATTGATTTAGAGTTGTACACTTGTCATATTGTTGTTGTTTTCAAATAATAATTTTGTTATATTTACATGGCCAACTAAGTTATTAGATTTTTTTGTCAGTTGCATTTTATTGGACTTACGCGTACGTTTGATTATTTTGTAATTGTTCATATTATAAATTTAATTTTACAGCAGAAAATACAGTACGCCACTGCTTTTACCGTATGATATATTTTTAGATGAAGCCGTTAAACAATCAAATGTTTTGCTAATTAACTTGTTCCTTAGCGCGCTTATTTGGATGTACATATTTTTAACAAAAAATTAAAATAAAAATGGTCATACGTACGCCGCTGGTTATGGAAATTTATTGAAATTTTGTATTTGATGGTTTTAAGCGATGCCCAATCGATTTCTGTTATTGGTTTTGAAATAAAATAATCGCTAAAGGTACTTTACTCTTTAAAATATTACTTTAAAACCCCTATAAAACCGTACGCCAATGAGTTAACTAAAATCTTAAGCATTACGAAAGTGCGCCCTATGATCATATATAAACACACCAAAACTTAAAAAAATCAATTGAGAAATAACAGAAATATAAGCTTGTTTCCATTATAAGTGGAACACCCTGTATATTATTAACATTTTTTATAATTTTAGATGGCGTATTTTCACACTTAAATTTTGAATCACTCGACAAATACATGATAAATAACTTAACAATTACTGCTTCCTAAAAATTTTAATATATAGGGGTTTGTCTGTCGAATTGGCACCATATGTTTAAATTAAATAAATAGTATGCCTTAATATTTCAACACTAGTGTTAAATACATTTTATCTCAAAATCGATAAAAAAAAGTATTGCCAAAATTTGACACACACCATTTTACAACTACACCTATTTTTAATAAGCTCAACATCCAAGAGAGGCTTTACACCGCAGCAAAGTCTTAGTTGAGTGTTTTATCCTTAAGGATATATCCAATCATACTTTTCAAATTTTTATAAATTTAATTTCTTACCTTCTTGCCAGGTTCAATTTTCAAAGCTTCTAAAAAGGTAGCTTCGGATAATATTTTAAGATTCTCACTTTCATCCAATAACAATACACTTTTAGATCCATTTTCGAGTTCCTCTGAAAATTTATAGAATTCAACTCAATATTATATACCGGGTGTCAGTGGAACGTGGTCGCCTCCCTTATTTCTTTGGTTTTAAAGATAAGGAATGGTATGAAAGGAATGAAAAAATTTTAGTGGAACACTGATCTTGACAATGACTAACAACGTTCACCACTCAAGGTCATCAGTATACACAAACACATACACTCTAAAGGCCGCTTTTACCTTGTCTAACAAAGGTCGTGTATAATGGTATTTTCATGTGTGTATACTGACCGCGAGCGATAAGCGTTATAAGTAATAAGTTGTATTAAGTAGATAACGCTTATGTTAATACTTACCTCCTTCTATACGCAAGGAATCAAACTGTGGTATTATCTGCGGTATCCTTGCTGTTTTCTTAATACTATCCCCAATAATATTATTTATTGTTGGATCCAAGGAATTTAAAATAGGAGAGTTATTACTCGTATGTTTCTTCTTTAACTCACTTGCCAGAGAATCCATGTTTCTTGATATTTTGTTCAAGAGAAAAACTGAAATGATAAATATTTAAAGATGTTAAATAACTCACTGACTGACTTAGGACCTTGATATGTTCTTATAAAAGCGTTTTTTGTGGCAAATGAATAACATATCCAAAATTCCTCTGGGACAATTTACCGCACTTTTCAAAATTCTGAACTGATAACTATATTTTTGAGGCATCCTATTGATCATCTGTATTTAAAAAAAAAGTCGATAAATTCCCTGAGGCTTATAATGTACATACACCATAATCATCAAGTGGTTTACCCCTTGTTGAAACTGTTACAGAACAAAGATTTATCTAATGTCAATAAATAAGTGAATAATGAATTTGAACAAAGTTAATTTTTTTTCGGTTCATTATGATTACAGTAATAATGATTATACACATTTAGCCAAAGTGGTTGGTTTAGGAAGTTTTTATCTTATATGTGCCGTGTAGCCAAATAAGATGGACGACGGCCATATCGCAGTAGCAGTTTGTCACAAAAAAGAAGGAAATAAAAAATTCATTATAAAATCTATCAAAAATAACCGCTAGAGGGCGTATGAATAGGAACATTATCGAATTTTTATAGATAATATGCCAAATAGAGTAATGTCACAAGATAAGGTTTTTGTTCTTTGGAATATCACTACCTGAGAATTCGACCCGAGTAAACCAGCGTTTGAAATGTTGATAATGAATGAATAAATCTTTAACCTAAATGTTTATGAAAGGTGGATTATTTTGTTTTTAAACACGTGTTTTTACCTTTAAAACAATAATTTTAGTTTCATACTGAAGTTTCAGATGGAACCTTGTAATATAAAAATCACTGTAGAATTTTATAACAAAGTTATATGTGACAAATAGAACTGACTGAAAAACAGAATCAAAAAGGATCCCGAAAAAATATAATTTGGTAGTAAAGAAGTCAAGAAGTGTCTTTTGTTAGACAATAGATATAAAACATATTTGTTACAATGTCAATGATTGAAACTTTCAATCAAGGGGCGGCTCGTCAACAAGTGCGCTCGTGCGCGCGCACTGCCTAAGAAAGTCAAGCACCAGCAAAAATAAAATTTATACTTATTTAAAAAAATATTTAGGAAACTGAAATAAAGAACTTGTATAATATAACAATGGCGAAGGCGTAGACTTCAAGTGCGACCGAGCGCGTGGGCAGACTCACTGGCTGTGTGCTGTAGTGTGTATTCGTTCGGCGCTCTTATGGATGGATTTTCGTGCGATTTTCCTTATGCGGATTGATCGGGAATATTCGGTTAATCGCCCGATGAGAGGGCGTCGCCGTGCGCTATCTGAATACACACTTCAATAATTTAATATGATTGTTTTATGAGTTTTTGACGCGATTAGATAAGTTTGGAGTTTATTGACGGTGTTGTGGATGTTTTTGTGTTGTTTTTAAATTAATAATGGCTAGTAGTTTGGATTGTGTCACACGAAGTGATATAGTTATGGACCAAAATTCTGTAGAGGACATTATAAATAAATTTTCGACATTCGATTTCCAAAGGAAATTTTTAAAAAATAAAAAATAAATTTGGTGCTAAAACAAAGAAAATTTAAATCCCATTTAAAAACTGCGTTTTTTTATTTTTTTGGATAAAAAGCACAAAGAAAATCGATGCAAAGGTGAAAAGGGGCGTGGCACCTCGAAAAATTTTCGCCTGCGGCGCTTTTTGCCTGCTGCGCACACCCTACGATAAATATCACGAGCCGCCACTGATTGAAAGTCAACTCCCATTGACGTTGACCAGTTTCTTAAAATTTTTCAATATCTATTTTTTATTTCATTAAAAATCGGCGTACAACCGACTTCTCCCTTTTACATAAATTTATTTATATTATTCTGGTTAGATACTTAGGACCAATCAACACTACCTTAGAATATAATGGATTCAAAATTACCTTTCTTAAAATCTAAACTTTAAAACTCAAAATAGATATACTTTATTGTCTAAAAAACAGTATTCTTATTGACAAGTCATTATTTGTTAATATGCTAATTATCTGAATCTAAGTCCTAAACAAATAATAATAGAACAAAACAAAAGATGCATAAAATGGGAAAAACAAAAAATGTATAGGTAAAGTAACCTCCATAAATATAGCATTATTGTTTATATTCTATCTTCTGTAAAAAACATTAGCAAAAATATAACAAAGGAAGCGATGTTCCCGTACGAAGAATCTAAAGAGTTAACATGGACTACAGAAAAGCCCACTCTAATGAACATTCTTTTGGCCTTTTGACAAGGTGGATAAAATGTGTTTAAATATGCATGCAAAGGGCTTTTTTAAAATTTTGCAACTACTTAATAAATTTTTATTATGAAGTTATTTGATGAATGTGTTAAAATTGCTTAATCAAAAAATCGACCAGAGGCGTATCTAAGGCATGCATCACTTTTTACTAAAAATCAATTTTTTGAGAAATTGGTAATAAAAAAATTTCCCATATGTTGCATCCTTTTTTGGACACACTATATATCTTTATCTCTCTTCAGTAAATTTCTGTTGAAAATCTTAAAATTTTTTGCAAAAGTTTCTGACCAATGACTGTCTAAACATTCAAGTGGATCTAAACAGGTTGTTCAATTGGTATAGAGCTAATGGAATAGAGCTTAATGATTCAAAAAGTAAAGCAGTCTGCCTCTCAAAGGGCTCTAATTGTCTGGAACTACATATATACCCAATTGTTGTCAGTAACTGAGCCAAAGGACTTAACCAACACTGTCATTTATTTCCCGTATTCCCGTAACTGATATAGTTTCTAAGTCACTGAAAAGTTTAGTTTTCTCAAGTGCTGCAATATAGCAGTTTTTTTTAATATCTCATTCAAAACATTTCTTTTGGAATATAGATTTTCTGTATGGAGTCTATTTCACAGTATTGAGCAGTTGCGGTACGAATTTGTGAGATATCTGGCATATAAAGTCAATATTTACCCACCGAGGATAATGTGTACACTGCAAAACTATAACAATAACTTGTATTATTTATTTAACATTCAATCAATGATTAATTAATAGATATTAAGAGACACAGACTGAAATTGTTTAAGATTGTTAATTTGAGCAGTGACATTTGCTCATTATTTTACAAGACATATACATATAACATGACAAGTTTCTTTCAAGAGCTACAATAATGGTCAACCGAATGCAACATATTTATTTGTTTTTGTTTATTGGGTGCTTTTAAATCAATATTGCATTCAGGAATGTTAAAATTTCCATTCCAGGAGGTATAAGCTATATTTATAGTCTACAATAATAAAAAATTTCACAATATTTTCAGATACTAACACAAACGGCATCTATAAATTGTTAAATTATGATAATGAAATCAAACATATCAATTTCTCTTGCCTTTATATATTTAGCCACCAATAAGAAAACAACTCCACCTCGACCTCCACCTACAGATTTACCTGTAAACAATGATTCATTCGAAATAAGTTAAAATTACAGCAAAATTCACCTTAAAAACTGATGGTTTTAACCAGGTCTCAGTGGCAACTACATAATCTGATATACTTATTGATGCTTTAAATGTACACAGTTTGTTTGTTATGCCCCTCATATATTCTTACTGATTAGTAGTGTTACAGGAAAAGTTAAAACTATTACACTTATACTGACACTAAGGTTTTCAGTATAGTGGCCCTGGTTATTTCTAAAACTTTTACAGTGGTTTCCTCAAAAAAAAAACCTTTACAATGACAACTTTGTACCAATTAGAGCAAGAAGTATGTAGTTCTGCAAACCTATCTTAAGGGACATCTACTCTGTAAAACTATCTTATTCTGTTGGTATTATGGTATTTAACTTTTGTAAACTTTAAATAAACAAAGGAAAAAGGTAAGTACATAATTTTTTTCCAATAGTACCAAGGTATACTTGTGTATTTATTTTTAGATTGCTTAGTTTGAAAGGAACAAAGAACTGCAGCAATAAAATTAGAAAATTAAGAATTATTTACATTTTTTGGTTCCGGGTGGTTCCCTGACCTCGAATCGAATCATTTTTCAAATTGCGCACAAAACACTTCTTGATACACAAAAAAAAACACAAAACAATATTGGAGACTTCTCTAATCCACGTTTGGACTTGACTGGATATGTCGTAGTAAGAACTCTATCTACTTTTGACGCGATTAAACACTAAAATAGAAAACGAAAAACACGATAAACCGGTAGGCGGTTAAGCGTGCAGTGAAAAATGAAAAATATGTTGTTTTGATCAGCCACACCAAACTCAAACGCGCATTTTATTGGAGTGGATAAAAACATACCTTAGCGGTCACAACATTAAATTTAAATTAACTTTACCTCCATCATCATAATGAACAGGTAGATTTAGGATGCAACGTGCTGGAAATCACGTAAAATAGGGCATAAACACAATGCAGATGCAAAATGCACAGAATGACTTTCACCACAAAATTTTGACGTTTCTTTAAAAGATAGGTTAGTGTAAAATGAATTACGTTGCGTGCGTGACTCGGACGGTCAGTGTTGCCAGATGATTTTCTCCAAACAAGAAAAAAATACCCAAGAAAGTAAAGAAGGTAATATCAAAATATCATGCCCAAGCAGTAAACAAAAGAACAAATTAATTTAATACTCAAATTTCGGAATATTTTAAACAAAACTTAAGTATAGTATTGTTAAAGTTAATTGATAAATAGAGAAAAGTAGAGATGAGATTAACGGTGACTTTTAAGTAACCGGTATAATTTTTAAAATTAAACCATCCTGTATTTTTTTTTTTTTTTTTTTATGATAAAACACCTGCACTGTAGGAAAAATCCTTTAAGGCGCTCTGGGAGCGGTGCGAGTGCGAAAAAAGCGATTAACGTTGGTCTTGAAACGTTGAAGATTGTATTCATTGGGAAACACGACCTCAGGAAGATCATTCCACAAAGATGACGTTCTCCAGATGAAAGAATTCTTGAACAATGAAGTTCGAGGAGTACTAAGCTGAACAACATATGGATGAGCGGCAGTGGTTTGCCGTGTATTTCTGTTTTGAATTGCTCTAGGTGGAATCAAGTGGGCAATGTCAGTCGAACACCTGCCATGGAAATATCTGTAAAAGAGAGCCAAATCACCAACCTGTCTTCGATGCTCCAGGCTATCGAGGGTCTTGGTCAGCTCAGGGTCGCCGATCAGACGAATGGCTCTCCTTTGAATGGAATCCAGTAGCCGAAGGGTGTGCTTGGGTGCAGAGCTCTAGACATGAGAGCAATATTCTAATGATGGTCGAATCTGGGCTTTGTAGAGTGTCAAAAGTTGATGAGGTGTGTACAACCTTTTGGTGCGGAAAAGTACACCAAGTTTCTGTGCAGCTGCCTTGGCAATTGCGGCAACGTGATCATGCCAAGACATATTACCTCCCAGATTGACCCCCAGCAAATTAATAGACGGTGCCAGGGGAATTGCGTGTCCTGCCATGACTATATCCGGTTCTGCAATGTTAACCTTTTTGGAGAAGACTGCTGCCTGGGTTTTCTTAGCATTAAATTCGACTTGGTTACTGTCACCCCAAGCCAAAATTTCTTCCAGGTCTTTGTTGAGGCGCAATACTTCATGCTGCCTGCGAAGATGTGCGTCGGCAGCGGATGTTTGGGGAGTCAAGGTAAAAGATGAGACAAGTGTGCTGTCATCAGCAAAGCTATAAATTGGATTTTGGGTTTTCACTAGAAGGTCGTTAATATACAGTAAAAAGAGGGTAGGCGACAATATGGACCCTTGAGGAACACCGGCATTGATGGTGAAGGTGTCTGAGAGAAACCCGTCAATCGCCACTTGCAGAGAACGGTTCTTAAGGAAGCTGGTTAACCATAAACAGAATCCATTAGGCATACCGTAGGATCGCAATTTACTTAGAAGCCCATCGTGCCAAACACGATCAAAAGCCCTAGAGATGTCCAGTGCAACAGCCCGGGATTCTCCATGATGTTCGATGGTGTTGCTCCAAAGATGGGTGACATATGCCAGAAGGTCACCTGTTGATCTGGACTTACGAAAACCGTATTGATGGTCGCTGATAATGTTAAGCCCTTCCAGGTACTTTAGGAGTTGTTGGTTAATAGCTTTCTCCATTACTTTTGAAATTACTGAAAGCAATGCGACGGGTCGGTAGTTGCTTGGCAGGGTCTTTTTACCTTTCTTTGGAATGGGCTGGACACGCGCCGATTTCCAGCAGGATGGAATATTCCTTTTTTGTAGGATAAGTTAAAAAGTCTACAAAATACAGGTGTAAGTTCATCGGCGCTTGTCTTGAGAACAATGATAGGAATTTCGTCTGGACCAGAAGCTTTATTGACGTCGAGTCCTTTAAGAATCCGTTTAACAGGACGCTGACGAAACACGATTTCAGACATTTGCGATTGAACTGAGGGAATGATGGGTGGTGGTTTTCCCTGAAAGTCTACAGTGGAATGCGAGGAAAACAGTTCAGCAAGTAGGTTTGCTTTATCCCCGGCTGTGGTTGCTATTGTGCCGTCGGAACGTGTTAGAGGTGGAATAGTTGACTTTGTAAAGTTTTGGCTGACGGCCTTAGCGACTGACCAAAAGGACCTTGTTCCGTTAGGACTGGCAAGAAGTTTGTTTTTGATTCTCTCGTTATCAGCTTCTTTGCTTTGGTCTATCATTTGCTTACATTGGTTTCGGGTGGTAACAAAGATGGCGCGATTTTCAGGAGTAGGGTTTTTACTCCACTGTCGGTAAGCCAGGTTTTTAGATCTGACAGCACGCTCGCAATTCTTGCTAAACCAGGGCTTGCCGTTAGAAGGGCGCTTTTTGGAGAAAGGAATAAAGGCCTCCATGCTAGTTAGAATGACGTCGGAGACCTCCTTTGCACAGACAGATGGATCATCCGAAGAAAAGCATACGCTTAGCCAGGGAAAGTTGCGAAAATGGTCCTTTAGGTCTTCCCACTTAGCTGATGTGTAGTGCCAAATCTTAGGTATAAGGATTAGGAATAAGGCAGCGGCGGCGCCAGTCTGGGCACCGGCTTACCCTATAAAGAAGGGTGCCCATCTACCCATGATACAACTACACAAGATATGATATCAACAGGCAGGCGCGTAACTACAGGGGGGCCTAGGGAGGCCGGGCACCCCTCAGACATCGCCAGCCCCCCCCCCCCCCCAGAAAAAAAGGCTGATTTTGTAAGCTCGCTACTCGCCGCAAATATAATATTATTTGGCAATTTTACTCGTTGAACTTTGGGCATGTTTATTCAACGATGTACGAAATAATCTTGCCAAATATCACTCGACCTTCATTTTTTTATTGGTTAAATTTTCCATTATTCACTCAAACTTTTTTGGCAATACTCGTTGAACTTTTGGCATGTTTATTCAAAAATTAAATCCCTCGTCCAATTAACAAAAAAATTTCAAAAAGTTTTCGTGACAGCTGAAAAATCTTACCGATAAAGAAACTAGGTCTTGTGATATTATTGTTGATTATTGACCAAATTTGGGCGTGGTCCAAAAGATATTTCGCCTGCGGCGCACTCTCTGCCGACCCGCATATCTACACGAGTCGCCACTGCAAGTCACAATAACAGGCCCACCCTCTAGGCCACCCCCAGGTCAGAGGGCTAGTTACGCCACTGTCAACAGGGTGCGCAGTAGACATTGTGAGGAAAACATACATTTTAGATTGATTACTGTGATTATCAAGATTTAAAACTTAACCTTCCTTTTAACTCAAACTTGTAGATGTGATTATGTTGGAAGGAAAATTAAAGTATTTAGGAATTCGTTTCGAGCAAAATTTTACATAGAAGAGAATATCGCAATATTCGTTTTCCCGCACAAGGTGACGTCACGAAAACCTGCAAAGTATCATACATTCTTGTAGTCATGCCATCTGCTCACGCAAAATTGAGCGATTTGGTTTTGTAATGGAGTTTCCGGGGTAAAGGGGAAGATTTGGCTGCGAAATTTTAGGATGTATAAAGTTTTAAGAGATAAAGAGGACACGTTTACCGCTTGTGCCGTTATGGAACGCGAGGAAGGTGACGATCTTTTTTTTAGAAGTCACTTTTGATTAGGATAGTGCCGCATCCAAAAATCTCCTGCCCACCCATCCCGAAAATCCTGTCGCCACCACTGCTCAAAGGCCGTATCTGGATCCTTCACAGTGCCGTGTCATTAATATTTATAAACATTGTTTAAAATTCGAATGTTGATAATTTTTTAACGGTTGGTACAATAATTAACTTTACATGATCTAGCAACACCCGTGAAAGAGGAAACCTGACAGGGACGGATCAATTTAGCTGAGGGCAAGTGAGCTATTTCACAGAGGTGGACTCTGCAGTGGATATGTGCACTTATTTTGTTTAATCCATGGCGACGGGCTTTCCGCCGGCCCGCATCTACACGAGCCGCGACTGCAAGTCACAATAACAGGCCCACCCCCAGGTCAGAGGGCTAGTTACGCCACTGGTTATAACATGTAAGTAGACCCACTTATTCCAGACCCACCTCTCCGAGCCCCCCCCCCCCCCCCCCCCCCCCATCGCTATAACTCGATAATAATCTTTTCTAGTCAATGCAATAAAACAAGAAATACATAAGATGCTTCTTTTTAATTTACAATATACTTTACGATTTATAACAATAAAATAAAATAACACAAAACAATATACAGTATTTATATTATTGCCATTTTGATTAGAAATACAAATCATTTAAGAAAACATGTCCATTCAAAAACAATAAAAAAAAGTATTAAAAGTTTGTAAAATGCCCTTTTAAACAATAAATTAAGAAGCAGATTTAAAATATGGAATTCAAAGTGTCGTGTGAAAAACTTAGATTACATTTACTTTTTATATTGACGGGTTCAAGCTGGATTGAGTTAAACCGGCTTCTATCAAATCGGCCCCAAAAATAATTGGCATTGACTAAATTCAAGTTGATTCAAAATTCGACCTAAACGCTTCACATATATCTCTATAACGTCAGCGTTATCTATGTCATCACCCTATTTTCGTCAGCGGACTATACATTAATTTTTCGATGTGTAATTTCAACCTTTTATTTAAGCAGCTCAAAATTACAAAATCTTTACATTTAAATTGGAAAGTAAAGTGAGGTTACTCTATTCAACTATCGCGTTGACCCTTAAAGAAAGCTGAAAAAGCGCATGCGTTTGAATTTAGGCTTGAATCCGATATTTAAAACAATGAAATAAAGGTGACACCTTAAGTTTCAATCCGCAACAATTTGAAACGAGCTTGAAGCTGTCGATATAAACGTAGTAATTGAGTCTAATTAGTGAATGACTAACTAGTTTGGGGTATTTTGCATGAAAGATTTCCTTGAGAATGAGTTGCAACATTGACAATTACATTGTTTACGATTATTTTAAGGTTTGATTGTACTTATACTTGAATATATTTTCTATTGTCGGTGTATAAAGAAAAGCAGAAGTTAACGTCCGTATTAGAACAAAAAGGCAGAGATAAATCTTTGGCTGTCGGACTGTGTATGTACTGTCTTTTTCACTTAAGTACGCACAGCTCCAAACACGCTTGTTCAAATGCCAACCGTATCCTACGGTTCGATATTGAATTTGCGTTTCCGTAGTCCGAAGAGTCCAAATAAGGACGAATCGGCCGTCATTGTCTAAAGGCTCATTTATACTTGGAAAGTTTACTGGCGGAAAGTACTTGCAGTTAGTAAGTTGGCTATTAAATGTGTAGTTACATATTTAACAGTTTAGTTGTCGACAGGGAGAAAAACAAAATGGTTCCCAATGCAATAGCGGGTACTGTTGTTATTGTCATTGAACTCAAATCTTGTATCTCATAATATATCATATTTTTCATAAAAATTTCAAAGTCTAATTATTTAGTCACTGTTAAACTTAATTTTTTAATTTTTTTTTGTTGCCAACTTGCCGACAGTAACTGTTTACATACGGCAAACAGCAACTACAAGTCTTGTCGGCCACTAAACTAGCCAGCTCCTCAACTTCACTTGTCATTTGCCGGACTTTAAGCCTTTAAGGTTTATTTACACTTGGAAAGTTTAGTGGCGGAAAATGCTTGCCGCCAGTAAACTTGCCTTGTGTAAATTAGAGGAAAGCCTAACACATTTAATAGCGGAAAGTACTTGCCGCCAGTAAATTTTCCAAGTGTAAATGAGCCTTTACCGTGCAGTATAGGTTGCATGTGGTAATTTCATTAATTTAATAATTATAGAGACGTGAAGTTATGAAGTATGTTGCCAAGGTAAAATAGAGAATTCTTTGATTTATTTATAAATACTCAATTTTTTAAATATGTGTATATACATTGATTTATTTATTTATTCCATATTTTACTTCCACCTAAATATTATTCGTTTATCACAATATGTAAGCTTTATAATTACTTTACCACTGAAGTTTAAACTTTTTACAACTTCTAAAATATTATCTTTTTTACATACATTTATATCACTTTAATTCTTATAGATTAAAATGGAAGACAGCTAAAACAGCAGGTAAATAATATATTTACCTTTTCAGGGAATCGTTCACTAACAATAATAATTATACCCAGACACCTTAATATTTTTATTTATTTAACGAATAGACAAAAAAAATACAATTTTATAGATTATTGCATATAAAATCATTGTGGTTTGTTTCCATAAAAACAACTTTTATGCGTTTTTATTTGTCTAAAAAGTCAAACAATAAAAATGCATTTAAGCTGTCTTTAGGGCAATAAACCTTCATGCATGATTTTCAGCTATTTTGCGTGCACTTAACCTTAACCATTGAAAATATAAAAATTATTTAAAAGAAAATGAAATATTTTCGATAAAAATAGATTTTAATCATTTTAATATAAGAAAGAAAAATGTCTAGAATTTAATTAATCAAGTGATCGATACCCTTCTTTAGAAATGTACAGCAAAATGATTAAGTCAAAGTAATCAATAGTTATTTATTATATTGAAAACACA
Organism: Polydrusus cervinus; assembly: GCA_935413205.1. NCBI lineage: Eukaryota > Metazoa > Arthropoda > Insecta > Coleoptera > Curculionidae > Polydrusus > Polydrusus cervinus. The sequence goes on from OW284514.1 coordinate 49,607,218, forward strand.
ATATTTGCTTTTTTCCTATCCGTTATTCATTTTTTTTTTATGAAGAAAATTACAACTTGCTTATTGATATGTAAATCATTACTGATTACTTTGATTTGGCACAGAAGTTGTGTTATAATAAAAATAGCTATAAAAGCAATAACGTACTCATATCGTTACACAACAAAAACAGCATAGTTAAAAGGTATTGCTATAGAATTTTATAAACTATATTTTGTATTCGTGTTACATAAAATATAATATTGTGTACTTTATGAAATAAATATCAGAGTTAATCGACACATAAAACATTACATATATAATAATCCCGATATTATAATAGCTAGTATTCTTCACGGATTGAAACGACTTAAAAAAAAACAATATTTTTATTACACACGGTAAAAAAGAAAAATTAACTTTTTTTCATAAATAGCCAACACTATGACATTGACAAGGAACCAACTTACAATGCAAAAAAAAATATTCAAATTGCATAAGTTCAGAAAAAATATAGCATCAAATACACTCAGTCCATTAATTAAGAAAACTCGAATTTCAAAAGCCAATATTTTTATCAAAATGCACACAATCTGTTCCATTTTCAATTTATTGGGTAGGCTGTCTCTTGGACCACTATGTACAATGTGTGATTTCACATTATGTCTTTTCTATACAGGGTGATAGCTAAAATATCAAGCTGTGTAAAATTTGTTGATTTTAAAATTGATGTTGCTAAAATACGAAGCTATGAAAATTAAATTTCATTATTGTGTTGGTTAGAGTTATATTAGGTACTTTTTACTGTACCCACTACAGCGCAGGGCCGTTCGTGTCAATTAAAAAAACTAAATTCCAAAAATCGGTATATTATTTAAACCTAGGATGGAAAATACGAAAAATTGTTTGTGTTAGATACTTATTGTACCCGTTAAAGCTCAGTGCCGTTCGTATCAATTAGAATCCAAAAATCGTAATATTTCCAATCACGCTTCCTAGCAGCACAACTGGCAATATAAAGATTTTTGATATTTAATTTTTTTAAATTGATACAAACGCTATTGCGCTGTAATGGGAACTGTAAGTACCTAACACAAAGCTGTAATTAACACTTTTTTTAATATATTCAAAACTCGAAAACGAAGGCGAAAGTGGGTTTCATAGCAGCATAGTTGGTAATATCAGAATTTTCGGAATTTAATTTTTTTTTTATTGATACGAACGGCACTGCGCTGTAATGGGCACAGTAAGTACCTAACATAAAGCTGTAACCAACACAATATTAAAATGTAATTTTTATAGCTTCGTATTTTAGAAACATCAATTTTAAAATTAGGAGATTTTACACAGCTTGAAATTTTAGCCATCACCCTGTATAAAAAAGACATAAAGGGAAGTCACACACATTGTACTTAGTGATCCAAGAGACAGCCTACCCAATAAACTCAAAATAAAACGGATTGATTAAATTGATGAAAAAAGTAATTTTTTAACTATTCCATAATAAATTATGTGCCTGTGGCAAATTTATGTCTAGTAGTTTAATAGCGTTTTCGATTATCAAAATAAAGTGCTCTCACTCGGAGTAATACGTTCTATTTATAAATTTGGTTACTCTGAATCCGTTAGCGAGTGCTCTTCTTCGATCTGAAAGTTTTTACGGAGTAGAGAGGCTGCGCCTGCGCAATGACGTCAACGGCTACACTTTTTATTTAAGACTGTGAACGGTGTTTTTTTGTAATTTCGCGTGTTGTTTGGATATTTTGAATATAAAGTAATATTTTTGTTTAATTTAAAGAAGAATTGTTTTAACTTTATATTAAATTTAAAGGTTAAAATTATTTTACCATGTCATAATTTTAAGAGCAATCATACATTCTATTTACACTTCGCCGAGGGCAACAGTATTTAGAATTACAGCAAATCTCGGGCGAATCTATGACGTCACAGATCGCTCCCGGAGCACTCTCCGAAATCGCTATATAAGTTATGTCCACGAATACAAAATAAAAAAACATCAAAAGAAAACCAGCCAAATATTACTGTCAGTGGTTCATCGCTTTCATATAGAGTAGAGCGAAGCAGTACGAAGTTAGAGGAAATAATTCCAATGTATTTTTGAATTCTAATAGAACAGAATACGAAAGCGATGAGTCACTGACAGTAATTTTGAACATACATATAGCACTCGCGTCGTCTTACTCTTATTATTAACTCACAACAAATTTGTAAAAGATTTTTTTTTGTATTTACAAAGGGACACATTTACATTATAAACTATTTAGAATATATTACGATATTTGCAAATAAATAATTTATTCTTAAAAAATTAGCTGTGTGTAATGTGTACATTAGCTTGTTCGTATATTTACTACTATAGTATTTTGAAATAATATGTTTTAGTTTATTAAATCGTACATACTGGCTAAACATCTGAATTCAGGGACATCACACTAAACACATGCAAAAATAGGTTATTTGCTGTATATTTTTAGAAAAATCAAAACACATTCTTAATACCTACTTTCTCTTCGCGTTACAGGGTACCAACGCAACGGTGGCCGGAGTAGATAAAATATTTTAGATACAAATTACTAAAAAATAATTTACGTTTCATGGCAACACTTTTAGGAAAAACCAGTAACGTAATACTGACGTAATTTAGTAGCAAACATTATTTTACATCTGAATGAAACGAACCTACGTTTAACGTGGATTCAGAACTACAATTATTTTTCCAGCAATTCTGGACACAATTTTTTCGTCTACTACAGACCTCGAGGAATAGACTTCTGTGGCAGTCTTTCAATTCGGACCAGTATAAGATGTGCGTCTGGCTAGGGTCTACACCACCAAGTATTTAACCCAGTACAACAACCATAGTACATGCAGTGTTTATAGATTTTGTAAACTTTGCTACATGCAGCGCCATGAGAATTAGCGTGTACTGCGTGCGCAGCAGGAAGTAGTATAGTGACCGGGTTTTTGTAACCAATGCATAACGCTATAACAGAACTGTGTTAGATAGACCACCTTCTGCATCACAGGTACATAAAAAAAGTTAATCGATTCCTGCCACCATAAATTATGTTGCGGTTTGTTCCTTAAACGGAAAGAAGGCAGTACTGAAGATTGATCCTGGTATAAAGGTAAATATTTACAATTTTTTTATGTCCTTGAACTAAAATGGTCACCTGGTATATAAATTAAATTTATAAAAAGATAAATATTTAAAACACAGCCTTTATACACATACATTTAAGGTTTTACACCGTGTAGTAATCTATAACCAAGATATTTCCATACATTTTTAAAATTTATCGATTTTAAAAAGCTTTACCATCGTTTTTTTTATATTTGATTAATTTGTCATAATTATTTGCTCTGAAATAACCTTTTGTAGAGGAAATGTGAATTCAATGACCTGTGAACTATTGTTTTGAGTTAAAATAAGTGTGAATAAATAATTAATATTTTATGTTCCACAAAGATTTTAAACACTACTTAACTAACCAGCGACATTAAGGGCCAATGATTAACTCTCAATCAAATGTTTCTGGTTATTACTTTGATCGTGAGAAAATAACAAAGATTTTCCTTTGATTGCGTCAGATCCATCTCTAGGCGCGTTTCAATGTTACTGAGTTGTGTGGTTAGTTAATTCCGAAATTAAAATCTTCGTACAACCTGTAAAATATAGTCAAATTTGGCATACACCGTTCTGCATTTATTAATTATATAATGCCTCTACAGAGACTTACTTTAGATCAAAATTAAAAAATAAAAAGCGAATTTTCACTATAGTAAAGTACAAAAATAACAATGTTTTAAAATATTTAATGAAATTTTCTAAATTGTAATTTCTTTATAACTTTTTTTGGTCACAACTGTAGATTCCTATAAAGGTTTAAAACATCTTGACTATAGAAACTATAAAGATGGGGTTGCGTAATTTAAGATTTCAATACTCGATGTTAAAATATATATATTCCGAACACCAATTTAATGAATTAAAAACTTTCAGTTATAATTTTGAAGTTATAAGCATTTACCATTAAAGCCTCTTCATATTACTGGGCATATTCAAATTATACGGTGCGGTTGATTAAGTGTGCACAATCGAAATTAATATACCGCAAAGGGCGATGTATAACCATATCAGGTGCACTTAGAATGGCTTCAAGTTGAACAGCATACAGGGTGGGTCAAAAATATGAAAATTGTTTAAGATCAAAGTACCCGTATGTCAAAAACTGGAGACAAACGTATTTAAGGAAACTTGTTTAGAATTTAAAAATATATTAATTTTTTTGCAAGAATACTACAAACAAGTTTATTATTAGTTTTTTTTGCTATGCAGGTACCGTAATATTAAAAGAATGTTTGTCTTACATTTTGCCATATTTACAAAATTCGAAACTACCGGCAGTGACTCTATGGTGAGTTACTGGCATTCGACCGTGGCGGTCCGGGTTCGATCCCCGGAGTGGGCATATAACTGATTAAAAATTAAGATAATCGGGACACTGTGATTTTTGTCAATGTCATGTAGTATGTCACCGTCAAAGACGCTGGTTAGTTAATTATTATTAAAAATCTTTGTGCAACCCGACGTTAATCTTATAAATACTGTTGGAGATTTCCCAAAGACTCGGTACGTTGTGAAGTTTGGGAGAAATGTGTAAATCGAGGAAACTGAAAACCCACAAAGTATAGTGTACTTTGTTCAAAACATTTTTCTGATAAATGTTTGATAGAACCTCGAAATACCACATCCTTTTTTATTTAAAGCCCAATAAATTGTATAAAAATAATTTTTGTATTCTTATTAGTTTATTAAAAAGTACTCCTCAAAAAGTGTAACAAAAATTTTAATTTTTCCAGCTGTCGCATGTAAATGTAAATCTAAGTATATTTTTCAAATTTGCTTCATTTGATTAAAGCTGTCCAGAAGTAATTTGAAACGGTAATATACCAAAAAATTAAAAATTATTATACGGGGTCAATTAATTTTATATTTGGACATATTTTTTTATTTCTTAACAAGTTATCTTCATAACGCTTTTCTCTATTTTTAGACATAAGGGTAAGGTAAACTGCGGTAAGTGGGGATTAAAAATATATAGGGTCGCCTTTGAAACCACATAACTTTTTTTTAAATCGAGTTACAGAGATGCGCTTTAAACAGGAAGTACTTAGTGATATTTACAGTTACAACAAAATTTGTTTAATTATTTACCCAAGAATTTTATTTAAACAAAAAATTGTTACGAAAATATACCCATAGAACGCACTTGCCCCAGGTACTGGGGTAAGTGGGGTGGGTTTTTAACTCCCCCCCCCCCCCCCCCCCGCACAGTTGCCTAGTTGCACCACTGCTAATAGCATACTGCATTATTTTATCCACTAAAGTTCCAAATATAGATTTTTTTATTAAGTCTATGTCCTCTCGAAGGACCCGACACGGACCGCCACGGTCGCCAGTAACCTTTGAGCTACCATCGTTGGTTCTGTCGGTATTGCATTGTTAATATAAACGTAAAGGACTTAAATATTAACAACTTCCAAATTATAACATAGTGGTTCATTAAAATGTGTTCTACATCAATGCAACGCCGCCATGTTTTTTCGCTATAAAATTAGAAGAAAAAAATAAGGTTTAACAATTTGTACTAAAAGGAAAGCCACATCCAGTCTCAAAAATAAAATAGTAACAAAGATACTTTAAAGCGCATAAAGAGCAAAATATAATTTAAATAAAAACCTCCGTTTTTTAACTGGTTAATATGACTATTAAGTGGGTACTTAAGCTTAACACAAAAATATGTCCTAAACAACAAAAATTATACATGAAGTGTCTGCTTCTAGAGAATTTAATACATTTTAAACCAAATGGTTATTGTGAAAATACAGTATTTTAAGCCATTTAGGAAGAGCACTAGAAAACATATCACAAGAAAATGCGTACCATACATATCTCAAAATATAAATCAATAATTAGTAGAACTAATTCTAATTGTCATTTTAAATTCCAAAACTTTTCTGTATGCTAAACTGTTGACTTTTTTGGATTAGGACGAGCAATGACAGCAAGATATAACCTCAAATTCCTAGTGTAATTGTTAGAAAAAAACACCTGAAACAAAATTAAACAGGTGCCAAAAATATTCACTTATAATCTCCTTAGAGCATGAATTATTTCCCGAATTATATTGCCTTTTTTGCCTTGACAAATAATGTCATTCTGTAATTTCGTGTCATTATTTTGACATTTAAAATAAAAAATTTCCAGTGTAATTTGGCCCCCGGATTTTTTTTCGTTGTCATGGTAATGATGCAAAATGAAATATACTAATTGATTAGAAAAAGTCGGTGCGAAATTTTCGTGTTAATTATTACATTCGACTTTTTTAAATTCATTTTTGAATATGTATGCAGACAAAATCAATTCGTTTTTGTAATTATGTAATAAACGTTTCTTTTTAGAATATCTTTTGTCATTTTTTGCCATTCTTACGAATTAGGCTTTTTTCCTCTTCGTTCGCTGCCAGGGCCATTCCCGAGGGGACCTACAGCTTAACGTGAGTTCCGAACCACGATCCTCGGTCATGCGACACCTCCCAAGGGCTATTAACCCTTGGTTTATTGCCATTGCATGACCTACCGATTGGGGAGTGTGTACCTTCTTCCGCACCCACGAGATCTCCGATCTCATCCGGCCTGGTTACCGGCGTGAATGGGGTGGGCTGGGAGATGATACCTTTTACACTCTTCCCTACGTTTTTAAACCTACTAAATTTCGGACATAGTTTTTTTTTATTGTACGTATGCCCACTCGGGGAATCGAACCCTGGTCGCCACGGTCGAATGCCAGTAACTCACCTTGGAGCCACTCCCGCGGTTTTAGAATATCTTAATATTTCGAGATGGTATGTTACCCCTTTTAAAACAGTTACAAATGGTTTTCTTTCACTCAATCATCATGTATATTGCTTCTAGTTGATTTTTTAATATTCTTTTTGACATAAACACAAAAAATTGGCAATAATAATGGGCCCATATATTCTTGATGGTGGTATCGATACAATAATACAATGGATATTCAAAAAATTTAAATAAATTATATACCTATTATGAAATATTTACGAGATCATACAGGTGGAAAAAGGCACCCCTAATATCATGGAAAAATATTTATAAATAAACAAAAACTAGAAAATACTTCTCATATAAATTCAAAACTATTTCAAAATTTTCTGATTTTGAGTGTAAGAGAACATTTTCTTGAAGATATAAAGAAAGTTTTGAGTAAAAATTAATAACATTATCATTACACAGCTAGAAAATATGGGAATACCATGTATAGTATTGCATCACATTATCAATTTTATAGACCTTTTTGGTTAAAATAAATAAGTATAATATACGTCTCTTAGTATCGAAAAGAAATATTTTAGCAAACATTCTAACACCGGGTTTAAAAGCCAACATATTATACAATTTTATTATAAATAAATTTGCTAAAATATTTCTTTCTTGTATAAATTAAAATTGAGCGTAATTTTTTACATTTTCTACAACCTTCACAAAAATGAAGACTTTAAATTATAAATTAAATTAATGTCTAATAAATATTTTAACAACTTTTCAAATAAAATATATAAATTTTGCATTATATTTATCTTTTTAAATATATTCTATTATTCTACTATGGATAGTATTTACCAGGGGGCTTTGCACAGGGCCGTTTCCTTAATAGCTTAATGACAAAGCTTAAAATATAAATAATTCTTATAAAGTTATAACACATACCTTCTCGGTTACCATTTTAGTATTAAACTGTAGCATAAAACACACTTTTTTGTAAAATAATATCGAAAAAAAACTTTGTTACCTTTACTGATAATATTTTTAGTATTGAAATCACTTTTCGCAGTCGGTGTAAAATATCCCATATACGCTCGACTCAAAGAAATTACTTCGAACCAAGCATGCTCGACGGTTCCAACACACGTACGCAATGAACTTTCCAACTTTAATTCCAAAGTTAACCGCCAACTATGGTGTGTGAGGTTGGTCTCACACACCTTCAACCATGTTGGCTAAACTAACCTCCAATTATTTTTTACATGCTCGAGCGTGTATGGATGATTTGAAATACATGAACAAGAATTATTTTTTTTGGATGAGTGACTATATCTTATTGCTTACTTACTCGTTATTTCTCGATACAAAAGGTTTCAGTTAAAAATGTATTAGTAAATTATAAACTTTTTAGGAAATATTGTAGGCGTTGGTGCAACAAAATATTTTTCGATATTGTCTAGGTCAAAAAAGTTTCTCTAGACTGATACATATGTAGTGCCTAAACCAATAAATAATCAGATCTGAATAAAAAAATGCATTTTAAAGAACCTCATCCTTCACAAATATTACAATTTTTCTAAATTTTCCAGATGCAATTATTTGTAAATCGATCAATATGTCAACTCTTTGTCAATTGGTTTAGGGTTGAACCCACATAGAAATAGAAACGGTACAGGATATTCCCAAATCCGAGGGTGACCATTGGGATCTCGGAAATGATTATAAATTCGAACAAATTTAAATTGTAGCAAGGTTGCACAATGGGCTTTTTCACTAAATTTTAATTTTGGTTGTAGTGTATAAAGGAACAAAGAATAAAATTGTATGTGTTTGTAGTTTTTGATATTTATAAGCCATCACTGAGAAAATAAATAAATAAAAAAGCCGAGAAAAAAACTATTGGAACAAAAACACAGACTATCGAATATGTCATGAAAACGCCAGCTTGACAATGTTGCCAATGTTTTTTAAATTTTTTATATTATAATATAAAAATTCAATGTATTATAATACAATGACAAAGTCTAAGAAGTAATTCAATAGAAATAACTGTCCAAAACGGACTTATGAGGAAAAATTTTAAAAAAAATCATCATATTACTTCCAAAATGTTATCTACAGGGTGGCCCATTTGTCTGACAAAGTAATATACCGTCTCTACTATTAAAGATATCAAAAAAAAGTTTCTATAAAAGTTGTGAGGTATAAAAAAATATATGTTCTAAAATTATTTTTAAATATACAGGATGGTCCAAAAAAGTAGGACAATAAAAATATACATTTTTTTAAATGGAACACCCTATATATTTTATCATTTTTTGTTTCCTTACAAAATTATGCATATGACGCCATATTTAGTTTTATAATTTTTTGCAACGTTGCCAAACAAAATACAAAATTCTTAAAATTTTGGAAAAAACATGATAGTAAAAAATTACCTGTATTTCTCAATAAGAGTATCGAAAATCGAAAATTTCTTGTAAGCTCTTAAGTTCAGGGATGGAAATATTGTCTTAAATCTTAAGTACCGAAAATTTTGTACAGGGTGTTTTCTGTTGACATCCAAATATACAAAATTTTAAAATACAATAACTCTGTTTTTTCAAATGAAACACCCTATATTTATTAGGCTCGTCTGATAGATATTGTAAGTATCTTTAATTATTGTTAAGTCATACCTATACCTAAATTTACTAGTTTTGGCAATATTTCGATTTTTATTTAAATTTTGGTGAAAAAAACTATAGTTTTTATTTTTCGAGTAAGCCATGACTAGCAAAGTCAAAACAAATGTAATTGAATATAATGTCATATTTATAATTATTATATTTATATTTATAATGTGTGTAAACTTATTTTCAATATCAAGTTGCGTAATAAAAACAAAATTTTATTAAATTAAATAAATACGTAACTAACTATGGTTATCAATTTATTTTAATATGGGATAATATTTAATGACATTTGTTTTTAGCTTGCTGGTCATGGCTTACTAAAAAAATAAAAATTATAGTTTTTTTTACCAAAATTTAAATAAAAATAGAAATATTGTTAAAACTAGTAAATTTAGGTAGAGGTATGACTTAACAATAATTAAAGATACTTACAATATCTATCGGATGAGCCTAATAAATATAGGGTGTTTCATTTGAAAAAACAGAGTTATTGTATTTTAAAATTTTGTATATTTGGATGTCAACAGAAAACACCCTGTACAAAATTTTCGGTACTTAAAGATTTAAAACAGTTTATCTATCCCTAAACTTAAGAGCTTACAAGAAATTTTCGATTTTCGATACTCTTATTGAGAAATACAGGTAATTTTTTACTATCATGTTTTTTCCAAAATTTTAAGAATTTTGCATTTTGTTTGGCAACGTTGCAAAAAATTAAAAAACTAAGTATGGCGTCATATGGATAATTTTGCAAGGAAACAAAAAATGCTAAAATATATAGGGTGTTTCATTTAAAAAAATGTATCTTTTTATTGTCCTACTTTTTTGGACCATCCTGTATGTTTAAAAATAATTTTAAAACATATATTTTTTTATACCTCACAACTTTTATAGAAACTTTTTTTTGATATCTTTAATAGTAGAGACGGTATATTACTTTGTCAGACAAATGGGCCACCCTGTATATTTTGTCTAAAATAAGTTATTAAAGTTCACTGAACAAAATATTTTATTTAACTAGCATAAAAGGTTTCAGGTGTGACAACACCGAAATTATTGACAGAAGACCAAGCTGATGAAATGACAGTTGAAAAAAGTCTAATTTAGGTTATTTGTCGATCTTTCTGCTCTATAAGCAAATAAATAAAAAAAATAGTTTGTTATTTTAAACAAAAATACATCAAAATTCCACAATACTTTGGATGTAAGTGGGATGTAAGCAAAAACACCGACATGACAAGTGAAAGATCGGTAACGATGCTCACTGTAAATTCTTATCGGATCGACGTCATCGAGTAATCGCGCCAGTTATGCGTTTTTAAAATTTGTGAAAACTGCATGTTTTCAATAAGCAGCAACTTTGCCCCAATTTAAACTTGTTCATATCTCTCATAGTTTCCAGGAATCCAATGGTCACCCTCGAATTTGAGACACCCCTGTACAGCTTCAAGGTAAACGAAAAAGTAAGTACTAAGCAGCTATACCAGCAGGTGACAATGAAAATGACAGGATCTGCAAAAAGCCCCGTTAACAAACGCATGAAATAAATATTTCAGTCAGGTAGATAGAATAAAACAATCCTACAGTTCTTTTAATAAACCTCTAAAAAATGTCAAAATGAAACAAAAAAAGCAAAATACTTAAAATATTTTCAAATATCCTTTTAACAACTTATTTAGTTCCTAAAAAAGTTTCCTATCTACTTTCCTTGCAAAAAATATCGTTTCTTCGTAAACTCGGTATTTTTCTAAATCCAATGGGTGCTAGTCAATGCAACCAACGTTTCCTTTATTATCGATTTATCAATAAAATATAGGATTATATTATACTTTATATATATATATATATTATATATATTACTATATATATTAAACTACTCCCTTAGCCTTTCTGTACAGCACAATGGCGATTTGTCCTTCACCTTCTTTATTATATAAATGAAACTACTGCCTACACGTTTCGGTTGAAAATCGTCATCAGAGCTAGCCTGCAATGATTAAAATTTAGTAAATAATAAATAGTTTACATTACTTACAGGTTAGGTTACCTCGTGCGGCCTCATGCTTAGGTGTTAATAATTTTATTTCGTGTTTATTTTAAACAATTTAAAATTTAGTAACGGTTATGTATTAACTTGTAATTGTGATGCGTCTTGATTGTCAAGAAAATTAAATTTTTAACCTATCAGTAATGTAAACTACTTATTGCAGGCTAGTCCTGATGATGGTTTTAACCGAAACACGTAAGCAGTAATTTTATTTATATAGTAAAGGTGAAAGACACATTTGGTTTCTTATTCAGTTGAACTTTATCAGCCGTATTCTCTAAAGGGATCTACATTTAAAACCGTCCTAAATTGACAGTTCTAGGTTCAAAATGACAAGTATCAGAATGAGTCAACTAAGTTTTGTATTGTATATATGTTTTGTGATTTTTCTTCAAAAAAATATTTTAGCACATACTGTGTTTGTTAATAGAATTAAAAATGTATTTGCAACAACATCCCGGTCAAATTATTTATCAATAAACGTTTTAATTATAAAAAATTAACACAAAAGCGTCATATGGCATATAAAATAATTCCACGGTGAAAACACAACTGTAAGACTATAAATCTTAATATTTCGATGGTCTAAAGTCTAAATTTTAAACCCCTTTAGTGAATACGGGTGTATAGCTTTAGAGGTATGTGTGTTCTGTGTTACTAATGGCCACTTGTCGTTTCCAAAATTGAGCCAGTTTGTTTTTGGAGCTACAGCTTAACCTGGGTTCCGAACCACGATCCTGTCATGCGATACCCCTCAAGGGCTATCAACCCTCGGTTTCTTGCCATTGCATGACCTACCGATTGGGGAGTGTGTACCTTCGTCCGCACCACACGAGATGTCCGATTTCATCCGGCCTAGTTACCGGTGCGAATGGTGTGCGTTGGAAGATGATACATTTTACACTCTTCCCTGCATTTTTAAACCTGCTAAATTTCGGACACACTTTTTTTTATTGTGCGTATGCCCACTCTCGAGGATCGAACTCGGACCGCCACGGTCGAATGCCAGTAACTCACCTCTGAGCCACTGCCCCTATCTGCTTTAGAGGTATATCATTAATATATAAAAAAAATCATTGTGGAGTACCTCAAGGTTCTGTTCTTGGTCCGTTATAAATCTATATAAATAACCTTGCGTCAATTTATAAATGGTAAATTTCCTATGTTTGCTGAAGATACAATATTATGGCAAAGTGAATATTCTGAAAATTTTTGGAAATTGTCTTTATTGGTTTTTAAATCACACCGTTTCAACTGGTTTCTGCAATCGTCTTCAGGTGAATACTGAGACGACTGGAGATACATACCAGTTGTATCATTGTGATAGAAATTCATGTCAATATAGTCTTCATTCTTTTTAACCTTTGTTTTTCTCACAAAAAATGTTAAAACTTCGATTTTTATAATAGACAGACAACAGTTTGTCTGATAAATAAAACATAGAAATATTGTTAATTTACCTATTTATAATACAAGAAAAGTATATGTTTACCTATTCCTTCTTTAAGTCTTGCAAATAAATTTATGGTGATGATTCTAAAAATTTTCTTCGAGTTTATATTAAAAAAATATTAAGTTTTAAAATGTTTTAGATAAAGGTTAACTTTATTGAATGACAAAAGAGTTTTGGGCTTATATTTACCGAGTTCGGATTTGAAGAAATCGAGATTTACAATTCCATCTGACAATTCTAAATTTCTATATTCTCACGCAAAAACTGTGACTCCACCTTATTGTTTTAAGATTCAACTAAATACAAGATGACGCTAGTTATTTTCTGTTTTTGAAATTCTTTTGCCAAGACGAGAGGATGAGACGCTCGATTTTTTATTTTTTAGGTTAGATAAATTGTCAAAACATTAATTCGCTCAGTTTGCTCGGCTAGATCGGCATTTTCAGGTGAGGCGATACGAGTTAACTCAGGTGCTCGATTTTTCAAATGCCGAACGCCACGCAGATGCACCCGAAGTCTTAGAGATTTGCTATAAGGAAGGCAGTAATTATTTTTTTAAACCACCTAAAAGTTCCATTTTTTTATGACAAACTCGCGCTTAAAAAAATATGAACAGAAAAAATAATATTTTTGCAAGGAATAATATTCACTATACATTTTCTATATTCGCGAGGTTACTACTTTTTATCACTGTCTATTACCTCGTCTGATTAATGTCAAGCTCGCGCCTGTGTTTCACCCATTCGTCTTGGTTGTTGTTGAAAACTACCTTGGGAGAAGAGTTTTCTTTTCTCTTTGTTCTTAGCAATCTGGGTTTAAAGGGCACGTGTCTTTGTTCTTCGTAATAGTTGTCCTCGTAACCGTTCATGTAGCGAGCCATTTTCGGTTGCGGATCACTATCGCCATGTTGTGACATAGATCTGTAAAATGAAATCACATATAGGGTGTCTCAATATTGCGGTAATTAAGCTCAGAGTTAGAAAGATGGGGAGAAAAAGTGTATGTAGAAGAATGATACTGAACTCTGCATTTTAAAATGATTGTAAAATATACAAAATGTCCATGAAATCACAATTAATTTAGATTTTTAAATAGGACAAATTATATATCGAGTATTGGCCGCCAGGACTATAAAATAATCGCTTATGTGGGTCTCAGACCAATTACCACAGAAAAAGTATTCTTCGTATTTCATTAAAGTCACCTCACAAGTAGGGGTGCGCAAAATAATCGATTAATCGTGTAATAATCGATTAATCGATTATTCGATTAAGGATATATTTTTAATCGATTAATCGAAAAATCGATTAATCGATTATTAATCGAAAATTATTCGATTAATCGATTAATCAAAAAATCGAAATGTTTTCGATTAATCGATTAATAGAAAAATCGAAATGTTTTCGATTAATCAAAAAATCGAAACAACTATTTCGGTTTTTCGATCATCGATATAATTTCGATTAAAATATGTCTTTTTCGATTAATCGGAATAATAACAATTTTTAGATTAATCGAGTAGATTAATAAAAATATTTTGCGACAAAATCAACGATATAACTTGAGGCCTCTATTACGTATTACCCTTAAGTTTGCCTTGCCAAAATTAATAATAATTATGATTTAGATATTATTTCAATGTTATTTAAGTATATAATAAAAAAAATCGATAATTATTTTCGATTATTTGATTTTTTTTATATTAACTGATTGTTTTCAATAAGGCGATTCGAAAAAAAAACGATTAATCGATTATTTCGATTAGTCGATTATTTCGATTAATCGATTATTTTGATGAATCGATTATTTCGATTAATCGATTATTTTCGATTAATCGATTATTTTCGATTAATCGATTAATCGAAAATAATCGATTCATTCATATAATCGAAAATCGATTATTTTTTTTGATAATCGCCCAGCCCTACTCACAAGCACATTGGCGATACCACTACCCTTAAAAGGAGTGATCAATCGGGACATGTGAGAAAGTGGATGGCACGGAGAGGATACTTCTTTTACAGCGCTTCCGTCACCGTTCGTCAAGTCACGAACATGACCGATTTTGTTTTCACCTGTGTATTATTTCCGGGTTTAGATGGCTTAAAACTAACGTGCCATTTTATCACAATATACTGTATATTAAAAAAAACACTTCAAATAAAGTGACAAAATACATTTTCTTAATGAACGCAAAAAATAAACTAATTAGAGATGAGTGATATTTTTGTACCGGCAACTTAACTGGTCACTGGTATTAGCAGTGACCAGAGGACCCCGCACAAAGCTTATAGGAAATGGCTTTCGGCTAATTTTTCTAAATTTCTAGTATTCTCTAGATCTTGACGTCCTGATTAAAAGTGTCCATGGCCGTAATTCAATCCTATGACTAGTTTTTGAGTTATGGCCTTTTAAAGTTGACTTCTTACTTTGAGATTTTATGCATTGTCTGGAGTTTTCACTTGTTTCCTAAAAACTATCAACTTTTTAATGTTTTTTTATTGGTGCAAAAGAAGGTCTTAAGTTGTCTTTCACTTATATAGAAATAAAATATGTACAAGATGTTGAATAATTTATAGGCGGATTAAATAATTAATTGCATTAAAAAATTATGAAAAACCAAAAAAAAAATTTTACTCACTTTTTGAATTTTGAAAACAAACGGCTAGATTTCGTTCATATTTTAATATCTTGTAGTGCCAAGCTGTGGATGAAAAATAAATTGGTATAGGTGATAGTACAATATATTGTCGGGTATTTTATTTTTCAAAAAAAAATTTAAAATTCACCTGAAAACGTAATCGAAAACGACTTTTAATTGATTCATTTAATTATTATGCTAATCTGTAACAATTTTCTTTTACAATAATTATTTTATAATACATTCTTATGTTAGATATATAGGGTGAACCAGTTACAATGATTTACACAAGTGAAAACTTTTAAAAATAGGAAAATTAAAAATGTTTTTTTTTATTAAATGACAAAATGTTATTGTCAAATTATAAAATATTATTTTCGTAGAATACCTTAGCTCTTGTACATGATACGTTTAGATTATCTTAGAGTAATAACAAAATGTTTTGTTTTTCCTAATTTACATATTGTAATACTTAATAAGTTTTTTTTTATTTTAAAACATTTGAGAAAACTAGCTTCACTTATATCAAAACAAAATATATTAAGAAAAATATTAATAACAAATAAATGAATCAATAAAAAGTCGTTTATTACGTTTTCAGGTGAAATTTCAATTTTTTTTTGAAAAATAAAATATCCGACAATATATTCTATGTCAACCTATACCCATTTTTTTCATCCACAGCTTGGTACTACAAGATATTAAAATATTAACAAAATCTAGCCGTTTGTTTTCAGAAAATAAGTAAAACTTTTTGTTTGGATTTTCATAATTTTTTAATATTATTAATTATTTAATCCTATATACAGGGTGATTCACGGTGGATGGTACGTTAGAAGTATATGACGAACCAGTTAACGAATCGTTTTGAAAATTTGGTTGTTTATATAAACGGACATGCTCTATTTACCTAAAATATTTTTAATGATGCAGTGTTGCCACGTCTACCTAAAATTAGTAGCAACTTCGTTATTTTAAATGGAACACCCTGTATTTTATTAAATTTTTGAACCCTCTATTACTTTCTTAACAACTTTATTTAATGTTATTCTATACTTATCTCTTACCGTTTCTAAGATAATAATTAAATTGCATTTTTTTGACGAAAAACGTTAACTTAAAAAAATGTTGATATTTTTGAACTCTGAAATATTAGAGCCCCGAAAATTGGTGGATGGGTAAATATTACCAGGGGGCTTTTAACCCTATGCCGAAATCTTAGTTGCGATATACAGGGTGGTTTAAAAATACAGTTAATTTGGGGACTTCAATAGGTGACCATAAGTATATTTTTTTAAATGTAACCCCCTGTATATTATCACTGATTTAGAAAGCTACTTAAATTGGCTCTTTATTTTTATATAACATATCTATAGCTAACTAGTCAAGTTTTTGACTTATAAGCCATTATTTGTAAAATTTGCTCAAAAATTTAATTTCCTTTTGATTTTTAGTAAGTATGCCATGACAAACTCTTGTTTGACATAAAAATTATGGCACTTTCTTTAAAAATTCAGTTAAAAATTACTGAAGAAAACTATTTAAACGCAGTACTTATGAATTTATTTATTTTATTTGGACAGTGTGATATAATTATCGCTAGAACATGTATAAAGTTTAATGAAATGTACCCAAATCTACCGCCAATGAACTTAAGGAAATTTATACTATTTCAGGATTGTAATAAAAAAAAATTAAATCGATCATTTTAACAATTGTTCAAAACGCTGTCCGTTTACATCCAAACACTTTAAGATGCGGGTAATTACCGCATTAGTCGTGGAAGATCTAATCTCATTTGGATTTTGTTCTCTAAATGCTTGGGTAACTCGACATAGCCATTCTTCTTTTGAATGTACTGGTGACTTGTAAATTTTTTCCTTAAACATGCCCCACAAGTAAAAATCCAATGCATTGAGATCGGGTGATCTTGGAGGCCAATTCCAAGGCCCCAAACGTCTTATCCAACGATCATCAAAAAGTCTATCGAGTTCCACTGTAACTTCTCTTGTACAATGTGCAGGAGCTCCATCGAGTTGATACCAACAGCTTCGATAATCTTCAAGGGGCAGATTATCAACAAAGTTTTCGACAACTGTTCTTAAAATATTTAAGTAGCTTCTCGATGTTAATGACTCGTCGTATATAAAATAGTTTAATTGATTGTCCATTAACATGCAGAAAACATTAAAACTAAATTTTTCTTGAAATCCAGCTTCCTTGGTGACATGAGGGTTATCTCTTGACCAAAAACGACTATTTCTTCTATTGAAAACCCCTTCCCTTGAAAATTTAGATTCATCGGTCCAAATTATTTTACTTAAAAAGTTTGGATCTTCTTGGGTGCGCACTAATAACATCTCACAAAATTCAACTCTCTGTTGTGGATCTTGAGGCTTCATGGCTTGAACTTTAGTAAATTTAAAATCATACATGTTATGCTGTTCTAAAATCCTCTGGACTGATGAATATGTTAGACCTAAATCATATTCAGCACAACGTATTGACGACTGAGGAAATGCATGAAAATAAGCCAAAACATTAATCTGGTTGTCTTCGTCAGAAGTTACGGGTCGAGGCAAGTTTCTTGGGGCTTTTAAAGTTGAACCAAACTCAGTAAAATTTTTCTGGATCCGTAAGAATTTCCTTAAGTTCATTGGCGGTAGATTTGGGTACATTTCATTAAACTTTATACATGTTCTAGCGATAATTTGATCACACTGTCCAAATAAAATAAATAACTTCATAAGTACTGCGTTCGAATAGATTTCTTCCATGCTTTGTAATCATTCAGTATCTCAGTCGACAATATTTAATAAAATACCACAACAATAATGAGAGTGACATAATTTTTATGTCAAACAAGAGTTTGTCATGGCATACTTACTAAAAATCAAAAGGAAATTAAATTTTTGAGCAAATTTTACAAATAATGGCTTATAAGTCAAAAACTTGACTAGTTAGCTATAAATATGTTATACAAAAATAAAGAGCCAATTTAAGTAGCTTTCTAAATCAGTGATAATATACAGGGTGTTACATTTAAAAAAATATACTTTTGGTCACCTATTGAAGTCCCCAAATTAACTGTATTTTTAAACCACCCTGTATATCGCAACTAAGATTTCGGCATAGGGTTAAAAGCCCCCTGGTAATATTTACCCATCCACCAATTTTCGGGGCTCTAATATTCCAGAGTTCAAAAATATCAACATTTTTTTAAGTTAACGTTTTTCGTCAAAAAAATGCAATTTAATTATTATCTTAGAAACGGTAAGAGATAAGTATAGAATAACATTAAATAAAGTTGTTAAGAAAGTAATAGAGGGTTCAAAAATTTAATAAAATACAGGGTGTTCCATTTAAAATAACGAAGTTGCTACTAATTTTAGGTAGACGTGGCAATACTGCATTATTAAAAATATTTTAGATAAATAGAGCATGTCCGTTTATATAAACAACCAAATTTTCAAAACGATTCGTTAACTGGTTCGTCATATACTTCTAACGTACCATCCACCGTGAATCACCCTGTATATATACATCCTATACATATTTTATTTCTATATAAGTGAAAAAAAACTTAAAGCCTACTTTTCCACCAAAAAAAAAATAAATAAAAAAGTTGATAGTTTTAAGAAACAAGTGAAAACTCCAGACAATGCATAAAATCTCAAAGTAAGAAGTTGCCAACTTTAAATAACTCAAAAATTAGTCATAGGATTTAATTACTGCCATGGACACTTTTAATCAGGACGTCAAGATCTAGAAAATACTAAAATTCAGAAAAATTAGCCGAAAGCCATTTCCCATAAGCTTTGTGCGGGGTCGTTTCCCAGGTCTCCACGACAGCGACCTAGCCCTTGGATTATATGGTCACTTCGCTTTATTGCAAAGCGCCAACTCGCGTCAGCGAGTAACGAATTTATCCGGCGAACGGTGATCGGATCAAGTCACTGGTCAAAATGTGAAACAGCCGGTGGCGACAACCGATTGGATCCTGGCTTGGTCCATGGGCTTGGTCACCGTCTTGCTGTTGCAAAGACAGCGCGGGGCTAAGCAGCGACCTAATTCACTGGTAGATAAAGACGGCGGAAACAATATTTATTTTAGCACTGGTGCTATAATAAAACAAAAATTATTTTTCAGTTTTTTTTCGGATATATCTCCGGAAGTCAACGAAATTTCTTAAATTTCTTTGTGACAAAACTTTACCTTTATTTAACCAACTCTCTATCTCTTATAGTTACCTAAATAGCAATGCTAATGCATCAAATTTGTAACACCTTGTATATACTAAATTATTAGCTTATATTGCGGTTTTTTTCGGCCATTTTGCGATTACATAATTTAAGAACTTTCTCAGTACACAAGCCGTTTTCTGAGAGGTAGTATTACGCTGTTGTAACGGGCATTGTCCTAACTGGATCTCTAAAGTCTAAATATTAATGATAAAAAGTGGTAAATTTACGGCTTCGCGTACATAAACAGTGCCCCGAATTTGAGTACGATCATAGTAATACATTCACTTATCGATTAGAAAAGATGGACTAGACAAACACTATATTTAATGATAAACGTTACTACGAAACAAATTTTTACTATTTAATCCTTATTAATATATTGGTGGAGGAAGCCTTGAAGTCTCTTATTTATTTCCGTTTAACTACATTTATGAGTCAAAAAACTATAAAGCTGGAATATTTAAAACAAAAAATTGCCAGCGGAAATACACCGCAATGCAAAACGTAAAAAAAGGATGGCCGGTTCTAAACGCTGTCAGATGGCGTTTTCTAAAGAAGGAACGGATGGTTACAGAGGGCCAGCGCCTATTATTATTAAAATTCAAAAATATCATAAAATACGCGATGTTTCAAGTAATTCGTAATTCTGAAATACTGAATAGATGTTCCCTTAAAGTATAACTGTCAATGAACCGATCTCAAACCTTTTAAAAGTGGTTATTCCAGCCAAATTCAGGAGTGTTTCAGCACCTTCCTTGATTCTTCTCTCTTCATCGTTTTCAAAATCTATTTTCCGACGAGCCATGCTTTTCCGACATCTGGAACAAAAAAAAGTAATAGATTTTTTAAATATATTTAATTTCCGAATCAAGTCTCTCTCTTAAGTTTAAAATTTATTTTACTGCTTAGCACGGTCACAATATACCAGGTGTACAACTAAAAAGAGACGCCGGCTGTATCTTGGGAAGCTTTCGGATTTTTTTTTATGAGAGTCAAGAGAAATCGCTGGAATTTTTAAGTTTTTTAGGTGGCCGCTAGAAGGAGGAAAATTAATGCTCTACTAAGAACACGAAGGTTTCTCATTAATATGCCTATCTAAGCCTTATGAAAAATGTATATATTGTAATCTTGAAAAACTTATAAAATCTTGAAAAAATTATAAAACTTTTTTCCACTACTTATTGCACCAGCTTCTCAAATAAAGAGGTGAAAGGCAAACGTATTTTTTGGAAAAGTCTCGATCAGGGACAACGAAAATGATCAAAGTAGTTTAAAATATGTTCAATTTGTTTATCATTTGTATAAGGGTTTTTGGTTTCTGCGATGGTCGCTAGAGGGTGCATTAAAAATTGCTGTTTTTTTTTTAAATTGAAATTAAACCATAAGTCGAATTTACAACGTCAAGAAGACAACTAAAATTGAAAGAAGTCAGTAAAAACAATGACGAACGAGTAATAAAGACCAAGCATCCACTAGTATTTTTTGCCAAGCAGACCTAACATTGTTTACTATTGAATGACACTTATATGAACACTTACTTATAAAATGAAAATAATCCTGGTATTAAATCAGTTACTTTACAATCCTGGGGTACTGTCTTGTAATATCGTTTCATCATAATGTTCACACAACACGTAAAAATGTTTTAAATTCATACAACCTTAAGAACAATAGTTTTCAGACTGTCATTTAAGTAGTGATGAGTTATTTAACGGTAATATTTTACAAATGTTACGTTTAAATAACTCGTCCCAACTGTTATCCTTAGAAATAAATAACAGCTTAGAAACTATATTATGCGACATGCGTTGTCCTGATGTTGTAATGTGATGTAAAGGTTACCGGCCACATCCGATTTCAGGATAAACTAGTTTGGCCTAACCCGATTTCAGGATAAACTAGATTTGCCTAGGCCTGTTCGTATTCTAAAAAAAGAAACAAAAAACAAACCCGACCAGACCCGAAGAACTTTTAGGATAAAATAGTTTGGCCTAGGCCAAAGAAATCGGGTTTGGCCGGTAACATAAATACCGCGAGACAGGACGTAGTGAGACTGAATGCCTATTTTGGCTGGTACGCTTTTTTCTACTCCTATATTAGTAAACAATGTTTTACTTAAAGTTCAATCTCTAAGTAAATCCATTTTTACATACAACTGTGCGTAAATAATAAAAACGCATAACCGCGCGTTATGATGCCTAATATAACAATCAAGTTAGCCTTGAACCACTCAAATCGTGAACATTTATATATCGTGCGCTTTAAATGCATCTGACAGTGACATTGTAATTATTTGAGAGTTGAACTTGAAATTGATACTTTATAAATTATAAACCGATCTTTAATTTATTAGTAAGAGTCGTAGAAAAAGTATAGTACATACTGCGTGTTGTAAAGCAATTACGCACTCATGTAATTATTAAAGTTTACGAATGCATTACAGATATGGGTAAAAAGGAATATTAAATAGTACCTACTCAACCTACCACTTAAAAATTTTGTTCTTATGTTTTTGGGTAATAAGACTGGAAGAACTGACCGATTAGATCGATAAGAAACATTTTAAACACCCACACAACACTAAAACATTACACGTCGTATATGCTGGGTACCTACCTGGTCTTTACAATCCTCAAGTCACTGCTTTGTATAGAAAAGAATTTTTTTAGTGAACAATTTACTGTTTAGAAAGTAAAGTAATGGGCTTTTCACTAAATTTTGATTTTGGTTGTAGTCTAACAACAAATAAAATATTCTATTTATTTTTCGATATTTTAAAGCCATCAGTGAGAAAATAAATAAAAATAAAAACTATTAGAACAAAAATACGGTTCGGCAATGTTGCCGATGTTCTCAAAAATTTTCATATATAATACCAAGAAATTTCAATTATATAATTGTACAACGTAGTTTATAAGTTATTCAGTTTGATAATGTAGTAGTATTACGATACTGCAGTCACTATTCAGTTAATAAAGTGATATTATAACAAAGTAAATTATTCATATTGTTTTTTTGTTAATATACAATATCACAAAGTAACGGACTACTCAATACAATATTTCAAATTAAAGTCGTTTATTACGTTTTCAGGTGAATTTTTTTTTATAAAATACCAAGCAATATACTCTACATCAACCTATACCCATTTATATTCCTCTATAGCTTGGTACTAAAAGATATTAAAATATAAACAAAATCTAGCCGTTTGTTTTAAAATTAAAAAAGTGGGTAAATTTTTTTTTTCGATTTTCATAATTTTTAAATAAATATTAATTATATAATCCGCCTATAAATTATTCAACATCCTGTACATATTTTTTCTATTTCGGTGAATAAAAACTAAAGGTCTACTTTTTCGCCATTAAAGAAAAATAAAAAAACTTTATAGTTTTTAAGAAACAAGTGAAAATCCAGACAATGAAAAAAGACTCAAGGTTACCAATTTTAAAAGGCTATAACTTAAAAACTACTCATAGGATTGGATTACGGCCATAAACAATTTTAATTAGGACGTCAAGATCTACGAAATACTAGAAATTCAGAAAAATTAACCGAAAGCCACTTCCAATAGGGGGTCCTTAATTTTTCAAAATAAGCTCATTTGACGTCCCCTCTATTTTCTTATTTATTCCTTGTAATAGGACCACGAGATACAAAAAGAACCATGAAATTCGGTTAAGCAAAACAAAATTTTAAAGGAAACAGGCCGCAATAACACAAATAATGATTTACACTTACTTATCCTCATCACTTTCAAAGGCTTCATCTTCGTTGTCACCACTATCAGCAGCACTATAAGTGTGATCCTGGCTTGGGGAAGTGGTGATAACCTAAAAAGTAACAGTGTAAAATTGTTACCTGATTTTGTAATATGTGTAATGAATGTGTAAAGTATATATTTTTTTTGTTTTAATTGCATAAATATACTAAGCTGTATGTAGAGTAGGAGCCTGCATGTAGGATGTAATTCTTTCTTTGGCTCAAAATAAAGATATATTATTATAACTTACTCAATTTTTTTTTTTTTAATGGTAAGTAACCTTATATGATTGAGCTAGGCTAGACCATGATACAAAGGCCTAACAAAACACAATGAAAATTCTTATCTGTTTCTAGTGTTACTTATTTAGCAATAACGTTACAGTCTCTGAGTATCAAATCCTATTAATCAGGGTATTATCAACTAGACTGATTTGCTGACAATCCAACTTACCCAAATATAATTTTTGTGCGTGTAGGTATATAACCTAAAAAGATCTTATAGATATCGAAAACTGAAATTTAATAGATCTCTCACTTGTTATTGCTATATATAATTGAGCCTCCAGAGAGCTAAAGAATATTTCGTCTACACTTTCTCTCTAAAAACTATTAGTTGCAGAAATTTGAAAAAATGCAGTTATAGTCAATAATATGAGCCTCTAACAACAAATCAATGGGTATAATTTGAAATGGAGGTTGCAATTTAGTATGGGGGTCAAAGCTACAACCCTAAAATAGGGACAACTCGAAAATGTATTTAAAAGTGAGGTAAAAGAGCTTTTTTTAAAGTACCCCAAGACAAATGTTACTATAGTTTTTCCTAGGTTTAAGACAAAACGTTAGAAGGGTTAAACCGGAGGACATTGTAGAAAATATTTATTTAAAAATGAATTGGTGGTTTCTATTTACTTACTGTATTGCAAGTAAGTAACAAACGTTATTTCTGTACCAATTTTATATACAACGAAATTAGCACAATGTTTGCCTTTGACAGTCACTGAATTTTATCCGTTCGATACTGACGATTAACTTTGAAACACCTTGCAGTTATTTTCCACTTTTCTTTACGATAAAAAAACAATAGCCAATATATTTAGGTTCAGTAATATTTGAATAGAAACCCTCCTTTAAGAAAATTTTGTGTAAACTGTTACCTCCTTAGCGAAATGATTCGATCAGGCTCAATTCTTTAGGTTTAAGAGACACACATGGTCGAAGCCACGCGACCATCTCCCGAAAGCAGTCTAATAAAACATCCCGACGTGATGCTTAAATACATACTTAAAATTTTTCCACTTAGAATATAAGGATTTAAACTGCCAGTTAGTTTTCCGTTCGACACTCTTCACATTAATAACATTATTTGTATTGTCAATATATTTTAAAACTTATAATGAAGACTACCTTAAAAAGGTACATTATCTAATCGAAATAATCCAAAACCATGATACAGTTTTAGGGACTTCTAAGCTTTAGAAATTTCACACAATTTAACGATTTTTGAAATTTTAAATCACAAATATGTTGTTAGTTTGGCTCTAAATGTTCAGGACCGTAATGATATAAAAAGATAATTTTAAAAAATGGGTTATTAGATGACAAAACGTTAAAATTTGAAAAACCTTTAAATTGTGTTAAATTTCTAAAGCTTAGAAGTCCTTAAAATGATCGTCAATGAACAGGTATTGTTTTTTTGTAACCAATAAAATAAATTTAGTTATCTAAAAGTAAAATCAAGGCAATAAAATAGCAAAAAATGATGAAATTTCTTAATAACGTAATAAACGAAAAACCCAAAAAAACTGACAACCATAATATATAATCATACCTGTAATTCTGGTTTTAGATTTATCCTTGTGGCATGTTTAAGACTTAACATTACTGCAGCCGCATCTACTGCGTCCAATGATTCCTCCTAGAAAAAAAAAAAATTGACAAGTGATTAATAAAGCTAGTTGTATGTAATAGTACATCATGTGTAACAACCTTTTTCGCTTGTTACAATAGAAATAGCCTTGGCTGAGGTATTTATTATTTTCATGAAATTTATGATTTAATTTAATTTTGCACGGTAAAATTAACTGACTACGCCCATGTCTGTCAGCCGGCAAGGTCGTGAATTTATTAAGTTAGAAGTCTAAATATTGATTCTTGGGTACGTAGGCAACTCATAATACACTACCTGTTTGAATATCGATTTTTGCATTTACGACGAGGCTCAGCTGATTGCAGTTGACCTAGTTTCTCAGTTTAATCGGCGATGTGTTCGTGTAAGGGTAAATTATTCCCTTTTTCCTTATAATGTCTCCTGAAGTGTATTTTTTTGAAGTGCCTGTTTTGACAGTGGTTTAGTGACGTTTTATCCCTGATCATGTGATCCTACTGTCTCGAGTCTATTGGAGAACCTTGTCAATTTTTTGTGGCCCATAAACCATAAAACTGATTGACACTGATCACCAGGTCCTTTTTCCTCCATTTCCAGTGTAAGTTAACTTTAGAATTAAAATTGTAATTATCACATTTATTGTGGCGGCTGATGCCGGATGGAAGAATTACTACCTTGATTCTATGCCTGAGTGGATTATGAATCCCGTTCGTATGCTGAAGAGACCATAAGACCAGGTATTTTAATAAATTTATATTTCTAATGAAAAGGAACGTGTGTAACGCCCGCCATTTTGTTTCAGGTCGTCAGTGTTAAGTTTTAAAAATCTTAACTGCTACAATTGCTATTTCAATGTTAGGCTTTCAAAAATCTTAACTAATTCAATTGCTATTTCAATGTTAAGCTCTCAGAGTTTTAACTACTAAAATTGCTATTTAGTTGGCTGCATGAACAACTATGTAAATTCTTATCCTGTGAGTTACCCACTCCATGTTACCCTATCTATCTGAGGGAAGAGGAAGGCCTCGAGTTAAGACCTAATTGTTAATACTACATTCTCCGTTTTTCTTGGAATTTTCAACGCTCCAGGTGTTACTTGTAACCTCACCTTTTAAATTTCCCTTTGCAATTATGCTATTTTGTTCCGTGGTTAAGTTTTAAAACCACCATCTATATGAACTACTCATTATTTTCCATACCTTATTAAACCTGCTACGTAAGCCTATGGAATAGTCCTTCTTAGATGCTCTGGCACTGAGGTGAAGAAGCTTCAATAAGATCTACCTACCGTGTCGGTCTGGACGTTTTAAAGTTTATGAGATTCAAGCTGGAACCTTTGATGTGAAGTAGGATTCCAGGTCCCTTAGCAGTGTTGCTGTTAGCCTAGCCGACACACTGAGTGTGGATAAGCTGTTCTGTATATATTTTTGCCTGGTGGCCGTAGGTTTTCCACGCCTTGAGTGGAACTTGAAGCGACCTTGATGCACCTCCACAACTATTCTTGAAAAGATGAGTATTTTTCTTTAAAATTTAATTTAAATGATTAGAGTAACTTAACCCTTATAAGTCTGCCAACAATTATTTTTATATTTCCTTAATTTCTCAAGTTTAAAGCCCTTAGTCCTTATTATTTGATAATTATTTATTTATATTTTTCATTGTTATTTGGTATGACCTGCCAGATAATGCTGTAAATTGTTTTAAGTATTGGTTCTCAATAAGACTAATCTTAATATCAAAAATTAAAAATAAAATTTTTTATTAATAAATTTTTACTTTCGTAAACTGGTAAGTACTATGATTCCAGTAAATATTATAAATTTTTCTGCTTTGTTAATTATGTCTCAGTAGGGCGATTGAAGTTTTCTTAATAACCTCACTCGTGCCTAGTTTTTGTGATTGTTCAGTACTACCTTTAATTAAGTTAGGTTGATCCTGCAATACCCTTCTCCACTATTCGTATGAGCATATCAGCAATGTTAGTGACAGTATTGATCTTTATGAATAAATTAATTCTTTAAATCTCGGTGACTGAGTTTATGTTTAAGCATCATCATAAATTTGATAATGTTATATTTCTTGGTTTCTTTATTGTCATTGTCATTTTTGAGTATCTCTATAATGCTAACGATTTCATTTTCTTAGAAATATATGAACTGTTGTTAATGATTTCAAATATCACTGTAAATCTGAGGATTTCATTTTCGTAGAAAATAGATTATTTGTTTTTCATATGTGAGTTTTATTTTTTATAACTTATATCATGAGGTTTTAGAACACTAAGTGGTTCTACTTTTCTTCTTTCTATTTGTTAAGTACTATACTTAGCTGGCGCCCAGAATCGAGTCTGAGTGAGTTTGTTTTTTTAGTTCAAAAAGAAAGAATCTCACGACCTAAAAGTTCTCCAACTAAGCAGCCGAGGTACCCAGTTGAGCACTGGTACTGGGATCATATTTTCATATCCGTTTTCTCTTATCATAGAGTTTTGATTATTCCTTTATCTCAGCGTCAAGTGTTTCAAATTGGCGCCCAACGTGGGGCCCGATTGGAGTTTTCTTTGTCAGAATCGCCCACATTTTCTCATTAATTTTTTGAACTAAGTCGCAACTTTATTTTTTATAAGTCACAATAAATTTCAACACTTGCCAGACGCAAAATTTCTTCTTTCCTTTTTTTCCAGTATTGCAGTACCAAAATAAGTAACTGTTATAAAAGTGTCTTTATTTGCAATAGAGACACCATTTTGATAAAATTTTAATTATATTTGGAAGTTTTTAGGTACATTGTAAAAAATGTCAAGAATTAATCCCGACTATTTGTGGAAGGATGAACTGATGTTCGAACTCAACGTTAGAAGAGTCGATGTTGAATCAAGCTGTAATGTCAAAACCTTAGTCACTCCTGCGAGAACTAATGAACGCGGAAAGAGATAATTCTATCATCACTCATCTAGAATCACCCTTGGATTTCCAGCAGAACGCCGATATCTGTCGCCGGAAACTGGTAATCTTTCAAGGACTGGTAAACGTTTTTAATTTTGATAAACGTCATATTGATTTCAAGAGAACCCTGACGAGGTTATTACATGTTCAACATAGATTAGATTGTGTTTCTCCCAGCAATGACGAGGAACAGAATCTAAAAATTGATTTATTAACTCAGACTATGTTATTACCGATTTAAAACTTAAAGCTCAAAGAAATGATATAAATTTAGTGCAATTGCAAAATTCTGATGAAGGTTCTTCAGAAAGTTCTAATGGAAGCGATTCTGAAAGGTCTGATAAAGCCAACCCACCTCGTAGAGTATCTTTTGCTGAGAATGAACAACTGATTCAGAGCTCTCAAAGCCCTAGAGTAGTGATTCAAACAGAAGCACTTGTTCATCGATCGGCAGAAGGATCTTTACCTCATAATACACCCCAAGACCAAGATTCTCGACGTACAGCTGACCCTAGACTGTTGACAGAACATAAACGACCAAACGTGAATCAAACCCCGCATACTAATAGCCAATCACCCTTTTCAGAAGAAATTATTAGAAATAACGATAGAATATTTAATCCATCCCAAAATAATGACCTATTAAGACTAAATCCGTCTCCATTAAACCCGACTGATTTGGAATCCCAAAATATGGCATTTCCACTTTCTAATCAAGTACCTTGTACTACCCCTTTAAATTTTGTAGATAATTATTCTCGCACTGCTATGCAGGGCTCAGCAATTCAAGATATTGATGATTTTCTGGGACCTTTTCCACCTAATTTGACATTTCCTCATGTAAGTCACGATACTTCACACTTTCACCAACCCCCAGTTGCTAATCTTGTTCCTTCGTTAGAGCCTGGCTCGCTTCTGAACAATGGCCACCAAAATTTTTATAGAGACCCCTCGATTAATCGAATAAGTAATCCCAGATATCACAATTTCCGTTATAATTTTCAGAATACCCCGATTCCCCCTAATGTCACACAAAGCACTGGAATAGCCAATAGTCTAGCAGCTAGCTTAAATTCCAATATTCCTCCACCATTCTCTCAAAACGCAAATAATCATTCCCCCCAATTTTTAAGTCAAAATTTTCATTTGCCACACAATTTGACCATTTTTTCCCATTCAGACAATTATAAGTCACCCCCTTTAAATCGACTCAACTTTAAGTTCAACGGTAAAAACCAAAGCTTGCATAGTTTTCTGAAGAAAGTTGAAGAGTACTGCTCCGTTTATAAAATCTCTAACGAAAATCTATTAAATTTTGCTCATGAGCTCTTTGAGGAGGACGCCTTGATATGGTATCGCTCCATTAGAAGTACTGTAAATACTTGGAACGAGCTAGTTTTCCACCTAAGACTTAATTTTTTACCAATTGATTATGAGGTAGCTTTATGGGACGAGATCAGAACTCGAACCCAGGGCGCTACCGAAAGACCACTCATTTATATAGCTGTCATGGAAAATCTATTCCGAAGATTTTTAAATCCTATTGACACCACTGTTCAATTAAGACTAGTAATGCGAAATTTATTGCCTTATTATCAGCAGCAATTAGCTCTAAGACAACCTTTATCCTTGTTTGAACTCAAAAACTTGTGTAGAATGTTAGAAGACACTAAATTGAGAACCGAAAATTTTCGAGCCCCCCCATTTTGTACTGATTCTACCCTAAAGCCTGAATTAGTTTACAGAAAACCATTTAATAAATCTTTTCCCCGTAATAGACAAGTTTCAGAATTGGCGAATCCACCAATCTGTCAAGAATTCCAAATCGCTTCTAACAGTAGTTCAAATGCACCACTTCCCAATTTAAATTCTTCCGGTAACGTGGTTTCGAATTCAAGTAACTTTCAAGAAGCACACTTAAGTCCCAATAGTCAGACTCATGTCAGTCCTGCACAAAACCCCAATATTTCAGCCTTAAGCAATCTAACTTGTTACAATTGCGACAAGGTTGGACATAGTTTCCAAAATTGTTCTGAAAAAAGAAAAATCTTTTGTTACCGCTGTGGGCAAAAGAATGTTACTATGCCAAAATGCAATAAATGTAGTTCAAAAAACGTAGGAGACACTCTTCCACGCTCAGCAGGAAGAGGTTCCAATTAAAAGTAAAGTCCGAAACAATTAATAAAATAGATAATTGGGCAACTTGGCTTAACCGTGTTCGACACTTTCTTAAATTCAATGAAATTTCACCATTATTTGCAAAAGAGTCCAGTTGTGACCAAAGACCTTATTTAGATATCTCAATTGAAAATAAATTTGTTACCGCCTTGGTAGATACCGGGGCAATGCAAAGCGTATTAGGTGGACGAGGACATAAGCTCATATTCGAGATGGGATATCAGGAAAAAATAAAACCCTGTTCCAATTCAATTACCACTGCAGATGGCAAATGTCAAGAAGTGATAGGTGTAGTAAACATTCCCATTAATTTGGATAATAAATCTATAGACGTGAACCTTCTTATTGTCCCGAGTATTCGGCGAACTGTAATTTTAGGCGTCGATTTCTGTAAAAAAGCCAATTTAAAATTGAACTTTCAAAATAATTCATATGAACTTCCTAGTAACTTAAATTTAGATGAAATTATAGTCAAAGAAAAATTTGAAAATATCTCTATTCAGTCCGAAAGTGACCTAACAGCTGATCAAAAAAGTAAATTAGATAAAACTATACTTAAATTTCAAGAATTAGTATCCGAAACCTTGGGATTCACAAATTTAGTTGAGCATAAAATCGAATTGACCAATGATACACCCTTCCGTAAAAGACCTTTCCTTCTTTCCCCCTATATGCAAAAGCATATGAACGACGAGATAGATCGATTATTAAAGCTAGGTGTAATTAGACCTTCAACCAGCCCTTATTCTGCTAACGTTTTACTTGTTAAAAAATATTCTGGAGAATTTCGTCTTTGCTATGATGGTCGTCCACTCAATGCAGTGACCATTAAGGACCCTTACTCTCTTCCATACTTATCTAGGACTCTCGATAAGGTTAGGGATGCTCACTTTCTAACGTCGATAGATTTAAGACACGCGTTTTGGCAAATAAAACTTACTGAAGATTCCTGTCCTAAGACAGCCTTTACAGTAATAAATAAGGGACACTTTGAGTTTGTTAGGATGCCCTTTGGGACCAGTAATTCCTCAGCAAGCTTACAGAAATTAATGGATCGTTTATTTGACCCCTCCATAGAGAAAAACATTTTTGTATATCTAGACGATTTGATCGTGGTTAATAGTACTTTTGATGAACATATTGAGACTCTGAATAACGTTTTTAACACTCTTAAAAAAGCTAATCTTCCCATTAATGCTAAAAAATGCAAATTTTGTCAACCTAACCTCGCTTTTCTGGGTTATGTTGTAGATAAAAATGGCCTTCATGTGAATCCCGATAAAGTATCTGCGATTTCTAACTATCAAAAACCTAAAGATGTCACTGGCATTAAGCGCTTTGTGGGCAAGGCTTCTTGGTACCGCAAATTTATTAAAAACTTTTCTGAACTCATTGTTCCCCTAAATAACATAACTAAGGGCAAAAAGAAAAAACAAGTAGTATCTTGGACCCCTGAAGCCGAATTGGCATTTGAAAATATCAAAGCAAGATTAACATCCACCCCTGTCCTAAGAAATCCTGATTTTTCCAAACCATTTACTATTCAGACTGACGCTTCGAATGCAGCTATAGGTTCGGTACTCACCCAATTAGACGGTAAAGATGAATACGTCATAGCGTACGCTTCACGCACTTTAACTAAAGCCGAAATTAATATGACAGTGACCGAAAAAGAGCTACTAGCCATAGTTCATGCGGTATTAAAATTCAGATCGTACATTGAGGGTGGCCCTACTTTTACTATTTTAACAGATCATTATTCCTTACAATGGCTTTTTCGATTAGATAACCCCTCTGGCAGATTAGCCAGAATGTCCATTTTTCTGTCACAATTTAAATTTGATATAAAACATAGATCGGGAGCCTCCAACATAGTTGCTGACGCTATAAGTCACAGCTTCCCTGAAATTTCTGCCTTGAATAATACCACCCCAGATAGATGGTACTCGGATTTGATTTCTAAAGTTCAAAACCATCCCCAAAAATACCCTCTGTTTAGAGTGGAAAATAATACCTTATACAAACACTTTCATTGTAGTCATGCTATTAACATTAATATAAAAAATTGGAAAGTAGTAGTACCCAAATATAACAGAAAAGAAATTCTGGAAAAATATCATGATAGCCCCTTAGGCAGTCATTTTGGTGTCAAGAAATGTTTCGATAAAACTTTTGAACAATTCTGGTGGCCCGGTATGAAGACCGATATTAAGAAATACATCTCACAGTGTCAGACATGTAATGAGCAAAAAGTTTCACAATTTGCTCGGGCCGGTCTCATGGGCGCCCCCAAAAATATTTCTGTACCCTTTAAATTACTTTCTATTGACATTCAAGGACCCTTTCCAAAATCAAGGTCTGGTTATTGTTATTTACTAGTCGTTGTAGATTGGTTTACTAAATTTACCTTTATTCACAAAATGAAAAGAGCAGTAACAAAAGAAATTTGTAGTTTCCTCGATGAAACAGTTTTTATGTATTTCGGAGTTCCCCAAACTATCGTAGTTGACAATGGCAGCCAATTTAAGTCTCAAGAATTTTCTAACCTATTAAAATCATATAAAGCTAATAATATTTGGTACAATGCAAGATATCATCCCCAAACTAATAATGTTGAACGAGCCAATAGAGTCATAGGTACTGCAATTAGGTCATTTATAAAAGAAAATAACCACCGTGATTGGGATAAACATATTCACCACATTTGCAATGCTATTAATACCACTACCCACTTATCTACTTCTTTTTCCCCTGCCTTTTTGACGTTTGGACGTAACTTACCGACTTCTGGAGACTATTATGGTCATCTAGACTATAAAAATCTTTCACCCTATCAATTTGACAATAGACAGAACTTGGCGACGGAACTTTCAAAATTACCCGAAATTTATGAACAAGTTTCAAAGAACATAAGTAAAGCTTATGAAAGAAATAAAAAATATTGCAATCTAAGAAAAAGACACCTTGAATTTAATTAAGGTGATATTGTCTATAAAAGAAATTTT
Organism: Polydrusus cervinus; assembly: GCA_935413205.1. NCBI lineage: Eukaryota > Metazoa > Arthropoda > Insecta > Coleoptera > Curculionidae > Polydrusus > Polydrusus cervinus. Next base: position 49,640,899 of record OW284514.1, read on the forward strand.
ATTTTATCAGACGCTGGCAATTATTTTTCAAAAAAGCTGGCCAAAAAATTCATTAAATGTAAAATATTAAAAAAGATCTCGCCCTTAATTTATGAGTTGATTGATGAGAACGATAGAAATATCGGTCGTTACCATATAAAAGACTTAAAACCTTCAAAAAATGACAGCACCGATTCTGATGACTCGGAGTGAATATATCTTCTTCCATGGTTAGTTAGGAGTTATTTAGACATAAGTTAGTACCTAAGACAAATGTAAAAAGGCAATTGTGTGCCAATCGTAGATGATGTAAACTTTAGATGTAGAAATGTAAATTTTTTAAAAAAAATTTTGTTGGAGGAGGGTATTTGTAACAACCTTTTTCGCTTGTTACAATAGAAATAGCCTTGGCTGAGGTATTTATTATTTTCATGAAATTTATGATTTAATTTAATTTTGCACGGTAAAATTAACTGACTACGCCCATGTCTGTTAGGGCTGGCCATGGTGGAGGTGTGGCATTTTATGTTAAGTCTAACCTAAAATTTAGTATTTTAGCCACAGAACCTGCGGTCAGTGCTTTGGAACAGATTTGGATCAGTATAAAGATTTCAGGCAAAAATATTTGTTTTGGTTCGCTGTATAGACCCCCTAATGTTAATGTGGTACCCTGTTTGGATGACCTGGAAAATGCTGTGGTAAATTTTTTGCCATCTGTTGATTGCGTATTGTTCGGAGGGGACTTAAATGTTGATATGTTAAATGCTAATGGTAATGGGTATGTACTTGTTAGCAATTTTCTTGGTAAGTATAATTTGAATCAGTTGGTTAAAACAGCAACTCGTATAACGCGGAATACAAGCACATTAATAGATATTTTGGTAACTTCTTGTCCCGAGTTATCACTGGATACTGGCGTAATAGGAATGGATAACATATCGGACCATTCCCTGGTTTATACTAATTTAAAAATAGCAAAACCACCTAAAAAAATTCTTTTCGTACTTACCGCGATTATAGAAACTTTAGCTTCGTGGATTTTATTAATGATTTGTTTGAAATCAATTGGAATATGTTGTATGATCTCGATAATGTTGACGAAATGGTGGAGTTATTTAATAATAATTTGATATCCTTATTCGACAGCCACGCGCCTTTAAAAACATCACGGTTTACTAAGGCTCCTGCACCGTGGTTGACGGACAACCTTAAGCTTATGATAAAGCTAAGAAATGGGGCACTCTCAAAATATAAAAGAGTAAAAACTGACGCCTCCTGGGCGGAATATAAAGATTTGAGAAACCTTGTTACTCAGGCAGTAAGAAACGAAAAGAAGGCGTATCTTCGCCATAGGTTTAAGATCGACCCAAAAGGGTTTTGGAGAACAATAAAGCGTCTTAACATAAATAATACAGCCAATAAACCTTGTGAAAACATGGGAAATCCCTCTGATCTTAATCAACATTTTATTGATAGTGTTCCCAAAATAAATTTAGTAAACAATACCTTTATTCATGACAATTACTGTGGCAAGCATCGACATAATTTTGGCGAAGAGTTCAAGTTTAATGAAGTTACTGAAGACGTTGTAGAAAAAATAATTTTAAACATAAAAACTAATGCTAGAGGGTGCGATGCATAGACCTTAAAATCTTGTCTTACATTACTCCCTATTTAACAAAGTACATCACTTTCATAATAAACAGTTGCTTACAGTCGTCAGTGTTCCCAGCAGCCTGGAAAAGTGCAAACATTATCCCGATACCCAAGGTTGCTTCTCCTGAGAATATTTCTCAGTACCGCCCCATCAGTATATTGCCTACAATGTCCAAAATTCTCGAAAGGGTAATACATGATCAGGTGAGTAAATATGTTACTGTCAACAATATTTTGCCCTCGACACAGTCTGGGTTTCGTCCCCAACATAGCACTTCAACAGCTCTATTACATGAACGGCAGTAGAGTTTTGGACTTGCATTGTCTTTATTTGTTTAGAATCACTACGTTTCAACTGGTAAGTATCTCCAGTCAGGTGAATACTGAGTATTCACCTGAAGACGAGTATTCACTGAATACTCAGTATTCACCTGACTGGAGATACTTACCAGTTGAAACGTAGTGATTCTAAACAAATAAAGACAATGCAAGTCCAAAACTCTACTGCCGTTCAAGAAACGTCATTGTCTCCAAGCTCTATTACATGTTTCTGATAACATCTATAGAGCTTGCGACGTTGGAAAAAATACCGCTCTAATTCTCTTGGACTACAGTAAGGCATTCGATACTTTGGACCACTCTACCTTGTGTACAAAGTTGAAGTACTTCGGTTTTAGTGATGGAACCGTTCAATTTTTTCATAATTATTTATCGGGTAGGCAGCAGCGGGTTTGCGTTGGATCTAGCTTCTCGGAGTATCTGCCTGTGGATAGAGGGGTACCTCAGGGGAGCATATTGGGTCCACTCCTTTTTTCATTATATACTTCTGATTTCAGTGGTTTTTTAAAATCATGTCTTACTCATCAGTACGGCGATGACTTCCAGATATATTATTCTTTTTACCGCGCAGATATAATTCCGTCATTAGATAACATAAATAATGACCTTAAAATAATTTATAATATCTCAAGCGCCCATTCGCTCTTGTTAAATGGTTCAAAATCTAAGCTCTTGCTTTTTGGTAAGGATAGCGAGCAGTTGACCACTAAAGATGTTTTTAATATAAATATTAATAATATACCACTTCTTCCTTCTGAGAGTTCCAAAAATTTGGGTCTCGTACTTGATACAAAGTTGAGATTTGAAAGCCATGTATCTGAATTGGTAAAAAAATCTTATTATCAATTAAAAGTTCTATATATGCATAAAGATGCTCTAACTACTGAAATCAAATTAAGACTATGCGATTCACTTATTTTATCTCTCTTGTCATATTGTGATGTTGTTTACTGGCCTGCATTGACTGTTAGGGAAAAGAATACCCTACAAAAATTGCAAAATGCTTGCTTAAAGTTCTCGTACAATTTTCGAAAGTATGATCATGTGACTCCACTATTTGATGCTTCAGGGTGGCTGAATTTAGAAAAGCGATTTTCTTTGCATTTAGCCACTTTGGTGCACAAAATTGTTTTAACTATTATTATTATTATTATTATGTTTTTTATTGGTTTCCCAAATGGCCATCGACCGAAGTCCTTGTTTTAACTAATAATCCAGAATATCTCTTCAAAAAACTAATTCGTGGGAGTGGTATCCACGATAGATTTACACGTCACTGCCAAAGGTTTAGTGTTCCAAAGCACAGAACCGCACAGTTCCAGCGTTCTTTTACTTATAATGCCGTAAAATTCTCTGCCACCAGGTATAAAGTCGCTTACCGCGGTGGCGAGCTTCAAGAAGGCCGTCAAAAGGTCCTTATAATATTCTCTCTGCTCCTATTACTATAATTGTATCCTTATAACTTCCTTTCTTTAAAATACATAGGATTGTTATTTTTTTAAATCTATTTCCTTTATTTGTTTGTCTTAGTAAGAAGTTAATGACTTTTAATTTTCATTTTTTTTATGATTGTTATTTTATTTTTATATTTGCTTAAATATTTATTTTAAGACGGTTAGATGAATAGCAGTGCTAGATCTCGCCGTAATTTAACATTTTTTTTATGATTGTCTGTTGAATTTAATAAAGGCTTTATTTATTTATTTATGAAGTACTGTTCACAGTAGTTATATGGATTGTATTCGGAGGGCACACATGTAAGATGAAACCAGTTGTGAAGGTTAAGAACATTTTTTTTTAAACGCGAAAGTTTTACAGAAAATGCATTGTGAAAAATTGCAAAAAGTAACTAGAGTATTGTGTTGAAGGGTGCGTTACTTGAGAATTGATTCCGTTAAGAGTAGGTGTAAGAAAATTTCGTTAAAACAGTTTTCTTCAGCATTTCAGTTGAAAGGGCAGTCTATGCTTTAAGACTTTTGCTTTTTCCTTGAAATATATCCTAGTGAAGGTTGACTTAGAGTATTATTTCTTCCCATTTAACTTGCAACTTCACTTCAAGTATGGACTACTTCTTCAAACTATATTTAGCTATAATTTACTAGAAACAAAAGTTAACTAACAGTTTATCAAATTATATCGTAAAATTTTATTTAGTGGCAAAAATATTTGGGTAAGGATGAATCTACAGATTATTAGTGTCTGACTAATTCAGAGATAAATGGATTTGAACCCTTTTACACTCCAAAAAATAAATGAATTGTGTTTGTTTACTTTGATAACAATGAAAAAATAAACATTTCATTTATTGTCATTTGACATTGAAACTCTTTGAAATTCTTTGAAATCAAAGATTTGAGTGGGAGAGTTTATGAAACGTTTCTACTGATCTTGCTATTTTAAATTACTGTTATCACCTAAATATTATAACACAGTACCAAAGCAGTGTGACGGTTTGGCTGTGAAAATATTGGTAAGTAGGCCAGAATTGTTCTATTCAAAGGTAAGTACACATTCTATAGTTTTTATTGGCGTAAGTTTTTTTTTCTACTGAGTTATGTTAGATTAATAATGTCGGGTTGCACAAAGAATTTTAATAATAATTATTTAACCGGCAAGTTTGACTGTGACATATAAATGACTTTGACAGGTATTATATACTCACATTTAAAGGTGCGTAATTAGTAAATTAAAAATTATGGTAACCGGGCCAGTATGATTGTGAGAAAATTATTTCTGTCAATGTTACGTCTGTCAAATTCAATTCTTTAGACTTAGATTATAATGTATTTATATCTGTGTTTTTACTGCTTTCATAATTATTCATCAAATTGTGTAAGAAATAAGTTTACAAGTTTAAAAAATCTATAATTTTAGTTGACCCAAAGATAGAGGTGAAAGATATAGATCGAACTGTGTAAATATTTAAAAATACAGACCAACCGGAATTTTAAAGACATTGGCTATTTTCACGTATCTGAAACTTTAATTACGACTAGATGAAGTATGCCAAAGTATAACGTCATTAAAAGAAACGAATCAATTTGGGACATACTCCAAAACTGATATGACTTCAGAAACTATGACGTAACGGCCTTGGATGAAAATTATTACTACACTTAAGAACAGCACCTATATATATTTTTGAACATTAAAAAGGAGAAAAAAGAAAAATGTAGGAAGATATAACCAAAAAATTCTCAAGTTTCGTATAGGTTTAAAATAAGGATAATTTCTGGCTTGCGATGAGATCATTTTTCTACCAGAAGATTACTTGTTAGCAAAAAATATGGTTGCTGGGGAACCAGCCCCCTTACCTGTTCAGTTTTAACCATCATTCCGTTATCACTCATCCCGGTAGCAGCCAATTTCTTGCTCAAAAACGGAAACAGTTCTGGATTGGGCAGGTTGGCACTACGATACGACATACCGGGTCTCTCATCTTTTATGGAAGACTGAACTGGGCTGGGGGAAAGGTAAGTCGCAGGGTCGATCGTTGAACAGGGATGAAAGGGCGAGCGATTAAGGGCTTGAATTAGATTGGGCTTGTATTGAGGGTCGACTGTCCAGAGTGATCCTTTTCCCAAGTTCTGAAATTAAATTATACATTTTATTTAAGAGACTACCAATTTTTTCATAGGTTTTCTGAAAAAAAAAACTGAAAATCAGGGATTGGTATAACTTTTCAACATCCCCAGTCCGAAGTCATCAGTTTTCGACATCGCCCACATTTCTAAAAAAAGATCGTTGCAAAAAAAAAGAACCATTATTAACATAGCATGGACAATAAATATCGATAATTATCCTATAGACGATTGACTATCTATAGGCGCAGACCCTTTGCGGGCCGCGGCCTCACGATGGTCGCGCGTCTCTGATGAGTCCCAGTAGGACGAAACAACGAAAGGATTGAGATGTTAACGGAAGAAGACAGGGCATACCGTTGTTAGCAGCGAGTCTAAGGACCCATAAACTGCTATTCCCCACTGACAAGGTGAGGGGACAGCGGGTAATAGACAAAGGGGTGCACAGCGTGCAAACCCCGGACGCTCAGCGCCGTGGAGGTCTACCAATAAACAATTTTGTTTACCGATAGGTAAGTCCATCGGGTTCTTGAGGTAATCACGGCAGGCCTGTGTAATTTAATTTGATGTTAACATTCCTTGCCTCACTTAAAATGAAATGTGAGGTCATCCTTGTTTCTGATTCTGGGTGCTCATCAGTGATCTGGCTTGGCAATGTGACACGTTCGATGTCCAGTTAGCATATTGATCCTCTAGACTCCTTAGCTCATTGTTGTGGGTGATTTATTCGACACATGAGAGATAGGCCGCTTGACTGCTCCTGAGTTCTAGTTAAGGCTGATTAAGCCTTCTCTTTCGATCAAATTCATAGACTTTGTTATATAACCTTTAATTAAAAAAATAGTATAAAAATTGTTAACTTACTTTGGAACTTACCGGCGCCTTCTCAACCTTCTGGAAGCACTTATTTAAAGACAAATTGTGTCTGACACTGTTTTTCCATCCTGTGGGAGCATTCTTGAAATATGGAAAATGGTCCAATATCCAGGCATAAATCTCTTTTACCGGCAACGCTTTCTGCCTAGAATCTTCAATGGCCATAAAAATTAGACACGAAAAGGAATATGGCGGTTTACTGTTGACGTGGATTAGTGGGTCGTATGGGACATTGGTGTTGCGTGTACTCTGACTGCCACTATTCTAAAAAAAAGTTATAAATTGAATACAAAATGTTAAAGAAAATTAGCTATGGCTGTGTACACGTTAGTGATGTAAATGAAAAAAAAGTCGATGTTTTTTTCAAACCTCGACGTTTTTTTTTGAAAAAAAACATAGGGGGTACTTTTTTTTCTAAATTGCGTTTTTTCCACAATAATTAAAAATCTCTATTATCTTGTTGAGTTTTTTAAAATAACGTGCAATCAATACGAAAATAATTTTACATTTGTGAATAAACATATGTTTAAAGAAAAAAACGAACATAAACCATCAACTTATAAAGAAAAATAACACAAAAACCTTGTAGTTGCACTATGCAAATAATGTAAAAAGAAAAAGGACAACCTAAAACATACAGTAAATACTCTTTATATGCTCTATGCTCTTTGGTTTACTGAACAGGAACATAAAATAGAACAACATTCTATCAAAGTTATCAAAAAACGGGATTTTTAAATGATGCCTTTATGAAAAAAACGTGGATTGTTTTTTTCACGTTTTTTTTTCAGGTGGTCAAAAAAACGGTTTTTTACATCACTAGTACACGTTGAGTAGGATTGAGAAAAAGATAATTTGTATTTAGCAGAGCGTTTTCGGCTTTCGCCATCATTAGTGCTACCTGAAAGAGAGGATTGAAAATTTTTAACGTAGTTTAAATTATAGAAATTGATTTGTGGAATTCAAAGAATTTAAAACATTCTTGTAGATTTAAAAAGATGGGGACTTTAAGTGGAACAAATTAGCTGAAAGGGTAGGAAAAAATATTTGTAAAAAATGCAAAAACAAATCGATTGAGATGTTTTGTGATCTTCATACTCATGGCAAAAATTTGTTTTTGCAAATCCCTTAAACAGGTTAAACAACCAAATTTAATTTTATGAAATCGGAAGATGCCATTTGTGGTATTGACATTGCATGAACCCTGGGTCAAGCCAAAATTCCAGGAAACAAACACACGGATAAGCTAGCCAACATTGGAAGGTCGCTTAATGTGCCAAGAAAAATACCTCTGGAAACCTTCCACATTCGTAACCTGCTGAAGGAGCAAATCGAAAAAAGAGCACGCATGGAATTGAAGCAAATCCCTATCCATCAAAGAAAGAACATATGGAAAGATACAAGACTCATTTCCAACAAAATATAAAAAATATCCATACATTAACACAACATTAATCAAAACAAACGCCTTCAGAACTCTTATCTAACACCCAAAGAGACAAAACTTTAAACCCTATCCCCGAATCAAATAAAAAAAAAGAAAATATAAAATATAATTGGGCAACATAAAAAATCTTTGACGGCAAAGCTATCTATAACGCGCCAAATAAAATAACAAATCATCCTCCCCGTAACTACAGCTTCCGCAGAAAAAAGTGTTTCCACTTTAAAAAGTTTAAAAACATATCTGAGAAACCATTCTGGCGAAGAGCGTACAAGTTTAGCTTTAATAAGATTCATCAAAAAATCCACATTAACTTATGAAAATAATCAATATATTTTGTCAAAAAAGGCGACGAATTACGGTTTAGTTTTAGGCAAAAAAATATGTTGTGCTTTTAGTTTATGGTTAATTTTTGTTTTTTTCTTATGTTTAATATTTTTTTGCTCAATTATGCTTATTTCATGAAAAAGTTTTTGTTCTATTTTACCTATATTAGTGTATTTGTATAACTCACTACAAGTTTCGTTAAATATAGGTATTTTTTTATTAAGCAGGGCCTGCGGCGCTGGTTCATCGCTTTCCCTACCCATTTACCCCCCCCCCCCCCCTGCTGGATCAAGTACATCACTTTTAACTCGAACTTTGCTGTCAATCCCACATTATAAAGTTATCATTATTGACATTTCTTTGATTTAAACTGGACCGCCGTTTAGATCCTAGATGTTCTTTTGCCCAATTTTATAAAGTCGATATAACTGAGGTCCAGTTTAAATTGAAGAAATGTCAAAAAGGGTCATTACATAACGTGGCATTGACAGCAAAGTTTGCTATGGTGCAATCCCTGTCTGTTGTTCCACTGAATTTTGTGTTCACTCCTCATCCATTGCTTTATGGCATCTCGTGCTGTGCACCTTGACTCCTAGAGCCGGTTCTCGACCAATGGTATACTCATAAACAGCAAAATCGGTTAACATTCAAGTTTAAATTAGTATTTTAGGAGATATTTAGAAGGGTCCAAACTTTTACCGTAGTCAGGTTAGCAACGGCATTTGGCAACGCAAGTGCGTCGCGCCGGTCGCAATTCCAACGAGCGGGTTTGTTGCCGGGCCAAGACAACCTGCACCGCGCATAAAATCTTTTATGGATTACTAATGTTTAAATGCAATATGATTAATAAACCACTGAAATTGATTATAACAAATGAAAAAAACGTCCCATATTGATTATAAAAAATGAAAAAATATCACATGCTGATATAAATTATTATCTTAAAAATCAAGACCGAAATTTTAAAAAAGACAGTAATTTAAAATATGTTTTTGAAAACTATACATTTGCAGCCGCAAAACCCTTACTGCTAAATTTGTTTAATAAAAGATATAGGGAATACCTTACTAACTACATTTTCAATAAAATGACATACCCGCCGGTCGAAATTTATCTGTAAAATTAACTTTAAATAAACAAAATAATATTTATATGCAAGGGAACAATCCGCTCAAGGGTTCCTGGAGGGTCACAACTAAAGAAAAGTGATGGTACTATCAATATTTTTTCATATATGAAAAAGGCCGGCAGAAACGAGGCCACACACCAGGACCGAACTTTATAGAAATAAAAAAAACATATTTCGATTTAAATAATAAGCTATTTGACGCTACAAAATCCCCGTTGCTGGGGGTTTTTTTACTCTAAAATATGGGTACTACCCTACTTAGTATATTTTTAGTGAAATGGGTTAAAGGCCGGCTACATTTTTGCTCCAAAACTAGAAAAAACTAAAAAAAAAATAATAAAAGTTTAAATTTCAAAATAAAATTGCGTTTATTGGTAAAGAACGATCAGCTCAAGAGTTCCTGAAGGGTCACAACTAAAGAAAAGTGATGGTACTATCAATATTTTTTCATATATAAAAAAGGCCGGCAGAAACGAGGCCACACACCAGGACCGAACTTTATAGAAATAAAAAAAACATATTTCGATTTAAATAATAAGCTATTTGACGCTACAAAATCCCCGTTGCTGGGGTTTTTTTTACTCTAAAATATGGGTACTACCCTACTTAGTATATTTTTAGTGAAATGGGTTAAAGGCCGGCTACATTTTTGCTCCAAAACTAGAAAAAACTAAAAAAAAAATAATGAAAGTCTAAATTTCAAAATAAAATTGCGTTTATTGGTAAAGAACCATCAGCTCAAGAGTTCCTGGAGGGTCACAACTAAAGAAAAGTGATGGTACTATCAATATTTTTTCATATATGAAAAAGGCCGGCAGAAACGAGGCCACACACCAGGACCGAACTTTATAGAAATAAAAAAAATATATTTCGATTTAAATAATAAGCTATTTGACGCTACAAAATCCCCGTTGCTGGGGGTTTTTTTACTCTAAAATATGGGTACTACCCTACTTAGTATATTTTTAGTGAAATGGGTTAAAGGCCGGCTACATTTTTGCTCCAAAACTAGAAAAAACTAAAAAAAAAATAATGAAAGTCTAAATTTCAAAATAAAATTGCGTTTATTGGTAAAGAACCATCAGCTCAAGAGTTCCTGGAGGGTCACAACTAAAGAAAAGTGATGGTACTATCAATATTTTTTCATATATGAAAAAGGCCGGCAGAAACGAGGCCACACACCAGGACCGAACTTTATAGAAATAAAAAAAATATATTTCGATTTAAATAATAAGCTATTTGACGCTACAAAATCCCCGTTGCTGGGGGTTTTTTTACTCTAAAATATGGGTACTACCCTACTTAGTATATTTTTAGTGAAATGGGTTAAAGGCCGGCTACATTTTTGCTCCAAAACTAGAAAAAACTAAAAAAAAAATAATAAAAGTTTAAATTTCAAAATAAAATTGCGTTTATTGGTAAAGAACGATCAGCTCAAGAGTTCCTGAAGGGTCACAACTAAAGAAAAGTGATGGTACTATCAATATTTTTTCATATATAAAAAAGGCCGGCAGAAACGAGGCCACACACCAGGACCGAACTTTATAGAAATAAAAAAAACATATTTCGATTTAAATAATAAGCTATTTGACGCTACAAAATCCCCGTTGCTGGGGTTTTTTTTACTCTAAAATATGGGTACTACCCTACTTAGTATATTTTTAGTGAAATGGGTTAAAGGCCGGCTACATTTTTGCTCCAAAACTAGAAAAAACTAAAAAAAAAATAATGAAAGTCTAAATTTCAAAATAAAATTGCGTTTATTGGTAAAGAACCATCAGCTCAAGAGTTCCTGGAGGGTCACAACTAAAGAAAAGTGATGGTACTATCAATATTTTTTCATATATGAAAAAGGCCGGCAGAAACGAGGCCACACACCAGGACCGAACTTTATAGAAATAAAAAAAACATATTTCGATTTAAATAATAAGCTATTTGACGCTACAAAATCCCCGTTGCTGGGGTTTTTTTTACTCTAAAATATGGGTACTACCCTACTTAGTATATTTTTAGTGAAATGGGTTAAAGGCCGGCTACATTTTTGCTCCAAAACTAGAAAAAACTAAAAAAAAATAATAAAAGTCTAAATTTCAAAATAAAATTGCGTTTATTGGTAAAGAACGATCAGCTCAAGAGTTCTTAGAGGGTCACAACTAAAGAAAAGTGATGGTACTATCAATATTATTTCATATATAAAAAAGGCCGGCAGAAACGAGGCCACACACCAGGACCGAACTTTATAGAAATAAAAAAAACATATTTCGATTTAAATAATAAGCTATTTGACGCTACAAAATCCCCGTTGCTGGGGTTTTTTTTACTCTAAAATATGGGTACTACCCTACTTAGTATATTTTTAGTGAAATGGGTTAAAGGCCGGCTACATTTTTGCTCCAAAACTAGCAAAAACTAAAAAAAAAAATAATAAAAGTCTAAATTTCAAAATAAAATTGCGTTTATTGGTAAAGAACGATCAGCTCAAGAGTTCCTGGAGAGTCACAACTAAAGAAAAGTGATGGTACTATCAATATTTTTTCATATATGAAAAAGGCCGGCAGAAACGAGGCCACACACCAGGACCGAACTTTATAGAAATAAAAAAAACATATTTCGATTTAAATAATAAGCTATTTGACGCTACAAAATCCCCGTTGCTGGGGTTTTTTTTACTCTAAAATATGGGTACTACCCTACTTAGTATATTTTTAGTGAAATGGGTTAAAGGCCGGCTACATTTTTGCTCCAAAACTAGAAAAAACTAAAAAAAAAATAATAAAAGTCTAAATTTCAAAATAAAATTGCGTTTATTGGTAAAGAACGATCAGCTCAAGAGTTCCTGGAGGGTCACAACTAAAGAAAAGTGATGGTACTATCAATATTTTTTCATATATGAAAAAAGCCGGCAGAAACGAGGCCACACACCAGGACCGAACTTTATAGAAATAAAAAAAACATATTTCGATTTAAATAATAAGCTATTTGACGCTACAAAATCCCCGTTGCTGGGGGTTTTTTTACTCTAAAATATGGGTACTACCCTACTTAGTATATTTTTAGTGAAATGGGTTAAAGGCCGGCTACATTTTTGCTCCAAAACTAGAAAAAACTAAAAAAAAATAATGAAAGTCTAAATTTCAAAATAAAATTGCGTTTATTGGTAAAGAACGATCAGCTCAAGAGTTCTTGGAGGGTCACAACTAAAGAAAAGTGATGGTACTATCAATATTTTTTCATATATAAAAAAGGCCGGCAGAAACGAGGCCACACACCAGGATCGAACTTTATAGAAATAAAAAAAACATATTTCGATTTAAATAATAAGCTATTTGACGCTACAAAATCCCCGTTGCTGGGGTTTTTTTAACTCTAAAATATGGGTACTACCCTACTTAGTATATTTTTAGTGAAATGTGTTAAAGGCCGGCTACATTTTTGCTCCAAAACTAGCAAAAACTAAAAAAAAAAATAATAAAAGTCTAAATTTCAAAATAAAATTGCGTTTATTGGTAAAGAACGATCAGCTCAAGAGTTCCTGGAGGGTCACAACTAAAGAAAAGTGATGGTACTATCAATATTTTTTCATATATGAAAAAGGCCGGCAGAAACGAGGCCACACACCAGGACCGAACTTTATAGAAATAAAAAAAACATATTTCGATTTAAATAATAAGCTATTTGACGCTACAAAATCCCCGTTGCTGGGGTTTTTTTTACTCTAAAATATGGGTTCTACCCTACTTAGTATATTTTTAGTGAAATGGGTTAAAGGCCGGCTACATTTTTGCTCCAAAACTAGAAAAAACTAAAAAAAAAATAATAAAAGTTTAAATTTCAAAATAAAATTGCGTTTATTGGTAAAGAACGATCAGCTCAAGAGTTCCTGAAGAGTCACAACTAAAGAAAAGTGATGGTACTATCAATATTTTTTCATATATAAAAAAGGCCGGCAGAAACGAGGCCACACACCAGGACCGAACTTTATAGAAAAAAAAAAACATATTTCGATTTAAATAATAAGCTATTTGACGCTACAAAATCCCCGTTGCTGGGGTTTTTTTACTCTAAAATATGGGTACTACCCTACTTAGTATATTTTTAGTGAAATGTGTTAAAGGCCGGCTACATTTTTGCTCCAAAACTAGAAAAAATTCAAAAAAAAAAATAATAAAAGTCTAAATTTCAAAATAAAATTGCGTTTATTGGTAAAGAACGATCAGCTCAAGAGTTCCTGGAGGGTCACAACTAAAGAAAAGTGATGGTACTATCAATATTTTTTCATATATGAAAAAGGCCGGCAGAAACGAGGCCACACACCAGGACCGAACTTTATAGAAATAAAAAAAACATATTTCGATTTAAATAATAAGCTATTTGACGCTACAAAATCCCCGTTGCTGGGTTTTTTTTTACTCTAAAATATGGGTACTACCCTACTTAGTATATTTTTAGTGAAATGTGTTAAAGGCCGGCTACATTTTTGCTCCAAAACTAGAAATAACTAAAAAAAAAATAATAAAAGTCTAAATTTCAAAATAAAATTGCGTTTATTGGTAAAGAACGATCAGCTCAAGAGTTCCTGGAGGGTCACAACTAAAGAAAAGTGATGGTACTATCAATATTTTTTCATATATAAAAAAGGCCGGCAGAAACGAGGCCACACACCAGGACCGAACTTTATAGAAATAAAAAAAACATATTTCGATTTAAATAATAAGCTATTTGACGCTACAAAATCCCCGTTGCTGGGGGTTTTTTTACTCTAAAATATGGGTACTACCCTACTTAGTATATTTTTAGTGAAATGGGTTAAAGGCCGGCTACATTTTTGCTCCAAAACTAGAAAAAACTAAAAAAAAAATAATAAAAGTTTAAATTTCAAAATAAAATTGCGTTTATTGGTAAAGAACGATCAGCTCAAGAGTTCCTGAAGGGTCACAACTAAAGAAAAGTGATGGTACTATCAATATTTTTTCATATATAAAAAAGGCCGGCAGAAACGAGGCCACACACCAGGACCGAACTTTATAGAAATAAAAAAAACATATTTCGATTTAAATAATAAGCTATTTGACGCTACAAAATCCCCGTTGCTGGGGTTTTTTTTACTCTAAAATATGGGTACTACCCTACTTAGTATATTTTTAGTGAAATGGGTTAAAGGCCGGCTACATTTTTGCTCCAAAACTAGAAAAAACTAAAAAAAAAATAATAAAAGTTTAAATTTCAAAATAAAATTGCGTTTATTGGTAAAGAACGATCAGCTCAAGAGTTCCTGAAGGGTCACAACTAAAGAAAAGTGATGGTACTATCAATATTTTTTCATATATAAAAAAGGCCGGCAGAAACGAGGCCACACACCAGGACCGAACTTTATAGAAATAAAAAAAACATATTTCGATTTAAATAATAAGCTATTTGACGCTACAAAATCCCCGTTGCTGGGGTTTTTTTTACTCTAAAATATGGGTACTACCCTACTTAGTATATTTTTAGTGAAATGTGTTAAAGGCCGGCTACATTTTTGCTCCAAAACTAGAAAAAACTAAAAAAAAAAGTAATAAAAGTCTAAATTTGAAAATAAAATTGCGTTTATTGGTAGAGAACGATCAGCTCAAGAGTTCCTGGAGAGTCACAACTAAAGAAAAGTGATGGTACTATCAATATGTTTTCATATATAAAAAAGGCCGGCAGAAACGAGGCCACACACCAGGACCGAACTTTATAGAAATAAAAAAAACATATTTTGATTTAAATAATAAGCTATTTGAAGCTACAAAATCCCCGTTGCTGGGTTTTTTTTACTCTAAAATATGGGTGCTACCTTACTTAGTATATTTTTAGTGAAATGTGTTAAAGGCCGGCTACATTTTTGCTCCAAAACTAAAAAAAACTAAAAAAAAATAATAAAAGTCTAAATTTGAAAATAAAATTGCGTTTATTGGTAGAGAACGATCAGCTCAAGAGTTCCTGGAGAGTCACAACTAAAGAAAAGTGATGGTACAATCAATATTTTTTCATATATAAAAAAGGCCGGCAGAAACGAGGCCACACACCAGGACCGAACTTTATAGAAATAAAAAAAACATATTTCGATTTAAATAATAAGCTATTTGACGCTACAAAATCCCCGTTGCTGGGGTTTTTTTTACTCTAAAATATGGGTACTACCCTACTTAGTATATTTTTAGTGAAATGTGTTAAAGGCCGGCTACATTTTTGCTCCAAAACTAGAAAAAACCTAAAAAAAAATATTAAAAGTCTAAATTTCGAAATAAAATTGCGTTTATTGGCAAAGAACGATCAGCTCAAGAGTTCTTGGAGGGTCACAACTAAAGAAAAGTGATGGTACTATCAATATTTTTTCATATTTGAAAAAGGCCGGCAGAAACGAGGCCACACACCAGGACCGAACTTTATAGAAATAAAAAAAACATATTTCGATTTAAATAATAAGCTATTTGACGCTACAAAATCCCCGTTGCTGGGGGTTTTTTTACTCAAAAATATGGGTACTACCCTACTTAGTATATTTTTAGTGAAATGGGTTAAAGGCCGGCTACATTTTTGCTCCAAAACTAGAAAAAAAAATAATAAAAGTCTAAATTTCAAAATAAAATTGCGTTTATTGGTAAAGAACGATCAGCTCAAGAGTTCCTGGAGGGTCACAACTAAAGAAAAGTGATGGTACTATCAATATTTTTTCATATATGAAAAAGGCCGGCAGAAACGAGGCCACACACCAGGACCGAACTTTATAGAAAAAAAAAAAACATATTTCGATTTAAATAATAAGCTATTTGACGCTACAAAATCCCCGTTGCTGGGGGTTTTTTTACTCTAAAATATGGGTACTACCCTACTTAGTATATTTTTAGTGAAATGGGTTAAAGGCCGGCTACATTTTTGCTCCAAAACTAGAAAAAACTAAAAAAAAAATAATAAAAGTTTAAATTTCAAAATAAAATTGCGTTTATTGGTAAAGAACGATCAGCTCAAGAGTTCCTGAAGGGTCACAACTAAAGAAAAGTGATGGT
This sequence comes from Polydrusus cervinus, assembly GCA_935413205.1. NCBI lineage: Eukaryota > Metazoa > Arthropoda > Insecta > Coleoptera > Curculionidae > Polydrusus > Polydrusus cervinus. Next base: position 49,657,264 of record OW284514.1, read on the forward strand.
ACTATCAATATTTTTTCATATATAAAAAAGGCCGGCAGAAACGAGGCCACACACCAGGACCGAACTTTATAGAAATAAAAAAAACATATTTCGATTTAAATAATAAGCTATTTGACGCTACAAAATCCCCGTTGCTGGGGTTTTTTTTACTCTAAAATATGGGTACTACCCTACTTAGTATATTTTTAGTGAAATGGGTTAAAGGCCGGCTACATTTTTGCTCCAAAACTAGAAAAAACTAAAAAAAAAATAATGAAAGTCTAAATTTCAAAATAAAATTGCGTTTATTGGTAAAGAACCATCAGCTCAAGAGTTCCTGGAGGGTCACAACTAAAGAAAAGTGATGGTACTATCAATATTTTTTCATATATGAAAAAGGCCGGCAGAAACGAGGCCACACACCAGGACCGAACTTTATAGAAATAAAAAAAACATATTTCGATTTAAATAATAAGCTATTTGACGCTACAAAATCCCCGTTGCTGGGGTTTTTTTTACTCTAAAATATGGGTACTACCCTACTTAGTATATTTTTAGTGAAATGGGTTAAAGGCCGGCTACATTTTTGCTCCAAAACTAGAAAAAACTAAAAAAAAATAATAAAAGTCTAAATTTCAAAATAAAATTGCGTTTATTGGTAAAGAACGATCAGCTCAAGAGTTCTTAGAGGGTCACAACTAAAGAAAAGTGATGGTACTATCAATATTATTTCATATATAAAAAAGGCCGGCAGAAACGAGGCCACACACCAGGACCGAACTTTATAGAAATAAAAAAAACATATTTCGATTTAAATAATAAGCTATTTGACGCTACAAAATCCCCGTTGCTGGGGTTTTTTTTACTCTAAAATATGGGTACTACCCTACTTAGTATATTTTTAGTGAAATGGGTTAAAGGCCGGCTACATTTTTGCTCCAAAACTAGCAAAAACTAAAAAAAAAAATAATAAAAGTCTAAATTTCAAAATAAAATTGCGTTTATTGGTAAAGAACGATCAGCTCAAGAGTTCCTGGAGAGTCACAACTAAAGAAAAGTGATGGTACTATCAATATTTTTTCATATATGAAAAAGGCCGGCAGAAACGAGGCCACACACCAGGACCGAACTTTATAGAAATAAAAAAAACATATTTCGATTTAAATAATAAGCTATTTGACGCTACAAAATCCCCGTTGCTGGGGGTTTTTTTACTCTAAAATATGGGTACTACCCTACTTAGTATATTTTTAGTGAAATGGGTTAAAGGCCGGCTACATTTTTGCTCCAAAACTAGAAAAAACTAAAAAAAAAATAATAAAAGTCTAAATTTCAAAATAAAATTGCGTTTATTGGTAAAGAACGATCAGCTCAAGAGTTCCTGGAGGGTCACAACTAAAGAAAAGTGATGGTACTATCAATATTTTTTCATATATGAAAAAAGCCGGCAGAAACGAGGCCACACACCAGGACCGAACTTTATAGAAATAAAAAAAACATATTTCGATTTAAATAATAAGCTATTTGACGCTACAAAATCCCCGTTGCTGGGGGTTTTTTTACTCTAAAATATGGGTACTACCCTACTTAGTATATTTTTAGTGAAATGGGTTAAAGGCCGGCTACATTTTTGCTCCAAAACTAGAAAAAACTAAAAAAAAATAATGAAAGTCTAAATTTCAAAATAAAATTGCGTTTATTGGTAAAGAACGATCAGCTCAAGAGTTCTTGGAGGGTCACAACTAAAGAAAAGTGATGGTACTATCAATATTTTTTCATATATAAAAAAGGCCGGCAGAAACGAGGCCACACACCAGGATCGAACTTTATAGAAATAAAAAAAACATATTTCGATTTAAATAATAAGCTATTTGACGCTACAAAATCCCCGTTGCTGGGGTTTTTTTAACTCTAAAATATGGGTACTACCCTACTTAGTATATTTTTAGTGAAATGTGTTAAAGGCCGGCTACATTTTTGCTCCAAAACTAGCAAAAACTAAAAAAAAAAATAATAAAAGTCTAAATTTCAAAATAAAATTGCGTTTATTGGTAAAGAACGATCAGCTCAAGAGTTCCTGGAGGGTCACAACTAAAGAAAAGTGATGGTACTATCAATATTTTTTCATATATGAAAAAGGCCGGCAGAAACGAGGCCACACACCAGGACCGAACTTTATAGAAATAAAAAAAACATATTTCGATTTAAATAATGAGCTATTTGACGCTACAAAATCCCCGTTGCTGGGGTTTTTTTTACTCTAAAATATGGGTTCTACCCTACTTAGTATATTTTTAGTGAAATGGGTTAAAGGCCGGCTACATTTTTGCTCCAAAACTAGAAAAAACTAAAAAAAAAATAATAAAAGTTTAAATTTCAAAATAAAATTGCGTTTATTGGTAAAGAACGATCAGCTCAAGAGTTCCTGAAGAGTCACAACTAAAGAAAAGTGATGGTACTATCAATATTTTTTCATATATAAAAAAGGCCGGCAGAAACGAGGCCACACACCAGGACCGAACTTTATAGAAAAAAAAAACATATTTCGATTTAAATAATAAGCTATTTGACGCTACAAAATCCCCGTTGCTGGGGTTTTTTTACTCTAAAATATGGGTACTACCCTACTTAGTATATTTTTAGTGAAATGTGTTAAAGGCCGGCTACATTTTTGCTCCAAAACTAGAAAAAATTCAAAAAAAAAAATAATAAAAGTCTAAATTTCAAAATAAAATTGCGTTTATTGGTAAAGAACGATCAGCTCAAGAGTTCCTGGAGGGTCACAACTAAAGAAAAGTGATGGTACTATCAATATTTTTTCATATATGAAAAAGGCCGGCAGAAACGAGGCCACACACCAGGACCGAACTTTATAGAAATAAAAAAAACATATTTCGATTTAAATAATAAGCTATTTGACGCTACAAAATCCCCGTTGCTGGGTTTTTTTTTACTCTAAAATATGGGTACTACCCTACTTAGTATATTTTTAGTGAAATGTGTTAAAGGCCGGCTACATTTTTGCTCCAAAACTAGAAATAACTAAAAAAAAAATAATAAAAGTCTAAATTTCAAAATAAAATTGCGTTTATTGGTAAAGAACGATCAGCTCAAGAGTTCCTGGAGGGTCACAACTAAAGAAAAGTGATGGTACTATCAATATTTTTTCATATATGAAAAAGGCCGGCAGAAACGAGGCCACACACCAGGACCGAACTTTATAGAAATAAAAAAAACATATTTCGATTTAAATAATAAGCTATTTGACGCTACAAAATCCCCGTTGCTGGGGGTTTTTTTACTCTAAAATATGGGTACTACCCTACTTAGTATATTTTTAGTGAAATGGGTTAAAGGCCGGCTACATTTTTGCTCCAAAACTAGAAAAAACTAAAAAAAAAATAATAAAAGTTTAAATTTCAAAATAAAATTGCGTTTATTGGTAAAGAACGATCAGCTCAAGAGTTCCTGAAGGGTCACAACTAAAGAAAAGTGATGGTACTATCAATATTTTTTCATATATAAAAAAGGCCGGCAGAAACGAGGCCACACACCAGGACCGAACTTTATAGAAATAAAAAAAACATATTTCGATTTAAATAATAAGCTATTTGACGCTACAAAATCCCCGTTGCTGGGGTTTTTTTTACTCTAAAATATGGGTACTACCCTACTTAGTATATTTTTAGTGAAATGGGTTAAAGGCCGGCTACATTTTTGCTCCAAAACTAGAAAAAACTAAAAAAAAAATAATAAAAGTTTAAATTTCAAAATAAAATTGCGTTTATTGGTAAAGAACGATCAGCTCAAGAGTTCCTGAAGGGTCACAACTAAAGAAAAGTGATGGTACTATCAATATTTTTTCATATATAAAAAAGGCCGGCAGAAACGAGGCCACACACCAGGACCGAACTTTATAGAAATAAAAAAAACATATTTCGATTTAAATAATAAGCTATTTGACGCTACAAAATCCCCGTTGCTGGGGTTTTTTTTACTCTAAAATATGGGTACTACCCTACTTAGTATATTTTTAGTGAAATGTGTTAAAGGCCGGCTACATTTTTGCTCCAAAACTAGAAAAAACTAAAAAAAAAAGTAATAAAAGTCTAAATTTGAAAATAAAATTGCGTTTATTGGTAGAGAACGATCAGCTCAAGAGTTCCTGGAGAGTCACAACTAAAGAAAAGTGATGGTACTATCAATATGTTTTCATATATAAAAAAGGCCGGCAGAAACGAGGCCACACACCAGGACCGAACTTTATAGAAATAAAAAAAACATATTTTGATTTAAATAATAAGCTATTTGACGCTACAAAATCCCCGTTGCTGGTTTTTTTTTACTCTAAAATATGGGTGCTACCTTACTTAGTATATTTTTAGTGAAATGTGTTAAAGGCCGGCTACATTTTTGCTCCAAAACTAAAAAAAACTAAAAAAAAATAATAAAAGTCTAAATTTGAAAATAAAATTGCGTTTATTGGTAGAGAACGATCAGCTCAAGAGTTCCTGGAGAGTCACAACTAAAGAAAAGTGATGGTACAATCAATATTTTTTCATATATAAAAAAGGCCGGCAGAAACGAGGCCACACACCAGGACCGAACTTTATAGAAATAAAAAAAACATATTTCGATTTAAATAATAAGCTATTTGACGCTACAAAATCCCCGTTGCTGGGGTTTTTTTTACTCTAAAATATGGGTACTACCCTACTTAGTATATTTTTAGTGAAATGTGTTAAAGGCCGGCTACATTTTTGCTCCAAAACTAGAAAAAACCTAAAAAAAAATATTAAAAGTCTAAATTTCGAAATAAAATTGCGTTTATTGGCAAAGAACGATCAGCTCAAGAGTTCTTGGAGGGTCACAACTAAAGAAAAGTGATGGTACTATCAATATTTTTTCATATTTGAAAAAGGCCGGCAGAAACGAGGCCACACACCAGGACCGAACTTTATAGAAATAAAAAAAACATATTTCGATTTAAATAATAAGCTATTTGACGCTACAAAATCCCCGTTGCTGGGGGTTTTTTTACTCAAAAATATGGGTACTACCCTACTTAGTATATTTTTAGTGAAATGGGTTAAAGGCCGGCTACATTTTTGCTCCAAAACTAGAAAAAAAAATAATAAAAGTCTAAATTTCAAAATAAAATTGCGTTTATTGGTAAAGAACGATCAGCTCAAGAGTTCCTGGAGGGTCACAACTAAAGAAAAGTGATGGTACTATCAATATTTTTTCATATATGAAAAAGGCCGGCAGAAACGAGGCCACACACCAGGACCGAACTTTATAGAAATAAAAAAAACATATTTCGATTTAAATAATAAGCTATTTGACGCTACAAAATCCCCGTTGCTGGTTTTTTTTTTACTCTAAAATATGGGTACTACCCTACTTAGTATATTTTTAGTGAAATGGGTTAAAGGCCGGCTACATTTTTGCTCCAAAACTAGAAAAAACTAAAAAAAAAATAATAAAAGTTTAAATTTCAAAATAAAATTGCGTTTATTGGTAAAGAACGATCAGCTCAAGAGTTCCTGAAGGGTCACAACTAAAGAAAAGTGATGGTACTATCAATATTTTTTCATATATAAAAAAGGCCGGCAGAAACGAGGCCACACACCAGGACCGAACTTTATAGAAATAAAAAAAACATATTTCGATTTAAATAATAAGCTATTTGACGCTACAAAATCCCCGTTGCTGGGGTTTTTTTTACTCTAAAATATGGGTACTACCCTACTTAGTATATTTTTAGTGAAATGTGTTAAGGGCCGGCTACATTTTTGCTCCAAAACTAGAAAAAACTAAAAAAAAAAGTAATAAAAGTCTAAATTTTCAATAAAACTGCGTTTATTGGTAAAGAACGATGCAATAGTATCAGGATAGTTTATAATACAAAAAAATGCTGCTGTGATATGACACACATATCGGATGGATTATTTGTGTCCAAATTTTTCGCCTGGACTAATATTCTTCAATAATAGAAAACCCAATATTTAATTTTAAAGTTCATTTATAATATACATCACTCCAATAATGCCTTTGATATAAATAAGAAGCCTTAATAAAGCAAAACTAAAAATTAGCAACATTGGAAAATTCCTTAGAACATGAAACGCCTCTTTTCGTTTGAGAAATGCCGGCAGACGCTCGGTTTGCTAAACTATGCGTTTGAAGTCCATCGTGGGCCAACCCGCACACGCTACCGCCGGAGAATCAGACTACGCCGAATCGTAGTCGGCACCTTTCTTTTCATTTTGTTATGCGCCTTCCCGGAAGTAAAATTACCAAGAATAAATTATGGTTAAAAGTGCATAAACAGTAGTTCTAGAGTTCTCGATTAAAAATTGTAAGAGTTCTATGCAAATAAATTATTAATTTAAAAAAAGGCGCTAACTTCACGCAGCGACGTTTTTTTCAATTAAAAATAGTTCTGAATACATTTTTGGACAAAGCCCAACAAGTTTTAGAGTTCCTGACTATTTTTTGAAATTGTTATTTCGTCTAGCGTAAACTAGAGCAAACAGGCAAAAAGCTGGAAAACCACGTGACTAACTAAAAATGTATACGATTTGTTTTTGATACTTCTGATATGAGTTCAAAGTACTACCTGAATAGTTCCAAAAGAGTACAGGTCGAGAAAGTTATTTAATCAAAACATTTTTTCCGATAATTTATTTCAGTTTAAGTCGCCAAGCTGTCGGCGCCTATGGTCGTGCGTGGTGCTTTCCGTACTCTGCAGGGGACGTTCCGAACTTTTCCAATAAGCGCACCTCTTTAGACTTCTCTTTCTTTCATTATAAGAAAGACCAGGGCGATAAAAAAGAAGTCGCATTGGAGCTAAGTTATGGAACGTCCTCCACATAAGAGCCGGTTCCCTTGTCGGCTTCTTTGATGCACCGGCATTCTCTTTTCGGTGAGCCATACCGGTAATTATCAAAGATGCCCACAATTTTAAGGAAGAAAAAATGGAGGGAAAATAATAAAATACAAAATTAGTAAATAATTTAAAACGTCTTGGGTTCCTAAATTTTCTGTTGCATTTTAGGATCTTAGAAATCTTATAAACTGCAGCATGAATATATCTATTACCAGCTACATAACATAACATACAGTTCTGTAGTTTTTTTTTCGCCTAATTCTGAAATAAGTACAAGTTTGTGTTCTGACCAAAAGCCATGCAGGTTTATGCGAATACGGCGTCGTGTGCCAAACGCGTCTTTCTACTAGGTCAGAGAGGTTTTGGAGCATCCGATCCGTTTGTTCCCCTTACTTATTCTAAAAAATCTAAATCTTGTTTTTATTAATAACACTTGCATGTTTTCTTTAAAAAAGTTTTTCGACCTGTACCCTTTTAGAACTATTCGGGCGCTACTCTGAACTCATATCAGAACTATCAATTACAAATCGCATACATTTTTGGCTTGCCACGTGGTTAAGATAAAAGACTTAATTTTATTTATAACAATTGCCTGTTTTCTTTAAAATACTTTTTCGGTCTGTACTATTCTACAACCATTCAGACGCTACTCAGAACTCATATTAGAATTATCCAAAATAAATCGCACACATGGAATTTTACCAGCATCGGTTTGTTCCCGTTACTTATTCTAAAAAATCTGAAACTTGTTTTTATTTATAACACTTGTGTGTTTTCTTTAAAAAAGTTTTTTGACCAGTAATTTTTTAGAACTATTCAGGCGCTACTCTGAACCCATATCAGAACTATCGAGAACAAATCGCACAGATGTAATTTTACCAGCATCCGTTTGTTCCCGTTACTTATTCTAAAAAATCTGAAACTCGTGTTTGCTTATAAAACTTGCGTTTTTAAAAAAAAGTTTTTCGACCTGTACTATCGTAGAAGTATTCAGGCATTACTCAGAATTCATATTAGAACTATCCAAAACAAATCGTACCCATACATTTTAGGAAAGCCACGTGATTTACCGGCTTCTTGTCAGTTTGCTCTCGCTAATCATAAAAACTATTTCCAAAAATAGTCAGGAACTTTAGAAATCTTCGGGCTTAATGTAAAAATGTATTTAGAACTATTTTTAATAGAAAAAACGGCGCTGCATGAAGTTAGCGACCTGTTTTTAAAATAAACATTCGTTTCTGTATGGCACTCTTGAAATTTCTAGTCAAGAACTCTAGAACTATTCGTAATTAACTTGGAACTTAAAACCAAAAAAGAATCTAGAAAAAAAACCTTTTTAGGTTTTTCTAGTTTTGGAGCAAAAATGTAGCCGGCCTTTAACATATTTCATTAAAAATATACTTAGTAGGGTAGTACCCATATTTTAGAGTAAAAAAACTCAGAACAACGGGGATTTTGAAGCGTCAAATAGCTTATTATTTGAATCGAAATATGTTTTTTTTTATTTTTATAAAGTTCGGTTCTGGTGTGTGGCCTCGTTTCTGCCGGCCTTTTTCATATATGAAAATATATTGACTGTACCATCACTTTTCTTTAGTTGTGACCCTCCAGGAACCCTTGATGTGATCGTTCTTTACCAATAAACGCAGTTTTATTTAAAATTTAGACTTTTATAATTTTTTTTTAGTTTCTAGTTTTGGAGCAAAAATGTAGCCGGCCTTTGACATATTTCATTAAAAATATACTTAGTAGGGTAGTACCCATATTTTAGAGTAAAAAAAAACCAGCAACGGGGATTTTGTAGCGTGAAATAGCTTATTATTTAAATTGAAATAAGTTTTTTTTATTTCTATAAATTTCGGTTCTGGTGTGTGGCCTCGTTTCTACCGGCCTTTTTCATATATGAAAAAATATTGATTGTACCATCACTTTTCTTTAGTTGTGACTCTCCAGGAACTCTTGAGCTGATCGTTCTCTACCAATAAACGCAATTTTATTTTCAAATTTAGACTTTTATTATTTTTTTTTAGTTTTTTTTAGTTTTGGAGCAAAAATGTAGCCGGCCTTTAACACATTTCACTAAAAATATACTAAGTAAGGTAGCACCCATATTTTAGAGTAAAAAAAACCCAGCAACGGGGATTTTGTAGCGTCAAATAGCTTATTATTTAAATCAAAATATGTTTTTTTTATTTCTATAAAGTTCGGTCCTGGTGTGTGGCCTCGTTTCTGCCGGCCTTTTTTATATATGAAAAAATATTGATAGTACCATCACTTTTCTTTAGTTGTGACCCTCCAAGAACTCTTGAGCTGATCGTTCTTTACCAATAAACGCAATTTTATTTTGAAATTTAGACTTTTATTTTTTTTTAGTTTTTTCTAGTTTTGGAGCAAAAATGTAGCCGGCCTTTAACCCATTTCACTAAAAATATACTAAGTAGGGTAGTACCCATATTTTAGAGTAAAAAAACCCCCAGCAACGGGGATTTTGTAGTGTCAAATAGCTTATTATTTAAATCGAAATATGTTTTTTTTATTTCTATAAAGTTCGGTCCTGGTGTGTGGCCTCGTTTCTGCCGGCCTTTTTTATATATGAAAAAATATTGATAGTACCATCACTTTTCTTTAGTTGTGACCCTCCAAGAACTCTTGAGCTGATCGTTCTTTACCAATAAACGCAATTTTATTTTGAAATTTAGACTTTTATTTTTTTTTAGTTTTTTTCTAGTTTTGGAGCAAAAATGTAGCCGGCCTTTAACTCATTTCACTAAAAATATACTAAGTAGGGTAGTACCCATATTTTAGAGTAAAAAAACCCCCAGCAACGGGGATTTTGTAGCGTCAAATAGCTTATTATTTAAATCGAAATATGTTTTTTTTATTTCTATAAAGTTCGGTCCTGGTGTGTGGCCTCGTTTCTGCCGGCCTTTTTCATATATGAAAAAATATTGATAGTACCATCACTTTTCTTTAGTTGTGACCCTCCAGGAACTCTTGAGCTGATGGTTCTTTACCAATAAACGCAATTTTATTTTGAAATTTAGACTTTCATTATTTTTTTTTTATTTTTTTCTAGTTTTGGAGCAAAAATGTAGCCGGCCTTTAACCCATTTCACTAAAAATATACTAAGTAGGGTAGTACCCATATTTTAGAGTAAAAAAACCCCCAGCAACGGGGATTTTGTAGCGTCAAATAGCTTATTATTTAAATCGAAATATGTTTTTTTTATTTCTATAAAGTTCGGTCCTGGTGTGTGGCCTCGTTTCTGCCGGCCTTTTTCATATATGAAAAAATATTGATAGTACCATCACTTTTCTTTAGTTGTGACCCTCCAGGAACTCTTGAGCTGATGGTTCTTTACCAATAAACGCAATTTTATTTTGAAATTTAGACTTTCATTATTTTTTTTTTAGTTTTTTCTAGTTTTGGAGCAAAAATGTAGCCGGCCTTTAACCCATTTCACTAAAAATATACTAAGTAGGGTAGTACCCATATTTTAGAGTAAAAAAACCCCCAGCAACGGGGATTTTGTAGCGTCAAATAGCTTATTATTTAAATCGAAATATGTTTTTTTTATTTCTATAAAGTTCGGTCCTGGTGTGTGGCCTCGTTTCTGCCGGCCTTTTTTATATATGAAAAAATATTGATAGTACCATCACTTTTCTTTAGTTGTGACCCTTCAGGAACTCTTGAGCTGATCGTTCTTTACCAATAAACGCAATTTTATTTTGAAATTTAAACTTTTATTATTTTTTTTTTAGTTTTTTCTAGTTTTGGAGCAAAAATGTAGCCGGCCTTTAACCCATTTCACTAAAAATATACTAAGTAGGGTAGTACCCATATTTTAGAGTAAAAAAACCCCCAGCAACGGGGATTTTGTAGCGTCAAATAGCTTATTATTTAAATCGAAATATGTTTTTTTTATTTCTATAAAGTTCGGTCCTGGTGTGTGGCCTCGTTTCTGCCGGCCTTTTTCATATATGAAAAAATATTGATAGTACCATCACTTTTCTTTAGTTGTGACCCTCCAGGAACTCTTGAGCTGATCGTTCTTTACCAATAAACGCAATTTTATTTTGAAATTTAGACTTTTATTATTTTTTTTTTAGTTATTTCTAGTTTTGGAGCAAAAATGTAGCCGGCCTTTAACACATTTCACTAAAAATATACTAAGTAGGGTAGTACCCATATTTTAGAGTAAAAAAAACCCCAGCAACGGGGATTTTGTAGCGTCAAATAGCTTATTATTTAAATCGAAATATGTTTTTTTTATTTCTATAAAGTTCGGTCCTGGTGTGTGGCCTCGTTTCTGCCGGCCTTTTTCATATATGAAAAAATATTGATAGTACCATCACTTTTCTTTAGTTGTGACCCTCCAGGAACTCTTGAGCTGATCGTTCTTTACCAATAAACGCAATTTTATTTTGAAATTTAGACTTTTATTATTTTTTTTTTATTTTTTCTAGTTTTGGAGCAAAAATGTAGCCGGCCTTTAACACATTTCACTAAAAATATACTAAGTAGGGTAGTACCCATATTTTAGAGTAAAAAAACCCCAGCAACGGGGATTTTGTAGCGTCAAATAGCTTATTATTTAAATCGAAATATGTTTTTTTTTTCTATAAAGTTCGGTCCTGGTGTGTGGCCTCGTTTCTGCCGGCCTTTTTTATATATGAAAAAATATTGATAGTACCATCACTTTTCTTTAGTTGTGACTCTTCAGGAACTCTTGAGCTGATCGTTCTTTACCAATAAACGCAATTTTATTTTGAAATTTAAACTTTTATTATTTTTTTTTTAGTTTTTTCTAGTTTTGGAGCAAAAATGTAGCCGGCCTTTAACCCATTTCACTAAAAATATACTAAGTAGGGTAGAACCCATATTTTAGAGTAAAAAAAACCCCAGCAACGGGGATTTTGTAGCGTCAAATAGCTTATTATTTAAATCGAAATATGTTTTTTTTATTTCTATAAAGTTCGGTCCTGGTGTGTGGCCTCGTTTCTGCCGGCCTTTTTCATATATGAAAAAATATTGATAGTACCATCACTTTTCTTTAGTTGTGACCCTCCAGGAACTCTTGAGCTGATCGTTCTTTACCAATAAACGCAATTTTATTTTGAAATTTAGACTTTTATTATTATTTTTTTTAGTTTTTGCTAGTTTTGGAGCAAAAATGTAGCCGGCCTTTAACACATTTCACTAAAAATATACTAAGTAGGGTAGTACCCATATTTTAGAGTTAAAAAAACCCCAGCAACGGGGATTTTGTAGCGTCAAATAGCTTATTATTTAAATCGAAATATGTTTTTTTTATTTCTATAAAGTTCGATCCTGGTGTGTGGCCTCGTTTCTGCCGGCCTTTTTTATATATGAAAAAATATTGATAGTACCATCACTTTTCTTTAGTTGTGACCCTCCAAGAACTCTTGAGCTGATCGTTCTTTACCAATAAACGCAATTTTATTTTGAAATTTAGACTTTCATTATTTTTTTTTAGTTTTTTCTAGTTTTGGAGCAAAAATGTAGCCGGCCTTTAACCCATTTCACTAAAAATATACTAAGTAGGGTAGTACCCATATTTTAGAGTAAAAAAACCCCCAGCAACGGGGATTTTGTAGCGTCAAATAGCTTATTATTTAAATCGAAATATGTTTTTTTTATTTCTATAAAGTTCGGTCCTGGTGTGTGGCCTCGTTTCTGCCGGCCTTTTTCATATATGAAAAAATATTGATAGTACCATCACTTTTCTTTAGTTGTGACTCTCCAGGAACTCTTGAGCTGATCGTTCTTTACCAATAAACGCAATTTTATTTTGAAATTTAGACTTTTATTATTTTTTTTTTTAGTTTTTGCTAGTTTTGGAGCAAAAATGTAGCCGGCCTTTAACCCATTTCACTAAAAATATACTAAGTAGGGTAGTACCCATATTTTAGAGTAAAAAAAACCCCAGCAACGGGGATTTTGTAGCGTCAAATAGCTTATTATTTAAATCGAAATATGTTTTTTTTATTTCTATAAAGTTCGGTCCTGGTGTGTGGCCTCGTTTCTGCCGGCCTTTTTTATATATGAAATAATATTGATAGTACCATCACTTTTCTTTAGTTGTGACCCTCTAAGAACTCTTGAGCTGATCGTTCTTTACCAATAAACGCAATTTTATTTTGAAATTTAGACTTTTATTATTTTTTTTTAGTTTTTTCTAGTTTTGGAGCAAAAATGTAGCCGGCCTTTAACCCATTTCACTAAAAATATACTAAGTAGGGTAGTACCCATATTTTAGAGTAAAAAAAACCCCAGCAACGGGGATTTTGTAGCGTCAAATAGCTTATTATTTAAATCGAAATATGTTTTTTTTATTTCTATAAAGTTCGGTCCTGGTGTGTGGCCTCGTTTCTGCCGGCCTTTTTCATATATGAAAAAATATTGATAGTACCATCACTTTTCTTTAGTTGTGACCCTCCAGGAACTCTTGAGCTGATGGTTCTTTACCAATAAACGCAATTTTATTTTGAAATTTAGACTTTCATTATTTTTTTTTTAGTTTTTTCTAGTTTTGGAGCAAAAATGTAGCCGGCCTTTAACCCATTTCACTAAAAATATACTAAGTAGGGTAGTACCCATATTTTAGAGTAAAAAACCCCCAGCAACGGGGATTTTGTAGCGTCAAATAGCTTATTATTTAAATCGAAATATATTTTTTTTATTTCTATAAAGTTCGGTCCTGGTGTGTGGCCTCGTTTCTGCCGGCCTTTTTTATATATGAAAAAATATTGATAGTACCATCACTTTTCTTTAGTTGTGACTCTTCAGGAACTCTTGAGCTGATCGTTCTTTACCAATAAACGCAATTTTATTTTGAAATTTAAACTTTTATTATTTTTTTTTTAGTTTTTTCTAGTTTTGGAGCAAAAATGTAGCCGGCCTTTAACCCATTTCACTAAAAATATACTAAGTAGGGTAGTACCCATATTTTAGAGTAAAAAAACCCCCAGCAACGGGGATTTTGTAGCGTCAAATAGCTTATTATTTAAATCGAAATATGTTTTTTTTATTTCTATAAAGTTCGGTCCTGGTGTGTGGCCTCGTTTCTGCCGGCCTTTTTCATATATGAAAAAATATTGATAGTACCATCACTTTTCTTTAGTTGTGACCCTCCAGGAACCCTTGAGCGGATTGTTCCCTTGCATATAAATATTATTTTGTTCATTTAAAGTTAATTTTACAGATAAATTTCGACCGGCGGGTATGTCATTTTATTGAAAATGTAGTTAGTAAGGTATTCCCTATATCTTTTATTAAACAAATTTAGCAGTAAGGGTTTTGCGGCTGCAAATGTATAGTTTTCAAAAACATATTTTAAATTACTGTCTTTTTTAAAATTTCGGTCTTGATTTTTAAGATAATAATTTATATCAGCATGTGATATTTTTTCATTTTTTATAATCAATATGGGACGTTTTTTTCATTTGTTATAATCAATTTCAGTGGTTTATTAATCATATTGCATTTAAACATTAGTAATCCATAAAAGATTTTATGCGCGGTGCAGGTTGTCTTGGCCCGGCAACAAACCCGCTCGTTGGAATTGCGACCGGCGCGACGCACTTGCGTTGCCAAATGCCGTTGCTAACCTGACTACGGTCAAACTTTTGTCCATGACTTTAGATTTCGTATTAACTGGTAACAAATAAATATTTTTTTATTAACTGTAATAAAATATTTTTTTATTAACTGTAATAAAATAATTTTTCATTACCTGATTAACATAACTGTGACTCCTTGGCGTAGGCGAATTAACAGCACTATATGTGGAAGACTCGGGAGTACTTATCGAGGAATCATCAACATAGTCGCTTGTTGGTGATTGATCAGGAAGAACTTGAACGCTGTTTTTCACCGGGGTTGAATTTGTGCTACTCAGGGGAGATGTATTGATGTTCATACCTTGAAAAACCAACGGCTAATCAAATTATTATTTCCAAATCTTACTGAAATGCATAAAATAATTCATTAAGCGGACTGGTTGCATCAAAGACAAGCGGCAGGTTTAGTATGTCAATTAACTCTAGCAAGACTAAACATTCTATGTAGTATTTGTACAACTTGTAATGTTTCCATTAATGATATAATTTATAACATGTAGACTACCTGACACAGGAGATAGGAACTTGTATGGCAATACCAACTATCAAAAAATATATTACTAAACTTTTAGTACAAATTTGGGCGGATCAATTTTATGATCCGTCCGATATTTATGCCCGATCATTCGGATTTTGTAATTACTGTCAAATATATCAGTTCTATCCTTAAAGCGCTGTTTAAGTTAGTTTAAGTGACATTAAAATTGCCAAGTTTGACAAGTTTTTTTATACTAACTGTCTCCTGTCTCTTACCTGAAGAAACGGAAACCTAATAGAACCACCCTCAGCACTTATACGAGACGTTTCCAGGACATGACTTAGAGTCAGACAACAGTCCACAACCCAGTAATCAATCAATCATTTGTGGTACCTTTTTGGAAAGCTCTTTAAGGCCAAAAGTTAGTAGTCATCTTAAACCTTAGTTTAAAGTTCAAAAATCATAGAAATGTCAAAAATGATCTATTTATTATGTGGGATTGATAGCAACTCTAACTAATAACTAAACTAATACTATCGATAATCGAGTACGCCGGCAAAAACATTTTTCAATTTAAAAATTATTTACAGACGCTAACATAACTACTTTAAACTATTTACGGCTAGAAAAATAGATCTTAATGTTCAGTGGTAGTGAGTGAGTTCCCTTTCCCCTTATAACACCCTCCCCGGTCTGTGAATCACAGGAGATTTCAGACTATTACTACTAACATAAAATTAAATAAGTTATATGACCGAAGTTGGTGAGAGAATTTCAGGTCCCCCGTAGCGCAATTGGCAGCGCGCTTGACATGTAATCGAGAGGTTCTGAGTTCGATTAGGCAATCCAACGATGTGTCAAAATGGCAGCTGGATGGCAAATACTGCTTTGTAATTGGTACACGTGACCATAAAAATAATGTTGCTGGTGGCACTTAACTGGTGACTCAATGCTTTTTGCCATCCAACCGCCATATTGAATCACGTGGTTTGGATTCCCTAATTCCCAGCGGAGGCATAAAACTTTTTCAATTTTAATCGAGTCTGTACGCCGGCAAAAACATTTTTCAATTTAAAAATAATACTAAATTATTAGTATATAAGTTTTAAAATATAGTGTCGTTTGTTTGTTGACCTGTACCAGTGTTGTGTTTTGATTGTCTAGTGCCTAAGTTTTTGACCTGCTAGCCCCGATGATGGTTTTTTACCGAAACGCGTAGGCAGTAATCGTTTTTTTTATATTAAAGAAGGTAAAGGATAAATTTGCTTTCTTATTCAGGTAATTATCACATATATACATACACTATATTGCTAATACCATGATTCAATGATGACACCACTGTAAGCAGATAATCAGGGGCCGTTGAGTTTGCGCAGCTCAGAAATTTGCTTCTTGATGTAAACATTTGACAGGACCGACTTTCAAAATATTTTTACAAGCTTTTATTTAAATTTACCCGTTAGTTCGGGTGTGTACAGTTTATGGTCAAATTTTTTTTTTTTTTTTTTTTTTTTTTTATGATAAAACACCTGCACTGTAGGAAAAATCCTTTAAGGCGCTCTGGGAGCGGTGCGAGTGCGAAAAAAGCGATTAACGTTGGTCTTGAAACGTTGAAGATTGTATTCATTGGGAAACACGACCTCAGGAAGATCATTCCACAAAGATGACGTTCTCCAGATGAAAGAATTCTTGAACAATGAAGTTCGAGGAGTACTAAGCTGAACAACATATGGATGAGCGGCAGTGGTTTGCCGTGTATTTCTGTTTTGAATTGCTCTAGGTGGAATCAAGTGGGCAATGTCAGTCGAACACCTGCCATGGAAATATCTGTAAAAGAGAGCCAAATCACCAACCTGTCTTCGATGCTCCAGGCTATCGAGGGTCTTGGTCAGCTCGGGGTCGCCGATCAGACGAATGGCTCTCCTTTGAATGGAATCCAGTAGCCGAAGGGTGTGCTTGGGTGCAGAGCTCCAGACATGAGAGCAATATTCTAATGATGGTCGAATCTGGGCTTTGTAGAGTGTCAAAAGTTGATGAGGTGTGTACAACCTTTTGGTGCGGAAAAGTACACCAAGTTTCTGTGCAGCTGCCTTGGCAATTGCGGCAACGTGATCATGCCAAGACATATTACCTCCCAGATTGACCCCCAGCAAATTAATAGACGGTGCCAGGGGAATTGCGTGTCCTGCCATGACTATATCCGGTTCTGCAATGTTAACCTTTTTGGAGAAGACTGCTGCCTGGGTTTTCTTAGCATTAAATTCGACTTGGTTACTGTCACCCCAAGCCAAAATTTCTTCCAGGTCTTTGTTGAGGCGCAATACTTCATGCTGCCTGCGAAGATGTGCGTCGGCAGCGGATGTTTGGGGAGTCAAGGTAAAAGATGAGACAAGTGTGCTGTCATCAGCAAAGCTATAAATTGGATTTTGGGTTTTCACTAGAAGGTCGTTAATATACAGTAAAAAGAGGGTAGGCGACAATATGGACCCTTGAGGAACACCGGCATTGATGGTGAAGGTGTCTGAGAGAAACCCGTCAATCGCCACTTGCAGAGAACGGTTCTTAAGGAAGCTGGTTAACCATAAACAGAATCCATTAGGCATACCGTAGGATCGCAATTTACTTAGAAGCCCATCGTGCCAAACACGATCAAAAGCCCTAGAGATGTCCAGTGCAACAGCCCGGGATTCTCCATGATGTTCGATGGTGTTGCTCCAAAGATGGGTGACATATATGATATAAATAAAACTAAGTAACCAATATTTTACATACCTGAAATACTTTATTCCTGGTATTGAACCGCGATTCGTGCAAAAAAGGATCATGCACTTTTTTCTACCCATTTTGAGACACAAGTCGCTAACAATAACACAACACAACAAAATGTCTAGTAAAGTTTTATACCTAAATTCGCACCCAAAACTTAAAAATAATATCCACAATCACACACGGTCATACGGAACATCCGAACGAATACAACGTAAAAAAAGATGGAAACGACTAACAACTTACAAACTAACAAAAAAAAATGTCTAAAGTAAAGTTTTATAAATATTAACACCCAAAACTTGGAAATTATAACGACACGAATGAACGAAACAAAAGATGGCGACGAATAAGAATACAACTGCGAGCCGGTTCTGTTTAAGAGACCTTGGGTTCTGTTTACGTTCTGTTAGAAATCGTGTCGGTTGCCTAATTGTTTCCCTACTGCGCAAGCGCCACGGACCCAAACTCAGGTTATTTTAAATCGCACGATGGGTGTCTTCTTGCTTCGTGCGGCTGCTTGTATTGGCAATATAGTGTATGTATATATGTGGTAATGATGCCCTTTCTGGAGAGTAGATATGAATTTGTTGTTCAGCAAGACATGATGCGCGGCAGTAAAGAAGGAGTCTACTGACTAGTAGGCCAACCGGTGGACGTCAGTCCGTGGACTGTCCATCCGCTGGCCGGTCATTATTGATAGTCACACTGCATTTTCAGTTTTGTTTACCGGCCGGATTCGATTGCGGCCCCCATTTCACTACACACGTAGTTTTTTATCGTCAGTATAAACAAGTCACAAGAAGGGAGCGCAGCGGCAATTGTTATTATATCACACAAGCAGAGAAAAAGAAAAACAATTTGGATGAGAGTGGTTAAAAAGACGTTGCACTTTCTCCTACATGGAGCTTATAATAACATACTGGGTGTTCCCTGTCTCCTGCGTCACCCAGTTTAATAAGCATAAAATCAGAATCCTCTGATTTGTTACCTACCAAGAAAATACTTCCCACCTTTGAGTACATCTCCTTCGTGCAACCACGAAAGACTAGTCAGGTCGTCATCGGGCCCTTTCTGACTCTGGGCGACAGCTAACAGAATGGATATAGGCGATTGCGCGTGGTGCACTGGAGTAAGTGCTATCGGACTCGCTGGCACTGACATACGTGGAGGTGGAGGAGCTGATTCACTCTGAGCAGACCCTGGCCTTTCGGGAGACATCGACTTGGAAGATGGGTAGGTTAATGACTGAAAATTATACGTTAATATTATTTAAGTTAATCTTTATGTCGTGTTCCAAATTCGATGCTCACCATTTTGACCGGGGTTGCTAATACAGTGAGAATGACCGTTAAAACAGTAAAGTTATTTGGGGAAATGGGGGGGAAGTAAAGTCCTATCTACCTTCTTTATTCAAATTTATTAAAATCGCCTACGCGTTTCAGTTGTTTTAAGTCATCATCAGGGCGTGGAAATAGTAAAAATGCCCATGTACGGACAGTTAAGACACATATAGCGTGACGCACACAGTCAATTCGAACTAGACACTACATTAAATTATAACATTATGTAATTAAAATTAAAATCAAATTGAATTGAATTCAGTTTTATTGTTGTATGTAAATACCACAATGCTAGTCAAACTATAAAAGTTTATTTTAATTTTGTAGTGTGTATAGTCTATTTCAGAAAGGTGTAGAGTAATAAAATGGAAAATTCCGTCCAGTTTGGCTTAATTTAGGTGTCGGCCATAGGCGCAGGTAAATTTTGTGCATTAAATTCTTTATGATACCTTACCAAAGAAAAAAAAGAAGATAATTTGATAAAGAAGGAACTATTAGCTATAGCAAATTTACACACAGATCGCTTTATGAAATATGCCATGGAAGATGTAGCTGAAAGACATAGGGTAACTGTACTGCGCACAACGCCATATCATTGCAAACTATATCCTATAGAACTTATATGGGCGAAAGTGAAGACGTTAAGCTATTGTTTGATTAAGCCATTAAGGAAGTGACACCAGAGAACTGGCGAAAAGCAGTCCATCATGTCATTAAAGAAGAGGAGAAAATGTGGAATCTTGACCATTTTCAGTGTTTGTGAATGGATAACAATAGGCAAAACCCACAAATTGACCCAAACCCGGGTGAAATTATGAAAGTGGCTTAAATATTAGTTGGGTCACTCTGCAGTCCCTTTGCATACCTTATGAGCTTTTATTACTCTACATCTTTCTAAAATATACTATAGTAGGTGTTGACTATGTGTTCTTACATGGAAATTTTCACAATTTTGACGCCCTGATGATGGCTTAAAACAGTCGAAACGCCTAGGCGATTTTAAGAAATTTGAATAAAGAAGGTAGATAGGACTTTACTTCCCCCATTTTCCCAAATAATTTAAAAATACCCTCCTAGAGAGCAACTATAAACTTTTTCTACAAAAGGTTTATTTTTAAAGGTTTGCGGCAAACTAAAAAATAATTTTACATCATTTGACTGGAAGTAATTTGATGGATGATGGCCGAATTTGATTTTCATTAATAGTTTGTAAATTCTTTACCTAAAAACTGTCACATGGTTAATAAACGTTTTTCCTGAAGAAATTAATATTTTGGTTTCAACTAAAATTATTGTCCTTTGTATTTTAGTTACATACCAGAACTTCAATTTAATGGCGGCCATCTTGATTTTTACATCGTAATATTAATATTATTTATCTCCCAATTGCCTTTAACATGATAGCGCATACATGTCCAAAAAAAAATTAAAATTGGCAAAATTTAAGCAAAGTTAATACTTTATCTCAATCTGGCCATACCGCTGTAATGTAGATAACTACCTAGTTCATTAAAATTAATATTTTGATTTTATTATTATAATGATGTAAAAGGATAAAATTGAATGTGTAAAATTAAATCTGCAAAAGTATCATCACAAAATCATAGATTAACTAACCTGTCCGACTTTGTAATAAAAAATAATTCTATATTTAAAAATATATGTAATTGTAGAAATAATGAAAAATAATTTAAAAAGTATACTTAATTAAGAGAGTTTAAAAAAAATAAATGATTTCAATATACTTAAGTATAATTATCTATCTACAACCTCTTTTATCTTGTTATCATCTTGAACAATCCATATTTTTAATTTTGTTTGTTGTTTGAAGACCAACAGTTTTTAAATTATTTGGCAATAAATTGAGAATTTTAATGCCAACAAACAAGGCATTCTTTTTTAAAAGTGTTATATATTATAGAAACAAAGATTTGTTTTTGTCTTGTTTCATGCATATGGTTAATATTTTCGATTTGTAAAAAATTATTATTTATGTGTATACAGGGTGCTACAAATTCGTGTGCGTGCAAGGGGATCTTGAAAACGGTACGAGATACGAAGTTGATTAAATTGAGGCAAAGTTGCCTATTTTGGGAACTAATAATTTGGTGAGAGAAAATTTTAATTATTCCGAATACCTTCGGAGATATCCGAAAACAAACCGAAATTTTTAGTTTTGGGTTTTATTTTTTTTTGTCTTTATTTTTCACTTGGGTGAAAAACAAAAAACACTTTCTTATAGTCGTTTTTATGCTCTAAAAGATAGCGTTATTCGTTTTAAATCCGACGTTTCGTTCTCTAGCTACCAACCTCAACTCAATTTTTTTAAATACGGACCCGAAATTTTTAAAACAGTTTTAGGGACTTCTAGCTTTAGAAATTTAATTCAATTTAAAGGTTTTTAAAACATTAACGTTTTGTCATCAAATAACATAATAATATTATTAATATTTCAAATTATCCTCTCTTTACTATTACGACCCTGGAAACTATTTTTAGGATTGCTTAAATATTAAATTTACATTACAGGAAGACATCGTCTTTAGGCCGTTTATTATTTCAATAAAATTTACTGTAATAATACTCTAGTAAGTTTTTGAAATTATATTTTTTATTAGCATTTTTATTTATTTTATTAATACAATGGTTTTTGCCATAGATCTCGAAAAACTGTAAAACAGTTCTAGTATGTTACAGTAATGCGCTTATATTGGTTTCAAAAACAATTTTAAAATTTGTTTACTGTTTATTACATACTGATGATGCGAGTTATTAGGCGAAACATGTAGCAAAAATAATTAGACAGAAAAATATTTGAGGCAGGTCTTTTTTCTTAAAAAATATCAAATATCAGGCCTCTTTAAAGAAAAATGAACGGATTCATCAAATCAGAATTTTCTTTTAAGTTTGGCTCTAAATGTTCAGGACCGTAATGATATAAAAAGATAAATGGAAAAAATGTTTTATTAGAAAACAAAACGTTAAAATTTGAAAGAAATTTAAATTTTATTAATTTTCTAAAGCTTAGAAGTCCCTAAAACTGTATTTAAAATTCCAGGTCCGTATTAAAAAAAATTGACTTGAGTTTGGTATCTAGAGAACGAGACGTCGAATTTGAAAACTAATAAAGCCATCTTGTAGAACATAAAAAACGGCTAAAAAAAGTGTTTCTTGTTTTTTTTTCCCAAATCAAAAATGAAGGCGCAAAAAATTTAAACCAAAAGTAGAAATGTCTGTTTTTTTCGGATATCTTCGAAAGTACTCGGGATATTTATAATTTTTTTCCACAAAATTATTAAGCTTCAAAATACTCAACTTTGCCTCAATTTAATTATTTTCGTATCCCATACCATTTTCGAGATCCCCTTGCATGCACACGAATTTGTAGCACCCTGTATCCTAAAAAATGTAATAAATTTGTTTTAAGAGCAAACAGTAGTCGATGAGTCATCACATCACGAACAAATGGTCCATTTTCACCACATCGCGCATATTGTATCTGGGTCTGGCGATGGCAATAAAATTTCTTTTCTTATATACAAAACATTATAAAAACGAATTTCACGAAAATTAGTGGAGATTTTAAAGATAATAACGGGGCATCGTTTGTAATTCTAATGAAAAATTAGAAATTAACATGAATAGCCGCAATATTTCTATTTTTATGTTCTGTATGACGAATGATATAATTTGAACCTATATAAATAAAACTTTAAAGTAAATTTTCAATTTTTTTTTTAAATAAGGTATCATCCGCCAAACTAAAAGTTCTTGCTAACCCCTTAGTAAGTTTTTGTATTAAATTATCAACTAGACAAGGCAGGAAACGATGCCGCGTTTTACGCTGGTATGGAAGAATTATTTAAAATTAATTATAGCGTTTTTTATTTGATATCTATCCATTAATCAGTTAAACTAGATTATCTTACAAGAGTGAAGTCTAGTGATGCATTTGAAATTTCATTTTTTGATCAATATTTCTTATTATTCTAGTTTTATTCAAAAAGGGGCCAAATAGCCGTCCTTGAGTAGCAATTACCTACAGTTTTCAACTAATGAAATTTTGTATAATGAATTAATAAAAGCAGAAAACGAAAATTTGTGAAATTTGTCCATTTTTCTTTTTCTGCTTTTATTACTTTATACATTTAAACGTGCTTAACTTTAAATTGTGGGTAATTATGCTTCAAATATGGGTATTTGGCCGATTTTTGGATTAAAGAAAGTAACGAAATAATGATCAAAAAACGAAATGGTGAATGCGTCACTAGACCTCACTCTTAAGTGTAAAAGTACTTAATATACTGAGCAGTTCAAATGATTCTGAGTAATCTGAACAATACGGAATGTTATATCCATCTACTGAAAGGTTTTGTGCACCACTTATTTTCGGGTTAGATAAAAATCCTTCCCAGAACATAAAACATAAAAATAATAATTTAATTTTTAAAATGTCTACTTCTTTATAAATCAAGCATTTTCATTTAATTTTAGAGTTGGCAATCCTCATAATATCATATTAAAAAGTCGAAATCTTGATGATTCTCTAGTTAAAGGTACAGTTAAATTTTTATTAATATTTAATATTGTAACAAGCTTTCTGAAATACATTATAGATATCATTTTACATGGAAAGACCCCACTTTCCATTTAAGATTTTAGGGGTGGTGCCACCCCCGCCCACGTGTTAACGGGATTGTTTGCCAATTTTGTGTCCCCCTCGAAAACAAAATCGACGGGTCTGAGCGTTTTTCCAAAAAAGAACTGAGCTGCCAGTAAATTTCTGTTTCGTTTTCGATGCGCCACCCTGTATAATAATATATTATATTATTTCACAGTGTAACCAATATAATACTCAGATTTCTTAAATATACTGGATAATGCATTAAACAAATAGGATATTTCCCAAAGAAACAGTTTATAAATAAATATGTTTTTAACGTAATTCAATTTTCCATTTTTGAGTCAAACCAGAAGTTGGTTTTTTAAATAAAGAATGAAAAACTAGGAAATAAATGTGCCAGCGATTTTTCACCAAGTTGTACTTTGATTCTCAGAATTCAAAAATTTTATAATATAGAGAGTGGTCAGTTTAAAAACTAAATAATTTTTTCTCTCAGAATTTTTGCGCCACCCAGTAGAATCAAATAATAGTAGTACCTAAGTCATTTGACATCGATTAACTTTTCTAATAACAGTTTTTGCGAATTTTTAACAAAAAGGCAGCTGGTATAGTTTGCCGCATCAGCGGTACTATAATCTATTTCTGAAAGGTGTAGAGTAATAAAAGCTCATTAGGTATGCAAAGGGACTACAGAGTGACTCAACGAATATTTAGGCCACTTTCATAATTTGGCATTGATTTCATTGCAAAATTCTTTATTTGCATCAAGTGCAGGTAGTATCATCCGAGTTTGGGTCAATTTATGGATTTTGCCTATTGTTATCCATTCACAAACACTGAAAACGGTATGACAAAAGCGTGCATTATGTACATCGTGTTAGGTACACTTATTTTTTATTAAACATTATAAAAAAATACAAAATACCTACATTATACAGAAATTAAATTATAAAAAATCATAATATTCTTCGTCATCTGAGGAACTGTCATCTCCTCTTGACGTTATAATTAACGGGTCGCGAGCGCGACGGTCCGATCAATCAGGTGGTCAAGATTCCACATTCTCTCCTCTTCTTTAATGCCATGATGACTGCTTTTTGCCAGTTCTCTGGTGTCACTTCCTCAATGGTTAGATCAAATAGTAGCTACGTCTTTCATTTTAAATGTTGTGTCTTGCTACAAATCCTTTCACTTGCCCCCATATAAGTTCTATAGGATTCGGTTCGCAATGATATGGCGGTGTGCGCAGCACAATTACACTATGTTTTTCAGCTATATCTTTCAAGGCATATTTCATAAAATGATGTTTAAGTACATTTGCTATAACTAATAGTTCCTTCTTTATCAAATTATCTTCTTTTTTTTCTTTGGTTAGTTATCATAAATAATTTAATACACAAAATTTACCTGCGCCTATGGCCGATACCCAAATTGTACCGAACTGGACGGAATTTTCCATTTTATTACTCTACACCTTTCTAAACTAGACTATAACAGTAAATGACCACTCTGTATACATGAGCTCGTTAAAAGTAGCTAAAATATTAAACTATGGGTACAATATGGATTTTGATTTTTTTCTGAGACTCACCCTGTCAAAAGTGATATTTTGTGCTTTCTTGTGGAAGCACAAATTTGTACTTTGCGCTCGGTTGTAGGAAAAATTATTTGCATGCTAAATAAAAAGATATAAGCCAATGAAAACCCTAAAAATAATCACTAAAGTTCATTGTATTGTAAAAAATATTGAAACATTTTTCTTTTAATAAAAATTACTTTCTGACATTCTCCAATATCTGTAGAGTCCAAATTTAAAAAGTTTTTAGAAATAAACATGTTCAGGATTCGGGCCAAAGAACGCAATGTTTCTACTCTAATTTAATATAATATAGATTTATAGATATAATTTTGCATGGAACTGGTTACCTTGGAGAATAATTTAGAAATAATGGTTGGATGCTCTTAAGGTTACTCAATTTATTCCTTGGATTCTGATCCCCTCTTTTATCAATAAGAAACTAATAACTAAGTAATAATCGGCCATTTATTTTTTTCTGAAGGGCTAGAAATTCTGTCTTACTCCTTACTTTTAAATCGAGAAGACTAAAGTAGGTACAGAAACAAAAACAATCAAGTCAATTTTTAAACATTTCAAAAAAAAATAAAAATTAAAACCTTTTGAGAACCAAGATCGCAATATTGATGTTTATTTGTTCAAAGTCAAATAAATTAGTTTATTATCATTTCATTAAAAATTAAATTATTTCGTCAATGTTTCAAGTTAAAATGTTAAACCTGATAACATGCCGTTGCTTATCTCTGCCTTTAACGATCCCTATCAAGGTTGCTGTGGAAATCGCGTATTAAATAAACACAATGCTTACCAAAGGCATTAAAACAATGTGGAGGCCTACTTCCTTTATGTCCACAACTTACACTTTTAAGAACTATTTATTTAAGGCATTTTCTTATTTCTTAATCAAATTGTATAAACTAGATTTTTGATAGACTATTTTCGTAAATGCCTGCCACTCATCTTTACACCACCAGAATTTGAGACATTACCGTTGCCATAGGAACGATTTCCATACGCATCCGATGTAGAATTCCTACGCTACGCAGTTATTTTTGTTTCCACGCTACCACGCAAACAATCCAATGACGTATGTCTGCATTCGCAGCGGAGAATCTGCAGCGTCATCGTCACCATAGCAACGACCTATCATGTTGCCAGCTTGTAGAGATTATCGTTAAATTTAAGGTACGAAGATTGTGAAACGCGAACATTTTTAATGCGTTTGAATAAACAAACGCGTTTATTTAAAAATCAATAAAAACGTATACCTACTTGAGAACAATTATTTGTTAAAAATATGAAATTTAAAAAATAATTTCATGTTTATTAATTAAATTTAATATTAATTGGTTTACAGCATATTAAGGGAGTGCCAAGGAGGTAATGATATCTTAGAATGTAAATTTAGTAAATTATTTATTGTGACAAAATGGGCAATTCAACAGCCTACCTACTTGCTGAGTATAATAGGTACCTACTATATTGTTATTATTCTAGTAGGTAGACTGGTAAAATTTTATTTTCACCTTTTTATATTTTAGGATCATAATAATACCAGCAACCACATATTTAATAGACTAAAGATGTGAGATTATTTTTAATAATTCAGTTGTTTCTTTATATACCTTCTTATGCAATGTTATGGCCTAATAAGAAATACTTAATAGTGAGCTTGATACCCCAAAAAAAAATTGAAGACCCAAGTAGGTCGTTTTTTATTATTTGTATACTTATTGAGAGGTACCTAATTTATTTCCACAGATGTATTGGAAATTAAATAAATAGGTATGTATAATAGAAATGTGCTAATGTGGCTTGTTTGTTTCTAAAACTATTCTTTTATTTGTATTCATAGCTCATATACAAGTAGGTACTAGGTAATATGAGATGTAAGGTATCAAAACTGTTAAATTCATATTTGGTGTTGGCACCTTGTGCAAATATCGCTAAACAAAGGGAGTACCGAGGTATGTTTAAAATATTTAAATTAATATCAAAAACAAATAATATACACAACTACTTACTTACAAGACTATTTACGAATAATAGATCAAATTGAAATTTATTGTATAACAATTGACATCAGCCCATTGAATTTTTTCCTTTAAATTTATGGATACTAACAGATATTATTTATAATATATAGTTCAAACTGAGGTCAAAATTGGCTTTGGGATGCACCAATTAATATCAATAAAGTAGAAAATATTAAATAATTTTAAGTGACAAGAATGCACTATAATAACCACTTATAGGTAGCAAACTTTCATATTAAAAAAATATGCTTATGTTTTTGTTTACCAGGTAAGTAAGTAGATACTTTATTTTGTATTTGCTAGAACTGTCACCGCGTCATCAACGACCCTCTTTCCTAAATACTTTTTAGCACACAAGTAAACAAAAATACCAAAATTAACCATTTTTTTATGCAGTTATGTAACAATAAATAAAACACTTTCTGGCTATAATTTGCCTAATAATACAGAATCCTTAACTTAGAACTGTATAATTTAATTGCTTTGTTGAATTTACTGGCATATTAGAATTGCCCGAATCTATTTTAATAAGCTATTTTGAGATCCAATCAGTGATTTTTCCACACCTCTGAGGACATGATGAAAACTGTGTTTTATTTCATGCTGGCATCAAATAGTAAAAAATAACTTTGATGTACAAGTTAAACTTTAATATTACTTATATTTATAAGTAAATGTATTGTTTAATAATTAATAGAGAACGAATTTAGAAAAAAAATTGCCACGCGTTAAACATAACCATATTTTCTCTAGTTGACTTTGCCCCATCATGGTTACATAAATTATTTTTGCCCTGTTATTTTAATCATTATAGAAAAAATAGTATTTGTTGTCTTTTTAACTGTTTACAATAAATCAAAGCAATCACATTTTGTTTAACAATGTAGGTCAAAAATTCGGCCATTAAACAGATACAACGTGAATTTTATGGAACAGCATTTTTGTCTCCTTTATGCCTTATCGGATTTAACAAAGGCAATAAACTGTATTTTTTAAATTTAGAAATAAAACTAAAGATAATTTGCAGAGTAAAATAGAAAATACCTCATACCTTTACACAAAAAATCAAGTAAAACGAACGAATGAAACACTGAAATCAAGACCACACCATTTTCTGCCACAAACACATGATATCACCGATTTGTTTGAAGCCGTCCGTCAGAATGGTATTTTAAAATTTCCCGCCGTCAGTACATTTTGCCCTATTTTCCAAGGTAAGGGATATTTTACACTGAAAAAAATCAGTAAATAACCAGATTATTACCGAATTATTGTATTTTAGTGCCCAATACTAAATAGTTTTTTTTACAGAACAATCTTTTCCAAATTTCAATGGTAATTTTGTGATCCTTAGCTCAGACACCCTGCAGAGTGCATGCCACCAGCCATTTGCGTCCATGCTTTTTTGGTTGCCTGACAGCTATACGAACTCGTACCCAAGGTTTTCTTATTTGCCAGGGTCGAATTAGGCACTAAATTGATTGAGTTTAAAACTATTCTTTGTTTTGTTTACCTAAAAATAATAATTGTTGGATTGGATGTAGTGTGGACGTGGCGTGGACACAATATTTCAACGAGAATTTCTACCCCGTTTGAGAAGTGCGATAATAAATTTCATATAACATTACATATTTTCATTCTCTTTGCCACAGGTTTTAAGATCAATGCATCAATTGAGCGTTACATTGAGGCCATGACCCCAGTCACTGATGTCACCGCCCCATGTCTTTCGTTTTTTCTTTTTTTCGTTATGTTTCTTACTTTATGTCTCCCTATAATTAAATATTATTAGAACACTTTCAGCGGGTTGAATAAAGAAATATTGTTCTCAATTAGCTTAATCAAAAAGAAATTAAACTTTGCATTTGTGTGAAATAATCTTATATTTTACAAGAACTAGCATCTGACAGCATTGACAGCGGCCATCTTTTGCAAAATCTATGGCAATTTTGCGCAAACACGCTGTATGCCTTGCCAGCCTCTAATTAGATTTTGTCGTTTTAAGACGCGGTTAAGCTAACCGAGAATGATTTTTCTTTATGTAACAAACACACAATTTGTATTACAAAGACAATATATCAAGAGGTCAAAATGCATATTGGGTCAAAAGTTATTCTTATAGGTTTGGCATAAAGTTGATTGAGAAAATCAATTTCACCTCCTATTTCCAAGATGGCAGACGAACCACCAACTTTTCAGTTCCGAAAATGGAATATGCAATTTGAATGAGTTCTCTCCAAAATGTACATATTTTTGTTTGCTGACTTAAAAACTTTAGAGCATTTAATCCCTTTAAAAATGACCATTTACTTGTATGCAGTTTTTGTACCTAATGTTAAACGGCAATAAGAATATGGGTCAAATTTTGATTAACGTTATATCATTGTTGTCTAAAACAGTGCTACTCAAACTTTTTGAGTCGCGGACCAGTAATTATTTTGTCATGTTATCCGCGGACCAGAGTGAGCCCGGAGGCGAAAAATTTTTTGGGTGCCACGCCCCTTTTTTGGGCGTTTTAATAATATCCGATATCGATTTTTAGTCAAAAATAGAACATAAAGCCCCTGGGCCTCCCACGCCTTAAAATTTTTATGTAATTTATTTTAATTAATTAACACGTTTGTTTTTGTATTGTTTCTTGTTTACATTATTGTATTTGCAATTTTTTTTATATTGAATATTTACAAGACTACCAAAAGTACTATTTTTTACCAGAGTAGAGCCCAAGATTACTTTTACAAACAAAATAAGTAGAAATTTACTTTGAAAATATGGTTTATTTCTCATTTTTGTAGCGTATCCTAAAAGAATATAATAGGTATATTTACCGCTGCTAAAGTAGGTTTTTTGTCTAAAAGGAATAAATAAAGTTCGTTCTTCAGTTCTAGTACTCTAACAAGGATTTTGCCCCTTGACAACCAACGTACTTCAGCATACAATAGTAATTGTGCATGTTCAGCTCCCATATCTTGACACAGGGCAGCAAACAACCGTGAGTTCAAAGCGTTTGCTCTTACATAGTTGATTATTTTAACTACTTCCCCAAGAACGTTATTTAACTCTGTCGACATTTTTTTTGTAGCAAGATTTTCTCGATGAATAAAACAGTGTGTGGATTTGCAATAGGGTGCGACAGCTTTAATCTGTGAAACTACACCGGAGTGTCTCCCCGTCATTGCGGCTGCACCATCGGTAGATACGCCTACACAAAATTGCCAGTCCAGGCCATATTTTTTAACAATAAAGTTATTTAACATCTTGAATATTTCTGAGCTAGTAGTGTTGGTCAGAAGTGACGCAGAAAAAAAGAATTCTTCTTTCATATCATCTTTATATTCATAGCGAACATACACTGCCAAAATGGCCAGATTGGTCACATCAGTTGACTCGTCTAGCTGCAATGAGGAAAACTGAGCTACTTTTAGCTGCTCTATCAGTTGTTCTTCTCGGTCGATGGAAATGTCGTGAATTCTTCGAGCTACCGTATCGACAGTGGAATATTGGCAACTTTTTTAGCGGCCAATTCACCCAACATTTCGAGACACACATCTTGAATACAGCCCTTCACAAGGTTCTCACATATATTGTATGGTTTTTTTGCGGACCAGCTACTATCGGCTCGCGGACCAGCACTGGTCCGCGGACCACAGTTTGAGTAGCACTGGTCTAAAATATAAAAATAAGAGAGTTTTTTTTTAAATTTACAAATTTAAAGTATATAATATATTAATTTTGCCTTATTGTATAGAAAATACAAAAATAGACAAAAGGTATAATAAATTTACTTTTTAAACACCTTATTATGGGACCACTAATATATTCCGACAACTTAACCGGGGTGAAAAGGCGAGGAAACATATCAGTGTTACCGAAAAATCGGTAGAATTACCGATATACCGAACCAATGTTTTTCTACCGATTTACAGTCACACACTTGATTTCACCGATTTTTAAAAAATAAGCCAAAAATCCATAAAAATTTTTGAAAAACGAGAAGTCATTTTTGTTCAGAGCTAAGAGTTTTTTAAATTTACGTAAAGATTTCGTTGGTCAGAGGTTCGAATTACTTGAAAAGTTAACTAAACCTAGTATTTTTTATTTCTACCGATTTTGGACATCGTTTTCGCCCGATTTTGCATTTTGACTTTCGGCAACACTGGGAAACACAAAAATGTAGGCATTAAATTTGAAGTCAAAGGAGGCCTAATCTATTTTTGCCGATATAGTTTAAATTACAATAACAGATATTTCTGTAAAAAAATTTTATCTAAATTTAGTAGTGAGCCATCTGACAATATCGCAAACTTTCTTCTGCATTCGTTAAGTGGTTTCAGAACCGTGTGTCAGATAATATAGTTACGGACCTGCCATGGAAGGGTCTCGAAATAACCCGACGAAATCCGAGCTTTCAACTGTCAGTGTGCTTGTGCTGTCAGTTTTGCTGTCAGTCCCTAATAGTAGTGACTAGTGACGCTTTCATTTCATTTGTTTTTATTAATTTATTTTAAATAGAAAAATATTATCATTCTTCTATTTCTTCTAACTTTAATTTTTTTTAGATTATTTTGTAAAATATACTGGTGTTAAATCAGTGCTCTAAAATATTTAACAATGTATCTTTAACATAATTTTATTTTATTTGTTTACATTTGAAGACAATAATAAATTAAACAGAACAAGTGTCATTACACAGCCCTCTTTCCATTATTTAAACAGGTGAGGTTTTAGGCAACATTGAGCAGTGACATTTTATTATTTCTTATTTTCACAAAATGTTTGGTAATTTCTAATTGTGATAAATAATACTAGCCACTTTTTTCCATTCCTGTGAAAAAGTCTTGCTATATTTTTTCGCCCTATTCAGAGGATCCAAGAAATTGTTACAACACAAAATTCCAAAAACGATTACAACCGGCCTTCGTTTTTTTACCATTTTTCTTGGACATCTTCCATTGAAGATGCATTCAACGGAGTCCTATTAATGAACATTACTTTAGAATACAGACAAAAGTGACTATTATTACTTGCTTATCATTTTTTGTTTATTTTTTATGAAATTTTATACATTTTTTTCTCTAAATAAGTTAGACATATTGTTTAATGTTTATCTCTTTTACCGTGGCACTCGATTTGAATAGTAGTGCACACTGTGCGGATAAGAAAATGTTCTGCAGAAGTGTCCGGTTCTCATACTTAACACTTGCATCCTAGTAAAATTATTTATCAAAAAAAGGATTCAATAGCGAGAAATCAAATTAACACAAAGGTGTCATATTATGGTATTTAAAAAAAAATTCCATGTTTAAAGCATAACTGGGAGACTGTAAGATCTAAATACTACAATGGTATAAATGTAGATCTCTTTACTTAGTGTATACAGCTGATGTTAATTTATTCATAGATTCATCTAAATTAGCTATGGATCCCCCCAGATCTGTTTACTGATTTCAACTCTTTTATGACATTATCACCATTATTATTTTTATCCATAGCTACCTTAGATGAAACTATGAATAAATTAAAATCAAATTGTTGCTTCTTGGATAATGTAACTAAACTTTTAATTGCTTATGTCTTAAAAACTAATAAGTTTAGAAATAGGCAAGCATACATAAAAAATATATAGAAAAGTAAGATGATTTTGAAAATTAAATTTAAAAGGGATAGTGGAAGGCAATGGTAGTGCCATTAAAATTATTGGAGACATTTGTGTTTGAATGTCAAATTTTGTAGCACTCCCAGTTAAACTGGAAGAGAAATAGATGTGACGCATTCAGACAAAATACCTAAAAAGAAGTAAAACATTTTTTTACTTATTCATTTTTTTTTTAAACAATAAAATGTGTGGTTAATTTGACAATTTTCAACGCCATCGGAAACTGTCTTGATATGGATACATGTTTTATGCTTAGAATTCTTCAAAGGATGCATATTTAAAAAAATACCCTTTAAAATAACAACGTTGTATGCACTTCCGGTTTAACCGGAATTCACTGTCAGGCATTTGAATACTGAAAATGTGCGCACAGTGCTACCATATAACCTACCAAAAATTCATAATTAATTAATGAGTTAAGAGTTAAGCCCCGTTTATCACCAGTCATAACTTAAATGCATAGTTAAGAAACATAAATTTAGTGTAAACACAATATATAAGACACACATATTGTTTATAATGATACTTGAAGCTTGTGGATAGTCTGGTTGATTTGGGGATCACATTGGACCATTCTCTTAGCTTTGTGCCACATATTGTAAATATTAAGAATAGAGCACTTAAGATGTTGGGGTTTATAAAGAGATCTTAGAGACTTATCCTGAACTCCTGTCTGTGTTGAGGCTGGTTTCACTAGAAACCGCCGCGGACATGCATGTGTATCCATATATGCTGATACACTGATTATATTTTGTAAATGGGCTAAGCTCGTTAATAAATAAATGTAATTATTCTTAACCATTATAAACTGCCAGTAGACATAACGTCAAAAAAGTATTTATTTTGTTGTGCTAAATTATTTACCAGTTGAAGAAATTATGAACAAAACGAGCATCTTTCAAGGTCGCGTATTAGCCAATAAAGTTATGTTTTATGCATTGTAAATTCTTCTAAATATTATTCTTTATTTTAATTATTATGCCTATGCACTAAAGTTACCATTAAAAACTAAAATTATGTTTATGAATGGTGATAAACCCAGCTTTAGTCTCACTATAGTTTTGACCTTTTTTCAGATTTTATTGACATAAGAAATTAATTTTTAAAATATTTTGTTTAACTTACTTTTTCTGTAAAATAGGAGAATATTGGGATTAATTGAAGTTGTCAAGGTTATACCATAAACAGAAATTTATTGACAGAATGGCGAATGTATATTTAATTTTTCTCAAGAACTACTGATTGCTGCAGACGCCAATTTTCTGATTTATTATTTGTATAGGCACAGATAACCTACTGTGGTATAGGGTATAGGTTATCCCCAAAAACCATTGAGAAAACTACTTTCCGCGACTGGTCGTTGGAAAGTAAGTAACTATTGTTCAGTACCTACAAGTAATAAAATACATAAAGTCATGGTTTCATAGGAATATCATTTTCTATGGTTACATACATCATGTTTCGGTCTATCTGAGCATCATCATAGCATATACATTTTTTTTTTGCGGAAGAGCCAGTATACTTAGGCCTATATAAGGCCCATTGTATCGTTTGGGTAATGTCAGCCAGACGGGACCTACAGCTTAACGTGGAATCCGAACCACCACCCCCCAGAAGTCCAGTCCATGACTCTCTTTTCGGTTCCGTTATTAGGAATCACTAGTAACATACTGTATTCTTAAATCCACTGAATTTCGGACATACTTTTTTTATTGTATGTATGCCCACTCCGGGAATCGAACCCGGATCGCCACGGTCGAATGCCAGTAACTGACCTCTGAGCCAATACCGCGGTTATATTCTTATGTTAGTCATATACATACCGCGGGGTGACGACGAAATTACTTCCCAGCATGTCACGTCCTTATTAAAAAAAAACATAACTTTGAAATTTTGGTAGAATATATTGTTACACTGTGCGCCCATTTTCAATATTCAAACGTCCGACTGTTACTTCCGGTTAAACCGCACAACTTTGTTATTTTAAATAGAACATCTTTATAGATATGCATTCTACAAAGAATTCTAAACATGTATCATTATATCCTAATCTATCTAAGACAGTTTCCGAGAAAATGGCTTTGGAAATTGTTAAATTAACCACACATTTTATTGCATATTTGAAGGTTGGAGACAATGTTTCTTGAATGAGTTTTGGACTTGTATTGTCTTTATCTATTTTTTCTACGACCACCTATGAAAAAAGCACGGTTAATTTGGCTAGAAAGCGCCGTATATCATACGCGTGTTGAAATAGAAGGCACACTATTTAATTTGACAGACAACCCCTATTTATTAAAAAAACAAATTTTAGAAAGCAGTAATTGTAAAGTTATTTATCATGTATTTGTCGAGTGATTCAGAATTGAAGTGTGAAAATACGCCATCTGAAATTATAAAAAATGTTAATAATAGGTATACTGGAAAACCTATTACCAGAAAAAAACAAATCGCGTTGAAGAGAATGTCATATTAAACAACAAATCTTATCGGTAGCCATAGCGTAGAGAATAGAGCTCTAGCCTACAGATCGCAAGATCACAGCTTCAAATCCCATCAGGATTATTTGACTTCTTTTTTATAAAAACATTAAATAATTTATGGAATTATTTTGAATTGAAATCTTCCTTGTTGGGTGGATTTTTTAAATTTATGTTTAATGCATTTTTTCTTGATTAAATTTAATATTACTAATCTAGGATTAGTTCTTTCTATGATATATAAAATATGAAAAAATAAAAAAAGTTATACTTTTACTACAAATGAAGGAAAAGCCTATTGACAAACTATGAAACCAGATATTAAGTGTCTGTTTAAAGGTTGGAGACAATGACGTTTCTTGAACGGCAGTAGAGTTTTGGACTTGCATTGTTTTTATTTGTTTAGAATCACTACGTTTCAACTGGTAAGTATCTCCAGTCGTCTTCAGGTGAATACAGTATTCACCTGGAGACACTTACCAGTTGAAACGTAGTGATTCTAAACAAATAAAGACAATGCAAGTCCAAAACTCTACTGCCGTTTCAGATATTAAGTGTAACATAATCCTAAGTATGCTAATTTCAACACTAGTGTTGATTTTTTTTTCAACACTAGTGTTGAAATTATTTTTTAATAATTCCTTGTGGTCGTAGGAAAAATAGTGTACATTACTCGTGTGAAAGTGATTATTCTAAAACTCGGAGAATTTCCACACTAGGCTGACGCCTCGTGCTAAATCTCCTTGTTTAAAAAGTATTACTTTCATCACTTGTTATGTAATATACTATTACATCACTAGTGATCTGGAATATTAGTAAGTTAGTAGTATTCCTAATAAATTATAAGAAATTGGTAAAAACGTCAAAAATATTTTTGATAAGCGAAAAAATGCATGGCGGCAAAAAATTTTTTGTTAATTCTGTATTCATGTCGCGAGTTCAACATTGTCTGCCCCCCAAGACAAAATTCTAGCTACGCCAGTGCTTGACAATAAAAATTGCTGC
This sequence comes from Polydrusus cervinus, assembly GCA_935413205.1. Lineage (NCBI taxonomy): Eukaryota > Metazoa > Arthropoda > Insecta > Coleoptera > Curculionidae > Polydrusus > Polydrusus cervinus. Next base: position 49,693,743 of record OW284514.1, read on the forward strand.
AATTACATGCCAACATCCAATTTATCTTTCAGCTGCAAGTTCTTTAGAACGTTGCCTATTCTTCTCTTTTTAAATTACGATGGCAATAGACTACCGCTTTTATATCTGTAAGTTGACCTGCAAGCCGTCTGTAATTTCATTGTGAAACTGCTGTGTCTCAGATTCGTGTGGGCGGAATCGTTAAACACATTTTTCTTTGAATGTCAATTTAAACTTACGACCCTTTTGGCAGTTTTATTCCTAATAAGCGGCTGGTGTTTATAGTACGACCCTCAGCCATGAACATAGCACCGTCCAGGGTTGTTCCTTACATCGAAATATTTGTAGACGATTGCAAGGAAAACTGTAATAGATTTTGTAATCAAAACATATTTACAACAGTATATTTTTTAGACTTTCTAATCAATTTATGTGCCTAGTTGTAAGGCGATAAATTACTTGAAGTTTAAACTTTGGGAATGTTAACATTACCTTACCATAAGAAAAAAGATATTTACCTACCTATACGATCTGTGATATTTTTTTATTTAGTAAATATCAGTATAACGCTATAGGTACTCATACACCTGATAAATGTTCAGAAGATATGCTGCAAACCATTCTGATAGTTTGCAAACATGTTTGTATTTTAAACGGAACAGAAAACTTATCATCATCAAACAGCCGTTCGCGTCCACTACTGAACATAGGCCTTGGTATTTGCCATTTCCCCGAATTCTCTTGATGTCATCCGTCTATCTTGTTGGAGGTCTGTTTCTGATTCTATAAGCTATGGTCTTAACTCCAGAATACGTTTTGAACATCTTCCGTCCGTTGTTTGTGCCAAATAACCAGCCCAGTTTCACTTGAAAGATGGCTACCCTTTCTATACTATCAGTCACACCTGTTCTATGCCGTATGGTCAGAGCCTAGCGGCTCCATAGATCTCTGTGCAACTTGTGTGCTGTCTTTTTGGTAAGCATCAACCTTTCAGGATCCTAACGTTTCTGTCCCATAGGGTATATGATTGACGATAGTTTACTAAACGTTAGTTACTATGATTGGAACGCATTTAAGCTACCGCTCATATTCCTGACCATCAAGGATTTGAGAGGAGTTGGAGAGACATTGAAAAAAAACAAGTGATAATTTGCGATTGCCAGGGGGCTGACTCACAGCCTTCTACTACTGGACTGCAGCTAACAAACCAAATGGCTGCAAGGGAGAGACCGCCTCCAGGCTCCCCTCTCAAAGACGTCCCCGCACCTTGATCCGCCAAAGTAAATGAAGGCTAGGAATTCTGTCTCACTTTCTGACGCTGGTTGGAGCGATCCTAAAAATAACAAATAAAAACTGTCAAGTGAGGACGGTTTTAAATTTGGAACCCTTTATTGAATACGGCCGCAAGTGTTTATAGAGTTTTTTTTTTGTCAAAACTTGAATTGTACTTGACGGGAGAATCTGTGTGTTCTCCCTGGGAATTTGATTTAATGTAATGGATTTTCATAAATTCGTAATAGGGTAATAAGATGTTCCAAATTACAATAAATCGAGTACAAACGTAAAAGCAAGGACAACCCTGGCACCACCGTCTGCCTTTTTTGCGTTCGTACCGGTCATGGCGCCGCTGGCCGGTGGAATTCTCGCTTATATCGTAACTCTTTTAATGAAGACTTTTTGCAAATTCCGAATGATCATCAAAACGTAAACAGTCTGGATGGTGGGAGATGTGCTTGTGCATGTGCATATAAGTAACAATCATTATGTTTTTAAGAAAGACAAAACAACATGAGCGGTACGTGTACTCATACGATAAGGCTAAAAACCACACTTCAGCCAGCAAGTGCGCACGAAATCCAACAACACATAATGCCTTGTGCATTCGGAAAATTAAATAAAATTCATTTACTTACGTAAAACGGGCTTACTTTGGCACAGTGGCGGCGTCAGGATTTTTGAGATGGGCGGGCACAAGTGGGCCCGATGATTTGAAGGTGGACCCTACCCAAATCAAAAATGACTTCTAAAAAAATAAAAGGTCTCCTTCCCCCACTCTCTATTACGCTATAAACGGGATAAACAAAAACTCCCCTCTTGTTCAAACTGACGACTAAAAAAAAAGGTAATCTTCGTTCTCTTTATCTCTTATTACATGCTTCTATAATACCACTCCTTTCTCATTAAAAATTTCATATTCAAATACCCCTTCCCCCATGCAAATTCAATTACAAAACCGATTTCCTCAATTTTGGGTTGGCACCCATGTTTGTAGGGTAGGCCGGTGGCCACCCTGGCCCCCTTTGGCGCCGCCGCTGCTTTGTCAGATTATGGGATATATTTGTAAATAATTCTGCAACGATCGCTCATATTTCGAAACTGGGTAAACTGCCATTGTAACAAGTGGGAGCCAAATAAGGGTTACTTTCAGGTAAATAATTTGGTATGGAATATTAAAGTGGACCGCGTATTATGCCTTCTTTTGCACCCAAAAATTTAAGAATCGGTCCAGTTTTTTTTCGACATTTTTCCAGCGTTCTATTGATTTATAATTAAAACAAAGACAATTTATGTATTAATCTTTTTTATTCATAACATATTATTCTAAGCTCTGGAAAATAGTAGTTTGTACAATAAGAGTGGATATGATTTCTATATTTCACGAGGAAACAAATTTTCGAGTGCGATATAGACAATCCACTCGAGTTGAACAGTATTTTTTTTCTACGACCAAACTTACGAACCTTATGCTAAAAAATGTTTTAAAAAAAGTTTGCAGGCTGCCGGGCTCGAACTCACGATCATGGGATTTAAAGGTCAACGCTCTACCGTCTCGACCATAGAATAATTTAAGTAATTATGGTAAAACCAACTTAATAATGATGCTACATGAAATTAATTTTCTCTGCACGTTCAGCAGGTTGCATTATTGATAAATATATTATAGATGCGTATAGATTTTGTTATATTGAACAAATTAATAACATATTGTGCCATATACATATAAATTATATAACTTAGTGTCTTGAAAAAAAAATTGGAGCCTCAGTAAATATAATAAACTGTGATTGTTCAGTACGTTTAAGAATGCCACAGAGAAATATAATTTTTATAACAATGTTGTCAATTAATGGGAAATTTCCTGATTCGTGAGAACAAAGCATAAAGGAATGATATAGGTCGCCACTGTCTCCAAAGGGAAGAGGTATTTGAAAATGTTGTTTATTTTAATGCCTTCTATACACAGCTAAAACAGAAGTATCAACTTAGGAATCACCCTGTATAATAACGAAGGTACCAATGTTACCCCGCGTACCAGAGTAACCCAGTTTTACAATACCTTGTACGTAAATCATCTGACTGTAATCCAACTGATCCTAGATCAGTTTCCGTAAACACCTTGTGTAGTCAATTGCAGTTCGACTTAAAATAAATTCAATACTTACTTACTTTGCATGGCAATGTGCACCCACAGAATTTCTTCTTCTTCGTCCTCCTTCACCTCAGGAGCTAAAATATTGCTCCATTTTGCCGTAACATTTTGCCAGTGCAGTCTTACGATTTTTGCGTACGGTAATTGATAACAGAAACTCCCTATGCGCTCAAAGATTAAAATTATTGCTGATTCTTTGAAGAAAAACTGGTTCAATAAAAAAAATGCGGAGTGTTCAACCGTCACGCAAAATAATGGGAATGCTGATCTGATTATACCAAGTGACCCCGAAGCCGCTATACGCTTTCCTTACTTATTTTTTTTGTTTAATAACGTAACTAACGCACATGACGTGGTGCTAACCAGAAATTATGAACTTGAAACTGTAGGTAATTGTGCTCCTAAGATAGGTATTTGTAAGACTTTTGAACGCATCACTATAGTCTATTTCAGAAAGGTGTAGAGTAAGAAAAGCTCATTAGGTATGCAAAGGAACTACAGAGTGATCCAACGAATATTTATGCCACTTTTATAATTTGTCATCGATTTCATTACAAAATTCATTCTTTTCATCAAGTGCAGGTAGTACCACCCGGATTTGGGTCAATTTATGGGTTTTGCTTGTTGTTATTCATTCACAAACACTAAAAATGGTGTAACAAAGGCGTGCATTATGTACATACCTGGTATAAGGACACTTATTTTTTATTTACAGTATAAAAAAATACATTATACAGAAATTAAATTATAAAAAAATCATAATATTCTTCGTCATCTGAGGAACTGTCATCTCCTCTTCACGTAATATCTAACGGGTCGACGGTCCGATCGATCAAGGTCAAGATCCCACATGTTCTCTTCTTTAATGACATGATGGATTGCAATTCGCCAGTTCTCTGGTGTTGCTTCCTCAATGGCTTGATCAAACAGTAGCTTAACGTCTTTTATTTTGAATAACGTGTTGTGTCTTGCTACAAATCTTTCACTTGCGCCCATATAAGTTCTATAGGATTTAGTTCGCAATGATATGGCGGTGTGCGCAGCACAGTTACACTATTTTTTTCAGCTATATCTTCCACGGTATAAAACGATGTTTGTGTAAATTTGCTATAGCTAATAGTTCCTTCTTTATCAAATTATCTTTAAATTCAATACTTTTGGTGGTTAACCAGTCGATAATTTTTTGTTTCCTCCAAGATGAAGTTGGAGTCTTCTCTGTGCGTCGTGAATGATAGCTTGCGTTATCCATAACTACTATTGAATCAGCTGGAAGATATTTACCAAAATAGTCCTCAAAAACATTCGAATTCATGTCCTCGTGATAATCTCCCGTATTTAACGATTGAAAGGTTAGCAAACCTTCTATTAAAAATCCCTCTTCGCTTCCATGCGCCTATGGCCGACACCGAAATTGAGCCGAACTGGACAGAGTTTCCCATTTTATTACTCTACACCTTTCTGAAATAGACTATAGCCCTAACTCTTAATTTAATTGTTAATAGATTTTCTTGTTTCTTTCGATTTTACAAAAAACTCATGTGTTTATTTCAGCGAAACACTGTTTTTTTGCTTGCGAAAAATTAAGTAGCACGCTTCGTTTCACATCGCTACCACAGCGACAAGGTGTTGCACTCTTAAAAATACAAATTGCTGTTTGATCTATCTTTTGGTATTATTTTTTAAAGCAAACAATTTTAGATGCATACATACTATCTTCTTGTGTTTTGTTTTTGGAATTTTACAAATTGTTGGGATTTTTTAAATAGTCTGTTAGTAAACTTGAACTAGGTTTGGATATGATGATGAATGACAACATGATACGATCGACCAATTTAGATAATACAAAACTGTTTGGAATTTAGTTATAAAGATAAAGTAATTAATATTTGTTGTTACAGGCATTTAACGGCTAGCACCCTACCATGTTCATCTTTACGCTGCGACCCAAAGAAAAAAAGTTGTTAACTAAACATAAGCTTCACTTATAAGGTAGGTGATAATTTAGGTGTTTATTAATAGTAGACAAACTCTTAATGCCTTTACGTAAATAAACTTAAAGTCCTATGAATCTATGAGAAATGTGAGAAATTCTAGGTATCTATTTTATTACCTGAATATTTCTTATGAGATTGGTTAAAAATACCAATTAAAATGGGATTTTTCACTGTAATCAAATTTGATAGTTTTGGCTTTTAAGTTGTTCTCAATAAAAGGTCTTATAATTATTTTTTTTATAGTTCGCTAAAATCCTGCTTAAACTAAACCATGTTTAAAATCTCCAAACACGCACGATAAAAATTTACTAGGGAACAGTGATGGGCATGCGCTTCACTCGTTATCAAGCAGCTTGTCATTCTTGTCTTGTCCGTGTTTTTATTTACATATGAATTTTTGTGGAATTTGATTTATTTGCAATTAGATGAGTAGCCATGCTAGATCTCGCCACCGAAGTGTAATTGTATTTTTGTTTGCTCTTTTCTTTATAAAAATAAAGGCTATTTATTATTATTATTATTATTATTATTATTATTATTATTATTATTATTATTATTATTATTATTATAAATAACTTTGGTTTAAAATAAATACTATTTTTATTTATTTGATAATGCTTTTTTGGAGAACCTCTACGGCAGCTCAAGTGATGGCGATGTGGCGGCAGCAGTGTTCTGTAACATTTCTAAAGCATTTGATTGGTTGATCATGAAATACTGGTTGCGAAACTGGAACATTATGGTATTAGGGGCAATGCCTTGGACTGGTTTACTTCTTATCTTACTGGAAGACGGCAGGTAGTTAGGGGACAGGCGGGTTGTTCTTCTGCAATAGACATTAAGAGTGGTGTACCCCAGGGGTCAGTTATTTCTTTTATATGTGAATGATCTTCCATCCATTAATATTAGAGGTACTTTTACTATATTCGCTGATGATACGATTATCTTGTGGCATGGAAGGGATTCGGATGAATTAAAGTTGATTGTGCAGAGTAAGCTTGTTAAACGATGGTGTGATGCGAACCGTTTATGTTTCAATATCGGCAAGACTAGTATTTAGTATTCTTACATTTAAATTTTCATTCTCGGACTTGAATTTAAACAATAATTTTATACAGAACGCAAACGTTACCAAATTTTTGGGTGTTCAAATCGATGATAAACTTAAGTTTAGAGACCACATTTTTACATTGAACAAAAAATTAGCTTCAGGTTCTTATGCCGTGAGAGTTGTTTCCAAGAAATTGGGAAAAATATAGGTCGAGTTGTTTACTTCTCACTTATTGAAAGCCACCTAAGGTATGGTATAGCTTTTTGCGGGTTTTGTAGCCAGGACTTGTTGGACTCAATATTAGTTTTACAAAAGAGGGCTTTAAGATATTTGTTTGGTGTTAATTTACGTTCCCATTACAAACCTTTATTTGTCAGAGAAAAATTTTTAACTGTGGTTGGCATTTTTATTCTAGAGACAGTTTGTCTTATTCATAAAAAATATAAGAATTATCGTAACAACAGCTTTGCGTTATAAAAATGACATACCTCTTCCTATACCAAAATCAACTCTTACAAAAAATTTCCTAATATTTGAGAGTATTAAGATTTATAATTATATATTTCTTTAGCTTTTCAATAAATATTAGATGATAGAACTTTTAAAAGGACATTGAGGAAATATCTGGTCACTAGACCCTACTACACTCTTCAGGAGTATTATGATGATACTATACTGTGATTTAGTTACCGGTTTATGTGTTCTGTTTCTCTTTATATTATCTGTTCCTTTTATAGTATATTAATTTAAGCATATTTTGGTTATTAAATTGTACACTTGGTATGCGTCTATGGAAGTATTGTTTGGTCTCCTCTTTGTATTGTCTAACTTGATTTTTACAATTTGTTTAATGCATTATAGCTTCTTTTTATAAATTGACTTTTTTTAGCTTTGTTAACGAGAATATTATTTCTTGTGACAATAAAGTATATTTTGATTTGATTTGATGTGGAGCCAAGATTCAGTCCTAAAATTTCCAGCTACTATTTTCCTCTGACAAGCTGCGAATCTCCTTTTGGAAAGAATATGAACATTTTGTTTGGAACACTGCAACTAGTATTTTTGAACTACACTTCCAACATAACGCTTTGTTTTCTTTGTAGATATACTTTTATATTATTTATCCCCGATAGAAGTTAGTAGACGCGACAGATTAATTACCGCAGCAAACTTTTAGGCAGGAATTTAAAGCGCAGTTTACACGCAACATCTTATCGTTGTTGTCTTTCTAACTTCTTTTGAGTAAAGCTTTTCACCTCTACGTGTGCTGCCACAGCTATTTTCGAGGCGACCTATAGCTTAACGTGGATTCCGAATCACGATCCTGTCATGGGTCACTCCCCCAAGGCTATTGGCCCTCCGTTTCTTGCGTCATTGCATGACCTACCGATAAGAGGGTATGTACCTTCTTCCGCACCCCCCACGAGATTTTCGGCCTGAATGGAGTGTGTTGACTAGGTTGGGAGATAATGCATTTTTTTTCTACTCGCACATGGAAATTTGCTAAATTCCTTTATACAAAAGTGATAGGAAAAGTTGGTTATTCCGGTTAACTGAAGGGATATGATTTCATATCCGTCGTAGTTAGGATATGAAACTGACCAATTACAGTGGTCAATTACAAAGAAACCAATACGAGTCGTTTTCTGACACTTGACAGAAATGACGTTAAGAATATACTTAAAAAATATGCAAATATATGAGATAAAATATGTTCTTTTTTAATTTAAATCAAAACATTTATCCCAGAGTCATGCATACACAATTTTTTCTGAAAGACTACACGAAATGGTGCGAAAATTGAAGGTGTAATACCAACATATTTCTACCGAACTATTGTTGTTTTCTGACCGAACTAAATATTTGTGCACAGATGCACTTTCGTATATCAAAAACCTCCAGTTTTCCACTCATTTCTCGAAAAGTACTACAAGATTTAATTCATATTGTTTTTTTGCCATGCAAATTATTTGTCCACCGCGATATTTTCTGATATATTTTAAATGGGGATCCAACCCCAATTGACGTTAAAACTTATATTATACACAACAGATATAGAAAAATGACTAATAAATCTTCCTTAAATGGCAGAACATGAAGATGAGTACATAAAACCAGATAAAACAGACGAAATTCGTTGTTTAGCTCGACTATTTATTATTATTATTAACATTGATAATGAAAAGTTTTGTTTTATAAAAATTGTTGGAAATGACCACCTTCACTTAATAGGAAAGCTTACGCCCGTCTATTTAATTTAATTATTTTAATTAAGAACGGTGTGCCTGGGGAGAAAAACGCAAGAGACCATTTTTATGCAGAATTGACCAGGCTAATCCGAAATAATATCCACATGGAAAAATATCAGTGGCGTCCCACTTTTTTTCTAAAAAATCTATAACCGCTTCTTCATTTAAAGTTTTAAAAATTATTCTATTGGCGATAACGCTGAAACGAACGGAGATATCGAGCTGCGGTTTAAATATTTTTTCTAGCAAATTTCATCTACTTTTCGATTATGGTATCATAATTATACCGTATGATTTATTTTTTCGAAGTAAAATAAAAAAATGTGTTATTATTACAAATTGCGCCCTCTAGCATTTTTTTTATAGAAGTATTATGGACAACTAAATACGATTGGTGAAAGTGCATACATTTTTCTTTCAACAGTCTTTAGGTTGCTAAAATCGGATAAGTCGTTTATAAGTTACAGCGATTTAACAATTTTCAACAATTTCCCCCCCTCTTATTAAAGTCGGTACGCCAATGAGCATAAGACCAAAATGATGCATAATTGTCCAAGATTTTTTACGGTGTTACCAAAAATATACCTTAATGTGGAATTTTCGGAGATATCTAAAATTTTAAAATTAACTTTTCAATTACGCCCTCTTGCGGCAAAATGCGGAACTTAAAAATTATTTCCAGGATTTTCTCATGGCCACTTAAGTTATCATTTTTTTTTCCCGAGTTTCTATGCCCAGTAGTTTCCGAGATATAGCCGGCTATCTTTCTTATTGAATTACCGTGTACAACTCGAGTGAATTGTCCATATTGCGCTCCGAAGCTTGAGCACTTCGCCTACGACGTCGTGCTCAATTTACTTCCTCGTGCGGTACGAGCATCATATCCACCCTTGTTGTACAAACTACTATTATTGTGCGTATGCCCACTCCGAGGATCGAACTCGGAACGCCACGGTCGAATGCCAGTAACTCACCACTGAGGCAGCGCCGCCGTTCGATGTGTTTTTGTCGACAAAACGTTGCAAACAAGACGCGTCTACATTGCAACGATTTGTGGTTATCTTTTATTTTCTAGCCATCTAATCCATCATGTTGTGGTCAATTTTGGCTGTTTGTTTAATAGGAAAAAGGCAAATTAAACGTTGAGTTCTTAAATTTGTACAAATTTGCTATTAATACGCAATCTTTTGCTAGCAACGTTTTATAGACGCAACAAATCGAACGATATGATGTTGCGTGTAAACCACGCTTAATGTTGCTTATGTCTGTAGTTTTGCTTGCGTATGTTTGCGATTCCTGCGGAGATACGGCTTGTCTTGCGATTCGCGACAGAACAGCCGGACAACCTGTTTGCATAAAAGAGCGCATTTTATTTTACGTCCCGCAAACATGCATATTCGCTTCCCATGAGATTAGGACTGAGCGATTATAAAAAGTCATAATCGATTGTACGATATATCAAGTAATCGAATAATTTATATTCCGATTATATCGATTTATATTATATTCGATCTAATTTATGTGTATTAGTTATCGGATTAGGCCTTGAAGCAGCTCAATGTTTAAAAGTTAAATTAATTTAAAAGTTCCTAAAGAAAATGTGGGGGGGGGCGATTTTCAAACGCTTCGAATAAGAAAATGTACTTTTTAAAAGTGCGCTAATAAGAAACTGGTTAAGACACACGCATGATGTATAACAATAGAAAAAAAATGGTGAAGAGCTAGGTATAGTGCGGAGACTTAAACAAACATTGACTAATTTATATTTTAATTACGTACTTACTCGATTCTTCGGTTGAGGTCTAGCGTTTTCTTTTAAAGTATCGGCAATAGTATTTTGATTTTATTCAAAATTTCTTAACATTAACTGACATTTTAAGTGTTCTTCAGAATCCCCGTGTTTATACACAACGATCGAGTGATATTTAAAAATCTGTGAATCCGTCCCTATTCCAAACGCAATGTTTATTCGAAAAGAGTAAACACGATCAACAGAACAATTTTTGTAAGGCGGCACTACTACATAGCCAATTATATTCTGAAAACCAGGAACACTTAAAATTAATCTTATAGGATCTGCCAATTTTTTTTTCTTTTTTTGAATCTGTTTAAGATTCCAGTAGGTCGCCCGTGTAACAAAACATCACTCTTATCCTCATCTGTCCAACGACTGAATGGAGTTTCCAACAAATTACAAACTATGTCATTAATGGGGTTCATTTTTAAAATACACAATAAAAAATAAACACAAATTTTTAATCCCACAGTAAATCACGTAAAAACGATATCTATAACCGTAAAAGTTACGCGAAGCCTCAAAATAAATACCCGAACCGATGATAAAACAAGGGTTATACGACTGATCTATTTTTAAATTGCCCTTCATTATTATAATGCCAATAATGCAAATTATTACATGCTGCATGGCGCGTGGTAATGTCACGTAACCATAGCGACGGGAAATCAAGCCGCTTGAATGTATGGTTGCTCTTCTGGCTGCTTTCAGCTTACCGACATGGTCGACTGGGCGGACTGGGGCGTGACAAAAGGCATGAGTGTTTATAATTATTGTCCATCGGAGTTAACCATAGAGTTATGCATAGCTACATTCGGATTAAATTAATATTATTAATTCGAACATAATTATTTTTTAAAGGCTAAAATGATAGCTGTATTGGTACATTGATATTTAATATTGTCGAAAAAATTTCCTCCTGGTTTTATTTTTTTTTGTGCTTCACCTGACGACCCGCCACTGTTCTATAAACCATGAATTTTCGTACATTTGCGAAACATGTTTATAAGTTAAATAGTATATTTCACGTAAACTTTTACTGGCCGACGACGACACACGTTATTTCTAGTAACATTCGTTTTATAAAACTTAAAGTTTGGTCAGGCCGGACTTCAAAATTTTTGTTAAAAATTAGGTGTGAAAATTAAATAATTTATTTGTGGTTCTAATTAAACGATATATTTCAAAACACACTAAAGGGAATTGGTAATAGGATAGAATGTCCGAAAAATATTTTGATTTTATTTTTTATTCATAATAGTGTTTTGGTTTAAAGCACACATTTAAATTATAATACAAAATATAGGTATAGCTGACAGTCGTGGGTCCAGTATTTTGGATAATTCATTATTGATTGTCGGTGCATTACATCACAAACGCGGTAACATTTATTAAAAAATCACTTTTTAAATTTGACTTTACACATTGAGTGTTAAGTCAAAAAAATCTTTATATATTTAGTTACTTAATGTTTAATTTTTTATTTTTTTAACTTTAAGTGAATAATTTTTTCTTTAGGCGAGGTTGTAAAGAGTTGAAAGTTTATAATAGGTCAACTTTTCCGTTAGTTTATAATAACATCAAACATGCTAATAAACCAAACCAAGATTAATTATTATAACAGCCCGCCTGATAAAACTAGTTTAGAATTCGTAATATATGGCGCAAAATATATTCTTGCTGAAAAAGTTTCAATTTTGACATAATGTCCCTGTAATAGTTAATTACCAAATAAACAATATATTTACTTGTTTTTTATAAAAAGAACACTTCACAGATACACACAGTCCAGCAGTTTATAACCAGAAAATCTACGCACAAAATAATATCAAAATGATCTCTAAAAATACCAAATACAACAATACTGCACTTAAAAAATATTATTTTTTTTTCGATTATTTTGCCCACCACTACATAGGACCATGGGCACGAGAAGCATTTCATTGGGAACAAAATTTCTCGACGCTTCGATTGTGCGTTACCTCGGTATTGGTTTACGCCGGTATTTATTGACTACCGGATGAACCAAAACGACTAGGTTATTTAATTAGAATAATTTTTAAATTGCAAGACAACGCGAACAATGCGTATTATTTTTCTAGTTTGCAACTTTACAATTTTGCAGGCACTTGTACAAGTGTACTAAAATCTAGTACTAGTCTAGTAACTCGTATATATCACTAAATTCCAGTACTAAAAGCAAGTGCTTTGAAAGAATATTTTATAATTTTAGTGCTAAAATAGATGTCTACAACAAGCAAGTGCTATAGTATATTTCACGTACTTTTTAATGCTTTGACGTTTCTCTTGTCAAACGCGTTGGCCAACATGTGATTCAAAAATTCCTTAATTCCGGAGACGGTTTTTCCTCACAAAGATTGGCTAGAGTCAAGAGAGATGGATATATAACTTACTGTTTATTTAAAACCTATACCTATAGAGAGAACACCCAATTATCAAGATGTAGGGTATCATAATTCCAGTAAAAAAAAGGATAGATTGTTTTTTTTCCCCAAACTTATTCTGAAGAAAGGAACACTCCTCTTCTTCAAACTATTAAATCAAAAAAAACGAAGCTGGCCATTTGGTTTAGACCAGTGCCATTAACGTAATACACACACACACATAACTTACTGTATATTTACATGTACACGGCAAAGATATTGCCCTTCAACCAGGTAAAAACCAGTCAAGAGATTATTATTACAGTACCGACATCGACTGCCGTTAGTACGTGATCTCTTTCTTACGCTATTCCCCTCACATATCTCTTTCCGTACTTAATTATTACAATTGTCTTCCCTGCGTTCTTTCAATATTACGGAGCCGGCATTTATTGAGCATGATAGAGATGTGTTCCGAGAATATTATCTGGCACTTATTTGCTCCACCGGTATTAATTTTAGTTTAGCACATTCCTGCCTCTGGCTGGTATGACTAGAAAGAATCACACCAATGCGGTGCGGGGGTAGTGGTGACGGTGCCGGTGGACACCGTGCGATACACCGCGTTCCTTCTTTTTTTATTATTAACACCGGCGTAGTGCGATTTCTATTGGTCTGTGAATAATACCTGAAAAAATATGAAATGAAATACTTTATTATCAGTCAAATTGAGTTACAAAAGAAAATGTCACAACAGCTTGCCAAACACGTCCAAAATTATAAATTCTAAGTCTAAGTAAGTTAACTGCCTACATAACAAATTTAAAAAAACAAAAAGAAACACTTGCATCATTACAATAAAAACTCTTTTAACAAATTAAAATAAATAGTGATGACAGCATCTTACAATACAAAAAAAATGCAAAAAAAAAATGACAACACAGCAGTTCACAATAACAATTAAATTTCTTATTAACCACCTAACGATTTTCAAATCCATCTAGAAAATATTCCTCAACAGAGTAGTATGCCTTTTGAACCAGTAGAGTTCTTATTCTAGCAGAAAACACTTTATATGACCTTATTTCCCTTAGGGAGCGGGGTAAATGGTTGAAACATTTAATGCCAAAGTATTCATATGATCTTTGCCCAACCGTGAGTCGGCTGTATGGTTGTTCTAGCAAAGTGTTACTTTTTGTAGGGTAGGGATGAAATTCCTGTCTTTGCATAAACGAAACCTCATTCTTTTTTATATGCTGTAGAAGGGTAAAGATGTATAAACTGGGAAATGTTAGTATTCCCAGACTAACAAAGGTGTTCTTACAAGTCTCTAAAGGCCTCAGTTTTGCCATAATCTGAATGACTTTTTTCTGTAGTACAAAAATTCCATGTGCATCCCTACCCCCACCCCAGTGTAGAAGGCCATATCTCAAAACTGAACAGAAGAGACCATTATACATAAGCATCAGTATTTTTAAATTAACAGTATTGCATAGTTGTCTGAAGAGAAAGCAAACAGAGCTAAGCTTTTTGCATACAAAATTAATGTGGTCTGACCAAGTCAATTTATGGTCTACGTATACTCCAAGAAATTTAGTGTTGTATACCTGCTCTATAGACTTTCCATTCAGCTTCAGCAATTGACTCTCATTTACAGAGGTGTTCTTAGTGCAAAAATTAATGAAATTGGTCTTTGAGTTATTCAACAGAAGTCTGTTCAGTTTACACCATTCAACCATATCCTCCACAGCACTTTGTGCCAGAAATATAGATAGATTGAGCCCCTGCTCAGCTATAAGCATATTATAGTCAAATTTTTTTAAGATAACGCCAAGTCACTTGTCATTTATGGCACCCTGTTGACGTCTGGTCTATTTTACGTTTAGAGGTTGGCTAAAAAGACAGGACCGGACTATTTTTATGTTCCATTAACAAACTAAAAAAATATATAAATATTAAGTTCCTTATCTCCCATTTTAATTTATCAAAGAAGACTTTACAAATTTTTCTATTTAAATCATCGTTCTTAACTAAAGTTGTCAAGAAACTTTTGGAGACGTTATACAAATTGGAACAAAAGTCAAGCACCTATTAGGTATCCACTGAATACTACCTAGATATTGTGATAGGAATTACTTACAATAAAGTAATGTACTAGTAACATAAATATTATTGACAAAGCTTTTAAAAAATTTAACTTATCGACACACTACTCTCCTTTGCTCGTGAATATTAAAGACTGTAATAAATGCCGGTAATACTGCACCAGCTAGGTAGAATACGTAAAACATTGTATATATGGTTAAAATATTGGTATACAAAACAATCACTATGCTTCATTTTAGTTATGACTCTAACTTTCAATCAGAAAACTCTATTTCACAAACTACTAAAATAGTATAATGACTTAACAAAAGACATTACAAACTCTGATTCTTTAAATGCATTAGACGAACTCCAAGAAAATTTCAATGTAAAAGTCTAAAAATATCTCAAATGTTTTTAAACACACACTATATAAAAAACAGCCACAAAAATACTAAAAAACACCAAAAAACAACGAAAATAATAGGACGCGAACTGACATGTGAACTTGTTACGGTCCACACTAAATCTAGTAACGTTTCGGCGGAACTAGAATCAGCTGTGAATGTCATCTGTGGCTTTCAACTGTCGAAACGCCGTTTTCTATCGCGATATGAACTCTAGTATCATCCGCATAAATTACATTATGTCCGCTAGTATTACAGTTTGAGGACAAATCATTTATAAAACAGCAAAACAAAATGGGTGACAAGATGGAGCCCTGCGGGGTACCAACCTTTACAGTTTGAAAGGAAGAACTATTTTTATTAATATGTACCGCTTGGGTCCGTTCGGTAAGGAACGACCTTATCCAGTTATTAGGTTGTCCTCTGACACCCATGCGCTCCAGCTTATCACATTAAAGATCATGGTCCACCATATCAAATGCTCTACTCAAATCAAAGAAGACGCCCACTGGAGATTTCTTATTGTTTAGGCCATTAATGATTGCCGATACCAGTGTATTTACCGCAGACATGGTGGATCGTCCTCTCCGAAAGCCATGCTGAGCCTCACCCAGTAAATTATTATCTTCCAAAAATGAATATAATCTATTATAAAAACAACTTTCAAATATTTTACCTAACTGATTTTGAATGGACACGGGCCTATATTGTGAGACATCCTCGGGAGTACCCTTATTTTTATACATTGGCACTACTTTTGATTTTTTGAGAACCGTCGGATATTTACCGTCTAAAAAGGATTGATTTATTATCTCACTTAGTGGTACACATATTATTTCTGCTATTTCATTTAATAGTGACGCGGGTATACCGTCAGGCCCCGAGGATGACTTTTTACATACATTTCTTATTATTCTACAAACCTCTACTGGATCAGTTGGCGTCAGGTAGAGAGACCTACAGAATTTAGTGTTATTGGCTGTTCTTTCCGATTTTTTTGCCTGTTTCGAGAGGTTAATTAAGAAGTTATTAAAATATTCAGCCATTTGAGAGGGTTCGGTGATAATGTTGCCCTTATTATCTTTTAGCGATACAAGTTGATTACTGGATTTATATTTATTTTCATTAATAATTCGCCAGCTTTCCCTACTTATATTAGTTGCATTGTTTACCCTCTCATTATTATAATTGAACTTTGCCTTTTTCACCTCCTTTCTGTAGCTCTCCCTTAGTTCCCTATATTTAGCATCATATATCGGACTATTAATGACTTTATTAATTTCACACATTTCCGACAGCATATCAGCCATATTTTTTAGAGCGGCAGTTTGCCAGGGTATTTTTTTTGTTAATTTTAAATGTTTGTTCCGGAAATGCTTTGTCAAAGATTTTTGTAAGTTTGTTATAAAAAATATCAAATAGTTCATTAGTATCCTGGAAAGAAGGAAGTTTCCAACTTTCTCTGTGTAGCATAGTTTTAAATACACTTATATTAAAATTAGAAAAAACACGCTTTTCAATGTACTCTCGGTTCCCTGTATCAAGATTAAGGTTAGTTTTTAATAGCTGGTATGTATGGTCTGAAAAAAAAGGACTGTTGCACGGTGGTTCCATATTTGCTGACATCAGTCAATATGTTATCTATGCAGGTTTGTGTAGTACCTGTTATGCGGGTATTTTCTTTAATTGAAGGTGAAATATTAAACTCTGATAAGAGGTTGAGAAACTCCCGTTTAGGTTGACTATCTATATTTAAGTTTATATTAAAATCCCCACATACAAAGTAGCTACAATTGGGTTCATATATATAGTTTAAAAACATTTCCATTTTGTTCAAGAACTCACCAATGTCAGCATCAGGAGATCTATATACAACACCGACGATAGCAATACCTTGAGGGCTTACAATTTTACACGCTGACACTTCACAAATTTTTTCACTACTATATCTTCTAGTGTCAACCTTTTCCGATCTAATTGCATTGTTCACGAGTATCATCACACCACCCCTCTTCAATGTACTACGGGCATAATAAGATTCTAATTTATAATTTTTGAATGCGAAGTTTTGCATGCTATCCTCTGATAGCCAGTGCTCAGATATACATACCACGTCAGGGTTGTTGATTTTTTTTAGCTCCAACTCTAATATATTAATTTTATTACCTATTCCCTAAATATTAAAGTTCATTACTGTAAAAAACTTGGGTACACCTTTCTTATTAGTGATCCTGATGTTGTCCAAATCATTTAGAACACCTTCCTTACTGGGCCCCTCCGTGGAAAATTTCCCCTTGAAAAGTTGTTGCGACTATAGTTTCGGGTTCTCCAGTTATAATTAAAATTGAATGGTTTAACAATGACTTCAGCTGGCCAAATTTCACCTCTTAAGAACCTGTCTTTGTCTTCTATCTTTATGGCAACCTTGAACGCACTCGCATGTGAATTATTCCGTGTAATCTTTTCACAATTCAATACAACAATGCCACTGTCCGAGAGATGGTTATTTAGAGTTTCAGTAGTTGTATTTTCATTAAGATTATCTATAAAATACCACTCTCTCTTATCCGCTGCTGCTATATTTATTATTGTTGAGTTCGTGCCGATTACCTTGTGATTGCTCCCTCTGTTGTTAATGCCCAATGAGTTTGGGGGGCGCTCTTCCTGTTCACAATCGTTTAAATGTATTATTTCATTCAACTTGGCTTTTGTATTAACCTCATGCATAGCTTGGGACATATTCTTCCGATTAATACCAGGTTCGGTAGGTCTTAGATTCATAACCTCTGCGGGCTCAGTCATGGAAAGTGGGCCCTTGGATCCTGACGGAATTCTCTGCATATTGAAATCATGTGACGATTTTTGTATGGAAGTGATTATGTGCTTGGCCTGTTCCTTGGAGTCGTCTTTAAGCTTTTCCAAAGTATTGTGTAGCTTCTGTTTCAACAAGCTTTGCAAGACTTGTGGTAGTCTTTCATAATTAGATGTTATAGGGTTGGGATCCTGTATCGGAGTTGCTTGTTTTTCCTCTAGTGCTAACACCATGGACTTCAAAGTGGTAATTTCCTGTTTTAGATTAGTAACTTCCTGTTTGAGATTAGTAATTTCATTTGAGTCCATTTTACCCGGACCTTGTAATGATTTTGTTGTGGATTTGATTTTTGCGAGTTCGTTGCGTAAAAGTGCCAGTTCGCTTCTAATCTTTGGGAATTCTTTAAATGATATTATGCAATCAGGGCAGAAGAAGAGCATAGCTCTTGACTTGCTTGGGACACATCGCGTTTCCTGTGCTTGTAGACCAGTACATTCCCTGCATACTATCTTCTTGCATGCATCACAGGGATATCCAAAGGAATCATCATCCCTAGCTTTTGTGTCACAAATGCGGTTGCATTTGTAGCATTTACATTCTTCACTGGTCATTGCGGTAAAGTGCAGGAAAAACTATCTGCTGCGCACGGCAACACCGCTTTAGGTATGTCAGATTTTCAATGTTTATTCTTGGTTGATTCGTTGATTACCACGTTTTCGATGAAAAAAAACAAAGCTTTTGTAATATTATGTATTTGTAAGGAAGATCAGGGTCCCAGCCAGTAATTAGACACTCTCAAATCACTTTAAAACTCTATTAGTATACCAAAAACAACGATATATTCGCGGACGAGTAAACAAACAATCTGCTGTGTTGCCACCAATCCAAATATATTAAAGCAAAAGTCTAAGTCAGCCCAACAATCGAACAAGTGACACAAAATACTTGGCTGGTGTGCCAGTGAGCGGCGAAAACAGTGCAGACGTCGTTGTCAAAATAAAACGCTGTTACAACGGGAAACCACCGCAGCGGTTTAGGTAGCGCCATATACCGCTGTGCTCGATGACACCGCGGTGATACCGTCACCGCCATCGTCACCACAGCACCGCGTTGGTCTGGGGGATCTTTAATACCGGAAATCGTTAACGGGTTAAAGCAAGTACTTTGAGAGAATATTTTATACTACCTACCTTTTTTTATTGTGAATGGATTAGGACGACTACAACTATCTACCTCATATACTGGATGGCCCGCTCTCAACGCAGGATTACATAGCATCTATATACTACTTAACTTTTAAATATTTTTCAGAAACAGAGTTATACGGAGGCATTGGATCTACAATTTTAAATTATACAGCGTGTCCCAAATAATCGGGGCGTATCCCACACCTACTTTTTTTTAATGGAACACCCTATACACATAATTATATTATTTTCTAATTCCCTATAAAATTCCACGTATATTTTGTATAAAATGGTAGATGTTTAAATTTAATTGTTTTTGACTTATTGACGTTTAAAATATTGCATAGTCAAACTTTGACAGGCTGTAGCATTGGGACGGCGCATCTTAGAGAAAAATGGTTTTGCCTCCTTATATTAGTTTTTTATTCCCTACCCAAAGAAACTATTTTTTTCGGTTTAACATGTTAACCCAAAAAAATGTTTTACGGTTTAACATATTAAACCGGAAGGTATAACTTTTAGATAGAGTATAAGAACTAAGATAGGGAGGTAAAAACTATTTGTCAAACTCTGAAAATGTCTCTTTTTAACGTCAATATCTGAAAAACAATTGAATTTAGACATATATGGCATTTTATATTTATACAAAATATACGTGAAATTTTATTGAAAATTAGAAAATAATAAAATTACCGCGGCGAGTTACTGGCATTCGACTTTGGCGATCCGGGTTCGATTCCCGGAGTGGGCATACGTACAATAAAAAAAGTATATATGTCCGAAATTTAGTGGATTAAAGAATGCAGGGAAGAGTGTAAAATGTATCATCTCCCACCCCATTCACGCTAGTAACCAGGCCAGATGAGATCGGCGCGGAAGAAGATACACACTCCCCAATCTGTAGGTCATGCAATGGCAATAAACCGAGGGTTGATAACTCTTGGGGGGTGTCGCATGACTGAGGATCCTGGTTCGGAACCCACGTTAAGCTATAGGTCCCCTCGGGTATGGCTCTGGCAGCAAACGAAGAGGAAAAAAGTCTGTAAATAATAGAATAAAAAATAATATAATATTTAGTGTAAGAAATAACGCCAGACGTAACATGACACCAACATCGACACAGTTAAACCTTATTTATGGGTTCCTGAAGAACCCATTAGGAGAGTTCTGTTTATGTTAGAATAGGCCTGGGTATAGCAAATGTAAAGCAGGCAGTCTTTATAGAACGGCCATTATAGACGATACGTTTTTAAGCAGATATTGTACGAGAAGTTTTAAATATAATTTTAATGTTATTTAGTAAAACATATCATTTTATTTGTCATATCTTACATATCAGAAGTGGGATTACTGCCTTTAAAACTCCGGTCAATTTTCCTGGCAAAAAACGGGACAAAAAGTCCAAACACGGGCAACGTGGCCAATGATCTCGCGAGATTCGAAATCGCGATCGATCGACATCTACGAGTAGTTATACGAGTAACTAATAGTAAGAGTGATACTTGACGTGAGTGACGAAGAATGCCGTGTGGAGTTGCTTAAAAACAAAATTAATTATTTTTATAATAGCGACGAACATGCCATCTTTAATTCTTCGAAAGATGACATTACGGTTGAGTGACCAATTAGGATTATATCCAGCAGACTAAGGGGACACGTACGCCATTGATACCATAAGGAAATACGAAATTACGTTTTATGTGTAGAAAAGAGAAGGAATGTGGAAAATTTTCGTAAGTTCGTTCCATTTACTAATTTTTAAGAAATGATTCTAATTACGAAGGAAAATAATTTGAAAAATACAAAAAAAACTTTTGATCGGCACTTGAAGACGTTAATGATGAAGATTTTTGCGACGAACGTAATAAGATCAAAACATTTTCATGTTATTGAAGTTTACAGGAACATATTAATTAAATTTAAAAAAAAAAAGAACTGTTTAAACCTAGATTAGAATGAACTACTTGTAATAAGTTAGGACGTCTGCATAATACCTGCATTTTAAAAATATCAAAGGTTAACGTTGTAAAAGAATCGAAACAATTGTTTGTAAAAAGCATATTAGGGAATGGCCATAAATATTGACAAGGGTAGTGTAAAGACTCTCAGTGTAAAGACTGTCAGCTGTAAAGATATTCGATCTTATTACTACCTACTTTAAGAAACCATTCTTCGACGGTTTGTAGAAATTATATGATAAAAATACACGAAAATTAATACAATTACAGGAACAATTAAAACAATGTAATAGTTGTCATGATGAACGTTTGTCTCAGAAGTTATTGATAGAAAGACGTTTTGTAATTTTTCAGTGATTAACAAAAAATGTGGTCTTTTCAGAACTTTGCCAATTTTTTAACTTTCAATAATATAACTGACAGTTTATTGTGTAGCATGATTATAGCAAATTATTTTGGGCCCATTAACGAAAACGATGGTCGATGAATTGAAGTGTCTAGATATTTTCGAGGATATTTTAACCAAGTTTCTAGATTGTATAGCAGTGCTTAGGTAATACAAACAATGTATCAACGGAGATGAAAACAAGAATATCTAGTTTACCACCTTAATCCCCTACCAGAAATGAAAAAGATATTTTACGAAAAATAATTGCCGAATTACTGGAAAACAAGATAATTTGCGAATCTCATTCGCAATATGCAAGCCCAATAAATTTAATTAAGAAAAAGACATAAGACGATTAACGAAAAAAAAAACACGCATTTTATCATAGATTAAGGAACAGATAGACAAGATTTGAGGAGATAACGGAGTAGCACGCCTGAAACAAATATTAAGGAAATAAAGTAAACATATTTTAATATTAAACATACGCAGATGGTATTTTTACTAAAAGGAAGAGAAACCAGTGCTGAAAGTTTATAACCCTAAAATTAAAAGCTGTCACTTTACCCCTGTGAACATGCACAAATCAGGCAATTTATGGGTTTGTCTTGATTTGTCAAAGTATTTTAGAAAATTTATTGCACACTTCGCTGTCATTGTGAAATTATTGACTCGTTTTATAAGAGAAGGTGTAAAGTGTATCTGGGCCATAGGGTGACAGTCAAGAAAATAAGGCAACTTTAACAATTTAAAAATATACTAATAAGGAAACCGATTCTGACAATATTTGACTATAAATTACGTAGGAAGTTACACACAGATGTAGACCCCATAGGCGTAGATACAATTTTTGACTCTGCAATACGCATGTTAGAAACCACAACAGTTTACTTGCTTTACGATATTTAAGAGTGTACTTATTGAGTTATTGAGGATATTTTAAAGTGATTACCGAGATGATTACTGACTGAAACGGATTGAAGACTATTTTTATTTAAAAGGATCTTCTAGTTAGCATGATAATTTGGTGGTTCCAAATTGAAGAATGTACGTTTTACATAGAGTTTCAGGAATACAGGATGTATGTAGATGCATTGACCAAAAATCCTTAAAGTAGGAGCAAATAGGAGCACATTAATTATGAGACGAGCAGTTACGAAAAATCAAACAAATCAATGACGAAAGATACGAATTACGAAAAATGACAAATAAAACCGTATTTACGAATATGAACTCAAAAACAATAAAAATTTACAGAAAATTAGATAACCGTATAAACAGTTGGATGATACCTAAGTTAGCAATGCCGCCTAAGTCAGGAACTTGATACAGCAATGTGCACAATTAGTACTTAATACATTTGGTGTTTCATGAAAGTTGAATCAGACTCAACGACGATGGAGAGACTTTTACGTCAAAAACATTTAATCACTTGTGAGTGCTACGGCATTAAATATTTTAAACACAAAGGCAACTCCACGTGCAAACGGACAATACGAATGATATATTAGAACAATTAATAACAACCGCCGGTAAAAAGTTAAAAGTTAAAAAAGTTGTCGAGTGGAACTTTTACATAATGCAAGTGTAAAGTGCAATCGATCACAACAAGTTTGTTATTGCTACGCCAATGGAAGTCCTTACAAGATATTAAACACATTGCAGATTCACGAATTCTAACTGAAATTAAGTAAAGAAGGTCTACACAGATTTGATTTTTAAAAGAATTACGTAACCGTTTTCCTGAGTAACGAATGAAGTAAAGAAAGAAGTAACGAATGGTATAACAAATTAAGAAAGGAATGTCTGAGCATCTTAGATACTCTTTAGAAAAAGTAAAATAAAGGGAAGAACAATACGACAACACTGGGTGACAGGCCACTAGTTGCAGCCAGGCCGAATTGGTTGGTCAAAATTATACACGACACAGTTACAGGGGGAAGTCAGAAAATTCTTCCAAATTTCAAAGGGTCATTCCAAGTAACATGATTGCAGTTCTAATCAACCACATAGAGAAATTGAAGATGTACTAGGCCTTTGAATGATAACACGAACTGTTGTCGCTACGATGCTTCATTATTTATAACGATGAGCAAGTTTTAACGAAATATAAATAGTTTAACTACGTTTGCAAACAGAAATTAACGATTTTAATGTCGATGTATTTTTATATCATCATTTAAACGATATTTGCAACGGCAAATATATTATATTTTACGTTACCATTTAAACGATATTTGCAACAACAAATATATTTTATTTTATGTTATCATTTAAACGATATTTGCAACGGCAAATATATTATATTTTACGTTCTCATTTAAACGACATTTGTAACGGCAAATATATTAGATTTTATATTATCATTTAAACGATATTTGCAACGGCAAATTTATCATTTTTACATCATCATTTACACGATATTTGCAACGGAAAAATTATTATGTTTTACGTCACTATTTAAACGATGTTTGCAACGGCAAATTTATCATATTTTACGTAATTATTTAAAGGTTATTTACAACCGCAAATAAGTTTATCTTTATCATGAGAAGATCAACGGATCTGTATTACGGAAAGGTCGCGACGGATCTTTAATACAAAGGGATCAACGGATCTCTAATACGAAAAGGTCACGACGGATCTTTAACACGAGGGGATTAACGGATCTCTATTACGGAAGGGTCGCGACGGATCTTTAACACGAAGGGATCAACGGATCTCTAATACGAAAAGGTCACGACGGATCTTTACCACGAAGGGATCAACGGATCTCTATTACAAAAGGGTCGCGACGGATCTTTAGCACGAAAGGATCAACGGATCTCTGATACGAAAAGGTCACAACGGATCTTTAACACGAAGGGATCAACAGATCTCTAATACGAAAAGGTCACGACGGATCTTTACCACGAAGGGATCAACGGATCTCTATTACGAAAGGGTCGCGACGGATCTTTAGCACGAAAGGATCAACGGATCTCTGATACGAAAAGGTCACAACAGATCTTTAACACGAAGGGATCAACGGATCTCTAATACGAAAAGGTCACGACGGATCTTTATTACGAAAAGTTTAAAACTTTTTAATTTTAATATTGTCTTCACACCGGCAAACACCTTTCATTTTAAAAATTATTTAGATACAACATACCTACATTTTAAAACTATTCACGATACATCTCTAACACGAATACTGAGGTCACCACGGATCTCTTACACACGAAAAGATCGACGGATCTTTAACACGAAGAGGTCACCACGGATCTCTTACACACGAAAAGATCGACGGATCTTTAATACGAAGAGGTCACCACGGATCTCTTATACACGAAAAGATCGACGGATCTTTAATACGAAGAGGTCACCACGGATCTCTTACACACGAAAAGATCGACGGATCTTTAATACGAAGAGGTCACCACGGATCTCTTACACACGATAAGATCGACGGATCTTTAACACGAAGAGGTCACCACGGATCTCTTACACACGAAAAGATCGACGGATCTTTAATACGAAGAGGTCACCACGGATCTCTTACACACGAAAAGATCGACGGATCTTTAATACGAAGAGGTCAACACGGATCTCTAACACACGAACACGAAGAGGTCAACACAGATCTCTAACACACATTTTTTCTGTTTTTCCTTTTCAGTTTAGCGTGAAGCCTGAGGACAGGCTTATATACAGGATGGCCGAATGTAAGAAATAACGCCAGACGTAACATGACACCAACATCGACACAGTTAAACCTTATTTATGGGTTCCTGAAGAACCCATTAGGAGAGTTCTGTTTATGTTAGAATAGGCCTGGGTATAGCAAATGTAAAGCAGGCAGTCTTTATAGAACGGCCATTATAGACGATACGTTTTTAAGCAGATATTGTACGAGAAGTTTTAAATATAATTTTAATGTTATTTAGTAAAACATATCATTTTATTTGTCATATCTTACATTAGGGTGTTCTATTTAAAAAAAAGTATGTTGGATAGGCCCTGACCATTTGTGACACCTTTTAACTCTGTTTTTGCAAAATATTAAAAAGTGGGGTAGTTTGGATGCTATGGAATCCTGCGTTGAGAGCGGGCAACCCCTTGCGTGGGTTTTATATTCAGCAAAAAGTGTATGTCAACAATGATACGCTCTTACTTATATCTATTACACCCTGTATAAACTGCACTTAACAGGCTTCGTAAAGAAATGTAAAATAGCTGTTATCTAGTTAAGAATTTAAAATAATTGACATAAATACTTAATAAGTTTTAAAATAAACAAATACAGCGCTCGCGTGTTCTTATTTACGGTTCAGGCTTTAATTCTTAGTTCTAAATCTTTCCTTTGATTTAGGTAATTACGGAAATGTTTATTTTCATTCGCCCGGCACATAAATAAACTGCTTCCTCTTCTCAACTTGGCCGCATTGCCATATTGTTAATTTTTTCGGGTATCACTTGCTTTATTTGTAGTTTATCTTCCATCTTGTATAGTAGGCATAGGCTTAAAAAATCTCTGGACAATAGAGAAGAAATTCGCCGGTCCTTTTCACTTTCGATCTGAAAACCGTTAATCTAGATTATTTTCGTTTAAAGCTTCGAATATTTCAACAGTCAAAAATGAGTTTGTCTTTTATACAAGTCGAAACATTCAATCAACGTGAACCGTGCTCCAAATGGCAAATCAGTATAGAAAGTTACAGCACTAGGAGATGACACTTTCAGTCATGATTACCACAGTTATAGTCTATTTCAGAAAGGTGTAGAGTAATAAGAGCTCATTAGGTATGCAAAGGGACTACAGAGTGACCCAACGAATATTTAAGCCACTTTCATAATTTGGCATTGATTTCATTGCAAAATTCTTTATTTTCATCAAGTGCAGGTAGTACCACCCTGGTTTGGGTCAATTTATGGGTTTTGCCTATTGTTATCCATTCACAAACACTGAAAATGGTGTGACAAAGGCGTGCATTAGGTAAACTTTTTTTTTATTAAACACAAAAAAAATACAGAAATTAAATTATAAACTTCTTCATCATCTGAGGAACTTTCATCTCCTCTTGACGTTATAAATGAAGGGTCGACGGTCTAATCGATCAGGTGGTCAAGATCCCACATTTTCTCCTCTTCTCTCTCCTCTTCGTGATGGACTGCTTTTCGCCAGTTCTCTGGTGTCACTTCCTTAATAGCTTGATCAAACAGTAGCTTAACCTCTTTCATTTTGAATGTCGTGTTGTGTCTTGCTACAAATCCTTTCACTTGCGCTCATATAAGTTCTAAAGGATTTAGTTCGCAATGATATGGCGGTGTGTGCAGCACAGTTACACTATGTTTTTCAGCTATATCTTCCACTACATATTTCATACTTTTGGTGGTTAACCAGTGGATAATTTCTTGTTTTCTCCAAGATGAATTTTCTCTGTGCGTCGTGAATGATAATTTGAGTTATTCATAACTACTACTAAATCAGCTGGAAGATATTTTATCATTTCACCAAAATAGTCGTCAAAAACATTCGAATTCATGTTCTCGTGGTAATCTCCCGTATTGAACGACTGAAAGGTTAGCAAACCTTCTTTTAAAAATCTCTCTTCACTTCCATGTGCGCCTATGGCCGACACCGAAATTGAGCCGAACTGGACGGAATTTCCCTACGTATTGAAATATGATCATTAAGCTGGTAATAGCACCAATATTACAAACAGCAGAAACAACACTTATACATTACTTATTGTCAGTATCTAAAATGTAATTTTATCACACTTAATAAAAAAAATGCAAGGATCTTTTTACCCTTTATTATTAACATAAATATTTAATGTATTATTTGAGCAACCAGAAATATGAATTCCTTCTGTAGGTTCACTAATCAAAGTTTCGTTGTCATTTTTTATTCTCTTCTTATTTTCAATGTATCTTTCTGCCACTGTTGAGGACTAAGATGACCCACCGTCTCTTTGATAGTTTTCAGGTTCACACCAGAGTCTGCAGTGACCAGTGTAAATAGTGGCGGCTCGTGATCTGTTAAAAATACAGCGCTGCAGAGCGTACGTCTCAACAATAAAAATTAAAAAAAAAACTAATAAAATAAATTTAAAATGTACTCACCAAATTTTGCAAAAACTTCACGGTGTACAACATGAAACACAAATACTGACAATTTGGTATTCACTTTTTACTACTAAATTAAATTCTCATGCAGCTTGGCCTTTTCAGTGAGATGCACTGAATCATCAACACCTTACACCACTAGTTTTCCAATGTGCTTCACCACCAAAAAGTACGGACACTAAGTAAAATAGATTATTTTTTTATCTTACAGCCACAGATCCACCCGTATTTTTCATGTATATTTTTATTAAATTTTCTGGTATAACTTTTTCCCCGGCTTGTGAAAGAAACTTCAATATTTAAATTAGGCATAAGACGTTCGTTTCGTTCAATTTCAAGTTTTTCGTAAATCTTTAATCTTGAAAAGTCCTTATATTTCGAAATTAAATCCATTTTTAAATACTTGTCAAAAGCAAAATCAAAACGAAACAGTAAACTCAATAACTTAAGCACAAAATACAAACCGGCAAACGATGTGCTATAATATCACGCCACGGCTGACTAAAAATTTTGCAGCTCTGCATGAATACGTAAACCCGCTCTAAAAACGAAAGCAGTTCGGCCTAGAACCATTTCTCATTTGCCATTGGTTGGCTTAAGGTTGACCACTTTTTTGTGACATACTGCCAGTTCTGTAACAAACAGCATACGTAATCGAATTCTATGGATACCCGCGGCTCTCGGTTGAGTACGGACAAGACAAACCACATGGATAGAAAAAGAAATTAAAAATTATATTTAAATAAATTAAATAACTTCTTCGTTGTCCACTCAAAAATGACTTACCGATCCTCCGGCGCCACCAAAACTTTGATAGGTATTCATATATTTGGTTAAAATTCGTCGATACCCGAAATATGTGCTCACCGATGAGCTTTGTATTTTCTATACTTCCATATTCAAATAAAATTGTTCAACTACAGTGAAAGTTCGCGAAACATTAGTTTTTCTACCTCACCTCTGCGACAAGCACTCACTAAATATGCCCAATATAGTGGCTACTTTCATCATGATAAACTTATGGTCTGATGAATTTCTTAGGAACTGCTCAATTTGGTTTCTCGTCAAAATCATAGATTTTTTAGGTTGATAGTCTTCTGCTTTTCGCTTCAAAAAAGGGACTTGTTTAAAATATTTACTAATACTATATTGCAATTTAAATTCAACAAGGCTTTAATGATTGAGTAGTGGGCAGAGAACTACAACCGTTGTAGTTCTCTGGTAGTGGGACCATAAAGATGGAAGACTTCCATACCTTAGATTTCTCGTCAAAATATATTTTCATTGTATGTTCGAGAAGCGCCTTTCAAATCGCACTACTGCAGAAATTTTAGATAAATAATTTCATATTGTTCTTTGGACTTTTTCGGCAACAACTCAAAGGTGGCCTTACTAGCTGCTTCATTTATTTTCACATTTCGCTACGCTCGTTATCCAATTTTCCTTCTCACCAAATTAAATGACACTTTTAACACTTAAATCATAAATAACTATTATTAAAAAAAATATATCCCAAGTAGCCATCTTTAAATTTAAAGAAAACGTGTTGCTGACATTAAAAAATCTTCTTCCGGACACCAGTTTGACTTTTCAAAATGTTTATATGAAATTTGTTAAGATAGGCTTTTCTCTAGGAGCCTACTAACGTTCAGTCGGCCCGCCGGCGGTCGTCAGTCCGTGGACTGTCCGGCCGCCGCGCCGGGCGGCAAATATCCGTAGTCAGTCTTCAGTTTTGTTCACCGATAATGGCCGGCAGTTCTGGGCCGGATTCGATTGCGGCCTCCATTTCACTATACACGCACAGTTTTTTCGTCAGTTCAAACACTTCACAAGAAGAGAACGCAGCGGCAATTGTTATTATATGACACGACAGAGAAAAAGGAAAAAAAATCTCCTACATGAGAACTCAGCCATCGAGCGGAAGTAACAAACTTTTTTAGGGTGAATAATAATTATTGTTTCGAGTATTTATTAAAATGTTATTTTTTTTTATTTAACCTTTTTAAGCTCTTTTCTGAATGTTCTTCTCATATTATGTATCTTATGTTCCACAGATTCTACAGTAGCTTCAACAACTACTGTTTTATACAGTAAAAGCTCTGTTGGCATATAAAGTCTTTTATTTTCCACAAACATTCATGTTTGCGATACAAATCAACAATATCTTTGATATTTTAACCTTTTAAAGCCATTTTCATTTACAAAAACAATTTACATTTTTAAAAAAGTTTTGAGACAAAATAAAGGAGTCATCATCTAGATTAGAATAACACATTTGTATTAGTAAAATAGTACTACCAGTGAAAAGGAATTTGTTCTTGCAACGACATAAATTAAACCCTTTCGGCCCTTCCGAGGGGGATAAGGATGTGATTCTAATCTAAACGACTTGATGCATCTTATAAGGAGGCATAAAATTCTACATCTTTATCTTATTGTGCAGGGGCGGGCCATTAATATGTGTACCAAGCATACCCGGACTTAAAAATAAAGTTTAAAACTTTTTAGTTTGTCAAAAATGTATGTTACAAAAGTATCAAATTAAAAAAAACTGTTAAAAATGTATTATGAAATGCTTATTGTACCGTGTTTTATAAAGGTCCTCTTAAACATAAGTTTAAACCGAAGAATAATTCTAAAATCGTAGAAATGTCAGGTTTTAGAATGTGGGATTGACAGCAAAGTTCGCGTTAAAAGTGATTTAACTGATCATAACTTAATATAATGTAACATAACATGACCAGATTGATTACTCTTAATTTGAACTTTGCTGTCAATCCCACATTATAAATCGACCATTTCTAACATTTTTACGATTAGAATTTTTCTTCGGTTTTAACCTAGTATTAAACTTAGGTTTAAGAGGACTTTATAAAATTGAACCTAAATGAAAATTTTGATGGTTAGTCATAATTATTCACATTTTTTTTAAATGTAATATTTTAATTTTTACTATGTGTAAGTATTATAAGTCAAAATTTTTAAAAGCTCTATCGATAAAAATGTTTATTTATAACATTAAAGCATATTTAGACAATTGCAGACCCTACACGATCAGTATTACTGACAATCTTAAACGATATCAATCCCATCAATTTTTGAAATTTGCGTTTATCAAGACTGTTACAAAATAAATGTTGAGTATAATTAAAGTTTTAAGGTCGGTTGGGGTTAGATCCCCGTTCAAAATATATCAGAAAATATCGCGGTGGACAAATATTTGCATGGCAAAAAACCAACCAAGGTTAGTAAAAAACGTTCGTTTTGTAGGTACCTACTTATACAGGGTGTGTCAGTAAGGTGTCTGTCTTAGATAGCACCTAAACTATCATAGATAGAGAAAAAAGTGTAATATATTAGGATGCATAATCTAAAAATATTTTATAATCTACAGGGTGGTCCTAAAAAGTGGTACTAAATAATAAAGAAAATTAAATGGGACATCCAGTATAATTTTATAGAATATGATTTAATTGAATAAGAACTTTGCAACCATATTAAAATTTTTGTAGTGAAATGCAACGTTGCCAAGTAATTAATTTTTTTTCCCGAAATTTTAGTAATTTTAAGGGTATCGTTAAAAAATCATAGTAACCTGTGGGTTAACCCTAGGCAAATATATTTTACATTACGGTTACTTTAAGGTACGATATATTGATCTGTAATAATGTTTTTTAAATCTCTTATACAGAGCGTTCGTTATAAGTTGGACAACTCGATAGTTTTAAAAAATTTTATTTAATTTTTTTTAAATGGGCCCTCTTCCCCCCTATTTTTTTAGACAAATAGATTTATCTTTCGAAAACCTTAATTTTTTGTTAAACATGTAATATATCTAAATATCATAGTTTTTGAAATATTTTATGATTTGTCTTAACGCAGGGTAAAGAAGGAAAGTTCTAATTAAACAATTAGTCAACATATTATATAGGATTTTTCTTACTTATGGCGAACCACCAAAAAAATATTTTTCTAATTATGTGGATTATCCACACTTTGAGATTTTATACAGATCCACTAAGCACATCCGAGTTCTTCTGTTGCCAAAATGTATTATATTAAACAAACTTAGCCAATCCTTCAGGATTATAACCCTTTCCAGGGTAAAATCCAACTAAGTTACCATTCAAATTCATATTCGTCAATGATTCTACAATAATGCTATACTTTATCTCGTCAAATGCCTTTTCCATGTGTGACTATTACATCTACTCGGGATTTTTTAAATATGCCGTGATCAATTGATCATATTAAAGAAAATAAATTGGTTAAGAGCCTCCCATACCAGCGTGAAACGCGACATCGTGTCCTGGCTTATCTAATTGAAAATTTAATACAAAAATTTTACTGAGGAGTTCACAAGAACTTCTAGTTTGACGGATAATACCTTATTTAAAAAAAAATAAATGTATTTTTAAGTTTCATTTATATAAATTCAAATTATCATCCGCCATGCAGAACATAAAAATAGAAATATAGCGATCTTTCATGTTCATTTCTTATTTTCCATTAAAATTACAAACGATGTCCCGATATTATCTTAAAAATCTCCACTGACGCCGCGCCCCTTAATTCTCGTGAAATTCGTTTTTATAATATTTTGTATGTAACCACGCCACTGATCGAAAATATTTATATGATATAAAAGCTTATGAGTTTATAAGAATGAAACACAGCCTGCTATTAGGATCTTCGCGGGTCGCCACAACAATGGCAGCTTAGAAAAAAGGGCCTTGTTAAGTCATTAAAAAAATGCCCACGTCATTATTCTTCCCTATATGGTAATTTTATTTATATTATATTTTATCACGTAGGTAGGTACCTGAAGAACAGAAGAGTTCCTTTTGGTGAATTATGAGTTTGAGATAATTTGTTTTTCCAATATGAATTTGTTATGACATATTATTGACAATAATATAGTTATAAACTAATTAGAAGGGAGATAGATCATTCGTTAGAATAGAAAGAAAAGAGAGCGCATGCCTAAACGTCGCGCGTTATTGGTAGCGCTATATCAAAGTCAACTAGAAATAATTCGACTCGGGCCATCGACAACAAATCGTATCCAATTTTTCTTCTCTTAAATAGTGTTCCATTATTTATAATAACAAACATCATCACTCACACACAACTCCTCAAAAACTTAAATGTTTTATTTCAAAGAAATTAGATAACATTTAATTTAGACTAAACGATTTCATTAACCTAATCTGTCGTTTCGCAAGTGTATTTATAATTTATATATATATATATACAAGTCGCTGTCACAGCCTACTATAAAGTTGAGACATAAGATGAATTTACACTTATTCTTATTGATGATGGGTTTTTAAATCCGAAACGTGTTATTATTACTAAGTATGATACGTCGTTGAATTATAAAGGAGAAGGGAAATTTAGAAATTTTTAAATAAAATATCCCAACTATTTAAAAACGCAAAGTTGATGATGGTTTTGAAAAAACGAGACGTTGGATTAAAAATCTAATTACACATTACACGTTTATTTTAACATATTTCTTCAAATAAAGTCAGAAGAAAATAGAAACAAAATCGTGAAAATTCGGTTTTGCTCAAATATTATATTCGGAAGGAGTCGAAGTTTTTTTAATTTGAAAACACAATGTTACAGAATTACGTAGGGCGCAATGTTTTTCTAATTTAATCATCTCTGTATCTTATATGGTTTACAAGATCCCTATAGGGATTTATTATTTGCATATACAGGGTGTCCCACCGGGAACCGAATCGTCTATATATAGAAAACTATACGTAGGAAAATTTTGAAAATTTGACAGTATGCTGATGCTGATGGAGGCGACCGGGCTAAAATATTTTCATAATGGTGACACTTCCGGTTATACCGGAAGTAAGTGTCAACTTGCTTATTTTAAATGGGACACCCTATATATTATTACATTTTTGCATTCTACGCAAGATTCTAGGCAGATTTTGTATACCATGTCCTATACCTATGTCTAAACGTTTTTGACATATTTCAATTTTTATGTCAAAAATGACGTTTGCAAGCCTTAGAATAATTATCAATTTTTTCTATAAACACAATTATAGAAAATTTCAAGAACTTTGGATCCGTCAAGGTAATAGTGCAAAGAAATAAACCTCTTGTTAATTTTATTAACAGCACATTGTGATGGTTTCTGTTTTTTCGGATATCGAATGGCAAATGTGTCACATGTTCTTGATATAACTTTATCACATTCTCCATAAATAATAAATAAGTTTAAATAATCTTCGTTTGTATAATTTAAACGCCCAGGCATGATTATTAATAATGTTCAAATGGTAAGTGACAGCTTCATAGATTTTCTTAGCATTTGATTGTTTTTCAACGCCGTCATAGCCAACTAAGAGCAACTGAACTTAAAATCTGCAGCAAAATCGCCTTATAAAAATACTAAATTGGCAATATTTCGAAAACTAAAAATTTTTGGGATATGCAACCTTACACAAACTTACCCTTATTTTTAATGCTAAATAAGAAATAATTATAAAATTTGGGTGTTTCCATTTGAAAATTTAGACTTTTTGCAGTTTTTTCAATTTCATTTTTAATCTTATTTTTTAAACACCCTGTATTAATAGTTATCAATATATTATAAAAAATCTATTAAAGCAGGTCCTTTATAACAAGGAATCCCACTAAAATTAAATAAATAAGGCTTCTTTATAGATATAGAGAATTGATAATTATTCTAAGGCTTGCAAACGTCATTTTTGACATAAAAATTCAAATATGTCAGAAACGTTTAGACATAGGTATAGGACATGGTATACAAAATCTGCCTAGAATCTTGCAATGCAAAATGCAAAAATGCAATAATATATAGGGTGTCCTATTTAAAATAAGCAAGTTGACACTTACTTCGGGTATAACCGGAAGTACCACCATTATGAAAATATTTTAGCCCGGTCGCCCCGCTCAGCATCAGCATACTGTCAAATTTTCAAAATTTTCCTATGTATAG
This sequence comes from Polydrusus cervinus, assembly GCA_935413205.1. NCBI lineage: Eukaryota > Metazoa > Arthropoda > Insecta > Coleoptera > Curculionidae > Polydrusus > Polydrusus cervinus. The sequence goes on from OW284514.1 coordinate 49,728,564, forward strand.
TTTTCTATATATAGATCGATTCGGTTCCCGGTGGGACACCTTGTATGTTTCTTTAAAATAGTATAGGTTGCTTTCAAAATAAGAGGAAAATATTTCTTTTAGTAAAACCAGAAAAATGATGCAGAAGGCGCTTTCTTTTCAAGAGATAAAGCATAACAAACTTTTAAGAAGTAGTTTTGCATACATTATGCGCCAGCCACTTAACAATCTTTTATTTTTAAAGATATCGCGGACAAACAAACCGCACAACATTTGTTTAAGACTGTCTACACAATAGATAAAAGCTGTTTTAAAATAAAGAATATATAGTACCAAGTGGTACGTGATACTGTTTTTAGGGTTGATAACAACTTCACGATTTACTATGTCATTGTACAGGGTGAGTCAACGATAGAGTAAAGTTCATTTTCTCCGGTATCTTAAGAATTAGATAAAAATTCGAAATGCAAAAGTTGCAGAGACCATTGAGGTGCACATTTTCAATATTAACGGTATATTTTTTAAAACCTTTTTAATTTATCACCTGACAAATAAAAGTCAAAGGGAGTGAGGTCTGGTGATCTAGCAGACCACTCAATTTCGTTTTTCCTCTGATTTCGAAAAATTTGGTTCAAAAATTGACACACTTGTAAACCAAAATGAACAGTGGCGCCATCCGGTTGAAACCAGATATTCCTTCGGTCTGAATAAATAATTTTTAATTGTGAAATAATATCGCTACCTCAATACTACAACTAGATAACTCCAGAATTTCCATTTTTTAGATAACTCCATGAAACATTATTATTTCGTAAAATCTTTGTGTGCAACAAGTAGATAACTCAGGCGATGCGTCATTTTTTAAATATTATAGGTGTCAAATATAGATATCTTTAAAACCTTACATGCGATAATTGCAACAACAAGATAACTCAAGTTGTCTAGTTGTTGTATTTTATTATTTCAGTTGGATTATTTTGGCTTGCTGCTTTAAGTAGATATGTTAAGATTATTAAAATTTTGGTTAGTCATATTATGTTTTCATTTAAATCGAGCGGTTGCTTACTATATTTTTAGTAAATATTTTCTAATAAGAGGTACAGCAGGTCTTCATAATGAGTAGAAGATCAAGATATATGGTTGAACTTTTTTCCCCGGCTTACTAAATCTGGGTAACATTACATCTTCTTATATTATTTTTTTGCAACAAGTAGATAACTTTCAAAAGTAGTTTTTTTTTCGCACACTGTAACTTAAAATTAAATTTTACATTTAAAAAAATCGTATTTGTAGGTTTATATGCGAGGAAAAAATTATAAATGCATATTACATAAACGTCACTGTTACTTAAAGTGAATATTCAGCTAAAATGTTTAAATCACATTATCTCGAAACTACGAATTCAGAGTTATCTAGTTTTAGTATTGAGGTAGCGTTCTCGCTATAACTGCAACCATAGTTCGCCCGTGTGGTTTTCATCAATAAAAAATGGTCCAATATTCTTACGGCCTCCATTACCCGTCCAAATATTAACTTTTTATGGCCTTTGTGTGTATTCTTTGACTATCCATCGGGGATTAACGGCGGACCAATATCTACAGTTGTGCCTTTTGACGGTTCCATTAAGCATAAAGGAAGTTTCATCAGAATGTTGTGGGCAAAATAAGGGTTCACATTACTTTCTTTCCATCAAAATTTCACAAAACTTATTTCGTCTACTGAAGTCATATTCATTCAGTTCCTGCACTAGGTGGGGTTTGTAAGGGAACATCTTTTTTTAAATTTTTTTATAAAGTAATAGATTTTCAACTAATTAGTGATTCATATTGTGATAAAAGGCAAATCAAAGTGATCGATTTGGATTCTTATAAGTAAAATTTTACAATTTTGTCTCATTTATCTGGTTTTATGTACTCGTCTTAAGTTTCCACCATTTGATAAAGTTTGACCAGTTATTTTTCTATTTCTGTTACGTATAATAAAGCACCACAAAGCTTTCACCCTCCCCCCACTGAACTTCGCCTATAACCTCAAAACCTAAATCTGGGATATCAATCTTTTGCACACCTCTTAATTAAGTGGCTGAAAATCTCTTGATAACTTTACCAACAAGATAATTGCCAAAGAAACCATTGTTGAGACAATTGTTTCCATGGAAATTATCTGGCTGGCGAAGTTGCCAAGAGATTGATCTGGCGGACCTTAGCAGCTATTTCGTTTTAAATAACACCAAGTATCATTTCACAATAATTTTATAATGTGATTCCTTATACTTTTTTTTTGTACAGGAGTTATTTTAATTGGTCCTCTATTCGGATACCCTGTTAATTCTGTAAGTCTTTATCGAGTGGACAATGTTTTTAGGCAAATTTGAATTTATGTTACTAAATAGAGTAATATAATGCTCACCCTGTATGATATCGGCTCAAAATGTCAAAATTCTAAAGATAGGTAGCAAAGCAACAGCATTTCTTTATGACGTTTAATATAATGGATATCGTTGCAAAGATGTAACGAAATGGCCGATGAAGACGGCCGAACAACTATTTGAACCTGTTCAAGAATTTACGCTGTTGCCGAACTTGAAAGCAAGTATTAATTGAAGAATTAATGGTTAAAGCTGCCTCTTATAATTATTGTTAATAGTTTGACAAAGGGAGAGAAAAGTCATTGCTTCATATAAGTGAGTATGGAAAAAAACGATTTCAAAGCTTTTAAATATTTTTAAGGATATTATGACAGATTTTCAATACTTATACTTAACTTTCCGGTTTGATGCTTTTATTCCAAACTAACTATTATAGTTCAATATATGGAAAATGACAATATAATATAATAATAATAACAACAAAATAGAGAAAGTTAGTTAAAATATTATGGGATGCAGGAAAACAAAGTTGAACTTGTGTGAAATTTCATCTATATTTAGCGGAAAGTAAGTTAGTCCAATAGAACTGGTTAACAATTATTATTAATTTAATTCGGTAAATAGTTCTCTATTTTTTTTAAGTTGGCAATTTTTGAATTCTGATGTGCTATGTTTTAGACTGACAGTCTTCATGAGGGAATGGCAGAAATACGGATCGGGTAAGGGCAATTTTCAAGAATTGATTGCGAGACTTATGTGATTAATATCATTGCCGACTGTTAGTCAGAATGATCGTGTAGGATCACTATACAGGGTGCTACAAATTCGCGTGTGTGCATGGGGATCTCGAAAACGGTAAGAGATACGACGATGGTTAAATTGAGTCAAAGTTGCGTATTTTGGGTTTTAATAATTTGGTGAAAGAAAATGCTGAATATTACGAAATCTTCGGAGATATCCGAAAAAAAAAACGAAATTTTTATTTTTGGTTTTTAATTTTTTGCGCCTTCATTTTGGACCCGGGAAAAAAACTTTTTCATTGTCGTCTTTTATGTTCTACAAAATGGCGTTATTAGTTTTCAAATTCGACGTTTCGTTCTTTCGATACCAATCTCAAGTCCATTTTTTTAAATACGGACCTGGAATTTAAAAAATAGTTTTAGGGACTTCTACGCTTTAAAAATTTAATACAATTTAAAGGTTTTTAAAATTTTAACGTTTTGTCATCAATGATTTTCAAATTATTCTTTCTTTACCTACTATTACGGCCCTGGCAATTATTTTTAGGTTAACTTAAATATTAAAATTACATTACATTACAGGAAGGTATGGTATTTAGGCCGTTTATTATTTCAATAAGAGTTACCGTAACAATACTCTAGGACCTAAGTAAGTTTCTAAGGCATGAGAAGTAATTCTATTTTTTATTATAGTATATTATTTATTTTATTAATATAACATCTTAAGTTCTATGGTTGTTGCCTTACACCTAGACCGAAATACTGTAAAACAGAAAAAAAATATTGCTCCCGAATAAAGAAAAGGTAACTGGAGTGGTTAGTCTAGTTATGTTACTGTAATGCGCTTAAATTTGTTTCAAAAACAATTTCAAATTTTTTTTTGCTGTTTATACGATCTGATAATGCCAGTTTCTGGCAAAACATGTAACAAAAATAAACAGACAGAAAAATATTTGATACAGTTGATACAAAATATCAAATATCAGGCCTCTTTGAGTAAAATGGACTGATTTTTCAAATCAGAAATATTTTTTTTTTGGTTTGGCCCTAAATGTTGTATTAAATGTCTAAAGCTTAGAAGTATTTAAAACAGTATTTAAAATTCCAGGTTCGTATTTAAAATAATTGACTTGAGGTTGGTATTTAAAGAACGAAACGTCGAATTTAAAAACTAATAAAGCCATCTTGTAGAACATAAAAGTCGGCTATAAAAAAGTATTTTTTGTTTTTTCCCATGTCAAAAATGAATTCGCAAAAAATTAAAACCCAAAAATAGAATTTTCGTTTTTTTTCGGATAACTCCGAAAGCATTCGGAATATTTACAATTTTCTTTTACCAAATTATTAAGCCCCAAAATATGCAACTTTGCCCTAATTTAACCATCTTCGTATCTCTTACCGTTTTCGAGATCCCCTTGTACGTACACGAATTTGTAGCACCCTGTATAGGATTCCTATAACGTAATTACATTAGAAATATCAGTAATATTGACAGTATTACAACTATCACAAATATCGTGTAGGATTTGATTTGAATGAAGCAAGACTGACACGAGAATGACTAAAAGGCGACCCTACACCATTAGTATTACTGATATCAATCATAAAATCATTCGTTAATAGATAAACCACAATAATAATGTAATTATTTTGTAATGGAGAATTTACCTGAGCATTAAAACCAACAGTCTTGATAAAGTCAAATTTCAAAATCAATTTCGAAAATTGATGGAATTGATATCGTTCAGGACTGTCAGTAATACTGATCATGTAGGGTCTCGAAAAAGGATTTATTTGATTGGAGGAGACTGAGATAAGGACCTTTTTTTTAGAAGTAAATTTTAATCGGAGGAGAGGTTTTGGGTAGTGATTTTTTGGTAAACTTGTTTTGGACAGCGAGGAACTTTTTTTACACTCACACTCACTTTTGATCGAAGAAGTTGTTTTGGGTTCGGATGACACTTCTTGTCACTCTTCATCGAAGAAGTGACAACGATTCTTTTTTTGGGTTATACATTCTGTCTATTGGGGAATCCAAACCACGTGATTCAATATGGCGGTTGGATGGCAAAAAGCATTGAGTCACCCGTTAAATGCCACCAGGAATATTATTTTTATGGTCACGTGTACCAATTACTAAGCAGTATTTGCCATCCAGCCGCCACTTTGACACATCGTGGGATTGCCTAATAAGGCAGTGTTGTCAGACAGTGATAAGTTCGTCCATATTACTTACTACTAAAAAACGTGACTTCTCTATTAGGGGCTTGTCATATTTATTATATTTTAAATATTGGTTAATGGCTTCATTTTTATGAATGAATTGATTTTTGGCATTGAATATGTGATTAGATTGATCTAGACCACATGACTTATATCTAGGTGAGTAAAATGGGTCCATTAATTTTGCATCTATGTAAATGAATAGTTAGAATTTATACAAGGATTAGAGTTTTCTATAATTGTGAATATTATAATTACAACAATAATGGTTCGTAAAATCATCCAATGATGTGTGCTAATTGTTTACCATAATTATTATGTTGATACACTACTTTTATAAATAGTTTACAAAAAGGCCGCCATATTTAGATAACGCATTATTGCAGGCATTAGTCAATAGTGCTATAAAAAATGTAATAGACACATAAAATAACAATTTTTACAACCAACATTTTTCCTATATTTAAAAATTCCAATATACATTGTTTTACCGTCATTGGAATTTCTAAAAAAATGATATTTAAAAGAAATGATCACGTCATCATACACATAAGTACCAGTTACCAGTTCGATTCCGTACCGATCTTGTTAGTATTAAAAAAAATCTCTTCAGTTGCCATAATACAAATTCACCATGCTCTTAAATAAAGTAACAACATTTTTGGATAATACCGTGTGGTTCACGGCGAGCTTGCATTATAGAACTTTTGAGGAAACTACTGCAAATATTTTTTTTTTAAATCTGTGGGTTTAAGTTTATCGATATATGCTCTCTTAAACTAAAATATTAACATGTTTCTATCACTTTCGGTTATACAGGAAGTAGCTTTAACTTTCATTTTTTAGTGTCTGTTTAAAGGTTGAAGACAATGACGTTTCTTGAACGGCAGTAGAGTTTTGGACTTGCATTGTCTTTATTTGTTTAGAATTATTACGTTTCAACTGGTAAGCATCTCCAGTCGTCTTCAGGTGAATACTGAATAAGTACGGTAACTACAGCTCTATTTATACTAGGCAGGTGCTGTGACGCATGACTAGTGGGTGGAGTCATGCGTGTTGCTAGGTGATGACGCATAACTGGATGAGTCATGCTTGATGAGTCATGCTCGATGACGTCATGCTCGATGAATCATGCGTTTAACTCTTGGGTGGTCTTATTCTAAGATTACATTTACTTAACAAGGGTTTCCAGACGTTTCTTATATCTAATGAAGGCTTACTAAAGCAACCTGGATTTTGGTGTATGGTCGCAGCTTCCTTAAACTTCCTCTTCCTCCAGTGCGATTCTTTTTGCAGGATTTCCGCTTTTGTCCACATGATATGATGGCCGTGCGTCCAGGCGTGATCAGCTGCACCTGATTTTTCGGTCTCTCCTTTTTGGGTGTTATTTCTATGTTCCTTAATCCTTACTTCTAGTGGTCTTAGTGTCTCACCAATGTAAGATTGACCGCATTCGCAGGGGATCTGGTAGACACAATTTTTCTTGTCTTTCTGGCTTGCTGGTTTCGTCTTCGTTAGGTGGCTTCTTAAAGTGTCTCTAGAGCTGAATACTGTGTTGATGTTGTATCGTTGTCCTAGTCTTCTTATTTTCTCGGATACTTATTTGACATACGGAATATTGAGTATTGGTTGTATCTCTTTTTCTGCTTTATGTGTGTTTGGCCGATTCTTGCGATTTTCCAATATTGTGTCAATCAATCTCATGGGGTAGCCATTCTTGTTGAGGTCGGTCTTGATGTGGTTAGTTTCTCTTTTGAGAGCTTCGTTTGAGTTGCAGAGAGTAATTGCTCTATCCACAAGGTTTCTTACTATGCCATGTTTTGTGTTGTTTGAGTGGTTTGATGTATAATTGAGATATTGCCCTGTATGTGTAGGTTTTCTGTACACTGAGGTTAGAAAGGTGTTGCCATTTTTCTCTACGTTGGCGTCTAGAAAAGTAATTGGTTGTTCTCTTCTTTTTCCATGGTGAATTTAATTGTCGGTGCAAAGTTATTAATCTGATGTAAGAATTCTCTGAGTTCGTCCTCGTTTCCGTTCCAAATAATGAAGGTGTCATCCACATATCTTAGCCATATTTTTGGTTTCTTCTTTGCTTGTTTTATTGCTTCGGATTCAAACCATTCCATATAAATGTTGGCGATTATGGGCGAGAGAGATGAGCCCATTGGTCCGTCCTCTTGGCTAAAGAATCTGTCTTTTTCCTTGAAAATAAGAATTGTTAAGGCAGCATTCCAATAGTTCCACGATGGCATTTGTAGGTAGCGGTGTTCTTTCTTGTAGGGTCAGGTCTTCCTCAAGTCTGGTCCTGATGACCTTAAGTGTGTCTTTTATAGGGACGTTGGTGTAAAGACTTTCAAAGTCAAAGCTGACCAGTTGGTCTCCTGGTTGTACTTCCTTTTCTCCTATTATTTGTGCAAAGTGTTGCGAGTTCTTTACAAATGACGTGCTGTTTCCTTGAAGTGGTTGGAGTAGGGGAAGTAAAAATTTACCTAGTTCATATGTAGGGGAGTTACGGGAGCTTGTAATTGGTCTTAGAGGCATGTTATGTTTTCATTTTTTAAATACACTATAGCATTTTTTCTTATTATACTTTTGGGTTGCATTAAATTTTAATTACATTTTATAGAACACGTTTTTTACCTAAGTCTACTAATTTCTGAGATATCTGCATATTTTGTAATTATTTCGTAAATGCATAGCGATGAAATTATCCGTATTTATTTTTTACCTTAGCTCCTGGACTAAAATAATTTTGTTATAATATGGTTAAAGAATAAACGAATATCAAAAAATAGTTAAACTTAACATAAAATATACGGGGAGGTCACAATTAAGGGTTCATTGTAAAAAACTTTAAACACTAAAAACTTTCTTATTTTAAATGGTACACCCTGTATATTTTTATTTTATATGATGATAAATAAACTACTCCTTAAAATTGCTATAACGTTTTCTATACCTATATCAACGCGTTTTCTTAGGATATCAAGTTTTTTTTTAATACGATTTTTTCAAGCTTGCCATGAAAACAAATGTACATGGGTACAAATGTACAATGTACATGGATACTCCATAGTGATATTTATAAGGGAAATATTGACGAGGGAATGCACAAAAATGCTTGGAAGTAAATGGTAATCATTTTTAACATCTGTTAAAAATGGCATCTGGCAAAATTTTTATAATTTATTATTACATAATATTTAGTTTTAGAAAAAAGTTAAAATCTTTACTAAAAGTTTTAGTTAAGATTTTAACTTTTTCCACCATTTTAAAACAATTAAACTTAATATATTAAAAGTAAGCAACTGTTTTTTATTTGCTTTAATAAAGCTTTAAAAAAGTAATATATTTTCTAGTCATACTATAAAATATGCCCAACAATATTTCCCTTATAAATATCACTATGGAGTATCCATGTACATTTGTTTTCATGGTAAGCTTGAAAAAATCGTATATATCACTCATATCATATATATCCACTCTTGTTGTACAAACTATTATTGTGATCCGCGCACGCCATTATTTGAACTGCGCATGCGAATAGTCCCGAATGGATCGGTTCCGAATCCTTACCGCAAACACAGCTAATAAATCAGAAAAAGAACGTGCGAAGAAAAAGATGACCGTATAAAACAAATATTTTCAACATGAATCATGTAAGTCGATGCACAAATATTTAAACCAGGTAGGTATATTTATGGTATATGTATAACTGTACTCAGTGTATCACCATAAATTATAAAGATCCGGTCACACGTCCATATTTAAACGGTTTTAATTATTGGTGATCTTTTATTTATTACCTCAACGAAGATAACGGCTATACGTTTAATTAGAGTTTTAACTGAAATTTTCAGTGAGATAAAAAATAAAAATGCATTTTGTTGTAAGACATATAATTATTATATTTTTTTTTTGTTTGATTAATAGTTTTAAATGTATAGGAGCGAATAAACCAAAATGACAATCTGATGATAATAGTGGAAGCGCATAGGGATTTTCGTGGGAACTTAACGATTAAAGTTGGCTTATGTTTAATTGTATCATACTGAAAACTAAAATGTCTCTTGCCACCCTGACATACGCGTCGCTCAACCCGCCAACAAGTTTACCAAGCAACTGTTAAAGCCGTTTCTCGAAATATATTGGATGGGGTTTTCAGTCCGAATTATAAAGGAGGGGAATTTAAAAATATTAAAATAAAATTTTCCAACTATTTAAAAAAGCAAACTTGCTGATGGTTTTGAAAAACAAAACTTTGGATTAAAAGACTAATTACACAAACTTGTAGAAGACCCAAAATGGTAATGAGAATGTAAACTTTATAATAGAGTCAGAAAAAATAAAAAAGAAATCGCGAAAATTCGGTTTTGCCCAAATATCTTCGGAAGGATTTTTAGAAGAGCTTTTTAAATTAGAAAACACAATGTTGCAGAAGTTAGCAGGAAGCAACTTTTTCTAATTTAACCATCTCTGTATCTTATATGGTTTACAAGATCCCTGTAGAGCGCATCCTTATCTGGGACACCCTGTATATTAGGTTTTAAAATTACTACATTTTTTTCGTTTCGATAAAGAGAGTGCTCTTTCGCAACCCAGGAGTCGTCGTAAGTAACAAATTTATTTCATTTTTTCGGTTTATAAAGCTCTAAGGTATTTATATTATTTTTTTTAAAGATTTTAAAGATATTTAGTTGGTACCAGTATTTAGGGTTGCAGTTCACAAATGTAACAAATGTTTTTTTTTTAAATAAAGAGGCAGCTAGGAATATCAAAAAAAAAACCATTTACAAAAATAAATTTGAATCAACCATGCAGAGGAGGAGAGGTAATAATTTAGGTTTCCAAATTTGATTGTAGTTAGGTGAATTTTAAACGAACTTTGGGCGTGGCCTCGAAAATTTTTCGTCTACGACGCTTTTTCGCCTTCTTCCCTAGGTACAATATCATGTAGTCCCGACTGTCCCTCTCTCCAGAAAAAAATGTCTTTCTTACACCCACTGAGCCCCCCCCCCCCAAAGCATATTTTCTGGCTACGCCACTGGTTGGTACGAGGCTTTTTATACACAGTGTACTGAGTACCGGTTCCTAGATGAATACTTCCACAGGGTTTAAAGTTCAATATTCTTACCCAAACAGTGAATAACGTGTTTATTATACAGAAAAAGATAGCTTCAAACAATTTCAACTTGTAAATTGTCCCTTCAATCATAATAAAGCCTGTAAGTACCATTACAACACGACAGAAATGCTTGTTTATAAGATGTTTTGAAGGAAATAATGACTGTCAAGTGCATTTAAACATATTTCAGCCTCATCAAAAGCAGGAATGTGTCGACATGACATAGGTGGCGCCACCAGAACCTTTCTTTGTGATTTTCTAAATAGGGGTCATAAATTTTCTTCTTTAAAAAGCGTGAAGATGTTCAAGCGTTAAAAATAAGTTTGGTATGTTGGCCGAAGTGATGCGGTTATTAATAGCCAGTGGCGCCTTCCAAGATTGATTTCGGCAGGTGTTACAATTAGAAGGAAATAAAATTGATAGTGATGTAAGTAAAAGAATGCGGAAAAGCTGGAATATGGTGATTTGTGTATATTTATTAACGGTCTGCTAGTTTTTAATTTATTAACCTTGACCTGACATCTGGCACTATTACGAGGTGGTGCATCGATCCACGTAACTTGCCATGCAAACTGGTCAAATATTGAGATAATTTAACGCATTAATGCCCGATTTCTTAACATTTTTCTTTATTGAATCGATAACTATTTGTTACATACATTTTGGACATAATTTACCGTAAAACGGGGCTACTTCGACAGCGGGGGTAACTTTGACACGTATATTATAATGTTGTTTTTTAGGCTTTCTATTGTTTTTCAGGTTATCCAATATTTTGCCATTGTTTTTATTATTTTTTTTATTATAATTACTTTGTTTTATTTATTATTATTACGAATATTTTTTTAACTATTTTTTTTAGTTTTCTTTAGTGTTTTTTTTTCTTTTATTTGCCTAATTTAGTGCTCTAAAACCATTGCTCAATGCTTCTCGTTAATAATTTATAATGGTTTTCACCTTTTTAGTGTCGAAGTTGCTCCAGAAAGATCTAACTTCGATTTCATGTAGGATTAAACATGGCGTCGAAGTTACCCAGTACCCAGGGTAATTTTGACACCAAAAAGAAAAATAAAAAAAAGGTAGAAGGGGGAGGGAGGGAAAAATGTTTTGGCTATAAAGAGCCAAGGCTTCAATTGTTACGATGATACATAATCCAAGGTCCTAAAGAGAATGGCTTTTTCGTATAGTACGAAATATAGCTAAAACCTGTCGAAGTAACCCGGTTTTACGGTATATAGTAGTTAAGGAGTTATTTAATAAAATATAAATTTAAATTTGTGATATTAAAAAATACGGTTCTGAACAAAACAATAGTATATTGTATACCTAGTAGGAAAAGCTGAACATTCCTGGACGACCGTAAAAATTGTATGTCGAGGCGCAAGCCAAGACTGACAATACGGAGTCCGGGAATGTGGCATACTATTTTTCCGTAAATCGAAAATTATTAAAAGGTCATAAATTATTTTTTATTATTATTATTAACTTTTTTTATGTACTGTATGTTTTTAATAGAACTAAAATTGTATTTGCAACGACATCCCGGTAATAGTAATTTGTACAACAAGAGTGGATATGATGACCAAGCTTACGAACCTTATGCTAAAAAATGTTTTAAAAAAAGTTTGCAGGCTGCCGGGCTTGAACTCACGACCATTGGATCTAAAGCTAGATGTTATGTCGCTTCGCCAGATCCTCATATTAAAAATTATTTAACTTAATAATAATGCCAAATGAAACTAATTTTCTACGAACATTCAGCAGGTTGCATTATTGATAAAACTATTATGAATGCGTATATACTTTGTTATATTAAACAAATTAATAACATATTGTACAATATACTTATATATATTATATAATTTAGTGTCTTGAAAAATAAGGCGAAGCCTCAGTAAATACAAAAAATTGTAATTGGTCAGTACTTTATAAGAATGCCAGAGAAATCTAATTTTTATAACAACCATTGGAAAATTTCCGGATTTTTGAGAACACAGCACAGAGGAATGATAGGTCGGCGCTGTGTCCACAGGAAAAAGATACATTTTTACTACGGTGTTATATTCGTAAAGAATTCTTTAGGAATACTTGTGGTTGTAATCTGCTAAAAATTTCGGATAATCCGGTTCATGGGTCGTTTCGGATAATGCGGAGTTCGCATAATCGGGTTTTGGATAATCGGGAGTCTACTGTATATAGAAAGATAAAAGTACTTAATCCCTGGAGGATTAAAAGTGACACTTAATTTAAGCCACATATTTTTAAGGTCTTCGACCTATTTTAAATATTTTTAAAAGATATAGGTACGGTTTATTGTACCAGATGGTCAAATAATCGAGGACGCCTGCTTTACCGCAGAAACCATTAACCGTACAGCATACAGATATTTTTTTATAACGAAATTGCCCAAAAGACATCGCCGAAAATTATTTTGAAGTCTTAAGTGGCCACTTGGTGACTTAATTTATTTATTTAATTTCCCAACCAACTTTACAAAAGTTTATTACAGGGAAATTTCTAAATAACAAAAAAAAAATTAAGATTAAGAGTCAAAATTATACAATAATTATAGTATCATATATAATATAACAAAGAAAACAGTAATATGTTATATTTTTAATAAATGTTTTTTAAATAAATATTTGAACTTTTTTATATTGATTGTATTTTTAATTTTTTTTGGAATATTATTATAAATTTTTATACCATCATGAAGAATTGATTTTTGTCCAAAATTGGTTTTTATTTTTACGGTTTTTAAATTTTTATTTTTTCTTGTATCGTGTTCATGAAAAGTTGTGCTATCAATAAATTTTATTTCAGAAGTTTTAATCTTTGATTGAGTGAATTAATATACCTACTTTTAATTTATATAAATTTTCTATATCCAGATAATTATTTGGTTTATATAAATTTACAGTAGGCTCTAAAAATGGTAATTTATGAATGCATTTTATGGCTTTATTTTGTAATTTTTTTAAAGGATTGATATTTGACAAACATGCAGAACCCCAAACTGATATTAAATATTGCAATTTTGAATATATTAATGCAAAGTAAATATTTCTTAAAAATTTTAATGGGATGTAATATCTTACTTTGTATAAAATACCAATTAAAGGAGAAATATTATTTCTTAAATTATTAATATGTGTTCTCCAACTTAAATTTTCATCTATATGTAAACCTAAAAATTTTATTGTATTTGAATATTTTATAATATGTCCATTAAAAAGTAATTGCAATTTATATCCAACATATTGATTTGTTTTAGTTATTATCATAAAAGAAGATTTTTCAAAATTTAAAGTTAATTTAAAACTTTGTAGCCATGAATAAATTTGAATTAAATCTTGTTTTATATTATCTAAATTAATACTAATGTTAAAATAAGAAAACTAATGTTTCTCCTTAAGCGTGATTGAAAATGTATGTGCTGTACCTAATCCTGAAAAACTTAAGAGCAACTTTGGTCCACCACTTATCGCTCCAATTTATCAAATAAAGGAGCGGGGGAAAGACAAACATTTTTTTTAACAATTAGGTCAGAAACTATCAAACTTAGTTTCGTTATTTAATTGTTTTATCATTTGCATTACCTATAATATATAATCATAGGCATTGGCGGGTCTTCTATAAGGTAATTTGGTCAATGATCTGCCATATAAATTTTGTTCTTATATAATATTTATAAAATTTAAATTCCTTTCAACCATTCAAACCTCATTTGTTTCGTGTATTATTACGAGTATCTGTGAAATGTCCCTCATATTTTCGTGTTAACGCACACTGGTAAGCAAACTAGACGTAACCCTAATTTTTGTATATGTTACCGGCCAAACCCGATTTCAGGATAAACTGGTTTGGCCTAGGCCTAGTTCGGGTCTGGTCGGGTTTGTTTAGGTTTGTTCGGGTTTGTTAGAATACGAACAAACCCGAACAGGCCTAGGCAAATCTAGTTTATCCTGAAATCGGGTTAGGCCTAACTAGTTTATTCTGAAATCGGGTTTGGCCGGTAACATATACATCCCCGACAAAATTTCGTGCTATTCACTGTGGCTCTCTATTATTAAGTAAGTACAGAAATTTAAAGGGATTGATATTAAGGCCAAAGTTCATACATCTATACAGGGTGTTCAAAATTGAAAGAAATTTAAGATTTAAGACGACGTAATCATGTAAATATTTACTTGCAAATTTACAATACAAGATACAAGTATATTTAAGTTCACATGTAAAGCACTGATAATTAGACCCCCGCACTGGCTACAATGCAGGGAACATTAATTTGTCCCCTAAAACTATTTCCTAAAGGGTGTCATTTATAATCTGACTTATAAAAATGAGAAGCAAAAGTAAACATTAAAAATACTTTTCAAATTTGTTAATACCTAATAAATACTCCCCTTTCATCCCACACTTATCTAGAAATCTTCAGAAAAGATCCAAATATTGAGATATAGTGGACAAAGGTTTTCAATACAAAAGCTTTTCACAGGCGGAAGCTTTGCAGCCCTTCGTATTCATAAAAGCGACAAATTCAACCTTTTTAGGTAGTCGTAAACTATAATGGGGCAGGATTTTGTTGGTACCATGGGCATGGGTGCAAACAGGTGCCTGAAGATAATCTTTTGTCTGATGTACATACAGGCTTGCTAAATATTCGAAACGACTAATGGCCGTAGCTGTACAAAACAGAACATACACACTTCCTTGGGTGAATATTTTGGGGAAAAAAAAATTTATTTTTTCTACTACCACATGGATATTTACTGTTTCCTTTACCAGTGACGGCTCGTCAGGTAAAGTATGTGAAGAAAAAAAAATCAGGAGGAAATGTTGTCGACAATATTTAATATTAATGTATCAATACAGCTACCATTTTAGCCCTTCTAAAATAATTATGTTCGAATTAATAATATTATATGCATAATAAGGCCACGGTTAACGCCGATGGACAATAAATTATAAACACTCGTGCATTTTAGCGCGCCCCAGCCGACTGTGTCCATGCACTACCCTCGGTCCGTGAGCTCAAGCAGCAAGTAAAGATGAAGACCCAACGTCCAAGTGACTTTTCACCGTCACTATGGTTACGTGACGTCAGCATGTAACAATAATTTGAATTTATGGTGATGAAGGGCAATTTAAAAATAGATTAGTCGTATGCACCATTGTTTTAGCATTGCTTCGCCTAACCTTAAGGTATTTATTTTGAGGCTTCGCGAAACTTACGGTTATATATATATCGTTTTACATGATTTACTATGTGATTAAAAACTTTTGTTTTTATTTTTCAGTTAATTCAGTAGTGTACGTATCTACTTAGTTTAATTTTTATTGTGTGTTTGTAAGTAATAAAAATATAAATTAGTCAATGTTTGTTTAAATAACCGCACTATACCTAGCTCTGCACCATATTTTAAACCGCGAGTTGCCACTGTCCTTTCCACTGAAGTGATTGGATAAGTAGGCTATTCCGGTTAACTGAACGGATATAATTTCATATCCATCCTAGTTAGGATATGAAACTGACCAATCACTGTGGTCAATTACAAAGAAAAACCTTACAAAAGTGAGGTTAAGCATATGCTTCAAAAAGATGTAAATATCAAATATGTCACATCAATTATTCTTGTAAAAAATGTATGGTAAGAGAATTACGATTTTTGACCAAGAGCGATCATATTTAAAAGCGCAAAGCTTTTAGATTAAAGTCGTATGCATTTCTCCAAAAAAAAATATTTTTTTTCAGTACAAAGTACAAGTGTTATGCATTTCTACATGCATTCGTGAAGTTTAAGTATTATTTATAGGAGACAGGTTGATCTAGAAACGGACAGTCCAGTCCTGCTAATATGAATCACGGAGTTCCTCAGGGTTCAGTACTAGGTCCGCTTCTCTTTCTCCTATATATCAGCAACATTACTGCCCTTGAAATACAAGGTTCTTTTTTACCATTTTTGCAGATGATACAACTATTTTATGGTCCCATAGGATACCTGGCCTCTTAATGAAAATTGTCTGTGATGATCTTAAGAAAATTAAGGAATGGTGTGATGCCAACTTGTTATGTCTGAATGTCAATAAAACGAATGTTCTTAGTTTTGGAGGGCTGTCACATCGAAAATAAACAATATTATAAGTTTCTTGGTCTGGTGATTGACGAAAAGCTAAAGTTTGACAATCATATTGATGTCCTAAATAAAAAGGTCGCCAGAGGTTGCTATCGCTACCGCGAATTCTTGTAATACCAGATAAACGAATAATATTCCAGAGTCTATTCCAAAAAGTACACTTACCAAGAACTCTCTAATACATGAATATATAAACATTTTTAATTATCTTCCATAGGACATTAAGACTTCTGCAACACTAGTGAGATTCAGAAGTTCAATGTCATCATTTCTCAAACAAAAAGCCTAGGTACTATAGCTTGACAGATTATTATAATAATGTTAATTAGGGTCTGTCAATCTTGTCTTTAATGTATGTTGTGTAATTTTTAATGAGTCTTAAAAAAATCTATTTTAAGGTAATTTTATTGCCCTATAACTGTGATTGTTGTTATTACTGTTTATACATTTATGATGCTGTGTTGACTACTATACTTGTTTTTGTATTGTTTATAGGGTGTTACTCATTATTTATAACTTGTACATTTGTTTGCACTTATATATACATATGTAGGTATTCTATAGCTTTGTCAACAAATACTTTGTATTTTAAAGACAATAAAGCACGATTTGAATTTGAATATTTGTACTAAATACCTAAGTACTACTTCATACTGCTGTTACTTACTTTTTACCCAATGCAAGCAAACCTTCTTCGACCAGTACTTAAAACAGCTCTGTATATAACTATCCGATTTATTCGTGTTGAACGAATTACATGATATATCTGCAGCCTTTGACTTGAAATATTGCAAGGTTTTGGTTTTTTAATAAACTTATAAATGCGACATGTTTGTAGTGCTTTTATTTGTCTCTAAACGCCTCATTATATGAGATATGTGCAGGATACGTCGGACAGGTTTAACTTTTTTTTTTCGGTTTTATATTCAATTTCATTCAGTCGCAAAGACGATTCGAATCAAGTTTTAATTCAGTTTTTTTTGAAGATGAACTGTCGATTACAAGCAATTAAATGCTTATATTCGATTGCATAAAGATTTTTAACAATAATTAACTAACCAGCAAGTTTGACTGTAACATAAACGATTTACTCTAATCAATGCTGCCTGATTAATAAATCAAGAATTAGGCTAACCAGGCCACTTTGAAAAATTATTACTATACTATATACAATGGGCAAGTCGGCAAGTATTTATAATTTATTTAAACAAGTGCCTGTCACAGCCTACTATACAGATTAGATTACGGAGATTCAAAAATAAAATATGTAGTTTCAAATAAGATGAATTTGCACTTATTCTTATTGATGATGGGTTTTTAAAGCCCAAAACGTATTATTAATACTAGATGTGATACGTCTTTAAACTATAAAAGAGGAGGGGAATTTAAAAATAATAAAATAAAACTTCCCGCCTATTTAAAAAAGCAAACCAAGTCGTAACTACTCTCCAGAAGGGACATTGTAAATAAGGGGTTAGGAAAGGAAGACAGGGCTTTCTTTCCTAACCCCTTATTTAAAAAAGCAAAGTTGATAATGGTTTTGAAAAGACGAAACTTGTAGAAAAGAAAAAATGGCAATGAGAACGTAAACTTTATTTAATGTATCACTTCAAATAGAGTCAGAAAAAAAACAAATTGCAAAAATTAGATTTTGGTTAAATATCTTCGGAGGGATTCGGAGTTTTTTAAACAAAATGTTGCAGAATTTAGTAGGGCGCAACTTTTTTTTAATGTAACCATCTATGTATGGTTTACGAGATCCCTGATCCCTGTGTCCTTGCATCCTTATCTGGGACACCCTGTACAGGGTCATCCAACCAGGACTGAATGGGAACCTATTTTTTGAGTTTCCCTGTATTTTTATTAAGACCAATATAACCATCTTGTTTATGTTTGGCCGTAGAATCTAAAATTACCATTTAAAAAGCGACTTGTCTTAGACCAAAGGAACTGGAGTAAAATTGTTTTTTTAATGGTACACCCTATGTATTTTTTATTTTTAAGATAAGTCTTTCTTTCCTGTTTCCAAAAATATGTAGTTTGTCTATTTCTGGAATAAGTAAAAATTGATATTATTGGATACCTAATAGTTTAATGTTGGGCTGCATGCAGATTTTTAACAATAATTAACTAACCGGCAACTTTGACGGTGACATATAATGACATTAGCAGAAATAATTTTCTCACAATCATAGTTGCCCGATTACTTTAATTTACTAGTCGAGAAACTTTAATTTTCTAAATAATGCCCGTCAATGTCATTTATTTCACAATCAAAGTTGCTGGTTAGTTAATTGTTAAAAATCTTTACGCAGTCCAACATAAATGTGGTTTTCCTTATAATAGCAAACTATATCAAACCGTTTTTAAGATATGAGCGATCAAATCCTTAAAAAGCGATATCAATTATAGTTTAATAGGTTTACGCCTTCGACGAGTAATTGGATGGAATCATTGGAAAATCAAGTTCCGATAAGTCCAGAGTGCATTGGAAAATAAAACTATGTAAATAGTAATGTTATGGGGGCCATATTGAACATTTTAATTTCCAAAGCATTTTAGACTACTTTATCATAATAACTTTATCATACCCTCTCTCCGATTCTTATTATTTAGCTTAATAATTACTTTTGCTTTTTTGTTTCAGATACTCAAATTTAGTTTTTCAATAATTATATTGGTCTTTAATGTCGTAGGTAAGTTTTTTAATTTATTTTACCAATAAGCATAATCGTATACTATTACCTCTGCCATGACAGCGCCAGTGGCGGCTCGCGGTCTTAAAAAATGGCGAAGAGCTAGGTATAGTGCGGGTACTTAAACAAACGCTGACTAAAAACCCGTGTAACAAAACGTCTCTCTTATCCTTATCTGTCCAACGACTGAATGGAGTTTCCAACAAATTACAAACTATGTCATTAATTGGGTTCATTTTTAAAATACATAACTAAGGAGGTACGTACACTACTGAATTAACTGAAAATTAAAAAACAAAACTTTTTAATCCCATAGTAAATCACGTAAAAACGATATCTATAAACGTAAGTTTCACGAAGCCTCAAAATAAATACCTTAAGGTTAGGCGAACCAATGCCAAAACATTTGTGCATACGACGATCTATTTTTAAATTGTCCTTCATCATAATGCAAATTGTTACATTCTGTTTGCGTGACTAACGTCACCTAACCATAGCGACGGTGAATATCAAAGCCATGTTGGGCGTTGGGTCTTTACTTGCTTTGAGCTAACGGATACGGTCGGCGCCTCAAAATGCACGAGTGTTTATAATTATTATCCATCGGAGTTAACCGTGTCCCTATTATTCATAGCTGCATTCGGATTAAATTAATATTATTAATTCGAACATAATTATTTTTTAAATGATAGCTGTATTGGTACATTAATATTTAATATTGTCGAAAAACTTTCCTCCTGGTTTTATTTATTTTTTTTGGTGAAGAGCCCCTTCACCTGCCGAGCCGCCACTGGACAGCGCATATTACCTACTACATGCAACCACTTAATTACTAGTTCACTTAATCTAGTAATTTTTCATTGCTGGATACGATGAAGTTGTAAACGTTTCGAGGGTGATGATAATCTAAAGATTGTGTATAAATGCCCTTTCTTGTTTCAAAAGTATCCAGTTTTCCACTCATCTTTAGACAATTACTACAAGATTTAATGCATAAAATGTATATAGCAGTATACAAAGTTAACATTTTTACTTGCCTATTGTTGATTTCTTGCGATAACGGGACTCGAGCCCCAATCGATCTTAAAACGCAACATGAACATGAGTACATAAAACAGACGAAATTATAAGATTTCTAGAAAAAATGTATTCCATTTTTTACTAAAGGTTTTAAGGTTATGGTATTTCTTCAGTATTGCCATGTCTCTTTCCACGTTGACAGTGTTGTAAATTGGCGATTATTTTGAAAACTTCACCATAGCGAACGTTAAAAGTTCATATTAATGCACAGTAGCCGTTTTTAACTGTATAAAACGAATTCTACAGCTATTTTGTTGTACTTTCGGAGTTATAATTCTTCCGCAAGCAAAAAAAAACTGAATAAACCCTTTTTTTTTCTGTGCATTTCTCCAGAACAATTTAATCAAACTAGGTATGGTTGAGATAAATAAATTGTTCATTTTTATTAATAAATATATCGCTTTTTGTCTGTTACTATGCAAAAGGCCGAATGTGAGAAAGATAGATATATTTAAAGTGATTTTGTGTAAATTTAAGAAATGACCCAAATTGATAAATATGTTACTGGATTTGCCATCAAAATTAATTTTTCTTTAATTTTATTATATTTCTTACAAGTTCACAGCCACCTTAAAAGACAAGTTATGATGCGTAATTTAAATAATTTTTTAAAATTTGTAGTATGCAGTTCATAAGTTGAGTCGTAGAAAAAATATACTGTACAACTCGAGTGGATTATCCATATGGCCCTCGAAAATTTGAGCGCTCCATCTACGGCGTCGTGCTCAATTTACTTCCTCGTGCGATATGGACATCATATCCACTCGTGTTGTACAAACTACTATTATCATTCGCTCAACATTCTGTACTTTGCAAACTTTTTTCCGCATTCTTTTAGGTAGTTTCAAAACGGTGTGTACAACAATAACTAATGCAGTTAAAGATGCAACATTTATAATTCATTTTTTATCGTTGATAAACGAACAATGGTCGATATTAATATCAAAATGTACCTATTTATACAACCAAAAGTTTAAGAGCTTGATGTTGGGGCTTAATAAAATTGGTACAGGGAGATCTGTTTTTAATGCATAATAAATAATAGCGAATTTGGTGTTGTATTGCCAACAGTGTAAATTGTAATTGTGCAAGAATTTTAAATATTATCAGAAGTTTAATGGTATTTATGGACAAGCAGGTTAGTTATTGGGAACAAGAATGGGCAGTATCCAGCAAACGAAAAAGAAAAGCTCGATGCGGTCTTGTTAAATTAAGTTAAAAATGTCAACCGAGTCCCGAGTCGATGCAAAACAAACAGGCAAAAAAAAAACAGAATCGAGTCTGCGTTCAGGAGGCGGCGAATAACAAAAGCCGATCGCGAAACCGTTCTGGGAAAACCGGACCCGGTCAATTGAATTGTCAATTGCAAAAAGATAAGAATGCAAAAAGAAGCAGAAAAAATGAAATTCGAGACCTCGAATGGGACCGGAAAGTTGAGAATGTATAGAAAATCCAATATTATGTGTGCCTTACAACTATACAGGGTGTTTTGTCGCACGGCCGTAAAGATCAAATTTCATTCTCCGTAAAACAATAGGTAGGTAAATAAAAGCAGCTCTATAAATATCTTATGTATATGAATGAATATAAAATTGGATTGTTTAGTCACGTACCTATGTGAACTGGTTTCGTACCTTAATACAGAAAACTCACACACTGATGTTTTTGTCATTTTGGGTGTCAACAGAGAAATATGCCATTCTTAAGAAAACATACGTGTCTAACAATATACGGTCAAAACAGCTCAGAAGCTCGGGTTCTAATGGCAAACTAATTTTACACCTTTTGCTAATATTTTATATTCGGCCACATTCCCCTACATTTTTACAAATTTTCAAAATTCACTATTATCAATAGTCGAAATAAAAACGGTAAAATAGATGTCAATGCAGCCGCATAAGCTGCTTACGCTGCTCTAGTGTCCAAAAGTCGAAAGAAAGATACGAAAATACCTACAAAAATTTCAAAACTGGGTGTCAAATGGTGGGCGTTAAAAAAGTTACAGAAAACTATGCACTTTGTGGGGAAATCAAGGATCCTCAATTCCCCTGCAAGTTTGTGGAGTGAGTATTCTGAAATCCACTTTATCCATTGAAGACAACATAGATATCTGAAAGTTTCTAAACATAAAGGCTTTTCTGAAATGAAAAAATGATGGTTATTAGCCACATAAGTCTTGTATTTTCAGCCCTAAACAAATGGAGAAATTTTTGATATAGATCGAAGATAGACATTTTTTATTAATCGAGATGGTAATGATAGTTGGGACTGCTGGGGCATGTCGTTCTTAAGAATTATTAAAATGTCCAATCAGCTACAAGAGTTAATGTTAAATTGATGACACGTGATAATGGTAAAATTTAAAAATAATTAACTAGTAGATATGGCGCTAATTTACAGTGAGTGTCGACAAAGTGCGGCTGCTGTTTCGAGATTATACGCAGAACGCTTTTCCTTGCGGGCTCATCCTACACCCAGAAGTTTTCTTAATGTTATTCAACGGGCAAGTTAGGCAGAACCGTATTTGATCCATAGTGTAATAAATGAATGTAAGTACCTTATTTTTGAGTTTTTTGAAAATACTGTTTATTTTAATGTCTTCTATACACAGCTAAAAAAGAAGTATTAACTTAGGAATCACCCTGGGGTATCTATAACTTAACTTGGATTACCTGAATTGTACATTAAAAAGAAAACATTTTTTTTTAATATAGAACAGTCGGAGCAGAAAAAATATAATACACAACTCAAGGTGTAGTGCTCTTTGACCAGTCTCATATTTTCTTGCCAGCGCTTGCAATCGCTCGGTGACAAACCACGTCTTCGACTGGTAAGAGCTACCTACCTCCCTTGTAGTGTAAAACTATTTACACACTAGGTTATTTTTGTATTGCATATTATTGCTCAGGAAAAGTTGTTATAATTAAAGAAAACCCAAAACCAGTTTGCCCCTCGTAAAGCGAAAAGACCTACGGGTTCCCACCATCCGGCTAGAACTGGTGTCACTTCGAATCCGACCGGTGTCGGCGAAAATGGAAACAAACATACGATTAGTGAACCGTTTCTATATCTATACCGTGAATATACTATTAAATGACGAATTACATAATAACATACTGCGGGAAATAACTCTGCAATTAGTTATAAACTGAGCGAATAGCCAGTGTAGTTTACCGATGGGTAATTGTGCGTTTGTAAAAAGTACCTGTAAACTGCTGGGTCAAGTCATCGAGAGGTCGAGACAGATGGATTAAAATACATAGAGCTAGGTAGTACCGGCAACATCGGCTACGAGGATCTCGGATCTTGAATCTCGTTTTCTCAAGGTAGGCGCACGGTCGAATGGCCTGTCGTCGCCGACAAAACAAAAATTTCAGAGGCAGCGTGCGTTCACTTCAGTCGCTTTCAGTTCGTTCGCTTTTCTGTGGTATTACCGAGGCGCGGTGTAAGCGATTACGAGCCGGTGCACATATTTTTATGTTTTGAAAGTAAACTTTCAAAGTTTTCAATGAAAACATTTACACTTTTCGTAAAATCACTTAAATTTTGATTCGCAGTTGAGAGTTTTATTGTTGTGTGCGAAGGAACCCTCTGGTATTTTTCAGAAGACTGAAAGTTATCAATCATTTGTTTTGAAGGAAACTGCCCTTTCAAAATGGAATTACTTCGTTTGGTGTATGTTTAGTAAGTACCTATGCCTTAATATGCGTTAGTAGTAATTATTTAATTTGATTATTGTTGAATTTTCAGTTTACTTAAGTACCTACCTGGTAAAGGTAGAAGGTAGGTAAAACTGAGTAGTAGTTTACCTAATCAGTAATACCTAGTAGGTATATGATCTTTAATAGCTATTTATACAATAAGTTGCGAAATGACTGTTCAACGAGGCAAAGCCGAGTTAAACAACACGTTTAGTGGCTAAGAGATATTGTTTCGTAACGAATTATATACAAGATTTTTTGTGAAAGCGGAGAATTTGTAATTTGAGCTTTTATTAGTATTTTTAAACATTTTGAAAAGTAGGCAGGCAATCTGTTTCTAAGACATTGTTTATGCATTATTTAATGTCAAGTGTGTTGTCAAATTCGAACGTCGCATTTTGCTTGCTTTCCCGCAAAGCAAAATCATAGGGCAGAAAGATACGCCAAATACAAAAATAAAAGAAGTTCACTCAAAAGCAGAAATTAGCATTGTCAGTACTAGCAGTTTATCCATTCTGACTACTAATAATTACATTGCTCTTACAGAAGAGAAACTAGATGCCTCTAGAATTCACTTCAACAATTTACATAATTGTACATTTAACATATATAATAAATAGATAATTTTCATTGATTTTAATGTTTCATTTTTACTTTTAGACACTAGTGCCTAAAACTGTCACATTTAGACACTAGTGCCTAAAAGGGTGTCATTTCGAAATAGACATATTTCGATATTGATTAGAATTTCGAAATGACACTCTTTTAGGCACTAGTGTCTAAATGTGACAATTTTAGGCACTACCTAGTGCCTAAAAGTAAAAATGAAACAAAAAAATTAATGAAAATTATCTATTTATTATATGTATATGTTAAATGTACAATTATGTAAACTGTTGAACTGAATTCTAGAGGCATCAATAGATGGCATCAATTTTTTAGATCTATTTCGTAAGTACGCAAAACTTCGTCCACTGAATACGACACATCAGCGATTTTTCTTGACATATCGAAGTGGTAAATGCTGTACAACACACTTGACATTAAATAATGCATAAACAATGCCTTAGAAACAGATTGCCTGCCTACTTTTCAAAATGTTTAGAAATACTAATAAAAGCTTAAATTATTATATTCTCCGCTTTCACAAAAAATCTTGTATATAATTCGTTACGAAACGATGTCTTTTAGGAACGCGACAAGCCGAGTTGGACAATTTTCACGTCGCGTGCCTAAAAGACAATCATTATTGTATAAATAGCTATTTTTATGCTTTGGGCGTCTAGGCATTTATGCTCAGGGTTTAGAAATTCAAACTAAGGTTAGTGTTTTTAATGAAAACATTCAGGATTCTGAGTTGATGGTTTAATCGTTGTGCATAGATACCGTTGTAAAATTTCCAAAAATATAATATTTGGAAACAGTTACGGAAATCTTGGATGGAAATAGTTATTTTAAACAATAATGATACAGAAGTGACAATAAATAGTTTTTTTCCTTTCTTTGTCAGATACATTCCTAGATGCGTTTTGCCTTTTGCCATATCGTGGCTCGTCAGTAAGGCTAGGAATCGACAAATAAAGGGAGACTGTGAAACAGTTACAAGCGAGACGATACGGTAAGATGTTTTTCTACGACCTATGAAAATGGGAAAAAAAAAGCACGGTTAATTTGGCTAGAAAGCGCCGAATATCACACGCGCGTGTTGAAAAAAAAATATTTTAACACTAGTGTTGAAATAAAAGGCACATTATTCAATTAAAAACATATGGTGCCAATTTGACAGACGACCCCTATTTATTAAAGAGATCAAATGTTAGAAAGCAGTAATTGTAAAGTGTTTAACTTATTTATCATGAATTTGTCGAGTGATTCAGAATTAGAGTGTGAAAATACGCTATCTGAAATTATAAAAAATGTTAATAATAGATATAGGTACTTACTGTAAAATCTATTAACAGAAAAAACAAATCGCGCTGAAGAAAATGTCATGTATTAAACAACCAATCTCTACAGGTACCGATAGCGTAGAGAATAGAGCTCTAGCCTACAGATCACAAGGTCGCAGGTTCAAATCCCATCAGGAGTATTTTACTTTTTTTTATAAAAACATTAAATAATTTATAGAATTGTTTTGAATTGAATTCTTCCTTGTTGGGTGAATTTTTTAAATTTATGTTTCCTTGATTAAATTTAAAATATTTTATTCTGGTTAATCTAGAAGTTAATCCAGGATTAGTTTTTCATATGATATATAAAAAATGAAAAAGTTAAACTACAAATAAAGGAAAAGCCTATTGACAAACTATGAAACCAGATATTAAGTGAAACATAATCCTAAGTATGCTAATTTCAACACTAGTGTTGATATTTTTTTTAACACTAGTGTTGAAATATTTTTTACACAAATCCAAGGCTTTTTTAATATTCTTTGTGATTGTAGGAAAAATAGTGTCCATTACTCGTGTGAAAGTGATTATTCTAAAACTCGAAGAATTTCCGCACTCGGCTGACGCCTCGTGCTAGATATCTCCTCGTTTGAAAAGTATCACAAAAAGCAGTAATTTAAATTTTTTAATTATAAAACAAGAAATTGGCATCATTATCATTAATCATACCTATCCTGCCAATCAACTGTCTTAATTATTTCATCTTTTTCTTCCACATTATGTTTAACAATATTATCAATATCAATGGTTCAGCTTTTGTATTTCAATAAACTCGTTTTTCGATTATATTGTAGCTTTATTTTGCACCACAAGACCAAGCACACTGCACTATGCAAATCCAAAACGCCAACATCAAAATAAGTTTTAAAATAATAGAACAGTATGTTGTGCAAAATAAAGCTCTAATATAATCGGAAAACGTTTTTATTCAAACGCGAAAGCTGAAAGCAATCGATTAAGCGTTTTGTGGTTAGGTTATTGCGAGGGTTATTGTTTCCTATATTTGAAAATAAATACACTATATGCAGATCCCTACACTATAAGTCGGACTGACAATATTACTTACTGTCTTGAATGATATCAATCCCATACATTTTCATACTTTTTTAAAATTTGCTCTTACACGATCATTATTACTGTACTTCCAACCCTTATCAAGACTACTAGTCTTAATGGTCATGTAGGGTCTCTCAAATAATAACATTATTATTGGTATTTATCTAGTACCTAATAAATAATTTTACTTTAAGTCATTTTAAGATTGATATCATTCATTACTATCAGTAATATTGCCAGTAATACTGATGGTGTCTATAGTTCACTTATTAATTAAGTTAGGATTTTGATATTTTGCACACTTTACCCTTATCCTAGGGCGCATTTCAGGAAAATATTTTTGTGTGAGGTGCAGGACCTTGTATATACACTCACCGGCACAAAATTCCGCCACCCTGAAATTTTGGCCAAGTTTAATGTTTTATAACTTGTTTATTTTTTATCCGATTTTCATAATTTTTTTATCAGTTTGTAGATCCATTTATTCTGTTTTCCTATAATTATTTTATAAAGTATCATTTTTCGATTAGGCTATATTATACAGGAGGAAATCAAAATGTTGTTTTTGGTCGTAATTTCAAAATACCCTGTAGGGAAATTGAGGTGGATAATTTCGTTTGCATACTAACTCTTGTAATCTCTGATGTATTTTAAACATTTCTTTTTTTGATTCATTCCATTATCTCATTTCTGCTGAGAGCTGCAAAATTTTAAATAAAACGATATTATTTTTTAATGGTCGTGAGCGGGTAGACAGACGTAGAAATGAAAGATGTGCTGACTGCACCATATCAGAACGAATCTCATATTATGGCGGTTCAGTCATGATTTGGGCGGGTATTTCTACTGAAGCACGCACCAATCCTGTATTTGTTGAAAATGGAGCTCTAACCGCCCACCGTTACATTGAGGAAATCCTCCAAGAAGTTGTTGTTCCATTTGCTCCTTTTATTGGGAACCAATTTACATTAGTGCAAGATAATGCTAGACCTCACGTTGCACATGTAGTAAGCGAAGTTGAACTTCCAAGATTGGAATAGCCTGCATGTAGCCCGGATCTCAACTCAATCGAACATCTTTGGGATCAACTTAAAAGAGCCGTTCGTCGTCATCCTGTACAACCACAAACCTTGCAAGACTTAAGACTGGCGCTGACCGAAAAATATCAAGCTATTCCTCAAGAAAGAATAAGTGATCTTATTCATTTGATGCCACGAAGACTGCAAGCTGTCATTGCTGCGAGAGGAGGAAATACACGTTATTAAATTGTTTTTGTTAATTAACTTTATGATATACCTAGCGTTTGTTTTTCTTAATAAAATAAGGCTTCAAATCAGCGTTTCATTTAAAATTTTGCAGCTCTCAGCAGAAATGAGATAATGGAATAAATCAAAAAAAGAAATGTTTAGAATACATCAGAGATTACAAGAGATAGTATGTAAACAAAATTATCTTCCTCAATTTCCCTACAGGGTGTTTTGAAATTACGACAAAAAACAACATTTTGATTTCCTCCTGTATAATATAGCCTAATCGAAAAATGATACTTTATAAAATAATTATAGGAAAACAGAATAAATGGATCTACAAACTGATAAAAAATAATGAAAATCGGATAAAAAATAACTAAGTTATAAAACATCAAACTTTGTCGAAATTTCAGGGTGGCGGAATTTTGTGCCGGTGAGTGTATATATAATTGTCAGTAATACTGATGGTGTATAGTGTATAGTGTATAGGGTCGCCTTTAATGGTATATTTATAATAATATTCTCGGTTAAGCAAACAGCAAGCTGACCTTCGCAGAGTCAAAAATAAAGACTTTTCTATCTATCTATATCATTTCATTTATTTTTCAGTATACTCTTTTCTTAATTACTACGTTTTCATGTAGAATCGTCGAGAAATGAATTTAACCTTATACCAGACATTTTTTGTCGCCTAAAACAATATTTTAACTTAAAACATTGTGTACTTGCTTTTGCAATATTTTCTCCCATTAGGTTTTTTCTAAAATTGAATTGACTGCATTTTTTGTACTTGGCAGGAATAAGGTAATTTTTTTCTGACTTCTTTTTGCAATTGTTTACATGTGTTTGAGAAAAAAAAATTTCTTTTGACATGTCCGGTTTATATTTTAGTGAATTGTTCTAGTATTACAGTTAACCCACTTTTTTTTCTTTGATGTTAATTTAACATAATGTTTGATTGATCATAATTCATAAATCGAGGGCACAAGCATTAGTGAAAAAATACCAATTATCGCCTACTTTTAAAGAACTGTTTTGTGTACAGAGTGAATCATGACTAGCATTAGAACTTCTGGGAAAACTTACAACAATATAGCAAAAACACATTGCATGGGTGTGGCTATAATTTGTTGTGATATTGCGTGACATTGAACATCACTTTGTTATATTCAAACCTGAGACATAATCTATTGCATACATATATTACAATCGCCATAACATCCACATACCTCCGAATGCCACATTATTATATGAGTGCAAAGTTATGGTAACAAAACGTTGTTTGGTTGGTGGGAACAGAATATTTAAGCATATGTGGGATATGTTAGGAAGCCCTTTTTGAAAAATGGCAAAATATTCCATGTTACATGGCGGAGGTGATTAGAGCACGAGGAGGCAATACAAAATCAAAATATTCGACAAAATATTAATATGATTTACTAAAATTAATGTTTTTTTTTTAAATTTAACTAGTCTTGAAACTAGTTTTTAAGAATTTGTAATGTTTTTAAATTAAATTTGTCAAATTGCAGAAACTAAAAAAAAATCTGTATTTTTTTAGAAAAGAAATATTGCCTTAAATATAGAGGGATATACTGAAAAATTATGAAACTTAAGAACAAATCTAATTTAAACATTATCTTACTACCCAATTTTGCCACAGGCTGATTAAAAGTTAATGCTAAAATCATTACTTTTGTTCCTTCTTCTATAAAGTGATGGTTATTCTACGATAACTGGAAAACAACAAGAAGGCTTAAAAGATCGGTTCAATTTGTCAACAATTTTATTAAAATCTGTCTAAAATCTAAAAAGTTATTGCAAATTGAAATGTACTAATATTTTTCTTAACTGTTTTTGTTACTGGGAATGTATCAAACTCCTTAAACGTTGAAATTAACCAGTTAGTTAAGAATATTTCAGAACTTCAGCAATACGACGAATACCAGACGCCATTTTTCAAAATGGTGGCCAAACGACAATAAACTAAAACCACCCTAAAATTAATCCTTGCAAAAATAAAATACAATCGTAAAAATAGGTCCCCTCAAAAATCGAACCGACCTTGATATTTCTAGTCTAAACTGAATAGTCTTTCAGGTATTAGCATTTGAAAAATGAGTTTTGTAGTTTGACAGGCCGTGGCATCTTAACAGTTAAACAGCTTTCACGTCCCTATCTTAAATTTTTATTTTCTGCTTAAAATTACCTTCTGGTAAGTAGGTAACTCTTGGATGTCCGGTTAAACCGGAAGTGATACGAACATAGGAATGTGCAATAGGGCGAAGCGCCGTACATCACACGCGTGTTGCAACAAAAATATTTCAACACTAGTGTTAAAATATCAAGGCACACTATTTAATTTAAACATATTGTGCCAATTTGACAGACCACCCCTATTTATTACAAAGAACAAATTTTAGAAAGCAGTAATTGTAAAGTGTTTAACTTATTTATCATGTATTTGTCAAGTGATTCAGAATTAGAGTGTGAAAATACGTCATCTGAAATTATAAAAAATGTTAATAATATACTGGAAAATATATTACCAGAAATAACAAATCGCGCTGAAGAGTGTCATGTATTAAACAACAAATGTTTATCGGTAGCCATAACGTAGAGAAAAAAACTCTAGCCTACAGATCGCACGGTCACAGGTTCAAATCCCATTAGGAGTATTTTACTTTTTTTTATAAAAACATTAATTTATAGAATTATTTTGAATTTAAATCTTCCTTGTTGGGTGGATTTTTTAAATTTATGTTCAACGCATCTTTCCTTGATTAAATTTAAAATTGTTCATTCTGGTTAATCTAGAAGTCAATCCAGAATTAGTTCTTCCTATGATATATAAAATATGAAAAAATAAAAAAGTTAAACTACATAATATAAAGGAAAAACCTGTTGACAAACTATGAAACCAAATGTCTGTTAAAAGGTTGGAGACAATGACGTTTCTTAAACGGCAGTAGAGTGTTGGACTTGCATTGCCTTTATTTGTTTAGAATCACTACGTTTCAACTGGTAAGCATCTCCAGTCGTCTTCAGGTAAATACTAAATAAGTACTAGTCATGCGTCACCGCACCTGCCTAGTAAAATAGAGCTGTAGTTACCGTACTTATTAAGTATTCACCTGAAGACGGCTGGAGATGCTTACCAGTTGAAACGTAGTGATTCTAAACAAATAAAGACAATGCAAGTCCAAAACTCTACTGCCGTTTATGAAACCAAATATTAACTGGAACATAATCCTAAGTATGCTAATATTTCAACACTAGTGTGGAAATATTTTTTCACAAATCAAAGGCTTTTTTAATAATTTTTTATGGTCGTAGGAAAAATAGTGTACATTACTTGTGTGAAAGTGATTATTCTAAAACTCTGAGAATTTCCGCACTCGGCTGAAGCCTCGTGCTAAATATCTCCTCGTTTTAGAAGTATGACGTTCATCACTTGTTATGTAATATACTATTTTCACAGTTGCTTTGAAAAATGTTCTTTAAAAAAAATCTCAGGTATTTCATTCGATTCCGAAAAACAGACAAATGTATTTTTACGAAAATATTAGAATTTCAAAAATCTTTGGGCACTTGTGAACGTTGAGCTAGTCCAAAAATATTTTGGAATGTTGTTTTAAAAAACTTTTCCCAGGTAGGTATTCCATTTTATTCCAGATACATTTATATTTTCATCCTCCCTAATGTGCAAGCCGTGTTTTCTAAAAATGCCAATATCTCAAGATATATTCAGTTTCGACGTATGACCTGGTATACAAGAATTGTTTAGAATCTTGAGCAACATTCAAAAATACAAAAGGAAATAATCATTTTATTATATTTAAAATAACAAAGTTAGCTAAGTAGGTAACTAAAACTTATTATTTTTTAATAATTTTTGATCGAACCCCCCAGAAATATAATATTTTATACTAGACATAATATGGTTTGTTCCCACAGGGAATCACGGACAAGTTAGTGATAGTTTGTCAGTTTTCTAACCAACCCAAACCAATAAATCTTTGTAGGAACGCGTCCGAGTCTATTGCGCAGAGTCACTGGCTGTCCCTGACTGCTGCGGGAACAAACCTATAATCTATGTTAATAGCTAATTTTCGTATAACTGTCAGCGTTAAAGACGTTTCCCAAAACGCTCATCATGAATCACCCTGTATGCATACAACCGTAATTATTGAACGTTTCATCGCTGAAACCTTTATTTAGGCATCGTCATAGCGACTGATATTTTTGTGATGCGAGCCAACAAACTATTAAAATTCATGTGACAATTTGTGTCATTTTAATGATCATTATCTGAAATATTAATTTCTCATTAAATTTTTAAATGATTCGGTTGTTAATCATCTTCGTTATCAATTTAAATATTATTCATAATTTTTAATAAAGCTATTTTAGGACGTATTAGTATTTGTTAGAAATATAATTGGACCGCAAAATTAGATAAATTTAATGCCCATCAGCAGATATCAAATATGAATCAAATATGAATAGTAGATTCCAGTACGGGATTCGAAATATTAAGGAGGATATAAATAGGTCTTGGACGACATGTTACGAGAAAATTTAGATGATAGGTTTACGTCAATATAACGTCATTTTTTCGACATTTTTAAAGTAATAGACCATTATTATAAGTGTGCAACTGCGACACATAGATGCCGTTCTAGGTTACGTCATCTCGCTTTACTTCTTTGGTATTTTCGTATCTAGTTTGTGCGTATGACTTCTTTTATTTTTAATCACATCTTATATGGTCTCAGTGAAGAACTATAATGTGATCAAATGCATCTGATCATTAGAGGTGGGAAATACTGTTACCGACACGGAACATTCCATTTCATACCGCGACTAAATAACGGTTACTCAGGAACGAACTAGGGAGCAGTGTTGCCACAAAATTTTTACTATTTCTTCTTCTAATCCAAAGTGACTTCTAAAAAAAAAAGTCACTTTGGAAAAAAAGATATGTTCCATAAATGTTGTTACTGCGACCGGCCGCTATCGCTTTCTCTCGGTTCATATCGCATCGTGTAGCGGAAGGACCATATCTTAATAGTTCCAGAGAGTGACCGCTTAATTGTATGAAGTGGAGCGCGACACGACGGTAGTAAAAAATACCGTTTTAAAGTAGCAGTTACACAAATACCAACCCACCACTACTGATCATGGGTTTGTCGAAATAAAACTCTTCTAACTTTTATTAACGATACTAATACAGCTTAAACCGTCATAATAAATAAATAAATAAATAAATAATAATGTTAAATTAACGATATAACGTAATATGTCGGCACTAATCACGTCATTATCAGATCATTAGCACGTCATTAAATGACGCTCTAGTGACATTATCGGTCTGTGACATAATGACGTTATCTTACCTTCATTATTAAAGTAAAGTTGACGGGACGAAAAATTGACGTCATATTAACATCAGTCTGCTGCCCGGAATTGAACCCAGTTTTGCTTCAGTGCACCTAGCTACCAAGTATAAATAGAGTTGTAGTTACTATACTCATTGATGGATCAAAAACGGCCGATGTAATAGGCGCAGGTATATTTGGGAAGAGACCCAGAATAGAAATCAGCATTCCCCTGGGAAACTACGCCACAGTATACCAAGCGGAACTACATGCTATACAAGCATGTGTACAGAAGAATATCGAAAAAGGCTACCACGACCACGAGATATACATTCTGTCAGACAGTCAAGCTGCCCTCAAGGCTCTTAACTCCAACCGACTCAAATCGAGTATCACAATGGATTGCCGAAAGAACCTGAAAGACCTAGCAGTAAGGAACAACATGGAAGAACTCATGGGTTTCTGGTCACTCGGGGCTAGCGGGCAACGAAAAAGCTGTTGAACTGGCTAGAACCGGATCTTCTCAAAAACTCAGGAGCCCTGAACCCAGAGAGGTAAACGCAACAAAAACACCTATCCCGATGGAACAGGATACCTGGTCAAACCCAAGCGAGGGTCACAATTGGGGAACCCTCAAAAAAGCTATCAACTGGAATGTTGCTTTTAACGCATACCCAGCTAAAACAAGTGGTTGGCCTACTAACAGGCCACTTAGGAAAACACCTACGTCGAATAGGAATTTACAATGGTCGCATTGAATGCAGACTTTGCGGCGAAGAGGACGAAACCGCCTCACATATTATTTGTAACTGCGAAGCACTGACCCGAAGAAAATTTAAAATCTTTGAAGTAATCCAATGTTGTGACAACCTCCCGCATTACAAATTTGGTACAAATTTACTGGACCTTTTAAAAGGAACAAATCTTCTTCTTGCAAGACAGGGGCGCACAACTCTGCAGTGCAAGAAGCTCGGGCCGAACGCCTGACCCCCGCCTTAAACCAACCAACCTCCTATACTCATTTAGTATTCACCTGAAGACGACTGGAGATACTTATCAGTTGACACGTTGTGATTTAAGAAAATATAAAGACAATAAACAATAAAGACAAATCCAAAACTATCATTCATGTATGTGTATATTATTAAAATTATTAGAATTATTGTTAAAAATTGGCAAATTAACCAAACTTGTATATTATGGTATTTTTCATGTCTACGCCCTCGTTTAGAAAAAATTGATACACTGTGACCGACAGACACAATGGCATTTCGAATTGATTTCATAACCGTTTTAGTGATATAATATATATTATAACAAGTTATGAAATTATCGGTACCGATCATCAAAGACATTATTTAATATGTTTTAATTAACAAGTTATATACGCATTTAAAAAACAATTACGTCTGCATCAAGATACAAATTGTCACGATACTTAATTGGAGTTGGCTTTGGCCTGACGCCGAATATAAACATTTTTTTAACGTGTAATGAATTTCAATTGAAGTATCATTGTTTATTTATCCGTACGCGAGCCGTCAGGTGTACAAGCGGGGACATTTAGGCATTTTAAGGAGAGCGCAATGGTTACTAATTTTTTTTAATAAATTAAACTTTACCATCTCATAAATAAAATTCACATAGATCATCTACTTGTCCAACGAATAGTAATAGGTTTTGTTTATTGTTAGAAATAAATGGGGTGATGGTAATATAGTGTCATGTCCAAAGGTGGGGGGATTTTTAGGTGTGGAGACAAAAAAAGTCGCTTCAAAAAAAAGGCGGAAATGATTTTACAATCAACTAACAAAGTTTAGAAAATCCATAATAGTAGTTGTTCTACTCCCATCTGGAAATTTGCTGTTTCCTTTACACTTAACTGACGAGAAAAGTAGGCTATTCCAGTTAACTGTACGGCAAAATTTCATATTCTTACTGTTCAGTGCTGCACAGCATTGCGACCTTTAAAATATAATTTTCTTATTTTCAAAGAAATTTTCCACGAATGCACACCATACTGAAAGAGTCTTTTTTAAGCAGATTACAACCACAAGTGATCCTAAACAATTTCCTACGAATATAACACTGGTAGAAATGTCTCTTTTTCCCTTTGGAGACAGCGCCGACCTATCATTCCTCTGTGCTTTATTCTCACGAATCCGGAAATTTTCCTTTAGTTGACAACATTGTTAATAAAAATTAGATTTATCTGGTATTCTTATAAATTACTGACCAATCACAGTTTTTTGTATTTACTGACGCTTCGCCTTCTTTTTTAAGCCAAAATTATTAAGTAAATTATATAATTTATAAGTATATGGCACAATATGTTAGTAATTTGTTTAATATAACAAAATATATATGGTATGTCTATAATAGTTTTATCAATAATGCGACCTGCTGAACGTTAATAAAAAATTAACTTCATTTAGCATTATTATTAAGTTAGTGTTACCCTAATTTCTAATATGAGGATCTGGCGAAGAGACATAACATTTAGCTTTTGATTCAATGGTCCTGAGTTCAAGCCCGATCCTGCAAACTTTTTTTATAACATTTTTTAGCATAAGGTTCGTAAGTTTGGTCGTAGAAAAACTATACTGTTCAACTCGAGTAGATTGTCCATATCGCACTCGGAAGTTTAAGCACTCCGCCAACGGCGTCGTGCTCAATTTACTTCGTCATGAGATATAGGCATCATATCCATTCTTGTTGTACAAACTACTATTGTACATGAGTGTATCATATGCCCATATCGCACGATGAACTAAATTGAGCATGATGCCGTAGGCGTAGACGCGAATTTGTAGCACCCTGTTTTGTTTTTAATATTATATCGTCCTCAATTTTTGTTCGTTATTGTCCTTATTATTTTTGCTAAAAAGGAACACCTGCGAGTAATTTATGCTTGAAATTATTTTGTAACATAATTTTTGGCACATGTTTTTATGTGTATCATCTTTTTAAATTACCATATTTATTTTTACTTTAGAAATTGATAGTATGATACAAAAAACAAAACAATTATTTTCAATCAAGAAGGTATTTAAATTGGTCAGGAATAACAGGTCAAACGTCTAAACTGAAAAGTTTTTGAGACATAGCATTTAAAAATTACATTTTTGGTACTTTGATCTAAACAGTTTACCTTAGACAAGAAACAGCATTCACTTTCCTATCTTCAATTTTTATTTTCTATTTAAATTAACTTATGGTAAGCAACTCTCGGATGTTCGGTTAAACCGGAAATAAAATTCTTGTTGAATGCGTAGCAAAATGTAAAACCAACATAGGAATGTGCATTGTGCAAGCCATTTTTCTCTAAGAGGCACCGTTAAGATACTATAAACTGTCAAAGTCCCATAAGTGTTATTTTCAAATGCCAATACCAACCAATACAAGATTTGTATACATTCTTTACCAACAATATAAAACATATTGTGTCATATTTATAATAACAAAGTAGACAACTACTTCCGAAATGATCGGAAAACGGCAATATTTTATTCAAAGATCTAGATTTAGAAGTTTTCGTTCTCGCTATACCAGAGAAGATTTGAGTTCTGAACGATCAGCAATAGGAATTTTATCAATATGGCGCAAATCATACCAGAATCCGGCATATTCATTGGGGAGGTGTGACAGGGGGGGCACAATTCACAATGTGACGTGTGGGCTAATTACGACTCACTAAAAATCTGGGGAAATTAGGAGGTCCTGATATCAGCTGATCGATGACAGATTAATGCTGTCGTCTGTCAAAAAACGAGACAGTTGGTTGCGCAGACTATACCAATAGTTTGGCACATCGTTTATTTAGTCATTAATAACACAAAAACTGTTTTAAAATCGTTTAAATTAATTGACAGCCAATTTAATGGTGTCTATTGGTTTAATATTTCATTGTTATGTAACCCTAAAAATAACAAATTAGTGCCTAGACATCCTGAATCGAAAACACTCATAACGTGAGGCTTGACACATTCGCTTCAGGTAGATATTAATTGTAGGATTTTTTCTCATGATCTTCTAGAATTTAAGAACGAGTAAGTGGGGCACAATAGTCGGTTCATAAAAAAAAGTGGAAATTTAACGTTTACCAGACGAAGGTGGCAGAAATAACCCGATGTGAACGTCTTGTGAATTGATAAGCAAAACTAACCTCAAAATATATTTAATATGTCAAAGTCTTGACGTCTTATTCTAATTTGATAAACAAAACTAATCTAAAAATAAATTTAATATGTCCACGCCTTAACGACTTATCATGATTCGACAAACAAAACTAACCTGAAATTATTTAGTTCTCGCCGTTGACATGAAGGTCACCACTGTCCGTTCAATGCCCCTCATAGACGCCTTCGCACCCTGATCCTTCAAAGACTCGCGTCTATTTCCCAACCTATTGCAGGCGCACTGTGCCCATGTCAGTCGAATAACCTGATGGCGGGATGTTTAAAATATATGTAGATGTGGGTTTAATTATTTTTTAATGTTTTATTACGTCACTGTGTGAGTCATAGTTTAGGTTCTAGTCTCTATTAAATTTTTTTGCAAGGTTTGTTAATTTATGAGCCATAATTAAAATGGAGGGGCAGGCTAACCAATAAATTTTGTTATTTTTTGAGGCCGTAAAGCACCTGTAAAGTAAAAACCTAACCTCCAATTTTTTAACTGTTAATAAATTTATGTATGCACAGACTGTGAGATGAATTGTATGTAGAACAAAAATATATTTGCTCCATTGAAGAAAATAATGTAGAAATATGGACCAGCATAACAACCTCTATATTGTTTTCTTCAATGAAGTAAATATATTTTTGTACAACATATAATTAATTCATCCCACAGTCTGTGCACAAATAAATTGTTTTACAATTTAAAAAAGTGGAGGTAAGGTTACTTTGCAGGTGCTTTACATCCTCGAGGACAAAACTTACTGATTAATGAGTAATAGCCTCCCCTTCTATTTTATAATTATGACCCATAAATTATTAACAAACTGGTAAACTGCGAATAACAAAAATATTCTTGTAAAACAACCTTAATTGGGACTAGAACCTTCACTATGACACATTGACACACACCGTGGCTTAAAAAATCACCAAAACAATTAAACCCATTTCTATCTATATTTTAAATATCCCGCCATTAAGTTATTCGACTGACATGCACAGTGTGCCTGCAATAGGTTGGGAAATAGACGCGAGTCTTCAAAGTGCCCAAACGAAAGAGTTACAAATTCTGTATCACTCCTGTTAATGCGCGAAGGGTATGTTTTTCTAATTACCGATGTTTAGTTTTGCCTGGCATTTTTTTTAAACCATCTTTATTAAAATTTGTATGTATCCGTGTTGTCACCGAAACAAATGATATAGTGCCCTCGCGATGCATTTCCTTAAGTAGGAACATTAGTAGTATTATTCTTACTTATTGATTTAAACATGAATAATATGTAAATGATGGAATTAACATAAAAATCTGTCTAAGTGTCTGACCAACCATTTTTGATAAAACAGCTAGCCTTTTATGGTAAAATTTACCACGGGTTCTACCGGTTTTTTTAATCGGTGGTTGCGTTCGCAGCCGATGAAGAATGTTTATTTAAATTTTTTAGTAATATGGTAATGGTTATAAATGTAATAGTAAAAAAGGATATATTGCCATAGAAGGTAATCGAGGTGTTAATGCAGCTTTCCTGTTAAATTTTAGGCGGATCTGTAGTTATCAATCTCCATTTAAATCCTTCCCAGATTTTTACGATAATAGGATTACTGTGGATGATTAGTTTTATATTGGAGGGATTTAAGGGGACACTAACCTTATACCGAAGCTGGGTCAAGATCAGTAAAGGGTGCGAGTACCATTAGGTTCACCCCAAAAAGGCACATCCACGTGCCCACCCAAATTAGGTAATTAATTACGACTTTTTTATTTTATTTTTCGAAAAGTATTTAAAGTGCACACGGTACCGACAACCTTTTTATAGTCTATTTCAGAAAGGTGTAGAGTAATAAAAGCCCATTAGGTATGCAAAGGGACTACAGAGTGACCCAATAAATATTTAAGCCACTTTCATAATTTGGCATTGATTTCATTGCAAAATTCTTTATTTTCATCAAGTGCAGGTAGTACCACCCGAGTTTGGGTCAATGTATGGGTTTGTTGATAATTTTTAAAATTTTAAATAAAGAATATTTTTTAGAAAAAAAGTGGAACGCCACTGATATTTTTCCATGTGGATATTATTTCGGATTAGCCTGGTCAATTCTGCATAAAAATGTTCCCTTGCGTTTTTCTCCT
Source organism: Polydrusus cervinus (assembly GCA_935413205.1). Classification (NCBI taxonomy): domain Eukaryota; kingdom Metazoa; phylum Arthropoda; class Insecta; order Coleoptera; family Curculionidae; genus Polydrusus; species Polydrusus cervinus. The sequence goes on from OW284514.1 coordinate 49,768,555, forward strand.
CAGGCACACCGTTCTTAATTAAATTAAATTAGACGGGCTGGGTGGTCATTTCCAACAATTTTTATAAAACAAAATTTTTCATTATCAATGTTAATAAAAATAATAAATAGTAGAGCTAATATAATTTAATTATTTTAATAAAGAACGATGTGCATGAGGAGAAAAATGCAAGAGACCATTTTTATGCGGAATTGACCAGGCTAATCCGAAATAATATCCACATGGAAAAATATCAGTGGCGTCCCACTTTTTTCTAAAAAAATGTTCTTTATTTAAAATTTTAAAAATTATTCTATTCGCGATAACGCTGAAACGAACGGAGATATCGAGCTGCGGTTTTAATATTTTTTCTAGCAAATTCCATCTACTTTTTGATTATGGTATCATAATTATACCGTATAATTTATTTTTTCGGAGTAAAATCAAAAAATGTGTTATTATTACAAATTGCGCCCTCTAGCATTTTTTTTGAGAACTATTATGGACAACTACATGTACATTTCTCTTCCAAACAGTCTTTAGTTTGCTAAAATCGGATAAGTCGTTTATAAGTTACAGCGATTTAACTGATTACACTCTTATTAAGGTCGGTACGCCAATGAGCATAGGACCAAAATGATGCATAATTGTCCAAGCTGTTTAATGGTGTTATCAAAGATATACCTTAATGTGGAATTTTCGGAGATATGTAAACTTTTATAATCGGATTAAATTATATGTTTGATATTTTAATATCAATGCATATTATATTTTCCAGATAATTTAATCAAATGCATGACAAGAAACTAAATATTCGATAAACATAATAAACGCTCGATAAATATAATGAATGCCCGATATAAAATTTACATGCTTCTTAAAATAATAATTATTCGATAAACGTAATAAACGCTCGATAAATATAATGAATGCCCGATATAAAATTTACATGCTTCTTAAAATAATAATTATTCGATAAACGTAATAAACGCTCGATAAATATAATGAATGCCCGATATAAAATTTACATGCTTCTTAAAATAATAATTATTCGATAAACGTAATAAACGCTCGATAAATATAATGAATGCCCGATATAAAATTTACATGCATCTTAAAATAATAAACATTCGATAAAAATGATAGATACTTGATAAATAAAAAAATTTCTCCATGCCAAATTCATATTATGCTTCCTAAATTATAAAATATTCCATAAAATTAATATAGGCTCAATAAATGTAACGAATGCTCAGTATCAAATTCAAATGTTTCCTAAATTAAAACATATTTGTTAAAAAATAATAGAGGCTTGATTAATTTAGGGATAGCTCAGTACCAAACTCAAATGCTTGTTAAATTTATAAATATTTGGTAAAAGATAATTTAATGCTCGATAAATGTAGAATCAATGTTTCATGGAATATTGATGATACTTACGCGTCAACAAGTTCAAAGCTCATAAACAGTAGGTACTTTTATTTTCAGCGAAAATAACAAAACCAGTAAACACAAAATTATTAACATTTATTCAGTGTAATAAGAAATAAAAAGACAAACTCCGATAACTCAAAAATAATTTCTGTTAGCAAATCTATTCCAAAACTAACATGATCGCAAAAAACCTTAAAATGAAAATTGTTAATTTATTGGTATTTACTTATACTAACATAACAAAAATTAAATCTAATTCGCAGGCATAAATACTTTAGGCACAAAGTACATTCGGCTCATCCGAGGTCGGTGAGATTATCTGAAATAAGAATTGGCATATGTATTTACAGGGAAAATACATCAGAAAAATATTAACTTACCTATTGAACTAAAAGAGCTTTTTTGGATTTGGCTGGTCGCCCACGACGTCTTTTCGCTCCAATTGGAATGGCTTTTGCTTCAGGAGGTGGTGTGGTTAGTTTTAGCCGTATGGCTAATCCCACAATGTGTTTACAAATCAGCATTTTAAAATAAGTCGGACAATCGCACTCACAATTAATCCAATCATTTTGGTCGTCAGGAATTGTTACTGTCCATACACTAAACATAACAGTCTTATATTCGTCAAAAGTATGGAAGTCAAGACTCATACACTTTTCAAGATCGCCCTGGTTCACCTCAGTCGTATCTTTTGAGGGAACGATGTAAACATTGCCCGACGGTGTCGCTTTAGAAACAATTTTTTTCTCTGCTTTAGCCCACTGATAAGATTTTGTCCACAAATGTAGGTCAATAACCGGCTTTAGGTGCACTTCTTTTAATTTTGATGAATAGTTCTTAGACCAAGTGGCTACGTAGTCCTTTAGTATCACACAGAATCGAGATAGAGGAAGCCGTTCTCTTAGGGTATTTTCATCTTTGATGACTCTGTTAAAGGCCTCTAGGGCGTTGTTTGTACTTGGGGTTTTCTTGTCAACCCCTTCATACCAGTTACGATTCAATTCTAGCCATTCACTTTGAAAATAACTTAAAAAGTCTTTTTGCTCCTCCCATTTTGAAAGAAACATGATGGACGCTTTATCGAATATCTCTTGACTTTTACTTAACTGAAGACAATCAATATCTTGCAAGATTTTAGGTATGTTTTCTTTTGGGCGCACAAATTGATCAGCATTTTTCCTTACGTTTTTTTTCATATGAGCCCAACACATCTTTATTGTAACGTTCGGACCAAATACATTTTTGAAACCATTTTGTATACTGTGGGCCGCATCGCATATTACTATCGACGGATTAATGGTTTCACTCAAAATTTTCTCTGCACCAGTTCTTAGCGCTTTGAATGAAAAAATGAAATCTTCAGTCTGCTCATTGCTACAAACTGCCACTCCAAAAGTGTGAAACGATCTGGTCTTGTCTGTTGTTCCAAACACCAATAGCGGGAAACCTTGCCATATAAGCTTGTAGGTGGCATCTGCATGGACATGGCAAGCATTCTGTGATTGTCTGATTAAATTTTTGGTTGACATAAAAAATCCAAAGGAAGGGGGATCGTCGTAATTTATTTGGTGACTTATTATAAAAGCCTCATCTTCATTTTCTGGTACTGAAGAGTGGTCGATGCAAAATTGCTCTAACTCCCCAAGACTTATCGAATTCGGACCAAATTTGGACTTTTTTAAAGAAGCCAAGTAATTATTTAACAGTTGTTTTTTAGGAATTGGTAAATTTTTCTTTGCCAAAATTTCTAAAATCTTTTTCGGTTTTATTTTTGGATCGTTTTCGAACAGGATATTTATTTCCGTTTTAGTATGTTCGTTTATTGTAACGGTTGCTTTGGAAGGTATATTTTCGCACGTATGAAGCAATTCCGACCGGTATAAAACTATATCTTCCTTATTTGCGGGATAATATAAATATACACCTGAGGCACATTGCTCACCTCGATATTTTACTTTATTGCAACGATAAATTGCACTAACGTTACCCTCTGTATCAACATTTTTATGATAAAAACTCCAAATACCTTCTTCTTTTACTGATTTTTCAGCCAAACCTTTGTTACTGAATACCTGTTCTATTTTCCACTGTTTATCAACCTTTTTTCTTCTTTTCTTTGGGATAAGTACAACATCCGAACTATCCTCTGATGAGCTGTATTGAGGAATCTCACTGGCACTCATATTATTGGTTTCAAAAACAGTTCGCGTTAATAACAAGCACAACACACTTTTCCCACACTGTAGATTATAAACAACATAGGTACAACAAGCGCATACCCGCCTTGCTTTTGAGGTTATGTACTATAGGTCGGTAAACACGCATGAGCGAATAATTACAGTATTGCCACGTTTAATAGAGATTACGACTTATCGAGCTTTTATATTACTATAAATTGAAAAATTTTATTTAATAGTGAACGTAAACTATCGAACATTTATATATATTTTAAGTGCACATTTCATTAACATACCGAACAGAATTTAGCGTACGTATTGTATATTTATATTGCCATTTTATAATAAATATCAGGCATTTCTTATTATTTTATACTACAGTTTGATTTCTTTATCGAGCATATATAATTTTTTTAATCTGCAAATTGTATTAAATTACCGGGCGTTAATTACGACCCTTTTATAATTTACTTTTCAATTACGCCCTCTTGCGGCAAAATACGGAACTTAAAAATTATTTCCAGGATTTTCTCATGGCCACTTTAGTTATAACTTTTTTCCTGAATTTCTAAGCCTAGTAGTTTCCAAGATATGGCCGCTCGTCACCCTTAATGAATCAAATTCAAATTCAAAAATTTCTATATTACCAGAATAATAAATATAATGGTTATGCGTCAAATCATCGGTACAATACTATTAATCATTAAATTTATTAAACAGGATCAATCTCTTTAAGACCTTAGATTTCATACTTTACATTTAATCTGAAATCTAATGAAAAGTCAATCTTAAATTAAATATAAAAAGAGGTGCATCCTTTTTATCATCTGAAAAATCCTTGAAATATTTTTAATTTCGATTTGTTATAATTTTTTTACTCTATTAAAAAAACTTTTTTGATTGTCCACGATGCGATGTAAGGAAACGTATGATATGAGATGTCTTTCAAAAAAAAGTCCTACACAGAGAAGGATATTAAAACACGAATTGGTCTAGGGGGGCTGAACCACATATATACATACACTATATTGCCAATACAAGCAGCCGCACGAAGCAAGAATACACCCATCGTGCGATTCAAAATAACCTGAGTTGGGGGCCGTCGCGCTTGCGCAGTAGGGAAAAAATTAGGCAACCCACACGATTTCTAACAGAACGTAAACAGAACCCAAGGTCTCTTGAACAGAACCGGCTCGCCGTTATATTCTTATTAGTCGTCATCTTTTGTTTCGTTCATTCGTGTGTTGTTATAATTTCCAAGTTTTGGGTGTTAATATTTATAAAACTTTACTTTAGACATTTTTTGTTTGTTAGTTTGTAAGTTATAGTCGTTTCCATCTTTTTTACGTTGTATTCGTTCGGATGTTTCGTGTGTGATTGCGAATATTATATTTAAGTTTTGGGTGCGAACTTAGGTATAAAACTTTACCAGACATTTTGTTATTGTTAGCGACTTGTGTCTCAAAATGGGTAAAAAAAAGTGCATGATCCTTTTTTGCACGAATCGCGGTTCAATACCAGGAATAAGGTATTTCAGGTATGTAAAATATTGGTTACTTAGTTTTATTTGACCATAAACTGTACACTGTACACACCCGAACTAAACGGGTGAATTTAAATAAAAGCTTGTAAAAATATTTTTAAAGTAGGCCCTGTCAAATGTTTACATCAAGAAGCAAATTTCCGATCTGCGCAAACTCAACGGCCCCTGATCATCTGCCTACAGTGGTGTCATCATTGAATTATGATATTAGCAATATAATGTATGTATATATGTGGGCTAAGCTCGATTCCGGGAGGGGGCTAAACCCTCACTCGGCTACATTTCGCGATGGCTGAAAGACAATGGAAATAGAAAGAACTTGACGGTTTTTTCCAATCATCTTTCTATGTACTTTCCTGGTTTTCTTCACTAGACCTGACTGCGGTGGTATGTTTCTCCATTGTTAAATCTCTGAACGCGTTTCAACTATACCATGAACCTAAAGCTCAGTTAGGACATTGTCCACCTTTTTTAAAGTTCTAAAACTAACTCTTCTGAAGATGAATGTTTATGCATTCGAGACATGTAGAGACTCTAACTTTTGAATAATTTTCTGAATATATCAGTGGAGGAAGACTTAAAGTTTATTTTTTCTCCCCTTTAATAATGTCGGATATGGATTGGTATCCTTAAGGATGGGTTACTCGTCTAATACTTCGCTGTTAAGTTAAGATTCTTAATGGGTGATAAATATGTGTAGTGGAAAGATTGTGCATAGAACAAGGACAAGAACATTTCTAGTTTCGTCGGAAAAGTAAATGTTTAAAAAAACAACTGTTTTTAATTGGTTAAAGAAACGGTTCCATTTTGATTAGTACATTTAGGAAGCTTTCCTCCTAATGTTAATAATTTCTGACACAGCAAACAGGAACCCCTTCTCTGTTTTGGTAGGGGTTACAAAACATTATAAAAACTCAAAGAAACACTTACTCAGTGGAGTTGTTTAACGTTTTCAAGTGTAAGGGTAACCTCTGCCCGTTTGGTCATTCAAGTCAAGATGTAAAAACACAATCTCAGCACCAGCGCAGTTTCCAGCCAGTAAGTAAGTGATCTTGGTAATGTTTATTTAATTATTAAATTGTTTATTTCTTTTGGCCTGAGTTGACTTGTAGAGCTGAAATGGTTTCTCTTGAACTTAAAACAAAAACTTAGCGTCGTATGTGAGTTCTAAGGAAACAACTCTTCTTTTTTTTTCCCGTCGCCAACCATTATGATACGCGACAATATTAAAAAGTTGAGTAGTGTAGATGCTATGGAATCTTGCGTTGAGAGCGGGCCACTCTCACACACTCCACATGGAGCTGATTACTTTGGAGAAGAATTTCGAAATATTGGTTGGATGCTTTTCATATTTTTAATTGTAATGCAAGAAGAGCTCTTATGGAAGCCAAAATATATCTACTTTTTTCCGCTAGCTTTTTTTTAATTGCTTATCGATGCTAAGGTGACAGTCCAATAGCGACTATAGTATTTTATTCTAAGAATATGGTTAATTCGAAGGACAACATTTCTTTGTGTCTACCTATATAATTTATATACCCGGCAACTTTGGTATTCTAATTAGGTGTTTTAAGAATCCTTGACTACGAACACATTCGAATACTTAAAATTATTCAAATTTTATAATTTAATGTTTTGTTTTTATGGCTTGTTTTATAATTTGGCACCAGCTGATTATCAAGGGTTCCGAAAATTAATTGCTCCCCGAAACAACATTCCTATTGCTTTTTTTCGTTATGTTAACCAGATTTCAAGTAACACTTTCAGATATACCAATTTTGCTTCCTTGTCTTGTAGCGAGGGGTAAACCGCGGTCAACATTCTTGTACACTAATTCCACTAAAGCCTCGACTTATGCCAATAATGCCTCGATTAATTCCTACTAATTTATTTACTAATACCAATTCCCAAGATTTGTACACCAAAATTCCTCCGCCTTGTAGGTTCCTATATACAGTGTATCGCAGCAAAATATGTCACCCTGTATAAGAAAGGCATAATCTATGTTGTTGCCTAATGAAGACGAAACGTCAGCCTCACTATCTGCAGCGGAACCATGTAACGCCATAAGAATAGAAAAAAAAACATAGAAAGGAAATTTATTTCCGTTATGACGTGGCACTCTATACAGGGTGATTCCTAAGTTGATACTTCTTTTTTAGCTGTGTATAGAAGGCATTAAAATAAACAACATTTTCAAATACCTTTTTTCAAAAAACTTAAAAATAGGCGAGATACAGAAGTAAAAAATCTATGTGCGGGCCTGGTTATCAAAACGTAGCCTGCTATACTTTATGTTGTTTTTCTTATTAGTCATGCAATTTACGGGTCTGTGGTCAGTTATTTATTTGGCAATCCGCTGCGGTGTGTTTTGCTGTTGCAAGTTAATTTTAAATTAGTGACACGTGAAAATGATAAAATTTGAAAACAATGAACTAGTAGATATGGTGCTAATTTACGGAGATAGCAATGTTAATGCATCGAACTTGTAACACCCTGTATTCTCATTAAAGATTTTTGACTTAATATTTTGGCCCCACCAGTATCGACTATCAGGAGCCGCCACTGCTTTCTTCATCTCTGTAAATAAAGCTAGAAAAAAATAAAAACGGAAACGAGAATTTTCAGTTTTTTCCGAGTATCTTTGGAAGTATTCGGAATTTTCCAAATTTTTTTTCACGGCTTGTTAGGCGTGTCCAAGTTATGCAACTTTGCTCCAATTTAACCTTTGCTGTATCTCTGACCGTTTGCGATATTCCAATGGTGAGCTTAGAATTTGTACCACCCTATACGTATACGTGTGTTTGACATTAAAATGTAATTTAATCTAGTTTAAATAATAATTTTTTCTAATACAAAAATCATCTATTTCTTAAAATTACTGACGCGGCTTTAGCAAATACAAATAAATTTTACCCAAAAATATACATCTCAAATTAAATTATGCAACTGAATCATAATATTTGATTAAATAGACAGTAAGTATATGATTTTCAATTTAAAAAAATAGTATGATAAGATTATGCACACTTAAAATATGTGTACACAAGATGTGGTAGTTGTGAATTTAAGGATTATAAGTCAACATTGAATATTAACGTTTTATGCATTTTATTAAGAGCACACAGTAGTCGACGAGTCATCTGGAACAAATAGTGCATTTTCACCAGATCGCGCATATTATACCTGTGTCTGGCGATGGCAATAAAATGTATTTTTTTATACACAAAATATTATAAAAACGAATTTCACGAGAATTAAGTAGCGCGGCGTCAGTGGAGATTTTTAAGACAGGGCATCGTTTGTAATTTTAATTGAAAATAAGAAATTAACTTTTAAATAAATAGCCGCAATATTTCTATTTTTATATTCTGCATGGCGGATGATATAGTAATTAAAACTTTAAAATACATTTTTAATTTTTTTTTAAACAAAGTATCGTCCGCCAAACTAGAAGTCCTTGTCCCCTTAGTAAAAATTTTGTATTAAGTTTTCAATAGCCAGGAAACGATGCCGCGTTTCACGCTGGTATGAAAGGCTCTTAAGGTAACAAAATAATTTTGCTTAAAATTGAAAAGAAAACTGCAATTCTTAACTAATTAATTTTTTTGCTCTAGTCACAGCTGGTCAGCTTGTAGCTCATTCATTACTCTAAACCACGTAACACCGGGGAGCGGGGCGGGATAAGCTCGGGTAATAAGCATGACATAAGCTCGTGATTGGTTGTGAAATGTAATACATATTGTAGTCCAGTTTTAAAGAAATATATATTATTGGTATTGATTTACCAATACAGGATAATTTAAAGGTCTTTGTTTTTATATGAGCGCCCTATTTTCGAAACAAAATTTGCACACTTTCGAAACGATCAATTTGCATTCATATACATTCTTGCGCTTTAAAAAATACTTTATAAGTGCAAACCGGCTGAATACCTATGTCTTTACGATGGTCATATTTTTTGGACCAATACTTTTTATTATCGATTTTGTCCATTTTTTTTCAATCATTGATGTTGGGTTGCATACAGATTTTTTATCACAATTAACTAACCAGCAAGTTTGACTGTGTCATACATTATTTACTCATAATCAAAGGTGCCTGATTAGTAAATTAAAAATTAAGGTAACCGGGCCAGTACGCTTGTGAGAACTTTATTTCTGCTAATGTCATTATGTGGGGAAACTAAATTATTTTACATACAGGGTGGCCCACCTCAACACAGGATTACATATAGCATCTAACCTAGTCAACTTTTTAATTTTTTTTTCAAAAAGGAGGCATTAAATCTACAATTTAAATATGCAGGCTGTCCAAAATGGTCAGGGCGTATCCAACATACTTTTTTTTAATGAAAAACTTATATATTATATTATTTTCTAATTACAATGTTTGTTTTTCTTGGGTTTTCGGTCACTCTTGAATAAAACTTTTTCTTAATAAGGGGTTAACGTTTCGGTTTTATTAGGAAACCATCATTAGAACCTTATTTAGTTTTTTACACTGCACAAAACTTTAAATTCACAATATGACTGTTATGTTGAAAATGTTCAATATTGAATATTGATTATGAATATTGAACATTTCCAACATGACAGTCATATTGTGAATTTAAAGTTTTGTGCAGTGTAAAAAACTAAATAAGGTTCTGATGATGGTTTCCTAATAAATCCGAAACGTTAACCCCTTCTTAAGAAAAATTTTTATTCAAGAGTGACCGAAAACCTAAGAAAAACAAACATTGTAATCGATTAAAACGGTCAGTAAAACAAACTAATAATAATTATTTTTTAATTCCCTATTAAATTCCACGTATATTGAAATGTCATGTCTAAATTTCAATTATTTTTGAGATATCGACGTTTAAAATATGGTATTTTGAGATTTTTGACAGGCTGTGGCATTGGAACGGTGCATGTTAGAGAAAAATAGTTTCCACCTCGCTGTCTTAGTTTTTTATTCTCTATTTAGACTTACAAAGACTCAAAAAACTACTCCCCTGACCATACATATAAACAGTGATCGATCACCTAATAAACACTGACATTTCGATTAAAAAATTACCTGTCAAAATTCGTCGGAAATATCGAATCCCTAATATTCTACGAAAACAGCTTTTTTTGAAGAAATTTATGTTAAATTGTTATTATTTCTCTATAAACTTATCACAAATCTTCACCTCATGTCAATTTTTAATTAATTTTCTAAAAATTCTCTAAGCCGCTTCATTCTAGTGTATCTTGGGCTTATTGGCGCTGATGATAAGGCTAACTAGCCCCGAAACATGTTCACCTGTTAAACATTTTCCCTCCCCTTAATAGGGCGATTAAACTATGTGGAGAAGACTGAGAGTTTTACTTTCCTGTATTTTACTAGCTCCACTTTGAGAAAATGGACTACCTACTTTCATAGAAATGTTGTATTTGTTTTTCTGTAGTGGTTAAAATCAGTCAGATAAATTAAAAAAACAAGAACTAAAAGTTTTAGTTGTTTTCGAATACTTCGAAAAGTAAAAAAAAAATTACGATATTACTTTGCACAAAATTCCGCTACTTTACCCCCAATTTGACCGATGCTGTATCTCTTATAGTCTTCGAGATACCGTTGGTGAGTATAGAATTTGGGACACCCTGTACAGTTACACATATTATGGTAACACGTTGCATTCCAAATATTCCAACGCAATCACAGTCTAATTTCGTATGTATGTCTCTTTATGCCTTTACATAAATAGCAAACGTACAGCATACAGAATCAAAATGACATCTTGTCTTGTTCTCATTTTTCCCAACAGGAAGTCTCCATACTTTTAATAGGTAGGTATACGTCATAGTCGCTGCTTAGCGTTACTAAAGAGTTTTACCAATGCGGGCACGTTTCAAATTATTTCTAATGCAAGTATTGTTTAAGTAAAGTTAGCTGCAGAATCATAAAAGGGTGATTAAATAATTTCCAGGAAAAATAGCATATTATTGTCACCTTGTTTTGAGTGTACACGTACGTTTAGGTGGCAAGCGGCCTCAACGAAAAGTAACTGAAAAATCAGTAGCGTCCATACAATATAGGCAAAAGAGCATTGCCTACCCTAGGAATAATAAAACACGCACATAATACAATTTTTTTGGTAATTTAGTTTTTGTGCGTGTAATCCAACTTTGGAAATTTATCTCTACATTAATAAAATAGATAATAATAAATGACCGAAAACTTAATCCTATATCATTTCGACGAACGCATTCTTTGCTTATTATATTGTAAACTAGATCCCTGTATAAGCATTCCGTAGGACCGTTCTAAAGCAAAGATCTCGCAGTACATTAGCGTCTTATGCAAAAGTAAAAACACTGCTTTTGAATGAGTGGAAGCAAGCGGGAGAGCCGGTAGGCAGTAGGGTAGAAAGAGATGTAACAAATAAACCCGTCGCAACCTTCCTTCATCTATCAGCCCGCGCCAAGCAAGCACGCGTTTGAGGTGTGCATTGGTGTCAATCTTCATGTTTTACCGTAGTTTGGAAAATACTTCGCTTTCTCTATATACAATATGAATCACGCCTCTATAAGTTTTATTATTAATTAGTTTAGTTAGGATATTTTTAAAGGGATAACGGATAAAGTATCGTAAAATAAGAAGCACTTTTGTGACAATTAAAATAATTTTAGCTGATAGGTTCATAATATTTAATAATCAGTAAGATTATCATCTTATTTCACATATTAATTGACCTCGTTTTTGGCAACATTGGTTCATTTAGGTGGATGATTTTTAATTTATAATTAGTATTTTCGCCCTTTTGCTAGACTTCGCGCCTAGTTTCGGGAAAAAAATTAATATGGTGGCGTTAATTGTTACTATTCCGGCTAGCAGCGCCGCAGAGCGATCGTTTTCTGGATTAAAGAATTTATACCTATTCACAAAACACACAGAGAGAGACACGCTTATTAACAATAATCTCTCTGGGAGTGACCTTTAGCAGGATTTAAAACGCAAAAACAATTTTTGTTGTTGAACCAATTTACAAATAATGTCGTTTTATTCTTTTTCTGTCAGTGTTCTTTCCACAAACTCAAAAACAAGACATTTTGTGACAAAGCATTGCACGCCACTGTCAAAAATACATTTAAATCAAACAGTGCATATAATAATCTATACACATTTTTAAAAAAAATTGAGTTCATTAATTAAAATTTTATTTATTCATTAAAACAGTTTTTACGGTTTATGAAGTGTATGTGCTTTTTCCCTTTTCTATAATATGTCATTCCACAAATATTAAAATTCAAAAGTAGTGAAATTTAAGAGCCTTACCAGCGTGAAACGCAGCATCGTTTCCTGGCTTATCTAATTGAAAATTGAATACACAAATTTTATTAAGCGTTTCATAAGAACTACTAGTTTGGCGGATGATACCTTATTTCTTTTTCAAATAGGTTCAAATTATATCATCCGCCGTGCAGAACATAAAAATAGAAATATTACGGCTATGTTAATGTCTTATTTTCCATTAAAATTATAAACGATGCCCTGATGTTATTTAAAAAATATCCACTGACTCCACGCCACTTAATTCTCGTGAAATTCGTGTGTATGGCTATGTTAATGTCTTATTTTCCATTAAAATTATAAACGATGCCCTGATGTTATTTAAAAAATATCCACTGACTCCACGCCACTTAATTCTCGTGAAATTCGTGTGTATAATATTTTGTATATAAAAAAAATACATTTCATTGCCGTCGCCAGGCGGCATATGCGTGATGTGATGGTAATGCATTATTTGTGACTGATAACTCATCGACTACTGTTTGCTCTAAACCTAAATATTTCATTAGAAAGAAATACCATCTAGAAGGTATTGGGGTCGGTAATTATTACCTTCTTTTGACTATCGATGTTAAAATATGCATTTTACACATTATGGCGGTATTGCTACTTTACACAACTTGTAAGCGGATAGCGTCGCCCTCTAGTGGGTACTTCGGTGTGATCTATTTCTGAAATAGCGAATGGCATTGACTGGTATAGTGAACCCCAAAATGTAGTTCCCTATACTAGATGTGTGACCTATCGTGTCTTGATTATTTTTTAGTTCTTTGATTTCATGTCCGGTGGCTCTGTTTTCTGCATTGGAGTTGATTTATACCGATGGCGATACCGCATTTTTACTACCTCCTTATTTATTCTTAAAATAAGCCTTGAAAGAGCGTTTTCGCTGTTTCTGAAGTTGCTTACGGGTTATGACATTTCGTAGAGTTCTAATAAGGACGAAACGGTCGTCACTGTCTACCTGTGCCCCAGGGAACCCATTATTTTGGCGTCCCTGTGTACTTTAATTCAAAATACTAATGCACCACTTTGTCCGCTTGCCGCTAACTTTTCTTTTTATTTTATTATCACGGATACTACACTTCTACTACTTTATTTTATAATGTTAAATTTTTTAACGAGACTTTTTTTCTAGAAATCCCCGAAAAGTTGATTTTTGCGCTAGTATGAAAAGAAAAATTAAATTAAAAAGTGTATGTATGCAAATTCTTGCGCAATTTTTATTTTTACATCGTCTTATTAGTTAAAGGATCATACGCCATAATATTTTGTTTTGTCTTAAAATAACCCATATTGTTAAATCGAGGTACATACATACACAACTGAACATCATTGTGAATAGTTAGTTTAAACATGAAGTATATCATTTTAAAAAAATAGCCATAAAAATGTCTAACACACCAATGTCTATGTGGGATGGACCCTGCAGCGCCATCAATGTCGAAGTTAGACACTACTAAAGCATACCCAGCGCCTTCAACAGTTTATGGAAACAAGCAAATAATGCTGAGAAATTTTTTATTTTGTAGTCCTTTTACCCATTTATTCTTAAAAATTTTCTGTATTCTTTCTCTTAATTGCTAGGAATTTTTTTAGTGTTTACGCGATTTGTAACTACAAATTATGATGGGATAAATATTTCTAAAAGACAGTTGCTTTGTTGATATCGCTATGTTAACCCGTTTCTGACATACATATAATTATTAATTGCAATTGAAAATGTCACTGCATACACAATATCTGTAATTACATTCATCACGCAAATAATTTAAATTTCTGGTCCATTGTCTACTTTGCCACTTGCATTAAATGATTGTATGCAGTTTTAATATCCTTAATTTACATATGTCACACTAGCGTAGCTAGAATTTTTCGGGGGGGGGGGGGGGGGGGGGCACTTTCATAATTTGGCATTGATTTCATTGCAAAATTCTTTATTTTTATCAAGACAGGAGTCTTGGTATCGAATAAAAAATATTTTTGGATACTGTATACATTTTACTTCAAAAATATACTCCTTAATTGTGTCTTTAAAATAAAGGACTATGGAAACAAAAAGTAAAATGGTTTTATACCCGTTAACCTAATTCTCTAAAAATTTTGGTTAGTTATCATAAATAATTGAATGCTCAAAATTTATGTGCGCCTATGGCCGACACCGAAATTGAGCCGATCTGGACGGGATTACTCATTTTATTACTCTACACCTTTCTGAAATATACTATAGGGGCCAAATTGAACGAAAATAAATTATTTTCTTTTTAGAAAAACATTTTTGGGAAAAGTTGTTTTAATTTAAACACATTTTCTGTAAGAATATTTGTTAGTATAAAAACCACGATTGATTTAAGCTAAACTTTTCACTATAACTACTTAAAAAAGCTACCAATTGCTTCAAAACCTTTTACACTAACTGCTTTTGCTGGTATGCCGTCACCGTCAACCTGCGGAAACAGCATTTCCGCATTACACTATTAAAAATACACGGAAATTATTTAATGTGGTTTTACCATATGGATGATGTGGAGCATACAGGGTGATTTTAGGGGTCCTGCCCCAACTTATTAAACGGTTGATTGAAAAAAATATGGAATGCTTCTTCAGGACTATTTTCTCTGAGAAAAAGACTATGAGTGCGTGAACAAATGAACGTCCGACAGACACTGAGCTAAAGGCCCTAGAGGGCTGCACGGTCCGGCCTTTTATCTCGGGCTTTAACGCAGCTCGGTCCGACTCTCGGGTCGGGCCGGGTCACTAATCAATAAAGATTCGGGTTTTCGGGCCGTGACAATTTTTTCCGGGCCTGTCGGATTTGACGGGCTTGCCGGGCCTGCTAGGTCTGCCGCTCTTACGGATCAGCCTTGGTTTGCTTATGTGCTTTTTTTTCAAGGAATATTTGTAAAATAATTTTTAAGCTCTAATAGTTTTTTTCGGGTCTGCCGAGCCTGCCGGGCTTGACACGCCTGCCGGGCTTGTCGGGCCTGCCAGACTGTTCAGTTATGGTTGACGGGCCGAACAAGGCCGCGTCTCAAAATTCTGGCTCGGGCTGTGTCGGGTCGTGAAATTCCGGCCCGTGCAGGGCTCTTCACTGCGCTGATTTAATAAATTTTTAATAAAACTATTCGATTTCTCATTTTTGGGAGGTACACTAAAAATAATGGTTACAGTGCTAAAACTTCCCAGAAACCCTTATTTTCTATTGATGCTGCATACCGTGTTTATTTAAATCGTGTGCCTGTCGGCATAAACCCAGCTTGACCGATATTTTATTTACGGAGATCTTAAGTATTTAATCCAAGAGCCAAACGACGTGCATTTAAGAAATAACTTGAATTATTTACTTCACTAATTTCAGTTTTATTTGCATGCTTTATATTACTATGATATTTTAAACAGTTTTGGTGAACTCAATACAGCTGAGCTTTCAGTTTGGAATTTGCTGATTATAAGCAAGGGCTGACATATAGAAGATAGAAGGTGGGGGGGGGGGGGGGGGCATGTATTAGTTACCAATAAAGATAGCTCATTAGAAGAGCTAGGATAAGACGAAAGAAATGAATTACTCTAAATTGCTTAAAAGCTGTAGGTATTTAGTGAAAACCACCAGCAAGATGTTGCGTGTGGCGACATCTATTTCAGAAAGGTGTAGAGTTATAAAAGCTTATTAGGTATTCAAAGTTACTACAGAGTGACCCAACGAATATTGTCACTTTCATAATTTGGCATTGCTTTCATTGCAAAAGTCTTTATTTTCATCAAGTGCAGGTAGTACCACCCGGGATTAGGTCAATTTATGGGGTTTGCCTATTGTTATCCATTCACAAACACTGAAAATGGTGTGACAAAGGCGTGCATTATTATTAGGTACTTATATATTATACAAAAAATACATTATACAGAAATTAAATCATAATATTGTTCGTCATCTAAGGAACTTTCATCTCCTCTTGACATTAAAATTAACAAGTCGACGGTCCGATCGATCAGGTGGTCAAGATTCCCCATTTTCTCCTCTTCTTTAATGACGTGATGGACTGCTTTTCGCCAGTTTTTTGGCGTCACTTCCTTAATGGCTTGATCAAACAGTAGCTTAACCTCTTTCATTTTGAATGTCGTGTTGGGTCTTGCTACAAATCCTTTCACTTGCGCCCATATACATAAGTTCTATAGGATTCAGTTCTTCTTGATATGGCGGTGTGCGCAGCACAGTTACACTATGTTTTTCAGCTATATCTTCCAAGGCATATTTCATCAAACGATGTTTGTGTAAATTTGCTATAGCTAATAGTTCCTTCATTATCAAATTATCTTTTTTTTTTCTTTGGTTAGTAAATAATTTAATGCACAAAATTTACCTACGCCTATGGCCGACATCGAAATTAAGCCGAACTGAACGTAATTTCCCATTTTATTACTCTACACCTTTCTGAAATAGACTATAGTGTCGCTGTTTAACATTATTAAAGCATACTAGTATATTAGTTAGTTTGTATTTAAAAATTAGCACACAAGGACAGTTATTTTTTGCCCTGTTACACGGTATCAAACTCCCATTCAAGATTAAGTTTTTCTGACATTACTATACTGTTCTGTTTGTGGTTTTGATTTAACTCCAATATCTATGTACATAGTAATAATAAAATAAAATATAGTGGTAACAAATCTAGTAACTGCGTTTCCGAATTTATTAACAAAGTCATAACTACTCTCCAGAAAGGACATTGTAAATTAGGGGTTCCTTCTTAAATTTCTATTTAATTTTTTTTTTAATTTCCGAATTTATTGTTTTTGATTCATGATACGGGATGATTTGTTAAAAAAAAGTCTAACATTAATTAATTCAAAAGGTTTTAATTTTAGAAAAAAAATCTTTCGTATTTTTCTTCTCTACAAAATGGCGTTATCAGTTTCTTTTATGTCAGTTATTATGACTAGTGAACGGAAATTTGGAAGTGCTAACAAAATTGGACTGATAATACTAAAAAATTTCTGTCGCGTAACACAATATTTTACCTTAAAACATAGTATTTTATATGACAGAAAATTTGTAGTAGTATAAGTACGCCGCAACGGTCGACAGTCCGTTTTTGGTAATGCGTTCAAATATCTCCGATTATGAAAATTGACATCATCAGGAAGATCAGGTACAAAATGAGGTAAAACATTCAATTGTGAATAATAAAAATGTTACTTGGTTAATATTATTTTATTAAATGCTCCAAATGGCCTTGATCTTGATTGATTAATCTTCAATTCAACCTACAAAATTCAATATTAATGCGATTAAATAAAAAAAAGAAAACAACAAAATGTTTGAAATTTTTTTACGGACCTGATGACGCTGACTTAAAATAAGGCATTTTTACTGCATTTTATGTCTAGCCTGATGTTTTCATACAAATAAAAAGTATTATGTTTCGGACTAATTCTTCCGTTTTTAGTAATCAAGTTACAAGCCGGTGTAGGAAATATAAACAAGCAGCAACACTTATCTGAACCCATAATCCGGCTACCTAAGTCAGAACCCAAACAAGAATCGGAAGCTATCGTAAATTTTACGAGAACGGTACAAATAGAGACTTACATTTCACTCTAACAATAGTTAATTCAGGGTGATTCCTAAGTTGATATTGCTTTTTTAGCTGCGTATAGAAGGCATTAAAATAAACAACATTTTCAAATACCTTTTTTCAAAAAACTCAAAAATAGGCGAGATAGAGAAGTAAAAAATTTAAGTGCGGGCCTGGTCATCAAAACATAGCCCGCTTTAGTTTCTGTTGTTTTTCTTATCTCTTATTAGTATTAGTCATACGGGTAGTGTTGAGCAATCCGCTGCGGTGTGTTTTTCTGAAGCAAGTTAATTTTAAATTAGTGATACGTGAAAATGGTAAAATTTGAAAACAATGAACTAATAGATATGGTGCTAATTTACGGTGAGTGCCATCAAAGTGCGGCTGCTGCTTCGAGATTATACGCAGAACGCTTTCCCTTGTGGGCTCATTCTACACCCAGAAGTTTTCTTAATATTATTCAACGCAAGCAAAAGCAGTTGGGCAGAACCGTATTTGATTCGTAGTGTAATAAATGAATGTAAGTAGGTACTTATTTTTTGAAAAAAGGTATTTGAAAATGTTGTTTTTTCAGTGAACGTCATTACTAAACTTTACTATACACCATTCATTACAACAGAGTGTTCCCTGCAGGTTTGTAATGGTCTGTAATTGATTTGTAATGCTGGGAGCTGAGTCAGCCCTAGTTGTATTTTACAAATAATGTAGTTAAATATCCCGGGTGACACAAGAAATCCCCAATTTTTTTCGTAAAGATTTAAAAATATGAGACGTTAATAAGTATGTAAGTTGCCATTTTTCGACCCATTTAAACATTCGATACCACTTCCGGTTTAACCGGAAGTAAAGTCAACTTTTAAATTTTAAATGAACACCCCTTATTTTTATTGTATTTTTAAATTCTATAGAAGATTCTCTTTTCAATGACATATCACAATTTATCATTTATTTTTAAAATGGCCGCCTAGATCACTTTTCTTTTGTTGTTTAAAATGTCCATATGTTTGATAAAACAAGGTAAGTAGTAAAGAGCAGTCCATGGAAACGTTAAAATGGCTCATTTTAATCTACTTAATAGTATAAAACTGACTTGCTTGAGAAAAATGTATCCGTTAGGGCTATTTTATTTACAACGTGTTTTCTAAAATAACAAAGCGGAATTTTTCCATTTTTTTTTAAATGGCAACCCATCCTTGTTTTAATATACCTAATAATATTCTTCATTTAATTTTCTTTTTAACGATGTAACACAAGTTAAATTTATTTATTAGGTAATAGTAGAAATTAACAAGAAACATCATAAAAGTAATTTCTAGACTCGAATAAGCTATAAGAATTTTAGTCAAGACCAGTCTAGTATGGCGTGGAAAACAAAAATATAATTTCTGCATTTATTAGACCAAAATGTCAAAAGGTATTAAATAATCACTACGAAGATTGAAGTGCATGAATTGTTTTCCACGGAATACTTGACATAACCTCTTATGGATTATACGGGTCTAGAAATTACATTTCTCCACGACCATTACTGATTGCAATAATTCCAAAATCATTTTTGATAATAGAATGTAAAAATTCTCGCTCTTGAGTTGGAATATTTATTCTGAAACACTTGCTTCTTATGCGTTTTGCGTGTATTTTCATTCCATACGGAATGAATATTCTGTAATTGATCTAAACGACATAGGTTGCCATATATTTCGAAACTGTCAATATCAGCAGACAAATTTTAGTGCAAGTCAAAATATGAGTGAAAAATCGGATGAATCGGGCAGAGGTAAACTCGGCCGCTTAAGATATTGTAATCCTCGCGGTCAAAATAAATTTTAAGCTGTATAGGTAAACTCGGCCTGGTAGTCCAAAGCGGCCCAAATTAGTTAAAATAACTGCAGGTACTAATTTTGGTAAATAAAATTACAAATGCACATGACATCATAAAAATTTATTAAATATAACCCCACGAACAGTACACATAGAAATGTACACCAATTCAAAATATATTTTAATATAACATAGTGAAACTATAATAATTCGAAGTTAACTTAAGAAATTCTAACATTGACACTTTCCCATTATTAAAATCACTAATTTTGTTTTGAATGTATCTTTGCGTTTTCCTAGTGTTCAAATTAGGTACATTATAACTTGCGAATACTTTGCAACTTTACATATATTTCATTTTGAAAATTAATTAAAAAATCAATAAAAACGAATACAGAAAGAAGAGGAGAATTTAAAGTTTTGCTGACATGCGAATGGAATGATTCGCATACGTTGGTGGTCCGAGCAGCGCTTTCTGTTTTTGATATCCATAAATGGGGTGGAAAATGGCATCCTCGGATATGTAAGTTTTGATCAAATCATCAGCATACAAAGTAACTTTATCATTTTCTGATTGAGTAGCAGGTAATGTAAACACAATATACACATCACCAACATCTTGTGGTTCTAGAAACAACAATCCAAAACAATAACCAATCCATTTTCCAACCTCGCTTCTTTCCTTATAATCTGTTGAAAGTTCAAATTTTTGAATTATACGCCACCAAGCTTGCATTATGTGAAATCTGCATCCAATTGTTTTTATTTGTGGCCAAACAATGTTAGCTGCATTATGGATAGCCATCTCAAAATCGGCCTCAAAACACTAATGGTACATATTGACCATTAAGGCAGCCATGTATAGTGAAAAACTTCAAGAAAAATTGTGGTCAGGAGTCAAAAGTATCATCCACATAAATTTTCTGGCTTAAGCAAAGATGCTTTAAATTTGTAAAACAGCTAAACACTAATATATTGGAATCTTGGCTGTTTACTGAGTGTTTGCTTTTTATGAATCTCTAATTAGGGTCAAAATTGCAGGTAGGTATCTACCGGCCGAGTTTACCTATGAAGATTAAGGCAGAAAATTTCTAGCAGGCCGAGTTTACTTGTGGGATTAGTACATTTTCTCTTAAGCGGCCGAGTTTACCATCGTCCAATGAATCAGATATGGAACCGGATAATACTCGACCTGAAATTACAAATATTACGAATAGTATTTTTGGTCTTGGAGAAAATATAGTCTGCTACTCGGTTAGAATGAAAATTCGATACTCGTGGTTCCTCACGCTCTCTACGCTCGCGTTCGGAATCTTCCACTCGGATCAAATTTTCATTCCAATTTCGTTACAGAATCTACTATTATGATATTTTTATTAATTTTCACTATTACCTAAAAAATAATTATTAACTTGTGATACACCGTGCACCTTTTGAAAGAAAATTAAATGAAGAGTTTTATATAATAAAACAAAAATTTAAAAAATTCGAGTGATTCCGTTTTTTTTTTTAAACGTGTAAATATAATAGCCCTAACGGACACATTCTTAAGCAAGTCAATTTTATAATATAAAGCCGGTTGAAATGAACCATTTAAACGTTTTCATGGCATACTCTTTACCACTTACCTTGTTTTATTAGAGTTATAGACATTTTAGAAAACTTGATCTAGGCGACCATTTTTAAAACAAATGATAAACTGTGATATGTCATTGAAAAGAGAATCTTTCATAGAATTTAAGCATTGAATAAAAATTGGGGTTCCCATTTAAAATTTAAAAGTTGACTTCGCCGCCGCCGCGCCGGTGTGAATAGCCAAAAAAGAAAAGAATGCGGTATACCGGTCGGTATCCGCCGTCACCGCTACCGCCGCCACAGCGTTGGTCTGGGGGATCCTTTATTTTTCACTTTTTGTTTTCATAATAAATATTTACAATTTGTCTGTACATAAATATATATTAAGTCCGTGTGAAAATAGGCGATTGGTCCGAGGTCCAAGGCCTGTTTTATGTACGCGATTTTTGTCTTTTGTCGCGTTGCGATAAAAATCGCAGCGTTTTCTAAATACATTTGTGCGCTTTTATGCAGCTTATGCACAAGAGCACACAAACTCAATAATCGGCTAGAAATATCAAAATTATAGTACATTGTACACCTAGTAGGAAAAGCCAAGGCGCAAACCGAGACTGGCAATACGGAGTCCGGGAATGTGGTTTTTTCTACGAGGTATACATACTATTTTTCCGTAAATCGAAAATTATTAAAAGGACATAACTTATTACAATCAACTTGTTAAAATTTTGAAATAAATATTATTAACTCTATTCACACATTTCACAAATAAAGGATGCCATTAAATATTTATGTTGTAACTATGGAAACACAGTAATATTGAATTGTCGAGCTTAACACATTTTAGTTTACAAGTAGCCATACAGAAATAACAGTTCCTTACAGTACCTACAATAATAAATATTTCCTAACATTTATTTTCCGTTGCCTAGCAACGATTAAGTGTAAGGAAATATTGACTTTTTCTTTCAGAAATGTTATCAAAAATGTCAATATTTCCAATCGATTTTCGAAAAAATATATTTACATATTTGCTTGGTGTTTTTTACCATTGCCAGTACATGGTTCTCCTATTAATGGGTTCCAAGAACGTAATAATTTAACGCCATATATTTCCTCTGTCAGCATACCTTTGTGTTGAAGATATAAAGTCTCTATTAAGAACGAGAGTTCACGAAAATCTGGTGAAAGTCTATTGTGTGTATTTTTTCGCCTACCTACGAGCATTCGGAAAATGGATGGTAGGTTGGTTCGTGATGCGTGTTATTATGGGAAACGACGTCATAAATTAAAAGTTCTTCTAAAGGTAAATGATATTATTACTTACATTAAATAAACAAAAAATGTTTTAAAAAGGTTTCTCCATATGGTAGCCGAACTAGCATTTTCGGGACTTATTGCTAAATAATATGAACTAAATCTGACGTCAGGGTTGGTGCAACTTTGGGTAATACAGTTACTTTAGATGTCTAGTTAGTATTTACCGGCTAAACTACGTCGTGTAGATGTCACTGGATTTCTTTCGGATTGAGGTCGCAAATAGTCTACTTTTACATCGTTTAAACTAGTAGTTTGACCTTAAATGCCGAGGTAGTATGTGTGATGCTAAAAGTAGTCATACAGACGTCGCACTATGACTCTTTTCTGAAAGTCCTTACGGGACTACATTTATGGTCGGCCGGACGTAATTTTTTTTTAACTTGAAGTAATCATGAGTTGAAAGTTTTGCACTTTCATTACATATGCACGATTTAAGTATACTTATTTTAACTAAATCTGTCTATACGTCGTTTGTGTTTGACTAATTCTTCGCTAAAGCGTGCTTTAAACCCTTTTAGGTAACGACGTGACTCCGCCATGTTTTGACGGGAGCCCATTTTAGGGCTTCGTTTTTAACAAGATAATTCTGGAAAACATAAAACCAAATACTGGAAACTGCCTCTATTTGATCTATAATAACCTACTTTACGTATTGTGAGTGTTTAGATGCTAGTTTAATATATATTTAAGTTTCTTCCTTTATCCAAGATATATTATTATTTCTTTAATTTGATCAATTAAGAAGCGCTTAGTTTTTAAGGCTTTATATTGCCAAATTTTAACAATAAAGTACTTTGCGTTTCAATTTTAAGCGACCGAAACATTCTAAATAAGTTTATTCTAGTAAGAGTAAGCTCTTTAAGCCAGTGGCGGCTCGCGGTCTTAAAAAATGGCGAAGAGCTAGGTATAGTGCGGGTACTTAAACAAACATTGACTAATTTATATTTTAATTACGTACTTACATAGCAAGTTTTTGTAAATCAGAATCAGATCGATTCTTTGGTTGACGTCTAGCGTTTTCTTTTAAAGCATCGATAATAGTATTTTGATTTTGTTCAAAATTTCTTAATATTAACTGACATTTTAAGTGTTCTCCAGAATTCCCGAGTTTATGCAACGATATAGTAATATTTAAAAAATATGTAGGTAAATCCGTCCCTATTCCAAACGCAATATTTCTTCGAAAAGAGTAAACACGACCAACATAACAATTTTTGTAAGGCGACACTACTACATAGCCAATTATATTCTGAAAACCAGGAACTCTTAAAATTAATCTTATAGGATCTGCCACTTTTTTTAATACTTTTTTTAAAATCTATGTTTAAGATTTCAGTAGGTCGCCCATGTAACAAAACGTCTCTCTTATCCTCATCTGTTCAACGACTGAATGGAGTTTCCAACAAATTACAAACTATGTCATTCATTGAATCATTTTTAAAACACATAATAACAATTGAACCAAGTAGGTACTTCCACACTATTGAATTAACTAAAAAACAAAAACAAAACTTTAATACTACAGTAAATAACAGTAAAAACGATATCTATAACCGTAAGTTACGCGAAGCCTCAAAAATAAATAACCGAACGTCCCGAACCTATGATAAAACAATGGTATACGACTGATCTATTTTCAAATTGCACTTCTTTAAAATGCAAATTTATTCATGCTGCCGCGTGACGTCTCGCGTTTCGGACGCCAGTGAAGTCACGTAACCATAGCGACGAGAAAACAAAACCGCTGGACTGGATGGCTCTGCTTGCCTTGCTGTTTAGTAGAGAACACGGCGGTCGACTGGGGCGTGCCAAAATGCACGAGAGTATATTGTCCATCGGAGTTAACCGTGGCCCTATTATGCATAGCTATATTCGGATTAAATTAATATTATTAATTCGAACATAATTATTTTTTAAGGGCCAAAGTGGTAGCTATATTGGTACATTAATATTCAATATTGTCGAAAACATTTCCTCCTGGTGTTTATTTATTTTTTTTGGTGAAGGGCCCTTTCACCTACTTCACCTGACGAGTCGCCACTGCTGTAAGCCATTAAATAACCCACAAAATATCAGTTGGTCATATTTGTTAGTGGTTTAATATGCACTGCACCCGTGCAGAAGTCAAATAAAGATATTTTTTAAACTTCCCGACATTTTAAGTGCAGGATAAGTAACAAATATACATAAAATTCGTTACTTATCATGTGCAGAAGTCATATACTAACGTCCTTACAACCCTTATTTTGTTCACCAGATTGAAGCACAATCGAGTCTTCTCGAAGTCAGATCGACGTAAGTTTCCAACGTCAGGTTGAAAACTATAACGTCGGTACGACGTAAAATGCAAGTTGGGAGTATATTGGTATGAAGAGAATATTTTATGTGGGCTGGTAAATTATTTTAATAAAATGTAAGGGCGAACGTATTGTCTTAATACATACGGCACTTATTTTATTGTATTTATTAACCTTTCGTAAAGTATTGGTACTCACTACTATTATTCTTCTAATATTTTTTCTCGTAACATTTTGTCGTCCTCGTTACCAATGGGCGTAACCGACAAATTGCAAATTTGAGTAAAATCTACAAATGGACTGATGTTGATAGACTTTATGTGGTCATCAATAGACTGCGTGGGTTTAGTTGGGTGTGGTCGTAAATAATAACCAAAGAAGTGAACGGTCTTCAGACGCAACCAATCCTGATGTCGGCAGAAAAGTGGCAATAATGATTCTTAAAGATTGTCTTTCTCAGATTTATTGACATGAATACAGGCTTAAACATAGTTACAATAATAATTACGATTTTAGGACGTCCTACAGTCCTAAGTGCGATCCTTACATATGTCAACATATGTAAGGGTCTGTAGCTCCGTATGAGGACATAAATATAAACTTTTTTTTCATATATTTTTATGTAGAATCAGCCCTTAAAGTTTGTCATGGCAATTTTCAGTTATGACGCGCGGGTTATCATTCACTGAGAATACTGTATATCGCAGTTGCTTTTTGTTTCTTAAAAGACTCGCTAAATTAATATTTAAATATTCCAAAATCATATTTTTTTAGTAACTAAAACTTAAATTTAACAACGCGCACCGAAAAGTCGTAAAATGCAGACTTATTTTCAAATAAAAGAACACAAGAGGCTGCATTCTCCGTCCAAACGGCCACGACTGGCGATCACAATGGACCTGAGAGAGAAAAAAGTTCCGAAACAATCGCTAAAAAACGAAAAGGAAAAATAACACAAAAGACCGCAGTATAAAGGTACTACGCTGTGGCTGTGTAATTAAGAAACTTGAGAGTTTTTGCAGTATATCCAAAGTACCACTTTATCTACAGGGTTACTTGTTAATACAAGCCATTTTGAAAAAGTTGTTTAGAAATAAATTCATGCAAAATTTTAAGATTTTTTTTTACAAAATTGGAAAACTGGAGCTATTATTTTTCCCGTGATATTTTGTCGTTTGGCTATGTGTTATTTTGTCCTAAACAATTTTATTGTTAATATTTTCACATTGATCTATCTGGACGGATTTGTCGATGGAGCTATTTCGTACTGAGCTATTTTGTTGCTTCAATTTTGTTGATAATGACATGTTTTGTCGTCAATTATTCTTGGATGTTTTATCAAGGGTTGTCATTGTCATTTCTTACCATGGTGTCCTCTTCGTTTCTGCCAGTGCCATTCCCGAGGGGACCTACAGCTTAACTCGGTTTCTTGCCATTGCATGACTTACCGATGGGGGAGTGCGTATCTTCTTCCGCACCCCACGAGATGTCCGATCTTATCGGCCTGGTTACTGGCGTAAATTGCTGCATTCTTAAATCCACTAAATTTCGAACATACCTTTTTTTTATTGTACGTATGCCCACTCCGGGAATCGAACCCGGGTCGACACGGTCGAATGCCAGTAGCCTCTAAGACACCGCCGCAGTTTTATCAAGTGTTGTTACGTCAGTTACTGTAATACGTCAACTAACCGTAACGTCAACATAGCCGATGTTTTAAAATTTAATGACCATATGATGTGAACAACGAAAAGGTAAAGATGAACCGGAACTGGTTAATGGTGTAAATACTTGAGAAGGGTCAGTACCGGAAGTTCTATATTTCAAGTAACTTTAATTTTGGTTCTTTTTATTTGGGTATAATTAGTGTTACATTTACTCACTTAAATTACAGCGTTTTGGGTGTAATTTTTTGTTTGTCCTTTTTTTAAGACGTCAAAATTCATGAATTCGTTGATTCATTTTATCAGTACCCTTTTGTCGGTGGACAAGAAATATGGGTTGTTTATATTGATACTGTGTACAGGACAATTCCTAAGTTGATACTTCATTTTTAGCTGTGTATAGAAGACATTAAAATAAACAACATTTTCAAATACATTTTTTCAAAAAACTTAAAAATAGCCGAGATACAGAGTAAAAATCTAAGTGCGGGCCTGGTCATCAAAACGTAGCCTGTTATACTTTATGTTGTTTATCTTATTAGTCATACAATTTACGGGTCGATAGTCAGTTATTTGGCAATACGCTGCTGTGTGTTTTTCTGAAGCAAGTTAATTTTAAATTGGCGACACGTGAAAATCGGTGAGTGTCGTCAAAGTGCGGCTGCTGCTTTGAGATTATACGCAGAACGCTTTCCCTTGCGGGCTCATCCTACACCCAGAAGTTTTCTTAATGTTATTCAACGGGCAAGTTAGGCAGAACCGTATTTGATCCATAGTGTAATAAATGATTGTAAATACCTTATTTTTGATTTTTTTGAAAAAAGGTATTTAAAAAGGTTTTTTATTTTAATGCCTTCTATACACACCTAAAAAAAAGTATCAACTTAGGATGCACCATGTATAGACGTTAGATTGTTGTGTAAGTAGTATTTTTGTGGAGTGGCTGAAGTTTTGTCGATCCAATTTTGTCTGAACGATATTTTGACTATGTAGTATTTTATTGGGGGCTATTTTGTGGGAGAAATATTGCCGTCTTACCTTAATTCCCCTTCAAGTTGTTTCTTTATAGTTTCCACCACTTATAGTTCGTAATTGTCTTAACAAACGGTTTTCTTATGGATGGTTTGGCCATAGCCACCCCGTAGCTCTAATCTTAACCCTTTTGATTTTTTTCTTTTGAAGTTATATCAAATATTTTGTGTATAAAGTAGAGATCCAGACCCGCGACCAGATCAGGAGGCAGCGAACATAATTCAAAACAAAAAATGACTTTATTTTGTATTGTTATATGTCTAAATTCAATTTTTTTTTGAGATATTCACGTTTAAAATATGGCATTTCAGACTTTGACAGGCTGTAGCATTGGAACGGCGCTTCTTAGAGAAAAATGGTTTTCATCCCCCTATCTTAGTTTTTTATTCTCAATCTAAAAGTTACAACTTCCAGTTTAACATGTTAAACCGTAAAACGATTTTTTTAGTTTTGAAATTGACCTCTGTGCATAAAGAATAAAAGGGTTCACAAGAACTTCTAGTTTGGCGGATGATACCTTATTTTTTTTTTTTCAATAAAAAATTGAAAATTTGTTTTAAAGGTCCAATTATATGTTTAAATTATTATCCGCCATGCCCATGCAGGACATAAAAATAGAAATATTACAGCTATTTATGTTATTTTCTTATTTCCCATTAAATTTACAAACGATGCCCCGGTATTATCTTAAAGACTTCCACTGACGTCGCGTTACTTAATTTTAGTAAAATTCGTCTTTATAATATTAAATATATATACAGGGTGTCCCATAACTTATGGGCCGTAGAGTAACTGGAGATACTAGACATCAAACTAAGCCGATTTTGTCATCTAAGTTGTTTTTGTGGATAATTAAAATATTAATTTAATTAATTATGTACTATGTTTTTTTATGCTTTGGGATGTTTAAAGGGAAATATCTCGAAAACCGTTAAAGATATTAAGATCAATCAAGTACACCTTTTTGACTCAGAAAATGCCCTTCTTTTAGAAACTATAATTGAAAAACACCTGATATCACAGATAAGAAAAAAAAATCATATGAAGCCCAGTGTATGCAACTAACGCCCTCTAGTTTGAAACTTGAAAATGTCTACAAATTCTTATTTCTTGCTCAAAAAAACATAATATTGCTAGAACTTTCAATTCGATTCATTGAACCGTTTTAAAATTATGGCTTATTTTCTAGAATAAACTTTTCCTTTCAACACCCTGTATCTCTAGAACGAGTAACAATCCAAACTTATATGACTTAATCGGCTTAGTTTGATGTCTAGTATCTCCAGTTACTCTACGGCCCATAAGTTATGGGACACCCTGTGTATATATAAAAATACATTTAATTACCATCGCCAGTCACAGGTACAATATGCGCGATGAGGTGGAAATGCACTATTTGTTTGTGTGATGACCCATGACTACTGTTGGCTCTTAAAGTATTTTCTTCTTCCTAACATAGCAATAAAATAATGCTTTAAAGTTTACAAGATTACAAGTGTCTCCAATAAGTGTCACTGTTTGTATACGATTAAATTTATTTCAAACTTTATTAATCTTTAATCGAATTTGTCGCAGCTTCTTTTCCCAGCCTTGGTATTTTATGGCCGTATCAGATCCCACCTTCATAAACCGAATAAGAAAAAAAAACAAGAGCCAATTTGGTTCGGTCGTCCAATCTATCTTAAAAGCAGTAACCTTGGAATACCTCGATGATGACCAGATATACCTCTATTGGTTTTTAAATAACTATAATAAGTATCTGTACGTTGTTGTTATAATATAATTTGGAACATGGGCGGAGGCCAATATTAATACATCAATTTTAATTAATGCATTGGCATTATTAATGTTAAGACAAAAAGTTTCGCAATAAGAGCGCACATTTTAACGTTTGAATAATTTATTAAAAGTGCAGCCTTTTTACATTTATTAATATACAGGGTGATTCCTAAGTTGATACTTCTTTTTTAGTTGTGTATAGAAGGCATTAAAATAAACAACTTTTTCAAATACCTTTTTCAAAAAACTTAAAAATAGCCGAGTTACAGAAGTAAAAAATCTAAGTGTGGGCCTGGTCATCAAAACGTAGCCCTT
This sequence comes from Polydrusus cervinus, assembly GCA_935413205.1. Taxonomy (NCBI): domain Eukaryota; kingdom Metazoa; phylum Arthropoda; class Insecta; order Coleoptera; family Curculionidae; genus Polydrusus; species Polydrusus cervinus. The sequence goes on from OW284514.1 coordinate 49,798,381, forward strand.
TACTTTATATTGTTTTTCTCCGTTTTTTGTATTGTTAGTCATGCATTTTACGGATCGGTCGTCAGTTATTTATTTTGACTATTCGCTGCGCGGCGTGGCTTTCTGAAGAAAATTAATTTTAATAAATTGGTGAAAATGGTAAAATTTGAAAACAATGAACTAATTATGGTGCTAATTTATTGTGAGTGTCGTAAAAGTGCGGATGTTTTTTCTCTACACCCAGAAGTTTTCTTAATGTGATTCAACGGGCAAGTTAGGCAGAACCTTATTTGATTTGTAGTGTAATAAATAAATATAAGTACTTTATTTTTGGGTTTTTTGAAAAAAGGTATTTAAAAATGTTGTTTATTTTAATGCCTTCTATACGCAGCTAAAAAAGAAGTATCAACTTAAGAATCACCCTGTAGAAGGAAAGAAATAAGATTTCAAAGTCTTCCTCCACTGTTATATTAATGAAAAACTTATTTTAAAATAGAAATTATCTACATGTTTCGAATGCAGAAGTATTAATCTTCAGGAGAACAAATGAAATTAAGGAGAAAGGGGGTAGATATCATCTTAACGGAGGTTTAAGATTATATTATTAGATGAAATAAAGGTTCAATGAGTAGAATAGTAAGAAATCACCACCAAAATACACTTCACATTGTGAAAAGGGAAATTTATGTAAGGTTTGTAGCTTTGGGTGCTATAAGAATTTAAGTGTAGAATAAAAGGTTTAACAGCCAGGTGTGAGACAGAGAATTATCGAGAGAAATAAAAACTAATATGGGTAGAAATTCATTTAAAAAAATACTATGGGATCTGCATATAAAAGGCTATGGAAACGAAGTGCATATGTTACCGGCCAAACCCGATTTCAGGATAAACTAGTTTAACGAACGAACAGACCCGAACAAACCCGAACAAACATGAACAGATCCTAACAAACCCGAACAGATTCGAACAAACCCGACCAGACCCTAACAACTTTTAAGATAGACTGATTTGGCCTAGGCAAAACTAGTTTATCCTGAAATCGGGTATGGCCGGTAACGTATATAAGTGTGAGGAAGATAAATGTTAATAAAATTTGAAATATTTAAGAAGTATATTGATGTGATGACCGCATTAGGATAAAGTAGAATATGATCATCAGACGGAAGCATACATGTGGGCAGCTATGTAAATTAGGAGTATATGTAGAAAAAAATGTAGATCTTTGTAGTTTTATTTAACATTTTCTTAGTGAAATATTGAAACTTTTGGATTTTCTTTTTTAAAAAGGCTTGAAACGCTGCCCCGTGTCCACACAATGGTTAAACCATCGATGGGTGAAACATCATAATAAAGCTACTGGACCTTTGCCTATTCCGTGGACTATGTTGCTTTAGTTAGGTACCAATGAATATGTTACTAAATTTGTCATTGCCATTAACAGTATTTAAAATACCCGATATGAATAAGTACCAAGCAAACCTTTTTTTTTGTTCCGAGGGCCCGTCCGTGCGCCGCATGCAATTAGACCACGTTTGGCCCATTGTGCCCACCCTGTTTAGTTGTTACAACCAGTTCCTTGCACTAGTTTGTGTAGGTGTGTTGGAGGGTACAGATGTCCTCTGGTTTCAGTTTTGGTTGCCCCAGTGTTTGTTGCCTCTACCGATCTAGTAACTAACAATGGCAAACAAGCAAACCTTACTTCGACTTTGTGAAATAGACATGCCAGAAAAAAAACGAAAGTAGTAAAAAGTGTAGTGATAAAAGCTTGTTCGAGTGTTTACTTTACAAAACTTTTCGAATCCACTCAATCAACTTTTAATATAACAAAATTAATGGTCAAGAAAAAGTTTAAAAAATGTTGAGATATGTCAAAATAATATTGTTTAGTTATATAATAATATGTCGAAGAAATGTTGAGTGATCTATCATTTTAAGAATTGTTAAGGTTCGAGGAATCAAATGTTTACTTATGTGTGAGTGAGTGATGAGCCTTTTTAAGTTTTTCAGTATTGAGCAGTAGGAAATACCCAATGCCAAGGAATAAATTGTATTTTATCCTGTATATTCTGCCTCACTCATAGTGGTCATTGCATTCTGCATAAATTAAGAGAAAACAATAAAATTAGGTTTTCTTAAACTCACTTCTATACAACAACCAGCTTCACAATGGTCAAACTATAATTACATTATTTTCCTTCGTTAAAACCTTGTATATCAGCAATAAGTATATATTTTCTATTAACCTATTAATTAACCTCTTTAGTTCACGTTTCACGTAGGCCACTTCTTGCACGTGGGTTGCGAACTACAATTTTCCAAACAAAAATTTTTTGTAATTACGAGTACAACCTGAGGTACTGTTACCTTTTAAGGAAAATAAAATGTTAGTTATTATAGTACCACCTACACATGGTATGGTAAATTTTTTTTTTAAATATATATGAATTATCTAAAGTTAATACTAACGAATAAAGTTCATGAATACAACTTGGTGGGGGGCACTCGTTCCCTAATTTTTTTCTTGATTAGATCAGCGATTCTAAAACTTAAAGCTATAGTCTATTTCAGAAAGGTGTAGAGTAATAAAATGGGAAATTCCGTCCAGTTCGACTCAATTTCGGTATCGGCCATAGGCGCACGTAAATTTTGTGCATTAAATTATTTATGATAACTAACCAAAAATTTTAGAGAATTATGTTAACGGATATTAAGATAATATAGTATTGTTTGTAATATTAAAATTTCAGGTAATTGCGTAATTCAATTCGGGAGATTACCACGAGGACATGAATTCGGATGTTTTTGAGGACTATTTTGGTGAAATGATAAAATATATTCCAGCTGATTCAGTAGTAGTTATAGATAACGCAAGCTATCATTCACGACGCACATAGAAGACTCCAACTTTATCTTGGAGAAAACAAGAAATTATCGACTAGTTAACCATCAAAAGTATTGAATTTGAAGATAATTTGATAAAAAAGGAACTGTTAGTGTTAGCTATATCAAATTTACATAAACATCGTTTTATGAAATATGCCGTGGAAGATATAGCTGAGAAACATAGTGTAACTTTGCTGCGCACACCGACATATCATTACGAACTAAATCCTATAGAACTTATATGAGCGCAAGTGAAAGGATTTGTAGCAAGACACAATACGACATTCAAAACGAAAGACGCTAAGCTACTGTTTAATCAAGCCATTAAGGAAGTGATTCCAGAGAACTGGCGAAAAGCAGTCTATCATGTCATTAAAGAAGACGAGAAAATGTGGGATCCTGACTACCTGATCGATCGGACCGTCGTCGACCCGTTAACTAGAACGTCATTAGGAGATGACAGTTCCTCAGATGACTAAGAATATTATTATTTTTTATAATTTAATTTCTGTATAATGGATGTTTTATATATTTTTAATAATGTTTAATAAAAAAATAAGTGTGCCTAATAATATGTACATAATGTACACTTTTGTCACACCATTTTCAGTGTTTGTGAATGGATAACAATAGGCAAAACCCATACATTGACCAAAACCCGGGTGGTTCTACCTGCACTTGATGAAAATAAAGAATTTCGTAATAAAATCAATACCAAATTATAAAAGGCTTAAATACTCGTCGGGTCACTCTGTAGTACCTTTGCATACCTAATGAGCTTTTATTACTCTACAACTTTCTGAAATAAACTATAGAACACATTTACTAAATTAATCAAGAGTCATACCTAATCGAAGTACTTAAAATGCGTAGGAACAAGAACGTTAAGGAACTTGTCAGTTACCCAACCCAGCCTTATTCGTCATATTATAGAAACGCGTATTTTAGCTCAGATCCAATATAAGAAATAAGAATTCATTGATTGGTTGCCGTAAAAACACACGTTCACAAGTGGGTGGCTAACGGTGACGTAGACAATGTAAAAGATTGTTAGTAATGATTGTAAAACCCACACCTTTTATGGCAAAGAAAATGAACGGGCACTGTTTATAGCAAATGCAATTATGAGGATTAAAAAAGTCTTGATTGTTTTACTTTTACACAGGGACGTATTTGAGGCTTAAGACCAGTTGGTTCATCAATTATTTTCATGCTCCCTATCTTATTGGACCTTACGCGATCATATCACATCACTATTACACCGAAAAAAATATAAGGTCATCGTAAAAATATACAGGGTGTCCCAGATAAAGATGCACTCTACAGGGATATCGTAAACGAAACAGAGATGGTTAAATTACAAAAAAGTTTCTGCAACATTGTGTTTTTAAATTTAAAAAACTCTGAATCCTTCCGAAGGGCAAAACCGAATTTTCGCGATTTCGTTATAATTTTTTTCAGACCCTATTTGAAGCGATATAGTAATATAAAGTTTGCATTCACATTACCATTTTTTGTCCTCTACAAGTTGGTGTAATTGGATTTTTAATCTGACGTTTCGTTTTCTCAACACCATCATCAACTTTGTTTTTTTAAATAGTCGGGAATTTTTTTTTTTTTTTAATTCCCCTTCTCCCTTATAATTCAATGACGTATCACATCTAGTATAACGTACTATTGTGCCGATAAAAAACTGGGACAAGAGATTTACAAAAACAATGTAAGAAATACATATCCCCTAGACTATAAAAGGTGTCTAGAGCTAAAAAGGAAAAACATTCAAAATTTAAAAAGTAACCTAGGTTACATAATGGAATGTTTTGTATTTTTCGATACGGGGTGGTTAAGTTTGAGAGACATCATATAATATGGATAAAGTAAATTTATTAGATTTTTTTAAAGTCAAATATTTTATAAATTATTATATTTACCATTACCACAAAATAATAAATAAAGCTAATACAGGTAATAAAATACATTTAATAAAAAGAAAAAAATTGCGAACACAAAGTTTGTCAAAACAACACAAAATTAATATTTGGTCATAGAACAATTTCTGTTTATTACTTTTTGGAGCCTTTGTGGCATACTTAAAACTAAGTTTCTACATAATTCGACAGTTATTTCATCCCAAGCTTGATTTATCCTATGACGTAATTCATCCCTATTTCTAGGTTGAAAATCATGTTTATACATAGATTTGACCATGGCACCCCAAATGTTTTCTATCGGGTTCAAATCGGGACTCTTCGAAGCCCAGGAAAGAACTGCTATGTTATTTTCTTGGAGAAAATTTTGTACAATGCGCGCTGTGTGTATTGGAGCATTATCATGCTGAAATGTGTAATTTTGACCGTATACAGCGTTTACCGATGGTATCATCACTTCGTTTAGTATATTAACGTATACTGCTGCAGTTAGTCTTCCTTCGACGATTTGGCAAAGTCCTGGTCCTCTAGCGCTAATCCAGCCCCAAACATTTATGGAGAAACGCCCACTTTGGTTGGTTTTGTGGGTGTATCTCTCATCATACCGCATGCCGGAAGGCCTATACACCCGAATTCTCCCATTATTGCATGACTGAAAAGTTTTCTCGTCAGAAAATATAACTGTTTCCCATAAATGTATTTGATTAATATATTCATGTGCAAATTCTAACCTGCCCTGTTTATTTATTTCCGTTAAAAAATTTTTATTGGCAGCACAACGGCTTCGTATATCGGAATTTCGAACCCTGTCTCTAGCGGTATTTGCAGAACCTGGAAAATTCGTCTCTTCTTTTGCCTTGATTGCAGTTTCGAAGGGATGATCCCTTAGATAATTAACCAGTCTTCTATCATGATCGTCAGTAGAAATTTTAGGGGGACCAGAACCTGCATTCCTAATAATAGTCCCATGTCTTGCTATTTTTTGTTTTGCCAATAGCACGGTATTCTTGCTTACTCCCAGTTCATCTGCAATATCCCTAATAGCAACACTATCTCGCAACCGACTATAAATAATTGCCTTTTGCTGGGGGGTTAATTGTGGCATATTTACAAATAATATATGATTGTATGTTTGACGAGTCAATCATAAAGTGACAATCTTTATTGACATTCAAATTTTCATGACATTTTACTGGTACCAGGCTTGATGTAAAATTATTCTTAATAGTCTAGGAGAAAATAGAAAAATTTCCTGTCCCAGTTTTTTATCGGCGCGATGGTACGTAAAACGGCAGACTGAGTAGGTGCAGGTATATTTGGAGAAATACCCAGAATGGAAATCAGCATTCCCCTGGGAAACTACACCACATTATACTAAGTGGAAGTACGTGCTATACAAGCATGTGTGCTGAAAAAGTCAAAAAGGGCTTCCACAACCAAGAGATATACATTGTCAGACAGTCAAGCTGCCCTCGAGACTTTAAACATTAATTTTTTATAAATAATTAAAGTTCGCCGTGTGATGTCACGTAGTATGAATAATAGCCCGCTCTGGAGTACGCTTTGACGTCACAACCGTAAACTTTAATACCTTCTATTTAATCCAAAGTTTTAAATAAACATCATTTTGTGAACTGTGGGTCTGTTGATTATACAGGGTGTCCCATAACTTATGGGCCGTAGAGTAACTGGAGATACTAGACATCAAACTAAGCCGATTAAGTCATAAGTTTTTTCGGATTGTTACTCGTTCTAGAGATACAAGGTGTTAAAAGGAAAAGTTTATTCTAGAAAATAAGCCATAATTTTAAAACGGTTCAATGAATCGAATTGAAAGTTGGCAATATTATGTTTTTATGAGCAAAAAATAAGAATTTTGTAGAATTTTTTAAGTTTCAAACTAGAGGGCGCTAGTTGCATACACTGGGCTTCATAAATCTATGATTTTTTTCTTACCTGTGATATTAGGTGTTTTTCAATTATAGTTTCTTAAAGAAGGGCATTTTCTGAGTCAAAAAGGTTTACTTGATTGATCTTAATATCTTTAACGGTTTTCGAGATATTGCCCTTTAAACATCCCAAAGCATAAAAAACATACTACATAGTTAAATTAATATTTTCATTTTCAAAAAAAAACTTATGTGACTTAATCGGCTTAGTTTGATGTCTAGTATCTCCAGTTACTCTACGGCCCATAAGTTATGGGACACCCTGTATAAGCTTACGATTAAGAGTATTATTTTTCAAATTTAATTTTCATACAAGTTCCCTATTACAAAAAAAAGACCGTCACCCTTATTTTCTCAGATAGATCTACACTATTAACTCCTTGTTAAACATTCGAATTGCCCAGAAAAAATGCAATCAAGCACCGATATTGACTATTTTAACCTTTACTAAAAATTCCATAAAATTTACCCTGCATTTCCGGCTTTCTAAGCACTCTGTGTTTTAATTATCCTACCCTGAGACCGTATGATTTATTTGTTTTGATTGGTTATGCACATTTAAAAATAGGAAGCCCTAAAAAACCAAACGGAACTCTAGAACCGGATACTATAACTTCGGAAGGGGTCAAAAGCACGTGCACATGCTAAGTGACCCTTTGACGTCACGTCTACTTGTGATTTCTATTCATGATAAATGTCAAGTAGTACATTGTAAAGTATCGGGTCTTCCTTTACATTTAGAATACACGCTGGGTGGCTTCCTATTTTTTTTAGCCGGGTATATTGTGTTACTTGCCGAGGGTAGGTACTTAATGTACTTGTGAGGGTTAACTTCTTTTTTTAAATATAGTTTAATGAAAGTGAAGTGGTGGTTGTTAAATCTTTAGTTTGGTATAAAAGAATTTATTTTTTTTTTGTTCATCAAAGCCTGAGATTTTTCTGTGGCTTGTCCGTCGTTATAATAAATCTGTGATATATTACAGACGAATCACGGTACACCTAGAAACGGTAGATTTACTGGTCACCTATTTCCATTTTCCCGACACCACGGTCGGATTCGAAGTTAAACCAGTTCTAGTCGGTTGGTGGCAACCCGTGGTCACTTTCGCTTTACAAGGGGTAGTAGAAATTTCCAAAATCTTAATCAAAACTTTTTAGCTAATTAAAAGACTACAAGAAGCTTAGAAAATACAAAAAAAATGGTAAATGAAGCTTTATAATTCATAAATAAACACATTTTTGAGTCTATTTCTATTTTATATCTCTAGGCAGTGGCGTATTTAAGGAGGGGGTGGGGGCTTAGAAGCTCGGGGTCTAATTACAAACTAATTTTTCTTCTTACACCTCTTACTAATATTTTATATTCGGCCACATTCCGCTACATTTTAACAAATTTTCAAAATTCACTGCTATCAATAGTCGAATTTTGCTACGTCTGGCAACAGTGTTTCTCGATCGTCATAGTGGCACTAACAACCAAGCTCGAGCTGTCCGCCAAGCCGGTTATGCACCGTAGTCGAGTTACACCGTTATTTTGTGGAAAACGACTTTTCTACTCACTCGCTTAAACGCCGAGTTATTGTGAATTATTGTCTTAGCTGGTTTTGTATAGATTTTCCGGTTACACGTTGCTAAGTAGTTTGTGAGTTGTGTGACGAAAAAATAATCCTAGTTGCCATAAGTAAAAATGTGAATTTTACATCATCATGTGAGTCATATAGGAAACGAGTCCATTGACAAAAAAAAATTTAATATATATGGGTAATTCTCTGGATAGCAATGAGCATGTAAACTTTATTTTAACATATCTCTTCAAATAGAGTCATTTTAAACAACATATTTAAAACACAATGTTAAATAATTTAGTAGGACGCAATTTTTTTCTAATTTAACCATCTCTGTATCTTATATGGTTTACGAGATCACTGTAGAGTTCATCCGTACCTGGGACACAGTGGATAATAAATATTTTAAATCTTTTGGATAATCACTTATTTTTAGGTTTTTCTTGCAATGTATGCCTACGTATTTGAAAGACGAACCTAAAAATATTATAAATTAATACTATAATTTTACGAACAGATAAAATTATTTAGTATTTTGTTCTGACCGCATATAGTTGATTACTTCCTTAATTATTAAGTTATTATGACATATTAGCACCTTAAATTGGTCTAGATATTTAGCTAAGATTGTAAACTTTGAAGGTTGGAGACAATGATGTTTCTTAAATGATAGAAGGGTTTTGGCACATTTAAAACAAATAAAGTCCCCTCCCCTAAGGGGCTAAGCTGTCGATACCGCAAGAAGTAAGAATTAATAAAATTAAAAAACATCAGTCTGGGGCTAATCCTTCTGCGCTCCTCCCTAGTTTCCCCTATGATTATTATATTTTAGATACTCAAAAGATTCTAACAGGCAAGATATATATGATATAAACGAAGTATATAAATCAATTAAAATAACGTCACTTGCTATTGAATCTATCATCATCTATCAAAATTGCTTTTGATCTCGAAACTTGTATTTAGGCAGAGTGATATGATACCACTCGGTTGTTTTCTGTACTCTGTTTATAGTTTTAGGCTAGATCTTTCATTATCTAAAGTAAATCGTATTATGAAGGTTGGAGATAATGACGTTGCTTGAACGGCAGTAGAGTTTTGGACTTGCGTTGTCTTTATTTGTTTTGATTCACAACGTTTCAACTGGTAAGTATCTCCTGTCATCTTCAGGTGAATTTGACTGGAGATACTAGTTGAAACGCGGTGATTTAAAACAAATAAAGACAATGCAAGTCCAAAACTCTACTGTCATTCAAAAAATCGTATTAGGTCCCAATTTGGATAAATTAATTGACAGCGGAATGCAAGAAATGGGTTTTACTTTTCTGAATTTGTACCTGGTGAAAGCAAAGGTGTTATTCAATTTGTTTACTGATTAATTAACGGACGGATGGTCATCGTATTACGCTTTATTTTTTCAGCTATATTTCTATGAATATCCATTTTTTTCTTTCGCCCTGACAAACAAAAAGATTTAAGAATTTGTTACTTTCTGGTAAAATAATTGAATGTAAATAAATTATTTTTGTTTCAGGGATGCGGCAACAACATGACGTATGTGTGTCGGACTTGCGCCTTTTTGGCCATTTGGACAACCCTATTTCATTACGCTTTTGGTGGTAAGTAGTAGTACAGGGTGTTATTATGATATTAAAATACATCATTCGATATATTGGAAAAGTGTTGTTTCTATACAGTATTATGATAAAAAGGATCAGCCTTTTATGTGGAATAGGCCCCAAGTAATCAAGAATTGCCCGGACCTGTCACATTAATTTTTTTGAAATACATTTTTAGCAAAAATATTATACAGGGTGGATCATGAAATGCTACGTGTATCAACTTTAAGCTTTTTTAATGAAACATATTTATTTATTACTAAATATAATTTCTTAAATAAAATTTGTTTCAAGTCTAAAATTTTAGAGATTATTAAAGTAAATATTTGACGTAGCCCCACAAAAAAGGTCCAGTAGGTCCAGTTAGGGTGGCCACTCTTTTGACCTCCGTCTGCTTATCCGCCGCCCCGGAAAAATTGTATTAAAGTAATACAGAAAAAACTGACTCAAAAATATAATTTCTTAAATAATATTAGTTTCAAGTCTAAAATTTTAGAGATTTATAAACAAAATTTTTGACGTAACCTCATTTTTTCAGACTTCGAGTATATGGTCAGCAAGCCTGAATCTATAACCGTCCAGATAGACTTCGAGACTTTGCTGCTCTGTGAAATGAACATAGAGCCAGATAAATTCCAATGGAAGTTTTATCCCCTAGAAAATCCATACGATCGCAAAGCATCGATTAATTTAAGCAACGCAACTTTTAGACTGATACCCGAAGATAAGTACAGAAATAATAGGAAAAAATCAGAATTAACAATTCAGGTATGCCATATCCGTAATATACGTAAAAGTTTAATAAAACTGCATTTTTCTTAAAAAATTTAACCTGTAGTAGAGTCGTGAACTTTCATGAAAATTAAATTTGAAAAATATTACCGTTAAGCCCAAACTAATATCATCAAAAGTCCCACAGTTCACAAAGAAATGTTTTTTTTTGATCCTCTGAATTAAATAGAAGCGATTAAAGTTTGCGGTTGTGACGTCACAGTGTACTAAAATACATAGCGCCAGGGCGGGCTATTCATACTACGTGACGTCACACGGCGAACTATAATTATTGATAATAAATTAAGTAGCAATATTTAAGTCGTAATAATTTGCTTATTATGTCATTTTTTATAAAAAAAAGTAGAGAATTTAGTGGTTGTACAAGTAAATAGAAAGATTTTTACGGCAGGCGGACAAAGTAGTGCATGATTAGTTCTGTTTTCACGTTTAATGGCTAGCTATCTTTTGCATTGAGTTGATCCCCACTGATGGCGTTACTAGGTTTTCATCAAATTTTTATTCTTAAAAATGTGTTGAAAGAATATTCTCGCTGTACTGGGTGTTGCTTATGGGTTATGGCTTTCTGATAAGTTCTAACAAGAACGAAACAGTCTGTCATTGTCTACCTGTGCTCCAGGGAACCCATTACCTTTGGCGTCCCTGTGTACTTTAATGCAAAAGATAGATGCACTACTTTGTCCGCTTGCCACTAAAATCTTTCTATTTCTAGTTATTTTTTTATGTAACTGAACATTTTTAAGCAATTAAACAAATAAGGGAACGATCACTATTAGCATACCAACTCAGTGTTTTTCATAAACCTAAACATAACCAATTTTTTTAAATATAAGGTTACCTACATATTTATAAATTGTATGTCTTCTAGAACAATACCAAATAAATGCGGGTAAAATACAGGGTGTTATGGAATTGACACATTATTTTTAAACCTGTAAATCCTGATATGACAACGCCGCCACTGGGGAGTTCTAAATAATGAGTGACCAGACAAAAGTCACATATAATTTTTTTATTTGAAATGTCAATTAATAGAAGTTCTAATTTAAAATTTAATACAAAAGTTTTACTAGGGGTTTACAAGAACTTCCAGTTTGGCGGATGACACCTTTTTTTTTATGAAAATGTATTTTAAAGTTTCAGTTATATAGGTTCAAATTATATCATCCACCATGCAGAACATAAAAATAGAAATATTGCGACTATTCATGTTAATATCTTATTTATTTTCAAAATTACCGCCTAGAACAATTTTTTCTTTGTTTCCTAAAATATCCATAACTTTGGCAGAGCAAGGTAAAAGAAGCCATGGAAACGTTAAAATGGTTCAATTCAACCTACTTTATAATTATATTTTATAAGAAAAAAGACACTAAGTCTAGGCCCCAAAAATGTTTACGGTCTATTTGATTTCATGACATGTTCGCCTTAAACTGGCATCATCAGACCTTATAAACAGTTTAAAAAAATTTAAAATTGTTTTTAAAACAAACTTAAACCGCATTTATTTAGTATTGTGCTAGAAGACATACAATAATTTATAATCAGTTAACCTTTATTTAAAAAACAATGATTATGTTTTTTTTGTGAAGATTACTGTATTGGTATAAAAAAATATCACAACGTTTTTTATTGCTAATTTTATAGGTTCAATTTTCTAGGATCATATTATTAATCAGATTTTAAATTATTTGATAACCGCTTTCTTTAGGTAAGAAACGTTGATGTTGTCGGGGATTACCAATGCCTGGCGTACTATGGTGCATCGGTAGTAGCCTCGCTTCCTTGGCGCATCACTTTAGCTCAAATGAAGAAAAACCCACCACAAAGAACTGTCGCCATGTCGGTACAAGCTGGAAATACTGTAAACTGGAGGTGCGACGTTCCTGAATCCAACCCCAAGGCATATGTGGATTACAATAAAGGAAAAGAATATGTTCATCCGCCATTTTTGGATCCGCCTGTCAAAAGTATGATTTTGGGGAATGTTAGTGTGTCAGATTCGGGAACTTATGGGTAAGTGTTAATTGAGAAATATTAATGCAATTTTTGTACAGAGTCATCCAACAAAATACAACAGACGCAATCCGGTTCTTGATTGAAATAAATCGTATATATCAGTGGCAGCTCGCTGTCTTAAAAAATGGCGAAGAGCTAGGTATAGTGCTGGTACTTAAACAAATATTAACTAAAAACCCGTGTAACAAAACGTCTCTCTTATCTTCATCTGTCCAACGACTGAATAGAGTTTCCAACAAATTACAAACTATGTCATTAATTGAGTTAATTTTTAAAATACACAACTAAGTAGGTACGTACACTATTGAATTAACTGAAAAATAAAAACAAAACTTTTTAATCACACAGTAAATCACGTAAAAACGATATCTATAACCATAAGTTTCGCGAAACCTCAAACTAAATACCTTAAGGTTAGGCGAACCAATGCTAAAACAGTGGTGCATACGACTGATCTATTTTTAAATAGCCCTTCATTATAATGCAAATTGTTACATGCTGTTGTCACGTAACCATAGCACCGATGAATATCAAAGCCATGTTGGGCGTTTGGTCTTCACTTGCTTTGAGCGGGAACGGACACGGTCGACTGGAGCGCGCCAAAATGCACGAGTGTTTATAATTATTGCCCATCGGCCCTACTATGCATAGCTACATTCGGATTAAATTAATATTATTAATTCGAACATAATTATTTTTTAAGGGCCACAATGGTAGCTGTATTGATACATTAATATTTAATATTGTCGAAAAACTTTTCTCCTGGTTTTATTTTTTACTTCACCTGACAAGCCGCCACTGGTATATATCAATTATAGAGATATGCGGGATATTCGGTAATAGAAGGGATCAAAAATGGTATTAATTTAATTCTCACCGGTTTTATTTTTTTTAACAGATGTTCAGCAACGAATACATTTCAAAGTCAAATATCTGATGCTGTTTTAAAGTTGGAAGTTCTTAAAAATGGTCCGCCATCAGCACCTAAATTTATAGTAGAACCTATAAAAGAATATACAGCGATAAAAGGTAAGACATATTATTTAATGCCACCTTGCAATTACATAATTATACATAAATATTATATGAACTATTCAAAATATTCCAACAAATTTTAAAGTATATAAAGAAAGTCAATGTGGGTTATGTTATTACCAATAATTAATTATTTGATTAGATCCTAAAAGTAGGTATATATATATATATATTATTTATGTATTTATTTGTTTGTTTATTTATTGATTCATTTATTCGTTTATTTATATTTTTAAAGTCATTTATTGTTTATTGATACTATAATGCTAGCATTTACACCAACAAGGATTATGATTATATTATGAATGCTAACACAAATTTACATTTAGAATACAATTAGCCGCTAAAACATATAAAACCTATTTTTACTTATTTTTATAAGTTTGTTAGAGGTGCTGGTATATTCAAGAGTGTCTAATAACGACACAGATTTCGCCCTGTGCAACATTTTGCTGGTGTGTCCCACCAAATACTGCTTAAAACAGTTTTCGTCGGATCCTATCTCTACTGATAAGCCATGATATGGCGAAGCGCATCTGGGGATGGATCTGACGAAATGAAAGGATTATTTGATTTGATATACCTACTTTATAAATTAGTCCACTAAAGAAGACCTGACCAATGTTTCCAGATTTTTTTACAGAGTTCTTTCAGAAAGGATTTCCAAATTCTTTATAATCCTTTAATTCTGTTTCTGGTCAAACAATTCCAAAAAACGTCCCTACTCCCTACCTGCCGCAAAACTTATCCTCAGATCAAAGGTGTCTTTGAAAACGTCCCTACATCCCCAATACTTCTTCTCACCTCGAAAGGGACTTCTGTGTGACATCACCAAACCAAAAAAAAATCAAATGGCGACTTTCGTTCTTAAATTATGTTGGTAATATTCTAATAATTCATTCCATTTATGATAGAATAGAGTAACCGAAACCCTTCATATTAGTTACATATCTGAGTACAACTCTTCTATCCTTCATGATTCCAAAAATGACTAGAAAACCCAAACCCTTTAAATCTGGTAACACTGGACCTGACTGATGAAGATGAGGAAAAAAATGGGCATTTATTTTCCATCAAACATGATAATTTTGAAATAATTTTGTTTAATATTCGAAAAAATCGTCCATTTTCTCAAAGAGACCAAAGTAACAACATAACTGTCGTTTTTTGTGTTAGTTTTAAGATTAATCGTAACCTGTTTGTTTTGACATGGTACTCGTCTTGTTTTTAATGTGTTGTTTCATTTATTGGTTTTAATGAAGGTAGGCTGTTAAATAGTATAAAAATGTAATGTGGGTCACACCTCTATACAATTTTAGGTCTGATGATGGTCCGTAAAGAGCGAAACATGTCACCTTAGTTGATGTTATTACATGATTGAGACCATGACTTTGTGATTTTTGTCTTCCTATTTAAATTTTGTTTAAATTCATTGGCGATTATTTATAGATCCAGTAAATACTTTTTGGTAAAACAGTTCTTGCTTTTGACATTAACTTTACCGGTCTGACGGTCTTTTTACTAACTTGACATTTCTCGCAGTAACTCGACGTTTTTATCTATCTGTAGGTATATTGTTTTTGACGTTATGTCCAGCGAAAATAAATAGTATGTGGCAACAGTCCCATGTATGATATATCTCTGTATTAGGATTCAATATTGTTGTTATTCACTATAACCTAATTGTCAAACTTTATAGGAACTTCTGTTTTTCTCGAATGCTCCGCAGTGGGCAAGCCAATACCGAAGGTTACTTGGTTTAAGAAGCAATCTCAGTTGCCCTCCAATCGCATCGAAATGGTACCCGGAGGTCTTATAATAAGAAACGTAACCTCAACCGATGATGGTGTGTACGTATGCAACCATACGAATAATTATGGCAGCATTTCGCATCAGATTACAGTTAAATATAATGAGGAACCTAGTATAGATTGTTTTATGAATATGACTGATATTAAGCAAGAAGAGAATATGGATATTGATTGTGAGATTAAAGGTTTGTAGTTTTTTAAAAAGTTTTACCTATTTTGAAATGAAAACCGCAAGACGAGATAATAGTTGTCATTGCTATAAAAACCAGGAACACAATTATGCAAATTTTATTTTTCATTATCTAAAAGGGTGTTTTCTTTTGCTTGGTACCTGTGGATAAACCTGGCGTATCAATGCTGAGTCCATGCCTTGCACTTCTAGTAAAATTAGGCTTTAATACACACGGTATGTCCATTATGGTATCGAAATCTGAATTATATGAAGTGCATGGTGCGCGAATTTAATTGTATGTATTGTCATTTACTGCCGGTAAAGAGCAAGGGGCGATATGAAAAATCATTCCAAAAAAAATGAGGATGGGAAAACAGAATGGAAAGTAAAAGACCAAATATCGACACTTCCACAATTTTAAAAAGTTGGTAATGTCAACACTGCTTATACGATTTAAAATAAAAGCTTTTGCGAACTTTGCTGTCAATCCCACATTATAAAATTACTATTTTTGACATTTTTTAAATTTAAACTGATCTTTATAAAATTGAGCCTAATGATTTATTCTTTGAATCTGTGACACTTTCGTTTTTAGGTACTCCAGAACCTCAAATCGCATGGTTCCTAAATGGTTTCTCAGTACTCAACGACTCTGCAATCGAAGCCATAGGAAACAAAGTATATTTTAGGCCAATAGAAAAAAGACACGCTGGTAATCTTCAAATATTTGCCAGGAATGACGTTAAGACTGTTTATGATAGTATAAGTATTAGAGTTATACCTTTAACTAGTAGTATGGATGAAGTTGCGACGCCGGTATACACTCATCCTCGTCATAATCATAGGTAAGATATAGAGTGAAATATCGTTCGGATCGAAATATCTATACTTTGAAAACGCCTTCAGGGAATTGAGGAATAAGTTTATTAAAGCACATATTATAAAGATATTTATTATAATATAAACATCTAAAAATACATTTTGAAGAATTTCGCCTATAACGCTTGACCATTTGACCTAAGGCTGTTTCTTTTAACCCCCAAGTAGTATTTGTATCTACAGGATGTCCATAAAATTACTGTACAACGCTTCACCATAAATTCCTTAACCAAAAATAAGGCGATCTAGGCAAACTTACCTATATGCAATGTTGCTTCGTTTTGCCGCTACAGGATGCTAACGTTTTCAAATTAATATTGTTTTTTTCTGAATAATTTCTAAACGCCTTTATCGATTTCCACTAATTTTGGAACTAAGAATGACCACTATTAATAGCGTGTTTTGACGTATGCGCCATCTTTTTTTAATACATGCAAATTTAACAATGAATATTGTATAAATAAAACTTTAGTTAAAAAATTAGAAATATTACACAAAAGGTTTCTGAAAATTATATTTAATAAATATTATCTTTATCCTTTAATAAAATTATATTCTAAAACAAAAAATGAATATTAAACAACTTAACATTTATAACATCTTAATATACATATTTAAAAATAAAAATCTTACAGTTTAAAAACCATAATCATAATACAAGTCATAAAAATGAAATAACCATAGAACCTAAAATAAATAAGTCCATAGAACAAAAATTTTTTAAATATTTGTTTTTATTTAAACGATTATTTAGCAATAAAAATTAAAATATATTTATTAAAAAAATATAAAGTCGAAATAAAAGCATGGATATTGGAAATAGATAACTTAAAAAAAATTTTGGAAATGTTTTAATAAATATTGTTATAAATAATATATTTTTCAAAATTTTATTATCCTATATCTTCGAAAAACTGCGTTTATAATTATATACATATACTTAAACGTTTTTTATTTGCAATTTAACTTTTATATAATATTAACAAATATTTTTATAAACATTTTAATATTCCTATATATTTATAATTTAAAATACTAAGATTTGCCCCTAACAAGCACGTCTTCGGAGGATTAAAGAAGAAGTTTATTGAGAAAGATAAATAAACACATTTATTATATTATAAATATTGAAAATAAACTTATTATTATTAATTGATAAAAAACATATTTTTATTATTCACATATTTATTTTTGTTGCGTTTAGGAAATCTCAAAATACCAAGAGGCCGTCAAAACACAAATCGCCTAAGATGATCCCTCCTGCTAAACCCATCATTGCTCGACTGAATGATGAGACTGTGGTAGTTCGGTGGAATGTTCCTAATAATAACGGATTACCTATACTGTTCTTTAAAGTGCAATATAAAGAAGTTGGGTCAGCAAATCACAAGGATAATTATGGTGGAAATAAGGGTAAAACATTTTTCTTACTTGAGAATTGAGAATATCATAGTTTATAAGGAATATTTCATGCTACAGTATTCCCAGTAAAAGATTACCCGTGCGTCCTAACTTATACGTCATTAAAATCGTACGAATCAAATCGAAGAAATATGGTCAAAACAAAGTAAATATTTCATGCTACAGTATTCCCAGTAAAAGATTACCCGTGCGTCCTAACTTATACGTCATTAAAATCGTACGAATCAAATCGAAGAAATATGGTCAAAACAAAGTCTAATTACATAAATATTATAATAGATGTGCCTAATGTCCCGATGTACGGGTTCCTAAAAGTTGTTTAAAGTTTTGAATCAAAAATTTAAGTCTAGTACAAAACGAATGTTATCCATACATTTTATAGATCATTCAAAAGCACTTTGGCACAATATTTTTATCAACAAAATATACATGAATATCAATTTTTTTAGAAGACTTTAGCCATCGCCGTAATTGTTTTCGCAACGTACCATTAAAATGAGAACTTTTTACAATAAATAAATACATATCAATAACTACTTTCCGGAAATGCAAGAGAACAATAATAAAAGCTCCGAAAAGAACTATTTTTACGAATAAATACATTTTTCCTACGACCACCTATGAAAATAAGGAAAAAACACGGTTAACTTGGCTCGAAAGCGCCGAATATCACACGCGCGTTAAAAAAAATATTTTAATACTAGTATTGAAATACAAGGCACACTATTTTAAAGAGATGATGCCAATTTGACAGACCACCCCTATTTATTAAAAAGAACAAATTTTAGAAAGCAGTAATTGTAAAGTGTTTAACTTATTTATCATGTATTTGTCGGTGATTCAGAATTAGAGTGTGAAAATACGCCATCTGAAATTATAAAAAATGTTAATAATATAAGTACTGGAAAATCTATTACCAAAAAAAATAATCGCGCTGGCTGAAGAGAGTGTCTTGTATCAAACAACAAATGTTTATCGGAAGCGATAACGTAAAGAATAGAGCTCTAGCCTACAGAATCAGATCGTAAGGTCACAGATTCAAATCCCATCAAGAGTATTATTTGACTTTTTTTTATAAAAAAAAATAATTTATAGAATTATTATGAATTTATGTTTAATGCATCGTTCCTTGATTGAATTTAAATATTTTTATTCTGGTTAATCTAAAAGTCAATCCAGGATTAGTTCTTCCTATGATATATAAAATATGAAAAAATGAAAAAGTTAAACTACAAATAAAGGAAAAGGCTATTGACAAACTATGAAACCAGATATTAAGTGAAACATAATCCTACGAATGCTAATTTCAACACTAGTGTTGATATTTTTTTTCAACACTAGAGTTGAAATATTTTTTTCGCTCAAAGGCTTTAATAATTCTTTGTGGTCGTAGGAAAAATAGTGTAGATTACTTGTGTGAACGTGATTATTTTAAAACTTTTTAAAACTATTAAAAAAATTCCGCACTCGGCTGACGCCTCGTGCTATCTCCTCGTTTAAAATGTATCACTTTTGTGTTGTTATGTCATATACTATTTCAAGACACAAAATCATCATGTCAAAATGACAATAAAAAAAACAATGACGTTGGAAGTGAATGGACAAACTTCAAGAAATAATAAAATTAAATCAATTTGCAACTCTTCCTTACAATATTGCGC
Organism: Polydrusus cervinus; assembly: GCA_935413205.1. Lineage (NCBI taxonomy): Eukaryota > Metazoa > Arthropoda > Insecta > Coleoptera > Curculionidae > Polydrusus > Polydrusus cervinus. Next base: position 49,818,095 of record OW284514.1, read on the forward strand.
CATAGATTAGTGCCCGGAAGACGTTGGGTTATGTCTTTATTCACCTTTATTATCATAATAAATAAAGATGGGGAGTTGTATATCACGTTGTCGCTTAATCGTTGAACAATGACGCATGAGGGAAGAACTACTGTGGATACTGTAGTTATAGACCAGACTTCTTTTACGACTACTAAACTAAAAGACTATATTTAAAGTATAAAAGTTTGAAACTTGTCGAACTAATGTCATTATCGATTTAGTTTTTTCCAATATTTTAAAAATATGTTAAATTTTACTCATGTTTTTGAAAACTTTTATATTAGGTGTGTACACTTGTATCATTTGTCATTTTCAGTTTTTCGAAAAAAGTCATTCTTCGTCATTTTTTTTCAAATTAAAAAAAATGTTTGGTTGTGCAGAGTGAGGAATTTTTTTTATTTATAAATCAAATAATTATTAATGTTGTAGGTTCAGGTTGGAATACAGCAAATACCGACATCCCGCCCAACATTAAAGCTTACGATATTTCTGGTTTGAAACCGGAACATATCTATAAATTCAGAGTGGCCGCTGTTTATAGCAATAACGACTCAAAAATGAGTCCAACTTCCAAAAAGTTCCATCTAAGACGGTTAGATTTTGATGAGAAAAATCCACTGCCTTTGTGTCTCATTACTAACGTCGAGACTGTCAATCATACTGCTGTCAAGATATATTGGGAGGTAAGTTGGGTTTGTTATTTACATATCGTAGAAAAATCACAAAAATTATTAGAACAGGAACATGACATCAGTTCCTGACAATACCTAATGACATGTTATCTGTGATAACGTCTATGATTAATTAATTAAGATTAGGGATGGGTGATATTAGTTTACACAGATCGATAGGTAGTTGTCATCTACCTATCGATAAATTCTAGCTATATATACAGCGTGATCAGTTAAGGGTACTGAGCGGCCATATCTCGGAAACTACTGGGCATAGAAATTCAGGAAGAAAAAATGATACATAAAGTGGCCATGAGAAAATCCTGGAAATAATTTTTAAGTTCCGCATTTTGCCGCAAGAGGACGTAATTGAGAAGTAAATTTTAAAATTTTACATATCTTCAAAAATCCCACATTAAGTTATATCTTTGATAACACCATTAAAAAGCTTGAACAATAATTATCCATCATTTTGGTCCTATGCTCATTGGCGTACCGACTTTAATAAGAGGGGGGGGGGGGGGGGGGGGGGGGAGCTGTTGAAAGTGTAATCATTTGAATCGCTGTTACTTATAAACAACTTATCCGATTTTAGCAAACTAAAGACTGGTTGGAAGAGAAAAGTATGCACTTTCACCAATCGTATTTAGTTGTCCAGAATAGTTCTAAAAAAAATGCTAGAGGGCGCAATTTGTAATGATGACACATTTTTTTATTTTACTCTAAAAAAATAAATCGTATGGTATAATTATGAGACCATAATCAAAAAGTAGATGAAATTTGCTAAAAAAAATATTAAAACCGCAGCTCGATATCTCCGTTCGTTTCAGCGTTATCGCCAATAGAATAATTTTTAAAACTTTAAATGACGAAGCGAGTGGGATTATTTCTGATTAGCCTGGTCAATTCTGCATAAAAATGTTATCTTGCGTTTTTCTCCTCAGGCACACCGTTCTTAATTAAAATAATTAAATGGGCGCAAGCATGCCTATTAAATGAAGGTGGTCATTTCCAACAATTTTTATAAAACACAATTTTTCATTATGAATGTTAATAATAGTAGAGCTAATTTAATTTAATTATTTTAATTAAGAAAGGTGTGCCCGAGGAGAAAAACGTAAGAGACCATTTTTTATGCAGAATTGACCAGGCTAATCAGAAATAATATCCACATGGAAAAATATCAGTGGCGTCCCACTCGCTTTTTCATTTAAAGTTTTAAAAATTATTCTATCGAGCTGCGGTTTTAATATTTTTTCTAGAAAATTTCATCTACTTTTTGATTATGGTATCATAATTATACCATATGATTTATTTTTTTAGAGTAAAATCAAAAATTGTGTTATTACAAATTGCGCCCTCTAGCATTTTTTTGGAGAACTATTATGGACAACTAAATACGATTGGTAAAAGTGCATGTATATCTCTTCTAACCAGTCTTAAGTTTGCTAAAATTGGATAAGTCGTTTATGAGTTATAGCGATTTAAATGATTACACTTTCAACAGCTTCCCCCCTCTTATTAAAGTCGGTACGCCAATGAGCATAGGACCAAGCTTTTTAATGGTGTTATCAAAGATATACCTTAATGTGGGATTTTCGGAGATATGTAAAATTTTAAAATTGACTTCTCAATTACGTCCTCTTGTGGCAAAATGCGGAACTTAAAAATTATTTCCAGGATTTTCTCATGGCCACTTTAGTTATCACTTTTTTTTTCCTGAATTTCTATGCAGTAGTTTCCGAGATATGGCCGCTCAGTACCCTTAACTGATCACGCTGTATATATATCGATAGTTATCGATTTATACTATAATATAACTAGCAATATATTGAAAAAAATCCCATCCAAAACCAAAATCAGCCATAATATTCGCCTTGGTAATTATATATTCTTCAATGGCCTCCATCCATGTATTCGTACTATAGTCTATTTCAGAAAGGTGTAGAGTAATAAAAGCTCATTAGGTATGCAAAGGGACTATAGAGTGACCCAACGAATATTTAAGCCACTTTCATAATTTGGAATTGATTTCATTGCAAGTTCTTTATTTTCATCAAGTGCAGGTAGTACCACTTAGGTTTGGATCAATTTATGGGTTTTGCCTATTGTTATCCATTCACAAACACTAAAAATGGTGTGACAAAGGCGTAAAACAGAATTAGGTACACTTATTTTTTAATAAACATTATAAAAAAAATACAAAATACAAAAAATACATTAAGTATACAGAAATTAAATTATAAAAAATCATAATATTCTTCGTCATCTGAGGAACTGTCATCTCCTCTTGACGTTATAATTAACGGGTCGACGGTCCGATCGATCAGGTGGTCAAGATCCCACATTTTCTCGTCTTCTTTAATGACATGATGGACTGATTTTTGCCAGTTCTCTGGTGTCACTTCCTGAATGGCTTTATCAAACAGTAGGTTAATGTCTTTCATTTTGAATGTCGTATTGTGTCTTGTTACGAATCCTTTCACTTGCGCTCATATAAGTTCTACAGGATTTAGTTCGCAATGATATAACGGTGTGCGCAGTACAGTTACACTATGTTTTTCAGCTATATCTTCCACGGCATATATCATAAAACGATGTTTGTGTAAATTAGCTATAGTTCCTTCTTTATTAAATTATCTTCTTTTTTTTTCTTTAGTTAGTTATCATAAATAATGTAATGCACAAAATTTACTTGCGCCTATGGCCGACACTGAAATTGAGCCGAACTGGACGGAATTTTCCATTTTATTACTCTACACCTTTCTGAAATAGACTATAGAGGCCTAGACGGGCCGGGCTTTTATCTCGGGTCTTAACGCGGCCCGGACTCCGGGCCCGCCGAATCTGTCAGGTTATTCGGTTTTGGTCGAGGGGCCGGGTCTGGTCGTATCGACCCGTGCAGGACTCTACTACTCTAGTTCGTACTGGCGTAATTTCTTGGATATTTATCAGATAAGTAAACAGCTATGAAGCATCGGGTTTCGATATATCGATAACCATCGATATATAGCTATGAATAGGAAACTCTAATTTTTTTATCAGTTTATATTATTGGTATTACAGAAGTGATATTAAAATTTCGCCATATAACAAAAAATGTTTGGCTATATTATAGAAACAGGGGTTATGAAACAACCCTCAAGTAATGCTTTTGCCTTACAACGGAATTTTTTGTTTTAATTTTACTATGTTTTTAGTGTCCTGCATACAATGTCACAATTGACGGATTCTATATTAGCTATATGACAGCTACGAGAGCCGGCGATGACTACATGAAGAGCACAGTTGAAGGAGAAAATACTAGAAGCTACATTATCAACTACTTGCACCCAGAAACTAGTTATGATATTAAAATGCAGAGCTTCAATTCTAAGTTAGCTAGCGAGTTTAGCCCACTGATGAAGGGAAGAACTGGAAGTAAGTATTTAAAAAAATATATTTTATTATGTCTATATTGTTTAATTCTCTTACAGGGCAATTCACGGTGAGGTGTGTTATAACGTTTCTGTTACTCTTGGTTATACCGAACTTTGTTTTTTTTTAAAAGAAATTTTACATTTTTTTTTGTATTTGGATTAATTGCAAATCAAAAAAATAATTAACCAGTTTAGTTAGACATGATTATTAAATAAAAAGATTAAAAGGAAGTATTCTCTCAACAACCCCCACAACCGGAATGTTATTTTAAAATGGCCCACTTATTTCTGGTAAACCAGTGGCGTTTCTCTCTCAAGTTATTTTTTAAATTTAGAGTGTCGTGTATTAAACAACAAATCTTTATCGGTAGCAATAGCGTAAAGAATAGGGCTCTAGCCTACAGATCGCAAGGTCAGAGGTTCAAATCCCATCGGGAGTATTTGACTTTTTTTTATAAAAATATTAAAGAATTTATAGAATTATTTTTAATTGAAATCTTCCTTGTGGATGGATTTTTTAAATTTTATGTTAAATGCATCTTTCCTTGATTAAATTTAAAATTTTTCATTCTGGTTAATCTAGAAGTCAATCCAGGATTAGTTCTTCCTATGATATATAAAATATGAAAAAATGAAAAAGTTAAACTACAAATAAAGGAAAAGCCTATTGACAAACTATGAAACCAGATATCAAGTGGAACATAATCCTAAGTATGCTAATTTCAACACTAGTGTTCAAATATTTTTTTCAAAAATAAAAGGCTTTTTTAATAATTCTTAGTGGTCGTAGGAAAAATAGTGTACATTACTCGTGTGAAAGTGATTATTCTAAAACTCGGAGAATTTCCGCACTCGGCTAACGCCTCGTGCTGAATATCCCTCCGTTTAAAATGTATTACATTCATCAATTGTTATGTAATAATACTATTAACACGTAGTAGGCGCATTTGGCAATTCCATAAAGACAAGTATAGGGATTCGATGATTGATAGTTATTCTTAGAAGATTTCTGAGTTTATTTCTTTATGCTGTGATATTTTTGTACCTGTCTTTGTCATATACTCACCACTTTGGTTTAGCTCATATTTATTTAAAAACACTGTAACTCTTTTGTAAAAATGGAAATGTATCCGATAATACCGAGGATAATACCTAAATGCATAAAATAAATAATACACCCACCTCCCTCCATTGGGATTCCTCAGGAAGTGAAAAGTCCAACTTCTCATAAAAAATTTCTCACTTCTCCTAAAATCTTATTTACAGTTTACATTACAGCGAATCCTGTAGCTCCACCAGCAACCACTATACCTACAACCAGCAATACCAAGAAGTCGGGCAGGGAATCCACTGGAACGGACAGTAATATTTATATAATCATCGCAGGAGGAGTGGTAGGATTTGCCCTGGTAATTACGGGACTAATTTTGTTATTTGTCTGCAGAAAATGGCAAAGAAAAAAGTTGTCAGGTAGGTATCAAAAATGACTTTTAAAAAATATAATTTTTGTTTTTTGTTGACTGTTGGGTTAAATCTCAACATGGCCTTATGGAAGATGAATATTTTTTAATATTCATCTTCCTTACACTTACATCCACTTCTTCATAGTTTCTCAAATGACGAGCCATCAATTTTCTTTTTCTTAAATGATTATTCCCATTCACTTCAGTTTCATATTCTTCAACAGTTTTTTCACACACAGATGTCAAACTTTTATTCCACATTCAAACTCTTATAGTGCCTTGAGGCTTAAACCCACATATTTTTTTTTTCACAAGGCAACGTGTGCACCTATTTTCTCACCGTTCTACTAATTTTTTCAGCGAACCTACAATTTTGTCGCTCAGTTAGCTACTGGTTTTTCTTCTTTTTATTTATTCTCCTGATAATGAATGCTTCTGCGTTCGAAACATGTAGAAAAGTTGCTTAAAATATTTCTTTAATATAACAGTGGAGGAAGACTTTGTGTTCTTATTTCTCACCTTCTTTGAGAATTTAGTTCGCTACAAAAAAGTCTACTGTTTTATGAGCCATCAGTATCACCGATGTCAATTCTAAAATTATTAAGATAATACTATTGATCGACTGATATGAATTTTTTGGCCGATGCCGACAATTTCCTGGCCGATACCGATAGATATCGGTATATTGGCCAGTTTTTAAAATTTATTTGTCACCCAAATTAGGATAGTTGCAGCAGTTTATAATTATTGTCCATCGGAGTTAACCGTGGCCCTATTATGCATAGATAGATTCGGATTAAATTAATATTATTAATTCGAACATAATTATTTTTTAAGGGCTAAAATGGTAGCTGTATTGGTACTTTAATATTGTCGAAAAACTTTCCTCCTGGTTTTATTTATTTATTTTTTTTTTGTAAAGAGCGCCTTCACCTGACGAGCCGCCACTGGGAGATTACTAATTTTGTATATTTCCAGATAATCGGGATAAGCCTGTGGATCATCACATTCAGGCTGACGACTACATTGTGGAGCCTAAAGTCAATTCTAGAACAAACGGGTCTGCTATTCCTGGGAACAGAATAACAATTACGTCAAACCCTCTGGCAGAAAATGATAATAAGGTAAAAGGTTTATGAAACAATTTTTACGGTTAATCCATTAAAATTTAGATTATTTTTTATTTACCTATGCACTATTTAGTGATTAAAGCTTTAAAAGTTTTGCATATAGCATGTTCAATAGGTATGCCTACAGCTTTATTAAAATGTCATTTAGGCCACATAGAAAAAAACTCTTAGCAACTATAATTTTTGTGCATGTTTTACGCGTGTTCAACCGTAAAAATTCTAGTATTCACAGCAGTTTAAACCTGCGTGTATAGGATATTGCTAAAAGTCTAGTTTAAATTTAACTTTTAGCACTAACAAAGTATTTTCAATGACAAACAAGTTATATGATTAAAAAAGTCCTTAACACCCAATTTTATAAAGTCCTCTTAAACCTAGGTTTAATCTGAAGAATAATTCTAAAATCGTAAACATGTCAGAAATATTCGATTTATAATGTGGGATTGACAGTTAAATATAAGAGTAATTCATCTGGTCATAACTTATTATGTTATATTATATTAAGTTATGATCAGGTAAATTACTTTTAACTCGAACTTTGCTGTAAAACCCGCATCATAAAATGACCATTATTCATTTAAACTGGACCTCCGTTTAAATCGACTTTATAATATTGGACAAAAGAACATCTATGATTTAAACCGAAGTCCAATTTAAATCGAAGAAATATCATAAATGCTAATTTTATAATGTGGGTTTGACAGCAAAGTTCGAGTTAAGAGTGAAGTCTAGTGATTTCATTTTTTGATCAATATTTCTTATCCTTTTCGCTTTATTTCAAAAGGAGCAATTATCTACAGTTTTGAATTAAAGAAATTATGAATAATGAATTAATAAAAGCAAAAAACGAAATTTTGTGAAGTTTATCCATATTTCTTTTTCTGCTTTTACTACATTCAAACTTGTTTAAGTTTAAATTATAGGTAATTATGTAAGTATTGCGCCGATCTTTAGGTAAAAAGAAAAATAAAGAAATAGTTCTTAAAAAACGAAATGACAATTGTGTCACTAGACTTCACTCTTAAAAGTGATTTACCTGATCATAACTTAATATAATGTAATATAACATGGTATGGCCGGGTTGATTATTCTTAACTTTGACTTTGCAGTCAATCCCACTATTATAAATCATTTCTACTATTTTAGAATTATTCTTCGGTTTAAACCTAGGTTAACCTTTGGTTTAAGAGAACTTTATAAAATTGGGCCTAAATTATGCCGTGGAATCGATCCGGCATTTCTTAAATTATTACCATTCAAGGGTAACCCAGGTAAAAAGGTTAATATGAAAAAACTGTCAATTTCTGAAGTTTTTATTTTACAGAAAATTAAATATGACGATTTAACAATGTAGAGCTCCAGCTTATAAAGTATCTTATAGTCTTATTTTAGAAATAGTTATTTAACACTAACATCTTATTCATTCATGCCATTTTGTGCTTAGCATAATAATCCTCGCATTAGGTTTGCCAACTGCAGTGTATTCTACATGTAAGTTTTGATACTTTTTGGCCCTAGGGTAGGGTATCCTAATAAAGCCACCGAAAGATTCCTAGAGATACCAAAAGAATGTCTACAGCATGATCTCAGAACCCAGTACACACGGAAAGGTTTACACTTTTCTGTCACACCGGTTATATCGGAAATTAGGGTCAACTAGGGTTTTTTTCATTTTCGTGAATTTTTCTTACGATTCTAAACATATTTTATATAACAGGTTGCCTTCAAGGAATAATACTAACTAATTCCTTCTGCGATTTGAGGAGGAGAAAGAGACACAATACTTACCTGTTCATTAAAAAATTTAACAAAAATCCTAACCTAAAATTATTTTGTTAAACTCCTGGCCGCTGAAATAGAGGTCACCACTTTCCCCAGGCTTACCCGCTCAAAGACGTCGCCACACCTAGATCTGTTGATGTACGAAAATGAAATGGCTAGGAATTCTGTCACACTTCACTCCTGTCTATTTATTTAGAGCAAAGCATCAAAGGCAAAATGCTAAATACAGATACTCAACTTAAACAAATAGTCACGCAAAAAATAAGACAAATCGAGAAGGTTTTAATAGGAATATTTGTTAAATTACATATATTGTACTTACAAGCTGTGGGTAAAATTTTAAAAATGTATTCAAATTTTAAAAATGTGTCTTACTAAAAAAACGGCTTCCATATTTCTTTTGCATTTTTGACCCATTTCTGTTAAATCAAATCATAACTTTCTGCTTATCCCAAACTATGGAAGTTTAGCTCTTAATTTACCTTCTTTTTGGGTAGAACATTAACAACTACGATAGGATAAAATTCTACAGCCTGTCAAAGAATAAATATAATTTTTTAGACGCACATGTTATCGTAAAACTATATAGTATAATATGTCGGTGGCAAATATCGTGGGGGACATGTCATACAAAGTATGTGTAAAATCTAGGGTAAAATCCAAAAAATTAATCTTATTCCATTTAAAAATTTAAAGCTGACAGGTACAACCGGAAGTGACAGAAAAGTTAAAACATTTTTGAAATACCTCAGGGTTAATTATAGTCCTAGAGGTAGTGATTTTTTAATCAAACCCAATCGAGCTGCTATAATATTTTCCTACGGAAATGGGAAAAAAGCACGGTTAACTTGGCTCGAAAGCGCCGAATATCACACACGTGTTGAAAAAAATATTTCAACCCTAGTGTGGAAATACAAGGCACCCTATTTAATTTAAGCAAATGGTGCCAATTTGACAGATCACTCCTATTTATTAAAAAGAACACATTTTAGGAAGCAGTAATTGTAAAGTGTGTAACTTATTTATCATGTATTTGTCGTGTGATTCAGAATTAGAGTGTGAAAATATGCCATCTGAAATTATAAAAAATGTTAATAATATACTGGAAAATCTATTACCAGAAAAAAACAAACCGCGCTGAAGAAAGTATCATATATTAAACAACAAATCTTTATTGGTATCGATAGCGTAGAGAATAGAGATCTAGCCTACAGATCGGTAGGTCACAGGTTCAAATCCCATCAGGAGAATTTGACTTTTGAGTTCTTCCCATGATATATAAAATATGAAAAAGTTAAACTACAAATAAAGGAAAAGCCTACTGACATAGTATGAAACCAGATATTAAGTGGAACATAATCCTAAGTATGCTAATTTTAACACTAGTGTTGAAATATTTTTTTCACAAATCAAAGGGTTTTTTAATAATTCTTTGTGATCGTAGGAAAAAAAGTGTACATTACTCGTGTGAAAGTGATTATTCTAAAACTCAGAGAATTTCCGCACTCGGCTGACGCTTCGGGCTAAATATCTCCTTGTTTGAAAAGTATCACTTGTTATGTAATATACTATTTGTATACCTAACCCCTATCGTTTTTGAGACACTGTATCTGAATAATAACATTTTTACAGTATGATAAAGCTTGGAGAAATAATTTAAAAAATTTCGGTTGGCAAACCTCTCCTGCATTTTCAAGCAATACTAAAACTAGGTTAATTCGTCTCTATTCCAGAAATTTCTAGCTCGGATTTTTTCCAGAATCCGACCGTGATCGAAATGCGAAATCTAGCCAATAACAACGTTCGGCAGCAGGCGGATTCCCTTACGTCATCGTTACAAGGCGAAGGACATTCCACAGGATCTAAGGAGAAAAATAGACATAGGAAAAATGTTAGGGGTAGCGGGGAAGCCGGGTCGACGGGGACGGAAAGTAATTATGTGTAACATAGCTTTTGATTGTTTATAGGGATTTACTAAAAAATACGTTGATAAAAATTGTGATTTAAAGTTGTGTGTGTGACGCAAGGGACTACGAAAATACTCTTGTAACGCATAAAACTTATTTACGTTACTAGTTTGGAAAGTTATTTTTTACTGTTCAGTACGAGCGAGCGGACTACAGTGAAGTATTTTCTGAACATACGAATACAGATTTTTTGTCTGTAGTGAGATATAGAAAACATTTTGACAAAACTTTTTTAATATTTCCAAACGTACAGAACTGACCCCTTGATTTAATGTGCATGCAAGTTAAACATTAAAAACTAAAGCACGCGTATTTTTTAGCTGCTCATATTTATATTTAGATGGTATAAATTGGTAGCGAAACGAAAAACGTTATCTATGTGGGATTTTACCAAATGTAATAAGGGAATGTGGCTAAAAAATGTTCATCCCACAGTTACTGCATTTCAACCTTCGTTTTAAGATTCACAATCCATTATATAGGCAATAAGGGCCCATCGACATATTAAGCACCGGTTCCCGCAGATCACCGAAGTTAAGCTGTGTCGAGCGCGGTTAGTACTTGGGTGGGTGACCGCTCGAGAACACTGCGTGCTCTTGCCTCAGGGAAGAGTTTAAAATGAATCGACACCTAGGCATCCTATTCACGCTGGACAGGCCGGATATCTCGAAGGATGAAGGTGCCGTTTCACACTCCCCAGTCGGTAGATCACATTTGTGGTCCGTAGTCGGCGAATCGTACTTCTCGTGAAATTCGTTTAATTAACGAATTAACGTTTAATTCGTACAATATTTGGCAATAACATTTTTTCTTTTACATACAAAAGAAGAAATGTTATTGTCATAGCCAGACGCAGGTACAGTATACACGATGTGGTGGAAATGTAGCATTTGTTCGTGATGACTCATCGACTACTGTTTGCTTGCAGTAGTCGATGAGTCATCACGAACAAAATGTGCATTTCCACCGCATCGCACCTGTTTTACTTGTGTCGAACGATCGCAATAAAAGTATTTTTTTTATAGAAAATATAAAAACGAAAATCGGGCATCGTTTGTAATTTTAATGGGAAATAAGAATTTAAATGAATAGCCGTAATATTTCTTTTTTTATATTCTGTATGGCGGATGATATAATTTGAACCTACATAATTGAAACTTTAAAATACATTTTTTTTTACGAAAAATGAGGTTTCATCTGCCAAACTAGAAGTTTTTTAACCCTCTTAGTAACATTCTTGTATTCAATTTTTTATTAGACAAGCCAGGAAACGATGCCGCGTTTCACACTGGTATGGAATGCCCTTAATGTAAATACTGACCCTGTGGTCAATTAACAAGTGTGTCTAACCTGAGTAACAATGGCAAACGCCAAACACTTACAAATGGACCTGCTCTAGATAAAAGAGATTTCTGTGTAAAATAATGCTAAACAAGTAAAATAACTAGTACTTGGGTCACTGTGTAGTAGGGATTTCATTAAAACAGGTTAAAGGTAGCTAAAAGTTAAAATGATATGTTGAGACATACTTTACAAACGAACTATTGGGAACCAATATTTTTTTTAAAGTACCAAAAATAATATGTATTACCCCATCATTACTTTCCCCCTGCCATCTCCATGCACTGGACAATAATTATGTTTTGTTCAATATTTTAATTTATAACCCATAAAGTGATACTAAAAAGTGGGCGAGTCCTTTAGTTTTTGATGTTCTGCGTGTATGCCAAGTTTCATTAATCGAGGACCAGGTGCATCGGTCTCCTCGTCAGCCTGTTTAAAAAACTTGTAATTACCAAGGCTGGTAAAGTTTACAGTTTTATTGATGGTTTCAATGAAGTGTTACTTTTAAACGGCCTAAACCGATAAAAATAAATTGTCTTGATATTTGTCGCATATATTAATATAGCAAATCCATAGATATTTTTTTTTACTCTCTCTTTAATTTATTAACCAAGAGTAAACAGTGTTTTGTGCAGATATCTTGGGTGTACTATAATAGTTTTCTTCATATAACTTTGTTTAAAATGCCTTCGAAGCTATACAATGAAGTTTTAGCACTGCAACATTAGGATTTACAAGGTATTTTATTGTATTAAGTAAGACTAGTGACATTTTCGCAATTTCGTTTTTTTATTAATATTTCGTCGTTACTGTTCGTCGTCGTTTCGTTTTAACCAAAAATCAGTGAAATTTTTTGGGCTAATTACGTATACGTATGTATGTATACCCAGTTTTAAGTTAAAGAAGTTTAAATTTACTATAAATAATTAAAACAGAAAATATATGGACAAATTATACTAAATTTAATTTTTTGCTTTTATTAATTGATCAATCAAAATTTTCTATATTTAAAACTAGGAAATTTTCTACAAGTATAATCTGTCCTCTTTTTCGGATAACAGGAAATATTAATGAAAAAAAGAAATGGCGATTGCGTCACTGGTCCTAGCTCTTAATGGTTTTTTTACAATGAACTGTCGATTCGTTTTGGAGCAGGAGACATTTATTTTAATTACAAATTTCTAGAAAATTTTTCAAATGTTTACTCTTGGTCCCGATTCTGAATAAATTTTAAAAATAATAAAAAGACCAAATGAACAAATAAAACCAAAATCTCTATTTAAAATAAAGTGGGTGATATTTTGTAATGTAAAGTGTATGAGACAATTTTTTCTTATGGCACAGATTTGGAGCTTCTCATGTTATAGGGCCCCAAAAAGTGTACAGTATGGCATTCTTAATTTATCCTCACTTTGAGGATTTTATAAGCACATCCACGATGAACTATGTATACTAAAAGTAAGCCAAAAATTGTTTGAATATTAAGATAGGAAACCCATTTTTAATATAACGTTTTTTAATTGTTAATAAATGTACATCCGTATTCACTAAAGGACTTTAAATGTAGTACATCAACATTTTTAATCTTAAGAGCAAACAGTAGTCGATGAGTCATCATGAACAAATACTGCATTTCCACCACATCGCGTATATTGTACCTGTGACTGCGATGGCAATAAAATGCCTTTTTTTATATAAGAAATATTATTAAAAAGAATTTCACGAGAATTCAGTGGCGCGGCGTTAGTGGAGATTCTTAACTTTAAAATACATTTTCAATTTTTTTTTCGAACAAAAAAATAAGGTATCATCCGCTAAACTAGAAGTTCTTGTGAACCCCTTAGTAAAATTTGTGCAATACATTTTCAATTATACAAGCCAGGAAAGGGTGACGTGTTTCACGCTGGTATGAAAGGCTCTTATAGTCTCTCAGTTGTGTTTTCACCGTGTCATTATTTTAATAAATGCCATAAGACGGTTTCATGATAATTTTATATTTTGCAAAAATACTTTTTTCTTTTTAAATTTAATAAAAAAGTGCCAATTTAGAACGGTTTTAAATTTAAAACCCTGTAGTGAATTCGGCTGGTACCTACTGTTTTACACTAATTAATTCTTAATCCTAAATCCATAATTAAATATACTATGGTATGGACCGTGTTCTTGTTTATTTATAAATTATGCGTATAAATAAAAATGTTCAATGTAACCATGTAAATATAAGTTACAATTTTGTATATAGTAAACCTGTGTATGTATATCCATGTGAAGATACACATAATTATAAGGTTGGTAAAAATGTAATCTCTAGAATTAGCCTGTTTTCCTATTTTCTTTTTTAGTACAAAATAAGATTTAAATGGTTAACTACTATACCCTGCGTCCATTAATTATGGAATAGGTAAATAGTAAGAATTTCAAACGCTCATATTTATAACAAGTACAAAGCAACAAGCGTTCACATTGTTCGACTATACTGGGTGTCCATTTAGTGTGCTGGCGGAGAATATCTCATTAACATTCGACTTTATAAAAGAACATGTGTGCATCTTAAAAATAATTTTAAATATACAGGGTGCCTCACAAATGCAGGGTGTATCAAACATACAATTTTTCAAATGGGATGCCATATAATTTTCTAATTCCCCACAAAACGGTACGTATATTTTCGGACTTTGACAGGCTGTAACATTGGAATGGTTCATCTTTGAAAAAGATGGTCTGTATCTCTCTATATTGTTTTTTTATTCCATATCTAAAAGTTACAACTTCCGGTTTAACATGTTAAACAAAAAAAAAACGGAATTACGGTTTACACGTTCTTTAATTTTTTATGAGATCTAATTTTCTAGGGTAAAAATAAGTATGTGCCTTATAGCTTCAAAAGCAGTCAATGCAAATACATTTTTACGAACCTTAATATTAGTTAATAAGTTAATTTATTATTTTATAGTGATCAGACTTTATGATATTTATGTACCAACTAGGGTTGAGCACTTTTTATTACAATGATTGTGCCAATATAATGACGCGTTATGTTCCTATATATACGATCGTATTTCACAGCTGCTTTAATTTTTGAATAGAATATATGCCCGCGTGTAAAGGCTTCTATCTACAATGGCTCATTATCAAAGAAAAGTATTGATATCGAGAGTATTCAATTTTTTTCAATAACGGGGTTCGACTGACTGACCTATACTATGAATTCGCAAATGTTAATACCAGAAGTGGCAAATTTATCACCAAACGCACGCTTTCCAAGTAGAAAGTAGGTTCCAGAGAAACAATTTACGCTTTACAGTCAACTCAGACCAAAAGAGAAATAAACAATTTAACACCTAAATAAACATTACATAGATCACTTACTTACTGGCTGGAAATTGCTCTGGTTTTAAGATTGTGTTTTTACATCATTTAGAGAGACTTGATTCACCAAACGGGCAGAGGTTACCCTTACACTTGAATACGTTAAACACCTCTACTGAATAACTGTTCTTTTAAGTTTTTATAGTGTGTTGTAACCCCTATCAAAATAGAGAAGGGGTTCTTTTTTGCTGTATCAGAAATTATTAACATTAGGAGAAAAGCTTCTTAAATGTACTATTCAAAGGCAACCCTTTCTTCAACCAATTACAAACAGGTATTTTTATAAACATTTGTCTACTGACTTATCCTACGAAACTAGAAATGTTCTTGTCTTTGTTCTATACACTATCTTTCCACTCCACCTATTTTTATTAAACTTATCACTCATTAAGAGTCTTAACTTCATCCGACAATATACATACATACTGATATTACTTAATGTTGTTTAAAATTTTACCCTTAAGAGTGAAGGCTAGTGATGCATTCGTCATTTCACTTTTTGATCAATATTTCTTCTCCTTTTCGCTTTATTCAAAAAGGGGTCAAATACCCGAAATAAATAAACGAAAATTTGTAAAATTTATCCATTTTTCTTTTTCTGCTTTTATTACTTTATAAATTCAAACTAGTTTTACTTTGAATTGTGGGTAAGTATGCTTCAAATGTCGGTATTTGGCTAATTTTTGGATAAAAGGAAAAAGTAACAAAATATTGATCAAAAAACGAAATGGCGAATGCGTCACTAGACCTCACTCTTAAGTATTTTAAATAACATACACGTGTTATTGACTTTGCCAGCATTTTAAATAAAATCTGTTTCCTAGTTTCCATTAGCGTTTAATTTTCGATTAAAATATTCCAATTTTTGAATTCGCTAATACATGATTTTGTTATTATCTATTATAGTTGCTACATTTAAACCTTACGTTTGAAGTGCCCCGGCCGTCGTCACACCCTGTATAGTTGTAACTAATTTTTATTATTGCTAATACGATCCTGTATATTCCCGTTTTTAAAAGAAATTTTATATTCTTGATGCCATAGAACCTTGCTTTAAGCACCTTATACAAGGTGTCAAGAAAGTATGGAATTTCTTGAATGACAAAAGAGTTTACTCTACAGGATGTCCCGAATTCAAGAGTCGTCATGGGTATCTAGGAAACTATAAGAGATACAGCGTCAGTCAAATATTGACAAAGTGGCGGAATTTTGTGCCCAGTAATATCGTAAAAAGAAAATTGAGCTTTCTTTTTGAAATATTTAAAAAACCATCAAAAAACAAAAAGTAAAAAATTCTTTATATCAGGTGTTTTCTAATTATCTGCTTTAGATATATTATTATGAAAACCTACAACTAAATATATATTCATTCTATAACCAGAGAACTACAAGCATAGAGAAGCGACAAAATCTCTCTTTTAGCATTGATCTTATGGGGACAAAATTATATGTCCTTGACTTTAAAAAATTGACAGTTCACCGGTTTACTACACTGAAAGAAATGCCTAAACAATGAAATAAATGCTTTACACTGAGATACGCTTGTTAGTAAAAATTACTTTTTACACGTATAATTTATGAGTTTCATGTAATTGGCTTTTTAGTTAATTTCGTAAAATGAAAAATAAAATATGTAAAAAAAACATAAATTTTTTGAAATATTTTATTGAGTTTTCTTACATTTTCAAACAAGTAATCTTAAAACTAGAAAAAAACAATTTTATATGTAGAAGAAGAATTTCTCTTTATTTCGTCAGATCCATCCCTAGACGCGTTTCGTCATATCATGACTCATCAGTAGAGCTAGGATCCGACGAAACAAAGAGAACTCAACTGCCATGTGTGCAATTTTATATGTGTTCGTCCTTAAATTTATATATTAAATAATACAAAATAATTTAAAACATAAATGGGGAAGAATTCCTGGAACCTGTTTAGTCATTCAAAAGCTTTAATGACCTGATGGTTTTAAAAATATGTACATGTTTTTTTATTATTTATTAACTTTTAATACGAAGAATACTAAAAAATATTCAGCTATGATGGGTCTATCTTTGAAAGGAGGAAGCACTCGAATGTCTGAAAAAAAAGTAACAATTTATGATTTGATTAATATAATTTTAATTAATAAAAATTGTTCATTCACCAACCTGATAAAATAATAAGCTTCTTAGAAAGTTCTGGAGTTTTTTTTGGGAATGGCTATGTTTAATTTCTTCCTGAAGTCGTTTAGGAAAAATTGCAGGACATGCATTCGGGAGCAAATGTCTTCTTGTCGATCCCTTAGATATGTATTGTTCTTCAAAGTGAAGCTCACACAACTTAAAGTTTTTAAATAAAACTGGAATCTTGGAAAAGAGATCTGTTCGATGACAAGCTTCTAGCCATAAGGTGACACTAAAAAAAATATTTTTGAGATTTAATTTGATAAGTATGCAGGTAAAGATTGTTTCTCAGTCTACTCCTAACGCTAAAGCATTTATTTTTGTAAAGAGTAGGTAGGTACATGAACAATAATAAATTATATGTATAGTTATTTTCACCATCTAAGAAAGTAACTAGGTATACTATATAAGACCCAAAATAATAATATAATGTTTTGTTCACACAAAATAACTTTCATATTTCAGAAACACATGATTTTTTTATAATGCATCTATAAGTAGGTAGGTACTTATTTTAGCGTATTTCACCTGATTTACGTAGAATTATGGTAATATTCAATAATAACTGCTAAATTATTATAACTACTTGTGCTTTGAGGAATATTTATAAAAAACACAACAAAATCTGTTGGGAAAATAAAAACATTTTTTTTAGGTTAGGTTAACATTTTTTTTCCGTCGCCTTTCCTCAAGCAGGTACTTGTTTGATAATTTAAATGGCAACTTTAAAAACATAATAAATAATGGTAGATACTCTCCATATTATACTTTTAAGGTAAAAAATTAAATACAACAGAATAAATATAACCTAAATTATAAGGGTGCAAATGTACTTACCGTTCAGGATCCTTTGGATATGAAAACATGCTGATTCCTTGTCCTACTTTTAAATGACACCCACGGAGCGCACAGGTAGTACCACCAGGCATGGTTCTACAGTTTTTATACAGCATAGCACTTAAGAAAACAAACACTTTTCAACGCAAACGATAACTAACTCGTAGACTTGTCGTCGACTACCAGACTACACAGCCGGCCCAAACGAATGACAGTTAACCGGATTACCCCCTACTCCATTGTTTTGGCCAAATGTGCCAGCCAGTGTGCTTGTAGTTCTCTGTCTATAACTGTTAAATTCCGCATTTGTTTGCATGTTGTATTTGGTAAAAATTGTTAAGTAATTGACACCAGGGCCGTATTTATTTAAAAGTCAAATTCCTGATGATGTAAAATCGACATCAAAACGTCTAAAAATTATTAAGTGTGATACATATGTACTTGAAAAAATAAAACAGCAGGTTTGTATTTAAAAAATGTAAGTTGATAACAGTTAAAAAAAACACGAAACTTCGTACGTACATTCTAAAAATACGGTAGTATAAAGCAAAAAAAATTGCTTTAACCATGTTGTATTTGTTTTTCTATAGCGGTTACAATATTACAAACTAAAAAATAAAAAGTCAAAATTTTGTTTTTCGATTATTTTAAAAAGAAAGCGATATTACTGAGCACAAAACCGATGCTGTATCTCTTCTAGTTTCCGAGTTACCCATGATAAGGCTCGAATTTGGGACACCCTGTACAGTAATCACCTGAAGATGACTGGAGATACTTATCAGCCAGACGTGTGTATTCTATTAAATAATTTTACGGAACCAGCGAATCTTTATTATTAGTTGTACACAGTTGCGGAGTTTCTTGTAAATAAAAACTATAAATATTTTAACACTTTGATATAATTTTCATACTATATCGATATAATGGGAGAGATGATAGCCGATAGTTTAGATATGACGGGATTAAAGTTAAAACTATCTTTGGGCAAATTATATTAGGTGCCCTTCGGTAGAAACAAAACAAGTTTTAATATATACAGTGTTTTTTTCCCATGGATTTTTTAAATGTTTCTTTATTTTAAATAAACACACAAAAAAACAATACTGCTAAGTATAATAATTATTTAATATATTTTCTATTTCAGTAAAGATTTTAGACCTGTTCAGGACAGAATATCGTTATTCAGATCCAAATACCTTTAATGTCTAAAAGATTAAGCAAGATGTTGCGTTTAGCGAAATACACTATTGGCAAACTCGAATCTAGGGTGCCGATATAAACTTATCAGACGGAGATTATTAGCAGCTTTTATAACGTTAAACAGAGAACACGCTATTCCCTACCTCCCACCTTCCATTCTTTAGAACACGCGGTCGAAGTATTGAATGCTTCGATCGCGTGTTCTAAAGAGTGGAAGGTGGGAGGTAAAGAATAGCGTGTTCTCTGTTTAATGTGTTAAAAGCTACTAATAATCTCCGTCTGATGCGTCTATATCGGCACCCTAGATTCGAATTTGCCAATAGGGTATAGTGTCGTTGTTAGACACTCCCTAAAGGAAAAATGTATTCTGTTAAATATAAAATAATGGAATGTTTTCAAATTTAAATAAAATAAATGTTCTTTAATAATTTTTATGTCTAGAACATATTCCTAGCTTCCGGTACTAGGCATATACATTTTTAACTTCTAAAATAGCCGTAACCTAGATTTAGCACATTCAAAGTGTTTGAATCTGTACAACGATATATCAATAATATAGGTACCTATTGAAGTATTTTTGTATTAAGGCAGCTAAAAATTATTTTTGGAATAGAAAGAACAAAATAAAACTGTGATATTTTTACACATATACGTGAAGAGGTGTAAGACAATAATATTTTGTAGTTATACATACGAAAATGTTTAAAATTTACCGTATTTTACTCTAAAATAGAAATAGTTCATACCATTACCTTGCCACTATTTAGTAAAAATCATTGGACAAGTAATTTTGGGCATATAGTTATGAATATGAGAGTGCCCAAAATATGTTGCGGGTTATGTTTTCAACTTTAATAAAGCATTTTAATCAATCTCAATCTAAAACACCAAAACTAGATGTTTTAAGAACTCTTTTAGTTATTGCATGTTGTTCAGGGTTATTGCTTTTTCAGATAGGACGACTATTGATCAATCCTGATGGGGACTTCCCTTTGTTTTTTTGGTTACATGCAATCGTATCATAAGTCGACTGACGAAAAACGATCATCAGAATCTTGTGTACGAAAAACAATAATCATTTCAAACATCAAGTTTTAAGATTATCGATTTTTTTTTCTTTATTCACCGGAAGCGTAGTAACCGTAACAGAATAATGAGCTTAACAAAGTTTAGGCAACTATTTCCGCTGTGAGCTCTAGTATTTTCAAAATTTTAGTTTAACGTTTCTTTTCTTTAAAACCATCAACATTTTTATTTAATTTTTTTTGAAAAGTCCTTAAAATTCCGAATGAGCAAGTGACCAGGGTGCAACCTTTGCTGTGGCATATTAAAATTATCTAAGTGTTTTGCCTATTTCGTAAATATACAGTGTGAAATTTTACTTGTCCAATTTTTTTTAACAATAGCTTTTAAACTCGTAGCATTAGAATGTAAATCTGGTATCTTCTAACTAGCAATAACTGGATAGACTGAAATAAAACTTCGAAAACGTAAATGTATATTTTCAATATTTTAGCGATATTTGTAATTTTTAACAGCCGCACACTTTTTCGTAATCAGAATGCTTGGTTTTTGATTTTTATACATACAATAAATAAAACAACATCAAAATGTATATGGCTTTTATTATTTCTATTTAGGAATGATCCCTTTGGATGTATAGACTTTACTTATATTTTTTGTGAAAGTTGTTCATCTCTCAGTGGAGCGAGTATACAGGATGATTCACGACGAACGTTTGTTGGAACTTTCGGGAGAATCACTCGCATCCATGTGCCACTTTAGATACCTAAAATACTGACGTTTTCCCATCACTTCCTCCTTTACGGGACGTAGCTATCAACTTTGTTATTTTAAATATACTTCGATTATGTTTATTGTATTTTGCTCCAGTGGTGGATCCAGGACTTAACCGAGGGGGCGACTAAAAAAAATAGCTTATTTCCAGGTCTAAAAACTTTCCTACTCTCAAAAGTGAATTGTAAAAAAATACTGACCTTTCTGCCATTATTTTCAAAGTAAACAAAACGCCCGCTTTGCAAGGCTCCGGGGGGGGGGACTGCCTAACCCCCCCCCCTTGTTTTGCTCAATATTCTAAACAAATCTTCATCCGTCTAAAATAAATAGTTCTCGGATAAATGAAACTTTGACAGGCCCAATGCATCTTAGCGGTGCATTGGGAAAAATGGCTGGCCCATTCCTATGTTGGTTCTTCATTTTTATTCAAGGAATTCTACCTTCCGGTTTAACCAGACATCTGAGTTAACGGAAATTATTTTTTTAAGAAAAAAATAAGATAACGTGAAAATAATTTTTTTCTAAGATGTACTTCATCCATATATTGCAAATAGCATGTACAAGATTGGCGATCCCATGGACAACCAAGACAACTTTGTGCATTTCACATCATTTTGTAGTTCATGTAAATAGTAAATAGGGCCTGTATATGAGGGTTATTAATTACACGGCACGTAAAAGGCACTATATCAACCACGAGTAGTTTAAAAGGATACCTAAATAGTTTTATTGCAATAAAAACAATACAACGCTTAAAAATTCCACAAAAATAATCACAAAACATGAACGACCCGGTACCAAAAGAGCACAGGGTATAGAGGAATGATAGGTCGTCGCTCTCTTGGACCCGGCCCTGCTCACATCGCGACGCGTCATGGCATCAGTTGGTCTAAATTTATTGTTTATACTACATATAAGCACGGATTGGCTATATCCTGTCAAGAAACATAATTATATACATTAATACAAAATACATTAATCGGTCTAAATTTACCATGGCCGTTTACGATATGTAAGGGTAGAAGAAGAAGCAAATCATGCCATGGTGAGGAAGCACATGATTGTGGAAGAAGGGGGGTTATCCATCTGAGGATGATGTCTATATGTTGGGGATTAAACTGATATCTTTTTATGATGCTTTAAGTTGGTATTGGTGACATTTTGCAAACCAACAAAATCCCTCTAAACGCTATTTCAAACGTGATTTTATCGGATCCACAGAAACAATTTTGTAAAAACCTGTTTCATATTCAGCGGCAATTATAATTATTTACAGCGAATCGAGAATCTGGTTTCAGGTATCAGCCAGTGCGAAGATTTTACGGCCTGAAAAATCAATTAGCGGGATTTAGTCGGCTTGCAAAATGGCACCATTATCAACTTGAGATACCATTAAATTGAGTTAGAAAAATGTCTCGACGCTTATGAAAACTTAATTATAGTTTTTGTTCCCCATCTGTAACCACTTCTTTTCTTCATTTGTATTTTCCTTGAAACAGGCCTGTAGACAGTCATTACAATAAAAAAATATTTTTCATTACTTACAATATTTTATTCCCAAATAAACTATTTACAGATTCACATGTTTAAAAAAATATTCCTTATTGAACATAAATTGTAATAAAAACAATTAAAACTATGTTCTGAAGCTTGTAACAGGATAACAATATATTAAAAAATAAACTCACGAGATCTTTTACACATTTTAGATACATTTAAGCCACCGCAAATCACTTTATTAATATTGGTTTTAACATTACCATCGGAGTTAGTTTATGACATTACATAGGGCATAAAATGATCTATAAAATTTGCATATGTCCCATGCAGAACGGAAGGGTTCGCAGAGAAAATTACTTTGTGTAACTTAACTGTGATTTAATTTTGAAATTTAATAGGGCTCTAACATTCACACATTGGAAATATTAATATTTAAATATTACTGAAGAAATGATACTCTAACGTCAGTTATTACAAACGGCACTTTGCTCACAAGTGTCTCGCGATGTGGATAGGGGTAAGGCTTTCGTTAAGATATTTTTACATTAGCTGCAATTTCACGAAAAATTGCCTAAAAGCATGCGTTGTGACGACGATTTAATCAGCTGATGCAAGTTTTTCCATTTAAAACACCCATTTACTTGCACTTTGCAATTGCACCTAATGTAAAAAAGCCTTTATGAATGTGGCATTCTGGCGTTATAATCCTTACTTCAAATACTTGTGCTAAATAGTTATTTTGCTGGCTCATAAGAATATTCTATTACCTATAATGGCGGCTCGTCAGTCTAGATAAACAAAACTAACCTCAAAATATATAGATATATATACTACTTTATTCTTGGTAATAAAATAATTTAATGTAAATTCTGCATTGTCCTGTTGGTTTTGCTGGACAGTCACATTTTTCGCAACTTATGGTAACAGTTATATTATGGTTATATAAAGGTTATATAAGAATCTTATAAGGGGTTGATAAGATTACAATAAGTTACAAGTAAAGGGGTAATATAACTGTTTCCAGCACCATTTTATAAAACTTGTAGTAATAGCTACCAATCTGTTTACAAGTTGATATAAGGTTGGCCGCAACCTCATTTATACAACTAGAATACCCATAGTTATCGTATTCACCTTTATAAAAACTGGAAGATGGTGGTGTTTGCTATGATGTATTATAAAACTCTTGGTGATATTATCAGTAATCATCGCTTCTTCTATATAACTTCTCAAATACAAAATAACAAAAATTACCTTTATATAAACTTTTTGTTTATAAAATGGCACTTCTCCCATAATAGTATAAACATCTAACTTAACAGTTTTTTGCTTTTCTAGTACGTAATTATGAATAAGCACAACACTTTAGTTCGCTGCGAAATTGCAAAAAAACTGTGCTAAAATATTAAATTATGTGCCATTAACCTCCTAAACGACGATTAGTAGATATAACAAAGGTTGCATATCATATCGTCTAAGTTATATACTGTTACTATTCGTTATATAAGGTCACCATGGGTGATATTAGGCTTTCCGAAGGATACTACATTGATTCCGCCATGATTGTTCACCTAAATTGATCATATTGGGAAAGGTCTTTGCAAAAATATAAAATTTAACAATGATCAATGCAAAATGCGTGCTTATACTTGTCAAATATAGTGTCTTATACTAATAATATTTGTAATAAATAGCCCTAAAATAAAAATCTTTAATTTTTTTTCTGAAAACTTTACCTGATATTATTTATTATTGGATATTTAAAGGGCTTCTGCATTTTTTAAAAGTACTCAGTCTATTTTTGCAGTAAAAAACTGTTCCCACCTCAATTTTGGTTCATACATATAAAGAATAAAATAAAACAGTCATTTTCTAACTTTTGCTCACCATTTTTTTAAATTTATGACTAATTTACTTGTGAAAACAGAAAAATACCGTAATAATAAATAAAATGTATCTAAAAGAGAGAAATAAACTCCTTTACTGACAAGTGACAGATAGACGCGGTTATTTAAGATTTTATATAGTGGTTATCATAACCTGTTACTTCTGGTTACATAATTTAAATTTATATAGCGTTACTAAATAATGGTTTCCACAACCTTTATGAAAGCCCCATTTAAGCTCTTTAAGGGGTTTATAAAATTAACAGAAACGTTTCTGTTACTAACTATACCACTATTGGTTATTTAGAGTAGGTGATATAGCAATTACGGTAAATATTATACAACCAAAAATGTTTATTTATTGTGTTTTTATAGCATATTATTTATTTGATAAGTAGAGAGGTCCTTCCGATTTCCTTAGAATCTATTTTGTTGTGAAAAAATGTTTTGCCTGTGACTCCTAAAAAAATCTCACGAGCCGCCAATAAAAACTAACGTAATGGTTAAACATTACTGGTATCAGTACGGATTCTTATTCTAAAGTTTCGTTTTTATCTATTAGCCTGAAGTATACATAAAAGATAAAAACCGCAAATTAAAAAGCACATAAACATTAAACAACAAATTAGGATTTAAAAAGATATCTTAATAGTTATTTCAATAAAAGTTTATATGGGGTGGCGCATCGAAAACGAAAAAGAGAGATTTACTGGCAGCTTAGTTCTTTTTTGGAAAAACGCTCGAGGGGGACACAAAAGTGCCAAAAAATCACGTCAACACGTGCAGCCCCCTGGGCAGGGGTGGCACGACCCCTAAAATCTTAAATGGAAAGGGGGGTCGTGTGATACCTTATTTTAAAGGTCTTTCAATTCCCTTTATAATGATGTAAAATGTACCTGAATTTTTAAAAAAAATTGTAATAATTAATAAATTAAAATATGTACTAATATCTAATATTAAAGCAAGCAACCCCGTCTGCAGTGATACGCATGAGGGGGGGTCATTAAGTTTTGCGAATACGTCACGATGTTAGAATTGGCAGAAATAAAAAAATTAATTGAGAACTGGGGGGAGGGAGGGGGGGGGGGGGGGTGATTCTAAAAAAACCATCGCTGGGTTTTACTGGCGATATGGCATGGGGGAGTGTCGATGTCTTATTTTGAAATTTGGCGTATTTTATTTCCTACAGTACAATTAATGCATCTATGTATGGTGCTTCTTAATCTGAGGTATAAATTCTATCGTTTCAGGTTTGTCCTCTTTAGATCCCTTACTTTATAATTGCATATTTTCGACCAATTTTAAATATTCCTACATTTCCAGGATAATACTTTTAAACTTATTGTTTCTTAAAACTCTTTAAAATTGGATAGATATTATCAAAAGCTTCGTAAATCTCTTGCCTTACTTTTGCTCCCGTTAATACTACTTTACCAGAAACAAAAATCAATAATACAATTCTAGGTTTTACCATACGATAAATGAGACCTGGAAACAGTTCAGGTTCATAGGAACTGAAAGAACTGTGTGTTAATACTAGACCTTCCAGACGGATGGGGAATTTTACATCACAGCTGCCTACCATATTCTAGAAATAAATATATGAATTACCACATTTATACTGATATACAGTAGTACATTCTACGGTTTTAGAGATATAAGAGCAATAAAACAAATCTGTGTATACAGGGTGTTATGGAATAACCTTATTATTTTTAAATGGGTGACTCCTTGGATGCTCTAGAAAAGTACTCCATGGTTTTTGTTTGTTAAATCGACCATCTAAAATGGGGGGAAAGATCCCTAAAATCAGCTAATGAAGAAAAACCATGAACTTCTCAATGAAAGCTTCGCAAGTGCGAGAGATGGGGGTTACAACGTTGCCAAATATCAAACTGTCAAAATTGGGTATTCAGTAAATAAAACATATAGTTTAAGAAGAACTTACAGTATCAGTTGTTTGTGTTTATTAAACAAGAAATTATTTTTAACCAGTTAATTTTTTAACTAAATAAAAATAGTAAATTAGGTAAACGTAATAAATAGTTATTAGTTTTTGTCAGCTGCCTTGGTAGTTTGCCTAATATAAGGTAAACAGGTCCACAAATTTTAGGTTAAAAGTTGCCCTAATAAAAAATAGCGAGTACTTAACAGTTTTTTTTGTTTTACATTCTGAGAGGGAAAAAGCTCATATTCATCACAAGCCACGAGACTCGTAATAGTGTGGGACCCAGGTCTCCGGACCGAACAGCCTACCCACTAAAAACCCCTTCACCTTACCGACATAATATACACAAAACGTTAAGCACACTACCACAGATTATTAATACTGCCGAAAAACTTTAAAACACAAATGTTTAAAGATCGCAAAAATACTACTTATTATAACTTCACTAACAACACTAATTAGAGTGAACGAAACACTGAATTACCTTAAAATACCAAATTTAAACATGAATTTTGTGATCACATAATTATTTAAATTTCACTAGCAAATTCGACACTTTGAAATACACCGTCGATATAAATGTTATTTAAGCTGGTGGCACCCGGTTTAAAGATCTTTTCATCTATAAAAGCCGTGCTAGTCTCACACTTTCATTTGCTGCCCCGTACCATAAAATTATATCAGTTAGTTTACCAGCCATTCTTGGCATTTTAAAGTCGATTGATAAACTTACCTAAAAATAACAACAGAAAAAAGGATTTTTGCACAAATTTTTGATCGTTCCCAGATAATCTGACGTGATTAAATTAAATAACCTCCTTGTTGACTGCAACCTTTGTAGCATTTTTCAGTAATTTATTCTTGTTCTTACTTACTAGGGAAAACCATTCACCAAAATAAATACTAAAACACTACGATTTTAGTAAAGAAAAAATTATTTTTAGCGCAGATTAACAAAATTTTTAAGGTAATATTTTTTCGCGCCTACTAACAAATTTCACAAACTTACGAGAGCGACATTAAACGATTTTGCAACGAATATTAATTTAAAATAAGCGCAATTTTTAAGCGGTAATTAACTGTAATATGACAGATTGACACATGTGCTCCATGCCACCACGCCATGTTATTCACACAAAAGCGCTCAGTGTTTCGAAGCGGCGTTTCGTTTTAATAACAAACAGCTGTGAGATTTTAGTGAAGAAAAATAGAAATATAAAGAAAAACATGTGTTTGCACCAGGACCCCATGTGATGCGACTAATTAAACAAAGAATTTTGCTTAAATAACGTGTTGTTTTTGTTGTGAAATAAGGGTTAATTTTCAAAGTTTGAATTGCAGATTGGATTTAAAAGAATTTGTTTATTTTATTACGGTTTTATGCCAGTTTTTAAGGATTCTTGCTTAATTTCCAAAAAGTTTGAATATAACCTAATGACATAAAGTCAGTGAACTCTATTTAGTAGGTCACTGTCATGCAACATTGTAATATCACTGACCTTCCTCTTTTAGTTTGACAGTTTAAAATCAAAACAAACGCAAGTGGGTAAAGCAGTGAAGGCGTCGGGTTCAAAAACACAAATGGTAAATTTTCTCACATATTAAAGCAAAGCGACATTTAAAAATATTTTTTCTTCAAAAGTTATTATATCAGAATTTACGGGTTCAAAATACTAAGGCAATTCCATAACACCCTGTATAAACAACTACTGGTGACAACAGAACAAAGTAGGGATCGATCCACTAATGCAAATAAAGTTATTTTCAATTGCTTATAACCTTATTATTGACTAGTAATCAATTGAATTCCTACCCTTCTTTTGTGACTTAAAAAAGTTTTAGTAAGTTGGGGTTTTTTCTGTAATCTTTCTCAAGATAAAATAAAAAAAACAGTTTTTGTGTAAATTTTCACTATACTTAAAATTATTTAAGCTACAAAGTAGCTTTTTTGGATCTCAATTTTTACACACCCTCTTTAATTTCTTCTATATCTCTAACCACAAAAAAGTTATTTTACTTTGTTGCACTATTGGGACACTTCTTGATATAGGGTTTAATAAAAAAAAATACATACCTGAATCTTAAAATCTAAAAACTTAGCGGGGAATCCCAACTTCTGTATAATTCTAGCGTATTTTCTAGCTGCTAATCTAGAGTCCTCCTCACTCTTCGCTCCTGTACAAACCATCTTTCCGGAACTAAAAATTAGGGCGGTCGTCCTGGGTTCTCTTATTCTCATAATAACAGCGGCAAAACGTTTTGGGTTGTACTCGGCATTTCTCGCGTGCAAGGCGATCCGCTTTAGATCTAATTTGCAGTTAAGATTTACGGTTGATACTATATTTCTGAAACAATATTTATTTTAGAGGATCTCATCTCATAAGATAAAATCTAGGTAGTAATTTTGTTGTCACCCGGTATATTAGTTGGTCAACACATAAATAATGAACAATAATTATGGATTTTTGGGAAAATCCAGGAGTTCAGTTAACAATATTTACTTAACAGTGCAGGCAAAAAAAATTTCAATTTTATATTTTGTTAGGCAAACCTCGACCGGTAAGTGGTCCCAATCAAGTTACGATTTAAAGAAGGTGATAGGTAGTCGAAAAAACAAAAAAAAAAAACTTATAACAAGATTCAAAATATGAGATGGCAAGCTGTAATACATTTAGTTGTTGTAACTGGCGCATAGAGACCATATTGTTTTATGATGAATTGTCCCATTTGACTATGTTTTCTTAAAAAAAAAATGCTGTAACATATAGATGGAGGTACAAACTCAAATATGCTTTATTGTCCGAAGATATTTATAATCCTATTGACAAAACCAATAACTTGGTATCTAAATAAAAAATATATAAAATATAATGAGCAGTTAACAACATTAAATAAATCAATCTAAAACAACAATAAGAAAAACAGAAATACAAACATTATGTCAGCAATACATTGCGCCAAGCAAACCTAAGATAGTATTTTCCGCCCAATAGCTATTGGCAGATTATTAAATAGTCTTTTACCATTACGGAAAATAGGCTCTTGGTCAACGCAGGAATGACACAAAATATATAAGAACAAAAACTTACTCACAATCAAAAACAAGTTAAAACAATAAGTGTGAATATGCAAAGATAAAATATGAAATAGAATTATTCAGACAATGGTATTCATCACACTGCATTATCCATAAGATATTCCTTTACTGTATAATATGCCTTTGTAACCAATAGGTTTTTTACCCTACGTCTAAATATCCTGTAATCAGAAATTCTTCGAAGTGCTATAGGCAGACTATTAAATAGTTTTTTACTATTATAAAAAATAGAGTTCTTAGTCAATGTAGATGTAGGAATTGGAAGCCTAATGGTATAGGAGCTCCTTGTAGGAATCATCGGACAAACTAATTTTGAAACTTTAAAAAGAAACCTTAAAAATTACTTACTGTAATTGTGGTACAATACCCGGATCAGCGGAATGTGGGGTCATTGGAGTCATGGGTGAAGGTGTAGCTGGTCCGCCTGTGCCTACTACTGCATTGGGTGTAGTTCCACTGGTTCCCGAACCTCCTAAGTTTACCATAGGAGACATCATAGTGTGTTGCTAGAAAAACATATACCTAAAGTAAGTGGACTATTTTTAACGCCAATTCTTAATATTAAATATGTAGAACAATCTTCTAACAGTTTAGGTGCTAAATTATTATTATTCTTATAGGATGATAATCCGCAGAAGCATGCAAATCGTTTTATAAATTGGTAGACTGTGAAATCACGGCACGCCGGGGGGCAGGAGAGAAAATTAAAATTCAATATGTTATTGTGTACAACATTTGTATCTAAGAAGCACTATCTGCTACAGCCTGGCCAAGTTCCATAGGTGTAATTTTTCAAATTTTAATATCTTAAGAACGTGTTGTAAAACCAGCTTACAATATCATAATTAACTCTAATTTGTAAAAAAGAGGCGTTCCGAAGCTTAAGTGTCAGCATCTAGACGATCGGCCGCCAGTGCCACACTGTCACTGCCATGCGGCCAAGACGGAAATCCCACCGCCAACGCGTCCTACTAAAAAAGCCATCATCAAAAGGAAGCGGTGTAAGATTGTATATAGTAAACACACAAACCCAGATAGACAGACATGGGAAACATGGTTTTTGAGATCTAGAGACCCTAAAAACACAGATAGACAGACATGGGCAACATGGTTTTTGAGATCTAGAGACCCTAAAATGTCAACATCTAATAATATCTCAATTTATTTCACAATTACAATACTTTCCCTTTCCAGGAAAGTAAAATTTAAACTTATACAGATTCAATATTCATTTTGCAAGCAATATTGGGTATGAATAAAACAAAATAAGAATAATAAAAAATAATTTGGCCAATTTGTTATAAATAATGTAACAATTACCAGCTTATATTGGTATACTTACTGGAGTCTGTGGTGTCATTCCACTATGAACGCTGCTCATAGGCATTGAAAACCCAGTCACATATTTGGTATGGGGCATAGACATAGCATTTCCCATTCCCAACCCCAAGGTAGGAGTCAGTCCCCCCATTGGGGCTAGTGGGGGAACTTGGCTTGAACCAGGCTGCTGTTGTTGCTGTTGCTGTAAGGCATTTGGAAGAATCTGTTGATCTTCTTCTAGTTGATGCAGGGGTGTACCTATATTTTAAAAAATTAGATTAATTTTATAAAGAAAAGGTCAAATGAATATATTTTAATTATTATTTGTTGATGACACTAACCCTTAAACCAGTGATAAATAAATGTAATTGATGACAAAATAAAAGTTTTATGCTGGTAAAAACTTTGTGTTTTTTTAACGTTAACAATATGCTTTAAATTTTTTTGGTTTAGGTATAGGATTAAATCACCACTTCTTAAGTAAAAAACTTTATATTTTTATTATATTACTTCCTGTTTATGAAAATTTTGTCAGTTTTTTTTAATAAGAAAAGTCAGTTAGTGAAATACAACTATAATTTACAGTGCACCAGTAAACCTGGATTTACAGGATTTTAACATACTAGAATGAAGTGTTTAGTTTTCACCAAGGTCTGTGTGAGCCTTAAAACCTGCTGTTTAAAAATTTTGGTAATTTCAAGCAAACTTAAATTACTTACATCTTAAAATAAAACAATAAACTTACCAATACTAGGTATACTAAATCCAGGACTCGGGAGCATTTGATCCATGGCAGTATATTTTATCGTTTTCCTTCACAATGTTAACTTGGAAATTATTTTATCATACCCTTTTAACTATTTTTTTTCAACGAAAAGAAATTCTATAATTAAATCTTTTTCTCAATGTTTTCTCACCGATTGTTTATAGAATTGTGCCACAACATTTTTGACAGATATTGACGTCTACGGAATGGCACAGAGGAACAATAGGTCGACGCCATCCACTGCATGTCACACAGCACAGAAACAACACAAAGATATTTAAAAACCATTTAAAATAATTGGCAGTTGATTTGAATTTTATAATGCTATAAGGTTCGTTATTTCCACAGTATTCAGAAACAAACCCTGACTGTCAGGATTCTGCACAGTAAAATTTACAAAGATTTCAGGTAGTTTGGATTGATTTGAAAATTATTAAACTGTCCCTATCTTCCGAGATTTTTTGTGCATGGGAACTATGGCTTTGTCGATGAACTGAGAACAACGTTTCTTTCTACTCTTTAAAAAAGGCCATTAACATTTCAAGGTCCTTCCTTGAGCTCGTTCCAACATCATGCGTCGAGTTACCATTCCTTTGTTCTGCAGGCTTTGGACCGGGTTTGTTCCACAGCAGTCACGGACAGTCCGTGACAATCAGGATTCTGCGCAATTTACTCGGACGAAAATTTCTGGGTATTTGGATTGGTCAGAGAACAGTCAAACTGTCGGTAACTTGGCCGTGATTGATTGTGGGAACAGACCTAACGACCATAGAAAAACGGGTTTGCAAACCTGCAAACAATTAATTGTCAACCTATATCATTCCGCTGGGACCCGTTTACAGTCGTTAACCCGGGGGAAAAACTTACCCAGGTAAAATTTGTCCGACGTTTGTCGAGGAAGATTTACCGAATGATTTTTAACCACAATGAACGCGATACGTTAATATTTGTCACGTCAATATTGTTGTATCATTGTTTCTTAATTTGTTCGACCCTTTTCGTCGACAAGATGGTGGAAATTTGTAGAAAAATAAATTTTCCAATTTCTTTCCATAAAACATGCTGTATCGTAATAAAATGCTTAAAACACTTTTTCTTTTTGGTTATAATTGTTGCTTCCAACCAATCCTAACTCGCAAGGCACATAAACAAACGATATGCGCGTGCGCGAACACTTTAAATTATCTCTCGACTTTGGTAAAAAGACTAAAAAGTTGTCTTGTGCGGTAAAAAGAACTAAACTAAATAAATTTAAATTATTAAAAACAGTTTGAAAATCGTTTCAATGAATTATTGACAGACAATTTGAATTTTATCATGATTTTATTGGTTTGACCATCATGGCCACGAAGAGTGAGTAAGATTGCCTCACTCACTCTTCTTACATCGAGAAGGCTAAGATGATCGGAAATCACTATACACTTGACCATATTTCTATTGAAATTATAAAATTAGACTCGACATCAACGGCTATGCGACAACCGATCTTCGCTAGTATCTTCTCCCTTTAGACAGGTAACGCCATCGTACTGGAGGTGTGGTGGATGGTGGTGGGATGCCTCCGAACTGGACATATTGGTTTAAGATTTCAAGGTCCTTTGGAAAAGAAAATCTCCCGAGCGCCTTTAGCCAGTGACAAGTAGAATATATAATCGATTTGGAGCGATAGACCGGTTATAAATATTTCAAATTGGTTTGTACCACTAAAACGTTGTAGCGACTGTGGTTAACATAATATATAGCGTTCTCGATGTTTAAAGAATAGAAAATGGATAAGTGTTATCCTTGTCTTCACGTTCATCGAGAAGCGTTCAAGCGTTTTTTGTGCCGTGTGATGAAATTATTTTAAAAAGGCACATTCAAGGTTAACTAAAGGTATACCAGTAATTACCGGTCCATCGCTCCAAATCGCTTTATTAGTCTTCGGCGACCTCGTGTGTAATTTCCATCGAGATTCTGTTGATGTTGTCTGGATTAATAATGGCCCCCATTCTATCTGGATGATATTTTCTTAAAAAATTTACCTCGGCAGTGGCTCAGAGGGGTGAGTAGGTACTGGCATTAGACCGTGGAGGTCCGAGTTCGATCCTCGGAATGGGCATACACACAATAAAAAAAAGTATGTAATAATTTTAGTAAGCTTAAAAATGCAGGGAAGAGTGTGAAATGTATCATCTTCCAACATATCCCATTTACGCCGATAACTAGTCCGGATGAGATCGAACATCTCGTCACTTTTGCAAGTAGAAAGATTTGTAGAGTCAGGAAACGTTCCTTTTCTTTTTGGAGTCACTTTTTTTAGTCCCCCCCCAGCAAAATTCTGGGATCCACCACTGAGTTAATAGCCCTTGGGGGGTGTCGCATGACAGAATCGTAGTTCGAACTTGTAGGCCAAGAGCAAGTTGGCTTAATGTGGTAAACGACAAGTGGCCATTATTAACACACATTTTCTTAAAAAGGAAGAACCACTTATTTGACAGCAGGAGACAGCTATATGACAGAATGACATGACATGTGACACTTTCCCAAGCTCGTCGTGTTGTGGTTGTTTGTGTTTTGTGCTTTCATTTGAGTTAAAAAACAAGTATTTTCGGTATTTATCTATTGTTAAATGTAATAATATTTGTGAAAATGGAGTGTCTACTTTGTAAACGCAAAGGTGAAAAAACATTCAACATCAACTGTCTGTATGGTGATGCCCAATTTACAGTGAAGGATGATTTAACAGAGTTTTTAGGAGATGGGGTAATTTATGATTGTTGTTTTCCTCTTAATATGAGTCGGTAATAATAAATCTATTTACGCAGGTTAACCGTTTTTTCGAATGCGCATTCCAGAATATAGCTTCTTCATAGAAACTTGAAAATACAAAGTTAGTTATTTGGTATAAACGTTTGGCCCACAATTTCTGTATCATAAGGTAACTGACTAGCTGGGCCTTAGTTTTGCAATCCAAGCCAAAGAGTGTAAGGGTTGCTCACCGGTGTGGGGATTACTTTATACTTCAGAAACACTTTACACTTTATTTGATTGCATGAAATATTTTATTTCCTTGCAAAAGTGATATTTTATAGGACTTGCAGGTTTTTATGATTTTTAGCTCACCTAGCCCCTTAAATAGCCTATCGTTTATTCGATGTTGTTTACGCAGTTAAGCATATTCACACATGCAAAATATTTGAGATATTTAAAAGTATTCAAATGACAGACCCAAAACACATTCAAAGTACACATTCAAAGTTACTGAATATTTTTAGTAATACCTACTTACTTAATGTTCTTTATTAAACTCTACTTCAATACAAAAATACTATCTAAAATCATTAAAAGTATAAAATTATTTTTATAATAAAATATTGATTACATTCAAATTCAAAATATGCTTTATTGGTCATAAGAGCTTAAGTATGCTCTTGTTGACAAAGCTGAAAAACTTAGATCTAAATGAAATAAAGTCTAAATAAAAGTCAATTAAAATGTCAAAGTAAGATGTACACAACAATAATAAAATCTACATGATCTTATGCTAATTAAAATATATACCTACAGAGAAAATTATACAAAAGCAAATAAAGGACTGAACTATTACAAATTTTCTAAAAAATACTCAGATATGGTGTAATACACGTGTTCCAATAACAATTTTTTAACCTCAATTCGAAACTAAGTAATTATTTAAGGATTTTATATTAAGAGGGAGATGATTAAACAACATAAGCCTTAAACTTTAATATTTCTACTTTCACTAAGACTCTCTTAGCAGTAATAAGTTTATTGAAATATTTAGGACCATTTTAGAGATTTAAAACATAATAAATTTGATTGAAGATGTCGAGGAAGATGTTCTCTTTGACTGAAAGGTATTAGGTATACCTACTGTTGATATACAGATTACAACTGTTCTAAAATCATTTTCTTCACAGACCTTTTCTACAATCTAATTATAGGTATTCTATTCTAAACCACACTAAAAACCGAGTTTTTAGATATTCTATTTTTAGCCAAATATATTTTGAAAATTTCTTAGACACAAAGCAAAACGTCAAATTCCATATTTTTGTTTGATTTCATAAACCCAAGAAAGATATAATTTTTAAAAATCCTAGCATTTAGTGGAGATGCTTACACAGTTAAACATGGGTTTCGTAGGAAATACATTATTAAAGTTCACAACATAATTTTTTTAAATTTAAAACATGGTTTATTGTCTTTAAAATACAAAATATTTGCTGACAAAGCTCTATAAAGTTAATAATATAGGTACATAGAGATTGTTAAAAATTCGATGCATTCGCAATGTTATCAGGTGAAACGTTACCGCCCCCCGCCAATGCGGAAGTAAAAGAAAGTAGTATTTTTATATTTATTTGTTTTTAATTAATAATGGTATTTGTTATAAATAACATTGTTTTATCATTTTTAATGTCAATTTAAATAAGATTTATTATTTAAATAAATCAAATTTAGGAAAGACAAAAAATGTGGGTCCCCTAGAGGTCCGAGTTTAACACACGAATGTGTCACACGATTCCACGCATGATAAATGAGAGCCCTACAAGAGTGATTTTAAGCTTAGAAAAATTTATATTCGAGAGCCCCAAGAGAGGTTTTAAGCTTAAAAAAAATTGAAAACGAGAGCCCTGTTTTTAGGTCGTACCCGTGTTTTTATACCACCCCGCCGAGGCGCAGTTCTTCCCGTCTCCTCTTTGTGCGATCGTTCCGAGCGTGGCCTGGTTCTTCACGATGCCGGTGAACTACGAGTCCCGGCGCGGCGTCGCATCGGCATCGCGGCGCTTACGTTTGTCATTTTAGATTTTTGACCAATGTCCATTTTGTTAGGTTAACAACATTTAGGAAGCTATTACAGCTATAACTATTATTAGGTAGTATTATTTATGTATTATTTTACCTTTGATAATTAA
The DNA here is from genome assembly GCA_935413205.1 of Polydrusus cervinus. Classification (NCBI taxonomy): domain Eukaryota; kingdom Metazoa; phylum Arthropoda; class Insecta; order Coleoptera; family Curculionidae; genus Polydrusus; species Polydrusus cervinus. The sequence continues at coordinate 49,854,699 of OW284514.1, forward strand.
TCTATTTTTGACGTGTGCCCGAATTGTACAGAAGATATAGTGGCCTAGGTTAGTTCCGTTACACAGGGTAACTATAAGAGATAAAGAGTTAAATAAATGGCGGCGAACTTCCATATTTTAATACTGAATAATCTGTTAAAAAAGAATTTTAAAAATTCCAATGACTTCTGGAGATATTAAAGAAATACGAAAAATACTATTTTTGTTTTTATTTTTATTTTTTATTTCAATAGGTACCTACTTAATATTTTGAAAACCCACTCTTAAGACACTTTTTTATGCTCTTCAAGAAAATTATTTTATTTTTCAGATACGACGTTTCATTTTCTAGATACCCACTTCATCATCGACTTAATTTTTTTAAATACTGACCTGAATTTTTTCAAATTTTTGAGTAGCTTTAGAACTCCCAAAACTAATGCTTGTAAGAGCTCTTTCTTAAGGCCATTTTTGTACTCTTCAAGAAAATATTTTTTTAGATACCCACATCAACCTTGTACAGGGTGTCCTAAAATCTGCAATGTGATAATTGTTTTTAAATAAATACGGCCCTGGTGTTAGTTACTTAATTATTTTTACCAAAAACAACATGTAAATAGATCCGGAATTTATTAGTTATAGAATTAATTTACTTACTATTTAACATAATATTTCAATTTTTATAGAACAAAGTAACTATAATGAGGCTGCAAGCGTTCAAGATACTCCTGTAAATAACGCTCACAAGAAATTTATGAATTCCTATTGGAAGAATAATAAACTCGTAACATGTCCCGTTTTTCTAAAGCAGAAAACATAATTTTGCTGAAATATTTAACATAAATGGCGACTACAGTTGTCGACATAATTATGCCAAACAATCAAATAAACATAAAGTTCGCGTCTTAGTCACCTTTGTTTTGTTTAGTTTTATTTTATAGTTTGTTTTATAAAAATTGAAATATTATGTTATAAAGTAAGTAAATTAATTCTATAACTAATAAATTCCGGATCTATTTACATGTTGTATTTGGTAAAAATAATTAAGTAACTAACACCAGGGCCGTATTTATTTAAAAACAATTATCACATTGCAGATGATGAAATGATAACATCAAAACATCTTGATATAATTAAGTGTGATACATGGTTGGATTCAGGGCTTATAAAGATTTCAAAAAATAAAATAAAAAATACAGGTCCGTATTTAAAAAATTAAAGTTGATCATGGTTCCACAAAAACGTTGCAACGAAATTCTAAAAACACCACAATATAGAGCAAGAAAAGTTGCCTTAACAATGTGTGTTCGTTTTTTTATAGCGGATAAAATAAGTCGGCCAATTTTTAAAAACAAAATCTCAATATTTTAGTTTTTTTCAAAAATTTCTAAAACTAAAAAAGATAGCTAAAATATTTTTTTACGATATTACTGGGCACAAAATTCTGCAACTTTGTCACCATTTGACCGATGCTGTTATCTCTTATAGTTTCAGAGATCCCCATGATGAGGCTCGAATTTGGGACACCCTGTACACATATCTGAAAAAAGGTTACTTTCTTGGGGAACAAAAAAATTGCCTAAAGAAAGTGCTCTTACAATTTAGTGACACATCATTTGTTTTGGGAGGTCAAGGCTACACAAAAATAAAATTATTTGCGAATTAAGTGCTCTTGGGTTTTAATAATAATAATAATAATCATACATTTATTATTTCCACAAGAAAGAAAGATAAATTACATAATGTAAGTAAAAGAATAACCTAGGAAATAATAGGCCATATTCGCAGCATCCCATGCAAGCATAGGTGCTGTTGAGGCCTAGATAATGTAGTAAATAAACCTAATTATAATGAATAAAAATAATATGAATATAAATTTAAACATAGAGGCTAAAGGTAGTCTGGTAAGAGACGAACAGAAACAGAAACGTTAGAGAGAAAGAAGAATATATACGCAGGGAAGAATGAAAAAGGTAATATAGCAGGTTTAAAGAGAAATGAGCAACGGCACGAAGAGATCATTTTTATATTAATAAAAAATATTTATGTAACCTAATGATGAAAAAATCTTCATTTTATTTTCTTTTTAAATGTAATAATGCTTGCAGAAAAGTCATTTATTTTATATTTGTTAATAAGGGAAGCTATATTGTAACTAAATGAATTTTAAAAAAAAATGTTTATTATGTAAGGGAATTGTTAGAATAAGTTGTCGACGAATATTTAGAGTAAACCTAATTTTGCTATACAGATAGGGAGGCTTTTTAAATTTAATAATTTTATAAAAAAAAACATAGTGAATGCAGAGTATGCCTTTCATACATATTCAACCAACCTAGTTCAATCAGTTTATGTGAGATTCTCTCTCTACGACGTATTCCACAGGCAAATCTCATGCAGGAGTTTTGTATTTTTTGTATTCGTCTGCTATCAATATCGTCCAGAAAGGGACCATAAATGTGATCGCAAAAATTAAAGTGGAATAGAATAAGAGAGTCACTTAACAGCGCCTTGGTTTTCTGAGATAAATATTGCCTATGAGAATATAAACCTTTCAAAACTGAAAATGCTCTTTTTATGCACACCGTAATATGTTCCTTGAATTTTAATTTATTATCCAAAACAAGACCTAAATTTTTAGCAGAATTTTTATATGAAATTAAATCTTACCCCAAGTTTAGTTTAATACTATCTAATAAAGAATTTCTTACATTTTCGTTGCAAAACAACAAGGCCGCAGATAGAGGGATTAATTTTAAGCAGGTGATCATTGGAAAGTTTAAGTAGCGCTTCTAAATCCTCATTAGTTTGTGCGTTAGCAAGAGCGGCGTCGTTGGGGTTGAATGATAAATATATTTGAGTATCATCGGCATATACATATTGCTTACATCATATACCGGGTGTTGCATCGTCGAGCGGGACATAGGAAATCCCATGTATTTTTAAATGGGGTCAATTATTGGCTTCCCTTATTATTTTAGAGAAAAATTCTATTTAGGTTTATTAAAGAGCACTAAAACCCACATTCAAAAGAATAACTTTAGATATTTTTGATGAGCCCGTTTACGGGTTATCGCCGATTTCTTTTTAACTATTTCTTCTTTTTATGGCCCCGTATGATAACTGTCAAATAAAGTGTGTGCTTTATTGTTATAAAAACTCGTACATCGAAAATATTAGCCATGAATTAAACTTCTGAAGAAAAAATATTGATGATTAAATGGTATTATCAAGGAAATAGTTATCAAAATGTGTCAGACATGTTTGCTGCTCTGTATCCGAATAGACCGATACCTGCAAAATCTACAGTCGAAAGGACTATCAAGAAATTTGAGACAAATGGCACTGTAATAAATAACTGCAGATGTGAAGAAAGACAGGAACAAAGAAGATATGCAAGAAATGATAGGGACTTGCAAAGGCAGGAATAAAGAAGAGATGCAAGAAATGATAGGGACTTGCAAGTTTTATTGTGCGTGGAAGAAAATGATGGGAAGATCAGCACAAGGAAACTTGAGGATGACATAGGATTAGATCACACCACAGCGTTACGAGCTTTGAAACGACATAAATATTATTCATACAAATATGAAAAGCACCAAGAGCTAAGAGATAGGGACGAAATACGACGACAGGAGTTTTGTTTTGGTATGATTGAAAGAGTAAACGTGGATTGGGAATTTTTTTAAAACATTTGTTTCACTGACGAATGCACATTTACCTTAAACAATGAACCCAATGTTCAAAATTATCGATATTGGAGCAAAGAAAACCAACACAGGTTTGTCGAAACAAGGACGCAATATCCACAAAAAGTTAATGTTTGGGCTGGGATTTTCGGAGGAAATATTATCGGGCCATTATTTCTTACACGAAATTTAAATGCAGAAACTTTTTTAGAACTACTTGAAGATCATATTTTACCTACTTTACATGATACCGCCAGGGAAAATCAGGAAGTTTGGTACCAAATGGATGGCTGCCCGGCACATAGTACCCTGGCTGTCCGGGAATATTTAAACCGTGCTTTTAATGAAAATGTTATTGGCTTAAATCATACAGTAAATTGGCCAGCCAGGTCTCCTGATTTATCGCCAAATGATTTCTTTCTCTGGGGCCATTTAAAAAACAGGATATACAAAGATAAAAAATACCCAAATCTAGATGAGTTAAAAAATGCTATTTCTGCCGAATGCAATAGAATTTCAGTTTACCAACTAGCGAATGTAAGAAGAGAATTTTATGATCGCCTCGGTTATTGTCTAGCAGTCAATGGAGGAATATTTGAACATCTTCTTAAATCCTAAAGTTCTAACAATTTAATAGTACCTATCTATTGATTAGTAAAATATTGAAACATGTAAAATGTCATAATTAACCTTGTAATTGGATACTTTATTTTAGTTTTATTCAGATTAATTTGTACTTATAAATACACCTTTAATATTTTCGATGTACGAATTCTTATAACAATAAAGCACACATTTCAAAATGACAACTTTATTTGACAGTCATCTTTTACCTTGACTGGTGCCCGCAAATACGGGGCCATAAAAAGGAGAAATATTTAAAAAGAAATCGGCGATAACCCGTAAACGGGCTCATCAAAAATATCTAAAGCTATTCTTTTGAATGTGGGTTTTAGTGCTCTTTAATAAACCTAAATAGGATTTTTCTCTAAAATAATTAGGGAAGCCAATAATTGACCCCATTTAAAATTACATGGGATTTCCTATGTCCCGCTCGACGATACAACACCCGGTATATGATGTAAGCAATATTTAAGAAATTTCACGAAGTTTGATGTAAATAAGCTATATAAAAGGGGACCCAAAATGCTACCCTGGGGTGCTCCTGTTTCAATACTAAGAGATACAGAGTGCTTCCCATCCAGAGTAATTCTTTGTGCTCTACCCGATAAAAATGAAGGCACGAGTGAAAACGCCGATACACTAAATCCTATATATTTTAAGATTGCAATAAGAATTTCATGATTAAGCATATCGAATGCTTTGGAGTAATCCAAAAGAATTAAAATCGTGGCTTTGTTCGCATTCTGCGCCCGCACTATATCGTCTGTTATGTCCGACAATGCCGTAGCGCAGCTATAAGCCCTCCTAAAACCTGATTGTCGGCCAGATAAAATATTATTAGTAGTTACGTAAGAATTTATATATTTATTTTCAAAATAATCAGTACCTACCTAGTCAAGTCAAGTCAAAAAATCCTTTATCGTTTAAAGAATAATAAAATTCTTGTTAACAAAGGTAAAAAAACTGTTTGTAAAAAAAATAAAAACAAAAAAGGATTTTTTCGATTTTTTTCGCAATTTTTTTTATCTCCATTTACCGCTTACCATTGCTAATCAATAATGATAATAATAATACTAACCATTTTTATAGATTGAACCACACCTGAAACCCGAAGATGTTGTTTGCAATATCTGTATGAATATGCTAGATGATATTGCTAAAACCAAACGCAAGCTATTGGATATCATACTCACACCCAGGGAAAGCATATATCCCATCAAATTAGGTAAGAAATGGAAATAAATTAAAAAATTCTAACAAATTTTAAAAAAGTTTTTTTAGACTCTATAAGACCATTGGGCATCGGATGTGTCAAATAATTACATTTTACAATTTTATATTTTACTTTTTAAAATTTTTCAAAAACAATTTTAAGGAGGCATTAGACCTACAATTTAAAATTTTTCTAAAACTTCCAAATAGAGAATCAAAAACTAAGACAGGGAGGTGAAAACCATCTTTCTCTAGCCCGTACCAATGCTACAGCCTGACAAAGTCTGAAAATGCCATATTTTAAACATCAATATCTCAAAAACAATTAAATTGAGACAAAATATAAGTGGTATTTTATAGGGAACTAGAAAATACTTTTATATGTAGAGTGGTCCATTTAAAAAAAGTATGTTGGATATGCCCTGACTACTAGGGACCCCCTATATAATTTAAATTAATTTTAAATTGTAAATCTAATGCCTTTGTGTTTTTGGGAAATTTTAAAAAGTTGAGTAGTTTAGATGCTATGGAATCCTTCGTTGAGAGCGGCCCACCCTGTATTCTATGAAAAATATTTGACAAACTACTTGACATTTCACATATTATTTTATCATGCTCGTCTTTTAGGGGGGGAATGGGCAAGGAGGGGAAACTGACCAGGATTTACCTCTTGACTTGACACACTACTTCATGAAATTACAGAAGAACATTTTTTTCATAATTAATAACAATTCTCTTCTACTTGTGTTGCTCCATCATAATATGCAAACGAAAATTCAAGCAAAAATTAGTTTGTAATTAACTTAATAACGCGCAACTACCAAACAACGCGACGCTCCAAACAAATAAAGTGCTATTTTTTAAATGAAAAAATTCTATAAGCTCGGTTAATGCGGAGCACGGACGCCCCGTACCTCGAATAAACGCGACTCTGATTTACTTAAAGAAAAGAATACATTTTTTTGTCTTAACCAATTTTAACAGTGACATTTGATAAGTTTATGGAAATAGCATTTAAACTTCTCCCTTTCGGTCTGTTCATTTAAAGATGGTTGGGATACACTATTATGTATAGTCATTAAAAATTTACAAACATGGTTTTAGGTAAATCATGGGATTTTTTCGCAAAAAGCGCCAAAGTCGTCTTAAACCAGTTTGACGAGAGCGACTTTGATGAGCCAATCACTCCAAGCATCACTCCTTTATCTGTCACACCCAATCCACATAGATCAACCCCGTCACAGTTTTGGTCAATTAGTCATGCCAAGGACTACAATCCAGAATTGGAGGAAAATTTTGCTAGGAGAGAAACTGCCAAAAGGCGGAGGTGCCAAAGTAAGTTTAATTGTTAATAGTTTTAGGATGGCATTCCTGTACTACCTGGAAGAAATTACTAGGAGAGCGTTTCTTGTTTTTCAATAAAAGATAAAATGGCAGAATAACATATTATTCAAAATTTCCAGGCAAAAATATGGTATATTTTTGGGGTTTCCTAATTGCCTCCAAAATTATTATTACAAAGAAATTCAAAGGCAAAAATTAAAGATCATAATATTCTGTATAAACTAGGCAATACAGGGTGTTATGGAAATGTTTAATGATATATATTTTTAACATTTTTATTCCCCACCAACTAAGTATAATAATAATAATAATAATCTTTATTTCAAGTTGGTTACAATGTAGGACAAAGCAAAACAAAATGAAATGACGTCAAACTAAAGAAAGACAGATATTTACAGCAATACTAAGTAGGTACTAAATTTACAAGTTTTGACAAAATTCACTAATACTATAAGGTTCGAGTTGTGTTAAATAGTTTTTTAATTCTCTTTTAAACAGTTTTTGCTTATCAATTCGTTTTAAATATTCAGGTAATGTATTAAACAACTTAAGGCACATATAATGTGGAGATTTCTCAGTGAGCGCTAGTCTATGTATTGGATACTTAACGTCTAATGATCTTGTATTGTACTCATGGTTAGGCTTTACATCAAAATAATCTTTGTGGTTAACATAGAACATCAAGCATTCAAATACATAGACAGCGTATACGGTCATAACACCCATCTCTTTGAAAACATTTCTACAGCTTTGTATGTATGCCACTTTTTTTATTACCCTAATTAATCTTTTTTGGACTACAAAAACACTCTGCATTCTGCTATCTCCACCCCAGAAGATTATGCCGTATTTGAGTATGGATTCAAAATTAGCAAAATACATTATTCTAAGCGTTTCCATGTTCATGTACCTACATACTACTCGAATACCATAGCAAACTGAATTAAGTTTTTTAACTACACTATCTATGTGATAACCCCAGTCAAGATGTTCGTTGATCGAAACTCCCAGGAATTTTGCATTATCGGAGAAATCTAATGCTTGGGTGCCAAGAACAATATCAATGGGTTTAATAATATTGGACTGTTTTGTTCTAAACAATAACAAATTAGTTTTATCCTCATTCAATATTAACCTATTCTTATTGTACCATTCTATGATAACATTAAAAAATTCCTGGGACTCTCTTATCAAATCTTGCAAAGTTTTACAGCAAATAATTAGATTTGTATCATCTGCGTAATTGATGATATGTTGCTGAGGTGAGTTTAACAGAAGTGCCAGGTCATTTATAAAAACTATAAATAAAAGCGGTCCTAATATGCTGCCTTGTGCAATTCCTATGTTATTTTCTCTTATTTGTGAATTATAAGTTTTGCCATGACTGGTTATATGCACATATTGCATCCTATTATTTAAATATGTCGATATCCATTTCTTTGCATTGCCCCTAACACCATACATCTCCAATTTTCGGATCAGTAACTCCCTATCCAGACAATCATATGCTTTCGACAAGTCCAATAGCATTCCGAGTCCTATTTCTCCTCTCTCGAGATGTTCCAATACATATTGCATATATCTATAAATCGCAGTCTGCGTGGATTTTCTCTTTAAAAAGCCATGTTGCGATTCAATAAATATCTTGCACTCGTCAAGAAAATTCATTAGCCTGGAATACATAGCTTTTTCAAATATTTTGGAAAAGCTAGGCAGCAAGCTTATTGGTCTATAATTATCGAGACTTCCTGGGTCTCCTTTTTTATATATTGGTTTTATTACACCAATTTTTAATTTATCAGGAAATATTCTATATTTAAAAAAATTGTTAATTATAAAACATAATATATTTAAAATAAATGGGGTTGCTATCTTAACAATACTTGTGGGAATCTCGTCAAAACCACATAATGTTCATCATATCAGAATAAATGAAAGCAAAAAAAAAATTTTTCTAAATACTCTAAAGTTATGATGTCTATATAGAGTGATTCCTAAGTTGATACTTCTTTTTTAACTGTGTATAGAAGGTATTAAAATAAACAACATTTTCAAATACCTTTTTTCAAAAAAGAAGAAGTAAAAAATAGTCATGCAATTTACGGGTCGGTGGTCAGTTATTTATTTGGCAATCTGCTGCGCTGTGTTTTTCTAAAGCAAGTTCATTTTAAGTTGGCGACACATGATAATGGTAAAATTTAAAAACAATGAACTAGTATATATGGTGCTAATTTACGATGAGTGTCGTCAAAGTGCGTATAATCGCAGAATGCTTTCCCTTGCGTTCTCATTCTACCAAAGTTTTCTTAATGTTATTTAATGGGCAAGTTCGGCAGGACCGTATTTGATCCATAGTGTAATAAATGAATGTAAGTATTTTATTTTTGAGTTTTTTGAAAAAAGGTATTTGAAAATGTTGTTTATTTTAATGCCTTCTATACACAGCTAAAACAGAAGTATCAACTTAGGAATCACCCTGTATAAACAGCATTTCTAGGTGAAATGTAATTTCTTAAATAGCCAATGTCATTTTTCCCACTTAAATTGTTGTCCAAATACAATCCTAAAACATTTAGGCCCCTTTTTATAAATTCCTCTTAAACCTAAGTTTAAACTTAAGGACGACCTGAGTACTTGTGCTCAAAGTAACCAAAAATTTTTAAAATTATGTCAGTACTATAAGATTTTAATATTTTCATCTACTCCTATATATATCCTCCTTATATATTAATTATTCAACTGCTTTTGAGCAATTAATATTATCTATAAACAAACAGCGTGAGTTATAATAACTCACTGCTATAACTCTATAATAAATCGAAAAGGAGGCTTGGAATTATTTACGAACCGAATATCAAGGTGGCTCTGTACTTCTGTACAAGCCGATTGGCCGAAAGGGAACAGTCCATTTTGACGTTTTCAAATTAAGTTAATACCTGATTGTTGTAAGTTTTGTGCTGAAAATGATGAATTCAGATAGTGAAGATGAATAATTATTATGTACACCTCCAGAAATAAGACAACTAATGTGACGATACAGAATTTATTGTCCGAAAAATCCAAAAACAAATATAAAGGTGTATACAAGAATTTTCAAAATTGGTGTAGCAGTAAGAACATTAAGTCATCGTTTACAGAAAATGTACTTTTGGCATATTTTAGCGAACTTAGCACTAAAAATAAAGCATTGACTCTATAGACTTTCTACTCCATGGTAAGAAGCACACTCAACATAAATAATGGAATCAATATAGAGAATAATTTAAAGTTACGTGCGTTTCTTAAACGTAATCAGAGAAACATGTAGCTAAAAAGGCAAAAAATTTTACGCCAGAACAACTTAATAATTTCATAAACGAAGCTACTGATGAGAAATATCTGGCGACAAAGGTAGTAGATCTCACAATAATTCAATCGTTTTTATCATCATTACATAATTTATTTTAGGTTGCTTTAATAATGGGCGTTATGGGTGCTTGACGTGCAGCAGAATTGCACTCTATGCAAATTACAGATTTAGAAGATCATGGATCTATTTTTATGGTCAGTGTACCAAATAAAAAAACAAAAATTGCCAGAAAATTCACTATTACGGGAAGTTTTTATACCATAGTTAAGAAATATTTAAATCTGCGTCCTACCGATGTATCGCAAACGATATTATTCTCACTCACAAAGAATTGGCATTAATAAATTGGGAGCAATGGGGAAAGACATTGCTACATTTTTAAAATTATCAGACTGTAATTTATATACAGGGCATTGTTTTCGCCGCTCGTCGGCAACTTTATTAGTAGATGCTGGAGGGGATATAACTGCACTGAAACGCCATGGCGGTTGGCGATCAACTACTGTGGCTGAGGGGTATGTTGATGATTCCGAAAACAAATGGACAGATACTGCAAATAAAATATACAGTTCTATAACACCCCAACCAGTTAGTACATCAACAACATATATGCAACAAAACCAAAAAGAAATAATAAACTTGCATAATTCGGTCCCACATATTCAGTTTACTGGTTGTTCAAACTTTACAGTTAATTTTATTAATAAACAAAATGAGTAATTGCAACTAAAATTTGTATAGCATTGTTATAGGTAACTATCAAGATTTGTGAATAAAGTTTTTTCTCTGTACTTGTATCTTAGTATTTATTGCTATAGTCGTAGATAAAGTATAGTATTCAACTTGCGGTAATGGTCATAACTCACTTGATGAATTAGAGCACTCGCTTGCGGCTCGTGCTACACACTTCATCTGCGTGAGTTATGACCTACATTACCGCTCGTTAAATAATATACTATTATTTACCTGTTTATTATTCTAAACTTTTTTTAAAAAATATTTTTGTATCTGCAATTTTCTTTGTCTCTCGTTCCTTAGAATATTAGACTGGTTTGTTCAAAAAAGCCTATTTGTAAACTGTAAATTATCTGTGATTGATTGGACTATTGGATATTGAACTGAATTGGACTATTAGATATTAAGTGATATGCTTTGTCAATAGAGTTTTTCTTGGACAATAAAGCATATTATTATTATTATTATTATTATTATTATTATTATTATTATTATTATTATTATTATTATTATTATTATTATTATTATTATTATTATTATTATTATTATTATTATTATTATTATTATTATTATTATTATTATTATTATTATTATTATTATTATTATTATTATTATTATTATTATTGTATAATATGTGTTCGTAAAATGTCATAAGAAAAATTATGTGAACAAAGTGCTGTTCTAGTGCAGCAGAAGCAATGTCTAGATAGTGTGTAAATTTGCAGAAGTTAAATGCATAAAAAACGGGAATCATGGTTTTTTCAAAAAGAGACACTGAGGACTCATTACTTGTCAAAACTAATCATAAAATAAATCCATGCATATATAAAAAAATTGTAAATTCTTTTAATTGAATACACATCGGGATCTAGTCTCAGTTTTGTGACGTTGCTTTATTTTACAATAATTGGGACATTGCTGGCAATAGAGGATTTTTATTATAAATAAAGAAATTTTAAATCGAATCTAAACTCGTAGAAATGTCAGAAAGGGTCGATTTATAATGTGGGATTGACAGCAAAGTTCAATTTAAGAGTAATCAAACTGGTCGTAACTTATTATGACCAGGTAAGTCAATTTTAACTCGAACTTTCCTGTCAATCCCACATTATAAAATTACCTCGAAATAAATCGACTTTATAAAATTGGGTAAAAGAACATCTATGAGAGGTCCAGTTAATTAAAGAAATGTCAAAAATGGTAATTTTATAATGTGGGATTGACAGCAAAGTTTGAGTTAACTGTGATTTACCTGGTCATAACTTAATATAATGTTACATTACATAACAACTTATGACCAGGTTGATTACTCTTAAATTGTACTTTCCTGTCAATCCCACATTATAAATCGACCATTTTAAACATTTTTACGATTTTAGAATTATTCTTCGGTTTAAGAGGAAAATTGGGCCTTATGCTATTAGCATATTTAATTTCATTATTTTTATATATTACTCTTGGATCAGTTTGCTCATTTTTTGGATTTTGATTGATAAACATAAAAGACGAGTTTGTAAAATTTAATGATAGCTAGTTTAAATTTAGCCCTTTAATTATAATTAATTCATATTTTATCATCAATAAATGTTGTAGATATTATCATCAAAATATACAACTGCGGTATCGTCTGCAAAGAGTTTGACACTACCTGTAGATTTGCAATTGAATTGATATAAATAAGAAAAATTTCTTCTGGCCCATTGGCCCAGAGTAAATCCCTGTGGGACGCCACATGTAATATATTTTTTGTACTTCTTAAATTTGTCATTTATACAAAGGTTTTTAATTATTTTGAAATCACAAATAAATTATTTCTCTTATCCCTTTGTTAAACAACCATTTTAATAAAATTTTATGGTTAACTGTCTCAGGTGCCTTACATAAATTCAAAGACAATAAACAACATTTTTTATTGAGGTTGTATTGGATATTTGTTATGACAATCAACTTGTGTGTAACTAAATTTACGGGAAACCATAACCCCTGATAAATGTAAACAAATAAAAATAATCGCTGGCGCTTTACCATCATAAGCAAGAAAATTCCCTATACAGTGTGTTCAAAAAAGTATGTCACAATGAAAAAAAATGTATTACGGATTTCTCAGAAAATGTTATTCTTAATAAAAGTTGGTGCATGCCTTAAAACTATAAACGCATATATCAGATTTTACCTGCGGCTGATAGTAAGGGAGCAAAGGCCGATTTTTCGAAATTTCCCTGACAGTAAAGTACCTTAATTATGAAAAATACGGCAACATTTTATGTGGAAATGTTGTTGCTAATTAAAAACTTAGTCCAAATACGATTTTAAGTTTTCTTTTTAAAAAAGCAAAATATCGTATTTTATATGCATTGTTTAAAGTAGATTTTTGGACTTGAGCGTACTGGGTGAAAATGACAAATAAATTATTAGTTATTTCCCGTAGTATGAATAGAGTTGGTTTCTATCCTAATTTTGATTAGACACAAGTTGGGTAAAATGTTAGCAACTACCTACTTAATATATTTTTATTATAAACTCATGTTTAAGTTAATTGATAAATATGTATGTTAAAATTGAGTAAACAAAATATCGACCACAGGAAAAAATAGAGGTTTAAAAAAATTAAAATTTAAGATATAACTTAAAATTCGAATTTGAATTAAGTTTTTAATTTACTACAACATTTCTATATACAATTTTGTTGTATTTTTCATTATTAAGGTACTTTACTCTTAAGGTAATTTCGAAAGAATGGCATTTGTTCCCTTAATATTAGCCGCAGGTGAAATATAATATATGCGTTTATAGTTTTAAAGCATGCATCAACTTTTATCAAGAATACAATTTTCTGAGAGAACAGTAATAAAAAAATTACCCATACCGTATTGGCAAATTCGAATCTAGGGAGCGAAATCTTTAATGCAATCAAGAGAGAAGGCACATACAGGGTGGCCTATTTGTCTGACAAAGTAATATACCATCTCTACTATTAAAGATATCAAAAAAAGTTCCTATAAAAGTTGTGAGGTATAGAAAAATATATGTTCTAAAATTATTTTTAAACATACAGGATGGTCCAAAAAAGTAGGACAATAAAAATATACATTTTTTTAAATGGAACACCCTATATATTTTAGCATTTTCTGTTTCCTTACAAAATTATCCATATGATGCCATATTAAGTTTTTTAATTTTTTGCAACGTTGCCAAACAAAATGCAAAATTCCTAAAATTTTGGAAAAAACATGATTGTAAAACATTACCTCGCACTCGCACCGCTCCCAGAGCACCTTAAAGGATTTTTCCTACAGTGCAGGTGTTTTATCATAAAAAAAACCTGTATTTCTCAATAAGAGTATCGAAAATCGAAAATTTCTTGTAAGCTTTAAAGTTTAGAGATAAGAGAGTACCTACTTAAATCTTTAAGTACCGAAAATTTTGTACAGGGTGTTTTCTGGTGAAATCCAAATATACAAAATTTTAAAACACAATAACTCTGTTTTTTCAAATGAAACACTTTATATTTATTAGGCTCGTCTGATAGAAATTGTAAGTATCTCTTATTATTGTTAAGTCATACCCATACCTAAATTTACTAGTTTTGGCAATATTTTTTTTATTTATATTTTGGTGAAAAAAACTAGAGTTTTTATTTTTCTAGTAAGCCATGACCAGCAAAGTCAAAACAAATGTAATTGAATATAATGTCATTTTTATAATTATTATATTTATATTGTTTGTGAACTTATTTTCAATATCAAGTTGCGTAATAAAAAATAAATTTTATTTAATTAAATAAATACGTAACTAACTATGGTTATTAATTTATTTTAATATGACATTATATTCAATTACATTTGTTTTGACTTTGCTGGTCATGGCTTACTAGAAAAATAAAAACAATAGTTTTTTTTACGAAAATTTAAATAAAAATCGAAATATTGCCAGAACTAGTCATTTTAGGTATAGGTATGACTTAACAATAATAAAAGATACTTACAATATCTATCAGACGAGCCTAATAAATATAGTGTGTTTCATTTGAAAAACAGAGTTATTGTATTTTAAAATTTAGTATATTTGGATGTCAACAGAAAACACCCTGTACAAAATTTTTGATACTTGAAGATTTAAGACAGTTTTTCTATCCCTAAACTTAAGAGCTTAAAAGAAATTTTCTATTTTCGATACTCTTATTAAGAACTACAGGTAATTTTTTGCTATCATGTTTTTTCCAAAATTTTAAGAGTTTTGCATTTTGTTTGGCAACGTTGCAAAATATTAAAAAACTAAATATGGCATCATATGAATAATTTTGTAAGGAAACAGAAAATGCTAAAATATATAGGGTGTTCCATTTTAAAAAATGTATCTTTTTATTGTCCTACTTTTCTGGACCATCCTGTATGTTTAAAAATAATTTTAGAACATACATTTTTTTATACCTCACAACTTTTATAGTAGAGACGGTATATTACTTTGTCAGACAAATGGGCCACCCTGTATGGGCAAAACCTTCAGTTAAAAAGAAACACCCAACCACTCTCCTACATTTCTGAAAGGGGGGATATGTGTGTGGTGTGGCCGATTCGACGTATCGATTGCTCCGTGGCTGCTTCGACCGCGTGTTCTAAAGAAAGGAAGGTGGGAGGTAGGGGATAGCGTGTCATCTGTTTAACGTGTTAAACGCTACTAATAATCTTTATCTGATGCGTTTATATCGGCACCCTAGATTCAAGATTGCCAATACGGTATATTGCATACTTTTTTGGACACACTATATATATAATATATTCAACTAAAAGTTATGCACTCCATTGGTATAATTTTAAATATGACCTCATTGAGAAGTGTTAAGAGGGTTTTATGGTTTTTTTTAAACATTTTAACAAATGCTTATACATATAGAAGGTAAAAATAAGAACACAAAGTCTTCGTCCACTGATATATTATAGAAATATTTTAGTCAACTTCTCTACATGTTTCGAATGCAGAAGCATTCATCTTCAGGAGAAAAATTAAAAGAAGAAAGGACCTGTGAAAACTTTTCACAGTGCCTTAAGCCTCAAACCCATATACTTTTCTTATTCACAATGCAATGTGTGTATCGGTTTCTTCATTGTTCCACTCATTTTATACCGAACCTATATTTATGTTGCTCAGTTAGGGTGATATCTACTGGTCCTTTCTTCTTTTAATTTTTCTCCTGAAGATGAATGCTTCTGCATTCGAAACATGTAGAGAAGTTGACTAAAATATTTCTATAATATATCAGTGGAGGAAGACTTTGTGTTCTTATTTTTACCTTCTATATTCCCACTCCACTTTAAGTATGGACTATTTCTTTAAGGCTTATACATATGTTTCACGCTTATGACAATAATTTTACTTCCAATTTTTCCAATAAGGACATAAAAGCTAAACCTACTTTTTGGAGATAACCAATACTGTACTTTACAGACAGATCTTTGACAGCCGCTGGCCTGCAACTATTTTAAAAATTTTATAAAAGTAGTGTTCATTGACAAAGTGATGCTGTTGAGATATAGGATAAAAGTAAATGGGCAATCTTCTCCACAGCATTTTTATTTCCCTAGAAATGGTTTAAAGTAGTGTACATGTTTCAAGGTCAGCTGGCCTCATCAAGTAGTAGTAAAATTGTGATTAAAAATTAGAGTTGTACATTATAGTAAGAAATAGTTATTATCCAAACAAGTGCGGAAAGATCCACTTTTCCGCACGCGAGTGCCGTTACCCAAACGACGCGAACCGTAGTTCGGGGAAGTGTCTTTCCGCATGAGTTAGGCCGTGTTTCCACGGGCCACTTTTTGAAGTTGCCATTGACGACAAAAAGTGGTTTTTGTGTAGCCGTTTTGGCCACTAAAGTGGTCTGACCCAATCACGTTTTGTAGTTATGCCAACTTCAAACATGTGGCGCATATTGACGCGGAAATTTCAGTGTCCAATACTTCACAGAGTAGTTAACATGGATTCCGACGAAGAAGCTTTATTACTTTTGTTGCTTTAACGAAGACGGCGAAAAAGAAAATCTCCTAGGTTTTGGATCCATCCCATTCCTAGGGCCTGGATTCAGTTTGGACAATATCATACGCTATATCAAAAACTTCGTAGCTATCCGGATAAGTTTTTTCGGTTTTTGAGAATGCTGATGTCCTAAATTGCAGGTTCCGCCTGAATTTCTACAATAAACGTGTTCGTGTCAAACGGTTCCATCTTGAACTGCCGACTTGACAACGACAACAAAGTGGTCACCTTGCACGTGGCTTGTGGAAAAAGAACCGCGCTGCAGTCGCTGGTGGTCAGTGGACGGGCTCGGCGACTCACGGCGGCAGTAGTTTAATTGTGATCGACAAAACGCCCGTGTAAAAAGCACTACACTTTTTACATTGCTCTTAAATGGAACTGCAAGCTGGCGAGAGTAGACCACAAACGACCCACGTTTTGTCGTCGATGTCAACTTCAAAAAGTGGACCGTGGAAACACGGCCTTAGGATCAAATATTTTTCTACAAGCGTTAGAAAAACTACCACAAAATATTTTTAATAATTTAATTTTACTGAAAAACAATAATTTAATTTCTACTTATTAATAATATTTATATTAAAAGTACAATTTGATGCACTATGCAAATTGATTGCGGATGCCAGACAGGTTGAAGCCATCGAAGCCAACTAATCCTGATGAGCGGATGGTTGCAAAGAAAGTGATAACGAGCTGTTGTTTACGTTTCTGGGAAACTGTGGAGTTTTTGAAGACGTGGACGCTTCTAAACTACAGCTCACATTTGATGGAATATTGAGATTGAGAATTTTGTTAAGCATGTCTTTTTTTGTGTGATGGATTCCTCCAGGTAGCCTTCGGCAACAGACGTGGATTTCCTTCCTTCTAAACGTTTAATGTTTGTTATTTCTTCACCAGAATTAGCCAGTAGAGTTGCTGAGGAACGTCTAAAACTGTGGCCTGTGCATAATTCTGGATTTTTAAGTCCTATATAAGCTGCTGTTTTAAATCAACTTTTTTTTAAATGTTTATAATAAACGGCAAAAATGAGTGTTTCTGTAATACACCTTATTTACTTTCACTAAAAATGAGTCTAATAATTCATATTTTATTCATTAAAGTTGTATTTTATTATAAAATTACAGAAAATGGGTCTTTCATAACCAAAACGAGTGCGGAAAACGGTAAATCGCGCACGCTTGTAGAAAAACATTTTATGTGGAAAACGATTAAACGAAACATATCAATAATAATTCTTTTTTCGTCTTTAGCATTTTTAAAAGATAATTCAGAAAATTATTTTTCTTTTAATTACTATTTTTCTTGTGTTTATATTAAGCAAGAAGGACCTTATAATTTGTCAAAAAAATCTTCTGTCTAATTATTATTTTCTTCTAAATTCATGGCGTCTGCCCTTTTTTTTAACAATTTTCCAGCTCTATCATATCATGAAAGTAACTAGCGTTTTTGATGATTGATAAGTTAAATTTACCATAACAATAATTTAGAGACAATATGTTTACTGGATTTTAGGTAAAGCCAGTATTGTAAGTGGAAACGATGAAGAAGTAGCCACACTGTTTAGAGGAAGAAAACGAAGAGGAAGGCCGCGATCCGCAGGCGGGTTGCCAAAGATATTGACCAAGAAACTACGACGTGTCCAGAGCGAAAATGATAGATCTTACAGGTAAAATACTTTATTTCCCTTGTAAAATGACTGCAATCAGTTTATTATTATAAATAGTGTCAGAACGGATTATATTACAGCACTGTTTCTCAATGAAATTCATTTCTGAAGTTTTTAAAGTAAATTTTTTGATATTTTTCTAAATGGGACCATAAAAAAAATTAAATAAAATGGCTATTCGACCGATTGTATCTCAAAAACGAAAGGAGATATCAACTTTAAGATAAGGACAAAATATCACCTCACCTCTGGTGCTGATTACTGAAATTATCGAAATTTTCATTTACAGTGATCGGCCAAAAGTTCACAACATGTGGAAACTTTTTTTTTTAGCAGAGTAGGTACCGATAAAACTTTTCCGGGGGATCGGTCCTGCAAGTCCAATAACCTAAGAATCGATTTTGACACGTGACCACTGCTATAATAGAAAATTTAAAAAAATGTGAATTTACAAAAAGTGTGGCTAGATGACGAGATATCAAAAAAATGCATTTAAAAAAGTTATTTAGAATTAAATTCTAGACCCATATGCAAAATTTCACTATTTATTTTAAAATGCATTTTTTTTATCAATATACAAATTTTCAATTTTTTCCTTTTAGGTAGAGCCCAAATATTTAGATAAAAAAATAAATGAATCTAGTAGTTTTCCCAGTGCTCGCTGTTGTAATGGTTTCTCGAATACTTATTCACGACTATTGATAAAAGTTGACACTAAAAAACAAACACAGGACATTTGTGTTAATGAGTGGCTGGAAGTTTTAGACTGAATACACCGACAAGGGAATGCCAATCATCAAGAAATTTAACACCATCGTACATTCCGTCACACACGAGAGACGGTTCTAACCTCACATTGCCAGACTATTGTAAAAACCACGCAGAATAGGCTTATGAATCCCTATCAAATTAGCACCGACATCATAATACGGTAGAGAGATAGATAATGCTCAATGGCATACCGGTGTTAGTGTATCGTGAGACTGACCAGTCTTTTTCAGACCTAGCTCCATGATCAAACAAATAAAATTAGTACTTATATTAATCAAAAATTATAAATTAAAATTCCACATTCAGATATTGGGTTTTTAAGTGCCCATATAGAAAATAATTACCCCGATATTTTTTTTTTCTTCACAAAAATCACTCACGAATATACTATATCAAACTTTTTGTTTTCAGTTCTTTAAGTAATATGAGCTGCCTCAGTTACTCTAGACCTAAAAAGGATTTTAGACCCAAAACACCGATACTAAAATATGGAGAGGATAAGCAGTTAATCCGGGCGAAAACAAGATCCGTCAGCCGAATGGTAAATATTAAATATGGAAAAAAATTACCAGAAGCCGATGGCACATTTTAAACAATTTGGCCCTAAAGGAGTCTACTCTCGTTTTAGCCGGCCGGATCAAACATGTCACAGGTGTTTGTCGGCCGGCATGCGCCAAAGGTGCCATATAAGAAAATCAGTATGTATAATCCCCATCAAGGCTAATTCATATTCGTTTCTTTTATTGCGGCGGTGGTAAACTGGGCGCGAAGTAATTATGAAACATTTATTGAATAGGTAAACTGAGCCGAGAAAAATAAGGGTTCTCTAAAAATGATAGGTAAACTGGGCGATTGGCTGTGTAATCCCTCAGGTAAATTGGACGAAAACAGGTTAAACGAAAAATCAGCAAAATTTAAGTTTAGCATTATTTATTTTTACATTTTATAGTTACAGTACAGGAAATAATTATAATCGTATATATAAACATAATATATTATGATGCAGCTATAAATAGGATGTACATTTTACGTAATGTATCGTATCAATTTCACCTAATCTATATTTATTAACAAGACTTTGGAGTGCTTCTGATTTATTTTTTACAGTTTTATCCTTAACTTTCATAGGTATGTGTAAACTTTGTAATTTAACATTGTATCAATTTGACATTCTTGTAACTTTTCAAGAAAAATGTAAATTGATGGATGAGTTGAGTAAAATGAATTGTTAAATTTGGCATGAAATGACTCGCAACAATTAGTCGTTCTAGTGGTTGAAGCAATTTCCTCTGCCCATAGAGAAGGAGGAAATAAAGCATTTTCCACTATATAAGTTTCTAACAAATAATCACAATATTTGTCGAGATTTTCATTTTGTGGTTTGCATGACATCAAATCGAAGATAAAACAGTATTCTACTTCATTTGGGCTTAGATGAGCTAACCCAAAAGTATTTTGAAGTTACCGATTTCAGTGTTTGATTTGTATTCAGAAGTTAAACCAATAGATTGTATTTTTCTGTACCATGACTGATGCAAGTGAAACCGGCAACCGTTGATTTCAACACTAGGCCAAACACATAGTAATGCCGTGTGGATGGCTTTTTCAAAATCCACAAAAATTTTCTTTGGTTTTAAGGTAAGGCCATATTTTTCACTAATGTTACATTTTATCAGTGCAAAACAACTTCTGTAAGCTTGAACAGTTTTACTAGGGAACAAGCAAAACACTAATGGAACATAGTAGCCATTTTGGAGTCCGTGAATTGTAAAAAATTGGGAAAAAAACTTGGTACAAAATGAAAATGTGCCATCCATATACAATACATTAACTTCAGTTAAGACAGTAATGTTACTTTTACATGTGAACACAATTATATTAGTTTCCGGATCGTTAATAAACAAAAAATCTTCACCTTTGCTTGTCAATCTTGATTCACAGTAATTTCCCACAGCTTCATGAACTTCTTTCATATTCTTTGGTATTGTTGGTAAATTGGTCGCCAATGATTTACAAATAATTTTAGAAGGCCTTTCAGATATATCTTCTTTTGCTTTTCGTTTACATACGTTTGTGACAATTTTCCGGTTTAATTTTTGTTCATCTGTCCCGTGATTGTGGACGCCATAGTTCCTTGACACCAAATTATTAGGGCCAACGGTATAAACCCTGGCTTTACACTTCAACCTTTTTTGGGTACATCTTCATGAATTTTCACCACTTTTCAAAACTGTGTCTCTCGTATACGTGAAATGTTCAAAGAGAAACAAATCCTTTCCACGTTCACTTGCTAAAAAGATGACATTGCTAAGAAACTCGTAGAAATTTTCAAATTGAGAAACGAAATACAAAAAACTTAACTCAGCGGCGGCGCCAGGGGGGGGGGGGGGGCAGGGTGGGCACTGGCCCACCCTAGAAACACGAGTGCCCACCCCGGTGCCCCCCAAAATTGATAAGTTGGTTTTGTAATGGAATTTTCTCAGGGGAAGAGGGACTTGGCTATGAAACTTTTGATGAATGGTTGTATGGTATTTTCAAGAAAACGATGACAAGAGGGAAGTTTTGCCTGTCGCTGTTTATCGCGTTCTAGAGCGGCGGGAGGCCGGCGACTTTTTTTATTAGTGCCCACTCAAAAATCATCGGGCCCATTTGTGCCCTCCCATCCCAAAAATCCTGGCGCCGCCGCTGACTTAACTACACTGTATACACTCTTGAGGCTTAGTACAAACTGTTATCATATTATGCATATAATTAACGACCCTCCTACAATCTTATGACCTACGCAGGTCATTTTTGGTTTACTTGATCGTTCGCCCAGTTTACCTTTCCTTTTCTACAGGTACCTATGATATTTTGCCGCCCAGTTTACCTCCGTTCTTTTATTGGGTGTGCCATCTGTATTTAGTCCTGGCGAATAGGTTCGTTGTCATTATTGTTAATTTTCTATATTCAAATACTTTTTGGACTTTAGTTTTGTTTGTTCCAGAAGAAAATTTTGACCCGTCTTATTTTTAGTGTGTTTAATAATTATTCGTACTGAGTTTAATAGTTCATCGGTTACCTGACCCCTATAAAAGTTCCTAGTAAAACTATAGTCTATTTCAGAAGGGTGTAGAGTAATAAAAGCTCATTAGGTATGCAAAGGGGCTACAGTGTGACCCAACGAATATTTTAGCCACTTTCATAATTTGGCATTGATTTCATCACAAAATTCTCAATTTTCATCAAGTTCAGGTAGTACCACCCGGGTTTGGGTCAATTTATGGGTTTTGCCTATTGTTATCCATTCACAAACACTAAAAATGGTGTGCATTATGCACATAGTATTAGGTACACTTATTTTTGATTAAACATTATAAAAAAATACATTATACAGAATTAAATTAAATAAGGAAAAATCATAATATTCTTCGTCCTCTTGACGTTATAATTAACGGGTCGACGGTCTGATCGATCAGGAGGTCAAGATCTCACATTTTCTCCTCTTCCTTAATGACATGATGGACTGCTTTTCGCCAGTTCTCTGGTGTCACTTCCTTAATGGCTTGACCAAACAGTAGCTTTAACGTCTTTCATTTTAAATTTTGTGTTTTGCTACAAATGCTTTCACTTGCGCCCATATAAGTTCTATAGGATTTAGTCCGCAATGAAATAGCGGTGCGTGCAGCACAGTTACACTATGTTTTTCAGCTATATATTCCACGGCATATTTCATAACCCCTTAAGGCCCGTATTATTAATCTCCTGGTAACTTTATCAGCAAGATAATTTCCAAAGAAACCATTGTTAAGACAATTGTCTCCATAGAAATTATCTGGCTGGTAAAGTTACCAGGAGATGAATAATACGGGCCTTACGCAAGTTGATTTATTATTATAAAGTAGGTTCAAATGATCCATATTATTGTTTTCATAGCCTACTCTTTACGATTTACCTTGTTTTACCATAGTAATGGACATTATGTGTAATATATCATTGAATAGGATTTTTTTATATAATTCAATCATCATATAAAAAGGCTGGTTTCCATTTAAAATTTAAAACTCGACTTACTTCCAGTTAAACCGGAAGTCGGTTTGGAGGTTTAAATTGGCCGAACAAATTATACACTTATTAACTTCCACAATTTTTAAAACATTACTTTTGATTATTTAATTACGGAAAAAATTGTGTCACCCGGTATATAAATAAATCTTTAAGAACGTACATAATTCAGCAATATTTTTATTAACAATTACACAGGCAATTACAGTACAACAAGTTAATAAAATCCATTGAAATTTAGTACGATTTAAAAAAAATATGGGACACGATTTGTTCAATATCAGTAACTCAGGCGCGAATCCAACAAAAACGCGATCCTTACAAAATGTGTGTTTTTTTACTTTGAGCCTTGAAAATTGTAGGGCGTCTACACTGTAAAGTGTCAGAATTTTTTTTAGAAGTTACTTTTGAGAGTAGGAAGATTTTTAGAGCAAGGATACGCTCTTTTTTTAGAAGTTTTTTTTGTCGCTCCCCCTCAACAAAACCCTAAATCCGCCACTGCAGTCACTAACCAATATTTCATAATTTATTTCTAGGTTTTTTACTGTACAGATTGTTTGGAAGATGAGAAAGATATGGAGATGTATACTGCCCACATGGTTGTGGTTCATAATCGGAAAGCTGGCTACAAGTGTTTACAGTGTAACATTAACTATATGACACCGTAAGTTTATTTCTTCTTTAGATAAATTGTAAAATATGGGTTTAAGATTCATTCAAAGAATCTTTATATTAGACATTATCGGGAATTTGTGTTTTCAAGAATAAAACTAGAAACTTATTCATTACTTTTTTTTTCCGAGGGCCTTGTGCTCACATGTTTAGTTGTTAAACCCACTCCATGATCCCAGTTCCTAGCACTAGTTTGTGTGGGTCAACTGGGGAGAGGGTAAGGATGTCCTCTGGTTCCAGTTTTGGTTGCCCGGGTATTTGTTGCCACTTCCGATCTAGTGACTCGCAATGGCAAACTATTTGCTGTACAGTTTCCCCGACTTGTCCGCATAATCTGTAGTTAAGGTCTCCATTGTACAGTTGTATTCTGTGCAGATGGTTCTTGAAAGCTATGTGTCTTATCAGAATTCCTGTAAAGGTGCTCAGCTAATTCCTTTTCATTTCAAAATTAGAAAATGATTCATTACTTATTAAATTTATTTTTATAAATCTTACCCATATAAAAACTAAAATAATAAATCACTAGGTCAGTTTAACAATAATTTTTTCGAGCCATATTGAATACACCCTAAAAAACGTAACATTACATTTGTTGGCCAACCGTACTTGTTTTATTTAGTTCTATTAGTTCACGTTTGATGGCTATCTTTTGCATTGAGTTAATTCCTACAGATGGCGATTGTAGGTTTTTTATTCTTAAAAATGTCTTGAAAGCATATTTTCGCTGTACTGGGAGTTGCTTATGGGTTTTGGCTTTCTGATGAGTCCTAACAAGGACGAAACAGCCTCTTATTGTCTACCTGTGTCCCAGGGTCGCATTACCTTTGGCATCCCTGTGTGACCTTTAATGCAAAAGATAGATGTACTACTTTGCCCGCCTGCCGCTAAAAACTTTCCTTCTATGTAACATTACTTTTTAAAGTCAAAAATGTTAGCATTTACGAAATTTTTATGAAGTTTCACATTTCATGTGAAATGAAAATAAAACATTTTTTAAATTTTTGCTTTTTTCGCTTTCTAATATATTATTCAAAGTTCAACGTTTTTAGGGAACACCTGGCGATGCATGAGAAAACCCACAATAGTGAAACTATGTGTACAATTTGTGCTGAGAAAATAAGTGATATCGTAGCATTAAAGAAGCACACGGATCAGCATTTTATCTATTCAGTGCCCTGTTCCTATTGCGATTTATCATTTTTAAGCGAATATGAATACCATATGCACAATTTCAACCATCACAAGTAAGTATTCGTCGTCAATTTAGTTACTAGCTTTCGGTTGGCAAGTCAGTAGCGCAAAGCAGGTGAATATTTTTTTCAAAATAATGGTAGGTTTTTAGCCCCCCTCTTTGCCAAAAATATTAAAAATTATATACTTTAGTAAAATACACGTCTCTTATACAGGGTGGCTCATTTGTGGGACAAAGTAATATACCGTCTCTACTATTAAAGAAAAAAAAGTTTCTATAAAAGTTGTGAGGTATAGAAAAATATATGTTCTGAAATTATTTTTAAATATACAGGATGGTCCAGAAAAGTGGGACAATAAAAAGATAATTTTTTTAAAATGGAATACCCTATATATTTTTAACATTTTTTGTTTTTTAGCACAATTATCTATATGACGCCATATTTAGTTTTTTGCAACGTTGCCAAACAAACTCCAAAATTCTTAAAGTTTTGGAAAAAAACAATATTACAAAATTACCTGTATTTCTCAATAAGAATATCGAAATTCGGAAATTTCTTGTAAACTCTTAAGTTTAGGGATAGAAAAACTGTCTCAAATCTTTAAGTACTTAAAATTTTGTACAGGGTGTTTTCTGTTGACATCGGAATATAGAAAATTTTAAAATACAATAACTCTGTTTTTTAAGTGAAATAGACTATATTTATTAGGTTCATCTGATACCTTTTATTGTTGTTAAGCCATACCTAGACCTAAAATTACTAGTTTTGCCAATATTTATTTAAACTTTTGTGAAAAAACTAAATGTAATTGAAAATAATGTCAAAATAAAATATGATGATGGTCGTTTTGACCTAAATACGTTAAGGCAATCAATTAATATGTTTGTGAAGTATTTTTGTGGATTTTTTTGTCTTCATTTATATAGAACGTTTATTTGTAGAGGTAGAAGACGAAAACACAGAGATCAAGAACTTAAGAAAATAGAGCAAGTAGTTTCCTACGTGGATATGGAGAGTAACAAGATGGTCAATACAGACTCCAGAATTCCCAACTACAGTACAAAAGAATACAGCGCGGTACCAATGATTCTTGATATTCGAGAAAATCCCAAATTTCGCGAGCCAACTTTTTACGAGTTGGATTTTCAAATACGACTTTCCGAACCCGTTGAAAACCCGGATGGTCGGACGAGTTTAGGAGACGATCTAAATCAGTGCCCAAGGTAGAAATATCTGATTTTTTAAAGCAGAACAATACATGATGGGAATTTTAAATGGAACGCTGCTTATAGCGGCTCTAGGAATAGGATATCTCTAAAATCCAAAAATACGTCCTCAAAGGATTTTATGGGACTCGCTTTTGACACGTAAAAAAAGGGAGGGAAACTTTTTTTTCAAATTAGACAATACCACTTGTGGCACCTTTTTGGAATGCTTATTCAAAAAGGAATTTGTCCATATTTTTTTGCATAAA
The DNA here is from genome assembly GCA_935413205.1 of Polydrusus cervinus. Classification (NCBI taxonomy): domain Eukaryota; kingdom Metazoa; phylum Arthropoda; class Insecta; order Coleoptera; family Curculionidae; genus Polydrusus; species Polydrusus cervinus. The sequence goes on from OW284514.1 coordinate 49,881,478, forward strand.
ACTAATTTTTAACGAATAATTACATTAAAAATACCTTTAAAACTGCAATGCCACTTTTTTAGCTTAACAATTGTTGAAAATGTGCCCCATTTGGGACATGCCCATCCGTACGTCAATCACTCTGTTTCCTTGGTAATACAGCCAGTTTTCTTCTTTTTTTTCTTGACAAGTTGTTTAAAATTTGTAACGATTTGATTTAAAAATGTGTTTAACTGAAACGCTAAAAAATATTGATGGGCGGCTTTGGAGCAAGAAAATGAAGTCAAAGTCATCCCGATTTGCCACCTCTGTCGCGAAGTGCAGTCATGTAAGACCTGTTCTTCAAAGAAGACCCCCAAAAGTATCAGATGAAACTAAATTTTATATTCTATTGAACGATCAAGAAAACCTAATTACACCAGCAAGGCAATTATTTCGTGACCACAATATCGATCATAAAACGGTGTTGAAGATTACAAAATCTACTAGGATAAAACCATTTAAAATGCAGCCAGTACAAGAGTTATTGATGACTTAGATAGAATATAATTTTGCGAAGTTATGATGGCCGCATTGGACAAGCGACAAATCGATTTAACTTGAATACTTTTTCTGATTACTCTAAATAGTAAAATTTAAGCAAAAAAGATTTATGTTTTAAAGGGAATTAACCGTTATACAATCGCTAGGCAAAATCTAAACTTCTAAACCTATTATAAATTAATTTCCATTTTAAGTTAATCGACAAAATTGTCGATAATTTTCCGACGAAAATCCTCATTGGATTGTTGAATGCCACTCTCAACGCCAAGGGAAAGTAAATGTTTGGACTGGAATAATAGGCGACAGAATGATTGGTCCATTCTTTTTTTAAGGCAATTTAAATGAAGAACTGTATTTAAATTTTCTTCAAACATTTTGAATGTCAGAATTTCAAATAATATTCCCTAATTTTTTTTTTCGTCAGGGCCTTAATTCTTGGTTCATGGTGGTAGACTTTCTCATGAGGATATGCCATTTTTCCCAGAAAATTGGCGATCTCGTATTAACACATTTTATAGGGAAAGTTTCCAATAAGACCACTGGAATTCCAGTTTAACTCAAGAATTTAGAAGTGGATCTTGGAGATTGCCGTGGGGACATTGCGACCGGAATATTTCCTCAAGGGAATAAATTCCACCGCTAGAAGAATTGCGGCCCAGGTTGGAGCCCCTCCCTACTTTGCAAGAAATGTAAGATAATTCTTAAATATGACATTTTCAAATAGGTGGATAGGACGACGAGGATTTATAGAGTGGCCGCCCAGATTCCCGGATATTACAACCTTAGATTTTTATATATATGAATCGATTTAAAAAGCAGGGTCTACGTCATCAGACCTAGCAATCTGAAAGAGTTGAAGGCAAGGATTCGGGCAGAGATAAGTTTAAGCACTCCAGAAGTTTTGGAAAGAATAAGGGAAGAGTTCTGCCATCGATTGGGTCTGTGCCAAAAGGTTCAGGGGGCACATTTTCAACAATTGTTATGCTAAAAAAGTGACATTACAGTTTCAAAGTTTTTTTAAATGTAATTATTCGTTTAAAATTAGTTTTTATTAAATTTCTGGCACATGGTATCACGGATGAAAAAAATATAGAGAAATCTCTTTTTCAATAAGCTTTTTAAAAAGGTGCCAAAGTGGTCTCGTACAATTTGAAAAAAAAATTGTTGGTGCTGCGCCCCCCGCCCCTTTGGAATCCTAATTTTTTCTACGTGACAAAAGCGAGGCCCATAGAAAATCTTTGAGGGAGTATTTTTGGATTTTTGAGATATCCCTACCCTGTATAGTAAAGTGTTCTTTTCGGCTGCAACTAAAGTAAAATGGTCGTTTGAAATATAGTTCCTTTTTTTACAGGTTAAGCCCTCGAAGTTCGAATTTTTCAAGTAGTATATCCAGTGACAGCGATTCTGATTCTCCCACGTCAGATTATAGTCCTTCTGTATTAGTAAGCCAAAGAAAAAGGATAAAATATTTCCACAGGAAAGAAAGATCAACGAGTAAAGGTACAAGGTCATCGCCGAGAGAATCATCTACGAGCAGTAAATTAGACAATTTGTATGTGGACCTGAGAAGATCTGATGTTTCCAATATCAAAGATAGGTTATCCCCTCAAAAGGGTGCTCCAGAAGTTAGGAGCGAGCCTATAACATATGATGAAGGAAGGTAAGCGAGTGGCGAACCCAGGCTCGCGTTGTCGTTTAAATCCGTTTCAATCGAGGAGTCTCCCGCGATGGGTACATTCTTTTAAATGGTTTTCCCCATTGGTGTCCGCCAAATTCGATCTGACTTTAAGGGTATATCCCAACTTTTTAGAAGGTTGTTTTAAAAGAGTTTAAGTATGGATCTCTAGGATACCAAAGGACTACCCATTTAAATATAACACGTCAATTCCGTAACACTCTGGATCATTGGCACATTCACATAATTTATTTATTTATTCAAAGCATCAACAGCAAAAAGCCAATTACAGACACTCACCTTGAATTAATAGTCAGGCAACAATCATAAAAAACAATAACAAGTAGCTGAGCAAAGTATGTATAACACAAAAATTGTAAAATACGACGTATACAACAATTAGTTTATAAGTAATTTATGTAAGTTTCTTAAGGCTTCTCAGATTAACAAGGTCGATATCAATATCAAAAGAATACAAATTAAATAAATGACATAATCTATACAGGGGGGAACTTCTGTAAAGATTCGTTCGCGGAAAGGTCGGATAAAAAACATTACGATTTCTAGAGTTAGCTGTTCAAGAATATAAGGACAGTCAATATCACCCTTAGGGATTTTAAACACAACACAAGAAGATCCTTATCCTTCTTTTCTTAAACATAATATAAGAAAATTCCCAAAAGATACTCATTATCACAACCCAGAAGAGGATAAATCCCAAACTTTCTGTAATGCATGCATTTTAAAAACTTTCTTTGCACTCCCTCAATCATCTTTATCCAAAGGTTATACTGAGGAGACCAAATTATGCTGTCATATTCCAAAATTGGTATCACCAAACTGTCAAACAAATAAAGGCTGACATCAACATTGAAGTCTTTAGTACTTCTTGCAATTAATCCTGCAGTTCTTTGGGCACTCTCAATTTTAGAAATTATATGACTGGAAAAAGATAAGATAGTATCCAATAAGATTCCCAGATTCTTCCGCTCATCAACCCTTTTAAGTTCAGCATCATTCAATGTATAATCATGGACAACAATATTTTTATTAAGTTTAACGACATACAGGCACACTTATCTACATTTAAGTTAAAACCATTTAGATTACACCCACTAGCAACATCACAGAAATCCTGCTGAAGTGTCTCACAATAATTCCTGAAATTAATTTCAAGAAAAATCTTAAAATCATACGGAAATACTAGGCCTTTTGAATTCTTAACCTTAGTCATAACATAAATCTGTTACAAGCCACTATGAAACGCAACGGTCCCAGATTAGAGCCTTGCGGCACCCCTGATATACTCTTATAAACAACAGATCTAGATCCTTTTATTTCTACGTACTGTCTTCTACCGACCAAATATGACTGAATCAGTTTAATTAGAAATGAAGACATTTAAATCAAAGAATTTAGAATAACACAATGCCTCATTCTGTCAAAGGCTTTCTCCATATCAGTATAAATAACGTCTACTTGAGTTTTCCGGTGTAAAGCATCATGTACGTATTGAGAAAAGGTAGTCAAGTTGGTAAAAGTAGATCTTTTTGGTAAAAAAACCGTGCTGACACGAGGATATCCACCCGAAACTTCACTAAAGAGCATGTCAAAAATTATACGTTCAAAAATCTGGAAGACCGCACATACAATAGATATTGGACGATAGTTCTTAATATCTTGCCCGGAGCCATTCTTATAAAATGGACATAATGTTTTAATGTCGCACATTTTTGTAAAATATTAATTTTTTTAGTGATAATTCAGACATACAAACAGAGATGCACTACTTGGTGGACGGGAACACTCTTCATACCAATGTTGAATTGGCTGACATTGTAAATGTTAATAGTTCTTCAGGTTCAAGTGAGTCCAATCCTCCCGGAGACGGTGTGGCATTGGATCCGGATATAGCGAATAATTAGGTTAGGTTTCAAATTATTTCCTTTGCATTTTAGTATTTGTAAGAAAAGGAGAATAGTCGAAAAAATATACAATTTTAGGTTTTTCATTTTCTTTTATTGTGTGTATTTTTTAAATTTTCTAAATAAATTATATATATGCTTTCTCGTATGTTACTTTTTGTAGTATGTCGAGATATATTTTTCTAAATACGGACTTGTCCGTGACCGTTTTGTAGAGTAGATACTGCAATATCGATTTTCAAATAATTAACACTGTTGTAAAACTTAAATCATTCATTCAAAATGTGATTTTGTTTATTTTTTAAAATATAAAAATTAAGAAGTACAAGGATTTAAGAGACGAATATGAAATTCCAGGAATTTTTCCAATGTCCAGATAAATATACATTTTACGAATTTAAGTTTAGTTTAATTTTTCAATTCGAAGATATGTATATTCTATTTTTTAATGATTTACAAATAATTTACATTTTATTCGTTAAATTGTAATTCCTAAGTAATTCACGAAAAGTACGTTTTTTTAATATAAAAACGGGATATTACCGAGAATTAGAAAAATATTACAGGAAAAAATCAAAAACTTTAAATTTCATAACAAAGCAAATTGTATACTTTTCATTAGGTCTTTGAAGTTTTAGGCAAATATATAACATGCAATTGCTCTAGTCAATTGAAAGTAATTTCAATTTATAAGCAATGTTCCCATACACGTTTAACGGTTGATATTAAATTGTATACCGGGTGACACAATGGTATTTACCCCGCCAATTTTTTCCGTATTTTTTTAAAATGAAGATATAAAATTTTTTAGTAGCTAATAGTGTGTGAATTGTAATTTTTCGGCAAAATCAAACCTTCAAATCCAGTTTCGGTTCAACTTTATATTAATAAACCTTTACTGCTTTTTGTGTCATTCGGTATAGGTTTCTACTCTCCTGTATTTTTGGATTTTTCTCCTTTTTCAACCATTTTTGTTGAATTAGACTTCTTAGCCCGCAACAGCTGAATCTTGGAATTTCAATCTACAGTGTGTCCCTGTCCACGGATAGAGCTTGTTCTTGCTTGTATTGAAACTATAATTTCGAATGCCAGATTTGTGATTACTTTACACGTAAATCAAAAATAACATTTATTTTTAAATTTCGGGTTATTCATTTTATGAAAATATTTTCAAACCCGTGATTTGTTACAAACGAATTCTAGTCTATTAGACGTTTTTCTTACTTATAAATTGTCACATTATGTTATCTCTATATTTAAAAAATAATCCAGCTTACTTTTATAAGTGATTTAGCAAAAACTACTTTGGGAAAAATGTTTATTAGACTTTTTGTACAATTATTCGTGTCACGGTTTTGAAAATATTTTCATAAAATTTTTTAAAAAATCATAACCCAAACAATAAAAAATGTTATTTTTGATGTACCCTGAAAAGTAATTACAAATCAAATCAAATTGTAGTTACAACACAAGCAATCGTTTTTAATAAAAATTTATTTTTCTTCTAAATAATTTTTAAAAATATTTTTTTTTCCAAACTGTGTATAAAGTTTGTACAATTACTGGCTGGATGCACGTCACAGCTGCCGTATTTTTTGATTCGAGTCATATAGTTGATTAAATCGCATATTTTTTCAATTTTACCAGGATTTCAATAAGCTTCAAAATGACCATTTCTTTTTATGCTTAATAATGGGACATATTTTCATTTTTTGTTTCTGTCATGATTACGTATTTGTAAGTTGTGACGTCCAACCAGCCAGTAATTGTACGGACTAAACACATTGTATATAGAAAGATATTTACAAACTCGTTCGATTCCAAAAATAAGTTACCAATTTTTAACACTTTCGTTTTCCTTAGCGTTTAAAATTAAAGGTTTTGGCCCAATAAAGTACACCCATGTCTCAAAAAAATCAGATTTTTCACAGACCCATGCATTATTTGGGTCATTCTTAGGTATGGTATTTTTGATCAAAAAAAAATGTTTAAAAGTTTTAAATACCTTGTATAACAGTCGTCAAGGGTTCTAAAGTTAGAACCGTCATAAATTGACAGTTCTGGGTATAAACTGACAACTATCATAATAATGTTGGTCTGAATAAAGATTTTAGACAATAATCAACTAATCAGCGACTTTGACTCTGACATAAATGACTTTGGCAGAAATTATTTTCTCCCAATCAATATGTTGTTTTTTTTTACTTTTTAAGCAAGAATTTTTTTTTTATTTTACTAGCTTTAGCTCGTTTCCCTTAATTATTATGATAATGGGGTTTCTTAAAAAATCCATTCTCTTATGGGGAAACGTAAGGACACAAATCTCATTTTAGCTCGGACTGACCCACCCATACATTAGTAAGTACTGTGATACCATGGTACTATTACTAAAAAAGATAAAACCACTTGACGATCCAATTTCGTATGGCGTCACTGAGAGACCACAATTGTCAGTATGGAAAAGCTTAAGCGCTATAATTGTTCGTCTGTGACATCAAAACGACGCACCGACCGTGCAATACAGGTCTCGACATGACGTCAAAGTGACGCGTGCGTTTATCTTCTTTAGTAATAGTATCATGCTATGATACTATATTACAGGATGATTTAAATAAAAGCAAGTGCTTTACGTGGTTTCTGTAAATAGAAGGGTTTTTAGTGTAATTTTTATAATTAAAATAATTCCAGAAAAACTACTATAATACAAACTTAATTTTTTTACAAATTTCCTAATACATTTTTCTTGTTTTGGTGCCCGTACATACAGTACAGTACCGTATACGTAAACTTTTATACATTTTATTCCCTTTTTGCTTTTTTCATTTGTTTTCGAACAATTTTTATTTACTTTAAAAGTATTAGTATTAAGTATAAATAAAATAGACAGAAGTTCTCTCAGTCTCATTAAAGTTTGTGGCTATTTTATTTATACTTAAACCAGGTCTCTTAGAGCAAATGGACAGCTTCTTCGAATTGGTAATAAGTCATATATCGTAATAATAACTTATATACTTGGTTTTAAGCAAAATTGTATATTTTCAATCGCACAGTTGGTTTTACGAACCTGCTAAAATGTTTTTTTTTCAAATTTCATTAATTTTTCTTGGGAATTTTTCTCTTGAAGAAAAACTTGACCACCAGTAGATAACAAAACTATTTACAATTAGATTTAAGTCCAATGTTCATGCAATTATTATTCATCAAATTTACGGACCACAGTTCTACCATAGTCACTGAGAAATCCGCCCTGTACGATGACTCGTTCTAATCTGTACTATAGTTAAGTTGAAAAGGTTATTTTATGTTTGCCAGTAATTTTGTGTTAACTTGTTGACAACTCTCTGATGATGTTAAGGTTATGGTTAAAATATTAGGGTCCGCTAGATCCATCTCCTGCTAACTTTACCTACAAGATAATTTCCCAAGAATCTGGCAGGTAAAATTATCAGGAGATGGATCTATCGCGACTAATGAAATTTAAACTCTTAACGTGTTGTATGAATTAGTGCCAGGATTTTTTTTGATAATTTTCAAATACTGTGCAATTGCATTTTTACAAAATTAATAAAATAATATTATTTAAAACACATTTTAACTACGAAATATGGCGATGCCAGTACAGGATTCGTATCTTGTAAATTTTAATTTGAATCGGAAAATAAATACAAAGAACTTCTGTTCGAACGTTTAACCGATCAAATGTGTCGGTTTTATCCTAATATCTTTTTAAATATGTCGGTGAAAAATAATACATGGTAAATTGGAGCCATCCCCCACCCTGTATAAGTAAGATTCAATTTATTCTTTACGAAAATATTACCAGGTACTTATTTAAATCATAAAGTAACAAATAAGTCATTATTTTATTTAAAATAGAGTTTCAAATTTCAAAACCTAAAGTATAATTTTACATAATTATTGTGTAATTCTCTGAAAATAAATTTTTTTCGCACCCTGTATAAGCAATTTTTTATTTTATTTTTTACGAAAATATTGCCAGGTTAATTTTATTATTTAAATCATTCAAATTATAAAAGTAACAAATAAGTCATTATTCTATTTAAAATAGGGTTTCGAACTTTAAAATTAAAATTTCTCAAAAACATCTAAAATGACCTTCCCCCTTTCTTCCCTGCACTCTTCACTTCTTATTTTACGTTACAAATTAAGATATTAACTAACCTAATTATTAAACTATATAGGGACAGCATTTATATCGAGAACGCGTAGTATTTTTTTGAAACTACGACAAAATTGGAAGATTGGCACCAATGCATTCTACAAGCGCGGGCGGAGGGCTGACGGAGGCTCAGGGTGCGAGTCACGTGTATTTTCTCTTTCTAGCTTACTGCCTACCGGCTCTCTCGCTTGCTTCCACTCGTATAAAAGCAGTGCTTTTGCTTTTTCATAAGCGGTTAATATAATGTAAAATCTCTGCTTTCCAAACTGTTAAACGGGATGCTAATGCGGCAATCGAATTTACGATTAATTGGCAACGAATGCGTTCTTAGAAATGATCTTCAATGTACGATTAACTTTTCGGTCCTGGTCCTCTACATACACAGAAATATTGCCGGATATTAAACGGATAAGAATTTAAATGTAAAGAAATTATTTTGGTTGGAGTTTGTTTTATTCCCAGGGTAGGCAATTCTTTTTGCCTGTATTGTATGCACGCCACCGGTAAGTAAAACAAAAAATTTAAAATCGTTGGTGCAGGTAGTACGCTCTCTAAAATTGTCTGTGACCTAGATGAATTGCTTGCATAAGTCTCCACACAGGTCGGTATCTTTGTGAATTATTGACGCTGCTGCTAATCGCGTGCAAGACCAGTTTTGTCCGTGCAAGAGCAAGGGATTTTTAGATAGTTTAGATTGATTTTGAACTACCCCCCTTTGAAAAAAAGCTGTTAAATGTTAAATTACCATCTTCACAAAATGATTGCTGCTGTCGCGGGTATTAAAATAAAAACCTACTTAATTTATTATAATAACTTATTGTAAAGTATGTAAAGTAAATGTTAGTTGAATAATTTAAATTTTAAGTTTGTAATGTTTATTAATAAATTTTAATGAACTTTAAAATAATCGAAATGTATTGCTATAGGAGACACGATCAGTAGTACTAGATGTCAATACCATACGTTACTAAATACGTGATAAATAATAATTATTCCATTAATATGTTAGTAATGATGACAGTAATGCTAATCGTGTAAATTCCTATAAACTTTTTTTAAAGTTTTCTTATTTCCAAGAAAATACCTCCATACTTAATGTTTATGTATTACGGTAAAAAAAATTGTTTTGTTTGTAGATAATTATCATCGGTTTTTATTTTTAATTGCAGGTTTATAGTATACAAACAACGATCATATTATTACTTATTACTCAATAGAGTGGGCGGAAACATACTAAAACTAACAAACTAAAAGCTACCCTTTAATGTGAGTAGTTATGGATGCTTTTTAGTTTTTTGAAAGCATAGGCAGTGGCGGCACGTGATAGTCTACAGGGTGGCCCATTTGTCTGACAAAGTAATATACAGTCTCTACTATTAAAGATATCAAAAAAAAGTTTTTATAAAAGTTATGTGGTACAAAAAAATATATGTTCTAAAATTATTTTTAAACATACAGGATGGGCCAAAAAAGTAGGGCAATAAAAATATACATTTTTTTAAATGGAACACCCTATATATTTTAGCATTTTTTGTTTCCTTACAAAATTATCCATATGACGCCATGTTTAGTTTTTTTAATTTTTTGCAGCGTTGCCAAACAAAATGCAAAATTCCTAAAATTTTGGAAAAAACATTATAGTAAAAAATTACCTGTATTTCTCAATAAGAGTATCGAAAATCGAAAATTTCTTGTAAGCTCTTAAGTTTGGGGGTAGATAAACTGTCTTAAATCTTTAAGTACCAAAAATTTTATACAGGCTGTTTTCTGTTGACATCCAAATACACAAAATTTTAAAATACAATAACTGTGTTTTCAAATCAAAACACCCTATATTTATTAGGTTTGTCAGATAGATATTGTAAGTAGGTATCCTTTATTATTGTTAAGTCATACCTATACCTAAATTTACTAGTTTTGGTGAAAAAAACAATAATTTTTATTTTTCTAGTAAGCCATGACCAGCAAACTAAAAACAAATGTAATTAAATATTATCCCATATTAAAATAAATTGATAACCATAGTTAATTACGTATTTATTTAATTTAATAAAATATTGTTTTTATTACGCAACTTGATATTGAAAATAAGTTTACAAATATTATAAATATAATAATTATAAATATGATATTATATTCAATTACATTTGTTTTGACTTTGCTAGTCATGGCTTACTAGAAAAATAAAAACTATAGTTTTTTTTACCAAAATTTAAATAAAAATCGAAATATTGCCAAAACTAGTCAATTTAGGTATAGGTATGACTTAACAATAATAAAAGATACTTACAGTATCTATCAGACGAGCCTAATAAATATAGGGTGTTTCATTTGAAAAAACAGAGTTATTGTATTTTAAAATTTTGTGTATTTGGATGTCAACAGAAAACACCCTGTACAAAATTTTTGGTACTTAAAGATTTAAGACAGGTTGTCTACCCCTAAACTTAAGAGCTTACAAGAAATTTTCGATACTCTTATTGAGAAATACAGGTAATTTTTTACTATAATGTTTTTTCCAAAATTTTAAGAATTTTGCATTTTGTTTGGCAACGCTGCAAAAAATTAAAAAACTAAATATGGCGTCATATGGACAATTTTGTAAGAAAACAAAAAATGCTAAAATATATAGGGTGTTCTATTTAAAAAAATGTATCTTTTTATTGTCCTACTTTTTTGGACCATCCTGTATGTTTAAAAATAATTTTAGAACATATATTTTCTTATACCTCACAACTTTTATAAAAACTTTTTTTTGATATCTTTAATAGTAGAGACGGTATATTACTTTGTTAGACAAATGGGCCACCCTGTATACAGTTGGGGAAGAACCCCTAAAATCAGACGTAATTTGCGCACGTCCATGGAAAAACTGGTAGAAAAATGGAGTCATGTGTTTTTTCCCATATTATTAAGGTATAGCACAGATTAGTGCCTATAACATATATTTAATTCTCTATACAGAGTACTACAAGGGGATCTCGAAAACGGTAAGAAATAGGAAGTTCGTTAAATTGAGGCAAAGTTTCGTATTTTGAGGCTTAATAATTTCGTGAAAGAAAATTTTAAATATTCCGAATACCTTCAGATATTCGAAAAAAACCGAAATTTTTAGTTTTGGGTTTTAATTGTTTACGCCTTCATTTTTGACTTGGGGAAAAAAAACAAAAAACACTTTTATAGCCGTTCTTTATGTTCTACAAGATGGCTTTATTAGTTTTTAAATTCGATATTTCGTTCTTTAGATATTAACCTCGTCATTTTTTTTTAAATACGGACCTGGGATTTTAAAACCATTTTTAGGGACTTCTACGCTTTAGAAATTTATTATAATTTAAAGGTTTTAAAATTTTAACATTTTACATCAAATATCACATCATTAGTATTTCAAATTATTCTTTCTTTACTATTACGGTTTTGGAAATTATTTTTAGGATAACTTAAATATTAAAATTACATTACATCACAGGAAGTTATGGTGTTTAGGCCGTTTATTATTTCAATAAGATTTACCGTAACAATTAAATACTCAAGGAAGTAAGTTAAAATTAAAAAAAACTTTATTGTATTAAATATGTTAATCTTAGAAGTCCAAAAAATTGTATTTAAAATTCCAGGTCCGTATTTAAAAAAATTGATTTTAGGTTGGTATTTAAACGAAACGTCGAATTTAAAAATAATTACGCCATCTTGTAGATCATAGACGGCTATGAAAAAGTGTTTTTTAAATTTTTTCCCAAGTCAAAAATAAAGGCGCAAAAAAATAGAAATGTCGATTTTTTTCGGATATCTCCGAAAGCATTTGGAATAATTACAATTTTCTTTTACCAAATTATTAAACCCCAAAATACTCACACGAATTTGTAGCACCCTGTATACACCTATAGAGAATTTAAGCCATTATTTTCTATTTAAAGCAGCTTGAAAAATAAATTTCGAACTACCTTTAATAGGTTCAATTTTTTTTTAGTTTATCAAAAGTAAATGGTTACTAGAATGTATTCTCTCTGTTTTATGTTTAAATTAAATTCTTAGCCGTATGCTAGGTAGTAATTTGTTTTCCACTCACTCTATTACACAAAGTCTAGCCCTGTTTTTTTATTTAAGTCATTTAAAAAGTAGATGCAACCGAGCCATTTTTTCACGCAACAACTTATCAAACTTTTGATTCTTGTTGAATTGTACCTGTTAAATTGTAAATAATTGTATTGTAAGTTTTAGCATATTTTAATTGTTAATACAAATGAAAATCCATATGTTTGTTAAAAAAAAAAGAAACCAAAGATTTCTATAATAAAATTGTACTATCTAATTTGTAATAGTATTATACCGGTAAAAACAATATTTTTACTTTATTTACCACCTTGATTTTCACTTACCGGTATTTTTTATTAGTTAGTTTTATTGTATTTGTTGCATTTTTTTCTTTTATTAATTTTGTTCAAATACTAAAATACGAATAAACAAGAGACGTTACTAAACACTATCTGACTGATATTATTTATACCGTCTTTTGGCAAAATGCAGAGTTTTAAAAACGGGAGATCGTGTAGAGGTCATTAGTTCACTATATGACCAAAAATGTTAGGCTTTTTCAAAAAGCGAACAATATGTCTACACTATTTGCCGGCGTTTCATGAAATGCCTTGGCTTTTCATGAAATAATGGATTTCACTATACGACTACGACATATGTCTTTGTAAAACGTTCTAATTGAATGTTGTATTACGTTATTGTTACGGGTTTAAACCGAATGACCAGAACGTTCTAATTAAATTAAATCTCCATAAAAATTTTAAAAGTAAATTTTGAATGTTAAATTAAATTTTACTTTAACGTTTTGGTAAACTAAAATACGAAAAATTATGGTTACAGGAATTTACACCCATTTTCAATTTTTTATTTTTAGTTCATCCCAACCTAATACGTATTAAAAACTTAAGCAAACTTTACGTTTTTAAAGAAATTACAGAATTATTTTGAGATAAAAGATATTGGCTGGTTAGGTTTTACACAGAGCGTTTTAGAAATTAGGAATTTTTTAATAAATTAAATTTCCTAAACTAGTGTTTATATTCCTTTTAAACCCCCATCACAAAATAATCATAAAAATCGTCGTATATCACCTTAGTAATATAAAATTAAAGGACTTTTAGTATTTAAATTAAAAAAATAGCTCAATTGCTACTGAACCACTGTTTTTTATATAGCAGAGGACTTTTCTCAGAAGTGTAGTAATAATTTCAGAACCTTCTCTAATTAAGTTAAAGAAGTTGTCCATATTGTCACGCCCAGATTTTAGGGTGTGACGAGGGACGTAAAGGTAGCACGGAACCTTAGCGGCTATTAGTAAAACAAAGCGTTTTTGAAAATAAATTTATTAAAATGATAAAAATGATTATTACCTGAAGGGTTTACAAAAGAATCAAAATTAAATAAAACCTGGATTTAAACCTTTGCCAACAGTTGAAAATAAAATTATACTTACATAAATTTTAGGCTCATCGCTGGCGTCTTGAGGACCAACAAAATTTCACAAATTTACGAACTGAATGTCACGGACCGGAGCACTAGTACCGATAGATAGTTCTTCCCTCAATCACGTGCCGTTTTGTCAAGTCAGCAATTTTTCCCACTTTAGGGAAATAATAAACTTAGGTCGTGAACCTTATTTTTGCTGACTTGATGACACCACAATAATTGTTAGATCGGGATGTACGTATAACATTTCATAATTATAACTTTTTAAGATTTATTTAATAAACTTGGCGCCGGTTTCATGTTGCGTTGAATGGCCTGTGTTAAACGCGAATAATGATTAAAATTTTAAAATGGAAAATATTGATTTATGAAATGTTATGATCTTATGATTCCCTATTGTGACAATATTATAGGGAAATAAATGAGACACTTAGCTACTGATATGTTAAGTACTTTATAGTGTCTGTTTACAGGTTGGAGATAATCAGCAGGTTTCTTAAATGATTTGGCCTTCCATTACTTTTTTTTTAATCACAACGTTCCAGTCGTCTTTAGATGAATACTAAATAAGTTCAGTAACTACAGTTCTATTTATACTGGCTAGTTGCACTGAAGCATAATATAATAAACCGAAAAGAACCACACCGAAGGAAGTTGCTACCAGAACCCACGTTGTTTTAGTAACTAATTAGATAATAATAATAGTAAGTAATTGGATATAAGAAATATCTGGAAACATAGTAATAACTGGACTAACACTCCAGTTACCTCTTTTTCACTCGGGAGCATTAATTTTTTTGTTTTACAATATCCAGTCCTGACTGGAAAGGGTATAGTCGGATCTGGTCTTATCGTGCGGGTCATACGATTCAAGAAAGACATACTCTCGGTTTTTGTTTTCTTTACTTGCAAAGCACTGGGAATTAGTTTAAGGACTGTGCAGAAAATTGTGCATGAAACAAAACATAACATATTACCCAAGAATACTAAAAAGTGTAAACGAAGAAAGCCAAAGACTGAGGATGTAAGCGAAAATATTAAAATTGAAGTTCGAAATGTGATTTACGATTTATACAAATCAAAAACCAATGTTATTATATTACACAAGAGTACTGGAAGAAATCGGTGGAACATACAGAAATATTAATAAGGGATTGGTGGGATCGAGAACAAGTACTAAGATGTCGAAGTAGCGCCAATGATAATTGCTCCATTCGAAGACGACGAGGACTTTTCAGATTTTATAAGTGACGATGAGAGTTTTTAGGCTATAATTATAAATGGTGTTTTTCGTTTACATTTTTTAGTATTCTTGGGTATTATATTATGCTTTTTTTTCATGCACATTATTCTGCATAGTCCTTAAACTAATTCCCAATGTTTTCATTACGGTTTCTTGCATATTTGTTTGCGAATTTTCACTTTTTCTTTCATTATCGAAATAGTTTATCAGACTAAATGCCATTGTATTTTTAGGTTTTAGTAGTAAAATTGTTAAAATAAATTGCACTGTTTATTATTGTCGTTTTTAATTAAAGGGTACAGTTAGTAGGTATATAACTAACGATTATATAATTTTTTTGTAACTTTTTCAACTCCCCTGTACATAATTTTTACCAAACTAATAATATTAGGTATATGTGGCTATCTTCGCGATAGCTAAAATAATGAAACTATTTTTCCTTCCTTCGGTATATTTGTAAATAATCTCACAACATTTTGATAGCCTCTGTGTTGTCTGATTTGATGCATGTGATCAGTGATCTTTGGACCCGCACGTTAAGACCAGATCTGACTATACATACTATCAGTGTACCTATAAGACTTTATAATCATTTACCAATTAACATAAAAATATTAGATAACTTAAAACACCTAAATAAAAAGCTTTTTAATTTACTGGTGGAAATAGAGTCCTACAATGTGGATGAATACTATAGATATCTTGGTCAAGGATAAGATCTTGTTTAGTCGAGGTTGTAGGATAAAAATTATATTTTACTAAGCCTGTAGACATACTATTTGCAATTTTTTGGTGTTGAAAATTGATACTATTTAATTGTATTTAATAAAGATAATTTATTATTATTATAATTAACCTAGCTATGCTTCAGTGCACCTAACTAGTATAAATATGCTAACGCAGGGGTCTTTTTAACCCCTTGGGAAAATATTTTAATTAACGAAATTTGATAGTAATTGGGTGAATTTTTGACAATTTATAGGCGTGGCCCTGGAAAATTTTTCCTTGCGGCGTTTTTTCGACGTGGTGTCGCTTAACATTTCATGTTGCCAGCCATTTAAATTAGCTACGGCCCGCCACTGGTTCTAGGTACTCTAAGCTTAAGAAATTCTGGATTCTTGGCTTTTAATATACTAAAAGCTATTAAAAAGGTACACGACAAAAAACATCAACATTTTTTAAATGTTTATTAAAATATCTAATATGATTTGATAAATGTTTATAAATACAAGTAGTGTGTTGTGTGCCTGTTTTTCTATGTGCCTACACAACTATCGTTTTACAAGATTAAAATTTGTAGTTATTTACGAAGGACATCACTTAAAGGAATACCGCTAGAATGAACATCTCGATTTTAACAAAACTTGACATTTAAAAAACCCCATTTTCGTTTCTGCCGTCCATATTTACATTAATATACAGGGTAATTCCTAAGTTGATACTTTTTTAGCTGTGTATAGAAGGCATTAAACTAAACATTTTCAAATACCTTTTTTCAAAAAACTTAAAAATAGGCAAGATACAGTAGTAAAAAATCTAAGTGCGGGCCTGGACATTAAAACGTTGCCTGCTATACTTTATGTTGTTTTTGTCTTATTAGTCATGCAATTTACAGGTCGGTGGTCAGTTATTTATTTGGCAATCTGCTGCGGTGTTTTGCTGAAGCAAGTTAATTTTAAATTGGGGACATGCGAAAATGGTAAAATTTGAACAATAGTAGATATGGTGCTAATTTACAGCGAATGCCGTCAAAGTGCGTCTGCTGCTTCGAGATTATACGATTTGATGTGATGATGATTGTAACACCCAGAAGTTTTCTTAATGTTATTCAACGGGAAAGTTAGGCAGGACCGTATTTGATCCATAGTGTAATAAATGAATGTAAGTATTTTATTTTTGAGTTTTTTGAAAAAAGGTATTTGAAAATGTTTATTTTAATGCCTTCTTTACACAGCTAAAATAGTTATTTGTTTTACTAGGCACAAAAGCACGAGATTTAAGGCTACGCCTCGGCTATGAAACACCAGCCGCGGCATTAAATCTGCTTTTGTGCCGTGTGAAACATATAATTTTTTCTCCAAATTTGCTCCAATTTCACGAAAATTCGTCTTTTTTATATTTATTTTAATAATTATTGCGTTTCATTAAAGGTAACTGGCTTTTCGTTATTATGTTTACCGCTGATAACGTTTGGTGGATTGTTTTGTTTACTTCAGTGTCATTGTCATTTTAAAAGTTCAAATTTGTTTGAAATGGACCAAATTGAAAGTGCATGAAGATGAGTTATTGCCACTAACACCACCTGAGATAAGAGACCAAGCGCGAGACGTGGAATTGAATCTACTACCGGAGAAGTCGAGAACTGTATATGAACTCACATACCGCAGATTCATGGAATATAGGCAGAAGAACAATGTAGGATCTTTCTCTGAAAATGTGCTTATTGCCTATTTTTCCGATCTTTCGAAGCAAATGAAGCCCTCAACATTATGGTCTACCTATTCGATGTTGAAAGCTACCCTAAACATAAAAAACAACGTTGATTTGTTACGACTTTTACTGCCTAGGCAGAAAAAGTGTCCCTTTTAGGCCTATTCAGTATCATTAAAAAGCTACATTTAATGTCATTTGGAGAAAAAGAAGTATCAACTTAAAAATCAACCTGTATAACATTAAAACGTTTTCTTTGTTGTTTTATTTCGATATCTTTCGTGGTTCCGCACAAACAATCGAAAATGTGATTTTTGCGAAATCTTGACCCCTTTGAGGTTTAATCGACTCGACTTACTTAATAACTCGAAACTCTCATGTAGTAAGGTTAGCTAGATTCTATAAAACCAGGCATTAATGTTTTATTTGTGATGTTCTATTGGTATACCAAATTTCATCAAAATCAAGGGGAACCAGTTATTTCGGTCTCTTTATAAGTTGAGAGTGCTTTATCTATTTAACATCACATTATATGATGAAGGAGGACGTCGTTGAACAATAAAAATTCAAAACTATTCGTTCGTACAGTAGTTAGTAATTTTGATTTTCTGGTTTCAGAAGTTACGGTCTAACTATACAGTGTGTACAAAAAAAGTATACAACTATGGGA
This sequence comes from Polydrusus cervinus, assembly GCA_935413205.1. Classification (NCBI taxonomy): domain Eukaryota; kingdom Metazoa; phylum Arthropoda; class Insecta; order Coleoptera; family Curculionidae; genus Polydrusus; species Polydrusus cervinus. The sequence goes on from OW284514.1 coordinate 49,899,604, forward strand.
AATTCTTTTATTACCGATTTCTCAGAAAATGTTATTCTTGATAAAAGTTGGTGCATGCCTAAAAACTATAAACGCATATTTCAGATTTCACCTGTGGCTAAGAGTAAGGGAGCAAATTTCATTCTTTCGAAATTGCCTTAAGAGTAATAAATGTACCTAAATTATGATAAATACAAGACAACGGCAGTGACTGAGGTAAGTTACTGGCATTAGACCGTGGCTGAGTTGGATCCTCGGAGTGGGCATACGCACAATAAAAAAAAGTAAGTCCGAAATTTAGCAGGTCTAAGAATGCAGGGAAGATTGTTAAATGTATCATCTTCCAACGCATCCCCTTCACGCCGGTAACCAGGCCCGTGCTGAGAAATATTACAGGAATTCGGACAGGACACATGGCTTTCAAGAACCATCTGCACAGAATGCAACTGTACAATTGAGACCTTGACTCCAGATTATGTAAACAAGTTAGGGAAACTGTACAGCACATAGTTTTCCATTGCAAGTCACTCGATCAGAAGAGGCAACAAATACTCGGGCAACCAAAACTGGAACCAGAGGACATTCTTACCCTCTCCCCAGTTGACTTACACAAACTAGTGAAAGGAACTAGGATCACGGAGTGGATGTATATCAACCAAACAGGGTGAGCACAATGGGCCTGTCCTAAGTGGGTCCGGCGCATGGGCGGGCCCTCAGAAAAAAACATTACTTAAGCAGGTTACAGTCCTTCCTTTTTTTCGTCGAATTCTTACTCTACTGATGAGCTATGATATGGCGAATGAATGGCATGGATCTAATGAAATGAAAGGAAACCCGTTATTTGACATCGTATTAGTTTTCGGACCTTTAAACCGATACCGGGTTAGCGCGAGTCCTGTAACTGTTACATTTTTAATTAATTCTATAAGCTTGTTGAAAGTGCTGATATGCTTTTAACAGTTTTTATGTCGCAGTCAAAGTGGTGAAATCATGAAACGGCCCAGGGAATTCGCTGTGGTGGCGTGGATGGAGGGTTCTGGCGGAAAAATTCGTAAGCTGCTGATGTAGAGTTTTGTCTTTCTTTGCTATTTGCATAAAAAACCAAACCATACAAAGATGAACGGTCCAATGTAAAAATGTTACCGCGGTCATAAATTGTGAACGACCTCCAAAACGGTAACGGGTTATGCCAAACGTCTGTAATATTGTAATAGATATTAGGAGAGCGCGAATATCAGTTTTTTCTCGGCATTTACGCCGAGGCTATGAGTCAAGCTTTAGCCCATTTACGTGGGATGTCTAGGTTCACTAAGTTTATGCTATTAGTCTGTGAATTTAAAGGAATGGCGACGATCGCTCAGTCCTGAAATCAATTTATTAAACCATTAGATATATAAAATACAAACAAATTAATTATACAAAATAAACAATAATTATATAAAAATTATAGGTACTATTTGTTTGTCCTTTGTTTTACACACACTATATAAATATGAATGCCAATTTTTAAACACAATTCAATTCACGTTAAGATGTTATGGTTTTGTTTCTATATATTATGTTCTTTAATACATTGAAAATACTAAAAAATGTATAATAATAACAAGAAAATAATAATCACAGATCTGGCCGAGAAGTTTTCTAAAATGTACCGTAATATAAGATACAAAAAGTTTTGCTGTCATAACTGGACTTTATTAAGTATAATACCTACCCTAAATGGCAATTTATTACTTTGTTTAGGCTCAAAATAGTTGGTAACTTAAGCCTTAATAAAGGTTTAGCAGCTTTTCCTATCAAATCCTTATACAGGGTGACAATTTGAAAACGAACAGCATTTAATATTGCCTCTACCAATGATAGTATGAAAATTTGGCGAAACACGTCAATTGATATATCGAGGGGAACATTTTTTAAGACGTTTGTTGTCGTGTTACTTTCAACCCCCAGGGTACCTACCCCTAAAATTTTAAATGGCAACCCCTATTTATTTTGCCATTTTTGTGTTCCTTGTAAAATTTTACATAAACTGTATCATTTTTTTTTTCAAAAAATGTAATTATTTTATTTTTTCTAGTGGCGTTATCGAAGACGAAATGTAAATAAATAAAGGAATTTGGAATGTATGTATTGGTAGGTACAATATTAAAGTACGATATTAAATACATTTCATTAATTTGTGAGGTTAATAACCACAATTTTGAAAAAAAAAATGATACAGTTTATGTAGAATTTTATAAGGAACACAAAAATGGCAAAATAAATAGGGGTTGCCATTTAAAATTTTAGGGGTAGGTGCCCTGGGGGTCAGGAGGTTGAAAGTAACACGACAACAAATGTCTTAAAAAATGTCCCCCTCGATATATCAATTGACGTGTTTCTCCAAATTTTCATACTATCATTGGTAGAGGCAATATTAAACGCTGTTCGTTTTCAAATTGTCACCCTGTATATGAATGTATACGAGTAAAACCCGGTTTTTAAACTTGGATTATCGAATTATAGTTAATGCCAACTATGGAATGCTATGACAAAATTTAATAATAAAAAATACACATGGATTATATTTAAAGAATCCAGTTTTGATAAGAGGGATTTTTTAAATGCAAAAATTAAATTTTAGTTTTTGTTCAAAGAGTAGCACTGAACAACACCTAACTTCACCTTCATGGTATTCGTTGGTTAAAAAAAGATCAGTCATATTACCGTCTCTATTTCTACAGTTTTGCTAGGATAAACTTTTATTTATGCAGCGAGGTACATTTTACCACTTCGTTTTAAAAACTTTTAACTGCACTTTATTTAATTTGGTTCCCACTACGCAAGGTATTTAATTGGCCACTAGTGGTATAAAAACCAGTAATTGTATTGTCGAATTGTTTTTGATTTGTGAGATACACGGTGATTTGTTAAAAACGTTTAAATTTTAATAACTCTCACGGTTTTAATATTAGAAAAATATTTAAATAAAAACTTGGTATTTTTCTTCTCTACAAAATGGCATTATCAGTTTCTTCTATGTCATTTGTGTATAACTAAGTTACCATTTTTTTAAATGCTAACCTGTATTTTTGTCTTTTATTTTTTAGAGTACATGTTACCCTAAATACAATGACTTATCACTTAAACTTATTTTCTTACGTTTCGGAAAAAATTATTAAATCGTCCGGCCAATTTTATATGAAAAAACAAGGCCATTTCCTCAAAAACAAATTTATGTAGTTATATTAACTTATATTTATGTAAACTAGAGCTTGATTTAAAGAGCTTTCTTTATTGTTTTAAGCCTTTTTTTAACAATTAATTATTCCTTTTTTAAAGGAGATCTTCCAGTTAGGATGTATTGCAGAAATAAAGCCAGTAATATAAACGAAGAAGAAGGAAGAGAAACATAAAAAGTAGCTGTCAACTTTGTTTTTAAAATATACGAGTATATTTTTGGCTTTTGCCCATAACTGTAAATAAAATTTGTATAGCAGGTTATGTGTCTAAACTAATTAGTCTCTGCCTCTGCATTTGAAAAAATTACACTTATGGGATCTTGACAGGCTATAGCATTCTTCGGCATGCACATTCTTATGTCGGTTTTTCATTTTCTACGCGTTCAAAAAATTGTCACTGCCGGTTTGACCTGATCTGATCGTTAGTTTTTTAAGTATATAATAAAAATTAAATGAAGAAAAACAAAGAATGGGAGCGGGAAAGCAGTTTCTTTCCAAGATGTACCGTTAAGATGCTATATACAGCCTGTAAAGTACCGAAAATGTCATTTTTCAAAGGCTATTATCTCAAACAATATTCAAGGTCGATAGGTTTGACCTGTTTCAGTGGCGCAACCAGACACCCACAGTTGGCGGGGGCTTAAGCCATGTAGGAATCTTACACTATCCTACCACACCTCCTGAAAATGTCTTCTAAAAAAGTCATCCTATATAAAAAAGGATGTAAAAACACCAATTGGTCTAGGGGGGCTAAGCCAACAACTCCTAAAATACAAGGACAAAGTGCTTATGTGTGACGTCATCGCCCGAGGTCCTATGAATAAATGAATACAATTATAGGTTAACTGTGATACAGTAAAACATTATGTTTTTTTTTGTTAGATTTATGTCTTTGTGTGAATTCTTAAATAACCTATGCACTTAAGAGCATCCTAGTTTAAATATGTAAACTTGAATTTCAGCAAATTATTCTTCATTAAGATTAAAAACACAGAGGGCAAAAATATAAGTACCTAGATAATTTTGATTTTAAAACCAAATTGTCTTGATGTTTTACGATATGTTTTACTGTCGTTTTCTTTTAATAAATATGTTAAAGTAATGAAATATTGATACATATTATAAAAAATAATTTCCACTATTCAACTACAAAGTCCTAAAGATTTTGTAAATCCTCAGACAGCAAAACTTTTTATAAATGTAGATAGTCGCATATTTACGAGTAACTACAGAAAAAAATTGCTAAAATTCATCATTGGATTACGTAGTCACAAGTTAAATATAAGTCCCTACATTAGCTTTGTTCCTACAGCAATGACGGCCTAGTCAGCGCACTTCCGATTGACGCGCTTACTAGTTTGTGATTGCTGTAGGAACAAAGCTATTGTAGTTACTTATTGGCCTAATTATTTTGAATATGTATTTAATTTCCTTTTATGTCCTTTACCTAATCGGTTATTTTTTTTACTGCAGTAATTTTTGATTAGAGTGTTGGCAATACTGCTAAGTAAAATATCAATAATTGATTTTGCTGAGTGTGTATTGCAGCCATCAAAGTAGATTAAAAAATCGTGTTTAAAGATATATGTAAATACTAGATTACTCAAAAACGATTTTTGAGAAAAAATGTTTAGGAATTTATTCTCATGGTCACTAAGTATTTTCTGAAATAAAATATATGAAATTATAACTATTTCAACTACATAGTCTCTAGGATATTGCAGGGCACCTCTGCTTAAGTTAGTTATAAGGTTAAAATTGTCTTCAACAATAAGTGCTTTATTGCATATTATCAAAGAATTTTTGCAATAATTGCATTTTAACTTCTTTAAAGCAATATGGCTGCAATATCCTCCCAAATACGTAATCACGGGCATTTCAGGTTTTAGGTTGTCCATATCAGATTCTTGGATAAAGATGTTCTTTAGGATTTCGTCAATTTCTTTTGAACAGTCTTCAGCACTGTCCTGTTCGTCACAATCAGGTGATTCAAAGAATTTTTCAATTCTTAACTCTCCAAAGTTATGGGATCTTAGGGTCAATATTGATTGAATTCGTAGTCGTTTTTCAGATTCGTATAGTTGTCTAATTGAGATATGATAATGTCCCCCTGCTAATTGTCTGTACCTTCCAAAGCGATTTTCTAGGGGATCAGTTTGCAATTTTCCCAACAAAATATAGTTTAGGTTTAATTCCTCAAAACAATATTTTACAATTTCTAGCACACCATAAATTGTATGGGATAAAGCTGTGTGAGTTTGACGTGTTAATTTTTTAGGAAACATTTCTGATTTCCAGTTATCTAACCAAGTCAACATTTGTTTCAAAAAAGCAAGTTTTGGGTCGTTTACTTTACCTTTTACAATTGGTTCCTGGAAAATATCACGAAAACGCTTTCCTTTTAATGGTGTTTTGACATTTATTATTTTCCACCACTTTACAATTATTTTTAAAAACTCAGCTGTGTCTTGAGCATTGGGAATATCTTTGTCAAAATTTTGTAAGCCCTCAATTACAAAGGGGTTAAAAACTTTTAATGCCAGTTTTACATTTTGTCTTTCCATGCTAGAGGGATATAGTGCTTTTAAATTTAAAGAAAAGCCAAATTTTAGTAACATGTTGTGTTCCAAGTCATGCAGTTTCTTGAGAGATGCAAAACATGCATCTTTTTTTTCGCCACTGAAAAAGTCCGGATATGTAAATGTCTGATCCGGTTTTGAATTAAGCCAGGCATTGAATATGCATTTTAAGAGATGGACAGCATCAAACAAGTAAAATAAAGGCCTTTCAGCATCCACAGGATGTGGGAAAACTATACTAAGTTCCTTTTTTGGTGAAAAATTTGACATGGCTTTTCCATTAATTGCATTGTTGTCACTAAGTACACAAAAAACCTTATATCCGATAGCCTCTAAACGAGTGATTATGGATTTGACAAAATGAAAAAGCAATTCGTGGTTAATCTTAGATATAGGGGCAATGTGAACAACTTCTTTCAAATCTGAACAAATACTTGTAATCATGAAAGTATAGGCAGATGTTGCTAACAATTCGTTATTATTTATTGATGCCCCCACCACATTTCCCCCTTTATAGTCTAAATAAGGGTTAATATGAATTTCATCCATTAGTAGACACACATATCTATCTTGATCTTTTAGATATTTAAAAATGTTTTGTGCATATGTCAAAAACATTTTTTTTTCGTCGACATGGGGATCGGTTAAAAAATTATTACAGACACCTTTGATGGTTTCAGGGTGGGGTAAAATTATTGGCCAATGATTTCTTAAATATCTGTATGCATGAGGACTTATAGTATATAAAATTGAACAAAATACCATAGTTGTAGAGGAATATCTATATCTCTCTTTTGGTAAAGTTCTTAATCTTAATTGTTCGGAGATAAATTGTAGTCCTTGTGCTAACATTTCATTGTCTACTTTTAAGGTTTTTAGCAAATCTGAGACAAAGTTCAAAATGTCAGTAATTTTTGACATATCAGTGTTATTTTGTCTTTCATATTCGGGATCTTGGTCAGGATTTGAATTATTATCAGAATTATTTTCTTGTTCGGAATCTAAAGGAAGACTATTCATCGAACAATCAATAATATCAAGTAAATTTCGCAATTCATCCAAACTACTTGACAAAAATGGCGTTTTGTGTTTGTCAACTTGAATACTTACTGATTGGCCATATAAATATGAACTTATTTCTAAATTATTATTTATTTTAACAGCCCACGTAATTAATGGCCCCGGTGTATACTTAATCCTAAAGAGAGTCTTGAAGGTTTTTTCATTAATAATAAACCACCCTTCTTTTAGAATAAACGTTTTAAACAAATTATTAAATCCCTCAAAAGTTTCATAATGTGTGAGTTCTTTTTGTCTTAAAATATCAAGTTTGCTTTTTTCAATACCTTTTTGAAATTGCATTTCGTCTAGTTCTTTAAGCTTTTTTTGTCTGCTTTTTCGATGTGTTACATTTTTTGATAAGTATTTTGGACAATTGGGAAATTTACTAGGTAGGTATGCTGTTTTCTTTTAATCTTGGTATATTTAATTTTACTGAAACGATCTCACCCGTTTTTGTATCCTGTTGGGAAATATGCCAGATAAAATCCTCTTCTGTAAAATGGCACTCACACACACGGCTGTTTTCACTAGGAACAAAATGTTCACGGTGGATCGCATTTTTCCATTTTAAGCTGTGGTCTTCAGCTTTCGGAAAACGAAATACGCGCACTTTTGGACCGTTCGCGTAATTTCCATTACAACCGATTACACAACATTTATACGGCATTTTAAAGTTATTTAAAACACTATTTAAACCGATAATACACCGTATTTTTTTCTAAAAACACATAAAATAAACAAAAACCTGTGGATTGTTTACTTCGATAAACCGTGCTAACAAAAGATTTGAAACAGAAACATATGGTGCAACGTTGCCAGATCGATTTTAGCGTTTTGACCGTCTACTGAAACTTTATTAACAATTATTGTGTTTCTTTCTTATTTACCTTTAAAATATATCTAATAAAATACCTACTGATATAAAATTATATTAGACATGTGTTATAACTAAGTTAAATTTATAAACATATTACACAAAGGAAACCCTATTTCCCAAACCATCATAATAATTAGGAATTATGGTTAAATCTGGCAACACTGCTGGTTATCGTGGTACGGACTATGTGCCGAACCAAACCGAGGCCGACCGATTCTGGACGGTCACGATTTGCGTGTATTGGGGTTGAAAACTGTAAGGACCTCGGGACGTGACGTCAGAAGAAAATTTAGAATCAGCACTTTGTCCTTGTATTTTAGGAGTTATTGGCTAAGCCCCCTCTAGTTGCGCCTGTTATACAAAATAAGTTTAAAATTTTAATAAAAATTCAAAACTGCAATAAATATAATATTATCCTATTTAAAATACCAAAGTTGACAGTTCTGGCATAACCGGAAGTGATAGAACGTTAATAACTTATTTAAAGGGGGCACATCGAAAAATATATCTAAACAAGTAAAAAATATATTTTTAGAAGTTTTACTAAAAGTTCATCGTGACTCATCAGGCATCTAAACTAAGGTCATATCAAAACCCTAAACTCATGGAAGATTGAGCGGAAATTACGTCACAAGGTGGGAGATTTGAATTAATTCATGAATATTACAATGAAAATAATCATATCATAGTAAAGCTTTTGTATAATAGCTTTTACAATTATGTATGTATGCAATAGTAAGTATAATTTTTACTTTATAGGGATGCCGAGATTACAAATATTTTTGAATGCAAAATGTAATTTAAACATACATTTAAGATAGATTTATACACTAATTAAATTATCAACAAATAAACAAAATTTTGCAAATAAAACTACACAATTCACAACTCAAAAACTATAAATAAATCGACAGCTGACCGTCACCCATCTCGTGACGTATAAAAGTCCCCTCTCGCGTCTGGGCCCCCTTGCAATTACCATGCACCTTTTTTATTCAATAGTTTTGGGCTATTCTCATGTTATAGTCATGAAAATTTAGTTCTACTATGAAACACTCGTCATGTCAAAATTTTAGTAAATTAGTGAGAAGTTCTATTCATTTCACATCCTTCCCATTCCTTTTCTTGGAATACTTTTTATAAAACTTTGCATTTTAAGAATTCCTCCAACCATCAGCAGAAACTTGACAGTAATAAAATCACTTAACATAAAATATTAACAAAATAATTTTTTTAAATATAAAAAAACAACACGTGGGGGGTTCTAAAAAATACTCAACAGTATTTTATACTGCATACATTGTTAACACCTTTTTTTAAACTACAATCAGGATCAGGAGATCAAATCACTGACATTTATCTTTCCAATAACACCTAGACCAAATAAAAATATTTCCATTAAAAATATTTTTTTTTTGAGTGATTTGATCATAAACTTAATAAAAGATATAACTTATTATATACCCTATCCAGATATCATTTACGCCGAGGTAATCACGCTGTTGCCATATAAATATAAAACAAATATATTGCCAGTGGTATGCAGCCAACCTTTCGTCAACTCGGTCTTCCATGTACATCGCTTCGAGGAGTAGGAGCATGCGCAATATGTAGCATAAACAAAAACTTTTTGACCGGGAAACTAAGCCTGGGAATAGCGACAGTGACGACCTATCAATCCTCTGTGCCCTTTTGTAGCCGGGTCGTTAATTTTTTGTGATTATGATCATGTATTTTTGTGGAATTTTTAAGTGTTGTGTTTAGTGCAAAAAAACTATTTCGAACAATTTAGGTGTTCTTATACATTACTGTGGTTGATATAGTGCTTTTTACATGACGTGTCATTTATAACCCTCATATACCGGCCCTGTTTACCATTTACATAATCTAAAAAATGATGTGAAATGCACAAGTTTTGTATCCCACTTTTCACAAATCATGTACATACTATTAGCAATATATTGGTTATATATGGCCGTTGCCAATAACAGCACGAGAACAGTGGCGGCTCATCAGGTGATAGGGCTCTCCACAAAAAAAATAAAACTAGGAGAAAAGTTTTTCCATTTCCATTTTAGCCCTTAAAAAATAATTATGTTCGAATTAATAATATTAATTTAATCCGTACTATGCCCAATTCTTTACCATTTTTAAGACCGCGTAGCCGCCACTGGACGAGAAATTTGAAAATCTGGTTGTGTATTGGCCAAGGCTTGTTTATCTCGGCATAAATAATATCTGAATAGAGTAGAGGTATGCTTTTCGACATTTTTTTTACAGCTCTCTTGCGACTTCAAGGGCTGATTCTGAATATACATTTTTTTGCTATAAGCTTAAGAAGCGGGAGAATGTTTCTTCTAATCATAATAGACCGTTATAAAATATGTTACATAGTCGCACCATTAATTATTCAACGGGTCAAATCTCGTTTAATTCTATAAAGATAGGCTACGCCCATTTCGAATTTATGGTCAAGGCAGTCATTTATTAGCCATATAATAATAAAACTGACCCTTTGTATGATAGGAATCAATTAGTATTGTTAAATAGTAAAAAATCAGAAAAATAAAATTCATTGTGGAGTAACTCAAGGTTCAGTTCTTGGTCCTTTACTATTTTTCACCTATATAAATAACCTTGTGTCAGTTTTTATAAATGGTAAATTTACTATGTGTGCCGATGGTATTTTAAATATTTTCTATATCGTTTTAAAGACGTATTCTCTCTCGATGTGGCCTATCTTCGTATAAATGATTGATCTGAGATGTTAATGCTAAAAATAATGTACAGAAAAATCTACTCTATATTGTTTGCTCAGGCTGGTAAGAAACAGCTATACCTACCACCATACATGTACACACACTATGCCCTAGCACATGTATTTTCCCTCTCTCATCCACAATTGTACGTCACAGTGGACAAAAGGTTAAGATTTACCAATTGTATAATGCGCTTCAAAATATCTTTGAAAATAAGATGCCAACAGGCACAACAATTAAATCTGCGCATCATGAACTTCAAAGCTACGTTTAGATTAGCGAGAAATAATCGATCTAGTATGAGAAAGTAATCTGCATTTCTTGTGCAAGTGTATGGTGCAATCCTCCTACATCTATTATCCACGAAGATGTTTAACTTTCGGAGCTTCATAATAAATATTCTTCCCCTTTTACATATCTTTTGATCTCCATTCGACTGTAGTTTTAGTTTAATTTAAACAGGAATGGTTATAAGGTAAACATTAAGTTATTACACATCTAATATAGTACAAGGAGATACACAAGAATCACAATTATTAGGTTCTAAAACGTTATTGCTTAGAGTCTAATAAAAAAACAGGAGCCTCTCCTGATGACTAGCAGAGAGCATGTGCCAACCGCGCTTGATGTTTAAATACTGTAGTATCGCCCGAATGCAGATGATCAAACCTGTGAAATAAATATTTCTTTTAGACAGAAAGTTATAAAAATAAAACAGCAAATTTAAAACTATGGGGCTTTAAAAGGGTATTTAGAAATGTTATAACTCGGATTCTTTACTCAATCAATTTTACATAAATATACAGGGTGTTTCTCGGCGAATGGAACGTTAAACGTTTATGGAAAACAGGTAATACGGTTTCTTCAAAAATTTGGTTGCTCAGATAAACAACCATTGTCTATCATTTTAAAATATTTTCAGCAATGCGGCGTTGCCGCCTATGTCCGAAACGGGTGGCAACATCGTTATCTTAAATGGAACACCCTATATACATATTATAATATTTTCTAATTCCACGCATATTTTGTATAAAATGCCATATGTCTAAATTTAATTGTTTTTGAGATATTGACGTTTAAAATATGCCATTTTTAGACTTTGATAGGCTGTAGCATTGAAACGGCGCATCTAATAGAAAAATGCTTCTCACCTCCCTAGTTTTTTATTCTCTATCCAAAAATACCAACTTCCGGTTCAACATGTTAAACCAAAATAATGGTTTTATGGTTTAACCTTTAGATAGAAAATAAAAAATAAACTGAGATACGGAGGTGAAACCCAATTTTCTCTAAGATGCGCCGTTTCAGTACTACAGCCTGTCAAAGTCTGAAAATGGCATATTTTAAACGTCAATATCCTAAAAACAATTGAATTTGGACATAAGACATTTTATACAAAATATATGTGGAATTGTATAGGGAATTAGAAAATGTTATAATATACCGGGTGTCCCATTATGGATGGCCACCGGCCGTATCTCGGAAACTACTGGACACAGAAACTCAGGAAAAAAAATTATAACTAAAGTGGCCATGAGCAAATCCTGGAAATTATTTTTAGGTTCCGCATTATGCCGCAAGAGGGCGTAATTGAAAAGTAAATTTTAAAATTTTACATTAAGGTATATCTTTGGTAACACTATTAAAAAGCATTTCCAACAATTTTTATAAAACAAAATTTTTAATTATCAATGTTAATAATAATAAATAGTAGAGCTAATTTAATTTAATTATTTTAATTAAGAACCGTGTGCCTGAGGAGAAAAACGCAAGAGACCAATTTTTCTGCAGTATTGACCAGGCTAATCCGAAATAATATCCATATGGAAAAATATCAGTGGCGTCCCACTTTTTTTCTAACAAATATATAACCGCTTCCTCATTTAAAGTTTTAAAAATTATTCTATTGGCGATAACGCTGAAACGAACGGAGATATCGAGCTGCGGTTTTAATATTTTTTCTAGCAAATTTCATCTAGTTTTCGATTATGGTATCATAATTATACCGTATGATTTATTTTTTCGAAGTAAAATCAAAAAATGTGTTATTATTACAAATTGCGCCCTCTAAAATTTTTTTTGAGAACTATTATGGACAACTAAATACGATTGGGGAAAGTGCATACATTTCTCTTCCAAACAGTCTTTAGTTTGCTAAATCGGATAAGTCGTTTATAAGTTACAGCGATTAAAATGATTACACTTTCAACAGCTTCTCCCCCCCCCCCCCCCTCTTATTAAAGTCGGTACGCCAATGAGCATAAGACCAAAATGATGCATAATTGTCCAAGCTTTTTAATGGTGTTACCAAAGATATACCTTAATGTGGAATTTTCGAAGATATTTAAAATTTACTTTTCAATTATGCCCTCTTGCGGCAAAATGCGGAACTTAAAAATTATTTCCAGGATTTTCATAGGCCACTTTAGTTATCATTTTTTCCCCCCCGAGTTTCTATGCCCAGTAGTTTCCGAGATACGGCGGTGGCCATCCATAATGGGACACCCGGTATAGGGTGTTCCAAAATAACGATGTTGCCACCTGTTTCGGGGAAAAGAGGCAACGCCGTATTGTCTAAAGTATTTTAAAACGATAGACCATTGTTGTTTATCTGAGCAACCAAATTTTTGAAGAAAACGTATCACCCGTTTTCCATAAACGTCAAACGTTCCATACACCGTGAAACACCCTGTATAATATAAAAAAAAGTATATTTTATACAGCGCGTGTATGAATATTGACAACTATGAAAAAAAACGGAACCATAACGCAAAATAAATAAACAACCACAAAATAGAATTTTAAAGTCTGTATCAGAAGCTGAAACCTGTCGAAAAAGAATCATGAAGCTGACCCATAGTACTATTTTGTTATTCTTGTGGTACTATGTATTTTATATAGAGTTTTCCATTTTCACCACTTTCACAACCTAGGGTCTCTCAGTAAATTTAGCGAAAAACACTAGCTTGCGAGTCATTTTTTGAAGAAATTAAAACACTTATTTCAAAAGATAAATAAAAATGTCAACTTTTTTTTATCAGTTAATAAACAAATAATATGGAAAAATATATGTGCGCCTATGGTTTTATAATTTGCCTGCTTAAAAATACTCTTTTACTAATGACATGTATTTGCTCTGTGGCTGTTGAGTTAAAAGAGCGCCGATTGGTGCTGAACTCTCAAATTCATTTTGCAAAATTTAAATGCAGCAACAGAATATTTATTAACAAAATGGCTGGTCTCAATTTGCCTGATAATTTTGGTAATATTAAATTCAAATTTATAATGTTAATAAATACCAAACTAAATTATATTTTAAAATCTTATCATTACCACACTACCGTTGGAATTTCCTGGATGATTTAAAGCTAGAAAATCACATTTTAAATTTTAATAACTTAAATTATAGAGCATTGCGTTAAGTTAAAAAAATTGTTTTCAAAGTAGGCTTTGCAACATCGTAGGAATGTCACAAATTACCTTATTCCTGTCATAACATAGTAACTTTCAATAAGAAATATTTCAGAAAATCTATTCAAGGTTTACTTTGAGGTCTTTTTTTTTTATTTTACGTTAACTTTTAACACAACAAATTCAATCACGCACGATAAATGACGTAGGTCCGATAAAAATGTGTTAGAGAGCAGGTTTACTCATCATCGATCGGAAAGCTGAAGTGTGTCATTCTTGTCTTGCCAGTATCTTTGTTTATATCTGAATTATTATGAAATTTTAATTTATTTACATTTTTAAATCTTTGCTTCTAGAATTACGGGAAACAAATTATTTGATAATTATATTAGAGAGAGAATTAAAAACATATCTTTTTGATTACTCTTTTTAATATAAATATACTGGGTGTTCCATTTGAGAACCTCGTCATAATCGATAAGTTTTTGATCTGACTTTGTATAAAAATGTTACTGCTATTAAAATTTGCTTAAAGAATTATAAAAAGGGGCCCTTAAAATTTGTATCTACCTAATAAATAATAAGAAAGTTATTTTTGAAATCGGCATTTCTTCATAGGTTCCACTGTATTTTTAAAACAAAAACATATTTAAAACTAATTTCAATAACTGACGAACTCTATGTGTCGAAGTGGGAATATACATGACAGAACCAGATGTTTTCCATTTATAATAAAACTCTGTTTTATTTTTAACTATAAGTAAAACATATAATTTAAGTATATTATTACCAAATGTCATAATCAGCCACCATAACCAGCTATTATCCTTTGAAGCGAGTTCGGTAGAGTGCTGGACAATAAATGTCCACTTGGCCAGAGATAATCCGAAGCCTGAGAGTGCACCGTATCTTGAAGCAATGGTATGACAAAAGCACATTAGCAGCAGAAAGCCAATCCAATTGAAGATAAAAGCGACTGCAATAAAATATTAACCCTTAATCTCTCGTCCTTCTATTACTATAAACATTTCGAATACAACGGCACCTGCCAGCAGATCTTTGATGCGACCAGCCAAGGTAATTCGTTTTTTATTTATGTCAATTGACTTAGGAAATACTATACAGGGTGTCCTTGAAATGACTGTACAATGCTTCACCACAAATTTCTTAACAATAAATAAGGCGATCTAGGCAAACTTACCTATATGCGATGTTGCTTCGTTTTGCCGCTACAGGGCGCTAAAATTTTCAAATTAATGTCGTGTTTTGGAGTAATTTCCAAACGCCTTTATCGATTTCCACTAATTTTGGGACTAAAAGTGAATATTATTAATAGCGTGTTTTGATGTATACGCCATCTTTTTTTAATACCTGCAAATTTAAAAATGGCGTGATTGGTAAATAAAAGTTTGTCATTTTGTTACCCCCCGTATAAATGACTAATTATTCCTCTGACACCAGCTGATTTCATTCTAAAACTTTTTTGTCTCTTATTAAATTTTAGCCAGACATACAGTTTCTCTACAAAAAAAATATATATTCAGGAACACGATGAACATTTCGTACAATTATGTACAATCAAATAGTGGGTAGTTATTTAGAATTTAAATTTTTTTAATGTTTTTCGTTCAGAATTAACAGCAATGATGAATTACAAGGTAGGTATTGTAAATATTTTTTTATAGAAAAAATGCATGTCTGGCTTAAATTTAATAAGAGATAAAAAGTTTTAAAATTAAGTTAGCTAGTGTCAGAGAAATAATTAAAGTCATTTATACGGGGGGTAACAAAAAGAGGAACTTTTAATTACCAATCACACGCCATTTTTAAATTTGCAGGTATTAAAAAAAGGCGTACCTATACATCAAAACACGCTAATAATAATAGTCGCTCTTAGTCGCAAAATTAGTGGAAATCGATAAAAGCGTTTAGAAATTATTCCGAAAAAGCGATATTAATTTGAAAACTTTAGCGCCCTGTAGCGGCAAAAAGGAAGCGACATTACATATAGGTAAGTTTGTCTAGATCGCCTTATTTCTGGTTAAGGAATTTGTGGTGAAGCGTTGTACAGTCATTTTAAGGACACCCTGTATAGTAATAATTTTGATAGAACTTGCGAGATCATGGTCCGGTCACGTGACATGAATGGTTAATTTTGGTCTGTTATGTTGGTATGATTTGAAGTAAAACCAGGACCGGACTTAATGTACAGGGTGGTTTTTAATTGAGTGCCGATACTTAAGGTTGTGAATCCTTGGGTGATTTTAAGAAGAAAAGTTAATATTAACATATGTCCTAAAGCTCTTCATTTTTGAGCTACAGGGTGTTAACATTTTTTAAAAAATATAACTTTTTTATCATAATTATTATATCACTCTTAGATATTTTTATGAAATTTTGTACACACCTCTTAATAATTAAGGAGCATTTTTTGACTTAAACGATTTTTTTTATTCTTACCAGTGACGTCCGCGAGGACGTCCGTACGAAGTTTAACCTGCATATTTTTAAAGACAAAAATGGTACGCCACTGATTTTTCTAAAAACCAAACTTATATTTAAAATCCTCATTTATTTTGGAGCAAATTTGGTCCATAGGCTTACTTTTGTACCCTTTTAGCATAAAAAAATAAAAACAATTTTTTTCTTGGGTTCATTGAGACTGCTTTCGATATTTTGTTAAAATGAAAGAGCTTTAGGACAAATGTTAATATTAACTTTTCTTCTTAAAATCACCCAAGGATTCACAACCTTAAGTATCGGCACTGAATTAAAAAACACCCTGTATATTTATTCAGTCTTTGAAGTTGAAGGAAAAAAAATCAAATATCACTATACATATTATTATATAAAAAATGTAACTGATATTCATGAACATAATTTTTTTTTATGAAAGAAAACAACACTGTTTTTTGATTTTCACTTATATTTGTCAACATGACACGTGTTTCACCGTCACAGCGGCTTCTTCAGATGTTTTATTATAAAGTCTATTATGAAATTAATTTTTTTTATTTTATTATTGTAAACTTTTTAAAGAAATTAAATAAATAATACAAGACAGACCAATTATTAACGACTATTTATTTCAATAAAGCAATTTTGGAATGATATCACTTCTCTATAACGATATCAAAATTTATAACTTGCCCACCGACATAAATATAAATAATTTCTTTAAGGTTAATTTAAAGAAATATCTTTTAAAAAATTGATTGTTTTGTACATTGTTTGATATTTTTCTTTAATACTATTTACTTAAGTAACTATTAGTTGTTAATTTTAAGAAGAAGTCCATACTTGAAGTGAAGTGGCAAGTTAAATAGGGAGAAATAATACTCTAAGTCAACCTTCACTAACATATATTCGATAAAGAAAACTTTTATTTTACGTTCATCTTCAGGAGAAGTATAGCTTATGTTGGAAAAGATATTGGGAAATTGTGAGTGACGCCCTCATAGAGCTTTTGAGGAAGTTCATTTATTAAAGAAAACGTGTTGAAGAACTTCCATAGATGTAGGGGACAAAAACATACTACCAAGTTATATAGATAAAGTTGGGAGAATGGTTGATAAAGGGTATTTCAAACCGACGAAATGAGAAACGTTAGGTGAAAATGATATTGAAACTGAAAGCAACTTCAGTGGTGAAGTAAGTATACCTATTATTGAAGAAATTTTTTTGTTAAATGGTGTAAAATGAAAAACTATATGTGCCTCTAGGGCAGATGTACCATATATACATATATTATATGATCCATGATGTTATGAGACATCTAAAGGTATTGTTCACAGAAGTTATATGTGTGCCCTCTGAGTACAATCCATATAACTTTCGAGTCCGAGCAGGGTAAAAATAGCTTCTGGAAAGGAAAAACAAGAGGATTATCAATGAAATTTAATGCCCGGTGTAGCATACTACCAGGGATGTAATTGGTTGGAGTCTTTTTACAAAGTCTGGGCTAACAGGCTGTGCTCTGTAACCTAATTTATAAAAACTCGGCAAGAGTGTCTATCGGTTTTCCTGTTTGAAAAATGGTAGTTGATATAATAACTGATTATCAAAGTTCATATTTCTAATGAGATCTTGTATATACAACTTACCAAAAAAAGCGATGTAAAACATAAAATCAGTTCCTAAAAGACTGGTGTCTACATCTTCGGCAGCTTCATTGTCAATTGGCAATAAGATTCTTTGAGCTGGGGGCGTTCTAAATTGAGAAGGCTAAAAAAAATGTTAATTCAATGTCAAAAAAACACTATACATTATTCAACAGTTTAAGAAATTAGAAGTTTAGTATTAGATAAAAAAAAACACAATTCCTATTACATTATACAAAGTTTTATTTTTATTTTGAGTTGGCTTCTTTCTATTAAGATCTAGTATAGTGATGCAACCGCCATTTCATTTTTTGTTCAATATTTCTTATCTTTTTCAAAAAGGGACCAAATACCCGTCCTTGAGTAGCAATTACCTACAGTTTTGAACTAAAGAAATTTTTATTAATGAAATAAAAAAAAAATAAAAAATGAATTTTGTGAAATTTGTCCATTTTTCTTTTTCTGCTTTTATTACTTTATAAATTCGAACTCCTTTAACTTTAAATTGTAGGTAATTATACTTCACTATACTTCAAATATGGGTATTTGGCCAACTTTTAGATAAAAGGAAAAAGTAACTAATTATTAATTTAAAAAAAAAGAAATGGCGAATGCGTCACTAGACCTCACTCTTCTTAACCAATCCAAGACTCTCTACGATATGAAGTGCTTGGTAAGGAAAGATAAAAGATAATTTGACGAAGGCCTTACTTTCGAAACACATAACAAATAAACTTAAAATAGCTTACATGTGTCTAAAAAAACTTCATCACCTAAAAAAAATTACCGGCTAAAACTAAATATTACTTATGTAACACTCGTATTGTCTTTGTTCGATTATGGAGATGTAGTATACAGCGATTTATTGGCGGCTGGGCTTTCTTAATCTGTTTAAAAGATTTAAAATTCTTGTATGCGATATTCATTCAGAAATCATATAACTCCTTATTTGAATAATAACTCTATTTTAAATATGAGGAATCGTAGAAAGTACCATATGTATGCTTTTTTATATAGACTACTAAAAAACGGAGAACCTCAGTATTTAAGAGCAAACTTTCATTCTTCTTTCATCCTCGTCTTATAAGAAATGTAAATTATTTCAAGCCACCTCAGCATCGCACATCTAATTTTCAAAAGTCATTTAGTTTCATGGCGGTTCAAATGTGGAATAATGTTAAGGAATTTTCATTTAAAAAATTTAATAATCACTCTAAACAATATATTTTAAATATACAAAGAGGTGAGGTTTAGCCCTATATTTTTTTTTGTTTACCTAATTTTGAGTTATTATTGGTTTTGACTTGGAAACTCATTTTTGGGCGTTTTTTTACTCAAAAAAAGTTTTTGTCTATCTCTTTCTTTCTGCTCTTCTCTCTCTTGCGCCCGGGTCGGTCGTTGCCTTGCTAAATATTTGTTGGACTTACATAGAATTTTAGTAGGTAATCTATATTATATAGTTTTTTAATTAGAGCTTTTTGGGCTATACTGCACATGCACAGTTTATCTGTGCTTTGTGAAACAGGTTTTTTAATAATCGATGTATAGTCCAATTTATCAATAACTTCAGTTACATGTACTTTAATGTACTGTTTGATTTGTATATTATTTTTTTGAAAAATATAAGCAAACCACTAACTATAGCATACAAAAACCGAATAATGAAACTTTTTTAGACGGGAAATGAAGGCTGGAAGCAAGTATTCATTATTTCACCAAAATGTCCAATCCCTTGGAAATAGTGTTGATAAAGTGGAGCAACTTCTAAAAAATAATCCAGAGTGCATATTTTTAGGTATTACAGAACACTGGAAAACCAAAGATCAACTTCAACAAATCGGAATTAAAGGTTTTCAATTAGCTGCTTACTTTTGTCGAGATCAAGGTCAACATGGAGGCAGTGCCATTTATGTGAAAAATGGCGTAAAATTCAGTGTACAAAAAAATATTGGTAACCTATCTGTTAAAGGGGAATTTGAGTGTGCGGCAATTCAGTGCGTAATAAATAAATTAAATATCACGTTTGTAACAATATATAGACCGCCACTG
Organism: Polydrusus cervinus; assembly: GCA_935413205.1. Taxonomy (NCBI): domain Eukaryota; kingdom Metazoa; phylum Arthropoda; class Insecta; order Coleoptera; family Curculionidae; genus Polydrusus; species Polydrusus cervinus. Next base: position 49,919,641 of record OW284514.1, read on the forward strand.
GGTAGTAAAGAAATATTTTTTAACAAGTTAGAAGAAATGTTATCGATTATTAATATTAGCACAACAATTTTCATAACGGGAGATTTTAATATTGAAATGTTAGTAGATAATCCCAATAAAAACTCGCTCTTTTCCCTAATGAACTTTTATAATATAAAAGGAACAGTCTATGAAAATACTCGAATAACATCTACCTGCAGTAGTTGCCTTGACAACATTTTTACCAATCTTGAAAAATTCCAAACGAAAGTAATAGAGTATCATATTTCAGATCACACTGCACAAAAAATATCGTTTAATTTAGAACAAGATTCCGACAAACAATTTATATATAAAAGATTTTTTACTGAAGAAAATAAAAATGAATTTTCAAGACTATTGCTGGAACAGGATTGGGAAATTGTTCGTCAGGTTGAGGAACGTGATGTTAATTTGCAGTGGAATGCATTTATTGATGGGTATAAAAACCTGTTTAATCAATGCTTTCCTTTAGTTATGACTTATAAAAACAAAAAATGTAAATTTATTGATAATGATCAGATAAGGGACTGTAAACGCAGATTAGATACATTATTGGTTTTATCAAAACATAGCGACCACTACAAGTTAATTTATAATGGAACAAAAAAAGAATATGATAATCTACTTAAAACCGAAAAAAGTAACAACTTTGAAAAGAGAGTTAAAAACTCCGACAATAAAAACAAATGCATGTGGAACATATGAAATGAAATAAACGGTAAAATAAAAAACCCTGATTACCAATCAGGAGAACACATACAACAATTATCTAATAGTTTTAATGATCATTTACTTAATATTGTTCCGGATTTATTAAAAAATCAAGTAAATGTGCCCTTTGAATGTAAAATTATTGAAAATAATGAGTCTATGTATCTAAAACCAGTAACAAAGAAGGAACTTTTAGACATAGCTCATAGATTAAAAAATAAATATAGTAGTGGAGAGGATGAAATTCCAACGAGTATTGTAAAATTATCTATTAGTAAAATTTTATGTATCTTAAAATATATCCTAAATAACTCATTAAAGTTTGGAATTTTTCCTGACCAACTCAAGTTAGCAAATATTAAACCATTGTATAAAAATAAAGGACCCTTAGACGATTTAAATAGTTATAGACCAATAAGTCTCCTTCCGAGCTTTTCGAAAATATTTGAGATGGTCATGTGCTCTAGACTCACAGAATTCATTAATAAATGTAATATTTTTTCCACTAGACAGCATGGGTACCTAAGCGGTAGATCAACCACAACAGCAATATTTTAATTCACTACGGCCATTTTACAGCACTTAGAAAATAAAAACTCATCTTTGGGCTTATTTTTAGATTTAAGTAAAGCATACGACTGTGTAAATCACGATCTTTTGTTTCATAAATTAAATAAATATGGTATCAGAGGAAATGCGCTTACGTGGTTACGATCCTACCTCTCAAACAGACCCCAAAGAGTTGTTGTAAATAAGTTAAAATCCAATATTAAAGTAAGTACTATAGGTATAGCACAGGGTAGCATTCTTGGACCTATTTTGTTCGTAATTTACCTAAACGATTTAGGAGCTGTAGAGGATAATTTTCTTATTACCAATTATGCAGATGATACCAATCTGCTGGTGCCAGGTTCCACAATTCAAAATATTTTGGTGAACTCAGAATATGCTTTACAAAAAACAAGTGAATGGTTTAATTGTAACAAAATGATAATTAATGACAGCAAAACAAATTTAATTTTATTCAGAACAAAAAATAGTCAGATCGTAAAGCCTGAACATTTAACGTTAATAAATAATAATTACACACTGGAACATAAAACTGAATTCTTGGGTCTTATAATAGATGAGTTCTTGTCATGGGACCAGCATATTGATAGTTTATGTTTAAAGCTAGGCAGGATAGGTTTTGGTTTAAAAGTTTTAGCTCGCTATGTAAACACAGTTTCTTCAAAGATATTATATTGTGCTAACTTTGAGTCTGTTATTAGATATGGAATCATATTTTGGGGCAGTAGTACTGCAATGCATAGGGTTTTTGTCATACAAAAAAGGATAATTAGAGGGATAAAAAAACTTAATTTCATGTGTTCTTGCAGAGGCAGTTTTAGGGAACTTAATATTATGACAGTATATGCCTTATATATTTTTGAATGTATTTTGTTTATTTTTAAGAATAGAAATAAGTTTTCCAGTAATATTGAACACAGCCATAATACCCGAAATCAAAATTTTGTATATCCAACTCATCGTTTGACTATTACAGAAAAGAGCCCATACTACATGTGTGTAAAATTGTTCAATAAACTTCCACAATCAATTAAAAGTATTTCAAATGTAAAAGCCCTAAAAAGAGAATTAAAACAAGTACTAATTAACATTGAACCATATACAATGTCAGATTTTTTAGAATATAGTTTTTAAGATTTTTTTTTGTACTTTGACGTCATTTCATTTTATTTGCAAATATGTATGTATGTAATTAATTTGAAATAAAGAAGTATTATTATTATTATTATTATTATTATGATAAATAAATTGTTTGAGTTTGAAAAAAAATGGGCGGCTACAGGTGGACGGACACATCACTGAAGTAAATTTTCTGAACGTATTTTTTATGAATAAAATAAATGACCGTAAATTCATAAGCTAACAATAAAACCTTGAAACATGGAAATGTATAAATTCAACCCTCAATAAATAAAAATCGTCATTTGAATTACTTCGCTACTTCACTCCCAGTGCTAAATCACTTATATTCTGTTATTATGTTTGGTTGCATAAGGATTCTAAACAATAAATTAACCCGACAAGTGCACGGGCCCACCAAAAAAAAAGTAATATATTATTATTATTATTATTCAAGGGCTATTTATAGAAGGTAAAAAATATAACTTACAAAAATTACTTACATCATTAACAATGGGTATGCCCAGCAATTCATCTTCCAAGTGCTTCTCACGTTGCACCTCTTCATATGTAGGCAACTTGGTTGTTTGAGTAACCACTTCATATGGTGGTGGAGCATAATAATCAGCCTGTTAAGATATTTTAAGAAAAGAAAAAAAAAATATTGATATTTAATGTTAACAGCTAAACATTTTAGTTTTATAAGAATGTAAATTTTATTTAATTCAAGCATTCACTCACTTTAATATAACCAAAAAACAGAGTTTAATAATAATCAATAATCCAATAATTTTAATTATAAAAATTTGGTTTTATTGATACCGTAATATTAGAGGATTGGATTACTACTAAGAAACAAACTTATGCCAGTTAAAGTAAAAAAATCCTATATTGTTTAAAGAATAATAAAATTATTTTTAACAAAGGTAATGAAAAGTCAGGTGGGATGGACCCTGTGGCGTAATTAAGTTTAAAACGTGCAATAAAAACAAGAATATCATCCCAATAAAACTTAAGAGCCTTACATACCAGCGCGAAACGCGGAATCGTTTCCTGGCTTGTCTAATTGAAAATTTAATACACAAATTTTACTACGGGGTTCACAAGAACTTCTAGTTTGGCGAAAGATACCTTATTTTTTTCAAAAAGTTTCAATTATATAGGTTCAACTTATATCATCCGCCATGCAGAACATAGAAATAGAAATATTACGGCTATTCATGTTAATTTCTTATTTTAAATTCAAATTATAAACGATGCCCCAATATTATTTTTAAAATCTTAATCCTCTTTAATTCTCGTGAAATTCGTTTATATAATATTTTGTACACAAAAAATTTTTTTTTATTGTCATACCACATACACATACCTTGGGAGGTGGAATATCCTCCAGAGAGGAGCTGGTTGCTAATGGTTGATGTATTTCTACATGTGGTGATATTCCAGGGAATGTAGTTACTCCCTCAGTTACAGTTGATACATCTGTTTCATTCGATACTATTTCTATCGGAGGAGGTTGAGTTAACTCTGGACTCTAGAAAGTAGATGAAAAAAGTGAACCAACAAAAGTACAGAAAGTTATAACAACGGCACGGCACCCTTACAACAATACATCGACTTGACAACAACCCCCCTCGCCCCCTACGAAAAATACCTGAGTTGGCCTAGCAAAGCCTCTTTCCGATCAAATAAATTATAAAAATAAGTGCTTCAGAAACTAAATCCACCCCTGTTAAGGGCACCAAAGAATCTAAAACTATTTTAGGCTTATTAATGATCTAAACAATAGGGAAAAGCGACATACAGGGTGGCCGTTTAGTGTGGCAAAGTACAATAGCTCCATTACTATTTCAGATGCACCAAAAACATTAATATAAAAGTTGAAGGACAGTAAGTGAGTGATAACGTAAAATGATTATTGACTCTATAGGATGACTCAAAAAAGCGCAACAAGAAAAAATATATTTTTTTTTTATGAAACACCCTGTATAATATTGCAATTTTGAATTATACTTAGAATTCTACACCTATTTTATATAACACTCTACTTGTCTAAATTCAATTGTTTTTTGACATTTAAAAAATGCCCTTTATCCCAGTTTGACAGGCTGCAGTGTCCAAATGGTGCATCTTAGATAACAACGGTTTTCACTGTCCTACCTTAATTTTTTATTTTCTACCTAAAAATGCCAACTTTCTGTAACAACTGTGAAACCGTTTTTTTTTTCAGATTTAACCATAAAATCAATAGTTGGTATTTTTGGGTAGAAAATAAAAAACGAAGATAGGACCGTGAAAACCGTTTTTGTCTAAGATGCACCATTTCAATGCAGCAGCCTGTCAAAGTGTGATAAACGTACGTCAATATCTTAAAAACAATTGAATTTAGACATGCAGTGTGTTATATAAAATGGATGTAGAATTCTAAGTATAATTTAAAAATGCAATAATATACAGGGTTTTTCAATAAAAAAAAACTACATTTATTTATTGTGGAGTTTTTTAGAGCCACCCTATAAAGTCAAAAATAATTTTACATTATAGCTCACTTACTGCCCTTTAACTTTTATATTAACATTTTTGATGTATTTGGAATACTAACGAAGCTATTGTACTTTTCCACATTAAACGGCCACCCTATTTAAGAAAATACTGGGTGTCTACCGTGTCATTTGACATTATCGCGATGAGTTACCATTACCATGTCGTAAATTTTTTTAAATAAAATATGAAAGAAAACTGGGTGATATGTGTTATAAATTTTATTACTTAACAATACAAAAATTTACAAAAAAATTACTTATACTCCGAACTCATGAGAAAATTTATCACTATCAAACAGGAAATAAGGGCGACTAGAGGGGTGACTTGCCGGATTGCTGGCGATTGAGTTGTCAAGGTGGGCCTAGCTATTGATGGGCAATATATTTTTTTAATAAACTGCCTGAGGAGTTAAAGGGTGTCTCCATTTACTTGTTTAAAAATAAAATTCAATAGATCCTTGGTAAAAATGCTTTTTATTGTTTTAACGAATTTTTAGATTTTAACTTTTATCAGTTTGTTAAAGAAATCTAGTGTCTATATGTTTTTAATACTTCATTCTAGATATACTGGTATTTTAAATTGATGTGTGTAAATCAATATAATTGATGATAACATGAATAAACAATTAGAATTGATTGATTGAAAATGTTGATATAACGATTTTTTTATAGTTACCAGGGTAGCAGTTTGGGAAAGGGTAACAATTAAAAATACTTAAAAGGCTGTAACTTCGGTTTGCTTTAACCGGCTTTAAACAACTTTACGAAACTATGGCTTGTTTTAAAGAACTTTCCATCCTGTATGATGTCTGTATATTGAATTAAATGTTTCACCACCAGTTGTTGAGATGGTGACAATATTGGAAAACCGTAATCTTCAATATCTTCTCTACTAATTAGTCCCTGGTTATCACAAAAACCACTAAGATTACTAATCCTCTTGTGGAAATTTGACTAAGAAAAAAGGTGTTTTTTCTTCTAAAAGTGCATTTTATGGGACCAAAAACTATCAATAGTACTATAGATATTTTTTCACATTTACTTTCAATAAATTGAACCCTACACACTATTGATAGTTCTCCCACACTACAATATACTTCATTATGTGTTTGAAACCTAACCTTTACGAAAAGATACTTTAAGAAGGAATATTTCAAAAACTAAACGTTTCCGCCAAAAACGACGTTAAGATTCGTAATATACCCCCCAACAGATAATTTAATAATCAAAATAAAAAATTATTACCTATTTATATATTATAATTGTAGGTAGGATAGGTAGGTACCTAAACATTTTTGTTGTCTCTATATAAAAAAAATAACAAAATCATATCTACTCTCCAGAAGGGTCATCATTAACTAAATAAGAATGCAAATTTGTCCTTCACCTTTAATATTAAAGAAGGTGAAGGACAATATTGCATTTAATATTAAAGAAAGTGAAGGACAAATTTAAATTCTTATTTAGTCTATATAAAAAGCCCTTTTTCAAAACACAAACTTGTAAGCCACACAGAACGTTTTTAGTCAGTACCAATAAGCAAGTTTTTCATATTTATTGTAAAAGAAAATGAGATTAAATGTCAAACGACTTGGTTCCTGGCACCAATTTCATTATGTTATTCAACTTTTAATTTCGAAACAGGATTTTCTTAAATACAAATACCTATATGGGTTTGTCATTTTAATGAATAAATAAATAGGTAAACCATTAGCATATTGGATCTTTCTTACCACACATACCCGAACAGATTCATTTTGGACTTGTGCCTCGGCTTCAAGATTGGAGGGCGTATTCTCCATTTTAATTACTCTTGGTCCAACTAAACTTCAAGAATAAGAGGATAATTAATTCATTTTTCTATTTCTATAATTTACACGAAAACTATTTGAGTATTTGAGGATCGAGAAAGTCACAAAAATTGAAAAATCAATCATGAAAATTCAATTGTCAATGTCAAACTGTTCTGTTTTCTGTCACTGTCAAACAAAACAAATGGGAAATGGGCTAACCAGGGGCACAGAGGAATGATAGGTCGTCGCTGTCTGGCAACGTTGTCAGACCTTAAAAACCTGTAGCATGTCACGGTTACTATAAAACCGTGATACCATGTTCTTGTATTTTCAAATAATTTTCCCTAATCTCATCTATACGTTTTGTAATGTACAGAATAGAAATTATATTATGTTATGAGCTTAGATGAGGATTATGTGTATCCCGAATCATTTGTATCATACAGTGTCGGTAAAATTGTAGTGAAGTTGCGGAATAGCGTCGTAATATTGTAAAAATATCCACTTTTAGAACCATCATTATTAACCCATATTTTTTTAAATACATTAATTTCTCACCCCTAATGGTTTTAGACATTTCGATTTAATTTTAACATCATCAAGATATTAGGAATGTGACATCTTTTGCTCTGGTTATTATTGCCTGATAATAATGTCTATCAAAAACGTAGGTATCATACAAAAAATGTAATGCATTTTGATATACACTATTGGTAAACTCGAATCTGGGGTGCGAAATCTCTAATACAACCAAGAGGGAACGCACATATGGGCAAAACTTCCAGTTAAAAAGAGACACATAACCACTCCTACATTCCGACTGAAAGGGGGAATATGTGTGTAGCGTGGCCGAGTCAACGTATCAATTATTGTTCCCGTGTGTGCTTCGACCGCGTGTTCCAAAGAATGCAAGGTGGGAGGTAGGGGATAACGTGTTCTCTGTTTAACGTTACTAATAATCTCCGTCTGATGCATTTATATCGGCATTCTAGTTTCGAGTTTGCCAATAGTGTATATGATCTCATTGATAAGTTTATTGTTATGGCCGATGGGCCTCATTTTATTATTAGGATGTGTAGATGTGGGAATAACACAATCAATCGAAAACTATTCTTACTTCTAATGCAGACCCTCCACGATCAAAATCGATCATTCTGGCTGCTAGTGACAGTCCTGGATCAGGGCCAGATTTACCAATAGGCTGACTAGGCTTCAGCCTAGGGCGACAAAATTTTGGAGGACGGCAAAACTTTCGGAGGACAGCAAAATGGGAAATTATGTTCTATTGGAATAATATTGTTTTAGAAGTCAGTTTGGGACTGGAGAAGTTAGTTTCATATGGGAGAGCTCTCCAGTTATTTCTGGAAGTTACTGCGAAAGAAAGGCGTTTTTTTAGAAGGTATACTTTTGATTTGGGTAGTGCCTATACCCTTAAAAACATCGGGCCCGCGTATGCCATCTAATTAAATTTTTTGGGGCGCCGCCGCTGTTTTTTAAATGCGGGGAAAATGTAAATTTTCCCTGGTCGAGTGATATCAATCCTTCATCATTTACGCATTAGTCTTGTTTCTAATAAGAATTTACATCAGTCAGACCATAAATATCCTTGAAATTTGCCCTTACACTGTCAGTAATACTATAATTTCCTCATCAAGTCTCTAAGCGATTTGGAGCGATGGACCGGTAATTACTGCGGTTATACCTTTGGTTAACCTTGAATGTGTTTTTTAAAAATTATTTCGTCCCACGTATATGATCCCACAACATAAGAAACGCTCGAACTATGTCCTTCTCGATGAACATGAAGACAAGGAAAACACTTATCCCTTTTCTACTCTTTAAACATCGAGAACGCATTTCGCTACAACGTTAGCGGTAAAATCCAATTTGGAATAACAATAATAATAATAAAATATAAAAATAAATAATAACTGGTCCATCGCTCCAAATCGATTTCTGTCTGAATGATCGTATAGGGTCTGCATATGAGTAAAATCTTTAAAAGGTTAAGTGAACAACCGACGTAAAAAAATGAGCTGAATGTAACTAAAATGTTATTTACGTACCTACTGAAATAAACTGTAGCTGTTAATAATTATTATAATCGGTCTATTATCCTGTTCATTCACAAGTAGACCAGTAGACCCATGCAGACTTATACTGAACCAACAGTAGTTGAATAGCGTAGAACAAAAATGTCGTTTATTAAGCCATTTTTGTAAACATTTCTGGGATTCCCCAAAACCATTGTAAGTTTTAAGTATGGTCGTCTACGATAAACTAGAAGAAGAAAGCAGTTCTGTCTCTTTCTGCTTGCTCCTGTGTTCGGCCTTTTTTATGCAGGCGTCTTTGTCGCCTGGCGCGCCGCGATAGAAAAACGCGGCGTTATCTAAATACATTGTTTTATATGTGCGCTATTATGCATTATTACTTGCTTGTCTCATGTCGCGGCGTTCTCAAATTCTGCCGCCTGAAACATTTTGCGACACTACATTGGCAATTGGTGTTTTTATGCAAAGCGTTTATTATCATTGCCGAAGTGTGTCGACGTGTTAAGACAATACGGAAGTCATCGATTCATGCGTCAAAAAAAGGTTTAAGGAAAAATCATGCATTTAAATACGCCGCGATTTTTATCGCAGGGCGACAGGCGACAAAAAAAAGTTTAAACGAAAATTCTATTTTATGCATCTAAATATGCCGCGTTTTTTTATCGCGAAAAAATATGCCTGCATAAAAGAGGCCTTGTGTATCATAAAATATAAAATGAACAATTTTCTCCATAAAACAAAATATATCTCCATTATTGACGTTCAGATAACTATTTTCAAATTTTTTAATCACTACGACAACACTGCATATCAATCTACATTCATTTTACACTCACCTACTCTTCGGTGTAATCATCAGCGTTTCTGATTGGACATAACTTAAAATTATTCTACTACAATCAATTCTAGCCTCCAATTTGAGCTCAACGAAAACGTAAACGAATAGTAAAATTATTTCATATTTCGATCAGCTCTCGGTGAGATCCTGAAAATGTTAAAATTCATTCATGGCATGTAAGAGATAAAGAAAGAAGTAGGTTTTAATGTATGTAGAGCCAGTGGATCTCCTAAAATGAAGATGGTTGAATGTTAAAAGAGAAAGGAAGAAAAATAACGCTGTCACAACAGTCACCAGTTGACGGTTCTGCATTGTTGCGGTAGTAGGTTCGTGTTAAAAAAGACCTCGTGAGTGGCGAGATTTATTATGCAAAATGAATGATTCAACGTGGATTTAATGAAAAATAAAAGGGTTTTCTATTCTATATAGTTTTGAAAGAACGTTACATTAAGTCAAAAACTGTAAATTAAGCACGATCAACGGCTAGCGGGTTACATGTTTGGTATAGTTATAGTTTGTAGTTAAAAACTTGTTTGTGCGTTTCCTTCTCACGGAATATTTATCTTGTAATGATAAATATTCCATTGTGGCTTAATACAGGTTGGTTTCAATTTATTTTTATGAATGAAAAATATAGAACTCGCACAGTTGTATTTTGATTTGTTGTTTATTATCTGTGTTTGTTATTTACAATCATGTTTATTATTTTTATTTATATCGTAAATGGAGATTATTCACTACCTATAAATACTTTGTTGACCTTTTCCTTTTTGTACGGATTCAAAAAGTTACTCGAAGTTTATTGACTTGGCTGTTATTTTAATGTCAGCTTGCAGGTAGTTTTATAGTTTTAGTTAGGGTTTCTTTTTATTAATTACATTTTTGATATTACTTACCCAATTAATTAGTTTTTATTTTTAGTTTTAGCCTGTTAGTTTTCAGTTTATTTTTTACCTTTTGCATGAATTGTAGGGAATCTATTTTTTTTATAGTTACCTACCATCAAGTTTACCTATTTATTTAGGTTATTTATATGATTAAAAACAAAATATCTTGCGCTCCACAAGTATTGTATTTACTAGAGGTGTTTTTCTTCACTTCATAAACACTCTCGCTGCCGGTACCTACCTACATGGGCGCACATTGTTAAAAATAATAAATAATGTACAACATGATTCATAATTTCGTAAAAGCAGGAGATAATGTGCATAATATAACTAAAAAACACTTAAAGAATTCCACTTCTAATGTTTGTATGGCAGCGAATAGTTGTTTTCTTGACGACGTTCGAAGCATTGAAAAAAAGGATTATTTTCTACTTCATAACATTTTTTTTTTCATTACCCATAATCACACCCAAAAAATTTCTTGATCTTATAAAAAAAAATTAAGAAGTATCTATTAAACAAAGTAAACACTTATTTTGAATAGATAAAGAACCCGTACAAGAAAGCTACTTTATTAAATTCAAATAGTCCCTAAAAAAACTAAATGGTTCTGTGGGAAAGGTAAAAATCTTCCCCTTCCCCGGCTACGGCATTGACTACTACTTAATTTGGTTCAAACTCAGAAAAACATGTTTGTTTAAAAAATTAATATTTTTCTTCTGGTCTACATCTACCGACACATCTACCTTACAATATACTGAATGAATCCTTTACTAAATAGTTGTTGGGTATTATTTAATATTGGTTTGTATGTCTTTAATCACGAGAAAGGGAATTTTTCTTCAACAAGGCATAATTTATTGTACAAAATTTAGGCACACCCCTTTAATTTTTTTTAACAAGAATTAGGAGAAATTCCTTTGACAATCTGATTTTGATTGATACAAAAGAAAATAAATCTTATAATCAATAAAGCTTAGAATAAGGAATCTAAAAAACCTTAGGTAAGTATATACAGGGTGTCCCAGATAAGGATGCACTCTATAGGGATCCCGTAAACCATAGAAGATACATAGATGGTTAAATTAGAAGAAAGTTGCGCCCTAGGTTGCGCCCTACTAAATTCTGTAACATTGTGTTTTTAATTTAAAAAAATTCCAAATCTTTCCGAAAATATTTACTTATACAAAACCGATTTTCACGATTTCCTTTTTATTTTTTTCTGACTACTTATTTAAAGTGATATGTTAAAATAAAGTTTACATTCTCATTATCACTTTTTTATTTTTATTCCGACATTCGTTTTTTTTCGGTTTTTTCAAAACCATTATCAACTTTTCTTTTTTAAATATTCAGGAAATTTTATTTTAATGTTTTTAAATTGCCTCCTCCTTTACAATTCAACGACGTATCACACCTATCATTAATAACACGTTTCGGACTTAAAAACCCATCATCAATAAGAATAACTACCCATTCATCTTGTATCAACTTTTGTTAGTAACAATTATGAAGATGGCTTTTACAGTTTTCGTGTCGTTTTATCTTTAAACTCAAGTGCTTTAGATCAGTGACCCCTATTTCCGTCCGAGCTTTATCGCCGCCAAAAAGTGCGCTGGGAAAATAGTATAGGTAAAGCATTTTTTTTTGTTACATCTACCCACAAATCCATTAATTTTTTAAATAAATGTCTAATAAATTTGCGTGTGTAACTTTTCCCTCTACCGTCACCAGATTTTTCAATAATAATATCTAGTAACGGTCTACCTTTTCCTTTTAATTCGGTCTCTTCTTCGTATGAATATTTAAAAAAATCTCTTCACATTAATTAAATTAAAGACCACTTCTATAGGCCGCTTTACAGTTTGCAATTTTTCTTTCACGCAAGTTGTCTTGCAGCAATTAGTATTGTGGCAATAAAAATGTTACTTCGTTTTACAGCGTGCAATGACTTGCCAAGGTCGTAGGTGATGTACCACTTCCCAACCATTAAAATAAAAAGACATTTGGTTAGGACTTACCGGCGCTTTTAGTGCATTCATTTTAACAAAACATCTTTACAGGACACGAAATCAAACCAACAAAACAAAACGTACCCACTATAGGTTTGAAAGAACATAAACAAATGTCGGGGATTTTCATAATATTTAGGTTGGTGTCTCATAAATCACCAAAAAATCCCCAGAATTACGCTTGCAATTTTAATAAAAATAGGGTCAGAGTTATATTTCTTGCAAGCAATACAAATTGCGCCAGCTGATCACTAGCCTCCTTCTGCGCTTACTCGCAGGCAATCTTTTCTTGCGTGGAAGAAACATTTTAAACTGTATAGCGGCCTTATAGTACACAGTTAATAATTGTTGTTGTTCTTCCAAAAACAGAATCACACGCATGCACTATAATAGTAGGTATTGTTTTTGAACTCGCTGTAAACTGGAAACAACCGATAATACCCAATTAACCCAATACCGCGCTGGACGTATCATGGCGTTGAACTAAATGCAGCGAACTCTCCACTTAAATCACAGATTTGTTTTTAGACGGACATGGTGGAAGCGGAGTACCGCGCGTGTGTTTCAAGGAGCTCGAAGAGTACGTTCGCGTAACCCAGATAATTAATACTCGGCGATAGCGTGAGCCGGTAGGTTTATTCCACTGGTCGACTTTACTTACGTCGCTTGCAGTCATTTACAATGCGAATCGCGAATGCCAAGTAGGTATTATATATACTTTTTGGTAATAGAAAATATTTTAGTTAGATTGATATTTTTTAATTTTTTTGTGTTTTTTTGGAGCTCTGTTTTTTTGGGAGCTCTGCAGCACTGCAGCGCTCCTTATGCATCAGCCCCCACAGAGTAAATACGAGAGTAAATATTATACACATTTTTTACTCTGTTTGCTATGAACTGTAGTTAATTATATCTCTTTATCGTGCTCAGTTTGAATTAACAGTTTTTATTTATAATATCAGTAAATAATAATTAGTTCGATGTACTTATGTGAGGTAATTTTTAAGTTGCTTTTATAATTTACCGAATTTATTCATGACTTTAACCCAAACATCTTCGTTTGCTCCACTGAATTCTTTGCTCTGTTTATAAAAATTCTCGTAAAATCTTTTCTAATCTAGTTGGTTAATAAGCCAGCCGTATCTGAATTTATTTTTTTGCATTGTTACCAAATTATTTTGCGTAGTTTTTAAAATTTTAATAATGTAACTGAGGATTTTTTTTGAATTGATTCTCTTCCGTTGATCATTTAGTTCTTTCTCAAGAAATAACGAAATTATGACCTTGTATTTACAGAACTAAAATGAAAAGGTCATGAGTCATAATATACAGGGAATTTCACTTAAAACTTGCTAAGCTGATATGTTTAACATTAATTGGGATTGTTAATTTATTTTTTTATTAAAAAGGTTTTGGGCGATTCCATTATCGCGGGTGCAACATTTAGACACATTTAAGCTTTATTATTTATAAAATAAAAAACATTTTTATCGAAATTATCCTTTGACATTTTAACCTGTTTTCTTTTGATTTGTTTAAAAAAAAAATTAAATGAAATATATAAATAGTTACGAAAGAGGTCTAAAGCGAAATCGTGGGTGCAACTGAATCGGCCCCACCTTTCCAGTACAAAAACAGCAAAGTCTGTTGATTGTGAAACATTTATTATAATATGCCTGCATATTTTTAAGGACCATAGGTAAATCAACCAAGGTATGCCAAAAAATCATAAAGAATACAAACATACCATGATTTATTTACTTAAAGCAATCGCGGGTGCAACATCAAATTATCGCGGGCGCAACGTGTCTAAATTAAGTGCACATAAACGTTATTATAAGCACTTTATGAACAAAATAGGAGATCCAACAATGTATATTGCGAATTAGTACACTTCTTTGTCACTCATGTAGGTTGTTTTTTTTTTCAAATACATCAATATTTGCCGAAAATTCTATTAAAAAATATTGATGTATTTGAAAAGGAGAATTGACGTGAGTGACGGGGAAGTGCACTAATTCGGAATATCTTAATATTTATAAGCGCTACAATATTTGAATATAAACTTAGAACCAAAAAAGCAGTTTTACTATTAATTAAGATAATTTTCTTTCTATTTGCATTAGGAAAAGTAACAAATACCGTGATTTAGAAATTGATGTTAAGAATCGCTTATAGTGGAATCGCCCTTTTAATAGGTATAGTTGATCTCTTCTTTAAATTCTAGTAAAAGATAGACCGGCGCGCCGCCAGTGATTGCTAAGGTGTCGGGATGTACATGTCATCGATGGCAGGTTGATTTGATATTTTCACTCGTTTTTGAGATACAATCGGCCGATTAGCCAATTTTTTTTATGGTTTTAGTTAGAAAAATATCAAAAAATAAATAAAATCTTGTTAGGATAATTTAATGCTTTTTATAATTCAGTTTTGAAACTTTAATTAGAGGTTTCAATCACTCCAAAAATAACAATATGGAATGGGTCAAAAATCTTTAATGAGAATACAGGGTGTTACAAATTCGATGCATGACCTTCGTTTTTAAATACCTATATCAACTTAATTTTTTCAAATACTTACCTGAATTTTATAAAAAATGTTGGGTGGGTTTTGACCTCTTAAAATTATTATCTTGAAAAGTGCCTTAAGTAAGTGCTCTTGGTAAAATGTTTATAGAATGGACTATACTATACAGTATTTATTATATATTTATATCATGGCCGTCTACGATAAATGTGAAGACAAAAAAACACGTTTCTTCCTTCTCTTTAAACATCGATTTATATCATGTTTTTCTTTCTATTTTGTCGATAAAGGCATTTTTACAGAGTAGGTACCTAACCTACTTTAGTATTAAAACGATCGGATCGCTTCTTTGTCGCTTCTTGATCTCTTTCGGTATCGCTATATTATAAAGTTACCGAGTGCCACTCCTGAATATCTTTACAATATCTTTGTGTGTGTATTATACACAAAAATTATTTTTAAGAAACCGAAAGTAAAATTGTCTCTAACTAATAGGAACTGGACAAAACTTTTATACGTTTTTTCTTAAGATAAGAGAAAAAATCAAAAACAAACCTATAAAACAGGGTATCATCGTCATCGATGTTGGAAAAACCTCTGACTTTATTTTGCATGTTTTTTTTCCCGACCATTTCATAAATTACTTTTTCGTCGCCAGATAGTCCACATTGGGATGCTGAGTAAGCGCCGCTAGAAAATCAATGAGAATTGAACTTGAACCCACAATGGGTTTGAAGTTCTCTGGCCTTGAAAGTTTTTCCACCCCATTGCGACGCATTTTCGGACACGGGAAACGGGCGGAGAAAATCTGATCACTTTCAATTTCGTTCTGTCCACGTTACGGAGAAAATTTGTTTGTGACCACTAACCATGATCATTCACATCTAATTTCAACCGATCCAACAAACGATTAGTCAAATATCGCTGATACTTTTAGTTATTATATATAAAACAGACATTTGTCGCTTTAGACCAGACTGTTCTATGTGCATAAGAATTTCGGAATAAATTCACATAGAATACTGTTTGGCTACGTCGTAGCCGCTACGGCCTTGTATCTGGATACATTTCTGCACAAATAGACTAGAATATAGATTATAGTCTCTTTATCAGACATAGGCAACTTCAAGTGTGGGTGGCTCTGTGTACTTCAGTGGTTAATAAAACAAAGTATCTTTCATTTTAGTTACATTAGCAATAAACTAAGTAAATCTAGACGCGCCTATAGAGCCAATTTCGGGCGGGGAGGGAGAGGGCAACCAGCCAAAAAAAAAAAATGAGCCGCGGTATGTGGTATCAGAAGTGACTTCTAAAATTCAAAGGATCCAGGGGGGCACCGCCTCCCCTACTATTGGCAACCATGCACTTCACATCATTAAGAAATTATGATTTTTTACAATAACAGTCTTTAAAAAAAATCGAAAAAGAAATTTTAAAAAAATTTCAAATAAATATGACATACAGTAGACTCCTGATTATCCGAAACTGGATTATGCGAACTCCGCATTATCCGAAATGATTCTTGCTATACCTCCGCATTATCCGAAATTTCTAAGAAATTAATCAAATCGACAGACTTTAAAATTAAAACAAGTACCTATCAATTCCCTCTTTTTTGAATTTATAAATATAAATACATACATGAACTATTAGAATTTATGATGTAGGTACATGTAGGTACATCTACAGGGTGATTCCTAAGTTGATACTTCTTTTTTAGCTGCGTATGGAAGGCATTAAAATAAACAACATTTTCAAATACCTTTTTTCAAAAAACCCAAAAATAAAGTAGGTACTTACATTTATTTATTACGCTACAAATCAAATACGGTTCTGCCCTCGGTTCTGCCTAACTTGCCCGTTGAATAACATTAGGAAAACTTCTGGGTGTAGAGAAGAAACATCCGCACTTTTAAGACTCACAATAAATTAGCACCATAATTAGTTCATTGTTTTCAAATTTTACCATTTTCACCAATTTATTAAAATTAATTTGCTTCAGAAAACCACAAAGCGCCGCGAACTGCCAAAATAAATAACTGACGACCGATCCGTAAAATGCATGACTCACATACAAAAAACGGAGAAAAACAATATAAAGTAAAGGGCTACGTTTTGATTTCCAGGCCCGCACTTAGATTTTTTCCTTCTGTAACTCGGCTATTCTTAAGTTTTTTGAAAAAAGGTATTTGAAAAAGTTGTTTATTTTAATGCCTTCTATACACAACTAAAAAAAAGTATCAACTTAGGAATCACCCTGTATAAAAGAACATAGATATAGTTACTTTTCCTATAGTTAATGATTTTCCTCAATCTCCGCATTATCCGAAATTTCGATTATCCGAAATCGTTTCGGTCCACATTATTTCGGATAATCGGGAGTCTACTGTACTAAGATGTCGATATGGAACAAAGAACAAATCGAGCTTTCAGCCCCTCGCCCGCTAGATTAGTGAGCGGCACTGTGCTTATCGGACCCTTTGATGGTGGTTAGCGCTCTGTACTGGATATACGGAGGTTGTCGGTTCGAGCCGGCTCGAGGAAATGCTTTTTTCTTAATTTCAAATTGGGTGTTTATACACAAGAACTTTTCATCTTAAATATATACATACTTGATTTTCTTACGAAAAAGAACCGATAGGTATTAATCAGCCGCCTGAAAAGCATGCATCTGGTTGCCGAAACGGTAATGTTGTTTAAAAAGGGTAAAAATGATTTACAATATCTATCACTGTGCGTATCTTAATTTTTAATTTACTAATCAGGCACTTTTTATTGTGAGTAGATTATGCCTATCAATGTCATTTATGTCACAGTGAAACTAGCTGGTTAGTTAATTCTGGTTTAAAATCTTTGTGCAACCCAACATCGGTCTACTACACAAAACAATAAACGCTTTTCATTAGACCGCGGAGCTGTGAAATTCCCGACGTTATAGGGGTACCACCTAGCAATAGACGCATGTATTTTAAACAGTTTTTTTTGGGGAATCCCAGGCGCGTTTTGTGTATTGCGCACCGATAATGCGGATTTTTTCGTTCGTTAATCGAAATATTTGTTTTTTAACAGTTTATTTGGGATTAATTGGATTTCAGATAATCGGAATTGTACTCTATTTAAGTTATGAGTAGAAGTAGAATACAAAGATGTGAGGTAATTATCTATTATACGCACACCACTCCAAAATTGATGATTTTTAGTTCGTACATTTCCGCATCTGCATTATTATTTGGAGTTGAAACAAAATATATAAACTTTTAGAAAAGCAATAACGCTTTCTTGACAATATGACAACAAATAAATGCTGGGGTTCACAAGAGCAGTGGCGTAGCCAGAAAATATGTTCGGAAGAGGGGGGCTCATAGACAGTGTTAAGGACACATTTCAAGTTTATGATCAGACATGATGTAAATTTTTATTAGAAGCAAGACTGGTGCGTAAATGACAAAGGATTGATTTAACTCTGAATGATAGTGTAGGGTCTTCCATTAGTACTATATATTTTTTAAATGCTTTTAGTTGCCTAATTTAACCTCAAATTGTTTTAAAATCGTTGACTTATGGGAGCTATATTGGGCGAGTTATTGACTTGTATTATATTGCACCCTTATTTTTTTAGATGTCAACGACTGTAGGGGGTCACTCAGGGGCTGGTCCCCTTAGCCTGATGTCGTGCGTCCGCGAGTCATCGCCCCTGCAAGACTACGAACCCGAGACTGAAAAAAACGGTAAGAGTTTTGTATTGATATCCAGTATAAAAGAGCAGGAAATAGTCAAAAAATACGGGCGTCACCATGGGAACAGTTTGTGTTACCCCCTAAAGTTACCATGATGTTTTTTATCTAAATTTTAGGACTTGCTAAACTTATCTTACTGGCGTACAAAATGGAAATCTTACACCTTGTCTCGAATAGTTAATTTTAGAATATGGCCATTTTTTAATTCTTTTTTTCGTGCTATAATGTAAACTACACATTCTAAAAAACAAAAATATGTGATCATATTGTTATTCATAAATTATTATTGGACATTACAAGATATCCCCATCAAGTGATTTTTAGAACAAAAAAATCAACCTGGTAAAATCGTTCAAACAGAAATGATTATCATTACATTTTTTATAAATCATTAGACTGGGACAGATTACTATCACTCCATTTTTAAGTGATAGTTTCACAGTTTTCAAACCAATCCAAAGAGAAAAAATTATAGTAGCCTTCTCGATTTAATAGTGAGACAAAATGCCTAGCCCTTTCAGTTTGGCATTTTGGCAGATCAAGGTGTGGGAACCTCGTTTTCATTTAGATACTTTGACGGATTCAGGTGCGGAGATGTCTCAAGTCAACATGTTCGTAAGTTGCCGGTATGCGGGAAAATACGGGCAATAGCGACACGAGCGTCAACTTGTTGCTCTGTGTGTGGCGTGTTGCCTGTTGCCAACAGTTGACTGAAGGGTTTGGTGGATGCTTCGACTGTTTTGTTTTATTTTAAGACCAACAATGTCTTTAAGTGACAATAAAGAATTCTGACAGGAATTTATTGAATTAAATCAAGCTTATGCAATGTGAAAATTAAAGAGTATTTAAACAAACATATGAAAACTTGAAGAAATAGTCCATACTTAAAGTGGAGTGGAAATTCAGAAGGAAAGAAATAAGAACACAAAGTCTTCCTCCACTGTTCTTATTTCTTTCCTTCTAAACATATGAAAGATAAAGCAAAGCTCGCTCTGGTCGAAAAGTGTAAAAGTGTGTTTCCTAAAGCAAACAAGGAGTTTGTTAGTAATTTTTTGTAAATTTGTCCCAGTAACTGTGGAGAAATTGCAGTGGTAAATTTAAGATCTTCAAAATTCCTTCCTGTTGCCAGAAACCTCAAAGTTGCCACTAACCGTTCTTCTACGCTGATTGCTTCTCTCATTATAGTATTTGGTTTTTAATCTTGGGTCCTACAAGATTCGGAAGTATGGAAGATGCATCGTTATCAACTCTTCTTTTATTTTTATTTTTTCCATTGTTATTTCTAATCCCACACTAAAAGCAAGTTTCTGTTTTTTTGATAATGACACCTCATGGTAAATATTTCTGCTATGGCTTTTTAGATGGTACTGATGCTCGCCAGTGTATGCTCAGTTGGGAACAAGTTGTGAAGTATGTTGCTCAACATATTGCGCAACATATTCTCCAGTGAGTGGCCCGCTTTATTGTCACGGACTGTCCATGACTGCTATGGAAACCAAGGCCTGATGCGATTTGAGGAGTGAAAGACATAATACAGGCATATTCATAAAAAAAACAATCGAGAATTTGATGTTTGCCACGGATATAACTTACAGCCTTCTGCTTTTTTTACTATACAAACCAAAGGCAAGGAAGCTACTTGCTCCAGGTTTTTTCCCAAAGGCGTTTTCTGCCAGACTCACTACTTTTAAATCGGGAATGTTATGGTGGGAACAAACCTTTTGAGTGCCAGAAATATCAGGTTGATTCTATCGCTTTTTCAGTGTATTTGTCTCATACATATCTCATATCCTTGTGAGATATACTGGGTGGGGATTTTAAATGGAACGCTGCTTATAGCGGCTCTGTGAATAGGATTTCTCTAAAATACGTCCTCAAATATTTTTTATGGGCCTCGCTTTTGTCATATAAAAAAATTGGGACCCCAAAGTTGGGGCGCAGCCCTAACTTTTTTTTTCAAATTAAACGATACTACTTGTGACATCTTTTTGGAAATCTTATTAAAAAGGGCATTGTCCATATTTTTTTTACATCTGTCAAACCATGTGTCACAAGAATAAGAACTAATTTTTAATTAGATTAAAAATAACTTTAAAACTGTAATGCCACTTTTTTAGTATAACAATTGTTGTAACAAATGTGCCCATGAACCTATTAGCACAGACCCAACCGATGGTAGAACTTATCCCTTACTCTTTCGAAAACTTCTGGAGTGATTAAACTTATCTCTGCCCGAATCCTTGCCTACAACTCTTCCAGATGTCTAGGTCGGGTGACATATACCCTGCTTTTTAAATCGCCCCATAAATACAAATTTAAGAGTGTAATATCCGGGGATCTGGGCGGCCACTCGTTCCATCCACCTAGTTTTCGGAAATATTCTTTGGAGTTCTGGTATTAAGAATGTTTGAAGAACATTTAAATACAGTTTTCCATTTAAATTGCCTTCCCAAAAGACTGGACCAATTGTTCTGTCGCCTATTATTCCAGCCCACACATTCACTTTCCCTTGGCGTTGAGAGTGGCATTCAAAAATCCAATGTGGATTTTCATCGGAATAATATCGGCAATTTGGTCGATAAACCTAAAATGGAAATTAATTAATAATAGGTTTAGAGGTTCAGATTTTGCCCAGCGATTGTATGACGGTTAATTCCCTTTAAAACATAAATAATTTTTTGCTTAACTTTTAAACTTACTTGACCATTTAAAGTAAATGTTGCTTTATTAGAAAAAGTATCCAAGCTTAATCAATTTGTCGGTTGCCCAATGCGGCTGTCATAACTTTGCAAAATTCTACCCTTCTATCTAAGTCATCCTTTAATAAATCTTGTACCGGCTGCATTTTGAATGGTTTTATCCCAGTAGATTTTGATAACACTGTTTTATGATCGATATTAATATATAATATAATTGCCTTGCTGGTGTAATTTGATTTTCTTGATAGGTCAATAGAAGATTCAATTCAGTTTCATCTGATACTTTTGAGGGTCTTCTTTGAAGAACGTGTTTTACATGACCCAATTCGTACCTGAACTCTCGACTTTTGCGTTTAATCCCGAAATTTGTTTAACATTAAGCAGAATGAATTTAAGATTTACATACTTATATACGCGATCGTCCATCAAGGTACAGCGTACGATCGTCGCTTCATCGTCGATGGTGGCCGATGAGCTGAAGAAAAACTCAGTAGCTGCACACTGTT
Source organism: Polydrusus cervinus (assembly GCA_935413205.1). Lineage (NCBI taxonomy): Eukaryota > Metazoa > Arthropoda > Insecta > Coleoptera > Curculionidae > Polydrusus > Polydrusus cervinus. The sequence goes on from OW284514.1 coordinate 49,941,651, forward strand.
ATAAGTATAACACAAACATAGTAATGTGTTATTGTCGTTTCTCACGTTTCCTGCTACATATTTCACTGCTGACAAGCAAGAGTTTTAGGGGAAGCAATGCTTCCATGGACCGCACGCCCCCCGACCTATTTGTATCTGATAAATTTAGAAATGTTATGAATCTTACAACGTCACTTAGGGGTCGTAGAGGACAGATGACTGAGTGTTTCCGCGTCTTTGTTAGTAGTTTATAGCTTTTGAAAGATGTCTTTTAATATGACTTTATAAAAAAGTCGGTATTGATTGGTAATCCAAAATTTATTTAGCTTGCCTCATACCATATCGATGGAACACCTTGCCTGTTGCAACTTCAATTACTTTTTCCAGTATATCTACTATGTTGTGCAAATTTTCCGACCATTGTATTAAATCTAGTTCCGCATTTTCTGTCTTAAACAAGCATATTTAAAAAGACATTATTTAAGGGAAAAGGAATTTATCGGCTTGGTATGCAATGCGGTGCAATGCCATAGCCAGTTGGTTAATTTTGTTTATTTATAGAACTGGAAATATGCCAATTTCATTATACAGAATTTTACACACACTGCAGTCTTAAATCGTCATCGTTGAATGTTGGGAATCCTTGCGTTCTCTTATTCATTTACACACGTTTATACACATGAGTGCAAAAAAAAGTTAATCTACAGAAATTTTAATTGTTAATAAGTAGGCGATAGTTGACAATATGTTTACTTGCGTTCCTAGATCACAAAAATCATGTTTCCTATTACTGCCCGTTTGCTAAAAACTACTCATTGGATAATAACGAAATTGTGTATGTGTAATGGAGACCGTACACTATCAGTCGGAATGACAGTCCTGAATGATATCAATCCTTCGTCATTCTCGCAACAGTGTTTTTTCTTATGATAATTTACATCAGTCCGACCATCTTTCCTTGAAATTTGCCCTTACACCATCAGTATTACTGTCATTCCTTTATCAAGACTGTCATTCCGACCAGTGGCGACTCGTGACCAGGGTTGAGATGATTAAAATCATAATTTTAATCAGTATGATTTTTTTAAAAATCATGATTTATTTAAAAAAAAGAGTTTTAAAATTTTAACATTTAAATGTATTTGTTCATAAAAAAAATAAAACCCAGACACATTTGTATGTGGTGTTATTTATTATAATAATCGAAAAGAACAGCTGCTTATTTACAAAAATAAAACTTCATGTTAATACAAGTTTCGACACGGGCGCAAACTTGCAAAAACTACGCGAATGAAATTTGCATGTTACTTCTTCCAGTTTTGTTATAAAATATAAACAGTATAATATTTGTAAAAGCTGGTAAATTAAAAAGATCATGATTTAGAAAAAATCATCGATTTTTGATTTTAAAAAAAATCATGATTTTTATCAACCCTGCTCGTGACCTGTCAAAGAGACAGTGCTGCAGAGCATAGGTATCAACAATAAAAGTTTAAAAACATAAAAACTGCGCTTTTATCTATTGTGTTAGCCTCAAATAGTTTTCTGTCTGTTTATTTTTGTTCCATGTTTCGCCCAAAACTGGCATCATCAGATATTATAAACACCAAAATGTTTTTAAAAATTATTTTAAAAACATACATAACACATCACACTAACAAAACGAGACTAACATTTCAGTTACCTATTTTTCACTTAGGAGCTGTTTGGAATTTCCATGCAGTCTGGCATTTTCAGCGAGTTACACTAAAAATCATCAACACCACTAATTGTCCAATATGTGCTTCACCACCAAAAAGTACACACAAAACAAAATAGACTATTTTTTATCTCAAATCCACAGATCCACCCATTTTTTTCATATATATTTAATTAAATTTTCTGGTATGACTTTTTCCCCGGCTTGTGGAGACACTACAATATTTAAGTTAGGCATAGGACGTCCGGTTTGTTTAATTTTAAGTTTTTCTTCAATGTTTAATCTTGAAAAGTTCTTATATTTCGAAATTAAATCCATTTTTCAATTATCAAAAGTAAAACAGTAAACTCAATAACTTAAAACACAAGAGACAGACCTCGCAAACGTTTTAAACCCACGTGCCATTGCTGGACTAGACTGAAAATGTTGGCGCTCTGTATGTATACGTTAACATGCTCTTAAAACTATTGGAGATAATCCCGGGCTAGAAACAATTCTCATATGCCATTGGTCGGTTCAAGGTCGACCACTTGTTATGTGCAAGTGTTACAACGAGCAGCATACGTCACATTTGATTCATTTGATTGTTGTTAGTTGTTAGGCAGCCGCGATTGATCGCGGATAAGACACTGCATGGATGAAAATTATACTAAATAAAATAAAAAATTTAAAATTTTGGTTTTGCAAATATAGGTTAATTAAGACACAAAAAATAGAAATATATAAATAAATTTTATATTATTAGAATAGGTGCTGCAGCTCTTCTACACTAGTCGCCATTGATTTTGACTGATAGTGTACGGTTTGCATATTAGGCATTAACCCTGCTCTAAGTTGCGTAAACAGGCGGGATTGATTTCACGGCATACTTTCCGAGGACATTCTTACATCACGCACTTTCTCCATTTATTTGTTATCGGAAATTATAATTTTATAACCCAAGAGGCCTCAGAACCATATGGCCGGAAAATAAAAGGCTTCTAAACAGCTTAACAGACATGGAATAGGGAGACGATATACGGAGAAACTGCTGAAAATACGTTAGTATTATTAAGGCCGCGTGGCCGCGCGCTGCCCCTCCCTACCGCCTACCAAAATTACGATAATTTTATTTCATCATGTTTATTGTTTAATTTATCGGGAAACAATAAATTTGATAGATCTACCGATAATTCAGGAACACTGCATCACACCTCCGTTACGTACTAATCCACGCGTCCTCATATGATGCGCTCGAATTCTTTGCGGTAGCTCCTTTCCGACGAACGCGTTAAATCAGCGATCTCGGACGGCCCTATTCAACCCGCTGGCTGTGTAATTGAAAACAGACTGAAAACTCGTTGATTTATCCGCAAAGGTATCGCGGCAAACGGCAAAGCACTATCATCAAGTAGGAGACGCGACAAGTGGATTCAAACGCGTTAAAATTTGACATGTAAAATTTTGTATCGAATTAAAAAAAAAACTAAACATGATATTGAATTTATGTTCTTACCAATGGAAAGGTGCTATCTGTGGGCGTGAGGAAGTTATTTTCAAGCAAAAAAAAATATCCGAGAAAAAAATATAAGCCAATAAAAATTTAGAATTTTTTTTATTATTGTTTTATTTCATTGTATTTTAAAAAATATTTAAAATTATTTTTTTACTGAAAATAACTTTCTCCAGTTCAAATTTAAGTTTTTAAAAATCATTAATGAACATGGCCAGGATTCGGATCAAGAGAACGTAATGTTTTTAATAATATAGATATAATTTTTCAGTGAGCTGGTAACTTTGGAGAAGAATTCAGAAATATTGTTCGAATGCTAGCCGGAAAGTGATAATAAAGTTTTAAAAATAACAACACAACATCAGTGCAACAATGTTCTAGTGTTTTATTTTTTAAAGGCTAATCTTCAATGTAATTTTTCTCTACACACCTTTAATTTCATTAATCCCCGTATAATCGCAAATATAAATGATAAAAAAATGTCTATTCTTTATCTAATCGACAGGCTTATAGGTATAATTAAAGAACAGATTTGTGTTTAAGAACAATTCTAATCTATACCTATAATTCGGTATTTTAGTAATCAAAGTTTCAACGCTGATGATTAAGACAGACGAAATCAATACAATTCATAACATAACTTTTCTGGTTTAGATAAAAAAAATATTGATCAATTAGGAATTTTCATTATGGTTAAGTTTTTATTTGAAATTTAGTTTAAAGGCTTAGGCTTTAGTTTAAGGAGCTCAACAGATCACATATCCGTCCCGGTTAATTTTATTATTGACAAAATTAAATAAAAGAGTACTCAAATAATTACCTTACTCATGTTTTACTAACTACCAGTGACTGACAAATTACTGGAGCTCAACAGATCTATCTAATATTTCCGGCATAATGTAAAAATATAAATTTTGACCTGAAATCGTGTAAATAAGTTCAATTTTTTCGTTCTTTTGCTCTCTATTTGGTGAAACAACTATGTTACCGTAAATCTGAAAAACGCCTCTTCTTCACTAAGAATCTAGACCTATTGGGAAAAATCTACCTGATGTGAACCACAAGCCACAATAGACCGAACGGTAGAAGGTGGAGGGTTGTAGGGTCAAAATCAATCATGAAAAGTACAATGACGTAAGGGTCTACGGAGATATGGTAGCCACGATGGATGGCGTCACTCTCAAAACCTGCGTGACATCATCAAAAATCAGTAATGGAATATATAACTTCAAAACTCTTAAAAATAATAACAACTTATCTATGCTATTAATACAATTATTTCTATGGTTAAACATCAAGTAAGGTTTTGAAACATACCCTTCAGAAGGATCTTTAATGAACTACAAAAGAAGCAAAATTGTTATTTAACTCCATTAAATAAAAGAATATATATACACTTCGATTGAAAACCATTAAGGTTACCCTGCACTTATCGAAAAAAAGTAATTAAATCTTCATTAACAACATATTATGTTATTTATGTCTTATAATGTTGAAAATACTTACGGGGTGACCCATCGAAAACTTTTCACCTAGGTTTATTTTCTTGTAAATGAATGTCATGTAATTGTAATTGCGTTCCTTGTTTTGGCTATTTACACCGATGCGCGGCGCGGTACGATGTCTATTGCTATGTTTTGCTTTGTGTATATAACCTGCAGTCGATTTAAACCGAAGTCCAGTTTAAATCGTTGAAATGTCAAAAATGGTAGTTTTTATAATGTGGGATTGAAAGCAAAGTTCGAGTTAAGGGTGATTTAACATGGCCATAACTTGGTATGCTATGGTACATTATAATCTCTGAGCCGCGGTCCGCCCTGTCAGTGGCGTATTTAAGGGCCTGGCTGCAGCCCCCCCCTCGAGCTCTTAGGAAGTCGGGTCTAAAAGTCTAATTGCAACCTTTTAAATAATTCTTGGCTTGAATTACAAAGGTCTTGTAGGAAACGTTTAGTTTTTAAGCTTGTCCTTCTATAAGTCCTATTTTATATAGAGATTGAGGTTTCGGACGCATGTAGTTTTAGTTATTGATGTATGATGCAATTTTATAGGAAAACGAGTAAAAAGAATAATATTTTATAGTATTTTTCTATTATATACTTGCCCATTCCGTTTTTTCTTTTGTAGAGCTATTTTAAATCAACAAAAATATAACCCAATGCAATAAAATATTTTTACAACAAAAACAATTACTTAGGTATTTATTTTTAAAAAGAAAAATTAAAGTAAAAATTTTAAACATTTTTTTATGGAAGAAGTGTGATAATTTACAATAAAAAAAAATAGTGCGGGAAGAAATGAGAATGCTTTATTATGAATATACAAAACGGCATTTAAGAAGGAGCCTTTGCACCAAAAACTGCTCTTAGATCTACGCTCCTAAAATACATGATTTCTGAAAAAATCATCAATTTTGGCGCGGTGAGTGATATTTACTTTATTTTTGATCAATAAAAACCGATCCCGAAAAACACTGGTTAGAGTCATACATACGTCTTATGGTAAAATTTTGGATTAACACCAATATTCATATTTTTCACAAATATAAAAAATGTTTTTTTTTAATAAAGTAATATAAAAAAAAGTACAAAAAAACATTTACAAAACAAATTTAATCCAACCATGCAGAGGGGGAGAGGTAATAATTTAATTTTCGAAATTTGATAGTAGTTAGGTGAATTTCAAACGAACTTTGGGCGTGGCCCCGAAATTTTTTTATATGCGGTGTTTTTCCTCCTTCACTAAGTGCAATATCATGAAATACATGTTGTCCCGACTGTCCCTCTTAGCGCTCAGCTCAGCTGTAGGCAGCGTAGGGCAAAAAATGGGTGTATTTTATATCCGGTGATGAACTCTTGAAACAACGTTTGATTCAGTGTTTACGTTCTTCCCCATTTAGGTTAATGTACAGGCCTCATACAATCTACGGACGAAAACGCCCACGACTCAATACCGTTATATCTCATAAACTGTTTAGGTAAGGCGGCCACTGCTCTTAGCTGAATTACTGTTAATTGATATTCAGAATGCTTACAAGAGTCATTTCTCCTCATACCCAATTATGGTACTTGATTGAATATTATACAAGCATAACTGATTTTCCGCAGTGAAAATTAGGTTATTATTCGCATATCATTTAAGTTACCAAATTTAAGGTTATAGTCGATTGGATGAATACAGTGTACAGGGTGTCCCAAATTCGATGCTCATCATGGGTATCTCGGAAACTATAAGAGATACAGCATCGGTCAAATGGTGGCAAAGTTGCGCAATTTTGTGAAATTGTTGAAATTCGAAAAAAAAATTAATTTTGAATTTATGTTTTTTAAATTTATCTGACTTATTTTAACCGCTACAGAAAAACAAATAGAACATTGTTAAAACAACCTTTTCAGTTTTATACTACCGTATTTTTAGAATTTCGGTACATAGTTTCGTTTTTGTTGAATTGGATGTGGAAATGTGGAAATTTTATTTTTTTAAATACGGACCTGCACTATTCATTTTATTTTTTGAACGATCTTTGAGCCTTAAATTTGACCTTGTATCACACTTAATATTTTTTAGACGTTTTGATGTCATCTTTACATCATCAGGAATTTGATAGTTATGTTTATATAAATACGGCTCTGGTGAATGCGGAATTTAACAGTTATCGAATTAATTAACTATACACTGCAGGGTCCTGCGCCTTACCTCCCGGCTTCTGTAGCTCACTTATTAATAAATAAGTGAGGATTATGACGTTTTGCAGGCTTTACCTGTATCCTAGGGCGCATTTCAGGAAAATATTTTTGTTTATACAGGGTGTTTCAAAAAAGTGTGACATCATAAGGATATGTTTTTTTAGATTACATGCCATATATTTTCTTACTTATTTGGATGCATCTTGTAGTTGCTTACATACCCCTAAAATTTTAATGAAATCGGTTTAGTATTATAGGCGAAAAAAAATAAAAACTAAAAAAAAATCAGTTTTGCACCACTGGTTTTAAAAATTAAAAATAATGTCTCGTTAATAAAATTATACAAAGGAACTTAATAAATAAGGTCTCACAGTTTCGTTAACCAAGTTTGGTTAATACGAATTGTACAGGATGTCCAAAGTTTAGTGTCAAACTTTGCAAACTTTAAAGCAATTTATTTTTCTTATTTCAAATTGGAACCCCTGTATATTATTATGTCATTCGATGCAGAATTAAAATTCAAACATTTATTCTAATTACAACCCTATCGCAATTTCTAATGCATTTAGACTTATTTGCAGAAAACTCATTTTATCAACTATTCCACCAGTCATTATTATATAATAAATATCAAAGGTGGCTTTTAAAAACAATTTATTGATATTAAAGTTTACTAAAAGGACAAATAAAAATTCTTTTAGTATGCTCCTAATGTGAAAATCATATCTACGAGCTCTTCTTGGTTGTATTCCATCACAAAAAATAATATAGCTTAAATAATTATTAATACTAATCTAACAATATTTGACACTATAAAATAACTAAAGTCAAAATGGGCTTTTGTCACTTTAATAAATGACATAATAATATACAGGGGTTCCAATTTGAAATAAGAAAAATAAATTGCTTTAAAGTTTGCAAAGTTTGACACTAAATTTTGGACACCCTGTACAATTCGTATTAATCAAACTGGGTTAACGAGACTTTAGGACCTTATTTATTAAGTACCTTTGTATAATTTTAATAACGAGGCATTATTTTTATTTTTTTATAATTTTTAAAACCAGTAGTGCAAAACTGTTTTTTTTTATTTTTTTTCGCCTATAATACTGAACCGATTTCATTAAAATTTTAGGGGTATCTAGGCAACTACAAGATGCATCTAAGAAAATATATGACATGTAATCTAAAAAATATATCCTTATGACGTCACACTTTTTTGGAAAACCCTGTATAAACAAAAATATTTTCCTGAAATGCGCCCTAGGATACAGGTAAAGTCTGCAAAATATCAAAATCCTAACTTAATTAATAAGTGAGCTACAGAAGACGGGAGGTGAGGCGCAGGACCCTGTATATTATCTATTTATGTATTCTGTTTCGAGCTAATTTCATTTCTTAGATTATCGATACGTAGTTTAATAATAATAATAAATAAATAATAAGTTCAATTCAGCCACACAAGCAACACTGAAAAAAAAATTAAAAACTTAAGATTTAATATAAATTATAATAAGAATGAAATAAAGCTAAACAAACCAAAGGTGGTTATGAGGAAAACTCTATACTTGATTATTTGACTCATTATGTTGATAGATGTAGTGAGTAGTTTTTTTATGATCAACGGGCGTTGGTAAAATTTAGGGTTTAATGAGATTTCAAAAAATGAAATAAAAAATGCAGGTCTGTATTTAAAAAATTTCAGTTGATAGAAGTTCCACAAAAACGAAACGTTGTACCGAAATTCAATAAACACGATAGTATAAAGCTAAAAAATCGTATTTGTTTTTCTGTAGCAGTTAAAATAAGTGCGATAAATTAAAAAGCAAAACCTCAAAATTTTTATTTTTTTCGAATATTTCAAAAAGTAAAAAAGAAAGCTCAATTTTTTTTTACGATTTTACTGGGCACAAAAATCCGCACATTTGCCACCATTTAACCGATGCTGTATCTCTTATAGTTTACGAGATACCCATGATGAGCATCGAATTTGGAACATCCCGTACAACCAACTCTCCCCCATCGACACAATTAACCCAAATGCAATAGAAAATGGAATTTTTTTGGGTGATTTTATAAAACATAGCAAAACAGGTCTTTTTATTTTTTTAGCAGACCTACTTTTATTATTGCTTTTCGATATGCCTACACCACCCGTGTTTGTGTGCAGGGCCGTTCCTGGCGAGCGTGCATGCACGCAGGCGCAAAATTTTAGGGGCGCAAAATCGACGGTCATTCAGGATTCTTTATTACAAATAAAAAAAAAAATCATATATTTTATCATTTTAATATGTCTAAAAATTTTATCAAACGTTTGCCCACAAAAAATGTGTTCTCCGTAGTTTCCTTGTTGGACACTACCGCCCCGATATATTATAGAATAAAGGATACCGCCTCTCTCTTGAGTCGGCTAAATTAACATTGAAATCAGTAAGTGAAACTAGGTGGGAAGTAGAATTAAAGCAATTCGTCCTCTTAGATATGAGTTAGAAGAAATTTGTAATAGCCTAGAATTTTTGACAAAAGATACCTACATCACGAGACATATGTAAATACAAAACATAGTGCACAATCTTTATTGGATAAAATTAAGACTTTTAAATTTGTTTGTTCGATTTTAATCTGGCATATTTTAGAAAAAAATAATATAGTAAGTAAAATATTACAAGATCCGAATAGAAACTTAAATGACTGCCATAAAGAAATTGAAAATCTTCATCTTTATTTTAACGAAAAACGATCATAAAAAAATTTGATTTGCTCATCAATAAAGCTAAAGAAGAAGCAGCAAAAAACGATGTAGAGCAGGTATTCCCAATAGTACGGCAACGAAAATTTAAGCAACAATTTTCATATTAGAGTAAGGATGAATCTGTAGCAGATTCAAAGCAAAAACTTAAAATCGATTTTTATTTTCTAATTTTAGATACAACCATTCAGTCTTTACAAAGGCGGTTTGAGGGTATAAACAAATTTCAAAATTTATTTGGGTTCTTATGTAATTTTGAAAATTTAGAATCTGACTTAATTAAAGAATAATATGTAAATTTAGATACCGTATTGCAAGTTGAGATTGATAGAGTAATATATAAAGACATTGACGGCTTAGATTTACATAATGAAATTTTAACATATAAAATTATTATTAATCCTAAAAATACTACTGATTCATCCTTTCCCATAGACATGTTAAATTATATAACTAAAAAAAAATCTCATTTTCCAAATTTATTTATAGTCTTACGGATACATTACCAATTTCAGTAGCTTCAGGTGATAGAGGTTTTTCTAGGTTAAAACTAATAAAGAATTGTTTAAGGACATCTATGAGGCAAGAACGCCTATCAGATTTGGCCATTATTTCGATCGAAAATGATATTTCTGAAGCTCTTGATCATAATCAGATGATCAACGAGCTTGCATCCGTGAAAACCAGACGCGTATTATTTTGGGTATATCATTTCTTTTTTGTTTTATTTTAGGTATATTGTTTCTTTTTGTTCTATTTATTACAAAAATAGTATTTTTTCATTTTTGAAACGTTTATTTTTATCATTAAAATATTGCTGTTAGGTACCCTACCATATAAGTATTAGGTATAATATTGTTTTATGTTTTTGTTGTTTATTTTATTTACGTTAATTTTATTCTCCTTTAATTTTCTTGTGAATATACTTACTAAATATTTTTTGTGATTTTGTTTGTTTTGGTAATTTAATAAATATTTTTCTAATTATTTTTTATCAGTTTTCTTCCATTTCAAAACATTACCAGTTTTTTCCGAAATATATTTTTAAAAATAGGACCATTTTTTTTTTAACTAGGGCGCACCAAAGAAACCTGCACGTAGGCGCCAAACACCCCATCAGGAGCGGGCCTGTTTGTGTGGTTAAAAGCAATTTTCATCCAACCCAACTCACTAAGTAGATCTAGAGTCACTTGTTAAATGACAATTTTAAATTCTTCGGTCAGACCCTAACACGATGGCTTTATTGGTTTTAATAAAAATACAGGGAAACTCAAAAAATAGGCCCGTGTTTAATCCTGGTTGGATGACCCTGTACCAATGTTGATTAAAATATCTTGAGGTAGCGGGGAGGATTTTATGTATAAACCAGTACATGTTTCTATATTTGATGTCAAACTTTTTCTCTGTGTACTGGGCCCATTATATCAGAATTTTTACATCTAAATGTTAATTAAAGAAATAAGGTTAATTTTCATACGCATAGGTTTATTCATTCTGAAGCAATATTATTATTCGTTAAAACAATTACTCGTAGCAGTGAGAATAAATTATCTGTACATTATTAGGTAGGCAGGTTAACTGGTTTGGAAAATAATTACTTCTCCATGACGACACATATTTTAACCTAAAAGAAGAATAATACCTTTATTAATAAAATACAGAATAATGTAAAAACACTTTTTCCTACAAGCGTGCGTAAAAGATTTAATAGGTAAAAAAGTTTATAAAGTCCCTACAATTACTGGCTGGATGCATGTCACAGCTTCTGACCACTGGCGGCGCCAGGATTTTTGGGATGGGAGGGCAGAAATGGGCCCCATGATTTTTGAGTGTGCACTACCCAAATCAAAAGTGACTTGTAAAAAAAAAGGTCGCCGGCCTCCCGACGCTCTAGAACGCCATAAGCAGCGACAAACAAAAGTTCCCTTTTATCCTAAGTGACGTCTAAAAAAAAAAGGTCGTCGTTCTCTTGAAAATACCATACAACCACTCATCAAAACTTTCATAGCCAAGTCCCTCTTCCTCCGAAAATTCCATTACAAAACAGAATCCATCAATTTTGGAGGGCCAGTGCCCACCCTGGCCCCCCCTGGTGCCGCGTCTGCTTCTGACGTAATTTTAGATTTAAGTCATGTCGTTGATTAAATCGTATAATATTTTTTCAATTCTGTCAGGCTAAACTTGAAAATGGGGATTTCTTCATTTGCTGAATAATGAGAAATGTTTTAAAAATTTGTACCAACTAATTATTTTTTTTTTGACTTTAAATCACTTTTATAACGTAAAATTAAAGTTGCTCGAAGTGACAATGATTGTCAAAATTCTTTAATAATTTATCAATATCAATTGGCAGAATCCTATAACTAATAAAAGACCTACTTTGTTATTTGTTTCTGTTGTGATTATGTATTTGCGAGTTGTGACGTATATCCAGCTAGTATTGGACGAACTATATGTAATTTGGTAAATGTAGACTATTTTGCAGGAACGGCTTGTCCATAAGGTCATTTGGTTAATAACCCACCTATAAATTTGACCCACCTAATTAATTTATTTTTCAAAACAAAAAATCCAAATGTTCCAAACTGTGTCATGTGGAAACTCCCCAATACAGATCAAACCAAGCACTCCGCTTGACCGCCGCCGATCGCCTGGGTAATATGGAATTATAATATTACATAAATGAGTTTTAAACAGGTTAAAAAGAGACGGGAAAACGCCAATTTAGGTCGGCGCCGGGGACTTCTCCACATGCATTTTCCTACTTTTCACTACCCTTTTGGGATCTCCGTATTATAATTATAACACTAACAATTATATATTTTTTCTAGCTGTTTCCTTTACACTTAAGTGACGAGAAAAGTAGGCTATTCCAGTTAACTGTACGGCAAAATTTCATATTCTTACTGTTCAGTGGTGCGACCTTTAAAAATAAAAGTTCCCATTTTTAAAGAAAAATTCCACGGATGTACACAATACTGAAATAGTCTTTTGCTAGCAAATCACAACGCCCGTCGTAAGTTTGGTTGTAGAAAAAATATACTATTCAACTCGAGTGGATTGTCCATATCGCACTCGGAAGTTTAAGCCATTTTGGTAGCCGCCCCAAGGAAGTTGTGGGTGCTGATATCGTCCGTTACACGAAGAAAAGCATGCTTTACTTTCTAGTTTGTTCTTGTTGAATTTCTTCTTTTTAATCTGTTGAATAATGTAATTCTCGAAACTTAAACAGAAATTGCTAGAGCTGATTTAAATATGCCCGCAATTAAATTGTTGCGATAGTGTATCTGCAATCACAAAATAATGCGAAATCAATAACGTATAAAACATTTTATGTACTACTACGTCATAATAACATTGTTTATGATTGTGTTTGATGGCCATAACTTAATAATTTATTGGACTGAAGAGAGAAAAAGAAATAAAAAATATATTAACATTTTTTTTTCCGTAAAACTATCAATTTGTATAGTTTTACGCTTTTAATGCTTTGAAGTCTTGTCTTGTCAAACATTACATTACATTTTTGCATTCTACGCAAGATTCTAGGCAGATTTTGTATACCTATGTCTAAACGTTTTTGACATAGTCGAATTTTTATGTCAAAAATGACGTTTGCAAGCCTTATAATAATTATCAATTTTTTCTATAAAGAAGCCTTATTTATTTAATGTAAGTGGGATTCCTTGTTATAAAGGACCTGCTTTAATAGATTTTTTATTATATTTTGATAACTATTAAAACAGGGTGTTTAAAAAATAGGAATTAAAATTAAATTGAAAAAACTGCAAAAAGTCTAGATTTTCAAATGGAAACACCCAAATTTTATAATTATTTCTTATTTAGCATTAAAAATAAGGGTAAGTTTGTATAAGGTTGTATATCCCAAAAATTCTTAGTTTTCGAAATATTGCCAATTTAATATTTTTATATGGGGATTTTGCTGCAGATTTTAAGTTCAGTTACTCTTAGTTGGCTATGGCTTTAATCAAAACAATCAAATGCTAAAAAAATCTATGACGCTGTCACTTAACATTATTAATAATCATTCCCGGGCGCTTAAATTATAGAATCAAAGAATATTTAAACTTATTTATTAGTTATGGAGAATGTGATAAAGTTATATCATGTCACATTTGCCATTCGATATCCGCAAAAACAGAAGCTATCACAATGTGCTTATTAATAATGTTTAAATGGTAAGTGACAGCTTTATAGATTTTTTAGCATTTGATTGTTTTTCAACGCCGTCATAGCCAACTAAGAGTAACAACCTAAAATCTGCAGCAAAATCCCCATATAAAAATATTAAATTGGCAATACTTCGAAAACTAAGAATTTTTGGGATATACAATCTTATACAAACTTACCCTTATTTTTAATGCTAAATAAGAAATAATTATGAAATTTGGGTGTTTCCGTTTGAAAATCTGGATTTTTGACAATTTTTTCATTTTCATTTTTAATCTTATTTTTTAAACACCCTGTATATATAGTTATCAAAATATTATAAAAAATCTATTAAAGCAGGTCCTTTATAACAAGGAATCCCACTTAAATTAAATAAATAAGGCTTCTTTATAGAAAAAATTGATAATTATTCTAAGGCTTGCAAACATCATTTTTGACATAAAAATTCAAATATGTCATAAACGTTTAGACATAGGTATACAAAATCTACCTAGAATCTTGCGTAGAATGCAAAAATGTAATAATATATAGGGTGTCCCATTTAAAATAAGCAAGTTGACACTTACTTCCGGTATAACCGGAAGTGCCACTATTATGAAAATGTTTTATGTATATTTTTACATGTACACGACAAAGATACACACTAAACACTCCAATATGTTGCCCTTCAATCAGCTAAAACCAGTCATGCGATTATTGTTCCAGAACTTGACCTCGATGCCTTTAGTATATTTTTACGCTTCTGCCGTCGCATGTCTCTTTCCGTAATTCATCAATCCGCGTGTCTTGTGCGAGTTCTTTTAATATTACAGAACCGTATCCTGCGCACGGCACCGCATATTCTAATCATTCCATTCTGGTTTTGTTCACGTGTTGAATAAGTGCAGTATTGTTGTTTTTGGTGTTCGTAGAGATCATTTTGCTATTATTTTATGCGTAGACTTTTTGGTTATAAACGGCTGGACTGTGTGTATCTGTGCATTGTTCTTTTTATGAAAAGTAAGTAAATTTATTGTTTATTTGGTAATTAACTATTACAGGAACACCGTGCCAAAATTGAAAAATTTTTCCGGAAGAATATATTTTACGCCATACATTACGAATCTAAACTAGTTTTATACAGCGGGCTATTATCATTAATCTTGGTTACCTAATTCAATAACAATTGGAGCTATTGTAAGAGAATACAAAATTAAACATTAAAGTTATTAAATATATGTAGATTTTTTCGACTTAACACTGCAAGGTCTGAAGTCAAATTTAAAAAAGTAATTTTTTAATAAATGTTACCGTGGTTGCGATATAATAATGCATCACCAATCCGTAGTGAATTATCCAAAATACTGGACCCACCACGGCCAGCTGTACCTATATTTTTTATTGTAAATTAAATATGTGCTTCCCTGCATTCTTAAACCTACTAAAATTCGGACATACTTTTTTAAATTCTGCGTATGCCCACTGCAAGGATCGCACCGCTGAACCACCGGCGCAGTTGGACTCGCCGTCTTTATTTTTAAATTATAAACAAGAACTTGTCCAATAAAGTTAAATATTATAATATACTAGTTGCATAAATGTCTAATTACCGAGAACTTTGGCCCGTTTCACATAGCTCTCTAAAAGCTAAATAGGTATACTTAAATAGAGCACTTAATATTTATTACTTCAAAGATTAAATATAAGTAATCCTTAATTAAGATAGCTTTGTATGCAGGTAATAGATATCCACATATATTTTTATTTTTGATAAAAAAAAAGATAAACAGCTTAACATCAACAATTTTTGGACAGATATACATTTAAATTGTATTGATTAATACCTTCAAAATAATTAAATTTAGTCTGCCCGTGTATTTTTCGCGAATGAGTCTACAAAACGTGCGACGCGACGGCGTGAATTGTTTTGCGAATTAAGTTATTTTTTCACGAAATGGTTTCGTTTCTTTGTTTAAACCTTTAGTAAAAACTTTGGTAATATTATTTAATCGCAGTTCTTACAATGAAAAGGCTAAAACGAGCATCAACTTGGTCTCCAGGAGAGACGTATGCTAGAAATCATCTTTTTAGCAGTGAGTATATTGCCGTATTGGTGGGGTAAATAAAATAAAAATACTAAGTTGACATAGTGCTTAATAATAAATGCAAGGACGCCGGTACCGACTACCTTCCTCGGAAGTATACGACTACCTAAGCCAGTTTGAGTGTCTTGACATTGCACCTGATTCTACTTGTGCAAATTACAATCTATTGGATCACTAGAAACTAGAGGTGCGAGACAACCGAAACAACGAATCAGCCTTAACAAATCCAAACATGAACTTACATAATTAATCAGTGGCGCACACAAAAAAAAACAACACTATAGTATATTTCAGAAAAGTATAGAGAAATAAAAGCTCATTAGAAATGCAGAGGGACTACAAAGTAACCCAACGAATATTTAAGCCACTTTCATAATTTGGCATTGATTTCATTGCAAAAATTTTTCTTTTCGGCAACTGCAGATAGTACAACCCGGGTTTGGGTTAATTTTAGGGGTTTGCCTATTGTTATATCCATTCACAAACACTGAAAATTTTGTGACAAAGGCGTGGATTATGTACATAGCGTACACTTATTTTTTATTAAACAAAAAAAAATACATTATACAGAAATTAAATTATAAAAAATTATAATATTCTTCGTCATCTGAGGAACTGTCATCTCCTCTTGACGTTATAATTAACGGGTCGAGGGTCCGATCGATCAGGTGGTCAAGATCCCACATTTCGCCAGTTCTCTGGTGTCGCTTCCTCAATGGCTTGATCAAACAGTAGCCCAACGTCTTTCATTTTGAATGTCGTGTTGTGTCTTGCTACAAATCCTTTCACTTATGCCCATATAAGTTCTATAGGATTTAGTTCGCAATGATATGGCAGTGTGCGCATTTATCATTTTATTACTCTACACCAGGGGTTCCCAAACTTAATTTGTCTGCTCTACACCTTTCTGATAAAGACTGTAATTTAAAGAATGAGACTCTTAATTCAAGTATATGATAGTTTTACAATTCCTTAAAATAAAGTAACACTTTATTACAATACTAGATTAGGGTTTCTTGAAACTAAGAATAAAAAATAATTCATAGTAAGAATAGTGAGGCTATTTATATTAAGATAAAATTACATCTAATTTTAAGTATAAATATATAATTCTTACATTAAATTTTTTTATTTTTTTTATTTTAATGCCATATTCTTATTCTAAAGCTTAATATAATTAAACCAAGTTCATATTTTGGTGATTTGAGATATACTAAGTTATACAGGGTCCTGCAATAGTGCGTCAGGTTTCTATAGCTCTCATATAAATTAAGTTAGGAATTGCATTCATATGCAGATTTATACTGCACTATAGGGTGCATTTCAGAAAAATATTACTCCATATACAGGGTGGCCCAAAAAAGTGTAATAACAAAAAGTTGTATTTTTTAAATGGAACACCAAGTATTTTATTGCATATTTAAGTTTGTATTGGAGTCCTTTATAACTGTCCAAAATTATATTTATTTTGCTTTCGTAGTTTAAGAGTAAAAAGTTTACGGTCCTTGAAAAAACATCAAAAAAACCATCTAAATTCAATTTTTAAACCATGGGATTAGATGATATTTATGATAGGGGATCTAGAGATATTATAAATCCAATAGTGTTTATTTATTTTATACAGAGTGTTGATAAAAAGGTTTCAAACGACACATTTAAAATTCATTTTTCTCAAGATTTTCTAACGAAACACCCTGTATATTATTTGAAAATGTAATGTAAAATTCACTAGCAATTTTTTTTATACTATAAGCATATTAGTTATTTCCAACCGTTTCCGAAATAATTGCTAAGTTTCATAAATTATGTTTAAAAATTTAATTATCTTTTTTCTGTACATTCTAATTGTAAGAAAGAAGTTGAATCATAAATAAGTAAAAATTTTATTTTTTTATCATTGCAGTGCACATTAGAAAGTTTAAATGAACTGAAATAAGTTATAAATATTGTATGTTTTCATTTCTAAAAAAAATATCATAGGTTATAATTTTTAATCTGACCAAATACAAAAAATTTGCCGTTATATTTTAAACAGAAAGTTTACGGGATATTTTGAAAACCTCAAATAAATAAAATCATTGAGGAATAATTTGGTTACAAAATATACCTACACATGTAGCAAGCTTTTGGGTTGTTCAATTGCTTATAGAACTGAATTATTCGTATTTAAATTTTCTTATTTGCAACTGCAATTATTAAAAAACAAAAAAAATAGTCCGTGAACTTTCTCTTTCTCTTGAAAATATAACAGCTATTTGAAATTTATTTACTTGATCAGAATAAAAAGTCGTCAATTTGACGTCCTTTTATAGAAATGGAGCATAGAACAAAAAAAAAACAAACAAAAAAATACAATATCTTTAAGGTATTTCTATCAGATCACCTTGCCATGCTTTATAAAAAGCCCATTTAAACTTTCTAATGTGCAACTGCAATGATAAAAAATAAAATGTTTACTTACTTATGATTTAACTTCCTTCTGACAATTAGAACGTACACAAGAAAAAAAATAAACACAAATATATTACACCAAATATTGTCACAGCCAAGCATGCGTGCAATAACCAGGCAATCAAGATGAGAATGGCCGATTCTTGAATGGAAAACACGAAGGACTGGACTCTACATCTTTCCTTACTATGACTCCTGTTCTCGATGTTGTCATCGTCAACAGTCTGTTCGGAATATAGTAAAGTGGCCAAAACAGCAATAACGTTAGTTATACATATTATGAAGAATAATATCACTTGAAAGGAAAAGTTAGTTCTGTTGACTAAAAGTTATCTTAATTAAAATTAACAAAATGGTAAGGACTATAAATTTATAATGTGTTCTTACAACAAGCTTGATTTATAAATACAAGTTTGTAGGAATCTTCATGTAACATTTAAATAGAATATATACAGAGTCAAATTCAGCTAAACAAAATATTTTATGTCTGCCAATTAATATGAAAACTAGATAGTTTCTTTGTTCTAATGGCATTATTTTTTGGTAAATATAATCAAGAATTTTTTTTTGTTTTCCTAACCAAAATAGTTAATTTTGGTATGGTAAACACGATAACAAATAAAAATTAGTACAAAATACCAAGTCATTTTTAAGAGTGTAGGAGAAACGCATATTTGACGAATCCTAAGTGATAAGGGACAAAAGACATATTTAAAACTTGATCAGTCATATTTTAAAAATACAATTTTATGCTAAACAAGGATATCAAACTATCAGATGATGACTTGGTATACAGCCTGCGATTGGCTGATAAAACGGTATGCGACGAGTTTTTTGGACATTGGCGTAACTAGGACATTTTTCAGGGGCCAGGTGGAAAAAGCTAAAACCGCCCTTGCTCTTAAATCAAAATATAATTTACTGAACTAACTATCTAAACTATGTGAGTATAATAGAGCCATAATATAACAGTAAAAACGTTCTTTGTCCGTAATTCCTGAACACCGCAACGCTTAGAATAATTTTGTACCCTTTCTTAATGAAACCTTAATAATAGATTCGATCGATGCTATATCCTGTGTTCAAAATCCATTAAAACTATCTATTGTGACAATGTCTCTTGTACAATCTGGTGGTATAGAGTACAGCAGGTTAACTAGGGCACATTGTGTTGATCAACATACATTTAGTTCATATTAAATGAAGTGAAAATTAAGGTACATAATTTTAAATAAAGGCAAAGCTAAATATTTTGTCCTCCTGATTTTGAAGCGTCTAGAAAACGTAGCTTGATGATTATATTTTTAAATATTCTTATTGAGCCATTACTAAAAATGTTCTGTGTAAACAAGCCGTAAAAAAGAATTACATTAATTAATTTTGACGTAATACAGTGAGTTCGGTTAGTTGGGTACTAATAAATAATGGGAAACTATCTTGTTATATTTTTGTTATTTCACGAAAAGTTATTCTTTATAAAAAAAATCCTGTTACCCGAGGAAAAAAATTTAAACTGTTAGAACTTGGGGTGGCATGTACAAAGTGGTCAGAAAAAAAAAATTAACCCAAGAGAGAATTACCCTTTATTTTAATTTTAGGGCAAAATGGAATAAGAAAATGTTGCTTAGTATTAAAAATTGTAGACCATTTTAGATGTATATGAAGTTAGCGAAACAACTTCGGCCAATCCAGTTTTTTATGATCGGAAAATTTTCCGTTTTTTTGTCGTTAATTAGTTGTGGAAAAATGAATTTTGTCGTTCTTATTTTAAAAAAATTACGCGATGTTTTGCTAACTTCATATGAACTTAGCAAAACAATAATTTTTTGAAAATAAGAACGACAAAATTAATTTTTTTACAACTAATTAACGACAAAATAGAGGCAAACTTTACGCTACTAACATTTGCAAAAAACTATTTTTTTCTTTTATTGTTTTGCTAAGTTCATATAAAGTTAGCAGAACATGGCGTAGTTTTTTAAAAATAAGAACGACAAAATTCTTTTTTCCACAACTAATTAACGACAAAAAAACGGCAAATTTTCCGATCATTGGAGGTTGGCCGAAGTTGTTTCGCTAACTTCATATACATGAAGATTAGACTCCTGAAGGATACATCTATCTTAGCTTATTTTGATTTTTTTATTGTCCCATCACTCTGTAGGTACAGGGACATTATTTTAGGTGTCTCACCTGGTTGGCGACTTTTCTCCGACCACAATAACAAAAACAATTACGTATTCCTCAATATTTTCTCGTGAATACTTGACAGATAAGATGCCATATTGGATTTTTTAAAGTCTGATGCATTCGATTTTTGTTCCAACCTTAAAAATATAAATAAAACTTCAAAACTTCAAATAAAATTAAAGAACCGCGGCGGTGGCTCAGAGGTGAGTTACTGGCATTCTACCGTGGCAACCCGGGTTCGAATCCCGGAATGGGCATACGTACAATAAAAAAAGTATGTCCGAAATTCAGTGGATTTAAGAATGCAGGGAAAAGTGTAAAATGTATCATCTCCCAACCCACCCCATTCACGCCGGTAACCAGGCCGAATGAGATCGGACATCTCGTGGGCTGCGGAAGAAGATACATGCATGCACACTCCCCAATCGGTAGGTCATGCAATGGCAAGAAACCAAGGGTTAGCCCTTGGGGGAAGTGTCGCATGACTAAGGATCGTGGTTCGGAACCCCCCCTTAAGCTATAGGTCCCCTCGGGAATGGCCCTGGCAGCGAACGAAGTAGTAAAAAGCCTTATTCGAAAGAATGGCAAGAAATGACAATAAAATTAAATAGTCAAATCAATTGGCAATTATTCCTTACAATTCTATCTCTGTCTAGCTCGTTTCATTGGCAACCGACGTATTACGCCATAGAATAGTGCCCGGAAGATTATGTTTTTATTCACGTTTATTATTATAATAAATAAAGATGGGGCGTTGACAATGACGCACCCCACGAGATGTCCAATCTCATCCGGCCTGGTTACCGGCGTGAATGGGGTGGGTTGGGAGATGATACATTTTACACTCTTTCTTGAATTTTTAAACCCACTAAATTTCGGACATACTTTTTTTTATTGTGCATATGCCCACTTCAAGGATCGAACTCGTGGCGGTCCGAGTCGAATGCCAGTAACTCACCACTGAGCCACTGCCACGGTGACAGTTGGTGGTTAGAACTGGTGATGAATGATGATGAATCATATCACAAATATAATTGATGTGACTTTGTCACGTCGACAAACTTGGAAAGAAGGATCACAGTATTACTTTCAAAATATTAACATGTAGTTTGTTAAAAAAAATGTTGAAAATAAAATAAGATTTATTAAGAATTATTTATTATTTCTTTGGTTGGGAGATGATACGTTTTACACTCTCACCTGCATTTTTAAACCTACTAAATTTCGGACACTTTTTTTATTGTGCATATACCCACTCCGGGGATCGAACCCGGACCGAAACAATCGAATGACTGTGACTCACCTCCCCTTTTATATATTTTATTAAAAATATTACTGAACGTTACAAGTAAGTAAATTGATATTTATATAGTAATTATGAATATTTAAATCTTTAAACAAGTTTTTCGGCCAGATTTTGGGACCTACGAAGATGTTGGTGACTGTTCGGCGCCAATGTCGCCAATCGTAAAATATCGAGTAAAATATACATTAACCTATATATTATACTGTCTAGTATTTTTACTAGCCTTTCTATAAATTAATAAAACCAAAGTTTGTCGGACAAACGGTACCTGTGTCATGTCTAAATGATATTAACCAGGACCAGGCCTACCTATTCATATAATAATTAATTAAATTAAATTGTTGCTACCTTTGTCGTTTTAAATTTAGTTGTATCCTGGTAGGCGTAGAAAGTAGTTTGGTACGAAATGCGGTTTTTTAGTGCTTAATTTTATTTGGTGCAAATGTGTATTTTTCATAGGAAATACCATACTGCCGCTGGTAGGCTACATAATTAAATATAGATAAATATACCGAGTACCCAGTGACACAAGAAAGTCTCTCTCAATTTTTCCTTAATCCCAGAAGTAAGGTTTTAAAATCTTTAGGAGTTCATAAGTGCAGTGGCGTTTGTCAAAGAGGGGGGGGGCTAAGATTATACAAAACCAAACAATAGCAAATACCTGGTTTTAGTTTTAGACTGTCCAAATATTTGCTCCCCTATTGACTTTTTTAGGGTCTCAGTGTGGTGAGTGCACATGCGGAGTTTGAACAACTTTGGGCAACCCGATCTTAACTTATTTGAATAGGATTGCGTTTGGTTTTTCATTGGAATTCAACCGATACATTTTGCATCGGATTTAACTAATAATTTCAAATTAAACGAACATTATTTTTAAAACGGATCTTTAAAAAAACGAGTAATTTTACTTACAATAAAACCTATTAAATTGTATTAAAATCATCAAGAATTGCTAAAAAGGGAAGAAAATAATAGGGTGTTTAAAAATAAACACTTGTTTATAAAAAAAACTTAATAATTTTATTTTCGGAAAACTGTACAATCGTTTGGAATATGGTTAATTCTTAATTTGCAACTAAACGATCGTAAAATTCTCTACGAATATTAGCGAGTTGGTGGAACCAAATCTCCTGGTTTTCATCAGCGACTTCCTCCAGTGCGGGTCCAATTTGATTTTGAAGAAGATCTAAATATTTTGGACCCTTAAGATTCCCGTCCTTAAAAAGTGGTTCAATGATGCGATGTTCATGCTCATGCAAACATCACTTTCTGAGGGTATTGGATTCGAGTGCAAGCAAGACGATGTTCATTTTGTAGGCTCCAGTGCTCCAGTAACGATAGTTTTGTATATTCGGCTCATTATTTAATGTAAACGTGCATTCGTCTAAGAAGCAAATATTTTGTAAAAAATATCTGTTGTTAGCTCGCTCCATCATTTCAAAACAAAAAAGATCTTCACTTTTTATCCCCTTCTAGCAATCCTTGATGGTTTTGATGCTTACATGAATGATCTTTATGCTTTTTTGAAGTTCTCTGTAGTGTGGTGTGATTTTTTTCTACCCCTTGCCCGAGAGTTCTAGTGCTGATATTTTTATTTTCTTTGACGTGAATTAAAATATTAAGATCTCTATCATTGTTTTCGTCGGCTCTTTCGTGATTCTGTGCTGTGTATTTTCAGTTGTTAATTACAGTGCATTTCGCCTCAAACTTAGTAATAACTTTTTGTATTGCCGACTTAGTAGGAATGGATCTATCAGGGAAATAAACGGAAAACATATCAGGTACAATACTTGCGCTTTTCCCCGCATAGTAGTATTTTATCATAGTGACTTTTCTTCTATTGTGTAACTCGTAATAATTACCTAGGTCATAAATTATTACTAGTAAAAAATCTAATACTTTCAAATTACATCTGACAATGGACAAATCACAAATTGAGAAATCCAATCAATGCTGGTTTCCGCAGCTTAACCTGTTAAATTCCAATGAAAACCCAACCACAATTCTATTCAAAGAAGTTAAGATCGGGTTGTTCAAACACCGCATGCGCGTTCACCACACAGAGATCATAAAAAAGCCTCCCTACAACCCCATTCTAAAGTCAACACGGGAACAAAAATTTTTATAGTCTAAAACTTGCATGGGATTTCCTATGTTTCCAACCACGATGCACCACCCGGTATATTTCTTATGAATAAATTGAAACAAGGGTTATAATATTAAATTAATGGATGCCACCTAAAATTAACAGTCGTGTGCTTTATTAGTCAGTTGTTGACTAATCTTTTAGTTGCATAAGCCTTTTATGTTTATTACAAACGTTTTGACTGCCCCCCCCCCCCCCCCTCCCCCTTTAAACCGCCACTGAATAAGTGTGTAAATTTCCATTTTTTGGTCAAATCAAACCTTTAAATTTTAAAAGGGAAACATGCCATTTTTAATCGATATCTACTTAACTTCTATAGAAAGTTCTCTTTTCAATGACTTATCACACATTATTTGTTTTAAAAATGACGGCCTAGATCAATTTATTTTTGTTTCTGAAAATATCCATAACTTTGGTAGGTATTAGGTAAGTGGTAAAGAATAGGCCATGAAACCGTTAAAATGGTTCATTTCAGCCTATTTAATAATATGAAATCAACTGATTCGAGAAAAATCTAGGGCTATTTTATTTACAAATTTAAAAAAGAAAGTAGAATTTCTCGTTTCTTTCAAATATCAACCCATATTTGTATTAGTATAATAAAATTCTTTATTTAATTTTCTTTCTAACGGTGTATCACAAGTTAATATTTATTCATTCATTGGTAATAGTAGAAATTAACAAGAAATATCATAAATGTAATTTCTACACTCATATAAGCCATAAGAAGTTTTATCAAGACCAGTCTACTATGCCGTGGAAAACAAAAACATTATTTCTGCTTTTATTAAACCAAAATGTCAGTTGGTGTTCCACGGCATACTTTACACACCCTTAAAATTACCCATTTTACCTATAGGTATAGCCTTTTATTTACAACTTATTTTACCAACGTTATGGACATTTTAGAAAACAGGAAAATTGATCTAGACAGCTATTTTTAAAACAAATGGTAATGTGTGATATGCCATTGAAAAGAGAAGTTTCTATAGAATTTAGGCATCGCATAATAATGGATGGTTTCCATTTAAAATTTAAAAGGCTTCACTTCCGGTAAAACCGGAAGTTGTCTTGAAGGTTGGAATTTGCCGAATAATGTCAATGTACAATGTACATACTACAAAAATTTGTAAATCTTTACTTCTAGAATTACGGAAAATATTGAGGGATATTGAAAATATCTCTTTCCAATGAATACGAGAGTGAATGTATCCCTTCTTTACATAGAAAACTTTTTTAGAAAATTATAAGTAATGGTTACAACAAGAAATCATACCATAATCCCATTGTTTTTTTTTCGAGGGCCCGTCCATACGCCGAATGCATTTAGACCAGGTTTGGCACATTGTGCTCACCCTGTTTGGTTCTTTACACCCACTCGGTGATTCCAGTCCTTTGTACCAGTTTGTGCAGGTCAACTGGGGAGAGGGTAAGGATGTCCACTGGTTCCAGTTTTAGTTGCCCGAGTGTTGTTTCTTTGTTTGTTTGTTTCGTTGCCTCTTCCGATCTAGTGACTCGCAATGGCAGACTATGTGCTGTACTGTTTTCCTAGCTTGTCCGCACAATCTGCAGTTAAAGTATCCATTGTATTCTGTGCAGATGATTCTTAATAGCCATGTGTCCTGTCAGAATTCCTGTAATGGTTCTCAGCTGATTCCTATTCATTTCAAGCAGCTGTTTCGTTGGTCTCGGGTATGAATTCCTAATGAAGCATTTACTATGATGTGATCCCTGTCTGTTGTTCCAATGGATTGTGTATTCACCCCTGATCCATCGCTTTATGGCATCTCGTACTCTGCACCTTGCTTCTCCGAGTGCCGGTTCTGGACCAATGTATTCTCTGAGCTTCTTATCGCAAGTTCATAGGCTTTTTCGTTCCCTGCAATACCTTCGTGTCCTGGTACTCACTGCAGTATTACTTTGTTTGCTTTTGCCAGAGCCTCCAATTCCCCTTGACATTTCCATACCAGTCTTAAATCCCATTGTTACTTTTGGTTTTTGTAGTATCCTAATAAACTATAGCACACTATGGAACAGCTTTAGAAAAGAAACGGCTAGTACTCCACTGAGTTCAGTGTGGCATATTAACAATTTCTTATTTCAAGTTTCAAGTGTCCTTAGGTTTAGTCACTGTCAGGACAGGACGCCCCCTCTCTGCTTATAATCTTAAAATAGGTTTCTTTTACAGCTTCAAATTTCTAGGCGAAGTTTTTAAAAAATAAATAAAAATATAAAATAAATAAAAACACAAATGAATTTATAATTATAAATCGTATTTCTTTTCCGATTAGGTATTTCTTATATTCTAGGTTATGTTGCTTATATATTGTGCAACATTTAATTTATTGTTTGTAATTTTTATTGAGAATTTTAACTAAACTCTTGACACTTTTGGATTTTGTATATTTTGATATTTTAATTTTATTCATTGGGATTGGGTTAATTGGTGAAATTTTGCTCTATTATCACAGCATTATAAATTATTTAAATCAATTAAGTATTTAAAACAAAGGGTTTAAAGGAAATGACCCACAATGCAAAGAACTCTAAATCATGCAATTTCTATTCATTGTTTTGGGAGAAAATTTACAATTCCAAAAATTTCATTTAAGCGAAAATAATTTATTCTGGAATTTTCTGAAAGAACTTTGGAAACTCGACAATTGAAAGCCATTTATAGTTGGGATATCAACTTAAGGTTGAATACACAAGTTGATTTAGATAGAAATCTGCTACTTTTGCAACTTTTTAATAGTTTTCAAAAACGATTTTGAATTATACAGGGAGTCCCAAATAGTCAGGGCATATTAAACATACTTTTTTTTAATATGTATAATATTATTTTCTAATTCCCCACAAAATTCTACGTTATTTTGTTTAAAATGTAATATATCTAAATTTAATTGTTTTTCAGTTATTGACGTTTAAAATATGGCAGTTTCAGACTGTGACAGTTCATATTAGAGAAAACTGGTTTTCACCTCATTACCTTAGTTTTTTATTTTCTATCAAAAAAGTTACAACTTCTGATTTAACCTTAAAAGCGTTAGGTACACTAGAGTAGGGTTACCATGAATCTTGCGGCCTAGACTGAGACGGCAAATCTAGAATCGCCGCAGGCAGAGACGTTTTAAGGCGCATTCACCATTTTGCTAAAAACGGGCGTTTATAGTCTATTTCAAAAAGGTGTAGAGTAATAAAAACTCATCAGGTATGCAAAGGGACTGCAGAGTAACCCAACGAATATTGACGCCACTTTCATAATTTGGCATTGATTTTATTGCAAAATTCTTTATTTTCATCAAGTGCAGGTAGTACCACCAGGGTTTGGGTCAATTTATGGGTTTTGCCTATTGTTATCCATTCACAAACACTGAAAATGGTATAACAAGGGTGTGCATTATGTACATAGTATTATGTACACTTATTTTTTAATAAACATTAAAAAAAATACAAAAAACAAAAAACACATTATACAGAAATTAAATTATAAAAAATCATAATATTATTCGTCATCTGAGGAACTGTCATCTCCTCTTGACGTTATAATTAACGGGTCGACGGTCTGATCCATCAGGTGGTCAAGATTCCACATTTTCTCCTCTTCTTTAATGACACGATGGACTGCTTTTCGCCAGTTTAAAGAATGTAGCAACACCCTCGCACCCATCTTAAGCCAAATATACACAAACATTTTAACTTCTGGCAACATCCCTGAAAAATGGACCATGGCTTATGTGATACCCATATTCAAAAAGGGAAATCGGCTGGACCCGTCAAACTACAGACCCATAAGCCTCACATCCCACCTGTGTAAGATCATGGAAAAGGTAATTGTACCTGAGCTCACAGAATTCTTAATCCAAAACCAGATAATTCCACCTAGTCAGCATGGATTTCTTCCTAAACGCTCCACAATGACAAACCTGTTAGAGTGTATCAACAACTGGACCAAGGAAGTTGACAATGGTCATCCTATAGACGTTCTTTATTTAGATCAGGAGAAGGCCTTCGACAAGGTGCCCTTTAAAAGGCTAGCATACAAGATGGAGCATTTTGGAATAAGGGGATGTCTCTGCAGATTTCTGGAGAGGCTACTTACCAGGCGATCCTTCCAAGTCAGAGTGAATGGTGTCTACTCAACATCACATGAAGTGCTCAGTGGAGTACCACAAGGGTCAGTAATTGGACCACTTCTCTTCATTCTCTATATAAGTGACCTGAGCCAATACATCAAAACAAATATCTCTTACTTCGCAGATGACACCAAATTATACTGTAATCCCACTTTTGACCTGGCACGCTTCATTGAGGACATAGCGGCAATAGAAGCCTGGACTGAGACCTGGCTGCTGAAGCTGAACGAAGAGAAGTGCACCATCCTACACATAGGAGCCAAAAACCCACACAACACATACACACTGCATGGAACACAATTAAAAAGTGTGGAAGAGCAAAAAGACCTTGGAGTACTAATGCGGGCAGACTTAAAATGGGAATCTCATATAAATCAAATTATAAAAAAATGTAACTCGTTTATTTACCTAATACAAAGAGCATTTTCCAATAAAACAGTAGAATTCATGAATAAGATCTATAAAACATATGTTAGACCCAAACTTGAGTATGCCCATGCAGTGTGGAATCCCTACTACGCCAAGGACATAGAGGCCCTGGAAAGAGTCCAGAGGAGGTTTACCAGGATCCCAACAGCTCTGGTAGATACACCCTACAACGAACGCCTCTCAGCTTTCGGGCTAACCACACTCAGAGAGAGAAGAGACAGGGGAGACCTGATCGAAACATTTAAAATCCTGAACAACAACTACTGTGATGACCTTAATCTGGACTTCTTTACTTTAAATACAAATGAGCTCAGAGGACACTCACAAAAATTAAAAAAGGAGAAAAGCTCTCATCTGATACGAAAAAACTTCCTATCTAACCGTGTCGTGTACAGGTGGAATGCCCTTGATAAAGAAACCATCCTGGCCCAAAATCGAAACATCTTTAAGAACAGGCTTGACAGAAACCTACAAACGATAAATAGCACCATGGTGCACTATCTTTAATCTTTTTATTTTAATCTTTAATTATCTAAATATGATTATCTTTGGCTTACCCCAACCTAGTAACCTAATAACCTGATAACTAACTAACTGTGATAAAATCTGTGATCGAGTTTGTAATGGATATGTTATGTTATGTCCTGTCGCGCGTACCTTAACTGTGAACTGTGCCTGGACTGTGAAATGTGACGTGATACTCTAAATGTTGACTGTATAAAGTACCGGAAATGATTGAAACCAAAGACATACGTGCACACAGCAGTCTCATCGGCTTCAGCCGCTTACTGCTGTCAACTATAATAATAATAATAATAATAATAATAATAATAATAATAATAATAATAATAATAATAATAATAATAATAATAATAATAATAATAATAATAATAATAATAATAATAAATCCTTTCACTTTCGCCCATATAAGTTCTATAGGATTTAGTTTGCAATGATATGGCGGTGTGCGCAGCACAGTTACACTATGTTTTTAGCTATATCTTCCACGGCATATTTCATAAACGATGTTTGTGTAAATTTGCTATAGCTAATAGTTCCTTCTTTATCAAATTATCTTCTTTTTTTTTCTTTGGTTAGTTATCATTAATAATTTAATGCACAAAATTACCTGCGCCTATGGCCAACATCGAAATTGAGCCTAACTGGACAGAATTTCCCATTTTATTATTCTACACCTTTCTAAAATAGATTATAAGCGTTTTAAGGTTTCTTTTTATTATTAGATAAAGTATAAAAAATAGGATTTAAACGAAATGTAGCCGATTTGTTTCTGTATTACAATCGAAAATGGGCTATCAGGATCTTTAATTTTTTTATTTTCGTTCTCAAAGTGGGTTATTCTCTTGATAGTGAAAAATAGTATATTACATAACAAGTGATGAAAGTGATACTTTTTAAACGAGGAGATATTTAGCACGAGGCGTTAGCCGAGTGCGGAAATTCTCCGAGTTTTAGAATAATCACTTTTACACGAGTAATGTACACTATTTTTCCTACGACCATAAAGAATTATTAAAAAAGCCTTTGATTTGTAAAAAAAAAATATTTCAACTCTAGAGTTAAAATTAGCATACCTAGGATTATGTTTTACTTAATATCTGGTTTCATATAGTTTGTCAATAGGCTTTTCCTTTATTTGTAGTTTAACTTCTTCATTTTTTCATATTTTATAAATATCATAGGAAAAACTAATCCTGAATTGACTTCTAGATTAACCAGAATGAAAAATTTTAAATTTCAAGGAAATATACATTAAACCAAAATTTAAAAAATCCACCCAACAAGGAAGATTTCAATTCAAAATAATTCTATAAATTATTTAATGTTTTTATAAAAAAAGTCAAATACTCCTGATGGGATTTGAACCTGTGACCTCCCGTTCTGTAGACCAGAGCCTACGCTATGGCTTCCATGGCTACCAATTAACATTTGTTGTTTAAATATATGACATTTTCTTTCGCGCGACTTGTTTTTTCTTTTATTAACATTTTTTATAATTTCACATGGCGTATTTTCACACTCTAATTCTAAATCACTCGACAAATACATGAAAAATAAGTTAAATCACTTTACAATTACTGATTTCTAAAATTTGTTCTTTTTAATAAATAGGGGTGGTCTGTCAAATTGACATCATATGTTTAAATTAAATAGTGTGCCTTGTATTACCACTCTAGAGTTGAAATATTTTCTTTCAACACGCGGGTGATATTCGGCGCTTTCGAGGACGAGGTCGTAGGAAAAATTTATTACATAGGTGGTAACTGTCACAAAGCCCTGGAAACTGGTAACATGTCCCGGTGTGCCGGGACGTACAGCACCTCGCTGCTAGACAGGCTGTTTTGCGAAGACGCTTATTCTTTAAAAGCTAATTTCTGGGATGCGGCTTGTTTCTGAAACAGGCCATTTGGTATCCTGCAAAGACGAGTGCATTATTCTGAGTACAAAATATGCGAAGGCATAAACATTTTTCAATTTCAATCTTGTCTCCACGCCGGCAAACATTTTTTAATTTAAAAAATATGTATTTTTAACGGAATACAAAGTTTTTGTCAACCACTTTATTTAAGAAAGCTTCTTTTACATGACGCGTTTCGCTACGTTGCAGCTTCTTCTGAAGTCTGGTGTTAATTAATTTTATCAAAATATTTACATTTACCAATTACTATTAAAATTTGGGTAGATATTATAAAATTCCTAATTATTATAACAATAACATTCTTTTGAATGAAATAAATTTAACAATGGTGAATTATTTAATTCTAATTGATCATTTAATAATAAACTTCTGGCAACATCATAAATTGGCACATATTTGTGATATAACTAATAAGTCTCCCACCCTTAAAGGGGATGATCAATCGGAACATGCGGAAAAGCGAATGGCATGGAGAGGATACTACTTCTACAGCGATTCGGTCACAGTTCGCCAAGTCACGAACACAGCCTATTTTGTTCTCACCTCTTTATTGTTATTTCCGGGCTTAAATCAGTGGCGGCTCGTACAGTAGGGCCACAGTGCCATAGCCTTACCTGTACACCAAGCTTTTTATTTCTCACTCATAATTATTATAACTTTGTCTCCCTACGCTTAATTTTTTTTGTAAATGTGAATAATTTATAGACGTTGATATCTGATAACGCCTAGGTATGCAAAAACTACCTAATGACTGGGTGACGCCGCGAAAATTTCCTACCGACACCCTGCTCCGGCCAACTTTGTATTTGGCCCGATGTTAAACGCGCACGAGAGAGATAATAACACCAATGACGCGTAAGGAAATCGGCCTTGTTTGGCCTGACCAGATCCTCATATGATGCTATTGGGGTAAGGGAACTACAAGGGTATATAATTATGCTTTCGGCCTTGCTACCGCTATCAGCTACTAGGTGGCAGCTGTTTTAAAAATGGTTTTGCTTGTCGATATATTAATTTTAAAATATTTTCCTTTTAAACAGTTTTTACTGTTTATCATAAATTATTTTTGTAGGCGAGTTCTGTGCTTGTAGGTTAGGTTTAGTAAAAAAACAATAAAGGATTTTTTGATTTTGACTATTTTACTTTTTTTTGTTTTTAGTAGTCTCAAAAAGAAAATTCTGGAATCCACGAAAATGGTTCCGGAAAAAGCAGAAAACGGGCGACGACACTGTGGTTCATCCCCAACACCATGAGCACAGGGACGTAGATGGTTCTCGTAGCAGGTCTACAGGGGAATTGTCTACGGATGAGGAAGCTCCGAGAAGGTAAATACTTTTTTCCCCGCTTATTTTGAGTGATATTTAGCAAATTAAGTATAATTAATACTTAAAATTTCCTAATTTAATTACAAGTACAGGCCTGCACGGACATGGTTTTAATCTCGGGCCGCCTAGACGCGGCCCGGCCCGTCTTTCGGGTTCTGATCGGGTCAGGTCACTTAGACAATAACAGCCGTATTCACTATAAGGGATCTAAATTTAAAACCGTCCTAAATTGACAGTTCTAGGTTTAAAATGACAAGTATTTAGAATAAGTTAACTAAGTTTTGTATTCAATATATTTTTATGATTTTTCTTTAAATTTATAAAGAAATAAGTATTTTAGCGCGTATGTACTGTGTTCTTTAATAGAACAAAAACTGTATTTGCAACAACATCCCGGTCAATTTATTTATCGGCAAGACGATTTCATTACAAAAAAATCTAATTCACATAAAAGCGACATATAAAATAATCCCACGGTGACAACACAACTGTGAGACTATAGATCTAAATATTTCGATGGTTTAAATTTTAAACACCTTTAGTGAATACGGGTGTTAGAGCGTTTTCACACGGCACCATATATCGCGCGCGACAAATGGTCGCAATATTGCTTTTACACCAAATTATGTGTTTTCTAATGAGCCATTTTCACACACAAGCGATAATAGAGAACACATAATTTGGTGTAAAGCAATATTGCGACCATTTATCGCGCGCGATATATGGTGCCGCGTGAAAACGCTCTAAAGGTTCAGGTTTTCGGGACCTAATAATTTTTACGGGCCGGCCAGGCTTTTTACGTTTTATACTTTTAGTGGTGATAAATGCCATGGTAAATTGTAAATTACCAGGCTTGTTTATTGCTTTTTTTGATATTGCATTATTTTTATAATAAACGATGTGGCCAAAATTTTAGGTACAACAAAAGAAGTTAGACCATTAAAATTCGTAAAATGTTCAGGTAAGGATGGCACTTTTAAAAACAGACGCCAAATTGCCTTAATTTTAATTGAATTAATAATGTTACAACCCCCGTCACACCAGGCAATGAAAATGCCCATTTTTGATCTGATGTGAGTCATATTGCAAAAATAACGTTTCTGATTAATTCGAATCCTAAATGTCCCTTCTGGTACAGCGACAACGCCTACCTATCATTCCTCTGTGCTCCAGGGTGGTGCCATTTTCAAATATACAGGGTGAGTCAACGATAGAATAAAGTTCATTTTCTTCTTAATCTTAAGAGTTAGATACAAATTTGAAATAGAAAAGTTGTAGAGACCATTTAGGTTCACATTTTAAAATTATATTGGAGTATACGGGGTGGCCCAAAAAACGTGGTGAATATAACTTGGATTTTTTTAATGGAATACCCTATATATTGTATTATTTTCTGATTCTCCACAAAATTCTACGCTTATTTTGTAAATGTCATAATGTCTAAATTCAATAGTTTTTGATATATTGACCTTTAAAATATGGCATTTTCAGACTTTCACAGGCTGTAACATTGGAACGGTTCATCTTAGGGAAAAATGGTTTTCACCTCCCAATCTTAATTTTTTATTCTCCATCTAAAAGTCATAACTTTCGACTTACCATGTTAAACCAAAAAACCTGTTTTAACGGTTTAACATGTAAAACTGGAAGTTGTAACTTTTAGATGGAGAATAAGAAATTAAGATAGGGAGGTGAAACCATATTTTAAACGTCAATGTCTTAAAAACTGCTAAATTTAGACTTACAACAGCTTATACAAAATAAGCGTAGAATTTTGTGGGGAATCAGAAAATAATACAATATATAGGGTGTTTGATTAAAAAAATCCAAGTTATATTCGCCACGTTTTTTTGGGCCACCCCGTATACTCCAGCATACTTTTAAAATGTGTATCTCAATGTTCTCTACGACTTTTGAATTTCGAATTTTTATCTAATTCTTAAGATAAAGGAGAAAATTAACTTTACTTTATCGTTGACTCGCCCTGTACCGGGTGATTCAATAAGAAAGGACGCCGGCTATATCTCGGAAACTACTGGGCATAGAAACTCGGGAAAAAAAATGATAACTAAACTGGCCATGAGAAAATCCTGGAAATGATTTTTAAGTTTCGCATTTTGCCGCAAGAGGGCGTAATTGAAAAGTAAATTATACAGTTTTTCATATCTCCGAAAATTCCACATTAAGGTATATCTTTGATAACACCATTAAAAAGCTTGGACAATTATCCATCATTTTGGTCTTATGCTTATTGGCATACCGACTTTAATAAGAGGGGGGAAGCTGTTGAAAGTGTAACAGTTAAATCGCTGTAACTTATAAACGACTTATCCGATTTTAGCAAACTAAAGACTTGCTGGAAGAGAAATGTATGCACTTTCACCAATCGTATTTGGTTGTCCATAATAGTTCTAAAAAAAAGCTAGAGGGCGCAATTTGTAATAATAACACATTTTTTGATTTTACTCTGAAAAAATAAATCATATGGTATAATTATGATACCATAATCGAAAAGTATATGAAATGAAAAAAGTGGGACGCCACTGATATTTTTTCATGTTGATATTATTTCTGATTAGCCTGGTCAATTCTGCATAAAAATGGTCTCTTGCGTTTTTCTCCTCAGACACACCGTTCTTAATTAAAATAATTAAATTAAATTAGACGGGCGGGAGCATGCCTATTAAGTGAAGGTGGTCATTTCCAACAATTTTTATAAAACAAAATTTTTCATTATCAATGTTAATAATAATAAATAGTAGAGCTAATTTAATTATTTTAATTAAGAACGGTGTGCCTGAGGAGAAAAACGCAAGAGACCATTTTTATGCAGAATTGACCAGGCTAATCAGAAATAATATCCACATGAAAAAATATCAGTGGCGTCCCACTTTTTATCTAAAAAATATATATTCGCTTTTTCATTAAAATTTATTCTATTGGCGATAACGCTGAAACGAACGGAGATATCGAGCTGCAGTTTTAATATTTTTTCTAGCAAATTTAATCTACTTTTGCGGAACTTAAAAATCATTTCCAGGATTTTCTCATGGCCAGTTTAGTTATCATTTTTTGTCCCGAATCTCTATGCCCAGTAGTTTCCGAGATATAGCCGGCGTCCTTTCTTATTGAGTCACCCGGTACACGCCTTATGGGACTTGAGCTATCTATCTATGAATTTAACCCTCATATAACTCTTTCTATTTCAGGAAAATTGTGAGTGGTGTTACTCGAAATAAATATTCTGAAATTACCCAAAAAAGTAATTACAAAAAAACTTTAAGGATACCGTAAACTGTCAAGAATATGTCAGTAATTCTGTTATGTTTATAAACGTGTGGTCCATAGTAAAAGACGAGGATTAGGATGTCACTTTTTTTTTCAGTCATGAAGTCAGAAATTCAACTAGTATGCACCCAGGTCTAAGCGTGTCACATGATAGCGTGTTTCATCCTCTAAATTCGGGATCTTCAGATTTGGATTTAGATGGCGCTCAGAGTTCTTCTTCTCTTTCGATATCCCAACCGCTTGGCGATGCCAAATTACAGGTAAGTTAGTATTTATTAATTACTTATAAATTCCCACCTAGGTACATAAAACATAATACAAGTAAGCCGAGGTGTAAGTACAGTGCCTTGACAAAAAAACATGTCATTTGTATAATATAGCTAGTCAGTCATACTCAATATAGCGCATTTGGTAACGCTGATAATTTATGTAGTACTTCTGGGCAGTAATTCCCTAGTATAGTTTACACTAAGTATCTAGTGTAATGTAGTTTAATAATATAAAATAGGGTAAATAGCTCGAGGTTGATAATGTCACTGTCAGTCATGAACTGTATTGACATTTTCCTCTCATTCTGCCAGTATTATATACAGGGTGATTCTTAAGTTGATACTTCTGTTTTAACTGTGTATAGAAGGCATTAAAATAAATAACATTTTAAAATACCTTTTTTCAAAAACAAGGTAACTTGCCCGTTGATAACATTAAAATAACTTCTGGGTGTAGGATGAGCCCGCAAGGGAAAGCGTTCTGCGTATAATCTTGAAGTAGCAGCCGCACTTTGACGACACTCGCCGTAAATTAGCACCATATCTACTAGTTCATTATTTTCAAATTTTACCATGTTCACGTGTCACAAATTTAAAATTAACTTGCTTCAGAAAAATACACCGCAGCGGATTGCCAAATAAATAACTGACCACTGACCCGTAAATTGCATGACTAATAAGACAAAAACAACATAAAGTATAGCAGGCTACGTTTTGATTACCAGGCCCGCACTTAGATTTTTTCACTTCTGTATCTCGCCTATTTTTAAGTTTTTTGAAAAAAGGTATTGGAAAATGTTATTTATTTTAATGCCTTCTATACTTTGCTAGAAAAGAAGTATCAACTTAGGAATCACCCTGTATTATGCAAAGTTATTTTGTTAATTTATTTACAGCGGCTCCAATTAAAAATAAGAAAATAAAGACCCCCTTTTTGTCCGTCACTGGGGAAAACATGTCCCTGGATATACTCGTAAAATTTTCTTTTCGACCTTAATAATACCTTTTTTACTGATGTATAAATATCAATTTTTGTAATTAATCATTTTAAAACTTCTAGGCCATAGTCTTTAGCAAGTGTCACTTCTCTGCATTTGAAAACATTAAGTGCTTTTATGTGCTTCAGCATAGTCAATCATAACTTGAAACTTTTTGTCTTGTAATTAAATAACTAAAACGCTTTGACGACAAAGAGATAGATGTTATTCTTCTTATCATCCATTGCAGTCATCCTGTTATAAACAGAAGGCACGATAAGTTCCCACGAGTATGAACAAAATGCATTGTGCAATTTGGAATTCAGTCAACCTTTTGGTGTGGTTTGCATTTGTTGCATTGCTTTATACCGAGTGTCCTAACTCTCCGCGCTTGGGCAAATATACCTCTTGGTGTATATTTAAATGAATTGAACGTGAATTAAAATTAACTTCACAACAATTCAGTGTAGAACCGTTAAAGGGGTTTGTTATGTTCATTTAAGAGCAAATAGTAGTAGTCATCATGAAGAAATAGTGCTTTTCCACCGCATCGCTCATATTGTATCTGTGTTTGACGATGGCAATAAAATGTCTTTTTTTTATATACAAAATATTATAAAAACGAATTTCACGGGATTTAAGTGGCGCGGCGTCAGTGGAGGTTTTTAAGATAATATCAAGGCATCGTCTGTACTTTTAATGGAAAATACATGAATACCGCAATATTTATATTTTGATATTTTGCACGGTGGTGGTATGAAAGGCTCTTATAAAATTACTTACCTCAAGTTTTGTTTGTATTGGGCCTATTTCTTATGAGTGTCCATTTTCTCTGAAAAACACCAATACCAATAACACGATGATTGTATCTCCGCTAAATAAATAAAATGATGATCATTTCTTACTTACCGATACCGATGATTTACCCATCACCTTCGTTACCACATTTGCGGAAAACTAAGCATATATTAATCATTTAATAAAAATAATTAAGCATGAAAAAACTACTAAAATTTTTTTGGAAGAAACGTTAGACACAAAGTGATTAATGTAACGACATTTGGTCGAGTGATGGTAGCTTAAATCGTCGAAATATAACATTCCTTTGAACTGGTTAAAGATGTTTTTTAGAGTGTTAACCATTATTAAGTGCATTAACCGATGGGGCATCCACCACTGTGTTTGGGAGTGAGTTCCATGAACGATGTACTCGATTTGAGAAGAATTACTGTCTACAAAGCTTATGGAACCGTTCACGAACTAGCATTAGGTTATGGCACCGCAGTCTGTCGTCACCACCGTGCACAAATATGTCTAAGTTGACTGAGTAGTACCTATGGAGAATTTTATAAGTTTAGATTAAGTCATCTCGAAGTACGGGCTCCAGATGGGGACAGCAAACTCCAAAATTGGACGAATATAACATTTGTATAGTTTGGCTAGTAATGTTTTTAAATGAGATGGACACCATATACACCACTGAGTCTTTTAAATAGTTTTACCAATATGAGAGGCCCACTTTAGATCCTTTTTGACTATAACTCCGAGGTCCCTTTGTTGTTCTACTGTTTTGTTGACTCGTCGTAAAGCTTGTATTGAATGTTGGGATTATTATGCCCGATGTGAAGTACGGCGCATTTATAGACATTTAATGGCAGGATCCATTCATTGTACTATTCCTCCATAGCCGCAATATATTGTCTAAGTTATATGTGCACTTGTTAATAGGTTTGAAAAAAATTTAGTATCATCTGCGAAGACCGAAACGTAGGACAATCTTTAAGGTGGCAAGTCTGCGATGTAGACATTGAATAAGGGAGGCTCGAGTACTGAGCCCTGAAGTACGCCACTTATTATTTTAAATTAGTTGGAGATACAGTTTTCGATTATAATTTGGAATACCTTGTCGCACAGAAAGTCGGTCAGGGAGCGTAATAGATTTCCCCTCACCCCAAAATCAGTGGCCTGCATACAATATAGGCAAAAAAGCATTGCCTACTCTGGGAACAATAAAACAGACTTCAACCAAAATTATTTCTTACTATTTAAATTTTTATCCGTGTAATATCCGGCAATATTTCTGTGTATGTAACATTGAAGATCATTTCTACGAACGCATTCGTTGCCAATTAATCGTAAATTCGAACGCTGTATAAGCATCCCGTATACCAGTTTGAAAAGTAGAGATTTTACATTATATTAACTACTTATGGGAAAGCAAAAGCACTTCTTTTATACGAGTGGAAGCGAGCGAGAAAGCCGGTAGGCAGTAAGCTAGAAAGAAAAAATAATAATACACGTGACTCGTAACTTGAGCCTCCGTCAGCCATCCGCCCGCGCTTGTAAGATGCATTGGTGCCAATCTTACAATTTAGTCGTAGTTTCAAAAAATACTACGCGTTCTCGATATAAAACATGTCCCTATATATTTCAATAAGTAGGTTAGTTAAGATATTAATTTGTAACGTAAAATAAGAAGTACTTTTATGATGATTTAAGATAATTTTAGCTAATAAGTATATCTTAAACTATAATTTACATAATACCTAATTGACTTGGGCGAGTTCAATCAAGTGGATGTTGGATTTAAAATCTGAATATAAAACGAATGTGGATGAAATTTTTTCATAACAATAATACATATGAGTGTTTTCGCCCTGTGTTTGCTTTTGCCATAAACGTCGCGCATCGCCGTCGGTTGTCGAAAAAAAAAATGGAGAAGTGGACATGTCCACGTGCATGTAATTGAGGTAATGGCGATGTCCACTGTATTGAAAATTTTTAAAGTCAATTGTTTGGAAATTAAATGTTTGCCTACCCTGTTCAAACGGCTTTGCACGCCACTGCCCAAAATGATCTAGTCTCAAAAACAGACGTCCATGCAGTACCCGGTCAAATGCACGCTGAAAATCGAGATAAATAACGTCCACTGGCTCGTCTCTATCAACTGTTTTGACCCATTGATTAATACTGTCCAAAAGATTGGTAGTTGTAGATCTCTTTGGTAAAAAGCCATGTTGACGTAAGGTCAGGGCATTGGTAAGTAAAAAATCAGTTATTTCAAGGCAAATAATTTGTTCCATACATTTGCTGACTGAGATCAAGTTTATTATTGTCTGTAGTTTCCTGCATCAATTTTAAAGGACTTTTTCTCTCAATCTGGAGGCCAAACTCTACAGTTCCCTAAATTAACAATCATTAACATGTTTTTTTTTTTAAATTGAAACCATTGCCTTAGTCGAAACGATGAAGCAAACCTTGGAAAGCTTATTTAGTCATAATAAACTTATTTGTTAAAAAATAAAAACAATATAATGATACTAATGCTTGATTACACCAACTCATTTGGGGGATTCCTACCGATAAGTAATCCTTAAATCCTCGATATTTAAGCACAAATATCGATGCCCTGGTCTTTTTAATGAATTCTTCTGTAGGATCCGCTAGATCTACAATAGTAGTTTGTACAACAAGAGTGGATATGATGTCTATATCTCACGAGGAGGTAAATTGAGTACGACGCCGTGGGCGGAATGCTGAAACTGAGTGCGATATAGATAATCCACTCGAGTTGGACAGTATGTTTTTTCTACGACCAAACTTATGAACCTTATGCTAAAAAATATTTTTAAAAAAGTTTGCAGGCTGCCGGGCTCGAAGTCACGACCATTGGATCCAAAATTCAACCCTCTACCGTCTCGACTACAGAATCATTTAAGAAATTATGGTAAAACCAACTGAATGATTCTTCATGATATTAAATTTTTATGTACATTCAGCAGGTTGCATTATTGATAAATCTATTATAGATGCGTATATATTTTGTTATATTGAACAAATTAATAACATTGTACCATCTACATTTAAATTATATAATTTAGTGTCTTGAAAAGGGGGCGAAGCCTCGGTAAATATAATAAACTATGATTGGTCAGTACTTTTAAGAATACCACGGAGAAATATAATTTTTATTACAATGTTGTCAACTAATGGGAAATTTACGGATTCGTGAAAATAAAGCACAGAGGAATGATAGGTAGGCGCTGTCTCCAAAGGGAAAGGGGAAATTTTTACGCGTAGTGTTATATTCGTAGGATATTCTTTAGAATCACTTGTGGTTGTGATCTGCTAAAATAATTCTTTTTCCGTATTGTGTGCATTCGTGGAATTTTTCTATAAAAATGGCAAATTTTATTTTTAAAGGATGCAACACTGTGCAGCACTGTTATAAAATTTTGCCGTACAGTTAACTGGTATAGCCTATTTTTCTCGCCACTTAAGTATAAAGGAAACAGCAAATTACCATGTGGGAGTAGAAAAAAAAAGTTCGGTCGGCCTAAAAAGCCCAGCTGGCCAGAAAAGTAAATGACTAAATTTGCCTTGACATTTATGTGAGGTGACCATTCGTACTGATTTTACCAGTACAGTACTGGTTTTCAGGGCATAAGTCCTGGTTAGTCATTAAACAAAACCAGTACACGGAAATTACTGGTTTTAGATTAGAAAACAAAAGAAAGTAATAAAATAAAAATAATAAAATTTGGAAATATTTCCTGCATTAAAATCGTATTTTGCGTCTAATGAAAAAACTCCAACAATTATTAAAAATTATTTTGAGAATCCTGAAACCGAATCTTGGCTTTTCTTTCTCCATAATGTGTCGTCAATGTTTCATAACACAGTTTTAAAGATAAAAGGACAGGATATATCTATGTTGGAGACAAATATTATTTATAAGGACCTTAAAAACAAAATTGCTGACAGGATAGCAAATGTGTTTCTGCCCCTGCAAGTTCGACAAAATTTAAAAAGGTTAGAAGAAGACGGCTTAGTTAAATCGAATGGCCGTTGGGTGAATTTTTAATAAAAATTTATAAAATTTGGGCGTGCTGGTCAAAATTTATATTGTCCTGGTTTCAGGTTAGAAAAAAAATTACCGCCTTATGACCAATTTTTTTTCATTAAAATTATGATTGTGAGTGTAAATATCTATGATTGTAAATCAGGTATAAAATGTAGAAAGCCCAGCCTGCCCGCAGAGCTCGGCTCCCCAAAATGCCCTGCTGGCCCAAAAAGCCCGACCGGCGAAAAAGTTATTAGAACCCTAAATCTCGAACCTTTATTGATTAAGGGCATTCTAACATAATTTCTAAATTCTTCTTTAAAGTTACCAGCTCCATTTGAAATTATATCCATATACATACATATATTAAATATATACAGAGTGTTCATTTGAAAACTTCCCACCACGGATTTATCGAAAATCACTGATTAAAAAAAAAACGCCGAGACACGTCAAAAGATGTGCCAAAGGGGACAACTTTTTAACCAAAAACTACTTCACCCCCTTTTACCCTCTGCCCCCCGGGGTCATCCCCTTAAAAATTTTAAATGACAACGGGTATCAAGTATTAGCTTGTTTAAAAGGTCTTTCAAAGTGCTTTATTTTGACGTTCGATTTTTTAAAATCGGTCGATTCGTTTTCGATAAAATTAGAAAAATCTTTATTTATCTTAATTTGTTCAGAGAGAGAGAAAAAAACACACGAAAATCTCACTTTTTATTTCAATAAGTGTTCAAAATGTTGCCTGTTATTGGCCAAACAATGATATAGGCGATGTTCAAATTCCTGACGGACATTTTCAAACACATATTGTGGGAGATCATCGCAGCTTTCGATGATGCATTGATGACGTTCATCCGAAGGTTCAGGTTGGGGAGTGAACATAATAGATTTCAAATGGCAAAAGTCTAATGGCGTCAAGTCAGGAGATCTAGCAGGCCATTCTATAGGCCATCTTTGCCCTATCCATTTATCTGGAAACTCGTCGTCTAGCCATTGCCGAACCGGAAGAACATAGTGAGGAGCCCCGTCTTGCTGGAAATATATTTCAGCCTCATCAAGTATAGGGTTTCCATCGTCTTCGATTTGGTTTTCAATAGTTTCAGTGATAAGCGGATTGATGGTATTTTCCAACATATCTAAATAAATGCCTCCATTTAAATTTCCATTAATAAACAATGGCCCAATCACTTTGTTTCCTAAAATGCCTTCCCATACATTAAGTTTTTGGGGGTACTGAGTATGCCCTTTTACAAAAGCATGAGGATTTTTATTGCTCCAATACCTGCAGTTATGCTTATTAACAGATCCATTTACATAAAATGTGCATTCATCACTGAAGCAGATATTCTTTAATTATCATTAATCGCTGCAGTCATTTGTTCACAAAACTCAACTCGTCTATCGAAATCATCTTCGGTTAACTCTTGCAATATTTTCATTTTGAATGGATGAAATTTATATAATTTAGTAACTGTGTGACAGAGCCTATTGAAATACCAGTCGCATCAACAATTTTGTGTAATGATTATGCCAAAATGACCCAAAACTTCAACTTGAGCGGCTTCATCTGAAACTCTACGATGATTACGTTTTTTATTTGCAACAGATCCAGTTTGAGTAAATTTAGTAACAAGGTCCAAAACATACCTATGCGAAGTTATCTTTTCCGGATGTCTGGCGTTAAATGTGACGGCAGTTTGCCGAGCACATTGATTTTGGGCACCATAAATTAGAATCATTTCCACTCTTTCGGCTAGTGTGTAAACCATTTTGGAAGTACTCTGTGAATCAATAAATTAATTTTCACTATCCCGAGATTGTCACAAAGGTAACTGACAGCAAATTAAATTCTTTCTTTTCCTTAGCGACTATAAAAATCTAAACAGGTATAAGAATAAATACAGTTCGCCCATGTTATCTGTGTTGATAAAAAGAAGGCGGAAAAAAATTCTGGTTGTTATTTGGTTGCTGCCACGTATAATCTTCCGAATTGCTGTTTATGTTGGTTTTTGAACACTTATTGAAATAAAAAGTGATATTTTCGTGTTTTTTTAAATTAAGATAAATAAAGATTTTTTTAATTTTCTCGAAAACGAATCGACCGATTTAAAAAAATCAAACGTCAAAAAAAAAGCACTTTGAAAGACCTTTCAAACAAACTATTACTTGATACCCCTTGAAAATTTTTAAGGGGGTGACCTTGGGGGGCAGAGGGTAAAAGGGGGTGAAGTAGTTTTTGGTTAAAAAGTTGTCCTCTTTGGCACATCTTTTGACGTATCTCGGCGTTTTTTCTTTTAATCAGTGGTTTTGGATAAATCCGTGATGGGAAGTTTTCAAATGAACACCCTGTATAATATTAATACCATTGCATTCTCTTGAAACCAATCCTGTCCATGTTTATTAATGGATTTTTAAAAACTTTTTAAATTTGGACTCGTGAGAACGTGAGAAAGTTATTTTTATAAAAAAAAATTATTCTCAATATTTTTTACAATACAATGAACTTAAGTAATTATTTTTAGAATTTTCATTGTCTTTATTGTATGTATTATCTTTTTCCTTGATTTTTTTTCTGCATGAAAATAACTCTCATACTCACATATG
The DNA here is from genome assembly GCA_935413205.1 of Polydrusus cervinus. Lineage (NCBI taxonomy): Eukaryota > Metazoa > Arthropoda > Insecta > Coleoptera > Curculionidae > Polydrusus > Polydrusus cervinus. The sequence continues at coordinate 49,985,935 of OW284514.1, forward strand.
TACTACCTTTCCATCGGTGAAAAAAATGCCATAGTTTGTCTAGTTTTTTTTGTAAATCACATCAAGAAAAGCAGCAATTTAACGTGGGAAATTTTAGCGTGTTCGGATCCACGTTAGTAGCCAGACCCGGGCCGCCTAGAGGTACGAGATAAAAATCCGGCCCGTGCGGGCCTCTAGCATAAGTTCACATTCTCTTAGGGCTACACTTCCTGCCCCCTCTCTCCTCCATCGTTTGTTGTTTAACTGCATATTTCAGAGATTATGAGATAGTCTAGTTAAAAATGAATAACGACAAGCACATTTTTAGACTAATCAACTATACAGCCTCATTAATTTTTAATAAGCCGAGTAGATAAAATTAAACTCAAACTAATGTTTTCTTTAATCAAATTTTACCTACAGTATCCTCAGTGAATGATTACTCGTGTGTCATAACTTATACGTCATTAAAATCTAAAAAATATGGTCAAGACAAAGTCTAATTACATAAATATTATAATAGATGTGCCTAATGTACGGGTTCCTAAAAGTTGTTTAAAGTTTTAAATCAATAATTTAAGTCTAGTATAAAACCAATGTTATCTATACATTTAATAGATCGTTCAAAAGCACTTATTTTTATCAACAAAGTATAGAGTATTTAATTTTTTAGCTTAATATCCTTATTTAGAGGACTTTAGCCACCGTTGTAATTTTTTTCGCGACATACTATTCAAATTAGAACTTTCTACAATAAATAAATACTTATCATACATAAGCGACTCACCGGAAACACAAGAGAACGATAATGAAAGCTCCTAAAGGAACTATTTATACGAATAAATAAATTTCCTAAGCACAAAAATGTAAAAAAAAATCAAAAAGTCGAAATGACAATTGTGACAATCAAAAAAACGGTGACGTCGGAAGTCAATGAATAAACTTCAAAAAATAATAAAATTAATAGTTAAATCAATCTGCAGCTCTTCCTTACAATTTTTTCTCTGTCTAGCACGTTTTATTGGCAACGACGTATGGCGCCATAGAATAGTGCCCGGAAGACGTTGGATTAGGTTTTTATCCACCTTATTATAGGAAATAAAGATGGGGAGTTGTAAGTCATGTTGTCGCTTAATCGTTGAATAATGACGCACGAGTAAAGAACCCCTATGAATACTGTATGTATCTTATTAAATCTTAGACAAGGGAATACAATAAAGATGCTAGTATTAACTTTTATGTAAACTATAATACATACATACATATATCAGTGGGGACTCGTCAGGTGAAGTAGGTGAAGGGGCTCTTCACCAAAAAAAGAAAATAAAACCAGGAGGAAAGTTTTTCGATAATATTAAATATTAATGTACCAATACAGCTACCATTGCCCTTAAAAAATAATTATGTTCGAATTAATAATAATTTAACCCGAATGTCGCTATGCATAGCTAGGGCCACGGTTAACTCCGATGGACAATAATTATAAACACTCGTGCATTTTGGCGCGCCCCAGCCGACCGTGTCCGTTAGCTCAAAGCAAGTGAAGGCCCAACATGGCTTTGATATTCACCGTGGCTATGGTTACGTGACGTCAATCACGCAAATAGCATGTAACAATTTGCATTATGATGAAGGGCAATTTTAATCAGTCGTATGCACCATTGTTTTAGTATTGGTTCGCCTAACCTTAAGGTATTTATTTTGAGGCCTCGCGAAACTTACAGTTATAAATACCTATCGTTTTTACGCGATTTACTGTGTGAATGGTGACATTTTGCAAGCCAACAATATCCCGCTAATTGATTTTTCAGGCCGTAAAATTCTCGCACTGGCTGATACCTGAAACCGGATTCTCGATTCGCTGGAAATAATTATAATTGCCGCTGAATATGAAACAGGTTTTTACAAAATTGTTTGTGTGGATTCCGAGTAAATCGCGTTTGAAATAGCGTTTAGAGGGATTTTGTTGGTTTGCACAATATCACCATTAAAAAGTTTTGTTTTTATTTTTCAGTTAATTCCGTAGTGTACGTTCCTACTTAGTTGTGTGTTTTTATAATGAACCCAATTAATGACATAGTTTGTTATTTGTTGGAAACTCCATTCAGTCGTTAGACAGATGAGGATCAGAGAGATGTTTTGTTACACGGGTTTTTAGTCAATGTTTGTTTAAGTAACAGCACTATACCTAGCTCTGCACCATTTTTTAAGACCCCGAGCCGCTACTGACATATATGAGCTCATCATACAAATAATGTGAAATATATTTCACGACACACAATATACAAGTAGGTGTATTACTAATAATAAGCATAAGTATACTAATATGAATATGTTTATGTACATACATAAATCTGTAAACGATCAGAATGTCATTTATAAATTACCGCTTAGTAGCACTGACTTGTTAAGAATTGATGAATGTGGTAATTATGTTTTTCATTTTAGCACGTTCAGCAAAAGAGTAACAATAATAAAGAAAATAAACATTGCAATTTAACAAGGCATAATTCTTGATATGCGAATTTTCTAAAATGATGAAATTAACCATTTTTGGTAGGTACTAAATTATTACAAATCAGAAGTTTGTTACTGGCAAGTGGCGCACTAAATAGTTTTATTTGGGCTTATTGTCAATTATTTACTTTAGAGCGAGATAAAATATATGAGTTTCATTGATTTTAACTAAACAAACAGGTACATATATGCCTAAAATTCATTGACTCAGTGGCGGCTCTTCCACAGTGGCGTGCAAAGCCGTTTGAACAGGGGAGGTAAATATTTAATTTCCAAACAATTGACTTTAAAAGTTTTCAACACAGTTGACATCGCCATTACCTCAATTACATGTTCATACGTGGACATGTCTCTTCTCCATTTTTCTTTCGACAACCGATGGCGACGCGCACCGTTAATAGCAAAAGTAAACACTGGGCGAAAACACTAATACCTATGTATTATTATAATGAATAAATTTCATGCACATTCGTTTTATATTCAGATTTTTAATCTAACATCCACTTGATTGAACCCCAAGTCAATTATTATGTACATTATAATTTAAGATACTTATTAGCAAAAGTTATCTTAAATTTTCATAAAAGTACTTCCTATTTTACGTTAGTTACAAATTAAGTTATTAACTAACCTAATTATTGAACTATATGGGGACATGTTTTATATCGAGAACGATTAGTATTTTTTGAGACTACGACAAAATTTGAAGATTGGCACGTGTATTTGTTCTCTTTCGAGCTTACTGCCTACCGGCTTACTTATACAGCGATCGAATTTACGATTAATTGGCAACGAATGCGTTCGTAGAAATGATCTTCGATGTTATACGATTAACTTTTCGGTCCTGGTCCTCTACATACACAGAAATATTGTCGGATATTACACGGATAAAAATTTAATTATAAAGAAATTATTTTGGTTGGAGTTTGTTTTATTTTTAAAATCCGTCTTATCGGCGACAGACTACCTCCTCCGTCCGCTCCCCGCAATATTGCTGGTCCGCAGTTTTGATGACCATTCCTCTAAAACAATGCGAATAAAATAATCCTATAATCAAGAGAGATATGAAGACATGCTACCAATGGCGGCTAGTGTATAAGAGCTACAGCACCTGTTCTGATAATATGAAAATATTTCTATTTTTTATGTTTTTTCTTTATGCAAAAATTTCTCAATTCCCATACAAATAACTTCTTTTAAGACTAATTACCAAGTATTAAATTAATTATAATAAATTATTCTCAATAAGAGTAAAATACAAGAATCACAGGTAGGAAAAAATTCGGTATTGGTATTTTGCGCGCGGGGACTATTATCTTTTCTTCTAGACATGGATACTGATGAACGTTTAAAATATTAATGGCTAAATAAATTCGCTTAAAACCTTAACAAGTGACTGACTTATGAATTCTGTAGGTACTCAAAAATTCTCAAAATTACAGCGTGCCCTTTTACTTTCTCAGAACACGTCATAATACAGTGGATAGTAAAAAGAAAATTTGATATTGAAAATGGACTAAGAGCCCGAACCTAAGAGCCTAGATCTTGAGTGCTGCACTGCAAAATTACAGTTTGGTTGAAGTCGATACTGTAAATTGAAAATATATTTTACTTTCCACCTGGTGGAAAGTAAAATTATAGTTTTTTTTGTGATTTTATTAAAAATCGCTATCTCAAAATAATATACGAACACACCAACATACGCACGGTAATACGTTCACACTCAGTTCATAAATTAAACGACAATAAATTTGTTTATTTTTTAAATGAATTATAATAAAGAATAAAAGGATTAGATAAAAATTCGAAATACAAAAGTTGAGACCATAGAGATGCAAATTTTAAAATTATTTGTTCCACCCCGTATACTCCAATATAATTTCCAAATGTGCATACCAATAATCTCTACAACTTTTGCATTTTATCTAATTCTTAAGATAAAGAAGAAACTGAACTTTACACTATCGTTGACTCACCCTGTACTATATAAGCTAGTCCAACCAACGTATTAATAATGGTAGTATCTTTGTTTCGATAACTTAAATGAAAATACCACCTTAGATACAGAAAACTTGAGATATAATTCTAGTAGAAACGTGTCAGTTGGTCAGATTTAAAAATTGGAACTGTAGACATTTTGATCTTCTTCTTGGGGGTAGAGTCAAAATGGACAAGCCCGTTTTACTACACTCTGACACGTGAAAAAATTTGAGCAGCTCTACTTATGTGTAAATAATGAAAAGTTAAATGCAACCCAACACGGAGCGCTAGTGGGTCATTACCAAAAATGGTGTACCAGCTGGTAAACATTTTTATCTCCATATAAAGGTAATTCAAAGTCCATGGGTCTCGTCATCTGCTTACTATAATTGTGACGGCCGGCGCATTAGAATTATAGTTTATAATATTTTTGAAATACTTTTCTGTCGGGTTGTATAAAGATTTATAACCGCAATTAACTAACCAGCAAGTTTGACTGTGACATAGATGTCATTGGCAGAAATAATATTCTCTCAATCTTACTGACCCGGTTACCCTAATTTTTAATTTACAGGCACCTTTGATTGTGAGTAAATAATGTCAGTCAACGTCATTTATGTCACAGTCAAACTTGATGGTTAGTTTATTGTGATTTATGCAACACAACATAAGTCTTTATAACTCTTCTTCAAAGTTACCAGCTCTATACGAAATTATATCTACATTAAAAACATTTTCAGTTCTCTTGACCCGAATCATGGCCATGTTTATTAATGGATTTTTAAATTTGAACTCTACAAATATTGAGGAGTGTGAGAAAAATATTATATATATAATTTAAAAGTCTGTCTCACACCACTATGATATATTTAAAAACTTGTTTTCGGAGAAGGGGACATGTTTCAACGCTATAAGAGCGTCATCATCAGCCTAAATACAAGAGATATAATAATTATAGATGTAAAAGAAGGTGAATAAAACTAACTTACCCTAGATCTTTATTTGGGATCTGGTTCATGTATCTATCTGTTAGATCCGAAAGGCGGTGTGAAAAATTATTATTTTTTGTGAAATTTCTTTCATTCTGAAATTTTTTGGAGTATTAATGAAACGTACAAGAGGTCAGAGAGATGATAGTCCTTTAGGAGGAGGGTTGCTTACCTTAACTAGGGTGGAATCTTGCTTGAAATGAAACTTAATGTCTAATGAAAGTGATGGTGTGGATAGCTACCATACATTTTGACGTATTTCTTTTTCTTCGAGTGAAACAATATAGTTTTTTATCCAAAAATGTTTTTCAAAAATTTTTCCACAAAACGTGCAGGTTGATGACATTTTGTGCAGTTTGTAACATTTGCGTACCTGGTTTAACTATCTAAGATCTTAACTCTATAGTACATAACCTCAAAATTTTCCCGCAAGGTTGATGACTGCACGTTTTGTGGAAAAATTTTTGAAAAACATTTTTAGATAAAAAACTATAATGTTTCACTCAAAGAAAATGAAAATACGTCAAAATGTATGGTAGCTATCCACACCATCACTTTCATTAGGCATTAAGTTTCAATTCAAGCAAGATTCCACCCTAGTTAAGGTAAGCAACCCTCCTCCTAAAGGACTATCATCTCTCTGACCTCTTGTACGTTTTATTTTTACTCCGAAATTTTTTCAGAATGAAAGAAATTTCACAAAAAATAATAATTTTTCACACCGCCTTTTGGATCTAACAGATAGATACATGAACCAGGTCCCAAATAAAGATCTAGGGTAAGTTAGTTTTATTCACCTTCTTTTACATCTATAATTATTATATCTTTTGTATTTAGGCTGATGATGACGCTCTTATAGCGTTGAAACATGTCCCCTTCTCCGAAAACAAGTTTTTAAATATATCATAGTGGTGTGAGACAGACTTTTATTTCATACAACTAATCACCACAGAAAATGGACTACTTCCAAAACCTTAACAATTTTATTGATTTTCAATGGCTTTTTCTTGGATTTTTTTGCATAAAAATAATTCTTTCACACCCACATAATTTTCCATTGGCAAAAACATAAATCAATATGTTGCTTAGTTTTTTTGTAATTCGGGTCAAAAAAGCTGCTATTTTACAAGTAAAATGTGAACCATATTTAGGTCTGTAGGTTGCGATGCCCTGATAATGTAAAATTTCCTGAAATATATTAATCGGAAATATTTTCGGAAATGTGGGAAACCTGTGTTTATCATTGGAAATATTTATTTTAAATGATAATAACCATCTAATTTTCAGTTAAAGTATGTTGCATAGCAGAGTTGGGCAGTAATTACCTCGAAAGTGCTTGAAAAAGTGGTTCAAGTTGCTTTCAAACACTTTTTAACTACAGTGCTTGGTAATAAAAAGTCCCCGGTAATGGAATTTTGCATTTAAAGCAATTTAAAGTGCTTGCAAGCACTCAAAATCTTAGTGTTTTTGAAATATCACACATTTTGCTCATGTAGTTCTTGTTAGGAATCGTTTAACTAGAACTACAAATAAATTATTTTATTTTTACATCTAATTTTTAATAAAAATTGAAGTCCGTCCCTGACTAAAAAGTTCTATAAAATGAATGTTACTAGAAATGACATATGTATGTGTCATCGTCGGTCATAAAAATTTTACGTAAAATATCAGATATTTTATCTTTTTCCTCCACATGCTTAACAATAGTATCATATCAATGTTCTTTTCGCTTTCATTGCCATTTTCAATCGGGAAGCATTAAAAAAAAATTTGGAGCAATATTTGCAATGATAATTGTTTTTTCTCAAGGACATCCAAATGGTCACCCATTTAAATATAATGTGTCAATTCCATTACACTCTATATTATAATGATTTGCTTCCAAAATGGCGGCAATATTTTTAACATTCTCATTCCGCAGGTTACTATAACAAAATATTAAATATTGGCCGCACTGCAACAAGTGAAAAATCATACAGTTCATATCATAATATATAAGCAGTATCTATTTGTTTAGTTATCATTAAAAAAAAATCGTCTTTTTAAAAGAATAATGAAAGAAACCACGATAACAATGTTAATTGCATATCAGCTAATACTGGAAAACGTGAATCATTTTGGGTTATAAGCTGAATGTATAGGCCATTTCACATTATAAAATCATGGATATGAATCATAGTCCAATAAATTTTCACTTTGAATTTCTATATGTGTGCAGGGGTTTTCCCTGTTTAGTAGCGCAGTGGGGTCGCAGAACAACCCGACCAAACAACCACCGTGCACCGATCCTCCTATATTGAAACAGAAGTTTTGGTGGCAAGAGCGACTTTCTTTTTTAGAAGTCACTTGTGATTGGAGGGGAAGTTCTGGGAGAGCGACTGTTTTTTTTTTAGAAGTAACTCTTGACCGGAGGAGAAGTTCTGGAAGGAAGAAAGCCCCCTCCCCCTCCCTCCTACCCCTCCCAACAAAGAATTCTCTGCTTTCGTTTTTGTATAATTTTTAATTCAAATCCTCGCCTAAATCTAAACAAACAAATTTAACCTAATTGACAGTAGTTCGTTGCGATTATCAAGATCCACACTTTCAGAATAATTATTCCGTGGCGTCCAAAAGCCCATGAGAATTATTCTCCCACGGTCGAAACGCTTATCTATTTTTAGTAGGAATTTTTACAGGAGTCCGGTAATCATCACCAAATCTATCTACCCTCTAACTCAGTGGCGTGCATAGGCAAAAAAGCATTACCTACCTTGGGAACAATGAAACAAACGCCAACCAAAATTATTTCTTTATATTTAATTTTTATCCGTGTAATATCCGGCAATATTTCTGTGTATGTAGAGGACCAGGACCGAAAAGTTAATCGTATATCATTTCTAGGAACGCATCCTTTGGAAAAAGCATCCGGTACGACCGTCCGAAAAGCAGATGATTTCACATTATATTAGCCCCTTATGAGAAAGCAAAAGCACTGCTTGTATACGGGTGGAAGCGAGCGAGAGAGGTGGTAGGCAGTAAGGTAAAAAGAGATGCAACAAATACACGTGACTCGCGACCTGAGCCTACGGCCCGCGTTTGTTAAGTGCATTAATGCCAATCTTTAAGTTTTATCGTAGTTTCAAAAAATACTACGCGTTCTCGATATAAAACATGTCCCTAAATAGTTTTATAATTAGGTTAGTTAAGGTATTAATTAGTAACGTAAAATAAGAAGTACCTTATGATAATTTAAGATAATTTTCGCTAATAAGTATTTTAAAACATAATTTACATAATAATACTTCTTTTTTAGCAATATATGGATTTAATCAAGTGGACGTTAGATTTAAAATCTGAATATAAAACGCATGTGGATGAAATGTATTTATAATAGTATTGGTGTTTGCGCTCTTTCGCCTTTTATAGAAACACCGCACGTCGCCGTCGGTTGTCGGAAAAAATGGAGAAGTAAACATGTCCACGTATGTAAATGTAATTGAGGTAATGGCGATGTCAACTGTGTTGAAAATTTTTAAAGTCCATTGTTTGGAAATTAAATTTTTGCCTACCCTGTTTTAAACGGCTTTGCACACCACTGCTCTAACTCTAAATTTTTGCTTTATATATTATTTTCTAAACAACAGTTTATGGTGTATTTATATTAAGTATAATAATACAAACATGTATGGAATCACGAAACGAAGGACTTAAAAATGCAGGTCTGTATTTAAAAAAAAATTATCTTTCCCAAGATCGAGCCGTCCATTATAACGGATCGATAAAATGACAAACCAACAGTATAATAACAATAATCTTTACACATGAAACCTACTATAGCAACAAATGTCAGAGTGCTTGTCTACGTTTGGCGTTTTCTAGGTTTTGTTTAATAATTTATTTTTATATGCTTACCGCGACCAGTTTGTTATTAACCGCGATCGACATATGGTCGATTTTTGTTAAAGGCGTGCCGGTATCGTAATCCGCAATCACAAGAAAATGATTGCATTTTAACATTAAATTGAATTGCAGTACTTCGAGCCTAAATGTGCTTCTATAGTGTTTGGTGTCGTAAAAAAAAATATAGTGTTTTTAGACAAGATTCATATTATATTGTATTGTAGATTGTTAAAGTAGGTCATTGTGAGTAACGTTTGTTTCACTGATTATAATTACATTGTTTAAAGGGTCTTGATCCTGAAAATGAACAAAATTTAAAGTAATGGCGGAGACAGAAAGAAGGTGGGAACTAAGCAATACTTTTAGGTGCTATGACTCATCTTACTCATTACACCTCCTTAATATGAAAAAAAGGGATTGCCCAAAACCCACTAATGATTATTTTCTAAAATATAATTGGCCACTTCCTTATTTTCGAACTTCTTTTTGGACATTTTTTTTGTTAATTTCGATCCTCGTTTCGATTTCATCTTTAATACATAGTTTTTACCAAAAAAGCGACATGGCGATGTTTTTAAAAATGTTTTTATACAATTTCGATTTAAAGAAGAATAAACTACGAAGATTTTATTTTAATTTACAAATTTTTCTCTCCTCAATCCAATAAAGTTACACCTCAGTCCGTTAATAACTATTTATGCACCAAGGGCGTTAAGTACACTATAATGCCCGGATGGCAAAAGCAACTAGCCCGAGGGCCTTTGGCCCTTTGGCATTATAGTCTAGTAATGCCTGTGGTGTATACAATACTTTATTTTTCATTAATTTTAAATTCAAATTCCTGCATTTTTTAAAACTATTTTCGACAATTTTTAGTATTTCCTGAGCTTTGATCGGTTGTCATAGAACAAATTTGACGGTTGCTAAGGGTTGTTTATTTTAAGCGTCGAAACGAAAATATGAAAATTCCATAAAATATTTTAGAAAATGCTGAGAAAGCTAAGGGTAACTTATTACCGGCAAAACCTAAAGCCCTATGCGACAAGTAGTATGAAAATTTTCTACAATGGGAAGTAAATTATCAAATTACAAAAAAAGCACAAAAATATTATGTAAAAAATAAATACAAATCTTGTTCAATATTTTCTGTAATAATAATTGCTGGGCATTATGAAAATCACCGGGCATTATGAACTTTATAGCCCGCTAATATTTTCTATGATATTATGATGATGTTTATATCAACCGTTTCTAAGGTATTATAAGTAAAGAATTGATAGATGAAAAATAAAGTAATACATAATGGTCGTCAAACACAAATATACAGATTTTCACATCAGTAAGGTTTAATTTTACTTGTCTCAGTGAAAGGTAACCACGGATATTAGTATTATAGGCTAAAGATGTATGCCTAGTTTAGGGATGGATCCAAAAACTGGTGGGGCGGGGGGCAAATGAAAACAAGTTTTATTTCAACAATGAAAATCTAAGAAATGGGATGCAATGCGCAAATTTTTTCGAACGTTTTTATAAAATTAGGAAAATGATCTATTCTCCATTCTAGTACTTACACAAATAATGTTGATTATTTATATCTATAGAACAGCATTTAACAAAAACATTTTATTTCGTACAATTTATGCAACCAAGAGCGCTTCTTTGTCAATAACCCCCCTACCCCCACCCTTGAATCCTTCAATGTGCCACTGCCAGTATATTATTTATTGTCTTTATAAATATTTTATTAAAATTGTACTTTAATGGACTTAATTTTTTTCGGAACAATGTTTAAAAATATGTTATTTAAGTTCAAACAATTTAAAAATATCGTTCTTAACTTAAAAGTTTGCGATATCTTTATATTATATTTTGTGTATCATTATTTATATCCTAATTATAAAATTCACCTAGTTTTTTTAAAGTGTCGACCCGGTTGTTTCTCTGTCTTAATAACTATAAACTGTGTTAAATGACTTTAATGTTGGTGTTTTATTAGTGACCATCAATTAATAAATTCTGTTTACCTACCCAAGACTGGTTTCTAAAGGTCAATGTTGAGGCAGGATGACTACTTGCTGGAAGTGTTAACATTATTGGGATTTTTACAACCATTTATAGTGGATAAATGGCTTGGTTTACAAAGGTTTTCGTAAGTATCAATGATAATTAAAGTGTATTTATTTTTAACTGGCACCGATAGTTAACAATAACCTAACCAAAAAACGCTCAATGCGATCGTTACAGGACTGCATTCAGCTGTCGCATTTGAATAATGGTACTTTGTACAGCAAGAGTGGATATGATGTCCATATCGCACGAGGAAGTAAATTGAGCACGACGCCGTAGCCGGAGTGCTTAAAGTTCCGAGCGCAATATGGTCAATCCACTTGAGTTGTATAGTATATTTTTTCTATGACTAAACTTCCGAACTTCATGTTAAGAATTTTAAAAAATTATTTAAATTATATATATATATATATATAACTTGTCTTTTAAGTTGGCCATAAACTACGATAATTAAACCATGGCAAACCCATGGAGCAAATTACCATGTAACATATTTATCGATTTGAGTAAGTTCTTATATTTATACACACTTACTTTTGAATATATCTATCTTTCTCACATTAGGCTTTTAGCAGAATAACAGACAAAAAGCAATATATTATTATGTATTAATAAAAATGAACAATTTATTTTCTCAATCAAAGGTATTTTGATTAATTGTTTTACTGAAATGCACAGAAGAAAAAAAGGTTTAATCGGGTTTATTTCTGCTTACGTAAGAATTATAACTACGAAAGTACAACCAAATGCTGTAGATTTCGTTTTAAACAGTTAAAAATGGATTTTGTGCATTAATATGAATTTTTAACGTTCGCTATGGTCAAATTTATCAAAATAATCGCCAATTTACAAACTAGCAACACTGTTAAGGCTCTACCACGCGCAAATTTAGAGGATGAAAAACACCGTTTCGCTACTGCAGGATTCTGCAAAGGCTATTTGAAATATTTGTCGGGACAATTTAAAATTTAATAAAGGAATGTTTGTATTTCTAAGGTACAAAGCCCTTTTTTGAAAAAAATAAGAATATGTATAAGAAAATGCCCACTAAAGGTGCGTATTTTAGGCACTTTTCCAAGGTTAATATCGTAGCTAAGAATTTTTTTTTCAAAAAAATAGCCATGTACCTTAGAACTTCCATGTCTTATCTTTAAGAATTCAAAAATTGAGACAAAACAATGTCGTAATAAGTCCGTTATCTTGCAGCGCGCAACTCATGTTTTAGGTAAATTTTGTTGTCATGTTATAGAAGTTGCCTATATACAGCAGAATTTATTCTAGGCTGACGTGAAACAATTTACATCCAGAGAGAATAATGATACACTGAAAAAAATTATAGGTGGTCGAACAAGAAGTTATTTCGGGGGTAATTTTGGGCTAAATTTTATGTTTTCCTTTTTGTATTGTCTGTGCCAATAACAGAATATCTAAGCGTTAATATTAAAAAGACGTAACTAGTAGTTGTGCTATTAACTTCGGGTTACCATACATTTTTCGGCTTAGACCGGGATGGTTTATAATGCGCCGCAGGGCAAAATGTTCAAGGCGCGTTCACCATTTTGTCAAAACTGGTGTTTGGGCTTTCAAAATTTCTTATTCATGTTAGGTAAGGATAAGAATTGAACGAAATCCGGTCGATTTGTTGCAATCAAAAATGGGCTATATTGAATTTTTTGTTTCGTTTCTTAGTGAGTAACCAACTGTTGCATATTCGATTGTTTTTATATTTTATGCTTATTATACGGGATCTATATATTGCTTATGTAGTGAGCTTCTGTCTGAACCTGTTAAAATATGAATTCATCTTAAAGGTGAAATGTGGTTATTATTTTATCCATGGTTTACCGATTTAAAAGTAGTATTCAGGCACGAATTTGGCGTTGGTCACATGAGATTTCTCTGTCCATCTTGTTGGCTGGCAGCTATAATTTGGTGCAGCCTGACTCCTGTATAGTGACAATGCTTCTAAGAAGCTAAGTACTAAATAAAAATTGGACAGTATGCCAGGCAGAGTAATAAAATACAATATTTTGTTAGGCTTGGGCGCCCATAGAGAGGGCGGCAGCGGCCCCCGTCTCTTGACCAAGGGCGTAGATAAGGTTTTTACTTTTTGTTAGGGTGAGTTTATGAAACGAATGCGGCATTTTTTTTGTAGGAATCACTTTTGATAGAAGTTCTTGAAAACGAACGTTTTGTTTTCTTTTGTAGCCACTTTTGAACGGTGGAGGAAGTGTTGAAAAGGCTGCTACATATTTTATTTAAGTCACTTTTAAGAACTTACACGCTTTTTTTGGCTACCCCCCTTCCACTCTATGTGTGCCTATGTTGGTAGGTTTTATTATTAGGTAGTATACCCTAAATAAAAACATTCATAATATTGTAAATTTTTATTAAAAATACAGGTAGGCAATAAAGTTGGTCCTTTCATGGTACAAATTAAAAATACTTATTAAAATAAAAAATACTACAATAACTATATTATTAGCTACCAGAAATATTTAAAAATTGCGATCTTAAGTCTTTAATTTTTCTCTTGTTGGGGTATTGAGGATTTATCATTTCGGGAAGAAGGCAACTAAAAAAAAAAGTTTTTAACTGCTGTTCCATCTTTTCTTGCCAAAATTGGTCATCTCTGTATATCTGAAACAAAATTATTATTGTTAAAATTACATTAATTATTATTTCATAAAATTTGTAAATCATAGATACTTATACGATCAAATATTATATGAAATGAATGTATTAAATATTTTAAAAAGTGTTCTTATTTACTTTTTGTTTCGTAAATTGATGAAGTTATGCCCAGCCATTAAATTTTTAAAGAAAATATTGAGAAGAGTATTTTTTTTATCTTTGAAGGCTAAATAGGATAAACTAGTTTTATCCCCATTTAATACTTCTGGAATAAGAATCTCATATTTTCCAATAGAAAATAATTGCACTGTGAGGAAAACTTTACACGGTTTGTAAAAATTTGAAAATTTGTTGGTTTTACCTTTCTGGCTATATTATTCCTGAGTATCTATGTATTTAAAAAAAAAGTTTTTGTTCTGTTTTTGAGATAGAGACATAATATTTATAAACACATCGTTTCCTAGAAAATAACTATTTTAAAAGTGGTTTTCATTACCTTTTCATACTCTAGTTGTAGAGGTGTCCATACAATAAAATAACAGTACTGCCTATTCGGTTGAAATTTCTGTTTCGGGTTGTGAACTAGAAACTTGTTCTGGACTAATCGATTTGGAATTACTATCATCACTGTCATAATCTATCAAGTTTAGTTTTTTCATATCTCTACTGCTCTCAACCCTATCATGAGATGGTCCTGCAACTTCCGAAGTAGGTAAATCCATGGCAAAATTAGAAATACTGACAACTTTTTTACTTGGGGTGGCGGTGTCCTGAGTTGTCAGTTTTTTGCGTTGCCTAAAGAAATATTAGGTAAGATAAAACCAGTATTTTTTACAGGAGAATTCTGTTTATCACCAAATGGGGAGCATAAATTTACACCAATATTAATATATTTCTAAAACAAGCATTTGATTCTTTTTCAGCTGTATTATTTGTTTAAGGCTCTACCACGCGCAAATTTAGAGGATGAAAAACACCGTTTCGCTACTGCAGGATTCTGCAAAGGCTATTTGAAATATTTGTCGGGACAATTTAAAATTTAATAAAGGAATGTTTGTATTTCTAAGGTACAAAGCCCTTTTTTGAAAAAAATAAGAATATGTATAAGAAAATGCCCACTAAAGGTGCGTATTTTAGGCACTTTTCCAAGGTTAATATCGTAGCTAAGAATTTTTTTTTCAAAAAAATAGCCATGTACCTTAGAACTTCCATGTCTTATCTTTAAGAATTCAAAAATTGAGACAAAACAATGTCGTAATAAGTCCGTTATCTTGCAGCGCGCAACTCATGTTTTAGGTAAATTTTGTTGTCATGTTATAGAAGTTGCCTATATACAGCAGAATTTATTCTAGGCTGACGTGAAACAATTTACATCCAGAGAGAATAATGATACACTGAAAAAAATTATAGGTGGTCGAACAAGAAGTTATTTCGGGGGTAATTTTGGGCTAAATTTTATGTTTTCCTTTTTGTATTGTCTGTGCCAATAACAGAATATCTAAGCGTTAATATTAAAAAGACGTAACTAGTAGTTGTGCTATTAACTTCGGGTTACCATACATTTTTCGGCTTAGACCGGGATGGTTTATAATGCGCCGCAGGGCAAAATGTTCAAGGCGCGTTCACCATTTTGTCAAAACTGGTGTTTGGGCTTTCAAAATTTCTTATTCATGTTAGGTAAGGATAAGAATTGAACGAAATCCGGTCGATTTGTTGCAATCAAAAATGGGCTATATTGAATTTTTTGTTTCGTTTCTTAGTGAGTAACCAACTGTTGCATATTCGATTGTTTTTATATTTTATGCTTATTATACGGGATCTATATATTGCTTATGTAGTGAGCTTCTGTCTGAACCTGTTAAAATATGAATTCATCTTAAAGGTGAAATGTGTTTATTATTTTATCCATGGTTTACCGATTTAAAAGTAGTATTCAGGCACGAATTTGGCGTTGGTCACATGAGATTTCTCTGTCCATCTTGTTGGCTGGCAGCTATAATTTGGTGCAGCCTGACTCCTGTATAGTGACAATGCTTCTAAGAAGCTAAGTACTAAATAAAAATTGGACAGTATGCCAGGCAGAGTAATAAAATACAATATTTTGTTAGGCTTGGGCGCCCATAGAGAGGGCGGCAGTGGCCCCCGTCTCTTGACCAAGGGCGTAGATAAGGTTTTTACTTTTTGTTAGGGTGAGTTTATGAAACGAATGCGGCATTTTTTTTGTAGGAATCACTTTTGATAGAAGTTCTTGAAAACGAACGTTTTGTTTTCTTTTGTAGCCACTTTTGAACGGTGGAGGAAGTGTTGAAAAGGCTGCTACATATTTTATTTAAGTCACTTTTAAGAACTTACACGCTTTTTTTGGCTACCCCCCTTCCACTCTATGTGTGCCTATGTTGGTAGGTTTTATTATTAGGTAGTATACCCTAAATAAAAACATTCATAATATTGTAAATTTTTATTAAAAATACAGGTAGGCAATAAAGTTGGTCCTTTCATGGTACAAATTAAAAATACTTATTAAAATAAAAAATACTACAATAACTATATTATTAGCTACCAGAAATATTTAAAAATTGCGATCTTAAGTCTTTAATTTTTCTCTTGTTGGGGTATTGAGGATTTATCATTTCGGGAAGAAGGCAACTAAAAAAAAAAGTTTTTAACTGCTGTTCCATCTTTTCTTGCCAAAATTGGTCATCTCTGTATATCTGAAACAAAATTATTATTGTTAAAATTACATTAATTATTATTTCATAAAATTTGTAAATCATAGATACTTATACGATCAAATATTATATGAAATGAATGTATTAAATATTTTAAAAAGTGTTCTTATTTACTTTTTGTTTCGTAAATTGATGAAGTTATGCCCAGCCATTAAATTTTTAAAGAAAATATTGAGAAGAGTATTTTTTTTATCTTTGAAGGCTAAATAGGATAAACTAGTTTTATCCCCATTTAATACTTCTGGAATAAGAATCTCATATTTTCCAATAGAAAATAATTGCACTGTGAGGAAAACTTTACACGGTTTGTAAAAATTTGAAAATTTGTTGGTTTTACCTTTCTGGCTATATTATTCCTGAGTATCTATGTATTTAAAAAAAAAGTTTTTGTTCTGTTTTTGAGATAGAGACATAATATTTATAAACACATCGTTTCCTAGAAAATAACTATTTTAAAAGTGGTTTTCATTACCTTTTCATACTCTAGTTGTAGAGGTGTCCATACAATAAAATAACAGTACTGCCTTGACGTTATTTGTAACTGTCCCTGTACCTGATAGTAATAGTGGTGATTTCGTTTTAATGTAAAATTTCCATTTTCAATTGTAGCAAATTTTATTGTTTTAGTCTCGATGCCTTGACGAGGAGTTTTGGTACTACAGGATCTGGGGCACTTAACTTCTATAATTCCATTTTGTCCAATTAGACCATCTGGAGATGCCCCAAGGTAGCATTGCTTTGTGCTGACAAAAAGTCCACAGTCCTCAACTATTAGGTCGGTGGTTCGTTCAAACTGGGTTATAGCGATTTTTTCATGCTCTTTGCCCCAATTTGTAGCACTGTTGCTGGTAAAACTGCTATATAAGATGGCTTTTACCGTGTTTGCACAATGTGTACTTTTACGTAATTTACAAATTTTTCCAAAATTACTTGCTGTTAGTCTTTTTCCACGTTCTTCCATCCATAACAGTGTGTCTGCTTGTCCGACTGTATCACGTTCTAATTTATGTGCAGTTTCTTTATCTACCGTAATGGAAGTTATGAAGAAAGATTGTTGCAGTTTGTACTCATCCTCGTCCATATCTATGGCTGGTAAGCCGTAATCCTCGTCGGGAGGAGCATCTTCGTGTTTTTTTTTGTGAGTTTGTGGAAATAATTGTCTACGGCATTTAGTCCAACTCCGTTTGTGTTTTTTTTCTTTAATAAATTTTGTATGTATATTTCCTGGACTTCGACCACAAAGTTTCTTTTGAATAAGTCGAGATGACTCAGCTCCAACATTGTACGAAATTGCAGCTTTCTCGCAACGCATTTCGTAGGATCTTCTTAAAGAAAAGTTAATTCTTTTGCCACCAACTGTTTTGGCTAATAAGGCATTATAAAGTTCAGCAGCGTTATTATCCATGTTTAATAATAAACTTTCGGAATTTCTAACTATTCTCTCAATGATTACTAAAATATCTGAAAATAAGCCTGAACTTCTCATAATATTGGTAAAATCTATCTCATTTTCTTTTGGTCCCTGGCAAAAGTAGTTAGCACATTTTGAATGATCTCCAAAGACGTGACTAGAAGTATTTGTAATATCACGCTTTAAATGAATAATTTTTTGAGCGTAGCTTAGATCCTCTTTTTCAATGTAGTAATTGACTGCTGCTACAATTCCATATCTTATTCTTTTAACATTATTAGAAAGCATGTTTCTTTCCTTTATAGAAACTACTTTGTTCTTCGAACTGGTTCTTTTTTGGGCTAACTCTCGAAGGCGTGTACATAAATTTCTTAGCAAATGATTTCTACATTCAATTTTCTGAACTGATCTATTCTGGTATGGTCTTGCCTCTGCCAACTTTTTTGTCACACTGCTATCTCCATCTCCAACCAAATAACCGTATTTTATTCCGTGCAGTTCGTTACTTTGTAAAAATCCTTGTACAATAATTTCGGATTCCATAGCTGTTGATGCTTTGTCCCAGTTTTTGTAGCAAATGTGGTCTTTTGCGGCAATATTCTTGCTCTGTGCTCTTGTACATATGCAACAGTATTTATTTTTAACTCCCAGGAATAGGATTTTCTTTGTCTCTTGTCCAACAATTATTGCCTAAAATAAAAATGTTATTTATAATTTACCTTCCACCAGAACGTTAATGTTGTTTACCTTTTACATGCTTTATGATAGGTTGGACTACAATTGGTCTAGTTTTTAAATTATATAAAACCATCACCATTAAACGAAACTTAAAAGAATATGTATAACTTACCACTCCAGAAAGTGCATTATAGTTAACTTTATATGATCGTTTACTCCATGCGCCATCTGCGATAACGGTTATATATGGAATACCATCAGGATCAACTTTTCCCTTTTCGATGGCAATTGCTTTCTCTTCTTCGCCAGCTTTCTTTATTTCTTCCCAAGCGGTTGCATGAATTGCATCAGCTATTTCACTTTGAATTTTCAAAAACGTATAATTTGACATAATCGGTATATCGCAGTAGCTGAAAATTTCTTGCATTTGGCTGTAGCCTCCGCCGGTTGAAATCATACCCAAAACGATTAATTTGTTTAAGTCTGCAGTGTCAGGGTTCTCTGTACATATTCTTTTTTCTTCGTGGCATATGGAACATTTAATTACAAACGTGCTTTGCAATCCAACAGATATTTCTTTTGTTATTTTTAAACTTGTACTCTCGCAACCAAAAATGCCCAAATGTTTAAAATTAGTTACTTCGTTAAAGAAGAAATTAATATCAATTATTCTTCTTCCGGAAATATCACATATGGTCTGACATCTTTGGGATACCTTTTCAGAATATTCGGTTGAAATTTCTGTTTCGGGTTGTGAACTAGAAACTTGTTCTGGACTAATCGATTTGGAATTACTATCATCACTGTCATAATCTATCAAGTTTAGTTTTTTCATATCTCTACTGCTCTCAACCCTATCATGAGATGGTCCTGCAACTTCCGAAGTAGGTAAATCCATGGCAAAATTAGAAATACTGACAACTTTTTTACTTGGGGTGGCGGTGTCCTGAGTTGTCAGTTTTTTGCGTTGCCTAAGGAAATATTAGGTAAGATAAAACCAGTATTTTTTACAGGAGAATTCTGTTTATCACCAAATGGGGAGCATAAATTTACACCAATATTAATATATTTCTAAAACAAGCATTTGATTCTTTTTCAGCTGTATTATTTGTTTAAACAAATTGTTGAAAATTGTGAGTAAGTTTCTCGACCCTTATATAAAAATAATTTATATCCCTCTTTAGTATTTAAGCTTATTATAACAGCACTGTTCACACTTTATAAAACGTAGAGATAAATCCCAGTATTTTAATTTAGAAGAAACTGAATTTACCAAAAAACTACTTAGTATATAGAAAAGGGATTCTGGAAATCGGTTGACTGGCTGGTATCAATGGAAATGTCTCATAACTCATCATAATGTTCGACAAATTTTTTTTAACACTTTTAGGTGTGTAGTTTGGAAAACAACATCACAAATCAATATTTCAGGATAATTTCGTTTTTTTTTTGTTTTATATCCTAGGGCAAGAATTATCTAATTTGAAAGAACAGCTGGTCTGAACACAACTAGTGACAGCAGCTTGTTTACACTGTGTTTTTTTTTCAAATAAACTAATTTTTTTTTTCATAAAAAATAAATAAGAAAATAAATATATTCGTTACATATTATACTCAAATTACAAAGAGTAAGAAAAAGTTAAGATAATTGCGTTATTAAAATTTAAAAAAGATAGCTATGAAAGGTTTATGTTTTTGTAAAAACGTTGTTTTTATGCTTTAGGATCTCTTGATACATTTTTGGATAATACCTATCCTAGGAGTTTAATCGAGATATCAATTACCTCTTTTTGTAATAGAAAACAAACAGCGTACATAAGCATCATAGGGCTGATGTCAGTAGTTGTGTCCAAAACGGATGCTTTTTTAAAATAATTAGGATAATTCTTGGCCTAGGGCCTAAAAAAAATTCGAATACTCCCGAAATATTGTAGGTCATAAAACAACGTTACAACGTAACATGACAAAAACAACTAACAAAATGTCACTTACTAACAATTTTAAACTTTCTGTACGGCTTTACTTGTACTTTTTTAAAACTGAGCGTATGAAACGGTTATGCACGTTATGTTCTATTTTATTTCTACAGCATATGAAAAGGAGCAAAATCAATAATCTTGAGAATTTCATTCACCTGTCAAATTTCATATTTTAACAATTAAATACCATAATTTTATTTTGTGTTACCATGGTTATTCTATTGTTGCAAAAAATTATCGTGATAATTTTTTGACATATTTTCTTTTTGTCAGTCATAACAAACAAAAAGCAACATCAGTCCATGAAATTCCCTTACAAATATAACGCGGGCATTGATAATTTACCGGTAATTTTAGCCAAATATGCCGTCATGCAATTTGGAGCAAGCAAAAGCATTCGTGCACTACGTGCACTCATGCTTTTTTTGGCTCCAAATTGTATTCAAGCATATTTTCCTAAAATTACCGATAATTTTCAATGCACTTGTTATATTATATATGATAATAAAAATTATACAACTTTGCAATTATTTCTAAAATGATTGCAAGTACTCACCTGAGTAATTTAAGTTTTTGTTGAATACTTCGTCGACGGCCACACGGAGTACGATTTGTGCTAGTATACTTTTGCGGCATATTGATAATATAAAATAGAAACACACTGTAGATACAACTTCACAATAGATTCACAACGAACAGTTCAAATCACAAATGAATAAAAATCTATGTAGTTCTTAGTTTTTATATTCAATTATACTCCAATTACCAAAATAAAAACCTTCTTTCACAAAAATAGGCTAAGTACTTAGGTAGCAGATATCAGTGGCGTGGAGGTGCTAGAAAAATGTAAATGGATCCGATTTTTTTGAGGTAGGCATATAAGATCCTGGTATCTAGCTATTGTTTAGTTTTTACTGTAGATATATTTTTATCGCTTTTCTAGACGAAAAGTTAAACCTTTGAGCTTAAAAAGTAGGTACACGACTTTTCGTCGATTGGTACTGTTTGCTGACGCTTTCCGTGTGATGCGATATACAATATCTATCGGTTCTACTCGTGTCGCATTATCTTTGCGTTAGCTCCAGAGAATAACATGATTTTTTATTATTATTATTAATATTATTATTATTATTATTATTATTATTATTATTATTATTATTATTATTATTATTATTATTATTATTATTATTATTATTATTATTATTATTTAGCAATAGTAAGCGGTAAAACCGATGAGACCATTGCATCTATTCTATTATCACATGTATATTCTGTATCGGATTGGCGCTGAAATTCAATTATTTTATTCCATTCTCGTATAGGTGCGACGATACGGTACTGTGTTTCTAAAAAAAAGGTCTAGGTACTTCGTTTGTTCTCTTGTTTAATAAATAAGCATGGTGAAAAATTATTCATATGAGAGAATTTTAATTCAAAAACTATTGACCTTACAAAATATTTCAACACCAATGCTGAAAAATTCACAATAAAACAGTTTGTACATTGTGTTATGTATAAACTACCTAAGTACCTAAACTTAATTTGGATGGGCAACTTTAATTTAAGGGTATGCCTGTGCCTTCTTCCCCCCTGACGCCGCCACTGGCATATATGCAGGTGTTCTTATACCTACTATTAATTAATTAACACTTTAGTCGGTAGGTAATAATAAGATTAACAGACATGTATCTTGGTACCTATATTAAAAATTAGAATACGATTTCAGAAGTTTTATTACCTTTTTTAAATCATTAAAATCATTATAATAAGCTTTTCCAAGGAATTTATAAAATTAACAGATTTTATTTTCCAAAATTTTTTGCTCTCCTTAATTTTATTTTTTGTACATATTAATAAAATAAGAATCCGTATAACGATTAGATGCATTATTTTAACTTAGAATACAATAACAAGTAAAATACTTATTTCCCACAAAACAAATTTCTGGTCTCCGAAATAAAATCAACCAAAACTCATTAGCATAATAAAGAACCTACCGCCTTGCATCGTGCTTTCAGTGTGTGTCGATGTTTACGGAATATTTTTCACCACGTCATAAGCTCGCTAGTATGCCCACTTCGGGTGAGACTCTCTTGCAAATATATTTCTTGCTGCACAAAGTTCCGCCTTAACGTAGAAAGAGAAGTGGCAATACTGTAAGTAGAAATAATATAACCTTAAAAACTTTAGTAAAAAATGGATTTCTTTTTCTAGAAATTTTATAATTTCGTCGGTTTTATCGGGTTATCTTTATGTTCCACCATTTAAGGAAGAATTGCCAGTTAATTTTCTATGTTTTTTGCGTATAATAAAAGTTTTAAGATCAATTGGGGTTGGATCCCCGTTCAAAATATAGATATCAGAAAATATCCCTGTTTACAGATGTTAGTAAGAAAACGTTTATTTGGTAGGTATATAGTACATTTTATGCAAAGCTTGTCGTAATTGTCTAGAAATGAGTGGAAATAAAGATATTTTTGAAATAAGAAAGTGCGTCCGTGCGCAAATCTTTAGTTCGGTCAGAAAATAACAATAATGTGGTAGAAATATCTTTTGGTATTAATTTTGTTATTATACCTTCGATTTTCGGACCATTTAATGTACTCTTTAGGAAAATATTGTGTATACATAGACTTTGGGCTAAATGTTTTGATTTAAATTTAAAAAAAACAAATTTCACCTGACAGATTTGCATATTTTTGAAGCATATTGTTAACCTAACTTCTCTCAACTGTCAGAAAACGAATTTACAACATGTAAATTTGGCTTCTCTGTAATTGACTACTGTGATTGGTCAGTTTCATATCCTAACTAGGATGGATATGAAATTTTGCCGCACAGTTAACTGAAATAGCTAATTTTCTTGTGGGAGTAGAAAAACACGTTTTCCGATTATATTGTAGCTTTCTTTTGCACAACACACGTTCTATTATTTTAAAACTTTTTTGATTTTGACATTTGGGATTTGCATACATTGTTAGTCTTGTGGTGCAAATCAAGCTACAATACAGGGTGGCCCGCTTTCATAGCAGGAATTTATAGCTCCGTTTCAATGCTACAGCCTGTCAAAGTTTGAAAAAGCCATATTCATCCAATTCTATAACTAGTTTTTGAGTTATGGCCTTTTAAAGTTGGCAACTTCGTACTGTAAGATTTTCTGCATTTTTCGGAGTTTTCACAAAAAGTTTTTTTATTTTTCTTTATTGTTGGAAAAAGAAGCCTTAAGTCTTCTATCACTTATATAGAAATAAAATATGTACTTACAGGATGTTGAATAATTTGTAGACGGATTAAATAACTAATTATCATTTAAGTCGATTATTACGTTTTCAGGTGGATTTTAATTGCTTTTTTAAGAAATAACCTACGAGGCAATATACTGTATATCAACCTATGCCCATTTATTTTCCTCTATAGCGTGGTACTAAAAAATATTAAAATATGGACAAAATCTAGCCGTTTGTTTTCGAAATTCAAAGAATAATAATATCACATCCTGTACATATTTTATTTCTATATAAGTGATAGAAAACTTAAGGCCTCCTATTCCAACAATAAAGAAAAATAAAATAGTCTTTAAGAAACAAGTGAAAACTCCGGAGAATGCAGAAAATCGTAAAGTACTTAGTTGCCAACTTTAAAAGACCATAACTCAAAAACTAGTCATAGGATTGGGTTATGGCCATGGACACTTTTAATTTCGGATGTCAAGGTCTACAAAACACTTAAAATTTAGATCAATTAGCCGACGGCCATTTTCCATAAGCTTTGTGAGGGGTCCTTCCTTGAACAACGCCTGCATAACATCCGACTCAGTATCAATATCAATAACTGTGAGTTTGGCATTGTTATATCATAAATAAAATCCAGTGTAAATCATCTAGATTCTACATGAAAGCGGAATCATACATATTTTTTAAATAAAACTTTCAAAGAAAGCAAAATAAACTCTCAGTAATATTTTTAAACTTATTAAATAAACTGCTGTTTTAACGAATGTAAAGGAATGTTGTCCGTATGTTGTTTTAAAATATTACGCTCTCATTACAACCTGGAGTGGAAAAAAGCGTTTCCATTTTGTTCAGTCTGTCCAAACAAAAGCCGATGGCAGTGATTATTGATCTTACCAAATTAAAAAAAAAAGTTATCTGCGAATAATAATATGTTTATTTTTTATATCGCTCCTACATATTTTTCGTAACAGGTGTTTGCCATTGTCCATAGAAATTTTAGATGCATACATTATGGTAAACAATTTTTTTCTTGACCATATTGATTGCTTACAATTAAAATTAACAACATTTATGCAACGGCGTAAATTAATAATTATGCTGATTGGTTATCATCAGTTGTAACAATGCAAGTATTGTATTTTAAAATACTCTTTGTTTTACTCCTGAAAAATTAATAATTTTGCAGCGCTACACTTTTTAACAGTTTTTTAAAATCTAAAATGCTTTAACATAATAATTTATTTTTCGGCACCCATGTTCAAGAGGAGTCTTAAGGGATTAAAATGGTAACAGTTTAAAAATATAAGATTATGTGAAAAAAGTGTAAGCAGTAATTTAAAAAACGATGTACTGGGTACACTTTTATTTAAAAGTAAGGTCAAAAACAAAACAATAACGTATAAACATATACAGGGTGCTACAAATTAGTGTGCGTACGAGGGGATCTCGGAAACGGTAAAGATGGTTAAATTGAGGCAAAGTTGCATATTTTGAGGCTTAATAATTTGGTAAAATTTTTTTTTAAATATTTCGAATACCTTCGAAGATATCCGAAAAAAACGAAATTTTTAGTTTTGGTTTTTAATTTTTTACGCCTTCATTTCTGACTTAGGAAAAAAACAAAAACCACTTCTACGCTTTGGAAATTTAATACAATTTAAAGGTTTTAAAATTTTAACGCTTTGCATCAAATATCACATTATTAGTATTTCAAATTATTCTTTCTTTACTATTACGGCTTTGGAAATTATTTTTAGGATAACTTAAATATTAAAATTACATTATATTACAGGAAGTTATGGTGTTTAGGCCGTTTATTATTTCAATAAGATTTACCGTAACAATACTCTAGGAAGTAAGTAATTTTGATGAGGGGTAATTCTATTTTTTATTAGTATGTACTTTATTTATTTTATTAATATAACATCTTAAGTCCTATTGTTTTTGCCTTAAACCTAGACCGAAATACTGTAAAACAGAAAAAAAAGAATGCTCCCGAGCAAAAAAAAGGTAACTGGAGTGTTAGTCTAGTAATAATATTGTAATGCGCTTATGTTTGTTTCAAAAACAATTTCAAATTTTTTTTACTGTTTATACGGTCTGATAATGCCAGTTTCTGGCGAAACATATAACAAAAATAAACAGACAGAAAAATATTTGAGGCCGAGACTTTTGGTCTTTTCTCTTACAAAATCATGAAATATCAGGCCTTTTTGAGTAAAAATGGACGGATTTTTCAAATAAGAAACTTTTTTTGGCTCTAAATGTTCAGGACCGTAATGACATAAACAGATAACTTGAGAAAATGTGTTATTATATGACAAAACTATAAAATTTTAAAAACTTTAAATT
This sequence comes from Polydrusus cervinus, assembly GCA_935413205.1. Lineage (NCBI taxonomy): Eukaryota > Metazoa > Arthropoda > Insecta > Coleoptera > Curculionidae > Polydrusus > Polydrusus cervinus. Next base: position 50,012,362 of record OW284514.1, read on the forward strand.
GTATTAAATTTGTAAAGCTAAGAAGTCCCTAAAAATGTATTTAAAATTCCAGGTCCGTATTTAAAAAAATTGACTTGAGGTTGGTATTTTAAGAATGAAACGTTTAATTCGAAAACTAATACCGCCATATTGTAGAACATAAAAAACGGCTATGAGAAAGTGTTTTTTGTTTTTTTTCCCAAGTCAAAAATGAAGGCGCAATAAATTAAAAACCAAAAATAGGAATTTCGGTTTTTTTCGGATATCTCCGAAAGCATTCGGAATATTTGCAATTTTCTTTTACCAAATTATTAAGTTCCAAAATACGCAACTTTGGCTCAATTTAACCATCTTCGTATCTCTTACCGTTTACGAGATCTCCATGCACGCACGCGAATTGGTATCACCCTGTATACAATAACAGCAGACTTTACACTATCAGTATTACTGTCATTTTCTTATCAAGACTGTGTGTAGGGTCTGCAAAATTCTATAATAAAAAGGAACCATTTCTTTTTGTGTAGGTATAAAAATAAAATAAAAAGGCTCATTGTAGAATATAGTTAGAAACTTATTCATAAATTTCCGAACTATGTTTTGAAATTAAACTAACCCCCCGGGGACGCTCATGTCAAGGATAAACTTTCGTTTTCTTACTTGACTTAGTTAATGCCCTCTAGCTGATACCTGAGAAACTAAAAAAAATGCAGCTGTATTAATAGTTCACAAACGCATCCGATGTCCCTAATAATTCAAGTGTAGGTAAAAAATATTTAGAAGTTAAATAATACTCCATAGCATTGTGGCTTTACTCAACCATGATGAGAGGTCAATGCATTGTATCGAAGATTTACGTATCACAAACTGAGTCACGTATAATTAGGTTTTTATTTTTTTTCACTTACGCAATTACGCACGGTTCCTGTGCCGTACAAAAATTACAATAACTTTAGTTACACGGCCAAAATCGTTAAGATTTTTACTTGACCTTGTTCTTAATTTGCATCGCTAATTATAATCGTGTTCTAATTCAGACTACGATACGACTATTATTTACTTGATTATTGGGAAAAACTGGGGACAACAAAAACTATAAAATGTGTATATAATTATGACAAAATTAATTTTTACACTACTTTTACTTTAAGGCTGATTAAGTACAATGAAAACAATTTGCGAATACGCGAATCGATTTCTTAGACGCAGTTTTCTCAAGTTCTTGAATTAAGTTTTCAAGGTTGTTTGAATCCAAAATAATGTCTACAAAATTTTATGTTAGAAGTTTCTGAGATTTTTGAGTCATTGTCTGGAGTTTTCTTTAAAAAGCTAAGCTATGCAGGGTGTTATGGAATTGCCTTAGTTCCTTAGTATATTTGAACCCGTAATGTGATAACCTTAGAAGAAAACATATTTTTAATTGTTACTTTGCTTTTATAAGTGGGAAAATTCACCATTTGTGTTTTTGTACCCAACGCCTTCACTGCCTTACCTACGTGCGTTTGTTTTGATTTTGAACTGTCAAACTAAAAAGAAAACGTCAGTGATATAGGATAGAGGAGTACTTGCCCGATTTCCATACCAAGAAAAATTTAATAATGCAGGCTAGGGGAGAACGCAAGTAAGTACTCCCCCCCCCCTCTCTGGACGCTCATGATAAGTATTGGAGACCCATTATGCATTCGGGTCCTTATAAGTTTACTTTTATTGTCTTCGGTAATTCTTCATACAGTCTAGTGTCCTTTAGTTACATGATTGTTTAACTGATAATTAAAATCCAAACCACAGTTCAGAATAGCGACAGGTTCATGTATTTTTATTTTAGCGTTATATTGGACAGATGTAGGTTCAAGAGACCGTTATTCAATAGTTATGGAACCTGAAATATATGAATAACACGCATTATATGCGGGTACTATAAGGTCCATGACTGTGAATTAATGGTAGCTAAAATTACTAAACATCTTTAAGAAATTGATATCCATCATTGAAATCAGTAAATAATGACTTCTTTAATCACTAATTAAATCACCATAAATCATTGAAACTAGCTCATCAAACGTGTTGTATTACAAGAACATTCGGTGACATTGTTTAAAAGTAACTTGTGTTAAATTTTTAAAAGTATATGTATAACTATTATATCTAAAGACGACAAAGTTCTGATTACTTTTCCTATTTCAGATTGATATATTACGTTACATTTATTTAACATCACCAAAGCAATTGCCCATTAATATGTGTCCAACTTCGACACTAGATGGATGCACAGGTTACATGCTCTCGCTTTACGCCTTGAACTATTTGATATAGTTGCGTGCACTTTTTTTCGTCACACATCTCACTGAAGAGTGATGATAGCTAAATAATGTGGTCAAATGCATCTGGGAATAGATATAATTAACATGTTCCAGAAATGGGAAATACTGTTACCGATATGGAACGTGTCATTTCATATCCCGACAGGAAAACACCGCGTCTAAATAACCGTTACTTGGGAAAAAACTAGAGCGTGCTTGGTTAAGGTTTCCATAAAAAATAAATCATTTGTCAAAATAATCATTCCGGTCTGTGACCTTGAAATCTTAAACTAACGAATGATAATAACATTTAAATCGCCGCTGAATTAAATTAAACGATTTTTGATATTAATTTTCGGCGTGATTGAAAAAATACCGAAAAAGTTCCTCTAATTGGTCAAAACCTGAAATGTGAAGCTTTTCTTTTATTTAAAGAGTTTTTATCGCTGGTTTCTAAAACTGTTTCTTTGATTAAGCCTAATTTAGTGACTGATATTATAAGCTCTCATCATTAGTACCTCTTTCCATGGACATACATATTTTAAGTTTAATAATATTAATCCAAGTTTCATCCAAGTATATGATATGGCGCTGTTTATCTAGATACTTTTTTTTAATTTCTCATAAACTTGCAGTGGCGTACAAAGCTGTTTGGACAGGGTAGGCAAGTATTTAATGTCCAAACAATTGACTTTAAAAATTTTCAACACAGATGACATCGCCATTACCTCAATTACATGTACGTGGACATGTCCACTTCTTCATTTTTTTTTTCGACAACCGACGGCGACGCGCGACTTTTATAGCAAAAGCAAATACAGGGCGAAAACAATAATATGTATTATTATGAATAAATTTCATCCACATTTGTTTTATATTCAGATTTTAAATCTAACATCCTCCACTTGATTGAACCCCAAGTCAATTATTATGTAAATTATAATATAAGATACTTATTAGCAAAAATGATCTTAAACCATCATAAAAGTACTTCTTATTTTACGTTACAAATTAAGATCCTAACTAACCCAATTATTGAAATATATAGGGACATGTTTTATATCGAGAACGCGTAGTATTTTTTGAAACAACGATAAAAATTGGATGATTGGCACCAATGCATTTTATAAGCGCGAGTGGATGGCTGACGGAGGTTGCGAGTCAAGTGTATTTGTTCTCTTTCTAGCTTACTGCCTACCGGTTCTCTCGCTCGCCTTCACTCCTATAAAAGCAGTGCTTTTGCTTTCCCATAAGCGGTTATTATAATGTAAAATCTCTGCTTTTCAAACTGTTATACGGGATGCTTATACAGCGATCGAATTTACTATTAATTGGCAACGAATGCGTTCGTAGAAATGATCTTCAATGGTATACGATTAACTTTTCGGTCCTGGTCCTCTACATACACAAAAATATTGCCGGATATTGAGGAAATCGGTTTTGTAATGGAATTTCCGCGGAGGAAGGGGTATTTGACTATGACATTTTTGAGGAGAAAGGAGTGGTAAGTATTATAGAATGTAATAGAAGATGATGCATCAGTTTGGAGAAGAGGGGAATTTTTTACCCCGCTTATGGCATTATAGAGCGTGGGGGAGGCGGCGACCTTTTTTTTAAAGTTTTTTTAGAAGTTATTTTTGATTTGGGTAGTGCCCACCCTAAAATTATCGGGCCCGCTTGGGCCCACCCATCCCAAAAATCCTGACGCCGCCACTGTACTGATGTCGCAAAGTCTCCAAAAAATTGGAAAGAACAGAACGGAATGCAGCAAGCCATTGATGTTTTTATCAATAAATAATTAATTTACCCTATGTTTGTGCTGGGCCACTATTATCTCGAGCGACCTAAACGCTGTTGTACGATCGGTACCGCCACGATTAAAAAATGCCAAAAACATTAACAAAATATGCCTTTGATAATTTTTTTTTGAGAGGGGTAATATTGATAATTTTTTTTTTATTTGAGAGGGGTAATATATTTGGCAACATACATAAGTACATACTCCTCAAGGGCGTCCGAAGAAACTTTTCCAGGGGGAGGGGGGGAAATCATAATATAAAGTACCTATTTTTGTTTCTAGCACTTCAAAAAACCACAACAAATTTAAAAGAATTGAGCAAATCACATAATATATTAAATAACAACAAATAGCTAACCAAAATATTTAAACATTTTTCAATTTAACAAAACTTGAGTATATTGAGATATAATATATTTTGTATATCCTAGTTAAATAAAATATCTCAAATCTGCTTAGGCCAGGGGGACCCCCCACCCCCGACGCCCTATATTCTTTACAAATGTACAAATGTACCGCAAGCTCACATAAAAAGCAAATAATTCTTCACTTACTGTAAATGAGTATTTGCATAGAAGTAGGATAAAAATAATAATTTGTCTAACAATATATCAATGGTATATGTATATCAGTGTTACAATTCTAGATTTTAATTTTACCGTTGAAAAGTAGATATGTACATGCATTAATATAACAGATGAACAGTGACCTCATTAACTTTCACCAATCCAAATCGCATGGCTATATATGGAGATGTTTATATTTGGTTCGATTAGATAACAATGCAGTATAATAAAGTAGTTAATAATGAAGTATAGTCATCTTCGTTATTGAATTTAGATTATGTTGTCTTATCTGCATTGTTAGATTGTATGTATACACTATTGCAGTTTTTGTTCACTCTTTAAGATAATTAGGTGTGCTTGCAACTAATTAGCGAGAGGTTAGCTCATTGAATGACATTAACTATTTAGTATCATTATTATTTTATTATTATCATATATTATTATTATTAACTATTAGTATTTAGTATTTGGCTATCTCAACCACTTCACAACGCCCTAACCTTCTTAGAGGGCCCGTGATATCCTCTGTCCGAAAACCTTCTGGTCTTAGAACTCGATGTCTGACAAGACCCAGTAAGTGCAAGGTGTTCTCTTCCCACAAACACTTGAATTGCTTGAATTCTAGTTTGGTTGCAATAATTAATAAGGCTGAGTTTTGGCTTGCAAACAATAAACTTTTACTGACTAAGAATAAAACCCAATCCTGCCGATCCTAGAACTTGATGTCTGACAAGACCCAGTAAGTGCAAGGTTTTCTCTTCCCACAAACACTTGAATTGCTTGAATTCTAGTTTGGTTGCAATAATTAATATAAGGCTGAGTTTTGGCTTGCAAACAATGAACTTTTACTGACTAAGGATAAAATCCAATCTTGCCGATCCTAGAACTTGATGTCTGACAAGACCCAGTAAGTGCAAGGTGTTCTCTTCCCACAAATACTTGAATTGCTTAAATTCTAGTTTGGTTGCAATAATTAATAAGGCTGAGTTTTGGCTTGCAAACAATGAACTTTTACTGACTAAGGATAAAACCCAATATTCCGATCCTAGAACTGGATGTCTGACAAGACCCAGTAAGTGCAAGGTGTTCTCTTCCCACAAATACTTGAATTGCTTAAATTCTAGTTTGGTTGCAATAATTAATAAGGCTGAGTTTTGGCTTGCAAACAATGAACTTTTACTGACTAAGGATAAAACCCAATATTCCGATCCTAGAACTGGATGTCTGACAAGACCCAGTAAGTGCAAGGTGTTCTCTTCCCACAAATACTTGAATTGCTTAAATTCTAGTTTGGTTGCAATAATTAATAAGGCTGAGTTTTGGCTTGCAAACAATAAACTTTTACTGACCAAGAATAAAACCCAATCCTGCCGATCCTAGAACTTGATGTCTGACAAGACCCAGTAAGTGCAAGGTTTTCTCTTCCCACAAACACTTGAATTGCTTGAATTCTAGTTTGGTTGCAATAATTAATATAAGGCTGAGTTTTGGCTTGCAAACAATGAACTTTTACTGACTAAGGATAAAATCCAATCTTGCCGATCCTAGAACTTGATGTCTGACAAGACCCAGTAAGTGCAAGGTGTTCTCTTCCCACAAATACTTGAATTGCTTAAATTCTAGTTTGGTTGCAATAATTAATAAGGCTGAGTTTTGGCTTGCAAACAATGAACTTTTACTGACTAAGGATAAAACCCAATATTCCGATCCTAGAACTGGATGTCTGACAAGACCCAGTAAGTGCAAGGTGTTCTCTACCCACAAACACTTGAATTGCTTGAATTCAAGTTTGGTTGTAATAAATTAATAGGACTTTGGCCTGTTTCATGCACGCATCAATTATGGAGTCGTTCTGTGGGGTAATAGTTGCAATGCGGGTGCTGTTTTCCGTCTGCAGAAAAAGGCACTCCGGATAAATGGTTAATGCGCACCCTCGTGCACACTGTCGACCTACATATCGTTAGATCTAGCAAAATCATGCCTTTACCGTGTATATTTATCTATTGTACTTTGATCGAAATTCACAACAAGAAAGAATGTCTCACAATAAATTTTTGAACCGGCATGCAATGGACAAAATTTGCGCTTACTAATTTGTCACCCATACTAATGTCAGTAGTATGCGGTATGGTTGTTGTACATTTTTGAGTTATTATTTACTATTCATGATTGGTCTAAGGTTTGCAGATGATCCTGCAGAACATACACAAATTCGCTAGCTTACCTACCCTACTCACTATAGCTTAATTAAATATACCAAACAAAAACATGTAGAAGGCACTTTTAATATAAAACCGGTCCTTGCCAATCATTTTCTGTAATTTTTATCTTAATCCTTTATTAGTTTATTTCGATAAATACACTTGACGCAATAAGGGGAAAATAAAAACATACTTTGAACACAACAAAAATGATAGTTCTCTGAACTAAAATAAACATTAAAACCACATAAAATGTATTGCATAAGAAAATTCATGATCTAGTTTACACAACACACAACAGCGATTTTATAAAGTATATTGATTTATTTAGTAACATGAGTAACCAAATATTTACTAGAGGATTATAAAGGTTGACATTTAACATGATACAAGTGATAAAACCTGTACGATATGCAGGGTTTGGTTTTCAGGCATTTCAACCTTGAATTGAAATTAGAACTCGGTGCGTTTATATAACTAACTATAGAAGATACACCTAGATATGCATAGTTGTTTATATTTATGGGTGTGCACTCTTCAAGTACGGTAATACTAATAAGTTGATTAAATGGTGATCGCCATCTTAAAATGATTACATCACAAAACAGCGCGACAGAACAACTCCCCTGGACATTTTCTTTATCACAGGCCACATACATTGTTTTGCGATGATATACCATACGAGGTCGTAAATGATGAACGAAACGTATAGATGGCGTTACTGGGTTTTCATCGCATTTTTATTTCTTAAAAATATCTTGAAAACAGAGTCTCGCTGTATTCGGGATCGCTTACAGGTTATGGCTTTCTGATGAGTTCTAATAAGAACGAAACAGCATGTCATTGCCTACCTGTGCCCCATTGCATTTGGCGTCCCTGTGTACTCAATGCAAAAGATAGATGCACTACTTTGTCCGCCTGCCGCTAAAAAACCTTCTTTCCTATCCCCCACAGTCTTCCAAGCAGAAATCTATGCCATATTACAGTGCGCGTATGAAAACAATAGGCGGATCCATATATAATCTAACAGTCAAGCAGGCCTTCGATCTTCGATTATATGCAACAAGGTAACATCAAGACTGGTACGAGGGGATTTGGAGGCCTTGGCAAAAGTAAGCAAAGTAACAGTGCAACAGACAGGGATTACACCATAACAAATGTTTCATTGGGGATCCAGCCCAAGACTAACGAAACAACTGATTCAAATGAATAGGAATCAGCTGAGATCTATTACAGGAATTCTGACAGGACAGATGGCTGTCAAGAAATGCAACTGTACAATGGGGATCTTAACTGCAGATTATCCGGACAAGTTAGGATAACCGTACGGCACATAGTTTACCATGCATTGCGAGTCACTATATAGATCGGAAGAGGCCACGAATACTCGGGCAACTAAAATTGGAACTAGAGGACATCGTGACCTTTTCCCCAGTTGACCTACACAAAGTAGTGCAAAAAACTGTGATCAATGAGTGGGTGTGAAAATCAAACAGGGTAAGCACAATGGGTCAAATCTGGCCTAAGTGCGTCCGGCACATTGACGGGCCCAAAAAGAATCACAGGCAAAAGACGTACTATATGTAAAAAGTACTATATTATGTTCGTTTTATTGGGCCCTTTCACTATTTTGATAGTTTTCGTATTTAAATTGTTAAGGCGGTGATATACAATTAAGTTTTTTCAGCTTATTAAAAACATGCTTAAATTCAAACAATTTAAAATCTCCAAGATGCAACTTGTAAGTGTTTTTGTTTATATCTGAATTATTGTAAAATTTTGATGTATTTTTTTATTAAAACAACTATTCTTTATATTTATTTAATAATGGAGCCCGGTTTGAAAAAGACTGGTCAGTCCTAAAATTTTTAGCTGCTGTTTTCATCTAACAAGCTGCAATTCAGCTCTTGGAAAGTAGTGTAGGAAATAGTTATTATCCTAACAAGTGCGGAAAGAGATACTTGTTCTCACAGAACTGCCGTTAAACGACGCGTAGCGGAGGGAGGGTTATGTTGTTTTCGGTCAACGATGGACATCTGTCCCGTACCCTTCATACCGATATTAAATCGAATTCTGTCCAACTCAAATTGATACTCACAATTAATTAGATCGTAAACTGGAAAATAATAAAAAGGTCAATGACATATTCATTAGGCGTCTAGACTCAAAGCTTGAACACATCTCCGCTTGACAACCCTTGGCTTGATTTGTAATATTTCGGGTGTCAGGGGATCTTTTCAATTCTCATGTAGGTTTAAATCCGTGTGTTGATATTTTGAAGGTCTACAGGTACACTTATAAAGAATTAAAATCATAAATTTTGTACAGGGGTCCCAAATTAGGTGCTCATCATGCGTATCTCGGAAAATATACGGCATCGGTCAAATAGGGGTAAAGGTGCGAAATTTTGTGCTCAGTAATATTGTAAAAAAAAAAGTAAGCTTTATTTTTTGAAATATTCAAAAAAAACTAAAATTTCGAGTTTTTGTTTTTCTAATTTATCTGACTTATTTTAACCGCTACAGAAAAACAAATGCAACATTGTTAAAGCAACCCTAAATTCAGCCATGTATCATACATAATAATTTTAAGACGTTTTGATGTCATCTTTACATCATCAGGAATTTGATAATAACTTTTAAATAAATACGGCTCTGGTGTCAGTAACTTAACAATTTTTACTAAATACAACATGCAAATGAATGCGGAATTTAACTAAAAAACCGGGTTTACAGGTTTAACTGTTAAACCGAAAGCTGGTATTTTTGGTAAAAAATAAAAAACTAAGACAAGACTGTGAAAACAGTTTTTTTTTCTAAGATGCACCATTTCGACGCAACAGCCTATGAAAGTAGGTATATTTTTATTTTCACCGGTGAATTCAACCAGTGGTGGAACTGATAAATGGTGGAATGACGCCATCAACCGGTTGTTTAATTATTTTAGGATATCTCTCTCTCCCGTTGGCGTTGATAGACATCCACCACGAATAAAATAATACGATTTGTGTCCAACCGGTAAGACAATAGGCAATTTAAGAACGCGATTCGGTTCAATCGGTGCCACCGGTGGACTCACCGGTGAAAATAAGAATTTACCTTGTGGGATACATGTCAATATCTTAAAAACAATTGAATTTAGACATGTAGTGTGCTATAGTGTAGAATTCTAAGTATAATTCAAAAATGCAAAAATCTACAGGGTGTTCTATTTAAAAAAACTTTTTTCTTGTTACGCTTTTTACCTATAGTCAAAAATAATTTTACGTTTTTTTATTTATGCCCTTCAACTTTTATATTAACATTTTGATGTATTTGAAATAGTAATGGAGCTCTATTGTATTTTGCCACACTAAACGGGCCACCCTGTACTCAATTTTCTGAAAATACAAATAAATATAAAAAAAATGTACCTGTAGTACAATAAAATCAACGGAGCTAAGTGCCTTCCATGGACGAAACAAGTGTTTTGTCACCTACATTGGCCCTTTAATGCACTTCAAAAACAAAGAGGAGGGTATTGGACTCTTACACACTTCCTTTTCTTCTTCGGTTTAAATTATGAAAAATGTTCGTCTGTAATTTAGCTTCCCACGGATATAATGTCTAAGATGTGTGATAAAATATAAGGCATCTTTTAACGAACAAACCCAAACTATTCACACTTACCTGCATTCTTGTCTTGCTATGCTGGGTCATTCACGAGCGATCATTAAAACTTTTTGGAACCACTGGAAAAATTTCAAGAACATACTTTCAGTGGTTCTCTCAAAAGTTCTAACGAACACGGTATGTGACTGTTGTTTTTAAAATTTACTTAAATTCTCTTTCTATTTTTTTTTCTTTTAGTCGGGATGTTCTGTCATACACACTCGAGGGATTTGTCAAGATATTTTTAGAAAGAACGGCTTTTATACAAATTATTTACTTACTTCACATTTTCGCTTGACTGAGGATTCCATGAATATTTAATGCTATAAAAATGATAAACTTTGACGTTAACAGTAAAAAAATCTGTGAAGCGCGTCTCCAGCTTGCATCATAAGAGATTCTCTGATATTTAATTTAATTCCTCGAATTTACATTATAGTCTATTTCAAAAAGGTGTAGAGTAATAAAAGCTCATTAGGTATGCAAAGGGACTACAGAGTGACCCAACGAATATTTAAGCTACTTTCTAAATTCTTTATTTTCATCAAGTGCAGGTAGTACCACCCGGGTTCTTCGTCATCTGAGGAAATGTCATCTCCTCTTGACTTATAATGAACGGGTCGACGGCCCAATCGATCAGGTAGTCAAAATCCCACATTTTCTCCTCTTCTTTAATGACATGATGGATTGCTTTTCGCCAGTTCTCTGGTGTCACTTTCTTAATGGCTTAATCAAACAGTAGCTTAACGTCTTTCATTTTGAATGTCGTGTTGTGTCTTGCTACAAATCCTTTCACTTGCGCCCATATAAGTTCTATAGGAGTTAGTTCGCAATGATATGGCGATGTGTGCAGCACAGTTACACTATGTTTTTATCTTATATATCTTCCAGGGCATATTTTATAAAACGATGTTTGTGTAAATTTGCTATCCTTCTTTAATGAATTAATTTATCAAATTATCTTCAAATTCAATACTTTTGGTGGTTAACCAGTCGGTAATTTCTTGTTTTCTCCAAGATAAAGTTGGAGTCTTCTCTGTGCGTCGTGAATGCGTTATCCATAACTACTACTGAAGGCAAGATATTTTATCATTTCACCAAAATAGTAAAAACATTCGAATTTATGTCCTCGTGGCAATCTTCCGTATTGAACAACTCAAAGAATAGCAAACCTTCTTTTAAAAATCCCTCTTCGCTTCCATGTGCGCCTATGGCCGACACCGAAATTCAGCCGAGCTGGACGGAATTTCCAATTTTATTACTCTACACCTTTCTGAAATAGAGCAATAACAGCAAAAAATCTGTAAAGCGCGTCTCAAGCTCGCGTTATAAGATTTTCCCTGATATTTAATTTAATTTCCTGAATTAACATTCATTTAAAAAAATATAATTTGATGTAGTCTGCGCAACCAACTCTCTCGTTATCCGACAGACAACCGTAGTAATTTGTCATCAATCAGCTGATATAGGGACCTCATAATTTCCCCAGATTTTTAGTGAGCCATAATTAGCCCACACTTCACGATGTGGACTCTATTATGAAAAAGAAACATACCAAACTTCACGTGTCTTTAACTCCATCTGCGAGAGTACTCAAAAAATCTACTATATGAACGTTGTACGTATAGGGTGTCTCAAATTTGAACCTCACCATTACGATTTTGTAAACTATACGATATACAACATCGGTCAAATTATCGCAAAGTTGGGGAATTTAGTATAGAAGGGACTATCGAAAATTAATTTTTATTGATAAAGCCCCATAAAAACAAAACAGCAAATACAGTTTCGTCGAAATATCCACACCTGCTAACTCGGCCCCATGGGTAATTCCATTGCCTTCTGGAACGAAGAGTAATTCTCTGGATAGAGAAATTTTTACATGACATCATTTAGGACACTGTCAAAGTTTCTGGTTAGTTATGTATTGTTAAACATCTTTATGCAACTCAACATATTGCTACTTATAGAGTTTATAAGAATTTTTTTTACCAGCCTGACCAAAAACCCCACCTTAAGACCCGTATTATCCATCTCCTGGTAACTTTATCAGCAAGATAATTATCTTGCTGATAAAGTTACCAGGAGATTAATAATACGGGCCTAAGGATGCCTATTTTCTGTTAAAACTAACAGCAAAAAAGCATTGTTAAGACAATAATAATTATTGTTTCCATGGCAGTAATGTGGCTGTTATTATCAATTGATCACCCCCGGTTTTTAAATTCCTGTTAAATCATTAGATAGGATATAAGAGTTTTTAACTTGGTTGAGTATATATTGACAGGGTTTCCTTAGTTCAATAAAATCTTGAAACTTGGCCTGATGGGACATGGTGCCATAACTGGTGAATGGAACCAAATGTCTTTTAACCCCATACCCCAAGTATAACACTATCAACTAGGAATAAAGAACTCGTACTAGAATGTTCAAATAATTTATTTATTTTAAAATAGAAACAAATAAATTGAAATATTTTCGCAGAACTAAAAAATGCTTTATTTTTCAGACTGAACTAAGCTCCAGGCTTCGACTTAGAAGGGGGAGGGAGGACACTAGTGAAGATGACGAAGGCTTGCCCCAAAGTCCCCTTTGTGGTTCTCCAGCCGCCGCTACCGATTCTTACCTTATCCTCGAAAAGACTGTTAACAAAGTAAGTAATAAATATATCTTTTTCATATAAAAAGAAACTCTCTGTGTCATAGCAATATTGCTGGTTGTTATTCACACAATGTTAATGACATAAGACGAATTTTATAAACTTCATCAAGCCTTCAATTAAATTAATGGCTTCTTCAAAAAGAAGCTGATCTAAAATTGGTACGAAAATCAAAACTACCTTCTAGTCAAAAGGCATTATTAACCTTTTCTTGTATTTCTTAACTATTATTAAGTTAAGTAAGTCAAACACACCCATTTGTTGAAATTCTAAAGCTATATTCTTTAACGACCAATGATTTAAGTGGTTCAAAAAAATCCAATTAATTGCTTAAGTGTTCGCAGACGGCGCGCAATTACGCAAATTGTTCGAATGCACTTGTGCAAACTTGAAACATACGACTCTATATTTGGTATGAACCAAATTAGAAGTCGGATCAGCATACAAAACACGAAATATTTGTCCGTTTGTAGCGAATTTTGTTAGAAGGAAACGATATTGTTTTGTGTTAAAATCATAGAATAAAAACTTAAAAGAAAGACATAAAGAAATAGTCCATACTTGAAGTGGATTGGGAATTTAAAGGAAAATATTAACTCCAAGTCTTCCTCCACTGATATATTTAAAAAAAGGTGGTTACGTGGAATCTACATGTTTCGAGTGTAGAAACACTAATCATCAGGAGAGTAACTTGAACTTTTTTTTACTTTAAGAAAGAAAAGAAACTGGTGTCTTAGCGGAGCTTAAGATGCACTGAATTTTAAATTGTATTCTGAAATATAATAAGGAACAAACATACTAAAATAATTAAAGAAAAGGGACTAGTGATGAAATCTAGAAAGGCACACATGGGTGTAAAAGGGAGAGTATTAGTAAGTCTCAGTTACTGCTGCGACTTTTAATTTCTAACTATTACTACTAGAAGGGGTTCGACCATTTCCACGCCCCCCCCCCCCAAATTAATTTCAAATTCAAATGGCCCTTTAAAAGAGAGATAAATGAAGAAAATTTCGTTTCCAATCTAGTTTGCTATTCTTTGCTGTTCTGATTTTCTGCCTTAGACTTAGTGTATCAAAAACCTTTAAATTTTCACAATTTAGTCGAGATGCTGAACTCATAACTCTAAGACTTATTAATACTCTCCCTCTTACACCTATGTGTGCTTTTTTGGATTATATCACTAGTCCCTTTTCTTTAATTATTTTGGTAGTATGTTTCTTCCTTATTAATATTCAGAATACAATTTAAATATTAATGCATCTTAAGACATCAGTTTCTTTCCTTTCTTAAAGTTAAAGTTATTCTCCTGATGATGATTGTGTCTACACTCGAAACATGTAGAGATTCCAAGTAACCACCAAATAACTTTTTTTTAATATATCAGTGGAGGAAGACTTATAGTTCTATTAATGCTTTCCTTTAAAAGAAATAATTTTACTGCTCATAATGTTTAAAGCTAATGCCCAATAGGGTCACAAGAAGTGTACCATATTCTCACCAAGTAAATTAGTTTCCGTTGTTCACATGTTCATAACAATATTTACTTACAGAATTTGGTAACCCCTGTATGCACAAATGACTGATAAATTTTAAATCAGTTTAGGGCGGTGATGGATTTGAACCAATGGAATTGGTATATTTGAAGTCTTGATCAAGTTTAGCTTCCAAATGGAATTGAGCACGTCCAGATAATACAGGGTTCTTGCAAACCATATATAAAAAACACAATATTTTTTGTAAACTAATCTACTTTAAAAAAATATTAAAAAAAAGGTCGTCTCAAAAAAATAATTAAATAACTATTTCTTCAGACTAAATAACTCTTTACCGTCTGTCCTTTTTCTAAAAAAGAAGGTCGATGGCAGTGCGGAGTTAACGAAGTGAGTTGTAACCATTTTTTTTGGGGGGCTCTCAATTCGGTGCGATGCCATAATTAAATTTCAGACAACTTTGTCAACGCATTAGACGATGCAGAGATGCGACATTGGCTGCTTTCAGCAGAATAATGTAAGAATTCATGGAACTTTTGCTATATTAAATGCTTTGGAAGGATAGTTAGGTGACGAGTGCGACTTATTTTTATGGAAATACATTAAAAACTTTTTGAAACCACCTTGGGAACGACCTAGATAAATTTAGCGCCTGTTTCTCCAGTACCCAATAGCACCCATGCAAAACTGACTTTGCATATTGTTTTATCGAATTTCCTACTCATGAAAGAGGTACAATGCTCTTGTTACATAAATTACTGTTGGCATCATATCCAGGTTGTAAGTTTAAAATTTTAATATATTTTTATTTGTCGATTGGTTTAGATGTGATTAAGGTACAAACACATAGTTTACAAATATTTCATTGTGTAACTACTTTGCCTCGATTTCTCCTACGCCTATGCAAATTTCGTAAAATTGCCCTACTGTCCCGAAGGACCCGAAAAATCGGGAACAGCATCAAAGGCACACTGATGGATCCTTCTGTTTATTCTGTACCGTCAGGCACACATTCCCGAGAGTTCTAGGAACGAAATTTTGGGTAAAATAAATTTTGTCAGGGATAATTTATCAATTTTCGGTATCGTTCTGTCTTGTGAGAAATCAATCCGTTTTACATGTTAGATTTTGGGCACAAAAATGCTTTTCGAGGAAATGTAATGAATGCAACAATAACTATATTTTCAACATTTCGCCATTAATATTTTTGCAACGTTCCCTGAAGAGCAATCGACCAATTTTTTTAAATTCTCCTCCAAGGTCACACATGCGAAATTATTTCTATGTATTAAATATGACCAAAAACATATTCCGTGCTCTTAGCCCGAATCCTGGCCATGTTTATTAATGGATTTTTAAAAACTTTGTAAATTTGAACTTTACGGATAGTAGGAGTGCTAGAAAATTATTTATATAATATACAACATATACAATATTTAATAGGCTAAAAAGGAACCAACTCTAATCATGTTCAATGCTTGCTCCTAATTATGCAAACTGGCTCATTCCGGTTAACCCCTTACAGTACCAGTGGAATCAAAATATGGCGTATCGGGATATTGACCGTATATTATTGTAGTGGCCATTGGAGTTTTCGCGACACATATTTCTTAATTTTACGGAAGCATGAAAAATAAATTTCAAAGCACCTAAAAGTACCTTGGTACGATGTCACCACCTGCAAACCGGTTTCGAACTCTTTTGTTCTCGTCAGTACAGGGTAGGTCTTTATACCAATTATACCACTATACCAAATGAAAGTTTTTAAACTAATGCCTATAATAATATAGGGTACTGTCAGGTGGTTTGAAATTTATTTTTCATTTACAGTGGAAATTTATTTTTCATGCTTCTTAAATGTTTTCTACTACCTGACTAGTAAGAAATTCTGTGTTTTACAATTCCTGTAAAGCCCTGGACGGGTATACCAAGATAGATTGCATGGGACTACCAAGAGATTGCGTTAACGGCTATATACAACCCAAGAAGGTTGAAATTATAGGCATTACTTTAAAACATTTCATGTGGCATGGTATAAATACCTTTTTTTTTTTTTTTTTTTTTTTATGATAAAACACCCGCACTGTAGGAAAAATCCTTCAAGGCGCTCCGGGAGCGGTGCGTGTGCGAAGAAAGCGATTAACGTTGGTCTTGAAACGTTGAAGATTGTATTCATTGGGAAACACGACCTCAGGAAGATCATTCCACAAAGATGACGTTCTCCAGATGAAAGAATTCTTGAACAATGAAGTTCGAGGAGTACTAAGCTGAACAACATATGGATGAGCGGCAGTGGTTTGCCGTGTATTTCTGTTTTGAATTGCTCTAGGTGGAATCAAGTGGGCAATGTCAGTCGAACACCTGCCATGGAAATATCTGTAAAAGAGAGCCAAATCACCAACCTGTCTTCGATGCTCCAGGCTATCGAGGGTCTTGGTCAGCTCGGGGTCGCCGATCAGACGAACGGCTCTCCTTTGAATGGAATCCAGTAGCCGAAGGGTGTGCTTGGGTGCAGAGCTCCAGACATGAGAGCAATATTCTAATGATGGTCGAATCTGGGCTTTGTAGAGTGTCAAAAGTTGATGAGGTGTGTACAACCTTTTGGTGCGGAAAAGTACACCAAGTTTCTGTGCAGCTGTCTTGGCAATTGCGGCAACGTGACACATGCCAAGACATATTACCTCCCAGATTGACCCCCAGCAAATTAATAGACGGTGCCAGGGGAATTGCGTGTCCTGCCATGACTATATCCGGTTCTGCAATGTTAACCTTTTTGGAGAAGACTGCTGCCTGGGTTTTCTTAGCATTAAATTCGACTTGCTTACTGTCACCCCAAGCCAAAATTTCTTCCAGGTCCTTGTTGAGGCGCAATACTTCATGCTGCCTGCGAAGATGTGTGTCGGCAGCGGATGTTTGGGGAGTCAAGGTAAAAGATGAGACAAGTGTGCTGTCATCAGCAAAGCTATAAATTGGATTTTGGGTTTTCACTAGAAGGTCGTTAATATACAGTAAAAAGAGGGTAGGCGACAATATGGACCCTTGAGGAACACCGGCATTGATGGTGAAGGTGTCTGAGAGAAACCCGTCAACCGCCACTTGCAGAGAACGGTTCTTAAGGAAGCTGGTTAACCATAAACAAAATCCATTAGGCATACCGTAGGATCGCAATTTACTTAGAAGTCCATCGTGCCAAACACGATCAAAAGCCCTAGAGATGTCCAGTGCAACAGCCCGGGATTCTCCATGATGTTCGATGGTGTTGCTCCAAAGATGGGTGACATATGCCAGAAGGTCACCTGTTGATCTGGACTTACGAAAACCGTATTGATGGTCGCTGATAATGTTATGCCCTTCCAGATACTTTAGGAGTTGTTGGTTAATAGCTTTCTCCATTACTTTTGAAATTACTGAAAGCAATGCGACGGGTCGGTAGTTGCTTGGCAGGGTCTTTTTACCTTTCTTTGGAATGGGCTGGACACGCGCCGACTTCCAGCAGGATGGAAATATTCCTTTTTTGTAGGATAAGTTGAAAAGTCTACAAAATACTGGTGTAAGTTCATCGGCGCATGTCTTGAGAACAATGATAGGAATTTCGTCTGGACCAGAAGCTTTATTGACGTCGAGTCCTTTAAGAATCCGTTTAACAAGACGCTGACGGAACACGATTTCAGACATTTGCGATTGAACTGAGGGAATGTTGGGTGGTGGTTTTCCCTGAAAGTCTACAGAGGAATGCGAGGAAAACAGTTCAGCAAGTAGGTTTGCTTTATCCCCGGCTGTGGTTGCTATTGTGCCGTCGGAACGTGTTAGAGGTGGAATAGTTGACTTTGTAAAGTTTTGGCTGACGGCCTTAGCGACTGACCAAAAGGACCTTGATCCGTTAGGACTGGCAAGAAGTTTGTTTTTGATTCTCTCGTTATGAGCTTCTTTGCTTTGGTCTATCATTTGCTTACATTGGTTTCGGGTGGTAACAAAGATAACGCGATTTTCAGGAGTAGGGTTTTTACGCCACTGTCGGTAAGCCAGGTTTTTAGATCTGACAGCACGCTCGCAATTCTTGCTAAACCAGGGCTGGCTGTTGCAAGGGCGCTTTTTGGAGAAAGGAATAAAGGCCTCCATGCTAGTTAGAATGACGTCGGAGACCTTCTTTGCACAGGCAGATGGATCATCCGAAGAAAAGCATACGCTTAGCCAGGGAAAGTTGTGAAAATGGTCCTTTAGGTCTTCCCACTTAGCTGATGTATAGTGCCAAATCTTACGGGGTTTAGGAGGTTGTTCAGAACTAATTGGCAGCTCGCTTAGGGTTGAAATAAGTTTGTGATCGGAAGAGCCCAATGGTGGTTGTACGGTGACCGTATATAGGTCTGGATTTGAAGTTAAAAAGAGATCTAAAAGACTAGCAAAATCTCCAGCTCGGTCTGGAACCCGCGTTGGTTCTTCTACGAGTTGAGTTAGACCAGAACTGATCGCAAAAGATTCGGCCTCGCGGCCTTGCTCATCGTTGGTGTTTGAGTATTTAAGCCAGTTGACATTGTGGACGTTAAAGTCGCCAAAGATAGCAACTTCGGCATTCGGATGATTGGTTTGCAAGAAGTCGATTGTGTTGGCTAGTGATGAGAGGAGGGCCCTGTAATGCATGTCGCTTGGAGGACGGTAAAGGCAGCATATAAACTTAGTGATTTTTTGTGAAGATATTTTAAACCACATTACATCAAAGTCTTTCGGTTCCAGTATCTCCTCCCGTTGGCAGCAAAGATCATCTCGAATGAATAGACAGACCCCAAAGTTGCGTCTAAAACGGAAGTGAAAATCATATCCAGGATATAAATAGCTGACGGTGTTCGTTGACGCTCTGACTTTTGTCTCGGTCAGTGCAAGCACATGAGGCTTGGAAGATTGTAAGTGCTGGTGGACTGAATTGATGTTAGTGTTAAGCCCTCTAATATTGCAGAAATCAATTTTGAAGTTGTTACTTTTGGGTCTGTTAGCAACTGCAGGCGCCACACCATTTCCTCGTTGAGTGTTGTTGGAGGAACCCAGTAAATTGTCGGAAATGGTGGATAATTCATTAATTTCGCTTGATGAAGCCACAGGACCAGCCCCCACCCGGAGATCCGATCGGGGGGCGAGTTTACCTACTCTATAGAGGTGGGAAATACTATTACCAATAAGGAACGTTTCATTTTATACCGCGACTAAATAACCGTTACTTGGGAACGAACTAGAGTGTAAGGTTTGCAAAATAAAAATAAGTCATTTCAGTCGAAATAAAAAATAATCTATCATTCCTATCTGTGACCTTAAAATCTCAAACCTAAATAATAAAATTCAAATCGCCTGTCAATTAAATTACACGATTTCTGAGAGTATTCCTCTGATTAGTCAAAACTTGAAGTGTGAATTTTTATTTAAAGAGTTTTTCGCTGGTTTCTGAAATTGGTTTTTCGATTAAAAGCAATTTAGCGACTGATAAAAATTATAAGTCCTTTATTTTAGTACCTATCCCCGTGCACAAAACTATTTTAAGTTTTTTATAATATTAAAATATTTTAGTCAAATTGACAACAACGCTTTTCAACTTCTTGAGTAAGTTCTTTCATCATCGATTTAAGCCAAAGGGATCCTTGAGACCGCGTCCATTAAAAAATGCTCACCTTGGCCACCGTGCCATCAAAACACCGGCACTGTAACTACAAATCGCAGCGTGAAATAAAACGGTCCCACGACATATGTACATATCCCAAACGGCGGCCGCAACAGTTCTCTCGGCAACCTTTCGTCCTCGGTCTGACAAAATACCTTCAACGACAAAATACCGTCAACCACGAGACTGTTACTGTTCTCCCAGATACCGTTTGCCGTTGCGCGCTACACAAGAGGCCGGCCGCAGCGCGCTGGCGCTTTCTCTCGGTTCACACCGCAGCGTGTAGCGGCGAAGGACGAAATCTTAAAAGGTCCAGAGTAACAGCTTGCTTTTATGAGGTGGAGCGCGACACCACTGTATTGCCGTTTCAATGTAGCAGTTCCCGAGATACCGATTCACCACTACTACCCTGTACTGACGAGAAAAAATGAGTTCGAAACCGGTCTGTAGGTGGTGATACCCTACCAATAGTAAAGTTTTCACTTCTTGATAGAACTATGCAATCTTATTTGTATTTTATTATCTAACAGTGTTAAACGAAATACAACCTTATAGTACTTTCAGGTGGTTTGAAATTTATTTTTCATGCTTCTTAATTGTCTGCTACCACCTGACTAGTAAGAAATGATGTGTTTTTACATTTTTTTAACTTAAAAATAATTACGCAAAAAAGGAGGTCCACGCACCTGCCATCAATGTCCAATTAAGCAATTGCCGCGCATTGTTGTATTGTTTGTTAAACAACTCAAGCAGTATTCTGTACTTCGCATCTTCAACAGTAATTAAAACGCTCCATAATAGGAGTTCCGGTGGGATTTGTTGGCTGGTCTTGTTAGAACTAAAAAACATTTGCATTAAGTAAATGACTATTTATTTGGAATTGTTTATGGTGGCAACAAAAACTTTGTCAGAATAATTATTCCGTATAGTTTCAAACATTTTTACGCGTCAGTTTGCTAAAAAAGAAATTGAATTGCTACGTAATGCTATAGATTTATCTTTTTCATGGCGATAGAGGGTGAAAATAGAATTTTTTAAAGTAATGTTAGAATTTTCGTCTTTATTAATTAGTTAAAGAAAACATTCTTTTGCACGAAGACAAAGTTTTTAAGTGGATCCGACCTCGCTAAAATTTCCCATGTTAAATTGCGGGGTTTCTTGAAGTGAATTAACAAAAACTATACAAATTATTGATTTTTTTTTCACCAAGGAAAAGATGGTATCTATGTGGGTTATTTTCATGCAGAAAAAAAAATTAGGAAAAATATATAAGGCAATGAAAAACCTAAAAAAATTGTATTATAAAAAATATTGAGAATTCTTTTTTTTTAACAAAAATAACTTTCTCACATTGTCCACTATCTGTAGAGTCCAAATTAAAAATGGGTTTAAAAATTCATTAAAAAACATGGACAAATTCGTTTCCAAGAGAACGCAATGTTTCGCATGAGGATGGTAACTTTGAGGAATAATTTAGAAAATTTGTTTGTTTGAATGCCTTTAATGCCCGAACAGCAAAAGTTTCTAGTGAAGTTTTGTCTCCACATCTAAAGATTATATTCAGTTACTGTAGAACTTCTTGATTGTAAATTAAATAATAGTTCTTTATACAGTGTGTTAGAAATTCGATGCAATAGTTGGTTAAAAACCCTTTAAGAAAATAATTTTATTTTTCAGATAAGACGTTTCGTTCTTGAGATACCCACATCAACGTAATTTTTTTACCTACTAAAACTAATGATGTGTCACACTTGTCACTAATCATTTTCAAATTAATTTTAGACGTTTTTACAAATCACCCTGTATCTCATAAATTAAAAACAATTCGGCAACGCAGTTACTGGATCTTAAAAAACTCTAAAAATGGCACATTTTCTCTAATATAATTATCTTCGTAGAAATTGCCGTTTACAAGATATAGTTATCACGCTGTATTGCCATTTTTAACAGATCTTTTACTAACCTTACTTAGGCCCGTATTCTTAATCTCCTGGTAACTTTACCAGCCAGATAATTTCTATGGAGACAATTGTCTTAACCATGGTTTCTTTGGAAATTATCTGGCTGGTAAAGTTACCAGGAGATTAATAATACGGGCCTAAGCAGCTCAAACCATGTGATATAAAATGACATTTTTAGGAAAAAAAGCATTGAACCACTTTTGTCACCAGCAATATCAATTTTATGGTCATGAGTACCAAACAGCAGTATTTGCCCACAGCCTTCATTTTTAACATATCGCAGTGGCAGCTTGTCAGGCGAAGTAGGTGAAGGGGCTCTTCACCAAAGAAAAAAATAAAACCAGAAGGAAGGTTTTTCGACAATATTAATGTACCAATACAGCTACCATTTTAGCCCTTAAAAAATAAGTATGTTCGAATTAATAATATTAATTTAATCCGAATGTAGCTAAGCATGGTAGGGCTCCGATGGACAATAATTATAAACACTCGTGCATTTTGGCGCGTCCCAGCCGACTGTGTCTGTTAGCTCAAAGCAAGTGAAGACCCAACGCCCAACATGGCTTTGATTTTCACCGTCGCTATGGTTACGTAACGTCAGTTACCTAAACAGCATGTAACAATTTCCATTATGATGAAGGGCAATTTAAAAGAAGATCAGTCGTATGCACCATTGTTTTAGCATTGGTTCGCCTAACCTTAAGGTATTTATTTTGAGGCTTCGCGAAACTTACGGTTATAGATATCATTTTTACGTGATTTACTGTGTAATTAAAAACATTGTTTTTATTTTTTAGTTAATTCAGTAATGTACGTACCTGCTTAGTTGTGTGTTTTAAAAATGAACCAAATTAATGACATAGTTTGTAGTTTGTTGGAAACATCATTCAGTCCTTGGATAGATGAGGATATGAGAGACGTTTTGTTACACGGGTTTTTAGTCAATGTTTGTTTAAGTACCCGCACTATACCTAGCGCTTCACCATTTTTTAAATCCGCGAGCCGCCACTGACATATCGTCGAATTGCCTAACGTCGGAAAACGTTGTTTTAACGTCGAATAATCATAGAATAAATGTTGACGTGAATTATATGATAATCCTTTGTCTACTGACATTGCAAATACTCATAAATTAACCGGGTTTATCGTTATCAAATTAAAATCTGTTTACCGTGTTATAACTAAAACTTTCCTGCCAGTTGCCTTACATAATCGACAATACAATAATGTGCAACGACCAAGTTTTTTTTCCTGTCGTGTTTTACTATTGTGGTGTATGTATATTGCAGAGCGTGCTTACTAGGCCGTTATCCGCTGATTTAGTAGAAAGTATTTTCAGTATTTTATAACAAACCCGTGAACAAAACGTAATGTTTTATGTTACTGAAACGTCGAGGTAAAACGGTTTCGTGCTAGAAAAGTTTAAATTTTAGTTTAAAAACAGTGCAAGTGGGTGCATTTGTCTATAATACTGCAATTTAAAACTACCGTAGTGAAAATATAATCCACAATTTGTAATATCATAAATAATATACTTTTCAGTGCCGTTAAATGAAATAGAAAAAGTGTCTGAGGAAATCGATACATATATGAATCAGATGTAGTGCTGTTATGTGTTATTAAGAATATTTTTGAAAACTGGTTATAGAGTAAATATTTGGGTCTATTATACGTTCACCGCGCCAAAATTACTGATTTTTGCAGAAACGATGTATATTGGGGCATAGATTATGAATCTGAAAAGGTTTTTCGTCGGAAACGCTTAGTTTTTGAGATATTTCATCTTAAAGTGTCGTTTTTTTTAGAAGTGAGGGTACCGCCGCGTAATTATCCAATTTTCCTTGTTTATTGCAAATAATTACTATTTTTTTATGTTACACAATGAATTAAATTTAGTCCTAGTTAAAACATCACATATTGTGGATTTTTCAATTAAATTATTTATTTTAAAACCAGGATCTATTACATTAATTTTTTCATATTACATTTAGGAGGCTGATTGTTCATTTGTTTTTAGTTTGTCGTAGCCTACTAGGTACTCTGCAAAATAATTTTATGGCGTTGGAAGAACCGAATGTTATATTTTGGTCAAAAAGAGCCTCAAAGAAACAAAAATAAGGAAAAAAAAGTACCAAGCACCATGGCACATGACTCGTTTTAGATATTTTTTTCTTTAAAAGCGATTTGGCTTTGGGATCCTAACCTCTATGAATATGCAGACTGTAAAAAGGAATATATTAAAAACTAAGCGTTTCCGACGAAAATCGTATTTAGATTCGTAATCTACGCCTCAAAATAAATTGTTCCTAAAAAAATCATCAATTTTGGCGTGATGAGCCTATAATAGATATTTACCGATATTTGTACACAAAGTATGTTTTTTCTACGACCACCTATAGATGAAAAAAAAGCACAGTTAATTTGGCTAAAAAGCGCCGTATACACGCGTGTTGAAAAAACATATTTCAACACCAGTGTTGAAATACAAGGCACACTATTTATTTTAAACATATGGTGCCAATTTGACAGACCACTCATATTTATTAAAAAGAACAAATTTTAGAAAGCAGTAATTGTAAAGTGTTTAACTTATTTATCATGTATTTGTCGAGTGATTCAAAATTAGAGTGTGAAAATACGCCATATTATAAAATGTGTTAATAATATTTTCAAAATTTTAAAACCCTTAAGGCCCATTTTTCTAAAGTAGGGTTAACCTCCAGCTCTGGGGTTAACCCATGGATTAAAAAACGTTACTTTTTATAAAGTCGGGTAACCTGTCCCAGTTAAATTACTCGAAGTTATACCCTAGTTGGGCCCATATTATTCATCTCCTGATAACTTTACCAGCCAGATAATTTCTATGGAAACAATTGTCTCAACAATGGTTTCTTTGGAAATAATCTTGCTGATAAAGTTACCAGGAGATGGATAATACGGGCCTTAGTGACGTTACCTTGGGGTTAACCAACAAATTGTAGGAGTTGTTGGGTTAATTCCTACCCGTAGAGGAATTAGGAGTATCCTAAGGATACTGCTCGACAGTAATATTATTTAATGCTGTGGGTATTTGACTTCCAATTCATTTTTTCTTTCCATGTTACCGTATCACTTCTTTTGCATTTGATAAGGTTTGAATATTTTTTTACTATTTTTATTAAAATATTACCATCGTCGTCGCGTCGAGAAAATTTGAACTTCTTTTTTTGGGGTCACTCATTTTATTAGCAGTAAAAAGGCCCACTACAAGGCCCCGCGAAAGTTTTAAATTCAAAAAACATGGATGACGCAATCGTACAAGAACCGTCAAAATCAACGAAGACGTCAAAATCGGTAATGCATTTTTAGGTTAACTTAATAACTTGTACCTTATTTTAATGGCGTCTGCTTTGAAATTAAGGCAATTTTGGAATACCTAGAGTTATCCTTAAATCAGGTATTATCTATAAAAGTGCTATTATTAGTTGTAATTTTAACACTGAATTAATCCCAGAGTAAATGACATGTTAATCTCAAGATAACTCTCCGAGTTAAACCCATTTTATAAAAGTAGGCCGTAGTGAATGCGGGTGTTATAGTTTTTTTTTCTGAAAAGTGGAATTATACTTTTAAATCTCGTTATCATATTCCGGCTTCTTAATAACGTGAAACATAACAAATAATTACCCACCAGTTTTAAAAAAATAGTAATAATAGCAGAACTGGTATACAGAGTGCTACAAATTCGTGTGCGTACAAGAAGATCTCGAAACCGGTAAGAGATACGAAGATAGTTAAATTGAGGCAAAGTTGCGTATTTTGGGGCTTAACAATTTGGTGAAAGAAAATTGTAAATATGCCGAATACCTTCGAAGATATCCGAAGAAAAACGAAATTTCTAGTTTTGGGTTTTAATTTTTGGCGCCTTCATTTTTGACTTGGGAAAAAAACAAAAAACAGTTTCTCATAGCCGTTCTTTATAATCTACAAGATAGCATTATTAGTTTTCAAATTACTTCTAAGCTTTGGAAATTTAATACAATTTAAAGGTTTTTAAAATTTTAACGTTTTGTCGTCAAATGACTAGCATTTCAAATTATCATTTATTTACTATTACGGCCCTGACAATTCTTTTTAGAATTTCTTTAATATATTAAAATTACATTACATGAAGTTTTGGTGTTTAGGCCGTTTATTTTTTCAATAAGATTTATCACACAATACATTAGGAAATAAGAAAGTTTTTAAGTCATGAGAAGTAATTCTATTTTCTATTAGTATTTTATTTATTTTATTAATATAACATCTTAAGTCCTATGGTTTTTTGCCTTAGACCTAGACGGAAATAAGTACTGT
Organism: Polydrusus cervinus; assembly: GCA_935413205.1. Taxonomy (NCBI): domain Eukaryota; kingdom Metazoa; phylum Arthropoda; class Insecta; order Coleoptera; family Curculionidae; genus Polydrusus; species Polydrusus cervinus. Next base: position 50,038,942 of record OW284514.1, read on the forward strand.
AAAACAGAAAAAAAATAATGCGCCTTAGTGAAGAAAAGGTAACTGGAGTGTTAGTCTAGTTATGTTATTGTGATACGCTTATGTGTATTTCAAAAACAATTAAAAATTTTTTTACCTTTTAGAAGATCTGAGGCGAAACAGTTAATCATGAAAAATATTTAAGGCCGAGACTTTGAGTCTCTTTTCTTACAAAATATCATTAATCAGGCCTCTTGGGTAAAAATGGACGGAATTTTCAAATCAGAAATCTTTTTTTTTTTAGTTTGGCTCTAAATGTTCAGGACCTTAATGAAATGAAAGAGATAATTTGAAAAATGTGTTATTAGATGACAAAACGTTAAAATTTCAAAAACTTGTACATTGTATTAACTTTCTTAAGCCTAGAAATCCCTAAAACTGTATATAAAAATCCAGGTCCGTGTTTAATAAAAAATTGACTTGAGGTTGGCAACTAAAGAACGAATCGCCGAATTTGAAAACTAATAATGCCACCTTGTAGAACATAAAACACTGCTATGCAAAAGTTTTTTTTATTTTTTCCCAAGTCAAAAATAAAGGCGCAAAAAATTAAAAACCAAAAATGGAAAAGCAATGGGAATAATTACAATTTTTTTTGCCAAATTATTAAGCCCCAAAAAACGCAACTTTGCCTCAATTTAACCATCTTCGTATCTCTTACCGTTTTCGAGATCCCCTTGTACGCACACGAATTTGTAGCACTCTGTATATGTAAAAAAAAATTAATTAAAAAATGTAAAACGTCGTTCATTTTAACAGCTGTATTATGTTTCAAACACAAAAGGGCAGCTTTTCAGTTAAAATGCGGGTCAAGTGAATGCTTTTGAAACTTCTGCAGCGAATAGGTCCAAATTGGTGCACCTGCATGCACTGTAGTAACTGTATTAAACTGTACCTTTTGTTCTTGTTTTCAATTTTGTTATGAATGTAGTAAAACATAGAAGTTGCTAAATTGCAATTACAATTGTAACCTGAACTTTATGCGGAAATAGGATGTTTTTGACGCACCTTTTGTCTTTTTTTGCTTATTCAGTAATTAAATAGAACGTGTGATTATTGTAATCTGAGAATGTTACTGGTTATATTACTTAAAAAAAAACTAAAAAGTGCGAAACCATATTATTTTTAGAATTTTCTGTGTTATACGTATTTATATCACACGGTGGCATTATCACTGTTTGGATCACTTCTAATATAATAATAATAAGGTTCTTTTGCAGACGATGCTCACTGGTTCTCGGTAGTATTATATTGACTAACTCCCTCGTTCCTCGTTAAGTCGTTATGCAACCCAGGGAAACAGTATCTTCGTGATCTTTATTTGTACCTGTTGACTATTAATTTATGCAATACTCTACAGTTCCAACGGTCAATTAAATTTTATTATTTTTTGTCACATTTATTTAACTGAAAACGATAATCCGGGTATTTTTCAATCACTATGACACCGATACTTCAATCATTATAACATCAACACTTTGACAGCTTCATAGTCCAAATACATTTCGACATGTCACGTGTTGGCAAGTTATATTTTTAATAAATAAATAATTGTTTTGTTGCGAGTTATTTTATCTTTTTGTCAAAAACTTTTCTTACCGAATATCTCTCGGACATCGACACACGGTTCATCATTTTATGTCAATCGAAAGCCCGTTGACTTTGGTATAGTCTAAACGAAGTCAGTGTAAACAGCATAAAAACTACAACTCTACTTAAAGCCAGATTTTCCTTAATAAAACTTGGGCGTGCAACGCGACGATGGAAATGAAAAAATATTTAATTATATTTTTTATAATACCTACCTAAAAAATGATATTAATGCTCCTAAGTTGGACAATATTTAAAAAACGCTTTTTCAAGAAATTTCAACAGGGACCTATCAAAGGCGCTAGTCTTGTAATCCAGACTTTATTTTGTCATGACAGACTCGTCAAGTCCACGTAGACTTTAGACGAGGAGCCGTCAATAAGGATTATGCTTTTTATTTCAATGCAAAGCCATAGGAAATTGATCGTGTCCCGATTTCCTTGCTGTTTTCACTGACTTTGTATAGACTATAACAGCCTGATGCTGAAGAGAGAGTGATTCCGATTGACGTAAAATTATCTCGTACATTATCAATGTCCTAGGGATATTATAGCTGATAACTACCCAGGAAACCAAATTACTCAGTTGACTGCAAGTAGGATATTTTATAAAATTGAGAAGCATGATACAATAAAAGATTTACCTAAAAACTCGATTTTACGTTATTGCTTACTGAAAACCTCCACTCTTCAATTGCTACTTTGTCGTTGAATAATGAAGTTCATTGTAGGACACTACGCCGATTCTTGAAGAGTGAAAAATCACATATCTATAAACAGCTACTTGCAGTGGCGAACTAAGAAGGAAGAACACGTCACCGCCGCGCCGCAACTTTTAAAACTTTCTTCCTACCAAAAGTGACTTCTAGAAAAAACGTCATTTCCGTTTCTAAAAACCTATCCTCCTGTCAAAAAGATGGCACCCAAACTTAGCGGCAAGCGACCAGAGTAGTGCGGCTATCTCTTGCATTAAACAACACAGGGACGCCAAAGGTAATGGGTTCCCTGGGGTACAGGTAGACAATGACAGGCTGCTTCGTCCTTATTGGGACTCATCAAAAAGCCATAACCTATAAGCAATTCCCGCTACAGCAAAAATGTATTTTCAAGATATTTTTACGAATAAAAATATTATGAAAACCTAGTATCGCCATCTGCTGGAATCAACTCAATGCAAAAGATAGCCATCTATAAATAAATCAAGCAAGGAACGGCCACCCATCCAGTATAGGAAACATTTTTTGCGCTTTTCTACACGTCTCTACGCCTTTGTAGATTTAGATCTAGATCGCGCTGCAGTCGCCCACTGGTGTGTAGCACTATTCCGTAATTGCCGATGCCTTGTAAGAAATAAATAAATAAATTTTATATAGTTTTATGATTTCTATATTTTCACGTTAGATGGCTATATTTTGCATTGAGTTGATTCCAGCAGACGGCGATACTAGGTTTTCATCATATTTTTATTCGTGAAAATATCTTGAAAACATATTTTTGCTGTAGTGGGAATTGCTTACAGGTTACGGCTTTCTGATGAGTCCCAACAAGGACGAAACAGCCTGTCATTGTGTACCTGTGCCCTGTGCCCCAGGGAACCCATTACCTTTTGCAAAAGATAGCCGCACTACTCTGTCCGCTTGTCGCTAAGTTTCTTTCTATAAACAATAAACATTTATTATGGATTATATTTCTGTTTTACATCAAAGAATCTTCGAAATAATAGTCAGTATCTTGGAAACAGCTGAAAGCCAGAATAGCAATTGTTATATTGAATAACATACTTAGAGATTTTCTCAGAATTTGAAAACCTAATACAAAATGATGATTTTATTAAAAAAACTTTCAAAGAGGCCATAACTGCCTCATAAGATAACCCTACACATTTTTTATGTCAAAAAATACACAATTGAAAATATTTTTTGGATTGGATTTTATTCCTTTATGATATGAATATATGAATTTTTTGCGAGACTTTTGAGAGACCGAGTATATGAGAGGATAAAAAAACATTTTTAATGAAACTCTGACATACGTTTATTGAAAAAGGGCTTGAATAAGGCACTAAGACTGGAGGGAGGCTTGGTCCCCATGGCCCCTTACACAACACGCCACGGCCCTTTAGGTTAATGTCCACGTGGAAACTACGAGATTCCCACTGAAATAGCACCCCTCGCACACGCTTGTTATCATTTTAAAGTGTGTTAAATGATTTATTAACTTTTACAATCAGTTTCTAATGTTTAACTTAACTTCCTAAAAGTTTGCGCGATGTAATTTGCAAAAGTCGTTTTATAATGAAAGTTTCTCGGGTAACCCGGGAAAACGTATACATTACCTAACTAAAAAGAGTGTTGATGTGCCCCAGTTTGCTATTATTGTCTCCGAGGAACAATGAACTGTCGTCGGCTGTTTTAGTGCAACAAAATGTTTTGTTATGAAAATAGGTGTTTGCAGAAGAGCCGGGATGTTGCCTGGATGAAAAGGATAAGGATATATCTACCTTACGAGGTAATTTAGGTTACATACAGAGTCTCCCCACAATTCTTGTCTGTTTTTCATTAAAGGTGGGCAGTGGCCTAGCCAGAAAATATGCTCGGGGGGGGGGGGGGGGGGGGGGCTCAGATGGCGTAAGTAGGACTTTTTTTTCTGGAAAGAGGAACAGTCGGGACTACATGTATTTTATGACATTGTACCTAGCGAAGAAGGCGGAAAGCGCCGCAGGCAAAAATTTTTCGGGGATACGCCCAAAATTCGTTTTAAATTCACCTAACTGCTATCAAATTTTGAAAATTAAATTATTACCTCTCCCCCTCTGCATGGTTGGATTAAATTTGTTTTTGTACTTTTTTTTTGATATTCCTAGCTGGCTCTTTATTTAAAAAAAACAACAATTTTTATATTTGTGAAAATATATTGGTGACAATCTAAAATTTCAACATAGGACGTATGCATGACTCCAACCAGCGTTTTTCGGGCTCGGTTTTTCACGATTAAAAATAAAGTAAATATCGCTCACCACGCCAAAATTGATGATTTTTTCAGAAATTTTTATATTTTAGGAGCATAGATCTAACAGCAATTTTTGGTGCAAATGCTTAGGTTTTGAAATACTCCTTCTTAAATGCCGTTTTGTATATTTATAATAAAGCATTGTCGTTTCTCCCGCACTATTTTTTTTATTATAAATTATTGATTTATTTTTTTATGGAAGAAGTCTTCCATAAAAAATGTTTCAATTAATTGTTTTTGGTTTGTTGTAAAAATATTTTATTGCATTGTGTTATATTTTTGTTGATTTAAAATAGCTAAAAAAGGGAAAACAGAACAGACAAGTATAAGTATAATGGAAAAATACTATAAAATATTATTCTTTTTACTCGTTTTCCTTTAAAATGGCATAAAAAATCAATAACTAAAACGATATGCGTCCGAAACCTTAATCTCTATATAAAATAGGACTTTTAGAAGAACAATTTTAAAAACTAAACGTTTCCTACAAAACCTTTGTGATCTAAGCCAAGAATACATTATTTAAAGATTTAAATTAAGTGTCCAAACGTTCAAACATTAGGTTGCAATAGATTTTTAGAGCTGAGGCTCGGGGGGGGGGGGGGGGGGGGCTGCAGCATGGCAGCCCTCCCTAAATACGCCACTGAAGGTGAGAAATATAGTAACTTTAAATTTAAAATAATTTTTAAATACTATATTAGAAAAACAAATCACACAAAATATATAGATTTTCATATCCACTACATTTTTTTTATGAAACAGTATGTACAGTATGTCCCTGAATAGACGCATGAAGAGGTGTAGTACATTTCTAGGAATACTTGCTTTTTTTAAACTACAATTACGATACTTAGTTTCTATCTAAGCTGGGCTGAACCTCAGAAGATGAAGTTTCAACTCAAAAAATGTATTTTTTGCCTACTTATGCGTCGACCCGGGAACGCACTGTATATTTGTAGATTATTATTTAATTTAAGATTTTTTTTATTTCAACACGTTTTCTGAGATATGGCCGGGGTCCATTCTTATTTGGTCACCCGGTACATCATTAGTTTGAGTTGTCAAGAGCGTCATCCTGAAATTTTTGAATTATTTACAAGTTTTGTCCACTTTGGTGTACTTAGTTGGAAAAATTATTAAAGAGAAAATAAGCCGTGTAAGTTTGGAAGAATTGAAACCCCTAAAACATCCTTAGTTATGATGATGATTTTTTTTTCTAAAAAGTCTACTGTCCACTTTTTATCACAATGCATTGCGTGATTTGACAACAACTCTATTTTTACTCGTGTAAATCACAATTTCCCTGTGGTTTGTAGTTTTATGTTCACGCTACCTGTTACAAAACTCATAACACTGATAATAAAAGCTAAAAAAAGGCCAAGGCAACCCACACCCTGGACAAGCTTAATAGGATTAATCGGTTCGTCCTTGAACTTCACATTTGCCTAACCTATTTAATTATTAGAATTGTTACTTCGGCGTGAATAGACTGACCGAAGTAGAATCTTAATTAAAGAGCATTAAAAAATTATCCACTTGCTACAATTGAATTTTTATTAATTCTTCGCAGCGACAGGAAAGGAATCTTAAAGGGGCTAACGAATTGTTATTAAATTTAATGTTCGGATTCGCATATCACCAGAGGAGTAGCTGTTTTTGGTTTTCGTGCGTCTTTTAAGTGGCAAGGTCCAAGTGTTTCCAGCTGAAGGGTAATATAGAAAAACGAAGGGACAAAATAATTTTTCCTCGGGAATCACCCTGGCAGCGAACAAGAGGTACACTCTATAGTCTATTTTAGGAAGGTGTAGAGTAATGAAAGCTCATTAGGTATGCAAAGGGACTACAGAGTGACCCAACGAATATTTAAGCCACTGGAATTGATTTAATTGCAAAATTCTTTATTTTCATCAAGTACACTTATTTTTTATTAAACGTTATAAAATAATTAAAAATACAAAATACATTAAAATTAAATAATACCAAATCATAATATTCTTCCTCATCTGAGGAACTGTCATCTCCTCTTGACGTTATAATTAACGGGTCGATCAGGTGGTCAAGATCCCACATTTTCTTCTCTTCTTTAATGACATGATGGACTGCTTTTCGCCAGTTATCTGGTGTCACCTCCTTAATGGCCTTATCAAACAGTAGCATAACGTCTTTTATTTTGAATGTCGTGTTGTGTCTTGCCACAAATCCTTTCACTTGTACCCATATATAATATATAAGTTCTATAGGAATGACATGGCGGTGTGCGCAGCACAGTTTCACTATGTTTTCCAGCTATATCTGCCACGCCATATTTCATAAAACGATGTTTGTGTAAATTTGCTATAGCTGATAGTTCCTTCTTTATCAAATTATCTTTTTTTTATTTTTCTTTGGTTAGTTATTATAAATAATTTAATGCACAAAATTTACCGGCGTCTATGGCCGACACCGAAATTGAGCCGAACTGGACGAAATTTCCCATTTTATTACTCTACACCTTTCTGAAATAGACTATAAAAATGTCGCTCAAGCTAATTTCTTCTTGCTAAATAAACTTTAGTATACCTAACAATCTTCCTTAGTTTCCTTTTTTTGAAGCTATTACTTATTTACAACTTTTGATGGGGCTACAAGATAAGTGTCTTGTTGAATATGACGGGTCTTTTTTTATTTTTGTTTCTATTACTTTTTGGTTAGAATCTATTACAGTTTTCTCTAAAATTTGGTACACATATTTCAAGGTCAGAAACAACCCTGCGTTACGGATGTGAATCGGCCTTTAGTGTATGTAAGGATTTCTCCTATTATGCAGCAACAAAACCAAGGCTTAAAAATATCGCAACATTAATAAAATCTATTAAAGATATACGGTATAATGTTTATTAAGTAGGGAAGTGAGTAAAACATTTCATAACTTTGCTGAAGTCATACAGTTTCGTGTCGACACACTACCTACTTTTATACGCTTTTGCACAAAATTATGGGTATAATATTATCATCTTAAATAAAATTATGGTAATTTGCTTACCTAAATTACATGGTGCATAAGCCTTGAAAAATGAGTTGATAATTAATTTTATTTATATTCTCGTGAAATAAATAGTATCTATTAAGAATCTATCTTTTTCTAGTCGTCCCATTTACAAATCTTAATTTTCATTTAACAAGCATATTTTAGTTGAACACAGTCAATAGCGCAACCAAAAAATATGTTAGGGGGGGGAGTCAGAACTACCTGTATTTTATGATTTTGTACATAGTTAAGAAGGCGGAAAAGCGCGCAAGAGTGAAAAATGTTTGGGGCGACACCCAAAGTTAATTAAAAATTCACCCAACTACTAGGTATCAAATTTTGAAAATTAAATTATTAATTTTACCCCTCTAACTAAACCATGGTTGGATTACATTTGGTTTTGTAAATGTTTTTTTTTACTCTTTTCTTGATATTCCTAGCTGGCACTTTAAGAACAGTAGTCGATAAGTCATTACGAACAAATACTGCATTTCCACCACATCGCGCATGTGGTACTTGCGTCTGGCGATGGAAATAAAATGTATTTTTATTGCCATATATTATAAAAACGAATTTTTAAGGATAATATCGGGGCATCGTTTGTAATTTTAATGGAAAATAAAAAACATGAATAGCCGCAATATTTCTATTTTTATGTTCTGCATGGCGGATGATATAATTTGAAACAATACAATTGAAAATTTTGAATTATTTTTTTTTTGTAAAAAAAGATAAGGTGTCATCCGCGAAACTAGAAGTTTTTGTAAACCACTTAGTAAAATGTTTATATTAAATTTTCAATTGGATAAGCCAGGAAACGATGCCGCGTTTTACGCTGGAATGGAAGGTTCTTAATTTTAAAAAAGAAAACCATTTTTTGCATTTGTGAAAATGTGAAAATTGTGTTTCAATCCAAAACTTTTACAAATACATATTATATATGACTCTAATCAGGGTATTTTGAGCTCGGTTCTTCATGTTTAAAAATAAGTAAAAATGTATCTTTTATTCGCTCACCACACCACAATAGATTATTTTTTCAAAAAATTATGTATTTTTGAAGCGTAGATTACGAATTTGAGAGCCGTTTTTGTTGCAAATGCTTAGGTTTTGAAATGTTCCCTCTTAAAGTGCCGTTTTGTATAAAGGTTAGGTTTTGAATTCATAGTGAAGCATTCGTGTTTCTTCCTGCACTATTTATTACTATATTTTGTTGTAAAATAAAAGAGAAGCATTTTATTTTATATTACTTTATTATATTTTATTTTTCTGTTTTTTTAATTAAAATTTTTACTTTAATTTTTGTCTTAAAAAATAAGTAAAGGACCCCTGGGTTTTTGAGAAGATCCGGCTCTAGCCAGTTCATCTGCTTTTTCGTTGCCCGCCCCGGGTAACCAGGGACCCATAGGAGTTTTACATTGTTCCTTGTTGCTAGGTTGTTTAGGCCCTCCATTGTGATCCTCGATTTGAGCCGGTTGGAGTTTAGAACCTTGAGGGCAGCTTGACTGTCTGACAGAATGTATGTATGTCTTTTGGTCGTGGTAGCTCTTTTCGATATTTTTCTGTACGCATGCTCGTATAGCACGTAGTTCCACTTGATATACTGTGGCGTTGTTTCCCAAGGGAATACTGATTTCCATTTTTGGTCTTTCCCCCAATATACATGTGCCCACCCTGTCGGGCGTTTTTGATCCATCAGTGTACCAAACTAGGCCCTTGTCTAATGACGAAGGTGTCCCTTTTGACCATATGTCAGAGTCGCATCTAATGTTGAATGTTCATGTGATCTGTTTGCATCTCCAAGAGCTCATCGTTGATTAGATCCGTGGCACTTGTGTGCCACATTCTTACGGGGTGCTGTTTCCATTCCCCATTTATTTTTATCCTAGAGGCACTGCAGATGGCCTCCTTTCTGCTGTGAATGTCTGGGGTTGTTAGTCCTAGTATCACTTCTATTGCTGCGATGGGGGTGCTTCTCATAACACCGCTGATATACAGGCAAGCCAGTCTCTCAGCGCAATGGTACGGGAATGAGTCACTGTTTATCATTTTTGACCTCCTTTCTCTTTAAGTGTTTATCCATTTATTTACCACAACAGCTCATTGTTATTTATTTAAAGAATAAGCATTTTTCCACAATGTAATGTGATAAAATTACTCCTCGTAAAATGAAAATGAACTTATTTTATTATAATTTCGATTTTCGTGCTCTTTGTTCCAAACTGTTACACACTTAATAATTTTTATGGTTTTTTTAAGCAAATTATTCAACAAATTGTAATTAATTCACGCATTAATAAACATAAACGCCATGCGCCATTCATCTTTGAAATCATTATAATTATTGTCGCTACTGATTGAAATTAAAAAAATATAAAAAACCGTTTTTATTTTACTGTTAGTCATCTCAATTTCATTGCTCAGTGTCGGTTCGTCCTGATGGTGTCATATTCTAACAAATATGCAGAATATATCCTTTAAAATATACGTATACAGCAGAAAGTTCAAAGTCAAATTTTAAATGAAAACCCTTTATGTTAAAGAAATATTTTGAATAGGTAATTGTTGCACATTCTGACATGTATTTCTGGTTAGGGTTAAGTTCATTTGACACGCCTAATGGATTGGCTTTGTCTGTCGACAATGAAATGTGGCCATGTGTTTTTTGGGTCACTTGTAAGGGCCAATGTAGGTACTAAAATTTAGACAGCTTTTAGTAAAACTGTATCGTTCGACGCAACAACTGCTTTACTCGTTTTAACATTATTTCACTTCTTTATATTAATAAATTCATTTTTACTCTGGGTGTTGGTACATTTATTTATTCCTTTAAGTAAATATTCAACACTTTATTTTTATTTTATATTTAAATTCTAGAAAATTCTCTTTTCAATGCCATCACACTTTATAATTTTTTTTTAAATGCCGCCTAGATCAATTTTCCTTTGTTTTTGTGTCCAAAGTTTTGGTAAGTGGTAAAGAGTAGACCATGAAAACGTTAAAATGGTTTATTTTAACCTACATTATAATATAAGTTTGACGTGCTTGAGAAAAATGTATCCGTTAAGGCTATTTTATTTACAACCTATTTTTTAATAAAACAAAGCCGAATTTCTCGATAATTTTAAATGGCAACCCATCTTTGTTTTATTATGATAATATTCTTCATTTAATTTTCCCTCTAACGATGTATCACAAGTTAATAATTATTTATTATTATTATTATTATTATTATTATTATTATTATTATTATTATTATTATTATATTATTAGGTAATAGTAGAAATTAACGAGAAATATCATAAATGTAAATTCTAGACCTATATAGGCCTTAAGAAGTTTTGTCAAGACCAGTCTAGTATGCCGTGGAAAACAAAAACATTATTTCTGCTTTAATTACATCAAAATGTTAAACGGTATTAAATAAACTAACGAAGATTAAAATAAATGAATTGTTTTCCAGGGCATACTTGACATAACTTCTCATGGCTTATACGGGTTTAGAAATTACATTTATCATATCATATATATTTAACCTATTCTTCATGAATTCAAGAAGTAAATATATATTTTAAAATACAGTGAATCAGCATTACGATGACAGTTTAAAATTGCCTTTAACATACAGTCAACAAACAGTCATAATACATTTATTTTTTCGGATTATTCCATACTAGCGCAAAACTTGGCAACATTTGCCTCCTATCGGTAGCAAATGAAAATACAAAATTGACAATTTTAACATTAGGAACGATACACTATTTATTTCCAGCTTTATTAAATCAAAAGTGGTAAGAGTTTAGTGTTTGAAAGTTTTGTAGATTAATTATAAAAAAAACAATATGGTGAGACAGTGTCAGGTTTGCCAAATAACCGTTTCAGTGCCTGGAATTCGTAGTAGTCTACACATGCTATCGCCCTATTATGCGGGGTCTATCTTTGCTTTCCCGTTGTTGAGTTAAACAATTATCTTGCTTTCTTGTTCTATATTCAAGAAAAAACAAATTTCTCGACAATGGCGGACACGGATAACAAATTTATTTATGCTACAATGCTACTATGACAAATAATTAAATAGTATTACCAACATAAAATTTTAATATAAAAATTTACAGAATTTTGTATTTCATTTTCTTTTTAAATATGCATTTTTTTATTCGAAAAAAAATGCAAAATAGAAGAAATAGTATAAAGTACATGTTTTATAAATTTGTCCCGTTAGAAAAAACGTATGCTTTAATATACTATTTTGACGCATTATTCAGTTTTTAAAAAAATGGGATCAGCTCGTGCTGTGAAACTTTATACAGGGTGATTCCTAAGTTGATACTTCTTTTTTAGCTGCGTATAGAAGGCATTAAAATAAACAACATTTTTAAATACCTTTTTCAAAAAACTCAAAAATAAGGTAGGTATACTTACATTCATTTATTACACTATGGATCAAATACGGTCCTGCCTAACTTGCCCGTTGAATAACATTAAGAAAACTTCTGGGTGTAGGATGAGCCCGCAAGGGAAAGCGTTCTGCGTATAATCTCGAACAAACCGAACAAACGCCGCACTTTGACGACACTCACTCTAAATTGGCACCATATCTACTAAGTAGTTCATTGTTTTTAAGTTTTACCATTTTCACGTGTCACTAATTTAAAATTAACTTTTTTTAGAAAAACACACCGCAGCGATTGCTCAACACCACCCGTATGACTAATAAAAGATAAGAAAAACAAAATAAAGTATAGCGGGCTACGTTTTGATGACCAGGCCCGCACTTATATTTTTTACTTCTGTATCTCGCTTATTTTTAAGTTTTTTGAAAAAAGGTATTTGAAAATGTTGTTTATTTTAATGCCTTCTATATACAGCTAAAAAAGAAATATCAACTTGGGAATCACCCTGTATAAAAATAAAAAATAAAAATTATAATTTAATCGTGAGTTGGGCTATGCCATCGCTACGATACTCCGCCACTGGAACCACTTATAGCCGCTATAATGCTGCTCTAAAAACCTTAATATTGTTTCAGTAAATTAAATATCTTGGTTGTTAATTGAAGTTAAAGAGTGATTCAAAGTGTTAGATTACTAGTTAACCCCTCAATGAATAATAAATACTTGAAGCCTTGTTTAGATGAATTAAATATCAAGATTATTGAGGCCAGTAATTTTAATTTTATTCAGGGTCGTGCTACTAAATTTTTAATAATTTAAATTTAGGAAGAACACTTTGTTTAAACAAAATTTCTGTGAATTTCTGTCATTTTGACTAATGTTCTTGTTTCCGATGTCATCTTTTTTTACATTTTCTTTAACATTAATCCTATTTTATCCTTTTTAATGCAAAATTTCTTATTCGGAAAATTCTTAACGAACCTTTGGCGCCGGTCAGAAAATGTTTCGTTCCTACTGTAAAATAGTAAGCGGAAATCACCTGTAAAGACATTCGTCACAATTACAAGATCCCCGCTAGACAGCGCTGACCTATAGGTATCGGTTTAAAGTTCCGAAAACTAATAATGACAAATAAAGATTTTCTTTTTATTTCACCATAGTAGAGCTAGGATACGACGAAAGAAAGGAAGAACCCTAAACAGTTTTCAGTCTTGTTATTCCAAGTGAAACCTCTCAGTACGGACACCTCTGATAAGCGTATATTTTTACTTAGTCCGGAACTAGGTATATGAAATTCCATAAAAATCAACCTCTTTTGAGCGGACTCTCCTTTGGGCGGACGCGGACAGGCCGTTTTTACACAAATAGTGCGAAAACTCTGCTGTAAACGGACAAAACATTTTTTAAAGTATTTGGGAGACGAATAAGTACGGTGTAAAAACTCTCTAAAGACAGACCGGCAACCAATCGCGTATGCGTGGCAGCGCGAAAGGACTTCGCCGAATGAAAGTAGTGTGATTCCCCGAAAGCAGTCCGCCGTTTATTTGTGAGTTGTAAGGTTAAAATCGTAAATAATGGTAGAAAAACGTCGCGAGAGAGAAAATTGATGTTGTGGAAGTTTTTAATAGGGGAAAACTAAGTGTAAGAGATCCTAACTAAAACTAGTGTATTTTTGTTATGTTTCATAAATGTTTATTTGAACATATCTACATATATGTAGTAATAGTTTTACATTTACATATTACCTAATAATAAATTTCCCGTGGGCGGACACCTCTATTAGGCGGCCAGATTTAGACAATCCCGTAGGTGTCCGCCTAAGAGAGGTTTCACTGTATTCAAGATATTTTTTCCCTGCGTATGTCTCGATATCTCGAATGTGATAGGTACAATCGAAATAATTTTCAAAGGGCATCTAAAACCGACCTGAAGTCCAGCGGAAAATTCCTATTCGAAACTTACGTCCAAATCTGTATCCTCTAGCAGCTGCCCTTTAAAGGTTTATTGGTCCAAACTATATGTATCTTGTGGACAGCGGCGGCGCCAGAAAAATTAAATTGGGTGGACACACGCGGGCTCGATGATGTTTTTGGGGTGAACTTTACCCAAATCAAAAGTGACTTCAAAAAAAAAAAAATCGCCGCTTCCCGTGCGTGATCTCTCTTCCGTAGTAACTTGCAAAAAAACGTGAGCTCTCCCATGTGAAACCAAACTCTCCTCTGGTCCCAAGCTGACTTCTTAAAATAATGCCCTCCCCGCGTGTCTTTTCTTCCTCATTAACTTCCAAAAAAAAACGTGAGCTCTCTCATGTGGAACTATACTTTCCTTCGATCCCAAACTGCCTTTAAAAAATGTAGTACTCCTCTCAAAAGTTACCCAACCATATCCCACCCGGAAACTCCAACACAGGACCTAATCCCTTAATTCTTGAATGGGCACCCATCTTGTCAGGGTGGGTCCGCGCCCACCTGGCCGCAACCCTCCCTGTGGCGTCGCCGCTGCTTGTGGACGATTTCTACTTGGCAAGTCCGGCACATGCAATGAAATAAATCTCCTGAAATTAGAATTATTGCATCCAAACCCTTTAAACTTGATGGGACCACATTTTTTTAGGAAATTGTATTCGGTTTGTCAGAGACTTCATTTAGGATTCGTTGTTAACTTTATTGTATTGTGTATTGTAACGCCGCCGTGATTGATTACTCGATCGAGAATAAAATTCCAGCCAGGGCTGAAAAATATACATTTATTTTCCAAAAACGCTATTAAATATTTAAAAAAATCGGAACAAATAAATTTGGTAAAAGTTGAATAATATTGACTCAATTTGTTGATACAATGGTTTTTTAAAGAATGCAACAATAAGTTTACTTAGTTTTTCAAATAATGATAAATAAATTTAACACCCAGTTTCTGATTGTTTCAGGATCTTCCGACAAAATCACATAGTACCTGCAGTGATGGATCCCTACTTAGCATGGATAGTTCAGAAATGGATGAGGTATAATATATAGTATTTTAATACTTATGATAGCGGTATGGGGGCCGTATTGAATATTTGAATTTCGAAGTAATTCTAGACATATTAAACTAGAGTTGACAAAGCATTTTAAAAATTTCTTTCTAAAATAGACAAACTATATATTTTTGGAAACAGGAAAGTAAGACCTTTCATGTGTTCCATTGAAAAAATCACAACTTTACTCCACAGTTGCCTGATTAGTAAGTCAAGAATTAAGCTAACCGGGCCAGTTGAACTGTGAGAAAATAAAATCTGCCAAAGTTATGTATGTCACCGTCAAAGTCACCTGGTTAGTTAATTAATGTTAAAAATCTCGACATTAGTATTCTAGTTCCCGAGATTTGTTAATAGTCTGCTCATCGTGAATTACCTTGTATTGTTTAATTCATAAAGTAGATATTATTCACAAATTACATAACAAATTATAATTATGTTGTGCATAATATATAAATAATATGTAGTTTTCACTTAATTTCCATACCATATGGTTATTTATTTATGTTTAATTTTCTAGCTTATTCAATTTGTTTTTTACGTTTTGTCGAAGTCAAAAAATATATGCTTTAATGTCAGAAAGAAAAAAATGTATCAACACAGGTTTTATAAATTTTAACTTAAGAGTGAAGTCTAGTGATGCATTCGTAATTTCATTTTCTTATCCTTTTCGGTTTATTTAAAAGGGAGCCAAATACTCGTCCTTGAGTAGCAATTACCTACAGTTTTGAACTAAAAATTTTTTGTTTAATGAATTAATAACAGAGAAAAATGAAAATTTGTGTAATTTGTCCATTTTTATATTTCTGCTTTTATTATTTCCTAAATTCAAACTTGCTTAACTTTAAATTGTAGGTAATTAAGCTTCAAATACGGGTATTTGACCGATTTTTGGATAAAAGAAAAAATAATGAAATATACGAAATGGCGAAAGACGAAAGACCTTACTCTTAAAATAAAAATTTAAAAAAAATTAAAGTAATAGATTAAAGAATGCAAATAATTATATTAGATTTTTTTTTTATAATATATATAGTACCTCTTATGAGTACTCTTAAAATAAAATTTTGAGGTCCTGATATCAGCTGATCGATGACAAATTAGTGCTGTCATCTGTCAGAAAACGAAAAAATTCGTGACGCTTACTATATAAGCTATCTAGATCTTGCTTTACAATATACCTGATGGGTATTATTTGTAAAATAGAATGAACAGGATATTGAAAGAGGTTATCTGTTCTTTAGTAGGGTAATTTTTAAATATTTGGGGAAATGGGGATGGGGAGAATAAAGAAGATAGATATTACTTTACTTCCCCCCATTTCCCCAAATATTTAAAGAAGGTATTGACAGATATTTTAATGAACATAAGAACAGTGTTATCTACTTCATGAGAAAGTACTCTTAGGGCTTATGACCTTTATTTATTAACCTGAAGTAAATTTTTTACATATTTCTTCTATAAGAATAGCTGACTCAGTGCTGATTCGGCTAAACTTCGCCCTTCATAGTTGCTCCATGCCATTTTTTAGGCTAATAAAGGACGATTTATTATAACATGTTCATTAAAAATAAGTTATGTTCATTCCGAGAAATTGGACAAATTTGGGGTTGCTAGTTATTTGATGGTTAAAAATAGTAATATTAACATTGTTTTAAAGTTAATATGTTGGTTTTAGTAATATTAAAAGAATGAATCAATTCACTGCAGTATTTAGTATTATTAATATTGTTATATTATCAGGAAACATAATAAATTTACCATTTATAGAAATTGACGCAAAGTCATTTATCTAGATTATAAATAGTTAAGGACAGAGAACTGAACCTTAGGAACTCCACAATCAATTTTTAACCATTTAACAATACATAGTATAAGCAAAAGACGCTAAAAAATTAATTGAATTAATGTAGTTTACTATACCGGGTGTTCATTAGGGGGCTGAACTTTACTTACTTAAATTTAGTCCCTCCTCGCTATCACTTTTCACCGATTTGCACCCGAAAGTACGTGAACTTAGATAAAGATGATGGTAACCTTTCTAATGAACACCCGGTATAATAATATAAGGATACATAGAATAGGAAAAGGTATATTTTAATAATTTTAGCTTTAATTTATATATTTTTTTTTGTTCTAGGATTCGCTTGGTGTGCAATCAAGACATTCCTCAAAAGTATCTTTGAATGATAAAAAAATAGATACAGGTAATTAATGGCATACTATAAAATTCCAATATGACTGCGATTACGGTGATTCAATGTACTGAGGCAAATGATTTTCTTTAAAGTTATGCTGAAATGACTTCAATAACTGCGGTGGTGGCTCAGCGGTGAGTCACTGGCATTTGACCGTGGCGTTCTAAGTTCGATCCTCGGAGTGGGCACAATAAAAAAAGTGTGTCCGAATTTTAGTTGCTTTAAAAATGCAGGGAAGAGTGTAAAAGGTATCATCTTCCAACCCACCCCATTCACGCCGGTAACCAGGCCGGATGAGATCGGATATCTCGTGGGGTACGAGAGAAGGTACATACTCCTCAATCGGCGGCAATGACGCAAGAAACCCAGGATTAGCTCTTGGGGGGGAATCGCATGATTGAAGTTTCCCTCGTGATTATCGATTAGATAGCTACATCTTGCCATTCTTGTCTTGTCAGTATTTTTGTTAACATCCGAATGATTATGAAATTTTTATTTAGAATAACTATTACTTTAAAATTTGATAATGTAGTTAGGTTACAGCTAACTTAGATGAAACTATGAATAAATTAACATCAATTGTTGCGCTGTATAATGTAATTAAACCTTTAATTGAAGAACTAATGGGTTTAGACATAGATAGGGAAAAATAAATAAAAAAATATTTAGAAAAGTAAGATAATTTTTAATTATTATTATAACTATTAATAATTAGATTTAAGTAATTAAGAGGGGAATCATTAAAATTATTGGAGATATTTGTGTTTGAATTTAAAATTTTGCAGCACTTCCGGTTAAACCGTAAGTGAAATAGTTATTACTAATTCATGCGGAATACCTACAAAGTACAAGTAATCAAATAGCATTACATTTTTTACTTATTCTATTATATATCTGTTATAAAAACAATAAATTGTTTGGCTAATTTGACAATTTCCAACGTTTCATTGACACCCGTTATAGTATTTTAAAACGTAATTCTAAACTAAAGGTTATATTATTTTAAATGTAAAAATATTTATATTTATTACAACATTTTATTCAACTTTCAGAATCTGACTTAGAATTGGGACCTAGTTTTTCAACGACCCCCCTCAACCATAGTGCGGCACATCACAGGGTATCTGTTAGACCAAAGCGAACATATGGAGCACCAAGAAGAAAAAAAGGACAGGTAAAAGGTTATTTTTTTATTTTTATTCTAATTTCATTCCCATTATCACACGACCACATCTAAAAAAAATTTAAAATGGACTTGGAACTTTTTTTATGATAATTGTTGATAATTTTTTGGGGTTTTATCACGAGACCAAAATTTTTAATAAAACATAATGATTTGAATAAATGCATGTCAATAAGAGCAAAAAAGTTAGTTTTACTGGAAAAATTAGAGATTACCAAAACTTAATAAAGTCCAGTCTTAATTTCAACGAAATTTTTAATTTTAATCCCTATCTCATCTTTAATAATATAAACGATTAACACCTATCGTTTTTCCGCCATTTTCCTCTGATATTTGATAAATCTCTACACCTTCTCTGTCCTCAAAGTTCCACTAATTAAAATAAAACATTTGACAACAGCGTCAGATTTATTTTATAAATAACACCAGGTTTTAAATGTAGTTTTCTTCTAAGGACGAGTTAGTTCATTAAAGTGTGGCTAATGATTTAGCTTTTGGCTAAGTTTAATTAGCCCTGTTAGCCTTTAAAGAAAGCTAGATATCCTCTTTTAATTGGTTATCGTTTACAAAACTAATAATAATTTTTTTTTAAATAATTATTTTCAGATAATTTCATTCTAATTGTCTTATTTTTTAGCTTTCCTCGGCACTACCTGCAACACCTGAGGTTAATGAAGAGTCTTCCATCAGGAGCATGTCTCCAGAAAGCACCACAGGTAACTTAATTTCTTACTTTCAGTATTCCTAACCTAGAAACTATATATCAGAAACTATCATCTTTGTTGCACGGCAGAAAACTAACTTAGTAACTTCCCTTAGTCTTATCAACATTTAACCTATCAACTGTTCTTAAATTTTACCGGCGCAGTGTTTGACTTTATTCATTATTTTTTTTTACAGTTAAGGAATAGTATGCAAAAATACTTGCGAGCTATAGATAAGAAAGGATAATAATACCTATCTATTTCACTGCGGAAAGTTTTCAGCCTTTTTTATCGTTGATTTTCCAAAATTGATGTAAATTTTAATAGAATAGAATAATTTATTAGTCCAGCAGTCTTTCTACAAGTTATAGTTAGTTTATAAAATAAATTTTGCTAATTAAATCGAATTACCAAGAATTATAGCAGAATAATAGACTATAAATCAGAAACGATTATTGGTAACTTGCCAACATCTTGAGATACTTTATAACTCAGTACCTACCTATAAGGTAGTAATATCTAACTCATATTAATTAAAAACGCCATTTTTGCTCTTAATAAGACGCATTGTCCGCTTAAATCAAAATTGTGACAGTAATATTGCCTTTCCCGAATTGTGATTACTAAAATGTTTTTCTTTTTTAATAACACCTCCTTTAAGTTTATGTTTTGCTTGTGTCTGTGTTTTTACTCTGCATAACTCATCTTTAACTAATTCTTGCTTTCGCCTCGCTTTCCGTTCTTTCCAGAACCAATAACAGAGCTTTACAGCAGTACCGCTCGCAGCGTTCATAAGACAACCTTCTTTCATCATAGCTACGACAACAAACTAAAGTGTAACTCTTTGCCAGCGGGAGTTACTCCACCTACTTCCGATTCATTCAGACTTAGTCGGAGCAAGTCTAATGCCGGAAAGAGTCAGGACGATGCTAGTCTACATGGGGAAGAGAGAGAGGAAAAGCTTTCTCTGTTTGAAAGACTTTTTCCTAGGCGAAGTGCCAAGAAGAAAAAGAAAGATGAAATGAAAGATAGGGAAGAAAACGTTATCAAAGAGGAGAAGATCGTCAAGATGGAAGTTGACGGAGATACTCAGATACGGGTTAGCGAGGAAAAGAAGGTAAGGTATTGCTAAATACAAATATTGAATATTAAATCTGTCCTTGTTTTTTAAATTTAAATGTCAGTTATTGAAAAATAAAGTAATTTATTTGCATTTTAATCCCTGGTTTTTACAAGATGACCGCAGATGTAATTTTAAAATACATCGTGTTATCCGTTTTTGTGCCCTAAAGATGTTTAAGGGGCCACCTGAGGACCCCAAAAACAGTTTGCTGTATGTAAAGAAAGACTGAACGCATTCAGAATAAAATGTACGAATACAGATTGAGACTAACCATAGATAGAGTATCTCTTCCACAACTAATTATGGAAGACGTGCTATCCAATCTCGATCTTAAATTATTGGTACGAATTTCCCAATTCATATCCTTACTAGGATGAATAATGTAGTTTTGTATTGCACAAAGATTTTTAACCAGAATTACCTAACCAGTAAGTTTGACTGTGACATAACTAAAATTGACAGATTAGTAAATTAAAAATTAAGGTAACCGGGCCACTATGAATGTAAGATTATTTCTGCCAATGTCATGTATGTCACAGTTGCTGGTTAGTTAATTATTATAAAAAAAATTATGCAACCCGATATTAGTATATTAACAATAATGACATTTGACATTGAGTTTGTAAAGTCCGTACAATTACTGGCTGGATGCACGTCACAGCTTCTGACGTAATTTTTGATTCGAGTCATGTCGTTGATTAAATCGTATATTTTTCAATTCTGTCAGGATTTAATTAAACTTCAAAATTAACATTTGTTCTTTGCTAAATAAAGAGACATCTTTTCAGAATATGTTCAAATTAATTATTTTTCGCTTCCAAATTATTTTTAACACGTAAAAGTAAAGTTTGTCGAAATGACAAAGGTTAACAACATGAATTTTACATCAACCCCCCCCGACATAAAAAAAGAAGTAACTACAGCTTCAGCAGTAAGAAGTTTTTCCACTTTAAAAAGATTAAATACATATCTAAGAAACCATTCAGGCGAAGAGTATGTACAACAAGTTAAGCTTTAATAATCAAAAAATCCACATTGATATATGAAATAATCAAAATTTTTTGTCAAAACAGGCAACGAAATACGGTTTAGTTTTAGGCAAAAAAATATGTTGGGCTTTTAGTTTATGGTTAATTTTTGTTTTTTCAATAAATAAAAAATATACCTTATTCTTAATATTTTTTTGCTCAATTATGCTTATTTCATGAAGAAGCTTTTGTTTAACAAGTATATTATCTGTTTATATTACCTATATTAGTGTATTTGTATAACTCACTACAAGTTTCTTTAAATATAGGTAAGTATTTTTTATTTTGAAATATTTTTTTAATGTCCAAAACAAGGGTTTTTTGGGCTTGACCCCAAAAAAATTTTCTCCTTCGCCGATTTGCCTGCGGCGCTAGTTCGTCACTTTCCCTCCATTTGCCCCCCCCCCCCCCCCTTCCCCGAACTAGAATTCTGGCTACGCCACTGCAGACCTACCTTATTTTTTGTTATAATTATGTATTTGCGAGCTGTGACGTGCGTCCATCCACTAATTGGATGAACTATATCTTTTTTAACCATTCAGCCTTTAACTTATACCAGCTTCAAATTGTAACGATTGAGTTTATTATCTTGGCAGATGGTAATAAACTGGTGTCTGAGGTGTTTATATGATTTTTTAATCAGGGCTTGGTTTTTTTTCCACCAGTAAGGTGGACAATTTTAAGTGACCCTGACCAGATATATTTGTTGAATAAACTGTATACATATATTTTAAATTTATGGTGAACCTGACCGCGGCAGTGGCTCAGTGGTAAGTTATTGGCATTCGACCGTGGCGGTCCGAGTTCGATCCTCGGAAAAATGATGCAGTATGCTACTAGTGATTTCTAATATCGGGACAGAGAAGGGCATTATGGACCTCTGGGGGCGTAAAAAGGATAACTAGTACATACACGTGGTTCGGATCACATGTTAAGCTGTAGGGCCCGTCTGGCTGACATTACTCACACGATAGGGATACAATGGGCCTCATAGACCTAAGTATACAGGCTTTTCTGCTAACCCAAGCAATAACAAAAAATAATGTGAACTTGTTGACATATTTTTATTTTTATTATAATTTTTATAAAAGATCATTTCTAAAGCTGAGGATGATACTTTAAGCAGTTAATTTCTTTTACAGACTGTTCAGTTACATTCAACAACTCCTACCATGACTAAGAGTTACTCAGAAATGAAAACAGTTATATCATCGCAGAGTCACACGAAGCGGGAAGAAAGTAAACCAGTAATAGCACCGCGTACTGGTGCTGCAGCGAGACAGAGAATCCAACCTATTGACATTCCTGCATCACCTAGAGAGATACGCACTTCTTTAGCTTCAAGACCAAAATCACCACTTTCTCCTGAAAATTCCTTCAGCCCTGGTACTTCTCCTATTCACCTTGAGCTAGAAACCCTATTAAAACATCGTCAAATGTCTCAAACCTCATCTAGTCCGAAAGAGCCATTATTAGATACAGCACCGCAGTCACCTAAATTATTTCTTCCTTCTAACAGTCCCCTAATATCTAAAAAAGAATATACGTCTTATACCTCCAAATCCAACTATACGGAAACTAAGAGGGAGTCGAAAACAAGCACTGAAGATATTCGAAGTAAAGTTAAAATTGCTGGTCTTTCTTCATTACAACAAAGAGTTCTTAGCTTAAACGATAGTCCAGATGAAAATGATTCATTTAAAACTTTGACTGACTTTCCTGTTAAGCCTAACAGATCTGTTGGCAAATCACATAGCTTTAAAAGTCAGAAATTATCTGATGATAGCTTCCTTGCAGAGAGCCATAAAGGTAGTACTGAAAAAATAAAATCTGTTACTAAAGCAGCGTCATTAGATAGTGTTAAAGACCTTGAGGAACCGGTTTTAAAATCTGAATTAAGGTTGACCATAGAGTCTCCACCGAAACTTAACGAAAAGGAAGCTGAAGTTGAAGAAATTGAGGTCGTAGTTGAAAAGACCACACCAGAAATTGTTCAACTTAGTCCCAAAGTACCTAAAGTTCCTCCGAATTTTGCAAAATTCAAAAGTTTAAATGATTTTATAGCTAATGAAGTTAAACATTCTGAAAAGTTAACAGTAAGTAATACTCTTTTACCAGCAAATAAAGATTACTCTGAAATATCCTCGGCAGATATTGTACCTTTTGAACCTACAGTGCCAAATACGTCAAGCACGTATTCCTCAAGAGTCGTTGAGGAACACAGTGTTAAGACCATTACTGAACCAATGAGAATACCCAAGTCTTTCAGTAACGACTCTATTACTATTTCTGGACCTAGTCATACTGCAGTTGTTAATGTTACCAGTAGCAAGTCTGAAGATTTTAGTAAAAAAACGTCTAGTTCTGAAAACGAAATAGGAGAAAAAGATGGTTCTAAGATGATGTTGTATAGGGAAAGCCAAGTTTCTGTAACTAAGATTCAGTTAAAACATGAAACGACTCAAGTTACTAAAACCAGTGTTATATTGCCGAGGCCAAACGTTCCAGAATTTTTAAATAAGCAGCTCAATAAGGTTGAAGCACGGCCTACAAGCAATATTATCTTCTCCATGAAAAGCCCGAAAGTAACTCCAGAAGAAACGCAAAGTGTTAGACCTAAAACGCTATTTAATTTTCCTATGACTGAAACTAACAATATTAAATCTCAGATGCCAAGGAAGTTTAGCAAGGATGATGTAGAAATTATCGAAAAGGATAAGGCAGATGATCAGGAAGAAAAAGATGTTTCACCACCAAAGACACCGCCGGTCGTCGTTACGCCTACTACACCAACTCAGAGCAGGTAGGATACCATCTAAATAGATACTATCGTAATAATATTTATCAGTTTGTAGGAAAAAAACATTACCTGGTATGACATAGGACTCTCTAACATTGTTACCAGCCTTACATACCTGTTGTACGAGGTAAATTATTTTCCCTACGCTATACAGGATGCTACAAATTCGTGTGCGTACAAGGGGATCTCGAAAACGGTAAGAGATACCAAGATGGTTAAATTAAGGCAGAGTTGCGTATTTTGGGGCTTAATAATTTGGTAAAAGAAAATTGTAAACATTTCGAATACCTTCGGAGATATCCGAAAAAAACCGAAAATTTTAGTTTTGGTTTTTAATTTTTTGCGCCTTCATTTTTGACGTGGGAAAAAAACAAAAAAGCTTTCGCATAGCCGTTCTTTATGGTCTACCAGATGGCGTTAATAGTTTTCAAATTGGACGTTTCGTTCTTTAGATACCAACCTTTTAAGGACTTTTAAGCTTTGGAAATTTAATACAATTCAAAGGATTTTAAAGTGTTGTCGTCGAATACCACATCACTAGCATTTCAAATTATCCTTTCTTTACTATTACGGCCCTGGCAATTATTTTTTTTATTAGAAGAAGTTATGGTGTTTAGGCCGTTTATTTTTTCAAAAAGATTTACAGTCACAATACTCTAGGTAGTAAGCAAGTGTTAAAAGCATGAGAAATAATTCTATTTTTTATTAGTATTTTATTAATATAACGTATAATATCTTAAGTTCTATGATTTTTGCCTTAGATCTAGACCGAAATACTGTAAAAACGAAAAAAATAATACTCCCGAGTGAAGAAAAGGTAACTGGAATCTAGTTAAGTTACTGTGATGCGCTTATGTTTATTTTAAAAACAATTTAATTTTTTTTCACTGTTTAGAAGATTTGATGATGTTAGTTTCAGGCGAAACATGTAACAGAAAAATATTTGAGGCCGAGATTTTGGTTCTCTTTTCTCACAAAATTTCAATTATCAGGCCTCTTTGAGTAAGAATGGACGGATTTTTCAAATCAGAAATCCTTTAGTTTTTAGCTTGGCTCTAAATGTCCAGGACCGTAATGAAATGAAAAAATTAATTTGAAAAATGTGTTATTAGATGACAACACGTTAAAATTTCAAAAACTTGTACATTGTATTCAATTTCTAAAGCTTAGAAATCCCTAAAACTGTATTTAAAATTCCAGGTCCGTATTTAAAAAAAAAAATAATTGAGGTTGGTATCTAAAGAACGAAACGTCCAATTTGAAAACTAATAACGGCATCTTGTATAACATAAAAAACGGCTACAAAAAAGTGTTTTTTATTTTTTTCCCAAGTCAAAAATTAAAGCGCAATAAATTAAAAATTGAAATTTCTGGGTTTTTCGGATATCTCCGAAAGCATTCGGAATAATTACAATTTTTTTCGCCAAATTATTAAGCCCCAAAATATGCAACTTTGCCTTAATTTAATCATCTTCGTATCTTTTACCGTTATCGAAATCCCCTAGTACGCACACGAATTTGTAGCACCCTATATAAATATTGTTAAAAAATGTGTGCCAAAATATTATTTATAAAACGAATAGTTTCTCTTATTATACAACACTAATACGGAAAACGTTATCACATCGGAATTTTTAATTGGAGAAGTGCACTTTTGTGATGACACTAACAAACGCCTTTTAATTACACATAAATATACGACATATCGCTATCTTAATCCCCCCATTCTGATCATTAATTTTGTAAAATTCGTACTTTATCTCTTTTTCTAAACAAGTATCATCAATTAAGAGCGCTAATCTGATAGTAAATAAATAAAGATAATTTTTTTTTTAGATTTAAGAAAAACGACTCCAAGCCTTCCTCTCGCAAATCTTCCGTCATATCCATTACTCCAGACTCGTCAAACAAGGACCCCATAAAAGAAAAAGCACTTAAAAGTCGTTCCATCTCTCTCGATTCATTAAAGGGCGAAGACAGGGCTGAAATAAGTACTTCAGATAGGTCTTCACAGGACAGCCTAGATAAACTAGAGAAAAAGTCTTCCGAAAATGTCGTTCTAAGAAGAAGATCTTTGGTAAAGCAAAAAAATGATGAAGAGCCGGAATTAATGAAGGTATTTGCCAGGAGATCTTTAAAACTTAAAGACAGTGATGTTGATCAACTTCAGGAAGCTATTGCCGAAGATCAGAGACAGAGGTAATTTAGTTAAGATAGAGGAAATATACATCATAGGTTAGGTTAGGTAAGAGTGGCAGACCTTTGGTTCTGACCAAACAGTCTCACGTAGTCCTATTAGGTCCGTTGTGATACCACGCGTGTTCCGTAGAACTCACCTTCATCAGATCTCTGATGGTTAGTGCGGCATACACCGCAGAAGGATTTTAACAACTTATTCAAACCAGCCACTACTATTCAGAAACTTGCACAGTCGTCCAAGTTGTAAGTTGCTTAATTCCTCTAGGCTATCGAAAAATGGTTCACCCAGAGCAGTGAACCTTCTTCTTGCGAGGCCAGGGCATTCACACAGAAAATGTTGAATACTTTCTTCCTCATCTCTGCAACTTCTGCAGATGTCGTTAGTGGGTATTTGCATACATTCGGCATGTCTACCGAAGAGGCAATGTCCGGTAACAACCGCAGTAATATTTCTCACGTCATTCCGACTGTGTCTCAATAGTTCTGCGGTTCTCTTTTTTTCGAATGTGGGCCACAGTTGCCTAGATGTACTACAGGTTATCAACTGTGTCCAACTGTTCTGTGCAAGCTGCTTGGCCGTGTAATCAATCTCCTCTTTGACAAATCCCAGTGGTTTGTTCACCGTATTGTCTGCTAGATCAGCTGGCATGCCTGCGCCCTCTCTCGCTAGCGCATCGGCAGCCTCGTTGCCATCTATTTTGGAGTGTCCAGGACCTAGCACAGAGTAACCCGATGTTGGTTGCCAAGTGTGCATAGATTGTTGCGGCATCGCTTTACGAGCTTTGATTTGACGCTGCTGGAACAGATTGCCTTAATCGTCGCCTGACTATCACTGAAGATGGTGATTGACGAGGCTACTTCATAGGTTAGTGTATCATCATACTTCGTATTGGGCTTAAGACTTTATTTCTCAATTAGCTGTAGCTATTTTTAGGTGAAGATTGAACCAACTCGAATGAAATCTATAATGTAATTTTCCAGGTTCATGTGCGGTCTCGAAAAAGCAAAAAGATACGATCAGATTGAGACAAATTTGCACATTTTGAGGCTCAATATCTTTATAAAAGAAAATTATAAATATTTGTAATACTTTCGGAGATATCCGAAAGAAACAGACATTTTTGATTTTGTTTTTAATTTTTTACGCCCTAATTTCTTCCTATTACAATGCCAAACTTAGTTGACTTATTCTGGCCCTTGTCATTTTACACCTACAACTGTCAGTTTAGATCCCTTTAGGCTCAATTTTATAAAGTCTTTTTAAACCTAAGTTTAATCCTAGGTTTAAACCGAGGAATAATTCTAAATTATTATAAATCATATCTGTTCTCTTGCCCAATTTTATAACTCAACTTAAAACAACTTTATTGATAAAAAAAGTACGATATTCACAGGTTAGAAAACGGATATATTAATATTTCATTAAGTACAAATATTTGTTCAATATACCACTCCGGAGAGGCGGCCAGGCTGTAGTCCGAGTCGGGGCTGAACCCTTGGTTTTCTTCCCATGTTCTTAATGGGTTTTAAGGACCTCCTCCAAGCGGTGTTCTTAAATAGAGACAGCAGGGGACACTAAGAGTATGTTGACCTTACATAGTAAAGTTTAGAAAAATTACTGCCAAAACAAAAGTTTTAAACTGTAGGAACTGCGCTGTACATAATGGTTATATAACATAACCGAGGTTTTGCTTGGCCGTCAGGCTAGGTTGTGCACATTTATACTCCGTTCGCTCTTTCATACATTATACGATTATTTAAACTGAAGTCCAGTTTAAATCGAAGAAATGGCAATTTTATATTGTAGGATTCACAGCAAAGTTCGAGTTAAAAGTGATTTACCTGGTCATAACTTAAAATAATGTAACATTATAGTATATAACAAGTTATAACCCGGTTGATTATTCTTAAATTGAACTTTGCTGTTAACCCCACATTATAAATCGACCCTTTTTGACATTTCTACGATTTTAGAAATATTTTTCGGTTTAAACCTTGGTTTAAACTTCGGTTTAAGAGGACTTTAAAAATTGGGCCTTAGTGAATACGGCTATAAAGGTTTTTCTGTCTAGGGTCAGTGTTGCTGTAATATAATATTATTTTCTTTGAAGACCAAAACCTTTTATAAATGAAACTCTTTCGTAAAATAAAAAAGTTCAATTCAGTTCCAGAGACCTTAAAATTAATAAGAAATTGAAGAAATAGTCCATACTTAAAGTGGAGTGGGAATTTAGAAGCCAAAAAATAAGAACACAAAGTCTTCCTCCACTGTTATATTATAGAAATATTTTAAGCAACTTCTCTACATGTTTCGAATGTAGAAGCATTCATCTTCAGGAGAAAAATTAAAAGAAGAAAAGACCAGTAGATATTACCCTATTACCACCACAATTATGTTGCTCAGTTAGGGTGATATCTACTGGTCTTTTCTTCCTTTAATTTTTCTCCTGAAGATGAATGCTTCTGCATTCGAAACATGTAGAGAAGTTGCTAAAAATATTTCTATAATATAACAGTGGAGGAAGACTTTGTGTTCTTATTTTTTACCTTCTAATAAGAAATTATTATTGAGTTTGATTTTATTGTATCTTGTTTACTTTATTTACAGAGAATCCGATAAGGAAAATAATACGAAAACTACTCCAGAAGCTGAAAATAAAATAATAAACTCCAAAGATGAAAAAATCGTGATAGAAGAATGCGCAGAATCGAAAACGGTAGCGAAACAAGAAACGAAACCCATAAAACAGCCGTTCACCGAAATCAAGAAGCCGTCAGAATTTATTAAAAATCTCGCCAAAGATGAACCAGAAGTCCAGTTGAGACGAAGTCTGAATAATAATATTTTTTTATCTACCCAACGGACTGCTAGCCTGAGCTCGCCAAAGACTATAGTCACCGATTTTCATATTAAAAAACAGTCTTCTCTAAACGAAAGGCGAAAGACTGATCAGTGGATTAACGTTAAAAATGAGGAAAGTACTGAAGAGAAGAATACAGAATCGGAAATAATTACAAACGTCTCAAATAAAACTGAAGAAATTCGAACTGAAACGAAGAATTTTAGTCAAAGAAGGGCCGAATGGGAAAAAAGGGTACAACAAGCGCAAAAGTAGGTGTATAAATATAGATAAGTCAGAAACCATAAGAAAAGGCTAATACAGGGGACATGGACATATAAAAAAAGAGAGATAAAACACCATGTGTTTACAATTAAGCATTTGAAAAATGGCAAATCTATTATCCTTACTAAGGCAGGGACATGTGTTTGTTAGAATCAAGAAATAAATTTATTTTTATTAACATTTTTATTTACAATTCATATGGATGATGTCTCTCTAAAAAGAGCCACGTGACCTTTGTACATTTTGAGAAAAGGCTTCTGTAATATTGCCACGTATGTTGCATATAAAATTATGAAAATTCTCCAACTATTCTCACCCTAAAACTTTTACTTTGTTTATGATAATAGGGTAGGTAAATATAAATTTAATGATTTTTAACTTTTGCTTTAAAACATGATATTGTTGAGTACTTGGTTCCATATTGAAAAACTAAAAATGGTAAGACCCTGTTCTATCTGAAGAAACAATCAAACAAATTTTTTTTTTTCAAATTACAAAATTATATAAATTAAATTGTTTTTATCTTATCATGTAGGTAGGTATTTTTTAAAAGAATTTCGGATAAAAAAAATCAATATATTTTGCAACCTTTATTAATAATATAGAATTACCTACACCACTGCTTAAGCTAAAAAACACAAACTGAAAAACCTGACGTCGCCAGAACATCAATCTGTGGTAAGAATAGTTAATTATTTTACACACCACGCTCTCGCAAACAATTGTAGATTGCTAATATTATACTCTAAATTAGGGCCGATTTATCCATTAGGCAAGAAAGGCAGCTGCCTAGGGCGGCAGGCTGATGGAGGGCCGCAAAATTTTTAAGAACGAGAATGATGTCCGTTAATATTTTCAATCAAATATTACTGAGGGGGGAGAGAAAAGAAAATTTAAAGGCCATAAACCAAGAAAGAAGAAAAGCGAATGATGCGAATTGGGTGCTTTTCTGCCAACCCCGTCATCTCGTGATGGTCGGTATACAGCTAATCTAAGGTACACAGTCTCTTAGTCGCGTGTTTACAATATACAAAAACGTAAAAAAAAAACAACTCAAACGTTATTAAACATTTTTTAACTGCTAAATATTTATTATAACAAAAAAAATGTAGTGCCACCAATCTAACAAGTATAAAATCCCTACTGATATTTAACAGAAAGTCGATTCTACCGATGACACCCGAGTTTTTTATCGACACTCTCAGAAATTCGGCTCCACTCGTAGTAAAAATGCCCGTACAGCGTGATTTTACTGTTACAAATTTGATGTAATTAAGAAACTATAAATAATTAATTTTACAAGTATTAAATTAAAAACACATGACAAATCATCTAATATATGTAATATAACCTTCGTTTTTAAACGCAGGCGATAGATTTAGGACAATGCGTAGAAATTCGCCATCATTGATTTCTAAACCGATATTTGATCGAAACAAAATGTAGAAAATTCTGTCTCTCTTTTTTTATGTCTCCGGTCGAACCTTCTTTTTTGGTCAGTCAGATAAAACATGACTAATAAATAATATTTTACAAATAAACTTCTCTTCAACGCCGAATAATTTGTATGGTTTTATTAGGAATGTTTTATTTCACGCATTGTTTAATTAAGTCTATAACTTTTTTACTAATTTGATCGTAATTCAGACTTAGTTACCTATTTTACTGACGTAGAAGGTAACATTTTCTGACAGTACCGAAACAAATATATGACCTGTTGGCAAAATAAAATTTACTTAAAAATTAGGTCCCCTTTTTTGTCTTGAGATCAGTCGCTATTAAACATAATCCATTTACGTGTAGAAAATAAAAGTGGGTTTGCTCAATAAAGTTGCGTTTTAAAAAAATGCATATTGTGAAATTGATAAAATTAAAAAATAAATTCAAATCGCGACTAGCTAAGCTTTGTAGACAGTAAAAAATTAATAGTTTAAAAATGTGTTAGTTACTTTAGCGTTTCTTTGGAAGACTACTGTGTTTGGACAATATTATGTTTTGTAGTGACTGCTTCTTTGCCCTTTATTGTAAATTAGTCAATGAATGTGATAGTATTAGTACTTAGAACAAAATATCATCTGTTAATAAAAGTTCGTGTGACTTTATATTTGTAATGAAAACACTATAATTGCTAAATATTCACACGAACAGATATTTTGTCTTTAATAACCTATATTCTTGTATCATTTAGGGTAGTTCTATTTTTACACTTAACCGAGGAAAGTAAGACAAATATAATTAGTTTATATTTGCAAATTTTGTACATAGTCCTACTAATTTTCTTTTGCCGAGCAAAAGTTGAATATTTAATTAGTATTTTATGGTTTTATTTTTTTTTGTTTTAAGCTACCAAATATTTTATTTATTTTTGTTCGTCTACTACAGGGTTTTTAAAATTGTTGTAGAAGTATTTTTGTAAATGTGTATTATATTTTTCCTCCTCTACAACTGTTAGTTTGTATCAACGAACTAGAGAAAACCAAAATTAGTGAAAATTTTGAAGTGGCAATGAATGAATTTATATAATATTTTGATTAAAGAAAAGTTTTAAAACGGAACCAGAATGTAGACTCATTAAATATTTTTACACGTGGAAAAGATCCAAGAACAAATTCTGTTCAATTCAGATTGAAGATAGGGAAACATGTAATCAATGTTAATTATATTCACGGTCTTCTCATGCCATTTTATTAACATATTATGTTAAATACATTTTGAATTTCAATTATTAACAAATCCTACGATATTTACATGCATGCAACTGCAATTTTTCTTAAAATATCTGGATCTCCTTTTCATACGGTTTGAGTTTTTTAAATATTTATTGATTTACACGATCAAAATGTCATCTGTAAATTATAGACTTATTTGTTTCCTACCTTATATTGTTAGTAGATTTCAGATTCTTCTGCTTAAAATTCTGGATATACAGATGATATGATAATGACGTGCTAATATTTTAGGGTGTGATTTCTTAAGTCATTTTATGAAGAAAAGTTCATATAAACATATGTCCTAAACGGCTTAAATTTTTTGCTACAGGGTGTTGAATATAATTTTTTTAAATGCGTTTTTTGTAATATATCCGAAAGTACTTTAGATAATATTTTCAATTTTGGCATGTGCTAATATGGCATAAAATCACAGGTTTTAGTTATAAAAGTTATTTTTTTGTCCCACCAGTGGCGTCCCTGCAAACATGTCCTCTGATATTTTTTAGAAAAAGTGGTACGCCACTGACATTTTTTCATATGGATTTTTTTTTCTGATTATACTGGTTAATTCTACATAAAAATAAATAAAAATGGTTATATAAAGTACTTTCAGAGATATTACAAAAAACGCATTAAAAAAAAATAACATTCAACACCCTGTAGCAAAAAATTTAAGCCGTTTAGGACATATGCTTATATGAACTTTTCTTCATAAAATGACTTGAGGAATCACACCCTAAAATATTAGCACGTCATTAAGGAACACCCTGTATTGTATAGCATACTTTATAATATGTCAAATTTCAATAGTTAAAGAAGAAAAATTACGGTGATTGCACTTCTTAATATATTAATATTGGATTGCATAAGGATTTTTACCATTAATTAACTAACCAGCAACTTTGACTGTGACATACATGACGTTGGCAAACATTATTGACTCAAAATCAAAGTTACCGGGTTAGTAATTTAAAAATATAACCGGGCCACTTTGATTGTAATAAAAGTATGTTTGCCAATGTCATGTATGTTACCATCAAAGATTTCGGTTAGTTAATTATCGTTAAATATCATTATGCAACCCGACACACAGATATATTAAGCAAAATGACTCGTACATTCCTATATTAGTGGGTTATTTTGACAACCAAAGGTGCAAAATGCTGCATGGAAATAGAATAAGGTTTTTAACTGAAGCCACGTCCAATACAATACAATCCAACCCTTTTTGTAAATACATATGATATTTTAGACACAAAAGATTTTATTGATATTTATATTATTCATACCTATTTATTGAAAGTTTTTTCGTAATAACTTAAGTGGGCTCCAGATAGATACCCTACTCGCCTGTTTAGATCATTAAGTTTATATAAATTTTATGTAAAGGTGGCAGGAGTTTGACTTTTATAAGTATCGAAATTATTTTAAGGAGCACATCGTACTTACCTTGGCATTCTCATAACTACTAGATGACTCCTTCATTTTGATGTAGTGATATGTCCTACCTTATTGAATTGAATAAAAGATAAGAAGTAATTTACTTTATTTTAAATGGGGAGAAATAATATTCTAAGTCAACCTTCACTAAGATATATTTTATAAGAAACCTTTATTTTAAACTACATGTTTCGAACGTATAAATGTTCATCTTCAGGAGAAGTATAGCTTATGTTGAAATACATAATAGAAAATTGTAAGTGACAGCCTCATAGAGCTTTTGAGGAAGTTAATTTATAAAATAAAAGTGATGAAGAGCTTCCATAGAAGTAGGGGAGACTACTACCAAGTTCTATAGATAAAGAAAGGAGAATGGTTGATAAAGGGTATTTTAATGTGATAAAATGAGAAA
The DNA here is from genome assembly GCA_935413205.1 of Polydrusus cervinus. Lineage (NCBI taxonomy): Eukaryota > Metazoa > Arthropoda > Insecta > Coleoptera > Curculionidae > Polydrusus > Polydrusus cervinus. The sequence continues at coordinate 50,072,898 of OW284514.1, forward strand.
CGTTAGGGGAGAATGATTATAAAATACCCTTTATCAACCATTCTCCTTTCTTTATCTATAGAACTTGGTAGTATGTTTTTCTCCCTTACTTCTAAGGAAGTTAATTACTTTTCTTTAATAAATTAACTTCCTCAAAAGCTCTATGAGGGGTCTGTCACTCACAATTTCCTAATATATTTTCCAACATAAGCTATACTTCTCCTGAAGATGAACGTTTATGCATTCGAAACATGTAGAGTACAATAAAATAAAGGTTTCTTATTAAATATATCTTAGTGAAGGTTGACTTAGAGTATTATTTCTCCCCATTTAACTTGCCACTTCAAGTATGGACTACTTCTTCAAATTACTTTATTTTAATTTTTTAGCATTGTTAATCTTATAAATAAAAAGCGTTTAATATTATATTTTTTTTATCAAAAAATTTGATTAGAAAATAGAAATGTGGGTTGCAATTTAAAAATAAATTGACATTTAAAGTTGCACCTAAATGATTTAAGTTTTTACCAAAACAAAATAATAAAACACTTTAGCAGTAAAAAGCATTAATTCCTGCCATTACCTTTTTTACACTACACATTTGATGCATTTATTACTTCAAAATTAAAGACTATTTTTTAAGATATTACCCTACTGTAGATATTAGAAGTGCCTTTTAATTTTTTTAGATTAAATTTTATTAACAATTCTGTTAATTAATGTTTGTTACATAGAGTTTAAGTAGACTGTTTCACAGTATTTTAAAAATATATATTTATACAGGGTGTCCGGTAAGTATGGGGCAAACATCGAGAGTGTGTAGGGAACGTTAAAACAAGTCTACGTGGTTCATATATTTTTTTTTCTACAGTGCCTCCTGATCAATATATCGGGCCTCAAAGGGGGTACCAAGCGATTAACCTTTATCGTATTAAATGTACCACCTCGTATATTTCTATACAATTTTCTTTGGTATTTTGTACACGGGATAGGTACCCGAAAATAGATGCTATAGTTCTTCAAAATTACTGGCTGGGTGCACGTCACAACTCGCAAATACATAATCACAACAGAAACATAAAATAAAGTAGGTGTGTTATTACTTAAAAGGCTTCAATTACCAATTACCGAGCACTGTATTTTAAAAGTGTGCTCGAAGCAATATTGTGCTTGGAGCACTTTTTCCAAGCAGTTACTGCCCAGCACTGCGTGGAGCCCGTTATGACTGTCAGGAGGATTATAGAAAAAAGAATTATATGAAACACTAGATTTTTTACCGTTCCTTACACGCTCCAAATAGGGCCCCTAGACTTACAGGTCATTATATATTTGCAAGACAAATAATAATAATAAAATGCTGCCAGCTGTTCTAAACGAGGCTGGTTTACCCTAAAAGACGCTTAACCAAAACACGTTAAAACCCCAAAATTAAAGTAATGTAAGTTTCACGCAATCAGGTTGTTAAATTCCGCATATGTTATGTCTGTTTGTTGGTAATGCACTACTATAACATGGATTTGGATTTATTATTTATATAAATAAATACGTAAAAGAAACAACGTTAAGGTTTCAAATCTTCACATAAATTTGTTTATTTTTATATTAAAAATAAGAACAAAAACATGACATGTTTCCGAGCACTGCTACTTCGTCAGATGTCGAAATGGAATTGACAAACAAAGTTGTAGGTATAGAAATATTTACCTGTTAAAAACTAATTAATTAAAAAAATCCCTATAGTACCAGAATTATACAGTATACTATAGAGAATTCTTTGAATTAATTAGTTTTTAACAGGTAAATATTTCTATACCTACAACTTTGTTTGTCAATTCCATTTCGACATCTGACGAAGTAGCAGTGCTACGAAACATGTCATGTTTTTGTTCTTATTTTTAATATAAAAATAAACAAATTTATGTGAAGATTTGAAACCTTAATGTTGTTTCTTTTACGTATTTATTTAATATCAAGTAACGATCGACTCAATTACATATTTATTATTTATGTTTCTTAAAAGAACTTGATAGTTAAGAGACAATCGTCTCGTGCGAGGATAATTTAGGTGCGTATTTTTTACTGTTACACTTTAAATTGAACGGAAAACTAAATTTTAGATTTTAAAAGTTGTTATACATTTTGTCTCCGTAGAACCAGATTATTGCATGCATCGTTATAAATTTTACGGCTTTAAAGTATCATACCTATACGTTGGTATACAGAGTCGCCAATCGAAAACGATTAGCGTTATTTTTTGGCCTTTAATGTTATTTCTTTAAGAAATACTTGGCTACGTTAATCTTATTATTAAGACGATAAGTTGAAAGTGGCCGGAGTAGATACTTCTTAAAATCCAGTTTAATATATGTGGGTACCCTATTTGTCCTAATTAAAATTCGCAAAGTCAAAAAATTTTGTTGGAAGACTGATAAAAAATTGATTTACTTTTTATTATATTTATACAGGGTGTTACTTAATGATATATATGTACCATCGCGCCGATAAAAAACTGGGACAGGAAATTTTTCTATTTTCTCCTAGACTATTAAGAATAATTTTACATCAAGCCTGGTACCAGTAAAATGTCATGAAAATTTGCATGTCAATAAAGATTGTCACTTTATGATTGACTCGTCAAACATACAATCATATATTATTTGTAAATATGCCACAATTAACCCCCCAGCAAAAGGCAATTATTTATAGTCGGTTGCGAGATAGTGTTGCTATTAGGGATATTGCAGATGAACTGGGAGTAAGCAAGAATACCGTGCTATTGGCAAAACAAAAAATAGCAAGACATGGGACTATTATTAGGAATGCAGGTTCTGGTCCCCCTAAAATTTCTACTGATGATCATGATAGAAGACTGGTTAATTATCTAAGGCATCATCCCTTCGAAACTGCAATTAAGGCAAAAGAAGAGACGAATTTTCCAGGTTCTGCAAATACCGCTAGAGACAGGGTTCGAAATTCCGATATACGAAGCCGTTGTGCTGCCAATAAAAATTTTTTAACGGAAATAAATAAACAGGGCAGGTTAGAATTTGCACATGAATATATTAATCAAATAAATTTATGGGAAACAGTTATATTTTCTGACGAGAAAACTTTTCAGTCATGCAATAATAGGAGAATTCGGGTGTATAGGCCTTCCGGCATGCGGTATGATGAGAGATACACCCACAAAACCAACCAAAGTGGGCGTTTCTCCATAAATGTTTGGGGCTGGATTAGCGCTAGAGGACCAGGACTTTGCCAAATCGTCGAAGGAAGACTAACTGCAGCAGTATACGTTAATATACTAAACGAAGTGATGATACCATCGGTAAACGCTGTATACGGTCAAAATTACACATTTCAGCATGATAATGCTCCAATACACACAGCGCGCATTGTACAAAATTTTCTCCAAGAAAATAACATAGCAGTTCTTCCCTGGGCTTCGAAGAGTCCCGATTTGAACCCGATAGAAAACATTTGGGGTGCCATGGTCAAATCTATGTATAAACATGATTTTCAACCTAGAAACAGGGATGAATTACGTCATAGGAGAAATCAAGCTTGGGATGAAATAACTGTCGAATTATGTAGAAACTTAGTTTTAAGTATGCCACAAAGGCTTCAAAAAGTAATAAACAGAAATGGTTCTATGACCAAATATTAATTTTGTGTTGTTTTAAAAAACTTTGTGTTCGCAATTTTTTTCTTTTTATTAAATGTATTTTATTACCTGTATTAGCTTTATTTATTATTTTGTAGTAATGGTAAATATAATAATTTATAAAATATTTGACTTTAAAAAAATCTAATAAATTTACTTTATCCATATTATATGATGTCTCTCAAATTTAACCACCCCGTATCGAAAAATACAAAACATTCCATTATGTAACCTAGGTTACTTTTTAAATTTTGAATGTTTTTCCTTTTTAGCTCTAGACACCTTTTATAGTCTAGGGGATATGTATTTCTTACATTGTTTTTGTAAATCTCTTGTCCCAGTTTTTTATCGGCACAATAGTACTTATCTCAGTGGGCAATTCTAGAACCAATTTTAAGTCGTGTTTTGATATACTGTTAATGTTTTACAAAGCATTTTAGGACATATGGGTATATGAACTTTTCGACTTAAAATTGGTCCTAGAATCACCCATTCAATTAAGTAACACCCTGTATATTGATTTAATTTTTCTCAATAAGCTGAACTTTTCATGAAGTACTTATACCTCGTTAAGTAGAAAAGAAAATAGTTTTTCATATCTTAAATGGTTTTTGGACACGTTGTATAATCTGAGACTAATCAACTGATGGTTCTCGGTCTCCTAACCAGCCGTCAGCGGCATATTTTTTAAAATCTAATTGTCGCATCTTAGATAACTACTTGTTAATTTCGGACGCCCATTGAAAGGCCAACATTGTGTTGGCTATTTCTATTTTTATTCGCCCCCCCCCCTCCCCTATGTTATTCTACGGAGAGGCCTAAATTGACAAAATGAACCGTGTAACAATTGGTTATGTACATAAGTATTGTTTGTATTATGTTTCTATTAAAACTCTATGTATGCACTTTCATGTTCTAACCCCAAATGTGATGAAAAAGATATAGAAATAATAGTGGATCCACGCTTGCCTTTTGAAAGATAATTGTTGGTGCTTGAGAGATAGAATTTATGTATACCGTGTGTTGATATTACCTTGATGTATATTAGATATAAAGAATTAATTGCAATATCTCGTAAAAATAAATGTTTATTCTAATTTTAACTCTAGTTTCATTTAGATCTAAAATACTTCTCAACTCGTTTAAAATATTTCTAGATCTTTACCCGCCAAACTGAAAACTTATCACCCTTCATATTTAACCCCTCTACAAAATATAACAATCCGTAAGGTTTAAAATAGGAAGGTGGAGTCTACAAGATCTAAAAAAGTTATATATTTTTTTGTTCTTACAGATTTTGAGATATTGACTGAAAATGGTTAATATCTCGAAAATTTTTCCAAAAATAAAAAAAATGTAGAAAAAATAAAATGCCATTTTTTCTCAACGTTTACGAATTATAAAAAAACTAAACAAAGTATTGATTTTTTTTCACAAATGGAAATGTATCTATGTGAGAAAGTTATTATTATAAAATATTGAAAATCGTTTTTTTTTATATAAAAATAACTTTCTCACATTCTCCAATAATCCATTGATAAACTTAATATAATTTAAAGCTTGAGCTTTTTTTAGGTAGATAACAAAATGCAAAATGTGCTTTTAAGATATTTGGTTACTTCATGCTATGAGGCTCCCCACTGACTGTAGTTACCATACTTATCTAGTATTCACCTGAAGACGACTGGATATACTTACCAGTTGAAACGTTGTGATTCAAAACAAATAAAGATAATGCAAGTCCAAAACTCTTCTTTCATTCATTCTTATTCTTAAATAAAAAAGCCTTTAAAACTCAGTATTTAAAACAGGTCCATTTATTTGCAGAATTAATACGAAACTACAAAAATCCTACCGACTAAATGCATTAAGCAATTCCTCTTTAACCTCTCTTGATGTAGTTAGGGCATTGTAATCTAAAGAATCGGCACTTGCACAATCTAAAAATATGTATAAAATATTATTAGACCAAGGACAATCGTGTATTATTAGTATAGTCTATTTCAGAAAGGTGTAGAGTAATAAAAGCTCATTAGGTATGTAAAAGGACTACAGAGTGACCCAACGAATATTTAAGCCACTTTCATAATTTGGCATTGATTTCAATGCAAAATTCTTTATTTTCGTCAAGTGCAGGTAGTACCGCCCGGGTTTGGGTCAATTTATGGGTTTTGCCTATTGTTATCCATTTACAAACACTGAAAATGATGTGACAAAGGCGTGCATTATGTACACTTATTTTTTTATTAAACATGAAAGCAAAGATAGACCTCGCATTCCCCTTTATCAAAACAAACCGACAAGAACTTCCTGACGAGTTCCATAAATGAAACCATATGGAAATAATAGGAAATTTTAACGAGTGTATAATACGCTGTTGTCAAATGATTAAAATATTCTCCTATTGTGGGTGTTATTTGGGCTCAAATAGGTATATTCTTTTTTCGCCGGTAAATTTAACCAGTGGTGGAACTGATGAATTTATGATTGACAGCTGGTGGAATGACGTCATCAACCGGTTGGCTAAAAATTTTACGATTTGTCTTTCGTTGAAGTTGATAGAAATCACCAGAAATCCACCATGAATAAAAGAACGTGATTTATGTCCAACCGGTAATAAAATAGGCAATGTAAGAACGCGATTCGGCTCAACCGGTGTCACCGGTAGACTCGCCGGTGAAAAAAAGATAACTAATTAAACACACCGTTGGATTGCTTAAAACATATTCTAACCTCAAACTAGTCAAAATACTAATAACGTCGACCAATATTTCGAGAACATTTCTCATAGAATGACAGCTAAGAGAGCTTCTGTGACTGTCACCAGAGGTGGTATTCTCGTATTCCTAATAATTAACCACATTTTCATGAAGTATCTATTTATATAAATCGACCTGAATCCACGTAGCCAATTAAAAATTTTACCAACACAACTATTGAGTTCGATTATTTAAGGTCCGCAGCAGAATCGAACGTGGAACGTGATTGTCAGTTATATAACTTAATCTAACTATTGAGCTGAACTACTGTAGAAATGAATTATAAAATAGTTATCTTGTAAAAACGATTTGAGTATACTACATAGTTATCTATTCTTTATGAATTTGAAAAGTACATATATCAGTGAATCAGCATTACTATGACATTTTAGAATAGCCTTTAACATACAGTCAACGAACAGTCATAATAAATTTATTTTTCGAATCGATCGTGCAAAATTTGGCAACGTTTCCCTCTTAGCGGTAGCGAATGATAATAGGGAAATGAAAAATGACAATTTTGACATATAGGACAATAAATTATTTATTCCCAGCTTTATTAAATAAAAAATGGTTTGTAAAATAACCGATTCAATGCCTGGATTTCATAGTAGTCTACACATGCCCTCTTATAAGCAGTGAGTTGTAGGCTCGGCGCAAAAGTTATTTTATGAATGAGATGCGCGGTATATCTTTGCTTTCTCGTCATTGGGGGGAGCTATTATTTTGGGAAATATATGTGCACGCGTTCAGAAGTGGAACGGGATAAATTGTTGGTTCTTTATATAGTCTTGGAAATAAATGGTAGCCTGTTGTATAAGGGCTTGTGTGAGGGGTTGTTTATGTGTTTTGTATTAGTACTGAATTTTGTGGTTGGGTATTATAAAATTTTTCTGATATGTTGTGTAATATGCTATGTGGAGAATTTATGGCCTGGTGCAGTATTCTGGTGGCTAAAAAAATTTACCTTTTTATCTTTTGTTCAATATATATAATAAGTATTTCCTATTATTTACATTGTGATCTTGTTAATTCATTTAAAATTGATTTTTCTGTCACTTATTTTATTCTTCAATAAATCCATCAAACCTTTTATCGTTGAGTTTGTCATTTAGGGAACTATTTGATTCTTCAAAATGTACAGGATATTTTAATAAACTTTAAAAAACTAGTTATTGATTACCCCGGTACAATTACAGAAACGGTTTCGTCCTCTCTAGATGTGTCATATTTAATTATATGAATGTGCAAATTTTTCAAAAAAATTCAGTAGTTTCTGAATTATTTCATACTTGTTTGACACTCTGTAGGTGTAATTCGTTTAAATGCATACGTACCTCCTCGCAGCCATAATTTAGTCATTTTTTTTTTTACAGCTCGAACTGTTCGCCGATTGTTCGTTTCATTAATAAATATCTGGACAGCCCGGTTCGAAGGGTATGTTCTATTCTTTAAATCATACTTGAAATATTTCACTAACAATGCGAGCTCTTTCTGTGACCAAACTAAAATAATAAGTTTTATTAGACCCTTTTGAATTATGAGCAACTGAATATTTTGTTAATGGTGTGTGTATGTGATTTTCAATTTTTAAACCTAATATTATCATTTTTGTTCTTTCTAATCTTGATTCATTCAATAACGATAACTAACTTAACCTAAGTCTTATGAATGTCAAAGTCCCTATATTTTTTTTTGCAATAACTCTGAAACGAAAGAAGATATTAAACTGGGGTCTTCACAGTTTTTCTTGCAAATTTAATATACTCTCCGATTATGATGTCATAGTTATAACATATGATTTGAATTTTCGGTATAAAATCAAAAAAACTCTTACTATCACAAATTATGCTCTCTAGCTATTTTATTAAAAAGTATAGTGAAACAATGGATACGGCAATTAAAAGTAGTTACCTACCTTTCTATTTTATACAAGCTTGAGTTTACTAAAATCGAAGTCGTTTAGAAAAACAGCAATTTAAATGATTAAACTTTCAATTCTTCATTATCAAGGTCGGTACGCCAATGAGCCTTAGACCAAAATGTTGCAAAATTGTCTAAGCTTTCTAATGATGTTACCAATGTGGGAATTTTCGGAGAAATTTAGAATTTCAATATTTAATTTTCAATTGTGCCCACTTGCGGCAAAATGTGGGACTTGAAAATTATTTCCAGGAATTTCTTTTAGCCATATTAATTACAAATTTTTTTCCCCCGAGTTTTTATGCCCCGTAGTTTCCGAGATACGGCTGGTGGCCATCCATAATGGGACACCCGGTATATTTATTATGTATATTCTTTTCCAAATTTGATATTATTTTCGGAGGTATTATGTGCACGCTGTTAGAAGTGGAAAGGGAGAAATGGAAGATTTAAAGTCTTGTATTAGAAAATTACTATTACGAACAAACCCGAATTACATCTAAATATTTGTCGCTGTGTTAGGAAGGAAATTATGTAGAATTTATTATTTAATACATTTTTTTCAGTTCATGTCAAAAATTACGTTTTTCTACCTAAACCCAATGGCTTCTCTCATCCTGTGTTAATCTTACCTTCATATTTTCTTTTCTTTTCTTGTATCTTGTATGTTGTTGTAGTATACGTAGTATCAGTATCTGTCCCTAAAAAGATACAGATTGTTTAAAAACAAATTTTTATTTTGAAACAGCGTTTTCTTCTTTTTACAAGTATTTGGTTATAAAAAAGCTCTTTAAAAACACTATAGTTTTATTGATCGTTGGTCGCCTACAGCTTTAAAATAATAGAGTATCAGCATCATTACCATAATGAAATCACTTAATACTATAGACTGTGAAGTAACTATTAAACAAACGCAAAACAAAACTATTTACTTTATGTATATACCAATTTTTTAACCAAATGTTTCCCAATCAATGGGAGACCAAATTGAGTGGTCTACCAGATTCCCAGACCTCACCCCTTCGACTTTACCTTATAGGGCGATTTAAAAAATAAGGTTTACAAAAAAAGACCGGTTAATATTGAAGATTTAAAGTCTTGTATTAGAAATAAAAAGTGTGAAATTCGATGCAATACTTTTGATAAAGTCTTACGGGAATTTAGAGACAGGCGTGGCTAATGCCTAGCTAACAATGGGAAACATTTTAAATATCTAAATAAATAGCTGTTGTTCAATTTTTAAGTATTTCGTATCAACATTGTTATTGTTAATTTATTTAAAATTTGATTAACCATGCCACGCGTTAGACAAAACTACACTACTATGAACAAACCCGTATTACATCTAAATTTAGTCGCTGTGTTAGGAATGAAATTATCTAGAGCTTATTATTTAATAATTTTTTTCAGTCCATGTCACAAGTTATGTTTTTCTACTTAAACCCCTGGGCTTCTATCATCCTTTGTTTTTATTTTACGTCGGCCTATTTCCGCAGCGAGGCCAATCACCGACGCCAGGGAATTTGTCACACACTATCTGGTAATTTTGCCGAATCCCTCTTTGTCGAGGGTAGGGTCATTTAACGTCCCAACATCCATGACACGGGACCCACAGTTAATCTTACCTTTTTCTTGTGTTGTGTTTATTGAGTTTGTTGTTGTAGTATACGAAGTATCTGTCCCTAAAAAGGTATAAATTGTTTAAAAACGATTTTTACAATTTTATTTTAAAGCAGAGAGTTTTCTTTTTATAAGTAATTGGCCATAAATAAGAGTGTTTAAAACCACTAGTTTTATTGATCGTTATTTATTTAAAGTTTGTTCAACCATGCCACGCGTCAGACAAAAGCTACACTACTACGAACAAACTTGAATCACATCTAAATTTGGCCGCTGTGTTAGGAAGGGAATTATGTAGAACTTATTATTTAATACATTTTTTTAATTCATGTTAAAAGTTATGTTTTTCCACTTAAAACCATTGGCTTTTATCGTCCTTTGTTAATGTTACCTTTTTTTTGTGTCGTGTTCATTAAGTTTGTTGTTGTAGTATACGTAGTATCTCCATCTAAAAAGATATAAATTGTTTAAAAACGGTTTTTACAATTTTTATTTTGAAACACAGTGTTTTCTTTTTATAAGTATTTGGTTATAAAAAAGTGTCTTTAAAAACACTATAGTTTTATTAATCGTTGGTCGTCTACAGTTTTTAAATAATAAAGTATCAGGGTCATTACCATAAAGAAACCACTTAATATTATAGACTGTAAAGTAGTTGTAACTTTCTTGGCTGCAGGGGTACTTACACAGTTCTTTTTGATGTTTGATCATCATATGCTCCTTCAATGCATTCCTTCGTGTGGATGCAAAAGTGCAAATTTCACATTTTGACAATTGTAAGGAATTACTAGCATGCAGTTTTATATGACGTGTAATGGTAAATGTAGACGTACTGCAAAAATCACACATTTGGCAGAAATAGGGTGTTGTAGTCATGTGTACTTCATTTATGTGTCTTGTCAATCCTCCTCTCCTCCTGGATACAAAAGAGCAGATGTGACATTTTTGCATAAATTTAGATTTATTTGCTTGTTGGTTAAGATTAGCCTTAGAAGCCTGCGTATGGTGTGATCGCTCGGGGCTAAAAGGTTAATAAACATTAGAAATAAATTGATATTTTTCTAAACATATCCATAAAGTGCGGTACGTTTTATTAAAGTATAGCAAATAGCTTTATTGGCTATTATTCTAAACTAAGTGAAAGCTAACAGATAAAATCAATAAATGTAACACCAAATTTTTATTAATAATTAAAATTATTATTTAGACCATTCACATTTCTAATAAATAGGATGTATTTGTAAAACAAGTGTATATCCAGTGGAGTATTTAGGGGGGGGGGGGGGGGGGGGCTGAACGCCACGGGCCTAGGAGTTTGGGTTTAAAAGTATTTTCCTTCTAAACGTCCTGTTTCATATAGAGATTAAGGTTTCAGACGCATATCGTTTTAGTTATTCATTTATGATGCAATTTTAAAGGAAAACGAGTAAAAAAAATAATATTTTATAGTATTTTTATAATATATACTTGTCTGTTGCGTTTTTCCCTTTTTTTAGAGCTATTTTAAATCAACAAAAATATAACCCAATGCAATAAAATATTTTTACAACAAAAACAAAAAACAATTATGTATTTATTTTTAAAGAGAAATATTAAAGTAAAAGTTTTAATTGAAACATTTTTTATTGAAGAAGTGTGATCATTTATAATAATAATGCGGGAAGAAACGAGAATGCTTTAATATGAGTATACAAAACGGCACTTAAGGAGTATTTCAAAACCTAAGCATTTGCATCAAAAAACTGCACTTAGATCTACGCTCCTAAAATACATGATTTCTGAAAATACGTCAATTTTGAGCGTGGTAAGCGATATTTACTTTATTTTTAATCGTGCAAAGCCGAGCCTGAAAAACGCTGGTTAGAGTCATACATACGTCTTATGTTAAAATTTTGGATTGACACCCATATTTTTTACAAATATATATTTTTTTTAAATAAAGAAATATAAAAAATTTTTTAAATAAAGGAATATAAAAAAAAACATTTACAAAAACAAATTTAATCCAACCATGCAGAGGGGGAGAGGTAATAATTTAATTTTCGAAATTTGATAGTAAGGTTAATTTTAATCGAACTTTGGGCGTGGCTGGTGGGACATGTAGTCCCGACTGTACCACTCTCCAGAAAAAATGTCCCACTTAAGGCAAGACGAGAATGAGCACCTGTGCACGCTCAAAGAAAGTATCTAATTTTTCTTTTTCTAGTATATACAGGGTGTCCCATAACGTATGGGCCGTAGAGTAACTGGAGATACTATACATCAAACTAAGCCGATTATGTCATAAGTTTTTTTTGATAATTAAAATATTAATTTAATTATGTACTATGTTTTTATGCTTTGGGAAGTGTAAAGGGAATAAGGGAAATATCTCGAAAACCGTTAAAGATATAAAGATCAATCAAGTACACCTTTTTGACTCAGAAAATGCCCTTCTTTCAGAAACTATAATTGAAAAACACCTAATATCACAGGTAAGAAAAAAAATCATAGATTTATGAAGCCCAGTGTATGCAACTAGCGCCCTCTAGTTTAAAATTTAGAAATTTCTACAAATTCTTATTTCTTGCTCATAAAAACCTAATATTGCCAACTTTCAATTCGATTCATTTTAACAGTTTTAAAATTATGGCTTATTTTCGAGAATAAACTTTTACTCTCAACACCCTGTATCTCTAAAACGAGTAACAATCCCAAAAACTTATATGACTTAATCGGCTTTGTTTGATGTCTAGTATCTCTAGTTACTCTCCGGCCCATAAGTTATGGGACACCCTGTATAACTGTTAATCAATTCATAAACGAAGTACAAGTCGGAAGTTTTTTTTCTGTTCTCAAATGTTGAAAGATGAAGATATAGTTGAACATCTATCGTTCATATTAAGCTTATAAGCACAATATTTAATGAACTCTTCCTAGTTGTCCTTATAGATTTTGTAAAATAGCCACACAACTAAGGCGTACTCCAAGTGCGATCTGACCCGGGCCCGAATTTTCGTAATCGAGGTCATCTCATGAGATCGATCAAATGATCATTCGCTTCCCCGTTGTAGTGTCACACAGAGAGAAATCGGTATTCTTGACCACAAGGAAAGTGATGGGGACAAACGTCACATACTACATACAAATAAATAGATAATTTACCTCACATTATATCTGTGGCTTGGTACAAGAAGTGCATATGTCACTATTTTGCATTTTTGAGATAGATATGCCAAAGTACTGATACTTCATACCTTTGTTTTTCACTCGAAATCAAAGATAAGACCCTCGAGCTAAAGCTCTCGGGATCATATCGGATTATAAATAAAAATTACATTTCGTAAAAATTTGTCTAAAAATCGATTTCTTTTACAAAAATAGCGGTATTACCGATAAGACGCCTCCTCTATCGGTATATTACTGTTGAAAAATAAGGTAATATATGAGTATAAAATGACAGGTGATAGACACGTTCTCTCGCCTAATAGTAGAAGAAGCCGTTTCTCCCACTATTTAGTGATAGGAACGATCACATTACTTCAAGAATATGATTTTGAAGGTTTAAAACGAACTCCGCCCATTTATCTTATGAGAAGACTGTTCTGCCCTTTGGAGAATTCGGCACCAGGGGGCAGTATAGTAGACGAAGTGAGTCAACGAATAGATCCTTACCAACCCTAAAAAGGAAGGCCAATACCGGAAGAATTTTTTTTGTAAAATAGTTATTAGACCTATAACATTAATATCTTTATTAGCCAAAGTTTTGAAAAAATTTAAAAAATAAGAATTGCAAATTATTTAAAAAGAACACAGTTTGTTTTCCACAAACAATTTAGCTTTCAAAAAAATAAATTAACAAAAATATTATTTGCTACTTAAGAGATCAAATATGATGCATTGGATAATAAAAACCTTGTAGAGATCATATCGCGATAGAAAACGGCGTTTCGACAGTTGAAGCCACAGATGACATTCACAGCTGATTCCAGTTCCGCTGAAAAGTTACTAGATTTAGTGTGGACCGTAACAAGTTCACATGTCAGTTCGCGTCCTATTATTTTCGTTGTTTTTTGGTGTTTTTTAATATTTTTGTGGCTGTTTTTTATATAGTGTGTGTTTAAAAACATTTGAGATATTTTTAGACTTTTACATTGCAATTTTCTTGGAGTTTATTATTTAAGTTACCACGGTGAGTACATTGTAAGATGCTGTCTTCCATATTTATTTTAATTTGTTAGAGTTTTTATTGTAATGATACAAGTGTTTCTTTTTGTTTTTTTAAATTGTTATGTAGGCAGTTAACTTACTTAGACTTAGAATTTATAATTTTGAACGTGTTTGGCAAGTTGTTGTGACATTTTCTTTTGTAACTCAATTTGACTGATAATAAAGTATTTCATTTCATTTCATCTCCAAAAGTTTCTAGACAACTTTAGTTAAGAACGATGATTTAAAAAATTTGTAAAGTCTTCTTTGATAAATTAAAATGGGAGATAAGGAACTTAATATTTAAATATTATTTTAGTTTGTTAATGGAACATAAAAATAGTCCGGTCCTGTCTTTTTAGCCAACCTCTAAACGTAAAATAGACCAGACGTCAACAGGGTGCCATAAATGACAAGTGACTTGGCGTTTTCTTAAAAAAATTGGACTTTATTTGCATTTTTCTAATAGACAAACTTATGTTTAAATAGATAAATAAAAAACTATCCAAAAGCATTTAAATATGGTGTTCCTCAGAAATAATTTTAGGACCATTATTTTTTAATATTTATATTAATGATCGATACAGTATAAATTAAGATGGAGGAAATTATTGTTTTGTAGATGACACTGCAATTTTTATACCAATACCACTAAGGACAATTTAATTAACAGAATTAAAAAATTATTTTAAATTATAAAATATTGACTTGATAACAATTAATTTTGATTAAACAAAATTATCTTTCTTTTACAAACCCAAATATACCCCAAAAAATAAATGATGACAGTTAAATTTTGAAAGTTAATCAAGTAAAATATTTAGGAATCATTTTTGACTAAATTAAATTGGAATTTTTACATAGGGTGATTAAAAAATTAAGAAGTTTACTAATAATTTTTAGAAACGTTAAAAAAATCTTAAGGTAAAAAAGGAAATATTATATTATGTTTTATTTAAAACTCATTTAAATTACAGAATTTTATAACATATTTCTTAATATTGAATGGCTTGAATAGCTAAAGAGTCTATTATAATAGCCAACGGAAATTATAAGAATCCCAACTTACCTTTCATATACCACATATTCAATGTTTGCTTCATTTATATTGCTAGGACCTGCAAACCTGTCTTCTTCTTTTTTATCTTCGAATGTTAGAGTTGCTTTTGCATCTGATTTTGCCAAATTGGTAGTCAGATTTTCATTGACTGTTGACCACCTGTCTTTCTCCGTAGATATGGGAAAACTTGTTGGCTTAAATAAGTCACCTTTTATCTAAAATGCAACAAGTCTTAAAAGTCCAAAAAGTTGGTATTTGTCTGTATAAAACTTGACACCAGTATTCACTAAAGGGGTTTAAAATTTAGACCATCAAAATATTTAGATCTATAGTTTCACAGTTGTGTTTTCACTGTGGCATTATTTTGTATGTCATATGATTCTATGTTAATTTGATTTTTTTGTAATTAAATTGTCTTACCGATAAATAATTTAACCAGGATGTGGTTGCAAATACAGTTTTAGTTCTATTAACCCTAGATTTCCAACGTTGAAAATATATACGTCGATGCCAACAATAAGTAAATTTTACGTATATTACAAATATGTGCAAAAATTGACTCAAACCTTTTAATTTTTTAGGGAAAAGTAATTACTTATTTTTATTCAAAACTATCACTCATTTCCTGAATCTAAAACAAACGAAATAACCAAAAAATACATATAAAAAGATTAGTTGAACTTAGCGCATTCATAACACATCTATACGAATTCAGCGCATTCATAACACATCTACACGTAAAATTTACGCGCCAAAAATCACTCTTTTTTCGGTTACGTACAACCCTCAACTGCCACATCAGAAATGCGTCGGCAGCCGAACGTTGTGGTGGTGGTGGATGCACTGCTTGAGCGGCAGAACGAGGACACCAATAATAGGCCAATTATTTCAGATTTTAAAAAACTGTACGTAAATTTTACGTAGGTTGGCAATCTAGGGTTAAAGAACACCGTACGTGCTAAAATACGGGTTTCTTTATAAATACAAAACTTAGTTGACTTATTCTGACACCTTTAGTGAATACGGCTGTGAATGTTTACTTAGTAATTAAGAAATTGCTAAAATTGAAAGAGTTGTTGCCCCCATCGAGAATCGAACCCAGAAACTTTGGCTGTCGAGACAAACAATACCAATTAGGTTACAGAAACTCTTAAGTTCTTTCATTTGTCTTTGAACTTGTTCAAATTAATAACATATTTTCAATAATTCATAGCCAAAAAAATAAGTTGTAAAATAAATAATTAAATATTCCGTTGAATAGTAAATAACAAATACAATATTTTGAAAATAAGGGAAGATACGATGTGGTGGGAAAACATCCATTTCTGTCCCTTTTGCTGTACCTCATGTTCTTGAACTTATATCTGGGCTACGTCCAGACCACATTTCTCCTTATCTGTATCCTGATTTTTATTACCCGCCACTGATTCAATTGAACTAACAACTACTGCGTTCGGTTAATACAAGCCTGTCCCCTCGGTCTACCCATTGGTGGAGTTTTGCGTTCGTTTAATAGATCTATGACCTCGGGAGCATCTGCTCAGCGTGTGGTATTTGGAGTCTAACATGGGATAGATAGATTAGATATAGTTTAGCTTGAATATCACGTGACATTCCATCTTCATCTGCTCGATTTTTTCAAAACCGAACGCAGTAGAAGTATAGTGTTTAAATTGTACAGGGTGAGTCAACGATAGAGCAAAGTTCATTTTCTCCTTTATCTTAAGAATAAGATAAAAATTAGAAATACAAACCTTGTAGAGATCATTCAGGTGTACACTTTAAAATTATATTAGAGTATACGGAGTGGCCCAAAAAAACGCGGCAAATATAAGTTAGGAAAATAATAAATTACACACCCTATAGGTGGTATTATTTTGTAATTCCCCACAAAATTCTACGCTTATTTTGTATAAGATGTAATATGTCTAAATGCAATTGTTTTTGAGATATTGACGTTTAATGTCTGTTTGAAGGTTGGAGACAATGATGTTTCTTGAATGATAGAATAGTTTTGGACTTGCATTGTCTTTAATTTGTTTTACATCACAACGTTTCAACTGGTAAGTATCTCCAGTCGTCTTCAGGTGAATACTGAGTATGTTACAGCCTGTCAAAGTCTGAAAATTCCATATTTTAAACGTTAATATACAGCGTGTCCAGAAACCATCTTAACATATGGGAAACTTTTTTATTTTAACTTTACGAATCAAAATTATTCTTCATAAAAAGTTCTGCTTGTTGATAAAATAACATTCAAATCAAAAGTTTTGAGCCAGCACATACGGGGTGTTCAGAAAGGCAATAGTAATAATACCGTAAATGGAAAACTATATTTAATAATTTTAATTACAAAGTACAATAATGAAATACTACACTAAGCTTCAACATGACCACCGTTTTTTTCCATACAAACGGTTGTATGTCGTGAAAATTCTATTACTGCAATTCTAACCATCCGAGGGGAAATTTCTTGGACACATTCTCTGATAATTCTCTCTAAATGGTATATGTTCTCGAAAGGTCTGTGGGTATACACTTTTTGTTTTAAAAATCTCCATACGAAAAAATCCAGAGGTGTTAGATCAGGTGACCTTGGTGGCCAAGCAAATTCTGATCTTCTTCCAATCCATTTCTGTGGAAATGTCCGGTTTAGGAATTCTGTCACCCTTGCAGAGCTGTGGCATGGAGTGCCGTCATGTTGGAACCAAAGTGTTTGTCTTATATTCATTGGTAGTCCATAAAAAAATTCAAATAATTCCATGTCCAAAAAGTTGAAGTAAATTTCACCGGTAATATTTTCTCGAAAAAAGTACGGCCCTACAATTTGGTTCCTAAAAACGCCGCACCAAACATTTGTCTTAAAAGAATACTGGTCACGACACTCAATTACAAAATGGGGATTCTCATCCCAACAAAGAATATTACGTCGCGCCGACGTTATTTTTTTGAACCTGAAGTTGGAAACTTACGTTGATCTGACCTCGCGACGACTCGGATTTGCACTAGTTTGGTGGACAATATAAGGGTTGTAAGGACGTCAGTATATGACTTCTGCACATTATAAGTAACGAATTGCAGTAAAGATTGACGTCATCATTGGTAGACAAATATGACGTCGTATTTTAGTCAGCTGTTTACGTATATCTGTTACAGTTATCCTGCACCTAAAATGTCGGGTAGTTTTAAAAATAACTTTATTTGACTTCTCCACAGATTAACATACTAGATTACTAACAAATATGACCATTTGACAGTTTGTAAAATATAATTAATGGCTGCTTTAGACTAGAATAAACTTATTTGGAGTATTTCGATTGCTTAAAATTGAAACGCAAGACACTTTACTGTTAAAAGTTGGCAAGTCAGCGCCTTAAAAACGAAGCCCCACTTAATTGATCATTAATTTGATCAAAAATTGAAATAATAATACTATATCTTGGATTAAGAAAAAAACTCACTTAAATTAAACTAACATCTAAATACTCAAAATACGTAAAGTAGGTTATTATAGGTCAAATAGGGGAGTTTCCAGTATTTGGTTTCATGTTTTCCACAACTATTTTGCAAAAAACGAAACCCTAAAATTTATTCCCGTCAGTAAAACATGGCGGAGTCACGTCTTTACCTAAAAGGGTGCAAACCACGCCTTAAGGAAGAAATAGTCTAATACAAATGACGTAGAGACAGATTTAGTCAAAATAAGTATACTTATATCGTGCATAGGTAATAAAAAGTGCAAAACTTTTCACTCATTATTACTTCAAGTCATAAAATGTACTTTCCGTGTACACTTAGTAATATTTGTACGTCCGGCCGACCATTAAACACGTCCTTTTTGGCAAGTGACAAGTGACAGTCGGCAACTGTCTATCCAAAAGAAGATCGAGTTCCCGGTTTTTTTTTTGCTGTGGGTAACTGTTAAATATTTTTTTCTGTAGGGGTATTTTTTGATTAAAATGTTTAGTGTTGTATTCATAAAGGACTTAAATGAAGTTGAGCCAGTGCCGGCCAACTGGATTCCTTGCTTTCCGCTCTCGATTAAATGTTTCTACAGTAGTTTCATTGGATATTATTTTGGTTTTGAGTTTTCGATGATACGATGTACCATATTAAATTTATAGTCACGTTTCCTAAACATTTTTTAATAGCACAGTTCTTTATTGAAAAGCAAACTAAAAACACCAAGGAGTTTGTGTTAACTTTAACCTCAAATTTTTCCAAAAACTAAAGTTACACCAAAAAATACAGTTTTTGACGTCATGATTCATAACGTCATCATGACGTCCGATTACCACCAAGTCTGTCGTCGACGTCCTTTATACGTTTATTGAACAACCAATACGTAACGTCAATCTTTAGGTCAACATAGGACGTCTAAATGTAGTCTTTTAAGGACCTTCAGAAATGGAGTCATAGTGCGACGTCTGTGTGACTACTTTTAGCATCACAGTTATTACCTTGACATTAAAGGTCACATGACTACGTTTAAACGACGTAATTTTATATTTAAACGTGGTTTTTAGTTCTGATCCACTTTTTTTAATAACAATTTTCGATATTATCAAAAATAAAGGTACTTTACTTTTAAGTCAAATTCATATTTTTTGACTTACCTCGTATACGCCTGGGAGAATTTAATATATGATAGTTGCATTTTAGGTTTTAGACCATGCAGAACTTTTTATGAAGAATAACTTTTTTTCGTAAAGTCTAAAATAAAAAAGTTTCCCGTATGTTAAGATGGTTTCTGGACACGCTGTATATGAAAAACAATTGAATTTAGACATGACATGTTATACAAAATACGCGTAGAATTTTGTGGGGAATTAAAAAATAATACAATATACAGGGAGTCTATTTAAAAAATCCTAAAATATATTCGTCACGTTTTTTTGGGCCACCCCGTATACTCAAATATAATTTTAAAATGGGCTCTACATCTTTTGTATTTCGAATTGTTATCAACTTCTTAAGATAAAGGAGAAAATGAACTTTACTTTATCGTTGACTCACCTTGTACTTACCTTTAAAAATGGCGTTTCTTGTCTTGTTCTTTCATTATTGCTCTTTGACTTACTCTGATCTGTTTGAAAAGAATCACACTTAATCAAAGGGGGTGCAAAAACACTCTTATCTTTTATGATGTTCATACTACTTCCTGTATCAACTGAATTTTTGATTGAAGATCCCTTTTCTTCAAGAATATTAATTAAATTTCTTTTCTCATCTACAGTATTAATGAGGTTACGCTTTTCGTCAACAGTAAACGTATTATGTATAGTGAAACGTGGCATAGTAAAGGGTACACTTTGACAGGGCCCTTGCAACTCTAGCTCAGGTGGTCCTTCTTCATCTAAGTCAGTCATGTAAGAATCGTCGGGCGGTTCGGATTTAATGAAAGATTCCAGATTGGGACATTCATCTAAAAATATAAGTTATTATAGAAAAAACGTTTTTAGCGGCAGGCAGACAAGTAGTGCATCTATCTTTTGCATTAAAGTACATAAAGACACCAAAGGCAATGGGTTCCCTTGGGCATAGGTAGACAATGAGAGGGTGTTTCGTCCTTGCTAGGACTTATCAGAAAGCCAGAACCCGTAGGCAACTTCCAGTACAGGGAAAATATGCTTTCAAGAATAAAAATGTGATTGTACTTTAATGTAAAAGATAGATGCACTACTTGTCCACCTGCCACTAAAAACTTTCTTTCTATTTACTTATACGGACACTAAACTCTACTACTTTATAAGTTATTATATTTTTTACCGCAGTTTCTTTTACCTGTTTAATAATCAAAACTATAAGTTATTATATTTTTCATTATTAAACAGTTAAAAAAAACTGGGGTAGAAACCGCCCCCAATTTTTTTTAAAATGTAAAAGTATGTATTGTGGAAAGGGCATAAGGGCATAAAAAAGGGATAACGACCCACTTTTTACTTTTGCATTTCGGTAACGTAGACGCAATTTGTTTTATTGTAAAAATTGTTGGAAATGTTGCCCATATTTTTTTTTGAAAACCCCTAATCTAAAGTAAAATTCATTCTTGACATCATATACCATATCCTTGGTTATTTCGTGTAGGTATAAGTCGTTGCCTTTATTCATCTAAAATTTGTAGTATTAATTGTTGCTAAAATGGTTAGTTTTAATCTGGCTTTCTAGATTAACATAATTCCCTTTTTCATGCCCTTCACAATACATACCTATTTGAAAAAAAAGTTAGGGGCAGCTTCTACCCCAAAAACAGGGGTAAATCATGAAGACACGAAAAAAGTATTCCAAACTAAAAATAAACGCAGCCGTGTTCTATACTTTTCAGTAAATAAACAGGCTTCCTGAATTTATTCCAGTTAAAAATACCCCCCTGTATTTGAAAGTTATTATCAAAACGGCTTATTGCTTATTCCGAGAGGGTATGAGATATTTGAATATAAAATAAATTCAAAATTAACTACCCACCTTCAAAATCTGCAGTATCATACGTAGTACAGCCTGTATTTTCAGTAAAATCATCATCAGACTCGCATTCACTCAAATTTTCCCTTTTGATTTGCAATTCTTCTTCCTCTATAACTTCCTTTTTAAAATGTGTCTCTTCATCCAGATTAAGAGTTTCAAAGGTGTATTCAGAGTTACTGATCGACTTTGAAGGTGAAATTTCACTGGCAGGGATAGATACATTTTGTTTATTTTTACTTAATTTTGGTGTCGAAGTATGCTTAGGAAAACTAGCATTTAGGGTTCTTTTCTGACGTTTTTTCTTAATTATCTCTTCTTTTCTGAGAACTAACAAATCTTGTGAATACAAATTGCTTGGAATTTCTTTCTTTGTACTTAGTCTTGTTGTAGGTCTTGATATTTCGTTTGTAAGAAGTTTTAAAAGTTCAGTATTCTTGACAGTTTTATCTTGTTGCTTTTTTTGAGAGGCTTTCACGATTTTTCCTTTTTTTATAAGCTTCTTATTTTTATTGTAATCTGTTTGATAAACTTCTTCGTCTTTTTTAATTCTTCTAATTTTTGCTTTTAATGAAGTATTTGGTGATTTCTCTTGTATATTTTGCATAACTGCCAATGCTGCTTCTTTTTCTAAAACTTGTTTGTTTTGAGAATCTTTTGGTTTTTCCTCCGCCGTATTTGGGTCAGGTTTTTTTAATTCTTGTGTTTCGATAGATACTTTTAACTTTTTGGGATTTTTGGACCAGTTTGGTTCTACATGTTGTTGAGGCAGTTCGTTGTTGATGTTTAAATTGAATTTTCCTTTATTCTGATTATTTTCCTTGAAACGCGCCTGGCTTCGCAATAATCTACTGCTGCCTTTTATATTATTTATATCAGTTTTAATATTTGGTGTAAGTTTGGGCATTTCTTTACATTCTCCTTCTATTTCAATATTTGGTTTTAGTAGGGGCATTTCCGAACTGCTTTCTTTAACACAACGTTGGGTTGTTTCCCTTTTTGTTTTGATTGGCTTAAATTTCTTTTTTACTTTATCGTCAGAAATATTAATAATTTCGTTCACTTTAAAATAATTATGTTCATCATAAAAATAATATTTAGTACAATTATTTTGTACTCTTGGTGATCTTTCCAATTTCCTTATTGTTGGCTTCAAATCTTTCCGTTCGGGTTTATTTTCTTCTATAATTTCATGTTTAATCACAATATCTACTTCAGTCTTGATGTCGATGACACCTACAAATAATATTACAGTCATAAGTTAAAAAACCACGTCTGTGCATTTCTTAAATCTTTTAGACCTTGAAATTTTGTAAAAATTATTATATCGAGGAAGAGGAAAAAGACATTTTACCAAAAACTGGGGAAATGAAAGAGAAAATCTTTTTGCTGCATTTCAACTTTACCGGGTCGACAGAGAAGCTATTTTTAAATTGTCAAATACTGATGTTTCGAATGACTTTATCAATATAGCATATTTATTTATAGATTACCATAATAACTTTTTTGATTATAACAGATAAATGATTGCATGTATATTAAAACTAAGAACGAATTTTAATTAAAAAAAATTATTTAATTTCTTTAAGCTCATAACCCAACTGATTAAAAAAAGTTTGAATGTTAGTATGTTCTAAATTATAAAAAATTTGTCTGAAATAAACGAATTTATTCGACATCCAAATTTGGGCTTTACATTATCAAAAGTCTTAAAGTTATTTCATGAATAAACTCACGAAGAACTTAACAAGTGTAATGATAGCCAGCTCCGTGCAGAAACCCTTCACAATCCTACTACACCTCCAAAAGACGACTTCTAAAAAAAAGTCATCCTATATAGAAAAGGATGTAAAAACACTAATTGGTCTAGGGGGGCTAATCTCGATTCAAGGGGGGTGGGGCTAATCTCGATTTAAGGGCCGCCTTCTAGTTGCGCCTATGATGACAGCTTAAAACATACTTAAAATTATTTGTTGTGCTTTACCATAAAATAAAAAAAGATAGATAGTTGAAAGTTTAATAAGACATATTATTAACAATTTTGTGTTCATATCTAGAAACTGCTGGTTTTAGGCATTTGTTAAAATTTGAAATAAAAAAAGCTTTGCTTGTTTTAATGCCGGCTAATACTGAGCTATAATACTGATGAGTTCAGCCGTCGAAAAGTAATTCCAAGTAAATTTATTGATTGACTGATGTTGCGGACAACGCAATTCTTCTTTTTTTATTTTTATTTTTAAGCAAATAGTTTTTTGTAAACATCGTATTAATTTTAAATCGCCCTGTACATAAATATTTATATTCAGGCATGAAGTAAAAGTTATCCCTAATTTCTAAGGGCCACATGTTGACCGTTATTACTTTTACGTACTTTCAACTTTCTACTTTCTACCATAGACATTATTTTTATATTTCTATGCTTTCTACCCAGCGGGGTTATTTGGGAAAGTTTGGTCCCGAAAAATATACGGTTCAACATGTGGGAAGAAATCAGTGTCTTCCGAGCCTAAGAGTCGAGCGGGACCACGGCGGTGTCGGGCGAAAATAGCCCACACTGGGCACTCTATACAATTTATATATAAACAATAATTAAATTAGTGCCTTGCAAACCGAAGAGTCGAGCGGGACTCATTCAGTGTCGGGTGAAAATAGCCCACACTGGGCACTCTATACAATTTATATATAAACAATAATTTAATTAGTGTCTTCCGAGCCAAAGAGTCGAGCGGGACCACGGCGGTGTCGGGTGAAAATAGCCCACACTGGGCACTAAATTAATTTTACATATAATCTGTGTCTCATGAACGAAAGAGTCGAACGGGACTCATTCAGTACCGGGTTAAAAAAGCCTCAATTAATTGCATACATATAAACAGTACATTTTAATTGATAGGTCGCGTCTTACCAGTGCTGTGCGACGACACTATCACTTACTTATTCCTGTGCCAAGGAAGGTTTTTTTATTCAAATTTGCGTAACTTCTCCTTGTGCTACGAAGCTTTACGCAGCTAGAGTAAGGTGCTGATTCCTGCTCACCTGCCGAGCAAAGGTGTTCCAGCCAGCCTCTATTGGACGCAGGTATCATATTGATATATTGAACGAGTGCAGCTGAATGATAAGTTTACTACATTTACAGCTAGTCGGTTCATAATAATAAAAAATCTAAGTACTTTTTACACCACAACCATTTCTTCAAATTAATAAATGAGACACGGGGAAGATGACACCTGACTGAGGGTTCATCGATTCATCTGCTGATCACAGTTTTATATTTTTTGGACAGTTACTATTTTATTTCTTTGTATTTGCATCGTAATGTTCAATTTTAGAACTGAATGAATGGGAGAGAGTGAATTTTACATTTGTTTTATATTGTTTCTATTTTTGTCTTTTGACGTTTAGCTGTATTTTTTGTATATATATTTCTACATCTTTTTATTATACAGTTTATTTTACACAGAACAAGTAGTTGTTTTTATTCTTTGCAAGGGTCCAGCTAGCGTCCTAGATAATACAGTTCACATAACCTACGATTATTAAGCAGGTGGGAGCACTTGGCTCCTTGGCCGGGATACTCACTCCCGGTTTTTCTGTGCCGAAGAGAATAGGACATCCTTCGCGCACAACTACAAATAAGTAAAT
The DNA here is from genome assembly GCA_935413205.1 of Polydrusus cervinus. Classification (NCBI taxonomy): domain Eukaryota; kingdom Metazoa; phylum Arthropoda; class Insecta; order Coleoptera; family Curculionidae; genus Polydrusus; species Polydrusus cervinus. Next base: position 50,098,195 of record OW284514.1, read on the forward strand.
GTGATATTTACAGTAAAATTTAGAAAGTTAAAGCCATTAAAAGCTTGTCTCTCGCGACTTTCCTTTATTGACTGGTACTCTAAATAGGGTTTCAACCTATTTAAGATATATGGAAACCCAACACAATTAGTATTGCATCAGTATTAAGTAGCCTCCTTACGTTCAGTCGGCTGGCCGGCCGATTACGTTACACACGCACACATGATGACGGACCAGGGCCGGCTGGCGGCTTTTTACCCACTCTTTCATCCAAATTGTTTTGGCATTAGTAATTAATAATTTAATGTAATTATTAATTAATGGCGGAGCTAGCTGAAATTAGGTATTTCATGGCGGAGCTAGCTAAAACATTAGTCAAATTAGAATTTACATCAGTAATACTGATTGTATAGAGTCCCCATATCTAAGTATATCATGCTCGAATGATTTTTAAACACTGTTATTGGGAATATTTTTTGGTGGTTGTACAATTTACAATTTGTAATTTTTTGTATAATTAAGTTTAATTTTAAATTTCGAAACTAGAAAGAAATGTTGTATAGCGTTGTACTTAGACCAATTAAACGTAAAACTATATCAAATATGTAATTGAAAAATGAAAATAATTATTATGATCTTCTAAAATCCCAATTTTGTCGGCTATCCGACGGTATGATTATTGCTATCTTTGAATTTCAATATTTAAAGAACGACGGTTCAGTGCAAAAATGTGGCAACCATTTTTGAAGACGAACTAATGTTTGTCTCCATTTTCGATCGATTTCAGACACAACATATTGTATTATTTTATGCAATAAAAGATGGCGCGCTCCGAAGTCACGTCGATTCTTACGTAGCGAATGAATCATAGTGCGCCTATCTATTCGGCTTTCTTTAAATGTTGAAATTCAAAGTTGCTATGAACTTTAATTACAAATATCTTAAAATTATATCTTACTTACCTAATTTATCCCACATATACAGCACGTCTCGCAAATCTTCCTGATTTATGTATATTTTGTCAATCAGGGCTTGATAGTAAAACATTTTTTCTGTTACTACTTCCAGGCGTTTACTAAAGCTATATGCAACCTGTATATTTTCCCAACATTTTTGACAAAGGATAGGATTAATAGTTCTGTTTACATTCTAAAAAATGTGATAACACATCAAAGTCACTAAAACAGCTTTTTAAAAGTATTTTTTTATAAGAGTATTTTAAGTTTATTATTTTACCATTTTTAGTCACAATGTAAGCTGTAAATATGCATCAATTAACAGGTGGTGTAGGTAACTTTCGTTTATTTTGTATAGGGTTATTAACAGCTTATGTATGTCGCTTTAGTCCGTACAATTACTGGCTGGATGCGCATCACAACTCGTTAATACATAATTGTGGACTAGTTCGATCACTGCTTGAATACTGTTCTGTTATATGGAGTCCCAACTATTAATGCCACATCAAAATGATTGAACGTGTTCATAATAGATACGCTAAATATCTTCTGTTCAAACTCAGGTTTCCCTACCAAAACATATCATATGAAACAAGACTTCTCCTTTGTGGCATGCAGAGCCTAGAATGCCGACGCAGAAAATCTTTGCTAATCTTCTTATACAAACCTATGAATGGCACAATTTGCTGTAATGCCCTGGTTGAATCTGTGTTTCTTTTGGTTCCACCAAGGCGCACGAGGCAGATGCAACTTTTCTTTGAAGTGACTCATCGAACCAACTATGGACAAAATGCCTTCATTTCAAGATTACTGCGGAATTACAATAGTTATTTTCCAGATTGCGATCTATTTAAGATTAGCCTTTATTTCGTAAAAAAAACTATTATGACTTGTTACCTTAATTTATTTTAATCTATTTTAACTCGATTATTCTGTTGTTTGTTTTATACTATGTATTGTTTTTTTCTGCTGTGGCTAATAACTGTATCTTAGATTTAGATGTACCAATTGGAATGTTGTATTCCGTAGTGTATTTAAAGATAATTAAATAAATAAATACATACATCATAACAGAAGCAAAAAATAAGGTAGGTCTGTTATTAATTGAAGGGTCCTGTCAATTGACATAAAATTCGTTTTGACAATCTTTGTCATTTCGAAGAACGTTAATTTTAATTGTTAAAATTGATTTGAAAGTGAAAATAGTTAGTTGTAACATATTCTGAAAATATATCTCATTATTCTGCAAAAAAAGAAATGCTTATTTTAAAGCTTATTGAAATCCTGACGGAATTGAAAAAATATACGATTTAATCAACGACATGACTCGAATCAAAAATTACGCCAGAAGCCGTGACGTGCATCCAGTAAGTAATTGTACGGACTTAGTTCAGTTATTTGTAATAAAATTTATCATGCAGTGAAAAAATTGCGATAGGGTTGTAATTAGAACAAATTAGAACAAATGTTTGATTTTTAACTCTGCATCGAATGACAATAATATACAGAGGTTCCAATTTGAAATAAGAAAAATAAATTGCTTTAAAGTTTGACACCAAACTTTGCACACCCTGTACAATTCATATTAATCAAACTTGTTTAACGAGACTTTGTATAATTTTAATAACGAGGCATTATTTTTATTTTTTATTAATTTTTAAAACCAGTGGTGCAAAACTGATTTTTCTGTTTTTATTTTTTTCGCCTATAATACTAAACCCTCGACTAAACCGATTTCATTAAAATTTTAGGGGTATGAAGGCAACTACAAAAGGCATCCAAATAAGTAAAAATATATATAGCATGTAAGTAATCTAAAAAAATAGATCCTTATGACGTCACACTTTTTTGAAACACCCTGTATAAACAAAAATATTTTCCTGAAATGCGCCCTGGGATACAGGTAAAGTCTGCAAAATATCAAAATCCTAACTTAACTAATAAGCGAGCTATAGAAGACGGGAGGTGAGGTGCAGGACTGTATATTTCTTTCTATATAAAAATAACTTTCCCACGCCATTTCTATTGATAAAACAAAAAACTCAATAATTTGCTTAGTTTTTTCTTGTCATTCTGCCAACAGGAACCACAATTTAACATGGAAAATTTTAACGCGGTCGGATCAACTTGAGTTATAATCAATTTCTTACCATGAACGTTTTAAGATGTTTCAGCATCTTTGCAATATATTCCACTGGTAATATATTTTTACTGTTATCGTATAAATATATAGCAATCGTCATGGTGGTATTTAAACACAACCTGCATACTAGAAAGTCACCTTCAATATCGCTAAATTGTGCCATTCTCTTTAAATTCACTTTAGTAATCTTACGTTTGTTTTTTTCGGAAATTATGGCATTATTGGCTCTGTTGGAATCTCTATAAATTGTTATTATAGTTCGAAAATGTTGGATGCACGTGATGCAGATCAGATGGTTTACAAAAAGCTCCGTTTGCTAAAAAATATTAATTTGTGTAAACTACAACGAGCAATATTTGTGTCTAACTTACTTCGCTACATCAAGATTTTAAAACAAGTTATTTATATCAAAACACGTAAAAATTTAATCATTCTCTTTTGTCTAGGCTGTAATATTAACTACCAAAATTTACAAGTAGTAATATCGTAAAATGTGGTGAATAGAGTATTGAAGAAAAGACATTTTAGGAAATATAAGAGAGCTTTGCTTTGCTATTGTAAGAGTGGAACCCTAAGGTGTGAATGAATTTGTGTATTGGAGTACTTATGTGTTTTAATAGCACCTAAGTGTGTTGTGTTTTAAGGGTAAATGTACCAAAAGAGCAATATTGTTGTTCTTCTAGTTTTAAAACATTTTAGCTATGTGATTTATTTTGATATCATTTTAAATTGGTGTGTGTTTAAATTGTATCAGTGATTTGTGTATTTTCTATTATTATTGACTTTAGGATTTTAATGTGTTTTTCTTTTTTTCTCTTTTTAATGTAATTTTTTTGCTCTATGATTGTTTGTCAATCATCAATCACATTACCAACTGAGTAGGTATTGGGTTTTTATCTTGTTCATGTGATTTTCTTTTATTACCTATACTTAGAACTTTGCCAGTAATTTAGTACATCCTAAAATTCTGAATTCCTGAAAAAATCATCAATTTTGACATGGTATGATATTCATAAGTAGTACCTAGATAAGTTTAACAGTTCACCATATTTCCTTAGCTTCTTTACATAAATAAGTAAATATAACTGACTGATACAAACTACAGCTAGTAATATAACTTACCCATTTTTGCAGATATGGAAAATTCATGAACGGCCTGGAAGTAATAAGATTGTTTAATTTCGGTATATTAATTTCTTGTAATTCTTGGTAATCTTCCTCTTGTAGACAAATTCTACAAATGTCTGTGAATACTGGCATGTTTATGCCTGCAGGTTTTTAATAATATTCACTTATGTTATGAAATTAGCGTCCTATTTCAAAATCCAGGTAGGTAGGTATTTGTGGGTTTAGGACAATAAAAAACAATTCCTCTAAATTAAAAAATTGCCGACGTTTCGACCTTTATTAGGTCTTTCTCAAGGCTACAACAAAACATCAATATTAGGGAATACAATGATAAAAGACCTTTTCTTTTCACTCTGTATGTATGTATATAGGAAAAATTAAATTTATGAAATTATTTTAAATTATTTTAAAATAAATCTTACACACAACTCTTTTTTAATTACATAATTTTTTTTTATATAACTTTTTGTAAATTTTTTTCCCTATCTAAAATCAGAACAATGCTTGTAAAATACATTAAGTGTTCTATAAACTAAGAAAAGGGTTTTAAAAAATATATATTTATATAAATCAATATATTATGAAAAAATAAGTTATTTAATTATTTGTGGGAATAAAGAAAGCCAAACAAGACACACACGAGAAGCCCAATGATAATGTAACATGTACAAATGTGTAGTTAATCATAGAATATTTACCTATTTCACAAAGTCGAGGAACATAAGTCGAAAACAATTGTTAAAATCATCTCCAGACGGGAACACACATTACAAACTGACATGGAACAAATATTCTGTAAAAATAACGAACCACACCACAACAAGTACTGTTAATATCTGAATAAAGGAATGTGCATTACGCTCTAGCAAACTCGTATATCTTTTTTTTTTTTAACCTTATTTTTTTTACCGCCGATTTCAATCAATCATGATTATCCACTATACTAAGAAAAGTAGGACCTATCAACATAAATATGACTGTAGAGAGTTAAATCGTAATAAACCAGAAAAAACAGCATTATCACAACACCACTTTAATCTGGACCACAATTTTGATTTTAATGGTGTCTCTATCCTGGACAGAGAGAGTAACTACCATAAAAGGGTTTTGAGTGAAATGATTTACATAACTCTTAATAACACAGTTAATTGTAGAACGGACACCCAAGGACTTAATATACAATATAATTATTTACTGAATTTATATAAAAATTCTTTGTCTTAGTATAGTGGATAATCATGATTGATTGAAATCGAATGTGTATAATGTTTTCTCTCAAAGGGAAAAAAAAGACGAACGGTAAAAAAAATAAGGTTAAAAAAAAAAAAGATATACGAGTTTGCTAGAGCGTAATGCACATTCCTTTATTCAGATATTAACAGTACTCGTTGTGGTGTGGTTCGTTATTTTTACAGAATATTTGTTCCATGTCAGTTTGTAATGTGTGTTCCCGTCTGGAGATGATTTTAACAATTGTTTTCGACTTATGTTCCTCGACTTTGTGAAATAGGTAAATATTCTATGATTAACTACACATTTGTACATGTTACATTATCATTGGGCTTTTCGTGTGTGTCTTGTTTGGCTTTCTTTATTCCCACAAATAATTAAATAACTTATTTTTTCATAATATATTGATTTATATAAATATATATTTTTTAAAACCCTTTTCTTAGTTTATAGAACACTCAATGTATTTTACAAGCATTGTTCTGATTTTAGATAGGGAAAAAAATTTACAAAAAGTTATATAAAAAAAAATTATGTAATTAAAAAAGAGTTGTGTGTAAGATTTATTTTAAAATAATTTAAAATAATTTCATAAATTTAATTTTTCCTATATACATACATACAGAGTGAAAAGAAAAGGTCTTTTATCATTGTATTCCCTAATATTGATGTTTTGTTGTAGCCTTGAGAAAGACCTAATAAAGGTCGAAACGTCGGCAATTTTTTAATTTAGAGGAATTGTTTTTTATTGTCCTAAACCCACAAATACCTACCTACCTGAATATTCACTTACTTAATATGTATATATTATTAATAAAAATAATTATTAACAAGTAGGTAAATGCGAAGGAGGTAAAAAACTTGTAATGATGTTTACATTAAATGTAATGTCTACAAAAATAATTAGCCAATCGATCCTATGATCGAAATAGAAAATAAGAATAGAAAAAGAAAATTTAATAATAATTAAGGTTTTCTTCAGTTGATATTTGATTTTAATCACAAAATACCGATTCCGATCCGAAGCAAAAATCAAAACAAAACAAAAACAAACGATCCAGCAAAGAAAAATAGCACAGACGAATAATAGGTCGTCGCTGGCCTATTACTTAAAATCAGGCGGTCGATCAATAGCCAAATGCATTGAAGATAATGGAAATCACTTTGAGCCAATATTGTAAAAAACAGATATTTGTATTTATCGATATATTTAGTATTTTATCCACAGTAGTGGCTCAGAGGTGAGTTATTGGTATTCGACCGTGGCGGTTCGAGTTCGATCCTCGCAGTGGGCATACGTAAGCACAATAAAAAAGTATGTCCGAAATTTAGCATGTTTAGGAATGTAGGACAGAGTGTAAAATGTAGCATCTTCCAACGCATCCCATTCACGCCGGATGAGATTGGACATCTCGTGGGGTACATACTCCCTAATCGGTAGGTCATGCAATGGCAATAAACCGAGGGTTGATAGCCCTTGGGGGGTGTCGCATGACTGAGGAACGTGGTTCAGAACTCACGTCCAAAGATCAAGCTGACTGGATGTTTAAAAGGATAAGTGGCCATCAGTAGCCCAGAACAAACAAACATATTTTGTATAAGAAATAAAATTTTTACGAAAATTTAAAATATTTTGAGTAGTGGCCTTAACTGTACTCCAAGCTATGTGAAAAGTTCGACAACACTGATTTCCATAGTAAAATTTAAAAAGCGAAGTAGAGGCAACATTCTAAACAACTTGCAGGCTTTGTGTTATCTTACCTTAAAACTTTAAATCAAACTATTCCAGACCTAGTAGATCTTGGGCATTGTTTACAAAGTGCAGTATGGCAGATATAAAAATAATTAAAATACTTAAGGGCGGATCCAGGGAGAAGTTTCGGGGGGGGCACTATTTAGTTGAATTATACAAGAGGTTAGATAACGTGCAGGGTAAATAGCGCCGCAGGCGATTTTTTTTTGGACCACGCCCAAATGTCAAGAATGAATTCACCTTTCTCATGCTCCATTGGGGGAGGGGTCAGGATCTCATGTGTTTGCCCCCGACAAAATTGAAATTTTAGTTGTCAAAAACTTACCTTTCGATGTGTTTATTATTATTAGGTTGATACATAAAGTTTAAATTTTATATTATTGAGGTGGACGCTGCGAATACGGCGTAGAAGAATAATATTAAATATTAGATACGGGAGTGCGGCACCGTCGGCACGCGTGAATTTGATTCGAGATCGGAAGTAGGGATGTGCACTATTTATGTTGTAGGGAGGTATTTCGGCGCATCGGCGAATCCATGAATGCAATCGATCAGTGTTATTTCTTCTGTATTTCTTCGGTTCTTAGGGCGCTCGGGGGGGGCACTTGCCCCTAGTGCCCCCCCCCTGGATCCGCCCTTGGACTCTGCCACCATCAAATATTTTTCCTCTGTTGGATAAATTTAAGTACAAAAAGATCAAATTGGGATCAACATAAATGACTGACTGAATTTAATTGGCGATTTTGTTTTGGAATTCTGCATATAAATAAATATAAAAAAAATGTATCCGCCCAACCCCAAGGTGCAAGTCTGGCCACTGCACTGCACTGACCTTGATTAATCAAAATTTAGCTGACCTTTGACTAGCTATGCGTGGCCGTCTACTACTCTTTAAACATCGAGAAGGCCATTCTGCTATGCTACAGGAACACACCCTTTTTTCTTCTGTGGGTACAGCGACAGGGCGAACTCACCATTTCTCTGTGATGCTATTCTAACCTATAATTGTCAAATTTGTCCATAAATTTGTCAAAAGAAAAGAATGTTTTGGTTTTGGTTGATTTAATTTTTAAATAGTTGTGATATTATTTTTATAAAATTTGATATATATTTTACAAAATTTTGATTTTTACCGTTTACCATATTAAACTTTTTATTTTATTATGAAAATCATAAAGTAAAATGTGAGCTTTAGCTATTACACACCTTGCTTAAAAAAAGTATCTATCCATGAAGGTATGGACCTTTTATTAAATAATAAAGGTTCATATCAGTTATTTCCACTTTTCCCGACAGTTACTCGAAAAATAGGAAACCATAATATGGAACGGTTAAAGGTAAAGAACTTTGAAAGTTGTCGACTGTGCCTTGCAGAAATTCGAGACAGTAATATTACCTTGTTGGATGGTATTATTAAGGATATGTTGGAAATAATTTTGCCAGAATTGGTTAGTTAAATTAAAATATGTATACATTTTCGCATAATCCATAAGGTGTACATCTGTATAGTTATTGAAACTGAGTTAATTAAAATACTCTACATTTTCTCTAAAGCCAAAAATGATGAAAAAAATACCTATAAAAATTCAAGGAACTTAGAATTAAATAAATACCCTTATAACATCAAAACGACTCGACATGCTTAAAAAAAAACCTCCCAATTCCAATAAATGTTCATTAAGTTCCCCAAAAATAATCGTAAATAAATATAAAACTCCCCAAATCTTCCATTTACCTGTAAAATACCCCAGTTAGATAGTAATATTTTATACAATGATAAACATAAGTTTTACTTAGGTACTTTAATTTGTTTTTTCTATTTTCTTGATTTTAAACATTACTTACAACATTTTATAGTTTTCTTTATTATGTTTATAAGTTTTTCTACTCCTATATTAGTAAATATTGTTTTATGTATACAGTTCACTCTATAAGTAACCACATACATTTTTTCTTCTGCCGACTAAGTAGTAGGTACTGTAAAAATAGGTTAAAATTATTTTTAAAGCATACATTTTTTTGTAGAACATGTCTATTTGTGAAGCACCTGCAATCTGCAAAACTTGTTTAGAGACTTTAAAACAATCCTACAATTTTAAATCATCTTGTTTAGAAGTTGAGGATAAAGTTCAGGACTTTGTTAATCCGAAATCTCCAGCTTGCATTGATTTGAGACAGGTAAGTATATTTTTTTTGGAGAGAATCAATTTAATATTAAAAATAAGGGTTTCATAAATTTTTATGTAAGTTTTAGGTATACAGTGTCAAATTATTGGCGATTTTAAAGCAGGTGGATATTATTAAGGGGAAAGATCTATCTAACTCTGACTATCATAAAAAAAGCTAACATAACAATTAAATGAATTATATATATATTGCCAAAGCCAACTGAGCTAAATTTTTAGTTTCTTTTTTCAAATTTATTAAAAAAAAAACGGCGACCAATACGATTTATACAACAGGATAATATTTAATATTGATAGTTCGATAGTGATATTATTAGAATTTTATACTACCAAAAATGACAAATTTAGAAAAGTAATTTCAATTTTTAGAATTAAACTAAGTAAGTACTTACTAAGTATGCATTTTTAAAAATTCAACAAAGAATAAGTTTTAAAATTCAATCCTACATAAAGTAAAATCAGTGTTAATATTTTATATAATTATATTATTTATTTTAAACATAAACGGGTCTTGCCCATAAAATAACTAACAAATAGTAACCCTCAGCAATTAAAGTTAATAATTAAAATCAGTACAAACAGTACAGAATAAACATATATTACTTATTAATATAAATATAAAAGAAGAATACAAAAAACATTCAATCTTCAGGTGTACCTACATCTGTACACTACCTACATAACTTAGTATCACCCACTGTAAAGTTTAATCAGTAGTTAATTCTAGATATCACCGCTGACAAATAAAACTTCGGTATGCGCTAAAACGTAACTTAAAACTTTTATTTCAGGTTTTAAAAAAACACAATAATATTTTTAAAATATCTGGTAATCACGTGATATGTAGGACATGTTTAGGCCTAGGAGAGGAAAGTACTTCGACGAAATTATGTAGCTATGATGGTGATCCTTTAAAGAATATGGTTGAAAAATGTCTTCCAGAACTGGTAAGTTCCTCTGTCTGGTTTGAATAATTTTTAAGTTTCAGTAGAGCATCATACAGATCCTAAGAAATCATTTAATCCTGGTGGGGTGGGGTGGGCAACTATAACCATGGGTATGATAATAAAAAAATGACTAATGGTGTTTTATGCATTTCCGTATCTAACAATAATCTGCGCGTTATCAGTCATCATTAGAGTGCGGCAAGTTTTGTGTCTTGCTATTGTAAGTGAGAGGACATATGTAAATATCTATAAATGTATGAATGGGGGAGATAAAACAGTATGGCATACTACGCTAATATCTCCGCATTCCCTACGTCCTTAAACCTGAATTTTGGTTCTCTAGAAAGAATAATTATTGTCGCTAATTATGAAACAGGTTTTTACCAAATTGTTAGTTTCAGAAAAATTCACGTTTAAAATATTGTTTGGAGGAATTTTGTTGGGTGGCAAAAACTGGCTATTGTAATAATAAAAAGACCGGAATTTACGAAATTCTAATATAACTTGCAAGGTTAAGAACAAATCAAGTTTTCCGCCTCTCGGCTGCGAACCAGTAAGCGGCACAATGCTTGTCGGGCCCTTGTATCCATTAGCCTTTGTGCGATTGTGCAGCTATTTTTATTTGATAATATTTTTAGTGAGTGACGGATTCTTTATAGTTCCCGCGAAAGAATAATATTAAAATTTCTCAAAATGTGTATGTAAATTTATTTTTTTATTTGTAATATAAGGCGACAAACGTGTGTCGCAACATGTCAGACTTTTTTAAAGATTTTTGTTTTGCATACAGTAATACATAAATCTGTCGATTGGCTTAGATTTTATAAAATATTTTTTTACAAAAAAACGGTTTAGCAGGGTCTTAGTTTTGCAAATGAAGTATTTTGTCTTAAACTATATTAATAAGTATAGTGTCGACTCAGATCGAGCGCGCGAGGCTCCTCTCAAAGCGGGGCCCAAGGTCCATGCCTATTAGGCCTGTTGGCAAAAAACATCATTGTCACCAAATTATTTCCTTAAAAGACGGGGCTGATTTTAATTTTAGAAAGTGAGTTCATTTCTATAACATAAATGTGTTGTTTACTTTTATGAATTAATAAACCATAAAATATTTTTTCCACTACTAACTTTAAAATCACTCATTATTGACCGATTATTAACTTTGGAAATCGTCAATAATAGAGGCTTCTGGCAAAAACAATATAAAACAGGCAACTTGACCTTTTTTTATTTTAAAAATATATGAAAACGTCATGTTTAGACAACCAGGTATTCCAGATTTCTTTGTCTGGCACCAGTCCTTAAATACGGAGTAGGTTTTTAAATACAAGACCTTAGATTTTTGGAGTAGCAACTCATCATTAATTTATTGTGCTTCCACCCTCATTTCTGGAGGAGTGCACGTATCAGTAATAGTTTCTTCTCTCATTTTATCAAAAAGACTTGAATTTATTTATGAATCGACAAATACTGACAACTAAGAATGCCATCTGACAAGATAAAAAAAAAAATGCTGCAAATTTCAAAGCAAAGGTAACTTGACTGAAAAAACAGACGCAACCCTAAGAAGGTATGTTAACTTTAATTAATAATTTAATGTGGTAAATATGTTAGTAGTGGAAAAAATAATATATTTACCACGATTTAGACAACTATTATTGCCCTCACGTCTTAAATCCCTCGTCGCTGCGCTCCTCGGGATTTAAAATCGACGCTCGGTCAATAATAGTATCTGTCTAAACCTTGGTCTACTACTACTACTACAATACTATTATAAATTTTATCACATATAATGAAAACTATGACATTGTCAAGGGACCAACCTATAATACAAAAAAATCATTCAAATCAGATAATAGGCTGTAAAAAAGTTTAAGGTCAAATATGTGGTAAATTCATAATGTTGCTAGAATGGTGTCTAGGAGTTTATTTTAAATTTTATATTTTTGGGTTTAAGGGAATTGATCTTACCAAGGAGCCAATTATTTGCCCAGTATGTCTGGAACAATTGGAGGAACAATTTCACTTCATAATGCAATGTCTAGATACTGAAGAAAAAATAAACTATTATTGTGAAAGGAAAAAGACATTCAAGCAAATAGATCTGCACAGTGTTCATTTGTATTCCATGACGGAGGATAATGAAGACATAGAAAAACAGTATGGTGAAATGGAAAATGGTAGTTTAGACAGGTAAATATAGGAACTTATACCTGTGTTATGGAATTAACACATTATATTTAAAACCGTACATGCTGACATGAAAGGACGTTTTAGAAAAATATTTTTAAATGTCGCATTGCTGTAATAACCGAAAAATTTTACCATATTATGGCTCGACGCCGCCACTGGAAGAAAGACTGATAAAGAACGGTCCATGTGTTTGTTTTTATTTGTCAATGTCAATAGATGTTAGTGACCTGTGGTTTATGGCGATGTTATATTAAGAATTAAACCTCAAAAATCCAAGACTGGCTCAAAATATACAATCTATGATTTACACTTTTCCCGCATTGCATAACATCACAACAAACTTTCACATCTTAAACACAATTGTGTCAAAAGAAACTTTATAGCATGTCATTAAGCAACATTGAAAATTCTTTATTTAACCACACCAGACACGCTATTATTAAAGTCTAGAGCATTGAGGTAGAATAAACATTATCTCGATGGTCTAGAGTCTTGAGGTCACGTGTTGTTTTTTCTTGTTTCAATTTGGGTTTGACGACGCGATCTGATAGTGACGTAAGAAGTGAAGTATGTAACCCAAAAACAGTAGATCCAACAACCTATTAGATGGACCTTCATTCATAAAGATGGTTCCGCCTCCCGACTTCATTAGTATATGCAAGGGGACTGAGGGCTCACAGAATTAGTTGTTGCTGTCCCTAATCGCAGTTGCGTAGCGACATAAATTTGTTTCTTAATATTTTTTAGCATAATAGGTGTGATGGATGTCAAGAGGTAAAAAATTACGTATATACCGAGCATTTGTTTTATTTTTGTAATATATACATCTTTATACAGTAGAGGTACTTATGAGAATTTAGTATTTATTTATATTTAGTATATAAATATAAAGAAGGTAAAATGTAAAATAAAATACGAATCTGTATATTTTACGTTTAACTATTGAACATCAGCAATTAATGATAAATGAATGTATTAAAGGTTGAATGGTGATGTGAATAACAAAATAAAAAATACTGACCCATATTCAAAACTTGTAACTATTCATTAAAAAATATGGTGGTTTTCTTAATTTTATGTAATATTTTATATTAATTTACGAAAATACTGTGTACAAATTACTTCCCACAAATCTTATAATACTATAATTTACCCACCTTTCTTCCTGCATTAAAAGTTTAGAACATTTTGGGAATACTTCGTTTTTCAACGCCCGTTGTTATTCATTTTGTATATAACGTCATCAGAACTAAAATGACTGCAGCAAATATCTAGATTTTTTGGTGAATATGCGTTTTGTAACCCAACACTTGAATTCACTGGTTACATATGTTTACATCAGATGAAAATATAGAAAAATATATCTCACTAGAATAATAATTTAAAAATATTTAAATAGTTAAATGACCTTGGCGAGCCGCCTCTATTGGCTAAAATGACACTAAAATTGACAGTATACACTTACTTAAAAGTAATATTTGAAGAAGAATTAACATATTGTTGGCACACAATACAATATCAAACCATTGTCCATAAATTTTACACACTAACAATAATAATCAAATCACAAATAAACCACGATTATATTTATTTATAATTTATTATAACCTATATTTGACAAATGTTAGTCTATCGATTTGAATGGGCGTCGTTAGGACCAAAATATAGTTAAACTAAACAATTTTAATTTTTGGTAAAAGGTATTTTTATAATTTTGTAGGTTTAAAATTGTACGTAAAATACGTAATATTAAAGACTATTTAAATTGACACTTGCCAATTTATACTTATTGTATAGATACGTCAAATTAAGAGAATTTGTATCAAAAAGAAATAATCCCTGAAGTGCTTAGACTGATCGCTATTATTGGCGAACGGCATTGGTAAACAATCTGGGTCCATCTATAATAGGTTGTTAGATTCTTTTATATTGAGAAGTTCATGGTTTTTCCATGGGCGTCCGACAAATTCGGTACCCATCTTTTTTAACGGTCGAAAAAAAGTATAAAATATTTTTCTATAAAGCATCCAAGGGGGCACCCATGTAAATATAATGCGTCAGTTCCATAACACCCTGTATGAAACATATATTTATTTTACAGGCAAAATTTCATTCGCTGTGTAAATAACTAACTTAAAGTTAAATGTGTGAAAAACTGGCAAGACTGAAATTGCAACAGTAATAAAACTGACGATAAAGAACGTGCAAAAAAATTCTTGTTGAATGCCAATAATTACTTTTTGTATATTTCGCGTAGGAAATTTTGGTATCATGTTGCAAAATCGTTCAAATGTTGCTTGAGTATTAAAAATCGTTGTTAGCAAATATATTTTACAGTTGCATGGAAATAAATACAAGGGCAATGGCAGTCAATTTCATGGCCAATTAGAAATTTCTAATAATAATAATAAATATATTTATCATGTATCATTGAAGATTAAGTCATTTTTATATATCTTTATTAATAATTATTAACATCATAAACGTACTAATACCTACATAACACCTTAGTTACTCATAATACATTAGTTACCATAATTTAATACGTTAGTTACGAAAGCATAATACGTTACATACCAAATAATATTAGAACTATTTTTCATGAACATGTAAAACAATATTTTGACAGTTTTCAAATTTGATGGATACACCTTTGTCTTTAACGTCCACGATCTTAGGTATGCCCTCTGAAGACTGATTTATGACCGAGCAACCACTCCTTTCGATTTCGTGCGGTTCCCCAGTGCTTAATCCACTGCCGGAAACATCGCCGATTTGAATTTTGCGAGCAATGGAAACTTTCTTGGTCACACTTTCTTCTAAATACCCTCTAGCAACCTTCGCCGATTCCCATCCACCAAGTTCTTGTAGGTCTAATATATCTCCTCCAGCATTAACAAGAAAATTTGCCGAAGATCTTCTAACGCAGTGACCAGTATACAAATTAGGATTTTCAAGTGAGAGATAATCAGCTATTTTTTTAGGTATTTTAGAGAAGAAGTGAATGCCGCAGGGCTGTACCGTACATTTCCCTTTTCTATATGATACAAACAATCTTTGGTGAGTGACATGGGCTGGCCTTAACATTGCGTACTTTTTAAATAAAAACACAGGATTGACTTCGCCGTCAAATATCACAGCGAAAATACGTTTCTTGTGGGTTTTTGAGTCGGGAATAGTAACAATCAGCTTGTCCTCTAAAACGTCAACATCTTCCGTGGTCATCTTCGCTAATTCATTAGTTCGACAGGCTCCTCCAATTCCAATTAAAAAAGCCACTTTCATCATTAAAAACTTCTCGTCTGAGGCAGAACACACAAATTCGTTGACTTGTTCTCTTGTAAATACTTTTGATTTTTTTGCTCTATATCCAACATTTTTCTTCTTGATGAAACGCATTAAGGCGCCGTATTTGTCGATTTCCACTCTTTCCTTCAGTTCTAAAGTCGCTCGTAACATGGAATATTTCGGCCATAAGGATGAAGCAGAGTATTCCTCAGAGAGTTTTGCGAAATACGCCAGCAAGACGTTTCTTCTGCACCTTGAACATGTACTTTGTTTCGCCACTCACAAAACTGCCGATATTCTTTTTCATAATGGATTTTAGATTTGTCCGGAAGCAAGTTCAACCTTATAATGTTGGCTGCAGCTAATATATCGTCAGGAATATCAAAATCTTGCATGATTTTAATGATGACTTTTTGAAATGCCAAAATGAAATGACATAAAACCTTGTTTTTATTTTCGCATCGCCGTTGTCAATGATACGATAAAGCTTTGAATACAACTCGATTATTAGCGATTTAACACCGTCTCGGACATTGCGGGTGACTCGGCTGTTGCCTCGTCACCTAGTAATGCTCTCGACTATTATAAATAGCATAATAATCTCGTTGTGCAAAAAAACAATAACAATAAATTATATGTAATAAAATGAACTTGTAAAAATTATATTAGAATTACATAACAAAATAACCATTGGTGACAGTAACATACCAGTTTGCACAAAAATGTAGGATTTTGAATAGTATTTAATCAGTCTTCCATTTTTAGAACGTGTACTACAGTTACAATAGAAGATAATTCAAATAGAAATAATGTAATGAGACAACAAGGTTCACAAGAAAGATTAAAAGGCTGGGGGGATTCTATACCTTTAGTTGATCTGACTGAAGACCTATTTGATGGAAGCATAAAGAAGGACCAAATAAACAGTGACTTCTCCGGCGAGCGAGAGCCAAATCCAACCAAAAAAAGTATGGACATACATTTTTTTGGCAGCCGGCATGTACCACAAATTGAGCCACCCCCTGCTACAGAAGAAGTAACATTCGAAGTAAAGAAAGATGGCGATGGAGAAGATATCATAACTTCAACAACAACGCGTATTCACAATGATGATGAAGATAGTGATGTCTCAGTTACAAGCGAAGATGCATTATTAACAACAAGATTTGTGCAAAGAGTCTCTAGTGGATTAAAAAATAAGAAAAATGATAAGAGGTCCAATGATGTAAGAAAACGAAAAATAGAATATAGAGATGATGAAGATGAGGATGGTGGAGACGCATCAGATGACTCGTAAGTATTTTATTTTGCTTATTTACATTTATTATATATTTTTCTAAAAAAATAAGAAAATGCACACTAAAAGTATTTATACTTTTTTTATACAGTGGCGAACAAAAGTATGGAGACATTTTCTTTTTTAACAATATAGTATCAGTAAATAATACTATAACGTTAGGGTTTCACAAAATTTTATTATTGTGCATGATCTTTGGTTATGATTTATATTTATTTATTTTTAAATTAAAACAGTACGCTAGGTACAAGAATAACATAAAAATAGGTAACAAAAGTATGGAAACATATGAGTTCATAAACAAAACAGAAAACTTAAAATATTCAGACAAAAAAATACAGAAAAATACTAATACTAAAGTATTAAGTAACATTCATATTTTCTAGAAAAACCTTTAGCTTTTATCTTTAGATTCACAATGCTTCTGCATACTGTCAACTAATTTTGCACAATATTCTGGTGTAATATTTTTTATCGAGATGGTCCCACAGGTTCTCAATGGAGTTGAGGTCTACCCCATGCTTAACTGCCAGCAAGAAAACATACAATACCCAATTTCACAAATAAAGTGGTAATCTTAATTCTAACGCAGAGTAACATATTCAAAACATTCAAATATGAACAATAAAACATAATAATAAAAAACATAAATGATGAGACGTGTGATGAAATTAGAGATTTCAAATTATAGTATGCAGTTGTTTGATAAAATCCGATCTGTTTCCGAACGTTCTTAATTTAGTCTTAATTTGACAGTTAAATCCATCAAACCCTACATCGATAAATTTCTCTTTTAATGAACCATTTGATTTCTATAAATATATAGAAACTTCTTTAAATTGCTATATGCATTAAAAAGTGCAATTAATTTTTTTATGTAGATTTTAGCTAAATACATATTGAAATATAATATCCCAATCATTTTTGGAAATTACCCCTCACAAAGCTTATGGGGAATATGTTTCGGCTAATTTTTCTGAATTTTCAGTATTTTGTAGATCTTGACGTCTTGATTAAAAGTGTCCATGGCCGTAATCCAACCCTATGACTAGTTTTTGAGTTATGGTCTTTTAAAGTTGGTAACTTCTTACTTTGAGATTTTATGCATTGTCTGAAGTTTTCACTTGTTTCTTAAAAACTATTTAAATTTTTTTTATTGGTGGAAAATTAGGCCGTAAGTTTTATTTCACTTAGACCTGGTGATATACGACGAGCTTGCATTAGAACTTTTGAGGAAACTATTAAAAATATTTTTTTGAAAATCTGTAGATTTGAGTTTATCGATATGCTCTCTTAAACTAAAATATTAACATGTTTCTGTCACTTACGGTTATATTTTCTAAATACAATATTATATTTTTGGGTTTTGCATTAAATTATAATTACATTTTATGGAACACGTTTTTTACCTAAGTCTACTAATTTCTGAGATGTCTGCATATTGTGTAATTATTTCGTAAATGCATAGCGATGAAATTATACGTATATATTTTTTACCTTAGCTCCTGGACTAAATTTTTTTTGTTATTGTATAGTTAAAGAATCAACAAATCACAAAAAATAATTAAACTTTTCATTAAATATACAGAGAGGTCACAATTAAGGGCTCATTGTAAAAAACTTTAAACATTAAAAAGTTCTTATTTTAAATGGAACACCCTGTATATTTTTATTTTATATGATGGTAAATTAACTGCTCCTTAAAATTGCTATAACCTTTTCTATACCTATATCAACCGGTTTTCTTAGAATATCAAGTTTTATTTTTAAATACGTTTTTTTTTAACGTGCCATGAAAACAAATGTACATGGATACTCCATAGTGATATTTATAAGGGAAATATTGTTAGCGGCAATGTTTTCTAGAATGCTTTGACAAGAAAAACAGTTGCACTAAATTATTTGTTGCGTCTTTTAAGAATGTCAATTCTGTTTCTGGAAAATGTCACGCTTGGGATTTTCAAACGAATATTTTTTAAATTTATTAAGTGTTTATATTGATTGTGGCAAAATAAAGTTAAGAGCATGTCGGATATATCACGATAAATATCCGAATCGACTAACTCCTTCACCTGATATTATTAAAAGACTAAATTATAATTCTATAA
Organism: Polydrusus cervinus; assembly: GCA_935413205.1. Taxonomy (NCBI): domain Eukaryota; kingdom Metazoa; phylum Arthropoda; class Insecta; order Coleoptera; family Curculionidae; genus Polydrusus; species Polydrusus cervinus. The sequence continues at coordinate 50,117,403 of OW284514.1, forward strand.
TTTTTAAGAGCAGTTAATCATATAAAATAAAAATATACAGGGTGTTCCACTTAAAATAAAGAAGTTTTTAATGTTTAAAGTTTTTTACAATGAGCCCTAAATTGTGACCTCTCTGTATATTTAATGAAAAGTTTAATTATTTTTGATTTAGATTGCTTGATTCTTTAACTTTACAATAACAAAACAAATTTAGTCCAGGAGCTAAGGTAAAAAATATATACGGCTAATTTCATCGCTATGCATTTACGAAATAATTACAAAATATGCAGATATCTCAGAAATTAGTAGACTTAGGTAAAAAACGTGTTTCATAAAATGTAATTATAATTTATGCAAAAACCAAAAATATAATAAAAAATGCTATACTTATTGTATTTAGAAAATTAAAGTTGAAGCTACTTCCGGTACAACCGAAAGTGACAGAAACATGTTAATATTTTAGTTTAAGAGAGCATATTGATAAACTTAAATAAACAGATTTAAAAAAAATATATTACAGCTTGTATAATAAATTAATGAATCAATTCTAACACAGAAATTAAAGTCGTTTATTACGTTGTCAGGTGTATTTTAATTTTTTTTTGAGATATAAAATATCAGGTAATATACTCTACATCAACCTATGCCCATTTATTTTTTTCTATAGCTAGACTTGGTACTACAAGAAATTCAAAATATGGGTAATAATTTTTTCTTGGATTTTTAAATAGTATCAATTGTTTAATCCGCCTATAAATTATTTAACATCCTGTATATATTTTATTTATATACCGGGTGATTCACGACGAGCTTGCATTAGAACTTTTGAAGAAACTACTGAAAATATTTTTACAATAATTACATATAGAATGGTTATTCTAAACAAAAATACCGACATGACGTGTGAAAGATCGGCAACGATGCTCACTGTAAAATTTTATCGGATCGACGTCACCGGGTCATCGTGCCAGTTTTGCGTTTTTGAAATTTGTGGAAATTGTGTGTGTTTTTAATGAGCTGCAAAATATTGATTGTATGACCTTGCAATAGTTATTGATGATAAACTCCTATTATAGCACCAACTTAACAATTTAAATGCCAACAGTACCAAATATGAGAATAGTGAAAGAGCCCATTATATAAATTATTCACAAAAATATTAATTAATTACAGCTTTCTAAAATAATTTTTAAATGTTTTCATGTTTTTTTTTCGACTTTATATATTTTTTTAAATTTTTGTTGCTATCGTTTAAATAAAAACATAAGTTTTTAACATAACCTGAATTTGGCCACTGATTTAAAAATAAGGTCTAGGTCTTAAGTTACTTTATTGTTGTCCATGAAACAATTTGTGTTCTTTTAGATCACGGCCAAAAAAACGATTGTTAACACGGAAGTGTAAATTTTGCATCTTTAAAACAAAATTCACCAGCCGAATGAAGGCCCATATGACAGTAAATCACTCTGGCAAATCAAAAGAAAAAGATGAAGATGGCAATTCGCCGAAAAAATTAAATAACTCGTCTAAATCCGAACCAGATTCTAATCCTAAATTGAAATGTAAAAAATGCCTTTATACAACGGCAGATTCAGAAGAATATAGGAAACACAAGCAAAGTCACCTGAATGAAAAAGAATCGAAACAATTAGAAAATCGCGTTAACCAAAGTCCAAGAAAAGCGAACCTAAAATCTTCCTTGCCTACATCGCCTTCAAAAAGTCCCAAAAAAAGCCACTCTCGACTTGACTCTGTTAAACAGGCTACCCAAAGACATGCCTTTAACTTTAAAGGACAGTTTCTTAAAATGTTTAAGTGTCAAATTTGTCCCTATCAAACGAGAATGCGAAGCAACTTAGTTAAGCATTCTTTAATACATAAAAATTCAACAGAAATTATTAACCACAAGTGCAAACTTTGCAACTTTAATACGATTCACAAAGATAGTTTTTTGAGTCACATGCAGAGTCACAATCACGATGCGGAGAATCAAGTTAAGAAATGTTTTCTGTGCTCATTTCAACCAAAAACTGAAGAAGCTTTGAAACAACATGTCAACGTGGTTCACAAAAGTGGTACCGGATGACATAAGGTCGTGAAAAGTAATTTAAAATAGGATGATTATACTTGAGGCCGAGGTTCAGTATACTGGATATTTTTTTATACAAGAAAGAATTAACTTCAAAAGCTGTTTAAAAGATGTATACTATTATGTTAAGGATGCACACTGTAATTTCAACGACGGCAATTTTTCAGCAATATAATTATGGTACAACAATTATTTGTTGTCCACCACCATTTGTCACAACTTAAAACATCACCAATTAAGCAAAATATTGTTTTTTTGCACTTTATTTATCATGCGCGATATCACAGTGATTTTAGATCAATCTTGATGTTAAATTCAAAATACTTAGTTAAAGATCAAATAATTTATATCCCTAAATATTGCGGATTGTACTTAGTATATCTATTTAATACTATAAAATTAAATAAATACTCGTTTGTGAAAAAATGTAGATATTTTCAATATTTCAGTGACAATGTGCATGACATGGTCATTGAAGGACAAATGAGTTTCTATATTTTCTTAGCGTGATTGTGCTATCGTTTTTCGAAAACAGATGACAGCTCAAAAATCAAAGGCTTCTTGAATTAAATGAGAGTGAGTGAGATAGAATTTCTAGCCTTTTCGTTTGAGCACTTTGTTTTGTTTGTCAAGTTATGACATGACGTAAGGAAGTTTGACATATTAAATATATTTTGAGGTTAGTTTTGTTTGTCAAATCATGAGAAGACGTCACTGTGTTGACATATTAAATATGTTTTAAGGTTAGTTTTGTTTGTCAAATCATGATAAGACGTCACTGCGTTAACATATTAAATATATATTTTAAGGTTAGTTTTACTTGTCAATTCACAAGACATTGACATCGGTTAGTTTGTGAACTGGCCTGTATTGTCTCTCACTCACTCTTTCTTAAATTTAGAAGACCATGTTAAAAATAAAAACTTCAGTACTTGACAGTTCTATTTTTCATATACTTTCATGGTGAGTTCGCATGGCCGGAAAATAGCCAAGCGGAACATTAAATAAGATGTGTGATTGGTCAAAAGTCAGCTGATTCTGTCCAACAGTTGACTTCACCAATCACGTCTGACTTACGCTGTCAAATTTACGTCCATGTGAATTTAACACTACCTAGATTACCTTACAGGGGTAATAATTAAAGATATGCGATATCGATTTTACGTACGGCAACTTTGGGGACGTTGTAAACACTAGCTTTCGTGATTTCAGAGTTACTTTGAAATATTTATAATTATTTTTGTTATAAGAGCCGTCACCTAGGCTTAGGCCTCTAGGCTATAGGCTACTCAGTCTAATGGATAATGCGGCCCTAGTTATAAGTAGTATATAGTAGATATTTGTTACCTACATTGGTTTAATTGGAAATTTTATAAAGCATATTTTTTATACAGGAACTTTTTTACATTAGAATAAACAATTTTGAGAAAAATGCAGTAAGCAATAGTAAAGTACTGTTTGGTTCTTGAAGATAGAACCAATATTTTTAAGAAATAGGTACATACATTGTGTGCACTAAAAAACGTTAAGTTCTCGAAGTGAAAAGGTGTGTGAAGAGCAGTTTGTGAATTCATCTCAGGCCGATGCTAAATAGTCCTTAATTATCACTAAAAAATTGCTGTAATTGTGACCGACGATTTTACAGTGTAAGAATATACAGTTGTCCCAGGGGACCTTTACCCGTGCGTTAACGCTTATACGTCATTCTGAATCAAAAATATAAAGTCTTGTACAAAATAATGTTTTAGCAATACATCTAATAAATAATTTAAAAGCACTTAGAACCACATTATACAATTTTTTAACATATTTCCATTTAGAGGACTTAGCTATTGCCGTAATTTTTTTCACAAAATATATTTGAAATTTAGATCTTACAATAAATAAATAATAAAGTATCAATAACTACTTACCGGTTGGCAGCACAAAAGGATCAAGACAATAGGTCTAAAAATAACTTTTTAGGATTAAATAAAAGGCATAATAAAAAAAGGATAAAATTAAAAACGACGACGTTCGAAAGTCAATGGAGAAACTTTCAAAAACCTTAAAATTAAATAAATAGTTTACAACAGAATTCCTTTATCTAATACATTTTATTGGCAATGATGATTTCTCAATAGAATAATGCTCCGAAGGCAGGTTATGTTTGTATTCACTATTATGAATATAATAAATAAAGATGGAGAGTTGTAAATCACGTTGTCGCTTTATCGTGAAACGATGACGCACGGGTAAAGATCTACCGGGACTTGTAGATATAATAGTTTATAACTTTGCTCCATAGTTTCTTAAGCTAATCTTCTTGATGTTGACCCAGCATTATATTACTATATTTTGAGTTAATACCAAAAATATTAGCATAACAACTAATGGAGTTTATTATTATGAGAATATAGTACAAGAATATTCTCTTATGATTGAAATAATATTATTACATCATTTTTGGGTTTATGTATTTTTAATGTGTGAAATAATAATAATAATTATAAATAAAAGTAAACCTTTTTAGTTAAAATAGGTTTTGTTTATAACCCGCAAAGCGTTATCGGGACGCCCTCTTTTTAATATACAATCGTCCGTCTCCTAACGTAGTGGCGTATCTCAGTTTTGAGGAAATCAAAAGAACAAAAAAATTGATCTCAGGTCAGAATTTTTATTTTTACATTGCGCCGTAATACATACTTACGCCATACAATAGATATACATTAACTATTAGAGATACGTTACTACGTCAGGGGACCGACAATATATTCAGTAGGTTTTACACGATCAGTAATAATATCATTACGAAAATAGTAATACCGCAGGTACTACACGGGTTATATATATAGTCCGTACAATTACTGGCTGGATGCACGTCACAACTCGCAAAAACAATCATAACAGAAACAAAAAATAAGGTATGTCTGACGTACAATTCGTTTTGACAACCTTGGAACTTTAATTTTACGTGTTAAAAGGGATTTAAAAGCGAAACATAGTTAGTTTGAACATATTCTGAAGGTATGTCTCATTATTTAGCAAAAAAAGAAATGCTCATTTTGAAGCTAATTTAAATCCTGACAGAATTGAAAAAATTACGATTTAATCAACGACATGACTCGAATGGAAAATTACATGAGAAGCTGTGACGTGCATCCAACCAGTAATTGTACGAACTTTACATAACTATGTTAGTACCTAATAATAACATTAATAATGATCGCCTCCTGCAACGTTTACATTTTTGTTCTGTAAACTTTACATCGGATGTGCTTTAAATATTCAGTTGAATTACGTTTCCTCCTATCAATGTTTTATATTGTTGATTGTATACAATATTTTATTATCACTTTTTACAGCAGGATCAATGTTTTATTTATAATTATTATTAACATATAAAATTGCTAGGTGACGGTGCAATAAATTTTTCAGTGTTTGGTTCTTGTGTAGGTTTGTACTTATTTAATTTTTTATCGCGTTACTGTCATTTTTAGTATCTTATATTTACTCCAAAATTAAGAGTTTGGGGGCTAGTGACTTCGCGATTTAATTTTCTGATCAATATTTCCTTCCTGTCTTGTTTTATACAAAAAGCGGTCAATAATTTGGTGAGAGAAAATTGTAAACATTCCGAATACCTTCGGAGATATCCAAAAACCGAAATTTTTAGTTTTGGTTTTTAATTTTTGCGCCTTTATATTTGACTTGGGAAAAAAATAAAAAAACACTTTCTCATAGCCGTTCTTTATGTTCTGCAAGATGGCGTTATTGGTTTTCAAATTGGACGTTTCGTTCTTTAGATACCAACCGCAAATCTTTTTTTTTTAAATACGGACCTGGAATTTTTAAAGCAGTTTTAAGGACTAAGAGTTTTTTAAACTTTAACGTTTTGTCGTCAAATAACTCATCACTAGCATTTCAAATTATCCTTTCTTTACTATTACGGCCCTGGCAATTATTTTTAGAATTACTTTAATATTAAAATTACATTACATAATGTTATGGTGGCGTTTATTTTTACCGTCACAATATTCTAGGAAGTAAGCAAGTTTTTAAGGCATGAGAAGTAATTCTATTTTCTATTAGCATTTTATTAATGTAATGTATATCTTAAGTCCTATGGTTTTTGCCTTAGACCTAGACCGAAATACTGTAAAACAGAAAAAAAATACTCCCGAGTGAAGAAAAGGTAACTGTGTTAGTCTAGTCTAGTGTGATGCGCTTATGTTTATTTTAAAAACAATTTCAGTTTTTTTACTGTTTAGAAGATGATGCTAGTTTCAGGCGAAACATGTAACAATGTAACTTTGCACTAAAATGCATTTTGATTGTAAGGTTACTGCCATCAAAATTTGTCCAACCTGTAAAAAACTCGCTAGTTGCTCCTGAATAAAACGAAAAAGTAATGTCGATCAAAAAACTAAATGCCAAGTACGTCACTAGCCCTAAGTCGAAGGAGGTTACAAGCAATAAGTCAGTGGCATGTCGTCGACGTCGTGCAACATGCCGCTTGCATTTCTGGAAATTTATATTTCTTTCTATTAGAAATTTTTGTCATTGTATTTTTTTTTTGAAAATTATCTGTCGGGCAACTTTTCAGTAGTCTCAGGTAAAAACTAATTATATTATTATGGTAATCATTTAAATTTAAGTATAGGGTACAATTTTAATATGTAATGAAATCTCATTATAGTCATAATGAGAAACATTTTATTTATAACAATGTATATTTACTGTTATAAGTGTTATATACTTACATATTTAATACATTATTTTAAACTATTAATCAAATGAATCTCGGAAATTTATTTTGATAAATCATCGCGTGAATCGACTTTCACCTGTTACCTGTTACTATAAAAATTATTAAGTTTGTGACAACAATTTTTTTTTTAGTTATACGTATAGCAAACTTAAAAAATATGTACTCATTGTTGCATAAAAGAAACTTCTTTTTTACCTAATTAGAGCTATGTAGTGACACTCGGCAAAATTGTCAATCTTTGCATCAATAATTCTTTCTTAACATTAGATATAATTAGATAGTAGTATGTAAGTGAAAATAAGTTAAACAAGTAAAAATTCTAACATTTTCAATTATGTTTAAAGTATAAATAAAATTGAGCTTAGTTTTTACAACTAAAAAATATATTTTTATGCGATTAGTAAGCACTGTCTTATAGGTAAAAGTTATTAATTAAAGTTAAGTTTGAAACAAAATAGCATCAATTATAATATAACAATACCTATTAAAATTTACAAACCTACATATTAAAAACTTTATAAGATGTTATTCTGATTATTGCAACTGCGCACATTTGCTAGTTTAATAATTCAGGCGCATTGGCTTTACTTTCACTTACTTACCTCTAAATATTGTACGAATTGCTTTAATTTTGATACAGATGTTAGTTAGCACATTTGAAATAAAGTAAACCTTGTGGAGCACCAACATTTTATATTTGAAAAAAATTAGCCACCCTAATTTACAGGGTCATCCAACCTGGAGTGGACAGGGGCCTATTTTTTCAGTGTCCCTGTATTTTTATTAAAACCAATATAGCCATTCTACGGTTAAACATAAACAAAATAGCTACCGTAAACCTCCATATCTTCGGACGGTACCTTTAGTTCGGCCAAATCGTGTTAAAAATTCTTGACTTGTCTCTTCAACTATTGGACATAATTAACATAAAATTTGATGTGACATATTTAATATGTACATATAAAAGAAACATGTAGTATGATCAATGTCATTACTGTTTCTCTGTTTTTCCGCAGAATGCACTTTGAACGTCAACTGTTTTGCTTTAGATTTCTTGTATGGCGCAAACTTTTACGGTGGGTACCAAGAAAATATAATTTTTTTTTGTTTTAATTGTATTTGTTGTTTGGAGTTATAATTTGGCAACATAAAGTAATATATAATTGATTAAAATTTTGTATAGTTATTTTGTATAAAATTGTTGATCAAAAATTGCACACTTCGTTGCAAACTTCGGACGTGTTGCTTAGATAGTCAAATAATACGCCATTTGTTTTGAAGTTAAATGTTATTTTTTCCCTAAGTGTCCGAATGGAATAAATTTCTAAAATAATCTAAAAATTACATTGAAATCCCTATGTCCTAACTTCGGACATATAAGAAACTAAATCCTAAGATAAGAATAGACGTCCCTATGTATCCGAAATTAACAAACCACTTAAATTTTAACTAAAAAATTACTGTCCGATCTTAGGAAAAATATCCCTATCTTCGGACACCTCTTTTTAATTTTTTTAACACGCCTTTGCTGAAATTGATCTCCTATCTATCAGTTACTCTCCCTTTTAATACCCTGCCAATAATAACTTACATGCAATATTTGTATCTTTTATTGTTTATTCAATAATCGTCGCTTTATATAAATTTTGTCCGAAGTTATGGAGTTTTACGGTATATTGGTTTTAATACAAATACAAGGGAACTCAAAAAAAACATTAGGTATCTGCGATAATCTCGAAACAAAATTTTTGGACTCTATGCCTCAATTTTAACTTGTGATTTACCCGAAACTAATGAATTTTAACTTCGGGCTTGATGCGAGTCCCGGCAGACTTCTCTTCTGTGGAACAAACAACAACCTCGAAATTATTTGACCCTGTTTTTTTGCTACATTACTTTCTATCCTGTGATATTTTATAATAAAATAATAAAACATTGATCTGGCATTATTTGTTCATTTTTTAAATAAGTATCTAGTCATAAGTGTTAAATTAAGAAATGTAAATTTTTTTGAAATACGTATAGACAGAACGAATGTAAAAATAATTAAACCAGACTTTATATTAGATTAAATGTTAATTTAAGATTTAAATAAATGTTATGCAAAGTTACAATTATTTTAGTTAACGGTTAGTTTGTCGACACTGAGTTTCAAGGCGTCATTCATTTCTACTAAGTGTTATAAAGATATTGGGTGATGCCGTCGACTTCAAGAAGACATCATTCCATTCTAAGTTTTATATAAGATATTGGGCGATGTCGTCGACTTCAAGAAGTTGTCATTCATTTCTAAGTGTTATTCTCTCTAAGGGCTATTATAATTACAACCTGTTTAAAATTTAAAAAAATCGAATTTCTAGAATTTTTCAAATAGCAACTTTGTTTTATTATAATAAAGCTTATATTTTCGGTATTTCTGAATTGAATGTTTTGAATTTTAGTGTGGTTTCGTGTGATCTTAGGAAGCATTTTTTTATTGCTAAAAATTTTAGTACGGATTTATATAGGTTGTAAAATAATAATTCACCTTTAGCGATTATTAGTTTTCATTTTCGTACAACTAAAAGTTTCGGTAGTTAACAAATTCTGAAGTTTCTATCTTATTATTGTCGTCTGTTAAACTGTTTTTTAAAATTAACATTTCAACCTTTTTCTTGTCAATAGATTGTGTTTTTTTGAGGGTGCTAGATTTAGGGGCTTGGTCAATATTAGATATATTATATAAACACACATTAGTATATAAATATTAAATTAACATTTCTATTGTACGTTTTACTCAAAAAGCTTCAAAGACTTTTTCTATTTACCACTGTGTCGATCGGTTAAGCATATTATCTACTATATGTGTTATAATTACCTATTTCCAAACGAGGAAAGAACACAAGGGATATAGGCGAATAAAAGGAGCTGTCATTTCCTAATCTGTTTTGCAACTTTTTACCTTCATCTTATTGCAATCTTTTTTAACATGACAACAATAACTATTAGTGGCTTTAAGAATATTATTCGTTTAAAGTTTAAACATACATTTTACATATTAAAAATTTGTAATTTCAAAGTTCGATCCTGTAATTTACGTCAAGTCATACCAACATAATACATTAAAATTAACCAGCATGTCATTCATATCACGTGATTGGGCCAGGATCTCGCGAGTTCTATCATGAATTTTACTATACTATTACCTACTAAATAATTTTAACTGAACAATATTATTATTATAAAACAAAGATGGGTTGCCATTTGAAAAATTCGAGAATTCCTCTTTGCTTTTTTAAAAAATAGGTTGTAAATAAAATAGCCCTACGGATACATTATTCTCAAGCAAGTCAATTTTATACTATTAAGTAGGTTAAAAAGAGCCATTTTAACGTTTCCAACTCTTTACTACTTACCTTGTTTTACCAAAACTATGGACATTTTAAAAACAAAGAAAAATCGATCTGGGCGGCCATTTTTAAAACAAATGGTAAAGTGTAGTATGTCATTGAAAAGAGAATTTTCTATAAAATTTAAATAAAGAATAAAAATAAGGGGTTTCCATTTAAAATTTGACTTCACTTCCGGTTAAACCGGAAACGGTTTCGAAGGTTTAAAGTGGTCGAAAAATTGCAATGTCAGTTATTAACGTCTCATATTTTTAAATCTTGTGTCAGCCAGCATGAGTACATAACAATAATTGGTTGGTGAGTGAAATTTGTAAGAAGTGTTTAAATCTTTTTCGCACGAAGACCCATGATTTAATAATGTAAGACATATGTATATTTTATGATTAAAAGTATAGTATTTTATTGAGTTTGGGAATTTGAGTTTTGTCGTCGTAAATAGAATTTTGTCGTGTGTGCGTCGTATAAATCTTACTAGCCTGGCAGTGGCGCCTCTAGGATTTTTGGGATGGGTGGGCCCAATGATTTTTGAGTGGGCATTATCATTAAAAGTGACATCTAAAAAAAGGTCGCTACCTCCCCACGCTCTATAACGTAATAAGCAGCAGAGGCAAACAAAACTTCCCTCTAGTCCAAAATGACGTCTAAAAAGAAAGGTATCGGTGTCTCGAAAATAACATACAAACCACTCTTTTCTCATCAAAGCTTTTATAGCCAAATCCCTCTTCTTCCCCCCGGAAGTCCCATTGCAAAACCGAATCCATTAATTTTGGGGGAGGCACCAGGGTGGGCACTCATGTTTCTAGGGTGGGCCGGTGCCCACCCTGGCGCCGCCGCTGTAGCCTGGGAATTTGGGTTATAAATAAAATACATTATGAAACTAATTATAGATAATTTATTTCTCACTTATGAAAATACTATTTTAGATTACACAATTATTGATTTATAAAAAAAAATCGAAAAAAATTGTTAAGCTGATATTTTAAAATTAGGTATTAAATAAAATATATTTCTAGTATCATATTAAAAATTTTAATATGGTATAATTTATAACACAAATATTATAATTAAAGCTAAAACATTCGTATTCAAACAATAGACGTACCCATTTTTACGAGTGTAAATTAAAAATGCAAAACAAAAAGTTTTACTCATCGACATGTAATATTGCCCACAATCCTTGTGAAAATACCTTATTATGCCGTGAAACCCCCAGGAACGCCCAATTTAATAAAACAAAACCAACACCGCAATGATGAAGCTCGCAAAAATTTTCGGCCGTTCGCAGCAATTTGGGGGATTCTTAAGTTGCTTGTCCTTGCCCGCCTGATGCGATGCTTTGCTAATTCAACTCCATCGTTGCAGCTTTAATTATAATACAAAATAATCTCAACAAATTTGATTTAAATTGATTAACTAGACAGACACAAAAGTATGTTTATGAGTTTTTAGATCAGATAAATAAGTAAAATAAACAAAGATATTCATTCATAAAGCATTGCATTATCGAAGCAAGTAAATTAACCACTATCAGAAAAAGAGTAAAAAATGTGGTAGGGGAGTTGGCATAGAAAAATGGGGCTACCAATCACTAAGACGTTGCAATTGCTTAATTCAAGCGACTGAGACCAGAAGAGATCACCAGTTTTTTTTACTAATATTAAACACGCTGATTACCGTTTGATCCTCACCCGTGCTTCATCATTCAACGATAAAGCAACAACGTGTTTTAGTTATTTGTTATAATCATAAAGGCGAATAAAAACATAACCCAACGTCTTCCGGGTACTATTCTACTTCGCAATACGTCGTTGCCTATGAATCGTTTTAGACGGAGAATTTTTAGGAATAATTATTGTAAACTGATTATTTAATTTTAAGACTTTTCCATTGATTTTTTCAATTTCATTCATACTTACGATTTTAATGACCTATGCATAATGCAACACGGGTAAAGATCTAACGGAACTACTGTGTAGCAGTTTTGTCTTTGTTTGCTTACTCATCTATGATTTTAGTTAAAATTAACAAATTGCCCAAAACTACATATATTTAGATCAGAATTGTACACAGGGTTTCGTCCAACCTAGACTGAACAGGGGCATATTTTTTGAGTTTCCCTATATTTTTATTAAAACCAATACAGCCATTTTGTTTATGCTTGACCGTAGAATCTAAAATTGCCGTTTAAAACGCGTAAAACAAAGAAACTGTCGAGTAAAGTTGTGGGGTTTTCAATGGAAGACCCTGTATATTTTTTTATTTTTAGGAAATGTCTTTCTTTCCTGATACCAAAAATATATAGTTTGTAGTATATTAACTCAAACCGTTTTTAAGATTGAGCTTTTTTTTTAAAGCTGTGTCAATTCTAGTTTAATATGTCTAGAATGCCTAGGAAGTAAAAACCCCTGGCAATGGCGATGCATTAAAATAACGTCATAGGTGTTGGAAAATAACGTTTCGACATGTCTAGAGTGCATTGGAAAACAAAACCCTGTAAATAGTGAAATTTTAATTTTTAAGGCATTCTAGACGTATATGTACCGGGTGTCCCACTAAGAATGGCTCTCGGCCGTATCTCGGAAACTACTGGGCATAGAAACTCAGGAAAAAAAAAATTATAACTAAAGTGGTCATGAGAAAATCCCGGAAAAATTTTTAAGTTCAGCATTTTGCCGCAAGAGGGCGTAATTGAAAAGTAAATTTAAAAGTTTACATATCTCCGAAAATTCCATATTAAGGTATATCTTTGATAACACCATTGAAAAGCTTGGACAATTATGCATCATTTTGGTCTTATGCTCATTGACGTACCGACTTTAATAAAAGGGGGGAAGCGGTTGAATGTGTAATCAGTTAAATCGCTGTAACTTATAAACGACTTATCCGATTTTAGCAAACTAAAGACTGTTTGGAAGAGAAATGTATGCACTTTCACCAATCGTATTTAGTTGTCCATAATAGTTCTCAAAAAAAATGCTAGAGGGCGCAATTTGTAATAATAACACATTTTTTGATTTTACTCCGAAAAAATAAATCATACGGTATAATTATGATACCATAATAAAAAGTAGATGACATTTGCTAGAACAAATATTAAAAACGCAGCTCGATATCTCTGTTCATTTCAGCGTTATCGGCAATAGAATAATTTTTAAAAGTAAGCGATTATATATTTTTTAGAAAGAAAGTGGGACGCCACTGATATTTTTTCATGTGGATATTATTTCTGATTAGCCTGGTCAATTCTGCATAAAAATGGTCTCTTGCGTTTTTCTCCTGAGGCACACCACACATATCTAGTTTCATATTTTATATATCATAGAAAGAACTAATCAGAATTAGTTTGATCAATCCAGAGATTGACCAGAATGAAAAATTTTAAATTTAATCAAGGAAAGATGCATTAAACATAAATTTAAAAAATCCACCCAACAAGGAAGATTTTAATTCAAAATAATTCTATAAATTATTTAATGTTTTTATAAAAAAAGTCAAATACTTCTGATGGGATTTGAACCTGTGACCTTGGGATCTGTAGACTAGAGCTCTATTCTCTACGCTATCGCTACCGATAAGCATTTATTATTTAATACATGAAGCTCTCTTCAGCGCGATTTGTTTTTTCTGGTAATAGATTTTCCAGTAATATATTAAGTACTATGAGTTTTTTGAAAAAGGTATTTGAAAATATTGTTTATTTTAATGCCTTCTATACGCAGCTAAAAAAGAAGTATCAACTTAGGAATCACCCTGTATAATGGGTTACATGATGTGTTACTACTCGTAGGATCATATACTTAAATATATGCGCGTGCAAAAAGCACTATTGTAAAAATTATAGATGACCCCTTCTTACAAAACACAAAGGATGCATACTACATGGTATATTTAAAAATAGCCACAAACACTATTATATTAATTTTATCAGAATAAATGTAGGAAAATTATCAAATAAGTGTATAAAGTTCTAAAATTTAGAATATTCGTCCTAGAGGGACATTTTTTGACTAGCGTGCATTACTAATAATATGACAGGAGGCAATTCAAGATAATTTTAAAATATTCAAATAAAAACGCTTGGTTTTTATAATGCCTAATAATTAACAAGGACTAGCATATTTTTAGAAGCGTACAAAGTTAAGTGAATTCCTTGTTCAAAAGTCCTTTACTTGTAATGTTTAACCACTGCCCCTTTATATACAGGGTGTCCCGAAATTAGGTGACAATATTTTAAGGGGATAAAGTACATCTAAAAATAGGACTAAAATTCTTTTTTAATATACCTTAAAAACGCTTCGTTATGGGGCTAGAGCCCCCCCGAATGTAAGCTATGATAAGCGGTTTTTTCACAATATCTCAAAAACTGATTAAAGTATCGAAACAAAATTTGATACATGTTTCACCCATGACAAGACGCAATAAACGGTTTGTTTAGCTTAGGTGGATTTCTTCCAGTGACGTCCCACTGCGAGCATGCGCAATGTCTTCTAGCTATGCTGTAATGTAACCGCCGCGAATGGTATATTACACTTACATTATACAGTTAGTCGCTACTTTAATGGTTGTAAGTTGTGAGGTGGAACTTGTTTTTTTGACCGCACCTGTACATATTAACGAAAACGGCGGTACAAAGAAAATAAAGACAATAGAGATCCTACAAAATGAGCAGTTTGATATAGTTACAATACTATAACTATTAAAAAATAAAATAACTATTTACTTTTTAAAGCACTGACAACTTTTATCCAACTATACCGGGTGTCCACGGAAGGTGGCTCGCCCCTATAACTCTATTGTTTTTAAAGATAGTGAAATGAAATTTGGAGAATTTATATATGACGTAAAATTGCATTTTTTGACAAGTGATTTAACTTTATTAAACTTCCGGTTTAACCGGAAGTGACATACACTTTTTATTTTTAAATGGGACACCTGGTATATTTTCCCTTTTTTTTAACTCTATATGACGTTCTAAATACAACCATGTGTCACTTGTCACTTTTTGTCACCAAAATTATATATATTTTTTAAATATATCTTTTTATCTAGAGCGCTATGAATACGTTTAAATCACTTATTTCAGTTCTAAAATCTTGGGAAAAATACAACTTGATCTATCTGCTGTTTTTAGTTTTTAATTTGGGGAAAGAGGCAACAAATGAAAACCAAACAAAAAGTTATATTACTTGCATAATAGATGAAAAGAAGACCAAGATCTTTGAAAAGAAAAAAATTGCTGATTTTGTGAATAACTATTTTATTAATATAGGCAGAGAAATGTCCGAAAAAGTTAAAAGTCCCACCAGATCGTTTCAATTTGCAAATAGCCCTCTCTATTCAATGTACTTAAAACCGACAAACCGTAATGAAATTATTGAACATATAATGAGTTTAAAAAATTGTTGCTCCCCGGGACTAGATAAATTGACTACTAAAATTATCAAACAACTACATATCCATCTCTTAAATCCCTTAGTTCATATAATTAATTTGATTTTTAAAACAGGAAAAGTACCCACACAGTTTAAAACCTCCGTAGTAACCCCAATTCATAAAGTTGGAGACAGAGAGGATATAGGTAACTATAGACCAATAAGTATAATCTCAAATTTGGCAAAGATATTTGAAAAGTGTCTCAAGGTTAGATTAATGGAACTTTTGAACTCTAACAAGCTCCTATCTGAAAATCGGTTTGATTTTAGGCAGGGATTAAGTACTTCACATGCGGTTTATGAACTGATGTCTAAAATTGTGTGGCATTTAAATAATGGTGATAAATGCATTGCTTTGTTCCTGGACTTAGCGAAGGCATTTGACACGGTATCTTATCCCATGCTCCTTCAAGCCTTGGAGGGACATGGGCTTAGGGGTGCTGTGTTGAATGTTTTTGCGGACTATCTGACGCATAGAACTCAACATGTCAGGATTGCAGAGGCTTTGAGCGAACCAAAGATGTTTCAACATGGAGTACCACAGGGTACAGTACTTGGCCCAATTCTTTTTATTATTTATGTTAATTACCTCTGCAGTCTTGAGGTTGATGGTAAGATAATTGCCTATGCTGATGACACTGCGGTGGTATTTCATGCGAGGACATGGGAATTGGTGGGTGAAAAATTGAAGACTGGTTTTGCCAAAATTAAGAACTATCTAGAGATATTCAAATTAACTTTAAATATAAAAAAATCTCACTACATTGCTTTTTCTTTAACAATGGCTAATAGACCAGTTTTTGATCAGATTAGGCTTGACAATGTAGAACAGCCTTTGAAAGAAGTATCCCATATTAAATATTTGAGGGTTGTTCTAGACAAACACCTGAAATGGGATCAGCATGTGCTTTACTTAAACAAAAAAGTTAGATTTTTTACTTATAAATTTTATATTTTGCGCAACTTCATGACACAAAAGTTAATACTGATGATTTACAAGGCACTTGTTGAGCCCCTCTTAAGGTATGGGGTGGGATGTATAGGGACATTATTTTAAGTGTCTCACCCAATTGGCGACTTTCTCATCGACCACAATAAAAACACAATTATATATTCCCTAACAGCTTTTAGTGAAGAAGCCAAATTTGATGTAAAGAAAAATATATGTTTACAAATTTGACAGATACGACGCCATATTGGATTTTCTTAAACGGCAACCCTACTTTATAGTATGGCAGCTGCATTCACTCATTTGTTCCAACATTAAACATGTATAATTGTCAACATTTATTTTTAGCCGTTCCGGAGATACGAGGCTTCGAAGTTGGTGATTTTGTTATCATCAAATTAACAGAAGCTTTAACATTAAAAACTCAATTTTTTTTGGAGATACGTAATTTTTTATGGCGGAGCCACCCAGGCTATTTTCATATATGTCAGATGTCAAAATATGACAGTTACGACGCCATTTTGATTTTTTTTTAAATGGCAACTTATATTTATAACTACACCAATGTATTGCATTTCGCGGTCTGATTTAAAAAATATATAGTTGTCGATATTTATTTCCAACCCTTAAGGAAATACGACCGCATCAAAAACTGCATCGTACGATTATGTCTTTGAAGTGTCTCACCCCACTAAAAAATAGGAGCTTTGTGATTAAAAACTCAATTTTTTTTGGAGACATGTAACTGTAATTTTTTGACATCTGACATATATGACAATAGCATAGTTGGCTCCGCCATAAAAAATTACGTATCTTCAAAAAAAATTGAGTTTTTAATGTTAAAGCTTCTGTTAATTTGATGATAACAAAATAACCAACTTCGAAGCCTCGTATCTCCGGAACGGCTGAAAATAAATGTTGACAATTATACATTTTTAATGTT
The DNA here is from genome assembly GCA_935413205.1 of Polydrusus cervinus. NCBI lineage: Eukaryota > Metazoa > Arthropoda > Insecta > Coleoptera > Curculionidae > Polydrusus > Polydrusus cervinus. The sequence goes on from OW284514.1 coordinate 50,134,934, forward strand.
GAAACAAATAAGCGAATGCAGCTGTCATACTATAAAGTATGGTTGCCATTTAAGAAAATCCAATATGGCGTCGTATCTGTCAAATTTGTAAACATATATTTTTTTTGACATCAAATTCGGCTTCTTCGCAAAAAGTTATTAGGGACTACATAATTGTGTTTTTATTGTGGTCGATAGGAAAGTCGCCAATCGGGTGAGACACTTAAAATAATGTCCCTGTATAGCTCAAATCTTACTCAACTGAAAGTGGTGCAGAACTACATTGTAAGGATCATTCTAAATAAACCTAGATTATATTCTACTAACCAACTTTATTCTTTAGAAATCAACAATATAAAAGTACTATGTCCTTGCAGTGTGTGGTTTTGTGCATACAAATGAAAAACTAAAATCTAATTGTGTGTCCCATAACTTTATGACCTGGGCAAACGCTGCTCATGAGCTGAACATCCCTCAATCAAGATGTGATTTGAACTGGTGGTTTATGACATATCTGGCTCCTAAATTCTATAATCTTATTCCTCCAAGTATTAGAAATGTTAAAAAGTACAAAAAGTTTAATATTATGTTTAAAAGGTATTGTTGGGAAAATCGTTTATTCTGTTACTCTCTTCTCATTTCTTATTGTGATATTTGTGATAATTGTAATAATTGTGATAAGTGATTGTATTAATTACAGACATTTAAAAAAAAAAATGAGTATAACAAGTTTAAATTTTAAATTTCACACAGCAGATAGATTTTGACCAAAAACAGTCAAATTGTATTTTTTCCAAGATTTTAGGACTGAAATAAGTGATTTAAACGTATGCATAGCCCTCTAGATAAAAAATATATTTAAAAAGAAAAAATAATTTTGGTGACAAAAAGTGACAAGTGACACATGGTTGTATTTAGAACGTCACATAGAGTTAAATAAAGAAAAAATATACCAGGTGTCCCATTTAAAAATAAAAAGTTTATGTCACTTCCGGTTAAACCGGAAGTTTCATAAAGTTAAATCACGTGTCAAAAAATGCAATTTTACGTCATATATAAATCCTCCAATTTTCATTTCACTATCTTTAAAAACAAAAAAGTTATAGGGGCGAGTCACCTTCCGTGGACACTCGGTATGCAAAAGCAGTCTGGTGTGTTTTCTAATTTCATGATGACTAGAATATTAGAAAAATGAAAAGGAACTTGGTGTGTCAATTTCTAGATAACATTTTTATACAATAATAAAAACGTCGATAGATACAAATTTAAGAAAGTTAAATTGTTACAAAAAAATTAACAAATTTCGAGGTATATTTTTATTAAAATATCGAGACAGAGTCTGATAACTTAATACTATATTTTAAATTTGATTTAAATGTTATAAATTCTATATTTTTTGGTTTGTGGTGATGTATATTTTTAGGGAATCACTGAAACTGGCCTATTTTTACATACATTTAATATACAGTTGGTTATTTTGCACTTTATCTTACAAAATGGCTTTATAAATAAATTAAAAAGATACTTAAGCAGAAGTAAAAAGGAGTGCATGTTTTAATTTCTTTATTATATAATGTAAATGTTTTATTTATTTATTATAAACAGGACACAAAGTATAAGTGGAAAGTAATTTGATATAAAAATTAAAATGTTTAAAAAAATATGACAAAAAGTTAAAATAAAATATATTTTTCAAGTAATGCAGTATAAAATGTTATTTTTATTTCAAATTACTTAAGAATTAAAAATTATACTTTTACGTCACGATTAATTTGAATAAAAATTATTTACATTTTCAAGCACAATTTAAATGTAAAAACTATTACCTCTCACTTTAAATTCTCACACTATTGATTAGAAATAGAATATTTAATGTATAATACACTTTAAAATATTACCAGGTGTCTCTGCGTTAGCTTCTGAGTCATTAACCATTGCCGCTTAACAATTAGGCAATCCAACGATGTGTCCAAATGGCGGCTGGCTGGCAAATACTGCATTGTAATTGGTGCACGTGACTATATAAATAATATTGCTGGTGACATTTAACGGGTGGCTCAATGCTTTTTACCAGCCAACCGCCATATTGAATCACGTGGTTTGGATTCCCTAATACAAATAAATTACCTCAAATTACTTTTAACCTCAAAATGCTGCATACAATACTGTTACTGCCCGCAGTGCCCCGGATGTCAGCAGCGACGCCATGTACATTGACTTACTAAACTCTTGTTTGTACTTTACCTTATCTGCACATAGTAACAAAATATTTTAAGGAATTTAATTGACAAAATTATTTTTGGAAATACAATTTTTTATAGTAACCTCCAAAAATAATAATCTCGATTAAAGAATACATATTCCTGCAGCAAGAAGAGTAGCACGAATCTCAAGAAATTATGGCACTTCATGGCCCAAGACCAAATTTCTATGACGTGTTCATTATTAGTAGCGATGACGTAGATGTTTCGGCTGCCGATGATCGCGAGACGGACCTTCTTTCAACAGCGCCAACCACGTACCAAATTTAAAATAGCCAACGAGTTCGTACATATACAGAGGTATTAATTAATTACGAAATTAAAATACATATTCTAGAATGTTAATTTAGATTACAAAGGAAGAAAAAAATAGGATATTTTTTTTTAAATTTGAGGTAAAGCTGCATCATTAAAGCTCTTATTTAAAAGCCGCTACTACTGTCAGCCAACAGAACTTTTAAAAATTCCATTAGAAATAGTATTTTCTTACGGCAAATCGCCTTGAAATAGTTGTCACTAGTGTGATAAAAAATGGATTACAAGAGTAACATTCTTATTTTTAATTATAAGGTGTGATAAAAAGCATAGGTAAAAATCCAATAAAACTCACCTATTATGTTAATTACAGCAAGCTTTTCTATTGTAAATTTTTGAGTGCTAACATTAAAAGTGAGAAAATAAAACTATACAGGGTGATTCCTAAGTTGATACTTTTGTTTTAGCTGTGTATAGAAGGCATTAAAATAAACAACATTTTCAAATACCTTTTTTTTAAAACTTAAAAATAAGCGAGATATAGAAGTTAAAAAGCTAAGTGTGGGCCTGGTCATCAAAAAGTAGCCTGTTTTACTTTATGTTTTTTTGTTTTACTCTATCATTAGTCATGCGCTTTACGGGTCGGTTGTCAGTTATTTCTCAAACCGCTGCGGTGTGTTTTTCTGAAGCAAGTTAATTCTAAATTGAAAATTGTAAAATTTGAAAACAATGAACTAGTAGATATGAGGTGCTAATTTATTGTGAGTGTCGTCAAAGTGCGGCTGCTGATTCGAGATTATACGCAGAACGCTTTCCCTTGCGGGCTCATCCTACACCCAGAAGTTTTCTTAATGGTATTCAACGGGCAAGTTAGGCAGGACCGTATTTGATTCGTAGTATTATTTATATTTCGAGAAGTGAATGTAAGTACCTTATTCTTTAATTTTTTGAAAAAAGGTATTTGAAAATGTTGTTTATTTTAATGCCTTCTATACACAGCTAAAACAGAAGTATCAACTTAGGAATCACCCTGTAGTTTTGAACCCCTTTTGTAACTAGGGGAGGGGGATATATTTTACATTACACCCTGTGTATGAATGACAGCATGAAAAGTGAAATTTGTAGTGTCACTTTTAGGTGAATTAATTTTGTATCGCTGGTAGTGGTTATTAATTCTTTGCTTTGGAAACCGGCGTCTGTCGGTAATAGAGTCACTTCCGTAGTAACATTGAATTTTAAAAGTAACTACCTACATCTTACAATAATTAAATTAGACTAAAAACAATTTTAAGTAACTTTAAGTCACTTTTACCTACATCTACAATAATCTGTCACAAGAAATTTGATTTCTATATTCTGAGCACTCGAAAAGAAACCTTTAAGACATTTAAAATATATAAATAAAATGTTTTTTTTTTATTTTAATAAAAAGATATATTTAAACATGTTACATTTTATGTGTTTTAGCTTGCGTTCTTTACAGAGTCGCTGATAAGGTTAGATAAATTTTCCCCAACATAAATGAACTTATCAATAATAAACAAATGCAGTATTTATATCTTTTGTTTTTGGACTTTTTAACTAGGTGTAATATTGCAAATTTTTAATTTCATTAGTTACATGCTTAGTCCTTTACCTTCTATTCAAATGTACTTATAGTAATACTCAAACATCTAATAAAACTACAAATAATAATTTTAAAAATCTTAATATCTTATTAGTCTTACAGGTTTCTTTAATTTAAGTACTGTACGCCCCTTGGCCGAGATCACATTTAACGAGTATTTTTATAAACTATATTGACTGGACTATCTTGGATCCCTGAAGCGAAGTCACTTGCTTTGGTGCCTCTTCACACGATTTACACTAAAACAATGTATTCATTTATTTTCTCTAAACGTTAGTTTTATTTTAGTTTGTTAGTGTATTGGTAAACTCAATTTATAGTAGTGATTGCATATTGTGAAATTTTGACTTGTAATTGTTTAGTATTAGCCAGGAGCTAAATAAAGGAATAATTACATCACATAGCCATGATAGTGGTAACCTATTTTATTGTGCATACACAGACAGCATTTATATTATTTTGTAATTTTAGAAAATCTAAATGGAATACCCGGGAAAAGTTGCACGATACCTTTATAACTAAATTTTATTAACATTTTTTTTTTCTAAATTATAATTAAGAGGTGCCCCAACCGCGTTAAAGATAAGGATTTGGACTTGGGGTACCTCAAAATCCCATCTGGGAAATTTATTTTTTGCACACTCGTTAGTGAAGTATCTGAGCACCTTTTGGCAACTTCGTTTCGTTTTGAAAATCAAAGAAAAAAATCGCCAAATATAACTTCACTCCACCCAAATATACAGCATAGCCGTTTCAATTTAAAATGAGAGCGAAACAGAATATCTGGCCCTTTCACTTTGTATGTACTTTATTTTGAGGTTAGATTCACCAGAATGCAGTCTGTGCTACAGTTCCGATTTATGCTATGTAAAACGGTTCTTTCTGTTTCTGTTAGAGATGAATGATTCCATAAGTGTTTTTTTTAAATTTAATATGTTATACATACCATTACCCCCTAAGGGAATACTGCGAACCCCTTAAACTGCAATCACAGTCACTTTGAAGTGTCGTCTGCTCCCCCTTTTCCAGTAAGTTTCCCTTTTCCATCTCGCTGACTCCTTGGTTAACACTGTTGGTCGAGTTTCTTTGTCGGCACATGTATGGAGTGTTGTTTGGTGTTGGAGTGTCGCGACCCTGAAATTGAAATAGGTATTTAAGCTTACGATATGTTTTCTATAAAAAATTACTAGTCCAATTGCTTTCACGTTAAATCACAATGCACGTAATTTCAATATAGCATGAGTACCAACCAAAGCAAGAACCAAAGTATTTTTTGCTTAAATTAAAATTAAGAATGTTTTAGATCGGCCGGTTTGTTTTCAGAATTTAAAGGTTATAAAGGGTGTCTTAGGTAAGGATGCACTCCACAGGGGTCTCATAAACCATATAACAACAGATGGTTAAAGAAGAAAAAAGTTGCGCCCTACTTAATTCTGCAACATTGTGTTTTCAAATTTAAAAAAAATCCTAATCCTTCCGAAGATATTTAGGCAAACCCGAATTTTTACGATTTCGTTTTTCTGACTGTATTTGAAGAGATATGTTAAAATAAAGTTTACATTCTCTTTACCATTTTCTCTCTTTTACAACTAGTGCAATTGGAGTTTTAATCCATCGTTTCGGTTTTTCTAAACCATCATCATCTTTGCTTTTTTAAATAAGTAGTCGGGAAATTTTATTTTATTATTTTTAAATTTGGGGAATCAGTTAAAAATTTATTTAATCCTAAAAACAGTTCTTTTCAGAGCTATTAACCTCATTCTTTAGTGCTGTCGACCTGTAAGTAGTTCTCTTCTGTTAAATTTATGGATAGAACATTGGTTTTGTCCTAGCCTTAAATTTTTGATTCAGATCTTTAAACAACGGGCATTCGTACCTTGGCATTGGGGCGCTAGGCACATATTATACCATAATCTAAATAAAAGTAGACATTTGACCATTTTTCTTCGATTTGATTCGTATGATTTTAATGACGCCTAAGGTCAGATACACTGGGATTACTATACTTTAGCCCAAGTTCTACTCAGCTACGATTACTTTATTAACTTTTCACCTAAAGGTGATTTTCACCTTCATAAAGACTTTGGTCTGAGTGACTTCGTTGAATTCTCTCACTTTTCGAACCAGAGGCGGACTGTCTTGTAAACTTTCTCTTAAAAAATAGATTGTATTTGATTCTGTTGGTTCCCTTGTCTTCCTGAAAAATAAGAGGGATTGTGGTTGAGGGGGATAAAAGGAAAGGTATCGGTAAATATCAAGGAAATGATAAAAGTTTAGTCGAAAACGTTGCAGAAGCGTACAAATTTAGAAAATGCGACCGGGTTCGTACCAATCTAAGAGGGCGCTCGCTATACTTGAATACATAAAAAACAGTGTTTATCATTATTTAAGACCATGTTGTCGTGATATGTACTTTGTACCTGATATCCTCACAAAAAATTAAACTTGTAAAATAATGCAATACGATTTTAGTAGTAGTATTAAGGACAATCTAACAATATAGATCCAATTGGGTCGCATCTACAGCTCTTTTAAAAACACCTATCAGGCTGTGTAAATGGCATAGATTACCATTATGCTAATTCGAGTTGGCAGCATTGTTGTAACTGACTGCAACTTCGTAGGCCATCCCTGGAGATGCTATTTTAAAACACGAGTCTTATGGGAAATAAGGTAAAGTCCGTACAATAACTGGCTGAATGCACGTCACAACTCGCAAATACATAATCATAACAGAAAGAAAAAATATGGTACGTCGGTTTTTAATTAAAGAGCCCTGTCAATGACATACAATTAGTTTTGATAACCTTTGTCATTTCGAAGAATTTTAATGCACGTGTTAATAGTAGAAATTAGTTAGTTAAAACATTCTGAAAATATGACTCGTTATTCAGCAAAAAAAAGAAATGCTCATTTTGAAACGACATGACTTGAATTAAAAATTACGTCAGAAGCTGTGACATGCATCCAGCCAGTAATTGTATCGACTTTATCTCCTTTTTTAAGAGAGCTATGGTCACATCAAACACCTGCTGGTACCTACCTACCTGTAATCATGTAGCCAGACTGCGATAGTCCGGATTTCACGGGACCATCAGATTAAAAATATGTACAAAAGAAAACGACTGTTGATAATATTAAAATAAATGATATTAAAACACGCCAATCACCACCTGAGCCAATAAATATCGTTGATATAGTTTTCTCTTTTGAATTAAAATATTGATGTTTTTCGATCACTTCCGGTTATAGGAACACGTTAAACTGGAAGTAGCTGTAAACTTTGTTATTATAAATATGATATGATTACGATAAGGTTCTAAACAAATCTTGTATAATAGGTTAAACGTCTAAATTAAATAGTTCTTGAGATATTGGCATTTAAAAAATTACACTAATGGGATTTTGACAGCATCTTATAGAGAAACGGCTTACACTTTCCAATAACCGGAAGCTATAGAAAAACGCCAATATTTTAAAGAGGACACATCGAAACCCCTCTCCTTATTTTTAGGGGTGGAGGGGGTGTGGAGGCGGGTAACTTTGAAATTTTAAATAGGATAATGACTTTTGTTTATAAAATTCTAATTTAGTAAAAAATTAAGTATTAGTATAAAAATACATTACCACAACAAAACAATTTTTCACAATTGCACAAAACTGTTATTATTCATTAGCTTGTATATAATTATACCACTTTTGCGTAGAACACTATATATAGGGCCCTGCAATAGTTCCTATACGACTTAGGTTAGGAATTTAATTCATATGCTGAATTATAGTGTGTATATTTCAGGAGCATGTTTTCCCATATTCTGGGTAGCCCAAAAAAGTATGATAACAAAGAGTTGTATTTTTTAAATCGAACACCCAGTATTTTATTGCATATTTAGTTTCGCATCAGTGTCCTTTAAATCAAAATATTATTTAATTTGCTAGTCCGAAAAGCAATAAATTAAAAATTAAAAAAAAAAGTTTTGGGGTCATGGAACGTAAAGAAAAAAACAATCTAAAATCACCTTTTAAACCATAACATTGGGTAAGATTTATGATAATAATATAAATCTAACAGTGTTTATCTATTTTATACAAGGTGTTCATACGCTTTTTTACTAAAAAAAATTGTTATGAATTCTCAATATTCAGGGTGTTCTATTTGAAAAATTAGAGAAAAATTATTTTAAAATGTGTAATTTTTGACACCCTAATAAGAACATCCTGTATAAAATAAACATTATTCTTTAGAACCATTTTATTCATAAATTTCTTGTCATAAATCGCACACAATACCGTGGTTTAAAAAATTATTTTACATTGTTCCCGAAGTTTCACAAATCTGGAACAGATGACAACTCGAATTTGAGCTTTGTCAGAATTTCTGTTTTTCCAAACTTTCTGTGATTGTTTTTTTGTTTTTTAAGATTTTTTTTGGTTTTTAATTTATTGCTCTTTAACTACTAAAGCAAATTAAATATTTGGACAATTATAAAAGATACTAACACGAACCTAGGTATTCAGTAAAACAATGGGCGTTCGCTTTAAAAAATATCACTTTTTGTTATTACACTCTTTTGGACCACCATATGGGAAAATATTTTCTTGAAATACACTTTATGATACAGAATAAGTTAGCATATGAAGGAAATTCTTAACCTAATTCATATAGGAGCTATGGAAGCCTGACACATTATTGCAGGGCCCTGTATAGTGCACTACCTTCAGCAACAGCTTTGGTGATTATTGGATATAAGATATATCTATTAAAATATTCGTGTTAAATAATCGATACTCCAGATCCAAAATTACTGTCATCGCTTTCATATAGAGAGCAGCGGGTTGTACGAAGTCGAAGGGTAAAAATTCCATGAAAATAAAAATTCTCCTTAGAATTTTAAAAATACACTGAAATTGTTTCGCTTAACTGCGTACAACCAGCTGCACTCTATATGGAAGCGATAAATCATTGACAGTCATTTTGGACTTAGGGTATAGTTTATAAAATATATTCTCAATAATATTATTTTAAAATAAGCTCAAAATAAGTAATTTACTTCGGGGGTACCTCTGAATTGGATTAAGTTTATTCAGGAAATTATCTATTAATTTTAAATACTTTATACAGAATAATTTTATACACTTTTATGAGTATTATAAGGCTGACAGGTCCTTGTTGCCCGCCCTACTTACAGTGTTGCTCTCAAGACTTTTCTCTATACGAAAATCAGTTACAACACATTGTCAAACTAACACACAATGCTTACTGTTTGTTTTTATCAAATTGGCTATAACCGAGATAGGAAAGATTCAAATAATAAATTGCATAAGTCATCTTTGGCTAGTCAGTATGGACGTACATTTTTCTTCGTCTTTAGATGTCAACATGCCAAATGTTTAATTTTTCCTGTTAAAGACAAAACTAGCTTTAATTAAATGACAAATAAGAATGTGTAAGTATTGTAACAGTTTCATAGTTCATTTTGGATACGAACAATAAGTTATTTGCGTGTAAAATGTTATTATGGTTCTAATAAAAATGTATCGGGGAGAACCAATAGAAATGTGGAGATTCTTTATACAGGGTGTTATGGAATTGATGCATTATATTTAAATGGGTGACTCCTTGGGTATCATAGAGAAAAACTCTATACTTTATTTTTTTTAAAACGTTCGTCCAAAAAATTGGGTTTTTACAACCAGACCGACGCCAATGGGGAAAATTCATTTGTGCTTGTACACTGTACTTTACGCCGGAGCAGGATTTAAATGAGAAGAAAATACACCGAAACCTCATCGCGGCTTTGTGCAAATCCAGTCTTGTCGCGTCGTTTGTCTGCGCAATTTCGTTATTTGTCGGTCTTTTGGTACATTTTGTTTAAAATATAAAAAAGGCTTGTTGTGATGTAAATTACGATAAAAGTTTTACTTAATCGTAAATTGGATTTATAACCATGGGTTTTATTATGGTTGTGCCAGTCTTGGGATCTCTAAAAGTTGTACGTTTTTATTTCTTAACTGAGAACAGGTAATCACGGGCCACTGACTTATTAATTCACATTTTAAATAAATATAAACAAACGTATGTCACTTGTCTTGTCATTTTTTCTTTAGAACTCCTCCAGTGGCGGCGTGGTCAAGCCATAACATCGAAAAACACAAATGGTGAATATTATCGTTTATTATGCATTTAAAAATATTTTTCCCTAAATTTCATCAATTCCTTAACACAATGTTTACATATTGTGAGTGTTAATATTTTCGAAAAATATAACTTTAACATGTCTTACCTTTGAGGGACCACAGCAAGTATTTTTTACACAATTATCTGATTCTTTGGAAGATTTTGGGCAATCTAGAACGCAGTCTTCCGTTCCCGATTCTGAATTTTCTCCAACCCTTGAAAATAAAATACAACTTAGACCTGAAATTTATGACAATGATTTGATAGTTCCTATACTATATTTTCAGCCTTTATTAACAAAACAAACATAACGTAATTTACTTTGTACAAATTTTATTCCAATTTAATAAAAAACATTTTGTAACGTCGCATGCTCATTTATTTAAAATTACTCACCGCCAAAATTTATATACTAAATTTAAGTCTACAATTCATAAGAACAAACAATACAAAGCGTATCATATGCACCTGCTCGGCTCAAAACTTATTGCTAATAAGTGGTGAATTGGTCTAGTTATTTGAATAGTTTATATAAATAACCTCACTTTGTCTAATCCATCGCACCGTATAGCTCTACCATAAAGATAAAGCTCTGGGAACAATGGCCGGAGGTACAAGAAGTACTAGCAGGTCTGATGACGAAAACATCGAAAAACTTATTTCCAAAATCTGTACAACATTCGTCAGCCAACTAGAGACCAAGATTGATTCAAAAATAGAAAAGTTGAGCTCAAAATTGAACCAAGTTTGTGAGACATTCAAGGTTATGAACCAAAAAATACAATATAACCAGGATGCCATTGGAAAGATGGAAGAAATTGTGGACACTCTAGATCAGCAAAGTAAGCGTAATGGTATGCGTATATGTGGATTTAAGGAAGTAGATGGGGAAAACCTCTTGGAATGCATCCCTACATTTATTGTCAACAAACTAAATGTTCCATGCTCTCAAAGGGATATAAACTACATTTTTCGAACAGGAAAGAAAAGCAAAGAAGGCAAGTCACGTCCCATAATTATAAACTTTGTACAAAGTCATAAACGAGACGAAGTTTTTAACTCCAAAAAGTTACTTAAGAAAAGTGGAGTATCCATTTTCGAAGACCTTACAGCTATAAGGTACCAATTGTTACTTGAAGCCAAGAAAAAATGGGGTAATCTAAATGTCTGGTCATCCAATGGAAAAATTTATCGGAGTATCGACGAAAACCAAAAACAGCTGATAAAATCAAAAAATGATATACCAAACCTCTAATGACTAGTAAGTTTATCGTCGCGGTAGGAATATATTGAAATGAACATTTATAAAAAACATTTAAAATTTATAAAGTAAACAGTAAAAATGATCTTCGAATTGATTCTGTTTTTTTGCTTTGTGCATTACTCTGGATTACTTAGCAAAGATAAGTGAACAATAGGAATGTTCTGTATGAAATAAATTACTTCTAGGATACGGGTCTTCGTTCCCATATATTAACTTAGACTTGGATTTGAAAGATTGCTTTTTTATTGTATAAATTAAATTAAAATTATAATCTTTTAGGCATAATATCAATAATAGTATAACTGTTATATAATAGGTAGGTACATTAAGAAAAAAATAAAAAAAAAAACAGAAATTATTATTATTTTTTCGTTTCTAAGTAGTTAACTATGGAAATATTAGTACTTCATCTTTTATTTTTAAAGACTAAAACGATATAGTAGCGGTGGTAGCCCTTGCCGGGTACTTATAGCCTAGAGATACTGTTTGTTTATGTGTTTATTTTTTTTTTTTATATTTTAGATGGAGCGCACATACATAACACCTTATTATACTTAAGTTAGGGTATGAATCAGCGATCTAATTTTGTTTTTGCACACTTTAATATTCGCTCACTATGCTCAGCTTTTGATATATTTTCTGATTTTGTCGTAGAAGAAGATTATGATATCATTGGGCTTTCTGAAACATGGCTGCACAATGGGATTCCCGACAATGGGATTTCCATTCCAGGTTATGATATTTTAAGGACAGACCGGGATGGTAGAGGTGGAGGTGTCGCTTTTTATTATAAGAATAGCTTGAAACTGAAAATTCTTACCTTGCCTCCTAGTACCAGCGCACTAGAACAAATATGGGTAAGTGTAAAAATACAGGGTAAACATATGTGCCTGGGTTCCCTGTACCGCCCGCTAACTGCTAATCTTAACAGCTGTGTCAATGATTTGGAGTCGGTTTTAACAACTTTTTTACCTCAGTATGATTGCATCCTATTTGGGGGTGATCTTAATGTAGATTTTAGCAACATTCTGAGTAACGGATATAATACTGTGTCTCGATTATTAACTAATTATGGTCTACATCAACTAGTTAGTTCTGCTACTAGGATTACTAACAACTCAAGTTCTTTATTGGATGTACTTGTAATTTCAAACCGTGATATTTTGGAGGGACGGGACGTTCTTAGGATGGACAATATATCCGATCATCGGCTGGTAAACTGTACTTTAAAGCTAATGAAAACTCGACCTAGTGTTTGTTTTCGTACCTATAGGGATTACTCTAATTTTGACTTCAACAATTTTTTAAACGATCTATTTAGTATTGATTGGAACCACATCTATACTCTTAACAATGTGGACAATATGGTTGAATTTTTTAATATTAATCTATTAAACATTTTCAATGCGCACGCTCCAACCAAAACCTCTAGATTTACTAAACCACCACTACCGTGGATAACGGATAACATTAAACTGATGATTAGGCTAAGAAAAAAAGCCCTCACAAGATATAAAAAGTTAAAAACTGATGCAGCCTGGAATGAGTATAAGGACTTAAGAAATTTTATTACTGTTGCTATTAGGAATGAAAAGCGGGCATATCTGCAACATAAATTTAATATGGACCCGGCCGGTTTCTGGAAAGTATTAAAGTTTCTTAACATAAATTCTCAATCGAGACCAAACCCTGCGGATTTTGGCACATCTGATACTTATAATCACTTCTTTATTGATAATGTTCCATCAATTAATACTCATAATAATAACTTTATCAAAGATCATTACGAGGGCGAGAAATTTGAAAATATTCAAAACGAGTTTCAGTTTTCTCTAGTCGCGGAAGAGGATATTCAAAAAATAATATATGATTTTAAATCAAACGCCATAGGAAGTGACGAAATTAACCTTAAAATGATTACTTTAATAACCCCTTATCTTCTTAGCCATATTACTTTTATTATAAATAGTTGTTTATCAATGGCCACATTTCCATCATTATGGAAACAAGCCAATGTGATCCTTGTTCCAAAAGTGGATACCCCGAAGGAGTTAAATAATTTTCGTCCAATAAGTATTCTTCCGACCCTCTCGAAAATATTGGAAAAAATAGTAGACGTGCAGCTTACCGATTTCTTAAATTCATATGAAGTTCTCTCTCCCACCCAATCAGGTTTCCGTCCCCTTCATAGTACTTCAACCGCTCTACTGAAGGTTTCTGACGATCTTTACAAGGCTTGTGATCAAGGTAAAAATAGTTGCCTTATCCTTTTAGATTTTAGTAAAGCTTTTGACACGCTGAACCACAATGTGTTGTTAACTAAATTAAAATTCTTTGGCGTAGGTAGTGACGCACTTAAATTTTTTAAAAGTTATCTTTCGGATAGATCGCAGCGTGTCATTGTTAATAATTCAATGTCTAGTTTTTTGTCACTTGATAAAGGCGTCCCACAGGGTAGTATCCTTTCCCCATTATTATTTTCCTTGTATACATCCGATTTTAGTAAATTTTTAAAAAAATGTAATAAACACCAATACGCGGACGATATTCAAATCTACTATTCATTTTTCCTTAAAGATACCTATCAGGCCTCTGAAGTTATCAATTATGATCTTAAAATTATATCTATTTATTCGCAGGCACATGGTTTGGTCTTGAATGCTGGTAAAACTAAAATGATATTGTTCGGTAAACAAAAAGACTTGTTGGTAAATAACGCTAACTTTCAAATAAAAGTGGATGATAAATTGCTTGAAGCTACGGACAATGCTAGAAACTTGGGGCTGGTCATGGATAATCAGCTAAGATTTGACAAACATACGGCTGGACTTCTTCAAAAAGGCTATGCCAAACTTAAAATATTGTATTTGCACAAGGACTATTTACCGTCGGATGTCAAGGTCAAACTATGTGACACCTTAATTCTCTCAGCTCTGTCCTATGCTAATGTTGTATATTGGCCGGCCCTATTGGCGAGAGATAGGCTGAGCTTGCAGAAGTTGCAAAACAATTGCTTGAGGTTTTCCTATGGAGCTCGCAAATATGATCATATTACACCCTTATATAATAATTCAAAGTGGCTTAAATTAAATGAACGATTCAAACTTCATTTTGCAACTCTGGTGCAAAAAATTATAATCTTTGGGATCCCCCATTATCTTAGGGAAAAACTAGTTTATGGGATTAATATCCATGGCAGGGACACTAGACACAACCGACGGTTAACAGTACCACGACATGTCTCAGCCATGTTTCAGAGATCCTTCTCGTATAATGCAACAAAAATCTACAATAGACTACCTGCACAAATTATAGCTATTCATAAAATACCAGCTTTTAAAAAAGCTGTTAAACGTTTTATTGTTGAAAATCAATAGCTGAGCATGGATAAATATATGATTGTGTTCATAAAAGAAAGATAAGGGCAAAAATTATTTCGTTTAAAAAATTATACAATTACCTGACTCTAATATAATATATTAATGTTAATAATATAATAGTTTGATTTCTAATTGTTTTAAAAACTGTTAAACTTATTTTAAGTATATTTAAAAACTTCCTTACATAGAATTTTTAGTTTAATTTACTAAATACTTGTATTTACAATACTGTTTATATTTTTATTTTCTTTTTTGTATAATACTAATATATTGTTACCTAACTTGGAGGTTGGACTAGTATAAGGAATTTTTTATTTAAGTTACTGAATACTTGTATTTACAATACTGTTTATATTTCCATCTCTGTATAATACTAATATATTATTACCTAACACGGAGGTTAGATTGAGTAGCCTGGCTAGATCTCGCCTCCATCTTACTCTTGTATCTTATATAAAATTGTGAGATAAATAAAAGACATTTATTATTATTATTATTATTATTATTATTATTATTATAATCGGCGATGAAAATTATTTTATCATAAATTAAATATAGACACAAGAAACACACTTTTTTTATGACGCTTATATTTTGATTATCCAAATAACGATTTAAAAAAAAAACAGATCTTTCCTTGTCTATAATTTTTTTTTATTGGTTCCAAGAACAAAAGATGGACAAGATAAGATATTGGGATAATCTGCAAAAAAATATGCCTACCTTGATGTGGTTGGGATGTCCGTGTAATCAATAAACTCTGGCTGTATTGTTGTAGAATGTATTCCTTCATTATGAAAGAACTCTTTTACTTGTTCTGCAATTTTCATGTATTCAGACAAGTTCCGACATCTAAAAGATAAAGACGTTAAACAATACATAAAAGCAGTTTATTGATTTAATTTCGATAAATCATTGCCTTACAAAAGTATTGTATGTGATATAAAAAGAGTTTTGTAAATAAAAAGACTGAATAGTCTAATCTTTTTGTTGTACATTTCGCATCCACAAATTCACTAATTCACTTGTTGCTAGATACGGTCACGGATTGCATAAATACTGTGTTCTGCAATACGATCTTTTTCCTTGATCCGCTCTATCGGCGTTCTTTTATGTCTTATTTGCTCTACTTTAGGAAGCCGTGGAGAGATATATTTACTCACCTTTGTTGGAACGAGCTTGCAGATCTACTCGAAGTCAAAGGTGGGAATGATATTGTCATAACTTCACTTTTTGGTTTGTTTACGTTTTTGCTCAATTTACATTTTATTATTTTAATAAAAAAGTTTTAAAACGGATATGCTGCATGGCAATTCCAGTATTGCAAACAATATTATAATTGTTTATAAATTGTTAGAAGATGATGATTATTTTCCGGGTTTAACCAATAGTAATCTGTCATCATCTGTTTATAGTAGCATTCGTTTTCTCATGATTGTTAAACGAAAACTCCAGACCGAAAACACACATATATAATCTCAAAATGTCAAAAATAAGCCGTTAGACCGTAGAAATGGCGCGAAGATTTCGAAATTTTACTTTTGGTCGTTCTTTTATTATTTCGTTTCGTTCAAAAGACTTAAACTTGATTTGACTAGTTTTTGATTGTAATTAAAAAAAAATCTTGTCAAGAAAACGTGCTAGACCCTTCTTGACGGTAAAGCAAATGGTAGATTAAAGAAGGAAATCCAAACCTGTTGTGCAATGTCAAAAGCTAACATACCTAGGACTAGTTCAGAGTAATAAATTTTAAAAGAAAAAAAATGAGCTAGTAAGCTAAAACCGAACAAATTCTTTGTGTAAAATGGGTATAAAATAGAGCG
Organism: Polydrusus cervinus; assembly: GCA_935413205.1. Lineage (NCBI taxonomy): Eukaryota > Metazoa > Arthropoda > Insecta > Coleoptera > Curculionidae > Polydrusus > Polydrusus cervinus. The sequence goes on from OW284514.1 coordinate 50,151,701, forward strand.
TTTATTGCTGTAAAGTTAGATTAATAGGTGACGTAGATAAAAGGGTTTGTATAAAAAGTAGTGACGACAAAGGATAATATTAATTTTGGTAATTATTGTATAAGAATAGTTACGACAAACGATTAATATCCTCATGTACTAATATAAAATGTATTCTAAAGATCAAGACTTTTACCTCTGAAACATGTACGGTTATATAAAAAATTATCTGAATAAACTAGTGGAACAGACAGTGTTCAATTATTTTCATTATTTATACAAAAAAGTTGTATTTTGGAAACTATCAACTTTTGGACTAATTGGGCTAACTTCATACCATAAGGAAATTGTGATAGCGTTTTGTATACCGTTTAGAGACATCCTGTATAAAGCAAGCAGAGTGAGTAAAGTGTATAACTCCGCTCTATATTACGAAAATGTTTTTTCTCAATTTTTGTTGAACTAATAGAACACAATATATTGGGCTAATATGTCCCTCATTTATAAAAAATTCCATAAAAAGTGTGGTCTTTCGCAAGAATTACTGCGAAGTCGGGCTCTTTCGGATTTGATCAAAAATGAAAATAAACTCATGCAATTACAATACAACACGCTTTCAAGCAGAATTATCGATAATTTAATGCACTAATGGTATTATACCCAAAAACACATTTTAGTTACCTCTGGATATATTCAAAAATCCATATGGATTAGATTTATTTGATAGATTAGGCATATTATTATCTCTATGGCTAAAATTGAACTTTTATAGAATATCTGTAAAATATGGACACAAACACCTTGTTTTACTAAAAGTACAACCACCTGTACTATTTGGGCTTTAACTATACCTTATGTGTGCTGAAGCAATAATCCTATCACCCGCCAGCTGCCAGACGTGGAATTCGTGCACTGCCAGCACACCATCGACATTCTGGAGCAACCTTTGCTGGATCGCATCCACTTGTATATGCGTCGGCACAGTTTGTAACAGGATAAGGGCGGAGTCCCGGAGAAGAGGCCATACGGATTGAAGGATAAGAAGCACTAGCAAGAGCGATAGGGCAGGATCGATGTAGACTTTGTATTTCCAGTCTGTTAACCAAAAGATCTAAAAAAATATGTAAAAAAAATTAAGAATACTGGTCCGTCCACACAAACGTGTGACGTCCAAGTCAATGTTTATTATTAAGTTAATTTTTATTAATATATTCATCATTAAATTATAAATTCATCTTTTTACATTTTCTTTAAATTTAACATCATGCGGTCCATGCTCAATTTGTATATCATATCTCCGCGTGTATGGTCGCCATTAAGGGTTCCTGTGAACCGCCTGCTCTCGGCAGCGGATCAGGAAGCACGAGTGGAGTGTAAAGTGACCAACCGAGACGTTCAGCTCGCGTCAGTCGCAAAATTATAGTTTTTTCACTGCATTCCAATAAGCTAGGAAACCAGAAAACCCCAACCCAAGCAGGCCTGCTGGAGATCACCTACAAATCGCCAGGTAAAAACTTTTAAAGGCCTGTTTTTCTTAATTTTGAATTTTCCATTTTCTCTCCAAATTAAGCATTGAAGGCTTCCTCAATTTTGGAAAAAACGACTGTAGTCACCCAATTTTGATCACTCGAGACCGGATGTAACAATTTTTTGATATTTTCTGGTTTTTAGTTTATTTAATTATTAAACATTACATAAGGTATTTTCGTACATTAATTAACGTAAAATGTTCCATTAAAATCAATTTTATTAATCAATATTTAAGATAATTTAATTTTTAATCAAAATCTTTAAATTGCACTAATTATTTTAAAATTCATTTGATAAATTTCATTTTTCACGCATTAATGTAGAAAATGTGAATTTATAGATGAATACAAAAATTTACTTAATAATAAACATTGACTTGGACGACACACGTTTGTGTGGACGGACCAACAGTTCTTAAATTCTAAATTCATCTTTTTTTTTTTTTAAATTTAATATCAAGCGGTGTATGGTCGCCTCTGGGGTTCCTGTGAACCGCCTACTCTCGGCAGCGGATCAGGCAGCACGAGTAGAGTGTAAAGTGACCAACCAAGATGTTCAGCTTTAGTCACCCTAAAGTGTGTTATATAAACGGCATTAAAATAAACAATATTTTCAAATACCTTTTTTAAAAAAACTTAAAATTAGGCGAGATACAGAAGTAAAAAATCTAAGTGCGGGCCTGGTCATTAAAACGTAGCCTGCTATACTTTATGTTGTTTGTCTTATCTCTTATTAGTCATGTAATTTACGGGTCGGTGAGGTGAGTTATTTGGCAATACGCTGCGTGTGTTTTACTGAAGCAAGTTAATTTTAAATTGGTGACACGTGAAAATGGTAAAATTTGAAAATAATAATATATATAATAGATATAATGCTACTTCACGGTGAGTGTCGTCAAAGTGCGGCTGCTGCTTCGAGATAATACGCAGAACGCTCTCCCTTGCGGGCTGATCCTACACCCAGAAATTTTCTTAATGTTATTCAACGGGCAAGTTAGGCAGAATTATATTTGATCCATAGTGTAATAAAGGAATGTAAGTACCTTATTTTTGAGTTTTTTGAAAAAAGGTACTTGATAATGTTGTTTATTTTAATGCCTTCTATACACAGGTAAAAAAGAAGTATCAAGGAATCACCCTGCGTTATATTCATACTTTTTAAAAAGTTGTCTATTGTATTTTTTTAATTAAAATTGTACTCTAAATACTTACCAAGGCTGATACAACGACAATAACGGAACCCAAGGCATCACTTAACACATGCAAAAATACCCCCCTCATGTTCATCTGCCCAGCTGAGTGAGAATGGCCATGACCTACGGCGGCGACCTTCGGTGGAGGTAATGGTGGCGGCGAAATGTAAGATTCGTCGTTCTCGTTGTCATCTGTAAGGGCTAGCTGGGTGAGGCGGTTTCGGGAATGTGATAGACCTCCTGCATGGGAGTGGCCATGTTCTAAAAATGCATTTTTTTGGAGGAAATACTATTTTACATTGTCAATAAACCCAATAAAAAAAGGTAAAAAAATCGTCATTCACGCATCATTGTGTTTTACGTGACAGTAAATTTCTAGTAGTTAGTATTACCAAGAAGTGAAGACTGTACCTGTAAATAGTAAAGTCTTTCTTGGTAGTACTATGCAATCTGATTTGTACATTATGACCTTATAGTATAAGGAACTTTCAAGTTATCTGAAATTATTTTTTATGCCTATTTTTAACATTATTACCACTAGTAAGACATTCTGTGTTTTTAAAATTTAATATTACCTTGTTATAGTCTACACGAAGTCAGTGTACACAGCATAAGAAATAAAACTCTACTTATAGCCAGAATCTCATTTATGAAACACAGGCGTGCAACACGACGGTAGAAATGGAATTATGTCATAATACCTACCTCATACAAGCATATTAATGCTGCTAAGTTGGACAATGTATTAAAAAGAACGTTTTACCCAAGGAATATCGGCAGGGACGACAGGCGCTAGTTTTGTAATTCCGCCGTCATTTTGTCACGACAAACTTATTAAGTCCACGTGGACTTTCGACGAGGAGCCTTCAATAAGGATTATGATATTTATGTCAATGCCAAGTCATAGGAAATTGATCGTACCCCAATTTCTTGCTGTTTACACTGACTTCGTATAGACTTTATCGTAATATACTTTTAACTAACTTTTATCAATAAATGGGATGTTATTTCGATAAACTCTTTATTACTAGACTACCTGCGCAATTTATTTAAAAATCAACACAATGACAAAATTATATCCTTAAATATTGGTCTTGTTTCAATGTGAACAAACCATAGTCTGAATAACTTTTTAAATGGTAATATTTAACTAGATTTATTCGACTTATCATTGTTATTGCATAATGTAGGCTTAGTGGAACATCACTCGAAATAATAGAATCAGTAACTTTTAAATATTTTTATTTACAAAGTTTAAGAAAGTTTACTTTTCACCCGGGTGGAAAGTAAAATTATAATTTTTTTGTAATTTTATTAAAAATCGATATCTCAAAATAATATAAGTACATCAAAATACGCTTACACTCATTACACAAATTTAAAGACAATAGATTTGTTTATTTTTTAAATGAATTATAATTACATTTATAAACAAAAAACTAACATGACCTATGTTTTACTGATTTAAATTAATTATACATTGGCGTTATTGTAGGCAGACACTGATATGTTTAAACCTTGCTGAAATTCTTTTTCTGGAAGGTTTTTAATTATTTGAAGTTAAAGTAGTGTTAGCAAGTTTTGAAATCAATTTTGCCGCATTAACTTGAGTAGCAACAGAACTATCTATGTATGCATCAGCCAGGTTGATAAATTTCAAGAACCAGGATTTTAAACTTTGCGTTCCGTACACCATTAAAACTTTTATATGTCTTGTTATATCTTGGGCGGCTTTTAGTTGGTAGAAGATCTTCTACTACTATTTTTGCTGCTTCCCGAATTTCTGGTGGAGTAACAGCAAACTTAAATTCATTCTGATGCACTAAATGCGTTTTCAAAAAATAATATATTGTTTATAGTGACATGGAAACCATATTCATTCCGTCAGATCCATACCCAGATGCGTTTCGCCATATCATGGCTCATCAGTAGAACTAGGATCCGACGAAAGAAAGGAATAACTCAAAACTGCTTATACAGTATTTGATGGAACACACCAGCAAGATGTTGCGCGGAGCGACATACGTGTCGTTGTTAGATAATCTTGAACATACCAGCACCTCTAACAACCTTATAGAAATAAGCAAATGTTAATGAGGAAATCACCTATAAAGACATTTGTCACAATTACAGGAGTCCCGCTAGGCAGCGCTGACCCATAGGTATCGGTTTAAGTTCGCAAAACATTAATGATACACTTTTTTAACTGAAAGAATATAATGTTATATCCATTAATACGTTATTTAATCACTTTTCCTACATTGTGAGTTTTATTCTACAACTACTGCACTTTACGGATTGACAAAACCTTTCGTATACGAACGACCTTTTTGAACAAAATAAAGATATAAAAAAAAACTTACCATGAAAGAGAAACAGTCCTATTACATTCACCAATAGACCAATCACACCGACAGCTACTAAAAGCGGTGGGTCATGGATAGTTTTGACTTCGATAAATCTTTTAAATGCTTCTACAGTGATAGAAAAACACAAAGCAATCAAAAATATTGCGTTCACCAAAGCTCCCAAAACTTCAGCTCTCGCCCATCCGAAAGTATTTTTCGACCATTTCTTAGGTGACATCTAAAATTTTTAAAAATCGGACAAAATTCCCAAATACATTTTAGTGGCTTTTTAAATGTAAAAAACACTTAGTATAATAACCACTGACCCTTCACAAACAAACGAATCGTTTATTACCGCATCTCATAGCCTTCTCGATATTTAAAAAGTGAAGATAAGGAAAACAAGTGACGCTTTCTACTCTTTAAACATCGAGAAAGCCATTTAAATATCAAAGTAAAGGATTTTCCAACGACGAGATATCAAATATAGACCCCGCATGCCCCTTTATTAAGGTACTTTTTTTTTTTATTTCTGTTATTATTTAATTATAAGCTGAAATTCAAAAAGAGTTTAACGATTAAAAATAAATCTTTTACAGATTTTTTTAAAAAATTTTGCCAATTTTCGCAAACAGGTTAATTGATTTTGTAATCGCACAAAATCTCCGAAACCACATAGGCAAGTTTGTAAACATTTAATTTTTATTCAAAAATAAATGTTCGTCAAAATCAAATCAAAAATTTTCGGTAGCCAACCTGTTCCCATAAATTTGAGCTTGAACCGTCGATTAGGTGGTCACAAAAAGTCTCTATTAACCAATTCAACCAGTGGTGGAACTAATGAACTTATGATTGAATTGGTGAATTATTTTTAGATCTCTCTCTCGTTGACGTTAATAGAAAGCACCAGAAACCCAGCATGAATAACAGAACATGATTTATGTCCAACCAGTAATACAATAGGCAATTTAGGAACGCGATTCGGCTCAACCGGTGCTACCAGTGGACTCGTCGGTGAAAAAAAAGAATATACCTAATTAAACACATCGTTGGATTGCTTAAAACATATTCTAACGTCAAACCAGTCAAAATACTAATAACGACCAATATTTCGAGAAAATTTATCATAGAATGCCAGCTAAGAAAGCTTCTATGACTGCCACCAGGGGGGTATTCTCGTATTCCTAATAATTTACCATATTTTCATGAAGTACCTATTTACATAAATCGACCTGAATCCACGTAGCGAATTAAAATTTCACCAACACAGGTATTGAGTTCGATTATTCAAGGTCGAGTTGGCATATTTTGTAATTGTATCCGTATCGAGATTTAAATGTGTTGAATTAGGATTTCATGAAGACAACACTCTGTGTTTTTTGATTGTACCAGTTTTAATATAATTGTTGAATAAGTATTGTCAAATATATAAAATTAATCTAAACTTGTCATTATTTGCTCTGCTAAATTTTCTTATTCAAGTTGTTCCTGTTGTTCAAACTCTACTGTTTCCATCAGGTTATGGGCCCAGACTACGTTTACTGGGCGTAGAATTTGCGAGTAAGAAGATTTTATTGTTTTTTAGTTTTGACAAGATTTTTTGAAGTTTTGATAGAAGATTTGAATTTGACAAGTGTTAACCTTGATTTCAATTTGAAAATGGCTCTAGAAACTGCAAGAATTGTTATGTTTGATGGCTTAAATTTTCAATTATGGAAATTCAGTGTTTCCATCGTCTTAAGAGCTAGCGATTTGATGATAGTCTTAACAGAAGAGAAACCAACAGATGAAGAAACTCTGAAGACATGGGAAAAGAAAAATAATCAGACAATGGTTATTTTCTTAACGTCTATTAATGAAGACCAATTATCTTATCTTGTGAACTGTGAAACAGCTGCTGAAATGTGGAAGAAGCTTATTGCTGTACATGAGCAGAAAACTGAGGTGTCCAAGCATATTATTTATCAAAAATTTTATAATTTAAAAATGGCCAACAATGAAACAATTGCGTTATTCATTTCTGAAGTTGAAACAATTGTAAAACAGTTAAAAGACATGAATGAAAATATCTCCGACGTTGCGGTAATTTCTAAAATTATAAATAGCTTACCAGAAAAATTTTCAATGTTAGTGACGGCATGGGATTCTGTACCTACTGACAAGCAAAGTTTGACTGACTTGATTGCACGACTGCTAAAAGAAGAACAGAAAATGTCCTCGAATGAAACTAACAAAGAAAATCTAGCGCTTCAGACTACACATAAAGGTATTAATCAGTATCAACACAAAAATAATTCATTCAAAAGAAAAGAAAACATTCAAGAACTGAAACAGAAGACAAAATGTGGTTTTTGCAAACAGACTGGCCATTGGTGGAAGGAGTGTCCTCTCAGAAAATCGGTTGGAACTAATGGACCCTCAAGCAGCAAATTTAGAAATAACAAAGGAGAAGAAGCATTGATGTGTGATTTATTTGAAAATATTCCTCAAGAAGGTGCTAGTATGCATATGACCTATCGAGAAGATTGGTTTTTAGAAATAGTGCCTTTGAAAGAAGAAACTCTTGTATGTGTTGCGGATAACAAAACAGTAGCAGCTGTAGCACGAGGTAATATACAGGTTAAAGCATTCGTAAATGGTGAATGGCATGACAAAATAATAACTGAAGTCCTCTACATTCCTGCGTTAAGAAGAAATCTGTTGTCTGTTGGCAAAATAACAGATAAAGGATTTACCATGATTGCTCACAGTGATCGCTGTGAATTTATAAATTCAAATGGTGAAATATCTTGCATTGGTTTGCGCGATGGTAATATTTTTAAAATGGTTATGAAAACGGAGAAGCAAAACGAATGTAATGTAGCTACTACTAATAGTTTAAAGATCTGGCATGAAAGACTAGGTCATGTTAACAATAAGTACATTATGGACACCATTAACAATGATTTTGTACATGGTGCTACCATAAAAGATGATACGATATTCTTTTGCGAAGGCTGTCAATTTGGAAAACAAAATCGAAGAAGTTTTAATCAATCAATGCATCCAAAAGCTGAGAAAGCCGGTGAGTTCATTCATTCTGACATATGCGGACCAACGAACATAGCAACGCCGTCTGGTTCAAAATATTTTCTGCTTTTCAAGGATGATTGCACAGGATTTCGTTTTACGTACTTTTTATGCAATAAGTCAGAAGTTTTTGAGACATTTAAAGAATTTGAAGCTTTGGTATTACGACAAACAGGAAATGCAATAAAAATATTAAGGTTTGACAACGGAAGAGAATTTGTTAACAAACCTATGCAAGAATTTTTTAAAGAAAAAGGTATTTTGTTTGAAACGTCGGCCCCTTATGCACATGAACAAAATGGCCGTGCAGAAAGGGAGATTAAAACCATTACTGAAAGCGCGCGGTCGATGCTTTACACAAAGAACATTTGTATAGAACTGTGGGCTGAAGCAGTAAACACCGCAGTATATGTATTGAACAGAACGGTTTCCAAGCAAAATGAAAGTACTTCGTATGAAAAATGGTATGGAAGAAAACCAAACATTGAACATCTTAAAATTTTTGGTTCTACAGCCTACATGCATAACCCCAAAGAATTAAGAACAAAGTGGGATCAAAGAAGCCAGAAATTACTATTTGTTGGTTATGAAAATGATTCTCCAAATTATCGTTTATGGAATCCTGTTAGAAGGAAGATTTTGATCAGCGCCAATGCAATTTTTAATGAAAATGAGAACCCTGAGACAAAAAAAAGGAAAGAGAAATATGTTATGTTTTACTTTGAAAATATTCCGGATCTAAATTATGAAACTAATGAGAGCGAAATTAGAGAAGAAATAAGCGAAGAAAGATTAAATGATAAGGAGAAACCGGAATTATCTAGTGCAAGATATAATTTAAGAAACCGAAACGAAATGCAACCTCCGAAACAGTATCTTGCGATGTCAGCAAACATGGATTTTCCGCTTTCATATGAGGAAGCTATAAATTCTGAAGATTCTGATCAATGGATTGAAGTTATAGAAGATGAATTGACATCCCTTAAGAAAAATGAGACATGGGTTTTACAAGAATCTCCAGAAAATTGTAATTTAATAGATTGTAAATGGATCTATAGAATTAAAAACGACATCAATGGAAAAGAAAAATATAAAGCCAGACTCGTTGCAAGAGGTTTTGCACAAAGAGAAGGAGTTGATTATCACGAAACATTTGCTCCTGTTGTTAGGTATGAATCAGGTCGAGTACTTCTTGCGATAGCTGCCGAAGAAAATTTAGAGATAACCCAATTTGATATCAAAACTGCATTTTTGTATGGAAAATTGGATGAAATAATTTTTATGAGACAGCCGAGGGGGTTTGAAAAGGAAGAAAATTTAGTATGCAAACTAAATCGTAGCATCTATGGACTAAAACAATCGCCTCGATGTTGGAACACCAGATTTAGGAATTTTTTGAACACCTTTGAATTCATCCAGATAAATGCCGATCACTGTATATTTATTGGAAAAGTATATTTGGCACTTTATGTCGATGACGGATTGATTTTGACAAAGTCATCCATTACTGTCAAGAAAATTCTGACACATCTCGAAACCAATTAGGCAATCCAACGATGTGTCCAAATGGCGGCTGGCTGGCAAATACTGCTTTGTAATTGGTGCACATGACCATAAAAATAATGTTGCTGGTGGCATTTAACTGGTGACTCAATGCTTTTTACCAGCCAACCGCCATATTGAATCACGTGGTTTGGATTCCCTAATTTTGAAATTACTACAAGCGAGGTTAAATGTTTTGTTGGAATTGAGATTAAACGAAATAAAGTAGAAGGAATGATACGTATTTCTCAAGAACGTTACATCGAAAAATTGTTAAAGAAGTTTAATATGGAAGATTGTTCATCTGCTAAAGTCCCAGCTGAACCAAGTTTACATTTATCTGTGTTCAGTAATGAAAAGAAAAATAATAATTGTACTGCACCGTTTCGTGAAGCTGTGGGATCCTTATTGTTTTTGGCCATGAATACTCGCCCAGACATAGCATTTGCTGTAAGTTATGTTAGTCAGTTCTTAAACAACTTCACAAATGAACATTGGAATGCGATCAAGAAAATTTTGAGATACCTGAAAGGAACTAAACATTACGGAATTATGTACAGAAAATCTACAGATAATAATCTAGTTTTGTATGGATATACTGACTCAGATTTTGCTGGAGATGTGACCTCAAGAAAGTCAAGAACTGGGTATGTGTTTTTACTGAATGAGTCTCCTGTAACGTGGAGCTCACAACGTCAGCAAGTTATAGCTTTATCAACTACTGAAGCTGAATATATTGCTTTATCTTTTGGCTGTAGAGAGGCTATTTGGCTCCGACAACTTTTAACAGAATTAAATATTCCTCAAGATAAGGCAACAGAAATTAATGTTGATAATCAAGGAGCTATAAAACTTTCTAATAATCCTGAATTTCATAAAAGAACTAAGCACATTGATGTAAAATATCACTACATAAGAGAAGTGGTTGCAAGGAAAGAAGTTGAACTGAAATACATTGGAACGAAGCTTCAGCTAGCTGATATTTTTACCAATTCCTTACCGGAGTCAAAATTACATTTTATTTCCGGTCAACTAAACCTTCAAGAGCCTAATGAAATAGGGAGAGTGTTGAATTAGGATTTCATGAAGACAACACTCTGTGTTTTTTGATTGTACCAGTTTTAATATAATTGTTGAATAAGTATTGTCAAATATATAAAATTAATCTAAACTTGTCATTATTTGCTCTGCTAAATTTTCTTATTCAAGTTGTTCCTGTTGTTCAAACTCTACTGTTTCCATCAAAATGAAATGAAAACCGCAACATAATCGAACTGATTGTCAGTTTAATATAACTTAACCTAACTTTTGGGCTGAACTACTGTAAAAATAAATTAGAAAATAGTTATCTTGTCAAAACGATTCGAATATACTACATAGTTAACTATTCTTCATGAATTCGAGAAGTAAATATATATTTTAAAAGACGGAATCAGCATTACGATGACATTTTATAATAGCCTTTAACATACAGTCGACGAACAGTCATAATAAATTTATTTTTCGGATCGATCGTGCAAACCTTGGCAACGTGTGCCTCCTAGGGGTAGCAAGTGAAAATACGGAAATGAAAAATGACAATTTTAACATTAAGAACAATAAATTATTTATTTTTAGCTTTATTAAATAAAAAGTGGTGAGAGTTTAGTGTTTGAGTTTTGTGGGTTAATTATAAAAAAAAACAATATGGTGAGACAGTGTCAGGTTTGTAAAATAACCGATTTAATGCCTGGATTTTATAGTAGTCTACATATGCTATCGCCCGTTTATACAGTGAGTTGTAGGCTTGGCGTAAAAGTAATTTTATGAATGAGATGCGGGGTCTATCTTTGCTTTCTCGTCGTTGGGATTTTCAAAGTCAATTGACAGATGTTCTAAAAAAAGCAATACCGTGGCTGGTCGCATCAAAGACCTGCTGGCATAAATATCCACTATTTAATTTACGGAAATATGGCCACTCTAGCAATACGTGATGGTTCAACTTACCCGCACAGACACAAAAGCCACAACCAAGGCCGCCACATCACTTAACATGTGAAAGGAATCCGCTATAAGGGCCATCGAATTGGTGATATAGCCAACTATGATTTCTACGAAGAAAAAGAATGTCGTCAGCCATAACATGGAGAGAAGTCGGCATTTTTTCCCAGTCCATTTGCCCATTTTAATAGGCTATGCTTTCTGAAACAAAAATAATACAATAGACAAATATATACGATAGTTTTTTGTAAACACTGAATTAAAGAAATAATATAAATTAATTACATAGAAAGAAACTTAGTAGCAAGCGGACAGAGTAGTGCGGCTATTTTTTGCATTTAAGTACACAGGGACGCCAAAGGTAATGGGTTCCCTGGGGCACAAGTAGACAATGACAGGCTGTTTCGTCCTTGTTGGGACTCATCAGAAAGCCCTGTAAGCAATTCCCACTACAGCGAAAATATGTTTTCAAAATATTTTTACGAATAAAAATATGATCAAAACCTAGTATCGCCATTCGCTGGAAGGTTTTTATCATCTTTTTATTCGAAAAAATATCTTGAAAACATATTTTTTTGCTGTAGTGGGAATTGCTTACAGGTTATGGCTTTCTGGTGAGTCCTAACAAGGACAAAACAACCTATCATTGTCTACCTGTGCCCCAGGGAACCCATTACCTTTGGCATCCCTGTGTACTTGAATGCAAAAGATAGATGCACTACTCTGTCCGCTTGCCGCTAAGTTTTTTCTATATATTTTAACGGACACTAAATTCCACTATTTTATAAATTACTTAGTTGTTAATTGTTAGTAAGTTGAGAAAACAACGGCTGGCAGTCGGCGTCGCAACGAAGTTCAATCCTTTTAAAAGAAATATTATCATCGTTTCTTTTAATACACAATTTGCATTGTGGTTGTAGATACTTTATATGTTTAATTGGTTTTAGACAATAAATTAGTATACTTCTGGGTCTGTCAGCCAACATAATGGGTAAATTTAGAAAAAATCCATTAGCAATAAATTTAGAAAATGTATTTTAAATTACTGCTATTAACTAAGTAATTTCCTTAAGTTTGAAATACTTATAAAGAATTATTATCAATGGTAGAGTTTATTAAATGTACGGGGTTGTCTGCAAAGCTACAAAATGGAAAATATATCATAAAAGAGATTACATTTCTTGCCACATGTTCTAGGATTAACCCAATGACATCACTTTAATATAAATTTAGTTAATTAAAATTAGAATTTTAATTAGATAATAAGGGAATTCATTATCTCATGATATTGCTTATTCTAGAGCAAAAAAACATGGCGGCAAGAGATGGGCTATGTTGCCAAACTGAACTGCTTAGCTTCGTATTTTTCACTGATACGCATCCATATGTCACCGAAATTATTAACAGAAGACCAAGCTAATGAAATGACAGTAGAAAAAGTCTAACTTTCGTCACTCTGCGTGGTTTGAAAGTATGAAACTAAAATTGCATTTTTTCCCATATTATAATATTAATGATAATAAATTTGATTCATTTTACATGAAAAATGAGCAGTATATTGCCAATTTGATCATGGGTAAGTCTAATTAATATTTTAATTATTATAAGTTACAGAAGAACAAATGTAACTGTTGCCCTGTTCTGAATGTCTGAATAACAGATCTAATCATTGTGTATTAATTAAATTTGAAAGTATCCGTCCAGACATGACAATGCATTCATTATATAGAACCGTATCCGTAATTTCTTCTTGAGTATGATTACCTGGAAAAAAATGCTGATATATTCATTGTACTTTAAGTATTTACACAAATAAATTTTTGTTAAGTACCACCGCTTTCATTGCCCACTTAACCAAAAGAACACGACCTTACCGATTAACAAGTGTGAGATTTGAATTTGACGGTCCTAAAAAATGATAATTTAATTTCGTTTATAACCAAATATTTTTGGTTTTTTGAAAATCTGTTGTAGGCAACAAAAAAACGCATAACATTCTTGACCTGTTGACGTGCATTATAGTTTATTTAAGAAAGGTGTAGAGTAATAAAAGCTTATTAGGTATGCAAAGGGACTACAGAGTAACTCAACGAATATTTAAGCCATTTTCACAATTTGGCATTGATTTCATTGCAAAATTCTTTCTTTTTATCAAGTGCAGGTAGTACCTACCACACGGGTTTGGGTCAATTTATGGGTTTGGCCATTCACAAACACTGAAAATGGTGTGATAAAGGCGTGCATTATGTACATGGTATTGGGTACACTTATTTTTTATTAAACATTAAAAAAATACAAAATACAAAAAATACATTATACAGAAATTAAATTATAAAAAATCATAATATTCCTCGTTATCTAAGGGACTGTCATCTCCTCTTGACATTATATTTAACGGGTCGACGGTCAGATCGATCATGTGGTCAAGATCCCGCATTTTCTCCTTTTCTTTAATGACATGATGGACTGCTTTTTGCCAGTTCTCTAGTGTCACTTCCTTAATGGCTTTATCAAACAGTAGCTTAACGTCTTTCATGTTGAATGTCGTGGTGTGTCTTGCTACAAATTCTTTCACTTGCGCCCATATAAGTTCTATAGGATTTAGTTCGCAATGGCGGTGTGCGCAGCACAGTTACATTATGTTTTTCAGCTATATTTTCCACGGCATATTTCATAAAACGATGTTTGTGTAAATTTGCTATAGCTAATAGTTCCTTCTTTATCAAATTATCCTCAAATTCAATACTTTTGGTGGTTAACCAGTCGATAATTTCTTGTTTTCTTCAAGATAAAGTTGGAGTCTTCTCTGTGCGTCGTGAATGATAGCTTGCGTTATCCATAACTACGACTGAATCAGCTGGAAGATATTTTGATTGAAATCTTCGTGCAACCTGACATTAGGTTAGAATATAATCTACTGGAAAAGTTTACAGTAAGTATGTTAATCAAGTGTTTTATCAACAGTTCCAACAATTTCAACTCCTAAAATAGAACTTGTAGAGCAAGTTTACACTGTGTGAACAACCAACAAATTCTGATTTTTATCTTATTATGGTAAATATAGTTTTTGTTGTAGATTCTATTATTTTAAGTGGTTTAGACTATGGCGATGTTATCTATTATAAAAACGTACATTTTAAAGACAAACAAAAGTTACAAATAGGATAAAATAGTTGCATAAGATTTTCAACAAGCCCTAAAAAATATGATCATGTTACTCCAACCTAAAGACAACATAATATTATAAAACTTGAATTTAGACGCGAAATTCACCTTAATTGTTAAAATAATAATTGTGTAAAATTATAAAACAATTTTTAACAAACAACCTGATTATCTAGGTATATGAAAAAATTCAATATAGAATTAATCAAAACATGAATACTAGAAATCAAAATAATTTAGAAATACCAACATATTGTACAGAAATAGTTATTTACGATATAAGTGTTGTAAAGATTCATATAACAACACGAGATGTTTAAGTTGTCAAACGAGGCGTCAGCCGAGTTTAATAAAACATCGAGTGTAGTAATATGAATTTACAACAAGAATATTGTACAAAATTTTATCTACTTTCATCTATGAATAAAAATATTTGGCAAAAGGCATTTTTAAAAATACAAATGCACCTGTAAAAATACACCTGCTATTAAGTTTACTAATCAAGTTTTTTATGTTACCTTTCGCATAGTTACTGTTTCGCATGGTTACTGTCAAAACTTTGTCAAACAAATTCAAAAATATAAAAAGCGTTTTTCAAAATGAGCGATTTTGATGGAAGTTTACCCTCTGATATAGAAGCAGCGGCAAACGAAGCGATCTCAAGTGTAGTTCCGATAAAATCCAAGGCGCGGTATGAGTTGGAGTATCAGAAGTTTAAAGATTGGTGTAAAGCTAACAAAATAAAGGAGGTGTCTGAAAAAATCCTTTTGGGTTATTTTTCCGTAAAGCAACGCTCCCAGAAACCATCTACACTATAAACTCACTACTCAATGTTGAGAACTATGATTTCAGTAAAGAATAATAAACCTTAAGTGTTATATTTTAATTAATAATTGGTAATTAATTTTATAATTGTTAATAATAAATCATTCTTCTAAAAAGTGTGGTTTTATTTAACAGCAAAATTTTAATAAAACCATTTTTTCCATTACAGCACTAGTGCAAACGATACAAAACGATTTACCGAACTGTAAAATTCATATTACTAAATGAAAGTAGATAAAATATAAAACCTCTTTTAAATATAATAGTTCAATAATATATAATAATATACAATCTGATAAAATTAAACTATTCTACTTTTAAAAAACATTTTCTTAGGGTCGGATTGGAAGACTAATTAATTACTAATCAAAATCCTACCTTTTTATGTCAACTGGTATCTTACTGTCACCAATGTTTAGTTATTTAAGTGCAGTATAATTTTTACAAGTTCTTTTTATTACATATAATTTATTGTTGTTTTTAGCACAAATAAATATCTTTATTATTAAAATATCCTAACTATATCAAGAAAATAGTTTTTTTAATACATATATTTGGGAGTAACCTTCTTCTGTTGCCTAGTAAACAACTGTTTATATGGCAACCATTTCATATAAATACAAGTTAAATTCAGGCAATAGAATACTAAAGAGTATATTATCGACGCAAGGAAAAGGACTGCATTTTATTGAAATTTACGATCATTGTTAACTAAAATAAATTATTTTAAACATAACTAATATGGGTCAAAATTTCCAAAGAGTTATAGGACAGGCGTCACAAAAAATATAGGTTAATAGAAAAATTCCATTCAAAACTGTAGCTCTTTTTCACCTACTTTGAAAGCCCTTAGAAACCAGGGACAAAAAAATCAAGCGTTTTTAAGAGTCAACAAAAAAAATTCGCGGTAATAAGTAAATTATTCCTCACAAGCGATGTGCAACTTTGCCACAATTTAAACGTATTCGTATATCTTATAGTTTTCGAGATCTCAATATTCAACCACCAATTTGAGATACCCTGTACATCAGCAAACAGGAAAACGTTCGCATATGACTCCGAACTATATGTAAAATAATAGAAACATTAACAAATGGGACAAACATTGATTTAGTACAATAAGTTAAATAATGGCCTGTTATTGATATTAAATATTTAATTAAATAATTATTGAAGTCATTATTGTATTAATAGTGAAAACAAACAAGTTTTTTGGCCTAGCTGAGCAATTTATTTTACCACAAAAAATAATTTATACTTTTGATTTTTATTTATCTAAACAAATGTAACTATGTAACTAAAAATGAGTAGTTCAGAAGTTGAAGTAAAATTTTCTTATAAATCCAAACTAGAAGTTTTTGTGAACCCCTTAGTAAAATTTTTGTATTAAATTTTTAATTAGACGATCCAGGAAACGATGACGCGTTTCACGCTTATATGGAAGGTTCTTAATATAAAATGTTCCGACTATTTAAAAAAATGATGGTTTTGAAAAAACGAAACGTTGTATTAAAAATCTAATTACATCAACTTGTAGAGGAGAAAAAGTGGTAATGAGGATGTAAAATTGATTTTAACATATCTCTTCAAATAAAAACGAGATCGCGAAAATTCGGTTTTGACTAAATATCCTCAAAAGAATTAAAAGTTTTTTTAATTCGAAAACACAAAATTGGAGAATTTGGTAGGGCGCAACTTTTTTCTAATTTAACCATCTCTATCTCTTCTATGGTTTACGAGATCCCTGTAGAGTGCATCCTTATCTAGGACACCCTGTTTACCAAAGTGACATATGAGAAATTAATTTTCAGTCGTATTAAATTTATAAAATTTGAATTAAGTATCAAAATTTGGGCCATTTATTATTATGACGGCTTTTAGTTGAAATAATAAAATTAGAAATGCTAAAGATGGGATGGTGTTTCTACTTGACAGGCCCTCCTGCCTCCTTTGGCGCCGCCGCTGTCCCTTTGTTTTCCAATATTTTAAGGTTAGAGGTCTAAACATTGGAAATGGGTAGTAAATTGGTATTCTTAGATTTAATCATAAAAGGAACCCAATTCTTGTTACTGTTATAAAAAAGTATTTGTAAGAATATTGACCAACATTTTCAAAAAACCTTGACCAGGATCGCTCACGATCACAACCATTTATATTTTAACTCGTCACGTTTATCAGGTATTTCACACCACACATTCGCAGGAAAACATATCGTCAGTTTCTGGTTTTTCGTGACGTAAAAATACCACATCATATCTTAAAGTTAACAAATAATAAAGCGTGTTTACCTAAAGTAAAACTAATCGAGTACATACCAGAAAAGAAATTATTGTTGAAAACTAACAAAGGCTAGCAATAAAAATTTTTTTCCTACGACCACCTATGAAAATAAGGAAAAAATGCACGGATAATTTGGCTAGAAAACGCCGTATATCACACGCGTGTTGAAAACAAATATTTAAACACTAGTGTTGAAAGACAAGGCATACTATTTAATTTAAACATTTGGTGCCAATTTGACAGACCACCCCTATTTATTAAAAAGAACAAATTTTAGAAAGCAGTAATTGTAAAGTGTTTAACTTATTTTTCATGTATTTGTCGAGTGATTCAGAATAAGAGTGTGAAAATACGCCATCTGAGATTATAAAAAATGTTAATAATACACTGTAAAATCTATTACCAGAAAAAAACAAATCGTGCTGAAGAATATGTCATGTATTAAACAACAAATATTTATCGGTAGCAATAGCGTAGAGAATAGAACTTTAGCCTACAGATCGCAAGGTCACAGGTTCAAATCCCACCAGGAGTATTTGATTTTTTTTTATATAAAAACATAAAATAATTTATAGAATTATTTTGAATTGAAATCTTCCTTGTTGGGTGGATTTTTTACGTTTATGTTTAATGTATCTTACCTTGATTAAATTTAAAATTTTTCATTCTGGTTAATCTAGAAGTCAATTCAGGATTAGTTCTTCCTATGATATAAAATATGAAAAAATGAAAACGTTAAACTACAAATAAAGGAAAAGCCTATTGACAAACTAGGAAACCAGATATTAAGTGAAACATAATCCTAAGTATGCTAATTTCAACACTAGTGTTAATATTTTTTTTAACACTAGTGTTGAAATATTTTTTTCACAAATATTAAAAAAAAAAGATTTTTTTTAACATTTAAATTATATAGGTTTAACTTATATTATCTGCCATGCAGAACATAAAAATAGAAATACTACTTATTACTATTCATGTTAATTTCTTATTTTCAATTGAAATTACAAACGATGCCCCGATATTATTTTCAATATCTCCACTGACCCCCTTTATTCTCGGGAAATTCGTTTATATTTTGTGTGTGTGTAATTAGGTTTTATGGCTCTGGTTGAAACCAAATGGCCAGAGTATATAAAAAAATAAATTTTATTGCCATCGCCAGACGCAGGTACAGCATGCACGATGCGTGAAAATGCATGACTACTGTTTGCTCTTCAGCGCTATAAAGCCAAATTCATCGTACCCGTTTCCCAATGTTTCATAGAAAATAATTGAAAGTGCATGAAAACACCTAAGCAAAAAGGCTAATAAAATTTTTATTAAAAAGCATTAAAAAATTGTACTTACTTACCGATTAACAATAAGTAATAAAATAAAAATGCCTTGAAAAAAATCGATAGGTTTTCGTGCATATTAGAATAGGTACGACAGATAAAGCTTCTACGAATTACATACAAATGGCAAACTTATCGTCTAAGTAAACAATTTCTAATTTAGTTAATAATCAGGACTGTCATTCTTGCAACTTGCAACAAAGAACATTTTAATCTACATAGATACGTAATAAACTAAAATTAAATTAACCAGTTGACAAGGAATAGTTTAAATAAAAGTCATCAATGATAAACCATTTTAAAATTTTTGACTGGTGATTGATGTAATGAAAAATGTAATCTATTGCAGTTATTGTAAATTCAACTGCAGTTGTTTTCTTTAGGTTCTATAATAGCATATTATGTAACAAGTTTTTAAAATAAGTAAATATATTAGTAAGATGTTTGTGGGCCGGAGCAGTGGCGCACCAAGGAGCTTCCTCTGGCAGGGGGTTTCTCAATACATTCACCAACCCAGAAAAAAACATTTTGTAAAAAGTGACGATAAATATCTATTATACGTTCATCATGCCAAAGTTAATGAGTTTTTCAGAAACTATGGATTTTAGGAGTAGTTTACTAACCTAAAAATTATTTTCGTCTGAAAAGCTCGTTTTCGAGGTATTATATATTTTTTACTGTTATAGTCTATTTTAGAAAGGTGTAGAGTAATAAAATGGGAAATTCCGTCCAATTCGGCTCAATTTCGGCCATAGCCGGAGGTAGATTTGGTGCATTAAATTATTTATGATAACTATGATAAAGAAGGAACTTTAGTTATATCAAATTTACACAAACATTGTTTTAAGGCCTTTTTACATTGGGTGCAATTGCAAGAAAAATAGCCTGAAAGCATGCGCTTCGACGACGTTTTAATCAGCTGATGCACGTTTTCCCATTTAAAACCTGCATCAGCTGTTTAAAACGTCCATAAAGCGCATGCTTTCAGGCAATTTTTTCTTGCAATTGCACGCAATGTAAAAAGGCCTTTATGAAATATGCCGTGGAAGATATAGCTGAAAAACACCGTCATTGCGAACTAAATCCTATAGAACTTATTTGGGCGCAAGTGAAAGGATTTGTAGCAAGACATAACACTACATTCAAAATGAAAGACGTTAAGCAATTGTTTGATCAAGCCATTAAGGAAGTGACACCAGAGAACTGAAGAAAAGCAGTCCATCATGTCATTAAAGAAGAGGAGAAAATGTGGGATCTTGACCACCTGATCGATCGCACCGTCGGCGTCGACCTGTTAATTATAACGTCAAGAGTAGATGACAGTTCCGCAGATGACGAAGAATATTATGATTTTTTATAATTTAATTTCTGTATAATGTATTTTTATTATGTTTAATAAAAAAAATTATACCTAATACTATGTACATAATGCACGCCTTTGTCACGCCATTTTTAGTGTTTGTGAATGGATGGATAACAATAGTCAAAACCCATAAATTGACCCAAACCCGGGTGGTACTACCTGCACTTGATGAAAATAAATAATTTTGCAATGAAATCAATGCCAAATTATAAAAGTGGCTCAAATATTCGTTGGGTCACTTTGTAGTCCCTTTTCATACCTAATGAGCTTTTATTACTCTATACCTTTCTGAAATAGACCATAAAATTCTGTCTTTCTTCGGGGTTATGTCAGAGCCGCAGAATTTTCTAAGTTTCCTTATTTAGTGCAAATAATCACTATTTTACACGGTCGAATTAAACTTCTTCCGAGTTAAACATCAAAGATAAGGGCAAAATAAATTTTTCAATTAAAATATTTATTTAAAAACCCCATAATAATGCGATTTGGCATTGGAAACCTAACCTTTATGATCAGAGACTTTAAAATGATAAAATATCTCAAAAACGAAAATCGTTTTCACATCCAAAATTTTGGTGTGGTGAGCTAATTTAAGAAATTAATTTCAGTCGTGTTAAATTTATAAAATTTTAGTTATGGGCCATTGACTTATTATTATGATACCTTTTAGTTCAAATAATAAAATTATAGCCAAAGGTGTTTCTACTTTACGGGCCCTATGGGGGGTGGTGGTGCTAAACCTCCAAACATCCCCCCTCGGTGCGCCACTGGGTCGGAGCAAAAGTCAACGTCGAATAAGTGTAAAATAGTAGTTTTTCTACTCCCACATGGCTAGTGTATCTACTTTACTATCAAGTAACTGGGTAAATAGACTGTACCAGTTAACTGTACGGATATATTTTTATGTAAAGTAAGTTCGTTGTATGAAGTCCGATATCGGATTAAATCTCCAAAAGAGATTTCCGATATCGGATTAAATCTCCAAAAGATATTTTCGCTTTTTTTAACAGTAAGTCGGTTAAGTTATATATAATATTTTTGCTGTACTTGATCGTACCGAACATCCCACTGGTTCACTGGATTCGGCAAAATGTTACTGGGCGCCATCAGCGGTTCCAAAACAAAATTATCTTAGAATTACGCATTATGTACCGCAATCAATATTTTAATTTTATTTTTCGCTTAGTTTTTTTTTGTCAACTATTTGCATTAATAAGTAAAGATTTTGTCAGGTACTTTTTCCGAAAATTTAATTATTTTACTGTCATTCTCGTTAAATCTGGAGCTGTCGTCGGTGGTAATAATCACTATTTTCCAAGAAATAATTAAAATTTGCTCAAGTGCGGGATGGCATGTTCTATTTTATATTTTTATATGATATATTTTTGCATTTAGTTTGTTTTTTTACATCTTTCTTATGGTATGAAACTGGTCAATAACAGTGGTCAACTTAAGAAAAAAGGACTAGTCATCATAATCCAATAAACAACAAAATACATTTAAAAAAATGTTTGTCACAATCGTGTATTTATAATCTCACATGGAGTCAAAAAAGGGAAAAAATATACCAGGTGTACAATTGAAAAATCGAAAGATTCCATAAAGTTGAGTCATTTATCAAAAAATCCAGATTTAGGTATGTCGTATAAAAATCCTCCAAATTTCATTGCATTATCTTTAAAAACAAAAAAGTTATGGGGGCGAGCCACCTTCAGTGGACACCCGGTATACGAATATTTTTAAATATATTACCTACAAAAATCTAACTGTTATTATTTACTCATATTAACAAATAAAAAATCGATTAATAAAAAATTAATTTTTAAAATTTTTCATAACCGTTCATTAATCGAATAATTTGCCACTTTTAGTTATCAGTAAAATTTTTTTATACAATTTATTCTAACACATATTATAGTGACAGCCAAAAAGTGTGCAACAATTTAGGAATTCTTTTAATTTTTGAGTTTAATAAATTCATTTTATTTCGAAAAAATTCTGCATATCTTCAAACTAAAATAATATCCATGAAAGTCTTACGGTATAGGAGGAACATTTAAACATTATAAATTGTCTGGAGCGTAAAGTAGCCTAATTTTGTGGAAAAAAATTATTAAAAAAAGTTATTTTAATTTCAAGGTTATAACCAAGTATCAAAATTCGCCTATTTTGGATACAAAATAAGAATTCATCGTTTTTTGCGCATAACCATTAGTGTTGGGACATAGACTCTATACTTCGATGTTTGGCATCAATGTTATCCTCAAAAGTAAACATCGATGTCAACAAAACATCGTTGTTAAAACATCGATGTTTTCCCTACTTCCCCAAAGTTTCTCCTCAGATCAAAAAAAAACGCTGTTCCAGCCACCCAACTCTTTGAGCCAACTCATTCCTGAGTTAGACATGCCTATTAAATATCAAAACGCAAGCTCAAACACCGAAGGTTAAGCACGCAGTTGCGAGATAAAGAACACACAACCACGAAATTCAGCTAAAAAATAGCTCCATATTTATTGTTTTGCGTCACTCAAGAGACTGGAGTAGCGTGGCGCCTAGCATGCCGAGTCGCGGATACTCGAGTCGCCGCAAATTAGGCAGCGCCGGTGTGAGTGGCGCCATTCAAATATACATGCTGGGTTAACTTAGTCGCCTAGTCTACTATCTAGGCTACTATAGTTTCTTTTAAGTTTCCCCGTGTGAGGGCTGTCTTATGGTAAGTTGAGGAGTGTAAGGACTGCCTTTTCACCGGATTTGATGGTTAATACCTTGGTTTGAAGATACGCGGAACTTTTTTTGAAATAAAATAAATCTATTACATTCAAATATAGGCACACTTTTTGGCGGTCATACTATTAAAGACAAAATTGAATGTACGCTAAAATCATCATAAATAAACTAACCCGATATCACGCCTAGGAATATGTAAAATTCAGCTTCAAAAACAAAATGTAGCTTCCATATTTGATAATATTTAGAAAAAATTAGAGTTTTGGTTAATTTAATAAATACAAAGTAAAAATGCGCCCCTGGAATAAAATTTTTATAAATACTCTAGGTACCTATCGAATTAACGAGGTATCTATTTACAGTACATGCGATAACCATACATAGATAACAATAAGAACACTGATAAAAGATATTAAGAATTCTGTGGGAAATACAAACCCTAATAAAAA
Source organism: Polydrusus cervinus (assembly GCA_935413205.1). Classification (NCBI taxonomy): domain Eukaryota; kingdom Metazoa; phylum Arthropoda; class Insecta; order Coleoptera; family Curculionidae; genus Polydrusus; species Polydrusus cervinus. The sequence continues at coordinate 50,175,490 of OW284514.1, forward strand.
TCAATAAAAGTATCTATAGATAATGCATATCTATTAAAAATACATATTTATCGAAATTAAAGCGCATAGTATCTGCTTTTTATTATCATGGGACTATCGTCCCCGTGGCCTGTCTGATGCTAAAGTAAGCGGTCAGTTATAATTGCTACGTTTCATAAATACCAAGTTATGTTGAGTAAGACTGGAGAAAAAAGCAATTTTTCCCTCTGGGAAAGTCTCCTACAGTGTTCCAAGCAAAAATCTACGCCATATTATAGTGTACGTATAAAAAACAATAGAAGGGCTTACCTCAATAAGCGGATCCAGATATACTCTGATAGTCAAGCAGCCCTTAGATTGCTAATATGCAACAAGATAACCTTAAGCCTGGTAAGGGAATCTCAAGAGGAACTGGATGCCCTGGCAAAAGTAAACAAAGTAATATTGCAGAAGGTACCAGGACACGAAGGTATTACACATTTAATTGGTCTAGAACCGACACTCGCGGAGTACCACAATGCACAGTACGAGATGCCATAAAGCGATGGATCAGGAGTGAAAACAAACACCACTGGAGCAACAGACAGGGATTACACCACATCAAAAGCTTCATTAAGGATCCAGACCCGAGACTAATGCAACAACTGCTTCAAATGAATATAGGAATCAGCTGAGAACTATTACAGAAATTCTGACAGGACACATGACTGTCAAGAACTATTTGCCCATAATGCAACTACCGTATAATGGATACTTTAACTGCAGATTATGCGGACAAGTCAGGGAAACTGTACAGCACATAGTTTGCCATTGCGAGTCATTAGATCGGAAGAGGCAATCCAGAGGACATCCTGACCCTCTCCCCAGTTTGACCAACACAAACTAGTGCAAGGAACTGGAATTACTGAGTGGGTATAACAACCAAACAGGGGGAGCACAATGGGCCAAACCTGGCCTAAGTGCATCCGGTGTACGGACGGATCCTCGAAAAAAAATTACTTTCTACGGCGAATAGATAGTAAACGTGGCCTGTCCAACGCTAAAGTACGATGTAAGCGGTCAGTTATAATTGCTGCATTTCATAAATGCCCAGTTATGTTTAGAGATAAATCAGCATAAAAATACAATCCACAATAAATTCTTCAAAACTTACCAATAGTATCACCTTTTTTGCTTTTAGCTATTAAATTGGCACGCCTGACTATGAATTTAAACTGTCTAATTAATTCGTCGTTATTTATATTTGCTTGAAATATGTATTAAAATTATTCCCATAAATTTCATCATCAAATCTAACAGGGATACAATCGATAAAAACCCTATATTCCTTATCATTAACATTATCACAGTGTTTTTCTGGTACTTCAACAACATAATGTAAATTTTTTTTAGCGACATGATTACTGATAAACAGATAGTGTTGGTCCTTAAAAAAAGGAAATTATCGACCTAATTATTATTTAAATTTTTGATATTTTTATGTTTTATGAATTTAAGAAGGCTTATTATTATTATTACAGGTCCGTGATTTTTTCTTAAATTACTTAAATCACAAGCTGTTAGAAGGACGTTCCTCCAGTGTCCCAAAGTAATTCGATGATCACACACAAATTCGCGTAAAGAAAATTGCAAAATATTTATTAGAAACAAATTTTAATGACGGATGCGCCACTAACCTTAACTATTAATAAACGTTAGTCAAAACATTTAAAGTTAACCGCATAGAGGCATGTATGTTACATTTTTAATTGACACTGTTTATACCTAAGGCCCAATTATATTTGTTTTAATGTTATGTTTTTCGTTTTGTTTTGCACAATTGTTCGGGTGTGCAAACAGGCAAAGGCCTCGGTTTTGAAAAAGTAATTGTCATTTTTATTAATAACTTTATTGCTTTTTGTCTGTTATTCTGCAAAGGCCAAATGTAAGAAAGATAGATATATTCAAAGTGATTTTGTGTAAATATAAGTTATTACCCAAATCGACAAATATATATATATATATATATATATTTTTTTGTTTTTAAAGCCATTTTTAAAGAAATTAAACAAAAGAAAATATATTGTCCGTACTATTATAAAGAAAGAGGTGAAATCTTGGCTATCGGACAGTGTGTTCTTTATAATAGTACGGACAATATATTTTCTTTTGTTTAATTTCTTTAACAATGGCTTTAAAAACGGAATAGCGCACACCCTAGTGGGTTCGATGCGATCTATTTTTTGAAACCTGCGAAATGTAGGCTGAAGATGGGAATCGCAAAATGTCGATCCCTATACTAGAAGTGTGTTGCACCGTGGTTTTATTACAGTTACCTTTTATCTTTTGACGTCACACTTCACGTGAACTGTTCTCTGCATTAAGATTGATTCCTGGAGATGGCGGTACCGCTTATTCAATGCCTGCCTTGCTTTGCATCAGATATTGAAATGGCGGCCTCGCAGTCAAGGGAGTTGCAACTGATTTATGGCAGTCCGATGAGTCCAAACAAGGACGAAACGGCCGTCATTGTCTAATCAGGCCCCAGGGAGTCCATTTTGTTTGGAGCCCTGCGTATCTTAATGCAAAAAGCAGTACACACTGTCCGATAGCCAAGATTTCACCTCTTTCTATATATATATATATATATATATATAGGTAATGGACATCATATCCATTCTTATTATATGTAGTACTAGGCGAGAGAAAATAGTAGGGAGTTTCTAAAAGAAATGCAATAAAACTTGTTACTTTTAATATTTAAAATTTTCAATGTAAATCCTTGTACTTCAGCTTAGAGTTTCATTTAAAATAGATTTAACTTTTGTTCTATTAGAAGCAAATACCGTTTTCGTATTTTTTATGCTCTCTGTATAAAATATAAAATTTTTCATTAGGTAAAACTTATTTATTTTACAAGCAAAAACGTCTACTTATATTTATGATTTTTAATATATTGACTTTTTTCATATCTTTTACTTTTTGGTCCAATTGTAATCTTCTAAACCCTATTCGCGGACATACTGTATAGGGTACTATAAAAATGTGTTTTGGTTCAAGCCACTTTACTCTAATCAACTCCCATGTATAATTAAAAATAGTTTTCCAATAAAAAAAAGTAAACATGTTTTTTATATCAATAAGAACTTATAGTATATATATAGAAGTATAGCCAGTATAAAGGCTATTGAGCAAAATGACAACTAATCTCACACTATCAATTTTTTAATTAAAGTAATTATGATGTTCTCAACAATTTACTTATATTTTGCTTATTTAAGTTGGGTACTCAAAATCATAAACCATGCGTAATTAGAACCGCATTATTCCAATTGGATTTAATTAATCCTATTCAACTTTAAGTAATTGGGTCATTTGTTTTGTTTTTGCCTAATTTGTTAGTTCGAGTGCATTTCATTTTATATTACAGGATCGTTACATAAACATGATATATTTGAATAGTTTATATGTTTGTATCGAGATATACAGAGGATGTTAATGTGCCCTTTTTCTAGAAACTGTAACAACAACTTGTGTGGATGTAAGTGATAAAACTAAATATTAGAACAGATTTCTAATGTTGTAATTGTCGGAAAATTAATAATTTTTCGTCTTTAATATACAGGGTGGCCCGCTCACAACTCAAGATTCTCTAGCATCCAAAACTACTCAATTTTTTAATATTTCTCAAAAGCAGAGTAATAAGGAGTCAGGAGACATTAAAGCTACAATTTAAATTTATACAGGGTGTCCTAGTCGAAGCATATCCAACATACATTTTTTTTAAATGGAATACTTATCCTTACATAATATATTAAGTATATTATTTTCTAATTCCCTATAAAATTCCATGTATATTTTGTATTACATGTCATGGGTATCTTTAAATTCAATTGTTTTTAAATTATGCCATTTTTACGCTTTGACAGGTTGTAGCATTGGAATGGCGCATCTTAGAGAAAAATGGTTTTCACCTCTCTATCTTAAATCTAAAAGTTACAACTTTTGGTTTAGTTTGTTAAACCATAAAACTATTTTTTTGGTTTAATATGTTAAACCGAAAGTTTCTCTCTTTGGCTAGAGAATAAAAAACTGAGATAGGGAGGTGAACATCATTTTTATCTAACATGCGCCGTTGTAATGCCACAATCTATCAAAGTCTGAAAATGCCTCTGAAAATGCAATATTTTAAAATTAATAATTGAATTTAGAGATACCTATGACATTTAATACAAAATATACGTGGAATTTTATAGGGCATTATAAAATAATATAATATACAGTGTGGTCATTTAAGTGTGCAACATATGGGAAATTTTTTTATTACCGATTTCTCAGAAAATTTTATTCTTGGTTAAAGTTGGTGCATCTTCGATAATCATATTAGGTGTACTTGGAATGGATGCAAGTCAAACGGTGTACAGGGTAGAGCAAAAAATATATAACTTCTACAAGAATAAAGTACCCCTATTTCAGAAAATTCAGCAAAATGTTATTAAGAAAAGGTGTTTAGAATTAAAAGTTATGCATAGGTTTAAAAATGTGACTTCCTAAAATAAAAAACAAATTGTTTTTGAAAATATTAATTATTTCCCAAAAAAAATTTTTTTTTTATATTCACCCTAAAGACCTTCATAAATTATACAATATCAAATCAATTTCACATATCTTTGTTCAAATTCAAGCATATTTGTAAAATTAACTTATCTTTTTAGTTTATTAAGGAATCACAAACTTCATGTTTGTTGCAAGGACATTAAACACAATTTTAAAATACTTACCCCAAAAATTATTTTTAGCTTTAAAAAAAGGAAAACGGAACAGACAAGTATATAATAGAAAAATACTATAAAATATTATTATCTTTACTCGTTTCCCTTTAAAATTGCATCATAAATCAATAACTAAAACGATATGCGTCTGAAACCTTAATCTCTATATAAAACAGAATTTTTAGAAGGAAAAGTTTAAAAATTAAACGTTTTCTATAAGACCTTTGTAATCTAAACCAAGAATACATAATTTAAAAATGTAAATTAAGAGTGCAAGCGTGAGATGAAAAATTAGGTTGCAGTTAGACTTTTAGACCCGAGCTCCTAGGCTCGCCACTGCCTAACCTAATCTGTTTTCGAAATATTAACACTTTTGAAATAAAACAAGAAAAAACTTTACTATGCAAGCAATTAGCAAAGAATGAACAGAAATTCTAGACTTTTTCCTTTACTTTTTCATATAACATGTCCTATCCCCACCAGTTAATGTCAACTAAATCATGAAATTGTCACTAAGACTCACAACACAAAACTCATTAAACTGATAAAAAAAATTCAATTTTTTTTTGGTGCTAATCATAACATCCCAAATACATCTAATTTCAGATAAAGGCTTACAAATTTTAATTATATTGGGCTGTGAATCTGTGAAGATAAAAGTAGAAGTCATAGAGGAGTCCACGATTAGTAGTGGGCGAATCGGATCAGAGCCGATTCAATTAGTTGGATTTTAAGAAAGATTTGGGCTGCTCCGACTCCTGATTTAAAACAGACAGTTCGGGAACCTTGGAATTGATTGAGTTGACTGTGTTGATTTACGTTTTAGAATTGTTATGTTATTTATTGGCACTTGCTATGCTCTTGTTGTTTAAGGCAAGCAGTGTACCCTTGAATAAATTAGTCTTTCTACAATAAATTTGTAAACAATACCTTCCAATTAAGCTAAATTTTATAAACCATTGTTGTTAAATGGTTGAAGAATCTTATCAAATCAATAAAAGTACCTATTACTTAATATTTCAGAATAATTAGGCAAGCAAACAAATAGTAACCTCATTGTATAAATTATTTCTATTAGTCAATATAATAAAAGGTGACTTACCTTAATTTTCTTCAAAATGAACTGCAAATTAAATAATTTCAGCACATAAGTACCATTCACCAAATGACTGTAAAAATATTTTCTTTATTCACTTTGTAATATTTAAAGAAAAATTTAACAAAGACAGGGGTCGACCTTAACAATATTTTTAGAATTTCTGGGATGAAAATAAAATATCAATTTTAAAATACCAATTAATGTCTTGATTAGTGTATTTGCCTTTATGTGACTATTTTTAGATTTTTGCGTAAATTTCTTACAATTGTATGATATTCATATAATACATAAACACAACTGAGCACTGCCTAAAGACTACTATATAAAAAAAAATTGTGATGAAAGTCAAATGTTGACATTTGACGAGCAGTTTGTTTGACTTGCCTTTTTGACGTCTTGTCTCGTATTTTGTGACAAGTAGCGCCTCTATTTACTATTATGGCCTTAGCTACTAGAGCTGTTTAAAATTTATTGTTGTCACAAAGAAAAGATAGGTTTCTACAACCAATGATACTATGGGCTAGCATGGCCTTCTAGAATTTGAGAAAGAATAAGAAACAAAGTTTTACTCACCCGTCTTAAGTCAAAAGGCAATAGGGTATAGCGATTAGCGATAGTGCCGACCTATAATTTTCCTGAACACTGGGGTAGCACAGCACCGGCTTATCATTCTTCGGTGACTGGGCCGACACTCCTGTTTTAGACACAGTCCCCATGGGCTTAAATTTAACAGCATACGTCAAATGCCTATTCATTGGTAAAGAGATTTGGATCGAACCCTGTAAAATTTACATCCATGGAGATCCAGTAGAGAAGCGACAATATGACATTTGGCCAAAAAATTGGAGTATGGGGTAATCCGGTTAACTGCCATTCGTTTGGGCTGGGCTGGTACAATTGTACGAATTTGGTACATTTTGAACGCATCTGTACAAAAGTACATTTACACTATTTTTTGGTACATTTTCATCCTCGTGCCGTCCTATAAGCATGAGTGCCCACCCTGGTGCCAAAAGATTAAGCTTTTATGAGAATGTATGTTATTTTCAAGAGAGCGATGACTTTATTTTTAGAAGTCACTTTTGATTTGATCCCAAAATCCTGGTGCCGCCCAAAATTTTTCTTTTGGTACGAGGTTAAAGAATAAGTAATTTTTTATGGCTGTACAAAAGTTCAAAATCTGTTACATTTTATGTTTGGGATTTGTACTATTTCTTGATACCCTTTGGCAACACTGGTGTGTGTAGTCCAGTAGTAAACAAACCCTATACAATATATGCATGTTCTTTGCAGGTGCTTTGCTATTGCTTTGAACTTTGAACTTCAGTAGTCGACGACAAGTCTACTAGCTACAATGTTGCCAGGTCTGGTGATTTTTCACCAGATTTGGTGATTTTGAACCCCATCTGGTGATCTGGTGAAAACTTTTTAAAAAAGTCTAATTTCTGGTGATTTTTCGGCACTGATGATAAGCTTATATCAAAAAAAAAAGAGAGAAAAATGGCTTGATTGTGTTTTATTCTTCTTTGTTAAAAATGGTGACATCGATGCAAAAACTTATTGGTTTCAAAAGCGAAAAGCGTTTGTCTTTGTCTGGAAACTCTCTACTTCTCTGTGCCGAATATTTCTTAGTAGCGGGGGATTTACAGAATTTGTATCTGTTACTGTTTTATATAGGTATAGTGATTTCTAAAAAAAAAAAAAAAAAAAGGTCGTACCTTGGAAATAACACACATCTCATTTAAGGTCTTGGCACCGGGGTGCGCACTCATGTTTATAGCTTAAACAACATGAGTGCCCAAAAGCTTGTTGAGGTATGTTATTTTCGAGGTATGACCTTTTTTTTTTTTTTAGAAATCACAGCACATTTGATTAACATTAATTATATGGTGTTGTATGTGATAATGCGAGAAAATTAAGAATCTGGTGATTTCTGGCAACTTTTAAAGCAAGGGTCTGGTGATTTTTTATTTTTTGACCTGGCAACATTGACTAGCTACGAGTTTGTTATCGTTTGCGTTGAAAAGTGTTTAAGTGCTGTGCTATATAAAAACTGTAGAACCATGCCTGGTGGTAACTACCTGTGCGTTCCGTGGGTGTCATTCAAAAGAAGGACAAGGAATCAGCATGTTTTCATTTCCAAAGGATCCTGAACGGTAAGTACATTTGCACCCTAGTAATTTAGGTTATATTTATTCTGTTGTATTTTATTTTTTACCTTAAAAGTATAATATGGAGAGTACCTACCATTATTTATTATGTTTTTAAAGTTAAGTTGCCATTTAAATTATCAAACAAGTACTTGCTTGAGGAAAGGCGACGGAAAAAATAATGTTAACCTAACCTAAAATTATTTTTTTTATTTTCCCAACAGATTTTGTTGTGTTTTTTTATAAATATTTCTCGAAGCACAAGTAGTTATAATAATTTAGTAGTTACTTTGAATTAAATCTCAAAAATATTTTTTTCAGTGTCACGTTATGGCTAGAAGCTTGTCATCGAACAGATCTCTTTCCCAAGATTCCAGTTTTATTTAAAACCTTGAAGTTGTGTGAGCTTCACTTTGAAGAACAATACATATCTAAGGGATCTACAAGGAAACATTTGCTCCCGAATGCATGTCCTACAATTTTTCCTAAACAACTTCAGGAAGAAATTAAACATAGCCATTCCCAAAAAAAAACTCCAGAAGAACTTTCTAAGAAGCTTATTGTTTTATCTGGTTGGTGAATGAACAATTTTTATTAATTAAAATTATATTAATCAAATAATAAATTGAATTATATTAATTAAATCATAAATTGAATTATATTAATCAAATCATAAATTGTTACTTTTTTTCAGGCATTCGAGTGGTTCATCCTTTCAAAGATAGACCCATCATAGAAGCCTGTGAAGCTGATAAAGAACCCTCTTCTTTGCAGACATATTGTAAGTAGTAGTTATATAAGCTTTTGACTATAAGCTTAATTACAAATCAAATTATCGTTTTAGTTACAGGACCCAGTACGTCAAAAGATGCTACTTGTGAGTTAACGGCCTTTCCGCAACATAAGGTTACCGAAGCTAAACAAATCATTCCAACCCCTCTCAGTTTTCCATTATTCTCTACGCAAACTTCACTTCAACTTACCTCTAACACACCTAGAAGACGGAGATTGAAAAGGGAAATACGACTATTGAGCAAACAAGTGGCAAAGAAAGAATCAAGGAAAGCGTTATACAACAAAGAAGAGCCTGCCACGCTTGAGAATTTCTGCAAATTATGTGACATCTTTCTTAATGAACCTCTGGCCGACATAATTAAGTTGCATGCCACTCTTAAGGCTAAAAAAAGGCTTTCACATAGGTATTCTAAAGAGGTAAAGCAGTTTGCTTTAACTCTGTACTTTTTAAGCCCAAAATCATATAACTACCTCAGTCAGTTATTAACTTTACCAACGAAACGAAGCCTACAGCGTCTTACTGAGCGGCTTGCGTATGAACCAGGTTCAGTAAAGCTTTTGAATGACTAAACAGGTTCCAGGAACTCTTCCCCATTTATGTTTTAAATTTTTTGTATTATTTATTATATAAATTTAAGGATGAACACATATAAAATTGTTTTTTTCTAGTTTTAGGATTACTAATTATTTTAAAAATTTTATGTTTTTTTTACCTATTTTATTTTTTATTTTACGAAATTAACTGAAAAGCCAATTACATGAAACTCTTAAATTACTCGTGTAAAACGTAATTTTTACTATGAAACGTATCTCAGTGTAAAGCATTTACTTCATTGTTTGAGCCTTAGTGTAGTAAACCGGTGAACTGTCAATTTTTTAAGGTCAAGGACGTATAATTTTGTCCCCATTAGATCAATGCTAAAAGAGAGATTTTGTCGCTTCTCTATGGTTGTAGTTCTCTGATCCAGTCTTTATCGAAGGTCCAAGACCTTGATAGATCAAACCTATCGCCTTCTCGATTTAAAAAGAATGAGTGGGACAAGATTACTAACCCTTTCATTTCGGAACTTTGACGGATTAAGGTGCAGCGATGTCTATAGTGAGGTAAGCCTACAGACAGGGGCGACCTCTCTTTTAGTGGCCAGTTGGTTTGTATATTTGCTAGCCAAGTAGCACAAGGAGCGGCGCTGTTGTTGATACTGAACCGAATCGATAAATATCCCTTAGTTAATAATTAAACCCGAACTGAGAATAAAAAAGAACAGCCACAGAATAGAAAGGCTTACGCGTGGAAATGAACTTGCGCTTTTAAATTCGCGAGATTAAAACCTTCCGTGTATAACAGTGATGTAAATTTTCGTTACTTTTAAGGACTTGGACCGTTTCGTTACTTTGGGTATTAGGACTCGTTACTTAGGACTCGTTACTTTATGTAAATCGTTACTTTTAAAAATAAAAAAGATGGCTTTGATCGATTGCCAAATACCTACTCATGTTTTGTAGTATAAATATAAATATAGGTTATGTACTATTGTCAATTCTCAAATATGTGATTAAGAAACATAAAAACATACAATATAACAACAAATAGGAATAGAACATGGCGTATTGATTAAAAAATAGATTTATTTGTTTTCAATTTACACAAAATATAAACAAATAACACTTCGTTTCTGCGTTTGGGCATCTGATTCTAGGAATCGAAGCTCTATAATTTTATAATTTTCTAAATACCAGTGTGCGAAGTGAACTTGACTAAACACAATTTGTTTACCCTATACAATCTAAGAAACAGAATACTCAATTTATATCATGTATCAAGTGCCTGTTAAAATTAAAAAAGAAATATAAATTAAAAATACATAAGAATAAACATTGCTTTCATCTCTCAATGGTAACTTAAAGTCCTGTATTTCCTCAACCCAACACGCAACATGGCTTCCCGACAACAAATTAACCAAATATTAATACGTCATCTCTCCAAATACATGCAAAACGACACGCCATCGGCTGCCTGACGAGGTAAAAACAAAATCCAGCTCGAAAAATAATTTATGATACGTTTCGTCTGTCATCCGTTATTGGCTATCAAGTCCACGAACGAAACCGCCCGCTGTAAAATTATGGGTAGAATAGTGAATAGTTAGTTAGATTTAAATTCAGAGTAACGAAATGCCAAAAGTAACGAGTCTTTTATAACATTAGGACTCGTTACTTTTAGTGATCACATAGTAACGCTTACTTTGTAACGAGTCCTTATTTATTTTACATCACTGGTGTATAAGCCGCTAATGAAAATTTGCCCGCTTTTTGCAATGACAGACAATGTGAGTTTAGAATTATTGTCACTTGCGTCAGACGATTACTAAGAAACGTCTTCATATGTGACGACATGCGCAGAGATGTTCAAATTTCAGTTTGCTTATCAGCGTACCGTTGTAGAGGTGTATCGTGCATCTACGAAAGGCCGTTTTTGAAGTGCTGTTGCACACGTGAAGTCTTATTATTTGTTGTTTTCTAGAATTTTAAATTTATTTATTGATATGGGGGTGGCAGAGCCGTGAAGTAGGATATTATTTTTCTTACTTAATAAAATAATTAAAAAACTTGCTTTTGCTTGTGAACCTATAGAATTTATTATTTCATTACCCGTTATGAAAAAAGTTGATTCGTTCATAAATTACTCTGGTTTTATTAAATAGCAACCTATAGGTAGGCTTTAATATTTTAAATTATTCTTATACCTGAACTGCGGCTTATTCTAGTTTAAGATTTATTCTTGAATTTAGCACCGAAGATAAAATAGATACAATAACTTTTTAAGTACCTACAGGGTCATCCAACATCCAACCAGGGCTGAACGCATCAGAGGCCTTTATTTTTTAAGTGTCTCTGAAATTTTATTAAAATAACCACTAAAACCAATATGTTTTACCGAAGACGCTAAAATTGCAATTTAAAAAGCGTAGGAAAAGCTTAAGGAACTGTGTCGGAACGTTATTTTTTAAGTGGAACATCAGTATATATATATTCTATAAAAGGTCTCTCTGTCCCAGTGGCGGAACAAGAATTTTGCTGAGGGGGGGGCGACTAAACAAATACTTCTAAAAGAGAAAAGAGAGTATCCCGGCTCTAAAAACCTTCCTATATACTCTCAAAAATGACTTCTAAAAAATTTATTGACAAAATACTGAGAATACGCCTTTCAATTTTCAAGGCTCAAAGTAAACAAAACACCCATTTTGTAAGGATCCGGGTGGGGGAACTAGGGTTTCCATAAAGATTTTTTGAAATCCGGACCATGCCGAAAAATACTTTATAAATTTATTTATGTAGGTAGGTACCTTAAATTGTTATATTTTAGTAAACATATTAGAGATGTAGCGATTAAAATATTTAACAAAGTTGAGTTATTTTTATTATATTTACGGTCTCCAAGTTTCCTGGAAATTTTTTCAAATTCCGGCCGGACTTCTCCCAAACATGTGCGTAAGTAGGACATTTTTTTTTTCTGGAGAAAACGACAGTCGGGACTACATGTATTTCATTATATTAGTACCCAGCGAAGAAGGCGAAAAAGCGCCGCAAGTTTTCTTTACTTTTTTTTTGATATTCCTAGCTCTTTATTTAAAAAAAACATTTTTTATATTTGCGAAATGAATATTGGTGTCAATCCAAAAATTTAACATAAGACGTATGTATGACCCTAACCCGCGTTTTTCGGGATCGATATTTCATGATTAAAACTAAAGTTAATATTGCTGACCACGCCCAAAATTGATGATTTTTCAGAAATCATGTATTTTAGGAGCGTAGATCTAAGAGCAGTTTTTGGTGCAAATGCTTAGGTTTTGAAATACTCCTTCTTAAATGTCGTTTTGTCTATTCGTAATAAAGCATTCTCGTTTCTTCCCGCACTATTTTTTTTATTATAAATTATCACACTTCTTAAAATAAAAAATGTTTCAATTAAAATATTTACTTAAATTTTTCTCTTTAAACATAAATACCTAATTGTTTTTTGTTTTTGTTGTAAACACATTTTTTGCATTGGGTTATATTTTTGTTGATTTAAAATAGCTCTAAAAACGGAAGAGAAAAGTATATAATAGAAAAATATTATTATTTTTACTCATTTTCCTATAAAATTGCATCATTTTTTTTTTTTTCATTTTTTTTTCAAACAAATTTATTTCTGACCTTTAAACAGTAATAATACTGATAACAAGGCCTAAACTTTAAGTATTTACAATGGTAATAGGTTACATTTTAAGGTAATATAATATTAATATACAATATATAATTAACAGTATAGTAAACAGTAGGTAAATAATTTACAGTATAATAAACAGTTAGTGAGTCTATTAGTTCGAATTCAAATATGTTTTCAGTTCGTGACATAATCTTTTAATTCTAATGAGCGATGTAACTTCATGTGGTATGGTATTATATGTTTGAATGCTTCTATATATTGGTGAATCCGGAGCCTTTTTTTGTTCTTGCAAAATCAGTACGATAATTTAATTTTTGTCTTATGTTATATTGATGGAATTCGTTTGCTTGTTTTAGTTCAGAGTTTATTTTGATATTTTTTGTTTTTATGTTATATATTAGTTTAGTTTGTTCTAAAGTTCTCAATTTGAATATGTTTAGTAGGTATTCTTGTTTGGTTGTAGATGGTTACTGAAGAAGTATAATAGTTCATGTTGTACAATGCCTTGTTTTCTGATCGTTGTAATTTGTCAAGTAGGTATTGTCCGGCATTTCCCCAACATGGGATTAAGTACCTTAAGTGTGGTTCAATGAAACCGCTATACAACAGAGTTCTGGTTTTATTATTTAAGAAACTTGAACACCTTCTTATAACACCAATCATTGGGGCTATTTTTGATAGTACAATAACTAAAACGGTATTCGTTCGAATGCTTAACTCTATATAAAACAGGACTCTTAGAAGAAAAAGTTTAAAAGCTTAACGTTTCCTACAAGACCTCTAATCTAAGCCAAGAATTATTTAAAAATTTAAATTAAGAGTCCAAGCGTGAGACATAAAATCAGGATGCAATTAGACTTTTAGACCTGAGCTCAGTAATCAAGTATGAACTATTTCTTCAAAATAACCATTAAGTTCTAAGAAAAACAACCAAATAATGTCATTTAAAAAAAAAGGTTTCTTATAAACTATAGGTACGTTTCTTCTCGTGTTGAAATTTAACTTCTATGGGGTAAATGGTTTACTAACTATATTAACAAAACAAAACGACATTTTCGGTTGTTCTCAAATATCTCTAAATTCAAATGTGAAAAAAACTGATTTGTGAGAGGTTATTTGAAAGCAGTCATAAATTCTACAAATTTTTTCCAATTTAACTATATCCTTGATCCTTCTAATTTACTACCAACCAAGATCCTATAATAATTCGAATAATAAAATCGAATTTGGAGCACTCTATCGTCGCGTCGGTCTCAAGACGTATAGTGGCGTATCTCAGTTTTCAGGAAATTAAAATCGCAAACAAATTGATCTATTTTAAACTGTTTCAGGGCAGATTTTGTATTTTTACATTACTTACACCGTTAGGTATACACTTTAACTATAAGAGATAGGGTTACGCCACTTCGACACATGAAAAAGCACTTAAAAATAAATATAAATAATTCTGGCGTGACTCATATTTTAATTTTTTTGAGGTAAACCACTACGTCAGGACACCGACGATTTGTAATAAGGAAACCAGTAGATATTCTGTTGTTGTATTACTTTACACACTTTTATTAATAACTATTAGCATCTCCGGGTTTCCTGGAAATTTTTCAAAAATTCTTGACTTCCCGGACACCCTAAAAATTCAAACATGTCCGGGTTTATCCGGACGTATGAAAACCCTATGTTTATATTCAACTTAACCAGTAAATAATTGTACACAAACAATCTGTACGATTATATTTTGATGCTCTTCCTACACCACTACTACTGAATTGATTCTTACAAGAGCTTGACGACCGCTGCAAAACTTTATACAATTACTACGTTCGGTTGTGGGAAAATCGAGCAAATGCATATGTAATGTGACGTGATATTCGAGCTGAACGAGCTCGTAGCGTTTACCGAACCCATGTTAGAGTCCAAAAACAGTCACTGCATAAATATTGCTTGGGAAGTAGAAACGAAAAAGCATGACATGTATTTAATGAAATCCTATCTACTTTATAAAAACAAACGTTTCTACTAATTTTATTTTATATAGCATACCAAATCTTAATGTTGTATAGCAATAATAGGGCTTATCTATATCTATCCTTATCATAAGACAATATGAGTAAAATTGTAAGCGATAAAAGTATGCATTCATTCATTCAAAAATAACTATTGATTAGCTCATCGTCACGACATTTACTGTCTCTATGTCTTGGAATTTCAAAGTTTAAAGCACTTAGTCCACGGATGCTTGTTGATTTAGGTTCTACACATCTATGACTATAAGAAAAATAGAAACAACATTTTGAGGTCGGCTATCAATAAAGAAATATCTAAGGGCAGATATGATAGCTTTCCTTTGAACAAAATTTTAATTTACCCAAATTCGCCTCTAAACGATATCGTCGTCGCGTCTTAGCGACGCCGCGGCGCATGCTAGTGACGTCAATACGCCTCCACATTCAGTCTGGCGGTGGAAATGGGACGGGGATGTTATCTCGTTTTTCTGAATACTCACTATCGCCGCACTCGACAGTTATGCTTACACACGGTCGAACAAAATTTTCGATGATCGAAACGCGTATATCTTATATGTGGTAAAGTGAAACAGTGATTTTTTAAACGAAAATACACAGCTCCAACAAAATTTCTACAAGTAAGTATCCCACACCTGACACCAGTTTTCTTGCACACCCAATTGAGCGTTCGCGCCTTGTTTCCATAGTATCTTTTCTCGCAATCCATTTCTAATCAAATATATTTTTTTATTATTTATTAAAAAATTTAACTTGCTCTAATCAGAAATTATTAAATTTAGTTGTTAAATTTTAATTTTCTTGTGCAGTGTTATATTACTTAACAACACACAACATTTCAATAATAAATAATATAAGTACATCCGCACATAACATAGACATGTCTTTAATTATTTTTACTATTATAAACAAATATCACGAAGTTAATTATGTTGTTTGAACAGACAGTTGTCACATTACGTAATGTCAAATCTACGTCACTTGAGGAGGTCGATTTAGAATGTAGTGACGTCAAATTTAGAAAAGCGTATTCGGTAGTTTCTAAATGATTAATTAGTAAGTTTATTTCGTAATTAATTTTATGTTTAATCTATTTTAAGAGAAATTGAATAGAAAATCAGTCATACTTTTAAAAATTATGTATGTTTTGTCAATGTTTAATTTTGGTATTGTAAATAGAAAATGCACAGTGAACTCTATTATATCCTAACTTATGTTACCTGACAAATAAGATGTTATTGACTGATTATGACAAGTTAATTAATACATATCGCCTGACTAGCGTCTTAATTACAGTGAGGTATTTCGAATGTAGTATTGCACATAATAATAATATTAGATATTATTATTTACGGCAATTTATTATTATCGAAAAGAATACAAAAAGAGCTTTCATAATCGATATAGGTTGCCCACTAACACACAACCTCTCTAAAAACGCATCGGAGAAGAAAACCAAGTACCCAAATTTGGCGATAGAGATAAAAAATATATGGAAGTTAGAAACAATACACATCAATCCGAAATCCGATCATTGATCATAGTATCGATGGACTGGAGCAATTTGGAAAAACTTGGCCTTTCAACAAATACAAAAAAGTATCATCCTCCATTGTACGAAAGTTTCTAAACAGTACAGGTTAAGATAAATTTCTTCTCTGTACTGTAAAAATAAAAATACCAGCAATACTAACAAACAGCTGTTAAAAAGAACATTGAAAAAATAATAATATTAATAATAATAATAATAATAATAATAATAATAATAATAATAATAATAATAATAATAATAATAATAATAATATATATAACTTGTGCAAGTCACAAGAGACCTCTATGAGAAAATACTTCCAAGAATCGAATGGGGAAATTCTTAAAAAAGTGGTAGCAGCAGACACTGGATATACAGCCCTTAACTTAAAGCAAAACGGATTACCTAACATCATCCGCGCGCCGCCAAGTCAACAGCTTGTAACTTGGCAAGAGAAAGCTCTACACCTCAAATACCCTACTGCACTCCAAAATCCACTCATAGATAGAGAAATGTCACTGAATTGGTTAGAGAAAAGGCAGCTTCACGCTGAAACAGAAGGTTTTATAATCTCTATCCAAGACCGTGTCATTCGAACTCGAAACTATGAAAAGGTCATCTTGAAGAGAAATGTGGAAGATGTGTGCAGAAAATGCAATTGCCCCGGAGAAACGATAAAACATATCACGGCGGGTTGTGGTGCTATGGCCCCAACGCCTACCTGGGGAGACATAATCAGGTGGCTAAGATCATCCACAAGGAACTGGCCCATAAACTAGGGCTAAGGGAAAACCTCCCACCATACTACCAATACTCACCCGAGCCAGTCCTTGAATCCCCTGAATATCTCTTATACTGGGACAGGCCAATAATAACGGATAGAACAGTAGACCACAACCGTCCGGATATTCTTCTCATCGAAAAAACCACCAAGAAATAATAATAATAAGAATAATCGATATAGGTTGCCCACTAACACACAACCTCTCTAAAACCGAATCGGAGAAGAAGACCAAGTACTCGAATTTAGCTATAGAGATAAAAAATCGACATAATTTCGATCATAATATCGCTGGAGGGAGCTATGACGAAAAATTTCAAGCCCAATTTGGAAAAACTGGGCCTATCAGGTTATTTATACCAACTAATCCAGAAAAGCGTCATCCTCCAAACTTGCCATATAGTAGGTACGGAAGTTTCTAAACAGTACAGGTTAAGATGAATTTCTTCTCTGTACTGTAAATAATACCAGCAATACCAACAAAAAGCTGTGAAAACTAACATTGAGAACATAATAATAATAATAATAATAATAATAATAATAATAATAATAATAATAATAATAATAATAATAATAATAATAAAAAAAATAATATTAATAATAATAATAATAATAATAATAATAATAATAATAATAATAATAATAATAATAATAATAAAAATAATATTAATAATAATAATAATATTAATAATAATTCCTGATATCAACAAATGGATCAAATGTGAACATAGAAACGTAGACTATTATACTACTCAGGCGATTCCAGGACACGGGATGTAAAAAAAAAATATGCAAAAAAATTCGGGAAAGACACAGAAGATAACTGTATACTTTGCAATGGGGTTGATACCCCAGAACACACAACCTTCAACTGCAGAAGATGGGAGAGTAAAGAGAAGCGACAGAAACCAGGGTAAACGCTGAATTAACACCTGACAACATAATAGACATTATGGTTAAATCTAGAGAATACTGGAACGAAATACAAAAAATGTTTAAAACGATACTGGAAACTAAAGAACGCGAAGAAAGACAACAAAATACAGAAGTAGGAATACAAAACCAAATCGAAAACTAAGCAAATATGATATACAAAAGCACAATGGCATAGAGATGTAGTAAGAACGGGTTTATATGTTGCCTTCACGAAGGAGATGTCAAATATGATGGTTCCGTGAAGTGCAATTGGGTGACACACAACGTTGGTTTTTAGTGAGTATAAGGAGTCGCACACTGACCGGAGAAAGGTAGAACAAGTACCTGGTGCCTATAAAAGGTTTTCCATCGTCCAAAAAAAAAACATAATGATAATAATAATAATTAGGGCACAATTAATATATTATTATACTATTATTAAGTGGGTAAAATGACAATTAACAAACTTAGTGACTCCTAAAATCTTTAAATCTTTACTTCTAGAACTACGGAAAAATTTGGGAGGGTAGCACATTCTTGTGTCACCCGTATAATGATAATATTAGTTTGTTTCCGAGTTCTGATTTTGGTCTCAGTTTACGGCATAAAATGAGAAATGTTTTTAAAAAAGTATACAGGGTCTTTTTAAAAAAAAATGCCTAATTTCAGATTTTACAAACCTTTCTCATCCTGTATTACTATATTTAAATAATTTTTTTGTTAAAGGCAATGCTCTGTTAAAATATTTACAGTATCTACTTTTATCATACCAGTGGCGCAACCAGAAAATATGTTCGGGAGGAGCTTAGTGGGCGTAACTAGGATCTTTTTTTCTGAAGGGAGGGGCAGTCGAGACTATATGTATTTCATGATTTTGTACTTAGGTAGAAAGGCGGAGAAGAAAAATATTCGAGGCCACGCCCAAAGTTCGTTAAAATTTCAAATTGTGTAGGTCTTTTTTTCACTTTTTTCTTGTTATTCTTTAATTTTAAAAAATAAAAACATTTTTTACATTTATGAAAAATATGAATGCTGTGTTTCTATCCAAAATTTTTACATAAGACGTATGTATGAATCTACCCCGCGTTTCTCGGGCTCATGATTAAAAATATAAAATATTTTTTTGTGTAAAAACGCTCCGAGAAGAAAGTTTAGTAACTCTTGAAAATTAGAAATAGCTAAGCAATGAACATAGGCACTTAATAACAAAAATGGTAACCAAGCTCAAAGTCAAGCGAACATCCCAGTCGAAGCCCTCTTCAAAAATAATGTCGTATTAACACAAACAGTAATTTTAAGATTTTTTATTTAAATTGCTCATAATTCCAAAACGACTAAAAATGCGTGTTGTAACATATTAGGCACTTAGATAGGAAATTTAATTCTCTACACGTTAGTAAGCTAAAAATAGGGTGTTCCATTTGCAAAAATTGATTTATGCACATTTATTTAAATGGAATCATTGGCACAATTTTAAGAACTTCCTGTATAAAAAACGTGAAACCTAAGTAATTTAAACTAAAGATCTATTGTATTACTTGAAAGCTAACAAAATTTTAAATGTTTTCCTTTATTAGTTTCAGAGTTACTAAACTTTCTTCTCGGAGCCTTTTTACACAAAAAAATCCTTTTATAATTCATATCTCAAAAACGGTTAGATTATTATTAACCAAAGTTATTTTAATAAGGTAATTAAAAATGCTAAAATATACAGGGTGTTTCGTTTTAAATAGCAAAGTTGGCATTAACTTCCGGTATAAACGGAAGTAATAAAAACGTCAAAATATAATGTTTTAAAAGCTCAAAGCCAATCATGTCTGCTATCAAATTTTTAGAAAGATAAGTTTACTCGTTTCCGTGATCTTCTAATAGGCATATATATACAAATAAACATTTAATAAACATAACAAAATTACATTAGTTTTAGTTAGGATGTAGTACTAAAAAAACGCGACGTTTTTCTGCCATTGTTTACGATTTTAACCTTTCAACTCACAAATGAACGGCGGACTGCTTTCGGGGAATCACACTACTTTTATTAGGCGAAGTCCTTTCGCACTGCCACGCATACGAGATTGGTTGCCGGTCTGTCTTCAGAGAGTTTTTGCACCGTACTTATTCGTCTCCCAAATACTTTTTAAAAAATTGTCCGTTTAAAGGAGAGTTTTCGCACTCTTTGTGTGAAAAGAGCCTGTCCACATCCGCCCAAAGGAGAGTCCGTCCAAGAGAAGTTGATTTTCATGGAATTTCATATACCTAGTTCCGGACTACGAAAAAATGTCCACTTAATAGAGATGTCCGCTTATCAGAGGTGTCCGTTATAAGAGGTTTCACTGTACATAATTTCTTATAAAATAATCAATTTTGGCGCGGTGAGCGAGTAATAGATATCTATGTAACAAGAGGCAAACTAATATATTGATTTTATGGTGTGTTAGTTTTACATTTTGTTAAAAAAATATTTAAAGACTTAGATTAAGAGTTTATCATAAGACGACAAATTGCGTTGCGATTAAACTTTTAGGCTCCCTTGATGGCGCCACTGCATTATACTATTAAAAAAGAAGGTAAACTTTTTTTTTCCTACAACGCGATATCTTTGAAAAATTTTAAGGCGTCGCGTCGTCTTTAATTAAACAGGCTATGCAGTGGCGGCGCCAGGATTTTTGAGATCGGTGGGCACAAGTGGGCCAGATGATCTTTGGACGGGCACTACCCAAATCTAAAATGACTTTCTTAAAAAAAAGGTCGCCGCCACCCCCACGCTCTATAACGCCATAACTCCCCTCTTGTCCAAACTGACAAAAAAAAGGTCATCATCGTTTTCTTTATCTCTTATTACATTATTCCATCCTTCTATACTAGCACTCCTTTCTCATCCATGGTCAAACCCCCTTCCTGGACGGAAATTACATTACAAAACCGTATCCCTCAATTTTGGGTAGGCACTCATGTTTTTAGGGTGGGTCAGTGCCCACCCTGGCCCTCCCCTGGCGCCTCCGCTGAGGCTATGATAACCTTAAAAATACAAGAATATACAAGGTTTATTAAAAAATAAAAAATTTGTATCGCTACAATTTTTTGAGTCACCATCCATTTACCAAAATAATTTTAAATTGCAGAGCTATGGTGTATCTCCGAGTTTCATAAAAAACTGTTTTGTCTATTTGCAATAATTTTCAAGCTACACAATAACGATAGAAACTTTCGTGTGTTGTCCATATAAAAGTTAATTTTTATTTATTGGTTAAGAATAAAGCTACTTAATAAAAAATACAACATACATTATATTATCGTGGCGTGTTTTACTGAAATACCATCTAAGATAGGAACCGTTGTTGATTTAGTTTATTACGCAAAGAAATTTTTTCGTGTTAACAACCGGGCACCGGAAAATTTTTATAATAGTTCTTACAAGTTATTATGTGTTTAGATATATTAAACAAGCACGATTGTGATAATTAAGAATTAATTTTATTAGGTAGGTAACACAAAGAAGCAAACATTTTTCATATTAAATTTAATATTGGTGTGGCGTAACTTATTGAGGAATTAACACTATGAAGTTGTATAGAGAGGGGGCAATTCCCGATACCGGAGATCTTTGTTAGAAGTCACTTTTGATAGGAAACGCTTTTGATACCTCATACTTCGCCCACTTTTTTTGTTTGGCTGGTTACCCTCCCGCTGGAAATTGGCTCTATGGGCGCTCATGGCTAAGGGCCCCGGAATGCATAACGGGCCTAGGGCCCCCTATGGTCAAAAAGAAGTCCTGATTCTAGCTACAATTATTTCATATTTGTGGACAAATTATAATATTCTCTATTAACAATAATTAAGGAGCATCCATGCAAAACCGGCTATATCCATGTTAGTAAAATGTTGGGAAAATGGTAAAAACTCCCCATTTCCTAGCCTTTAGAAATAAAACAAAATGCTGTTGTGGGCTTTATTGTACCCAATTTACGATACATATTTTTATTTTCGAAAACTTCATATTAAGGTTGAAATTTCAAAAATATCCCATCTTGCATCGGACCGCGTTAAGTTCAGCTTATCCCTGCTTGGCAGCACTGCAGCAGCCGTTCTCCAAGGTCAAAACGTGTTTACCGATAACATCTTGCCATTTATTGGATATACCCGGGTTTGCTATAAAAACGTGGATTTGACCGGTTTTGCTCCAAATCCCATAATTTAAATGCTATATTAACATGTATATGGCCGGTTTTGGTCCAAATCACTTTAGTAGTCGATATAAATAAAGCTAAAGATGCGAAATTGAGAGAAAAACGAAAACCTAAAAAAATGGATATAGCTGGTTTTGCACGGAAGCTCCTCAATTGCACCATAAAATGATAAGTGTTAATGAAACTCGCTCGTGTCATAAACCTTATCTGCGTGAATACCAACCCTTAGCTTGGTAAATAATATATTATTAGTTGTTGTAAAGCAAGGCAAGTTACTAAATATTATTTTAGATAATTCTTATTATTGCTATTTTAATTTATATTATTAATATTTTTGCTTTGTAGACACAGTGCTATAATATCTATATAACGTTTTACCTAATAGATAACTTACTAAAACGTCGGTTTGTTCTTATGGAGCTCATTTTTATATTATATTTTCCATAACTTCGGTTTAAAAAAAGATATTTGTTTCACTATTTTTCTTATCGGGCTTTCTTAAAAAATATAAATCATCGAATTTTTTATATATTGCAGCAATACTACCTTTGATATATCTTTAACTATTAGGATTTTTGAGATAATCCCGTTTTGTTATTGGTCACTAGCGGCTAACTTAGATACTTGAAAATAGTTTTCAGCGATTTCCCTTGGTTACTTTTGAACAAATATTTTTTTCCGCGAGCTGTATGGTAAGCGGTTTCCAAGATATAGCCGGCGTCCCGTTTTAGTTGTACAATCGGTAGGTACGTATCTATTACACGCTTACTACGCCAAAATTAATGATTTTATAAGAAACGATGTATTTTTGGCTTAGATTACGAAGCAGTTTTTGTCGGAGACGTTTAGTTTTTAAAATATTCCTTCTAAAAGTCCTGTTATGTCTAAACAATGAGGTTTCGGACGCATATCGTCTTAATTATTGATTTGTGATGCAATTTTAAAGAAAAACGAGTAAAAATAATATTTTATTTTATTTTTTATAGTATTTTTCTATTATATACTTTTCTGTCCCAATTTCCCATTTTTGAGAGCTATTTTAAATCAACAAGAATATAACCAAATGTAATAATATATTTTTTCAACTCCATTATTTATTTTTAAAGACAAACATTAAAGTCAAAATTTTAATTGAAAGAACAAAAATATGGCTTTTTATGTGTGATCATTTACAATAAAAAAATAGTGCTACAAGAAACGAGAACGTTTCATTATGAATCCGAAACCTAACCTTTATACAAAACTGCACTTAAAGAAGGAAAATTTCAAAACCTAAGCATCCAAAAATACATAATTTCAGAAAAATCATCAATTTTGGCGTGGTGAGCGTATAAAAGATATTTACTTTGTTTTTAAACATGAAAACCGACCACAAAAAGCCTGGTTAGTCATATCTACATACGTCTGATGTGAAAATTTTGGATCAAAAGTCAACATTCATATTTTTCATAAATTTAAGCTAGGAATGTCTAGAAAAAAGTGAAAAAAACATTCACAAAACCAAATTTATTCCAATCATGGGTCAGTTAGAGGGGGTAAAGGTAAGAATTTAATTTTCGAAATTAATAGTGGTTGGGTGATTTTTTTCTGAAATTTCTCACTTGCAGCGCTTTTCGGCCTTCCTTACTAAATATCATGTAGTCAAATTATAACAGACTAGGGACAGTGGCGGATCCAGGATTTTGCTGAGGAGGGGGGGGGGGGGGAGGGAGGGGTGACTAGAAAAACTCTCAAAAGTGACTTTCAAAAAAAAAATTCCGACCCTTCATACACCCTTCAATTTTTAAGGCTCAAAGTAAACAAAACACCCAACGAAACTGCCCTAGGCTCCCTCCCCCCCCCACCCCCACTAATGATAAACCTTTTCACAACGACGTAAGTTCTGAAGAAAAGGGTCGCTGCCCCCAAAAAAATTATAAAATTTAAAAATAAATAAATGTGATCGATGGTTGTGATTTGTTTTTATTATAAAAATATTTTATTGCATTTGTTGTTTTAAAGTAGCTGTAAAAAGGGGAAAACGGGACAGAAAAGTATATATACATAACAAAACCTTAAATTTTAAAAACTCAAGCGTTTTCAACAATAACTACTATTTAAATTTAAGCCAAAAATACATCATTCCTTATAAAATCATTAATTTTGGCTTGGTGAGCGTTTAATAGATACGTATGTACATACCAAAAGGTAAACTAATATGTTGATTTTGTGCTGTGTTGGTTTTACATTTTTTTAATAATATTATAAATTTTATTTGGTTGAATTTGAATTTTAAGATTTCGAAAACTTCTTTTAACGGTCAATTTGGTTAAACACTTGAATTCGGATTCAATTTGGTTGAATGACATTCAAAGGGTCTGTTTATATAAACACAGTTCTCTTTCTAGAATTTCTGACCATCTTGAATAAATCATAAAACCAGTAACATAATTCACAAATGGTCCGAAGAAAACGCAACTAACTCCTTATGTAAGTTCTGATTTTTTTGATCGATGTAATTAAAAACACATTTAGTTGTTACGAGAATAAGTATTCTTTAAAGACGCTACAACATTTTCAATCAGAAAATTTATTGTTTTGCATTTTTTTGTAATTAATTGTTCTGTGAAATAGCTTGGTAATATCTTGTAAACCGTAACCTACTTAACTTTAAAATAGAGGGCAATACAAAGCGATTCCTGTGCGGGGGTTGCCAACTGTCCTGGATTGCGGATGTTGTCCTGGATTCAGGAATATATTTTTGAATTGGATCGGTCTCATTCCTTGATATCATATTTGATTTTTATTTTCAAAGGTATATTGTATTACTCGAATAGAAGGTAGTGCAGCATCATATACCTTTCTGATACTTTCCTATTTTGTAGAGTCTAAATAACAAGTTTTTAAATATTCATTAATAAATGGGGTAAGGGGGCCAAGGTTAGGAAAACATGTTTTTGTAAAAAATGTAAAAATACGTCATTTTTGATATACTTTGTTGGCTTAGCCTACTCATAACAAAAATTTGTTTTTTTAAACCTTAAAGCAGTAAAACATAACTCGACTTAGATTTTTTTTTAATGGAAAGATACCACTCGCGGTGCCTTTGTGAAAAGCTGTTTTGAAGAGAAAATTGACTGTGCTATTTGTTTTTAATTTATTTCTATTGTCCCAGAGTTAGGACTTTAATTGAAACAAATTATATAAACGGTTAGGAAACAATATTTGTGAAAAATACAAAAACACGTCAATTGAGATGTTTTGTGAGCTTCATACTCTTCATAAAAATTTGTTTTCTTGGTCCTTTTAAGAGGGCGAAACATTAACCAACTTAATTGTTCTACAATAAAAAATAAAAATAAATTAAAATAAACATTGTAGAGTCAATTAACTTTTTTTAAAATACTATAGGTGATATCTTTCCATAAAAAAAAATAAAGTTGGGTTATGTTTAACCTCTTAAGCTCCGGCAAATCAATCTTCTGGTAACTTTACTAGGCAGATAATTTCTACGGAAACAATTGTCTCAACAATGGTTTCTTTGGAAATTATCTTGCTGGTAAAAATTCATGTATACGGTCCTGGAAAAAAAGCAAAAAAAACCATCTAAACTTGTTTTTTAAATTATGGGAATAGATGAGATTTATGGTAAAGCGCTAGAGACATTATAAATCTATTGGTGTTGATCTATTTTATACCGGGTGTTCATAAAAATGTGTCAAAAACGACGCAATTTAAATTCATTTTTCTAAAGTTTTTCAAAGGGAACAACCTGTATATTATTTGATTATTTAATGTTAAATTCTTAAGAAACTTTTTTTTGTCCCATAAGCATAATAGTTATTTCTAACCGTTTTAAAAATAATTGCAAATTTCAATAACAATAATCAAAAGTCAACACGTTCTTGAAAAATTTTCTTACATCCCTTAATATTTTTGGTGAAATACTAGCAAAACTCTGCAAAATAGTTCACTTTAATTAAGTTGATAATTGGTATTTAGGGCAAATAAATTATAAGAAATTGAAACTAATTTTAATAAAATGAGTTGGTTTATATAATTTTTGTACTTAGTGAGAGCACCCTAAATAATAACTTTTTTGAATTAGTTAAATAATTTGTCAAATTATAATAAACAAATGCATTTCTATTTTACTTCAAAGACAACCATGGTTTTAAGGCATAACCTTTACTAACGAACCGTCTTGCTAGTATTTCCCCTAAAATAATAAAGGATATAAACAGACCTTTTCAAGAACGTGTTGACTTGTGCACAGATTAAAATGAAGGATATTTTGAACATTTACTGTAGTATAGTCTAGTCACCTATGTATAATTTCAATAATAAACCTTTTATCGTATCATTGAAGATTAAGTCATTTTTATATGATATCTTTATTAATAATTATTAACATCATAAACGTACTAAAACCTACATAACACCTTAGTTACTCATAATACATTAGTTACCATAATTTAATACGTTAGTTACGAAAGCATAATACCTTAGATACCAAATAATATTAGAACTATTTTTCATGAACATGTAAAACAATATTTTGACAGTTTTCAAATTTGATGGATACACCTTTGTCTTCAACGTCTACGATCTTAGGTATGCCCTCTGAAGACTGATTAATGACCGAGCAAGCACTCCTTTCGATTTCGTGCGATTCCCCAGTGCTTATCCACTGCTGGAAACATCGCCGATTTGAATTTTGCGAGCAATGGAAACTTTCTTGGTCACACTTTCTTCTAAATACCCTCTAGCAACCTTCGCCGATTCCCATCCACCAAGTTCTTGTAGGTCTAATATATATCCTCCAGCATTAACAAGAAAATTTGCCGAAGATCTTCTAACGCAGTAACCAGTATACAAATTAGGATTTTCAAGTGGGAGATACTTAGCTATTCTTTGAGGTATTTTAGAGAAGAAGTGAATGCCGCAGGGCTGTACCGTACATTTCCCTTTTCTATATGATACAAACAATCTTTGGTGAGTGACATGGTCTGGCCTTAACATTGCGTTCTTGTTAAATAAAAGCACAGGATTGACTTCGCCGTCAAATAGCACAGCGAAAATACGTTTCTTGTGGGTTTTTGAGTCGGGAATAGTAACAATCAGCTTGTCCTCTAACACGTCAATATCTTCCGTGGTCATTTTCGCTAATTCATTAGTTCGACAGGCTCCTCCAATTCCAATTCCATTGACTTGTTCTCTTGTAAATACTTCTGATTTTTTGCTCTATATCCAACATTTTTCTTCTTGATGAAACGTATTAAGGCGCGGTATTTGTCGATTTCCACTCTTTCCTTCAGTTCTAAAGTCGCTCGTAACATGGAATATTTCGGCCATAAGGATGAAGCAGAGTATTCCTCAGAGAGTTTTACGAAATACGCCAGCAACCCGTTTCTTCTGCACCTTGAACATGTACTTTGTTTCGCCACTCACAAAACTGCCGATATTCTTTTTCATAATGGATTTTAGATTTGTCCAGAAGCAAGTTTAACCTTATAATGTTGGCTGCAGCTAATATATCGTCAGGTCGTCAGGAATATCAAAATCTTGCATGATTTTAATGATGACTTTTTGAAATGCCAAAATGAAATGACATAAAACCTTGTTTTTATTTTCGCATCGCCGTTGTCAATGATACGATAAAGCTTTGAATACAACTCAATTATTAGCGATTTAACACAGTCTCGGACATTGCGGGTGACTCGGCTGTTGTCTTGTCACCTAGTAATGTCCTCGACTATTATAAATCGCATAATAATCTCGTTATATTAATAGCTATATTTTTAAACATAAATTATGAAATTTACAATTTTTTCAAAATCGTTTGGAAATAACTTATATGCTTATGTTAAAAAAAATTGCTTAAGAGTTTTACATTAAATAGTCAAATAATATACAGGGTGTACTTGAGAAAAATTAATTTAAAATGAGTAGTTTTTAAAACCTTTTCATGAACACCCTGTATAAAATAGATCACCACTAATAGATTTATGATATCTCTAGATCCCTTATCATAAATCTCATCCAATTCCTCAAAAAAATTAAATTAGATGAAATTTTAATTAAAGAATCAATAAAAGAATAAAACGAAATTTTGTAAAATGTATTAATTTTTCTTTTTCTGCTTTTATTACTTTATAAATTCGAACTTGTTGCACTTCAAATTGTAGGTAATTGTGCTTTAAATATGGATATTTAACCAATTTTTGAATAATGGGAAAAAATAACGAAATACTGATCAAAAAACGAAATGGCAAATGCGTAACTTGACCTCACTCTTAAGATAATTGGGGTCTAGATAAATAAATATTGTTGAGAACTAAGGGTTTTATATGGCAGAAAATTTACGATGTATGTATACATTTTTCAATTCAAAAAACAAAACTATGACCCTTTTTTCAAATTAAATAAAAACGTATCTAAAAAAATAAAAACGATAATATCCAGAGACCACTTAAGTATTTGACGTATACGGCAAATACATTACCTATGTTTAAAAATATGCTCATAAAACTTCCTCTTTTTAGGAAACGAGAGAGGTCACGATCTTTTTCAGTCTTGCACAGTATGTTCTATTGATCGATGCCCGATCTCTGTCTCCTGCTTTTCTTTCTCTGTCGTTCTATCTTCCCGAATTCATTCACAAAAGCTATCCTCAACCCCGGCTTAATCCATATTATTCCGTCGTATTTTTAGTTGTATGGTCGTTTGATAAACAGGACATTTTAACATGGGTTTAAGATCTTATTGGCGATTTGGAGAATTATCGTGGGCTAAATTAAGTTTTTCTTTTAACAATAATATATTGAACTGCTTTCTACGCATTTTTTCTTGAAAATTTAATCTACTTTCCGATTATGATGTCATAGTTATACCGTATGATTTGAGTTTTCGGGATAAAATCAAAAAAACTGTTACTATCACAAATTACGCTTTCTAGCTATTTTATTAGGAGCTATCGTGTACCAATGGATACGAAAATTTAAAGTTCTTACCTTTTTCTTCCAAACAAGCTTAAGTTTACTAGAATCGGATAAGTCGTTTAGAAGTTACAGCAAATTAAATGATTACACTTTCAATAGCCTACACCTCTCTTTTCGAGGTCGGTACATCAATGAGTCTTAAACCTAAAAAAATGATGCAGAATTGTCTAAGCTTTCTAATGATGTTACCAAAGGTATACCTTAATGTGGGAATGTTAGGAGAAATTTAGAATTTCAATATTTAATTTTTAATTGTGTCCTCTTGCGGAAAAATGCAGAACTTAAAAATTATTTCCAGAATTTTCTTTTGGCCACTTTAATTACGATTTTTTTTCCTGAGTTTCTATGCCCAGTAGTTTCGTAGATACGGCTGGTGGCCATCCCTAATGGGACACCCGCTATATAGATATATAGATAGATACGTCTTTATTTTTTAACTCGGCGAAGAGCAGCATTGCTGTTTACTTAACCGAGCATATACCTAATTTTTTTATAATTATTAATACCGCAAAAATAAGTATCTTGTGAATGTGTTAGTAGTGGAAAAAAAATTATATTCACCATGGTTTGGACCGCTATACTATTATAATAGCGTCTTAAATCCCCCGTCGCTTCGCTCTTCGGGGTTTACTTGACGTTCGGGCAATAATGATAGCTGTTTGCTTGCTTTATAATAACTATTATGTACTATAGTTGATAGCACCTGGAAAAAATGTGAACATTGCACAAGGAAATCGAAATTGTATTGATTTGTGATGAAAATCCATCTCATAGACAAGTTGCTGCTATTTTTAATGCAAGTTTTACTACTTCAATAGGGGTTTTACATTAATGTTGGGTTGCACACAGATTCTTATAATAATGAACCAGTAACTTTGACGGTGACATACATCATGGCAGAAATACTTATCTCACAATCAAAGAGGTCTGGTTACCTACATTATTAATTTATTAATTAGGTAATTTCGATTGTGAGTAAACGATGCCTTCCAATGTTATTTATGTCACAGTCCAAGTTGCTGGTTAGTTAATTATTAAAAATCTTTGTGTTACCAGAAAAAATCTGTATTTTAGTGTATTTTCTGAGAACATTTGTAGTCTTACATTATTTTCATTTCTCACCTTTTCCGTAGACTAATGTTTACTAAACCCAATTTTCCAATGCATCCCGAACAAACCCGAACAACCCCAATTTTCCAATGATATTTAATAAAGGAAAAATTGAAAGGTTTATTTAGGCCTAACGTTAAATGAAATAAGTTTAATTCAAAAACTGTTTATTTAATTTGGTTACCTTTGTACACCTTAAAAGAATCAATTAGCGTGAATTATGTTGATATCAGCTAGATTAACTTTACATTAAGTATAAGGTTTCTTTTTGTTTATCTATGATTTTTCCGAAAACGTAAATTCAAAATATTATTAAATGTTAAATACCATTATAAGTGTTTAAATGATTTCATCATCATTAAAACAACTTAATTATTGCCCCTTTTTTCTCTTTTAGTTTAACATGCAATGTTGAGGGTATCTCTTCTTGTAACACTTTAATTTCATTTCGCTGATGATAAAGGTTTTTACCTTCGAAACATGTACGATACGACACTAAGATTTTCTAAATAAGAAGTCCTTATAATAAACAAGTGGAGCAGACTGTGTGTATTATTCCCCTACCCCCTTTAAAATATTAAACTAATTATTGTTTTAAAAAATATACTTAAATTGCATCCAGTATTTTTCCAATGCCAAGACAGCGAATGTGATATGCCTATATTGAAACTAGTACCAGGTGCTGTAATTTTAAATTAATAGCAACTATTTTAAATTAATAAGAAGGTATTGTCTTTATGCAGAATAAAACACTTTTGTTATCTATATCCAGCGCAAGTGTGTTATAAAAATTGGTAGAGATAGAGCGAGTTGTAAGATACATTTTTGTGGTGCTAGATTTTGTGATTCATAACATCTTGTATTTTTGATACCCTCAATTTTATCTCTTTATTGTATTTTTATTCTTGTTGTTAATTATATAATTGTCTATTCCTCTGATTACAAAATTGAGGTTCGTATCTTGCCTATTTCTCGGTCTGATCAGATTAAAAAATCTTTAATATATGGAGATAAGAAGACTTTTAATCATATATACCTTTATTTCCAGCCAAAGTTTATGCATATGTTTAAGTTTTCTTATACTATATTATACGTAGTTTCTGCTATATTTTATTGTCCAAAAATAGCTCTAAAAATAGAATAAATGTACTATAATTCCACGATCAACAAAATAAACATTTATGGATACTCGGTATAAAGCATTTTCTTCCATCCAAAATCCTAATTTATATTTCATTTAAAAATAAAAATATCAACGACAATGTTACAACTGGTTTAACTTTATTAGTTAATTGGCAAGTTTGTCGCATGGCTAAAATAATGATTCTGAACCTATTGAGAGTTTTCGTTTCCGGTATCAATGAAGCTGCCCACGCGAGTCCCTAAATGTCACAGGTTCGGTTATCGTTTGGAGTTCCAGGAATTATTTAACGAAAAATTACATGTTATATACTTATATAATACACCAACACCTACATTGCATGAAGATATTTTATTAAACTAGTGGCACATCTGGAAAAAACAAAAATTTTGAAACTCAAATATTGGCAAATGTAGGAGAATGTTTAGAATTTTTATGGTTTATTATACTTTTGTCATATATCAAATAAAATATATACAGGGTCCTGCAATAGTGCGTTAGGCTTCTATACGAATTAAGTTATAAATTTCATTCATATGCAGACTTTTACTGTATCAAAGGGTGTATTTCAGGAAAATATTTTTCCACATACAGGATGACACAAAAAAGTGTGACGTTGCCTTTTGAAAAAATGAGTAATACAAATTTAAATATTAAATTTGATACAGTATATAGCTTTTGACCGAAATCAGTTAAGTTGTATTTTGCTTATGAATTTAGGACTGAAATTAGTAATTTAAATGTATTCATAGCTTTCTAAATAAAAAAATATATATTAGAAAAAAAAGTTTGGTGACTAAAATTAACCAGTGACACATGGTTGTTTGTTGAACGTTATACAGAGTTTAAAGAATATATACCAGATGTCCCATTTAAAAATAGAAAGTTCATGTCACTTTAGATTAAACGGAAAGTTTCATAAGGGTAAATAATCCCCAAAAAATATCCGTTTTATGTCATATACAAATTCTCCAAATTTCATTCGATATATAGGTACTTAGATGTAATTAAGAGTTTTCTACTAGAAAACAAGCCGTTGCTATGATATTTTGCCAGTATAAAACACTCTAGTGAAATAGTCAATAAATATTTGTGGTTTAGATACAATTATTCGATATCTTAATTTCCTTACAATAAAACTTGTTTGAATATATCAAAAACTTTACAATTATTATATATTGTACATTGATGTAAAGAACAATATTAATTTAAATTTAAAATTATTATTTTTTTAAACATAACATTTCCCATATGACGCGGACTTTATTGGCGATACTGTTCAATAATTGTTGTGTAAATTACGGCACATTAAAAGTATTGCTAAATGCATCATCGATTTGAATAGGACCAATCAATCATAGTTAATGTTTTATTTTTACTCAGGCAATAATTATAATCACTTGAAAGTAAATAGTTTATTTTTTATTTTTACACCATTAATAAATTTAAGTTTTAAAAACTGACCTGCATTGCCAGTTAAAGCCAAAGTATTATTAATAATTGGGATTGTTATTCGCAGAGTACAGCATAAATACTGCAAATTGACCTAGAATTTAATCATTTAATTTAAATAAAGGAGTGGCTTAGAGGATGACCTAAAATATTTTACAAATATTCGGGATGTTTACGAGGCACAAAAATGTAAAAAAATTATAAGTCAAAATAACAATCAAAAAAGCGATGACGTCAAAAGTCAATCGACAAACTTCAAAAAATAATAAAATTAAATAGTCAGATCAATCTGCATCTCTTTCTTACTATTATTTCTCTGTCTAGCACGTTTCATTGACGACCTATTGCGCAGTAGAATAATACCAGGAAGACGTTTAGTTGTGTTTTTATTTACCTTTATTATTATAATAATTAAAGATGGGGGGCACTCGCACCGCTCCCAGAGCGCCTTAAAGGATTTTTCCTACAGTGCAGGTGTTTTATCATAAAAAAAAAAAAAAAAATGGGGAGCTGTAAATCACGTTGTCGCTTAATCGTTGAACAATGACGCATGAGTAAAAAACCACTGTGAGTACTGAATTCACTTTGAAGTTTTTCAGAAATGTTTTTATCCCTTCTATACAGGGTGTTCCTTAATGATGTGTTAATATTTTAGGGTGTGATTCCCAAAGTCATTTTATAAAGAAAAGTTCAAACATATGTTCTAAACGGCTTAAATTTTTTTATGCGTTTTTTGTAATATCTCCGAAAGTACTTTAGATAATATTTTCAATTTTGGCATGTGTTAATAGGACATAAAACCACATGTTTTAGGTATAAAAGTTATTTTTTTGTTCCACCAGTGGCGTCCCTGCAAACACTTCCTCTGATATTTTTTAGAAAAAAAGTGGTACGCCACTGATATTTTTCCATGTGGATACTATTTCTGATTAGCCGGGTCAATTCTGCATAAAGATGGTTTCTGGCGTTTTTCTCCTCAGGCACACCGTTCTTAACTAAAATAATTAAATTAAATTAGACAGGCGGAAGCATGCCTATTAAATGAAGGTGGTTATTCCCAACAATTTTTATAAAACAAAATTTGCATTATCAATGTTAATAATAATAAATAGTAGAGCTAATTTAATTATTTTAATTAAGAACGGTGTGCCTGAGGAGAAAAACGCAAGATACCATTTTTATGCAGAATTGACCAGGCTAATGAGAAATAATATCCACATGGAAAAATGTCAGTGGCGTAAAACTTTTTTCTAAAAAATATCAGAGGAAATGTTTGCGGGGACGCTACTGGTGGGACGAAAAAATTACTTTTATTATTAAAAGATGTGGTTTTATGTCCTATTAGCACATGCCAAAATTGAAAATATTATCCAAAGTACTTTCGGAGATATAACTAAAAAAAAAAAATTATTCAACACCCTGTAGCAAAAAATTTAAGCCGTTTAGGACATATGTTTATATGAACTTTTCTTTATAAAATGACTTGAGGAATCACACCCTAAAATAATAAGGCACACCTTGTATTTACTAAATTTCTCGTACGTTTTTAATGCTTTGACGTTTCTCTTGTCAAACGCGTTGGCCAACATGAAATTTAAAAATTCCTTATTTCCGAAAACGGATTTTTCTCACCAACATTAGCTAGATTCATGAGAGATGAATATATAACTGACTTTATATTTACATGTACACGACAAAGATACAAACTGAATACTCCAATCTGTGGCCCTTCAATCAGCTAAAACCCACCAAAAGATTATTGTTACAGAACCTAATATCGATGCCGTTAGTACGCTTTTGCGTTCGCATATCTCTTTCCTTACTTCATTAATATGCGTGTCCTCCCTGCGTTTTTTCAATATCACAGAGCTGGCATTCATTCATTTAAGTGTTGAATAATAAGGACAATATTGTTATTGTATTTATTATGTTTAGAGATCATCATTGCTATTATTTTGTGCGTAGACGTTCTGGTTATAAACTGTTGGACTATGTGTAAAGTGTTCTTCTTATGAAAAAGCAAGTAAATATTATATTGTTTCTTGGTAATTAATTACAGGAACAACAGTCCGACCCCAAGCAAACCTTAAGTTCTGTAAAATAAATGTTACTAGAAATGACGTGTGTCATTGATGGCTAATAATGTAGTAGTAGTAGTAGTAGTAGTAACAAGATTTATTTAGCACATGGCTACTAATACATTTAATTTTTTTTTTTTACAATTTTAAATGACCTTTTAAAACATTCTTATTTATCTTGTTGTGTTAATAAATATTTTTTAAAACCCTGTTTGAATGATTTTAAGCTTCTTTGTGTTTTAATTGACTTATTTGAATTATTAAATTCCATAAGTCCTTTATAAAATACCGATTTATAAGCTACGTTTTTTGAAAAAGTATTAAGAAAAAAAATTATTCTTATTTCGCGTTAAATAATTCTGATGATCATAATTCAGAACAGTAAACTCTTTTAAATGTAAAGGTAACATACCATTTTGAACTTTGTAAATAAATATCAAAACCAAAAATAATATTAAATTTTTTATATTTAATCATTCTAATTTTTTTAACATTATATTAATTTTTGAATATCTATCCATATATTAGGTAAAATTTCCATCGCTTTATTTTGTAAAATTTGTAATCTGTTTATTGTACCATCATCAGCGTTAAACAAAATTGTAGAACAATATAAAAAATATGGCAGAATTAAGGTATTATAAACAATTTTTTTCGAATAAAATTTTAAATGGAAACTTATTATTTTAAAGTAATTTATTTTTCCCGCAATTTTAGAAATTAAATTTTCTAAATTGGATATTAAATTTTAATTTTAAGTCAATTACTATACCTAAATATTTAAATGAGTTAACTATTTCTAAGCTCTCTCCATCAATTAAAACATTTAAATTGGTTAAATTCAAATTTAAACCCATAACCATACATTTTGTTTTGAAAACATTTAATTTTAATTTGTTTAATTTTAACTAATTCGACAATAAAACAGGTTCTGAATTTAAAACTTCCAAAATATTTTTACCACTAATATAAATAAGAGTATCATCTGCGAACATTTGAATTTTAGCCAACTTTAATACTAATGGCTAATTAATATATTAAATAAAAAATAAAGGACCCAAAATACTCCCCTGGGGTACTCCTATGTTATTTATTTTTTTTTGTTGAAAATATATTACCAATTTTTGTTGTCTGTGTCCTATTATGTAAATAATTTTTCATTGCTAAACTTTACCCCTGATACCATATTCAAATAATTTTTGAAGTAAAATATCCCTATTAATGGTTTCAAAAGCTCTTTTAAAATCAAGAAATACAGCAATAACATATTTTTCTTTTTTCAAATCTCTTTTCCAATTTTCAATTACATACTGGATGGCTGTTTCAGTTGAATTTCCATTTTTCTATATCCAGCTTGTGAATGAATTAAAATTTTGTTTTCATCCAAAAAATCTATAACTTTCTCATAAACTACTTCTTCTATTAATTTTTCCATGTACCATAAAACATTTATTGGTCTTATCTCGTTCCATTTTTTAGAATTTTTAATCTTTGGAACCGGGGTAATATAGGAACATTTAAGGTCTAATGGAATTTCCCCATTGTTTAAACACACAAATAAAGTAAAGTAAATAGTATCCAATAACTCCAAATAATTCTTTCATCAATTTCTTTGGTAAAACCTCCCTGTAATTTTCATTTAAATTTAAATTTAAATTGTTTATCATTTTTCTTACATGATTGAGAGTAACTTTAGAAAATGTTTGTATAATATTTTTATTTCTAGAAATTTTTGGACAAATAGAATAGTTTCCAACATTTATTGAGATAATAATCTCTTCAACGCTCTGGACATAGTATGAGTTTAATTTTTCAGCTATAATAATTCTGTTTGATATTTTACCGTCTTCAAATTTAATTTCTTTTATTTTCGTTCTTGTAGTCGGTTTGACCAAATGTTTTAAAGTTTTCCACATTTTTTAGTGTTTTTCTTATTATTATCAATTTGCCTTTCATAATAATTTGTTTTTTCTTCCCAATATTGAAACACAAATGTTGAGATTTTTCTTATAATCGTTCCAATCTTCTTCTTTTTTTGAAATGGTAAATTTCTTGTATGCATCGTTCCATCTTTTTCTAGTGTCTAAAATTTTTTTATTAAACCAAGGTGTTGGATGTTTTCTTACATATACAGTTTTTTCTTCTTTAGTTTTATTAATTGCATTCTGCACATTGCTGATCAGATTTTTATATATAATATTGACATCAGTACTCGTATAGTCCCAGTGATACGAAATAAGTTCTTTGGATAATTTCGTATGGTCAATAAATGTTATTTTTGTTGTTTCAGTCTGAACGAAAATCCAATCATGATCGCTTAGTTTTGGAATAGTCATTATACCAGAATTTAGACAATGTTCATTGGTGATACTAAGATCAATGATTGTTTTACTTTTTTTTGTTGTCCTGGTAAAATCCGTTTTTATAATAGCTTACGTGAAATATACTATACCAGACGTTAGGACAACTTTGATTTTTAGTAAGTAGGGCATGTGGGTTCTTTCCTCTTACCGGCGTAGATAATGTGCATTCTATGCTAAGAGGTATGGAGTAAACATTTACATTACTTTGCAAAAATACCTGCTCTATTTCAGACGCATCCCCGCGAACTAGATATAAAATAATATCGTCAGGCAGAGAGAAGTAGTTCATCGAACTGAAGGATCGATTTTAAAATTGTGCCGGAATTTGATTTTCAGAGTACATAAAATTGCAAAGCTGATAATAATAGAGTTATATACTTTGTGTCCTGATTTTGCAGAAAATAAAAGGTAATTGGATATAACTTATTCTATATTGGGTTCATATTAAGTCTTATTTACCTTAAAACTTGCCTATTTTGGGCAATTTAAGTACAGGAGTAGTGCACCGATCAAACTGGCTTTATCATAACTGACTGTAAAAACTTTTTAGTATTCTGTATAATAATTATCATACAATATATAATCAGGGTAATTATTTAACCTAGTAACATAAAATTATATCCAAATACAAATATATAGAACGAATAATACTGTACAATAATTTCTTATAATATTAAATTACGACTTAAGAGATTGTGTATTTTATTAAAATATCTATATACTAAGCAGCACTACCAATAGGAAATTAATGTATTTTATTGTAAAAAATAGGATATATTTTCTTTTCTATTATTAAAAAACATCGTAATACTTAATAAAAATTTTCATAAATTTTAATGGAAACTATTATGGAGATTACAAACTATTATAATAATTTTATTGTAAACGGTATTATGGTCCTATATATAGAAATTATAATACATATTATTATATTATTTCCTAGACGTTGTATTATAAATTTCCCTTTGTGTGGTGTTTTCTACTTTACTATTCGGAGAAAAGATCCCTTCGGTAATTCCCCCCTTGTATTTTAAACCTTAACACAGTGGCGGCTCGCGGTCTTAAAAAAAGGTGAAGAGCTTAGGTATAATGCGGGTACTTACAGAAACACTGACTAAAAACCCGTGCAACAAAACGTCTCTCTTATCTTCCTCTGTCCGACGACTGAATGGAGTTTCCAACAAATTACAAACTATGTCATTTATTGGGTTCATTTTTAAAACACACAATTAAGTAGGTACGTACACTACTGAATTAACTGAAAAATAAAAACAAAACTTTTTAATCACACAGTAAATCACGTAAAAACGATGTCTATAACTGTAAGTTTCGCGAAGCCTCAAAATAAATACCTTAAGGTGCTAAAACAATGGTGCATACGACTGATCTATTTTTTAAATTGTCCTTTATCATAATGCAAATTGTTACATGCTGTTTGCGTGACTGACGTCACGTAACCATAGCAACGGTGAATATCAAAACCATGTTGGACGTTGGGTCTTCACTTGCTTTGAACTAACGAACACGGTCGGCTGGGGCGCGCCAAAATGCACGAGTGGTTATAATCATTGTCCATGGGAGTTAACCGTGACCCTATTATGCATAGCTACATTCGGATTAAATTAATATTATTAATTCGAACATAATTATTTTTTAAGGGCTAAAATGGTAGCTGTATTGGTATTGGTACATTAATATTTAATATTGTCGAAAAATTTCCCTCCTAGTTTTTTTTTGTGAAGAGCCCCTTCACCTACTTCACCTGACGATCCCCCACTGCCTTAACAAGATCTTATCAGTAAACTAACATTTAACGTCTTACTTTTAAGACAATGTTGTCTAAAATACAGTTTCGTCATAGGCCTTTTTTTTCGTTATCGTTTTCTTCTTCATTGATTTTTGGCTAAAAGTTCCCATTCTCGCATCAAATGACCCACTACGGCGAGCTCTTGCAGCCACTCATAGCCTGCCATGCCCGAAGTGCTTTGAATAAACCTGGTCCCATTCTCAATCCATTACTCACTTGTGTGTTTGTGATGTCCTATTATCTGTAGTAAAAGCCTTGTAACACTACTAACTATAATGTCACGTTAAGGCCAATGCCAACTATTTGAAGTTATTTTGTAAACGTAGTATTTAATGGAGGGGGGTATAAAAAACCATCTACTACTTAGCATGGGCAAATGTAAAGCAATGACATTTACTAAAAACCACTTTAAAATTGAATATCAATACAATATAAATGGAAATACAGTGGAACGCTGCAATAGCTATAAAGGCTTGGGAGTGATGTTTGATACAACACTGTCATTTGCACAATATATTGAAAATATTTGTAACTCTGCCATAAGGATGCTAGGATTTATATTTCGTGTTTTTCAAACATTTCACCAGTGTTGAAACCATGAAAACTCTATATTTTACCTATGTAAGGTCCAAACTTGAGTATAGCTGTGTTGTGTGGACCCCTACTACGCGAAATACAAGGTTGAACTAGAGTCTGAGCAGCGTAAACTATTAAAGTACTTAGCATACAAAAGGGATAATATCTATCTTCCAAGGCACAATTTTACTTGACAGGTTCAAAATAAATACTATTGAAAATCGACATAAATATCACCAAATTTACACAATATATAAATTATGTAATAATAAAATTGATTTATCATATCTATTCAGTCAAATTAAATTCTATGTTCCGAGCATACATCTACGACCAAAAAACAATTTATTTTACTTGCATACCCCAAACACAAACATTCTATACAAATCCCCAATACATAGCACGTGCACAAGTTACCATACATTGTCTAACAAAATATATTTATTTTTTTAAAATAAAAATAAAATTAAGAAGATAATACTTAGTATTTAAAAATAGTATACAAAATTATTTATAGTTATAGGATAACTAGGCTAAGTAGATTGTCTTATAAATAGTATCCTAATGTACTGTTAAAAAATTAAAGCTAGTTTATTTATTTATTTATAGTCATTTACTTAAATTATAAGTATTTATATTATATAGTCTTAAATCCAGATTGTTCATCAAATAACGTTTATAATACATAATAATTGTCCTGTATGTTATATGCATAACATGTGAACCGGAGCAAGTAGACCTATTTACACCGAGTTAAATGCATTTATGGTAAATGTCATCGTAAGTAATATACTAACCATTCGCTTACGGTCATTTGATCTTTAATAATTATTTATTATGTTAGTGGTAAAAGTGTAATTTTATTTTGTGACAAGGGAAATTAGATAACGAGCTAAAGAAATAATCCGCCCTTTTCAAAGGAAATTTAAAAAGTACTTTTAACGCGCGCATCATATAATATTTTATTTACAAACAATATTAAATCAGAGAATAATATGAACCTTGATATCTATTCTACCAAATTCAAAATTAAAGCCATCAAAATCAAGAATTAAACGATTTTTCTTGGGTTGTACAAAGATTTTTAACAATAATTAACTAACCGGCAAGTTTGACTGTGACATAAATAACTCTGACAGACATTTCGTACTCACAGTCAAAGGTATCTGATTAGTAAATTAAAAGTTAAGGTAACCGGGCCAGTATGATTATGATAAAATTAATTCTGCCAACATCATGTATGTCACAGTCAAACTTGCTGGTTAGTTAATTATAGGAATTATTTGTGCAACCCGATGTTTGTTATTAGTTACATGGCAACCAATACGTATGTTACAAAAAATTCTCTGTAAAATATTCTATGGATAATCGTTAAGAAAACGATCCAAATGTAAAAATAAATAATAATAAATAATAATAATAAATCGACTTTATTGCCAACATACAATAAAATGGAACAACAAAAAAATTGCATGAGACATCGAACTAGGGCGAAGTCTAGCCGAAGCAGCAATGATTCAGCTAGTCTTACACTTAACCCTAGTGAGACTTACTCTAGAAAAAAAATTAATTACTTAACACATGCTAAAGTATAACCAACTAGCTATTCTTTGAGCGAATTATTTACAGATTTAGTAAGTCTATACCAGTTCCTGAGAAATCAGGTGATGAAAGTAGCCACTATATTAGGTCTCTATATTTGGTGCTTGTTGCAGAGAAGGGCTGGGTCAATAATACGAAATAAATGTTATATAACAAAAGCATATATTTTATGTTCAAGAAACACAAAGTGAGGTTTTTAACGTAAGGTCCAATTTTATAAATCCTCCTAAACCTAAGTTTTAGGTTTAAACCGAAAAATAATTCTAAAATCTTATAAATGTAAGAAATTGTGGATTATAATGTGGGATTGACAGCAAAGTTAAATTTAAGTGTAATCAACTTGGTCATAACTTGCTATGTTACATTATAGTAAGTTATGACAAGGTAAATCACTTTTAACACGAACTTTACTGTTAGTCCCGCATTATAAAATGATCATTTTTAACATTTCTCGATTTAAACTAGACTTCGGTTTAAATCAACTTTACAAAAGGGGCAAAAGAACATCTATGATTTATACCGAAGTCCAGTTAAAATCGAAGAAATGTCAAAAATGGCCATTTCATAATAAGGAATTGACAGCAAAGTTCGAGTTACCTGATCATAACTTAATATAATGTAACATAACAAATTATGACTAGGTTAATTACCCTTAAATTTAACTTTGCTGTCCATCCCACATTATAAATCGACCAATTCTGACATTTCTACGATTTTAGAATTATTCTCGATTGAAACCTAGGATTAAACCTAGATTTAGAAGAACTTTATAAAATTGGGTCTAAACAAATTAACGATCATAACCATTGAAGTGATGAGGAGTGTAAAAATATGTGAATCATACTCGCTGAAATTGTATTCACGTTAGGTCGTCTACGATCTATGTGAATATAAAGACAGAATTCTAAGGCGATGGCAAAGGATCTTAGCGAAGTGGTTCGGGCAATGAGCGACGTCTAGAGTTCATTAAACAAAGTAAAATTATCAAGACGTTGATGTCTGAGTGTTTATTACTAAAGTAATGGTTAAAAGTTCGTAGTTTGAGGAAAGGAAACATTTAGAACTACTAAATATTTTTTCAAAGTAAACAAACTGTTAACACAAACTGCTCAGCATCTCAACGTCATCGATAAGGGATCCGTCAAAATTCCATTTTGCAATGACCGGATTTTGTCTTTTTTTACTTCTAAACATATTAGACCGCCATGGTGTTCATAATTATTATAATAGCATTTTTTTATTGAAAATTAATAATGTATTTATTTAGTATGAATTGTAGTTGTCTTACTTTTACACCTATTACTTTAAATCCATAATTATTGTCATATTTTTATGGTTATAACTTTATTACTGAGCGAATACGTTATTTTGATTTTTAATTTTCAAATAATAACTTCGAATCCAACTTTAGTTACTGGGTAATATAAAAAAATCCATTTTCAATATTAATACTTTTGTAGAGTAATTTTTCTAAATTCTATATTTTTAGTAATATATATTCCAAACGGTCCCCCACTAACATTTACTCAAAAACCTCAAACCTTCAAACTTTTTTAGTTTAATTTATATTTCCGGCTGACAGTGTCCAATATGTTACCTAAAGTATAGCGCATAC
The DNA here is from genome assembly GCA_935413205.1 of Polydrusus cervinus. Taxonomy (NCBI): domain Eukaryota; kingdom Metazoa; phylum Arthropoda; class Insecta; order Coleoptera; family Curculionidae; genus Polydrusus; species Polydrusus cervinus. The sequence continues at coordinate 50,218,636 of OW284514.1, forward strand.
GTGAAAAATAAAACTTTTATACGTTTTTATATTGTTCTTTCATATTTTGCTGATATGAACTATTTTTAAGAAGGTATTAAAATTTCAACTTGTACTATGTATAGACGTAGCCAGTGGCGTTTCTTGGATATTGAATAAAGGAGGCAGTGGCGGCTCGTGGACATTAAGGGCGCAGATTTACGTATAAAAATGAGTGCATTGGAAAATATACTACTTTTAATGTATGTTACAAATTTAAATCGAAAACATTAGCTAGAAAAAATTGCCACGATATGATTCATGTTTCTTTATTTTTTTAGGTGATCTGTTCTTGCTCAATTGGAATCCATTCCTAATACCCTATTGTAAAATAGTAAACACGGGAAATGGAACAATACATTGCTAATGTCACATTCACATATCTATTTTTTTTGCATTACTATCTTTAGAAAAATGGTGTGTAAAGGTGTGGTTTTCTGCTTTCCGTTTACTAACTTCTGTCAACCTTAGATTAGGCTTAAGTTAAACGTTGAAGGCGTAGCGTCTCTTCCTTTACTTTTCCTTTCGAGGGCCCGTCCGTACGCCGGATGCACTTAGGCCAGGTTTGGCCCATTGTGCTTACCCTGTTTGGTTGTTACACCCACTCCGTGATCTCAGTTCCTTGCACTAGTTTGTGTAGGTCAACTGGGGAGAGGGTAGGGATGTCATCTGGTTCCAGTTGTGGTTGCCCGAGTATTTGTTGCCTCTTTTGATCTAGTAACTCGCAATGGCAAACTATGTGCTTTACAGTTTCTCTATCTTGTCCGCATAGTCTGCAGTCAAGGTCTCCATTGTACAATTGCATTCTGTGCAGATGGTTCTTGACAGCCATGTGTCATATCAGAATTCCTGTAATGGTTATTAGCTGGTTCCTATTCATTTGAAGCAACTGTTTCGTAAGTTTTGGGTCTGGAGTCCCAATGAAGCTTTTGCTATGAACTAATACCTGCCTATTACTCCAATGGATTTTGTGTTCATTCCTGATCCATCGCTTTATAGCATCTTGTGCCGTGCATCTTGGCACTCCGAGTGCCGGTTCTGGACCAATAAATGTGTTTTCGGAGCCTTTTCTCGGCCTTTATCGGCTTTTTCGTTTCCTGTAATACCTTCGGGGCTTGGTACCCTTTTCAGGATTACTTTGTTCACTTTTGCCAGGGCCTTCAGTTCCTCTTGGCATTCCCATACCAGTCTTGAGGTTACCTTGTTGCATATTAGCGCTCTAAGGGCTGCTTGACTGTCAGAATATATATGGATCCGCTTATTGAGGTAAACCTTCCTGTTGTTTTCGTACGCATATTGCAATATGGCATAGAATTCTGCTTGGAACACTGTGGGAGATTTTTTCAAAGAAAAAAACGCAATTTTCTTCGGTCTTACTCCGTGTATTCTCGCTCCGGTACCCTCTTTGGTTTTGGAGCCGTCCGTGTACCAGATTATTGCCCCAGGAGTAGTTTCTGGTGTTTTGGTTTTCCATACGTTTCGTTCATCAATTACGACCTCATATGGTATGTCATAGCGAAACCTTGGATTTATGTGGTCTGATCTCATTTCTAACTCAGTTCTATCTATAATCACGCTTAAAAGTTCGTGTTCCTTTACGTTGGTGCTTTGCCGAACGAGATTTCAGCGTGTCACTCCTAGTATTTAAACATGTTTCGATTTTAAAAATCTATTAAGTTCAAATTAATCTCATTTGAAACTATTTTATTTTCAATTTCCGTAACCTAATCTAATTTTCATCTGTCTCAACTATATAGTAGACTGCGACAGGCACTTGTTTAAATAAATTATAAATACTTGCCAAATGACAGATTAGGTTAATGAAAACGTTTAGTGCAAATTAACTTTTATCTAATTTCTTTGAAGTAAAATTTTATGTTTTTGAGGAAGCCCATTGGATGTGTAGATTTCGTGCAATATATATTTTTTAAATATATTATCTTTCAGAACTTTCGGTCACTTTACTTGCATTAATAATTTTTAAGAAATGCTGTATAATCCACCTTTTTCTCTAAGCTGATTTTTTAAATTCTAGGCCGCTGCAGCCAAAGGTCGGAGATGGCTGCAAATGAGCGGGTTTCTCGTAGCTTTGCATTAGAACAGACTTATGTCCACGAAGTTTACGAACAATACTACGACAATCCCCGTAGTAAACCTTGGCCAAAGGTTTCAGAATTTTTAGAAAAGATCGAACCTGGAGCTCTAGTGTGTGACGTAGGTAAGTATTTATATTTTACTAAAAATGGTAATTTTGTAAGATTTCGGAAAACGTTAAAAACATTTTTTACGGTTTCATTATCATGCAGCGTGATAAAGTAAAATAACTCATTTATGTATTGCAGTAGACTGTGAACAAGTAAGTATCCGGTTATATATACAGGGTGTCCTTGAAATTGATTGTACAACGCTTCACCACAAATTATTTAACCAAAAATAAGGCAATCTAGGCAACCTTACCTATAAGCAATGTTGCCTCGTTTTTCCGCTACAGGGCGCTAAAGTGTTCAAATGAATATTGTTTTACCGGAATAACTTCTAAACCCCTTTATCGATTTCCACTAATTTTGAGACTAAGAATAACCACTATTAATAGCGTGTTTTGACGTATGCCAATCTTTTTTTAATACCTGCAAATTAAGAAATGACGTGTGATTGGTAAATAAAAGTTTGTCTTTTTGTTACCCCCTGTATAAATGACTTTAATTATTTCTCTGACACTAGCTGACTTCATGTTGAAACTTTTTGTCTGTTGTCAAATTTTAGCCAGACATGTAGTTTATCTACAAAACAATTATTTAAAACATGAAATCATTCCTAATTCCAAATAACTATCAACTAGTTTGATTTTTATAACAATTGCTCGAAATGTTCACCGTGTTCCTGAATACATAAACTAATTCTTTTCAGAAAGTTAAACTGTACTTTGGGCATCGTGTCGGGCTTGTGTGTAAAATAATCTAGAGCATTGATCATTCTTTACAATTACTCTCTTCGGTAGCGATGGGGGAAGCATACTAGATTTAAGAGCGCTCACAGAAAATAGTCCAGAGGCGTTACATCTGGGGTTTATGCACGACGGGGCGCCACCCCATTTTAGTATCAACGTATAAAGACTTTTAAATGAAAGATATCCTAATAGATGAATCGGAAGAAGTAACGATGCACCCGTAAATTGGCCACCAAGATCCCCAGATCTAAAGCCTCTTGGCTATTTTCTGTAGGGTGCTCTTAAATCAAAAGTGTATACTTCCCCCCATTGCTGAAGAATATGAGTTATTGCAAAGATATATTAATGCTGCAGATTGTTGTAAAAATAAGTTTAATTTTTTGAAAAGAGTTAATTTATGCATTCAGGAACACGGTGAACATTTCGTACAATTGTTATAAAAATCAAGCTAGTTGGTAATTATTTGGAATTAAAATTTTTTTCATGTTCTATTGTTTTAAATAAACAGCAATGATGAATTACAAGGTACTTATGGTAAATCATTTTTTTGTAGAGAAACTGCATGTATGGCTAAAATTTAAAAGAAACAAAAAAATTTTAACATGAAGTCAGCTAGTGTCAGAGAAATAATTAAAGTCATTTATACGGGGGGCAACAAAAAGACAAACCTTTATTTACCAATCACACGCCATTTTTAAATTTGCAGGTATCAAAAAAAGATTACGTATACGTATTATTACGTATACACGCTATTAATAATGGCCACTCTTAGTTTCAAAATTAGTGGAAATCAATAAAGGCGTATAGAAATTATTCCTAAAAAACTATAATTATTTAAAAACTTTAACGCCCTGTAGCGGCAAAACAAAGCAAAATTGCATATAAATTCGCTTTTCTTCTTTCTTGGTTTATGGCCTTTATAATTTCTTTTCTCTCCCCCCTCAGTAATATTTGATTGAAAATATTAACGGACATCATTCTCGTTCTTAAAAATTAAAAATTTTGCGGTCCTCCATCAACCTGCCGCCCTAGGCAGCTGCCTTTCTTGCCTAATGGATAAATCGGCCCTGATTTAGAGTATATTATTAGCAATCTACAATTATTGTTTGCGAGAGCGTGGTGTGTAAAAAAATTAACTATTCTTACCATAGATTGATGTTATGGCGACGTCAGGTTATTCAGTTTGTGTTTTTTAGCTTAAGCAGTGGTGTAGGTAATTCTATATTAATAAAGGTTGCAAAATATATTGATTTTTTTTATCTGAAATTCTTTTAAAAAATACCTACATGATAAGATAAAAACAATTTAATTATATAATTTTGTAATTTCGAAAAAAAAATTTTGTTTGATTGTTTCTTCAGATAGAACCAAGCGACAAGTTAACAGTGTCAGTGTTAACATTTTTAGTTTTTCAATATGGAACCAAGTACTCAACAATACTGCCTAGATCGCCTTATTTTTTTTGGTTAAGGAATTTGTGGTGAAGCGTTGTCGTTTCAAGGACAACCTGTTTAACATTAATAACCTTATGTATAGGGCACTTGCAGAAATACTTGCTGCTTTTACACAGTACTAGTAAACTAAATTCAATTCAAAACGAATAAACAGATTGTTATTCGCAAACTTTTATTAAATTTCCAATAAGAATCGTCGTAGGAGGTATAACGAATATAAAAAATAGCCGTTCTGGAAATATAATGAGAAAATATATATTCTCCGAAGTTACTTAAAACCATTAAATCACATTTATTCATACGTTCTTTATTTTCTAACTCCCACATATTTGTTCCAGGCTGTGGAAACGGAAAATACTTAAAAGCAAATACGTCAATTTATACTTTAGGAGGGGAGAAATCAATTAGACTGAGTGATTTAGCTAGACAAAAACAAAACGAAGTAAGTATTGCAATGGATTTACTTTAATTTTTAAATATATTATTTCATTCCCATTTAGTTAAAAGCCACATTTTATACAGGGTGATTCACGATGAGCTTGGATTAGAACTTTTGAGGAAACTACTGAAAATATTGTTTTGAAAATCTGTAGGTTTAAGTTTATCGATATGCTCTCTTAAAATAAAATATTAATTTTTCTGTCTCTTCCTGTTATACCGGAAGTAGCTTTAATTTTAATTTTTTAAGTACAATATAGCATTTTTGTTACATTTTTTAAATATATTTTTACATTAAATTCTAATTATATTATATGGAACACGTTTTTTACCTAAGTCTTCTAATTTCTGAGATATGCGCATATTTTGTAATTATTTCGTAAATGCGTAGCTATGAAATTATCCGTATATATTTTTTACCTTAGCTCCTGGACTACATATCGCTCCATTGATGGAAGAACGTCGTAATTCAAAAAGTAACAATTTTCAGTACAGAGGTTTAAAGATTCCCCGTTAATTTACTTCATAATAACTATTAGCTGTTGTAGATAAATCAAATACATATTCATTTTTTTTACGCAATACAGTGTTGTCATTACTTGGTATTAAAAGGTTTAATCATAAGTTAATAAATTAATGAAAGTTAGTCACTTATGTCTTTTTTCTATAAAAGAATTTAGACAGTTTATTACTTGATAATATATTTTGTGGTCTAATGTCAAAGTGTGACGTTCTGCTATATAAAATTTTGTTAAAATTAAAGTGACAATAAAATTCTGTTGGGATAAAAAAAGTAACGATAGTTCTTTCATGATTTACTAGTTAAAAAATACTGTTTTAACAAAAAAGTTCGAATAACTATTAATATTTAAATATCGTTGTAAAAATATGCATACAAGAAGGGGATTATGACGTTCTTTCACAAAATTACTGCCACACTTTACTGGTACCTATAGACACTGTTTATGTTAAGACTTTCTTGCACAAAAGTAAGACGAAACGACAAGCACGCTGTCGAATCAACTAAAGAACTGACTTTCTTCCGCATAGGATGAGTAGAGGTATGACTAGTGAATAAAACGACACTACCGCCACCTAGCGTTAATACACAGAAACTTCATTTACAACGATCTTCCACATAAAAATATGAAAGGTTTAGATTATTTTTGTGCTATTATCTAAATAATGGAATTTTTTGAGATACGACGTTCTTCCATAAATGGAGCGATATTTTTTGTAATTGTATAGTTAATGAATCAACCAATATCAAAAAATATTTAAACTTGGCATAAAATATACAGGGAGGTCACAATACAGGGGTCATTGTAACAAATTTTAAACATTAAAAACTTTCTTATTTTAAATGGAACACCCTGTATATTTTTATTTTACATGATGGTAAATTAACTGCTTTTTAAAATTGCTATAATCTTTTCTATACCTATATCATCGCGTTTTCTTAGATAATCAAGTTTCTTTTTAAATACGATTTTTTCAAACTTGCCATGAAAACAAATGTACATGGATACTCCATGGTAATATTTATAAGGGAAATATTGTTAGGCATATTTTATGACTAAAAAATATATCACTTTTTTACAGCTATATAAAGAGAAATAAAAAACAGTTCTTGTCAAAGTAATATTTTAACATCCGGCCGACCATAAATGTAGTCCCTTAAGGATCTTCAGAAATGAGTTATAGTGCGACGTCTGTACGACTACTTTTAGCGTTACAGATACTACCTTGCCATTTAAGGCCAAGTTACTACGTTTAAACAACGTAAGAGTCAATGTTTATTCTCGATCTCAATTCGAAAGATACTTTGATACTTGAAGTGCCATCTATACGACGTAGTTTAGCCGGTAAATACTAACTTGACAACTTAAGTAACTGTATTACCCAAAGTTGCACCAACCCTTATGTCAGATTTAGTTCATATGTAATTATAAGTCCCGAAATGCTAGTTGGGATCAGCGGCGTCGCCAGAAAAATTGAATTGGGTGCGCACACGCGGGCCCGATAATTTTAGGGTGGGCACTACCCAAATCAAAATTGACTTAAAAAAAAAATGAAAATGTAGCATTCCTCTTCGGCCAAAGTTACCCAACCAAAGCCCCTTTCCCTCCGGAAACTCCAGCACAGGGCCTAATCCCTTCATTTTGGATGGGCACCTATCTTTTCAGGATGTGCCAGTGCCCACCCTGGCCCTCTGGCACCGCCGCTGGTTGAGATATAAAAGACATCGACCTATAATGAGGAGTGTAGCATAGCATACACAGAGTCACAAGTAAACAAAAGCATTTTTAATTTAGAGTGGTTATTGATGTTTTTAAATATAAATTGCTCGAAGGCGACCTTTCCAATACCAATAGGTATACAGGCACTTATAATACGTTTACATATAAACCATATATAATAATCAAACAAGATTAAATAGTACTAATTACACGTAGACTCCTAGAAAACCAAAAATATCTTAACTAACTTAATTTTGGATGATGCAAAACTATAATATAAAATAAGAGCAGTACTTTCACAGAATGTAGATAATAAAGTAAATATTGTCTGTTTAAAGGTTGGGGACAATGATATTTTTCGAATAATAGGGGAGTTTTGAACTTGCATTATCTTGATCCTATCGGTAGTCCACCCACTTGGCTAAAGAATCTATTTTTTCCTTGAAAGTAAGAATTATTGAGGCAACATTCTAATAGTACCATGATGTCGTTAATAGGTAGCGGTGGTCATTCTCAAGTCTTTTCTTTCTTTCTTAAGTGCATCTTTTACAGGGGCGTTGGCAATGGCAGTGACGGCTCGTGACCTGTTAAATCAGTGCTGCAGAGCATAGTTACCAACAATAAAAATTTAAAAACTGAGTCTTTATATATTGTTTTAACTTTAAATATTTCTCTCCGTTTATTTTTGTTACATGTTTTGCCCGAAATCATCAGATCTTAGAAACAGTTAAAAAATTTTAAAAACAAACTTAAAAACATCACACTAACATAACTAGACGAACATTTCAGTTATCTATTTTTCGCTCGGGAGCTGTTTGAAATTTCCATATGGCCTTTTCAGCGAGATGCACTAAAAATCATCAATACCACCAATTGTCCAAGGTGTGCTTAATCTCCAAAAACAAAATTTTAATTTTTCTCTCCCAGCCTCAGATCCACCCGTATTTTCACATATATGTTTATAAAATTTCTTGGTATAACTTTTTCTCCGGCTTGTGGTAGACACTACAATATTTAAAATGGACATAGGACGTCCATTTCATTAATTTCAAGTTCTTCGTCGATGTTCAATCTTGAAAAGTTCTCATATTTCGAGATTCAATCCATTTTTTAATTATTTAAATTACTTAAAAGTCAAAAACAAAAGACAGACCATCAAACATTAACACTGTAAACCACGGCGGTGTCTACGGCTGGACTAAACATTTTACAGCTCCGTATGCATACTTAAACATACTCTAGAGGAGATATCCCGGCCTAGAAACAATTCTCATTTGCCATTGGACAAACTACATAGATGAAAATTATACTTAAATAAAATAAAGAAACTAAAAATTTTGCTTTTGTAAATATAGGGTAATTAAGAGCTGCTGCAGCTCTGCAGCCCTTATACACTAGCTGCCATTAAACGTTGGTATGAAGACTTTCGACGTCAAAGCAGACAAGTTGCTCTTTCTGTTGTACTTCCGTTCCACTTATTGCTTGTACTAAGTGTTGTGAATTCTTTACAAATGATGTGCTGTTTCTTTGGAGTAGTTGGATTTGGGAAGTAAACATCTCACTAGTTTGTATGTCGGAGAGTTACGAGAGGTCGTAATGGGTCTTAGCGGCATGTTATGTTTGTGGTTTATTGGTGAGCCACAGAGGTGTGGACGCTTACTGCGGCATGGTGTCAGACGTAGGTATCCGTGTCATTTCTGGTATGTATCGTTCAAATTTTTTGAGTGCTTAGTAGACTTTTCTCTCGATGGTGAAGGTCGAATTCTTGAAAATCAGTGTGTAGTTTCCTTTCTGAAAGACTTTTTTGTTTTTGTAATCGTAGGTCATCCATGATGACTGTTAGAATTGGCTGGTAGAATTTAGACACTCGAATCTTTACGAAGTTTTGCAAGAGAGATCGTTTCTTCCTTGCCAATATTTTGTTTTGGAGGCCTTGATTTTTCTAGAGCTTCTCTACCTTTAATGCAAGTATAAAACTCTTCTATCAATAAAGTAAATATTGAACGGCAATAGAGTTTTGGACTTGCATTGTCTTTATTTGTTTAGAATCACTACGTTTTAACTGGTAAGCATCTCCAGTCGTCTTCAGGTGAATACTCACCAAAACTCTACTGCCGTTCAAGAAACGTCATTGTCTCCAACCGACAGACAAAGTAAATATTGTTACAGAATCCAGTTAGTAAATAATTTAAAAATATATATTAATTTACGCCTGCTTCGATTTTAGACTTAGTCATATTGTCACGTGGGGAAGAATTAAAGGCGACAAGTCTCCATAACACCTACTTTATTATATAATATGCAACGGCAGTTAAAACGGTTACATAAGATTAGGCTTTACTTACAATAACATATTTGGCTAGGGACGAGCTCTCTAGGGCAAGGGGCTGATAATTTGAACAGGACCCTGCGCTGCTACTGACCCAATCTTATTGATCTGGGCCGAATCTCGGTCTCTATCCAAAATGGTCGTGACTTAAATGGTCTTGACCGGAATGGTATCGACCGGAATGGTGTCGACCGGAATGGTGTCGACCGGAATGGTGTCTTTTGCATAGTACCGGCCTGCTATTTATACCCATCAGTATCAATAAACTAACCTAGTTATTGATTGGTAACAAAATGTAAGCTCGGCAATATGCTAAGATAGCATCCTTGTAGTTTGTATGTTTTAATAACAATAATTGGGTCAGTAGGTATATTTAATATTAACTTTTTTGATAATAAAATGAAATTTTGGATAAAATGGGATATTCATATATGTCTATATATGACAATATATCGTCATGGTTGAATGTTAATGCAATCTCAATATGACTGCAGAGAACGAACAATTTAGAAACAAACATAAGAATCTAATATATTTGTTTAGATTAATTATTTAACACCATTCTGTAGTGGATAAGCTTAGTAAAAAATTTAAATATTAAAAAAATAACCGTAAGGGTAACTGTTAAAACAAGTGATGAGAAACATTTAAAATTCTAAATAACTGACATTTCGGAATAATTGTTTTTATTTTGTTACATTTCTATAAGTTTGGATTAATTCGAATTAGGCGAAGTCGATATGCCAAATCCAAAATTTCTGAACGCAATTTATTTTTGGTAAAATGCAGTTCTAATTATTTAAGTGATATTAGCGATAGCTTAAAACATGACCTCTATACTCATATTAATATAAAGATAAAGTGGGTACTAATTTTTCTTCGGCCCTGCAGGGAATGTCTAAAGATTTCGTATTTCATTATATAATGAAGTATAATTGGCATTTTACCCCAATTACACAATTACACAGTTAAATGGAAAAGCGATATTCGATGCTCAATTTTAATATAGTTAATTGATGATTGATTCAATGAATTCAGAGCATGGGCATTTTAAAACATATATGTTGGGTTGCACAAAGATTTCTAACCACAATTAACTAACCAGAAAAATTGACTGTGACATGTATGACATTGGCAGAAATAATTTTTTCACAATCATACTTATTAGGTTACCTTAATTTTTAATTTACTAATCAGGCACCTTCGATTATGGGTAAATAATGAGGGTCAATGTCATTTATGTCACAGTCTAACTTGCTGATTAGATAATTGTGGTTAACAATCTTTGTGCAACTCAACAATAGTATGCATTTTTTAATAGATTTTTGTTTAAGTAAAGTTACCATATGTATTGGTTAGCAAAAAAAGATAATTACATAGGTATATTTCATATATAATAATATTAATAATTACGGCGGGTTGTGGTGCTATGGCACCGAACGCTTATTTGGGGAGAAATAATCAGGTGGCAAAGATTAACCACACGGAACTGGCCCATTAACTAGGTGTAAAGGAAAACCTCCCACCATACTACCAATACGTACCCGAGCCAGTCCTTGAATATCTTTATACTGGAATAGGCCAAAATAATAAAAGATAGAACAGTAGACCACAACCGTCCGGATATTCTTCTTATCGAAAATACGACCAAGGAAGGCAAGAGGCAAGGTCTGGTAACAACTGCAGTAATATTTCTTACGTCTTTCCGACTGTGTCTCAATTTAATAGCTCTGCAGATTTTTTTTTATCAAATGTGGGCCACAGTTGCCTGGATGTACTACAGGTTATTAACTCTGTCCATCTGTTCTGTGCAAGCTGCTTGGCCGTGTAATTAATTTCCTCTTTAACAAATCCCAGTGGTCTGTTTACCGTATTGTCTGCTAGATCAGCTGGCATGTCTGCGTCCTCTCTCGCGAGTGCATCGGTAGCCTTGTTGCCATCTATTTTGGAGTGTACAGGAACCTAGCACAGAGTAACTCGGATATGTGGGCGTAACTAGGATTTCGTACTTAGTAAAAATGGCCGCAGGCGCAAAAATCCATGGGGCCACGCTCAAAGATCATTAAAAATTCACCCATCTACCATCAAATTTCGAAAATTAAATTATTACCTCTATTCCTTCTAACTAACCCAGGATGGAATTAAATTTGGTTTTGTGAATGTTTTTTTACTTAAAAAAAAGAAAAATACAACAAGATGTATGCCTGACTCTAACCAGGGATTTTAGGGCTCAGTTTTTCATTTTTAAAAATAAAGTAAATATCTTTTATACGCTCACTATGCCGAAATTAATGATTTTTCGGAAATTATATATTTTTGGGGCGTAGATTACGAATCTGGGAGTTGTTTTGGTTGCTATGTTGAAATATTCATTCTTAAAGTGCCGTTTTGTATAAAGGTTAGGTTTTGAATTTATAATTTAGTATTATATATCCAAAACCTAGCCGCGCCAAGAAACAAGAATGCTTTAGCATTCTTGTTTCAGTCAGTGTTGCAGTCTCTCCTCGGCTGCGTCATTGCCGAGGCGCTACGATTTTTCAAGTGAACGTGTATGTATGAATCACTACCTACCGGTCCTTGCACCAATAAAAAAAATTGGATAGACGAGAGTGATCCAACCGAAAAAATTGAATTAGCTTCGTATTTCATCACATATGGTCATTTACCGAGTTAAATTCAGTATAATACGATATTGAATGCACAATTTTAAAACGATTAATTGACGATTGACCCAGTAGATTTGCAGCGGATTATCGGAATAACGACCGTAATTGCTCACTAGCTGACCAACAAATATGTTTCGGGTTTAATTATGACGCGTCAGGTTTCTAAATAGAGAAACGTTTTTCAAATCGAGAATTTAATGAGTTTAAAATTAACGCGCCTATATTTTTCACATAAAAAGTTTGAAAATACTGTATAAAAAGAGTACATTATATACTTAGTAGGAAAAGCTGAACATTCCCGGAAGACCGTAAAAATTGTATGTCGAGGCGCAAGCCGAGACTGACAATACGGAATTTGGCTTTTTCTACGAGGTATACATACTATTTTCTCGTAAATCGAAAATTATTAAAAGTACGTAACTTATTACAATAAACTTGTTGAAATTTTAAAATAATTATTATTAACTTTGTTCACAAATAAAGGATGCCATTAATTATTTGTGTTGTAACTATGGAAACACAGTATGTTGAATTGTCAAGCTTAACCCTAACACATTTTAGTTTACAAGTAGCCGTCCAGAAATAATATTTTCTTACAGTACAATAATAAATATTTCCTAACAGTTATTTTCCGTTGCCAAGAAACGACTAAGTGTAAAGAAATATTGACTCTTTCTTTTAGAAATGTTATCAAAAATATCAATATTTCCGATCGATTTTCGGAAAAAAGTTTTTTTTTCAAATATATTAGTGCTGTAATCGTCATGGAAAACGTTTATTTCATATTTTATTTTGTCTATTTTAGTCTTAAATGGGTCCTATTGTGGTTTTATACCGTTTACTTTAGACAGTGGCGGCTCGCGATCTTAAAAAGTGGTGAAGAGCTAGGTATAGTGCGGGTACTTAAACAAACATTGACTAAAAACCCGTGTAAAAAAGCGTCACTCTTATTCTCATCTGTCCAACTACTGAATGGAGTTTCCAACAATTTCAACAAATTGCAAACTATGTCATTAATTGGGTTCATTTTTGAAACACACAACTAAGTAGGTACGTATACTACTGAATTAACTGAAAAATAAAAACAAATTTTTTAATCACACAGTAAATCACGTAAAAACAATATCTATAACCGTAAGTTTCACGAAGCCTCAAAATAAATACCTTAAGGTTAGGCGAACCAATGCTAATACAATAGTGCATACGACTGATCTATTTTTAAATTGCCGTCCATCTTAATGCAAATTGTTACATGCGGTTTGCTTGACTGACGTCACGTAACCATAGCAACGGTGAATATCAAAGCCATGTTGGACGTTGGGTCCTCACTTGCTTTGAGCTAAGGGACACGGTCGGCTGGGGCGCGCCAAAATGCACAAGTGTTTATAATTATTGTCCATCGGAGTTAACCGTGGCCCTATTATGCATAGCTACATTCGGATTAAATTAATATTATTTTTCAAGGGCTAAAATGGTAGCTGTATTGGTACATTAATATTTAATATTGTCGAAAAACTTTCCTTCTAGTTCTATTCACCCGACGAGCCGCCACTGACTTGAAATTTAATTATTTTTACATTGAAAATGGTCCTAAAATGCAGGCTTATTTTTTTAAAGGACTCTTTCATCTATAAATATAAAATGCATTCACAGTCTATTGTTATGTATAAACTTAAGAATAGAGAATAAACAAAAAAAAAAGTTACCCACCACTTTTATTTATTGTTCCGCATTAAAAATGAGGGTAAGTTGGTACAAGGTTGTCTATTCCCAAAAATATCAGTTTTCGAAATATTGGTAATTTATTATCTTTATATGGCGATTTAGCTGCGAATTTTATATTTAGTGACTCCTAAGTTGACTATTTAAAACAGTCAAATGCTAAAGAAATATATAAAACTGTCACTTACCATTTGACAATAATCATAAGTAATATTCATGCTGTGGCGCTTAAATTGTACAGTACAGTCTTGGCTAACTAGGAGTAACTAAACTTAAAATGCGCAGCAAAATTGCCATATAAAAATATTAAATTGGGATTATATCAAAAACTAAAAATTTTCGGAGTAGACAACCTTATACAAACTAACCCTTATTTTTAATGTTAAATGAGAAATAATTATAAAATTTGGGGGTTTCCATTTAAAAATCTAGACTTTTGCAGTATTTTAAATTTAATTTTTAATCTTATTATTTGAACACCCTGTATTAATAATAAGCTATAAAAAAATCTAATAAAGCAGGTCCTTAACAATAAGAAATCCCACTTAAATTAAATAATTAAGGCTTCCTTACAGGAAAAATTGATAATTATTTTAAGGTCTGTAAACTTCTTTTCTTACAGAAAAATTTAAATATGTCAAAAATTAGTAAACTTAATTACCTATTATGACATAATCTACAAAATCTGCCTAGAATTATTGATAATATCCAAAAATGTAATAATATATAGGGTGTTCTATTTAAAATAAGCAAGTTAACAACTACTTCCGATATAACCGGAAGTGCCACCATTTTAAAAATATTTTAGCCGTATTGCTTTCATCAACATTAGCATACTGTCAAGTTTTCAAAAAATTTTCATGTATCGTTTTTCATATACAGGGTGTCCCGAAATTAGGTGACAATATTTTAAGGGGTTAAAGTACATCCAAAAATAGAACTAAAACCCTCTAATAATATACCTTGAAAAACGCTTCGTTATGGGGCTAGAGCCCCCCGAATGGAAGCTATGATAAGCGGTTTTTTCAAATCATCTCAGAAACTGAATTTGATACATGTTTTACCCATGACAAGACGCAATAAACGGTTTGTTTAGCTTAGGTGTATTTCTTCCAGTGGCGTTCCACTGGGTAGGTAGTGAGGAGAATATTGCCCCAACTTTTTTATTTATAGGATTTTTTAACGCCATGTGCAATTTTTAAAAGCACTGAAGTCTTCTATTAAAAAAAGGTACTTCTGCTTCATTTCGGTAGGATTCACCATTTTTCAGTAAAATAGATTTAAAATTTTCGGTTTTTTGCAAGTCGTTGCCGCTAAGTTTCTTTCTATAAAAATAGATATTTTATTATTTTCTTTTGGTTTTAGATAATTAGACTAGATAATTTGGTACTGCCATTTAAAGACAACTGTTTCGACACAGTACTGTCAATATCAGTAGTGCATCATTTTGCAACGACGGACAGACGTGTAAGTGCTTTACGAGAGATGGCACGAGTATTGCGTGTTGGAGGTAGAATGATCATAACCGTATGGGCAATGGAACAAGAGCATAGGTGAGGTATAGTTTAAATAAAAAATACACAAACATATTAAACAAAAGGCGAGGTTTTAATATGTCACTTCTTTTTAAATACAACAATAGTGGTTTGCACAACGAGAGTGGATATGATATCTCCATTTCACGAGGAAGTAAAAATAACTTCCGAGTGCGATATGGACAATCCACTCTAGTTGAACCATATATTTTTTCTACGACCAAACTTACGAACCTTATGTTCAAATGTTTTTAAAAAGTTTGCAGGCTGCCGGCCGGGTTTGAACTCACGCCGTTTTGAAATGTCAGATGTAGTTTATTTGCGATTTAGGATTGACAGCAACGTTCGTTTTAAAAGTAATACACCTGGTCATAACTTGTTATGTTGTGTCACATTATATTAAGTTATGATCAGGTTTAAACCCTAGGTAAATTGCTTTTAACTCGAACTTTGCTGATCATCCCACATTATAAAACGACCATTTTACAATCTATGATTTAAACTGGACCTCTGTCTAAATCGACTTTATAAAATTGGGCAAATGAATATCTATGATTTAAATCGAGGTCCAGTTTAAATCGAATAAATGTCAAAAATGGTAACTTTATACCATGGGATTGACAGCAAAGTTCTAGCTAAAAGTGATTTATCTAGGTTTAAGAGGACTGCATAAAATTAGGCTTAAAAAACATATTTTTAATTTTCTGAAAACCGAGATTTAACTATTCAGATGTTGGATCATAAAAAAATTTAAAATAATAATAACTAACTAGATATTAAAATTTAATTGTGACATCAATAATATTGACACAAATAATTTACTCAAATTAATCTAGTATGATTAGTAAATCAGGAATTATCCGCGTAACTTTGATTAGAAGAAAATATGTTTACAAATTTATAAGGAAAGTTATTTGGTTAGTTAATTATTGAATAAAATCTTGTTAAAACTTGATATTATATAACAAGTATTGCTACAAAAGAATATGGTAGACCATAGTCTTTGTTGTTATAGATTTTTGTTTTATTTATTTATTATTAATATATAGTTCATCCAATTACTGGCTGGATGCACGTCACAACTCGCAAATACATAATTATAACAGAAACAAAAAATAATGTTGGTATGTTACTAATTAAAGGGTCAATTGACGTAGAATTCATTTTGACAACCTTTGCCATTGGTAAGAACATTAATTTTACGTGTTAAAAATAATTTGAAAGCGAAATATAATTAATTATTCTGATATTCTGAAAATATCTTTCATTATTATACAAAAGAATAAATGCTCATTTTGAAGTTTAATTATATCTTGAGAGAAATGAAAAAATATACGATTTAATGAACAACATGACTTAAATTAAAAACTCCATTAGAAGCTGTGACTTGCATCCAGCCAGTAATGTTACGGACTTTACCAACAACATAATATTCATTTAAACACATAGTCCATACTTAAAATGGAGTGGTAAGTTATATTAATGGGAAGAAATACTACATTAAGTTAACCTCCACTAATATATCTTAGTGGAAGGTAACTTAGACTTCCTATTTAAAAGAATATGACTTAGATAATTCAGATATATTTACTAATTAAAGAATATAAAAATAATATACCTTAAAGCTAAAAACTGTATTTGTGAAAATGTTTGTAGCTCTAATTACTGAATGATAGAAGAGTTTTGTACTGTCAGTATCTCCAGTCGTCTTCAAAAATGGCTACCCCAAGTATTTAGTTGATAAATTATTGGAAATGGCATGAATCGCCAAATACACAAAAGAAGACAGTCACAATCAACACTCAACTCTCAACATTCCGCATGTCAAAGGAGCATCTGAAAGAATTGGAAGACTAGGACAACGATACAACATCAATACGGTAAGCCATCTGACGAAGACGAAACTAACAAGCCAAAAAGACAGGAAAGACTGTGTCTACCAGATCTTCTGCGAATGTGGCTGATCTTACATTGGTAAGACACTAAGGCCACTGAAAACAAGAATCAAGAAACACAGAAACAATACGCTAAAAGGAAAGACCGAAAAATCAGGTGCAGCTGACCATGCCTGGACACGCGGTCATTTCATCAAGTAAACAGAAGCTCAAATCCTGCCTAAAGAACCACACTGGAGGAAAACAAAGTTTAAGGAAGCTGTTACCATACACCAGAACCCAGATTGTTTTAGTAAGCTCTCATTAGATATAAGAAATATCTCGAAACCTTTGTTAAATAGATGTGAACTTAAAATACCCTGCACGAACTGAACGCATGATTGCACCAATCTCAGTTATGCTTCAGTGCATACAGCTAGTATAAATAGAGCTGTAGCTACTGTACTTATTAAGTATTCACCTGAAGACTACTGCAGATATTTACCAGTTGAAACGTTGTGATGTAAAACAAATAAAGATAATGCAAGTTTAAAACTCTTCTATCATTCAAGAAATTCATCATTGTCTCCAACCTTCAAACAGACATTCATATTATTGAATTATATTACAGAAAGTTTGAGTCGCAAGATGTGTTAGTGCCATGGCGAAAACCGAGACCTATTAGCGCATCTTGTGAAATCACGTCTGCCACCAACTCTGAGGATGATAGTCAGCATATTTATCATGCCTATACTCAATCAGATAGTGATTCTAATAAATCATTTAGGTAAGTTTTTCAATATTTATTTATTTATTTATATATTACAAATAGGATGCCAACAGGCCTCTGGCCTAAATTCGGCACCCACAAATTACAATTGGTGTACAGATTTTGATTTCTTAATACTAAAGTTATATTTTAATAATAATTATGAAAAACCGCGTGATTTCTAAGCTTTCTCCTAAAAGTTAGTAGAGATACATTAAACAAATCAATATATCAACAAACAAATATATATCAGGGTAAGAAATAAATATATATTTTATTGCACTGCATATCAATCCACACTTAAATTTTAACAATGGTATATTATGTAACTATACCCTAAGTCTTAAATTACTGGCAGTGATTTATTGCTTTTAGCTTTTTCACTCAATTTGGATTTTTACCCTATCGTCTAAAGTAAGAAAAATAAAAATTTTTACTATTTCAATTTTTTAATTCTTTAATTATTTACCGAGAAAATTGCTCGAAACTGGTGTTCTATTCTTTTCTATTTAAGTTATCGAAACAGAGATAATAATATAATCGGTAGCCCGACTCGGAAATAAAATAATTACGTGGTTAATAGAATGACGTACATCCCATCTCGTTGTATGTTTTTAAATTTCCAGATTTGTTTTTAATTTTTTCAGAAAATGTTTGTGATACTTTAGGAAGATTTTAATTATTGGGATATTATTTGAATAGGTTCTAGTTCAGGATGTTTATGCTGAATATGATAAATTCAATGATAGTGAAGATGCCCATCCCAGTATATTTTTAAAATTCTGATAGATAATAATGTTTATTTCATGGATTTTTTTCTCTGACTTTGTACAACCCGCTGCTCTCGATATAAACTGACTCACAGACTAAATTTTGAAGCTGGAGTATAGGAGTAAAAGCTATACATACCCCGATGACAATTTAAAATAATTATTAAACTCCGGGAATGTGATTTTATTACAAGATGCACATTATTATAGTATATTTCAGAAATGTATAGAGTAATAAAAGTTCAATAGGTATGCAAAGGGACTACAGAGTCACCTAACGAATATTTAGGCCACTTTCATAATTTGGCATTGATTTCATTGCAAAATTCTTTATTTTCATCAAGTGCAGGTTATTTATTCGGTTCAATTAATTTTTTTTTAATTTTGAAAAAAAAATCTACTGTCTGAAACATTACTGCCCCCCTCCAATGCGGAAGTAAAAGAAAGTAGTATTTTTTTAATTTATTTTGTTTTTAATTAATAATGGTATTTGTTATGAATAACATCATTAATCATTTTTAATGCCCATTTAAATAAGATTTATTATTTAAATAAATCAAATTTAAGGAGGACAAAAAATGTGGGTCCCCTAGAGGTCCGAGTTTAACACACGAATGTGCCACACGATTCCACGCGGAGAATCAGTAGTTTACCAATCCTTAAATTTCATACGTGTAATTACGTTAGGTATGAGTTTACTGTCATTTACCCTGGAACGGGTGGATTGATGTTATCGAGCATATACGCATATGCAATTTAAAGAATGGCTCGATTGACCGTCTAGTTCCGGGACCCAATTGACCGTCTATTATGACCCTACGTTGTGTTTGACCGCTACGTGGTGTTTTCCGTCGTATAACGTGTAACGTGTAACCCAAATCCGCTGATCAGCAGTATGAAGTATTACACCGAGAAAAGCGCCGAATTTTGAACAGGGAATTCTTAAAACCGTATTTTAGTAAGTGTAGGATAGTTAAGAGGTGCGAGTACCCGAAAGTGGCTGAACGCTAACCCCGGATAATTTGAAAGAGACGCGGCGCGGTTGGCGTTATCGGTTGCTCAGAGAAAGTCGGCGAATCCCAGTTTCCAAAGGTTTGCCTACCCTGTGCACAGGACGAGCTAATGAGGCAGTAGCCTACAGCAGTAGCTGATCTCTATAGGCGCACCTCTTGCAGTTGCTAGGATGAGCAGTAGCCCCGGACAGTAGTCCTCTGCCCCACGTTGGAGGAAACGGCGGAACCATCCGTAATCCCCCCTTACAACCTCTAACGTAGGATCGTATAGAAGGTTATTAGGAAAGTGAGGTTAGACCAATCAGACACCTTTTAAATTAGGTATAGAACCGGCAGTACCGGGCTGGCTAAATAGAAAGAGGCAAATCACAGCGGTGGAAAATGAGGTCACCTCAAAACACAGTAAAAATCCCCACATCTCCACGACTTTCAACGATAGAAAAGTCGTTATATCCCCCCAGCATGGGCATTAGCCCGGGATATAGGGCGGTGAGAGAGCTTGGCAACCCTTGCAGTCTACGAATCTAAACCGTGTACGAGACATCCCTTATATTCTCCGCCATGAACGTAATTGACTAGTGTGACGTAATAACCTTAGCCAAACCCGATACTTCGCGTATTTTATTGAAGATAAAAGGCTTTATAAATCCCTGTGCAAATGCGTCGCCCAGTAGGTTTCAGATCCGAGAAAAAATAGTTATCTATAAATTTTGCCGTATTTGCCTAACACAGATAAAGGCCTGCGAGCAGGTAAAGCTAAATAAAAAAAAAGGGAACCACGCGACATATTGCCCTTTATCCTGACCTGCAATATTCGTCCCGTTGTTCACATCTTCCCCATTTGGACCGACCACCTATAAACAAAACCAGCTATATTGTTGCCAATAATTATCGGGTTTTGTTAAATCATAATGAGAGGTAAACATTTAAATAAAAGGGCACGTGTTTAAGTGCGACTTAACAGCAGGTCATGTCACCCTAAAATTTATGACCTGGGAATCGGGCCGGGTTGCTTTGACACCCACTCGAGGGTTTGTTTACTTATGTTTGTGGTTATTTAGGAATTTGGCGTGAGAAAGAATTTTTAATAGAAACCTCTTTGACTTTCATTTAAAACAAAAATCCGCTTTATTAAATAACTTTCTTTAGCAATTTTATTAAGGAAACGAAAATTGAGTCTAAATTCGTTTTTACACTGCGTTAATCCCCGAGTTTAAAGAAAAGAGCAATATTCTGAAAAGAACCCAAATTTATACGGTGGTTTGAACATATCCTTTACAAAGAGAACTAATAAGTTTTTAATTTTTATAGTAAATGACCGGTGCTTAGATTTTCTTAACCTTTTAATTGGTTTTATTAAGTTAAGTTAGGTTTTGTCAATTTCGTATTTGCAAAGTACGCCCCCTGATTGAAAGCTATCCCCATTATCGTAACACGTACAAAAGAAGAGAAATTTATATTTATTTAATTGCGAATTTCCTATTATTATTATTATTATTATTATTATTATTATTATTATTATTATTATTATTATTATTATTATTATTAATATTCTTATTATTATTATTATTATTATTCGCGCACGCTAATACCGGGTTTAACGAGAGTTATGACCGTTAGAATATCTTACTCAAAAAATATAGAGAATGAGACACAATCTTTAAACTATTATTTTAACGCAAATTAAACCGTAACCATGAATTTCAATTAACTTTGCATTTTAATATACGCGATTCCGGACGGTACTTGTAACCCGCAACGAAAGAATGGTAGGAAAATTGGGAAACCAGAGCAAGGTTGCCGTAACGTAACTACAACCCACACTCTGGCCGGAAATATCGGGAAAGCTAAAGCAAGGTTGCCGTAGAATAACTACAACCCACACTCTGGCTGGAAAACTCGGGAAAACCACAGCAAGGTTGCCGTAAAATAACTACAACCCACACTCTGATTGGAAAAGTCGGGAAACCAAAGCAAGGTTGCCGTAATTAAACTACAACCCACACTTTAGCCGGGAAAATGGTTGAATATGATAAAGGTTGGTCATGGAAAGGAAAGAGTAATCAGTGCGCGGCTCTTGAAAATAAGAACATTAAGGTATATGAAGAAAATTTAAACTAATTTAGAAAATTAGTGTTTGCCCTTAATGAAAGTAGAAAACTGTTTTAGAGATAAAGATACATAAATTTAGAAAAAGTTTATAACACAAACAAGAACACAGTTTCCTAGAGAACGTTAACTTTAGCACAGATTTTAATTTACAAAAAAAAACTAAATAAATTAAATAAGAACCCCTTTTAGATTTGCCAGCTGAAAATAACTTATTACGAAACGATAGAATCAGTAAATTATAGAGAAAATTTAAAATGAGTGCTCCAAGAGCGATTTTAAGTTCAGAAAAATTATAATCGAGAACCCCAAGAGAGATTTTAAGCTTAGAAAAAATTAAAAGCGAGAGCCCCACAAGAGTGATTTTAAGCTTAGAAAAAATTGTAATCTAGAGCCTCGTTTTTAGGTCGTACCCGCGTTTTTTTATACCACCACGCCGAGGCGCAGTTCTTCCCGTCTCCTCTTTGTGCGATCGTTCCGAGTGTGGCCTGGTTCTTCACGGTGCCGGTGAACTTCGAGTCCCGGCGCGGCGTCTCGGCAGCATCGCGGCGCTTACGTTTGTCATTTTAGATTTTTGACCAATGTCCATTTTGTTGGACTAACGACATTCATGAAGCTATTACAGCTATAACTATTATTAGGTAGTATTATTTAGGTATCCTTTTACATATGATAATTAATCTATTTTTGACCTGTGCCCGAATTTTACAGAAGATATAGTGACCTAGGTTAGTTCCGTTACATGTCATGCTTTTTTCCTGTCTCACCATCTAAAATAATATTTTGATAATAAACTTGATTGTGTAAATAGTCCCACATATAAGAAATCTTACGTTGCAGATATTTTAAATTATGTGTATATGGCTCGATTGTACCAACAAATCGCAGCCCTTTACATTATTTTACGTATGAACAAACATATTTGTTAATACATACCACACATTTACATTTTTTCCGCAGTTATGTCGCTTTGTTTGTACAGTTAATTGTCAAGAAATATGATTGACTTGTATGAACGTGAAGTTGTGCAATTAAACATTAGATATGTTTTGTATATTCAAACAAATAATTCACTTTTAATGCTACGTTTAGAAGGGGCTTAAGAGGCTGTACGTATATGGAAAATTATTTATTTTTATCTATACAAAAATTTCAGTTAGCAAAAAATCAGAAAGGAATGATATATTTTTTATCTTTGGTATGTTTTATTATATTTGTATATTTTACCAATTTCATATTAACCAACTGATATTGCTATTGGAATATTATTTATTTATTTTTTTTAGGTTTAGAAATACGTTTAAGCGAAAAACTAGAACAAGTCACCAACGAAAAGGTCGCTCAATAGATCCCTGTCGCAAAGCCTCTACTGGCAGCTCGTCTCTATCGTCACCAAGTGAAACGTGCTACGGATTTGTCAGAAGAGCTTTGCAGAAAATAGCTGGGGGTGGAAGGAGAGTGGTGGCGAGTAGTTGGTTTCTGGATAACTGGATCGCCTGTATGCATAAGCAGCAACCTCTGCCAAAAAGGTATTAATTTTGCCTTTCTACTGTCTGTATCCGAACGGTCTAAAAAAAAACAACCTATGTTTTATATAATTGATATTTCTGAAACTTTATTTCTAACGAGAATGTTGAAATTAGGGAAAACAATTTTAATTATTATACAGATTGATTCAAAAATACTTTGACAAACTTCGAGATCTAGTTGTTGACATTATTTTAAGGGGAAAAGGTTAAATGAACTATGCTCTTTAAGGGATTCGTTTCAGAAATACACAGTGACCAAAATTTAAAAAAAGTATTTTTTTAAAAATAATTGATAAGCAGAGATTTTTAGGTAAAATTTGGTGAATTAAATGAGCACGTAAATATGACCAATTTAAATATACAATGCACTTTCAGAGATAACCAGTGGCGTCGAGACAAAATTATTAACTGTTATTTTTTAGGAAAATAATGTTACGCCATATTTTTTTATAAATACTTACTTTAATTGTAATAAAAACGTGATACAAGGGATGGCTTAGAAGTAAGTAATTTTTCTTTGTCTAGGCTTAAATAAACGAAATGTATATAGGCTATCTGATTTTTAAATGATGAATTTGTATCTGTATAAAAAATTGCAGTATCATCTTTGAAACTAAGAATTTCTCCATCACAATTTACATCTAATAAATCATTAATATAGATATTGAAAAATAATGGTCCTAAAATTGTTCCTTGAGGAACATCATATTAAATTATTTTAGGATACCTTTTTTTATCTATTTGAACATAAGTTGGTCTATCTTTTAGATAATTTTAAATTAATTCAAATTGTTTTCCTCTAAATGCAATATTTTCAAATATCTTCTACATGTTCAGATATGATCCTGATGGATGCGAATATTGCGAATGTTGTGGCTGTGATACCGTAGAAGACCAGCCAATAGAATTACTTAGAATAGATGACGAAGAACCTCGTGAAATCCCCAGACGAAGAACTTGTCCAGTTTCACAAATGAGTGCGGATATTGATGCTTTCAAGTCGAAAAGTATGACCAATATTAAGTCAGCACAAGAAAATAATAACAATAGGTACGTTTTGTCGCTATTAAATCATATTTATTCTCGTGTACTATATTCTAGCAGTATAGAGTTTAAAATCTTACAGTTGTAATTATTGATAACGTACCTTAAGGTAGGTTTTCGCTAGTCGCTATCGACTACGACCCAGTAGCGACGACTGATTCGTTAAAATACGTAAATTGTGTCTGAACATGTTTGTTTTCTAAAAGTAACCTAACCGCTGCTATCGAACTTCAAAAAATCTTTGTATACCTATGTCTTGGCGATCAGTCGTCGCTTGTCGCTACTGGTTTATAGTCGCCAAGTGACTAGCGACCTAAGAAAAAAACCTTCCTTAAAGGCTCATTTACACTTAAAAAGTTAAGTGGCGGAAAGTATTTGCCGCCAGTAAATTAACCCATAGACTTTCTACTTCAAGTCAGGATGTCCTCTAATTCACAAAAGGTAGATTTACAGGTGGCAAGTACTTTTTCAAGACCAAATGAGCCTTAAAACTTGCAATCAACTGGTAGATTTTGACTGACCTGTTATTCATCACTGCAGTAAACAATACACCTTATTTATTTATGTTTGTCGATTTAAGGTATTTAAAATTTATACACTTTAACGAGAGTTGCATGTTTAAAGAAACATAAATAAATTTATATTTATTACAATTTTTCAAATTTTTTAGATGTAAACCACCAAAATTAAATAAAGACAACCAAAATAAAGACACGCCGGAAAAACTATTAGTTCCAGTAACGAGAAATACTCTTACGAAACCAAAATTGGTAAAACAAAAGAAATCTTTTTGTGACGAGGATGCTGATGAAGCACTGGACCAGCCCACCGACATGAAAGATTTAGTCAAGGCCATGCCTGATTTTAAGGCTGGTTTGGCTAGGTAAGGAATGTAAATAGTCACTGTTATTGTCCATAGCCCATAATTCTCTTTTCTTAAATGATTCTTGACGTTTCCATTTAATTTAAATATTTCATTCTACATTTAAACTCTTATAGTGCCCTAAGCCTCAAACCCACATATTTTTCATTTTGACAATGTAACGTGCATAATGATTTTCTCAACGTTCTACTCATTGAACCGTTTTTCATCCAACCTACAAATTTAATGCTCAGTTAAGGTTAAGGTGGTATCCTATAGTTTCTTCTTTTTTCATTTATTCTCCTGAAGATGAATGATTTTGCATTCGAAACATGTAGAGACATTTTCTATATCAAAAATATTACATTAATATAACAGTGGAGGAAGACTTTGTGTTCTTATTTCTTTCCTTCTGAATTTCCACTCCACTTTAAGTATGGACTATTTCTTCAAGTTAACAAGTTATATCTGTACAAAGATAAACTTAACTGTGGTCACAAAATTAACAAGGTATGTTTTTAATTTTTTTATTTAATTATAGATATGACCGCGGTGGCGTTTTAAAACAACGTTCTTTAAATGAAGAAATTCTGTCAACCGATAGACTGAAAGAGAAAGAAAGACTTAAACAAAATATCCAAAAACAAACCTCTTTAAATGAAGATCTTATTTACAAAAGACAACATACCTTTGAATCTCTAAAAGACTCGTTGTTTGCCGTTGCATCATCAAAAAGTTTTCAGATGTTTAAAAATGGATTAACGAGTAGAATTAAAAACTCAGCGACCATGGAGAAAGTTACTAGTGCCTCATTAAAAAATGGTAAGATATAAAAAAAGTCTTTATATAAATAGTATAAGTGTTTTACATATTTGACAGTGTACTATAATGAAAAGATTTATTTATTAATGGTGTGGAAGTTAATCTTTTAGTTATGGCTTATTTATTAATGGTGTAGAAGTTAGTAACTCTGAACAATGTGTTATAATTTGCAACAACGTTGTGTGTTAATAATATTCACATCGTGCTCAGATTTTGGTTTGATAATAATATTATGTGCTTACCACTTGCATTTTGGCTGCGAAGTTGAAGACCGGGATAAAAATTGGGCTCCCCATATCTGCTGCTACAAATGTACGTCTAATATTCGCGACTGGCAGTGGAAAAAAAAGGTAAGCCGCCCTTTGCTGTTCCTATGTTCTGGCGAGAACCAAATACGGATTGTAATATTTATTTGATATATCCTATTAAAAAGTCTTTTTAGAGAAAAAAAATCCAAATTTACAAGCCGTCATAAATGCCCGGTTCCTCATAGTGATGAGTTGCTTGTACCTAATCCACCACAGGAATATACCCTTGATTCTAATAATAATTCAACAGATTCAAACGGTAGTATACCAGAAAATGTCGCCGACCCATCAACCACGCAAGACTCCAATTTTGTCTGTAAAATGCCCAGTGAAAAGCCTAAAAAAATAAGTCAAAGTGAATTATGTGACCTTATAATTTGGATTTGGAATTGCCCAAACAAAAAGCAAAACTATTAGTTTCTTAATTACAACAATGGAATTTACTTCAAGAAGAAGTAAAAGCTGAAAAGAAGTTATCAGGAAAAAAGGAACTGTGAGATGTTAGCCTACTACTGCTGGACTATTACGAGAGATAACCCAGATGCTGCTTTCAAAAGGCAGGCCAAGAAGCGCAAAATGAATGTCTAAACTTTAGATTCAGTGATAAAAATGTGTTATTTAATGGCTTTTATTGAACCAAGAATATATTGTTGTAAAACGTATTTTTTAAATGACAGAAGAGTTTTTTTTATCTAACTTATGTTCTTAGCAAAATTAGAAAAGAAAACAACTCTATTCAAAGACGGCAGTAGAGTTTTGGACTTATATTGTCTTTATTTATTTTGAATCGTAACGTTTCAAAACAAATAAAGACAATGCAAGTAAAAAACTCTTTTGTCATTCAAGAAACATCATTGTCTTCAACCTTCAAAGGTATTCTCTAGTTACTTGGATATAGTTGAATCCAAACAAATAGGTTTTATTAAGGAAAAAAGGTTTTGTTTCCCAGTGTCATTAATAATAATGTCTTTATTATGAATTTAATGTAATGCATGAAATGAAATGACATTATCAAAAACGCACCTGTTAAATTTAAAAAGTACTGGTATATTATATTTTTATTATAGGTTTTGTTAAAATATTTCAAACTTGGAAAGGATCTGATCTAATATCACCAACGACAAGGGACAACGAAAATTTGAAAAATGGCCAAAGTTGTTACGTTAATGATAAGGAACAAAGCGATAAGACTGGAGAAAGGTTAGTGAAGAATACTGACTAAAATACTAAAATTGCTGCTTTGGGATTAAGATAGATGACGAAATGGGCAAAGGGAAGAAAACTTGAAGTAGTTTATAACAAAGCTCTGGGAATTTTAAATCATAAATTAATTTTTTAATTAGTTGGAGATTTTTCATAACGGTATAAACTTAAAAAAAAAGAGTTTTTCCAGGATTTCTTAGTATTATATATTATTTCTTGGTATAAGGGACCATATTCAATTTCCTTTAAACTAAAACTTTGTTAATTAAATGTAGTAATACTAACCCAAAAATGGACTAGTGTTCGAAAAATCCTACATATTAAATGCTCGCGTAGCCCAATACTCCATGACCGCTTCTTCCATGAGACGGAACCACTGTGAAATGGCGTAATTTAATTATCTTTATTTAACTTAGACGATCATCAAAAGAAGATGGTTCAGATTCCTCAAAAGATAGCAGTCTTCAATCAGACACCAGTGTAGATTCTGAGGACTCGTTTGCCTCGGTTATCTTCGTTCCAAAATCCGATCCGATGTCACCAATCGGATGTGGAAGTTTATCTGCTGGACCTGCATCGCCATTAATTAGAGGAGGATGTCAGTCAGCTCCTCAATCACCTAGAATTAAGCAGTCTAGCTGTCCTACTAGCCCCAGAGTAAAGCAAGTGCCTAATGGTATTCATTCCTTGACTAAGCAACTTAGTTCGCCAAAGGTAAATAAGCAAATTTCATTCTATTATTCAAGAAGATTTTTATAACCAAGTTTATATGAATATTTATGACCTATTTTGTTTTAGCCATCAACAGAGCTACTTCCAATTGCAACAGCATTTTTTCCAGCCGATGATAAAGAACGTGATATACCGAAACCACCTGTAGTAACATTCTTACCGCCTACACCTGAAATTAAAAAAGAGACACTGAAAGTTTTAGCAGAAAAATACTCGGTTCAAAAAATACCAAAATTTCGAAGGACTAGTCTCAATACCCCTGGTCTCACAGGTAAGTTATATATTTAAACGATTCCTGCTCTAGTGATTTAAAGACTGATTGGTTTTATAGGCCAAGCGACTCTCAAAAGGTCGGAGAGAAATCAAATTTGGTGGGATGGTAGAGATAGGTTCCCAACCTTAGTTTGCAACCTCGGAAGGCGGCCGCTCGAGGGGTGAGGGGATGAAACCTCTGACTCGCGGCGTTGTTGGGGTGCTATTTTACACCAAACACCAAGCGCTGCGAGTCAGAGTTTTCATCCCCTCACCCCTCGAACGGCAGCCCCCGAGGTCGCAAACTAAGGTTGGGAACCTATCTCTACCATCCCACCAAATTTCATTTATCTCCGACCTTTTGCGAGTAGATCCCCTTATTTTGTACACATCGCTTGGCCTATTATGGTGTTGCCTTTAACGATATTTTTAGTCAGAGTAATACAAGCTGGTAAAATGAAATAATAAATACTGTACAGTGTATGCAACATATGGACATTTTTTTTATTACCGAATTCTTAGAAAATTAAAGCTATAAACGCATGTTTCAGATTTAACCTGCGTTTAATAGTAAGGCAACAAATGCCATTTTTTTGAAATTGTCTTAAGATATATATATAATAAAAAAGTAAAAAATACACAAAATTGTGTATAGAAATGTTGCTGCAAATTAAAAACTTATACAAAAGTTGAGTGATGAATCTCAATTTTTATTTTTTTTTGTTAAACCTTAACCCCCTAAACGGTACGCCTCTGGTTGTTTTTTGTATATATAATTTTAACATATTTATCAAATAACTTAACTATGGGTTAATAATAAAAAAGTATTAAGTAGTTCCAAACCTTTTAAAACTTTTTACTCATAAGAGTTGATTTAGAAATTTAATTGTTGCATGCATATTTAAATACATTTTATCCAAATTATGTTCTGCCGACTGAACGTAAGTAGGCTGCTTTAGTGCTAATTGGATGAATTATTTTCAGAAAAAAATTTCACAGTCCCTGTGATAAGTACAACATCACCAATAGCGGAAACAAATATTAATATTGTTTTATCTACGAAAAACTCAAGTCCCGATAAATCGCCACCAGAAAGCTCTACAAGCGATGCTTCTAGAGCTGAGAAACTAAAGAAAATTAGGGAAATATTGGCTCAAAAACCAGGATTTGGATCGAAGTCAAGAGGCCATTGTCCAATTGTTAGGAAGATTTCCGATTCGGATAATAAGGTAAAATCATAATATTAGGTCCAAATTATTTGATTCAATAAGATGACATAATGCGAGTTTGTTGAGGGCGTAGTTCTATGAGTTTACAAGGCGAATAGCAGATAATACTTGTTTTTATTTTTGTACTAATTTATAAACAGGTATTCAATTTATAACCACACGTTAAATGGTGACGCTACCTTATTATTCTATAATTCTTAAATGGTAGTCTATGACTCATCACGAACAAACCGTGCGTTTCCACCACATCCCGCGTGTTATACCTGCGTCGGGCGATGGCAATAAAATTTCTTTTTTTTTATACAAAATAGGATAAAAACGAATTTCACGGAATTAAGGGGCGCGGCGTCAGTGGAGATTTTGAAAATAATATTGGGGCATCGTTTATAATTTTAATGGAGAATAATAAATTAACATGAATAGCCGAAATATTTATATTTTTATGTTCTACATGGCGGATGATATAATTTGAACCTATATACCTAATAAAAATTTTGAAATATACTTTCCATTTTTTTTTATAAAAAATATTATCATCCATCAAACCAGAAGTTCTTATAAACCCCCTAGTAAAATTTTTGTATTCAATTTTCAATTAGACAAGCCAGGAAATGATGCCGCGTTTCACGCTGGTATGGAAGGCTCTTAACAATTCGATAATAGTACCTTATTGAACTATATACAAAACAAGGATGACAATGACAATCAGCAGTACAAAGTGTGGAAAGTTTAAAAACCTACAAATCATGTCTTTATCGCTTGTCGTTTTTTTTCTTGTAAACAAAAGTATAGAAAGTAGAAAAATATAAAATTAACAAGTAGTAAATATATTATTTTATTTTTGCCAGGAGAGCAGGAAAGTCTTGCCAGTAATAACCTGTTGTTAACTTTCTCCAGGGATGATTATAGATCTGTATTTTACAGCTGTTATAATTTTGTGTAATAACCATTTTTAAATAATATGAAGTCAATTATTTTAATCAAATTATTAGAAATCAAACCAGACCCTGTTATGGACAACCATATTAAAACTAATAAATGATGCTGGAAAAACTGATTTGTTTCAGAAGAAAATACCGGAAAACTGAAAAATATAGAATGGGAAATTTTAATAATATGAATAAGCTTGAATGACATATCCATTTTTACACACATGGGTAATACACTACGACACACACAGAGCAGATGGTATAGCTGAAATTGCTGTACTGAAACAATACTAAAACGGACATATCATGTTTTGCCATTTGACTACATATTTGTAATATTAAAAATATATGGGTAAAAAATTGCTAATCATATTCTTTGCGGCAATGATAAAGATGTGAGAATATGTTTTTCATAACTCCTAAAATTGAAAATTACCCTAAAAATATTTTTAAAAAGCGAAATAAATTATGAGCTATAGACTAAAACGAAGTATTATCTATACCTTATTATATACCTTGAGGCTACTATGAGGTTATTTCCGTCATATCCGTAAAAATATGGAAATATTATTTAAATCTTTTATTCTGTAAGTCTTTTTATTCTATGGTCGTAATGCATGCCATACTCTAACCAAATGTAGGGTTAAATAATAACCAAAGCTATTATTACTAGGAACTTTATAGCATTTTCAAAAATATTTAGGAGGAAAGTCTTGCCAAGCCGATTCCAAAACTACTAAAGCTGGATATATTTAACCCAGAAGAGGACGATGATAGTGATGGTAGTTGCGTTTCATCCCCAGACTCACTGGACAGTGTTATCAGCATTAAATCCACCAGTAAAGACCTTTTGTATCCAAAGAACAGATTTCAATTTCCAGATACGAATTTGCAAGGTAAAAAGGAATAAAATATATTTCTATCCCAAAAACTATTATCGGATAGAGAAGTAATGACACAAATATTACAATATGTGATATTCAAAGGCCGTGGAGTCACCTTGGGTCCCAAGAAACAGACAGTCATTTTCTTCCTATTTCCGTGGCTACGAATAAAAATTTTACTCACAAGATGACGTTACAGCCTCTGAATATCATACCTTCTAATGTTTGTATCATGAATTTATATCATAGAGTATCTACCATTTAATAAAATTTCAATCTTACCCTAATGTTCTTACAAGCAAATGGTATTTGCGCTTGCTTACGATAGCACAGACCAGTAACCGAAATTAAACAATTTTTTGTAGCCAAACCGATGACCCTTTTGGAAGCTGCCGCAAATGTAGCAAATAGTCTAGATGAAGCAGTGGAAAAAGTGATCAGTTCTAGGCCTAAGAAGAAATTGCCAGCAGTTGATGTATTCTCAATTTTACAAAGAAGGTAAATAAGGAAGACTAGTTTATGTTTCCATAAAAACGTATATAGCTTATTTTGAATTATTATACAGGGTGAGTCCTAAGTTGATACTTATTATTTAGCTGTATATAGAAGGCATTAAAATAAACAACATTTTCAAAGAACTTATAAATAGGCGAGATACAGAAGTAAAAAATCTAAGTGTGGGCCTGGTCATCAAAACGTAGCCCGCTATACTTTATGTTGGTTTTCTTATCTCTTATTAGTCATACAGGTGGTGTTGAGCAATTTGCTGCGGTGTGTTTTTCTGAAGCAATTAATTTTAAATTGGTGGCACGTGAAAATGGTAAAATTTGAAAACAATGAACTGGTAGATATGGTGCTAATTTAGAGTGAGTGTCGTTAAAGTAAGGCGCTTGCTTCGAGATTATCCGCAGAACGCTTTCCCTTGCGGGCTCATCCTTTAACCAGAAGTTTCCTTAATGTTATTCAATGAGCAAGTTAGGCAGAACCGTATTTTATCCGTAGTGTAATAAATGAATGTAAGTACCCTATTTTTGAGTTTTTTGAAAAAAGGTATTAGAATATGATATTTATTTTATTGTCATCTATACGCAGCTAAAAAAGAAGTATCAACTTAGGAATCACCCTGTATAATAACTTAACTTAAGAATTTGTAAATAATAAGTATTATATATATTATATTGCGGCGGTCACTCAGCGGTGAGTCACTGGCATTCGACCGTGACGTTTTGAGTTTGACACTCGGAGTGAGCATTTCCACATTAAAAAAAGTATGTCTGACTTTTAGCAGGTTTAAGATTGCAGGGAAGAGTGTAAAATGTTTCATCTCCCAACCCACCTCATTCAGTGTTTTTAAACAAAATTGTTTTTTTAAATTAATATCTGTAAGTTTCTTTTGCCGATTTTATTGAAATTTGGCACTATTGTTCATTGTCATATGTTGAATTAAAATTTTTAACATTATGTTAGCCTACATAAATAATTTAGGAAAGTAACCATATCTACCAGTGTGCGGTATAGCAAAATATTGGCACCTTTTTAGGGTTTCCGTGGCTTACGTAAGTCTTATACCAAAAAGTGTGTATGTGTATATAACCTAAACGAATAAAATGAAAACCTCCTGCTATTAAGTGACCAATTATCCAATATTGCGTTTCATTTATTTAGTTATTCTAGTTTATGTAACTATATCGTATCATGTTTTAATTTTAAATATATTAAACCAAATAATTTTTTTTTTTGAGTAAGTTAGAAAAATGTCCAAAATCATTATTGTTCAGGCTACCAACCTGAGAGCAGAAATAATTTTTAGAACCAAAAATAACTAAACTTGGTTATAAGGCCGAGGTCGTGTCGACGTAGCCATTTTGAACTTATATTACTGAAATTTAGTAGTTGTGTAGTGCCATCGTTACAACTTTGGATTTGGTATAGAACTACAACGTTGTAAAATATTACCAATACCGCCGTTGTGCCGCAGTTATTTCATCAAAGTCGAGTGCTAACCATTATTTATAATAATGCAACGTCCCAAGTAGTATAGTATTCGTCGTACGCATAAAGAAAGTTGTGGAGATTTTACAGCGATAGATGATTCCGGATCTGAGGCGTTTCAATACATATTTAAAAGTTAGCATATACTGTATGGGATTTTTCTAGCTTATCTGCCATCACAGTAATTTTCGTAATCTCTGCTGCAATAGGCGTATAATTTTTTATGTTTTCTGAGAATTCCAAAATATCTTTTAAGATTACTTAATAATAAATGTGCATCTAATAGTCTAACGAAAATAATTAATTTTTGTAATTTCTTAGGTTTTCAGATACTACACCATTATTAGACGATGATGAAGATACCCTGGATAATGGAGAATCGCGACGTTCAAGCAGCACTTGGAACGAAGAATGTCACAAACATTTAACAGCTTTCGCGGATAAATTAAGTGAAAAATTAATGAAGGAACTTGACGAATACCAGCTTACGGTAGGTTTACATTGCAATGACATTGTCATAATATCATGTAACATGATATTCTTTACAATTAAGAAAATATGCTTTATAGAAAAATTTTCTGATACTTATTATTGAAATTATATACCTCGTAATCAGATTAAATTTAACAGTAGCTTTTAATTGATCACTAATATCAGAAACAACCTTAGTCATATATATAACGACTTTTGAGATACTTAATTTAACCTACCTAGAAATATTTTTGTATCAATAATAAAATAACCCACGACTTATATAACGATATAAAGCTAATTAAATATGATAAAACAGATGACTGTCAGTCGTGATCGGAAGGCTTAAAAGGCCAAATGTCATGTAGACTTAGGTTGTTTCTGCAATTTGTGAAAACCAGCAATGTGATTTATTAAACTTTATTACAAAAAGTTGAAAAATTAGAAAATAAGAGAACAGCTTAGCAGCAACAGATATTTATTCAGACAACAAACCCATCTATTAATTGCTTGACGCTCGACTGAGCGCAGAAACAACCCAAGTTCAAACCTAAAACAAGGACTCGGGTTGCTTCTGTTCTCACTGCATATTTTCAAGTCGTTTAAAACGACTTAGACGAATTGAACTACAGTTATTTCTGCATTTAGTCGATGAGAATATGTCTTATAAATGTTGTTCCATTCATAACTAAAAAGTGAGAGAAGTGTATTCTAAGCTATATTTTAATAATCCTTCGTTTTGGTAGTTCAAAAGGTCTTTCATTTCAACCAGATAATAATTGAAAATATATGAACCAGATTCTAAGAGATGGTCGATGTTGTAAAGTATCGATACTGTAAATCATAAATATAAGCTGTGAGAAAAATAATGTGCCATATTCATTAGGAGAATAGTACTCATAGAGCTTAATATTACAATAAATTAATTAAAAACAGACTTTGTAACTTCATCAATCAATAAAAATTGATAATTACTAAGCGGCCTAACAAGACAAAAACATAATATCTTACTAATCCAAAAAGCACAGGTACCTAGTTTGATTTAAAAAAGTTAGAGAAGTAATCTTTTAAATGGATACATTTTTATAATTATTAGTACTATAAAATTAATTATCTTGTAAATATATTAGTACTGGAAAAGAAAAATTATATTAACCATGGTTTAGACAGCTATACATTCAATATCTAGTAGTTAAGCATTTAATATTTCTAAACAATATTTTATTATTAGATGGACAACATAGATGATCCATATATCCATCGTCTGAGCGAAGAACTACACGATCTCTCTATATTAAGCGACGAAATCAAGAAACAAAATGAGTACCTCACTCGTTTATCAAAAAGCACAAACAACAATCAAAAGAAAAAATTGAGAAAATGCACAAAGTGTAAAAACCATACCGAGTGTCATTGTAACAAATATCCTAATCGAACTAGAAACCGAACCAAAACTGAAATCATAGTGAGCAATTCGGACGATAGTACGAGTAGTCAAAGTGGTGTATCCTCAAGTGATTCTGTAAACAATACCTTAAGCGCTAGTGTAAACCCAGCTTTAACTAATTATAGTAAAACAACTACGAACGCTTTTACCAAATCAGAAATTCTTGCAAGTGTAAATGTATATCAATCTAAATATGATGCGAACCTTTTAAGCCACACCGGGCAACGCGTAGACAGTGTAGTTTATTGTAGTGGGGATGGGGACCACCGGGAAAGAAATCTTGAAGGTAGTGTGGAGGATAATGTGGAGTTGAGTGACATAGTCAGATGTCATGGAGAGGGTAAGCCAGTGATAGTGAAAGAAAGTTCAACGGATTCATGTGATTCTACTGATAAAGGTAATTTACTTTAGTATTTTTTTTTACGTAAAACTTGTATCTTATATTATAAAGGTTCTTTTATGATTAATATTACATCAGTATTACTGCTAATATTGAAAAAATTACATTATATTTTGTTTGACACAGTCATCAACAAATGGGATCCTTTTCTTTGTTATTAGATGATTTAAACAAAATTGGACTTTGGTAGAAGTTCTTGCTTGTCTTGACACGGTCGGTACATTTACACACGGTTCACTCTATTGATCATTTCAGGTAAATTATCCAAAGGGAGTTTGATAGTTTAGTTTACATAAATCACCAAAAGTGAATTATTTAATTTATTTTTTGAATATTAACATGAAGAATTACAGATCTATGGAAAAACTTGACAACCCTGCGTTGGAGCTGGTTTGGCCGCCATTGTGGAGTTGTTCGTAAATCTAGTATTTAACGTAGCGCTTGGACGACGGAGGTCCCTAAATCATGAATTTTAAGTCACAGTATTGCCGTACATTGTATTTCGTTATAAATTTCAATGATTTGAAAAATTTGTTCATTAATTTGATTTTTTTTAAATCGATTTATGCAGTTCTTGGTAACTATTTATTTATTATTTTTAATGCCTAGCAGAAATACTGTGTTTAATAATTTAAAATTTTAATTACATGACACATCACTAGACTATCACCACAACATACACAAACAAACTAAATAAGGGCGATGCGGCGTGCGTATATAAAAGAAATTCAAGTTTTTTTGCAAATACAATGCGCATATTTGAGAATAGTTTTTTTTGTCTAACCCTAAAAATATTTAACGATAGTAAATCATGGAGCGGTTTGCCTGATTCCTTCAGCAGAGTACAAAATAATCTATGCCGTGCCTTCTACGCCGATATTTGGAAATAATATAATAATAAAACAAATTGAAAAAATATGTAGTCCAAGCCAAGTCGTAATCTACCACCGTAATTCACTTGAGGTATGTGGGGGGGGGGGGACTGGATGGTGCAGCGAGTGAAGATCACTAGGACTAACAAAACTAGGCAACAGTGCTTTAATTTAATCGGAGGAGGCCTCGTAGGTACTGACTGCAATAATATAAATTATTTTGATGAGCCTCCTTGCGCCATCTATGAATTTAACGTCAATGCTTGTTTTAGTGATATTTACCATATCGTATTATTGTTTGACTCCTTTATACACAAATATACTATTCACTCTAAGACAATTGTTCGCGCCAGTCACTTTTCTTACTTGTGTACAAATTAGAGCAACTTAACATTAACTAAAAATATAATGTCATGGTTCTTTCAATTTTAATACAAATATTGGTATTACGGCCAACCCATGTTTAAGATATATTAATTATGTTATTTTAAGTATAAAATTAAATAATAAATGTATTTAGTTTCAGGTAGTAGTAGTAACTCGATAATCTCGAGTGGTGCAACTTCAATAAACTTCGGTGGACCCTCTATAGCGTCATCGGCAGGTGACCTTACAGGGGATTCCAAAGATTGTGGTAGTAATGGGGGAAGCACCGCATCTCTGATTTCCTTGGAATCAAGGAATAAAATCAAACTGGAACATATGGACACCTTATCCCCTGGAAATATTACCAAAAGGGATCCATCAGGGTTAAGTGATATTTCGCAGGACTCCTCATGGCCTTCGGACGAGGTCGGTGGGGAGATAACTTACCACAGGTAAATATGAAAATCTAATTTTGCCTTATATGCAGATCCTAAATTATAATTTAGACTGGCAGTCTTAAGGGAATGACAGTATCTAATACTGATTCTGCAAGGGCATATTTAAAGGATTGATGGTCAGGCTGATGTAAATGTTTATTATTCAAGACTGTAAATAATGGAATTAAAAATATAATTTAAAAAATTCTAATCTAAACTACGGAACACGTGTGGTATCACAACGGACCTAATCAGGACTACGTGAGACTGTTTGGTCAGAACCAAGGGTCTGCCACTCTTACCTAACCTAACCTAACCTAAGGAAACCGCCATACTTTTGTCAGTCATTCTATATCAGTGGCGGCTCGTCGAGTGAATTGGGTTCACTAAAAAAGAATAAAACCAGGAGAAAAGTTTTTCGACAATATTAAATATGAATGTACCAATACAGCTACCATTTTAGCCCTTAAAAAATAATTATGTTCGAATTAATAATATTGATTTAATCCGAATGTATGCATAATAGGGCCACGGTAACTCCGATGGACAATAATTATAAACACTCGTGCATTTTGGCGCGCCCCAGCGACCGTGTCCGTTAGCTCAAAGCAAGTGAAGACCCAACGCCCATTCATATTCACCATTGCTATGGTTACGTGACGTCTGTGACGTAAACAGCATGTAACAATTTGCATTATGATGAAGGGCAATTTAAAAATAGATCAGTCGTATGCACCATTGTTTTAGCATTGGTTCGCCTAACCTTGAGGTATTTATTTTGAGGCTTCGCGAAACTTACGGTTATACATATCGTTTTTACGTGATTTACTATGTGATTAAAAAGTTTTGTTATTATTTTTCAGTTAATTTAGTACTGTATGTATCTACTTAGTTGTGTGTTTTAAAAATGAACCCAATTAATGACATAAATTGTAATTTGTTGGAAACTCCATTCAGTCGTTGGACAGATGAAGATAAGAGAGACGTTTTGTTACACGGATTTTTTGTCAATGTTTGTTTAATTATCCGCACTATACCTAGCTCTTCACAATTTTTTAAGACCGCGAGCCGTCACTGTCCTATATACGAATATAGTTTATATACGAAGATAGTTTTAAAATTGTAGAACTAAGCTCCAAGTTTCATATAAAACGTTTTTTTCTATTTGCTCTCGTTCCTCCACACATCATTGGTTCACCTGGTGTAATGCTATCATGTCATCGTTAAAAAAAAGTTAAACATTTTGAATGGCAGTAGAGTTTTGGACTTGCATTGTCTCTATTTGTTTTGAATCACAACGTTTCAACTGGTAAGTATCTCCAGTCTATCTCAGTCAGTGAATACTATATAAACATTCACCTCAAGGCGACTGGAGATACTTACCAGTTGAAACGTTGTGATTCCAAACAAATAAAGGCAATGCAAATCCAAAACTCTACTGCTGTTCAAGAATTGTCATTGTCTTAACATCTTTAGGTATTATTCATGAAGGTAGCGTATTTCATCAGTTGAAACTGGACTGTTTATCAATAAGATTTTTTTTTAGGTATTATCACGTGTTTCGTAAGGGAGAATTAGAAAGACTCATCGAAAAATACGTGGACGACCTTCACGTAGTCTCCTCGACTTATGAACATGCTAGCTGGTGCATAATCGCCGAAAAGGTCCAGATTTGGACCATCTGACCGTTGAGTCATAGCTTTAAAGCTGGCATAAAGTCAGTCATTTTTCGCACAATGTATATTTCTAGGATAGTTATCATAATTTAAAATAATTATTAAGGATGTTGTACATATTTACATATTCACTATTAATATTTTTTAATTTTATGCGCATGATGGGGGGTTAATGCTTATTTAGTTGAAAGAGAAAATAGGTTTATACAATAATAAGTTCCTGTAAGTCAATCATTTTGCAAAGATAATTAATTCCTTTTTAAAAGTATATCTTGGACCCTTAATATCTTTAAATAATAAAGAATAATCTTACAATAATCTCTAGGAATGTTTTCCATCGGAATATAAAGGGTGAATTAACGATAGCGCAAAGTAATTTTATGCCTAAAAGATAAGATGTATATGGCTGGATATCCTGCACATTTTAAAAATAGTTTAAATTATACAGGATGCGTTCAAAAAGTAAGGAGTCACACAGTTAATTTTTTTAAGATAAAACACCCTGTATATAATTACATTTTTGAGTTATAATTACAATTCTACACCTATTTTATATACCACACTTTAATGTCTAAATTCAAGTGTTTATCAAATATTGACATTCAAATAAATGACATTTATTCTACTTTTACAGGCTGCAGCATCCAAATGGTGCATCTTAGAAAGAACCGATTTTACAGGTTTAGCCGGTAAACAAAAAGTTGGTATTTCTGAGTAGAAAATACAAAACTAGATGGGATTGAGAAATCTGTTTATTTCTAAGATGCACCATTTTGACGCTGCAGCCATCAAAGTCGAATGAATATCATTTTTTAAATGTCAATATCTTAAAAACAACTGAATTTAGATGATTTAGATGTAGTGTATTATATAAAATAGTTGTTGAATTCTAAGAATAATTTAAAAATATAATAAGACCCTTTATTTTTGAACGCGCCCTGTATAATTCAAAATGTTTCTTATATCGGCATATATATTACCTTTCATATTTTGTTAGCAGATATAAAAAAAAAGAAATTGTTATTTTTTGCAGGATGAATTTAAGTACTTAGTGCAATTATTATTTTTAAGCCTAGATATTTCTTATCTTGTATTTTAAGTTAATTAGTAAAAGCTCAATAGTTTTGTGTTCTATAAAATACATATATAATTTTAATTAATTATTATATAGCTATAAATTTAGTTATATTTTTCTACAAACCTTAAATTTATATTAAAAATTTTATTTAGGTAGTGCTCATTAAGAAAATGTTCAGATGAAATCCACTCTATGATTTATTCTATTATTTTTTATTCACTGTAAACTGTAACTGGTAAATACATAACAGATCGGTGATTGCCATGATTTATTTTCTGAACTGACTTATAAACAACTCTTGTAAAATGCATTGTCTTTATTTGT
This sequence comes from Polydrusus cervinus, assembly GCA_935413205.1. Classification (NCBI taxonomy): domain Eukaryota; kingdom Metazoa; phylum Arthropoda; class Insecta; order Coleoptera; family Curculionidae; genus Polydrusus; species Polydrusus cervinus. The sequence goes on from OW284514.1 coordinate 50,259,377, forward strand.
TGTGAATCACAACGTTTCAACTGGTAAGTATCTCCAGTCGTTTTCAGGTGAATACTATATAAAAATGGTAACTACAGTTCTATTTATACTTGCCAGGTACAATGACGCACAACTGAGATGAGTCATGCGCATACTTGATAAGTCATGCGTTTTAAATCTTATAGGTACTTTGTTAATTTTACCTTAGATTTCTCTTAGTTTACGGAACTTATTGAAAATACTTACCAGTTGAAACTTTGTGATTTAAAACAAATAAAGACAGCAATAGCTCTCATTCATTCACTGACAATTTTTGCACCCACTTTCTGTAACCAATCAGAAGATTTCATTTTGAATTATTACCTTGGCAAAGAATAAAATTTCCGGAAATATTCATGCTCCAAAAATTCTGCAATCCAAAAAAATCATATTTTTTAGTTGCAAAGGAAATAACTAACTTAATTTTATTCTTATTCATGGATCACTATGTTACTTCACATATTTTTCATTCCTAATTAAAGTGTTAACTTTTGGTGTAATATTTTACCCAATGATAAATTTTCTTACCGAATCTCCCACGAGCGTGAATTATAAATCCGGAAATTTTTCCTCACGATTTTTTCAAGAAAATTTCGCTACTTCGAAAAAATTGCCGGAAATAATTCATGCCCTAGGGACATAAATAAATGAATATTTTTCAAACTATATCTCAAAAACTGATCGAGACCTTAATACAATCTTAGAAAATTGAACCTATAGAATTAGCAATAAACAACTTTCTAATTACGTATATACTACATTTAAATAAGGGTTAAATTATAACATTGACATTAGGTGGTATAAATAAATAGAGTACCGGCTGTTGGGGCTTCCTGCAGTTCTTTCGCCGAAAAATGAAAGGGTTGACAAAATTATATAAGGTGAAGTGGGGTAAATGTGATATCGTTTTTGAATGGTTCACGAACAAAGTGATAAAACTTACACTTCTAATGGAACAAAACAAAAAATACTCATTGCTTTGAATATAGTTCTTAATTGATTCTAGGACTGACATCTTTTCAGCTCCTTTTTAAAATATGTTAGAATATTTTTTTTTAAACAATGTGATAATGCTGTCTTGCTACCTATGAATTCGTTATTTGTAATGAAATGGGGCAAATGTATACCAATTGAAGTTTCTTTATTATTTTTCTTTTCACAAAATTAAATTATATCAATCGAGTGAAAAGTTATAAACTTTATTTCGAACTGACATACAAAAACTAAAAAATTAACAACTGTGAAGGGTGACATAAGGTATTTTAAATTGTTTGGAAGCCCCAAATATCGTGTTTTGTACTGCATTCACTTCATTTGTTGCCAAAGTTAAATTTTCCTTCGTATATTTCATAACAGCTGCATTTATTTTTTTGATATAATATGTTCGCACCATGGTGTCTAGAACAACGGGGTAAATACCTCACAATTGCCCCAAATGGTTATTTCACATTTGCCTCTTAAGACATTTTTCACGGGGCAAATGTGATATAATAAAAAAAAACACAACATCGTTATTGTTTAACGATAACGATTTGTACACACGCTATATAACTATAAGTTTCAAAATACTAAAGCAGACTTACCTTAACAAATATTAATTTCACTTGAAAATTGTTAAACACGTGTCGACTTAAATGTTGAGTTATAACGAATAATTGAAGCGCCACTAGAACCTACATTGGCTGGAAATTACGTTTGCTCTAGTGTTGCGCCTATTCGTACGCAAGGTTAAAGAGTTGTTAGGTAGATGGCAGTTCTAGTCATAAATTTGAACTTGAAATGTCAATCATCCCTGCAATTACCCCGCTAATACCCTTTGCCATGGCCAGAGAATTTTGTTTTTGTCTTTACATACATCGTAGGTGCAATAGATCATATTACTGGACTTTTACCTACTCCGTGGACTATGTTGCCGTAAGTACCTTACTAGAATCCTTTAGTTATTGTCATTAAAATTATTGAAAATTCCTGATGTAAAAAAGAACAAAAATAGTAAAAAGTTTTTTTTTTTTATTCAACACTTTCATGTGTCTCTATATTAAAACTATTCTAAAAGACTAACCATTAATTTTAAGCTAATAAGGCTTAAAAACTAGGTACTTATCTAAAGTCAATCCAGTGATATCCCATAGGTTTATCTATCAATTATTTACTGTCTCACTCGCGCACTGGCCTGACCCGCACACAAGATCAAATGGTTTGGTCCTCTTCAATCTCCGGACTTGGCCTTGGTTGTCAAGCAGTTGAAGGGCTTCCACGTTGTCATGAAGGTGTAATCTTGCCTCATGTTTGACAGCATACCTTCTAATCTCTTCTTTAACATTGGGCATTTTTAAATCACGATGAATATCCGCATTGCGCACATACCAAGGGGCATTTACATTATTGCGCAACACTTTGTTCTGGAATGTCTGAATTATTTTTACATTACTGTCTTTGGTACAGCCCCACAGCTAAATGCCACATAGTAAAAAGTATTTTAAAAAAATGCTCTCGAGTTTTTACAATAAATATTGTATTCTACTCATAAATATAAAACTTGACAACGCCCAAAAGTGTGTAATGGACAGGTAATGCTAATAGGTTCAATGTTCTAACAGAATGCAACATAAGTATCAAAATTTCAAAAATTTAACCGAGAGTCATTTTCCATTCATATTTTATTAAACAATAAAAAATTTATATATTTATCGAATAAATAATAAATATAATTTAGTCTTCCGTTAATTATATGGTCCAATCGCAACATTGTGGCTGGTTACAATATCCCCCGTATTCTGGATTATTCTGAAAGGATAAACCCGATTCGATTGGAGACACCCAACAAGTAAATTAAATTAAGGATAATACAATTCTTTGACATGTTAAATATTCACGAAAAATAATTGCTATTCTTTGTGTACAAGATAGTAGAAACTTTGTCAAACTTAGTATAATGTCACGTAAAGATTGTTAAGTTTTGTGCTGGTATTTATGAAAACATGAAATGTTAATTTTATTAATAAAAATAAAGTATTTAAATTTAAGACATTTCGACTTGGAATAAAATACTTGGCCCACTTTGCATCAAACGGATTTAATCTGTTCTTAAGATTTATATCGGGTTGCATAACGCATGCATTTGGTAAGGACTTAGATGAATTATTTTGTTTCTTTGGCGAATTGCCCTCTTTATCATTTTTTTTTTGACTTCATCAGAGAGATTTACTGTTATATGAGTATTAATTCGACTGGTGACTTAAGACATTATTTTTAAATCAGTGGTTAATTCAGGATTAGTTGAGAATAGAGTTATTTTTTAATATAGGCGGCAATATTTCTAATTTAAAAACATGTGGAGACAACAAGAGAAAAACCTGATAAATAACATTTTTGGTTTTTACAATAGTGCGTTTTTAAAAGCTACTTATCATGTGGATCTGTTAGCTCCAATTTTAAACTCCTTATATCTCTAGTCCCGTTGGCCTGTTTGTATTTCCATAATAATTTACTCTTTCTTAGCTATTCTGTGCTACTAAAAACAGAAAATTCAAAAAAATGGACGTATCAGGTTTTTCCCTGTGGTATTCAAATTAAAATCTGTTAAGAACATAGATCGTATGTGTACCAAAGAGAATAATTTTATTAAATTTGTTTCGCCATTTGATTCTTCGCATGTCTTCACATAGATTCTTTAAACTTTTTTTGCAAGGTATTATCATATTTTCGTGTAAAAACCAAAAGGAATTAATTATATTGGATTTTAAATTTTCTTTTGTTATCCTAATTGCGAACAATTTATTCCTGCCGAGGGCCCGTCCATATATCGGATGCACTAAGGCCTGGCTTGGCTCAATGTGCTCACCCTGTTTGATTTTTACACCCTCTCAGTGATCCCAGTGCCTTGCACTGTGTTGTGTAAGTCAACTGGGGACAGGGTCAGGATGTCCTCTAGTGCGAGTTTTGGTTGCCCGAGTATTTTTTGCCTCTTCCGACCTAGTGACTCACAATGGCAAACTATGTGTTGTACTGTCTCCCTGACTCATCATCAGTCAGCATAATCTATAGCCAAGATATCAATTGTACAGTTACATTCTGTGTAGATAATTCTTAACAGCCATGTGTCCTGTCAGAATTCCAGTCATAGATCTCAGCTGATTCCTATTCATTTGAAGCAGTTGTTTCGTTAGTCTCGAGTCTGGATCCCCAATGAGGCGTTTGATGTGTTGTTTCAGTATATTTTGTGTTCACTTTTGATCCATCGCTTTATGGCATCTCGTACTGTGCACCTTGGAACTCCGAGTGCCGGTTCTGGACATATGAGTGAATTTTCTGAGCCTTTCAAGTTCATCGGCTTTTTTGTTTCCCACCTTCGTGTCCTGGTACCCACTGCAGTATTACGTTGTTTACTTTTGCCAGGACCTTCAAGTCTCCTTGACATAACACGGTAGATATCTAAAAAACCAGTAGCCAAGAGCAGGTAGGTGCCCCTATCTTAAAAGCAACTTTCCTAGTTTTGCCAAATACTTACCATCCTAAAGTCTTAAGTTTCTGCTTCTAATTTTTTACAACAAAGGTACCTAATATTGACAAGTCTTTTACTATCATCTTGTAACCAGAAAATATGAAAAAATGTCTTCTACAACCTTTAAATAGTTGTTTAAGTTTCCGTGAATTTAATTCTAATTTATATTCTATACGGGTAAGAGTGGACTTCATAATTTAGCAGCTTGTAGATTTTATACCTTAACATAGTCAATATAACTTCTGACATATAATGCAAGAAACTTTGGCAGAAACTGTTATGTAGAAAAGAAAAATTAAAAAAAAGTTGCAGAAGCTATAGAATGTATGACTCTGTATATAGCCTATTTGTAGTTTAGTAAAACTTAAACTGTGTTCAAATTCTTCTGTAACTTTTGTTTCGCTGTATTAAAGTGCAAGTTAAATAAAACCAATCCGCATCAGCGACGTTTACCAAGCAATTTTTTTTTCAATATAGGAGGTATTAAACTTAAATAGCAAAAAATCATCATAAGGTTATTATTTTAATTAATTTTCGGAAAATTAATTAAACAGAGGATTGCGACGGTGGCTTAGTGGTAAGTTACTGGCATTCGATCGTGGCGTTAGGAGTTCGATCCTAGGAGTGGGCATATGCACAATAAAAAAGTATGTCTGAATTTAGGTACGTTTAACATTAAAGGAGTGTAATAGTATATTATTGACCATGGTTTAGACAGATACTATTATTGACCAAGCGTCGATTTTTAAAATTTTTTTTATAATTTTAAGACGACTAGTTGTCTAAACCGTGGTAAATATATTATTTTTCCACTACTAACACCTTTTTAAACTCTAAATTATTAATTAAAGTTAACATACCTTCTTAGGGTTGCTTCTGTTTTTTCAGTCAAGTGGCCTTTGCTTTGAAATTTGCAGCATTTTTTTTATCTTGTCAAATGGCATTCTTAGTTGTCAGTATTTTTTGTCGATTTATCTAAACATGACGTTTTCATATATTTTTAAAATAAAAAAAGTCAAGTTGCCTGTTTTATATTGTTTTTGCCAGAAGCCTCTATTATTGACCGCTGTCAATAACGACGGTTAATAATAGAGGCTTCTGGTAAAGGGTAAAGAAAAACGATTTTTAAAGTTAATAATCGGTCAATAATGAATGATTTTAAAGTTAGTAGTGGAAAAAATGTATTATCTCCCAACCCACCCCTTTCACGCCGGTACTCAGGCCGGATAAGATCGGATATCTCGTGGGGTGCGGAAGAAGTTACACACTCCCCAATCGGAAGGTCATGCAATGGCCCAAGAAACCGAGGGTAAGGCCTGGGGGGGAGTCGCATGACTGACGATCGTGGTTCGGAACCCACGTTAAGCTAGGTTCCCTCGGGAATGGCTCTGGCAGCGAACGAAGAGGTAGAAAGCCTAATTCGAAAGAATAGCAAGAAATGACAATTAAACAGAATTTTTGATATAAATATTTTAATTAAAAAATCAACAAAATGTGCCCCTTCCTTTAATTTGTTAGAAATTTAGTTATCATTGTGTAACATAAAATATAGTAATTGTTTGTAATAAAAAAACAGGAGAATTGGGAAGTATTGCGGGGATGAAATAATTCCTGAGAAAATAGCATTTTAAAAAGGAATATCTCAAAAACTAAATGTCTTCTCCGAAAATCGTGTTCAGTTTTGGAATCCACACCCAAAATTACCTGCTCTTGAAAAAATCATCAATCTTAACGTGGGAAGAGTAAGACTTCCGTTTTACTTTCTTAGTACCAAAAGGGCTTTTTGTTTGGTTTTATTACTCGCACTAAATACTTTTTAAATAATACTGTATAACCTGAACTCTACCACTTTTTCTCATCTGCTTAAGGTAATCTACGTAAAATTATATTCAGAGCATTCATAAAATAAAAATAATTTCTATAAAATAGATTTTTTGGCAGGACAAGATATATTATACTTTTTCTTGCTAAAACTGTTTCAAACATATTAAAGCAGTTTAAAAATGGCTTTATTGTGATGTCATTCTAATTATTCAACAGAAACACAAAAATAGCAACTCATGAAATCGCCTGTCAATTATGGTTATTTTTTATGTCTTTTTATTGAAGGTATTGACATTTTTACCGCTAATAAGCAGTTCCATATATGAAAAAAAGAAAACACGGTAAAAAAGTTAAGGAAAATAAAAATCAAAGTAAAAATATGCCTTTATATAAGAAAGAAGCATCGTTTTCAACAAAAGCTTTAAGAAGTGTTGACTATAAAATATAATAAAGTAAAAATTGAAATGTTAGATTAAAAACTGCAAATAATTTTGACAGATTTATTATTAAAAATAACCTTTTTGCAATAATACATTTATAACTGTTTTTTGAAATATTTTAAATTTTCATATTTTCATTTCAAAACTGAATAATAACTAAACATACTTTTAGAAATATTTTTAATTTCTTTACAAGGCTTTTTCAAATAAAGATATTCAAGACATGAAAAAAACCATTATTAGTTTTTTTTTATATGAAAATTGATTCAGATTTAAAACATTATTTTTATTTTATACCATACATACTCTCGATAAGTGCTCTGGTGACATTCATTATTGACAAATTACAGTTTGGAGACGCTGTTAAACTGTGCTTTAAAAACATTCTAACTGTCACATTTGATGCGTCATTGTTTGGCCAAGAAAATATATCAGCTAACAGCATTTTTGAATAGTTTTAAAACTCCGAGCGAGAAAAAATTACTATAATATTGCAGGTCGTTATTTCATGTGTAAAAAATCCTGTAAGAGATGTGCAATTTTCAAAAAATTACAGGGTAGTTTTTAAAAATTATCGACAGCGAAAGACCACAGATATATTCATATTCTACCGAATACCACACGTGCATCAAAATTTTTAGATAATTCTGCATTTTGTATGTGTTGTCTTAGAACTGCATTGAGTGATTCCATTTCAAACAAGAAATGAAAATAAAGCCATGAAGTTTCAATACAACAGATATTAATGCAAAATTATCGGTAATTTTGAAATACTAGTGGTATTATTTCCGATAATTTTAAAAGCTTCTAGGTGATATTATTATTGTTATTATAGTTTCTAAACGTCACTTTTACTGACAAAAGACCTATGTCATATTTATTAAAAATAAAAATTATTTTGTGATATCTGTTGGATGAGTTATGTGTAGATAACGGCTGGCCCATTTGTGTGACAAAGTAATATATCGTTCCCAGTATTAAAGTTTTTATAAAAGTTTGAGGCGTAAAAAATATATTATGTTCTAAAATTATTTTTAAGTATACAGGATGGTCCAGGAAAGTAGGACAATAAAAACATACAGTTTTTTAAATGGAACACCCTATATATTTTAGAATTTTTCTCACAAAATTATTCATATAACGCCATATTTAGTTTTTTTAATTTTTTGCAACGTTGCCAAACAAAATGCAAAAATCTAAAAATTTTGGAAAAAACATGATAGTACAAAGTTACCTGTATTTCTCAATTAGAGTATCGAAAATTGAAAATTTTTTGTAAGCTCTTAAATTTAGGGATAGAAAAACTTTTTCAAACCTTTAAGTAGGTACTTAAAACTTTATACAGGGTGTTTTCTATTGACATTCGAATATAGAAAACTTTAACATACAATAATTCTGTTTTTTCAAATGAAACACCCTATATTAATTAGGTTCGCCTGATGGATATTTTAGGTATCTTTTATTACTGTTAAGTCATACTTATACCTAAATTGACTAGTTTTTTCCAATATTTCGAGTTTTATTTAAATTTTCGTGAAAAAAACTGTAATTTTTTTAATTGGCTAACTAGAAAAATAACTAGTTAGCCAAGACCAGCAAAGTTAAAACAAATGTAACTAAATATAATGTCATATTAAAATATAATAAGTATAGTACCTATCATATTTATTTATTTATAACTTAAACAAACCTAAATAACACTACACCCTTTCAATAAATCACCAAGCACAATAAAATAAATATTTTAAATGACAATTAATAGAGGTTAATGACTCATGAGTATCCGTTCTGAGTTAAAAAATAGTAATTAAACCAACCTCAAGAATCCCAAGAATGGTACAACCTTAATAAGAAAAAAACCAATGGCTATAAATTTAATCTACGATTAAAACTTTTACCGCATTTCACATCAGAACAAGCTTTTATTTCTTTTAAATACAAAATACAACTGCACCAAAAGACTTTATAACATGTTATTAAGCCACTTGATATAGAAAATAAATCCACAAAAATTTAAATAGTGTAAAGGTAAGTAAACAAATGAATCGAACATACAAACAATGACATTAGACTGAACTCACGAAAGGCGAAGTTTCGTGTCGTTTGTTCTCGATTCATTGATAGTTAATAAGTAATTTAGCTTATTTTCTTCCGTACTAACAGTTTTTCTTCTATTTCTTTTATTATAAGTCAAGTTTCCCTTTCTGTCAAACCTCTTCATTAAATTTTTGAAAAATGGTATATTGGAGTCGTCTGTCTGGATATTTTTCATAATAAACTTTTGGTGCCTCAATATATTTTTATCACTTGCACCAAGATTGAAAATCATATCAATCATTTCAGTACATACTTCTAAAAATATATTTTTAAATACTAAATGTTAAAATTAACACCTAAAATATAAGAAGACCTCGTCGAAAAAATATTACTATTATATGAATTTTAATTAGACATTATATTTAATTACATTTGTTTTGACTTTTCTGGTCATGGCTAACTAGAAAAATGGAAGATATAGTTTTTTCATAAAAATTTAAATAAAAATCGATTTATTGGCAAAACAAGTAAATTTAGATACTTAAAATAGCTATCAGACGAGCATAATAAATATAGGGTGTTTCGTTTGAAAAAACAGAGTTATTTTATTTTAAAATTATTATTCAGGTGTCAACAGAAAACACCCTGTACAAAATTATAAGTACTTAAAGATTTGAGACAGTTTTCTATCCGTAAACTTAAGAGCTTACAAGAAATTTTCAATACTCTAATTGAGAAATACACGTAATTTTGTACTATCAAAATTTTAAGATTTTTGCATTTTGTTTGGCAACGATGCAAAAAATTAAAAAACTAAATATATCTTCATATAAATAATTTTGTAAGGAAACAAAAAATGCTAAAATATATAGGGTATTTAAAAAAGGTATCTTTTATTGTCCTACTTTTAAAACCATCCTGTATATTTAAAAATAATTTTAGAGCATACATTTTTTATAGCTCACTACTTTTATAAAATAATTTTTTTGATATCTTTACTAGTAGAAACAGTATATTACCTTGTCACACAAATGGGCCACCCTGTATAACTAAAAAATAAACTGAGCTTTATCAGCCCTTCACGGTAAACTATACAGAGCTTTTTTACTTGAGAATATTTAGTGCTGATCAACTAGATATACCTAATTTAATAAAATAAGAACTTATATAGGTTAAAACTTGTAAATATATTAAGTTACGTAAAACGAGTACCGTTGTTAGCCCAATAAGTAAGAGTATTGTTTATTCCATTTTAGATTTTATAAAACACATGTGCTAGAAAGCCCTGTATAACTTACCTCTAAGTGTGTTATAAAATTTGTCATCTCTTTCTATTCTTTTGTTTAATTTTTCGTTGTTGTTAAAGTTTAATCTACTTAATAATATAAGAAGCATTATTTGCAAGTCATGTTTTGAAGTGGCGGTTTTGTTAAAAACTTAATTTTTTCCACCAGTTTATAGTCTATTTCAGAAAGTAATAAAGGTTCATTAGGTATGGGACTACAGAGTGACCCAACGAATATTTAGGCCACTTTTATAATTTGGCATTGATTTCATTGCAACACTTATTTTTATTAAACTTTATAAAAAAATACAAAATACAAAAAATACATTATACAGAAATTAAATTATAAAAATTTCGCCAGTTCTCTGGTGTCACTTCCTTAATGGCTTGATCAAAGAGTGGCTTAACGTCTTTTATTTTGAATGTCGTGTGGGTCTTTTGCTACAAATTCTTTCACTTGCGCCCAAATATGTTCTATAGGATTTAGTTCGTCACAACATAGCGGTGTGCACAGCACAGTTATACTTTTCAGTTATATCTTTCACGGCATATTTCATAAAACGATGTTTGTATAAATTTGCTATAGCTAACAGTTCCTTCTTTATCAAATTATCTTTTTTTTTGTTTGGTTAGTTATCATAAATAATTTAATGCACAAAATTCACCTGCGCCTATGGCCGACACCGAAATTAAGTAGAACTGGATGGAATTTCCCATTTTATGACACCTTTTTGAAATAGAATATAATAATATAAAAAGCATTATTTGCAAGTCATGTTTTGAAGTGGCGGTTTTGTTAAAAACTTATATTTTTCCACTAGTCCAGATTCCTTAGCAGAATATCGTTTATAGTGATTATTTATGTATTCCTGTAGTAAGAAGGATTGTAGTAAGTCTATTTTCTTTAACTGCTTAACATGTACGGTGATATCTGTATCCAATGTTTTCATGCAGTGCCGCAACCAGAAAATATGTTCGGGGGGCTCAGTGGTCGTAATTAAGACATTTTTTTTCTCAAAGCAAGGGCAGTCAGGACTACATTATTTCATGATTTTGTATGTAGAAAAGGCGCCGCAGGCGAAAAATCTTCGGAGCCACATCTACAGTTCGTTAGAAATCCACCCAATTACTATTAAATTTCGAAAATTATATTGATTACTTCTACCCCCTCTAACTAAGCCATGACTGGATTAAATTTGGCTTCGTGAATGTTTTTTTTCCACTTTTTTCTTAAAATTCCTAGCTGGTTCTTTAATTTAAAAAAAGAAAAACATTTTTTACATTTGAAAAAAACATAAGACGTACCTATGTATGACCCTTACCAGGGCTTTTCGGGCTCGGTCTTTTAATGCTAAAAAATAAGCCACTCCTGTTATTGCCTTTAAACACATTTTTATACAAATACTAATTTTTCTATAATTGCATCAATATTGTTATAAATTAAGGAATTTTACTATTTAAAATATAGATTTAAAAAACTGGATAAGAAAGTTACTAATTCACCTGCATATAAGTATTAGTTATTTATTATTTAACTACTTGTCTGAGCTGAGCTGACATAAATTGACTAACTTGTCATTTTACTTGACCAAGTAAGTCAGAATAGCTCAGCCAAATTTTATTTTCCCTTATCTAAAAGCTACCGGATTTATAACTGACGTTATGGCGGATTAACATGTCAACTAAGCAAAAGGGCCGTTTCATTTTTATTAAGTCTAGTAATTTCTTCCAATTAGCTTAGCTAAAACGTTTGGTCAGATAATAAGTGACTACTATGTGAATAAATTCGAAAACTAGTAGTTGAATCTGATATTTTCAATACGCCTAAGATGCGAGAACTGTTAACTTTTCATCATGTTTAAGGGCAAGATTCCAAATGTGACAAGGATACAGAGAAATTCAATCACCTTAATGTGACCTCTTGTAAATAAAAGAAACGTGTAATTTGATCCTCGATTGACCAAACTGGTACATTTTGAAATGTTCAATTTTTTTCTGCTATCTTTATTAAGATAAAATAGATAGACTATTAATACAGGGTGTCCCAGATAAGGATGCACTCTACAGGGATCTCGTTAACCATTTAAGATACAAATACTGTTAAATGAGAAAAAAGTTGCGCCCAATTAAATTCTGCAACATTGTGTTTATTATTATATACAGGGTGGCGCATCGAAAACGAAACAAAGACATTTAAAGTAGCTCAGTTCTTTTTGGGAAAAACGCTCACACCCGTCGATTTTGTTTTCGAGGGGACACAAAACTGGCAAAAAATGTCGTTAATACGTGCAGCCCCATGGGCGGGGGTGGCACCATCCCTAAAATCTTAAATGGAAAGGGGGTCGAATGATACCTTATTTTAAAGGTATTTTAACTCCTTTTATAACGATGTAAAATTCATGTACTTCTAGTAAAGGGAATTGAAAGACCTTTAAAATAAGGTATCACTCGACCCCCTTTCTGTGTCTCTGTTTTGTTGTCGATGCGCCACCCTGTATATTATTTGGAAAAAGCCGAATTTTCGCAATTTCAATTTTATTTTTTTCTGATTCTATTTGAAGAGATATGTTATTATAAAGTTTACATTCATTACCATTTTTTACAAGTTTTTGTAATTAGATTTTTAATCCGACGTTTCGTTTTTTCAAAACCATCATCAACTTTGCTTTTTTAAATAGGCGAAATATTTTATTTTATTATTTTTAAATTCCCCTCCTTCTTTATATTTAACGACGTATAATATTTAAAACTATTTTATTTTCAATCTTCGTAACCTTATCCAATTTTTTTTTCTGTCTTAACTAGTAGGCTATATCAGGCACTTGTTTAAATAAATTATAAATATTTGTCCAATAAGAAATTAGGTTAATGAAATCGTTTAGTGCAAAGTAAAACTTTTATGTTGGGTCTTTTTAAATAAAAATTATGAAAACCTATTCAGGAGAAGAAAAATTGGATTATAATTTATTATCGCCGTCCAGAGTCAAATTATTTCTAGTTGGCTTTGAAAACAAAAGAAAGTTAATACGTAAAAGATGAATTTGCAGTTATTCTTATTGATAATGTGTTTTTAAGTCCGAAACGTGTTATTAATACTTGGTATGATACGTCGTTAAATTATAAAGAAGGAGGGGAATTTAAAAATAATAAAATAAAATTTCCCGACTATTTAACAAAGCAAAAGTCATGATGGTTTTGAAAAAGAAAACGTTGGATCAAAAATCTACTTACACCAACTTGAAAAGGAGAAAAAACGGCAATAAATATGTTTTTTTTTATTTTAACATATCTTATCAAATAGAGTCAGAAAAAATAAAAACGAAATCGTGAAAAAAACTTTTATTATACGCAACAGATATAGAAAAATTACTGGCAAATCTTCCTTAAATGGCGGAACATGAAGATTAGTACGTAAAACCAGATAAAACAGACGAAATTATAAGATTTCTAAAAAAAAGTAATTCCATTTTTAACCAAAGGTTTTAAGGTTATTCTCTTTTCACTATAACAGTGTTGCTAGTTTCTAAATTAACGATTATTTTGAAAAACTTTATCACAGCTAATGTTAAATGTTCATATTAATACACAAAACCCGTTTTTAACTGTTTAAAACGAATTCTACAGCTTTTTTGTTGTAGGTATCTACTTTCGAAAATATCCTCGAAATGATGAATACGTTTTTTAAATTTGAAAATACAATGATGCACAATTTAGTAGGGCGCAACTTTTTTTAAATATAACTATCTGTTTATCTTATATGATTTACGAGATCCCTGTAGATGCATACTTATCTGGGACACCCTGTATAGTACACATCGCTTGCAAGTTTTGAAAGGGTAAGCGTTAATTTAAATGCTTTAAAATTTTTACATTTTTTGGTCATAAAGCTAGCGATAGTCGAAAAACAGAGGTAGTGAATCCATTCCTGCCATCACTTCGAGGTGAATTAAAGTACCTGCTTGCAAAATAATCGGAAGTGCTTATTTTTATTAATATTCCGGGCAAACGCAGGCTGATAAACATGTTCTCTGTCAATACAAATGCAAGGAGTCAATAAAAAGGTTCATATTGTTATTTTTCGGTACAAGAGCTTGGCGTGCGCTGGTTACAATCCATAAGTCGCGAGCGGCGGCCAAGTAATTGACAAAGTCGTAGTTGATAGTTTATGTCACAACTTGGTAGTGGTTGATCAAGATAACAATGAAATATTAGAGAATGACATGTGGTTTTATCAAGATGAATTGCCACCGGATTTTGGTGTACATGTCTAAAACTGTTTGGATAAAACGTTTCTTAAAATGTGGATAGATAGGAGAGCGTGCATGGATCATTGAATGACCTCCTAGATCTCCACATTTCTAAAGTAAAATTAACGTCACCCTGTGACAGTTGATGACGTTACTCACATATGTATTGCACAGTGAAATTTTTGTCCTACAGGTTATCAAAAATCCGTATCTGATATCACTTTTGGTTCATAATTAAGTGATTCCGAAACATAGAGTGATTTAATTCGAGCGTCTGTTGGAACTTTTGATATGAAAAATATTTCAATACTAATAAATAATAAAAATCTTCTTACTCTAATAAAAAGAATCAAAGATGGTGGCTACTTTTGGAATTGGAATTAAAGTGAAATATCATTATTTTACTTAGACATACCAAAATACTTCAACATGCCTAGTAAATAACACTTTTAGTACTTTTAACAAAAGTTATAACGGCCGGTAACTGTAAATCTTTCTATTAATAAAAAATATTTATAAACATGCATAGACCCACCCATACATACATATACAGGGTGATTCCTAAGTTGATACGTCTTTTTTAGCTGTGTATAGAAGGCATTAAAATAAATACTACTTTCAAATACCTTTTTTCGAAAAACTAAAAAATAAGGTACTACATTCATTTATTACACTATGGATCAAATGCGGTTCTGCCTAACTTGCCCGTTAAATACCATTAAGAAAATTTCTGGATGTAGGATGAGCCCGCAAGGGAAAGCGTTCTGCATATAATCTCGAAGCAGCACTTTGACGACACTCACCGTAAATTAGCATCATATCTACCAGTTCCTAATTTTCAAATTTTACCATTTTCACGTGTCACCAAATTAAAATTAACTTGCTTCAGAAAAAGACACCGCAGCGGACTGCGAAATAACTGACCACCGACTCGTTAATTGCATGACTAATAAGACAAATAATATAAAGTATAACAGGCTACGTTTTGACGACCAGGCCCGCACTTCTGTATCTCGGCTATTTTTAAGTTTTTTGAAAAAGTTATTTGAAAATGTTGTTTATTTTAATGTCTTCTATGCACAGAAGAAAGAAGTATTAACTTAGGAATCACCCTGTATATTGTATATACAGGGTCTTACAAATTCGATGCATTAGCCTTACTATCTTGATAGCTATAAGTTGGTTAAAAAAAAAAGTTGCATATTTTAATGTTGAATAACTTTTTAAAAATTTTTTTTAAAAATTCCGATGACTTCCGAAGATAACCGAAAAAGAAACTAAAAACTCAATTTTTGTTTTTAGTTTTTTTTACGACAAAATACTGATTATTTTGAAAAAGCACGAGAATTTTTTTAGGCCACTTTTTTATGCTCTTCAAAAATATAGTTTTATTTTTCAGATACGACCTTAAATAAAGACCTGAATTTTTTAAAATTTTGATGTGTCGCACTTTTCATAAATCATTAGTTTTGGGAGGTCAAAAGCTACTTAAAAATAAAAAAAAATTCAGGACCGTATTTAAAAAAAATGAAGTAGCTAACTCAAAAACATAATGTATCTGAGAAAATATTTTTTTTTTAAAACAAATAAAGTGTCTTAGGATAATGCTCTTGGGTTTTCAAAATTATCACTATTTTGCCGTAAAAAAATAAAAACAAAAATTGCTTTTTCGATTTTTTCAAATTAAAATATACACTTTGCCTCCATTTAACCAACCCTCTATATATAATGCTATGGATCGAATTTATAATACCCTGTATATGTATATGTCGGATGCGACTCATTCCAAGTCGTGATATCAGTCTGGCGAAAAATATTGGACTACATGAAAATAAAAACTTCACCTCCAAAACAAAATTACCAATAAATAAAGTCGTAGAAATACTTAGTTAATTAGGTAAAGTAATGGCTTGTTTGAAATAAATACCTTGCATAACTACACAAATCCGTTATAAGTATAGGGACATTTTTATTTACAGCTTTCAACCATGTATCACTATAACCGATTTTTTTTTATAATTTAGTAGTAGTACACAAAAGTATTAAACTTGTGCCTGTCATAATATGTTAGAAATGTTTTATACCTTATAGAATCCAACGACGTTACGATGTAAAAATATTTCATTCTATTATAAATTTTAAACTTCTAATCCTACAACTGCATTTTATCTCTGTTGTGTTTAATAAAAATATACTGAAACGTTTCTCGTTGTTTTATTTATTTTTAAATAAATATAATGTTTATATATTCTTGGATGGATAGATATATTATCCCAATTGACTGAACGAATATAATATAATATCCACCCTTATTAGGACAGGGGTGTAGTTTCCAGCTGACTATTAGTTCTTAAATGTTGTTCCAATTCTTATCAATATGGCTGTCTATGATGTACGCTGCACAATTTTTTTTCTGGGATTGGCGGAAGAACCAGTATACATAGGCCTATAAGGCCCTTGAATTCCCTATGGTCTGGAACCCGAACCACGTATATGCTCTAGTTATCCAATTCACACCCCTAGAGGTCCATGTCGCCCTTCTCGGTCCCGATATTAGGAATCACTAGTAGCATACTGCATTCTTCTATCCACTAAATTTCGGACATACTTTTTTTTTATTAACCCTAAACCACCGTAGTGAGGTCACCGTGACCGCAGCGAATTTTCATTACTAAATATCTTATCCCCACTTAAATCTAGCGGATACATATTTTCGGTACCTTCAAGTGGATGAATCGTCGGTTTGTCGCAAAAGTTTGTTAGTGGCACTTGCGTTGGCTTGCAATATAAATAAGAGTAAAATTACAAAGCGGTCACAGTGACCTCACTACGGTGTTTGTGTTAGTATTTTGGTTGTGCCGTTTATATGGGGGAGTGACTTTATTTTGTGTTTTTCTGACTAATTTGTATTTCCATTGACGTTTAACGATAAGTCAGAATCCTACCACATCCAAACGAGTTCGGTTTGGTGATCCAGACTTTGAAAGTACTTTACTACAGTGGGAAGAAGAGACGGAAGATGGTCAAGACATTAGCGACCAAGAGACTGTTGATGCGAACTATCATGAAGAAAGTGAACATGACACAGACTCTGAGATTGAACTTAGTGATCATGAAGGAGCAGAGGAATTGAGTGTACAAACAAGTGAAAGTGAGATGGGCGATGAAACTTCCGAGCAACGTAAAACATTTTTTTATTGGGAAAAATAGATACAAGTGGTCAACTGAGAGTTTTGTTTCTCGTACGAGAACTTAAAAGCATAATATCATAATTCAACTTCCGGGGTTGCGTCCGTCAGCCGTATTGGGGAATAAAGCTGATGCAGTTAGTTCCTGGAATCTCTTGTTTACAGATGACCTATTACTAATCGTTCTGCAGTGGACAAATGTAAAATTACAAGGTATTAGAGCGAAGTATAAAAATGCTCAAAGATCCGAACTGCAAGATTTAAATTTGACTGAACTGAGGACCTTTATCGGATTATTATTTTATACTGCTGTATTTAATTCCAACCATGAAAAAATCTAAAGAATATTTTCTACCGACAGAACAGGACGTGAAATTTTTCGATGTGTCATGAGCAGGAATAGATTTGCAACTTTACTTATAGCTTTACACTTTGATAATCCTGTTGACAGAAAAGAAAGAATTCAAGAAGACTTACTGGCAGCGATTTCAGAAGTTTTTAACATATTTGTGTCTATCCTGGTGCCAATATGACTATTGACGAAATGCTCATATCGTTCAGAGGTAGATGTAAATATAAAATGTACATGCCTAATAAGCCGTGCAAATATGGTTTAAAGATGATGTGTTTAACTGATGCTAGAAACCATTATTTTTACAATGGATACCTATATTGTGGAAAGGATACCGATGGTATGGACTTACTGAAGCAGAAAGAAGGCTTTCCAAGCCAACGCAATCAATTATGAGGCTTTCGCAACCTATACGGAATACGTACCATAATATAACTGCTGACAATTGGTTCTCATCCTTGGAGTTGGAGATAAAATTATTAGAGAACGAAATAACGTACGTTGAAGCATTTAAAAAAAATAAGCGAGAGATACCTCCTTCATTTTTACCACAAAAAAAAATAGAGAACCTGGTTCAAGTTTATATGGGTTTACAAAAACTATTACCATGGTGTCACATATGCCAAAAAAGAACAGGGCAGTGATACTAATATCTTTGATGCATCATTCACAGTGTTTTGATGAGGATGTAGGCAAACTAGAAATTAATTCCTTTTATAATTCGACAAAGGGAGGAGTTGACGCACTTGATGAAAAGTGCGCTAAACATTCAACTGGACGTCGCACTCAAAGATGGCCAATGGCAATTTTTTTCCGACTAATTGATATTAGTGGCGTCAATGCCCATGTCCTTCATCAATCTTTCAAGGACAACTCAAAAATTGTAAAGACAGATTTTCTTAAAATACTTGCTGATGAGTTGATAAGACCTAATCTGTATAAACGTGCAGAAGATGTTAGGCCGAAACGTGAGCTTCGAGCTACAATTCATAGAATTCTATCTCTTCCTAATTCCAACGAAGAGGACATTTTTTAGAGGAGAAGCTAGAAAAACGAAAAACCTGTAGCTCTTGCCCACCAAGACTTAAAAGAAAAACCTAAGAAAGACTTGCGGTCATCCAGACCGCACTACGGTGTTGACGTTACACTTTCTGCACTACGGTGGTTAAGGTTAAGCGTATGTCGTATGAACGTATGAGCCACTGCCGCGTTTTTTTTTATATCTATTTATTTTTTTATCTCATGGTTCAATTA
The DNA here is from genome assembly GCA_935413205.1 of Polydrusus cervinus. Classification (NCBI taxonomy): domain Eukaryota; kingdom Metazoa; phylum Arthropoda; class Insecta; order Coleoptera; family Curculionidae; genus Polydrusus; species Polydrusus cervinus. Next base: position 50,278,526 of record OW284514.1, read on the forward strand.
TCGAAGTATAAAACATTTTAACAAATCAGTATTCCCTTTGCGGATTAAAAAAAAGTATAAACCTTTATTAACGCAATTATAACACGATATAAAAAAATCAATTTTAGTGTGTAAAATGTTTGCAAATGTACCAGAGAAACTGCGGCGATGGCTCAGCGGTGAGTCACTGGCATTCGACCGTGGCGTTCCGAGTTCGATCCCCGGAGTGGGCACAATAAAAAAAGTGTGTCCGAATTTTAGTTGCTTTAAAAATGCAGGGAAGAGTGTAAAATGTATCATCTCCCAACCCACCCCATTCACGCCTGTAACCAGGTCGGATGAGATCGGACATCTCGTGGGGTGCGGAAGAAGGTACAAACTCCCCAATCGATAGGTCATGCAATGACGCAAGAAACCGAAGGTTAGCCCTTGGGGGGGGGGGGGGAGTATCGCATAACTGAGGATCGTGTTTCGGAACCCACGTTAAGCTGTAAGTCCCCTTGGGAATGGCCCTGGCGACGAATAAAGAGGTAAAAAGCCTAATTCGAGAGAATCGCAAGATATGACAACAAATTTACCAGAGGTAAGCAACTAAAAATATGTAGGGGAGAAGAGGGAGACTTGATCACCTGGGAGACTGGTTCACCCTAACAGATTTTCGAAATGATATACTTACTTTAGAAATATTATATTGGCAACATTACATTGTCATTATGCGGCCGACCATTAGGTGCCATTCGGTTTTGTAAAAGACCGCCGGCTAAAGAAGACGTTATCATTGGAAATTTTTTCTAATAATAATTAAGCAGTGCTTTTATAAGTTTTTCAAGTTAGTTTTGACTATTTTTCTGCTAAGGTAAGTATTTATCTTATATAGTACATGTAATCATAAAGTTATTTCAGATATTATAAGGTCTCCTTTTTTTCGTATATTTTTTAAAGGACACATTTTACAAAATGGCGGCATGGGGAGACTAAATTACTGCTGTTGTGGGAGATTGGATCATGGGATCAAGTGTCACATATATTCCTAGCTATTGTCGATTTTTCAAAGAATAAATTAAAATCATTATTAGGAAGAAGTATGTAGGAGCTGGCGAGGAATTAATTAATCATCTCAATATCTGCAAAATCATATTTTGATACACAATAAAACAAATTTCAGATGCCACGCAAGTATAAGAGGAAGGAAGGAGCGAAAAAGAGAAAACCCATAGATAGCCAGAAACTAAAAGCAGCAGTTGTTCATGTCATCAACGACAATGCATCATTAAAAAGTGCTTCTAGAAGATTTGATGTAAATATTATGGCCCTGAAGAGATATGTTCGTGCTGGTAAGTATCTCCAGTCATCTTCAGGTAAATACTATTTAGTTTGTGGCGGCGCCAGGATTTTTGATATGGGTGGGCACAAGTGGGCCCGATAATTTTTGAGTGGGCACTACTAAAATCAAAAATGACCTCCAAAAAAAAGGTCTATGTTTTATAGCGCAACAAGCAGGGGCAAAACTGCCCTCTTGTCCGAGTGACGTCTAAATAAAAAAAAAGGTCATCGTTCTCTTTAAAATAACATGCCATACCACTCCATTCTTATCAAAACTTTCATAGCCAAATTCTGCTCTCCCCCACCCACCGGAAATTCCTCCATTACAAAATTCAAAACTCATGTTTCTAGGGTGGGCCAATGCCCACCCTGCCCCCCCTTGGCGCCGCCGCTGGCATTTACTACTCAACAATACTGAATAGTATTAACCTGAAGACGACTGGAGATACCTACTGGTTGAAACGTTGTGATGTAAAACAAATAAAGACAATGTAAGTCGAAAACTCTTTTATAATAATAAAAAAATGGTTTTGTTAAATTTAAGGCTAGATTTTTCTTATTGTAAATAAAGCATTACAATCCCTACCTTATATTGACTAATTATTTATAAACCTAACATTTATTTATTAAACTGCACGGTCAGAATATTTAATCCCCATGATCACACCCAGAAAGGGTGAACAAGTCACCCAGAACTTGGGGATAATTGATCATTCTGCATAGCTTTATACATTTTTTAATAACTTCGTTAAATAACAATATAATTGATGTATGTTATCAAATAAATGGTTCCTATTAATCAACCACAAAAAACTTTACAGCAAAAAACAAAATTTGGAGATCAAGTCTCCCTCTTCTCCCCTATATTGGTGAGGAAAATGCCGGGTAAAGATATTTGTTGGTCACAATATGTTCTTCAATGTATCATTATCAAAATTAATGTTATATTTTTATAACAGCTAACGTTTACTTCATTTCTTCACTAACCATCACACACCTAGATATCAATGACCGAGTTCTTATTAAATCGTCATCGATTGGAATTATTCAACATATTTACCGGTCATATAATTTTATTTACAACAAGGCAAGTCTAACTTTCACATTTTTAATTATATACAAAGACCTGATATCCGGAATCCTCTATACTGACCACGATTAAAACTGTTTTATAAATTAAAGATGAATATTGTTGCACAGCTAATTATTGTAATTTAATGAATTATTTCGAATAGAAAAAGTGTTAAATTGGATAGAAAGACTAACTCGGGGTATCTTATTATTTTTTTAATGTATCTATTTAAAAAAGACGAGGTATGCATCGTTATTAGGTATTTTAAGATTAATAAAATCTAGATAAAATAGAATACTAATAGATTTGACCATTATGTTATTTCCATCCGTTTCAATATATGCTGTTACTGTAGTATAAAGGAAACAGTAAATATTTCTACCCTCAAGGCCCTATAAACTCCAATCGACTCAAATCGAGGATCATAATGGAGTGCCTAAACAACCTGAAAGACCTAGCAGCAAGGAACAATAGGGTAGAACTCCTATGGGTTCCTGGTCCGGGGATAGCGGGCAACGAAAAAACCGATGAACTGGCTAGAGCTGGATCATTTCAAAAACTCAGGGGCCCTGAACCCGCCCTTGGCATATCAAAACAGGCAACCAAAACAACATCAGACAGGTGGGCGCATCAACAATCCTATCCCGATGGTACAGGATACCTGATCAAATCCAAGCGAGGGCCACTATTGGGAAACCCTCTAAAAAGCTATCAACTGGGATGTTGCTTCTAACGCGCACCCAGCTAAAACAAGTGATCGGCCTACTAACAGCCCACTGCCACTTAAGAAACCACCTACGTCGAATAGGAATTTACAATGGTCCTATTGAATGCAGACTTTGCGGCGAAGAGGACGAAACCGCCTTACATATCATATATAAATGCGAAGCACTGACCCAAAGAAGATTCAAAATCTTCGGAGGAATCCGATGTGGGGATAACCTCCCGCATGACAAACTTGGTAGGAATTTACTGGGCCTCATAAAAGAAACAAATCTTTTCTAACAAGCTAGGGGAGCACAATAAGCCACTAGGCTGCAGTGCAGGAAGCTTGGGCCGAACGCCCGACCCCCGCCTTAAACCAACCAACCAACCAACCAACCAATTATTCAAAACAAATAAAAACCTTGTATTTTGAGTTTTTATTTAAAAATAAAGAAAAATCAATCAGTAAGTTTACGTACATAATGAAGAACCTACACGATAATTCAAACTGCCAGTCTAAATGGTCGTGAAGTGATATAAAATAAATCCATCGTTATTCATGCATCAGTATTGCTGCTTATGAGAATTTGCATCCATCTGACAATCAATCCTTAAAATTTGCCCAAGGGGCAATCGGATTGACAGTCCGGCCCCGGAATAACAATTTGATTTATTAAGGGCATTTTGACATTCGTCAATCTGATTATTCTAAAAATTTTAATAAACAATGGTTATATAGAGTCTAAAGTGTTATATCACGATACAATAAACATAAAGAATGTAGTAAACTATAATAGTTTTAAAATTAAAAAGACCCAATTTTATAAAGTCCTCTTAAACCGAAGAATAATTCTAAAATCGTATAAATATCCGAAATGGTCGATTTATAAAGTGGGATTGACAGCAAAGTTCAATTTAAGAGTAATCAACCTGGTCATAACTTGTTAGGTTATGAACTGCAGAATAGTTTTGGACTTGCATTGTCTTTATTTGTTTTAAATTACAACGTTTCAACTGGTAAGTATCTCCAGTCATCTTAAGGTGAATACTGAATGTTACGTTACATTATATTATGTTATGACCAGGCAAATCAATTTTAACTTGAACTTGCTGTCAATCCATATTATAGTTTGCTTCAGTTGTATGGAACCCAAATTACACAGTAAACACTAACAGAATTAAAGCATTCAAATGAAGTTTCTGAATGTATTGGCAATTAAAGCTAAGTGTACTCCCGAGGCTGCTGCTCATAAATTTAAACAAAGAACAAATTTGAGACGCAATACTCCTTTAATTTGAATACAGATTATTTCTAATAAGCATTGTAATGACATTGAAGTATTTTCTGCTACATTTACCACATTAAACTCGATATAAAAACAAGCGTTTTTCGCACATGTATTTACTAATGTAACTAACTGATTCTTGTCTAATTTATATCATTTGTCATTTTTCATTTAGGATTAGTCAAAAAACCCAATATTAATATATTGTAAACAGCGAAAGATTCTTTAGGAACTCAGTACTGTAGCTTCCTAAATTTGCATTAAATAAATAAATTATAAAATTACCTATTTTGAAATTTTTTCGATTTAAACTAGACCTCGATTTAAACTAGACCTCGATTTAAATCGAATTTATAAAATTGGGTAAAAGGACATCGATGATTTAAACCGAGGTACAGTTTAAATTGAAGAAATGCCAAAAATTATCATTTTATAATGTAGGATTGGTCAAAGTTCAAGTTAAAAGTGATTTACCTGGCCATAACTCAATATAATGTAACATAATGTAAAAAGAAGGAAAGGAATAAGAACACAAAGTCTTCCTCCACTTTTATTTTAAAGAAAACATTTTTTTTATGGGTTGAAAAATTCTCTACATGTTTCGAATGCAGAAGAATTCATCTTCAGTAGAACAAATAAAAAGAAAAATTATAAGATATCACCTTAACGGAGCATCCAAATTTGCAGGCACAAAGAACCAGTTCAATGAATAGAACGGAGAGAAAATCATAATGTGACTTGCATTATGAAAAAGAGAGAAAAAATTATGGGTTTATGGCTTAGGTCACATAAGAGTTCAAATGTAGAACAAAGGGTTCAGCAGAAAAAGTTAAAGTTCGATTATATAGAATAGGATGTAAAATTGAAGAATTTTTTTTAAGAAAAATCATTATGAAAACTTCGGAAAAGAAGTTTGAGGAAGAAAAACTATATTTGAAAAAGTTCTTAAATAAAGATGTAAGCCTTTATTTAAGAACTTTTTCAAATATAGTTTTTCTTCCTCAAACTTCTTTTCCAAAATTTTCATAATGATTTTTCTTAAAAAAAATTCTTCAATAAGTTTTCATAATGATTTTTCTTAAAAAATTCTCCAATTTTACATCCTGTTCTATATAATCGAACTTTAACTTTTTCTGCTGAACCCTTCGTTCTACATTTGAACTCTTATTTGCCCTAAGCCATAAACCCATAATCTTTTCTCTCTTTTTCATAATGCAAGTCACATTATGATTTTCTCTCCGTTCTATTCATTGAACCGGTTCTTTGTGCCTGCAAATTTGGATGCTCCGTTAAGGTGATATCTAATAATTTTTCTTTTTATTTGTTCTCCTGAAGATGAATGCTTCTGCATTCGAAACATGTAGAGAATTTTTCAACCCATAAAATATTTTTTTTCTTTATTATAAAAGTGGAGGAAGACTTTGTGTTCTTATTCCTTTCCTTCTAAATTTTCACTCCACTTTAAGTATGGACTACTTCTTCAAGATAATGTAAAAAGTTATGACCAGGTTGATTACTCTTAAATCGAATTTTACTGTCAATCCCACAATATACCTAATTCTACTATTTTAGAATTATTTTTCAGTTTAAACCTAGGATTAATCTTAGATGACTTTATAGAATTGGGCTTACACCTAGCATTTTTATGGTAAACTCGGTATAATATCTTTTTTCTAAAAAAAAATGCATTTAAAAAAAATTATTTTACGGGTCCAAGCGATTTTTCCTAATCCTGTATGGACATCATATTTATTCTCGTTTAAGGTATAAAATACAAACTTATATTGGCTCCTTATTCGTATTTCATTCGCAATTTATTATCCGCTAATTCTTTTACATGCAGGAAGTTTTGTCTTTAAATATTTAATCTAAAAACCGGCATGTTATTCAAATATGTGTGTAGACGGATTCGATCTCAGTAGATCTTATATCCTGCCACCTAAACTTTCTTCACCTGACTAGGTATATCCTTGCCGTAAGCAATTCAACAGTTACTTGATAATGAAAAACTCATCTTTTAGTCCAGTAACATAAATATCACAGTGGTTATATTTGTAATGTAGGTAGTCCTAAAAAATTTAATACCTAGTATGTGTATGAGTGTATCATAAGATCTCATCAAATTTTGGGTTGCACAAAGATTTTTAACCAGAATTAACTAACCAGCGAGTTTCACTGTAACATAAATGACTTTAACTTGAAGAAATAGTCCATACTTAAAGTGGAGTGGAAATTCAGAAGGAAAGAAATAAGAACACAAAGTCTTCCTCCACTATTATATTAAATTAAAGAATCTCGTATGTTCAGAGAAACTTTTTACCTCTACATGTTTCGAATGCAGAAGCATTCATCTTCAGGAGAATGAATGAAAAAAGAAGAAACTAATAGGTATCACCTTAACGGAGCATCAAAATAGTAAGTTCAGTAAATAGAACTGTGAGAAAACTAATACACACGTGGTATTGTAACAATAAAAATATATGGGGTTCAGGCTCATGGCACTGTAAAAGTTTATAATATGCAGAATAAAAAATATAACATCTCTGTCTGAGAAGAATGGTTGGAAAAATGTGGAATAGAAAAGTTAATAATTAATCGAGAAATTGAAGGTTGGTCATAACAGAAAACTGAAGTGTGAGGAAGAAGAAATTATAAATTATGTTAAAATATTTGGGTTATTGTTTAAAGTGGCAGTTCTGACAAGGTTCGTCAGATGAATACCTGAAAAAGTGTCCATTCGATGTAACCTAAAAGAAATCTCTCTTTTTCAGGTATTCATCTGACGAACCTTGTCAGAACTGCCACTTTAAACAATAACCCAAATATTTTAACATAATTTATAATTTCTTCTTCCTCACACTTCAGTTTTCTGTTATGACCAACCTTCAATTTCTCGATTAATTATTAACTTTTCTTTTCCACATTTTTCCAACCATTCTTCTCAGACAGAGATGTTATATTTTTTATTCTGCATATTATAAACTTTTACAGTGCCATGAGCCTGAACCCCATATATTTTTATTGTTACAATACCACGTGTGTATTAGTTTTCTCACAGTTCTATTTACTGAACTTACTATTTTGATGCTCCGTTAAGGTGATATCTATTAGTTTCTTCTTTTTTCATTCATTCTCCTGAAGATGAATGCTTCTGCATTTGAAACATGTAGAGATAAAAAGTTTCTCTGAACATACGAGATTCTTTAATTTAATATAATAGTGGAGGAAGACTTTGTGTTCTTATTTCTTTCCTTATAAATGACTTTGATAGGCATTATGTAGGTACTCACAATTAAATGTACCTACCTGATTAGTAAATTAAAAAATAAAGTAACTGGGCCAGTATAATTGTGAGAAAATTATTTCTGCCGATGTCATGTATGTTACATTCAATCTTGCTGGTTAGTTAATTATTATTAAAATTCTTTGTGCTACTCAAGGAAAAGTAAAATTCATATTGATTGAGGATGGCGTTATTTTTATTTCATTGTAAATTTTAGACAGCATAATTAGTACCTATTTCAGATTCAATTGTATTTTAAATATGATAGATGTCCGTAAATTATGAAATTAAAAAAGATACAGGAGCTAGAACAGGATAAATTTATGTATAAATGAATTAATAAAAAGCAAAAGTCTATCAGTGGGTTGCATAAGGAAATATAGTTTTCGTTTAGCTTAATTAAAAAGACAAAATTTAAATAGATTCTGGCATAGTCAACTTCGTATTTGTGAGAAATAAATTTATATTTTAGAAGAATTGGCATCTGAGAGCACTAACAGCGGCAGTCTTTTGCTAAATCTAGGAAAATTTTACGCAAATACGCAGTAGGCCTTGCTAGCCTCTGATTAAATTTTGTCTTTTTGAAGTAAAACATCTAATAGGTATTTTTAAACTACATTTGACATTGACAAATCACAGGTTGACCAGTTCAATCAATGTTGGTGTTCGCAGCATCAATTCCAATGAAAAACCAACCGCAATCTTATTTAAATCCATGTCCAAAATTGTTCAAAAATGAATATAAAAACAACAACAGTAACAGAAAAAAAATTTGCCTACTTTTTATGTGAGGTTAGTACCGTCACTCACGTAAAACGGTCACTAAGCAACCGGGCTCGCAACATCGCATCGTTTACATCTCACTTACATCCCACTTACATCCTAATTATTGTGGAATTTTGATATATTTTCATTTAAGATAAATGTAATTTTTTTTATTTGCTCAGAGCAGAAAGATCGACAAACAACTTAGGTTAGATTTTTTCAATTCAACTGTCATTTTATTAGTTTGGTCTTCTGTCAATAATTTCGGTGTTGCCACATATAAAACCTTTTATGTTAGTTAAATAATTTATTTTGTTCTTAGAACTTTATTAACTTATTTTAAGACAAAATATAGATAACATTTTGAAAATAATATGATAACTTTTTTATTTTTCCGCAAAAGTCCGTTTTGGAAAATTTTATTTCTATTGGATTATTTTTCAGACATAGTCACTGTATTATAATATAAAAATTTAAGAGAACATTGGCAACATTGTCAGCTGCCGGTTTCATGCTGTATATTCGATGAAGTCCGTATTTTTGTTCCAATAGTTTTTTTATTTATTTGACGGCTTAAAAACATCAAAAAGTAAAACACAGTAAATGTTATTTTTTGTTTCTTTATATACTACAACTAAAATCAAAATTTAATGAAAGAGTTCATTACTAGCTGGATGCCAGTCACAGCTTCTGACGTAATTTTTAATTCGAGTCGATTAAATCGTATATATTTTTTCAATTCTGTCAGGATTTAAATAAACTTTAAAATGAGCGTTTCTTGGTTGAATAATAGGACATATTTTCAGAATATGTTCAAAGAAGTAGTTCATTTCTCAAGAAGACCTGGTTTTATTTCCAAAAAAATTAAAACAAAAAGTCAAAGTGCCATTAATCAATTTTTTATTTCTAAAGATATGACTAGCTAAACATCTTCACCCTCCACATAATTAACATACAGTTTTAACACAATTGTTGGCTCCAAACAACTACCAATCGAATAATCATTATTTGCTGGACTATTGCAGTACTTATCATCAGCCAAACTCGGCCAATGTCTGCTGAAATGAGCACGTTTTCTCAGGTTACTCGAAAATAGGCTCCTATTCTTTATACCAAGACATCACTATAACTGCTGAATGTAATTGACATACTTGACGTACCTAAAATATTAAACATTCTAAACGTCCGTAAAAAGAACGAGATTCTTAAAACGAATAATATTGTAGATACAGGCTTCTCGGTCTCTTTTCACCTTTTATTCTTGTTTTTAATCATACCATACAGTTTAAACAAAACGCACGCGACTTTCTTCGCTCTTCGCTTGTTCTGAAACAAATAAATTCGCGCATTGAAGCTGGCCATGACCGTGAAAGATTGGTTGTTTTTTTGGCCATATTTTTAACTGGTGTTCTAATTTAAGAAATTCAAAAGGTGTTAAGTGAGATGGTGTAAGCTTATCTAAGTAAAATAAATATTAGTGAAAAATAAATTATTCTAACTAAACCCAACTAAGTTCAAATTTTAAAGTGATCCTTGAAAAGGCAATTTTAGCGACAAATGGTGATTCCTTAATGAAATTGACGAAAATCCCATTTTGGAATAATCTGCCTGACTAATATACCTACATTTATGGATTCTGATGAAATAACTAAGAGTGGATAACTGGGAATGAGGTATGTATACATTTTAACCTTTAGCAAGCATATTAGTGGCTTCGTATACGTAATAAAATATTTTATTTTAAATAATAACACCATCAACTAACTATAAATACATTCTTTTAAAGATACAAATTGACATGAGATTTTAATTGTTTTGTGATATTTCTCGGCTAGCGATTAGAGATGCCTCAAAAATTTTGAAATTCAAAAATTACGTAAAAATATATTTTTAAAATTTTTGGGTATACGACGTATTTCCTGACAAATGTATTTCTTACACTACTGTGAAAATGTATTTTGGCTAGCTCGACGTTTAGAGGTACCCAGGATTTGCTTTTAATCGATTCTTTTACCTTAAATCTAATTTCTTTGATTTTGTCCTAAATGCTGGTAGAATAACTAGTAAATATTTCACAAAATATATAAAACAGACCTCTTGTAAGATATTGTCATGGTATAGACATTATGATATTGCCTTTTGAAATTTTTTCGACTTATTTACTTTTTCAATAATTTGAATCATTTGGGGCACCTCGAAATCTTAATCTGGGGAAGTGATCTTTTGCGCACATTTTAGTTAGGTAACTAAGCATTTTAAGCAGCTATTCCGTTTTGAAAATAAAAGAAAAAACGCCAATTATAACTTTACTCCACTCTAATACATACAGTGACCTGCAGAATTCTCGTTCCATAAGGAAATTTTTTTTTATTATTGATTTCATGGAAAATTGTGTTTCTGATAAAGGTTTCTGAGGCTCTTTGAACTAACAAAGGGCTAATTAAATTTAAAAAAATTGTGGTGCATACGAGGGAGATTCAATCTTTTAATAGTTGCCCAATAGTAAAGCAGCCTTTCTCTTCTCTTTAGATACAATTTTAATTTGTAAAAGTTCTTAAGAATTAAAAGTTATGTCCGAATACAAAGCCGCGGCATTCTATTCAAAACCCAAAAAAATCATTTTTTTATCTATCTCTGTATAAACTCAATTTTTTTATTTAAATTGATTTTTATAATTTGGAAGACAAGACATTTTAATTACATTTTAAGTAATTTAAGAAGATCCTGAATATATTGTCTAAAATTAATTTTGGTTTAAATCTATTTGCTCCAAAAAGAAACGGATGTTGGCGTTTTAAAAAAATAATTTAAGATAAATTAGAAATAACAAGAAGCCCTAAGTTTGGCCAATATTCCAAAAGTAAACATTAAAAAGAACTTTTAATTATAATTTGATCTCTTAAGCAAATCTTAAAAAATTGAATCTCATGCATTATGCATTACAGTTTTTTTTTTTCATTTTTTTTGAGCGCTCTTTTAGTAAAAGGGTACGCACACATTTTTACACGCTTAAAATCATTCCGATAATAATAAAATAAACAAAAAGTTTTATCTAGGATTTTTTTTTCCGAAAGCTATACGAATAATGGTTTTTAGTTGTTTACCGTTTAGATTTAAGGTTTAAGGATTTTCGAGTAGTCAATAAACCATAGAAAAATTTACCATATTACATTCTTGGTACAGAGAAAAACTATGGCAATGCGTCAGGTTTTCTTTTTGTGTGAACAATTTACTATTATAAAAATGTAATATTCTTAATTTGTTGAACATTTATATGGTATGCATGTCAGTAAAAGTATAGATATATGTATATTTTTGGGTGTACCAAATACATATAAATGATATTTTTGATCTAAATACGTGCTTGTAGTATTTATGAGTCTCTAACATACTGGCGAGATTATTTTTAAAACGAACAAAAACAATGTCGTGATTGAGAAGAACATTGGCACAGGACCTATTTTCCCAATAAGCCTGGTAGGCCCGGACCTAGGGCCCCGCGCTTGCTCTGGGGGCCACTATACTTATTCAAACAGTTTAAGACAAAAAAAACAATTTTAAAAGATCCTGACATGTTGCGGCACACGTTTGTTGCCATAAAAATGATTTTAAATTATGGATTTTAAGAAATTAATAATATTCTCTTGTAAGCAGTATAGAGAAGCTTTCACGGACGTATACTTGCAGGTATTCGTTCAATTACACGCCTCGACAATGGTGGCGGCTTCTTTACAGTTTTTGAGAAAATATGATATTTATATTTATAAAATACGTATTTTAAGGAGTAATGAGCTTTTATTACTCTACACTTTTGTGAAATAGACTATAGCAACAAATTTATTGATGATAAACTCCTATTATAGCACCAACCTAACAATTTAATTAACAAAACTATCAAATATGAAATTAGTAACAAAGGCCATTCTTGTGTACGAAAACAGCATTACCTACCTATTTTCCAATTAGGTATTATTTTGGTAGTTTTCGATGTTTCCCTGGGAGTTTATTGTGAAATATCATGTATAATACAGTAAAAATATTTGAAAACTTTAAAAAACATTCATATAAATACCTATTTAAAACAAGCCGTACAATTTTCATAAATCACATTTCATAACCAGAACCAATACCTATGTATGCACAAACCCGAACAGACCCGAACAGACCAAAATTTTAAACATAACCCTTAAGGTCTGGTCGTTTTAGAACCAAAATGTTCTGTGACAATTTTTTGATGCATATTTTTGTTACCATTCTAGTACATTATTTAAAGCTTCCTTGAATTACAATACTGGTTTCGGATAATTCGCAATTTTCAAGTTAACCAAATCCTAAATAAAATAATTAAATAATTTGAAATCTTTTTAAAATATGGTTATAATGCACATTGAGTTGGCTTCTAAGGTGTTAATAAGTAATATAATGAAACCTAAAGGCCTTTTTACATTAGGTGCAATTGCAACTTGCAAGTGCGTCGTTTTGAATGGGATAACTTGCATCAGCTGATTAAAATGTCATCAAAGCGCATGCGTGCATGCAATTTTTTTTGAACTTGCACCTAATGTAAAAAGGACTTAAGGCACATGTAGCGATGCTGGTTGTTGGCAGGTTTGAATTATTGTGACGTACGAGTTTAAAACCGGCCGGCAAAAATCGGATCGTGTGAAAAGAGCGTAAGAAGTACGAGTACTAGAATGACGTAGCCGAAAATTTGGCCCTGAATTGAAGGAACGGGTTTAAAATTTAGCCCAGTCTTAGTGAACCATAAAAATTAAATCATTAAGTTTTGTCTGTTGTGTTTGCTATTTCGTATTCATATGTCGTTAGAGACTGTTCCTTTAATTTATCATTAAAATATGTTTTTAATATTGTAACTTATTAAGATTTGAACGGCAGTAGAGTTTTGGACTTGCATTCTCTTTATTTGTTTTGAATTACCACGTTTCAACTGGTAAGCATCTCCAGTCGTCTTCAGGTGATACTCAGTGAGTATTTACCAGTAAGCATCTCCAGTCGTCTTCAGGTGATACTCAGTGAGTATTCACCTGAAGACGACTGGAGATGCTTATCAGTTGAAACGTAGTGATTCAAAACAAATAAAGACAATGCAAGTCCAAAACTGTACTGCCGTTCAAGAAACGTCATTATCTCCAACCTTATTGAGATTTATTCTGAAATATGTTGGAGCTACTTTCGGGCGAAAGCAGCTATTTTCTATTAAGGTACTTACATTTTTAATGTCCTAACCGAAGTACTATTATGGTTTAGGGTTTAGGGTACCTACAGGTATACAGATTGCTATTTATAGATAGAAGAAATCCGGGTAAACAAATTGCCGGGGCAAAGTAAGTAATCCTTGTTCCTCCACCACAAAATTACTACAATGAACATTTTTTCAGGGGGGTTATTTAGGAAATCATCTTCCATAGTCGATTCTTGTACTTAAGTTCAATTGACCCCCTGACTCTTCTTCGGGCGGCCTTGCACAGGGCAAGGCGGATAACAACGGTGAAGGCGTCTGGTGAAAACAGCTAGTGATTGTAAAAGTTCTAGTAAATCAGCTGTGACAAAATAATACCAATTCTAATAGAGAGTACGAAGGTCTGATGGGTAGAGAACCTTTTAAAGAGACTGTCGAAGATTGGATTCAGTGCCGTGAATACCAAAATTGGGCCCATGAACTCTGCACAAATTATTAAGGGTTTGGTCTGTCTTCTTGTGACTTTTCCCGACTGTCTCTGAATAAGCTGTACTTAATTCGTTCAATAACTTTGATAATATGTTTTTTTACGACCGTGCGTTTTAACCCATTTTTCCGCACGCATTTTAGTTTTGAAAGTGCCACTTTCCCGCACTAGTGCGGGAAAGTAAAATAAAGCAAATTTTGACCTTATTGGATAGTTTCTTACTTCGGAAGTTATAACTATTGTTACAACAGGTAAATAAATATTTACGAAATACTCCATCAAATAAAATCTACATCTTTTCTAGCTTTTTGTTGTATTTTTAATTTTTTCAAATCTATAAAATAATGAAGATATTTTTATATAACCCCGTACATTCTTTAAAGTAATGTCACAAAACAACTATCAAACTACCGGGTTTGATATCAGTTGCTATGATAAAACCCAGGCGTGTAATTGTTACTAAAACGTCAAAGTTGATCAAAGCATCTTCGAAGTGACCGAATACAATCTTATTCTAAATTAAACCACATTAAACCGAATCCGAAGCAATAATATTAATGGATTCATCCGATGAAGAACTTCCCGAAGCCATTTTGAAGGCTGCAGATAAAGCTAATTCCGAGCTGTTGCCTGCCAAATCCAGACTAAGATATGAAAAGCAATACGACCATTTTGCTACATGGTGTAAGGAGAAATATTATATATAAATAATATTAATATTTATAATAATTAGTAGTTTTTAGTTAAAGTTTTGTATGTTGAAATAAAATAATTTTTGAAAAACTGGTTGCTATACTTTTTTGTATATACGGTCGTAGAAAAAATAATGTTGCTCCGCGTCGTTCGGGTCAAATGCAGTCTCGTGCGGGAAAGTATCACTTTCCGCACTTGTTAGGAAAATAACTATTTAACTAGCTTTTCACTTGAAGTTGACAACCCGATTTTGACATTTCCTCACAAAATCCTTTTGGGCTACACAGCCAGCTTGTAAATAACATTATTTCAAAAATTCCTCAATTAATCAAAGGTCCTTGATTCCATGGGCGGATTTAGCTCCAAATCATGGGAGGGTAACTAAAAACTAAGACTATTTTTGGGTTGCACAAAGATTTTTAATCAGAATTAACTAACCAGCAAGTTTGACGTAACATAAATGACTTGCATTATGTACTCACAATCAAAGGTACCTGATTAGTAAATTAAAAATTAAGATAACCGGGCCAGTATGATTATAAGAAAATTATTTCTGCCAATGTCATGGATATCACAGTCTGCTGGTAAAATAAGTCTATTTTTAATAAATTACTTATTTATAATTTAGCTGTTAAATAATAAACAACAAACGGGAAAGCTTTCAGTTGTCGGTACGTATTTGAGTACCTACTACGACCGTGGTCGGGGACGGAGATCGCTGAACGTCGAGTTTGAAAATCTATAATTAAAAAACCCTTAAAAGTCATGCCCCCCCCCCCCCATGCAAAAATCCGCTTTTGCTTGTTTTAGTGGAGATTTTAGATTTGTGGTAAAGTCTGTACAATTACTGGCTGGATGCACGTCACAGCTTCTGAGGTAATTTTTGGTTTAAGTGATGTCGTTGAAAAAGTCGTATATTTTTTCAATTCTGTCAGGGCTGAAATAAACGTGAAAGCGGACATTTCTTTTTTTGCTGAATAATGCAACATGTTTTAAAAACATGTACCAACTAATTATTTTTCACTTGAAATAACTTTTAATAGTTAAAAATAATTTTATTAATTTATCAATGTCAATTGACAGCACCCTTTAACTAATTTGGCAATCCAACGATATGTCAAAAATGGCGGCTGGATGGCAAATATTGGTTTCTAATTGGTACATGTGACCATTAGAATAACATTGCTGGTAGCATTTAACAGGTGACTCAATGCTATTTGCCATCCAACCGCCATATTGAATTACGTGGTTTGGATTCCCTAATAACAGATCTAATTTGTTCTTTGTTTCTGTTGTAATTATGTATTTTTTTTTTAAAACGGCCCTCATTTATCCTACCTCCGTGACAAAATCAAAAAGTCTTGGGTAAGTTTAATTATCAAAATACTTATAGAAATAGAAACCTGTATAATTTTGGTGCGTCATCAAAAGCGAGAATCAAAAACTTTATAGAAAGAAAAAGATATAAAGAGATTGGTAGTACCCCGACAAAGACAATTCAATAATAAAGACTACAACAAATTTCACTCAGGTCTGTTATTTAGTTTTTCCTTCATCTATTTTGAAGAATATAATTTTTCTAAAAATGCCGCCTTAATTTTCCCTAATTTTAAGCTTGCCCCCCTCCATACCCTTCAAACTGCGCTCTGGATTTATCTCTTAAAATGTACTTTTAATGACCTACATTTTCGTTAATAACCTTTTAACCAATCCACTGGTCGAATTTAATAAAAGAGCAAATGAGTCCTTATTGAAAAAGAAATATTTTTTACTGAAAGGTCAGCAAGCATGTAATGTTTAAAGTAAATAGTTTTATTATAACGGTAATTATCAAATCTTAAAAACGCGTCACCTATAAAATTGTTTAAACTAAACTAAATTATTTTTAGATGGAGTTCAAATCGTCTTAAAAGTAAAGTAAGAGAACCATAACAAATTACGTAGGCATTGTTTTCAAAAGGATACATTTTATTGTAAAATATCACACATATTTAGCTCATCTACGTGAAACAGACCGATATGTGCGCAAGCATATGAACACGTTCGTGTTACATATCTTGTTGTAAGTTCATGTATAAATTTAATCTCGTCGTTAGATCAAGTTGATTAGATTTCTATTTATAATTGAACTAAGTTTACTGAATATGGTTTTATATATTATTATTTTATTATTTCTTTTCTCTATTTTTTTTATTTCAATAACCTGATCAAAATTCTTTAGACTAATAAAAACCTGATTGAATGAATTTGGTTTTTTATATTTTATTATTTCTTTTCTTTATTTTTTTATTTCAATAATTTTGATCAAAATTGTTTAGAATCAAAAAAAAAAACTGATTTAACGTTTTTTTTTTATTGAGTTTGGTTGAGTAATCTAATTTACTGTTAATCTGAAGCTATTAAAAATGTTTAATTCTTATTTACTTAAGAACAAAAATTTATCTATAAGTCATCACGAACAAACCCTGGGTTTCCACCGAATCGCGCATGTTGTACATGTGTCGGACGAAGGCAATAAAAAATGTTTATACAAAATATTATAAAAATCAATTTTATGAGAACTAAGTGGAGCAGCTTCAGTGAAGATTTTGAAAAAAATATAGGGGCATCGTTTATAATTTTAATGGAAAATAAGAAATTAACAGAAATAGCCGAAATATTTCTATTTTTATGTTCAGCATGGTGGATGATATAATTTGAATCTCTACAGGGTGCTACAAATGCGTGTGCGTACAAGGAATTCTCGAAAACGGTAAGAGATTCGAAGATGGTTAAATTGAGGTAAAGTTGGGCACTTTGGGGCTTAGTAATTTGGTGAAAGAAAATTATAAATATTCCGAATACCTTCGGAGATATCCGAAAAAAACAAAAAAATTTACTTTTGGTTTTTAATTTATTGCGCGTTTATTTTTGACATGGGAAAAAACAAAAAACACTTTCTCGTAGCCGTTTTTGATGTTCTACAATATGGCGTTATTAGTTGTCTAATTTGACGTTTTGTTCTTTAGATACCAACCTCAAGTCAATTTAAAATATGCCGTTTGAAAATGACGAATCGAAAAAATATTTAAAAAAAAAACGAAATATTTCTTGCAGATTATCGTCATCTTGAATAATAAAACAATAAATTTATTTGTGTAAATAGTAGGTAAGTAAATTACTTACTTAAAAAATTTTGTTTTGTGGTTTAAGATGGCGGGGATCCGCCAAAAATATGTATTTTTTGCATATTTTTCTGATTCGTCATTTTCAAACGGCACATTTTGAAATATCGAAATTGCAGAGAAATTAAGCATAAAAAGACCTTTAAAATGAGTAAAGTAAATATTCTACTTATCATTTAAACATATAAATTTTTTTTAAATTCAAGATGCTGCGCCAAAAATACGTTGTTTTTTTTCATGGTTTTCCGGGTAGCAATTTTGAAACAGAAAATTCAAATATTAAAATTGGGCATAAAAGCACCTTTATATAAAAATATAACTCGACCCCCTTTCCACTTAAATATGTTTTCCAAGATAGCAGAGCGCCATCTTGAATAACTAAACAACAATTTTTTGTTCAATAGTAAGTATTTTACTTATCATTTACGCACGCCGAATTTGAATAAAGTATCTAAAACCATTTTTGTGTAAGAAGTGGGGGGGGGGGGGATGTTATGCAAGCAGTGGGCACTTTAAATGGAACAAATTCGCTGTGGGAAAAATATTTGAGAAAAATGCTAAAACGCGTCGATTGAGATCTCTTGTGAACTTTATACTTTATATTTGTTTTTCAAACTCCTCAAAGTAGTGAAACTTTATTTTTTTGTGGGAAGATACCACTTATGGTAGTTTTTTGGAAAAAAAAATTACTGTTCTATTGTTTTTAATGTTAATTTACGTTATTAGTATGAAGCATTAAAAATCCAAAAAGTTGTACTCATTAACATGTAATATTGCCCAAAATCCTTGTGAAAATACCTTTTGATGCCGTGCAAATCCCTAGTTTGAATAGGAACGTTTTATATTACAGGTTGTTCGCCTCGCGACACTGTTTCGTAGTTAAGTTGCATCCCAATTTAATAAAACAAAACTTAAACCGCAATGGTAGACAAATCGCAAAAAATTACCAGCCGCTCGCAGCAGTTTGGAGGATTCTTATGCTGCTTATCATTGCACGCCCGCTGCGACGTTTTTCTATTTTAATTCCATCGTTGCAGCTTTAATCATGATACACACAACATTTTATCTGCGGCTATTTAAATTTTAATCTCACATTTTAATATAAGTAATTCTCATTTTTCCACGTTGGTTTAAAAAATAAGTTGAAGTCGTTACATTACTAGTGCTGTAATCTTATGATATATGGAAACGCCACAAAATGAATGGTGTAATACTCTCTTAGCCTGTAGGTCATAAATAAATTATGGTTGTACCATTGATATTAAAAACCTTCACCATCGTGTCAATAACTTATTATTAATATACTAACTAGACCGAGAACTAGACCATAGAATATTTATCTCTATACAATTCTAAATATTCTGTGGTCCACTGGAAAATATTCCAAGTATGTTTGTTATGATCAAATTATTTTTTTTATAATTATTACTGTGTCAATAAAATGATTAATAATGTATTTATTATATTTTTTTTAAATATTACTTCGCGGTAATTGTTTAAATTATGATTTTATTTATTTACTTTTAAAAGTTTTTTTTGCAGTACTTTTATTCGGAGTAGTAGTTTTTGTTATACTTTCTTTTTAGATGTCACAAGGTTTTGCCAGGAATATTTTTTCTTAGAAGTCATTTTTGATCGATACCTATCACAAGTTTTGGTAGGCGTGTACAACGATTTTTTACCCCTCCCCAAGAAAAAAATTGTCTATGCCGTTGGTTTAAGAAGGACTACTTAAAGTGCTTCTTTTCTTAGGGGTAATGTCAGCGCCGCAGAATTTTTGCAATTTTCCCTCTTTATTGAAAATAATCACTATTTTTTATAAAAGAAGAATTTCCTTTCGTTTAGTCAGATCCATCCCTAGACGCGTTTCGCCATATCATGGTTCATCAGTAGAGCTAGGAATCCGACAAAAGAAAGGAGAACTCAAAGCTGCTTATGCAGCACTTGGTGGGACACACCGGTAATATGTGGCACAGAGCGCCATCTGTGTCGTTCTTAGACACTCTTGAGCATACCAGGAACTCTAACAAACTTATAGAAATAAGTAAAAAATGTTAAGAGGAAATCACCTGTAAAGACATTCGTCACAATTACAGGAGTCCCGCTAGGCAGCGCTAACTCGCATCGGTTTATTTAATCGAAAACAATAAGTACAGAAGAAGAATTTATGTTCGTTTCGTCAGATCTATCCCTAGACGCGTTTTGCCATATCATCATTATACATTGCTAATTAATCTTCTTCCGGGTTAAAAAAAAATCGAAGAAAAGATAAAGTTTGTTGATTTTTCAATTACAATATTTATTTTAAAACCAGAGTCTCTTAAATTAATTTCTTCATAGTAGAGCATTTAGGTGGCTGATTGCTCACTTGTTTTTAGTTTGTCATAGCCGACTACTATGCCAAATTATTTTATTATGTTGGAAGAACCAAAGATTATATTTTGGTTAATCCAAAGAAACAAAAATAGGAGAAAAAGTTCGAAACTGCATGTAACATGACCCGCTTTAAGTATTTTTAAATTCCTATATCAGAAACCCATATAGGTAAATACAATTTGGATTTGGAAACCTAACCTTTATGACGAAGATCATGTTCAGATTCGTAATCTACGCCCCATAATACACCGTTCCTAAAAAAATAATCAATTTCGGCGTGATGAGCGTATAACAGATATTTACCAAAGTGGCATTTGAAAAATAAATTTTCAAACCTATTAAATTTATAAAATTTGAGTTATTGAAATTTGGGCCATTTATTATTGTGATGGCTTCTAATTCATATAATAAAATTAGATATGTCAAAGGTGGGTGTAGTTTTACTTTACAGGTCCCCCCCCCCCCCCCCCCCCGGGTAAACACTATATCACTACCGAATGTTTCATTATATTGTTTTATTCTTTACTCTAGAATCGTCGGGTTAACGATAGCACAATGTTAAAAAATTAATAATTTTGGCAGTTAATAAATTACAACAAAAACCAAATTTAAAAATCGGAAAAACCCTAAATTTGCAATAGGCTACTAATCATAGCTATTGACACTAAAATGAAACTTTAATAATTCTTACAGGTTAATAACTAGTCAGTTATATCAGCTTATTTTTAATTTTCTCACAACTGCTTAGAAATCGTGGGAATAATGTATGAACCACAAACACGTCTTTTAGTTTTGAACTAGACATGTTTTGTGCTTACTAGTCTTCTTCAATTTAAAATACTGTTATGACCGTAACCAAAATACATTTTTATTTTCAAAATATCCTAATATGTAAGAGTGTTTCTAGGCCAACGAATATTTATGTATACTTATGCAGTATACATGTAATGTTTTATTTACAATAAATTATATTTAAATATAATGTACAATGTGTCTTTTTAAAATTCTCTCTAAATTGAAAACTTTTTCGTCCATTTTTTACTCAAAAAAAAACCTGATATTTGATATTTTATTAAAAAAGATGCTTTGCGTCTTTTACAGAATAAGAATAATTTGATGACATATTCAATTTTCCCACTCTATTTAGACTTTTTACCATTTTAATAATATTTTTTTTTATTAACAGAACTTTTTATAAAATATCACTTTTCTAAAATTGATAATATGCTACTTACATCTTTTTATTTAATTGAAAGAAAATATTTTCCTTTAATAGGGATTAAATGCCTAGACATTATTTTTAATTCAATTACATAAACATTTTCCTATCACATTTCAAGAGAATCAAAATTAAGAGTATTTTTTTACTCCTATATCAGTAAATATTGTTTATCTACTTTCATTTAGTAATATGAATTTTACAGTTCTGTAAATCGTTTTGTAAGGGCATCTATTACAGCACTAGTGCTGTAATAGATGCCTTTACAGCACTATATACCTTTTGCCAAATATTTGTATTCATATTACTATACTCGATGTTTTATTAAACTCGGCTGAAGCCTCGTTTGACAACTTTAACATCTCGTGTTGTAATATGAATCTTTACAACACTTATATCGTAAATAACTATTTACGTACAGTTCACAGTTCTTATTAAACAAATCGATGTTAAAGCCAAGACGTGTCATTATTGGACAAATAAACTAACCTCAATTTATTAAGTTCTGGTCGCTGATATGGACGTTACCATCCATTAGGGCCCCTCAAAGATGTCTCTTCGTAAAATTAAAATAAAGGGCTAGAAATTTCATTAAGTCTCTTTAATTCAAGATGGCTATTGTGATCCAAGTTAAGTTAACTGTAGTCAAATGATAAAACTTCTAGAGAAAACATTTTTCAAAAATTTATAAAAAGAAAAATGACAGTGAAAGTATATTGATTAATATCCAAACTAAATACCATATTATTTTTTCTTTTTCTTTTCTTATCAAATCATTGGATACACATCTGTAATATCTTGCTGTTAACCTAAATTTGCACGCCTTAAGAGAAATTGCCGTTATAATCACCAGCTCATGCAGGAAAGTAAGATAGATATGAATAAAAACGATCTTGAATCGAAAAAGGTAAAAAAAGAAAATAAGTTGACTTATCCTGTTAAGGCGAGGCATAAAGATTTTCGTTTTTTAATATGAAAAATTATTGTATCATGATTGTGCTATACAGGGTTGTGATAAAGAAACGAATTAGCCTTTATACAGAGTATATATACCCCTTACTTGATCAAGAATCACTTGGACATATCAAATTTAAGTATATGCATTTTTCAGAAAAACATTGTTTATACAGGATGAAATAGAGATGTGCGTCAGCTTCATTTTATTTTAAATAGATACATTGTATATTTTAACATTGTCAGATTTTATGATCAATTCTATACATTCTTTGTAAATCAAGTCGTGTCTTACCTATCTTTAAGTGCTTTTAAAATAACAGCATTATT
This sequence comes from Polydrusus cervinus, assembly GCA_935413205.1. Taxonomy (NCBI): domain Eukaryota; kingdom Metazoa; phylum Arthropoda; class Insecta; order Coleoptera; family Curculionidae; genus Polydrusus; species Polydrusus cervinus. The sequence goes on from OW284514.1 coordinate 50,301,362, forward strand.
AACTTTTAAAACAAAATAGACAAACAACAATCTATAAAAAAACAATTTTGATAAGGTTTTCCACCAACCCTGCAGTCGATTTAAAAAAATCTGTTGTATATTCTATATCACTTGTGAAGAAATTTCTCACAATTACTCGTCGAATAGTCTCCTTAAGCCTATCTACCGTATCGGTCTTAGATTTGTCAACTAAATTTTTAACGTAGCCCACAAAAAAACAGCGAGTTGAGATCGAGCTATCTAGGTGGCCACTCTATAGCCCCTAATCTGCCCATTCACCAACCTGGAATAGTAGTTTGTACAACAAGAGTGGATATGATGTCCATATAGTACGAGGAAGTAAATTGAGCACGACGCCGTAAGCGGATAATCGCTTATTGTTGAAGGAGACTAAGCAACAGTTTTAGATATTTTGAGTTATAAGGAAAATTCGCCTGCATTGATCTTCCAGCATAATTTGGTGGTGAAAGGATCCTTGATGCGGATGTACTGTATGACATAACTGCCAGACGTTTACCAAAAACACTTATAAAAGATAGTGCGCACAGTTTTTTGCGGTTTTAGTTTTGAACTAAGAAAATGTCGCTTGGCCCCTTTTAACAATAAGCGATTCAATAATAGTAATTTGGCCAACGCCGCGCCAGACGACAACATGGTCAGAAACAGTACTCAAAGTAGAAAAGATGGTTCTCAGAAAGAATTTTATATCGCAAGCCGAACAAGGCCAGGAGGTGCATCAACAAAATATTTAGCCACAATTCAACTACACAATAACAACCACAGCCGGGGATAAAGCAAACCTACTTGCTGAACTGTTTTCCTGCATTCCACTGTAGACTTTCAGGGAAAACCACCACCCAACATTCCCTCAGTTCAATCGCAAATGTCTGAAATCGTGTTCCGTCAGCGTCTTGTTAAACGGATTCTTAAAGAACTCGACGTCAACAAAGCTTCTGGTCCAGACGAAATTCCTATCATTGTTCTCAAGACATGCGCCGATGAACTTACACCAGTATTTTGTAGACTTTTCAACTTATCCTACAAAAAAGGAATATTTCCATCCTGCTGGAAGTCGGCGCGTGTCCAGCCTATTCCAAAGAAAGGTAAAAAGACCCTGCCAAGCAACTACCGACCCGTCGCATTGCTTTCAGTAATTTCAAAAGTAATGGAGAAAGCTATTAACCAACAACTCCTAAAGTATCTGGAAGGGCTTAACATTATCAGCGACCATCAATACGGTTTTCGTAAGTCCAGATCGACAGGTGACCTTCTGGCATATGTCACCCATCTTTGGAGCAACACCATCGAACATCATGGAGAATCCCAGGCTGTTGCACTGTACATCTCTAGGGCTTTTGATCGTGTTTGGCACGATGGGCTTCTAAGTAAATTGCGATCCTACGGTATGCCTAATGGATTTTGTTTATGGTTAACCAGCTTCCTTAAGAACCGTTCTCTGCAAGTGGCGATTGACGGGTTTCTCTCAGACACCTTCACCATCAATGCCGGTGTTCCTCAAGGGTCCATATTGTCGCCTACCCTCTTTTTACTGTATATTAACGACCTTCTAGTGAAAACCCAAAATCCAATTTATAGCTTTGCTGATGACAGCACACTTGTCTCATCTTTTACCTTGACTCCCCAAACATCCGCTGCCGACGCACATCTTCGCAGGCAGCATGAAGTATTGCGCCTCAACAATGACCTGGAAGAAATTTTGGCTTGGGGTGACAGTAACCAAGTCGAATTTAACGCTAAGAAAACCCAGGCAGCAGTCTTCTCCAAAAAGGTTAACATTGCAGAACCGGATATAGTCATGGCAAGACACGCAATTCCCCTGGCACCGTCTATTAATTTGCTGGGGGTCAATCTGGGAGGTAATATGTCTTGGCATGATCACGTTGCCGCAATTGCCAAGACAGCTGCACAGAAACTTGGTGTACTTTTCCGCACCAAAAGGTTGTACACACCTCATCAACTTTTGACACTCTACAAAGCCCAGATTCGACCATCATTAGAATATTGCTATCATGTCTGGAGCTCTGCACCCAAGCACACCCTTCGGCTACTGGATTCCATTCAAAGGAGACCCGTTCGTCTGATCGGCGACCCCGAGCTGACCAAGACCCTCGATAGCCTGGAGCATCGAAGACAGGTTGGTGATTTGGCTCTCTTTTACAGATATTTCCATGGCAGGTGTTCGACTGACATTGCCTACTTGATTCCACCTAGAGCAATGCAAAACAGAAATACACGGCGAACCACTGCCGCTCATCCATATGTTGTTCAGCTTAGTACTCCTCGAACTTCATTGTTCAAGAATTCTTTCATCTGGAGAACGTCATCTTTGTGGAATGATCTTCCTGAGGTCGTGTTTCCCAATGAATACAATCTTCAACGTTTCAAGACCAACGTTAATCGCTTTTTTCGCACTCGCACCGCTCCCAGAGCGCCTGAAAGGATTTTTCCTACAGTGCAGGTGTCTTATCATAAAAAAAAAAAAACAAGAGTAACTTTTTTTGCCGTGATGTACGTTCAAAATACATTTTCCCAAATACTGATCTAATCTTAATCGAACCCTGTGTATTAAAAACTCTTTTAAATATCGCTAGTTATATTTTCAGGTATATAATTATTAGTAATAATTTCATTACCGGACGTCACGATCATTACGGACAACGAAGTTCCCATTTCTTATAACACAATATGACAATAAGTGCAGATTTACATGCAATAGAATCAATTAGAAATAGTAATGTTAAAACTATTGAATAATTGACGAATTGACGGCCTTGATATTAATATAATAACTGCTTGTTTATTATTGAACTAAAGAAAATAATTATTTTGACAACTGACTTTATCCGATCATAAATTAGTTCTCGTAAAGTGGTTTATAAGACATGTGAGGAGCAAATAGAGCCATGAGCGTTCATAGGACTAAACCTCTTTTTGGGTCCTGAGTCCTCTAAAATTTACTCTATGGGCACCCATAAATATCTTCCTTTATTACTTACTTTTATTGTACATCCCGAGTCACAAAAATTCAGCATCTTTTGCAAAAAAGGTAAAGAATAAGGGAAAAATAATTTATAAAATAAGATTCTCTACGGAACATCAAGATAATGGAATGGAAAAACATAAATAATGATAGCAAGTATGTTCCTTTTACATTAAATGGTTTTGATCTGTTACCTGCAATAAAACTAAATGATCGAAGCCATGATGTGGACAAGAGTTTGGCAGTAAATAAGTAAATTATATGGGGACAGTAAAAGGTTGAACCTATTGAGTTTCATTATTGATGCCACATTTGCACTAAAAATAAATTATATTGCAATATAATTGGACACTTTCCGTGAGAAATGAAGACTGACATTCAGTCTTTTAAAGAAATAAGGGGATTTTTAAACATTTTCATTTTCATTTAACCTAACTTAGCACCCATTTTTTTTTTCATGTCATTTAATCAGAATCATTTATCGTGAAAATGACTTCTAATCAGAGTGGATATGATGTCCATATCGCACTGGCAGTTTTCTAAATAATCCTGTGCAATTATAGAAATAGTTTCGTCCTCCCTATGTGTGCCGTTTTCAACTAATTCAGTGTATCCCCGGATCGACGCATGAATAGGTGACAAAGACTAATCTTTTTTGAGTTGAAATTTCATCTTCTGGGGTTCAGCCCTGTTTGGATTGAAAATTTGGGACATAAGTTTAGTTAAATTAATTATACCTTGGAAATATTATAAAAAACTTTTTTTTTCCATTAATAAAGTGTCAAGTAGTGTAAAAAGTCTAGGAGATATAAAAAATGTGATCAAGAATAGATGTTCAGAAAGAAAAACTGGTTGAGAATATAAAATTTTAAAATCCTATGGCCACTTGGATATTTTGAATTATTTTCATTACACTCTCCCTGTTGAGTATATTAAAAAATTTCTTCGTTAAGAAAAGTTGTTCGAAATAAGAATTTTAAGACAATCAGTGTATTGTCTTTATTTGTTTTGAATCACTACGTTTCAACTGTTAAGCATCTCCAGTCGTCTTCAGGTGAATAAGTAGTACTCACCTGAAGACGACTGGAGATGCTTACTAGTTGAAACGTAGTGATTCAAAACAAATAAAGACAATGCAAGTCCAAAACTCTACTGCCGTTCAATCAGTTTATTATTTTGAACAACTTTTCCTTACGAAATTTATTAGTAGGTACTTTTAACAGGAAGGCTGGAATGAAAATAATTGAAAATATCAAACGAGGCATAGGATTTTAAAATTTTTTATTGTTACTCAGTTTTTCTTTGTAAACATCCTTTTTTTTATTGTACGTCAATGACCTAGTCACAGTCGATCCAAACATTAATTTGACCAATACGCGGACGATACTTCCATGGTTATATCTGACAAATCCTTGGATATTTTGCAGGATGAGTGTGACAGTAATGTAAAAGGTTTGCATGAAGTAGTAATGACCTTTACGTGAATGCCGATAAAACTCAGGCACTCCGTTTTCAGTTGCGTGAATAACCTATGCAAATTCCGCCAATTCTAAATATCAACGGCAGTCTCATCTCATTTACCGAAAATGCCAATTTCTTGGTTATTGATTTTGATAGATTTTTTTCGTGGAAACAACATTGTCAGTCTATTTGCGTTAAATTAAACTCTATTTCTTATCCGTTTAAAATGGTACACCCTGTATTAACTACTCAACAGCTCTTGACATTTTATCATGCATAAGTGACTAGCAGAATTTTCTATAGGGTCTGTTGTAGGTCACTATTCTTTTATTCCAAAAGAAAATTTTAGGAATGATTAATAATGTACCTTCTAGGTATTCCTGTAGAAACCTTTTAAAGGCACGTAATATCTTAACTGTCATATCTGTGTTCATATTTGAAATGTGTGTTTATGTGTTTAACAATAAAACGAAATTTAAGAAACATTTTATGATAAAAAAATTTTAATATCAGACATAAATCGAATTTTTGTGTTCAGCACTGTAATCTTAGCATTATCAGGTACTCTCCAAAAATGTTGGGATTATTTATTAGTTTATGAATGGTCTGGAATATTCCAGACTTTTTGACACCCTGTATACTAAATTTAAAAAATTATTAAAAGCAAGTTTTATTGATAAACTTGTAAGAATAAAACTACTGACCTAAAAATTATAAAATAAAATGTAATTTTTTGAAATATTTATTTATACACCCTGTATACAAAAAACAGTTGCATTTTCTAAAATGCTAGTTATTACACTGAAAGGGCCTTTCCAACTTGACCTTGTTTAGGCGTGAGATGGAATTTTATCTAAAACATTTCAATTATTAATTGATTAACAGCATTTGAACAAAATATCACTTTCAGTTTAGTAAAAGTATGTTTGGACGAATTAGTCCCTAAATCCCACTTTAAAAACTATTACTTAAACACCCAATAACATAATAAACTACTTTTGTAGCCTTGCGTTATTTAGTTTATAAATAAAATAATCAATAATCAGTTTGGCGCTGTGCGAATAGTATAGGTAAAACGTCTTTGGTTCCAGGTGTCATCAGCTGATATGGGTACCGCTACGCCGAGAGCTTCAACCTGCAGGGGCCTTCCAGCAGTACCGAATACATCAGTAGTTCTTCAGTACCGGAATACAGTGTGGTGCGCGATTAGTGACCGAAAATTGGTTGGCAGAAATTACCAAGTAGTAAAAAGTAAGTAGTGTATAGATGAAATAATATTGTTGTCCTTGAACTTTACATTGTCAACATTGACTTTGACTATGAGTTGACCCTGATACTGTCATAATGTTACATTAATAGTAACCACGTTAATGGAGCGTACCTTTTATTACTATTTTAATTATACAGGGTAATGTACCTCCCATGTTCTATAGCTCACGTATTAATTAAGTTATGATTTTGAGATTTTGCAAACTTTATCTGTATCCTAGGCCCATTTCAGGAAAATATTTTCGTTTATACAGGGTATTCCAAAAAAGTGTGACGTCATAAGGATATATTTTTTTAGATTACATGCCATATATTGTATTCTTACTTTTGGATGCCTCCTATAGTTGCCTACTTACTCCTAAAATTTTAATGAAATCGGTTTAGTATTGTAGGCGAAAAAAAATAAAAACTAGGAAAAATCAGTTTGGCACCACCGGTTTTAAAGATTAATAAAAAATAAAAATAATGCCTCGTTAATAAAATTATACAAAGGTATTTAATTAATAAGGTCTAACAGTTTTATTAAACAAGTTTGATTAATACGAATTATACAGGGTGTCCAAAGTTTAGTGTGAAACTTTGCAAAGTTTAGTGTCAAACTTTGCAAAGTTTAAAGCAATTTACTTCTCTTATTTGAAATCGGAACCCCTTTGAATGTCGCTTGTAGGGTGAGGAAGAACATTGGCCAATCGGTAGGTCATGGAATAATAAGAAAACAAGAGTTGATAGCTCTTGGGGGTGTCGTATGGCTAAGGATCGTGGTTCGGAACCCACGTTTCCTCGGGAATGGCCCTGATAGCGAATGAAGAGGAAAAAATTACACAACAAAAACAAAGAAGTTGTTCGATATGAAAAACGTTATTCTTATATGTAATTACACAGACAAATTACCGATAATTTGAGAAAAATTTTGTAAAAAAAGAATATTTTTCAGACAAGAAGCGATATATTCATTACCGAAAATGAACAATGTATTTTTTTAAACCTTATCCAATTTGATTTACTAATCTTCTGAAGTATATATTTCGTTGCCTTGCTCGCGCAAGAATATTTAACGCCCAAAAAAAAAATAGCTGCAAAATTCGTTTTAAAAAATTTTAAACTACTTTTGTGCATTAATATTAATTTTGAACGTTCGCTATTGTAAAGTTTTTCAAAAGAATTGCCAACTTATATAGCAACACTATAAACGTGGAAAGAGAAATGACGATACTGTAGTGATACCGACACAAAATTAACAAAATAAAACGAGATAACCTTAAAAATGAAAATAAATTTTTTTTAGAAATCTTTCTAGAATAATTTCGTTTTATGTACTCATCTTCATTTTACACCATTAAAGAACGATTATCATTTACTTTTCTATATCTAGTGTATATAATAAAAGTGTTAAGGTCGATTGGGGTTGGAGCCCCATTGAAAATATGAAAAATCGCTATGGAAAAATTATTTGCATTCCAAAAACTACTAAAATTTATTTTCTATATAAATTTTATGATTTAAATCTTGTAGCAATTATCTAAAAATAAGTGGAAATTGAAACAGGAAAGTGAACATTTGAGCACAAATCTTTAGCTAGGTAACAAAAGTTCGGTAAATTAATATTTTGATTTTATATCTTTAATTCTCGCACCACTTAGTGCATGCCTTTGGAAAAATTGGTGTGTGAATAAGATCTTAGATACTTAGTGTTTTGATCCAAATAAAAAAATAAGAAATTAATCTGACAGATTTGCACCTTGGAAGTATACTCTTAACCTCACTTTTGCTAAATGTCATAAAACTTACAACTTGTAAATTTGGGTTCTTTGTAATCTTTCTTTCTTAACTTTTTTAAAGTTATGATATCTGATTACTATAATTGGTCAGTTTTATATCCTAACAAGGATGGATATGAAATTATATCCGTACGATTAATTGGTATAGCCCATTTATCCAGTCATTTGGTTATACAATCTTCATGTGGGAGAGTGTATCATAAATAAATAGATTTATCATTTAAAACTCTCAAATTAAATATAATTAAGTAAAATGATTATTCCGATTGGGCTCTAGTGTGATCGGCGCCCCTCTGCGGGCTCTAGTGCATCGTTTCCTGACTTGTCTAATTAAAAATTTAATACAAATAATTTACTAAGGGGTTTAGAAGAACTTCTAGTTTGACGAATGATACCTTATTTCTTTTGAATAAAAAAATTGAAAATTTATTTTAAAGTTTCAATTATACAGGGTGCTGCAAATTTGTGTGCGTACAAGGAGATCTTAAAAACGGTAAGAGATACGAAGATGGTTAAATTAAGGCAAAGTTGCGTATTTTGGGGCTTAATAATTTGGTGAAAAAAAAATTGTAATTATTACGAATGCTTTCGGAGATATCCGAAAAAAACACAAAATTTCCATTTTTGGTTTTTAATTTTTTCATTTTTGACTTGGGAAAAAAAATAAAAAACAAGTTTTCATAGCAGTTTTTTATGTTCTACAAGATGACGTCATTAGTTTTTAAATTCGACGTTTCGTTCTTTAGTTACCAACTTCAAGTCAATTTTTTTCAATACGGACCTGGAATTTTAAATGCAGTTCTAGGGATTTCTAATCATTAGAAATTTGATACAATGTACAAGTTTTTCGAAATTTTAACGTTTTGTAATAACACATTCTTCAAATTATCTTTTTCATTTCATTACGGTCCTGAACATTTAGAGCCAAACTAAAAAAAAAGATTTATGCTTTGAAAAATCCGTCCATTTTTACGCAAAGGAGCTTAATATTTGATATTTTGTGTGTCCTCAAATAGTTTACTGCCTGTTTATTTTTGTTACATTTTTCGCCTGAAACTAACATCATCAGATCTTTTAAACAGTAAAAAAAATTAAATTGTTTTTGAAACAAACATAAACGCATCGCAGTAATATAACCAGACTAACACTTCAGTTACCTTTTCTTCACTCGGAAGCATAATTTTTTTTCTGTTCTAAATCAACGCGCAAAAAATTAAAAGCCAAAAGTAAAATATTTTGTTTTTTTCGGATATCTCCGAAGGTATTCGGAATATTTATAATTTTCTTTCACTAAATTATTAAGCCATAAAATACGCAACTTTGCCTCAATTTAACCATCTTCGTATCTATTACCGTTTTTTTACCTCTTGTACGCACACGAATTTGTATCACCCTGTATAGGTTCAAATTATATGTGGTGGAAATGCACTATTTGTTCATGACTCATCGACTACTGTTTGCCCTTAAAAACAAACGCAAAGCAGGAATCACTTTAAAATAATTTTTTTTAAATAGGAGCGGACTGTCTTTAAAAGTTACACATGGGATACCCTGCATCTTTATATAGGATGGACTAAACAAACGATCCGTTTTATGCAAGCACCGTTGGTAAAGTATTTTCCTGGGCATTCACCCAAACAAAGAATGTGTGTCAATCTCATTAAAATCAGCTAAACATAATGAGTCATCATTAAGAATAAAATGATGGTCACAGACAATAGAATTTAGATAGGAATACTATTACATTCCGTGGATTCTTATACCATACATTTTCGCATGTGGTTTGATTGCTTATAGCTTTGAGGAACTATTTAATTGTTGTTAATTTATCAAATAAAAGCTCAATTCCTGCCTGGTATAAATTCAATTTTAGATGCATTTAGGACAAAGCCATCGTTCAATGTTTGTCGGCAGACTACATACCTAAAGTCTTTCATTTTATTCATTTTGAAACTGATAGGTACACCTAAACCCGGAATCAGGAATATAATCCACTGACGGATTAACCTAAACCTGAACTCGCCTACAAGAATATAAAAACTGTTTAAAAGAAAAATATTTTAAAATTAATATCTGGACAGGCAAAACCGTTTTAAAAATAGCTGCCATCTAGTAGCTAGCAGCGGTAGCAAAGCCGAAAGTATAATAGCCTAGTAGTGCCCTAACCCGATTGGGACTCTTAACTCTCGATAAAATATCATGCCACATGCCCACTCCGGGAATCGAACCCGGGTCGCCGCGGTCGAATGCCAGTAGCTCTACCTCTGAGCCACAACCGCGGTCTCAATTATGTTTTAAAATTTGATGCAGGCAAACATGAAGGTATTACAAGTATTTTGGTTAATAGTTTTTATTTAATTGATCTGATATATCTGTAATTCATTTGTTAAACGCGCACTTTAACAAAGTCATTTTATATAATCAAAAAAATGTTTAAATGAGTATTTTACTTATAACTTTTACTATAAGTAAATAATAACAATGGACTTTTCACTTTTTATAAATACATGTTTCTTATAGGATTATTATTATGTTCTAATAGGTAATGCTAACAAGACAGGTTCAATTTCATTCACCTCTACTTGGTAATTATGTATAGGTATTATTAAATAAGCTGATAATTAAATAGGTAAAGTTTAATAGTAATTTAAATGAGGGGAAATATTTCTATTCATGAGTAGCAACAAAAGATTAATTAGTTTTTATATTATGGATTATGCTTACTTTTTAGATCTATAGTAACCTGAAGTTCTTATTGTTAACAAATCATATTAAGTAGGTCAGGAACTCTATAGACCAGCAATACTCAATCCTTTTCATAGGGGCCACAAATACATTTTAGTTATGGTGCGGCGGGCCACAACATAAATTTATTTAGATGTTTATAAAAAACGTAATTTAAATTTAATGGTTTCTTTTTATCAGGTTTCTGAAATTATGAACACTTTTTCGGAACTTTGGTAAGAGCTGTCTGGCTGCATTCTAACCTTATTACATTATCCGGATGGGAGTCCTAAAGTTTGTTTCTATACACATTCGTCTCGTATTTCATTCTCAAAAACGACGATTCGCATAATATATAGATTCAAACAATGAAAATATTTTACACTTACTCTGGATCTGCGAGAAATTTAAAATGGTTTACAAAATTTGCTATATGACTAGTATGCCAGTAGGGCCACCCACAAGCACCCAAAAGCTCGGCGGAATGCATGCGACCCTCGGGCCTCAGGTTGAATATTACTGCCATAGACGGTGCTATAACGAAATATGTAGCTATCATCGATTGTAATAGAGGAGATACGTCTTTTCTATGTTTATATGACTTCTGAATTTTGAGCTTCTATAGTCTCTTTTAGAGAGGTGTAGAGTAATAAAAGCTCATTAGTTATGCAAAGGGACTACAGAGTAACCCAACGAATATTTAAGCCACTTTTATAATTTAGCATTGATTTCATTGCAAATTTTTTTATTTTCATCAAGTGCAGGCAGTACCACCCGGGTTTAGGTCAATTTATGGGTTTTGCCATACAAATTACAAAATACAAAAAATACTTACATTATACTTCCAGAAATTAAATTATAAAAATCATAATATTCTTCGTCATTTGAGGAACTGTCATCTCCTGTTGACATTGTAATTAACGGGTCGACGGTCCGATCGACCAGGTGGTCAAGATTCCACATTTTGTCCTCTTCAGTAATGGCATGTCAAACTGCTTTTCGCCAGTTCTCTGGTGGCACTTCCTTAATGGCTTGTTCAAACAGCAGCTTAACGCCTTTCATTTTGAATATCGTATTGTGAAATCCTTTCACTTGCGCCCATATAGGTTCTATAGGATTTAGTTCGCAATGATATGGCGGTGTGCGCAGCACAGTTACACCATGTTTTTTAGCTATATATTCCCCGGCATATTTAATTAAGCGATGTTTGTGTAAATTTGCTATAGCTAAATAGTTCCTTCTTTATCAAATTATCTTCTTTTTTTTCTGTGTTATTTATCTAACTCAGCTACCTTTTAACAGCTTAATAGTATCAACTGATGGGAAGTAATAAAACTAGATAAACTTTGTAACAAGTATGACATATTTTTAGTAATGAATTTTTTCGTCGAAATGTGGGTTCAAAATATTATTAGATTGAAAATACCTGTAATGTAATCAATGAGTATCTAACAATTAAATGACTTTATTGAGGTTTGATTAGAAGAAATTACAGGTTAGGAAAAGTGCAAAAAAATCAATTTTATCTAAAATCTTCATATTTGGCAAGCAGGTATAATATTAAAAAATACGCAACTGACAGATTTTGTTAAACGAAATATTTTGAAATCCAAAGAATATAAAAACGATCAAACCAATATAATATGAGAAGAAATAAACAAATTATTAATTAAAGATAAACTCGTAACATTGATTTTTTTTTAAATTAGGGACATCTGGATACAAATGCAAAAATATTAATTCTGAATTTGTAAACGTAAATTTTTTACTAAATTTGTACACAATTGGCATTGGCTTGAAGTACAGCTATAAACGTTAAACTAGAATAGGTGTGTATGTACCGTTGGACCTTTTATAAAACCGCTGCCCATTGTAAAATACTGACATTAAAATATTAATTATATATGATGGTATGCGGGTTTATTCTGAGTATCTGTTCGCATGAGTAAGTACGAACTTTTTAACATCGCGCTAACTATATGAAAAACCCTAATACAAGCTTAGCATGCTTTTACAATACATGGAGACCAAACAGCAGTTATTTTTAACAGGTCTTTATGTCGTATTTAAACCCAGTAATCATTTTTTAAGTTTTTTGGGAAATTATATAACTTAAAACGTTACTTTTAATGATTATACCTATAAAAAAAGTATGTAAAAAATTAGCTTTAGGTTGTTTCGTCCCGAATCCGTACTTTTTATAAAATAGATTATACTATGCAGGTTTTTAATAGTAGTTTGTACAACAAGAGTCTACAGTATATTTTTTCTACGACTCAACTTCCGAACTTCATACCAAGAATTTAAAAAAAATATATTAAAGTAGTACTTATAACTTGTCTTTTAAGTTGGGCATGAACTTGTAAGAACGATAATAAAAAACAATTGTAGAAAAATTAATTTTGATGGCAAATCCATGCTTCAAATTACACTGTAACATATTTATCGATTTGGGACATTTCTTATATTTACACAAAATCACTTAAAATAGTTGTAGAATCCGTTTTAAACAGGTAAAAATGGATTTTGTGCATTAATATGAACTTTTAACGTTCACTATGGTAATGTTTTTTTAAAAATAATCGCCATTTTACAAACTAGCAACACTGTTAACTTGGGAAGAGAAGTGGCAATACTGGAAGTAGAAATAACATAATCTTTAGTAAAAAATGGAATTATTTTTCTTTTGAATCACCCTGTATAGAAAAAAATGTAAATAGAGCATTAGTCTAGTTATGTTACTATGTGCTTATGTTTATTTCAAAAACATCTTTAAATTTTAAAACTGCTTATAAGGTTTAATGATGCCAGTTTCAGACGAAACATGTAACAAAAAATAAACAGAGAAAAAAATATTTGAAGCCGAAACGTTGGGTCTTTTTTCTTACAAAATATCAATTGTCAGGTTACTTTGAGTAAAAATGGACGAATTCTCCACATCACAAATCTTTTTTTCTAGCTTGGTACTAAATGTTCAAATGATGAACAAAGATGATTGAAATAAATGTGTTATTATGACAAAATGTTAAAATTTTAAAAACTTTAAATTATGTTAAATTTCTAAAGCCTAGAAGCCCCTAAAACTGTATTTAAAATTCCAGGCCATTTTAAAAAATTGACTTGAGGTTGATATCTAAAGAACGAAACGTCGAAATTAAAAACAAATAACGCCAAAAAAAGGTCGCCATTTCCCCCACGCTCTATAACGCAACAAGCAAAGCCAAACAATACTGCCCTCTTGTCCAAGTAACCTCTAAAAAAAAACGGTCGCCGCCTCCCCCACGCTCTTGCAGCGTTTTGTAAACTGAGTTTCCGGGAGAAATTATATGAAACCCGGGAGACACGTTTTTTTAGGCTCAATTCCGGGAGACTCCCGGAATACCGGGAGAGGTGGCAACCCTACCTCTCCCCCTGGACGCAATACTATTGTTCCTAATATAACAACTGCAGGGTTTTACTATTGAGATTCAACAATATCCCAAGCAGCAGACTGACGTACGATAACGTAATTTTTTGGGATATTTTGGTCTTTGACGTCATGCTACCAAAAAATTACGTAATTGAATGTCATTATTTTACGTTTTTTTAGACGACACGAGATTTACGTCAATATAACGTGAATTTTTCGACGTTTTTAAACTTATGGGCCATTAATATAAGTGTCCTAGGTTACGTCCCCTCGCTTTACGGCATTGATATTTTTGTACATAGTTGCGTGCATCACTTCTTTCATCAGATCTTATATAGTCCCCTGAAGAACTATAATATACTCGAATACATTTGGAAATGGGTTTGACGAAGCTCTGTATGATTGCCAACTTTTATTAACAATAAAGCTTAAACAGTCATAATAAATAAATAAATAAATAATGACGGTAAATTAACGTTATTTTATAACGTGATTTGTCGGCGCTAATTACGTCATCATGACGTCAATATCACATCATTAGCAAGTCAATAAACGTTGCTTTAGTTACGTCATCGGTCTGTGACATAATGACGTCCTCTCACCGTGATTATGACATGATTTTAAAAGTACAGTTGACGTATCTTGGAAATGATAACATTAACAAAAAAAAAGTTGCAATTAAAAAAACTTTTCTTTTGTCAGTCCCCACAAAAAACGTTTTATGCAGTTTTACTCTAATATGTTAACTTACAGAAATATTTGCCAATGTTACCAAAACCTTCCAAAAATCGAAATTTTTGAAAATTTTTCTTTTAATGTTATCACTTTTTATTACTTATCTCTCGTATATTTACATGAAAATTATCATATTTCTCGATTTACAAAGATTTTCAATTTTCCGAAATTTTACGAAAATCCATTTCTTTTTCGTTTTATTTTCAAACCTTAACGACTCAAATGCATATTACCAAAATGTCGTATTTTTCATAGATCTACAATATTCAATTAGATATTTTTCGTAATACTTACCCTTTTCTAGATATTTATTAAAATATGTTAATTTTTTTTTTCATTTCATAAAAAACCAAATATCTTAAAAACGAAAACTTTAAGGGCAAGAAGTTTTAAATAAAAAAAGTTTCCTTTTCTTGATTGCCACAAAAAAGGTTCTATACACTTTTGCTCTAATAAATCTGACATATTGTCAGTCTGCTGTCTGGGATATATTTCAAAGAAATATAATTTTTTAATTGGTCTTACATTTAAATACCGATGCTCATTGTTCCATCCACAGTTAAATATTAAAATAAAAACAATTTTTGATTACCCAATAAAGGAAACACGTACTCTGTTAACAACAATTTAAAATATAAAGGTTGGCTGAAAATATCAACCATATTATTTGGCTAGTTTCCTTTTATTCATTGCCTTTTTATGCGTTAACGGTATAAAATTCTCCATATATACCATATGGCTGAATGACGCTTATTTTTGCCGTAGCATAAAAATGTAAATTAATTTGGTAATTATTCAAATAATTATATCTTAATAAATTCCTGTTAATGGTAGATAGTACATACGTAAGATCGTGGACAGAAAAGGCCATGTCAGGCTTTTTCAGCACCACCTAGTAAGACGGTATTGACTTTTCTTACTTTGTCAGAAATGTCATACAAATTATTATAATGAACAGTTCTGAGAATGGTTTAAACTAAATAAACCGAAACGTCAACGAACTAAATATTGTAAATTATTTAAAAATAATTATTGACCGATAACACAAAAAGTATACCCTAAATGGTATAGCACATGTTCCAGGAAACAATGGAAAATCAAATATTGAACCAGTATTCGATCAGAACCTATTTTAAAAACATGTAATTTATAAAGAAAATTGAAAGAACTATTACATTTTCTTCGTTCAAGAAACGTCATTAACTCCAACTTTTAAACAGACACCAATGGAAACTATTGCTAATGCATACATATTTTGGTAATGATAATCCACACGGTAACTTAACCGGGGCAAAAAGGTGAGGTAACACAAAAAGTTAGGTGTGTAGGTGGATTTCTTTTATCTTTATTTAGTAGTGAGCCAGGTGACAATATCACAAACTTTTTCTGCTTTCTTTAAGTGGTTTTAGAACCGTGTGGCAGACAATACTTCCCGAAAGCAGACTCCACACTATCAGTCGGACTGACAGTCATAAAATATATCAATTATTCGTCATTCTCGCATCAGTTTATTTTTCTAATGAGAATTTAAATCAGTCCGACCATCAATCATCATACAATTAGTCCTTACACGATCATGACGGTCATTACGGTCATTACGTTATCATTCAAGACTGTCAGTCAGACTGATGGTGTGGGGTCTGCATATAGATTATTTCTATAAAATATTTATAGGTATATATATTTTTTTGTTCTTAACTCAGGACAATTATTGTCTTTAATTAAATAGTATTTAAGATTTTATGTTAATATCACCAGTCTCTTGAGAAAATGACTTTTAAAATTTTTTTATAATTTTGAAAAATAAATTTTATCTATGACAAACTTGTAAGACAATCTTTTGATTTTTTTTCCTAAATAATAAAAAATTTTGGTTCTGTGTCTGTTCTTAAATTAATTATTATTCACTCATGGTTTATTTTTTAAAAAAGGAAGAATAAAATCAACTTCATCATTAATATGTACACTGGTTAATTTTTTGCATGCTTCCGCTTTGAAATTCTGTAGATTTACATGAACCAGTTAACCGTGTAAGCTTCCCAAAACACTGCGTGGTTTTCCCCAACGGTATATTAATGTTTTGGCTTTAAAGAAACATGGACTAAATTTGTTGCAGTGGCGTATCAGTTACAACTAAATTTATATTAAATAAATTGTTTTTTTATAAACATTTTATAAAGCAGAAATTTCTCTCTTTCTAATAAAGTTTTTTACCTTTCTTTTCACAATGTAGTAATTTATTGTTATCTAAATTAATAAAACTATTATCGTATTATACAGTAATTTGACCTCCCATAGAAACTTCTTAAACTTTTTAAAATGTATAAGTTATGTTCTTTAAGTCTAGTTGTTTCACTTCTCCCGCTATACAGGGTAATATAAAGATATCAAATAGCCCATTAAAACTCTAAAAAAGTTATTAAGTCCATTGTATAAAAAATAATATTTTTAAAAATATAAATAACTTTCTGATACTCTTGAGTCCAAATTTAAAAATCTATTATTAAACATGGCCAGGACTTGGGCCAAGAGAGGGCAATTTTTTTGATTTAAATTTATATATATATATGTATATACAGGGCGCTACAAATTCGTGTGTGTACAAGGAGATCTTAAAAACGGTAAGAGATACAAAGATGGTTAAATTGAGGCAAAGTAGCGTATTTTGGTGCTTAATAAGTTTTGGTTTTTAACTTAATTCGCCTTCATTTTTGACTCAATAAAAAACTCTTCATAGCTATTTTTATGATCTCCCAGATGGCGGTATTAGTTTTCAAATTCGACATTTTGTTCTTTAGATACCAACTTCAAGTTAAGTTTAATACGGACCTGGGGGACTTCTAAGCTTTAGAAATTTAATACACTTTAAATGTTTTTAAAATGTTAACGTTTTTTCATCAAATAACACATTTTCAATATTTTAAATAATCCTTTCTTTACTGTTACGGCCCTGGTAATTATGTTTAGAATTACTTAAAAATTAAAATTAAATTACAGGAAGCAATGGTGTTTGGGCCGTTTATTATTTCAATAAGATTTACCGTAACAATACCCTAGGAAGTAAGTAAGTTTTTTAAAGCATGAGAAGTAATATAACATAATTATACCTTAATTCCTATGGGTTTTGGCTTAGACCTAGAAATACCGCAACACAAAAAAAATTAATGCTTTCGAGTGAAAAAAAGTAACAGGAGTCTAGTTATGTTACTGTGATGTGCTTATGCTTTATTTCAAATACACTTTTAAATATTTTAACTGTTTATAAGGTCTGATGATGCCAATTTCAGGCGAAACATGTTACAAAAAAAACTTAACTTTGGGTCTTTTCTCTTACATAATATGTGTTATTAGATAACAAAACGTTAAAATTTCGAAAACCTTTGAATTGTGTTAAATTTCTAAAGCTTGGAGGTCTCTAAAACCGTATTTAAAATACCAGGTCCGTGTTAAAAAAAAATTGACTTGAGGTTGTTATCTAAACAATGAGACGTTGAATATAAAACTAATTACTCCATCTTGTAGAAAATAAAAAAACCGCTATCAAAAAGTGTTTTTATTTTTTTCCCAAGCAGAAAAAAAGGCGGAAGAAATTAAAAACCAAAATTAAAAATTTGGGTTTTTTTTCGGATATCTCTGAATATATTTGGAATATTTACAATTTTCTTCTACTAAGTTGTTAAGCAAGAAATACGCCACTTTGCCTCAATAAAACAACTGGGTATCTCTTACCATTTTTGAGATTCCTTTGTACTTACACGAATTTGTAATACCCTGTATAAACAACCTCGCAATCGGCACAATTAATTTTGTAGACTTCTGACTAATAGGGCGAAACGTACTTAAAGTAATAAATAAATAAACAACATCTTTATTCAAGAGTTTTAATATTTAGGTTTAATATAAAATATAAAAAAAATATAAAATGGACCATATTTCAACATCTGAAAAGGCGAAGTTCATCGTTTACTATTGTAAAGGTTGGTCTTACTAACCCTCTACTTATACTAAAAATGAAACGAAAAAAACGTGCACCGATGCACCCAAATAAGATACCACTCACTAATAATATAAATTTTATTAACAAAAATTTTAGAAACAAAAAATAATAATAAGTTAACTTAACGTTCAAACATATCTGTTAAGTAAACAAAGAAAAAAAACTGTAGTTTCTAAAAAGAAAAATCCACCAAATAAAAAAAATTTGACAAAAATAAAAATTGATTTTTTGATATTGAAATTTCTATTAATGATTTAAAATCAATAAAAAGGTGTAACAATAATCTTAGATTTCTCCCAGCAAAAATTTCTTCATAACATATTGAAAATGTTTCCCGCATTATACTTTAAATCTTGCCGGTACTAATACTTAATTATAACACATGAAAAAGCTAAATTATTATTTTTATTTTTGAGAAATATAAATGCTCGAATTAAAGGTAGTTAAATTAAAACTAACTTTTTAATATTCCCATGTATTTTATAATATTATGCATCAAACTATTTATTACCTTTTTTATTATTTACCATTATTTCATCATTCGATGCTTTTATTTCTTGATAGCACTACTTTTCCCAAAAAAGACTAAGTATAAGCGAATAAGGTGCAGCTTAATTTCATCCTGTGAATGCTTGTTAGTTTACAGTTATATGAAATTGTTTTCATCTCATTTATTATGATAAAATGGAAACATTAGCGTACTCTCTATATAAAACACTGAATATTATTTTAGATTCTTGTTATAATGTGATGGGAGTGGCCATTATTTTTTTATTGAATCGACTTGATGTCTGTCTGTCTCTACATCATAGTTTTTTCTCAATGTCCGATGTGATTTGGCATTTTTTATTTTATTATTAATAGATATGGGGTATGTAGGTGTAGATATAAGAAACAAATAATTTAATTTATAATTTTAGTTCGCATGACATTTTTTCATTTTATAAAATATTTCTACAAAAATTTAACATGTCTAACCTGAAAAAACTTATTTTATATCGGTATTGATTATAAAAATCAAAATTAAGGCTTGGTACACTATATTAATATGCACCCTCCATAACTTACGATATGACCTAATTCAAATTATTTTTTTTTAATAAAAATCTATTTATTTTTCTCATCAAACTTTATAACTTAAAATCTTGTAAATACAAAAAAATTACGAATTAAAAAGCATTGACTGTATCATTATATTTGGCATATTTATGTAAAAGTATAAAATAAACAGCAACAAGAATTTTGCTAGGGTTTCTAACTAAAATTATAACTAACTTAGAATCTCGTAAATAGAAAAAATAGCGAAACAAGAAGTTTTAATTTGTGCCATTAAATTTGACATATTGATGTAAAAGTACAAAACAAACGCCAACAGTAACTTTGTTCGGGTTTCTAACCAAAACTATAACTTATCTTAGAATCTCGTAAAGAGAAAAAATAGTTAACTGAGTCATTAAATTTTGCATATTTATGTAAAAGAACAAAATAAATATCAACAAGAACTTTGTTTGGGTTTCTAACCAACATTATAACAATCTTACAATCTCATAAATAGAAAAAATAGTGAAACAAAAAGTTTTAACTGGGCCATTAAATTTGACATATTTATGTAAAAGTACAAAAGAAATACCAACAAGAACTTTATTTGACTTTCTAAACAAAATTGTAACAATCTTAGATTCTCATAAATAGAAAAAATAGCGAAACAAAAAGTTTTAAGTTATGTCATTAAATTTGGCATATTTATGTAAAAGTACAAAAGAAACGCCAACAGGAACTTTGTTTAAAGTTTAACAAACAAATATGTTGAAACGATTTTTTTTCGAATTCATTTCAACTTTTAGACTCAACAAAAGTCACATGAGAGCAATCAAGAAAATTATTTTTTAATCAAAAGGTAATAACAAGCTGAAGGTAATAATTAAATGAATAATTACATATCTATACTAAAATGTTTCATATTATAATGTGAACTTCTTGAAATATACTGTAAAAAAAGAGTACGTAGTATATACAGGATGGCGTATCGTAAAATTTCCACCCTGGTTTATTTCCTTGTGATACTTAGTGAAACATTTTTTTTTGCTATATTCATTACCCTCCCCCGTTGCCATGGTATAGCAGCTCAGTGGTAGAGCTGTCGCATTCGACCTCAGGTGACCCAGGTTCGATCCCCGGGACGTGTGTACGCTTAATAAAAAAAAGTATACCCAAAATTTTAGAGGTAAGAATGCAGTATGACACTGGTTGACTCCCGAATACGACCCATTGAGGGAGGATAGTTCTGCCTTTAGGGGACTGACGGATAAACTAGTGCATATGCGTGGTTCGGATCCCACGTGAAAAACTGTAGGTCCCGTCTGGCTGACATTACCCCGACGTTAAGCAAAAAGGATGCAATAAGCCATTTGGCTGCAGTATACTGACAACAGGTCCACTCTCCTTGAACCAACCAACCAACCTCCCCCCTTGCTTACATCCTGTGACTGTCACCCTTAAAATCGTAATGGAAAGAGGGGGGCGGGGGTCGAGTAATACTTTATTTTAAAGGAAATTGAATGGGACCGTGTACATTATGTCAATATTTTGTCACCGTTGAACACCTACAACTCGTTTTGAAATATGTATCTTATGCTTGGACAAATGTACATTAATTCAGTAATTCTTAGTGGTCGACTTTAAAAAATATATTTCCTTTACCTTACTCTTCATATATTTATTGTAACTGTTATTTTTTTTATTTTTAGGTGACCATGAAGGACCTAAGAACTTTAGGAGTGTTATTGGTGACTATATCGTCTGTATGGTCAGTGACCATAGAAACGACTTCTTTAAGGTATCTTCAAGAGAAATTTAGGTCAAATTTAGATGTTAATGTTACAAATTCTAGCTTAAGTGATAATCCCAAGAGTTATTATAAATTGGGAAAGAGTAGTGACCATTTAAAGTTAAACAATATTTCTTTAAAATTCAACAATGATTCATTAATTTTAAATGCAATTTTTCCTTTAAATGACACATTTTCCGAAGAAATAATTAATAGTAATTTAAACTTAGAAAATAATACTATACATAATTTTAATGATCACATACATTCTATTTCTAGTCGTGAAAGTGAGTCCAAAGATATTAATGTAGATATTGTTGAAAGTAGAAAAATAAAATTGACTAGAATAGCTTCTTCAAAAGATAGACATGCGTTTAAAAACTTTATTAAAAATACTATTAAAGAAACTAGAACAAATTTAACTCAAACTAATAATACAAAGAAGAAAAATGGAAGTAGGTTGGAAACAAGCACTATACGAAAAAAATCAACTCTTTCGGGAAGTAGTAAGAATAAATTTATAGTGACTACCAACAGACCTAGAATTAAAATTAACTCTAATAAACAAGCATCTGTAGAAAATCTAAAGTCTAAAATAAAACTGTCTACTTTGGCTCCCATTACCATAAAACTTACTAGACCCACATCCAGACACCCCAGTAGCAGTACACCACAATCACATGATTTTGAATTTACTACGAAAAAAACCCTAGTTAAGATTAAAAGTACGAGTTTAAGACCAACTAAGCGGCCTAAACCAGCTCCCATAAAAAAGATTTTAACCAAATGGACAGATAGTGCAAACAGTTCCAACTTAAAGCAAAATTGGTATGAAGATGGGGTACCATACCCAAACCCTATGCCAGAGATTACTTCTAGTTCGCCTCCTTTTTCTATAGCTGATGCTGGATCCCAAATACTAAGCTCGTCTTCAACCTCAGATATATTTATCGATGAAATCATACCTGGAAATGGAAATGACGTAATAGGCATAAATCCTGAAATATATACCAATTCGCCCTCTTTACCCTTACAAGGCGTACCACCAATTATACCATCTTCGTTACAAGAAGACTTAGCGTCAATCTCCGTACCCTCTACTCAAGACCCAGCCTCTTCTAATCCGATAAGCACTTTTAATTTAGACATGGTTCCTTCAGGTTTAACAAGAGTTCCCGGTGAAACTAGTGGAACCGCTGATTGTCCTACAGTACACATTTCTAGTTCAGTATTATCACCTCTTCAACGAGAGGGTTGTTCAGATCTAAATTTAGTACTAAATACACATTACCATCAAAATCAAGATACTAGAAATCCTCAGATAAGTACATATGACGCAGCAGATCCTTCAGATGATATAATTTATGGAGAAGAGCCCATAGTAGATGATGGCTTGGCCAACGCCGATATTCCCGCAAACGCTGTAGCTGATTCTGCTGCTAATATTGGCGGAGGAGGTTCACCGGCCTCAGGAGGGAGTGGAGGTTCTGGCGGATCTGGAGGCAGTGGAGGAGATACTGGTGGAGGTTTTAAATTACCTGATCTAAAACCTGTATTTGACGCTGTTGGGTACTTAATGAGAGGACTCTGGTGGATTATACAGAAATTAATGAATCCCTGGCTGTATATTGTACCTATTATTTTATTTTTCGCCGTAGGTTTTTTGGGCATAATATTATTATTTCCATGGTGGATTCCTGTGGTCTTTTTAATCTTTAGTATTAGAAGTAAAGAACCCAAAAATGAGGTGGCGCATGTGAAACATTATCATAAACCAGTTTTAGTTAAGCATCCGGATGGATGGTTTTGGGACCAGAAAACTCAAACTTGGAAAAATGTTCTTCGTGTCCATGAATACGAGGAAGGACGAAGTATCGATAATACAAATTTAGACGATAGAATAGTCGAATTTGGAAGAAAATTTAGAAGGAAATAAATTATTAAGAAAATAATACTTAAAATATAATAAGAACCTTTAACATCTTTAGTGACAGGGTGGTTCACTCTCAATGCAGGATTTCATAGCATCTAAACTACTTAACTTTTTAATATGTTTTAAAAACAGAGTTATATGGAGACATTCGATCCGCAATCTAAAATTTTAAATTATTCAGGGTAGGTATCCTAAATAAACAGGGCATATTAAACATACAACATTTTTGATGCAACACTTCAAATATTATATTATTTTCTAATTCTCTACAAAATTCTACGCTTATTTCTATTAATTGTCAGATAATTAAATTTAGTTGTTTTTAAGATATTGACGTTAAAATAAGGCAATTTAAGACTTGGACAGGCTGTACCATTAGAACGGTTCAACTTAGAGAAAAATGCTTTTTAAGTTCTTAACTTACTGTTTTATTTTCTATCTAATATCTGTAACTTCAGGTTTAACATATTTAATCGTAAAACCGTTTTTTAATTTCAAATTCCTTAATAAGATATTCCTATCTTAGTTTTAATTCTGTATTGAAAATACCTCTTTGGTAACTATAAACTGTAAAACTTTTAAAACTGATGGATAAATAATGAATAACTAAGAAGGACATATACAAACCATTTTTTTCTTAGTTGTACCATAAAGTAGATGTAGATTGGTGAAATATTGTAATCGATAGAAATTACTTTTCGAGGTCTTACATGACCATGTCTAGATGTATAAAGGTTTTTACTAATAAAATAACTAACCAGCAACTTTGACGTCGACATACAAACGATAATGGCCGAAATAAATTTCTCACAATCACAGCCCCTCGGTTAGCTGAATTTTTAATTTACCTATAATGTAATTTTGATTGTGAATAAATAATGCCTGCCAATGTCATTTGAGTCAAAGTTGCTTTTTACTTATGGGAGTTTAGCTGTACCTAGCGAAACTCCTGTACTTGTAACTCGTGTCTTTACATGGGACTTCTCTCAGCATTTACTCATTTTTATAAGTTTGTTGGAGGTGCTGGGTGTGCTTTCGTAGTGTCCAACTTTGACACTGATGGTGCCGCAGACTCCATCCTATATGGTTTTTACGTCTGAACTATTTATAGTTGTGTGCACGTTCCTTTCTTTTGTCAGATTATGTAGCCTCACTCAATCTGACGAAATAAAAGTAAACTCTTCTTCCCTTGTACCTAATAATTATTGTTAAGAATCTTTATGCAACCTACAATCATCCTTTACATGATCATGAAAAATATAACAATAAAACCACTGCTACATACCATGAATTTTGTGCGGCTCCTTAAAAACATGCACAATTTCCACAAATTTTAAAAACGCAAAACTGGCGCGATTACTTGATGACGTCGGTCGGTCCGATAAAAATTTACAGTGAGCATCGTTGCCGATCTTTCACTTTTCATGTCGGTGTTTTTATTTACATCCCACAACCGAATTATTGTGGAATTTTGATGTAGGTATTTTTATTTAAAATAACTGTTCTTTTTATTTATTTGCTCATAGAGCAGAAAGATCGACAAACAACTTAGGTTAGACTTTTTTCAACTGTCATTTCATTAGCTTGGTCTTCTGTCAATAATTTGGGTGTTGCCACATGTGAAACCTTTTATGTCACATTCACAATATATTTTTTTTCCTAGAACTTTAATAACTTATTTTAAGACAAAATATAGATAACATTTTGGAAATAATATTATTTTTTTATTTTTCCGTTTTGGATAATTATTTATATTGGTTTACTTTTCATACTTTGTCATTGTATTATAATATAAAAATTTTAGAGAACATTGACAACATTGCTGTATTTTTAAAATAAAGTAGTAGAGTTTAGTGTCCGTATAAGTTAATAAAAAAGGTTTTTTAGCGGCAGGCGGACAAAGTAGTGCATCTATCTTTTGCATTAAGTACACAGGGACGCCAAATGCAATGGGTTCCCTGGGGCACAGGTAGACAATGATAGGCTGTTTCGTTCTTATTAGAACTCATCAGAAAGCCATAACCTGTAAGCGACTCCCAGTACAGCGAGACTATGTTTTCAATGCATTTTTAAAGAAATAAAAACGCGATGAAAACCCAGTAACCAGTTTATTGTTGGTTTCGTCGACGACTATCTTTTGCATTGAGTTGATTCCTATAGATGGCGTTACTGTGCTCCAGGGATAGATGCACTACTTTGTCCGCCTACCGCCAAAAAACCTTCTTTTCTATTGACAATTTGACAACATTGTCAAGCTGCCGTTTTCATAACGTATATAAAATAAGGGCCGTGTTTTTGTTCGAATAGTTTTATTTATTTTCTCAGTAATGGCCTAAAAATATTAAAAGTACAAACGCAGAAAATGTTATTTTTTATTTCTTTGTACACTACAACCAAAATTTATTAAAGAACCCATTCCCTTAATTGTATTTGTGTCTTTCAATAAAAGTTTGAAACAAGGATAGACATTTACTACGTCCACGAGTTCTGATAATGAAAAATTGTATCATACTATTAGATTAAAAATGAGGAGAGATATAAATTATTTTTTTGAAATATTGTTTTAATTCCGTGGAGACTGACAAACAGGTATTCAAGTAGTTTATTTTTATAAGTATAATTTATTTATTAGATATTTCTTGATACATATGGAGGGCTCAGAAGCCAATCAGTATAAGTCAACAATTTACTGAAATTGACTTAGACAGTAAAATAACCTTTATAGATTACAAAAACTTTCTGTTCACAAAAGATTTAAGTCATTACTTTGATATTACCCTCACAGATGGCGACAGTTGTTTTGGCAACAGAATAAGTTGCAAAACTTTTCGGGCGCCAAGTCGAATGTGAATAGGTTTTAACAGGTTTATTAAAGTTAAATCTCGGTGTTTTTGTGAGTTGAAAGAATAGTTGAGGCAAAATAATATTAAAAATATGCTATTTGCTGATAGTGGCTCAGAATATTGGCCAGATGATGAAAACAGTTCTTCTCATTCCAGTAATCGTAAGTATAACCTAAAAAATGTCGTTTTTTTCTTTTCTCATCAGAAGTGTTTTACTGTTTTTTATTCAGCTGTAGTGTTCTTGAAAATATTTATATTTTGTAACTTAATTTTAAAATTGTGAATTTTTTTAAACGCTCTAACAGTTCTCAGATTTTTGGTTCCGCCGACTTACACTGGTTGACTTCTGAAATTATCTTATTATATATTATAAACCTTTGAGTGGTCATTTCACTTAAGTCATTTTATATTTAACTTAGTTAAAAAAAATAGTAGTGTAGATTGTTTTTCTGATGTAAATTAATGTTTTTATACGTTGTTCTTTAAATATAAGTATTTTTTTGGAACCTCTCTTCTGTTTGTATTTTTTGCAGATAATTTTTCCAAATGTAATTAAATTTCAATTTTAACTTTTATTAACTTACTCTGATTGGCTTCTGAGCCCTCCATATAATTAAATTTAAGTTACTAAGCTTATACTCCATAAAATGCATTATAAGAAAATAATACTTCGACTAAAATATCGACTATGTGAATAAACAAACGCACGCTGCTTTCAACATCATAACGGAATAGGGAGGAATATTTTCCTCGAAATATTTTTATAATAAATATTTCATTGTATATTAGACATTTCATTTTTTTAAATTCGAATATTAATATTAAAAGTAAAGGGGGAAGTTGGTTGTACACTGTATTCTGAAGACAAGAAAAAAAAATGAAGAAGAAGATATAAATAAGCCCATGAAAACTCTAAAAATAATTACTAAGTCCATCGTATGTGGGACATGCAAAAGATTTCTACCATACTTAAATTTTGTTAAGTCTTAATTTAAATTTTTCCCATATGAAGCCACATCTCTGCCAGTCACTGTATTATTTAACTAGTCTTTTGATGATACTTATTTTCATCATTGTATTTTATTTTGAGCACTTGGCTCGGGCGTTAAGTACTCCACTTTTTCCAATTATTATAAGTAGGAACATGTAAACGTGAATTAGAAAAAATTTTTGGATTTCAAAAAGCGTTAAAAGTATTTTATTTACAACTATGCATGTAATAATAATATTTCATCTACCTTTAAAGGTAGAAAGTTGACGTTTTTGAACTTCTACTTTCCACTCGGATGGAGCACTTTCTACCCGGTGGAAAGTAAAATTATTATTATTTTTTTGTAATTTTATTAAAAATAGATATCTCAAAATAATATACGAAGACCAACATACACATCCTGATACGCTCAGACTGATTACACAAATTAAACTACAATAAATTTGCTTGTTTTTTAAATAAATTAAACACATTTGAAAAAATTAACATGGTTTATGTTTTTCTTATTTAAATTATTTATTACAATGGCATTATTGTAGGCAGCCACTGATATGTTCAAACCTTACTGAAATTCTTTTTCTGTTAATGTTTATTTTACCATTATTTGAGGTTAAATTAGTGTTAGTAAATTTTAAACTAAAATTATAATTGACATCTTGATGTGTATTATTACCTCTGTTATTTTACCACCTGCGATTATTTGAAATTCTACAATCCGTCATATTTTTAAATGGAAAAGTAGAAATTACATTTTGATTTTAATTCAAAAAAATAAGAAATGGATGAAGTGGTTGTAAATAAAATAGTATACAAACGTCGGTACACTGTTTCGTTACTATTTTAAGGTTAAGTTAAGCTCTCCGCTTCGCAAATTTGTTTACTACCAACTATCTCGCCAGTAATAAAACACTTTTCACATAGGTAGGTAATGTACTATTAAATAGATTCGTGCAGGCGAACCGTCCATCAGCTCCTCTGGAGCCAGAGTTTTAGGACGAAGTCGTTATGGAAGTCGGTCGTGGGGAAGGTGTTACGGGCAACAAGTGTCTCGGTTTCGCCTTTATGAGTACCGTTGACAGATTATAAAAGTTATAAATATTAATGCTATCGTCGACATGAAAGTTCGTTAATCAACAATTTCCTCTCAGATTGTAATATACTATGCCCATGGATTCTTTGACTTCATTACACCCACGGAATAGTCGTCACTGGGTGTTTTTGATCTTGAATCTAAATTGATAAAGGAAATTTAGCAAATGGACATTTTCCTCTTGATGGTCATATTTCCTGTTTCCCTTTAAAAGTATTTTTCAAATAATGTATCTTTATTATAATTGATGCTTTTTGAATAATAACTGAAAATTAAAATTGCAAATCGACTGGTTCTGATTTACAATAGTTAAAAGGATGTAATTTAATTGCTCTCGAAGTCACTGCATTTTTACATGCTGAGACATACAATTTAAAAAAATGTATATAGTAGTACTAAGTATCTGTAATAACAGTGGTAATTTGTTGTGTTAAAAGATGTAAAACATTAATTTAGGATAATGAATAAAGAACTAATATGTTTTTTGTGTTTTATTAATGGAAGCTATCCAAGCAACATTTTTCCGACGTCCGACGAATATTATACTATACCTACCTGGGATGTTGCATTAGGTATAAATAATAGTCAGCACTCGACTATGAGGAAATAACTGCGGCGCAATGGCGGTATTGGTTATATTTAACAACGTTGTAGATCTATACCAAATCCAACGTTGTAACGATACTAAGTTTCAATAATAAGTACAAAATGGCTACGTCGACGCGACCTCGGCCGTATAACCGAGTTTAGTTATTGTTAGCTTTAAAAGTTATTTCGGTTTTTAGGTGGGTAGCATAAGCAAAAATTATTTTTGATATTTTTCTTTTTACTTACTTACTGAAAATAATTATTTGGTTTATTATATTTTAAATGTAAAAACAACAAGATATAATTACATACGCTAGAAATATACTAATTAAATGAAACGCAATATGGGATAATTTGTCAATTATTAGCAGGAGGTTTTTATTTTATTCGTTTAGGTTATATACATAAGAAGGAAAGTATAGGTAGCGGCAGTGGCAGCTCGCGGTCTTAAAAAATGGTGAAGAGCTAGGTAAAGTGCGGGTACTTAAACAAACATTGACTAAAAATCCGTGTAACAAAACGTCTCTCTCTTATCCTCATCTGTCCAACGGCTGAATGGAGTTTCCAACAAATTACAAACTCATGTCATTGACTGGGTTCGTTTTTAAAACATACAACTAAGTAGGTACTTACACTACTGAATTAACTAAAAAATAAAAATAAAACTTTTTAATTACACAGTACATAATGTAAAAACGATATCTATAACCGTAAGTTTCGCGAAGCCTCAAAATAAATACCTTAAGGTTAGGCGAACCAATGTTAAAACTATGGTGCATACGACTGATCTATTCTTAAATTGCCCTTCATCAAAATGCAAATTGTTACATGCTGTTTGGGTGACTGACGTCACGTAACCATAGCAACGGTGATTATCAAAGCCATGTGGGATCTTCTCTTGCTTTGAGCTAACGGACACGGTCGGCTGGGGCCCGCCAAAATGCACAAGTTTTTATAATTATTATCCATTAGAGTTAACCGTGGCCTTATTATGCATAGCTACATTCGGAATCAATTAATATTATTAATTCGAACATAATTATTTTTTAAGGGCTAAAATGGTAGCTGTATTGGTACACTAATATTTAATATTGTCGAGAAACTTTCCTCCTGGTTTTATTTTTTTGGGTAGCGGGTTGAATGTTGTGACGTCAGTACGTTCTTTCACGTGTTTTTTTTTATTAGAACGTTTACAGTAGAAAATTAAATTTTTTCTTGCTCTATACCATAGCTTCAAAATCAAAATTTAGGGAAAAAATAATTTTTGGTTCAAAATTATACGTTTTAGGGTTACGTAAAAACTAAAGCTAAAGCTATTTGATCATATACATTGTGTATGGATGTACAGGGTAAGTCAACGATAGAATAAAGTTCGTATTCTCCATTATCTTAAGAATAATACAAAAATTAAACACAAAATTAAAAAAAACGTATTAACGTTTTTTTTTGGTTTAACATATTAAACCAAAAGTTGTAGCCTTTAAATAGAGAATAAAACCTAAGACCGGCAGGTAAAAAAAATGTTTCTCTAGAATGAACCGTTCCAATGTTACAGCCTGTCAAAGTCTTAAAATTCCATATTTTAAACGTCAATATCTCAAAATCCATTTAATTTAGACATATGACATTTACAAAATAAATGATGTTTTATACAAAATATGCGTAGAATTTTATGAGGAATTAAAAAATAATACAAAATATATGGTGTTATATTTAACAAGTCCTAAATTATATTCGCCACGTTTTTTGGGCCACCCCGTATATTCCAATAAAATTTTAAAATGTGCACCTCAACGATCTCTATAACTTTTGTATATCGAATTTTTTTCTAATTCTTAAAATAAAGGAGAAAATTATACTTATTATATCGTTGCTTCACGCTGTACAACCAAAAAGGGACGTCGCGTATATCTTGGAAACCGTTTACCGTGCAGCCCGCGAAAGAAAATATTTATTAGAAAAGTTAGAGAAATCGCTGAAAAAAAGTTTTTGGTCTAATCATTCGAATAAGGGGGAATACTAGGCAAAAAAAACTTTGGTTTGGCTTACCCGAATTTACCAAACTTGGGCTCGTTAAATAGAGTTTTCATTGTGTTATCAAGTTAATAAAGAAGAAGTCGTTCTAGATTCCGTTACGACAGTTAGAGGGCGCTATTTAGCAAAATCAACAACTTATTCATTTTTCTAAAAAATTTTAAAGCAAAACAATAATAATATTAATAATAATTTTAATAATAATAGTTAATAAATAATAATTAATAAATGTTATTTAAATTATTGTACATCCCCCCCCCCTGAAAGAGTGTTTAAGCTCATAATAGACCTGATAAAATAGAGGTCGGCTTCAGATTCAGCGACCTCGAAAACATATAAGCATAAAGGTCTAGTCTAGTGGACATGACTTATTATCTTGTTCAGTCTCACGATAATTATTTAGGGGTACCGGCTTTTTCCAACACCTTGTATAGTAATAAATGCATATTTGTATATGCAAATTCCTTCTTCGTCGTTATTTTAAGAAACGTCCTTTGAAAATCCTGGTTTTACCCCCTGAAAGAGTAGTTTCATCCACTTTGCAATCTGAATAAAGCTGGACAAATTACTGAAAAAAAGTAACTAGCTACAAGCTACTAAAAGTACAAGAAGTTAAGCTACCTAGTAATAATTAAGCTATTACGAAGTGGTTTAAAATTTAGACCGTCGAAATATTTAGATCTATGGTCTCACAGTTGTGTTTTCACCGTGGCATTATTTTATATGCCATATTATGCTCTTATGTTAATTTGATTTTTTTTTAATTAAATCGTCTTACCGATAAATAATTTGACCATGATGTGGTTGCAAGTACATTTTTAGCTCTATTAAAGACACAAGTACGTAGTAAAATACTTTTTCTTTATAAATTTAAAGACAAATCAAAAAATATATATACAATAAAAAACTAAGTTGACTTAGGTAGGTTTGTACAAAGATTTTTAACCAGAATTAACTAACCAGCAAGTTTTACTGTGAGATAACTGACATTGACAGGCATTATGAACTCACAATCAAAGGTACCTGATTAGTAAATAAGAAATAAAAGTAACCGGGCTTGTCAAACTTGCTGGTTAGTTAGATCTATTAATAAAATTCTTTGTGCAACCCGGCGTTATTCTGATACTTGTCATTTAAAATCTAGAACTGTCAATTAAGGACAGTTTTAAATTTAAATCCCTTTAGTGAATACGGCTGTTATATTTAAACGTAACTAAGATACAAACTACTTTTTTGTAACCTACTTTTTAGTTAGGGTAGGTGCGGGAGAGTTGCCGGGGCGTAAGAGATGCGGATCTTTTTTTATTTTCGAAATTTCGGATAACAGTCACTTTTTGTAAAATAGTTTTGGGTTTCCCATAATATTAAAATTATCAGTTTAGTGTTCATATAAGTAAGAAAAAGAAAGGTTTAGGCGGACAAAGTAATGCATCTATCTTTTGCATTAAAGTACACAGGGACTCCAAAGGTAATGGGTTCCCTGGGGCACAGGCAGACAATAACAGGCTTTTTCATTCTTGTTAAGACTCTTCAAAAAGCCATAACCTGTAAGCAATTCCCTATTCTGTTTAAGTAAAAAAAACTTTATTTTTTTACACGGTGTTGTATTACGGATTGGTGCGGCACCTCCATTGGCTACTGCAGCGCGATCTATATTTGAATCTATAAACCCGTAGACAAAGTGTAGGGATGCGTAAGAACGTTTCCTATACTGGATGTGTTTGTCACCGTACTTGATTCATTGTTAGTTCTATGATTTCACGTTGGATGACTATCTTTTGCATTGAGTTGATTCCTACAGATGGCGATAATAGGTTTTTCATCCTATATTTATTCTTAAAAATATCTTGAAAGCATATTTTCGCTGTATTGGGAATTGCTTACAGGTTATGGCTTTCTGATGAGTCCTAACAAGGACGAAACAGCCTGTCATTGTCTACCTGTACCCCAGAGAACCCATTACCTTTAGCGTTCCTGTGTAATTTAATGCAAAAGATAGAGGCACTACTTTGTCCGTCTGCGCTAAAACTTTCTTTCTATTAAAGTTAAATGATTAGTTTCTTTAAGATGTGTGAAATTTTTGCTTTAATAAATGTTAAAAAAAAGTGACTGGCAACTCTTCCGCACTTACCCTTATTGCAGTAATTTCCTTCTACTGAAAAACTGTATTCTTTGGAATAACTCTTTTAGTTTAGAAAGTTTATTATATTAATTTAAAAATATTAGTATTTTAAAAATACATAATACCTATTTAATAGATAGGCACATTAAATTACTATCGATAGTAGCTTAACCTACCGCAAGTAAGCTAGTGAAAGTAATTTAAGTCGTTTTTTTGAGTAAATAGCTACTTCTTAATAAGGTAGCTTAATGAAAATACCGAAAGATGATGTAAGGCTACAGCTACAAGCTACTTGATCTAAAAAGTAGCTCGAATAAAGATATTAGCTACCAAAAAGTAGCTAGTTAGTAGCTTAATTACTTGGTAGCTAGCTACTATTCTATCATTCTTCGCATAAATGATATCATACTGAGTTAAATTTTCATTTTTTATAATTTTCATTTTTTATTTTTTTTTTATGATTGTTATTTTATTTTTATATTTACTTAAATATTTATTTTAAGACGGTTAGATGAATAGCAGTGCTAGATCTCGCCGTCATCTAACATTTTTTTTGATTGTCTGTTGAATTTAATAAAGGCTTTATTTATTTATTTATTTATTTATTTAAAACAAAACAATATGTTTTATCATAATTTCAAAACACCATGGGCTAAAATTTAGGCACATATTATAATTTTATTTAAAGATCATTTTATTATCTTATTTCTCGTAAGACCTGTACAATTTTATAAATATACTTATACAGCAATAAAGAAATATGGATAAAAAAAATTAATTAACAATGAATACAAAAATGTTATTAATATCTATGTAGTATAAAGTTAAAATGGTGGTCTAAACATTCACCGTCACATTGAGGAAATCCTCTAGAAAGTTTTCGTTAATTTCCTCCTTTAAATTGGAGATTTTATGGATGAAAAACCCCACATGGCACAATATGTTGATGAGGTTGTACTTCGATGATTGGAATAAACTGTATGTAGCCTGTATCTCAATCTCATCATGTCTTTGATGAACTCAAAAGGGACTTATCCTTTGCCTTCAAATATGTAAGATCTAATGTTGGCACTGGCAAAATAATATCAGGCTATTCCTGAAGGTTTTCCTTATAATTAACCTTATTTATTCAATCCCGCGAAGACTGACACTGAAAACAGCCATTGTTGCGAGAGGTGGACATACATGCAATTAACATTTTTTGTTAATTGTTTTTGTAAATATTTTTTTTAAAATATTTTATTCAAAGAGACCATTCATTTTGAGGGGCTGAATTTTGTCCCGGTGAAGTTTATATAAATTAGTATAAAGAATAATTTGATATTTTAAAAATGTAGTATAATTTCTAAATACAATAAAAATAAAAGTAATTTATTTAGGTCCTCTTAAGATTAATAAAAAATATACAGTGGAAAAAATATACTGTTTACCAAAACATTATAAATGATACTAATATTAATAAGCAATCTTTTTTCAGATAAACATTGTAGTATACATTTTGGGTAAATACATTTAGATAAAACGACACTATATTCTTAGTTAAATGTTATCCGAAAAGTCAAAGTTCATCCCTTTCTAATAACAAGGACTGGTCTTCTACTTATAACATTCATTTTGTAGAATAATAATCGTCTTTAATTTAGCCAATAACATAAAAAAATGTTAAATTTTAACAACAAAAGCAAGAGTCATATCAGGGCAAGATTTACCTGCAGTAGATATCTATTCTTGCATCTAACCCTATAATTATTAACAAACAACACACAACACAACAATTTACGAACTGAATATTTAAAATTATTTACTATGTATTGGTTAATTAATTTTAATGTTACTTTTCCTTTATTTCTAGATCAATGTCGCATCCAATTAGTAACTCTATTAAGAATGTCAGCAATCAACTCTTAGAAACCAATACTTCAACTATAAATATTTTAGACGTTCGGACACCTCCCAGAATTAAAGAACGGATAAACAATAAACAATCTATTGAACCATCACATGCAGGAGTAGCCATACCAATTGATGCTGATGTAGAAGTCCTAGAAGAAAGTACCAAAAAGATGAATTTTTATAAGATAGAACGGCCAACAACTACTAATGGAGGATTATCAACTTGGATATTATTAAGCGGACAGTCTTCTACAACTACCAAACCAACAACAAAAAAACCTAGCGTTAAACCGAATTATATGAAAAATGAAAAACATGACGAGACATTAATGGTTAACGATAAGTTAATGAAATTTGGAAAACCTCTTTTTAAGCAACGAAGTACAACAACAATACCTGTTACTGTGGAGGGTACAACTACTGCAAGAATAGGCACACTGTTAACCTCGCCCAAGGATCCTACAAAGAAACCGGCAAAGCTTACCCGAATTAAAGCTTCTTTAATGAACAGTAATGCTAATAAGTTCAATAATACATTAGTAGGTAAAAATAGAACTAAGACCAGTACTGAAATTTCCAGCACTACCACTCACAAACCTAAGAAATCTAATATTTCTACTACTCTAGGATTACTTTCTACTACTGAGATTTCTACTAACAATAAGACAGTAGTGGATATACCTGCAGAACCTAAAGAAGGTGAGCAAGAACTTCCATCTACAGATGAAAAAAAGAAAACACAAAAACGAAAGAAGAATAAAAATAAGCGAAGGAAACCGAGCAAGGCAAGTAAAGAAAATAATGGTAACCAACTTAAAGAAGTTGAATCTGCTGGGACTAAACTTTATAGCTATCTAAAAAGTGAACTTATTCCGGTAACCGTCGGAGTAAGCTTGGTTGGTCTTTTGGTAACTGCTGGTTTAGCTAGCTACTATTTTCAACCATTTTTACCTCTAAGGAGAAATGATCCTATTGATAGAAAGGATACTGCTGGGGGATACTATTATCAGGATGATTACTCCAATGCAATGCCTGAAGAAGATGCAATTGGTAAAGTTATTGCTGGTATGCCTGATAATGCATTGCAACCAAATAGTGCTTTACAATCCAACAACGAAAACAGTTTCACATCCACCGCTTCCAGAAATACGTTTCCACAAAACGCCAGATATAGACATGTTGATAGAAGATCACAAATTTATATGAATCCACATGGATCTGTGGAAGATGTTAAAATTAATGAAAGAGAAAGAACTGCTATGAATTATGACCAAAATACTGCGAGTTACAATTCAGAAAACAAATTTGTAGTGGGTAATGTTCCTAAAGATATAATTCCAGAAGTAACTCCAGCGGTAGTACCTGAACATGGCCCAAGAAATCTAAAAATCGATGATAAGAAGTTTGTTGTAGGAAATGTACCAAAAGAATTTTTTAATGTTGGTGCATCCCCTAGAAATCTTAAAATAAGACGACGAAGGGAAACCCTTCCCGATGATACAGAAAATGAAATATCACCTGAAGAAAATGAAATTGACAACACATATAATTTTAACAAAATACTTACAGCTTCAAGTACTGAAAATGTGGATGTTACCACAATTGAAGAAACGAAAGAGACTAATGAAACTGAATTAACCACACAAGAAATAGTCAAAGAAACAACTCCGCATAATGTCTGGAATCCAAGTGAAAGACCCGACTCATTTTTTGAGTTAATAACGGATCTTTTTAGGTTAAAAGTGAAATTAGGACTAGAGTTAATCCAAAATGTTACTAATAGCGTTTCTACTTATGTTTCAAAGGTTCAATCCAGATTAGGAGAACATTATAGACATGGTTCTAGAGGCAACGCATTTAAGCCTAGACGTTAGGTTCAGTTAGCAGGGGCTGGTAATTTAGTTATTTTAGGAAAATTCTGTGACTGTGTGTAGAAACTAAGGTTAAATTTTAGTATTTATTTATTTATTTATAAAATATGCAACTTTAACATAGAAGGGGTTTAAAATAGGTTAGTATATTTTTAAATTATTGTTACCAATTGTTCCAAAAAATATATTACTCTCTTGCCCCTCTTGTAAAAAGTTATTCAAGTAGCCAATATAAAGACATTACGCCAAAATGCCATAATATAAATTACAGTACAATACCAACACACTTTACAAGTTTTTTGTTTATTTATTACAGGCTACGCCTCAAATGTCTAAAATACAATAAAACAGACAAAACGTTCACTAAAAAGATTGCTTTTAAATTGAATTACAAGGGGTTAAGGATTTATTAAATTCTGCTATTATATTTATCATATCAAGGGTAAATTTAGATATTTGATGAATGACAAGGGGAAACATTACAAGATTTTATAAAGGCCTCTCAGCCAAAATTTATATAAACTATCCAATAATTAAATCATCCCAAGAATTCTTAAAATTCAAACATGCTGTACACGCACCACGATCAAAAATGTATGCAATAATTACTAAAAAACTAGGAAGTTTGTCTATTTTTTTGCAAGCTTAGTGGGCGCAAGAGGCGCGGGCCCTGTAACTATCCCCAGATAATAGCTTGAGGGTAGATTAAGCATAGCTTTACTCATAGCATTTGTAATTCAGTTAAAAATCGTCTTAAATACTTTCGTACATTAAAGTGTTTTGTAAAGTTTAAATAATAGCTAGTGCATTACTTTATAGTATGAGGGAATTGGTAGCCAAGGCTCAAAATAGATTATATTGATATAAATTAAGCTATTGAATGTGGAAATAAAAGCTACGTCTAAAAATCCGAATTAGTCTTATTGTTCCCGTGTTTTAAACTACATTTTAAGTTATGGAGACTACTTTTTAAGAATAACATTCAAGGCCTTTTAAGATTTAAAGAGGATTGATGGAGACTATGCAGGCCAGTTCATAAAAAAACTGACGTTTATCATGGGGCTAGTACAGGCTATAGCCTTCTGCTACTCAAGTAGCAAAAATACACTCCAGCTAGCCTTTGAAACGGTGGTCGCGACCATCTGTAGGCTATCTCGCCGCACATGGGTCCGTCAAGATGCTAACATGAAAGGGTTAAAAATTCTATCTAACTCACTCTTTTTAAATCAAGACGGCTATAATTAGATCTATCTTGACTAATGGGTAATCATGATACAAAGACTGGAAGGTATGATATTCAGAGGCTGTGACGTTATCTTGTGAGTAAGTAACCTAAGAAACAGATGGTTATTTTATGATTACGAATAGAAATTTTACTAACAAGATGACGTCTCAGCTTCTAATTAACGTAGGGTAGGTAGCTGACTGCCTATAAGACCTGGTCATTTGATACTTGTACCAACATGAAGAGAATACAATTTAGTGATTTTTTTTTTGCTGAAGTAGTTGACACTGTTGGCAGCGCCGTAAATTATGAAATGAAAAGTAAGAAGAATCTATTTCATTAGATGAAAATGTCAGTTTACGTTAAGTCACGTTAAGAATTCATTATTGAAGAGAAAATTAACTGATGTCATCATCAGTATCCGTATACCTGTCTTTTGTCAATTAGGGACTCCAAACCACCTGATTCAATATGGCGGTTGGATGGCAAAAAGCATTGAGTCACCATTTAAATGCCACCAGCACTGTTTTTTTATGGTCTCGGGCATCAATTATAAAGCATATTTGCCATTCTGCCGCCATTTTTGACACATCGTTGTTTTGCTTAATAGCAATGATACATAAGGTAACTGACATCAATGACTTTTATTTTGTCAGTTTTTTTACTTACCTTTACGATTTATATTAATTTTTTATTATTATATAAGGTGACTGTCCGTATTATCGACCAAGTCCCAATTATCGACCAAATTTCTAATTATTTTCCAAAAATAAGGACACAAGATATAATATTTTACAACTATTTAATTTATCTTAAAATAACGTATTTCCCCCACTATTTTTAAAACTCGTTATGTGCCTACGACTTAAGTCTCTTTGGAGTTCGTGACATCTTTAGAGCGCCGCAGACTCGGTGAAGTGAACTTCGGAATTACACGTAACTAAGGTTAAGCAGCAGGCCGAAACAAAAAGGTAAGTTTTTCAGTTTATTTTAATTTTTTTTCCTTGTTCTATATTTTATAGCTATTATAAATGTTGTAGCACTGATATTTTACTTTGAAACATCATTATTTTAATAAAATAGTTATATTTTTGATGTGGTCGATAATTGGTTCAGTCATTTGCGTATTGTTCCTAATATCGACTAGCTGGACGATAATAGGGACATAGAAAGCAATTTATAAAAGCGAAAAATATCATAGTCTAAGCTTGTTTAGGTTTTTTTTTATTGTAGTAACTTTAACAAAACCTAACATGCATTATACAACCCAATTATCGACCAACCATTTTTGATTAATATTGATGGAAAAATTATTATAAAAAGTGTGGTCGATATCAGGAACATATTATGGTCGGTAATTGGAACAATAAGAAACTCCATGCTGATCGATATAAGGAACCATTTCAATAATCATTTTACTACCGGAAATTTTGTTAAATATTAACATTTTGAAAATTTTTTAGCAAAAATTGTTTTAAAAATATACAATCGTTATAAATACCAAATATCGACCGGTGCATTTGATGATTTTTCTTCAAAAAAAGGCAGATAAAAGTCAGGTCGATATAAGGAAAAATTCATGGTCGATAAATAGAACTTATCGTCTTTTACAAAAAATAGTAGGTACGTTATTAAATTGTTTAAAAATTAAAATGTTTGCCAAAAAAAATTAAATATTAAGTATAATAATGAATAATATTTATCAAAAAAGTATGTTTTTTGGTTGAATGGTACAAATCCTTTTTTTTCTAGGTTGTTCAAAATGCACAAAAGACTTCTATATACCGAGGAAATGATGTTGCAAGCTATTGAAGCTACAAAAAATGGGATGTCTGCTTGCAAAGCCAGCAGAACATTTAATGTCCCAAAAACTATCTTTTTGTATAAAATAAATGGTCGAGTACCCATTCAAAAAAAAAATTGGAGCATTCACCATATTAACTCCTGAAGAAGAACGGCATTTGGTAGATTGGATTTTAAGTTCTGCACGACCAGGATTCCTCATTACTAGAAGTCCAGTGTTCAACTTTTAATGAAAGACATGAAACGGGAAAATATATTTTTAGAACATCGACCGGACCGTCATTGACAGGAGCTGTTTTTTAAAAGACACCCAGAAATTATAAACAAGACTCCTCAAATACTTTTAAGAAGACGATCAAATGTGAGCGAAGCTGCCATAAGACAGTGATTTTCTGAAATTAAGCAATGTTTTTTAGACAATAATATTGACATTAATGATTCCAATCGGATATATAATTATTGTGACGAAACACTGGAGATGTCCACAAGGTTAAAACACATTACACTTGAATATAAAGAAACTAAAATACACACAGCCACGCTTAATTATGTAACGTACCTATGTATTTGAAAAGTTCCTAATATATTAAAATAATTTATTGAAGTGCTTTTATTTGTATTTTTTGAGAAGTAGAATATCGAGCTAGCCTGGGAGATGGCAGAAACCATTTGAGAGTTTTCTATGTCAATTTTATTAATTTTTAACAATTATTACCAGGCCGGTCGATATAAGGAACATGCCTTGTTCGATAATTGGGTAAAATGATATTTTTGATGGTCGATATTAGGCACAACAGTACAATTTTGCTTATTTTAATTAATATTATTTTAAACATATATTTATTAAGTAATTTATACCAAGCAGCTAATTTTTTATTCTTTATACAGTACACATATGATAAAATAATATTAATTAAGCATTACCTTTATTTTCTACAACTTATGAAACCCCAACGTTATTCTTAGTTGGTCGATAATACGGACGGTAACCTTATATAATATAAATTGCCTATACCACTATTACTTGGATAAACTAAAGAACTTACATGCACTTCCACTATTTCTATTTCTATTTCTAAACTGAGTGGCAAAAAAAAATGGTGAACTATGTCTAATGAATTCGTGCAAAAGTGTGTAGTGCAGTTATAATAAAACATAAATGGACTACACCGGCGTGATATTTTACAAAAATTGTTAAATATTAATGCCGTCGCAAAACCAATGTACCGGGTGGATAAATAAGAAGGGACGCCGCCGGCCATATCTTAAAACAGTTTGTTACAACATTTTCAAATAAAAAAAATCATTACAAAATCGTTTAAAAGAAATCGCTGGAAATTATTTTTAAGTTCTTAAATTTATTGCAAGAGGGTGTTCAACCAATGACTAATTATAGGATATTTATCGACAGTACGCCAAATAAACAAAATCTTACTCTTTGGAATATATAGTATAACTTTGCTTTAATACATTTTGATCTAACTCGTAAAATAAACTAAGGGGAGGAGGGGGAATTGAAAGAAATATTCATAACTTCGGGTTGCTCTAACCATCTTTAACAAACTTGGTCTCGTTTGAAAAATCTTATCATATAGTACAGGGATGGTGAACCAATGGCACGCGACATAATAATTTGGGCACGGCATTATGTGTGTGTATAATTTTCGATGGCACTAGAATGCTTTCAATAAGCCAGACATTTTTAAAAAAATTTAGTATTGTCATTTTTAATTTTAATTTTTCCGTCTCGATTTATTTAATAACAATAATTAACTTATCCTAATATCTCTTATGACTATCAACGCATATTTTAAACATATTAAATATTTTTTTTTGTTTTTATTATTTTTTTTGTTAATCTATGAGGCACTTCCCCCTCTACCCTAGCCCGAAGAATAATTGTTTTTTTTTACATACGAGCCCCTTAATCTTATGAAAATTATTGCTCATTGGTACTTGGATCCCTGCCTGGTATATAATATAATTGTTGGTGTTATAATATGGAGATCCCAAAAACAGTTAGTTGTTTTTTATATATAGAAATCATGGTGGAGAGAACACACCGGACTTTTTTCTCTCTTTTAGAATTCATATTGGAAGGTGAAGAAGTATCAACACGCCATGGATTTTTTTAGAAGTCACTAAGAAAAGACGGAGGGGTTTTAGCACACCAGTCTCTATAAATAATTGCTCTCTTTACTTGTTCTTCCTTAAAAATCGTGTCACAAGCAAGTAACCATGAAGGTATGCGTCCGAAACCTAACGTCTACAAAACGGTAAATATTTGAAAAACTAAGTATTTCCGAGAAAAAGAGTTTTTAGATTGCTAATCTTCGCCCCAAAATATTTCCTTTCTAAAAAAAATCATCAATTTCTAGGTAGTGAGCGTAACCTATATTTAGATTTTGATGCTGGCGTAACAAACAAAGAGTTTGTTGTAACGTCATGATCATATTAAAATTTCTTTGGGCAAAATGGCCCGTAAATGTAAAAAGGTTCACCATTCTTGCTATAGTAAACATTTAAAATTTTGTATAACTATTTTTTATTATATCCGTTGCCGCTAGACGGCGCTATTTGTGCTATTACCAGATATTTCCATTATTTTCAAAAATTTTAAATGTGATCAAATACCGGGTGGGGAGTCCGAACAAGACATTCCATGTAAATTTCGAGGTGGTCAAATATTTGCTCCCATGAATTTATTTTAGCCCAAAAATTTAATTAGGCCTTTTTAGAATACAATAAGAGAAATGTCCTTGTCCAATTTAAAGTGTATTTTTGGGGGTAATAGCATAAGTTCATTAAGAATAACGATCATTTTTACATAAATGCGTGTTATCTAAAAGCTGGATGAGTTTATTAAAAAAATATAAAAGTGAACGATATCTTTAAAGAAAAACTTCAAAAATTAAATATTATTTGACTTTGATTAATAAAAAATGGAAAAATTCATAAATAGATCACTTTACTCCTGTAACTTATTTTAAAATCCATATGCAAAGAAGTGTATTTTTACATGCTAGTAGGAAACTTATCTACGAATATAATTTTTCTGTATACCTAATCAGTGGGCATAAAATTTAACAATGGAATTCGCAAATTAATTTTAAAATGTTAATGGTAAATGTAATCAAATTAAGAACTGCCGGGCACTTATCGGTACCTGCCGGTCTATTATCGATAACTAGCGTGCAATTATCACTTATAGTCTCTCTAGAGCATTCTGAGAGCATTCCGGAAATTTTTTGGAGGTCGCGTATTATTTAAATTTTCTTAAAAAATTCTGATCTGAGAAAAATTTTTGAGAGTTAGAATTCAAGCTGTCACTAAGGAAAATAATCGAAGCCCTTTGTTCATAGAATTAGTTGGGTAAAATTTATAACTATATGTGACACATATCGAGTTTTTTAAGCTTTTTTCTACCCAAAACTGCTAGTTCTAAATGGTGGAGCATTTGTTATGCTGAAAGTATATTTTGAATGCTTCCTAAATGCAACAACTGCTGATACAGTGTATAAAATAAGGTTTCCCGGAAGAATAGGGGATTAATTTTATTATTGCGGCAAAATTATTTCTATCGGGAAATTTAACAATATCTATAAATTACTTCATTTAAAATTTAAACCTTTTTAAATCATATTTGTGCTTTTAAACCTACGATACGTATTTTTTGAAAATATCAGTTCCATTCGACGGATATAACAAAAAATATTCTTACAAAAATGTTAATGTTACTATAGGATATATGCTCTTTCAAACGAGACCAAGTTTGTCAAATTTGGTTAAGGTAAATCGAAATTATGAGTAAAACTGTATTCGCTTCGTAGTATTATAATTTTTCCAAACTTG
The DNA here is from genome assembly GCA_935413205.1 of Polydrusus cervinus. Lineage (NCBI taxonomy): Eukaryota > Metazoa > Arthropoda > Insecta > Coleoptera > Curculionidae > Polydrusus > Polydrusus cervinus. The sequence continues at coordinate 50,344,808 of OW284514.1, forward strand.
TCAGCTATCCCATCCCCGTTCTCAGCTAGAGGTAAAATTATAAACAATAATTTTGGATTCTTCTTGCTTTTAAACATCTTGGCATTTTTTTTAGCTTATTAAAATATCTTAGCAGTTGAGTTTTTTATCTCTTGACTTTTGATCCCTCATATCATCTTAGTAAAATGTATGCAAGTCGTTATGAATGTATGATGGTATTAAATGAAAGGTTGATAGAAAATTCATTATAACTTTGTTTGATTTTAGATCTAGAAAAGCAAACTTTATAGGTCATAAATTGACATGCAATAAATAGATAGATAGATAGATAGATAGTAGAGAGAGTTGATTCCTTTACCATCAATTTTATCTCACCCTTCTGCGCATGCCCAGGCAGTGCGCAGGCGCGTGTCATATGTCATACGTCATCTGTCATGCCACACTCTTGGGCGTGAGCTATTTAGGCATTAGCTACTTGAGCGTTAGCTACTTTGGCCTTAGCTACTTGGGCGTTAGCTACTTGGGCAATAGTATTCATTATAGGCTCCGTGTTAAGGAGGACGTCATATTATGTTTAGGAAAAGATGGCGGCTGTCACCTGTCAATTAAGATATGTCAAGGTCACCTGTGACTTGTCAAATGTTAAAATTAAAATCTAACACGTGGGTCGGGTTCAGGGTGACGTAATAAGTCGTTTAGAGAAAACCCGAACACGATCGGTTGTCTGGTTCGGAAGATATAGTATTTTGCGATTAGTGCCCTTATGCTTATCAGTGGAGTGCTGAAATTCTGGTTGTAGGTAGGGTCATATATATGCTATCTAACAGTGAAAGAATTTTTCAAATATCTCAACTAATAACAGAGCTAGATGTATTAAACCATTAGGGCCTTAACACGATAAAGTCGTGCAAAGCATTGGTAATGTTTATTTCTTAGTAGGAATATACCTCGTATATTAATTATATTTATATACCTCGTATAATACGGTACTGTTGATATGTTGTTAAGATTGCGTCATCTTTATTTCCTAGCAGCATAATATTCATCTTGTACCAGGAATCAATTAACTATTATTTAGCGAAATAAAACACTCAAGTAATAAAATAATTATTTATTTAGCCATATTACATACAGAGTTTTAGTAATTCTATATAAATTAATTGCTAGCAATAAGAAGCAGGTTACAGCTATAAATACAATTAAACTATAATTGCTGGATGAGTCATCTAAATCCTCGGTTGATGTAGAGTTGTCACATTGGGGGAAAGTGGTGTTCTTGTATACGCTGATTAAAGTCTTCCAATCTGTCTCGCCAATAGTGTGATCTCGGAACAAGAGCTTAACCTTATAGCGAAACAGTTCGTTAGCTGCTGATGGGACTGTTATGTAAGAGGCAGGAGTAATTTTCTTATCAATCATCTCAAAAGGCATCTTTAACCATGTATTATTAGATGGAAAGTCATTGGTTTCAATCATTACTGACACGTTCCGAACGTTAAAAGGAGTGTATACGTAAAACACATTTTGCACCAGCGCCACCAGGAGTACATATGACGAACTTAACGCAGCCATGGTTGGAATATAAATGAGTTAAATTTTCTTCTTAAAAATACTTATAGCTTCATAACTATTAAACAGACCCGTTATAAATATTATCAGTAAAACTATTAAGTAAAAACCACGTCGTTTATAGCAGGATGGTTCTAGTTTTTGCATCTTTTTCTCTTTAACAGGTCTGGACGGTTTATTTGCTTTAAGTTGTCTGCACTTCCATAACATCTTTGCCAATTTACAGTGTTTAGAGTACTTGTAATGATCTGCTAGAGGATCGTCTCCTTCTTTCCAATTATCAAATTCGCAGTGGCAAAAAGCACATTTAACCACATCAGAATGTTGTGTAAAATAAAAACCTGCATATGCTAGGGCTTCTGGATTAACTTTATTGCGCCACTCAGTAAATGTGATTAATCTGTCTTCAAAATTTCGAATCAGCCCAAGGCCATCATCACCGCAATCTAGACGATCTACACTATCCATTAGATACATGTTTCTATCTAGAGAGTTGTAACTATACTAAGAAATAAAACATGAAATTGTTTATTTATTCATTTATTAAACATCAGTACACATATATATTTTATCAAAATCATCCATCACCTTCTGAGGATTATAATGCAATAACTCTAAAATATAATAATTCTGTTCAGACATGTTTAAATTACAAATACTTTTAACAACATCAATAATGGTGTTATCTATATTAACATAATAACAAGCATATCTCAATAAATCATCATAAGCGGTTCTAAAGTCTAAGTTTTTTACTAATTCTAACCTATAATTAACTAAATGTTTAATACATAAAATATCATGCATGTCATTACAGCAAAAACATAATGTAACATTATCACATTTAAGATTAATTATTTTTTCTCCCAACAGAACTGCTGCGGACATGGTAAAATTTTCAGTTTCAGATACGGTGGTTGCTACGGTTTCGCCGGATCCATTATCTTCAAGCATCTTGGAAGCCATTTTGAGAAATTCATACCAGTCAAAGTTAGCCAGAGAGATTGAAACTTGTTCTTCAGGTAGATTTAAAAGTGTATTTGTTAACTTTACGCTTGGAAGCATTCCTCTGGCGACACTGAGTCCTACCACTACCTTGAAATGGCCAGCAGGATAACACACTTCATTTAAAAACTTTTTTTCACTTCTAATTTCTTCCTTGCTTCTTAAAATCATACTATCGAGATACTTCCAATACGGAGTCGAACTTCGAGAGGTATCATCATCATCTTCAACCATTTCACTAAAGTCTGCAGAGTAGTCAGAAAGCCAACTATCGTCAAACATGATTGGAATTAAACTGGGTTTGACAAACATAAAGCTGTTTATATTATACCCCCACTCCTTGATTGAATTTATTTATGTTGAGTTCTAGAAACAGCAGCTTAGACAAGGCCCAACCGCTACCCACCTCCCTAAATTCTGAAGCTTTGGTTAATAAAATATTTTGATAAAGAGTATAAAAATCTTCCAAATTAGTGTGTTGATCAATAACACTATACTTGGAGTTAAAAGATTTGGTTTCCTGTTCTTTTGTTGAACTCAACAGATAACGGCCATATAGCTCCATATTGACTTTTATTTTTTGATTTGAATTCAAAACCTGTTTTAACAATGAAATAATTTTATCTTTCAATGATTCTAAATAAAGCTTGACATCGGTCGAGTGTGAATCACCGGATACATGATAAGTAACAAGCCGGTTCTTAAAAGCTGTTTGAACAAGTTTTACATCAGAGTCAAAGTCCACACAACAATTCTGTTTGTGTTTTGTCGTACGATTATGGCTGCTAAGCGATACGACTTCGCTGCTGCAGACGTAACAAAACGGCATAATGTTCTGAAATGATGAGATTGCACAAGAGACGTTGTTTTTATTCAAATGTTTGATTAAGCAATTCTGGGGTACCGTAATTAGGTGATGAATTTGTATTTTTAACATCAAGCACAATACTCCATTCTCCATCGATGCTTTCAAATAGTTTAATACATCCATGTAAATGTGGAATCATGCCCTCGACTTCTATAATTTTCTGTGTTGTAATTTCTACAGTTTGAAATTGGGTTGGGAGGATATTAGACTGTAATAATTGTGTTTGTAACCATGTACCCAGCGGTTTTAGCATACTAAGCATATCCCAGTATCCACGAAATGTCAGATTATAAAAACATTTTTCTCGGAAATGAACGTCCTCGTAATCACTATATTTGATACGCTTATCAACAAATAACGACTTGTGCAATAGACAGATGCTACAGTTGGAGGATGGTGCATCACACAGATCTCGTCTTTCTTTTGCATAAGCTTGACTTGCTAATAGAAAAGCATTGTTAGCCCATATGGGTAAATATTTGTGCTCAAGTAAATAGTACAAGTGGAGCCCTTCCAACTTTGCCGTATTATCTCCAGGTATTTCCGTTATACAAATGGATAAAATTCCTCCAATATATGATTCTTCAAACTTCCAAGTACAGACAACATCAGAAATATAAACTTTTACATCGGTATTTTGCAAATAATTTAAGATTTTTTTAAATTTAGGATGTACTGCTAGATACAACACTTTTTTTCGTCTTGATGCATCTTTTATTCGAAGTGATAGGTAAGCAGCAAAAATTATTTCAATGTACAGAGTATCGTGTAATAACTCATCTCGTTTATAACGACGACCATACATGAAGAGATAAGTGGGTATAGATGTGGTTTGACTATCATCATTATTCTCTTCTAATGAAAATTGAAGTGGTCCTTGAAAACACTTGAGTAATTGATCTTTTTTTGTATGATGTTTAAGCTTTCTGTTCAACCATGGTTTCACCAATTTCACCTTGCTGATAAAGTGTAGAAACGCAGGAAGAAACGTTGATGCTTCATTTAACCTCTCACAATTTATAACTTGAACCCAATCTATGTAGTTATCAAACTTTTTCAACAGCACAACAGATACATCTGTTGCAAGAGCTTCTGCGGTGATGGTACTCATTACCGCCTCCGATGAGAGAACAAACCCACGCTTTTTAGTCACTTTAGACGACATACTATGCTTGTTGATTTGTAACTGAAGAAACAACCGAGGGAAAAACGGTATTTATAGATATATTTAACCAATCAGTAACGAGAACAAACAAACCTGTTGAAACCTGTTTATTCTAAAAACACGTGACATGAATAAATTTAAACCACATCCTTGGACATATCAACCCAACTGTTGTGAGATTTATCAAAACCAAGCCATTTGACATACATTTTCTTGCCTTTTTTGCGTAAAATTTGTTCTATAAGAAACACATCAGGTTGTTTCGTCTTTTGCAATTCGTATTCGTAGAAACCACCACTTATAGGATGCCCTTGCATATCTTCTATTAAATACGTCGTTGGATTGGTAATCTGTACTTTGATAATTTTAAACAGCTCAGTAGTCCAGTTAGGTACATATCCTTTTTCAAAAACATGCTTAGCTTTACTTATACGAACAACATCACCGACTTTAAATTTCTGTTTCCCTACAACCTTGAGATTGTTATAAACAGAATTTAATAATTCTGACTCATTGTTTTTAGCCACATCTTTAGGCTTCATACCAATAGTGCGATGCTTTGTATTATTATAAGTATCTGTAACTTGTTCCAACAAGTCGATCCATTTATGATTGCCATTCAAGGTAAACAACTTAAACAACTTTTCCTTTATTGTTCGAATTACACGTTCGGCAATGGAAGCCTTTAAAATGCTAAAGGTGCTATAATGATGTATATTATGTTTCTTCAAAAGATTCTGAAAATTAGAGTTGTAATATTCTTTCCCATTATCGGTGACTAATTTTTTCGGTATTCTCTTTGAATGTTTAAGTATATGTTCCATAGCAGTAGTTACCTCCTGAGCAGTTTTGGACTTGAGAGGGCGTGTCCACAAAAATTTCGAAAAACAGTCAATTACAACCAATATGTACTTAAATCCGCGGTTCTCTCGAGCATACTGATCGAGTTGCGCAAGATCGGATGCAAAAGTATCATCTAATCCATACTGTAGAAATCTACGACGTTTAAATTTAGTTCTAGCTGGCCTATGTAACTCATTAACAACCTGCTCCCTCGCTTTGGTAATGCTCTTTGCCATTTTTTCAAACATAATAAATAATTTTTACAGAACAGGTGTATTTATAGGATTACTTTAACAAATCAATGCGCTTGCCCAAATTCAATACATTATTTTTTAATAGTTTTCACATCTTTGTCAATGAGATTAATAGCATTATTAACGGCAGTATCTACATAGTTCTTAAAACCAATGTCAAGTTTATCAAGCCAGTAAGCCATACCCTCGCCCACTTGCTTCCTTATATTAACATCAAACTCGTCAAGCTTCTGCGTGATATAATCATTAGCAGCTAGCTGTATTTTCGCTGAGAGGGAAGCCACCAAATCATCTACAAATTTTTTATTTACAGCATCAGAGGCATCTGTTGGCGATTTAACGTTACAAAGTCGATGATCTGAAAAATTATAATCGCCATCCCCAGTAACAGCAATTAGGTTTGGTGCTTGTAGCACTCGAATCATTTTTTGCTGAGATGAGGAGGGTAACGAACGTCCGAACTTATTCATGGCTAGTACTATAATGACGTTGAATAAATAAACCGCTGTATTAATAAAATTCAATTACTCCAAGTCGTTCCAATTCGTGTAATATACTAAAGATTTCGTTTCTGTTATTATTATTGCCAACTACCTCAGAAGCTTCCAACTTTTTCAATCTTTCAACCAACTCGTTCACGTCGTCGTAGTATACAAACTCCTTAGGTTTTTCATTATATTGCATTAGGGAGGATCCTGATTTATTTCCTCTCTCCGATTTGGATCTTGTGTGTATTTGCCTGGTTGTAATATTGGGCGAAGGCAACTTAGATGTTGATGACAAGAGCGGTCTAACAATAGATGTATATTTATTAGATCTATTACCCTTTAGCTGGCCAGTTTGTTTCATGTATAGACCGGTGCGTTTAAGAATATCTCCATATTCTTGTTCATCAGCTTTAGTGTGAAATTTAGGATCTTTTAAAAACAACAAGTCATATAAACCCAGAGTTCCTTTATACTTGATGCTACCTACTTGAATGCTTCCATCTGCTAAAAAGTTTACAGGCTCTGATCCTATTTGCCAAGAATCATTTTCAACATTGTATTTTATTCCCTTTGCATCTATTTCAGGAGAGTCATACCAATATTTTTTTACATATTCTTGAGTGATCTCAGGGTATTGCTCGATAAACTTATGAAACACTTCCGAATTTCGAAGAGAAGTTTCAAAAGCATCTTTCATAGTTTGCAACGATGTTTCTGCAGGGTCTTGAAAGGCTTCTTCAAACACATCATCAGAATGATCAACATCACCATACTGTGCTTCATCAGTTAGAAATTGCACTTGTGGTTTTAGTTCGATTTTTTTCAAGGGAGGAGATTTGACATCATCAGAAGTTTCGATTTTTATTTTACGTTTTTTAGAGTTTTTCTTATCAATAGATGCTTCAACCAGTTTATTTAATGGGTTTGTAATGGGCGTTAAGAATCTATTAAGCGAATCATCCTCCTCACCACGTTCCAACTTTAGCGCTAAATATTTCTTTCGTATGGTATTACCCGCCTGAATAATTCTTCGCTTAACATCCTTATCGAGATTTTTCAAATAAGAAGCCATAATTGCTAAACAGCTAAAAACGCCGATAAAAACAGCTAAAACAGCCCTGTTTAAAAACAGCTAAAACAGCCCTGTTTAAAAACAGCTAAAACAGCCCTGTTTAAAAAACAGCTAAAACAGCCCTGTTTGAAAACAGCTAAAACAGCCCTGTTTAAAAACAGCTAAAACAGCCCTGTTTAAAAACAGCTAAAACAACCCTGTTTAAAAACAGCTAAACAGCTATGTTGTGTTATTGATTCGATTTGTTAAGACACGTCTATACTCAATGACGTCATGTGTTGGACTGATGTGTTATGACTTAGGGTAATAAATAAGTATCAAACTTGCTACGATACCGTCCCTTATTAATATCATTATCTTTAACAATAACTAAAAATCCATACCTATCTTTCCAACATTCCGAACATACACGCTTAAAAGTATCAAAGGACATGTCTGTATTTACATGATCATCGTAGATATGTTTCAGGTTTAAATCATCCTGTTTGAATAATATCAGTACATTAGCATTGTCACGAACCAGCTGTTTCGGAATCTTGGAGTATGTTTGAGAGAGGTAGAATGAATCGATATCATTATGACGCCCCATACAGAAATAATTACGTATTTTATCTTGCTTCTCGCAGGCTACATCGTCAAATATAAACACAGAATGAGGCAGGGCACTGGAAGGATCTAGAACATCATCATTATCGCTATAGCCGAAATATCTAAGACGTGAATGCTGTAAGGCCTTTCGCAGAAATTCGTACTTGTCTTGTTGCAGTGATTTGGAATACACATATACATGCTCAAATCTTAAGCCGTTTTCATCAATTAATAAACTTATCATTACAGCGGTCTTGCCACAATTACTTGAGCCACATATTAAAGCTCTTATGGTGGACGGTAGAAGCCGGCCATGTTTCCTATTTTTCGATTTTTTCTGCATATCAAAATTATGTACTTTAATACTAATGTTCTGTTTCTCTTTCCGCATCTCTATAAGTATAAGTCTACACTCTTCAATGGCTTCATTACTAATGCAAACGTCACAGGGTGCAGGTGTGTTAAATAGCGTTATAATCACATTACCAGTAGAACTCCACCTGCCTGGCTATTCATATTGTGGTCCTGGTACAAAGCTTCAAAAACGATTAGCTCGAGGAGATCGACCAAAGAATAAATTGGATAGTTATTGCCGCGATCACGACATTGAATACTCAAAGTCCACCGACTTGGAACACAGGCATAAAGCAGATAAAGTACTAGAAAACAAAGCTTGGGAACGTGTCAAGGCCAAGGATTCTAGTTTAGGTGAAAAGACATCAGCTTGGCTAGTAACAAACGCTATGAAGGTCAAACGCAAGTTAGGTGCTGGCAGCAAGAAGACAAAGAGATCTGTATGCTTGTCTTCGGTTGTAAGACAGATTAAGAAACAACTTAAACATTCAGGTTCGGGGAATGTTGGTAGAAAGAAGACTTTAAGTAACTTACTAAAGGCAGCACGAGTAACAGTGAAGAAAATTGGCGGCTCCAAAAGAATCAAGGTTCCTCGAGTAATTCCACTTCCAAAACAAGGTGGTATTCTACCACTTATTCCGATATTTGCTGGACTTAGCGCGCTCGGGGCATTAAGTGGTGGAGCTGCTGGTATTGCCAAGGCAGTTAATGATGCTCAGAGTGCCAAAGACAAACTAAAAGAATCACAACGACACAACGAGACAATGGAGGCTATTGCATTGGGGAAGAAGGGCAGTGGCTTGTATTTGAAAAAACACAAGACAGGCTATGGTTTGTTTTTACGTAAAATGCCAAAAAACTACCAATAAAGCTACCTGAACGTCCTTTGACCGATCAAGATATTAGATTATATGCGACTCGCTTAAAGATACCTAATTTTCGAGGTGTATTTATGCGAGATACATTACCGAATGCACCCCGAAAAACAGAGTGTGGTGTTGTTAATTTGGATCGAAATACAGGAGACGGTACACATTGGGTAGCTTATAAGAAGAATGGTGATAAAGTTGTTTATTTCGATAGTTTTGGCAACTTGAAACCACCAAAAGAATTTGTCAAGTATATGAAAAAAACTAAAATGTATTTCAACTATGACCAATATCAGGATTATAAAACATCAAATTGCGGTCACTTGGCATTATCATTTCTCTATAATAATAAAACTTTATAAAATACAGTAATGTTATTGTCTCGCATCAGTCATGTCTCAAACGTTCACGTTAAAGGGTCGTACTAGTCGGCTTGAATCTTATTTTGTACCTCCAATAGAACTAGATTCGAGATACGATTACTCTTTAGCATTGATTTCGCTAAATACTTGGAATACAATCCCAAATATTGAAGAAGGTCGTAACAAGTTTTATTACAAAGTTAATAAACAAGAAGAACGAGTAGTGGAAATACCAACTGGATCCTACGAGTTGGAAGATATTGAACAATTTTTGCAGCAACATCTCGCTGATTCTAAGGCAACTGCTCCAGAGCGGAACCTTATTATATCACTCAAACCCAACAACAATACGTTACGGTGTGAGTTGAAGAGCGTATACCACATAAACTTTGAACCAAAGGATAGCATTGCAAAGTTATTGGGATTCTCACCACAAGTTCTAACAGCTGGTCAGCTGTATGAATCAGATCTACCAGTTGAAATTATACAAGTTGCTACCATCAGAGTAGAGTGTAACATTATTTCCGGTTCGTACTATACAAATAATCCATCGCACACTCTCTACGAATTTTCACCAACAGTGGATCCTGGTTATAGCATAAATATAGAACCAAGAAACTTAATTTATTTACCAGTGAACCAGAGGAGAATATATAACATTACGTTATCTTTACTGGACCAAGAATCAAACCCAGTTAATTTTAGAGGTGAAGAAGTTGTAATCAGATTAGAACTTAGACGAGATGGGGTTAGTGTTTAATAGTAAAAGTTATTTAAACACCAACGCATCAGCTGGTCAATCAGTCTGCAGTCAGAAGCCAAAGGGATCACTCACGTTTTCAAATATAGCTTATTTACAGTCTATAGGCCCACACTATCGCCATCATGTCAGAAAAACTTCAAATATTTAATCAAGTTAAGAGTGATGAGTCGGTCATTCGCGAAGAATGGCATACTTATCACCCATTCACCACCTCATTTAATAATAATGACGAAATTGAGATTGTTATTAATCAGCAAGATGTGTTTTTGGATATGAGCGAAGCTCAACTCTACATAGAGGGAACATTTAAGGAAGAAACAACAGCTGGTAAGACTGGCGATTGTAACCTAACCAACAATGCTGGAGCATTTTTGTTTGACAACATATCATATGAAGTGAATGGTAAAGAAATTGAAAAGATTCGAGATCCTGGAATAGTTTGTACAGTTAAGAATTTGCTGTGCCTAAACGATCAAGAGAGCCGCGCATTAGATATTGCTGGTTGGAACTGGCCTAGTGTAGCAATCAAGACCTTGGACGAAACCTCCAAAGAGTTTAATTTTCGCATTCCCCTTTCTATGCTGTTTGGAGTGTTTGCCGATTATAAGAATGTTTTAATGGGTAAACAAAAAATTAAACTGGTTCGAGCCAGACATGATGACAACTGCTACAAGTCCAGTGGGGATAAGAAGGCTGAAATTAAATTAAAAACTGTCGAGTTAAAAGTTAAACACATCTATCCTAGTTATGCAGTTAAATTACGTCTTTTGGATGAAATTGCAAAGAACAAATCGATATTTATTCCGTTTAGAAACTGGGAGATACATGAGCTTCCTGCTCTACGAACAACAAAGAGAGATATTTGGACTGTTAAGACCATGTCTGAGAGAGCAAGATATGTTATTGTATTTTTTATGAAGAAACGTAAAGACAGCTATAAAGCCGATTGCACTTATTTTGACAATTTAAAGGTGACTGATGTCAAGTTGCATCTTAATTCAGAGGTTTATCCCTACGAAGCGTTAAACTTAAACTTTGAAAACCGCCAATTTACCGAGGCTTATCAGATGTATACGGATTTTCAAAAAACATATTTAGGAAAACAACAGAGTGAACCACTTTTAGACTTTACTACTTTTGCAAGCAGATCCCTCTTTGTTATTGATTGCACAAAGCAAAATGAGTCCATCAAGAGCAACACCATTGATGTCAAGTTGGAATTTCAAAGTTCTGAAAACTTTTCTGCGGATTCACGAGCCTTTTGTATTATTGTGCATGATCGTGTTCTTGAGTATCAGGCTTTAACTGGCCAAGTACGAGACATGTTGTAGTCAGTTGTTCTTTAGTCCCAGCAAGATGAAGGTGGTTATAGTAGATGTTCAAGGATATTGCATCCCAGACTTTTGCGCCAAGGAGCTGGCTATTTATGATGGGAAGCAAATGAAGAGTTATCTGTTTAAACCAGCTAAGCCGTTTTACATGTTGTCAGAGGATTGTCAAAAACAAGTATTATTTTTATATGGGAATCATCATGGTCTCTACTACAATTATGGAGAAACCGACTACAGCCAACTTTATACAATTATTCGCAACGACCTGGGAGATGCGGACATTATTTATCTCAAGGGACATGTTAAAGAGGCATTTTTAACAAAGACATTTTTAGATATAGAACATAATTTACCATATATTATTAATTTAGAATTTATTAGAGATAGTGCTAACGTACCCAAATTATCTAGAGGTATTACTGATTGCCCTTATCATAGTTTAGATGTATGTAGCTGTAGTATTAAGAATGCTTATATTTTGTATGACTATATTTATAATTTTTTACCTAAATAAAGATTTAAAATGTATGCATTGTTTTTTATTTATATTAATAAGAGTTCTATGAGAATTTAGTCATTTAATGTCCAGCTCATGGCCAAGACAGTCGATCTTAGAGTTAAACTCCAAGAACATCTGCGAAAAATACGTAGGCTGAAAAAAGATATCAAGTGTTACGAAGATCATAAATATTTGGTTAGACAGTTGTTAAAACTTAACCTCTAATACTTATCAATGGCGGCCTCCTCTTCATCATCCGCTTGGGATAAAGTGTTTGAATCTTCGTCTCGATGTCAGCAGGATAATGATGATATTGTACGCAAGATCAAGCCAAGCAGAGTTTATGAAATTGATGATTACATAACAATTATATTTAACACTACAGAAGAAGAGCGTAAACAAGTAATCATAGACACTATTGGATATGACAAGATTTATTTTTCTAGTGATGAATTTGAAGAATTCATAAGTACGTTTGATTGTTTCAACACTCACTGGGTTGACATCTTTATGATTATTGGACAGTACACTTTGGTGTTTCATCGTAATGACGAAAAGCGAAGCCTCAAGTTTGAAGATGCCATGACAGACAAATATTTGTTTCGATGGACTGACAAGCTAATTCGTTTATTTGCAAGACATATACATACATTGTTTAAACTAAACATTGAATATTATACTGTTGTAAAATAAATGTTAAAAATTTGCATCTGTTTTTTTTTCCTTAGTAGGGAAGAGGGAGAGGGGGTAAAATAAGACAAAAAATTTGAATACAAAGAAATCCTGTGTTTATTTGTATATATGATACACATTTTAATACAAAAAATTAACATTTTCATCTATGTATATAATAAGTAATAATACAATAAATATTAATACAATAAATAATAATAAATAATAATAATACAATAAATAAACAAATTAAATAATAATAATAATATAATAAATACCTAGCCTAATATCACAACCCTCTAAAACCATCAGCTATCCAAGAAGATTGAAACAAAGATAGCTATGGTCAGTCTTAGCTTATGGAATTTCCGATGATTCCTTATACAATACTATATCTCTATGACCCCAAGCAAGCGTGTGCTCGAAACCGGGTATAATGAAGCGCTTATCGTCCGCGTATGACAGCGCTACCTTATTTTTAAGTTCGACATACATATCGTGTTCATGCGAACGGAAAGTGTTCATTCTACGATGAATCTGAGTTCCTTCTACGTCAGCCGCTTCTCTATAATCGTCAAGAGTCAGTTCTTTTTGGGTGACGTAGTCAGGAACCCCTTTAGCTTTTTTAGTCAACTTTCCCTCTACATTAACGCAATATGCTTTCGCCCCGGTTCCATAGAAATCCCAAATAATCTTTCCTGCATACTCATCTTTCATTTTACTAAGTATAGATTGGTTTACAGGAACATTATGTGGGTTATCTTGTGAGTAGTTGGAAGTATCGAATCTACTTAAATTTGCCGTCATATCATCATAAAAATTATCTGTTGTTACTTTTAGAATTAGGGAGTCGGTGTCAGTGTATAACAATTCCGCGCTGTTGCCATATTTCGGCTTAATGTACCCGTACAAAAAGTCATACATAATGGTTTTGGATATCTCCAAGATTGAAAAACCCACGTAAATGGGTTTATTATACACCACTTTTTGTTTTTTCATCTAGATTGCTACCAGGTTTTCGCTATAAATGGTTCGATCTTTAAAATGAGGTTTCGCGATTAACGCTCCGGCCCCCAACCTCCTACCAATATTTTCCCAATGGGTAACGAGCTTTACATCTACCCGTTTCTCCACGTTTTCCATTGTCTTGCCAAACACAGCATTGTTCATAAGTTTAAAAAAGTCTTTTTCAAATTTATTTTTGGCCTGATTTCGCAACGCTGTGTTTAGATCGATGTACTTCTTAAGCCAGGGCGATTGGTCAAAGGATATAGCGCGGTGAATTTTTGTAAGCTGAAGGCCATAATTTAAAGCTTGTTGTAAATTTTGAATGTGAATAATATATTTCTCTTTTTTCATGAAATTTGGAATTAATTTTGTTATTTTCGGGAATTTAGACCCTGGCGGCGCAATGGATTGTGGGCAAAAGGGTAGTTCATTATGTAAATAATGCAAACTGTCCGGGTATTCCAAATCAACTTCTAAAATGTATCCTGTCGGTGATTCAGGCGCTATATTCATATAATCCAAATTTTGAATTTCGGTTTCGTTTAAAAACTTAAAGCCTCCTGTTGGCAAAAATTTAGACATGCTGGCACCGTAGAGATTTGTAGCGTCTAAATATGCTATGTAAGAGGTGGGTTTGTTAACGTCATAATGTGGCATACATTTATTATTCGCAAAAGCTTTTCTTATACTACACTGACTGACTCCCCCGCGAATACCGTGTTTAAAGAAGTGTACCATGTCTAGATCGGTTAATATCTCCAATTGGATGGACGTGGCCTTGAGGGCGGAATCCATCGAAAGACCCGGCGCAGTAAAGTACTGCGCAGGATCAAGGCCGTAAGTAGCCAGGCACACGTCTCTAAAACTTTCAAAGACATCTGTCAAAATTAATACGTCGGATTTTAAATAAATGTCGGAATATTCGCCTAAAGTTTTACATTCAAATAAATTCCATACTTTCCAAGCACGCTTATAATCATCGGAGGAGATGTCCTCTTTTTTGAGTTGATTATAAAAGTCTTTATGCGATGGTAACCTGTTTTCGTCTAATTTTGAAAATGAATCTACGTAATTATACGGGAAGACACCCTTCTGTCGAATAAGTTCAAATTTATTCTCTTCCGCAAAATATTTACGCACGGTTTTACATTGCTCTGATTTTAAATTTTGACTTAATTTATCTAGCCCACTAGCCATGAATCGAAAACTATCCAAAAAACGCAATTTTAAAAATACCTGTCGTTGTTTTCCCTCCTTGTTTTCGACGTTATCCACCAAGATGTGTTTAGTAAAGGAAATATACTTTTCCTTATTTTGGGGGATAACGTCCAACTTTTCTTCATCGCAAGCCAATTCCTTGACAAACAGATGGGAATCAAAATTGGACATATTATGGAAAAAGATGGGAATAAAATTGGGAATTGTATAATTTAGATTACATACAGAGTGACTTGGCCCGCGATACAGCCCCGTTAAATGATCGTGATCATGAACTCTATCGTTTGCTTCTACGTCAAATGGTTTTTCGCAAATATGACAGGTTGTTGCTTGTCGATGCTCATTCTCTTGTTCCGCCGTCATAGGTAGCATTGGCACCACTTCCTTCATAAAATGGTTGTATATTGATTTACAATCAACATCCAACCGTTTTACAAATTCTTTGTGTGCGTCCTGTCCTCTATAACTTTGGTACTTTGAATAGGCATCATCAAAATCACATTTAATGTAGTAAGCAAATGAGTAGGGCACATGTTTATGCGTCCTCATAGTATAGGATGTATCAGGATCCAATTCATTTTCCTCTGTAGGTATAGGTTCAAGGATTGTCTCGAAATCGGCATAAACAACAAAAGGCACCTTTAATTTCTTTTCAAAATTTGTAAATTTCAAAATATTCTCGGGGACCTCTTCTCCGTATTTATTCTTTTTTAAATCTGTTGTTGGTACTTTGGCCAAAACGTGTCCGCAATCATGTTCTTGATGAGCTTTCAATTTTTGCTCTGAATAAAAATATGTTAAACAACCATCACATAAATACTTAGTAGCATGACGTGAAGACAATTGTCTTGAGATCAGTCGAGACATGTTTCTTATTAAACAGTAATGACTATTTTCATAATCATCACTAATTAATAACAAATTTACATGTCTCTCCTTACGAGATGTAGTAAAGTATAAAGGACCCACGACTTCAATACTATTTTTACCATTATCATAAACTTTTTCAAGCCCATAGACATTGATAGAAATATTATTAAGGCGTTCAAATTTAGATATGTCACTAAGTTTAATCGGAAATTCCATACCTGTAAAGTCCAGCTTGTTCTCAAAAGGCATATAGTTTGCGACTCTGTTTGCATTTTGAGTCCAATGAACCGGATGCAAGGCTGCCAAGACACTCCACATAAAACACTTTAGGTCTGTGTTTTGAATGTTTAAAACAGCTCTCTTTGCTTCAATCTCCTTTGGTAGCGGGATGTATGATGATGCCTTTAGAGGGTTGATTTTATTAATTCCTAATTCTAAATAAAGAAGCTGCTGGAGAGTCCACCCTGTAACAATAGAAACATTGTTAAGTAAAATGATGTAAAAATGCGTTAGTTAATATTTTTTAAACGCTTGTAATATTACTTACCACTGTCCTTTTCCGCAAATTCAGAGTATTTACGGTCCAGGATGGTAGTAAACTGTCCAAACAGCTCCTCCAAGTCTGTCGCTCCATTCACCATCACGTATCGTGTGTTGAAAGACTTCACCTCAGTCGACTCGTTCGTCTGCAGGAGGAAGCGGCCGAAAAGCTCTACCCCGACTTTCAGTTGTTCGTACTTTTGTTGTACGGTCCCCACCAACCTAGTAAATTTATCCTGTAGGTGTTCAAGGAACTCGGGGACGTTGGTGGGATCTTGTCTTGAAGAAAGTCGGTAGGTAGCAATTCGGCTTCGGAACGATGTTTTAATTAGTTCTACACCTTCCTCCTGCACTGCACAGCAGCTCTCCCGATGACGTAAGGTCCTTAGGTGGCTAGACCAGCGGGAGACAGACACATCTAACTGACAGGCATTGCAATGCCTCTGCTGTATAGATGAACCTGAAGTTGATGGTTCTGAAATAAATTAAAATTCACTTATAATACTTTTTATACAATTATTACCGCACTGTAATGGCAACGTCGTTTTAATTTTTTCCTGTTGACTGATGCTGTTCATATATGGCCAAACATAGGTTATAGCAAATAAATTATACAAGCTGTCAATGCCTTATTATCGTTTTTTAAATTATGCTGCAATATATTCTAATCTTAAACAGTATGATGCAATACCTAATCTTACACAATATGATGCAATAACTTACCATCGGTCGAAACGAGTCTAGCCTTCTTAGCCATGGCTACTTGCTGAGACGTAGCTTGCCTTTTGGGAGCTCTATGTTTCTCCTGTTGGTGTTGTTGGAGAGCTCTTCTTGACGCAAAGCTGTCTTTGCAAGTTTGACAGACTTGAACAGTAAGTCTGCAATCCCCATGACGTTTGAGGTTGCCCTTTGTGGTGAATGAACGGGAACAATGCTCGCAAACAAACATTTTCTGCAAAATTAAAATTATTGCGTTATTGTTCAATATAAACAGACTGTTTTCTACTATAGTTATACCTACATAATATATTTAACAGTTTGTAATACTTTTGCAATAGTTTAATAACTTACTTTCACTTTATAATATCTACTGTCAGAAACTATTACGTATGTATAAACCTTCTTTGGCAGCTTCTGTATACCTCTAATGCCCAATATTCACTTTAAAATAATATAAACACTTATTTCAGTATTTTTTCCTGTTAAATAATTGTCTAATAAGCAAGCACAACCGGAATTATTCTGTTTTTAGTTTAAACGTCGTAACACTAAAAGAACACATTTCAAAAATATGGATCACCATGTGAGCATTTTTTTTTGTTAAATTTTTGATAGAACCAACAATATTTAAATAATTATGCACTGATATAATATAACAAATAATATCTGTACTTACCAAATAATAACACACCACACAAGAAAGAAAAAAGTTGTATTTGTTTTTTATCGGCACACCTTGTCGTTATGAACGCTTGAGATCGTCTGAGGAATAAATGTTTCTGTTAGTATTTATATACCTAAGATGATGCAATAATGTTGAGTAAATACGTTTATTAATTAACATGACGAGGCTAAGAGAATGTTTCCAGGTAATAAAGATGATGCAATCTTAGCAGCGTATTAGCAATACATACAGGACATAACATTGAATATTAATTAGTTACTGCATTCATATTATTTTTCAAACATGTCTTAACCTTTAATATTATCCAGTCACTGTATTCGTAAGCACAATAGCAAGTTGACCTTGCTATCTAATTTAGATGTATTAAATATATTTAGAAATATTTGCGATTAAGAATGAGATAGCTAAAAGGTTTAATAATATTATAATAATAATTTATCATTCATTATCATATCAATTAATAATATATCATATTTTCTGTTTTTTACTAAAAAATACCAAAATTAAATATACATCTTAGCCTCCCCGATTTACTCTGATTTATTTAACACTTGATTGTTTTGTTTTAAATTAAATAAAAATTAAAACACATAATTATAGAGAATATAATAGGTACTTACAATTTTATCACTTTAGGTATACTGTTTTAACGGTTGCCGAATAATAACTGAATAAACTTCTAGATTGGCCCTGTATTTATATCTTTCCCGAAACTGTGCTAGTTGCTTTCACCTTCTAGGAATATAATTAAATATTTTTTCAAATGTAATAACTCTCGCTTGGTGTTCAAGCTTTTTCCTTGACCTGAATTATAGCCGTTCGATGCGATGAATATTTAATGAGATAATGAGCAGAGTGAGAGTTAATTACCATGCACTAATCTGTATGCACTCATATTCAGTTTTCTTATGCGATGTATAATTAAATTGAAGTGTGTGAGAATAGCAAATAATTTGCAGTATACAGGGTAAATAAAAAAGTATGACTCAAACATCACGTTTTAGGGATATTTTTCTATAGCTAGCCGTTCTAAGGATCTTGGTTTTTTCTAACGAGTTAAAGACATATTTGATGATATATCTGATGAGCTGTAGGCGAGTGGTTTTTTGCTAACTTTGACATATTTAGCCGATTATGTAATAATCTGAGATAATAATTATTCTATTAACTTGTATTTATAGATGAGCGGTGTCTATGAATAATGATAAGGACTTGATGGTTTTATACATCTAGTTTCGTTATTACTTGGAATTTTTGAAATATTTCTTCACTAGTCGATAGGTATACTTATCTTATACCTGCTTACCAAATTTCTCCTTTCCACCTTTATGCATTAGAGCCCTAATCGCAAAATACTATATCTTCCAAACCAGTTGACCGATCGACTTTGGGTTTTTTCTAAACGATTTATAACGTCACCCTGAATACATTCCACGTGTTAGATTTTAATTTTAGCATTTGACAAGTGACAGGTGTCATTGACATATCTTAATTGACAGGTGACAGCCGTTATCTTTTCCTAAACATAATATGACATCATCATTAACACGAGGTCTATAATGAATACTATTGCCCAAGTAGCTAACGCCCTAAATACTTTTGCCCAAGTAGCTAACGCCTAAGTAGCTAATGCCAAAGTAGATAACGCTCAAGTAGCTAATGCCCAAATAGCTCACGCCCAAGAGTGTGACATGACAGATGACGTATGACATATGACACGCGCCTGCGCACTGCCTGGGCATGCGCAGAAGGGTGAGATAAAATTGATGGTAAAGGAATCAACTCTCTCTACTATAGATAGATAGATAGATAGATAGATCGAAATACATCGAAGCTCAAGGCGTCAGTATGAGAGAGATTTCCATCTCATCAAGATTACTTACTGCTATTTACATTTAAAATTAACGTAGTAACCAAGTTTTACTGTTTTAAACTTTTTTAGAGAATTCTGTGTCCAAGCAGTAATCTTTTTTTGCATGGCTAGATTTGTCACCAGATTATGTTTTTATTAATAAACAGCAATATATACTACTAATAGCTTTATAGATTTAAAAGCTTGAACCACTGAACCAAAAGAGAGGAGTAAAAAACCAAATTAACATATTTGTTTTAATATAAATTATATAATAAATAACACTTATCTAATTATTTTAAAATAAATTACTTCAAAAAATAAATCTAAACTAATACGGTATTTTTATCCTCCGCTCATTGCTATTGGTACCATCATTGCCATGGTTGCAGGAATCATGCCAGCACCTAAAAAAATTATATATTTTGCAAGTTAACATAGACTCATGAATGGATTTTATGAATTAGTCTCTCAATCAACTCAATTTACAACTCTTAAGTCAAAAATCAATCATGTAAAGAATGGATGACTTAGGTGCATACGTTGATATTGTTGCAGCCATTGATGGCATCACTATCGAAGCCGACGTGACGTTACGAAGAACCAATAATAGAATATCACTAAAACATTACTTACAAATAAAATATTAATTATTTTAAGTTATGTCGCAGCTTTTTAAAATTTTCTCTCCACCGTCATCTACGTCATTGTACTTTACATAATTAATTGTGACTCTGACTACAATTAAATAAATCTCTTTTAATTAATTGACTGGGTCGATCTTTATTTGTTTTAAAAGTCTTTTACTTAAACTTTTAGAAGGGTGAGGGCAATAGGGGAAAAGGCAATTCCCCCCCTAAAAATGATTCTGCAGACGCCAATAATTAACTAATCAGTAACTTTTATGGTGACATACAATAAAAGTGACAAGGTTAACTTAATTTTTAATTTACTAATCGAACAACTTTAATTGTGAGGAAATAATGCCTGCCAATATCATTTACGTCGCAGTCGAATTTGCTGGATAATTAATTATTGTTAAAAATCATCCATACGCCACTTCGTCCCGACGCGGTTATAACAAGATGGGAAACTTATAGATGCTACAACCTACTATAATGGTTTTATTTTTCATCTATCAATTATTTACTTATATAATATCTTAGAAACGGTTGCTATAAACATCATCATAATATCACAGGCAATATTAGCGGGCGATAAAGTTCATAAATGCCCAGTAATTATTGAAAAAGAAAATATTCAACAAAATTTGTATTTAATAAATTTTTTTTTGTAATTTGTCTTTTACATTCCATTGTAGAAAATTTTCATACTCTTTGTCGTACAGGGCTTTAGACTTTGCCGATAAGTTTTTCTTAGCTCTTTCAGCATTATTTAAAATATTTTACCTACGACCACTACTGTAAATACTTAAAAACACACCGTTTCCGATCAATGTAAGATTCCCATTACGCACGGTAAAAAAATCGCACAGCTTGGTAAAAAAATCGCACAGTTTTCCTAGCAACCGCTTAGCCACGGTCAATACAAACAAACTTATTCAAAAACTGACATAATCGTAGATCAAATTTGTATGTGAGTAATATTATAAAGTGAAATTAGTTTGATTAGGTACATAAAAAATGTCGAGTGACAGTGAAATAGAAAATTTAACTCCACCCAATATTAGCGAAATTGCAGAAGCTGCTAAAAACAACTTGTTACCGGCGAAATCTGAATATCGATACAAATTTACTTACCAAAGATTTATGGAATGGAGATTAAAAAACGACGTTAAATCATTTTCCGAGAATGTAATGATGGCATATTTCCAAGAACTATCAAAAACGATGAAGCCTTCCTCACTTTGGTCATTTTACTCAATGTTAAAGGCCACAATTAATATAAATCACAATGTCGATATTGCAAACTACTCCAAATTACAAGCTCTTCTGAAGAGAAAATCGGACGGCTTTAAATCCAAAAAATCCAAGATTTTGACAAGCAAGAATATAAACGATTTTCTAGAAAACGCACCAGATGATAAACATTTGTTTATGAAGGTAATATATTGAGCTCAATATAATGTTAAATGTGTAAATTTATTTCAAATCGTCTTTTAGGTTGCTCTTATAATTGGTATAAGCGGTGCATGCAGGAAACAAGAGTTGCGTAATATAAAACCGTCAGATATCCAAGACACAGGGAAGAATCTAATTATTAATATTCCCGATTCAAAAACTAAACGGCAACGTTCTTTTGTGGTGTCAGAATATTTTTACCCAAAGGTTAAAAAACATATAAACATTCGCTCTGCAGTAAGTACAGCTCCAAATTTACCTTTTTTTTAAACTATATAAACGGAAAATGTACCAAACAGTCTGTTGGTATTAACAAGTTAGGAAAGGTTCCAAAAGAAATAGCCAAATATCTGGGACTACCAGAAGCAGCGAATTATACAGGACACTGTTTTCGACGCTCGTCCGCGACTATTCTTGTTGACGCGGGTGGTGACTTATTAGATTTAAAAAGACACGGCGGATGGCAGTCCTCGGCCGTAGCTGAAGGGTATGTGGATAATTCCCTAAATAATCAAACTAACAATTCGTCTAAAATATCATCTGCAATAGCAAGTACTAGTAGTAGTACTAATAGTATTAATGAAAATTTCATTGAGGCAACTAATAATGTAAATCTTACTTATGCTTCAACAAGCAAAAGAAACGATATACCTTTTGTCTTCAATAATTGTTCTGTAACTATAAATAATTATTGTAATGAGAATAAATAATATTATAAAAAATAACATTTGTAAATTTAAATAATCATACTGTAGAATTATTACAATATATACCTTCTCGTTGATGTTATCACGTTCTTAAATTAATAATATTGTTACCAGTTAAGATGAAAAACTAAAACTAAATGATGTTGTGTGAATAAGTAGGTCGTAGGTAAGGTATGGTACGTAATACGTGTTGTAATGCAATTACGCACTCATAGAATTACGCACTCGCCGCTACGCGGCGTCGTGCGTAACTTTTCTATTTGTGCGTAAATTGCTTTTTACAACACTTATTACGTAATATACTATTTTCTACTGACGTTTTATAATAACCTCTTTTTGATTGTCATTATGATTTTTTAATAACCTCCTTTTAGGCGCAGCGTGCTTAAAATTTTTTTAAGCAGGTTACCAGGAACAACTTGTTTAAAAGTAACAAGTATATACACAGACTATAGTTTTACCTATTTATTATAAATATTAACAGTACAGTTACTTATATTATTAAAATTAATGCTTCTTTGACAAACCTTTCTATTTGTTCTTTAGAGAAAACTTTCGACTTTTTGGGCTTATACCCCGTAGATTTTCTTTTCAAAAATGCGATTAGGTTTGTAAATGTCTTTATCTCAACATTTTTATTCAAATAAACCATCGCTCAAAGCATTGAGTAAGTACTCCACAAAGTTGATGGCTTATAGGCATCGGATAATAGTGAAAAATATGCCAAAAAGACTTTTTCTGATAAGTTTTTTACCTTTTTTTCTTCACACCATTTTTTGAATTTTTCGTATGTGCCCTCATACAAACTTCTTGATTTTTGGGGAACAAGGTACACCATTGCGTCATTTGCGGCATTTTCAATGTCTGAGTCCTCTAAATCACTCATTTTTACTTTTATATTTGTCGCAGTTTTTGACAAAAAAATCGAATTTTTTTTTGACAACTGTCGATTTTTTTGACATGAAAGGTGTAAATGAAACATAGGTAATAAAATGTTAGTAAAATTAAGTTTTTTATTATAAAACCTCAGTAGAAAAAATATTGTATACAACTCGTTACGAAACAATGTCTTTTAGTCACTTTGACGTGTTGTCCAACTCGGCTTCGCCTCGTAGGACAATTCACGTCGCGTGCCTAAAAGACACTCATTTCGCAACTAATTGTATAAATAGCTATTGTGGAATTTCCATATTTTCGTTTATGAAACGTAAAAGACGCTTAAAATAAACAACCTTTAGTAACCGTCAAACTTATTTTATGACAATCGATCAAAGCTCACTAAATACTAAAAATTGGCAAAAATAGCTAAAAAAAAATGCAGGAATTTGACTATTTATATTTTAAAATTAATGAAAAATAAATTATTGTATACCACACAGGCATTACTAGACTATAATGCCCATCAGGCGAAAACTGTCCCTCGGCCGTCGGGCTAGTTGCTTTTGCTATTCGGGCATTATAGTCTACTTAACGCCCTTGGTACATAATAGCTATTGTAATATTAGTTATTGGTCAGCTAGAGAAAAGCATAAAAAATTCAATTCCTAGAGTAAAACAAGGTTATAAAGATCCAAGTATAAAGAATGATTTTGCTTACATAAGTGTAAAGTATTTCTCTTACTATCAATCAAAATTTTGTTTGACATCGTTCAACTTATTCTCAATTATCTGGGCAGCAACCAAAAATCCGGTAGCGCTAAAATTTCCCATGTCAAAGGGAAAGTTTTCTTGAAGTGAATTGAAGTCCAAATTTAACATTTTTTTAAAATCCATTAATAATCGCAGACAGGATTCGCTTATATAGATATTATTTCGCTATAGTCTATTTCAGAAAGGTGTAGAGTAATAAAATGGGAAATTCCGTCTAGTTCGGCTCAATTTCGGTGTCGGCCATGGGCGCTGGTAAATTTTGTGTATTAAATTAATTATGATAACTAACCAAAGAAAAAATAGAAGATTATTTGATAAGGAAGGAACTATTAGCTATGATAAATTACACAAACATCGTTTTATGAAATATGCTGTGAAAGATATAGCTGAAAAACACAGTGTTACTGTGCTGTGTACACCGCCAAATCATTGCCAACTAAATCCTTTATCATAATATTGGCGCAAGTAAAGGGATTTGTAGGAAGACACAACACGACATTCAAAATGAAAGACGTTAAGCTACTGTTTGATCAAGCCATTACGGAAGTGACACCAGAGAACTCACGAAAAGCAGTCCATCATGTCATTAAGGAAGAGGAGAAAATGTGGGTTCTTGACCACCAGATCGAACGGACCGTCGACCCGTTAATTATAACATCAAGAGGAGATAACAGTTCCGCAGCTAACAAAGAATATTATGATTTTTTATAATTTAATTTCTGTATAACGTATTTTTTGTATTTTTTTTGTAGAGTTTAATAAAAATTAAGTGTATCTAATACTATGTACATAATGCACGCCTTTGTCACGCCATTTTCAGTGTTTGTGAATGGATAACAATAAGCAAAAACCATTGACCTAAAGCCGGATGGTACCACCTGCACTTGATGAAAAGAAATAATTTTACACTAAAATCAATTCCAAATTATAAAAGTGGCTTAAATATTCGTTGGGTCACTCTATAGTCCCTTTGCATACCTAATGAGCTATTATTACTTTACACCTTTCTAAAATAGACTATAGCTATGATTTAGCCAGTCTAATAAGCCTTATAGTTTTCGATTGTTCAATAAAACTTACTGTAATTAGATACATTTATACATTATATACAGTCTGCATTAACCCACCGTATGTTCTATTTAGACCTATCTATTTATGATGAACAAATAAATATTTCCCCTGTAGTATATAAGCATTGTTTAAATAATTAAATTTAGTATGTGTATAAATTACCCACTGCCGCCATTACAGCTCCAGGATCATTACTCTTTCTAGATATTGTTGCCACAGTTTGTTGAGTTTCTTCCACAGGTCTATTTGTCTTTTTAACTTTTCTTCTACGTTTTGGGTTTCCTTTAATTTTTAATGTATTCTGTTTCTTGTCGAATTTTCGTTTTGCTTGTTCCACACTTTCGAAGGTTGATTCTACTTGAAGTAGCCCTCCATGCGACGTAGTCATATTTATTTTAGACCCCTTCAGAGGAGGAAGAACTGTTAAATGAACCCCCCTAAAATAAATAGTAATTATTTAGTACATATCACGAGAAGAATTTTTAAGAAATTATTACGATCTTGGATGGGGTAGAGTTTGCAAATCGCCAGGCCCGACCATTGGCGCCGACAGCGTGGGAACTTTAACGGGAAGAATTTCTCGGAAAAAAATAGTTGTTAAAAATGCAAAAACACGTTCATTGATTTGTTTTGTGGGCTACATAATTATAACAAAAAAAAATTACCTTTAAAAAAGGTGAAACATAACCCATAAACTTATTTTTTTATTAATGGAAAAATACCAATTATTGTAAAACTTAAATTAATTAAGCCCCAACAAAAAATATAGAAGAAAGTCTTAATTCATGGACAACAAAACAACTAAACTGCTGGAACAAGCAAAATTTCGCCTAAATTTAACAGTTAATATTTTCTGAACCAGATATGATATCGACCTACGGTTTTGAGTGGTTGATAGATTCATCCCTTGGGAAACAATTGTCAATGTTGGATTTTCTTTAACTATCAGCAAATTTTATATACAGGGGGTTTAAGGAGGCGATGATTTTTGCTCCAATTTTAATGGCGTGTAACTTTCACAATAATATTTTTAACTTTTATCACTCTACGTCAGTTGAATCACCGGTTCATAGCAAAGAAAGTAATTTGTCAAATTTTTGATATCTGCTATATTTTAAGAAATACCGATTTTTTTGAAAAACCTTGCTTTATTTCAACTTATTGGTAGCTAGATCTCACTGTGCGTTTATCGTGCAAACTTTGCGAGTAGGTAATTATTATACCTTATGAAAAGCTTGATTATGTTCAGTAACAATAGTTGTACTTAAATGTTATGATGAACAGTGGCGTACCTATAAACATCTGTATGTCTATGGTTTATGAGTACCTCACAATTTCACGATATTGGAAAGTACTCGAAACTAATAAATACATTTTTTCCAAAAATTAAATTAAAAAAATTATCTGTTAAAATTTTGTAAACACAATATAATATACCTGTAGTATGATATAAAAAACTAAAAAAATAAGAAAAAATTTACCTAAACTAGGGGCGAGTACTTTCCAATATAAAACAATCGTGAAAAATTGTGAGATACTCATATACCATAGACATACAGGTGTTTATAGGTACGCCACTGTACATCATAACATTTAAGTACAACTATTGTTACTGAACATAATCAAGCTTTTCATAAGGTATAATAATCACTCGCAAAGCTTGCACGATAAACGCACAGTGAGATCTAGCTACCAATAAGTTGAAATAAAGCAATGTATTTCTTAAAATATAGCAGATATAAAAAATTTGACAAATTACTTTCTTTGCTATGAACCAGTGATTCAATTGACGTAGAGTGATAAAATTTAAAAATATTATTGTGAAAGTTACACGCCGTTATAATTGGAGCAAAAATCATCGTCTTCTTTAACACCCTGTATATAAAATTTTCTGACAGTTAAAGAAAATCCAACATTGACATTGTTTCCCAAGGGATGAATCCGTAAACCATTCAAAACCGTCGGTCGACATCATATCTGGTTCAGAAAATAATAACTGTTATATTTAGGCGAAATTTTTCTTGCTCGAAAGCAATTGTCCAGCAGTTTACACGGAAAACATAGATATAGTAAACAGCACGGCCAAGTATCAAAGAAGCTTTTCTATAAATGGCTTAAAGATATGGAAGACTTTTCCCTGAGATAGAAGGATTTCTTCTCGCAATACAAGATTAGGTCATAACCACACGGAATTATCAAAAATACATAATCAAAGACCCAAACAAAATATAAAGAAAAAATAGGAAAGTATTCAAAATTAGCCATGAAAGTTTAGAGACTTTGGAAAAAGTAACGATTATACCATTTACCATTTCAACCACAGGCATCATCCCATACATCTTCAAGACACAACTTGAGGCACTCGGTTTCATATAGTGCGATCATTCCTCAATTCAAGCAATAGACTCTGAGATGACTTGGTGCAACCCGTCATCCCAGAAAAGGAACACCACTTGATTAATTGAAATTAACCAGGAACGGTCAACCAATAAGGGTCAATGGTTTAGCCTAAATAGCGAATGAGAAAGATAAGCCTAAAAATAGACTTAAAAGAAACTATCAAAACTATATTATACAAGTTTTTTGTTAATGTCAATATTTTAACCCATTAATTATATAGGGATTATTTTGACGTAGAACAGTGTTATATATTACATGTTTCATGTATATATAATAATAATAATAATAATAATAATAATAATAATACATGTCTTTATTAAAAAAAAAACACAAAATATATAATTATACAAATTAGGTGGCGCTACTCGCAACTTGCGCTATTATGTAGAACCACCAGGAGAAAAAAAAAGAAAATACATACAAAACCAAACAATAAATATAACAAAAATAACCCAAAGCAAAACTGATTCTCCAGCTTTGACAAATCTATAAGGAGATACTTACACTTATAAAAATACAATAAGGGAAAAAAAAGATTATATTAGTAATATATGAGTAATATTCAATAATAATAACCAAAAAAAAAAAAAATTTATAATAAAAAAGAAACATTTTTCCTATTTACCACCATGATACTTAAGGAATTATAATTGACAGGAAGAACATTCAATAAGGGGGCAAGCATGGCCAGCGCACAACATAACATACTACCTATCTTCAACCATATGTACCCTGTATCGTCTAGCGAATGTACCAAGGCTAGGAAGTACCCTAATTTCCAGAGGAATTGAGTTAAGTAACTTAACAGCATTATAACTAAATGACCTCTGGAATAGAGCAGTTGTATGACGAGGAATACTATAGTTGTTACAGTGACGTGTATCACGCGCATGAGTTACTCGACGTTTATGTATTTTGCAACTCAAATATTGAGGACGTTGAGATTTTGTCAACCTGAAAAGAAAACGTGCGAATTGAAGCTGAAAACGTTCGTGTAGATTAAGCCATCCGGAGTCAGCAAAGCTAGGAGAAATGTGATCATATTTCCTCAAGTTATAACAAAAACGGATACATGCATTCTGCAGTTTCTGAAGACTTTCCTTATCCCTATTTACAATGGCGGGCCAATATATTATGCTAGAATAGGCAATAGATGACAAAATCAAAGAGTCGCAGAGTCTTAATTTCAGATCAGTATTTAACATATCCTTATGCATGTAAAGAGACTTTAATTTACAATAACAATTTTGAATTATTTTGTTCACGTGATTGGAAAAACGAAGATCAACATCCAACACAAGGCCCAGATTCCTACCAGATTCACTAGGAACTAAAACTTGGTTATTCAAAAACACCGAGAAATTGTTATCAGAGATAATTTTGTGTCTTTGACCGCCAAATACCAGCATTACTGTTTTTGACTCGTTAAGTAGAAGTCCATGAGCAGCTGAAAAAATAGAAATATTTTTTAGATCTGTATTAATCCTATGTACAGCCAAAGCAATGTCGGACAAAGAAAATGAAAAATACAACTGAATGTCGTCAGCGTATTGGTGGGATAGACACCAGATTAAGAACTTGTAAATATCAGCAGTATATATTAAGAACAAAAGTGGCCCCAAAATGCTACCCTGGGGAACACCCTTAGCGAGAACAACAGCCTCCGACTGAGAATTACGAAGTAAAACAGTCTGTGATCGGCCCGATAAATATTTTTTAAAAAAGTTTACAGCGTTGTTATCAAACCCAAAATATCTCAACTTAGTACACAAGATCTGATGATTAAGCGAATCAAATGCCTTGCTATAATCTAGTAAGATTAGGCATGTATTAAGCTTGGCATCAACAGCACTGAATATATCATCAGTAACCTTTAACAAAGCAGACGTAGTACTGTGATCCGGACGAAAGCCAGATTATATAATAATGTATCTAATTTTACTCATGAAGCATTTTCTTTAATATCTTCTAGCTTCTTCGATTTTTTTTGTGGGCACTTCAAACATTAATGTTAGATTGTAGGGATAAAAGTCTGTCTAAACCACAAATTTTTAATAATAAAATTGGGTGGGTACTCTATATTAAAGTGAGAGAAGAGAAAAAGTACATGTTTCGACCTTAGGCAAGTTCATCATTAGCAATTGATAATGAAAATAAGAAAGGTAAACAAGCTATGACACCAAGTAAACAATAGTGGTGTATTCAATCATAGTATGGGAAAATTCTTAGAGAAGTAAAGGTAAGCTCACTAATAAGAGATAAGATAAGGGTACATTTTTTTTGAAGTGTAAAATTGACCTGGGGGACAAAATAATTTTTTTTTTGCACTTCTATTGTTTAGTGACCTGACCTTTACTTCCCTTTCTTATACTATCATTGGATACACCACTACTGTTGGTGTCATACCTTGTTTATCTTTCTTATTTTCCTTGTACATTACTGATGATGACCGAGGTCGAAACATGTACTTTTTCTTCTCTCTCACTTTATTGTAGAAAACTCACCCTATTTTATCAATAAAGATGCGTGATTTAGACTTTATGCCTACAATTTAAACATTGACCAATGCGAGAATGAGTTTCTTACTATTACTAAAACATTAATGCTAAATGTAATAGAAAATTTCTGAATAAAGAGGACATTTTGAGGACTAACTTGTCTGACATAAGGTGTATTATGTGATCATACCGAATTGTGCGAAGGGACTGAATAGGATCGCTAGTAGCTTCAAGATCTAGCGATCTCTGTCGGCTGCGCTTTGGTTTGTACCCTTTGGTGGTAGACAATAAAACCCATTCACCATCTCCATTTAATGGATGAGAATCAGAATGTATTTCCATCTCAGTTCCTCTTCGTTTTAAAGCATCATATTGACTTTGTTCTGGAAAATTCGGGGCCATGCCATCGGTCATTATTTCATCGTACGGATGATTTGGATGGTTGCAATCGGCTTCTAAAAAATTAACAAATATCTCTATGTACTCCTGCCAAACCTGTTTCTACTGAGCAGGTTAATGACTTGAATGATACCATGATACAACTACAAGAGATATGATATCGCGCAGGTTTTCGTGTCGTCACTTGTACCTAAAAACCGCCATATTGCGATACTCTCCGTTGTTTAAATTCGGTATTATGTTCCGATAAGGCAAAAATGTTATTTTTTAGATGTAGGATGTATTTTCGTATCAGAGAACTAAATACAAAATTACACGATGCAACACTTTCTAGAAAAAGAAAAATGAAAACAACAATAACCTAAATTTTTCATGATCAAAGTAATCAATCTAAAATGTTTGTTTTAAGATTAGTCACAGTAGAAATTCTAAGGCTAATATAATTTGAAATAAATTTATTAAAAATATCATATAAAATTGCCTTTTAATAACGTAAACTACGCTGTGCCATATAATTCAAGAATTCCACAATGTGCATCACGATCCACTGCGCACCCTGTTGATATCATACTTGTATAGTTGTATCATGGATTGATACGAAACTGATACTCAGAGCTCTGGCTCGAGGTACTTTATCGTTGGTTTTAAACAAAATAACATAAACTAACACTTTCCTTATGATCGTGCTTTTCACCGAATATGGTAGAATACCATATTTTGTTATTTTAAAAATCCTGTATTCCAAACTCACTACAAATTGAATGATGGAATAGTCTTAATTTTGCATTATCTTTATTTGTTTTTAAATCACAACGTTTCAACTGGTCACTATCTCCATGCATCTTCAGGTGAATAGTAACTATAGCTATATTTAGACTACCTAGGTGTACTGAAGCATAACTGAGATGGGCGCAGACATGTGTTTAATTCGGGCGAGATGTTATTCTAGAGTACATTTACTTAACAAAGGTTTCCAGATATTTCTACTATGCAAGCTTACTAAGATAAGCTATTGTGTCAAAACAAGAAAAAATAAGTATTTGTGGGTCATTATCAATAATAAAATATATTTCTGGGAAAGTCCAATCAAAATAAACAATAATTATTGTATCATCTGTAAAGATATTACCTTTAAATACTAATTTAAAAAATGAATTCATATAAATTAAAAATAGTGTTAATATTGTTTGAATTTGCTACCACAGCAACTAGTTTAACTTACGAGTATGGTAATATGGGTAAGGTTTTCCCGTACTGCTATACGAGTTTGATGGGAAATGAGCCTCAACGTGTACTTTATGTCCAAAATATGCCGTGGGTCTTGGATACATGTGTGGAGATGACGTAGGTCTTGGTCGATCTATATTATCATGAAACGTGTCGTATCTATCGGACGATTCAGTTGGTTTCTGATGGTACATGTAGGGGTTTGGCGGGGTCATAGAAACGGGCCTAAAGTAAACAATTTTTTTAATTGAGCGTTCAATATTTATTTATTTTAAATTAAAACGAACTGAAATTGTTATTCATAATTCCTATATTTTATTTATATATTTCATACACTGTTTTACAGTTTTCCAGTTAAAAAACAGTATGTAAAATGAAAACGAATTATTTAACAATAGTTAACATTAACGTTAGGTTTCACACAATTTTTTAACCAGAAGTAACTAACCAGCAAGTTTGGCTGTGACATAAATGACATTGACAGACATTATGTATTTACAATGAAAAATGCATGATTAGTAAATTAAAAATTCAGATAACCGGGCAGTATGATTGTGAAAAAATTATTTCTGCCAATGCTATGTAGGTATGTCACAATCAAACTTGCTGGTTAGTTAATTATTAATAAAATTCTTTGTGAAACACGACAAAGATTAGCAATATTTAGATTTATGAAACTTGCAATACAGTGGTAATAATAGATATTACAAAATAAAGTAACCACGTACATTCAGTAACATACTAATGATAAAAGTGTCTTTTGACAGCGCTCAGCTACAAGCAAAGACATAATATGCTTCAACGTTATCATTGTAACAGGTACACATCCTATTGATGGGAGAAAATTTAAATACGTTGGTTCGTGCGGTAAGTAGTAGGTATATAAATTTCGGGACTTTAGGTAGAGAATTCTTAAGTTTAGTTTGTGCAGCAACACTTTACAAATAATATTGTTATTGAACAATTTATGTAAGAATAACTTTGTAGAATAATCTAACAAACGAGAATCTTTGCGGCAGCTGATCATGAGGAAAACCTTTTTCGGAAAAAATGCCATCAGGTCTGTACCACAAAGTTATCAAAACACGTCTTTGAACACACTCAATATTACCAATGTGGATTTCATAAAACGGAGGCCAAATGATTAAAGAGTATTTCAAATTGGAGCTAATAAGAGAACGATACAAAGTTATTCAAGGATCAAGTGATCGTAAATCTCTAGTAGTTCTAAGAATAAAACCAAGTGATTTATAGGTGGTGGACATGACGTGATCACTATGAGGAACGAAGGATAATTCCCTGTCAAAAATAACTTCTAGATCTTTAAACACAGTAGATCCTTTCAGGTTCTTACCATTTATGTTATAGTCGAAATCAAAAGTAGAGTTTTTGTTGATATAATGTTACACCATTGAATTTAGCCATATTTAAGTTTAATCTGTTTTTACTGCACCAATATGTTCAAATTATACTATAGCTTTAAATAGTCAAATAAACTTGAGATTAAACCAATTTTTTTTAGATCATCTGCATACAGTAGACAACAGACAATAAGGCTTTTAACAATGTCATTTATAAATAACGTAAAAAGAAGATGACCAACGATGGAACCTTGGGAACCTCCAGATGTTGCAAAATATTCGATAGAGTTGACTGTAAATATGAGTCAAAAACTGAAAGTAAATGATCAGAACACATAATGGTTTGTAGTTTGCTTAATAATATGCAGGATGAAAAATTAGTATATGTCTTTATATTCTTAAAGTAAGTTTAACGCTCTATGACATTCTCTAATAAAACTTTTGTGTAAAACAAACAGCCAAGGAGTTGCCAACATAATTAGAACAAAAAACGCGTGACAAAAAAGATTTTTTAAAAAGTACCGACTTTTTCGATCAAAACGGTACTTTGTAGCGTTATGTGTTCTAACTAACCCAAACACATTCCTGAAGTAAAAAGTTTTCATTGATTAGCCTATTTACATATCCATGTTGTTCAATACCAATGGCATTCTTAACTTTAAAAAAATAGTATTGTATAGTTACCCGTCAAAGAATTCGATATTATTGATATAGGTCTATAATTTAAGACGTTCAATTTATCACCTTTTTTGTAGACAGGACATACCTTTGGAGATTTCCATATGCTTAGCATTTGACAGACACTGAGGCGTTTATTGAAGATTAAAGACAGAGAACGTGCAAAAACACACACACAATCCCTAACAATAAACGCCGGAATGTTTTCTGGCCCTGTGGTTAACTTATATTTGATCCATCTGGTTGCAATAAAAACCTCATCATCGTCAAAACCTACAATGTCAAATCTGATTTTTGAGGTTCCAGGGTTGTACTCGAATTAAAGGGTGCAACGGAGATACGAACCGTTAAAGAAATCTGCAAAGGCGTTAACAATGTCATCAGAATTGGAGAACGTCGTACCTTCAAAATACATTCCGCGGGCAATAAAATTCGAACTCATTTTGGAATCAACAAAAGCTCAAAAATTTGTTGGGATCATAAGTTATATTATTTTTAATTTCTTGTATGTATCCTCTATTTATCGCTATTAATATAACGAGATTATTATGCGATTTATAATAGTTAAGGACGTTACTAGGTGACGAGGCAACAGCCGAGTCACCCGCAAAGTCCGAAACGGTGTTAAATCGCTAATAATCGAGTTGTATTCAAAGCTTTATCGTATCATTGACAACGGCGATGCGAAAATAAAAACAAGGTGTTATGTCATTTCATTTTGGCATTTCAAAAAGTCATCATTAAAATCAAGCAAGATTTTGATATTCCTGACGATATATTAACTGCAGCCAACATTATAAGGTTGAACTTGCTTTCGGACAAATCTAAAATCCATTATGAAAAAGAATATCGGCAGTTTTGTGAGTGGCGAAACAAAGTACATGTTCAAGGTGCAGAAGAAACGGTATTGCTGGCGTATTTCGCAAAACTCTCTGAGGAATACTCTGCTTCATCCTTATGGCCGAAATATTCCATGTTACGAGCATACGAGCGACTTTAGAACTGAAGGAAAGAGTGGAAATCGACAAATACGGCGCCATAATACGTTTCATCAAGAAGAAAAAGGTTGGATATAAAGCAAAAAAATCAAAAGTATTTACAAGAGAACACGTCAACGAATTTGTGTGTTCTGCCTCAGACGAGAAGTTTTTAATGATGAAAGTGGCTTTTTTAATTGAAATTGGAGGAGCCTGTCAAGCTAATGAATTAGCGAAGATGACCACGGAATATGTTGACGTTTTAGAGTACAAACTGATTGTTACTATTCCCGACTCAAAAACCCACAAGAAACGTCTTTTCGCTGTGATATTTGACGGCGAAGTCAATCCTGTGCTTTTATTTAAAAAGCTGTCAAAATATTGTTTTACATGTTCATGAAAAATAGTTCTAATATTAGTTGGTATCTAACGTATTATGCTTTCGTAACTAACGTATTTAATTATGGTAACTAATCTATTATGAGTAACTAAGGTGTTATGTAGGTTTTAGTACGTTTATGATGTTAATAATTATTAATAAAGATATATCAAAATGACTTAATCTTCAATGATACGATAATAGTATATTAACACATAAGTTTTATAAGACAAATTTTAGAGCACGCGTTGGTTTAGGACACGAGCCGCGTAGCGGGGAGTGTTCTAATTAGACGAGTGCTCTAAAATTTGTCTTATGGAACGAATATTTTATAATACTTTTTCTATTTGGGTCATTTTTAAGGAAATTCAAATAAAAATGTAGTTAATAGTTTCCAGTCAAAATTTTTATTTTTTTTTGAGGTTGGCAACACTAACAGAAACAGAAAGTTGGTGTGGTTACAGAAGAGAAAAGGGATTAGTGTGGTGCACAAAACACGGACTTTTAGTATGGTGTGCCATGAATTTCAAAACTGTATTGTGTTGTTACCAACAGGAAGAAAATAAAAAATGCGTGTTTAAAATGAATAAAATAATTGCTTATGCAACCCAATGGAAACCCATAATGAAGACTTTATGGTTCCCAAATAGAAAAAAAAACATTTATGTCGGACTTTATCTGGTGTCTTAATTTGGAAGAAATTTCATAGTCTAATTCGCTTATATTTACGAAGAGCAGATAGCTTTAAGTCGAATATCACGTTTAATATTCGTATTTGAGACAATAATTTTATTGAGTGATAAAAGATTTTTAACTTGCATTGTCTCTATCTATTTGTTTTAAATCATTGATTTCAAATTATGATTTAGAACAAATGAAGACAGTGCAAATCCAAAACTCTCCAATCATTGAAGAAACATCATTGTCTTCAAACTTTAAAAAGATAATAATTTTATTAAATGATAGAAGAGTTTTGAACTTGTATTGTCTCTGTCTATTTGTTTTAAATCATTGATATTAAATATTGGCTTAGAACAAATAAAGACAATGCAAGTCCAAATTTCTCCTATCGTTTAAGAAGCATCATTGCATTTATATTGGAACTATCCTACATACTTTCTATTTTTTTTTCTTAGATCCGTTTAAAAATCTAAACTTGTAGCAATTCTTTTGTGCTATATTCTAACAAGTATTTTGAGAGTTTTCAATATAAAAAGTAACAATTTTCGATAAGCACTGGACTGTATTAAAAAATTATTGCTTACTCACCTTTTATAATTAAAATCATTTTCATATTGTTCAACGTAAGGTCTTTGACTACTTATAGGTCCATGTTCGTCCCAAGGTCTATCATCAACAGGTTTGTATTTACTTTGCCATTTCGAAATTTTTGAAACTGACCAGGGAATTGGTTCCAAACTTACCCAACTAAAATATTATGAGAATAAAGAATTATGATTTAAAGTGTAAATAAGACAATGTAGATACATTTTGAAAACAGATTTTGTGACTTTTTAAATGCAAAACTCTCCGAAACTGCCAATATTATTTTATCAGTACATAGATTTACTCAAAAATATACACACCAATGATTTATTGGTAAAAAAATAAAATAAAAAAAAATAATCGCATATTCTTACAGGGTCTGTTTTAAAGCTATTCACAAATCTCCTAAAACCTATTTTTATCTATCGGAGAAACAATAATTATTAATATTATTTGCACAGACAAATTCTTAATATTTGCTTTGAGAAAAGAAAACAGTGAAAAATATAGGTACCATTATTTATAAATATAGCAAAATAATTTTCTATGGAAATTTAATTAGAGCGACAAATTAAACTTCATATAGTTTATAATTTTATTTGCTAAGCTTAATGACCACAGTGTATTTAAACAAACATTGCCTTACACA
Source organism: Polydrusus cervinus (assembly GCA_935413205.1). Taxonomy (NCBI): domain Eukaryota; kingdom Metazoa; phylum Arthropoda; class Insecta; order Coleoptera; family Curculionidae; genus Polydrusus; species Polydrusus cervinus. The sequence goes on from OW284514.1 coordinate 50,381,725, forward strand.
TCACTTCCTCCAGAACCGGTATAACAAGATTGGTGACTTGGTTAGACGCAGTAATCTACTATACTAGTTCTTAGACGATGATTGATCAGGAGCAAAGCATAGCATAATTAATTGCTAGAATTAACCAAGTTTATAAAGATGCAAGTATAAAAAATGCCTTTGCCTATATACATATAAATATTTTAAAATATTCATATTGCTATCAAGCAGCTGGGAATATCACGGTCGTACTGTGTTAATTAAACAAGGACCTCAAATTAAGTTCGAGCATTAGGAACGTATTTTCTATTAAGCCTTTTTTGAGACGCTCGTCTTTCATACCTGTTTGACATTTATCAGTACCTAATTAACAGCTGTTATATATTGGTTCGTTTTCAGTGTTTTTGTGTTATATTTTACTTATTGTTAAGTGGAAAAAGCAACTCGACATAGTGTGTGTAAAGTATGCTGTAAATCAGAAATATAAGAAAAGAGAAATAGTTTGCCATTTACAGTTCCAATGCTAGGGCGAAAATCCATTTATCATTTTGACGATTGCTATTTTTGCGTAACAAAGACCACAACCACAAAAGAAAAGCTCAAGATGCCGACCTATCAGTAACCACTGCGCCCTTAGATTGGGAATATATTATTTTGGGAGACAATGGAGATAATAATACACCAACAGGTAGCTCCTCGTACCGATCACAGATTTACTCTAGGTCCAGTTCCGGGAGCCACATTTAATTATTCACAGTGAGTTAAATAATTTTGTACGTGATTTGGGGTGTCAAAGCAACAGTTTAAACTTCTTGGTTTCTATCTTAAGGAGTGGAAATTACTAGCCAAAGAAACAAAAATCAAGACTCTTAGGGAAAGGAATGCTAGAATTTACAATGTGTAAAATTCGTTATATGTGTATACTGTCATCGATGGCTTAATGCAAGAACTCAATAGCGAGCATTCTCCTTATGGATGGCGCTTGTTCATATAACCGTCGATATAAAGTTTAAAAGCTATATTATTAAATAATCTAAATTTAAAACCATTTATACCGGTTGCCCATATTCCAAATTCAGTGACAATGAAAAAAATCTATGAAAATATATGCATCCTTAAAGTAAACTACAAAAAGGTATACAAATAGCAGACCTGTGGGGATTTAAAAGTTATAGCAATTTTAGTGGGACTTCAGAAAGGATTTACAAGATATGGCTGTTAATATCATTAGTTTTTAAATTTTACAATTATTATATTAAATTTTACAATTATTACCCTTTTTTATCTTCAAATGGATGTTTATGTTTCTGCATATCTACTAATGTCCAACTTTTGGGCCTATCTTTAGAGTTTATCCTATCTTGTTGATCCCGAACAACTTGATCCAGACCTTGACTTGTATCATCCTCATTATTATAGGCAGGTTTATTATGTTGTCTTTTGGTATACAATTGTAGAAATTCCCTAAGGGTAATTTTTGTGAGATCGTCTTGTTTATTGTCAAGATTTAAATCAGATGGATCTGAATGAAAACTTCGCGAATCTGAGTCGGATCTGAAAATATGAATTTATATACGGGGTGCAATGATTGAATATAGTTTTTTTTTAAATTGCCACATCCATATTTTAACTGTATTAAGGAAGAATGAAACCGTTTATGTAATTGTGCAGGGTAAGTAAGAAAAAATATTAAATTTATTTTAAACGACCTGAATATTTTTGTAGAATAAAATAGTAAATAGGAAATACTTAAAAATAAAACAACATTTGCTGTATTAGATATTCACAATGTTTGCCATTGTTGGATAGGCAATAACCAAGCATGTTTCTAAATCCCTGTAAGACATTGTCATAAGTATTTCATTGAATCTCACGTATTTATTTTAAATAAAATACGTTAAATCTTTAATATTAACCACCATATTTTTGTAATCATAATTTTTTAAATCACTCCATTAAAACTTAACACACTTTCAAACCAAAATCATTAATTTTATTTTTTTACATAAATCTATTATTTTTTCCGATTGTCGGATAAATCCATCAAGCGCTGTATCGTTAAATTTGTATTTTTTTTTTGTTTCTTAACAAATATACAAGACATTCTATTTGAAATTAAAAAAATAAGTATTTTTTCTGACTAACCTTGTACAATTAGAGAAACGGTACCCCCCCCCCCCTTTCTAGGTGTGCCCTTTTAACTATATGGATGTGCAAATTTTAAAAAAAATATTAAATAGTTTTTGAAATATTTTAAATTTTATACAGCTTCTTATTTTTACCTAATTTTTAATTCCAATATACTACATATATCTAAACTACTTAACTTTTTAATATTTTTCAAAAACAAAGTTATAAGGAGGCATTAGATCTACAATTTAAAATTATTTTAAATTATACAGGGTGTCTTAAATAGTCAGGGCAAATCTAACGACCTACGGTTTTGAATGGTTGATAGATTTATCCCTTGGGAAACAATTGTCAATGTTGGATTTTCTTTAACTGTCAGAAAATTGTATATACAGGGTGTTAAAGAAGGCGATGATTTTTGCTCCAATTTTAATGGCGTGTAACTTTCACGATATTATTTTAAAATTTTATTACTCTACGTCAATTGAATCACTGGTTCATAGCAAAGAAAGTAATTTGTGAAATTTTTGATATCTGCTATATTTTAAGAAATACCTTTTTTTTTGGAAAACTTTGCTTTATTTTAACTTATTGTAAGCTAGATCTCACTGTGCGTTGTATCGTGCAAACTTTGAAAGTGATTATTATACCTTATGAAACGCTTGATTATGTTCAGTAACAATAGTTGTACCCAAATGTTATGATGTACAATGGCGTACTTATAAACACCTATATGTCTATGATTTAAGAGTATCTCACAATTTTTCACGATTGTTTTATATTGGAAAGTACTCGCCCCTAGATTAGGTTAATTTTTTCTTAGTTTTTAGGTTTTCATATCGCACTACAGGTATATTATACAGTGTGTTTACAAAATTTTAACAAAGATAATTTTTTTAGTTTAATATTTTTGGAAAAAATCCCCCCGAGGAGGGCCTACAAGGTATTAATTCCATCAAAATCAAAGTAGCGACACTTAATTTTAAGGATCCCAAAAAAGGTTTTCAAAAAAAATCGGTATTTCTTAAAATATAGCAGATATCAAAAATTTGACAAATTACTTTCTTTGCTATGAACCAGTGATTCAATTGACGTAGAGTGATAAAATTTAAACATATATTGTGAAAGTTACACGCCATTAAAATTGGAGCAAAAATCATCGTCTTCTTTAACACCCTGTATATAAAATTTTCTGAGAGTTAAAGAAAATCCAATATTGACAATTGTTTCTCAAGGGATGAATCTATCAACCATTCAAAACCATAGGTCGATATCATATCTGGTTCAGAAAATATTAACTGCTAAATTTAGGCGAATTTTTTCTTGCTCGAAAGCAATTGTCCAGCAGTTTATTTTATTATTTTCTAATTTCCTATAAAATTCTACCAGTGTATATTTTGTATAAAATTTCATATGTCTAAATTCAATATTTAGACTTTGAGAGGCTGTAGCATTGGAGCGGTGCATTTTAGAAAAACATGATTTTCACCTCCTTATCTTAGTTTATTAATCTTTATCTAAAATGTAGAACTTTTTTTTTTTTTTGTTGTTAAACTGGAAGTTGGTATATTTAGATGAAAAAAAAAATAAGATAGAGTGGTGAAAACCTTTTTTCTCAAAGATGCACCATTCTAACGTTACAGCCTCTCAAAATCTAAAGATCTCATATTTTAAACATCAATATCTCAAAAACAATTGAATTTAAACATATATAACAGTTTATACAAAATATACGTGAAATTTTATAGGAAATTATAAAATAATATACCATGTAGGGTGTTCCATTTAAAAAAAAAATACGTTGGATATGCCTTGATTTTGGGACATTCTATATAATTTAAAATAATTTAATATTGTAGAACTAATGTATCCTTATAACTCTGTTTTGAAAAATATAAAAATGTTGAGTAGTTAAGATGCTATGAAATCCTGCGATTTGAGCGGATCACCCATTTAAGTTACAGCCTGAACTGTGATTTGTTATTTAAATATGCCGCAGTTACTTTTACCAAAAGACTTAGAAGATAAGTTTATTATTAATATTTTTACGCTAAAAATATAATTTAATGTATAAAGAACATTATAATATACATGTTGTATTATGCGGAGTCTACATGCTTTATGTAACAACAATAACAGTAAATAGACAAAACTCAGAATCTGCCAAAAGTCAGATATTGGGCACCAAACTCATTTTCTATCGTACTAATAAAAACTTTTATTTTGATTATAAAAATATATTTCCTACCAATCTTTGCTGCTCCTGGCATTTTAATTCTCACCATATAATATGTAATTTAAATTATCATGTTTTAATCTTTATACATTGACAATAACTAGTTTTGGTGATACTTCGATTTTCGATATATCGAAAACTATTTAGCAGACCCGAACAAACGTTTTTTTTATTATTTTGTTACAGTTTTAATACATAGCAATAACATATCGGCCATACAAATGTTAAAAATCAATATACAACTGGCTCTACACAATCAGTATTACTGGCAGTTCCAAATGATATCAATCCTATCAGTTTTTTAAATTTGCCTTTCAACGATCAATATTACTGTCATTTCCTTATGACTGATCATGTAGGATCTCGCTTACAAATAATTACATTAATATTGTAATTTATATCTAGTCACAAATAGTTTTAATTTATTCATTTTATAATTGATACAGTAATACCAGCAGTAATACCATCAGTAATACCGTCAGTAATACCGTCAGTAATACTGATCATGTAGTATCGCCGAATCTGTAAACGTTTTATAATAGGTATATTAACCTTTTTTATATTTTATTTAAAGAAAGACATTGTTTTTTAATAAAAATTGCTTTAGCTTATATAGAGACAACATATTTGATAATAGTATCTCATAGAGCCCTGCACGGGCCGAAATTTATTACGACCCGAGCCGGAATTTTGCGACGCGGCCCGGTCCGACCCGCCAACCAAAACTGAACAGCCAGGCCGGCTAGACCAGCCCAGCAGGCCCGACAAGCCCGAAGAACAGGCAAACCCAGAAGGCTCGGCAAGCCCATCTGCCCAGAAGGCCAGCAAACCCAGGCTGACCCGAAATATCGGCTGTCCATAAAAGTTCGGCAAGCTCTGCAAGCCCGACCAGCCCGCCAGGCCCGGCAAGCCTGACGGGCCCAGAAAAAATTATTGGGGATCGAAAACCCGAACCTTTCTTGATTAAGTAGCCCGGCCCGATCCTAGCTCGAGAGACGGGCCGGGCCGCGTTAAGGGCTGAGATAAAAACCCGGCCTGTGCAGGCCTCTAGTATATTCTTAAAACAAAAAAATATTTAATTTTTTTATAGTAATACCTTCTGTGATAATTTTGCATCATTGAAAGAAGGTAAGTAACCCAAAGTTTTTGTATTTACCTAATACAGCACACAGTAAATTATACTAAATTAACTTGATTTAAAAAAAAAATAAAAAATTTGTCTTATTTTTCCTAGTTCAGGTTGGTAGATACTGATATATTTCATATTAATTTTTATAGTTTATTTTTCTTTAACATGCAAATTTCATAATAGGTTGGTATTAATCTATTTAAACTTATATTAAATGAAATTAAGAAAAAGAAGTTAAAACAATCATAGTGTGACAACCACCTAAAAACAACTAAAAATGAAATAGCAAACCCGGTATCTCGCAGATTTTTAAAAAATGGTCCATCATCATTTATTTCCAAAACATCTTCACTTGATTGACCAGCAAAGCCCTGTGCACTAGTTCCAATATCTTCACTACCCGACACTACACTTAACGTTATACTTAAAAAAACAATAATTATTAAAAACTCCACTCCATAATTCATTTTAATACTATTATAATTGTACTAATACAAACAAACCCGTACAACAGACCATTAAGGGTTGAGCTTTGTTATTTTTAATGCTTCACATGAACCCTAAATATATATTTGAGCAGTTACTAACAATATGCATAAAGAATAGCTTAAGAAAGTTTGTATGGCGGAGAAATGGGTTCGGACAGAATGAAGATTGTTATTATAAATGTGTAACGCTCTCTCCCTTCCTACTGTCGTTCGTCAGTGAGGCTTGTTCTTTGTAATTGCATACTGTGACAATAAAAATGAACTTGAAATTTCATCTTTGTTGTTTTAATTATTTCGAGATTTTACCATTGTATCGTCTTTTTTCTTGTAGAAAGTTAAGAAGTTACAGCTGATAAAGACAATGAATTTCGTAGAATGCTTTCTCTCGTCATTACTTATGAATGCAAATAGAATATACCGTTTCAGAAATAATGGTAGGTATAGTTTGAATTCTAATATATCAATAATATTAGGTTTGTTCTACATGCAGAGTTGTGGTCTACTGTTCTATCCGTTATTATTGGCCTGTCCCAGTATAAGAGATATTCAGGGGATTCAAGGACTGGCTCGGGTAAGTATTGGTAGTATGGTGGGAGGTTTTCCCTTAGCCCTAGTTTATGGGCCAGTTCCTTGTGGATGATCTTTGCCACCTGATTATGTCTCCCCAGGTAAGCGTTGGGGGCCATAGCACCACAACCCGCCGTGATATGTTCTATCGTTTCTCCGGGGCAATCGCATTTTCTGCACACATCTTCCACATTTATCTTCAAGATGACCTTTTCATAGTTTCAAGTTCGAAGGACACTGTCTTGGATAGAGATTATAAAACCTTCTGTTTCAGCGTGGAGCTGCCTTTTCTTTAACCAATTCAGTGACATTTCCCTATGAGTGGATTTTGGAGTGCAGTAGGGTATTTGCCGTGTAGAGCTTTCTCTTGCCAAGTTACAAGTTGTCTTGGCGGCGCGCGGATGATGTTAGGTAATCCGTTTTGCTTTAAGTTAAGGGCTGTATATCCAGCGTCTACTGCTACCACTTTTTTAATTAATTAATTAATTATTATTATTATTATTATTATTATTATTATTATTATTATTATTATTATTATTATTATTATTATTATTATTATTATTATTATTAATATGACTTAGCCTTACGGCTTCGCACTTTCTCGCAGGGGAACATTCACTTATCCCAGATATCTTAGATATCAAAAGGATTAAGCTCTGTGGGGGCCCTTTCCCTGTTATCGGGCCCACGATCGTCCTTGTTGTATCCCACAAATTTTCTGACGGTTCGGGCTGTGGAGAGTAGTACTGCCTTCTGTAAAACCTTGTAAAGTTGGTCGTTAAGTCCCAGTTCTTTGATGTTTTTCAGGAGGCTCTTTGGGACCACCCCAGTTGATGACATTATAATTGGCACTGTTTTGACGTTATAAAACAGAAATTCTTTCTTACAAATTTTCGTTGATTGGTATATCTAATTTGTACTTACTCGAACTTAAATAAGTTTTTAATTTTCTCATATTTCTAGTACACAAAACTTACGGCACGACTGTAAGTTTGAACCTGTGTTACGTATCACACGAAAAAATGAACTGGAGAATATATCAAGGGCCTATTATGAGTGCCTAATAGAGGTGACAGGGCCGGTCACAATGATTTCTTGTTAGGCTTTGAACTTGTGATGTACACACGGAAAGATGGAAACTACATGTGTCTATGTAATCTGGAGTAGGAGACTGTGAAATATAATTAAGTTAAAGAGTCCACATTATGCCACCAATATGCTTTTGATCTCGCCATTGATAATGTGAACTTATTGTTTGACGTTGGCATAACATCTTAAAGTAAGAAAAGTTCGTTCACCTTCTTTCTCAAAGTAAGAACATAGTATGACTATTTGAAGATGAAGTTCTCAATTGACACATTAGAAAATCTCTATTGGTATTTTTTACAACTAGAGGAATATAGCGATATGTAGGTTTAGGTAATCAACGTACTCGTTCTGTGTCTCCTACTTTTTTTTGACTTTTAAACTGCCATCTTTGCATTGTTCATATTTGTTTTAGATCACAATGTTTCAACTAGAAAATATCTCCAGTCGTCCTCAGGTGAATATTGTATTCACTTAAAGACGACTGGAGATATTTGCCAGTTGAAACGTTCTGATATAAAACAAGTAGAGACAATACAAGGTTAATACTCTTCTATCAGCCAATTAAGGCATTTTTATTATACCATAAATAATATTTTTCTTCATTACAATCTAACTTCTTATGAAATTGCTTCCTTGACAATCATGTTTTTGAACGATAGGGAAGTTTTGGATTGTCTTTGTTTGTTTTAAATAACAACGTTTCAATTGGTACGAATAAAGACACAAGTCCAGAATTTTTTAATCATTCAAGAAATATCATTGTCTACAACCTTTAAATCATTTTTTTGGATATTGAAACACTTGAAAGTTTTAAACGAATTAAACACTGAATCTGCATATAGATAAATAAATCAGTACAAGAAAGCCAGTTTTCCGTTCTAGGATGGAAAAGTAACAAGAAATTGGTACAGAAAAGTTAAGAACGGGAAGGTTACAATTATTTTTGAAAACATTTATATTAGAAGCACAATTGTTATTAAACGGACAGATGAAAAAAACGTAACCGATACCGAAGCCCTTAACAAATATTTATGGGACCTTCAATTGTATTTTTTTAAATAAATAATTTTATTTAAAGTGTTTTTCTGAATTACACAGTGTCTAATCCTGATGTTTAAATGTATTCTAATACTATTATTTCGAGGCTAGCGGATGCCATATCTCAACAAGAACAGAAGTAATAAGCGTTATTTCCCTGCTCAACTGTACTTGGACATCAATAAATTCAAACTATTTCTCACAATTACATGAAAAAATCTATTGCAATTATAGAACAGTTAGACTTATTTTCACGATTTGTGACTGAGATTTTACATATTGATTGCTATCTCTAGATTAAATAACTAGTCAAGTTTATTATTTGCCTTTTGCAATTACTACGGATGAATAATTGCAATTTGCAGATGCAGTTTCTTTCATTCTTTATCTTTATTACCGTTTTTCTGATTAGAAAGTTTGGTCATCATATTTACATTACTACCGTAATTTTTTTTAATTTGTACGTTTTAATGCACACTCTACATGATAGTTTAGACTGACAGTTTTGATAAAGGAATAACAGTAATACCTACTGATCATGTAAGGGCAAGTTTCAAGAATTGACGGCCGCTCTCATAAAAAGTCAGACTTATGTGTGATTAACGAAGAATTGATATCATTCAGGACTGTCAGACTGAATGACTCGTAGAGTCTCCATATCACTATGGTTGTCTTTAAGGATGTTTCTTCAATTCCTTAGACTATTCTTTGGGATTTAAAAAAAATTATTTAACCTTATACAATCATTCAAACTAAGAGTCTGAATAAGGAAATTAGAGTAATACTGAATTTACCTAAAACGAAAGTAGGGAGGAATAATAATATAATAACTTGTGCAAGTCACAATAGACTTCTACGGGAAAATACTTCCAAGAGTCGAATGAAAAAATTCTACAAAAATTGGTAGCAGCAGACGCTAGATATACCTTAACTTACAGCAAAACGGATTACCCAACATCATCCGCGTACCCCCAAGTCAACTGGCAAAGTGTAACTTGGCAAAAGAAAGCTCTACATGGTAAATACGCTACTGCACGTCAAAATCCACTTATGGATACAGTAATGTGGTTAGAAAAAAGGCAGCTACACACAGATATAGAAGGTTTAATAAATTCTAATAAGGACCGTGTCATTCGAACTCGAAACTATGGAAAGGTCATCTTAAAAAGGAATGTGGAAGGTGTGTTAAGAAAATGTAATTGCCCCGGAAAAACGATAGAACACATTACGGCGGGTTGTGGTGCCATAGTACCCAACGCTTATCTGGAAAGACACAATCAGGTGGCCAATATCATCAACAAAGAACTCGCTCATAAACTGGTTTAAAAAAAAACCTCCGACATACTATCAATACTCACCAGACCCAGTTCTTGAATTTTCTGAATATCTCTTATACTAGGATAGCCCAATAATAACGGATAGAATAATAGATCAAAACCGTCCAGATATTCTTCTTATCGAATGGAATACCAAGAAAACTTTCATCATTGATATAGGTTGCCCACTAACACACAACCTCTCTAAAATCGATTTTGAGAAGAAAACCAAGTACTCGAATTTGGCGATAGAGATAAAAAATATATGGAAGCTAGAAAAAATAGACATCATTCCGATCATAATATCGCTGGAAGGAGCTATGGCTAAAAATTTCTAGCCCAACTTACAAAACTCGGCCTTTCAGGTTATTTATACTAAAAAATTCAGAAAAGAGTCATTCTCCAACAGTATAGGTTAAGATGAATTTCCTCTCTGTACTGTAAATAATACCAGACCAACACTTGCACTGCCAACAAAAAGCTCAGAAAAAGAACACTGAAAAAACGAACAATAATAATATAGTGCTGTTAATTATTAGTATAAGTATTTAATATTATATTTAATTATAAAAAATCTGCGGATGAAGCAAATAAATATTGATTGATATGAGGTCAATAAAATTTCGTTTGCAGCTGTTTTTGGTTGTTGTAGTTAAAAATAAAATTAATGAATGCATTTATTTGGCTTCTTTTGTGTTTATAAATGAAACAAAAATTAAAAAGAAAGTATTTATTATCAAAAAAGGTTTTAGGGGAAGTCGAGGTAATATCATCATTGAATAAATAGGATGCTAATTTATTCAGATTTGTAAACTAGATGCTTTTGAAACAATTTCTCTATTAGCAGTATCAAAAATTGTGTGGTTTCTTAAAGATCTTGTGAAATGTATTGGTTTCTGGGCGTTTTTAAGGTTGGAAATGAATTTTAAGATACATGTCATGATGTATCTAAAAATGCTACTTGTGAATGTCCGAGATGGGAAATAGCACACTGTTGTGCATGATTTTGTTAAAGTAAGTCCATATTTAAATAAACACCATTAGCTCATGGTTTTTTAGTGTTAATCATTTTATTTTCAGCAAAATTGACTTCAAATTATCAATATAAAACAAAAAATGTTTGATCTTTATACTTGAAAGAATTTTAAAAATATCTTTACAGGGATCAAAAATAAGTCAACCATACAGGGTGTCCTAACGGGAACCGCTTCGATCTATATATTAACTATACATAGGAAAATTTGACAGTATGCTAATGCTGGTAGGGGTGACCGGGCTAAAATATTTTCATAAGGGTGGCACTTCCGGTTATACCGGAAGTAAGTGTCAACTTGCTTATTTAAAATAGCACACCCTATATATTATTACATTTTTGCATTCTACGCAAGATTCTAGGCAGATTTTGTATACCATGTCCTATACCTATGTCTAAGCGATTTTGACATATTTGAATTTTTATGTCAAAAATGACGTTTGCAAACCTTAAAATAATTATCAATTTTTTTAGATGCATTATTTATTTAATTTAAGTGGGATTCCTTGTAATAAAGAACCTGCTTTAATAGATTTTTTATAGTATTTTGATAACTATTAATACAGGGTGTTTAAAAAATAAGATTAAAAATGAAATTGAAAAACGGCAAAAAGTCTAGATTTTCAAATAGAAACACCCAAATTTTATAATTATTTCTTATTAAGCATTAAAAATAAGGGCAAGTTTGTATAAGGTTGTATCTCCCAAAGATTTTTAGTTTTCGAAATATGGCCAATTTAATCATTTTTTTATAGCGTTTTTTCTGCAGATTTTATGTTCAGTTAGTCTTAGTAGGCTATGACGGCGTTGAAAAACCTATGAAGCTGTCACTTACTTACCATTTGAACAATATTAATAAGCACATTGTGATGGCTTCTGTTTTTGCGGATATCGAAGGGCAAATGTTTCACATGTTCTTGATATAACTTTATCACATTCTCTATAAATAATAAATAAGTTTAAATAATCTTCATTTGTATAATTTAAGCGCCCAGGCAAGATTATTAATAATGTTCAAATGGTGAGTAAAAACTTCATAGATTTTTTTCGCATTTAATTGTTTTTCAACGCCGTCATAGCCAACTAAGACTAACTGAACACAAAAACTGCAGCAAAATCGCCATATAAAAATATTAAGTTGGCAATATTTCGAAAACTAAACATTTTTTGGATATACAACTTTATACAAACTTACCCTTATTTTTAATGCTAAAAAAGAAATAAAAAAAAATTTGGTTATATTATAAAAAATCTATTAAAGCAGGTCCTTTATTACAAGGAATCCCACTTAAATTAAATAAATAGGGCTTCTTTATAAAAAAAATTCATAATTATTTTGAGGCTTACAAACGTCATTTTTAACATAAAAATTCAAATATGTCAAAACCGCTTAGACATAGGTATAGGAGATAGTATACAAAAACGTTTAGAAATTAGAGTGTCTAACAACGACACAAATGTCGCTCCGTGCATCATCTTGCTGGTGTGCCCCACCAAATACTGTATAAGCAGTTTTGAGTTGCTCCTTTCTTTCGTCGTATCCTAGCTCTACTGATGAGTCATTATATGGCGACGCGCCTAGGGATGGATCTGACGAAATGAGTGGAAATTCTTCTTATGTTTTAAAAAGTAATTATTTTCTGAAAGTGTAAAATTATTAGAAATTTTATGTACGTATAATTCCAATGACTACAGTGGAAAGTAAGAGGTGCTTCACTAAAAAGAATTGGGACTTTTTTTAAAAACTCAATGGGGGAGTCAAGGTTAAGTTCTTTAGCTATGTTAAGCATTGAAAAACCTAGTATTTATGATTTTAATAACTTAGTGATTGAAAATTTTTCCAAACAAAATGATAGAAGGATCGATTTGATATACAAACACTTAACTATGTTACATAAAGGTAAGACAGTTATATAAAATAATAAGAATAAAGTAAAGCTGTTTGATGTAATTCTTTAAAAAAAGTCACAGCAAAAAGGCAATTTTAGTATTTAATGTTCTTGCGGTGTTTATTAGTAGGTAAATAATTATTCCTTCACAAAACTTAGCACTTAACTGCATTTTGCCTGTTAGGATAATGCTATCAAAATTTTCACCACCTGTATTAAAACTCGCTTATCCTTAGTGTCATAATAATACCCCAATATACCCTACCAAGTCATTGTAGAAATTACTTCTTAATCCACCATCATACCAATTTAAAGCATAAAATTAACTGTCATAGTCATGCCATTTACGTGACCATCCAAAAGTAACAATGCATAAAAAATGACCCAGAATATGAAACTGGTTCCAGTCAAACTATTTTTTTAACAATAAAAGTAATGTATGATGAGTACTTGCTTGACATTGTGGCATGTTTACATGAAAAGAAAAGTATTCGTTAAATACTTCAATTTCACGAGTCAATGCGTAAGATTAGTTAAACCAGTTAAAATCTTGATATTTTAACCCCGTTTTAGAAACGAACAGTGCAGGAAAGGAACTGCCTGAAAGCACAATGTCTTTTTAAAAATGGGATTCTTTTAACTTTATAAAAAAAATTCATCGTTTGTAGAATTATTGTAGGTGACAAAGGCTGATTTTTCGACTAAAAAATGATTTTACTAAAATGGGTTTTCTTTCTTCAAATGCCGAAGGGCTTAACTGAAATGACAACTTAGTTAAGGTGGTCGATATTTTACGATTTTTAATGACAATTTTTTATTATATTTTCATTACAAATGTATGTCTAATAAAACGTTTTTCTTTTTCTTTTAATATCAAATTGTTTAACTGAAATTGATTTAGCTTATACAGGGTGTAAGCTGCGATGCATTTTTTCAATATATTTTTTTCAACCCCATTTAGGAAAATCTTCGTGGTTAAACAAATAATTTTCAATGTCGAATTGCTTAATAACATGTTATAAAGTATTTTGACACAAAGGTGTTTTGTATTGTGATGTAGTAAATAATTGCGACAAAAGCTAGATTAGATTTATAGGCAATGTATTATGGTTGTGAAATTTTTGAGGAGATAAATTTAATTTTTTTATCTTAACTTAGAACAGGTAATCATTGACCTCAATTAATTGACATTTCAAATAAAAACAAACATATGTCACTCTTATCTTAGTGCTCTTCCTTTAGAACTTCTACAGTGGAGACGTGATTAAGCCATAATGCGAGAAAAACAAATGGTCAATATTTAGAAATATTTTCCTTATAATGTTATCATATCAGGACTTACGGGTTTAAATATAATGTGTCTGATAGAAGAGTTTTGGACTTGCATTGTCTTTATTTATTTTATATCACAACGTTTCAACTGGTAAGTCTCTCCAGTCATCTTCAGGTGAATACCTACTATATAATGTGTCTATTTCATAATACCCTGTATGTGCTAGTAAACAATAATGTCCGGTTGAATAAGGATTTTTAGGAATAATAACTAACCAGCAATTGGTAAGCATTATTTACTGACTCGGTGGTTTTACCTAAATTAATTCTTATACTTGAAGAAATAGTCCATACTTAAAGTGTAGTGGATATTTAGAAGGACAGAAATAAGAACTCAAGGTCTTTCCTCACTGTTATAAAATAAAAAATTATTTTAACATGTTTCGAATGTAAAAGCATTCATCTTCAGAATGAAATTAAGAAGAAAAGGGTAGGTAGATATCATCTTAACGGAATTCTAAGATTATAATATTAGATGAAATAAAGGTTCAATGAGTAGAACAGTAAGAAAATCATTACCAAAATACACGTCACCCCGTGAAAAGGGAAATTTGTGTAAGGTTTGTAGCTTTGGGTGCCCCAAGAATTTAAGTGCAGAATAAAAGGTTTAACAATCAGGTGTCAGAAAGAGAATTGTTAAGAGAAATAAACATAAATTTCCCATTTTACAGTGTGACGTGTATTTTGTGGTTTTCTTACTGTTCGACTCATTGAACTATTATTTCAACTAATATTATAATTTTAGGGCTTCGTTAAGATGATCTAACCCCTTTTTTCTTAATTTCATTTGTTCTCCTAAAGATGAATGTGTCTGCATTCGAGACATGTAGAGAATTTGTATTTTAAAATAAGTTATTCATTAATATAACAGTGGAGGAAGACTTTTGTCGGGTTGCACAAAGAATTTTAATAATAATTATTTAACCGACAAGTTTGACTGACATAAATTACTTTGACAGGCATTATATACTCACAATCAAAGGTGCGTGATTAGTAAATTAAAAATTAAGGTAACCGGGCCAGTATGATTGTGAGAAAATTATTTCTGTCAATGTTTCGTCTGTCACAGTCAAACTCTCCGGTTAAATAATTATTATTAAAATTCTTTGTGCAACCCGACATTTGAGTTCTAATTTCTCTCCTTCAACTTTTTATAATTGTGGAAAATAATACATTTTTTAAGTAATTTAAGAAGATCTTAGATATTTTCTAAATTTAATATTGGTTTAAAGCAAATTGCTTTAAACATAAATTAATTTTTGGCCATAGTTTTTTTGAATGATCTAAGAAAAATTAGAAATAACGAGAAATAAAAGTAAACATTAAAAATAAATTTTCAAAATAATTTGGTCACTTTCATTGATCCAGGGTAAGACCAAAAGAAGGCCGTGGCTTCGTATTCGGGCATAACTTTTAATTCTAAATAAAGTTTATAAATGAATGAATTGTATCTAAGACGAAAAAATAAAAATACTTTACCCCTGGGCAAATTTTGTAAAAATTGATATCATCTCGAATGCACTACAGGTTTTTCAATTTTAATGAGTGCTGTTTTAGTTACGCAGAAACTCTAATTAAGAATAACATTTCCTTTGAAGTCAATAATAAAAAATTTTTGAAGCGAAAATTCTGCTGGTCATTGCATAATAATAAGCTTTTTTCAATAATCAATTTTTAATCCTTTTTTAAACATTTTTAGATTTGATATTATTTTAATAAAAAAAAGAATATAATTTTTTTAAATTTTAGATTAATAAACTATAAATTTATTTACAAAAATTAAAAAATTAATAGGTTAACATGAAATATTTAAACCATGTCTTATATTAGGTAAATTAATACTATTTCTATGTTTTTTATATATCAAACTCACTATTAAGTTATTATTATTTTTTTAAATAAACAAAAATTTAGAAGAATGCCTAGATTTTGCTTTACAAATACACCTGATGAAAATACACAGCGGAAAATTATAATAGGTAAACCTGCTGGTAGGCCGCTTATAATGTCCGTCAAGAAAATAAAAAAAAACTGTTGATTCCAATATATATTTATTCTAATATTATATGTTAAAACCTTCGTTAAATATTTTAGAAACATTTTCAGAAGTTTGACATCGAAAAAGTGAAATTATGGCTAATTTCACGCTTATGATACTGTTAGAAAAGTGAAAACTATAAAAAATAAAGCAAATTGTTGGTAAAGTTGGAGATCGAAACTGGGTCATACCATTCTGTTTATTTTATTTTCAATGTATTTACTACTATTGAAGTGATGATAAATGCTATCGTAAGAATCTTATCTTTTATTTTTTTTTATTTATCTACAAACCTTTACGATGCGGCATAGTCGCTAATAAGCGCGTTTTTGATCATTATCGGATAAACAAAAAAGGCACTCTGGAAGCTCTAAGTAATATCTTAAATGAAGAAATTTTTTTTCATATAAAGATTTTGATTGGAGAACTATAATAACAATGAATACGTTAACCAAATGGCCATCGACTTTAGCCAGGAAAAAAACATTTTTTCTGAACAATAAAACTAAGCTCTAAGTTAACCAGTTTTTAAAAATGCTGGATAATAAATCTGCTTCCAGGTTTCCCAAACTAATCATGCAAGATTAATTACGGTATTTATGAAGAAATTATATTAACTTTTCTCAAGTACCCAACTAAGTCACAGGGAGGCAAAGGGGGACGCCCTGGTAATATATGTACATATTATAATACTAATATAGATATATTGTTAAAGTTTTATCTTCTTAAAGTCATTGTACTGTACTTTATAATTTTAAAGCAAAAGGCAATATCTAACAAAGAGTCTGTTCTATAATCTTTGTATAATATACAATAACCAACCTTATGTACCTTTTTACAATATTGTCACCCTTTATAAGAAATTTACAAGATATGCTATCATTAAAACAAAACTAAAGAAACTATAGACTTATAATAAGAAATATCAATTTGTACAATTATTATCGATTTTCAAAAAATTCTGGAGCATGCCTTCTCGTCCTTAAACGGGAAAAGCTGAGGAGTGTTTTTTAAAACAACCATCCAAAATAATAATATATTGGGCTAGCTCGACGTTTAGAAGTACCCCATTTTTAAAAATGGAAAATTGAAAACATGGCGCCTTCCAAAACATGTTGCCTTTCCCACCCCTAAAGTCTGACTACGCCTCTGCTCAACTAGCTGTTTTATAATTTACACACGCCATTCTCAGATATCTAGAAGACGGTAAAATGGTAATGGGAATATTCTTATGTTTGTCCAAGGCGTTTAGACAGAAAACTTCTACCACAGAATGAATATATCTCTAATCTGTGCCTCTCCTAAAAAAAACTTTACCTATATGGTATAAGGGAATAGTAGATACTGTAACGAGGTTGGAATGAAAATTTGATCCGAGTGGAAGATTCCGAACGCGAGCGTAGCGAGCATGAGGAACCACGAGTATCGAATTTTCATTCTAACCGAGTAGCACACTATATTTTCTCCACGACCATAAATACTATTCGCAATATTTGTAATTTCAGGTGGAGTATTATCCAGTTCCATATCTGATTCATCCGATTTTTCACTCATTTGACTTTGATGACTTGACTAAAATTTGTCTGCTGACATTGACAGTTTCGAAATTCATGGCAACCTATGTCGTTTAGATCAATTACAGAATATTCATTCCGTATCTTGTTATGGAATGAAAATACACGCAAAACGCATAAGAAGCAAGTGTTCCAGAATAAATATTCCAACTCAAGAGCGAGAATTTTTACATTCAATTATCAAAAATGATTTTGGAATTATTGCATTCAGTAATGGTTGTGGAGAAAAGGCCTTTCAATGGTTTCAAAGAATTATTGTAGTAAAAGAGAATAATAATTTTTGGTGTCTCTCAATGAAGCATGCTTGGGCCAATTTATTTTATTGTTATTATGATCTTAAGTGAATCCTAATGGGCTAGAATTTCCTATGGTAAATAGCGGGTTTTTTTGAGGTGAATTTTTTTAAAGTGAATTATAAAAACTAACTGCGGTGGTGGCTCAGCGGTGAGTCACTGGTATTTGACCGTGGCGTTCCAAGTTCGATCCTCGGAGTGGGCACACGTACGATAAAAAAAAGAATGTCCGAAGAAAGCTGATGCACTGTGTCGTGTAATGGCCACAAAAGTTTAATGCAAGTTTATACTATGAATTAGATGGAGCTATTTTTAGGTCCTTATTGTGCATATAGTTTGATGTGGAGTTAATCCGAATTGACAGATTGTTGTGCCCCATTCAACCAAGATCTTGGGAACATCACTTTCTTTCTATTTAAAGGTTGGAGACAATGACGTTTCTTGAACCGCAGCAGAGTTTTGGACTTGCATTGTCTTTATTTGTTTAGAATCACCACGTTTCAACTGGTAAGCATCTCCAGTCGTCGTCTTCAGGTGAATAGTAAACTTTAAAAATATATCTATAATAGTCATATATTACCAGGGCGTCCCCCCTTGCCTCCCAATGACTTGGTTGGGTACTTGAGAAAAGTTAATATAATTCCTTCATAAATACCATAATTAATTTTGCATGATTAGTTTGGAAAACCTGGAAGCAGATTTATTATCCAGCTTTTTTAAAAAGTGAATAGTATTCACCTGAAGACGACTGTAGATGCTTACCAGTTGAAACGTGGTGATTTTAAACAAATAAAGACAATGCAAGTCCAAAACTCTGCTGCCGTTCAATCACTATACCTAGTATAGCAGAGAGTAAAACTAGTCTTCATGGTAATATAAAATGTATAACTATAATATATTTTGAATTAAAAAAGACTGTCAATGGAACAAACCACACGCTGGTATCGGTTTATTTACGTCTCGCTTTTAAAAAAAATACTATTGTGGGTACGCCTGATACGCCTGCCCAACAAACACAGCGCCAAAGAAACACCGACGTTTCGAGGCCGCCTTTGAGAAAGCGCACTAGCGCTCCAGACGCGGAAGGCGCCGCGGAATGCAGTACGCCCATGACCGGCTGGGCGTCAGTCGGCCGCTGGGCGGATCTCAGACATCTTTTTACCATACCTGCGATGACCCGCCAGTGTAACGCTGGTGGCATACCTGCCGCTTTAAACGCGTTTTTAAGGGCCTTGAAGGCGGAACAACTCCTCATGCGCCCTGGCGTAGCGCACTCGTTTCGCTAGAGGAGACCCCCCATTGGAGAATATAGGGCTCTGACCCTATATTCTCCAATGGGGGTCTCGACATTAGTCTCATAAGATTGATAAGAGGCAGTATACACTGCCTGAAAAACACTGAAAATTATCAGAATGTAAATATTGCTAAATGTAAAAAAAGCAGACATTATATAAGGTTATACATATTACAGAAAAATTTGGATTTTGACAAAAAATAATATGATACAGGTCGACTAATCAGGCAAGTTGGGTGATGCAAAAAAAACTAATTTTTACGATTATTGATTGAATGTCTAGTTTCTGAAATACAATATTTGTGTTGTGCCAAAAGGTAAATATGGGAGTGATTAATATTTAAACGACCGAATATTTTATACAGTTTTTAATTTAAAAAAGTCTAAATTCATAATAACATATATACCAACATTTTAAAAAATATATATAGGTATTCTTTTAGTTTCCCATATTTGAACTAGAACAAGTTACTAATTTGCTTACATAGTTAATATTATAAAATATAAAAAAACAAGAACAGCACTAGAGCACTAAACCTAATATTATATAGATTCTATTAACTTATGCTTATACTTATGAAAAGTTTCTTTGGTCTTTATGAGGTAAACATAAGACATCAATTGGTCAGTAACACTCAGTAAAGTAAGTATGTATATACAGGGTGGCTACTATTTAATTGACCACAATGGGTAACTTCTAAACGGCAACTCCTACGAAGTTGGTTAAATTAGAGAAAATGTGGCACTTAAGATCCACTTACCACATTGCCAAATTATTTTTACTTCCTGAGATACAAGGTGATTTGTTAAAAACGTCTAAAATTTATTCCTTTAATAACTCGAAAGATTTCAAGTTTAGGAAAATATTCTTCAAATAAAATGTTTGTATTATTTTCTTCTCTACAAAATGGCGTTATTACCTTTTTTATATCACTTGTTATGTCCAAGATATCATGGTCAACTTTGTTTTTTTAAAACCGGACCTGGACTTTTTAATTTTATTTTTGAAAGCACATTTTAGCCCAAATACAATGATGTAAGTTTCGACACAAATTATACATTATCAGGAAATTTTTTGAAATATTCTCAGTACGCCTATGGGTTTTTAAAATATTATTTTTTTTAGGGGTTTCTATTTTAATTTAATTTTATTCCAAAGCAAAAATTAAAATATTTGGAGAAACCATAGGCGTACTGAGAATATTTCAAAAAATTTCCTGATAACATACATCATGGCATTTATGGTAAAATGTACTTTCAAAAATAAAATTAAAAAGCCCAGGTCCGTATTTAAAAAAATGAAGTTGACCATGATATCTCAGATATACCAAGACATATAAAAAAGGTAATAACGCCATTTTGTAGAGAAGAAAATAATACAAAGATTTTAATTGAAGAACATTTTCTTAAAATTGAAATCATTCGAGCTAATAAAGGAACTAATTCTAGACGTTTTTAACAAACCACCCTGTATCTCAGGAAATAAAAACATTTTGGCATCGCGGTAACTGGATCTTAAGAGGGCTTTAAATGTGGCGTATTTTCTCTAATTTAATCAACTTGTAGGACTTACCGTTTAAAAGATACCCATGGTGGTCAATTAAATAGTAGCCACCCTGTATATAAAAGTAGGAACAATTTTTTTTTTGAAGTTTTAGTGTTGCTCCCTCAAGAAAATTTTTTTAAAGTGTTAAAATAAACAAGATTATTGGTGGTCAGGCTGATCAAATAACATGCATTTTAATTTAAAAAAGAATAAATTTTATAGACAACTTAATTTTCTTTTAGAAAAAGCAGCATAATGCTCATTATACAAATTCTGTTTTATTTTAAAATGCTTGTTTTAATTTATATCCAATGTTTTCATTGTTTGGACAACCTGAACCGCAAAAAAAGAAAACGGATTTAAAAATAACTAAAATATTTTTTCTAAATAAAAATAAAATGAATGCAATGAAATGAAGTATGTACCTCATCCAATTCACTAAGGTTTGTTGCTATAAATAGAATACCTATAAACTTTTGTTTTATCTATTTCAGTTTTGTTCAGTTATACCGCATTTTCGTTGATGGTTTCGTCCACCCTCCCTGTCAGCAGAGTTTTTTAGCCAGGTTTTTATCACTTTGTCAATTTCGGCGTTTGTTGCGGAGGAACACGAAGTATTTCTCCTTATGGTGCCTAGAATATTGACAGAAAAGCAATAAATAGTAAAATGACTTCAAATTTCTTAGAACATATTCTGTTTTCTAAATTAAAATTGTTTTGTGAATACAATAAACAACGACAAAAAGTAAAACAAACATACCGTAGATTAGCCTCAGAAGATTCTTAGCTTTTTGAAAACTTCCTTTTAAATTAGCCCCAATCCAATTAACTTTTAAGGATAAATCTGGCCCCATAATGGCATTTAATATTTTTCTGGTGCACTCAGATCTCTACCTCCAAGAAGAACCAGAGTTGTCTGCTGCAAGATAAGACAGACAGATCATATAAAGTTTTAAAGAAACATTTCAGGATGAAGGTACCTACATTTTGAAATTATTTTCATAATGTGGTGTCCGAAAAACACAAAATGTATCAAAGGTTAATTTTTTGTGTTTTATAACATTTTTAAATTTTGAAGAAGAAATAGGATCAAGTAATAGCACAAATAATAGCTGTTTAAATTAAATCATTTATATTACATTTCAGGTTTACATGTGAAAACTGGAAATACTTACCATCATGTCAAAATACTTCATATCCCTCAATTTTTCATCGAAATCTAATAAAGCATCATAACTCAAAAAATTTAGTTCCTCTTGTAAGTTTTGGAATTCGTTTTTCTTCTGTACTTGGTCAGTTGCATTCATCTTCTTCACCTCACTTTTTATTTCTTGGACATATAGTATTTTCATAATTACACCGAATTTTTTGTGGTGCAGAGCAATCCCCTAGAATGTCATTATCTTGTTGAGCCAAAACCCGTCTTTTCTGTCTGTTACTAGCCATTATAATTATTATTTAAACATTTACTTACGGTTCCTCCATTTCTCCCTCCATTGCACCACAAACCGGAAAAAGGATAAAAAAAATCGAAAAAAAACGTTTTTCTAAGCACGCCGTCTTAAAATAACCAAACCGCCATTGCCATTAATATTACACGACTGACAAATGACAGTGCGGGAAATTCAAAATCGAATGTGCTAAGCGTGAAATCAGTCACGGAACAGCAGCTAAAAGGCGGCTGCCAACCCTTGGCGGGTTCGCGGCAGCAAAACGTACGCGTATAGGATTATGGTTTTAAGCAGCGCGATTGCGGTAGCGGAAAGATACCCTTTAAGAACGATGTGAAGCGATTATCGTGATCGCGCGAGAGACTAGCAGTGGTATAGCAGGCGCCATTATCATTAGGTGCCAATCCGCTGATGTCCGATAGCGGCCGACCCTTTTCCGCCACTGTTGTGTTTGCTGGGTGTGCTCTGCACTGAATAAAATCATAAACTAAACTTAATAATCACATGCTATTTCCGACCAGCCTAGCCGCCTAGCTGGTTCTGTTATTCAAGTAGGTTACAAACAAATGATGCTTAAAGCCATTTAAAACCACGTGGTCGGACCGTACAGTTACAATAATAATCCCCTGGTGCTTTTTATCTTATCTTTAATTTATTGCAAAGTATTTGTGAATATTACAATAAAATTACTTAATATTAATCTTAATAACTTTTACATAAAGGTGATAACCTCGGGCATTTTTGTCAGATGTTAACGTTTACATCGCGTTTGTCAATTCTAATACGAACAAAATAGCCGGTTATAAAGAGTGTGTCAGTGATAGAATAATAAATAGAATTTAAATATTTAAAATTAATATGTGGCAAATGGTAAACATATTTTTCTAGACTTTAATTATAGTGACGAACAAAAAAAGCGCAACTAAAGATGTTTCTTAGGGATTTAAAAGCAGGGTTGGGTTGCACATACATAGAAACATAACATGTTTCAAATGAGAAGTATTTTTTTAAGTCTGAAAAGGGTCAGACCACGCATTTTACGTAGTTATTTGATTTTTTTTTTATTGACAACCAACCCTTTAATAATCGTTATTATTTTGAAATGGTCATGAAGTTTATTCCTATATTATAGAATGCAATTTTCATTTGATTTTTAGTGAAAATCACCCTTCCCAGCCTAAGGCGAATGCTTCTGGTACCATCTTAACAATATTTCATTATTTTATATCCATGGTTACGTTCCCTGGCACAGTTGTGTCATCGAATCCTTCTTTAATATTTCTTTGTAATTTTAATTCTGTAAATAGTAAAATATTATGTTTCGTGAATACAAAATTGCTTAAAAATCATGCTTGCAGGCTTTAAAGAACTAACTTTTATGCATCTTTATTGTTATTTGCCGGAAACTTTTGCCAAAAAAAAAAAATAATGCATCAAAGTTGTTTCCGTAAGCATAATAAGCACATATTTCTATACTATAAGGCAACACTAAGAAAATCTCCAGCAAAACCATTTTTTCGGATGTATTTTTGATTGAAATATTTGCCAAAGTTGCTAATTGACTTTTTTGTAGCTGTAAAATAAAGGTTTTACTAATGTCTCTTTATTGATCTTGATAAATTCTTGGTTAGCAATAATAATAATTTTCTTAAATATTTCACAATAGCAAAATACATATTGGTAACAGCAAGAAAGTTTTTTAAAAGCAGTTTTACACTTGTTATGAAGAAAAATTTTGCTGCCCAGTAAATAAAATTTCTTAAAACTGGTATTAGGTCACTTCTTACGTGTTGTATTTTCAGGGATTATTACGTTTTTCAATGTTTTATCCCGCGTCCCGGACAAGCTATTGACGGGACGCCATTTGTCCCGTTTTTCATACTTAACACTAAAAAATGGCTAAGCAACAATTGACAAATTTCCCCATCTTTAAAGAGTGTTGGAATGTCCATTTTTTCTTTTTTTTCTGTTTGTCCTTTATTTTTGCTTCTTTTTTTAGCTTCAGTCCCGATTTAACCTAAAACAGAACTGTGGACTGTAGTCGCTATAAAAGTCAATTTTAAGTATTTCAGCCAGTTTTCGCAACTGATAGTGATATAAAATTTTTGTTTTCTATTTGGGTGACCCACGCCCACGGCTGCGGTGTATGTTGTCTCTTTTTGAACCACACTATGGACAGGGAGCACAAGAATATTGAAGGGGTAAGTGGATAAAGGTATATAACTGAAAAAGGTAACTAACTGATTTATTGCTAAATATTCACATTTTTAATGAAAACAGGTGCTAGAATTGGTTTCCAACTTCTGACTTTCCTTCGTTCTGTTCTGTGAATTGTAATATTGTTATTATTATTCACAGAATTGTAGCGAAGTCAGTTGAAAACGTGTTCTAGTACTTTTTTCCCCTAAAAATTTGAATAATTCAGTTAACACCTTTATCCACTTGCCCTTCAGTTGTTTAGAAATATGATTTTTATAAACGATCGAAGAGTTTGGGTTTGTTCGGGCTTGCATTGTCTATATTTGTTTTACATCACAACGTTTCAACTGGTAAGTATCTCCAGAATACTGTACAGTATTCACCTGAAGACGACTCTATATTTGTTTTACATCACAACGTTTTAACTGGTAAGTATCTCCAGTCGTCTTCAGGTGAATACTTTACAGTATTCTTGAGATACTTACCAGTTAAGATGTTGTGATGTAAAACAAATATAGACAATGCAAGTCCAAAACTCTTCTATCGTACAAGAAACATCATTGTCTCCGACCTTCAAATAGACACATGATTTTTATACTTGCAGAAATTTGTTATTTTATTATTAAGATATTTTATAATTCCCTTTATAAGTACAGAAACATTACTTTTTAGACATAGCAAAATTACTTTATAGTTATAAACAGAATCATTCTTTGCAAAGTAGTTTTATAACTACCGCAAAGTCTGTCCAGCAAACTGCATTCTCCTAATAGAGGAAAGTGCTTCGCTTTATTTTATTTAACAAAAGAATTTGGCTCTGGCTGCTAAAATTTCTCTTTCAAGTAATAAAAGTATATTTTCTCAGTGAACAAACTTTCATGCATGAATCTATCTTTATGTATGTACTTAACATTATTTTTGATAATAATGCTTACTTTAACACCTTTAATTAAAACCTTGGTCACATTGTTTTCTTCAAATGTCAATTAAATTTAAGACAACTTTGTTTTTTAAAGTTCTTATAACAGTCATAAAGAATATAGTAAATATAGTTCAATTAATTTGTTATTCAATTTATTTGAGTCAACTAGCTGAACTTTTTCATGATAAAATTTTTACAAAATTAACGATTTATAACTTTTCCATTGGGTGAATAATACTTTCTGCTTGTCGGAGATCTTATATTATACAGGGTGGAATTTTTAACTGGAATAAATTCAGTATTAGAAAGTATTTTTATTTGGGGAGAAAATTTTTAGTTTGGTACACTTTTTTCGTTCCGTCTTAAAATTTACCCCTCTTTTGGGGATACAAACTACCCCTAACTTTTTTTTCTCAAATGTAAAGGTATGTATGTATTGCGATAGCTCGTTGGAAAGAAAAAAAGGACTACGACTCACTATTTACTTTTGCATTTTGGTAATACAGAAAGCCAGAAAAAAATAAGAACTGGCCACTTTAGGCAACAATTCATACATTTTGGTTATCTGTTGTAGTATTTTGTGCTGTTTAACCCGTTACTTTATAGAAAGAAGTATTTTTATTATACTAAAATGGGTTATTTAACTGATTCGCAGAAAATTGAAATTTCAATGATGATTGGCTTTGTCGATAGATCGCGTACTCAAGCAGAAGTAGCAGCTTTATTTCACGAAGCACACACTAATTTACCACAAATTTCCCAAGGCACCATCATCAAAATTGAAAGTGAGGTGTCAGGGACATATCCAGAATAAGGCAACCCAGAGTTTTGGATGAAGACACGCAATTAAACGTTTTACTTGCTATCCAAGAAAATCCTGTTACTCCAGCTCGGCAACTTGCAAGAGAAAATAACATAAACCATACGTCTGAATTTAAGTTAGTTAAATCATGTCAAATGCATCCTTATGAAATGTAAATGGTACAAGAGTTACTGAAAGATGATTCGGACCGCCATCTTGAGTTTTGTGAATGCAATAAATGGAGACGTCATTAAACAGAACTGTCAATATTGGTCAGCAGAAAGTCCTCACTGCTCACTGGATGCGAGAAACACACCCAGTTTCCGCAAAAACTTAATATTTGGGCAGGCATAATTGGCGACCGAGTCATTGGGCCATATCTGGATTTTTTGCAAGGAGAACTTATTCCAGCTTTGACTGCTTTATTTCTTCATGATGATCGAATATGGTTACAGCAGGATGGCGCTCCGCCTCATTACGCCATTAATGTTCGAGAATATTTAAGTGAAGTTTTTCCAAACCGCTGGATTGGAATAAGGGGTACCATTAAATGGCCGCCACGATCGCCGGATCTTAATCCTCTGGATTATTTTCTTTGGGGTCACCTAAAAACCAAAGTTTACGTAACAAAACCAGAAAATGTAGAGGAACTTAGGCAACGACTTATACACGAAATTCGCCAAATAACCCCGGAAGTGGTACATAATGTCAAAAATGAATTTTACCTTATGGTTTTGTCAAGAAAAAAATAGGCAACATTTCCAACAATTTTTACAATAAAAAAATTCCTTTTTTTATGCCCTCTCCAACGAGCTATCGCAATACATACAATTACATTTGAGAAAAAAATGTTGGGGGCGGTTTGTACCCCCCAAAAGACGGGTACATTTCATGACGGAACGAAAAAAGTGTACCAAACTAAAAATAAAGACACCCGTATTTCCATATTTTCTCCGCAAATATAGAGGCTTTCTAATATTGAATTTATTCCAGTTAAAAATTCCACACTGTATAATAATAATACTTGACCAAATATTAATTATAAATGTTAAGCTAAAGGAGTTTGAATTTTTAAAGTAATAAAAATAGAAAAAAATATGAGCTAATTTAAAAAAAGGTTGTTTTTAGTTTCCACTGAAACAATTACAATCACTTATTTTAAACTGGAGTATAGGTCTACGGGATCTACCCAAAGATGGATGTTTGACCACTTTTTGGACAAAAATAAAGTAATTATTATAATCAAAAAATGCCAAATATGTCATTAACCCGAGCTGTCATATACTTGGCACCATTAGTCGATATTTTATAAAAATAAATTTAAAATTCAACTTGTTTATTAAATAGGTCTATGGAAAATATTTTCATTAAACTGGTGATCTGACGATTTACGCATCAGTGTTTCAAATTACGGTGTAAACAGAGTTGTTAAGGAGAGGGGAATACACCAACTGGATGTTTGTTATCGAGGTGTTTATTAATTATCATCAGTTTTATTTGTACGAGTGGTTTTATACTGTCAGGGTCAAGATCAACTGTTGAAATGATTCGATCAGCTGTAAGTATAATTTTTATATTGTTTCTAATGGCACACCTATCTTAGTGATTTCTTTAAAACGAGCATAATTTCTTGATGGTTTAAATTGTATAGAATTATTATCTAACTATCCTATTGCTTTATTTGCAAAGCCTTGATTTTTAAATTAACAAGCGGCATGTGTTGTTATTGTAGATTTTTAAACGGGGAATATATTTCATAACTTTGTTTTTCTATTACTTATGCATTTATCGGACTTTTTAACAAAACACAGCATCACGAAAAAGAAAAGTTATGTCCACTGGACTAGACCTCTATGTTTATATGTTTGCGAGGTCGCTGAATCCTATCCCGGACTCCGTTTTACCCCATCAGGTCTAATGGGGCTGAAACCACCATTTCAGGGGTGAAACCAGCTTTTTCGAAGGATTTTTCTCAGAATACTGACGGAGGAGGGGTTTGTCTATATATATATTATACGTGTACAAATATGAATTTATACCTATACAAGATGTTGGATAAAGGCCGGTACCCCTAAAAATTACCGAAAAGTTTTGTAATAAGTAATACTGGACTGGACATTCACTGGATAATATTCCCATGTTTATATGTTTTCAAGGTCGCTGAATCCGAATCCAGCAACCTCCGTTTTACGTTATCAAGTCTATTAGGGGGTAAAACCACCCTTTCACGCGGAGAACCACGTTTTTCATTCACATTAATCTTTGTATATGTACAGGGTGTTTCATGGTGGATGGAAAGTTAGACGTTTATGGAAAACGGGTAATACGTTATCATCAAAAATTTGGTTGCTTTAATAAACAAGCATGGTCTATCGTTTTAAAAGCTATTCAACAATGCAGCGTTGTCGCTTCTGCCCGAAACAGGTGGCAACATTGGTATTTTAAATGAGATATCCTATATATTATAATATTTTATATATTATTATATATAATTCCCTATACAATTTCACGTATATTTTGTATAAAATGTCACATGTCTAAATTTAATTGTTTTTCAGATATTGACGTTGAAAAATGCTATTTTCAGACTTTGACAGGCTGTAGCTTTGGAACGGCGCATCTAAGAGTAAAATGGTTTTCACCTTTCTATCTAAGTGTTTATTGTCTATCCAAAAATACCAAAAAAATGGTTTTACACGGATAACATCAGATACGATACTTAAGCTTTTCCCCGCATAGTACCATTTTATCATAGTGACTTTTTCTTCTATTGTGTACCTCATAATAATAACCTAGGTAAAAAATTATTACTAGTATAAAATCTAATACTTTTAAATTACATTTGACAATGACAAATCACAGGTTTACAAGTCCAATCAATGCTGGTGTCCGCAGAATCACCTGTTGTGGTCCAATGGAAAACGAACCGCAATCCTATTCAAATAAGTTAAAATCGAGTTGTCCAAAATTGTTCAAACCTCGCATGTGCACTCACCACACAGAGACCCTAACAAAGTATTCCTACAACCCCGGTCTAAAGTCAACAGGAAAGCAAATATTTGGATAGTCTGAAACTTACATGGGATTTCCTATGTTTCCAACAACGATGCACCACCCGGTATACTTCTTAATTACTTGAAACAAGGGTTATAATATTAAAATAATGGGGGCCACCGAAAAATACCAATCTTTTGATTTATTAGTCAGTTGTTGACCAATCGTTTAGTTGCATACGTCTTTTATTTTTATTACATACACTTTGACCGGGTTCATGGGGGAGGGGGGAGGCTTTAGCCCCCAAAGCCCTTCTCCCCTTGGGACCGCGACTGCCTGGTTGTATGTAAATCAAGAATTAAGGTCCACCGGGCCACTTTGCATCTGCAAAAATCATTTCTAATAATGTAGTTTATGCCACAGTCAAAGTTGTGTGGTTAATTAATTTTTTAGTAAAAGGTTTGTACAACTCGACCCTAGTGTCCTTGTCTATGACCTCGCTATTATTTATAAAATCCATTTCCATATTTAAACAGCTAAGGCCAAAATATGGGAAATGTAATATGAGTATGTTTCTTATTAAACTTTTGAACGCAATCCAATTTAACCTTCGATAAAATTGAACCTGTATCCTGTATCCATAAATATATAAAGCTCTGTTAAGCCATTAGTCACCTTTTCTTTCCTTAGTTATTATTCTAAAGATGAGTGTTTGTATTGTTTATACACTCGAAACATGTAAAGATTCTAGCTTTTGAATCTTTTTTCTAAATATATCAGTGGAGGAAGACTTAAAGTTTCTTATTTCTATTCATTTTAATTGCCACTCCACTTCAAGTATGGACTATTTCTTCAAATTAAGTAATTGCTGGTTTTTTTTAAATTTCATAATATTATCTTCTTTAGTAAAGTCGAAAATTTAATGAAAGATAATTTGTTAGGATGTCCAGATATTTTTACTGCCTATAGCTTTCACAGGTGTTCATCCAATATTGCTTATTAAAAGAAATTGCAACTTAAAATTAATGAAATAGTAGAATATGTAAACTATGTCAACTGCATCGTTAGCCTACACATGAGTATCTAGTTTGCATTGTAATGGTATAACATTTTTTCACAAAAATGTAAATTTGTCATTATATTCATAAAACTTGCTTTGGGGTCGCTTAAGGTCATTTTTGATACATGCCGTATCGTATTATTTTCTGTACAAAACACAAAGTGCAGTAGCGCAACATGAATTAGAAGTAAATAAGTAAAAAAAGTAAGAAATTGTCAGTCTTTTATAAAATAGTTTTCAACATTACTATATGATGTCGAGTTTTATTCTCAACCATACCGTCCCTAACACATCCTCTTTTATATCTATTTCTATCGTATAGCGAATTCTCTTGATATTCCTAACCTTTTTCGTAAAACGAATAGTTTAAAAAAAAAGTTTAATGTGAATATTTTTTATATAGCTTATTTTCCTCTCCTCGATACAATAAAGTAGTAAATTATGGCTGTCAAACACAATAATTATAAACAATGTTATTATAACTTAGTGGTATACATAAATGCTCGTATAAATTAAGAGTATATCTATATGAAATGATATATTTTACCATTTTTCCAGTTTGCTATATATGCATATTAAAACTTTTATAATTAAATTAAAATCTATACAGATCAAGAATTTAAGCGAAATCTGTTTCAGTCATAATAAATAGACAAAAGTAGCAAAAGGTTTTTAGATCTTACTAAAAAATCAAATTATATTTTGACTTTTAGTTAAATTTTCTGTTCAAATAAAGTTCTCTGCCGACTATATCAGTAATTTATTTAGGAATCGCTTTTGATTGGTTATATTCCCCCCTCCTTCCAGTCTCTTCTCTATAGGCGTAGTTTGCTTCAAGTGGAGCTTATATTTTTATCTGTAGAACAGGTTTCTTTACAGATCTGCTTCTATATACAAATATAAAAATTATATTTTTAACAAAGTCCCCATCATTTTCAAAAAATGTATCATAGCTTTGGTAATATTATCATTCTGAATCTATATATAAACATTTGTAAAGGAAAAAAGTTAAAAGGCAATATTGCCTCTTTCGGTTCTACACCTACAGTACCTTACGAAATACATAACCAATAACTTTTACTGTCTCTTTTATACCATAAAAATACCGCCACCGATCTTTTAAATTTAATTATTGTTAATAACTGTAATAAATCTGAACAAACCTCTAAGTCCTTTGTAGATAAAAAAAAATAACAAAGAACTGCACGAAATATTAACACTTAAGCAAACCACCCGCCATTTTTTATGTTTTTAGTGCCGTCTCCTGATGTTTATCTAAAATTTAGTCTGATCACTCATTAAAACATAAAACATGCTCTTTAGGGGAATAAAAAGTTCTCACACTATATAAAATCAGGTATCACACTATTCTTCTTTTTAGGCCTCGCCAGTACTCGGCGTTCTAAAACGTAGCTATTCAAATGTAGCCCCCACAACAAAACTGTTTATTGATGGTCAATTTGTCGACTCAAAGGCTACACAATGGGTTGATTTACACGATCCGGCTACCAACAATTTGGTTACAAAAGTACCACAAAGTACACAAGCAGGTAAAGTAATCTTAATATTATACCTCTAAGTTGATACTTCTGTTTTAGCTGTATATAGAAGGCATTAAAATAAACAACATTTTCAAATACCTTTTTTCAAAACCTCAAAAATAAGGTACTTACATCCATTTATTACACTATGGATCAAATACGGTTCTGCCCGTTGAATAACATTAAGAAAACTTTTGGGTGTGGGATGAGCCCGCAAGGGAAAGCGTTCTGCGTATAATATCGAAGCAGCACTTTGACGACACTCACCGTAATTTAGCACCATGTCTACTAGTTCATTGTTTTCAAATTTTACCATTTTCACGTGTCACCAATTTAAAATTAACTTGCTTCAGAAAAACACACCGCAGCGTATTGCCAAATAACTCAGCACCGACCCGTAAATTGCATGACTAATAAGAGATAAGACAAACAACATAAAGTATAGCAGGCTACGTTTTGATGACCAGGCCCTCACTTAGATTTTTTACTTCTGTATCTCGCCTATTTTTTTGATACTTCTTTTTTATCTGTGTATAATAGAAGGTATTAAAATAAACAACTTTTTCAAATACCTTTTCCCAAAAAACTCAAAAATAGACGAGATAGAGAAGTAAAAATCTAAGTGGGGGCCTGGTTATCAAACATAGTTCGCTATAGTTTCTGTTATTTTTCTTATCTCTTATTAGTATTAGTCATACAGGTAGTGTTGAGCAATTCGCTGCGGTGTGTTTTTCTGAAGCAAGTTAATTTTAAATTAGTGATAGGTGAAAATGGTAAGCTCTGAAAACAATAAACTAATAGATATGGTGCTAATTTATTGTGAGTGTAGTCAAAGTGCGGCTGCTGCTTCGAGATTATACGCATATGAACGCTTTCCCTTGCGGGCTCATCCTAAACCCAGAAGTTTTCTTAATGTTATTCAAAGGGTAAGTTAGGCAGAACCGTTGTAGATTCGTAGTGTAATAATGTGTAAGTACTTTATTTTTGAGTTTTTTAAAAAAGGTATTTGAAAATGTTGTTTATTTTAATGCCTTCTATACGCAGCAAAAAAAGAAGTATCAACTTAGGAATCACCCTGTATATTAAAACTAATAATTCAATCTTCTAAACTTCTGGATATTTAGATTTTTCTCCGTAATTGCTGAAACTCTATTATAAGAAATACCAAATTATGTCTACTCAAGAAGTTTTTTATTTTCCAACATAAAAACTTTAAAAGTTAGGATGCATATTTATATTCTTATTATTCTATTTCCTAAGAAAAATTTTAATATTTCTACTAAAAAACTAAAAAATTTACTTAAATGGACTTATGGTTATAAACATTTCTTAAACTATCTAACGGATTATTAGAAATGGAGGCAGCTGTAGAATCCAGCAAGAAAGCCTACTCGTCGTGGAAAAATACATCAGTATTAACCAGACAGCAATTGATGTTAAAATTACAAGCGGCAATTAGAAGAGATATGAAGAAAATTGCAGCAAATATCACTCTGGAGCAAGGAAAAACACTAGCCGATGCAGATGGTGATGTAATCAGGGGAATTCGTAAGTATAATATTTAAAGAGACTCTTAATTTTAATAACAGGTATAAATTGAAAAACAGAATTCATTCGGCATTTTTAATAAATCTATAGGAGGCTTATTAGAAATATTGTCTAGCTAAAATTCTCTCGGCTTTAAAAATCAATTATTCTCTTATTTTTACAAATTATCAAAAAATAAAGAGAGTACTCTTTTTTAAATTTTTGTGATGTGCTGTTAAAATTTGTTATAGTTTGACGCGTTAGAATGGGCTTAATTTGATTTTAAAAGTTGATTGTTTTTAATTTAAATTTCAAGCGGTTATGCTTCTAGAGGAGTAGTGTAGAAATGGGAAATGACCTTCTCCCCCCACTCCTTCCATTGACCTTGACCGCGAAGGTGGGCAGGTGTTTATTTGACCTTGACCTTGAATGGGTGCAGGTGTTTTTTTTGTGTGATGTCATATGACCTTGACCATGTACGTTTGCAGGTGTTTATTTGTGACCTTGACCTTGGGTGCCGTTTTGTGTCTAGCATGACCTTGTCCATATTCGAGGTCACTTGTTATATTGATGACCTTGAGGTGTGGTCTAACCTTCGTCGTGTGTGCTCTATAAATAGGTGGGGGGAGCAAAATTTGTCAGTGTACATTTTTTCTTCAACAGTGCAAGTTCATTCTCTCTCTTTATTATATATTTAGTAAAATGTCTTATGTGTGTGAAAAATGTGGTGCTGCGTTTACTCGCACATATAATTTATCACGTCATCAAAAGGAGTCATGTGTGGCAAGATTTAATGATAGTGTGGGTGCGGAAAAGCGGAGAAAAGTTGATGGTGCCGCATCAACATCTGCTATGCAAACGTGTGAGCTATGCAATATTAGCATACCAAAGAATTGTGTTGCAGCTCATCAAAGAACAATACAACATAAAAGTAAGGCAAGTGTAGCAGTGTGTCCGGGTGTTCAGTTGGTGCAAAGCAGTTTTAAAAACAGAATTGCATCTTATCACATCAGCAGTGATAATGAGCATGTGGACTACTCCACATCAGTAAGATTTTGCATGTTCACCGGTCTCTTAAAATAAATATGGTTGTCGTCGGACGATATTTTCTACCATCACAGGACGTTTTCAGTGAGAAATCCTTCAATACGTGTAATGAAATTGTAAATGAAGGAAGCGACTTGGATGATGTTTACCAATCTTTTGTGGAGGCAATGAAAGTTCAGTCTACGGAATTTCAGGAGAAAGATTCAGGTATGTTAAAAGAATAAAAAACATTTTAAACCAAAATTAAATAAAACGTAGCAATCCATTAGAAAATTTACTTATATTTTTTTTTGTTTGGATTTCAGGATGGGCATTGGAAAAAATTTTATATCTTGAGGTAAACATTAACAAGTTCTCACCGTTGGGTGGTTCCTCGTATGTAAAGTTGCCGAGGTTTATTGAACTTAAAAGGGCTGTTGTGAACATTATGAATAGGGATGAGTGCTGTTTTGCCTGGGCCATAACGCCAGCTTTGTTTCCAGCAGCCATGATGCGGGCACAGGTTACTTCATACCCCCATTTCTCAACAGTGTTAAATTTTACAGGTATGACTTTTCCAGTTAAATTGCGCGATATTTCAAAATTTGAGGAATTAAATAATATTTCAGTCAATGTATATGGATTAGAGTCGCGGTTTGAAAATAATGAAATTAAATACGAAGTTGTCGGTCCGTTAAGATATGCACCAAAGAAACTACAAAAACATGTAAATTTGTTGCTTATTACTAAAGATTGTAATGTTAAAGATGATGGTGTAGGTGACAGTGAACATGTTTGTGACGACAACTGTGTTAAAAACCACTACTGCTGGATAACTGATTTGTCTCGCTTAGTTTCCAGTCAAATTTCCAAACATCACGATAAATTATACTTTTGCGATGGCTGCCTTATTCACTTTATTTCACCATCAACTTTAATGTTACACCAACAAAATGATTGTAAGCATATCTTTACGCTGACACCTTCAACAGATGTAAAAGTCGATAAATTTGGTAAAAGTGTTCCGGAAAATATTTTAAAATTTGAGGGTATTGAGAAGCAAATGAGAGTTCCATTTGTTGTTTACGCGGATTTTGAATCTGTTCTAAAACCCGTTGAAACAGTAGAACCAAACCCCCAAAAATCTTACACAGTTGAAAATCTAAAGCATGAACCTTATTCTTTTGCCTATCTTATTAAATATTCTTTTGATGATTCTATTTCGAAATTTGAGCTATACCGTGGAGACGATGCAGCGAAAGTTTTCGTTGATCGTATCGAAACCGATTTAAGACACCTTTACAATACATATTTAAAAGATATCGTTCCTATGGCTAAATTGACGCGTGAGGAGAGAGAGGATTTTGAAAATGCTACCATTTGTAGTATTTGCGAAATGCCATTCCAAGACGTTAAAGAGAAAGTTAAAGATCATTGCCATATAACGGGTAAAAAAAGATTTGGTGCTGCACATTCCGTTTGTAATTTAAATTATAAAATACCCAATTTCATCCCCATAATATTTCATAATTTAAGTGGTTATGATAGTCACATGTTCATCAAGGAATTATGCAGATATGGGGATAAAATTGATGTTATAGCTCAAAGTAAGGAGAAATATATATCATTTACAAAGAGCATTTACATGCACGATTATGTCGATCAAAAAACGGGTCAAACAAAAAGAAAAAATTTAAAGCTCCGCTTTATTGATAGCTTTAAATTTTTATCGACATCGTTGGAGAATTTAGGTAATGGTCTTAGCAATGATGAGTTTAGGGAAACCCGTAAATATTTTGTCAATAACAAGGAATTTAACTTAATGCGACAGAAAGGGGTTTTTCCTTATAGTTACGTTGATAATATTGAAAAGATGAATAACCCAAATCTTCCAACGAAAAATCAGTTTTATGACCAATTACGCGGAGAACACATCAGCGACGAATGCTATGATAGAGCAAGAGAAGTATGGCGAGTGTTTAAGTGTAAAAATTTGGGTGAATATTCCGATTTGTATTTAAAATCAGACGTTCTATTGTTATGTGATGTTTTCGAACAGTTTCGCGATACATGCTTAAAAGTTTATAAATTAGATTCTGCGCAATACTACACTTTACCAAGTTTAAGTTTTGACTGTATGTTGCGCATGACTAAGGTAGAGTTAGAGCTTTTGACCGATATAGACAAGGTTCATTTTTTTCAAAAAGGTATTCGCGGTGGTATAAGTCAGTGTACAGAAAGAAAACATATTGCCAATAATTCTCATTTACCAAACTTTGACCCAACTCAACCATCCTCTTATATCACTTACTTAGATGCGACAAATTTGTACGGTCATAGTATGTCCCAAGCATTACCATTTGGCGGTTTTAGGTGGTTATCTGAACGCGAAATTTTAGATCTAAATATTATGAATATAGATGATAATAGCCCACAAGGCTACGTTTTGGAAGTGGATGTGCATTATCCAGAAGAATTGCATGATACACATTCAGATCTTCCATTTTTGGTGGAAAACATCGTACCACCAACGGAGACAGCAAAGTTACCAAAATTAATTCCGAATTTAAATGATAAAAAAAAGTATATTGTTCATTACAGAACCCTAAAACAAGCCATTAACAACGGCCTTATGGTAATGCGGACCCACAGAATTTTGAAATTTAATCAATCAACGTGGCTTAAAACATATATTGATTTTAATACTAGTTTACGAAACTCTGCAAAATCAAAATTTGGTAACGATTTGTTTAAACTAATTATTAATGCGATTTTCGGAAAAACCATGGAAAACGTTGAAAAACGAAAAGATATTAAACTAATAACTCATTGGGACAATGCTAGAGGGAAAGTTGGGGCTAGAGCATTAATTGCTCGACCTAACTTCAATAGTCGATCAATATTTTCAAAAGATTTTGTTGCTATTCACATGGATAAATTAAAAATTATTTACAACAAACCAATATATATTGGGTTTTCCATTTTAGACATTTCAAAAACAGTCATTTATGATTTTTTTTACAATTTTATTAAAAAAAAGTTTGGTAATGATGCTTCTTTACTGTACACCGACACGGATTCGCTAATATTAAAAGTATTTTGTGATGACTTTTATCGCGTGATAGCCGAAAATCCTGAGAGATTCGATACTTCAAATTTTCCTGAAAACAATGAATTTAATATTACAAAAAGTATTTCGGTTCCGGGTAAGATGAAAGATGAATTTCCATGTGACCCGATAATTGGTTTTTATGGTACCGGAGCCAAGGCTTACTATGTGAAGTCTAAGAATGCGGAATTAAAAAAGGCAAAAGGTATAAAAAAATCAGTTATCGAAAAGGAACTTCATCTAGAAGATTATCGAAAAGTTGTGGAACAGGGCGGTTTAATTTTTAGAAAAATGAAAACTTTTCGCAGTGTGTTACATGATGTATACACACAAGTAATAAATAAAATCGCCCTGTCCCACAACGACGATAAACGTTATGTTATTCCGTTAACAACAAAAACTCTACCTTGGGGTCACGCCGACATTGACTTTTATAATTCAGATCCGGAAAGTAATTTAGAAAATTTACTGCGTGTCATTGAGGCATTTAAATAATAAACTGGAAAATTCATACCTTATATAACGTAATATTAGGCAGCTCATTTATTTGTATTATTTGTTCAGATTTTATTTTATATTTACAAATTGTTAATATTTATACAATAACATTTTTGCATAATATGTTATATTAAAGAACTAAAAATAATAATAAAACACAACGTTGCAGCAAACAATTTAGTTTTATTTAATATATATACAAAATTAATTGGACAATTTATTATACACTTCTTTCAACACCCATCTTCTTCTCTCCATATCTGATTGTCTTACTGGACGGGGATGTTGGTACATCTGCATACCACAAACAGCACATCGAATTATTTGTATTCTAAGAAAGTCAACATAACTAATACGGCTGTTATGATGCCAATACAAATCGTTTCGTTTACACCTTACACATATAGCGTGAAACCCCTTTTGCGGTTGTTCATACTTGTTTGATGAAAAGTTTGGTTCTTGGTCGATTGGCAGCATAATGTCTACGATGTTTGTAATGAAATGGTAAAGAAATGGTAAAGAAATATCTAATAATTCCGTGCTAAATGTCTGCATCTATATACAGAATTTGTAACCTTAAAAATTACTTCGAGGACACATTTCAGCCCTGACAATATAATGTGCATAATACACCTATTCACGTAAACCTTGAAACCAAATATATATATTTTAAAGAAAAGTCTAATATAACACAAGGTTATATCTGAACCTTGAGAACATTGCATTTACAAGGATGTATTATACCCTTGAAAGAGAGACAAAAGAGACTAAAGATATTAATAAAACCAAAATTTGCCGTAAAAAACATTGTTTTATTAAATATTATCTCAATAGCATTGTAACCTTTAAAATTACATCGAGGACACATTTTAACCTTGGAAATATATTGTGTAAAATACATTGGTTCACATAAGTCTTGAAAATAAATACATACTTCAAGAAAAATATATTATAACACAAGGACGGATCTGAACCTTGAGAGGGAGTTGTATTGTAAGAGAGAGAGAACAGGGGTGGGGGTTGGTATGTAGTGGGGAGGTGCGCATAAAAGAATATACACCAGTCCTATTTCTTCAGTATAAATTTTCAAGTCGTTCGAGTAGTTTGTGTTAAGTCAGTTTATTAAAATGAGTTTACCGAGTTTAGATGTGAGCGATATGTTTGGGAAGAATACCCAAGAAGAATTAAATAGGGAATGTGACGATGTGTGGGGTGATGTGAACTTGGATCGGCTAGCGTCCGAAGCAATGGACAAAAGCGGTTTAAACAGCAAGAACCCAAAGTAAATATTATAAGCGATATAGTGGTAAAGGAAGCGAAGGTTCCCAGCAAACTCCATACGTTGCTTACGTTGCCATCGGGGGATGTAACAAAGGAGGCCAAGACGTTTTATGCGAGTAAGCGAACTAGGCAAGAGATGGTGGAGCCACAGCCAACAACATCGTCTGGCAGCAGCTGCAAGAGGAAGAAATTTACATTTCGAAAACCAGCGAAATGCGCAGTGTTGCCAGACTGGCTAGAAAAGAAAAAAAACAGTCAAATAAAACCAATAGTTGCGGAACCTTCAATTTCTAAACGACTACCATCGCCGGCATCCATGGAGCGTCCGCTGTCTCCAATTATCTGCAAGTCAGGTAGACGAGCGGGTAAGGGCCGGTCGAAAAAAATATTTGAGGATGTAACGCCAGTATCATCACCCGCAGCATCGCCATCGCCGCCACCGCCGCCATCAAATACACCGGAGTGGTTGATGGCCTACAGCCAGGAGCAGGAGCGGGAGGCCATAAAAACAATTGTTAATGTGCGGAATATGTGGAAGGACAAGATAGTGTGCGGTGAAAAAGAAGTGGTGGACATAGAAACAAAGATAAGACAGTTACAGGAACAGTTAGGTTTAGTTAAAAAGAATATTAGCAAGTATAAAAATAAATTAGATTTGTATAATAGTAATGTTTAGTAGGTCTCCTTTCGTTCGTCAGATCCTAGCTCTACTGATGAGCCACGATATGGCGAAACGCGTCTAGGGATGGATCTGATGAAACGAAAGGAAATTCCTTTTCTGAAATGTTTATTAGGTTAGAATTTAGGTATAGTTTGGTAGTCACTTCCCATTTCTACACTACTGTACTACGGCTGTAATAAAAAAAAGATTACTACTGAATATATCTTTTATTATTTTTATATTGTTTTATTTAAAATACTCCTCAATATTGAGCATTCATTGGTGAAAGACATTTTTAGTCTACTAAAAAGAAACGGGATAATTTACTGTATATTATAAAAATAAAAAAACACTGGACTTATAAAAAAAAAAAAAAAAAAAAAAAAACGTGTATATCGACCCTTCCCAATCATGTCCACACCATTTCCCCACTCTCAGACTGCATAGATACGAGATTTATCAACTTTTTACTTCATTTTTTGATCATAAACTTTTTTATTTTTTAACCGATTTTATTTCTTTTTTCACTAAAATGTTCTTCAGAAAATTCTAACAAGTTTTGACTCCAATGTTTTTTTTGTCAGACGTATAATAAGGGAGCTATGAATTTTTAAAGTTGCCAATTACGTTAAAACCCTAACTTGGTCATTTGCCGTTTTTCCGTTTTTCACATTTTTAACTTTTGAAAAATGCTATCCCATGTAATTTGATGTGCTAATCAACTTTCCTTTATAACTTTTTTCGATATTTCCCTTACTTTAGCAATTTACGATTTTATTACCCTTTTCTTTTAAATAAATTTTACAAATTTTATGTCGGGAATGAATTGTTGATTTTCATACGAATCTTTTATGTTCTATAAATTTTTTTTGTAAAGTTACTAATATTGCTTAAAATTTATTATTTTAATTTCATATTAAGAACGAGCACATTTTCTGTCTAAGAGTGCTTGTGGGTATATATAAATAGCTAAAAATTTCGCTAAGTGTTTTTTTAAACATAAAGGGCTAAATAAAAAAAATTTTTTTTCCAAGCATTTTTAACACATTTAAAAACTTTGCAGAAAAATAGAAAAAATATCGATTTTTTAATTTTGATTAAAAACTTA
Organism: Polydrusus cervinus; assembly: GCA_935413205.1. Taxonomy (NCBI): domain Eukaryota; kingdom Metazoa; phylum Arthropoda; class Insecta; order Coleoptera; family Curculionidae; genus Polydrusus; species Polydrusus cervinus. Next base: position 50,422,875 of record OW284514.1, read on the forward strand.
GTAAAAAACCTTTTGTTAATGTAAAATTTGCCGTGTATACAGTAAATTATCCGGCTTTTTTCAGTGCTATATAATTTTGTCTGAATCGGGTTAGAAATAGATTTAAAAATTATCGAATTCTGGCATACGGTTTTGCATACAAAATTGTTGGATTTTAAGTAGAGTGAAAACCATTTAACCACTTAGTGACCCTGTCCTGTTTGACCTTTGGTTCGTAGCGTTCGTCATCGTTAGAAAATGTTTATCAAAACTTGTAAATTATATATTTAGCTAAACTACATTGAATTCTTTTGTGCCCCCGAGGGGGCGGTCAGGGTTCGTAGCGGTCGTCATCGTTAGTGAGCGAGGGGAGAATGCCTTACGGAGTTGTTGAATCCGCAGGCCCCTTGCTCACGTCGTCCTCATAGTCCCACCATGAGCTTGAGTCAGCGGGACCGCTGAAATCGTCAGCGGCGTTGCCAACTTCCCAATCGGTCGAGGAATCTGGCTCGACCGGTGAATCGTCATCCGCTTCGGCAGCAGCTGGCTCATTAGGTTCAAATTCCACCCACTCACCATCAGCTTGGTTTAGCTGATCCCATAGCCCCGGACTCATGGGTCGGAAACGCTCTGTTTCGTCGCTATAGACGGATAAACCTCGGGATGGTGGTCTTTCATCAGCCATGATGAGTATAAAGAAATATTTTTATTGTGTTATTAAGTTCCTACATTTAGGTGGAACGTCGGCTGGTTATTACACCTAACGCCATCTAATAAAACTTTTTTCTGTGTGTAAACTTTTATTTCACAAAATATCTTTCGTATTAAAATCGATTTATTTAATAGTACCCTCAGCGCCATCTATTGATAAAAATATATAATAAATAAATCGATTTTAATACCACAAAAAATATTTTGTGAAATAAAAGTTTACACACAAAAAAGTTTTAATAGATGGCGTTAGGTGTAATAACCAGCCGACGTTCCACCTAAATGTAGGAACTTAATAACACAATAAAAATATTTCTTCACTCTCTTCGACATGTCGTCCTACCGATGTAAAAAGTGTCGTTTCATGACGAACTCTAGCAGAGACGAGAAAATAGCGAAGTATTGGGAGGATTGGGGCGTCAAAAACGCCAAAAAGCCGGTACTTGCAGTACCACCGACTCCCAGGCCGCCACCAGAACCTGAGCCGGTGGTGGTAATGACTGAACCGATAGAGGTGGTGGAGGAACCACCGTGGCAGCTTGGCCCTGAGGAGAGAGATGCTCTCCTCAGAGAAATGGAAGAGCGTCGGGAACAACGACGCCCGGCGCCGCATAGGCGTCCTGCGCCGCGATCGGTCCAGGTGGCGAGAGGACACCAACCACTCTAGGTTTCCCTCTCCATCACCAAAAATCAGCCCTTTTCAGGGCTACAAAATACTTTCATTGTAGTTAGATGGTCACCAAGTATGTGACAATATATTTTCTTCAAGAATACATTTCTTGTTTGAAAATTATGTCACTTGGGATGTATTAGCAAAGAATGTATGATTTTTGTAATTCTAAATGAGCGTTTTGATCATATCATGTTTTTTCTTACGGCTAGGTAAAGACCACATATTTTTACTATGTTCTCTTGCCACAGGAAAGGGAATAGGGTTTGGTAAAATAAAAGATGGTCAAAAAGAATTTTTTACATTCACCGCGACAGCTTATTATGTATTTACCAGAGTAACATAATTCTTCTTAGCCAAGAAAGGTTTTCTTAACCAAGAATAACTATGTCACTCTGTGACATACAACTAATCTACATAAAAGTCTTTTGTGGTCCTAAGTAGGACCGGGGGTGGCAGTTGTCCTACAATGGACCAGCGAATGTCTGGGTTCGTAGCGGTCGGTAGGGAAGGCCGATATATTGTATTATCTGCAATATAATTTACTGAATTCTATTGCAGATAATGCAAGAGTCTTGGTGAAAGACTGTAAAAAGTCTTTCGCGACACAAAACACAGCGTGAATGACTTCGCGCGTTGTGTATCATCGCAGTCGTAAGATGGCTTTGAATGAAATCTACGTTCATCAAACCACCAAATCTTGTTATGTGGCAATGCATACATAATGAGACGTGCTCGCCCCATTTCACATATGACTGCACAATGCAGAACCGCGGCCTTAACCTACGTCGCCGGCGTACCCTTCTTTGTTGGACCCGTGGAGCAGGCGTGTCATCGTCAGAACTGTTCGTCGAATATCCCTGATCTGAATTAGACGACATCGTAAAGTAGAATGAATTTTTCACCCATCATCCCCCGCTTAGATACAAGTTTTCGACCTTCACCACCACCACCACCACCACCACCACCACCACCACCAACACTACAAATTCTCTCTCTCGAATCCTTGCAACCGTTGACCCTGAGCGTTGTAGCCTTGAAAATACTTTCTATGCATAGTAACATGAATAAAACACAGAGTATCTAGTTTACCAGTTTATTTTTACTATTACATAAATAATAATTAATACATTGACTTATTGCTAACAGAGCCATTTAGTATATTGTAGCTAAAATATGCATCGTGAATAACTAATGCATACACTTTAGTGTCTTTTGGAAATTTGCTTTTGCGTGTTTCAAACTCCAACTTCACGTCCACAGTAGATGATTTCAACGCCTCTGCCTGATGATTACAATCTATGATGAATACAGGATTTTTGATATATTCGGAAAAACTCATCATCGGGTCATTAAGTTCTCGTTGATAGTAGCTCATTTGGAAATTTTCGTAACTGTAATATGCTGGCGCATATAGTTTTTTCGTAAAATCCAAATTCCATCTTTCATAAGGAAATACTGTCGAGTTAAGGTAGAGTCGAATGTCACTGATATCGGCTGTAGTAAATTCAGTGGCATTCTTTTCTCTATTGTCAGAAAAAGTGCTTGTCTGGAATCCAATAATCAAATATCTCGGCCTTTCCAAGCTCGCACTTGTTCTTAAGGCCCACACGTCGGATGATGTTTGTCGCAAAGCAGGTAATTCGTAAAGATCCCATTTGCGATATGCCATTGGAATGTTTACATTACTTCCACCTTTATTGATACGGGACAATATTTTCAATTTTTGTCGGTCATCTGGAATAATATGACGGATTTTCCACTCAATCTTTTCAATAGTAATATCAGCATCAACTTCACCAATGTAGCAGTTGGAAAAAGTGCGGGCGATAATTAAAATCAACTCTTGCTTAATATTAAATATGCCCTTCGAATAATCTTCAGCAAATCCCATCAGATATTTTAGAGGTAGCTTTCCAGAGAACACTTTACTTGTAGAATCAAATATACCTTGGTTTTTTTCATCCAAACCCCATCCACAGGCCATAAGACTTTTTTGTTGGGTTGCACCCAATGATGCCATAGTTTTCAACGTTGAAGTAATTCCAGGTTTTCGAACAACAGCAACTTGTTCCCCAGCCATTTCATAACGTATTTCGTCGAAGAGGAAAGCGATTGCATTATTTGATAAGTAACAGTGTTTAGTAACATCACTAGATTTGAAAGTTCCTTCGATGTATATGTAGCTGTCTGATATATCCAAAATAATGTCTTGAAAGTGTACTGGAATGCGAATTTCATCAGAGTTGCTAAACGTCGGAGAACCATACGGCTTATATGTGTGCTCTTGTGGGCTGACAATGGAATTATCAAAAATGGGTTCGGTAAAAACCTCAATTTTGTCACTGGTACTGGCCATATTTTAATTTCGTACTCTTAAACCAATGGATTGTAGAAATTTACGGTCTTTTGCAGAGAGCTGCTTACGAGCTAAACGTCTTTTCAATCTAACGTCTGGATTGTGAATGATCTTGGTCTGTGTAATATGTTTTCTTTTATGTTGTGCAGTTGAAGCTTGAGTGTTGGACAGCATATTCAGTGGACGATTGAAGCAAAAACCCATATTTATAATATTTTTTTCAATTCCACTTTAACTATAATTTTTTCACCTTGAAAATTTATCAGATCACCGTTATCATCCAAGATGCGTAGAGTAATGTTGTCTATTGACTGACGTCCCTCGGGCATTATCGGCATATAAATAATATTTTGAGGTTCTTTTGAAATTTTGTAACCTGGCTCGACATCAACATCGAATTCGAATAATGTGTGGCTTTGTCTTGAGTTCAAATATGCTCCTGAAGTTATGTTACAATCCACCCTTATAATACGCACTTTCATTATGTCCACATTACTAGTTGATTTATGTAGTTTTCCACTTTTTAACACAACCGGTCCAAAGCCTAATAATCCACCAATAGTGTTTTTTCCTCTGAAATCAATGTTGAGCGACGACTTGAGTTCACATTTTAATGTATTATTGTTGGCCTCCAATGAAAATAATATATCACATTTGTCTTGTTTGCAGGATTGCTTTAAACTTGTGTGCATCGCTTTGGAAATTTCATTAATTTCGTAAGCTCCTGGTGGAATCCATAATTGTATTGGTTTTTGACCGTCATTTTTTATGTATGCAAACAAATTGTTACTTTCATCAACGTTAAAAATTGAATTATAAGTGTAAAATCCCAACAATGCAAGACCATACTTATGCGTTGAATTCAATTCGACGGGTGGATAAAAATCCGCACTTATAACACTTCTGTGTCCTGTTAGAGTGAATGTGTAAGACATGACTGCTATCGAAGCATAGTATGCGGGCTTATTTATTGTTGTTTACAGCAATTAATTGGGTTTAGACTATGCATCAATCCATTTTTAGCTGTTTCATATGTTATTTTTACATCCTTGATTTTACAATAACAACAAAATAACTTTTTTGGTGCTGGTCCATCACCTTCATCCACATCTGATTTATTTTCGTTGTTATAATGTTCGTTACAGTATTGATATTTTAACAATTCTTTGTCACTTTTCATATGTTCAGGTAGCTTATTCCAAACGAGTGCGATTTCATCTGAGGCTAACGCAATCATCACTTCCTTTGGCATATTTTCTAACTGTCTTGCTGACATGTTTCTCAGCCCACCTACTTGACTATATGCTTTAAGCGACAATAGCATTTTTGTGTAGTTATCACGATCCACTTTTGGTGTCACACACGCTGCTGCCATTATATATTTTTTTTAATTTTGAGAGAGAAACTTCAAATACAAATGTCCACACCAGACTGTACCGAATTCTTGTTGGCGGTCATATGTATAGTAGATTTTCCTTGATGCTTCGGATCCCAGTTGTAAATAGCGCACCAATTCGGTAGGTGGTGGTAAATCACCAAAGCTATCAAAATATTTTACATTTATATTTTTTTTTCTATATGCTACCCAATGCGTCCCGCCTCCCAATATACTATCCAAATTAATAATTGCAGCTTCATAACGTTTGGGTCCTCGCACTGGCAGTGAATCTCTCATATAAACCCCTCTAAAATGTGGTATTTTCATCTTTGCAGCAAACTTTTCTATATCAATATTGGATAGTGGTCTTCGAGGCAGGGATTCAATTAGTTTTTTGATTTTCCATTGCTATTGTTTAGAAATAATCCCATACCTGTACGATATGGTTTAAGAAACAAACCATTTCCTTTTGAACACAAACGCAAGGTAGCACCGGTTTTTTCTGTGCCTGCATTTTTTACAGTCTTTAAAGCACGCACAATACCAGCTGCTCCACCAGCTAAGGAACCCAAAGCTGATAGCCCTGCAAATATCGGTATTAGAGGTAATATCCCACCAGTTTTGGGGATTGGTATAATTCTAGGGGTGCGAATTTTTCGTTTACCACCAGCTGCTTTTAAGGATTTACGTGCAGCTGTAATAGCTATTTTTGATGTTTTCATAAGATTTTTTTCAAGGCTCTTCTTTTCTCCAGATTTCATTAATTGCGATCGAATTGGTTGTCTAATAGCTGATCCAAATGCTTTCTTGGGTTTTTGTTGATGACGACGACGACGACGCTTATTGCCCCTCTTTTTTCCTTTGGAAACCTTTGAACGGCGTTTATTTTGTTTAGTAGATGGCACTCCCATACCAAAACGTTGTTTTGCTTTCATGATGTTCGTTACTAACCAAGCTGCAGCCTTTTCCCGTAAACTAGCCTCCTTAGATTTTACTCTTTTCCAAGCACTTTGTTCGAGTTCGTAATCGGCTTGGTGTCGTGCACTTAAATCCTCACTGTTATGCAAATATGCTAAATCGTGTTTTTTGCAAGCAGCATCTAATGGATTAATTCCCTGATCACCACGTTGAACACGTTTTATTACTTTGGTCCCAGGTCCACAATACTGATAACCGGGTATATGTAACTCAATTGGTAACCTATTAATTGCTGAATTAACAATACCAGCTCCAGTCTTACTTGATAAACGATAGCGACCACTTCGCTTGACTGATGACATCTAAATGATTGCATACGTAAAAATCACTATAAAATATAGTTAAAATGAGAATTGTGAAGCTTAAGCAAAAACTACCAGTTGATAATCTTGATGTTAAGGTTGGGTCGGGACACGATCAGAAATGTTTAAGAAGACATGGACCGCTGCTTCCATCATCTATACGTGGGTTGCTAATTGGACCGTCGAATTGTGGAAAAACCAATGTTATGATATCGCTGTTAACACACCCGTTGGGATTGCGTTTTGAAAATGTGTATATTTTCTCAAAGTCGCTGTATCAACCCAAATATGAGTATTTGAGAAAAATCCTATCACCAATTAAAGGTCTTGGCTACTACACTTTCAGCGATGGAAATAATATAGTGCAACCGTCAGATGCAAAGCCAAACTCTGTATTTATTTTTGATGATGTCATGTGTGAAAAACAGGATGTTATAAGATCATATTTTAGTATGGGACGACACAAAAATGTGGATGCTTTTTACTTAGCCCAAACATATTCACGTGTTTCAAAACAACTTGTACGTGATAATGCAAACTTCATTATAATGTTTAAACAGGACGAGCTGAATATGCGACACATATTTTCTGATCATGTTTCACCTGATCTAACGTTTCCGCAATTTCAAGACATGTGTTCTAAATGTTGGGACAATAAGTATGGTTTTTTAGTTATCGATAAAGATAGTGATGTTAATTCGGGAAGATATCGCAAGGGATTTGATAGCTATATATATTTATAGAAATAGCAATAAACCCTCATTCCATCATTGTCCGTTAATTTGAAGACACCATGAGTGAAGAAATCGATTTAAAACGTAAACTGGTTGAAACAACCAATGCTGTAAAGAAAAAATTTAAGCAAATCAAAGCAGCTAAATCTCAATATCATGTCGATTTAGAAAAGTTTTATGAACCGATTACTAAACCGTTGACATCAATATCAAATGCAGTGAAGCAAAAACAACAACAACAACCACAAAAACAATCACTAAAACAACAGCAACCGCATCCGCAGCAGCAGCAGCAGAAACAGTCACCACAGCCAACATTAACCCAAAAATCAATTTCTACAAGTAAACCTGGAAGTCGTTACGGTTTAAACACAACAATGGATAATGCAGATATATCAATTAATCCAAATACAGAAATATTTGATGAATTACTCATGGCGCCAGTTGAAACATCTACCCCAAAACAAAAATTGTATGAGTCGTCAGTGTTTGCAACACCATCTACATCAAGACAATCCACACCAACATCTAATGAAACTAGTTCTATTGAGAGGACATCTTTTAAAAGTATTCGCACCTATCTAACAGGGTTACAAAGGCACCCATCCTATTATGACAACATTTACGGTGTTCATTATGACTCAAAAACAAAAACAAATAAAGACAAAACATATATCGGAAATGTCGAAGTACGTTTCTCCAATGGGAACATTAGTTTATATAAAAAGGAGAGAAATATTGCTATATTTAATGGAACAAAAGAGCTTTATGATTTGATTTTCCTAAAATCACCACCACTATTGGGCCATGAAGACGATTTGAATAAAGACACTCTGCAAACATACAAAGATATTTTGGATATGACAAATGCAGCATACAATCATTACGACAAAAGTAATGGTTTACGGGAAACTCGATGGCCAAAATATAGACAAATTATAAAACCGCTAATGCAGGGAACTAAACTTGGTGCTGGAGTGCGACAAAAGAAAAAATCTAAAATTTACTTGCCAGTAAATAAGACATTATCTTCAAAGTCATCTCAATATGTCTATTGGAATAAACCCAGTGAGTTGGTGGATCGATTACGATTATTGTGGAGTTCAAAAGTAGCTGGACATACTGGGCATGATAATGAAATTATGTCAATTATTGAGGAGCTTCGAGAGGAAGGAATTATATATTAAGTAATTGCAATCAGTTATATTGATCAGTGATGAATGAGACATACTATACTATGGATCCTAGCCCCGAAAAGCTTAAAATTGTAAATGAACTACATCGAAATGCAAGAAAAAACTTCACCAGAAGACACACCATAATAAAAGGGTATAAGGATTTGTGGCAAATTGATTTGGCAGAAATGCAACAATATGCTAATGAAAACGACGGTTATCGTTATATTGTCGTCTGCATAAATTGTTATTCAAAATTTGTGTACACGAGAGCTGTTAAAAATAAGACCGGTGTTGAAGTTACTAATGCAATGAAAAGCATTATTGAAGAGGCTTCATTTACTCCAACTAATTTACAAAGCGATCAAGGAAAAGAGTTTTACAATAGCAACTTTCAAGCTCTTATGAGAAAATATAACATAAACCATTATTCTACCTATAGCACGAAGAAAGCAGCCATTGTAGAACGTGTTATACGAACTTTAAAAAACAAGTTATATAAGCAATTTTCAGCAAGAGGATCGTACAGATAGTTACACATTTTACCATCTATAACGAAAGCCTATAACAACGCCAAACATCGTACGATTGGAATGAAACCGAAAGATGTGAAAGAAAATACACAAATTAATGCATACAATTATTTGAAAATTGTTCCGAAGAAAAGAAAATATCGTTTGGGTGATATTGTTCGCATTAGCAAGTATAAGAGCATATTTGATAAAGGATATACCCCCTCATGGTCAACTGAACTATTTAAAATATCCAAAGTTAATGTAACTAACCCACCAACATACCTATTGAAGTCGTTAGAAGAAGGTCAACCGATTAAAGGGTGTTTTTACGAACCAGAATTGCAAAAAACAAATAGTCCAGGTGTTTATTTAGTGGAAAAAATTCTAAGAAAACGTAAGAAAAATCACACTGATCAATTGTTTGTAAAATGGTTAGGATTTTCAAACCAAGCTAACTCTTGGATAGATAAGTCTGATATTGTATAAAAAATATTTAAATATATTGTGTAACACTAGTAAAAAATAAGCATATAATTTGCAAAATTGTATTTTATTTTACATGTACTATAGAAATAAAATATATCAGGAACGATTTGTAACTGATAATATTTAAAATAAAAAACAGATATAAAAGTAATATATTTTTTATTATATAATAATATTTTTACAAGAAGAACAAAAAAGAAAAATATTAATAAGTTAACCTAGGGGTTATAACCAAATTGGCGAAGCTCATCCTTGGATAAACATATACTGCGGATACGTTGTTCCTCCTCCTCATCATCAGTGTGATCACTATCACTATCCCAAAATTCCTCGTCTGATGTGTCGAGCGGAGCATCGCAAAATTCGTCAGTTGATGGCTCGAGTGAAGCATTCGGTATTGCAGGTGTTGATGGTGAATGATCTTGTTGCTGGTGTTGTTGTTGTTCTTGTTCTTGCCGCTCTTGTTCTGGTCTTGCTGGAGATTGTTCTTCCTGCTGTTTCGGAGGAAACTCCTTTTCACACCAATCACAAAAACCCCTTTTTCCTCCGATAATTTCGAAATGTTCACAGTTGACACACATTTGACGTCCATTTACAGAAAATGGATAGACCAGCGTTGTTTGTGATTTAGAAGTCATTTTTGAGCAAAATTTATTAAACTCGATGTATGAATGGTAGAAGTAAACTGAGTTATCGGATTTTGGGTTCTAGTTTTTATACAATACAGATGTCCCTCACTTATGACCTTTCTTTTTTCAGTGATCTTTATCTAATACCAAGTGGATGGGCATCTTTGTCTGACTCTTCTCAAGGTTATCAACTCGATGTTCAAGAGCTGCCAGAAGCTTATTATTTTTTTCTTCAAAATCTTCTTGCTTTCTATCAAAGAGCCCAAAGAAATCTTTATTGATTATATCAAAAAGCTGTTTTCGTGATTTGTACAGTTCTTCAAAAACATATAGTCGAGTTGCTGCATCATTATCTTTAGTTGGTTGAGCAACATTTGATAAACATTTTCCTTCGATATCATATTGTCCGTCAGAGGTTAGTTTAAAACCATTACCTGGTATACCGCGGAGTAGTTGAACTTTTTCATTCACTCTTTGACGACCAAATTTGTCGATTGTGTTGTTAACACGACCCATTTTTATTTTCAACTAAGTCATTTTTCTTATGATATCCGCTTATATATGTTGAGAAAAAACAAACAATAATTTTGCTACATACAATTTATTTACAATTTTATATTTTTAAACATAACAATAAATTGGTTAAAAACATTTGGGGCACCAATCATTGATTACTGTTACATTACTACCACCGCCACCACAACACGCATACGAGAAAATGTATTCTTTGTCTTTTTCATCTTCTTCGTCTTCTTTAGTTTCTTCTTCTTCTTTTCTTCCTCTAAAACTAGAATCCTCATCCTCGTCGTCGTCGTCGTCATCGTCGTCGGTGTCGTCATCGGCGATTAAACCATAATTTAGCAATATTTCTTTGGAAATATGTGGTATTTTGATAAAGAACTCTTCCAGTCGTTCAAGGTACATACCGGAACAAATTTCATCTAAACCAATGGACCCATATAGGAATTGTTCGCAAAGATGAGCTCCAACTCGAAAACGAATTGCATCCATCATGTTTTTCTTGTACTCCGTTAAACTCAAACCCAAACCGGGTTTGTCATGTGTTGAGTCATCTAGAGCATCTTGAGCCATTTTTCGTAATTTCAACGATAGTTCAGTAAAATATGCATCTTGGGCAACTCTGACCGTATCTTTATCGTCACACATCTTAAATAGATAATATTTTAAGCGATTGTGGAGGTGCTTCCCTACAAGTGTACAACTATTTTTTTACATATTCAAGCAATAAGTACTTAACTAATATGATAAACAATATAAAAAAATTAAAAAAGAAAAAAGTTTATTCCAAAGACCCAAAATTAATTAATGCTCGTGCATTACCCCCAGAAGTAACATTTGAACTTAGCCCCAAATATGTTAAAGTATATTTATTATCAGACATATTTATGCCCTCTATAATATCCTCGGTAAAAGTTTCAGCTACACGTTTTGGTAAAAATGTTTGAAATATCACATTGTTTAGCGAATCAAATAGTGTGACAACAATACTTTTACCAAAGCGTGTTGTCGCTGGAATCATTTTTTTAATGGTGTAAACTTTTCCCACATCCAAAGTTGAAAGTCTTTTACGTTCAGGAAACTCCATTTCTTTGTTTATCATATTATTAATTTCACTCAAGGTCTGCTGTGAAATGCTCATTATTGAAATATGTAATAAAATAATTTAAAATACCTTCAATAGACACTGTTGGAATACACACCACAAACGAAATATTACTATTCACCACTTTTTAAGGTAACAGTTTATGGGCTGCTATGCTTGTGTGACTATGAATACCTTGCTAACTGAACCATCTTTTATTGGAGTTTTCAAGGTCGATGAAATAAAAAAATTAATGGCAGGGGGAGTAACCACTTCATGGGAAAAACATACCATCATGGCCAAGGTCATAAATAAACACCTGCAAACGTACATGGTCAAGGTCATCAATATAACAAGTGACCTCGACTATGGATAATGTCATGCTAGACACAAAACGGCACCCAAGGTCAAGGTCACAAATAAACACCTGCAAACGTACATGGTCAAGGTCATATGACATCCCACAAAAAAACACCTGCACCCATTCAAGGTCAAGGTCAAATAAACACCTGCCCACCTTCGCGGTCAAGGTCAATGGAAGGAGTGGGGGGAGAAGGTCATTTCACATTTCTACACTACTTAGAGGCAATCATGCTATTAAGGAATTGGTCAACTGGTTTTCTTTAACTAAAATATAACTACACTTCGGCTTTATTGCCTTCAATGGCGGCTCCTCGAAGGAGGCACGGGATGCTGCCCTCCTACATATTTTCTTGGTTTAGTAATTAAATAGTAATAATTTTTAATTTATTTCCTTATTTGCTATTCTTTCACTATTTAATATTTCTTTTACAATCTGACAATGGCGCATGATGCTGGGGGCTGTTAAGTCTTCATGGGTTTTCCTAAAAGCCTCATTACCTAATAAGCTCTAATTAACACGAAATTGTGAGAGGGAAATGGTAGTTTCTAACATTTTAACTACAATAAGCGGCAACGTCTGCTGGCAAGCAGCCTATTACCAATCACGAGTGTGATCTCTCTCACGTGCAAATAGATCACCTGTGTTTTAACTCCTGCTAACTCGTCTCGGGTGTCGTAAACAAATTGAGGGCGTGCTCTTCTGATATTTTTAGGTTAAATTTGAGAGTTTTTGCGGTTTTGCCGGGTTTGTGAAGTGCATCGATTGAATATTTTATTTAGTTTAGCTGTTTAGTTTAATAATACTTTGGATTACTTTTAATTTAAAAATTAGTGCCGCCGGCTTTAATTTAGACTGTAATTTAGTGGAATATTTTCTAACCAACTCGTTTAATTCCTCAAATTACGATGACAAAGCAGACGTCCAGTACCAGATTTAAAAAGCGTTGTAGTAAGTACAGGAAAACAAACCGTGGCTTTAAAACATATTAATATTAAAAATATTTATGGCTAACTGGATCCGAGGTACGATATAAATTGTTTTACTGATATTGTTTATTCTCTTTCGATAAATCGTCCTACTGGGGAAAATTAGGATATAATAATGATTTAAAAAATTTAGTACGCGAGCTTAAGAGACATGAAAAATCACAAGAACACATAACATCAAGTGTTAAATTTAAGTTATTAGGGAAACAAGATATAATAAAAGTTATTGATTCCCCACGATTACATGAGAGAAAAATCATGTTAATAAGGTTAGAGAAAATCGTGAAATCCTAACAAAATTAATCGATTTTATTTTATATTTGTCCTCTCAGGATCTAGGTTTTCGAGAACACGACGAATCTGAAGGGTCTTTAAATAGGGGTAATTTTAAAGAATTGTATTTTTCAAGAATAATATTTTATTTTATTTAAATCGTAATAAGATACTTATTAGGTACCTAAACTCTAAACTACCTTGTCGCAAATCACAATGTGTGAATCTATACCTGCTTTAAATTAAAGGAAAAAATCTCAATCAAATTTATTCTAATTGAGCGTGGTTTTGAAAATTTTTCACCTGCGGTACTTTCCTGCTTCCTACAATTGCTTTCGATTATAGCCTTCCCATTAAAATTGTGTTAAGCGCAGAGAAAATAAAATCAAAGTTAGTGTGACAACTAGAAAAAAATAGGAATTCATTTTACATAAATTTGAATATTTTAAAATCATACCATCAATTTGTGAATTTATAAGTTGCTAAAACCAATATTTTTAAAATGCTGAATTTTGCCATCTGAATTTTGTATTCTTAATCGTCGAATAATAAAAATTATTTTGACTTAGGACTAACTACCACAGCCTTTATTTGTTCATTTGATTTATCTCTGCTATAATTTTGTAGTCAATTAATGAATAATAGTTTAAGATGACTTTGATAAACGAATTTTAATTTCTTTAAATGGCTACAATAATAGTTGATAGCACACATTCGTTGAAGTAAATATTTCTTTTGGCTCCTCAAATGCGAGTTCAGTTAGCATCAACTGAACCTCCATGCGTGTCCCTGCGTTATGACCACTTACGAGCCCAAACTCTTTTTTCGTTATATTCACACTCATTCTCAATAGTTTCTAACTCATTACACAAAATAAATGTAAACTTTTAAACCATATTTCGCAAAATAGTCATCCTGCTTGGTCGGATCATTTTTTTTTAGTTCTCTGTACTGATGTTTATGTTTAATTACGGCTGCTAGATCAACTACTTGAATAAATGTAAACGCTAACATTTTAATACAATTTTCTGAAAATTTCTTTTATAGAGGTCGTAGAACATGCATGTGGAGCTGGCTCACTTCTTCAAGGCGAATCTCTACAAAGTATTTCCAAAGATATGGACATAACTTCCTATAAGGTTCCCATAGGAGTTACTGCAGGTAAATATACATATGTACCTACACTTTGTAAATAATACCATTCACTAAGGCAAACGTGATTTACACTTACACATATTTTATCGGAAAATTCAGCATAGCAATAATAACTCAATTATAAATAAAACAAATAAATAAAATTGTTTATTAAGTGTGTTCATATACTATAGCCAAAATAATCTTAGAAATAAAACTAATAAAGCTAATTTAGAAGTTACAGCTATATTAGTATATTCTATATCTATACAAAGTTTTTAATTAAATTAATACCAACTAAACTATTTCTAGGTATCTGTCCATTTAATTTCCCTGCCATGGTTCCTCTATGGATGTTTCCCATGGCATTAATTGCTGGTAATACTATGGTAGTTAAACCATCAGAAAGAGATCCTGGTGCAACCATGTTACTTATGGAATTATTAAACGAAGTTGGGTGTCCCCCAGGAGTCGTCAATGTATGTAAAGTAGTATTATAACATAATATTATTATTTTTGTTTTGTTTTACTGGTAGTAATTTTTAATATACATTTACACAGTCCAATTAAATGTATAGAAAGAAAGGGATATAAAAAAAATCGAAAAAAAGGGTAGACTCAGATGTTTATTATACGAATATGAATTTTCGTTGAACGTTCAGGTTCTTTATTCTAATTTTCTTTATTCATAATCGAAAAATTATAATAGATAGGTATTCGTTTTCTAGGTTATTCATGGGACCCACGACTCAGTTAACTTTATTTGTGACCATCCAGATATTAGGGCTATTAGTTTTGTGGGTGGCGACAAAGCTGGAAAACACATATACCAAAGAGGTGCTGCTAGTGGAAAAAGAATACAGTCCAACATGGGAGCTAAAAATCATGCCATAGTTCTACCCGATGCTGATAAAAATGCTGCCTTAGATTCTTTGGTCGGTGCTGCGTTTGGCGCTGCTGGACAAAGGTAAATTTAATTAGGAATCCGTAGTTTATTATAGTTATCTCTCTCTGCTTTTTTTTTATGCTAAAATACTTTTGTTAAACTATATAGGAATGGGTTCTTTCACTATTCTCAAATTTGATAGTTTTGGCATTTAAATTGTATACATTCTCCAAACATGCACGATAAATTACGTAGGTCTGATAAAAAATTTGCTAGTGAGCAAATATGACCTTCGTATCTTATCGATGGAAAAATAGCAGCTTGTAATTTTTGTCTTTTCACTTTTTTTTTACATCTAAATTATTGTGGAATTTTGATTAAAATAATTATTTTTATCGATTTCATAATGGAGCAATTAGCACAGTCTAAATTTAGGTTTGTTATGAAATATAGGTAGGTCAAACGCGTATTAAATAATTAAATTTTAGATGTATGGCATTAAGTGTAGTCATTTTGGTTGGGGAAGCCCAAAACTGGATACCTGAATTGATAGAAAAGGCGAAGAAACTTAAAGTTAACGCAGGCCATGAACCAGGAACAGACGTAGGACCAGTTATTTCACCCCAGGCTAAACAAAGAATTTTACATTTAATAGAAGCAGGGATAAAACAGGTAAAAATACGATTCAAATGCTATATTGATTGAAACTCAAAGTCACTCGCCCCTATAACTTTCTGACTTAACCGTAGAAAAATAATTACATTTGGGTTGATTGATGCTTAAAGGAGTCTACTCACGTTCAGTCAGCCGGCCGGCGGTCGTCAGTCCGAGGACTGTCCGGCCATCGGCCGGCACTTATCCGTAGTCACACTACACTTCAGTTTTGTTCACCGGTAATGGCCGGCAGTTCTGGGCCGGGTTCGATTGCGGCCTCCATGTCACTACACACGGACCGTTTTTTATCGTCAGTTCAAACATGTCACAACAAAAGAGCGCAGTGGCGAGCAGAGAAAAAGGTAAAACAATTTGGATGCACTCTTAAAACTGCGTAGTTTACCATACCAGAATCTAAATTTTGCGTGATAAGAAAAGTTAGTTAAAATAGCGTCAAGAGGAAACTTAGTAACGGAGACTACATTTTACTGCTAGGCCTATTCCGTAATCGGTTACTAGTCACTTTTGTTATTAATAAACTAACTGCTTGTTAGGTAAAAGAGTATGTTTGTTGGTAGTACTAATACTAATTTATTTAGAAAAAGCTTAAAAAATAATAGGTCATATCTTGTCAATACTGTGTTTTATATCAAAATACAAATCAGATTGCACAACCAAGAAGTGAAGACTATACTATTTTTTTGGTAGGATGCAGTCACCTGCAGACCGGTTTCGAACTCTTTCGTTCTCATTCGTAAAGGGTAGGTCCAAACATAGTCTTGATACTAAATATTACAATATTATCAATATTCTAGGCTTGTATATAACTTTTAGCGCTATCTCTTGGTAGTTCTGGTGTGTTTGGTTAAGAGAAATATTTAAACTTGTTGTGGAAACTAGGTAAACTAATCCTTTGGTTGCAACATGACGACCTAGTGGCCAATACTATAATAAAGTTAAGAATAATATTTAAAAAACTAAAGAATCTTGTTTAAAAGTAAAAAGTATTTGTCTCGAGTATTTATTAAACTCTGTTTCTTTTTGATATTTTAATATTTTTAAATTCCTATCTAAATACACTTTTCATATCTCTCTTATGTTCCACAAACAGTAAGTAATTCTTTAACTCTGTTTGTGTAACGAAATCGGCCGGCCGGCCATTATCTCTCCGGTTAATTCCGGCAGGCCGACTGAACGTGAGTAGGCTACTTTAGACATTAATCTGCATAAGCTGACTTAATAAATCATTACGGTATATTACGACCCCTAATTTTTTTTTGATTGATTTTGTTTACAATCACTGACTGTTACTCATGTTTTTATATTATTATTTCCTTTGTTTGTCAACAAAAAAAGATCACAAAGTTAAATATATTTATAGATATTTCTACCAAATGAGGTGAGGTTCACTACTAAACGCGCTCCACCACCTAATCTCTTATTTGACTTACATTATTGTATTGACGAACATGGTTCGGTGATATTAGAGCGTTTTCACACGGCGCCATATATCGCGCGCAATAAATGGTCGCAATATTGCTTTACACCAAATTATGTGTTCTCTAATATCGCTTGTGTGTGAAAATGGTTCATTAGAAAACACATAATTTGGTGTAAAAGCAATATTGCGACCATTTGTCGCGCGCGATATATGGTGCCGTGTGAAAACGCTCTTAGTGTGCTTTAAATTGGAAACAACCAACTGATAATATAATTATTGCACATTCTTTATCGTTGTGGCGCTATGCTCTGCGATCAATGTTATCGACATCCATGTGGGAAAGAGTGCTGTGCTCTACTCTAAATAGAAGTATCATTCATTAGATATGAGAAACGTCTGGAACCCTTTGTTAAGTAAATCTAATCTTATAATAAGACAACGTTAATGCTAAAAGCATAAGTCATCGGGGATGAGCATGGCTTATTCAGTTATGCGTCATACACCTAGCTAGTATAAATAGAACACGTAAGAGTTACACGCATGACCACGCCCACTAGTTATGCGTCACTGCACCTACCTAGTATGAGCTGTAGTTACCATACTTATTTAGTATTCACCTGAAGACGACTGGACATACTTACCAGTTAAAACGTTGTGATTCAAAACAAATAAAGACAATGCAAGTCCAAAACTCTCGTTCAAAAGAAGTAGTTTCTAACAAAATAAATGTTCCACCCGCCGAATATTCTGCAACTTAACTAAGTTGATAGACAACTAATTCATCTTCGTTCTTGCATTATTGTTCTAAATCGGAGTTAAGATATGTTGTAGTGTGTATATTCTTTTACTATTTTTATTTTTTCTTACAGGGTGCCAAATGTCCACTAGACGGAAGAAACATTAGAGTGGAAAAATACCCCAATGGCAACTTTGTCGGTCCAACCATTCTTACAGACGTTCAAACATCCCATGATTGCTACACAGAAGAAATTTTTGGCCCCGTGTTATCAGTCATTTCTGCAAACACACTCGAAGACGCAATTAATATAATAAATGCTAATCCTTACGGTAACGGTACCGCTATTTTTACCACAAGCGGAAACCACGCTAGACAATTCATACATGAAGTTGACGTAGGTCAAGTCGGTGTTAATGTTCCTATTCCAGTTCCCTTGCCTATGTTCAGTTTTACAGGATCCAGAGGTAGTTTTCATGGAGATTTACATTTTTACGGTAAACAAGGATTGAACTTCTACACGGAAACGAAAACGATAACGTCGTTGTGGAGAAAAGGAGCAGTTCCTGCTAGTGCTACGCCATCTGTCGCTATGCCTGTACATAATTAATTATTTAAGTTAAGACTTGGTTGCTTTAAGTGCATTTTCAAATATAAGACTGGTAAATAAAATATATTATTTCTTATGCTAGTGTACTCTTTCGAGAACCTTAGATATTATAAATAGGAATAATACCTAAGAGACAGATTGACTTAGAAAGCCATTGTTTTTCCAGCCTAGAAATTTGGGGGGACAATAAGAATGTTTGTCCAAAGACGATTAACTACAATGGTTGGGTGGATTGGTTCTGCTACATATTATTCAAGATAACCTGAAGTCATATAATTTATCGTTATACTATCTATTGTATATTATTATTTATTTAATAAGCAGTACCTAATTACATTGTATTCTATAATCTTCATACATTTTGGTCTGTCACTTCAGGTTTAACAAATTTAATAATAAAATCAGAAAAAGCTCTGTCTGGGCGTAACATACAACATATATAAAAGGAAACTACAAAATCAAAGAACGAAATCACAATTATATATTTAACAATAATTACTACCCTTTCACAGACGACCTGTCTCGATTAGGACTGAGCTGGGACATTAAAACTGACTATAAACAGAAACTCAATGCAATTAATATAGTTATTGACCAATCTGTAAATAAAGAGTTGGTCAAAGTTTGTACGTCTCTCATTCAAATTTCTAAGATTGTTGCAACAATTGGGAATAATCTATGAACTCTAAGGGAATGTTGAGCTTATATGCTACATATATATTAAAAACATTTTTTTACGCATTCAAGAGTCCTTATATGAACTGCGAAATATGGAGACCATATACAAGTATTGCCTTTGAAATTACATATCACAAGTGTTAGAGGTTCTCAAAGCGCACATATTTTTGAGGTTTCTAGTATATGTTCTTATAAATCCCAACATTTTCACAGCCTTAATATAACACACTATCCACAAAAGTTACCTTACTGTCAAATACTATATCCAAGTCTCGTATGGTTCTGATGGTTTCCAAAGTTGTATTACATACAATATGGCTATTAGTAATAGGGGATGGCTTCCTTGAAAATTGAATATATACATTTTTCTACCATTTATTTGACGCGCCCCAAGCTTGACATATGGATATGGAATCTCGCAATTTAATGCTGTCAATTATTTACTTTACAGTTGATGCATATTATACACAAGCATAAAGCTATTATCATAATACCTACATTTTCTATTTTGGTATATCGTGTTAGTACATACGAAGATTAGAATAAAACAGTTTAAATCGTACTTTAAATACTTATTTATTTTATATGAAAAACTAAAAAAAATTACAGTATGTACACTATTTACAACAAATTATACCTTAATATATAATAAGTGTTGGTAATAAATCTTTATCGATGCTAACACTAATTTCTTACAGTTTACTTTTGTACTATACAATCATAATGGATACACATTTGGTTATCTATGGCAAACAAAATATATGAAATTAGGATTGGTGGTAAATGTTTAAATGAAGATTTTCTGTACTTAGCTTTTTCTTTTTCGGTAAAGACGATAGAACAAGAAGCTATTCTTTACAAAACCCCGTTGATCTATCGTGAAGTGATTACTTGTTCCACTTGCGTTTAGTACCAATTGTGTAAAGTACTTTTAAACTTAAGTTTAAACCTAGGTTTAAACCGAAGAATAATTTTAAAATCGTAGATATCTCAGAAAAGGTCGATTAATAATGTGAGATTGACAGCAAAGTTTCATTTAGAAGTAATCAACCTAGTCATAACATGTTATGTTACATTTTATTAAATTACGACCAGATAAAACACTTTTAACTTGAACATTGCTGTAAATTCCATATTAGAAAATAATCATTTTTGAGATTTCTTCGATTTAAACTGGACCTCGGCTTAAATCATAGATGTTATCTTGCCCAATTTTATAAAGTTGCTTTAAACCGAGGTCCAGTTTCAACCGAGATATGTCAAAAATGGTAATTTTATAATGTGGAGTTGACAGTAAAGTTCGGGTTAAAAATGATTAACCTGGTTATAACTTAATATAATGTAACATAACTGGTTATGGCTAGGTTGATTACTCTTAAATTGAACTTAACTGTCATTTCCAAATTATAAATCGACCAATTATGACGTACGTTTCTACGATTTTAGGGTTATGCTTCGGTTTAATACCTAGACTTAAACTAAGATTTAAGAGGACCTTATTAAATTGGGCCTAAGTAAGGTAATTTACAAAAATTAATTATTCCAATTCGTTTTATATATAAAGTCATTCCAAATTTTAAGTGAAATATTCTGTATACATACGAAAACTAGTATATTTTACAATCTTATTAACTAAAAACGATTTTATATTATTATTAAATATTATCACATAATAATGGCATATAGGCACTACTCATTTAATCTATCTAAAAAAAATATCTATGGAAAATATATTTAAAATCTTTGGTCCCAAAACCACAAAATTATTTCATGGTTGACATGATAGGGCTTTTAACATTCACTGAGCACCAACATTAAAGTGGTTCATGCATGGAAATATTTCTAAGGAACATGATTTAGCAAGATACCTACAGGGTACACTAAAAATCATGGACCTTTTGTAAAGCGCTCATTCCTAGTTATTATTAGATTAATATTTGTAACAACGTTATGTTCAGGCAATAAATTTCTAGTAAGTAAAGTATTATTATTTTTAAATTTTGTAAAGTCTGCAAGTGTGAATTTTTAAAGTGGCTAAAAATCAATAATATACCAACAAACTAATGATTATACTCTATATTTGATACTTTTGCACTTGCTGTGAAGTGCAGCTTTGTAGCAGTGGGCATTTTAAAGTAACTAAAAATTAGAAAATTACTTTATTGATTTAACACGAGAAGAAAAAAATATTGCCATGTTTTTCATAAGGTCCGTCTTATGTACTTTTTACCTAATGTTGCCTCCACAATATCTCAAACTGATTATAATTAACCTAAAATTTTTCAAATAAATTTAATTGTATTATGAACCACCATAATGTCGCCCCACAATGTATAAGCTATATCTCATTGTGATTCGAAATATAGACTTTATCGCAACCTCAAAACTCATCTCAAGCTAGTAAACAACCCGTATTCACTAAAAGGTTTAAAATTTCGATCGTCGGAATATTTAGATCTTATGGTCTCTCAGTTGTGTTTTTACCGTGGCATTATTTTGATATGCCATAAAACTTTGTTAATATGATTTGTTTGCAATTACATTTTTTTTAACAAAAAAATAATTTTACCCGGATGTTTTTGCAAATGTCGTTTTAATTCTATGGAAGTACGTACGTACTTCTTAATTGAGGATGGTTGTAAAGGCTAATGTTTCTAAATTTTTAGTATTTTGTAGATCTTGACATCCTAATTAAAAGTGTCCAATGTACTTCTTACTTTGAAAATATCTGAAAATATGATGAAGTTGCCAACTTAAAAAAGCCATAACTAAAAAACTAGTCATAGGATAGGATTACGGCCATGGACACTTTTAATCAGGACCTCAAAATCTACAAAATATTAAAAATTTGTCGAAAGCCATTTCCCATAAGTTTTGTGAGGGGTCCTTTAGAGCCTTTAGAACCCTTGAGTGAATCCGGATGCAAATATTTTTAATATCCTAGGACTCTGCCTTTGAATTTCAACATTTAAAGAAAGCCGAATAGATAGGCGCACTATGATTCATTCGCTACGTGACGTGACTTCGGAGCGCGCCGTCTTTTATTGCATAAAATAATACAATATTTTGTGTCTGAAATCGATCGAAAATGGAGACAATCGTCTCCAAAAACGGTTGCCACATTTTTGCACTGATCCGTCGTTCTTTAAATATTGAAATTCAAAGACTCTGTATATCTTTTTCGGTAGGTATTTATGTTGTTTTTAATATAACAGCTACATAGGTTCCTGGATGATGCTCCTCTATAGGTTCCTAAGACCAACTCATCTATGTAAATGCTAAACTTTCGGTGCTTGATTTACCATATTTTTGAGATAAGCCACTGACATGCCATGAGTCTTGGTTGGTGTGTTACCCGGTGTCAAAGAATCTAAGTTGCTATTGTAGTTGCATTTTAAAGTTTCTAAATAGGCACACCTAGAAGTAAGAAAAAAAGATTGTAGTTGATCCAGCTTATTATTTACGAAGAAATGTTCACATTTTTAATAAGAATTAGTTTTTTTGTTGTTATAAATATTTTCAAGGTTTGGTTATAGGGTAATTACTTTTAGACAAAATATGTTTGATATCATGACATAAATATATAGAGTTTTCTAATTAACATGGGTAAGTTGATACCTATTTCCAATACAACCGGAACTGCCACCATATTAAAAATATTTTAGATGGGTCGTCCTTATCAATATTAGTCATACTGTCAAATTTTCAAAATTTTTCTAGGTATAATTTTTTATATATTGAACGAAGCTGTTCCTTCTGGGATACCCCGTATAATTAAACATTAATAAGTTGTTTAATTACCGACAAAACCAAAAAAAATACGTAAAACAATATAAGATATGCTGAAAATGTAAACATCACTTTCTAGCACAAGAGACTGTTTATCTAGCCGTAGAGACTATTAACTAATTTAAAGGAAAAAAAAACAGGGAAAAATATAAAAATATAAATATATTCTATTGCATCATTGTTCAACGATTAAGTAACAATGTGATTTACAACTCCCCATCTTTATTTACTATAATAATCAAGTGAATAAAAACATAACCCAACGTCTTCCGGCAACTATTCTATGGCGTTGTTGCCAATGAAAGCTTCTAGACAGAGGAGAGATTGATTTGACTATTAAATTTTATTATTTTTTAAAATTGAGGTATACTATTTCTTACTATTTTGTGACTTGAAAATGTATTTATTAGTAAAAATAGTTCTTTTCGGAGCTTTTATTATCGTTCTTTTGTGTATTCGGTAAGTAGTATATATGAAACGTATTTATTTATTGTAAAATTTCAAAAATGGAATGTAGCGAAAAAAATGAGGGCGGTGACTAAATTCCTCTAAATGAAGATATGCTGAAAAATTAAATATTCATTTATACTTTGTTGAAAAGAATGTTGTGCAAAGTACTTTTGAATGATCTATTAAATGTATATGGATAATATTGGTTTTGTACTAGACTTAAATTTTTGAATCAAAACTTTAAACAACTTTTAGTAACTCGTACATCGGGAGATTAGGTACATATATTATAATAAATTAAAGTTTAAATAAAAAATAATGGAAAAAACGAATTAAGTACGCTGTAATAAACTTCAATTTAAAATTCTTACCTGTATTGCTTATTCATAGTAACATAAACCACAGGATTGACACAACTTGCCAAATAGATCAAGAGGTAACCCAACACGTGAAGTGGAGCATGTCTAACTTCATTGTCAAAAATCTTCACTATAGTAATTGGCAGATAACATACAACAAAACATATAAAGATGACCAAAACCATCTTCGTAATTTTCATTTCGCTTCTTTTAAATTTGTTACCATTTGTACTGTGTTGTGCCAGTCGTTTGTGAGATTTTCTGACGACCCAGTATATATTCGAGTAACATAGTACAATAATTACTGAGGGTAAAGCAAATCCTATGATAAAAAGGGCTGTCTTTGATGAATGACCTAAAATATAAAATTATGTCACAACATATTTTCCAATATACACGGTGGCTTGGTCTCAACGCAATTCCATAACATCCAAACTACTCAACTTAATATTTTTTAAAAACAGGGTTATAATTAGGCATTAGTTCATTATTCTATTTAATTTATTTTAAATTATATAGGGTGTTCCAAATAGTCTGGGCATTACCAATATACTTTTTTTTAACGGAACACCATATATATTATATTATTTTCTAATTCCTATATTCACAAATTTCTTGTATAAAATGTCATATATGTCTAAGTTCAATTGTTTTTGAGATACTGACATTTAAAATAGGGCATTTTTAAATTTTGACATGCTGTAGAATTGGAACGGAGCATCTTAGATAAAAATGGTCTTAACTTTCCTATCTTAGTTCGACTTCAGGTTTAACATGTTAAACAAACAAAATGGATTTACAAATATCATTATTGACAATTTGAGTCAGAAATTGATATTTATCTTCGTAAAATACACGTGGTTTTTGTGTTTACTTCATAAATAAATCTAATTCATAACAACCATATTCAGTAGAGAGGTTTTAATTTAGACCATCTAAATATTATTTAGATCTTTGTAGTCTCCCAGTTGCGTTTTCACAGTGGCCTTATTGTGATATTATTCCATAATATGATATTTTTGTGAAAATTTGATTTTTTTTTGTAATTAAATAGTCTAACCGACAAACAATATAACCGGGATGTTTAGGCAAATAAAGATTTAGTTCTATTGAAGTACGAACTAAAATAATTTTTTTTTATTAACTAAACAAAAACCAAAAAAAAAGTATTTACAATGCAAAACTTGTTTCATTTATTCTAACATTTGTTATTTAAAGCCCAGAACTGTCTATTTAGAACGGAAGCACCCTATATATTGTATGTTTGAAGGTTGAAGATAATGACGTTTCTTGAATGATAGAAGAGTTTTAAATTTAGAACCCTTAAGTGAATGTGGCTGTAATAATGTAATGTGACAAGACTTGATTTTAGTTACAACCACAAATTTTGTAAAAGTGGCTGCGAAATAACTTGGTTGTGTAGCGCTCGGTCGTTCTCGGACACAAACACAAAAGTGAAGGGATTAGCCAGTTTTTGCCAGCCATCAAATTCCGCTAAACGATTTTCAAACGTTAATTTCTCTGAAACTAGACAAATAATTTTGTAAAATAGTAGAGTCTAGTGTCCGTATAAGTAGCATAGAAAGAAAGTTTTTAGCGGCAGGCGTACAAAGTTGTGCATCTAGGTACACAGGAACGCCAAAGGTAATAGGTTCCCTGGGACACAGATAGGCAATGACAGGCTGTTTTGTCCTTATTAGGACTCATCAAAAAGCCAAAACCTGTAAACAATTCCCAATAAAGCTAAAATATGCTTTCAAGATATTTTTAAGAATAAATGTATAATGAAAACCTTATTGTATCACCATCGGTGGAAATTAACTCAATGCAAAAGATAGCCATTAGATGTGAAAACATAAATACCAATAAACCAAGTACGTTATGCCAACACATCCTGTATAGAATACGGTTTTGCGCATCCCTACACTTTTTCTACGAGTTTGTAGATTCAAATATAGATCGCGCTGCAGTGGCCCACAATTAACAATAAATAATTTTATATTCAGTGGCCAATATATCATTCTTTCTGGGGAAACGAAATTTAGGTTTCACGAGTTAGAACTGAAGGGATCATCGAAAATGTATATTTACAAAACTTGCCGACATCTATTAGCTTAGCAGAAATCTAGCGGTCCCGACAAGTTAAAAAAATGGGTCATTGCCGGTTGACACGCGATTAAACATGAGGCAGAGTTAGCAAGCGTGAATATTTCGTCAAAAATGTTTTTTTTTTTTTTTGCGGCTTTATCATAAAAAATTAGTTTTCGATGGTCCCTTCTATTAATATCGGGATATAAGCGTTTGAAAATTCAAATAGCGTAGTTTTATTGGTTGGTAAAAACTGGATAATAATTTTTCACTATTAAGTAATTTTGTTCGGGTTTGTTCGTTTTACTATTAAGTAATTTTGTTATTTATTCATCGGATAATAGATGAGTTGATTGAATCCATAAAATAACAATCCAAGGAGGAATTTGCAGACCATTGCACTCTATCTGTAACTGTTCGCCACCTTTGTCACTTTTCAAGTGTCCACATAAAGATAGGACCTTCAATTTAAAACTAAACATATTTTCAGCAAAATTGACTCCTAAATATAAATATAAAACAATGCATGTTTGATGTTTATATTTAAAATAATTCAACAAATATCTTTAAAGGAATAACCGGAGATAAAACAGCCATATTGAAATACCATCCCAGTCTCCAGAAGGTTGTTGAACGACTTCTTTCTTTCGCTCTTTTTATTCAAAGTTAGCACCAGAATATGGCCCCAAATATTTTACAGTTACACAGCTTGCAATGTCAGCAGACTTTACAACGAACTCGTTGACTTTTAGTTTTAGTTTGGGAACTTACCGTATTCGTCCCTTTTAATTGAACATGTTCCTAGTCTTTCATCCATACCATATACACCCCATTTCCCTAAAAGTGTGGGTATTTGTAAACCATAACTAAATATCCAAATTAAAGAAATATATAAAAACACTTTTGTTTTAGTGTAGATTTGGGTGTAAAGTTGGGGCCAAGCGATTAAAATGTACCTAAAAATGTAAAATTGTATTATACATCCCTAATTTTCTGTATGTAATATTCATATTATATGTATGCTACTTAATGTAATAAATATATGAAATTGATAAATGATGAGAACTAACATATAATAAGTAAGCAAGGTATAGATTTTCACAATAAATGGTTTTGACCTGTTAACTGCAATAAAATTAAAGGGTCGATCCCATTGTGTGGACAAGAGTTTAGCAATAAATAAACTTTGAAGGTGCAGTAAAGGGTCGGACTAAGAAAATTACGTTATTTTATGCCTATGATGTGTTCATATTATTTTATTGAAATGAGAAGAAGCAGTAGTACAGAGAACCATAAGAATTTTTTACAGTAATTACATGATGGATTGCATTTGTTTTATCACAAACACATTTTTTTAATAATTCGACAACACTATAACTTAAGGCGGAGAAGTATTTTTTGGCGTAACAATTGATTTTGATTATTGATGGCACATGTGCTTCATAGCATTAAAAATAAAGGATTTTGTAATACAACTAAACACTTCCCGTGAGAAGGAAAGACTGACATTCAATATTTTAAAGTAATAGGGAGATGTCTAAACATTTAAAATTATCTTATATCTTATATCTTATCTCTTTATCTTATATATCTAAATTATTATAATCCGGCTCCGAAAATAAATTCTAGGGATTAATGGATCAAACGCACTTAGCACCCACTTTATTACAGTCATTAAATAAAAACCATTTATCGTGAAAAGGACTTTAACTAGTATAAAGAGTAAATATTTATAAATGACAGTACTAATTCTTACTTTTACAAAATTTGTTATTACTAGGGTTCGTAAACATGCTGCCGCACCATGGACGCAGCAGGGACCCTTAAATAAATTATTTTGTTAAAAATAAGCGATAATATAGATGATCATGATTTGTAATTTCCTAAATACGGGTTTTACAAGTAGGAAATAATTTATTTTAAAGATATACAGTCACAGCCTTCTTTATTCAAAAAGAGGGTTGTGATACTGTGTCTGCAAAAAATTTTGCATTATAACAACTTTTTTATGCATCTGTTTTCTGAAAACCTATTATTGGCATTAGGTTTTATATGACCCAAAACAAACAAAAAGTTTTAAATTTTGGACTTGCGTTACACATCTCAAATGTCATTGGAAAATTTTAAACTAGCGAAAGTATACTTTTTTAGAGATGCGAAAAAAAGAAAAGATAAGAAAATATTATGTCTCATCATTTTTTGAGTCCAAATCCAAAGTTTTGTTTAAAAATTTAAAATTTTATATTTTTGTAAATCAATAAATTAATATTTAATATCAATTAACAAATATCGCTTCACAGGCAAGTTTAAAAAAATATATTTTCCTTTAACATAAAATAGTTTTAATCTAGTACATAGAATTTGTAAAAAAAAAAAATAAAAATGTGTTCTAGATAAATTTAAAATTTTTTAAATAGTATAGAGGTCTTCACAATTTTTGCAAGAAAATTCGTATTTGGTATATAATCGGTTAATTCGATAACTAAGTTGTGAAATGTCGTTAGTCTGATTCAAAATAAGTATTTTAACTAAATTGGCCCAAGAAATATTTAAAAATAGATAAAAATTTACAAATCACAAAATTACATTTTTTAAACGAAAATTTGGATTCCGACTGAAAATATGATAAAAATCAATTTTTCTTATAATTTTTTCGTATTTATACAAAAATGATATTTTCGTCAGTTTGAGATTTTCCAATGACTTTGACAGGTGCAACAACGCCACAGGTCAAAAAAAAGCTTCTGTTTCTTGTTCTAGAAACGTCTGTGGTTCTAGGTAATGCAGAATCCAATAATGAAAAGAGATTGATCAAAAACAAACAAAAAAGTTAACCCATATGGTGTAAAGTTTTCCGCGGACACTGTATAGGCACTGATTTGTTTTAAGTGAAATACCCCGACCATATAGATATAAATGAAAATAAAAGTAATCATAAAAAAGATTCTTAATTCCTTGAAGCTATAATTCCTTACCTATTAATTGATATACTTGCTATACTCAATAGTGATACGCCTATAGTACCATATCGAAGAGTTGGTATCATCATGCAAAGGACTTCCCCATGAATCCAAGTTCCATGAAAAAATTGACTAGCAGAAAATGGAAGGACTAGGAAGCAGAACAGTAGATCGGACAGGCACAAGCTAAGAAAATAATATCTAAATTAAGATTTTACTATTGTATAAACTTAACAAAACAAGAAATAAATAGGTACATATATTTCATGATACAAAGACTAAAGATATGATATTCAAAGGTTGTGACATCATGTGGTGAGTAAAATTTATATTTGTAACTAATTGCTATTGCTGTGGTGGGTGTAAAAAGAAACGTTTTTTAAAACAATTTGTTTATTGCCCGTTTTTAAACGTTTTTTTTCTGCTTAAAGAAAACATTTTATTACCGAGCGAAGTAGCTTTTGACTTTTCTACTTTAACAGTGCAATATTATGACCAATAAAATGACTAATTATTAGGAGAAAAATAAATAAATAAAGAGGTCATTGAGCCGTAATTGCAATCTTAGAAAGTTTTATTATCATGTCTGACAGCTGCAATTTTCAGCCCAGTAAAAGCGGTACTTATTTAAAAATTACTCTAAATTTAACGAGGTATAAAATTGTTCACTTAGTTCTTCCGTTAGCCATAAACAGGATATTAAAATTAACGTGGCGCCTAAGAAACTTTAGTTGAGAAATCCTATAAGGTCACAATCAATAATAAAATTATAAATTAATAAAAAATTAGTAAAATAAAAAATATGTTCATTAACTGACAAAGAAAACAGAATAGTAGTTTGTACAAGAGTGAATATATGATGTTAGTGTCGCACGAGAAAGTAAATTCAAACTTCCGAGCGTAATATGGACAATCTACCTGAGTCGTACAGTATGTTTTTTCTACGACTCAACTTCCGAACTTGAGGCGTTACTAGTTTTCAAAATTTTACGTTTCGTTCTTTAGATACCAACTTCAAGTCAATTTTTTTTATACGAACCTGGTATTTTAAATACAGTTTTACGGAAATTTAATACAATTTAAAGGATTTCGAAATTTTAACATACTTTTTAAAATTATCTTTTTATATCATTACGGTCCTGAACATTTAAAGCCAAACTAAAATAAAACATTTCTAATTTGAAAAATTCGTCCGTTTTTACTCAAAGTGGCCTGATATTTGATATTTTGTAAGAAAAAAGACCCAGAGTCTCGTCCTCAAATATTTTTCTGTCTGTTTATTTTTTTTACATGTTTCGCCTGAAACTAACATTATCGGACCTTATAAACAGTAAAATAAATTGAAATTGTTTTTGAAACAAATATAAGCGCATCAAAGTAACATAACTAGACCAACACTTCAGTTACATCTTTTTTAATTGGCAGTCTTAATTTTTTTCTGTTTTACATTATTTCGATCTAGGTATAAGGCAAAAACCATAGGACTTAAGATATCTGTTATATTAATAAAATACCAATAAAAATAGAAACCTTTAAATTGAATTATATTTCTAAAGCATAAAGGTCCCTAAAATTGTATTTAAAATTCCAGGTCCGTATTTAAAAAAATTGACTTGAGATTGGTATCTAAGGAATAAAATATCGAATTCTAAAACTAATAACGCCATCTTGTAGAACATAAAAGACAGGTACATAAAAGTGTTTTTAATTTTTTTCGCAAGTCAAAAATGAAGGCGTAAAGAATTCAAACCCAAAACTAAAAATTTCACTTCTTTTCGGATGTGTTCGGATAATACGCAACTTTTTCTCAATTTAACCATCGTGGTATTTCTTACCGTTTTCGAAATACCCTTGTACGCCCACGAATTTGTAGCACCCTGTATATAGATATAAATTCGTATGAAGCTGGTAATATTGAAGAAGAATTTAGAAATATTAGTAGGATGGAACCTAACCAAAGTGCTTTCATTAAACAAAATAAATATAATAATAATTAAAAGGTATTTATAGGAAATAGGCAATGGAAAATCAAAGTACGTATTGAAGTTTTAAAACATCTATTTGTCTTCAAAAATAAGACCACTCGGAAAGCACGTCAGTACAACACTACTATGTCTTTCTAAAAACGAACCTAACAACCCCCTTTACATATACGTAAATTATTTATCCTTAAAGACATATTTATGATATGGATATATTAGGTTACACTGTGCCTCTTAAAAATTCCAGACAACAAGAACCCATTGATTAAGTTGTTTTTGCCTATCGCTGCGTTATATTCTAACACGCCCCCTCAAAAAAAAATTAATCAAAAAAACATATCTAAACTTATATATCCTATAATATACAAAATTAAAGTAATCTCATCCAAACTATATTCTTGATATACCAGTATCTCAATAATCGTGCTTTCCTTGTGTTTTCTGGGAGTAATGACAATAATGGCCCAACATTTGTTGTTAAGATTGGGGAAAACCCAGAAAAACCCAATCAGACCATTTAGTTACTTATATCTATAAGACCTAGTCCTGCTCTAAATTCTTGAAATTTAGGCGCTGGTAGTGGCTTTGTCAATACATCAGCTATCTGTTTATCTGTGGAAATATATTGTAACTTTAATATACCTTTCATTATCTGCTTTCTAGAGAAATGGTATTTAATACTAATATGCTTCGATCATTTGTGATTTGTTGGATTATTGGCTATACTTATGCAATCGTTATTATTCTCATAAATTATAATTGGCTCAGTAATATTTATATTAATACTAATTGCCAGAGACTTTAACCAAAGTGCCTCCCTGACAGCTTCAAAAATACACACAATACTCAGCTTCTGTCGATGAAGCCACTACTGATGTTTGCCTTTTTGTATTCCAACTTATCACACAATAATCGAATAATTTAAACAAATATCCTGTTGTACTTTTTTTTTTTATTACTTTCATCATCACCTCTCCAACCCAAATCAACATAACCACTTAAAATATTTTTGTAATCACCTCGTATATAAGTCAGTTTAAAATTAATTGAACCCTTAAGATATCTAAGTACTCTTTTTAGACATTTTCAAAGTTCTTTGTTATTATTATTAAGATATCGACTTAAATATTAATAGAGGTATTTAAATCGGGTCGTGTACACATCAGGTACATTAAATAACCCAAAAGGTTCCAAAAAGGGTATCATATTTCTATTAAGAATTTAAGCTTGTATAATCTAATTTATTTGGAAGAGGAGGGCTCACAGATTTACAATCTTGCATTTTAAACTTATTTAAAATAGTTTTTATATATGGGCGTTGATCTAAAGTTATTGAATTATCGGTTCTTTCAATTTTTATGCCCAAAAACAATTTAATATCTTTTAAATCTGCCATAGAAAATTTATTTGCCAAATAATTTTAAAATTTGTCATTGTGTGATTATTAGCCGTGACGAGATCATCCACATAAAGTACTACATAGATATTTTAGTAATATCTTTTCTATCTAAAATATAAATGCAATGATCTACTGAGGAATTTCGAAAACCTTTATAGGAAATAGGCAATGGAAAATCAAAGTACGTATTGAAGTTTTAAAACATCTATTTGTCTTCAAAAATAAGACCACTCGGAAAGCACGTCAGTACAACACTACTATGTCTTTCTAAAAACGAACCTAACAACCCCCTATACATATACGTAAAATATTAATCCTTAAAGACATATTTATGATATGGATATATTAGGTTACACTCCCCTCTTAAAAATTCCAGACAACAAGAACCCATTGATTAAGTTGTTTTTGCCTATCGCTTCGTTATATTCTAACACGCCCCCTCAAAAAAAATTAATCAAAAAAACATATCTAAACTTATATATCCTATAATATACAAAATTAAAGTGAATTCTCATCTAAACTATATTCTTGATATAGCAGTATCTCAATAATTGTGCTTTCCTTGTGTTTTCTGGGAGTAATGACAATAATGGCCCAACATTTGTTGTTAAGATTGGGGAAAACCCAGAAAAACCCAATCAGACCATTTAGTTACTTATGTCTACAAGACCTGTCCTGCTTTAAATTCTTGAAATTTAGGGGCTTAGTGGCTTTGTCAATACATCAGCTATCTGTTTATCTGTGGAAATATATTGTAACTTTAATACACCTTTCATTATCTGCTCTCTAGAGAAATGGTATTTAATATTAATATGCTTCGATCTTTTGTGATTTGTTGGAATATTGGCTATACTTATGCAACCGTTATTATTCTCATAAATTATAATTGGCTCAGTAATATTTATATTAACACTAATTGCCAGAGACTTTAACCAAAGTGCCTCCCTGACAACTTCAAAAAAAAGAGCCATATACTCAGCTTCTGTCAATGAAGCCGCTACGGATGTTTGCCTTTTTGCATTCCAACTTATAACACAGGTATCGAATAATTTAAACAAATATCCTGTTGTACTTTTTCTATTACTTTCATCATCACCTCTCCAACCCAAATCAACATAACCACTTAAAATATTTTTGTAATCACCTCGTATATAAGTCAGTTTAAAATTAATTGAACCCTTAAGATATCTAAGTACTCTTTTTAGACATTTTCAAAGTTCTTTGTTATTATTATTAAGATATCGACTTTAAATATTAATAGAAGTATTTAAATCGGGTCGTGTACACATCAGGTACATTAAACAACCCAAAAGGTTCCAAAAAAGAGTCATATTTCTCTTAAGAATTTAAGCTTGTATAATCTAATTTATTTGGAAGAGGACGGCTGATAGATTTACAATCTTGAATTTTAAACTTATTTAAAATAGTTTTTATATATGCGCGTTGATCTAAAGTTATTGAATTATTGGTTCTTTCAATTTTTATGCCCAAAAACAATTTTATATCTTTTAAATCTACCATAAAAAAATTTTATTTACCAAATAATTTTTGAAATTTGTCATTGTTTGATTATTAGCCGTGACGATGACGAGATCATCCACATAAAGTACTACATAGATATTTTAGTAATATCTTTTCTATCTAAAATATAAATACAATGATCTACTGAGGAATTTCGAAAACCCTTTTTTTTTTTAAGAGCCTTTTCAAAAATTTGAAACCAACATCTTGCTGAATGTTTTAAGCCATAAAATGCTTTATGTAATCTACATACTTGATTAGGCTTGCTTTTTACACCTTTAGGTATTTTCATAAAAATTTCCTCTTTTGATATTCAGTTCAGAAAAGCCGTTTTAATATCCATGTGGTGAACTAGAAGATTAAACTGATTAGCAAAAGCAATTGCAAATCTAAAACTTGAAATTCTTGCAACTTGTGCAAAAGTTTCGTTATAATCTTTTAAATATTCTTGACTAAAACCACGAGCAACAAGACGAGCTTTATTATTTTGATGGGTTTCCAAATTCATCATTTTTAATAGCAAATACCCATTTACAATCAACAATATTTTAATTTTCAGGTTTTTGATATCAAAGACAATGTATTGTTTATTTCCAAAGAATTAATTTCATCCTGAATTGCTACTTCCTACTTAATTCTATCATTTAATTTAATTTCCTGATATGGTGTAGGAATTTTTACTTACTATCGATTGAGCACACATAAGATAATCATTTAAGAGATCATCTTCATTATAAGAAATAAACGGTTGATCCTTGATCCTGTCACTCCTCCTTAATTCAGAATTTTTATCAGATTTTATTCAGAAATTTATTGTGACTGTTCAGGTAAAGACTCGGTTTCAGAGGGCTTATCTGTTTCAGTTACAGATTTATTTATCAAACTTTACTACTGATTTTGACAAAACGTCAGATGCATCAGTTTCCACACTTATATGTAGGTACTCTCATCTGTTTCAGTTACAGATTTATCAAATTTTACCACTGATTTTGACGAAAAGTCAGATGCATCAGTTTCCAAATTTATACGGGAGTTTTTCAAATTAACCCCTTTAGACTCAACTGCTGTCCAGTCATCAAAAATTTGTCTCGTCTACCATACCATTCCACACGTTATAGTCGTTCGGTTCATACCCAACTAAAATCGCTTTCCAGGATTTTTCATAAAATTTTGTTTTCCTGGTTTTATTATGTACGTATACAGTAGAACCAAAACCTTTAATATTTGTGGCTTTTTATTATGCCACAATTCATATGGTGTTTTAGAATGACTTAACAAGGCCTTAATGGGTGTCAAATTAATTAGAAATGTAGCAATAAGAATTTCCTCACCCCAAAAGAAAACTTTTTCTTACTTAGCGCCAGATATCATTGCGCGACCTTTTTCAGTACATACACATACACCATTTAACTGTGGAGTGCTGGTGTGGTCAAATGATAATAATTAATGCCCCTTTCTACACAAAAACTTTTCATTTCCCTGAACATTAAAAATACATCTGATTTATGTTTTATTAAATATGTAACACAGTAGTGCGTATACTCGTCAACAAAAATACAAAAATTACAAAATAATTTTTGTCATCAACAGTTGAAGGAGTGATAGAACCACAGACATCGGTATGAATAATAAATAATGGTCGTTTTACATGATTTTTATTTTAAACCTTTTGAAAAAGGGACACGTGTTTGTTTACCATTTATACACGCTTCACAAAAACCATTTATGGGTGTAACCTGATCTCTTTGACCCATATCTTTGACCATATGTTTATTTTTCATCTCTAAAAATTTAAGTTTACCAATGTGCCCTAAAGGTTCATGCCATAATTTATAATTGGGTAATTTTTCAGTATTATGTAATTTAAGAATAGAATTTATTACATTAATATTGACCAAAAAAAAATCAATACCTATCAAATTACTGTCAGTCAAAGACTTACCCTTCATTATGGTTTTACTACCTTTATTTACAGTTAGTCCATTTTGACCAAAGGTAATTTTCATCCCAGTCTGTTGCATTTTTCTTACAGATAGTAAGCTATACGGGACATCTGGACAGTACAGGACATCTTTAAGTAGCCCTTGAATGCTCATATTACTGGTCACACATAGTTCCCTTCTTAATTTCAGTTATGTATGTTCCACTTTTCGCCTTCATCGGTGTCTGTAATTCGACGAAATTATGGAATAAATCATCTCTGTTGACAAGGTGATCGGATGCGCCAGAATCCAGTAGAAAAGTAATTTTATTACTGTCATTCTCGTGTTTAAAATTTCCTGCCATTAAAACAAAACTATGTGGATTGTTATTAGTTGATGAAGCAGGTTACTGTACTTTGAAGAGTTCGGTTTCTGTCAATATTTTGGTATTTTATTGTTTTCTTTAAAATATAAACAATTTTTCTTTAGGTGACCCTTCCTGCCACAATAGTAACATTTAGTATTGGATAATCTATTTGGTTTAAACTGGCGACTCTTATATTTCCCTTGATAATTTTTGGTCGATTCAAAATTCTGTTTCTTTGGCGTGTCTCTAAAGTCTGCGTGCAGAACTTTTAATTTTGTGTCTCGAGTTTCTTGTGTCAATTTGACTTCGTGGTCCAAAAGTCTTGTTTTGACGAACGATAACTTTAAATTATCTTTAGATAACGTTTCTATTGCTGTTATAACGCCATCATAGGATTTTGGAAGAGTCAGCAGTAAATGAGATACTCGATCGGTTTTCTCTAATTTTGCCTATTATATATCAGCCGGTGCATTAATTCCGTAATTAGGTCATCAAAGACTGTAAAATGTTTGTTAAGGGTGTAAGGTTATCCAACTTCAAACTGAGTAATTTCTTTCGTAAAGCCAATTGCGTGGCAAGACTTTTGCGTATATAGATAGCGTCTAAATTACGTAAAACATCTCTTGCAGTATTGTCTGACTTTACAAAACTTAGAAAAGAGTCTGATAAATATTCCACAAGAACATTTTTAGCTGTGCGTTCTAATTTAATCCATTCATCAGTAAGCGGATCGGGAATCTCCATATCAATAACTTTAATAATGTCAAGTTCAGTTAACAAAGCCCTAATTCTGAACTTCCACACACCGTATTTATCACCATCAAACGGTTTAATATTTCTTTTAACTTTTAAGTTTTCCATAGTCACTGCACAAATAAACACCCTGTAGTAAATACACAAAATGCAAAATAAAACGCGGCGTATACTGGGCCAATAACCTATAGGAAATAGGCAATGGAAAATCAAAGTACGTATTGAAGTTTTAAAACATCTATTTGTCTTCAAAAATAAGACCACTCGGAAAGCACGTCAGTACAACACTACTATGTCTTTCTAAAAACGAACCTAACAACCCCCTATACATATACGTAAAATATTAATCCTTAAAGACATATTTATGATATGGATATATTAGGTTACACTCCCCTCTTAAAAATTCCAGACAACAAGAACCCATTGATTAAGTTGTTTTTGCCTATCGCTTCGTTATATTCTAACAACCTTTTTCTTTAAAAGCATTTTTAAAAATTTGAAACCAACATCTTGCTGAATGTTTTAAACCATAAAATGCTTTATGTAATCTACATACTTGATTAGGCTTGATTTTTACACCTTTAGATATTTTCATAAAAATTTCCTCTTTTAATATTCAGTTCAGAAAAGCCGTTTTAATTTCCATGTGGTGAATTAGAAGATTAAACTGATTAGCAAAAGCAATTGCAAATCTAAAACTTGAAATTCTTGCAACTTGTGCAAAAGTTTCGTTATAATCTTTTAAATATTCTTGACTAAAACCACGAGCAACAAGACGAGCTTTATTATTTTGATGGGTTTCCAAATTCATCATTTTTAATAGCAAATACCCATTTACAATCAACAAAATTTTTATTTTCAGGTTTTGATACCAAAGACCATGTATTGTTTATTTCCAAAGAATTAATTTCATCCTGAATTGCTTCTTCCTACTTAATTCTATGATCTCTAATTTTAATTTGTAGGAATTTTACTTACTATTGATTAAGCACACATAAGATAATCATTTAAGAGATCATCTTCATTATAAGAAATAAAAGGTTGATCCTTGATCCTGTCACTCCTCCTTAATTCAGAATTTTTATCAGATTTTATTCAGAAATTTATTGTGATTGTTCAGGTAAAGACTCGGTTTCAGAGGGCTTATCTGTTTCAGTTACAGATTTATCAAACTTTACTACTGATTTTGACAAAACGTCAGATGCATCAGTTTCCACACTTATATGTAGGTACTCTCATCTGTTTCAGTTACAGATTTATCAAATTTTACCACTGATTTTGACGAAAAGTCAGATGCATCAGTTTCCAAATTTATACGGGAGTTTTTCAAATTAACCCCTTTAGACTCAACTGCTGTCCAGTCATCAAAAATTTGTCTCGTCTACCATACCATTCCACACGTTATAGTCGTTCGGTTCATACCCAACTAAAATCGCTTTCCAGGATTTTTCATAAAATTTTGTTTTCCTGGTTTTATTATGTACGTATACAGTAGAACCAAAACCTTTAATATTTGTGGCTTTTTATTATGCCACAATTCATATGGTGTTTTAGAATGACTTAACAAGGCCTTAGTGGGTGTCAAATTAATTAGAAATGTAGCAATAAGAATTTCCTCACCCCAAAAGAAAACTTTTTCTTACTTAGCGCCAGATATCATTGCGCGACCTTTTTCAGTACATACACATACACCATTTAACTGTGGAGTGCTGGTGTGGTCAAATGATAATAATTAATGCCCCTTTCTACACAAAAACTTTTCATTTCCCTGAACATTAAAAATACATCTGATTTATGTTTTATTAAATATGTAACACAGTAGTGCGTATACTCGTCAACAAAAATTACAAAATAATTTTTGTCATCAACAGTTGAAGGAGTGATAGAACCACAGACATCGGTATGAATAATAAATAATGGTCGTTTTACATGATTTTTATTTTAAACCTTTTGAAAAAGGGACACGTGTTTGTTTACCATTTATACACGCTTCACAAAAATCATTTATGGGTGTAACCTGATCTCTTTGACCCATATCTTCGACCATATGTTTATTTTTCATCTCTAAAAATTTAAGTTCACCAATGTGCCCTAAAGGTTCATGCCATAATTTATAATTGGGTAATTTTTCAGTATTATGTAATT
Organism: Polydrusus cervinus; assembly: GCA_935413205.1. Taxonomy (NCBI): domain Eukaryota; kingdom Metazoa; phylum Arthropoda; class Insecta; order Coleoptera; family Curculionidae; genus Polydrusus; species Polydrusus cervinus. Next base: position 50,461,891 of record OW284514.1, read on the forward strand.
TAAGAATAGAATTTATTACATTAATATTGACCAAAAAAAATCAATACCTATCAAATTACTGTCAGTCAAAGACTTACCCTTCATTATGGTTTTACTACCTTTATTTACAGTTAGTCCATTTTGACCAAAGGTAATTTTCATCCCAGTCTGTTGCATTTTTCTTACAGATAGTAAGCTATACGGGACATCTGGACAGTACAGGACATCTTCAAGTAGCCCTTGAATGCTCATATTACTGGTAACTTGCATAGTTCCCTTCTAAATTTCAGTTATGTATGTTCCACTTTTCGCCTTCATCGGTGTCTGTAATTCGACGAAATTATGGAATAAATCATCTCTGTTGACAAGGTGATCGGATGCGCCAGAATCCAGTAGAAAAGTAATTTTATTACTGTCATTCTCGTGTTTAAAATTTCCTGCCATTAAAACAAAACTATGTGGATTGTTATTAGTTGATGAAGCAGGTTACTGTACTTTGAAGAGTTCGGTTTCTGTCAATATTTTGGTATTTTATTGTTTTCTTTAAAATATAAACAATTTTTCTTTAGGTGACCCTTCCTGCCACAATAGTAACATTTAGTATTGGATAATCTATTTGGTTTAAACTGGCGACTCTTATATTTCCCTTGATAATTTTTGGTCGATTCAAAATTCTGTTTCTTTGGCGTGTCTCTAAAGTCTGCGTGCAGAACTTTTAATTTTGTGTCTCGAGTTTCTTGTGTCAATTTGACTTCGTGGTCCAAAAGTCTTGTTTTGACGAACGATAACTTTAAATTATCTTTAGATAACGTTTCTATTGCTGTTATAACGCCATCATAGGATTTTGGAAGAGTCAGCAGTAAATGAGATACTCGATCGGTTTTCTCTAATTTTGCCTATTATATATCAGCCGGTGCATTAATTCCGTAATTAGGTCATCAAAGACTGTTAAATGTTTGTTAAGGGTGTAAGGTTATCTCACTTCAACCTGAGTAATCTCTTTCGTAAAGCCAATTGCGTGGCAAGACTTTTGCGTTCATAGATAGCGTCTAAATTACGTAAAACATCTCTTGCAGTATTGTCTGACTTTACAAAACTTAGAAAAGAGTCTGATAAATATTCCACAAGAACGTTTTTAGCTGTGCGTTCTAATTTAATCCATTCATCAGTAAGCGGATCGGGAATCTCCATATCAATAACTTTAATAATGTCAAGTTCAGTTAACAAAGCCCGAATTCTGAACTTCCACACACCGTATTTATCACCATCAAACGGTTTAATGTTTCTTTTAACTTTTAAGTTTTCCATAGTCACTGCACAAATAAACACCCTGTAGTAAGTACACAAAATGCAAAATAAAACGCGGCGTACACTGGGCCCATAACCTATAGGAAATAGGCAATGGAAAATCAAAGTACGTATTGAAGTTTTAAAACATCTATTTGTCTTCAAAAATAAGACCACTCGGAAAGCACGTCAGTACAACACTACTATGTCTTTCTAAAAACGAACCTAACAACCCCCTTTACATATACGTAAATTATTTATCCTTAAAGACATATTTATGATATGGATATATTAGGTTACACTGTGCCTCTTAAAAATTCCAGACAACAAGAACCCATTGATTAAGTTGTTTTTGCCTATCGCTGCGTTATATTCTAACAGTATTTAATAAGAAGAAGGTTGCGTACCTTTGAAATAAAAATTATTTAAAAAAATCTACTCAGGCAAATTCCAGGGGGGCTCCTACAAACGACGCCCATGTATATAATTAAAACATTACCTACTATCAAAAATTATAACAAAACCAAATAACTTTTAGTCTGGAGGTGACGATGACGAATCGAAGAAACTGGTCAGTGATTCAATAAATACTACGAGATTTCAACTTATACGTTCTTACACCTGCTACCGGAAATTGGTGATTTCAACGCTGAGAAATCTCATTAGAAATTAATTTATGTGTGTTAAATAAATATCGATATACATAAAAGAGTGATACATGGTGATTCACAGTGAGTGGCCTATTCGAAGATCTTGAAAACTGCTATAGACCTACTTTATTGAAATGTTGACACTGATCATAATTACGTCTGAACTTAAAAAAAGCTTTATCCGATCCGGTTATTACTGGAAGTTAAGGTCAACGTTGTTGGGTAATTTCCCCTTGCACAATGCATCTTGATAGGTTTTATCATCTTCGAAAAAATAATGTTATTTGATAAAATCAAAAATGGACTTTTTCACTAAATTTTAACCGCGGCGGTGGCTCAAAGGTGAATTACTGACATTCGACCGTGGCGCCCGGGTTCGATTTCCAGAGTGGGCATACGTACAATAAAAAAAAGTATGTCCGAAATTCAGTGGATTAAAGAATGCAGGGAAGAGTGTAAAATGTATCATCTCCCAACCCACCCTATTCACGCCGGTAATCAGGCCGGATGAAATCGGACATCTCGTGGGATGCGGATGAAGATACACACTCCCCAATCGGTAGGTCATGCAATGGCAAGAAACCAAGGGTTAGTCCTTAGGGGGGGGGGGGGGGGGGGGGGGGAGTGTCGCATGCCTGAGGATCGTAATTCGAAACCCACGTTAAGCTATAGGTCCCCTTGGGAATGGCTCTGGCAGCGAACGAAGAGGTAAAAAACCTAATTCGAAAGGATGGCAAGAAATTACACTAAATTTTCATTTTCACCCTATCGTATGAACCAAGAAAAAATTTCCACGGTTTTAATTTCTAAATTCGTTAACTGAGAAAATAATTAAGCAAAATACGCTCTCTAATAAAACACGCGAAGTTACTTACCGACGTCACAACAATTCCAACCAACGGGACTAGTCGATCGCTTTCTAAACTGTCTATGTATATTTAAGTTATCGAAACATAGATAATAATGTTAAACACGGCATTGTATTACGGATAGTGCGGCGCCCCAGTGGGCTACTGCAGCGCGATCTATATTTGAATCTATAAACTCGTAGAAAAAGTGTGGGGATGAAGGTTTTCTATACTGACTGTGCTGGTCTGACGTACTTGGTTTATTGTTAGTTCTATGCTTTTACGTCTGATGGCTAGTCCTTGCTAGAAAATGTTTTAAATAAAACATTTTCAATTACGTATCAATGAAGGAGGCGAACCTCGTAAATACACGCTGTGATTGGTGAGTTTCACATCCTAACAAAGATGGATATAGAATTATACCGGTTCAGTTAAGTGCCCAATTATCCGTTTGGATTGTTAAAAAAAACAGAAAATATACAATGTGGGAGTAGAAAAATAATTACAAAATAAAAATACAAAGAAACCTACCTCGCTATAAAAGCAGCCGCCACTGTTCTGATTTTTGAATGCCTCAACAGGGCCACTAGGGTAAGCAAATTGCCCATTACTCCGACCACCATGATGATTATTGTAAATGTCCCGGCCGCTGACATCATTGGCCGGGAATATCTGAAAAAATGAAAAATAGAATTATTGTTTGTCGTTTATGTAAACGTCATGCCATGTGCTTAAACCACAAAAATGATAACTTTCTTAGAGAAAAAAAAAATACTTTGGTAGTGGTTTCCTCCTCATATATCGTCATTTCCGAAATGATGATAAAGTAACAGTTAAACACGCCCCATTTTAGTATTTATTTTAACTGAGGCTATCAGTGATAATAAATCAACCCCAGTGGCGTAATTAAAGGGGGAGCCCCCCCCCCCCCCCCCCCCCCCCCGAGCCTAGGAGCTCGGATCTAAAAGTCTAATAGCAACTTTATGTTTTGTCTCTCGTTTGGACTCTTAATTTGAATCTTTAAATAATGTATTCTTGGCTTAGATTACAAAGGTCTTATAGGAAACGTTTAGTGTTTCAACTTTTTCTTCTAAAAGTCCTGTTTTATATAGAGATTAAAGTTTCGGAAGCATATCGTTTTAGTTATTGATTTATGATGCAATTTTAAAGAAAAACGAATAAAAAGAATAATATTTTATAGTATTTTTCTAATATATACATGTGTCTGTTCCGTTTTCCCTTATTAAGATCTATTTTAAATCAACAAAAATTGTAATAAAATATTTTTACAACAAAAACAAAAAACAATTAGGTATTTATTTTTAAAGATAAAAATAAAAGTAAAAATTTTAATTGAAACATATTTTATGGAAGAAATGTGATAATTTATAATGAAACTTAAGCATTTGCATCAAAAACTGCTCTTAGATTTACGCTTTTAAAATACATGATTTCTGAAAGAATCATCAATTTTGGCATGGTAAGCGATATTTACTTTTTTTTTGATCATGAAAAACCGAGCTCTAAAAACGCTGGTTAGAGTCATACTCATAGTCATTATGTTAAAATTTTGGAATGACACCAATATTCATATTCTTCACTAGGTACAATATCATGAAATACATGTGGTCTCGACTGTCCCTCTGTCCTATTGATTATCCTACTTGCGCCCACTGAGCCCCCCCCCCCCCCCCCGAGCATATTTTCTGGCTACGCCACTGAACAACCCAAACTGATTTATGAATTTATCAGAGTTCCCGCTAATCGATTTTTCAGGGGCTAAAATCTCCGCACTGTCTGATACTTGAAACCGGATTCTCGATTCGCTGGAAATAATTATATTTGGCGCTGAATATGAAACAGTTTGTTACAAAATTGTTTGTGTGGATTCCGAGAAAATCACGTTTAAAATAGCATTTAGAGGGATTTTATTGGTTGGCAAAATGTCACAATTTTGTGATTTTTGACTAACAATTTTAGAATAGAAACGCAAATGTATGTGTAGGTTGTAAGAACAGACCCGAACAATATTTCTAAATTCTTCTCCAAAGTTACCAGCTCCATGCGAAATTATATCTATATAAATTAAAAATATTGCGTTCTCTTGAAACAAATCCTATTTTTATTGGCGTTTATCTTTTTCCTCGAGCCAGTGGCGGCTCGTCAGGTGAAGTAGGTGAATATTAATTTAATCCGAATGTAACGGTTAACTCCGATGGACAATAATTATAAACACTGCATTTTGCGCGCCCCAGCCGACCGTGTCCGTTAGCTCAAAGCAAGTGAAGACACAACGTCCAACATGGCTTTGATAGTCACCGTTGCTATGATTACGTGACGTCAGTCACACAAGCAGCATTTGTATTAAGATAAAGGGCAATTTAAAAATAGATCAGTCGTATGCACCATTGTTTTAGCATTGATTCGCCTAACCTTACGATATTTATTTTGACGGTTCGCAAAACTTACGGTTATAGATATCGTTTTTACGTAATTTACTGTGAGATTAAAAAGTTTTGTAATTATTTTTCAGTTAATTCAGTAGTGTACGTACCTACCTAGTTGTGTGTTTTAAAAATGAACCCAATTATTGACATAGTTTGTAATTTGTTGGAAACTCCATTCACTCGTTTGACAGATGAGGATAAGAGAGACGTTTTGTTACATGGGGTTTTAGTCGTTTGTTTAAGTACCCGCACTATACCTAGCTCTTCACCATTTTTTAAAACCGCGAGCCGCCACTGCCTCGAGCTACTTAAAACATCCGCTCAGTACTCCGCTTTTCCCGTGTCGGTCTAAAAAACTAAGCTATAATTTAACTGGAGAATTAGCTACATTTAGTGCAGCGCAGGCGCGGTATTGGGTAAGGTTGTATAGAATTTTTACGCGACTTTCTGGTTTTACGGTTATATGAATGCGTGCGTGTGATTCGGCTTTTGTGTATCGCTGACAATAATTACTAACTGTGTACTGTGGAAGTGGTCTTTAGTTTAATTAATGCGAAGAGATTTTTTTCAATATTCACACGAAGAAAAGATCGAATTAAAAGAAAAACCATTACCAGATAGTATTACTAAAAAAACTGTTCTAAGTAGAAGGAAAAGTTACACACGTAAATTCAATAGAGACATTTATTTAAAAAATTAATGGATTTGTAGATGTAACAAAAAAAAATGATTACTTAATACTGTTTTCCCTTCTCTAAAATTTTTATTAGCAAGCAATCTAGGAGAAACGTTGAAGGAGGCTAGAATAGTAGTTTGTACTACAAGAGTGGATATGATGTCCATATCGCACGAGGAAGTAAATTGAGCTCGACGCCATAGGCGGAGTGCCCAAACTTTCAAGCGCAATATGGATTGTCCATACTTGAGTTTTACAGTATATTTTTTCTTCGACTTAACTTCCGAACTTCATATTAAGAATTTTAAAAAATTATTTAATTCAGGATATAACTTGTCTTTTTATAGTTGGCCGTGAACGTGAGAAAGATAATAATTGAATGAAGAAAATTTATTTCGTTGGCAAATCCACGGACCAAATTACACTGTATATTTATCGATTTGGGTCATTTCTTATATTTACACAAAATCACTTTGAATTTGATTATACCCATTTTTCTCACATTTGGCCTTCTGAAGAATAACAGACAAAGAGCGACATATTTGTTAATAAAAATGAACAATTTCTATTTCTAAACCATGTCCTTTGCCTTCTTGCGTGATAAACCCGAACAAACCCTGTTTTTCTGTTTAAAACAAAACGAAAAACATACCTAACTTTAAAACCCTAGTTTTTAATTTTTTTCTAAAAATGTTATAATTTCATCTGTTTTGTCTGGTTTTATCTATTTAAGGAAGATTATATAACCGGTTAGTTTTCTATATCTGTTGTGTATAATAAAAGTTATAAGGTCGATTGGTGTTGGATCCCCATTCAAAATATATCGGAAAATATCACGGTTGACAAATATTTGCGTGGCAAAAAACTAACCAAAGTTAATAAAAAACGTTTATATAGGTTTTATGCATTAAATCTTGTAGAAATGAGCGGAAAACTCGAGATTTTTGAAATAAGAAAGTGATCTGTGCACAAATCTTTAGTTCGGTAGAAATATATTTTGGTATTATACCTTAAATTTTCGCATCATTTCGTGCACTCTTTAGGAAAAAATTGTGTATGTCGTAGACTTTGGTATAAATGTTTTGACTTAAATTTAAAAAGAAAACGACTCGTAAAATTTACGTGTTAATTTGGTTTCTTTGTAATTAACCACTGTGATTGGTCAGTTCCATATCCTAACTAGGATGGATGTAAAATCATATCCCTTCAGTTAACCGGAATGGCTTACTTTTCCAATCACTTTAGTAAAAAGAAAATAGCAAATTTTCATGTGGGAGTAGAAAAAATTATTAGAAATCGTGGTACCAGCTCATATAACTTGGTAGTATGTTTTTCTCTCCTACTTCTATGGAAGTTTTTCAACTTTTTCTTTTTTCTTTATTTAACTAATCTCCTCAAGAGCTTCATTAGGATGTCACTGACAATTTCCTAACTTAGTGTAACTTTTAATATTAATTATTCTTCTGAAGATAAACGTTTTTTTCTTTAAAATATATCCCAGTGAAGGTAGACTTAGAGTAAAAATGTTTAACCATAATTAACTAACCGGCAAGTCTCACTGTGACATAAATGATATTAACAGGCATTATATACTCACAATCAAAGGTGACTGATTAGTAAATTAATAATTAAGGTAACCGGGCCAGTATGATTGTGAGAAAATTATTTCTGTCAATGTTACGTCTGTCACAGTCAAACTTGTCGGTTAAATAATTATTATTAAAATTCTTTGTGCAACCCGACATATAATTTGCGACTATTATTTCTTCACTTTAAACTGTAACTTTTTAAAACAAACCCCTTACAAATACATGTTTCAGTTTGCAAAAATGTATCAGCTCATAAATTTCTAATTTACTTATTTAACTTTTTTCCTGTCACATAATTTACTTAATACGACGATGCCCTTCACGCTGTGTTGTTGTAGAATGGAAACGGTTGTCATGTAACGATAAAACACACATTGATAATGATAAGGAAGTCTTATCTATTTTCCAACCGGTGCGTATTGGTGATTTAAAAAAATATTTCGCCAGTCTTATCAATATTACGTTAAATTTTATGTTAGGTTTAAGTACATAATTATAAGGTAGGTACATATAATTATTTTTATTATATTAGCATTCTTTGGAATTTGCAAAAAATACAATATTTATTTAAATATTTTTTCATCCACCATGATCAGCACAATCACACGTCATATTTAAAGTATACCCACTGAGTTATAATATATTGATGAAATATACGGGGTGTCCGGTAACTTATAGGCCGTAGAATAACTGGAGATACTAGACATCAAACTAAGCCGATTATGTCATATAGGTTTTTTCGGATTGTCACTTTTGTTTTGTTTTTTTGTTAATTTAATTATTTACTATGTTTTTTTATGCTTTGGGGTGTTTAAAGGAAAATATCTCGAAACCCGTTAAAGATATAAAGATCAATCAACTACACATTTTTGACTCAGAAAATGCCCTTTTAAGAAACTATAATTGAAAAAGACCTAATATCACAGGTAAAAAAAAAAATCATAGATTTATGAAGCCTAGTGTATGCAACTAGCGCCCTCTAGTTCGAAACTTAAAAACGTCTACAAATTCTTATTTCTTGCTCATAAAAACATAATATTGCCAACTTTCAATTTGATTCATTAAACCGTTTTAAATTATGGCTTATTTTCGAGAATAAACTTTTACTTTCAACACCCTGTATCTCTAGAACGAGTAACAATCTGAAAAAACTTATATAACATATTCGGCTTAGTTTGATGTCTAGTATCTCCAGTTACTCTACAGCCCATAAGTCACCGGACATCATGAGTATCTAGGAAACAATAAGAGTTACAGGATCGGTCAATGGTGAAAAAGTTGCGGAATTTTGTGCCCAATAATATCGTTAGGAAAAATTTGCGCTTTTTTTTCTTTTTGAAATATTCGAAAAAGACTTACATTTCGGTTTTTGTGTTTTTAAATTAACTGACCTATTTTAACCGCTCAAAGATACCAACTTTAGGTTTAACATGTTAAAAAAAATGGTTTTACGGATTACCATGTTAAACCGGAAGTTGTAACTTTTAGACTAAAAACTAGGGGTAAAAACCATTTTCTCTAATAGCATTTTCGATTTACTGCTCGTGGGCACTCTGAGAGTGCTCTCCCCGAGATTTGCGTGTTCGATTATCAAAATCGAGTTATCTCACCATATGACTAGAAAATCCAATCCCGCACCCAAACTTTAATCCCCCAAACCTGCGGGATTGAGCCCATCGATCCCGATTCCGCGGATCCGCGGGATTTGCGGGATAGCAATTATTAAGCGCTCAGATGTTAGTGGTTCTTCTGTGCTACCTAAGAAAATGAAAATTACGGATTTTCCTTCGCGAAATCACCGCAGGATCCAGCATTTGCGGGATTGGATTCCCTACATATGACTTTGACAGATCTCGGGCAGATCCATGACGTCTTCTAGCGCTCTCGAAGTACTCTTAGAAACGCTATAAGATGCACCATTCCATTACTATAGTCTGTCAAAGTCTCTTAAAATGCCATAATTTTAAACGTCAATATCTCAAAAGCAATTATATATATGAAATATACAAAATATACGTGGAATTTTATAGGGAATTGGATAACAATATAATATAGGTATATATTTGATACAGCTTGTATAATTTAAAATTATTTCAAATTGTAGATCTAATACCTCTTTCTAATTCTGTTTTCGAAAAAGATTGAAAAGTTCAATAGTTAAGCTGCTGTGGAATTCTGCGTTGAGAGCGGGCCACCAAATATAGTACCTTATTTATCAACAACTATATGGTTTGGTAAAAGTGGAAAAACGCCAAAAATATTTCCCTGTGGCAAAAACAGAAGATATTCATTAAACCTCTAATACGTTTCTATATCAAATGAATATCCACCCAATATACCTATATCCTGGATATTGGCGCACGTTTAGATACCCCTAAGAGTTCCACGGGACATCCAAGATATCTAGTGGATACATATGCGCAACTAGAGAGCAGCTTGTGCGGATTAGTCGCCCCTGAATCCAAGATTAGCCCCCCAGACCAATTGGTATTTTACATCATTTTCTATATAGGATGACTTTTTTTTAGAAGACATCTCACGAGGTGTAGTAGGATTGTGTAAGATTTCTGTAAGCTCCCAAAATATAAGTGTCCAGTTGTGCCACTAAGTGGACGTCATGGATATTCATAGACGATATCTAACAGATTTTTAGTGTTGTATGGGTGGTATATCGGTCCTAATTTCTCCTTAACAAATTTACCGTTTGTTCCTGTAATGGATAAGCACACGTATAGGGTATTGATTATCCCCTTAAAAGCAGGGTAATAAGGAACTACAGAGTGTGTGGGTTTTTATTGCATAAATCGTTTAATTGGTTATTCAGAATGAAAAAAACCACAGAGTGCTATTAAATTAGAGGGGGGAAACTGGAGATAGGGGGGAAAATGCAACCCTTACGGTTTTTTGAGTATATCTCGAAAAGGAAGCATAATTTGTGGGTATTTTATAGGAAAAATTTTGTAGAGAGAGATTTTCTATCGAATTGGCGTAATTAAAAAATTTACAAGTCTATTCAGTTCAAATTATGTTTAAAACAATTTAACAAAAAAGTGTAATAAATTAAATATTTTGTTTTACTGTTATGCAAATAACTTTTTTTTGAGCACAACACACAATGAAATTTACATATTTGAGTGTAAAAAAAAATATTAGAATTGTGCCCCTCTACGCCTTCGGAGTATGAAACCAAGGATCAAGTCTGTAATAATATGTAAAAACGAACCCGTTGTCCTTATTGTTCTTATTTTATTGTCATGGTTTAATTATTTTTTTTATAATAACGTATATTAACATTTGTTTGGTTTTATTGGTCTTAATTAGACCACTAACATGTTTAGTTAAGACGTAAATATACAATTCACACTCCATTTTAGAATGCAGTGCAGCTGAAGACCATTAATGCAACAGAGGCGTAGAAAAAAAAGCATAAACAAATCAATCCAAGCGTACCTAGTATTTGTTTACACACTGTTTAGTTCTCTAAAATACTTTTACAGAATTTCCAAATATTGGTGGTAATACGGACGTCATTTGCAAAGATTTTTACTAATAATGCTTGGATTGACGTACAGAAATTTCGTTAAAATACGTTATTATTTGTCTCAAAATGATCACAAAAATAAATCATTATTAAATAATAAATAAAGTTGCTGCAAGTATTATTCCCAGTACCTTCCATACATAATATGCATGAATCTCCGGTGTAACAATGACCTTGTTTTTATGTGATTTATAAAAATTTTCCAATTGATTTCAGTATATTTCAAATTTTTCTTTGCTGTGGGAAATACAATTTTCTTAAAATTATAACAAAAGAATATGATTGTATTTACCTGACAAGGGATTTCGTTTTGCTAGTATTTTTTTTTTGGGTAGGGGGATAGGGGGATTGCTTCTTAGATACAGTAACCCCCCCCCCCCCCCCCCCCGACGAAAAAATATTGTGGTTCTCTACTATAAAAATCTTTGATACGTCACTGATAGTTGGGTGTTCTAGAGTGTTTGAGTTATGAATATTTCTTAAGGTTCCGCCACTGGAGCGCATCTTAGGAAGTATCTCGTCGTCGGCACATGTGTCGCATGTGTAGACAATAATACTTAGACCAAAAAAAATTTTAAGAAAACAAATAGGGACTCAAAGCAATATCAATGATTATTACAAAAAAAAAGACGCAACATACATAAACATGAGTGTTAATCTTATAGTTCTAAAAAGGAAGTGTAAATAATGGGCTCGCTTGCGAAATTATAAAGGGAAATAAACCGGAAGCAGGTATTAATAAAACAAATATAATAGATACATAGTTCAATTAGCACATAACTTATATAGTAGTATGTAAGTAAATGTATTTTTAAAAAAAATTATAGTATTTTATGAAATTAAGTACCTATGTGTCATTCGTTCGAATTACCTCTTCGCTCGCTGCCAGGGCCATTCCCGAAGGGACCTACAGCTTAACGTGGGTTCCGAACCACGATCCTCGGTCATGCGACACACCCCCCAAGGGCTAACCCTCGGTTTCTTGCGCCATTGTATGACCTACCGATTAGGGAGTGTAAACCTTCTTCCGCACCCTACGAGATATCCGATCTCATCCGACCTGGTTACCGGCCTGAATGGGGTGGGTTGGACCATGATACATTTTACAATCTTCTCTGCATTCTTAAACCTACTAAAATTCGGACATACTTTTTTTTATTGTGCGTATACCCACTCCGAACATCGTAGTCGGAAGTCGGAATGCCACGGTCGAATATCAGTGACTCACCGCTGAGCCAAAGCCGCAGTTGTAAAAATTTGTAAGAATAATTTTTTTTTATATATAAATAACTTTTCCACATTCTCCAATATCTGCAGAGTCCAAATTTAAAGTCCATGGGCAGGATTCGCTTCAAGAGAACGCAATGTTTTTAACAAACAGGTTGCCCCAGATAACGATGCACTCTACAGAGGACTCATAAACCATATAGCGTTAGGGATGTTGCTTTTTTATGGTATGGTGTATCTGTGTATCTAAATGGAACTAGAGGAAGTCAAAACGTCTTAGAAACAACAAAATATTCGCATTACCTTTTTTCCAAAAACGGGATTTACCATCCAGGAATTATAGATATATAAACTGCTGGTGAATTTATTTGTTCATTAGAATTGGTAAAACCCAAAAAAATCTTACCTCTGAGTATATTTTTGTGAAAGAGTGGGGTGGGTAGTTGATCCTTCCTCAACCAAATTAAAATAGATACTTTTTGGAGTTTCTAATTATTAACAAAAGTAATTTGAGAAATTTCAAGGGAAAGCTACCCCATGCCCATGCCCAATGATCATAATACATTCTTTTTCAATCAAAAAATACATTATAGACCTCCAGGTACACATACAAACTATTGGTACAGTGTATTTTCTAGAAAGCCCGCCACGTATAGCTATGGGGTAGGGCATGAGGCCCATTCATTGGCGTACTTAGGGGGGGGGGGGGGCTACCAGGCTGCAACCCCCCCTCTCCCGGGCCTAGTAGCTCGGGTCTAAAAGTCTAATTGCAACCTAATTTTTCGCCTCACGCTCGGACTCTTAATTTAAATCTTTTAAGAATATATTATTGGCTTAGATTATTAAGGTCTTGTAGAAAACGTTTAGTTTTTAAACTTTTTCTTCTAAAAGTCCTGTTTTATATAGTTATTGATTTATGATGCCGTTTTAAAGAAAAGCGAGTAAAAAGAATAATATTTTATAGTATTTTTCTATTATGTACTTGTCTGTTCCGTTTTTCCTTTTTTAGGGCTGTTTAAAATCAACAAAAATATAACCCAATGCAATAAAATATGTTTACAACAAAAACAAAAAACAATTACTTAAGTATTTATCTTTAAAGAGAAAAATTAAAGTAAAAATTTTAATTGAAACATTTTTTTATGGAAGAAGTGTGATAATTTATAATAAAATAAATAGTGCGGGAAGAAACGAGAATGCTTTATTATGAATATACAAAACGGCTCTTAAGAAGCAGTATTTTAAAACCTAAGCATTTGCGCCAAAAACTGCTCTTAGATCTACGCTCCTAAAATACATGATTTCTAAAAAAATCATTAATTTTGGCGTGGTGAGCGATATTTACTTTATTTTTAATCATGAAAAACCGAACCCAAAAAACTCTGTATAGAGTCATACTTAGGAACGTCTTATGTTAAAATTTTGGATCAGTATTCATATTTTTCACAAATATAAAAATGTTTTTTTTTTAAATAAAGAGTGAGGTAAGAATATCAAAAAAAAACATTTACAAAAATAAATTAAATCCAACCATGCAGAGGGGGAGAGGTAATAATTTAATTTTCGAAATTTGATAGTAATTAGGTGAATTTTAAACAAATTTTGGGCGCGGCCTCGAAAATTTTTCGCCTGCGGCGCTACTCCGCCTTCTTCACTAGGTACACTATCATAAAATACATGTAGTCCCGACTGTCCCCCTCTCCAGAAAAAAATATCCTTCTTACGCCCACTGAGCCCCCCCCCCCCAGCATGTTTTCTAGCTACGCCACTGGGCCATTTAAATTACTATTTATTGTAAAAAAATATAAAATATCCTATTTCCTAGCTAGCAAATTTTTTGATCTCTTAAAATCTTCCTCTCGTACCTCCTATCCAGAACGAACAGTTTTCGTCAATACAACCTTATTTGGATTCCTATACAACCAAATAAAATAAAATAACTTTTCAAACTTGAAACACTACGCCAATGGTGCGCATCATCCTTCACAGAAGAATTCAGCGCATCATTAAATTTAATCAAAACGATAATAACAATTATTTAAAATATCCTACCTGACCAGCTCGGAAAATTGTGATCTGTTAACAATATCATCTCCCATTATTATAAAAAAAAATGTTGTCAAAATTTATTGAAAATTGGTTCACTAAATTATTATTAATACACTTCGGTTAAATGTATTTCAAAAAACACAACAACGCACACAAACTATTCCCGTAATGCACTTTATAACACTAACATTAGGCCTAACCGAGAGGGTGCTCCCTGTGCACTAATCACCCACAGGATGGTCAAAAATTAACACTAATTGAAACTAATAAAAAACATCGCTCCCGAGTGGCTTTAAGCTGATGTTTAGTCAAAAGTATAAAAGCGGTCGGTTTAAAACTGAATGAATGAACCAACACGTCAATTGTCATTGTATTTTCTATTGTAAACTGTTGTAAGGTACTGGGTTCCATGCGTTGCTAAATGACGAGTTAGTCATGTTATTAATCACGATTTAATTGGAAAAGTAGCGGTGTTATAGCATTGGTAAATTCTGGGTTTTTAAATGTTTTGTGCAGTATAGATGTAATGATGATGATGTACATATGTATGAATGTACAGGGTCATTTCGTGTATTAGCTTTCAGTGGTGCCGAAACAATTTTTGTTTAGAAGAAAAGAAATGGACGACCACGGCGCTGTGGCTCAGAGGTGAGTTACTGACATTCGACCGTCGCGACCCGGGTTCGATTCCCGAAATGGGCATACGTACAATAAAAAAAATATATCCGAAATTCAGTGGATTTTAGAATACAGGGAAAAATGTAAAATGTATCATCTCCCCCCCCCCCCCCCCCATTCACGCCGGTAACCGGGCCGGATGAGATCGGACATCTCGTGGGATGAACACACTCCCCAATCGGTAGGTCCTGCAATGGCAAGAATCCAAGGCTTGGCCCTTGGGGGAGGGGGGGGGGGGGAGTATCTCGTGACTGAGGATCGTGGTTCGGAACCCACGTTAAGCTGTATGTCCCCTAGGGAATGGCTCTGGCAGCGAACGAAGAGGTAAAAGCCTAATTCGAAAGAATGGCAAGAAATGCCAAAGAAATGGGCCTTTGAAAAGGGTTTTTAGGGAAAAAAGAAATGTTGCTCTGTAGACAAAAATATTTGACGAAAATTAAATAAAAAATTTATTAAGTGGTTTCGACCACGTTAAAATGTGCCTTGTTAAATTGCGGTTCTTCTGGTCCGAATTACAAAAATAACCAAGCAAATGTTAGTTTTTTTTTCACCAATGGAATGATAACATTTTTTTCAAAGATATAAGCCAATAAAAACCTTAGAAATAATTACTAAAGTTCACTGTATTGGGAAAAATATTAAAAACAATTTTTTTAATAACGACACTTTCCCTAATCTGTCGAGTCCAAATTAAAAAAAAATATATTAAAATCCAATAATAAACATGGCTAGGATTCGGGCCAAGAGAAAGTAATGTTTTCGGTCCAATTTAGCATATAACGATATAATTTCGCATGGAGCTGGTAACCTTGGAGAATAATTCAGAAATATTGGTCATATGCTCTTAAAGGTACCTACAATCAATAAAGGTTCGGGTTCTCGGGCACTAACAATTTTTTCCGGGCTTGTTAGCCTACCGGACTTTTGTGGCTATCCTGTCTTTCGGGTCAGCCTTGGTTTGCTTATATGTTTTTTTAAATATGCGAAATATGATAATGACAAATCACAGGTTGACAAGTCCAATCAATGAAAATAAAGCAGCATGCAAGTAAACCCCTAAGAAATAATTTAAAATTAAACCTACCTCAAAATTCTAAGACTAGCATAAAATATACACAATTATAAATAAGGAGAATGGTATAAATTTAACCTACTATTAAAACATAAACATTTTTTCCGCAGTTTACACAAAACTAAACTACTTACAGACCTTTATTTCAAGTATATATTTTCTATGGAAATAGTCATTTTTATACACTATACTACAACCCCGCTCTAAAGTCAACAAGGGAGCAAATATTTGGACAGTCTAAAACTTGCATGGGATTTTCTGTCTTCAACCACGATGCACCACCCAGTATATCTAAAAGGCAATGTTTGTCCGGAAAGGGTCTCCCACTTCTAGATATCTTAGAAAGTTGACCTTAACAACTCAAAATTAAGGAAAACTAGAAAATTGAAGAATTTTCAACACTGATACTAGTTATAGAATAAAAAATGAACAAATCTCTAAAATATTTCCTGACAGAATGGTGAATGATATTCATCTCGATAGTTTCATTATTTATTTTACGACGTATTTGTTTATTGAAGTAATTTTTGTATCTTTTGATGTTTTGTGCCATTGACGAACACAGAAACATATTTGATAGCAGTTGTACCGGGTGATTCATTAATGGTGACGAACGGCCATATCTCGGAAACTACGGGGCCTATAAATTCAGGAAAAAAAAATTATAACTAAAGTGGCCATGAGAAAATCCTGGAAATAATTTTTAATTTCCGCATTTTGCCGCAAGAGGGCGTAATTGAAAAGTAAATTTTACATATCTTCGAAAATTCCACATTAAAGTATATCTTTGATAACACCACGTTTCCAAAAAGATCATCATCTTTTTGGAAACGTGGTGGCGATCGCGCCTAATTTTATTTGATCCATAAAGTTTTTTGAAAAAAGTTCATTTAATTCTACAAAATGCTAAATAAACATAGCAAAATCTACTTTTTCCAATTTTTTTATTCTTAACTGTCAATCGACATGTGGTATTCATCTGACGAACCTTGGCAGAACTGCCACTTTAAACAATAACCCTCCAATTTTAACATAATTTAATAACTTCATCTTCCTCACACTTCAGTTTTCTGTTATGACCAGCCTTCAATTTCTCGATTAATTATTAACTTTTTCTTTTCTACATTTTTCCAACCATTCTTCTCAGACAGAGATGTTATATTTTTTATTCTGCATATAAACTTTTACAGTGCCATGAGCCTGAATCCCATATATTTTTATTGTTACAATACCACGTGTGTATTAGTTTTCTCACAGTTCTATTTACTGAACTTACAATTTTGTGCTCCGTTAAGGTGATATCTATTAGTTTTTTCTTTTTTCATTCATTCTCCTGAAGATGAATGCTTCTGCATTCGAAACATGTAGAGATAAAAAGTTTCTCTGAACATACGAGATTCTTTAATTTAATATAATAGTGGAGGAAGACTTTGTGTTCTTATTTCGTTCCTTCTGAATTAAAGAAATATTCATTTTATTGGCAAATCCATGAACCAAATTACACTGCAATATATTTATCGATTTGGCCATTTTTTACATTTACACAAAATCACTTTGAGTATCTATCTTTCTCACATTTAACTTTTTGCAGACTAACAGACCAAAAGCGATATATTTATTAAGAAAATGAATAATTCATTTTTCTCAACCATATAGCTAGTTTGATTAAATTGTTGTGCTGACATGTACAGAAGAAAAAAGTTTGTTGGGGTTTTATTCTACTGGCATAAGAATTATAAATCCGAAAGTACAACAAAATAGCTGCAGAATTCGTTTTAAACAGTTTAAAACGGCTTTTGTACTATTTACGTTCACTATGGTAAAGTTTTTCAAAATAATCGTCAATTTACAAACTAGCAACACTGTTAACGTGAAAAAAGAAGTTGCAATACTGTAAAAATAACAAAACCTTAAAAACTTTAGTAAAAAATAGAATCAATTTTTTTCTAGAAATCTTATAATTTCTGTCTGTCTGTTTTATCTGGTTTTATGTACTCATCTTCATGTTTCACCATTGAAGGAAGACTTATTTGTCTATATCTTAGCGGCGGCGCCAGGGGGGGGGGGCAGGGTCAGCATTGGCCCACCCTAAAAACATGGGTACCCACCCAAAATTGAGGAATTTGGTTTTGCAATGGAATTTCTGGAGGGGAAGGGGATTTGAAGAAATTTTTGATGAGAATGGAGTGGTATTATAAAAGGATGCAACAACGTAATAAAAGGTGAAAAGCTCGATGATGATGACTTTTTTTTTAAGATGTCAGTTTGGACAAGAGGGGAGTTTTGTTTACCTCGCTTATGGCGTTATAGAGCGTGGGGGAAGCGGCGACCTTTTTTTTTAGAAGTCAGTTTTGGTTTGTAATGTCCATCCCAAAAATCATTGGGCCCGCTTGTGCCCACCCATCCCAAAAATCCTGGCGCCGCCACTGCTATATCTGTTGCGTAATTTAAAAGTTTTAAGGTCGATTGGGGGTTGGATCTTCGTTCAAAATATATCAGAAAATATCGCGGTGGATAAATATTTACAGGGCTAAAAACCAACCAAGGTTAGTAAAAAACGTTCATTTTGTAGGTAATAATATTAATATACTTTATTTTATATTTCAAAGCGAAAACCATCCAAAAAAAAAACAAATCAAGAGACCATTTTTATGAGAAGATAGAGGCTTATTATAAGAATCATATTTTTTTTTAAAAATATCAGTGGTGTATCGTTTTTTTGATTAAAAGTTTTTCAGGGAATGTTAACAGTGATGAAAATTTAAAAAACCTTTATTCTGAAAAAAATGTATTTTCATGTGTACTCTGTAAGTATAATTAAAAAAAAAACAAGGCGATTTTAGAGATATTGGAAGAAAAACTATTTTTTATTTCAACACCCTGTATCTAAGTAAAGCGGTTGCGGACATTTATCTTCATATAAAGAATTATTCTTAAAATCGTCCGAGTATTATCGGCTTTTCGAATAAGCAATCAATTATAAAACACCCTGTACATATAACTAAATAAGGCAAATCTGTTGTCTACTTTTTTATCTATGATAATTAACTGCATCAGCATTGATAAAATATAATTCAAAACGTGCAAGCATATTATTAAAATTTTATATTCGTGATTATTTTGTTAGGAACTGACTTATCATTATCATAGTTTAGATACCGCGTTACAACATCCTTGTAAAATACACCGGTTTATAAATACCTAGTAATACCTATATAAGTAATGATATTTTGCCAACCAACAAAATCCCTCTCTAAACGCTATTTTAAACGTGATTTTCTCGGAATCCGCAAAAACAATTTTGTGAAAACCTGTTTCATATTCAGCGGCAAATATAATTATTTCCAGCGAATCGAGAATCCGGTTTCAGGATCAGCCAGTGGGGAGATTTTAGCGCCTGAAAAATCGATTAGCGGGATTTTGTTGGTTGGCAAAATGTCACTATTATCTACATTGCGATAGCGTAGAATTGTCAATTTAAACTCTTTGCGCCGAGCCTACAACTCACTGTTTATAAGAGGGCGATAGCATGTGTAGACTACTATGAAATCCAGACACTGAGTCGGTTATTTTGCAAACCTGACAATGTCTCATCATATTGTTATTTATAATTAACCCACAAAACTTTCAAACGCTAAACTCTCACCGCTTTTTATTTAATAAAACTGAAAACAAATAATTTATTGGAATAAATAAAAGCATGAAGTCCTATAAATTAACTCCACTTTAAGAATGGACTACTTCTTCAAAAATAATTTATTGTTCTTTATGCCTAAATTGTCATTTTTCATTTCCGGAGGCAAACGTTGTCAAGTTTTGCACGATCGATCCGAAAAATAAATTCATTATGACTGTTCGTTGACTGTATGTTAAAGGTAATTATAAAATGTCATCGTAATGCTGATTCACTGTGTTTCTTGTCTTTTTTTAATGCAAATGTTCGTTGTTAATTTTAAGCAATTTTGCGTTTGTAATTTTATGGGGCAAGATATAAATTATGAAAGTATTTATTAAGGTAGATAAGTTTAATTATCATTATTCACCTTAAGTTAGGTTTAAAATGAGTGTGTTACATGTAACTATCAGCTGCGACCTTTCGGTCTGTTGTAGATACGCGTGCGCCACACTAAAGGGGCGCCAAACCGTAGGTAGGTTTGTAGAAAAGCGTTGAATATTATATCAGAACTTGATTTTTAATTTTTCAACATTTTGCAAAGAAGAGGGCACTAGCAAATCAAATTTTCATCACAATTCACAATAAACAGGGTCAGTAAGGTGCCTGGCTTCGATAGCACCAAACTATTAAAGATGATTTGAAACAAAAATTAAATAATTTTATTTGCGATAGCTGCCATTGCAAAATTATTTTGTTTTATTCTTGCATCTCTTGGAAAATTCATATTTTTCTATTTCGATACAGTTAATTCAAGAAACTAAAATCTAGACAGTAATAAAACACAATATTTTAATATTATTATATACATAATATATTTTAATGTAATTATATGAATACGGTTATGATATATTTTAAAGAAGTAATTTTGCAATGACAGCTGTCGCAAAGAAAATAATTTAATTTATGTTCCAAATATTTTTGACTATATTGTCTAATCATACTTTTCTGTATTTTTCAAAAATTCTCAACTGACTTCGAAATATCCCAACTATTTCCATTTTCCATGAATTGGTCGTCCCTCCCCCCAATCGGTTCACTCCTGGGTACGTCCGAATTAACGTAAAATTTAACAGAATAATAGAACTGGAAGAATTGGCGATTTCGTGAATAACTTTACTAATTTATTTGACATCAAAGGTCGCGGGTTTTAAATATAAGATTTAGCCTTGAAGTTACTTCATGAATCAATTTACGAGAACTTCACAAGTGGGTAATTACAGGTTTGCGAAAACTTATATAAATTAATTAATGGTTCATTTATTATGTTTATTTTTGTATTTGCATAGTAAAATCCCCAATCGTGTCTCTACATCACAGTACATTAGTACATATTCTAAAATTCTAAAAATGCAATCAAACTTCTCTAATTCTCGTAAACTTAAAAATTTTTAAAATGCTTACAGGAGAACCACCATGTTTTTCTTTCAATCGCCTTTTTAACATACAAATCGACAATCCACTTAAACATTTCCAAATCATTCACTAAAGTTACCCATAAATGTATCTAAAAATGTCTACACTTTTTCTTAAAAATTGATATGTAATATATCACCGCATAGTAAACTATATGAACTGGAAACTTCTGTTTATGCCTTTCTGATTAAAATAACTTATCTCGAAGATACGCCCTATTTTGTAACAGGGGAGTGTCGACGATTGGCTCTAAGATAAGAACAAGAACAAAATTTATCAGCCAGATATTACAGCTAAATAACCATTGGTTAACGTTCTATCAAACATAAAATCCTAAACATCAAACTACGAGAATACGGGAATAAAAATATTATAAATCTCCTGTTTTGTCTTTTTTTTCATTTCATCAACGTGCGTTTTGACACTCTGTGTCTTTTTTTTATACCTGAATTAGCCACCGATGAAATGTTTGGAGACAAGTGGTTCAAGCTACCCATATTTACATTAAATGAGTATAAATTGAACTTAATATTTTGTACATCAGTTGCAAAAGAATAAAAAAGTAATATAGTATATTCAGAGCCTATTTTTGGTTATATGGGGCCCTATGCCTGTTACGCAATCTGGGGCCCCTATAGAGTCAATTTCAGGCGAGGAGGGAAAGGGTAATCAGTCAAAACAAAATGGGCCGCGGTTGTCGGTATCAAAAACTTTTTCTATTAAGGTTACTTCTAAAAAATCCCCAGGACCTAAAACAATTATTTTTATAAATATAAATAACATATTCTTCTAGAAACTATAAAGAAGCGCCACCGTCGTCGCTGCGTGTGATTGAACAAATACCTACAAGTGTACGTCGGTGACGGCTTCTTTATGGTTCTCGAAGATTAATATTAATGTTTTTAAAAATACATCATTTAAAATAATTTTTATTTGTTTATACAGGGTGATTCCTAAGTTGATACTTATTTTTTAGCTGTGTATAGAAGGCATTAAAATAAATAACATTTTTAAATACCATTCAAAAAACTCAAGAATAAAATACTTAAATTCATTTATGGATCAAATACGGGTTAAGAAAACTTCTGGATGTAGGATGAGCCCGCAAGAGAAAGCGGTCTGCGTATAATCTCGAAGCAGCAGCCGCACTTTGACGACACTCACTGTAAATTAGCACCACATCTACTAGTTCATTGTTATCAAATTTTATCATTTTCACGTGTCACCAATTTAAAATTAACTTGCTTTAGAATAACACACGCAGCAGATTGCCAAATAAATAACTGACCACCGACCCGTAAATTGGATAACTAATAAGGCAAAAATAACATAAAGTATAGGTAGTATATAGTAGGCTACGTTTTGATGACCAGGCCCGCACTTAGAATTTTTATTTCTGTATCTCGCCTATTTTTAAGTTTTTTGAAAAAAGGTATTTACAAATATTGTTCGGATGCTCTTAAAGCATATAAAAACAACTAGTTGTAGTGTCGGTCACCTTGTAGGTTTAAAGATTTAACTAATTAATTAAGCAAGATAACATTCTACACAATAGGTTTAGTTAATAAATACTAAAAACGAATCTTCATTAAAATTAACTAAGCGGTATTAAGCGACACTAATCAACCTTCCCCTACATAATAAAATATTGTTTACTTTAACACTCTGTAAGCTGTAAGAAAGTGTTAACTTTAGGCTCTTATCAGATGTCAGTTAATAGAGAACAGTTTTTGAATATTTACAAGCTTATATAAGGGACTTATTATTTTCAAGAAGTGCCATACCGGGTAGGACTGGACGCCGACCATATCTCAGGAATCATTTAGCACATGTTTTAAAAAAAAATTATTACAAAAATCGACTAAAAGAAATCGCTGGAAATTATTTGGAAGTTTCTAACTGTACTGCTAGAGGGCGTTCAACAAATGTCTAACAAGATTATAGGATTTTTATCGATAATATGTCGAACAAAGTTATACCAAATATTAACTGTTTTATTCTTTGGAATATACGGTATATTTTTGCTTTAATACATTTGGATCTAACTCGTAAAATAAACGGAGGAGGAACTTCTTTTGAAAGAAATACGCATTGCTCCGGTTTGCCTCAACCAAATTTAACAAACTCGATCTTGTTTGAAAGAGTTTATCCTGTTGTAACAATTGAAATTTAGTATAACTATACTTTCTTATATGCGTCGCCGCTAGAGGGCGTTAATTGCTCAATCGCCAGGTTTTTTCAATTTTTAAGTATTTTTAATTTAAAGTATATATTCTAATCTTATAACGAAGTCGTATCTTCTCTCCAGAAGGTACATCGTAATGTAGGGTTAGAAACAGAAGGAAGCTAGGGCTTTCTGATCCTAACCATACAATAAATTCTTATCTTAGATATACAGGGTGAACCAGTTATAATGATTTACACACGTGAAAACTCTTAAAAATAGGAAAATTAAAAAACTTTTTTTTTACCAGACATTAGGACATTTCAAATCTTTTCAGAAATAGAGCCAGTGTGAACCTTATAGTAAATTAAAAAATAGATATTCATAAAATTAAAACAAAAATAAAACATAATATTTAAATTTAGAACAATATCTACTTATATAAATTATGAAAAAAACATTTTGGTATGACTTTAAGATAATCTAATCGTATCATGTATAAGAGCCAAGGTATATTACGAAACAAATATTTTATAATTTATCAATAATATTTGGTCATTTTATAAAAAATTTTTTTAAATTTTCCTATTTTTAAGATTTTTTAACTTGTGTAAATCATTGTAACTAGTTCACCCTGTATATCTAAGATAAGAATGTGTTAGGGACTAATTATTGTAAAAGAAAATTATTGTTACAAATTGGCATAATAATTAAATAAATCAATTAAAAGTCGTTTATTACGTTTTCAGGTGAATTTTCAATTTTTTTTTGGAAAATAAAATACCCGGCAATATATTTAACGTCAACCGATGCCCATTTTTTTCATCCATAGCTTGGTACTACAAGACATTAAGATATGAACAAAATCTAGCCGTTTGTTTTCAAAATTCAAAAAATGAATAAAAATTTTTTTTAGATTTTCATAGTTTTTTAATATTGTTATTTATTTAATCCGCCTATAAACTATTCAACATCCTGTACATATTTTATTTTTATATAAATGGCAGAAAACTTAGGTCCTACTTTTCCACCAATAAAAAAAATAAAAAAGATGATAGTTTTTAAGAAACAAGTGAGAACTCCATACAATGCATAAAATCTCAAAGTAAGAAGTTGAACTTTAACAGGCCATAACTCAAAAACTAGTCATAGGATTGGATTACGGCCATGGACACTTTTAATCAAGCGTTAAGATCTAGAAAATACTAAAAATTCAGAAAGATTAGCCGAAAGCCATTTCCTCTAAGCTTTGTGCTATGAAATCGGCTATATGGAACCGATATTTTCATAAAATGCATATGGTAGGTTAAGAAGCAGTAACATAATTTAAAAAAGTTAAGTAATTACTTACAATTGATAGTTATTGTGAATATCTTAACTTACCACTAGGAAGAATTTGGCTGCAAAAATAAAACGAACCCTCTATCCTTCCAGAAACCTTATTTTATAGGTTATTTTAGAAATTGTTGCATTTTGGAAGCGTTCCAAATATACTGACCGCTTGTCAAATGATTCGTCCTTTAGAATTATCATTTTTGCGTAGAAAAAGCATAAAAAACTCGATAAATCTTTCATATAGTTTATCGAACTAATTCTATGAATAAAGGATTTCAATTATTGTTCTTCTCTGAGACATCTTTTTATGCTTTTAGAAAATATTATGCTTTTGTTTCAAATCTTACTTTTTATAAAGTAATTTTTTCTTGGTTAATTGTTACTAGTTGTAATTTCCACTTCATTAGGAATTAAATAAGCTAGAATTAGCGTGCCATTTAATTGTTTTAATAAAATTCTTCCTAGCGGCCCATTTTGACATAATCATGTGTGTTCCTAGATCAACAATTCCTATTTTTTGAAAAAATCGGTTTGATTCAAGCGATATTAGATAACTTAACTACCTAAAAATATATATTACCTTAATAGTTGTTTTTACACTATCACTATTCACCAAACTTTTTTTTTAAATAAAAAACTACGCTTCTTACTATATTATACTAAGATGCTACGCAATTGTTATTTTAATGTTTTCACTGAAACGATCCAAGCAAAAATAGCAAAAATCCAAAATAAGTAAACTACACAATATTATGCATATATTTTTTCCCGTCCTGGTAAAAAAGAGATTTGTAAAGGATGACACATGATTGATTAACATAAGAAATAGGGAGAGTTCATTGATGAAGTAAATTCGTAAATAAATAAAAATATCAATTGATTAAGAGGGGAATACGTAACGCACTAGGCACTTAAAAGACCATTAATAAATATAGTTATTGTTTTGAAATATAATGTATTGCTTGTCACATTTTTTGTCACATAAAAGCAACGCGTCTTTTTCACTTAAATGATAATTGCATTAATTGAAAAACCCAATGAATACTAACGTAAGTAATTACTTAGATACATACATCATTCTTTTAGATTGACAATTATTATTGACATCGCTGTATCTAGCGGTTACTTCGCATTTTTAGCAAGTTTCATAGAAGTGACTCAGAATCAAAGATCAAGAGGTGCGACAGCGGCGTATTTAGGGTTTTGCCGCCCAGGGGCTTACAAGAATCTGCCGCCCCTGTTCGGAAATTCTTACCCCTACTACTACCTGTCTCTTATCGTAAGAAGAGAGATATTAATTTTTAGTTATCGTACAACGGGTTTTTAGGAAGGTCTGCCTGCAGTGGCGTAGCTAGAAAATATGCTCGGTGAGTGAGCGTATGAAGGACATTTTTTCTGGAGAAAAGGACAGTCAGGACTACATATATTAATATTTTACCTAATAAAGAAGAAGAAAAAGCGGCGTAGGCGAAAAATTTTCGGGGCCACGCCCAAAGTTCGTTTAAAATTCAACTAATTACTATCAAATTTCGAAGATTAAATTATTACCTTTCCCCCTCTGCATGGTTGGATTAAATTTGTTTTTGTAATTTTTTTTTTGATAGGAATATGGCTCTTTATTAAAAAGAAAATATTTTTTATATTTGTGAAAAATATGAATATTGGTGTCAATCCAAAATTGTAACGTAAGACGTATATATGCCTCTAACCAGCATTTTCGGGCTCGGTTTTTTCATGATTAAAAATAAAGTAAATATCGCTCACCACGCCAAAATTGATGATTTTTTACAGAAATCATATATTTTAGGAGCGTAGATTTAAGAGCAGTTTTGGTGCAAATGCTTCCTCTTAAATGCCGTTTTATATATTCATAATAAAGCATTCTCGTTTCTTCCCGCGCTATTTTTTTATTATAAATTATCACATTTCTTCCATAAAAAATGTTTTAATTAAAATTTGTCTTTAACTTTTCTCTTTAAAAATAAATACCTAATAGTTTTTTTGTCCTAAAAATATTTTATTGCATTGGGTTATATTTTTGTTGATTTAAAATAGCTCTAAAAAAGGGAAAACGGAACAGCCAAGTATATAATAGAAAAATACTAGAAAATATTATATAAATCAATAACTAAAACGATATGCTTCTGAAACCGTAATCTCTATATAAAACAGGACTTTTAGAAGTAAAAGTTTAAAACCTAAACATTTCCTACAAGACCTTTGTAATCTAAGCCAAGAATATATTATTTAAAAATTTAAATTAAGAGTCCAAGCGTGAGACGAAAAATTAGGTTGCAATTAGACTTTTAGACTCGAGCTCCTAGGGAGGCTGCATCCCGGCAGCCCCCCCCCCCCCCTGTGTGTGCGTGTTTTGTTTGTTTTAAATAAAATGCCGCCCCCTAATATTTGCCGCCCTGGGCCACAGCCCTTACAGCTCCAGCTCCAGCTCCAGCTCCCCCCCCCCCCCCCCCCCCCTAAATCCGCCGCTGGGTGCGATTTGATTGCAAACAAATATAAGAACGTAAAGGAAGGCCTTTTTATATTAGGTGCAATTTCACGAAAAATTGCCTAAAAGCATGCGCTTTGACGACGTTTTAATCAGCTGATGCAGACTTTAAATAGGAAAACTCGGATCAACTGATTAAAATGTTGTCAAAGCGCATGTTTTCAGGCAATTTTTCTTGAAGTTGTATGTAAAAAGGCTTCAAGAAAAATATGTTATCTTTAAGATGGTATCATTCAGCCTTGGTACTGTTAGACTATAGTACAGCGTTCGCGACAATCTAGATTATCGCGTTTTATGTGCCAAACTTCATTATTATGGATTTATTGATAACACGGTACATTTAAAAAAAAAAATATCTTTCTGGTCGATCACAACGTATACCTACTTATTGACGGTGAATTGTCTGAACCCCTATTAATCTGTAAGGGAGTATCTCAAGGATCGATTCTGGGGCCATTACTATTTCTAATTTATACTTTTGACATGGATGACTTTGTAGTATGTTGCACTATGCAGAGATACGCAGATGATACACGGCTACGTATCAGGTTTGCCCCCAACGATGCAGCTGCGGCTGCTGAAAGTATGGATCGCTGTCTTAGTAGTGTACGAATACTCTGCTATAAATGGTCTAAAACTAAATCCTAACAAATCAGCCGTTATGTTCTTTGGACCATATTATAGGAAATGGGCGAATGAAAACTAAAGCTTATTATGTCAAATGTATCCCTGCGGTAAAAGAATAAAAAAATCTGGGAGCTTTTTTAGACAGCAATCTTAGATTTAAAAGTCAAGTCTGCAAGGTAGTTCAAAAGTCATTCATGTCTCTTGAAATTTATATAAGAATAGGGATAAATAAGGGATTAGGAAAGAAAGCCCTATATTCCTTCTTACATTTATTAAAACTAAAATCAGTGCCTACGCGTTTCGGCCAAAGGGGCCATCATCAGGACAAGAGGCAATAAGGTCCCTAAACACGTACGTACCTCTGACGACAGTCGAGATGTGTTTTAATTGTTTTCTGTAGAATATTTTTAAAATATGTAACTAGTACCAGTGTTTTTTGTAATAATTAATTTATTTTTAATTGATCAAAGTGCGCCCTTTTTTGTCCTTGTGTTTATGGACCTTGTTGCCTCATGTCCTGATGATGGCCCTTGTGACCGAAACGCGTAGGCACTGATTTTATTTTTAATAAATGTAAGAAGGAAGATAGGGCTTTCTTTCCTAATCCCTTATTTAAAATGTCTCTTCTGAAGAGTAGTTACGACTTCGTTAGAATGGGGATATATTGAGCCCGTCTTTAAAAAGGTAGTTGTTGTGCCAATCTCTTGTTCTCTCGCATAAATTCCACGCATATTTTGTATAAAATGTCTTATTTCAATTGTTTTTTGGATATTAGGGAATCCAAACCACGTGATTTAATGGCGATTGGATAGCAAAAAGCATTGAGTCACCCGTTAAATGCCACCAGCCATATTATTTTTATGGTCACGTGTACCAATTACAAAGAAGTATTTTCCATCCAGCCGCCATTTTGACACATCGTTGAATTGCCTTATTGACGTTTAAAATATGCCAATTTCAGACTTTGGCAAGCTATAGGATTGGAACGGCGAGAAAAATGTTTACACCTCCTTATTTCAGTTTATCAATTCATCGTGTGCCTTGGTGGGACCAAAAGAAAACACAGATTCAGGGCAGCGCATTATAGCAAGTTGTGCCATTAATAAGTTTGTATAAAAAGATTAACAATGATTTTCTGCATCGGCATTCTAGGCTTTGCATGCCACAAAGGAGAAGTCTTGTTTCGTATGGTATGTTTTGGTAGGGAAACCTGAGTTTGAACAGAAGATATTTAGCGAATCTATTCTGAACACGTTCAATCCTTTTGATGTGGCATTAATAATTGGCACTCCATATAACAGAACAGTATTTAAGCAGAGATCAAACTAGTCCACCATAGAGCGTTAACTTTGTATTGTAAATTTGTTTAGTTTTTCGTTTCAAAAAACCAAGCAATCTAAAACTCTTTAAAATGACGTTGTCTATATGTAGATTGGATGTAAGATCTCTATCCAAGATGACACCAAGATCGTCAAAGTGAGAGACAATCTCCAGGTTAGGGTTCTCAATATCATAAGTATGGTTTGTCAGAGAGTTGCATTTATAAAAGCGGAGGACCTTACACTTACTCACATTAAGTTGTAAAAGGTTAGTTTTACCTGGTGTTAGTTTTACCGTTAGTGTTAGCGTTACCTGGTGGGTAACCAACCTGTTCAGATCAGACTACAAGTAGTTTACATTAGGAAAAATTCTGGTGTAAAACTTTAAGTCATTATCGTAAACCAGACTCTCGGACACATCAAAGCAAGAAATTACGTCGTTTATAAAAAGTAAGAATAAACTAGGGCGCTATGTGAACCCTAAGAAACACCAGAAGTTACAAGAAATTCCATCGAGACTGATCCACATAAAGTAACGCGTTGGCGGCGGTGAAGTAGATATGAACTGATCCACTTGAGATATTTCCCTCCGATTTCAATATCAGAGAGTTTATTCAGAAGCAGTGTATGACAGACACTGTTAAAAGCCTTCGACAGGTCAGTGTATATAACGTCAACCTGATGACCAGCTTGAATAGAAGAGACTTAGAAGTTCTGATAAACTGCCAAGTTTGTCGCAGTTGAACATCCTCTAAAGAAGCCATGATATTGAACCATAACGTGATTTTTATAGGTTAAAAAGATTTCGTCAGTAATAATAGATTCAAAAAGTTTCGAAATGGATGAAATTAAGGATATCCCACGATAATTCGCAATGGGACTTCTGTTAATGTCTGTCAGCATTCCTGTATCGAATGATTTTTGGAAAAGAGAAAGTAAGAGGCCAGTAAGTGATGATTAACACTTATTCAATAACGAAGGTGGTATGCCAGCTGGGCCCGATCTCTTAGAAGCGTCCAGATTGGTAATTTTTTGAGTAATCACTTCTAAAGGTTCTCTCTATCTCTAAAATTTTTAGTTAAACCATCGAATGAAAGGGCGACCAGAATACATGCTTTATATATATTTGCAGTCAACCAGAAAAGAGGAAAAATTGACTGAATGCAATATTAGAGAAACCGATATTATCTAATATATAATACTAATTTAATTATTTTTCAAACTCTTTGCAGTATTTACAAAACCCTTAATTTTATTTTGCCGCTGTATCGCATAGTAAGTGTAATTTTTCTTTCTCTTTTCTTCTAGTGGTTCGCAGAAGTTAAATGAAAATATAAATGCAGAACCTCTGCCATCCACCTCACAAGAACAACAGAAAAACAAGAAAACAAAAGAAAGCTCTATGGTTCAAATTCAAGAAACATTATAACTATGAAGGTAGTATGAGTTCTTGAGAAGTGTAAAGTTAGTGACAGAGACTGCGTTTAACTAATTATAACTATGAAGGTAGTATGAGTTCTTGAGAAGTGTAAAGTTAGTGACAGAGACTGCGTTGAGCTACTAACAGCGATTTCTAAAGCATAGGAACAAGATATATACACTTAGCTTAAGGCGGAACTTTGTGCAGCAAGAAATTTATTTGCAAGAGAGTCTCACCCGAAGTGGGCATACTAGCGAGCTTATGACGTGGTGAAAAATATTCCGTAAACATCGACACACACTGAAACCACGAGACGAGGCGGCAGGTTCTTTCTTATGCTAATGAGTTTCGGATGATTTTATTTCGAAGATGAGAAATTTGTTTTGAGGAAAATAAGTATTTTACTTGTTATTGTATTAGTTAAAATAATGTATCTAATCGGTATACGGATATATCTTTTAAATTTTGTCTTATTTTATTATTAAAGCTCTAGAATATTTACAAAAAATAAAGTTAGGTAGAGCAGAAAGTTTGAAGTGTTAATTAATAATAGGTATAAAAGCACCTGCAAACAGGGTGTTCGTGTTCCACCGGGAACCGCTTCGAACTATATATGGAAAACTATACCTACTATTATATTATAGGATACAGTAAAACAAAGTTGAACTTGTAAATTTCCACTATAATATAGTGGAAATTTACAAGTTCAACTTTGTTTTACTGTATCCTATAATATAATAGTTATGGATTTCCACCTAGTATCGGCTGAATCAATTAATTAACTATACCTACATAGGAAAATTTTCAAAATTTGCCATCGTGGTAATGCTGATGGGGACGACCGGACTAAAAAAATTTCATAATGGTGGTACTTCCGGTTATACCGAAAGTTAGTGTCAGCTAGGGTAGTCAGGTTTTAAAAATTGAAAAGCGGGAGGTGGATAGTGCCTGGAGGACAAGTTTGATGATTTCTAAAAAAAAAGTCGATACCCCGTTGACCTTACGCTGTGGCGTGCCTTTTATATTTCTTCC
Source organism: Polydrusus cervinus (assembly GCA_935413205.1). Classification (NCBI taxonomy): domain Eukaryota; kingdom Metazoa; phylum Arthropoda; class Insecta; order Coleoptera; family Curculionidae; genus Polydrusus; species Polydrusus cervinus. Next base: position 50,493,426 of record OW284514.1, read on the forward strand.
TCCTCTCATCAAACGTGCTTTCTAAAAAAAAAAGGTTGCCCCTCTCTAAGGCAGCTGTACAGTTATTAGGCGTCCGTCGTGTTATCGGAAAAGCAGGAGTTTTGTTTAAGTGCGTGGGCGTCGGGAGGTTTAGTAAAAAGCGGGAGCCTCCCGACTAAATCGGGAGGGTTGGCAACCCTAGTATCAGCGTGTTTATTTTAAATAGAACATCCTATATATAATAACATTTTTGAATTCTACGTAAGATTCTAGGCAGATTTTGTACAGGGTGGGGACTTTAATTGGAATAAATTCGATATTATTAAAACTGCTGAAGTTACGCCTACAAAATTTGGTATGTGGGTTTTTGAAGCATGCGGAATTGAATTATAATGGCGGCGCAGTTGCTAGATTTCTCAGCTTTGCGCTACACGTAGTAATTTTAATATTTTAAATGGAATGCCCAATTTATTTTTATTGCAGTGCATTGGGCGTGTCCAATTTAATAAGATGCCAAATTTACAAAATTCTATCTTCACTAATTGCTGAGCTATGGCAACACTGTAGTTCCATTAAAAAGTATCATGAGAATTTCTATTTTTAAAGTTTAAATTAAATTGACCATTTTGAAAAGACAAGAACTTTTCTTGAAGCTTGTCAATAACTTAGTAACTATGGAGGTAGACAAGCGTCCCGGTACTTTTTAAGGGAACTACAGTGTTGCCATAGCTCAGAAACTAGTGAAGATAGAATTTTGTAAATTTTAGATCTTACTAAATTTGACACTAATTCCCTGCAATAAAAATAAATAGTGCATTCCATTTAAAATAACAAAATTACTACGAGTAGCGCAAAGCTGAGAAATCTGGCAACTGCGCCGACATCATAATCCAATTCCGCATGCTCCAAAACCCCCACATACTAAATTTTGTAGGCGCAACTTCAGCCGGTTTAATAAAATCGAATTTATTCCAGTTAAAGTCCCCACCCTGTATACCTATACCTATAAATATCTAAGCGTTTTTGACATATTTGAATTTTTCTGTTAAGAATGACGTTTGCAAGCCTTAAAATAATTATCAATTTTTTCTATAAAGAAGCCTTATATTTATTTAATTTAGGCGGGATTCCTTGTTATAAAGGACCTGCTTTATTAGATTTTTTATAATATTTTGATAACTATTAATTCAGGGTGTTTAAACAATAAGATTGAAAAAACTGCAAAAAGTCTAAATTTTATAATTACTTTTAGTTAAGCATTAAAAAGGGTAAGTTTGTATATTTCAAAAATGTTTAGTTTTCGAAATATTGCTAATTTAATATTTTTATATGGCAATTTTGCTGCAGATTTTTAGTTCAGTGACTCTTAGTTGTCTATGACGGCGTTGAAAAACAGCAAAATCTAATTTTACCATTTGAACATTATTAATAAGCACATTGTGATGGCTTCTGTTTTGAAGATATCGATTGGCAAATGTGTCCCATGTTCTTAATATAACTTTAACACATTCTCCATAAATAATAAATAAATTTAAATAATCTTCGTTTGTACAATTTAAGCGCGCAGACATGATAATTAATGATGTTTAAATGGTAAGTGACAGCTTCATAAATTTTTCTCGCATTTGATTGTTTTTCAACGCCGTTATAGCCAACTAAAAGTAACTAAACTTAAAATCTGCAGCAAAATCGCCATATAAAAATATTAAATTGGCAATGTTTCTAAAACTAAAATTTTTTTGGATATACAAACTTACCCTTATTTTTAATGCTAAATAGGGAATAATTATAAAATTTGTGTATTTCCATTTGAAAAACTAGTCTTTTTGCAGTTTTTCAATTTAATTTTTAATCGTATTGTTTAAACACCCTGTATATATTTATTAAAATATTATAAAAAATCTATTAAAAATATCTAAAACGCTTAGACATAGGTATAGGACATGGTATACAAAATATGCCTAAATTCTTGCGTAGAATGCAAAAATGTAGTAATATATAGAGTATTCTATTTAAAATAAGCAAGTTGACACTTACTTCCGGTATAACGGGAAGTGCCACCATTATAAAAATATTTTAGCCCGATCGCCCCCATCAGTCAGCATATACTGTCAAATTTTCAAAATTGGGAGGCACAGGCCTACCCTGAAACTAAAGGTTTTCAGCATTGGTTATCAAATAATTCGTAAGGTCAATAGTTTTTCAATCAAAATGTTCTTATATTACAAATTTTTCACCGTATTTATTTAAAAAACAAAAGATAAGTCCCGCTGGTTCCAGGATTTGTTGACTGTGGTTACTAACTCGCGCAGTATTTTGTCCGTCGCGTTCCGTGCCATTATAATATTTTTTTTTAAAAGTGGTATGTTTTTGACGATTAGTTGCGCTGCACCCTCAAAAGAGGAAAAAGTAAGTACCTAGACTTTTTTTTAGTAACACAGAAACAACAGGAGGTAGTACCGTATCGTCGCGCCAATCCGATACAAAATCACGGTATTAATGTTTTTTATAAACATAAAGTGATAGGGGGGTAGCCAAAAAAACGTGTAAGTTCTCAAAAGTGACTTCTATAAAATAAAATACTTCGCAGCCTTTTCTACACTTTCTCCACCGTTCAAAAGTGGCTACAAAAAAAAACAAAACTTTGCGTTTTCAAGAACTTCTATCAAAAGCGATTCCTACAAAAAAAAATGTCGCAGTCGTTTCATAAACTCCCCCTAACAAAAGTTAGTAAAAAAGTATATATCTACTTCCCCCCCGCTCCCCCTGTTAGTAAAAAGTATATCTACCCACCCCCCCCCCCCCCCCCCCCCCGCTCCCCCTTGGTCAAGAGACGGGGGCAACAGCCCCTCTATGGACGCCCATGCCTAACAAAAAATTGTATTTTATTACTCTGCGTGGCATACTGTCCAATTTTTATTTAATACCTACCTAGCTTCTTAGAAGCATTGTCACTATACAGTAGTCTCGCTGCACCAAATTGTAGCTGCGAGCCAATAACATGGACAGATAAATATCATGTGACCAACGCCAAATTCGTGCCTGACAACTACTTTTAAATCGTTAAACCATGAATAAAATAATAAACACATTTCACCTTTAAGATGAATTCATATTTTAACAGGTTTAGACAGAAGCTCACAATATAAACAATATATAGAGCCTGTATAATAAGCATACAATATAAAAACAATCGACTAGAAATAGATTCATTATGCAACAGTTGGTTTCCTTACTCACTAAGAACCTTCATAAATGGCTTTATTTTATTTCACCTATCACCCTTTACCAAGACAAATTAAACTTTAATTTTAGATCTAAGAGTTAATATACCACGGTTACCATACATCCTGGGATTTGTCATAAGTTCCCGGTGACCCAGTTTGGGCCTCTAATACCAATAATATATTTTGTTCACTATCAAGACAATGGCCCATTTCGATAAAAAACGAAACAAAAAAAAATCAATATAGCCCATTTTTGATTGCAATACATCAACAAATCCACTGCATTTCGTTCAATTCTTATCTTTACCTAACATGAATAAGAAATTTTGACCCCCCGTTTTGACAAAATGGTGAAAGCGCCTTGAACATTTTGCCTTTCGGCGCATTATAAACCATCTCGGTCTAAGCCGAAACATTTATGGCAACCCAGAGTATATAGCACAACTACTATTTGCGTCTTTTTAAAATTGACGCTTAGATATTCTGTTATTGGCATTGACAATCCAAAAAGAAGAACATAAAATTTAGCCCAAAATTACCCCCAAAATTACTTCTTGTTCGACCACCTATGATTTTTTTCAGTGTATCATTATTCTCTCTGGATGTAAATTGTTTCACGTCAGCCGAGAATAAATTCAGCTGTATATAGGCAACTTCTATATCATGACAACAAAATTTACCTAAAACATGAGTTGCGCGCTGCAAGATAACGGACTTATTACGACATTGTTTTGTCTCAATTTTTGAAGTCTTAAAGATAAGACATGGAAGTTCTAAGGTACATGGCTATTTTTTTGAAAAAAAAATTCTTAGCTACGATATTAACCTTGGAAAAGTGCCTAAAAATACGCACCTTTAGTGGGCATTTTCTTATACATATTCTTATTTTTTTCAAAAAAGGGCTTTGTACCTTAGAAATACAAACATTCCTTTATTAAATTTTAAATTGTCCCGACAAATATTTCAAATAGCCTTTGCAGAATCCTGCAGTAGCGAAACGGTGTTTTTCATCCTCTAAATTTGCGCGTGGTAGAGCCTTAAGCAATTAGTGAAGATAGAATTTTGTTAATTTGGCATCTTATTAAATTGGACACGCCCAATGCACTGCAATCAAAATAAATAGGGCATTCCATTTAAAATATTAAAATTACTACGTGTAGCGTAAAGCTGAGAAATCTGGCAACTGGGCCGACATTATAATTCAATTCCGCATGCTTCAAAACCATACATACTAAATTTTGTAGGCGTAACTTCAGCAGTTTTAATAATATCGAATTTATTCCAATTAAAGTCCCCACCCTGTACAAAATCTGCCTAGAATCTTACGTAGAATGCAAAAATGTAATAATATATAGGATGTTCTATTTAAAATAAACACGCTGACACTAGGGTTGCCAACCCTCCCGATTTAGTCGGGAGGCTCCCGCTTTTTTACTTAACCTCCCGCCTCCCACGCACTTAAACAAAACTCCCGCTTTTCCAATAACACGACGGACGCCTAATAACTGTACAGCTGCCTTAGAGAGGGGCGACCTTTTTTTTTTAGAAAGCACGTTTGATGATAGGAGGAAGAAATATAAAAGGCACGCCACAGCGTAAGGTCAACGGGGTATCGACCTTTTTTTTTTAGAAATCATCAATATAATTATTTTAAGCACCTCAAAAAAAACTTGTCCTCCAGGCACTATCCACTTCCCGCTTTTCAATTTTTAAAATCTGGCTACCCTAGCTGACACTAACTTCCGGTGTAACCGGACCGGACCATTATGAAATTTTTTTAGTCCGGTCGTCCCCATCAGCATTACCACGATGGCAAATTTTGAAAATTTTCCTATGTATAGTTTTCCATATATAGTTCGAAGCGGTTCCCGGTGGAACACGAACACCCTGTTTGCAGGTGCTTTTATACCTATTATTAATTAACACTTCAAACTTTCTGCTCTACCTAATTTTATTTTTTGTAAATATTCTATAGCTTTAATAATAAAATAAGACAAAATTTAAAAGATATATCCGTATAACGATTAGGTACATTATTTTAACTAAGAATACAATAACAAGTACTTATTTTCCACAAAACAAATTTCTCGTCTCCGAAATAAAATCAACCAAAACTCATTAGCATAATAAAGAACCTACCGCCTTGCATCGTGGTTTCAGTGTGTGTCGATGTTTACGGAATATTTTTCACCACGTCATAAGCTCGCTAGTATGCCCACTTCGGGTGAAACTCTCTTGCAAATAAATTTCTTGCTGCACAAAGTTCCGCCTTAAGGCCAACCATACGGCGCGGCGTAAAGAAAGGGCTGAAAATATAAAAAAGCTGTTCGACACAACTGAAATAAATGCTACAGTAATTTACTGGGATGGAAAGATTCTTCCCGCAACTACTGGCAAGGAAAAAGTTGAACGACTAGCTATTATCCTAACCAGCGAAGACAACGAGGGGTTATTGGACGTTACAGACTAACGCAGGGTTGTTAAATCATTCCGACTTACAGTACCGGTATTTTTACGTTTTATTGTTCACTTTATAGTTTTGTTTCAAAATTTTTAGACGGAGCTTTCTGAAATACTCTGACTAGTGACGTTTCTATTGTTAGTTATAAAAATATTTTAACTGATTTATAGCAATGAAGTAAACCTTGAGGTAGGTACTATTAATTTTTATTTGTTTACTTTGAATTTTCGTTGTGTTTTTCAGAAAGCCTTCAAGTTTACCGATAAAAGTTATTGTTGTTCGTTAAAAGCTCCTTCTAAGAACAACGATATTTTAAAATACTCAAAAAACGTAATAAATTGACTATACCGGGTGATGCATCAGAAATGTATTAAATCCCATGCAAGTTATAGAATGTCCAAATATTTGCTCCCCTGTTGACTTTAGAGCGGAGTTGTAGAGAAAGAAAAGTGATTTACAATCTTTTTTGAATAAACCTATATCTGATTTCGTGACTTGTGGTATAATATCTTTTCTTGACAGATTTAGTATAGATTTAGATTTTTTGAACGATGATCCTGAGACTTGAAAATCTGATAAATAAGTGTATATTATGATAAAAAAGGGCTTAATATTTTTACATTGAAGTTTAATTGATATAAAAATATAATAACAATTTATGGAAAAACCTATTTTTATTAAACTTTATGGTGTTGGTGCGTCCATTTAGGATTATCTTATTAAGCTAGAGTTTAGCAGGTATTAACATTTCATGGGATGAAACAGTCTTAGGGGGTGACACCGAAAAAATTTAAAAGTTGAAAAAAATAAACGACCCTAATATATATATATATATATATATTATAATAATATATAATTATTGTTCCAGCAAAGTCTCTTTATAGCCGATGGTAAGTGAGTCTGCAAACCCAATGTTTTTGTTTGCTTGGGACACATAATAATTCTTTATAAAGTGACTTTATTATTATGACAGCACCTAAATTATAGCCAAATGAACTTTATTGTCACAAGTAATTTTTGATTTATAATCGCATATTTAAGTAGGTATATTTTTTATAACCGGAAGTTCTTATGACTTATACCTTTATAGCTCCTAAAAATTCCGTAATAAGTATAGTGTCTGTCAAGATTCAGTTAACATAATACGGGAAACTTTTTTAGGGTCCATTTTTTCGAAAAATTGTATCTTTTAAAAAAGTTTGGTTTACCTTAAAAATAAAATAGCCGCTAAGAACTTTAAGTTATACTCTACAGGGTACGACAAAAATTAAAATACCTCAAAATCGTGCCTGGAAAAAGAATATCATTAAAAAATTTCTGTTCCGACATAACTAATCCTATTACTAAAAAATGTAAACTTTATTATACAATGTGCGATAAATTATTAAGGCAATAATTGTTTAATTATAACTTTAAATCAGCTGCAGAAAATGTACAGGTATTAATTAATTTGAAGAAATAGTCCATACTTAAAGTGAAGTAAAATAAGAACACAAAGTCTTCCTAATTAAAGAAATATTTTAAGAAACTTCTCTACATTCAAGCATTCATCTTCAGGAGAATAAATAAAAAGAAGAAAAACTAGAAGATATCACCCTAAGTGAACAACAACATTGTAGGTTCGATGGAAAAATGAGTAGAACGGTGAGAAAATAGGTACACACGTTGCATTGTAAAGAAGAAAAATATGTGGTTTTGGGACACTATAAGAGTTTAAATGTAGAATGAAAAGTTTGACATCTGTGTGTGAAAAAACTGTTGAAATATATAAAGCTGAAGTAAAGGGGAATAATTATTTAAGAAAAGAAAATTGTTAGCCAGTCATTTGAGAAACTATGGAGAAGAAATGGATGTAAGTATGAAGAATATTTATATTTAAAAACGTATTAAAATAAAGTGGTACATCCACTTCTTCTGTCAAACTTTTCATTCTACATTTTAAAAGTTTTAAAGTAAAAGTTTTAAAAGTAAAGTAAGAAACGCAAAGTTTAAACTAAAGTTTGTATTGGTCATATTTTACAGGATAAGAAAATATATTGTTTAAACTTTGCGTTTCTGTTAGGTATCCACTAGTTTAACAAACTTTTAAAAATTTTGCAATTTAAGACATAATATAAGTTTTTTGTGAACCCTGTAAAATATAACTTAAATTTCTTAGTGGCATTATTATTTTTAGGTCAAGCAAAATTTTTTATTCAGGATACAATTTTGTGTTAACTAAATCTGGGCAGACACATAATTACATATCACGGTAAAAAGGAATCCAAAAATCTATAGCAGACCATACACTACCATTCAGACTTACAGTTTTGATAAAAGAATGACAGTAATAATAATCGTGTAAGAGCAAATTTTAAGAATTGATGGCCGGGCTAATGTAAATTCTCATTAGAAAAAAGACTGATGCGAGAATCACGAAATATTAATATCCTTCAGGACTGTTAGTACGGCTGATCGTCTAGAGTTTGCTATAGATAAGGGCAAAGCAAAGCAAATCTGAGCTGACACTGTATTTGTTAAAATATAAAAATAATTAATTAAAGTATGAATCACCCAATATTGGGTGTGTCTAAATCAATCAATAAGATAAGCAATAAGTATCTTTCTTAAGTATGCATCTGTTACTAAGTTTATTCTGGTTTAATTCATATCAATTTAATTTAAAAATGAACAATAGTAAAAAACTTGAAAACATAGTCTACACTTGAAGTGGAGTGTTTTATTTTTTTCATCCAATAGTAAAAAAGTTTAATGCTGTTAATCCAATTGGCAATTATTGAAACATTAAAAAATGATGTAAGTTTAGATATTTTTTTTTGAAACGTGAAAAACGACATTTAAATAGGTTTTCAGGGTATGGTAAGGATAACCAGGAAGTTCAGAGCTTATAACTAGTGTGGAGTTTTATGATCTTTAGCAGAACCGCATAAGGTTTTTGTTTTGCATTTAAAGAAGGAGTTTTTATCATTTTAGTATTTTTTTTACTGTACCTACTTACATATTTTTTTTTAAATTCTTTATTCGGAGTATATCAACAATATTTCTTATAAACAAAATTCTCAATGCTAGAAGCTCTGGCCTCAAAAGTAACTTACTTAAAACTAAATAGTGTTGGGCCCAAATCTAACTTATATTATAATGAATTTTAAGTTTCCTAACAAATTGACTAGCATATTTCATTCCTTTAATTTCATTTGGAAAACCATTATAAACCTTGGATATTTTCACAATTGGGTTATTTAGACCTATATTTGTTCTTGTAGCTAACTGGTAAATATCATTATGGGAACGCGTTACATAATTATGTAGATCATTGGTGAAAAGAATATTTGTATTACATTTTTGGGTTTTATTAATTATTTTGTACATAAGTTTACATTGTTCTTTGTTTTAATTCTAATATATTTTTTAATTTTGTTATGCCAAGTTCATTATTAAGTCTATATGTATGTACTAGTTAATTTATATAATACTGAATTAAAGTACATGAATTTTACATCATAATAAAGGGAATTGAAAGACCTTTAAAATAAGGTATCACTCGACCCCCTTTTCCGTTTAAGATTTTAGGGGTGGTGCCACCCCCGCCCAGGGGGCTGCATGTGTTAACGTTAGATTTTGCCAATTTTGTGTCCCCCACGAAAATAAAATCGACGGGTCTGAGCGTTTTTCCAAAAAAGAACTGAGCTGCCAGTAAATGTCTCTGTTTCGTTTTCGATGCGCCAACCTGTATATAATGAGTATAGCAGAGGGCCAAGGACCGATCCCTGAGGAACACCACATCCGTTATTAGCGATTTTGTTTTTTAAAAAATTTATTTTAACATATTGACTTCGACCGACAAGATATGTTTTTATAAGATTCCATAGTAATCCTCCAAATCACATACTCTCCAACTTTTTTAACAACAAGTCATGACTCACGACATTAAATGCCTTTCTCAAATCTACAAATACAGCTATCGCCAATTTTTTGTTATTTAAAGCCTACGCTCATTATTCGAATTAAGGACTTTCTTTTTATACAGGGTGTTATAAATTCAACATACCAGCATTGGAATCTCGGAAACCATAGGAGTTAGAGGAACGGTTAAATGGGGGCAAAGTTGTGCAATTCGGTGCTGATTATAATGCCGCTTTAAAAGTTTTCAAATTCCTAATAGTTCTGATTTTATTCGAAAAAAACGAAATTTTGCAAAATCGTTTTTATTTTTTCCTAAGCTTATTTGACTAGCTATTTGAAATTAAATGACACTTTGTCATTGCCACTTTTTCTCCTCTACAAAATGACGTTACTTAACTAAAGATCCGCCGTTTTGTCTCCGAACGGCCATCACCAACTTTACTTTTTTAAATACGGACCTGGATTTTTTTACACAGATTTTTAAACCCTCCTACCCTCAAGATGTAATGACGATATTACTTTCTCATAATGATGAATTTTCCTTGCTTATTTTTTTAAATTCATATTTTTTACACTTCTTGTCAACGGCATCAAATCACAATAATCACAAAAACTTTATTTTACTTAAACCATTCATACATAAAGTAATATAATTTATTTTATAAGGATTTTTTAATAATTCTAAATTTACTAATTATAAATCCTAATTTTCTAAATGTTCAAGGAGATTGCCGTTTTGCCTCAATACAATGATCGATTTTTCTTCCAATTTTTACGACAGCCCTTTCAACCGATCTCCTTCTTATCCTACCAAATGCAACCTGTATGCGTTCTTCCAGTTCTTCTATGATATCTACGACATTTTTATAAATAACATTTTTTAAAGCCCCCCATAAAAAGAAATCCAGCGGCGAAATATCTGGCGACCGCGCTGGCCATTCTATTGCCCCACCATTTCCGATCCACCTATCAGGGAACATGAATTTTAGACAAACTTTTTCATGAAACTTATTTGTAAAGGTTTTAAATAAAATAAAGTTTTTAATTATTAATATTATGATTCGTTGCCAGGACCGGACTGAAGTGTAAAAAATATGAATTTAAAAAAAATAAGGAATTACATTTTTATCCCAAAAGCTTTTGGACGTTATGCCTTTTTAAAAGTCAGTCAAAGGTCAGTACTTTATAAGAACGCCACAAAGGAATCAATTTTTATAAGAATGTTGTCAACTAATGGAAAATTTTCGGATTTGTTAGAACAAAGCACAGAGGAATGATTGGTCGGCGCTGTCTTCAAAGGAAAAAGGGAAGTTTGTACCATTTTTGGACTTGTTGGTGCCTACCGCCGTGAGGAGCTAACTAAACTTACCATTGACGACATAGACGACAAAGAAGACGTTATAATGGTCAAAATGAAGGACTCCAAAAACCATTCTGCTAGATCCTTTGTAATAACTTAAAAAGTCAATAATGAAAGTTTTCTAAATATATACAGACAATAGATATGCAAACTTACGTCCACAGCAAACTCCACACGCCGATTTTTTTTGACTTACTTTACTTTACTTTTTCGTATCCAAAACAACAACTCATAGTTTTTGCGCCCAATATTGGGCGACGTCAATGGCGTTATGTTCTGCATTCCATAAATCATTTAGAGAGCAGGTGTTGGGGCAGTTCCTGCAGTTCGTAAGATGTGCCATGTCCTGTACTTCTCCGCAGCCACAGAAGGCGTCTTGATGGTCTGTTTGGTTCCATCTAATTTTGTTGGTTTTCACAGCTGCAACTCCAGTTCTGATCCTATTTAATGTTTTCCACGTTTGCCAGTCTAGGTCCATTCCTCCAGGATCTTTTTGACATAGTGGGTAATTGTCGGGAGGTTCCTCACCAACCATTTTAAGGAAGCCTTTGCGTGATTTTAGCCTTCCATGTATCACGTATGTCCCGTATAGGGGGTGTCTCTCATCGAAGGTCTGCTTAAATTTTTCTGTGTATTCAGCAACCTGGCGGCGCATCGGGGGACTGGCAAAACCGGCCGCTCTGTAGAGTGCTGGTAAAGGTGTTGCTTTCATGCAGCCGGTGGTTATTCGACATGTCTCATTGAGGGCTATGTCGACCTGTTGGGCGTGGCTCGATCTATTTCATACTGGGCAGGCGTATTCTGCGGTGGAAAAACTTAACGCCTCTGCCGTTCTTTTAAGCACCAAAGGTCGAGCACCCCACTTACTAGAGGCGAGTTTTTTGAGAGCATTATTTCTTGATGTTACTTTTTGCCTCGTCTTAATACAGTGCTGTTTATAGGTAAGCGTTCGGTCCAAAGTAACACCAAGATATTTTGGGAAATCCGTGTGTTCCAACTCGCTACCCTGCCAACTGACTTTTAACCTCCGTCTTGCCTGTTTGTTTCTTAGATGAAAAGCACTCACTTGGGTTTTCGCTGGATTGGGCCGCAAAGCATTTTCTTCGTAGTACTGAGCCATCCGTTCTAATGCTTCCTCTAGTTTCAGTTCAACTAAGTAAAAATCCTTATCTTGTACCGCTAAACCAAGATCGTCAGCGTAGACAAAACTTTCTGAGTCTTCCCCAAGAGGCTGGTCGTTGGTGTAAATATTAAAGAGGATTGGGGAAAGAACACTCCCTTGCGGAAGGCCGTTTTTTTGATCTCTCCATCTGCTTTTCTTACCATTTAGAACAACATAGAAACGCCGGTTTTGTAGTAGAGATGATATTACTTGCGTGAGTTTGAAGTCTTTGGTAAGGTTATACGTTTTTATTAAAAGTTTTTTATGGTTTACGGTATCATACGCTGCGGATAAGTCAACGAAAGCAACACCCGTGATAAGTTTTTCTTCAAAGCCCTTCTCTATGTGTTCTGTGAGTGCAAGGACCTGGCCAGAACATGATTTTCCGGGTCGAAAACCTGCTTGTTGCGGTATGAGTTTAGGCTCTATGGTTTTTCCCATACGATTTAAAACCAGGCGTTCATAAACCTTAAACAGATGACACAGAAGGGAGATTGGTCGATAGCTGCTGGCAGATTTCGGGTCTTTTCCTGGCTTAAGTAGGGCAATCACCTTAGATTTTCTCCATGACTTTGGAATTTGAAGGTCTGAAACGCAGTTGTTAAAAAGAGTTAGCAACCAGTTTTTCGTCACCGGACCAAATTGCTTTATTTGTTCCGTACACATGTCGTCCACTCCAGCGGCCTTTCCATTTTTCATTGTGTTGACGGCCTCGTTCTACTCTTTAACTGTAAAAGGTGATTCCAGGCTCTTAGTCTCCATTGCGTGGTCTCTTTGCAGTTTTTCTATCTGGATCTTCTTCTCTGTTTTGCCGTTTTTGAGTAGTTGTTGAGCTACTTGGTTTGGGGTTACATTAACAGAGTTCTATTTCACAACTAGGTCTCCGTTGAGCTTCTTAATAAAATTCCAAGCTATTTTGCTGCTATGTGTCATATCTAGACTCTCCAGTTTCTCGATCCATTTTTCTTGCCTTGTGGAGCTGAGCTGCTGGACCAATGCAATGCCACAGTTTATTGTATCCTCGCTGAAAGGGTCACGTTCATAGAGTTCAGTGTACTCACTCAAGAGATTCTTAGTGTTGTTAGACAGACCCGCTATGTATTGGGTTCTGCATCCTCTCGGTATGGTCTTCCTAGAGATCTCTTTAAGTATCTCAGTAAACTGTTCGTAGTTTTTCGGTGTCGGTTCTAGGTTGCCGACTCTCTGGTCAAGCATCTTGGCAAATTCTGACCAGTTTGCTTTTTTGAAGTTAAATCTGCGTCTGAAGGAAATCATTGGCGCTTTTACGGCGGCATAGACTTCAAGACCAACTGGTCGGTGTTGGGTTTTTGGAATAGGATCGTAGACTCTTTTGACGCAGAGGTCAGCTAATTGCTGACTGGCAAAGCACAAGTCTGGGTTGTATCCTCTTCTCCAAATTTTACTTTGGAAAGAATGCGGGAGTTTGGAGTCATGTATAAGGGAGAAATCACCCCTCTCACACCATTCTTCCACTGCTTCTCCGTTTTTGTCGGTCTCTGTGTAACCCCATGAGATGCTGTGACTGTTAAAATCGCCAATAACAAGTCGATGTGTCTGAGAATCAAAGTTTTGTGGTGGTGTAAAAGCAAACGCTTCTGTAGGGGGTTTGTAGACCGACGTGACTGTGACTCTGCCTATCTCCACAGTGATGATTTCGATTCCTCCGTTCTGAGTGCAATAGGATGATGTTACAACCCTATCCAGCTTGGCGAAAACAGCACTCCCGTGTTTGTTGTGCGGGATTTCTCCGATCATGTGCATTCCTACGATCTGGGGTCTATGATGGGTAACGTCCCTATGAGTTTCTTGGACACACAGAATGTCACATCCGGTCTTCGTACAGAAATCTGAAAGTAGTTCCTCTTTGTTCTTTGTCAAGCCCTCTATGTTTATGGATGCTATAGTCAGAGTTGGTTCTGAAAAGAACCCTTGATTGATTTTGGTTTTCATCTTGATTTCTTGTTGTTGTTTGTTGTTTTGGTGGTGGAAGGATTAGCCGTCTGCAGTAGACGTTTCCAGGGGACGCCGACAACAGTTATAGGTTTCTAGTCTGTTGCTCGCGTGGAGGCTCCTTCCGTGTCCTACAAACATAGATAATGCAGTACCCAATGTGTTGGAATTAATACCATAGGAAAAATGCTCTCCAATATTGCAGCTTATATAGGACTCAAAAATTCAGAATTATACATAGGCCACAGTTTTAGACGTTCCTCAGCCACTCTACTGGCTAATTCTGGCGAAGAAATAACAAACATTAAACGTTTAGGAGGATGGAAATCCACGTCTGTTGTCGAGGCTATGTGGAGGAATCTATCACACAAAAAAATACATGTCTAACAAAATTCTAAATCTCAATATTCCATTAAATTTGAGCTGTAGTTTAGAAGCGTCTACGTCTTTAAGAACTGCACAGTTTCTCAGCAGCGCAAACAACAGCTCGATACCTCTTTCTTTGCAACCATCCGCTCATCAGGATCAGTTGGCTTCGATGGCTTCAACCTGTCTGGCATCCGCAATCAATTTGCATAGTGAATCAAATTGTACTTTTAATATAAATATTATTAACAAGTAGAAATTAAATCTGTGTTTGTTTTTCAGTAAAATAAAATTTTTAGAAATATTGTGTGGTAGTTTTTCTACCGCTTGTAGAAAAAAAGAATTGATCCTAACTCATGTGGAAAGACACTTCCCCGCACTTGACTGCTTAACGGCAGTCGCGTGCGGGAAAATGACTCTTTCCGCACTTATTAGGATAATAACTATTTCCGTATTGCGTGCATTCATGTAATTTTTCTTAAAAAATTTTATTTTTAAAGGTTGCAACACTGTTCAGCACTAACGTTACGAACATGAAATATTGCGGTACAGTTAACTGGTATACCCTACTTTTCTCGTCACTTAGAGCAAATATCCATGTGGGAATAGAAAAAATATTTACCCAATGATCAGTTATAATTTATTTAATTATAGAATGGACAGTACAGAAAAAGAGATTAGTTTAGTGTACTTTAATTTGCGTTCAATAACATCTCACTTTAATGAATTATTGGACTTTACCACTGCGGAACAGTATGACGTCATAGGGTTGTCGGAGACCTCGCTCCATAGTGGTATTTCTAATGATTGTTTGATAACTATATTTTGGTGAAATCTGATAGGGCTGGCCACGGTGGAGGTGTGGCATTTTATGTTAAGTCCAAACTAATATTTAATATTTTAGCCACAGAACCCGCGGTCAGTGCTTGGGAACGGATTTGGATCAGTATAAAAATTTCAGGCAAAAATATTTCTCTTGGTTCGCTATATAGACCCCTAATGTTAACCTGGTACCCTGTTTGGATGATCTGGAAAATGCTGTGGTAAATTTTTTGCCATCTTTTGACTGCGTATTGTTCGGTGGGGACTTAAATGTTGATATGTTAAATGCTAATGGTAATTGATATGAACTTGTTGGCAATTTTCTTGGTAAGTATAATTTAAATCAGTTGGTTAAAACAGCAACTCGTATTACGCGGAATACAAGCACATTAATAGATACCTATTTTGGTAACTTCTTGTCCCGAGTTATCGCCGGGTACTGGCGTAATAGGAATGGATAACATATCGGACCATTCCCTGGTTTATACTAATAATTTAAAAATAGCAAAACCACCTAAAAAAATTTCTTTTTGTACTTACCGCGATTAAAAAAACTTTTACTTTGTAGATTTTATTAATGATTTGTTTGAAATTAAATGGAATAAGTTGTATGATCGCGATAATGTTGACGAAATGATGGATTTTTTTAAAAATAATAATTTGATTCGACAGCCACGCGCCTTTAAAAACATCACGGTTTACTAAGACTCCTGTACCGTGGTTGATGGACAACCTCAAGCTTATGATGAAGCTAAGAAATGGAGCACTCTTAAAATATAAAAGAGTAAAAACTGACGCCTCCTGGGCGGAATATAAAGATTTGAGAAACTTTGTTACTCAGGCAGTAAGAAACGAAAAGAAGGTGTATCTTCGCCGTAGGTTTGAGATCGACCCAAAAGGGTTTTGGAGAACAATAAAGCGTGTTAACATAAATAATACAGTCAATAAACCTTGTTAAAACATGGGACACCCCTCTGATCTTAATAAACACTTTATTGATAGTGTTCCCAAAATAAATGTAGTAAACAATACCTTTATTTATGACAATTACTGTGGCAAGCATCGACATAACTTTAGCGAAGAGTTCAAGTTTGGTGAAGTTACTAAAGACGTTATATATAGAAAAAGTAATTTTAAACATAAAACCTAACTCAAGAGGGTGTGATGGCATAGAACTTAAAATGTTGGCTTACATTACTCCATATTTAACAGAGTGCATCACTTTGATAATAAACAGTTGTTTACAGTCGTCAGTGTTCCCAACCGCCTGGAAAAGTGCAAACATTATCGCAATACTCAATGTGGCTTCTCCTGAGAATATTTCTCAGTACCGTATCATTAGTATATTGCTTACAATATCCAAAATTCTCGAAAAGGTGAGTAAATATGTTACTATCAACAATATTTTGCCCTCGACGCAGTCTGGTTTTCGTCCCCAACATAGCACTTAAACAGCTCTATTACATGTCTCTGATGACATCCATAGAGCAACGTTGGAAAAAACACCCCTCTAATTCTCTTGGACTACAGTAAGGCATTCGATACTTTGGATTTAGTGATGGAAACGTTCAATTTTTTCATAATTATTTATCGGGTAGGCAGCAGCGGGTGTGAGTTGGATAGCTTCAGTGGCGGCTCGTCAGGTGAAGTAGGTGAAGGGGCTCTTCACCAAAGAAAAATAAAACCAGCAGGAAAGTTTTTCGACAATATTAAATATTAATGTACCAATACAGCTACCATTTTAGCCCTTAAAAAATAATTATGTTCGAATAAATAATATTAATTTAATCCGAATGTAGCTACTTATGCATAATAGGACTACGGTTAACTCCCATGGACAATAATTATAAACACTCATGTATTTTGGCGCGCCCCAGCCGACCGTGTCCGTTAGCTCAAAGCAAGTGAAGACCCAACGCCCAACATGGCTTTGATATTCACGGTTGCTATGGTTACGTGATGTCAGTCACGCAAACAGCATGTAACAATTTGCATTATGATGAAGGTCAATTTAAAAATAAATCAGTCATATGCACCATTGTTTTAGCATTGGTTCGCCTAACCTTAAGGTATTTATTTTGAAGCTTCGCGAAACTTGCGTTTATAGAAATATCCTTTTTACGTGATTCACTGTGTGATTAAAAAGATATGTTTTTGTTTTTCAGTTAATTCAGTACCTAATGTACGTACCTACTTAGCTGTGTGTGTTAAAAATGAACCCAATTAATGACATAGTTTGTAATTTGTTGAAAACTCCATTCAGTCGTTAAACAGATGAGGATAAGAGAGACGTTTTGTTACACGGGTTTTTAGTCAATGTTTGTTTAAGTACCCGCACTATACCTACTTCTTCACCATTTGTTAAGACCGCCAGCCGCCACTGTCTAGCTTCTCGGAGTATCTGTCTGTGGATAGAGGGGTACCTCAGGGGAGCATATTGGTTCCGCTCCTTTTTTCATTATATACTTCTGATTTCAGTTCCTTCTAAAAATTATGTCTTAGTCATCAGTACGCCGATTACTTTCAGATCTATTATTCTTTTTACCGCGCAGATATGATTCCATCATTAGATAACCTAAATAATGACCTTGAAATAATTTATAATATCTCAAGCGCCAATTCGCTCTTGTTAAATGGTTCAAAATCTAAACTCTTGCTTTTTGGTAAGAATAGCAACCACTGAAGATGTTTTTAACGTAAATATTAAAAATATACTATTCCTTCTGAGAGTTCCCAAAATTTGGGTCTCATTTTTGATACAAAGTTAAGATTTCAAAACCATTTATCTGAATTAGTAAAAAAATCTTATTATAAATTAAAAGTTGTGTATATGCATAAAGATGGTCTAACTTAGTCTAACTACTGAAATAAAATTAAGACTATGCGATTCACTTATTTTATCTCTCTTGTCATATTGTGATGTTGCATGTTTATTGGCCTGCATTGACTGTTAGGGAAAAGAATACCTTACAAAAATTGCAAAATGCCTGATTACAAGTTTCGAAAGTATGATCATGTTACTCCTCTATTTGATGCTTCAAAATGGCTGATATTAATGAATTTAGAAAAACGATTTCCTTTGCATTTAGCCACCTTAGTTCATAAAATTGTTTTAACGAATAATCCGGAATATCATTCTAAAAAACTAATTCGTGGGACTTGGGAGTGGTATCCACGATAGATTCAAAGGTTTAGTGTTCCGAAGCACAGAACCGCAGAGTTCCAGCGTTTTTTTACATATAATACCGTTAAAATTTACAATTCTCTACGGCCAGGTGTAAAGTCGCTTACCGCGGTAGCGAGCTTTAAGAAGGCCGTCAAAAGATCACTGTAATATTCTCTTTGCTTCTATCACTATCATTATATGTTATGAAATTAGCGTCCTATTTCAAAATCCAGGTAGGTAGGTATTTGTGGGTTTAGGGCAATAAAAAACAATTCCTCTAAATTAAAAAATTGCCGACGTTTCGACCTTTATTAGGTCTTTCTCAAGGCTACAACAAAACATCAATATTAGGGAATACAATGATAAAAGACCTTTTCTTTTCACTCTGTATGTATGTATATAGAAAAAATTAAATTTATGAAATTATTTTAAATTATTTTAAAATAAATCTTACACACAACTCTTTTTTAATTACATAATTTTTTTTTATATAACTTTTTGTAAATTTTTTCCCTATCTAAAATCAGAACAATGCTTATAAAATACATTGAGTGTTCTATAAACTAAGAAAAGGGTTTTAAAAAATATATATTTATATAAATCAATATATTATGAAAAAATAAGTTATTTAATTATTTGTGGGAATAAAGAAAGCCAAACAAGACACACACGAGAAGCCCAATGATAATGTAACATGTACAAATGTGTAGTTAATCATAGAATATTTACCTATTTCACAAAGTCGAGGAACATAAGTCGAAACCAATTGTTAAAATCATCTCCAGACGGGAACACACATTACAAACTGACATGGAACAAATATTCTGTAAAAATAACGAACCACACCACAGCGAGTACTGTTAATATCTGAATAAAGGAATGTGCATTACGCTCTAGCAAACTCGTATATCTTTTTTTTTTAACCTTATTTTTTTACCGTTCGTCTTTTTTTTCCCTTTGAGAGAAAACATTATACACATTCGATTTCAATCAATCATGATTATCCACTATACTTAGACAAAGAATTTTTATATAAATTCAGTAAATAATTATATTGTATATTAAGTCCTTGGGTGTCCGTTCTACAATTAACTGTGTTATTAAGAGTTATGTAAATCATTTCACTCAAAACCCTTTTATGGTAGTTACTCTCTCTGTCCAGGATAGAGACACCATTAAAATCAAAATTGTGGTCCAGATTAAAGTGGTGTTGTGATAGTGCTGTTTTTTCTGGTTTATTACGATTTAACTCTCTACAGTCATATTTATGTTGATAGGTCCTACTTTTTAAATATTGTTTCGTCATGCCTACGTAACACTTTACGGAACCAGAGCAAGGGATTTTATAGACAATATTAGAACATAGATTTAATGGTGTAGGATCTTTTAATTTTGTAAAAATGGAGCCCACAAGCTTAGTGTTATAAAAGGCAAGTTTACACTTAGGATTTTTTTTTGTTATGTGCGCCTCTATCCTTTCAGAGAGGCCCTTTATGTAAGGAAACTTATAATATCTTATATTATCTCTATTCTTGTTTGATTTGTTTTCATTCATTCTATGCATATATTGATTAAATACTCTATTGATTAAAGATATAGGGTAGTTATTATTTTTTAAAATATTTTTAATTATATTCTCATTTTGAGTATGATATTTTGGACTACTCAATTGATGGGAACGATATAACAAATTCTTCACTATACCAATTTTTTGATTAGTAGAGTGTGACGATAAATAATTTATTACTCGTCCAGACGATGTAGGCTTAACATACCAGTTAGTTGACAAAGTACCATCTGTATTTCGAATTATTACGGTATCCAAAAAAGGGATTTTACCGTCCATCTCACCTTCCATAGTAAATTTAATTTTCGGGTGAAAATTATTAAAGTAATCCAAAAGGTCAACTACTTTATTCTGTGGACACGCCAAGATTGTATCATCCACATAGAGTTTAAGGAATGACAGCTTGAAAGGGAGTGTATTGATAACCTTTGTTATGAGTTCATTCATAATTAAATTAGCTATTGCAGGACTCGCTGGGTTACCCATTGCTGAGCCATCCAGTTGTTGAAAAAATTTACCATTAAAGGCGAAATAACTAGTATTAAAAAGATGTTCTATAATTCGACAGAAGAAATCGCAGGGCATCTCAGTGTATGCTGAGATAAAACGCCACCTCCTCTTTACGATATTAATAACCAAAAGTTTAGGAATGTTAGTCAAAAGTGATATGACGTCAAGGGAGACAAGGACATAATCTTTAGGTAATGTGACATCCTTAGTGAATTTAACAAATTCAAATGAGTTTTTTACATTATATTCAAAGGTGGTAGTAGTTTGAATTAGTATTTCGTGGACGAAAACCGCCAAGTTATAAGAAGGTGAGTTGATACAGCTGACAACAGGTCTCAAACTAAAATTCTGCTTATGTGTTTTCCGGAGTCCATATAATTTTGGGGCGATACTGTTATTAGTTTTCATCTTTTTTGATCGGTCATCATCAATGTATTTTTCGAGACAAAGTTTTTTAACAATATCATTAGCTTGTGATTGGAATTTTGCTGTCGGATCCGCATTCAGACATGCATATGTTGTCACGTCGTTCAACATTGCAGTCATTCCCTCAATATATTCATCTTTCAGCATCAAAACAGTCGAGTTACCTTTATCAGTGCGCATAACCACCAGTTCAGGGTGTGATTTAAGAAACGATTTACATATTGCAAATTCCTTGTTCATGACATTGGAGTTATTTTTATTTATCTGTTTATTACGTATTACATAATTGGTTAACGTGTTTACACAAGAGGCTCTAAGGTTATTTTTTTCCTCGTCATTAATTGTTTGCAGATGGATACAATACTCGAGATCTTTAATTATGTTTGGGATTGGTAGGTCACGATTACATAATGGTAGAGAAAATTTAGGGCCCGCACAAAGAATTTTTTTAACTTCTGTAGGAAGTTCTACATTTGTAAAATTATATAGAAACTTCTCATGTGGCACCAGCTCAAAGCTGTCCTGTTTGTTTATCAACAGGTTTATTTTTTTGAGATTATTTTGTTTAATGGATTTAAATAATCTGTCATAGCTTATTATACATGTGTTATTAAAATTATTAAAAAGTTCTAAAGATATTAAGTTTCTCGTTGTGTTTTTTATAGTAATGAGATCATTTTCAGTCTTTTTAAGTTTCCATAAAGTGATTTTAATTTCGATATTCAACACAGATTTTTGAAACTTATTTAAAATGTTATCTAATTCGTTAACGTATGGGTGTTGTTCTGACTTTAGAGAATATAAACATTTAACATTATTAACTATGTGATTAGGTATAATATATTTTGTTCTACATTGCAGCAAAAATATTCTTCTATTTCTTAATGAAGCTAATTTCTTATCTGTGTTAATCCAATTTTTAAGCAATTTCACCGTGTCTTCCCCGTAAATGTTCTGGATGTGTTGAAAAAATCCCCCATTGTTATGCATGTTATGAAATTAGCGTCCTATTTCAAAATCCAGGTAGGTAGGTATTTGTGGGTTTAGGACAATAAAAAACAATTCCTCTAAATTAAAAAATTGCCGACGTTTCGACCTTTATTAGGTCTTTCTCAAGGCTACAACAAAACATCAATATTAGGGAATACAATGATAAAAGACCTTTTCTTTTCACTCTGTATGTATGTATATAGGAAAAATTAAATTTATGAAATTATTTTAAATTATTTTAAATTATATATATATAAAATATTTTATTATTTTAAAATAAATCTTACACACAACTCTTTTTTAATTACATAATTTTTTTTTATATAACTTTTTGTAAATTTTTTCCCTATCTAAAATCAGAACAATGCTTATAAAATACATTGAGTGTTCTATAAACTAAGAAAAGGGTTTTAAAAAATATATATTTATATAAATCAATATATTATGAAAAAATAAGTTATTTAATTATTTGTGGGAATAAAGAAAGCCAAACAAGACACACACGAAAAGCCCAATAATAATGTAACATGTACAAATGTGTAGTTAATCATAGAATATTTTAATGGTAAATTTTTTCAACAACTGGATGGCTCAGCAATGGGTAACCCAGCGAGTCCTGCAATAGCTAATTTAATTATGAATGAACTCATAACAAAGGTTATCAATACACTCCCTTTCAAGCTGTCATTCCTTAAACTTTATGTGGATGATACAATCTTGGCGTGTCCACAGAATAAAGTAGTTGACCTTTTGGATTACTTTAATAATTTTCACCCGAAAATTAAATTTACTATGGAAGGTGAGATGGACGGTAAAATCCCTTTTTTGGATACCGTAATAATTCGAAATACAGATGGTACTTTGTCAACTAACTGGTATGTTAAGCCTACATCGTCTGGACGAGTAATAAATTATTTATCGTCACACTCTACTAATCAAAAAATTGGTATAGTGAAGAATTTGTTATATCGTTCCCATCAATTGAGTAGTCCAAAATATCATACTCAAAATGAGAATATAATTAAAAATATTTTAAAAAATAATAACTACCCTATATCTTTAATCAATAGAGTATTTAATCAATATATGCATAGAATGAATGAAAACAAATCAAACAAGAATAGAGATAATATAAGATATTATAAGTTTCCTTACATAAAGGGCCTCTCTGAAAGGATAGAGGCGCACATAACAAAAAAAAATCCTAAGTGTAAACTTGCCTTTTATAACACTAAGCTTGTGGGCTCCATTTTTACAAAATTAAAAGATCCTACACCATTAAATCTATGTTCTAATATTGTCTATAAAATCCCTTGCTCTGGTTGCGTAAAGTGTTACGTAGGCATGACGAAACAATATTTAAAAAGTAGGACCTATCAACATAAATATGACTGTAGAGAGTTAAATCGTAATAAACCAGAAAAAACAGCACTATCACAACACCACTTTAATCTGGACCACAATTTTGATTTTAATGGTGTCTCTATCCTGGACAGAGAGAGTAACTACCATAAAAGGGTTTTGAGTGAAATGATTTACATAACTCTTAATAACACAGTTAATTGTAGAACGGACACCCAAGGACTTAATATACAATATAATTATTTACTGAATTTATATAAAAATTCTTTGTCTTAGTATAGTGGATAATCATGATTGATTGAAATCGAATGTGTATAATGTTTTCTCTCAAAGGGAAAAAAAAGACGAACGGTAAAAAAATAAGGTTAAAAAAAAAAGATATACGAGTTTGCTAGAGCGTAATGCACATTCCTTTATTCAGATATTAACAGTACTCGCTGTGGTGTGGTTCGTTATTTTTACAGAATATTTGTTCCATGTCAGTTTGTAATGTGTGTTCCCGTCTGGAGATGATTTTAACAATTGGTTTCGACTTATGTTCCTCGACTTTGTGAAATAGGTAAATATTCTATGATTAACTACACATTTGTACATGTTACATTATCATTGGGCTTCTCGTGTGTGTCTTGTTTGGCTTTCTTTATTCCCACAAATAATTAAATAACTTATTTTTTCATAATATATTGATTTATATAAATGTATATTTTTTAAAACCCTTTTCTTAGTTTATAGAACACTCAATGTATTTTATAAGCATTGTTCTGATTTTAGATAGGGAAAAAATTTACAAAAAGTTATATAAAAAAAAATTATGTAATTAAAAAAGAGTTGTGTGTAAGATTTATTTTAAAATAATTTAAAATAATTTCATAAATTTAATTTTTCCTATATACATACATACAGAGTGAAAAGAAAAGGTCTTTTATCATTGTATTCCCTAATATTGATGTTTTGTTGTAGCCTTGAGAAAGACCTAATAAAGGTCGAAACGTCGGCAATTTTTTAATTTAGAGGAATTGTTTTTTATTGTCCTAAACCCACAAATACCTACCTACCTGGATTTTGAAATAGGACGCTAATTTCATAACATGTATAACAATGGGGGATTTTTTCAACACATCCAGAACATTTACGGGGAAGACACGGTGAAATTGCTTAAAAATTGGATTAACACAGATAAGAAATTAGCTTCATTAAGAAATAGAAGAATATTTTTGCTGCAATGTAGAACAAAATATATTATACCTAATCACATAGTTAATAATGTTAAATGTTTATATTCTTTAAAGTCAGAACAACACCCATACGTTAACGAATTAGATAACATTTTAAATAAGTTTCAAAAATCTGTGTTGAATATCGAAATTAAAATCACTTTATGGAAACTTAAAAAGACTGAAAATGATCTCATTACTATAAAAAACACAACGAGAAACTTAATATCTTTAGAACTTTTTAATAATTTTAATAACACATGTATAATAAGCTATGACAGATTATTTAAATCCATTAAACAAAATAATCTCAAAAAAATAAACCTGTTGATAAACAAACAGGACAGCTTTGAGCTGGTGCCACATGAGAAGTTTCTATATAATTTTACAAATGTAGAACTTCCTACAGAAGTTAAAAAAATTCTTTGTGCGGGCCCTAAATTTTCTCTACCATTATGTAATCGTGACCTACCAATCCCAAACATAATTAAAGATCTCGAGTATTGTATCCATCTGCAAACAATTAATGACGAGGAAAAAAATAACCTTAGAGCCTCTTGTGTAAACACGTTAACCAATTATGTAATACGTAATAAACAGATAAATAAAAATAACTCCAATGTCATGAACAAGGAATTTGCAATATGTAAATCGTTTCTTAAATCACACCCTGAACTGGTGGTTATGCGCACTGATAAAGGTAACTCGACTGTTTTGATGCTGAAAGATGAATATATTGAGGGAATGACTGCAATGTTGAACGACGTGACAACATATGCATGTCTGAATGCGGATCCGACAGCAAAATTCCAATCACAAGCTAATGATATTGTTAAAAAACTTTGTCTCGAAAAATACATTGATGATGACCGATCAAAAAAGATGAAAACTAATAACAGTATCGCCCCAAAATTATATGGACTCCGGAAAACACATAAGCAGAATTTTAGTTTGAGACCTGTTGTCAGCTGTATCAACTCACCTTCTTATAACTTGGCGGTTTTCGTCCACGAAATACTAATTCAAACTACTACCACCTTTGAATATAATGTAAAAAACTCATTTGAATTTGTTAAATTCACTAAGGATGTCACATTACCTAAAGATTATGTCCTTGTCTCCCTTGACGTCATATCACTTTTGACTAACATTCCTAAACTTTTGGTTATTAATATCGTAAAGAGGAGGTGGCGTTTTATCTCAGCATACACTGAGATGCCCTGCGATTTCTTCTGTCGAATTATAGAACATCTTTTTAATACTAGTTATTTCGCCTTTAATGGTAAATTTTTTCAACAACTGGATGGCTCAGCAATGGGTAACCCAGCGAGTCCTGCAATAGCTAATTTAATTATGAATGAACTCATAACAAAGGTTATCAATACACTCCCTTTCAAGCTGTCATTCCTTAAACTTTATGTGGATGATACAATCTTGGCGTGTCCACAGAATAAAGTAGTTGACCTTTTGGATTACTTTAATAATTTTCACCCGAAAATTAAATTTACTATGGAAGGTGAGATGGACGGTAAAATCCCTTTTTTGGATACCGTAATAATTCGAAATACAGATGGTACTTTGTCAACTAACTGGTATGTTAAGCCTACATCGTCTGGACGAGTAATAAATTATTTATCGTCACACTCTACTAATCAAAAAATTGGTATAGTGAAGAATTTGTTATATCGTTCCCATCAATTGAGTAGTCCAAAATATCATACTCAAAATGAGAATATAATTAAAAATATTTTAAAAAATAATAACTACCCTATATCTTTAATCAATAGAGTATTTAATCAATATATGCATAGAATGAATGAAAACAAATCAAACAAGAATAGAGATAATATAAGATATTATAAGTTTCCTTACATAAAGGGCCTCTCTGAAAGGATAGAGGCGCACATAACAAAAAAAAATCCTAAGTGTAAACTTGCCTTTTATAACACTAAGCTTGTGGGCTCCATTTTTACAAAATTAAAAGATCCTACACCATTAAATCTATGTTCTAATATTGTCTATAAAATCCCTTGCTCTGGTTCCGTAAAGTGTTACGTAGGCATGACGAAACAATATTTAAAAAGTAGGACCTATCAACATAAATATGACTGTAGAGAGTTAAATCGTAATAAACCAGAAAAAACAGCACTATCACAACACCACTTTAATCTGGACCACAATTTTGATTTTAATGGTGTCTCTATCCTGGACAGAGAGAGTAACTACCATAAAAGGGTTTTGAGTGAAATGATTTACATAACTCTTAATAACACAGTTAATTGTAGAACGGACACCCAAGGACTTAATATACAATATAATTATTTACTGAATTTATATAAAAATTCTTTGTCTTAGTATAGTGGATAATCATGATTGATTGAAATCGAATGTGTATAATGTTTTCTCTCAAAGGGAAAAAAAAGACGAACGGTAAAAAAATAAGGTTAAAAAAAAAAGATATACGAGTTTGCTAGAGCGTAATGCACATTCCTTTATTCAGATATTAACAGTACTCGTTGTGGTGTGGTTCGTTATTTTTACAGAATATTTGTTCCATGTCAGTTTGTAATGTGTGTTCCCGTCTGGAGATGATTTTAACAATTGGTTTCGACTTATGTTCCTCGACTTTGTGAAATAGGTAAATATTCTATGATTAACTACACATTTGTACATGTTACATTATCATTGGGCTTCTCGTGTGTGTCTTGTTTGGCTTTCTTTATTCCCACAAATAATTAAATAACTTATTTTTTCATAATATATTGATTTATATAAATATATATTTTTTAAAACCCTTTTCTTAGTTTATAGAACACTCAATGTATTTTATAAGCATTGTTCTGATTTTAGATAGGGAAAAAATTTACAAAAAGTTATATAAAAAAAAATTATGTAATTAAAAAAGAGTTGTGTGTAAGATTTATTTTAAAATAATTTAAAATAATTTCATAAATTTAATTTTTCCTATATACATACATACAGAGTGAAAAGAAAAGGTCTTTTATCATTGTATTCCCTAATATTGATGTTTTGTTGTAGCCTTGAGAAAGACCTAATAAAGGTCGAAACGTCGGCAATTTTTTAATTTAGAGGAATTGTTTTTTATTGTCCTAAACCCACAAATACCTACCTACCTAACTATCATTATATACTGATATCTTGCATTAATTTTTTCCTTTAATATACATAGGATTGGTATTTTATTTTTATAGTTGCTCAAATATTTATTTAGAGGTATGCGGCTAGATAAATAGCAGTGATAGATTTAACCATCATCTAAAAAAAAATTTATGATTGTTTTTAAATAAAATAAAGGCTTTATTTATCTTATTTATTTTTTGTAATAATAATACGGCTATTAGAAGTAGTCAGATGCGGTTCTTCTTGGCCCGAATTACAAAAACACCAAGCAAATTATTTAGCTTTTCTTTCACCAATGGACTTATTCCGAGTAAGGAAGAGTGGAAAGGCAATCAGCATATAACGAAAACAGATCACGCAATCTTCACAGGCGGTTCAAAAATGGACGTTGGTGTGGGAGCCGGGGTCTTTTCCGAAAGTCTACAAATACAGAAGTCATACAGACTCCCCAACTATTGTAGTATTTTTCAAGCAGAAGTACTGGCAGTAGAGAAGGCGGTCAATATCCTGTAAGAACACCTTGGCCTGGGAGTAACCTCGTCAATCATCATCTTCAGTGATAGTCAGGCGGCGATTAAGGCAATCTGTTCCAGCAGCGTCAAATCAAAGCTCGTAAAGCGATGCCGCAACAATCTATGCACATTTGGCAACCAACATCGGGTTATTTTGTGCTGGGTTCCTCGCCACTCCAAAATGCAACGAGGCTGCCGTAGTGCTCGCGAGAGGGGGCGCAGGCATGCCAGCTGATCTAGCAGACAATATGGTGAACAAGCCACTGAGATTAGTCAAAGAGGACGGCCAAGCAGCTTGCACAGAACAGATGGACAGAGTTGATAACCTGTAGTACATCCAGGCAACTGTGGCCCACATTCGATAAAAAGAGAATCGCAGAGCTATTGAGACACAGTCGGAAACACGTGAGAAATATTACTGCGGTGGTTACCAAATGTTACCGGACATTGCCTCTTCGGTAGACATGCCGAACGTATGCAAATTCCCACTAACGCTTCTGCAGAAGTTGTAGTGATGAGAAAGAGGAAGAAAGTATTCAACATTTTCTGTGGGAATGCCCTGGCCTCGCAAGAAAAAGGTTCACTGCTCTGGGTGAATTATTTTTCGATAGCCTGGAGGAACTAAGCAACTTACAACTTCGACTGAGCAGGTTTTTGAATAGTAGTGGCTGGTTTGAATGAGTTGTTAAAACCCTTCTGCAATGTGCGCCGCACTAAGCATCAGAGATCTGAACAGGTGGGTTCTGCAGAACATGTGTGGTATCACAACGGACCTGATAGGACTACGTAAGACTGTTTGTTCAGAACCATAGGTCTGCCACTCTTACCTAACCTAACCTTCACCAATGGAAAAGTGGTAACTATGCGGATGTGGGAAAGTTATTTTTATACAGAAAAAATATTCAAAGAAATATATATTATAAGCCAATAAAAACCCTATAATATAACTTTTTTGTGAACCCTGTATACTGTATAATATTACTTAACTTTCTTAGTAGCATTATTATTCTTAGGTCAAGCAAAACTTTTAATAAAGGATCAATTTTTGTGTTGAAATTGAAAATAAAAAATCTGGGCTGACACTGTATTTTTTGTTAAGATATAAAAATCATTAAAGTATGAATCACCGAATATTGGGTAAATCCAAATTAATCAACAAGATAAGCAATAAGGGTCGCTCTTAAGTAGGTATCTACTACGTTTATCCTGGTTTTATTTGAATTTAATTTAAAAATGAATAATAGTAAAAAAGTGTAATGCTGTTAATCCAATTGGGCAATTATTGAAACAATAAAAAATAATGTAAGTTTAGATATTTTTTTTTGAAACGAGAGAAATGACATTTATTAAGGTTTTCCAAGTATGGTAAGGATAGCCGAAAACGTCAGAGTTTATAACTAGAGTTCAGTTTTTTATGATATTTAGCAGAACCGTATAAGGGTTCTGTTTTACATTTAAAGAAGGAGTTTTTATAATTTTAATATTTATATTTATTTGTAATATTATACAAAATTTTAAAATACAACAATTCTGCTTAGCGAGGAATAATATATCTTGTAGAAACTTTTTCCCATCAACATATTAAATTGTTCATCGCAGTATAGATCGGTGAAATAAACTACTTGTATATTTTAAATTAACATTTTTACCACGTTACAACAATGATAATATAGGTATTGCTATATTTGAAAATGATCGACAAATAATAAATTTATCATAAACTTTTTGTTGACTACCATAGTCAACAAAAAGTCCAAAAATCGCAACTAGACTTGAATGATCTAAGTTGACTGAATGTTGATAATTTTAGGGTGCATACAACTTACGGCTGACGGTATAAAACGTCGACTTCGGTGAAGGCCGCTTAACAGTTTGCAATTTTTCTTTCATTCAAGTTGTCTTGCAGCAATTAATATTGCGGCAATCCGGCAATGTAAATTTCACTTTGTTTTACAGCGTGCAATGACTTACCAAGGTCGTAGGTGATGTACCACTTGTCAATCTTTAAAATAAAAAGACATTTGGTTAGGACTTACCTATCCTTTTTTGTGCATTCATTTTAACATAACATCATTACAGGACACAAAAGAAAATCAACAAAAACAATATGTACCCACTATAGGTTAAAATTAACATAAACAAATGTCAGGCATTTTTATATTTAGGTTGGTGTCTTATAAATCACCAAAAAATTTCACTTGCAATTGCAATAAAAATAGAGTTATATTTAATTATATTTCTTGCAAGCAATACAAATTGCGCCAGCTGATCACTAGCCTCGTTCTACGCATACTCCCGGGCAATCCTTTCTTGCGCGAAAGAAAAATTGCCAACTGTAAAGCGGCCTTCAGGAATATTACATTAAATTTTTGTTCTAAAATATTTGGATGTTACGCCCTTTTAAAGGACCCCTCACAAAGCTTATAAAAAATTGCTTTCGGCTAACTTTTCTGAATTTTTAGTAGTTTGTAGATCTTGACATCCTGATTAAAAGTGTCCATGACCGTAATCCAATTCTATGACTATAGTCTATTTCAGAAAGATGGAAAGTAATAAAAGCTCATTAGGTATGCAAAGTGACTACAGAGTGACCCAACGCATATTTAAGCCACTTTCATTATTTGGCATTGATTTCATTGCAAGATTCATTCTCCCATATTGAACGACTCAAAGGTTAGCAAGCCTTCTTTTAAAAAGTGGAAATTGATCTATTTGAAACTATTTTATTTTCAATCTCCGTAACCTAATCTATCTTAACTATAATAGGCCGTGACAAGCATTTATTTAAATAAATTATAAATTCTCGTCAAATGGCAGATTAGGTTGATGAAAACGTTTAGTGTTAATTAACTTCTATCTATTTTTTAATTTTTTAAGAAGTTGTATGTGTGATTGTATTTTTTTTTAACAAAAAGTATGACACGTTATTTAAGAGAAGAAAAAGTAGTTATGATTTGTAGCGTCGACGTCCAGAGTCAAAAAAGCGAACTCTCAGTATATACGTAATTTTTTACGTAGTGACATTCATCACTCTTATTATGCCAAAAAAAAATAAGAACAAATTTATGTTACGCTACGCCACTGAGGATAGTAACTAGTAACTAGGTACTTATTCTGGGAACCATCGAACCCCTCAGACTCCTCGACGATACTAATATAGTCGTGAGGCGGAGTCATTTTTATGAATTAACGTATTTTTCCATCTATAATAGGTTGTTGTGGTTCACGTTCGTTATTTACGACCCGAGTCAACATGGCTTATACAAAAAAGCAACACTTAATCCATAGTTTTAAAAAGTCAGTACTGTGAACATGATAATATGGTAGAAACAAAAATATTATAAATGACAATTTTTTTATGGTAATACTAGGATGAGTTACTTTTTGAAAATATCGAGAAATTCAGCTTTGTTTTTTTTTAACGGCATGTTGTAAATGAAATAACCCTTACTCATACATTTTTCTCGAATAAGTTGATTTTATATTATAAAATCGGTTAAAGGTGTTTCATCGCTATTGGGTGTGCATCACATTAATTAGGTTTATTCAAAAACAACTACGACTATCGAATTTATATTAAGATAATAACGAACACCGAGATAAATGTTTCAAAATTATTTGCAGAAGTTCGACTGTTACCAGATATGATCTTTAATGTCTGTTTAATGATAATGACGTTTCTTAAATGGCAGTAGAGTTTTGGACTTGCATTATCTTTATTTGTCATTTTTTCTGTTTTTGGCCTGTTGGGTTTGTCTTCGTCAGGTAGCTTCTTACAGTTTTTTTTGAGCTGAATCCTATGTTGATGTTGTATCGTTGTCCTAGTCTTCTTGTTTTCTCGAATACTCCTTTGACATACGAAATGTTGAGTATTGGTTGTATCTCTTTCTCTGCTTTATGTTTGTGTTTGGCCGATTCTTGCGATTTTTCAATATTGTGTTAACCAATCTAGCCAGTCTTGTTGAGGTCGGTCTTGATTTGGTTAGTTTGTCTTTTGAGAGCTTCATTTGAGTTACAGAAAGTAATTGCTCTATCCGCAAAGTTTCTTACTATGCCATGTTTTGCGTTGTTTGAGTAATTTGATAAACTTATAATTGAGATATTGACCTGTATGTGTAGGTTTTCTGTACACTAAAGTTAGGAAGGTGTTGCCATTTCTCTCTACGTTGACGTCTAAAAAAAGTAATTGGTTGTTTTCTTCTTTCTCGATGGTAAAATTAATTGTCGGTGCAAAGTTACTGATGTGATGTAGGAATTCTCCGAGTTCGTCATCGTTTCCATTCCAAATAATGAAGGTGTGAATACTGTTATCTTAGATTTCTCGTAGTTACGAAACTTATCACTTATACCGGGTCCATGCCAGGCTTCTAGTGTATGTTTAAAGGTTGGAGACAATAACGTTTGTTGAACGGCAGTAGAGTTTTGGACTTACATTGTCTTTATTTGTTTTGAATCACTCAATCACGTTTCAACTGGTAAGTATCTCCAGTCGTCTTTTATGAATACTACAGTATTCATCTGAATACGACTGAGGATGCTTACCAGTTGAAACGTAGTGATTCAAAAGAAATAAAGACAATGCAGGTCCAAAATTCTACTGCCGCTCATCATCTTTAATATTTGATTAAACGAGTTCGAATATTTGGTATCAATGGATAGCTAAAGATTCAAATGTTGTTTGTCTTGCAATAAATTTGATGATTTAGCACTTTTTTGGGAGAATTTTTTTTATAAACTTGGTACAATTATACTCACACAAATTATGTTATATTTTTAAAATGACACGTCAATCTAAAAGTCCACTACATAAAAATAAAAAAAGTAAAATAGATAGGTCTCTCGATATATTTAAATTGTGACAAATCGTATGTCTAGTTTCGGAAAAATTCAATGACAGCGAACGGCAGAAACTAGGTTTATTTTACATGAGGTGATGAACTTTTAAAATCAGTGGCGGCGCCAGGATTGTTGGTATGGGTGGTCACAAGTGGGGCCCGATGATTTTTGAGTGGACACTACCTAAATCAAAAATGGCTTCAAAAAAAAAATGTCGGCGCCTCCAATACGCTCTATAACGCCAACGCCATAAGCAGGGGCAAACAAAACTTCTCTCTTGTCCAAAGTGACGTCTCTAAAAAAAGTCATCGTTCTCTTGAAAATAACATACAATATCACTCCTTTCTCATCAAAACTTTCATAGTCAAATCCACCTTCTCTCCAGGAAATTTCATTACAAAACCGAATCCATCAATTTTGGGTGGGCACTAGGGTGGGCACTCATGTTTCTAGGGTAGGCCAGTGCCCACCCTGGCGCCGGCGCTGCTTAAAATAAACCATTTTAATATTTTCATGACCTAATATTACCACTTACCTTGTGTAACCGAAGTCATAGACACAGGAAAATTAATCTATGCCTCAAATTTTAAAAGAAATGACAGTGTGTGGTATTTTATAGAAAATATAATTTTCTATAGAATTTAAGCATAAAAAAATGGCAGGTTTCATTTAAAATTAAAAAGTTGACTTCAGTTCCGGTTAAAATTTTTTGAACTATCCGAGAAACGACCATTTACACACTTATTAAGTCTTAAAATTGTTAAATTTTTACTTCTACAATTACGGATTTCCTGTCTCACCAGGTATAAAATCCTATATCGCGATACGCTACTGTATTAAATTTTTTAAAATAGTTTTTATATTAATAGAACAATGTGACATTAAGTTAAGTACGTCGTATCATCGTAGTAATTATGAAGTCAACCAAATGTAAATACTAAAACATATGTATAGTATGCAAAGAAAAACACGGTGTTTTACAATTTAAATTAGGTAAGTAAACCAAGCCATATGCAAAAAAGTTCAAAAATTAGTTGAGCGATATTAAATAAAATATTTTTATGTTAATATAAACTCCTTGTAGAAAACGAACCCCAATGCCAGATGCAATAAAATTGTAAAGATTAGTTAAGAGTAAAGTCACTGTGATGCATTTGTTATTTAATTTTTTGATCAATATTCTTATCCTTTTCGCATTATTCAAAAAAGGGCCAAATACCCGTCCTTCAGTAATACAGTTTTGAACTAAAGAAATTTTAATTATCGAACTAATAAAAGCAAAAAACGAATATTTGTGAACGTTTTTCATTTTTCTTTTTGTGTTCCTATTACTTCATAAATTCAAACTTGTTTAATTTTAAATTGTAGGTAATTATGCTTCAAATGTCGGTAATTGGTCGATTTTTGGATAAAAGAAAAAAGTAAAGAAATATTGATCAAAAAACGAAATGGCAAATGCGTAACTAGACCTCACTCTTAATACATTTTATCCCATACAGTAGGGTGAAACGAAAACAGTTTTTTTTATGTTTGTTAATCCCTGGGTGTTAAGTCATATTTAACTAGAGAAAAAATCAGAGAGAAGATATGAGATCCTTTTTGATTGTGAAATTCTTATTAAAAACCTTAGTTTTTATTTTTATTACAAAAAACTTTGTCTTGGAATGTTGTGCCTTGTGCTACAAATTCGTGTGCAAACAAGGGGATCTCGAACACGGTAAGAGTTACGAAGATGATTAAATTGAGGCAAAGTTGTGTATTTTGGGGGTTAATAACTTGGTGAAAGAAAATTGTGAATATTCCGAAACACTTTTTCATAGCCGTTTTTCATGTTCTACAAGACGGCGTTTTTAGTTTTCAAATTCGACGTTTTCTTCTTTAGATACCAACCTCAAGTCAATTTTTTTTAATACGGACCTGGAATTTTAAATATAGTTTTAAGGACTTCAAAGCCTTGGAAATTTAATACAATGTAAATGTTTGAAATTTTAACGTTTTGTCATCTAATAACATATTTTTTAAATTATCTTTTTCATTTCATTACGGTACTGAAAATTTAGAGCCAACTTAAAAAAAATATTTTTGATTTGAAAATCCGTCCATTTTTACTCAAAGAGGTGATATTTTGTAAAAAGAAAGACGCAAAGTCTCGACCTCAAATATTTTTCGGTCTGTTTGTTTTTGTTACATGTTTCGCCTGAAACGAACATCATCAGATCTTATAAACAGTAAAAAAAATTTGAAATTATTTTTGAAACAAACATAAGCACAGTACATAACTAGACTAATACTCCAGTTACCTTTTCTTCACTTAGGAGTATTATTTTTTTCCAGTATTTTTAGGTCTAACGAAAAAACCATAATACTGAGGCTAGATGTTATGTTAATAAAATAATAATAAAAAATAGAATTACTTCTCATGCTTTAAAAACTTGCTTACTTCCTAGAGTATTGTGATAGTAAATCTTATTGAAAAAATAAACCGCCTAAACACCATAACTTCCTGTAATGTAATTTTAATATTTAAGTAATTCTAAAAATAATTGACAAAGCCGTAATAGTAAATAAACGATAATTTGAAATCTTAAAGATGTATTATTTGATGACAAACAGAAAATTTTAAAAACATTTAAATTGTATCAAATTTCCAAAGCTTAGAAGTCCTTAAAGCTGTTTTAAAAATTTCATGTCCGTATTTAACAAAATTGACTTGAGGTTGGTATCTAAAGAACGAAACGTCCAATTTAAAAACGAATAACGCAATCTTGTAGAACATAAAGAACGGCTATTAGAAAGTGTTTTTTGCTTTTTTCCTAAGTCAAAAATAAAGGCGAAACTAAAAGCCAAAATTAAAAATTTCTGTTTTTTTCTTCTACCTCTCCGAAGGTATTCGGAATATTTACAATTCTCTTTTACCAAATGATTATACCCCAAAATACGCAATTTTACCTTAATTTAACTATCTTTTAAACTCATAAGAAAGTTATAGAAAACTGTCTCAGCATGAACTAATTATTTTATTGCCTCAGTTTTAGTAAACAAACAATATTTCTTTAACGCGTGATTTGGTAAAAAACGTTCGGTAGTTTTTAGTCCTTCAGCCTCTTAAGTTTTTCTCAATAGAGTTTGTTGCTTACGATTAGGCTAGGCGCTGGAAAGAAAGGATTGGTAAGAAATTGATCTGAAACAATAATTTAACAATATCAAGACTTATTAAAAGGGTGACTGGACACTGAAGAAAACCAGAAGGGCTCAGATAACGGTCTGAGTTATGATAACAACCTGGTAACCTTATCAAATCAATCTTTAACATCATTGTCTATGAGAGTACCTGACAAGAATATACTTGTCTTAACAAATGTGACTAAAATTTTTTCAGATAACAATGTGGCTGCAAACTAGGGCCTAGGGCCCCCAATAACAAAAACTGGACCTGACTACAGTGCAACAGAAACCATTTAAAGGGCAGTGTGTAAAGAAATACAAATATCCTTAGAATAATTCTTAAACTAATCAATGATGTATCTAAAGCTTGTTGCAGTAACTAATAAAATTATTAATAATTAAAAATAAACAATAATAACAATTAACGATAGATATGAGAATCATAATATTTTAGAGATATTGCATAGCCACTTTCCTTACCTCACTAATTCTGCCTGTGATGGCACCATAGACATAATATTATGTCTATGGATGGCACATACAAATATTTCGCAAATATGCGATATTTTGTTAAAGGTAGTACACATTAAATAAATTAGAGAATTAAGCTATATTAATATATTAGTATTTGCTCGAAGATAATAAAAAGTTATGCTATTCCTTGAGTTTAATCTAGGTATTAAAATATTAAATTGCGCGAGCAAGTTAGAACAATCAATTCTACCATGCAGGATTATATGTAATTTATGAGATGTCTCTTCGCAGTTTTAGAGAACAAAAATTAAATCTATTTTAAGTAGCATATCATATGCAATACCTTGCAGGGTAGACACCATCATGCTTCAGTGCTAAGTATTTTAAAAATGTACGCTGCACTTTTTCAACACTAGCTTTATGTATTTCATAGTATGGGCTCCAGACTTCAGAAGCATACTACAGCTTTGAACGAATAACTGCAAAGTACAGCATTTTTATGGCATCTACAGGGTGTTACAAATTCGACATACCAGCATTGGAATCTCTATTAATAGCTATTTAAAAATAAATTACACTTTGTCATTGTCACTTTTTTTCCTCTACAAAATGACGTTACTAAACTAAAGATCCGCCATTTCGTCTCCGAGCGGCCATCACCAACTTTACTTTTTTAAATACGGACTTGGATTTTTTAAAACCTATTTTTAAACTCTCCTACCCTCAAAATGTAATGGCGATATTACTTTCTCATAATGATGAATTGTCCTTGCTTATTTTTTTAAAATTCATATTTTTTACACACTCCAGAAGAAGCAACATACTTATTAAAGTAAAATTTCTTGTATGAAATAAATTACTGCCGATTTGTTAGGTAAAAAAGTTTCCCATTAACCAAATCTGGACAGGCACTGTATTTGTTAAAATATAAAAAACAATAAAGAATGAATCACCCAATATTAGGTATCTCTAAATTAATCAATAAGATAAGCTCTTGTGTTGCTCTTAAATAGGTAGCTACTACGTTTATCCTGGTTTTATTCATTTTAATTTAATATAAAAATGAGCAATAGTAAAAAAGGTTAATTGTGTTAATCCAATTGGGCAATTATTGAAACATTAAAAAACTATGTAAGTTTAGATATTTTTTTTTGAAACGAGAGAAATGACATTTATTAAGGTTTTCCAAGTATGGTAAGGATAGCCGAAAACGTCAGAGTTTATAACTAGAGTTCAGTTTTTTATGATATTTAGCAGAACCGTATAAGGGTTCTGTTTTACTTTTAAAGAAGCATTTTTATAATTTTAATATTTATATTTATTTGTAATATTATACAAAATTTTAAAATACAACAATTCTGCTTAGCGAGGAATAATATATCTTGTAGAAACTTATTAAATTGTTCATCGCAGTATAGATCGGTGAAATAAGCTACTTGTATATTTTAAATTAACATTTTTACCAGGTTAAAACAAAGATAATATTTTCTATATATTAAAATTATCGACAAATAATAATTTTATCATTATGGAAGTTAACAAAAAGTTTAAAAATCGGATAACTTTACTAGACTTGAATGATCTAAGTTAAAATTGACAGAATGATGATAATTTTAGGGTGCAAACAACTACGGCCGACTGCGACGGTAGAAAATGTCGACTTCAGTAAGGAATATTACAATAAATGTTTGTTCCAAAATCTTTTGGATTTTATGCCCTTTTAATGGACATTAACATCCTGATTAAAAGTGTCCATGGCCAATTCTATGACTAGTGTTTGAGTTTAGCAACTTCTTATTTTGAAATTTTCTGCATTGTCTGGAGTTGTTTCTTATTTTTCTTTATTGGTGGAAAAGTAGGCCTTAAGCTCTATTTCACTTATATAGAAATTATATATGTAAAGGATGTTGAATAATGTATAGGGGAATTAAATATTAATAATATTTAAAAATTATGAAAATCTAAAAAAAATTATACCTATTTTTTGAATTTCGAAAACAAACGGCTAGATTTTGTTCATATTTTAATGTCTTATAGGTTGGTGTATGTAGGGTATAATGTGTGATATTTTATTGAAAAAAAAATAATAAAATCAACCTGAAAACGTAATAAACGAATTTAATTCCTACGTTATATTCTGTGATTTGATTCATTAATTTAATATTCAATCTGTAATATTTTTTTACAATAATTATTTTTTAACACTTTCTAATTTTAGTTATACAAGTGATCTAGTTATAATAATTTACACAAGTGAAAACTTTTAAAAATAGGAAAATTCAATTTTTTTTATCAAATGACAAAATATTATTGTTATTTATCCGTTTGTAAAATATTAAAATATTTACCAGACAATAAGACATTTTAAATGAGTTTAGAAAATAAGCCAGTGTGAACTTTACAGTGAATAACAAAATATATTTATAAAATTAAAACGATTGATATTTTACTTAAGTTTAGCACAATATATAAATTATAAACAAAAACATTTTTTTATGAATAATTATGAC
The DNA here is from genome assembly GCA_935413205.1 of Polydrusus cervinus. NCBI lineage: Eukaryota > Metazoa > Arthropoda > Insecta > Coleoptera > Curculionidae > Polydrusus > Polydrusus cervinus. The sequence continues at coordinate 50,532,550 of OW284514.1, forward strand.
TGTAAAATCTACCAATAAAATAATTTATAATTTTACAATAATATTTTGTCATTTGTTAAAAAAAAAACTTTTTTAATTTTCCTATTTTTAAAAGTTTATATTTATTTTAACTGGATCACCCTATTTACCTAAGATTAGAATGCATTAAACAATAATTACTGTAAAAAAAATGTTACAGATTGGAGAATAATTAAATGAATCCATTATAATAAAGGAATTAAATTCATTTATTACGTCTCCAGATGAATTTTAATTTTTTTTTTTTTGAGAAATATAATACCAGGAAATATACTCTACATCAACCTATGCCCATTGTTTTCCTCTATAGCTTGGTACAACAAGATATTAAATAAGAAACAATATCTAGCAGTTTGTAATTTTTAAATATTAATAATTATTTAATCCGTCTATAAATTACTCAACATTCTGTATATATTTATTTCTATATAACATCAGGCCTAATTTTCCACCAATAAAGAAAAATAAAAAAGCAAATAGTTTTTAAAAAGTTTTTCAGAAAAATTAGCCGAATGCCATTTCTCAGAAGCTTTGTGAGGTTTTCAATAAAAGATTATACTATATAACATGATATCTATATCTCACGACGAAGTAAATTTAAAATCAAACTTCGGAGTGATATGGACAATCCACTCGAGTTAAACAGTATATTTTGTCTACGACCAAACTTACAATAGTAGTAATAGCGCCACCCTGGCGTAAAAGCCACGGCATAGTTTTTTTTCCGGCGAACCCGGATCGATTTATCCACGTGAGCGACCTTTTCTTCTTGGTACCTGCAAATTTCCACGTAACTAGAGCCACATGTCCTTGACCTTGTAGGTGGGCAACGGTATTTTTTATTATCTTAAGTGGTTGCAGGTGTTCACAACGTCATATGACCTTGATGGTTATTTTTTGAAAGAGTTCACGTGTCCTTTTTCTTATATGTAGCATTTCGTGAAGGTGGGCATTATGTTTTTTGTTATAGGGTTCTCCGACCTTAAAACAGTGAAAGTATTCTTCTGCTATGGTTGACTTTAATCAATTGCAAACATTTTTTCTTCTGTTATAAGTGGTCTTTATGGTAGATTCCTGGACCAGACAGACCTTGCTCACGTGTGCGACCCCTTTTTTTGTACCTGCTGATTTTTGTCGGAACCAGAGATGAGTGGCCTTGATCACCCACGTGTGGAACAGTGTTTTATGACGATTAGAGAGTGCAGATATTTTTAATTGGTGCCATATGACCTTCACGTGGTTATTTTACCACAAAATAGCTCTCAGTGTGTATTTTTGTGACATTGACTACGGTGCATGGGTTATTTAGGCAATGTCATATAATATGATTTTGACCATGATGTGGTTATGTTTCCCAAAATAGCCCACATATAAGTGCGTGTTTCTTTGTGCCATTGGCCACGGTGGATGTGTTCTTTGGCGACGTCATACCATATACAACCTTGTCTTAGATGGTTCTTCTATTCCAAAATAATCCACGTATGAGCGTTTTACTACGTGATTTTGACTGGGTTCATAATATGTTCTTCTGTGACGACGTCATTGGAACTTAACCCTGATGGTTATTTTTCCCAAAATAGCTCGCGTATAAGTGTGTATGTTTTTTTTGTGACATTGACCACGGTGCATATATTCTTTCGCGACCTTACCCAGATGATTATTTTGTTGTGTGGTTTACGACTCTCGCCGGAGTGCTGATATATATTTTTTGCGCCGTCTTTATGTTTTTTCTTATATTTTATGATCACGAGTCAAAGATTCTGAAATTGTTTCATAATGTGTAGGAACCGGTCATGTGAACAACACAGTTTTCTATAGGTATCTGTATTATATGGCTTGTATTCTAGCCTTGCCCTTTGACATGATCATGAAAATCTCATTTTCTTATTTGAACGTCTAAAGAGTACGGTAGCCTCAATTAAAAACTTTTCCCCCTCTTTCTTGGCAACCCCTCATCACCGAATATTATTTTTACCCTGGCATTTCACAGCGTGCGTTCTTATGCAAGCAAATCTTAAAATCAGGTACCAGGTCTCTAACAATGACAAGTATTTTTAGTTTTGTTTCTCTAGTCGCATTGATTGACTACTAAAATGGTAGTAAAAACTGAAAAGCAAGATTTTGAAGGTGGTTAGATACGTTTTACATCCACCACTCCTTATGTTTATTTTGGGGGTGGGTCCGAGGATTTTAAAAAATGACAGAACTCACTTTTTATATTAAGAAAATTGCAATAATGTTTCATTCAAGCATTTAAATTTTCCTATCACAAAATTTAATATAATCAATTTTTTTTATTAGCTCTTTAAGCTATTTCAATGCATTTATATTTTACTTCATTGTCTTCTTTTTTGATAATTATAATTTAGAAAAACTATCATCGTAATAAACTTATATTCCGTAAAAATTGGTTTTTAAATTTTTTTTATAGATAATTTTAAGTTAGGTACATATATGTTTTAATTTCATTCCCTAATTTATTATTATATTTTATTTTTTTAAATCTTTATTTATTTGTGTACGTTTTACTTAACATTTTACGTACTTATACAAGGTGATCCCTAAGTTGATACTTATTTTTTTATTGCATATAGAAGGCATTAAAATCAACAACATTTTCAAATACCTTTTTTCAAAACACCCAAAAATAAAGTACTTACATTCATTTATTACACTACAAATCAAATACGATTCTGCCTAACTTGCCCGTTGAATAACATTAAGAAAACTTCTGGGTGTAGAGAAGAAACATCCGTTTTTTTTACGACACTCACAATAAATAAGCACCCTAATTAGTTCATTGTTTTCAAATTTTACCATTTTCACCAATTTATTAAAATTAATTTGCTTCAGAAAACCACACCGCTCCGCCAAAATAAATAACTGACGACCGATCCGTAAAATGCATGACTAACATACAGAAAACGGAGAAAAATAATATAAGGTAAAGGGCTACGTTTTGATTACCAGGCCCGCACTTAGATTTTTTACTTCTCTCGGCTATTTTTAAGTTTTTTGAAAAAAGGTATTTAAAAAAGTTGTTTATTTTAATGCCTTCTATACACAGCTAAAAAAGAAGTATCAACTTAGGAATCACCCTGGATATATTCATTACATAATAAATAGATAGTGTTCCTTTGAATACTAGTATCCAGGTCGCCCACAAGGAAGTGCTGTGATGGTTGGTGTTAGCCATGGTACGCAAGAATTGTTTTTAATTGCTATATTTAGCTCAGGCAGTTCCGTAATCTTTACTGCTATTTGGGAATTTATTTTACTCGTAACTTATAATGGGTTTTTGTTATTTATTTCTTTTTGGATTGGAGTTTACTGGAAAAGCGAACGAAAAAACCAGCTCGATCTGGTCAGGTATTTGATATATGGGATTTGTTTGCATAAGAACTCACGCCGATGGATGCCGCGGGTATAAATCATATTCCGTGATGAGGGATTGCTAAGAAAGAGGGGAGAGAGTATTTTAAGGTAAGACTGCCATACTCTTTAGATGTCCAAATAAGGAAATGAATTCTTCATGGTCATATCAAGGGTCTAGCTAGAAAACAAGACAGTTAAGCCAGATACCTATAGAAAACTGTATTGGGCGGTTACTACATATAATTAATAATACATACATTTAAATGTATTTCAAAATCTCCGACTTGGTGTCATTAAAAATAAGAGGAATGAAAAAAATATGAAAAAAATCGTAAGACGGCGCAAAGGAATACATCAGCACACCACAGTTAAGATCCAATGATGTCGTCGCAAAAGAACATAATATGAATCCAGGCAAAATCACAAAAATGCTCGTACGTAGACTATTTTGGAATAAAGACACGACCTCATGGTCAAAATCGTAAGACATTGCCTAACAATCCATGCACTGTGACTGGTCAACGTCACAAAAACACACACTGAAAGATATTTTGGGGAAGAGTAACCACGTGAAGGTCATAGGGTGTAAATTAATAACATCTGCACCCTCTAATCGTCATAAACATTATTCCATACGTGGTTAATCAAGGACACTCATCTCTGATTCCGCCGAAAATCAGCAGGTACAAAAAAAGGGATCGCACAAGTGAGAAAGGTCTATCTGGCCCAAGAATATATCATAGTGACCAAGGCCACTTCTAACACAATTTCAAATTTTTGCAATTGATTAAAGTCATTAATAGCAGAAGAATCCTTCCACTGTTTCAAAGTTGGAGAACCCTATAACTGAAAACATTATGTCCACCTTCACGTAAGGTCACATAGAAGAAAAAGGACACGTGCACTCTTTTAAAAAATAACCATCAAGATCATTTGACGTCGTCAACACCTGCAACTACTTACTTAAGATAATAAAAAATACCGTTGCCCACCTACAAGGTCAAGGACATGCGGCTCGGGTTACGTGGAAATTTGCAGGTACCAAGAAGAAAAGGTCGCCCACGTGGGTTAATCGATCCGGGTTCGCCAAAAAAAAACTACGCCGTGGCTTTTATCACAGGTCACTACTTACGAACCTTATGTTAAAAAAATGTTAAAAAGTTTGGATGCTGCCAGGCTTGAACTCACGGTCATTGGATCTAAAGTTCGACGCTTTGCCGTTTGAGTCACAGGATCATGTTAGCAATTATGGTAATACCAACTCAATAATTTTGCTACATGAAAATAATGTTCTATGCACATTCAGCAGGTTGCATTATTGATAAAACTGTTATGGATGCGTATATATTTGGTTATATTAAACAAATTAATAACAAATTGTACCGTATCCATATAAATTATATAATTTAGTGTCTTGAAAAAGAAGGCGGAGCCTCAGTAAATACATTAAACTTTGATTGGTCAGTACTTTATAAGATCGCCACAGAGAAATTAATTTTTATAACAATGCTGTCAACTAATAGGGATGAGTGATAGGTCGGCGCTGTCCCCAATGGAAAATTTTTACGCACAGTGTTATAGCGTAGGATCTGCTAAAAAAAAAGACTTTTTCCGTATTGTTTGCATTCGTGGAGTTTTTCTGACTGACTGACAGTAAGAGCGTTTTCACACGGCACCATATATCGCGCGCGACAAATGGTCGCAATATTGCTTTTACACCAAATTATATGTTTTCTAATGAGCCATTTTCACACACAAGCGATATTAAAGAACACATAATTTGGTGTAAAGCAATATTGCGACCATTTATCGCGCGCGATATATGGTGCCGTGTGAAAACGCTCTAAGAATACGAAATTTTTCCGTACAGTTAACTGGAATAGCCAACTTTTCTCGTCACTTAGAGCGTTTTCACACGGCACCATATATCGCGCGCGATAAATGGTCGCAATATTGCTTTACACCAAATTAAGTGTTTTCTAATGAGCCATTTTCACACACAAGCGATATTAGAGAACACATAATTTGGTGTAAAGCAATATTGCGACCATTTATCGCGCGCGATATATGGTGCCGTGTGAAAACGCTCTTAATTGTAAAGAAAACAGCAAACATCCATGTGGGAGTAGAAAAAATATTTACTCAATAATCAGTAATTTTTTGTTACAAAAATACACTTATTAGAAGTAGCCAGATGAGGTCTTGGTACGAAGATTTTAGTAAATGTAGAATTAAAACTAAAAAAATCAATCATTTCGCGATTGTATGTGTTGACAAGTTGTGTTAAGTGGATCAGACCGTGCTAAAATTTGCCGTGTTAAATTACGGTTCCTCTTGACCCGAATTACAATAAAACTAAGGAAACTATTAAGTTTTTCTTTCACCAATGTGTGAATGAAGTGGTATTTATGTGCATGTGGGAAAGTTATTTTCGTGCAGAAAAAAAAATGCAGCCAATGAAAATCCTATAATATAACTTTTTGTGAACCCTGTATTATACAACTTAACTTTTTTAGTGGTATTATTATTTTAATGTCAAGCAAAACTTTTCTTGAAGTACATATTATTTTTGTGTTAAAAAGGAAAATAAAAAAGTTTCCCGTTAACTTAATCTGAGCAGACACTGTAATTGTTAAGATATAATAATCATTAAAGTATGAATCACCGAATATGAGGTATATCCAAATTAATCAATAAGATAAGCAATAAGTGTCGCTCGTAAGTATGTATCTACTACGTTTATCCTGGTTTCATTCATATCAATTTAATTTAAAAATGAACAATAGTAAAAAACTTGAAGAAATAGTCCATACTTGAAGTGGAGTGATTTATTTTTTTTATCTAATAGTAAAAAAGTTTAATGCTGTTAATCCAATTGGGCAATTATCGAAACATTAAAAAATTATGTAAGTGTAGATATTTTTTTTTTAAAGAAAATCGGGTATGGTAAGGATAAATAAAAATTGCAGAGCTTATAACTAGCCAGTCCAGAGTTTTATGATTTTTAACACAACTGTAAAAGGTTTTTGTTTTACATTTAAAGAAGGAGTTTTCATCATTTTACTTCCTATATGTTTATATTTATTTGTAATTTGTAAAATTTTAATATACACACGATTCTTGTTAGCGAGGAATAATATATGTTGTAGAAACTTGTTCCTATCAATATATTAAATTGTTCCACGCAGTATAGGTTGGTGAAATAGGCTACTTGTATATTAGGATTAACATTTTTACCAGGTTAAAACAATGATAATATATCGTTATATTTTAAAATTATCGAGAAATAATAATTTTACCATTATGCTAGTCAACAAAAAGTTCCAAAATACATTCGCATATCACTAGACTTGAATGATCTAAGTTGAAATTGACAGGTGCAAAGGGTGCAAAAAATTTACGGCCAACCGACGTTATAACATGTCGACTTCGGAAAGGAATATTATAATACATTTTTGTTCCAAAAGCCAGCGGCGGCGCCAGGGGGTCATATTGGGCACTGGCCCACCCTAGACATATGAGTGCCCACCCTGGTGCAGGCGCGGATCAAGGGGGGAGGCAGCCCTCCTGAGCCTTACCAAATGGGTGTTTTTTTACTGTAAGCCCTAGAAATTGTAAGACGTGTGAAGGGTCAGAATTTTTTTTAGAAGTCATTTGGCTATGAAAGTTTTGATGGGAAAGGAGTGGTATTCTATATTATTTGCAAAAGAACGATGAAGACCTTTTTTTTAGAAGTCATTTCTGATTTGGGCAGTGCCCACTCAAAAAATATCAAGCCCCCATCTCAAAAATCCTGGCGCCCCGCCGCCGCTACTAAAAGCTTTTGGATGTTATGCCATTTTAATGGACATTGACATCCTAATTAAATGTTTCCATATCCGTTATCCAATTCTATAACCAATTCTATGACTAGTGTTTGAGTTTAGCAACGTCTTACTTTGAGTTGTTTCTTATTTTTTCTTATTGGTGGAAAAGTAGGCAGGCCATAAGCTTTTTTCCACTAATATAGAAATTAAATATGTACAGGATGTTGAATAATGTATAGGTGGAATATAATATAATTAATAGATAATATTTAAAAATTATGAAAATCCAAAAAAAATATTACCCATTTTTTGAACTTCGAAAACAAACGGCTAGATTTTATTCATATTTTAATATCTTACCTACCAACCTATAGAAGAGAAAAATGGGTATAGGTGTAGGGTATATTGCCTGCTATTTTATTTCTCAAAAAAATATTAAAATCAACCTGAAAACGTAATACCTACCTAAAATAATTTAATTTGTTATATTTGATTGATTAATTTATTATTCAATCTGTAACGTTTTTTCTACAATAATTATTTTTTAACACTTTCTAATTTTAGATATATTGGTGATCCAGTTATAATAATTTACACAAGTTAAAACTTTAAAAAATAGGAAAATTTAGATAAATTTATCAAATGACAAAAAATTATTGTTAATTTATAAAATAATTTTTTGGTAGAAGTCTTACCTTGGCTCTTATACAAGACGCATTTATATTCCCTTCGGGTCCTAACAAATTTCGAATGCTTTTAGAAAAAAAGCCAGTGGGAGCTTTACAGTGAATAAAAAAACATATTTATAAAATTAAAACAACTGATATTTTGATTTGACTTTAGAACAATATATAAATTATAAAAAAATATTATTATGAATTATGACTGTAAGGTAGTTTAAATGCGTATGCTGCTTGTATAAGAGCCAAGGTAAAAGTTCTTCCAAAAAAATTATTTATAATTTACCAATAATTTTTTTCCTACTTATTAAAAGTTTTCACTTGTGTAAATAATTAAAACCACTGTAAGTATATTTAAAATAAGAATGTGTTAAAAATTAATTACTGTAAAAAAACGTTACAGATTTACTAACTAAACCAACTAAATAAACCAAGTACGGTGGAACAACAAACACCAGTATAGAAAACGTTTCCTAGTTCTATGTTTTCACGTTAGATGGCTATCTTTTGCATTAAGTTGTTTCCTACTGATAGCGTTACTATAGATTTTCATCATATTTTTATATCTTTAAAATGTCTTGAAAGAATAGTCTCGCTGTACTTGGAGTTGCTTACAGGTTATGGCTTTCTGATGAGTTCTAACAAGAACGAAACAGCCTGTCATTGTCTACCTGTGCCCCAGGGAACCCATTGGTTTTGGCGTCTCTGTGTACTTTAATGCAAAAGATAGATGCACCACTTTCACCACTTTGTCCGCCTGCCGCTAAAAAACTCTCTTTCTATTTACTTATACGGACGCTAAACTCACTACTTTGTTCTAGTTCTAGTTGATGTTCAAAACTGTTACAGTGTTACATAGATAATGACAGAACATCTGAAAGAGCATCTATAGAGCTAAACCCTTTTTTATACCCATATTGAGTTTCTGGCCGAAGTTTATGGTTATTTAGCCAATACTAAAAACAAATTTAATAAGCCTCTTTAATGTCCTGAGAGTACAAACTTTGAATATCGACATTGATATTCAAAGCTACAAGAAAGAAATGAAAATAGGTCGATAGGAAGCAGAGCAGTGGCGTATTTAGGGGGGGGGGCTGCCGGGCTGCAGACCCGAGCCTCGGAGCTCGGCTCCAAAAATCTAATTGCAACCTAACTTTTAAATGCTTGGACTCTAAATTTCAATCTTTAAATAATGTATTCTTGGCTTAGATTACAAGGGTTTTGTAGGAGACGTTTAGTTTTTAAACTTTTCCTTCTAAAAGTCCTATTTTATATAGAAATTAGGGTTTCAGACGCATATCGTTTTAGTTATTGATTTTTGATTCAATTTTAAAGGAAAACGAGTAAATAGAATAATATTTTATAGTATTTTTCCATTATAAACTTGTCAGTTCCGTTTTCCCTTTTTTAGAGCTATTTTAAATCAACAAAAATATAATCCAATGCAATAAAATATTTTTACAACCAACCAAAAAACAATTAATTGAAACGTTTTTTATGAAAGAAGTGTGATAATTTCTAATAAAAAAAATTGTGCGGGAAGAAACGAAAATGCTTTATTATGAATATACAAAACGGCACTTAAGAAGGGTATCTCTTAGATCTACGCTTCTAAAATACATGATTTCTGAAAAAATCATCAATTTTGGCGGGGTGAGCGATATTAGTTTTAATCATGAAAAACCGAGCCCGAAAAACGCTGGCTAGAGTCATACATTCGCCTTATGTTAAAATTTTCACCAATATAAAAAATGTTATTTTTTTTAAATAAAGAACTTACTTAGGAATATCAAAAAAAAAAAGTAAAAAAAAAATTACAAAAACAAATTTAATCCAACCATGCAGAGGGGGATAGGTAATAATTTAATTTTCGAAATTTGATAGTACTTAGGTGAATTTTAAACGTACTTTGGGTGTGGCCCCGAAATTTTTTCGCCTGCGGCGCTTTTCCACCTTCTTCGCTGGATACAATATCATGAAATACATGTAGTCCCGACTGTCCCTCTCTCCAGAAAAAAATGTCCTACTTACGCCCACTGAGCCCCCCCCCCCCCCCCCGAGCATATTTTCTGGCTACGCCACTGATAGGAAGTACCCAAATTAGAATTCTTGCCTGGTTTTTGTATCGGAATTACTATAACCTTTTCAAAATCATCAATTTTTGTTCCTTACAGTTAAATACTATTAAATGTCTAACAATAGGATTCTGGCATTGAAGGGAGATTTGACATTATACAATACTGTACATTATCGTAGCCAGGAGCCGTATTTTCTGTGTTTTTTTAAAGCACATTCCAATTCGTTAAAGAAAAATGTCTACAAAGAAAATGATTGATTGGAAACTTATAACTTATCCAAGCCAGCGTCCAGATTATTTAGCACCGTCAGAGGTGCAACCTTGTAAAAGAAATCGTCGAACCATTGATTACCATGAGGTTTTTGATATACATTTTCTCCAGTCATTCTTTTTGCTAGTGACCATAAGTGTTGAGAAGGAGTGTTTTTATTTAATTTAGAACACCATTCAATCCAACTGTCCCTGGCTTTCTTCCCAAGCATTTTTTTTGTTTCCGCATCAACTTTTTTACATTTCAAAAAAATTTCTAAAGTAGGGACTTAGCCTTTTTTCTTTCATGAACAGCCTTGTGACAGTCTACTAGATTCCACCAAGGTGGAGGGGTGCGACGGAAAAAAGAGTATGGCCTATTTAGAGGTATAATTATTTGCGCAGCTTTTTTCGTATTCCATTTCATTTTTAAGTGGATCTTGCCTTGAGTTGTAATAGACCAATCTAAATTTATTATAAATATTTAAATCAGTTTCGGTATTCCAGTTAAATTTCTTAGACATATCAGGGGAACAGAAACTTAGATCAACAGCTGACCAGGGCCGTTCCTAAGGTATCTGCCGCCTGGGTGATGGAATAATTTTACCGTTCCCAACAGTGGCGTAGCTAGAAATTCATTTGGGGGGGGGGGGGGGGGGGGGGCAAAAGGATCTGAAAATTGCGCCGCAGACGAAAATTTTTTCGGGTGCCATGCCCAAAAAAACCTTTTTTGGACCATAAAAAAAATTTCAAATTAGGAAAATATATAATATTTTAATAGAAACTTGTAGGGAGTTCTAATACACTAATATAATTCATTTAAAACTTTATGAAATAAGCATAAGTGAGTAAAAAAATATTTAAAATAAGATTTATTTTTTATTTATTGAAAACCAAAAAAATATATTAACTATAATCGATAATTATTAGAAGCCATAGTCATGTAAAGATTATACATACACCAATAAAACTTTTTTTAATAATAAATAAAATCCGAGGAGGGCGTCGCGCGCCGCGGGTTTATTTAAAAGTTTTAAGATTTGCGTGGATATCAGTTTGTCTTGCAAGCATTTTGTATATGTAAGATGATGTGTTATTTCATCTGGTGCGTTATTGATAGGATTGCCGTAATTTCGTTTCCCAAATATATTTTAAATCTTCTGGTTTTTTGGATTTCGGGTAAGCCGCCCCTGGCTCCCAAAACCCAACCCAACCCAACCCTCCTCCTCCCAAAGTTGATAATAAAAAAGTTGAAATAACTTTAAGTTAAAACAAAAACAAAATTGTAAAACATGCACAGTTGATTTAATATAATATAATTTTACAACTTATTTGTAATGTAATGAAATACATAGGTACATACATAGAGGACAGAATTATTTATAGACCCAACCGATTACTATTACACTACACCCCCAGCCGGTCTAAATCATTGTAAAGTGAATAACAGTCAGTTATGTTTGATATTGACTTAAACATCGTTAAATCGTCAGCAGAACAAAGTTTATTTTTCATTAAAATACGTGCCAGCTCATTTATAATAATCAGAAATAATAGTTGAACAGATTGGAATCCAGGGGCACTCCAGAAGAAGCAATATACTGATTAGAGTTGAATCCCTTGTATGCAACAAATTGCTGCCGATTTGTTAGGTAATCCTTAAGAAAGGCAATAGCATCAAAAAAAGCCATACATCGCTAGTTTTCTTAGAAGGACACCTATGATCAAGAAATACTTTGGTAGAGAGAGGAGAGAGAGTAGAGGAAATAGTAGGAGTAGAAGAGGTACTTCGAGAAGTCCGTGTAAATCACATCCACCAATCCCTGAGTATCCAATTCAGTGGCCACATACTGTGTTAAGGCGGCGCTCCGTGCCACATCTTACTGGTGTGTCCCACCAAGTGCTGCCTAAGTACCTTCGAGTTCCCCTTTCTTTTCGTCGGATCCTAGCTCTACTGATGAGTCATGATATGACGAAACGCGTCTAAAGATAGATCTGGCGAAACTAAAGGGAAAATATTATTCTTTGTGTTAAGATAGTTAAATTACTACTAACTGTTGATCTAAGTTGCATAAAACCATGTTACTTGAGTGCAATGAAATTCCTGACAGCATGGTGAATGCGAGAGTACAATATTATCTCCAATACCTTCGAGAAATTACACAAAATAGATGTTGGTCTATAAAATAGAATGTATTCAAGATATTTTTGTTTAGTAAAATGGGAAGTAATATTTATATTACTTCCTATATTGAGTTTTGTGCTATTATTAACAAATACAATCCAATTTTTAAAAAATATCGGCAGTAATTTATGAATTTATAAACTTCACATTGTTTAAAAGTGGTTTGTAGCAGATTTTTATACTTGAATAATTTTAACAGTATATTTCGAAACGAAAAGTGACATCTAAAAATCCGTCATATAAAAAACACAGTTTAAGGAATTAACGCTATGCCGATCGACAGATTTATTTATTACTGTATTCAAAACAAGCGTAAAAAAATCAATGTTTCGGCACACGTTTGTCGCCTAATAATACAAATAAAACTATTTTAAATTATATGTTTTAAGAAATATTAATATTATTCTTTTGCGAAAACTATAAAGAAGTGGTCAGACTTGGGTCACACACACATGCTGATGGGATTCGTTCAATCAAGGGGAGTTAAATTCGCAAAAAAAATCGTCTGCGGCGTTTTTATTTATTTTTTAAATACGTTTTTAATTAAATTAGTGTCTTTTCGTCAGTGCCGAGCAATGCTCTTTTAATCAGGGTAGGCCAAAATTGCATTTAAGACAAAAACTTACCTTCCGTAGCATTTAAGCATTTTTTCACAAAATGTCTTGTTTTTGAGTTTGTGAAGAGAACACGGACAGAAGAAGAATAAAAACGATGTTATTTGTAAATGAGTTTAACACGGCGGTCTTTACGTAAAAATTACTTTATAACATCGGCATCGTCATAAAAATGGGTTTTGCGTTTTAAATACTGTAAAAGGTGCTTTCCAGAGAGATTATTGTTAGTAAGCGTGTCTCTTCCTGTGTGTTTCGTGAATAGGTATGAATTATTTTTAAACCATAAAAGGATCGTTCTGCAGACGAGCTGCTAGCCGGACTAGTAACAATTAACGCCTCCTCCATATGTCTTTTTTTCCCGAAACCCGACGGCGCGAAGTCTACCGAAAACACTACCTAATTATAAATTAAAAATCTATCATTTACCCGATTGAACCAATGTTGCCAAGAACGAAGTCAATTATTATGTTAAATATGATGATAAGCTTAGTGATTATCAAATATTATGAATATATCACCAAAACTGATTTTAATTGTCACAAAAGTGCTTCTTATTTGACGATACCTTCTCCGTTATCCCTAAAAATATCTTAACTCAACTAATTAATAATAAAACTTATAGAGGCGTGTTTCATATTTTATATTGAGAAAGCGAAGTATTTTCCAAACTACGGTAAAACTTGAAGATTGGCACCAATGCATACACCAAACGCGGGCTTTCTTGGCGCGGGCTGATAGACGAAGGTAGGTCGAATGTTGCGACCGGTTTATTTGTTACATCTCTTTCTACCCCCCTGCCTACCGGCTCTCTCACTTGCGTCCACTTAAACAAAAGCAGTGCTTTTGCTTTTGCATAAGACGCTTATGTACAGCAAGATCTTTGGTTCGAGAACGGATTTACGGAAGGCTTATACAGTTTTATGATATAATAAGCAAAGAGTGCGTTCGTGGAAATGATATAGGATTAAGTTGTTGGTCCTATATTATTATTTATTATATTAATATAGAGACAAATTGCTAAGGTTGGATAACACGGATGAAAACTAAAATACAAAAAAAAAATGGTATATGTTTGTTTTATTGTTCCCAGTGTAGGCAATGCTTTTTTGCCTGTATTCTACGCACGCCACTGATTTTTGTCAAAGACACTACAAGCAAAACGTTAAAAAATAATATTTTTTTTTTGGGCCTGGCACCCAAAAAAGCTTTCGCTTTTCCTTTGCTCTACCTGAAAAATGAAAAGGATAAAAAAGGTTGTGTAAAAAGACCCCCCAACAAAGTTGTGAATCCGCGCCTACCTCGACGATAGTGGAAGCTTCTTTATAGTCTCCGGGAAAATATGATATTATTATTAACAAAATATTTTGGGGCGAGATTTTCTTTCAATTTAAATTCATTCAAAAATTAAAATTCTGCTTTAAAAGAACTGTATCCAAAATTATCTTATTAATTTAAAAATAATATTAAATAAAAATAGCCGCACCAAAGAAGGCGAACGGATCAAATAAGGATCCGACAAGCATTTTAAAGCTTACTAGTCTAGCAGGCCAGGGGCGGAAAGCTCGATTATTACTTGATTTATATCGGCTTCTTTGTATGTTATTTTTATTTGAGAATTTTTTTAAAATTCTTTTCTGATTTTATGTTTATATATCTATTTTCCAGACCTAATAAATACTAATTATTATTGTTTTAAGCCTAATAAATTATTATTGCGTAACTTCTTAAGGATGTGAGGAACATAAGCGCACATAGTAGGGGGGGGGGCGGTGCCCCATGGATCCTAGGGATTTTAGAAGTTACTTTTGTTAAGAGAACATTTTAATATCGCATACCGCCGCCACGTCTTTTTCTTTAGTTTTCTTTTTGGGGCTGGATGCCCTATGAAATTGGCTCTATGGGTACCCATGATTAGAAGCCCCGGATTAAGTAATGGGCCTAGGGCATCTACAACCAAAAATAGGCCCTTAAGCTGTTTTACCTTCCACTACCAATTACGTATGTGATAATAATAATAGTAACAAATTGTTCTTCTTAAAACAAATATATCTTTATCACACACGCTGGTTTAGGTTGATCCCTTGTTAATCTGCAATTTATTTTTGTTGCATATCGCTCCATTTTTTGTACGTAGTATTGTTTATCATTTTGATTACATAATATGACCCTAAATGTACGTACACGTTTGGTACAATGGTACTAAGTAGTATAGTAAAACGCCGATTGACAACTATTCAGTAGTAATCGCGCAGGATATTCCTACGATCAAACAATCATTAAAACGTAACAAAAACTCATTCCATAAGATTTTATTTTTATTTAAAAAATTTTCCATTCTATCTTAAAAAACGTTTTCGAAAACAGAAAAAGTTTTTTAGCGGCAGGCGGACAAAGTAGTGTATCTAAAAAGTACACAGGAACGCCAAAGGTGATGGGTTCCCTAAGGCACAGGTAGACAATGACAGGCTGTTTCGTTCTTGTTAGAACTCATCAAAAAGCCATAACTTGTAAGCAACTCCAAGTACAGTGAGACTGTTTATTCAAGGTATTTTTAAGAAATAAAAACGTGATGAAAACCCAGTAACGCCATCAGTAGGGATCAACTCAATGCAAAAGATATAGCCATCTAACGTGAAAACATAAAACTCATAAACCAAAGTACGGTGGCCAACAAACACCAGTATAGGAAACTTTTTCTAATTACTTATACGGACGCTAAACTCTCTACTTTATTTTTAAAAACACGAAATTGTATACGGAATGGATCGGCACCCAGTGGGCTACACGGCGCGATCTATATTTGAATCTACAAACCCGTAGAAAAAATTTAGTGAAGCTTCAAAGTTTCCTATACTGGTGTTTGTTGTTCCACCATACTTTGGTTTATTAGTTCTATGTTTTCACGTTAGATGGCCATATCTTTTGCATTGACTTGATTCCTACTGATGGCGTTACTGGGTTTTTATCACATTTTTATTTCTTAAAAATACCTTGAAAGAACAGTCTCGCTGTACTTGGAGTTGCTTATAGGTTATGGCTTTCTGATGAGTTCTAACAAGAACGAAACAGCCTGTAATTGTCTACCTGTGCCCCAAGGAACCCATTACCTTTGGCGTCCCTGTGTACTTTAATGCAAAAGATAGATGCAACACTTTGTCCGCCTGCCGCTAAAAACCTTTTTTCTATTTACTTATACGGACGCTAAACTCTCTACCTTAGTTTTCGAAAACTGTTTCTAATGTTAAAAAATGTTATCATAATTATATAACGCGCTTTAGAAATGAAACTGATCAAAATATTTATTTTAAAAAACCTTTAAAAACTCATTAGTATTATATTAGATAAAACAAATATTAAAAGTAGTAAACAGTAATTTTATCGAAAGATTAAATTTGTCGTATTTCATTATCTTTATTTAATTTTTTTTAACACAAGACACTAAACGACTGCAATAAAACCATGCATAGAAGCTGAATAACAATAATTAAAACAAGTATATCACACGAAACATGTTTAGCTACTGACTCGCGCCCTTTATCGGTTCCGTGGTCAACATCCCCTCCTTGTTTAAATTATTTACGAATTTTTTAGATTAGATACCGATATTTCATATTATTACACAACAAGTAAAGCGGTATTACACTATAAAAGTTCGTGATATTGAAAATTACAACACTTAAGACGTAGTATGACTATTTATGATATTAGACCTTATTGTAAAACCAGTGGCGACTCGTGAATATTGAGTATGGGAGGGAGAAGATCTAGGTAAGTAAAATTGAGTTCATATTGATATTTTTCTAATTTTTGAGGAAATGTCCAAACTGCATGACTTATAAATTCATATCTACAACAACAGCTAGGAAAATTGGTCACGATATGATTCACGTTTCTTTTTAAAAGCATCCGAACAATATTTCTAAATTATTTTCCAAAATTACCAGCTCCATGCCAAATTATATGTATACAGGATGGCCGTTTATTGTGACAAAGTACAATAGCTCCGTTATTATTCCAAATACAACAAAAATATTAATATGAAAGTTAAAGGGCAGTAAGTAAGCTATAACGCAAAATTATTTTTGACTCTATAGGGCGAATCAAAAAGCGGCACAAGAAAAAAAATTAGTTTTTTTAAATGGAACACCATGTATTTTATTCCATTTTTAAACTATAATTAGAATTCTACATCCATTTTACATAACACCCTAAATTCTAAATTCAATTGTTTTAAAGATATCATTTAAATATTGACAATTATCACACTTTGACAAGCTGCTGCGTTAAAATGATTCATCTTAGATAAAAAAACGGTTTTCACGGTCCTATCTTAGTTTTTTATTTTCTACCCAAAAATAACAATTTTGGGTTTAACGGTTCAACTTGTAAAACCGTTTTTTTAACCGTAAAACCGAAAGTTGGCATTTTTGGGTAGAAAATAAAATATTAAGAACCGTTATTTTCGAAGAAGCACCATTTGGACACAGCAGCCTGCCAAACTGGGATAAAGGGCATTTTTTAAATGTCAATATTTTAAAAACAATGGAGCTTTTAGACACGTAGAGTGTTATTTAAAATAGGTGTAGAATTTTAAGTATAATTCAAAAATGCAATAATATACAGAGCGTTCCATTTAAAATAAAATCCAATTTTTCTTGTGTGTGCTTTTTTGAGACGCCCTATAGATTCAAAAATAATTTTACGTTATAACTCACTTACTGCGCTTCAACTTATTATATATTAATTTTTCTTTTAAGCAAAAATTCCCACTGAACGAACATTTCCTCGTTATGTTAAAGAAAACTAAAAATATGAACTTCGCCTACACATATTGTTGATTGAATGTATATCCATTTTTCAAAACTACCTAACTAAGCATTCCACTACTTTCTTAAAACTAAATTTCACAATAAAATTACCATAAAACCTTCACTTTCCTAAGATATGTTCTTCTTAAGTTTCTGCTACTAGTTACCACAATTATAAACTGCCCATGTCACTTAAGGTGGTCATACCCTAAGATGTCTTCGAACATCACAGTTCATACTGTTATGACAACAATGGTGCATCTGTTTGTCAACACACATAGTTTTTCATCTTCCCTTTGAACCACAATTTTCTCAACAAGATACTCCACCACTTAAGTTACAGTTATTTCTCTAGATCACACATAACGTTTCTCAGTTTTTCACCCTAAAATACCATTTAATTCCCATATTTATCTTCAGAACCTGGTAGTACAATTTTCTCCGCTACTTCTATGTAAGCATTATTTTCTCCAATTATCTAACCTTCTCAAAAGCTCTATGAGGGTATCACTCACAATTTCCCATACTATATAACAATACTTCTCCTGAAGATGAACGTTTCTACGTTCGAAATATGTAGAACTAAGTAACTAAACATTTTAAATATATCTTAGTGAAGGTTGCCTTGGAGTATTATTTCTCCCTATTTTATAATAATGTTTTTGATGCATTTGAAATAGTAACGGAGCTATTATACTTTGCCACACTAAACGGCCATCCTGTATATATCACACCTATTTTTAAGGGTGACTGCAAGACAGACGCCAAAAATTATCGGCCCATTGTAATTATATCAAACATTAAAATAGTGTTTGAAAATATAATTAGTAATAGAATAAATTTTCATTTGAAAGAAAAACTGTCCAAATATTAGTATGGTTTTCGTGATGGTAGGTCAATAGCTGGTAATCTTGTACATTTTGTGGAATATACTACAGGTGCTTCTTTGGCGGAAGGTGCTCAAGTTGATACTGTATACATTGACACACTATATAACTGGTCCATAATAAATCACTTGCCTTGTAACATAAATAAGTGCAAACATTATATATAGTTCTGTCCAAAGACCATAATACATAGGTACTGTATATCTATATGCATATATCGAGCTGATTATTATTGTGTTTGACATGTATTTGTTTTATTCTGAAATATGTTTAATTATGTTCTTAATCCCTTGTAGAGGGTATAATTTGAAAATTTAATAAAATTTTGTTTATATACTTAGTGGTTAGGTGAGGAAGCTTGTTTCAACTTACTTCGCCTTTTGTAAATTATTTACAATAAAGTCATTTATTATAATAATAATAATAATTATAATTATAATAATAATAATTATTATTATTATTATTATAATTATAATTATTATTATTATAATTATAATTATTATAATTATAATTATTATTATTATAATTATAATTATTATAATTATAATTATTATTATTATTATTATTATTATTATTATTATTATTATTATTATTATTATTTCTCTCTTTATTTCTCACTTAATTTCAATTAATCAAGTGGTGTTTCTTTTCTGGGATGACGGGCTGTACCAAGTCGTCTCAGAGTCTATTGTTTGAATTGAGGAATGATCGCACTATATTGCATGTTTTAAGGATGACAGACTTTTGTATGTTTGTATGGATACCTGGGTTGAGACTGAGTTCCTCAAGATGTGTCTTGAAGATGTATGGGGTGATGCCTGTGGTTGAAATTATGAATGGTATGATCGTTACTTTTTTCTGTTTCCAAAGTCTCTGGACTTCCATGGCTAATTCCGAATACTTTGTTATTTTCTCTCTATATTTTGTTTGAATGTTGGGGCGTTAGGTATTGATATATCTATAAGGTAGGTGATTTGTTCTTTTTTGTTTTGGAAAACGATGTCTGGTCTATTGCATGTTATTGTTTTGTCTGTATGGATTTCTACGTCCCAGTATAGTTTGAATTCGCTGGTATCTATGATGGTGGTTGGGGAGTATTTGTAGTATGGTATTTCTTCTGTAATTAGTTTGTAGGTCTTTGCGAGTGCCTGGTGAATGATTTTTCCTGCCATGTTGTGTCTTTCGGTATTTATTATTATTATTATTATTATTATTATTATTATTATTATTATTATTATTATTATTATTATTATTATTATTATTATTATTATTATTATATGTTTTCCTATTCTAAAAAAACTACCTACTAACTTGTACTTAATCAACGGCAATAATTATTATTATGTTTTTAGTGTTCTGTTTCTCAGCTTTTTGTTGGTAAGGCTGGTGTTATTTACAGTACAGAGAAGAAATTCATCTTAACCTTTACTGTTTAGAAACTTCCGTACTATATGGCAAGTTTGGAGGATGACGCTTTTCTGAATAAGTTGGTATAAATAACCTGAAAGGCCCAGTTTTTCCAAGTTGTGCTTGATATATTTTTTATCTCTATAGCCAAATTCGAGTACTTGGTCTTCTTCTCCGATTCGGTTTTAGAGAGGTTGTGTGTTAGTGGGCAACCTATATCGATTATGAAAGCTTTCTTGGTGGCTTTTTCGATGAGAAGAATATCCGGACGGTTGTGGTCTACTGTTCTATCCGTTATTATTGGCCTGTCCCAGTATAAGAGATATTCAGGGGATTCAAGGACTGGCTCGGGTGAGTATTGGTAGTATGGTGGGAGGTTTTCCCTTAGCCCTAGTTTATGGGCCAGTTCCTTGTGGATGATCTTAGCCACCTGATTATGTCTCCCCAGGTAGGCGTTGGGGGCCATAGCACCACAACCCGCCGTGATATGTTCTATCGTTTCTCCGGGGCAATTGCATTTTCTGCACACATCTTCCACATTTCTTTTCAAGATGACTTTTTCATAGTTTCGAGTTCGAATGACACGGTCTTGGATAGAGATTATAAAACCTTCTGTTTCAGCGTGAAGCTGCCTTTTCTCTAACCAATTCAGTGACATTTCTCTATCTATGAGTGGATTTTGGAGTGCAGTAGGGTATTTGCCGTGTAGAGCTTTCTCTTGCCAAGTTACAAGCTGTTGACTTGGCGGCGCGCGGATGATGTTAGGTAATCCGTTTTGCTTTAAGTTAAGGGCTGTATATCCAGTGTCTGCTGCTACCACTTTTTTAAGAATTTCCCCATTCGATTCTTGGAAGTATTTTCTCACAGAGGTCTCTTGTGACTTGCACAAGTTATATATATATATATTAATGAGACCTCTTCCTCCCTCCTTTCGTTTTAGATAGATTCTTTCAAGTGCAGAGCGTGGGTGGTGGAATCTGAATTTTGTTAGCAGCCTGCGCGTAAGCCTATCCAGTTCGTGCAAATCCGTGTCTGAATACTTAAGGCTTCCGAATGAGTAGGTAAGTATTGGTATTGCCCAGGTGTTGATGGCAGTAGTAAGGTTACCAGCATTCAGGTGAGTATTAAAAAGCTTTGTTAGTCTGCTTTTATATTTGTTTTTAAACTCCCTTTTTAGGCTTGTGTGGTTTATTTGTTGGTTTTGGGAGATGCCTAAGTATTTATATGTTTTGTCCTCATCTAGTATATCTATGCTTTTAAGCAGTCCACGATTTTGTTCAGTCTTTCCGCGTACGACATTTAAGATTGCGCACTTGTCTAATCCAAACGACATTTTGATGTCATCGCTAAATGTCTTGGTTATTTGAATTAGGGACTGTAGGTGGGTTTTGCTTTCAGCGTAGAGTTTGATATCGTCCATAAATAGAAGGTGGTTTATTCTAAAATTCTCAGTTAAGTTGGGACGATATCCGTAGGATGTTGATTTTAGTAGTGAGGACAGTGGGTTCATGGCCAAAATGAACCAGAGGGGGCTTAAAGAGTCGCCTTGAAATATACCTTTTGATATATTAATATTGCCAAGCCTCTCTTGTCCAATATGGAGATTGGTATTCCATTGCTCCATTAGGGTGCCTAACATGTTGCGTATTAGGGGGTGTACTTTGTATATTTGCAATATCTTCTTTAGCCAGTCGTGAGGAACAGAATCGAATGCTTTACTATAATCAATGTAGCACATATTTAGATTTCGCCTTTTAACTTCTGCCTGTTTTATAACAACGGCATCGATTGTAAGCTGTTCCTTGCAACCCAAAGCTTTCCTAATACAGCCCTTTTGCTCATCAGCTACCAGGTTGTTGTTTATGCAGTGTGTGTATATTTTTGAAAACATGACTGATGTTAAAAGTTTATACACCACTGACAGACAGGTGATCGGTCTGTAATTTTTTGGGTCGTTTACCTGCCCTTTTTTAAATAAAAGGAAGGTATTGCCGCTGGCAAGATGAGCTGGGAAGTGCTCGGGGTTTAGGAGAGCCTTGCTAAAGCAGTTTGCGATAACAGGGTGTAGGGTGGTGAAAGTTTTGAGCCAGAAATTATGAATTTGGTCAGGTACCGGTGATTTCCAGTTAGCCAAGTTCTTAGTGGCATCCCTTATGTCGATCGATGTTACTTGCGGCTCAGGCATTTCTTGCAAAGTTTCAGCCTCGGCTTCAACTTTTTCGAGCCAGCTTGCTTCTTCATTGAAATGGGACGCGTCAGACCAAATATTACTCCAAAATGCATTAAATTGGTCTTTATTTATGTCATTAGCTGGAGTAAGGTTATTTTCTTCTTGGTTCAGTGTCCTATAGAAGGTTTTTTGGTTCGTGGTGAACTGTTGGTTTTGTACCTTCCTCTTTGTGGCTTTATTGTATCGCCTTAGACGGGCACCTTTAGCCTTACATTTTTGTCTAATGTTGTCTCTTACGATTGTTAGCAGCCGTTTTATATCGGGACTGTCTAAAGGAATACTCTCTGCTTTCAGCATATCTAGCAACCTTGCTGCTAGAGTTTCCACTTAGATGTTCTCCAATGATATCACTTTGTGCTCGTAACTGGCTTATTTGTTTTTCTAGTCTCATTTTCCAAGCGGGTACCACTTGTTTCTTGGTACTTTTCTTATCAGTTCTCTGATATAATGCCTGACTATTGAGTTCAATTACAGTTGCTGCTGCAGCATATAACCCACTGTGTAATGTCTCGAGGTCCTCAGTTCTATTTAAGGACGTCCCTGCTGCTAGGTTTACTCTCGCTAGTATTTCGTGGGTTCCTTTCTTGAATCTTAGCTTAGGGATACTCGGCCTCAAGGTCGGGTCACTATTTTCGAATAAGGACAAATTTTCCAAATATTTTTGGTTTGTATTGTCCGTATCAGCCTGTATAGTTTGATCTTGTTCGTTTCTTACTTCCTGCTGTGCTGTTAGCTCTTCCCCTTGCTGAAGGTTGTGCAATGTTCTGCCAACTTCACGCCGGATTTGGTCTATTTCAGCTTGGGGTAGCAGGCGGTTAGCGTAAATAGCTCTTTGACGGCACGCTACATTTTGTTCGGTGAGTTTTAATTCCGGGTATATCTGGCTTATTTCACGGTGGAGTTTGATTCTCCAGCCAGGGCGGGGGTTATCTTCGCAGTCGTTGATCAAGAGGAATGTTTTGATAAATGTTCTATTCATGTCACGCGTCCACTTGATTCGACCGGTTTCTGTTCTTCTGGGTAGACCAGCGGCAGTATTATTATTATTATTATTATTATTATTATTATTATTATTATTATTATTATTATTATTATTATTATTATTATTATTATTATCATTATTATTATTATTATTATTATTATTATTATTATTATTATTATTATTATTATTATTATTATTATTATTATTATATGTTTTCCTATTCTAAAAAAACTACCTACTAACTTGTACTTAATCAACGGCAATAAGATCGATTCAATATTCAACAAAACTTGAATACGCCAGTGTTATCTGGTCTCCTTTTTATGACAAGTACATTTAATTGATTAAAAAAGTTCAAAATATCAAACTTTTTATTAAGAAAAATTCTTGACAATAGTTATCCTACTAACCTAAAGCGCTACAACTTAATGACTTTGCATACTAGGAGAATGTTCAGTAGTACTGTTTATATTTATAAGGCATTTAATAACTTAGCTGTAGACAATACAACATTACATGAGGTGAGCATTTGTATACCTAATAGAACTAGATAAGTAGGCTATAGAACTTTTAATTTTAAATCAATTAAAACTAATTATTCTAAAAAAAATCTCCCGTTAGCTATATGATTGTTAAATACAACCAAAATCAAAAATACTGTGATATATTTAGCGATTCTAAGGCTTCGTTTGTAATAAAACTAAAAAACGAATTTTAAATATAACAGATTTGATAGATTTCTACATTTTTTGTCGCATTTATTTTATATTAGGCGTGTAAGATAAGTGTGCTATTGTATATAATGAGTTTTAGATAAAACAGCTCTTGTCTCACCCATAAGTAGAATTATTATTCTTTTAAAAGTTATATTGGCTATGAGTGGGCCACCTCTAATAAATACTACCTGTATAATTGGGTTAATCATATATGTTATATGTTGTGTAGTTTTCAATAAATAAAATATTAAAAACATTGGGTTCTCTTGGGCGATAGTAGACACAAGAGTCTGTGAAGCAGACAGAAGGGATCACCGAAAGAAGCCGAACACCGGTGTCAATCGAGATTATGGGCGTTTACATGTCGTCCGAAACAATAATAAGATGTAGGTGTATTTACAATTTTACATGTCGTTTTGAAACGATATTAGGTATTAAATAAATTATATTTAATTACGTTATATTTATGAATATTTCCGGCTTTTTATGTAACTTGGAAAAATCTAAAGTTCAGATTTCGTCGGTGTTAAGTCAGTTTTTAGCTATTTTTATTGTTTATTATTATGGTAGTAATACAAATTTAAGTAATGGTAAACTTGATAATATTTATTTAGAAATACATACTTAGGTAGATACCATACAATGACATAATAATATAGAGAGGTTCCAATTTGAAATAAGAAAAATAAATTACTTAAAAGTTTGCAAAGTTTGACACTAAACTTTGGACACCCTGTATAGGTCGTATTAATCAAACTTGGTTAACGAGACTGTTCGACCTTATTTATTAAATACAAATTGTATAATTTTATTAACGAGGCATTATTTTTATTTTTTATTCATTTTTAAAACCAGTGGTGCAAAACTGATTTTTCTTTGTTTTTATTTTTTTTTTTGTATATAATACTGAACCGATTTCATTAAAATTTGAAGGCAACTATAAAAGGCATCCATATGTCAGAATATTCAGGGCGGAATATTTAACTGGAATAAATTCAGTAATAGAAAGCCTCTTTATTTGCGGAGAAAATACGGAATACGGAATATTATTTTTAGTTTGGTACACTTTTCTCGTCCCGTCATAAATTTTACCCCTTCTGGGGAGTAGAAACGCCCCTAACTTATTTTCTCAAATGTATTGCGGTAGCTCGTTGGAAAGGGCATAAAAGAAGGAATACGACCCACTATTTACTTTTACATTTCAATAATCTAGACGCAATTTTTTTTATTGTAAAAATTGTTGGAAATGTTGCCCAGACGACTGGAGATACTTACCAGTTGAAACGTTGTGATGTAAAACAAATTAAAGACAATGCAAGTCCAAAACTATTCTATCATTCAAGAAATATCATTGTCTCCAACCTTCAAACAGACAATATATGTCACTATTTTGCGTTTTTGAGATAAATATGCCAATGTACTAATAAAAAATGTAAATTTTATGAGGGCAAAATGTCGAAGCCCCTAGTATTATCTAAAGCCCATTTTACAAAAACAGAAAAAAATGTTTATGTCATTTATTAACTATTTAAAAGTTTAAACTTTTAAAGCGAATATTATCAATTTCACAAAAACTGACATATGCACACACAGATACATATAATATATAGCATGTAATCTAAAAAATAGATCCTTATGACGACACGCTTTTTTGGAACACCCTGTATAAACTAAAATATTTTCCTGAAATGCGCCCTAGGATACAAGTCTAGTCCGCAAAATGTCAAAATATTAACTTAATTTTTAAGTGAGCTAGGGAAGACGGGAGGTGAGATGCACGACCCTGTAGAATAAACTTTCATTCAAAAATTATAGACTGATATAGACATTATTCTAAATATCTCCCATTTAAAAAATGTGTATAAGTTAGTAGTGGCTATTAATCCCCCCTTGTATATAATTCAAAATATACCGGGTCCGCCAACGTGGCGGGGATGGAAGATTAAATCATTATCGAGGTGCTTATCAAAAATACTAAACCAGCATAAGGTATCGACTTAAAAGCGGCATATTTTAAAAATATTTTACATTATACAGGGTGGCTCAAAAAAGTGTGGCGGACTAAACTTGAATTTTTTTAAATAGAACACCCTATATATTATATTATTTTCTAATTCCCTATACAATTCCACGTATATTTTGTATAAAATGTCATATGTCTAAATTCAATTGTTTTTGAGTAATTGACGTTTAAAATAGTTTTCACCTCTCTCTTAGTTTTTTATTCTCTATCCAAAAATACCAACTTCCGGTTTAACATGTTAAACCGTTAAAACCGGTTTTTTGGTTTAACATGTTTGTATTGAGAGTTTCTTACAGGTTATGACTTTCTGATAAGTTCTAACAAGAAGGAAACAGCCTGTCATTGTCTACCTGTGCCCCAGGAAACCCATTACCTTTGGCGTCCCTGTGTACTTTAATGCAAGAGATAAAGCTTCTTTTCTTTATATATTAAATAGTAAATTCCACTATTTTATTATTATGAAATTTTCATTGTCAATTGTTGCTTGCTTGATAATGTAACTAAGTTTTCAATTGCTTATATCTTAAAAACTAACTTAATAAATAAAAAATATTTAGAAAAGGTAGATAATTTTAAAAATTACATTTATAAGGGGCAGTGCCATTAAAATAATTGGAGAAATTTGTGTTTGAATGTCAAATGTTGCAGCACTTTCGGTCAAACCGGAAGTGACATAGTTGTAACTCATTCATAAGGAATACCTAAAAAAATTAAAAACATTTAATTAAATTTTTTACGTATTCATTTGTTTTTTCTAAAGTAGTAATTTCGTTGTCACCGGGTATAGATATAACTTTATAATTATTATTTCAACGATGGGCATTACAAGATTTCTAATAGATATTATATTAGCACTCATCTCCTAGCATTTTGTTTGTTATTTAATTCAAAATTATTTATTTATATATCTTTTTTTTTACCTAGATAATAATACTACTCCCAGGCCCGACAAGAGGAGCGGGGGGGGGAAGGGGGCAAATTTCCCGGGCTTACGTCTCTTTTAAGGGCCCGGGCTCGAGCTGCGCAGTTAAAAAATATGATAAACTGTGTAAAAATATAAATTCTCTGTTGACAAAAAATTAGTTTGTAAACATTACAGGTGTAAATTATTATATTTTAAAATCAAAACGTTGCTAATTATTGGTATCATAAAGCTTAAACGATCGATGTGGAAGTTAAAAATATTTCTAGCCTGATGGACGATTTAAGTTTAATTAGAAATAACTGGCAGTCCAGAAACAATGAAGGCAAGTCAGTTGCTGAAAACTTAGGTTTAACGGGGACTTGTGTGGGTGACATTTTGGCAACAACAAAAAACAAAATCCCGCTAATCGATTTTTCGGGCCGTAAAATCTCCGCACTGGCTGATATCTGAAACCGGATTCTCTATTCGCTGGAAATAATTATATTTGCCGCTGAATATGAAATAGGTTTTTACAAAATTGTTTATGTGGATTCCGAGAAAATAATGTTTGAAATAGTGGTTAGAGGGATTTTGTTAGTTGGCAAAATGTCACCAATAGCCAGTTTAGTGGCGTAGCCAGGGGTGGCAGGACCATCCACGCAAATCTTAAAATTTTTAAATAGGTACACAGCGGCACGCGACATCCTCTTCGGATTTATTTATTAATTTAAAATGTTTTGTTGATATTTGCACGTATAATCTTTACAGGACTTAGGCTTCTAATAATTATCGATTATAGTTAATATATTTTTTTGGGTTTCAATAAAAAAAATAAACCTTATTTTTAAAATTTTTTGGCTTAGTTATGCTTATTTCATAAAGTTTTTTTATTTGTAATGGTGTATTAGTATAACTCCCTACAAGTTTCTTTAAAAATATTATATGTTTTTTCTAATTTTCAATTTTTTTTATGGTCCAAAAAAGAGTTTTTTGGACGTGGTCCCCAAAAAATTTTTGCCTGCGGCGCTAGTTCCTGCGTTTAAAATCCTTTTGAGTCCGGGATACCACACAGCCCCCGGGCCCGACCTGGCTCTTGACGGTCCTGACTACTCATATTACATTAGAACTATATGTTTTTTTTTTGCTGAAGTGAATACTGTTTCTGGGTTAGTCCCGTTTTATATTCCCTAATGTAAAATAAATAAATTATTAACAAAATGTAAGTAAACATATTAATATAATCTATATTTTTAGAAAATGGCTGAATGTAGATATTATCGACTGTCAAGACGAACTAAGATAATTTTGATGTTAATTGTCTTACAGTTAATAATATTTGTTGGTAAAGAACTATCTTGTGGACATGATTACAGAACGATGAATGAAACTTTATTAAATGTGAGTAATTTTGTCATATGTACATGTATATAATATGTACCTCAAGGATATTACAGGCTTGAATAAAAAGACATTCTCTATATTTGCCTATAGATAAGATATAGGTAAACTAGGAGACATATTATACATTGCTTATAAATAAAGCTGAAACATTTGTATTTGAACCACGTAGCCGTTTTTACATATCTAAATCAAAAATGTAAAATAAAAAGTTATACTCATTGATATATGTAATATTGCCCAAAATCCTTGTGAGAATGTCGCGCAAACCCAAGGTCCTTAGATAGATAGGTTGTCTGGTAACATTGTGGCGGAAGCGACGATGAGCGGGGTGTCCGCGTCATCACAAGGAACTAATACATTTGTTTACATCTGATTTGTATGTGTTTTAAGCTAGATACAACGCAAAAAAGCGGTTTTCAGTGTTATTTGTGTGTTTAACGTTAAATTCTTAAGTGTGAATATATTTGTTTTTGAACTGATAATAACATTTAGTGGAAAAACTATTAAAAATACTGAATTTTCATCAAAGTTTTCTTCTTCTTCTTTCTCTATTTCGTTTGGGTGGCCTTAGTGGTCAAAGTTTTAATTTTGTGTATTTTAAGGTTAGTTTATTAAACTAGATTCTCACGCTAAATCGTTAGTTTCAAACGAATTCTGTGATTATTTATTTAGATAATGGGTGGTGGCAATGTTTGTAGCATAGCTACATGCAAAAGTAACTCCAAGAGGCCAGATCCAGATGGAAAAAAGATAATTTTTTTTACATTTCCAAAAAACCCCAATATTTTGAAAGATTGGATTAGAAAATGTTGCCGAAAAGACAATTGGACGCCCTTTTTTGGACTATCAAAACCTAGAAATTTTACGTTTCGATAAAACCGAAAAAACGTAGATATAGAGAAATTTTGAAATATGGATCAACGACAATGCAAACATGCAAAGATGATTTTAAAAAAAACTGATCTATTTGTGGCGACAAAATCGTATTTAATACTCAAAATATTAATATTACGTATAAGCTTTTAGGAGAGTAGGTACCTACTTAAAAATAAAAGAAAGGACAGTTTCGATTTGAATCAATTCGAGGACCTGGAAATAGATTTTTAAAAGTTGTAAAACGGAAAAAGAGAACTTTTACCTAAATTTTAACAAAAAAAACAAAAAATACTGGAGTGATAAATAGAGAACTGTTCTCTTAAAAAGAGTACGTCTGGTCAGCCTATCATAAGATAAGCTTGATCTCTCTATATTTACTTGTAATTATTTTGCGTTAAAATTTTGGACTACATACAAACTTAAAAAATATATTTGTCAAATATCAAACAATCTATTAAACCATATTTTCAGAAATATTTTTATACCACCAATACATTTTGATAGTGATTTAAAATGAAAGTGTGGATACATCACTAAAAGTATTTTTAAATTTATGGTATAAGTGTAGTTTTATTTCTCGCAATTTCCACAATTCCTATTTATGATAAAACGTGTTTTTTTAAATATACATTTTTTGACACTATCAAGTCCAATTCTTTTAATAATTTTAGCACTTGGACCTATAATGTTTCTGGGGCTATTTTCTGATAGACCTATTTAATCACAATATTAATATAATAAGGTATTTATTAAAAGATTTTTTTATATATTACCGCAATCATAAATTCTTCAATAAAAGAAAATCAAACAGAAAAATATTTTGTTACGATAGTAGTAATGATTTGTAAAAAGCGTTTTAAGGGCTAGATTCAGTTTATTTCCCCTCTTAAATAGGGTTCGTCCATCGAGACTATATTTCTTCATTCTCTACGTGATTTGTGATCATGTGCCAGAAGTTATATTTTTTAAATTTAAGCTATGTAAAAGAGTCACAATATCTCAATATTGGCTAAGAGACTTATGGCACACCTACACACAATTTGTCGACAAATGATATTTAAAAAAACATGTTTTAAATTACATTTCCAAACTCCTTAGCTTGCATTCGTATATCAAGAGATTTTAAAAAGTTCCTCTAAATGACGCATTCCCGCGCATTAAATGCGAACATCTGATTGGTCCAAAGTTACCAGACAACCTATCTATCTAAGGACCTTGGCGCAAACCCCTATTTTTAACAGGAACGTTCTAAATTGAACGTTACCCGCCACACGACACTGTGTAAGTTGCATTCAAATTTAATAAAAGCAATCTAACACAGCAATGGTAGACAGCTCGCAAAAATTTCCGGCGTTTCGCAGAAGTTTGGGGAATTCTTGTCCTTGCCCGCTCGTTCCGACTCTTTGCCATTTCAACTTCCACGATGCAGCTTCACTTACAAGTAGTTTGCAATATATAATATTATAAAACATTATTTACCTAGTATTATCGTGGACATTCAAAGAAATGGAAGAAACAAGTCGTGCAATTTGTTCCTTATCCAAGTTAATTTACTTAACTTTACGATATGACATTTATACAGTGTGTCTCAGATAGGAATGCACTTTACAGGAATCTCGTAAACCTTATAGGATGCAGAGATGGTTAAATTGGAAAAAAGTTGCACCCTACTAAATTCTGCAATACTGTGTTTACAAATTTAAAAAAATCCGAGGTCTTCCGAAGATATTTGGGCAAAACCGAATTTTCGAAACTTCGTTTTTATTTTTTTCTAACTCTATTTGAATAGATATGTTAAAATAAAGTTTACATTCTTATTACCATTTTTTCTCCTCTACAAGTTGGTGTAATCAAATTTTTAATCTGATTTTTCGTTTTTTCAAAGCCATCATCAACTTTTTTAAATAGTCGGGTAATTTTGTTTTATTATTATTTACTTTTCCTTCTCCTTTGTAATTCAACAACGTATCACACCTAGTATTAATAACATGTCTCAGACTTAAAACCCCATCATCAATAAGAATAAGTGCTAATTTATCTTGTATCTATATACTTTCTTTTGTTTTCAAAGCCAACTAGCCATAATTTGACTCTGGACGTCGACAACAAATCATATCCCATTATTCTTCTCTTGAATAAATGTTTCATAATTTTTATTTAAAAAAAACTACAATCATACAACTCCTCAAAAACATTAAATGTTTACTTTAAAGAAATTAGATATAAGTTAATTTGCACTGAACGATTTCATTATCCTAATCTGTCATTTTACAAGTATTTATAATTTATTTAAACAAGTGCAGTTACAGCCTACTATACTGTTGAGACAGATGATTAAATTATTTTATGAAGATTCAAATTAAAATAGTTCCATATAAAAACTATTATATGAATATTTAAATCAAACACGGCCAATTTTTCAATACAAGTATATTATGCACTTACAACTGCACCTAATGTAAAACGGCCTTTAGATATTGGGTATCGATGAAAAATATCTCATAAAGGATGACTTTTACGTTTTTAATTAAGATAATAGGCAGATTTTGCATGTCAGAACGTTTTTCACGCTAACGCTATACTGAAAATGGTTGGACTAGTATACAAATTTGAGTTTTTGCAAAACACGATAAAAATATTTTCCCTTAAACGATATTCGTCTATCTCTTTCCAATTAAAGCATTCTGGAAGTGATAGATGACTAAGATGATACATAAAAGTGTTGCGAATTTAAAAATTGTACTAAATGGTTTGTACATTGTACTAAAAAACTAAAAAGTACTAAATTTTTAAGTTTTTAAAAGAGAAAGTGGCATCCGACCAATTTGATTGGAGGTATGTACGTTAGAAGTATGATTGGAGGTTTGGACACACATTACAGCAACCGGTTGTCAGCAAAGGTGTGGTGAAAAAATGTATGTTTTGTTCACTTTGAGCCAGGAAATTGAGAGGTGTCGAACCCGTGTCTGAAGTATAAAACATTCAGAGTGTCAGTTGCAAGAGAAGGTACTTGTGCATGATCGCCCATATATTTCAAGGATGGGTAACCAGCCAAAAACTCGTAAAACTTCTCTTTGTGACTTCTAAAAAAAAAGCCACTGGCGTTTTTGTCGAAACAAATGAAAGTGCTCTTTAAAAAAGAAGTTGCCGCTGCTGTATATCTACGCCCTTTCCCCGAACCCAAGGGGGCAACCGCTCCACCTTGCTCCTCCCTATGGGCGCCGATCATGTACTTTTGGGTTTGGGACAAAGCGTTTTTTGTGACTTTGAATAGGAGGACGGTTTCTGAAAACAAAGAACGTTGAGAAGTAATTTTTGATGAAAGGAAGGTATTTGAAACCAAGGAACGTTTTTTTAGAAGTAATTTCTTCTTTAACCCCCCCCCCCCCCCCCCCCCACACACACACACACACACACAGATTCAGCAAAATCGTTGGCACGGATACACGATGTATGGAGGACAATATCTCTAAGTTTTATTGATCTGGTCATAAAGTAGGTTCCTCCTGTATATTTTCGAACTCAACCTTCCTCTCCTATCGAAACTATAATCCGACTCTGAATTTTTCAATACATTAGCCGGGGGCGAAGTCCACACTTGACTGCCCTTTTTTTCCTGTACCTTCTGTGGCTTTTTAGTCCCATATGCACAGTCTAAAGTCATTTAAGTATTTTTTTTATGATAACTTCCCTAGACTGTGAATTGGATAGAAGTTGTTTGACTGAATTTGTACATTTTACTGGTCGCGACAACCATGGCCACCGACCGCCTGACAGCGTTGCCATTGTTTTCTATTTGTCAAAGTTTACATTCGAATAAGAGTGGCAAAAATATAGAATTAAAAGTAATTAATCTAAACCTTTATAGCAAAATAAAATAAGAAGGTACTTGGGTGCCTGGGCACATATAAATGATGATGAAATGATAATAATATTAAATTATGCACAGAAAATCACCATTCTATTAACGTGAAAAGGAAATTTTAAGCCTAAACGTCACAACATAGCTAAATGAGTGGTTAAAGTGATTTTGAAACTGAACGTATGTCGTATATTATTCCGAAATATGATATGTCAATTGTATTACAATATGGCGGTCGGAAAAAAGCTAATTTCCTAATTTGAACATTTTTATTTGTTGATTGTTTAATTCTTAATAATTTGTGTGCATTTATTTACTTTCCTAATACGTTAAAGTGTTTTTCTTCGTCCCAGATCAAAGGAACTAGTTACCACTATTTTAAAAGGTATGTACTTGTTTTCACTGATAGGATTGTTTATAAGTTGAAAATACTATGTTTATTGTTTAGAACTTCTGGCAATTACCTTGGGAACTTATGTTCTTATCGTACTTATTTATGTATTGTTATGTTATTATTGTTATGTATTGACAACTCATAATTTATCAACCTTTCCTAATAAATTCACAATTAATTATGTAGCATTCTTCTATATACAAAGTACAGGTAGGTAGTGAATGTATAAGAAATGATGTGCTTACCTGCCCTTTTTGGTCTAATAATGTAAAATAATCCTTGTTGTTTTGTGATATACATACATAAGTACCATAATAATGTAAATAATAAAATTTGGTATAAGAAAATATCAACAAAGGCAAGAGAATAAAAATGAAAAATAACAATTATATTGTAGGGAGTCAATGTTTGCTGTTATAATTTGAAAATGAATGGAACAAGGCTTCTTGAGAAATGTCCATCAGTTTGGTCGTTTTAATATTCACACATCAGGCAAGTAGATTAATTATTATTATAATAAGGTGTACCCAAATTATAGTGACCGGCTGACATTTGGGTTCACCTCGGGAAAATTTTAATAAAGAATTAGAGAAAACTTCTACACTCACTAAAACTAAAATATTCTGAAAATGTGCTTCTGGGTAAGGGCAAAATTTTAAATTACTGCTAGAGAATAAAAAAAATATTGACAGAATTGCTTTGTTGGATTGTATCTAATTGATGAGGCTGAAACTAATGTTTATGATTTTTTACATACACTTATAACATAGCACTAAGCACTTAAAGGGTTACAACAATGATTTTATCCCTTAGCAGACAGTTTTCAACCCTTTTCAAGGAAAAATCAGTAAAATTCATAATGATAATTTTGTCCGGCGCATTCGCCATTGCGTTTTGTGATCACTATTTTTGTAATTTAATCCAAAAATTGGCCAAACAACATTGCTAGAGCACAATTATTCAAAATTTAAAATAAAGAAGCTTATATTTATAAAATAAAAGCAGATGCTTCTTAAAGATAGGTATTTTGCCACGTTTTTGATAAAACCCCAGCTCTTAAAAATGTTGATAAAGTCCTAGCTCTTAAAAAAAAAACTCCTACTAATTTGTTGTGTTTCAATAAAGACACTGCAGTGCACAACACACTTGTCTATTAAAAAAATTGCTAATAGAAGAACTGGGTAAAAAACCTATTATATAGTAAATCATATGTATGTGTAAGAAGGTGGGTCATGTGCAAAATGTTACATAAGGCAAATTAAATTTAGTTTTAAAAATTATTTGGCGATTTGCTTTGTTTTGGATAAAAAAATCAAAAATTATATTGTTCCAGGGAAGAAAATATGCAGCACAAGTTGATGTCTATGGAAATAAGTTTGCAAGGATGCAATCCGTATTTTTTAGAGAAGCAAAGCAATATTTTTTGGATGAACATATGGTGTTTAGTTTTTAAAAGCATTGATATATACTGTAATTTTTGTTTTAAATAAATATTTTTTACTGAATTTTAATTTATTTATCGTTACCAAAAAAATAGTTTTTCTAAAATTTTCATTTACTTATAACCAAAAAAAAAAATGTACAACTTTTTTAATTTTATTTTTGTCAAAATAAGGGGAGTTTTAGTTTACTCTTAGGATTTAATTTTTTTTTAAATCCTGGGTACAAAAAAATCAATATTCTTATTAAAATCCTTTATTTTCTTGAACAAACACACACATTTTTATACAGGGCGGTAAGTATTTAATTTAACACTAACGGTTTCTTATTTTATGTTTAACTATAAATGCATTTATACATACATACATACAGCATAGGTATTTTTTAAGCCCAAGAACATTTTAACTTATAACATAAATTTGAATTCTGGAAAAATATAGTAACATTAAGCTTTATATGCATAGAATACATTTCAGACTTAAGTGAACATTTTCCTTATTCGACGCTTCCTGTATTCGGTTGTTATAGCTCTATCCCTCTCTCCCAAAGTTTTGCTTTAGTAATGCTGGTCCAAATTTTCTGTGACAGTTGCTGTAATTTAACATATATTTCTTCTATTCCTTATCTGAAATAATAATTATTTAAAACAAGAATGAGAGTCTAGTAACGCTTTCGCCATTTCGTTTTTTGATCATTTATTTTTTTATCCAAAAATCGACCAAATACCCATATTTCAGACATAATTACCTACAATTTAAAGTAGAACAAGTTTGAATTTATAAAGTAATAAAAGCAAAATTAGAAAACTGAACCAATTTCACAAATTTTCATTTTTTGCTTTTATTAATTTATTATTAAAAATTCCTTTAGTTCAATACTGAAGGTATAATTGCTAATCAAGGACGGGTATTTGGCTCCTTTTTGAATAAAGCAAAAATGATAAGAAATATCAATCAAAAAATGAAATGGCGAATGCATCACAAGACTTATTCACTCCACCAGTGGCAATGGTGTAATTATATATATGATATGAAACCAAATATTATTGTGGTAGTGCCAATTTTATAGTCAATTTAAACCGAGGTCCAGTGTAAATCGGATATTGTCAAAAATGGTAATTTTATAATGTGGGGTTACACGGTGTAGACACAATTTTTTTTTCTAGAAGTCACCTTTGATCGGGAAGTACGAGAATGCCACCTTTTTTTTATAAATCACTTTTGTTTGGGGAAAATCTAAAAGCCACAGCATAGACTTCAAGTTAACAACAATAAAAAGGTGGCAGGCCTAGGTAAGAGTAAATTACCTGGTCATAACTTAATATAATAAAGCATAACATTACAAGTTATGACCAAGTTCATCACTCTGTCAATTCCACATTATAAAACAAGAAACAAGTCTTTTTGACATTCTACAATTTAAACCTTGAACCTCGGTTGCTTTTGAAATTGAACTTAAGGTACATACTTACTTTTTCTCTTCATTCCGTACTATCTGATAAACATTCCACATGGTCCTATTGCCTTTTGTTGTTATGGGCGTGATTATTTGTAACTAATTGTTTAGATTTTAGATTGTTGTCCCTGTGTGCTGTCCAGACTAAGTAGGTATGCAGAGCTTTTCTTCGGTTATACTGCGTGAATCTGTAGGTACACTTTCTTGGACATCTTAGGACACTCGTCCACTAGTTTCATGTGTGGGGAAACACAATCACAACAGTTTGTAATCACTTTTTTTAAGAAACACAAAAAATAAACTAACTGACCTAAAATAGAAATGTCAAAAGTGTCAAAACTGAAACCTGACGACTTTCAAAATATTTTCGACGTTGCCGCTTTTCTTCCATCCAGCGGGACCAAGCGCTGTAGTTTCTGGCCAAAACAATTAAAAACTTTCTCGGTATATTTCAATATGCCGAAAATCACACTCGAATGGGACCAGGGACGCAAACACGGGGGGGGGGGGTTATTGGGGGTCGTTTCCCCTAACTTTTTATAGTGAATATATTTTAATAGTTATGGAATGCGGAAAAGACAAGTATTTACCCCCCCCCCCTGGATTTTTTATTAGACCGAACCTTCTTAGACGCACAATATATTGCAAAAGCTATACATCCTCAATAATTCAAGGAAAAATGTAAATGGTTACGGTTTTTTTTTAGAAGTCGCTTTTTATTTAAGAACAAATTTAAAGAAATTAACGCCACTGAATGGGACCTTCCTTGAACGGCAGTAGAGTTTTGGACTTGCATTGTCTTTATTTGTTTATAATCACTACGTTTCAACTGGTAAGCATCTCCAGTCGTCTTCAGGTGA
Source organism: Polydrusus cervinus (assembly GCA_935413205.1). Classification (NCBI taxonomy): domain Eukaryota; kingdom Metazoa; phylum Arthropoda; class Insecta; order Coleoptera; family Curculionidae; genus Polydrusus; species Polydrusus cervinus. Next base: position 50,569,799 of record OW284514.1, read on the forward strand.
ATACTGACCTTCCTATTGATTTGCTTCCAGAAATTATTCATATCATTTTAAAAACCAATTTTACTATGATAAAAAGTGACTTCTAAGCAAAAAGGTCGTCCGGTACCTCTCATTGTTCCGGCTGGAAGGACGAAGAAAATGACGTAAAACAACCCCTCGGTACGCCACTGTCTTCAAAAAAGTACAATGATTCATGCATCTTTTGACTTTACAATATATATACATATACTAATTAATTATTAAAAAAACGTTTGATAAATCATTTAAGTATATTAATGGAAGTCACAAAATATATATATGATATACTCTTTTTGTCAACGGCACTTTGAAGGAAAACCCGTGTCATCCCAATGATACAAGTAACAATTTTCATTTCAGTATTGTAATTTTTTTTATGATCATTTTCACATTTCAAACACTAATTGACACATATCCCTTTCCTTTCAATACAGGAAGACAATTTTTCACTTCCTATTCCTATCCGAAACGAAAAATATTAGAAAAACATCAAATTGAAAAGACTATACTTACTATATTATACTATAATTTAGCGTTATATTACACCGTAATTCACATCACGGTAAATTATGTCGAATAGCGTGCACAGTGGGACCCGCAATACGCAAACAGGCGGCAACCTAGCATTTTTTTTTGACCTTCAAACTTTCAGAGAACGATTACGGGGTTTTCCATTTCCGAAACTGGTTTCGGGTGAGTGTATTCATATGATTTCTCTTTCTATATTGGAATACAGAAAGGACAAGGACGCAAATACACTCAGGTTAAATGAGTTGTTCAATTGATATCGATAAAATTACGGTGAAAAAGCGGATCACGCAAATATTTTTTCACACTAAACCGTTTATTGAGCGGTTTTGAGCGGTTACAGTGAAATTTTATCGTTAGCGTGAACATTTTTGTGCCTGCAAAATGTCACTAATCTTCTGCACCCAGCACTGCTGGCATTCTAAGAAAAGAAAGCTTAACAAACAGTGTTGAAAATCATTTAGATAGTGTAAGTAGTGAGTTGGTGAAAACATTGAAATAAATATGTTTGCAAGATATATTTTTATGCAAAAAGAAGTAATGACATTAACCGAGGGATTAAAAAATATCCATGGATATCATTATTACCTACTAATCAAAAGAAATCGGAAAAATATCATATCGTTAATTTATTTTGGCAAGAATAATAAAACTTTGTTATAATATTAATAAGTAACATAACGGTTATAATTTTCACTATCTATACACTATTGGCAAACTCGAATCTAGGGTGCCGATATAAACGTATCAGACGGAGATTATTAGTAGCGTTTAACACGTTAAACAGAGAACACGCTATCCCCTACCTCCCACCTTCCATTCTTTAGAACACGCGGTCGAAGCAGCCACGGAAGCAATCGATACGTCGACTCGGTCACACGTCACACCACACACAAATCCCTCCTTTCAGTAATAATGCGTAGGACACTCGCGTCTATATTCTAGTCTGCTGCCAAGGTCAGGCGGATGGCGGGACATTTAAACGAGTGGTTGCAATGGATTTAATTATTTTTTTACTTCACGGTGATGAGTCATAGTCGAGGTATTATGTTTTCTTACAAGAATAGTTTGCCGGTTTGTTTATTTGTGGCCTTGTGGGGCATAATTAAAATGGAGGGGCAAGCGGGCAAGTTATTAATCAGTAAGTTTTGTTATGGCATGCGGCTGATACAAAATATTAAATATTTTGAAAGTAAAAACCTAACCGTCATTTTTTAAATTGTAGAACAGTTTATGTGTGCACAGAATGTGGAAGGGAATGCAGTACAAAATCAAATATTAGTGCTCACATGAAATTAAAACACAAAGTCTTCATACAATCACATTTAAAGACAATTACATGCCCTCTATGTAGAACTTTGTTTTCATCCTTGGCTGAACTGGATCTTCATTTTGTTGATGTCCATGATATAATAAGAAGACCTGCAATTTAATTCCGTTGAAGATTTTAAAAAGTGGAAGCTTACAATAGAGGCAAATAGTCAGTCATCATTTGTTATTGTACAATCAAGAACTCTTTCTAACAAAGATATGTCTGTCACCGTTCAGGAAGGTACACTGAAAATATTAAAAACGCACAAAAAGCGCGACAACCGAAAGTTAAGGGTTCCAATAAAATTGGATGCAACTGTCCAGCAAGAATTGTAATGAAAGCGTGACGTAAAAAATAATAAAATCCATTTCAACCTTAATTTTAAATGTCCCGCCATCCGCCTGACCTTCGCAGCCGACTAGAATATAGACGCGAGTCGTAGGACTGGTTAAGTGTATCTTTTTAACTGGAGGTTTTGCTCATATGTGCCTTCTCTCTTGGTTGCATTAGAGATTTCGCACCCCAGATTCGAGTTTGCCAATAGTGTATGCTTTTATTTTAAATAGCCATAACAATTGTTTCGACACAGTGTCTTCGTCAGATAGTCTAATCTAACTAAGATTAACAAATTTTTCATACATTTACATCATAGATTTATTTTCTTGGTGTAATATTTGGAAATTATCGTCAAAATTATGTTTTTCTGTGTTTAAGTGTAATGCATAATAAGAATCAGTGGCGGCTCGTCAGGTGAAGTAGGTGAAGGGGCTCTTCACCAAAAAAAAAATTATAAAACCAGGAGGAAAGTTTTTTGACAATATTAAATATTAATGTACCAATACAGCTACCATTTTAGCCCTTAAAAAATAATTATGTTCGAATTAATAATATTAATTTAATCCGAATGTAGCTATGCATAATAGAGCCACGGTTAACTCCGATGTACAATAATTTATAAACGAGTGTGCATTTTGGCTGGCCCCAGCCGACCGTGTCCGTTAGCTCAAAGCAAGTGAAGATCCAACGCCCAACATGGCTTTGATTCTCACCGTCGCTATGGTTACGTGACGTCAGTCACATATTGCACAACACTTATTAAAACGTAATATAAGAATTGCATATAAAACAAATAATAAGTTAGGGAAATTCATAAAAAATAATAAAACTACAAATAACAAAGACCCTAGATGGGGAGTACATAAACTAAAATGTGGAAGTTGTCCTAAAATTTACATGGGACAAACAGGTCAACGTTTTAATAAACGTATTAAAGAACATAAATATAGTTATAACAAAAATAATACAGATTCACATTATGCATTACACTTAAATACAGGAAAACATAATGTTGATGATTATTTCCAAATATTACATAATAGTATATTAAAACATAAGTTTTATAAGACAAATTTTAGAGCACGCGTTGGTTTAGGACACGAGCCGCGTAGCGGGGAGTGTTCTAATTAGACCAGTGCTCTAAATTTGTCTTATGGAACGAATATTTTATAATACCTACTTTTTCTATTTGGGTCATTTTTAAAGAAATTCAAATAAAAATGTAGTTAATAGTTTCCAGTCAAAATTTTTATTTTTTTTTGAGGTTGGCAACACTAACAGAAACAGAAAGTTGGTGTGGTCACAGAAGAGAAAAGGGATTAGTATGGTGCACAAAACACGGACTTTTAGTATGGTGTGCCATGAATTTCAAAACGGTATTGTGTTGTTACCAACAGGAAGAAAATAAAAAATGCGTGTTTAAAATGAATAAAATAATTGCTTATGCAACCCAATGGAAACCCATAATGAAGACTTTATGGTTCCCAAATAGAAAAAGATAATAAATCTATGAAGTTAAATCTACTTGAATCAATAAAAATTAACAAGTATGAAAAATGTCATGCCAATTTGACTTGAATAGTTCCCCATTATTAAATTTATAGATTACACAATGTATTCGTTTAGTTAATTGCTCCATCCATTGTTAACCCTTGTCGGGTTTTTCTTTCCTATTGTTCAATAAATAATAAATTTATGGTTTATTTAGATATTTGATTTGTTTACTGGCGTTAAGTAATTATTTTATTATAGTTTTAACAATTTTGTAAATGTATGAAAAATCTGTTAATCCTAGTTAGATTAGACCATCTGACGAAGACACTATGTGTCGACACAATTGTTATGGCAATTTAAAATAAACACATAGAGTGGAAATTATAACTGTTGTGTTACTTATTAATATTATAATAATGAATTTCTATCAAGTATCGGCTACTTCAGTAAAATATCTAAAACTTTATAAAAGATATGGTATAGTTTTCTTAATTTTATACAATTTTTGTAAATATTTTTGCATGGCGTGCATATTTTTTACTCCTTAGTTTTTAAGTATTGACGATATATGTTTGAAAAATGTTAGCCTGCTGTGCAAAAGAGTCAATTATATAAATAATAATACTCTAAACTGGAATGGTAACCAAACCTTATACACCATTAACTATTATTTTTTAGATATCCTCGGCAGATAACCATTTTATCAACTCTCACTTTTCGAAGGCGTCAACAGGATCATGGCAAAACGTTGGTAACACAAGCGACATAAAGTATGTAAGAAAACATTCTTAATCCAAACTTTAAGCAACATCAAAGTGAAACTTCTTTAGTATGAATAATTGCAATAGCATTTGGTATACTGGGTCACTCATTTAACCCATTCTGATGTCGTTAATTAACTTTTGTAGTAAGAAGATTTTCATAAGGCAGCATATCAATTTGCCTTAATCGTGTACGTAGTCGTAGGAATTAAATTAGATCTTACTCTCTACTTGCCATCATTCCCTTCCTTTCTATCTATGTTTCTCAGTGTACGCTGTTGGTATTACTCATCATGCTTTCTGCCCAAATTAAAATAAAATGGTCGTTTTCATTAGAAACAAGCTTAGGTATGAGTTTATTAAGAGAGAGCATCTATTATAATTCCTCAACAAACTGGGACTATAAATTTGGGGTTTCATTAACGTTCAGACTTTTTGGTAATCTTTATAAGCTATCCTATGTTTTTCCATTTGCATCTAAACACAGCATAGTTTAAATAATCGTGCATTTTTAAAAATAATAATGTTATTGCGGTTCTTCGGTGTATTCACTTATTATTACCTAAAGATGAAGAAATATTACAAAATATAATTTACATCTATATAAAGTGTTTGATTAGGGTTGGCCACCGGATTTCGAAAACTACTGGGCATCAGCGTTGCCAGAGCTGGTACAATTGTACGAATCTGGTACATTTCGAACGCATCTGTACAAAAGTACATTTACACTATTTTCTGGTACATTTTCATCCTCGTGCCGATCTTTTTTTTTAGAAGTCACTTTCGATCCCACCCTGGTGTCAAAAGCTTATGAGAATGTATGTTTCTAAGAGAGCGATGACCTTTTTTTTTTTAGAAGTCACTTTCGATCCCACCCTCACAACTGAAAATTAATTAAAGACGAAGATTTTCCTTTTTATTTCGCCAGATCCATCTCTAGACGCGTTTCGTCATATCATGACTCATCAGTAGAGCTAGGATCCGACGAAAAGATAAGAGATCTCGAAGCTACTTAAGGCAGCACTTGGTGGGACACACCAGTAAGATGTGGCACTGAGCGCCATCTGTGTCGTTAATTATTAAAGTTCTTAATTTCTCCAAAAATTCCCTTATTGAGGTATATCTTTGGTAACATTATTAGAACGCTTAGACAATTCTGCATTATTTTGGTTTAGAGCTCGTTGGAGTACCGACCTACCCTACCGAGTTAGAAAAGCTATTAAAGTGTAATCATTTAAATTGCTGTAACTACTAAATGACTACTATTATCTAAAAAATAATTATTAACTTGTAATACACCGTTAGAAAGAAAATTAAATAAAGAATTTTATTATAATACAACAAAGATGGGTTGCCATTTAAAAGAATGAAGAAACTACGCTTCTTTTTTTCAATTTTATATTATAAAGTAGGTTAAAATAAACCATTTTAACGTTTCCATGGCCTGCTCTTTTCTTTATCCCTCACCTTGTTTCATCAAAGTGATGGACATTTTATAAAATAAAGGAAAATTGATCTAAGCGGCCACTTTAAAAAGAAATGATAAAGTGTGATGTGTCACTCAAAAGAGGATTTTCTACAGAATTTAATTATCGAATAAAAATGAGAGGTTTATTTATTTTTTTAAATATCACATTTAAAAAAATATATTATTAAAATAATGAATATTCTAATGATAGTTTTCTGTCATAATTATTTATAATTTTTAATCACATATTTTAATTTTTTACTATATTATATTGTATTGTAAGTTGAAATTTCTAAAAGCTTTATTGATAAAGATGTTCTTTCAGATAATAAAGCATATTTTGACTTTGACCTTTCTCTATGTTTTATTGCGGAACTATCTCAAGCTTGCCATTCCTCAAACTGTCTGCGACGGATAGTAGTAGGTAGTAGAAGTAGTAGTAGTAATAGTAGCAGTAGTAGAATAATAGTAGTAGTAGTTGTCGATTTACATAAAATTTATTATTGTTTTTAGTAATAAATTCCTTGCATTTTCGGCATTTTTGGATGACCGATTGGAAAACAGATTTGTTAATGTAATTGCTGTAGCGAAGACAAAAAAGCAATTGAGGAGAAAGCAAGTGTGGTGTAAGTTCTGGTATCAACATCCTGGTAATTTTGATACAGATACTGTACCGGGGACGTATAAGGTAATTTTTGAAATTATGTAGGTTTTCACGTAAATTATGCTTTTTACATATCTTTATAAATTTAATTTACGGAACAACGTTATGATCATTATGCTTTAAACTATTAAGAGACATTCAACATTAACGCAATGAAAATCGTCGAATTTGTATAAATTTCAATTGATTACTTATATCTTTAACACCTTCAGTAAATCATTGAATATTTCTTTAAAAATAATAATTACTGATTACTTTATGACAATTTGAGCTAAAGTAGCCCACTCACGTTCAGTCGACCGGCCGGAATTTGCTGGATGAATAATGGCCGGCCGGCCGATTTCGCTACACACTCATACAGTTAAATGACGGGCAAGGGCCGGCCGGCCTACCGGCGGTTGCTAAAACTGGACGTGTTTAGTTGTTTGACGGCCGGCATTAAACTACGGGCCTAATTTTAGTTCAGATGAAAATTTTGTTGACAACAACTGAAAAAGGTTAAAATATCAAATATTTCATTGATTTGTACCGCTAAACATAAATGTGTATTGGAAATAGAAGACTTTATATACCAAGAGAGCTTTTGAACGAAGGCTTATGAAGAATTACTTTTACTGTATAAAACAGTTATTAAAAACAGATCAATATTTACAGTTATGCCTATTAACGGTGCTGTTAAGCATAAAGCTTTATTATAACAGAGAATGCTATGGGCAAAATAACAATTAGCATTACATATTTTTCCCAGTTTTTCGCAAAATAAATTTCGTCTATCGAATTTTTCTTCAGTCACTTCCTGAATTAGGTAAGGCTGTAAGGGTGAATCATTTAAAATAAACAAATATGTCTTTATTATAATTTTAAACAAAAAAAAATTACAATTGGCTTAGCCTCCTATTTCAACCATGAGGTCGCTTTTCGCCTTTAAATAATTTTTTATCCAATTGGCGATATACATTGTAGTGTGAAGCACAGAGTTTATTTTCCCAATAGACCCAGTAGGCCTGGGCTTTGGGCCCCGCCTTCAGAGGGGCCCCGCGCTTAATCTGAGCGAAACTATACGTAGGTATATAGTTTAAGTCAAAATACTTTATTTGCAAAACTGCTAAATCTTTTAAAGGCGTAAGTAGGTATAGATAGAGAGTTCAACGCTAATTTCTGTGGTATCTACTGCGCATCCGCCAAACAGCTCAAACAGCTTAATCAGCTAAATTAGCCTAAACATCTAAACCGGTTTAAACAGTTAAATAGCTTTTAGAGCTGTTTGGCGCATGCGCAGTAGAGACCGCAGAAATTGTCGTTAAACTCTCCATCTATCTCTACTGGCGTAATACTTGGATGATTTTAAGAAAAATTTATTTTATGAGCATAGGTTTGCAACCTTTTTATTTCTAAAATACAGTGTGCTGAAATTTTAAAAAATTATTTTATTTCCAATATTAATAGTAGCACCACTTTTCATTTTTTTTTCAATTTTGATACATGCAAACTACGCATAAAAATAAATTTTTCTCAGGATTATTTTTTTTTAAATTTTCATGGGTGGCGTCTTCGTTAACATATCCTGAAATACTTTTAATCAACAATATAATACGCCACTGACTTTTATAAAAATAAACTTTATTTTTATTGTTAGTCTCTATTTACTCATAAAATTGGTATCTTAACTTTTTTTCGTCCAGCGGACGGTTTTTGATTTAAAAAATACAATAAAGTAAAAGGGCATACATATACATTTTTTATTTCTAAAAACGTATAACTATTTTGAACAAAAAAAGCAAAATTGAAGAAAAATTAGGGACAAGCGGACTACATTAAATTAACTATTGAAAATGTCCGCCTTCTGTAAGTACGCATGCTTCAGCCCTCCTTCCTATCAATTTATGTACTATTTTAAAAATTCCTGGAGTTTTGCTGATAGCTCCGAGAAAACTATTATGCGGATTCGCAATTCTTCCTCGGTTTTAATTGATTGACTGTGAACTAGGAATTTAAAAATGTCCCCAAAAAAAATATCCAAACTGTTTAGGTCTTAGGATCTAGCTGGCCATGACTAGTCAATTTAATTTTGTTTTCAAACCAGTTAAGTAAGTTTTAGAAATAAAAAATGTGTTTCTATGCGTATTATTAGTTTATTTTATTTTTTAAATAGAAACCTTCCGCCGGACAAAAAAAAAGTGAAGATACCATTTTCATGAAAAGATAGAGGAGTATTATAAAAATAATATGTATTTTTAAAAAAATAGGTGGCCTATACTTTTTTTTATTAAAAGTATTTTAGGCAATGTTAACAGGGACGGCACTGATGAAAATTTAAATAACCTTTATGCAATAAGGCAGTTGCGGAACTATGTTCATATAAAATGATTCCTAAAATCTTCCAAGCTATATCGCCCTTTCGGATTAACATTCAATTATGAAACACCCTGTATATGCTTCTTGTTTACAAAGAGGCCACATTTTTTGTTGAAGTTTTTATATAGAAAACAGAAATGTAAATAATAATGCTATATTTGTTGCGCTTACTCTACATACTTCCTGTTGTGTTTTGCTGCGATCACCATACCCAACCATCATTAAAATTTATATGTTTTATCTTTATCCTAATTTCTATGTTTTGAACAAAAACTTTTAACTCTTCATATTTATCACCTAACAAAAAAGGCGTTTTCTTATTTTTCTAATAGAAAGAAGTAAAGAAAAAAAAGACGAGGATTATCTCAAAAACTACGGGTTATCTTATGTAATGCGTTGGTCTTGTCATGATTTAATTTCTGCGACAATGTTTATGGTTTTTCGATGGATAAGCGCCGTATTCAGGTATTACAAAATGCATGGCTTAGTCTAATATTTTTTGGTACACGTACAGAAAAAAGATGTTCCCAAATAGAACATTTGGATATTTTCAGATATATGGTACAGGGTGCTACAAATTCGTGTGCGTACAAGGGGATCTCGAAAACGGTAAGAGCTACGAAGATGGTTAAATTGAGGCAAAGTTGCGTATTTTGGGGCTTAATAATATGGTGAAAGAAAATTGTAAACATTCCGAGAATACCTTCGGAGATATCCGAAAAAACCAAAATTTTTAGTTTTGGGTTTCAATTTTTTGCGCCTTCATTTTTGGCTTCGGTAAAAACCAAAAAACACTTTCTCATAGATGTTTTAAACTGGACGTTTCGTTCTTTAGATACCAACCTCAATTCTTTTTTTTTAAATACGGACCTGAAATTTTTAAAACAGTTTTAACAGGTTCGCTGCTAACAATATATGCGGAGAGAGTGAGAAAATCCGCTACTATATTTTAAGTCAATCGGCCAACAATTAATAAACAAATTCAAAAAATAGGAAACCGGAACCTGCTATTTATTTTCAGAACTTCGACTGCAGTGCCAAAGCATAAACGACACTCCAAACCCGAGGCTAACAAGATACGTATGAATACAAGGCGACGTGGTCCGCACATAATAATATGCGGGACCGGCATACTCCGCGCAACCGTTCCTCCGCATATATGCGGACTTGGCAGCGAAGCTGTTAAGGACTTCTAAGCTTTGGAAAAATTTAATACAATTTAAAGGTTTTTAAAATTTTAACGTTTTGTCGTTAAATAATACATCACTAGCATTTCAAATTATCCTGTCTTTACTATTACGGCCCTGGCAATTAGTTTCAGAATTACTTTAATATTAAAATTACATCACATAAAGTTATGGAGTTTAGGCCGTTTATTTTTTCAATAAGATTTACCGTCACAATACTCTAGGAAGTAAGCAAGTTTTTAAGGCATGAGAAATAATTCTATTTTTTATTAGCATTTTATTTATTTTATTAATATAACGTTTATCTTAAGTCCTATGGGTTTTGCCTTAGACCTAGACCGAAATACTGTAAAACAGAAAAAAAGAATGCTCCCAAGTGAATTTTTAAGAATCAGAAATTTTTTTTTTTAGTTTGGCTCTAAATGTTCAGGACCGTAATGAAATGAAAAATATAATTTGAAAAATGTGTTATTAGATGACAAAACGGTAAAATTTCAAAAACTTGTACATTGTATTAAATTTCTAAAGCTTAGAAATCCCTAAAACTCTATTTAAAATCCCAGGTCCGTATTTAAAAAATTGACTTGAGGTTGGTAAATAAAGAACGAAACGTCGAATTTGAAAACTAAAAATGGCATCTTTTAGACGATAAAAAACGGCTATAAGGAAGTATTTTTATTTTTTTAAGCGCAAAAAATTAAGAACCAAAAATGGAAATTTCTGTTTTTTTCGGATATCTCTGAAAGCATTCGGAATAATTACTATTTTTTTTGCTAAATTATTAAGCCCCAAAATACGCAACTTTACCTTAGTTTAACCATCTTGGTATCTCTTACCGTTTTCAAGATCCCCTTGTATGCACACGAATTTGTAGCACCCTGTATATACTTATATTGAAACTAGAAAATCTCATTTGAAGTAAACAACTATATGTTAAACATATAAAAATACTTAAAATAAATTTTCATATCTTCAATATATATTTTTAAAACAAGTAGGTATTTCTACATTTTAATTTGATTTATTCATATCTGGAGTTGTACAATTTCACTTGTAATAAAAGTTACTTTTAAAATGAAGATTGTTAATTTCTAAGTAAAGTGTTATATTCTCTAAAAAGAGCCATGATAAGTACGTCGGGTGACACAAGAAGATCCCCAATTTTAAAAGAAAATATTTGAAAATTTCAGGAGTTAATAAGTGTGATAGAAGAGTTTTGGACTTGCATTGTCCTTATTTGTTTTATATCACTGTCTTTATTTGTTTTATATCACTGTCTTTATTTGTTTTATATCACAACGTATCAACTGGTAAGTATCTCCAGCCGTCTTCAGGTGAATACTAAATAAGTAAAGTAACTACAGCTCTATTTATACTAGCTAGATGCACTGAAGCATGACTGAGATGGGTGCAGTCATGCGTTTAGTTAGTGTGCGGTATTTTAAGTTTACATCTACCTAACAAAAGTTTCCAGATATTTCTTATGTCTAATAATAACTTACTAAAACAATCTGGGTTTTGGTATATGGTAGCAGCTTCCTTGAACTTCCTCTTCCTCCAATGTAGTTCTTTATGCAGGATTTGAGCTTCTTTCCACTTGATGTGATGACCGTGTGTCCAGGCATGGTCAGCTGCACCTGATTTTTCGGTTTCTCCTTTAAGCATGTTATTTCTATGTTTCTTGACCCTAGTTTCAAGTGGCCTTAGAGTCTCACCAATGTAAGATCGGCCACATTCGCAGGGGATCAGGTAGACACAGTTCTTCCTGTCTTTTTGACTTGTTGGTTTCGTCTTTGTCAGGTGGCTTCTTAAAGTGTCTTTCGAGCTGAATACCGTATTAATGTTGTATCGTTGTCCTAGACTTCTAATTCTCTCAGATACTCCTTTGACATACGGAATGTTGAGTGTTGAGTGTTGATTGAAACTCTTTCTTTTGTGTATTTGGCCGATTCTTGCGATTTTCCAATAGTTTATCAACTAAATGCCTGGGGTAGCCATTTTTGTTGAGGTCGGTCTTGATGTAGTTGGTTTCTTCTTTGAGGGGTTCATTTGAATTACAGATGGTAATTGCTCTATCCACCAGCGTTCTTACTATGCCATGTTTTGTGCTGTTTGAGTGATTTGAAGCGTAATTCAGATATTGACCTGTATGCGTGGGTTTCCTGTAAACTGGAGTATGGATGGTGTTACCACTTTTCTTTACGTTCACATCTAGGAAAAGTAATTGATTGTTTTCTTCTCTCTCCATGGTAAATTTGATTGTCGGCGTCAGGCTGTTAATGTTATGTAGGAATTCCCTGAGTTCGTCATCGTTTCCATTCCAAATAATGAAGGTGTCGTCTACATATCACAGCCACGTTTTTGGTTTCTTTTTTGCCTCAGATTTAAACCATTCCATGTAAATGTTGGCGATTATTGGTGAGAGAGAAGAGCCCATCGGTAGTCCGTCCACTTGGCTGAAAAACCTATCTTTTTCCTGGAAGTAAGAATGATCGAGGCAACATTCTAATAATTCCATGATGGCCTTGATAGGTAGCGGTGTTCTTTCCTGTAGTGTCTGATCTTCCTCAAGTCTGCTTTTGCGTGATATAAAACAAATAAAGTCAATGCAAGTTCAAAACTCTTCTATCAGTCAAGAAACATCATTGTCTCCGACCTTCAAACAGACAGTTAATAAGTGTGTAAATTACCATTTTTCGGCCAATTCAAACTTTCAATACCACTTCCGGTTGAACCGGAAGTAAAGTCGACTTTAATATTTTAAATAGAGCCCCCCATTTTTATTCAATGCTTAAATCTGGTCCGTCCATACAAGCGGGTGTAATCCAAGTCAATGTTTCTTATTAAGTTAATTTTTAATAATATTTGTTCATTATAATGTTTATCATTCATTTCTAAATTCACATTTTACCATTTAATTTATATCAAGTTTCATTCATGCTGAATTTGTCCATCATAATATCTCCGCGTGTGTGGTCGTCTTTAAGGGTTCCTATGAACCGCCTGCTCTCGGCAGCGAATCAGGCAGCACGAGTCATGTGTAATAATAATAATAATAATAATAATAATAATAATAATAATAATAATAATAATAATAATAATAATAATAATAATAATAATAATAATAATAATAATAATAATAATAATAATAACATATCTACACAATACACTCCCAGCAGTCCCAGTTGACCTTTGGCAAGTGTACTATAATTTACTTGTTTCATTTTTGTATTATAAATGACAATTATTTGTAATATTATTTTTATTAAATTATAATTTTTGAAGTAGGTTATTTATCGTTGTATAATGTGATAAACTTTGTTATTATGTTATAGTTACTCAGTGAACATTGGGGACTTGCTTATAGTGGCTATTATATACAGTGTCCAATTGATAAAGATAGGAAGACTCCAAATCTCATTAGTTTATTAAATGATCCAGCAGAAACTCCAAATAATATATTTAAGTTAATAATAAATTTCAATAAGCCATCCGAATGGAGTTTAATGAATTTGCCATCAAATTTTACAAATATGGCTGTATGTGTTAAACCACTACACTATGAATATAATGAGGTAAGTAGTTATTTATATCATATTTAGTGATTTCTCAGTTTTATTGATCTTTATAAACAATGGAAAAATGTTTTTTTAAAGGCCCGTTTTTATGCCGGATAAACTTAGGCCTAGTTTGGCCAAGTGTGCTTACCCTGCTTGATTGTTGGATTAGTTTGTATGAGTCAACTGGGATCGCCTCTTAATTCAGTTTTTATTGCCTACGTATTTGCTGACTCTTCCGATCCAATGACTCGTAATGGCAAACTATGTGCTGTACTATTTCCCTGATTTGACCATATAATCTGCAATTAAGGTCTCCATTGTATGTACAGTTGCATTCTGTGTAGATGATTCTTGACAGTCATGTATCCTGTCAGAATTCCTGTAATAGTTCTCTTATATATTCATAATTTTGTTTTAGGTAATGGAGTTTGTTGAATTTATTGAACTCCATCAGATCATGGGTGTTAACCACTTCTTCCTCTACAACCACACTGTTGGCTCTCAACTAAATTGCCTGTTAAATAACTACATTAAGGAAAAAATTGTTAGCGTTTTGCCTTGGGAGCTCCCTCTGGTGTCACAAAAGGAAATTAGGACAGAAGGAATTTTCGCAGCTCTCAATGACTGTTTATACAGGACCATGCATTTATACTCACATGTGGCTTTTATTGACTTTGATGAATATATTATGCCAAGGAAACATGATACTTATAAGGAGTTTTTCGAGTAAATATAATATCACTTATAATCTCATTAGTGTATGAATGAATTTGAATGAAAATATGGGCTGTTGAAAATCAAGCACTTTTTTAACTATCCCACAATTAATGTAGGCAGTGTATTTTGTAATCATCAAACCATACTCGAAATATGTATTTTATCGTTAACACAAAGTCCAATTTACAAAAACTACTTCAGTTTTTCGCAATAAACAAATATATTTTGAAATAAATTAGATGGCTTAATGTTGGGTTGCAGAAAGATTTTTAACCAAAATTAACTACTTTTTTATAACGTCAAGCAGGTTTCGAGAGTAACGCCATCAATCATTGCAACCATATCTCCGTAGACACCTTTGTCATTGTACTTTTCATGATTGATTGACTCTACTCATACTTTTAATTGGATTCCGTGCTACTTGGTAAATGGCTGATGCTGGGTTGCATAAAGATTTTTTACCACATTTAACTAACCATAATTTTGACTGTGACATAAATGATATTGGCAGGTATTATTTACTCACAATCGAAGGAGCCTGATTAGTAAATTAAAATAACCGGGCCAGTATAATTAAGACTATTTCACTAAAGTGTTTTATATTGGCAACATATCATAGCAACGGTCTATTTTCTAGTGGAAAACTCTTAATTACATCTACCTGGACAAACAAACACGACAAGATGGTTTTTCAAAGGAAAAATTTAAATAGATGTCATGGAAAAAGTATTGTCAGTCTGACAAATGTCATCCTGGTCTGAAAAAGAAAAAATGAGCAATGTAAACAAAAAGGCAAGGTTTAGGTGCCAATCTACCCAAGAAATTAAAAAGTCGATAGCTGAAAATGTTCCCTTTAACACAAGTCCAAGAAATCAGCTTGGGCACACTTCTCAGAGTTTCTAATGGTAAGAAATTATAAACTGAAAAAAATGACGACTGTGACGGAACTGGAGAAAATCCTCAAAGATTACGCCTTTAATATGAATAAGGGTAATGGCGATGACATAAAGATTTTTCTGTAAAGGCTATATGGAACACTACAGCAAAAATGATTCAAAAAAATGTATTTTACAGAATACGAAATAAAGATTGACCCAGCAGCTCCAAAGTTGTCAGGAAAAGAGAAAAGTAAGTTCAAAAGCATTATCTACCAAAGATTTACTAACAATAATGCAATGGTACAATGAAGAAAACCCCGATGAAGCACAAAAATTTTTTTTCCATTTTTGCTCATTTGAACTAGCTTGGAGAGGCAATGAGGCCGTAAATTGCAAAATTCAATATTTTTAAAAGGAGTTTGATACCAAGGGGGCATTTACCGAACGAATTGAATATAACAGCATATTTTTCAAGACAGCTCAAGGTAGGTCAAAAGGATTGGCAAACAGCAAATGGTTGAAAAGAAATTCATCAAACAAAGACTTAGGCCATGTAAGATTATTTTTAAAATTATTGGAAAAAAGAGGACCAAACATTTACACAGACAGATTATTTCTCTCCGTTCATCCAAACTGGCAGAAGGGATGTTGGTTCAAAAATACTACACTAGGAACAAATACAGTATCTAAGTGGACCAAAACTTCAGCGAAAAAATTGGAATTGATACGAAGAAGCATAAAATAAGAGATCATTCTCATCGATCTTCCGCTGTGTCTGCCCTACTTAAACAAGGTGTTTGGGAACAAGAGTAGATTAAGTTAACAGGCTACTTAAATGCAAAATCCCTGAAACTATATCAGCAGCTAGATCCTAGTCATCATCTGAAGTTCATCGAAAATCTCAGAACAACAAATGAAGCATATTCTGGACCTTCGACTTCTCAAACCATGCTTTGATAGAAAATAATGGATAAACTATTACTTATAACAACTGTATGTTTAATATTAGTATTAAATTAATAAAGTTCCTAGTTTGCTAAATAAACAGTGTGTTATAGTTTTCTCGTGTTTATTCTGTCTAATATCATTCATGGTTTTATTCAACTTTGTTGCTTTTTGGTTATTTCGCTCATGAAATTAAAAAAAAAAATTATCTACTTTCCTGACGGCTCGTCATTTTATTTTGTCAAGCATCAGACTTTCATACCAGTCGAAAATTTGATCGGCAAAATTTTCTCTCTTATGATATTATACAGTGTGTCCAAAAAAGTATGCAACATATGTAAAAGTTTTTTATTACCGATTTCTCAAAAAATTTTATTCCTGATAAAAGTTGGTGCATGCCTTGAAACTATAAATGCATATTTCACATTTTACCTGCGGCTAATAGTAAGGGAGCAAATGCCATTTTTTCGAAATTGCATTAAGAGTAAAGTACCTTAGTTATTAGAAATACAGCAAAATTTCCTATGGAAATGTTATTGCAAATTAAAAATATAGCCCAAATACGAAATTTCAGTTACGTACCTCAATTTTTATTTTATTTTTTCTAATCTCTAATTTCCCCTAAACGGTACGCCTCTGGTCGATTTTTCGTTTACGCAATTTTAATATATTTATCAAATAACTTAAACGTGGGTTTATTATAAAAATGCATTAAGTAGTTGCAAACTTTTAAAAACTTTTCAATGAACCGGGTCGGTTTAGATATAAGCGTGTTACACATTTTAGCCAACTTCTGTTCGAAACTAAATTATAATAAAATTCAACCCTTTTCATAGTACTGGAAATAACTACTAATTTATTTGTCATTTTCACCCAGTACGCTAAAGTCCAAAAACCTACTTTAAAAAAATGCATATAAAATTAGAGATTAGAAAAAAAAATAAAAATTGAGACGTAACACAAATTTCGTATTTGGGCTATGTTTTTAATTTGCAATAACACTTCCATATAAAATTTTGCTGTATTTCTAATAACTAAGGTACTTTACTCTTAATGCAATTTCGAAAAAATGACATTTGCTCCCTTACTATTAGCCGCGGGTGAAATGTGAAATATGTATTTATAGTTTCAAGGTATGCACCAACTTTTATCAAGAATAAAATTTTCTGAGAAATCGTTAATAAAAAACTTTTACATATGTTGCATACTTTTTTGGACACACTGTATATACGAGAAAATTATTTTTGCCAATGTTATGTATGACAAAATCAAACTTGCTGGTTAGTAAATTGTGGTTAATAGTATATTATTAACCAAGGTTTAGACAGATACTATAGAGCGTAGATTTTAGACGTGAGGGAAATAATAGTTGTCTAAACCGTGGTAAATATATTCTTTTTTCCACTACTAACACATTTACAACATTAAATTATTAATTAAAGTTAACATACCTTCTTAGGGTTGCTTCTGTTTTTTCAGTCAAGTTACCTTTTGAAATTTCCAGCATTTTTTTTATCTTGTCAGATGGCGTTCTTAGTGGTTAGTATCGATTCATAAAAAAATACAAGTCTTTTTGATAACCTGGTTGTCTAAACTTGACGTTTTCATATATTTTTAAAATTATAAAAGGTCAAATTGCCTGTTTTATATTGTTTTTGCCAGAAGCCTCTATTATTGACCGTTGTCAATAACGACGGTCAATAATAGAGGCTTCTGGCAAGGGGTAAAAAAAAACAATTTTTAAAGTTAATAATCGGTCAATAATGAGTGATTTTAAAGTTATTAGTGGAAAAAAATCTTTATACAATCCCAGTCGTTTTTAAATCTTAGACGATATAAATGCAAGGCACTTATAAAAAATACACAACAATGATGATAAAGGGCCATTAAAACAAAAAGTTTAATTTTAATTGTTTTTTAGATATCTAAACTCTAAAGATGAAAAGTCAGTAAAACCTGTTTTTATATTCCAAAATGCTTTTTTCTATCGTCAATGGCCAGATGAAACCGAAGTCAGCAATTTTAATGATCCAATTGCAGCAAATTTACTTGTTTTAAAAAAGACAAGAAGAAAAACAGCATTACATCCTCACAGAACTAGATCCAAATATATTATTAGGCCAGAGCTAATCAATATGGTAGGAAATCATTTTATTTGGGAATATGCCAATAAAAAATTTAGTAAGTGGGTTACATTTTTAAAAACATGTATTTGTATGGAAAATGGCTTCTTTTTTTCATTAAATGTTAACTTATTTAAACAGTTTACCCCCTCAAAATGCTTAAGTTAATGGTTATATTGTCGAATTGGATTGGTATTCTTAAGGATACTCATCTAATACTTCGCTGTGGTGTTAAGATACTTATTAGATGTAAAGTTTGATAAAAATAGGTGTAGGGGAAAGATTGTGCATTGAGCAAGGACAAGTACATTTCTAGTTTCGTGGAAAGAGTCAGTAGACAAATGTCTATAAAAATAATTGTTTGTGATTGGTTGAAGAAAGGGTTGCATTTTAAATGGTACATTCAAGAATATTCTCTCTTATCAAAGATTACTAACACAGCAAAAAGGAACCCCTTTCTAATTTGCTATGGGTTACAAAATACTATAAAAAGTTAAAGGAATACTTACTCAGTGGAGTTGTTAATGTTTGGTCACTCAAGTCTCTCTAAATGAGAGAATAACACAATTTCAGAACCAGAGCAGTTTCTAGCCAAACCAACCAAAGTGATCCTTGTTTAATTGTTAAATTGTTTATTTTAGCCTGAGTTGACTATAAAGCGGAAATTTTTTCTCTTGAACTTACTTGAAATAACATATTATGTGAGTTTTAAGGGGACAATTCTTCTTTAGAGAAAAATTTCTAAATTTACTGATTTGATAACTTTATTTTTATTTCTTAAGACTATGTTATTTCCCATAATGTAATCGTAAATTGCTTTGCTATGCTTCGCTTTAATATAACTTTAAAGAATCTTTGGTGTTTCAGTAAATAAACAGAATATACTTACAACATTTTACATAGAATGCCGTTATTACGTGCATCTTTTTCTTACGCACATGCCCGCACATCACTCTTTCCGCACTTCGTCAATTCGTCTTATCTTTTCCATCTTCTTTAAATTTTTACAGAATCCTATTGCCCCATTCAGTTTTTGTCCAACAAGTGGTGGGATTTAACAGTATTTTATATTATTTTGTTGTTTTTGGTGTTTTCAAGCATTTTGCTATTATTTAGATTCCCTGGTTATATTCTGTTGGACTGTGTGTATATCTGTAAATTGTAAAAAGTAAGTAAACATTGTTTATTTGATAATGCGAATGACCATGCGAATTTTCAAGACTAATATATTTTGCGGCCTTTTATTATGAATCTAAACAAATTTTGTAATATATTTTTAAGAATTTTATGGGTCAGGTTTTTAGGGTTGTTGAAGATAAAGCAACCCAATTTTTGAATTATTTTTACGGTGTTCTAAAAAAAAGTAATGAGTATCAGCGACAGCTATGAAAAACTTATGTGATAAATACGTAATTTTAACTTATTAGCTAAAGATGTTTAACCCCCCTTTACCTCCTTTGAGAAGCCACCATTACCCCTGGATGTAAAATACTAAAAAATGAACGATAACATTGATATTTACTTTTAGAACCAGTGAATGTCAACTCAAATGATGGAATTCTTCACCACTATCGAATATGTGAGTTTGGTGGCGATGATTGCATCACGCAAGACTCAATTATTGACAAAACTGCATATAAGTATAAGGACCGATTAACAAGTGCAGTAAAGAGTCGAATTGAAAAACATAAAGCTGAATGTCGATTAGAAGAGTTAACTTACAGGAGCTAGCCACGAACTATTGTTCCTTTACGAAAAAGGAAAAAATAAACATACCACCAATAAAAAGTACATACAATATTCACAGTGATTCTGTACTCGTGAGTCATTGTTTAACGATTGAGCGACAACCTGATTTACAACTCGCCATCTTTATTTATTATAATAATAGGTGAATTAAAATAAACCAAACGTCTTCCGGGCACTATTCTATGGAGCAATACGTCATTGACAATAAAACCAGCTAGACAGAGAAAAAATTGTAAGGAAGAGATAAAGATTAATTTGACTATTTCATAATTAATTATTTTTTAAAGCTTGTCTATTGACTTTCGACGTCATGGTTTTTTTTATTTATATTTTTTTTTACAATTTTGTACCTTGAAAATTTATTTATTCGTTAAAAATAGTTCTTTTCGGAGCTTGTATTATCGTTCTCTTGTATTTTCGGTAGGTAATTTATAATACGTACTTATTTATGTAGCAAAAAAAATTAGGGCGGTGACTAAAGTCCTCTAAATGAAGATATGCTAAAAAAATTGAATATTCAGGTACTTATACTTTATTGATAAAAATATTGTGCAAAGTGCTTTTGAATGATCTATTAAATGTATGCATAACATTGGACTTGTACCAGACTTAAATTTTTGATTCAAAACTTTAAACAACTATTTAGAACCCGTACATCGGAATATTAGGCACATCTATTATAATATTTTTGAAATTAGACTTTGTTTTGACCATATTTCTTCGATTTGATTCGTACGATTTTAATGACGTATAAGTTATGACGCACGGGTAAAAACTGTAAAACATGATAGCTACAAGAAATATTTGTACAAATTTCAAACTTGAGGACTGAATAATATAAAAGCTGTTGCCTGTATCACTTATTATTTTTCTAATAAATAGAGTCACTCCAATTAGTGTTTCTTTTCTCATAACATTATCTGATTATTATTAATCAATAACAGGTATTCGTTTCGAAAACTTAAATACTTTAATTACAAGTATAGTCCTCCAAATTAGTCTCGTTTTGTCAATAAAATCCTTCGACCTAGACGAGAGTGATGGAGGATTCAGTTATATAAACCGTGTGCAGTAATATACATAACAAAAATACCTACCCACCTGATCAACTTAAAACTAGTTTTAAAAAAACATTATTTAGGGAAACTGTCAATTATTTCAAGTCAGATAGCTAGCTGCATGATCGAAAAGTCATGGAAGAACATAGTTAACTACAACAGATTACAGAAGAGACATGGTAATGTAGGGTTAGAACCAGAAAGTCATATATTCCTTCTTAAAAATATATTAAAATTAAAAGTTAGAAAAACAACAACAATTTAAAATTGCAATGCATATCAGCAGTAGATACATCAGACTAAATCATCTCAACTTTATTTTATTTAGATTAAAAGATTAAAAAACCTTATTGTATCAAACATCGAAGTAAAAAAGGAAAGAAAGGAGTCAGTTTCGAAGGTAATATTGAAAGGAGAAAGTAGGGATGAATTTAAGTTGAAACCTTATTAAAATTAAGAAATTAAATTAAAATTAATTAACCTTTGAAAAGATTCACCGCAGCTGCATAATTATGATACGAGAAATTACCTTGTTCCTTGAGATTTTGTGGAGAGCGGGATTGGGATAGGGTAATTTCTATATTCTCCAACACATCTAGTTTTTGTCCCTTTTTAAATGATGCAAAACTCTAATATTCTCGTCCATTTCAAAAGAATGATTGGATGTTTTTAGATGAGTAGATGGATTTATTGTCGTGTTGTAATCTACCAGATTTGAGATGTTATTTTATTGTTTTATTAAATGAACGACCTGTTTGTCCTACGTATTCAGCTGGACAAGAGTCACAAGAAAGCAAATGTACCCCACATTTGTATTATACAAATGGTGCATCTATCTTTTGAGTTAATGTATACAGGGACGCCAAATAATAGGTTTCCGGGGGCACAGGTAGATAATGACAGCTATTTTATCCTTATAAGGCCACACATCTAGTATAAGGGATAACAGGGGCAAAATCTTGCGGTTTACTACAACTCTCTGTAATTCGCAGGTTTGGAAATATATTACACCGAAGTATCCACTAGGGTGCGACGCTATCCATTTACAGTCCAATAATAATTAAAATTCTGAATGTGTTAAATAATCCCACTAGCTATCCACTCTTCTATCAATTATATGGCCCGTTATATCCATCTCCTGGTAACTTTACCAGCCAGATAATTTCTGTGGATACAATTATCTCAACAATTGTTTTTTTGAAAATAACCTTGCTGATAAAATTACCAGGAGATGGATATAAATTGCCTAAAACTGTCACCCACAAACATTGATTTTAATATCAACAAAAGCTAACCTAACTTCAAAAGGTCAGGGCAATTTTAAAAATCTCTCACAGTTACGTTTAAAAAGTCACAAATATAAATATGACAAAAAACTATAACATTTTCTAACCTCAAACCACTGGCAAAAATGGTGGCTGATGCTTTGTAATTCGTACATGTGACCATAAAAATGACATTTCTGATGGCATTTAACGGATGACTTAACGCTTTTTTGCCAACAACCGCCATATTGATTCACATGGTTTGAATTCCCCAATAGCTGACTGGAACATCTCAGACATTTACGAGAGATTGCATATTTCTTAAAATAAATCGCGAATTGTCACTATGGGTGCAGATTAGCACTCTGTTATTAATCAGAATCTGATACAAACTGGTCTATAATAAATAAAAGTTATTTTAATATTTACATTATTTTACAAAATGTTCGTTAGTTATACCAAAAGTGCTTTAAAATTGCCGATATTTTTTTACGAATGCGTGTTTTCTTTTAATTTCACGACTCCGAAGGAGGAGTGAAATTTGTAAAGAAAACACGTATAAGTGAGAAATTATCCGGTTAATTTTAAAGCACGCATGGTATTTAAAAAAATATTTCACGTTTCTAAATGCATAACTTTAATAACTAAAAATTAAAACATGCATTTTTATTAACTAAAAACCTATTACAATATTTTTGGGTAAGTTTACTAACTTAATAACTTGTAATAAGCGACCCACACAAGATTAAAATTGGCATTCCACAGGGTACAGTTTTGGGGCCAATTCTTTTTATAACTTACATCAATTCAATCGCTAAGATATCGACACAGAATGGGTCAGTTATATCATATGCTGATGACACGGTTGTTATCTTTTCTGGAGATACGTGGGAATCCGTCAGAGACCATGCAGTTGAGGGCATAAATCGAATAAAACACTGGTTAGACTCATTTAAATTATCTCTGAATGCTGCAAAAACTAATTACATCGCCTTTTCACTCACATCTGCAAACCGTCCAGATTACAACAATTTATACATAGATAGCCTCGATAGCAATTTACCTCAAGTTGATCATACAAAATACCTGGGAATTATAATTGACAAAAACCTGAAATAGGATCAACATGTACTTAGGTTAACAAAGAATATCAGAAAGTTGGTATTTCAATTTTATACAATCAGAGAAATTTTAAACAAGCAACTTCTGATCCTGGTATATAAGGGAATAGTTGAGTCTTTGCTTAGATACGGCGTGGTTGTTTGGGGTGGACTCTATCAAAATACATTAGCCTGTTTAAACATTGCACAAAATTATATTTTAAAAATAATTTTCAGAAAGAATAAGCGCTATCCTACTGCTTTGCTCTACTCAAAAGAGATATTTGATGTTCGTTCACTGTATTGTTTATCTATTTGCATTTATGTTCACAAATCTAATAAGTTCAAAAACTTTATAAGCCATACGCACCAAACTAGGATTAATGTTTAAAAAACCTAGAAACACCTAATGCTTCCACCACAAAAAAATTGAGATCGATTTCCTATCTGGCACCAGAAATGTACAACTTATTACAACCGCAAATAAGACTTTTAAGTAATCTAAAGAAATTCAATGTAGCATGCAGGGAACACCTCTATGTAAATCTACAGACATTTAAGAACATCTTTATTTAGTTTATTTAATTTATTAGATTATTTGTATATGGACTTTCTCTTGATACTGTTTATTATGTATTATGTATTATTATTGTATCAAAGATAGTTTTTATATAGTTACCTAGAACCTCATACACTACCCTGCACATACAGGAATTAAGTTACCTAGGTGCACGCTTTACATTAGGGATACATTTAACACACCTACAAGAAATACTATAATTGATTATAAAAGCTGTAACCATTGTGTAATAAATATTATTATTATTTATTATTATTTATTATTATTTATTATTATTTATTATTATTTATTATTATTTATTATTATTTATTATTATTTATTAATATTTATTATTATTTATTATTATTAAAAAATAATATAATCATCATATGTAACTAACTTTGAAAAATATAAAAATTTATCAACAAAGTGACACTGACAAATATTTGACTTGCCATACTGGGTTACCGGTATTTTCGTTTAGGTGTTTTCGATTTTGTATATCCGCTGTAAGTTTTCGAAAATACCACTGTCCTTATGGGACATTTTATACGTGAGTGGAATATTCGTCGTAATACGCCAAAAAACGCGTTTATGATACTGTATCTCTACCTTTTAACTATCGATAGGTTCATGATTTTATAAGAATTATATTAACTTTCTCCAGTGGCGGCTCGTACAGTAGGGCCACAGTGCCATGGCCCTACCAACCTGTACACCAAGCGTTTTATTTCTCATTTTTAATTATTATTACTTTGTCTCCCTACGCTTCATTCTTTTGGTAAATGTGAATAATTTTTAATTTAAGACATTGACGTTGGCACGATGAAACCCGTACAAGAGAGAGACTAACGACAATGAATATATCGCCCTCTCTTGCTGACGTGTAAAGAAATCGACCTGGCCTGGCCAGATCATCATATAATGTTTTATTTTATTGAGAGTGAAGAGTCCCAATCGGGTTAGGGTACTACTGGGTGCTTTCGGCTTTGCTACCGCTACTAGCTACTAGATGGCAGCTCTTTTTAAAACGGTTTTGCCTGTCGAGATATTAATTTTAAAATATTTTTCTTTTAAACAGTTTTTACTATTTAACATAAATTATTCTTGTAGGCTTCCTCTTCTACTTTGTTTGGGTGGCTTGCTTTTTCGGCTTTTTTCCTCTTCGTTTGCTGCCAGGGCCATTCCCTAGGAGACCTACAGCTTAACGTGGGTTCCGAACCACGATCCTCGGTCATGCGACACCCCCCAAGTGCTATCAACCCTTGGTTTATTGCCATTACATGACTTACCGATTAGGGAGTGTGTATCTTCTTCCGCACCTTACGAGATGTCCGATCTCATCCGGCCTGGTTACCGACGTGAATGGGGCGGGTTGGGAGATGATACCTTTTACACTCTTCCCTGCATTATTAAATCATTTGAATCATTTTCAAATAAAAAACAAAGACATATTATGGAGTTTTCTTTTAAGAAAATTTGAGTGTTTTATTAACATTTTTTGTTAGACTGGAATACCTTATTGAATGCTTCATTTAATTAGTCGGTAAGTTTTTTCGATTTTTTATACACGGTTTTACAAATACGATGCATTAGCATTGCTATCTCTGTAATTATATAAGATTAGAGAGTTGGTTAAATAGAGGCAAAGTTGCATATTTCAATCGATGACTTGCGGAGATATTTGAAAAAAGAAACGAAAAACTTGTTTTTATTTTTTTTATGACAAAATAATACATTATTTTAAAAACCAATAGCACTTTTTTAAGGCACTTTTCTAGATTTTAAGAGGTCACTAAACTAACCAAAAATTTTAAAAATGCAGGTCCGTATTTAAAAAAATTAAGTTGATATAGGTATCTAAAAAACGAACGTCGTATCTGAAAAATAAAATTATTTTCTTGAAGAGCATAAAAAATTGTCTTAAGCAAGTGCTCTTGGTGGTTTTTCAAAACAATCAATATTTTGTCATAAGGAAAATAAAAACAAAAATTCATTTTTTCGTTTTTTTTTCGAATGCTCCGGAAGTCATCGGAATTTTTTTTTTACATTCAGCATTAAATTATGCAACTTTACCTCCATTTAACCAAATTATAGTTACCGAGATAGCGATGTTAATGCATCGAATTTGTAACACCCTGTAGGTATTCTCATTAAAGATTTTTGACTTGATATTTTGGCTCCACCTGTATCGACTATCAGAAGCCGCTACTGACTTTCTCTGTGCTAACGCTGTATTGTAGAAGGGTTGGCAATAAATGTGTCAATAACTCCCTAATATTGATAAAACTTTTAGCCCATTTTCCCCCTATAGTATGGAAACCTAGCTACAGGTAAAATATTGTTGAAGTAACCTAAATAGCTTTCGATCAACTACAAAAGAGTAAACGTCAAAACTGATTGCTTAAAAAAACGTAAATAGTAAGACCGAATTATTAATTTTTAATTTGAAGATCAGTAACAGATAAAATTACTTCAAAATAATAGATGTCTGATACAGAAGGTGAGGCGGAAAATCTACCAGAAGATCCGAATACAGAGGTAAGTGTGTACCTAAAACTAAACTAGTAATTTTATAAATAAAACACGGATATTTTCTCTAAGTTGCAATAACAAGGCCAAAGTCACACTTACAAGATATGGGAAACAGATGACTTTTTATATCTTAATTTAAATAAATACTATAGAAGTCTATAACTTGTCTATTATAGGCGCTCATGAAACGTCATTGTTTCCAACTTTCAAACAAATTTAAGTTTAAATACTTGAGTGTAAATAAAGCACAACTTTTTGGTCAGTCAAGATGCATGAAAAACAAAATCTCAAGGTCACTTAGCGAATTTTATCGTCTTCCTCGACTGTTTTACGTGATCAATTTAATAAATTAGGTAGTAGTAGAGAAACAATTCTTAATTTGACGGTCAGTTAGTTGTCAACTAGTCGCTTGGTTAGTTATTTTGTTACTTTAAATTATTAAAACGTGAAAATGGAACATTATTAAAGTATTAACTTAACGGACGGAAAACCAATTTGGGAACAGCATTAATTGAGGATTTAAGGAGTCACTTAGGGAACGAAAAAAGAGGTTGTAAGGGCAGCGACGTTTTTTTAAAGTCATTTTGGGAAAGAAGTAAGGGGTTTTGGAGGCAGCGACATTCTTATTTTTATTTTTTATAAGTCTCTTTGGGAGTTCGCCACTGAGCACGTACCTACGTCATAACCACACTAAATATTTTCTTGGAAAAAATGGCATGTTGTTATAAAAAGGTTCGCCTTCCCTGACCTAATGGATAATATGTGTTTATTTACGGAAAGTATTGACAAAGTGCGCCTGCTAATTTGGCGTTGAAGATGTATTTAGGTTAGACAGATATTAGATATTAGGTTAGGTTAGTAAGAGTGGCAGACCTTTGGTTCATACCAAACAGTCTCACGTAGTCCTATTAGATCCGTTGTAATATCACACGTGTTCCGTAGAACCCACCTTCATCAGATCCCTGATAGTTAGTGCGGCGGACCCCGCAGAAGGATTTTAATAATTTGTTCAAACCAGCCACTACTATTCAGAAACCTGCTCAGTCGTTCAAGTTGTAAGTTGCTTAGTTCCTCCAGGCACGGCTATCGAAAAATTGTTCACCCAGAGCAGTGAACCTTTTCTTGCGAGGCCAGGGCATTCACGCAGAAAATGTTGAATACTTTCTTCCTCTTCCTTATCTCTGCAACTTCTGCAGAAGTCGTTAGTTGGGATTTACATACGTTCGGCGTGTCTACTGAAGAGGCAATGTCCGGTAACAACCGCAGTAATATTTCTCACGTCTTTCCGACTGTGTCTCAATAGCTCTGCGGTTCTCTTTTTATCGAATGTGGGCCACGGTTGTCTGGCTGTACTACAGGTTGTCAACTCTGTCTATCTGTTCTGTGCAAGCTGCTTGGCCGTGTAATCAATCTGGTCTTTGACTAATCCCAGTGGTTTGTTCACCGTATTGTCTGCTAGATCAGCTGGCATGCCTGTGCCCTCTCTTGAGAGCGCATCGGCAGCCTCGTTGCCATCTATTTTGGAGTGTCCAGGAACCCAGCACAGAGTAACCCGATGTTGGTTGCCAAGTGTGTTGCGGCATCGCTTTACGAGCTTTGATTTGACGCTGCTGGAACAGATTGTCTTAATCGCCGCCTGACTATCACTAAAGATGGTGATTGACAAGGCTACTCCCAGGCCAAGGTGTTTTTGCAGGTTATTGACCTCCTTCTCTACTGCCAGTACTTCTGCTTGAAAAATACTGCAATAGTTGAGGAGTCTATTAGATATTAGATTTTATATAGCCTAGTTATAAGTTAAAAGAGTTTAAAACATAAAAGGTATAACAAAGCAAACAAAGATAAGTGTGTTGCTCCAGCACGTATCGCCCATCATAATTCTTACTAGTGTCATGCCTCCCACGGATCGATAGAGATGAACTAAAAACAAAAACAGGTATTGACATACGCGCAACTAGAGGAAGGCTAGAGCCCCTCCCCCCAGGATCGTGATTAGGCCCCTAGACCAATTGGTGTTTTTACATTCTTTTTTATATATATAGGGCAAATTTTTTTCTAAAAGTACTCTTTTAAAGGTGCTGGATTATTACACGCTGTCGACTTTTTTTTAGAAGACGTCGTCAGGAGGTGTTGTAGGATTGTGTAAGATTTCTACAAGGGGCGCCCGCCCCTCCAAATATAAGTGTCTGGTTGCTCCACTGGGTATTGAGCGTATAATTATTATAGCACTTATGGTTATTTCTTTAACAATCTAAATATGACTAAAATACAAAATTTAAAAAAAAAGTCCAACCAAGATTTATGTATTTTTCGGGAAAATTATCAAAAAGCTACAACTACTACTACAGAATATTGAATTCAACATGAGTTTTTAAAACTATTATATTCTTTTATGTATATTATTATTTTTAATATGTCATAAATACAGGGTGATGTGAAATTGACCCATACTATTTAAACCCGTAAATCCGCATACGACAATATTCGTGGGAAAAATATTTTTAAAAGTTGCAGATGAGAAAATTGAACATTTGTTTTTTTGGTACATAATGATACAGAAATAAAAGTTAGCCAGGGTAAAATTTTACCAATAACAATTGTTAGGTCACCTGCTATAAGTATGATCCTTTCTTAATATTTTTTTGTTCACATACTTTAAGGGAGCAACATCCACAGAATATGATACAGAAACATCAGAGTATTTGGGTGAGGAAGAGGAGGATGTAAGTAGCATCTACGATCCCGAGGACTTCATTTCTGGCCCTAGTATTAGCGAAAATGGAACGTTAAATCTGGACATATTGGACTTCGAGTATCCTTTTTTCATGTAGAATCATTTAAACAATTAATTTTGAAAAAATGCAATGTGTAAAGTTGTCAATTTTATAGTTTTCTATGAAATAGTTATTGATTGGAGATAGTCGGAAAAGTTTAGGATGTATGTATAGCTACCCCAGCTTCAATAATTTTTAAATGATTAAATGAATAAAGTGCCACATAACAAAAATTTAATTATTATGAGAAAAATGCCTATCAATTGACATTTTTATAGTTGTATATACCGGGTCCGCCAACGAAGCGGGGACGGAAGATTAAATCATTATCAAGGAACTTATCAAAAATATTAAATCAGCATGAGGTGTAGGGGTAAAAGCGACATATTTTAAGAATATTTTACTTTATACAGGGTGGCTCAAAAAAGTATGGCTTAATAAATTTGTATTTTTTAAATGGAACACCCTAAATATTATATTATTTTCTAATTCCCTATAGAATGATTCTTTTTTTTAGGTGTGTATAAAAGGCATTATAAATAAACAACATTTTCAAATGCCTTTCAAAAAATTTAAAAATATGCGAGATACAGAAGTAAAAAATCTAATTGCGGGCCTGGTCATCATAACGTAGTATACTTTATGTTATTTTTGTCTTATTAGTCATGCAATTTACGGGTCGGTGGTCAGTTATTTATATAGCAATTCGCTGCGGTGTGTTTTTCTGAAGCAAGTTATTTTAAATTGGTGACACGTGAAAATGGTAAAATTTGAAAACAATGAACTACTAGATATGGTGATATTTTACGGTTAGTGTCGTCAAAGTGCGGCTGCTGCTTCGAGATTATACGCAGAACGCTTTCCTTGCGGGCTCATCCTACACCCAGAAGTTCTCTTAATGTTATTCAACGGGCAAGTTAGGCAGGACCGTATTTGATTCATAGTGTAATAAATGAATATAAGTATTTTATATTTAAGTTTTTTGAAAAAGGTATTTGAAAGTGTTGTTTATTTTAATGCCTTCTATACACAGCTAAAAAATAAGTATCAACTGCATAATAAGTAGGTATGTTATAGTTATTTTAAGATTGGCTAGCCTTTTCGATATCTGAAGCAAAACATCCAGATCAGTATTTAAAAAAATGAAGTAGAATTCAAAAACTAATAATGTCATTTTGTAGAAAAGAAAGAGTGGCAAATAATTAGGAAAATATATAAAATAACAAAGTTTAAATATTTCACTTTTTTTCAGATATCTCCTGAAGCATTAAGAATTTCCTTAATTTTTAATTACCATTTGACTAAGCGCCAAATCATGCAACTTTACCACAATTTCAACTTATTCGTCTCTCTAATAATTTTCGCGAGATCCCAATGATCACCCTCGAATTTGAAACACCCTTTTTATGTCAATCTAATTACCTATTTTCTTAACCGACATAAAGTTTTTCCTATGGATATGATTGTAATAAATATTTTAATCTGTGCCCACTGGATGACAAGACTATTGTTTTTTCATCTGGCAATTTTATTAATTTTTTTAATGTGGAAACCAAGAAAATTGATTTCAGAAGAAGTGCTCTTGGTGGAGGGATCGGTCACATAAGGGTAAGTATAGTTTTATTGTTTTTGATAAGACCTAAATTAAAATTGAAAGAATGATGTTTGTTACTTACTTATTTCCTTATTACAATTTAAACTTTAAATTTTAGTCAAATTTATTAATGTAAAATAAGAGTAGGTATTTTATCATTCTATTAAATCTTCCCGTCATCACCAATTTACGTCAAGCTAAACGAGTATAGAAATTTCCCAAAATTCTCCATTATGAGCAAATTAATAAATACTGTACATAAAAGACGGTATCTTTGGTGTATCGTGTCTATATTATGTGTATCGTGACCAATAGTACATTGTAGACCTATAGTAGGAAAAGACGAACATTCCCGAACGACCTAAAAGATTGTATGTCGAGGCGCAAGCCGAGACTGACAATACGGAGAATGTGACTTTTTCTACGAGGTATACCTACATATTTTTCCGTAAATCGAAAATTATTTAAAGGATATAACTTATCACAATCAACTTGTTAACATTTTGAAATAAATATTATTAACTTTGTTCACAAATAAAGGATGCCATTAAACATTTGTGTTGTAACTATGGAAACACAGTAATATTGAATTGTCAAGCTTAACACATTTTAGTTTACAAGTAGCCGTAAAGAAATAATATTTCCTTACAGTACAATAATAAATATTACCTAACAATTATTTCCCGTTGTCTGGCAACGACTAAGTGTAACGAAATATTGACTTTTGCTTTCAGAAATGTTATCAAAAACGTCAATATTTCCGATCGATTTTCGGCAAACACATTTTCCGTCGTCGTTTCCGTATTGTCAGTCTCGGCTTGTGCCTCGACATACAATCTTTACGGTCGTCCGGGAATGTTCAGCTTTTCCTGTCAGGTATACAATGTAGTATTTTATCACGCCATTATTGCAGTATTAACAAATATTTGAATATACTACTACTACTACTACTACTATCCAAAATGTGACATTTGACACATGTATGCCAGGCCACAGTATTTTTGACTGTAATAATTATCAAAATGTAACTGTTGATTTATATTCTTTATGTAAATGGATTTTGCTGGGCTTCGATAATTAATTTTTAAGTGTGTTTTGATTATTTGTCCCTACAAAGTTATCCAATGGTGAAATCAAAATTTGATTTTTATTGACTTTATTATTTTTGTTAGTTCTATTCTATAAAATATAGTTATCAGTAAAATCGCTATTACTTTTTTTATTTTATTGATCAATAGGATATTAACAAACAAAAAGTCTTGATACTACTTTAAAAAAATTATTAAAGGGGATTTTGAAATTTCCGAAAGGATTTATTATAATTATACTGCGTGGTTCCTAAATTGATACTTCTTTTTTAGCTGTGTATAGAAGGCATTAAAATAAACAACATTTTCAAATACCTTTTTTCAAAAAACTCAAAAATAAGGTACTTACATTCATTTATTACACTATGGATCAAATACGGCCCTGCCTAACTTGCCCATTGAAAAACTTCTGGGTGTAGGATGAGCCCGAAAGGGAAAGCAAATAATCTCGAAGCAGCAGCCCCACTTTGACGACACTCACCATATCTACTAGTTCATTGTTTTCAATTTTTACCATTTTTACGTGTCACCTACTTAAAATTAACTTGCTTCAGAAAAACACACCGCAGCGGATCACCAAATAACTGACCACCGATCCGTAAATTGCATGACTAATAGGACAGAAACGACATAAAGTGTAGCCGGCTACGTTTTGATGACCAGACCCGCACTTAGATTTTTTACTTCTGTATCCCGCCTATTTTTAAGTTTTTTATAAAAAGGTATTTGAAAATGTTTATTTTAATGCCTTTTATACAGAGCTAAAAAAGAAGTATTAACTTAGGAATCACCCTGTATATTTCATATTTAATAGATGACATTTTTATAATTTTTTTGTTTTAGAAAAATCCTAACCCAGAATATCCATATTTTGCCGTCGCAGAATGTGGTAAAGATCCTATAATTATACTTTACATGTGGCCTACTTTAGAAATAATATGTGTTCTAAGAGGTGGTGCTACAAAAACCTACACCAATTTGGATTTTAAGTAAGTATTTCGTAATAATCTACACACTTAAATATAAAAAAAATTATCTACGCTCTTGCCCATGACCCAAGGTGAGCAACTGCTGCCCTTGCTTCCAATTTTAAACCGAAGAATAATTCTAAAATCGTAGAAATGTCAGAAATGGTCAATTTCTAATGTGGGATTGACAGCAAATCAATTTAAGAGTAATCAACTTGGTCATAACTTGTTATGTTAAATTATTTTAAGTTATGGCCAGGTAAATCACTATTCCACATTATAAAATGATCATTTTTGCCATTTCTTGAATTTAAACTGGACCTCTGTTTAAATCATATATGTTTTTTTGCCAAACTTTATAAAGTCGGGGGCTTAAAATGACAAGTCTTAGAGTAAGTCAACTAAGTTTTGAATTGGAAATATTTTTTCGGGTTTTTCTATAAATTTAAGGAAAAAGTATTTTAGTACTTACTGTACGTGTTCTTTAAAACTAGTATATATTTCCAACAACATATGTATGTATACAGGGTGGCCCATTTGTCTGACAAAGTAATATACCGGTTCTACTATTAAAGATATCAAAAAAAAGTTTTTATAAAAGTTGTAAGGTATAAAAAAATATATATTCTAATATTATTTTTAAATATACAGGATGGTCCAGAAAAATGGGACAATAAAAAGCTACATTTTTTTAAAAGGAACACCCTATATGTTTTAGCATTTCTTGTGTCCTTGCAAAATTATCCATATGACGCCATATTTAGTTTTTTAATTTTTGTAACGTTGCTAAACAAAAGGCAAAATTCTTAAAATTTTGGAAAGAAAACATGATAGTTACAAATTACCTGTATTTTTTAATAAGAGTATCGAAAATCGAAAATTTATTGTAAGCTCATAAGCTTAGGTCTAGAAAAACTGTCTAAAATCTTTAAGTACCTAAAATTATGTACAGGGTGTTTTCTGTTGACCTTCAAATATATAAAATTTTAAAATATAATAACTTTGTTTTTTCAAATGAAACACCCTATATTTATTAGGCTCGTCTGATAGATAGATAGTATCTTTTATCATTGTTAAGTCATATCTATACCTAAATTTACTAGTTTTGCCAAAATTTTAATTTTTATTTAAATATTCGTAAAAAAACTATAGCTTTTATTTTTGTAGTTAGCCATGACTAGTAAAGTCAAAACAAATGTGATTGAATATAATGTCAAATTAAAATACGTACTTATAATAGTTATGTTTTTGGACGAGGTCTTCTTATAATCTAGGCGCTGGCCCTTAAATTTTAACATTTATGTAAAAATTTTTTTTTTCAAGTACCGAAATGCTATATGATTTACATTCTTGGTGTAAGTGACTAAAATACATTGTTGGCAGCAAAACTTATTATGGAGAATATCCAGACAGACGACAACCCAATAAATCAGCTTTGTAAAAATTAATAGACAGGTTTAACAGAACAGGAAGCGTGACTATGACCATAAAAGGAATAAAAAAAATACTGTTTGAACTGAAGAAAATGAGCTCAATTATTTATTGATTATCACTGAACCGAGAACAAATAACGCGAAACTTCGTCTTTCGTGAGTTCAGTCTAATGGTGTTGTTTTACACAATTTTTATTTATTTATTTATTGACGGGCAAAACCCATTTACAATTTGTACATAGCAAACTAATAATTAAACAGTTAACAGATTGAAACTAACTATATCTATGTTTGAAGGTTGGAGACAATGATGTTTCTTGAACGATAAAAGAGTTTTGGACTTGCATTGTCTTTATTTGTTTTACATCACAACGTTTCAACTGGTAAGTATCTCCAGTCGTCTTCAGGTGAAGTATTAACTATATCTACATTAAATTATAGACAATAATTACAGCAAAATTCGAGAAACATTTCTCTTAAAAGAGGCGAGGGAAGTATTAAAAAAATCATAGCCAATTCTATTACCGTTATTAACTATTCTAGATATAGGAGAAGATTTTTTTTAAATATTTGTGAACTTATTGTTAATATCAAGTTGCGTAATAAAAAAATAAGTTTGATTTAATTAAATAAATACGTAACTACAGTTATTAATTTATTTGACATTGTATTCAATTACATTTGTTTTGACTTTGCTGGTCATGGCTGAGTACAAAAATAAAAACTATAGTTTTTTTCACAAAAATTTAAATGAAAATTGAAATATTGGCAAAACTAGTAAACTTAGGTAAGTATAGGTATGACTTAACAATAATAAAAGATACTTACAATATCTATCAGACGAGCCTAATAAATATAGGGTGTTTCATTTAAAAAAACAGATTTATTATATATTAAAATTTTGTATATTTGGAGGTCAACAGAAAATACCTTGTACAAAATTTTAGGTAATTAAAGATTTTAGACAGTTTTTCTATCCCTAAACTTAAGAGCTTACATAAAATTTTCGATTTTCGATACTTTACAAATTATATGGATAATTTTGTAAGGAAACAAAAACTGCTAAAATATATAGGGTGTTACATTTAAAAAAATGTATCTTTTTATTGTCCTACTTTTCTGGACTATCCTGTGTGTTTAAAAATAATTTTAGAATATATATTTTTTTATACCTCACAACTTTTATAAAAACTTTTTTTTGATATCTTTTATAGTAGAGCCGGTATATTACTTTGTCAGACAAATGGGCCACCCTGTATTTATAAACTATTTATTAAGCACATTTTCTACTTTAAAAAACCAAGTTTTCGAAATTACGAACCATGATTATGTTCATTGTTCCTTATTTTTAACAAATTCATTTATTTACTGTCCCAAGCTCAAGGCATCCATGGGAAAGAATCAAGCACAATCGAGCGCCCTCTAGCCCGTAATATCGGTTTTTTATTGTTTTTTTCCCTTGTTACAACCACAAAAAAATTGAAAGTTAGCAGTTGTATCTGGTATTTTCAATAGGCCTAAAATGCTTGCCTGAGATGCGAGATAAATAAATTTTTAATTTTTACATTGCATGTGAAAAACTTTTCGAAATTTCAAAAAAATACAATCGTAGTCAAATGTTTGAATAAATTATATTTATTTTACACTATACTGGTTATTTGCTATTTTAATTGTTTATTTATTAACTCTTATGGTTTTAGTCCCGATGGAGATCTCTTGGTTTCACAAAGTGGCGAGCCTGATTACTTGATCACAATTTGGGATTGGAAACACCATACCATTTTACTAAGGACAAAATCAAATGTTAACGATGTGTTAAGAGTAAAATTTTCCCCTTATATAGATGGGCAACTAACCACTTGCGGTATATACAGGGTGTCCCACATAAGGATGAACTCTACATGGATATCGTAAACCATACAGATACAGAGATGGTTAAATTAGAAAAAAGTTGCGCCCTTACTAAATGCTGCAACATTGTCTTTTCAAATTTAAAAAACTCCGAATTATTCCGAAGATGTTTGGGCAAAGCAAATTTTCGCGATCTCGTTTTTATTTTTTTCTGGCTCTATTTGAAGAGATATGTTAAAATAAAGTTTACATTCTCATTACCACATGTTCTTCTCTACAAGTAGGTCTAATTGGATTTTTAATCCGACGTTTCGTTGTTTTTTCAAAACCATCATCAATTTTGCTTTTTTAAATAGGTAGTCGGAAAATGTTATTTTATTCTCTTTAAGTCCCCTCTTCCTTTAAAATTCAACGACATATCACACCTAGTATTAATAATATGTTTCGGAACCATCATCAATAAGAATAAGTAATAATTCATCGTGTATCTAGCAACTTCCTTTTGTTTTCAAAGCCAACAAGAAATAATTTGACTCTGGAATTCGACTACAAATTATATCCTATTTTTCTTCTTGAATCATGTTTCATAATTTTTATTAAAAAAAAAACTAAACACAACTCCTCAAAAACATAAAAGTTGAACTTCAAAGAAATTAGAAGTTAATTTGCACTAAACGATTTCATTACGCTAATCTGTCATATGGCAAGTATCTATAATTTATTTAAACAAATGCCTGTCACAGCCTGATATGAAATGAAATAAGATGAATTTGCACTTTTTCTTATTGACGATTTTAATTCCGAAACCTGTTATTAATATTAGGTCTGATAGATACGTCATTAAATTTTCAAGAAACTAGGGGGAAATTTAAAAATAATAAAATAAAAATGTCATCTATTAAATATGAAATATACAGGGTGATTCCTAAGTTGATACTTCTGTTTTAGCTCTGTATAGAAGGCATTAAAATAAACAATATTTTCAAATACCTTTTTTCAATAAACTTACAAATAGGCGAGATACAGAAGTAAAAAATCTAAGTGCGGGTCTGGTTTCAAAACATACTCTGATACATTTTATGCTGTTTTTGTCTTATTAGTAGTTATTAGTCATGCCTTTTACGGGTCGGTGGTCAGTGATTTATTTGGCGTCATGCTGCAGTGGGTTCATCTGAAGCAAGTTAATTTTAAATTGGTGACACGTGAAAATGGTAAAATTTGAAAACAATGAACTAAAGAATATGAGGTGCTAATTTACTGTGAGTGTGGCAAAGTGCTTCGAGATTATACGCAGAACGCTTTCCCTTGCGGGCTCATCCTACACCCAGAAGTTTTCTTAATGTTATTCAACGGGCAAGTTGGGCAGGACCGTATTTGATTCGTAGTGTAATAAATAAATGTAAGTACCTTATTTTTGCGTTTTTTGAAAAAAAGGTATTTGAAAATATTGTTTATTTTCTTCCTTCTATACGCAGCTAAAACAGAAGTATCAACTTAGGAATCACCCTGTATATAATATAAAGCGAAATCGCGAAAATTCAGTTTTGCTCAAATATCTTCGAAAGGATCCGGAGTTTTTTAAATTTAAAAACACAATGTTGCAGTAGGGCGCAGCTTTTTTCTAATTTATCCATCTCTGTATATCTTCTATTGTTTACGAGATTCCTGCGAGTGCATCCTTATTTGAGACACCCTGTATATCTAAGTTTTAATAATACCCGTTAAAAAAATATACAGAAGGAAAACAAGTAAGAGCTACGTGTAGAAACAGACTATAGAACCATTTATGATTTATGTCGCAAGAAATAAATTTTAAAATAAACTGCTGGACAACATGGAAACATAGATATATAGGTGTTTATAATTACGCCACTGTACATCATAACATTTAGGTACAACTATTGTTACTGAACATAATCAAGCTTTTCATAAGGTATAATAATCACTGGCAAAGTTTGCACGATACAACGCACAGTGAGATCTAGCTACCAATAAGTTAAAATAAAGCAAGGTTTCCAAAAAAATTGATATTTCTTAAAATATAGCAGATTACAAAAATTTTACAAATTACTTTCTTTGCTATGAACCAGTGATTCAATTGACGTAGAATGATAAAATTTAAAAATATTATTATGAAAGTTACACGCCATTAAAATTGGAGCAAAAATCATCGTCTTCTTTAACACCCTGTATATAAAATTTTCTAACAGTTAAAGAAAATCCCACATTGACAATTGTTTGCCAAGAGATAAATCTATCAACCATTCAAAACCGTAGATCGATATGATATCTGGTTCAGAAAATATTAACTGTTAAATTTAGGCGAAATTTTTCTTGCTCGAAAGCAATTGTCCAGCAGTTTATATCTCGTTATATGGCAGAATAAAAAGGACAATCGGCTGATTAATCTATAATAAGTATATAAAAGGTAAAGTCTGTCCTTAAATATTCTCCCACTTCTAGATCTCTATACCCTATTTCTCTCCATTTGACTTATTGAACCGATAGTTATTTTTGTAGGATAAAGTTATCTCAAAAACAACTTTATACAGGGTTCCAACATTATGTAGAAATATCAATCAAATAGATAGCTTGTTCTTGCGTCAAACTGACAGTTTTGTTAATTTATTTCCTTCTGATTGTGAGAAATTGTTTAAAGAAGTTTATCTACTTTCATTTAGTAATATGAATTTTACAGTTCTGTAAATAATTTTGTAAGGGCAAAGAAAACGGTTTTATTAAAATTTTGCTGTTAAATAAAACCACAATTTTTAGAAGAATGATTTATTATTAACAATTATAAAATTAATTACCAATTATTAATTAAAATATATCTTGATTTTTCTTGACTGAAATCATAGTTCTCAACATTGAGTAGTGAGTCCATAGTGTAGATGGTTTCTGGGAGCGTTGCTTTACGGAAAAATAACCCAAAAGGATTTTCTCAGACACCTCCTTTATTTTGTTAGCTTTGCACCAATATTCAAACTTCTGATACTCCAACTAATACCGCGCCTTGGATTTTGTCGGAACTAAACTTGAGATCGCTTCGTTTGCCGCTGCTTCTATATCAGAGGGTAAACTTCTATCAGAATCGCTCATTTTGAAAAACGATTTTTATATTTTTGAATTTGTTTGACAAAGTTTCGACAGTAACCATGCGAAACAGTAACTATGCGAAAGGTAACACAAAAAACTTGATTAGTAAACTTAATAGCAGGTGCATTTTTTGCCAAATATTTTTATTCATAGATGAAAGTAGATAAAATTTTGTACAATATTCTTGTTGTAAATTCATATACTCATATACTCGATGTTTTATTAAACTCGGCTGACGCCTCGTTTGACAACTTTAACATCTCGTGTTGTAATATGAATCTTAACAATTATATCGTAAATAACTATTTTTTGTTGATTTGCCATACCTAGTAACTCAGACTTCTACTCGCCATGACGGACGAAACTGTAGGAACTCGAATAAAATTACTTATACTTTATAGAAATATAAAAATATTTTCTCGTGCTATATTTTTTATGAACAATATATACTACAGGTCTAAATATAGAATAATATTATGTATTATATGTTGTAAGATTAGCTTTATAATTCAAATTGAGAGAAACCGTCGGTTTCTTGCATCATTAAATGACTTACCGATTTTGGAGTGTGTACCCTCTCACCCCAGGAGATATCCTTCCTCATTCGGCCTGGTTAGCGGCTACACTATCGTTAATTTAAACAGATTATTATTTAGCTAATATCTTTTAGGAATCTCACACATTAAGTTTTGGAAAATGGCGTCCACATTTACTGGATTAAAATTAAAGGGTGAATTGGGAAGATTTGGTAAAACAGAGTACTCAGATATTATTGGAGTCTTACCGATGCCAGATTCTAAGGTACCAGTTTCCACATCTATTCTCCAGAACTAAAATTACTGTCAGTGA
This sequence comes from Polydrusus cervinus, assembly GCA_935413205.1. Lineage (NCBI taxonomy): Eukaryota > Metazoa > Arthropoda > Insecta > Coleoptera > Curculionidae > Polydrusus > Polydrusus cervinus. Next base: position 50,610,067 of record OW284514.1, read on the forward strand.
CTCATCGCTTTCATATCGAAAGAAAAGTCAGAGGGAAAAAAATTATGAAAATAAATATTCTCCTCTATTAGAATTTTAAAAACACAATGGAATTGTTCCCTCTAAACTCGTAAAATCCGCTGTACTCTATATGAAAGCAACGAATCACTGACAATATATCGAGATATATTTTGACAACGAAACTTATTAAACTTGGTCTCGTTTAAAAGAGATTCAATTGTTTTATCATTCGTATTATCATATATTCTGTTTTTCTTAAAAATTTAAATAGAAACTTTGATTGATACTGTCTCTCATCCTATGCTGATTGAGGTGCTTGAGCGGTATGGAGTGCGGGGAATTGGGTTGCACGTGTTTGTGGAATATTTGCGGGATCGCCCCCAACGCGTACGAATCGGTAATGATCTGAGTGATGAAAGCGTAGTGGAGCACCGTGTACCGCAGGGTACAGTACTGGGGCCAATCTTGTTCCTACTCTATATTAATGCTCAGTGCAAGCTTGACGTGGGGGGAAGAATTATTTTGTACGCAGATGACACGGTCATTGTTTTCTTCTGTCGGACGTGGGAGGGGGTCAGGGATAGGTTAAGGTCTGGTTTAGCAAAAGTTTTAAATTACTTGGACACTTTTAAACTCCGCTTTAATATACAGAACACACACTATATGGCTTTTTCCCTAACAGAGGCAAATAGACCAGATTTTGACCTTATCCATTTGGAGAATCTCCCTGAACCTCTTACTTCTTGTGACAGGATTAAGTACCTCGGGATCTTTGTAGATAAGCACCTCAAGTGGAATGATCATATATTGTACAGCACCAAAAAAATTAGATGTTTAATCCATAAGTTTTATATGTTAAGAGAAATGTTAAATAGGAGACTCCTTATATCAATTTATAAGGCCCTAGTGGAGCCATTACTTGGTTATGAGATTTTAATTTGGGGAGGGGCATATGGTGTACATCTGGAACAGTTGAAGAGAATACAGAATTACATTGTAAAGATTATTTTTAAAAAACCGCGAATGTATCCAACCCATTTACTGTATCTGGAAATCTTAAATTTGAAAAGCCTTTTTTATATTCTTACTGTCTGTAATTTTGTACATCTAAATAATAAATACAAGGACAAACATATAGCATGCTCGTACCAAACAAGAGGTAACAAAAATCAACTTTTTAATGTCACTCTGTCAAGATACAGCTTGGGGCAGCATTGTGTTGGCTATCTGGGCTTGAAATTATATAATGAGATTCCATTAGCTATTAGGTCCATAAAGGACAAAAAACATTTTAAACCGGCTTTGAAAAAGTTTTTTTTGGCAAATTCCCACATTCTACTAAGTATATTCTAGTTCTCCTTTTGCCTCCGAATTGTTGTACGGATCCTAATGTGGCAAGTTTCAACTTGAGAATATATGTACAGAGATTGAGTCTTGTATTTTTGTCCTATTGTTGTTAATTTACCTTTGATTTGGTAATAGATATTACTAATAATGCCCCTAACCCGTCCGCTCGGGGATAGAAAGGTCCCTTTTCTTGTTTTTTCGCTATAATCTAGAAAAAGGCTCGTCGTATCGAAAGATATTTAGTAAAATAAAACTAAAGGCCTATAAAATGTTCTATACTATTAGTGTTATACATTTTTTCGCCACAACATGTCGTTTTCGAGATATCTGCTTTCAAAAGTAGATAATTTTAAAAAAATATTTTTTTGGCGAATTCTTTTTTTGCCCTAATTCAAAAGTCCTGGGTCGTTCGTTTTACACAAAAGTATCATTAGAGAATGCTCTTTATGCTGCTTTAAAAATATATACACATATTAATTTTTTTCTAAAAGGTTAGAGCAAATTTAATTTTTCAGTTAAAAATAAGAACTCATTATGGTCCTTACTCCAGAGTTAAATCTAATAAATAAGCTAAAATACTGTATATTCACACATAAATAACGTATAACACGCATACGTTAGGGGAATTGTGTAACGACACAACAACAAATTTTATTTTAATTTTACAAAAGCTAACATCCAATGAGAAATATGAAATATTAAACTACAAAAAATGTACATACAAATGAAAAAACTTAATACTTGAATAATTATTTTTAAAACACAAATAAATTGCCTGTTTTTTTGTGCAGGGAGGGCCCAGCTTCTGACTCCACCATCGACACTGGTTCTCATCACGAATTACGAATCACTTTCGTTTTTGTCATCAGTTTTCTGAAGGTGGGATAAAGTCTCCGTAGAGGATGTGGAGGACTGGAGGACAATGGTTCTATATCTTCTTCGTCGTTTTCCTTGTTCAAAAAGAGCACACATGCCCCTGGCAGTTTTGACATAGCCTAGAACAACAGCTCATAGCTACCTTTTTGAAGCTGCACCGTCCACTACTGCAGTCTTTCTTACACTTGCAAAGATGAGTTCCAAAATTTTTCTGGGTGCTGCTTAGTTTTTCGTGAGCACAGAAGCTAAAATGTTGCCCTTTAGCTCTCAGCTCTACAAGTCTGGAGGTAGTTGATTTCCAAACCATGCAGAGCTGCACCTGGTGGACCGTGCGCATCGCATGCTCTTTTCCTTCTCGGTCGCTGGGTGGAAGTAATGCGAGATTCCGTTTTAGGGTGGACACCGATTTCAAAAATTAATTGTACCTGAAAGTGTTGAGAGTGTTTATTTTTACACTGGCGCTTACCATTTCAGCATGTATATTCGCTCAACTTCCTAAACATCAGGAAGGGTTGTGAAATACTTCGACTGCTGACGTCAAAATGTTTTTAGTATATTTTTACAAAACCAAGTTAACTCTTCCGGAACGTCGTACTAGTAGAATCGCAGCCAGTGAATGCGTGTAGTGTAAAATCATTATTTTTAACCAAAAACATTCAAATGGCCGTAACTTATGATCCATTAAAGAAAAATTAATGCTGTATGTCAATATACTCTTAAAGAAAATTGAATGCTCTATAAAATTCTTTAATGGGATATTTGTGTAAAACAAACGACTGATGAGTTTTCCTATATATCGCCTCCCGACTAATTTCAAAACTCCCGCTTTTCCTTTTTTATAGTAAATAATATAATATAATATATTTATACTTCTACCTCACTTTTCACATAATCTTATTTTGTTCTACTATTTTTGTATGTTTTCATTTACTAAAAGTTATTGGTTGTTGGTACTTGGCCCTCTCCGTAAGTTTTTAGCTCTCCAGGGACCTTTTTTCAAAAGTGGAGTGGCTTTTTTTGTTTGACAACTCCCGTTTTTGGTTTTATTTAAATCTGGCATCTCTACTGAGAATGCTTGCTGCTAGACTTATGTGTTACCAATTGTCAAAATCGAGTGATCTTGCTCGGAGTTAAACGATCGAATTACATCTGCTTGTTCTGAACCTGAAAATGTTTAAGTAGTGAGTAACACAATGTCAGGTTTTGTCAGCAATCAAATCGTCGATAAACGATATTTCCAACTCGAATTTCTCTGAAACTATACATACTAGCGAACCAAAATGAAGTTCCAAGAGTCCACGACTGTCAAGATAGAAGCGTTTGAAAATTCGAATAGCGGGGTTTTTCTGGTTAGCAAAAACTGAGTATTGGCGCGAACTACCCTAATTTTTTTCCCCCACCAATAGTTAAGTCAAATTTTAACGTATTGAATACAAAAATCTCATGAAAACGTTAAAATATCAACGTTTTCTATAGGCGTAAACCACTAATACGTCAAAAGTTTGTAGGTCATCCTAAGGTTGATCTTTTTTAATTAAAATATTATTGATGCAAGTACCTTTTTAGGTTGTTTCTGGGTGTGAATGGGGCAATATCCTTGTATGGGACGACGGCCTTATAACATTTGAAGTATTTCGATCATTAAGGAAAAAATGTCATGATGGACCCATAGTGCAATTCTACTATCTGGATGGAGAATTATGGACTGTAAGTAAAAACAGGCCCGTCGAGAGGGGGGGGATGGCAAGTGGGGGTCACTATCCCAGGCCCCATCTTTTTGAAGGACCCACACACAGATATTTATAGGACACGTTTTTTTAGAAAAAAATTTTGATACGAACTTTTTCTCTGTATGAATAATTTTTATAAGTTACCTATTCTTTATAGAAGAATACAGTTTTGAAATAACTGCACCTTTTTTTATCAACAAGTGTTAGGACCTCGAAGAGTTTTGAAGTTGCATTGTCCTTATATCACGCTTCAAATGGTAAGTATATCAAGTCGTCTTCAGGTGAATACTAATTAAAGAAGACGACTGGAGATACTTGCCAGTTGAAACGTTGTGACTCTAAACACATAAAGACAATGCAAGTCCAAAACCTTTCTTCTTGGCGCAAATTCCACATCAACCAATCTGTCAGAACTTACTGAGTTTGTAAGCAATGAGCTTGATCATCATGGTCAGGTTGACATTATATACATGGATATTTTAAAGGCATTTGACAGTGTTGACCATCGATTACTATTGCATAAACTTCAAGTGTTAGGTTTTAATAGTCAACTATTGAGTCTCTTGAAATCGTATTTACAAAATATAAATCTATTTGTTGAATGTCAAGGACATAAATCTAAAACTTTTACGCAGGCTAGTGGAGTGCCTCAGGGAGGCGTTCACTAGCACTGTTATTTGCACAACATATTGAAATATTTGTAACTCTGCCATAAGGATGCTACGATTAATATTTGGTGTTTGCAAACATTTTATAAATGTTGAAACCATTAAAACTCTATATTTTGCCTATGTAAGGTCCAAACTTGAGTACAGCTGTGTTGTGTGGACCCCCTACTAAGCGAAATACAAGATAGAACTAGAGTCTGTGCAGTATAGACTATTAAAGTACTTAGCATACAAAGTAAAAAAAATTAAGAATCATGATACACGATTTAAATTTAGGTGTCCATGGATGGTCATATAAAAGTATGGTGGTTTGAAAAAATAGATCAAGCCGATCCTCCCGACGACGATAGAGTCATTCTGGTAGATCCTACTTACGACTTTTATACGCCCGGTATAAAACTGATGTCAATCGAAAAACGAAGGCCTGATCCAGGTGATACCTTTTGGTATGGACAAGTAAGTATTTATTTTATACAAAAAAAGTAAAAAGTAATAAAATTTAATTGATATAAGTATTCGAAGTCCGGGTCCAATGCCGTAATAGTTAACAGCATCTCAGATAAACTTTACTAGAATTAGAAAACCGCTTTATTTCCGATTACAGTGATCAGTACAAAATATACAAACAAATATAAAGTTAAATTACGTCATCAAACAAAATACAAGAAACAACAAAGCTATGATTTAAAATATCTATTACATCTCTAAAAACTCATTAACGCTATATCGCTGGATAAGTCTAAAAACAGCTCTTTTACTTTGTCTTTTTCTAAAGATGCATTTTTAATCGTACTTATTGTTAAGTTTCTTATAAAATTTAACTACGAGCTTTTCTAAGATAAAGTTAATCGCCAAATGGGGTAATTTCTGTCATTAGTAGGAAATTAAACGTATGTTGATGATGTGCCTCAAACACTTCTTCGTTGTTATAGAAAAACAAGGTTATATGAAAAATATATATTCATAATATATTGTTAGTTATTTTTGGCCCTAAATATAAACATGACTCCAAGAATTAGGCAAAATATATTATATAAAATATTCGCAAAATACAATCCCTCTGGCAGCATCGTTTAGGTATTTTTACACAACACTCAGACAAGTTATATTTAATTTACCACAGATATATTAAATTTATATTATATTAAATATATTTATTTTAGCTTCTTTTAATAAACATATTCTTCAATCCCCTGAAGATGTGCTTGTTAGGGCCAAATTTTTTTTTTTAATTTTTTAAATAAAACATAGTGTGTCTACTTAATTATATCTTATACCATTTATTATTTTCAGTTTGTCCAAAACTAGTCTTTCTTATCATTTCTTTTCTTTGTTATATTTATCTCAATATCTCAAAAACCTTAGGTACCTATATGGTATAATTAGATTAGCATTGCAGTATTTCATTTAAAATAAAGTATTTTCTTGCATGACTTTTTGGCCGATCTTGTTTACTTCAGAAACAGTTACGTCTCGTCAGGTGAAGGGGCTTCTTCAACAAAAAAAAATTAAACCAGGAGGAAAGTTTTTCGTTCGGATTAATAATATTAATTTATTCCGAATGGGGTCGAATAGGGCCACGGTTAACTCCGATGGATAATAATTATAAACACTCGTGCGTTTTGGCGCGCCCCAGCGACCGTGTCCGTTAGCTCAAAGCAAGTAAAGACCCAACGCCTAACATGGCTTTGATATTCACCGTTGCTATGGTTACGTGACGTTAGTCATGCAAAGAGCATGTAACAACTTGCATTATGATGAAGGGCAATTTAAAAACGGATCAGTCGTATGCACCATTGTTTTAGCATTGGTTCACCCGGGGGTTCGCCTAACCTTAAGGTATTAATTTTGAGGCTTCGCGAAAGGGAGGATAAGAGAGACGTTCGGTTACACAGGTTTTTAGTCAATGTTTGTTTAAGTATCCGCACTATACCTAGCTCTTCACCATTTTTTGAGACCGCGGGACGCCTCTGTTTAGAATAATAGATTTTCAAAAACCCAAACTTTTCTTTTTAACATTTCTTGCTCCTGAGGTTCATTGAAGGTATAAGTTTTATAGTTAATACATGTTGTGGCGATTATTTTATCAGCGTGTCCAAATGAAATAAATAAATTTATAATAACTGCACTTAAATAGTTTTCTACCGTGACTTTTATTGGTATTTATATGATAATCACATATCTGTGATATATTTGTAGGTAGTGAAGCAAGGAGAGTGAGTATGCAATATCTCTAAAATATCTTCCGATCGACTGTTAATTGTTATATTGTTGTAATTCATCATTAATAATCTTATTAGTTAGTTGCACTGTATCTTTTTTTGTAATAAGGTCTTTATTTGTATTTTCTTATTCATAAATGGTTTCTGTTGGGCTGTAATGCTAAATAAATAAATAAATAAATAAAGTAAGAACATGGCGAACTGACGGCTCTGGTGCTCCTGGACTATTCGAATGCGTTTGACCGGTGATCTTCTATTAGGCATACCTACTTCACTAGCTGGGATTTGATCATGACTCATTACTTCTTATTAAGGCATATCTTACTGGTAGAAGCTAGATGGTGAAACTCAATGGTAGAATGTCAAATCCTGTAGCTATGACATGTGGCGTACCCCAAGGTTTAATCCTGGGTCCATTGTTATTTCCCTTTATATTTATATTAACTTGTATAAAGTATTGCACTGGACATTCACGCTGCCGATACACAGCTATACTTTTCATTTCCACCGGAGAAATTCCTAGAGGCTCTTGATAAGTGGTACATGATCTCAATGTTCTTCAAAGAGCTTCGGAAGGTCACTGCTTGGCGATAAATCCCACTAAGTCGCAGGTTTTGCTGTTCGGAAGGCTACAATCACGAAACCAAAACGAAAATATTTTACAAACTATCCTTAACAACACTATTTTGAGCACATGTACATACAACAGCAATGCATTAAGATTATCGGGCTATGTTAACAACTGTATTAAATGGGCTTTTGCCAATATTAAATTATTATTCAACCAACGAAGCTGCTTAACGCAAAACTGAGAAAAATGTTGTGCGACTCTATTGTATGATCGCATTTTAACTGTGATGTGTGATATCTTATATGTCTTGTATGGTCCCTGTCTTTTGGGCTTGGATATTCACAAATAATTCAACTAATGCAGAATTAATATGTACGTGGTATGCGATGTCGTGAAAGGAGTGTGAGTGTTAATTTACTTGAAATTAACTGGTTAAGAATAAATGAGAGACGCATACTACATAGCTTAGTATTTTTTTTTCGAGTGCCCGTCCATGCGCCGGATGCACTTAGGCCAGGTTTGGCCTATTGAACTCACCCTGTTTGGTTGTTACACCCACTCTGTGATCCCAGTTCCTTTCACTAGTTAGTGTAGGTCAACTGGGAAGAGGGTAAGGATGTCGTCTGGTTCCAGTTTTGGTTGCTCGAGTATTTGTTGCCTCTTCCGATCCAGTGATTCGCAATGGCAAACTATGTGCTGTACAGTTTTTCTGTCTTGTCCGCATAATCTGCAGTCAAGGTCTCCATTGTACAGTTGCATTCTGTGCAGATGCTTCTTGACAGCCATGTGTCCTGTCAGAATTCCTGTAATGGTTCTCAGCTGGTTCCTGTTCATTTGAAGCAACTGTTTCGTCTTGGGTCTGGATCCCCAATGAAGCATTTGCTATGGGCTAATCCCTGTCTGTTACTCCAGTGGATTTTGTGTTCACTCCTGATTACAACGCTTTATAGCATCTCGTGCAGTGCATCTTGGCACTCCGAGTGCCGGTTCTCGACCAATGAATGTATTGTCGGAGCCTTTTCTCGCAAGTTTGTCGGCTTTGTCATTTCCTGTACTACCTTTATGGCCCGGCACCCACTGCAGTACTACTTTGTTTACTTTTGCCAGGGCCTCCAGCTTAGTATTATTTAATAAAATAATTTGTAAGGAGTAGTAGTAGCTACCAAATTTTCAAAAATTTACAATAAGGTACCTCCGCTTTTAAAATGATTTCTGGTTATAAGCTGAAGCTATTTGCAAAACCAAATATTCGGGATTTCTTATAGAACTTATGAATCTTTTTTATTTGTTGTTCCATTTTTTTTCCTCTTCGTTCGCTGCCAGGGTCATTCCCGAGGGGATCTATAGCTTAATGAGGGTTCCGACCCATGATCCTTAGTCATGCGACACCCCCCAAGGGCTATCAACCCTCAGGTTCTTGCCGTTGCAGGACCTATCGGTTGGCGTACCTTCTTCCGCAATCCACGAGATGTCCGATCTTATCCGGCCTGGTTACCAACGTGAATGGGGTGCGATGAAAGATGAAACATTTTACACGCTTTCCTACATTCTTAAACCTACCAAATTTCGGACATAGCTTTTATATTTCGCATATGCCCACTACGAGGATCGAACTCAGACCACAGCGGTCGAATGCCAGTAACTTACCTCTGAGCCACTGCCGCGGTATATTTATTTATTTATTATTTTCTTCTGCCTATGCGTATGACTTCGCCATTCTTATTCCAGACTCGTATACTTTTTTGGACATACATATGCAAACTGGACATCGAACGTGTCACATTGCCAAGCCAGATCACTGATGAGCACCCAGAATCAGAAACAAGGATGACCTCACATTTCATCTTAAGTGAGGCAAGGAATGTTAACATCAAATTAAATTACACAGGCCTGCCGTGATTACCTCAAAAACCCGATGGACGTACCTATCGGTAAACAAAATTGTTTATTGGTAGACCTCCACGGCGCTGAGCGTCCGGGGTTTGCACGCTGTGCACCCCTTCGTCTATTACCCGCTGTCCCCTCACCTTGTCACTGGGGAATGGCAGTTTATGGGTCGTTAGACTCACTGCTAACAACGGTATGCCCTGTCTTCTTCCGTTAACATCTCAATCCTTTCGTTGTTTCGTACTACTAGGACTCATCAGAGACGCGCGACCATCCTGAGGCCGCGGCCCGCAAAGGGTCTGCGCCTATAGATGGTCAATAGTCTCTCTCTTAGACATCATACATATGCAACCCTAAAGAAAGATATACATATAATTAAGACTGTTTTAATGCTACTAAGTACTTAAAAATAAACAAGAATTTAATTTTATTGTTAATTACCTATACAAAAGTCAGTTATTTCCTTAAAACATTGCTTGTCCCATAAAAATATATTTTTTGAGTTGTAACTCTTTCGCACGATCGATGCGTGTCCACCTTTCTTAGAAAAAACTTAATAAATATTCTTTTAATTTTTAGGATGGAAACGGTGGCATATGGTTAATTGACCTTAATACCGAAGAGGAACCACAACCGTCCAAACAACTTTTTTCATGCCATGGTGGTCAAGTAAGAGGTGTTACCGCTTGTCCATTTGGACCTTTTATTGCCACCCTTGGGAATAAGGGAAGGTTTTTCATTATCGATTACATTAAGAAAAGAAAAATATTCGAACATTCCTTCCCGGCAGCAGGGGTTTGCATTAATTGGTTACCGCTAAATGTAAGTAATAATGGGTATGTTTTTCCTACAGAAGTCTTAATCAATGTTTTAATGTATTAATGATACGCGAATATTCACTAGTAGATTCTGTAACGAGGTTGGAATGAAAATTTGATCCGAGTGGAAGATTCCGAACGCGAGCGTAGCGAGCGTGAGGAACCACGGACCACGAGTTCTGGTATAATTTAGTTAATAAGTATAACTGGGTTGAATGTAAAAACGCTGCTCACTGTCTCGACAGATGAGTGCGAACTCTGCCCTTGTTGGAAAAATGTACGTGTTGTTGTAATTGCAATGATTTATGTTATTAACTTATAATTGTTATGATTATGTCTCCCCAGGTAAGCGTTGGGGGCCATAGCACCACATCCCGCCGTGATATGTTCTATCGTTTCTCCGGGGCAATTGCATTTTCTGCACACATCTTCCACATTTCTTTTCAAGATGACTTTCTCATAGCTTCGAGTTCGAATGACACGGTCTTGGATAGAGATTATAAAACCTTCTGTTTCAGCGTGAAGCTGCCTTTTCTCTAACCACTTCAGTGACATTTCTCTATCTATGAGTGGATTTTGGAGTGCAGTAGGGTATTTGCCGTGTAGGGCTTTTTCTTGCCAAGTTACAAGCTGTTGACTTGGTGGCGCGCGGATGATGTTAGGTAATCCGTTTTGCTTTAAGTTAGGGGCTGTATATCCAGTGTCTGCTGCTACCACTTTTTTAAGAATTTCCCCATTCGATTCTTGGAAGTATTTTCTCATAGAGGTCTCTTGCGACTTGCACAAGTTATATATATTAATGAGACCTCTTCCTTCCTCCTTTCGATTTAGGTAGATTCTTTCAAGTGCAGAGCTTGGGTGGTGGAATCTGAACTTTGTTAGCAGCCTGCGCGTAAGCCTATCTAGTTCGTGCAAATCCGTGTCTGAATACTTAAGGATTCCGAATGAGTAGGTAAGTATTGGTATTGCCCAGGTGTTGATGGCAGTAGTAAGGTTACCAGCATTCAGGTGAGTATTAAAAAGCTTTGTTAGTCTGCTTTTGTATTTGTTTTTAAACTCCCTTTTTAGGCTTGTGTGGTTTATTTGTTGGTTTTGGGAGATTCCTAAGTATTTATATGTTTTGTCCTCATCTAGTATATCTATGCCTTCAAGCAGTCCACGATTTTGTTCAGTCTTTCCGCGTACGACATTCAAGATTGCGCACTTGTCTAATCCAAACGACATTTTGATGTCATCGCTAAATGTCTTGGTTATTTGAATTAGGGACTGTAGGTGGGTTTTGCTTTCAGCGTAGAGTTTGATATCGTCCATAAATAGAAGGTGGTTTATTCTAAAATTCTCAGTTAAGTTGGGACGATATCCGTAGGATGTTGATTTTAGTAGTGAGGACAGTGGGTTCATGGCCAAAATGAACCAGAGGGGGCTTAAAGAGTCGCCTTGAAATATACCTTTTGATATATTTATATTGCCTAGCTTCTCTTGCCCAATATGGAGATTGGTATTCCATTGCTCCATTAGGGTGCCTAACATGTTGCGTATTAGGTAGGCAATATTTTCTTTAGCCAGTCGTGAGGAACAGAATCGAATGCTTTACTATAATCAATGTAGCACATATTTAGATTTCGCCTTTTAACTTCAGCCTGTTTTATAATAACGGCATCGATTGTAAGCTGTTCCTTGCAACCCAAAGCTTTCCTAATACAGCCCTTTTGCTCATCAGCTACCAAGTTGTTGTTTATGCAGTGTGTGTATATTTTTGAGTACATGACTGATGTTAAAAGTTTATACACCACTGACAGACAGGTGATCGGTCTGTAGTTTTTTGGATCGTTTACCTGCCCTTTTTTAAACAAAAGGAAGGTATTGCCACTGCCAAGATGAGCTGGGAAGTGTTCGGGGTTTAGGAGAGCTTTGCTAAAGCAGTTTGCTATTATAGGGTGTAAGCTGGTGAAGGTTTTAAGCCAAAAATTATGAATTTGGTCAGGTCCCGGTGATTTCCAGTTAGCCAAGTTCTCAGTGGCATCCCTTATATCACTGGATGTTACTTGCGGCTCAGGCATTTCTTGCAAAGTTTCAGCCTCAGCTTCAACTTTTTCAAGCCAGCTTGCTTTTTCGTTGAAATGGGACGCGTCGGACCAAATATTACTCCAAAATGCATTAAATTGGTCTTTATTTATGTCATTAGTTGGAGTAACATCGTTTTCTTCCTGGCTCAATGTCCTATAGAAGGTTTTTTGGTTCGTGGTGAACTGTTGGTTTTGTACCTTCCTCTTTGTGGCTTTATTGTATCGCCTTAGACGGGCGCCTTTAGCTTTACATTTTTGTCTAATGTTGTCTCTTACGATTGTTAGCAACCGTTTTACATCGGGACTGTCTACAGGAATACTCTCTGCTTTCAGTATATCTTTAACCTTTTTAGCAACCTTGCTGCTAGAGTTTTCATTTAGATGTTCTCCAATGATATTGTGCTCGTAACTGGCTTATTTGTTTTTCTAGTCTCATTTTCCAAGCGAGTACCACTTGCTTCTTGGTAATTTTCTTCTCAGTTCTCTGATATAATGCCTGACCATTGAGTTCAATTACAGTTGCTGCTGCAGCATATAACCCACTGTGTAATGTCTCGAGGTCCTCAGTTCTATTTAAGGACGTCCCTGCTGCTAAATTTACTCTCGCTAGTATTTCGTGGTTTCCTTTCTTGAATCTCAGCTTAGGGATACTCGGCCTCAAGGTCGGGTCACTATTTTCGAATAAGGACAAATTTTCCAAATATTTTTGGTTTGTATTGTCCGTATCAGCCTGTATAGTTTGATCTTGTTCGTTTCTTACTTCCTGCTGTGCTGTTAGCTCTTTCCCTTGCTGAAGGTTGTGTAATGTTCTGCCAACTTCACGCCGGATTTGGTCTGTTTGGTTAGCATAAATAGCTCTTTGACGGCACGCTACATTTTGTTCGGACAGTTTTAATTCCGGATATATTTGACTTATTTGGTGGAGTTTTATTCTCCAGCCAGGGCGGGGGTTATCTTCACAGTCGTTAATCAAGAGGAATGTTTTGATAAATGTTCTATTCATGTCACGAGTCCACTTGATTCGACCGGTTTCTGTTCTTCTGGGTAGACCAGCGGCAGTTCTATCGACTCCAGGGTCAGGCTGCAAGCTAGTCTCCATTGGGATGTGCTATGTGTTCCTCGCCGGTGTTCTGTTTTTTAATAGTGCGGTTGTCGGCAGGGGCTTGTCTTAGCATCCTGCCGTTAGAATTATTCGTACTAGTCGGATTTATGCCTCCCCCAGAATCCGTGAGGCTGACTGCTTGCGCAGTGTGGGATTGTAAACTTTCGTTTCCACCCACCTGGGGTACATATTCTTTTAAATTCGACATCATATTGGTTTTAAACCGTTTTTACACATTTCGTTAGAAATAATTTGCATTTATACCTTCTGCCAGGTTAGTTCAGCCGCCCTTAACATAGGGAACAGACGCTGTTGAGAAACCGCTCCTAACATGGAAACAGCCGTTCCTTCACTACATCAGTTCCTACGCCTACCTGCGGTAGCCGGTGACCAATGTAGGCCCCTTTAAGGCAAGGACCACCAACCTTTTAGCCGCCTTTTACGGCAGGCAGGTTCTATCCTGGGCCTATTCGTCAACCGAACCCAGACGGCTATTATTATTATTATTATTATTAATTTTGCAGCACACATAAGTGCTTCCTCTAAGCATTGAGCAAAGTTTGTTCAAATACTCAAACGCTAAGGCTGTACCAGGCCCGAGTTCTGCAGGGGTTTCACAACTACATTGGACGATGTTAACATAATGTTCTTAAATTTTGTAGCCAATTTTGGGGCTGCTAATTATTGGCTACAAGTCGATAAACATCTAGCTACCGGACAATCAGATACTTCATTGCTCTAATAATTTAAGTAATGCTGATCGTTCTTACCATTGTTTTATCCCTTGATCTGTTTTAATTATGAAAATTACCTTTAAGGGCATATTTTGATTAAATACTGCGAATTAAGCTAACCTAATCTATTGTAGATTGACTCTACCGGAGAGATTATTTTGGCAGGATTTGAGGATGGTCAAGTACGAGTTTGTTGTGTGCAAATTCCAGAACCATTTAACAGCGACACGGATGACATAACGTTTACCATTGCGCAAGTATGAATTATTTTCTGTCAATTTAAATTAGTTAAGGAAAACATTACTTAATAGACAGTTTTTTGTTAAAAAAATAATAAAAGACGATGATGATATTTGAACAGTCGCTTTGTTTCCAAGATACAAAACGATAAACATGTTTGACATACATACATACAATTACTACCCAAAATAACATGTTAAGTTTCCTAATCTACAAGAACTGTTAAAAATGACTACCTCCAGCTAGATGCAAGATTCCAGTCTAATCCTTATTGACTGCCGAACTAACTCATAAGCACCAGGGTCGTTTTTTATTGAGTTGCTTTAAGATCGCTTTCACCATCAGTTCTCGTTGAACGTTTGGATTAGAACTTGCTAATTCGACCTAAACTGCTGGACAATTGCTTTCAAACAAGAAAAACTTCACCTAAATTTAACAGTTAATATTTTTTGAACCAGATATGATATCGACCTACGGTTTTAAATGGTTAATAGATTCATCCCTTGGGAAACAGTTGTCAATATTGGATTTTCTTTAACTGTCAGAAAATTTTATATATAGGGTGTTAAAGAAGATGATGATTTTTGCTCCAATTTTAATGTCGTGTAACTTTCACAATAATATTTTTAAATTTTATCAATCTACGTCAATTGATTTGTCAAATTTTTGTATCTGCTATATATTAAGAAATACCGATTTTTTTAGAAAACCTTGCTTTATTTCAACTTATTGGTAGCTAGATCTCACTGTGCGTTGTATCGTGCAAACTTTGTAAGTGATTATTATACCTTATGAAAAGCTTGATTATGTTCAGTAGCAATAGTTGTACCTAAATGTTATGATGTACAATGGCGTACTTATCCTATATGATGATGAATATATTATGATTTATGAGTATCTCACAATTTTTCACGATTGATTTATATTGGAAAGTAATCGCCCCTAGATTAGGTCAATTTTTACTTATTTTTTAGTTTTTCATATTGCATTACAGGTATATTATACAGTGTGTTTACAAAATTTTAACAAAGATAAATTTTTTAATTTAATTTTTGGAAAATATCTATTTATTAATTTCTAACTTACTAACACTATACTTATAAACCATAGACATATAGATGTTTATAAGTACGTCACTGTACATCATAATATTTAGGTACAGCTATTGTTACTGAACACAATCAAGCTTTTCATAAGGTATAAGAATCACTCGCAAAGTTTGCTCGATACAACGCACAGTGAGATCTAGCTACCAATAAGTTAAAATAAAGCAAGGTTTTCCAAAAAAAATCGGTATTTCTTAAAATATGGCAGATATCAAAATTTGACAAATTACTTTCTTTGCTATGAACCAATGATTCAATTGACGTAGAGTGTTAAAATTTAAAAATGTTATTGTGAAAGTTACACGCCATTAAAATTGGAACAAAAATCATCTTCTTCTTTAACACCCTGTATATAACATTTTTTGATAGTTAAAGAAAATCCAATATTGACAATTGTTTCTTAAGGGATGAATCTATCAACCATTCAAAACCGTAGGTCGATATCATATCTGGTTCAGAAAATATAAACTGTTAAATTTAGGCGAAATTTTTCATGCTCGAAAGCAATTGTCCAGCAGTTTATTTCTACCAGGAACATGTACCGGCAAGATGTATCGCAACTTTTGGAAACCAAAGCTACCTCTGTTTTTGGAATATCAGTGGCGTATGCAGCCCGGAAGCCCCCCCCCCCCCCCCCCCCTTTCCCCCCGCGGGCTCAGAAGCTCGGGGTTATTGGACCCTGAGAACTATTAAGTCTAATTGCATACTAATTTTTCGTCTTACACCCTTTACTTATATTTTATATTCGGTCACATTCCGCTACATTTTAACAAATTCTCAAAATTTACTATTATCAATAGTCGAATTTTGCTACGTCCGGCAACAGTGTTTCTCGATCGTCATAGTGGCAATCGCAACTATGACGCAACTGCGATCAGTAAAACAAAAATTCTTTTAGAATAACCCATTTTTAGGCCAGATAGTTACTGGCTAAGCTATTTGACGTCGGCAAACTTTATAAACGAATTTTCGATGGTGCCTTCTATACTAACATGACTGGATTCAGCTTGCCTTAAATGTTGTTGCTATAAAATTCGGTGGATAAATATGTCGGTATTATAAAGATTTTTAACAATAATTAACTAACCAGCGACTTTGACTGTGTCATTAATGACATTGGCAGGCATTATTTTTTCAAAATTAAAGTTGTCTGATTAGTAAATCAAGAATTAAGCTAACCGGGCCACCTTGGTTGTAAGAAAACTATTTCTGCTAATGTCATTTATGCCACAGTCAAAGTTGCTGGTTAGTTAATTATTGTTAAAAATGCAACCCGACATTATTATATTATGTATAAACATATCAATATGGTTTTATTTTTAACTTGATACCCCGAACCCAAAATTTTAGTGTATTTGCTATTTATACTACTCCAGTGGAAAATATGGAAGATTTAAAAAATCGAATAATTGCTGGGCGTCGTTCAATAAGAAAGGACTCTGGTATTCTTGACAAAGAAAAATACTTTTCTCACAGTTTAAGTGACCCGGTTACATTATCTTTTAATTAACTTATCATGCAACGTCGATTGTAAGTAAATAATACCTGTCAATATCATTTATGTCACAGTCAAAGTTGCTGATTAGTTAATTATTATTAAAAATCTTTATGTTTTTTTTATTTAACGGTATTTTTATTAAACAGTATAGTATATTACATAACAAGTGATGAAAGTGATACTTATCAAACGAGAAGATATTTAGCACGGGGCGTTAGCCGAGTGCGAAAGTTCTATGAGTGTTATATTCACTTTCACACGAGTAATATGTGCACTATTTTTTCTACGACCACAAAGAATTATTAAAAAAGCCTTGATTTGTGAAAAAAATATCTACATTAGTGTTGAAATTATCATACTTAGGATTAAGTACCACTTATAAATATCTGGTTTCATAGTTTGTCAATAGGCTTTTCCTTTATTTGTAGTTTAACTTTTTCATTTTTTCATATTTTATATATCATAGGAAGAACTAATCCTGGGTTGACTTTTAGATTAACCAGAATGTAATATTTTAAATTTAATCAAGGAAAGATGCATTAAACATAAATTTAAAAAATGCACCCAACAAGGAAGATTTCAATTCAAAATAATTCTATAAATTATTTAATGTTTTTATAAAACAAAAGGTCAAATACTCCTGATGGAATTTGAACCTGTAACCTTGCGATCTATAGGCTAGAGCTCTATTCTCTGCGCTATCAATACCAATAAAGATTTGTTGTTTAATACATGACACTTTCTTCAACGCGATTTGTTTTCTCTCGTAATAGATTTTCCATTATATTATTAACATTTTTTTGTAATTTCAGATGGCGTATTTTCACACTTTAATTCTGAATCACTTGACAAATGCATGATAAATAAGTTAAACACTTTACAATTACTGCTTTCTAAAATTTGTTCTTTTTAATAAATAGGGGTGGTCGGTCAAATTGGCACCATATGTTTAAATTAAATAGTGTGCCTTGTATTTCAACACTAGTGTTAAAATAAAAGTTTTCAACACGCGTGTGATATTCGGCGCTTTCAAGCCAAGTTAACCGTGCTTTTTTCTCATTTTCATAAGTGGTTGTAGGAAAAATAATTTACACCAAGTCTATTATTTCATCTCTTTAGGTAATCAAACCTCACGACCAAAAATTAATTACCATGTCAATTAACCCTATGGGAACTTTGCTAGTAACTGCCGGGGAGGATTCGACTATTTTTATTTTTAAAGTGGACATGAGCAACCATAGTAAGTTGTTGACACCAATTGGATTTTTTCCAACCATCGATATTATTACGTGCATAACTTGGCAACCTCGGAAGGTAAGATTTTTTCTTTGTTATCCATTTGTTTTTTACTACGTATTATAAAATTAGAATGTTTAAATGGAACTACATGGATATTTTCTGGTATCATAGCCTCCTATACACTTCTTTTGTGTGTGATGAACGCAGTATTATACAGGGTGTTTCGTTATTGAATAATGATTCTAAAGGGAGATAATAATTGAATAATTTTAAGAAAACTTCCTTATATGAACATAGGTCCCAACCACTTTATTTCTTAGATGCAGGGTGTAAAAATTTAATGAAAAAATAATTTTTTTCCCAAAAACGCTTTGTATTTTGTTTTAAGTTTGGTACATGCAAAGTACGCATAAAAATACATATTTTCGATCTTAAAACATTTACTATACGCCACAGATATATAATATTAACTGGTAATTGTTCCTTAAATGGTGGAACATAAAGATGAGTATATAAAACCAGATAAAACAGACAAAATTATAAGATTTTTAGAAAAAAATTAATTCATTAATAACAGTATTCACCTGAAGACGACCGGAGATACTTACTAGTTACTAGAAGACAATGTAAGTCCAGAACTCTACTGCCGTTCAAGAAACATCATCGTCTCCAACCTTTAAACAGGCCTCATCTAGTTCGGGAACTGACTCAAGATGATTTCGATAGACGAAATGAATTGAGTGAAATTCTGATGGAAAGATGTAATGCGAATTCTTATATTAACCATAACATTATAATTTGAAGTAGTCGATACTTGAAGTGAAGTGACAAGTTAAATAGGGAAAAATAATACTCAAAGTCAACCTTCACTAAGATATATTTAGTAAGAAAATTTTTTTAGTTACTTACTTCTACATGTTTCGAACGTAGAAACGTTCATCTTCAGAAGAAGTATAGTTATAGTAAAGGAAATTGTGAGTAACACCCTCATAGAGCTTTTGAGGAAGTTAAATACTTGAAGAGAATAATGCTTACATCGAAGTAGCGGGGAAAATGGTACTACCAGGTACTAAAGATAAATATGGGAGTTAAATGGTATATTTCGGGGTGAAAAATAAAAAAAGTTGTGTGTGAATGATCAAGAGAAGTAACTGTAACTTAAGTGGTGGAGTATATTGTTGAGAAGTTGTGGTAGAACAGAAAAATAATGAGTGTTGGTAAAACAGATGCATCATTGTTGTCGTAGCTGTGATGCTCGAAGACATTTTAGGGTATGACCACTTTGAGTGACACTTTATAATAAATATGGTAACTATTGAAAGAAGCTTAAGAAAAACATTTTATATAAGTGAAGGTTTTATGGTGATTTTATTTTAGTGTTTTTAAAAAAGAATCGGCTTGATATTGCTAGTGACCTCCATTGCGCACTTTCAAAGATAACACCAAGAATTTCGGACCTTTTCATTAGATTAGAGTTCAAATGTCAAGTTTTTAATTAAATAAATGAAGTAAAAGAAATGTATCTGTATAGAAGGGTGGAGGGAGGCGCGATCATTTCTTGATTCCCAAAAGGGGGCGCCATAAAAAAAAGTTTGGGAACCACTGCTTTATCCAGATCGAAGGATTATCTAGTTTCAACAGGATGGCGCCACCCGCCTATGTTACTGTACAAGCATTTTATTTTTTGAACCAAATATTTCCAAATCAGTGAATGAAGAGGAGAGGCGAAGTTAGTTGCACTCCAGATGTCCAAAGCTCATTATTTATCATATTTATAAAGGCAGTAGGCTTCTTTTAACTAAACTGCTGGACAATTGCTTTCAAGCAAGAAAAATTTCGCCTAAATTTAACAGTTAATATTTTCTGAACCAGATATGTTATCGACCTACAGTTTTAAATGGTTGATAGATTCATCCCTTGGGAAACAATTGTCAATGTTGGATTTACTTTAACTGTCAGAAAATTTTATATACAGGGTGTTAAAGAAGACGATGATTTTTGCTCCAATTTTAAAGACATGTAACTTTCACAATAATATTTTTAAATGTTATCACTCTACATCAATTGAATCACTGGTTCATAGCAAAAAAAGTAATTTGTCAAATTTTTGATATCTGCTATATTTTAAGAAACACCGATTTTTTTGGAAAACCTTGCTTTATTTTAACTTATTGGTAGCTAGATCTCACTGTGAGTTGTATCGTGCAAACTTTGCGAGTGATTATTATACCTTATGAAAAGCTTAATTATGTTTAGTAACAATAGTTGTACCTAAATGTTATGATGTACCGTGGCGTACTTATAAACACCTATATGTCTATGATTTATGAGTATCTCACAATTTTCACGATTGTTTTATATTGGAAAGTACTCGCCCCTAAATTAAGTCAATTTTTTCTTATTTTTTAGTTTTTCATATCGCAATACAGGTATATTATACAGTGTGTTTAAAAAATTTTAACAAAGATAATTTTTTTAATTTAATTATTGGAAAAAATGTATTTATTAATTTCTAACTTTCTACACTATACTCTACACTACTATTGTTACTGAACATAATCAAGCTTTTCACAGTGTTAAAAAGTTAAAATAAAGCAAGGTTTTCCAAAAAAATCGGTGTTTCTTAAAATATAGCAGATATCCAAAATCTGACAAATTAATTTTTTTGCTATGAAGCAGTGATTCAATTGACGTAGAGTGATAAAACTTAGAAATATTATTGTGAAATTTACACGCCATTAAAATTGGAGCAAAAATCATCGTATTCTTTAACACCCTGTTTATAAAATTTTCTTACAGTTAAAGAAAATCCGATATTGACAATTGTTTCTCAAGGGATGAATCTACCAACCATTCAAAACCGTAGGTCGATATCATATCTGGTTCAGAAAATATTAACTATTAAATTTAGGCGATATTTGTCTTGCTCGAAAGCAATTGTCCAGCAGTTTATATCAAAACTGTTTAAATATTTACAGGATAACGAAGTTTTGCTGGGATGTGTAGAGGGTAATATAATAGAAATAGACTTACCACAAGAAGAGCAAAGTTACACGACCGTATCATTCCAGCTCTGTCTCGAAACTAGAACAAATTGCTTTGTATCTTATAAATCCCAAATTAAGAGGGATCTAAAAATTGCCGAAATTGAAGAACGAAAAGCTCAAAAAGTTGCCAAGAAGAGACGCGAAATGGAGCAGATTAAAAAGGACAATCCTGGTCTCGAAATAGATGAAGAAATATTTTTAGGTAAGTTGAATTGAATTTACAGCATAATTTAAAAAAAGCTTTGTGCTGGTTCAAAACAAAATACTAAATATATTAAAAAATAAAACCTTGGAACAATAATTTATCCTGATGTCATTAATATTACAATCAAAGTTGTCTGATTCGTAAATCAAGAATTACACGAACCAAACTATTTTTAATTTAATTTTAAACCTTAAAATGGCGCCGTCAGGGAGCTTAAAATGAAATAAAATATATCACTCCTCTATCTCTAAAAGTGCTTGTTTCAGAAAAAAAATCATGGTTATGGTCCTCTATGGGCCGCCTACTGACTAATCATGGTTTCATAACAATATATTTTTTTAACAGGTAAACCAAATTTTAATTTTTTGAATTTCGTACTTAATAAAGTGGGTGTCAAATGAACGAGCCTATTATACAGGGTGTTGAATGCTAATTCGAAAGGGCGCTAATGCTTGAACAATTCTAAGAAATATTCTTTATATAAATATAGGTCTTGACCTGTGAATCTCCATTTTTCTTACATTTCTTATATTTTTCTCTTTGCCCAAACGGGCCCCCTCTTACCACTATTACCTGTTGCCTATGGTCAGTGTTAAGACTTAAGCATAACAATCTTTAATCATTAATCCATTTCTCAATATTTGATCTTCCATGGCTCGATGAGAGCTCCATCGATGTTCACTACCATTCACCATTTAACTTTGTTCCTCTCACTTATAACTATTTTCTCTTTATTTTTTATTCCTGATGATGGGTGTTACTACACCCGAAACATGTAGAATATCTACCACTTTTTAACTTTTCTACTTAATAAACCAGTGGAGAAAGACTTCATGTTTTTATTTATTCCTAAATATAGGTCCGCAACCGCCTTATTTCTGAGATACAGGATGTTGAAATTAAAAAGAAAATAATTTTTTTCCCAATATCTCTAAAACCGCTATGTTTTTTTTTAAATTTAGGTACGCAGAAAAATATTTTTTTTTCCAGGATAAAGGTTTCTTTAAATTTTCATCGGTGTTGTCCCTGTTAACATCACCTGAGAAACTTTTAATCAAAAAAATGGTACGCCACTGTTTTTTTTTAAATAAATATTATTTTTATAATACGTTACTATCTTCTCATAAAAATGGTATCTTACTTTTTTTTCGTCCGGTGGGCAGTATTCGATTTAAAAAATAAAATAATAACAGTTATAAATACGCTTAAGAATACATTTTTTATTGTGTCAGCGGTGGCTTCAGCTCTCCTTCTCATCGACTCGCGTACTTTTTGGAATATTCCTGGAGTATTTCTTATAGCTTCACAGGAAACTTTTACCTATGCGGTTTCGCAATTTTTCCTCGATTTGAATTCGCTGACTGTAAAACAAGGTCTTAAGATATCCCCCAAAAATAATCCAAACTGTTTAGGTCTGGGGATCTAGCTGGCCATTACTCTGTTTCCATATCACGACCTATCCAGTGGTTGTTGTTGCCAGTTTCTTAAAGATAATGTAGCCTTTATAACTTTAAAGCCACGGTTTGTAATATTTTTCTGTAAATATTGTTATTATTCTGGCGCATTCGCCACCACCAGCCATATGACGTCGATCAGGTACGATTGATGGTTCGATGCGTGGAATTGATTCCTTTTGGCTTAGGCTCCTGGGCCGAGCGGTCACTCTTGGTGATAAAAGTTATTGTTGATATCGGTACAAGTTGACGTACCAAATTTTAATAGTAAAACGTGGAAAAGGTTTCAAACCCACTAAAGATTTACTTTCGTTGCTTTTTGCTTTTACATAATACGTGGTACGTGGGATAACTCCCTAACTGTTTGCAACAGAGCCATGTGCTTCTAGAATGTGTTTCCCTCAGACAAGAGGGTCTTATTATGGGGCCCATTTCCACGTAATTTGTACGTGGAAAGGTAGATATCACTTTTCATGCCTGAAAACGCATTCCACCTTTTCTCTGAGCTTTGGCCAATGTGCAATAACTGATCAGGACGGACGAACAACTATTCGGAGATCTAGTGACCATAGTACAACCCCCATTGACCATTGGAGGGTTATCGTCAATTCAACCACCACAACCCGTTGGATCTGTACTTGGAACGTCCACTTACACCTGGGCCGGTTCATTCCTTTTTATTATCTAAACCTTCGGCCAATTTCATTCCTTATTTAACGATAACATTTTTTACTTTTTCAATATTTGTTTTTTTCTAGGAATTATGATTATTGTAAGCGTGTTTTATGGCTACTTTTTTTTCGTATTTCAGGAGGTTTATACAGGTTATTTACTGTACTGTACATAGTGTAGATAACAGGGGGTATCTTTGGCCAAAGAAGGGTTATGTATATAGATATATAAAGAGTTTCGGGTTAATTAAATGAATAAGCTCTGAGGTTTTTTTTTATCTCAATTTCAGCTTCAGAACACAGGTGTTTCAATAATAAAAAATGTATTTTTATGCGTATTTATGACTTTATTTTATTTTTTAAATCGAATATCGTTCGCTGGATGAAAAAAACTCAGAGACTATTTTTATGAAAAAGTTGAGGCTAATTATAAAAATAATATTTTATTTTTTATTCAGAGGCGTATAATTTTTTTGGTTAAAACTATTTCAGGATATATTAACAAAAACGCCACTGATAAAAATTTAAAAAACCTTTATCCTATTGGCCCAAGTATTGTGGCTCTTCCACCAACCCCAGCAACAACAAAAAAATATATGGGTGATTCTCTGGATAAAGAAACTTTTACACGAGCGCCGGAAAAATACATTTTAACGTTTTTTCTGGCTTTGCGATCAGTAAAACGGAGCTTTGGCTAGATTATAGTACATTAATACCGAAGTAGTACTGAATACGTATCACGTTTAGAAAAGTGGAGCTTTACTTGAAGAGTATGATTAGTTTAATTTAATTTCCATACGAGTCAAGTAAAATCACTTTTCTGACGAGGTGCGTATACTATTTTTTCGCATTTTGTAAGTAATTAATTATTTTGCATTTCATATTAAAATCTAAAAAGAATAGTTACTGAAGAAAATGTACAAAAACTTAGTAGTACGACTTCTTAGTAACTTAGCGATATAAACAAGATTTTTTTTGTGTTTGACGACTATTGACAGCATCCAAATAAAATCATATTTGAAGAGTGAATTTCACAAGGATTATGGAAATGGCTAATAAAAACGACTTGGAAGATATCCTGAATGAGGCCCGCGAAGCTTCTTCAAGTTTGCTTCCAGTAAAATCCAAGGAAGGATACGAGAAAGCATATAATATATTCTGCGAATGGAAAAACACCAAGAAAAAACGTGTATTTACCGTAGGATCAGACGGAAATGGGTATAAAATTTACCACAAGTACTTAGGTACTGTTTAGACCCTAAACAGTAAGGCACAATCGATTTTTCCTGTTTTATCGCCATGGCAAATGTTCAGTACAGCCAGTTGGCATCAACACTTTCACAAAAATCCCGCAAAAAATTGCGAAATATCTAAAACATCCTGATGCTTCAAGCTACACCGGTCATTGTTTGAGAAGAACATCTGCAACTTTTCTTGCTTACAATGGCGCTGATATTCAGGATTTCAAACGGTATGTGTGATGGCGGCCCACAAGCGTAGCTGAAGGATACGTAGAAGAAAGCTTTGAAATTCTCAAAGGGTATTCAAAAATGTCCAAATGAGACTACCCCAAGAAGTCCCCATAAGGAATTGTGGTGAATGAAAAAAATGTTCAGCAACAACTACTTAATACGGCGAGGTCAGCAGTTGCATCATTTTCTAGCTTAAATAATCGTTCTTTTAATACTGATTGTAATAAGATTTAAAATAAACGAATTTCTTCCTTGTAAAATTGTGTTTTGAATGACATTGACATTTTATGCAGTAATGGTTGCTATGCTGTAAAGTGACCCATTACTGTACGATTTTGAGGTCATTAATCTAGTGCATTACTGTATAAAATGCGAAAAACACATTTTTAACTTGTCGGGCCTAGTAGATGCCGGCTAAGCTGCTTGATATCGGCAAACTTTATAAATAAATTTTCGATGGTCCCTTCCATAGACATATAAAAAGAGTTTTTTTTTATGTCTGTGGTCCCTTCTATAACTGGTACGAAATTCCATTGTTGTACACCATGTGTGTATATGCATGTCTTGGCCGATATTTTAAAGATGTAAATGGGTTTTTAGCTGATTCTGACACTGAAGAGGAACTAGAGCCGTTATATTATCCGGAAGTGCCGAATAAAATAATTTGGTTGAAATATACTGAAAAAAACACAATATGGCTGTCAATGGCAGGGTAAGTAATACATTTTATTATTATTATTATTATTATTATTATTATTATTATTATTATTATTATTATTATTATTATTATTATTATTATTATTATTATTATTATTATTATTATTATTATTATTATTATTATTATTATTATTAATACTTTAATTATATTTTATGTAGATACGATGCGGGCTACATTTATGAGTATCGGATCGACCAAAAGGAGGCAATTCCCCTAAATTTTCGGATAATACATGGCGCAAATGACATGGAAATTAGCACATATGTTTATACGTAAGCAAGAATAAACGCATTATTTAATATCCTGTTTTAACTGAATCTCAATCCACGTTGTTCTTTTTCGTCATTAAATATCTGTTCTTAACTTTATTTTACTACAATAGTATTCTGTTATATATTATAATCTATTTCAGAAAGGTGTGAGTAATAAAAGCTCATTAGGTATACAAAGGAACTTTCATAATTTGGCATTGAGTTCTAGCAAAATTCTTTATTTTCATCAAGTGTAGGTAGTACCACCTGGGTTTGGGTCAATTTATGGGTTTTGCCTATTATTATACATTCACAAACACCAAAAATGGTATGACAAAGACGCGCATTATATATATAGTATTGGGTACACTTATTTTTTATTAAACATTATAAAAAACACATTATACAGAAATTCAATTATAAAAAATCAAATTATTATTCGTCATCTGAGGAACTGTCATCTCCTCTTGATGATATAATTAACGGGTCGACGGTCCGATCGATCAGGTGGTCAAGATTCCACATTTTCTCCTCTTTTTTAATGACATGATGGACTGCTTTTCGCCAGTTCTCTGGTGTCGCTTCCTTAACGACTTGATCAAACAGTAGCTTAACGTCTTTCATTTTAAATGTAGTGTCTTGTATTGCGACAAATCCTTTCACTTGCGCCCATATAAGTTCTATAGGATTTAGTTCGCAATGACATGACGGTGTGCGCAGCACAGTTAGACTATGTTTTTCAGCTATATCTATTACAGCATATTCCAAAGAACGATATTTGCGTACATTTGCTATAGCTAATAGTTCCTTCTTTATCAAATTATCTTCAAATTCAATACTTTTGGTGGTTAACCAGTCGATAATTTCTTGCATGTTTTCTACAAGGTACCTGTTAAACGCAAAACGTAACTTTATAATCTACTACCTAACTAATCCCTACACAATATTTCGATTTTGACACTTCAGGCCAGAAAAAATACCTTTCCTTATCCTCTTATGCAGTTACTTGAAATTTTAATATTACTAACAATACTATTTTAACTTAATACCCGTTAACCTTTTTTTCAAGTTTGTTTATATATATATTTCCAACCAACTATACAAGTTTATTACAGGGATAAAATGTAACTACCTAACTTAAATAACAATTTAAAACAATATTATTCTATAATAAAAAAAAAACAGTTAAAAATAGTAAAGTATAGTTTGAACGTAAAACGTATAAATTCAAAGATTAAAATTACCTTAGGAAATATTTTTTTCAATGAAATTTAAATAATGGAAGTTTTTTAATTGTTTTTATGTGTCCACGTAAATTATTATATAATATTAATCCATTATATAACAATGAACGTTTTCCGAAATTACTGTTTATCTTGATGGTTTGTAAAAGGTTAGTTTGTCTTGTATCATGAATGTGTACATCATGGCCAATTTTAAAGGTTATGTTTGAAATTTTTTGTTTTAAGATTATGGAATAAATAAATATGCAAATTTTTAAATTATATAAGCTATGTATATCTAAATATTTATTTGGCCTGTATAAATTTATTGTTGGTTCTAAGTGCGGAAGTTTATGAATACATTTTATAACCTTATTTTGTAATTTTTTTAAAGGTTTTAATACTATAGAGTTTGCTGAACCCCAAATGGAAATAATATACTGAATTTTTAAATATATTAACGCATAATAAATATTTTTTAAATAATTTAAAGATATATAATGACGAATTTTAAACAATATTCCTATTAATGGTGAAATACAAGTTCGAATATTTTCTACGTGTTTCCTTCAGCTTAAATGTTGATCAATATACAAACCTAAAAACTTTATGTGATCTGTATAATTAATATTTTTTCCATTAAATAATATTGGTCGCTTCTCGATATCTAGTCTTTGTTTGGTAATGTATATAAAAGAAGATTTAATAAAATTTTTGGTTAGTTATCATAAATAATTTATTCTACAAAATTTACCTGCGCCTATGGCGGACACCGAAATTGAGCCGAACTGGACTGAATTTCCCATTTTATTACTCTACACCTTTCTGAAATAGACTACAGTGTGTCCAAAAAAGTATGCAACATATGTAAAAGTTTTTTATTACCGATTTTTCAGAAAATTTTATTCTTGATAAAAGTTGGTGCATGCCTTGAAACTATAAATGCATATTTTACATTTCACCTGCGGCTAATAGTAAGGGAGCAAATGCCATTTTTTCGAAATTGCTTTAAGAGTAAAGTACCTTAGTTATTAGAAATACAGCAAAATTTTATATGGAAATGTTATTGCAAATTAAAAACATAGCCCATATATGAAATTTGAGTTTAAAGTAGGTTTTTGGACTTTAGCCTACTGGGTGAAAATGACAAATAAATTAGTAGTTATTTCCAGTACTATGAATAGGGTTGAATTTTATTATAATTTAGTTTCGAACAGAAGTTGGCCAAAATGTGTTTAAGTAGGCGTGCAACACGCTTATATCTAAACCGACCCGGTTGATTGAAAAGTTTTTAAAAGTTTGCAACTACTTAATGCATTTTATTATAAACCCACGTTTAAGTTATTTGATAAATATATTAAAATTGCGTAAACGAAAAATCGACCAGAGGCGTACCGTTTAGGGGAAATTAAAGATAAGAAAAAATAAAATAAAAATTGAGACACGTAACTCAAATTTCGTATTTGGGCTATGCTTTTAATTTGCAATAATATTTTCATATACGATTTTGCTGTATTTCTAATAACTAAGGTAGGTACTTTACATGCAATATCGAAAAAATGGCATTTGCTCCCTTACTATTAGCCGCAGGTCAAATAAGAAATATGTATTCATAGTTTCAAGGCATGCACCAACTTTTATCAAGAATAAAATTTTCTGAGAAATCGGTAATAAAAAACTTTTACATATGTTGCATACTTTTTTGGACACACTGTATAGTTGTGATAAATAGAATTTCTATAATGAAATGGCCAATGGTTTCTTTTTCACTAAATTTTGATTTTGGTTGTAGTGTATAAGGGAAAAGAAATACAATTTTTTGTGTTTGTACCTTTGATCCCATGATTATCTTTAAAAAAATACTCTTTTACAATGTTATTTTTTGTTTTCTTTGCATAGTTCGAACAAAGATTATCTAGTATTTGCTATGCAAGACGGAAGTATTCGAGTCAACAGGAGAAATCCAACGGACTACATGGATTTAACAGATTATTTTACGGTAAGCGTCATTCTATTAGCTATAAGATATTTTGTTTGTCTGTCCATCCTTCGGCAGCGTAACTTAAATACCTATTTCCTGAATTCCGGAAAAAGATGAAAATGAAACAATAGTACATACCTAGTAGGAAAAGCTGAACATTTCCGGACGACCGTAAAGATTGTATGTCGAGGCGCAAGCCGAGACTGACAATACGGAGTCCGGGAATGTGGCTTTTTCTACGAGGTATACATACTATTTTTCCGTAAATCAAAAATTATTAAAAGGACATAACTTATTACAATCAACTTGTTAAAACTTCGAAATAAATATTATTAACTTTGTTCACAAATAAAGGATGTCATTAAATATTTGTGTTGTAACTATGGAAACACAGTAATATTGAATTGTCAAGCTTAATTTTAGTTTACAAGTAGTCGTACAGAAATAACATTTCCTTAAAGTACAATAATAAATATTTATTAACAGTTATTTGCCGTTGCCTAACAACGACTAAGTGTAAGTAAGTATTGACTTTTTCTTTCAGAAATGATAATATTTCCGATAGATTTTCGGAAAAACTATTTTGTTCTTTCTTCAAAAAAAAAGTGACTTTTTTTAAAATCAATATTAACAGACCCCACACAGAGAAAAACATTTTCTTAAATAAAACATTTAGATATTTTCATCAGGTATATTTACTTGTATTAAAACTTGAAATTCATATTTGAAGGAAACAACTTTACATTAAATATATTTTAGATCGCTATGCATGACAACCAACGTGGCTTCATACCAAGCCTGTGCTTCAGCCATGACGAAAAATACTTATTTAGTTGTGGGTTCGATGGCAATATGTTCTCCTACAAATTTAAGCCAGATAACTATCAATATCCTTATATTTATCACAGGACAGTTAGAAACGACCATGTTTGCATTTCAGTGCCTGGTATGTCGAACAAAAAAACTATAGGGGAAAGAAGGGCAAGATGACGACAGTAAGCATATATTTTTATTTTCTTCGTCATATTTCGCCCTAAAACTTTGTTTCATATTTTAGAGCATTCAGGATAATTTTAGTTCCCAGGAGTTTGCTTCTTATCATGCTATCTTCACTGTAATTTTTTTTTTTCGTAAGCTCAAAATTTTATGACAAATTCTTCATCTTGCCCTCATGTATGGGTAAGATGACGAAAGCATGCGGGTAAGTTGCCGAGGATTATTGAATAAAAGAAAAACAGTAGGTAATGAGAAAGATATATTAATTATTGTCACAAAAGTCGCAAATATATGCTTTGCGTTTCGCTTTTGCGGATGTCAGTCCTGAGCATGCTGCATGAACCCACTTACGACAGGAAACAGGCGTACAAAATTTTATTTTTTCGAAAATCATTACACATTAAACACACTTCTTATTGTTCCTCCACATTATCGTCATCTTCTTCTATGTAATTTACTGATATGGAAGAGTCAGAGGATTCCCCATCATCTTGATCATCAAACCTCACTTTTCTGACATGTTTGCCTTTTTTGATCTGCTTTTTCTTCATTTCAAATTCGCCATCTTGCCCACTTAGCGAATTCGTCATCTTAGCCGACCAACAAATTTTGAATCGAGTTTTGTATTAAAAAACAAAGAGATTTTATTTCACGAAAACTTAATGGGCTATAGATAAACAATACCATAACGTTAAAAAAAATACTTACCGATTAAAAATAAGATTCAACACAAACGCTATAAAGCTTATTTCGTCTTGCACTAATATTATAATGACATAACCATTAAATACAAATGGCGAAATATCGTCAACAAAGTAAGTCAGATTTTGATGTTAATACATAGGCAACTTACGAAGCACACCTGCTACACTCGGCAATCAACCAAATGGCGCTATCTAATTACAATAATCGGAATTTTCCAATTCGTCATCTTACCCGATTCGCCATCTTATCCTCCTTTCCCCTACTATTTTCGGTCGAGTGTGTAAGTATTTTTTTTCTTTTTGAAACCCTCTTAGATCCAGTTGTACAATTACGGCTTAAGCTTAGTTCAGGATTGAACCAAGAAATTTCATTTGTAGAGGGTGAGGCAACGATCCAAATCCTTCCAGAGGGAAGATCTTTGAGCAAAACCGAAGTTTCGTTTTTATTTTATTCTGACTCTATTCTGAACATTGCAGAACCGGATATAGTCATGGCAGAACACGCAATTCCCCTGGCACCGTCTATTAATTTGCTGGGGGTCAATCTGGGAGGTAATATGTCTTGGCATAATCACGTTGCCGCAATTGCCAAGGCAGCTGCACAGAAACTTGGTAATATTGCTCTCATGTCTGGAGCTCTACACCCAAGCACACCCTTCGGCTACTGGATTCCATTCAAAGGAGCCGTTCGTCTGATCGGCGACCCCGAGCTGACCAAGACCCTCGATAGCCTGGAGCATCGAAGACAGGTTGGTGATTTGGCTCTCTTTTACAGATATTTCCATGGCAGGTGTTCGACTGACATTGTCCACTTGATTCCACCTAGAGCAATGCAAAACAGAAATACACGGCGAACCACTGCCGCTCATCCATATGTTGTTCAGCTCAGTACTCCTCGAACTTCATTGTTCAAGAATTCTTTCATCTGGAGAACGTCATCTTTGTGGAATGATCTTCCTGAGGTCGTGTTTCCCAATGAATACAATCTTCAAAGTTTCAAGACCAACGTTAATCGCTTTTTTCGCACTCGCACCGCTCCCAGAGCGCCTTAAAGGATTTTTCCTACAGTGCAGGTGTTTTATCATAAAAAAAAAATCGTAAAAAAAGTTGAGCTTTCTTTTTTACTTTTCGAAATATTCGAAAAAAAACCAAAATTTTGGGTTTTTGTTTTTTAATTTATCGGACTGATTTTAACCGCTACACTAAGCCTAAGCGGTAATTGTACAATTGGGTCCTAAGCGTTTCTTAGGTCAATACTTCCAATGCAATGTGTACAATACAGGTAAGTAAGAAAGTCATATTTCTTAAAAATACGTCGCAGTGGCGGCTCGTCGGGTGAAGTAGGTTCACCAAAAAAAAATAAGACCAGGATGAAAGTTTTTCGACAATATTAAATATTAATGTACCAATATAGCTAAGTACCACTTTAGCCCTTAAAAATAATTATGTTCAAATTAATAATATTAATTTAATCCGAATGTAGCTATGCATAATAGGGCCACGGTTAACTCCAATGGACAATAATTATAAACACTCGTGCATTTTGGAGTGCCCCAGCCGACCGTGTCCG
Source organism: Polydrusus cervinus (assembly GCA_935413205.1). NCBI lineage: Eukaryota > Metazoa > Arthropoda > Insecta > Coleoptera > Curculionidae > Polydrusus > Polydrusus cervinus. The sequence continues at coordinate 50,642,463 of OW284514.1, forward strand.
TTAACTAAAAGCAAGTGAAGAGCAAACGCCCAACGTGGCTTTGATATTCACCGTTGTTATGGTTACGTGACATCAATCACGCAAACAGCATGTAACAATTTCCATTATGATGAAGGGCAATTTAAAAATAGATCAGTCGTATGCACCATTGTTTTAGCATTGGTTCGCCTAACCTTAAGGTATTTATTTTGAGGCTTCACGAAACTTACGGTTATAGAATATCGTTTTAACGTGATTTACTGTGTGATTAAAAAGTTTTTTTTTCAGTCAATTCAGTAGTGTACGTACCTACTTAGTGTGTTTTAAAAATGATCCCAATTAATGACATAGTTTGTAATTTGTTGGAAACTCTATTCGATCGTTGGACAGATGAGGATAAGAGAGACATTTTGTTACACGGGTTTTTAGACAATGCTTATTTAAGTACCTGCACTATACCTAGCTTTTCACCATTTTTTAAAACCGCGAGCCGCCACTGAGACGACGGCGTAAATGCTCAGATCAACAGCAATATTTCCTATGACTATGTATTTTAAATACTCTAATCATGCCTCGAGAATAGTAAGTCATAATTTAAACGAGATATAAATTGTAGGTAGTACCTACATAATAATAAGATTACAGTCATCACACAGTATTGGCATTTCGTTGGTCGAAAAGGGTTGACCTATTGGCAGGGTATATTGCAGCCGAACAGCTTATTGTATCCATTTTGTTCAACATCTGGGTAATGTCAGCGACAAAACTTACAATTTTTTACGTGAGATCCGAATCACGCGGATGCACTGGTTCCTACTAGTTCCCTAAAGGCAGCACTATCCGACCACAATGTGTCGTATTCGGGAGTCAACCAGTATTATACTGCATTGTTACATCTAAAAAAAAAATTTATTAAGAGTACACCCGTCCATGGATCGAACTCTGTGGCCAAATGCGACAGCTTCTCTGCCACTGAGCTGCTATACAGTGGTTGATAATTTACCATATTTCAGAGGTAAAAAATTGCAAAACAAATTGTTAAAAGTTTATTAAATTGTTCCGCCATATGAAAATCGTAATTTAAGGAAATATCGAATACCAACATCTAATTTGTCCAACCTCACCTCATCAATATCGACAAACTCTCAAGGTATGACTGTATGCAATCACTAACTTTTCCCTTAAGGCCATAATAATTGAGTTTCTTCATTAACAGAGTACCTATATTATTATGGTCGATCATTTGTATCAAAGTTGTAATGCTGCTTCAAAAACTGCAGAACTGCCAAGGCCATATTTATTTTTCTTTCTGATATAGATTCTCAATATCCCAACATACACTGGGTGTAAATTAAATATTGCGTTAAAAAAAAACTCTCATTCAACTTTTGCTAATTGAATGTTACTTGACTAAGGTACCAATCAGCAATCTGGACTTTTTTAGTCAGATCGACTCTCTGATTAAAAAAGGCGCAGTAGAATAATACTTAGTGATTTTTTGTAGACACAAAACTTTTTCCTTTTACTAAAATAATTTGCTAACAATATCAATTATTTTTTTATGCATTAAGATATAGAAACAACCGAGAAATTAAGTTTGGAAGGAGTAAAAATAAAAGCTGAAGATGACAGGATTCAAAAGCTCGCCAACGAACATAAAAAGCGCATACGAGACATTGTAAAGACGCTGAAAGAACGATACAAAAAGCTGCTAAATAGAAATCTTAAACTTTTACCCAGTCAGGTAATATAAAAAACCTTATAATCTACATACCGGGTGGTGCATCGTGGTTCAAAACATATGAAATCCCATGCAAGTTTTAGACTGACCAAATATTTGCTCCCCTGTTGACATTAGAGCGGGGTTGTAGGGAGACAATTTTGGACAACCCGATCTTAACTTATTTGAGTCGGATTGCGGTTGATTTTTCATTGGAATTCAACAGGCGGTTGGACTTGTCAACCTGTGATTTGTCATTGTTAAATGTAATTTAAAAGTAAATAGATTTTTTACTAGTAATAATTCTTTACCTAGGTAATTATTATGAGTTACACAATAGAAGAAAACGTGACTATAATAAAATGGTACTATGCAGGGAAAAGCTTAAGTATTGTATCTGATATGTTTTCCGTTTATTTCCCTGAAAGATCCATCCCTATCAAGTCGGCAATACAAAAAGTTATTAATAAGTTTGAGGCGAAAGGCACTGGAATAAACAACTGCAAATCAGCATTAGAATTCTCGGGCAAGGGTTAGAAGAACTCAAAAACATCACACCACAGTACTTGAAACTTTGAAAAAGCATAAATACCATTCATATAAATATCAAAACCATCAAGAATTGCTAGAAGGAGATGAAGAGCGAAGATCACTTTTTTGTTTTCAAATGAAGAAGCGAGCTAACAACAATAGATATTTTTTACAACTTTTACAAACAAAATGTTTGCTTCTCAGACGAATGCTCATTTAAAATTCGCTTGTGGTACGCGAATATATAAATAATGACTTAAATGGGCACGTTGTCGGGCCAAACTCAACAATTAATTGGCCAGCTAGGTCTTCTAACCTCTTACCAAACGAATTCTTCCTCCGGGGGCGTTTAAAAAAATTTCTTTATAAAGGTGTTAGGTTTTAAAATTTAAAGCAGTTAAGAAATTCAATTTTAATGCAATCTGAAAGAATTCTACAGTACCAACTCGCTAATATTTGTAGAGAATTTCACGATCATTTAGGATACTGTTTAGCAGCAAATGGCGGTTTATTCGAACATTTAATTAGGAATTAACAATATTCCAAATGATTGTACACTGTACAGTTTTCTTAAAATAAAATTATTAGGTTTTTTTCTAAACAATAATTGTTTATTTTTAAACACCCTCTTATTTTCTTCCCATTTTAGCAATTCTTGATAATTTTAGAAACTATTTAATTCGTTTTCTATTAAAAGATCTGTTTTGAAAATAATGTTCGTTTTATTTAAAAATATTAGTTAAATCCAGTGTAAAAAGTATATGTTAAAGATTTTTAAAAAGCCTACCAATCCTGCAAATTACATTTGACAATGACAAATCAAAGATTGACAAGTTTAATCAATGCTGGTTTCTGCAGCATCACCTGTTGAATTTCAATGAAAAACCACTCGCTATCCTATTCAAATAAGTTCAGATCAGGTTGTCCAGAATTGTTCAAACTCCGCATATGCACTCACCACACAGAGACCATAAAAAAGTCTCCCTATAATCCCACTCTAAAGTCAACAGGGGAGCAAATATTTGCACATTCTAAAACTTGCATGGGGTTTCCTGTTTCCAACCACGATGCACCACCCGGTATATATTTAAAACGCAAAGCTAATATTTTGGCCTCCTTATTTTGGCGCTTCTACAAAATGTAGATCAATTATTTTTTAAAAAGAGAACACTAACGCATCACTAAAAATTGTCTGTCTTAATTAGTTTGTGTGGTGTCAGCAGCTTTCTTCGTATAGCGCACTGATAACAATTGAATAGAGCTGTGACAGGTACAAACAATTTAAAGAGTATACATTCTGGTTATTATTAAAAGGAAGATATTAAACAATGAAAAGACTAATATCCATTTTAATTATTGTTACTTTGAACGTTATTTTAAGATTATTTCAAGAGATGAGCTTGAACCAGACAAGAGAGCAGCAGATAATGTCGAACAACTCTTTATGGAAAAAATTGAAATAGTTAACAGGAAATTGGCATATGACGTTGAAAAGTCACGAGTTCAGGTCACTAAACTTCAAAAGTAAGACAATATAAAATATATAGAGAAACGTTCGAGTTTTTTTTATATTAAAATTGCATATTATATACCTACCATAAATTATTACTTTGGCTGCAATCCTCAATAATGTCCCTTTTAGAAAGCAGATACGACGTCGCTATATACAGGATGTTACAAATTCGACATACCAGCATTGGAATCTCGGAAACCATGCGAGTTAGAGAAACGGTTAAATGGGGGCAAAGTTGTGCAATTCGGTGCTGATTATAATGCCGCTTTAAAAGTTTTCACATTCCGAATACTTCCGATTTTATTCGAAAAAAAACCGAAATTTTGCAAAATCGTTTTTATTTTTTCCTGAGCTCATTTGACTAGCTATTTAAAAATAAATAACACTTTGTCATTGCCACTTTTTCTCCTCTACAAAATAACGTTACTTAACTAAAGATCCGCCGTTTCGTCTCCGAGCGGCCATCACCAACTTTACTTTTTTAAATACGGACCTGGATTTTTTTTAACCGATTTTTAAACCCTCCTACCTTCAAAATGTAATGACGATATTACTTTCTCATAATGATGAATTGTTCTTGCTTATTTTTTTAAATTCATATTTTTTACACTTCTTGTCAGTCCGGTCCTGGTAAGATATTTCACCGCTGGATTTCTTTTTATGGGGGGCTTTAAAAAATGTTATTTATAAAAATGACGTAGATACCATGGAAGAACTCGAAGAACGCATAGAGGTTGGATTTGGTAGGATAAGGAGAAGATCGGTTGAAAGGGCTGTCGCCAAAATTGGAAGAAAAATCGATCGTTGTACTGAGCAAAACGGCAATATCTTTGAACATTTAGAAAATTAGGATTTATAATTATTAGTAAATTTAGCATTAAGTATTAGAAAATTCTTATAAAATAAATTATATTACTTATGTATGAATGTTTTAAATAAAATAAAATTTTTAATTAATATTGTGATTCGTTGCCAGGACCGGACTGACAAGAAGTGTAAAAATTATGAATTTAAAAAAATAGGCAAGAACAATTCATCATTATGAGAAAGTAATATCGCCATTACATTTTGAAGGTAGGAGGGTTTAAAAATCGGGTAAAAAAATCCAGGTCCGTATTTAAAAAAGTAAAGTTGGTGATGGCCGCTCGGAAACGAAACGGCGGATCTTTAGTTTAGTAACGTTATTTTGTAGAGGAGAAAAAGTGGCAATGACAAAGTGTCATTAATTTTTTAACAGCTTGTCAAATGAGCTCAGGAAAAAATAAAAACGATTTTGCAAAATTTCGGTTTTTTTCGAATAAAATTGGAAGTATTCGAAATTTGAAAACTTTTAAAGCGGCATTATAATCAGCACCAAATTACACAACTTTGCCCCCGTTTAACCGTTTCTCTAACTCGTATGGTTTCCGAGATTCCAATGCTGGTATGTCGAATTTGTAACACCCTGTATACTATGAAGTTGTGTGATTTGAGGCACCTCTAAACAAATTATGAATCCTTAAATTTCCATAATTTAATCGTGACAAAATTTTAAATATTATTTTTAGACATTTTGTCAAAAACCTCAGAGGAGGCTGTTAACCAAAATAACCTCAACAAAATTTCCACCAGTTTAGGGTAGGTTTTGTATGTTGGCTACCTCTATAATATATTTAGGTGTGTAATGTATAGGCGCGGCTCGTGAGTTTTCTTACAAGTAAGGCAATTTTTAATGGTAGTAACCTAACAATTAAAATGTAGTTTAGTGAATAGTTTTGTCAAGGAATAATTATTTACCTACTAATAAACACCGCAAAAACATAAAATACCAAAAATTAATTTTTGTTGACTTTTTTAAAATTACATCAAACAGCTTTACTTTTATTATTACGGGGTTCTTGAACGTGATTGAACCACTGATGCAGATTAAACGCGAATTATGCCGAAGTCGGCGACCGGATTTGTCTCTTTCCCGTCTCTTTGTAACTTCCGAGAGCGCGGTATGTCTATTTCGCTCTTAGTTTCCAATGCATTTATGTAATCTAAGGTCAATCGTGGGCTATACCAAAATACGGCCCGGCTGAGCGGAGTGCTTCGATTTCGATCTGTATTGGGGAGTTCTCGCATGACTCAATTTGGAATATTTGCATTTTTTGAAGGTAATTTTTATATATACAGTATTTTTTAAAAATAAATTAATTAGGTGGGTCAAATTTATAGGTGGGTTATTAACCAAATGACCTGATGGGCAAGCCGCGCCTGGGCATGTAAGTATGTTTTATATTTTTATTGTGTGCCTTGGTAAGGTATCGCTCGCTTTCTCCAACCTGATCGAGATGTCACGACGTCACGTATGGAGGTAACACATCCTAGTATAGGAAATCGCAGTACATTCTGTTGTTCTAGTTTTTTTGCTCAATGGTACAATGATAATGTAGCACTACTACCCAGCCCCGGCCTTCGAGGGGGTGCAGATGTACTAACTACACGAACGAACCGGTATTAAAAAATACAGGTCCGTATTTAAAAAAACGTACCTGACGATGGTATCCGAAAGACGAAACGCCTAATCAATTTCTGATAACAGAGTATGTAAAATAAAAAGTGGCAATAAAATAATTTTTTAGTCATGTTGTCATTTGTCAACGGCTTTTTAGTCGCCTTCAAATTGCAATTGCAATGATGATCATCGAATTTGTAATACCCTGTCTAATGTAAAAGGTCTTTACAAAAACCTACTACATATTAATTAGATCAAAATAAGGCAATTTAAGTAAACTTACCTTAGTACCGAGTTGAGCAAAGCACTTGAAAAAAGTGCTTCGAACACCAAGCCCTTTAGAAAAGTAATTGCCAGCATCAAGCACAAATCGAAGAAAGTAATTTTGAGTGCTTGTAAGCACTTTAAAAGGCTTGAAATGCGAAATTCAATTACACACTTTTGTAAAGGGCTTCAATTACCAATTACCGAGCACTGTATTTTAAAGATGCTTGCAAGCACTCTCCTAGAAGCACTATTTTGCTTGAAGCACTTTTTCCAGCACTTTCGAAGCAAAATTTTTTACTTACTACAATAGATTTGCCTTAGTATAACTTTTTTTTAGTTTGAGCACTATGCATCCCTGTAATTACAATTACCTTCAGTCAGCATCCAAAACGCACCAGAACAGGTGGAAAGAACTTTTTGATAAACAGCCTTATCTGGTAAATTACATCTTCACCCAAAGTAACTATTTATTGTAAGTGTTGCAACAACTCTTGCAAATTTTCAGAACTTCTTTGTGGATGCGGACGGTATAGGCCATTGACAGTCCGAGCATCGTGTTTACTATTTACTATTACCATCTTACTAACTCCGCAAGTTTGTTTCTAGCTATTTCACAAGTCCGTGTGATAGGCATCCAAATGTTGTCCAAGGAATAAATGATCCCAATTGTGCCATTATGACAGTAAGACAAAGAAAAATGCCTCCCGTTTTCTACGATATGAAAAGAGTTTGTGAACAAAAACTGCAGGAAGAACAAGACAAGGGAAAGTATGTACAAACTTTTTATTTTATGCCTTTCTTCAGTCTATATTGACCCTACACGAGCGGCCGGACTGTGTGTCCTAAATGATATCAATCCTTCGTCATTTTCGCATCAGTTTTTTTTATAATGAGAATTTAAAATAATTTACAGCAATCCTTGAAATTTGCCCTTACATGATCAGTATTACTGTAATTTCCTATTCAAGACTGTCAGTATGACTGGTCCTGTAGGGTCTGCTTAAAATATACAATTATGTAAAAACGCTATTGCTGAGCCATATTATTACTGTAAACTGTTTTTTATTTTTTTTTTAATGCGATCAGTATTATCAAGGAGTCAAGAAAGTAAGTGCTTTATTTTTTGTACTTAAACACTTTTTTTATATATTCATGTAAGAACAATGGTAATGAAGCAGGTAGATTTCTTAATACTTTTAAAGCTGCATTTGAAGCAGTTGAAAAATATTGATATTTTCTCTAATTTGTATAATGTGTAATTTCTAAAAAGTAATTACTTGGCAACGTTGCATTACAGTTCAAAAATTTAAATTTGGTTGCAAGCCCATGTTCTTTGAATTGAATCATATTCTGGAGAATTATACTGGATGTCCCATTTTATTTTATTTTTTATTATTCAGTACCACTTTTTAGGACCACCCCGTTTATTGTAAAATATTTTTAGATTATGCATCCTAGTTCTATATATTAATAATAAATATAGTAAAAATACATTAAAAAATACCTGGATATTTTTATTTTAGAAACAGGTTAAACAGGCTAGCAGATAAATGAAAAATATTTTTATTAAAGTGAAAAAGTTTATAAAAAATTATAATAAAGTAGTTTTTACTTTTATCTGATTGCCCACCTTGAAAGTTATTGCTATAAAATTCGGTGGATAAATAAGTAGGTATTATAAAGCTTGTTAACAATAATTAACCAACCAGCAACTTTGACTGTAGCATTAATGACATTGGCAGACATTATTTTTTTTTAATCGAAGTTGTCTGATTAACCTAACCGGGCCACCTTGTTTGTAAGAAAACTATTTCTGCCGACGTCATTTATGCCACAGTCAAAGTTGCTGGTTAGTTAATTATTGTTAAAAATTTTAATGCAACCCGACATTATTAAAATATGTCAATATCGTTTTAATTTTAAATTAAAAACCCGACCCTAAAATACCTGGCTAGAAAATATGAGCCCCCCCCCCCCTCGAACATATTTTCTGGCTACGCCACTGACTTTAGTAATTATTTTCAGGGTTTTCATTGTCTTTATTTATTCCCAACCCAACGATGAAGTTTATTACAGGGAATGTTAAACTAACTTACATATCTAGGATTAAGTATTTTTAACAAATAATAAGTTTAAAAATTAATAATATAAATCAAAAATTAAATAAATAAAATACTTCGAAAAAGATTTCTTACATTTTTCTAAGCTTTTCATGTCTGTAATATTTTTTGGTAATAACAATTCCATTATATAAAATTGATCTTCTTCCAAAATTACTCTTTACTGAAAAAGTAACGAGTTCATTGTTCTTACATGTATAATGTTAGTGTAATTAATTGATATGTCAGTGTTGTATTTGAATGATTTGCTTGAATGTTTATAGAGTGTATTAATGTGCTGTAACTTTATAAAGATTAATAATATCCAAATTAAATAAAATTAAATGAAGTTTATTAATCCAAAGATCACAATACGGATATAGGACAGGTCAACTTATTACTAAAGTAACTACAATCAGTAAAAAGAAGTTACAAAACCAAACTACAAAAAGTTATAGGGCTTTAAAAATAATTTCAGTTTAACAATTCCTCAATATCAAATATCCATATACAAATTTTCAGTTGGTTCTGGGAAAGGTAAATTATGAATGCATTTGATTATTTTGTTTTGTATTTTTTTTAAATGTTGCAAAAAAGTACTACAATTAGCAAAACCCAAATGGAAATCAGATATTTGTAATTTAAAATAAATTAAAGTAAAATATTTACTTTTTAAATCCGTCAAGTTTGGCAATTAAATTATTACTTTATTTTTTTAGTTACAACACAAATATTTAATGGCATCCTTTATTTGTGAACAAAATTAATAATGTTTATTTCAAAATTTTAGCAAGTTGATTTAACAATAATTTATTTCCTTTAAAATAATTTTCTATTTTCGGAAAAATAGTACCTATGTATACCGTGTAGAAAAAGCCACATTCCCCAACTCCGTATTACCAGTCTCGGCTTGTGCCTCAACAGACAATCTTTACGGTCGTCCGGGAATGTTTAGGTCTTCCAAGTATAGGTACCTATACTACAATAATTTAGGTACTATTTTTGATCAATTTTTAAGTAACATTTTAACATGAGTTTCGAAACACTTCATCCAATCCATTTTTATCCCCCCCCCCCCCCCTAAGATCTACGATGAACTCTTGATTTAACTCATCCCCATTGCACAAATGGAAAGTGTATGTATTGACGAGCAAACGAAAGAGTCGAAATGGTTTCAATAAAATAAGGATAAATTTTCATATTTTATTTAGGCCTCCAGAAAGAGCAGCAGCAGTTCAGAAAGCCATGGTTTCAAAAATAGAAAAAACAGAATCGCCCCTGGAATTCTTTTTATTAAGTCTTAGTCCGTCTGTCATAAAATTAAGGTTAGGACCTAGATTAACAAGAATCCTTGCAAAGTATAGAAAAAGGAAGAATAAGTGGAAAATAAGATCAAAGGAGGTAAGTGCTTAAACTATTGTAATTGATACAATACACAATATGACGTGAAGAAATCGCAATCGGTCACGCTGCAGCTCTGAAACCTAGTTTTTCTCCCGATTTCGAGAGTGGATAATATAGGTAAAAAAAAGGGGAAAAAGTTTTTGCTTCCCCGCAAACTACCAAAGACAGGTGTTTTTCCTTTAAATCGCATTACGATGGGTAAAAATGTAAAATTGAAATGAATTTCTAGGCAACTGACCTAAACTGGATGCATTCGCATAGGTTAGAACCAGAAGTGGCAAGTGGCAAATTTATGGCCAATCGCTTCTAAACAAAGAACGTAGTACCAGGCATGCGCACGACAAAATTAACCGGGTAGAGGTGGACAACTATCGATAGTAAATATATCGATAGTATAATTGATGATATCGATAGTATTATCTATAGTTCTATTATTAGTGTACATGATAGCTGAATAAAAACGTATACCATTTCTTTAAAAACAGGATAATTTACTGTTGATAGTGTAATTCGATAATATAATTATTATATACATGCAGTGACCAGTAAAAGGTTGGACCCATATGGGAAACTTTTTTATTATGGAAATTGTAAAAATACTTTTTATGCTGATAGCCTCTGCATGATTGGTAACCTAAAAACTTGTTTTGACATTAGTCACGTGTCTACTCGTTTGTCTAGAAAATTGAAAAGTATATATTTTGTCGTGAGAATCTGGTATTAGAATACAAGATATTGAAAAAAGTTATTCGAAAAAGTGTTTAGATTTTAATTTTATGCTGGTGTGCAAAGTTTAAAACAAAAATTCAAAAAAAAATATTTTTTTTTATTTTAAAAAATATCAAATGTTACTTTCATACTTCCATAAATTTAATGAAAATGTGTTAAATATATAGAGCCAATATTTAAAAACCCAATATTTAAACATTTTGGTTATCTTGCAAAAATATTATTTGCTAAAATTTAAAATTTAGCTTTTTATCATGTAACTGGGTGCGTCCAGGCCCTGAATCTAGCAACCAATTGTAAGGATTTCTGAAACAATGCCTACAAAAGGCAGTTTTTTCTAATTTTGAACAAGTTTTAACGTGTCTCCTAAAGTTGCTGCTACCAAATTAAAAATTAGAAAAAAGAATTCTTGGAATCAATATATTTATTTTTAGAAATTGATTCCAAGATAACCAAAATGTTTAAATATAGGTTTTTTAAATATTGGCTCTATATATTTAACATATTTTCATTAAATTGATAGAAGTATAAAAATAACATTTTTTTATATTTTTTAAAATAAAAAAAAATGTTTGTTTGGAATTTTTGTTTTCAACTTCGCCCACCGGCGTAAAATTAAAATCTAAATACTTTTTTCAATATATTGTACTCTAATACCAGATTTTCACGACAAAATATTACTTCCTAATTTTCCAGACAAACGAGTAGTTACGTGACTAATGTCAATACAAGTTCTTAGGTTACCAATCATGCAGAGGCTATCAGTATAAAAAGTTTTTTTTACAATTTCAATATTAAAGTTTCTGCCGGTCACTGTATATACAGTGTGTCCAAAAAAGTATGCAACATATGTAAAAGTTTTTTATTACCGATTTCTCAGAAAATTTTATTCTTGATAAAAGTTGATGCATGCCTTGAAACTATAAATGCATATTTCACATTTCACCTGCGGCTAATAGTAAGGGAGCAAATCTCATTTTTTCGAAATTGCATTAAGAGTAAAGTACCTTAATTATTAGAAATACAGCAAAATTTTATATGGAAATGTTATTGCAAATTAAAAACATAGCCGAAATATGAAATTTGAGTTACGTGTCTCAATTTTTTTTTTATATTTTATATGCATTTTTTTAAAGTAGGTTTTTGAACTTTAGCGTACTGGGTGAAAATGACAAATTAGTAGTTATTTCCAGTACTATGAATAGGGTTGAATTTTATTATAATTTAGTTTCGAACAGAAGTTGGCTAAAATGTGTTTAAGTAGGCGTGCAACACGCTTATATCTAAACCGACCCGGTTCATTGAAAAGTTTTTAAAAGTTTGCAACTACTTAATACATTTTTATTATAAACTCACGTTTAAGTTATTTGATAAATATATTAAAATTGCGTAAACGAAAAATCGACCAGAGGCGTACCGTTTAGGGGAAATTAAAGATTAAAAAAATAAAAATAAAAATTGAGACACGTAACTCAAATTTCGTATTTGGGCTATGTTTTTAATTTGCAATAACATTTCCATATAAAATTTTGCTGTATTTCTAATAACTAAGGTACTTTACCCTTAATTCAATTTCGAAAAAATGGCATTTGCTCCCTTTCCTTACTATTAGCCGCAGGTGAAATGTGAAATATGCATTTATAGTTTCAAGGCAACTTTTATCAAGAATAAGATTTTCTGAGAAATCGGTAATAAAAAACTTTTACATATGTTGCATACTTTTTTGGACACACTGTATAATTCGATAGCGATATTTTGAATAAAAATATCGATAATTACTATTGATAGTTTTACACCCCTACAACCGTCGTTATTGATCTAAGAACCTTGGTTGTTAATAGCTGAAAAGGCGCCAGATGACAGCAGTTAAGCGCATGCTTTATATTACGTTCTAACGCGTAATCTGACCATGTACTGTGCGTACAAGCACATTTTTCCGTCCATAAAATGAAAATTTTTATTGCGTACCGCATATGTTGTGCTTATTATCCAATTATCGAGAAATGGTACCAACAATACTCCACATTCGCTCATGGTCGAAAATCACCTTTTTCTGTTTTCTTGGGTCGAATCATATTTGGACGGCAAAAAAATGGGAAATTGGAAAGGGTTTCGAGGTAAAAGGTGGATCACAGCCAAGGAATCTGTCCAACAAACCATGCTCATGGCCAAAACCAACCCATTTTCAGTTTTTTTTTTTTAATTTGGGCGTAGTCAAAAAATTTTTTTGTCTGCAGCGCTTTTTCCCTACCCCTCGACAGTTCTCTCTTCTGGATCAGCTCATACTAATATACCCCCCCCCCCCCCCCAAAGTCAACATCTAGGTACTAATGCCTTCTATACACAGCTAAAACTTAAGTATCAACTTAGGAATCACCCTGTAGTTAACTTATTGGAATGTTTTTCCTTTTTTCCTCTGAATTCGTACGACCCAGCACTCCTGATATAAAAACAATGACAGTAATTGTGGACCTATAATATAGAAGCCGCAAAGCTTGACAGTGGAAAAATTTCATATTTTAATTTTACAATAGAAATACGGTCAAAATACTAAATTCTTATGCCCAGAGGGCAATTCTCAAAATTATTCTAAAAATGTTAAATTTTTCAAAAAAGACCCCTATTATGTGACAAATTTCCTTCTTGTGCAGTGAAATACTCCAGTGGTTCAGACCATTTCATAAAAATTATCCATAGACCGAATGTATAAACAACAAATGTTGATGTATATGAAGTTAGTGAAAAAGCTTCGTCCAATCAAGTTTTTTTAATCGGAAAATTTGTCGTTTTTTAATTAGTTGTGGAAAAATTAATTTTGTCGTTTTCATTTTTTTAAAATTACGCGATGTTTTGCTAACTTCATATGAACTTAGCAAAACAATAAAAGAAAATAACAGTTTGTTGTAAATATTAGTAGCAGAAATTTTGCAAAACAATAAAAGAAAAATTTTATTTTACAAATGTAAGTTTTTTTTTTCTTGCTAATTAGTTGTGGCAACATTTGAATAATGAAAATTGATAATGGACCATTTTATACACGGTGTTTGTAGTTTTGCCTCCTTGCTTTACCCTTAAAACTGTCAAGAATAAAAACAAAACTACATTATTATGTCCCCATTCTATATAGGGTTGTTTAAAAAAATAGATTTTTATTTTTATACAGTAAATTATTATTTATGGCCGATTTTATTGATTTTTATCTTGTTTGAAAGAGGATGTAACAAGAGAGACTGCTAATCTTATATTTCTGATATTTGTTGAAAAAACAAAATGGCGGACACCTGGAACTTTTTTGATTAGCACTGTATATCTTTACGTGCAAGATTCTGAAATCTTAAACAGAACAAGAGGTCGTACATGCAAATATGTTAAAAAATAACTGACGTATGACACAATGATGTATGTTTTAACATCTTGATTTCGATTTATCTTTCGTTACTTTTTAAAATCAAGTCGGAGATGACAAACATCGCCAATTTTATGTTGGTCGTTGCGTTTTTTTGACAGGGGCGATATTCAACTTATTTCGTTTATTAAATTGTTTAAAATGGTAATTTCTAATGACGATAAAATTTTTATAAACACTTTAATTTTAAGAGGATTCAAAGTTAGTAAAATTTTACGAAATTTTCCTGCTGCACAGTATAAGAAAAGCACAATTCACTACTTCGTCAAAATATTTCCCTTAACGCAGTCCATTGCAAGACGCAAAAGAAACAACTTCATAATCAAAATAAGTGGAATTCCACAACTGTCAAAAAACGCAAATAGCAAGGATTAACATAAAATAAGCGATATTTGTTATCAATCACTGACTTGATTTTGAAAAGTAATTAAAGAAAAATTTCTTTATTTTGTCATTCGTCAGCTATTTTTTACCATATTTGCATGTACGACCTCTTATTCTGTTCAGAAATGTTTAAGATTTAATATTCTTGCACGTAAAGATAAACAGTGCTAACCAAAAAAGTTCCAGCGAGTTTTAAAGTTTAACCAAGTTGAGGTGGGTCCGTCATTTTTTTTTTAACAAATGTAAAAAAAATGAGATTAGTGATTTCTCTAGATTCATCCTCTTTAAAAAAAGATAATAAATCGGTCCATAAATAAAAAGTTATTATATAAATACAAAATTCCATTTTTTTTAACAACCCTATATAAAGTAATTCAACTTACAACATAAGCTACTGTTAATACATTTTTTTTATTTAAAATTTTATGTAGGTACCCTTAACATTATGTATTTAATAGTAAGTAGCCTAAAACTTAAATAGAAACTGTGCCTCATTCTTAGTCATTTACGTTTCACTTTCTTTTCTTGATATAATTCATTACATAAACATATCATCATACCCAGGAGGTGGAAATTCATCATTATCAGGTCTATTGGGTGGCCCTCTTGGGTTAGGATATCCGTCAGGAGGTCTAAAAGGATCAAAACGGGCCCCTGGGGGTAGAGATCCTGGTGCTACACCAAAATTTCCAGGACCAGCTGTAAAGATGTAGACATATATTATATATTTAAGTAGGGTAAAAAAACTGATATTAAGTAAAACTTGTGTGAGTTTGTTTTTATTTGGTAGATTATTGTACATTCTTGTACAAAAGGCCTTTTTTGCCCATGTTACTTATTTACTTTGATAGTTTCTTGAACGGCAGTGGAGTTTTGGACTTACATTTTCTTTATTTGTTTTGAATCACAATGTTTCAACTGGTCGTCTTCAAGTGAATTATTGAAGTAATGAATTATAAAAGTATTCATATGAAGACGACTGAAGATACTTACCAGTTGAAAAGTTGTGATTCAAAACAATTAAAGACAATGCAAGTCTAAAACTTTACTGCCGTTCAAAAAATCAAAATTGTCTCCCACCTTGATAATTTATATAATATATAATACCTACTGTATGTATTTAGGCTATTTATTTATTTGTTAAAATTTTATGTCTGGTTTATTTTTATTTTTATGGGAATATATAATAATGTCGAATTCACAAAAGGGGTTATAAATTGAAAATCGTCTTAAATTGACAGTTCTGGGTTTGAAATAACAAGTGTCAAGATAAGTTAGTGCAGTCGTTCTCATAAAGCGATAATCTACTCGGCAATCTCACAATTATCCAGACAGTCGCTTTAGCAATAGTAGCGTTGTCCGTGGTCAGTAGATGTGTACTCCTCTTAGTAAGTAAGTTTCCCAACTTAAAATTATCTTTTTTATGTTGTAATTAGAAAATATTAATTATTTTACAAGAAACTTATTAGAAAACTATGCAACTATTTCAATATTGTTTCTTCCAAACCTATGTTTATGTATAAGAAGTATATGATTATGATTTTGAAGGTATATGTATTCTATGCCTACAAAATGTGTAGGAAATAATATGGCTAGTATGTTAGGAACTCACCTGGGAATGGTGGGCGAGGAGGTTGGAACAGCATGCCTCCTCCACCTGGTGGTGGTACAACTCTACCTGGTACCCCCAAAGGATTCATTCCAAATGGATCCAAGTCAGAACGTCCATAGTCATATGGGTCTGCCTAAAAAATAATTTTCTATTTAAAATCTTTATATTCTTCTCCTAGGGATGTGATAGGAACTCCATAAATATGTAGGTATGCAGATTTCCAAAATGTATTTATATCAATTCAACTAAACACATTTAAATATATAAACCCAACTTAAATTCCAATAATATATGAATAAATACAAACTAAATTTATAAATAAGTGCACTTACTTAAATAAAAAATTTATAAATTTACCCTCCAGATATTCATCATTCATTTTTTTTTTTTGATAGATTGTTCTTGTGAGAACAATAATGATTTGCAAAATATTTAGCATTTAAAGTTTCAGAAAGTTGGCAGCCTTTACATAATCTTTTAGACAGCACCAATTTAATGAGATATGTAGTCAATGTGAACAATGCTTTAACAACTTGTATTTTTAAACATTTTTTTTGGAATAAAAATGAAACAATCCAAAGTAAGATCCGTCATTTGGTTACGAGTTTATACCAGACTAGTTAGCACTTTTATTTTTCAAAGTTATAAGTCACTAATTTTAGTGATTCGCTTCTTTCTGTCCTATACCATGAAATTTTATAATTATTGTTGTTTTTGTAGTGTATATACCTCATTATTTATTTTCAAACTTACCCTGGCCAAAGGTTGCCTTAAACCTGCAGATCCTCCAGGTGATCGCAGGGAGTCTCTCATAGGAACTATATCAACAGATCTTGTAGTACTTGGAGATGGATCAGTTTGACACGACATATGCTTACTTTTTTTAGACAAAACAACTTTATCAATCAGTTGCTTTTTAATCTGATCCACAATATTTTTATTGTCGGGAATCATTTCTTCAAGTGTGCCAGTTCTCTCTACAACCTGACGTACGTTAAGTTGAATCAATCCTACTGTGCGCTCATCTACTCTTATAAGATTAATCATTATCCCGTCATCCAAATTTGTAGCCTTTAGGTTATACAATCTGCCTTGATACACGTATCGTATAGCATAATCTACATTCCATCCTTTTGGGAGACTTTCACTTTTTGATTCTGAACCATCAATATTTTTACTCTCCCCAAGACCAATGCATTTAAATCCATTTGAAACTAGAACTAAATGAGTGAGACAAACCAAAATGTCTTGATTATTTTTTATGTCTTTCTGGACGCTGCTGTAAAGTAGGTCCCAGCCAAAAAGGCCAGATGCCATATTCCGCTGAAGTTAAAATAACACTGGAATTTAGTTTATTATCTATTTTTTTATAACAATTATCTTTAAAAATACAAAAAACCGCTTGTCATTACAAATATTAAATTTGAGGTTATATACAACACAGAGGAAGGATAGGTGGACGTTAATTTTTACATCTGTCTTGCACAGAGAAATAATGAGTCCTTTCGCTGTTTTGACCGCTTCTACTGCTCCTTCCCAGGAGTTGTAACTTCTCCTTACTTTTAATAAAATGTGGTCATTCATACAAGCTCAATAATACAGGAGATTATTATTTTAGGAGAATTTCACACTCCGTTCTCTCGAAGTGAATCTGAATGTTCCCACGTTTGGAGAATAGGAGTCCTGGGAATTTGAGTAATACTCCCAGCTTTCCATCAAATGTGCAAAATATAGTATTTTTGATAAAAGGAGTCGTAAGGCAGATAGAACTACATATGTATATATGTGATAGAACTCTACAACGGATACACACACGGCGCGACGTGTGTGTAACGCACACGGGCGGCCAACAACAGGACGGACAAAGTTTCCCGCTGATTAAAAAAAAATTAAAATGTACAAACAGTCATAATGATTTTTATTTTATATGGAAATACAGGATATTTCACTTAAAACTTGTAATGCTCATAAATATCTTTAAAGCTCGTAATAATGGGGATAATCCGTAAAAAAAAGTGTAATTATTTTAAGTAAAATTAAACCGATGCCAGTGATAGTCTCTAGGCGTCGAAACGCACCAAAATATCGATGACAGGTACTTTAATAATTGATAAAGGAAGCATCTGTCATTGTCATTTCTTACCCTTCTTTCGAATAGCTTTCTAAGTCTGCGATCGCTGCCAAGGCCATTCCAGGAGGAGACCAACGTACAGCATAACGTGGGTTCCGAACTACGAACCTCAGTCATGCTACAAGTACGCCCCCTCAAGGGCTATTAACCCTCGGTTTCTTGCGTCATTGCATGATCTACCTATTGGGGAGTGTGTAGGATATACCTTCTTCCACACCCCACGAGATATCCGACATAAACTGGCCTGGTTACCGGCGTGAATGGGGCAGGTTGGAAAATGATATACATATTTTACACTCTTCCCCCTGCATCTAAAACTACTAAAATTTGGACATATCGAACTAGGAACGTCACGGCCGAATGTCAGTGACTCGGTCACCGCTGAGCCACCGCCGCAGTAAGGTGGCACTTTTGCTCAATCTCGCATTAATTATTCAGTTTCAATGTAACGTGGGTTGGGTTTAAGCTTAAAATACTCGAATCTTAAAATATAGAATTAAAGTTAATACCCATAAACTGTAGGCATATGAATAACCTACTGGCCTTATCCCAGCTTGGATTTCAGCTTAATAAAAATACTTATGACATGGACTTAATTTTTATTATTGTATATTTAAAGAATCAGCAAATCTCAAAAAATAATTAAACTTGGCATGGAATACAGAAAGATCACAATTAAAGGCTCTATAGTGTCCACGACATTTGCTTACTTTCATCAAAAATTTTTAGAAAAATAATAAAAATATTTATTAAATTTAATTCTCAAACAAAAAATAAATCAACCAAAAGAAATTATTTATTTTAGTGTAGAAACTAAGTGTTTCTAATTAAAATTAAAATAAAATGTAAAATAAAAACATTTGATAACGATTAAAAATTTTAAAATTCAAATTTAAACTTCTGGAAAATTGTTCATCAAGTTGTGAAAAATGGTAATGAAATTTGGAAAGTTATTGAGAATAAATTAAAATTAATTAAAAATTAATTTAAAAATTGAGCATCAAAAACAATTTAAAAAGTAATCAAGGATTTGAGAAAAATAAATTTCAAATATATTTTAAAATCAGTCAAGAGTCAAAGTAAAATTCAAGAAAAATTCAGAAAATATTTATTTATTAAATAAATAAATTTGAAAATTATTTTAAAATCGGCCTAAGAGTTCAAGTAATTTTTCAGGAAAAATTTAGAAAATAATTCTAAAAATTTAAAACCTCACCTGTTAAGTAAAATCCATTTAATCCAGGAAAAATTTATAAAATTAAAATCACAAAACAATTAAAAAAAAATAATTAAATTCATTTTATTAGACACTTCGTAAAATTTTTCTAAGAGTAAAATCAACTAAACGCGACCGCGAAACTAATCGAACTAACACCCTGCGAAGAGTCAAGCTAGAGGTGGGTTGCTAAATAGCAGCCTGATATTTTTTAACTGCTATTTCATTCGGTATAATGCTAAATGCTACGAGCTTTAAAAATAGCTGCTAATTTATAGCACCTAATATTTACTGTGAACTGACGCCGAATGAGCGGATTGTCAGGTTAGGTTATTTCCGTTATCACTGCTATGCTATGCTATTTCGCACTGCTACTCCGATTTACTTACTGCGAAGTGCGAACAACTGCGAACGCCAGTTCGGGGTCGGGCCCATCGAACCATAAACTATTTATGACTTATTACCAAAGTTGAATATTTCGTTTGGAAATTAAATCAATGTAAAATAAACCAAGTCATAAACCACAAGCCGAAAAAGTGCAGAGACATCCATTATTCAAATTGTTTTTTTTAGACCAGTACGCCATCGATACCTCGATACCTACCGAGATAAACGAAATACTTTTTAAAGCAAAAACACATAAATATTAATTTATTATTTAAAAACTGGTTATAAACCGGATGAACTGATTTTATCCGGATTTTTGGATTGCACGTGTGCCGTTCTTTCCGACTGATTTATTGGTCAGTCACATCTGCATTTTAGAAATAATAGTATATTTTTAGGCTGTCGCGACCTAAATAGGACAGAAATACGCGAATTTGAACCTTATAGGCTCATAAATTATTATCTTGGCCGAATTGAACTGGAATAAAATGGTTACTAATAATAGTACTGAAACTGTCACTAGCAGGTGGCGGTACACCTGTAGAACCCATCTGCGGACGTTCTTATAAGCAAAATTGGGTATAAAAAAGCCGGACAGCGTGTTGGAAAAGTTAGCCTATAAAAAAATTAAATACGCGTTAAAAGTGAATTTACGTCAGTTCGGAATCCCAGTTAAAAAGATAGTTGAAATAAAATAAAGTTACGCGTTTCCAAGTTTTGTTGCCGGGATTTTCGCGAAAAGTTGTGCAATGTTATAGAAACGGGTTTTAAATCATGAAACGGTAGTCTGGAGTACAAGCGATACGTAATATTTTTATAATATGCATGAAAATAAGTATTTTTGGCCCGAATTAACGAACAAAATGTTATTACTAGACAATTCGGACCGTATTTATCAGTTCGGCGTTACAATGCAGCTCACGATATCGCTTTCCGCCCGTAGTTAGTGGAAGATTTAAAAATGCATTTGTCGGGCGTGATAAACTTTAAAGTTTAGATTGCGAAGTAGAATTTGGATTATAGACATTTAAAAACGCTCGACGTCAAGGCTCACGCGGGAACAATGGGCGCGTGCCGAGTAGGACATTGATATGTTGACTAATTAGCAAAAATAGGTGTTGTGAGCCATAGTAATTAATGTGTTGTTAAATTTTAAAAAATATTGTGAAACAGTGTAAATTTTGCTCCCTTTCGAAATTATATTAAATAAACTCATGTTTCATTCTGACTTTGTGTTTACTTCGATAAGTATACTGCCGCCCTCGAATTTTTCTCTGAACCCCCAAAGCATGTAGATTTTATAGCCGCCATCCTGTAGCAAAGCCAACCAAGTAAGACAACAGGATAGTGTACGGGGTGGGAGCTATAGCTTATTTTAAAAAACTTTAAACATTAAAAACTATCTATTACACTCATCAGCAAAAAAAACGGACAAGGAAAATTATTACCAACTTTGATATTAATTAACTTTTCTGATTTTAAAATATCTTTAATGCAATTTTCGAAAGATGGTATGTATTAAGATTATTATCCGCTTTTCGATTTAGGAAAAATGTTCACATGTGTGATATTATACCGAGGGCAACAAATGATACTTTTTTGCCTTACGTTCTTAACACCCTGTGGAAAAAGTGGGCGGTGCGATGATATTGCAGTGCATTTCATATGGAAGTCGCATGTTTTCTTAACATTTTGTTTTTTGATTCTTCCCAATAACTGTTCTTTTTGAAAAGATATAATATTTAAAAAAAAAAATTTAATTTTTCCAATGATAATGAAAAAAAAAATTAAACGTGATAAGTTGCCTATCAACTAGCGTTTTATTTCATTATCAGTGTCAAGCTTGAAATATTGCCCAAACATGCTTTCAGAAGTTGTTGTCCGTGCTGTGGCACTAAACGACGATGGCCGAAACATACGATATATCGCTAACGTCTTGGGTGACGCTAAGAGTACCGTGCAGGATGCAATCAGCCGCTAGACCGTCACCCTTTATATAATATATGTTTATGTTTTAGTGGGATGAATTTATGGCAAAAAAGCCAATTCCAGGTAAGAATCATCCTGACGATGAGAAATTTTTGACCGAAGCCAAAACTTCACTTGGTGATTATAAACTAAAGGAAAGTCACGATTACAAGGTGGCCCATGAAAAAAGAGAAACTACCGTCAAACATTATAAGAAGTTATTGGCAACAAGAGAAAAGGTAAAATCAAAGTATATATACACAAAACTATTTTAAGTTTTTAATAATATTAAAATTTTTAGTCAAATTAATAACAACGCTTTTCAAGTTCTTGAGTCATTTATTCTTTTATCGTCGCCAAAGGGATCCTTGAGACCACGTCCATTAAAAATGCTTTATCACCGTGGCAACCGTGCCAGCAAAATACCACGGCACCATATACCAATATCAAACGATCCCACGACATATACATACCCGTGAACGGCGGCCGTAACAGTTCCATCGGAAACGTTTCGTTCCCTGCTGACAAAATACCTTCAACGATAAAATACCGTAAACCACGAGACTGTTACTGTTCTTCAGATACCGTTTGCCGCTGCGCGCTCCTCAACGAACGGCTAAAGAGGAGGCCGCTGTCGCTTTCTCTCGGTTTACATCGCAGCGTGTAGCGGCGAAAGACAAAATCGTAATCGTTCCAGAGTAACTGCTTGCTTCTATGAATAAGTAAAATATATTATGTAGTATTAAATAAAGCATCATTTTTTATATTGTTTCAATATGAAAGTGTTAAGCTGATAACGCAATTGGTTTGCATAATATTAAATTCGTTTCGTTAAAGAATTAATATTTCTATTCCTTTTATTTACAGCAATATAAATTGAGACACAGTTTTATTCAGAAAGTGTTTGATATAAGGGATTATAAATATGACCTAGTAGAGAAGCTTAAAGATAAACAGAGAAAAATTGATAATATTAATAAGGAACTTCCGGAAGAACATAGGTAAGTAATAAAGTGTAGTTTTCAGTATTTGACATTAGTTCAAGCAGAAAATTGACATGGAAAGCTTTCATTCAAACTTTTCACAGCACTAATTAAAACCATGTACGTAATAATAATTTTAAAAAAATAATAAACAAATAAAGATAAATCAAAATTACTTAATAATTTTTAATTATTTTTTTTACAAGAGGCCAAAATAGTTTATTTTAAAATATTAAATGAATTTAAATTTTGAAACGACAAACTTTAAAAGGAAAGAAAATTTTATTTTCAAAAAAGAAAATAATTAAAATTTTTAAAAGTAAAAAATTGTTAAATTGTTTCAACAGTTTTAATTTAAATAAAAAATTTTAAAAGTCAAAAAATTGTTAAATTGTTTAAACAAAATTAAATTAAAATTAATGAAAGTCAGTTTTTAACGGACTCGATCGAAGAAGAAAATAATTGAATAAAATTTTGACAATTTAAAAATAATGGCGAAAATTTAAAATCGCTTTTAGAAAACCAGAATATTTAAATTAAAATAAGTTTATAGGTATCATCAATGATAATAAAATTAATTTGCCTATTTTTTTAAATAAAATTAAAATTTTTTAAAAATACATGTTCTAAGTCTCACCAAAAACTTAAAACTAAATCCTAAAAATTTTCTCTTTCTTGTTTTCAACGGCGAATAGAAACACGTGTCGATATCATCCAAACAAATTTCCATTTACAATTTTCTGCGCGTTTGATATAGAAAAGTTCTAAAATATTCCAGAACCAAAGTTTTTCAAATCAAGTCTCATGAAGAACCTTGTTTACGTTTATGTATATTTCCCAGTGGTAATAGTAGTCTGTACAACAAGAGTGGATATGATGTCTATATCACACGAGAAAGTAAATTTTTCGAGTGCGATATAGACACTCCACTCGAGTTGAACAGTATATTTTTTCTACGACCTTATGCTAAAAAATGTAAAAAAAAAGTTTGTAGGTTGCCGGGCTCGAACTCACGCCATTGATTCCATAGTAAAACGCTCTACCTCTCGACTATCGAAACGTTAAACTAATTATGGGAAAACCAACTGATAAATGATGCTAGATGAAATTAATTTTCTACACACATTCAGCAGGTTGCATTATCTATTATAAATGCGTCTAGATTTTATTATATTGAAAAATTAATAACAAATTGTACCATATGCATTTAAATTATATAATTTAGTGTCTTGAAAAAGAAGGCGGAGCCTCAGTAAAAATAATATACTGTGATTGGTCAGTACTTTTAAGAACAACAATGGCTTCTCTGTAATTGACTACTGTGATTGGTCAGTTTCATTACCTATCTAGGATTGTTATAAAATTTTGCCGCACAGTTAATTGGAATAGCCTACTTTACCCGCCACTTTAGTATGAAGGAAACAGCAAATTTCCATGTGGGAGTAAAAAAAAATAATTTTAAGGCGACTTAGATCACGGTACCCCACCCAGCATGTTTTTGTTTCCAATCTTTTGAAAGACATTTAAAAGACATTGTATTTTTGTTACGTGCTAGGTACTTCTCGAATTTTCCACATTGACCAAAACAAGTAGGTACCGAGCGACTTTAGTCACGTCTACCAAATATGTTTGTGTTTTTAGGAAAGATTTACGACGGAACATATTAAACAAAGATGACGATCAAAACAACGCGTGTGTGTAATTAGGTTTTATATGGCTCTGGTTGAAACCAAATGGCCAACATCTTTCCTTGTTTCTTTTTTTTTGTCACTTTTACTGAGATAATGTCAATATACTGATGGTAAAAGATTATTTATTAAGCTCCATACTTCTGGAATTGTTTGTTATAATTAGAAAAATTCTGAAGTAAAACTCTTTAGAAATGAACGTGATTCTGTATAAATTGTATACAATAACTCGCTTTTGCTCACGTGTCCTACAGAAACACACTACTTAACTTATTTTTCCCAAATTTGTATAAGTATACTTAAATAATTATTTTCTACACTATATGTACAATGTACATTAATAGGCGAGTATTGTACTAAATTGAAAGATATTTCTTTACACTTACATAGTTTGTACGTCTTGCATGTACTTTGATATACTTTTTGTAAGATTTCTTTTTTAGAAAAAATGGGCCTGCAATTCCAACGTACGATAAAGATGAATATCCAGAGGAAAAATTAAAGGTTAAAGTTGTTCTTCCTGAAAATAACGAGGAATCAGAAGAACCTCTGGAGGAGCAACCGATAGAATTTGTTGAGGTAGGTAACTAAAAATGTGTAGAACATCTCTTTATTTCATCCTGTCCAGTAAATTTACTTACCCTGTACTCATTTGCGGCCGGTAAATGGAACATTACAGTATCAGATACTGTAATGAGTTGCCCCTAGCAATAATGGTATGATTTTAGAAACAATGACTGGTTACTTTCGATCTTTGACAAGTTGTCACTTAAAGGGTAATATGATGTTTATTCCTTTTAAAAAGGATTATAAAGACAGGATGAAATAAAATATCATACGATACATGTCCGTTAGATGTTATTACAGCACTCGTTTATATTCCAGACTCGGCTCCTACGTCGTCTCGTCCGTAGACCAACTCGTACTGTAAAAAGTCACCTACCGGCCTTGTAACGTAAAATACTATTTTATCCTTTGCGAAAATTGAAGCAACCATAGCCAAAATGTTTAGTTAAATAAAGGACAGCCAAGTACTTTACCCTATCAGAAAAATGCACTTTGCTGTGGTAATAAAACTACTTTGCAAAGAATAATTCTGTTATAACCATAAAGTAATTTTGCTATGTCTAAAAGGTAACCTTGCTGTGGAAACAAAAATGCTTAGCTGTCTCTGTAGAGATCTGTGTTGCTAAAATAATAATTTCTACTATAGGAAAGACTTTTTTAGTTTTTTATAATAAAATACGTCTTTCTTGCAGTAATAATAGTATATTATTGACCAAGGTTTAGACAGATACTATCATTGACCGAGTGTCGATTTTAAATCCCGAGGAGCGCAGCGACGAGGGATTTAAGACGTGAGGGCAATAATAGTTGTCTAAACCGCGGTAAATATATTATTTTTTCCACTACTAACACATTTTCAACATTAAATAAAATTATTTATTAAA
This sequence comes from Polydrusus cervinus, assembly GCA_935413205.1. Classification (NCBI taxonomy): domain Eukaryota; kingdom Metazoa; phylum Arthropoda; class Insecta; order Coleoptera; family Curculionidae; genus Polydrusus; species Polydrusus cervinus. Next base: position 50,668,410 of record OW284514.1, read on the forward strand.
GTTAACATATCTTCTTAGGGTTGCTTCTGTTTTTGCTTTGAAATTTGCAGCATTTTTTTATCTTGTCAGATGGCATTCTTAGTTGTCAGTATTTGTCGATTCATAAAAAAAATCAAGTTGCCTGTTTTATGATGGCGCGAGTCGGCGACAGGCTCGGACGGGATGAAATACTCGAAATATGACTCGTAGCGATACCGAATGGTGACACGAAAATACCCAAATACCGTTCTAAGAAATTTTAGTTACTGGGACGACGACATTTTTCTTCAGGAAAAGTCAAAAATAAGTCAATTTAGTCAATTTGTCAAGCGAAGTCATCCACGCGATAACGTATCAGAAAAACAGAAAAGCTACAGGATCAGATGGAGTACCTACATATAGAAATTCTCAAAACTATTGCACATCAAGAAGGTAAGGGTCTCCAACTTCTGGTGCACCTATTTAATGCCATATACAGGGCTGGAAAAATCCCATCTGAATGGCTTAAGTCGACGTTCGTCCCAATACCCAAAAAGACAAACGCCTCGCATTGTGATGACTATCGATGATTAGTCTGATATCTCACGCCCTCAAAGTATTTCTAAGAATAGTCCATACACGGATATATAGGAAATGTGAAGAACAAATAAGTGACACGCAATTCGGATTCCAAAAGAGACTCGGCACCAGAGAAGCACTCTTCGCCTTAAATGTGTTGACACAGAGATGTAGAAATATTAACGTAGACGTATACGCTTTAGAGACTATCGGAAGGCATTCGACTGTGTCAAGCACCAGAAAATAATAGAGATACTCGCAACAACTGGAATTGATAAAAAAAATATCAGAATCATTGCAGAGCTGTATTGGGGTCAGATTGCAGAGCTGAAAGTAGAACGGGGAACATCGAATGCTGTCTCAATTTGACAAGGAGTCCGGCAGGGCTGCATATTGTCTCCGCTTCTATTTGATATTTACTCAGAAGCCATCTTCAAGGAAGCCTTACTGGATGATATGGGAGGCATTAAAAGCTGGCAAGAAATCTAACCTGCAAGAAATGATGAATCGTATTGTTCAACACAGTGAACGTTTTGGACTACATATGAACATTTCTAAGACCAAACTGCTCGTTTTCTCTAAGGCTCATAGAGCGGTAACACTCGCAATCAGAGGCAAGAAGGTCGAACAAGTGTCATACTTTAAATATCTGGGCACCATCATCAATTCGCTCTGTGACCCCAAGCGCGAGATAAGGTCTAGAATAGAACAATCTAGAAAGACTTTTACCAATATGAGAAACCTCTTCACCTGTCTTGGCCTGAGCTTGGAACTTAGAGTCAGGATGATCAGATGTTATATCTTCAGTGTGCTGCTGTACGAACGTGAATGTTGGACTCTGGACCCAGCGACTGAAAGGAAAATTGAAGCGTTCGAAATGTATATATACTGCATATTTCATTGACCCAACGAGTTACAAATGAAGAAGTACTCAGACGAATAAGAAAGTCGAAGGAATTAATGACCATGATTAAGGAAAGAAAAACAGAATATAGGCCACATAATAAGAGGCGATAGGTACAAACTCCTGAGACTGATAATTGAAGGAAAGATTGAAGGTAAAAGATCTGTTGGAAGAAGACAAAACTCATGGTTGAAGGACCTTCGGAGATGGTTTAGGTGCTCTTTAATTGAAATCTTTATAACTGCTGTATCTAGAACATTGTTAGCCATGTGGATCGCCAACCTTCGTAGGGAGGGTACATCGCAGTAAAGGATCAAACGGACCTACGCGAATTCGCTGCTGACGTGCTTAAATATTCGCGTCTTGCCATTTGATTAATTTGCGATGAATCTGACGCTCCCGCGCTATAGCCGCGTAGATCTGTTTGATCAGTAATAATGTTTTTACTGGAGATTTTCTCAGTGTGCAATGGATTTTTCTGAACTTAAATAAGATTCGACTGTCTGTTTAATTGGGTGTGACCAACACAACATCACCCTGTATAAAAAATACATAAAGTGCAGTCACACAAATGAACTTAGTAATCCACGAGACAGTCTACCCAATAAACTGAAAATGGAACGCCGGATTGATTAAATTTTGATGAAAATATGAGCTTTTGAATATTTTGAAATTCAAGTACCATTTCAACTATTTTCATATAATATGATATAATATGATATATATTAAATTATATCTTAAGATGGAAAGTTCTTGTGTATAAACACCTAATTTGAAATTCAGAAAAAGTATTTCCTCGAGCCGGATTCGAACCGACAACCTCCGTATATCCAGTACAGAGCGCTAACCAATTGCGCCATCAAGGAAGTAGGTTCACCACGGCAAATCGGGAAACACTTTCGTCCGAAAATTTCAAATATTTACTGAAATACGCACAGTGATAGTTATTGTAAATCATTTTTACCCTTTTTAAGCAACAACATTACCGTTTCGGCAACCAGATGTATGCTTTTCAGGCGGCTGATTAATACCTATCGGTTCTTTTTCGTAAGAAAATAAAGTATGTATATATCTTAAGATGGAAAGTTCTTGTGTATAAACACCTAATTTGAAATAAACAAAGTATGTATATATTAAGATATATACATACTTTATTTTCTTACGAAAAAGAACCGATAGGTATTAATCAGCCGCCTGAAAAGCATACATCTGGTTGCCGAAACGGTAATGTTGTTGTTTAAAAAGGGTAAAAATGATTTACAATATCTATCACTGTGCGTATTTCAGTAAATATTTGAAATTTTCGGACGAAAGTATTTCCCGATTTGCCGTTGTGAACCTACTTCCTTGATGGCGCAATTGGTTAGCGCTCTGTACTGGATATACGGAGGTTGTCAATATCTATCACTGTGCGTATTAAGTTATATAAACTTTTTAACAACAGATATTATAGAGTGTTAGAAAGTTATTTTTATTTTAAAAAAATTATACATAGGTATAGGATAAACCTGGAGAATGGAAAATAGAATAATGAATCCGTATAGGAAAAGTGGTTGTCTTCTAAAATACCTACAAAATTCTTTTATATTTTTTGCATACCCTACACGGACAATGTTATTGACAGTCCTGAATTGAATTTTTGAAATTTGCCCTTACACTATAAGTATTGCTGTCATTCCCTTATCAAAACTGTCAGTCTTAATAATCATATAGGGCGTAAGGTATCCATTACAAGATAATTACATTATTATTGTGATTTATCTACTAACGAATGGTTTAACTTTAGTCATTTTTTGATTAGCATCCAGTAATACTATCAGTAATACCGATCGTGTAGGGTCATCTTTTAGTCTTATCTTAAAATTTTTTTTTATTTTTACACATGTTTTTTTTGCTATTAGTCACTTACATTTGCAATATTTAACTGGGAACGTTCTGGAATAATAAAAAAATAAACAATTAAATTTAATTTTTTCAGAAACCCTCAGGCGATGAGCTAGAAAAACAGTTATTATCGCGGAAACATTATCCAAAGTTTCGAGATGGATTTTTTGTTAGCAGCACTGCGAATGAACTCGTGCTAGGAGTAGCTGATTTGACCTTTGAGGAATTGCTTAATTTTCCTGATAATGTTGACACGCCATTCGAATCCTGTTTAAAAGCTAACAGAATAAATAGGTAAGGGTGAAATATAGCCACTTGGAGTTATGTAGTTTTTGGCGAAGTGAATCATAAGATTATAAACTGAATTTTTGCTTATGTTCTTACCCCAATCTATTTGAAAGTAGGTTCTACAATTATAACGGAAATCGATTTCTTATAGGTAGGCAACCAGTTAGTAAATTGACAATACATATTATAGATTCTCAACATCGTTACTGTAAATTACAAATACCGTATTGGCAATCTCGAATCTAGGGTGCCAATATAAACGCATCAGACATAGATAAGTAGCGTTTAACACGTTAAACAGAGAACACGCTATCCCCTACCTCCCACCTTCCATTCTTTAGAACACGCGATCGAAGCTGGCACAGCAGCGATCGATACGTCAACTCGGCCACACCACACACATATCCCCCCTTTCAGAAATATAGAAGAGTGGTTAGGTGTCTCCTTTTAACTAAAGGTTTTGCCCATATGTGCCTTCTGTCTTGGTTGCATTAGAGATTTCGCACCCTAGATTCGTATTTGCCAATACGGTATAAGCTATGAGAAAAAACAAAAACTGATATTTACAAAGCCACCTGACAAGAAAAAATAAATTATCTTGCCAATTCCAGAGCACAGGTAACTTGATTAAAAGAAGCAAGAAGTTGTAGAAGCAATATTTAAATATACACATATTTTTATAATTATTAATACTGTGTAAAACAAATAAACTTGTAAATGTGGTAGCAATAGAAAAAAATATATTTACCATAGTTATAGTTATAGTATAGCCTTCGCGTCTTAAATCCCTCGTCGCTACAATCCTCGTGATTTAACTCGACGCTCGCTAAAGATAGTAATAATATCTTTATTGCCATAAAAAAACATTCACTAGTGAACATTAAATTGACAACGTCAGTGGTAAAAATAAAATTTTAACGTAAGTAAACAATTAATACAATAATAAGTGACGAAAATACAGTATCGAGAAACAATGCTCGGTTTACAAACGAGACAGACAACACTTAACGACCGAAAACACTAAAAATCAAAATCAGCTGGCTAAACCTTTTGGTTAATAATATCCTATTATTTCAAATAATTATATAGGTATAGTTCATGGAAAATGATAATTATATTAATATAAAAATTTATAACAATAAAATAAAGAAAATAAAAAATGCTAAATGATCTTACGCGAGCTTTTGATAATATACGAAAAGGCGTATAGAGGGTGATTCCTAAGTTAATACTTCTTTTGTAGCTGTGTATAGAAGGCGTTAAAATAAACATTTTCAAATACCTTTTTTCAAAAAACTCCAAAATAAGGTAGGTACTTACATTCATTTATTACACTATGGATCAAATACGGTTCTGCCTAACTTGCCCGTTGAATAAACATTAAGAAAACTTTTGGGTGTAGGATGAGGCCGCAAGGGAAAGCGTTTGACGACACTCACTGTAAATTAGCACCTTATCTACTAGTTCATTGTTTTCCAATTTTACCATTTTTACGTGTCACCAATTTAAAATTAACTTCACTGAGGGAAAATTCTATTGACCATAATTCAAGTTTTAATAACCATAACTAAATTATCTTAGTTAAATGGGGGGACAGCTACAGTCATTTACTGTTATAATTAAAGTCATTTTTCTACTTTCATTTGAGCTGCTATAGTAAATTACTTTAGTTGCTGTGGCTATAGTTATTGTAATTAAAGTACTTTAATTATCATTAACATACAGTCTTAAAGATGCTAGCTACCATCATTAAAGCACTTTAATTACCACATTGTATCGTATTAACGGGCACTATACAGCACATCAGCGATGGTTATTAAAGTACTTTCCGTCGACCGTGTATTTACATCCGATATTAACGTTCCCAAAATCATTCATTAATGACCCCTATTAATGCATGATTTTCTGTAAATGCACGATTTCCCAAAATCATTCATTAATGACCCCTATTAATGCATGATTTTCTGTAAATGCACGATTTTGGTAATTAAAATTAAAGGCAGCCATGCAAACAAAATAATAAAACGTCAATCCAAAACGTCGTCCGCTGTCATTAGTATTTGTAGAATTGTGAAATCTGGATTGTAAAATAAAAGTTGTTAACTGTTTTTCTTCACTTTAGTTAAAAATACGGTCGACGAAAAAACATTGTAACCAACTCTTACATTAAAATGCGATTAATGATCTCGAACATTAACGCGTTCGCTACGCTCACGCGTTAAAATATTTCGATCATTAATCGCCATTATTAATGTACTTGTTGGTTAAATTACTATTAGTTATCATAGATACAGGATATTAATACCCTTAATAACGTAGTGATGTTACTGTAACTAACGCCGTTAGTTATTGTAGAATTAAGCTTTAATTACTATAGCAAAATACATTTAATTGTCGCAGTAAAAAACTTTAATTAAGGTGCCCTTTATTGGCTCGTTTGCCATTGATAGGATAACAATTTTTCATAAAAACTACTTATTTTTTTACAGCCTTAGGAAGAAAAAATATATATGAAGCAAATAAATACTGATAATAAATGATTAAAATAGAAAAATGGATTGGGCTACAATATTCCATATTCTTGTTATGATTGTGTACTATCGGTAATTCTTCTGTTTTTAGTTATATTACATTTTTTACAACACTGGGAATTTTAAACGCAAAAAAAGTAATATAACTAAAAACAGAAGAATTACCGATAGTAAACAATCCATAACAAGAATATAAATATATTTTGATCATTTATTATCAGTGTTTATTTGCTCCATCTATTTTGTTTCTTCCTAAGGCTGTAAAAATATTAGTAGTGTTTATGAAAAATTGTTCTCCTATCATTAGGAAAAATAAAACAATATATATTTTTATTTATTGTTAATTATTAATTAAATAGTTACTTATTATTCAACAACGAAAACACATTACTTAATTTAAAAAATAGACCCGTTGTAGGCTCTTAATAAATCCTAACTTAAGCTAAAAATAACACCTGGGTTAAAAAAAAACATTACAAGTAAAACCATCTAATGGTAGGTCAATGCAGCAACGCTAACAGTTGCGTTCATAGGCGTCCAAAGAAATTTGTCTCCTGTTGGGCAAACATTTTTCTCATTGATGTAGTCGATCGATTGCTGGGGGGGTTCCTGAAATCCATTATGAGTGATTAGTGGTAGAGCACTAGAGTAACGTTTCTAACTGAAATATTAACACATAGATACCAAAATTTAAATTAATATCTAAGTACTCTGGGAGATACCCTGCAGCAACAAAATGTAAGCCCTTGCGGACATACATTAAAGTCATACCTATGAACTTTGTATCTTAAAATCGCTTGAAGAATTAGTCTTTATTATCAGCACATTTCTTACAAAATATTTGCTTTAAAATTACTTAATACTGATAAATAAATATTAAAAAAAAAATAAAAAAAATAGTAGGTACTAGGTAGTTCATAAAAGATCATTTAATCAGGTAAATTTTTAATGAGCAAAAAAAATCGATTTAAAAACTTACTAATCTTAAAAATTATACTAAAACTTCTCAAAAAATAAAAAATTGAAATTGTGCTTGCTCTAATTGAAAGAAAGCTTTAGCGTAGGAAAAATTATACATGAGCTCAAACAAAGTTTATTATCAAATATTTATATAGGTACTTATAGTGGGGGTATATAAATTAAATCACAATTTTATAATAAGTCACAGACACATACAGTTCTTTAGGAATCATTTTTTAAAACTACACTACAAATAACTAACTGAAAAAATACTAAACTCTACTTTTTTTACTTTTTAAAAATTATTAACATTTTAATCGAAAATTATCATTGTAATGCCGTTTTTTTGTGGCACCCAAGATCCCCTATAAGCACCTATGCTTGTAAGTGAAAAGTGTTTAGTAATTCTTTTTTGAAAAACGGCGTTAAGAAAAAAATCGATGTATCTACTAATTTCAATACTAATTACCAAGAAATGAATCTGTCACAGACTTCATCATAACTAATCAAATGAATTATTACAACTAAACACCTACATTACGGTAGTCTTTTGAACCCTAATTAACCCGTATACTGATAGTATAACCTTTTTAGGTCTATAATGTAGAAATATGCTTACAGTAATACAAATACTTCAGAAAGATGAGTTTAATTGTAGCAGATAGATCATCTTACTGCTAGTAATAAAAAAAGAGCTGTGCCAATTATAGGTTTAGTTATAGTTATTTTCCTTAGTGTTGCTTCAGAAAAACACACCGCAGCGGATTGCCAAATAACTGACCCTAAGTAATAAGATAAACAACATAAAGTATAGCAGGCTACGTTGTGATGACCAGGCCCGAACTTTTTACTTCTGTATCTCGCCTATTTATAAGTTTTTTGAAAAAAGGAATTTGAAAATGTTGTTTATTTTAATGCTATCTATACACAGCTAAAAAAGAAGTATTAACTTAGGAATCACCCTGTATATAAAATATATTTTTTTGGATGTCTAACGAAAAGTACATATTTTAGATAGAAATTGAAAAGTTAAGATAAAAGGATAATAGTACGAAAGCCGATATAGCGCCCACCCCGTATCCTCTTTCATTATCTTATTTGGTTGGCCTAGCTACGAGGTGGTGGCTACAAGTTCTACTCTACTGTGGATACGGGGAGAATTCGGTACCTTACAGCCCTATGTGCAATTATCGTGAACCATAAGTAGCAAAGTGAACACAGGATCACTTATTTTCCATGAGTTTATTCGGTAAATTTTTAAAATTTGAAAGGGAGCAAAATTTAAATTGTTTCACAATCCTGTATATTTTTCCAATAAATATTACTTTTGGCTCACAACACATATTTTCGCTACTACATAATTCATCCATGTCAGTATTGGAAAGCGAAAATAGTTTCCGCGCGCACCTCGTATTCGAGAGTTTCGAGCGGCTGAAACTCTGCGATATCTGACTGAAATGTCTATCACGCCCGAAAGGTATACTGTTAACCTCAACTGCGAGGTATTCATTGTGCCTCAGAACTGATATTTGTTTTCGACTTTTTGTCTATTACTTTTGTCCATAAACACTCAGTTTTATTTACTAATAAATTACTTATTTTTGTTCCGTATTAAAAATACACAATACGTATTTCGTTCGTCTCCAAAACTTCCGTTTTCCGATATAAAATTTATATTTTTATTTACTTTCACACGCATTCTATTTTTAAAACTTCTATACCTTCCAAGTTCTTATGGCTGGAAGGTGGGCCGAGATCCCACCCTCAGATTTCTATAACTGAACTAACTTCAACTACGACTAGATACTCTGAGACTAAGACTGATTTTAAGACTCAATATTTTTAGAAGACTCTTATTTTTAGACTAACTTTTTCAAGCTCTGGTCAGCCTTTTTATATCAAATTTTCCCATTAATTACGTCTCAGTCCGCAGGTGTGACATATTTACGATCTAATTAATTCTCTGTATTTTGAAAGATGCACGTGTTAACATTAATAATTTATGATTCTATACGGTCCCAATCCTTTGATCTTTCCAAATTTAAAAACATGGAAGCTGTCGTAAGCTAGTGAGATGGACCTGCCAAGTCGAATGATTTAAACGCGCAGGTGAAGCTTTTGAGTGAGATCTGATAAAAATAACTCTCAGGTGTTTTCGCGGTATCCAATAAAGCTGGATATTTCTGTTCAATCGAGGCTTCTAAGAATGCTCGGGATTAATTACAGTTTACATTTAGATTTATTTTTTATTTCTTGATTTTTTTTTGTTGAAGGAGTTCGGCTTTACTTGACACGTGAGTTTATTTTTCTTTTTGAAACATTCCCATAATTCGTTTTCTGATTTTTCATAAAATTTTACTTAAGCTCTTAGACTAATTTCAAAATGTTTTTAAAATTTATTTTACTTCATTTCTCAATTCTTTTTAAATTTCTTTGTAAATAATTTTAATCATTTTCCAAGCTTCTTAACATTTTTCAAAACTTGTTCCAAAGTTTTAAATTTGTATTTTAAAATTTTTAATCGTTATCAAATGATTTTATTTTATATTTTATTTTAAATTTAATTAGAAACATTTAGTTTCTACACTGAAATAACTACTTTCTTTCGGTTGACTTATTTTTTGAGAATTAAATTTAATAAATATTTTTATTATTTTAAAAATTTTTATCCATATTTTTTCTTGAAAACCCTTTATTTTTTGCAGCAACTAACTGGTTCAAAATTTTACTTTTAAAGTAAGCAAATGTCACGGCACTACACCAAATTATAGGTACATAGGTGCGCCTTTTATGTAAAATAGGTTAAGAACTCTGAATACGTATGATGTATACTTTAGTAAGAGTTTAGGGGGTCATAACCCTCTCTCCCAGCCTTAATGGGTACCTATACGCTACATCATGCTTAAAAAAGGCATTGAGATATGTACGAGACGTAACCCCAGCGTTGCCAGAGTCAGTATATACAACAGTGGCTCCGCCAGAAGAGTTGTGATAGGTAGGCACAAGTGGGACCAATAATTTTAAGGTGTGCACAGAATCAACTATACTTCTCCTCCGGCTAAAAAACAAACGTGTCTCTTTTCCAAAATGCCTTACCAATTAAAAGTGACTTCTTAAAAAAAGGTCTCTCATTCCCTAAACTTCTCCCCCAATTAACTTCTAAAGTGGGCCTCTGCCCACTCTGCCTCTTCCCTCCTGGTATCGCCACTGCAGTATAAGGATACTGAAATCAATACATTTGAGCAATCTTTAATACGGCGGTACTACATTTACAATTCAGTACCTTTTTTCAATAATTATAGTTTTACACTTTTCACTCTAAACAGTCGGACATTTAATACTTACTATATTTCAATGGATGCTATATTTTAGAAAACTTTTCCACCAAAAATTGACCATTTTCGAAATGCAAGAAATGATAGACTATTTTAACAATTGGATTTACGAGGCGAGGAAAGTTCGTTTGCCCATTTTGATTGGTGGAAATTTTATCGATATATATATTGTATGCGTCAATGAAGAATTGCAAATTTTAAAAAATTGTGAAGAACAGGAAGATAAACTATCACAGTTGGTTAATAATAAACTTGTTCTTGTTCATGACATGGAGGTAGGTACGTTAAGTAGGCATTTTTTTAGTTAAAAGTTAACTTAAGTAGGCGTTTTTTCACATGGATAAAATTTCAAATATGCCGAATAATGCTTCTTGAATGATGAAGACTTGCATTATCTTTATTTGTTTTTTAATCATAACGTTTCAACGGGTTAGTATCTCCAGTCGTCTTCAGGTGAATACTAAATAAGTATGGTAACTACATCTCTATATACAGAGTGCTCCAAATTCGTATGCGTACAAGGGGATCTCGAAAACGGTAAGAGATACGATGGTAAATTGAGGCAAAGTTGCGTATTTTTGAGCTTAATAATTTGGTGAAAAAAATTGTTAACATTCCGATACCTTCGGAGATATCCGGAAAAAAAACGATATTTTTAGTTTTGGTTTTTAATTTCTTGCGCCTTCATTTTTGACTTTAAAAAAAATAAAAAACACCTTCTTATAATCGATCTTTACGTTCTACAGGATGGCGTTATTAGTTTTTAAATTGGACGTTTCGTTCTTTAGATACCAACCTCAATTATTTTTTTTTAAATACGGACCAGGAATTTTTAAAACAGTTTTAGCGACTTCTAAGATTTATAAATTTACTACAATTTAAAGATTTTTAAAATTTCAACTTTTTGTCTTCAAATAACACATCACTAGCATTTCAAATTATCCTTTCTTTACTATTACGGTCCTGGCAATTATTTTTAGAATTACTTAAATATTACATTACATAAAGTTGTGGTGTTTAGGCCGTTTATTTTTTCAATAAGATTTACCGTCACAACACTTTAAGTTAGTAGGTTCTTGAGGCATGAGAAGTAATTCTATTTTCTATTAGTATATTATTTATTTTATTAATATAACATTTTAAGTTCTATGGTTTTGCCTTAGACCTAGACCAAAATACTGTAAAACAGAAAAAAAGTTATTGCTCTCGAGTGAAGAAAAGGTAACTGGAGTGTTAGTTATGTTACTATGATGCGCTTATGTTTATTTCAAAAACAATTAAAATTTGTTTTACTGTTTAGAGTTTAGAAGCCAGAACATGAAACAAAAATAAACAGACAGAAAGATATTTCATGCCGAGACTTTGGGTCTCTTTTCTTACAAAATATCAATTATCAGGCCTCTTTAAGTAAAAATGGACGGATTTTTTAAATCAGAAATCTTTTGTTTTTTAGTTTGACTCTAAATGTTCAGGACCGTAATGAAATAAAAAAGATAATTTGAAAAATGTGTTATTAGATGACAAAACGTTAAAATTTCAAAATGTTTATGGTATTAAATTTCTAAAGCTTAGAAATCCCTAAACTTTTCTTTAAAATTTCAGGTCCGTATTTAAAAAAACTGACTTGTGGTAGGTAGCTAAAGAACGAAACGTTAAATTTGAAAATTAATAATGCAATCTTGTAGAACATAAAAAACGGCTAAGAAAAAGTGTTTTTTATTTTTTTTCCCAGGTCAAAAATAAAAGCGAAAAAAATTAAAAACCAAAAATGGAAATATTTTTTTTTGGATATCTTCGAAAGCATTCGGAATAATTACAATTTTCTTCTTGCCAAATTATTATGCCCCAAAATACGCAACTTTGCCTCAATTTAACCTTCTTCGTATCTTTTACCGTTTTTGAGATCCCCTTGTACGCACACAAATTTGTTGCACCCTGTATTAGTATAAAAAACACTCTGTATAGTTACAGAGTTTTTTTAATTGAGTGCCGATACTTAAGGTTGTGAATCCTTGGGTGACTTTAAAAGCTCTTCATTTTTTTTTTTGAAATTTGGAATTTATCGTTTCACTAAATGAATTGCGATTTTTAAACATGTTTTTGGTTTTTATTTTTTTTATGCAAAAAGGGTGCATCATACGAAAGTAAGTCTATGGACCAAATTTGCTCCAAAATAAATGAGGATTTTAAATATAAGTTTGGTTTTTAGAAAAATCAGTGGGGTACCATTTTTTCCTTTAAAAATATTCAGTCGAAACCCCGTACGGACGTCACTGGTAAAAATTTTAAAAATCTTTTAAGTCAAAAAATGCCCCTTAATGATTGATAGGAGGTGTGTACAAAATTTCATAAAAACATCTAAGAGTGATATAATAATTATGATAAAAACACACTGTAGCTCAAAAATGAAGAGCTTTAGGACATATGTTAATATTAACTTTTCTTCTTAAAATCACCTAGGGATTCACAACCTTAAGTATCGGCACTCAATTAAAAAACACCCTGTTATAATATAATTATACTATAGTCTATTTTTTTTCAACTGGCACTAAATTGAAACATATAGACGTGGACATTAGGCTTAAACAGGGTCGTATTTAGAAAGAAAAAAAATTATTGTCTTATTGTGTCTTATTTAAAATTGTGCAGCCATATAAACTTTTAAATACGACCCTGTTCAGGCGTATATGTTTCAATTTGGTGCCAATTGGAAATAAATTGACTATAGCTAGATGCACTGAAGCATAACTGGACAACGATACAATAACAATACAGGATTCAGCTCGAAACATACTGTAATAAGCCACCTGACGAAGACAAAATCAACAAGCCAAAAGATCCCTTGCGAATGTGGCCAATCTTATATTGGTAAGATACTAAAACCACTCAAAATAAGGATCAACATAGGAACAATACTATAAAAGGAAAGACCGAAAAATCATGTGCAGTAGACCATGTTATCATATCATGTGAACAGAAACCGAAATCCTGCAAAAAGAACCACACTGGAAGAAGAGAAAGTTCAAGGTAGCTGCCACCATACACCAGAATCCAGGTTGTTTTAATAAACCCTCCTTAGATACAAGAAACTACTGCATGAAAACCTTTAGTAAATGTTTAGAATAAGACCGCTCACGAACTAAACGCATGACTGCGACACCTATCTCAGTTATGCTTCAGTGCCCCTATAGCTAGTATAAATAGAGGTATAGTTACCATACCTACTTATTTAGTATTCACCTGAAAACGAGTGGAGATTAAAACGTTGTTATTCAAAAACTAACAAAGACAATAATGCAAGTCCAAAACTCTTCCATCATTAAAAAAAATGATTTTAGTACCTAGGACGAACATGCTTTTGATAACTAGAAATATAGCTTCCTTATATGAACTTTTTTTGATATGTAGTATCTCCCCTTGAAATATACGAAAGGAATATCCGGACACCCTGTATATTTATACAACTACACGAAAATGCCAATCTTCGGTGAAAATTAACACCCGTATTTACTAAAGGGGTTTAAAATTTAGACCATCAAAATATTTAGATTTATAGTATCACAGTTGGGTTTTCACACATGTGACGCTTTCGTGTCAATTTGATTTTTTTGTAATTAAATCGTCTTACCGATAAATAATTTGACCGGGATGTTGTTGTAAATACAGTTTTAGTTCTATTAAAGAACACAGTACGTGCTAAAATACTTTTTTCTTTATAAATTGAAAGAAAAATGATAAAAAAAATGTACAATACAAAATTTAGTTGACTTATTCAGATAGGTACTTGTCATTTTAAACCTAGAACTGTCAATTTAGGACGGTTTTAAATTTAGATGCCTTTAGTGAATACGGCTATAAAAGTTTATATGAATCGACATTGAATGAATCGATATTGAATTTTGTAAAATTTTAATAATACCTTTTCTCAATTTTCAGGATTCTTTGGATTCACTTAAATTGGACAAGGAAAATCATGAAACAAAATTAGAAAACTTTAAAATTGAAGAATCGAAGATTCAAGAGAAATTCCGAGTGGCAGTGGAAAATAATAAATTTTATGAATTTTTAAAGAAGGTCTTTAAGAAAAAATTTAAACCGCCTAAGTTAAGAGTTGACGGTGAGTAAAGTATTGTAATCATTTATTAAAGAAATAAATAATAATACCTTATTCGTATCCTACCTATGTTATACCGGGTGGTGCAACGTGGTTGGAAACATAGGAAATCCCATGCAAGTTTTAGACTGTCCAAATATTTGCTCCCCTGTTGATAGAGCTGAGTTGTCGGAAGACTTTTTTAGGGTCTCTGTGTGGTGAGTGCACATGCGGAGTTTAAACAATTTTGGACAACCCGATCTTAACTTATTTGAATAAAATTGCGGTTGGTTTTCATTCGAATTCAACAGGTGATGCTGCGGACACCAGCATTGATTGGACTTGTCAACCTGTGATTTGTCATTATCAAATATAATTTGCAAACGGTAGGCTTTTTAAAAATGTTTAACATTTTACACTGGATTTAACTAATATTTTCAAATAAAACGCACATTATTTTCAATTCGGATCTTTTAATAGAAAACGAATTATTTTACTTGCTAACCTATTAAATAGTATTAAAATCATCAAGAATTGCTAAAAGGGATTGAAAATAAGAGGGTGTTTAAAAATAAACAATTGTTTATAATAAAAACCTAATAATTTTATTTTAAGAAAACTATACAATCGTTTGGAATATTGTTAATTGTTCAAATAAACCGCCATTTGCTGCTAAACAATATCCTAAACGATCGTGAAATTCTCTACAAACATTAGCGAGTTTTTTGGGTGCCACGCCTAAAAAAAACCTTTTTTTGGACAATCAAAAAAATTTCAAAATAAAAATACATACATTAAAGAAACTTGTAGTGAGTTATACAAATACACTAATATAGGTAATATAAAACAGATAATATATACTTGTTAAACAAAAAATTCTGCCCCCTGGCTACGCCACTGCCCCAGAGGAAGAATTCGTTTGGTGGGAGGTCAGGAGACCTAGTTGGCCAATAAACTGTTAAGTTTGGACTGACGTGCCCATTAAAGGCATTATTTAGATATTCGCGTACCACAAGCAAATTGTGGGACGGGCAACTAATTATTTGGAACCAAATCTCCTGATTTTTATCAGCAACTACCTCCAATGTGGATTCAATTTGATTTTGAAGAACATCTAAATATTTTGGACCCGTAAGATTTCCGTCAATAAAAAATGGTCCAATGATGCAATGTCTAAAAATTACTGCCAAAACATTCACTATCTGAGGGTATTGGGTTCGAGTGCATTCAAGACGATGTTCATTTTGTAGGCTCCAGTACCGGTAACTTTCTATACAGGGTGTTCATTTGAAAACTTCCTACCACGGATTTATCGAAAATCACTGATTAAAAGGAAAAACGCCGAGACACGTCAAAAGATGTGCCAAAGGGGACAACTTTTTAATCAAGAACTACTTCACCCCCTTTTACCCTCTGCCCCCCGGGGTCATCCCCTTAAAATTTATAAATGAGAAGGGGTATCAAGTAATAGCTTGTTTGAAAGGTCTTTCAAAGTGTTTTATTTTGACATTTGATTTTTTTAAATCGGTAGATTCGTTTTCGAGAAAATTAGAAAAATCTTTATTTATCTTAATTTGTTCAGATAGAAAACAAAACACGAAAATATCACTTTTTATTTCAATAAGTGTTTAATAACCAACATAAACAGCAATTCGGAAGATTATACGTGGCAGCAACCAAATAACAACCAGAATTTTTTTCCGCCTTCTTTTTATCAACACAGATAACATGGGCGAACCACTGTATTTATTCTTATACCTGTTTAGTTTTTTATAGTTGCTAAGGAAGACAAAGAATTTAATTTGCTGTCAGTTACCTTTGTGACAATCTCGTGATAGTGAAAATTAGTTTATTGATTCACATTTTACTTCCAAAATGATTTACACACTAGCCGAAAGAGTGGAAATGATTCTAATTTATGGTGCCCAAAATCAATGTGCTCGGCAAACTGCCGTCACATTTAACGCCAGACATCCGGAAAAGATAACTTCGCATAGGTATGTTTTGGACCTTGTTACTAAATTTACTCAAACTGGATCTGTTGCAAATAAAAAACGTAATCATCGTAGAGTTTTGGATGAAGCCGCTCAAGTTGAAGTTTTGGGTCATTTTGTCATAAATCCTAATACTTCATTGCGCAAAATTGTTGATGCGGCTGATATTTCAATAGGCTCTGTACACACAGTTACTAAATTACATAAATTTCATCCATTCCAAATGAAAATATTGCAAGAGGATGATTTCGATAGGCGAGTTGAGTTTTGTGAACAAATGACTGCAGCGATTAATGATAATACCATTCATGTAAAGAATATCTGCTTCAGTGATGAATGCACATTTTATCTAAATGGATTTGTTAATAAGCATAACTGCAGGTATTGAAGCAATGAAAATCCTCATGCTTTTGTAGAAGGGCATACTCAGTACCCCCAAAAACTTAATGTATGGGCAGACATTTTAGGAAACGAAGTGATTGGGCAATTGTTTATTAATGGGAATTTAAATGGAGGCATTTATTTAGATATGTTGGAAAATACCATCAATCCACTTATCACTGAAACCATTGAAAACCAAATCGAAGACGTTGGAAACCCTATACTTGATGAGGTTGAAATATATTTCCAGCAAGACGGCGCTCCCCCTCACTATGTTCTTTCGGTTCGGCAATGGCTAGACGACGAGTTTCCAGATAAATGGATAGGACAAAGAGGGCCTATAGAATGGCCTGCTAGATCTCCTGACTTGACGTCATTAGACTTTTTTCTATGGGGCCATTTGAAATCTATTGTGTTCACTCCCCAACCTGAAACTTTGGATGAACTTCGTCAACGCATCATCGAAAGCTGCCATGATCTCCCACAACATGTTTTTGAAAATGAGGAATTTGAACATCGCCTATATCATTGTTTGGCCAATATCGGGCAACATTTTGAACACTTATTGAAATAAAAAGTGATATTTTCGTGTGTTTTTTTTCGATCTAAACAAATTAAGATAAATAAAGATTTTTCTAATTTTCTCGAAAACGAATCGATCGATTTAAAAAAATCAAACGTCAAAATAAAGTACTTTGAAAGACCTTTCAAATAAGCTATTACTTGATACCCCTTGCCATTTAAAATTTTTAAGGGGATGCCCCGGGGGGCAGAGGGTAAAAGAGGGTGAGGTAGTTTTTTGGTTAAAAAGTTGTCCCCTGTGGCACATCTTTTGACGTGTCTCGGCGTTTTTTCTTTTAATCAGTGGTTTTCGATAAATCCGTGGTGGGAAGTTTTCAAATGAACACCCTGTATATTCGGCTCAATATTTAATGGAAACATGCATTCGTCTGAAAAGTAAATATTTTGTAAAAAATATCTGTTGTTGTTAGCTCGCTCCATCATTTCAAAACAAAAAAACGATCTTCGCTCTTCATCCCCTTCTAGCAATTTCTTGATGGTTTTGATATTTATATGAATGATGAATGAATTTTAGTCACCTTTAGTGTCTCCAATTGAATATGTATATTTTGAGGATTGAGTCAAATCTATTTAAACAATTTTGATCGATAAATGTCAAGAAATATAATGGAACAAGAAGAAATAAATTATTACAGTCTATACTATACTTAAAACAACATTGTTTCATATTTTTTAAAAGATTGTTTAAGTAGAACCCTTTTTATAAATTTGTGTGGTTGGTATAAAGTGTGATTTTTTTTTAGATGAAAGCTCCTCATCATCCTCATCTAGTTCTGAGGAGTCTGAGTACGAAGATGATACAGGAAGTGTTGATTCCAAAGACTTTGGTTTCATTAAACAAGATTTAAATGTTTGTCCGAAAGGATGTGAAACGGCATTGTTCAATCTAGCCGTAAATTTAAGGTCAAAAAGGTAATGTACTACATGACATTGTCTAGTAAGTAAATATAATTATAATATTTTATCCTGGCATCATTTGTCATTTATATGCAGTGTGTCCCCGGATCGACACCTGTATAGGTGAAAAGATTGAAATTAGTTAGTGAGCTAGACCTTTATCTTCTGGGGTTTAGTCCTGCTTGAACAGAAACTAATTTGTGACATATTTTTAGTTTCAAATAATCAAATATGCTTTGGAAATTTACTAAAAACTTCTTTTTTCCACTAGCGCGTTTGTCTAGACTCTAGAAGATACGAGAAATTGTTATAAAGAAAAGGTATTCTGGAAGAAAAACTGAGTTAGAAAACGAGATTTTAAAATCCTATACTTAGCTAGGTACTTTGATATTTTGAATTATTTTCATTCCGCTCTCCCTTTTGAAAACAAAAACAATTCGTTAGGAAAAAAAGTTGTTTGAAATAATAAACCGATCGTCTTTAATTAAATATTTTAAACGACTTTTCTTAATGAAATTTCAATATGAATTACAACAGGGAGGGTAGAATAAAAATAATTCAAAATATCAAAATAGGCATAGGATTTTAAAATTTCGTATTCTTACCCAGTTTTTTTTTCTGGAAATGTTTTTTTACTATTATTTTATCGTAACTTCTTAAGAAAACGCACTTTACTAGTAGAAAATATACGTTTTTCTACTCCCACGTGGAAATTTGCTGTTTCCTTTACACTTTAGTGGCGGGTAAAGTAGGCTATTCCAGTTAACTGTGCGGCAAAATTTTATATCCATCCTAGTTAGGTTATGAAACTGACCAGTCACAGTAGTCAATTACAGAGAAGCCTAATTTACATGTTTTAAGTTTATTTTCTGACAGTTGACAGAAGTTAGGTTAACAATATGCTTCAAAAATATGCAAATGTGTCAGATGAAATTTGTTCTTTTTAAATTTAAATCAAAACATTCATCTTAGAGTCTATGTATACACAATATTTTCCTAAAGAGTACACGAAATGGTGACAAAATTAATACCAAAATATATTTCTATCAAATTATTGTTATTTTCTCCCGAACTAAAGATTTGCACACAGATGCACTTTCTTATTTCAAAAATATCTCTATTTCCACTCATTTCTAGACAATTACTACAAGCTTTACATAAAATGTACTATATACCTACCAAATGAACGTTTTCTTACTAACCTTGGTTATTTTTTTCCATATAAATAATATAAGTATATTATTATAAATATTTGTGCACGGGGATATTTTCCGATATATTTTGAACGGGGATCGAACCCCAATTGATCTTAAAACTTTTATTATACGCAACAAACATAAAAAATTAACTGGTAATTCTTCCTTAAATGGTGGAACATAAAGATAACCCGACAAAACAGACGAAATTAGAAGATTTCTAGAAAAAAAAACATTTTTTACTAACATTTTTAAGGTTATGTTATTTCTACTTACACTATTGCCACTTCTCGTCTTCTCTTTCCAAGTTAACAGTGTTGCTAGTTTGTAAATTGGCGATTATTTTGAAAAATTTGACCATATAGCGAACGTTAAATATTCATATTAATGCACAAAATCCATTTTTAACTGTTTGAAACGAATTCTACAGCTATTTTGTTGTACTTTCGGAGTTATAATTCTTTACGTAAGCAGAAATAAACCCGAAAAACCTATTTTTCTTCTGTTTATTTCAGTAAAATAATATTGATCAAATTACCTTGCTGAGAAAATAAATTGTTCGTTTTTATTAATACCTACATATATCGCGTTTTGTCTGTTATTCTGCACAAAGTTGAATGTGAGAAAGATAGATATATTTAAAAGTGAGTTTGTATAAATATAAGAACTTACCCAAATCGATGAATATGTTACAGTGTATTTTTTGTCAATGGGTTTGCCATCAAAATGAATTTTTGTTCAATTGTTTCTTATTACCGTTCTCACAAGTTTATGGCCAACTTAAAAGACAAGTTATGATGCCTAATTTAAATAATTTTTTAAAATTGTTAGCATGAAGTTCGGAAGTTAAGTCGTAGAAAAAGTATACTGTACAACTCGAGTGGTTTGATCATATTACGCTCGGAAGTTTTAGCACTCCGCCTACGGCGTCGTGCTCAATTTACTTCCTCGTGCGATATGGACATCATATCCACTCTTGTTGTACAAACTACTATTTTAGTAAATTTCCAAAGCATACTTGATTTTTAGAAATTAAGATTCTGACACAATTTAGTTTTTATTAAAGCAGGGCTGAACACCTGAAGATGAAGTTTCGACTTTTGCCTATTCTTGCGTTGATCCGGGGATACACTGTACTTATATCAACAATTTTTAGGCATGAAATTGAACAAAATGAGAAGGAAGAACTTAGGGTTCTAGATTTATGTAAAAAGGACATTGAGATTGTCACTAAAAAGCTAGCTAACTTAAACGCTATTTACCTAGAATGTCAAGAAAAATTAGAACAATTTAGGGTATGTGAAATTAAATTTTTAAATTTAGGAAATGAACCTAAATATTTTTTACAATTTATTGAATAAAAAAATCTATTACACATTCAGTAAGTATTGGATTTTTGCGCCTTCATTTTCGACTTGGGAAAAATAAACAAAAAACACTTTCTTATAGCTATTTTTCGTTTCAAATTCTCGTTTTTTAGATACCTACCTCAAGTAATTTTTGTAAAAAAGGGGGGAGGTCGGTTGTACGCCGTTTTTCAAAGAAATGAAAGGTATTTTTTGTATTCAGCGTAGTTTATTAAATATTGCCTAGCGCTTTCGGCCTAATTGTAGGCCATCATCAGGGCTTAGGTCCTACAAGAAGAACATATAAAGGTAAAAAGAACATATATAGGTAAAAACATTATTGATAATATTAGAATATAACATTTCATTAAAAAAGGTTTCTTTAAATGATATTTATAAAAGGTAAAGCTGAGAATACTCACTCGTCAAATTTGTCCAGGAAGCAAGAAACATTTTCAGAATGTAAGGAAAATTTCCGAGTGATGGTTTCGCTTTTTTAGCAACGAATGACTGGATGACATTTGACATCGTGATGTAAAGTGGTAGGGAGAATCTCAGCCTTAGACAAATTATGAATGTGAGGACGACAGACAAAGACAAGAATATTACGGGTTAAATAAATAAATACGAACATTACGAGTTAAGTTACATAAAATAAAACAAAGACATCAAGTGACTAATTAATTAATCATTGTCGATAACTCATCAATTCATCCGGGACATAGTGTGGTACTCGATTTTTAGGATATATAGATATAGATAGACATATAGATATCATATCCTAAAAATCGAGTACCACACTATGTTCCGGATGAATTGATGAGTTATCGACAATGATTAATTAATTAGTCACTTGATGTCTTTGTTTTATTTTATGTAACTTAACTCGTAATGTTCGTATTTATTTATTTAACCCGTAATATTCTTGTCTTTGTCTGTCGTCCTCACATTCATAATTTGTCTAAGGCTGAGATTCTCCCTACCACTTTACATCACGATGTCAAATGTCATCCAGTCATTCGTTGCTAAAAAAGCGAAACCATCACTCGGAAATTTGTTTAGAAATTTTCCTTACATTCTGAAAATGTTTCTTGCTTCCTGGACAAATTTGACGAGTGAGTATTCTCAGCTTTACCTTTTATAAATATCATTTAAAGAAACCTTTTTAATGAAATGTTATATTCTAATATTATCAATAATGTTTTTACCTATATATGTTCTTTTTACCTTTATATGTTCTTCTTGTAGGACCTAAGCCCTGATGATGGCCTACAATTAGGCCGAAAGCGCTAGGCAATATTTAATAAACTACGCTGAATACAAAAAATACCTTTCATTTCAAGTAATTTTTTTTTAAACGGACCTGGAATTTTAGAAACAGTTTTAGGGACTTCTAAGCTTTAGAAATTTAATATAATTTAAAATTATCCTTTCTTTATTATTACGGCCCTGGCAATTATTTTTAGGATTATTTAAAAATGTTAATTACATTACAGGACACAAAGTTATGGCGTTTAGGCCGTTTATTATTTCAATAAGAATTACCGTATCAACAATACAATACTCTAGCTTGGAAGTGTAGGCAAGTTTTTAAGGAATGAAAAGTAATTATATTAATAAAATACTTGAGTACTCAATATTTTATTAATATAACATATTTCTCAAGTTCTATGGTTTTTGCCTTAGACGTAGACCGAAATACTGCAAAACAGAAAAAAATACTAATAGCTGGAGTATATTTTTCAAGAACAATTTCAAATTTTATATTAAATTTCTAAAGCTTAGAAGTTCCTAAAACTGTATTTAAAATTCCAATTACATATTTAAAAAAATTAACTTAATGTTAGTATATAAAGAACGAAACGTCGACTTGAAAACTAATAACGACATCTTGTAGAACATAAAAAGTCGCTATGAAAAAATGTTTTTTATTTTTTTTTCCAAGTCAAAAATGAAGGCGCAAAAAATTAAAAACCAAAACAAAAAATTTCTGTTTTTTTTTCGGGTCTGTTCTCCGAAAGTATTCAGACTATTTACAATTTTCTTTAATCAAATTATTAAGCCTCAAAATGCGCAACTTTGCCTCATTTTAATCATTCTAGTATCTCTTACCGTTTTTGAGATCCCCTTGTACGCACACGAATTTGTAGCACCCTCTATAGTTCTAAAAAACAGGATTTTAAGTTGTGTAAATAATTTATTTATAGAGATTATGTTAAAATAAAGAACTACTTCATCAAAACAAGTTATAGAAAACGGAGCATCAAATTCATTTTTATTGATAAAGTGACAAAAAAGCAAAAACATTAATCTCTGTCCAAAAAAGTATGCAACATAATGGGAATTTTTTTTATTCTCAGAAAATATTATTCTTTATTTTAGTTTTTAGAAATAAAGTACCTGAATTATGAAAAATACAGCAAAACTTTATATGGAAATGTAAATTAAAAACTTAGTCCAAATACGAAATTTGGTATTTCACGGCCTACTCTTTAAATAATCAAAATACATATTTTGTAAGCATTTCTTGTATGTTTTTGGACTTGAACGTACTGGGTGAAAATGACAAATAACGTATTGGTTATTATCCGTAGTATAAATAGAGTTGGTTTCTATCCTAAGTTTGATTAAAACACAAGTTGGGTAACATGTGTTTAAATATGCGTGCATCACGCTAATATACTAAACCAACTCGTAGGTAGGGAAAGTTTTAAAAGGTTTAAAGCGATTTAATGCATTTTTATTATGATCCCATGGTTAAGTTATTTAATAAATATGTTATTATTGCGTAAACAAAATATCGTCCAGGGGCGTACCGTTTAGGGAAAAATAGACGTATAAGGAAAAAAATTAAAAATTGAGATACATTACTCAAAGTTCGTTTTTAAACTAAGTTGTTAATTTGTAACATTATCATATAAAGTGTCGCTGCATTTTTCATAATTCACATACTTTATTTCTAAAACCCAAAATCAAGAATAAAGTTACCTGAGAATAAAAAAAATTCTCATTATGTTGCATACTTTTTTGGACACACTGCACCTACAAGATAAGTACCTACTTAAGGAACACGTTCAATTTTTAGAGAGAAAAACAACAAAAACTAAATATGGTGAGATGTACGGTAGTTTTAAATTTGGATCAAATATACGGCTTTAACCCAGAATCTAGTGATATTTCTGATTTCTTAGTATTTTCAAGATCGAAACTATCTGACTTGTATCTACGAGTAAAGGCGTTGCAACATGAGAGTCTGGAACAGCAAGGGAAACATGAGTAAGTAAAAAGGCAAGCAATAAAAAAACAAACTCATAAACATTAACACCCATATTCACTAAAAGGGTTGAAAAGTTAGACCATCGAAATATTTAGATCTAAAGTCACACAGTTGTGTTTTCACCGTGGCATTATTTTACATGCCATATGTCGCTTTTGTAATAATTTTATTTGTTTTTAATTATACCGTCTTACCGATAAATAATTTGCCGGGATGTTGTTGCAAATAGAGTTTTAGTTCTAGTAGAGAACATACCCACCAAAGGTGTTACAAGAACATTCGGTGACTTTGTTTAAAAGTAACTTTTGTTACATTTTTATAAGTATATAACTGTTATACAGTATCTGCTCAGATTTTATTGTCAATTTTTTCGAAAAATTGTATATCTAGAAAAAAGTTTTGCTTGCCTTAAAAATAATATTGCCGTTAAGGCGGAACTTTGTGCAGGAAGAAATATATTTGCAAGAGAGTCTCACCCGAAGTGGGCATACTAGCGAGCTTATGACGTGGTGAAAAATATTCCGTAAACATCGACACACACTGAAAGCACGATGCAAGGCGGTAGGTTCTTTATTATGCTAATGAGTTTTGGTTGATTTTATTTCGGAGACGAGAAATTTGTTTTGTGGAAAATAAGTACTTGTTATTTTATTCTTAGTTAAAATAATGTACCTAATCGTTATACGGATATATCTTTTAAATTTAAAGCTATAGAATATTTACAAAAAATAAAATTAGGTAGAGCAGAAAGTTTGAAGTGTTAATTAATAATAGGTATAAAAGCACCTGCAAACAGGGTGTTCGTGTTCCACCGGGAACCGCTTCGAACTATATATGGAAAACTATACATAGGAAAATTTTCAAAATTTGCCATTGTGGTAATGCTGATGGGGACGACCGGACTAAAAAAATTTCATAATGGTGGTACTTCCGGTTACACCGGAAGTTAGTGTCAGCTAGGGTAGCCAGATTTTAAAAATTGAAAAGCGGGAAGTGGATAGTGCCTGGAGGACAAGTTTTTTTTGAGATGCTTAAAATAATTATATTGATTATTTCTAAAAAAAAAAGGTCGATACCCCGTTGACCTTACGCTGTGGCGTGCCTTTTATATTTCTTCCTCCTATCATCAAACGTGCTTTCTAAAAAAAAAGGTCGCCCCTCTCTAAGGCAGCTGTACAGTTATTAGGCGTCCGTCGTGTTATTGGAAAAAAGCGGGAGTTTTGTTTAAGTGCGTGGGAGGCGGGAGGTTAAGTAAAAAAGCGGGAGCATCCCGACTAAATCGGGTGGGTTGGCAACCCTAGTGTCAGCGTGTTTATTTTAAATAGAACATCCTATATATTATTACATTTTTGCATTCTACGTAAGATTCTAGGCAGATTTTGTACAGGGTGGGGACTTTAATTGGAATAAATTCGATATTATTAAAACTGCTGAAGTTACGCCTACAAAATTTAGTATGTATGGTTTTGAAGCATGCGGAATTGAATTATAATGTCGGCGCAGTTGCCAGATTTCCAGCTTTGCGCTACACGTAGTAATTTTAATATTTTAAATGGAATGCCCCATTTATTTTTATTGCAGTGCATTGGGCGTGTCCAATTTAATAAGATGCCAAATTAACAAAATTCTATCTTTACTAATTGCTGAGCTATGGCAATACTGTAATTCCATTAAAAAGTACCATGAGAATTTCTATTTTTAAAGTTTAAGTTAAATAGGCCATTTTGAAAAGACAAGAACTTTTCTTGAATCTTGTCAATAACTTAGTAACTATGGAGGTGGACAAGCGTCCCGGTACTTTTTAAGGGAACTTCAGTGTTGCCATAGCTTAGAAACTAGTGAAGATAGAATTTTGTAAATTTGAGATCTTACTAAATTTGACACTACCAATTCACTGCAATAAAAATAAATATGGCATTCTATTTAAATTAACAAAATTACTACGTGTAGCGCAAAGCTGAGAAATCTGGCAACTGCGCCGACATCATAATCCAATTCCGCATGCTCTAAAACCCCCACATACCAAATTGTGTAGGCGCAACTTCAGCAGGTTTAATAATATCGAATTTATTCCAGTTAAAGTCCCTACCCTGTATACCTATACCTATAAATATCTAAGCGTTTTTGACATATTTGAATTTTTCTGTTAAGAATGACGTTTGCAAGCCTTAAAATAATTATCCATTTTTTCTATAAAGAATCCTTATATTTATTTAATTTAAGCGGGATTCCTTGTTATAAAGGACCTGCTTTATTAGATTTTTTATAATATTTTGATAACTATTAATTCAGGGTGTTTAAACAATAAGATTGAAAAAACTGCAAGAAGTCTAAATTTTCAAAGGGAAACACCCAAATTTTATAATTACTTTTAGTTTAGCATTAAAAAAGGGTAAGTTTGTATATCCCAAAAATGTTGAACATTATTAATAAGCACATTGTGATGGCTTCTGTTTTGCGGATATCGATTGGCAAATGTGTCCCATGTTCTTGATATAACTTTAACACATTCTCCATAAATAATAAATAAATTTAAATAATCTTCGTTTGTATGTACAATTTAAGCGCACAGGCATGATAATTAATGATGTTTAAATGGTAAGTGACAGCTTCATAAATTTTTCTCGCATTTGATTGTTTTTCAACGCCGTTATAGCCAACTAAAAGTAACTAAACTTAAAATCTGCAGCAAAATCGCCATATAAAAATATTAAGTTGGCAATGTTTCTAAAACTAAAATTTTTTGGAATATACAAACTTACCCTTATTTTTAATGCTAAATAAGAAATAATTATAAAATTTGTGTATTTCCATTTGAAAATCTAGTCCTTTTGCAGTTTTTCAATTTAATTTTTAATCAAATTGTTTAAACACCCTGTATTAATAGTTATCAAAATATTATAAAAAATCTATTAAAAATATCTAAAACGCTTAGACATAGGTATAGGACAATATGGTATACAAGATATGCCTAAATTCTTGCGTAGAATGCAAAAATGTAGTAATATATAGAGTATTCTATTTAAAATAAGCAAGTTGACACTTACTTCCGGTATAACGGGAAGTGCCACCATTATAAATATATTTTAGCCCGATCGCCCCCATCAGCACTAACATATACTGTCAAATTTTCAAAATTAGGAGGCACAGGCCTACCCTGAAACTAAAGGTTTTCAGCATTGGTTATCAAATACTTCGTAAGGTCAATAGTTTTTCAATCAAAATTTTCTTATATTACAAATTTTTCACCATGTTTATTTATAAAACAAAAGATAAGTCCCGCTGGTTCCAGG
This sequence comes from Polydrusus cervinus, assembly GCA_935413205.1. Taxonomy (NCBI): domain Eukaryota; kingdom Metazoa; phylum Arthropoda; class Insecta; order Coleoptera; family Curculionidae; genus Polydrusus; species Polydrusus cervinus. The sequence goes on from OW284514.1 coordinate 50,695,908, forward strand.
ATTTGTTGACTGTGGTTACTAACTCGCGCAGTATTTTGTCCGTCGCGTTCCGTGCCATTATAATTAATTTTTTTTAAAAGTGGTATGTTTTTGACGATTAGTTGCGCTGCACCTTCAAAAGAAAAAAAAGTAAGTACCTAGATTTTTTTTTAGTAACACAGAAACAACATGAGGTAGTACCGTATCGTCGCGCCAATCCGATACAAAATCACGGTATTAATGTTTCTTATAAACATAAAGTGATAGGGGGGTAGCCAAAAAAACGTGTAAGTTCTCAAAAGTTAATTCTATAAAATAAAATACTTCGCAGCCTTTTCTACACTTTCTCCACCGTTCAAAACTGGCTACAAAAAAAACAAAACTTTGCGTTTTCAAGAACTTCTATCAAAAGTGATTCCTACAAAAAAAAATGTCGCAGTCGTTTCATAAACTCCCCCTAACAAAAGTTAGTAAAAAGTATATTTACCCCCCCCCCCTCTCCCCCTTGGTCAAGAGACAGGGGCAACTGCCCTCTTTATGGACGCCCATGCCTAACAAAAAATTGTATTTTATTACTCTGCGTGGCATACTGTCCAATTTTTATTTATTACCTACCTAGCTTCTTAGAAGCATTGTCACTATACAGTAGTCTCGCTGCACCAAATTGTAGCTGCGAGCCAATAACATGAACAGATAAATGTCATGTGACCAACGCCAAATTCGTGCCTGACAACTATTTTTAAATCGTTAAACCATGGATAAAATAATAAACACATTTCACCTTTAAAATTAATTTAAATTTTAACAGGCTTAGACAGAAGCTCACTATATAAACAATATATAGAGCCTGTATAATAAGCATAAAATATAAAAACAATCGAATAGAAATAGATTCATTATGCAACAGTTGATTTTTTTACTCACTAAGAACCTTCATAAATGGCTTTATTTTATTGCACCTATCACCCTTTACCAAGACAAATTAAACTTTAATTTTAGATCTAAAAGTTAATATACCAGGGTTACCATACATCCTTAGATTTGTCGTAAGTTCCCGGTGACCCAGTTTGGGCCTCTAATACCGATAAGCTATTTACCTTAGTATATTTTGTTCACTATCAAGAGAATAACCCATTTCGATAAAAAACGAAACAAAAAATTTAATATAGCCCATTTTTGATTGCAACAAATCGACTGGATTTCGTTCAATTCTTATCCTTACCTAACATGAATAAGAAATTTTGAAAGCTCAAACACCAGTTTTGACAAAATGGTGAACGCGCCTTGACCATTTTACCCTGCGGCGCATTATAAACCATCCCGGTCTAAGCCGAAAAATGTATGGTAACCCGGAGTTAATAGCACAACTACTAGTTACGTCTTTTTAATATTAACGCTTAGATATTCTGTTATTGGCACAGACAATCCAAAAAGGAAAACATAAAATTTAGCCCAAAATTACCCCCGAAATTACTTCTTGTTCGACCACCTATAATTTTTTTCAGTGTATCATTATTCTCTCTGGATGTAAATTGTTTCACGTCAGCCGAGAATAAATTCAGCTGTATATAGGCAACTTCTATAACATGACAACAAAATTTACCTAAAACATGAGTTGCGCGCTGCAAGATAACGGACTTATTACGACATTGTTTTGTCTCAATTTTTGAAGTCTTAAAGATAAGACATGGAAGTTCTAAGGTACATGGCTATTTTTTTGAAAAAAAAATTCTTAGCTACGATATTAACCTTGGAAAAGTGCCTAAAAATACGCACCTTTAGTGGGCATTTTCTTATACATATTCTTATTTTTTTCAAAAAAGGGCTTTGTACCTTAGAAATACAAACATTCCTTTATTAAATTTTAAATTGTCCCGACAAATATTTCAAATAGCCTTTGCAGAATCCTGCAGTAGCGAAACGATGTTTTTCATCCTCTAAATTTGCGCGTAGTAGAGCCTTAAGAAATTTAAGTTATATACAGGGTGCGACGAAAACTTAAAATACCTGAAAATCGTGTTTGGAAAAAGAATATTCTTAAAAAAATTTCTGTTCCGACAAAACTAATCTTATTACGAAATAATGTAAGCTATATTACACAATGTGCGATAAATTATTAAGGCAATAATAACCTTAATATATAAAAACAGTTAATATAATTTTCGAAATAATATTGATATTTGAACTAAAATTAGTATCTAGGGTTTTTTTCGATATGCGAAATTTGAAATTGACGTTAGTATGGTCGCACTTGTAGAGGACGCCACCTATATGTCTTTATTCTTGATAAGTCATAACTTTTTATACGTGCTTCTATTACATTTTCAACCAAAAAAATAGATTTCTTTATCATTGTTACGTGAAAAGGCTTAGGTTAGGTTAGGTTAGGTAAGAGTGGCAGACCCTTGCTTCTAACCAAACAGTCTCACATAGTCCTGATTAGGTCCGTTGTGATACCACACGTGTTCCGTAGAACCCACCTTCATCAAATATCTGATGGTTAGTGCGACGTAACCGCGGAAGGATTTTAACAACTCATTCAAACCAGCCACTCCTATTCAGAAATCTGCTCAGCCGTCCAAGTTGTAAGTTGCTTAGTTCCTCCAGGCTATCGAAAGATGGTTCACCCAGAGTAGTGAACCTCCTTCTTGCGAGGCCAGGGCATTCACACAAAAAATGTTGAATACTTTCTTTCTCTTCTCTGCAACTTCTGCAGAAGTCGTTAGTGGGTATTTGCATACGTTCGGCATGTCTACCAAAGAGGCAATGTCCGGTAACAACCGCAGTAATATTTCTCACGTCTTTTCGACTGTGTCTCAATAGCTCTGCGGTTCTCTTTTTATCGAATGTGGGCCACAGTTGCCTGGATGTACTACAGGTTGCCAACCCTGTCCATCTGTTCTGTGCAAGCTGCTTAGCCGTGTAGTCAATCTCCTCTTTGACCAATCCCAGTGGTTTGTTCACTGTATTGTCTGCTAGATCAGCTGGCGTGCCTGCACCCTCTCTTGCGAGCGCATCGGCAGCCTCGTTGCCATCTATTTTGGAGTGTCCAGGAACCCAGCACAGAATAACCCGATGTTGGTTGCCAAGTGTGCATAGATTGTTGCAGTATCGCTTTACGAGCTTTGATTTAACGCTGCTGGAACAGATTGCCTTAATCGCCGCCTGACTATCACTGAAGATGGTGATTGACGAGGCTACTCCCAAGCCAAGGTGTTCTTGCAGGATATTGACCGCCTTCTCTACTGCCAGTACTTTCGCTTGAAAAATACTACAATAGTTGGGGAGTCTATACGATTTCTGTATTTGTAAACTTTCGGAAAAGACCCCGGCTCCCACACCAACGTCCATTTTTGAACCGTTTGTGAAGATTGCGTGATCTGTTTTCGTTATATTCTGATTGCCTTCCCACTCTTCCCTACTCGGAATGAGTATAGAATACCTTCTATCGAAGCACGTTATTGGGAGAGAGTAATCAGTCGGGTCTCGTAGATTATTCCCCGGGTGGATCTTTAGTATACTGCTGTGCCCGTAGTTGGTTTCCTTCCAGAATTTCGACTCTTTCAGTGGCAGGGCACTGAAAAGGCTTGCTTGGTAGCTCGGTAGAAATCGCTACAAGCAATCGAAAACATTGACAATAAATAAAATAGTGGAATTTAGTTTCCGTTGAAATTTATAGAAAGAAACTTAGCGGCAAGCGGACAGAGTAGTGCGACTATCTTTTGCATTAAAGTACACAGGGACGCCAAAGGTAAAGGGTTTCCTGGTGCACAGGTAGACAATGACAGGCTATTTCGTCCTTATTAGGACTCATCAGAAAGCCATAACCTGTAAGCAATTCTTTAAATTGAAATATTTTACTTACACGGACACTAAGCTATACTACTTTATTTTTTAAACACGGCATTGTATTATGGATTAGTGCGGCACCCCAGTGGGCTACTGCACCGCGATCTATATTTGAATCTACAAACCCGTATAAAAAATGTTGGGATGCGCAAAAACGTTTCCTATACTGGATGTGTTGGGCTACCGTACTTGTTTTATTGTTAGGTCTATGTATTCACGTCTAATGTCTATCTTTTGCATTGAGTTGATTTTTACAGATAGCGATACTAGGTTTTCATCATAATATTTATTCTTAAAAATATCTTGAAAGCATATTTTCCCTGTATTGTGAATTGCTTACAGGTTATGGCTTTCTGATGAGTCCCAACAAGGACGAAACAGCTTGTCATTGTCTACCTGTGACCCAGGGAACCCATTACCTTTGTCATCCCTGTGTAATTTAATGCACTACTTTATCCGCTTGCTGATAAGTTTTTTTCTATTGAAAATAAATTTCTCGCTTTTTATTTTTGTTAAGTACAGAAATGCCTGTTTCTTATACAGTGTGGTCGATTAAGTGTACAACAAATAAGATTTTTTATGCGTGGCACAACTGAAATTTAAATTCCTCCAAAAGTTGATACATATTCGATAACCATTTAGAAGGTGTTCAAGTCAAACAGCATAAAGGGTATGTAAAAATCTACCCCAGTAGTCATGGAAAGTAAATGAGAGCAAATAGTATATTTTGACAGTTTGTCTTTGGTATTCTCCAATTAATAATAAATATACATTTTTCTTTCATTTATTTTCCATGGCTAATCAGAATGGTTTTATTAGATTTCGGTTAATTGTCCACTATCGACTATTCTACTACCCTATATAGGTATAAGAAATAGAATAATACAAATAAATAATTAAATCATAATGTTGGGTTGCACAAATATTTTAATCCAGAACTAACCAGCAAGTGTGTGTGTGTTTGAAATGGCTTTGACAGGCATTATGTATTCACAATGAAAAGTGCCTGATTAGTATATTAAAAATTAAGGTAACCGGGCCAATATGCATGTGATCAAATTTATATCTGCCAATGTCATATATGTCACAGTTAAACTTGTGTCTGTTTGAAGGTTGGAGACAATGATGTTTCTTGAATGATAGAAGAGTTTTGGACTTGCATTGTCTTTATTTGTTTTACATCACAACGTTTTAACTGGTAAGTATCTCCAGTCGACTTCAGGTAAATACTAACTTAAGTAACTACAGCTCTATTTATACTAGCTAGATGCACTGGAGCATGACCGATATGGGTGCAGTCATGCGTTTAGTTCGTGTGCGGTATTTTAAGTTTACATCTACTTAACAAAGGTTTCCAGATATTTCTTATATATAATGATGGCTTACTGTTAGTTACTTTACTTATTTAGTATTCACCTGAAGACGACTGGAGATACTTACCAGTTGAAACGTTGTGATGTAAAACAAATAAAGACAATGCAAGTCTAAAACTCTTCTATCGTACAGTTAAACTTGCTGGTGGTTAATTAATTATTATTAAAATTCTTTGTGCAACCCGACATAAATAGCAATAAACTATCATTTTGTCATAGCACCTACTTGGCCCATCTTATACGTATGAAAAAGGACATCATTTACATGAAACGAAAAGTAAGTTTTTTGAAAAAGGAAATTCTTAAACTCCTGAAAATAAAATTTGGAAAAACTGTCGACATTAACGAACTGGAAATAGCAATAATTCAGAAATCTTTTCAAAAAAACTACGTCAACGAATTAGAAGAGGTCATGTTGAAAAAGCTAGTTTACGAATTAAGGGTTAAAATGGCAGATGTCCGGGGACTGTATATCCATGAATTGGAACTTTGGCAGGTAAGAACAACGAAACTTCCCGTTCTCATTTATGATCGAAGGGTGATTCTAAATTGAAAATTTTTTTAAATATGCGAATCAATTTATACACAAAAATTGAAAAAAAAAATTATAGAACTGTTCGTTGGAAAGTATGAACCTACAAAGCGTATTTTGTGCTTATACTAGCAAATTAATAAGTAAAATGAATAATAAAGATTTTTTACCCCGTGGACACACTGTACCAAGGGTGCCTTTTGTAAAAATAAAATCCCTTTGATAATCCTATCTATAACATTGCTATCATAACTACTTTTATTCAAAATAATACAACCCGAAATTGATGAATTTGTAGTAAACATACAATGATATTTAAAAATCGGGTTGAGACTTTCTAGCCCATCCCTGTACGTATCAGGAACGTATGTCACTGCGAATAATGTTGAGTTTCACACACTATGTATACGATGTTCCATGAAGAAAAAGACACAGTGGTGGCGCCAGAAAAATTGTAATGGGTGGGCATAAGCGGGCCCAATATTTTTAGGAAGGGCACACTTCTTCCTCAAAAGTGACTTCTAAAAAAAACGTCTCTTCTTTCCGAGATTTCCCTCTTTATTCAAAAATAATTTCTAAAAATGTATTTCCCTGCCAACACTTCTCTCTCGACTCTAAAAGAAAAAAAGTGGACAATTTTGGGTGGGCACCCTTACTTTCAGGGTAGGCCAGTGGCCACCCTGTCCCTTTTCCTGGCGCCGCCGCTACAGACATTTTTCAACTCTTAAATACTCTAGAAGGCCATGATCAGTGGCAAATCTAGGGGGTTATGAGGCTGTATCCACCCCCCCTCCCCTGTCCCCCCGAAAACCCACAAATAATAAGTTTAAAAATTAATAATATGAATTAGTAAAATATTTACCTACTGTAAAATTTAAGTTTCAGAAAAAAACGTTCTTTTTTTATTTTTCCAGGCTTTTAATGTCTGTAATATTTTTTGGTAAATTATTATAGATTAAGATTTACCTTTGTTTACTCTAAAAAAATTTGGAGAAGTCGTCGACTATACCCATTTTTTATCACCTCAACACAAAATACTGGATTTGCTACTAGCTATCAGGGACGGTTCAACGGGGGGGGGGGGGGGGGGGGGGGGGGGGGGCCTGTACCCCCAACATTTTTTAAAAATATCTTGAGAAATTATTTTCGATACAATAATTTAGCATATGTATATAAGTATCGAATGGCTAACTATTTATTAATTTGAAGAAGTAGTCCATTAAAGGGGAGTGGAAATTCAGAAGGAAAGAAATAAGAACACAAAGTCTTCCTCCACTATTATATTAAAGAATTTCTTATGGTTTAGAAAAACTTTTTTCTTTACATGTTTCGAATGCAGAAGCATTCATCTTCAGGAGATTGAATTAAAAGCAGAAACTGATGGATATCACGTTAACGGAGCATCAAAATGGTAAGTTTAATGAGTAGAACGGTGAGAAAAACAATACATACGTGGCATTGTAAAAAGAAATATATATGGGATTAAGGCCTAGGGCACTATAAGAGTTTAAATGTGAAATAAAAGGTATAACATCTATGTGTGAGAAGAATAGCGGATATACATATGCAGGGTGTCCGGTAACTTATGGGCCGTAGAGTAACTGAAGATACTAGACATCAAACTAAGCCGATTATGTCATATAAGTTTTTTCGGATTGTCACTTTTGTTTTTGTTTTTTTGGTAATTTAATTATTTACTATGTTTTTTTATGCTTTGGGATGTTTAAAGGAAAATATCTCGAAAACCGTTAAATATATTAAGATCAATTAAGTACACCTTTTTGACTCAGAAAATGCCCTTTTTGAGAAACTATAATTGAAAAACACCTAATATCACAGGTAAGAAAAAAAATCATAGATTTATGAAGCCCAGTGTATGCAACTAGCGCCCTCTAGTTTGAAACTTAAAAATTTCTACAAATTCTTATTTCTTGCTCAACATAATATTGCCAACTTTCAATTCGATTCATCAAACCGTTTTAAAATTATGGCTTATTTTCGAGAATAAACTTTTACTTTCAACACCCTGTATCTCTAGAACGAGTAACAATCCGAAAAAACTTATATGACTTAATCGGCTTAGTTTCATGTCTAGTATCTCCAGTTACTCTACGGCCCATAAGTTATCGGACACCCCGTATATGAAATTGAAAAAAAGAGGTTAAAAATTATTCAAGAAAATTGTTGGCTGATCATTACAGAAAAAATAGAGAATGAAATGTGAGGAAGATAAAAGTTATTAAATTGTATTAAAAATGAAGTTTTTTGTTTTTCTTATTAGAACTACCACTTTAAACAAAAAACTTCATTTTTAATACAATTTAATAACTTTTATCTCCTCACACTTCATTCTCTATTTTTTCTGTAATGATCAGCCAACAATTTTCTTGAATTGGAACCCGTTCTTTTTTTAATTTCACATATATCCGCTATTCTTCTTACACATAGATGTTATACTTTTTATTTCACATTTAAACTCTTATAGTGCCCTGGGCCTTAATCCCATATATATTTCTTTTTACAATGCCACGGGTGTATTCTTTTTCTCACCGTTCTACTCACTGAACTTACAATTTTGATGCACCGTTAAGGTGATATCTGATTATTTTTTTTCATTCCATCTCCTGAAGATGAATGCTTCTGCATTCGAAACATGTAGAAAAAAAAGTTTTTCTAAACCATAAGAAATTCTTTAATATAATAGTGAAGGAAGACTTTGTGTTCTTATTAATTTCCTGCCAATGAACATAAGTATCGAATGGCTAACTATTTATTCAGTTCCTGCCAATGATCATAAGTATCGAATGGCTAACTATCTATTCTTTTCCTTCAAATTCTAAAATTTTAAAAAATATAGCATGTTCCTTATTTTAAAATTCGGCTTTCGTAATCTTGATACTCCCCCAATATGTTAGGTCTAGAACCGTCCCTGCTGGCCATGAATTTATTTACATAATAAAAGGTGTAGATAAAAGTTTAAAAAATTAGGTCGTAAATTATTATAGTATACTGTGTTGCATCTAAAAACTTTTATTAAAAAAAGCTCAATAAATTAAAATAGTAGTAATTGACTGAATATTGATCCATTTTTATTAATATAAAAAAAATTTAAATTTATTTTAGAAAAAAATTGTCGCTTGTCAATTTGAATTGGCCAAAGCAATTAAAGAAAACACTAAACGTCTCGCATTGTTGACCGTAATAAGCAAGGAAAAGAAGGAGTTAGCAAGATTTGTCGATTCTCAAAACAGAAAAAGGGAGAGAGTGGAATTAACTCAAAATATACATACCGATTTTATGAATGGTAAGGCATAAAGCATCATGATGGTCTTGCGATTTGACTGAACAGAATTTGACATCGCTCATACTTTCGATTTCCTGTTACTAATTTGTTCGATATTCTCTACATAAACGACGTGGCTCGAATAGCGAATTGGTATTGTTATTCTTGTTTAATCTACGTGTCGTCATCCAGTGGCGGCTCGTCAGGTGAAGTAGGTGAAGGGGCCCTTCACCAAAAAAAATAAATAAAACCAATTAATGTACCAATATAGCTACCATTCTAGCCCTTAAAAGATAATTATGTTCGAATTAATAATATTAATTTAATCCGAATATAGCTATGCATAATAGGTCCACGGTTAACTCCGATTGACAATAATTATACACTCTCGTGCATTTTGGCACGTCCCAGTCGACCGCCGTGTTCTCTACTCAACAGCATTGGAAGGCAAGCAGAGCCATCCAGTCAAGCGGTTTTGTTTTCTCCTCACTATGGTTACGTGACTTCACTGGCGTCCGAAACGCGAGACATCACGCGGCAGCATGAATAAATTTGCATTTTAAAGAAGTGCAATTTGAAAATAGATCAGTCGTATACCATTGTTTTATCATAGGTTCGAGACGTTCGGGTATTTATTTTTGAGGCTTCGCGTAACTTACGGTTATAGATATCGTTTTTACTGTTATTTACTGTGGGATTAAAAAGTTTTGTTTTTGTTTTTTCAATAATGTGGAAGTACCTACTTGGTTCAATTGTTATTGTGTGTTTTAAAAATGAACCCAATTAATGACATAGTTTGTAATTTGTTGGAAACTCCATTCAGTCGTTGGACAGATATGGATAAGAGAGCCGTTTTGTTACACGGGCGACCTACTGAAATCTTAAACATAGATTTTAAAAAAGAGGCAGATCCTATAAGATCAATTTTAAGAAAATAATTGGCTATATGTACTAGTGCCGCCTTACAAAAATTGTTTTGTTGGTCGTGTTTACTCTTCGAATAAATACTGCGTTTGGAATAGGGACGGATTTACAGATTTTTTAAATATTACTCGATCGTTGCGTGAACAAGGGGATTCTGGAAAATACTTAAAATGTCAGTTAATGTTAAGAAATTTTGAACAAAATCAAAATACTATTGCCGATGCTTTAAAAGAAAACGCTAGACGTCAACCAAAGAATCGATCTGATTTACAAAAACTAGCTCTGTAAGTACGTAATTAAAATATAACTTGGTCAATGTCTGTTTAAGTAACCGCACTATATGTAGCTCTTCACCATTTTTTAGAACCGCGAGCCGCCACTGTCGTCATCACAATGTGTGTACAAATTTCAAAATCACAGAGGCTACAAAATTACTGTACAATGTCACATCCATTTTAACTTATACCTATAACAGCATATTAAAATCGAGTCTCGCAGTTCTTGCACCAACAGTCTTATATACTGATGATAAGTCTGAATGTTATACTATAGCCATTTACCCCCTAATTCACTAAATTTAAATGAAATAGTATATTACATAACAAGTGATGAAAGTGATACTTTTCAAACGAGGAGATATTTAGCACGAGGCATCAGCCGAGTGCGGAAATTGACCGAGTTTAAGAATAATCACTTTCACACGAGTAATGTACACTATTTTTCTACGACCACAAAGAATTATTAAAAAAACCTTTGATTTGTAAAAAAAATATTTCAACTCTAGAGCTGAAAAAAAATATTTCAACTCTAGAGTGGAAATACAAGGCACACTATTTAATTTAAACATATGATGCCAATTTAATAGATCGAAAGGTCACAGGTTCAAATTCCATCAGGAATACTTGACTTTTTTTTATAAAAACATTAAATAAATTATAAAATTATTTTGAATTGAAATCTTCCTTCTTTAATGATTTTTTTTATTTAATCAAGGAAAGATGCATTAAAAATAAATTTAAAAAATTCACCCAACAAGGAAGATTTCAATTCAAAATAATTCTATAAATTATTTAATGTTTTCATAAAAAAAAGTACTCCTGATGGGATTTGAACCTGTGATCTTTCGATTCGTAGGTCATGGCTCTAGTCTCTAGGCTATGGCGACCCATAAACATTTTCTGCTTAAGTTTAATATATGACATTTTCTTCAGCGGGGCTTGTTTTGACTGGTAATAAATTTTCCAGTATATTCTTAACTTTTTTATAATTTCAGATGGCGTATTTTCACACTAATTCTGAATCACTCAACAAATACGTGATAAATAAACTAAACTGCTTTCTAAAATTTGTTCTTTTTAAAAAATAGGTGTGGTCTGTCAAATTGGCATCATATGCCTAAATTAAATAGTGTGCCTTGTATTTCCACTCTAGAGTTGAAATATTTTCTTTCAACACGCGTGTGATATTCGGCGCTTTCGAGCCAAGTTAACCGTGCTTTTTTTCTCATTTTTATAGGTGGTCGTAGGAAAAGAAAATTAACCCCGTCACATCGGCAATAATGAAATTAGGAAGATTTTGAATTTAAAACTGTTTAGTGTATATAGCTGCAAATATCTGACCTTATATCAAGTAAATGATACAAACTTTTCCAATGAATTGCAGACCGTACAGTATCAGTCGGAATGACAGTCTTGATAAAGAAATGACAGTAATACTGATGGTGTAAGGGCAAATTTTAAGGAATCGTGGTCGGACTGATGTAAATTCTAATAAGAAAAAACTGATGCGATAATCACGAAGGACTGATATCATTCAGACTGTCATTCCGACTGATAGTGTACGGTCTCTAAATACTGTCTTTAATTATAGTCGAAAATTTTAAATAAAAAAAGGATGTATAAGTATATAAAACATGAAAAGACAAGCGAAAAAGTAACCCTGATAATTAATTTTTCTAGACTTAGTAAAATTGGAAAATATAATTGCCGAGCAAAATCGAACGTTGCAAGATCTAAAAGAAGAAATAAAACTACTGAAGACAAAAGGTTAGTGCCTAAGAACATAATAATTATATAAATGGTTTTTATGAGCTATTTTATTAATTTTAATTCTTCATTAGGGCTCTGAAACAATAAGATATTTTTTCTTGCTTTAAACTTTGAGTGGTAAAAACTGATTCTAAGTCTGTTTCCTTCTTATACAGCTATAGATCATGAAGATTGATTATTAAAACAAAATATATCTGAATGGAAACATGACAATTACATAACTTTTTTTTCAATAAGTGTTCAAAAATCAACATAAACAGCAATTTGGAAGATTATACGTGGCAGCAACCAAATAACAATCAGAATTTTTTTCAGCCTTCTTTTTATCAACACAGATAACATGAGCGAACTGTATTTATTCTTATACCGGATTAGTTTTTTATAATTGCTAAGGAAAAAAAGAATTTAATTTGCTGCCAGGCATTTTAGGAAACAAAGTGATTGGGCCATTGTTTATTAATGGGAATTTAAAGGGCGAGGCATTTATTTAGATATGTTGAAAAATACCATTAATCCGCTTATCACTGAAACCATTGAAAACCAAATCGAAGCCGATGGAAACCCTATACTTCATGAGGCTGAAATATATTTCCAGCAAGACGGCGCTCCTCCTCACTATGTTCTTCCGGTTCGGCAATGGCTAGACGACGAGTTTCCAGATAAATGGATAGGGCGAAGAGGGCCTATAGAATGGCCTGCTAGATCTCCTGACTTGACGCCATTAGACTTTTTTCTATAGGGCCATTTGAAATCTATTGTGTTCACTCCCCAACCTGAAACTTTGGATGAACTTTGTCAACGCATCATCGAAAGCTGCCATGATCTACCACAACATGTTTTTGAAAATGAGGAATTTGAACATCGCCTATATCATTGTTTGGCCAATAACGGGCAACATTTTGAACACTTATTGAAATAAAAAGTGATATTTTCGTGTGTTTTTTTTTCTATCTGAACAAATTAAGATAAATAAAGAATTTTCTCGAAAACGAATCGACCGATTTTAAAAACTCAAACGTCAAAATAAAGCACTTTGAAAGACCTTTCAAACAAGCTATTACTTGATACCCCTTGTCATTTAAAATTTTTAAGGGGATGACCCCGGGGGGTAGAGGGTAAAAGGGGGTGAAGTAGTTTTTGGTTAAAAAGTTGTCCCCTGTGGCACATCTTTTGACGTGTCTCGGCGTTTTTTCTTTTAATCAGTGGTTTTCGATAAATCCGTGGTGGGAAGTTTTCAAATGAACACCCTGTATAGAAAGTGAAAAATATAAACTTTTGTAAAAGCAATGATGTTAATGAAAGTTTTGGTAATTAAAGGATTTTTCATAAACATAATATTCCGAAGGTGCATGGGGAGAAAATGACTGACATTTTATTCTTATATATTTGCCTTTTACCTTCAGACTTGCCAGCGGTTAGCTAGGTCTCCATTCCCTCTTAGAGATGATTAAAAAGATCAAACTTAATAATAATATTAAAAAGGGTATCTGACCCGCGACAGTTCTTTAAAAGCCCATGCTATTGTGGAATTTAGGCAGTAGAAAAATAAATGATTATACGTAATGCCTTTTATAACAATCTTTATTCAATAAGAACTTTAAAAAAAAAATATTATAGGTTACGTATTTATTTTTTAGGAATGGCTCAAGAAATTTTAAAACGGAAAGAAAGGTTGACCGAACATGAAAAGATGCGCGTAGAACACGAAGCGAGAGCCGAACATGAAGAAACAGCCAGAAAATGGATTGATTATGATGAATACGTCAGCGAACCGGAGGTGGAAGATGAAATGATAGAGGAGGAGGAGGAAGAGGAGAAGGAGGAGGAGGAGAAGAAGGATGAGGAGGAGGAGAAGAAGGAGGGGGAAGATGAAAAACCAGAAAAGGTCAAAGAACAGATTAAAGCAGATATTACCATTCCCGGATAGTAAGAATATTTAACATACCTTTATTTAATTAAATATTCATAGACCAAAAGGCCAACGTAATATTAATTTGTTTTTGAAGCGACAGAACTGATTGCTGAAATGACACTATATCGTGAACATACTTCGAAAACCTACTAAATCCAAATTAGGGTAAATTAAAGACACTTATATAATGCTTCATTCTTGACTGGAACAGTTAACTAATTGTCCTTATGAAGATAATTTAATGGATCGCTTATTATGTAAGAATGGACTTGATATCATTAATATTCTTAAGGGTACCTGGCTGTATTTTTTCAAGAAATTTATTTTTCAAACAGCAACCCATCTTTGTATTATTTTAAAAACATTCTTCATTTAACAAGAAGACAATATGTGTAATTTTACTTTGTTATAATATCACTTTTTATTTACTGATTAGTTACTGCACTTTCGTAGTACTACTACATTATTAAACTGAATAACTTAAACTACGTTTCACAGTTATAAATAGGTTTTTAACAAAGGGTGATTATAAATATTAAAATAAAAATAGAATATTTATCCCTTAATCTAGTAATTGATCCCTTTAGTTTAATATTTATAAGCACCCTTTATTAAAAACCTATTTATAACTGTGAAACGTAGTTTAAAGTATTCAGTTTGATAATTTAGTAGTACTACGAAACTGCAGTAACTAATTAGTAAATAAAAAGTGATATTATAACAAAGTAAAATTACACATATAGTCTTCTTGTTAATATGCAATATCACAAAGTAACGGACTACTCAATCCAATATCCTTCATTTAATTTTCTTTCTAATGGTTTATCACAAGATAATAATTATTCATTAAGTGATAAAAATTAACAAGAAATAATATGAATGTAATTTCTAGATCCGTATAAGCCATAAGAAGATGTGTCAAGATCAGTGCTAAACCTAAACAGTACTAAACCCAAAATTAACTTAACACACTAGTGGCGCAAGTCTAAGAGCTCGAGTCTAAAAGTCTAATTGCAACCAAATGTTTCGTCCCACGCTGGGACTCTTAATCTAAATCTAAAAAATATTTATTAAAAAAATGTAAAACCAACACAGCACAAAATCAATATACTAGTTTGCCTTTTGGTATATAGGTATCTATTACATGCCAAAATTGATGATTTTATAAGAAATGATGTATTTTTGGCTTAGAATATGTTAGTTTTTTCGGAAATGCTTAGTTTTTAAAATTTTTCTTCTAAAAGTCCTGTTTTGTATTTCGGACGCGTATATCGTCTTAGTTATTGGTTTGGATGCAATTTTAAATTAAAACGAGTAAAAAGAATATTTTATAGTATTTTCTATTACATACTTTTTGAAGAAGTGTCATAATTTACAATAAAAAAAATAGCTCGGGAAGAAACGTAAATACTTTATTATGAATCCAAAACCTAACCCTTATGCAACACGGCATTTTAAGAAGGAATATTTCAAAATCTAAACCGGCTCTCAGAATCGTAATCTGCTCTCCAAAAAAACATGATTTCTGAAAAATCATCAATTTTGGCGTGGTGAGCGTTTAAGATAATATTCATATTATTTTTTAAAATAAAAATATTCTTCGAAATTTGATAATAGTTGGGTAAAGAAGACTCTTCGCCTGCGACGCTTTTCCGCCTTCCTAACTAAGTACAAAATGATGAAATTTATGTAGTCCCGATTGCCCTCCCAGAAAAAAATCCTAGTTACGCCCACTCCCCCCCCCCCCCCCCCCCCCCCTCCTCCAAACATATTTTCTGGTTCTGCCACTGTTTGACACTGACCACAAAGTGTCATGTAAATCTAGGGACTTTAACAGAATGTTTACATTGGAAACATCAAAAACATCTTTGAGTTTGGAATATCGTGAAATAAGTTTAAAAATATATATAACCAAAGTTAATTTAATTTAACAAATTTATCTGTTCTGTATCTGTTTAAAGGTTGGAGACAATGACGTTTCTTGAACGGCAGTAGAGTTTTGGACTTGCATTGTCTTTATTTGTTTAGAATCACTACGTTTCAACTCGTAAGCATCTCCAGTCGTCTTCAGGTGAATTCACATGAGTTTTCTTTCCCCTTATAACTCCCACCGGTCTGTAAATCGCAGGAGATTCTAGACTGTTACAACTAACATAAAATTGAATAAGTTATATGACCGAAGTTGGTGAGAGAATATCAGGTCCTCCGTAGAGCAATTAAGGCTTAATTAAGAGGTTCTGATGGGCTTGATTCCCAGCGAAGGCATAAAATTTTTTCAATTTTAATCTTGTCTGCACGCCGGCAAACATTTTTCAATTTAAAAAGTATATATGGAAACGGATAATTTAAAAATATTTTTGGAAATGTTTTAATTGATATTGTTATGAATAATATATTTTTCAAAATTTAATTATACCTATATCTTCAAAAAAACTGCGTTTATATTTATATACATATATTAAAAAGTTTTTTTTTTATTTACAATTTAACTTTTATATAATATTAACAAATATTTAAACAAAATATTTTAATATTCTCATATATTTATAATTTAAAATATTAAGATTTGCCCCTAACAAGCACGTCTTCAGGGGATCAAAGAAGAAGTTTATTAAGGAAGATAAATAAACAAATTTATTATATTATAAATATTGAAAATAAACTCTTAATAATAATAAATAATATGATTTTTATGGTGCACATACATTTTTTACCTTTTCACTTTAAATAGTAAATTTAGACATTTTTTCTAATTCCCTTAATAATTTTGTAGCTATTCTGCAGAAACAGAAGACCTCATGAGAGACTTAGTAGAAGACCTCCTGAAAGATGTCGATAGAAGTCTAGTGAAACGCAGCACTGAAGCTATCGTACATCGAATATTAAGTAGCATATTAAAATGTCAAAGTATGCACGACATGGTCAATGAAATAATAGACAATATTCCTAGTGAGGTGGAAATAACAGAGGAAAAGCGTAGTAGTATTGATGTCGTTGCGGAGAAGTTGATTAGTATGCAGGAACCAGAGGTACTTATTTTTAAAATGTACAAACCGCACATACTTCATAGGTACCGTCAAAGTGGGTGACTTGACTACGATTTTGATATAAATGTGGTTATAGGAGACAGCTGATTCAAAAAATAAATCCCAAAAAAATGATAAAACTTGCATACGGGTCTAAGGAACATATTCCCACCTCATTTTGGCTTATATGTCATTTCGTTACTTCAAAAAAAAATATATCCAAAATTCCAAGTCACCCGCAATCCGGGTGACTTGAAAAATTGGTATAATTTCTATTTTTTGAGCTTGAAACCCACTCCAGGTGTGACTTGAAAGAAAAAAATGTGTTTTAAAAATAATTTATAGGTACCTACCTTAATTGAAACAAAAAACAGCCAAAATAAACAAAAACAAAGGAAATACATATTTTATTTTTAATTTAAGAAACATAACAAGAAATTCTTAATTAAAATAAAGCTTTCTTAGTAATACTTAAACAAATAATTGTTTTTAACAGGTAGTAATTATTATAAATAATAATTAAACAAAAAATTTTAATGCCCCCCTCCTTAATATTTCGGGCGGGTTCATTTTTTTAATGATTTGGTCGAAGGATACATCGCTAATATCCGGTACAACTGGGAAAATGAAGGCATCACTCATCTTGACAGATGGCCTCAGAAACGTGCACTGAATAAATTTATTACACTCCAGAACCTTTCCCAAAAACCTTTCCTTTTTTTTCTTGGCTGTGGTAAACTCTATCAATAGAAAGTCTTCTGGTGCAATGTCCCCTTTGGTGATTTGTTCTCTTTGGATTTCCATTAATTTATTTTCACCAAGATAATTTTTCTGTTCTGTAACAAAACAAGGCAACTTAAAATCTTCATTTTCATCTGAGCCGTCGTTGAGCAACATTTCTTCACTTCTAGACTTGCTTTGTGTTTCCAACTCTGAGAAGTGGCGGTCTTCCAATGACTGATCTGTGACACTTTCTCCAGGAGCAACAGTCAACTTTTTACGTTGCACACGTTTTCTTCTAGGATCCTTGTATCTAGATTCTTTGAATAACGATGTCATTGCCTGTGCCACCAAAGTTGTAGTTTGGCCAACATCTGGGTCTTCAACCGGAATTTTACTTAAAACTTTATCCCGATTAAGCGGACATAATCCTGTAGCCTCAAACCCAGATTTTATATTTTTTTCAGCAGAGATGGAGATTGCCTTCATAGTTTTTTTTAAAATCCGAGAAAAATGATCTTTTTGAAGAACACCTGGATTTGAGTTCTTCCATATTTTTAGTTCCTTCCGCCAGGCTATTTTTATTGGTCTAAAACAGGCTACGTCAAGCGGCTGTGTCAAATGGGTGCTGTTTGCAGGAAGGAACATAAATCTAATATTTTCAGCTTGGCATTTTCTAATTACTGCCACAGACAAATGACTCGCCAAATTGTCTCCTATTATCGCTTTGGGACCTGTTTGATGCCTATAATATGGCACAATAACTTTAAAAAACCAGTCTTCAAATAAACTTTGATCAAACCAGCCTGATTTACTTCGGTTATAAATACAACCTTCAGGGCCACCTTGAGTCCATGTGGACCACAAGTTATCTGATTTGTAGACAACATATTGGGGTAACATAACTCCAGACGCGGTTACAGCAAACATAACTGAGTGAGCAGATTTAGTGGAATCGCAGACTTTTTCGGCATTTTTCATAGTTCGTCGAATAACAACTTTCGGTCTCCTAGGGTCATCGACAAAGTTAGTTTCATCGTAATTAATCAAATTTTCTGGGGGGACATCCTCAAGAGAATGTGCTAATCTGTCAAAATATTCGTTTAAGATTTGTCGCGATACACCAGCCCTTGCTCTTTTTATGTTCTCGGCTAACCGCACTTTTAAAACATCACTGTGTCTTGTAAGGAAATCCTTACACCAGTCCTTTCCAGGCATATTGTTAACAAATTTTTTCACTGTTTTTCCAGCACGGTCCAAGTAGCTTTTAACTAAACATTTTATGTCTTCTTTTTCAAAGGGATAACCCCACTCAGCTGCTGTAGTGATGGCATCAACAATGGCTGTTCTTCAAGATAATTTAGAATAGGTTGCCCGCCAAATTTCTTAGGATTTTTTTTGTGGTATTTTCTCCATAAAGTACTTACGGGAATGTTATAAGTTTCACTTGCCTCTGCAAAACAAATTCCTTTCCTAACTGCGGCCAATGCTATACTTAATGTCTCCTTGGTGTAGCGAACGTAACCACGTCCCCCAATTTTGCGCTTATACTTCTGCGGCATAATTGTTTTCTTATTTTTCAAGTCACCCTAAAAATGTATCAAACATAAAAAAAAATTCCTTAAGGTTGGAAAACCCGA
Source organism: Polydrusus cervinus (assembly GCA_935413205.1). NCBI lineage: Eukaryota > Metazoa > Arthropoda > Insecta > Coleoptera > Curculionidae > Polydrusus > Polydrusus cervinus. The sequence continues at coordinate 50,715,194 of OW284514.1, forward strand.
ATTATAAATTGATATTATATTAAAACCTTAAAAAGAACTATTTTTTAAAGGTAATTATCACAAATTTTTACCTTAAATTAAATTCCTTCCGCTCCAGCCAATTAAAAGTTTGAGCGCTTCAAAATTCCTTGATTAAACCAAAAAGCAAGCTACACAAGCGCCACGCTGCTGGAAAGTAGGCATAGACCAAGGTCAAACGATCGCCCGTGGCTGAAGCTCCAGCTCCGTGTCGCTAAATAATTAGGTGGCTAAATATCCGACCAAGTAGAATTTTATCAAGTCACCCCTCATTTTCAAGTCACCCACTTTGACGGTACCTATTTTATTATAGAAATATTTCACCTTTAAAACATCTTATTCAGTAGGAAGAAGGAAAGTGTAAAACTTTGAAATAAAAGTTCTTTGATTTGTATAGCTGTAAGTTACATTTATCTGTTTTAGTTTACTTACCGCTCAGATTAATATTTTATGAATAAAAATAGTTTAACAAGGAAATTATCTTTGGAAGAAAAAAAATCTGAAATGATGCTTAATATTTTAGGTGACAAAAAAAATATCTTGATATTTTAAGCCAAATTATTTACCTGTCAAAATAACTCCAATTCACTGCCATCTTTTCACTTTTAAAGAATATTAATTTATGTCTCTTATTAGGTATTTCCATAAAAATATTATAAAAAACTCCTGTAGTTTCTACATTTGCATAATATTATCTTATTCGGTTGGCCTAGCTATATGAGGCGTCTTTTGGGAAAAAATACAATTTCTTCCAATATATTACACATATAAGAAGCAAGTGTTTCAGAATAAATATTCCAACTCAAAAGCGAGAATTTTTACATTCTATTATCAAAAATGATTTTGGAATTATTGCATGGTCGTGGAGAAAAATCTTTCTTATGCGTTTTGCGTGTATTTTCATATCATAACAAGATACGGAATGAATATTCTGTAATTGATCTAAACGACATAGGTTGCCATGAATTTCGAAACTGTCATTGTCAGCAGACAAATTTTAGTGCAAGTCAAAATATGAGTGAAAAATCGAATGAATCAGATATGGAACTGGATAATACTCCACCTGAAATTACAAATATTGCGAATAGTATTTTTGGTCGTAGAGAAAATATAGTCTGCTACTCGGTTGGAATGAAAATTCGATACTCGTGGTTCCTCACGCTCGCTACGGTCGCGTTTGGAATCTTCCACTCGGATCAAATTTTCATTCCAACCTCGTTACAGAATCTACTATTATTTATCTTAATTTGTTCAGATAGAAAAAAAAACACGAAAAAATCTCTTTTTATTTGAATAAGTGTTCAAAAACCAACATAAAAAGCAATTCGGAAGATTATACGTGGTAGCAACCAAATAACAACCAGAATTTTTTCCGCCTTCTTTTTATCAACATAGATAATTTATGACGGCATTTATTTAGATATGTTGGAAAATACCATCAATCCGCTTATCACTGAAACCACTAAAAACCAAATCGAAGACGATGGAAACCCTATACTTGAGGAGGCTGAGATATATTTCCAGCAAGACGGCGCTTCTCCTCACTATGTTCTTCCGGTTTAGTAATGGCTAGACGACGAGTTTCCAGATAAATGGATAGGGCGTAGAGGGCCTATAGAATGGCCTGCTAGATCTCCTGACTTGACGCCATTAGACTTTTTTCTATGGGGCCATTTGAAATCTATTGTGTTCACTCCCCAACATGAAACTTTTGATGAACTTCGTCAACGCATCATCGAAAGCTGCCATGATCCACTGATTAAAAGAAAAAACGCCGAGATACGTCAAAAGATGTGCCAAAGGGGAGAACTTTTTAACCAAAAACTACATCACCCCCTTTTACCCTCTGCCCCCCGGGGTCATCCCCTTAAAAATTTTAAATGACAAGGGGTATCAAGTAATAGCTTGTTTGAAAGGTCTTTCAAAGTGCTTTATTTTGATTTTTTAGAGCCGGTCGATTCGTTTTTGACAAAATTAGAAAAAGCTTTATTTATTTTAATTTGTTCAGATAGAAAAAAAACGAAAATATCACTTTTTATTTCAATAAGTGTTCAAACAGTTGCCCGTTATTGGCCAAACAATGATATAGGCGATGTTCAAATTTCTGACGGACATTTTCAAAAACATGTTGTGGGAGATCATGGCAGCTTTCGATGATGCGTTGACGAAGTTCATCCAAAGTTTCAGGTTGGGAAGTGAACACAATAGATTTTAAATGGTCCCATAAAAAAAAGTCTAATGGCGTCAAATCAGGAGATCTAGCAAGCCATTCTATAGGCCCTCTTCGCCCTATCCATTTATCTGAAAACTCGTCGTCTAGCCATTGCCGAACCGGAAGAACATAGTGAGGAGGAGCGCCGTCTTGCTGAAAATATATTTCAGCCTCATCAAGTATAGGGTTTCCATCGTCTTCGATTTGGTTTTCAATGGTTTCAGTGATAAGCGGATTGATGGTATTTTCCTACATATCTAAAAAAATGCCTTCATTTAAATTTCCATTAATAAACAATGGCCCAATCACTTTGTTTCCTAAAATGCCTGCCCATACATTAAGTTTTTGGGGGTACTGAGTATGCCCTTCTACAAAAGCATGAGGATTTTCATTGCTCCAATACCTGCAGTTATGCTTATTAACAAATCCATTTAGATAAAATGTGCATTCATTTCCTATTGAAATACCAGTCGCATCAACAATTTTGCGTAATGAAGTATTAGGATTTATGCCAAAATGACCCAAAACTTCAACTTAAGTTTGAGTAAATTTAGTAACAAGGTCCAAAACATACCTATGCGAAGTTATCTTTTCGGGATGCCTGGCGTTAAATGTGACAGCAGTTTGCACATTGATTTTGGGCACCATAAATTAGAATCATTTCCACTCTTTCGGCTAGTGTGTAAACCATTTTGGAAGTAAAATGTGAATCAATAAATTAATTTTCACTATCCCGAGATTGTCACAAAGGTAACTGATAGCAAATTAAATTCTTTCTTTTCCTTAGCAACTATAAAAAACTAAACAGGTATAAGAATAAATACAGTTCGCCCATGTTATCTGTGTTGATAAAAAGGCGGAAAAAAGTTCTGGTTGTTATTTGGTTGCTGCAACGTATAATCTTCCGAATTGCTGTTTATATTGGTTTTTGAACACTTATTGAAATAAAAAGTGATATTTTCGTGTGTTTTTTTTCTATCTGAACAAATTAAGATAAATAGAATTTTTTCTAATTTTCTCGAAAACGAATCGACCGATTTAAAAAAATCAAACGTCAAAATAAAGCACTTTGAAAGACCTTTCAAACAATCTATTACTTGATACGCCTTGTCATTTAAAATTTTTAAGGGGATGACCCCGGGGGGCAGAGAGTAAAAGGGGTTGTTTTTGGTTAAAAAGTTGTCCCCGTTGGCACATCTTTTGACGTGTCTCGGCGCTTTTCCTTTTAATCAGTGGTTTTCGATAAATCCGTGGTGGGAAGTTTTTAAATGAACACCCTGTAGAATATATTTGAAGAAATTGTATTTTGTCCCAACTGGCGCCTCATAATATGAGGCGACTACAAGATCTACACCAGTGTGGATTCGGAGAGAACTCGGATACCTTACAGTCTTATATGTATTATAGTGAACCATAGGTAGCAAATTATAAGAGAAACGGTATCGGTCAAATGGTGACAAAATTGCAGAATTTTGTGCCCAGTAATATTGTAAAAAAATTTTAGCTTTCTTTTTTACGTTTTGAAATACTCGAAAAGAACTAAAATTTTAAGTTTTTGGGTTTTTAAATTTATCCGACTTATTTTAACCTCTACAGAAAAACAAATAGGTACAACTTTTTTAGCTTTACACTGCCGTGTTTTTTTTTGAGAATCTCAGTATAACGTTTCATTTTTATGGAACTGTTATCAACTTTAATTTTTTAAATACGGACCAGCATTTTTTATTTTATTTTTTAAAATCTCTTTAAGCCCTTAATTCAACCATGTATCACACTTAATAATTTTTAGTTATTTTGATGTTACCTTCACATCATTGTGAATTTGATAATTACTTTTAAATAAAAACGGCCCTGACATTTATTTGATTGCTCTATGTAATCAGCAAATCAAACAATTTAAAAAAAAGACCAGCAAAAAAAACTTCTTTATATTAGTTGTTTAAACAAGTGTCCTTAAATATCGCCCGTTGAACATAAAAATGTGACTACTAGTACTCACTTCATCTGTCAACATAATATAGCCAATGTAATGCCCCGCCCTTTTCCTAACCTCATTTCTCTATTTTGTTCTCTCTACTTCAAGGGCAGAATCATTGCAGACTGAGAAGGGGAACTGGGTCGGTCTTAGAGTACTAACTATTAGTAAAACACTATTGTAATGATGATTAAAAATATATTGTAAGTTGAGAAAATATTGAAATTTAACAATCTTATTTTTCATAGTCCAAACTAAGCAAAGGCACCTGCATAAAGTACATTTTATCAACAATATAATCTTGATCCACATTTCTGTCAATCTTCTGTAACATACAGCTTTCAAAAATAATGTTAAAATGTATAAAATCATTTCTCCAAACAATTATTAAGGTTGGCACTAACAGTTCCAAAATTTAGTTACATTAAGGGAGCATTAATTCTTTCTAACTCGTAGTCACTTAAATTAAATCATCATATTCAAAGGGAGCATTATTTACTGTTTGAAAAGTTTGATTCTTCCAAATAACATGAGTAAAATCGTTTAATCCCTTAATCTTCAAAGGGAGTATTATAATGTTAGTTGCTAACTTTACTTTCTCATAAAAATTCATATTCTTTTTCAAATTTAATTTCTTAAAAATTTTATCTTAAAGGGAGCACTGACTATAAAATTAATATCTTAAATTTCCCGGCAAAGTTATTATAAAGTGTTTACCTTTTCTACAATGCATGTTTTTTCATATTAAATGCCAACTAAGGTTTAAACACTCACTTTCATATTTCAAAAAAAAATGCTTTAATTTCTCGCGGCGAAAACTGTTTAAGTCTTAAGACCGGGCTTATTACACGTTCACACTGTCTTTCTTACACAACTTTTTACCTGGTGGCGATATCCGACATTCGCCACCTTGTATATTAACTTTCAAAAATTACTTCTTGATTCTTCAAAAAAACTGTCTTAAGAAGAACTCAACTCAACTAATTGTTAACTTCTTATTGTTCTCTGTAGCACGGGCGCTGGTATTTATAGGAAGTTTTGGTATGTGGGAGAGGCTTCCCATTTCTTAAGGAATGCGACAAACAAGTCGGGGTCACTGTATTGCGCAAAAAGTTGAACTTTGTTTTTGTTAAAACAAGTCAGGGTCAAATCTGCGGGTTTACAAGGAGTTCTTAGAAAACAAGTCAGAGCCAACTACTTGACCGGTGAAGAAGTGTGAGAATGGAATTTTGCTCAAGGTTTTCTTATTTTTTCTACGAATATGTCGAAAGATTTTGTTATTGAAAAATGTCAAGAATGTATTTGAAGGTTACTAGGGTTCAAAACCAAGAAGGAATTCGCACTGAATGTCACGTACACCAAAAAGATTGCACAACTTGTTTTTGGGGCAGGATTGACTTGAAGGATTTTTAGTCGGTAGTTGTTAGCTTCAGTGAACGCTTGTGACTTGTTTTGCCACTTCGACTTCTCTGCCAAAGGTGCCTCACTACAAGGTAGATTGATAAACTGATTAAAGGATATTATTTTCTTTTAACTTTTAAAAAACTATCTTTTTGCTTTTTCAAAATATCAAGCACATTTATTTATTTAATCATTTTTCTAAACATCAGACTTGACCTTATTTTTGAAAACGCGACCCCCTTTTATTTAGTTCACGAATTTTATAATTTGTTTTTATTAATTTTAATTTATTTTTGAAAATAATGTTGTCTAGTGTACTTATGTCCATATGGCCGGGCACCACACCAAACAATCAAGTATAATCATATATCATATTTACCTGAAGACGACTGGAGATGCTTACCAGTTAAAACGTAGTGATTCCAAACAAATAAAGACAATGCAAGTCCAAAACTCTACTGCCGTTCAATCAAGTGAGGGGTCTAGAACCAAAGGCGGCAATCACCATTTTTGCCAAAATGAGTTAAATAATATAGAAATATAGTTTGACACACGCTTAAGCGATCAAAATAAAAAATGCGAACCAAATCCGGCAAAAGCCCATGAAAATTGAATGTTCAAATTCAAGGTTGGTTTCAAAACCAGCCATCTCCACATGTCGGTGGTATCAAAACCGGCAAAAACCCAAACAGCCAATCAGGTTGCTGTAATTATGGCGTGATTATTTTTACGCTCGCCACTTTGTTTACTTTTTCTGGCTTCAGTCTCAATCCAATCATTGCTTGGAGAGTGTGTTACGTTAATAATGCCATAAGCATTCTTAAAATAAATTATGTAAAAAAACTACTTAAAAACACTTTGGAGAAAACTGGAGGGAGTTACAGGAGTTGGCGTTTTACAACGAAGTTATTGTTGAAGAAACAGTCATAACAGATCCACGGGAAACCAATGAAGAATGACAAAAACTGCGAGTTTGTAGAAGAGTTACCAGCTCTTTTGATTTGGCTTAGTATACTTACTGACTTATTTTCTGTTAATAAATAATTTAAACAAACCTTTGTTATTTTGTTTTAGCTAACCGCATACATGTTTAGAATCAAATATGGCAACCTCCCAAAATGAGTAGCAAAAGCGGCAATCTCCATTTTTTTAAATTATTTATTGAAACACTGTGAAGCATTTTAGGATTTTTTGTAAGTCAGCATATTGTTTTAACACTAATAACAGTTTTTTGCAGTTAACCAAAATTTCTAAAAATGGAGATTACCGCCTTTGGTTCTAGACCCCTCAAGTATAATGTTTCCGTCATAGCCACCTTTGGTTTGTTTATGTTTATTTTATGCTTTGTTATAATTTACATTAAATCTTAAATTAGGGTTTTTGTCAGTATATTGCTTGTGTGGCTGGATTAAACTTCTTATTTTTCATTTAAAATTTGTATTTATTGTCTAATTATCTGCCTGAAATATATTATTATCAAAATCAATTTAATATGTAATTTTTGGTTAATTGTTCGATAGCCCCTTTAATCTACGCATCGGTAATCGCCGAATTAATAAAATTTGCTAAAAACAGATATTATATTGTTAATTCATTCTATAACGGTTAAGCTCCGCATTTATTTGTATGTTGTATTTGATAAAAATTGTTAAGTAACTGAAACCAGGCCCGTATTTATTTAAATGTAATTATCAAATTCCTAATGATGTAAAGATAACACAAAACGTCTCAAAATTATTAAGTGTGATACATGGTTGAATTTAGGGCTTAAAGAGATTTCAAAAGATAAAATAAAAAATACAGGTTCGTATTTAAAAAATTAAAGCTGATAACAGTTCCACGAAGACGAAAAGTTGTAGCAGCATTCTAAAAACATGGTAGTTTTTCTGTAGCTGTTAAAATAAGTCAGATAAAATTAACACACAGTTTTTTGTTGATTTATTTACATGGTCAAATTGTGGCGCACAAAGTTTTCATTTCAATGACGAGTTAGTTAATTCCCTTTTCAACCGTCGATTTTTTTAGGTTGTCGAAGACATATTACCCTGCATAAGAGAAATGCTTGAAGATAGTTTGAGGGATTCACTTTCTTGCGATCCTCACTCCTTAATTCCATATATCCTAGAAAAACTGTTAGAAACACTTCCTATAGATGTTATTGCCACTGAGGAGGCTTTGGATGAAATCGGTTAGTAACATTTTAAATTTATCTTTTTCATTTAAATGTAATCTTTTAATTTACTGTATTCGCAAAACCAATACAATATTGCTTTAAAAAGTATAAAATAAAGTGTTAATATCGGGTTGTATAAATATGATTAACAATAATAACTAACCAGCAAGTTTGCCTGTGGGATAAATAAAATTGGCAGGGATTATTTATTAGTTTTTAATTTTCTAATCAGGCACCTTTGCTTATGAGCAAGTAATGCCTGCCAATGTAATTTATGTTACAGTCAAACTTCCTGGTTAGGTAATCATGGTCAAAAATCTTTATGTAACCCAACATAAGACTATTACCTATATTAGCATCTCAATAATAATTCTTAGCAAAGATTTTTAATATAACACTGGTCAACAAAATTTAAGATTTTTTTTGTCCCACGAGCTGAAGTGGGTGTACTTGGTAGTACTTTTTAAACATATTTCATATATGTTTTCAGAATTTTTCCATCACGCAGGGTTTTAAAGTGACAAAGCAATGAATTTTTGTGAACGTATATATTATAATATGGGTATAAGTTATGAAAAAATAAAGTACAAAGTGATATATTTACTTAGAAAATGTGGTCATATATGACTTTCGACTGTACTTTGCATCAGAAACATCTCTCTTCAGCGTCCAGCAATAGTCTGCCAACATAGCGGGGCTCCATTTGCCTTGGTATCTCTTCTCCATGTCCAGAATGTCCTGGTGAAATCGCTCGCCATGTTCGTCACTTACTGCTCCAAGGTTTTTCGGAAAAAAGTCCAAGTGTGAATGAAGAAAGTGTATTTTTCTCTACTTTATTTTCGGATTTACGATTTCCCAAGAAGCCGTTGCAAATGTCCTTGAAAGAAAACCATGCTGCTTTTTCAACTCCATTCAGAGCCTCACTAAAGTTTTCATCTCGAAGTAGCTCTCTGATCTGAGGTCCCACAAAAATACCTTCCTTTATCTTGGCATCACTGATTTTAGGGAACTTACTTCTCACATATGCAAACGCACTGTTAGTTTTATCCATACCTTTAACAAAATTCTTCATTAACCCAAGCTTAATGTGCAAAGGTGGTAAATACATTTTTTGGGGATCAACAAGTGGGATACCACTGACATTCTTATTTCCTGGTGTCAGGGAAGTTCGTTTAGGCCACTCTTTCTTTTCATAGTGATTTTTCCTATCTCGACTGTCCCATTCGCATAGGAAACAACAATACTTTGTGTAACCGAGTTGCATGCCGAGCAAAAGTGAAACAACTTTCAAATCGCCACAAATATTCCACTTAAAGTCTATATATTTAATTTTTTCCAAAAGAAGCTTCATGTTGTCATATGATTCTTTCATGTTGCCTGCATGAGCCAAAGGAACAGAGGGGAACTTATTTCCATTGTGGAGTAGTACCGCTTTCAAGCTTGATTTGGAAGAGTCAATGAACAAACGCCACTCATTTGTACCATAGTCATGCCCAAGTGCCTTCATAACAGAGCATACATCATTACAAAATACAAGCCCATCTTCCATAGAGAAGAATTCTTCAAACTCTGCATGGCGCTTACGATAAAAAGCAACTTTTGTGCCACTCTGTAGAAGATTCCAGTCTTTTAATCTAGAACCTAGAAGTTCGGCTTGCTTCTTAGACAAGTTTAAATCGCGGACAAGGTCGTTAAGTTCTTCTTGACTTAGAAGATGCGGCGCACAAGAAGACGAATCTGGTGTAAATGTTGGATCCAGATCAATATTTTCGGCTGAAAAACTTTCGTTGTTTACTTCGTCATCGGCAGTTTCATCGTCGCTCGGTGTCATATTTTGTGGGGGGTCAGGCACAGGTAATTCCGGACTGTGCGGCACTGGTCTCAGTGCAGATGGAATATGAGGATATTTAACAGTATGTTTGGATTTAGAAGTTATACCACTGATATTTGTAAGACAAAAATAGCAATCGGTAATATGGTCTGATGGTTCCCTCCAAATCATGGGAATAGCAAAAGGCATATGTCGTTTACCTTTTGCCCACGCTGTAAGAAGTCTGACACACGTAACACAGCAAATATGGGGAGCCCAGCTTTTGTCTTGATCGCCGACTTTACACTTGAAATACTGTTCATAGCATTTATTAACGAGAGGCGTGAAAGACCGTTTTTGAGATTTAAATGTCAATTCACCGCAGATGTAGCAAAAAGAGTTCGGGTGGTTTACACAATTTCTTGGCATTTTTACAGGTGAGTTACACTACAATAGCTTAAAATGCACCACAGCACATTCTTCAAAACGTTAAAAAAGTCTGCGTATATGTTCATTCACCGAGCTCTAGCCGATAACTAAAACAACAATAAATGTTATGTAGGACTCGGAACTGCTTGCAGGTCTCAACAAGCCAAGACATGTTCCGCGTGACACACCGAGCACACTTTGTTATTTCTAGTCACAACAAGTTATTGTTACAATACACAAATAATAAAATAGCAATGCCTGACACAAGTTTTTTGTTAGATGACTCTTATAGTACAGACCTATGCGTGCATTTTATAGGTAAATAATCACATATACTGGAACATAAAAACTAAGGGTGATGGAGAAATTCTGAAAACATGATTGATTTCAGCATGCAAAATTATATTGAAATCAGACATTTTTGCGCTTGGGACAAAAATCTTGTTAACCAGTGTAATTAATAATAATCGAGTATAGATACAGGGTGTTAAGTGTTATCAAAATTACTTTATAAATCCTGATATGAGGACGTATTGGAGAAAAATATTTTTAAATGTCTTTGCTATAATCATCAAGAAAACTCACCAATTGTCCTTTCAAATTTATGACCCGCTGCCATAAGATGATAAATTAACTGCTCTCCTTAAATTTGCTATAACCTTTTCTATATCTATGTCAACGCGTTTTCTTAGAATATCAAGTTTTTTTTTTAAATACAATTTTTTCAAGCTTGCCATGAAAACAAATAATGTACCTACATGGATACTCTATGGAGTATCCATGTACATTTTTTGTTTTCATGGCAAGCTTGAAAAAATCGTATTTAAAAAAAAACTTGATATTCTAAGAAAACATGTTGATATAGGTATAGAAAAGGTTATAGAAATTTGAAGGACCCGTTAATTTATCATCATATAAAATAAAAATGTACAGGGTGTTGAATTTAAAATAAGAAAGTGTTTAATGTTTTAAGTTTTTTACAATGAGGCCTTTATTGTGACCTCTCTGTATATTTTATGCAAAGTTTAATTACTTTTTGAGATTTGTTGATTCTTTTACTATACAACAGCAAAAAAAATAGTCCAGGAGCTAAGGTAAAAAAACATATACGGATAATTTCATCGCTATGCATTTACGAAATAATTACAAAATATGCAAATATGTCAGAAATTAGTAGACTTCGGTAAAAAACGTGTTCCATAAAATTTAATGCAGAAACCAAAAATATAATAAAAAATGCTGTATTGTATTAAAAAAATTAAAGTTGAAGCTACTTCCGGTATAACCGGAAGTGACAGAAACATGTTAATATTTTAGTTTAAAAGAGCATATCGATAGGTAGGTAATCTTAAATCTACAGATTCAAAAAAATATAGTTTCCTCAAAAGTTCTAATGCAAGCTCGTCGTGAATCACTCGGTATATAAAAAAATAATATATATTAATGTATCGATATTTCGTAACAATTATTATCGATTATATATTTTTTGTACATCGATATTCGATTTTAAATATCGCCCAGCTATACTTATAACAACTCAAATGAGTACAGAACTGATTTATTTTATTAAAAAAGATTTTACATGCCATTTTAGCTTTGAAAATTAAAGAATCATCTAGAGATGTGGATTTAGACAAAGATAAGCTGCTCACTTCGATTGAAAGGTTGCCAGAGGGTGATAGAGCCGAACTAGTGGACATTATTAATTCCCTTTTGGAAAGAGTTTATGGTGAAGGGATTGATTATCTTTATGTTATTAATACATAATTACTATTTTTATTTATTAGATAACATTCCATTATAATTATTTATATAATTTATTCATTGTAGTAAAGTTTTTAAAACTAATATCGATTTTTATTGAAAATATGAGACGAATAACAACAATAGCGTCAAAGGGGGCAACTTGAGACAGGATATAACTTACATTCAGTAAAGTTATACAAAAAGTTGACATTATATTGGCGACTTCGTGCAATTAACTTTAAGTATTTTGCTTCATCTTTAGGATTGGAAAGGACCTGTCGGTTGATCATACTGCTCCCTGGTAAGATCTGAATTAGAGTAAGCCTCAGTTGTGTGGTCACCATTTTACAACCTCTATGAGGATCAACTAGAAAGTTCAATAAATATTGGGCTCATAAGCTTAATATAAAGGATAGACTTGAAGATGTCCAACTATCTTCATCATTCAACACAGAAAAATTTTCTATTTGTACTTCGTTTATAAACTGATTAACGGTTATATAGACTGTCCTCATCTTCTCAGTCAGATTTCTCTAGTACCGTCTCGATCGCTTAGGAAAAATTAAGTATTTTCTTTAACCATGTATAGGACTAATTAAGCCTCAAAAAAAGAGAAGATATAAAATATAATTGGGCAACAAAAAAATCTTTGACGGCAACGCTATCAATATTATTATCAATATATTTTGTCAAAACAGGCGACGAATTACGGTTTAGTTTTAGGCGAAAAAATATGTTGTGCTTTTAGTTTATGGTTAATTTTTGTTTTTTCATAAATAAAAAATATACCTAATTTTAAATTTTTTTTTGCCCAAATATGCTTATTTCATGAAGAATTTTTTGTTATTTCTGTTTTATATTATATATATTAGTGTATGTGTATAGCTCACTACAAGTCTCTTTAAATATACTTATGTATTTCTTTATTTTGACATTTTTTTTTGATTGTCCAAAAAGTGTTTTTTGGGCGTGGCACCCAAAAAATGTTCGCCTACGGCGCTGGTTCGTCGCTTTCTCTACCTGGTACTTTACACATTTTTGACGTATTAGTGTAAAGTTCGAAATAAAATATTCGTTGAATCCGAGTATTTAATCAACAACAAATTTTTGTAGTGTAAACTTCACTTGTATTTCTGTTATCCGCTAGTTTAACGTTTCTTGAACGGCAGTAGAGTTTTGGACTAGCATTGTCTTTATTTGTTTTACATCACAACGTTTCAACTGGTATCTTCAGTCTGAACAAATACTAGTATTCACCTGAAGACTACTGAATTCTTGAATACGAATATCATAAAAATTATTGTCAAGACGGTAGCACTGTACTTTATTTTTGAACTTTTTGATTTGAGTAATATTCCTGATCGTTTCTGGTAGTTCATTATAAAGAGAGCTACAGAAATAAAATGGACTTTTTCGATCAGAGGATCTCTTGTATCCAGAAAAGTAAATTTTATTTGAGTTTCTAGTGTCACAATAGTGGATTGTTGAAGTATCAGGAAACTTAGAAGAGTATTTTTTACAAACATTACTGCACTGAAAATTAAAATACTAGGAAGCCCAAGAATTTTATAGCGCCGATATGTTTCTTGATTCAAGAGAGTAAGTTTTACGAATTATTCTTTTTTGCAAAATAAATAATCTTGGTAGTTCTGTTGATTGGCCCCAGAAAAATACTAGATAGCTTAGGTGACTATAGGCTAACGCATAATATATATTGTTTGTTATCCATACAACTTTTAAAGTTTACTAAAAAAGTATACAGTTAAGTTTACTAGCAACAAAATCAACATGTGCTGTCCATTTTAACTGTGAGTCTATATGAAGGCCAAGAAATTTGCATTGCTCAACTTTCTGAATGGAATTTTCTTTTAGTTTTAGAATGAAATCAGGAACCTGCTTTTTTTTATAGAAAATCATATAGGTAGTGAGTTTTGTTTACGTTGATAATTAAGTAATTTTTCTTACACCATAATGAAAATTTAAGTAAAATATTCTTGGCAATTACAATCAGTTGATCTAGTGCGCAAGCAGATATAATTACAGTTGCCTCATCTGCATATAAAATTAGTTTCGCAGCAATACCTTTCGATATCAAATATTCTTCAAGATCATTAATGATCCAGCCAATGCGCCAAGCAAAACTTTTTATGAAGGATACATTATTGTGCTATTGAAAATAAAAAGATTCTCATATGTTAACAAAATCTGGCCAGGCACTGTATAACAATATCCATTCAATTGCGTATTGAAAAATTAGGTTTTTTTTTCTAGTTGAATGGGGTTATTTAAAAATGCTGTTGGGAAAAATATAAAAATGTGATTTATACAATACAAAAGACAGCAGAGTTATATTTATTTAATAATTTATAATTTCCATAATGCAAAACAAAAATCTATACTATAAGTAAAAATACATACATAGTCATTTTCAAGTAACTGGCTGAAAGTATGTTTATTTTTTCTCTAATAATGACAAATATTGAGTAAGAAAGAGCTGTTCTTGTTCTAGATTAATATCCAAATGATCATCATCGACTATTGAAATATCCTCTTTTAATCTTTCAAATGCCTTTTCCTTTTTTTCATCATCCTCCTTTTTCCTCCTTTTTATTTCCTCTATGCTTTCTGAACGTACTGAAAGAGAGGCTTTTTTTAGGTTTAACTTACAAAAACTGTTTCGTATTTTAGCAATAGTTTTTGGAAAGGTTTAAAGCATCCAAATGTCCCCACTAGAATTCTTAAAATAAAGTCGCTATAATACTTCTTTAAGGTACGAATAATTTTAATAAGTAATCTTATACAGGGGCAGGATTTCATCTAACCTACTTTACTTTTTAATATTTTACAAAAACAGAGTTATAGGAGGCATTAGTTCTATAATTTAAAATTATTTTAAATAATACAGGGTATCCCAAATAGTCAGGGCATATGAAACATGATTTTTTTTAAATATAACACCCTATAAATTATATTATTTTCTAACTTCCCGTAAAAATCTATCCTTATCTTGTATTATATTTATGTCATATGGTTAAATTCTTGTTTCTGAAATATTGATGAATTTTTAGACTTTAAAAGGCTGTAACATTGTAACGGTTCATCTTAGATAAAAATGGGTATCCTCCCTATCTTACCTTTTTATTCCTTATCTAAAAGTTACAGCTTCCGGTTTAACTTGTTAAACCGGAAGGCCTTTATTTGGTTTAACACGGCCACTTGAGACACTTAATAGTACCTATATAACAAGTGATGAAAGTGATACTTTTCAAACGAGGAGATATTTAGCACGAGGCGTCAGCCGAGTGCGGAAATTCTCCGAGTTTTAGAATAATCACTTTCACACAAGTAATTAATGTACACTATTTTTCCTACGACCACAATAGATTATTAAAAAAGCCTTTGATCTGTGAAAAAAATATTTCAACACTAGTGTTGAAAAAAAAATATTAACACTAGTGTTGAAATTAACATACTTAGCATTATGTTCCACTTAATATCTGGTTCCATAGTTTGTAAATGTAGTTCAACTTTTTTAGTTTTTCATATTTTATAACATAAGAAGAAATAATCCTGGATTGACTTCTAGATTAACCAGAATGAAAAATTTTAAATTTAATCAAGGAAAGATGCATTAAATATATATTTAAAACATCCACCCAATAAGGAAGATTTCAATTCAAAATAATTCTATAAATTATTTGATATTTTTATAAAAAAACGACAAATACTCTTGATAGGATTTGAACCTATGACCTTGAGATCTGTAGGCTAGAGCTCTATTCTCTACGCTATTGATACCAATGAAGATTTGTTGTTTAATACATGACACTCTCTTCAGAGCGATTTGTTTTTTCTGGTAATAGATTTTCCAGTATATTAATAACATTTTTTATAATTTCAGATGGCGTATTTTCACACTCTAATTCTGAATCACTCAACAAATACCTGATAAATAAGTTAAACGCTTTACAATTACTGTTTTTTGTCCTTTTTAATAAATAGGGGTTGTCTGTCAAATTGGCACCATATGTTTAAATTAAAT
This sequence comes from Polydrusus cervinus, assembly GCA_935413205.1. Taxonomy (NCBI): domain Eukaryota; kingdom Metazoa; phylum Arthropoda; class Insecta; order Coleoptera; family Curculionidae; genus Polydrusus; species Polydrusus cervinus. Next base: position 50,731,000 of record OW284514.1, read on the forward strand.
AGTGTGCCTTGTATTTCAACACTAGTGTTGAAATATTTTTTTTTCAGCACGCTTGTGATATTCGGCCCTTTCGAGCCAAGTTAACTGTGCTTTTTTCTCATTTTCATAGGTGGTCGTAGAAAAAAATAATTTCCAGCGATTTCTCTTGGCCACTTTCCTCGCAAAAAAATGTATAATCTGTACGATTAATGGTTTCAGAGATAAAGCTGGCTTTTTCTTTTAGTTGACCATTAGGTACGCCCGGCAAATACATAAGAACATAAGTCAACCATCTATCAGTATGTTTACTTACTATTAAATTCCGACAAATCACCCAACACCACGCCACTGTTTGTCAATAATTCTTCCGCAGATTTTATTATATCACCATTATGTTTTTGTAGGGCTATCTTGGCCATTCTTGGGTCAAAACCTGCATCTACTAACTAAAAATAAAGATAACTAAAATGACAGTTTCTCAGATGACGAAGAATACTAAGATTTTTATAATTTAAATTCTATAACGTATTTTTTGTATTTTGTATTTTTTTATAATGGTTAATAAAAAATAAGTGTACCTAATACTATGTGATGCACGCCTATGTCACGCCATTTTTTGTGTTTATGAATGAATAACAATGGGCAAAACCCATAATTTGACCCAAACCCGGGTGGTACTACCTGCACTTGATGAAAATAAAGAAGGTTCAATATTCATTGGGTCACTCTGTAGTTCCTTTGCATAGCTAATGAGCTTTTATTACTCTACACATTTCTAAAATAGACTATACTACCCTTACCCTTCTGTTTCCATACCCGTCACTTATAGCCCCTTTTTCTCCCTTTATTTACAGAGACGCGAAGACGGTGTAAAATTAGTTTCGATTTAACACTTTTTATTTCCGATAATACGGACGTTTCGTTATTTGGGCGCCATCGTTATGTAATATTTTTAAATACGGCCAGGTATCTATTTAATAGCCAATAAGATCCAAATACAATATTAATATTATGAGATTATTTTCAGTACTTGTACTTTTTGATATTTTTAAGCCATCACTGAGAAAATAAATAAATAAAACATATTGGAAAAAAACATGGCCTTTATTGAATATACGTCATGAAAACGGTAGCTTGACAATGCTGCCAATGTTTTCTAAAATTTTTATATTATAATACGATGACAAAGTCTGAAAAGTAATACAATAGGAATAATTGTCCAAAACGGACATTTTAAAAATCATATTATTAACAAAATGTTACCTATATTTTGTCTTAAAATACGTTATTAAAGTTCTAGGAACAAAATATATTATTTAACTAGCGTAAAAGATTTCACATGTGGCAACACCGAAATTATTGACAGAAGACCAAGCTAATGAAATGACAGTTGAAAAAAGTCTAACCTAAGTTATTTGTCGATCTTTCTACTTTATGAGTAAACGAATAAAAAGAACCGTTATTTTAAACAAAAATACATTAAAATTCCACAATAATTCGGATGTAAGTGGGATGTAAACAAAAACACCGACATGACAAGTGAAAGATCGGTAACGATGCTCACTGTAAATTTTTATCGGACGACGTCATCGAGTAATCGCGCCAGTTTTGCGTTTTTAAAATTTGTAGAAATTCTGCATGTTTTCGATGAGCTGCAAAAAAATCATGGTAGGATATAGCAATAGTTGTATTAATGATAAACTCCTATTAGAGCACGTACTTAACATTTAAGAGGCAAAACCATCAAATATGAGAATAGTAAAAGAGCCCACTAGGGTAATATTTTTCAGAATAGGTAATTTGGGCGCATTTTGGACGCAATACAAATATCCTCAGTAATTGCATTATACAGGGTGTTATGGAATTGACGTATTATATTTAAATAGGTATCCTAGAGAAACACTCCAATCTCACCAAATCCCACAATTTAAAAAATTTATTTAGATGGTTTTTTGATTTTTTTTTCAGGGCCGTAAAACTTTATTTTTTACTTAACTTAATACTCTTAGACTATTAAAGCAAAATAAATAAAATATTGGACAATATAAAGGACTCTAATACAAACCTAAATATGCGATAAAATTCTATTTAAAAATATAAAACTTTTTGTTAACACACTTTCTTGGGTCACCCTGTATATGAAAAAGTATTTTCCTGAAATGCATCGATACAGTATTTGTCTGCATATGGATGAAATTTCTAATTTAATTCGTATAGGACCTATATAAAAGCTTGACGCACTATTGCAGGACCCTGTATATGAAAAATACGGGTGGATCTTTGGCTATGAGATAGTCTATTTTGTTTTGTGTGTGTACTTTTGTGGTGAAACACTTTGGACAATTAGTGGTGTAAGGTGTTGATGATTTAGTACATCTCGCTGAAAAGACTAAACTGCATGAGAATTTAGTAGTAAAAAGTGATTACCAATTTGTCAGTATTCAAAGAGACTAACCGAATAAAAATTACTTTACCTGAGGTATTAAATCTTCTATAAGTGCCATAAATTCCATACTTTTCGATTGGCTAGGCCCAGGAGAAGGATTTTCTTGAATATACTGTATACTATCTGATATCACATTGTTGCAATTTTTTAATGCTACCCTGGCTATTTCTTTATTGTATCCCATGTTGACTAGAATATTTAGGAAGTTCGGATCAACGTATTGTTTGCCATCAGCACATTTGCCAAGCTTTTTTCTTTCTCTGAAAATAGCCAACATTCATTGACTTATCCTGATGGATCAGATTCTTATTTGCTTATGTAAGATGACAAACTGTTAATGAACACAAATCATCATCTTCATGTTGATAACATGTATCTTAAAAATTAACTCAAATAAGGATAGTTTTCATAAAAGTGTTCCAAAGGTATTTCTAAGTTATATTTTAAATAAATTATCATAAAAGTCTTATTTCGGTTTGCGCGAGATTTAAATCAACAATTAACCAATCAGACACTTTGACTGGAACATAAATGATATTGGCAAAAGTTATTTTTCACAATCACAGTAATCCATTTAGTTTATTTAATTTTTAAAATTTGCTCAGGTCCAGTTGCCAACAAATAAATTCGCCTAGAAGTAACACCAGTGGCGTATTATCTGTCTTGACTCTAAGGGTTAAAGACCAAACAGCTTATTAGATATTTAGTTACATCATTCTACGAGGCTCTGGCGGGGGTGAAAATACGCCACTGTGTAAGACTCCCAAATAGTTGTTAATATTATTCATATTCATATTTATTCATAATAATATACATTTAGTACTTTTACACGTCAAAAAGATAAGATATTTTTTAAAAAAGTATAAAAACAATTTTACATATAAAGATAAAACTTACAAGTTATAAAAATAACACTTTAAAAACATTTGTATAAGTCGAGGAAGGTCCCAGATAAAGGCGCTATGAAAGTAGTTATGCAGGGCTGAAGTCAAAGCCGCTGCCCAGGTACTCCTCGCAGGAGTAAAAGGCATGCCTCAGTATATAATATCAAAAAGTCATACACAGGGTGTTTCGCGTTTCACGGTGGATGGGACGTGTGGATGGAACGTTAGACGTTTATGGAAAACGGGTGATACGTTTGCTTCAAAAATTTGGTTGCTCAGAAAACAACCTTGGTCCATCGTTTTAAAATGCTTGCAGCAATACGGTGTTGCCGCTTCTGCCAAAAACAGGAAAAGCCGTTATTTTAAATGGAACGCCCTATATATTATATTATTTTATAATTTCCTATACAATTCCATGTATATTATGTATAAAATGTCATAATATGCCTAAATTCAATTGTTTTTGAGATATTAACGTTTAAAATATGCAATATTTTTAGACTTTGACAGGCAGTAGCATTGGAACAGCGCATTTAGGAGAAAAATGGTTTTCACCTCCCTGTCTTAGTTTTTTATTTTCTTTGTCAAAAAAGTATGTTATAGTACTGAAAGTATTTTCAACTTTAGATCAATATTGCGTATCAACTTTTTTGTTCTGTGGACGAAAACGTTGCGGGCAAAAATATACAGGGTTGTCCATTTAAAAAAAAAATGTCCTCATTTATTCGGAAACGATATACCTACTTACATAGGCGTCGATTCCGTGGGGGCTCTGGGGGCTTGGGCCCCCAGAGCCATATTTCTTTGGGGGCGTAGCCCCCATAGCCTAACCCTCACAGTACGTTTACATAATAATGATACTAATAGCAATTCGTTTGCGAACGTGCGTTACTTGAGATTTGAGAATTTAATTTTTTTCTATAAAATTTATCTACAGTTGTCGTTTCCTTTTTTAATTTAGCAGGTTATCACATTTAGGAAAAAATTATTTTGGCTTTGAAAATTAAATTATGCTAGATCTGGCAACCCTGGTCTGCCACTTTGCTTAGAGCACGTAGAGAATTTGGAAAGTCCCTGGTCTCAAAGTCTCAAGGTTGCCAGGTCTGGTGAAATTTCACTAGATTTAATGATTTCGAAACCAATCCAAAGTGATTTAGTGAAAACTTTCATTAAATACCCCAGTTTTAGTGATTTTTCGGATTTTGTAGCAAATAAGACCAAGTGACCACATTGTGATTTGCGTTATAAGTTAATTTAGAGTTTAGGTCTTCCCATCACATTTTTAATTTCAACTTTTTCAAAACGTTAAAAAAATAGATTTAGATGTTACTACACATTTTAGGATTTTAACGTAATTAAACGTGATGTTATTAGTTTAAAAGCATTTTAAAAAATAAATAAAAACAAATTCTAAATAAAAACTAAGTAATGTATCTTATTCCCAATTAAATAAAATAAAATATTATTCTTGTAAAATATAATTCTTTAAAATTACCCTTTTTAGACCCTTCAGATTGGCCGAGTCCTCGACAACTTAGGTCCTGAGACGAAAAATATAAAATAAAATCGATTAATTTTGTTAAGATATCACGATTTTCTCTAACCTTATTATTATGATTTTCTAACTCACGTAGTAATTGTGCGGAATCAATAACATTTATTATATTTTGTTTCCCTAATAACTTAAATTTAACACTTGATGTTATGTGTTCTTGTGATTTTTCGTGTCTCTCAAACTCGCGTACTAAATTTTTTAAATCATTTCTTAATTTCCCCAGCAGGACGATTTATCGGAAGAGAATAGTAAACAATACCAGCAAAACAATTTAGTTCTTACCTCGGATCCAGTTAGCTATAAATATTTTCGATAATCATATGTTTTAAAGCCAAGGTTTTTTTCCTGTACTTACTACTAGGCTTTTTAATTCTGGCTCTGAGCGTCTGTTGTTCACTACAAGTTTGTCATCGTAATTTAGGGAATTAAACGAGTTGGTTAAAAAATATTCCACTTAATTAGTCTAAATTAAAGCCGGCGTAACTTATTTCTAAATTATATCTAATCCAAAGTATCACTAAACGGCTAAACTAAATAAAATATCCAATCGATGCGATGTCCACTTCACGAACCAGGCGAAACCGCGAAAACTCTAAAATTTACCCTAACTAACAAATACCAGAAGAGCGCGCGCGGTTCACGACACACAAGATGAGTTTAGCAAGCGTTGAAAAACAGGTGATCTATTTGCACGTGGAAGAGATCACGCTCGTGATTCGTCGGAGGCTCTTTTCCAGTCGACGTTGTCACTTATTGTAGTTAATATGTTAGAAACTACTATTTCCCTCTCACAATTTCGTAATTATCAGAGCTTATTAACGTGGCTTTTAGGAAAAACCATGGACACTGAACAGCCACTAGCCTCATGCGCTATTGTCAGATTGTAAAAAAATATTAAATAGTGGAAAAAATAGCAAATAAGGAAATAAATTAAGAATCCGAATGAAAATATATTACATATTTGCTTGCTGTAAATTAAGAGTTACTATTTAAGTAATAAACCAAGAAAATGTGTAGGAAGGCAAGAGGCTCAGCCTCCCTTGCCTCCTTCGAGGAACCGCCACTGACAGACCTACCTTATTGTTTTGCTTAAGACGTGCTTCCAACCAGTAATTGTACGGACTATACTTTGCTAGTTTAACCGACTTTATATCTATAATAATAAAATAAAGCAATAGAGTGCACACTTAATGTAAAATTTTTGTCTCAGCTAAGTTGTAGAAGAACTCGATAAAGGGCACACCAATGTGAGGGAGAAAGGAAAAATCTTGGTCAAACTATGTTCTTAAAATTAACACTTGTCAGATTTTAAGCCTTAAAATTTGTTTTAACGAAAACTAACAAGAATTCGTAGGTACTTACTTTTCTAATATCTCCTCTGCAACAGCTTTTTTTCTACTCTCATATCTCTTCTGTCGATTTTCGTTAATATAATTTGCTGCCACATTAATATCTCCTCCAGAAGCTCGTAATCCAATTCGGGCCTCAGCCGCAGAATATCCTGAATGCTTTTCAATTTAATATAAAGAATTTAAAAATTGATTGGTGGCATTATAAAAGAAAGCAAAAGCAATCAAAACATTTTAGTATCTAGCGCATGAAGAAGCAAAGCAAGAATAGGCGCAAAAATGTAAACCTAACAATTACACATGGATGGGATGGTTTTCCGCCTTTAAACTAAGAGGATTATGAGCGTTAATTATAGAACAAATATTTTTAAAACTCGCATAAGGTTTGAAGGGGAAACACATTAACAGGAACTATACTGTTAATAGAGAGAAATCGGTAATAAAAAAATTTCCTATATGTTGCATACTTTTTTGGACACACCGTATAATGTATTTAAATATATTATCAGGTTAACAATTTAAGTGAGCAACAATGCCAAGAAAATGCTGACATTATATATACAAATTATTCTTGTAATTTTTTTTTTTAATTATGTTTTAATATACCTAACTAAAATATTGGCGATTTTATTACTTTCAGTTATACCGGAAGTAACAGTCAATTTTGTTATTTTAAATAGAAACGATTAATTTTACTGCAGATTTGGATGTTTCCAAGAATTTAAACGTATTTTAAATGACAGGTCAAATGTCTAAACTAAATAGTTTTTGAGATATTAGCCTTTAAAAAATGACACTTTTGGCTATTTGACGGACTGTAACATCCTAACATTTTCATCTTAAAATTTTTTTTCTACTTAAAAAACTTCCGGTTAATTTTCGGATGTCTGGTCAAACCGGAAATTATAATTTTTTGAATCTCTAAGATGGACCGTTAAGATGCTATAACTTGTCGAAGTCACACAAGTGTTATTTATCACATGCCAACATTTCAAGTTATTCAGTTTAGACGAAAAGATTTGTTTAGAATAGGCTCTTTCACTATTTATTTATTTATTTATTTAATACAAGTTTAGGAGGCTACAGAACTGAGTTCCAGAAGAAGCTTCCGCTGTTTACACTATATTAATAATGGGTTTCTTGACTAATTCTAAATAAAAAATGACGAAAGATATAATTCAAACAAAATTCAGTTAATTACATTAGTAAATACATGTGCGAAAAACGCTCATTTTAATTTCGACTTGAATGTTGTGAATGTGATAGAAAATGATTCAATATCGTTACAATGCTTATTAGAAATAATCTGCATTCTAATTAAAGGAGTATTGCGTCCCAAATTTGTTCTTTTGAAAGGTAGGTACATTGAATAATTCCTGATTTCTAAGTTTCCTTGCAGGGGTAATGAAATTTAAAAAGGGTAACAGAGGTGGCGAATCAATTTAATAAGTTTGTATATAAAATATAAGTTTGAAATGCTTCGCCTTGCGGCAAGAGGTAATATTTTAACTTTATGGGTAGCAGCCTCGGGAGTACACTCAGCTTTAATTGCCAAAACCTTCACAAACTTATTTTGAATTGCTTCAATTCTGTTAGTGTGTACTTTGTAATTTGGGTTCCATACGACTGAAGCAAACGAAACTTTGCTGTAAACAAAAGCAAAGTAGAGCGATAAGAATGTTTTAGGGTTTCTAAAAACTTCTGATAATAAATCCTAACATTCTGTTCGCATCGGCTATACTCTTATCAAAGTGAGAGCGATACGACCATCTGCCGTGTAAAAGAACACCAAGGTATTTTATTTGGTGAACTTTTTTTAAAATTTTGGAGTCAATACTGTAGCTAAAATCTATTAAATTTATATTTTTTGAAAACGTTATTGAAAAACATTTTTCCAAATTCAAGAACAGGCTGTTGGCTTTGCAGTACTCAAGCAACCTATTTAAGTCGCTTTGCAACTTAAGACAGTCCTCTGGGGCCTCCATTATACGATACATCTTAAGGTCATCGCCCCAAATGACTCCCCTGTGAGACACCCGAGGTTACATCAAATGGCTCTGAGTGGTACCCGTTAACAACAACGATTTGTCTTGTAGGATGTAGGACCAAACCCAGGATAGAAGCCCCCCGGACACCCCGACCTCACCAAGTCTAGCAATTAGTCGTTTATGACTAATTTTGTGAAAGGCCTTGCTGAAGTCGGTGTAGACGGCATGTACTGTTTCTGACAGTCCATGGCCAGACAAATATTCTGGGCGTAGCCCAAAAGATTTGTCTTCAAATATCTTCCAGGAAAGAACCCATGTTGTTGTTCTATAATTGTGTTTTTTACTGTGGAAAAAATATTTTCGTAAACTATTTTTTCAAGCATTTTTGCAAAAATACTAATTTTATTAATTGGTCGATAATTAGCAACATGACTTCTATCTCCGTTCTTAAATATTGGCGTAGCATGTGATGTTTTCCATTCTTTTGGAAAACATCCAGTTTTTAACGACAAATTGTATAGATACTATATATTATAATCGAATTTATCATATTCAGAACTAACATCCTGAACTAAAACCTATTGAAAACATATCCCAATATTAAAAATCTTTCTAGAAAATCACAAACATGAGGCGAGAAGGGATGTACGTAATTCTATTAACCGAGCAATTATTTTATTTGCGAGTCGTGCGACCGATTATATTATTATTTTTGTTTCGATAACTTCAATAGAAAAGAACATATGTAATAGAAAAGAACATATATAGAAACAGAATACCAGTTTCGAGAGATTAAACAGGTCGGAGCGTCTCGGATGAAGGCTGTCCCAGGTTGCCCTTTTGCCGGTTTTATTGTGACGTCAGTACGTTCTTCCGCGTGTTTTTATTAGAGAGCGTATTTTGTTTAATTATTTTCTCAGTAAATATTTGAAGAATTTAAAAACTGAAACCGTAGAAAATCTTATTATTTATTCGTGCTCTATGCGATAGAGTCAAAATTTAAAATTTAGTGAAAAAGCCCATTGAGCAAAATCCAAAAATACAGGGTGGTTCCTAAGTTGATACTTCTTTTTTAGCTGTATTTAGAAGGCATTAAAATAAACATTTTCAAATACCTTTTTTCAAAAAACTAAAAAATTAGGTACTTACATTAATTTATTACACTATGGATCAAATACGGTTCTGCCTAACTTGTCCGTTGAATAACATTAAGAAAAGTTCTGGGTGTAGAATGCGCCCGCAAGGGAAAGCGTTCTGCGTATATCTCGAAGCACTTTGCCAAACTTTGACGACACTCACCGTAAATTAGCACCATATCTACTAGTTCATTGTTTTCAAATTTTACCATTTTCACGTGTTACCAATTTAAAATTAACTTGCTTTAGAAAAACACACCGCAGCGTATATAACTCACCACCGACCCGACCGTAAATTTCATGACTAATAAGAGATAAGACAAACAACATAAAGTATAGCAGGCTACGTTTTGATGACCAGGCCCGCACTTAGATTTTTTTCTTCTGTAGGTGTCTCGCCTATTTTTAAGTTTTTTGAAAAAAGTTATTTGAAAATGTTGTTTATTTTAATGTCTTCTATACACAGCTAAAAAAGAAATATCAACTAAGAAATCATCCTAAATAATAAAAAAAATATATCATTGTTAAAAGAACAATGTTAACAGCTACTTCCAGTATAATCGAAATGATAAAAAAACGCCAATATTCTAGCTAATAATGGGCACATCAAAAAATATAAATTAATGTTCGTCGTAAATCACTCTGTATAATACACAAAACTACTGGTAAAATAAAGCATACAAAAACCCTATATTTTAAACGTATTTGAGCTATAAAGGATGCAAACAGACGTAAATAAAAATATAAACCGATAAAAAAATGTTCTCACCTAATTCAACAAGTGCAGTTATACTACGTTCGTCGACTCTCAAACTCATTAACTCAATTTCTACATTTTTAAGTAACGACAGTGATTCCCTTCTTTTATTTTGATGGTACAAAACGACTGCTTGAAGTAGGTGTAGTCTTGATAGAAGACATGCTTCATTTCCTAATAGAAAAAAATAAGGTTGGATAGGCTCGTTTATTAACACAGCACTCTTTAAATACTAAAACCCCTTTATTTACACGTAACAATGTCATGTATGTCACTGTCAAAGTTGCTGGTTATTAATTTTTGTTAATAAAAATCTTTTCCGAAAATCAATCGGAAATATTGACAATTTTGATAACATTTCTGAAAGAAAAAGTCAATATTTCCTTACACTTATAGCGATTTCGGTTTAGCATTTTGAGAGTGCTCCGGGAGCGATCTGTGACGTCATAGATTCGCCCAAGATTTGCTGTCACCCTAAATATGGTCGCCCTCGGACGGAGTGTAAATAGAATGTATGATTGCTCTTAAAATTATGACAGATGGTAAAGTAATTTTAACCTTTAAATTTCATATAAAGTTTACCACCTAGAGCAATGCAAAACAGAAATACACGGCGAACCACTGCCGCTCATCCATATGTTGTTCAGCTTAGTACTCCTCGAACTTCATTGTTCAAGAATTCTTTCATCTGGAGAACGTCATCTTTGTGGAATGATCTTCCTGAGGTCGTGTTTCCCAATGAATACAATCTTCAACGTTTCAAGACCAACGTTAATCGCTTTTTTCTCACTCGCACCGCTCCCAGAGCGCCTTAAAGGATTTTTCCTAAAGTGCAGGTGTTTTATCATAAAAAAAAAAAAATAATTCTTCTTTAAATTAAACAAAAATATTACTTTATGTTCAAAATATCCAAACAACACGCGAAATTATAAAATGACACCGTTCAGTCTTAAAGAAAAAGTGTAGCCATTGACGTCATTACGCAGGCGCAGCCTCTCTACCCCGTAAAAATTAGCAGATCGAAGAAGAGCACTCGCTAACGGATTTAGAGTAACCAGATTTGTAAATCGAACGTATTACTCCGAGTAAGAGCGCTTTATTTTGATAATAATCGAACACGCAAATCTTGGAGAGAGCACTCTCAGAGTGCCCGAGAGCAGTAAACCGAAAACGCTATTAGTCGTTACTAGGCATAGGAAAATAACTGTTAGGAAATATTTATTATTGTATATAACTTATTTGAGTTGGGCTACATTCTTGGTGAAACGGAATTTCCATTGTGTGGAAAATAAAAAATAACTACTTGTTATGTTTCAACAAGTACAAGAAGATACTAGTATCTTCTTGTACTCCTTTGATAATGACCTGAGAAGGTTGAAACACGTGTCAGGAAACTGATTAAATTGTTGAAACATAACAAGTAGTTATTTATTATTGTATATATTGATTGTAATAAGTTATGTCCTTTTAATAATTTCCGATTTAAGGAAAAATAGTATGTATACCTCGTAGAAAAAGCCACATTCCCGGACTCCGTATTGTCAGTCTCGGCTTGCGCCTCGACATACAATCTTTACGGTCGTCCGGGAATGTTCAGCTTTTCCTATAAGGTATACAATGTATTATTGTGCAACCCGAAATTATTGTTTAAATCAAGCCTACAAAACTAAAAATATTACACATTTTTTTTTGTTTTTTCTTTCAAGAATTTAATATTTAAATCTTTGTATAAAATTGAATTTATATTTTCCACTGTCAAGGCGCTACTATTAAATTCAAAATTAACTTGAAGGATATAAGCAAGTAATAATTAAGTTAGCTCACATTTCAGTCACTGTGTTGTTCTAAAGATAAAAATTAATATCTAAAATCTAACCTGATGATCCTTTTACTGCAATTAATCTTTCCAAATTAGTACCATAGGTTTTACTGAATTTTTCCTCACATCTCTGAAGCCTTTCTTGTGCTTCGGGGAGATGTGTGAAACTTTGAAGACACATATAGCACCAAGCAATATCAAGGTCCAGCAAGGCATAGTTGTCAACTGAATTCAGAAGAGCTGAACTACAATTCCTGCAAATAATATCCAAATAAAGAGAAATTCTTCTTCTGTAATAAAGAGAAATTTTATTCTTCTTCAATATCCAAATAGTTTATTTCTTTAATTTATGAGCTTTAACACAATAATTGGAAAGTAAGTCATAAAACTATAATACACATACAGGGTAATGTTTGTCCAGAAATATTTCCCCGCTTCTAGATATCCTATGCCAGATTTCTTAACATATGACGTTATTAAATCGATAGTTATTTGTAAGATAGGTATCACGCCAATAACTTTTTACGAGTTTCCAAACATAAGTCATGTAGTTGAACTTTGAAAATGTTTGTAAAAATTAATTTTTTATTGCAAATCTTTTCTTCGGTTTGAATGATGGTAGAATACCTGGTAAATATCTGTCAAAGGGTATAAAACCAAACCCTTAGTTATTGCCTTTTATAATTTTTTTATACCTATTTATTTTTTTTTGGGCGTCTCAAAATCTCATTCTGGGAAATCGATTTCTCGAAAAGTGGTTGGGCATCTTTTATAAATTTAAAGTTCATCATCGTTTTAAAAATAAAAGAAGTATAATAACTTCACTTTACGCTAAAATGAATTAAATAAAAAAAGAGCGCAATCAATTTTAAAATGATAGAATTTAGTACTTATATTGTTTTACCTATAATGGGCGCCGGACAGAAGAGGGTGAGAGCCCCCCCCTCCCCCCGTGGCGACGCTACTACTTATAAGGCTAATACATGTTTCTCGGATATTAAAGGCCGAGACATAATTAAAAAATAAGCATTAAGCGATAAGCATTAACCAACAGAAATAAATTTGGATGCATATAAGCAAATCAATCAAGACACAATTAAGTTTTAAGCAACAGAACATAATAGTTAAGATATCGAAATGTTGAATTTTCTGTTGGAAGTTTCTTATCATTGGCCAATGAAACGCCGTATATAATAAGCCCAGCCCCCTAAAAATTATTTTGACATTTGTCAGTTTAATTTTGAAGTTAAAAAGGTATTTTTGGTAACAAGTTGTTTATTTGTTAACGATAAAGCCGGCGAATTTACAAAAATTATTATACTTCTGTAATATTTGAGTGATTTGCAGTAAAGATAGGAAAAATATTGTTATATTTTTGCAAAAAATTAGTTTTAAGGTTTTCAAGGGGATCTGCAGAATCCTTGAATATAGAATCATTTTAGCAGAACGTTACTGTATATCAGCATTAAAAACCATTTAAAAATAACGAAAATAAAACATCGTTAAAATATTTAAAAAAATAATTATGTTTTTTTTTGGAATTTGAAATAATTTATTTCTTTATAATTCTTTTAGGAAATGGATTTAGAACTGTCTGAATCGTTCAGGTATTATAACCAATCGCTGCTCAGGGCATATTGGAGCCCTCTAACTCCTTCTTGTCAATGTATGTCTTACTAAGGACAACAGATGGTAGAATCTTGCTACCGACATTCTAGTGTAGCGAAAAAATATGTTTCTACTCCCACATGGAAATTTGCTGTTTCCTTTACACTTAAGTGGCGAGTAAAGTAAGATATTCCAGTTAACTGTGCGGGAATATCTCATATCCATCCTAGATAGGTAATGAAACTGACCAATCACAGTAGTCAATTTTAGAGAAGCAAAATTTACATGTTGTTATTCTGACCAATCACAGTATATTATTTTTACTGAGGCTCCGCCTCCTTCTTCAAGACACTAAATTATATAATTTAAATGTATATGGTACAATATGTTATTAATTTGTTCAATATAACAAAATCTATACGCATTTATAATAGATTTATCAATAATGCAACCTGCTGAATGTCCATAGAAATGTAATTTCATGTAGCATCATTTATCAGTTGGTTTTCCCATAATTAATTTAAGTTCTCGATAGTCGAGTGGTATAGTATTTGACTATGGATCCTAAGGTCGTGAGTTCGAACCCGGCAACATGAAAACTTTTTTTTTACATTTTTTAACATTTTGGTCGTAGGAAAAATATACTGTTCAACTCGAGTGGATTGTCCATATTGCCCTCGGAAGTTTGAGCACTCCGCCTACGGCGTCGTGCTCAATTTACTTCCTCGTGCGATATGGACATCATATCCACTCTTGTTGTACAAACTACTATTCAGGATCGTGTTCAATAAAAACTGTTTTAAAGTGCCCCATATTTTTCCGCTTTTGATTGATAGGATGAACCCACCATCGCAATCTTCGATTGCGTCTTAATTTTAATGCTAAGTATAGACTGGTGGCTATTATTTGTGCCGAGACCAGGAAATTTAAAACTTTTCTAGATTGCATATTTTTTTTTAAATAGGAAAAAAACACAAAAACAAACAGGACACCAAAATAACCTGTTTTATTGACACAACGAAAACTGAAAAGGTTATAATATGTTGACAGTTGACAATTCGGCCATTTCATTGGTTGATCTTTCTTAAATGTGATAGGAAATAGTGTGTATTGTATCGCAACAAGCAACAGAAATAAAATTTATATTATATTTTTTATTTCTTATTACCTGTTTCTTGTTGCATGTTGCTTATTTTTTAATTGTGTCTCGGCCGTAAGAAATATGCACTTTTTACCGCTTGCTGAGCTTTAAAACAAAATTCCTCAGAAAACGGCATACGCATAAACCTAATTTATGGAGGCCACCACAAATTACGTAACGCAATTTGGGGAAGGGGAATTTGGTAGAAAAAGGGTCCGGCAAGACCATACGGTACTGTTACGTGGGGGGATGGGCGGGGTAAAGTTTGCGTTACGTCACGATTTTATAACTGTTAGAAATAGCAAACTTTTTTATTGAGAACTAAAAAAAATTGAAAAGTTTTGCGTTATGTAATTTGTGAACCCCTGTGTTTGTGTAAAAAAATATTGTACCGGAATTCATGGTCAGCTTCAAGAAAAAATACCAACGCCGTGGAATAATCTTCTCTCTTTAAAGCTGCTTTGCCCTTTTCATGCAGAGTCATTGCCACGATGAGTGCTTTTCTTTCTGCATTTGGTATTTTCACACGGTTGCCAAATTGGTCTTCCAACTGCAAACAAATGTTTACCAGATTATTCAAAGAACACATGAAAGTAAATTAATCATTTTAATATTGCAATCAATTTTCAACTGTAGGTATGCGTAAAATGTCACCTTAATTCAAATAACTTTAATGCACTCTGCTCCTAAACAAAAAAAATATAACTTTAACAACGCCAATGGAACATTTAAAACTTTTTCTTTCGTTTTTAAAACTGAAAAATGGCCAAAAAACAATTTCCCATTTTAATTTTTTTGTCATATTCATAAATATATCTACACACAAAATAGTATTTATGTTTATGTTAATTTTAAGTTTCTAAACCAAATTAAAAAATGTGTCACCACTTTGATATAAAACTTACCGACATATAATGATCGTCCAATGCCAACAGTTGAGAATCAGTTTTGACACTTTCCAGCACTTTTATTTTATTTTCATTTTTCTCTACTTCACTGGGAGTTTCGGAAAGAATAATAGCTAATATTTGCTGACCATTTTTAACGCTTTGACTACTTAAAGAATCCGTATTAATAAGAACTTTACCAGCACAAATTAGTTTTAATCTAAAAAGAAAACCTAGTTTAATTTAGTGTAAGAAAACTACTTAATTTAACCAAATTCAAAAAAGGGAAACTAACACTTAAACCAAGTCTTATCTCGTTCAGTTTTTAAATTATTTTCAATATAGATCTAACTACTAATGAAATAAACACAAAGAATCACACTTATCGCACAAAGATGCCAAGATAAACGTCAACTTCTGACTTAACTTGTCAAAAATGGCATTTGAAACTGGTATAGGTATATTTTTATTTTCACCGGTGAATTCACCGCTGGCATCGGTTGAACCGTATCGCGTTCTTAAATTGTCTATTGTGTGGCTGGTTGGACATAAATCGTTTTATTTAATTCGTGGTGGATTTCTGTTGATTTCTATCAACGTCAACGAGAAAGAGATAAAAATAATGATCCTAATAGTAGTTTGTGCAATAAGAGTGGCAATGATGTCCATATCGCACTAGGAAGTAAATTGAGCACTTCCGAGCGCAATATGGACAATCCACTCGAGTTGTATAGTATATTATTTCTACGACTTAACTTCCGAACTTCATGCTAAGAATTTTTAAAAATTATTTAAATTAGGCATCATAACTTATCTTTTAAGTTGGCTATGAACTTGTGAGAACGGTAATAAGAAACAATTGAACAAAAATTCATTTTGATGGCAAACCCATTGACCAAATTACACTGTAACATATTCATCGATTGGGTAAGTTCCTATATTTATACAAACTCACTTTTGAATATATCTATCTTTCTCACATTCGGCTTTTTGCAGAATAACAGACAAAAAGCGATATATAATATGTATTAATAAACACGAAAAATTTATTTTCTCAGCCGTAGGTATTTTGATTAATTGTTTTACTGAATTGCACAGAAGAAAAAAGGTTTGTCGGGTTTATTTCTGCTTGCGTAAGAATTATAACTCCGAAAGTACAACAAAATACCTTAGAATTCGTTTTAAACAGTTAAAAATGGATTTTGTGCATTAATATGCATTTTTAACGTTCGCTATGGTCAAAATTTTCAAAATAATCGCCAATTTACTAACTTGCAACACTGTTAACGTGGAAAGAGAAGTGGCAAATGTGTAAGTAGAAATAACATAAAGTTTTAAGATCAATTGGGGTTGAATCCTCGTTCAAAATATATCGGAAAATATCCCCGTGCACAAATATTTATAATATATATTATTTATATAAAAAAAAGTAACCAAGTTTAGTAAGAAAACATTCATTTGGTAGGTATATAGTACATTTTATGCAAAGCTTGTAGTAATTGTCTAGAAATGAGTGGAAATAAAGATATTTTTGAAATAAGAAAGTGCGTCTGTGTGCAGATCTTTAGTTCGGTCAGAAAATAACAATAATTTGGTAGAAATATATTTTGGTATTAATTTTTGCACCATTTCGTGTACTCTTTAGGAAAATATTGTGTTTACATGGACTCTGGGATAAATGTTTTGATTTAAATTTAAAAAGAACAAATTTCATCTGACAGATTTAGATATTTTTAAAGCATATTGTTAACCTAACTTCTCTCAACTGTCAGAAAACGAATTTACAAAATGTAAATTTGGCTTCTCTGTAATTGACTACTGTGATTGGTCAGTTTCATAACCTAACTAGGATGAATATGAAATTTTGCCGCACAGTTAACTGGAATAGCCTACTTTACCCGCGACTTAAGTGTAAAAAAAAACAGCAAATTTTCATGTAGGAGTAGAAAAAATAATTAACTAACCGGTTGATGACGTCAATCCACCAGCTATCAATCATAAGTTCATCAGTTCAGCCACTGGTTGAATTCAGATAAAAATCAGAATACACCTAGTTTTAACATAGCTATGACGTCATTTTCATCGTTGCCATAACAATGGGAGATAGGCAGTAGAGTTTTGGACTTGCATTGTCTTTATTTGTTTAGAATCACTACGTTTCAACTGGTAAGCATCTCCAGTCGTCTTCAGGTGAATACTGTACTACAGTATTGGAGACAAAACTCTACTGCCGTTCAAGAAACGTCATTGTATCCAACCTTTAAATAGGGAGATAGTTTTACACTCTTTCATTTTAGTCTTTTTATTCAAAGGCCTTGCATAATGCAAGGTTGGGTAGAGTCTGTGTTAAATATGGCATGTTAAAGTTAGTGTCAAAAACTATTTGAAATAAACCTAAATCTCATTAGTGACTGGTCCAATTTTAAAATTAATGTGTTGGTTTCACACTGTTTACATTGTTGCAAGTTAGGTGATGCCTAAAATAAGAAGAAAGTTTTAAATCGCATAATACTAACCTAGAAATCTTCAACACTTATTCCTATTTAGTTCCATTTAATGTCAATTTTGTATATGTAGACAAACTGATGATGTAAAAAACAAATATGTAAAGAATAATAAAATTACTATGACGCAAGTGCTTACTTATCAATAGGCAATGATATATCCTGGCAAATATTTTCCTTCAAATCACATCCTCTGCAACTTAACATTACTTCCTTAACCAGCATTCTAGGGGGCTTGCCCTGATCCACAATTTTAACTTTTAGAGTAGCGAGACCGGATTCTTGATAACGACTTTTTTGTTTCAGGTTCTCTAATGAATTTGTTTGAAGTTCCTTTACTATTTCCATACATATTTCCAATGGAAATTTTAATGTTTCGCTAATAACTCGACTTAGATTCTATAAAAAAAAAAGGAAAGAAGGGACTATTTATGCGATTCTGTAACTGATTTCATAGCGATATAAACTTAATAATAATCTTCTTAGTCAAAATTCAGTCAGAAAATTTTGTAAAAAATTTTTTTAGGGTAAGTTACTTCTGTCTCTTATTTTTTTGATGCATCTAATGCTCGCTCTGTTAATGTTAACCTTGTATTTAGGCTGATAATGACTCCTATCATCGAAACATGTCCTCGCCTCATAAATTTATCACATAGTTTGATTTATAACATTGTGATGACCCGGATAAATGGACTACTTTCAAAACTTTACAGAACAAATAAAAAGTCACAAATATGTCTGTCAGGTTATAGCGACCATTTATGACGATTAACAAACTTTCGTTATAAAATCTTACATCAAATTTGGAGACAATGACAACAGTTTTAGATTCAACTTAAGATGCAACCTCAGACCAGTTTAGTATTTCTTTCATAAAGAAGCTATTATTGTATCTAGACAGATAAAGGGACATTTGCATCCTACCACCCTTGAAAAGGAGGTCTATGTTTAGCGTACTTTGAAAATAAAAGGTCTAATTTTCCCAAAATGTTGACTTGGCTCTTTTAAGAACCGCTGACAAGTTAAGTTCTTGTACTGAAAATATTGAACAAAAATCATTTAGGAAGAAACACGAGATTGCTCTAAAAAAAAATTTTTTTTACATGGTATTACCCGATAAAATGTACTAAAAGTGCTAGAACTTAAAATTGATCAAGTAAATTAAATTTGAAAATGATTTATTAAACTCAGTTACCTTTTTACACCTTAATCAATTAAAGTGAATTTTGTTCGAAACTAATGAAAACTTTTTCAAAAAATGTGGGTTTAAGATATAATAAGGTAGAAAACACCCATGTTAATAAATATCTTACATTTAGATTTAATTGAGGTTTGGTTAGTCCAATTGAACGACCCAAAAATTGACAGGTTCAAAAAAAAATAAGGTTTATCCAAAATTTTTCAAATTTAGCCAAGTAGGTAGAAAAAAAAAGATGTTCCCTGAGAACTAACGTTACCGGGTCTGAGCATATTTTGATTTATTTATTTGCAAGAAAAAAAACAAGT
Source organism: Polydrusus cervinus (assembly GCA_935413205.1). Taxonomy (NCBI): domain Eukaryota; kingdom Metazoa; phylum Arthropoda; class Insecta; order Coleoptera; family Curculionidae; genus Polydrusus; species Polydrusus cervinus. Next base: position 50,750,559 of record OW284514.1, read on the forward strand.
TGGAAAGGTTTTAGTGCGCCAACCTGTACCTATATATAATATACTCATGGATACTCTCAATAAAATCTAACATTTTCGTGGTAAATTGAAAAATAGCAGTCTGTGTTAATTTGCCAGACATATCCATACATAGTTAAAGCTTTTATATAAAATTAATCAACTTCAGAGTGGCGAACATCACACTAGCGTGTACTTACTACTGCTATAGAAGAATTATTATAAGTTTAACTATACCACATACTCTGAATAATGTGACATGTGTTCATAAAAACGTATATGTTCTTAAACTAAAGCCAGTGTTGTTCCTGTGCATACAAGGCTATGTACTGATTTCAGGGCTTCCAATATACTGTTTTTAACACTAAATGTACTGACGCGAGAAAGTCAAATACAAAAGCTCTGTTTGTCACTATTGTAAAAATTGAACCCTACAGTATAAATGAATTTCTAGAATATATATTTTAATAGTACCGAGGTGTATGTTTTTAATGTGTATCTAAACAGTGTTGTATATACAAAATTTTAATTATTGTTTCATCTTTATTATAGAAGTTTGTTGTGTATAAGAGTTATTGTGTAATATTATTGACGCCAAATCAACCAATTGGTGCTGCATTTTTTGTAAAATGTTATCAATTTTTTTGATTAAAGAACTTTTGATTTGATTTGAAAGCCATAAAATGTCTATGTTATAATATGAAATAATTGTAAAGGCATACACTTAAAAAAAAGCACACAGTAAATAAGCCTTACTTTATAAGTAGTTTAAGAGAAACCCAAAAAAAGCCAGACGATAGGGGCGAAATATTTTGAAAGGGCGAAATGTATAATTTTTTTAAAATCCTGCAGCACCTCTAAACGACAAGCTAGCCGAAATATATTTTTACAATTGCCTTGAGCAATATTATTAAACTTTTCACAAGAATTTCATCACGTTTCCACAAATGAAAAGAAATATATATTTTGAACCCCCACTGGTAATGTCACAAGCTAAAAGAGCATGTAGCGTTTACCAAACTCATGCAAGTCCAAAACTATTCTATCATTTACCAAACTCATGTTACAGTCTAAATACTGAAAGTCGAGCAGATGCACCTCAGGTCATAGATCTATTAAACGAACGCAAAACTCCACCAATGGGTAAATTGAGAAGACAGATTTGCATTAATCAAACTCAGTAACCGTCTATTACAAAAATTCCTGCATTTAGGACGCTGATTGTTCATTGAGAATGACCCGTTTTAGCAATTTTTTCTTAATCAAGAGAGAAAATCATATTTAATTTTACATCCAAATCCTAACCTCTACCAATAGAAACTTTAAAAAGGAATATCTCAAAAATAAAGAGTGACTGTGGAAAATGATTTTCAGATTCATAATCTAATCCCCAAAATTTATTACTCCTGAGAAAATCGTCAAATTTGGCATGGTGTTCATATAATAGATAATTATTAAATTTAAAATTCAATAATGTGTTTGAAGAACACTAGTTTTTAGCTGATCTTTAGCATATTTCATATATAGGTTTTATCTTATCCCCACCTCTCAGATCAACTAGTAGCCAGGTGGCAAAATTGTCAATTTAAATCTGAAACAACATAAAATTATTTCCTATACCCCTGTATCAGAATATTACCAAAACATCCTTAAAAAGAATAGTGAAGACATTACAGAAAATCTGCAACTTATTTTGCAGCTGCAAGTTGTTTAAAATGCCTGTATATTATTCTCTTCTTAAATTACATTACTGCGGCAATGGTTTATTATTTTTGAATTTGCAAATAGAATTGCAGGCCTTTGGTAATATTCCCCTTAATATAAACAAAATAGACACAAAGTATCATTAAAAAAAAATTTGCATTGTGTCTATTTTGTTTATACTTAAACTAGGTATCTTAAAGCAAATGGACAACTTCTTCGAATCACCCTAGGTACCTTAATTTCAAGTTCTGAAACACCATTCTCTGTACTGTAATAAGGTGACAACCATAATTTAACTCCTTCCTTTCGCAATTTATCTCTAATTTGAATAAGAAAATCCTCTTTTTCCACTGTATTATTAGCCATTTTTATAAAAGAACCACCTAGAACATTAAAAGTTAAAAACGCTAAATCACCCCAAGAAAAAACGTAAATAAAAACACAATTTTGACAAACAACACAGAAGACTAGTTGGCGCTCAAGAGGTACAATCTTTGATATCCACCGAACTTCTACCTATCATTCCTCTGTGCTTGCTATGTTTTGAACTACCCATAGCCTTCTCGAATTAAAAAGAGCGAGTGAGACAGAATTTCTAGCCCTTTTGTTTGGACACTTTGAAGTTGAAGTAGTGCTGGGAAGTTTAGTTCACTTTGTGAAAGAAGTATATCAAACTATAAATATTGTTCAGATGTAGTTAATTTTATTATTCGGATGTGGTAAAAGTATGAGAGGGTGGGACCGCCTGAATGTACCCATTCTCATGGTTTATTTACTTGGGAATGTAAAACAGCAGGCGGCGATGAACGTCATTAACCAGCTTGTGCCTGTATTGTCTACCATATTCTATGTTTGTCTTCGTTGTACACACAATTCCTTAAAATCTAGGAGAGTGCTTTGAAGACAAGGGGAGTGAGCGACGAGTCCTAAAATTCCTGCCAGTAATGATATGTGATTTGTTTTACACGAGAAGTCATTTTGGGGGCAAACGGCTAGGTTTGATAAAGTGCGGTGTAAGGCTGAACGGAAAAGAGCATGCGTAAAAGACTCTACCAGTTTCACGAGACCTCGTAACCTCATAAAACACGCTGAAAATTAGCGATGTTGAACTATCAATAGCGACTATCTATAGTATCGTTATAAAAAGTACGGTTATCGATTATATCTATAGGAATTATGGTACTATCGATAATAAATGTTCATCCTATTGTAAAAGGTTTTCATTTATTTATTTATTTATTGGTGCCAACAGGGATACAAACAGGTAAAAGATATCCACTGGAGTATACACATATTACTTTTTAACATGATAAATCAATTTAAGTTTCTACATATGTAACAAAACAATACTAAAATAAGAGTAGAACTAAATAATTTTGGGGGAGTAGCGGTAACTTTTTTTTATCGGAGTAGAAAATATTGGTTGTAGTAACAGCTTTTTTTTGTAGAAGTCACTTTTTACAAAGAAATGAGTTTATTTTTTAGCGGTAACTTTTTATTGGAGTAAAAACTATGGTACTAGCGAAAGAAAGAAATGTGGGTTTATGGCTTAGGGCACATAAGAGTTCAGAAGTAGAACGAATGGTTCAGCATCGGTGTATAAAAAAAACTAAGGTTAGGTTATATGAAATTGAATAGAATGGAATTTTGAAGAATTTCACAGTTCTCATAATGACTAGCCCATATTTTTCTTAATAATTCTTCAAATTTCCATTCTATTCAATTTCATATAATCTACCCTTAGTTTTTCTCATACACAGATGCTGAACCCTTCGTTCTATTTCTGAACTCTTATCTTATGTGCCCTAAGCCATAAATGCATTATGATTTTCTCACCGTTCTACTCATTAAACCGGTTTCTTTGAACCTACAAATGTTGATGCTTCGTTAAGATTATATCTAATAATTTCTTCTTTTCATTTATTCTCTTGAAGATGAATGCTTCTGCATTCGAAACATGTAGAGAATTTTTCAATTCATAAATATTTCTGTAATATAATAGTGTCGGAAGACTTTGTGTTCTTATTTCTTTCCTTTTAAATAAATTGTTGTTTTAAAAAAATCGAGCAGAGCGAGCCGATCTGATGTAATGTCACGTCATATTTGAGCTAAACTAGCGCGTAGCGTTTAATGAAGCCAGAGTCCAAATACCGAACGCCGAGCAGATGCACCCGAGGTCATAAATCTAATGAAACGAACGAAGAACTTTACCAATTATTGGTAGACCGAGGAGTCAGATTTGCATCAATCGAACGCAAAATTATAGATTGTAGGGATCGAGTCATTCAAACGAGAGAACTTGTAAATTATCGTTAAGAGCCCTTAGGTATAAAGAAGCACTAGATTGGGTAATTGTGGCATCCACAGAAAAATTGGCTGAACGCGGAAAAGCTCTAAGGTCATTGAGATAGAGTTTCGACTACCTATCATTCCTCTGTGGTCTAAGGGTGCAAACCCTTTTTTCTTCTGTGAGTTAAGGTTATGTTAATTAATTATTTTTTGGTTATGTTGATGTTTTTGATTTGATGTTATGATAGAAAATGAAAAAAGTAAATTTTGGGATCGATGCAAGAAACAAAGTAATTAGTACGTAAAAATGAGGGAGCATTTTTTAAAACTCTTCGGCTCCCTAGGATACCTAATTCAGTATGGATGTGTGGTTCATTGCACATTTGAATATGTCGTAGACTTTGTTTTGGTATGATTTGGTTAAACTCGTTAAACTAAACTATAAATTTACTACAAGACAAATTTTTTAGTGTTCTGGACCTTCAATGGAACCCACAATCTACTCTGATGATATTCTTTTTACAGAACACATTTCGGCTCTGAGTCGAACAATAAAAAATGGTGATATAATTATAGCCAAATGCCCAACTAATCCCAAGCAACAAATTTGTAAGAGAGTAGTTGCTTTACAGGTAATTGGCTAATTGTTTTCTTTTTATATTTTATAGCAGCTGTACAGAACCCCAAATAGGTGTTTGTTTTGTTGCTTACTACATACATAATTTTTTATATATCCCAATTCAATGTACTTACAGATGGTAACACATACATAATGTTCTTTAACTTACACCTGTGTGTACTAACCAACTTTTCATTTGTGGACTGAATTCTATTAGCACGTCAAACCTGTTGAGTCTCAAAAATGTTGAGGGATCTTTTTTTGCACTGGGATGGAAAGCTGTTGCATATAGCTATATAGCAGTGCAACGTTGAAACTCTTATCAAAGGACCCGTATTTGATTCAAGAGCTAGTAATACTGGGCTTCACATGGGAGCTTGCATTATAATAGAAAAAGCATTAAATTGTGAGCTTGTCTGAATTGTATGCTGCCACCTTATTATGAAGATTAACCTGTCAGCCGTTTTTTATGCAACCATTAACAATGAGAAACATCACAGTCGCAGAAACTTGGCTATAACCAAAATAAGGCATTCACAAAATCCAACTTGTATATTTTGAAAACCACTGATCGGATCGACTTCAAATTTTCAGGATAGACTATGCCCTTATAAAAATTTAGTTAAGAGGGTAATTAATTAATTAAAATTTAAAGAATTATTAAAGAATGTAGCAACACCCTCGCACCCATCTTAAGCCAAATATACACAAACATTTTTAACTTCTGGCAACATCCCTGAAAAATGGACCATGGCTTATGTGATACCCATATTCAAAAAGGGAAATCGGCTGGACCCGTCAAACTACAGACCCATAAGCCTCACATCCCACTTGTGTAAGATCATGGAAAAGGTAATTGTACCTGAGCTCACAGAATTCTTAATCCAAAACCAGATAATTCCACCTAGTCAGCATGGATTTCTTCCTAAACGCTCCACAAGTTAGAGTGTATCAACAACTGGACCAAGGAAGTTGACAATGGTCATCCTATAGACGTTCTTTATTTAGATCAGGAGAAGGCCTTCGACAAGGTGCCCTTTAAAAGGCTAGCATACAAGATGGAGCATTTTCGAATAAGGGGATGTCTCTGCAGATTTCTGGAGAGGCTACTTACCAGGCAATTCTTCCAAGTCAGAGTGAATGGTGTCTACTTAACATCACATGAAGTGCTCAGTGGAGTACTACAAGGGTCAGTAATTGGACCACTTCTCTTCATTCTCTATATAAGTGACCTGAGCCAATACATCAAAACAAATATCGCTTACTTCGCAGATGACACCAAATTATACTGTAATCCCACTTTTGACCTGGCACGCTTCATTAAGGACATAGCGGCAATAGAAGCCTGGACTGAGACCTGGCTTCTGAAGCTGAACGAAGAGAAGTGCACCATCCTACACATAGGAGCTAAAAACCCACACAACACATACACACTGCATGGAACACAATTAAAAAGTGTGGAAGAGCAAAAAGACCTTGGAGTACTAATGCGGGCAGACTTAAAATGGGAATCTCATATAAATCAAATTATAAAAAAATGTAACTCGTTTATTTACCTAATACAAAGAACATTTTCCAATAAAACAGTAGAATTCATGAATAAGATCTATAAAACATATGTTAGACCCAAACTTGAGTATGCCCATGCAGTGTGGAATCCCTACTACGCCAAGGACATAGAGGCCCTGGAAAGAGTCCAGAGGAGGTTTACCAGGATCCCAACAACTCTGGTAGATACACCCTATAACGAACGCCTCTCAGCTTTCGGGCTAACCACACTCAGAGAGAGAAGAGACAGGGGAGACCTGATCGAAACATTTAAAATCCTGAACAACAACTACTGTGATGACCTTAATAATAATAATAATAATAATAACAAACTTTATTTTCAAATTGTGTTAATACATTACAAATAATAATATACTCAACACAAAGGAAATGGCGTCAAAAAAGAAGAACAACATAATCATAATAATTTCCTGTAACTTTACACACTTAATATACGTACTATTGTCTAACTATTTATAAAATCATTCACGGAATACGGTTCCAGTTCAATTAACAGTTTTTTAATCGATGCTTTAAAAACTCTCTGTGATGTAATTGTTTTTATATAATTTGGTAATTTATTAAAAAGTTTCCGACACATGTAGTAAGGACTCTTCTCAGTCAAAGTTAAACGATGAATTGGGTAGTTAATGTTTACTGTCCTTGTGTTATAACTATGAAACACCTGTAGTTCGAAACTTGCTCTGTTCTTAAAGAAGAAAATTATTGCTTCGTAAATATATAAACCGTATGAAGTTAAAATACCCTCTGCTTTAAATACGCCTCTGCAGCTTTCTCTAAAATCCATTTTTTTAATACAACGAAGAACACGCTTCTGAACTACAAATATTTTTTGTGCTTGGCTACTTCTTCCCCAAAAAATAATACCATATCTTAATCGAGATTGAAAGTTCGCGAAATACATCATTTTCAATGTTTTTTCTTTCATATAGTTGCTCACGACTCTAATTCCATAACAAATTGAATTTAACTTAGTTAACAAACCACCAATATGCCCAGACCAATCAAGAAACTCATCAATGTTTAAACCTAAAAATGTTGTGCTTTCCGCGATGTTAACGTTCTCATTAAGTATTTTTATGTTAGGCGGTTTTTGAGTGCTACATAGCTTTGTTCTAAACATAATGAGGTTTGTTTTTTCTTTATTCAATATCAATTTATTGCCTACAAACCAATCATTAGCCCTTGAAAAAATATCATTACCCTTTTCAGTCAATTCAGCAATACTTTCCCCGCTTATAAGCAAATTAGTGTCATCAGCATAGCATATTAAACTTTCATCTTGCGAATTTCTTATAGAATATAGGTCATTTACAAAAATAACGAATAGTATCGGGCCAATAATGCTACCTTGTGCTATGCCCAATTTATTTTCCTTAATATCCGAAAAATATGTACTTCCATTTTTTGTTATTTTTACCTTTTGTTTCCTGTTCGATAAGTAGGAATTCAACAACTTTAGCGCCTGACCTCTCACACCATACCGATCTAATTTTTTGATAAGTAACTCCTTGTCTATACAATCATAAGCTTTCGACAGATCCAGACAAATACCCAGAGCCATTTTATTGTCCTCTAAATGTTTTAAGATTGCCTTTGTAAACTGAAAAATTGCGGTTTCTGTTGATTTGTTAGCTATATACCCGTGCTGGTGGCTGTTAAACAAATTGCATTTTTTAAAAAAGTCTATTAATCTTCTACACATTGCTAACTCAAATATTTTGGAAAACCCAGGCAGAAGGCTGATTGGCCTGTAATTATTTATAAGTTCCGGATCCCCTTTCTTAAACAATGGTTTTATTAAAGCTGTCTTAAGCTGGTCTGGAAAAATACCCTCTACAAAGGAGTTATTTATCAAATGACACAATACATTTTTAATATGTGGCACAACAATTTTTACAATACTAGTTGGTACCTCGTCAATGCCGCTACTATGTTTATTTTTGATCTGACTAGCATAATCACAGATCTCCCTAGGTGTTACTGGTCTTAAAAATATTGACTGATTATTTACAGATATATCACAAAGGAAGGGCTTACTCTCTAACTTATCTAATAATTTTGGAACAATATTCAACATATAGTCATTAAACTGATTTGCAATTTCACCTGGATCACCATTCATTTTAATATCACACTGAGAGTTGTCCTTACCCAAAATTTCATTACAAATTGACCACATGCATTTTGTCTTATTGTCAGAAAGCCTTAATTTTAAATCGTATGATTCAGACCTCGCTGCTCTCAAAAGCGCGTCATATTCCTTTTTTACCTCGTTATACTCTGTTTTATATCGATTATCACGTCTAGATAAGGTTAACAAGATACCTAGTCTATGTTTACAAGCTTTAATTTGATCATTGTCCTCATGTGACTTTTTTGAATTGAATTGTTTTATTGGTTTTAGTGGAAAACACTGGTTAAAGAGTCTGCAGAATAGATTCATGAACGCATTCCACTGTATATCGACATGAGTACTTTCATTTTCATAAACCTCATTCCAGTTTTGTTCTTTGAGGCAATTCAAAAAGTTTTTCTTATTCTCTTCTGAAAAAATCCTTTTAAATTGTGTTTTATAAACAGGGGGATTCTGCAAAGGCAATATGATTTTCTGAGCAGTGTGGTCTGATATAAAGGTGTGCAAGACTGAGGTATTTACATATTCACAATTTACAAAGATATTGTCAATACAGCTAGCTGAATGTGACGTTATCCTTGTATTTTCAAAAATAGTTTGTTCTATATTAAATGATGACAATAATGATGTTAACTTAGTCTTGTTTCCATTAGGTTTAAGCATTTCAATATTGAAATCTCCTACAATTACAATTTTTTTATTTTCTAAAAAAATATCTAAAAGTATTTTTTCCATACAGTCAAGAAAAACTTCAAAACTTCCAGATTTATCCGGTCTATAGATTGACAATACTAACACTTGTTCTTCCCTAAACTTACACTCTACTGCCGCACATTCTAAGACGTTTTTTATAGATAAAAGAGACACTTTATTTCGTGGCCTAAATGACACGGATTTATGCACATATATAGCGCTCCCTCCATGTTCTCCATGTTCTCGACAAAATGCACTTGCCAGAGTAAAATCTTTTATAGCTAACATTTTTAACTCTTCCAGGTCCTTCCAATGTTCTGTTAAGCATAGCAGTTTACAAGAAGAATTATTTTTTAACATATTGCTTATACTATCTACCGAATTTCCTAATGACTGCACGTTCTGATGAATTATACTACATTCATTGGATTTTTTATGACTAATTGTTTTTGTGTCGGCAGTCGTTCTACTACTTTTGTCACACTTATTGGGTTGCTCTGTGTCCGATGTGGAGTTTTCTTCTATAAAAAATCACTGTAGTTAATATCGTTTTTAAACACATTTAGTCTTCTTTTGTAAACAGGGCAATTTTTGTCTCTTGCAGAATGGTTCAGGTCGTTTAACTTTAACTTTGTGCAGTTTGGACATTTGAAATTATCTTTTTTGCAGTCTATTCCCTGGTGCTCTTCTCCGCATTTGTGACAACACTGCTTCTCTGAGCAGTACTTTGAAACGTGACCAAAGCCACTACATTTAAAACACTGTGACAGATTAAAATGTTCTTGCACATAAACAGTTGTCAAATCAAAGAATATTTTACCTTTTTTAAGGAACCATTTTGATATTATAGGAGGGGCTTGAAGAATCCAGTTTTCTTTTGTTGCATTGCGACACTGTTTTTTTGTGATTATATGTATTTTATCACTCACATTATAGCCAAGCTCTTCCACAATTTCATAGTTTAACCTTTCTATTTCCTGAAGAAATTCTTCGTTTGAAAGACCTTTCTCAATTCCAGTTACCATAAACATTGGGTTGTTGTTGAGTGATTCTTTAATTTTGAGATTGTCTTTTTCTTGTACTGCTGCTTTTAATTTGTCTTGTTGTTTTTTGTCATAACTTTCTATAATTATTGCCCCATTCTTAGTCTGTTTGACACTTTTAAAGCCTCTGCCTACATCTTTATTTTTTACTTGTTCTTTAAATTGTTTTAGAGCTTCTTTCGGATCTGTTATGTTTTCTACCCGAATAACAGTCTCGTGCTTCTTTGTTGTTGTGGGTGTCGTCCAGGGTCCACTTTCTCCGCCAGTAGTAACAGTAGTGGTTTTAGTAGTGGTATGTTTACTTTTGTTTATATTTTCATTTTCAGTTAAAATATCCACAAACGTTTTTCTTCTTTCTATTTTTTCGATTTCATTATTGGTCTCCGAGTCGTTGGCTGGCTCACTAGCTAACTTCCTGATAGTTAACTGATTTTTAAGTGTCATGTTTTCTTTTTCTAACGAACTGTACTTAAAAACTATGAATGTTACAAGTTTATGTATGTTGTTGTGTGCCTCTTTAAGGCTTGCTTGATCATCATTGTACAGTGGTGAATTCGTTTTGTTTGCAATTTCATTTATTTTATCTAAATGACGGAACATCTGTGAGATGAAGTCTTCAGAGAGTTCTTTTTTTTCTTGTTCCTTCTCATTTTGAGGCTGCCCAAATTCTAACTGTCTTTTTTTAAAAGATTGCATTATTTCTGGGCTTGTTTCAGACCTTGACCTCTTGTTAGAGACTAGTTCCATAGTAACCTGTTTCTTACTGACTGTATCTGGTGGCGTTCTGTTAATAATACGGTTTGGTTTAAAAACATCTTCATTAATTAATTCGTTCCAAAATCTCGTTACTTTTGCTGAACTCTGTATTTGTTGCCCACTGTTATCGCTAAGCTCTTTATCGGGTTGTTCGTCCTTGTTTAAATTGCCCAGTTTTTCTTCAGGATTGTTTACACTTTTTTTGGGTTTATATTTGTTTATATACGTTCTTAACTCCTGCGTTTTTTTGTCCAAATCTGAACCTATAATTTTGTTTATTTCCCGTGTAGACAATGAACCCACAGAATGATGTCTAATTTTTTGCTTTTCTGGTAATCTGTTCTCTTCGCCATCACTTGTGCTATTCATAACTATGATTAGCTTACCCTTTATCAAAAAATCAAAATTTAACTTGCACTAGAAACACTTAAACAATTAGAATATATTCGGAGCGACAATACCTACTCGCATACTACAATTCCTTAAGGAATTTGTGGTCTGGACTTCTTTACTTTAAATACAAATGAGCTCAGAGGACACTCACAAAAATTAAAAAAGGAGAAAAGCTCTCATCTGATACGAAAAAACTTCCTATCTAACCGTGTCGTGTACAGGTGGAATGCCCTTGATAAAGAAACCATCCTGGCCCAAAATCGAAACATCTTTAAGAACAGGCTTGACAGAAACCTACAAACGATAAATAGCACCATGGTGCACTATCTTTAATCTTTTTATTTTAATCTTTAATTATCTAAATATGATTATCTTTGGCTTACCCCCAACCTAGTAACCTAATAACCTGATAACTAACTAACTGTGATAAAATCTGTGATCGAGTTTGTAATGGATATGTTATGTTGTCCAGTCGCGCGTACCTTAACTGTGAACTGTGCCTGGACTGTGAAATGTGACGTGATACTCTAAATGTTGACTGTATAAAGTACCAGAAATGATTTAAACCAAAGACATAAGTGCACACAGCAGTCTCATCGGCTTCAGCCGCTTACTGCTGTCAACTATAATAATAATAATAATAATAATAATAATAAATTAAGTAATTTGACTGAATTATTTCAGTTTGCAAACTGTTTTAAACCAATTGGAAGAGCGCTGACTAATCCGCGATTGCTGTAGCATAAAGCTTTTAATATATTAATTTAAAAATTTATTAGTTTATTGTCACAACTTTTCCCTAACTTCAGTTTGATTGGTCACTACCGAGCGCAACTATATAAATATTATAATGTCAAGTTGACGCTGTATACACTGATTTTAACAGGGCATTTGACACCATGAATTTTTGCAAACTCTCTCAGCAAGTTTGACTGTGACATAAATGACATTGACAGGCATTTATTACACACAATCAATGATGCCTGAAGTAAATTAAAAATAAGGGTAAAGTCTATACTTATCATTAATGTCTTCCTTTAACTTTCAACCAAAAATATTAGAAAATACTAGAATAACGAGTAATACTTCCAGTTGTATAGATAATATATTTACAAATTTTGAGCAGATGGAAACTTTAGTGTTTGAGAATTTTATATCAGACCATACAGCGCAGAAGCTCATTTTTGAAACGGAATATCATAACGGAGATGCCCAAATATACCGACGTTTTTTTAGAAATGAAAACAAAAATGAATTTCTGCGCTGTCTGAGTGAGCAGGGAATGTCTATGAGGTTGAAAGAAATGATGTAAATGGACAGTGGCGTGCATTTATGAATAATTTTATTAATATATTTCAACAGTATTTCCCTCTAAAGCTATGTTCGAGAACAAAAGTTTCAAAAATGTTTGAGGATAGGGAAATTATTAATTGTAAACGCGAATTAGATTTATTATTAACACTATCAAGACAGCATCAAAATTATAAAGACCAATATAAGGAAAAGAAAAAAGATTATGATAAATTGTTAAAAGAGTCTCGAACAAAACAATATGCCAATAGAGTAAACAGTACAGATAATAAAATGAAATGTATGTGGACGATTTGTAATGAAATTATAGGAAAAACTAACCAAAGCTCGGACATGGAGATAGAGGGAGAACCGGAGGTAATAGCAAATAACTTTAACGAGTATCTAATATCAGTCATACCTGATCTCATGAAAAATGTATCAAGTGTTCCGTTTAACTGTAATATTGTCAATAATGATAAATCAATGTTTTTAAATCCAGTAACAAGTGAAATATGTGAAATAGCGAAGAAAATAAAAAATAAACATAGTTCCGGTTTTGATGAAATTCCTACCAGCATCGTTAAGCTTTCTATTAGTGTATGTAAGAATACTATTTGTTATATAATGAATAACTCTTTTAAGTATGGTATATTCCCTGAAAATTTAAAAGTTGCACTAATAAAACCAGTCTTTAAAAAGGGTGATACAGAACAAATGGATAATTATAGGCCAATAAGTTTATTGACAGGGTTTTCAAAATTATTTGAAATGGCAATGTGTTCAAGATTAATAAATTTTCTAACGAGCAGTAATATATTTAGTAAAAATCAACATGGTTTTTTAAAGGGACGATCGACTCAAACTGCAATTTTTCAGTTTATTCAAACAGTTCTGAATCACCTTGAAGATGGTAACATAGCTGTGGGTATGTTTTTGGATTTATCAAAGGCATATGACTGCTTGGATAGGGATATACTAGTGAGGAAGCTTGAAATGTATGGGATCAGAGGAAACGCTCATAGGTGGATATCAGGATATCTTAACCACAGAAAACAAAAAGTCTGTATAATGAAAAATGGGAAATCTTATAAGTCCAAAATATTATCAAATGATGTCGGAATAGCCCAGGGAAGTGTCTTGGGGCCTATTCTATTTATTGTTTTCATAAATGATTTAAACAATTTAATTCAAGCTAATCAGGATATCGTTAATTACGCCGACGACACTAACTTACTTTTAGGGGGCAAAAGTATTGATGAACTTATCAATGAATGCAGACTTTTTCTTAACAGAGTTACACAGTGGTTTACAGAAAATAAACTTATCTTGAATAAAAATAAAACTAATATAATACTTTTTAGAACCAAGGCGTCAAGGGTGGAGAAGCCAGCCAATTTTAATAATGATATTGATAGTGATAAAATTATTTTTTCCGAAAGTACAAAATTTTTAGGGGTACAAATTAATGAATATTTAGACTGGGCTCTCCATATCAAAGGCCTTTCACAAAAGCTAAATGCTATTTGCTACGGTATTCGTGTAACAGGTAAATACATGAATGAAAAAACTCTAAAAATATTGTATTTTGCTAACTTTGAATCCGTTTTGAAGTATGGAATCATTTTTTGGGGAAGGGATAGTCAAATTCAAAATATTTTTGTAATTCAAAAGCGAGTAGTTAGAATAATTAAAAAATTAGGGTATAATGAAACATGCAGATCTGTTTTTAAAAGTACAGGGATGCTGACTGTATATGCAATATATATTTATGAGTGTTTAGTGTTTTTCTTTAAGAATAGAAACTGTTTTGAAGCCCCAGTTAGTCATCAACATAATACAAGAACTTGTAATATCAATTATCCCATACATAGGCTGACTCTGACAGAAAAATCACCGAATTATATGTGCTTGAGATTATTTAATAAATTGCCCGAGAAAATAAAAAGAATTAACAGCGAGAAACAATTTAAAATCGAAATCAAAACCATGCTATTGGAATTAGAGCCCTATAAAATCGATGATTTTTTGAGTATTTAAATTTTGTTGAAATCTAAGTAATATTGTCGTTTTTGTCCTTTCTTTTGTTTTGTTTTGACGGCATTTCACTTTGTGTTTGTAATTTAAATTAAATTATGTAACATAATTTTGAAATAAAGAAATTAAGTAAGTAAGTAAGTAAGTATACAATTACTGGCTGGATGCACGTCACAGCTTCTGACATAATTTTCGATTCGAGTCATGCCGTTGATTTATTTTATTTTATTTTATTTTATTTATTTATTTATAAACAAGTAAAAGTTAGTACACTACAATTAATTTAATTATATATAAAGTAGGTAAGTATATAATGGTAAGATGGTACCTAAGTAATAGGATTATTACTTGTATGTACCCTTATTTTACGTTATAGTTTTTATGTACATATGTAGTATGTTTAATAATATGTGTTTTACGTTAAAAGAATGAGTAAAATACAATTATTTAAAAATGTTTTCAAAACTTTTGAATCTTTGTGATATGTAAAGTCTACATTCACTCTTAAACTTATGAATATTTTTAATATTTTTATTTTAGTAGGGATCATATTATATATCTTGGGTCCCAAATAAGCGACACTTTTTAAATTTATGTTATTGAAATTTATGGGAATAGCTAAATCATTATTCATTCTTGCACGAGTGTGGTAGCAATGGTTTACAGTGTTCTCATGGGATCTGGTTTTATAAACGAAAGTTGTTACTATCACCATATACAAAGTTCTTATATTACAAATATCGTTTGAAAAAAGCAATTCTGTTGGATATAGTCTAGTTCTCCTCTACATAACCTTTATAATATACTTTTGGGTGATATTCAATCTGTACAGTGCACTGTCGTACAGACCACCCCAGACTAAAATTCCATAGCGTATCAACGACTCAACAAGGCTCTTATAGATTATAATTAGTGTTTTTTTGTCTAAAATGTCTCTAAGAATATAGAATTTATGAATCAAGACGCGTATTTTATTATTAAGGTATTCAATATGGGGGGACCATTTTAGGAATCTGTCCACTATTATTCCAAGATACTTTATTTGCATTATTTCATCTACTTGCTGATTTTTAATTTTGATGTTGGTAAAATCGGGTCTGTTTGCACTTGTTAAGGAAAACGCTATGTAATTTGTTTTAGATAAGTTAAGTGATAATTTAAAACTTTCTAACCATATTCTTGCAATACCTAGTCCATTTATCATTTTTTCTTTCACTTCCTGCCATGTGCTACCGTTAAAAACCAATACGGTGTCGTCCGCGTAGGATATTATTGAACCATTTATGTCTTGTGATAGTAAGTCATTTATGTATGTTATAAATAAAATAGGACCCAGAACTGTGCCCTGTGGTACTCCAATCTTCACTTCCTGTTTGTCACTTAGAACGTTATTGACTTTCACAACTTGATGTCTCCCGGTGAGATAATTTTTTAACAGCTTCCACACTGTCCCCCTGACTCCATAATGCCATAAGACATCAAGAAGTCTATCATGGGGGACCGTGTCAAACGCTTTTGCCAAGTCTATGAAGATTGCAGCACATTTCTCTCCTGTATTCAAATTGTTTGTTATTTCCGATGTCAGTCTGTATAAAGCGTCCTCCGTACTACAATTCGGCAAGAAACCATATTGACTTTCTGATAAAATATTATTATTTTTGAAGAAAGTAAATAGCCTTTCCTTTAAACATTTTTCGAATATTTTTGCCAAATTACTTATCAGACTTATGGGTCGGTAGTTACAGACCATTGCTGTAGATCCGCTTTTATGGATGGGAGTAATTGCTGACATTTTAAAATGAGAAGGCACGATTCCTGTTACAAAAACTTTGTTAATTATATGTAGCAATGGTCCTATGATTGGGCGATGCGTTTGTTTAAGAAGTTTAGATGTAATTCCATCTAGGCCCGGTGACCCTGTTCCTTTTAATGTAGAAACATGTTTAATTAATTCATTTTCATCAACAGGGGATAAAAACATTGAGTTTTGCAGTGTAAAATTGATATTAATTGGATCTTTGGGTATTTGAATCGATTCGGCCATTTTATTTCCGACATTTGCAAAACAACTGATTAAATAGTATATTTTTTCAATTATGTCTGGATTTAAATAAGCGTCAAAATTAGCATTTCTTTTTTGCTGAATAATGAGACATATTTTCAGAATATGTTCCAAGTAACCAGTGGCGTATCCAGGATTTTGTTGAAGGAAGGGGGGGGGGGGGCGACTAAAAAAAAAGCGTGTACCGGCTCTAAAAATCTTCCTTCTCTCAAAAGTGACTTCTAAAGAAAATTCTAACCCTTCACACGCCCCGTAATTTTCAGGGCTCAAAGTAAAAACACCCTTGTTGTAAGGCTCGGGGGAGACTAACTATCTTTGCTTTCAAATCACAAAATTAAAGTTCTTCGAAATGATAAAGGTTGTAATAATAATAATATGCTTTATTGTCCAAGAAAAACTCTATTGACAAAGCTTATCACTTAATATCTAATAGTCCAATCAATCACAGACAATTTACAAATAGGCTTTTTTTTGAACAAGCTAGTCTAACATTCTAAGGAACGAGAGACAAAGAAAATTGCAGATATAAAAATATTTAAAAAAAAAGTTTAGAATAATAATCAGGTAAATAAAAAAAAATAAATGTTATAGTACTGACATAATTTTAAAAAATCACAGGATAAAACACTAAAAATATACACAAAATTTGAACAAACCAGTCTAACATTCCAAGGAACGAATTTTACGTAACAAACCTAACCTTATTTTTGTTTGTGTTATGATATGATATTGTATTTGCCAGTTGTGACGTGCATCGAGCCAGTAACTGTACTGACTACAATCGCGCCAGTATGATTGTGAGAAAATTATTTTTGCCAATGTCATGTATATACAGGATGTTACAAATTCGACATACCAGCATTGGAATCTCGGAAACCATAGGAGTTAGAGAAACGGTTAAATGGGGGCAAAGTTGTGCAATTTAGTGCTGATTATAATGCCGCTTTAAAAGTTTTCAAATTACGAATACTTCCGATTTTATTCGAATAAAACCGAAATTTTGCAAAATCGTTTTTATTTTTTCCTGAGCTCATTTGACTAGCTATTTAAAATAAATGACACTTTGTCGTTGCCACTTTTTCTCCTCTACAAAATGACGTTACTAAACTAAAGATCAACCGTTTCGTCTCCGAGCAGCCATCACCAACTTTACTTTTTTAAATACGATTTTTTTTAACCGATTTTTAAACCCTCCTACCCTCAAAATGTAATAGCGATATTACTTTCGCATAATGATGAATTTTCCTTGCTTATTTTTTTAAATTAATATTTTTTACACTTCTTGTCAATCCGGTCCTGGCAATAACGAATAACAATATTAATTAAAAACTTTATTTTATTTAAAACATTCATACATAAGTAATATAATTTATTTTATAAGAATTTTCTAATGTATCTAAATTTACTAAATATAAATCCTAATTTTCTAAATGTTCAAAGAGATTGCCATTTTGCTCAATAAAACGATCGATTTTTCTTCCAATTTTGGCGACAGCCCTTTCAACCGATCTTCTCCTTATCCTACCAAATGCAACCTGTACGCGTTCTTTCATGGTATCTACGTCATTTTTATAAATAACATTTTTTTTAAATAAAGTTTTTAATTAATATTGTAATTCGTTGCCAGGACCGGACTGACAAAAAGTGTAAAAAATATGAATTTAAAAAAATAAGCAAGGAAAATTCATCATTAGGTATGCGAAAGTAATATCGCTATTATATTTTGAGGGTAGAAATCGGTTAAAAAAAATCCAGGTCCGTATTTAAAAAAGTAAAGTTGGTGATGGCTGCTCGGAGACGAAACGGCGGATCTTTAGTTTAGTAACGTCATTTTGTAGAGGAGAAAAAGTGGCTATGACAAAGTGTTATTTATTTTTATATAGCTAATCAAATGAGCTCAGGAAAAAATAAAAACGATTTTGCAAAATTTCGGTTTTTATCGAATAAAATCGGAAATATTCGTAATTGAAAACTTTTAAAGTGGCATTATAATTAGTACCGAATTGATCAACTTTGCCCCTATTTAACCGTTTCTCTAACTCCTATAGTTTCCGAGATTCCAATGCTTGTATGTCGAATTTGTAACACCCTATATAGTCAAACTTGCTGGTTAGTTAGGTATATGTAGTTAATGGTAGTTTGTACAAGAGTGGATATAATGTCTATATCTCACGGGAAAGTAAATTGAGTATGACGCCGTAGGTGGAGTGCTCTAACTTCCGAATATATAACTCATAGGAAAAATAATATATTTTGTAGGGTGAGAAAATAAAGACCGGCTTTGCGAGTTATGAAATAGTGCCAATAGGACATGTATGGTTGCAGGGAGATAATACAAGTAACTCTACAGATAGCAGAAACTATGGTTCTGTCCCTTTAGGGCTTATTCGAAGTAGGGCTGTGTGCAAAGTCTGGCCACCTAAAAGTATATCCATGTTAACTAGTTAATATTTTTAGCATTAAATACGTTAGTAAAATAAAAATAATGCCTACTTAATGTTTATCATTATCCACTTTTAATATTTAATATACGATAGCAAAGATTGTTTCAGATGTGCCTATATTATTGTTTTGTGAAAATTATGAATACTATTATTATTTGCCACCAAAGTGCTAGCAAAATACTAATAAAGCGCTGGAGAAGAGCTAACAAGGAGTTACTAAGGTGGGTACTATAAAGTGGTAATTAAATCCCATAAAATACAACCAAAATGATTAAAAAAAAGTACACCAAGTGTGAAAGTTGGTGATGCAAAAATGAAAAAGAATTCTTTGGTTATTTTTCAAAATTAGTTTTTTTTTTAGTGAAAAGGCCAAGTCCCGGTTTTTCACAAACAACAAAAATTACGTTTCCAAATAGTTCAGAAGTCTGCTCTTAAAACATAATAAGAAAAACAAGAATTCTCGTCAAATTCTAAGGAAAAATGTAAATAGTCATCGGAAACCCCCAGCTATTCGACCGCCAGTCATATTGATGCGTCACTGCAGTGTTGCTAGATTTTTTTCCCTTCAACAAGAGTTTCAAAATTTCATATCTCTAAAAAAATAATTCAAATGCCGAAAACGTTTGATAAAATAACTTAATATCTGAGTAAAACCTTTAGATAATTTCTTCCAATTTTCCCGATAAATGTTTCTATGGAAATTTATCTTGCTGATAAAGTTACTAGGAGATGGATAATACGGGCCTTGCCTAGATCAATCTACTGGTAACTACCAGCCAGATAATTTCTATGAAAACAATTGTCTCAACAGTGGTTTCTTTGGAAATTATCTTTGTCGGTAAAGTTACCAAGCCCAGTGGCAGCTCGCGGTTTAAAAAAATGGTGAAGAGCTAGGTATAGTGCGGGTAAACAAATATTGACTAACTTTACACTACTGAAAAACAAAACTTTTTAATCACACAGTATATCACGTAAAAACGATATCTATAACCGTAAGTTTCGCGAAGCCTCCAAATAAATAAATTCCATCGATTTTTCTCCGGTGTATCGAAAATTAACCAAAAAAAACGACATTTTTTCGACAATATTAAAGTACCAATACAGCTACCATTTTAGCCCATTAAAAATAATTATATTCGAATTAATAATATTAATGTAATCCGAATGTAGCTATGCATAATAGGACCACGACCGGTTAACTCCGATGGACAATAATTATAAACGCTCGTACATTTTGGAACAGCCGACCGTGTCCGTGAGCTCAAAGCATCAAGTGAAGACCCACAGAATTCGAACAAAGAGAAAAGTTATTAACGTGTTAAATGATAGATGCCGCTGTGACTTTTAAATGACGATGCTAACGCCAAAGTGCAGTGCGTTTGAACTAATCCTGGCGGAAGGGGGGTAGGGGAAGCCACCATGTTTTAATTTTTTTGAAGGTCAAAATTAATATTTTGAAATTTAAAATTTGTAGTAAATATTTTTATTAATTACGTTTTTGTTACTAATAAATACAATTTGCATTGCACGATTTGTAAACAACAACGTATTTTTAATAAAAATATTTAACACAAATTTTAAATCTCAAAATATTAATTTACCTTGATGACAAATATATTTGGTTTATCTTTAGTAAAACAATCAATAATACAACTTTTTGTTGCACAAAATCATTTAATTTATATAAAATAAAGTCTTGAAGGATTCCTTAACCCATACAAAAGCAGAGGCCAAGGATTAATCCTCCTTAAAAGTGTTCTCAAACTACTACATAGACATACCACCCTCTACAAACACCGGCCGCATAAATAAATTTATTAAGAAAATAAATAACTGAGGTCACACATCTATGTACACAAATAAGTTTAGGGTCATAATCATATGTCGAGATCCAGTACCAGTAGAGATCAATAAATCAGGTTGAGGTCTTATTACAGTGAAGGTCAGTATCGGTGAAGGGTATCATCAAGTTCAGGTCTAAATCCAGTGGCAGTTGGTTAACATCATGTTCATCAACATTCTGAAGGATTTATCATGAAACAAGAGAACAGCGACAAAAATCTTATATTGGCAAATTATTTCTCTTACGACTAGTTATCACACATATCAAATACAAAGACAAAAAAGGGGCAAAGAAAGAACAATTTAAGTAACTTTAAGATTTTATTGTTTATTTTGCTTTTACTAAAACTTTTGTATATTTAAAGTTAAAGTGACCAGAACTTATTAACTTGGTTATTTTATTCACTTAAATTCTTGTAAACCCTTAAATAGACAGTCAACTTGATAATATCAGTAGTTATATCTTATATCATGTTGCAAAGCAAAAATTAGGTAATGTACTACCTACCCGGAATATGTTCAATAACATCGAGCCTTTATTTTTAAACAACCTCGATAAGAAACTGACTTGAAGTTTTTATTAAAAAATATTATTTTGTGAAAATAGAGACGTATTTTAAATCGCTTAATCAACAAATACATACCAAGATACTTAAATTATTTCTGGCAGAAAAGTAAAAAATTGTTTAAAAATTTAGGGTCATCGACCTTTGCCGCTATAAAATAGTTTGAACTCTGTTTTCAGATTTTTTTCTTAAATATATTAATATAACATCTTACCCAGACATGCAATAAGACTTTCTTTTGCATTTTAAAATCACGATCTTGAGATATTTGCGATAAAAACATAAATAATTTCTAAACAAAGAGCCATGTCATGAAAAATACCTTCAAAGCCGAACACAAGGAAAAACACCAACGGTTGGTTTTAAAAAATGGAGCAACGTGATTGGTCGAAAGATGACAGCAAAAGTAGTGGAAGACAAGTGACACTTGATGCGTCTTTTCCTATCCAAGTTTCATACCCCTGTGAAGACCCATCACCCAAGATCAAGTGGCTTATTTAATTTTCACCGTCGCTATGGTTACGTGACGTCAGTACGCAACAGCATGTAACAATTTTCATTAAGATGAAGAGGGCAATTTAAAAATAGATTAGTCGTAATGCACCATTGTTTTAGCATTGTTTCGCCTAACGATGGTGTATGACATCGATTGAGATCAGGTCAAAATATCTATAGTTTTCAAAATATAGGTACATCGTTTTTAACTATAATTTTGGAGCGGCGTTTTTGTAAAAAGTCATTTCGGGATGGGAACGCCAGGGATTTTTTTTTAAAGTCACTTGATGTCAGAAGAAAATTTGAAGAAACAAAAACTTTTATTTTAAGTCATTTTGATTTGAGGAGAAAACTGGAGAAGCAGGAACGTTTTTTTAGAAGTCACTTTTCAGAACGATCGATATAGATTTGGGTAGATACATCAATATCAATGGATTTGGGTATATGGTCGACTTATCGATATATTAAGGTGATATTTTTTCTATATCGATGGATTTAGAGTTATATGGATCTAGAAGTCGCTAGGGTCTTACTAAGCGTTGGATAGGGACAATTGTGGCATCGATTGAAAATATATCTGAAGGCTGAAAAGCTAGAGATTAATTAATTTTCTTTGAATTATTTTAAGTTGTATAGCAAAGCAAACGGCTTCGTTCCTTTTTGAAAGTCCTCGCTGAGCTGAGTTAAATTTTAAGAAGAAACGCTTAACTTCCGTCACAGAATATATATGCGTAGCTATATATTCTGTAGAGAGCCGCTAGTTCTCAGATCTTCGTTCTGTCGCTGGCGACACGAGATGTAACCAATAGAAAATGAGTATTGGAGTCACATGTCAAAATACTCATTTTCTATTAGTCACAACACGTGTCGCCAGCGACAGAACGTAGTTCTGAGAACTAGGCTTTGTCAGACCTCATGGGCGGAAATATATGACAACGTAAGTCAGACTGGATTGGTCAAAAGTCAGCAAATTGATTTTGTCAATCAGCTGAGTTTCGACCAATCACGTCACATAGATATCAAATTTAGGCCCTTGGGGGTCCGGTAAGCTTAGACGAGGGTTTCCTCGTCTACATGGCCTTCTAGCATTTAAGGAAGAGTGAGTGTTCTTTTATCTAACAACAGAAAAAATTGGCTGGATAGTGAGGCGAACGCAAGCTTCCGAATAACAATCCTCTGTGCTATCAGTAAAATGTCGTCACTGAAATCCAATCTTCAGTCACTCCCATACAGTATTGCCAGGTCTTCTTCAATATGAAGGATCTTCAGGTAATTTTATTTTCCTAAAACGCTCCATAAACGAAATCTTAAACATTTACATGTACCTATGAAGAATTCAGAATAATATTATTATGTAATGTCCCGACACCATTAAATATCCAGATTGTATAAGCTTATATCACTCAAAAAACTATAATCATTATCAATAAATTCTTACAAAATATAACAAACTTAAACAAAAAAAAATTTCGATACAAATGTACTTAGGTGGTACAAACCCGAGGCAACTTTCTGGTGTCCAATGCTTCTCCGTCTATGTTGCCCGGAAGCGAGAGGAGGTAAAATCCTGTGTTATCAGTCTAACCCCCCTACTAGATAAAGTTTGTTCGAGTTCTGCGAGAGTAAGATATAGTGAGTAAAACAAGTCGGTAAATACTAAAGGGTAAAAAATAGTGTGTTACAGTCAGCGGCGGCGCCAGGAGGGGGCCAGGGTAGGCACCGGCCCACCCTAAAAACATGAGTGCCCACCCTGCCCCCCCCCCCTCCAAAATTGATGGATTCGGTTTTGTAATGGAATTTTCGGGGGGAAGAGGGGGACTTGGCTATAACTTTGATGTATGTTATTTTTAAGAGAACGATAACTTTTTTTTAGACGTCACTTTGGAAGAGGGCAGTTTTGTTTGCCCCTGAGTCAAAAAGTCAATAAAACAATCCCTATTTGGCAATCATATACTCAGTCGTGGTTTGAATTTCGCTCGTGGACCATTCTCAATGTCAGTGGAACTGATGGTATACGATGCATTTGTCAATTATATAACCTACCAAAGTTGACGCATTTATTAAAAAAATGTGTATGTTGGGAAATTTATTTTCACCCTCTAATATATTTTTTTAGTAAGTAATGTTTGTTTATTCCCAACTAGGTGGCAAACATGCCTAATAAAAGACGAATAAAATAGTTTTTAGGCAAGCCTTACTTTGTCAAAAACAAGAACCAAGTATACTTACTTCAAATTCTGTATTCAACGCATTCAAGGCACACAATAAATATTTTCCATTATCCCAACTAAAAAAGAAATAATCTCGGCCTTAACCCAACAATTTTAAAACAGGTAGAAATAGAAAACCAAAGCAAAGCGCAAACCCCGTCCACAAGCATGACGTAAAGCACTTATAATTGGCTGGTTTAAGTCAAGACCATAGTCGTTGGGTTTAAGCTCCATAAGAATCGTGGCCGGGTACTCTTGCAAGTTAGGAGGTCTTGACAAAAGAAGCATTGCCTTCTAGAATTTAAGGCAGAGGTAGTGAGACAGAATAGTGTCTGACTCACTCTGCCTAAAATTCACTCACTCTTAAATCGAGAATGCCATGGGATGTTGCAAGGAATTCTGTCAAAAAATCTGGCAACACTGCTCGGATAGTAAAATTAAATTAAATTACTAAAATTAGTAGGTATTTTCCCATTTTCACTGTGGTAGTTATCGTTTAAATATATTATTTGTCATTTGTTGATTAGTCCTTTACGAAGTGTTGACTTGTGTGGGTACTCATCCTGCATTCCATTGGTTAAGCTAATTTATGTGTCAGTTTTAGGTACACAAATTAGGAGGGCCAGTACCTAGGTGGTACCTAGTAATTTGGTTCTATAGTTTCGGACAAAGTTTAGTGAAAGTGAAGCAAACAAAGAACATAAGATAAGATCGAGTATAAGATAAAATATATTAATGAACCTACAAAGGTGAATGATTCTGGTTTGGCCGGGTTTGACAGAGTGTCGGCTATTCTTATGGGTGATACTGACGTTTTAACCAACAGAGGATCCTAAACACATATCGACTCGAAATATATATTTGTTTTTTTGGGAATAATTAGGCAAGACCAATCAATTGGAGTGAACTTATATACACACAGAGTTCTTTGACAGAATAAAAGTTGAAAGCCTGATCGCTTGAGCTGTGTTTCTATCCAAGAAATTTAAATATGAAACTATCACGAGACCTGTCCAATTTTTCATCATGCCTCATAAGCTTTGGTAGCCGCACCAAACACTTTTTACACTGTACCCTTTTCCTGACTATTATTTGCTTCTTTCAGTATTTTTCCAGTAGTCTTAAGGTACAAGAAAATGAGGCTCAAGAATCTGGTGTTCAAGTCAATCCTTGGATTCAGTATGGAATATTCGGAGCTAGTGTGTTATATGCACTAAGATTTGTGACTTTTCTCTCTCTTCCCCAAGTACTGTTCAATGTCATTGGATTAACATATTATAATGCATTTCCTGAAACAGTGACTTTAAAAGGATCTCCATTATTAGCTCCTTTTTTATGTATTCGTGTTGTCACTCGGGGAGATTTTCCAGATTTGGTGAAAAACAATGTAAATAGAAATATGAATAAATGTATAGATGCTGGACTGGAAAATTTTTTTATTGAAGTTGTAACTGATAAGCCTATTGGTTTGGAGCCACATAGAAGAATACGGGAATTGGTAGTACCAACTAATTATCAGACTTCTTCAGGAGCTTTGTTTAAATCAAGGTAAATATTTCTTCCACTTTGGATATATTGTCAGCCTAATATTAGGTACTTAGGTAGTACTTAATAGAACCTTTAGTGGTAATTAAAGTAGATATATGGTTTTCTGCCTTTTTGTGATTTTTAAAAAACTACTTTTATGAACATGTTAAAAGGTTAAAACATCATATAATATGTGTTAAATGTGTTTTATTTTCAAAAATATAGGTTCTACAGTAGGTACTATTTACTACTTAAATCGGTTTGGTTTTTTATTTTACTAAACTTTATTGGCATTGTAGGTACAGCTGTAAAATAAACAGATCTCCTAAATCTAAACATTCTAACTTTTATAGAACAACATTTGACACTTTAACATACAACACTTTAAACTAAGAACACAACATGCAGATGTGCTGGTACTATGACATAAAACCTGTGGATCTGTTTTTCTCTAAACACCAGAAACATGCTGACTAGTGTATTAAAGTGTAAACAATGTTATTTTATTTTTAAGAAACTTAATAAAATCCAAAAGTTTTACCATTTTTTCAATATAATGGATGTAATTTATGTCTCAGGGGGCATTTTAGTTGTTATTCCGCCCAATGTTCTCTTTAATTTGATATAAAAAACACTTCAATATCAATTAGGTACTTCTTTATAAAAATAATGTGCCTGTAATAGAAAGTCTATTTTAATACTTATGTTTCAGAGCCCTTCAATACTGCCTAGAAGATAAAGTCAATATATTGAGTGACAACGATTGGATTGTTCACTTAGATGAAGAAACTCTTCTTACAGAAAATTCAGTGCGTGGAATCTTGAATTTTGTAATGGATGGTAAACACCAGATAGGGCAAGGTCTAATTACCTATGCTAATGAAGAAGTTGTCAATTGGATAACCACTTTAGCAGATAGTTTTCGTGTTTCAGATGATATGGGCAAGCTGAGATTTCAGTTCTACATGTTCCATAAACCGCTGTTTAGTTTCAAAGGGTCATTTGTTGTTACTCAGGTAAGTTTATGCTCTCATTGATGAAAGCATACAATGTAATTATTACTGATACTAAATACTGCTATAAGTAGTCTATTTCAGAAAGGTGTAGAGTAACAAAAGCTCATCAGGTATGCAAAGGGACTACAGAGTGACTCAACGAATATTTAAGCCACTTTCATAATTTGGCATCTATTTCATTGCAAAATTCTTTATTTTCATCAAGTGCAGGGAGTACCGCCTGGGTTTGGGTCAATTTATGGGTTTTGCCTATTGTTATCCATTCACAAACACTGAAAATAGTGTGACAAAGGCGTGCATTATGTACATAGTAATAAGTACACTTATTTTTTATTACACATTATAAAACTCATACAAAATACAAAAAATACATTATACCGAAATTAAATTATAATATTCTTCGTCATCTGAGGAACTGTCCTCTCCTTAATGGCTTGATAAAACAGTAGCTTAACGTCTTTCATTGAATGTCGTGTTGTGTCTTGCTACAAATCCTTTCACTTGCGCCCATATAAGTTCTATAGGATTTAGTTCGCAATAATATGGCTATGTGAGCAGCACAGTTACACTATGTTTTTCAGCTATATCTTCCACGGCATATTTCATAAAATGATGTTTGTGTAAATTTGCTATAGCTAATAGTTCCTACTTTATCAATTTATCTTCTTTTTGTTTTCTTTGGTTAGTTATCATAAATAATTGAATTGAATGCACAAAATTTACCTACGCTTATGGCCGACACCGAAATAGATCCGAACTGGACGGAATTTACCATTTTATTACTCTACACCTTTTTGAAATAGACTATAGTAATTTTTTCTCTGATTAGCCAAAGTACATGATGCTAATAATATCAGGTATAACTGAGTTTAATACATTTCATTAAATATCATGCTTTAGTTTGGCCTGTTTTATTATCTTTATTATCATCATGCTATATATGAAAATGATTGAAAAATTAATACCTATTTGTGGTGAAAACATGCATATAAGTACAGGTTTCTAAAAAGGTATGAACAACTTTTTTATTACTTATTTTTCAAAAAACGTTATTCTTGGTATAGGTTAGAGCAATGGGTCTATAATTGTTTATTGACTCTCTGTCTCCCTGTTTATTGGTATAATTATTGTACTTTTTAATATCCCATGAAAAATTCTAATACTGAAGACAAAATATGCAAAAATATGTTTTAATAAAATTTGACTAGACAGTCTTTATTCATGGTGAAATTTTTTTTCACAAGCTCTTTCCCTACTTTATTAAAGAATAAGTTCTTACAGGGTGTCCCAGATAAGGATACACTCTGTAGGTATCTC
Organism: Polydrusus cervinus; assembly: GCA_935413205.1. NCBI lineage: Eukaryota > Metazoa > Arthropoda > Insecta > Coleoptera > Curculionidae > Polydrusus > Polydrusus cervinus. The sequence goes on from OW284514.1 coordinate 50,778,565, forward strand.
GTTATTACAGACGGTTAGATTTATTTAGTATTACCTCTTATGCATAGATAGCTAAAAGCTGCGCTTATTACAACCAGACGACACAGGCAAAGATAATATGACCATGAGCCGTGAGCGGGAAAGATAGGACGACCGTGAGCGAGAAAGAGGGAACGAAGTGAGAGCGTCGTAGCTTTATTACGATTGTCGATAACTGCAGAAATTGATATTTCCCCCAATTTTATATTTTAATATCACATAATATGTTTTTATTTTAATTCATTTAATTAAACCAGATGTGAAGTATTGCTAAAGAATAGAATAAAAGAACAACAATGCAGTGTGTGTGTAAGAGCAGTGAAAATGAAAATTGTGTGCAACAACTAAAACTTCATTATTTCAAAATTTTAACCCTAGATTGCCAACGTTGAAAATATATACGCCGATGCCAACAATACGTAAATTTTACGTATATTACAAATATGTGAAAAAATTGTCTCAAACCTTTTAATTTTTTAGGGAGAAGTAATTACTTATTTTTATTCAAAAATAACAAACATTTCCTGAATCTAAAACAAACGAAATAGCCAAAAAATACACATAAAAATATTAGTTGAACTTAACACATCTATACGAATTCAGCTCATTCACACATCTATTTGTAAAATTTACGCGCCAACAATCACTTTTTATTCGGTAACGTACAACCCTCAAATGCCACATCAGAAACGCGTCGGCAGCCCATTGTTGTGATGGTGGTAGATGCACTGCTTGAGCGGTAGAACGAGGATACCAATAATAGGCCAATTATTTTCGATTTTAAAAAAAACTGTACTTAAATTTTACGTAGGTTAGCAATCTAGGGTTAAATTTCGGTAATAGATAGCTATATTGAAAAAAAAAATGTTTACATTAAGAAGCTAATTAGGTCTTGTTATAGGGGCGCAAAAATTCCAGCTTGCTTTCAGTCATATGAGCCTTGCTACATCACTGTGGGTTAATGTCCAATTAACTTATTATCTACACCAAATGACCTAATTAGTTAAATTTGTATTTTGGTTGGTCACCTTTGATACCATTCATAATGTTATTTTTATGGTTCCCTTGAAACTAAAATCTTAAAGACGGATATTTTCACTAATTTCATGATAATAATAATTAACAAACTGGAAACCTAATATTAGTTAAAATTTGTAGTTCAAGTCTGGGAAATAATATTAGTCATATTACAGTATTTTTAAGAAATTTTGTCTGCTCCCAAATTTTTATTAAAATCTATTTTTTTTTTAAATATAAATGTTTGCCGGCGTGTAGACAAGATTAAATTTGAAAAAGGTTTATGTCTCCGCTGGGAACGGAACCCAGAACCTTTCGATTAAGCCTCAAGTGCGATACAGAGGACCTGATATTTGCATTCCCAGCGGAGGCATAAAACTTTTTCAATTTTAATCTTATCTGCACGCCAGCAAACATTTACATTTAAAAAAAAAACTAGATTTTAATAAAAATTTGGGAATAGACAAAATTACTTAAAGATACTGTAATATGACTAATATTAATGCTGTAGATTTATATTTAGCTTCAAAAATATGATCATATATTTCTAAAAATATCTTATCTCAACTATTTAAACATGTTGAATATATTTAAATTTTTGCTATTCACATTTGTATATAAATTATTGAAAACATCAACTCCTATGTACTTAAAGTCTTCTTTAGTTTTTCGCAGTGACATTCATCGTGTTTTAGTAAGGTCGAATACACTTATTATGCCCCAACACAGAAAAGCTATTTTTCAGCTTGGATTTACCTACAATGCTGTAAAATATTTTTTCTACTCCCACATGGAAATTTGCTGTTTCCTTTACACTTAAGTGGCGAGTAAAGTAGGCCATTCCAGTTAACTGTGCGACAAAATTCATAACAATCCTAGATAGGTAATAAAACTGACCAATTACAGAGAAGCCATTGTTGTTCTTAAAAGTACTGACCAATCACAGTATATTATTTTTACTGAAGCTCCTCCTTCTTTTTCAAGACATTAAATTATATTATTTAAATGTATATGGTACAATATGTTATTAATTTGTTCAAAATAACAAAATTTATACGCATTTATAATAGATTAATCAATAACGCAACCTGCTGAATGTGCATAGAAAATTAATTTCATGTAGCATCATTATTCAGTTGGGTTTACGATAATTAACTAAACGCTTCAATAGTCGAGACTTTAGAGCGTTTTACTATGGATCCAATGGTCGTGAGTTCGAGCCCGGCAACCTGCAAACTTTTTTTTACATTATTTAGCATAAGGTCGTAGAAAAAATATACTGTTCAACTCGAGTGGATTGTCTATATCGCACTCGAAAGTTTGAGCACTCCGCCTACGGCGTCATGCTCAATTTACTTTCTCGTGTGATATAAACATCATATTCACTCCTTTTGTACAAACTACTATTAACGACTTTAATAATAATTATTTTACTTGTCCCTCTTTGCTATTATTTCGCAATGGAATTAGAAATACGCTGCTGAAAAATTATAAGCAGCCCGTATAAGAATTTCGAAAGCAATGATTTTACATTACATTAACCGCTTATGGGAGAGCAAAAGCACTGCTTTTATACGAGTGGAAGCGAGCGAGAGTCGGTAGGCAGTAAGCTAGAAAGAGAACTAATACACGTGACTCTCTAGCTGAGCCTCCGTCGGCCCGCGTTGGTAAAAATGCATTGGTGCCAATCTTTCAATTTTGTTGTAGTTTCAAAAATACTACGCGTTCTCGATAAAACATGTCAGGTTAGTTAAGATCTTTATTTGTAACGTAAAATAAGAAGTACTTTTATGATGATTTAAGATAATTTTTGCTAATAAGTATGTTAAATTATAATTTACATAATAATTGACTTGGGGTTCAATCAAGTGGATGTTATATTTAAAATCTGAATATAAAACGAATGTGGATGAAATTTATTCATAATAATAATAATACATATTAGTGTTTTCGCCCAGTGTTTACTTTTGCTATTAACGTCGCGCATCGCCGTCGGTTGTCGAAAAAAAATGGAGAAGTGGACATGTCCACGTACATGTAATTAAGGTAATGGCGATGTCAACTTTGAAAATGTTTAAAGTCAATTGTTTGGAAATTAAATGTTTGCCTACCCTATTCAAACGGCTTTGTACGCCACTGCCTAGTATCCCCTCCATTATATCTACTTCTCTGAGCGCATCCCGTTTAATCCCCCCTTTTAAGGGTGGAGACTTACTTGTGTTGCAAACAATAGCTTCATTATGAATAAAAAATTTAGGATAATTGATCTGAGAATGTAACGGTGTGCTGCATAACCCAATATTTTTAGTTTAGCCTCGGCTACCTTCGTATCTATGTATAGAACGATGCGTAATAAGTAAATATTTATTTTCGGGATTATTAAAAAATTATACTTACTAGCAGTAATAAACACCTTAATTTAAAAATAATAAAATTTACAAGGCGATAATAGATTTATGAATCAACGAAATTGCTCAGTGTGAAAAGTACATACATGTAGGAAATTGCTTATAAAAGTAAATGAACTCAAATATTGATTCGACATGATATTCTCAATAAATGTCGGTTTTATATGTTCCAATATATAGTTTAAAATTTAATTGTTCTATTTTTATAGTTTACAACACAATATCTCCTAATAATTGTCGTCAATAAACAGTTCAGACAGGCACGCCGGATAATAAAGATAATATACTATTAGATAAAATAAAAATCGATCAAAGTGTTTTTTTTAATAACTTCGATTTTGGAGAAAAGCGGCTTATACAAAAAGATTAGGATTTGTTATTGTTTAGGATAGTGATGATGAATCTTTAAGGATTTATTTGCCTTTTGTCAAATAAATGTGGCGAGTGACTCAGTGATTAATAAAAAAAAAGTTTGCAGTCGACGACGTAACCATATGCCAAACAAAACCCCAAATTCCTCAATACCGTGCCCAAAATATTACATCGCGTGTCAGTACTGGCACGCGTGCCATTGGACTGCTATTTCTCTCTGGTCTAAGATGACGTCTTTAAAATAAATTTAATTTTGTTAGAATTACGTCAAAGCGGACTAATATATTTTATGATCAGTCTGTCAAAAGGTCTGTTCCCACAAGCAATCACGGACAAGTTATCGACAGTTTTACAGTTCACAGTGTGTATAATGTATCATCTCCCAACCCACCCCATTCACGCCGGTAACCAGGCCGGATGACATCGGATATCTCGTGGGGTGCGGAAGAAGATACACACTCCCCAATCGGTAGGTCATGCATGGCGCAAGAAACCGAGGGAAAGCCCTTGGGGTGGAGTGTCGCATAGCTGAGGATCGTGGTTCGGAACCCACGTTAAGCTGTTGGTCCCCTCCGGAATGGCCCTGGCAGCAAACGAAGAGGTAAAAAGCCTAATTCGAAAGAATGGCAAGAAATGACAACAAGCAATATTTATTAAATTTTATATCCCTTTTTTTATGGTAGAGACCTTTGACAGGCTGTAAAATTGGACCGGTTCATCTTAGAGAAAAATGGTTTTCACCTCCCTTGTCTTAGTTTTTTATTCTTTATAAAAAGGTTACAACTTTTGGTTTAAAATATTAAACCAAAAAAGGGTTTTACGGTTTAAAATGTTAAACCCGAAGTTGTAACATTTAGATCGAGAATAAAAAACTAAAATTAGGAAGTGTAAACCATTTTTTTCTCAAATGAACCGTTCAAATGTTACATCCTGAAAATTCCATATTTTAAACGTCAATATCGCAAAAATAATTGAATTTAGGGATATGACATCGGATACAAAATAAACGTAAGTAACATTTTGCGGGGAATTATAAAATAATACAACATTTAAAAAATCCAAAATTATATTCATCGCGTTTTTTTGGGTCACTCCAATATAATTTTAAAATGTGCACCTCAATAATATCTAAAGCATTTGTAGTATTTCTAATTTTTATCTAATTCTTAAGATAAAGAAGAAAATGAACTTTACTCTATCGTTGACTCACCCTGTACAGTAGGCTGTAACAGGCACTTGTTTAAATGAATTATAAACTTGCCAAATGACAGATTAGGTTAATGTAATCGATTAGTACAAATTAACTTTTATCTAATTCCTATGAAGTAAAATTTTTTTGTTGTTGGGGAGTTTTTTTTTGAATGAAAACATTTAAGAGAAGAAAAATTGGATGTGATTTGTTGTTAGGCTAAGACTAACAAAAACTGTGCCATGACCGAAAGACGACAGTTAATAGGTATGTTGTTTGACTCGATTTTTGTATGGCTTACTATGAATAAAATGGCATTAAATTCAAAGTACAAATTTGATTTTAGAAAGCGTGTATTTGTGTAAATTTATTATTTTCCAGAGTCAAATTATTTCTATTATAGTTGGGTTTGAAAACCAGAGAAAGTTGATACAAGATGAATTTGCAGTTATTCTTATTGATGATGCATATTTGAGTTCAAAAAGTGGTATTATACTATGCGTGAATAATAAAAAAGCTGCATATCGCCTGATCGTCACTGTCGTGACTCTAAAGGTAAAAGTCATTACATAAAAGAATTTTAAAAAATTTGAATTTTTAATTTTTTTTAATTTTTTTTTTCATTTATTATAATTTTTTTCTAAATATTCTGTTTTACTATATTATTTAATTTTGTATCACACTCCTTCGGACTGTGATGTGAAAACATATCGCCTAATTTGTCGATATAACACCTGTCAAAAAATATTTACAAATATTTCATTTGATATTTAAGTATTTCAATCTTAATATGAGAACTACACTAACACAACAAAATATTTTTTTATAAACGCGATTATTACACATAAAAAAAAAATGTCAAAATGACAGCTGACAGTATATAACTCATAATACTGTAACTCGTGTATTTCATTTTTATCCCTTTTATTTATGTTTCACAAAATTAACACTTAATAATAAATGGTTTAATTGAAATAGTTGAACTTTGAAATTGTCAAAATGACAGCTAGCAAAAAACAACCTCTTTTTCAACACAAAAATCTTTGTTCCACACAATAACTCATTTTTTATTCGTACGCCAAATTTTGTTCAGACCAGATAAGTAGTTTTTAATTCATGCTTTAATTTCTTCGGATATATTCGTTTTTCTAACTAAACCCATAATAGCAGTCCATTTCAAATTTCACAACCATCATACTTTTCCGAATATAAGGATTGAAGATGTTTTATAGGATCGAAACGTTGATATTTGGTTAAAGCAATATTGCACAAAAACTTTAGAAGAAGCAAGATTTACGAAACTGCAATAAAAACTGCAAGTTTATATTTAAAAATAAAAACCTGATGATGGTATCTAGACAACGAAACGTTTTACTCCAAATCTGATGACATTATATGATAGGAAACAAAATACGGCTATGCAAAAGTTTAATTAGTTTTTCTTTATCTTTACAAATAAAGTCACAAATCCGAATGTAAGAATATAAAGATTGAAGATGTTTTTTATAGGGTCGAAACGTTGATATTTGGTTAAAGTAATATTGCACAAAGACGTTAGAAGAAGCAAGATTTACGACACTGCAATAAAAATGACAGGTTTATATTTAAAAATGAAAACCTGATGATGGTATCTCGATGACGAATCGTTGTACTTGAAATCTGACGACACCATATGATAAGAAACAAAATACTACAATGAAAATGTTAAATTATTTTTTCTTTATCTTTTCAAATAAAGTCACAAATCCAAATATAAGAATATAAAGATGGAAGATGTTTTATAGGGTCGAAACTTTAATATTTGGTTAAAGCAATATTGCACAAATACGTTAGAAGAAGCCAGATTTACGAAACTGCAATAAAAATTACAAGTTTATATTTAAAAATAAAAACCTGATGATGGTATCTAGATGACGAAACGTTTTACTCGAAATCTGATGACATTATATGATAGGAAACAAAATACGGCAATGCAAAAGTTTAATTAGTTTTTCTTTATCTTTACAAATAAAGTCACAAATCCGAATGTAAGAATATAAAGATTGAAGATGTTTTTTTATAGGGTCGAAACGTTGATATTTGGTTAAAGTAATATTGCACAAAGACGTTAGAAGAAGCAAGATTTACGACACTGCAATAAAAATGACAGGTTTATATTTAAAAATGAAAACCTGATGATGGTATCTCGATGACGAAACGTTGTACTTGAAATCTGACAACACCATATGATAAGAAACAAAATACTACAATGAAAATGTTAAATTATTTTTTCTTTATCTTTTCAAATAAAGTCACAAATCCAAATATAAGAATATAAAGATAGAAGATGTTTATTGGGTCGAAACTTTAATATTTTTTTAAAGCAATATTGCACAAATACGTTAGAAGAAGCAAGATTTACGAAACTGCAATAAAAATTACAAGTTTATATTTAAAAATAAAAACCTGATGTTGGTATCTAGATGACGAAACGTTTTACTCGAAATCTGATGACATCATATGATAGGAAACAAAATACGGCAATGCAAAAGTTAAATTATTTTTTCTTTATCTTTTCAAATAAAGTCACAAATCCAAATATAAGAATATAAAGATTGAAGATGTTTTATAGTGTCGAAACGTTGATATTTGGTTAAAGCAATATTGCACAAAGACATTAGAAGAAGCTAGATTTACGAAACTGCAATAAAAATTACAAGTTTATATTTAAAAACAAAAACCTGATGATGGTATCTAAATGACGAAACGTTTTACTCGAAATCTGACGCCATCATATGATAGGAAACAAAATACGGCAATGTAAAAGTTAAATTATTTTTTCTTAATCTGTTCAAATACAGTCACAATGAATAAAACTTGGAAAAAATCTTATCGGCAATTTTCGGCTATTCCGAAAATCCCCGATATTGAAAAAAATTAATCAAAATTTAGGTAAGCAGACCTACATTAAAATGAAAAATGCATGTATAAATACTATTTTTGGAGTTATCTGTTTTATAACACTGAATTGTAGAAGTTTCGAACTATCTCTTATACCTAATTTTAAAGCGTGAATTGATATAATAACTTTTAAAACTTACGATGAAATATGCCATTTTCGGCTATTTTTGGCCTTTTTTGACACTTCATATTTTTAATATCCACGATGACGTTTTATGCATCCAAAGCAATCTCTTCGAAAAGTCATTATTCTGTTAAAATGAAACTTTTACGGAAATTGCAGACTATTTTTAAAATTGAAAATTTGATAACTAATCGGACATACGAAGCTTTAATTTTGGTCTCATTAAATTTTAAAAGTCTCAAATAAGCTATAACATTCAATTTTTAACGTCAAAACGTTGAAACAAGGTCACATTCTGAAGTCAAAAACACCCATTTTAGGCCAATTTTGACAGCTGTAATTATTTCAATATGGAAGCCTGTTTGAGATTTCATGGCAAGCTATTTAAAAAACGTTGCATTTCGATATTTGACGAATTTTTCTGTTCGCGCTCTAAAAATATCAATTTTACTCTAATTTAAAAAAATAAATTGGTATATTCAAGTATATAGGCGTGTTGAGAAAAGATTGAGGAATAAAATAAGCCTAAAATGAACTCTCTAAGGATATTGTAGTAGAAGCTATAATCGAATATAAAAAACTTTTCATAAAAAAAACTTAAAAAAATTAAATAATATTTTTTTTGAACCACTAAACGTCAGAACGAAGAGCGCGCACGGTATGAATTTTAAAGTCTATTTATCCCTCTAAACAACAGTTCAAAAAAAAGTTGAAAAAGTTAATTACAATAGCTTACAGACGGGTTTAAGCGGACCAGTACCTAAAAAAAAATTGTAAAAAATCAAAAAAAAATCAAAATTCATTCGTTTCGTCCTCTGTAAATTAAAATGATTAAAAATCGAAAAAATATATTTTAAACGTAGTTCGACGAGCTCTTTCCGATAGGATATACGACATTTTAATAAAAAAATTATTTTTCGAGAAAAAAATTAAAAACCGTAAGAATTTTGGGTCTAAAATCGTAATTTTTAAATTTTCACAATTTTTCACAATTTCTAATGTTTTTAGGTATAGAAAGATGTATTGTGAAAAGATAGTATTTGAGACGGCCCATCTGATCGTTTAAACCGGAAATATGTCCGACGTACCCAATTCGAGTTATTCGGTACCCAAGACGACCCTGCAATGGCCATTTTTCGACTTAAAAAAAATCAAAAAAATTACTCCTCAATTTCCGATATCCTCCATCTACGAACTTGCTCTTTATTTGACGGATCTCTTCAACCTCCAGAAATGAAAATCAAAAAAAATTTTTGCGACCTGAAATGCGTTACAGCGGATTTCGCATATTTCCCGACTTTGACGTTTAATAACTTTTTTCCGGTACACCCTGTATATTTAAAATTTTTCACAAAATGTACCCCCGTTATTCCTCTATAAAACCAAATAATCAAAATCAGTGCGAAGAGTACCACTTTAGAGAAAAAAAATCGAAAATGTCAAAAATCGCGATTTCAAAAATCGGGTACGACGACGACGACGACAACCCTCACACATTTTTAAAATAAAGGGGATATATACATATCGCTCGAAAGGGGCGATATGTGATAAAATGTTCCTACTTTAAAAAAAAAACAAAGTTGATTACAGTTTAAAAAAAAACGAAACGTCGGATTACAAATCTTATTACACCAACTAGTAGAGGAGAAAAATTGTAACGAGAATGTAAAATTTATTTTGATATATCTCTTCAAATGGAGTCAGAATAAAAATTAAAACGAAATCGCGTAAATTCGGTTTTGCCCAAATATCTTCGGAAGGAATCGAGTTTTTTAAATTTGATAACACAACGTTGCAGAATTTATTGGGGCACAACTTTTTTTTAATTTAACGATCTCTGGATTTTCTATGGTTTTTAAGGTCCATATAGAGTGTCTTCTTATGTGGGACACCCTGTATATATAACTCATTATTTTTATAGAAGCTTCTGTATAAAAATGAAAATGTTTGGATGAGATTTATCAAAGAATTCGTCAAAATGTTTGTGGAATGATTCACAAGCATTGGTAGGGCATAGGGAACTTAAGCCAAATTTTAAGTCCAAAGAAAGCGAGGAAATAAAAAATCCTCTGACACATTAGTATCTATTAAATAATGGGAATATTTTCTATGTCCGGTGCAATTGATAGCAATAATCACTAGAAAATTACTAGACCCCACTTAGATAGGTTTGGAAGGCAGTTAGTCTATAGATAAGACCAATAATTGAGCACGACCTATACTGCCCGCTGGGAGGCAATTTACCAACACCCCAATAAACATTGTCCCCGTCGTCGCGTTGACCATAACTTTTTCTGTAACTCGTAGTTCAGTAGATGCATATACATATCACGTCATGGTCGAATTTCTAAAAAAAATAAGTTCGAGACCGGATCACAATATTACATTCCAAGGACGCAATCTATATTCCTCCGATTATTGACCATTTATGTTAACGTTATTTTATATTTTCTTTAATGATCTAATCTATAATAACAAATATTTTTTCAAGTACAGTGAATGGTAATGAAAATATATAAAAAGTTATAATATACAGGGTGACTAACTCTCAACGCAGAATATCATAGCATCTAAACTACTAAACTTTTTAATATTTCTCCAGAACAGAGTTGTAGGGAGACATTTATTCCTTAATTTAAATTTAATTTAAATTATACAGGGTGTCCCCAACAGTTAGTTATAAAGAACATTTTTTTTTTTACTGGAATACCCTATAATATATTATTTTCTAATTTTTCACAAAATGTCATATGTCTAAATCCAATTGTGTTTGAGATATTAACGTTTAAAATTTGGCAATTTCATACTTTGACAGGTTTTAATATTGGAACGGTTCAAGTTTGACTGTGACATAACTGACGATGATAGGCATTATGAACTCACATTCAAAGGTGCCTGATTAGTAAATTAAAAATTTAGGTACCAGCCAGTATGATTGTGAGAAAATTATTTCTGCTAATGTCATGTATGTCACAGTCAAAGTTGTTGGTTAGTTAATTAGCATTAAAATTATTTGTGCAACCCAACATAAGTCTTCATCCACTGTATGTAAAAAATATTAGTTAGATGCTAGATTCTCTACAAAATGTACAGCTATTTTACTAATAATAATATTATACCTCCCACACAATGAATGGATTTCGAAAGAATTTTAGAACTGCTGTGGCTTTAACAAATGTAACTGATGACATTATTTGTGCCTGCGATAAAAAAAAATGAATGTATACTAGTTCTTCTTGACTTTTTGAAAGCTCCCGATACCATTAATCATGCACTTCTTGTATGTGAATTACAATATTATGGCTTTCATAATGATTCATTTCTTATTAAATCATACTACTTATTAAACAGATTTCAGAAACTTTTTCTGATAATAATTACTCTGAACAAGCTAATATACGTTCTGGGGTGCCACAAGGTTCAATTCTAGGCCCCTTACTTTTTCACATTTATGTAGACCTCCGATATTCTTAGATCTTAAAAACATTGTAAAGTACAAGCATTTGCTGATGACACAAACATATACTGTTTTGATGTTGAGGATTTTGCTGATATCGAGTTGTATATAAACCAAGGTTTAAAAATATTGAGTGAGCTTTCTCGAAGTCACAATTTAATTTTAAATTCTAAGTCGTGCATGCTGATTTTTGGTAATAAGAATCGGATTAATGATTTAAAAAACATTTTAAATATATCGGTCGATGGATCAAAATTAAAGATTGTAGATAGTGCTAGAATTTTGGGTCTATTAATCGACACAGAATTATTTTAAAGAACATCTTAAAAAAAAATTTCAAAAAACGTATTTTTCTCTAAAAATGTTATATAGCAACAGGCATTTTAAATTAAGGAAAGCTTCTGTGAATCTCGTTTTGTCCAATTTTAATTGAATGTGATTTTGTATATGGATTTTGCTTAGATGTTGAGACTAGATCTCGGATATAAAAAGTTCACGATGCGTGTCTTCGATTTGTGTATGGTGTGCGAAAGTTTGATCATATTTCTTACTTGTACAGGACTATTAACTGGTTGAGGATGGATGAACATAGAATTCTTCACTTTTGTACATTTGTAGTAAAGATTCTTAATAAACCAAACTCCCCTATCTCGAGTCGAAAGCGTTTGATTTTTCGTCATATGCCTCACTATCAGAGTGCCATATTTCGGCGTTCTTTTTCATACCATGCTGTTAAATGTTTAATTCAATACCCACTGATATGTTACTTATAAAAGCATATTTATTTAAGATGAGGTATAAAAAGTATCTTTTAAATTTACAAAATTTTTAATTTTTTAAGATTCAACTATGTTTTTTTTCTTTTTAAATTTTTTGTTTAAGTTGTTAAATTATATTTATTTAATTATTATATTCGTCGAGTTCATTTTTTAAAAGCTTTTAAAAACTTACGTTATTCTTTTAATTATGGATTAAGTTATACAGTGCCCGCGGATGGGGCCCCCAAGGGGGAAAAATCTTTATTATTCATTTTACGAACAAAAGTCATTCTTTATAAAAAGTTCTGCTTGTTCAGAAAATTAATTCACGATAAAAAAATGTCAGATCAGGTATACAGGGTAATAATAAATTAGGAAAATATGAAAATGCTTCAAGAGAGAAGTACCATTATTTATTATTTTTTTACAAAAATTTTATAAAACAAAGTTGTTTATAAACTAACGTAAAGTCTAAATACAAATTTTAAAATAAAAATTCGAATTTTTAAAATAAAAAATTAATAATTATTGTTTTCCTACGACCACCTATGAAAATGAGAAAAAAAAGCACGGTTAACTTTTCTAGATAGCGCCGTATATCACACGCGTGAAAAAAAAATTCAACTCCAGAGTTGAAATACAAGGCACACTATTTAATTTAAACATAATATGGTGCCAATTTGACAGACCACCCCTATTTATCAAAAAGAACAAATTTTAGAAAGTAGTAATTGTAAAGTATTTAACTTCTTTTTCATGTATTTGTCGAGTAATTCAGAATTAAAGTGTAAAAATAAGCTATCTGAAATTATAAAAAATGTTAATAATATACTGGAAAATCTATCACCAAAAAGAACAAATCGCGCTGAAGCAAATGTCATGATGTATTCAACAAATGTTTATTGGTAGCCATAGCGTAGAGACTAGAACTCTAGCCTACAGATCGCAAGGTCACAGGTTCAAATCCCATCAGGACTATTTGACTTTTTTTATGAAAGCATTAAATAATTTATAGAATTAATTTGAATTGAAATCTTTCTTGTTGGGTGGATTTTTTAAATTTATGTTTAATGCATTTTTCGTTGATTAAATATAAAATATTTCATTCTCGTAATCTAGAAGTTAATCCAGGATTAGTTCTTCCTATGATATATGAAATATGAAAAAATGACAAAGTTAAACTACAAATAAAGGAAAAGCCTATTGACAAACTATGAAACCAGATATGAAGTGAAACATAATCCTAAGTATGCTAATTTCAACACTAGTGTTGATATATTTTTTCAACACTAGTGTTAAAATATTTTTTTCACAAATCAAAGGCTTTTTTAATAATTCTTTGTGGTCGTAGGAAAAAAAGTGTACATTACTCGTGTGAAAGTGATTATTCTAAAACTCGGAGAATTCCCGCACTCGATTAACGCCTCGTGCTAAATATCTCCTCGTTTGGAAAGTATCACTTTCATCACTTGTTATGTAATATACTATTCCATTTAATTAGTTGCATTTTATAAAAAAATCAAGATAGCCGATTTTGTATACGTTCATGTTTATGTCAGAATTTTATTTATATCTGTTAGTATTTTATTTTCGTAAAGGCATTTTCGAAAATGTTAACCAAAGAAGAGCGTATTTATTTAATACAATGTTACGGTATTGGAAATGTGTCTTAACAATTAATACGCTATATGTAGATGTTAATATTAATATTTTGTTTTAAAAATTCGAATTTTTATTTCAAAATTTGTATTTAGACTTTACGTTAGTTTATAAACAACTTTGTTTTATAAAATTTTTGTAAAAAATAATAAATATGTAATGGTACTTCTCTCTTGAAGCATTTTCATATTTTTCTAATTTATTAACACCCAGTACATCTGATCTGACATTTTTTTATCGTGAATTTATTTTCTCAACAAGCAGAACTTTTTATGAGAATGACTTTCGTTCGTAAAATGAATAATACAAATTTTTTCCCCGTTGGGGGACCCCATTCGCGGACACACTGTATTTAATTAATAATCAATTTAATAACACTTATTATGTCTTTGACTGGTTTAGTAGAGTAGCTATTACGGCTAGACTACGCCAGGATTTGACATTTATTTGTAATATTTTTATTGTAAATTTTATGTTGAAATAAAAGACGTTTATTATTATTATTATTTTTATTATTATTATTATTATTATTATTATTATTATTATTATTATTTTTTGAATAGTATAAAAATTCATCTTCACCAGAAAATGTTATAAAGCATAGAATAATGTAAATATCGTCTATTAACGGAGCTTTAGATTCATGGTTCAATTCGATTGTATTAAAAGGTTGAATAAAAAACATTTCTTCAAGGCTACTTTTTCAGCATCTATTATTTAATAATATAATTGTTGGTCATGGCTAATTGGATATAATATTTGATAGTGGTGTATGTGTAAATATAGCAAATTCTAAAAAGTTTAATAACTAAATTGTGTAATCTAATAACCCAAATATTAACGAAACAAAATAATGTTAATTATAAAGAAACAGCAAAAATACAGAAACGTCGCATTGTTAACTACTTGAAAAAACGCGTCGATTTTTTTTAGTTTAACTCTTTCAATTTTAACTTAACATCTTGGAACAGATAAAAAGGGTATCTATCGCTTACAATAGGAAACGTTTTAGAGAAAAATTCTTAATATGGATAAAGAAAGGAGCCAGTTGAGTGCCTGCAAATGCCCCATTGCCAAAGAGAACACAGTAAAAATTTTTATGTAAATTGTCTATACTAGGGTATAGACAATTTACATTAAAATCTAAAGCTATCAGGTATTACCAAGTTATATAATTTAAATTAAATAGGCGACCTTTGTTGTAAAGCTGGGCAAAACCGAAGCCTTTCAAGATAGATGTGACATTGCTCTCAGCAAAACTCACATCTTAAAAAAAGTAAACTCAACAGTACGTACGAGTATTGGACAGCAACCTTAAATAAAGTAACTTTTCTTTAAAACTCTTAGAAATTAAATTTATTATCCCAACTTTGGTTAGAAATAATTCTGGTATTTATAAAAACACTAAAACTAAGTTGATTGCAAAAAAATTTGGTTAGAAATAATTTTAAACCACTTTAAAACTATAAACGCCTGAACCCTAAGTTTATTTACAGATAATTGATTAAAACGATTCTAACTTGTGTTCATTATAAACGGAAGAACTGTTGGCTAAAAATAAAAGTTAAAAATGAACAGTGTTTTTTTAACGGTTGACCCGATTAATTACCAAGAAAAGAAAACATTTTAAGTAGGGTGTCCGAAATGCAAATCCAAACCATAACTACGGTGACAAAAACGAATCAATTTTGGTGACTTACTAAAACGTAAAACTTCGTAAACACTTTGTAAACTATTTATAAATTTATAGGTAGATTACCCAGCAGTAAAGTAAGTAAAGTATAGATAACAATAGGAAATATAAATCTATATTTTATGTGTTAATATGATAAACAAATTCCCATTATATTTCTTTTAGCTCTGCGTTTGGTAAAAAAAATATCAATTCCCTACACGAGTCAAACCGCAGGTTTCCACTATTTCTAGTCCAAAATTACTGTCAGTGATTCATCGCTTTTATATAGAGTGCGGAGGGTTGTACGAAGTTAGAGAAAACAATTTCAGTGTATTTTTGAAATTCTAATAGATCAGAATGTTTATTTTTATGTGATGGATTTTTTTTCCTCTGACTTCGTACAACGCGCTGGTCTCAATGTGAAAGCGATGAGTCACTGACAGAAATTTTGTATCTGAAGTATATACAAATCATTTGTAGTACTAGATATGTAGAACTTTTCTCTATAAAACAATAGTATATTGTATACCTACCTAGTAGGAAAAGCTGAACATTCCCGGACGACCTTAAAGATTGTATGTCGAGGCGCAAGCCGAGACTGACAATACGGAGTCTGGGAATGTGGCTTTTTCTACGCGGTATACATACTATTTTTCCGTAAATCAACAATTATTAAAAGAACATAACTTATTACAATCAACTTAATTGTTAAAATTTTGAAATAAATATTATTAACTTTGTTTACAAATAAAGGATGCCAATAAATATTTGTGTTGTAACTTTGGAAACAGTAATATTGAATTGTCAAACTTAACACGATTTAGTTTACAAGTAGCCGTACAGAATAGTAGTTTGTACAACAAGAGTGGATATGATGTCCATATCGCACGAGGAAGCAAATTGAGCACGACGCCGTAGGCGGAGTGCTCAAACTTCCGAGGACATTATGAACAATCCACTCGAGTTAAGCAGTATATATTTTCTACGACCTTATGCTAAAAAATGTAAAAAAAAGTTTGTAGGTTGCCGGGCTCGAACTCACGACCATTAGTTTCACAGTCCAACGCTCTAACGTCTGGACTATTGAGGCGTTCAGTTAATTATCGGAAAACCAACTGATAAATGATGCTACATAAAATTATTTTTCTATGGACATTCAGGAGGTTGTATTATTAATAAATCTATTATAATTGCGTCTAGATTTTATTATATAGAACAAATTAATAACAAATTGTACCATATGCATATAAATTATATAATAAAAAAGGCGGAGCCTCAGTAAAAATAATATACTGTGATTGGTCAGTACAACAATGACTTCTCTGTAATTGACTACTATGATTGGTCGGTTTCATTATCTATCTAGGATGGATATGAGATATTCCCGCACAGTTAACTGGAATAGCCTACTTTACTCATCACTTAAGTGTAAAGGAAACAACAAATTTCCATGTGGGAGTAGAAAAATAATATTTCCTTACAGTACAATAATAAATATTTCCTAACAGTTATTTTCCATTGCCTAGCAACGACTAAATGTAAAAATATTGACATTTTCTTTCAGAAATTTTATCAAAAATGTCAATATTTTCGATCGATTTTCGGAAAAAGTATATTTTCCAAGTTAACTCGGGCTATATTATTTTACGAAAATGTTTTATTATTATTTTTTATAGTTTCATTTATTTGTACTTACATGTTAATTTTCCTTTTCTATATGATTATATTTTTTTCAGGTGGCAGCTGAAAAAGCAGTTACTTTTGACAACGGTCGCGACGGTTCAATAGCAGAAGACTGTTTCTTCGCCATGAAAGCCTTCAGCATGGGATACAGCTTTAATTTTATTGAAGGGGATATGTGGGAAAAGTCTCCTTTCACCTTCACGGACTTCATTCAACAAAGGAAACGATGGCTTCAAGGTATTCTCTTGGTCGTACACTCCAAAGCAATACCCCTTAGATATAGGCTAATCTTAGGATGTTCTTGCTATAGTTGGGTAACATTACCCTTATCCGTAAGCAATTTTTTCCTTGCGGGTTCGTTTCCCATACCGTGTCCATGGATAATGGATTTCATAGTAGTTTTTATCGGAGGAGTAAACGTGTATATGTTTATATTCGGTGTTCTGAAATCGTTTAACGTGTACCGATTTGGCTTTGCAAAATTTTGTTTGTGTCTGATTGGAGCTATAGCCGTTATGCCGTTTAATTTGGTTATAGAAAATATAGCAGTGATATGGGGATATTTCGGAAATAAACATAAATTTTATGTTGTAAATAAGAACGTCGGTGTTCCGCTAACAGTTTGAAAAACCTATATGTGATTTTTACATGTCTGGTAATATTTTTGTTGATTTATCTGTGATTGATAATACACGTTCTCGTTTTATCTTTTATGGCGAAACTAACACTTTAACTTTATTTATTTAAATTAAGTTAAATATTTTGTATGTATTGTCAGTTAGTTACACATGCACAAAGTATTACTTTCCGAGAAAAAGGAAAACTTTAATTTAGATATTAGGATTATTTATTTTTATTTAGTTCAGTCATTAACGCCCGTATTTATTAAAAAAAATTTAAATTTAAGCCGGGTTTATCACCATTCATAACTTTAATACATAGTTCATAAACATTAACTTAGTTTTAAATGCAATACGTAAGACACACATACATGTTATAATGATACTTAATTCTTAACCATTATAAACTGACAATAGACATAACGTCAAAAAAGTATGTACAGTTACGGTCATTATACCTTGGGCAGAACTTTTTTAGCTTTATACACCTTATTTTACTATAATAAAACATACCTGTTGAACAAATTACCTATTTAAAAAGTCAAAATCTGACAGATTTCCTGCGCAAGATTTAATGGCCGTAACTGTACTTTGTTATGCTGAATATCTTACCAGTTAAAGAAATTATGAATATGTTGTAAATTTTGTAATGAAATTTAAATACTCAACAACGAACTCTTATTGACGTTAAAATGAAAATTTGGAGTTATGTTATGTCATCTGTCAGACAGCTCTGATTTTGCGCGTGGTTGTGTTGTTTAACTTTAAAGTTAAGCATCTTTAAAGGTCGCGTGTTAGCCAATAAAGTTATGTTTTATGCATTGTAAATCCTTATCAGCGGATTCATATTATCCTTTAATTTAAATATTAGGCCTATGCACTAAAGTTACATCTAAAATTATGTTTATGAATGGTGATAAACCCGACTTTAGTCTTTTACAGCCGTATTCACTAAAGGAGTTTTAATTAAAAACCGTCCTAAATTGACAGTTCTAGGTTTAAAATGACAAGTGGCAGAATAAACTAAGTAAGTTTTGTATTTCAAATATTTTTGTTTACATTTATAAAGGAAACAACCAATTTAGAACTAAATTTAATCTTTATAGAACTCAACCAATTACAAACAGTTATTTTTATAAACATTTGTCTACTGACTCCTACGAAACTAGAAATGTTCTTGTCTTTGTTCTATGTACTATCCTTCCACTACACCTATTTTTTTATCAAACTTATCACCCATTAAGAGTCTTAAGTTTAAAGCGAAGTACTAGATGAGCAATCCATCCTTAAGGATACCAATTCATATCTCACAATATTGTTGCAATACAGTTTTAGTTCTATTAAAGAGCACAGTACGGACTGAAATTTTGTTTTCTACTCCCACATGGAAATTTGCTGTTTCTTTTACAGTGGCGAGTAAAGTAGGCTATTTCAGTTAACTGTGCGGCAAAATTTCATAACAATCCTAGTTAGGTTATGAAACTGACTAATCACAGTGGTCAATTACAAAGAAACCAAATTTACATGTTGTTGTCGTTTTCTGACACTTGAAAGAAGTTAGGTTAAATTTTATAATAGGCTGTACAGTGTTGCAACCTTTAAAAATAAAATTTCCCATTTTTATAGAAAAATTTCACGAATGCAAACAATACTGAAAAAGTCTTTTATTAGCATATCACAACTACAAGTGATCCTAAAGAATATTCTACAAATATAACACTGTGCGTAAAAATTTCCCTTTGGAGACAGCGCCGACCTATCATTCTTCTGTGCTTTGTTCTCACGAACCCGAAAATTTTCTATTAGTTGACAACACTGTTATGAAAATTACATTTCTTTGTGGTGTTCTTAAAAATACTGACCAATCACAGTATATTATATTTACTGAGGCTCCGCCTTCTTTTTCAAGACATTAAATTATATAATTTAAATGCATATGGTACAATTTGTTATTAATTTGTTCAATATAATAAAATCTAGACGCATTTATAATAGATTTATCAACTAATGAAACCTGCTGAATGTGCAGGTTTATATGTTTAGTCGTAGAAAAAATATACTGTTCAACTCGAGTGGATTGTCCATATTGCCCTCAGAAGTTTGAGCACTCCACCTACGGCGTCGTGCTCAATTTACTTCCTCGTGCGATATGGACATCATATCCACTCTTGTTGTACAAACTACTATTTCTTTATAAATTTGATGAAAAACAAAAAATATTCACATTACAAAACTCAGTTGACTTATTCTGACAATTGTCATTTTAAACTCAGATCTGTCACTTTAGGGCGGTTTTAAATTTTTAACCATTTAGTAAATAATACAGTTGTTAGTAATTCTAAGGTAACTACGGCAACGTAGTCCACAGAATAGACAAAAGTTCAGTAACTTTGTCACAATTGTGATTGACTGAAACATAAAGAACGACGAATTTTTCACGTATTTAGTCTCTTGGCGACAGGTTAGTATGTAGCTCTAAAAACCGGTACTTTTGTCACTCAATGTGAATGTCAGAATTTAACCTTATTTAAATATCGTTTTTTGTAAATATTTTCCATAAACAGTATCTAAAAATGTTTTTAATTAAATAATTTGGAGTGAAATAATAATATTTTATCTTGTGGTGGAATATATTCTTCGTAATTTCTTATTGGTGGCGCATAACATTGACAATGGCGTGATCAGTATTAATAAAATACTTAAAAATTATACAACAATTTGATCTTCTTTTCCATAAGTAAAATATTTTTATGTTGGTTGAAGTGTTAGTTATGCCAAATTAGACAAAAAAAATATCCAGACATCATAGTATAGTATTATTTTTTTTAATTGGGACCACATTGACGCATTATGTGTGTTTCTATTAAAATACCAAAGCAGATGGGTGAGGGTGGTGATGACCCAGTGTATGACAAATGAACAAACGAAATTTAACTTTTCTTTTAATCAAAAGTATTTAAACTCTCAAAAGTGTTTTTATTTTCTTTATTGGTTGCAAATTATTTATTCTTATCTTTATTTTAAGTTCTTAATAAACAAAGTGCAGTATTTAAAATTGGAAACCAGATGATTGAAGTCTTTTGATTTTTAAATAACTGAAATTATGACACTACATATAAAAAAGTTTTTAAAAAAGAAAGTGTTGTCGTTGCCAGGAATTGAATCAGGAATCTCTTGCTTTCGCAAAAACGCGTTTCCAATTAATAAACTAATGTGACTGAATTCTCTCAACCAACTATGGGTGTACGTAGCGGGTGGTCAACTAAGAATGGTGGCCGGCCATATCTCAGAAACTAGTAATCGTACAGCATCCGGGTAATTTTTTTTATGATAAAAGTGCCCAAAAGAAAATGCTGGACATTATTTTAGAGTTTGTAAAATACTCGCAAGGGGGCGTACCAGCCATGACCAAGGTTAAAATTAGGATTTTCATCGAGTTCTGACTAATTGACCGGTATAAAAAGTATCTGTATACTAATCCTTACATATTTCCTAATATTTTTTTTCCTACACAATTTTTCCGATCTAGTAAAATAAAGTGGTGGGGGGAATTAATTTTTTTCTAAAAATACGCCACGGTTACTCCGGCTTGGCATAACCGATTTGATCAAACTAAGTCTCCTTTAAGAGAGCTTTATTTACCCTATAAACTGCGCTTTTGTTTTTTTATCCTTGAGTTTTGCCGTCGCCCCTAGATGGCGTTAACTGAAATATAAGCAAATATAATGCTTTTTCTCGGAAAAGTTAAATCCAATGATAAGTTTGTTTTATCATGGTATAATAGAGAAATAAATCCTTAACATTTCGGTAAAAAACACAAACTTGTAACTTTTTTACAACCAGAGTTATGAAGAAAATTAATTAGATTATACGAATTTTTTCTTTTAATGGGCGTTTCAATGTTATCTATAGAATAATTTTACCACACATTAATAATAAACAAATAAAAAGTTATAAAAATCGATTACTGTCTTTAAATTACAAAATTTTTAAAACGCCTATATTTTTAATTTTCAAAATAATGTCAAAAAATGGCAGATACACCATTTTTAATTCTTTTAAATGGTAACCCATTTATAAATAAACCAATGTATTGCATTTTGCGGTCCTATTTCAAAAATATATAGTTGCCGATATTTATTTCCAACCGTTACGAAAATACAGCTGCATAAAAAACTGAATCGTTCGATTTTGTCTACAAAAAAAAAGTTGGCTAGAAAAAATGACGCATCTCCAAAAATAATTGGGTTCCTAATCTCAAAGCTTCTATTAATTGGATGAGAACAAAATCACCAATTTCGAAGCCTCGTAAGTAGGGAACGATAGAGAGTTCACCATCAATTTACGCACACCCTTCTGCGCATGCCCAGGCAGTGCGCAGCGTGTGTCATATGTCATACGTCATCTGTCATGTCACACTCTTGGGCGTGAGCTATTTGGGCATTAACTACTTGGGCGCTAGCTACTTTGGCCTTAGCTACCTGGGCGTTAGCTACTTGGGCAATAGTATTCATTATATGCCACGTGTTTAGGATGACGTTATATTATGTTTAGGAAAAGATGGCGGCTGTCACCTGTCAAATAAGATATGTCAAGGTCACCTGTGACTTATCAAATGTCAAAATTAAAATCTAACACGTGGGTCGGGTTCAGGGTGACGTAATAAGTCGTTTAGAGAAAACCCGAACACGATCGGTCAACTGGTTTGAAAGATATAGTTTTTTGCGATTAGTGCCCTTATGCCTATCAGTGGAGTGCTGAAATTCTGGTTGCAGGCAGAGGAATATAGAACCAATCTAACAGTGAAGGAATTTTTCAAATATCTCAATTAATAACAGAGCTAGATGCATTAAACCATTAGGGCCTTAACACGATAAAGTCGTGCAAAGCATTGGTAATGTTTATTTCTTAGTAGGAATATACCTCGTATATTAATTATATTTATATACCTCGTATAATACGGTACTGTTGATATGTTGTTAAGATTGCGTCATCTTTATTTCCTAGTAGCATAATATTCATCTTGTACCAGGAATCAATTAACTATTATTTAGCGAAATAAAACACTCAAGTAATAAAATAATTATTTATTTAGCCATATTACATACAGAGTTTTAGTAATTCTATATAAATTAATTGCTAGCAATAAGAAGCAGGTTACAGCTATAAATACAATTAAACTATAATTGCTGGGTGAGTCATCTAAATCCTCGGTTGATGAAGAGTTGTCACATTGGGGGAAAGTGGTGTTCTTGTATACGCTGATTAAAGTCTTCCAATCTGTCTCGCCAATAGTGTGATCTCGGAACAAGAGCTTAACCTTATAGCGAAACAGTTCGTTAGCTGCTGATGGGACTGTTATGTAAGAGGCAGGAGTAATTTTCTTATCAATCATCTCAAAAGGCATCTTTAACCATGTATTATTAGATGGAAAGTCATTGGTTTCAATCATTACTGACACGTTCCGAACGTTAAAAGGAGTGTATACGTAAAACACATTTTGCACCAGCGCCACCAGGAGTACATATGACGAACTTAACGCAGACATGGTTGGGATATAAATGTAGGCAGAGGTATATAGGATCTATCAAACAGTAAAGGAATTTTTCAAATATCTCAACTAATAACAGAGCTAGATGCATTAAACCATTAGGGCCTTAATACGATAAAGTCGTGCAAAGAACTGACACTCTTTATTCCTTAGCGGATCAGCAAAATGAACCCTAGAACCACTAAATGAACCGTGGAACCACTAAATGAACCGTGGAACCACTAAATGAACCACTAAATGAACCGTAGAACCACTAGATGAACCACTAAATGAACCGTAGAACCACAAAATGAACCACTTAATGAACCGAAGAACCACTAAATGAACCGTAGAACCACAAAATGAACCACTTAATGAACCGAAGAACCACTAAATGAACCACTTAATGAACCGAAGAACCACTAAATGAACCACTTAATGATCCGTAGAACCACTAAATGAACCGTGGAACCACTAAATGAACCACTAAATGAACTGTGAAACCACTAAATAAACCACTAAATGAACAGTGGAACAGCTAAATGAACAGTGGAACAGCTAAATGAACAGTGGAACAGCTAAATGAACAGCTAAATGAACAGTGGAACGGCTAAATGAACAGTGGAAACAGCTAAATGAACAGCAAAATGAACAGTGGAACAGCTAAATGAACAGCAAAATGAACAGTGGAACAGCTAAATGAACAGCGGAACAGCTAAATGAACAGTGGATCAGCTAAATGAACAGCAGATTAACGGATCAACAGCACATTAGAGTGAATTTTTCCCTATATTTCGTAATTATTTCTAAATATATTTAATACATGATAATTATATAACAGGCAGGGCAATGACAACTTGTAATTAATATTCAGTAACAGTAACTGGGTTTTATTAAAGATCAAGGCATATATGAAAATATTGTAATTATTATATCTCCGAGAATGCAGGAACTAATTAATATTCAATAGCATGTCCTGTGTGTATTGCTAATATGTTGTTAAGATTGCATCATCTTTTTACGGAAAGGAAGGAGAGGGGAAGAGGAAAGTAAATGATAGACGTCAATTTTAGTAGAAACATTACAGTTTATTGTACCAATTTTTTAATAAAAAAAACATTTTCTCTTGCACACAGTAAATTATGATCTCTATTACAATGTAAATTATGATTTTTAGAGATAACATTGTTTGATGTCTTAAGACTAGCTAAATCATCACAGCCCAATTCTAATGGGTCAACGATTTTATTACATATTAGTTTACTCAACCATCTCTTTTTCTCATAACCCTTAACAACAATTTTATCATGGGGTTTAATTATTTTTCTTATAAACAGAGCAATACGTTCTAATGGTATATAATTGGATGGTATAGAGGCTGAGTCTTCATCACCCCAAGACGAGAACTCATCATCCTATAAAAGTCTATGGATATTCTATGTCGTCCATTTAATGCGTTTACAAAAACATCGCTTAAACAACCCAGATCGATTGGTAGCTGAACATATTTATGATACATTTTATCAGTGTTTATATTTATTATAGCTATCTCTCTACATAAAAAGTCACTGTTTTTATATTGAAATCCTTGGACGTCTATTATAAACATATTTTTATTGTTATTTATACTTTTTTTAAATATTTTTTACAGTAGTTATAGTATATACAGATACTGTTACATTAGTTTCAAATTTTATACGAATGACAACAGCACCACTTTTTCAAATGTCTTGTGTCTTTGTGGCGAACAATCAATAACTGCAAGATGTGCTACTCGATAGGTACTTAATAAAAATACATGTGGGATGGTTTTTTATACAAAGTTGTTTAAACAGAGTAAGCAGTTGTTAAATAGAGCGATTTTAACTACATACGGTATAAGGCATTTGAGTTTCACATTAATAATAACAATTAATTCATTAAGCCACTAAAGTTTGGTAATAATCTGCTATCTTCAGGTTTATTCGGGTTTTAGACTTGTTTGGATCATTTCGGTTTTGCGGGGTTGTTTAAGTCGCGTTCGGATTTTTGTTTGAGTCGCGCGCGCCCCAAACAACCCCTGAAAAACCGAAATGATCCAAACAAGTCTAAAACCCGAATAAACCTGAAGATAGCAGATTATTACCAAACTTTAGTGGCTTAATGAATTAATTGTTATTATTAATGTGAAACTCAAATGCCTTATACCGTATGTAGTTAAAATCGCTCTATTTAACAACTGCTTACTCTGTTTAAACAACTTTGTATAAAAAACCATCCCACATGTATTTTTATTAAGTACCTATCGAGTAGCACATCTTGCAGTTATTGATTGTTCGCCACAAAGACACAAGACATTTGAAAAAGTGGTGCTGTTGTCATTCGTATAAAATTTGAAACTAATGTAACAGTATCTGTATATACTATAACTACTGTAAAAAATATTTAAAAAAAGTATAAATAACAATAAAAATATGTTTATAATAGACGTCCAAGGATTTCAATATAAAAACAGTGACTTTTTATGTAGAGAGATAGCTATAATAAATATAAACACTGATAAAATGTATCATAAATATGTTCAGCTACCAATCGATCTGGGTTGTTTAAGCGATGTTTTTGTAAACGCATTAAATGGACGACATAGAATATCCATAGACTTTTATAGGATGATGAGTTCTCGTCTTGGGGTGATGAAGACTCAGCCTCTATACCATCCAATTATATACCATTAGAACGTATTGCTCTGTTTATAAGAAAAATAATTAAACCCCATGATAAAATTGTTGTTAAGGGTTATGAGAAAAAGAGATGGTTGAGTAAACTAATATGTAATAAAATCGTTGACCCATTAGAATTGGGCTGTGATGATTTAGCTAGTCTTAAGACATCAAACAATGTTATCTCTAAAAATCATAATTTACATTGTAATAGAGATCATAATTTACTGTGTGCAAGAGAAAATGTTTTTTTTATTAAAAAATTGGTACAATAAACTGTAATGTTTCTACTAAAATTGACGTCTATCATTTACTTTCCTCTTCCCCTCTCCTTCCTTTCCGTAAAAAGATGATGCAATCTTAACAACATATTAGCAATACACACAGGACATGCTATTGAATATTAATTAGTTCCTGCATTCTCGGAGATATAATAATTACAATATTTTCATATATGCCTTGATCTTTAATAAAACCCAGTTACTGTTACTGAATATTAATTACAAGTTGTCATTGCCCTGCCTGTTATATAATTATCATGTATTAAATATATTTAGAAATAATTACGAAATATAGGGAAAAATTCACTCTAATGTGCTGTTGATCCGTTAATCTGCTGTTCATTTAGCTGATCCACTGTTCATTTAGCTGTTCCGCTGTTCATTTAGCTGTTCATTTAGCTGTTCCACTGTTCATTTTGCTGTTCATTTAGCTGTTCCACTGTTCATTTTGCTGTTCATTTAGCTGTTTCCACTGTTCATTTAGCCGTTCCACTGTTCATTTAGCTGTTCATTTAGCTGTTCCACTGTTCATTTAGCTGTTCCACTGTTCATTTAGCTGTTCCACTGTTCATTTAGTGGTTTATTTAGTGGTTTCACAGTTCATTTAGTGGTTCATTTAGTGGTTCCACGGTTCATTTAGTGGTTCTACGGATCATTAAGTGGTTCATTTAGTGGTTCTTCGGTTCATTAAGTGGTTCATTTAGTGGTTCTTCGGTTCATTAAGTGGTTCATTTTGTGGTTCTACGGTTCATTTAGTGGTTCTTCGGTTCATTAAGTGGTTCATTTTGTGGTTCTACGGTTCATTTAGTGGTTCATTTAGTGGTTCATCTAGTGGTTCTACGGTTCATTTAGTGGTTCATTTAGTGGTTCCACGGTTCATTTAGTGGTTCCACGGTTCATTTAGTGGTTCTAGGGTTCATTTTGCTGATCCGCTAAGGAATAAAGAGTGTCAGTTCTTTGCACGACTTTATCGTATTAAGGCCCTAATGGTTTAATGCATCTAGCTCTGTTATTAGTTGAGATATTTGAAAAATTCCTTTACTGTTTGATAGATCCTATATACCTCTGCCTACATTTATATCCCAACCATGTCTGCGTTAAGTTCGTCATATGTACTCCTGGTGGCGCTGGTGCAAAATGTGTTTTACGTATACACTCCTTTTAACGTTCGGAACGTGTCAGTAATGATTGAAACCAATGACTTTCCATCTAATAATACATGGTTAAAGATGCCTTTTGAGATGATTGATAAGAAAATTACTCCTGCCTCTTACATAACAGTCCCATCAGCAGCTAACGAACTGTTTCGCTATAAGGTTAAGCTCTTGTTCCGAGATCACACTATTGGCGAGACAGATTGGAAGACTTTAATCAGCGTATACAAGAACACCACTTTCCCCCAATGTGACAACTCTACATCAACCGAGGATTTAGATGACTCACCCAGCAATTATAGTTTAATTGTATTTATAGCTGTAACCTGCTTCTTATTGCTAGCAATTAATTTATATAGAATTACTAAAACTCTGTATGTAATATGGCTAAATAAATAATTATTTTATTACTTGAGTGTTTTATTTCGCTAAATAATAGTTAATTGATTCCTGGTACAAGATGAATATTATGCTACTAGGAAATAAAGATGACGCAATCTTAACAACATATCAACAGTACCGTATTATACGAGGTATATAAATATAATTAATATACGAGGTATATTCCTACTAAGAAATAAACATTACCAATGCTTTGCACGACTTTATCGTGTTAAGGCCCTAATGGTTTAATGCATCTAGCTCTGTTATTAATTGAGATATTTGAAAAATTCCTTCACTGTTAGATTGGTTCTATATTCCTCTGCCTGCAACCAGAATTTCAGCACTCCACTGATAGGCATAAGGGCACTAATCGCAAAAAACTATATCTTTCAAACCAGTTGACCGATCGTGTTCGGGTTTTCTCTAAACGACTTATTACGTCACCCTGAACCCGACCCACGTGTTAGATTTTAATTTTGACATTTGATAAGTCACAGGTGACCTTGACATATCTTATTTGACAGGTGACAGCCGCCATCTTTTCCTAAACATAATATAACGTCATCCTAAACACGTGGCATATAATGAATACTATTGCCCAAGTAGCTAACGCCCAGGTAGCTAAGGCCAAAGTAGCTAGCGCCCAAGTAGTTAATGCCCAAATAGCTCACGCCCAAGAGTGTGACATGACAGATGACGTATGACATATGACACACGCCTGCGCACTGCCTGGGCATGCGCAGAAGGGTGTGCGTAAATTGATGGTGAACTCTCTATCGTTCCCTACTCTCGTATTTCCGGAACGGCTAAAAATAACTTTTGGCAACTATATATTTTTAATGTTGGAGCAAAAAATCTAATTTAGCAGGCTTACTATAAAGTAGGATTGCTATTTATAAAAATCCAATATGGCGTCTTATCTGCAAAATTGTAGAGATATTTTTTTTGACATCAAATTTGGCTTCTTCACGGAAAACTATTAGGGAATATGTAATTGATTTGTAGGAAAGTCGCCAATCGGGTGAGACACTTAAAATAATGTCCCTGGTCCCTGTACATATAGTTTGGTAACTTTAATGAATATAAACTGTCGAGGGTGTTATTAAAGATATCGGCTACATTTTTACCTACTCGTGCTCTTATTCTAAATATTTTCAAAAATTGAGGGTAGTTATTTGTACACAAAAGATGTTTCATATTACATAGATAATTTGGGAACATTTTTTGAGAGGGAAGAACAAATAACAAGGAAGTTTTAAAAGTTGTTCCAATTTTTAACACTATACATTTTATAAAAAAGTCACACAAGACTTAATAATAAATAAACACTACTTTTAGAAAGAATTTTATTGTAAAAAAAACATGCAAAAAGTATTACTTACATTTATTATTAATAATAGAAAAGTTCAAAGCATGGTCTTTATTTGTTTTAAATAAATCGCAACGTTTTAATTGGAAATTATCTTTAGTGGTCTTCAGGTAAATACACATTTTTTATATTACATTATTTTTAAAACTAAGATTTAAAAAAAATCGCTTTGTACTTCAAGGGCATAAATCGAGGAATTCCGCTTAATTTTTTTTAAAAGCAGGCTGTAAATAAAATAGCCTATTGAAGTTGAACCAAACCATTTTATAACCTACTATTTACGACTTACCTTGTTTTACCAAAGTTATGGACATTTTAGGAAACAAAGAAAAATTGATAAGGCATCCATTTTAAAAATACATAAATGATAATGCGCGATGTTATAGAACAGAGAATTTTCTATAGAATGTAAGCATCGAATAAAAATGGCCGATTTCTATTTAAAATTTCGCTTCTGATTAATCCGGAAGTGGTTTTGAAGGTTTGATTTGGCCGTGGCAATTTACACACTTAATAAGTCCTGAAATGTTTAAACCTTTACTTCAAGAATTACAGAAATTTATGGGGGTTCTAATCTCAGATTAAATATCGTAGAAGATACATAATGCCCATAAGAAGTTAACAGGCTGTTATGGCTCATTGATATACAAAAATATGGCGTATGGAGGAATACAGGGGCTATGTTTACATTGACTGAACATTTTTAAGCAATAAAAAAAATGGGAAAGTTCCATATTGTGTCTCGACTTTTAGGGCATAACAATTTAGTTCTTTTCTGTTCTAAAAACAAAATTAGTGGGCACGATAAATCTTTTTGGCTACTATTAGCAAGTACATCTTTGGAAATAAAAAAAACCTCAGCCCTAGGAAAAATTATGAGCATTTCTAAATGTTTGGTTTGGTTTAGGTGAAGCTAGGAGCCATAGAAATTGATGGTGGGTGGCATAATTAAAAATTTAAAAAAACTTCATGTTTCCAGTTTCTAAAAAACTTTTACACCCATGTTTCTTTCAATACCTGGCAAAAAAAACATATCCAATGTTAAGTTTATTCTAAAAATTGTAGGTATTGACTGATATTATCAACGGAAAATTCACTGCTTTTCTAATTAAACAATCGATCTTTTCAACCACCTAAAGATTATGGACATTTTTTTTTATTTTTAAAGTTAGGGGAGAGTTGGATAAAACCGGGTAGGTTGATAAAACCGGGTACCGCCTAATTCGTCTAAATTTGTGGTGCCATCTATCGAACGGTGGGTAAATTAGTGTCGTTAAACCGCCTAGAGTCGCGTGTGTTCATTTCTATATCATTTGAGTAAAACGTGGTGGAGCAGGAAGACCTTTAGTGTATTTCGGTGTACCAAACTCGATTTTTAAGGTAGGTTTATAGTCCTTTTTTTCCTCTACTGAATAACTAATGACCGCTTTAAAATTTATTGTATGTAACCTAATACATTACCAATAATTTGATCAAAAATTTTGAATATTATCTCATAACTTAAAATTTTTACATACTATTTAATGTCTTGTTTACGAGTTCGACAAAACCGGGTAGTGCTGGTTGTTACAAAACCGGGTACCCGATTTTATCATACCTGTTGTTACTTCTACTTACTGCAGCGTTTTTTAATGTTTTTAGTGAACTTTAACATGTCGCGTTATAAAAGAAAAACTACTCGTCAGTCATGGGATTCAGAAAGCATGAAAAATGCAATAATTGAAGTCCTAGAGCATAGGATGGGATATAAAAAGGCCTCTCAAAGTTTTAATGTTCCCCAATCAACATTAGAAGATCGTGTCAAAAAAGCAAGAAATGGTAACTCTGTTGAAGAAGCTAGTAAGAAAGGTACAAATTACCTTGAATTTAATTCAGTTTTTTTATTTTAAATAAAGCGTTTTTTATATTAAAACACAATTGGGTTTGTGTTAAGTGTAATGTTTGGGGTTTTTTAGGTCTGGGTCGATACAAGACTGTGTTTAGCGTTGCCCAAGAAGATGAGCTAGTTTCGCATATTTTACAAATGGAAAGTAGACTATTCGGATTTACTTTATCAGAACTAAGAATTCTTGCTTACGAACTAGCCGTACAGAATAACATCACCCACAATTTTAATAAAGAAAAGAAAATGGCTGGGAAGTGTTGGCTTTATTCGTTTTTGTCGCGACATCCAAAACTTCGATTGAGAACTCCAGAAGCTACTTCAATTGGACGAGCTATAGGATTTAACCGAGCAGCAGTAGAAAAGTTTTTTACTCTATTAACACAAGTTTATGACCAACACAAGTTTCCTCCTGAGCGCATATGGAATGTTGATGAAACGGGAATTACCACTGTCCCCAACAAGCAGTCTAAAGTTATTTCTATGAGAGGAAAACGACAAATTGGAGCTCTGGTTTCCGCTGAAAGAGGAACCTTGGTTACCGCAGAAATCTGTATGAGCGCAAGTGGTTCCTATATGCCTACAATGCTGATTTTTCCTAGAAAACTTCCCAACGCACAGCTTCTAGACCACACACCTCCTGGAACATTTGCTGAATTCCACCCAAGTGGATGGATCCAAACAAATATTTTTATTAAGTGGTTTAAAAAGTTCGTCGAGTTTACTAACCCTACATCAGAAAATCCCGTTCTGTTGCTTCTAGATGGACATGCTACGCATACCAAAAGCTTGGAGTTGATAAGTCTGGCCAGAAAAAGTCATGTTGTTATAATATGCTTTCCACCGCATACCACACACAGATTACATGACGTATCATTTATGGCTCCCCTGAACACCTATTATGGAGAAGAAGTAAGAAAATGGATGCGCCAGTATCCTGGAAGACGTATTACAATTTATGAAGTGGGAGAACTCTTTGGTGAAGCTTTTGTTAAAACGGCAATTATGAAGACTGCAATGAATGGTTTTAGGAAAACTGGAATTTATCCTCTTAATCCTGAAGTTTTTTCTGAGTGGATGTTTGCTCCCTCAGAAACTATGGAGCGAGAACTAAATATACAAGAAAATGGATCTACGCCACCAAATTTGGACAATAATTTAGGCGAAGAACTCGATAAGTCTACTTCATCTACAAAGCCGACAGCTACACAATCATTAGCTCCGTTACCTCCACGCATCAATGCTCCCCAACCAAGCTGTAGCTCTTTAAACTCCCACACTGCAAATTCTACTGACAGCTCTTCATTTTCTAAACAAGCCACCACTAAATCTGACAGTTTACAAGCAACATTCCCAAAATCAATATCTGACTTTTCAGTCTCTCCAAAAGAGGTTTTTCCGATTCCTAGGGCATCGAGGAAGCCGCCCAACGATAACAGAAGAAGAGGCAAGGCTGCTGTAATAACATCATCTCCTTATAAGTCTGAGTTGAAGGAAAATTTTAAAAAATCTCCCGTCGTAAAAAAATTAAAGCTAAATGAAATAAAAGGAAAATATGTGGTAAAAAGGGCTGCTCCAAAAAAAAAATTGGTTTCAAAATTACCGATTGCAGTTTCTGATAGTTCGGAGGAAGAAGATGATAATGACGACGCGTGTCTATATTGCAACGAACTATTTTCAAACTCTAAATCAAACGAAGGCTGGGTGAAATGTGGGTCTTGCAACAAATGGGCTCATGAAGCATGTAGTGCCTATGATGATGTAGATGAAGTTTTTATTTGCGACTTTTGTTCATAGATTTTTGATTTTTTGTTCATATATTTTAAATAAATATTTTATTTTCTCCCTATTGACCTTTTTACATGGTATTTAAGTTACTACCCGGTTTTATCATACCGGTTGGACAAAATCGGGTATTTTGCAGTATTTTCATAATAATAATAATAATAAAAAAAAATATAGGAATATTTATAAAAATTGACATTGGTATATCAAACTTAACTCATCTGGGAATATTTCAATCTACAACCAAAGGTTTGATACTCTAAAATACCACGAGAAACAGTCAGTTTTTGAAGTGATACCCGATTTTGTCCAACTCTCCCCTACATTGTATTTTTTTTCGTTTTGTTTGAGTTTCTATTATGTTAGAATTTCTAGTCAAGTACTTATATGATTACTTATGTGTACACGTATTTATTTTAAAATATAGACATTTTATTTTTATGCAGTGATATTTTGTTACATTTTTACCCATTTCATGTTGTTTAATATATTAAGTTTCACATTATTTTTAGACAATGTTTAATATACAATAGAGTGAATAATAGAAGAGTTTTGTACTTGAATTGTCTTTATTAGTTTTAAATTACAACGTTTCATCTGGTTAGTATCTCCACTCGTCTTCAGGTAAGTAAAGTAACTACAGCGCTATTTATCCCTCTCAGTTATGCTCCAGTGCACCTAGCTAGTATAAAGACTATAGTTACTTATTTAGTATTCACCTGAAGACGGCGAAATAAGTACCAGTTGAAGCGTTGTGATTTAAAACAAATAAAGACAACGCAAGTCCAAAACTCTTCTATCATTCAAGAAACACCATTGTCTCCAACCTTCAAACAGACACATACGATAGTGTTTAGCAAGTTTTATAGTACGCCAGTATTTCCCCTTTTTGCTTTTCGGTGACAGCAAGGCACAAGATGACGCACAACCAGCGCGCAATTAAAGACTCGTTTACACTTGGAAACTGTAGTGGCGGAAAGTACTTGCTAGCAAACTTGCCTTGTGTAAATTAGAGGAAAGTGACTTGAAGTAGAAAGTCGGGCTTTCCTCTAATTTACACACTACAAGTTGACTGGCGGCAAGTACTTTTCGCCACTAAACTTTCCCAAGTGTAAATGAGCCTCTACATTTTATTTTTTAGTACATAGTTAAGTGTAAATTTTTTACTGTGTATTTATCATTATTTTGAATATCCATAATGATTTAATGTAAACAATACATTTTGTTAATCTCAGTAAGAAATAGTCTCGGTAAGTTTAAATAGATAAATTACTCACTGAAAATTTAATTTTATTCACCAATCATGCTTAAGCGCAATGTATCATCTACATGCCCTCGGAGCATAAAAATTCAGTTTTTAACGACAATTCTGTTTGGAATATAGTAGTTTTCCTATTCAGTGCGCAAAGTTATGTTTTCCCGCACGCGAAAGCAGTTAGACGAACGACGCGAAGCGGAGTTCGGATAAGCTTTAAGTGCGGGAAAACTACTTTGCGCACGTGTTAGGAACAATATTTTTTCTACGAGTGAAATAACTATATATTTTTTTAATTTTAAATTTTTATTGACATCAAAAACAACTTATAAGTACTTATACCTAAATTGCCTATTTATTATTATTAATTACATTAATATGGAATATGCAGTTGGTCGCTTTTACTACATTTATTGCAGATCTAGCAACTAGAGGTGAAAATGTTGTAGTAGATGTCATTTCCTGGTTCATCAGTACTGTCGTGTTGCAAAAGGAAGAAATGGATCCATTCTTTGAAGTACTTGGAACTGCTTCACATTTTTTAGGGCTGCAGCTTAAAATTTTGTTGCTCAGCCCTTTTTTATAAGTTGTGGACTCATCGATGTATCCCTCAGCTACCACAGTAGATTTCCAACCCCCCCAAACGTTTTATGTCAGTGATTCCTTCTCCAGAATTGGCCAGTAACGTTGCTGATGACCTTCTGAAACTGTGCCCTGTATAGAGTTCCGGATTTGACAGTTTCAAAAAGGCAGCTATTTCAGAAGGCATCTTTCCGAAACTATTTACTCCAACACATTGTGAAACGCATTTACCTTTTTTGTAGACTAAGAAAAAACGGTTGTTTAACGTTATCGGGCGTAAGCTTTTGTATTTTCTGTACAGTTGCAGGTAGGCTCCGTTATGAATTTCTTCCGATATTATAAAGTTTCTCGCTGTATAATTTTTTGAATTCCTAATTTTGACAATTATGAGGTTTTCTTTATCTTCAAAATCGGCAGTGGTTAAATTTGCTAGCTCTTCCCTTCGGCATGCGCCGGCAAGTCCAAAAATAGTGGCAACTTTAATTACAAGGTAAATTTCATCTGGTGCCGAATTAATAAAACTGAATATTTCTTCCTTCGTAAATATTTTTGCTTTTTTTGGTTTAAACCCAATATTCTGCTTTTTCAGAAATGCAGTGAGCTTATAAAATTCACCAATATCGATGTTTCTTTTTATTTTTATTACATTTTTGAGCATTGAATATTTTGAACACATTGTGTTAGGTTTAAATTCTTTGCTTAACTTAAGAAAGTAGGCTAAAAGTACCTCTTCCTTTAACGTTTTTATCCCCCTTTGTTCGCACCATTTGGAAAACAACTCGTACTGTCTCTCGTATTTTTCTCGCGATTTGGCAGGCAGCAATTGCAAACTAGCCATGTTGGCGGCTTCTAGGACATCTTCTGGAAGTTCATCTTCAGTGATATCCATTTTTAAAACAGTTTTTTTTATTTTAAATAGGTGAAAATGCTAGTGAAAATTTTGAAGAAGACCTCTAAACTGACATGAAAGCGTTGTATGACAATGTATTTTGGTTGCTAAGGGAACAAACCGCATTTGACACAAAAATACTTGTTTTTTTTTAACTTGAACAAAATTAGAGGAAAATATAATAATGCAGATTTCAAAAAAATTTTGACCCGCACGGCACAATACTTCGGTATAGTTTATAAGGCAACACATAAACCACCTGTCAACTTTGTCTTGTTACAATATTTTTGCATAAATATCTAAAAAAATAATAAAATAGAAGAAAAAAAAGCGTCTATAATATGGTAATTTTGCTTTAAAATAAGTGTGCGGGAAAAAAAATTTCCCGCACAGTGTGTGGGAAAGTGCTACTTTGCGTATGCAAAAGTGTGCGCAAAGTAGATTCTTTGCGGTCACTCGTAGAAAAAACTTTTTTTCTTATCTCTAGTAGCCGCAGACATTGTTGGTGGCCAAATTTTTATTTTAGAACGAAAATGTTTCTAAAAATAGTACATTGTATACCTAGTAGGAAAAGCTGAACATTCCCGGACGGCCGTAAAGATTGTAGGTCGAGGCGCAAGCCGAGACTGACAATTCGGATGCGGGAATGTGGCTTTTTCTACGAGATATACATACATACTATTTTTCCGTAAATCGAAAATTATTAAAGGGACATAACTTATTACAATCAACTTGTTAAAATTTTCAAATAAATGTTATAAACTTTGTTCACAAATAAAGGATGCCATTAAATATTTGTGTTGTAACTATGGAAATTCAGTAATGTTGAATTGTCAAGCTAAACCTTAACACATTTTAGTTTACAAGTAGCCGTTCAGAAATACTATTTCCTTACATTACAATAATAAATATTTCATAACAGTTATTTTCTGTTGCGTAGCAACGACTTAGTGTAAGGAAATATTGACTTTTTCTTTCAGAAATGTTATCAAAAATGTCAATATCGATCGATTTTCGAAAAACTTATTTTTTTTGGCTCTAGAGGCATGTAAGTGATAAAACAATCCTTAACTACACTTAAGTAGCCTACTAACGTTTAGTCGGCCGGCCGGAATTTCCGGAGAGATAATGGACGGCCGGCCGATTCCGCTACACACACAGTTAAATGACGGGCCAGGGCCTTAGGCGGCTGTCGATTGTTAAAACTGAACGTGTGTAGTCGTTTGCCGGTCGGCATTGGACTGCACGTCTACTTTTACTTCAGACGAAAATTTTGTAATTGAAAATGGTTGAAAGAAGGTTAGAATATCAAAGATTTTATCGATTTCTACCGCAAATATATATGTTTGTGAAAAATAAAAGGCTTCATATGCCAACAAAGGCTTATGAAGAATTACTTCTACTGTATAAAACTACTGTTTATCTTATTATCTACTATACATAATATGAGACGTGTATTCGGAAAGGAACTTAAAAAGGTTAAAATATCAATAAAAAGCAGAATTTAATAAATTCTCGAAACAATTTATCATTTATCCTAGGAAGTTCTTAACATTACTTGAACTCGATTGTCTGAGTTCTCGTATAAGCTCCAGTTCCCTGCAGGAGAAAGTGCAACGTCTTTCTAACCACTCTTTAATCCAAATTGTTTTCCTTTTCTTTTTCTCTGCTCGTGTATAATAACAATTACACACTTTTCTGGTGACACGTTTAAACTGACGATAAAACTGTGTGTAATGGACGCCGCAATCGAAACCGGCAACAAAAACAAAAAAACAACACTTGACAGTATTGTGCGTCACTTCATATGTATTTAAATGGAATGTCGTACACGAGACTATTAATATTAATCACCGCCCGGTATGTTTTTCAGCGTTTTGAAAATCCATGTCTTATTAATTAATTTTTTGGGCATTAAGCTTTTATATAAAAGTCCAACGCATCATATTTACAAATACTTAAAAAATTTAAATTGGTAAAAATTAATCTTTCAGTCAGAACAGTTAATAATAACGACTTCGTTATAATAATAACGCAGCCAGCACGGCAAAAATAATTTTAGTAAATGTTTTTGCCGAAATGGGGCCTTTCCAATAACGTTACTGCTTTGACAACTTTCTTTTGCCCGTGACTTCGTCCGTCTGGAATTCGTACTGCGTATAAGTAGATGCTACAAATGTACAATACTGCATCTAACCTGCCCCCCATGAGTAGGAGAGATGCAGTCATAATCCATAGGTTAAGAATTGGACACACCCGCGCCACCCATGGGTACTTAATGGACTCTGGGGACCCACCTTTATGTGACTATTGCAACACAACCTTAACAGTTCGCCATATCCTTATGGTGTGTCCCAAATATACGGAAAACAGGCAAACCAATCACATAGCAGCAGACCTCAAAGAAACCCTAAGTTCACCCAGTCAACATCAACATGGTGATCCAATTTCTAAAAGACATTAATATGTACAACTTGCTATAAGTCTTCTAATATTTTTGTTTTACACACCATATTTCGGTTAGCCACCATATTCTACAAATTATAGTATTTATATCTTTGTAAACGTGCCAATGGCCACAGCAGCCGAGGCACTATAATATAATAAATAAATAAATAAATGAAATTGTCTAAACGCTGGCATTTTAGATACCCGAAGGTCAGCATACTTATAGGCGTTTTGATGAAAACGATAATTAACAGTTGATCCCAATCCGTCGGCGGTGGATAAAATAATGGAAATGAAGTGTTAAAAAGCGCATAGAGATGGCAAGTCCGCTTTGCCAAATGGTTAAAACCACAGACATAAAAGAAACATACATTATATGTCTATGGTTAAAACGTACGATGTCGAGCACAGATGAGACGATGGGTGCCCGCTTGGTAACACCATTTTTTTTGCTTTGAGTAACTATACTTCAGGTCCAAAATTACTGTCGGTGACCCATAGCTTTCATATCGAAAAGAGCGGGTTGTAGGAAGTCAAAGGGAAAAAATCCTTGAAAATAAATATTTTGCTCTATTAGAATATCAAAAGTATACTGGAATTGTTTCTCTTACTTCGCACAACCCGATGCACTCTACAGTGTGTCCACGGATAGAATTTGGAAGAGGAAAAACTTTTTTATTAGTAGGTATAGAAGAAAAAGTCATATAGAGAGATGTCTGTGAATTTACGTTACAAGTCCGGAAAATATGGTTTTTTTTTGGACGAATCGACAAAATAGGCGAGTCCTGGAAGTCTGCGAGTTCAAAAAAACTGTTTTTGGACACTATTTTTTCGGCAACCGTGTAGAATAACAAATCAATGAGACACATTTCTTTATTATATTTCTTTGTAAAACAAAATTTCGAACATTTTAATTCTTATTTGTATTAAATATTGAAATTCGAACAGAAGATAGGTACTTACAGAAACATTCTAATTCTTATTTATATTAAAATTCGAGCAATTGCTAATATAGAAAGGATTTAATTTGTTTGAAATGCTTGGTATATTTAAATGCCTTTTGTAGTCAGAACAAGAAGGTAAAGTTTCCGTTTCATATTGATTGTTTTAATCTGATCATTTTTGAATGGTCTTGGCAATTTTAATTTTGTTTGTTAGTGAATTGTCTATATATCCTTCAGCGACATTGGCAGACTTCCAGCCACCGTGTCTCTTCAAATTTGTGATGTTTCCACCATTATCAGCAAATATCGTCGCTAAAGTTCGACGCATGCTATGGCCTGTGCAATTTTTAGGATTGGGTAAATTTAAAAATTCTGCAATTCTTAATCCGAGATTCCCAAAACTCTGGATACCAACGGGCTGAATCGAACATTTTCCTTTTTTTGTAATTTACGAATAATCTGTTATGTGGAGTATGGGATGGCCGTAAAGATAAATATTGCCTATAGGATAGGTTGTATACAACAGCAGGTTTTCTTGCCTAATTACAACCAAATTTCTCTCAATATGTGTTTTAGAATCTGGTATTTTTACAACCTGTTATGGTAATGTTCAACGCATTTATCAAAATCATACCTACCAAGATTTTCATATTCACAATGACAACAACGATGTGATTCTTCGTACGGGAAGTACGTACTTCCTGGACTAGGCCGGAGAAATGCTACTTTCTCAAATAAAAAGCGTTTGGGAAGTGGGTACTTGCCCGACGGTTGCCGAAAAAAGTTTATCCCATTCCAAACTCTATCCGTATATGTGTATATGAAAGCTATAAATATAGACTAACGAAGTACAGTAAAACACAAATTAGACTGTGCTAACACTGTAGCTTCGTCAGATGGCACTGATATGAAGCTATAAATCGCTGACAATAATTTTGGACTTCGGGTTTAAGTCACTCGTAACCAAAGCCGCGTGTACCCTACATATTTAACTACCACTTAAAAGAGATTATTTTCATGAACAAAGTTAGAAGATAAAAGATATCTTGGAAAAAGATTGAAATAAAGCACCAAAGAAATTTCTTTTAGCTTTGTTCATATAAATAATATGGATATAAAAGTTTCAACTGGATACTATACTATAACGAATTTATAACAATTAAATTTTGCGATATATCTGTGGCTTGGTACAAGAAGTGCATATGTCAGTTTTTGTGAAATTTATATTATTTGCTTTTAAAGTTCAAACTTTTAAATAGTTAATAAATGAAATAAACATTAATGATTTTGTTAAAAGGGGTTTAGATAATACCAGTGGCGGTTCTTGGTCAATTTAGCAGGGTGGTCAATACAGAGAAAAGAAATGCGCCGCAGGCAAAAATTTTTGGGTGCCACGCCCTTTTTTGTTAATATTTCTTGTCTTTGAAAAGGAAAAATATAAGCAGATAATCCGGAACTTACTATATATAATATTATATTAGAAAAAAAAAGAAAAAACTTACCCTCTAACATTTTGTGGGCCGGTATACAATTTTATTTTTGTCCTGAGTGACTTGTTTAAAGTTCCGGCAATGGCCGACCAAGCTGTTTAAATTCCAGACGTTTTTCGAATGATAAACCATTGCTTTCTTTTAAATACACAATTTCACAAACAACGCAGCGGTCCGAGATATTAACTGTTTAACACCTAATTAATTAAAAAACAAACTAATTAAATATTACCGAAATTACATTCCATTAGAGTAATTGGAACCACGCTCGACAAAACAGTCAAAACACAGTGTTATGTGAAC
Organism: Polydrusus cervinus; assembly: GCA_935413205.1. Classification (NCBI taxonomy): domain Eukaryota; kingdom Metazoa; phylum Arthropoda; class Insecta; order Coleoptera; family Curculionidae; genus Polydrusus; species Polydrusus cervinus. Next base: position 50,819,480 of record OW284514.1, read on the forward strand.
ACTGGAACACTGCCACCCACAATTTCCATATGAAATAATCAATATCACGGATTAATAATCGATAGACGTCAGCCTTTTGTCAATCTGCATCGGAGATCGAAGAGAGACACGCATGGGTGGTGCATAGGTCGGAGGTTAGACTAGACATGACATGTGACCTATCGCATGGAACCAGTGATCTCGCGGTCAATGCCTAGCGTAGTAGTTTCTCTCGATTTAACGCGTTGATTTCTTCTATGATTCTTTCTCGCTCTAATAAATCACGGGCCGCTATGCAAATAGAATTTTACATTTAAATAAGCCGGCTATATTTGGCAAAATTAAGTTTTGACCGGGGAATAATATGAACGAATTTTAAGATGTTGTAGCGTGAAAATTGAAGATTTCAGATGTTCATGATACTATTTTAGATATTTTTGGATGGGTTAAATGTTAAATTTAGAGTGTTTAAATTATCATATTGACTTTTTATTTATGGGAGGTCAATGACCATTTGACCCTATTGTTAAGCCGCCACTGGATAATACTAGGGGCTTCGACATTTTGCCATCATAAAATTTACATTTTTTATTAGTACTTTGGCACATTTATCTCAAAAACGAAAAATATTGGCATATGCACTTCTTGTACCAAGCCACAGATATAATCTGCTTAATAATTTATTTTAAAAAATCGTGAACACAGACCTTAAAGTACTATATTGATACTACTTGACATACTAAATGCCTTGTCGGGTAAGATATGTGTATTATTGATGATCAATCCGACTGAATTAAAAACAAATAAATGTCTTCGTATTACTGATAAGGGCGATATGAAAGAAAAGAAATATGTAGGTAATAATCAAAATACAAGTGGGTACTCCTTTAGTTTTTATCCAACAGCTGTAATTTATCTATGATCAAGTATTTTTATAAATTACAGTGACGAGCAGAATTATCTCCTTAAGGAAAATTTTTTTATTGGTGACATTTTTCAAGCCAACAAAATCCCGCTAATTGATTTTTCAGGCCGTAAAAATCTTCGCACTGGCTGATACCTGAAACCTGATTCTCGATTTGCTGGAAATAATTATAATTGCCGCTGAATATGAAACGGGTTTTTACAAAATTGTTTGTGTGGATTCCGAGAAAGTCACGTTTGAAATAGCGTTTAGAGGGATTTTGTTGCTTTGCAAAATGTCACCATTGATTTTACAGAAAACGTTATTCTTAATAAAAGTTCTGAGTCACCTTAAACTAAAAAAGCGATAATTAAAATTTAAAAAAATTGTAGTTTATGTACCTATACGAGGGAAATTCATTTTTTTTTAAATGGTCAAGAGTAAAGTACTCTTACTTTTCGTTTTAGATACAAATTGCATTTGTAAAAGTTGTTTAGAATTAGAATGTCCGAGTACGAAGTCACGACCTTCTAATTAAAAAAAAAGGAAAATAATACTTTTTTTGTATTATCCTGTAGACAAGATTTTTTTAAATTAATTCATAGAAAACTTTCAAAAAATTCCGCGATATTATATACGTATTATGGCCACCAGTGGCGTAAACACGGGCGAGAGGGGGATGCCCCCGCCCTTTCTATTCGGCGCCCACTCACCCTGGTTATACATAATATTATTATAGGTTTATTTTTTTTAATTTCAATTAAGTAAAAGCCATTGTACTAAACAGTTGGGGCTCTTTATACAATTTTAGCGTAAAGTGAAAGTGGCGTTTTTCTTTCTTTGATTTTCAAAACGATTGATTTTCTAAAAAAATTCTCAGCTACTTAAGTAGTAAGAAGTGTGTAAAAGATCGATTTCTGAAATTGAGATGCCAAGAAGTGACTCAAAGTATTAAAAAAATACATACATAATAAAATAAAACACAATATCTTACGATTGGTCTGTTCTATACCTTATGTAAGATATTTACAAGATAATCGACCATCATTTAGAATAAAACTAGTTGCAATAAAAAAATTGATTTTTACAAAAAATTATTCAATTCTGGGGCACCTCTAATGTCGGGTTGCACAAAGAATTTTAATAATTATTATTTAACCGGCAAGTTTGACTGTGACATAAATGACTTTGACAGGCATTATATACTCACATTCACAGGTGCGTGATTAGTAAATTAAAAATTAAGGTAACCGGGCCAGTATGATTGTGACAAAATTATTTCTGCCAATGTTATGTCTATCACCGTCTAACTTGCCGGTTAAATAATTATTATTAAAATTCTTTGTGCAACCCGACAAATGTTTTATTAATTAACTGTAAGTATTATATACATTGTATAGTGCACTCAGAAGAGGATGCATATCATCTTTCTGAGGACACACGGCCAGGGAGGGCCTGTGTGGCTGCTGTTTGTCCTTTGGTTTGGTGCTTATATTGCTTTGGGAGAATCTCTTTCGAGTATTGAAGGTGACGAAGCTGTTCCGGCTGTGTTTTCATAAATGCCTATTGAACCACTGACCACATGAACGCGAAGTATGGCGGAGTCGACGTCCGGATTCGTCTCTTTCTCGTCTCCTTTTAACTTCCGAAAGCGCGTATCTCTGTTTCGCTCTTAGTTTCCAATTTATTTATGTAATATATATTCAATAAAAACTTATAAGATCGACCGTGAGCTAAAGTAAAATACTGTCCGTCCGAGCGTAAGCTTCGTTTAGTTCGATCTGTACTGGAAAGTTTGGACTATTTGAATTTTTTAAAGGATAATCATTTTTTTTTTTAAATTAAGTGGGTCATTGACTAAATAGTCTTATGAACAAGCGGCGCCTGTTGAACACTTTTGAGCTTTTGCTTGAGTAAGAAAGTCTTAAGGCGTGTTCAAGGAATAACTACAAATATGGGCATAAACGTAGCATTTTTAAAGAAAGTGTAAAGTTTAACGTTCGTAATAATTAACAAAAAGAAATGATCATCACTTGAAGAAAGCGTGTACACTGTTCTTTGCATTAAAGTACGCAGGGCTCCAAACAAAATGGACTCCATGGGAACTAGAGATGGAAAACTAACGATAGCGTTATCAAAAATGCAGCTACCAATAGTAATTATCGTACTACCAATAGTAAATTACCTGTTTTAGAAGGATTTAGGAGTGAAGAGGGTAATTTTTTGATCGGATTAGAAGGTTTTAGGGGGTAGGATAGCTTTGTGTGTCACTTTTAACCGAGAGAAAAGTTTTTTAAAGTAACTTTTCATCCGACTCAAAACTATCGATACACTATCTATATCTACTGGGAACAGATTAGACACTGTCAGCCGTTTAGTCTTTATTTGGTCTCATCGGACAGCCATAAACCACGTTGCAACTCCATTGACAGCGAGAACGCCTATTCCACATCCAACTTAAATAACGGTAAGTATTGAACAAGCATAAGGATTAAGAATAAGTATTGAACAGCATCTACTAGGAATTAGCTTTAATGCAGAAAATGAAGTGTAACGTCAAAAAAGTAACTAATAACAAAAAAACAATGGTGCAAACACTTCTACAATGGGTCACGACATTTTGTATTCGCCATCACAGCCTACAGATTTGTAAGATTCAGAAAATAGAACGCATTAAACCTACTACCTTACCATCGGCCATTTAATTTTCTTTTTAATTGATCTATAAATTTTGACCTCAACAACCCTGGAAATGACTTACAACTTCTTTCCAACTATTTTCTCTCTCCCCACATACATGCCTGGTTGGAGGGCTTATAAATTTGTTTAAAATGATGCACTGGAGCGGGTAACATTAATAATTGTACATTAAGATGTCTTTTCTTGCACGTTTTATTTTTGACATAATTGAACATTTTGGTGTAATAAAAAAAATGTGAAAGTTCCCTGTTCTTATTACAAGTTTTCAAAAATTTTTAGAGCTAAAACTATGTACCTAAACACTTATTTTTAGCACACAATCTACTGTCTTAAACAACTAAGAGTCACTATCACTCACAAAAATTTGTTCTTGTATTTCGACAATATCCATGGGATCCACTGATGCAGTCTGCTAAAAACAAAATAATAATAATATAATAGTAAAAATCTTAAAACTATTCCTAAGACCAATAATATTGTGGGTACATTAGGGTGGTCCAGGGTCCTATTGAAACCTATTTTTGTATCAGAAGTCGATCTCCACAAGATTGCTTTTGTTCCCTTTATTAAAGGAAGTGTGTATATTGAACCAGACTTAAAGGTCGCTAGGATTTAAAACTCTTTTTAACAATTATGGAAATCATTTTGCCTTAATTCCTTAATAGTGTAAACAAATTTTAATTTTTTTACTAACAAAAATATTTCTTAAAATAACCTACAGTCAAAGTTTAAAAAATCAATACTGTAATCTGCTCCGAAGCCTTCATGATCTTTCCCGAAATCAATACTATTAAAAAATAAAACTTACCGAACTAGTTGTATTGGTAGAATCGTTTAAAACATCAGCCTTTCGTTTTATTAATTCACTGGTACCAACATAACTGGAAAGAAAAATATATTTCCACAACTGGCATTTCCTTCAAGTAACCTTAGTACAGTACTCCAGATGGATCTTTACCCGTGCGTCATCACGTATACGTATGAATTTAAAAAAATACCACTTACAGTATGAAGAAAAAAAACTGTCAAAACAGAGTCTAATATCATAAAAATAGCCTCCTAATGTATACAGGGTGCGTCAAACTCAGTGGCCTATTAGAAATATTTAGAAAACGACAAAAGATATGTTTTTGAAAATTTGAGTGTGTTCATAAGAGCTAGTGTTCTAGCGTTTAAAAATATTTTGAAAGGGGCGGTGTTGCCAGATCATCTTGAAACTCCTAGCAACTTTGGAATTTTAAATGAGACACCCTGTATATTATTTTACTTTTTGTTTCTGCTTAATAACACAAACATTTTTTGTATATAATAATCTATGCCTATCTCTTATAGTTTTTGAGATATTAATTAATTAGTCATTTTTTGGTGCCAAAACATGCTAACCAGAAAATCAAATATTTTTGTGATTAAGGCACCTAGAAAGTTAAAATTTTTACAGACGGTTCTTATAGCATGGCCATCTAGGAATTTTGATGATATATGAAAATATTTTTACACAGAGCGTCACAAAAAAACGTAATCTTCGTAATATAAATAAATGCAAAATTCTCAACTTTTTTAAATGGAACACCCTGTATTTTATTTTCTTAACAAAATCTGGTTTATATTTCCTACCAATAAGTTTAACATGTTCCTATACCTATCTCTAACCAATTCGAACTTACAAGGGGTTTAAAAAAATTAATAACTTAATAAAAAGGTTTAAACACATTTAATAGTAGGCTTTGGCAGAATTTGTTCGGAAACAAATGAAAAAGAAAAAATATCAACTTAATTGGTTTTGTCTATAATCTGTGTTTTTAAATTATTAACTAAAATGGCCAATATTTCTTATTCAAACGCAGAAATTTTGAATTTACTTTTTATACATAGGGAGTGTAATAAAATTGTATCAAGAACATGTAGACGATTTAATGAATGGTATCCCAATTCATCTCCAATGACAGCAAAAAAGTTTAGAAAAATAGAGCGAAATATGTTGCAGTATAATAATGTGAATGTGTGACGTATAAATCCATAGAACGAATAATTTTTTTAAATATAAGATAATATAGGAAATTAAGTTGACATCTCGGTTGACATTTTTTCTTTTTCATTTGTTTCCGAACAAATTCTGCCAAAGCCTACTATTAAATGTGTTTAATCCTTTTTATTAAGTTATTAATTTTTTTAAACCCCTTGTAAGTTCGAATTGGTTAGAGATAGGTATAGGAACATGTTATACTTATTGGTAGGAAATATAAACTAGATTTTGTTAAGAAAATAAAATACAGGGTGTTCCATTTAAAAAAGTTGAGAATTTTGCATTTATTTATATTACGAAGATTACGTTTTTTTGTGACGCTCTGTGTAAAAATATTTTCATATATCATCAAAATTCCTAGATGGCCATGCTATAAGAACCGTCTGTAAAAATTTTAACTTTCTAGGTGCCTTAATCACAAAAATATTTGATTTTCTGGTTAGCATGTTTTGGCCCCAAAAAATGACTAATTAATTAATATCTCAAAAACTATAAGAGATAGGCATAGATTATTATATACAAAAAATGTTTGTGTTATTAAGCAGAAATAAAAATTAAAATAATATACAGGGTGTCTCATTAAAAATTCCAAAGTTGCTAGGAGTTACAAGATGATCTGGCAACACCGCCCCTTTCAAAATATTTTTAAACGCTAGAACACTAGCTCTTATGAACACACTCAAATTTTCAAAAACATATCTTTTGTCGTTTTCTAAATATTTCTAATAGGCCACTGAGTTTGGCGCACCCTGTAGATTCCTAAAAGTTGTTGCGTTTTTATCCTCAGGTACACAATTCTTAATTAAAATAATTAAATTAAATTAGCTTCATGCATGCCCATTAAGGGAAGGAGGTCATTTCCAACAATTTTTATAAAACAAAATTTTGCATTATCAATGTTAAAATAATAATAAATAGTAGAGTTAATTTAATTTAATTATTTTAATTAAGAACGGTGTGCCTGAGGAGAAAAACGCAAGAGACCATTTTTAGGCAGAATTAACCAGGCTTATCAGAAATAATATCCACATGGAAAAATGTCAGTGGCGTACAACTTTTTTTCTTAAAAATATCAGAGGGCATGTTTGCAGAGACGCCACTGGTGGGACAAAAAAATAACTTTTATAACTAAAACATGTGGTTTTATGCCATATTAGCACATGCCAAAATTGAAAATATTATCTAAAGTACTTTCGGAGATATTACAAAAACACATTTAAAAAAAATAAAATTCAACACCCTGTAGCAAAAAAATGTAAGCCGTTTAGGACATATGTTTATATGAACTTTTCTTCATAAAATTACTTGAGAAATCACACCCTAAAATATTAGCACGTCATTAACACAAATTTATTTGTGTAAACAAAATTACTTTACACAAATAATTAATTTTTTAACATATTTCCATTTAAAGTGTAAGTATCAATAATTACTTACCAGCCGGCATCACAAAAGGACGACAACAATAGCTACAAAAATAGTTTTTAGGATTAAATACATTTTTCCGACACAAAAAAAAATACTCAAAATGGCAATAAAAAAATCATGACATTTGGAAATTAATGGAGAAAATTTCAAAGCCCTAAAACGAAATAATCGGTTCATTAAAATTATTTCTCTGTCTAGCACGTTCCATTAGGCCGCTTTGCAATTTTTATTTCATGCAAGAAAAGATTGCCTGCGAGTATGCGCAAAACGATGCTAGTGATCAGCTGGCGCAATTTATGTTGCTTGCAAGAAATATAACTCCGACCCCATTTTTATTGCAATTGCAAGCGCAATTCTGGGGATTTTTTGATGATTTATGAGACACCAACCTAAGTATAAAAATCCCGGACATTTCTTTATGTTCTTTCTAACCTATAGTGGGTACGTTGTGTTTTTGTTGATTTGCCTTTATGTCATGTAATGCTGTTATGTTAAAATGAATGCACAAAAAAGCGTCGGTAAGTCCTAACCAAAAGTATTTTTATTTTAAAGGTTGGCAAGTGGTACATCACCTACTGGCAAGTCATTGCATTGTGTGTAGTTATAATTTCCAAGTTTTGTTGTTACTATTATAAAACTTTACTTTAGACTTTTTTTTTGTTAGGTTGTAAGTTGTTAGTCGTTTCCTTCTTTTTTTACGTTGTATTCGTTCGGATGTTCCGTGTGTGATTGTGGATATTATTTTTAAGTTTTGGGTGCGAATTTAGGTATAAAACTTTACTAGACATTTTGTTATTGTTAGCGACTTGTGTCTCAAGATGGGTAGAAAAAGGTGCATGCTCCCTTTTTGCATGAATCGCGGTTCAATACCAGGAATAAGGTATTTCAGGTATGTAAAATATTGGTTACTTAGTTTTATTTGACCCTAAACTGTACACACCCGAACTAACGGGTGAATTTAAATAAAAGCTTGTAAAAATATTTTGAAAGTCGGTCCTATCAAATGTTTACATCAAGAAGCAAATTTCCCAGCTGCGCAAACTCAACGGGCCCTGATCATCTGCCTACAGTGGTGTCATCATTGAATTATGGTATTAGTAATATAGTGTAGGTATATGTACCTGGAAGACGTTCGGGGTTAGTTTCTACCGACATTATAATTATAAAAATCAAATATGAGAAGTTGTAAATCCCGTTGTCCTTGAACGATGTTGCAAGGATAAAGATCCACCGGGCCTACTGTAAATTGGCGTTTTACAAACCTCACCTGCTTGCTTACGGCACTTAATAAAAGTACAGTACTTAGTTAAGTAAGCACTGATGTCATAACCTGACTAATGTTCGCAAAAAATTTAATTTGAAGAACAAAAATAGTAGAAATGACAAAAATAAATGTATATATATTTAAAGTTGGGTACCTATTTAAAAACAATCACTTGGTAAAAACAAAACTGGCGGATTATAAGTTCTAATTTCCCTAGTAGACTTACGGTAAGATTACAGGAGACCTGCAAATGCGAAAATAATAGACTATTTTTATAGTAATTTAAAAAACGAAGAATAGGCAATATTCTTAACGAGTAGGGGAATAATTCACTTAGTCTGATCCACGAGTTTATTGTAAGGATTTCAATATTTAGAAAATCCTATTGTCGTACATGTTTCGAAGGTAAAAACCTTCATCATCAGCGAAATGAAATTAAAATGTTACAAAAAGAGAGCCCCTTAACATTGCATGTTTAACTTAGGAATAGAAAAAGAAGAAAAAGTTTTGAATTAAAAAATTTTAATTTTACATAATGTGATTAAATTTAAAATTTGAAAAATCTTTTAAAATTAAAAGTAAAAAGTGAGTAATTTAAAAATAAAAATATTTTAAAATTTTTTTCACATCACATCATGTAAATTTTAAATTTTTTAATTCAAAACTTTTTCTTCTTTTTCTGTTCCTCAGTTAAACATGCAATGTTGAGGGTCTCTCTTCTTGTAACATTTTAATTTCATTTCGCTGATGAAGGTTTTTACCTTCGAAACATGTATGACACTAGGATTTGCTAAATATTGAAATCCTTATAATAAACTAGTGTGCAAACTGTGTGCATTATTCCCCTACTCATAATATCACTCCACTGCGAGATGGACTACTTCCACAAAATATTCGTAACATTTTGTAGCTGCAAGATGAGTTACAGGCTTTCTGTAATCTCACCTTTAACTTAACTCCGTTCGTAAATAAGGGGTAAGAAGTTTATGTTATTATATTATAGCTTTTCCAAATTTCTTTAGTTACTTTGGATATTTTTATACTTACTCTGGATATTTAGTTTTATGCTCTTCTTCTGCTCGCTTAGCAGCTTGGTAATAAATGTTTTTCGTCTCGGGTAAAAGGTTTTTCCACATATTTCCCAATCGTACAGATATCTCTTTGTTATTTTCCTCTGTAAGAAAAGTATGACGATTTATTTCCTTGTAATTCATGGGGAGAAATTTTAAAGTTTGAGTTTTAAGTAAGCATTTTTTAATTCGTCATGTTTTCAGTATCATTCTCACATTTACTGCAGAAACATTCCTATTTTCAATTCAAATATACAGAGTGGTGCGTCCGAACAGGACACATGGGAAGTCCCATGTAAATTTCGAGGAGGTCAAATATTCGCTCCCATATTTATTTTAGCCCAAAAATATACTTCCACTTTTTAAAGAATATGATAAGAAGAATATCTTTTTCGAATTTAAAGCGTATTTTTCTAGTAATTTAAGAGTTATTTAATAAAATGTATTTATTATAGCTAATAATATATGGGGATTATTATGCGATTTATAATAGTCGAGGACATTACTAGGTGGCGAGGCAACAGCCGAGTCACCCGCAATGTCCGAGACGGTGTTAAATCGCTAATAATCGAGTTGTATTCAAAGCTTTATCGTATCATTGACAACGGCGATGCGAAAATAAAAACAAGGTTTTATGTCATTTCATTTTGGCATTTCAAAAAGTCATCATTAAAATCATGCAAGATTTTGATATTCCTGACGATATATTAGCTGCAGCCAACATTATAAGGTTGAACTTGCTTCCGGACAAATCTAAAATCCATTATGAATATCGGCAGTTTTGTGAGTGGCGAAACAAAGTACAGTTCAAGGTGCAGAAGAAACGATATTGCTGGCGTATTTCGCAAAACTCTCTGAGGAATAATCTGTTTCATCCTTATGGCCGAAATATTCCATGTTACGAGCGACTTTAGAACTGAAGGAAAGAGTGGAAATCGACAAATACGGCGCTTTAATACGTTTCATCGAGAAGAAAAATGTTGGATTCAAATCGGCGATGATTCCGGCAGTGGATTAAGCACTGGGGAACCGCACGAAATCGAAAGGAGTGCTTGCTCGGTCATTAATCAGTCTTCAGAGGGCATACCTAAGATCGTGGACGTTAAAGACAAAGATGTATCCATCAAATTTGAAAACTGTCAAAATATTGTTTTACATGTTCATGAAAAATAGTTCTAGGTTTTAGTACGGTTTATGATGTTAATAATTATTAATAAAGATATCATATAAAAATGACTTAATCTTCAATGATACGATAAAATGATAAACTAGAAAATACGGACCCGACACATTTCTGCCAGTATATACCAGTAAATAAATGATTAAAAGTGTGTCAAAGTCATTTTATGTCAATGTTAAGGTTAGGGACAGGTTTTGCACAAAATTACCTATTCAATAAGAATAATAAACTTGCAGTTAAATAGTACATTGTATTCCTAGCAGGCAAAGCTGAATATTCCCGGACGACGACTGTAAAGATTGTATGTCGAGCTGCAAGCCGAGACTGACAATACGGAGCCCGGGAATGTGGCTTTTTCTACGAGGTATACATATTTTTCCGTAAATCGAAAATTATTAAAAGGACATAACTTATTATAACGATCAACTTGTTAAAATTTTGAAATAAATATTATTAACTGTGTTCACAAATAAAGGATGCCATTAAATATTTGTGTTGTAACTATGGAAACACAGTAATATTGGATTGTCAAGCTTAACACGTTTTAGTTTACGAGTAGCCGTACAGAAATATTTCCTTACAGTACAATAATAAATATATTCTAACAGTTATTTTTCGTTGCCTATCAACGACTAAGTGTAAGGAAGTATTGACTTTTTTTTCAAAAATGTCAATATTTCCGATCGTTTTTCGAAAAAAAAATATTAACAGACAGTAAACTATTTTTTTATTTTACACAAAAAATTAAAACAAATAACCAAACACTTAATGACAAATTTGTTACAATCTTTCAACTGCATTTTTTAATAATATTTCCAGTCGTAGGGTTTATTTTAATTAATGTTCAATCAGCCATCCGTTAGCCGCCACCAATATCCCAAACGATTACAAAATTCCTTTGTTGCATCGACTAGTTGATATGGCGAGATCCTACCACAAACTGCTGAAATTGAGTTTCTCAATTGGTCCAAATTTTCGTGACGAACATTTTTATAAATTTTATCTGTTATGTGTCTCCATAGAAAAAGTCGTTTAAAAAATATCTGTAATTGCTAAGGCGTTCCATCATTTAAAAACAAAAGATTGGTCTTCGTTCTTCATTAAATTCCCGCAAATCTTGATGTTTCTCTTGCTTGTATAAATGGTATTGGTGTTTCTGTAAAACTCGTAACGCAGTACCTACTGTGATGTTTGTCTACGGTTTTTTTCTAGCGCCCTAGTACTAACTATACCTTTATTTTCTTTGACACGAAGCAGTATATTTAGGTCACATCATTCTCTTCGGGCCTATTATTATCATTTTTGCTTCGGCATTTACTTAGCACTGTACCTTTAAATTCAAATTTCTCAATTATTTTTCTTGCCTGGAATGGGTCGGTTAGGAAAATTTACTGAGAACAAGTCGGATACCACTTGATAACTATGTTCGACGTAGTCCTATTCAATCATTCTAACTTTTTCCTTAACTGAATAGCTCATGGCAATTAGAAATATTCAATTCAATATTCAAATTATCAAGTGTTAATCTAATTATAAAGGTAATTACTGGTATTATCATTTTAACCTGAATTAAAATTAAACAGAATCGTACTCCAGATTTAAGTTAGTTTGAAGACAGAATTGTCTTCATACGGAATGTCTAAAAAAGTCAAAATTGGCAGACATTTTACTCTGCTTTAAAAAGTTTCCTTTAAAATCATTATGGCAGCGAATATGACCACCTAGAAATTTACAGCACCCGGTATATATATTTTTTGAATAAGCTTGCAAAATGATAAGAAAAAAGTCTGTAGTGTTTCTTTGGAATACCTAAAGGGTCACCCATTTAAATATAATACGTCAATTGTCAAAACACTCTGTATAATATTATAAGTAAATAAGAAAAATTTGTTGGAAGAGTCGAAAAAAGACAATTAAATTTAAAAAGCAATTTTCAGGAAACAACAAAAACTAAAAATGTATAGAAAATATTTTTAATATTCAATTTTACATAAAAATACAAATAAGATTTTTATAAATGGATCTTAAGTGTGGAAAATATTGTTTAAACATAACTTCGTTAATAAATAATATAAACAAGGGAGCTTATATTTGAACAGCTTAAAATTTGTAAGGGATTTCCTATGTTGCAGGGATCGATGCATCACCCTGTATAGCACTGTATGTAATATATACAGGGTGGGGATAAATTAAGGAAACAATTCAATATCTCGAAAATTGAAAAAGCAACCTTAAAACCCTCGGACACGTCGATTTAATTTTACATTTGCGCAGACTGTAAAATTATTTTGAATTATACAGGACCACTCACAAAAGCTCTACAACTGTCAACTTTGTTTTTTTTAATGGAACACCCTAGTTTTTTTGGCTGTTTTGGATTTTACGCACAATTCTAGCCAAATTTCGTATAACATAACATATGACTAAAATTGATAGTTTTCGAGATATTTATAGATGAAATGAAATGATACCTCCTAATTATTGCGTAAGGTATGTGTTTATAATCAAATTATTAAGGCGATATGGCAAAGGTTATTATGTCTTATAATTTAAATATCTCGAAAACTGTCAATTTTAGTCATATGTTATGTTATACGAAATTTGGCTAGAATTGTGCGTAAAATTCAAAACAGCCAAAAAAACTAGGGTGTTCCATTAAAAAAACCAAAGTTGACAGTTGTAGAGATTTTGTGAGTGGTCCTGTATAATTCAAAATAATTTTACAGTCTGCGCAAAAGTAAAATTAAATCGACGTGTCCGAGGGTTTTAAGGTTGCTTTTTCAATTTTCGAGATATTGAATTGTTTCCTTAATTTATCCCCACCCTGTATATACATTGAGTCCCAGAAGTAATGTCTAAATTCATTTAAAATTCAGCAGTAAGTTTTTTAAAAAAACGCTCGTACCCGTCGATTTTTTTTTAATGTGTTTTTTTTTGGGTAATTTCATGTATACAGGGTAGCTCAAAAATAAGTTACGACCATCAACTTAATTTTTTCAAATGAAAACATATTTTTTATTTCATTTTTGAATTTTGCATTGAATTCTAAGCATGTTTCATGTACCATGTCCTATACATAAACTCAAGTTATTGAAAAAATTGGGATTGAACATATCTATAAGTAAGAACTGTTTATTAAAAAAACACAACAAAATCAAATTAAATGTTGAAAATATGCGCCATTACGGCTTGACAATATCCAAGACGATGAATAAACTCTCTTTGCACGTTTCCAACCATTTCCGGAGTTATGACACGCACTTCTCTTCGGATCCTCTCTTTCAACTCCTGCATATTGTTTGGCCTGTTAACAAATACTTTTGATTTGAGGTAACCCCACAAAAAAAAGTCCAGCGGAGTTAGGTCTGGCGACCTAGCAGGCCATTCGATAGGTCCTCTCCTTCCTTTCCACCGATTGGGAAAGGTTTCATCAAAAAATGTGCGCACAGTGGCAGCATAGTGCGGAGGAGCACCATCTTGTTGGAATATCAGTTCTTCGTCAGGGGAGTCTGTATCCAATGGATTCGGAAATAAAGCCATTAATGCTGGAATTAATTCAAGTTGAAGAAATTCGAGATATACTTGTCCAGTGGACCAATTACTCTTCCGCGTACGATTCCACATCAAACATTTATTTTTTCAGGGTACTGGCTGTGAACCTCTATCATCCAATGCGGATTTTCTGTTGCCCAATATCGACAATCTTGTCTGTTCACATTACCATTCAAATAGAACGTAGCTTCATCCGAAAAAATAATATTTTTTACTAAATTATTATCTAGATTGCACATATTTTGCATGCCTTCGCAAAACTCATTTCGTCTATCGAAATCATCTTCAAATAACTTATGCACTGGAATAACTTTGTATGGGTGATATTTGTGCGAACAGATTTCGGCATGTGTAAATCGGCCCCAATGTGCGACAGGGGAGTACATGGATTTTCTTCCAAAGAAAGCAAAACGTCAAGTTTTTCATTTTCATCTCGAGTAGGACGACCAGATTTAGACAAATCTCTAACATGACCGAATTCTCTAAACTTAGCCTCTATTCTACTCACCATCTTTTGATATATGGGAGGACGATCAGGATGGATTTCATTAAATAATTGGGCTGTTTCTATTTGAGTACGTGTTTTATCACCAAACCCAACCATGCATAGAATTTCAATTTTTTCCCGTTCCGTTAACTTCACCATTATTGTGAAAACCGCAACTTTGAAACTACGCTTGACAATAATTATACTTATTTGAAATAAAATTATCATACAGTTTCTATAGAAATAAACGGTGACAGTGACACTCTTACTTATTAGGGAGCCCAAAATGCCATATTGCCAATATGCTCAGAATACATGCAAAATTCAAAAATGAAATAAAAAATAAATGTTTTCATTTGAAAAAATGAAGTTACTGGTCGTAACTTATTTTTGAGCTACCCTGTATACATAAAATTACCACAAAAAAAAACACATTAAAAAATAAAAATCCACGGACACGAGCGTTTTTTCAAAAAACTTACCGCTGAATTTTAAATGAATTTAGACATTATTTCTGGGACTCACTGTATATAACTTAGACTGCAATTTTATCAATCTAAACAAACGGTTTGTTTATTTAAAAACGTATAGCATAAGGCCGCGCCTTACATCAACTACATGGTAAACGTCCGATTTTCACTTTTTTTATAAACAGGCTTGTATGGTGTCTCCTCAAATCGCGAAGCCCTTGATCAAAATATTAAACTGCTAAGAACAAATGTTCGCAATGTGCTGTCATCAATCCTCGCTAGAATAGTAGAAATGTGGCAACTGTACCCAAATGCAAGGTTGTGTAAGAATTATCATGTATGTACATTGTATGTTTAGCCCGCAAAATTTTTATAATGATGGTCGTTTTCCAATGACAAAAAAAATTTAATAAATAATAAACATCAACCGCCAAAATAACAAATTTAATACCATGCAATACCTACCAGGGTGTTCAACGGTTAACTTTTTTCTCCACTCGTTGGCAAAAATCATAAAGGCATGAGGTGGCTTGGGTATTGGAGTTTTCACTTCTTTAGCTGAATCTACATTATTTGCAGGAGATGTCTTTTTTAAATTACTGATTATTGGCGGACTCTACAAAATAATATTGTGATTAAGGGTGGAAGAATTCAATTTTTACTCTTTTCAACATTTTCCCACTAAAACCAAGTATTTTGTGTTATGCAGGATAAGGCATAAATACTTTTACTGTAATATAACATTAATAAAAACACTGATCTACCTCAGATATTACTATATTGGGAGGTGATTCTTCTGAATGTACTTCTGGTTTAGATGCTGATTTCTGAGCTACATTGGAACTGTTACCTTCTTTGTTATCAGGTGAAGCTTTACTACCATTGTGGCTACAACAGATTTACATTTTTATGGTTTTAAACCACTTTACCAAGATTATAAATATTGATCAGTGTGTGGTAAATAAAAATGGATGGATAAGAGGGGCTTTCCTGAATTTTTTATTTTAAACAATAATAATCTTTTGTGGGATTTTTGGGGGACTATATTTAAAATGTTGTATTTTATTTCGCGATTTAAATCAAAATCAAACTTCCTGTTTTTCTATTAGAACATGTAGGCTATAAAAAAAACAGTTAAAGTTCGTAAGCATTTTTATGATTTAAGTTGGAACTTATACAGGGTCCTGCACCTCACCTTCCGTCTTCTATATCTCAAGTATTAATTAAGTTAGGAATTTGATATTTTGTAGACTTTACCTGTAGGGCGCATTTCAGGAAAATATTTTTGTTTATACAGGGTGTTCCAAAAAAGTGTGACGTCATAAGGATCTATTTTTTTAGATTACAAGCTATATATATTCTTACTTATTTCAATGCCTCTTATAATTAATTTATTTTTCTTATTTTATAAAAATTGTTGGAAATGACCACCTTCACTTAATAGGCATGCTTCCGCCCGTCTAATTTAATTTAATTATTTTAGTTAAGAACGGTGTGCCTGAGGAAAAAAACGCAAGAGTACATTTTTGTGCAGAATTGACCAGGCTAATCCGAAATAATATCCACATGGAAAAATATCAGTGGCGTCCTACTTTTTTTCTAAAAAATATATAATCGCTTCTTCATTTAAAGTTTTAAAAAGTATTCTATTGGGGATAACGCTGAAACGAACGGAGATATCGAGCTGCGGTTTTAATATTTTTTCTAGAAGATTTCATCTACTTTTTAATTATGGTATCATAATTATACCATATGATTTATTTCTTCGGAGTAAAATCAAAAAATGTGTTATTATTACAAATTGCGCCCACTAGCATTTTTTTTGAGAATTATTATGGACAACTAAATACGATTGGTGAAAGTGCATACATTTCTCTTCCAAACAAGCTTAAGTTTGTTAAAATCGGATAAGTCGTTTATAAGTTACAGCGATTTAAATGATTACACTTTCAACAGCTCCCCCCCCCCCCCCCCCCCTCTTAATTAGATCGGTACGCCAATGAGCATAAGACCAAAATGATGCATAATTGTCCAAGCTTTTTAATGGTGTTATCAAAGATATACCTTAATGTGGAATTTTCGTAGATATGTAAAATTTTAAAATTTACTTTTCAATTACGCCCTATTGCGGCAAAATGCGGAACTTAAAAATTATTTCCAGGATTTTCTCGTGGCCACTTTAGTTATCATTTTCTTTTTCCTGAATTTCTATGCCCAGTAGTTTCCGAGATATGGCCGCTCGTCGACCTTGATGAATCACCCTGGACTTTGTCGCAAGTTTAATGACTTTATATAGAATGACATTAATATTTTGACTCAAGTGCTAAAATGATTTGATTTCGTGAACGTAGAAAATTAACTTTGTAGAAGCATGTCGTTTAAATTTTATACTCAATACTGGTCAAAAACTTTTAATCCACATGAAGGTGGGTTTAGTGATGAGGACGTTATCTACATTATGGCCAGGCCAGCAGTCATTAGTATTGTATTGTTATATTAATTTTTTGTACCTCAGAATCGTTTCTTTATTTTTTGATAGCCGTTTTTACTCATGCCTTAATTCCTTTAGACAAAACTGAGGAATTTGACCGATGCTTAGTCAATTTACTAATTGACCACAAAAGTCTAAGATCCGATTGTGCAATTACGGCATAAGCTTAGTTCAACGTCGAACTCAAACTTCATTTTGACAACCAACAAGAATGCTGTCAAAGTCAACGCTGAACTAAGCTTAAGTCGTAATTATACAACCGGACCTAAATAAAACAGATAAAAAGATGGCGCGACATTTACGTACTCGCGTGCGGTAAAGTACTCACAGCACTAACTTTAAAAAATATAATAATTTGTATAATGTATAATTTGACAATAAAATTTTGATATCGTATTTTTTTAAAGTTGCGAAAAGTGACTTTTCCGCCTTTGGCGGATTGACTGAACTCAGTCTCGCGTTTTTCGGTCAACTGCCGTCGTGCGCGGTAAAGTATCAGTTACTGCACTTACTAGGCAATAAAGTAATACTTACACCAAATCTTACTTACCTCAGATTGTATGGTATTTCACTGGGTAAAGGTAGATTCGGCAATGGCGGTGTACGTAATTTAGGCTCTAACCGAGGAAAAAGGCGAGGTCGTTTCGAAGTACGGATTGTTGGACGAGAGCTTTCCTCTGGGGGCATGTCACGCAATTTGACAGAAGATAGGCCTGGGCAGAAAGAATAACAATAAACAGGGACAATTTGGTCGCAATATATTGATAAAAATTGAAATATAAATATTAACGAGTGTTTTTTTTTAATATAAGTATTTATTTGAAATTCGATAAAACTTTAATTTTGAACTATTTAAAAAAAAAATTATTAATCTACTAAATAAGCCTGATGCCGCTAAGATAAATTAAAATTTGCAGATACGACAGACATAAAAATTATTTTCCTCTTTTAAAATAACAAAATTATAGGGTTTTATTCGAAAAGTTAGTGAAACATGCATAAATCTGACTATTAATTAAAATAGATGCGGTAAAACATAATTTTCAAAATTTCACATGACGAGTCAAATAACTGTTAAAATCTATGTTTAAACTAAGTTTATTAAAATCGGTTAAGTTAAAACGAAGTTACGCCAATATAAAAAAAAAGTTAGTTAGGTAGTTCACCTAAATTTTATTTATTTACATAGATAGTGTTACATTATGCAGGGTCGTATGGAAACGGTCAATTATTTCTTACAGTAAGATAGCTAGCGAAAAATGTTTTATCGAAAAATTTTAGTTTTAAAAAATCTATTCTAGTGCAAAAAAGTAAGCACACAGGATCAGTCAAAAAGTCAGGGAAGAACAAAGTTACTTTATTTTAAATGGAAAACTCTGTAAATTATTCTAAATAGAAATCAAGTGTGGGATGCACATTGGCCAGTCTGGCTGACCTTGATATACAAGCATTTGGGCCACAGTAAGTTCTATGAGGAGGTATTGAGAAGGTATACCTCAGACGTGTTTTCCTTGAAGGCACATGGAACTCTATGTTATCAAGCAAAAAAGGATAGTTATATTTATTATGTATTTTAGATTCCTGCGTTGTTCAAGCGTATTTATATGGATGTTAGATTCCAGCTAAGAATATATTAATTGTGGGGCATTAAGTTTAAAGGCCATGTATTTTAGAAATTTATGCTGAACCCTGTCTATATTCTAAATAGCAAGGATTCCAGACACAGAAGGATTATTCCAGATGAGTTTTTATTAATGATCAACATACACTGCGTCCATTAATAATTATGAAATATTTAAAAAACTACTTGAATTTCAAAAGCCCATATTTTCATCAAAAGCCAATTAATCCGTTCCATTTTCAGTATATTGGGTAGGCTTTCTCTACTACTAACAACAATGTGTGTGACTTCACTTTAGGTCTTTTTTATACGGGGTGATGGCTAAATTATTAAATATAAGATGTCAAATCTGCTGATTTTAAAATTGATGTTTCTAAAATATGAAGCTATAAAAATTAAATTTTATTATTGTGTTGGTTACAGCTTTATGTTAAGTAGTTACTGGACTCACGCAGTGTCGTTTGTGCCATTAAAAAAAAAGTAATTTCCAAAAGCCGTTATATTTTCGAGGATGGAAAATACGGAAAAGTGTTATTTACAGCTTTATGTTAATTACTTACTGTTTCCATTACAGGCTAGTACCGTTCGTGTCATTTAAAAAAAATCGAAATATCTTTATATTGCCAATTATGCTGCTACAAAGTGTAATTGGCAATATACCGATTTTTCGAATTTAATGGAGAAGTACACGAAGTAAAGATCGTAAATCTAGGCAAGTCTGCAAGAACTGTCAAAACTTTGTATGTACAGATCATTATGTAGAGGTCGTAATTAGGGGTGCGCAAAATAATCGATTAATCGTGTAATAATCGATTATTCGATTAAGGATATATTTTTAATCGATTAATCGAAAAATCGATTAATCGATTATTAATCGAAAATTATTCGATTAATCGATTAATCGAAAAATCGAAATGTTTTCGATTAATCGATTAATAGAAAAATCGAAATGTTTTCGATTAAAATATGTCTTTATCGATTAATCGGAGTAATAACAATTTTTAGATTAATCGAATAGATTAATAAAAATATTTTGCGACAAAATCAACGATATAACTTGAGGCTTCTATTACGTATTACCCTCAAGTTTGCCTTGTCAAAATTAATAATAATTATGATTTAGATATTATTTCAATGTTATTTAAGTATATAATGAAAAAAATCGATAATTATTTTCGATTATTTGATTTATTTATATTAACTGATTGTTTTCAATAAGGCGATTCGAAAAAAAAAACGATTAATCGATTATTTCGATTAGTCGATTATTTCGATTAATCGATTATTTTGATTAATCGATTATTTTCGATTAATCGATTATTTTCGATTAATCGATTAATCGAAAATAATCGATTCATTCATATAATCGAAAATCGATTATTTTTTTTGATAATCGCCCAGCCCTAGTCGTAATGTGTTTTCAATGCAAAGAAGATGTTTAAAAAATGTCATATATTTTAAGAAAAAAGTTATGTAAATTACAGGTGCCTAACACATTTCTGTCAAGTTAAAATGACAATTCTCTAAAATGTTCATTCACTCCGCATAATGTAATTTTTATAATACTAAAAAATGTAAGGAAAACGTTACTATTGCATGTTTTTTTAGCTTCGCCTTCCCTTTTTTTTAATTTAATGATATGAGTGCATAACAATTTTTTTTGAAAATAATTGAATTATAGAATAATATACAGAGTGTCAATTTGAAATATATTAACTTAGTTCTTTCATGATTTTTTAACTAGTCCTGTATACATTTTTTTTGCACTATAATAGATTTTTTTAAAGCCCTAACAGTGGGTTGCATAAAGAAAAATCGTTCTCGGTTAGCGTAACTGCGTAGTAAAAAGACAAAAGTTAATTAGAGGCTGGCTACTGTGTTTTCAAAAACATGCCTTAGATTTTGCAAAAGATGGCCGCTATCAGATGCCAGTTTTTGTAAAATATAAGGTTATTTCGCACAAATACGAAGTTGGCCTTGCCAGCCTTTGATTAAATTTTGTCTTTTTAATATGCGGTTAACCTAATCAAGAACTATATTTCTTTATGCAACCCACTGTAACTCTTCTGTTTAACATTATTCGCCAGCTACTTACCTTACTTTAAGAAATAATCAACCCCTCTTCTATACATAAAGCAAACCTGTATAAATATGCAATTGATTACAAAGAAACCCCTTTTTTAATAAAAAAAAAATACTTTGAGGTTAATATTTAGAAAGAAGCACTAAAAACCTAAGTAGTTATAAATACTTACCTTTGATCTGTAAAGTCTCTCCTAACGCTAAAACATTGGGCAAATCCTTATCAATTACTTTCACCTCACCATGATACATAAAGTGCAGTATATATTTGAGATCGACAAATCTTACTCCGTTTAATAAAATAATAGGATGTTGTACACTCCCATGGACCTAAAATAGTAATATTTATACTACGGACGTATTCGCGACATGAGCAAACATTCAAACATAAGCTAAAGATGAAAAAGTACTTTACTAGAGGTGCAAACAATCGTTTTGTATGAACGGAACGTATAAACAACAACAAGCAAATATTTTTTAATTAAATGTATCTTCAAGTTCTAAATATCAATGGGATGTTAGAAATGGTCGAATTATTATGTGGGATTGATAGCAAAGTTCAATTTAAGAGTAATCAACCTGGTCATAGTAGGTGTGAGTCATCCAAGATAAAATATTACATATAATGAAATTCAAAGAATTCGTCCATTTTTTACTCAAGGAGACCTGATATTTGGTAAGAAAAAAGACACAACGTCTCGGTCTTAAAATCTTTAGGGTTTGTTTGTTGTGACATCTTTCACCCTAAACGGGCATCATCAGACCTTATAAACAGTTAAAATTGTTTTTAAAACAATTATGAGTACATCACAGCACAGCTACATAATTATAATATGAAGTACCTATAGCGCCGAAAAAATACCATTTTTAACGTTTTTGTGGCTTTTTTAACGTTTTTGTGGCTTTTCAATCAGTACAACCTAATTTCGTGTATAATAACCCATTTTTTTAAACTTGGTGGGCCAGGAGGCCAGATAGATACCGGTTAAGCTGTTTGATGTCGGCAACCTTTTTATAAATGAATTTTCGATGGTCTCTTCTATAACTTAATGGGAATCTGATTAAAATTTATAATAACAGAGTCATTTCTAAAGAAAAAAGTATACTGCAGTCATTTTATTAAACCAATCCGTTTCCGAGATATTGCGTTTTTAAACAACATTACATGGAAGTTTTTATTTTCAACAAAAAGAGTTATACAGTTCTGAAAAAAATTAGATACTTAATAATGTAATAAAAATAATGAATTAAAATAATTTCAAGAAACGTAAATAATCTACATGAAAAAATTCAATTTAGAATTGACCACAACATAAATACTAGAAATCAAAATAATTTGGAAATACCATACAGAAACATATTAAACTTCTATAAAACAGGGTAATAATAGGGGAGAGTGGAGGATTGGGCCATGGAGAGGAATGGGGCAGTTTAAATTTCGCGGCCATTCTGACTTTTAAATTGTTATAACTACTATATTATAGAGGGCGGACCATCCGTATTTCCGTGACTAAAGCTATTTTCTAATTTCCACCGATTTAACCGCGTTTTTTTTAGTGCATCAAACTAAACGTGTTCTTGCTGTTATTTTGTTGTTTTGTGTGCTAATAAATAAAGACAGGTAAGTTACGTATAGGGTATTGTTTTACATAGATTTTGTATTACCCTAAAAGAGGAGTTCATAGAGATTATTTTAACTACTATTTATTATAAACTTTTAACTGTGTCTAAAAAATATTTCGACTTAACCTAAACAATTGCACCCGGGGAGGATTGGGCTAAGACAGGTGGGGTGCATTGGGCCTAAAGCTCAATCCTTCCCAAATGGTGTCGATAAGATATAATATAGAAATAATAGAAAATTATATTGTTTTAGTTTCAAAAATGCCCCGAACCTATAAAAGAAAAACAAACAAAGAGCCGGTTAACGAAGAAATTCTGGCGCAAGCGGTCAAAGATGTGATTAGGAAAAAAAGTTCGTTAAGAAATGCGGCAAATCATTTTAATATTAAAAGAGCAACGCTTCAGCGCCATGTCAAAAAACTAAGAGTAAAAAAATATTCCATTGAATGCCTATCTTCATGAAATAGATTCTGGTTCAGGGACTGATTCGAATTATAAACACGACAACGCATTTCGATCGAAATATTCGAGTACGCAAGTATTTACAAAAGATGAGGAAGAAGAACTGTGTTCCTGTATAATAAAATCATCAGATCTACACTATGGCCTTACTTATAGGCAAATTTAAATACTTGCATATCAGTATGCAAACCAACTAGAAAATAAAAATTATCCAATAACTTGGGACCAAAATAAAATTGCCGGTAAAATTGGTGCCTTTAGAAAATAAGCCCAAGAAACGGCAAAAGTCGCCTAGTAGCGACTCAGATAGTAGTATTGAAATTTCTTCCAGGAACTCATCTGATTCAGATCTACAACTTGAAGAAACATATAGTATTGTAGACCTTTGTGATGACGATATTTTGAAAGTTAACGACGGTAATATTTAGGCTTCAAAAGTCAAAAATCCATTATGTTGGCAGAATTGAAAACGGACTTAATAACAATAACGAATATAAAGTATTTTTTTTTAGGCACAATGGACTTAATAAATTTACAAAACCCGATATGATTAACATGCACGATGTAGACTGAGCAGACACTGTAGCGCTGTTACCACAGCCTAAATTTTGTCCTGGAACCGCAAGATCAGCTAATACAATCATATTTGAAGTAGCCTTTTTTAATTATAATAATATGCAATAATGTTTTTTTAATATTATGTTAATGTTAATTAATGTTATTAGGATAGGATTTTATTTCAGTTTTAGGGATAAAATATGTTTAATTAAAGGTGTATTTTATTACCATGTCCAATCCACCCCACATCCTGGCCCAACCGTCCCCACCCCTGGGGAGGCATGGGCCATTTGTGACAGTTTTCTAAAATGCAATTAATTAAATGTGGTTAAGGGTTTTCAATGTATTTCTATTTTTATTAAACTCTGGACATGTCAACTGAATGTAATTAGTGAACAAATCTTATATATACGTTTGTTTTTTTAAACTACAACTACTTTCTTAAAAAGTGGCCCAATCCTCCACTCTCTCCCCTACATAATAATAAACAATCTGATATAAAACCATTAAACTATTTGACTTTTATGTTAGGGTTGGATAGGAAGACTGATTAATTACAGAATGACTGGTCTGACTACAAACAACAGTTAATACCTAACGTATGTTTTGGCTTTAAGGGTCTAAAGCATTCTCAAGTATGTACTCCTATAATAATTATGCCTATGCATGTATAAGTAAGCATAAAAAAAATTATTATTTTTTGGTACTATGACCAGCAAAATGATGCAGATGTACAAATATATTTATTGTGGCTACAAACACTACTTAGGGAATCCAGATTTCAAAAAACCAAAAGTGGTAGTTGTCGATATTATGTTTGTCGCTTTCGCCATATAGCTTATTATGTTGTTTGAAAATATTGATAATGTTTTTGGGCAAAAAAGCCACTCTGCCTTCCACAAAAGGTCCCTGCCGAACTAAAATAGGGTTTGTATGCCAAAAAAACATATACAAATAAATAGTAGAAAAAAAAAAAATTTTGAAAATGAGGTAGAAGTATAGATATGTATATATTGTTTACTATAGAAAAAGGAAAAGAGGGAGTTTTGAAATGTTAGTCGGGAGGCTGGAGATTTATTGGGAAATCAGTAAGCTCCCGCCAAAATCGAGACGTCTGGCAACCCTAACACTACTGTAGATACTAAACAGGTGCCTCGGCTTTCTTCACCATCTAACAAGTCAGTTTGTAAACAGTTAACAATTTATCCTGCTTACCTGAAAAATACTATGAAAATAATCACTGCAGGCAGATAAGATTAATTTGTGTGCTTTAATATATTGTCCATCACATGTCAATGTGACATCTACTAGGGATTCCCTGTTTTGATGTTCGATGAAAGTTTGAACAAAATTAGCTAGGTGGTTGTTCCATTTTAGGTTATATTGGTCACCTGAACTAGGTATTTCCATATTCGAGGCTAAAAAGGCAATAGAAAAGTACGTACAACTTTGTTCCAAATAAAAGCTACATCAAAATTAATGCAAATATCTAGGAAATAACCTTATATTATTTTATCTACAAATTTTCTAGTTAAGTACTTAAAAACATTAGATAAACGATATCTCGTCTTAATATTGTACCTTGTCAGATTAATCATGAAATTTGTAATTTGTATAGATAACAAAAACAAAATTGAAAATGTTACTTTAACGAAAATTTTAGGGCTTCACAGAATCCCTGCTTAATTAAGCGACGTTGTCACGTTTCTCAATCCATTATTCTCTTTCCTCGTCTAATATCCATTCACGGTTTTTTTTCATAGTGTGCACCAGAGAACTACAACCACACTGGTGTGCACCACAGAACTCGAACAAAGGTGTGAGCGTTCATACTGCAGCACAGAGGATTGATAGTTACTTTTTTTTATTTCTAGAAAGCTGTTCAGTTCAGCCGCTGAAACCGCCGCTGAATGTTCCTATTTATTCTATAGTCTTCTGAATTTAAAAGGAGTGATTAGGTAGTTTGTTAATTAAGTATTTATTATCTTGTAGTGAACATTCTTTACATGTAGGCATAATTATATCCTGGAATTGAAACCAATGGATTATGTCTACCACTAGTGAGGTAATTGTGATCTCTCTGTCTCCTCAAATAAACGTTCATTACATTCAAAGAAAAGTACAGATAGTTAGTTCTTGCCGCTGACATGAAGGTCACTACTGTCCATTATGCCACCTCAAAGATGCTTCCGCACCCTTATCTGTTAAAGTACCCAAATGAAAGATGGAAGGGAGAATGGAGAAAGGTCTAGGATGATTTCGATTGCGCAAATGGGGGTTGTTCTCTTGGCCCCCGTGATGCTCAAGCAGGTCAGTCTTCGCAGGCTTTCTATCTTTGATATTGTGGTTCTCTGCTGTACCGTTGGCCACTATACCAAGGCTGCATTAGCGATTGTGGGCCTTAGCACTCTGGTGTACAGCCAGTGCACTAGCCTAGGTAAGAGTCCCATGTTTTACCGTATATTCGTCTAGTAACTGTTAAAGTAACTTCTTATTACTTTCGGATAGTTTTTCCATGTGTTTGTTCCAGGTCAGTCTGGAATATAAGGTGACTCCCAGATATTTGACCTCTTCTGACGAGAATATTTTCTCCTCGTATGTTTTGTAATGGGTATTATAACAGTCTTTTATGGACTGATGTTTAGTCCTTTCTGCCCTACCCATTTTTCCTCGATCTCGAGAGTTCCTTGCATTCTATCTCTTATAATCGTGTTGAATTTACCTTGGGTTACTATGACCAGATCGGCTGCGTAACCTACAATAAAGTATCTTTCTCTACTGAGCACTGGAAGCAGTCCGTTTATGACAAGGTTCCAGAGACCCCCCGCGGACTATATAAGCTTACCTCCTTGGGTCTCCTTCCTTTCCTTCAATTAATTATTAAACATATAGTAAATTGAATTCTGTTTTTCCATTGACCTGAACCTTTCTATCCATGCTCCTTACTTATAATATATGACATCTGCATCTGCTCGCTGTGCTCGATTTTCTCAAAACCGAACGCTGCGATGAAAGTTCAAGCGATGATAGGTTAATGTTGGCTGCAGCCATAGTAGTTGTTGCCAACAAAGTTTATGGCGCTGATTTTGTTTTATATCGAGAATAAAACATAACCTTAAACCAGGCTTTTTAGAAAAAGTTTTTTCTTGAAGTTTTTGTTTTTCTAGTTAAGAAATGTTTAAAAAGTATTAAGTATAACGAGTTAGTTAACATAGAATAAATGAATCTAATTGGACTCTTTTTAGATTCGACGAGAAAGAAAGCATATCCGGCGTATTGCAATTAAAATCTTCAGTTCAAAAATCAATTAGGGCTAAAATTTTGGACTCTTACCCACATTTAGAGAATTACTTAGATTCCATCTTGCCCAAAAAGGATGCGTTTAAAATAGTTAAATGGTGAGTGTGTTTCTAAAATTATAAATCCTCTGTCTGTCATGACATTCTGCAGTGATATATTCTTATAATATATTGATTGTAGTAAGCGCTCTTGTCATAAGGCCATGCCGGACCTCCTATGATGTCGCTAAACACGTGCTATTCCGTAAAGGATATTATTGTACTGCTACATCCTGGTAGAAATTCCCGTAGTAAAAAAAGTACCTACCAATAAACCGAGCAATAAACATTACATATAGATAAGTAACTAATATCATCATTAAAAAAAACAAATAGGTACTTACTTATGAAGTCTATGTTTCAATGGCGCAGTTAGAAAATTTGTCTAGGGTGGGCCATGAGAAATCTGTCTTAAGGACATCAAATATTATCATCAGGGGAAAGAAGGAATTGGTCCTGCAAACAAACAATTTGGTAAATATCTCTTGTATGCTCACTACTCAGAAGTTAATTATTTTTTTCTGGAATGATGTATTTTGGGACGTAGACTATGAATTTTCGGCAGAAACACTTAGAAAATCGAAGAAATCGTCCATATTTCTCAAAGAGACCGGATATAGATTAAAGAAAAAAAGGAAAGACAACAAAGTCTCGGTCTCAACAAATATAATTAAGTGGTTACACGTGTTTCACCCTTTCGGGCATCATCAGACCCAGAATTTAAAACAAAAAGAAACAGTTACAACATTTTTAAATTTTAATATGTTGTAACTGTTTCTTTTTGTTTTAAATTCTGGGTCTGATGATGCCCGAAAGGGTGAAACACGTGTAACCACTTAATTATATTTGTTGAGACCGAGACTTTGTTGTCTTTCCTTTTTTTCTTTAAGAAACACTTAGGTTTTAATATATGCTGTTTTTGGGATTGTGTCACTACCTCAGAATTTTCCAATTTTTCTTCTTTATTGCAAATTAACAAGTACCTACCTATAATTATTATTAAACTTGTTATGAGTTAAAAAATCACAGAAAAGAGCATATGTTTTTGATTCTTTCCAACATGTGTTGGATCTCTCAGGGACTATGTTGTTTTCATAATTTTTATTCAGTTTTCTTACCAAACAAAATAGTTTATTACCAACAAACATATAATGGTTTATCACAAATAAAGTTTATGACACAAGCCATGGGCTAGTTTAATAAACTTCATTCAAGTACATAACAATGATTATATATCAGTAGAGTGCTATACTTTGTCCATGCCTTTCAAATAACTACCCAGAATTACTAAATAGACATAAATTGAAGTCGGTGAATAATGATTTCTTTCACTTCATATTAACTAGTGAATATTGAATATAAATAATATTAGGCAAACACATACAAGGTCTGTTTGAATGTTGGTGACAATGACGTTTCTTGAACGGCAGTAGAGTTTTGGACTTGCATTGTCTTTTATTGAGTAGTAAAGACAATGCAAGTCCAAAACTCTACTGCCGTTCAACATACAGGGTGTTCTAGATAAGGATGCACTCTACAGGGGCCCCATAAACAATATAAGATACAGAGATGGTTAAATTAGAAAAAAGTTGCGCCTTCCTAAATTCCACAAAATTGTGTTTTCAAATTTAAAAAACTCCAGATGCTTCCGAAGATATTTGGCGAGTTGGGCAAAACCAAATTTTCGCGATTTGGTTTTTATTTTTTTCTGACTCTAGTTGAAGAGTTATGTTAAAATAAAGTTTACATTCTCATTACCATTTTTTCTTCTCTACAAGTTGTTGGAATTAGATTTTTAATCCAACGTTTCGTTTTTTTGATTGGGTGATTGTAGTTTTTTTCAATAAAAATTATGGAACATTATTCAAGAGAAGACAAATTGGATCTGATTTGTTGTCAACGTCCAGAGTCAAATTATTTGTAGTTAGTTTTGAAAACAAATGAAAGTTTATCGTTACAAGATAAATTTGCACTTATTCTTATTGATGATAGGTTTTTAAGGCCGATACATATTATAATTACTAGATGTGAAATGTCTTTAAACTACAAAGGAGGAGGGGAATTTATAAATAATAAAATAAAATTTCCCGACTATTTAAAAAAGCAAAGTTGCTGATGGTTTTGAAAAAGCGAAACGTCGGATTAAAAATCCAAACACTAACTTGTAGAGGAGAAAAAATGGTAATGAGAACGTAAACTTTATTTTACCATATCTGTTAAAATAGTCAGAAAAAAATAAAAACGAAATAGGGAAAATTCGGTTTTGCCCAAATATCTTTGGAAGGATTCGGATTTTTTAAAATTTTGAAACACAATGTTGCAATATTTAGTAGGGCGCAACTTTTTTCTAATTTAACCATCTCTGGATCTTATATAGTTTACGAGATTCCTGTAGAGTGCATCCTTATCTGAAAGACCTTGTATATAATAAACATTTATACAATACTTAGCCGTGAACAAAATAAATTTCGCACTGGTGTTTTACTTATAATATTGTTTCAGCCATGATCACATTGAAATTATAGTGAATTCTGCAGGTGAACAACAGTTTTTTAGACATAGAGAAGGACAATGGATGCCCACATTAAGATTGTTACACAAGTGTGAGTCCTTTTCAAATATTAAGTTCCTGTGTTGACTGTAAATTAGTAATAGTTATATATATGGAAATGAGTGAATACAGCTGAACTAAACTGAAAACTTAAACTCAAATATGCTTTATTAATTGTCAGAAGTTTTCTACAATCCTATTGACCATGCCAGCAGGGTATAACTTGTATCTAATTAAAAATCAACATTGAATAGGTATATCAATATATATAATCAAAGATATGCATAACCAACTCTGCGAAATGGGAACATTAAACAAGCAACTAAATGACCCAGCTTACTCCTTGGCATTTAAAAACTTTAAAACCCTTTACAAAAAATCCGTAAAAAAATATCAAAAACAGAAAAACAACTCAAGACTCTTAAACACCAAAAATATAAGTCGCGAAAGCTGGAAAATTATAAATAGGGACAAAAATAAAAAAGATAGCTTCGCTGCTTTAAGCATAAAAAACCCACAAGGCGAATCAATACCCAATCTAACCGAATTAGCCAATTGTTTCAATAACTACTTCATCAGTTTATCTGACACAACCACACAACGAAGCAATAACCAAATACATCTCCAAAATTATAGAAAAACACTTTTTTTGGCGCCAACAACACCAAATGAAATAATTGACATTATAAACAAGACATCTTCCAAACCTGCCCAAGGAGTTGATGACATCAATGGTAGGGTTCTAAAAGCTGTGAAAGAGCACTTAGCCACACCCCTGTCCTATTTGATAAATCAATCTTTTCTTGTGGGCTTATTTCCCAGTTGCTTAAAAGAATCTAAATGTGCTCCAATTTTTAAAAATAAAGGTAATAAGGACGACATAACAAATTACCGTCCTATATGTATACAAAATCAATTTTCAAAAATTTTTGAGCTTGCCTTTAACAAACGCCTAGTCAATTTTTTGGAGGAAAACAAAATTTTAACTGAGGTCCAACATGGATTTAGAGGAAAAAAGTCTACCAACAGCGCAATACTTGACTGTCTAGACTTTGTGTACGATTCACTTAATGCCAAACTTCACACACTTGGCCTCTTTTATGATTTAAGCCGAGCATTTGATCTATTGGATCATTCCATTCTCCTAGAAAAACTTTACAAAGTAGGAATTCGTGGCAATTCACATGACTGGGCTAGCTCTTATCTGTCGAATCGAACACAAACTGTAATGATTGAAGGTAACAAATCCACCACCCTTTTAACCAGTCGCGGTGTCCCGCAAGGGTCCATCTTATCCCCAACACTGTTCCTAATCTTCATAAATGACCTTGTAACCTCTTGCCCGACCCCAAATAAGACCATTATCTATGCAGACGACACTAATTTCATCATAGCGCAGGAAAATTCACAAAACCTTATCAACAAAGGAAATATTGCATCGGAGGAATTTCTCTCCTGGTGTGAAAACAACTGTCTCAAACTAAATGTCAGCAAGACACAATGTGTAAAGTTCGTACCCAAAAACTTAACAACAGATTCCAATCCACTTTTGAAAATACGGGGAAAGTCAATACAGGTCACAGACAGCATGAGGTTTCTGGGAGTCATAGTGGACAGTAAACTTACTTGGGAAAAACACATCAGTTCAATATGCAGTAAACTTAGCAGCACATGCTACCTTGTAAGAATGCTTAGAGACACAGTAACACCCAATATACTAAGAACTCTCTACTTTGGGCTTGTTCAATCTGTCCTCCAATACGGACTCATTTTCTGGGGATCATCAGCCTACTTAAACAGAGCTTTTGTTGTCCAGAAGAAAATCTTAAGATGTATGTACTATGCCCATCCTCGAGACAGTTGTAAACCTCTTTTTAAAAAAAACCGAATTCTACCCCTGCCCAGTCTATACATCTTTAATCTGATAATGTACATAAAAGAAAATGAACACCAATTTTTGAAAAATAAAGACATACACCCTTACTCCACCCGGACTAGTTCCCATATGCATCAGCCTTTTTCAAGGTTGCAGGTTGGACAGAACTCGCCAATATATATGGGGATTAAGCTCTACAATAAAATACGGGTTACCTCGGAAGATACCCGCTCATTTAGAGGGGTGGTCCACAACTATTTAATAGATAATTGTTTTTACTCCGTTGATGAATTTATGAATGCTACTGCAATAACTTAATACATTTCGCGAATTCTGAAGCAGGTTATCTGAGTTGAACTTGCAAAGATCTTTGAATTTTGTGAGGTGAGTCTTTCTTTTCTTTTCTTTTATCCTTTTACATTACCGTACACCGTTGTTTGTATCGCCGTTATTAATTATTCGTTTAAATTGTTTTTTTAAATAGATTTTACTAATTTTGACTGTTATTTCATATATTATATACTATATTTTTGTACTGTATTGTAATTTATATCAAATTAATTTTATAATTGTAAAATGACTAGTGGGATAAACTGGAGGTTGATACTATTTGCATTGACCTCTTGTTTTGGACACGAAATAAATGATTTTTGATTTGATTTGATTATCTGTTTAAAACCACAATATGTAAAATATATACCTACTACAAACGTTATGTCAGCAATATGACATTCCTCAAGCAATATTTATCTTTGTAAACTGTAGGAGATACATCTAAGATTAAACGGCTACAGAGTTGCACAAGTCGGAACCGAGTAACGTGTCTTACAAAGGTGAAAAATTCCTAGTACTTGCGAAGATATTTGTAAAAGATCAAAAAATTATCGTTTGTGTTTCTTTTCATGGCGTTATTTACAAAGATGACACAAGTTTTACATTTTCATTGTAGTAATTTTGCTGACAACTGAAAAACAATCACTTCTTCAATTAAAGCGTTAAATATTATTCTTTTAGCAATAACTTTCAAACGAAAGAAGATATTGAACTGCGGTCAACACATTTTTTCTTGCAAACTTAATGCACTTTCCGATTATGATGTCATAGTTATACCCTATAATTTGAGTTTTCGGTATACGACAATTAAAAGTACTTACCTTTCTTTTTAAACTTTACTAAAAGAGGATAAGTCGTTTAGAAGTTACAGCAATTTAAATGATTTCAATATAATTATCTCTTATCAAGGTCGGTACGCCAATAAGCCCCAAACCAAAATGTGCAGATTTGTTTAAGCTTTCTAATGATGTTACCAAAGGTATACCTTAATGTGGAAATTTTCAGAGAAATTTAGAATTTCAATATTTAATTTTCAATTGTGCCCTCTTGCGGTAAAATGCGGAACTAAAATAATATTTCCAGGATTTTCTCTTAGCCACTTTCATTACGATTTTTTTTCCTGAGTTTTTATGCCCAGTAGTTTCCAAGATACGGCCGGTGGTCATCCATAATGGGACACCCGGTAGTGTAAAGATGAACTTTTGGAACATTCCTACATACCTACCATGGCAGATTCTTAACATTCATTTAGTTTGTACAATATGCAATATGATTTTTTACATAATATCAACTTTAAATCAATTTTTCTTTCTTTAAAGTAACCTATGCCAAATATTTTTTTAGATCCCTTTTTTCTTCCAATGCAGCAAGTGGATAAAGGTGCAATTCGATTCGTTCTTAGCGGGGCCAACATAATGTGTCCTGGACTGACTTCTCCTGGAGCTCAAATGACAGAGGTACCAAAGGATACAGTTGTAGTAAGTACAGCAAATTATTCCAATCTAAATACTAACCGCGCTGTGCATATTAGTGATTAGATGAGAACTATATTAGCTGTTTATAATAAATAAAATAAGTGAATAAGTATTTACTTTAATCTTTATTAGATTCTTTGGTATAAATTACAGTACATGCCTAACTCCCTATCCCGGATTCTGAAAATTTGTGTTTGTCACAGTGGCCACGTTTTTTTTTAAGAATTTTTTTTGTTATATTTAATAGGAAAAGTTTTCGATACGGCGGCCACGTGTTTTTTTACTGGTTTCCCCCCTTAAAATTTCTATAGGCGCCAATGAGTACAGGGTGTCCAGTTTTTGTGTGTTTTCATATACCAGCTCCCTTATTATAAAAGATAGAAATATGAAGTTTGACGCTTACTATTTTTTTATGAAACTTTTATTGCCGCAAACGAAATTTTCATAGCTCTCTCCGTTTCTGACTTATGGGGCGATTTTGAAAATTTGTCATTTGTGACGCTCCCTTGTATCTCGATTATTTGATAACTTATCAACAGTAATATACTGATAGAGGACGCGTCTTATCGGTAATACCGCTGTTTTTTACAAGAAATCGATTTTCTGATCATTTTCACGAAATGTAATTTTTACTTATAATCTAATATGATCCCGAGAGCTTTAGCTCGAGGGTCTTATCTTTGATTATAAGTAAAAATTATATTGAGTGAAAATTTTCTTAGAAAATCTAGTTTCGAGTGAAAAACAACGGTATGACGGTAAGACGGCGCTTCTAGAGATGTATTTTATTGGATAATTTACTGAAACCGAAATAAAAGCCGTTTGTGATACAGGAAAATATACAAACACATCATTATGATTTACTTTTAAGTTTATAAACGCGGCACAACTAACAATTAATTAAAAATCCAAGACTAAATCAGACACGTGGAAAGTCAAAAATCAAATTCGCTTGTTGTCATCACGGTTGCCATGAAAACGCCAAGATTTTTTAAGCTCACGTCAAAGCAAAGCACACTGAGTTTAATCTTGCATACCTTTTGTCATAAAACATTTCTTTAAAAATGCCAAAATTAAGTTAAGTTTATGCCCTAAAATCACCTCAAATACTGGTGTGTGTCACGTTTATTTTGTAGGGATTATAATATTTATTTATTAAACTTGATTTTTTCAAATAATTTACTGTTTGTTTGACAAAAAGCTACAGTGGTCTTACCGAGCTAGCAGTAGGTCTTATCGAATAAGACCACGTTACTAAGGTGGTTGCTATGAAAATTTGCGTTCTGATTGGTTTCTATATATGTGAGGTAAATTATCAATAAGATATAAATGGGTTCTTTTAGAGTTTTTTACGTAAAATTCAGTGGCGTAGTTAGATTTTTCCTAAAAAGTTCTGTTTTTGAGTTAGGTCTCAAACTTTTTATTTTTTAAATGGGACACCCTATATATTATTTTAATTTCCTATTCGCCTTTTTAAGAGCTCTCCAAAAATATATAATAGTCCATATTTTTTATTTAATTTTTGTTTCAATATGCTTTTTTGTAAAAAAATTTATTAAAATAATATAGGTATTTGTTTTATTGTTCGTTTTAAATTGTGTAATAATATTTATAAAATATAATAGAAATAAATTTTGGTAATTTTTTATTTGCGGGCATAGCCTTCTATACGAAAAATAATTAATTTTTTAAAAAATGTTAAAATTACCCCTTTCTAAAAGAAACAAATATAGACACAAAGAAGCTTTATTGTCCGTGAATATAGACTATTCTATATTTTTAAAAAGGTCTTAAAAAGAGGCCTAAGATAAAGAAACAATATATATAGGGTGTCCCATTTAAAAAACACAAGTTTGGGTGATAACTCAAAAACAAAATATTTTAGAAAAAAATTAACTAGGCCACTGAATTCTAGATAAAAAAACTCTATAATAACCCATTTTTATCTTATTGATAAGTTATTAAATAATCGAGATACAGGGTAGCGTCACAAATGACAATTTTTCAAAATTGCCCTGAAGGGGCTATGAAAAATTCGTTGGCGGCAATGAAAGTTTTATAAAAAAATAAACCGCAAACCCCGTCTTTCTATCTTTTATAATAAGGGAGCTGGTACATGAAAACACACGAAAACTGGACACCCTGTACATGCTACCTGGTCGTCGCTATTGCCAACAAAAAGCCCCTAAGAGCGCTAAGTAAATTGCAGACCCTACACGATCATTCAAACTAACAGTCTTGATAAAGGAATGACAATAATACCCATGGCTTTCAAGCTGATGTAAATTCTAATTTGAAGACCCTACACGATCGTTTAAACTGGCACACACTGGGTCATAGCATAATTCTAGCGACTAAATAAGTCTTATAAATAATAAGTCGAATAACTTCAATCAACAAATTATTTTTTATGTCACAGTAAAAGTTGCCAGGTTGGTTAATTATTGCTCAAAATCTCTTCAACCCAATAATATTTTGTTTTTAATTTTAGGCTATAATGGCTGAAGGAAAAGAACATGCACTAGCTATAGGAAAAACAACTTTATCTACTGAGGAGATGTAAGTAACAATTATTGTAAATTTAGATTAAGGTGAGCGAGCTAATTTAAAATTTAATTTCTGACATGCATGAATGCATAAAGAAATATCGTTGTAATAAATAGATAAAATTCAATTACTGGCGGGCACGGCCAACTTTATGTTTGCGCGATATCACCTTATATTTAACAAAACTAAAGATAAATGGGGAGAAATAACACTCTAAGTCAACCTTCACCAGGATATATTTCAAAGAAAATGTTTATCTATACTCTCTACATGTTTTGAATGTATAAACGTTCATCTTCAGGAGAATCATTAATATCAAAACTTACACTAAGTTAGGAAATTGTCAGTGACGCCCTGATGGAGGTCTTGAGGATATTAGTTAAATAAAGAAAAAAATTTGAAAAACTTCCATAGAAGTAGGAGAGAAAAACATACTACCAAGTTATATAGATAAAGTTGGGATAACCGTTGTTATTTTTCAAAAATGTAAAGTGACGAGGTAAGACCTTTATGTGGGAATGATAATGAAAATGAAGAGACTTTAGGGGTAAAGCATATTGTTGAAAATGAATTGTTGAATCTTGTTATACGGTGTAAGAAGGAGAAGTTACATGTGGTTATGGGGCAGATGTTTCATATGTGTACATATAGTTAGTTATATGGTATGAAAACATAGTGGTGAAATGCCATATTACATGCTATATTACATTTTTAAAAATAACAACGGTTATCCCAACTTTATCTATATAACTTGGTAGTATGTTTTTCTCTCCTACTTCTATGGAAGTTTTTCAATTTTTTTTCTTTATTTAACTAATCTTCTCAAGAGCTCCATTAAGGTGTCACTGACATTTTCCTAACTTAGTGTAACTTTTAATATTAATGATTCTCCTGAAGATGAACGTTTATACGTTCGAAACATGTAGAGAGTATAGATAAAGATTTTCTTTGAAATATATCCTGGTGAAGGTTGACTTAGAGTGTTATTTCTCCCCATTTAACTTGCAACTTTACTTCAAGTATGGACTATTTCTTCAAATTAACACTAAAGATAATTGTGTTTATTAATGATTCATTTTAAATCACATTCTTGTTTGAGCACACCCTGTAGGTAGTTTTTTTTTTGTATATTTATTGGAAACCATTAAGTTATGTTAAGTGTATGTAAAAAAATAAAATAAATTTTTTTAGAGCAAAAATCAACAAAGGCATAGGAGTGGAAAATTGTCACTATTTAAATGATGGGTTGTGGCAAATGAAACCAGTAAAATAACTTGTATATGTATATATAAACTCTGTATTTAATTAAATATTATTTACAACAAACGATTTTCGTTACATCAATTGGTGTTTTATTTATCCAAACCGTAGGAATAATGGAATTTTGTGCCTCAATTTTACACAAGATAACTTAGAGACAGACTTCATTACCTTGAGACTGATAATTAGAGCGCGGAAAGTTCATGACATTCCAGAGACGTATTTGCTATCTATCGCGATTATGAATTTTCGAGGACATACTATTGAAACCTGAATTTTGGTTTTCTAGGTTGGATGATTTTTGGCGCTGAATATGAAACAGGTTTTTACCAAATTGTTTTTGTAGTTTTAGAGAAATTCGAGTTTGAAATATTATTTGGAGGAATTTTGTTGGTTGGCAAAAACTGACTGTTGTATCTAATAATAAAGACCGAAATTTACAAAATTCTATAAATATTACATGCAGGGTTAAATGTCTTCTTGCCGCGTAATCCATAGAAATAGAAATATTTTGGGGATATATATCGTATTTAGTGGGATATACGTATTTAATTTGGTGTTAGAAGTTACGCTAGCAGGGCCTGTTTTTGGTTATAGGAGGCGCAATACGTGGCCCCTAATCATGGGCGTCCATAAAACAATTTTAGGTTGTGAAGGGGAGGGCAAACAGCCAAAAAAAATGTGGCCGCGGAATGATATAAAGACAATAAATTAATTACATAAAAACAATTTTTTTTACGGTTCGCCGACTACGTAGGCCATCTTGAAGCGGTTATCGACCACAAATGTGATCTACCGACTGGGGAGTGTGAAACGGCATCTTCATCCTACGAGATATCCGATCTTATCCGGCGTGAATAGGATGGCTAGGTGTCGATTCATTTTACACTCTTCCCTGAGGCAAGAGCACGCCGTGTTCCCAAGCGGTCACCCGCCCAAGTACTAACCGCGCTCGACACCGCTTAACTTCGGTGATCTGCGGGAACCGGTGCTTAATATGTCGACAGGCCCTTGCCCATAAAAACAATAATAGTATTTATTAAGTCTAGAAAACAGTCTTAAAATAGGTTTATACTATAAACATAAAAGCAAAAAAAAAAATTAAAAAACTTCAAATAAACATGGCAAACAAAGAAGCTGCCGTTTGCTGGCCTTTGTGTAGCTATTTTTATTCAGTAATATTTTTAAATCAACAAGATAACTTTGGATAAATTCCTTTCAACGTTGAATTTTTATTCTTTCGATTTTAGTAGAAATAAAAACTCCCCACAAAAATTATTAAATTATAAATATCATATTTTGCCAGAAACTATAAACAAGCCGCCACCGTCGTCGAGTCGAGTGATTGTAAAAGTACGAATACCAGCAAGTGTACGTCGGTGGCGGCTTCTTTATAGTTCTCTCAGAAGAATAATGGTGACACTTTGCCAACCAACAAAGTCCCGCTGATCGATTTTTCAGACGCTAAAATCTTCGCACTGGCTGATCCTGAAACCGAATTCTCGATGAATTATATTTGCCGCTGAATATGAAACAGGTTTTTGCAAAATTGTTTGTGTGGATTCCGAGAAAATCACGTTTGAAATAGCGTTTAGAGGGATTTTGTTGATTTGCAAAATGTCACCAATATTAAAATTTCTCAAAATATATCATTTTAAAAAATGTTTATTTGTATTATAAGGCGGAAAACGTCTCCAGCAACATGGCGGGATTATTTACGATTGTTTTTTGTTATACATACAGTATAAATAAATCTGTGGATTGGCTTAGATTTTATAAACTATTTTTTTTACAATAAAAAGGTTTGGAAGCATCTCGTCGCAGTTTTGCAAATGAAGTACTTTGTCCTAAGAATACTCTAATAGGCCCTGTACGCTAGCATAGATTATTTTGAAATACCGTCGCAGTGGCGCATCCAGAGTTTGAGTCGTATATATGACCTAATATTTTCAAAATAAAGATACTAAAAAAATTTAAAAAAAAACACGGCGTTGTCACCCTATTAAGGGGTCTGTAGCTCTGTATGGAAGCATTTGCAGACATATATGTTAATAAAAAATAAAGTATTGCCTCATTAGGAAAAGCATACAAGAGCCTCATTTACCAAGATTGACTGATACGAATTATTTTACAGAGAGTTTCTAAAATTTAGTATCAAACTTTTCATTCTTTAAAGCAATGGGTCTACTCTGTATAGGGTAGAGAGAGACCCCCCCTGCGGACTACAGTCTTTCAGGTTAGTGCCATTTCTGTTCTGTTGAATAATCCAGATTCCTATATGTCCGGGTAATTCCACACAATTCGATGTGGAATTAAAAAAAAAATAAACATTTTTTTAAATTACAATTCTCTCCATCCATCATCTCCATTCCTAACATATTAAAAGTTGTTTTCACAAAACTCGCTTTAACTACTATTCCAATAGCTTTGAATTTCAACATTTAAAGAAAGCCGAATAGATAGGCGCACTATAATTAATTCGCTACGTAAGAACCGACGTGACTTCGAAGCGCGCCGTCTTTTATTGCGTAAAATAATACAATATCTTGTGTCTGAAATCGATCGAAAACGGAGACAAACATTAGTTTGTCTCCAAAAATGGTTGCCACATTTTTGCACTGATCTGTCGTTCTTTAAATATTGAAATTTAAAGCCAATATAGTAATGCTTCATCATTGTCTTATTGGAGTCACTGATTTTTATTGGGGGCATCTAACATCTAACGCATATTAGGTATCTCCATTTTGGTTTAACAAATATGAGATGAATTCTGTCTTAAAATCTGGGTCATATATAATAAATTAAAATAAACACACAACAGCACAAAAAATGTGCAGTTTAAGTTTTGTAAATTTTGATGGTGTGTACCTATATAACTTAATTGTCCATAAAAGTGGATATAGAACAAGATAATTATGGAGGACCGACATATACATCGACAATTGACCTAAATCAATTGATACATGTTATCGATTTATATAAAATAACTTCTAAAAAAACGCCGCATTTCGAGACGTTTTTCTCCTATGTAAATGTATCGATGTTTTTCTTTGTTGTACCTATATTGTATTAATATTTTTAATGGATCGAAAACCATCATACATCCCTAACAGATAGCGACGAAGTGGTTTTGAAATACATTTTTCCCTGGTGGCCGAATTCAGACAACAGTTAGCTTGATAGCATAATATGATAAACTTTTATATTATAATAATTCTAATAATACACCTCATTGGCCAATAATATCACATCTGTTAATAATCCGTATTTTTATTGTATTTTATTGGCTTATAATTTACTAAATTTCCCGCCATTTCTAATAGGAAGTTGCCGGTATTGAGCAACCACTAAAACATGCTCGTTTTTTTGTCGAAGGGAAATAATTTATTATAAATTGTTAACTTCATTGGTAATAAATTTATTCATTAATTTATTATCAAATTATTTTTCTATTATTTTAAAATGGCAATTCTCGAAAGCGCTCGAAAGTAAAAATCAAAAATGGAAAAACCGAACAGACGGCATTTTGAATTTTTCGCCGAGTTAAGACGAAATCACACGAGTCACTCCCCGACCATTTTTAATTTCGCTTTTTTGATTTGGTATCACTGATTCACTGACAGGCTTCCGCTGTCAGTCAGCTCGTTAAACAACAAGCTTCGGAAGTTCACAAGTTTTTAAAGTTATTTCATTTACAAAGACCAAAAAATATAGCTCAGTTTTCTAAATTTTCTTTTTTGTTCTTCATTAAATCATAGTGGTAAGTACAAGTTGCAATTGCTTCCTACAATGTGCGTTTTAAACGTGGAAAAGCGAACGAACGAATAAAGAATGAGCCCAAATACTTTCGTGCTTCATTGAGGGTTTGGCTGCGTCATGTTTAATTTACCCCAACATTTTTAGTTATATTTCTTTAATCTCTATAATTTTTGGATATTTTTGAACAGTTTTATTAAACTATAGGGTATATTTTTTATTTAACCTTCTAAAAATCACTTCCTTTGTTCTTGAAGGTTGCGAACTTTGTTGATTCACGCTAGTTTTTATTCCAAATTTCATGGAATTTGTAATAATCTAATGGCTGTGCGTCCTAAAATTTCCAAAATATCAGCGTGGCATGAAGAACTTTGAAATTGGCCAGTGATTCATTTTTCTTGGGACCTGCCCATTAATTTTAATTTTGTGATAATCTTAAAAATTCTGAGTATAACTGTTTCTCTTTTTTTGTGGGTAATCTAGAAAGTAGATTTAATTTTATTGTAAAAGGAACAAAGTATTATAATCCTTAGCCCAGACCAAGCTTATTAATCGTTTACCTGCTACCTATTTCCTGAATAAAAATAATTTCAAGTTTATCCTTGGAGTGCACCTATAGTTAGACCTTGAAAATTGAATACCGCGAACGCTAGGTCGCTGACCTCCCACTATTCTTTGTGGACGGGTTTACTTACAGTTTTTTTTTACTTTTATGCTTATTATTTAAAATTGGTCTTAAGTTTTCTCAAAAATTATAAAAGAAGTAAAAATATGTTTTACAACTAACAGGTATAAGATCTTAATAAATAAAAAATTAGCTATATTGGAATCCAAATCCAGCTGGACTAGGAAATTTCAGGGTGTAATTTGGCCTAAGCAGGTATATGACTGACTAATTTTTTTATTTAACATGTATTTCATGTATTAGGATAAAATGTATCTATTATATTTTAACTATTAAGCTAAAATTTCCCTGCATTAATAATAGGAACAAAGTAATGTACTGTAAACCTAAAACTGAAATATTTTTGATTTGATATTTGAAATAAATTAAATAATTATTTTTTTGTAAGAAAAAAAAATATCTATTGAATATTTCATAAGTAGGTAGGTATTCCAACATTTATAAATATATTGATTTCTCAAACTCAAATGTGCTTTATTGTCAAGGGAATACCACATCTTGTTGACAAAGCCAGCTTTGGGATCTAATGTTTCTTATAATAAAGTGCTCTTCAAGTTATCTACCCAGAAACTCAATTAAATCAGAATAACTGAATTAAGTGCATAATAGCTACATACCTAGGTACATATATAAAAACAAAACATTATGTAATGATAATAGTAGTAGAAGGGTCATATTTTAAAGAAATGAAAGCCGAAACGAACAGTCTTCGCGGTATTCACATGCTAAGTAAGTATATTAAATTCATTTGAAAGTGTTTGCTTCAGTTTTTAAATTCCATAAACATAATTTTAAGTACTTATCCAGAGCCCAGAGCATTATACAATTTTTTGATAATTATTAATTATTATAATACCAAAGGAAACATACATGTAATAATCTAATTTCCATCACAATAATTCCAAATACAAGGATAAATACCTGAAAAAGAGCATCTAGATGAATAAATGTATTAAATAAAATAAATAAAGCCAAAATTCAAGCTACTATATTAAATTTATTATAATTCATAAATCTCCAAATCTGGTTTGGTAATGAAGCCAATATAATTTGGTTTCCATATCAATGTTTATTTAATCTTCTACTCATTACATTAAAATAAAGGCTCAAACAATTCCAAGTTTTCAATAACATGCATTCCTGAAACACTTAATTTTTTAATGACTTTAATTTCCATGGGAATAATATCATATATCTTCGGTGCTAAATAACTAACTAGTATTTATATTTGTATTACTTTTTGGTATGGGAATGTATTTGTTTTGTTTCGTGTTTCATAAATGTGATGTGCTGTATTGTAATTTATATCTAAATAATTTTATTAATGTAAAATTACTAGTGGGATAAATTGGAGGTTTTGGTACTATTTGTATTGACCTCTTGTTTTGGACATGAAATAAATGATTTTTGATTTGATTTTGATTTACATAATTTTTAAAGTTTCATTTTTATAAACAAAAAAGCAGTTTTATAAGATGTACAAAAACCTAACATTTTTAATCTTTCTCGTGTATATAATTGTTTGATAGATGGATGTGTTTATGTGTTCCAAAAAAAAATCCAAAAGGTGGATATAAAACATTTTAAAACACAATTTCATCATCATCAGTAATAAAACAAATTAACATTCAATAGACACTTAAGATATTAAATGGGGAGAAATAATACTCTAGTAGTCGATCTTTACTAAGATACATAAACATATTCATTAAAAAAACTTTTTTAATGTAATACTGTAATTGACCTATAGCAAACGGTAAAACCGATGAAGCTATTGTTTATTAACTTGTGTTATTGTTTACACCAATTGTCATTATGCACTATAATGGATCATTCTAGCTGCACTTTGTTTTAGTTCTTTGTCCAACCGGTTTTTAAATACATTAACGTTTGCTGCGGTCACTGTTTCCTCTGTTAGTGCATTCCATGAATATACCACACGATTGGTTAAGAAATTCTTCCTCTGGAATTTCGCAGCTTTTTCTTTGTCTATCTTCATAGAGTGGCCTCGAAGATGAGCGTTTTGGTTGAGGTGGAAAATATTCTTGATCTCACACTGATAGTGCCCACTAATTATTTTATATGTCTCAATATGGTCTCCCCTATGTCTCCTTTCCCTTAGCATAGTTAACCCACGTCTTCTCAGTCTTTCTGGATATGATAAATTTTGCAGTGAAGTGGGTATTTTGGTAACTCTTCTCTGGATCTTTTCTAGGATCTCAATATCTTTGACATAATATGGGTTTCATACACTGTTAGCATATTCCATCTTTGGTCTAATATAGTTTTTTTATAGTTTTGTAATCATATCTACTGAGTGGTCTTTGAATGCATGCTTTACAAGATAGACAAAAGAGTTGGCCTTTTTGGAAATATTTACAATATGCTTTTCCCACTTTAAATTTGCAGTTATAGCAACGCCCAGGTCGTTCTACTCATCCACTACTGTCAGTACTGTGTTGTTCAATACATAATCTTCATTTGGGTTGATTGGACCAATTCTTAATACTGTGCAATTCCGGAAAATACAGGACGTCTGGCAACCCTATTTGACCTTTATAGGCGTTTAGGGGACGTTACTCTACGTACATTTATCAAAAATTATGACACCTTTTGCATAAATGTGAGTTTTACTGAATTTTCTTTAAAAGGGCTTAAGGCTGTCGGCTTAGGGTGTTTTTGACACAGCAATTATTTGGCCCTTATAGGTGTCTAGGGGACGTTACTCTACATACATTTATCAAAAATTATGAAACTTTTTGCATAAATGT
Source organism: Polydrusus cervinus (assembly GCA_935413205.1). Taxonomy (NCBI): domain Eukaryota; kingdom Metazoa; phylum Arthropoda; class Insecta; order Coleoptera; family Curculionidae; genus Polydrusus; species Polydrusus cervinus. Next base: position 50,863,966 of record OW284514.1, read on the forward strand.
GAGTTTTAATGAATTTTCTTTGAAAAGGGCCTAAGGCTGTCTGCTTAGGGTGTTTTTGACACACCATTATTTAACCCTTATATGCGTTTAGGGAACGTTACCCTACGTACATTTACCAAAATTAATGAAACTTTTTGCATAAATGTGTTTTACTGAATTTGCTTTGAAAAGGGCTTAAGGCTGTCTGCTTAGGGTTTTTTTGACACCAATTATTTGACCCTTATAGGCGTTTAGGGGACGTTACTCTACGTACATTTATCAAAAATTATGAAACTTTTTGCATAAATGTGAGTTTTACTGAATTTTCTTTCAAATGGACTTAAGGCTGTCTGCTTAGGGTGTTTTTGACACACCAATTATTTGACCCTTATAGGCGTTTAGTGGACGTTACTCTACGTACATTTACCAAAAATTATGAAACTTTTTGCATAAATTGAGTTTTACTGAATTTTCTTTGAAAAGGGCTTAATGCTGTCTGCTTAGAATGTTTTTGACACACCAATTATTTGACCCTCCGGAAAACCGGAAAATAGAATGTGATTTGATTTTTCTATATAAAAACTATTAATGGTATTTTTGAAATCTTATTAGCAGTAGTTTCATGGAATTTTTTAATTCTGATTTCATACAATCCGTTGTTCTCGACATGAAAGCGATAAGTCACTGACCCTAAACTTGGACCTGGAGCATAGGTGCACTAAAGCATAACTGGGATGGGTGTAGTCATGCGTTTAATTTGTGCGCATTGTTATTCTAAGAATTTCATTTTCTTAAAACGTTTTGATCTTTATCGTCTTTATGGTGAAACGAGGTTTATCTTTTTCTTTACCAGAATATGGCCCAGTAGGTCTGTCAATAATTCCTATGAAGATACATATATAAAGGTTCACCTTGTAGTGGAGAAATTAGTGGTGGGCTGCGTCTACTTTGTGTCTAAAACTCGCAGACACAGGGATATTCACGCGCTAAATATAATTGGAAAGCAAATCTTTTATAAATAGTTTATTTAGTAACAAAGTGTTAATGCTTTTTAACATACTCATATTACAAAGTACTAAGTATTAGTAAATGAGCGAGCTTAGAATAAGATAAGAACGTTCAGCAGACAGCCTTAAACCCTTTTCAAAGAAAAGTCAATAAGACTCACATTTATGCAAAAAGTTTCGTAATTTTTGGTAAATTTACGTAGAGTAACGTCCCCTAAACGCCTATAAGGGTCAAATAATTTGTGTGTCAAAAATACCCTAAGCAGACAGACTTAAGTCATTTGCAAAGAAAATTCAGTAAAACTCACATAAACTCACTAAACGCCTATAAGGGTTAAATAATTGGTGTGTCAAAAACACCCTAAGCAGACAGCCTTAAGCCCTTTTCAAAGAAAATTCAGTAAAACTCACATTTATGCAAAAAGTCTCATAATTTTTGGTAAATGTACGTAGAGTAACGTCCCCTAAACGCCTATAAGGGCCAAATAATTTGTGTGTTAAAAACACCCTTAGCAGACAGGCTTCTAGGCTCATTTACCAATAATTATGATGTTTCTTTCATAAACCTGATGTTAACAGGATTCCATTGCTTTTTATTTTAAAAAACAGAATCATCATTCTGCTGGGGTGTTAAAACACCAAATATTCAATCCTTATAGGCATTGAAAGGACGTTCGTCGACTAATCGACACCTAATGATTTTAATTTTGAATACAAGAACAAAACCGATCTGCTTAACAAAGTTCAATTAAATACAATAACATAGAACTAAGAACAGTTGCATATTGATTATCATGCGACAACCCCTTAACACGTATGATGTTTTTGTATTTTTGTACCTGTCTCTGCTGTGTTACTCCACTTTAGTTTGTTATAATTAAGCTTGAATATAAAATAATGAAAACTTATGTATAATTGATTTAAAATTGTTACTTTTGTTAACAAGAATTGTTATTCTTTAAACAATAGAGGATTTTTTGACTTTTGATTTTAATAATACACATTTATTTTCCTTTCCGCATAATGGGCCTGAATTTTTGAGCTTGCGGTCGATTGAAAGTAATTGTTGGAGCCTATATAGTGAGGAAAGTGCCGGGGTGTTTGTCAATTTTTTCAATCAGAATCTTATCCATTGTGGCTACAATCGTTTTTGTATGCTTGTTTATTTTTAGGTGATTGGCCACTTTTAACAGAAGAAAGATATTGTTCATCCAAAGCCTAGTACCGCACACGCAATTGGTTGCCCGCAGATTCCCACCCTCACCACGGAGAGCCCCAGGCAACCGGGGCCACAAGCAGCTCGTGCATCGGGGAAGGTAATTATTTATGCGTGGATTTTCATATTTATTGGTTATACAGGGTAGTACGAATTTGTGTGCGTATTCGGGATCCCGAAAACGGGAACAGATACCAAGATGGTTAAATTTAGGCAGTTGTGTATTTTGGGGCTTAATAATTTGGGTAAAAGCTCGGGTAAAAGACAATTGTAATTAATTTTTGCACCTTAATTTTTAACTTGGAAAAGAACAAAAATCACTTTTTTTTGCTGTTTTTTATGTTCTGCATGATGGCGTTAGTTACCAAATTTGATGTTCCTTTCTTCAGATACCACTATCAAATTTTTTAAATACATACCTGAAATTTGGTATTAGATACTTCTAAGCTTTAGAAACATAAAACAGTTCAAATGTTTTTAAAATTTTACACCCGTATTCTAAAGGGGATTTTAATTTAGACCCTAGAAATGTTTAGATCTTGTATAGTTTCCCAGTTGTAATACAGTTGAAATTAGTAAACAGATCTGCGGGGATCCATAGCTATCTTAGATGAAACTATGAATAAATTAACATCAGCTTGTTGGATAATGTAACAACATTTTTAATTGCCTATATAGATATCTTAAAAACCAATAAATTTAGATAGATAATTTCGAAAATTAAATTTAAAATGGGGAGTGTCATTAAAATTATTGGAGAAATGTGTATTTGAATATCAAATTTTGCAGCATTTAACGGTTAAACGGAAGTAAAATAGTTGTGACTCATTCATACAGAATACCTAAAAAGAAGTAAAAAAATAATTAATTTTTAATTTTTGTGGAAATAGTCCATCTCTCAGTGGAGTGATATTATTCCCGTACTCAATTAATTTTTACTTATTCTTTTGATTTTTATAAATACCATAATATGTATGTGTGGCTAATTTGAGAATTTCCCACGCCTTTTACATATTTTTAAAAATATACAGGGTGTTCTATTTAAAATAACAAAGTTTGGTGTACTTCCGGTTCCACCGGAAGTGACAGTCAGACGTTTGAGTACTGAAAATGTGCGCACAGTGCAACCATACAACCTACCAAAATTGCATAATAATGTATTATTTGACGTGACAAGCTGGGTAGTAATTTCGTTGTCACCCGGTATATTGTGGGCGTTCAGGCAAAGAAGTACCCAAATCCAATTTTTTTATTATTTACATAGATTGTGTTTTTAAATTAAAAGTAATTTAGTAGAGCGTTTAAAATTCAGATGTTAATAATTTTTACATGATCATAAATAAAATTGAGACTGTTACTTTTGGCTGAAAAGCCCAGGATAAGTAGTTTTGTTTAACCAAATCAAACATGCATTTTTTTATAATAAAATAATAAAATTGCTGCATCAGGAATGAAAATAATAATAGACCAAATAAAATTATATATATATAATTTAATTATTAGCGAGAAGACTATAATAAAAACCATTATCTTTCCCTTGTACCCAATATTTTTAGAATTCAACAATTTGTGTTAACTATAGCTTCTCCGTTTAACACTAAATATGTACAACAATCTTTCGTGTTATTTTCAGAAAGAAAGCAGTTGTTTATCTGTCTATATGATAATCATAATTAGTATATTAAGGCTCTACCACGCGCAAATTTAGAGGATGAAAAACACCGTTTCGCTACTGCAGGATTCTGCAAAGGCTATTTGAAATATTTGTCGGGACAATTTAAAATTTAATAAAGGAATGTTTGTATTTCTAAGGTACAAAGCCCTTTTTTGAAAAAAATAAGAATATGTATAAGAAAATGTCCACTAAAGGTGCGTATTTTTAGGCACTTTTCCAAGGTTAATATCGTAGCTAAGAATTTTTTTTTCAAAAAAATAGCCATGTACCTTAGAACTTCCATGTCTTATCTTTAAGACTTCAAAAATTGAGACAAAACAATGTCGTAATAAGTCCGTTATCTTGCAGCGCGCAACTCATGTTTTAGGTAAATTTTGTTGTCAGTTATAGAAGTTGCCTATATACAGCTGAATTTATTCTCGGCTGACGTGAAACAATTTACATCCAGAGAGAATAATGATACACTGAAAAAAATTATAGGTGGTCGAACAAGAAGTAATTTCGGGGGTAATTTTGGGCTAAATTTTATGTTTTCCTTTTTGGATTGTCTGTGCCAATAACAGAATATCTAAGCGTTAATATTAAAAAGACGTAACTAGTAGTTGTGCTATTAACTCCGGGTTACCATACATTTTTCGGCTTAGACCGGGATGGTTTATAATGCGCCGTAGGGCAAAATGTTCAAGGCGCTTTCACCATTTTGTCAAACCGGGTATTTGGGCTTTCAAAATTTCTTATTCATGTTAGGTAAGGATAAGAATTGAACGAAATCCAGTCGATTTGTTGCAATCAAAAATGGGCTATATTGAATTTTTTGTTTCGTTTTTTTATCGAAATGGGTTGTTCTCTTGATAGTGAACAAAATATACTAAGGTAAATAGCTTATCGGTATTAGAGGCCCAAACTGGGTCACCGGGAACTTACGACAAATCCCAGGATGTATGGTAACCCTGGTATATTAACTCTTAGATCTAAAATTAAAGTTTAATTTGTCTTGGTAAAGGGTGATAGAGGGTGAGCCATTTATGAAGGTTCTTAGTAAGTAAAGAAACCAACTGTTGCATAATGAATCTATTTCTATTCGATTATTTTATATTTTATGCTTATTATACAGGCTCTATATATTGTTTATATAGTGAGCTTCTGTCTAAACCTGTTAAAATATAAATTCATTTTAAAGGTGAAATGTGTTTATTATTTTATCCATGGTTTAACGATTTAAAAGTAGTTGTCAGGCACGAATTTGGCGTTGGTCACATGACATTTATCTGTTCATGTTATTGGCTCGCAGCTACAATTTGGTGCAGCGAGACTACTGTATAGTGACAATGTTTCTAAGAAGCTAGGTAGGTAATAAATAAAAATTGGACAGTATGCCACGCAGAGTAATAAAATACAATTTTTTGTTAGGCATGGGCGTCCATAAAGAGGGCAGTTGCCCCTGTCTCTTGACCAAGGGCGAGCGGGGGGGGGGGGGGGGGGGGGGGGTTAAATATACTTTTTACTAACTTTTGTTAGGAGAAGTTTATGAACGACTGCGACATTTTTTTTTTGTAGGAATCACTTTTGATAGAAGTTCTTGAAAACGCAAAGTTTTGTTTCTTTTGTAGCCACTTTTGAACGGTGGAGAAAGTGTAGAAAAGGCTGCGAAGTATTTTATTTTATAGAATTAACTTTTGAGAACTTACACGTTTCTTTGGCTACCCCCCTATCACTTTATGTTTATAAGAAACATTAATACCGTGATTTTGTATCGGATTGGCGCGACGATACGGTACTACCTCCTGTTGTTTCTGTGTTACTAAAAAAAATCTAGGTACTTACTTTTTTTTCTTTTGAAGGTGCAGCGCAACTAATCGTCAAAAACATACCACTTTTAAAAAAAATTAATTATAATGGCACGAAACGCGACGGACAAAATACTGCGCAAGTTAGTAACCACAGTCAACAAATCCTGGAACCAGCGGGACTTATCTTTTGTTTTATAAATAAACATGGTGAAAAATTTGTAATATAAGAAAATTTTGATTGAAAAACTATTGACCTTACGAAGTATTTGATAACCAATGCTGAAAACCTTTAGTTTCAGGGTAGGCCTGTGCCTCCCAATTTTGAAAATTTGACAGTATATGCTAGTGCTGATGGGGGCGATCGGGCTAAAATATATTTATAATGGTGGCACTTCCCGTTATACCGGAAGTAAGTGTCAACTTGCTTATTTTAAATAGAATACTCTATATATTACTACATTTTTGCATTCTACGCAAGAATTTAGGCATATCTTGTATACCATGTCTTATACCTATGTCTAAGCGTTTTAGATATTTTAAATAGATTTTTTATAATATTTTGATAACTAATAATACAGGGTGTTTAAACAATACGATTAAAAATTAAATTGAAAAACTGCAAAAAGACTAGATTTTCAAATGGAAATACACAAATTTTATAATTATGCCTTATTTAGCATTAAAAATAAGGGTAAGTTTGTATATTTCAAAAAACTTTAGTTTTAGAAACATTGCCAACTTAATATTTTTATATGGCGATTTTGCTGCAGATTTTAAGTTTAGTTACTTTTAGTTGGCCATAACGGCGTTGAAAAACAATCAAATGCGAGAAAAATTTATGAAGCTGTCACTTACCATTAAAATATCATTCATTTTTGTTGTCATGCCTGTGCGCTTAAATTGTACATACAAACGAAGATTATTTAAATTTATTTATTATTTATGGAGAATGTGTTAAAGTTATATCAAGAACATGGGACACATTTGCCAATCGATATCCGCAATACAGAAGCCATCACAATGTGCTTATTAATAATGTTCCAACATTTTTGGGATATACAAACTTACCCTTTTTTAATGCTAAACTAAAAGTAATTATAAAATTTGGGTGTTTCCCTTTGAAAATTTAGACTTTTTGCAGTTTTTTCAATCTTATTGTTTAAACACCCTGAATTAATAGTTATCACAATATTATAAAAAATCTAATAAAGCAGGTCCAGGTCCTTTATAACAAGGAATTAAATATAAGGCTTCTTTATAGAAAAAATTGATAATTATTTTAAGGCTTGCAAACGTCATTCTTAACAGAAAAATTCAAATATGTCAAAAACGCTTTGATATTTATAGGTATAGGCATACAGGGTAGGGACTTTAACTGGAATAAATTCGATATTATTAAACCTGCTGAAGTTGCGCCTACAAAATTTGGTATGTGGGGGTTTTAGAGCATGCGGAATTGGATTATGATGTCGGCGCAGTTGTCAGATTTCTCAGCTTTGCGCTACACGTAGTAATTTTGGTATTTTAAATAGAATGCCCTATTTATTTTTATTGCAGTGAATTGGTAGTGTCAAATTTAGTAAGATCTCAAATTTACAAAATTCTATCTTCACTAGTTTCTGAGCTATGGCAACACTGAAGTTCCCTTAAAAAGTACCGGGACGCTTGTCTACCTCCATAGTTACTAAGTTATTGACAAGATTCAAGAAAAGTTCTTGTCTTTTCAAAATGGCCTATTTAACTTAAACTTTAAAAATAGAAATTCTCATGGTACTTTTTAATGGAATTACAGTATTGCCATAGCTCAGCAATTAGTGAAGATAGAATTTTGTTAATTTGGCATCTTATTAAATTGGACACGCCCAATGCACTGCAATAAAAATAAATAGGGCATTTCATTTAAAATATTAAAATTACTACGTGTAGCGCAAAGCTGAGAAATCTGGCAACTGCGCCGACATTATAATTCAATTCCGCATGCTTCAAAACCATACATACTAAATTTTGTAGGCGTAACTTCAGCAGTTTTAATATTATCGAATTTATTCCAATTAAAGTCCCCACCCTGTACAAAATCTGCCTAGAATCTTACGTAGAATGCAAAAATGTAATAATATATAGGATGTTCTATTTAAAATAAACACGCTGACACTAGGGTTGCCAACCCTCCCGATTTAGTCGGGAGGCTCCCGCTTTTTTACTTAACCTCCCGCCTCCCACGCACTTAAACAAAACTCCCGCTTTTCCAATAACACGACGGACGCCTAATAACTGTACAGCTGCCTTAGAGAGGGGCGACCTTTTTTTTTAGAAAGCACGTTTGATGATAGGAGGAAGAAATATAAAAGGCACGCCACAGCGTAAGGTCAACGGGGTATCGACCTTTTTTTTTTTTAGAAATCATCAATATAATTATTTTAAGCACCTCAGAAAAAACTTGTCCTCCAGGCACTATCCACTTCCCGCTTTTCAATTTTTAAAATCTGGCTACCCTAGCTGATACTAACTTCCGGTGTAACCGGAAGTACCACTATTATGAAATTTTTTTAGTCCGGTCGTCCCCATCAGCATTACCACGATGGCAAATTTTGAAAATTTTCCTATGTATAGTTTTCCATATATATAGTTCGAAGCGGTTCCCGGTGGAACACGAACACCCTGTTTGCAGGTGCTTTTATACCTATTATTAATTAACACTTCAAACTTTCTGCTCTACCTAATTTTATTTTTTGTAAATATTCTATAGCTTTAAAAATAAAATAAGACAAAATTTAAAAGATATATCCGTATAACGATTAGGTACATTATTTTAACTAAGAATACAATAACAAGTACTTATTTTCCACAAAACAAATTTTTCGTCTCCGAAATAAAATCAACCAAAACTCATTAGCATAATAAAGAACCTACCGCGTTGCATCGTGGTTTCAGTGTGTGTCGATGTTTACAGAATATTTTTCACCACGTCATAAGCTCGCTAGTATGCCCACTTCGGGTGAAACTCTCTTGCAAATAAATTTCTTGCTGCACAAAGTTCCGCCTTAAGGGGGATTTCTACTGTGCTGGTCCTATTTTCAACGTTTCTTTACGATTTTTTTTTTGGGGATAATATGACAAACAAACAAGTTTTCAATTCTTTTTATTAAATATAAGATTTACCAAAAAACATTTTTCAACCCCCAAAAAATAAAAAACTTGAGGGTGCTACAGGGTGCTGAAGTTACCCCCTCAAAAAAAACTTAACTTGCTGGCGGAATTCAAATACATTTTTCTATTCAGGACAAAAATAAAATTAACCCAGATTCTTCAATTGTAAGCATGTAGTTATAGCCCCCACTAGAATCAAGTCAAAACTCGACTAACTGTTAAAATGGCGCGAGGATTAAATTTTTTTTTTAAATTTACCTTTTTTTTTGTATTTTGAACATACCGGAGTACTTTCCGCCAGCGCGAAAAACAGGGTTTCGAAAAAAACAACTTTAAAGTTTCAACGGTGGCTCACAACAAAATAGTCTCACTGTCACTTAGTCTGCGATGCCTGGCCCGTAGCGTGCCTTCCTCGAAAAACGATAAACGAGCTGATTCTTCCTGCCTCTTTGCGAGCCTGGTCTGACCATCCTGATTGGTCGAGATGATGTCGCTGGCGACAGAACGTTGCTCTGAGAACGCGGCTTAACTCAAAAGCGGCTAGTGGTGAAAACTGAACGGCAATCATAAAATTGGTTGTAACTTTTTTTTGGAGTAGATTTGGTAAAAACGTTTACACACGGTTATTCTAGAGGCTATAGAGAGTCAAAAAACGTCGGAAAAAAATTTCGATTTTTTGAAAACCATCACAGTAGAAATCCCCCTTAAGAGCCTTCCATACCAGCGTGAAACGCGGCATCGTTTCCTGCCTTGTATAATTGAAAATTTAATACAAAAAAATTTGACTAAGGGTTCACAAGAACTTCTAGTTTGGTGGATGATACCTTATTTTTTTTTAAATTAAAGATTTCATTCTATGGGTTCAATTTATGTCATCATCATGTTAATTTCTTATTTTCCATTGAAACTACTAACGACGCCCCGATATTATTTTCAAAATCTCCACTGACGCCGCGCCCTTTAATTGTCGTGAAATTCGTTTTTATAATATTTTGTATATAAAAAAGAAATTTTATTACCATCGCCAGACGCAGGTACAGTATGCACAATTAGAAGTTCTTGTGTATGATTGAGCGAGCAATGGCAATAAAAAAGGCAAGTCCAATAGAGTGTCCCAGCGTGTTGAAATAAAAAAAAATTATTACAAAATCAATCAAGGGAAATTGTTACAAATTAATTTTAAGTTCCTAAATTTCCCACTAGAGGGCGTTAAACACATCACTAAGAAGATTATAGGATTTTTAGCGATAATATGCCAAATAAAATTATGTCAACTTAAATGTTTTATTTTTTGGAATATACAGCATAACTTTGCTTTAATACATTTTGATTTAACTCGCAAAATAAACAGAGAGGAGGGGGGACCTCTTTTGAAAGAAATACTCCTAACTCTGGTTTGTCTTAATTTAACAAACTTGATCTCATTTGAAAGAATTTATCTTATAGCAACATTTAAAATGTAGTATGACTATTTTTTGTTATATCCGTCGCCGCTATTTGCGCAATTACCAAATTTTTTAATTTTTCTCAAACATTTTAAACATAATAAATATTTATTTAATTTGGTTAAGGCAAACCAGAGTTATCAGTATTTCTTTCAAAAGAGGTTCCCCCTCCTCTCCTCAGTTTATTTTGCGAGTTAGATCAACATGTATTAAAGCAAAGTTATGCCGTATATTCCAAAGAATAAAGTACTTATTTGGCATATTATCCTATAATCTTCTTCGTGATTTGTTGAACGTCCTTTAGCTGCAAATTTAGTAAATTCATTTCTAACAATTTCTCTTCATCGATTTTGTAATGATTTTTTAAATTTCAACACGTTGGGACAAACGGTTCCTGAGATATGGCTGGCGTTTATTCTTATTTGAACACCCGGTACAAGCATCAGTTTGAGTCCTACTACATGTTTTTTAATAAAATTTAAGACCTAAATTAGAAATTTTTACAAAATTTCATCAGTATGCATATCGGATTTTATACAAACATTTATTTTTTTAACCGTCCTATTTATTTATTTTTTGGATAGTTAGAATAATATTATTTCAGTTAGTTAAATTTTATCTCTGTAATAATCTTATATAAGTGGTTGGGAGTGAATAATAAAAAAAAAACTTAAATAGTTTTTACTACGTGGGCATTTCAAGAAATACATTTATCACCTTTTGACAGGCTGTAGTATAATAACATAAAAAATATCTCAAATTTTTATTTTGTACCTAAAACTTAGTTAATAACGTGTAATAAGTCATTTTGTCCATAGACCCTTAAAAACTATACAATTTAGACTTTTGAGGTGCAATACAAAAATGTAGGTATGTGAAATAAAAGTAAAAATATGAGTAAAAAAGTATTGAAACAGTTATGCCCGTTATTTCTGTTTCCGAGATATTTTAATAGCTCACTCACTTTGAATCACCATATGTAACATACATGATTAAAGACTCCGTTGTCAAGCATTTTCACTGTGCCAATGGGGATGCTTGCGTCTGACCAATAGCAGACATATGTGCTCTTAAAAGTTCGATGCATTTTAGGCTTTTACATGAATTTAACTCTGAATGAACTGAATATAGTTAGCATAGTGGCAACTTAATCATTCTTATATTTTGCTACAAGTACCGTAAAGTAGGGCTACTTGCACACCTTTTCAGCATATTTCCCAATGTACCGCCGTACATTGTAACTTTACAACTTTACAAAAATTACATTGTTACATTACCTATTCAAGGGCTACCCATGGCTGGTATAAAAATTGGAAGAATCCAGCCGTGGGTCCCAAAAAAAAATTGTTTTTAGGGTGTGCAAATTACCCCATGATTGGGGCAACTTGCACATCAATGGAAAAATGTTCATAAATTGCATTCTAAAGCCTACCCTGTGCATGTTACCCCTTAGTCATATGAAGAAGAAAAGAGAACCTATTTTATAAGGGCTATCATAAACCATCATAACCAATTAAAAACCAAGATTTTAAAAAAAATATTTTTTTTATAAAAATAGGTACATGAAACAACTACTTTTTTGTAAGTACGAACCATTTACTACTTTACTTTATTTACCTGGAACAACAGAAAGCCGCCGATAAAACATAAAAAAAAACATAACCTAAAATAAATAAAAATACACGTGGTGTGCAAGTTATCCCGGGGTGGGCAAGTAGCCCCAATCTACGGTAAGTGATAACATAATAAATTATTTATTTCCAGGACGGCGTAGCCGCTTCTTCCGCCAATAAACGACGCTGGGTCCCACCATCGACGCTCAGGCTCCGCGATGCGGTTGCTACGCCTGAGTCACGTAATGACCAAGTATTCCGCAAGGTACGTTCTCTAGCTTATGTTATTATATTTAATAAACTAATTTTTAAATTCCAATTTTTGGCGACACATTTTTTCTTAGATTTGCTATACAGTGTGGTCATTTAAGTGTGCAACATATGGGAAATTTTTTTATTACCGATTTCTCAGAAAATTTTATTCTTGATAAAAGTTGGTGCATCTTCGATAATCATATTAGGTGTATTTGAAATGGATGCAAGTCAAACGGTGTAAAGGGTACGGCAAAAAATCTACAAGAATAAAGTACCCCTATTTCAGAAAATTCAGCAAAATGTTATTAAGAAAAGGTGATTAGAATTAAAAGTTATGCATATGTTTAAAAACGTGACCTCCTTTTTTTATATTCACCCTAAATACCTTCATAAATTAAACAAAATCAAATCAATTTCACATATCTTTGTTCAAATTCAAGCATATTTCTAAAATTAACTTAGCTTTTTAATTTATTAAGGAATCACAAACTTCATGTTTGTTGGAAGGACATTAAACGCAACTTTAAAATACCCTAAAAATTATTTTTAACAAGATAAAACATTAGTAATGATAATTTTCAACTTAAAAAACTCTCATTTTAATTACAAAATATTTATTTTAACTGTTTATTAGAAAATTGTACAAACTCATAGTAGACTGTGTTTATGAACTACATAATATATTTATTGTTCTTGTACAGGTTCGGGGCATTCTCAACAAGCTCACGCCAGAGAAGTTCCAGAAGTTGAGCGACGACTTGCTGCGCGTTGAGCTGCAGTCGCCGGTCATCTTAAAGGGCGTAATTATACTTATCTTCGACAAGGTAAGTCTTTATAAAACTATGTATTTGAAGACTACGCGACAAAAATAATCTACGTTAAAAAAACCAGAATACTTGTAAAATTGAGTCATCTTATTAAGTACCTACATGTTACCTTTTTAAACATTTTTTGAATAAAACGGAGTTGAAGATAATATTTTATGCTTAAGGAGCACATTTAAATAAATTCGGTAATGTTGCTCCTCCATCTCTTGCAGATCTAGTTAGCCTGAACTTGTTTAAAAATATTTTTGGAAATGCTTTAATTAATTAATATTTTTGTGAATCATTTTTATAATAAATAATATGGTTCAACTCCGAAGAACTGCGTTTATTTATACATACTTGAACGTTTTTGATATAACATTCAATTTTTATGCAATTACATTAAAAATAATGTAATAGAAGTTTAGTGTCTAATAATAAAATAGAAAGAAAAGTTAGCGGCAAGCGGACAGAGTTGTACATCTGTCTTTTGTATTAAAGTACACAGCTTACGGGTTGAGGCTTTCCTATGAGTCCTTCATTGTCTACCTGTGCCACAGGGAACCCATTATTGGTTTGACGTCCCTGTGTACTTTAATCCAAAAGACAGATGTACAACTTTGTCTGCTTGCCGCTAACTTTTATTTCTATTAAAAATATGATTTGCCCCTAACAAGCTCGTCTTCAGGGAATTGAGAATAAGTTTATTGAAGAAGATAAAATAATAGTACATTGTATACCTAGTAGGAAAAGCTGAACATTCCCGGACGACCGTAAAGATTGTATATCAAGGCGCAAGCTGAGACTGACATTACGAAGCACAGGAATGTGGCTTTTTCTACGAGGTATACATACTATTTTACTGCAAATCGAAAATCATTAAAAGGACATAACTTATTACAATCAACTTGTTAAAATTTTGAAATAAATATTATTAACTATGTTCACAAATAAAGGATGCCATTAAATATTTGTGTTGTAACTATGGAAACACAGTAATATTGAATTGTCAAGCTTAACACATTTTTGTTTACAAGTAGCCGTACAGAAATAATATTTCCTTACAGTACAGTAATAAATATTTCCTAACAGTTATTTTCCGTTGCCTAGCAACGACTAAGTGTAAGGAAATATTGACTTTTTCTTTCAGAAATGTTTTTAAAAATGTCTATTTCCGATCGATTTTCGGAAAACATATTTATCATATTATAAATATTTAAAATAAACTTATGTATCTGCATACCTACAACATGAGGTCAAGAAATGATATCTATATCCAACCTGTTCTAAAGAGACAAACAATGACCTCAGTAATTTTAGGGGTCTTCACATCTATAATTAATTGATTTTTGTGTTTTATATTTTTAGGCTTTAGATGAGCCGAAATACTCGTCGATGTACGCTCAGCTTTGCAAGAGGCTGAGCGAAGAAGCGCCAAATTTTGAACAAGGTGACGGTTCTACCAATACTTTCCGTATTCTTCTTCTAAACAAGTGCAAGGTAAGAATTAACTGCACAATAAAGATATAAGATTTCTCAGACCTGTCGTAGACACAAGCGTCTATATCCCAACCTAATGACGGCACACTGCGCATGTCAGGCGGATAGCGTGATGCCGGGAAATTTAATATGGGTAGAAATGAATTTAATTTTTTTACGTCACGGTGTTGAGTCATAGTCGAGGTATTAAGTTTTCTTACAAGAACAGTTTGCCAGTTTGTTAATTTGTGGCCTTGTGGGGCATAATTAAAATGGAGGGACAGGTTATTAATCAGTAAGTTTTGTTATGGCCGCGGCTGTCACAAAATATTAAATATTTTGTGGCGGCTGTCGTCAAGTACCTGTAAAGTAAAAACCTAACCGTCATTTTTTAAATTGTTGAACAGTTTATGTGTGCGCAGACTGTGGGATGAAATGTAGTACAAAAACAAATATTAATGTTCACATGAAAAGAAAACACAAAGTCTTCAAACGATCACCTTTAAAGACCATTACATGCCGAGCATTTCTGGTATAAATGCACTAAAAACGACAATAAGCCCTATGATTTCTTCTAACTATGACCCTCGCGTAACAAAAAATCGGAATTACAAAATCGTAGACTGTCAACACCGGTAACCACATCTTTGAATTACTTAAAACGTAAAATTATCTAATCGCTATATCAATCATATTTTACATGTAATAATTGAACTCATTTCTACCTACGTAAATTTCAAATAACCCGCATCACGCTATCCGCCTGACATGCGCAGTGTGCCGTCATTAGGTTGGATATAGACGCGAGTTCGTAGACCTGGTCGTAGGAAGCTAAAAAACCTACTCAACCTGTAAATTAACTGAACTTCTAACTCCTAATTTATAATATTTAATTTCCCAATAGTGGTACGGTTTTAATAAACATCCTGAATATTTAAGCTATTTATGTTTCAATAATAATTAATATTTAATAGATACTTTGCTTAAACTATTTTATAAAGATAACTATATATGTACTCATTATAGACCCCAAGATTATATTTTGAGACTCGACCACTTTTAAATTAAATATATGTAAATCTTGAAGGCTTCCCATTATGTGAGTAAATACAATTTTACTTCTGTGCAAAGGAAAATAAATGGAAAAAAAATCAATATTCTTTCTCACACATTTTTTAAAAAAAATTTGAGATATATTATTGTTTTCCATTTATTGTTGTTCGTAAAGAAGAACAAACTTTTAATTTATTGGTATATCTTTTTTAAGAAGGAACCATTCTACATTCCATACTTAATTTTTTTAACTGTTTATTCGAACATGTTTGGAAACTTTTATGTCGGTTTGTATAAACATTTTAAACCACAATTAACAAGCCAGCAAGTTTGACTGTGACATACACGACATTGGCAGAAATAATTTTCTTACAATCATACTGGCCCGGTTACCTTAATTTTTAATTTACTAGTCAGCCACATGAGTGAGTGAGTAAACAATGCCTGTCAATGTCATTTATGTTACAGTCAACTTGCTGTTAGTTAATTGTGGTTAAAAATCTTTATGCAACCCAACATTTTAGTCTTCCTTAATTAAACTTAAGTACTTTGAAGTAGTCCATTCTGGAAGTGAAGTTGCAAGTTAAATGGTGAGAAATAATACTCCAAGTCAACCTTCACTAGGATATATTTCAAAGAAAAAATATTTATTTCACTCTACATGTTTCGAACGTATAAACGTTCATCTTCAGGAGAAGTATAATTCATATTGAAAAGGTTACTAAGTTAGGAAATTGTCAGTGACATCCTCATAGAGCTTTTGAGGAAATTAAGTAAATAAAGAAAAATGTTAAAAAACTTCCATAGAAGTAGGAGAGAAAAACATACTACCAAGTTATATAGATAAAGTTGGGATAACTGTCAGTGGCGGCTCGCGGTCTTAAAAAATGGTGAAGAGCTAGGTATAGTGCGGGTACTAAAACAAACATTGACTAAGAACCCGCGTAACAAAACGTCTCTCTTATCCTCATCTGTCCAACGACTGAATGGAGTTTCCAACAAATTACAAACTATGTTATTAACTGGGTTCATTTTTAAAACACACAACTACGTAGGTGCATTACTGAATTAACTAAAAAATAAAAACAAAACTTTTTAATCACAAAAGTAAATCACGTAAAAACGATATCTATAACCATAAGTTTTGCAAAGCCTCAAAATAAATACCTTAAGGTTAGGTGAACCAATGCTAAAACAACGACTCTATTTTTAAATTGCCCTTCATCATAATGCAAATTGTTACATGCTGTTTGCGTGACTGACTTCACACGTAACCATAGCAATAACGGTGAATATCAAAGTCATGTTGGGCGTTGGACCTTCACTTGCTTTGAGCTAACGGACACGGTCGACTGGGGCGCGCCAAAATGCACGAGTGTTTATAATTATTGTCCTTCGGAGTAAACCGTGGCCCTATTATGCATAGCTACATTCGGATTAAATTAATATTATTAATTCGAACATAATTATTTTTTAAGGGCTAAAATGGTAGCTGTATTGGTACATTCATATTTAATATTGTCGAAAAACTTTCCTCCTGTTTTTATTTTTTTTTCACCTGACGAGCCGCCACTGATAACTGTTCATAATTTTCAAAAATTCAAAGTGACGAGGTAAGAACCTTTATGTGGAAATGATACTGAAAAATGAAAACAATTTTAGTGGTGAGGCATATTATTGAAAATACCCGTTAGACGGTGCAAGAATGAAAAATTACATGTGCTTACAGGGCAGATGCGTCATATGTGTACTGTACATAGTTATATGAATTCTATTTCGGAGTGTACATGTGTGGCATGAAAAATAGTTATAAAAATGAACCTTTTTTGGAGGTAGTGCCTAAAGTATTGAGTTGTTGGTTGAGAAATTTTTTTTAAAAAACGTGAAGGTTGTTTAAAGGTTGGAGACAATGACGTTTCTTGAACGGCAGTAAAGTTTTGGACTTGCATTGTCTTTATTTGTTTAGAATCACTACGTTTCAACTGGTAAGCATCTCCAGTCGTCTTAAGTCGTATTCACCTGAAGACGACTGGAGATGCTTACCAGTTGAAACGTAGTGATTCTAAACAAATAAAGACAATGCAAGTCCAAAACTCTACTGCCGTTCAACGTGAAGGTTGTTATGGAAAAAACATTGTGAAGATTTTTTGAAAATTTTTGAAGGAAGTATTGAGTGTAGTTACGTTCCTTGGGATAATGTAGTTTGCCTACACCTATTCTTAACTACATATATCCCAAGGAACGTAACTACACACAATACTTCAGTTACTTCCTCCAAAAATTTTCAAAAATCTTCACGTTTTTTCCATAATCTTCACGTTTTTTAAAAAAATGTTCTCAACCAACAACTCAATACTTTAGGCACTACCTCCAAAAAAAAATCACAACTATTTTTCATACCATACATGTACACATATGACGCATCTGCCCTGTAAGCACATGTAATTTTTCCATCTTTCACCGTCTAACGGGCATTTTCTTCAATAATATGCCTCACCACTAAAGTTGTTTTCATTTTTCAGTATCATTTCCACATAAAGGTTCTCACCTCGTCACTTTAAATTTTTGAAAATTATGAACAGTTATCCCAACTTTATCTATATAACTTGGTAGTATGTTTTTCTCTCCTACTTCTATGGAAGTTTTTCAACATTTTTCTTTATTCAATTAATTTCCTAAAAAGCTCTATGAGGATGTTACTGACAATTTCCTAACTTTGTAACCTTTTCAATATGAATTATACCTTTCCTGAAGATGAACGTTTATACGTTCGAAACATGTAGAGAGTGAAATAAATATTTTTCCTTGAATATCCTAGTGAAGGTTGACTTAGAGTATTATTTCTCCCCATTTAACTTAAGTACTTTTCTGACAAATGGATATACAATTTATGACCAAGACAGGAATACGCAGCCTGTTTTTCTCAAAAGCACCATTAAGATCCTACAAAGTGTCATAGTACAATACATTTTATTTTAAAATAATTGTTGCTCGAAAACTAATCACTTTACAAACCCTGTATACTATTAAGAACACTCTGGGCGAGATGTTAAATCTTATGTTTAGAATTAATTTTCCATTCAAGTCCCGAAGTTTTTATAGCGTAATCCACTGGTTTCCGAAATGTTCTAATAACCGTTGTTCACTCTATACATACTATACAGGGTGTATGTAAAGGTCTTCACAAAACCTACCACATATTCCTTAAATTCAAATAAGCAATATAAGTAAACTAACCTTAGAACAAAGTTACTTAATTTGGGGTCTATACGGCTCTAAACTTACAATTACGAATAAAAGTTACAACGTTTGGAATGCGCCGAAACGAATAAACATTTAAAGAGTATCAATTTGGACGTCGTCCGAAATTATGGGCGGTAAAATTTTAAAATTGCATTGTTCCTCTTGGTTTGGTTTAGTTTAATTATTAAATTAAATTAAAATACAAATTTCACAAAAGCATAAAAGTAAATTAGTCTTATAAAGAGTACTTTTTTTAATAAATCAGTTACGCAATATAATTTTATACTTAAACCCCCTCTTCTTACATTAGCGTAGAAATTTATAATGTGCAATTACTAAAAACCCTAGTTCTACCCTAGATTGATAGTAATTTAAATTTTGTACTGTAAGTATTCACCTGAAGACGACTGCAGATACTTACCCGTTGAAACGTTGTGATGTAAAACAAATAAGGACAGTAGAAGTCCAAAACTCTTCTATCATTCAAGAAACATCATTGTCTCCAACCTTCAAACAGACAATGTTTCTTTTTTTCATAAAATTACAATTGTAGCAAAATCGCATGAGTTATTTAAAAATTATAATAAAAATACTCTTTCAAAACATTAATTTAATATCCATACATTCCCCAAACTAAGGAACTTTGTACTAAGGTAAGTTTACTTAAATTGGCTTATTTTGACTTAGGAATGTGTGGTAAGTTTTTGTACTCGCGTCTATATTCCAGCCTAATGCCGAGGTCAGGCGGATTATTTGAAATTTATATAGGTGGAAATGAGTTCAATTATTACATGTAAAATTTGATTGATATGGCGATTAATTAATTAAATTTTTAATATTTTGTATTCTATTTATATATTTAAATCGAACACTTCATACGATTTTGTAATTCCGACTTTTTGTTATGAGGGTCATGAGTGTTAGAAGAAATCATAGGGCTTATTGTTGTTTTTAGTGCATTAATACCAGAACTGCATGGCATGTAATGGTCTTTAAAGGTGATCGTTTGAAGACTTTGCGTTTTTGTACTACATTTCATCCCACAGTCTGTGTACACATAAACTGTTCTACAATTCAACAAATGGTTAGGTTTTTACTTTCAAAATATTTAATATTTTGTGTCAGCCGCATGCCATAACAAAACTTACTGATTAATAACATGTCCCTCCATTTTAATTATGCCCCACAAGGCCACAAATTAACAAACTGGCAAACTGTTCTTGTAAGAAAACTTAATACCTCGCTATGACTCAACACCGTGACGTAAGAAAATAATTAAATCCATTTTACTTATATTTTAAATAACCCGCCATCACGCTATCTGCCTGACATGCGCAGTATGCCTGCCATTAGGCTGGGATATAGACGCGAGTGTTTTTGTCAAGGTTTACAAACACTCTGTGTAACAAAATTTATAAAATTTGATGTCTTTCACAATTTACTCCGCTTTACAGGTAGAATTTGAAAACCGAGCGGCCGCCCTCGAACGCAATATCAATGGGTTCGCCGAAGATGGCTCAGCCCTCGACAGGGACGAGAGGGAGGATCGGCGCCGCTCCGCCAAGCGCAAGATGCTCGGTAACATCAAATTCATCGGGGAGCTTGGGAAACTGGAGATGTTGTCAGAAAGTATATTACATCGGTGCATCAGGGTGAGATATATTTTTTTTTTCGGATCTTAAATTTTCAGTTTTGGTTTTTAATTTTTACGTCTTAATTTTTGACTTGGGAAACAAACACCGAAAAAAACTTTTTTCTGGCCTTTTTTTATGTTCTACAAGATGTCGTTGGTTTCCAAATTTGACGTTTATTTTTGTTGATTAAAAGACAATTTAGTTTAAATCGATTTCCCCATGCCTTGGATTTCTTACATTCAGAAAACAGATTGGGCATGAGGAAAATCCGGAAAAATCGATGTAAAATAAATTTTCTTTAAATCTTGAATTATAACTAAATTAATTGGTAATTTTAACTAACATTTCATAATGGCATTTTCCCTAAAAACATAAAATTAAGGTAGTTTACTCTTGGTTAAAATTAATATTTTTAAAGATTTTGACGTCCCTGTATACAAGAACTACATTTTTTAATGACATCCTAATTTTTTCACAGGCAATTACAGTTATAAAGAATAACTTTTGGTCTAGAACTGAAAAATTAGGTCCATATGTGGTATATCCTGGGACCCCCTGTATTATAGAATACAGTAAAAAAGTTGAAATTTTTAATTTTAACTATATTAAAAAGAAAATGACATGTTTCACTAACATCAGATAACAATATATAATAAAAGTTAAAAGTAAAAGGTGCAATAAAAATCACATTATTAAGGATATAAGTAAAAACAGTGGGAGGGTTACAATATCGCGAAAATCCAAAAGAGAGTTCAGTCTAACTAAACTAAGTACAAATTCAGTTTTAAGCCTTTTTTCTGTATGTAAGATTTTAAAGGATGAATCGAAATTATGTTTTTTTTTTTGCTTTGGCAGATTCAGCCAGACACTTAATGTTTTATGGTTTAGAAAATAAATAATAGGATAATTGTTAAAATGTTTGCACTTGACATTCCTTTAACACCAATTTCATTCCTAAGATTATATGATGTAGTATTTTTGTTTGGTTTATTTACGAAATTCCGTTGATTATTGGGGGCTTAAAAAATTCGATAATTTTGCGTGAACGCTTATTGCCTAAAAACTACATGACTGTATTTTCTCATTTTCTCGAAGTAGCCCGAGTCCGAAGTAGGAGGGCTATTTTACAAAATGTAAAAATAAACGAATGTAGTTTTTATAAGGCAATATAATTAATAAAAAAATTATACATTAAATACAAACGTTTCTGAAATTTTTTATGCAAGAGTGTAATTTAGGGATAAAATTACTCGAATTAACAAAAGTTAAATGCAATAATGTATATTTTACTTTAATAATTAATAATAACGCAGTTGTTGATGATATTTGAATTAGACTCGAAATTTAAAGAATCTCTTCAGGTCGGTTTCGACATTTTCAAGCAACTACTGGGATTTCATTATATTTTTATTCTTGAAAATGTCTTGAAAGAATAGTGTTGCTTACGGGTTATGGCTTTCTGATGAGTTCTAACAAGAACGAAACAGCCTGTCATTGTCTATCTGTGCCCCAGGGAACCCATTACCCTTGGCGTCCCTGTGTACTTTAATGCAAAAGATAGACGCACAACTCTTTCCGCTTGCCGCTAAGCTTCTTTTTATATATTTTAACGGACACTAAATTCCACTATTATTATTCCTTATTATTGCCTTTATTTGGCATCAAAAAAAAAAATTACAAAGTTAAGGCTCTACCACGCGCAAATTTAGAGGATGAAAAACACCGTTTCGCTACTGCAGGATTCTGCAAAGGCTATTTGAAATATTTGTCGGGACAATTTTAAATTTAATAAAGGAATGTTTGTATTTCTAAGGTACAAAGCCCTTTTTTGAAAAAAATAAGAACTTGTATAAGAAAATGCCCACTAAAGGTGCGTATTTTTAGGCACTTTTCCAAGGTTAATATCGTAGCTAAGAATTTTTTTTTCAAAAAAATAGCCATGTACCTTAGAACTTCCATGTCTTATCTTTAAGACTTCAAAAATTGAGACAAAACAATATCGTAATAAGTCCGTTATCTTGCAGCGCGCAACTCATGTTTTAGGTAAATTTTGTTGTCATGTTATAGAAGTTGCCTATATACAGCTGAATTTATTCTCGGCTGACGTGAAACAATTTACATCCAGAGAGAATAATGATACACTGAAAAAAATTATAGGTGGTCGAACAAGAAGTAATTTCGGGGAACCGGGAACTTACGACAAATCCCAGGATGTATGGTAACCCTGGTATATTAACTCTTAGATCTAAAATTAAAGTTTAATTTGTCTTGGTAAAGGGTGATAGGTGTAATAAAATAAAGCCATTTATGAAGGTTCTAAGTGAGTAAAGAAACCAACTGTTGCATAATGAATCTATTTCTATTCGATTGTTTTATATTTTATGCTTATTATACAGGCTCTATATATTGTTTATATAGTGAGCTTCTGTCTAAACCTGTTAAAATATAAATTCATTTTAAAGGTGAAATGTGTTTATTATTTTATCCATGGTTAAACGATTTAAAAGTAGTTGTCAGGCACGAATTTGGCGTTGGTCACATGACATTTATCTGTTCATGTTATTGGCTCGCAGCTACAATTTGGTGCAGCGAGACTACTGTATAGTGACAATGCTTCTAAGAAGCTAGGTAGGTAATAAATAAAAATTGGACAGTATGCCACGCAGAGTAATAAAATACAATTTTTTGTTAGGCATGGGCGTCCATAAAGAGGGCAGTTGCCCCTGTCTCTTGACCAAGGGGGAGCGGGGGGGGGGGGGGGGGGGGGGATGCGACAAAACGCAAAGTTTTGTTTCTTTTGTAGCCACTTTTGAACGGTGGAGAAAGTGTAGAAAAGGCTGCGAAGTATTTTATTTTATAGAATTAACTTTTGAGAACTTACACGTTTTTTTGGCTACCCCCCTATCACTTTATGTTTATAAGAAACATTAATACCGTGATTTTGTATCGGATTGGTGCGACGATACGGTACTACCTCCTGTTGTTTCTGTGTTACTAAAAAAAAATCTAGGTACTTACTTTTTTTCTTTTGAAGGTGCAGCGCAACTAATCGTCAAAAATGTCTGTTTAAAGGTTGTAATCGTCAAAAACATACCACTTTAAAAAAAATTAATTATAATGGCACGGAACGCGACGGACAAAATACTGCGCGAGTTAGTAACCACAGTCAACAAATCCTGGAACCAGCGGGACTTATCTAATAAACATGGTGAAAAATTTGTAATATAAGAAAATTTTGATTGAAAAACGATTGACCTTACGAAGTATTTGATAACCAATGCTGAAAACCTTTAGTTTCAGGGTAGGCCTGTGCCTCCCAATTTTGAAAATTTGACAGTATATGCTAGTGCTGACGGGGGCGATCGGGCTAAAATATATTTATAATGGTGGCACTTCCCGTTATACCGGAAGTAAGTGTCAACTTGCTTATTTTAAATAGAATACTCTATATATTACTACATTTTTGCATTCTACGCAAGAATTTAGGCATATCTTGTATACCATGTCCTATACCTATGTCTAAGCGTTTTAGATATTTTTAATGGATTTTTTATAATATTTTGATAACTATTAATATAGGGTGTTTAAACAATACGATTAAAAATTAAATTGAAAAACTGCAAAAAGACTAGATTTTCAAATGGAAATACACAAACTTTATAATTATTTCTTATTTAGCATTAAAAATAAGGGTAAGTTTGTATATTCCAAAAAATTTTAGTTTTAGAAACATTCCCAACTTAATATTTTTATGTGGCGATTTTGCTGCAGATTTTAAGTTTAGTTACTTTTAGTTGGCTATAACGGCGTTGAAAAACAATCAAATGCGAGAAAAATTTATGAAGCTGTCACTTACCATTAAACCATTAATTGTCATGCCTGTGCGCTTAAATTGTACATACAAACGAAGATTATTTAAATTTATTTATTATTTATGGAGAATGTGTTAAAGTTATATCAAGAACATGGGACACATTTGCCAATCGATATCCGCAAAACAGAAGCCATCACAATGTGCTTATTAATAATGTTCAACATTTTTGGGATATACAAACTTACCCTTTTTTAATGCTAAACTAAAAGTAATTATAAAATTTGGGTGTTTCCCTTTGAAAATTTAGACTTTTTGCAGTTTTTTCAACCTTATTGTTTAAACACCCTGAATTCATAGTTATCAAAATACTATAAAAAATCTAATAAAGCAGGTCCTTTATAACAAGGAATCCCGCTTAAATTAAATAAATATAAGGCTTCTTTATAGAAAAAATTGATAATTATTTTAAGGCTTGCAAACGTCATTCTTAACAGAAAAATTCAAATATGTCAAAAACGCTTAGATATTTATAGGTATAGGCATACAGGGTAGGGACTTTAACTGGAATAAATTCGATATTATTAAACTTGCTAAAGTTGCGCCTACAAAATTTGGTATGTGGGGGTTTTAGAGCATGCGGAATTGGATTATGATGTCGGCGCAGTTGCCAGATTTCTCAGCTTTGCACTGCACGTAGTAATTTTGTTATTTTAAATAGCATGCCCTATTTATTTTTATTGCAGTGAATTGGTAGTGTCAAATTTAGTAAGATCTCAAATTTACAAAATTCTATCTTCACTAGTTTCTGAGCTATGGCAACACTGAAGTTCCCTTAAAAAGTACCGGGACGCTTGTCTACCTCTATAGTTACTAAGTTATTGACAAGATTCAAGAAAAGTTCTTGTCTTTTCAAAATGGCCTATTTAACTTAAACTTTAAAAATAGAAATTCTCATGGTACTTTTTAATGGAATTACAGTATTGCCATAGCTCAGCAATTAGTGAAGATAGAATTTTGTTAATTTGGCATCTTATTAAATTGGACACGCCCAATGCACTGCAATAAAAATAAATAGGGCATTCCATTTAAAATATTAAAATTACTACGTGTAGCGCAAAGCTGAGAAATCTGGCAACTGCGCCGACATTATAATTCAATTCCGCATGCTTCAAAACCATACATACTAAATTTTGTAGGCGTAACTTCAGCCGTTTTAATAATATCGAATTTATTCCAATTAAAGTCCCCACCCTGTACAAAATCTGCCTAGAATCTTACGTAGAATGCAAAAATGTAATAATATATAGGATGTTCTATTTAAAATAAACACGCTGACACTAGGGTTGCCAACCCTCCCGATTTAGTCGGGAGGCACCCGCTTTTTTACTTAACCTCCTGCCTCCCACGCACTTAAACAAAACTCCCGCTTTTCCAATAACACGACGGACGCCTAATAACTATACAGCTGCCTTAGAGAGGGGCGACCTTTTTTTTTTAGAAAGCACGTTTGATGATAGGAGGAAGAAATATAAAAGGCACGCCACAGCGTAAGGTCAACGGGGTATCGACCTTTTTTTTTTTAGAAATCATCAATATAATTATTTTAAGCACCTCAAAAAAAACTTGTCCTCCAGGCACTATCCACTTCCCGCTTTTCAATTTTTAACATCTGGCTACCCTAGCTGACACTAACTTCCGGTGTAACCGGAAGTACCACCATAATGAAATTTTTTTAGTCCGGTTGTCCCCATCAGCATTACCACGATGGCAAATTTTTAAAATTTTCCTATGTATAGTTTTCCATATATAGTTCGACGCGGTTCCCGGTGGAACACGAACACCCTGTTTGCAGGTGCTTTTATACCTATTATTAATTAACACTTCAAACTTTCTGCTCTACCTAATTTTATTTTTTGTAAATAATCTATAGCTTTAATAATAAAATAAGACAAAATTTAAAAGATATATCCGTATAACGATTAGGTACATTATTTTAACTAAGAATACAATAACAAGTACTTATTTTCCACAAAACAAATTTCTCGTCTCCGAAATAAAATCAACCAGAACTCATTAGCATAATAAAGAACCTACCGCCTTGTATCGTGGTTTCAGTGTGTGTCGATGTTTACGGAATATTTTTCACCACGTCATAAGCTCGCTAGTATGCCCACTTCGGGTGAAACTCTCTTGCAAATAAATTTCTTGCTGCACAAAATTCCGCCTTAAATATATTATTACAAGATATTTCTACCAAATGAGGTGACGTTCACTACTAAGAGCGCTCCATCACTTAACTTCTTAAAATTACTTATTCACTAAAACATCAATTTAATTAATATAGTTTTACTTTTAACAGCAACTTTCCTACGTAACCGCCTATTTAGTTATAATGGTACCGTTAATTTATACAGCAAACTATTTGTAGGAACTGTTGGTGCGCCGAGGTGATGACCCTTCTGAAGATCTCGAGTGTCTCTGCCAAATTATGCGCACTTGCGGTCGAATCCTGGACACAGACAAGGGCCGGAATCTCATGGAACAGTATTTTGACCGAATGCGCTCGTTTGCCGACAATATGGATATGCAGCCCCGGATAAGGTAATTTTTCCATTACATACACCACTTCACTACATGCACTAAAAATTATTACCTAGGTTTTGAGTTACTTTTCTATACCTTGGAAAAACATTCGTTTTTAAATGGGCTTTTTCACTATAATTGAATTTATATTCAGAACCAACATCCTGAACTAAAACATATTGACAATATATCTCAATAATAAAAATTTCCCTAGAGTATCACAAATCGTATGTAGAAACAATTAAAAACACGTAGCGAAAGCAGGCACTTTAAAAACATACGATGAGAAGAGATGTACGTCATATTATCAGCGCAATTCTTTTATTTGCCAGTCGTGCGACCAATTATACTTCGTCTTTGTTTCGATAACTTCAATAGACATAGACAGTTTAGAAAAAGGAAACCAGTAGCGGAACCACGAACAATCGCTTTCAAGTCGGATCGACAAGGAGAAGTCGACGACTCTCTTGTCGAAGCGATCGAAAATTCGTACCACAGTCAATCGCTTTACCGAAATCGTCATCTATTCGGGTGTTTCCGCTCTGTCGATAAAGACTTATAATCCATTCTAAAAACATTCCCTATGTTTCCTAGGTTATGATTAAAGGCCAATAATTTACAGAAAAAAAGAAGAATAAAATAGGTTATATTTTTGTTTGTTTTCGCGCGTTTATGGTCGTTTTTAAATATTTGGAGAGTTTCAATCGTTTATTATTTTGTGAGTTATTATAGTTTATTGATCAAAATGTTACCAGTAAATATTTTAATGGACCGCAAGAGACGTAGGTTACCGTCTACGACGTTTTAATTTGCAGAGGATGCGAATGTGGGACTCATTCAATTATTTTACTGTGGACGACGTGGAATTTAGACGAAGATACCGACTGACTAAGCCGCAGGCACAAATGCTGGTGGATATGCTATTGCCCCACATGAGGAATATTCCGTGAAGAGGTGCATTGTCCCCACGGACAAGAATATTTGCGGCACTGCAATTTTTCGCTACTGGCAGTTACCTCATGGGGCAAAGCGTAGATATTTCAGTACCAAGCCAACATTCGATGTCAAACTGCATTATTGAAATTTCTTTCATCATAACAAATAATTTGGGTCAGAGATTTATTCATCATACCAATATTTCTACTTACCGTGTGTGAAAGAATGGCAAATAATTTTTTTTAAAATTTCCGAAAAAAACAACATAAACAAACCCAAACAAAACTATATTTCCGTAAAATGATTGTCGGTGGTAGCGATTTTGTAGATTAACCTTGAGTCAGGGTGAGACGAAGAGAGACGTAAGGGGAAATTGTCGACAAACTGTCGATTACGATTGTCTGTGGTTCCACTGCAGACTCGAGACCTTAGTCGGGTAGGAGTGCATCGTTTATACCAGATTTTGTTTAATTATTTTCTCTGTAAATATTTGAAGAACTTAAAAACTGAAACTGTAGAAAATTTTATTTTTTCTTGCTCTCTACGATAGGGCCAACATAAATATTTAGTGGAAAGGCCATTGTTCCCCAAAATTATTTCTGGTTATCATTGATCTTAAAATATTATCTTAATGGGCTCTTTCATTAAATTTTGATTTTGGTTGTAATGTGTAAAGGAACAAAAAATACAATTTTCTGTGTTTGTACTTTTTGATATCACTGAGAAAATAAATAAATAAAAAAACTATTGGAACAAAACACGGACTTTATTGAGTATACGTCATAAAAACGGCAGCTTGACAATGTTGCCAATGTTCTCTAAAATTTTTATATTATAATACAATGAAAGTCTGAAAAGTATTCCAATAGAAATAATTATCCAAAACTGAAAAATAAAAAAAATATTATTTCCAAAATGTTACCTATATTTTGTCTTAAAATAGGTTAATTAAGTTCTAGGAACAAAATATAATATTTAACTAGCATAAAAGGTTTCACATTTGGCAACACCGAAATTATTGACAGAAGACCAAGCTAATAAAATACATAAAAATTCTACAATAATTCGGATGTAAGTTGGATGTAAACAAAAATACCGACATGACAAGTGAAAAGATCGGTAACGATGCTCACTGTAAATTTTTATCGGAACGACGTTATCGAGTAATCTCGCCAGTTTTTAAAATTTGTGCATGTTTTCAATGAGCTGCAATAAATTCTTGGTATGACCTAAGATGATGATAAACTCCTATTATAGCACCGACTTAACAATTTAAATGCCAAACCTATTAAATATGAGAATAATGAAAGAGCCCATTGCTGCCGACACAATCAACCACTTTAAAAACCGCCACGTTTGTTACAAAACGCTAAATTTTTAATTAATGGACATGAAACTCTGACTAATGGTTTCAACGGCATAGCCGCCTAACTTAACCTAATAATAATACTTCTTTAGAGTCTCATCAAAAATAATGTGGCATATGCGATTTTTGATATAACTGAAGATTTACCAATTTTTTTTACTCACTTTTGTGTATTTTTTAATTTCACAATAAATTTATCTGCATTAGGTTTATGTTGAAAGACATCATAGACTTGAGAAACGACGAATGGATGCCTAGAAAAGCCACAGTGGTCGAAGGACCTGTTCCAATGGCACAGATCAGACCAGTAGAAGATGATCGAGGAGGTTTTAGAAGGTATGTAGCACTGCCTTGATCAATAGGACATGGGATATTTTTAATGAACATTTATTTTTGGCGGGAAAATATTTTGTCAAACCGTAAACGATTTTTACTGTTTATAATAAACAAAAATATAACTTTAATGCAATCGATTTTTTGGGTATAGTAAGCTAATATAATACAGTGACCTGCAGAATTGTCGCTCCATATGGAAAACTTTTTTATTATTAATTTCACAGAAAATGTTGTTCTTAATAAAAGTTTCTACGTCCTCTTAAACTAAAAAGGCGCTCATTAAAATTGGAAAAGAAGCTGTAGTGCGTGCGAAGGATATTCAATTAAAAAAAAAACGATCCGGTGTAAAGTACTCTTATTTTTCGTTTTAGATACAATTTTTATTTGTAAAAGTTGTTTAGATTAAAAGTTACGTAACGGCCTTCTATAAAAAAAAGGAAAATAATCTTTTTTTGTCTTACCCTGTATAGATTTTTTTACTTAACTTAATTTTTATAATTGGGAAAATAAGACTTTTTTAAGTAATAAAAAACTAAACACATTGTCTAAAATTAATTTTGCTTTAATTGCTCCAAAAATAAACGAATTTTGGCATTTTTTTTTGGAATGGCTTTAGAAAAATTATAAATAACGAGAAATTTAAAGTTTGACCAATATTTAAAAGTAAACATTAAGCAGAACTTTTAAAAATAATTTGATTTCTTTAATCTAGTCTCTATACAGGGCATTTTCGTTTTTTGACGGGACATTTAATTCTAAACAAATTTTAACAATTAAAATTGTATCTAAAACGAAAAAACTACTTTACTCTTGACCAACTTTTAAAAAATCTCCCTTGTATTAACCATAGTTTTTTTCAATTTTAACGAGCGCTTTTTTAGTTTAAGGGGACGCTGAAACTTATTAAGAATAAAATTAAAAAAAAATTATCTGTGAAATCAATAATAAATAAGTTTTCCATACTGAGCGAGAATTTTGCCAATCACTGTATATATACTATTCATTCATAAAGTAAAATTGACATAACTTGTTTCATTTTATTTTAGAAATCATAACCAGCACGACCACCGAGATTCAGACCGCAACCAGACTGATTCCCTGTTCCGACTCCCGTTAAGAACCAGAGGAGGCATCGACGACATGCTAGCGGGGTTAAGTCTAAGCTCATCGCAATCTCCCCTTATTCCCGTAGGACCGCCTTTCGGCGGCCCCAATGGATTTGGGGGTAGGGATGGTCGAGACCCGCCCTTCAGGGGTGATAGAAGAGGTAACCAAGGATTTAATAACGCTGGTTACGAAGGGAGCAGAAGGGGACACTACAAACATAACCAGACAAATTCAGGGTCCAATTTTAATAGCCGTAAGTACTACAGCAAACCATTAAATAGTATCTTTATTTACATGCTAAGCAACGAATTTTTACGTCGAAAAAATATAAATTATACTAAGAACTACTATGAAGATCAAATTTTAATGGCAACGAAACAGTGAAAAAAAATTTCCACGTAATTCGATTTTACATTGCTATAACTTTAGGGTCCTAGTAGAATAAATATGAAAAATATAGATGAAGGTGTTTCAGGTTATTGTTATATAGGGTGAGCCAACGATAGAGTAATTTTCATTTTTGCCTTCATCTTAAAAATTGAATTAAAATACAAAAGTTGTGAGGTGCACATTTTAAAATTATGCTGGAGGTGTGGGTTGGCCCAAAAAAACGTGGCGAATATAACGGAACACCCTATATATTGTATAATTTTCTGATTCCCCATAAAATTCTTCGCTTATTTTGTAAATGTCATATGTCTAAATTTAATAGTTTTTGAGATATTGACGTTTAAAATATGGCATTTTCAGACTTGATAGGCTGTAACATTGGAACAGTTCATCTTAGAGAAATATGGATTTCACCTCTCTATCTTAGTTTTTTATTCTCTATCCGAAGAAACCAACTTCCGATTTACCATGTTAAACCAAGAAAACGGTTTTAACATGGTAAATCGGAAGTTGTAATTTTTAGATAGAGAATAAAAAATTAAGACAACCATTTTTCTCTAAGATGAACCGTTCCAATGTTACAGCCTGTCAAAGTATGAAAATGCCATATTTTAAACGTCAATATCTCAGAAACTGTTAGATTTAGATATAAAACATCTTATACAAAATAAATCTAGAATTTAGTGGCGAATTAGAAAATAATACAATATATAGGGTGTTCCATT
Source organism: Polydrusus cervinus (assembly GCA_935413205.1). Classification (NCBI taxonomy): domain Eukaryota; kingdom Metazoa; phylum Arthropoda; class Insecta; order Coleoptera; family Curculionidae; genus Polydrusus; species Polydrusus cervinus. Next base: position 50,895,565 of record OW284514.1, read on the forward strand.
TAAAAAAACCTAAAATATATTCGTCACGTTTTTTGGACCGCCCCCTATACTCCAATATAATTTTAAAATGTGCACCTCAATGATCTCTACAACTTTTGCATTTCGAATGTTTATCTAATTCTTGAGATAAAGGAGAACATGAACTTTACTCTATCGTTGACTCACCCCCCCAACATTTTAACTTGTTTCATTGTTTTCTTTAATACTGTAAAATGACGGGGTATTTTTTATCACTTAAACGTGGTGTGATTTACAATAATGAGACACTTTAAATTTGATAGATCATAAAACACTGACGTTGACAAATATTACACTTGTTTTTATTTTTTATGTGGTTAAATTATTTCTGTGACCGTAAAATATAGACAAAACCGAAATAAAGCCGACTTTTTATCTAAACATTTGTTATCTTTAGAATCCAACAAAGACCTTGCTCCCCGTTTCAAACGTAACAACCTCATCGTAGCCAAGGAAGAACTCCAAGAAGTGGAGCTTCGTCCAAATTCGATGCTATTCAACAAAGCGTCGGTGCGCAGTAACAACGCTGTTAACACTGGGCCTCAACCGCCTCGTACTCTCCAGCCCGAATTACCCTCGTTCGGTGGTGGTAAACAGCCACCTAGTGCCGTGAAGGAGCCACTGCCCATGAAGCAGCTTGCACAAGAGAGACCCAAGTCTAAAAAGGACAAGGTAAGAAATATTTGGGCCGTGGGAGTATTATTATTCAGTGACGAGTAACAGTTATAAAATTTAAGCAAAAATACATTTAGATAAGACTTGTTTCCTGTAAATTAGTTTTGTGTGGTAAATCCAAAATTAATACTAAAATCTCTTGCTGCATTATCTTTTGGCCCGTTCCAAGAGGTAAAAAGTACTTTGCCAATTTAGCAGAAACCTCATATATTTTCTACCTATTTAAAAGATGCCGCAGGTCCTCAATTCCCTTCAAAACCATGGAACCATTACGTTGCTGCCCTTTTCCCATCTAGCCCTAATGAAAATTCGATAATCCCTACATTCCTATCTAGAACCGTTTTGATTTTAAAAATCTATTTAATACCTGCATAGATGGCTTTAAATATAACCCAATATTTTCTTTTTCGCATTTTATACAGTAATGCACTAGATTAATGACCTCACAGTAATAGGTCACTTTACAGCATAGCATCCATTACTGTATAAAAAAAATCGTTTATTTTAATTAAAAGAACAATTATTTAAGTTAGAAAATAATGCAACTGCTGACCTCGCCGTATTAAGTAGTTGTTGCTGAACACTTTTTTCATTCACCACAAGTCCTAATGGGACTTCTTGGGGTAGTCCCAGTTGGACATTTTTGAATACCCCTTGAGAATTTTTCTTTTGATTTTCAATGCTTTCTTCTATGTATCCTTCAGCTACGCTTGTGGACCGCTATCCCCCATGCCGTTTGAGATCCTGAATATTAGCGCCATTGTCAGCAAGAAAAGTTGCAGATGTTTTCTTCTCAAACGATGACCGGTGTAGCTTGAAGCATCAAGTTTTAGAGATTTCGCAATTTTTTGCGGGATTTTTGCGAAAGTGTTAATGCCAACTGGCTGTACTGTACATTTGCCATGACGATAAAACAGGAGAAATCGATTGTGCCTTACTGTTTTGGGTCTTAACAGTAAGTACTTGTGGTAAATTTTATACCCGTTGCTGTCTGATCCTACAGTAAATACACGTTTTTTCTTTGTTTTGGTATCATGTAACGTTACTATTAGCATTGTTCCTGAATCCTCTATATCTTCAGATGTTAAACTGCATAGCTCTGCACGCCGACATGCGCCATTCAGCCCAAAAATTAATACCACTTTCATTAACAGAAACGCGTCGTCTGGAGCTCCCTTCAAAAACTTCGTGACGTTTTCCATGGTCAAAACTTTTGATTTTTTAGGTTCATATTTGTCGTTTTGACGTTTCAAAAAAGCGATTAACTTTTTATATTGTGAAATATCCGTATTTTCACTGATAAGTATTGTGCTTTTGATAGAGTATGTAGACCATAAACTGGAAGCTTTGAGGACTTTTGCCTAAAACAAATAATAAAATTAATAGTACCTATAACCACACTTTAACCATATAAAATAGCTTAACTCTTGTAAAAGTATGCCAGCATCAAATTTTTAAAATTAAAATTCTTGGTGTTTCTCCATTCGCAGAACATATATGCTTTCTCGTATCTTTCCTTGGATTTTACTGGAAGCAAACTTGAAGAAGCTTCGCGGGCTGCATTCAGGATATCTTCCAAGTCGTTTTCATTAGCCATTTCCATAATTTTTGTGAAATTCACTCTTTAAATATGATTTTATTTGGATGCTGTCAATAGTCGTCAAACACAAAAAAAACATCTTCTTTATATTGCTAAGTTACCGAGAAATACTACTAAGTTTTTGTAGATTTTCTTCAGTAACTATTCTTTTTAGATTGTAATACGAAATGCAAAATAATAACTTACAAAATGCGAAAAAATAGTATACGCACCTCGTCAGAAAAGTGATTTTACTTGACTCGTATGGAAATTAAATCCTCGCTTCGCTCGGATTCAAACTAACCGTACTCGTCAAGTAAAGTTCCACTTTTCTAAACTTGATACGTAATGTAGTATTATTGCTAAATTTATTTAAAGTGCCTAGGCACCAGTTATGAAAAAAAAATATTTTTTTGTTTCAGGGTCCAAGCAAAGAAGAAGTACTAAAGAAATTTAACACATTACTCGACGAATACTGGAAAGGAGAAGTTGATTTAAAACAAGCTATAAACTCTTACAAGGAACATAAGGTTCCTGATAAATTTGTTAAGGAAGTAATTTTGTCTGGTTTGTCATTAGCAGTAGATAAATCAGGTTGGTTTATTTTGCTTTTATTATGCGCATATTTTGGTTAATATGGAATTCAACACATTATTTTAAAAACAATTTTGACAATTTCAACAGCCAATTCAATTTTGTAATTTTTTTGTCATGTTACACAGATCACCCACTATGACACCGATACCTCAATCATTATGATATAAAAAGTTTGACAGCTTCATATTCCAAATAAATTTCAAAATGTCACATTTTGGCAAGTTGTATTTTTAATAAATAAATAATTGAGCGATAGAAGAGTTTTGTACTTGCATTGTCTTTATTTGCTTTAAATCACAACGTTTTAACTGGTAAGTATCTCCAGTCGTCTTCAGGTGAATACTGTTTTGTTGCAAGTTATTTTATCTTTTTATCAAAAAATTTTCTAACCGAATATCCCTCGAACATTGACAATAAATGCCTCATAATTTTGCTTTTTCGGCTTTTTTCCTCTTCGTTCGCTGCCAGGGCCCCCGAGGGGACCTACAGCTTAACGTGGGCTGTCAGAAGCATTACTCAATTCGGAAAGTTCAAGAACAAAGTAAAGTGCTACCTTCTTGACAAAATTTTTTATGATATTCGAGAATGAAACTTAAAATAACTTTTCTTTTTCTTACTTTGACAATGTCATTATTTACTTTGTAAATGTATATGGCAATAAATAAATAATAAATAAATTATTGATGGTTAAACCTCTCTTACTAAATAATCATAATAAAATTTTAGATGTAGAACAAGAAAAACTTATTAAACTCCTCGGTAACATAAAAGAAGATGGAGCAGTCTCTGGAAATGCTGTTCAAGAGGCATTCAAATCCCTGTGCCACGTTTTGGATCAGCGTGACAACGACGGGGAAGAAAAAGAAGCTGTCATTACGGCAGCATCGGTACTGTTGGCAGCAGCAGTATGCGAACATTTGGCACCACTGTCTGACGTAGCGACATTAACGGACAACGGTGCACATTATCCGTTGTTCTTGTTAGTACTACAACGGGTTAAGAAGAAGAGGGGAAAGTCCGAGCTGAGCGAAATATTTAATAAGAGCAAGGTACTTTTCCAGTATTATTGTCGATTATTGGATAGTTTTGACAATATTAGTGAAGTTTTTAAATTACATTTTTCAGTGTTAATAGTATACAGGGCGATTCATTAAGGGTGACCACCGGCTATATCTCGCAAATTACTGGGAATAGAAACTTAAGGGGAAAAAATTGTAATTAAAGTGGCCATGAGAAAATCATGGAAACAATTTTTAAGTTCCACATTTCGCAGCAAGGGGGCACAATTTTAAAAATAAATATTAAAATTCTCCAAAAATTTTCACATTAAGATCTACTTTTCGTAAAATTATTAGAAAACTTACATAATTCTCAATAACTTTGGTATAGGGCTTAGATTAAAATTGTAATAATTGAAATTACTGACACTTCTAATCGCCTTATCCGATTTTAGTAAACGTAAGCTTGTTTGGTAGAGAATGGTAAGTACTTTTAATTGTCGTATCCATTGGTACACGCTAGTGCCTGTTAAAAATTATAGATCGCAGAATTTGTAATAATAGTTTTTTTTGTTTATCCCAAAAACTTAAATCATATAGTATAATTAGGACATCATGATCGGAGAGTAGATTAAATCTGCAAAAAAAGAAAACTAAAAATCGCCGTTGGATAACTTCATTTTAGAGTTATTTGCAATAATAACAGTTTTTTTTTTATTTTATTAACTAATCATCGAACAGTAGATTAAATTTACAAGAAAAATGTCAATACCGCAGTTCAATATCTTCTTTTGTTTCAGAGTTATTGCCAAAAAAATAATTAAGTTTTTGGGATAAAATAAAAGAAACTGATATAAAAAATTGCGCGGTATAGCAACTTTATTACGAACTACCAGGTATCAATGGATACGATAATTAAAAGTACTTACCTTTCTCTTCCAAACGAGCTTAAATTTACTAAAGTCGGATAAGTCGTTTTGTAGTTACAGCTATTTAAATGATTACACTTTCAATTGCTCCCACCACTCTTATCAAAGTCGGTACGTCAATGAGGCTTTTGTGTAAAATACAAATAACTTTTTTGAATGTATGGGTGGCTACTTCAAAAATTTGGTTGCTCAGATAAACAACCATGGTCTATCGTTTTAAAATATTTTCAGCAATGCGGCGTTGCCGGTTCTACCCGAAACAGGTGGCAACATCGTTATTTTAAATGGAACATCCTATATATTATTTTCTAATTCCCTATACAATTCCACGTATATTTTGTATGGAATGTCATATGTCTAAATTCAATTGTTTTTGAGATATTGACGTTTAAAATATGCCATTTTCAAACTTTGACAGGCTGTAGCATTGGAACGACGCATCTAAGAGAAAAATGGTTTTCACCTCCCTGCTTAGTTTTTTTATTTTCTATCAAAAAAAACAACTTCCGGTTTAACATGTTAAACAAAAAAAAAGGTTTTACGGTTAACATCTTAAACCGGAAGTTTTACTTTTAGATAGAGAATAAAAAACTGAGATACGTAAGTAAAAACAATTTTTTTTAAAATTTGCCATTCCAGTGCTACTGCCCGTCAAAGTCTGAATATGGCATATTTTAGATGTCAATGTTTTTGTTGAAATAACAATTAAATTTAGACATATGACATTTTATACAAAATATACGTGGAATTTGTATAGGGGATTAGAAACTAAAATAATATATAGGCCGTTCCATTTAAAATAACGATGTTGCCACCTGTGTCGGGCAGAAGCGGCAACGCCGTATTGCTGAAAATATTTTAAAACGATAGACCATGGGTTTTTTATCTGAGCAACCAAATTTTTGAAGAAAACGTATCACCCGTTTTCCATAAACGTCTAACGTTCCATCCACCGTGAAACACCCTGTATTTTATATCGAAATAAGTTTGGACGCTGTAGGGCCCTGATATTACAATTTTGATATGTTGAAACGTTTAACATAATAGTATAAGTGATTCTGTTAAAATTTGGTATACTGACAGTTTTATAGTATGAGAAAAAACTTTTATGAATAATATCAATCCATTGTTGGGTTAAAAATAATTGCATATTTCAAATTTCTACGCCAATGGAAGAAAAGGGAGTTTTGCTTTGCACTTTGATTTAACATTTAGTTATAAAATCTATTTCAAAACGTTTTCTAAATTGCAGTTTTTTCAGAAAATTAGGATTATCCCTTTTTAAACCTTTTTATTATTAAATTTTCCGTATTATTTAGAGAGTGGTATAAAACATATATTTTATACATATAATTACCCGTATTTTGGATGAACTATTTTTTTTATACATATTTATTTATACAATTCAAGAAACTAGTAGTGGTAAATAGCAAGAAACAAATACATTATTGTGTATGCATTTATTCAACAAATCTTGCAGATTAATCTAATGGCTCAACTACCCGAGGCTGACAAAACAAAAGAGAGACTTTCGGAGATTTTGGAGGAACGCGAACTTACATTCCTCTACCCACTTTTACGTATACAAGCTGACCTAGCGAGACAATTAGCAACCGATCCCAACCCACAAGTGTTCTATAAATGGATTAAGGTAAAATATTGCTTGATTAAAAAAATTAAATGATTAGTAAAGGGCCCCTCCCAAAGCTTATGAAAAATAGCTTTCGGTTAATTTTTAGTATTTTCTAGATTTTGACGTCTTTATTAAAAGTGTCCATAGCCGTAATGGATTAATTATTTTATGAATAGTTTTTCAGTCATTGTGGCCTTTTAAAATTGGCAATTTTTTACTTGGAGATTTTCTTCATCGTCTGGTGTTTTCACTTGTTTCTTAAAAACTATTAACTTTTTTATTTTTCTTTATTACTGGAAAATTAGACCTTACGTTTTCTTTTGCTTATATAGAAATAAAATATGTACAGGATATTGAATAATTTATAGGCGGATTAAATAATTTATAATATTAAAAAAATTTATAATATTTAAAAAATTATAAAAATCAAAAAAAAAATGATTACCCATTTTTTAAATTTCGAAAACAAACGGCTAGATTTTATTCATATTTAATAACTTGTAGTACCAAACTATAGAGGGAAAAAATGGCTATAGGTTGATGTAGAGTATATTGTCTGGTATTTTATTTCTGAAAAAAAAAATTAAAATTTACCTAAAAACGCAATAAACGACTTTAACTTCTATGTTATAATTCATTTAATGTATTATCCAATCTGTAACATTTTTTTTTAACACATTCTGATCTTTGATATATGATTGCAATGAATTACACAAATGGAATCTTTTAAAAAAGGGAAAATTAAAAAAAGTAATTTATATTTTTTTGGTAGAATACTTTGTCTCTTGTACAAAACGCGTTTAGACTATCTTGCAGTCATAATAAAATATTATTTTTTCATAATTTATATATTGTTTTTATTATATATAAATATAATAAGTTTATTTTAATTTTATGAATATATATTTTTTATTTGCTGTAAAGTTTACACTGGCTCTTTTTCTAAAAACATTTTTGAAATGTCCTAATTAAATAATTTTATATTTTATACTTGAACAAGAGCCAAAAATATATTTGATTAAAAATGCTTTTTTAAATGTTCCCATTTTAAAAGTTTCCAACCAATTTCGATTTTGGGATTAGTGCATAAAGGAACAAAAACACAATTTTCTGTGTTTGTACTTTTTTGATATTATTAAGCCATCACTGAGAAAATAAATAAATAAAAAAACTATTGGAACAAAAGCACTGACTTTGTATCGAATATTACGTGACGAAAACGGGAGCTTGACAATGTTGCCAAGTTCTCTAAAATTTTTATATTACAATACAATGACAAAGTCTGAAAAGTAATTTAATAGAAATAATTGTCCAAAACGGACATATGCGAAAAAATAGAAAATATCCTCATATTTCCAAAATGTTATCTATATTTTGTCTTAAACTAAGTAATTAAAGTTCTAAACATTTCTGCTTAGTGTTATCATATAATAATTTTTTTAGGAAAATTTAGAATCGGCAAATTTTAATGATCCTGGTTTTATCAATGCTTTAGTAACTGTATTGATTAAATATATTACACAAGAAGCTCTATCGGCTGGAGACGAAAAAGCAATGGTAAGTTAATCATAATACTCTTAAAGCAGCATTTAAAAAAGGGATTTTTCCAAAGTGATTCAAAGTCACCATTTATTTCAGTAAGATAAACATGTTATTCGAGCTTTTCAGGTGCCTTGCTGGGAAAATGTATAGTTAGTGTAAGTCCTGGGTAGTAGAATGTTTCTAATTTATTAAGACTTATGGGTACCAATGCAAATTTATACCTTGATACTGCAATTTTTTATACAGATACAAATTGGGGCAACTTAAATAACAAAATTAAAAAGATTTTAAAATAATAAAAATAGGTTTGATAAAAATTTATTAACAATTAATTTTGATAAAACTAATTATCTTCCTTTCACTTTAAATCCAAATAACATACCACAAAATATGAATAGTATTAAAATACCTGATGACATTGAAATTTTGAAAGTTAATCAATTAAAATATTTAGGAATAATCTTTGACAGTAAATTAAATTGGAATTTTTACATAGAATATTTGATCAAAAATTAAGAAGTTTACTACCAATTTTTAGAAACATTTAAACAATTTTAAACGTAAAATAACTTTAAATATATTATGCATTAGTTAAAACTAACGGAATTTTAGGTTGGGAAGGAATAAATAGAACTTTAGTTAAAAAATTAAAATACAGAAAAGATTTCTAAAAATTATATTTAATAAAGATTATCTTTATTCTTCAATAAAATTATATTCTGAAACAAAGAAAATGAACATTAGACAACTTTACATTTACAATATCTTAATATATATATTTAAAAATAAAAATCTTGTACAATTTAAAAACCATAATCATAATACTCGCCATAAAAATGAAATAACCATAAAACCTAAAATAAATAAGTCCATAGGACAAAAAAATTTCAAATATTTATGTTTTTATTTAAATGATTATTTACCAACAAAAATTAAAAAATATATTTCATTAAAAAAATACAAAGTTGAAATAAATGCATGGATATTGGAAACTGATAATTTAAAAATATTTTTGGAAACGTTTTAATTGATATTGTTATGAATAATATATATTTCAAAATTTTATTATCCTAAATCTTCAAAAAACTGCATTTATATTTATATACATATACTTAAACGTTTTTTATTTGCAATTTAACTTTTATATAATATTAACAAATATTTAAACAAAATATTTTAATATTGTCATATATTTATAATTTAAAATATTAAGATTTGCCCCTAACAAGCACATCTTCGGGGGATCAAAGAAGAAGTTTATTAAGGAAAATAAATAAACAAATTTATTATAGTAAGTAAAGTATCTGGAAGGGCTTAAAATTATCAGCGACCATCAATACGGTTTTCGTAAGTCCAGATCAACAGGTGACCTTCTGGCATATGTCACCCATCTTTGGAGCAACACCATCGAACATCATGGAGAATCCCGGGCTGTTGCACTGGACATCTCTAGGGCTTTTGATCGTGTTTGGCACGATGGGCTTCTAAGTAAATTGCGATCCTACGGTATGCCTAATGGATTTTGTTTATGGTTAACCAGCTTCCTTAAGAACCGTTCTCTGCAAGTGGCGATTGACGGGTTTGTCTCAGACACCTTCACCATCAATGCCGGTGTTCCTCAAGGGTCCATATTGTCGTCTACCCTCTTTTTACTGTATATTAACGACCTTCTAGTAAAAACCCAAAATCCAATTAATAGCTTTGCTGATGACAGCACACGTGTCTCATCTTTTACCTTGACCCCCCAAACATCCGCTGCCGACGCACATCTTCGCAGGCAGCATGAAGTATTGCGCCTCAACAATGACCTGGAAGAAATTTTGGCTTGGGGTGACAGTAACCAAGTCGAATTTAATGCTAAGAAAACCCAGGCAGCAGTCTTCTCCAAAAAGGTTAACATTGCAGAACCGGATATAGTCATGGCAGGACACGCAATTCCCCTGACACCGTCTATTAATTTGCTGGGGGTCAATCTGGGAGGTAATCTGTCTTGGCATGATCACGTTGCCGCAATTGCCAAGGCAGCTGCACAGAAACTTGGTGTACTTTTCCGCACCAAAAGGTTGTACACACCTCATCAACTTTTGACACTACAAAGCTCAGATTCGACCATCATTAGAATATTGCTCTCATTTTTGGAGCTCTGCACCCAAGCACACCCTTCGGCTACTGGATTCCATTCAAAGGAGAGCCGTTCGTCTGATCGGCGACCCCGAGCTGACCAAGACCCTCGATAGCCTGGAGCATCGAAGAAAGGTTGGTGATTTGGCTCTCTTTTACAGATATTTCCATGGCAGGTGTTCGACTGACATTGCCCACTTGATTCCACTTAGAGCAATGCAAAACAGAAATACACGGCGAACCACTGCCGCTCATCCATATGTTGTTCAGCTTAGTACTCCTCGAACTTCACTGTTCAAGAATTCTTTCATCTGGAGAACGTCATCTTTGTGGAATGATCTTCCTGAGGTCGTGTTTCCCAATGAATACAATCTTCAACGTTTCAAGACCAACGTTAATCGCTTTTTTCGCACTCGCACCGCTCCCAGAGCGCCTTAAAGGATTTTTCCTACAGTGCAGGTGTTTTATCATAAAAAAAAAAAAAAAAAATATTGAAAATAAACTTATTATTATTAAGTTCTTTATATTATTTTTATGTAAGTTCTTGCCTTGCTTCTGCGAGTTAACCTACTTTTATTTATGACTTATTATAGCACCGCCTTAACAAAAAAACTTTGTCATTTTAGATCGAAAAGGAAAACGCCTTACTGAAACGTTACCAACCAATCTTACACGCCTTTTTACGTGACAAATCGTCCCTCCAACTCGTGGCAGTTTACTCTTTACAAATGCACTTTTATGCTCTGGGTTTTCCCCGTGGACAATTGTTGAGATGGTTCGTGGCCATGTACGAACTCGAGATTGTTGATGAAGAAGCTTTTCTTAATTGGAAGGAGGACGTAACGGACGCATATCCTGGAAAAGGACATGCTTTGTTTCAGGTAAGTTTTCTTTAGAAATTTTAGGTAAACTTGAATTTAGGTTTATTAAGTGCAAGCAACACGTTGTGAATATTGTATAACGGGTGCTCCCTCTTAGTTCCTGTCTTCTACAGGGTGATTCATAAGTTGACACTTCTTTTTTAGCTGTGTATAGAGGGCATTAAAATAAACAACATTTTCAAATACCTTTTTTTAAAAAACTCAAAAACAAGGTACTTACATTCATTTATTACACTATGGATCATATACAGTCCTGCATAACTTAAACATAATCTCGATGCTGCAGCCGCACTTTGACGACACTCACCGTAAATTAGCACTATATCTATATCTACTAGTTCATTGTTTTCAAATTTTACCATTTTCACGTTTCACCAGTTTAAAATTAACTTGCTTCAGAAAAACACATTGCAGCGAATTGCCAAATAACTGACCACAGACCCGTAAATTGCCTGACTAATAAGACAAACAACATAAAGTATAGCAGGCTACGTTTTGATGACCAGGCCCGCACTTAGATTTTTACTTCTGTATCAACTTATGAATCACCTTGTATAGCTCAGTTATTATTTAAGTTAGGATATTAATATATTGCAGACTTTACCTGTTTTGTAGGGGGCGCCCAGGTAAATATTTTTAATTAAACAGGGTGTCCCAAAAAAGGTTGACGTCATGATAATTTTTTTAGATTACATGTATTTTGTTACTTATTTGGGTGTCTATTATGGTTACCTAAATACACTAAAAATTAGACGGAAATCAGTTCGGTGATATCAACAACAAAAAAACAGTTGTGAACGTTTTTTTTTTAAAGAAATGAATACAAATAGTTTCTTATTGAGAAAATAATACAAGGTACTTATTAAGTTAGGCCTAACCTAATAATCTTGTTAACAAAGATTGATAACAGCATTTCCACCTCTAAATCTCACACATTCGGCGTAACCCGCAGCGGCAGATGAAAAGCGAAGGGATTCCCCGAGTACTGACGATATCAATATTGCGTCATGCGTCTCCCTCGTGGCGTATAGATCGTTTCCGTCGAGTGAGATACGGCAACGCTATATAATAACCCACGCACAGATAATCGCGGTTCAATTGTATTTTTAGGAACTCAAAGTCAAACTTTATTAAGTTTCAAAAAACAGCTACAAACATGCTATTTAGATCCGGTTGTACAATAAGAGCTTAAGTACGAGTTTTGTAAAACTCGATCTAAAGTTGAACTCGGTTCTACTAAGATTTTATTCTCAGGTAAGTTGTCAATTTTCTAGGCTTAAACCAAGTTATTAATAACATATAACCCCTTATAACAAACCTTATAAACTCTTTTTGACTTCATAATTTGTGGTAATAATATTTTAAAGTTATGAATGCGAATGAACACTTTCTAGATTTAACAGACGAATCGGATGACGAAGATTTTATGGATCTTCTAGGAGCTATAAAAAACGCTCGAAGATGGCCCCAAAACTACGACCGAGACCTGATCATATTCAAATTTTCGTAATTAAATTTAGTCTCGATCTTTTTCAAACATTCTATTTTTTCTTTATTAGTAATATTATCTGTTTTTTTATTTTCCAAAATACCTTTAAACTCCTTAACAAAACCTAATAGCAGACATTCTTCTTTGAAAGTACAATTTGCATATAGTTTTGTGTTAGAATACATGGAAAAAGTAGCTGCTATATAAATACCCAAAACTTTGACAACAAATAAGGTTTGATGGTTTTTTGACAGTCTGACCATTGCCAGCATTAATTATTGATCCCACCTGTGCAGACCTGTGGTTAGGAATTGAATATACAATTCCTCTTTGAACCAAGTTCAACTTTAGGTCGAGCTTTACAAAACTCGTACTTAACTCTTATGGTACAACCGGATCTTAGTTAAGAACCTATATACTTTTACCCCGGACTAAGAACTTGTGATTGTTTAGGTAAATCAATGGTTGACTTGGCTACAGGAAGCGGAATCAGAAGACGAAGAGGGGGATGACTGAGCGACCCTGTCCCAATAAAACGAGGCCGTTTGTCAATGAACCTGTCATGCAAATTTTTTTGTAACCACGCCCATCTTAGTAAACTAATTCATAAGTTAAATAAGCTAACCAAAAGTGAAAAACTTATTAAAAAAAAAATTAAAAACTGTTCTCAAATATTTTATGATTGTACTGTTCATAGGATAAGCATTTGAAAAGGGATTTATTTAAAAGTATGAGTTTGGATTAATGTTTTTTTTAGGTTATTGTAGATGGTGATTAGGTTCCAAAATAAATTAGATAAAAATGTTCTGAACTACCTAACATAAATTATCGAGACTAAATTAGATAAATAGTATAGTATTACTCTGAAAATAATTTAAAAAAAGCGAAATTTTAAAATGTTTCAGATGTAAGTATGTTCAGTGTATTTGATTTTGATAAGTTAATTATGACAAAAGCAATAAGGCTATTAACACATAGCAATGTTGCCTTTCAAAATCTAGTAGGCTGTGTTTTATATGTAGTCGCATTATTTTATTTTTGATAAGGTCTTAGATTTGTTAGGTAAAAAAATAATCTTTCCCACAGATGCCCATAGTTTTGGTACGACCGGGCTACGCAGGTTATTGTACAGGCCAAGTCTGAAGTTAATATCTTGTATATTTTATGGCACATGATATGCAAACATTAATTCAATTGAGGCCAGACCCGAGTCTCGTGCCGGCAAACTGAATTATGAACAGGCCACTTGATAAATAGGATTTGTGCAGCCCGACCGTTATAAAGGCTTGGGTATGTGTGGATTGTGTGGGCCCTTATTAATAACGGCATCGTCGTAATACAACGTGTCTCGCGAAGTAGAACTTATAGTTCCTTGAACAAAAAGTAAGGGAATAGGTAATATAACAAAGTCAATAATAGTAACTATTTATTTGACCAATAGTGTGATATATTTTAAACAGTAATTTCTACGAAGTTTATTAGATTAGAGGAAATGTGCCATTTTAAAAGTTTTTTAAGATCCAGTAACTGCATTGCTGTTTTTGATTCATGAGATACAGGGTGATTTGTTACAAACGTGCAAAATTTATTTAATAACACAAAAGGTCTTAGTATTAGAAAAAGTTCTTCCCGTATAAACGTATTTCTTTCTTTACAAAATGACGTTTTCAGTTTTTTTATATCGTTTGTTAGAACTGAGTTATCACCAACTTTAGTTTTTTAAATATGAATCTGGATTTTTTAATTTTATTTATTTTTATAATTATACGTTTTACCCCAAATACAATGAATTATCATTCAGCCCTATTTACTTACGTTTCGAAAAAATAATTATTACATCATCAGGAAAATTTAGTATTGAAAATCAAGGAGTCCGTTTCTAGCATTTAATGAAATTGAATTACTAATTTAAACCGCGGTCCAGTTTAAATCGTAGATTGTCAGAAATGGTCGTTTTATAATGTGGAATTGACAGCAAAGTTCAATTTAAGAGTGATCAACCTGGTTACATTATATTGAATTATGATTAGGTAAATCACTCTTAACTCTAACGTTGCTGTCGACAATCTATGATTTAAACTGAATCTCGGTGTAATCGACTTTACAAAATTGGCCCTTGGCAAAATATTAATTTTTTTTTAAAATTCATGAATGAACGTTTTAGTTTTGTACCCAATTTTCCTGATGATGTAATATTTTTTTTTCGAAACGTAAGTAAATATTTGAAAAATAAAAGTTGGCGACAACAACTGAGTTAAAACAAAAGTTTTTATTCTAAGATTTTTCTTTTAATACCGTTTAAGTAAAATTAGTTTGTAGGTTTTTGACAAATCACGTTTTATCTTATGAATTAAAAACAATTCGACAACGCAGTTTTTGGATTTTAAAAATGGCACTATCTCTAATTTAATAAAATTGGTAGAAATGACTGTTTAAATGATACCAACAGTGGTCAATTAAATAGTTACCACCCTGTATTTAGGGTGAGGTGGTTTTATTAATCATCGAGATATTATATTGTACGCTATTGCATGTAAAAACAACTGTAAAAACTACATGTATTGTCTTCTGAAAACATTTACGAGGTATAATTATGTGTTCAATATGACAAATATAAGAATCCAGTAGCGGGCACAGAGGTTGCGCCTGCGCAAATGACCACACTCTTTCTTTTATGCTGTCAACGGTGTTATTTTGTAATTTCGTAGTTTGTTGTTGAAATGTTTTTAATATAAAGTAATAGTTGTGTTCAGTTTAAAGAATTGTTTTAACCTTTTATTACCTTTTAAGGTTAAAAATATTTGTTCATCTGTCAAATTTTTAGGCGTAATCAAGTTCTATTTACACTCTGTCCGAGGGCGACCGCATTAGTGGTAACAGCAAATCTCGGGTATATCTATGATGTCACAGAGAGCTCTCAGAGTGGTAAACTGAAAACGTTTTAAAATTGAATAAAACAGAAAATATCTTGTTCTTACTGGGTTTCCCTTATGTTCCTTTAGCAGACAAGAAATTTATGTGGTTTCTCTATGTTTGGCAAAAGCTTACATGATATCACACTAAATGGATTACCTATTGGGGTTGGTCGGTCCGGTCGGTTTCATTTTATCGCAAACATCTCCTTTATTGTGCGGTGAAATAGCGGAACTAATTAAATGTTATGCTGAATAACTAAGCCGTATTTTTGTTTGAAAGTCTTGTTATTCGTTTCACTATCCTATTATTATTTTATACTATACTCAAATTCTGTTGTAATAGAACATTACTCATTTGTGTCTTGTGTTAACAACAAGGACTACCGACGTATGTAGTGTTGTATATGTAATTTCGCTTTACTTTATAAGCGCGTCAGGTTCTGCAAACAGAATTTGCGAATAATATATTTTTTACATGATTACGGTAATTTTGTTGCTTTTCTGAATTTAATTTTTTATTTTTACTAATGGAGCGATTTTAAGAGCACCGCAAGTTTATAGCTCTGTAAAAGCAGTTACAGAATTACACCATAAATCTTAAATATAAAACCTTAACAGGTTAATAAATCTAGATTTGTAGTGCAATGATACTGATATTCTATAAACAACATTTCAATGTGCACCCATCCATTGTTATACAGTAAGCGGTAGAAAGGGTGCAGCATATGGAAACTTTTATTTTTAAATTTATTTTACGTTGAAAAAGTTCTGCGTATCTTCAAACCAAAATAATATCCATGAAATCTGGTAAAAGGGGAAAGGAAACCTTATAAGACCCTTCCTGGGTTGGAATCGCAGGTGAAAAAAAATTGAATAAGATATATAGCCGAAGTTGGTTGAGAGAATCTCAGAGTCTCCGTAGCTCAATTGGTAGAGCGACCGACATGTAATTGAGCGGTTCTGGGTTCAATTTCCAGCGGAGGCATAAAACTTTTTCAAATTTAAAAACTGCACGCCGCTAAACATTTCAGTTAAAAATTATAAATATTTTTGCTGCACACCTTATTCTGTTTTTTAAGAAATCAAAAGTACTTGTGCAAAGTAAGCGATACTTGATATTTGAGTATAACTTTTAAACTAAACTTTTCTTAATAAGGTTTTTTCTAAAGTAAAAAATGAGCGTGCTTTACTCTTAAGGCAAATTGTTGACTGTCCCTCAAATACAACAAGCCTACGACCGGATTTGATATAGTCGTCGCAACCAATTTTATCGTTTTCCGACAGACAACTGCAGTCATCAATCAGCTGATATCGGAACCTCATAAGTTTCTCAGTTTTTGAGTGAACTGCAACGTCACGTTGTGAATTTTTATGGATAGTAAACATACCAGAAATCACATGTCTTTGACTTCTATAGGTATTATTTTGGTTTTAAGATATGCAGAAATTTTTCGAAATTTAATAAATTCAAAAACTAAATATGGTGCGCACTTTTGAGCAGTCACTGTATAACAGGCATTCATATGTGAAATAAAAACTTCGTCAGTAAAGTCTCAAAAACCTCTAGTCGTTAATATGTATTTTTCCCGTAGTGTTTCTTAAAATTTTGAGTAGTAGATTACTGTATTTCTTTGAAACTAATATAGGAAAACGTTGCCGGATATCTGTACCCTCGTTGCAGATGTTTTTTTCTACAAATTTTGGTGCAGTACTGTAGATAGAACTTACCTATATCAGCTTCACTGAAAAACATTGTTGACAAATTTTATTGTTAATGATTTACCTTATCAGTTTATAAATAAATAATTAAAGTTTTCGTATATTTTTTTTGGATGTTTTATTATATATTTAAATGTCCAAACTCATATTTTAGTTAAAATGCAGAAAACGGCGGTGTTCACTTAGGTTAAATATAAATATTTTTTAGCTGAATTTATGTTTCGAAAATACATATTAATATTGTCTGTAATAAGTCTGTTCTTTCTGTAAGTGGCAGTCAATAATTTTAAACATTCGGATTTGTGACAGAGTAAAATGACTCTTTAAATGGAACAATTTGTCCAGGATCCTAAGATATATTTTGAAAACTTATGTTTGTGTTCTGGGTATAACAATCAAATTTGAATAATACGGCTCGTCAGTATCAGCACTTTTGCTTTTAATTATTGCAAAAGCTTTGGTGCGCGACTTTTCTTGAAACAAACATATATTTTCTTGGCTTAACTAACGTTGATAGATATAGCTGATTCACGGCGGGCTGTCATTAGAACTTTTAGGAAAACTTCTAAAAATATTTTTTGTAACTTATGTTTAGATATATTTTGCGATGTGCCTTCTTTAATTAACATATTGTGACTTGAAGAAATAGTCCATACTTAAAATGAAGTGAAAATTCAAAAGGAAAGAAATAAGAACACAAAGACTTCCTCCACTGTTATATTAAAGAAATATTTATGAATTGACCAATTCTCTACATGTTTCTAACGCAGAAGCATTCATCTTCAGGATAATAAACTTAACGGAGCATCAACATTTGTAGGTTTAAAGAAACCAGTTCAATAACAATGAAACGTGCATAATGTTTTTCTCACCGTTCTACTCATTGAACCGGTTTCTTTAAACCTAAAAAATTTGATGCTCCGTTAGGGTGATATCTACTAATTTCTTCTTTTTAATTTTTTTGGCATTTATTCAAAAAATCTTGAATAACAGGTCATACGTCTAAACTGAATAGTTCTTAAGATATTTACACTTATGGGACTTTAACAGGTTATAGTTTTTTAACGGTGCATCTTAGAGAAAAACGGCTTGTTCATCTAGGTTGGTTTTTTATGTTCTAATCATTCAAAAAATTATCCCTTCCGGTTTGACTAGACATACGGAAGTTAATTTTTCCAATAGAAAATAAAAATTTAGGATAGGAACGTGAACAACGTTTTTTTTAAGATACAGTGTTCAGACGCTACACACTGTCAAAGTACCAAAAATGTAATTTTTCAATTGCAAATATCTCAAAAACAATTCAGTTCAGACTTTTGACCTGTTATACTAAATACGTTTAGAATCGTGAGAAAAATCCAAAAGTTCAATCCTATATAAATTAACAAAATTGGTAGCTACTTTCGGTATAACCGGAAGTAATAGGAAAACGCCAATATTTTAGTTAAAGCGGACACAAGGAAAATATACCTAAACATAAATTTAAAAAAATATAGTTTTCTCATAAGTTCTAAAGAACGCTCGTATTAGTGAATCACCCTGTATATTAAACTTTTTACTGTTGGTCATCCATTTCAATTTTTTTTTGTCACTTTCCTACTCTTGACTATAATTTCATGTCATCAAATAAATTGCTGTCAAGAATTCATCATTATCCTGATCATCCCTTACAAGAGGAATGATGCTTATTAAACCTGCATAATGATGATATTTTTTTTAAAAATTTAGTTAATTTATATTAATAAAAGTTATGTCGGGCTGCAGAAAGTTCTTAAATAATAATTAACTAACCCAGACAATTTTTACTGTGACATAATACGACATCGCACGAATTATTTTTTCATGTTAATTTTTTTGATTAACTAAAGTTTGTAACTAGCTATTTAACGAATGACATTGTTAATAAAATCGCGAACCAAAGGTGACAGTGATTTACTAACCAGACAACTTGGTGAGCACCTACATCACTTCTTCCAGTGTCATAGATGTCGCCATCAAAGTTGTCGGTTTAGTTATTTATTATTTAAAATGTGTCTGCAACCCAGCATATCTGTCAGTAGAGGATAGAAGATCTGCAAGTTTATTTTATGAGTTCAATATGGCTTTAGTTAATATAATTTATTCTGTTGGACGAACGTTATTTTGCCTATTTTGTTTATTAAAATTACTCAAAACTGGTTTGTAAATACTCGCTCATAAAAACGCAAATTATTCTACCGTTGATAAAAAATATTTAACCTGCCGAGCGTGTCTATCAATGCGCTATTTAATAGAACTGTCATTTTTTAGAAATCTTTTTTTACAAATAGGTAATAGCTTCTCATATCAAAATGGTAAACTTCTAGACTAATTTACTGCTGTAGATGGTACATTTATTTTGTTAACATTTTGAATGTACGTGGTTTGCATTGAATTGCGGATTTATTTTTTTTTATATTATGAATTTAATTATCAATATTTTGGTGAGGAATTGTCAATCTGAATTGGATAACGCACACATACTCATATTAAGCTAGTTTAATACAGCATCTACAGTAATAGTGTACCTCCTTTATATAAACCCTCATGCTAGATCTGACGGTAACATAGTTTAGATCGATAATCTCTAATTACACGGAGACTGTTGTTTGTGAAGGTATAATATTGGTTTCCTACGACCACCTATGAAAATGAGAAAAAAAGCACGGTTAATTTAGCTAGAAAGCGCCGTATATCACACGCGTGTTGAAAAAAAGTATTTCAACACTAGTGTTGAATTACAAGGCACACTATTTAATTTAAACATGGCGTCGATTTGACAGACCACCCCTATTTATTAAAAATAACAAATTTTAGAAAGCAGTGATTGTAAAGTGTTTAACTTATTTATCATGTATTTGTCGAGTGATTTAGAGTTAGAGTGTGAAAATACGCCATCTGAAATTATAACAAATGTTAATAATATACTGGAAAATCTAATACCAGAAAAAACAAATCGCGCTGAAGAAAACTCATGTAATAAACAACAAATGTTTATCGGTAGCCATGGCGTAGGCGTAGAGAATAGAGCTCTAGCTTACATATCGTAAGATCGCAGGTTCAAATCCCATCAGGAGTATTTGACTTTTTTTTTATAAAAACATTAAATTATTTATAGAATTATTTTGAATTGAAATCTTCCTTGTTGGGTGGATTTTTTAAACTTATGTTTAATGCATCTTTCCTTGATTAAATTTAAAATTATTCATTCTGGTTAATCTAGAAGTCGATCAAGGATAAGTTCTTCCTATGATATTAAATAAAATTAAAAAGTTAAACTACAAATAAAGGAAAAACCTATTGACCAACTATGAAACCAGATATTAAGTGGAACATAATCCTAAGTATGCTAATTTCAACACTAGTGTTGAAATATTTTTTTCACAATTCAAAGGCTTTTTTAATAATTCTTTGTGGTCATAGGAAAAATAGTGTACATTACTCGTGTGAAAGTGATTATTCTAAAACTTGGAGAATTTTCGCACTCGGCTGACGCCTCGTGCTAAATATCTCCTCGTTTGACGCCTCGTACTAAATGTCTCGTCATTTCAAAAGTATCACTTTCATCACCTGTTATGTAATATACTATTAATAGTTACGTACCAAAATGATCACGTAACTCATATTTCGTCCTTTCTTTCTAGTTACCAATAACAATGGTAAACCAGGTCTAATCACAATACAATTTTTTAACTAAAGCTTCTTTGACTAATAAATTTTAAAAACACAATAATGCATCGTTTGCTACTGTACCTATTTTGGAGTGTTTGCCGAAAAACTTGCATGGTCATACAGAACACTGGTAGCTGTAACGGTGTGAATTTTACTACTGAAGGATTTTTGTTACACAGTCTTCCTAAATCTAACACAAAATATACTTTAAGTTTTCACAGATACAAGTAAAACTAGTTGTATATTTTTTTAGAATTAGCAATGATTTGATTTGTTTTTTCACCACCACAACAGGGTGGCACGCCCTCAACGCAGGATTCCATATAGCATCTAAACTACTCAACTACGCACTTTTTTTGATAATTTAAAAACAGGATTATAGGGAGGAATTTAAAATTATATAGGGTGTCAAATAGAACATATCAAACATGATTTTTTTTATATAGAACAACCTATAGTCTGACGCACGGTTCTAGAGCTACAATGCCTGATAAGGCAGGGAGATAACGGCCGCATTAAAAAGGCAATTCCCCTTAAAATAAGGTAAAGTCCATACAATTACTGTCTGGATGCACATCACAGCTTCTAACGTAATTTTTGATTCGAGTTAGGTCGTTATCTCCCTGCCTTATCAGGCATTGTAGCTCTAGAACCGTGCGTCAGACAATATATTATTATATTTTTTTCTAATTCATCATTAAATTCCACGCATATTTTGTATAAAATGTCATATGCCTAAAATCAATTGTTTTTGAGATATTGATGTTTAAAATATGGCATATTCGGACTTAGAGAAAAATGGTTTTCACCTTCCTTATCTTAGTTTTGTATTTTCTATCCAAAAACCGTTTTACTGTTAAACATTTTAAAGTTGTAACTTTTAGATAGAATATAATAAAAAACTAAGATAGCGAGGTGGAAACCATTTTTTTCTAAGATGCGTAGTTCCAATGTTAAGTCCGAAAATGCCATATTTAGATATAACATTTTATACAAAATATGCGTGGAACTTAATAGGGAATTATAAAAAATATTATATAAAGGGTGTCACATTAAAAAAAAAGCATATTTATTTGATATGTCCTGACTATTTGGGACGCTCTGTATAATTTAAAATCATTTTTAGCAGCACATTAAAAAAGGATTTCAAAATAATATATTATATAGGTTTAAATTATATCATCCGGCATGCGAACAACAAAATAGAAATATTGCGGCTATTCATATTTTCTTTGATTTCATTAAAATTACAAACTTAATTTTCGTGATATTCGTTGTTATATTTTGTATAAATTTTTTTTATTGCCATCGTCCGACAGAGGTACATCATGCGCGATGCGGTGGAAACGCACGGTTTGTTCGTGATAACTCATAGACTACTGTTGGCGCTTAAAAACAAAATCTTGCGGAAGAACTTAAAAAAGTTGGCCCCCTAGTAAGTTGGAAATGAAGACAAATATTTTTCTTTTAATTTCCGCCCGACTGGGGGGGGGGACCTTACCCCCCTTTCCACATTTTTTTTTGTTTTACCATACTTAGGAATTAACAATATGTAACACTTAAACACTTGTTAATGTGAATAAGTGATGGTAATCGAGCTTAAATTTCATTCATACGAGGTTACTTTAGTGAAAGAATGCAATAGAAAATATCAAACTTATTTCTATTTAACTAGTTCAGAAATTTCAATTTCGTGTAATCCAAATGAACAAACCAGAAAAATATTTACAAACTCCGCATATACGTGGCTTTTACATGAATGGTGCTGGTGCAGTTAATATATAACAGTTTTTAAATCGTTGTCGTTGACCATGGCAATGTCACTTTTAAATTTGAAGAAATAGTCCATACTTAGAGTGAAGCGGTAAGTTAAATAGAAAGACTTACAGTGCCTTATTTCTTTCCACTTAACTTTAATATTGAACTTTTGTTCGTGATATCAACATTCTGTATATTATGCAGCCTTGTTGCCATGTGGCATACGACCGCAAGTCATGCGTTTGTCATATGTAAATCTAGGTAGACTGGTGCAGCTGTTAAATAATTACAAATATAAAATAAACTCGGTTTTAAAGAATTATTTGCACACATTCATGTAGAAGTCTGATATTCTATAACCACTTCCTTTGTGAATAAGTGTAACTTTCTTCCTTCAAATTTCGAAATTCGAGTACTTTTTCTTTAAATATTGTATACTACATAATATTGCACGTTAAATTTATGACTTGGCTGTTTTTCGGAATACACTTTTTTTTATTTTTTAAATTTGATGTTTTTTACAACTGGAATTTCTAGACAATTCTATATTGTATTTTTCTAAAATTATTTTTTGTTCAGATTGTAGATCATTTCCATTTCCTATACACTTAGATTAGTTAAATAAAAAAATTGTACTGTCAAATTTGTGTTAATAAAATATTCGATGGTGTTTTGCTGTCGATATCATTTTACGATATTTTTTATTTCATTCCTCATATCAGTGGCGCAACCAAAAAATATTCGGGCAGTCAGGACTACGTGTATGTATTTCATGATTTTTTACTTAGGTAGGAAGGCGGAAAAGCGCTGCAGGCAGGCGAAAAATCTTTGGGGCCACGTCCAAAGTTCGTTAAAAAATCACCAAACTGCTATCAAATTTTGAATATTAAATTACTACTTTTACTCCCTATAACTCGCCCATGGTTGGATTCAATTTGTATTTGGAATGTTTTTTTTTTCACTTTTTTCTTGATTATTCCTAGCTGGCTCTTTAGAATGTTGTGTCCAATACAAAATCACAAGACGTATTACTATATACAGGGTGGCCCATTTGTGTGACAAAGTAATATACCGTCTCTACTATTAAAGATATCAAAAAAAAGTTTTTATAAAAGTTGTGATGTATGAAAAAATATATATTCTAAAATTATATTTAAACATACAGGCTAGTCCAGAAAAGTAGGACAATAAAAAGATACATTTTTTAAATGGAAACTATATATTTTAGCATTCCTTACAAAATTATCCATATGACGCCAAAGTTGCCAAAGAAAATGCAAAATTCATAAAATTTTGTAAAAAACATGGTAGTAAAAAATTACCTGTATTTGTCAATGAGAGTATCGAAAATGTCTTCTAAGCTCTTAAGTGTAGGGCTAGAAAAATCGTCTTAAATCTTAAGTACCTAAAATTTTGTACAGGGTGTTCTGTTGACGTCCAAATATACACAATTTTACTAATCAGGCAGTTTCGATTGTGAGTACATAATATCTGTTAATGTCATTTATGTCACAGTCAAACTTGCTGGTTAGTTAATTCTGGTTAAAAATCTTTGTGCAACGCAACATAAATGTGAATTATTTAATACGCCTATAAATTATTTAACGTCCTGTACATATTTTATTTTTATATAAGTCAAAGAAAACTTAAGGCTTACTTTTCCACCAATAAAGAAACAAAAGTTAATAGTTTTTAAGAAATGAGTGAAAAATCCAGAATAACTCGAAGTAAGAAGTTGCCAACTTTAAAACGCCATAACTCATAACTAGTCATAAGATTTGATTACGCCCGTGAACACTCAATCAGGATGTCAAAATCTACAAAATACTAAAAATTCAGAAAAAATTACCCAAAAGCCATTTCCCATAGGCTTTGTGAGGGGTCCTTTCGGCTGGCTAATCGGCAAACCGTTGTAGCTGTATTGTTATTTCTTTCTAATGCCGATCGAACAAGACTTTTAGTTTTTATTGTATACCGGGTGATTTACGACGAGCTTGCATTAGAACTTTTGAGGAAACTACTAAAAATATTTTTTTGAAAATCTGTAGGTTTAAGTTTATCGATATGGTCTCTTAAACTAAAATATTAACATGTTTGTCACCTCCGGTTATATCGAAAGTAGCTTCAACTTTCATTTTTTAAATAAAATTTTTATATTTTTGGTTTTTACATTAAATTTTAATTATATTTTATGGAACACGTTTTTTACCTAAGTCTACTCATTTTTGAGATATCTGCATATTTTTTGTAATTATTTCGTAAATGCATAGCGATGAAATTATCCGTATACATTTTTTAATTTAGCTCCTGGACTAAATTTTTTTTTTTATTGTATAGTTAAAGAATTAACAAATTTCAAAAAATTATTAAACTTTGCATAGAATATACAGGGAAATTCTAAGAAAACGCGTTGATATTGGTATAAAAAAGGTTATAGCAATTTTAAGGATCAGTTAATTTATCATTACATAAAATTAAAATATAGGGGGTGTTCTATTTAAAATAAGAAAGTTTTAAATGCTTATATTTTTTCTAAAATGAGCCCTTAATTGTGACCTCCCTGTATATTTTATGCAAAGTTTAATTGTTTTTTGAGATTTGTTGATTCTTTAACTATACAATAACAAAAAATGTTAGTCCAGGAGCTAAGGTAAAAAATATATACGGATAAATTCATCGCTATGCATTTACGAAATAATTACAAAATATGCAGATATCTCAGAAATAAGTAGACTTAGGCACAAACGTGTTTCATAAAATTTAATGCAAAAACCAAAAATATAATAAAAAAATGCTATATTGTATTTAAAAAATAAAAGCTCGTTGTGAATCACCCGGTATAATATAATCTAGATATCATTAAATCACTTCCTTCAAAATGGTTCACGTCTAAATAATCTGATGTATAAAGGTCACTAACATTTTTTACAACAAAACGTGTTCCACTGATAAAGTTATTTACCACCAGGTTTGGCTTCTAAAGTACCCAGATAAGATTGTTTTATGAATAAAGGAGGCACGTGAGATAGTAATGCTTAAACGTCCTTAGTATAATAGATATTTATGTTACCAGTACATCATGCGTAACTTTATTGTACAAATTCTCCTGGTTGAGCAAGTAAAACCAATAAAGAAGGGAGTAAGGTTTACAAAAACATGTAGAGCTATAATTTTACTTAAAAATTCGGTATATTCCTTTCCTTCTATCCAGAAATTAACACCAAAAACCATCTAATTAAAAAATTCAGTTACTTCTTGCAACTCCCTCTCTCTAGCTTGTTCATGTGCCCATCTTGTTTCCGCCATTTTATCGCTTATTGACCACTTGAAATGACCAATTTTTTCGCCGCATTTCGAACATTTCTTATTCCCGAACGGGGGCTGTTTTAAGTAAGCAAGAAGACATCCTTGATGGAACAGATGACCACAGAAAACCAGTTCAATATGATTTGGCGAATTCTCGTCCATTTCTAAAAGCTAAAAAAGAAGATAATGTTGTACAGGGTGTCCAGTTTTAGTATGTTTTACGGGTTATTTACGTTATTAGTAAAGATAGAAGGTTGCGGTTTTCGCGGCACTGTGTTACTTTTTTGAGAAACAAACAATGCCACAAACAGAATTTTCATAGCCCCCTTAGTTTTTTAGATACGGGGTGTTTTTTAAAATCTTGCATTTTGTGACACCCCCCGTATGTCGGTTACGCTGCAACTTATTAAAAAAGTAAAAACTGGACTTATCAGTTTTTTTCACGCAGAATCCAGTGGCTTAGTCAGATTTTTTCTATGCTTAATTGTTTTCGAGAAAAGTGCAAACTTGCATTTTTTTAAACGGGACACCCTATATATTTTGAACTATTATGATTCAGTTTATCACAAGCTTTTTAAAAATATATAATAATTTATAGCTGTTTTCTATGTGAAGCTCAACAATTTTTCAACAAATTTACATTTTTTTTATATATTATATTTTATATATTTTTAAAAAGCTTGTGATAAACTGAATCATAATAGTTGAAAATATATAGGGTGTCCCATTTAAAAAAATGCAAGTTTGCTCTTTTTCTCGAAAACAATTAAACAGAAAAAATCCGACTAAGCCACTGGATTCTACGTGAAAAAAACTGATAAGGCCATTTTTCACTTCTTTAATAAAATGCAGCGTAACCGAGATACGGGGGTTGTCACAAAATGTAAAATTTTCAAAAACACCCCGTATCTAAAAAACTAAGGGGGCTATGAAAATTATGTTTGTGGCATTGTTTGTTTCTCAAAAAAGTAACACAGTGCCGCGAAAACCGCAACCTTCTATCTTTACTAATAACGCAGATAACCCGTAAAACATACGAAAACTGGACACCCTGTACATTGTATAAATATGTTTATAAAAAATAATATAAAACCTGCAAAAATACTTTAAAAACTAATATTATTTTAAGAGCCTTCCCTTCCATATCAGCGTGAAACGCGGAATCGTTTCCTGGCTTGTTTGGCGGATGATACCTTATTTTTTGTAAAAAAAAAATTGAAAATTTATTTTAAAGTTTCAATTATACAGGGTGTTCTCAAAGTTGAGTCATTTATTTGAACAGGTTGTAGAACTCGTAAAAATAAGTACCAAAAATCATTTATATAAAAGTTGCAGAGTAAGAAGTCATTAACAATTGAAAAAATGTAAAATTAAGACCTGACTTTTATATTCTCGAACACTGCGTTTAATTGTTATTGCAACTCACAATAAAGCAACTTGTACCCTACAAAATAAATCATACGTACCCAGTATCACCAGTAAACAAAACATTGATAACGCAGTGCTCGAGAATATCAAAAAGTCAGGTCTTACAGTTTTTAAATTTTACATTTTTTCAATTGTTAACTTATTTACTCTGCAACTTTTATATAAATGATTTTTGGTACAATTACTTATTTTTACGAGTTCTACAACCTGTTCAAATAAATGACTCAACTTTGAGAACACCTTGTATAGGTTCAAATTATGTTATCCACCATGCAGACATAAAAATGGAAATATTGCGGCTATTCGTGTTAATTTCTTATATTCCATTAAAACTACAAACGACGCTCCAATATTATCTTCAAAATCTCCACTGATGCCGGGCCACTTAATTCCCGTAAAATTTGTTATATTGTGTATTAAAAAAAACAAAGGAAAATTTATTGCCATCGTCCGACACAGGTAAATACAATATGCGCGATGCGGTGGAAACGCACTGTTTGTTCGTGATGACTCATACTGTTTGCTTTTAAGAATATGACACTTATGTTGGGTTGCATAAAGATTTTTGACCATAATTAACTAACCAGTAAGTTTGACTGTGACATATGACATTGGCAGGCATTATTTACTCCCAATCAAAGTTGCATATGATCAGTAAATTAAAAATGGACAACCCGACGGTTTTAATTGTGAGAAAATGATCTCAGCCAATGCCAACGTGTCACCGTCCAAGTTGCTGGTTAGTTAATTATTGTTAAACATCTTTATGCAATCCGCCACAAGTTGTCAATACTAAACCTATTAAGTCTTAACCATCTAAAACTAATTGAAAGAATAAGTCTTGCATAAGTATAGGGTTAAGAAAGTCATGCATTTTTAATTTTGATGACTGTTTAAAATAAATAGAGGATTAAAATAAACTTTACCTTAGAATCTTTTGGAAAACAAATTTTTTTGCAAAACTGGCAGTCCTCTGTCGAAAGACGTTTAACAAAATCAATAAAGAAAAAGGCAGTTCTTTCTAACGACGGACCTGGTTCGAAGGGTAGTTGATTAGGCTTTTTCTTTAATGGTGGCTCCACGCATCTCCGTGCAATTTCTTTTGCTTGTGCCAACATGTGTCTGTAGAATGTTGGCGTAAAGTTTGTGTCCACATCGTCTACACTAAAATACGCAAAACAAATATTTCCTGAATTTCTCTGTGTAATTATTACCATCTATACATTTTTTTAGATTTTAATCCATCCTACAAATTTAAAAAATCATACATGAAACTAACATCTAACACGATCAGTACTATTGATAGAAGAATAAGGGCGTCCAGTAATAATGATGTTAAAATTTTAGTAATTTTGATTGTATTGTTTCCTAGCCATAATTTGACGAAAACTTAGCCCTGTAATTATAGTACTTAATTACAAACTTTGCCCATGACACAGCGGTGTGTGTCAGTGCGGATACACATCATTGGAGAATCCCTGATGGTGCAAGAAAGGGCCTTGTCCTGTTTTGCAGTAATAAATTACTGTTGAATGTTGAATCAGAGTAAAACTGTTTAAATGATGTGCTCCATGAGGGATCTTGGTGCGATAGGCAAGGGAGTATGAGAATTGAAGTTTCTTTGAGTATATGTCGACCAGCGACTTTTGTGGAACAAACATGTTGCTGCAGTGGCCTCCAAGCTTGCAAGAAGCCTGTGCCTTTTACGCTTGCAAAAATGTCTCATTGCAAATGTCAAAAACAGCAAATTTTGGTATGTCAGCCACACCCTTCATTGGCAACAGTTATATGGGGACACTCCTCTGGCACTAGCCGTCTTCTTACACTTCGGAGATAGCCCATTAGAATTTTAGGAAAGACTGTAAACGTGCTTTGCGACTCTTGATATCCTTACCCTACAGGCTATTTTTATTTTACAAAATCTTTTGTATCTAAAACACAATCAGAATCTACTCAGAACTCATGAAGACATTCATCACTAAGTACCACACAAGAAATAGGAGTGACTTTGTGCCCGATTTCTGGCGATTGAGAGATGTCAAAGCGGGCTTGGCTAGTGGGCGATAATTTCTTTTTAATAAACACCCTGAGGAGTTAAAGCGTCTCCTTACTAGTGGCATTGTTATTGCATCTTTCTTCACTGGATCACATTTTAACGGAAGCATGCGGAGGCAATCCGAAATTTTTTTCTTCTCTAGTCAATGGCACAGAATATATAGCTTTGCGTAGCTATATATTGTGTCAATGGTTTTGGGAAAGACAATAGTAAAAATACAAATAATTATATATTTCAGGAAGCGTAGTAAACTCCTACTGCGCTTTAAACCAATAAGATTTTAGGAATTTCGAATTAAGTTCTGTAGTTGGGTCGTTACACCTGTTACCGTTATGGAAGTATAGATTATGGTTTTCTAATTTCTTTCATAATTCTTCATTCTTGTGATTTAGTGATAGGTACGTAAAGGTGTTATCGAAGGTGATAGGGTAAGTTTTGAAAATTTAATTTACTAATTTAATTATTAAAAATGGAAATAAAGGATCTGTAAGAAACACCAAGAATGTCGTAGAATTTCTTATTAAATTTAACTTTAGCAGACTTTTATACAACGAAAAATTATTCGTAAAAGATTTAGGGATTCCTCGTCCAGATTTCAGCAAAATTCTAGGAAATAAAATAATTGAATGGAAATTCTATACATTCCCGTTGGTTTTGCTGAACAATAACATATTTTTAATGCATATACCTATAACTACATATATAAAAAATTTTATTGACCAGGTAGAGGTCCTTTCGATATCCTAATAAATAATCGGTTTCGTTGTAAGAAAAATATTTTGCCTACCTCCTCTAAAAAAATTGCCATTAATCACAATATTTTTAGCTTTGCAAAATTTAGCGGCTTTCCGGGGTCACGATTAAAAAAGTACTTAATCAAAGTAATTATTACAAGGAGTCACGTTGGCAAGTTTGACTCAAATTTTAACAATAACTTTTAATCAATATATATTCGGGCCCTTAAAAATAATTTAATTATATTGTTTTAGAACATCATAAATGTTTTATTCCATCTATTACTAATTAAAACGGTTTTACCATTGATGTATTTAACCTATTGTAGAAACAAAACAAATAAAAGTCCAAAGGGGCGAGGTCTAGGGATCTGGCAGGCCACTCAATTTTTGAACCCCCAATGTTTCTAAATCATGATTACCGCACGTCTAAAACCAAAACTAAACCTGAGGACGTGCTTGAGGATTAATATACTTACATTACTGCAGATAAAGGATAGTTTTCTGGTACCACAATTTTACATGTCAAGTAATATTCTCCATTACAAACTCTTAAAACCAAACTGGAAGTTCTTTGCCTTAATTTCAACTCATCTTGTGTAGAGATACTTTTCTTCAAAGAGTTGATTTCGTCATAACAACAAACAAGAGGATTTTCAGCAACAAACTTACAAATGAATTTTATAAGATGTAAAACTTGAGGTTTACCTATATAAAAAAAAATTAGGTAGGTAAAGTTTAACCAATTAATTTCTTTAGATTTTTAGGTATATAAATAGTAAATAAAACTAAATAAGAATGCAAATTTGTCCTTCACCTTCTTTAATATAAAAACAACAATTACTACCTACGCGTTTCGGTTAACAAACCAGCAGGTCAAAAACTTAGGCACTAAACAATCAAGACACCACACTGGTACAAGTCAAAAAAAAAATAAAACAAACGACATACACCACACTTTAAAACTTATAAACTAATAGTTTTAAAGTGTGGTGTATGTCGTTTTTTTTGACTTGTACTAGTGTGGTGTCTAGTAGTTTATAAGTTTTAAAGTGTGGTGTATGTCTTTTTTTTTTGACTTGTACCAGTGTGGTGTCTTGATTGTTTAGTGCCTAAGTTTTTAATCTGCTGGCCCCGATGATGGTTTGTTAACCGAAACGCGTAGGCAGTAATTGTTGTTTTATATTAAAAAAGGTGAAGGATAAATTTGCATTCTTATTTAGTTAATGATGACCCTTCTGGAGAGTAGATATGATTTTGTTAGTAAATAAAAAATCACAATTCATTATGATTGGTCACTATTTTATTATTTGTAAAAAATACATTTATCCTTCATCATAAAAAAAACTCATTTTCCGTGTTTTTCTATTAAAATTTTTATTTCAAATTTTTGTTTTCAAAAATAATATTCAATATTCTAGTATTAAAGTAGGGGTTATCAATTGTCATTTTTGAACTGTCACAGCCTGTTATGTACAAATATTTTATTGCATTTGGTTATATTTTTGATGTGAAAGAGCTTTAAAAAAGGGGAAACGGGACAGAAAAGACCAGGTTATACTATATAAAATACTATGTTACTCGTTCTATCTTTAAAAATGCATCACTAACTAAAAATACAAAGATATGTGTCCGAAACCAAACCTCTATAAAACCGCACTTTAAGAAGGAATATTTTAAACTCTAAACGTTTCCGCAAAAAACCGCTTTTAGATTCGTAATCTGCGCTCCAAAATACATCTTTTCTGAAAAAATTATCAATGTTTGAGTAGTGAGCATACAATTGTATGAGTCATCCATTCTTTTACCTAATTACTAAGAACAACTGTTTTAGCCAATCTGACACCTAAATAGTGAATTTAATTCTAGAAATGCTGTCCTACTTGCATATTTTAGACTTTTCCTCGGACTTTTCATACATCAAATAGTCATATTTAACCTATACTAACTTAGATTGTCCGCTTTTGGCAAATAGTATTTAAGTCTTCTCTTAGCAATAAGGCAATAAGATATAAACATTGTCCTAAATGTTTAAGATAGAAAAAAATGCCTTAGCATGACATTTGTTTCTGATTTGACAATATTCGGTTTATACTAAACCAAACCTAAAAAGTTGTTTTACTTTTAAATGTGTCATACATAATATTAAAAAACGTGAGTTAATTATATTATTATGTTTGTTTTTACTTAGGAACTATTAGCTTCATAATAAGTGATTTTTAACTAAACTGCTGGACAATTGCTTTCGAGCAAGAAAAATTTCGCCTAAATTTAACAGTTAATATTTTCTGAACCAGATATGATATCGACCTACGGTTTTGAATGGTTGATAGATTCATCCCTTGGGAAACAATTGTCAATGTTAGATTTTCTTTAACTGTCAAAAAATTTTATATACAGGGTGTTAAAGAAGACGATGATTTTTGCTCCAATTTTAATGGCGTGTAACTTTCACAATAATATTTTTAAATTGTATCACTCTACGTCAATTGAATCACTGGTTCATAGCAAAGAAAGTAAGTTGTCAAATTTTTGATATCTGCTATATTTTAAGAAATACCGATTTTTTTGGAAAACCTTGCTTTATTTTTACTTATTGGTGGCTAGATCTCACTGTGCGTTGTATCGTGCAAACTTTGCGAGTGATTATTATACCTTATCAAAACCTTGATTATGTTCAGTAACAATAGTTGTACCTAAATGCTATGATGTACAGTGGCGTACTTATAAACACCTATATGTCTATGGTTTATGAGTATCTCACAATTTTTCACGATTGTTTTATATTGGAAAGTACTCGCCTCTAGATTAGGTCAACTTTTTCTTATTTTTTGGTTTTTTATATCGCACTACAGGTATATTATACAGTGTGTTTATAAAATTTTAACAAAGATAAATTTTTTAATTTAAATTTTGGAAAAAATGTATTTATTAATTTTTAACTTTCTAACACTATACTTATAAACCATAGACATATAGGTGTTTATAAGTACGCCACTGTACATCATAGCATTTAGGTACAACTATTGTTACTGAACATAATCAAGCTTTTCATAAGGTATAATAATCACTCGCAAAGTTTGCACGATACAACGCACAGTGAGATCTAGCCACCCATAAGTTAAAATAAAGCAAGGTTTTTTAAAAAAATCGGTATTTCTTAAAATATAGCAGATATCAAAAATTTGACAAATTACTTTCTTTGCTATTAACCATTGATTCAATTGACGTAGTGATAAAATTTAAAAATATTATTGTGAAAGTTACACGCCATTAAAATTGGAGCAAAAATCGTCGTCTTCTTTAACACCCTGTATATAAAATTTTCTGACAGTTAAAGAAAATCCAATATTGACAATTGTTTCTCAAGGGATGAATCTATCAACCATTTAAAACCGTAGGTCGATATCATATCTGGTTCAGAAAATATTAACTGTTAAATTTAGGCGAAATTTTTCTTGCTCAAAAGCAATTGTCCAGCAGTTTAGTTCATCATTAGATAAGGGCCTGGTTTGGTACACTGATGAATCAAAAATGGCCGACGGAGTAGGCGCAGGTATATTTGGGGAAAGACCCAGAATGGAAATCAGCATTCTCCTGGGAAACTACGCCACAGTATACCAAGTAGAAATACGTGCTATACAAGCATGTGTACAGGAAAATATCGAAAAGGGCTACCACGACCAGGAGATTCTTTCAGACAGCCAAGCTGCCCTTAAGGCCCTAAACTCCAATCGAGGATCACACTGGAGTGCCTAAACTACCTGAAAGACCTAGCCGCAAGGAACAACAAGGTAGAACTCCTATGGGTTCCTGGTCACTCGGGGATAGCAGGCAACGAAAAAGCCGATGAACTGGCTAGAACCGGATCATCTCAAAAATTCAGGGGCCCTGAACCCGCACTTGGCCATATTAAAACAGGCAACCAAAGCAACATCAGACAGGTGGGCGCAACAACAACACCTATTCCGATGGAACAGGATACCTGGTCATACCCAAGTGAGGACCACAATTGGGAAACCCTCCAAAAAGTTATCAACTGGAATATTGCCTCCAACGCGCACCCAGCTAAAACAAGCGGACCGGAGACAGGTTAGCAACGGCCACTGGCAACGCGAGAAATTTTCATCGACGGGGGACGCCGCGCTTGCAGTCGAACCTCGTGGGTCCACTAGAGGGGCCTGGACCATCTGCATCGTGATTGATAATAAAAGTAGCGTACTTATTTAAATAATTAGATATATGCTCACTCTTAGTTAGTTATTAATCGATTTTTCCCATAAAAACATGGTAATAGCCAGATCGGCCCGATTTGTTTTTTTTTAAATGGTCTCAAAGTTGAAAATTCGTAAATATGAAGAAATAATTGTGAGTCAGTGATGGTGTTTTTTAAATAGGAAGAGAGGGACATTATCCTGTGACCTGTTAGAAGGTTTAAACTAAAGAACACTTATCTTTCACATGATTTTTTCCAATATCCCTAACGATAAGCCGGTATACGTCAATAATCAGAGTCGTACTAGAAAAAAACAGGAATTAAGATAAACGCACGTCTATGAACTTTTACAAAAAAAAGGACCGTTGCTGTCATTTAATTTTCTCTAAATTTTGAATATTGGTTAAGTATACCATAACAACATCGCAGTAGGCAGATCGGCCCGTGGCCGATCGTTTTCTTTTTTTTAAACGGTCTCAAAGTTGAAAATTCTTAAATATTAAGAAAAAGTAATGGTTTATTTTAAATAGGAAGAGTGGGGAGTTATCTTGTGACCTGTTAGGGGGTTTAAACTAAAGAACACTTATCTTTCACATGATTTTTTCCAATATCCCTAACGATAAGCCGGTATACGTCAATAATCAGAGTCGTACTAGAAAAAAACAGGAATTAAGATAAACGCACGTCTATGAACTTTTACAAAAAAAGGACCGTTGCTGTCATTTAATTTTCTCTAAATTTTGAATATTGGTTAAGTATACCATAACAACATCGCAGTAGGCAGATCGGCCCGTGGCCGATCGTTTTCTTTTTTTTAAACGGTCTCAAAGTTGAAAATTCTTAAATATTAAGAAAAAGTAATGGTTTATTTTAAATAGGAAGAGTGGGACGTTATCTTGTGACCTGTTAGGGGGTTTAAACTAAAGAACACTTATCGTTTACATAATTTTTTCCAATATCCCTAACGATAAGCCGGTATACGTCAATAATCAGAGTCGTACTAGAAAAAAACAGGAATTAAGATAAACGCACGTCTATGAACTTTTACAAAAAAAGGACCGTTGCTGTCATTTAATTTTCTCTAAATTTTGAATATTGGTTAAGTATACCATAACAACATCGCAGTAGGCAGATCGGCCCGTGGCCGATCGTTTTCTTTTTTTTAAACGGTCTCAAAGTTGAAAATTCTTAAATATTAAGAAAAAGTAATGGTTTATTTTAAATAGGAAGAGTGGGACGTTATCTTGTGACCTGTTAGGGGGTTTAAACTAAAGAACACTTATCGTTTACATAATTTTTTCCAATATCATCAACGATCAGCCGGTATACGTCAATAATCAAAGTCGTACTAGAAAAAAACAGGAATTAAGATAAACGCACGTCTATGAACTTTTACAAAAAAAGGACCGTTGCTGTCATTTAATTTTCTCTAAATTTTGAATATTGGTTAAGTATACCATAACAACTTCGTAGTAGGCAGATCGGCCCGTGGCCGATCGTTTTCTTTTTTTTAATCGGTCTCAAAGTTGAAAATTCTTAAATATTAAGAAAAAGTAATGGTTTATTTTAAATAGGAAGAGTGGGACGTTATCTTGTGACCTGTTAGGGGGTTTAAACTAAAGAACACTTATCGTTTACATAATTTTTTCCAATATCATTAACGATCAGCCGGTATACGTCAATAATCAAAGTCGTACTAGAAAAAAACAGGAATTAAGATAAACGCACGTCTATGAACTTTTACAAAAAAAGGACCGTTGCTGTCATTTAATTTTCTCTAAATTTTGAATATTGGTTAAGTATACCATAACAACTTCGTAGTAGGCAGATCGGCCCGTGGCCGATCGTTTTCTTTTTTTTAATCGGTCTCAAAGTTGAAAATTCTTAAATATTAAGAAAAAGTAATGGTTTATTTTAAATAGGAAGAGTGGGACGTTATCTTGTGACCTGTTAGGGGGTTTAAACTAAAGAACACTTATCGTTTACATAATTTTTTCCAATATCATCAACGATCAGCCGGCATACGTCAATAATCAGGGTCGTACTAGGAAAAAACAGGAATTAAGATAAACGCACGTCTATGAACTTTTACAAAAAAAGGACCGTTGCTATCATTTAATTTTCTCCAAATTTTGGATATTGGTTAAGTATACCCTAACAACATCGTAGTAGGCAGATCGGCCGGTGGCCGATCGATTTGTTTTTTTAAAACGGTCTCAAAGTTGAAAATTCATAAATATTTAGAAAAAGTAATGGTTTATTTTAATAATAAGTATTCTTTAGTTTAAACCCCCTAACAGCTCACAAGATAGCAACGGTCCTTTATTTGTAAAAGTTCATAGACGTGCGTTTATCTTAATTCCTGTTTTTTCCTAGTACGACCCTGATTATTGACGTATACCGGCTGATCGTTGGTGATATTGCAATAAATCATGTAAACGATAAGTATTCTTTAGTTTAAACCCCCTAACAGGTCACAAGATAACGTCCCTCTCTTCTTATTTAAAATAAACCATTACTTTTTCTTAATATTTACGAATTTTCAACTTTGAGACCGTTTTAAAAAAACAAATCGATCGGCCACCGGCCGATCTGCCTACTACGATGTTGTTATGGTATACTTAACTAATATTCAAAATTTGGAGAAAATTAAATGACAGCAACGGTCCTTTTTTTGTAAAAGTTCATAGACGTGCGTTTATCTTAATTCCTGTTTTTCCTAGTACGACCCTGATTATTGACGTATACCGGCTGATCGTTGGTGATATTGGAAAAAATCATGTAAACGATAAATATTCTTTAGTTTAAAACCCTTAACAGGTCACAGGATAACGTCCCTCTTCCTTTTTAAAATAAACCATTACTTTTTCTAAATATTTATGAATTTTCAACTTTGAGACCGTTTTAAAAAAACAAATCGATCGGCCACCGGCCGATCTGCCTACTACGATGTTGTTATGGTATACTTTACTAATATCCAAAATTAGGAGAAAATTAAATGACAGCAACGGTCCTTTTTTTGTAAAAGTTCATAGACGTGCGTTTATCTTAATTCCTGTTTTTTTCTAGTACGACCCTGATTATTGACGTATACCGGCTGATCGTTGATGATATTGGAAAAAATTATGTAAACGATAAGTGTTCTTTAGTTTAAACCCCCTAACAGGTCACAAGATAACGTCCCACTCTTCCTATTTAAAATAAACCATTACTTTTTCTTAATATTTAAGAATTTTCAACTTTGAGACCGTTTTAAAAAAACAAATCGATCGGCCACGGGCCGATCTGCCTACTACGATGTTGTTATGGTATACTTAACCAATATCCAAAATTTAGAGAAAATTAAATGACAGCAACGGTCCTTTTTTTGTAAAAGTTCATAGACGTGCGTTTATCTTAATTCCTGTTTTTTTCTAGTACGACTCTGATTATTGACGTATACCGGCTTATCGTTAGGGATATTGGAAAAAATCATGTGAAAGATAAGTGTTCTTTAGTTTAAACCTTCTAACAGGTCACAGGATAATGTCCCTCTCTTCCTATTTAAAAAACACCATCACTGACTCACAATTATTTCTTCATATTTACGAATTTTCAACTTTGAGACCATTTAAAAAAAACAAATCGGGCCGATCTGGCTATTACCATATTTTTATGGGAAAAATCGATTAATAACTAACTAAGAGTGAGCATCTATCTAATTATTTAAATAAGTACGCTACTTTTATTATCAATCACGATGCAGATGGTCCAGGCCCCTCTAGTGGACCCACGAGGTTCGACCGCGAGCGCGGCGTCCCCCGTCGATGAAAATTTCTCGCGTTGCCAGTGGCCGTTGCTAACCTGTCTCCGGTAACAAGCGGTCGGCCTACTAACAGGCCACTGCTTAAGAAAACACCTACGCCGAGTAGGAATATACAATGGCCCCATTGAACGCAGGTTTTGCGGCGAGGAGGACGAAACCGCCTCACATACCATATATAACTGCGAAGCACTGACCCGAAGAAGACTCAAAATCTTCGGAGATATCCAATGTGGGGATAACCTTCCGCATGACAGACTTGGTAGGAATTTGTTGGACCTTGTAAAAGGAACAAACCTTTTCTAGCAAGATAGAGGCGCACAAAAAGCCACTAGGCTGCAGTGCAGGAAGCTTGGGTCGAACAACCAACCAACCAACTAGTTCATAATATGGTCTATATACAAATATTTCCCAGATGATAATACTTACATATACAGTGACCGGCAAAAAGTTGGACCCATATGGGAAACTTTTTTATTATTGAAATTGTAAAATAACTTTTTATGCTGATAGCCTCTGCATGATTGGTAACCCAAAAATTTGTTTTGACATTAGTCACATGACTACTCGTTTGTCTGGAAAATTGAAAAGTATATATTTTGTCGTAAAATCTGGTATTAGATTACAAGACCTTGAAAAAAGTTATTTGAAAAAAGTGTTTAGATTTTAATTTTATGTTGGTGTGCTAAGCTTAAAACAAAAATTCAAAAAAAAAATATTTTTTTTAAAGGACCCTGCACAAAGCTTAAATGAGAAATGGCTTTCGGATAATTTTTCTGAATTTTTAGTATTTCCTAGATCTTGACGTTCTGATTAAAAGTGTCCATGGCCGTAATCCAATCCTAAGATTAGTTTTTGAGTTATGGCCTTTTAAAGTTGGCAACTTCTTATTTTGCGATTTTAAGCATTGTCTAGAGTTTTCACTTGTTTCTTAAAAACTATCACCTTTTTTTTATTGGTGGAAAAGTAGGCCTTAAGCTTTCTTTCACTTATGTAGAAATGAAATATGTACAGGATATTGAATAATTTATAGGCGGATTAAATAAACACTAATATTAAAAAATTATGAAAATCCAAAAAAAAATTTTACTCATTTTTTGAATTTTGAAAACAAACGGCTAGATTTTGTTCATATTTTAATATCTTGTAGTACCAAGCTATGGATGAAAAACAATGGGTAAACCTTGACGTAGAATATATTGCCAGGTATTTTATTTCTCAAAAAAAAATTGAAAATCCACCTGAAAACGTAATAAACGACTTTTAATTGATTCATTTAATTATTACGCCAATCTGTAACAAGTTTCTTTTACAATAATAATTCTCAAACACATTCTTATCCTAGATATACAGGGGAACCAGTTACAATGATTACACAAGTGAAAACTTTTAAATATAGGAAAATAAAAAATATAAATTGTAAAAAAAAACATTTTGGTATGACTCTACGATAATCTAAACGTATCATGTACAAGAGCCAATGTATTTTACGAAAAAAAAAATTATAATTTAACAATAATATTTTGTCATTTATTAAAAACACGTTTTTAAATTTTCCTATATTTAAAAGTTTTCACTTGTGAAAATTGTAACTGGTTCACCCTGTATATCTAAGATAAGAATGTGTTT
The DNA here is from genome assembly GCA_935413205.1 of Polydrusus cervinus. Taxonomy (NCBI): domain Eukaryota; kingdom Metazoa; phylum Arthropoda; class Insecta; order Coleoptera; family Curculionidae; genus Polydrusus; species Polydrusus cervinus. The sequence goes on from OW284514.1 coordinate 50,935,280, forward strand.
GAAAATTATTATTGTAAGAGAAAATTGTTACAGCTTGGCATTATAATAAATGAATCAATTAAAAATCGTTTATTACGTTCTCAGGTGAATTTTAAATTTTTTGTTTTAAATAAAATACCCGGCAATATATTTTACTTCAACCTATACCCATTTTTTTTCATCCGTAGCTTGGTACTACAAGATATTAAAAAATGAACAAAATCTAGCCGTTTGTTTTCAAAATTCAAAAAATGAGCAAAATTTTTTTTTGGATTTTCATAATTTTTTATTATTAGTTTTTATTTAATCCGCCTATAAATTATTCAACATCTGGTAAATGTTTTATTTCCATATAAGTGAAAGAAAACTTAAGGACTACTTGTCAACCAATAAAAAAAAATAAAAAAGTTGATAGTTTTTAAGAAACAAGTGAAAACTCCAGACAATGCATAAAATCTCAAAGTAAGAAGATGCAAACTTTAAAAGGCCATAACTCAAAAACTAGTCATAGGATTGGATTACGCCATGGACACATTTAATCAGGACGTCAAGATCTAGATAATACTAAAAATTCAGAAAAATTAGCCGAAAGCCATTTTCCATAAGCTTTGTGCGGGGTCCTTTAAAAAAATATGAAATGTTACTTTCATATTTTTGGACGCACCCAGTTACATGATAAAAAGCTAAATTTTGAATTTTAGCAAATAACATTTGTTCAAGATAATAAAAATGTTTAAATATTGGTATTTAATCATTTAACACATTTTCATCAAATTAATGGAAATATGACAGTAACATTTGATATTTTTTGAAATTTAAAAAGAATATTTTTTTTTTGAATTCTTGTTTTAAACTTTGCACACCAGCATAAAATTAAAATCTAAACACTTTTTTCAATATCTTGTACTCTAATACCAGATTTTCACGACAAAATATATACTTTTCAATTTTCCAGACAAACAAGTAGTCACGTGACTAATGTCAAAACAAATTTTTACGTTACCAATCATGCAGAGGCTAACAGCAGAACAAGTTTTTTTACAATTTTAATAATAAAAAAGTTTCCCATATGGGTCCAACTTTTTGCCGGTCAATAAATTATTAGTATATTTTTTTAAAACCATTTATAGGATCCCCCAGACAAACAAAATAAATAAATATATCCTATTCAAGGATTTGTAAATCGAAAATAATAAAAATATAAAAGATTTATTGTTTTTTCTTATAAAATCATTTACTTAAGAATTTTATAAATTTTTAAAAAGTATAACAACTATTTATTCATTTTAAGCAATTCATAGCAAAGACCAAGGCAAAGACCCAAGGAAGTCATCAAAGAACACACACCAGTGTCATGCCTATATTGACTACCATTTCCATCACACACCTATTGCGAATGTTTCACTGTAAAAAATATTACTTCAACCAAGTATACTATATATTATATAGATTATGCTTATATATATGATTTTTTAGGCTTAGGCAGTGTTTATAACACTGGTATTGAGGATACTGACTAGTATAAGCTGTAACCTAAAGTAAACATATCTACCCTCTTAATAAAATTAATGAGACTCCACCACAGCCACAATTTGCATACATTGTGGAAACCCATTGTTTTAAACTTTTTGTGAATTTTGAAAAAAAGTGCAGGTAATAACAAAATGAGTAATTTCTCAAAATTTCTTCTAAGCAGTTAGGACAACTAATCTTAGTAGGGCAGATTAGATCATCATTCAATCAATAATAAACTTTATTAGGCACTGGGGCCCAAATGGCTAATGACCGAGGTCTTCCTGCCATATACAAGTTAGCACATTAGTTATTTACCTTTTTTCTTCTTATTATGTTTCTACAAGTGCTCAGGTAGTCAATAGTTTCAAATTCTATTGCCAAAGAGTTTTGACGAATGAATGGCTTAAGTAGATATGGCCAGTGTCCATCCTTAACTGAACATGCTGTACCTATATAATATTACATACACATTAAAAATTATTTACCCAAAAAATTCTTAAGTTCCTGTTCACATACATTTGTTAATCTAAGCAACAACTTCTCAGATAATGTTTTGCTCTTGAGCTCGATTAGTAAAGGTAATCCTGGATACTCCTGGGGAAACTGTATGCAAACTATAACTATTTTAAAATCAGTTCTTTTTATTTGTACTCGGACCATTGTGCGAACACAAGAGATAAGTTTTGTGCCTGGGACAACATGTTCACACAACTGTTCAACTTCTTTAAGTTCATCATCGATAATTCCCATAAGCCTTTTAAAACTTTTTTACAATACTATAAATAAATACAAATCTTTTGATTTAGCAGGACTATTAATTTATGTTGTACTTCATTTAAAAAATACAATTTTTGACATTTCACATTAAATTTAAGCAATATTTTACTTCGACATCAACAATCATCACAACAACCCAACTTTTTCATTTTACATCACTCGGCACCAGTGTTGCCAACCTTTCTCATCTAGTTTACCGTACCGGCCATCCAAAATTACCGTATTTTTCGACGTATTACCGTACATTATTTTAAATACCATTTTTTACATGGAAAAATATGAAATTGTGTGGTGTGACTCATGTGACTGGTGTGTGACTGATTATAATGACGTAAGAAATTTGATGCTGAGTTTTTCTACTTTATTTTTAATCATGAAAAACCGAGCCCGAAAAACGCTGGTTAGAGTCGTACACACGTCTTATGTTAAAATTTTGGATTGACACTAATATTCACTAAGTTTTGGTACACCGATAAAAACTCATACTCATGCATAATTTAGATTTTCATTGGCGTATCTTTTTAATTTTGGACAATTTGGAATTAACTTTATTAAAATACTCCAATTAAAGTAAATTTTCTGCTAATCATTAATTACCGTACATTAGCGTACGGTAATGAACTTATTACCGTATACCGTATTTAAGCACATATTACCGTACATGTACGGTAATTACCGTACGGTTGGCAACACTGCTCGGCACTCAGCACCGCTCAGCACGCACTCAGGTTAGGGCACAGAACAGAACTCGAACGGTAGGGGAAGCAGCTGTAGGCTGTAGCCAGAAGTGCTAGCGAGAAGAATTCTTCTTTTCTGTTCTGAGGTTCTTACTCTTTTTTTTAGACCATGGCAGTGGCTCAGAGGTGAGTTACTGGTATTCGACCGGGACAGTTCGAGTTTGATCCTCGGAGTGGGCATACGCACAATAAAAAAAGTACGTCCGAAATTTAGCAGCTTTAAGAATGCAGGGAAGAGTGTAAAATATATCATCTTCCAACGCACCCCATTTACACCGGTAACCGCCGGATGAGATCGGACATCTCGTGGGGTGCGGAAGGTCATCGCGTGTGATGAAAACTAGGACAATAAACTTAAATCTCCTGGCCTGTAAGGACAGTGTAAAATTTAAAGGTTAGACTTGACGTCTTGATTCCTGAACCATATTAGGGAATCCAAACCACGTGATTCAGTATGGCGGTTGGATGGCAAAAAGCATTGAGTCACCAGTTAAATGCCACCAGCAACATTATTTTTATGGTCACGTGCACCAATTACAACGCAGTATTTGCCAGCCAGCCGCCATTTGGACACATCGTTGGATTGCCTAATACTGTCAATTTTGACAATCTGCCAAGATGATAAAGTCAAATTTTTATAGACCAAGAGCTCAAATTAAAATTTTCATGTCCTAGTTTCCATTTTACGCGATGGTACACACTTCCCAAATCGGTAGGTCATGTAATGGCATTAAACCGAGGGTTGATAACCCTTGGGGGGTGTTGCATAACTGAGGATCGTGGTTCGGAACCCACGAAACTAGTGAACAATGTAATCAGTGGTGGAGTTTTTCCAGAAGAGCTGAAAATCAGTAAAATTTGTCCAATCTACAAATCGAGAAGTAAGGATTCTATGAATAATTACCGACCGATTTCCGTAGTAAGTGTCTTCTCCAAAATACTGGAAAAAATAATTAAAAAAAAGATGATCTCATTTTTAAGCACTTACATACCAAGTGACGAGTTCCAATATGGTTTTGTCAAGAACAGTAGTACCCTCAGTGCAACAGCTGATCTTTGTGACATTATATCAAAGGCTTTAGATAAAAAACAATTTGCTATTGCTGTATTTGTAGATTTGAGGAAGGCTTTCGATGTCGTGAGTCATGACGTGTCGCTAAAAAAGTTAGAGAGTATGGGGTTTAGAGGATTAATATGGAATCTTATAAAAACATATCTTGTCGGTCGTACTCAATATGTTAAATTAAATAATAAAAAAAGTAATATCGCTAATAATGGATGTGGTGTTCCGCAGGGATCGGTCCTTGGCCCCCTGCTGTATTCATTATATGTACTCAACCTCAAACATGCTAACCTGCTGGCGAGGTACTTTACCTTCGCGGACGATATCGCATTGGTGTACACAGGGGAAAACGAAAGAGATTTGAATCAAATAGTCAATGCCGATCTGGAAGCCTACATGTCTTGGTTGTATTGTAATAAATTAAAAATAAATGTTGATAAAACGAAATACATGTTATTTAAACAAAAAAATAAAGAAAACGAGGATTTTAACATTATAATGAATAGTATAAATCTAGGACAGGTTTCACAGATAAAGTACCTTGGCTTGGTCATTAATGGCCGATTGAGTTGGTCCGAACATGTGAACTATATTTCTGAGAAAGTGCTGCCAATGATTGCAGCCTTATTTAAATGCAGAAACTATCTCACAAATAAGAGTAAAATAAATGTTTATAATTAATTTTTTTTGTCACACTTCAGATACCTCATACCAGTTTGGGGTACATGTAATCGGACGAATTTTGGTATCATAGAAACCTTGAAAAATAAAATATTAAAGGTCTTGTTTAATTATGATAGATTAACTGGTACAGATAGACTTTATAATGAACTTGGTATAACAAAATTAACAAATATATTAGAATTAGAACAATGTAAACTCATGTACAAAATAATTAATCAAACCCAAAAATGTAATACAAATATTCTATTTGCCGGTGATCTGCATAATTATGTAACGCGTTCCAATAATTATATTTACCAGTTAGCTACAAGAACAAATATAGGTCTAAATAACCCAATTGTAAAGGCATCCAAGGTTTATAATGGTTTGCCAAATGAAATTAAAGCGGTGAAATATGCTAGTCAATTTGTTAGGAAACTTAAAATTCACTATAATGTAAGTTAGATTTAAGCCCAACACTGTTAGTTTTAAGTAAGTTATTCTGGAGGCCAGAGCTTCCAGCACTGATTGGAGAATTTTGTTTATAAACAAAAAAAAATGTTCAAGATTACATTGTATGTGTATATTTTTGTAATAAAATACTGTGGCAAATAAAATACATAATTTAAAAAAAAACGTTAAGCTGCAGATCCAAGAGCAAACCGGCTGAACCTTCGAAAGGACAAGAGGGTGACCCAAAAAAGCGTGACAACAAAAAGTTGTATTTTTCTAAATAAAATTGTTGGTTTTCAATTTAATTTTGTTCCATTTTTAATTGTATTGATGTCCTATATAATTGCCAAAACAGCAAAAGATTAAAATCTTTAAAAAAAGGTTTGGCAGTCCTGAAAAAAAAACAATTTATAAAATCACATTAATTGGGTGAAATTTATTATAAGAGGTCTAGAGATACTAGGAATCATATAGTGTTTATCTATTTTAAAAGGGTTTCAAAAACGACACATTTTAAAATAATTTTTCTCAAGTTTTGCACATTGCAAAAATATTGCTTTGAAATATACAGATGGTCCCAGAACTAAGATATTGATGGTAATATCTCAGAAATAGTTAAATTTAAATTATGCATGGTCCTAAGACTGTTCAGCCGTGTTCTTCAGAGCTACGTTCTGTCGCCAGCGACATCATCTGGACCAATCAGGATCGTTTACGTCGTTACCCCTAACCCCACACCGCTGTGTCGTTCGGTCGGTGTCGCTGTAGTTGAATTATTTCAACTTCACTTCGTTTACGTGTGGTGAGAAGAAGTGGGGATGTGTCGACAACCGTAACTTTCAGAACGCGGCTTAATGATCGACATTGTTGGCTAATGGCGCTAACCGCAGCCGACGCCAAAAAGAACTGGAAACGAAGAAGTCTTATCCTTATTATTCCTTATCATTCCTTTGTGGATTGTGATGTTATGAGTAATTTTAATTTTCATAAAAAAAAAATATTACAATAATAATTAATTAATATATTTTCATTTTGAGTAACGGTCAGAAAAATAAAAAATACTTATTTATTAACGTTCAACAAAGGTTCAACCCATTTCGTGATTTCTATTCTGAATTAAATTCATATCCTGTCGTGTGTTTAAATTATTTGTGGTTGTTTATCAAGATGAAGTGCTATAAATAATAAGTTGATAAAGAATCAGGAATAAGGAAAAAGAAGGTTTTCAAAAATTATTCAATATTTGTTTTCAGAAAAGCAAATTGTAACTTACTGCAAAACCAGAGGTAAAAATGTTTCGAAATACTACAAATTATGGATCTATTACAGATTCTGAGGTTGGATTTAGTGGCAATGGAAGTGGTGATATTTCAACAGAATTTAATAGCTTAAGTAATGATGTGGCTACCAATGTCTTCACAATTAATTCTAGTATCAGGACTCTGCAGGATACTTTAAAACTTATTGGAACATCAAGAGACAACATTGGGGTAAGAAATAAAATGTAAGTACTTACTTATGGTTGATGAAAAAAGTGGGCAGTTTCAGTCACTTGCTTGCTGTGTCGTTTTGTTCAACGACTATTATTCACATACTATTTTAGGAAATAGAGCCCTTAATTACATATGTACACATAAAAAGCTCAATATTCTATTTAAGTAATATTTATCAAATATTTATGTATATACCTTTTACAGACCTTCTTACATAAGGTACAATATCAAGTAAACATTTTCTGAAAGCATGCGCTTTTCTCATTTAAAACAACCATTTACTTGCACTTGAAATTTAAAACGGACTTAAGGACACCAAAGGAAGTAAACAATAATATTAGATACCATCAAATGAGGTATATGTCAAAATTACAAGGTCAACAGAGCTACCTATATATCACATATTCTGTGTAAATCCTAGACATGGTCTATGTACCCTATACCTAGTACATAAAGAGCGGAAAAGGTGTAGTTTTATTATTTATATGATATTTATTTACGGGATAGGACTGATCACAATAAGGTTACAAAAATTACATTTAACAGTTAAAATATTTAAAACAGTAATTAAAAAAACATAACAATAGAATGTATATTTAAAATAAATAAATAAAATAGCTTTAATTGTCTAGCAGTACATTGATATACTATTTACAAGACAATATACTTATCCTATAACTATAATATAATAAAAGTATTTTACTTAAAACAACCTGCCAAATGTCATTGATAAAGAGAACAAGAAGCAGCGGAGAGAGAACTCCTCCCTGAGGCACTCCACTAGTCTGCGTAAAAGTTTTAGATGTATGTCCTTGACATTCAACAAATAGATTTCTATTTTGTAAATACGATTTTAACAGACTCTCAATAGTTGACTATTAAAACCTAACACTTGAACTTTATGCAATAGTAATTGATGGTCAACACTGTCAAATGCCTTTGAAATGTCCATGTATATAATGTCAACCTGACCATGATGATCAAGCTCATTGCTTACAAACTCAGTAAGTTCTGACAGATTGGTTGATGTGGACTTTGCGCCAAGAAACCCATGTTGACACGGGTTTATTAACGGGCGATCATGAAATATAATTTGGTCATACACACATCTCGAAGACCTTCGCAAAGTTTGATATTAGTGCAATTGGTCTATAATTTTCTATTTTGATTTTTGACCCTAATTTATGTACAGGGCATATTTTAGTATGCTTCCATTTATCAGGAAATTGACATGTTTTTAAAATAAAGTTAAATATTACATTTAATTACTTTATTCCTCCCCCTCCTCTAAGAAACAAAAGTTAGAAGAACTGATCCCATAACACTGAGGAACATGTAAGTCCCAGTTTTTTATAGATATAGTTTTTGAAGCATTGGCTTTCTCTGCAATTACAAAAAAATCAATTTTAAAAGGTTACAGGACGCTGTACTACCTTGTATTGTACTGCAAAGAGTTCAAGTTGTTGCCAATTCATTCAAAAATCTGTCAAAATATAACATGACATGTTTGCAAAAATTTGTTATAATATTTTTTTCAATAAAGTTCTTATAAATAATAATATTTTTACAATTACCTATAAATATGTTTCATATATCTAATACCTGATGTGCAGTTAACGACAAAGTAGCTAAAAAAGACACAGAGCTACACAATCAATAATGTAATGGCTAAACTAGAGGACATGGATAAGAAATATAACGTCTTATTCCAGAAGTACCAAGAACAAATAAAAATAAATGAAGAGCTACAACAAGAACTTACTCAAATAAAATGCCAATTAAATAAAAGTGAACAAAAAAAACTGAATAATAATTTGATTATACAAGGCATCCCATATGAAGCCAACGAAGATTTAAAGAAAGTGATACAGAAAATTGGAGAAGAGCTACAGATAAACCTAACAAATCAAATATATACAGCAACTAGAATTGGAAAGGATGAAAAAAAGAAAAATCCAATAAGAGTTAACATTAACATAACATTTCAAAACGAAGAAACTAAAAACAGACTACAAAAATCACCTCGTAGGTTTATGTTGCACACTGGTATTCTGGGATATACCGACCACAACAAGATCTTTTTAAATCACGATCTAACCAAGGAAAACTTCGAGCTATTTAAAAAGGCGAACATGTTTAAGTAGGAAAAAGGCTACAAATATTTATGGATACATTCTGGTAACATACTTCTATGCAAAGAAGAAAAAAGCAAGGTAATACTTGTTAATACCAAAGATGATTTAAAAACTAACACCAAAAAGCTAAGTCTAATTTACTTAAACATTCAAAGCATTAGAAAAGAAAGTTAGATGAAATGCAATGTCTAATAAGAAATAATAATTACTATGTCATACTTGTGGGAGAGACATGGTTGTCAGAAGAAGAAGCTTACCTATTTCAATTAGATGGTTATCAATCAATACATTCGTGTCCAGACAAAAGAGGGGGAGGTGCTTCAGTGTACATAAAAAATGGTATAGGACTAAGGTAAAACCCGCAATCGTTGACACTTACCCAATGGTTGACACTTTGGATGAAAATCCCTTTTAATAAGGTTTAAGTTTGTTCACGCGAAAAAATAGACAAAAGAATATACGGGTCGCGATATCTACTAATTATACTCCAAATTAAATCTTGACAGGTAAAAAGTTCTAGAAATTAAATTTTTTAATAATAAATAAATATAAATAAAATAATAATATTTTCTTTGTGTTTAAACGGATCTACTGATAATTGAATTTAAATAAAGTGTGCACCTAAAAAATAATAACTTTATCGCTGAATCTCATTATCGCCATACTTTCGATTTTTATCTGCAGTCAATTTTTTTTTCCCTAATATTTTAAATAAACATTCTATTGAGTTCGATGAACCTTTATATCAATGTTGTTATTTTTGTATTTTTACCGGGGAATCCGATGAAACCTAAAAAACTATATTAATCGTAGTGCTATATCAGTTTCATTATTATTCCAATTTATGATGACTTCAAATTGTGCAATCTGTCTGAAGGCGTGCGTTTTTAAGCGTCGCCCTAATGTCAAGGAGGGTGAGCTTTTTGGTGCTCCCTGTGATGGTTGTCGTATGTTTGTATGTAGGGATTGCGCTAATTTCTCTGCCACTGAGGTTGACGCAATGATTGTACAAAACAGAACCATGATGTTTCTCTGTAGTACCTGTAAAGTTTCAGACTCTGATCAACTATTTAGAAAATATGAACAACTTAAAGTTGAACTGACACAAAAAGGCAATTACATAAGTAATCTCGAAATTGAATTGGAAGATCTAAAATCAACGTTCCGTGAGGAAAGAGACCGACTTGTTAGAGACAACAAGATGAAGGATGACCATATAAAGAGGCTCGAAAGAAGAACACAAAATTTGGACGATGATGTCTTTGAGGCTGAAAAAAACTACGAAGCTGCTCTTCGATCCCAAAAACTTGAGTTAGATCGTATAAATAAAGAGTCACTTAAATTCCTTGAAATAAACTCAAAGTTGACTGAGGAACGTAAAACACACATCACTAAAATTAATTGTCTTGAAAATGAACTTGCTGAACTTAAAGTTCTTAACAATGCAGAAATCAGTTCCCAAAATGCCCAGATTTTGACCTTGAATGACAGGATCTTACAACTATTGAAGCAGAACGAAACCTTGTCAGGTCAAGTTGAGCAACTGAATGTAGAAACAAATAACCTAACTACTAAGCTACATGAACTTAACGCTCTAAAAAATAGTATGCTAACAAGTATTGAGGTGTTGACTGTGGAAAGAGATATATTCATCAATGACTTAAAGCAAGCAAACTGCCAAGTATTTAACTTGCAAGGGGATATACGGGAATTCAGTGAACCTAATAAGTCCAGTGGGAAAGAAACTATAAATAGGGATAAACAGAAACATCATAATAATACTAAATGTGTTCAAATGGAAAATAAAAATGCAAGTTTAGAAATGAATGAAAGAATTAAGGATAAAGTGTTAATTCTGACTGATAACTTTGGTAGGAAACTATCTCAACCACTTAAGGAAGTTCTTGGGGATAAGTATGACGTGAAAATCTTTAGTAAACCATTTGCCAAATTTAAAGAAGTGACATCTAGTGTAGAATGTTATATTAATGAGTTATCTTGCAGTGATTTTGTTGTTGTCTTGACAGGCTTGAATGACTTGGGTATTCGCTTGAATGATGTTACCTTATTAGCAAATAAGTGTTTCTATACAAACCTCATTGTCTGCACTGTACCACTTAATGATGATTTGTTCAGGGACCGTTGGACTAATAATATTGGTGTTGTAAATGAGACATTGAAAAACATTACCAATAGGTTAAGATTGTTTTCAAATAATATTGATCTGCTTGATTTGTCTAATAAATTTTTTAATAATAACTTTGTAAATAATGGCCCATATTTGAACAGGGCTGGTCTGTATAATTTGTCCAGATATATTAAACAACATCTAGCGCATTTTGGTTCGCGGGCCCAAATTTCGAACCTGACTTATCCGACAGTGAGTTCTGGCAATATTGATCCTCCGGTTCACACAGTTGTCGTGAGTCGGAGTAATGAGTCAATTGTTCGGGTCGATGCTTGCGACACCGCAAATACTTTTTTATAGATGACCAGTCTGGAAATAGCGGTATATACTGTAATAGTTTACTAAGAGTGCTGTTGTTAAATATCCAATCCATTAGAAATAAGAATGATGAATTGCTGATTTTCCTGGAGGGTTTCAAATTTCCTGAAATTATACTTATTACAGAGCATTGGCTCAGACCTAATGAACCTTTTTATCTTAGGAATTATATTGCTGTTTCCAGATTTAACAGGGAGAGCTCATCTCATGGTGGCACTGCTGTTTTTGTTAACAAAGATTTCTACAATGTATATAATTTTGTAAGCGTCACGAAATTTGATGGTTTGCTGGTGGAAAGTGAGTTTGAGTTCTCTTTGGTACATGGTATCGCCATGAATTTATATATAGTGTGTATTTATAGACCACCCTCCTGCAGTACTGTAGTATTTATTGAAAGACTTGAAGATCTCTTAAGCAGACTGCCTGATAAAGCTCACATTATAGTGGCTGGTGATTTTAATATTAATTATTATGATAGCTCAGTATGCACAGCAACACTTAAGAATTTATTTTTATCATTGAACATCTCAATGCATGTTGACGCTGCAACGCGCAAATCTTACTATTCTGAAACTCTTATTGACTACTTATGCTCAAATTATGACCCAGTGAATGTCGAATGCAATGTCACTCCCTCTGGACTATCAGATCATGAGGCAGTTTTAAGTAGTTTTTTAATCGATACTAAAAAACTTAAGTCTAAAAAAGTCCATCAGTACGGGCGAATTTATAGTGCCCAAAATTACAAGAAATTTTCTGATATATGCTCGCGGACGAATTTTGTATTTACTACCGGTGATAAATTGGCTGCATTTCACAGTGCCTTGGTGAATGTATTTAATCAGGCCTTTCCACGTAGAAAACTAAAACTAAAAAAGAAAAAACTATGGCTTACTAGGGGCTTGCGGGTTTCAGCTGTCAATATGCGATCACTCCAAACTATTAGGAAATATACGACAAGTGTCTCTTTTCTGGCTTACTTTGCTAAATACAGATCAATGTACAGAAAACTTATAAAGGAAGCTAAATCTAAATATTACAACAACAGACTTAATAATGCTCAAAACAAGGTTAAGGAAAACTGGACTATTATAAATGAACTCAGGAATAAGGCAGATTTTAAGAATGTTGAGTCTGATATGAATGCAAATGACTTTAATGAGTTTTACTGTTCGATAGCTGCGGAACTGACTGGTAATATAGTTCCAAGGAATGATCCTCTTTACTACTTGAGTGGTGTCCATGTTGATGAATGTTGTGTGTTGACTCCTACTAACATTTACGAAATTAGAGAAATTATTTGTGAGATCAAACAAAAAAACAAAAATGCTGCGGGTTATGATGAGATATCTGCACAAATTCTTGACAATATGCCGGAAAGTGTGTTGCGATGTTTGTCTCTCTATATCAATGAGTGCTTTCAGAGGGGCATTTTCCCGGATTGTTTAAAACAAGCTCAGGTTATACCCATATATAAGGGCGGCGAAAAAAATAATCCCTCAAACTATCGGCCGATATCCCTACTATCAACTCTTGCAAAACTGATTGAAAAAATTGTTAAAAGACGTGTTATGAGCCACTTAAAGAGAAATAAAATTTTAGCTCCTAATCAATTTGGATTTCAGGAATCAAGGTCCACCAATGATGCCATGTTTGCTTTTCTTGAAACTGTATATGCTGCCATCAACTCTGGTAGCAGTGTTGCGGCAGTATTCTGCGACTTTTCGAAGGCGTTTGACTGTGTGGATCACGGTATACTGCTGCGTAAGCTTACGAGATATGGGTTTGTAGGAAGGACTTACGAGTGGTTCTGCTCATACCTGTCTGATAGAATGCAAAGGGTAACTTGGGATGGTAAATCGTCTACGAACTCGCCCGTAAACCGTGGTGTACCCCAGGGCTCAGTGCTGGGACCAATTTTGTTTCTGATTTATATTAATGACTTAACTAGATTGAACATTAGCGGATACTTGACCTTGTTTGCTGACGATACCACCCTTGTGTGGAAAAGTCTTAATATTCTTCAACTCATTCAATCCATAGAGCTTGATTTAACACTGATTAAGGAATGGTGCGAATCAAACTTACTCTGTTTCAACATGTCAAAAACAAGTATTGTTTCATTTAACTGTCATGTACCAAATGTGGATATAGTTAATAACAGTATAAAAAACAATAGTAATGCTAAATTCTTGGGTCTGCACATTGATGAAAGTTTGAAGTATACAACACACATAGAAAGTTTATGTAGGAAAATATCGCGTGGTTGTTATGCTGTGAGAATTGCTGCGAATGAATTGAGTGGAAGAGAGGCGCGAATGGTGTACTTTGCTCTGGTAGAGTCCCATTTGTTGTATGGTATATGTTTCTGGGGCTATTGTAGACGTGATTTATTTCAGTCAATATTTGTGTTGCAGAAGCGGGCTGTTCGATATGTGTGTAAGGTAAGGACGAGAGAGCACTGCAAACCTCTGTTTATAGATCGGGGTATTCTAACTCTGGTGTGTTTATTTGTGTTGGAGACTGCATGCTTAATTCATAAGTCTGTTCTACGTGGTCCAATGACTATTCTTCCGGGACAGTATAATACGAGAGGCTCAGGTAAATTGTCTTTACCTATTCCTAAAACTACACTCGTTAAACAATCTATATTTTATGAGAGTAGGAAAATTTACAACCATGTTCCGCAGTCTGTAAGAGATCATCAATGTCTCAAACTTTTTAAAAAAACATTTAAGGCGCTACTGTTAGCGAAAGCGTTTTATACGTTGGAGGAGTATTATAACTGTGTTTTTTAGATGTGTAGTATTTTTCGGGTTTTGTCTTTTCATAACTTTGTAATGGTATATGTATATTTATTTTATGTATTTGTAATTATTTTAAGTTTGCACACTTTGTCAACAAGATTTTTTCTTCAGACAATAAAGTATATTAAAGTAAAGTAAGTAAAGTAAAAATACGATTGAACCGTTCTGCAGTTGTGTCTACTTTTTTCGTGAATTTACTAACTAAACTGTTAAGAAGGTAAGTTTTTTTGACTCAACATAAATAGTGTATTATATATTCTACATATTATATTTATTTTTTACCCAACTATTAGCAATATAAAGGGCGTCTATCTAACCTTAAATATCTGGCAATACCTTGTCTATTATTAGGGAATCCAAACCACGTGATTCAATATGGCGGTTGGCTGGTAAAAAGCATTGAGCCACCCGTTAAATGTCACCAGCAATATTATTTATATAGTCACGTGCACCAATTACAACGCAGTATTTGCCAGCCAGCCGCCATTTGGACACATCGTTGGATTGCCTAATTAACGGTTTTATGTGGGGTGTCAACCATTGGTCCAAAATACTCATATATATCCAATGATTGACACCATGTGTCAACCATCGGTCCAACTAACGTTGAAAACTCTTTGTTGTTTTCTGTGTAGCGGCGTTATGGCCCTTGTCTCACGGTTGTGTAGATATGAGTTTAAAGTGTATAAAATTTTTCAGACCAATAGATGACACCCTGTCAACTATTGAATTTCATGGTGTCAATTATTGGGTATTTTTTCAGATATTAAATTTGATATCGCTATGTCAGCAGGAAAACGGCTTATTTTACAATAATTGCGTATTTATGATACAGTAATTTTTTCTACAAATCCTTAGATAGCTAAAGTATCATTATATCATAAAATGTGAAAGAAAAGAACCTACTTCTAAAAATAGCCGATTTACAAATAAAGTGTCAAGCATTGAGCTAAATGTATGTCAACTATTGGGTATATTGAAAAATACATCATCATCATTTTCCGACATGTAATAACAAATGAATATAGACAAAAGTATCCAAGATTTATTCGTTTTGTTCATTGCAACCAAATAATCTGGCTGATCTGTTCTCTAATGGGGTATGTATAACATGGCAGGTTACCCAAGACTCTGATATTGGGAAGAAATGGTGCTACTGTGTCAAATTCTTCTATGATAGGGGGTGCCTCTTTCCAGAAATTAATGTTTTGGTTGTAACATGCATAAAAGTTTATGATCGCCGAGCCTATTGGGTTATTATATGACAATATTTTTATTATAGCCCTTGCTGCAAGCCAGCATCTTCTGATACTCATGGGTAATTCTGCACTCTCGGACAGCAGGATTATTGTAGGTGTTGATTTCATCATACCCAAGGATATTCTGATTGCCTGGAACTGAATCCTATCTATTCTGGCTAAGTTTACCTTGCTGCTTCTTGATATAAATATGCTTCCATAGTCCAAATGCGATCCCACTATTGCCTTGTATAACATAAGTTGGGATGCTGGGTCGGCTCCCCACCAGGTTCTGCTTAGCGCCCTCATAACGTTAATTCCCCTCGTGGCCTTTTTACATATATTTTAAGATTGTGCAAAATTTGTTGAGCTATTTGACTATTTAGTTTTCTATGGGTGTTATTGTTTGTTGTACCTTTTGAAAATTTTTTCATTGCTGTCCATACTTCTTTTATTGTGGTATTGACTGAAATTCCTTCGCAAAAGGACTTCCATCCCTTTCGTCTCTTTTCTCTAAGTTTTTTCCTTGTCACTGCTGCTGTTTTTCTAAAGCTTATGTAATTTTCTGTGGCCCTGTTGAGTTTGTATTTCATAAACGCCGTTCTCTTGCTTCTGACTGCGACCGAACACTCCTGATCCCACCATGTGTGTCTTGGCTTTGTTTTACCCCCGTTGGTTTTTTTTGGGATGCTGTTCTTAGCCGACTTGTGTATTACTTTGGTCATTTGTTCATATGTTTCTATAGTTTCTTGCTGTAGACTGGTTTGAATTTGAGTGCCATAATTGCTCCAGTTTGCCAGTTTGGTGTTGTATCTTGTGAGACTGTTGTCCAATTCCATTGGTTGATTTTGGTCTGTTTTCATCTTGCAAAGAATTGGGAGGTGGTCACTTGTGCCTGCTAAATTCTATTTTTGGTGCTAGCACAGGTGAGCACATAACAAGATCCGGGCAGCTCTTTTGTGTTTGTGGTGGAGTTATTCTGGTAGTTTCGCCGTCGTTCATAAATACCAGATCACCTATATCCAAAAAGTCCAGAATGTTATGCCCATTTCTATTAGAATATCCTGAGCCCCAGGCCCGGTGTTGTGCGTTAAAGTCTCCTGTCATTAATAGGAGTTTTTGACCCATGAATGGGTTTTCTTGACTTGGGGGTGGCCAACCCCCCGGGCCGGAAGGCATGCTGGAAACCTAACCTATAATGTATGAATTTGCAAGCAATTTAATTTAAAAAGCTGATAAAAGCCAAGCAGTTAGCCACAGGGCTAGAAAAGGGTATTTCTGAGTTACCACCGCTCGATGGTAATACCTGGGGGTTGAATCTATTTGCTAAAGCGCTCGTGATGCAGCCACCCAGCACGCTTTCGAAGAAAAAAACGTTCGTGATGATTCATCAACCGTTTGTCAATGTAAAATACGACCGATAGCACAGAATATAATATAGATACCCACCGAGAGTTTCGATCTATTTGGGAGTTTTCGCATGATACATTTTGGAATTTTTACATTTTATGAAGGATAAGTACTTTTTTATTTTAAAAATAAATAAATAAGGTAGTTCAATTTTGTAGGTGGGTCATTGACCAAATGACCTTATAGACAAGCCGAGCCTGGTGCTGACTGTTCTGATCAAAATTTGTCAGTTTCATGTCCTAACAAAAATGAATATGGATTTATATGCGTTTAGTTAATTGATATAGCTCAGTAGATTGCGAAGAAAACAGAAAACATAGTCGTCATCATATCTTACTCCCATATTTTAAAATTAAAATTAAAACGTTTAAAATTTATATTTATCGCAAGAACTTGGAATTATGCTATTTCTTGGAAAAGTTTATATTTTTGATGACTGTGCGGTTACATATATATTATGAAAAAATTTAAATAACATTTAATTTCGTGATAACTAAAAGATAAAATGTAATGAATATTCTGTTGTTTACCTTAATGAGAACATGTTTTTTTACAAAAGAAGATAGTGTTCCACGAAAGTGGCTTACCCCTATAATTTTTTTTTTAAATAATGAAATGGAATTTTTATCTGATTGTGTCAAAAAATGACGTTTTATAGATCAGATATTTGGACGTAAAGGTAACCTTTTTAATAAGGTATTGATTATTGCGCTGGTAGCTAGGCAACCTTTGTCGTCCTAGTCCGAAAAACATTTTGTCGGACACTAAAATATTTTCAACAGTTTATTTTATTCATTTATTTACAATATTTATATTAAATGTACAATTAGAACAATTTTGAACAAGAACGGGGTGATGTAAATTTGATTTTGAGGATGTGTTATTATTTTTGGTCTCCGTTATATTATTCTCCAATGTTGAACTCGATTGGGAGACGGATTGCGACACCTGAGTCGAGACTGACTTGTTATGTCTGCTCCCGCATCTACAAGTAATGTGGCCGATGTTTTTCTGAAACAATGTCCCGTGAATTCCTTGGCATTCGGCAGTTTTAAGTAAGATGCTATTTCCTGAGGTATAGGCAGTTTCTTGAATGTCAGGTGGTGTACCTTCTATAAGATCATCGTCTATTTCCATTTTTAATTGTGTTTTTCAGGTTTTAAAACTAGCAGAACACGAAAGATTAGTTAAAACTATCGCCTGATTGATAAAATGTCAGTTGATAATATTAATTTAATTAAGTATTTGTTAGATCCATGGATACGCATATTACAGGTTTCATTGTTCAAACATTCAAGGGACAAAAAATTACAATGCAAGATGAAATATATTGGTTTTCTTAATTTTTACATTATTTTATAATCCGAGCAAAAACACAATCGGATAAAAAATAACGTATGTTATACGGACGAAAAATGTATTTCAGACTATGCGGGTTACTGGCCTCGGCTTTGCCTCGTCCAGTAATCTCCCGCAATACGTCCGAAATACTGCATTTTTCGTCCTTGTAACATAATATACTATTGGAGGATTTGTATAGCACATAAAATTGCATTTTAGACTTATATGTTAAAAACTTTTAAGACATTAAAATGACCTGTCTTTTAATCTTATTTAGCTTTTATCTCGGCTTTTGCTTTGTTTAGGATTATTGAATATTAAGCACGATTGGGCTATTATTGTAAGGCGATATTTCTGTTATATTATGATTAATGGTTTCCCGTTGACAAAAAGCTGAGTAAGTGGAGTATGTTGGTGGGTTAAGGAAATCTATGAGGGATGAGGGCAGTCTTTAAAAAGCTTTGCCAATGTCAATAATAATCATTTTTGTATAATAAACTTATAATACGAGTTACAATATTTTAATAAAATATAGTGTTAATTGTCCCAGTATCGTGTTTTCCTCACATATAGTATAGTTTTAAAAATTTGAAAATAATTTATTATTTTATTTCTAATTCGCAATTCGTCGTTTATCGATGGTACTTAAAAAATGTATTTCTGCAGTTTCGAGATAAAGACAAAATTTCAATAATATAATCATAATCATAATACTAAATCGTCTTTTATTTGGATGTACAGTACAATCGCGATAATATGAATATGCACTCTTATGAATGACTCAGTAATTTGAACATAATATTTTTTAAAGTAAATGTGTGGAGTTGGTTGTACACTGTGTTCTGAAGAAAGGAAAAACGTTGTATTTCAGTGTAACTGTTTATTTACTGACGCCATATTATAATATTTTTGCATTGACCACTCTGTAGAATGAACAGTACCGTAATATGAACATCTTGTTTGTTTTTATTTCGCCGCCTTAGTTTTATTTCTTTCATCAGTTCAAAATGGTTAAAGTAAAAGGAAAATCAAAATGCCTTTCTCTTTCCGAAAAAGCAAAAATCATAGAGGATGTTAATAAAGGTTTAGGAGTAACTTTACTGTCAAAAATATGGAATTGCAAAATCTACAGTTTGCTCAATCAAGGGAAAAAGCCAAAACATTTTGCTATAAAAGATTAGTGAAGTATCTTAAGTTAGCTTATTGTATCAATACACACTATGTAGTATGCTAGGTTAGGTGCAATATTAGTAATTTGTTACATGTGTTATCACTCTTTTAAAAATAGAATAGTATAATTTAAAAAGGGTTTATTTAGAATTAACAAAATTAATATTTGATACGTTGCGTGCTTAACAATGGTTTAATGTAAAGTGAGTCCATCCCAATGTCGCCAATCTCTCGCCGAGCCCGTGTAATGTGAGAACCAATGGCACCCGTAATCTTCCAAGCACCGTCATCGATTCTCGGATTGTCGATAACATTCGGCCTTTCCTGACACGGGAGTGCCCTCACTCCTAGTTGAACCATCTCTAAGAAAAACAACAAAGAAAAAACCTGAAATATCGACAAGGACTGGACAACAATTTAGTTATGTGACAAAGCAAGTGCACAATGCCTAAATATAGACATTAGTATAAAAACACAGTATAATTGAAATATGAATTTGCAACAGATTTATAAACGTCATATAAAAACACAGCACACATAAAATAATACTAATTTATAACCAATTTATAGACGTCATATACGGATATCTAAACCTTTATGGGCCCGCGCTAGAAATTTCCTAGCCCCTGGAAATGAGAGTCCGGGAAACAGAAACCGTACTAGTAATACCGGGACTTACCGCCCTATTCTAGCTTCCTCGGTTCTGACCACCCTACTCGAATGCGACCGGGCGCCATTACCAATCCAGGTAATGGACCGCCACACGCCATTTCCAGTACCAAACTTAGTTTACCTACTAAAACTGAATCCAGGGCTTCATGTTTTCGACCCCAGCTACGCCTAGGTAAGGCACCCTTGACCTTGTCATTCCAGGAATCTCCTTGATTTCATATCGGTCATTGCCAAGGATTCTGGAAACTCGGAAGGGTCCACGCCACTTTGGTAACAATTTCTGGCTGGTTCCTGTGGGTGGTGTAGACGTGATCTTCAATAAAACCAAATCGCCATACTGATAATGTCTTGCTATGCATCGTTTAGTGTCCCTGGTCTACCTATTTACAAATTCATGCAAAACAAAAATCATTAAACCTTTACAAATTTCGCCCAACATCACTTGTTTGTACAACATAACAAAGTATTTTCTTTTTACCCTTTGTACTACTTACCATTATCATGCAACTAATAAAATTATTTACCTTTGTTAACAAATGCCATCTTTGTTACCTGGGTATGTAATAACAAAAATACATTAAGTAGAAATAAATCAATTTTACTCCAAATGCCTGTAATAAATAAAAGCTTTCTCATAATTTATATCAATCAGTCACCAACACTATAACTAACTGTAGTACCACTACTAGTAAATATAAAACATCACCCTATTTTAGATTTTTCCTATTATTTATAATCGACTACATTTATATCTCTAGCATTCAAAGCGCTAAATTCTGAGATACATGTACTTTTAACGTTACCTATGCAATTTATTAGTTTAATTTCTCTCTACACCTTTCCTGAAATAATATGTAGGTACTTTTCTAACTCATCTGCATCTGTACGTACACATTATCATAATATGTATATTATTTTCCCTATTACTCAAACTAAACGTTACCTTGCATTATAATACCTACTACGGCACTGCACGCCCCTATGACTACGTCACTCTTAATTTTTTTACCGCTAAAGAAAGGTATTAATCAAATATCTTTTCAAAACATCAGCTTTCAATTTCAGATCAGTATTTTAAAAATTAAAATAAACAAAGACCCAAATAAGAGCGATAAGCTAAGCAGGAAATTATCAAGTTGATATGAGTATGAGGCAATATTGCCGCTCGGCGCTTGTCAGCATTTTGTACATAATAATAACACTCTTTTATAGGACAAATAAAGAAAATCTTACTGAATAGATTAATAAAATAATATTAGGCTCTCTACTCTTTTACTTATTTTCGTCTACCGAATTCAATAAAGGGCAACACAAAAATTATCAAGAATCTCTCAATAACTGTCTGTGAAACTAACTAACTTTTGCATTGACAGAATTCATCTGTTTACATAACAACAATGGTCATACAAATTCTTTTATTGTTTTTAAAAGGAACCATAACTGCTTGGTTCGTACTAGTAATTTACTTATAAATCGATGAGATCATAATATAGTCTGTTCAGTACAACAATAGGTCACTAATTTTTTATTACACTTAACTTAACTACTCTTTAAATAATATTAAAAATAAACTTTTAACAAAAATTAAACAACAAAAATAATACTATTGACACAGGTGTATCAATCATGTCTTACCTGCTCATACAATTTGGTTACAGTTTATCTATCATTGGGAACGAAAACTTATAGTTCTCATTCTTTATTTTTCATCATCATTAATACAGTAGTTCAGAATTAACTCCACCATCTTAAATTTAGAGAAAAACTTCAAAATTGTTTCCACTTAATTAATAACCAATTTAACTTTGTCTCTTTCTGATATTTATTATAAAAGCATATTTTCATATAAGAAGCTGTGTATTCTGATCTTTGGTTTTCTAAAATTTTTACCGGAAACGCTCTGTCATTTTGGTATCTATCGTGTGGTACTTTTTCCTCAGTAATCAAATTTCATATGAGATCAACCCTGATCAAATCGATTCCATATTTTATTAACAAACCAACTTTACTTTACCAAATATAATACAAACTGTTCAATTTGACCAAATTGATAGAATATATCAATCCGAACCTGTCTATCACATTTTATTTTAGATTTCCTAAAAATATAAACTCTGTCTTTTAAGAATCACCCTAATAATATTTATTTGCAACGGTTAATAACATTTATTTTAACACCCTACGACTCTATTTTTATCAGCCGCTTATATCAACCATGTTTCCATGGTTCCATGTTTTCTCGTGTTTTCTTCGTTTTTGTAGGAGGAAATTAGTGCCCTAAAAACTTTTTTGTTTCTGATTTAATAAATGATCTACTACATTAGAACTTAGAACATGGTACACATATCATCACGTAACATTAAAATTTCTTTTACAAATGACTAACTCTTACGTTGAACGTACTCTACTAATGATTTTATCATTATTTGTGATTTTGTATAACTAAATGGAAAGAAATCTTTTTAAGTAAATATAATCAAAAAATAAAAATAACAATATCAATATAGGACTATGGACCACCCTCGGGCCCACCCTATAGATCAACTTTGGATTAAGCCCAAAATATAATTAATTATCTAAGAAAAATGTAATTTTCTTTTCGTCGTACTGTTTGCATCTGTCTTTCAGATTATAATGATTTTACCTTACCTTTTTAGATCGTATTTTACATAAAACTTAATCAAACCAATATCTTCATGCTACATGTTCACACAATAGCAACATGGATCTAAAACTATTTTTTTGCTCGATTGGTCCTACGACCTTCATTTTTACCATCCCTAAAATAAAAACACTTAACCATATCCCCATCGGACACAGACACTAGGGATCTTCAAATAAGCTGAAAAAACTTTCCCCCCTTTGTTGAGATCTTCCCTTACGATACATTTTAGCACAAAATGGTACAAAAGGCACTGGATTACTAATCTCACTTCTGATGTTATCACTCTTTTAAAAATAGAATAGTATAATTTAAAAAGGGTTTATTTAGAATTAACAAAATTAATATTTGATACGTTGCGTGCTTAACAATGGTTTAATGTAAAGTGAGTCCATCCCAATGTCGCCAATCTCTCGCCGAGCCCGTGTAATGTGAGAACCAATGGCACCCGTAATCTTCCAAGCACCGTCATCGATTCTCGGATTGTCGATAACACATGTGTGTTTATATGTATTTTTTGTAAACTTCGCTAATATAAACGTTTCGTTAATATGAACTCCTTAGAATTTTTTGTGTTCACGTTACCGAGATTGTACTGTATATTATATTTCATATCACAAGTTATTGATAAATATACAATATAAGCATAGCCAGACAATCCCATAAGAAAGCTCCCAAGCATCGAGACTAGATTTTTTAGTTTTTGCCCTTTACCCTGAACATAAGGGATGTCAAAGTTTTGCTCTATGAATGTTTCTCTATAATTTTAGTCACATTACCCAGCTCAGTGCTAATCAAGTTGCCTCAGTAACCACAAAGGATATCAATAGGTTAAAGCTAAAAGTACCTAAAAATGACAAGCAGAGACAACTACAAGCTGAAAAACTTGAAGGTGATTTCAAGGACGCGGTCCAAAAATATTATTCTTTACAAAAGGTAAGATCTCCATTATTATTTTCTAATTAACAGCGTAGTAATAGTTAAGGAACCCGACCAAAGCGGTGCGGTGGTAGCGGTGATGGTGGCCACCAAGCGGTACACCGCGTTTTCTTTTTTTTGGCTATGCACGCCGGCGCGGTGCGATTTCTATTGTTCTGTAACCGGCAAAAATATGACAAAAAAAACGGTAGAAGTCAGCACAACAATCGAACAGTTAACACAAACATTTACCGCAGATATGTGGGTCGCACCATTTACCGTTATGTGCAGTGGCACCGCGGCCACACCGTTACCGCAGCACCACGTTGGTCGGGGGGATCCTTTCTTCATGTATCAATCAATATTTTATGGACTAAAATAAGTTAAAGTCAAAATATACTTTAATATCAGAAATAAACATCTTTACCGTCACTATCAAGCTTTTTGAAATTTTAACTTACAATGAAATATATAAGTAGAAAGTAAAATATTATTAGTATCAAAAAATGTAAATAATCATGACAGATTGTCATCAATATATTAAATTACCCCTGAATCATCCTGCCTAGCTTGCTTACTTTGGCTACCCACAAAAACCTCTGTTTGTGAACTTGAAAATGGCCACAGCATAAATTCAAATCAAAATAAAATTATAGTTTCGTTTCTAGTTTCATACTATATGAGCGGACTTAAAAGTGCTCAAATGTAGCTACATACAAGTAATTCTGTTGTTTACTATTGCAGAGTTATTTCTTTCTATATGAGTACTTATAAAGTAATACTTATAGAGCTCCCTTGTAAATGGCTAAGGTAGACCATTATTGCAGTTTCTAGTCCTGCAATATAAGCGCTTCGCTCATGTTCAGGTATTTTCTAAGTGGTTCATGTAGTATTTTACAATGATTTATAATACTCTATTTAATCTTAAACATCATTACAACTTTAAAATGATATTTAATGAAATGAAACGTAATGATCCAATTTGCTCATTATTTATTTAACTTATCTATCTTTATTTAAAATTTTAAAACATAAATGTATCAAAGTTAAATACATATTCTCAAAATATATTACTATATTATTTTATTTGCAGGAATTAGCAGAGAAACAAAAAAGCCATCTGCTCCTCTCAACAAATGTTGAAAGTCCTATTTCGGATGATGAAGACAGCGAAAATCGACAAAAGCAGGAACAGCTGTCAAGAGATCTACAGTTTGAACAAGAAATGCTTTTAGAAAGAGATCAAAAAGTACGACAAATTGAGGAAGATGTGCTGGACGTTAATCAGATTATGAGGGAGTTAGGATCTATGGTTCATGCCCAAGGGGAGTTCATAGGTAGGTAGGGACTGTTAGCCTACATTATTCATTTTTTGTGTGTGTCCTTAAATAGTGGGTGTAAGTGATATTTAATTTAAACATCGAAGTAAAAGGGTTAGAATTATTTGCATTTTAAGAACATTGCGAAACATTTTTTCTACTCCCACACGGATATTTGCCCTTTCCTTTACACTAAAGTGATTGGATATAAGTGAGGTTACACGTTGTTAATTTTACGAGTCGTTTTCTGACACTTGACAAAAGTGAGGTTAAGAATATATTTCAAAAAGATGCAAATCTGTCACATTAAATTTGTTATTTTTTATATTTAAATCAAAATATTCATCCGCATGCATACACCAATTTTTCTCAAAGAATGCACGAAATTGTACAAAAATATAATTTTACCGAATTATTCTTTAGTTTTTTCTCACCGTACTAAATATTTGTGCGCAAATGCTCTTTCTCTTTTTAAAAATCTCTAGTTTTCCACTCATTTCTAGACAATTACTACAAGATTTAATGCATAAAATGTATATACCGAATGAACTTTTTTACTTACTTACTAGCTTTGTTAGTTTTTTGCGATGACGGGACTCTAACCCCAATCGACCTTAAAACTTTTATTATACGCAACAGATATAGAAAAATACCTGATAAATTTTTCTTAAATGGTGGAAAATGAAGATAACTACATAACACATAATCCAGTAGTGGATTTTAGCACTTTCTTGTAGTAGACATGCATTTTTGCACTAAATGTTGTTCAATATTCTTTCAAAGCACTTGCTTTTAGTACAGGATTTTCGTGACTTGTACAAGTTACTGGTACCGTGTAGATTCGTCTTTAACCCTAAACATATTTCTATTGCAGACAGGATAGAGAACCAGATTGAAGATGCAGGCGCAAACATAGGTGAAGGAACAGAACAATTAATCAAAGCGTCTGCATATCAAAATAAATCTAGAAGGAAGTTACTTATTTTGGTGATAATTGCTCTAATAGTAACGGCTATATTAATTACAATTTTAGTAACTCAACTTAAGAAATAGACTGTCTTTCTGTAAGGTAAATCCAAGGGAAAAAATGGCCATCATGCCTTTACTATGTCTGATATACATGATTGAATTAGGTTCAAAGTGGTAGTATCATGGGTGGTATAGTCAGTATCAAAATAAAAGCTTGACCACAAATAGTTAGGCTTCTTTTTCCAACCTTGTTTTATGTTTGTTAATGTTAACCAGACCGAGGTGTGATAGGTACTTTTGGTACTGATTGACTTAGGATTGGTTTATTCAGAAATTTGGAACATGTCAACAATTCTGTCACTTAAAATAGTCGAAACCAGGCGCGGTTTGTCATTAAGGTCATTTAGTCAATGGCCAAGCTATAAATTTTACCCACCTAATTAATTAATTTTTCATAACAAATAAAAATGATTATCCTTCAAAAAATGCAAATATTCCAAAATGTGTCATGCGAAAACTCCCCAATACAGATCGAAGCATTTCGCTCTCGGCCGTATTTTCGTTTAGCTCACGATAGACCTTACGGATTTATGTTAAATTAAAAGATTTTATAAATAAATTGGAAAATAAGAGCGAAACATACATAGGCGCTCTCGGAAGTTAAAAAGAGACAAAACCTGTCGTCCACTTCGCCACACTTCGCGTTTAATATGTCAGTGGTTCAATCACGTTTAATAGGCATTTATGGAAACAGAGTCGAACAGTTCCATGTTTTTGCAATCAAAAACTTGCGTTAGACAAAGAACAGCTTGCGGATGTACTTGCAACATTTGCATAAACTTTTTGTTTCATTAGGAATGCCGAATAGCCCGTAGTATGCTCTTAACCCTTATTTAGTTCGTTTATGTGTGTTTTTGACGTGTACTTATCTATGTTGTGACGTGTATTAAAGAACAATGACTTCAACAAAATATTACAGTTTAAAACAAGCGGTGCGTTAACATTTGAAAAACCTTTTATTAGAAGTATTTATAATTTCAATGTCCTAGTGATGGAACATTTTTCCAAACAAAAGGATAGAAAGATTGATTGGTTATACAAACACACAACTACATAAAGGTAAGAATTATATAAAAATATAATAGTAAAGTAAAGCTGTTTGATGTCAAAAAAAAGGCACAGCAAAAATACAGTTTTAGGATTTTATTTTTTGGCGGTGTTTATTAGTAGGTATAGAATTATTCCTTGGCTAAACTATGCACTAATCGGCATTTTACTTGTCAGGTTACTGCCATCAAAGTTTGCCCCACCTGTAAAAAAACTTACAAGCCGTGCCTGGTCGAAACGTTGATCAAAGTTAATCAATATCAAAATGCCTAATCGTAATCATGTCTCAAGAGTAACAGCACCCAGTACTAGTACTTTCGGTCCTGATTAACATATTTAATACCTTATTATTAATTATATTTGGTCGTGAGAAACTAATTTCTGACATTTTTAACATTTACCCATCTATTATAACAGTCAGAAATTGATCGAAGTTAATCCATTTTACAGTAGCTAGTTGCTTTTAGAATGTATCGGCACCTTATCCAGCAACCGTTAGGTTAATCTTGAAATATTTTTTTCAAGCTCGTTCCTTTGGCAATGGTTTCGCTAGATAGTGTATACTATACACTGTATAGGGACAATCTCATTAAACCATTCATGAGCGTCACTAATTAGATGCAGTTGCCTATCAAAGTGTGGTCTTATGGTATTTGCTTGGATGCATCATTTAACCAAAGACCGCTCGCCGATCTAATTTTTTGGATTTTCATTATCGTTAAGAAATTTTTAAAAGAAAAGGTGAAAAAAATGCTTTAATATACATTTTGGGTAACGTCTTGATGTATTTGAACCATCGGCCAATCGATTCCTTAAAGTAGTCACAAGTCAATGTTAAAATATATAAATTAAATATAGTATCACTGTTAAAATGAGACAATGCCACTTTTGTATAATCGCTAAGCATTTAAGACCAGACTTTTTCTATTGACACGGTTTTTATTTATTCGATCTGTTTGTTGTCTGATTGGAGGTCTTTGACGCTGTGTTTGTTTTATCCCACGCCTGCTATTTATATATTCGAAGGAACTCTGCGGAAGCTGTTCGAGCATTTTTCCGAAGCAACACTTATTGGTTAACTTGAGATACATATGTTCTGGATTCTACGGTCGTCGGTCAGATTATAAGCCGAATTATTTGAAAATTCCATGAGAAAATCCTTGCTACCGGAACCCGTGCTTCCTCCATTACCGCTATGGTTTCAGAGGCAATAGAATAAGGGATGGTTTTCGAACCATAGAAGTGGTGGTTCATCTTCGACCCTCTTCCACCAGGAAGACGTCTAGGTCCTCGCGATCGGCGACACATTCCTCCACACTACTTTCCTTAGTCTCCAGCTGCGACTAATAACCTGAAGTCGTTTTCACCTGCGCCACGAGGAAACAGGTTCTAGTTTTCTGAGTGTATGGAAACTAGTAAAAAAACTCGTAATGCGTTCAGCTTCAATCACAGAGATCGAAGCCAAAAGATTTATTCACTTTTCACAGAGTCCAGGATAGTTAAGACAGTCATAGTTACTTTCCTCGTTTACACTTGATCTATTAACTTCGACCGCCTTGGCGTTCTTGAACCTTTATTTACTAAAGAATTGTAAATTTAATACCTTTTTATTATTATACTTGGGAAGTTTAAAATGACACAAGTAAAAATTATGTAGGAAAGCACAAAGGTTTCAAAAATAATTAACTAACTAGACGTCGATGATTAATAATTTTCCCACAATTAATATGATCGATTATCTTGATTCTTGATATACTAATCAAACAACTGTCTTTGTGGGTAAATAATTTCTGCTACCCTGTTTGATTTTCACACCCACTCACTGATACCAGTTTCTTGCACTAGTTTGTGTAGGTCAACTGGGGAGAGTATTTCCTCTGGTTCCAGTTTTGGTTGCCCCAGTATTTGTTGCCTATTCCTATCTAGTGACTTGCAATGGCAAACTATGTGCTGTACTATGTGTTTCTCTGACTTGTCCGCATATCTATCTATATATATCTGGTCACAAGGTCTCCATTATATCGTTGCATTCTGTGCAGATGATTCTTGACAAGCATGTATCCTGTCAGAATTCCTGTAACAGTTCTCAGCTGATTCCTATTTATTTGAAGCAGCTGTTTCGTTAGTCTCGGGTCTGGATCCCCAATGAAGCGTGTTCTCCCTGTCTAATGTTCCAGTAGATTCTGTGTTCACTCTTGATCCATCGCTTTATGGTATCTCTTACTGTGCAACCTCCGAGTGTTGGTTCTGGACCTATAAATTTATTTTCAGAGCCTTTACTTGCAAGTGTATCGGCTTTTTCATTCCTGGCAACACCTTCGTGTCCTGGTAGCCACTGAAATGTTACTTTGTTTACTTTTGGCAGGGTCTGTAATTCTCCTTGACATTCCCATACCAGTCTTGATCTAAGAGTGCTTGACTGTCGGAGTATATATGGATCCGCTTATTGAGGTAAGCCCTCCCATTGTTTTTATACGCACAGATTTCTGCTTGGAACACTGTAGAAGACTTCCAGAGGGAAAAATGCGTTTTTCTCCGGTCTTACTCCATGTATTTTCGTTCCAGTATCCTCTTTGGTTTGTTGTAGTCAACGTTGTCTGGTTAGTTAGAACCATTTTTGTAATGACATCCTGATAAAAATAATCGAGGGTAAAACTAGTATAGCACTGCAAAAATACCAAATTAAAAAGATTGCATCGTATGGCATATAAAAACAATGACATGATGAAAACATAACCGGTAACATCTAATTGGATCATGTGACTGATGTGCATTTGTTTAGACCATTTTTTTCTGTAAACTTAACCCTTTTAAGGTATTATTAAAATTGTATCAATTTTATATCATGATCCATAATGTAACTTTTATATTTATGATATATATTTATAAATGCTTATTTTTTTATACTTAAGTCATTTGGATGAAAAGCATATTTAAAAAAAAATTTGTATGTATACTGTACATACATATAATACATTGTAGTACACAGTACATTGTACAGAGTGTTCAGATTTCAAAGGGTTTATGGGGTATCTCTCTCTCGCTCTCATTATCGAAAATAGATGAATGCAGTTTTTACGACAGCTACTTTTTAGAGATGAAAGATGCTACAAACAGCCATTTTAGTTTTCAGTTCTGCAGGGCGAAATTTAAACATTTTTATATTTGCAATCAAAGATAACTGGGTCAAATTTTCATTTTTATTGAAAATATTTGTAATTCGAAGGCAGCCATTACTAGTTTAAAATGTTTAATTTTCAGATACTGTTTATATTTTACAATATGAAGACATTTAAACCAAATATAGTTTTTACGTAAAATCTAGCGGCGTTACTTGCCTTTCCCCATTTGCTTTCATTTATAAAATTTAGGCCCAGCATAGATAGTTATACTTTTTATTTAAATGGGACACTAACTACAGTTAGTAGTAACAGTTACAGTAGTAATTATGGAATAGTTAAAAAAATACTTTAATTTCAAAAGCCCATATTTTTAACAACATTCAATCAATCCGTTCCATTTTCAGTTTATTTGGACCACAAGTACAATTTTTGTGACTTCATTTTATGCCTTTTTTATACAGGGTGATGGCTAAAATATCACGATGTGTAAAATCTGTTAATTTTAAAATTAATGTTCCTAAAATGCGAAGCTATTTAAATTGAATTTTATTGTGGTGTTGGTTACAGCTTTACTTTACTGTGCCCATTACAGGTCGGTGCCCTTCGTGTCAATTAACAAAAAAATCAAATTCCGAAAATAGTGATATTATCAATTACGTTGCACCCACTCTCCCCCTCGATAATGGAAAATATAAAAAGGTGTTAATTACAGCTGTGTGTTAGGTAGGTACTTACTATTCCCATTACAGCGCTTTAGTGTTAATTAGGAAAACATTAAATTTCAAAATTCTTTATATTGCTAGGAATTGTAATTGGCAATATAACGATTTTTGGATTTTAATTGACACAAACAGCACTAAGCTGTAACGGGTACAATAAGTACTTAACATAAAGCTGTAATCAACACTTTTTCGTATTCTTCATCTTCAAAAACCGGGGGAAAGTGTGTTTAAATAATATACCGATTTTTGGATTGTTTTATTAATTGACACGAACCGCACTGCGCTGTAGTGGATACAGTAAGTACCTACTACCCAGCTATAACCATCAAAATAATAAAATTTAATTTTCATCGCTTTGTATTTTAGAAACATCAATTTTCATCAACTATCATGGCTATAAAAAATATGTTTGGAACATGTTTCGTTTCTCAGTAGAAAACAGTCGCGAAAACCACCAGCATCTACGTATCGATCATTCTGTACTAATAAGGAATATAAAACCTTGTAAAATTAATTATATTACTTAGGGATATTTTCGCTGATTTAGGACCGTTTTCCATAGAGTATGACTTAAGATAAAAAGCTTCTTGTTATTTTTTATTAATGGATATTTTCATTAAAAATCAAATAAAATTATTTTAAAAGAACTCGTACATTGTTAATAAATTGTTTTAAAATTAATAACCATTTGTTTTTATCCCACGTATTATGTATCGGAGTTTTAAGGGAAATCGTCCTCTAGAAAGGGGATCTCTTTTAAAGTAAGAGATACGATTACTAGAAAGTCTTGAGGAGTTTTGGAGTTGTAATATCTTTATTTGTTTTTAAATCACGTTTATAGTATATTTCGGAAAGGTGTAGAGTAATAAAATCTCATTAGGTATGCAAAGGGACTACAGAGTGACCCAACGAATATTTAAGCCACTTTCATAATTTGGCATGGATTTCATTGGAAAATTCTTTATTTTCATAGAGTGCAGGTAGTACCACCTGGGTTTGGGTTAATTTATGGGTTTTGCCTATTGTTATCCATTCACAAACACTTAAATAATCATATTACATATTAAAACTTTAAAAATGTAAACGTGACTGTTTTTTCGCAGTTTTAAATTCTAGGTCTGATGATGCCCGAAAGGGTGAAACATGTGTAACCATACACAAATATATTTGCTGAGACCGTGCCTTTGTTGTCTTTACATTTCCTTTAAATCTATATCCGGTCTCTTTGAGAATTATGGACGATTTCTTCGATCTTTAGATACCAAGTCATTATTTTTAAATACGGACCTGGATTTTTAAATACAATTTTACGAACTTCTAAGCTTTGGAAATTTAACACAATTTAAAGGTTTTTGAAATATTAACGTTTTCTCTAATAGGTACCTAACACATTTTTTAAAATTATCTTTTTATGTATTTACACTCCTGAACATTTTTTAAGGTAAACTAAAAAATTTAAATTTGTAATTTGAAGAATTAGTCCATTTTGACTCGAAAGGGTGATATTTGAAATTTTATAAAAAAAAGACCGAAAGTTTGAGCCTCAAATATTTTTCTTTCGGTTTATTTTTGTTACATGTTTTGCCTCACACCTGGCATCATTAGACCTAATTAACAGGCACAACATTTTAAAATTGTTTTGTTGGAGAATTATTGGTTACATAATTTGTGAAATTACTTGTTACGTTGTTGCCCGAGTACATTTTGCTTGTACTCGGAACAGCTCTGCCATAATCTGAAATTTTGGTTATAACAAAATCATTCTCTTTAAAGAGTTCTAATAATAAGTATTTTTTTTCACATAGATATCTTAAAATTTAAATTCTTCATCAATATTTGAATAGAATGTTATTTGATATGAACTTCCTTAATTTAAACAGTCAGGATATGGTATTGATTAAAAAATAATCACTGTATTTTAACACATTGTATAACCACATATTTAAATAGAATAAAGACACAGTGACGATGTCACATTTAGTACTGTTAACATTTTTTAAAAAGGTGTTGTCATGTCTATAAGAAAGGAAAGTCTTAATGACACTACGTGCAATAATGATACTTTACAAGAGCTATGTGGTGATATAGAGTACAACGTTTCCACTATTAATTCAAACAAAAAGAACTTGCGAGTTACCTTAAAACTTATTGGAACTGAGAAGGATAATATCGGGTTAAGGAATAAAATGTAAGTACTAGTGTCTGTTTGAAGGTTGGAGACAATAATGTTTCTTGAACGATAGAAGAGTTTTGGACTTGCATTGTCTTTATTTGTTTTACATCACAACGTTTCGACTGGTAAGTATCTCCAGTCGTCTTCAGGTGAATACTGAATTTTCGGAGACATGTAAAATTTTAAAATTTACTTTTCAATTACGCCCTCTTGCGGCAAAATGCAGAACTTAAAAATTATTTCCAGGATTTTTTCATGGCCACTTTAGTTATCATTTTTTTCCCCCGAGTTTCTATGCCCAGTAGTTTCCAAGACACGGCCGGTGGCCATCCATAATGGGACACCCGGTACAAAATACAGGGATTAATTTTGCTCGTTTATTAAACATTAATTATAAATAATGTCCGATTGTGTAAATAGTCAATAATTATTGCAGTTTATACAAATTATATATATAGGCAAACATCACCTTACATATTGCACTATATGTATATACACTTATATTATAACAGATAATTCTAATAATCTCATTTCACTTATAGTAGGTCGTTTAGAAATAATTACATTTTTAAGTAAGTATAGGAAAAGTGTTAGAGGCCTAATAATAACAAATAATAACAATCGCAGTGACCAGGTCATCTTACTTTTTATTTTTTTATGCTGGCAAGTTCAATTGTGAGTAAATTATGCCTGCCAAAGTCATTTATTTCATAGCCAGAGTTGCTGGGTAGTTAATTTATTGTTAAAAATCTTGGTACAACAAAGTTTTTTCTGACATTGTACAGCGTAGATAAGTCTTTATTAATTTCAGCTTTCTTTCTGCTGTTGCCAATTTATTTATCAATTATTATAACAATGTAAAATGAATAAAATGAAATCTGTTATAGTATCATCACACAATCATAGGTTAATAACATAAGTAATCTGTGCGATGTTAGAATGAAAAATATTGTATGTATAAAAATGCCTGTAATTGAAAAAATTCTTGAAAATAATGGAATAATTAACGCAGCATAATTAAGATAATATAAAACAAATCAATTATAATAAATTACTTTAATAATATAAATATAATTATATTTCTACAACTTGGCTTATCTTGAACGGTAGTAGAGTTTTGGACTTGCATTGTCTTTATTTGTTTTGAATCACAACGTTTCCATTGGTAAGTATATTCAGTCGTCTTCAGTTGGTTGTAAAGACTACACCATTTTCGTCCATTGTCTTCTTTCATTTTTGGTAGCCATTGTTGATAAACAATTTGGTAACTCAATCCTATAACCAATATGAGGTTTTTCATCTAAGCTAAGACTACTCTTTTATACTTTTTAATATTCATCTTCCTCACACTTACATCCACTTCTTCTTCATAGTTTTTCAAATGACCAGCCATCAATTTTCTTTTTCTTAAATGATTGTTAAATGATTCACTTCAGTTTCATATCCTTCAACGGTTTTTTCACACACAGATGTCAAACTTTTTATTCCACATTCAAACTCTTATAGTGCCTTGAGCCTTAAACCCACATATTTTTCTTTTCACAATGCAACGTGTGACCTATTTTCTCACCGCTCTACTCATTTTTTCACCTATCCTACAATTTTGTCGCTTAGTTAGGGTGATATTTACTGGTTTTTCTTCTTTATATTTATTCTTCTGATGATGAATCCTTATGCGTTCGAAACATGTAGAGAAGTTTCATAAAATATTTCCTTAATATAACAGTGGAGGAAGACTTTGTGTTCTTATTTCTTACCTTTTTTTCGGGATTTAAGTAGGCGGCCGTATTTGGACATTACTTTTAATTCAAAACAAATTTTATGAATAAAAATTGTATCTAAAAAGAAAAATAATAGTAGTTTACAGCAACTTTAGCAACTTTAAAAAAATTGAATATCCCTTGTATGCACTGCAGTTTTTTCAATTTTAATGAGTGCTTTTTAGTTTAGCACAAGCGCAAGAATTACATTTTCTGTGAAATTAATAATAAAAAGTTTTCTCCATATGGAAGCAGATTTCTGGCGGTCACTGTATGTAATAGAGGTTTTGTAATACATTTGTTTACATTTAGAATATTATTACAATTAAATAAAATCTTTGAAGGAAATAAGATATGTTTGTTAAATACTATTTTGAAAACATATTTTTGCATTATTATAATTTTAATATTTTTCTTTTCTATTTTGTGACTGTTAGTTATTTGGATAGTTATAATAGCAGCCCTCATCCACCTACCGTATCGTCTGCGGAGGTGTTCCACTGATATCGGTTTTTATTTTAATGGAAAGTTAAACTTTAACTTCTTTTGTTATTTATTCTTTATTTCAGCTCGACACTACAAAATAATTCAAACAAACTTGCCTCGGAAACTACCAAACGTATTAATAGGTTAAAAAACTATGTTTCTAAAGATGAAAAACAGTTACGTTTGCAGATCAAGAAACTCGAAAACAGTTTTATGGAATCTATTAATGACTATCCTGAGCTGCAAAAGGTAAGAAAAATAAAAAACTAAAAATTAGTTGTTTGCTTTGATTCTGCCTGTATAGTAGACGCTACACTAGAGCCCTGCACGGACCAGCGGCGTCGCCAGGGGGGGGGGGGGGCAAGGTGGGTACCGGCTCACCCTAAAACATGGGTGCCCACCCAAAATGGAGGGATTTTGTAATGGAATGTTTGTGGGAAAGGGGGATTTAACTATGAAATTTTTGATGAGAAAGGAGTGATATTATAGAAGGACGTTATAAGAGATAAAGAGAACGATAATGACCTTTTTTGTAGACGTCAGTTTGGACAAGAGGGGAGTTTTGTTTACCCCGCTTATGGCGTTATAGAGCGTGGAAGAGCCGAAAACCTTTTTTTTTCAGAAATCATTTTTGATTTGAGTAGTGCCTACCCTAAAATCATCGGGCCCACTTGTGCCTACCCATTCCAAAAATTCTGGCGCCGCCAACAGGGGGAACGGAATTTCATGACCCGGCCTGGCCCGAGCCGGAATTTTTCGACGCGGCCCGGTCAGCTCGTCAACCAAAAGCGAACAGCCCTACAGGCCCGAATAGCCCAGCAGGCCCGACAATCCGGGAAGGCCCGACAAGCCCGGAAGGTCTGAAAAAATTAGTAGGGCTTAAAAATTGTTTTACAAATATCTCTTTAAAAAAAATCACAAACAAATCAAGGTTGATTCGAAAGACCGGCTGGCCACAATAGTCCGGAAGGCCCAGCAGGCCCGGCAAGCCCAACGGGCCTGTCAGGTCCCTCAAGCCCGACCAAATTGTTAGAAAAAAATTGCCCGGAAAAAATGGTTAAGGCCCGAAAACCAGAACCTTTATTGATTAACTAGCCCGGCCCCACCTGACTCCGAAAGTCGGGTGAAGGCCCGAGATAAAAACCCGGCCCGTGCAGTATATATCTTTGGGACAACTAAAAATAAATATTTTTTTGATTTTATACACCTAATCTGTTGTTACTCTCAGATATTCCTTAAGTCTGGATGAAAGAATTGAAGCAATAAAACAAGCAAAAAAGAAACAAAAAATGTGGCTAAGATATGTGGACGATACCTTCAATTTGGAATGGAAACGATGACAAACTCCTATTCCTACACCACATTAATAGCCTGACGCCGACAATCAAATTTACTATGGAGAGGGAAGAAAACAATCAATTACCTTTCCTAGATGTGAACGTAAAGAAAAGTGGCAACACCATCCATACTTCAGTGTACAGGAAACCAACGCATACAGGTCAATATCTGAATTACGCTTTAAATCACTCAAACAATACAAAATATGGCATAGTAAGAACGCTGGTGGATAGAGCAATTACCATTTGTAATTCAAATGAATCCCTCAAAGAAGAAACCCACTACATCAAGACCGACCTCAACAAAAATGGCTACCCCATGCATTTAGTTGATAAAGTAGTGGAAAAACGCAAGAATCGGCCAAATACACAAAAGAAGCAAATAGAGACTCAATCAACACTCAACATTCCGTATGTCAAAGGAGTATCTGAGAGAATTAGGAGACTAGGACAACGATACAACATCAATACGGTATTCAGCTCGAAAGACACTTTAAGAAGCCACCTGACGAAGACGAAACCAACAAAGGTAGGAAAAATGGTGTCTACCAGATACCCTGCGAATGTGGCCGATCTTACATTGGTGAGACTCTAAGGTCCCGTGAAACTAGGGTCAAGGAACATAGAAACAACACGCTTAAAGGGGAAACCGAAAAATCAGGTGCAGCTGACCATGCCTGGACATACGGTCATCACATCAAGTGGAAAGAAGCTCAAATCCTGCAGAAAGAACCACATTGGAGGAAGAGGAAGTTCAAGGAAGCTGCTACCATATACCAAAACCCAGATTGTTTTAGTAAGCCATCATTAGATATAAGAAATATCTGGAAACCTTTGCTAAGTAGATGTAAACTTAAAATACCGCACACGAACTAAACGCATGACTGCACCCATCTCGGTCATGCTCCAGTGCATCTAGCTAGTATAAATAGAGCTGTAGTTACTTTACTTATTTAGTATATATATAATATAAATAAAGACAATGCAAGTCCAAAACTCTTCTATCAGTCACAATAAAACCTATTAAATAGTAATAAAATCATCAAGAATTGATAAAAAGAGGAAAACAACAAGAGGGTGGTTAAAAATAAACAATTGCTTATTAAAAAAACTAATAATTTTATTTTGAAAAAACTGTACAATCGTTTGAAATATTGTTTATTCTTATTTAGTGTTCAAATAAATCGCCATTTGCTACTAAACAATATCCTAAATGATCGCAACATTCTCTACGAACATTAGCGAGTTGGTAGTGTAGAATTCTTTCAGATTGCACTAGAATTAAATTTCTTAACTGCTTTAAATTTTAAAACTTAACACTTTTATATATATATATATATATATAAAAAAAAAATTTAAATGCCCCAAGAGGAAGAAGTCGTTTGGTAATTTTCTTCGACGTGAAGTAAAATATTAACATCTTCTTCAGCTCTTTCGTGATTCTGTGCTGTGCATTTGCAGTTGTTTATTACAGTGTCTTTTGCCTCAAACTTAGTAATAACTTTTTGTATTGCAGACTTTATAGGAATGGGTCTATTAGGGAAAGTAAAGGAAAATATATCAGATACAATACCTACTTAAGAAGCGTTTCCCGGCATAGTACCATTTTATCATGGTGGCATGTTTTTCTATTGTATAATAATTACCTAGGTAGATAGATAAAACTATAGTTTTTTTCACCAGAATTTAAATAAAAATCGAAATATTGCCTAAATTAGTAAATTAAGGTATAGGTA
Source organism: Polydrusus cervinus (assembly GCA_935413205.1). NCBI lineage: Eukaryota > Metazoa > Arthropoda > Insecta > Coleoptera > Curculionidae > Polydrusus > Polydrusus cervinus. Next base: position 50,973,550 of record OW284514.1, read on the forward strand.
TGACTTAACAATAATAAAAGATACTTACAATGTCTATCAGACGAGCCTAATAAATATAGGCTGTTTCATTTGAAAAAACAGAGTTATTGTATTTTAAAATTTTGTATATTTAGATGTCAACAGAAAACACCCTGTACAAAATTTTCGGTACTTAAAGATTTAAGATAGTTTTTCTATCGCTAAACTGAAGAGCTCATAAGAAATTTTTGATTTTCGATACTCTTATTGGGAAATACAGGTACTTTTTACTATCATGGTTTATCCAAAATTTTAAGAATTTTGCATTTTGTTTGGCAAGGTTGCAAAAAATTAAAAAACTAAATATGGCGTCATATGGATAATTTTGTAAGGAAACAAAAAATGCTAAAATATATAGGGTGTTCCATTTAAAAAAATGTATCTTTTTATTGTCCTACTTTTCTGGACCATCCTGTATGTTTAAAAATAATTTTAGAACATATAGTTTTTTATACCTCACAACTTTTATAGAAACTTTCTTTTTGATATCTTTAATAGTAGAGACGGTATATTACGTTGTCAGACAAATAGGCCACCCTGTATATAACATTCTATAATCAACACTTAAATATTTTGCACATCACAATTTAAAAATTCATCAACCGAATAAAATGCGCCCTTCACAAGAAACGCCTTTACCCTGTTTTTAAAAGCTTTAATAGGTAAAAGCTTCAGATCCACGGGAAGCTTGTTGTATAGCCTGATCCCCAGAAAGTCGGGTCCACTCTGGCATCTTTTTAACCTCATATAAACGATAGCTAAGTTCTCTTTATTTCGCGTATTGTAGTCATGCAACTCGGAGTGAAATTTATCTGCATTGACCTTCATGAAAAGAAGAGTTTCAAGTATGTAGACCGATGGAAAGGTGAGTATCCCATGGACTTTAAAAGCATCCCTGCAGGCCCCCCTGAAAGATAACCCCGCTATCGTTCTGATAGCTCTTCTCTGCATTGCAAAGACCCTGTCAGTATGGCATATGTGACCCCACACAATAATCCCATAAGTGAGGAAGGAGTGTATCAATGCATAATATGCAGTTTTTAATGTACTGGTGGATACGGAAGTGCTTAGTCCTCTTAATGCAAAAGCTCCTTTTTTTAGTTTTTCGCAGACGTAGTCAATGTGATGGTCGAATTTGAGTTTGTTGTCAAGTTGTACACCAAGAAATTTTATTTTTTCCTGATTATAAGGCATCTCTGACATGTCTTTCAAGGAGAAAACCATTTCATAAGTTTTGTCTTTGTTGAGCAAAAGTTTATTGGCCTTGAACCAGTCCTTAGCTTTAGTCTGTGCCTCACACAAGGCCTCCCTTGCCAGGTCAAGCGAGTCCGCCTGGCAGGACAGCGGAGTATCGTCCGCAAAGATAGTAAACAATGCTAGATTATCGACAAGTGGAAGATCATTGATGTAGATAAGGAACAACAATGGGCCCAGAACTGACCCCTGCGGTACACCCACATCAACCATCCTCTCCCCGGACAAAGCGGTAAAAAATTATGACTAGCAAAACATCTAATACTTTCAAATTGCATTTTTACATTTGACACAGGTTGACAAGTCCAATCATTGCTGGTGTTCGCAGTATCACCTGTTGAATTCCAATGAAAAAACACCGTAATCCCATTCAAATAACAAAATCATATCTACTTTCCAGAAGGGTCATCATTAACTGAATAAGTAAGCAAATTTGTCCTTCACCTTCTTTATATAACTTATATAACTTCTATAGTAAAGAAGGTGAAGGACAAATTGGCTTACTTATTCAGTTACTATTCAAATAAGTTTAGATCGGATTGTCCAAAATTGTTCAAACTTTGCATGTGCACTTACCACACGGAGACCCTAAAAAAGTCTCCCTACAACCCCGCTCTAAAGTCAACAGGAGAGCAAATATTTGGATAGTCTAAAACTTGCATAAGATTTCCTATGTTTCCAACCACGATACACCACCTGGTATATTCGCTTGAAAATTTTTTCATGCCATCGGCATCGCTATCAATTTTTTAGGTAGGTACACCTAAAACAAAATTGATATCGATACCGATGGCAAGAAAAATTTTTTTAGCCAATGTATACATTTTTGAAAATGCCTCAAAGTAGAGGTGAAACGTCAAATTTATAGCTTGATTACCTCACAAACCGAACTTAAATCCAATAAAATAAAATACATACTTATACAGGATGTTACAAATTCGACATACCAGCATTGGAATCTCGGAAACCATACGAGTTAGAGAAACGGTTAAATAAGGGCAAAGTTGTGCAATTCGGTGCTGATTATAATGCCGCTTTAAAAGTTTTCAAATTCCGAATACTTCGATTTTATTCGAAAAAAAAATTTTGCAAAATCGTTTTTATTTTTTCCTGAGCTCATTTCACTAGCTATTTAAAATTAAATGACACTTTGTCATTGCCACTTTTTTTCCTCTACAAAATGACGTTACTAAACTAAAGATTCGCCGTTTCGTCTCCAAGCGGCCATCACCAACTTAACTTCTTTACATACGAACCTGGATGTTTTTTAACCGATTTTAAACCCTCCTACCCTCAAAATGTAATTGCGATATTACTTTATCAAAATGATGAATTGTCCTTGCTTGTTTTTTTAAATTTATATTTTTTACACTTCTTGTCAGTCCAGTCCTGGCAACGAAATAAAATATTAATTAAAAACTTCATTTTATTTATAAATTTCATAAAAAAGTGTGTCTAAAGTTCACGTTAGGTATTTACATACAGGTTGCATTTGGTAGGATAAGGAGAAGATCGGTTGAAAGGTCTGTTGCCAAAATATGAAGAAAAATCGATCTTTGTATTGTGCATTTGAACATTTAGAAAATTAGGATTTATAATTAGTAAATTTAGAATTATTAGAAAATTCTTATAAAATAAATTATATTAGTTATGTATGAATGTTTTAAATAAAATAAAGTTTTTAACTATCATTATGAGAAAGTAATATCGCCATTACATTTTGAGGGTAGGAGGGTTTTTTTTTTTTTTTTTTTTTTATGATAAAACACCTGCACTGTAGGAAAAAAGCGATTAACGTTGGTCTTGAAACGTTGAAGATTGTATTCATTGGGAAACACGACCTCAGGAAGATCATTCCACAAAGATGACGTTCTCCAGATGAAAGAATTCTTGAACAATGAAGTTCGAGGAGTACTAAGCTGAACAACATATAGATGAGCGGCAGTGGTTCGCCGTGTATTTCTGTTTTGCATTGCTCTAGGTGGAATCAAGTGGGCAATGTCAGTCGAACACCTGCCATGGAAATATCTGTAAAAGAGAGCCAAATCACCAACCTGTCTTCGATGCTTCAGGCTATCGAGGGTCTTGGTCAGCTCGGGGTCGCCGATCAGACGAACGGCTCTCCTTTGAATGGAATCCAGTAGCCGAAGGGTGTACTTGGGTGCAGAGCTCCAGACATGAGAGCAATATTCTAATGATGGTCGAATTTGGGCTTTGTAGAGTGTCAAAAGTTGATGAGGTGTGTACAACCTTTTGGTGCGGAAAAGTACACCAAGTTTCTGTGCAGCTGCCTTGGCAATTGCGGCAACGTGATCATGCCAAGACATATTACCTCCCAGATTGACCCCCAGCAAATTAATAGACGGTGCCAGGGGAATTGCGTGTCCTGCCATGACTATATCCGGTTCTGCAATGTTAACCTTTTTGGAGAAGACTGCTGCCTGGGTTTTCTTAGCATTAAATTCGACTTGGTTACTGTCACCCCAAGCCAAAATTTCTTCCAGGTCATTGTTGAGGCGCAATACTTCATGCTGCCTGCGAAGATGTGCGTCGGCAGCGGATGTTTGGGGAGTCAAGGTAAAAGATGAGACAAGTGTGCTGTCATCAGCAAAGCTATAAATTGGATTTTGGGTTTTCACTAGAAGGTCGTTAATATACAGTAAAAAGAGGGTAGGCGACAATATGGACCCTTGAGGAACACCGGCATTGATGGTGAAGGTGTCTGAGAGAAACCCGTCAATCGCCACTTGCAGAGAACGGTTCTTAAGGAAGCTGGTTAACTATAAACAAAATCCATTAGGCATACCGTAGGATCGCAATTTACTTAGAAGCCCATCGTGCCAAACACGATCAAAAGCCCTAGAGATGTCCAAAAAAGATGTTTAAAAATCAGTTTAAAAAAATCCAGGTTCGTATTTAAAAAAGTAAAGTTGGTGATGGCCTCTCGGAGACGAAACGGCGGATCTTTAGTTTAGTAACGTCATTTTGTAGAGGAGAAAAAGTGGCAATGACAAAGTGTCATTTATTTTTAAATAGCTAATCAAATGAGCTGACGAAAAAACAAAAACGATTTTGCAAAATTTCGTTTTTTTTTCGAATAAAATCGGAAGTATTTGGAATTTGAAAACTTTTAAAGCGTCATTATAGTCAGCACCGAATTGCACAACTTTGCCCCCATTTAACCGTTTCTCTAACTCCTACGGTTTCCGAGATTCCAATGCTGGTATGTCGAATTTGTAACACCCTGTATATATTTTATTTATTTATTATGTTAGATACAGTTTGGAATTGTAGAGGCTAAAAAGCGAGTTATTAAAAAAAAAAATATTTTCTGTTTTAGGAAATATCAGAAAAACAAAAAAAACATCCCCTTATCGTAGTTAATATGACAAATCCACCCTCAGATGATGATTTAGATGCCCATGGTTATGGCAAACGTACACAATCTCAAATCGATATGGATTTAGTATTGGACCAGGAGAGAATGTTGAGGACGGAACAGGATGTAATAGAAATTCATACCGAAGTACTTGATATTAATCGCATTATGATAGATTTAGGGCAATTAGTTGACGATGGTGGGGCAAAGATAGGTTAGTATTGGTATGAAATTCATTACATATTGGGTCTCCTATATTTTCAAAGAAACTTCAATTACCAGTAGGCATTAATTAATACGTTAAGATTCACTATCACTAGACTAGTTTTCAGTGACGGCTTGTCAGGTGAAGTAGGTGAAAAAAAAAACCAGGAGGAAAGTTTTTCGACAACATTAAATATTAATGTACCAATACAACTACCATATTAGCCCTTAAAAAATAATTAGGTATGTTCGAATTAATAATATTAATATAATCCAAATGTAGCTCTGCATAATAGGGCCACGGTTAACTCCGATGGACAATAATTATAAACCCTCGTGCATTTTGGCGCGCCCCAGCCGACCGTGTCCGTTTGCTCAAAGCAAATGAAGACCAAACGCCCAGCATGGCTTTGATATTCACCGTTGTAATGTAACAATTTGCATTATGATGAAGGGCAATTTAAAAATAGATCAGTCATATGCACCATTGTTTTAGCATTGGTCCACCTAACCTTAAGGTATTTATTGTGTGGCTTCGCGAAACTTACGGTTATTGATATCGTTTTTACGTGATTTACTGTGTGATTAAAAAGTTTTGTTTTTATATTTTAGTTAATTCAGTAGTGTACGTACCTACTTAGTTGTATATTTTAACAATGAACCCAAGTTAATGACATAGTTTGTAATTTGTTGGAAATTCCATTCAGTCGTTGGACAGATGAGGATAAGAGAGACGTTTTGTTACACGGGTTTTTAGTCAATGTTTGTTTAAGTACCCGCACTATACTGCTAGTTTTGATAACTAACTTAAACTCCATTAATATAAGAAATATATTTGATGATGTAATTAGCTTACTGTGCAAGACGCTCTCTTACTTGACGGCCCCCCGCGGTATACATTGCATGATTATTAACTCGGGGCATATGTTTTTATGTGGTAAAAGTTTGTCATGTCGTGTTCTACTAGAAATGCAAATCACATATTTTTATTAATGATAGTTTAGGATTTTATTTTTAAAATTACGTTACCCTAAATGCGAAGGCCTCCTGAAATTTATAAATATTGATAATACTGGAAAGAAAGTTTTAGTGGCAGGCGGACAAAGTAGTGCATCTATATTATGAAATAAAACACTAGTGGTTTGTAATTTTCACCTGTATATTGTCAACATGACAATAGTTTTTGTAAATTAAGACCTCTATATTATAAGGAAATATTGTTTGAATTTCACATCTGACGAAGCTGCTGTGACAGCGAAACACGTGTCATGTTGGCAATATACAAGTGAAAATTACAAACCACTAGTGCCAGCAGAAAAAGAAAAATGGAAAAACTTCACAAATTTTCGTTTTTTGCTTTTATTAATTCATTGATCTAAATTTCTTTAGTTCAAAAGTTTAGGTAATTGCTACTCAAGGACGGGTATTTGGCCCATTATTGAATAAAGCGAAAAGAAGAAAACATATGCATGTAGTTTTTAAAATAATTACAATAATTCAAACTTATTTGGCAACCTGTATATTTTTAAATGCAGAAAAAAATTACTTTACAGAAACGGTAGGACGCAATGTTACTGCAGCTCTCGACCACATAGAATCTGGCGTATCAGTACTAAACACAACAGTTGAAGATGTTAATAAGGGTAGGAAAAGATGTCTTATTTTAATTTTAATAATTGCCATTATTATTTGTATATTAAGTATTGTTTTGTATTGTCAATTTGGTAAGTAATTAATATAATGTAATGTAATAATTAATATAACGTCCACCAAATACTGCTAAAGCAGTTTTGAGTTATTCCTTTTTTTCGTCGGTTCCTAGCTCTACGGATGAGCCATGATATGTCGAAACGCGTCTGGGGATGGATCTGACGAAATGAAAGGAACATCTTTATTTGTTTTAATATAATGTAATTAATGAGTTTTCGTTAGATACCTTATATTTTAATTTAATAGTTATTTATGTATCAAGGGTACTAAGTAGATGATTATGTCCTGAGGGTGACATTGTTACAAAGCCGAGGGCCTCTGGCCCGAGGGTTTGTAAGTCGCCCGAGGGTATATATATATCTATTAGTACCTGTGGTACATACAAACTCTTATGTCATACCAGTTTGTTTTAAACAATAAATATAATATATACCTAAATGTAAATAACTATATTTTTATTTTTTATATATAATAATAAATATAATACAGCGTGATCAGTTAAGGTACGGAGCGGCCACATCTCGGAAACTACTGGGCATAGAAATTCAGGAAAAAAAAATGATAACTAAAGTGGCCATGAGAAAATTCTGGAAATAATTTTAAAGTTCCACATTTTGCCGCAAGAGGGCGTAATTGAAAATAAATTTTAAAATTTTACATATCTCCGAAAATCCCACATTAAGGTATATCCTTGATAACACCGTTAAAAAGCTTGTACAATTATCCATCATTTTGGTCCTATGCTCATTGGCGTACCGACTTTAATAAGAGGGGGGAAGCTGTTGAAAGTGTATCATTTAAATCGCTGTAACTTATAAACGACTTATCCAATTTTAGCAAACTAAAGACTGGTTGGAAGAGAAATGTAAGCACTTTCACCAATCGTATTTAGTTGTCCATAATTGTTCTCAAAAAAAAAATGCTAGAGGGCGCAATTTGTAATGATAACACATTTTTTGATTTTACTCTGAAAAAATAAATTATATGGTATAATTATGATACCATAATCGAAAAGTAGATGAAATTTGCTAGAAAAAATATTAAAACCGCCGCTCGATATCTCCGTTCGTTTCAGTATTATCGCCAATGGAATAATTTTTAAAACGCCACTGATATTTTTCCATGTCGATATTATTTCTGATTCGCCTGGTCAATTCTGCATAAAAATGGTCTCCTGCGTTTTTTTCCTCAGGCACCGCATTCTTAATTAAAATAATTAAATTAAATTAGCTCTACTACTTATTATTATTAACATTCATAATGCAAAATTTGGTTTTATAAAAATTGTTGGAAATGACCACCTTCATTTAATAGGCATGCTTGCGCCCATTTAATTATTTTAATTAAGAACGGTGTGCCTGAGGAGAAAAACGCAAAATACCATTTTTATGCAGAATTGATCAGGCTAATCAGAAATTATATCCACATGGAAAAATATCAGTGGCGTCCCACTCGCTTTTTCATTTAAAGTTTTAAAAATTATTCTATTGGCGATAACGCTGAAACGAAGGGAGATATCGAGCTGCGGTTTTAATATTTTTCTAGAAAATTTCATCCACTTTTCGATTATGGTATCATAATTATACAGTATGATTTCTTTTTTCGGAGTAAAATCAAAAAATGTGTTATTATTACAAATTGCGCCCTCTAGCATTTTTTTTAGAACTATTATGGACAACTAAATACGATTGGTGAAAGTGCATACATTTCTTTTCCAATTAGTCTTTAGTTTGCTAAAATCGGATAAGTCGTTTATACAGCGATTTAAATGATTACACTTTCAACAGCTTCTCCCCTCTTATTAAAGTCGGTACGCCAATGAGCATAGGACCAAAATGATGGATAATTGTACAAGCTTTTTAACGGTGTTATCAAGGATATACCTTAATGTGGGATTTTCGGAGATATGTAAAATTTTAAAATTTATTTTCAATTACGCCCTCTTGCGGCAAAATGTGGAACTTTAAAATTATTTCCAGGATTTTCTCATGGCCACTTTAGTTATAATTTTTTTTTCCTGAATTTCTATGCCCAGTAGTTTCCGAGATGTGGCCGCTCCGTACCCTTAACTGATCACGCTGTATATAAACGTAAATTTATATTTTGTTATTTTGATAATAAAAAATAAGTTAATCGAAAACTGTTTTTTGCATCTTAATGCCCGCGCGGGCCATAATGTGTACTTTATACCCGTTACGTAGATGGTATCTAAGGTATAAAAACACAATAATGTACTGGTATGAGATACAATTATAATAAAGCCTAGAAACTATACAGGGTGATTCAAAAGTACTTTGATAAACTTCGGGATATGGTTGATGACATTATTTTAAGAAAAAAAGTTTTCATGAACCATTTTCTTTAACGGCTTCGTCTCAGAAATACAGGATGTCCAAAAGTAATAATTTTTAAATAACTAATAAACGAGTAGCGAGTAGCGATTTTTGGGTAAAATTTGGTAGATTAAATGAACACGTAAAAAAACTAATATTTTAAGGTACCATGCACTCTCAGAGATAACCAGGGGCGTCGGGACAAAATTATTCTATAATATTTTTTATGAAAATTATATTACGCTACTAATTTTCTTTTTTTTTGAACCGTTACTTTAATTGTAATAAATCTCTCCCGTATTTTCGTGATACGAGGTTTGGTCTAGAAATAAATAATTTGCCTAGGCTTAAAAACTAAATGAATGTAGGCTTAAAATGAGTATTCATTCTTAAATGATACATAATACATAAAAGATAAAACTTACAGAAAACAGAGTAAAACTATGACAAAATACCAAAAAAATATCTGTACTGACAAGAAGCAATTATTAACATCAATAAAAGTCAAATTATGATTCCAGAGCCTACTTGTAAAAAATACATAATTATTGGTAATAATTTTGATCAGTGGTATGTTTAAAAAAAATATTTTCTCTTAAACCACCCCCCGTCAGTGGCTGCTTGCGGGCTTAAAAAATGGTGAATAGCTAGGTATAGTGCGGGAGTTACATTCTCTATACTGTTGATGTAAGCAGGTTAGACCACTCCTAGTTTTATAGATAAGAAATGTTATAAATAGTAGTAGGAGACATTTATGTTTCACTTCTGTTGTTACTGTTCATTGTAATTTTGCATTCTCCAATTTCCAAAATAAATTTTATTATATGTGAGGGAGTTGTGTTCTTTGAAAAGCAGTGTTTTTTAAAAACCCAAAATCCTCGGCCCGACATATAATTGGCGCAGTCGTGCGGATTTTTGAAACGTTCCAAAAAGGCACATTTTGGTAGCGGTTTCTTTCAAGAATTTATTCAAAAAGACCTACGGAAAAAACGGAGAAAATTCCAAAAGTGTTCCAGAAGCAAATAGCACCGATCTAAGGTAGCAACTGGACATCGCAGGAAATCCAAAAGTGTTTCAGAAGCCGATAGCACCGATCTAAGGTAGCAACTGTACACCGCTGGACAAAATACAGTTCAAGAACTTCAGGAGTCCGGGAAAATCCATTTTCCTGGTTCACCGACGGACAAGCATCGCTGGACGTGAACAAACCTGGGGAGGACAAGCATCGCCAAACCAGTTTAGATTAAGGACCTGGGGAGGACAAAAATCGCCAATCCAGTTAGGCTAAGGACCCAATGAAGATTTTCATCATTTTCCTTTTGTAAGTGAAAATTGACATTTTTGATTTTTGAATTTCACATTTTTCTTTCAAACAACGTATTTATTTTAATTTCTGTACGGACAATACTCTTTGTTTTGTTATCTATAACATTCATAAAGTAATCATATTGTCCTTGCAAAAATTGCATTTCATTTTCCTAGTGTTAGACATTTTTAGTTTTAAGAGTGTTTATTTATTCTTGCTATATAGTGTCTCAAAGAAAATTAATTTTTCAAAATTGATTCTGAAATAGATAATATTACAGAAATTTTAAATTCTTTGTTTCTTGAATCAACTCGAGAAAATAGTGAAAATACAATGCCTGAAATAAATTATCAACTTTTAAAATACCAATCTGATAATATCCCACATTTTGATGGAAACCCAAAATTATTAAACAGATTTATCAGCGCAGTTGAAAATTTGTTAAAAGCTTTTTTTTGTAGAACAGACCTAAATGCTAGTATTAATATTTGTCTTTTCGACACTATCTTAAGCAAATTGACTGGTAGAGCTGCAGAGTTAATTGTATCTCGAACAGAATTAAATAGTTGGGCATTAATCAAAGGTGTATTGACAACTAGTTTTTCTGATCAAAGATCAATTGATTGTCTTATTCAAGACTTACTTAACTTAAGACCATATAAAAATGAAAATCCGATTATTTTTGGTATGAGAATACAAGATTCTCGTAGTTTATTATTCTCAAAATTAAATGCTGGACCTGAGAATCCTGATACAAAATTAATTAAAATTAAACATTATGACGAGTTTGCATTAAAAACTTTTTTAAATGGTTTACCATATAATTTACAACTTGTGACTAGATTAAAAAAACCAGATTCTCTAGAAATGGCAATGGCTCATGTCAGAGAAGAAGAAAATTTTATTTACTATAAAAATGCGCAAATGTCAAATAATTTTAAACCTACTCCATTTTTAAATAAAAATCAAAAACCGAATTCTCCTATGTTACAACCGTATAAACAACCGACGTTTAATCCAGTTCAAAATAATTCACCATTTAGACCATTTACAAGTTATCCACAAAATAATAATTTTTCAAGACCTTTTGCAAATTTTTCACCGAATAATAATTTTTCAAGACCTTTTGCAAATTTTTCACCGAATAATAATTTTTCTAGACCCTTTACGAATTTTTCACAAAATAACAATTTTCAGAGATTTACCCAACCAAATATATTTTCTCAACCAAGACCTAATTTTACAAATAATAATCAGCAAAGACCACCTTTTAATAATCAAAATTTCGGACAAATGTCGCGAAGAACAAAAGTTGAACCAATGGACACTAGTTCTGGTAATACTGTCATTAATAATAATCAGAATAATCAGAATAAAAAATTCACTGTTCAAGAACTTTATAATCAGGAAGTCTTGCAGAGATCACCTGATCAACCGAATCAATCAAATAATGATTATTTACCTGAAAATTATTGTGACAATGAAAGTTATGACTATAATAATGAATATTATGACTATAACTATACCGAACATGACTTTAACCAAATACAAGAACAAAACGATTATGACATAAATTTGGGTTATTCTGCTAACTCAGATAGTTTACAAAATAGTGAACAAGATAATTCAAATTTTACCCAAACGAGCCAGAAGACCGATATGACGTAGTATATCTTAATAATTATAATATCCAATTACCCTTTATTTTAATACCCGAACTTAATGCAAAATTTTTATTAGATACAGGTAGTACAAGAAGTTTTATAAGTCCAAAAATTGCTTATGAAAATTTTCCAAATTCTATTCAAAAAGAAATTTTCCAAGTGCAAACTGCACACGCAACATCTTTTCATAATGAAATTGCTATATTACCAATTTTTCCTACTTTTAATACACCCGGTATACATAAATTTTATCTTTTTGATTTTTTAAATAAATTTGATGGATTAATAGGCTTAGACCTTATAAAACAATTAAATGCTAATTTAGACTTTAACAGTTCTACGTTAAAATTGCCAAATACAAATATACCTATTCGACAAAACAATTTACAAAACCAAAAAAATATTGAATGTAATTTAACCTATGTTATTGACCCAAGAACCATACAAAAAATACAAATCCCTGTTAATATAAAAGATGGATACGGTATATTGCCTTACCAACAATTAGGACACCTTGAAATACCAGAATGTCTTGTAAAAATAGAAAACAATTTTGCTTTCACTACAATCTTAAACCCTCAGGAAAACCCCATGGAAATTCAATTTTTTGAAACTTTTGAAGTAGAACCTGTAGATTTAAATGAAATAAATTTTATTGATCACCCTATAGAACAAGAAAAACCTGATAAAGAAATTGATAATAAGCTGAAGGCTAATTTAAAAAATATAAGACTCGATCATTGTAATTACGAAGAAAAACAAGAACTACGTAAATTATGTTTTGAATTTCGTGATATTTTTCATTGCGAAGATATACCCTTAAGTTTTTCTAATGCTATAAAACATGAAATAAGATTAACTGATGAAACCCCGATTTATACAAAAAGTTATAGATATCCTGAAATACACCGTGAAGAAGTAAAAAGTCAAATTTCAAAATTATTAGCTCAAAATATTATTAGAGACTCAAATTCACCTTGGTCATCTCCTATATGGATAGTACCTAAAAAAATGGACCAATCCGGTAAACAAAAATGGCGCATGTGTATTGATTTCAGAAACATTAATAAAAAAAGTATTGACGATAAATTTCCTTTACCAAACATCACCGATATTTTAGATAAACTAGGCAAAGCACAATACTTTACAACTTTAGATCTAGCGAACGGTTTTTATCAAATTCAAATGCATGAAAAAGATATACCTAAAACGGCATTTACTACGGATACAGGACACTACGAATTCTTACGGATGCCATTCGGACTGAAAAATGCACCGGCAAGCTTTATGCGCGTCGTAACTAACATTCTGCGCGGTTTACAAAATGAAATATGTTTAGCTTACTTAGATGACGTCATTGTTTTTAGTACAAGTCTCCAAGAACATATTGAAAATTTAAGAAAAGTCTTCGAAAGACTACGTAACTCAAAATTTAAAATTCAACTCGATAAAACCGAATTTTTGAGAAGAGAAGTCCAATATTTGGGACACATTGTAAGCAAAGATGGTGTAAAACCAAACCCTGAAAAAATAAGTGCAGTCAAAAATTTTCCAATACCTAAAACTACTAAAGAAATAAAATCATTTCTAGGTTTAGTAGGCTACTATAGACGTTTTATAAAAGACTTTGCAAAAATCACAAAGCCTATGACGCAATGTTTAAAAAAGGACGTAAAAATAATTCACAACACAAATTTTATAAATGCTTTTGAACATTGTAAACAACTTTTAATTAATGCCCCCATTCTACAATATCCCGATTTCACAAAACCATTTTTATTAACTACGGATGCAAGTAATTTTTCTTTAGGCGCAGTTTTATCTCAAGGCACTATTCCAAATGACAGACCTATAGCTTACGCATCTCGTACCCTTAACGAAACCGAAACAAGATATTCAACTATTGAAAAAGAATTGTTAGCAATTGTTTGGGCGTGTAAATATTTTCGACCTTATTTATTTGGACGTAAATTCTATATTTATACAGATCATAGACCACTAGTATGGCTTTTTAACCTTAAAGAATCAAATTCAAAATTAGTAAGATGGCGGTTACGCTTAGAAGAATATGATTACGAAATTATTTATAAAAAAGGTTCATTGAATACTAATGCAGATGCACTTTCACGCATTCAATTAAATATTTACGAAAACGAATCTGTAATAAATAACCCTGGTGATTCTAATCAAAACATCGTCGAATTTCTAAGAGACCTTTCTGAAAACCCCATTCAAGATAATGAAAACGCTGAAACAAAAAATCCATTGTTAAATAATCCAGGCACTAGTAAGCAAAAGATAAAAATTATCTCTGATGTTCAACTCGCGAAACCTAGACCTGAAAACCTTGACTCAACAGTGCACAGTAATCAAGCTGATAATGACAACAATAATATTACTATTCTAGACGAGATAATCAACAATAAAATGTTACAATATTTAATTAAGAGGTCACCACATCCTGAAATAAAATTTCAAACTGAAAATTTTGATAAATACAAAATTAACCATGTCGAATTACAAAAAGACCCTAATATTATTAAAACATTTATTAAAGAGTACATGAACCCTGAAAAAACTTGTTACGTATATTTTCACGATAAAGATTTAATTCCAATTTTTAATGATGTCTATATTAAACATTTTCAAAATCCAAAAATTATTCGTTGCACAAAGTTAGTTAATAATATTACTGAACAGGAAGAAAAAATTATGCTTATCACTCATCAACATCAAGGAAAAACTAATCATAGAGGAATTTTAGAAACCTATGAACGCCTTAAAGAAATATATTTTTGGCCTAAAATGAAAAATGATATAAATCAATTTATAAATGATTGTAATATCTGTCAAACATCAAAATATAGTAGACTAAAATCCTATGTCCCTATAACTAAAACAGACACACCCTGTAAACCTTTTCAAATGTTACATATAGATACTTTTATTTTTGAAACGCAAAACTTTTTAACAATTTTTGACAAATTTTCTAAATTTGGACAAGCTTACCCCTACGATAAAAATGCTAAATCTGTTTGTGATAAATTAATAAACTTTTTCTCATTTTACGGATGCCCCGAATCTATTACATGTGATAATGGCGGAGAATTTAATAATGACCTTTTAAAAGAATTGCTTAAAGCCCAAAAAATTAATGTACATTTTACTACCCCTAAACACCACGAATCAAATTCGCCAGTAGAACGTTTTCATTCAACTATTATTGAACATTTAAGAATTTTAAAAGAAAAAGATAAAAATAAATCTGTTAATGACTTAATGCCATATGCGATAATTGCGTATAATAGTACTGTTCATAGTGTAACAAAGTACACACCTCATGAACTTGTCCTAGGTCATACAAATTCTAGAGATCCCCTAGATCTTATTCCTACGACATTTTACTCTGATTATGTATCGTCACATAAAGATAAAATAGATGCAGTCTATGAGAACGTCACTACCAAAACTGATAATAAAAAAGAAAGAATTTTAGCAAAGAGAAACGTCAAAGGAGACGACGCTCCGGATTTTAAACTAAACCAAAAAGTTTATAAAAAACTCTCGCAAAGAAATAAAAATAAATCCAAATTTGGAGGACCTTATTTAATAACTGAAATACTCGAACATAACCGTGTAAAAATAAAAAACATTAAGAACCCTAATAAAATTGAAATAATACATATTAAAGAATTAAAAAAACCACTTGTTACAGATGGCCCTTCGTCCACGGAGACAACCCAAAATACCATAACCTAAATGATAACCCAGGAATATTACCCTATAAAATAGGTAATGCCCAAAAAGCGACCAATCATTGGACCTTTATACAAATTTTTGATATGAAAAATTTAATTACCGAATTCTCTGAAATAAACAACAGATACGATACTCTTAAAGAAAATATTAATAATTGCTCTAACTACAAAAGAGAATTTCATAACTCCTATGTTATTATTGACAATCTTAAACAAAAAATTAATAATCAATTAGATCAACTTCTTCCAATTAAAACCCGTAAAAGACGAGCCTTGATAAATGCTCTAGGTAGTATAATAAAAAGCATTACAGGTAATTTAGATCAAGAAGATGCCGAACACATCGATAATAATATAAACATATTAAGACAAAACCAAAATAATATAAAAACTGCTTTAGACAAACAAATGACACTTTTTGACAAATCAATAAATAACTTCCGAGAAACAATTAAAAACGTTTCGCATAATCAAGAAATCTTAAAATTACGCGTTAACCAAATAATTGATATAAATAATAAAGTCGAAATCGAAGAAACCAACCTTTTTGAGTTTTTTCGTATTCATATGATTTTCTCACAAATAACTACATTTTATCAAAATATTTATGATATATTAGAAAATATTGAAACTGCAATAACCTTTGCAAAATTAAATACTTTTCATAATACTATCATTAATACAAAAGAATTTTTAACTGAATTAAAATTACTTGATGTAAAACTAAATTTTGAAAAATTACCATTTGAACCAACGGCAGAAAATATATTAAAAATAGAGAATACTTTAGAGGTAAAAAGTTATGTTAAAAATAAAGAAGTCATTTTTATAATTGAGATTCCTTTGGTAGAAAAAGAAAATTATGATTTATTTCAATTATTTCCTTTACCTACTAAGTATGAGAACCATTATAAAATAATTGTACCTAACTTTGAATATTTATTAGTCAATGAAAAGCACTTTGGATATTCTAATCAACCATGTAAACGTATCTCGATTAATGAGCATTTATGTACTCATATACATTCGGAAAACTTTTATAAAAACATCCCTTGTGAGGTACAGTTATTACGATATGAACATAATATTTCTAATTGTGACACCCTGTATATTGATATCGATAATATGCAACTTCAAAATATTGATACTAATAAATGGATTTTGGTAACAAATAAAGATATTGTAGGGATTGAAACATGCGAAAACTCGCAAAACAATATCTTATTTAATGGAACATATTTATTAGAATTAAGTTTTCCTTGTAACCTAAAATTAGGAGATATTATTATTCAAGCCTATAAAAATATAAAAAATACTTTTCAACATATACCCTTACCCAATATTAATAATAATTTAACGCATAAAGTATTGTATAAAAAGGTAAAACTGCTCAACCTTAATAATATTAATTTTAATAAATTAAATAAATTACAAGAAGAAATTAATTTACAAAAATCTGAAAATTCAAAATTATTAAATACACCCGTATATTATGATAAAACGAGTATTTGGACAGTTTTACTATACATTGTTCTTTGCATAATAATACTGTTTTGTATTTCAAAGTATCTATGGCCTATTTACATTAAAACTAAAAATGCTAAAAATGATTCAAACACTATTGACTTTTAGGTCATAGAAACTTTCAAAAGTTTATATGCCCTTCTAAGGGTGGAGGAGTTACATTCTCTATACTGTTGATGTAAGCAGGTTAGACCACTCCTAGTTTTATAGATAAGAAATGTTATAAATAGTAGTAGGAGACATTTATGCTTCACTTCTGTTGTTACTGTTCATTGTAATTTTGCATTCTCCAATTTCCAAAATAAATTTTATTATATGTGAGGGAGTTGTGTTCTTTGAAAAGCAGTGTTTTTTAAAAACCCAAAATCCTCGGCCCGACATATAATTCGGGTACCTACTTAAACAAACATTGACTAATTTTATTTTAATTACCATAGACATAAAAGAAACAGAGACAGAATTGTTCACATATTATCGCAATCAGACCGATTTTTAACACAAAGCGATGATGACAAATTTCTGCGGGGTGCCCTAGATCTAACTCCTGTGTTTGAAAATAAAGGGTATACTTAATCATAGTATAATGAGTAAATTTTTATGTGGACTTAAGTAATAATAATACACTAAATTATTAGTGTGCTTTTTTCCATCTAAATACGCAATTTCTACTTTTAAAATTATTTAGTTTCCTAGTTACATAAAACTAAAGTGTATATGGGAAAAACCTTTGGCACCGCTGTACAAGCGTTTACTATTACTGGCGACGAGAATTTCGCCGAATTTTACGAGTTTATTCATTTTATGTGAAAATACCATTTTACAGTGTTTCTCTGCGGGGCCTATTACGTTTTGCAATTTTCGATTGATTTTGAGTGTTTTTTTGGCAAAAGAGTTGTTAAAGCTCTTTTATTACCAATTCTAAATGGTTCGCCAGTGCGTGGTTTGCAAAAAAGTTGACTTTTCTAGCCCCGGATTGATATTTCGGCGGTAAGTACGTTTTTTTAGCTTAACCAGTGGTGTGGTTTATTGTATATTTAAAGTAAATAACTGCAAAAACAATTGCATTTTGTCTGAACTTCTTTAAAAAAACGTAGATGTCAGATTAAATAAGGAATATAGATATTATTGTAAAATTCTAATCTAGATTTCCCAGTTTAAAGCTTTTCTTTACCCTCTACACATTTTTTAATGCACGTAGTTATTTACTAATATATTGCAGTACACACATAGACATTCTATGTCTGTACTATGTCTCATTACTTTACATTAAATGCAGGATTTGATTAAATGTTATCATACATCTAGAACATTATGTATATCTATTTATTTTTTTGAAAAAAATTACAATTTTCGTGAATTTTAAATACCTACTTTCTAATATTGTTGTGGCATTAACTGTAAAATTATCTTAATGTTAGAAAGGTTTTCTGTCTGAAAGAAAATATATTATGAAAGGGTTTTACGGTTTTACTTAACTTGGTATAGTATTTTTATTCCGAATTGAAGCGCTGTGCCGGTATACATTGAATAAATATTGACCATGGTTAGTTGATGTATACTGGCAATATGTTTATCAGTGCTTCAATTTGGAATAAAAGTAATACACTTATTACTATAGATTAGTACTAATTTTATGATAGGGTTTAAAACAGTGCCAATAATTTACCTACACACACAAAAGTATATTAAAATAGTGTGTTATATTCCTACGTTGAAAAGTGGAGTATGTATATAACAGCCTGTATATTTTAATCTAAAAAGATAGGATTTTATATTCTCTTTCTAAATATATAACACTATGGATGATATTGGTTTCCTAGGCGATTTATTAAAACTTCATTAGATAAATCACAGTAGGCCATGAAACAAAAGCTAATATCCTAGAAACAACTATGTTAACAGTCTAGTTGTTAATAACATTTAACGTCAATTTTATTTTTACCTATTCGCTTGTAAAAATGGTTTATCAACATTATGAAAAGTTTGATATTATATCATATTATGTTGAAAATGAAAAAACCGAAGAAATAAAAAAGAGATTGTAAAATGTTATCTTTTAAGATTAAAATATACAGGGTGTTCTATTTAAAAAAATGAGGTTACGTCCGATAACTTTTTTACCTGACCCCGTATACTTATACTGAAACCGGCTGATTGTTCAGCAATCATTATAAAGAAACTTTTGTATAAAATATTTTTCTGTATCTCTTTTAACTCCAAAAATATAGGGTAATTTTGAAATTGTCAATTTTTCGATTTTCCCTCGTATCTCGTAAGCAAGCGAAAATTTTCAAATTTTGATTTTACCATTTTAAATTTGACCCAAAAAGAGCACATGACGCCTATATTACTTTTTCGATAGCACTTACAATAACGGAGATACCCTATAAAAGTGTCGAAAATGGGACACCCTGTACAGAAATTTTTGTTCTTATTCAAGAAATGGCATAAATTATGGCTAATAGTTCCCAGGTTAGTGGTAGAAAAAATATTTTACAGTACATTATAAATATTTTTTAATTAATGGACTTTTATCTAAACAAGGCTCACGCCCCTGGTAAAGGTAATCGGCTAAGGGGACGGCCAAGTTACAGCGTTGCCATTTTTTATGCCATCCTTTTTCAACTTACTTAAAACTAAAAAAACATAAATGATTGTAAACAAATTGTGTTTATGAATGAAATGTTTTGTCTCCTCTTTATATGTCTATGTTAATTACGTACTTACATTACTAGTTTTTGTAAATAAGATCGATTCTTCGTTTGAGGTCTAGCGTTTTCTTTTAAAGCATCGGAAAATATTATTTTGATTTTGTTTAAAATTTCTTAACATTAACTGACATTTTAAGTGTTCTCCAGAATCCCCGTGTTTACTCAACGATTGAGTAATATTTAAAAAATATGTAAATCCGTCCGTATTCCAAACGCAATGTTTATTCGAAAAGAGTAAACACGACCAACAAAACAATTTTTGTAAGGCGGCACTACTAATATCAAAAAAATACAAGATAGCGTTTTTATTACAATTAAAATTAGAAACTATAAAAAAATTATATTAAAAAAATATCAGTGGTGGAACATAATTTTCATAGAAACTATAAGAGAATACTTTTGTATCGGCGCCACTGGTTATCTCTAAGAGTAGTGCCTTGTACTTTTAAATTAGTCATATTTATCTTCTCACTTAATTCAGCGAATTTTACCTAAAATTCTCTACTGCTTTATTAATTATTTAAAAATTCCTACTTTTTTTTAAAATTTTGGTCGCCCTGGATTTTCCAAACGAAGCCGGTAAAGAACATTTTGTTTGTCAAAGTACTTTTGAATCGCCCTGTATAAATATTTCTAATGTAATGGTAAAAATAACACGTGAGGTTCATAATAATATTTATTTTTTGATTGTAATAAATCAAATGTTTTAATAAATTTTATTTTATTTTAACAGATTTTCCCCCTATTGCGTTCTCTTGGCCCTAATCCTGACCATGTTTATTACGGGATTTTTAACAACATTACATTTACTTAACAAGGCCACACAATAAATAACACACGTTGAAATTTACATAATTCCGAGTTACAACTCGGAATTTGATTGTAAAAAAAATATTAGAATTGTGATCCTTTTATCCATTAATGGGCATTGTGCATACTTATTAAATTTAGATTCTGTTTGTAAATTAACATAAAATAAAATTTTCTGTATTTCACTGTTCCATATTTTTAAGCCATCACTGAGGAAATTAATTTAAAAAATATATTGGAAAAAATACATGGACTATATCAAAACTACCTAAGTCATGAGAACTGCAACTTGGCCACGCTAAACAAAAAAAAAGTTACATTAACGTTTTTACAATATTGCAAACCAACCTTGTAAGGTTGCAAGAAAAAGCAATGCAATGTTCATATGTTTAAATACAGCACTTATGTCCTTCTTTTTAATATCACAAAATACCATGTTGCATCCACACAACATTAATTATATATTTTTATCAGTACCTAATTTTAATATTGTTTAAAACCAATTTTTTAATATTTTTAAAAGTTACATCTGTTTTTTGTTATATCAATTTATTGTTCTTTTTTTAATATCGTGGAGTGACGTGGAGATGCCTATGTTGTCTATGCCCTAATTACAAGCCATATTATTTGTGATATTTCTATTATTATTTTTAATTATACCTATTTGTTTTTTTGTAATATTGTCTAAAATGAGTAAAATATGCGCCAAACTGTCCCCAGATGCATTTGGCTTTGAATTTTAAAAAATGAGCGCGCCGCTATATAACAAAATATTAAAGGCGTAAATCAATAGATCTTAACCAGGGGGTTACGAAATGGACACTTATATTAAATATATATATTTTATAGGTACATGGAGTTAATGTTGCAAAGAAGCAAAAAAGATGTTTTTTATATAACAAAATAATATTTTTCTACTCCCACATGGAAATTTGCTGTTTCCTTTACACTTTAGTGGCGGGTAAAGTAGGCTATTCCAGTTAACTGTGCGGCAAAATTTTATTCAATCCATTTATTAGGATATGAAACTGACCAATCACAGTAGTCAATTACAGAGAAGCCAAATTTACATGTAGTAAATTCGTTTTCTGACAGTTGAGAGAGGTTAGGTTAACAATATGCTTCAAAAATATTTAAATCTGTCAGATGAAATTTGTTCTTTTTAAATTTAAATTAAAACATTTATCCCAGAGTCTATGTATACACAATATTTTCCTAAAGAGTACACGAAATGGTGCATAAATTGAAGGTATAATAACAATATTAATACCAAAATATATTTCTACCAAATTATTGTTATTTTCTGCCGAACTAAAGATTTGCACACAGACGCACTCTTATTTCAAAAATATCCTTATTTCCACTCATTTCTAGACAATTACTACAAGCTTTGCATAAAATGTACTATATATCTACCAAATGAACGTTTTCTTACTAACCTTGGTAAATTTTTTTCATATAAATAATATATATTATTATAAATATTTGTGCACGGGGTTATTTTCCGATATACCTATTTTGAACAGGGATCGAACCCCAATTGATCTTAAAACTTTTATAATACGCAACAAACATAGAAAATTAACTGGTGATTCTTCCTTAAATGGTGGAACATAAAGATAACCCGATAAAACAGACTAAATTATAAGATTTCTAGAAAAAAAAACATTTTTACTGACATTTTAAAGGTTTATTTCTACTTACACTATTGCCACTTTTCGTCTTCTCTTTCCACGTTAACAGTGTTGCTAGTTTGTAAATTGGCGATTATTTTGAAAAATTTGACCATAGCGAACGTTAAAAATTCATATTTATGCACAAAATCCACTTTTAACTGTTTGAAACGAATTCTACAGCTATTTTGTTGTACTTTCGGAGTTATAATTCTTTATGTAAGCAGAAATAAACCCGGAAAACCTATTTTTCTTCTGTGCATTCCAGTAAAACAATTATTAATCAAATTACCCGATTGAGCAAATAAATTGTTCGTTTTTATTAATACATATATAGGTATCGCTTTTTGTCTGTTATTCTGCAAAAAGCCGAATGTGAGAAAGATAGATATATTCAAAAGTGAGTTTGTATAAATATAAGAACTTACCCAAATCGATAAATAGGTTACAGTGTAATTTGGTCCATGGGCTTGCCATCAAAATGAATTTTTGTTCAATTGTTTCTTATTACCGTTCTCACAAGTTCATGGCCAACTTAAAAGACAAGTTATGATGCCTAACTTAAATAATTTTTTTAAATTCTTAGCATGAAGTTCCGAATAAGTCGTAGAAAAAATATACAGTACAACTCGAGTGGATTGTCCATATTGCCCTCGGAAGTTTCAGCACTCCGCCTACGGCGTCGTGCTCAATTTATTTCCTCGTGCGATATGGACATCATATCCACTTTTGTTGTACAAACTACTATTCTTTTAAATTTAAGACATGTTTCACCATGTTCGGTGGTTATTATAAAAGAGGCTGTATAAATAGTGTGGCAATATAAAACCGTGAATGTAGTAACAGTTATATTCAGAAAATAATACAAAAAGTTGTTGTAATATGTAACATGTTTAGCCGGACAATATTGCCACTGTTCTCTAAAACTCCCCAAGCACCATTTTTCCGACGTCCGACAAATATTCTACAATTTCGGACGTTACATTTGGTCTAAATAATAGCCAGCACTCGACTACGAAGAAATAACTGCGGCACAACGGCGGTATTGGTAATATTTTACAACGTTGCAGTTCTTTACCAAATCCAACGTTGTGACAATGGCACTACACAACTACTAAATTTTAGTAATATTTGTAAAAAATGGTTTAGTGTAGTTATTTTTAGTTCTAAAAGGTATTTCGACTTTTAGGTTGAACAAAATTATTTTTGACATTTTTCTAACCTTACCTTCTGAATAATAATTATTTGGTTTATTGTATTTAAAAATGGCCCGATTAATTACATAAACTAGAATATATTAAATAAATTAAACGCAATATGGGATAACTATTTGCAATCAGCCGACTATTAAGTTTTTCTGTTAGAATAATCCTAATTTTATCAGTTATTGGCTTTTTTGACTTATCTACATAAAGTTACGTTCCCGACGTCTTAACGACCAAAAATAATTGACCACAATGGTGCCAATGGGAATCGTAAGGTTGTAACTGCGTTGGGTGTAGACGACAGGTCGCATAGGCCAACGTCGGGCCATCGTAATATTGCTGCTTAAGATCTTATAATACCAAAAAGTTACCCCAGGCTGAAAAGTATTCCAATAGAAATTGTTAAAAAATGGCTCACAGCAGAAAAATAGGACCACCTCACCTTATTGAAATTTCCCAGGTGTTATCTATATTTTGTGTTAAAATTAAAATAAAGCTATTAGATCAAAATTAACTATTTAACTAATAACATAAAAGTTTGTGTATACTACGAAAATATTCGTTGTGTTGCAAAGAGTTATTCAAAATACCAGTGGTTGTTTCAAACAAAATATTCATATCCTGTCCAAGAGAAAAGCCGTAGCTTGTTAAAAGAAAAGAGTAGCTAGCAGTTTTAGGTCTGACTGACTAATCTTTTTCAAACATGACTCTATTATCAAATAATTTAAAATAATAAATTTTGTTCCAATAATTTTTTAAATTCATTTATTTCCTCAGTGATGGCTTAAAAATATCAAAAAGTAAAAACACATGCAATTTTATGTTCCTTATACACCACAATCTAAATTTATTAAAAAAGCCCATTATTGATGTCGATCATCGTTTTCATCTTATTAAAGAAGGTTACTCTCTTATTGCCTAATTGAACTCTTCGAGCTTAGATCAAAAAGGATAGTAGAAAAAATATAACTCTTGTTTGTTTGGTATTGCATTATATTCTTAAGCATGCCTTAGATTCTAAATTGATTATATTTATGACAATATTATTTTGTATTTATTGATTTATTGCTTGAACAACACTTCTCACGCATCTTGCGTATTTCAGTGGTCATCTGCAAAATAGTCGGCGAATAGAGAAGACAATGGTTTGTTTCTGTAGGCTAAACAATGAGGGGTCCATCGTTTTAAACTAGCCGCGCTGCTCCAGCCGACTCGACTTATACCTTTGCTTTTACCTGTGTGCCCAACGCGGCCGCCAGTCCACAAGAATAAGACAAGTGGGGACAGGGGGGCACAAAGGAATGCAGGAGGGGGCAGCACTCTTGCGGCTCCATCTCGTTTAGTCCATCTTAAGAACTCGAGGAACAGGTACTCGCCGCGCCGATCGGTTCGTTTACTTCTTGTGTTGTTCCACCTACCTAACCCCCAAATGCGAGTTTAAAGTGACCTTATCTATTTACCGTCGCGGTTTTTAGTGAACCTAACTTAATATCTTAGTGTGTGAAAGCATTTGATGCTACTTAAGTGAAGTTTAATCAAGTTTGCATTCTAAATAATCGGATTACAAGGCTGAAAGCGGAATGGTAGCACAAGAGTCTCTCTCCCTGCAGGTACGGTGTGTAGTGGCAGCAATGTCATATACGTGATAATTTAAAATAGTTCTTCGAAAAGTTCGTAAAAACCTGGTGTTATTTTGACACCCATGTGTTTAAGCGAACCACATTACTGAGATGCCTGCCCCGAGGCAACGGTTGCCAGCATTCATCTAATTAGATTTTGAAGCTTTTGCTTTGTGAGGAATTCTTCTTTTGTTTACTGATGGTTACAGATTCTTTTTCGGCTAATCTTCGCTAGTGAAAAATTTTACACTCTCGAAATTTAATTGGACACATATACTTATACCAAAGTAATGTGTGCAATATCACTATCCTAAAAACAACAAAATCCTAAAAAAAATATGGCAAATTATCTGTATCTATGCCCCAAAAATATTCCCTAAATGTTAATAACAATAACTGTCACATGAAAATATACGTAACATAACCTTAAATTCTAAAATGAATTATTATGGTACTACCTCCTTTGATTTGCACCGCGTGCTTAACTATGAGGTGTTAATAAAATATATTTTTATTTATGATTATGAGACTTTTGCTTTGTAAGGAATTCTTCTTTTGTTTACTGATGGTTACAGATTCTTTTTGGGCTAATCTTCGGTAGTTAAAAATGTTATAATATAGAAATATAATTGAACACATACTTTTACCAATGTAGGGTGTACTCACCAGCGGCGACGCCAGGGGGCAGGGTGGGCACCGGCCCACCCAAAAAATATGAGTGCCCACCCTGGTGCCCCCCAAAATTGATGGATTCGGTTTTGTAATAAAATTTCCGGGGGGAAGAGGGACTTGGCTCTGAAAGCTTCGATGAGAAAAGAGTGCTGTTGTATGTTATTTTCAAGAGAACAATGACGTCATATCGGACAAGAGGGAAGTTTGGTTTGCCCCTGCTTATAGCGTTATAGAGGCGGCGACTTTTTTCGGGTAGTATACACTCAAAAATCATCGGGTCCACTTGTGCTCATCCGTTCCAAAAATCCTGACGCGCCGCCACTGGTTCACTCCAATGCTAGTTTTAGATTCGTAATTTCTAAAAAATATGGCAAATTATCTGTACCTACCTATACTACAAAAATATTCCCTTAATATACTTTCACATGAAAATATACACAACATAACCTTAAATTCTAATAGAAATTATTAGTGTTGGGAAAAATCGAATTATATTATTAATCGAGTACTCGGTACTCGAATGATTTCGATAATCAAGTGATCACTCGAATTACCGACCGATTCTGAGTGATGATTTCGAGTGACGATTCCAAGTGATAATTCTGAGTGACAATTTCGAGCGACAATTACGAGTAATGATTCTAAGGGAAGATTACGAGTTATGATTCGGATGATGATTTCGAGCGACGTTTTCGAATGATTATGAGATACTATAGGGTTTTATTATTTTTATTTAAAAAAAAAATAGAGGAAATAAGAAAAGTGGTAGATTTTTCACTTATTTTATAACAAGGGTACTTGTGTCAAATATTACGACAATAAAGCTATATGTGATTGATTGATTGATAATCGAGTACTCGAGTGAAAATTCACTCGAGTGGTCCCAACACTAGGAATTATTATAGTACCTCCCTTGGTTTGCACCGCGTGCTTAACTATGTGATGGTAATAAAAAATATTCTTGTTTATGATTATGAGCCATTTAAGAACAAATTTTAATGCTCTTGTCCGTGTTTTCTTCGTGATTTTCATTTTAATATTTAACGTAGGGGCGTAGGGTCATGTCAGCGGCGGCGGCAGGAAGTTAACAATGGGTGAGAATACGCGGACCCGATGATTTTAAGGTGGGCAAAAAAAGGAGGTTCTGCCTCACCGTGAGGTTCCTGGGTGAAACTTTTACTGTCCCCGGTTCAACCGGACTTCTAAAAAAAAGGTAATCCCAAGCCATGAGTTATCTTCTACTTTTGAAAAAAATCTCCCTTAATTTTGGGGGGCACCCATCTTTTCAGGGTGGGCCAGTGCCCTCCTGGCCCTACCTGGCCCTACCTGGCCCCCCTGGCTCCACTGGCTTCCCTGGCCCCCCTGACGCTGCCTGGGTCATATACTATATTTTAATACAGAACATTACATTCGAGGTTACAGTTTTATCTGCTTATTGAAGTCTTCTAGGATTAAGGAGAATAATTAAGTTGCCATCCTTTTACAATTTATATCTTGGACCAATTAAATACTACTATGCCTGAGGACAACGTGGTACTGATTACTGTAACTTACTAATTAGGGGCAAGTATATTTATATTCCCCTTCTTCTCCCTCTTATATATAACAAAAAAAGTCTTTCCGTCCTGAAATAAATGCGAAACGAAAATAATTCTCGTTGTCTAACGAAAAAAAAAACAATAGAGGTAGCTAATACTACATTATTTTCTTTTAAGAACAATAATTATTAAACACATTAAAAAAATAACGTTGTGATAAATATATTGACCAGTAAGGGAATGAAAATTGACAGGAACGTTGACGTATAATCTTTTATTTATTTATGTATTGACAAAAAAAGCTTAATAACAAATTGTTGTAGAAACAGATGAAATTGCTATTGAAATTAATAGATTTTATTTTTTTATAAATTAGTATTTGCTGTTTAACGTGTTTGATCTTTACAATTTTTAATGATACCATAATCATAAAATTTGTCGCATTTCATTTTAAAAATACAATAAATATAGTTTTAGAAAATGTAAAATCACGTCACGTCGATTGATTGAAATGATTTATGGGCTTCATACTTATAACAAAATTTTTTTAAACCCATACACTTAATTTTTTTGACAACAAAATATCACAAGTGGTATCTTACCATAAAAAAATTAAGTTTATAAATATTAACATCCAAAACTTGGAAACTATAACCCACACGATCGAACGAAACAAAAGATGGCTACGAAATACAAGTCCCAAAATACGCAACGTTGCCTTAACCATCTTCGTATCTCTTACAGTTTTCGAGATCCCCTTGTACACACACGAATTTGTAGCACCCTGTATATAACAATTTTCTGAAAATTCGGCGGATTACTAAAACGTATGTGTACATCCAACAAAAATGTTTTGGATAACTTCCGGTTGTACCGGAAATGGATACTAACTTATTTAATTTAAATGGAACAGCCTGTATAATTTTACATATTTGAATTTCCCGAGAAATTCCAATACTTTATCTTCATAATAATATGACTTAATTGAATCGTTTTAATGTACCTATTAAGAATTGATAATATACATTTTTTAACTTTGGCGACGATTAAACTTAGTAGAAAAAAATTATATACACACCTCAAGAGGAAAAACGTTTCTTCCCATGGATATCTACTTCGTGTCGGGCGCATAAAACTATCCGCGAGAGAAAAAACACCATTTTCCTCCCTCGGTATGTAAATAGCTATTAAAATAAAGTATCACTCGACCTTTCTTTCTATTTAAAATTTTTTTTCCAAAATGGCGGATCCCCGCCAACGTAAATAACAAAACAATAATTTTTTGTTTAATATTAACTATTTAACTTATCATTCACGCATACCGAATTTTTCTAATATATCTTGAGCAGGCAAGTACCAATAACAAATAAGTCATATACGACCAATAACAAATAAGTCATATACGATAGGAGAGTTCGTATGCAGTGGCGTAGCGGGGGAGGGGGGGGGCTCAGAGTGAGAGAAAGTAGGAATTTTTTTTCTGGGGAGAGGGACAGTCGGGACTACATGTATTTCAAGTAAAAACAATAAACTGTGATTGGTCAGTACTTTACAAGAACGTCACAGAGAAATTTAATTTTGCTAACAATGTTGTCAACTAATGGGAAATTTCCGGATTCATGGGACCAAAGCACAGAAAAACGATAGGTCGACGCTGTCTCTCTCCAAAGGGAAAAGAGAAATATGTGGGAGTAGAATAAGTTATTTTTCGAGTTATTTTTATATAAAAAAAACAATTTTCAATATTTTTTACATTACAATGAATGTTAGTAGTTATTTTATGGCTTTTATCTTTTTTTTGTTTCCAAGAAAATAACTTTCCCATGCCCACAAAAAAGCCAACTTTTCATTGGTGAAAACAACTCAAAACCAGCAAATTTCCATGTGGGAGTAGAAAAAAATTATATTAGTTTTTATGCAGACTTTTTTAACACCTTGTATTATAAAAATTTTAGCTAGTTGTATAGAGACACCGCCCCGGAGACTTTAACGTTTAACTATTTTGAATCTGTCGCTGAAGCTAAAATTTATGTGATATCATTTGTCAAAATAATGAATGCCAGTGAACAGTTGTGAATAACAAACGAGTGAAAAAGTATTCGCACACATAGATTATATTATAATATAGATAAGTTAGTTTTGATTAGTTCTATTAATTTAACTGTTCACTATGGGCCCCATAGGGGAGGAGGGAAACAAACGAAGTCTTTGGGCCCACTAGCCCGTATTAATTTTGCATACAAACCGTGGCGTATTTAGGGGAAAGGCTACTAGGCTGCAGCCCCCCTCCCCCCCCCCCCCCCCCCCCCCGGGGACTTAAGAATTTGCTTAGTTTTTTGCAATTCGAACCAAGAAGACTAGTAATTTAATATGGCAAATTTTAGAGCGGTCGGATCTACTGAACTGACTGAACGTAAAATATTTGTCAACGAATTAAACCGCGACGCGTTACGCGTTGTTCTGTTCAAATGTGTGTGAAGTATTTTATGTTATATTAGGTGCCGTGTCGTGTATGGTGCAGGTATTGGGTATTGTTTATTTTTAAATTACTAAACCTTAACCATACCAATAAATGTATGTATGTATCTCGGTATGTATGTATGATAAAAACAATATTAATCCACAGGGCCGTTCCTAGGGTATCGGCCGCCCGGGTGCGAGAATAATTTTACCGCTCCCAACAGTGGCGAAGTTAGAAATTATTTTTTTTTTGGAAGGGGAGGGGGGCGGCAAAAGAATTTCAAAGTTGCAAAAATTTTTTCGGGTGCCACGCCCAAAAAACCCTTTTTTGGACCATAAAAAAAATGTCAAATTAGGAAAATATATAATATTTTTATAGAAGCTTGTCGGGAGTTTTAACACACTAATATAATTAATTTAAAACTTTATGAAATAAGCATAACTGAGCAAAAAAGTATTAAAAATAAGGGTTATTTGTTATTTATTGAACACCAAAAAAATATATTAACTATAATCGATAATCATTAGAAGCCATAGTCATGTAAAAATTATACATGCAAAGACTAATAAAACTCTTTAAAATAATAAATAAAATCCAAGGAGGGCGTCGCGCGCCGCGGGTTTATTTAAAAGTTTTAAGATTTGCGTGGATATCAGTTTGTCTTGCAAGCATTTTGTATAAATATGTAAAGATGATGTGTTATTTCATCTGGTGCGTTATTGATAAGGTTGGCGTAAAAACATGCAGAGTTGATTTAATATAATATAATTTTACAACTTATTTGTAATATAATGTAATAATGAAATAAATACATACATACAGGACAAGATGCTAACATTATCTACTAATAAGTTATACAGTAAAGTTTGCTTTTCTAGCCTTTTTTTAATGGAAATGTCTTAACAATGTTAGACACATCTATATTTTCTGAAAGAATGTGTCCCAGGGAACCCATTACCTTTGGCGTCCCTGTGTATTTTAATGCAAGAGATAGACGCACTACTCTGTCCGCTTGCCGCTAATATATTTTAACGAACACTAAATTCCACTATTTTATATTATTTATTATATTAATGTCGAGACAAATTGCCAAAGTTGGATTACAAGGATAAAAACTAAAATACTTACAAAAAAAATTGTATCTGTTTTATTGTTCGGGTGGGCAATGTTTTTTGCCTATATTGTAGGCACGCCACTGCATGCATATAGGTACACAGAATGTATAGTTATAATACCCATACTTTTAAAAGTAGATCGACAACTCTACAAATAGTTAATTTTCTTGATTATCCTAATTAATCTTTTTTGTAAGTATTACAAATATATTTTAAACCACACTATCTCTTGTCCAAAATGTGAAGCCATACTTGAGAATGGATTCAAAATTTGCAAAGTATAGTATTTTTAAAGAACTCTCGTTTCTATACTAACTACCTTGATACCATAACATATGGAGTTCAACTTTTTCAATAAGTATTCCAGCATAAATTTTCATTTGAATCAATGCCCAAAAACTTGGCAGTTTTGATCAACTTTCAGATGCTGATGGTCAAACTCCATTTGTAAAAGTTTTACTATCCTTGGCTTTGTTCTAAAATTGCATCAGCTAATTAAAAAGTCATCAAAGCGCATGCTTTACATGCACCTAACATAAAAAGGCCTTTTGAAGAATTTTAAGAGATTCTAATAGAGATTATATTAGAGATTAAAATTCGCCCTGACGCGTACGTACAATAAAACAGTAAAGACAGGCGTGCATTGCGATTTTTAACTGCGCGATAATTTTGTCGCAGGAATGTGGCATAAATTGCCCCACGCGCACAAGAGATTAAAAAAAAACTTAAGGCGATTTTAAAATTGTCACGATTTTTTCTACGA
The DNA here is from genome assembly GCA_935413205.1 of Polydrusus cervinus. Taxonomy (NCBI): domain Eukaryota; kingdom Metazoa; phylum Arthropoda; class Insecta; order Coleoptera; family Curculionidae; genus Polydrusus; species Polydrusus cervinus. Next base: position 51,005,267 of record OW284514.1, read on the forward strand.
CGACTAGGACGGGATTATTGCTAAAACAAGATGTAACCTGTGGTCTGTTCCAAAGGTCCCCGCACAGCGATAAAAAAACACTCACGCGATAGGTCTATTTTTCTGGATTTGTCTTGGGTCGAACAAAGTCCAGTTACAGCGAGAGTTACAGTAAACCGATTGATCAGCTTGTTCACAAACAATGCATTCATTTATTCTATAATAGCCATAATCTTCTTCGGAGTATGGACGAAGTTCGATGTATTTTTGATATAATAAATGATGATACAAAAAATACATTATACAGAAATTAAATTATAAAAAATCATAATATTCTTCGTCATCTGAGGAACTGTCATCTCCTCCTGACGTTATAATTAACGGGTCGACGGTACGATCGATCAGGTGCTCAAGATCTCACATTATCTCCTCTTCTTTAATGACATGATGGACTGCTTTTCGCCAGTTCTCTGGTGTCACTTCTTTAATGGCTTGATCAAACAATAGCTTAACGTCTTTCATTTTGAAGGTCGTGTTGTGTCTTGCTACAAATTTTTGCGCCCATATAAGTTCTATAGGATCCAGTTTACCATGATATGGCGGTGTGCGCAGCACAGTTACCCTATGTTGTTCAGCTATATCTTCCACAGCATATTTCATAAAACGATGTTTGTGTAAATTTGCTATAGCTAATAGTTCCTTTTTTATTAAATTATCTTCAAATTCAATACTTTTGTTGGTTATCCAGTCGATAATTTCTTGTTTTCTCCAAGATGTAGTTTGAGTCTTCTCTGTGCGTCGTGAATGACTATAACTACTGCTGAATCAGCTGGAAGATATTTTATCATTTCACCAAAATAGTCCTCAAAAACATTCGAATTCATGTTCTTGTAGTAATCTTCCGAATTTAATTACACAATTACTTGAAATTTTAATATTACAAATAATACTATTTTATCTTAATACCCGTTAACCTAATTCCCTAAAATGTTTGGTTAGTTATCATAAATAATTTAATGCACAAAATTTACGTGCGTCTGTGGCCGACACCGAAATTAAGTCAAATTGGACGGAATTTCCCATTTTATTACTCTACACCTTTTTGAAATAGACTATAAAGGAACCGGGGAAACTACTGAAAATAGAGAAGAAAATACACTACTAATAGACCTGACCACTTCTTAGTTTTACTCCTCCAAAATCAAAACAAAAATATTGTTATTCACCTTTCAAGTACTCTTAAAATATTGACTAATTAAACAAAGTGAGAAAAACAACTAATTCCGTTAAAATACTGAAAAAAATGTAAATAAATTAGCATTGACTTTTATGGGAAAACTACAAATTTGTCCCCCATCAGCTGTTCAGCCGTCACATTGGCGCGTCACTGTCGCTGACCTATTATTTGAGACTGTCTCTGTTAAAATTAACCGCTGTTTTCGGTACTCTATAGAAAACGAGCCGAAGAAAAGCTCATGAAAAATGTTCGATGAAAATTACCATTTCAATTTTCTCGTTACCTATTAATTTCAAGGTTTTATTGAATCAAAAACTGGTGTAAGAATTTTAACGGGCCTTAGCAATCGATCAGCAGTTTATTTTAACTGCATTGAAATCCAAATGATTGCATAACAAAAGTCAAGGCCACGGTCGTTGAACCTCAAAGATTCTTTTAACTTTTAAACTTGTACATTATCATTGGTCAAATTAATAACAAGGTTGTGTGGTTCTTTATGTAAGAATGTATGTAAATGTTGGTTCTATGGTTCTTGAAGAAATATACAAAATACGAACATCTATAAAAATTAAATTCTTAATAGCAAGAAACAATACTATAATCTTATGGTAAGATAGCACTAATATAATATTGTGCATATTATATTAGAATCTGAATTTATTAGCCTCGATATGGACCGTTATAAAAAAATTAATAATGTTTAAGTACATATATTGGTAGGTTGGTAACAATGATGTTCTTTGAATGATATATTTGTTTTTTGTTTTTGTAAATTGATTTATTTCATTAAAAGTCCATAATCAATATACCCTTAAATGTAACCAAAATCTTTCTTTCAATTAAAAGCAGTTTTTAAAAGAAAAAATAATATTTGTGAAACAAAACATTACCATGCTAAATCGAGTATCTATACACATTATAATAATTAAAAAAAATAAAAAATCTTTCCAGAACACCAAAGACACTGAAAACAATATTTGCATATCCTGATCTAATGTATATAAATATAAAGGGTGTTTCAAATAACGATGCACTCTACATTGATCTCGTAAACCATATAAGATACAGAGATGGTTAAATTGAAAAAAAGTTGCGCCCTACTAAATTCTGCAATATTGTGTTGTCAAATTTAAAAAAACCCTTACTCCTTTCGAAGATATTGGGCCAAAACCGAATTTTCGCGATTTAGTTTTAATTTATTCTGACTCTATTTGAAAAGATATCTTAAAATAAACTTTACATTCTCACTATCATTTTTCTCTTTTACAAGTTTGTGTAACTAGATTTTTAATCCAAAGTTTCGTTTTTTCAAAACCATCATCAACTTTGCTTTTTTAAACAATCGGGAAATTTTATTTTATTATTTTTAAATTCTCCTCCTCCTTTAGAATTCAACAACGTGTCGCACCTATGGTCTATTTCTTTTCGATTGCGATCGATGACAGAAAAAAAAATTGAACAAAAATTCACCTAATTGGTTAAATCGTGGACCCATTTACACTACATAAACGCATAGCCAACTTATTAAAGGTCTTTTTTTTTAAATCACAGAAGAAGAATAAGAAATTTCCGTTTGATTGATTTCTAGCAAATATATGCTAATTATAAACCTGTTAGCAATTAAAAATAACTTTTAGCTCTAGTTATATTACGAAACAAACAATCTATAAACTTTCTGTACATAAAATCGGTTAATTTCACGTTTTTCTGCAACATAAAATACCTATGCCTACTTTGTGTTGAAGCAAAAGGGATGCCCGATTTATCGACAAAATATAGAAGGCCATGCCAAACGCCAAACATTGTGACATAACCTAAAAATTCATCTTCTTAAAGGCCGCTTTACAGTTTGCAATTTTTCTTTCACGCAAGTTGTTTTGCAGCAATTAATATTGCGGCAATAAAAATTTCACTTCGTTTTACAGCGTGCAATGACTTGCCAAGATCGTAGGTGATGTACCACTTGCCAACCATTAAAATAAAAATACATTTGGTTAGGACTTACCGGCGCTTTGTGTGCATTCATTTTAACAAAACAACATTACAGGACATGAAAGCAAACCAACAAAAACAAACCGTACCCGCTATAGGTTAGAAAAAACATAAATAAATGTCAGGGATTTTTATATTTAGTTTGGTGTCTCATAAATCACCAGAAAATCCTCAGAATTGCGCTTGCAATGGCAATAAAAATACGGTCCGAGTTATATTTCTTGCAAGCAATACAAATTGCGCCAGCTGATCATTAGCCTCGTTCTGCGCATACTCCCGGGCAATCTTTTCTTGCGTGAAAGAAAAATTGCAAACTGTAAAGCGGCCTTAACAAGTGTTAATTTAAAATTCTAACCGCTATAAACAGTAAACAACAAAATGCCAGTTATGACGTAAATCCCTAACCTTACTTTTTCAACTTGTCAAAAATGAAAATTCTTGCATTTTTTATTGTAAAACGGGTTTCTGTCATCGTTCGCAATCGAAAAGAAATAGACCATGGCATTAATAACATGTTTCGGTAACAACATCTAAATATATACACATACATATTTTCTTTACTCTCTACTTTTTACATACTTTTTGAGGTTATGACACATTACTTACTGTCTACTAATAGTATATCATTGACCAAGGTTTAGACAGATACTATTATTGACCGAGCGTCGATTTTAAATCCCGAGGAGCGCAGCGACGAGGGATTTAAGACGTGAGGGCAATAATAGTTGTCTAAACCGTGGTAAATATATTATTTTTTCCACTACTAACACCTTTTTAAACTTTAAATTATTAATTAAAGTTAACATACCTTCTTAGGGTTGCTTCTGTTTTTTCAGTCAAGTTACCTTTGCTTTAAAATTTGCAGCATTTTTTTTATCTTGTCAGATGGTATTCTTAGTTGTACGTATTTGTCGATTCATAAAAAAATCAAGTCTTTTTGATTACCTGGTTGTCTAAACCTGACGTTTTCATATATTTTAAAAATAAACAAAGGTCAAGTTGCCTGTTTTATATTGTTTTTGCCAGAAGCCTCTATTATTGACCATTGTCAATAACGACGGTTAATAATAGAGGCTTCTGGTAAGGGGTAAAGAAAAACGATTTCTAAAGTTAATGATAATCGGTCAATAATGAGTAATTTTAAAATTAGTAATTTGATTGAATCGGTCGATACTTGGTGGAAATCCATTGAAAAAAAAAATTAAAATTAGTAGTGGAAACAATATTTTTTGGTATTTGGTTGAAAATTTGTACACTTCGAGATATAGGAGGGTCTTTAGATTTTTTTGTTCTTTGTTTATTGCTTTATTTTGAAGTCTCTGCAACTTGTTTATGAGTCTAGCACTAGCACAGTCCCAACATGGTATTAAACACATACTTAAACATCCATCGTCAATAAGAATAAGTACAAATTCATCTTATTTAAAACTATTTTATTTTCCATAACTTAATATGTCTAAACTGTATAGTAAGCTATGACAGGCACTTGTTTAAATAAATTATAAATACTTGGCAAATGAGAGATTAGGTTAGTGAAATCGTTAAGTGCAAACTAATTTTTATCTGATTTCTTTGAAGTAAAACTTTTATTATTTGAGGAGTTTTGTTATTGTATTTTTTTTTAAATTATGGAACATTATTAGAAAAGAAAAATTGAATATGATTTGAAGTCAACGTCCAAAGTCAAATTATTTCTAGTTAGTTTTTGAAAACAAGAGAAAGTTGATAGATACAAGATGAATTAGCACTTATTCTTCTGAATGATGGGTTTTTAAGTCCGGCCCGTGTTATTAATACTAGGTGTGATATGTCGTTGAATTATAAAGGAGGAGGGGAATTTAAATATCGAGTAAAAAATATTAAAATAAAATTTCCTGATTATTTTAAAGCGGAAAGTTGATGATGATTTTGAAATAACGAAACCTTGGATTAAACATCTTATTACACAAACGTATAGAGGAAAAAAAGTGGTAATGAGAATGTGAACTTTATTTTAACATATCTTTTCAAATAGAGTCAGAAAAAAATAAAAACGAAATCGCGAAAATTCGGTTCTACCCAAATATCTTCGGATGGACTGGGAGTTTTTAAAATTTGAAAACACAATATTGCAGCAATTAGTAGGGCGCAACTTTTTCTCTCTCTGTATCTTCTATGGCTTACGAGATTTTTGTAGAGTGCATTTTTAACTAAGACACCCTGTATAATATTTTTTATTCTTTTTATAAACTCTATTTTAATTAACTTAGCCTAATTTTAAGATTAGGTGAAAAAAATTTGAACTTATTAACTTGTTAAAAACCCTGTATAGACAAAATCAAACATGAAAGTCATTGCTAAGCAGAACTTAAATTATGTTTCTACGTTTGTTATATAAAACTGTGATTGAAAAAATTAAATTGCAATATAATTTTAATATAATTTTTTTTTTCAGAATGTCTACTAGCTAACAATGCCTACCTGCTCCATCATGGCTGCGGCCATCTACCTAGCCAACCTAATTCTTTTAGTTGTCGCTTCAGCAGAGCATGTTCGAGATCTGGAAGTATCGGAAGGGGTTCCTGTCGGCACTAAAATAGGATTCATTGGGGATGGCACGTCTCCCGATAGTGGCCCACCCTACCTAATAGTACCAGTTGGAGCTGCTGTGGATACAGACCTATCGATCGATCAGGCTACTGGAGAAATAAAAACAAAAATTCCTTTAGATAGAGAAACACGAGCAAGTTACTCTTTAGTTGCCATTCCCATAAGTGGTGATAATGTAAAAGTAATTGTAAAAGTTTTGGATGAAAATGATAATTCTCCAACATTTTCTTCACCTTTAGTAACGATTGAGTTTCCAGAAAACACGCCTAAAGATGTTAAGAGAACTTTGCCTCCAGCGAGAGACCTGGATCTGGATATTTATAATACTCAAAGATACAACGTTATTTCTGGAAACATAAATAACACCTTTAGACTTTCATCGCATAGAGAAAGAGACGGTGTTTTATATTTGGATTTGCAAATCAATGGATTCTTGGATAGAGAGACTTGCGAATTCTATAGTTTAGTTGTAGAAGCCTTGGACGGAGGCACTCCACCGTTGAGAGGGGAAATGACAGTAAACATTACCATACAAGATGTTAACGATAATCCTCCAATATTTAACCAGTCCAGATATTTTGCTTCAATACAAGAAAATTCTACGGTTGGTACTAGTGTTTTGCAAGTTTTGGCTACTGACGCTGATGCTGGTGATAATGCAAACATAGATTACTCAATCAACAGACGGCAGAGCGATAAAGATATGTTATTTCGCATTGACCCTGTAACAGGAATTATAGCTGTAAATAAACCTTTAGATTTTGAAACTAAAGAACTTCACGAATTAGTTATTGTAGCTAAAGATTACGGGTTACAACCTCTTGAGGCCACTACTTTTGTTTCCATTAAAGTAATTGATGTTAATGATAACCAACCCACAATAAATGTGATATTTCTTAGTGACGATGCTACGCCAAAAATAAGTGAAAGTGCTCAACCGGGAGAGTTTGTTGCGAGAATAAGCGTCCACGATCCAGATTCCAAAACTGATTATTCTAACGTTAACGTGACTTTAGATGGCGGAAATGGACATTTTGGATTAACCACCAGGGATAATATTATATACTTAGTGATTGTGTCTTTACCGTTAGATAGAGAAGTGCAACCGAATTACACTCTTAACGTAATCGCTACGGATACTGGAACGCCTCCACTTCATGCGTCCAGAACAATAAACCTTTTGGTCACGGATGTAAATGACAACGCTCCTGAATTTGAGCAAGCTGTATACAAAGCAAACGTGATGGAAGTATCGGATCCCGGTACTTCAGTCATTCAAGTTTTTGCAACAGATAAGGACGAGGGTAACAATAGTATTATAACGTATTCACTTTTGGAGCCAACAAATAATAACAACTGGTTTAAGATTGATCCGAGAAGTGGCTTAATAACAACGCGAGCGCATGTGGATTGTGAAACTGAACCGTTACCACAGCTAAACGTAGTGGCTATGGACAATGGATTTCCACCGTTGTCTTCTTCCGCGACTGTGTTAGTAAATATTCATGATATTAATGATAACGCGCCTATTTTCGACCAGAGCTTCTATAATGTTAGTGTAGCCGAGAACGAGGCCGAAGGACGATGCATTTTAAAGGTAAGAACAAGATTAACCTACCAGCGTTAGGTTGTATAAATATTGTTTAACCACAATTAGCTAACAAGCAAGTTTGACTATGATATATATGACATTGACAGAAATAATTTTCTCACAATCATACTGGCCCGGTTACCATTTCATTTACTAATCAGGCACCTTGGATTATGAGTAAATAATGCCTGTTAATGTCATTTATGTCACAGTCAAATTTGCTGGTTAGTTAATTGTTATTAAAATTCTTTTCCCCTTCCGCGACGGTCTTTCATGGTAGTGATTACACTCTGAGAGACGGTCCTGTCTGTGTAAAAAAAAATATAGGTAATGTTAGTTTCGTATTTTAAAATTTACCATAGGAATCACCTTGTATAAGAAAATCCCTATTTAAAATAAAAAGTTGGTTTGCCTTTGACGATCATATTACACTTGAACCAGAGGGTGAGGTATTGTGACTTACGCTTCATAGAAAAACTCTTTTTTTTATCGTAGATGCAAGAGGAGCAGAATTGTTGCTGGCTGCTTTTTTAATATAAATGCATACCTGTATATATACACATATATATATATATATATATCTACTTACTTTTGTAAAAGAATGTAGATACAGTTTCTGATGCTATAGGCTAACATAGGATTTAAAAATCTTGCATTTTTTACATAAACATTAAATTGCTTTCCCAGGAGATAAAAAAATAAGAGGTTATTAGTATGAAAAATAAGTAATAAAAACGTATAATATATTCATTGTCTAATCAAGAAACTAATGTTTTGCCAAGTATGGATTCGCTAGGAAGATGGAAAAATACGTATAAATATTGATAAGTATATTAATAATAATAATAATATTAAATTAAAAATGAGACATAAGTTCATCAACTATTTTATTACTTTAGAGCATTTAAAGAAAAAGATAATTTAATGCATTGTAAAAAAGCAGGTAATCCTGTGTTATGGTAATATTTATTACTTTTTAAATTGGTATAATTAGTGACCACATTGACTAATATTTAGGGGTAAAAATAGTTGGAAAATGGTTAGGAAAACAGCTCAGACATTCAAAGTTTGTATTTTACTACGTTTCGTCATCCTCAGGGCGATACAGTTATGATCTTCTTTGTTATAAATTTATATAATAAAGTATGAGATCTTATAGTTAAATATTGTTAATATATTATTTTTTTAATATTATATATGTACAGGGTGCTACAAATTTGTGTGCGTACAAGGGGATCTCGAAAACGGTAAAAGATACGAAGAAGGTTAAATTGAGAAAAAGTTGCGTATTTTGGGGCTTAATAATTTTGTGAAATAAAATTGTAAATATTCTGAATACATTTGGAGATATCCGAAAAAAACCAAAATCTTTAGTTTTGGGTTTTAATTTTTTGCGCCTTTATATTTGACTTAGAAAAAACACAAAAAACACTCTCACAGCCGTTTTTTATGTTCTACAATATAGCTTTATTAGTTTTCAAATTGAACGTTTCGTTCTTTAGATACCAACCTCAATTTTTTTTTTTTTCAATACGGACCTGGAATACTTAAAACAGTTTTAAGGACTTCTAAGCTTTGGATATTTAATACATTTTAAAGGTTTTTAAAATTTTAACGTTTTATCATCAAATAACACATTACTAGTGTTTAAAATTATCCTTTCTTTACTATTACGGTCCTGGCAATTATTTTTTGGATTCAAATGAATAATATTTTAGACTGCTATAAGTTGAGTATCTGTTAAAATTAAATAAAAGTATTGATATAGAATTAATTCTTAAAATCCCCAACAGACAAGTATATTTTCCATAACACAATGCACTAAAATAGAATTCGCTTATTCTTACAAAATAAACAAAGCAACAACGCATAGATAAATACTATAGGAGGCAATGCAAGGACGCGACGACATCGGCAGCCAAAAAAGACATATGTCCTTCATCTCCGCTACGTAGGTGAAGAATTGTTGCCTACCTTTTCTATGATTGATTTAAACATAAGTACCATTGAAATAAAAGAAATTAATTTTATTTTAATATTTTCTAGTTAATGATTGGACAATATATTCATTTGCTTAAAAACTAAGTAATTTAATTAAATTACAGTACTATTATATAAATTAGTTATGCTTTTGATACAATTGTTTTTTGGCAATCTTAATGTTTATCGGTTTTTAGTATATACTGTAAAAACACAATTATTAATTGATTACATAATATTTTCTAAAACAGGCCAATATTAAATATATAATTGATCAAAAATTTTAATTTTATTGATTTATATGTTAATTATTGTTTTAAGCTTATATCTTATTTAAACAATTTAAAGGCAGTCAATAAAAACACTATTATTGGTGTAAACATAATATTATTTCTATGTGGGTTGGTTAACTAAGATTGGAATGAAGATTGGATAGTTCACTAAGATTGTGTTCGAAAATTTAAAAAAGAAGAAACATATTACCAAAATGATTGTAGAAAGGGACCAGTGATGACATTCTGGATAGCACATACAGGTTTAAGGTAGAAAGTGTCGTTGAATGAAATGGTTGTAGTAAATATTAAAGCAATTAAATGATTTGAGGGTTCTGCATATGATGTTAAGTGTAAGAAAGAAAAATTAAACGTTAGTTGACCATTTTGATTTATTTTAGGGGGAGAAAAGGTCAAACCCCTTTTTTAATAAGTTTAATAAGTTAGTTAAGAGTCAGAGTGATAAAATATAAAAATAAAAGTATTTTACGACATTTTCGAATCTTTTTTAAAAGCTAAAACTTGCAGCAAATTGAAATATAACCAATTGTCCGATATTACCCCTGCGATCCGATATAATCCCGGTTGGCCGTATCGGAGGAACCTTATAATATTTAGGAACACTATGGATATTTTGATGTAGATTATTTTTTTAAAAATTATTATATTATTAAAGATATTTATTTTACCGGCGTGTTCCACCAAGTGCTGCATAAGTAGCTTTGAGTTTTCCTTTCTTTCGTCGGATTCTAGCTCTACTGATGAGTCATGATATGGCGAAACGCGTCTAGGGATGGATCTGACGAAATGAAAGGAAATTCTTCTTCTATATTTATTTAAATTTGTTTTTTTCTATATGTATTTAATTGTAGATATTTTACCCTAATGAATAAAGAAAATTTATAATTATTGAAATATGACAAATATATGTCATCACAGCGGGCTATTATACCTAGATAAAATTAAGTTATTAAAGTAAAATAAATTCAACATTCCACCTTTCTGCAAGTTGATTTCTAATTTGAATTTTTCAAGACAAAATACAGGTTAAAAGTGAACGTAATAAATCTAAACGCAGCAAGATTTCCAACTCCGAATGTTTCCTAGATTTAGAGAAAGTACATGTGTATTAGCCTGCGGAGCCAGTTGGCTTAATAGATACCGCATAATTAACTTCTTGCATATACCTACAATAGTACACAACATTGGCAAATGACGTGTTTCAAACAAAAATAATTATCTTAAAGAAATAAATGGTCCATATTTGGGAAAATTTACATTGAAAGAAATAAGAAACTCTAGTCTTCCTCTACTGGTATACAGGGTACTACAAATTCGTGTGCGTGCAAGGGGATCTCGAAAACGGTAAGAAATACGGAGATGGTTAGATTGAGGCAAAGTTGCGTATTTTAGGGCTTAACAATTTGGTAAAAGAAAATTGTAAATATTCCGAATGCTTTCGGAGATATCCGAAAAAAAAAGAAATTTCTGTTTTTGATTTTTAATTTTTTGCGCCTTCATTTTTGACATGGAAAAAAAAACAAGAAACACTCTTTTATAGCCGTCTGCTATGTTCTACGAGATGGCGTTATTAGTTTTGAAAGTAGACGTTTCTCTTTAAATACCAACCTCAAGACCATTTTTTTAAATACGGACCTGGAATCTTAACTATAGTGTGTCTTTACTTCTAAGCTTTAGAAATTTAATAAAATTGAAAGTTTTTTAAAATTTTAACGTTTTGTATAAGGCATTATTTTAAGTTATCTTTTTATATCATTACGGTCCTGAACATTTAGAGCCAAACAAAAAAAAATGATTTCTGATTTGAAAAATTTGTCGATTTTTACTCAAAGAGACCTGATATTTGATCTTTGTAAGAAAAAAGACATCTAAAAGCATACCAATTTACAAAAAAGGAACACATTTCACTAATAAGCACCTTTTCAAAAGTTATAGAAAAAATTATCAAGGAAAGACTAGTAACATTCATAGAAGCAACATATAAGTTTGATCATCAACAATATGAAGTGATAGTTAGTCCCAGGTATTTATATTCAGTCACTCTTTTGATACTTGTTTTATTAATTTTGATTTGGGGGTTGCACGGTGGTTTATTTTTCTGCTTAATAACCATAAATACTGTTTTCTGAACATTTAAAGAAAGTTTATTGTAACACAGCCAGTTATAATACTTTACTAGGTCACTATTGACAGCTTCTTCAAGTTGTTTTTCACTTTCTCCAGAATATACTAGCACTGTGTCATCTGCAAACTTGAAATATTTTGCTGCCAGGTTGGTGAATTTAAGATTGTGCACATATAACAAGTATAACAGTGGTCCGAGAATAGATCCCTGTGGAACACCTGTATTTAGTATCTGTTCTTCGCTACTTTCATCATTTATTACAGTGTAGTGCTTTCTACCGCTTGAGTATGTTTTCAGTAGTTTATGGCTACATTTATTTGCCTTTCAGAATAACTTTATTTAAATGTTAATATTTAATTCATACAATTTGTAGGCCTTGATGCCAGTTTTATTGTAAAAACTGCTTTGGGGTCAGTAATAAACTATTAAAAAAAAAAACATAAAGTCTCGGCCTCAAAATTTTTACGGTCTGTTTATTTTTGTTGTGACATGTTTCGCCTCAAACTGGCATCATCAGACCTTATAAGCAGTTAAAAAATGTTAAAATAGTTTTTCAAACAAACAAAAGTACATTACGGTACAGCAATAAAACTATACTGATTATAATTTAAGTATAATTGTGTCACAACAAAAATAATCAGACCGTAAAAATTTTGAGGCCGAGATTTTGTGTCTTTTTTCTTACAAAATTGGTATAGTATATTTCGTATTGGTATAGTCATTTCTAGTAACATTCATTTTATAGAACTTTGGCCAGGGCCGACATTTTTATTAAAACCTTAATGTAGAAATAAAATAAATTATTTGTAGTTCTAATTAAACGATTCCTAACAAGAATTACATAAGCAAAATTCGTGATATTTCAAAGAATACTAAAGTGAATTGGAAAAAGGAAAACATTTTCATTTTATTTTTTATTCATAATAGTGTTGATATTTTGGGTTAAAACACACATTTTACAATATAAAATATAGGTACTGGCAGTCGTGGGTCCAGTATTTTGGATAATTAACTACGGATTGTTGGTGCATTTATATCGCAAACACGTTAACATTTATTAAAAAATTACTTTTTTAAATTTGACTTAGACCCTGCAGTGTTAAGTCGAAAAATCTAAACTTATATATTTAATAACTAATATTATATTTTTTATTTTCTTATCCGCAAGTGAATAATTTTTTCTTTAGACGAGGTTCTAAAGAGTTTAAATATCAGTTTAAAATATGTTCAATTTTCCGTTAGTTTATAATAAAACAACAAAGTTTTATAATGTTATTAAATAAGGTCCTTTTTTTATAATCAAAAAAGGACTAAAATAAGATATTTTGTCCATTTGTTGGCGGAGATACCTCAAACATATACCATGCTAATAAACCAAATCAAGATTATTTATAACAGTTCATATAAAACTAATTTAGATTCCTAATATATGGCGCAAAATAAATTATTCCTACAAAACTTCAATTTTAGCAAGGTCTTCCTATAATAGTTAATTACCAAATAAACAATATATTTACTTACTTTTTTTATGAAAAGAACACTTCACAGATATTTTTATAGCAGCATAATTCACAATAAAAAGAATTTTAGAATAATTTTTTTTTTGATTGACACGAACGGTACTACGCTGTAATGGGAACAGTAAGTACCTAACACAAAGCTGTAATTAACATTTTCCCGTATTTTTTATCCTTGAAAACGGAGGGGCTAACACAGCTTGATATTTTAGCCGTCGCCCATCACCCTGCATAAAAAAGACATAAAGTGAAGTCAGACACATTGTGCTTGGTGCTCCAAGAGACAATCTACCCAATAAGCTAAAAATGAAATGGATTGAATGTTGGTAAGAATATGGTCTTTTAAAATTCAAGCAATTTTTTAACTACTCCATAATTAATGGACGCGCAGTGTATTACAAAAAAATTTATTTAAAATAAATTGGAAAAAGATCTGTGAGATTTACATAAACTAAAAACTATTAAGTATTACGTTAAATACGCCAACGAACTAAAGTCTACTGCTATTCATTTTTAAAACTAATACGTATTACTGGGTAGGAACTTTTCCAGGAGGGATTGCTGTTACGCCGCCCCTGCGCTGATAAAATCCTACCATAACAGGACCAGATTTAACGTTGACAGGGCCCACTGCTAATGTGGGAGCCAATAAAAGGGCAGTGAAATAGAGTAACATTTTCTGCGACAATATCCAGTTTTTGCCAACCAAAAATCCCACTAAATGATATTTCAAAGGCAAATTTCTCTGAAACTACAAAACCAATTTGGTAAATAGTATAATAAATAATAAGTGATGAAAGCGATACTCTTTAAACGAGGAGATATTTAGCACGAGGCGTCAGCCGAGTGCTGAAATTCTCCGAGTAGTGTACACTATTTTTCCTACGACCACAAAGAATTATTAGATTTGTAAAAAAATATTACAACATTATTGTTGAAAACAAAAATATCAACACTAGTGTTGGAATTAGCGTACTTAGGATTATGTTTCACTTACTATCTGGTTTCAAAGTTAGTTAATAGGCTTTTCCTTTATTTGTAGTTTAACTTTTTCATTTTTTATATATATAGGAAGAACTAATCCTGAATTGACTTCTAGATTAACCAGAATGAAAAATTTAATCAAGGAAAGATGCATTAAACCAAAATTTAAAAAATCTACCCAACAAGTAAGATTTCAATTCAAAATAATTCTATAAATTATTTAATGTTTTTATAAAAAAAATACTCCTGGTGGGATTTGAACCTGTGACCTTGCGATCTGTAGGCTAGAGCTCTATTCCCTACGCTAGCGATACCAATAAAGATTTGTCGTTTAATACAGTGATGCGCAAACTATTTTCATTTTGACCCCTTATTTTGTGTAAAATTTTGTCACGACCCCTTGGATAGACAGTAGGCGTTTTTTTCATCGTCAACGTAGTTACATTAAAATTTTTCCTGGGATTTGCTCTTACAGGGTCTTCTTAATATTTTTTAATGAAAATAAATTTAAAAAACTTTACATCATAAGAAGTCAATGTGAGGTATGTGCTTGCAAAGAGCTCATGATTGTTTCTATATTCGGATCTTTTTTCATAAAGATTTTTCATAAATTTGAATTTCTTTGAATTTGGCGACCCCAAAAATTTTCTCGCGACCCCCAGTTTGCGCACCACTGGTTTAATACATAACACTCTTCAGCGTGATTTGTTTTTTCTGGTAATAGATTTTCCAGTATATTATTTACATTTTTTATAATTTCAGATGGCGTATTTTCACACTCTAATTCTGAAGCACTGGATAAATACATGATAAATAAGTTAAACACTTTACAATTACTGCTTTCTAAAATTTGTTCTTTTTTAAATAGGGGTGGTCTGTCAAATTGGCACCATATGTTTAAATTAAATAGTGTGGCTTGATATTTCAACACTAGTGTTGAAATATTTTTTTTAACATGCGTGTGATATACGGCGCTTTCTTGCCGTTCTTAACCGTGCTTTTTTTCTCATTTTCATAGGTGGTCGTAGGAAAAACCTATTTCATATTGAGCGGCAAGTATCATTTGTTCTAACGAAGTCAAATCCGGGTTTCAGGAGTCAGTGGTTGCCGAGATTTTAGCGTTGGAAAAATCATTTTTATCAAAAAAAAAAATTTGCAACCCAACAGTGCTGAAAAGTAATGTCTTTTCAATATTGGTATAGTTTGAGTAAAACTGGTACATGATTTGCAAAAAATAGGTTGGAAAACATTTTACAGTCCAGTTAACCTAGCAGCTTCTGATCATAAGACTTTAATTTATTTTAAGTAAAATATAAAACTTCTCATACCTACATGATTTGGAACATACTGTTTTATTTATAATTAAAATACGAAACATGAAGTTTCCGGATCCGTAAATAATGTGTTGCCTTGACCAAAATATTTTGAAACCGATACTTGTTGAATAATATTATCATAATAATGGGTGTGGTGTGATTTTGTCAATGACTGGATTTATGTAGGCTATAGATTATTATCAGTGGAAATACCAGCTTACTTTTCTGGAGGGAGGAGGGGGATGGAGATGAAATCGGTCCGAAAAAAGTATTTATTTATTTATTTAATCTTTATTTCAAAATTACATTGACAAATATAAAGTAAATAACAAAGTACTTAAAAAGAAATGTAAAAAAAAACGGAAACAAACCAACACAATATTGTAAGTGTCTAAGTAATTGCCGAACTTGTAAGGTTCTAAATCAATTAGAAAATTTTTCAGCTTCTTCTTAAATTAGCTTTCGTTTGGTGCGTCCTTAATTCTAACATTCAATTTATTAACATTCTAATACACATATAATATGGATTTTTTTCGGACAATGTTAATCTATGTACTGGGTAATTTATATCTTTTGTTCTTGTATTCTAGTTGTGATAAGTAATGGTAATAAACCTATCTTTGTATTTATAAAAAAATAAAATGGCTTCGTAAATGTACAATGTATAAATAGTTAAAAAAATTTTGACCAATGCTGTATTCAGTATTTATCTAAAGACGACTGGAGATACTTACCAGTTGAAACGTTGTGATGTAAAACAAATAAAGATAATGCAAGTCCAAAACTCTTTTATCGTTCAAAAAAGGTTGTCTAGTAATTAAAGAAGATTGTGGTTATGCTAAAGGTATAGACCGAAAGTATAGCGAAATGCCTAAAGAAATAAAATGAATAAACTTTATCCTGAATATAATTATTAGAAAATAAGCAAATAGAATAAAGTGTATTGAATTCATAATTACTGTAGAATGCTCGGAATACTATCTAATTTACTTCTCATTATATTAATAAACCCAGATGGAGCAGCAAGTTATATCCTCTATATAACGAATACGCAACTTCCTGCTACACAACTTTCTAGTTCAAAAAGATTGCAGTTATTTGCCGTATATAAGTGATGTTTTACTCTTTACTGCGTTAGATATTATAGCAGAATTTCTTCTGAATAGACTAGAAGCTACTTATTATGTTTGTATAACATTCTCATAGAGAGATAGGCAGTACAAGAAAAACAAAATTGTTTAGGACGAGGCAGAATGCGTTCGTTGCTCGACATAGTTTAAAAGTTACGTCACTGCTACGTAAATGGTTACGTTTAAAGTTATTCAACTTTGTGGCGAGCTTACCCAATGTACAGTAATCGAGCTGCGAGTAACATGTAAACATACATTTAGGTTTACAATTAATTTGATCAATAAATGAAAAGTGTGCATGTATGTTGGTTTTGATATGGCACCAAAATAGTACAGTCAAATTTAGAAAACGTTTCCCTAATCAAAAACGAGACAAAACATGTTTTATGCGGTATAAAATGTCATATTGAAATGCTTTCCTAAAAATTGTCGTTTTTGGAACTTACATGGTCCTAACTAGGAATTAGAGGCTAAAGGACGTTTAGGGACATCTTGGAATAAATTGGCTAGTTCTACTTTACCCAAAAATACCAAGTTGCCGTTTAGGTAAATTGTTATGCAATGCAAGCACAAATTCAAATTTAATTGACAAATAAACGAAGGTTAACTTGTAGAATGGCGTCACAGGTTAAAGTTAAGTTGACAATCTCAATGTTAACTTTATTGGGTGGATCAGGTACCGATTAAAGTTAACTGATGAACAGAAGTGACAATAGAAAGAACGTTTTAGCGGCAGGCGGACAAAGTAGTGTATCTAAAAAGTACACAGGGACGCCAAAGGTAATGGGTTCCCTGGGGTACAGGTAGACAATGACAGGTTGTTTGGTCCTTGTTAGGACGCATCAGAGAGCCATAACCTGTAAGCAATTCCCAATACAGCGAAAATATGTTTTCAATATATTTTTAAGAATAAATATATGATGAAAACCTAGTATCGCCATCTGTAGGAATGAACTCAATGCAAAAGATAGTCAAGTGTAGGGATGCGCAAAAACGTTTCCTATACTGGATGTGTTAGCCTACTATGTTTCACGTCTGATGGCGATCTTTTGCATTGAGTTGATTCCTACAGATGGCGATACTAGGTTTTCATCTTATATTTATTCTCAAAAATATATTGAAAGCATATTTTCGCTGTATTGGGAATTGCTTACAGGTTATGACTTTCTAATGAGTCCTAACAAGGACAAAACAGCCTGTCATTGTCTACCTGTGCCTCAGGAAACCAATTACCTTTGGCGTTCCCGTGTACTTTAATGCAAAAGATAGATGCACTACTTTGCCCGCCTGCCGCTAGAACTGTCTTTCTATTTTACGTATACGCAGGGCCCGCTCTAGCAATAACGCCGCCCTGGGCAAAACAAGAAATTGCCGCCTTTTTCAAATCACAAATATAAAATGTACCAGGCAGCGGCGCCAGGATTTTGGATCAAATCGAAAGGGATTTCTAAAAAAAAAAAAGAAGGTAGTTCGAAAATAAAACATACATCTCATTTAAGCTTTTGACGCCGGGGTGGGCACTCAAGTTGCTTAAGCTATAAACATGAGTGCACACCCCGGTGCCAAGACCTTAAATAATCAGATGTATGTTATTTTCCAGCTACGACCCTTTTTTTTTTTTTAGGAAGTTAACTGGGAATTGGAATGGTTCAAACTTCGAATATACGTAGGGACGTAAGTAGGCAAAACGGGGATTTATTGTTTTTTTAGATTTTATGCCGCCCTCCCAACTTGCCGCCCTGGGCAGCCCCCCCCCCCCCTAGAGCGGGCCCTGCGTATACGGACCACTAAACTTTACTACTTTAGAAGTGACAGTTTTTGGTCTATCTGTAATGTTTTTATATTCTTCTATGCTGGATATATGAATATTAATTTCATCAACAAATAAAATTAACTCTTCTTCTCTCCATGACCGTTTTAATAAAATATTGACGACAAGTTACAGGTTAGGTTGTTAAAAAATCCTCTTTACTCCTTTTTGTTTTCGAAGGTTAATGAGAACTTTATAAAACTTCATTTTTCCTAGCGAAGTTAACATCGCGTTAATATTAGAGCTATTTTTGCTTTCTTTATAATACCCACCTTTAGTTGTTGGATCTGCCAAGAAAACTTTAATTTCATATCCCTGATTTATCAACGAGCGAATGTTTAAATAAATAACCTTTATATTAAATGTACATTTTTCTAACTGTCCGATTGAAACTTTTACGGGCATCTTCGGATGTTCATAAAATAGTTCATGGAAATGTTATCTGGCCATCTCCCTGGGTGTAGAATAATAGTAAAAATTGGGTACGAGCTTAAAATTTCGAGCATGATCATACTAAAAATAAAAAGAAAGTGAGTGTGTGATTATGAAAAATAAATAAAAAACATTTATTGAAGACAAATTTATATCGTCGGCAAATCCAGGAACCAAATTACACTGTAACATTTTTTTGTCAATAGAGGCAATTTCTTATATTTACAGAAAATCACTTTGAAGACATCAGGTTTTTACCATCTCTTTCACATTCGGCATCAGACAAAAAGCGATATATTTATTAATGAAAACGGACAATGATGTTTTCTGAACCATAGCCAATTTAATGTTTTCTTAGTTGCATGCTAGCGCTAGAATGTTAACGCCGAGGGGTAAGCAAAATAGCTATAAAATTCGTTTTAAAAATATTAAAAACGTCTTTTGTGCATTAATATTAACTTTTAACATTCGCGATGGTAACTTTTTCAAAATAACAATCATATTCTATAGTTCACATTATAGCATAACAGCAACGCTGTAAACGTGATAAGAGAAGTGGCAATGACGTTATTAATAATAAACCTCAAAAGTTTAATTATTTTTTAAATCTTATGATTTTTATCTGTTTTATTTAATTTTATGTAGGGTTAACTTAATTTTTTTACCATTTAGAAAGATTTACCAGATATTTTTTTATTTCTGTTGCATGTAAGAAAAGTTTTAAGGTCGATTAGGGTCCAGTTAAAAATATATAGAGAGATACGAGGCTTCGAAGTCGGTGATTTTGTTTTAATCCAGTGTATTGCATTTCGCGGTCCGATTTCAAAAACATATTGTTGTCGATATTTATTTCCAACCCTTACGGAAATACGATCGCATCAAAAACTGCATCGTTCGATTTTCTCTTTTAAGTGTCTCATCCCATTACCAAATAGATGCTTTGAGATTAAAAACTTTTTTTTTGGAGATACGTAATTTTTTTATAGCGGAGGCAACTATGCTATTGTCAATGACGTAGGACGTGGCTAATGTGCTTTATTGTTATGCAGGGTAGGACAAATAGTCGTACTTTATGCCTTAGGGCAACAATAATATGTAATTTTCTTTTAAGAACTGCTGTTCTGGATATAATTGAAAAACATTAATCTCAAAGCTTCTATTTTTTAATAGGGTGAGACACTTAAAAGATCAAATGGAACGATTCAGTTTTTGATGCGGTAGTATTTTCGTAAGGGTTGAAAATAAATATCGATAACAATATATTTTTAAAATCGGACCGCGAAATGCAATACACTGGTGTAAGTAGTTATAAATGTGGGTTGGCATTTAAAAAAATTCAAAATGGGGTCGTATTTGTCATTTGTTGACATCTGACATGTTTGACAATAGCATAGTTGGCTTCGATATAAAAAATTGAATTTCTATTATAAAAGGTTCTGTTAATTGGATGAGAACAAAATCACCCACTTCGAAGCCTTGTATCTCCAAAACAGCGAAAAATAAATGTTGACAACTATATATTTTTAAAGTTGGAGCAAATAATCGAATTCAGCTGGCTTACTATAAAGTAGGGTTGCTATTCAAAAAAATCCGATCTGTCAAATTTGTAAGCATATATTTTTTTTACCATCAAATTTTTCACGAATAACTATTAGGGAATACGTAATTGTTTTTTTTATTGTGGTCGGTAGGAACGTCACCAATCGGGTGAGACACTTAAAACAATGTCCCTGTACAAATATTCATTTTAATTAAGCATTAAATATATACATTTTATAAAACTTGATGCATGCATAGAATCTGGGATGAATGTTTTGATTCCAATTATAAATAACAAATCTGACAGATTTGCATCTTCTTGAAATATATTTTTTGTACAACTGTCAAAAAAAGATTACTTTTTTTGGTTCCTATGGATGCACAAAACCTCTCTTTTTTTCACGGCAAGCTCAGCTGATTGATGTTTTCGTATAAAAATGCAAAAATTAATTTCCAAAACATTTTTTATAAAAAAATTTGATTTGCTCTTTAAAAATGGAACCAATTTAGCAAACCGCTGCAGATCAATATTTTCCTTTATGTTTAGCGTACTATTAAGCATCGAATAGGTACTCCATAGTGTAGGTGGCTTTAATATTTTCGATTTTCGATTTTCCACCAAATAACAAAGCAAAACATTTTCTGATACTGTTTTTAATTTCTTTATGTTGCCCCATTCGCAAAACTGAGTGTACACTTTCTCATATTTGATTCTTGATTTCGCGAGCAAAAGATTTGATATAACGATTTCTGCCGCATCCGTAATTTCGTGAGGTGTCTCACTATGACTTTCAGATATTTAAATGGTACCAAACTTGAGCAAACAACTATAAACTTTTGACACGAAAAACGATAGATTTGACAATCAATAAAATTTAAACTATCGCAGGTTTTCATGGTAATGGGAACAGGTGTAAGAAATAATACCTTAAAAGCTATGAATTATGATTTAGATTTTTTTTCTAAACACGACAAAAAATAGTTAACAACAAACAGTTGTACAAAAAATGTTGTTTGTATTTCGCGCGCAATTTTATGGCACATTTGATTGCATTTTTAACCTCGACCTAACGGTCTCGGTAAAAATTTACAATCTCATGTGCCATTAAAAAACACCTATTTTGCGCACTTAATACAAAAATAACTATTTAACCTCACTATACAGGGTGTTTTTTAATTGAGTGCCGATACTTAAGGTTGTGAATCCTTTACCCTTTAAAAGATTTTTTAAATTTTTACCAGTGACGTCCGTACGGAGTTTAAACTGAATATTTTTAAAGAAAAAAATGGTACGCCCCTGATTTTTCTAAAAACCAAACTTATATTTAAGATCCTCAATTATTTTTAAGCAAATTTGGCCCATAGACTTACTTTTTGCATAAAAAAACAAAAAAACAATTTTTTTATTCGGTTCATTGAGACTGCTTTCGATATTTTGTTGAAAAAAATGAATGAGCTTTAGGACATATGTTAATATTAACTTTTCTTCTTAAAATTACCCAATGATTCACAACCTTAAGTATCGGCACTCAATGAATAAATACCCTGTATATAACGATAAATAATTTTTAAAGCAGGTTGTAAATAAAATAGCCCTAACGGATACATTTTTCTGAAGTAACTTGATTTCATATAAAAAAAAGTATGCTAAAATGAACCATTTTAACATTTCCATGGCCTACTCTTTACCACATACCTTGTTATACCAAAGGTATGGGTATTTTAGGAATCGCGACCATCTTTTAAACAAATGATAATGTGCGACTTGTCAGTGAAAATAAATTTTTCTATAAAATTTGGGCATCAAATAAAGATGACGAACTTGTATTTAATTTTTGTTTTTAAAAAATTCTCTACATGTTTCGAATGCAGAAGCGTTTATCTTCAGGAGAATAAATGAAAAAGAAGAAACTAGTAGACATCACCTGAACGGATCATCAAAATTGTATGTTAGATGATAAACGGTTCAATGAGTAGAACAATGAGAAAATCAATACGCACGTTGCATTATGAAAAGAAAAATGTGTGGGTCTAAGGCTTAGGGTACTATAAGAGTTTTAATGTAGAATGAAAGATTTAACATATGTGTGTGAGAAGAACTGTTAATAGATACACTCTTAAAATAATATGGTGTGGATTACTAAAATTTGGTTCTAACAACTATTTATTTTCGTGAAATCGGACTCAACTCAAAAATTAGTTTGTACATTTGATAGAAATAAGTTTAAAAAAAGTCTGTTTCATTTCTAAAAAAAATGTCATATGTAATTTATACTTAGTAACGAAAAATATTCCTTCCTAGGTCCCCATTAAATAAAAAAATACCTTGGTATTACTACAAGTATGCGTAAACTAATTGGAATAAATTATCAGGGATATTATGGTTTCTTTCAGTACAATTATTTCCAAAGTCCTTGTTTTCTCATGTTCTTTATTATGCAATACAAAACAGAAACACTTAACTTATTTTACTCAACCTTTTGGGTTGTTCAATTGCTTATAGAACTGAATCGTCCTTATTTACATTTTCTTATCTGCAACTGCGATTATTAAAAAACAAAAAATATCCCCTGGACTTTCTATTTAAAATATACAGCTACTTATATGAAATTTGTTGTATTTGGTGAGATTAAAAAGTCATCAATATGACGAATGGAACATAGAACAAAAACAAAACAAAAAAAATAATTTTAAGTTATTTCTCATCGGGTCACCTTGCCATGCTTTATAAAAATCTCATTTAAACTTTCTAATGTACAACTGCAATGATAAAAAATAAAATGTTTACTTACTTATGATTTAACTTCCTTCTGCCAGACAATAAACAATAAACACAAATAAATTACACCAAATATTGTCACATCCATTTTCCACACGGGCACGGCCATGAAAATGGCCAATTATTGCCTTAAAAACACGAAAAAATGGACACGGAACCGGAAAAGCATCCTAACATAAACATAACCTCCTGACAGTCCTGGCTAGAATGATGTCACCCACCGGGCAAGGGCGTCAAGTCTGTGTTGATGCCGTTAGTTATAAATATAAAGAATAATATTACTTGAAAAGAAAAGTTAGTTCTGGTAACTAAGAATGTATCTTAATCAAAAATAACAAAATGATAGGGACAACAAATTCATAATGTGTTATTACAACAAGCTTAATTGATAAATACAAGTTTGTAGGAACCTTGATCTAACATTTAAATAGGATATATACAGAGTAAAATTCTGCTAAACAAAATATTTTATTTCTGCCAACTAATATGAAAACAAGATATTTTCTTTGTTCTGATGGCATCATTTTAAGGTAAATATAACCAAGAAAAAAATCTTTTTTGTTTTCCTAACTAAAAATAGTTATTTTTGGTAACGTAAACACGAGAACAAATAAAAATTAGTACCAAATACCAAGTCATTTTTCAGAGTGTATGAAATGAATGGAAATGTGAAGAATCACTTAAGAAAAGAAAATTGTGGGCTAGTCGACTGAATTCTTCATATTTCCATTCATTTCAATTTCATATCTATCAACAGTGATTCTCACACACAGATGTTAAATCTTTCATTTTACATTTAAACTTTTATAGGGCCCTAAGCCTTAAATCCATATATTTTTTTTTCACAATGCAACGTGCGTATTGAACCGTTTTTTTTATCTAACCTACAATTTTGATACTCCATTAAGGTGATATCTACTAGTTTCTTTTTTTAAATTTATTCTCCTGAAGATGAATGATTCTGCATTCAAAACATGTAGAGAATATTTTTAAATCAAAAATATTTCATTAATATAGCAGTAGCGAAAGACTTTGTGTTTTTATATCTTGGCTTCTAAAATTTAAGTTTACTTTACTTCCCGTTAAATCGGTAGTGGTTTCGAAGATGTGAATTTGCCGAAATATCTCAATTTTCAATTTTTACTTTTGGAGTTACGAAAGAAATTATCTTGTATCACCTGCTCTATTAAATTTTTAAATTAGTTGTCCAAGCCAGCGGATAGGCAATTATTGTTTGACAAAAAGCCACCTTCCGAAAACCAGAATTTAAATCAATTAACACCTGCAATTAAACGTAGCACAGACAATGAAGCCAGTATTGTTGGCACGCCAATGAATTTCATGTTCCAGTTTTTAAGTGGTCCCTCGGCATCTTTGTCATGCCTAAATAATTTGCGCTTCCGATATCTGCACCCAGTCAGTGCAAGATTCACTTGCGATATCAACTTTTTTTTGTTAAATGGCACTATAAAAAGAGAAAGTGTATGCGTTTAAAAGAGAGAAAGTCAGACGTTGTAATTAATTTAAATCTACAGGTTTTATTATTTTGGAAAACGCATTTAACTAATGGGCCTGTGTAACCGTACCGGTAAATCAAAGATGTTCCATTAATCCACATAAAGAAGAAAATCGATGACAAAAACTATTACTTTCACAATTATCTGATTTGTTAATCGACATGAGATAACGTAAATGAGTATTGCAAAAATATAAAACATCAGGGTTTGACCTGAATTCTTTAAAGTCGTAAATTACCTACCAATATATTAACAACATGTTTGAACGTTTCGACATAGACTTAAAAGACGCTTAAAGTATCGTATGAATACTCATAAGCTTCTGAAGGGGGTAGAGCAAAAGGAAATCCTCCCCTGGCACAATACTTATCATCTATTTAAAAAATACCATTGCAATGTCAACAACCAATTTTTTGATTTTATTTTTAAAAGTCTAAAGACTACAAAATGACCCCAGAAAAAAAAATTGGTAAATCTTCATTAAATAGTGTAAAATTAATATAAGTAGATACGTAAGACTTGATAAAACAGATAAAATTACAAGATTTTTAGAAAAAAAAATCCATTTTTTGCCATCCAACCGCCATATTGAATCATGTGGTTTGGATTCCCTATATTAGGGATATGCGGTTGGATGGCGAAAAGCATTGAGTTACCCATTAAATGGCACCAGCAATGATATTTTAATTGTCACATTTACCAATTACGAAGCAATACTTATAATCCAGCCGCCATTTTTGACACATCGTTGGATTGCCTAATATGGTTTTTAGGTTATGTTTCTTCGTTTTGTTTTTGGTCCATGAATGTCAACGAAATAAATTTTCCTTCAATTGTTTTTTATTAACTATCGCACAAGTTTGCGGCCAACTAAAAAGACAAGTTATAATGTCTGGTTTAAATATATTGTCACGCCCAGATTTTAGGGTGTGATGGGGGACGTAAGGTAGCACGGGACCTTGGCGACTATTAGAAAAACAAAACGATTTTAAAAACAAATTTATTAAAAAGATAAAAATAATAATTACCTGAAGGGTTTACAAAAAGAATCAAAATTAATTAAAACCTGGATTTAAACCTTTGCCAACAGTTGAAAATAAAATTATACTTACATAAATTTTAGGCTCATCGCTGGCGTCTTGAGGACCAACAAAATTTCACAAATTTACGAACTGAATATGTCACGGACCGGAGCACTAGTGCCCTCCGATATTTTTCTACCAACGATGTGTAGTTCCATCAAGTCAGCGATTTTTCCCACTTTAGGGAGACAACGGGCTTAGGCCGTATACCTTGTTTCTGCCGACTTGATGACACCACAATAATTGTTAGATAGGGATATACGTATAACATTTCATAATTGCAACTTTTTAAGATTTGTTTAATAAACTTGGCGCCGGTTTCATGTTGCGTTGAATGGCCTGTGTTAAACGCGAATAATGATTAAAATATTAAAATGGAAAATATATTGATTTATAAAATATTATTGTCCCCTTTCGTGACAATATTTTTTAAATTTTTAATATAAGGTTCGGAAGTTGAGTCGTAGAAAAAATATACTGTACAACTCGAGTGGATTGTCCATATTGCGCTCGGAAGTTTGAGCACATCGCCTACGGTGTCATGCTTAATCTACTTTCTCGTATGATATGGACATCATATCTATTCTTGTTGTTCAAACTACTATAAAAAGCATCCAAGTAGGGTAACTTGACTACCCACTTTTTTTTTTCAGAAACTGCTTACATTTTTGAGTGTACCAGAGGATATTTTTTAGTTATGTTCACCAACTTACAATTTAACAAAATACCTTTCGATGCTAGTGAGTTTAGCTTTCGCAAAAGACGAATACTATACAAAAAACTCTTTTGAGGTTGTCTAATTCCTTCAGGATTTTCAACATCCTGCAAATTACGTTTTGGTATTGCTTGATGTGAAATCCTTTTTATTACCAATATACCCGTCGATAAACTTACTTAATAAAAAATGGCGGATTATTAAAGACCATTGTAAACTCATGTTAGATGAATTTGTTAAACTTTTGGAATTTACTTTTGATAATAGCTATTTTAATTTTGACGACAAGTTTTATAAACAAATATATGGCCTTGGAATGAGAAACTGTTTATCCCCCAGCTGCTCCGATCTCAGAATTGCAACAAAAATTCATAGCGAACCTGTCATATAAATTACCTTTTTAAAAACGATATATAGATGACATAGTTACATGTATTTCGTCCGATCAAATTGATACTCTGCTTATTACTTTTAATAGTTTTCACTAAAAACTACAATTTACAATAGAACAAGAACACAATAACTCAATTGCATTTCTAGACATTCTTCTAATAAGAACCAACGAAAATAAGATAAAAACTGATTGGTATCACAAACCAACCTTTCTGAAAGATACTTAAATTTCAATTCTCAACATCAAACACTCTGGGTTTTACAATTTTTTTTTAACAATATTAGAACTTATCTCTTAAAGAATAATTATCCACACAAACTTTAATCAAAAAAATCATACACAAACCATTCATGCATCGAATACTACAACAAAAAAACTCTTTATCTAACATTACCCTATATTAGAGAACATTACCCTATATTAGAGAACTTTCAGAGAAGCTAAGCAAGGAACTTAACAATGATAGTTACAGTAGCTTTCAAAAATGAAAATAC
Source organism: Polydrusus cervinus (assembly GCA_935413205.1). Taxonomy (NCBI): domain Eukaryota; kingdom Metazoa; phylum Arthropoda; class Insecta; order Coleoptera; family Curculionidae; genus Polydrusus; species Polydrusus cervinus. Next base: position 51,032,762 of record OW284514.1, read on the forward strand.
GATATAAAAAATTATTTACAAAACTGAAAACATCTACTTCTAAAGATTTACAAAGCAATGTTGTCTATAAGATTCCTTGTTCAGAATGTGACGGGGTATACATGGGCCAAACAAGTAGATACTTGAAAACAAGAATTTCAAAACATCGTAGAAGCGTTAGATCTAACAACCTAATTAATTCCAAAACAAAAACAGCCTTAGCAGAACATTTTCAGCATCAATTTAGTTTCAACCAAACGTCTATTGTTGCAAAACAAACCAATTATAAAAAAATACTTTTCAGCTAAATGAATGAAATTCAAAAAACGCAAAACAAATATTAATAGAAAATCAATACCTAAATAAAATCTAAGTGCATCCTATTTCAACATTATAAAATAAAAACAACACCCTAATCAGTCTAACATTCAAACATGCATCTGTTTCCTCTTATTATTACAATATACAAAAAATATAATTTTAAATATATCATCAAACAAAAACATATTCAATATGAACTCTGCTTAAAAATATATATTCGCAAGACATCTTTTGCTGGTGGCTACTGCATTTAAATAAAACACCATTTTAATAAAGAAACAACCCTCCATAGTTATTCAACAATGTACCTAAGAAATCTATTTATAACAAAGAAGATCATAACTGTATGTAAGTACCTGTTAAGTCCATAAAATATGATGTTTAACGAAGTCGTATCTACTCTCCAGAAGGGACATGATAAAGTGGGGTTAGGAACAAAAAGCCCTATCTTCCTTCTTACAAAAAAGAGAAAGATAGGGCTTTTTGTTCCTAACCCCACTTTAGTATGATATTTGTTTTATCAATACTTAAACTGTTTTTAAATACATTTTATTTATACATATATATCTTAAAGTTCATGTCTTTATTGGTATATCCTATTAAGAGTTACTATTCTTAAATTTTAATTAATAGTGACAATTAAATTTTAATAAAAAGAAATTATTTTGTAGGTTTATTTAGCGTCCTTGATCTTCTATTTTTCAAAATTTTATATTGTGGTGGTGATGTGTTATGTTGTATTGTTTTGGGATTTAAAAAAATAATAATTAATTAAAAATGAATTTATTTAACACGTTTTTAAGTGAAATGTGAATGATACCAGATTCAGAAATTGTTTTGCACTTTATACATTTAGCCTAGAGTGAGTACTTAGTATTAAGGAATTTTTAAGAAGTTTATGACTGCTGGTTTTACTAACTGTATTCTTGTTTTTTGTTTGGTTTGTACTAAAATTGTGTCTTTTTTTTTAGCCCCTGATAAAGGTTTGAATAAAAACCGAAACGTTGGGAATTAGTAAACAGTCGAAAGGGTTTTATTAAAGTCATCTTCCCCACAATATAACATTAAAAAAAAAGAAATTATTACATTCCAAATAATTATTAAATGTAATCCCTTTTTAGCGCCCTGAGGATGACCTCATAGAGGTCGAAACGTAGGCTAAATACAAACTTTAAATGTCTGAGATGTTTTACTGACCATTACCCAACTATTTCTGCCCCTAAATAATATTTATAATGTTCCCCATAATAGGAGATTAGATTTGCTTACAAATTTAAAATAATTGAATTGAAATAATATTTCTAATTAATTGAAATAGACCACAGTTGGTATCCGATCGGATAAGAAACTATTATTGCTGACACCACTTAATTATTTTATCTAATGAAATGCTAATATCTCAGGTGTAAAATACTTTAAACAATGAAAGAACATTATTAAATTAAACACAATAAAGAATATGCAAATAATTAGGAATTAAATATATATTGAATTGTTAAATGCATTCAAAAAACCTGCTTCTATATTGCGTTACCCACACGTGAAATAATAAGGAGACTCACATGTTCGGAATAGGGGAGAGCAGAACTTATTGAACCCAAAGGTATTGATACTGATAAATATCACAAGCCTGTTGTGGAGGTTCTATAATCTTCAGAGCATTTCTGATATTAGATTTAAATTTTTTAATGTTATTTTCTATTTTTATTCGGAGAATAATTGTAGAGGCGAGAATGTATGGGCTTTAACATCACCATACTAAGGTTTCTGTTTTTCATTTAAATATATGCTGCACGAAGAGAAATTTATAATACAACGTGTAAGAAATATATTAATATTTATTATAATTTCTAGTAGTGTATAGGACCATAATCCAGTATAATATCGATTACAAAAATATTGTTATATTTTATTTAGTGACGGGTATTATTTTTGGTAATATAAATTATTATGTTAAATATTATAGGCCTTCATTTCTATTAGTCTATTATATCTTTCGTTACGCCGCGCCGTTTTCGAGTTATTAGCGAAAACCCTAGAAAAAGGACCTTTATATCCCCCTACCCCCTCCTGAAGTATACGACTAGGGGCGGAAACTTTAAGTATGTTTACCTCCTAACTACTCCCCACTCATTCCTGAAGTAAAACGATTTCGTCCGCTCCACGCTAACTTCGTTGCCTAGCCTATATGTAATTTAAAAGACAAATACAAGGTCATCATTTATAAAAATAATAAACGAATCAAATTACCAAAAATCAATTTAACCTTTCTTAGTCTCCCCTACTCCTCCCTATAAGAAATAAAATTTAAATTACAAGGACGTCTATAAAAGTGATTTGGGAAATATTTCAGACTTAAAGTGAATTAAAATCGTAAAATGCAGTTTGTCTGGATAATTTTTGGGATTTGGCCGCGCCGTATTTTGTTCTCTTTCACATTCCTCGCCTGAAAGAAATTCGGCAATAAATAAAGGTTAAGGATTAACGAATTACGAACATATTTTTTCGTAAAAAAGGAAAAATTTATTTTGGCAAACTAATAAGGTCGTTGGGATTCAGTGCTTGAGAAATAGTGGCTTTGACCCGTTAATGTTTTGCATTTCTTAAAAAAATTAGTTAATTTTACAACCAATATTTAACCTATATAAAGTGTACTTTCACTATATAAATATTCACAACACTACAAAATTACATAAAATCTAAGGTAATTTCTTACACAACTAATAGTGTAATATATTTACAGTTTATATTGTGATAATAAATTACCAACGATAAATTGTCTCATTATTTTTAACAGTATAGAAATATTAAAGGTTTTATATCAAATTATTAGCAATTTTTGATATAAGATAACAAATAAATAAAATTAGGAACTTGGTGTTTTTGAATTAAGTACCTTTCTTAGATTAAATGAAATTCTTTTAGAATAAAGTAGTAGAGTTTAGTGTCCGTATAAGTAAATAGAAAAGAAGGTTTTTTAGCGGCAGGCGGACAAAGTAGTGCATCTATCTATTGCATTAAGTACACAGGGACGCCAAATGCAATGGGTTCCCTGGGGCACAGGTAGACAATCACAGGCTGTTTCGTTCTTATTAGAACTCATCAGAAAGCCATATCCTGTAAGCGACCCCGAATACAGCGAGACTCTGTTTTATAGATATTTTTAAGAAATAAAAATGCGATGAAAACCCAGTAACGCCATCTATAGGAATCAAGTCAATGCAAAAGATAGTCGAGTGGATTACTGCAGCGCGATCTATATTTGAATCTACAAATCCGTAGAAAAATGTTGGTGATGCGAACAAAGGTTTCCTATACTGGTGTGTTTGGCCTAACGTATTTGGTTTATTGTTGCTTTCGTCGACGACTATTTTTTGCATTGAGTTGATTCCTATAGATGGCGTTACTGGGTTTTCATTGCATTTTTATTTCTTAAAAATATCTTGAAAACAGAGTCTCGCTGTATTCGGGGTCGCTTACAGGTTATGGCTTTCTGATGAGTTCTAATAAGAACGAAACAGCCTGTCATTGTCTACCTGTGCCCCAGGGAACCCATTACCTTTGGCGTCCCTGTGTACTTAATGCAAAAGATTGATGCACTACTTTGTCCGCCTTCCGCTAAAAAACCTTCTTTTCTTTTAGAATTTTTTTTATATATAAATGATTTTTGTCTCAAGTTAAGTACCTTAATTCAGGAAAATAGCTATTTAATTAAAAAATAGTACATTGTGTATCTAGTAGAAGAAGCTGAACATTCCCTGACGACCGTAAAGATTGTATGTCGAGGCGCAAGCCGAGACTGACAATACGGAGTCCGGGAATGTGGCTTTTTCTATGAGGTATACATACTATTTTTCCGTAAATTGAAAATTATTAAAAGGATATAACTTATTCCAACCAACTTGTTTTGTTTTGAAATAAATATTATTAACTTGGTTCACAAATAAAGGATGCGATTAAATATTTGTGTTGTAACTGTGGAAACACGGTAATATTGAATTGTCAAGTTTAACACATTTTAGTTTACAAGTAGCCGTACAGAATAGTAGTTTGTACAACAAGAGTGGATATGATGCCCATATCGCACGAGGAAGTAAATTGAGCACGACGCCGTAGGCGGAGTGCTCAAACTTCCGATGGCAATATGGACAATCCACTCGAGTTGAACAGTATATTTTTTCTACGACATTGGTTCCATAGTCTAACGCTCTAACGTCTGGACTATGGAAGCGTTTAGTTAATTATCGGAAAACCGACTGATAAATAGTGCTGCATGAAATTAATTTTCTATGGACATTCAGCAGGTTGCATTATTGATAAATTTATTATAAATGCGTCTAGATTTTATTATATTGAACAAATTAATAACAAATTGTACCATATGCATTTAAATTATATAATTTAATGTCTTAAAAAAAAGGCGGAGCCTCAGTAAAAATAATATACTGTGATTGGTCAGTACTTTTATAACAACAATAGCTTCTCTGTAATTGACTACTGTGATTGGTCAGTTTCATTACCTATCTAGGATGGATATGAGATTTTCCCGCACAGTTAACTGGAATAGTCTACTTTACTCGCCACTTAAGTGTAAAGGAAACAGCAAATTTCCATGTGGGAGTACAGAAATAATATTTCTTTACAGTACAATAATAAATATTTCCTAACAGTTGTTTTCCAATAATAATTAGCAAAGACTAAGTGTAAGAAAATATTGACTTTTTCTTTCAGAAATGTTATCAAAAATGTCAATATTTCCGATCAATTTTCGGAAAACATATTTTTTAATGATCATATACAAAATCTTAAATTAGTATTTTTTTTCCTGCGTACAAAAAGAAAATATTTATTAATTTTTGAAACAAAATTGCCCCCACCACTACCTCTCTCCCCCTCCTGGAATTGTCTCCTCGGCGCTTTCACTAAAAGTTAAATTATTTCTCTGGTGTGACGTGTAAATATATAGATCATTGTGCGAACTGAAAGTGCATGAGAATTATTTTTTCTTCTCTCGATCTTTTTCATTGTCCGAGGAAAAATAAATAAGTTCTTTATTAAAAAATACGCAGGTATACGTATAAAAGTTTACTGATAAAATAAATATTAATACTTTATTGTAATTCCTTTCTTGGCTTGTCTATCCATCCATCCAGTAATGCTTCAATAAGCAGAAAAAATTGCTACAGAAGTATATATGTATTCCGTCATTGTTTTATAATGGTTAAGCAAGCAAAAAACTCAACATTTCTGCAGAGTATTTTGTAGTTAATTTAATGCTTCACATAGACTGCTTTTAAAGAATAATAAAAGGTTTATAAAAGCTGTCTTTATTAGGTATATGGGAGAATAATGGATGTATTATACTTTTTATAATAGAACTCAAGTCTCATCATAATAAATAATGACGATGCTTCAAAAATAATACAAACAATTTTATTCGTTGCATATATTTGAAAATAGTAGTTTGTACAACAAGAGTGGATATGATGTCCATATCGCACGAGGATCACACTTCCAAGCCCGGTATTTTGGTATTATACCTTCTCTCTAGGATAAATGTTTTGATTTAAATTAAAATAGAATAATTTTTTTCTGACAGATTTGCATATTTTTGAAGTATATTCTTAACCTCACTTCTGTCAAGTGTAAGAAAACGACTCGTAAAATTACTTGGTTTCTTTGTAATTGATCACTGTGATTGGTAAGTTTTATATTCTGTTTAGAATGAATCAATCATATTCGTTCAGTTAACCGGAGTAGCTAATTTTTCCAATCACTTTAGTGTAAAGGAAACGGTAAATTCCCATGTGGGAATAGAACATTTTTTAAAAATAAGTATTTTAGTTCTGAGACTCGATCCCTGTCAAATAATGTAAATTAACCTCAAAGTTTAGTATTTTAGATGGATTTTGAGGAAAAAAAATTGGAGAAGTAATAACGTATCTTTTAGAAGGTACTTTTTAGAATAATCGATGGATATAGGTAGATAGTCGATATGTATCGATGGATTAAGGTCGATGTTTTTTCTATATCGATAGATTGAATTTCGATACATCGATTTTCGATATATCGAGAGATTCAAATTGTGCATTCCTAATTTCTTGTAATTTGTGAGTATTTATATTATATAGTAAAAGTACACAAGTTCTTCGTAAATGTACACTTTATATAGGGTAACTATTGGTTGTAATATTAACTAATTTTTTAACAAATCACCTGAAGTGAAACTTTACTCTTGGTAGCGTGTCACCACCTGCAGACCGGTTTCGAACTCTATTGTTCTTGTTATTACAGGGTAGGTGTTCATTGTTCATACTATACCAAACGAAAGTTTTATTATAAAGGCTTGTGTGTTGTATATAGCCCTTAGCACTATCTCTTGGTAGTCCCACACCAAAAAATTATAAATTGAAAAAATATGTTCATTATAAATAGGTACTGTAAAAAATAAATAACTAGTTGTAATTTTGCATAACAAATAGCGAAAACATATTTTCGACTAGTAAATGTTCATAGAAGTTCTAAATTTACAATATCCGTAAAGAAATATTACTTACCCATGAAAATATAGCTTTCTTATATATGTATATAATGAAAAAAAATCCTGATTATATAGCGTAAAAATATAGAATATATTGTAAAATTTTACAATCATTTCTTACAGTGAATGTTGTTTTTTGCTGAAGACTATTCAATTTTAACTAATGTTACAATTTTTTCAGATCATTAATGATTTGCGAGAACAGCGTTGAACTGCTAGGCCTGGTAAAATAATTAAACAATTTAGAGAATTTGACCTACTACTGGTCAATGCATTATGAGCATATATTTTGAATTTTTTACGTACAATAAAAAACAGAGCATGCTATAAACGTCAAGTCGCAGCGCTTGGCATTTTGTTTTTCTCTGATTTGACAATTTCGCATCGGTTTTTAATTAATTCAATGTTAGTAATTTAAAAATAAAGATACTTAATTGTAGTCAAAATTATTTGGTAGTCTTGGACAAAGTATAGAATTTTCCTACGACCACCTATGAAAATAAGAAAAAAAGCACGGTTAACTTGGCTCGAAAGCGCCGAATATCACACAATAGAGTGTGAAAATAAGCAATCTGAAATTGTAAAAAATGTTAATAATATTCATCTATTACCAGAAAAAACAAATCGCGCGAAGAAAGTGTCATGTATTAAACAACAAATCTTTGTTGGTATCGATATCGAAAAGAATAAAGCTCTAGCCCACAGATCGCAAGGTCACAGGTTCAAATCCCATCAGGACTTTTTTTTCTAAAAACATTAAATAATATATAGAATTATTTTGAATAGAAATCTTTCTTTTTGGGTGATTTTTTAAAATTTATGTTTAATGCATCTTTCCTTGATTAAACCTAAAATTTTTTATTCTGGTTAATCTAGAAGTCAATCCAGGATTAGTTCTTCCTATGATATATAAAATATGAAAAAGTTAAACTACAAATAAAGAAAAAGCCTATTGACAAACTATGAAACCAGATATTAAGTGGAACATAATCCTAAGTATGCTAATTTCAACACTAGTGTTGATATTATTTTTTCAACACTGTATTTTTTTCACAAATCAAAGGCTTTTTCAATAATTCTTTGTGGTCGTAGGAAAGATAGTGTACATTACTCGTATGAAACTTATTATTCTTAAACTCGGAAAATATCTCCTCGTTTAAAAAGTATCACTTTCATCACTTGTTATGTAATATACTATTTATTTGCATATAATAGCTATTATATGCTTGTTATAATAAGTAGCTAGAGTATGCTAAACTAAATATATTTTTTTTTACTTACCTATGACACATTGTGTTGTATAAAGACAGCGTGCACATGCACGCAATGCAAGACATAAATGTATAGTACCTTCACCCAGGCATGATAAGTAGCGAGATCTTTTGATTAATAGCCTAACTACATTAGATCAACCTCATTGATTATCAATAACTTGATTTGAAATTCTCCTCGAATTCTAGACTACTGACCTTAAACCGTTGGAAATTGCAGCGTTGGGAGATGGTATTATATTGGACAGAACCGGATTAAAAAAGTTATTGGAAGAACAATGGCTTTTTTCTACTCTCACATGGATATGTGCTGTTTTCTTTACACTTAAGTGACGCGAAAATTAGGCTATTTCAGTTAACTGTGCGGCAAAATTTCATATTCCTATTGTGAGTGTTGCACAATGTTGCACCCTTTTCAAATAAAATTTCCCCTTTTTAAAAAAAAATCCACGAATGCACACAATAAAAAAAAAGCCTTTTCTTAGCAGATCACAACTACAAGTGATCCTAAAGAATTTCCTACTTATACAGGGTGTCCCATAACTTATGGGCCGTAGAGTAACTGGATATACTAGACATCAAACTAAGCCGATTATGTCATAAATTTTTTTTTTGATAATTAAAATATTAATTTAATTATGTACTATGTTTTTTTTATGCTTTGGGATGTTTAAAGGGAAATATCTCAAAAATAGTTAAAGATATTAAGATCAATCAAGTACACCTTTTTGACTCAGAAAATGCCCTTCTTTAAGAAACTATAATTGAAAAACATCTAATATCACAGGTAAGAAAAAAAATCATAGATTTATGAAGCCCAATGTATGCAACTAGCGCCCTCTAGTTTGAAACTTAAAAATTTCTACAAATTCTTATTTCTTGCTCATAAAAACATAATATTGCCAAACTTTCAATTCGATTCATTAAACCGTTTAAAAATTATGGCTTATTTTCGAGAATAAACTTTTACTTTCAACACCCTGTATCTCTAGAACAAGTAACAATCCGAAAAAACTTATATGACTTAATCGGCTTAGTTTGATGTCTAGTATCTCCAGTTACTCTACGGACCATAAGTAATGGGACACCCTGTATAACACTGTGTGTAAAAATGTCCATTTTTCCTTTGAAGACATTCCTCGGTGCTCTATTCTCACATATCCCGAAATTTTCCATTAATTGACAACATTGTTATAAAAATTAGATTTCTCTGTGGCATCCTGATAAAGTAATGACCAATGACAATTTTAGTATTTACTGAGGCTCTGCCTTCTTTTTCAAGACGCCGAATTATATGTTATTAATTTGTTCAATATAACAAAATATACTTGTATATATAATAGTTTTATCACTAATGCAACCTGCTAAATGTTCATAGAAAATTAATTTTATGTAGCATATTTATTGAGTTGGTTTTACTATAACTTCGGCAAAGCGTCGAACTTTGGATCCAATAGTCGTCAGTTCAAGCTAGGCAGCCTGCAATCTTTTAAAAATTTTCTTAACATAAAGTTCGTAAGTTTGGTCGTAGAAAAAATATACTGTTCAACTCGAGTAAATTGTCAATATCGCCCTTGCTCAATTTAGTTTCTCGGGAGATATAGATATCATATCCACTCTTGTTGTATAAACAACTATTTGTATTTATTTTTCAAACGCGCAGGGGAACATTGATATTCTTGGATTCTTGCTAGCGGTATTGTACAAAAACATTAAGAAAGTATTTTTTTTTATTAAATCATTTTCGTATTTATCTCTATTTGTCAATAGATCTCTTTCTAATCTTCTTTTCTTGTTGTAAAGATACAAATACAGTTTGACATTGTAATAATAACTCTCTTGTCAACTAAATATTACATTTTTTCTACAAGCGTGCGCGATTTACCGTTTCCCGCACTCGTTTTGGTTCTGAAAAACCAATTTTCCCGCACGGTGTGGGACAATTTTTTCCGCACGGTGTACCGGAAAAATATTTTTTTGAAATTTTATAATAAAATACAACTTTAAAGAATAAAATATAAATTTTTAGACTCATTTTTAGTAAAAGTAAATAAGGTGTATTACAAAAACACTAATTTTTGCCGTTAATTAAACATTTTTAAAAAAGCTGATTTAAAACGGTTTATTTCAAAAACCCCGTACACAAATGTTAACATGGTAACTACGACAAATAAATAAAATTTAATTGTCAAAGTGACACCTTACAACAGTTCACCGGAGCGTGGCTTTGATTTTTGATTTCGTTCAGATTCTGATACAAATGTCTTCCATAGAAAATTTTTTGGACGATGAGCTTCCAGAAGATATTTTAGAAGCTGCAAGTGTCGCGAATTTGGATTTGCTACCAAAAAAAGTTATTAGTCAGGTATGAAAAACAATACGAACATTTTGTTAGTTGGTGTGAAGCGAAAAATCTAAAAGCACCAAGAGAAGAAGTACTTTTGGCATATTTCTTGGAAGTGTCTAAACTTTGGAAGCCAAAAGCCAAATACCTTATGGTGTCGATATTCCATACTAAAAAGTGTACATAAGGTTAAGAAAGATTTAGATATCAGTAAATACAATTTACTCCCTACATCAAGAGACAAAATGTAAGTTTTTGAGCAAAAAAACCGAAAGTTTTTACACAAGAAGAGATTGCGAAATTTATGAAAGAAGCACCTGATTAAATTTACCTTTTAATTAAAGTGGTAACCATTTGTGGATTTGCTGCTGCCTGCCGCCGGCCGTGAGGAGCTAACTAAACTTACTTACTATTAACGACATAGACGACAAAGGAGATGTTATAATTGTCACAATAAAGGACTCCAAAAACCATTCTGCTAGATCCTTTGTAATACATAAAGAAGTCAATAATGAAAGTTTTCTAAATCTATACAAAAAATATGCAAACTTACGTCCACAGCAAACTCCACACCGCCGATTTTTTTTTGGATTACAAACATGGAAAATGCAGTACCCAATGTGTTGGAATTAATACCATAGGAAAAATGCTCTCCAACATTGCAGCTTATATGGGACTCAAAAATCCAGAATTATACACAGTGTGTGTGTTTTAGATGTTCCTCAGCCACTCTACTGGCTAATTCTGGCAAAGAAATAACAAACATTAAAAGTTTAGGAGAATGGAAATCCACGTCTGTTGCCGAAGGCTACCTGGAGGAATCCATCACCCAAAAAAAGACATGTCTAACAAAAATCTCAATCAATATTCCATCAAGTTGTAGTTTAGAAGCGTCCACATCTACAAAAACTGCACAGTTTCCCATTTTCAATTGACAACCTGTATATTTTCTATTATAATGAAAGGTATTTCTTTCCTGATTCCAAAAATATATAGTTTGTCTATATTAGCTCAAACCATTTTTAAGATATGAGCGAACGCATTTTTAAAAAGCTGTATCAATTCTAGTTTAATCCGTCTAGAATACCTTGGAAAATAAAACCATTTAAATACTAATAGGATAGAGTTATGGAGGCCACATTAAATATTTTAATTTCCAGATGTATTAAACTAGAATAAATACAGTGTTTTAAAAATTTGATCGTTTATATCTAATAAATGGGTTGAGCTTAAATAGACAAATTATATATTTTTGGAATCAGGAAAAATGACCTTTAATAAAAAAAAAAATACCTGTAGGGTATTTCATTGAAACAACAATTTTACGCCAGCAATTCTACGGTCACCGGTCCAACACGAACAAGATGGTTTTAATAAAAAAACTAAAAAATACACCCCTGTTCAGTCCTGGCAGTGGCCGCTCGCGGTCTTCAAGAATGGTTAAGAGCTAGGTATAGTACGGGTACTTAAACAAACATTGACTAAAAACCCGTGTAACAAAACGTGACTCTTATCCTCATCTGGCGAACGACTGAATGTAGTTTCCAACAAATTACAAACTATGTCATTAATTGGGTTCATTTTTAAAACACACAACTAAGTAGGTTCGTACACTACTGAATTAACTGAAAATAAAAACAAAACTTTTTAATCACACAGTAAATCACGTAAAAACGATATCTATAACCGTAAGTTTCGCGAAGCCTCAAAATAAATACCTTAAGGTTAGGCGAACCAATGCTAAAACAATGGTACATACGACTGATCTATTTTTAAATTGCCTTTCATCATAATGCAAATTGTTACATGCTGTTTACGTGACAGACTTCACGTAACCATAGCAACGATGAATATCAAAGCCATGTTGGGCGTTGGGTCTTCACTTGCTTTGAGCTAACGGACACGGTCGCTGGGGCGCGCCAAAATGCACGAGGGTTTATAATTATTGTCCACCGGACTTAACCGTGGCCCTATTATGCATAGCTACATTCGGATTAAATTAATGTTATTAATTCGAATTTAACTATTTTTTAAGGGCTAAAATAGTAGCTGTATTGGTACATTAATATTAAATATTGTCAAAAAACTTTCCTCCTGATTTAATTATTTTTTGGTGAAGAGCCCCTTTACCTACTTCGCCTGACGAGCCGCCACTTAGTCCAAGTTGAATGATCCTATACAGTTTAAGAAACGCCGGTTTTGCCCTTATCTGTTTTTAACTTTATGGATGTAATTATATTCAGTAAGTTTTGAAATATTTGCAATATTCCAAATTTATTTGAGACCCTGTATATTATTATTTATCAATCTAGTGGTCATTCATACAATATATTTATCAATTTGGTATGAGACGATTCTGTTCACTAAGGTGGCAATTTTACGTATAGCGGTACTGGAATATTCGAGCTCCAGTGTTAGAGAAAGGTAATTGCATTAGCTAACATATAGTTTATTACCAATTTATATCTTCTGTCATTAATGAAAATAAATCAAAAGGGTCATTAAGATTATCTATTTTGTTAGATATTTAGGAAAAATCTATAGATTTTTTTTTAAACAACTCATTAGCTAAATAATAACAAATACAAACGTTACTTAGACCTATAATATGAGCCGAGAAATAAGTGTTTAGACTGTGTAATCAGTAATCACTTTTATTTTGATAAACTTTTGTTAATTTCTAGGAGTTTGGCTAACATAAAAATAAAGGTTTCTTCTTAAGAGCCTTCCATTTCAGCGTGAAACGCGGCATCGTTTCCTGGCTTGTCTAATTAAAAATTTAAAATTTTACTTAGGGGTTCACAAGAACTTCTAGTTTGTCGGATGATACCTGATTTTTTTAAATAAAGAAATTGAAAATTAATTTTAAAGTTTCAATTATGTAAGTTAAATTTATATCATCTGTCATGCAGAACATAAAAATAGAAATATTACGAATATTCATATCAGATTCTTATTTTCCATTAAAATTACAAACGATGCCCCGATATTATCTTAAATATCTCCACTAACGCCGCGCCAATTAATTCTTGTGAAATTCGTTTTTATAATATTTTCTATATAAAAAATACATTTTATTGCCATCGCCAGCCACAGGTACAATATGCGCGATGTGGTGAAAATGTACTATTTGTTCGTGATGATTTACCGACTACTGTTTGCCCTTAGATTGTAGAACAGGCGTTTCAGCAATGATTTTACCTTCATCACTGTTACAAGATCATCTGAATAGGTTAATCTATCTAGTAATACTGATGAAGTCAAAATTATTACCGAAACGTCTGTTCTATAAATAAACAGGAGTTAGGAACGCGATATGGACAATTAAGAAATTTAGTGTTTTGGCTTACAGCCGTCTTTAAGTCGTGAACATTTGTTATCTTTTGTGATGTTGTACAATGCAGGAAAAGTTTTAATCATAGAAAATAAATTTGTAACAATTTATTTATTTTTATTAGGGTTGTACATTTTGTGCCAGTTCGGGTTGATATTTGAGGTATTATTGTTTATTTATTCCTCGGTGTCTAGGATAAAATAAAACACAAAATTTCTCACTTTGTCAACGTTTCGTAGTTTTTTAAATGCAAAAACAACATGGTAAAAATAATTTTAAAATGAAAAAATTAGGTGAATACTGTATTCACCTGAATACGACTAGAGATGCTTACCAGTTGAAACGTAGTGATTCCGTAGTGAACCAGTGCCTTTTGTCGGGCTGTTTTCCGAGTTGTTGGAAGTCAGCTAACATTGTGCCAATTCCTAAGGTCTCTAATCCTACTCAGCTCTCTGATTTCAGACCAATTAGTATTTTATCTACGTTATCCAAAATTCTTGAGAGGGTGGTTGCGAGTCAATTAACAATTTTTTTAAATATTCATAATATTCTTCCCACCACTCAATCAGGATTTCGAAAGAATCATAGTACCACTACTGCCTTGCTTGATATTACCGACGATTTATTTAAAGATTGGGACAACAGTCAGTGTAGTTGTCTAGTATTGTTTGATTATAGTAAGGCGTTTGATACTATAGATCATGAAATTCTATATATTAAACTTAAATATTTTGGCCTTGGAGATGTGGCGTTAAATTTTTTTAAAAGTTATTTTTCTGACAGATCACAGAGGGTGGTAATTAACAACATCTATTCTAAATCCTCTGTGATTGGAAGTAGGGTCGCGCAAGGAAGTATTTTGGGGCCTTTAATCTTTTCTATTTACACATCCGATTTCTCTAAATTTCTTGAATACCTCGAGTCTCATCAGTACGCTGATGATACTCAAATGCGCCACTCCTTTTTTCCTTTTGATTTAGCTACATCGGTTCAAAAAATTAATCATGACCTGGAAGTCATCTCTAACATCTCCAAGGCACATGGATTGGTTTTGAATGAAAGGAAAACTCAATTGGTGGTTTTTGGTAGGTCCAGAGATAACATAGTCGAAGACCCTCTATTTCAAATATTTGTTAATGGAACTATTTTAAGGCCTACTAATAAGTGCAAGAATCTTGGACTCACTGTGGATTCCGAGTTGAGGTTTTCCGATCACGTCAGGTCATTAATTCAAAAAACCTTTTTCAAACTAAAGCTCCTATATGTGCACAGGGACATTTTCGATACGGATACCAGGTTACGGTTATCTAACTCCCTCGTTTTATCATATCTGGGTTATTGTGATGTTGTTTACTGGCCCGCTCTCTTACAGAGAGATAAAAACAGTCTTCAGAAGCTTCAAAATGCCTGCCTTAGATTTTGCTATAATAGTCGCAAATTTGATCACATTACTCCATATCTGAATGAATCAGGGTGGCTTACGCTTGAAGAAAGGTTTAAACTCCATCTTTTAAATCTTGTGTATAAAGTTCGAACAAATAAAATTCCAAAATATTTATTCGATAGGCTAGTCAAGGGTTCGGATGTTCATAATGTCCAAACAAGACATCTTGATTTGTATAGTGTTCCCAAGCACACACTTGCTCTTTTTCGACGTTCGTTTAGTTATATGGCAGCTACTACTTTCAACTCTTTACCTGATGATATTGGAAGGGCTTCAAGCTCTGGCGCATTTAGTAAACGTGTCAAAATTTTTTTATTTTCCAGTCGCGGCCCGCACTAAGGATCATGTCCTTATATTTTTCTTTTATCTGTAAGCAAATAATCTTCCTCTTTTAATGTTATTATTACAACAGCACATATTTTGTTACCTTACCGTTTTTTCTTCCCCACAATAACTAATTATTATTGTTTTTTTTCCTTCTTTGTTTTTTGTTATCTATCAATATTTTTGTTATATTCTAATTTATTTTTAGAAATATTATTTTTATTAGGGTGGTTGTATGAGCAGCAGTAATTGGATACCGCCACCCTTTTAATATTAAATGTAATACTTTTTTTTGATTATAAATAAAGGCATTTATTATTATTATTATTATTATTATTATTATTATTATTATTATTATTATTATTATTATTCAAAACAAATAAAGACAATACAAGTGCAAAACTCTATTGCCGTTCAAGAAATGTCATTGTCTTGAGTACATCTCCAAAGGTTCTAATGGACTCTTGACGTGAACGACTCTGTACAGTCGGTCAGATGGTGGTAAAGTAGCGAAATTTTGTGCCTAGTAATATCGTAAAAAAAATTTGAGCTTTCTTTTTTACTTTTTAAAATAATCGAAAAAACTATAATTTTGGGTTTTTTCTTTTTAATTTATTTAACTTATTTTATCCGCTACAAAAAAACAAATAAAACATTAAAATCAAATATAGATTTTCCTTTTATTCATCATTCAATAAAAAATTGTCAAAGCAACTTTTTTAGTATTTCGGTACAACGTTTTGTTTTTGTGAAACTCTTAACAACTTCAACTATATAGAATACCGATGCGTAGATAAAAGGGCTATCGAACTATTAACCAAAAATTACATATTTAATTATAGTTCGTAATAATATATATAAAGTAGATATTTAGCAACACCAACAAAAAACTCAAATTTAAAATTTAATATAAATTTTAACAAAGCATGAAGTAAAGTTAAACAAACCAAAGTTGGCTATGACGAAAACTTTATACTTAATTTTTTTGCTTAATTATGTTGACATATTCAAAAATACATTCGAGAGGAGGGACACTTGTTTGAACAACTAATATTTTAAAAATATTTAAAAAATGCAGGTCCGTGTTTAAAAAATTAAAGTTGATACCAGCTTAACAAAAACGTTGTATCAAAATTCTAAGAAGAAGGTAGTATAAAGCTTTCAATGTTATATTTATTTTTCTGTAGCGATTACAAATAAGTCAGATAAATTAAAAAATCAAAAGCTCAAGTTTTTTCGAAAATTTCAAAAAGAAAGCTTAACTTTTTTTTACGATATTACTGGGCACAATATTCCGCAACTTTGCCACCATTTAACCGATGCTGTATCTCTTATAGTTTCAGAGGTATCCTAGATGAGCATGGCATTTGGGACAGCCTGTACATCTCCAAAGGTTCTAACGGACGCTTGACGTGAACGACTCTGTATATCATGTTTATATAAATGGGCCGTTACTTGAGAATCACCGTGTACCATAATGTAAAACAGGTGTAAAAAATTCTCACGGAATTGTCGAAATTAGTTAATGCATCTATTAACAAATTGAAAATTCGACATAATTGCTTTATTATCTGTTTCCGCTTTTTATATTTATAATTTGCTTTACATATTTAACTTATTTAACCATTACAAAGCTCTATCTCACGATTAAATCTTATTTATATTTAAATTTGTGCTAATTAGATTGTAGATAAAGTAATTATTATGTAGTGTTTCGGAACCTTTTTTTATTATCTTTTATATAAAAAATCACTTATGTTATCCACATTTTATAGAATAATTGAAATATGTTTAAAAATAGATTTTTTTTTTAAATTTTCGAAACTTAAATGTTGAATTACATGTTTAAAATTAAGAATGATTATAATTACTAGAAAATATCGACAGTTTATTTTATTCGTTTTTTATGAGATATAATCAGTTGTCGACGTTTTAGAATCCCTTGATCGCAAAAATGTTTTTTCTCAATTTGTCTGTCTGTCAGTGGCGCCGGTAAGGAAGGGGTAGGCTGGGCACTCGCTCACCCTGGACTAACTCACTCAATTGTGTGGCGGGAATTAATTTACGTATTATGTCCTGAGCTTGAGATACCTTTTTTTTATAAGTATGCCTTGGATCGGGGGAGAAGTTTGAGGAAGCAGACACATATAGCTTATCTTGTGCCCACTCTAAAAATATCGGGCCTATCCATTATTTTTTGGCGCTAGTACTGCCGCCTGTAGGTGGTAATTTAGTGTCGTTACTGAAGCAAACTATGACAGCTACGTTATTATTAATATGCAAAATTTGTTATTATAAAAGTTTACCAGATAACCTACAAGTTAAAAGGATTTTTGATTCTATCGGTGACGCAAAAACACGGAATAAAAAAATGATTACCTTCCTAAACCGAACACCCCATATTTTATAACTCTTAAATTCTGGAAATGAAATCTGTGGCCTTACTGTTTTGCAACGAAAATGTAAGAGATTGTTTATTAGATAGTATTAAACTAAACCTGAGTTTGAAATTGAGATTCTTTCTTATTAAAACTTTGCTAAGAACTTCTGTTGTAGATACTAAATTAAAATTTAAAGAACTTATTACTCTTTGCAAAAAAAACATATTCAGTTTTAAAAAGTTTGTATTTTCTCTAATGGGCAACATTTATCTTACAAAGCTACGGCCCTGTAAAGTGACCATCATTTAATTTTTTGCACATGTATAGGCCCTTTCTAGACGCTTGTGATAGCAGACGAATACAAAACTCCTGTATCAGATTTACTTGTAGTATACATCGTAACGACAGAATCTCACATAAACTGATCAAACTGGGTTGATTGAATATATTTGAAAGACATACTATGCATTCACTACGTTTTTTATAAAATTAATAATATAAAAAAGACCCCATAAGCATAAATATATTTAAAAATTAAATAAAATCAAGATTCTTTTAATATTAGCTATAAATACTTTTTTATTATACTACTATATTATATGGATATAAAAATGGTCGTTTTGGTACTTTTTTTATAATTTCTTATGTTTTTTTTTGTCTTCCTACACCTTTAATTATGATACTTCAAAAATTAATAACAATAATAATGAATATCTAAGAATATATAGTTACAGCCAATTCTAATTCTGGTGACGCAACGTAATATCTTACGTTTAAATAAATTAAATGAAACATGTACCAGTGTCAGAAACGAAAATTTTAAATAATGCTTTATCACAAATCTTAATTTTTAAACTTTAAGTTGCATATCATCATTTAGCGAAATGTGCTTCTTATTTGATAAAGATCATTGTTGCCATCCATCTTTCTTAAATATCTTTCATTTTTAAACCCACACATCTTTCGGAGGTGGTCATTTTCATTACAGTTTTATTTTTAAAGATTAAATTTTGAAATAAGATTTAAAAAAATTTAGGTATGCTCCTACGTTAATATATTTTTGTTTGATTATTAAGTGGTTGCTTGTTTCTCTTTGCTAGATTTGTAATGCAATATAATAATAATTCTAATAATAATAAAGCTTTTTATTTGTGCCAAAAACAACAACAATAAATTTTATGTAATCTTAAAATAAGCTTGTAAAAATTATACTATAATTAAATAACTAAACATTATTGATAGTAAGATACCAGTTGGCACAAAAAGGTAGGATTTTGATCAGTAATTAATCAGTCTTCCATTCCGAACCTAAAAAAATGTTCTTTAAAATGTTTAAAAGTAGAATAGTTTAATTTCAGATTAAGATCAGAATGTATATTATTATATATTATTGAACTATTATCTTTAAAAGAAGTTTTATATTTTTCTGTACGATGTGTTGATATTTCTAAATTATTTTGATTTCTAGTACCTATTCATGTTGTGATTAATTCTATATTAAATTTTATCATATAGATAATAAGGTTTTTTAGTAGATATTGTTTTATGAATAGTGAACAAATTTCGCGTCTAAATTCAATTTTTATAATATTATGTTGTCTATAGGTTTGAGTAATATGGTCATATTTTTTAAGGCTTGTTGAAAATCTTTCAATTATTTTGTAATATTTGTAACTTTTATATATCTTTAAAATTTATAATAAACTAGAAGATCCTGCAGGAGCCAATGATGTACGCAGGTCTTTATTAATTCGATTTTAAATAATTAATTATAATAATATTATACAATAAATAAAACATAAAACTACAATTATAAACTACATAACATACTTTATTAAACCATCAAATCAAAAATAAAGTTAGGCTAAGAAACTCAAGTGAAAGACAAAAGAAAAGATAATATGCCAACAAGCATACAATTAAATCTTAGTTAGACCTCACCATCTAACTAAGTTAATCAGAAAATTCTAACCTACAATCACCATATCAGAACAACCATAAAAAATGTAAAGAGTATTAGTTTTTCATCAATTTTATTTTTTTTTAAATAAGGGTTTACAATTAAATGACTTGACAAGAGTTTTTAATTCTCTTTTTAAAAAGTTGTATATTCTGGTTCTCAAATAAAGATATGTTTGTATTTTTGATAATCGTTAGCTAGAACTCTTTTTATTTAGATTACGTAATGGAATTATTAAGGTACGAGTGCATCTGGAAACTCGGGGTCAACAAAATTACAGTTGGGAAGTTATCATTACAAGATACCTTGTATAACTAATTTAATTCCTTAAAGAAATAAATAATTGTAATTATGTTACTTTGGTTAAAAAAGCAATGTAATTTCTGTCATCTGTATAAAAGTAATAAAACAGTCCTCATATAAAGGAATTAATTACACGTGTCCATTACTTTAATTAAATTACTTTGTAATAAAGAAATTAAATTACTAAACTAACACATATTGGGTTTATTTATATTTAACACAACATATCTTATTCAACAATAGCATTTGAACTTTTATATATATTTTAGTTCATTTTAATCTTATAGGGGGCCAAGATTTGAGAAGTTATTTTACGTTATTTCTTTTAAAACTAGTAAATCTCGCCCTTGCCTATTCACACATTTTATCGCAAATAAAAAGCAATTTAAAGAAATATGACATTTAAAACTTTTTTTACAAATTTTAATAATACATTTTAAGAGTTTCATCATAATCTTTATTACCTAATAATAATGATAAACGTTGAATAATCTCGTTACAATTTTTGGTAGTATTATAAACATTTTAATATTTTCATTACAATTTTTAGTAATATAATAGACGTTTTAATAATATCGTCATAATCTTTAATAATATGATAAACGTTTTATTCAATTTGTCTCAATTTTTATTGCTATCCTTAACGTTTTAATAATAACAATTACAATATTAACTTTTTCTTGGCTTTGGCAGATCTACCATTTAGGTGGTCCAAGCGGCTGAACTACTTAGTAAGAAGCTTAGCTGAATTTACCGCTGCTGAGACAGCAGTTGAGTGTTATGTTTAGTGTAGTTTTGATATTATTAAAAAATCAATAATAACAAGAAATGGTATAGTTGCCAGAAAAAAATTATCTACGTCCATCAGTATTTTTCAATATGTCTTACACTGACTGTCTTGTAGTATAATTAACGACGGAAACTCTTACCATAACAATAAACGGACAAATTATTTGCTTTATTAATTTGAAGATTTTAAAAAATTTTTACTTTACACAAAATTAATTACTATTTTAGTGGCATCAATAAATTACAGGATATTCAGCAACTTCCCTCAAATTTAGCGGGTGTCACGTAAACTTTTAGATCACACCAAATTAATGAAATACTCAATAATTACCGGACCTGATGACGGAACCTGATTTGAACTACAATTCAAAAAATGCATGTAATTTCGATACAAGAAGGATTAACGTTCCAGACACTTTGAACACGAATAAACTTATAAAATCAACTGTTGACGACTAGGTACAAGATCTATTGTTAGTTGTTACAATGGATAGGTTATACAGGTTTAATGAAAAGAGCTAGGACAGATGGAATATTTAAAAAATAAATGTCAGTTTTTATACGCATATGCATTATTTTTCACGAATGCTAAATATATAAATATTATATGACATGTATACTTCTTAGGCACTATTTTATAAAGTCTTCATAAACCTAAATTTAAACCTAGGTTTAAACTAAAGAATAACTTTAAAATCGTTAATAAGGGGTTTGGAAAGAAAGCCCTATCTTCCTTCTTAAATTTATTAAAAACAAAACTAGTGCCTACGCGTTTCGGCCAAAAGGGCCATCATCAGGACTTAAGGCAATAAGGTCCAAAAACACAAAGTAGGGCGCACTTTGATCAATTAAAAACATTAAAACCAAAGTGCGCCCTACTTCGTCTTTGTGCTTTTGGACCTTATTGCCTCAAGTCCTGATGATGGCCCTTTTGGCCGAAACGCGTAGGCACTAGTTTTGTTTTTAATAAATTTAAGAAGAAAGATAGGGCTTTTATTCCAATCCCTTATTTACAATGTCCCTTCTGGAGAGTAGTTACGACTTTGTTTTAAAATCGTAGAATTATATTTTTACTTGGTCATAATTAATATATAATATAATATAACTTAATATAAAACATTACATAACAAGTTATTATCAGGTTTATTCTTAAATAGAACTTTGCTGTCAATCTCACAATATAAATCGACTGTTTCCGACGTTTCAACGATTTGAGAAATATTCTTCGGTTTAAACTTAGATTTAAGAGGACTTTATAAAATTGGGATTTCTGTATACTCATACAACTGATTACCTATGCGCAAAACCATTGTTGATTATTTAAAGAATTCGTTCATTTGTTACTCAAAGAGACCTGATATTTGATATTTTGTAAGAAAAAAGACACAAAGTTTCGGCCTCAAAATTTTTACGATTTTTGTCTTAAAAACAATTTTAATATTTTTGTTGGTGTTGTAATGTACTTATGTTTGTTTTAAAAACAATTTTAAGATTTTTGCTGCTGTTGTAATGTACTTATGTTTGTCTTAAAAACAATTTTAATATTTTTGTTGCTGTTCCAATGTACTTATGTTTGTCTTAAAAACAACTTTAATATTTTTGTTGGTGTTGTAATGTACTTATGTTTGTTTTAAAAACAATTTAAAGATTTTTAACTGTTTATAAGGTAATTAGTTTCTATTTTAATTTTACCTGCAATTTTTGCAATTGTTTTTACTTGTTAGTTCTGATGATGCCAGTTTGAAGCAAAACATGTTACAAAAATAAACGGACCGAAAAAATTTTGAGGCCGAGACTTTGTGTCTTTTTTCTTACAAAATATTGTCAAATGGATTTACAAATGTAGTGTTTATTTCAATCATTTAGATAAATCTAAATTTGATTATCTAAAACATATTTAGTCGGAACCCGGCTGATTTATTATCTACACACATCAGTTTTGCATATTAAAATAAAACTTCATTTTCTTCTCGTCTCTACTCTCTAATAAAAATATTAGTAGTATCGAGTATTAAAATTGATTGACAAGTGACTGGGTTTAAAAGTTGTTATACACACTTTCTTTTTTATAAGAATAGGTATTTAATTGGATTTGACCAAACCAAGCGATTGTCACACTAATATTATTCAAATAATATACATCACAAGAAGGCAATATTTCTTAACTACTTAGGGGAGAGAAGGAAATTTTAAACCAATTTTTACCAACCTCATATTATGACATGCTTTTTAGAAAGGAAAAATAAGGAAATGTATGTAAATACGACTTTTATTGTATATATTGTAATATAGGAAAGACCAACCGGTATGGCATACCTTCAGGGCATAACAATTCAGATTTTTATTCCAATATTAAATCTTGAATTCTGTCCACCATCAATCACTGCAGTTACTAGTTGTTCGTCGTTAGAGGTAAGAAAACAAAAAATATGAAAATTTCAATATTTTTCTATGAACCCATAGTTTCTGTAAGGGGGTTTGAAAAAATAAGTTTATTTCATCTCCTACGATGAACAACTTGTACTCCCAGAGATTGATGGTCGACTAATTTTTAATTTTAGAACAGAAATATTATAAAAAAGTGAGTTTTTATACCAAAAGGGCATGTATAAAATAGATTGCCCTTAAGTGCCAATATTTGTTATTAATATATTTTATATAGCAATATTTCTATAATTAATGGTTTGAATAATCTCCAGGAGGTATTTATTTTCATAAAATATTTCTATATTCATCACATAATTATATTTTTCTATTCTTCCGCGCTTTGGATCTTTATTTCGCACGAATCCGGAAATTTCCCATTAGTTACCAACATTGTAAAAAAAATTAGATTTATCTGTGGCGTTTTTATAAAATACGAACTAATCACAATTTATTATATTTACTGAGGCTCTTTTTCATCAAGACACTATAAATTATATAATATATATGTATATGGTACAATATGTTTTTGTTCAATATAACAAAATATATAAGCATCTATAATAGTTTCATCAATAATGAATCCTTCTGAATGTGCGTAGAAAATTAATTTCATATAGCATTGTTATTAAGTTGGTGTTACCATAATTTCTAAAATGGTCCTGCGGCTCAAACAGCAATGTGTCGAGCACCAATGGCGGTGAGTTCAAGCTCGGCAACCTGAAAACTTTTTAAAAATTATTTAGCATCAGATTCGTAAGTTTGGTTGTAGAAAAAATATATTGTTCAACTCGAGTGGATTGTCCATATCCACTCTTGTTGTACGTTTCCCGTAACTATAATATCAATAAATTTATTAGTTGTAGAAATACTAAAAAGTTGGATACTTTTTTTACCTTTTTTTAATATATTAATGGAAGAATCCACAGTTGCAGACAGGTGGATACAAAGATGTGCGAACGCGTTTTGTTACGAATAAAGATCCTTGCCTTTCATTTCATCGGTTGGAACATTATTAACAAATATATGCGACTTTATAGTCCCCTTTCTGCAAATAATTCCCCCATATTTTGCATGAAAATGTCCCACACTTGTAAATTATGTCGAAATGCAGGAAAGTAGAATTTATAATGCGCCCCGAGAAAAAGAGTTGGCACGAAACTAGCTCAGCGCTTTTTTTAGAAATATCAAATTAAAAAGAGCCAATCGTGTTCGGAGAAGAGAATTCTACTACACATTGATCATTCTTATTTGGAGTTAAACCATTGTTTTGAAGTAAATCTAGTAAACTTTATTGAAATATACTTTTGGATTAAACCTTACTATATTTAGCCCAATATAACTACTCAGGATTTAGATGAAGAATAAGATAATTTTTTTATTAAAAAGAGCTTAAAATTAAATAAAATATAGCATTTATCTTAAACTAATATTACATTCCAGTGTTTATCTAAATACAAATATTTTAAAATAAGAACGATAGCCAATCCTTATAAGTCCTTGATTGATATTGTGACTCTTTTATATCCAATAAATTACAAATTTAACGTTAGCTTATCCGTTTTTAAGGATTATGCTTTTTTTCCGTGTAGTATGCCGAGAATTTGACTAATCTCGAATTTATGCACCAGACAACAAAAGTATCTAAAAATCTACATTATTAAGTGGGAAATTGTTTAAAAAAAGTAATCAGCTTATGACCCCTCATATTGTTGTGACCTACCAAACAGTGATATGACCTTAAGAAAGTCGACATTAAATGGGATTCTTTTATTATAGTCGATTTAAATAAATTTTGACTTAAAAAAGTGTTCAATTGTTCTATAATAAAAAAAAATATAAGTATGCAAACATAGCTACTTGTCTTGTGTTATGTATTATGTTTAATTCAAAAACGATTACATATTTTGACTTGTACAGAAAAACGTTATGGCACAATACGTGTAGTTTTAAAAAAAAATAAAATTACTTTTTATACAGGGTGTTTCCTAAGTTGATATTCTTTTTTTAGCTGTGTATAGAAGGCATTAATATGAACAACATTTTCAAATACCTTTTTTCAAAAAACTTAAAAATAGGCGAGATATAGAAGTAAAAAATCTTAGTGCTGGCCAGGTCATCAAAACATAGCCTGCTTTACTTTATGTTGTTTTTGTCTTATTAGTCATGCAATTTACGGCTCGGTAATCATTTATTTGGCAATTCGTTGCGGTGTGTTTTTCTGAAGCAAGTTAATTTTAAATTGGGGACACGTGAAAATGGTAAAATTTGAAAATTATGAACTAGTAGATTATGGTGCTAATTTCCGGTGTCGTCAAAGTGCGGCTACTGTTTCGAGATTATACGCAAAACGCTTTTTCTTGCGGGCTCATCCTACACCCAGAAGTTTTCTTAATGTTATTCAACGGGCAAGTTAGGCAGAACCGTATTTGACCCATAGTGCAATAAATGAATGTAAGTACCTTATTTTTGAGTTTAAAAAAAAAGTATTTAAAAATGTTGTTTATTTTAATGCCTTCTATACACAGCTAAAACAGAAGTATCATTTTAGGAATCACCCTGTATAAATCCTATTTTGTTTTTTAATTCCAATATAAGTTAATTTAATTTTTGGGAAAATAAAAGTATGTGAGAAAATCACATGCAATCAAATTTATAAAATATGTTTAAGATACATTTATTTATAGTTTAGGTAAGGTTAAGTGCAGGGCTCAAAGTTTGTTATTGTAAGTAAACCTTTGGATTAAATCAATCCCAGTCCCCTAATCGATCCTGTAAAGATATTTTAATTTATGATAACCACTTAAAAAAGTGACAATAAAATCGAGGTCACTAGATACGATTCGACATTCTTTTTTATGTCGAAACAATACGATATTAAATTTTCAGATTGTTGAAACGATTACTTTAACTTTTATTCTTTTAATTTAAATTAGTAAAGTATAATAAAAGGTCAAGTGTATATCGGGCGTTATATGTTTATTATTGTCTATCAATCAATACTAACTTTGACATTGAAATTGTAACCGTAACCGATTTAAAAATATTACTTACTGTTCTCCGTTGGGCAATAAACGTCATATGCCCTAAAATGATAAATGAGTTTTGAACTTGCGTTAACTTTATTTGTATTAAATCGCAACGTTTCAACTGGAAGGTATCTCCAGTCAGACAATACAAGTCCAAAACTCGTCATCGAAACTAAACCAACATGTACAATTTCAACTCCGCAGGATAATTGTAAGTGATTCTAATTCAACTTGCATCATTTGACGTGAACTTCGACCACTTTATGTGAAATTTCAACTCCGTAGGCTAAGCGGAAGTGGTTCTAATTCACTTAATGTTAAAGTTATAAAAGCTTTTAAAAAGATTCCTGGTCATCTTTTCAAAGCGGTTTCCTTAAAAAAGATCCCTGGTGTACTTAACCCTTTCCACCGTCTCAATGTAGCTAGAAAAATGGTTCTTCCTCCTCCTTCTCAAAGAAAGAGACCCCACCTTGTTCAAACCTCACCGGCCAGGATTACCTTTTTCTTTGTTTAACCAAGTGTACAAAAATAGTACGGATATAAAACTAAATAGCTAATAGCTAATTTTTTTTGAGGTTAAGTTTGAGTTTATTTACTGACTTGGCCTTTAGCATGGACTTTAATTTTGGGTATTTCAGGATAGAATGGGCAACCAACTGATTTTGTCCTCCATTTGTGTGGTTGTTGCTGTGATGTGCTTATGTTAGTTTTAAGTAATAAGAGCCGAAAAAGAAAAATGAACAAATTTCAGAAATTTTCGTTTTTTGCTTTTATTAATTCATTAATCAAAATTTATTTACTTAAAAACTGTAGGTAATTGCTACTCAAGGACGAGTATTTTTGAATAAAGCGAAAATGATAAGAAATATGGATCAAAAAATAAAATGCCGAATGCATAACTAGACTTCACCCTTAACTTACTAATTTATGATGTTAAACCCTTTTGAAGCATGTGAAAATTAATATATTCATGGTGTTTCAAGGTGGATAGAACGTTAGACGTTTATGGAAAACGGGATTTCTTAAAAAATTTGGTTGCGCAGATAAGCTATCGTGGTCTATAGTTTTAAAATATTTTCAGTACTGCGGCATTGCCGTTTCTGCTGGAAACAAGTAGCAACATCGTTATTTTTAATGAAACACCCTATATAGGTATTATATTATTTTCTAATTCCGCAAATAATTCCACGTATATTTTGTATAAAATGTCATATGCTTAAAATTAAATTGTTTTTGAGATATTGATATTTAAAATATGCCATTTTTAGATTTTGACAGGATGTAGCACTGGAACGGCGCATCTTAGAGAAAAATGGTTTTCACCTTCCTTTCTCACTTTTTATTTTTTAACTAAAATTTACAACTTCCGGTTTAACATGTTAAACCGCAAAACCATTTAACTTGTTAAACGGAAGTTGGTATTTTTGGATAGAGAATTAAAATTAAGATACAGATGTAAAAGCCATTTTTCTCTTAGATACGCCGTTCCAATCTACAGCCTGTCAAATTCTAAAAATGACATATTTTAAACGTTAATATCTTAAAAACAATTGAATTTAGAGATATGACATTTTATACAAAATACACGTAAAATTGTATAGGAAATTAGAAATAATATATAGAGTGTCCCATTTAATATAACGATATTGTCAGCTATTTCGGGCAGAAGCGGCCACGGCGCATTGCTGAAAATATTTTAAAACCATAGAACATGGTTGTTTATCTAAGAAACCAAATTTTTAAAGGAAACTTATCACACGTTTTCCATAAACGTGTAATGCTCCATCCACCGTGAAACACCCTGTATGTACGATACGAATTCATATATTTTAGGTCCTTCTGGTATGTTACGCTTGCGCCAACTACAATAAGGTTAAACACTATAAATTATTGTTACTAAAAAAAAGTACTCGTATTTTTATAACTAGAAAATAAATTTTTGATCAGATACCGTAAAGAGGGCGTTTTTCTTCGATATAATTTAGGATTAGTACTTAGTCCCCCATATTGCATCCATCCTCTTTAATATTTTTTTAAGGTAATAAATATTCTTAAGACGTGACACTAAGAACTCCGTATATACGAGGACTTAACACAATTATTGGATAAGTCATTTATGTTTTTAAACTAATTTTAAATTCATACTATACTATCTCCAAAGCACCTTTACATCCATTTTGACCGAAATTGTACGATAATAGTATTTACGATATAAGTGTTGTAAAGATTCATATTACAACACGAGATGTTAAAGTTGTCAAACGAGGCGTAAGCCGAGTTTAATAAAACATCGAGTGTAGTAATATGAATTTACAACAAGAATATTGTACAAAATTTTATCTACTTTCATCTATGAATAAAAATATTTAGCAAAAGGCATTTTAAAAAATAAAAATGCACCTGTAAAAATGCACCTGCTATTAAGTTTACTTATCAAGTTTTTTATGTTACCTTTCGCATAGTTACTGTTTCGCATGGTTACTGTCGAAACTTCTGATGGAAGTTTACCCTCTGATATAGAAGCAGCGGCAAACGAAGCGATCTCAAGTTTAGTTCCGACAAAATCCAAGGCGCGGTATGAGTTAGAGAGTATCAGAAGTTTGAAGATTGGTGCAAAGCTAACAAAATAAAGGAGGTGTCAGCAAATTCTTTTGGGTTATTTTTCCGTAAAGCAACGCTCCCAGTAACCATCTACACTATGGACTCACTACTCAAGTTCAGAGGGTTATAAGGCCAAAAGGTCCAAAGTTTTCACAAAGGAAGACGTATGTAAGTTTCTTAGTACTGCAGATGATGAAACATATTTACTTATGAAGGTTGTTATGATAATCGGCATTTTTGGAGCTTGTCGGCACGAAGAACTAGCTAAGTTAATGTTGGATCATATTGAACACAATAATTTATATATAAAAATTGTGATTCCATTCTCGAAAACCAAAATTATGCGAGAATTTGTTATAACAGAAGGAAATGTGACAGGTGTCAACTGTTTAAGTATTTTTCGAAAGTATGCTAAACTTCGTCCTCTTAATTCAACTCACAGGCGGTTTTTTGTATTCTATGGAAAAGGAAAATGCACCTCCTAGCATGTCGGAATTAATAGTTTTGGAAGTATACCAAAAAATATTGCAACAAAACTTGGATTGAATAATCCCGAAGGATACAGTGGACATTGTTTTAAGAGGTCCTCAGCCACCATTCTAGTTGTTGGTGGTGCAGATGTTAAAGAGTCATGGGGGCTGGAAATTCTCTTCTACGGCAGAAGGCTACGTTGAGAATTCTTTAGAAAATAAGAAACAAATAGCAAAGAAGATCATGGGGTCAGACACGAATTTAATGATTGGAAATTCGAACGTAAAGGGCTCCATCACATCCACTTCTGGTATACAAATTTCTAACTGTAAAAAGTGTATTATTGTTTATAATAAACCTTAAGTGTTATATTTTAATTAATAATTGGTAATTAATTTTATAATTGTTAATAATAAATCATTCTTCTAAAAAGTGGTTTAAATTTAACAGCAAAATTTTAATAAAACAGTTTTTTTCCATTACAGCACTAGTGCTGTAAAGGTATCTATTACATCACTAGTACTGTAATAGATGCCCTTAAAAAACGATTTACAGAACTGTAAAATTCATATTACTAAATGAAAGTAGATAAAGTTTATTTCACGACATTTTGAATGCGTAATCTTAAATTTAAAAAAACCTTCGTAATTTATGATCCAAAATATTCTTTCATGCCAACATTCAATTTGTAACATAAAAGATTTGATCTACCATTATTAACTAACTTTAAATTTGTAATATATGACCTCGAAAACTCCCTTACATTCATTTTAGTCGAAATAGTATACTAGTTCGTTGCCATCTTGAATCCACCATATTGGATTTTAGATTAAACATATTTTACTAGATTTATTATTGATCCAGTGGCTTTCGAGATATTAGAGTAGACAAACATACATACACATACATATGCCGGACGAACGGGAATATGTTTTCGTTGTAGACGTACAAAAAGTATCAAATCAATTACCAATACTTTTTAGTTTCAGTTTAATCCGTTTTTTGATAAAAATGTTTCACTAAGCCATCGTCAACATATAGTGCATTCAGTTAGAATATACATAATATAATGATTTTTGATTTTCTGGATAAAAACATTTCACTAAGTCATCGTCAATAAGCAGTGCAATGTTAAAAAATGTCGGGTTGCACAAAGAATTTTAATAATAATTATTTAACCGGCAAGTTTGACTGTGACAGACGTAACATTGACAGAAATAATTGTCTCACAATCATAATGGCCCGGTTACCTTAATTTTTAATTTACTAATCACGCACCTGTGAATGTGAGTATATAATGCCTGTCAAAGTCATTTATGTCACAGTCAAACTTGCCGGTTAAATAATTATTATTAAAATTCTTTGTGCAACCCGACAATAATGATTCTTGGATTATCTTTTGGCCCTTTCCATAGCCTTTGCAATCACTGACCCATTGCTAGAATGTTTTGGGAAAGGCTTGTGACATTCACAACGAATATAAAAAAGTGTTTCCTTAATTAAGTAAAAACTTTAAAATAAAACCTTTAAATTAGAAACCCTAGACTCTCATTGTTAATTCTGCAAACAAATAAAATATCAATTATTCGTAAAATAATAATTTGCTTATATTTCAATAAATCCTTCAAAAAATTTTAATGTTGGTCTATTTCATTCAGATTTCTTAATAACCTCCATAACATGGTCTTAAGGCCATTCTTTCCGATACATAAGTAGCAATCTGTACACAAGGAAGCAAAACTTACATGGCAGGTTTTCAGATTTTTTTATAGCATGCAATAAATTTCTAACAACCTGGCCTCAGGCAGCTTGAACAACTGTTCTTTCAAAAATTATAATAGTATCTCCTTTTTGAAAAGCTATCCCAAATGTGACTTGATTACTTCTCCATTGGCTTTGAATTATTATAATTTAGTCAAAATGCAAAACATTATTCTTAATTTTAATTTAAACTAGATTATGAGGGCAAATTATTGGCACGGAAAGTATCGAAAAGGTCCGGAGATGTGACAGAAAAAATAATGGTGTCTGCAATATCTTTCTTTAAATTATTTTCTGCTCTGCCTCATGTTTATAGGGTTGATCAGCATCTTCTACTACTCTTCATCTTTCTTCCTGACACTGGAATCGTGTTTATTTTCAATAACTTAATCTATTTTATTGGTATATTATCTGGGGCTTTGGATATTGACAGTTGGGGCATCAAATCTTGAAAATAAACTGTTGTCGTATCTTGTGAAAACTTTTATATAAACCATTCTGTTTAACACTGCTTTTTTTAAAAAGCTACACCAATTAATCATCTGGAGACAGGTGATATCTATGAGGGTGAGCGAAAGTTATTTTCATGCAAAAAAAAAATCAAGGAAAAACATGTAAGCCAATGAAAACCAATGATATTAGTATTTAATTTCATTGTATTGTTAAAAATATTTAAAAAACTCTTTTTTGTAATGGAAATGACTTTCGCAGGCTCCTCAGTATCTGTAAAATTTAAGTTTAAAAAGTTTTAACATGGGATTGGGACAAAAATATTTTTGGTCTTATTTAATATACAGGGTGCTACAAATTCGTTTGCGTCCAAAGGGATCTCGGAAACGTTAAGACATACGTAAGACGGCGTATTTTGGGGCCTAATAATTTTGCGAAATAAAATTGTAGATATTCATAACAGATATACGAAAAAAACCCAAATTATTAGTTAGTGTTTTTTATTTTCTGCGCCTTTATTTTTGACTTAGGGAAAAACAACACACATTTTTTAATAGCTTTTTTTATGTTCTACAAGATGGCGTTATTAGTTGTCAAATTCGACGTTTCGTTCTTTAGATACCAACCTCAAATCAATTTTTTATATTAGGAACCCAGAATTTTAAATACGGTTCTATGGACTTCTAAACTTTAGATATTTACTCCAGTTAAAATATTTGTGAAACTTTAACGTTTTGTTATTTAATAACACATTTTTTCAAATTATCTTTTTATATCATTACGGTCCTGAACATTTAGAGCCAATCTAAAAAAAATATTTCTTATTTGAAAAATCCGTTGATTTCTTCTTAAGGAGGCCCGATATTTGATATTTTGTAAGAAAAAATACCCAAAGTCTCGGCACCTAATATTTTTTTGTCTGTTTATTTTTGTTACATGTTTCGCCTGAATCTAGTATCATCGAACCTTATAAATAGTAAAAAATTTTGAATTTGTATATGAAACAAGCATAAGCGCATCACAGTAACATAACTATACCAACATTCCAATTGTTTTTTTTCACTTGGGACCATTAATTTTTTTTTGTTTTACAGTATTTCGGTCTAGGTGGCAGGGCAAAAACCGTAGAACTCATAGATGATCATTTGGCGTCGTCAAACTGATACGGACGTAAAATGTGATTGTTTGTTTTATAACCTTTGTTATTTTAATCTGTTGTCCGTGTAGGGATGCTCTTCCCTCGGAGTATTGTAATGTACTGCCCCCTGACTAAGGAAGCACTGATGATGGCACAATAAGCCAAAAGCGCTCTGCAAATTTTTAAATAAATTTAATGCACTTGAATACAAAAGTTTGTTTTTCCCTTTCATAGATACTTACATGTTATATTATAAAAATAAATAAAATACTAATAAAAAATTGAATTACTTCTTAAGCCTTAAAAACTTACTTCCTAGAGTATTATAAATAATTAACGACCTAAACACCATAACTTTCTTTAATGTAATTTTAATATTTCAATCGTCTTAAAAATAATTTCCAGGGCCGTAATAATAATAATTAAATATTTGATAGGTAATAATTTGAAATATTAATGATGTGTTATTTGAGAACAAGACGTTTGAATTTTAAAAACATTTAAATTGAATTGGATTTCTAAAGCTTAGGGGTCCCTGAAACTGTTTTAAATCGAGGTCCGTATTTAAAAAAATTAACTTGAGGTTGGTATTTAAAAAACCAAACGTCGAATTTGAAAACTAATAACATGATTTTGTAGAACATAAAAAATGGCTATGAAAAATTGTTTTTTGTTTTTTCAAGAATGAAGGCACAAAAAATTAAAAACAACGGCTTTTTCCGGAAATCTCTGAAGGTATTCGGAATATTTTCAAGTTTCTTTCACCAAATTATTAAGCCCTAAAATACGCAACTTTGCCTCAATTTAACTATTTTGATGATGCTCTTAACTTAGTTACGTTTGACACTTTTAACATCAATTAACGTAATTTCTTTCCAAAATAATGATACTAGATCAACTTTGCGCATCAAGTATGAAATAAACATTTAAGTAAATGGCAGGTTAAAATAAGTGCAAAAACTTAAATTTATCCGAAAGTCCAATTTTTGGGATGCAAATAGTATATCGAAAAATAAGTATAACGTTTCTCTCTTTTTTTTTCGTCGGATCCTAGTTCTACTGATGAGTCATGATATGACGAAACGCGTCTAGAGATGGATCTGGCGAAATGAAAAGGAAAATCTTCTTCTTTATAACGTTTTTAGTTACAGTTTTTCATTATTTAAAAAATAACCTAACTTTTTCCAATTTATCGAAAATGTCAAATTTGACCAATGAAACCATTTAAAAAAAAATGCCAAGGAATTTTATTAGGAATTTTGCATTACTATTAGAGCCAAAAGTGTCTACAGATTCACTGAAAAAAAAATTGGATAATGCCAAGTGCATTTCGAGTTTTTACACCTATTCGGTCAATTGACCAAATCCTGATCTCAACATCTCTGTTGAGCATTCTTTTGTGGAAGCATTTTATATTTATAATAAACTTTTTTTGAAGATTTCATGCCGTTCACCTTCACTGCCCGACGTGTAATAGCACAAGAGGTGTATTTTAATAGGTAATAGCTAAAGTAGCATAAACTCATTTGACTTACCAAGAAGCAAATTTTATCTTAAATAAAAGACATAAGAAGTTTTAACAAATAGTGTCCGTCAAGTTCACCGGACTTGACCTTACTGGATTATTTCCTTCGGGTACGATTAAATAATATTGTATAGGAATACCTTATAGACAAATCTTGTAAATCAAATTTATACATCTAGCGTTCTTGCACAAGAACTCTTTTAAAATTTACAACCAGAAAACTCTTAGAATTTAACGAACTTTTGATATTTACCACTTTAAAGGTACCTGCTATCAATTTTTTTTTTGCGCTGCGGTGCCTGGGCCCATCTAATTTTTCCTCTAATCTATAGAGACCGACTACACCTACCAAAATCTTTTTACAGAAATTAGTTATCCCAATTTGTTTTAAAAATATAAACATTGCAAATGTTTACCTATTTATTGTCTTTGTACCGGGTAACAACGAAATTACTACCCAGCTTGTCACGTCTTTATAAAACATAACATTATTATACAATTTTGGTGGTTTATACGGTTACACTGTGCGGACCTTTTCAGTATTCAAACGTTTGACTAAGACTTTCGGTTGAGCCCGAAGAACTTTGTTATTTTAAATATAACAGCCTATATATTTTTATAAATATGCATTCTACGAAGAATGATAAAACATGCATCATATCCTATACCTAAGACAGTTTCCGAGAAAATGACGTTGGAAATTGTCAAATTAGCCACACATTTTATGGTTTTTATAAAAAACAAATGAATAAGTAAAATATTTAATATTATTTATTAATTTCTTTTTAGGTATTCCGTATAATGAGTCACAACTATTTCGCTTCCGGTTTAACCGGAAATGCTTCAAAATTTGACATTCACACATAAATTTCTCCAATTTTTTTTAATGGCACTCCCCCTTTTAAATCTAAGTTAATCTTACTTTTCTTAATATTTTTTATTTATGCTTCCTTTTGTCTAAACTTATTAGTTTTAAGATATAAGCAATTAAAAGTTTAGTTACATTATCCAACAAGCAATAATTTATGTTAGTTTATTCATAGTTTTCATCTAAGGTAGCTATGGATAATAATAACGTCGTAAAATAGTTGAAATTAGTAAACAGATCTTAGAGGATCCACAGCTACCTTAGATGAAAGAAGTGAAATTGTTGTGACTTGTTCATACGGAATATCTAAAAACAAGTAAAAAATAATATTCAATTTTTTACTTATTCATTTGTTTTTTTGTAAAAACAATAAATTGTGTAGTTCCAACGCCATTTTCTTGGAAACTGTATAGGATATAATACATATTTTATACTTAGAATTATTCGTAGAATGTATATCTATAAAGATATACAGGGTGATCCTACGTTGATACTTCTTTTTTAGCTGTATATAGAAGGCATTAAAATAAACAACATTTTCACATGCCTTTTTTCAAAACACTCAAAAATAAAGTACTTACATTCATTTATTACACTACGAATTAAATACGGTTCTGCCTAACTTGCTCGTTGAATAACATTAAGGAAACTTCTTGGTGTAGGATGAGCCCGCAATGGAAAGCGTTCTGCGTATAATCACGATGCAGCAACACTTGGACGACGCTCACCCTTAATTAGTACCATACCTAAACTAGTTCATTGTTTTCAAATTTTACCATTTTCACGTGTCACCAATTTAAAATTAACTTGCTTCAGAAAAACAAAGCGCAGAGGATTGCTCAACACCACCCGTAAACTGAATGAGTAATAAGGGGTAAGAAAAATAACATCAAGTATAGCGGGCTATGTTTTGATGACCAGGCCCGCACTTAGATTTTTTACTTCTCTATCCCATCTATTTTTGAGTTTTTTGAAAAAAGGTATTTGAAATAGTTGTTTATTTTAATGTCTTCTATACACAGCTAAAAAATAATTATCAACTTGGGAATCACCCTGTATAGGATATTTTATTTAAAATAACACACGTTTGAATACTGAAAATATGCGATAGTGCAACCATATAACCTACCAAAAATTCATAATAATGTATTATTTTATAAGGACGTAACAAGCTGGGTAGTAATTTCGTTGTCACCCGGTATACTATACCTGATGAGGACATAATACAAGCCAAATCGTGCGGTAATAAGTATTTAAAACCTCTTTAATTAGCTGACCTTATCCTCACGAACAAAAAAACTTTTAAAAAGGTGAGACCCAAGAAATATGATTCAAGAATATTATTGTAGCTTAGAATTACTACTTACTAACAGTAAATTTACCTTTGCTAACTTAATATCAACACAGTTCAACGGTATCAGTAATTTTCTTTTCTAAACACACCAATGGTCAAGGTTCCTAGAGATACATTTTTTTTTAAACACTGGTGTAGATCAAGAAATACACGCTCGAGAATCTCCGGAGAAGAAGTAGGTGAAAATAATAGAAATTACACGAGGTTTTTGTTCTTCGAATAGCGGTTATTTCGATAGACGAAGAGCCGAGCAACTTCTATATCACGGGTACTACCATGTACCTTGTACCACTTACCAATTTTAATAATAGATACCCGGTATTGGCGGTTATAAACACATTTTTGTAACCGCCACGGCAGACTTATGGTGCGATTCTATATCGAAATTAACACACAGCTTACATTGACAAAGAATAAGACAACTATATGAAGTGCCTGTGACATCAAAATTTATTGTACGACTGTAAGTAACGCTACTTACAGAATCGCAGTAAATAGTTACTTGTATACTGAAAAACGAATGCTGAAAACATAATTTTAAGCAGTGGTTCATAGATATAATTATGCAATAATTATAAATAATGCCTGTTAATGTCATTTATATGACAGTCAAACTTAGTAGCTAGTTAATTGTGGTTAAAAAAAATTTTCTACTGACGTTTTATAATAACATCTTTTTGATTGTCATTATAGTTTTTTAATAACCTCCTTTTAGGCGCAGCGTGCTTAAAACACTTTTAAGCACGTTACCAGGAGCAACGTGCTTAAAAGTAACGCAGGTAATTATTTACAATTAAAACGTAACCACAGACTAGGTATAATTTAATTTTTTTTGGCAAGTGTCAATTTTTGAAAGGGGCAAATGAAACATAGGTAATAAAATTTTAGTGTTTTTTATTATGAAACCTCAGTAGAAAAAATATTGTATACAACTCGTTACGAAACAATGTCTTTTAGTCACTTTGACGTGTTGTCCAACTCGGCTTCGCCTCGTAGGATAATTCACGTCGCGTGCCTAAAAGACACTTATTTCGTTACTTGTTGTATAAATAGCTATTATGCCACCCAACAACCCTTATATTTATATTATTTCTTGGTAATTGACTTACTTATTATCACACAAAGTATATGAGAAATGGCTTTCTGCTAATTTTTACAAATTTTTAGTATTATGTAGGTCTTTATATCCTGATTAAAAGTGTTCAGGGCCGTAATCCAATCATATCTTGATTTATGGTTTTTTAAAGTTGGCAACTTTTTACTTTGAGCTTTTCTGCACTGTCTGGAGATTTCACTTGTTGCTTAAAAATTATTAACTTTTATATTTTTCTTTATTGATGGAAAAGTGGGCCTTAAATTTTCTTTTACTTAGATAGAAATAAAATGTATACAGGATTATGAATAATTTATAGGCGGATTAAATAAGTAATATTTAAAAATTATAAAAATTCAAAAAAAAATTACTACTCATATTTTGAATTTTGAAAATAAACGGCAAGATATTGTTTATAGTATATCTGGTAATACCATGTAATTGAGGAAAAAAATGAGCATAGGTTGATATTGAGTATATTGCCTGGTATTCTATTTCTCAAAAAAAAAATTGAAATTTACCTGAAAACGACTTTAACACATTTTGATCTTAGATATACTGGGTGATCCAATTATAACAATTTACACAAATGAACTTTTAAAAATAGGAAAATTTAAAATATTTTTGTTTTTGTTGTGTATTAGAATGTGTTAAAAAATAGACATTGTAAAAAAATGTTACAGATTGGATAATAAATTAATAAAACAACTATAACCTAAAAATTAAAGTCGTTTATTACGTTTTCAGGTGATTTTTTTTGGGAAAGAAATTGCCAGGTAATATACTCTACATCAACCTATACCAAATTTATTTTCCTCTATAGCTTGGTAGTACAAGATATTAAATTAGAACAAAATGTAGCCTTTTGTTTCCTAAATTCAAAAATAAGTAATAATTTTTTTTTGGATTTTAATAATTTTTAAATACTATACATTTTTTAATCCGCCTTTAAATTACTTATTTACCATCCTGTACATATTATATTACTACATAAGTGAAAGAAAATTTAAGATCTACTTTTCCATCAATAAAGAAAATTTAAAAAAAAAGTAAATAGTTTTTCAGAAAAAACTGAAAACTCCAGATAATGTGGAAAATTTCAAAGTAAGAAGTTTCCAACTTTAAAAGGACATAACTCAAAAACTAGTCATATAATTGGATTACCGCTATGGACATTCATGACGTCAAGATCTACGAAATACTAAAAATTTAGAAAGAGTTGTGAGGGGTCTTTATTGTCAATTATGGCACACATTTCGATTTTGGTGAGCGTCGAATGTAACACCCATTGGGATGTATTTAAAATCAAATATCAATATTTAAGAAAATTATTTCCCTTTTTTTAACAAATAATATTTTTGTTTGTTTCAGGTATGGACCTTAGATATCTATGCTTAATTATATTTAAGGTAAATAATAATTTTTTTCTACTTCCATATGGATATTTGTTTCCTTTACACTTAAGTGACGAGAAAAGTAGGCTATTCCATTAAACTGTATGGCAAAATTTCATATTCTTACTGTCAGAGCTACACAGTATCGTGACCTTTAAAAAAATTCCCTTTTGTTAAGAAAAATACCATCAATGCACACAATACGGAAAAAGTCTTTTTTTAGCAGATCACAACCACAAGTGATCCTAAAGAATATCCTACGAATATAACAGTATGCGTAAAAATTCCTCTTTTCCCGTAAGAGACAGCGCCGACCTATCATTCTTCTGTGCTTTGTTCTCACAAATTCGGGAATTTTCCCTTAGTTGACAACATTGTTAGACCAATTATATTTATCTGTGGCGTTCTTATAAAGTACTGACTAATCACAGTTTATTGTATTTACTGAGGCTCCGCCTTCTTTTTTAACACACTAAATTATATAATTTATATGTATATGGTACAATACGTTATTATTTGGTCAATATAATAAAATATATACCCATCTCTATAATAGAATTATCAATAATGCAACCTGTTGAATTTGCATAGAAAATTAATATCATGTAGCATTATTATTGAGTTGATTTTAGCATAATTTTTAATAATGATCCCGTGGCCAAGACGTGAATCGTGGTTTGAAGCCCAGAAACCTGCAAACACTAAAAAAAAATTGTTTTAACCAAAGGTTCGTAAGTTTGGTCGTAGAAAACATATACTGTTCAACTCAAGTGGATTATCCATATCGCACTCGGAAGTTTGAGCACTCCGCCTACGGCGTCGTGCTCAATTTACTTCCTCGTGAGATGTAGACATCATATCCACTCTTGTTGTACAAAATAGTATTATCTAAAAAAAAAATTTGTCTTTCCCTCACTCCTTTATTGAAGAAACTGGAACAAGAAGTGCTTTAATAAAGTTACTCATACATTTTTCAATATTCCAACATATACATTTTTATTAGGGCCTACTTAGACATATTAAGGAGAAACCTTCGTTTCCTTAGTTGAGTATTAGTATTACGTCTTCTAGCCGCCATCTGAGAAACTTTAAAATAAATTCCAGCAATTTCTCTCTCGTCGTACGAATAATGGTTTCCAAGTTACAGCCAGAGGTCCCTTTCAGTTGTACACCCAGTAAATAAAACCAGATAAACCAGACAAAATTATAAGATTTGTAGACAAAAATTAAATCAAATTTTTAAGGTTATGTTTTCTCGTTTTGGTTTATCAGTTCTTTCACCGGTATTGCCACTTTTCTTTTCACGTTTACAGTGTTGCTATAAAGCCGCGGTCACACCGGCCATGCAAATCGTTAGTAAATATTTTCAAACGCTGACAAGCAAGATGCGCGTCCGGTGTGAACTTATGGTGTGTGAGCCAAACATGTTTGCGAACGATTGCAAACGTTTGTCGATGTTGATTGAAGTCAGTTACTTTAAAGGCAGTATCGCTATTCGTTGTTTCCGAATATTTTTATGTGTCTTTGGTGTTGCTTGTGGTTTTTCCGCATTTTACTCTCCGAAAACCTGTATGCGGAACATCGACAAACAGCGTTGTTTGCTCACGTTTTTCTAGTCTAATCGAATGCTATAGTAGAATTTGCAAACATTGTAAACGTTCGAGACCCTTGTTCGTTAACATATTTTTGGTGTGGACGCGGCTTTAGGTATCTGAATTTTGTACAGAATGTAATTATTTTGAAAAACTTTAACATCGCGAATTTTAAAAGTTAATATTAATGAACAAAAGCACTTCCTAATTTTCTAAAACTAATTTAATTGTCGCTCGGCGTTATTACTCGTGCTAAAGCAGGCAACCAATAAAACATATCAATAGGTACATTAAATTAGCCATGCTTCAGAAAAAGACAATGTTTATTTTTATTAATAAAGATATTGATTTTTGTCTGTTAATGTTCGAACTATTCAAAGTGATTTTGCTTAAATATAAAAAATGGCTCAAATCTACAAATATGTTGCAGTTTATTGTTTTCTTGTATTTCGTTCTTCTCTACAAAATGGTGTTTCTAAGGCTACGTATTTTTTTTTAAATACGAACTTGGCTTTTTATATATATTTTTTTGTAACTGCGGCGGTTACTCAGCGGTGAGTAACTGGCATTCGACCGTGGCGTTCCCAGTTCGATCCTCGAAGTGGGCATTCGCACAATAGAAAAAGTGTGTGTATGAATTTTAGTAGGTTTAAGAATGCAGGGAAGAGTGTAAAATGTATCATCTCCCAACCCACCCCATTCACGCCGGTGACCAGGCCAGATGAGATCGGATATATTGTGGGGTGCGGAAGAAGGTACACACTCCCCAATCGGTAGGTCATGCGAACTCGCAAGAAACCGAGAGTTAGCACTTGGGGGGGGGGGGGAGTGTCGCATGACTGAGGATCGTGGTTAGGAACCCACGTTAAGCTGTAGGTCCCCTCCGGAATGGCTCTGGCAGCGAACGAAGAGGTAAAAAGTCTAATTCGAAAGAATGGGAAGAAATGAAACTATTTTTTTTTAAAGACTACGTCTTATATATTCTAAAGTTTCGATGCAAGTTTATTCATTGCTTGTTAAGGAATATATAAAATATTCTTCTCGTTATTTTTTATCTTGTTACAAGAGCCAATGACGGTAATAGTTAATATTTTATTAGCTACAAAATTATTTGATTTTTTTTTCTTCTTATATGCAATTTTGATATAAGTTTTCTTGCGTAATTAAGATCAAGGTGTTTTAATCGGTTACGCATTAAAAAAGCGACTAAGTAAGAGTTTGTGGACCTAATATTTACAACCCAATAAACACGACGCACGTAGGATTTGATCAATATTACAAGTGGTGACAGCCAAAATCAGATTATATTATTAAATTGTATAATACCATAAAATGAAATAGGAAAACTAGATGAAGGTGAAAGATTTGTATAACTAAACATTAAATTAAAAGAACACCATTATTAAAGGACTTAGAAGATCAGTTCCTTTTCATTTCATCAGATCTATTCTACACGCATTTCGTCATATCATGGCTCTTCATTTCAACTAAGAAAAGTGGTGTACTATTTAAATAGCACATGGCGTAAACCGCCAGAGGAATGTGTCACACTGCGTCATCTAGTATCGATGTGGGACCTTTCAAAGCATACCAGCGATCAAACAAAATAAGTAAAATGTATTTATTAAAGGAAGTCCAAGCAAATATATCTACACAATAAATTACCACAACTATGACTACTTTTAATAAAGATAAGATTTCTCCTAGCGATTTTTATTT
This sequence comes from Polydrusus cervinus, assembly GCA_935413205.1. Taxonomy (NCBI): domain Eukaryota; kingdom Metazoa; phylum Arthropoda; class Insecta; order Coleoptera; family Curculionidae; genus Polydrusus; species Polydrusus cervinus. The sequence goes on from OW284514.1 coordinate 51,075,172, forward strand.
AGCTGCAAGAAAAATATTATAATCATAGTTGTTAAAGCTTAATAAAAATAATATATTTATTTTATACATTTAAAGTGAGTTGAATCCATAGAATCAGTAGCTTACAGTAACGTAGTTAGGATTATATTTGTGGTGTATGGTGAGGGGGGGGGGGGGGGAATCGCGTCGCAAATTTCACATAGTTATTTCAAGCAATGCCAAATTATTTACAGGGTAGAATTTTTAACTGGAATATGTTCAGTATTAGAAAGCCTCTTTATTTGCGGAGAAAAAACGGAAATACGGGTGCCTTTAAAGGTACACTTTTTTCGTTTCGTCATGAAATTAACCCCTGTTTTGGGGGTACAAACCGCCTCTAACTTTTTTTTTCTCAAATGTAAAGGTATGTATTGCGATAGCTCATTGGAAAGGCCATATAAAAAGGAATACGACCCACTATTTACTTTTACATTTCGGTAATCTAGACGCAATTTGTTTTATTATAAAAATTGTGGATATGTTGCTCATTTTTTTTTAACAAGCCCCTAAACTAAAGTTAAATTCATTTTTGACATTATGTACCATACATACCAGCCAATCGTTATTAAAATTTCGATTTTATGTGAATCAGTTAAATAACCCATTTTAGTATAATAAAAATACTTCTTACTATAAAGTTACGGTTTAAACAGCACAAAATACTACAACACTTTTTCCAAACCGAAAATAAAGTGACCACTGGAATGCGGCATAAACTAAATAAACAACCTTATCAATAACATGTTTTCTCCACGACCATTACTGAATGCAATAATTCCAAAATCATTTTTGATAATAGAATGTAAAAATTCTCGCTCTTGAGTTGGAATATTTATTCTGAAACACTTGTTTCTTATGCGTTTTGCGTGTATTTTCATTCCATAACAAGATACGGAATAAATATTCTGTAATTGATCTAAACGAGATAGGTTGCCATGAATTTCGAAACTGTCAATGTCAGCAGACAAATTTTAGTGCAAGTCAAAATATGAGTGAAAAATCGGATGAATCAGATATGGAACTGGATAATACTCCACCTGAAATTACACATATTGCGAATAGTATTTTTGGTCGTGGAGAAAATATAGTCTGCTACTCGGTTAGAATGAAAATTCGATACTCGTGGTTTCTCGCTCGATACGCTCGCGTTCGGAATCTTCCACTCGGATCAAATTTTCATTCCAACCTCGTTACAGAATCTACCATTCTTTTTTAGCCAGCCTGTGTTGCCAAAACCAAAATTGTTGTATGAATTGTTGTTAAAATGGCCGGTTCTTATTTTTTTGTGGCTTTCTACATCACCTAAATGCAAAAGTAATTAATGCCCTCTCGAATGAGCTATCGTAATACATACCTTTATATTTGAGAAAAAAAAGTTGGGGGCGGTTTCTACCCCCAAAAGAGGGGTAAATTTCTTGACGGAACAAAAAAAGTGTACCAAACTACAAATAAAGGCACCCGTATTTCCGTATTTTCTCAGCAAATAAAGAGGCATTCTAATACTGAATTTATTACAGTTAAAAATTCCAACCTGTATGTAGTTATTTTATTAAAAAATTTTGTGAATAAAATTTTAGGGCCAACCACTTGGACTCCCCTCCCACTAAATCCGTCACTGATTTCCTACATCCAGAAAAAAATTACATATTTCAATTATTATTTCCAAAAAAAAAATTCTGTTCCAAATATTGTTTCAGTCCCTAGAGTGGTTTTTATACGGCTTGCAGGTCAGCAAATATTTTCTGCTGGTTCTCCTAGATCAGTGGTTCTGAACCTTTTAGTAATGAGGGACCATTTGACAACATTTTTGTGTTGCCATGGACCACTTACTCTTTGGGGGTAAATACAGTAAATGAAAATTAATAAAATTGTTCTATCTATAAATAAAACATGTAAATTACTGGTCAAAGCAAACAATATTTTAATTTTTTACAAAAATTTAACAACAAAGAGATAATATATATTGCGATTTTTGTGATTGCATTCTCTTTACTAACTTCTGGATCCTTGGTTCAGTGCTACTCAAAGCCAAACGCATATCGGCACTAGCATCCAACCGATTTCGGTGCTTGTTTTTAATTATTAGAAGCGCCGAGAACCCCTGCTCGCATAAATATGTCGATGAAAACAAAGTTAGATAACGTAAAGCAATTTCTCGAATATTTGGAAAAGAAAGTGCCTTTTTTTTTGGTGTCACTACACTAGGTTAATGACCGTTACTATTATTATTTATTATAACCCTTAAAAACCTATATAGTTATCATGCGATTGCTAGGCAACACATTACAGTATCAGAGACGTTATATGTTCCATTTACCGGCCGCTAATGAGTACAGGGGAAGTAGATTTACTGGACAGGATAAAATAAAATATTTTTCCGATGGGCTTCGCGGACCACTTCGGGTGCTTCCAGGGACCACCAGTGGTCCGCGGACCACCGGTTAAGAACCACTGTCCTGGATAAAACAGACACTTGAAATGAATGAAACAAACTACTGTGATATTTATACTTAATTACTTTTTTTTCAAAATTTTGTTTTTATAGTTGAATAGATAACCAATAAAAATATTAATTTTTTGTCTCGTTTCCTTTAACTTGCATCAGTTAAGAAACTATTTTTAGGCATCGGGAGTACGTTATTTTTTTTATCTCAATTTATTTTTCATTAGATAGCGACGCTAATCCGCAAAGTAAAATAATATTACCAATATCAGATTTGTCACGAATATTATTACTTACAGTATCTGCTATGGCTTTGGTTTACAATTGCACATTTCCCTACAACCTTTTACTTTTACTAAAATTGTAGAGATTTCCCCTTTCAGAACGCTGCGGCGGCGCTAGAAAAATTTTAATGGATGGTTAAAAATGGTCCAGATATATTTGAGGTGAACACCAAAACCCTACTCCTCGAAATAACTGACTTTTAAAAAAGTCATTAATACCGGTGAACAACTCTTTCCCTTGAGTGACTTTTAAAAAAACAGGGAAATAATCACTCAATTTGGGTGAGCACCTTTAGTTTCCAGGTGGACTGTGCCCACCCTTGTCATCTCCTAGCACCGCTGCTGTTTCACAAGTAGAAAATATATACCACACAAGTCAAGTAACACTTTAAATTTGATCAGTTAAAAAACACAAAATAAATTTCAATAGACAATTTAATAAGTTAAATTGACTCTCAGATGCCAAATTATTATTGTTAAAGGCCATACCTTATTTGTTTCTCAGGTAAATATGACTATATGTTAACTTATTAAATTTTTTATTTAAATTTATTTTGGGTTTTGTAACTGATCAAAATGTCATGATATCTAGGATACTAATGAATTTATTCATAACGTATGGTTAATAAAAAATGTTTTAAATTAACTAAGCGATCGAAATAAATAATACAATAAAATAATATACACAGGGTGTTAAATTAAAAAAATATAACTTTAATAATAAATCTGAATATATAGATTGTGACAATAATTGTCCTCAACATTTCGGGCCAACCTATATATTCAGATTTATTACAGATATCTAGATTTTTAAAAGCCTTACAACTTTTATATAAGACATTTTTTACTATGTATCTTTTAAATAATCGACCATTCTGGTAATTTTTCCTAACCCAGTATATGGAGCTCCGGGTTGTCGTGCCTGGATATGCAATTGGGATGTGAACATTTAAATGGTGGTCTAATAATTCCGGAAATTTCGACATAGGGAAGATTACAATGTGGTGTAAATAATAGTAATAAAGAAAGACGTAAAAAATATAAAAATATTATTAAAATATGTATATATTATAGGTGGTATTAAATACTTTAAAGTATATCGTAAAAAGGTTTTTTTCTGCAGCCGTTTCGAAAATAAAATGTTCGGTATGATTTATTAAATCGAAAGTACCACTTAACACAAATGGTACTGATAGTAGCTATTTTCGGGGCAATTTATTTCACTTTCAAAATGATTTCTTTACTTTCAGGACAATTCTTGTTACTTTCGGGACGATTTTGGATAGGCGGCTTTGACAATAACATGAACTTTGTATTTTATTATGACGGCGCTTGTCTCCTTTAATTATAGTTTCAAGACTGCCACTTCTGTTAATATCCCTAATAATATTAATATAAGTAATTGTCATAATAGTGTAATTATTATTTATTATTATGACGTGCTTTATTAATATCAATCAATTGGCCATTGACCGAAGTCCTTCAGCCTTTTATACAGCATTATATGTGTAATTATTAATATTCATAAGAGGAATTTATATGTATTTGTCTATATAAAATTCATACGTTATTATCCATCGATATCCTTTTGAACATACAAAACGGCTACATATTGTACGTAACATGATTCAAAAGTAATTTCATGGGACTCGCAGGATTCCAGAACTGGCTTATGGTTCGTCCTGGAAAGTTCCTACTCATCCCCTAAAACTTTCGGAACTTGTTTTTTTTTGAGCGCCGGATGCACTTAGACCAGATTTGTCCCATTGTGCTCACACTGTTTGGTTGTTACACCCACTCCGTGATCCTATCTCCTTACACTAGTTTGTGTAGGTCAACTGGGGAGAGGGTAAGGATATCCTCTGGTTCCAGTTTTGGTTGCCCGAGTATTTATTGCCTCTTCCGATCTAATGACTCGCAATGGCCAATAATGTGCTGTACAGGGTGTCCCAAATTGGAGCCTCATCATGGGGATCTCGGAAACTATAAGAGATACAGCATCGGTCAAACTGTGGCAAAGTTGCATAATTTTGTTCCCAGTAATATCGTAAAAAAATATTTTAGCTATCTTTTTTAGTTTTAGAAATATTTGAAAAAAACTAAGATAGCGAGATTTTGTTTTTTTAAATTGGCCGACTTATTTTATCCGCTATAAAAAAACAAACACAACATTGTTAAGGCAACTTTTCTTGTTCCATATCGTGGTGTATTTAGAATTTCGTTGCAACGTTTCCTTTTTGTGGAACCATGATCAACTTTAATTTTTTAAATACGGACCTGTATTTTTTATTTTATTTTTTGAAATCTTTTTAAGCCCTGAATTTAATCATGTATCACACTTAATTATATCAAGACGTTTTGATGTCATCATTTCATCTTCTGCAATGTGATAATTGCTTTTAATTAAATACGGCCCTGGTGTTAGTTACTTAATTATTTTTACCAAATACAACATGTAAATAAATCCGGAATTTATTAGTTATAGAATTAATTTCCTTACTATATAACATAATATTTCAATTTTTATATAACAAACTATAAAATAAAAATAAACAAAACAAAGCTAAGACGCGAACTTTATGAAATCATGTGACTACTAAATGAAAATGTGGATTTTATTGTTTTGTTTATTTTTATTTTATAGTTGGTTATATAAAAATTGAAATATTATGTTATATAGTAAGGAAATTAATTCTATAACTAATAAATTCCGGATTTATTTACATGTTGTATTTGGTAAAAATAATTAAGTAACTAACACCAGGGCCGTATTTAATTAAAAGCAATTATCACATTGCAGAAGATGAAATGATGACATCAAAACGTCTTGATATAATTAAGTGTGATACATGATTAAATTCAGGGCTTAAAAAGATTTCAAAAAATAAAATAAAAAATACAGGTCCGTATTTAAAAAATTAAAGTTGATCATGGTTCCACAAAAAGGAAACGTTGCAACGAAATTCTAAATACACCACGATATGGAACAAGAAAAGTTGCCTTAACAATGTTGTGTTTGTTTTTTTATAGCGGATAAAATAAGTCGGCCAATTTAAAAAAACAAAATCTCACTATTTTAGTTTTTTTCAAATATTTCTAAAACTAAAAAAGATAGCTAAAATATTTTTTTACGATATTACTGGGCACAAAATTCCGCAACTTTGCCACCATTCAACCGATGCTGTATCTCTTATAGTTTCCGAGATTCCCATGATGAGGCTCCAATTTGAGACACTCTGTACAGTTTCCCTGTTTTGTCCGCATAATTTGCAGTCAAGGACTCCATTGTATAGTTGCATTCTGTGCAGATGGTTTTTGACAGCCATGTGCCCTGTCAAAATTCCTGTAATGGTTCTCAGCTGGCTCCTGTTCATTTAAAGCAGATGTTTCATAAGTCCAAGTCTGGATCCCCGATAAAGCTTTTGCTGTGGTGGAATCCCTGTCCTTTGCTCCAGTGGATTTTGTGTTCACTCCTGATCCATCGCTTTGTGGCATCTCGTACTGTGCACCTTGGTACTCCGAGTGTCGGTTCTGGACCAATGAATGTATTTTCTAAGCCTTTCCTTGCAAGTTTATCGGCTTTTTCCTATATTTATTACCTTCGTGTCCTGGTTACCACTGCAGTATTACTTTGTTTACTTTTACCAGGGCCTCCAGTACCAGCGTTGAGATTACCTTGTTGCATATTAGCGATCTAAGAGCTGCTTGACTGTCAGAATATATATGGATCCGCTTATTCCTATTGTTTTCGTACGTACATTGCTATATGCTGTAGATTTCTGCTTGTAACATTGTGGGAGACTTTCTCAGAGGGAAGAAAGCGCATATTTCTCCGGTTCTTTGGAACTTGTTACGTATGTACATTACTATTAAACAAATGAAACAAATTAAAAAATCTAAAAAAAGAAGTCAGACTGTCTTCATCTCAGTTATATAAAAACCTTTTTTTTTTGACAGATGTTATAGCATCATTATAACAATATAAATGTAACTCAAATTTGAAATAGTCTATAAGGCTTACTTTTGTTCATAAGTAATCGATTTCCAATGCCTATCTTACCTGTCTAATTTGGTTTTGTTGCTGAAGTATATTTTTTAACAACTTGGATAAAAGCAGCATCAAATAATTTTCATAACCAGGATATTTTTAAAACACGTCTCCATTTTGTCGGCCATTTAAAACATGCTATTTTATTAGTATCTAGTTCGTTATTGTATTTTAAAAATCTGAAATTATACCTTCGATCCAGAATTCAGCAACAACTGCTGCCAACGTACAAACACGATATCATTATAAACAAAAACATAATCCTGAAGACTGTACTTACAACATTCCATCATCAAAGCCAACTCTATAAAGGCTGAAAAGCAAGAAATATAATCATAATAACCGTCGAGGTCGTAAGAATAGATGTAAGAATAAATTATTTAATAATGACATAGAAAGAGAGAAAAGATGGATGGTAGCATGCTTAGCCGAGAGAATCGTTTGTAAGGGACTAATGTGATATTAATTTGGTTTTAATTTGATATGCTTTGGACATATTTTTCAGGCCAGGAATTTGGTTAATTTGGATTACACGAAAATGATTTTATGAGTGTGGTGCTCAGATTATTTCCTTGCGTAATGGTCCGAATTAAAAAAGATTACGTTTTTGTTTCAGAACTCTGTATTTTTCTTTATAGACGCGACTCACCGCTGGTAACCTCGAAAGTGTTATTGACCTTCCGTTTTATTTTGATGGGTGTAATTATTAAATAACCAAGTGCGAGATGTCAATAACAAAGCCTTAATATTTTTACACAGAGGGCATTGCCTAAGGATTATATTTTTATTTTCAAATGGTTTTTGCTTAAGACTGGAACAATGCAGCGTGTAAGCGAATTGATGTACGGTAAATAACATTATTAAATAAAAATTGCGGGTAAAGTTTAAATTATATAACGGTTTAATATGTGGAATGCGCGCACAATATAAACGAATCCTACGAAAATAACCTAGGTCGTTATCTACTGTTGCTCCTATTCGACGTCTTAGTTTTTTTTTTCTATTTATCGATGACTCTATGTAAGTAGATTCAACATACATCAGAGCCGTGCAAATTACTTTCGAAAAAGAATCATTACATTACTCATTACTTTTTTAGAAAAAGTCATTAAATTACTTCAAATTACATTACCATTCAATACTTAGAAAAAGGAATTTAAAAACTAATTACATTTTTAATTAAATACTTTTAATTCTTAGAATAAAATGAAAGCATCATAATATATCTGCCCTATTTTTTAGTTTAGTAACTTAACAAAAAATACACTTTACAGCTGAAAGCACAATGAGCTCTTTCACTATAATCGAATTGATCATATTCAGCCCTAACATCCTGAACTATAGTCTATGTCAGAAAGGTGTGGAGTAATAAAATAAGAAATTCCGTCCAGTTCGACTCAATTTCGGTGTCGGCCATAGGCGCAAGTAAATTTTGTTCATTAAATTATTTATGATTACTAACCAAAAATTTTAGGGAATTAAGTTAACGGGTATTAAGATAAAATAGTATAATTTCAAGTAACTGCGTAAAAGGATTAGGAAAGAAATGTTTTCTGGCCCGAAGGGTCAAAAACGAAATATTGTGTAGGATTAGTTAGGTAGTAGATTATAAGCCATTAAGAAAGTGACACCAGAGAATTAGCGAAAAACAGTCCATCATGTCATTAAAGAAGAGGAGAAAATGTGGGTTCTTGACCACCTGATCGATCGGACAGTAGAATTTCTCGCTGCCTGCCTTTCAGCTTAAAACCTCGCCTGTTTTACTCGACGAAACGTACCCGCCATCTCCCGAATCGCACTCTCAATCTGTAATAAAAGATTCCTCAAATGATAAGAGAGTTTTGGACTTGCATTGTCTTTATTTGTTTTACATTGCAACGTTTCAACTGGTAAATATCTCCAGTCATCTTCAGGAGAATATTAAATAAGTAAAGTAATTACAGCTCTATTTATACTAGCTAGATGAACTGGGCCATAACTGAAATGGATGTAGTCATACGTTCAGTTCGTGTGCGGTATTTTAAGTTTATATTTATTTAACAAAGGTTTCTTAATATTTCTTATATCTAAAGAGGGCTTAATAAAATCTAGGTTCTGGTGTATGGTAGTAGCTTTCTTGAACTTCCTCTTTCTCCAGTGTGTTTTTTTTATGGAGGATTTGTCCACTTAATGTGATGACCGTGTGTCCAGGCATGGTCAGCTGCACCTGATTTTTGAGTGTGGCCGATCTTACATTGGTGAGACTCTAAGGCCATTTGAAATTAGGATCAAGGAAAACAGAAACAACACGCTTAAAGGAGAAACAGAAAAATCAGGTGCAGCTTACCATGCCTGGACACAGGGTCATCACATTAAATGAACAGAAGCTCAAATCTTGCACAAAGAACCACACTGGAGGAAGAGGAAGTTCAGGGAAGCTGCTACCATACACCAGAAATCAGATTGTTTTAGTAAGCCCTTATTAGATATAAGAAATATCTTGAAACCTTTGTTAAGTAAACTTAAAATACGGCACACGAACTGAACGCATGACTGCACCCATCTTAGTCATGCTCTAGTGCATCTAGCTAGTACAAATAGAGTTGTAGTAATTTTACTTATTTAGGTATTCACCTGAAGACGACTGGAGATACTTACCAGTTGAAACGTTGTGATGTAATACAAATAAAGACAATGTAAGTCCAAAACTCTTTTATGATTCGAGGAATGTTTTATTACAGATTACATTACATTTTAACCTAAGTAATGTATTAATTCCATTTTTTTTTGGAAAAGAAATAATAATGCATTATCTTTTGTAATAATTACGGCCCGGCTGCTACCCATATTTATTTTCTTTTGTGTATTTATTCTAGTATTAACATAATCATTTATTATTTCTTAAAATCATAAATAAAAGATAAGATATCAATGAGCTTGCTATTTTTGGCGGATATACCATTATGTTCTAAGAATATTTTTGCTACTTACACGATACAGTTCTTTCTATTTGTTATTATTCTTATTCAACACCTTTAGTTAGTGTTTATTAAAAAACTTGCTTCTGAATTTTACTATTTCTCCTAACTGTACAAATAAAAAGTTGTCTTATGTCTAATCTATCCCTACCAACTATTTTAGTTTATGTCGACGTCACGACGACGTTAAGGACAAAATGAAACAAGGTATTTTATTAAATCGATTTTTCCTATCAATTTAATTAAATTCTTCCACAAGACTGAAAAGAATAAGCCATATGTAATTAAAAACAGCATGGTGCAAACCTAGTTATTAATAACTTTTAAATATAAATTTAATAATTTGCAATAATAATGTCGCCAGGTTAAACTGCTAAAGTCAACATAAGGGTTTGTATTAAGAGAGAATATCACCAAGCTTCGAAACCAGTGCATAGCGGGCAATGGATGGTGCAGACAGGCATACTGTAATTTTTTTTGAGTCTATACCTCTATAGCGGTCAGTGCCGTCGAACGTTTTTCGACATCACAAATCAATCTTCTATTTAACTATACTTCTAACACCAAATACTACAACAACCATCGAAAGAAACGCCAGAAAAACAACAAAATAAACATAAACAAATCTGACAGATTTATCACTTTTTAAAATGTACTCCTAACCTCATTTCTCCAAAATGTCAAGTAAAATTGTCATATTTCTTAAGTTAAAATAACTCTACCATAGTAAAAATTCGATGCTATCAGGTATTATTAAAACAAGCAATGAGTAAACAACATTAATATGATATATTTTTATTGAAGATGTTAGTAATTATTCTACTTATGTAAGTATTTATACTCTTTCTTCATTAGCACAGCTGTTTTATAATAACTTAATACTTACCTAACACCAATTAAACCAGGAAATATTATTGATTATTAATTAATTCGATATAAATATAACCAATATACATAAAAACTGATGAGGAAGTAGTTGTGTTTCTGATCTAACTGAGAGGATATTTTTTATTTGTCCTTATGTCATCTCATGTTAATATTTAAAAATATATATTTTGAAAAATTGAAAACTTAAAAGCGAAATGTGTTTACATAATATTTTGTTAATTGTGATATTGTGCTACAGAATGTTCTGAACATATTGTATTACAGTATTCACCTGAAGACGACTGTAGACACATACCAGTTGAAACGTATAGTGATTCAAAACAAATAAAGACAATGCAAGTCCAAAACTCTACTGCCGTTCATAACAAAATATATTTTGAAAATGCCTTAGAAACAAGACAAAAGAAAAAAAAATATTTTTTTATTTGACCTTATGAACCCAAGAAAGAAATGAAAATAAAATTTTACTAACGTTGACGTTTTCTATAATTAACAAAATTCTCAGCATTAATATTACAATCATAGTGTTTACGATGCACCGAGCTGTTATTGTCAATATTTACAGGTACTATACCATAACAATTGTCATTATAACCTTTAATATATAAATATCCATATTGTGACTTAAGAAAAATGCAATGTACAGGGTGCTCATCATGGGTATCTTGGAAAGTACAAGAGATACAGCATTGGACAAATGGTGGCAAAGTTGCGGAATTTTGTGCCCAGTAATATCGTAACAGAAAATTTGAGTTTTCTTTTTTATCTTATGAAATATTCGAAAAACACTAAATATTTGATTTTTGTTTTTTAAATTTATTTCACTTATTTTAACCGCTACAGAAAAACAAAAAATATATTTCTAGCTTTATACCACCGTGTTTTTAGAATATCGGTCCAACCTCTCGTTTTTGTGGAAATACCAGTATCAACTTTAATTATTTAAATACGGACCTGCATTTTTTATTTTCTTTCTTGAAATCTCTCTAAGCCCTAAATTCAACCATGTATCACACTTAATAATTTTTAGTCGTTTTGATGTTATCTTTACATCATCAGGAATTTGATAATTATTACTTTTAAATAAACACTTACATTTGCATTTAGAACTCAAAATGGCGATTGGACGACAAATATTGCTTTGTAATTGGTACACGTGACCATAAAAATAACATCGCTAGTGGCATTTAATGGGTAACTCAATACTTTTGCCATCCAACCTCCATATTAAATCACGTGGTTTGGATTCCCTAATTAAATATTTTGAGGTTAGTTTTGTTAGGCAATTCAACACTGTGTCAAAAATGATGGCTGGATTACAAATATTGCTTTGGGTACACGTGACCATAAAAATAACATCGCTAGTGGCATTTAACGGGTAACTCAATACTTTTGCCATCCAACCGCCATATTAAATCACGTGGTTTGAATTCCCTAATTAAATATTTTGAGGTTAGTTTTGTTAGGCAATTCAACACTGTGTCAAAAATGATGGCTGGATTACAAATATTGCTTTGTAATGGGTACACGTGACCATAAAAATAACATTGCTAGTAGCATTTAATTGGTGACTTACACATATATATGTTACCGGCCAAACCCGATTTCAGGATAAACTAGTTTGGCCTAGGCCAAACCAGTCTATCCTAATAACAATAGGATGAACTAGTTTGTCCTAGTCGAAACTAGTATGTCCTGAAATAAACGTGAGGCTTTTAGGAAAACCTAGTTTATCCTAGTCTAAACTAGTTTGAACTCTAAAAAAATTGTACAGATGCTCTTTTTACGCACTAGAGCGCAAAAAATGCCATTTCGCACTAGTGCCTAAAGTAAATTGCGTATATTATTTATTATAAGAACTACATTTCTCCAAGTTGACCTTGATCTTTTGCTAGTCTTGATAACATCTTAACATTTGCAATCATTGACCAAAGTAGGGTGTGCCTTTTAGGCACTAGATCCTTAAAATCCTTTTTTTCACTCTTTTAAGTCTAAAATAAATCTACATCTATAAACACGTGCATAAAGTCGATTTTTCACTCATGGAATTGTCTCGCCTGCGGCTCCAGTGAATTTTTCCATTCGTAAAAAAAAGATCTACTGTACTAAGAATTAAAAAATTTTCAACGGGAGATTTGAGGGTGAAAATACTAGAACAGTAGTTTAAGAGTGAAAACAGTAAATCTTCTGTTAAAACAGGAGATCTGGTAACACAAATCCTCGCGCCCGACAAGGCAAAGCAAAGATGTTGCCTGTTTTTACCTAGTTTAAACTAGTTAATCAGCGTTGCCAGAGCTGGTACAATTGTACGAATCTGGTACATTTCGAACGCATCTGTACAAAAGTACATTTGCACTATTTTCTGGTACATTTTCATCCTCGTGCCGATCTTTTTTTTTAGAAGTCACTTTCGATTTGATCCCAAAATAAGTAATTTTTGATGGCTGTACAAAAGTTCAAAATCTGGTACATTTCATATTTGTGATTTGTACAATTTCTTGATACCCTCTGGCAACACTGTAGTTATTTCTAGAGAGTAAAGCGGCCCTCACACGTTCAATATTATTGTCAATATAATCAAATATTGACAATATTATTGATCGTGTGAGGCAAAATATTGAAGTATTGTCAATATATTGATGTATTTTTGGCGATTCGAAAATATTTCTTTAATATTGTGGGCGGGGCGACTATATTGAAGAAGTATTGACCGTTTGAGGGCTATATTGACAATATTTTGCCAGTATAAACATAAACGCAATGGAAGTCACATTTCCGGCGGCTTCCAGCTCGTAGAAAATGAGAGTAAAACTACCGTGAAATGCCAGAGTTATGGGATTCGTCTTAAAAAGACTAATGTAATAGAGATAAAAAGGCGGTTGGCTACAAGAAATTATTAAAAAATTTTTAAATCATAAAAAAAAGATTCGAAAATCGAAGATGTAAAAAAATGCTTTTAGAACAAATCACAGAAAAGAGTTAAAAAAAAATAAAAACTCGAAACGGTCAGATTGTGCTGCCAAAGACGTTTATGAGCAATAGTTGTTCATATACATCGTTATTTATTCGAAAATAGTTCCGATAATCTTCAGGGCCCGTTTCCAAAATGGAATGTAGCACGTGTAAATGGGTGTGTTTTTCCCACAATCAGATAAATTTGAAAAGATTTTTTGTTACTCATCTTTTTAAATTTTCACCGATGCAAAATTTCGTATCGGCTGAATATTGATGAATTTATTAATATATTGACAGTAATATTGGACGTGTGAGGGCAGAGTAAAATCGCAGTTCAAACTAGTTTAGACTAGGATAAACTAGTTTTTCCTAAAAGCCTCACATTTATTTCAGGACATACTAGTTTCGACTAGGACAAACTAGTTCATCCTATTGTTATTAGGATAGACTGGTTTGGCCTAGGCCAAACTAGTTTATCCTGAAATCGGGTTTGGCCGGTAACATATACATACACTATATTGCCAATACAAGCAGCCGCACGAAGCAAGAAGATACCCATCGTGCGATTCAAAATAACCTGAACTTGGGCCCGTGGCGTTTGCGCAGTAGGGAAAAAATTGGGCCACCGATATGAAATCTAACAGATCGTAAACAGAACCGGCTCGCCGTTCTTTGTATTCCTATTCGTCGCCATCTTTTGTTTCTTTCGTTCGTGTGTGGTTATAATTTCCAAGTTTTGGGTGTTAATATTTATGAAACTCTACTTTAGACATTTTTTTTTGTTAGTTTGTAAGTTGTTAGTCGTTTCCATCTTTTTTTACGTTGTATTCGTTCGGATGTTCCGTCTGTGATTGTGGATATTATTTTTAAGTTTTGGGTGTGAATTTAGGAATACAACTTTACCAGACATTTTGTTATTGTTAGCGACTCGTGTCTCAAGTTAGGTAGAAAAAAGTGCATGATCCTTTTTTGCACGAATCACGGTTCAATATCAGGAATAAGGTATTTCAGGTATGTAAAATATCGGTTACTTAGTTTTATTTGACCATAAACTGTACACATTCGAACTAACGGGTGAATTTAAATAAAAGCTTGTAAAAATATCTTGAAAGTAGGTCCTGTCAAATGTTTACATCAAGAAGCAAATTTCCGAGCTGCGCAAACTCAACGGACACTGTCATCATTGAATTATGGTATTAGCAATATAGTGTATGTATATATGTGGTGACTTAATGCTTTTTGCCATCCAACTGCCATATTAAATCACGTGGTTTGGATTCCCTAATTCATGATGAGACGTCAAAACTTGGCAAATACAAACACATTAACTGCTATTTCGGCCGGCGGTGGTAAACTCGTCGCCAAGATTACCTGCTCCACTAATCCGACATGTAAATTGGCCGCCGGAATTTAAGGGTTCCTTTAATCCCTACAGGTAAATTGGTCGCCGAGTTTTTATATCGGAACCAAATAGAAAAACAAATGGTGGACTTTACTTTGACTAGTTTATTAAAATTAACATTAAATATACCATGTACATTATCGCAGTCTCAAAAAGACATATTAAGAATGTTAAAAAATGAATAAGTTTAAACAATAAATATGTATGAATAATACAATATTACAACACATTAAAAATACAAAGTACATTTTTAGTACACAATTTTAAAAAGGGGCATGATACATTATAGTTATTATAAGTAAGATGTACATTTTACGTAATGTAGTCGATTTATTTCCCCTGATTTATATCTTCTGACCATATTTTCCAGTGATGCTAACTTAGCTTTAACATTTCTGTCTTTGCAATTGGTACTTACATCAAAACTTTGTATTTTTACATACGTTTCTGTTTGACATTCTTTTAACTTTTCAAGGAAGACATATATGGAGGGATGTGTTGCGTAAAAGGAAGAATTAAATTTTGCTTGAAACGATTCGCAACAATTATTCGTTCTTGTAACCGAGGCACCTTCTTCGGCCCACATAGAAGGAGGAAAGTTTGCGTTTTCGACGATATATGTCTCTAACAAATAGTCACAAAATGTATCCAAAAGTCCACTTTCTGGTTTGTATGACATTAAATCAAAGACAAAACAGTCCTCCACTTCATTTGGATTCAAATAAGTCAGCCCGAAATTGTTTTTGAGCCAGATTCCTATTTCGGTCTTTGATTCATAATCAGAACTTAATCCGATTGACTTAATCTTTCGATATCATGCTTGATGTAAATGGAATCGGCAGCCTCTCACTTTTACATCTGGCCAAAACCACCTTAATGCTAGGTGGATGGCCTTTTCAAAATCCACGAAAACTTGCCGTGGATTAAAAGTAAGGCCATACTTTTCATATATCTTGCATTTTAGTAGGTATAAGCATGTTTTATAGCAATCAGTTGTCTTACTTGGAAGCAAACAAAAAACTAATGGAACATAATGGCCATTTTGAAGTCCGTGAATAGTAAAAAACTGTAAGAAGAACTACTACTACTACAATAAACAAAAATTGTTCACCTTTATTAGTTATCAGCGTTTCGCCGTATGTGCTGCTGAGAACTCCATGCATTTCTTCTAGGTTCTTAGGAATCAGACCTGGAAGGATTTTGCGGCGACTGTTATAGATATTTCTTGTAATGCAGCCAACATCAGTAGTTGTAATAGACGGTGGCAAATTTGTTGCTAAAGCTCTACAAATAATTTTTGAAGGCTTTTCACTGATATCTTCTCTTGCCTTTCTCTTGCATGCACTTGAAATTGCTTTTCTGCTCACTTCCTTTTCGAATGCTCCGTGAGTGTGCGCATCTTCCCTCCGGGATATCAGGTTCTCCGTTCCAATAGTGTAAAGCCTTGCTTTACAATGCAACCTCCTTTGGCAACACCTCCATGATGTTTCCCCACTTTTCAAGACCTTGTCTTTGGAAAACGTAAAATTTTCGCACAAAATTAAACTTCTCCCACGTTCACTTTCAATAACTGACACCAACATTTTTCACTATGATTCACTTCACTCGAAGGTAGAAATAGCAATGAATGAAAGCAAATTGACAAAAAACTAAAAACAAATAGATTCCAGATTTAAGTTATATATGCCCAATAACCATTAACCTATTTTTCCGTTCCTGCCGATGCAGGTAGGTACTCAAGAAAACTCCGGCGACGAATATACATGTCATTAGTAACCACCCTTTTCGAAATGCAGGTAAAGGGATTACCTTGGCGACCAATTTACATCCGTCCATTTCGGCTTGTTTGGTTGGCAAGAGCACAACCTTTTTGACCTCATCAACTACATAAAAATATTTAAAAGTAGGCGTGGAACAATTATTTAGAAACAAAAATCTACTTACGCGAGCTATACATTACACTACATTTTTCACAAATTTAGTAATAGTATTATTCAGTCCGGTTTCAACATTTAAAAAATAATAATTGCTTACAGTTTATGGCTTTCTGATGAGTCCCAATAAGAACGAAAAAGCCTGTTATTGTCTATCTGTACCCCAGGGAACTCATTATCTTTGGCGTCCCTGTATACTTTAATGCAAAAGATAGATGCACTACTTTGTTCGCCTGCTGCTAAAATACTTTCTTTCCCAAAAATAATAACATTTATTTTCTTTATTGTAAGGTGAATGATGGTTAGATATTAATATACCTGCCGGTACTTTCACCATACGCGACTGTCAATTTTAGAAGCTCAAATTAAAATAAATCAAATTATAAGCTTTTAAATTAATGAATCTATCTTGATAAGTCTAATCATCTGTTCAACTTTTTCTAAAACATTGCGCGAAATTATACACATCCATCACTTTAAATCGAAATTCTAGCATAAAGAGGCGGGTCAGTTTTATGTCAAATTGTTGGTATTTCGTATCTCCATATTTCTTCATGAGCCTTTTTAATTACATTTTTTGTTATTGGCGAAAAAAAAATGTTTTAATAGTGCTTTCACTAAATTAATCTGGATCATCAGATTTTTTATTTCACAATATCGTCATAGTTTAAGAATACTACTTCCTATATTATTATATTACACTCCTAGATAAAGTTACCGAATTTCAGTGAAATTTATTATATACCGGGTGATTCACGATGAACTTGCATTATAACTTTTGAGGAAACTACTGAAAATATTTTTTTGGAAATCTGTAGGTTTAAGTTTATCGATATGCTCTCCTAAACTAAAATATTAGCATGTTTCTCTCACTTCTGGTTACACCGGAAGTAGCTTCAACTTTAATTTTTTAAATACAATATTCTTTATTATATTTTTGGTTTTTGCATTAAATTTTACATACATTTTATAAAACACGCTTTTTACCTAAGTCTACTAAGTTCTGAAATATTTGCATATTTTGAAATTATTTCGTAAATGCATAGCGATGAAATTTTCTGTATATATTTTTTACCTTAGCTCCTGGACTAAATTTTTTATTATTGTATAGGTAAAGAATCAACCAATCTCAAAAAATAATTAAACTTGGAATAAAATATACAGGGAGGTCCAATTAAGGGCTCATTTTAAAAAACTTTAAACAGTAAAAACTTTCTTATTTTAGATAGAACCCCATGTATATTTTTATTTTATATGATGATAAATTAACTGCTCCTTAAAATTCTATAACATTTTCTATATCTATAACAACGTGTTTTCTTAGAATATCAAGTTTTTTAAAATGAGCCCTTAACTGTGACCTCTCTGTTTAATTAATGCAAAGTTTAATTATTTTTGATTTAGATTGGTTGATTCTTTAACTATACAATAACAAAAAAATTTTAGTCCAGGGGCCAAGGTAAAAAATATATACGGCTAATTTCATCGCTATGCATTTACGAAATAATTAAACAATATGCAAATATCTCAGAAATTAGTAGACTTAGGTAATAAACATGTTCCATAAAATTTAATTAAAATTTAATGCAAAAACCAAAAGTATAATAAAAAATGCTATATTGTATTTAAAAAATTAAAGTTGAAGGTACTTCCGGTGTAACCGGACGTGACAGAACCATGTATATATTTTAGATTAAAAGAGCATATCGATAAACCTAAACCTACAGATTTTCAAAAAATTATTTTCAGTAGTTTCCTTAAAATTTCTAATGCAAGCTCGTCGTGCATCACCCAGTATATAAAAGAATTAAAGCTAGCTAATATGAGATTCTTTCAGCTGATGTTTATTCCGTTTTACAATAGTATTTAAGAGAACTGTTATTACGTACTAATAATAAATATGCTTAGTATTTATAGCCAATTTTGCTTCATTAGTATAAAAGTTAAGGTATATTTATATTGAATGCTTCGTGACCAAAATCTTACCCCAGTAACATTTTTAAGTAATTCTCCAACTAATTCTTGGCAAAACGTTGTCCTCCCGCCAAAAGTGGTTACTCAAAAGGGCTTATACTACTCGACGTTGTATATTAATTGTCGGATTTACGTGAATATATTTTAGTTTAGCACCACGATGATAAATATCGGTAACTTAAGTTCTTGCTTAAAGCGTCTCCCAAGAAAGACCACTCGCGACGTTAAAATTTCTTAGATTAGTAAGCGTCGTTTAAAGTTACCAAACTTCGCCTGTTGTGACGGAGATATATCAAACGTTCGTAGTAAAGGACAACTAAATCACTTATCATTGGAGATCAATACAGTTCGCCATCCTGTTCCCAAGAATGGGGAACAGGCTCCATTTCATTTAGCTGCGGCATTATATAAACTACTTTAAAGTTTAACATATTTAATTTTAAACAAATTAACAAGTGCCACAGTTAAGTTGCCGAATGCCGCCCTGGAATTTTTAGGGTTATTTTGTTCCTTTTCTCGGGTTCTTATTTTCTTTAGGTCCGCTAAATTAATCGCCTGGTAACTTTACCGGCCAGATAATTTCTTTGACAACAATTGTCTCAACAATGGTTTCTTTTGCCTGTTTGAAGGTTGGAGACAATGATGTTTCTTAAATGATAAAAGAGTTTTGGACTTGCATTGTTTTTACATCACAACGTTTCAACTGGTAAGTATCTCCAGTCGTCTTCTGGTGAATACTAAATAAGTAAAGTAACTACAGCTCTATTTATACTAGCTAGATGCACTGGAGCATGACCGAGATGGGTGCAGTCATGCGTTTAGTTCGTGTGCGGTATTTTAAATTTAAATCTACTTAACGAAGGTTTCCAGATATTGCTTATATCTAATGAGGGCTTACAAAAACAATTTGGGTTCTGGTATATGCAGCTTCCTTGAACTTCCTCCAATGTGTTTTTTATGCAGGATTTGAGCTTCTGTCCACTTGGTGTGATGACCGTGTGTCCAGGCATGGTCAACTGCACCTGATTGTTCGGTTTCTTCTTTAAGCTTGTTTTTTCTGTGTCCCTTGATCCTAGTTTCAAGTGGCCTTAGGAGAGGGCACACGGTCATCACATCAAGAAGAGGGAAGATAAGCTCAACTCCTGCATAAAGAACCACATTAGAGAAAAAGGAAGTTCAAGGAAGCTGCTACCATATACCAAAACCCAAATTGTTTTAGTAAGCTATCATTAGATATAAGAAATATCTGGAACCCTTTTTTAAGTAGATGTAAACTTAAAATACCGCACACGAACTAAACGCAGTACTGCACCCATCTCAGTCATGCTCCAGTGCATCTAGCTAGTATAAATAGAGCTGTAGTTACTGTACTTAGTTAGTATTCACCTGAAGACGACTGGAGATACTTACCAGTTGAAACGTTGTGGTGTAAAAGAAATAAAGACAATGCAAGTCAAAAATTCTTCTATCATTCAATGGTTTCCTTGTAAATTATCTTGACGATAAAGTTACCAAGTGATGGATCCAGCGGACCTTTACAGTTTTACAGAAATAAGGTTTTAAATCAGTTGTAAATTTTAACCTGCATTGGAGGTTTAAGGTTATGTTTGCACTAGTTTGCGCCACCTATTATTATTTATTATTATTGGTATTATTAGTGATAAATATGAGCAATATTTTCAACTTTTAAGTTTAGATTTTCCAACTTATTGCATGTTCTTGTTAAAATAGTTAATATTTTAGAATGAACGACATTATTAATTAGTTATTGACCCAACGTTAAAATGCTATTTCGGCAACAAAGTAGAAATATCTAATTTAAAAAACTTAATTTAAAATAATAATTCTATTTAGTTCTTCTGTCGCTAATAATACTATTCTTGATGCAAATCGCAAAAACGAATATTCAACATTCCGCAAATACAAAATCTCTTAAATATCCTGGAACTAATGACATTAAATACAGTGACGAGACAGCTTTACTGGTCGATCAAAGTGTCGGTGCTGTGGTTTAATTATAATATTAGCAAATACAAAAGCTCGTGGAACGTGAACTGGGTATAGTCAAACACGTCCATTGTAATATAATATGTACTACAGGCATCTGGGAGTTATGCGCCTGCGTGCACATGCTATTTTTCTGGCTTCTTGCTAATTGTAATAAATATGAATTAACTCCTTGTTTTACTAGGATTCCATATACAAGGTATCCCTTAACTTATGGGCCGTAGAGTAACTGGAGATACTAAAAAATATAAGTTTTTTTTTTGATAATTAAAATATTATTTTAATTATGTACTATGTTTTTGTATGCTTTGGGATGTTTAAAGGGAAATATCTTGAAAACCGTTAAACATATTAAGATCAATCAAGTACACCTTTTTGACTCAGAAAATGCCTTTCTTTAAGAAACTATAATTGAAAAATACCTAATATCACAGGTAAGAAAAAAAATCATAGATTTATGAGGCCCAGTGTATGCAACTAGCGCCCTCTAGTTTGAAACTTAGAAATTTCTACAAATTCTTATTTCTTGCTCATAAAAACATAATATTGCCGACTTTCACTTCGATTCATTAAACCGTTTTAAAATTATGGCTTATTTTCGAGAATAAACTTTTACTTTCAACACCCTGTATCTCTAGAACGAGTAACAATCCGAAAAAACTTATATGACTTAATTGGCTTAGTTTGATGTCTAGTATCTCCAGTTACTCTACGGCCCATAAGTTATGGGACACCCTATACAGTGTGTCCAAAAAGTAGGTAGCAACATATGGGACACATTTTTTTATTACCGATTTTTTACAAAATTTTAAAATTTAGAAAGTTGGTGCATACCTTAAAACTATAAACGCATATCTCATATTTCACCTGCGGCTACTAGTACGGGAGCAAATGCCATTTTTTCGAAATTGTCTTAAAAGTAAAGTACCTTAATTATAAAAATTACAACAAAATTTTATATGAAAATGTTATTGCAAATTAAAAACTTAGCTCGAATACAAGAGTTGAGTTATGTATCTCAGTTTTCATTTTATTTTCCTAAATATCAATTTTTTCCTAAACGGTACGCCCTGGTCGATTTTCTGTTAACACAATTTTAACATATTTATCAAACAACTTAGCTATGGATTCATAATAAAAATGCATTAAGTAGTTGCAAACCTTTTAAAACTTTTCAATAATACGAGTTGGTTTAGATCAGCGGTTTCCAAACTTTGTTTTCTTATAGACCACTTTAAAAATTTTGCTGGTTCCGGTGGACCCCCTGCAGCTACATTTCTACCATATTCCCAAAACTCGACAAAAAATGTGATGATTAGATCTAACTATGGAAATTTTCGTTGCGGCTGAGTTTCAACCACAAATTAACGGGTTTTGAGAAAAAGGTGAAAATTGATTGGTTAATTAATTAATTGATGTGCTGTGAGTGGATGTCAAAAAAATAAAGTTGGACAATCAAAAACCCGATTTCATCCAACTTTACTTTTTTGACATCTACTCACAGCACAAGTAAAGTCGCTGAGCTTCTTAAAATATTATCTGCCTACATTGATAGGTGAAGTCAAGCCAACATTTTAGTTCTTCACTATCGAAACCAGAAAAATTTTCATGGTCCCCCGCTTACAAATTATGAACCCATATTTTTTTGTCACGCCAACGTAGACCCCCATCAAGTCTCCCTTGGACCCCTTGGGGGTCCACCTGGACCACTTTGGGAATCAATGGTTTAGTAATTAGGGTGTTGCCCGCATAGTTAAACAAATTTTACCCAACTTGTGTTAAATTCATCGAACTCGGAAGTTTAAGCACTCCACCTACGGCGGCGTGCCTAATTTGTTTCCTCCGTGAGATATAGACATCATAGCCACTCTTAAACGGTAGTAAAGTTTTGAACTTGCATTGTCTTTATTTGTTTTGAATCACTACGTTTCCAATCGTCCTCAGGTGAATATTCACCTAAGGACGACTGGAGATACTTACCAGTTGAAACGTACTGATTCAAAACAAATAAAGACAACGCAAGTCCAAATCTCTACTGCTGTTCAAGAAACGCCATTGGTGACATTTTGCAAACCAACAAAATCCCTCTAAACGCTATTTTAAACGTGTTTTTCTCGGATTCCACACAAACAATTTTGTAAAAACCTGTTTCATATGCAGCGGCAAATATAGTTATTTCCAGCGAATCAAGAATCTGGTTTCAGGTATTAGCCAGTGCGGAGATTTTAGCGTCTGAAAAATCGAATAGCGGGATTTTGTTGATTGGAAAATGTCACCATTGTCTCCAACCTTTAAACAGACAATATCCACTCTTATTATACAAACTACTATATATTTTGATTGGTCGATAAAATTTGTACTACTAGTAAGGTTCGGACGTAACCGATGTATCAAGTCCTCGACTTCTTGGCTAGGCTATACATATCGCGATATCCTTTTAGGTATCTCCAGGGTCTGCTAACGTCTGTACATACATTGACAAGACATTATTTGTAACATTTTCCGCCAGCTGACTAACATACAGGTTCGTGTATTTTTACATTGGTAGTTTAATTTTTATTACATGCGTTTGAAGTAAATTCTATTTAACCAGGAGCTTATTTTATGTTTTAGATACGGGTTCGAGTGGTCCCGCTTAAATTTATATCAGCGGTATTTTTGAAAAACATATTTACTGTGCAACTATTTAGCATTTTTTCAATTATGTTTAAATAAACTTTTAAAATCTTTTTTAAAACTCTTTGTTAAATTACAAATATTATTACTGGAATAAATAACTTCTAATTTTTTTATTTTAAAATGATCGGTAAGTTTGAGCTTAAACATCCGTATTCACTACAGGGTTTAAAATTTAGACCATCGAAATATTTGGATTTACAGTCTCACAGTTGTGTTTTCACCTTGGCATTATTTTATATGCCATATAACGCTTTTGTGTTAGTTTGATTTTTTTGTAATTAAATCGTCTTACCGATAAATAAATTGACCGGGATGTCGTTGCAAATACAGTTTTAGTTCTATTAAAGAACACAGTACGTACTGAAATACGTTTTTCTTTATAAATTTAAAGAAAAACCAAAAAATTATTTACAATACATAACATAGTTGACTTATTCTGGCACTGTAATATAATAATAATAATAATAAAATATGTATAAATTAGCGGACTGTAGTTTTAATTGACAACTTATAAATATTAAAAACATTGCTTTTTCTTGAACCGAATCCTGTCCATCTTTATTAATGGATTTTTAAAAACTTTTTAAATTCTTACTATACAGATATTGGAGAATGTGAAAGGTATTTTCATTCAAAAAAATAATTTTAAATATTTTTAACAATAAAATTCGAATAAAATGAAATTAAACAATATGTGTAATGTTTATTTAAAGGTTGAAAACAATGATGTTCCTTGAATCACAGAAGAGTTTTGGATTTGCATTATCTTTATTTGTTTTGAATCATAACGTTTTAACTGGTAAGTATCTCCAATCGTCTTCCGGGTTTCATTGCCCTAATATTGATAAATTGCTTCCTATTTGATAAATATGATCTAAAGACGTCCAACACGATACTCCTAACACCATAGAGCGTAAGTACATTTAGTAGCTTATCATAAGGTATACAATGTCACAATGTGTTGTACGCATGTTGACCGTCCATATGTAACTTCATATTTGCCGCCCCACTCGAGTAGGTACTACACTGGTACGTACGCGAAGTATCGCCTTTGGATACTAAATTGCGTCACAGCATTTAAAAGTAGAAACTTTTGCCTTCGATTTAACAGCTCTCTTCCTTACCAATAGACCTAATTTATTTTACAGATGTCTATATGTTTACTGTTGTAATTTATTCAGGTGATGATTGGTTAGAAAAAGTAGGCGCGAAATTTTCTTGCCAATTCTAAAGCATATGTAACTTTATTAAAAAAACATTTAATATGGTTTAAACAGCTATACTATTATAGCCCTCATGTCTTAAATCCTTCGTCGCTACGCTCCTCGTGACTTCTCGAAACTCGACGGTCGTTTAATAAAGGTAGCTGTTTCAATCTTGGTTAATAATGCCATTAAATACGCATGTAGTTTATTCAGGTGATGATTGGTTAGAAAAAGTAGGTGCGAAGTTTTCTTGCCAACTCCAAAGCATAGGTAACTTAATTAAAAAACCATTAACCATGGTTTAAACAGCTATACTATTATAGCCCTCATGTCTTAAATCCTTCGTCGCTACGCTCCTCGTGACTTCTCGAAACTCGACGGTCGTTTAATAAAGGTAGCTGTTTCAATCTTGGTTAATAATGCCATTAAATACGCATGTAGTTTATTCAGGTGATGATTGGTTAGAAAAAGTAGGTGCGAAGTTTTCTTGCCAACTCCAAAGCATAGGTAACTTAATTAAAAAACCATTAACCATGGTTTAAACAGCTATACTATTATAGCCCTCATGTCTTAAATCCCTCGTCGCTACACTCCTTATGACTTCTTGAAACTCGACGCTTGATCAATAATGGTAGCTGTCTCAACCTTGGTTATTAATGTGATTAAATACATTTAAAAAAAAATAGGAAAACATTGGAGGGTGCGTCGTGATTAGAAACATAGGAAATCCCATGCAAGTTTTAGACTGTCCACATATTTTCTTCCCTGTTGACTTCAGAGCGGAATTGATAAAAAAAATATGTGTGCTCTTTCGGAAAATATGCTACATATTATAATAAAATTACAATCGACTGACTATTTTCTAAAGAGTTTATAACATGTCCAGAATATACGACAGTTTAGAAGTACGGATCTGAATAACGCCTAGTTTGTTTAAACTTTTTTGCCGATCTATCTTTATTAAACCAATATTCTACCGTTGGGTAATTTAAGAAATAATTTTATATCAAATTCCACCATGGTACACGTCTATACATACCTATACCATTTTGTAAAACAAATTTTTAAAAAATGAGGCTTAAAATTAAATAATAATTGAAAATGACTTGGCAAAATTTGGTTCTTGGAAATAACCTGTAAAAAGTTCTGACATAGCATATACGGTTAACTAATTTGTTGTGCTATAGTCGAGGTAGAAATATGGCTGGGTAACCTTTCTCGCTTCATTTTGTATTGTTTTAATTTGAATCTGTGTTCTGAAACTTATATCTAAAAACTATAAAATAAAACATTGCTTCGTGTGGTTACAGATGTATGAAAAAAATTATAACTGGTCATCAACCACAATGTAACTGCTGATAAAAAATGTTGTCGTCATTCTGGAAATTTTATGATAGTAACTTTTGCAACTAGTTCTGTTAGAGTCATGTCAGCTATTGTTCGTCTCCACAGTGAAACAATCCACGAACAAAAAATTAATTGAAATTCAATAATTGTAAGTTTTATGTTAGGTGTCACAAGTATCAGATTATCCAATTTCACGACTTCTACTTTAATATTAATACACTCTTAAAACTGGCCTAGTATCAGAATCTTAGTTTCAGTGACAAGAAAAGTTAGTTAAAATAGTCTCAAGAGGAAACTTAGTAACGGAGACCACATTTTATTGTTAGGCCAATTTCGGTATTGGTTACTAGTCTTCTTTGTCATTAGCAAATTAACTGTTTTTTAGGTTAAAGAGTATGTTTGTTGCCAGTACTAATTTGTTTGGAAAATGCATACAAAATTATTTTCGAACCACCTGAAAGTTTCTTATGTTATAAGGTCATATTTTGTCAAGACTATGTCAAAATACAAATCACATTGCACCACCAAGAAGTGAATACTTTACTATTGCTTTAGAATGCAACCATCACCTGCAAACCGATTTCGAACTCTTTCGTTCTTGTCTGTACAGAGTAGGTGTCTAGACCTTCCAAACAATAGTCTTGATACTAAGAATTAGAATATTATCAACCTTCTAGGGTTGTGTATAACTTTTAGCGCCATCTCTTGGTAGCCTGGTGCATTTTGTTAAGATAAATATTTCAAGTTGTTGTGGGAACTAGATAAGCTAAATGGTTGGTTGCAACATGCCACTTTGGCTGCCAATACTATAATACTATAATGAAGTTACGACTCTTAATAGATACAGTGGAAATATCGTGCACAGAACAAGGACAAAAACATTTCTAGTTTCGTAGGAGGAGTTAGTAGACAAATGTTTATAAAAATAACTGTTTGTAATTGGTTGAAGAAAGGGTTCCATTTTGAAAAGTAGGTACAAGAATCTTCTTTTTTATGAAGGATTGCTAATAATTCCTGATACGGCAAAAAGGAATCCCTTCTCTACTTTGGTAGGGGTTACAAAATATTATAAAACCGCAAAGAAACACTTACTCAGTGGAGTTGTTTAATGTATTCAAGTGTAAGAGTAACCTCTGCCCGTTTGGTCACTCAAGTCTCTCTAAATGATGTAAAAACACAATCCCAGAACCAGAGCACTTTCCAGCCAGTGAGTAAGTGATGTTTGAAATGTTTATTTAATTGTTAAATTGTTTCTCTTGAACTTACTTGAAATAGCATCGTATGTGAGTTTTAAGGGAACAACTCTTTAGAGAAAACTTTCTAAATTTACTAATTTGACAACTTTATTTTTATTTCTGTTGTGATCTGTTCTACTGTTTTGCTTTGCTTCGCTATCTATTAAACATCCTTGATTTTTCAGTAAATCAGCACAACAAATTAAATAAATTCAAACGTAATTTCAAATCATCTAAGCTACATGTTCCAGTCGCCTACCATATCAAACTAAAATTTTTTGTTTAAACTAACCAATTAATAGCTAAAACAAGGGATTATTGTTAGGTATACTAAAGTCTTTCTGGCAAGAAAAAATTTGCTTGAGCGATCAACGCATTTTTACTACTTCTTGTTTTCAGGGACACCGCAAAGTACGCCACTGTACATCATAACATTTAGGTACAACTATTGTTACTGAACATAATCAAGCTTTTCATAAGGTATAAGAATCACTCGCAAAGTTTGCACGATACAACGCACAGTGAGATCTAGCTACCAACAAGTTGAAATAAAGCAAAGTTCTACAAAAAAATCGGTATTTCTTAAAATATAGCAGATATCAAAAATTTGACAAATAACTTTCTTTGCTATGAACCAGTGGTTTAATTGGCGTAGAGTGATAAAACTTTAAAATATTATTGTGAAAGTTACACGCCATTAAAATTGAAGCAAAAATCATTGTCTTCTTTAACACCCTGTATATAAAATTTTTTGACAGTTAAAGAAAATCCAATATTGACAATTGTTTCTCAAGGAATGAATCTGTCAACCACTCAAAACTGTAGGTCGATATCATATCTGGTTCAGAAAATATTAACTGTTAAATTTAGGCGAAATTTTTCTTGCTCGAAAGCAATTGTCCAGCAGTTTATATTAAAACGAATAAAGCCTATTAAAATGGAAAAAATAATTGGGTCCATCCAAAATCAAAAAGGTGGATTAAATGGCATCGGCACAAGTATCGTAGTGGATTATGTAACTCAATCATCGCATCGTCTATACTAGTTACTATGAGGCACGGCTGATACTTACAAAACAATTCAGTGCCGTAAATAAGCAGCAAAGGTTTTAATTTTTTTTCTTTCGCCGCTAAAATAAATGGATGGATATTTAATAACCACTGTTTTACCACCATGAATTTGCTTTTCATGGGTCCCTATATAATCTAAGTTAAATTGGGATTTACAACTCAAGATACTTTTGTTTCATCCTACCTAGTGTTTTCTTTTTGTTATTCATAATAGAAAAAGTGATTTTAAAAATTAGGACGCTTAAAAGCACAAAAGAATAGTCACTATTTGGTGAAGTATCCCAAAAAATCTAGGTTCTATATTAACCACCAAAAATTTCAAAAGTTAATATTAGCGAGGAATGGGTCGGGCAAAAGTATTTGCTAATTTTTTTCGCCAATTTTTTTTTATCTAGAAACTGGTAATTTATCAAGAAAGAAAAGAAACTAATAAAAAAGCAATAACATTTTTTATCAATATTAATAACTGACTACGCAGTCTAGATATATTTTACGACACAAAACTCTTTGGTGTCTGTTTGAAGCATGGAGACAATGATGTTAATTGATAGGAAAGTTTTGGACTTGCATTTTCTTTAATTTGTTTTAAATTACAATCATCAAGTGAATACTGAGTTTTTGAGTTGAAGACGACTGGGAATGCTGATCAGTGAAAACGTTGTTATTTAAAATAAACACAGACAATGCAAGTCCAAAACTCTTATATCACTCAAAACTTTTTGGAATTCGATCTTAAAGAATATGAATTTTACAATTTATTGATGTTTGGCTTTAATTATATTTAAGTTATGATTAATATAATATCAACTATGGTAAATAACAAGGTGTTGCATCAAATACTAATAACAAGAATCATTTTTTACTTTTAAAAATATATTTATATAAACTTTACGAAAACATATTACACGAACGATGAACGATATGCAACTATCCAAAGATAAAATCCTTAACTGGAAATGGAATATATAATAATAATATATTAATAATGTCCGGTTGCACAAAGAATTTTAATAACAATTAACTAATCAGCCAGTTTGACCGTGACATACATGACACTGGCAGAAATAATTTTTTCACAATCATACTGGACCGGTTACTTTAATTTTTAATTTACTAATTAAACACCTTTGATTGTGACTTTTAATGCCTGTCAATGTCAGTTAGGTCACAGTCAAACTTGCTGATTAGTTAATTGTGATTAAAAATCTTTGTTCAACCCAACATTATGTTGCGATTGTCCATATCGTACTCGGATGTTTAGTTCCTCATTAGATATAGACTTCATATCCACTCTTGTTGCACCAACTACTGTTCTACAATTAAATGTGCATTTTTACTTTCTGCAAATTAAAAGTATTAGATTTTGTGATGTATACATGAGCAAATTTTAAAAACATCGGAACTGTAGCAACTATCAACGTCAGCAGAATTTATAATAAATGTATGTAAATGCTATTACGGTTGTATTTTATGTTGATTGTTCCCGGGGGTTCGACCTAGACCCGCGGTACTTGGGCTCAGTGTATCTCAGGGTCGTCCTAATCCTTGGAGGTGTTAATTGGGGTCGATTTATACTGTACAGACGGCACGTATCAACTGGATCCCGTTCTTCATCCACTTTATTGGAACTTGACTCTGGCAGGCCAATAGTACTGACGATATTTTTTATACGCTCTCGCCGCGCTATAGCCCGATCATTGATACTTAAGGGCGCCGGCATAAACTCGGCATCAAGATTTAACCCACTTAATCCCTCTTTAGAACAAGCTTGACATTCCCCTATATCCTGTCCAGATAATTTACATGATATCCCTACCTGAATATTCCCGAATCCTTCCCCTCTCCATTCCTGTAATGGCGAGGGTTGTGATTCCTCAAAACCCCTTATTTTAGATACTTCTACTTTTCCCTGACTTCCCAATTCCTTTTGAAATTTTTCTGCCCCTTCCTGAGTGTAATAATTCTTTACCCCCCTTTTATCAACTATAGGAAGAAGGGCGGCTCGCCGCCGCTCTTCCTGGCGACGACGCTGAAGGCGCCGCCGCTCAGACCGACTATTATAAATACTTTCCTTCTTACCGATCGCAACATCGCCGGCAAGCCGTCGCGGCCCAGGGCCGCTAGCCTCGCCGACGATGTGGACTCCCCTACCTTCTATGACTCCTCTGTCTTCCATAATAAACAAACAAATAAATTCGACAACGATATTTATTGGTAACTCGAAACACGTTTATTGATTGCTTGGCAATCACAAACAACAAAGAACTATAACAATATAAAATATTGAAACAAGAACAACACAATTTCCCCTTAGGAGGAATAAAAAATCATAAATACCAACGGTATAAATATAAAGTAATATTCTTATATTTTATAACAAACTAATCATTACCTTTTCTCTGACAACCCGTGATTCTACTTTCCATTAATTTAGTCGACGGGGTAAACTGTTGAGTCCTTCCCCCCTTTCTCTGAGCACTGAATATCTAGCAAAGGTTATCCCCACTTCTTCCCCCCTAGATTACTAAATAAGCTTTATACCAAGGATCTCCTACTCTCAGCCCCTGGATAACACTTCACAGAATTAAAACTTACTGGCCCGTGGCCCCCCTTTTTTAAATCTTTAAGGTATCTTACCCCCCTTTCTATTCCCGAGGTATTCTACCCCCCCTTATCCCGGCTGATCCCTTGAACCCTCTTAAAAATATTGCTCACTAGTAATTTTTTCGTCAGAGATTAACCCCGCTTTTCACACTAAAATATATTTATGAATTCAGCAGTTTACCCACGTATTACGCGTCAATTTTTACTGAAATATTAAAAAGATGAATTTAGACACCCGAAAGAAAGACAAATGAATCGTCCCGGCACGGCTTCTCCGGATAAAGCCTGCGACCAAGGGAGTCGATTTGAACGATTGCATTTTCTTAGTTTTAAACACAATTATCGTTTAACGACAGTAATGAGTTATTCAATTACGCATCATGATGTCCTTTTATCGACCGCCGAACTATCAACAAATAATTTAACACTCGATTTACATAAGAACTAATTAAAGGTGCAACACAGAAAAACTTAATTCTCGCAATGTTATTTACGGCACCTTGTTAAATAGAGTTAATGTGCATGTTGTATATACTATATTACATCTTGTCTGCAAGAACTTTTCACTTATCTGAACAGGAAGTTGCTACAGCTGGTAAAATACACAGACTGGATATCTATATTACTGTTTCTTGTTTGAAAATTCCTGCTTTATTAAAAATACACGTTGCATGAATTTTGTAATTCTGTGCTCTCTGTAATTAACTGTGAAAATGAGGAAACTTCTCTATAGTTTAACTGTCTGCTAAATAAATGAACATTGATGTGTTGGGTTACTTTATTCAAACTACGGTAGGTAGTTCAGTGGTAAAGCTACCGCATTCAGCAACAGGCGACCCGGGTTCGATTCCCGGGCGGGTGTACAATAAATCAGTATATACACATCATTTGGATTGTTTATCGTCTGGATTACCAGACGTTAAATAATAGTGATTATTTAAATGAAGCATTCGGCTGCAGTATAATAGCTTTATCTGAACTCTCCTTCAGCCAACCAATTTTGGACAAACATATTCTAATTATGTACAAAATAACAACATTGTCAAAAATAATGCCGCTAACAAAATTGTAGGCGACTTGGTTGTGTAGCTTAAATGGTTTTGATTTATGTATTAATTATTTAGTATAAGGAGACAAACTGTCCCTTTTTACTCACTTCAGGAAGATGTTATTCCAGCAAGTAAAAAGAAACAAAACCTTTTTAATAGACAATATATGACCGAAAATAAGAAGGATACAATTTTATTCAATAAACGGTTATATACTGTAACGTCAAGAACACTTACGCAATTGGAGCAAAGTAGACTGGTTCTGGAGCGGTACTCTTTATAGCTTTGGAAATTTAGACTTGAGTAGTTACTCGGGCAGAGGTTACCCTTACACTTAAATACTTTTTACAACTCTCCGAGTAAGTGTTCCTTCGAGCGTTTAGAAAGTTTTGCAACCCTTAACAGATGCTATGTTAGCAATAATTTTGTAAGTTAATAAAAGAGAAGATTTCCCTCGATATACTATTCAAAATGGAACCCTTTATCCCAACCAATTCAGACAATTATTTTTATCAACATTCGTCTACAAACTCCTCCTACGAAATTAGAAATGTCCTTGTTATATACACCATCTTTCCACTTTTACTTATCAGACTAAATAACCATTAAGAATCTTAACACCTTAGTGAAGTATGGGATGAGTAATCCATCCTTAAGGGTACCAATCCATAGCCGACAATATGTAATTTCAATTTTTAATTTTTTATAAAACAAACAACCTATGCACCATGGCGTTTAAAGGAAATTAGGACAATAAACTTAAATCTCTTGGCCTATAAGGAAAATGTAAACTTTAAAGGTTAGACTTTTGTACTGACATAGTGGGTCTTGATTCCTAAACTATAAAAAAGTTATCTGTAGTTAAATATCTAACAAAAAACGGGTTTTGTATAAAATGGTTTTGCGTGCATTCCTTATTTAGGCACTAAAATATTACACCCGTATTCACTAAATTTAGACCATCGAAATATTTACATCTATAGTCTCACAATTGTGTTTTCACCGTGGCATTATTTTATATACTGTATAACGGTTTTGTGTTAATTTGATTTTTTTGTAATTAAATCGTCTTACCGATAAATAATTGGACCGGGATGTTGTTACAAATACATTTTTTTTTTTTTTATGATAAAACACCTGCACTGTAGGAAAAATCCTTTAGGGCGCTCTGGGAGCGGTGCGAGTGCGAAAAAAGCTATTAACGTTGGTCTTGAAACGTTGAAGATTGTATTCATTGGGAAACACGACCTCAGGAAGATCATTCCACAAAGATGACGTCCTCCAGATGAAAGAATTCTTGAACAATGAAGTTCAAGGAGTACTAAGCTGAACAACATATGGATGAGCGGCAGTGGTTCGCCGTGTATTTCTGTTTTGCATTGCCCTAGGTGGAATCAAGTGGGCAATGTCAGTCGAACACCTGCCATGAAAATATCTGTAAAAGAGAGCCAAATCACCAACCTGTCTTCGATGCTCCAGGCTATCGAGGGTCTTGGTCAGCTCGGGGTCGCCGATCAGACGAACGGGTGTGTATAAATTGGATTTTGGGTTTTCACTAGAAGGTCGTTAATATACAGTAAAAAGAGGGTAGGCGACAATATGGACCCTTGAGGAACACCGGCATTGATGGTGAAGGTGTCTGAGAGAAACCCGTCAACCGCCACGTGCAGAGAACGGTTCTTAAGGAAGCTGGTTAACCATAAACAAAATCCATTAGGCATACCGTAGGATCGCAATTTACTTAGAAGTCCATCGTGCCAAACACGATCAAAAGCCCTAGAGATGTCCAGTGCAACAGCCCGGGATTCTCCATGATGTTCGATGGTGTTGCTCCAAAGATGGGTGACATATGACAGAAGGTCACCTGTTGATCTGGACTTACGAAACCCGTATTGATGGTCGCTGATAATGAACAATTTTTACATAGGTTTTATCATTCGACGGGTCTAAGTTTGGCCTATTTGAGCGCCAAAGATACAACATTTGAGAGTGAATTTCTTCTGTAATTTTAAACTACTCTTGCCGTATATATGCCGGTAATATGTACCGAAAAGCGACCACTTTTATTTAAGTTTTTAGTATATTGTTCGTTATATCTCGTTCCTGTATGTGTATATGCGCGAATTCTTCCATTATGATAGGACTGAAAAGTATTTTCGTACGAAAATACTACGGTTTTCCAAATATTATTTTGATTGATATATGTGTGACCAAATTCTACTCTTCTTTGTTAATTCATTGCTGATGTTAATGATATTTTGTTTGTACTATAATGATTCTTTATATCAGAGTTTCGAATTCTTAGCCTGGTAGTCTCAACAGAGCCGGTGAAGTTGATTTCTTTCTTGGCTTTCACTGCAATGTCAAAAGGATTGTTTTATAAATAATTAATTGAATATTTATTTCATATTGAGCTAGCAATTTTTGTTGTCCTAAACCTTCCTTTCCAATAATATTTGCAATTCACTTTAGTCAATAAAACCGTATTTTGTGAACATTTAGGTACTTTATTTGCTATTGTGATCACATCGCGCATTCGTGTGATTATTATTGCTTTTTGTTCTTCATTTAATAAAGGAAGGCATTTTTACAGTACATTTTTTGACAATCTGCAAAGATAAAAAAGTCAAATTCTAATAGCCCAATAGCCAAGATTAAAATTTTTATATCCTAGTTTTTACTTAACGCGATGGTACCTAAAATATAAATTTTATTCTAGTTACTTAACATTGTGTTCAGAATATATTTTATTAGGCTAAGTTATTTGATATTAGAGTAAACATTGTCAATTATTGCGAGTTAAGTTAGTCGTATGTATAACCTCAAACTACTAAATTTTTTTTCCATACATTTATTTCTAATATTATGGATGTACGTGTTACGATATACTTCAAAAACATTTCTGGAACATCTTTGCTCCTACGATCTATCTGGCTTATCTTTTTTCTTACTATAGTCTTTAGGGCATCAACATTATCTTACCTTTGATTCTGAGTTTAGAGTGGTTAGATCTTGTGAGTGTTCTCATTAATTTATCATTTAAAATGATATACTTAAAAGTTGCGTTATCCTATTGAAAATGCAGATTCCGTATACTTATATGATCAAGTTTGCCTAAGAAATGATTTAGAATTCATTTATAAATTTAACGTACCTTTTATCAGTGAAGGTGCCCGAATAAAAACTGATTAAAATTCTTGAACCAATTAAACCACACCAAACATTAAAACTGAAACCGACTTCTGGAGCTCTTGGATGTGCTAGCACATATTTTTTTCTTAGATTAGTAATAAAGGCTTTTTCTATATAAGACAAATTAGAGTCTAATTTAAGAGTACTAATAGTTCCGCTAGTTTGCTAATTTTTCCGTAGTTCTTATGTTATACAATTTTATGCAATATGATACCCATACTGTTTCCGTACTCAATCATTGCAGTGATATGATTTGCATATATTTTATTTACACAACTTTTAATGGTATGACACTCATTTTAATTAAATAAATAGAAGTATTTTGCTATGTTACATGAATATATTAACGATATTTTACAGGGATTTTTAACTGACTGCAATACGTTACAGTTTGCCTCGCATTACTTCGAATTCGTCGCATTTCGTTGAGTTACATTAAGACCACAGTACAAAATTTTAAACGGCCACTTTTTTTAGAGAATCAGCAATAAATTAAATTTACTATAAAACTTGCTCAGTAAGCAACATATTTCATCGATATTAGTGAATATTAGGGAAATTAAAATTAATACAAAAAAAGTGCTGTGGGCGAAATTTTTATCGAACTTATTTAAAATAATCATTTGCTAATCTCGAAGGAGCATAACCTCCTCGCCCTCCTATATCTATTCTCGTCAAAAAAACTTTTAATTTTTATTTCACATGGCTTATTTTTCTATTTGTATTAAATTAAGGTCAGGTACTGTCTTCCTAGTTTTCTATTCTGGATTCTAAAATTTCAACTTTTAAAGAATATTATTTTATTCTGGGTTACTAATGGTTTTAAGGTTATGTTTTAAGACACCAAAAAATAATAACCTGCTTTTCATACCTTTCTCTAGGACCAATCTTGGTAGAAACGCACCTATTAATAGGAGGTTGTCATTATATAGGGTTAGGAAAAATTACCAGAACTGTCAATTATTTTAAAAGATACATGTTAGCAAAAAACATCCTATATAAAAGTTGTAAGGCTCTTAAAAATCTACAAATCTTTACTAAATTGGAATATACCGATTGGCCCAAAACGTTGTAGAGAATTAAAGTTATATATTTTTTAAATGGAACACCCTGTATATTATTATTTATTTTGATCGTTTAGATAATTTATATCATTTTTTTATTAATCATACATTATGCCTAAACTTATTATTTTTGTGATATGTGACATATATGACATTGCCAGAAATAATTTTCTCACAATCATACTGGCCTGGTTACCTTAATTTTAATTTATTAATCCTTTGATTAAGAGTACAAAATGATTGTCAATGTCATTTATGTCATAATCCAACTTGCTGTTTAGTTCATTCTGTTTAAAAATCTTTGTGCAATCCAACATTTTTGTGTATTAAAAAATGATCTAAATACAATTTGGGTTCATCATATTCCAACACGCATTTGGTAAATACAGAAGGAAAATGTGTAATTCCTTATTATGCAAAATTTTTAAACTCGGGTTAGGAAATCATAAAAAGATAATGAACATGAAGCATGTGTGCTTAAAAAACACTGTTATTTTGTGAAATTTTTAGTAAATATGTACTATTAAAATACAATTTGGGTTGAGACCGAAGACCCCGCTTCGAGCTTAATAATTAGTTTCTAGCAACATTATAAAAGAAAGATAATGGAGCTCATTTTACCTGAATCAAATGATGCCCGCGTCAGTGCAGGATTAAGCATCAAGCAGTTTAGGCGGCTACCTAAAAATGGGCCTTGCCCCTTTTAGGGGCCCCGGGACGTGAAATAAAAAAATATATAATTTTGAACTTCAAAGATTGTTACAATTAACTTTCTAAAGATGAAAAAACATATTTAACTTTTTCAACCTTCCACCTGACTGAGTTTGTATTAAAAAATATACGATTGTTAACTTATTTATTATATGAAGAAGTAGTTCATACTTGAATTGAAGTGGCAAGTTAAATGGGGAGAAATATGACTCTCAGTCAACCTTTACTAATATGGTAATTAAGAAACCTCTTTTTTATTGTACTGTACATGTTTCGAAAGTATGCAGGTTAGTCTTCAGCAGAAGTATAGCTTATTTTGGAATACATACTAGGAATTTCTGAGTGACACCCTCGTAGAGCTTTTGAGGAAGTTAATTTATTTAAGAAAAGTGATGAAGAACTTCCATAGAAGTAGGGAGAAAAACATACTACCAAGATCTATATTGATAAAGGGTATTTTAAAGTGACGAAATGAGAAACGTTAGGTCCATTATATTATATACAAAACATTTGTTACATATCAGACGTCATATTTTTATTCTTTGTAAATAATATAAATATTGGTTTATAAAATATTTTGTCCACGACTACTGTATACGATGATCATTATACATGTGTTTCCTTTATAATAATATCCATTATACACTAGTGTATAATATCCATTATTCATTAGTGAATAATGATTTCAATGCGATTTTGTACAGAGTGTTTCAAATTCGATGCTCATCATGGATATCTCGGAAGCTATAAGCAGAGGCGTATTAACACTTGGAAGCGCCCAAAGCCCTGGAATTTTTTTGCGCCCCCCTTCTACAGTGGCGGATTTAGGATTTGTTCCAGGGGGGGGGCCGCCAGTGGCGTTTTTTCGTGCCGCACGCGAAATTTTTTTGGGTGTTACACCCTTTTTTGGGTTTAAATAACCGTAAAGCTTAATCTGCGGCAATATGCCAGACTTTAAAAAACTACGTTTTTTTCTAACCACGGTTGAAATCGCTTAGTTTCATATCTTGTTTGGTTATCTTAGTTTCTCTTGGAGTCTTGGCGCAAAAAAATGTAGCGCCCCTTTCAGATTTGGCGCTACAAGCTTAGGCTTGTTCGGCTTGTACTATAATCTGCCTCTGGCTATAAGAGATACAGCTTCTGTCGAATCCGGGCAAAATTAAGGAATTTTGTGCTCAGTAATATTGTAAAAAAACTTTATTTTTTACATTATTCGAAAAAAACTAAAATTTTAAGTTTTTGTTTTTTTTATTTATCGGATTTTAACCGCTACAGAAAAACATATACAACATTGTTGAAGCAACTTTTTAATACGGACATGCATTTTATATTTTTATATTTGAGACCCTTTAAGCTCTAAATTCAACCATAATAATTTTTAGACGTTTTGATGTCATCTTTACATCATCAGGAATTTGGTAAATACTTTTAAAATAAATACGGTTCTGGTGTCAGTTACTTAACAATTTTTACCAAATATAGCATTCCAATGAAAGCGGAATTTAACAGTTAAGCTAGCTCCGCCGTGAAATGCCTAATGTAAGCTAGCCTAAATGAATTAACTATAAGTAGAACATCTATTTATATCTGTTTCGAGCAAATTTTATTAATTAGATTACCGATGCGTAGATTAAAGGGCTATCGAACTATTAACCAAAAATTACATAGTTGATTGCAGTTTTTGATAATCATAAAATATATCTAAACTAGATAATTAGAAAGCGAACAAAAATTCTAAATAAAATGATTAAATGAAAAGTTTATACTTGAGTGTTTGGCTTAATTATGTCAATAGATGTAGTGAGTTTGAGTTGTGGTTATGTTCAACGGGCGATATTTAAATTGCGGAGGCTTACTCAAAAATGCACTCGAGAAGAAGGACACTTGTTTGAACACCTAATATAAAAAAAAAATTACATTTTGTTTTTGATGCTGGTCTTTTCTCTTTTAATTTGTTTCCTACATAATATATTACTCATATCTGGTTTGATGCAATTAATTACTAATTACGAATACGAATTCTAGAAACACGGTAGTATAAAGCTAAAAAAGTTGCTTTAACAATGTTGTCTTCGTTTTTCTATAGCGGTTAAAATGGGTCAGATAAATTAAAAACAAAAATTCAAAATTTTAGTTTCCAAAAGTAAAAAAGAATGCTCTTTTTTTTACAACATTACTGGGCACAAAATACTGCAACTTTTTCCCCTATTAGACCGATGCTGTATCTCTTATAGTCTCCGAGATACCCACGATGAGCATCGAATTTGGGACACCCTGTACAATAAAAAAATCTTTCCTGTTCTGATTTAGGTAATTACGCAATCCGCACATTGTATCCATTGTACCTTTCACAGACTTTTTATATTTCTGTTAGGAAACAAAGTAAGCGCACAAACGAACGAGCGCGGCGGGCATTATAGTTGATTACGGGTTGTAAGTTGCAACTTTTAATGGCGTATTTTGTTAAGCAAGATCTTAAATATCCAAA
Source organism: Polydrusus cervinus (assembly GCA_935413205.1). Taxonomy (NCBI): domain Eukaryota; kingdom Metazoa; phylum Arthropoda; class Insecta; order Coleoptera; family Curculionidae; genus Polydrusus; species Polydrusus cervinus. The sequence continues at coordinate 51,114,726 of OW284514.1, forward strand.
GACTTCATGTGCGACCCTGGCTAATGTACAAACGCAACAAGAATTCAAAGGTGTAGGTGGTACTTGTGGTACTAGTGCGCTAACGGTTCTTGTATCGCGTAAATTTTCATTTCGTTTTGTAAAAACTACGTTTTACTTATTGGTCTCGCTATTTGTGTAATTTTAGCTGGTATAGCAATAATTTTAATAGAACAGGCGAGATCGTGGCCCAATCACGTGACATGAATGACATGCTGGTTAATTTTAGTTGTTAATTGTATGTGGAAAAAGAGAAAAAAAAGTGTTAGTTATTAGAAGTCGAAATCTAAAAATGTTTCTTTATGACAAAACATTTTGGTATTTATCTGTTATAGCTATACACACCAGTGGCGGCCCGTACAGTAGGGCCACAGTGCCATGGCCCTATCTACCTGTACACAAAGCTTTTATTTTACACTCATAATTATTATTACTTTGTCTCACTACGCTTTATTCTTTTTGTATATGTGAATAACTTATACATTAAGATGTCGATATCTGATAACGCATAACTATGCAAAAACTCCCTAATGGTGACGCCGCTAAATTCCCTGCCGCCACGCTGCTCCGGCCAACTCTGTATTTGGCCCGATGTTAAACGTATACGAGAGAGATAATAACATCAATGAATATATCGCCATTTCTTACTGACGCGTAAGAAAATCGGCCTTGTTTGGCTTGGCCAGATCCTCATATATTGTCAAGTGGGGAAGAATTAAAGGCGACAAGTCTCCATAACGCCTACTTTATTATATAATATGAAAGGGCAGTTAAAACGGTTACATAAAATTAGGTTTTACTTACAACAACATTATTGGCTAGGGACGAGCTCTCTAGGGCAAAGGGCTGATAATTGGAACAGGACTCTGCGCGGCTACTGACCCAATATTACTTATCTGGACCGAATCGTATCTACCCAAAATGGTCGTGACTTGAATGGTATCTTGCCGGAATGGTGTCGACCGGAATGGTATCTACCCAAATGGCGTCTTTTGCATAGTACCGACCTGCTACTTATACCAATCAGTATCAATAAACTAACCCAAACAAAAAAACTAACCAAAACAAATAATTGGGTCAGTAGGTATATTTAATATTAACTTTTTAGATAATAAAATGGAATTTTGGATAAAATAGGATATTCATATATGTCTATATATGACAATATGATGCTATATTTTATCGAGAGTGAGAGTTCCAATCGGGTTAGGGCACTACTAGGGTATATAGATGCTTTCGGCTTTGTTACCGCTACCAGATACTAGGGGAAAGCTGTTTTTAAAACGGTTTTGTCTGTCGACATATTAATTTTAAAATATTTTTCTTTTAAACAGAGTTTTTACTATTTATTATTCTTGTAGGTTAGGTTAAGGTCAATCTGTCAGTAGATTATATTTCTGATTCCGGGTGGAGGTGTATCAGTTTTAAAATGAAAGAGGAAATACTTAAGCGCTTTAGGTATGTTGTCTGCCGAAAAACATTTTGTAAACAATATTGGTAAGTTCAAGAACAAAAATGATTGAATCATTTTCAAATAAAAACAAATACGTATGGAGTTTTTAATAAGAAAAATTGAGTGTTTTGTGAACATATTTTATTAGAACTACTGGAATACCTTATTAAATGCTCCATTTAATTAGTGGGTAAGTTTTTTCGATTTTTTTTTAAATACAGGGTTTTAAAAATTCAATGCATTATCATTACTATCTCGGTAACTATAAGACATAAAGAAAGGGTAAAATAGAGGCAAAGTGGTATATTTTAATGCTGAACAATTTGTTGAAAAGAAATTTAATCAAATTTCGATGACTTTCGTAGATGTCCGAAAAAAGAAACGAAAAACTTGTTTTTATTTTTTTTGACAAAATAAGTACTGATTATTTTAAGAAACCAAGAGCACTTCTTAAGCCACTTTTCGAGATAATAATGTTAAGAGGTCAAAAGCTACCCAAAATTTGAAAAAAAATTCAGATCCGTATTTAAAAAAATTAAGTTGATATAGGTATTTAAAAACGAACGTCGTATGTATCTGAAAAATAAAATTATTTTCTTGAAGAGAATAAAAAATTGTCATAAGAAAGTGCTCTTGGGTTTTTAAAATAATCAATATTTTGCCGTAGAGAAAATAAAAACAAAAATTCATTTTTTGTTTTTTTTTTCGGTGCTCCGGAACTCATTGGAATTTAAAAAAATAATAATTCAGCATTAAATTGTGCAACTTTGCCTCTATTTAACCAAATCTCTACCTCTTATAGTTACCGAGATAGCAATGTTAATGCATCGAATTTGTAACACCCTGTATTCTCATTAAAGATTCTTGACGTGATGTTTTGGCCCCACCTGTATAAACTATCACGAGCCGCCACTGACCCACACGGTTGGTTGTCATTTCTTTTTGGACTGTTACATGTAAAAGTATTTTATTGCAATCGGCTTTGCATTTGGTTATAGTTTTAGACTAAAAGGGCTTAAAATTAGGGGAATATAAAATATTGCCCCCCTTACTTGTTTTTCCTTTAAAATTGAATCCCAAAAAATTAATTCTGAAGTAAAAACTAAGCGTTCCCGATAAAAACGTAAGAAGAACGTAATATGCGCACTAAAATACATCGTTCCTGAAAAAATCATCAATATTGGCATGGTGTAGCTATAACAGATCATTACCAACATTTTAATTACGTAAAATAAAACGAATTTATTTCTTGTTATTTTTTATTAAATTATAAAAAACTCTCATTGCGGTCATTTTGTAGTTGGAATTTAACACCAAAATTTATTTCGATCAGCCCTTTTTCTTTAGATAAGTTTAATGAGAAATTAACTCATTTAAAAATTTACATTTAATAATTCTTTTAGATTTTTTTTGGTTGAAATCGATTTATAATAATAAATAATTACTAAAAAAAAATTTGAAACTAAAAAATATAATAGAAGAAGAGTTTCCTTTCATTTCATCAGATCCATCCCCAGACATGTTTTGCCATATCATGGCTCATCAGTAGAGGTAGGATCCGACAAAGAAAGAAGTAACTTAAAACTGCTTTAAGCAATAAAAATAAATTTAAATAAAAAAAAGTAAACTGTCCAACGCGGGATTTGATACTCCGACCATTAGTTGGTTAAATGCCTTACATAACCCTAAACGCTAAATGTTTCAAGTATTTGTAAAAATAATTTGAAACTTTTTATAATTACCTTAATCTCTTCGGTAATGGCATCAGCGAAGTACTAGGCGAACATTAATTATGATCCATAATAGTTCGTTAAAATCTACAACAAAATATTATACGTTTATGAAGCAATACAACAATCAAATATTAAATAAAACATTCAATTTAATGTTCAAAATTATAAAGTCTCATACTAAAACCGATCTAAACATCATTTGAAACTACGTTAAATAAAACATCACAAACTGATGACGGTTTGAATACGTCTCTGCCAAAATCTGGGGAAATTTTAAAGGTCCCGAGCTGGCCGATATCATGTATCTGGATGTCAATTGTCGAAAAATGAGTTCTCTGGTTATTTTTTCTATAGAACATAGTTAACTTACGATTTATATTTTTATGCCAATTTTAAAACATTCTACACAAACTACACAGAGACGGTATGTTGTAATTTATTGTAAGATAGATATTATTAAATATAAAAAAAAAATAACAAGGCGGATAACTGTTTTATTAGCGAGTTTTTGCCAGCTTTCGCTATTCGAATTTTCAGACGACAAAATCTTGGCGTTCGGTAACTCCTGAAAGATGATTTTCTGTTTCCGAGAGAGAATGTTTGTTTAGCGGAATTTTTCAGATCCATCCCTAAACGCGTTTCGCTATATCATGGCTCTGTAGTAGAGCTAGAATCCGATGAAAGAAAGGAACAATTCAAAGCTGCTTATGCGTCATTTGGTGGACACACCGGTAAGATGTAGCACGAAGCGCCATCTCTGTCGTTTTTAGATACTCTTGAGCAGTTATTATTTAAAGGGTTCTTTACAAGTAAGCTTTTATCAAATAGTAATTTTCTGAGAGAAAATAATGGTTTTTAATAGATGTCTGCAGAAAAATATTAAAATACCATAAATATAAATTAAAAAGTATCATAAAAAATGTGTCCAGCGAAAAGTTTTCGTCTAAAATATCATTAGAATTGGAAAGGTTATTCCCCTTTTGCATTGAGGTTAGGTTGTCAAAAACATTTGTGAAAGCCATTAAAACCGAAGACAAAATTCCCACTAAATTTTACGAGATATCCAACTGTTTTATTAGCGAGAATGCCCTAGAAAATAGTGCTTACGCAAAAAGTTGTTTTAAGTTAAATTTTTATTACTTTAAAATTTGAAAGCTTAATATGTCAAATTAGTCAAATCAGTTAATTAAGTGGTGAAATATTTTTGTACGTTTTAGATATATTTGATATTGCTACGATCATTTACTTTCGTATAAACCGGGTCAAAATTGTATATGTACACTTAAGTGGATCCGGGCGTGCAAAAATTTCCCATGTTAAATTTCGGTTTCTTTCAACGGAATTACAAAAAAACTAAGCAAGATTTTAAAATTCTGTTTTCCCCAATTTGGTGGTAGTTTCTATGTGAGTGCGAGAAAGTTATTTTCATGTAGAAAAAAAATCGTGGAAAAAGATATAAGCCAATGAAAACCATAAAAAAATTTATATTTGTATTATAAAAAATATTGAGAATTATTTTTTTTAAATCAAAATAACTTTCTCATATTCTCCAATATCTCTAAATTTAAAATGTTTTTAAAAATCCGTCAATTCCGTTAATAAGATAGCAATATTTTTAATATACAGGTTGTTTCACGGTGTATGGAATGTTATACGTTTTCTTCAAAAATTTGGTTGCTCAAATAAACAACTGTACCGTAAAACGGGGTTACTTTGCACCGCTTTTTGCACAATTTTTTTTTATTGAAAGATAAAAATATCTTAATACTAATATAACTATTTTATGATTTTCGGTGGATATCATTAGGCTCATTAACTAAGTCTCATTACATTTTTAAGCTGATTCATTGCAAGATTAGGACAAAAAATCGACTTACATCCTGGTGCAAAGTATATCACGGAAAGGGTATACTTTGCTCCGGCGCGCCACTTTATTTTAAACTAGTTTTACCGTTTTATCCACAATTAAAGCAAAGTATATACGAGTCATACTTTACACCATTTCAGATATTGTGCAAAGTATCCTCCATTTCGTAAGAAAGTGGGGATTCTTTGTACCAGTTGTACGGTGCAAAGTATTCCCAATTTTATATGGAAATTGCCAATGTAAACAAAAAAAAAATAGAAAAACCTAAATATGTATTTAATTGACCTATTTTATTACCTGCATCTCTAAACTAATAAGGTACCTGCGACAAATAAGGCCCACCTAAGACAACATTTTTTTATTTTTAATTGAAATAACATTGAAGAATTTTAAAATATATTAAACACAAACTCATATAATACTCTAATCAGAACACAAACCAAAATTAATTTAAAAAAAAACCGAACAAAAATTTTGTATTTTTTTAAAAACACTGTAATTGGGCCTTATTTCTGCCAGTTACACTAATAAGGCCCATATGGTATAAACGTAATAAAAGGTTAAAAAGTAATCGAAAGGGCATTTAGCATGATGTTTTAACAAAGATTTTACTCGAAATAACATTTTGCATAATGAAAATTAAACTCGTAGACGTCACATTCGATGCAAATATAGTCATCATCATCATCATCATCATCATCATCATCAGATAGTGTATACCTTAAACAGTCTTCGTAAGCCCATGTATTGCAGCAAATGCAGCGCCTCATATCGCTTTGACGGGATTCCAGGCATAGTGGACAGTACCATAATGAATTATTCTTATTTACTGTGCTTTTAGAAATAGAAGTGCCCACTGGTAAGGAACAAGGCCCACGTTAAAGTTTGCCTGGGCCTTATTTCTGTCATGCAATGCGTGAGGTTAGGTCACAGTTACAAGAACAACAATCAAAATCCCTCTAATTTTTTGTCAAGTGTCAACCCTTTAAATGTGCTACTTACCAACAGAATTAAACTCCCACTCTTTTAGTTAAAATTAGACTGCGGCGAAAGACTTAATTTTGTGTTAATATTAAAAAACACATGTTTGGGTGCTGGATTTGAAACAAATGGCTAATTTCACGGCGAACAAATGCGCGGGGGAGGTGCGCTATATATGTAAAATTACTTCTACTTATAATCGAGCAAATGGGTAGATACTAGAGGTGGAGTTTGTGTTTTTTTGCAGTTTTCTGCAATGTGGGCCTTATTACATGCTGGGCCTTATTTGTCTCAGGCCTTAATTGTACATGCGATTGAACGGGTACTTACAGCTTTAAAATGTGACAATTTAGAGGTTATATATTATGGCGGGAAATGATTGACAAATGACGGAATGTGGGAGTGTCTAACCTCTTGAAATGATATATTGATTTCTCTGCACATGAAATTAGTAGAGGCCTCCGGGCCTCAAATTAGGATGAAGCATTGTGCTACCAAAAATAATATTTGACAGCTTTGGTGCAAAGTTACTGTACTGAGTGCAAAGTAACCCCGTTTTACGGTATATCGTTTTAAAATATTTCAGTAAAGCGGCGTTACCGCTTCTGCCCGAAACAGGTGGCAACATCGTTTTTCTAATTCCCTATACAATTCCACGTATATTTTGTATAAAATGTCATATTGCAGTTAACATGTCTAAATTTAGTTATTTATGAGATATGGCATTTTCAGACTTTAACAGGCCGTAGCACTGGAACGGCGCATCTTATTGAAAAATGGTTTTCACCTCCCTACCTTAGTTTTTTATGCTCTATCTAAAAAGTTACAAATTCCGGTTTAACATGTTAAACAGTAAAACATTTTTTTTGGTTTAACATGTTAAACCGGAAGTGGGTATTTTTGGATGGAAAATAAAAAACTAAGATAGGAAGGTGAAAACTATTTTTCTCTTAGATGCGCCGTTCCAATGCTACAGCCGTGAAAGTCTAAAAATGGCATATTTTAAACGGTAATATCTTAAGAACTTTTGAATTTGACATAATATGACATTTTTTACAAAATATGCATGAAATTGTATAGGGAATTAGAAAATAATATAATATATAGAGTGTTCCATTTAAAATAATGATGTTACCACCTGTTTCGGGCAGAAGCGACAACGCTGCATTGTTGAAAATATTTTAAAATGATAGACATCCGTGTTGTTTTGACACGAATTTAGAAATATTGTTCGGATGCCCCGTAGCAATAGAATAAAGTTTTTACCAATTTCTAATAATTTAGTAATTAATTAAAATATGTACTCCTAATATCTAATATTAACAATTTTTAAAGCGCATTCAGAATTTTTGTAATAAATGTTTTTGGTAAATATTCATAGATTGGAAAAGAAACTACCGATAGTCGCTTATATTTAATTTTTTTTTCTTTAACGCGGAAACAAAATGCAGCACTGTAAAATGTATTATTTTTTAATATTTATGTTCCTTTAGGGGGGATACCCCTTTGCCCTTCTCCTCTAGCTACGCCAGTGATCAAAACGCATGCAGTGCTTGCACTTGCACCTAATGTAAAATGGCGTTAATACATTTTTAGGCATTTTTATCGCTCTGTCTTATGTTTTAACTTTCATTATATTGCTATGATCGCACCTTGAAGTCTATTATTGATCTAAACCAGCTCGTACCCACTCCAAGAAATAAGCAGTTAATCCAATGTATATATTTGTTCCTTGGTTAAAATTTACTTTCAAGTTCATAGGTGAATTCGTGGGAGAAATACCACGATTCAAATGGTGCTGAAGTGTGAAATTCGACGCAAAAATTATGCCCACCGACCATATAGTTCTCGATTGTATTATAGATACAAAAATATATTGCATTATTTGACCCTACGAATGCATATGAAGAATCTTGTTGTCATGAGCGCCACATGCGGGTCCAAAATTGGATTTCTTGGGTTAGTATCTCAAAAGAGTTAAACTAAAGTGAATAATACTTTACTTAAGTTTAAGAGTCGCTGTTTAAAAATACACTGTTTCAGAATGATTATTTTTGCAACCATTTGTCAGCGCATGAAAATTCATTTTGTTTTTGTTCAAAATTTAAACTGTTTAATAGTACTTTTAATACTCAAAATAATTAAATTATTTTTTTACATACATAAAATTAAAAAAATAATTGCTGGATTTGATTAAAATAAGTTTTAATTTAAAAAACATTTCTTATTTTGGTATCATGTCATTATTGTTCGAATTGCATGTAAATTTATTTTAATACTTTTGTTGGGAAATTCCAGTGGAGGTTTTAACTAAATTTTAATTTTGACATATATTTAAATGTACTGCTAACTCATTCTGTATTAGTTAAAAAATGTGTCAATATTTTGCCGTAGGTCTTTATGCAAATGATAAAACTCTCTCCATATTCCATATTTTCCAAAAAATAACCATTATCTAAATCCAATTTGAACACTTTAAATTAGTAAGTCCGAATTAATAATAAGTAGGTAAGTCTGATCGCTATCGCCTCGGATACAGTCGTATGGCCTAGGTCTTTTAATATTCCGCGATTAACTAGTCGTACGACTACTAATCTAATAGACGTAAGCGTATCGACCGAGCCGGGCTTTGTAAACTACATTTTAAACGTAATCCCACAAAAAAGTCCAGATTGGACGTTCTGGGTGGCCACTTTATTTTCTCTCTTACATAAGCATGAACCACCATAAGATTGAACTCGGTAAAAAGTACTTAAATAACATTTTTCCAGGTCTATAGAGTGGGCGTGGACACCTAGATCGCCTGATCTCAACCCGCTGGATAATTTTTTGTGGGGCTACGTTAAAAATTTAGTAAAAAAATCTAAGTCTGACTCCGTAGGTATGATTAAGAAGTTTTTCGACGGGTGATACGAGAAATCTCTCCACAAGTGGTACAAAATTTACAACAGTACTACAAGTTCTTAAGGTTTACTCAAAAACTAGTATAATAAACCTCAAGACATGCTTTGCTATAGTGCGTGGGGCGCCCATGCTTTTTACAACTCGTTGATGCTGTGCGATTGGTTGTACGTAAATATTTCTGAAGTACGATTAGAATTTATGTAGCGATGTTGCCATTGTGTCGATATGGTATTATAATAAATAGTAAATGTTATATAGTTTGAGAAAACAACTATTAATTATAATACTATACCGAACGCTTGTATACAGGATCCTGCATCTGACCTCTCGTTTTCTGTAGCTCAGTTATTTTTTAGGTTCGAATTTTGCAAATATTTAAAAGGATATTACTGTAAAAATTTGTAAAAAAGGTCTCGAAACATGAAATCCAATGCTTTTTCACTTCGATATACAGGGTCCTGCATCTCACCGCCTATCTTTTATAGCTCAGTTATAAATTAAGTTAAATAAAGAAAACATTTCTGATCATGTGTGTTCAAAAATAATAAATCCAAAAAATTAACGAGATATCGTAGCCGGTTCTAATTTGGGCAGAAAGATTGCTTGAAGATCAGTCTATAACATATCCCAATTTCAAATCGACAGTTTTAATGCCAATTTTTAGAAAAAAACTTTGTCCAAAAAAGTTTAATAAAGTTTAGTTAAGTTAAAGTTTAGCAAAGTTTAGTACAGTGTTGTCTTTTCTTTACTAATTCGATTATGACAAGACACAACACGACATCCAAAATAAAATACGTTAAGCTACTATTTGATCAAGCCATTAAGAAAGTGACACCAGAGAACTGGCGAAAAGCAGTCCGTCGTGTCATTAAAGAAGAGGAAAAAATGTGGGATCTTGACCACCTGATCGATCGGACCGACGACCCGTTAATTATAACGTCAAGAGGAGATGACAGTTTCTCAGATCACGAAGAATATTATGATTTTTTATAATTAAATTTCTGTCCTATATTGTTTTTTTTTGTGTTTTGTATTTTTTTTTATATTGTTTAATAAAAAATAAGTGTACCTAATACTATGTACATAATGCAGGCCTTTGTCACACCATTTTCAGTGTTTGTGAATGGATAACAATAGGCAAAACCCATAAATTGACCCAAACCCGGGTGATACTGCCTGCACTTGATGAAAATAAAGAATTTAATAATTAATAATAAAATATGATAGTGGCTTAAATATTCGTTGGGTCACTCTGTAGTCCCTTTGCATACCTAATGAGCTTTTATTACTCTCCACCTTTTTAAAATAGACTATAGTAACAATAATATCTATACAGTGTATACAGGTATGAAATTACCAGTATTATTATACTCTCATTATATATAATAATTAGTATAATAGAAATTCTTGCTTATGCCCTAATGGCATTCTGAAAAGCCGACATTTTATGCGTCAAAATTTTTACCTGGGAAATAATAATTATTCTACATCAAAAATGCACTTAGATATCTGTAATATAAAGGCAGGTGAAATGACTTGCATTTTTTCTGCAATGATTAATGGGGAGCATCTTATCAAAATGCAATCATATTTATATAAAAAAAGACTGGTTACCCAGTAAATTCGAAATAGGGATTTTTAGAGAATGTATTGTGTTTTTTTTTCGCTAATAATAGTTTGGTAATTTTAGATTTTATAGAATAAAAGTTTATTAACTTCTATGAAAATGCTTGAGTGATTACATTGTAATATTACAGTACATTATTAAAAGACATTAAAAAGTAGCTTTTCCAGTACATATACAGGGTGATTCCTAAGTTGATACTTTTTTCTAGCTGTGTATAGAAGGCATTAAAATACCTTTTTAAAAAAACTCAAAAATAAAATACTTAATTACACTATGGATCAAATACGGCCCTGCCTCACTTGCCCGTTGAATAACATTAAGACAATTTCTGGATGAAGGATGAGCCCGCGCAAGGGAAAGCGTTCTACGTATAATCTCGAAGCAGCAGCCGCACTTTGACGACACTCACCGTAAATTAGCACCATATTTACTAGTTCATTGTTTTCAAATTTTACCATTTTTACGTGTCACCCATTTAAAATTAACTTGCTTCAGAAAAACACTCCCCAGCAGATTGCCAAATAAAGAACTGACCACCGACCCGTAAATTGCATGACTAATAGGAGATAAGACAAACAACATAAAGTATAGCAGGCTACGTTTTGATGACCAGGCCTGCACTTCGATTTTTTACCTCTGTATCTCGCCTATTTTTAAGTTTTTTGAAAAAAGGTATTTGAAAATGTTGTTTATTTTAATGCATTATATACAGAGCTAAAAAAGAAGTATCAACTTAGGAATCACCCTGTCTAATATATAAGTTCACCGAAATCCGTAACTTTTTCACAAAAATATAAATAATTAATTTTCCTCTTTCAAACTTTTTTTCTTACAAGTTCAGTTAATATTAGACAGTTTAAATTGTTAACAATGTAAAATAATAAAATTATCGAAAATTTGTTAGATGTAAGAGGGTTTAAAGGATAATTTTACTAAAAGAAAAAGAAGACAAATCAATTTTAAGGGTCAGGGTTCGAATGCAATCGGGTCAGTTCACATTTTTTGTTTGGATAGATATACAGGGTGTTACAAATTCGACATACTAGCATTGGAATCTCGGAAACCATAGGAGTTAGAGAAACGGTTAAATGGATGCAAAGTTGTGCAATTCGGTGCTGATTATAATACCGCTTTAAAAGTTTTCAAATTCCGAATACTTCCGGTTTTATTCGAAAAAAAAACCGAAATTTTGCAAAATCGTTTTTATTTTTTCCGGACCTTATTTGACTAGCTCTTTAAAAATAAATGACACTTTGTAATTGTCACTCTTTCTCCTCTACAAAATGACGTTACTAAACTAAAGATCCGCCGTTTCGTCTCCGAGCGGCCATCACTAACTTTACTTTTTTAAATACGGACCTGGATTTTTTTAACCGGTTTTTAAACCCTCCTACCCTCAAAATGTAATAGCGATATTACTTTCTCATACAAACAAAAAAACCTAGGATCAAATCTGACTATACTATTAGAATCGGGCTTGTAAAATCAGAACAAATCTACTTAGGAAAGCTATTAACACTAATCTCTAGTTTATCTAAGTATAATTTTAATTTTACACTTTAATCTTTATACAAAAATAACTATATTCGATTAGACTACAGTCTGACACCAAAATAACACTAACCCAAAATATACGACATAGCAAAAATTAAAGTAACTCTACCATATATTCAAAAACAATATATTTGTTGACGCCAACAGTAAGTTCATTTCGAATTCGAATTCAACTTCGTATGGGTGAAATAGGGAGTATATGAAGGATTGAATTGACTATTTTATATTCAACTGGAGTATAGATTTTTTTGTGTTTAGCGATGCTTATTTTCTTAAATGCTTATTTTTGACACTTCTTGTCAGTCTGGCCTGGCAACGAATTACAATATAAATTAAAAACTTTATTTTATTTAAAACATTCATACATAAGTAATATAATTTATTTCATAGGAATTTTCTAATAATTCTAAATTTACTAATTATAAATCCTAATTTTCTAAATGTTCAAAGAGCTTGCCGTTTTGCTCAATAAAAAGATCGATTTCCTTCCAATTTTGGTGACAGCCCTTGCAACCCACCTTCTCCTTATCCTACCAAATGCAACCTTGCAAATGCAATTTTAAAAAATATGAATTTAAAAAAATAAGCAAGGACAATTCATCATTATGAGAAGGTAATATCGTCATTACATTTTTAGGGTAGGAGGGTGTAAAAATCGGTTTAAAAAAATCCAGCTCCATATTTAAAAAAGTAAAGTTGGTGATGGCCGCTCAGAGAGGAAACGGTAGATCTTTAATTTAGTAACGTCATTTTGTAGAGGAGAAAAGTGGCAATGACAAAGTGTCATTTATTTTTAAATAGCTAGTCAAATGAGTTCAGGAAAAAATAAAAACGATTTTGAAAATTTCGGTTTTTTTCTAATAAAATCGGAAGTATTCGGAATTTGAAAACTTTTAAAGCGGCATTAAAATCAGCACCGAATTGCACAACTTTGCTCCCATTTAACCATTTCTCTAACTCCTATGGTTTCCAAGATTCCAATACTGGTATGTCGAATTTGTAACACCCTGTATAGAAACGTTTTTTTAACAAAACAAATTTCCTTCTTTTTAATACAAAATATAAAAACGAATTTCACGGGAACTAAGTGGCGCGGCGTCAGTGGAGATTTTCAAGATAATATAGTGTCATCGTTTGTAGTTTTAATGAAAAATAAGAAATTAGCATGAATAGCCCTAATATTTCCATTTTTATGTTCTGCACGGTGGTTAATATAACTTGAGTTAAAGCATTTTGCTAAAAGAACAAGAAGATAAATCAATTTTAAGGGCTAGGGTTCGAATTCGACCAGGTCAGTTCATATATTTTTTTTTTTATGAAAAATCCTTTAAGGCGCTCTGGGAGCGGTGCGAGTGCGAAAAAAGCGATTAACGTTGGTCTTGAAACGTTGAAGATTGTATTCATTGGGAAACACGACCTCAGGAAGATCATTCCACAAAGATGACGTTCTCCAGATAAAAGAATTCTTGAACAATGAAGTTCGAGGAGTACTAAGCTGAACAACATATGGGTGAGCGGCAGCGGTTCGCCGTGTATTTCTGTTTTGCATTGCTCTAGGTGGAATCAAGTGGGCAATGTCAGTCGAACACCTGCCATGGAAGTATCTGTAAAAGAGAGCCAAATCACCAACCTGTCTTCGATGCTCCAGGCTATCGAGGGTCTTGGTCAGCTCGGGGTCGCTGATCAGACGAACGGCTCTCCTTTGAATGGAATCCAGTAGCCGAAGGGTGTGCTTGGGTGCAGAGCTCCAGACATGAGAGCAATATTCTAATGATGGTTGAATCTGGGCTTTGTAGAGTGTTAAAAGTTGATAAGGTGTGTACAACCTTTTGGTGCGGAAAAGTACACCAAGTTTCTGTGCAGCTGCCTTGGCAATTGCGGCAACGTGATCATGCCAAGACATATTACCTCCCAGATTGACCCCAGCAAATTAATAGACGGTGCCAGGGGAATTGCGTGTCCTGCCATGACTATATCCGGTTCTGCAATGTTAACCTTCTTGGAGAAGACTGCTGCCTGGGTTTTCTTAGCATTAAATTCGACTTGGTTACTGTCACCCCAAGCCAAAATTTCTTCCAGGACATTGTTGAGGCGCAATACTTCATGCTGCCTGCGAAGATGTGCGTCGGCAGCGGATGTTTGGGGAGTCAAGGTAAAAGATGAGACAAGTGTGTTGTCATCAGCAAAGCTATAAATTCGATTTTGGGTTTACACTAGAAGGTCGTTAATATACAGTAAAAAGAGGGTAGGCGACAATATGGACCCTTGAGGAACACCTGCATTGATGGTGAAGGTGTCTGAGAGAAACCCGTCAATCGCCACTTGCAGAGAACGGTTCTTGTTTGGATAGATAGATAGATAGATAGATAGAAACGTTTTTATTTTAAACTCGTCGAAGAAGAATCGATATGTATATGAACTTAAATTTTAACAGTTTAGATTTTAACTTTATTTGTTGTTTGTACAAGTATACACTGCAGTCGATCGGAATATTATGTCCCTTTTTTTTAAGTCTACCAGTCAACTAGGCGGGACCTACAGTTTATACATGGGATCGGAACCACGCAGATGCACTGGTTTATCCGTCCATATTCCAAAGGAGTTCCCCTAAATGTCGATTTATCGGCTCTAAAGGGGCCGCTTCGAGAGTTGACCGGTGTTCTTATCAATAAAAGCTTAGATGTACACCCGCCTGGGAATCAAACCCGGGTCGCCATAGCTCTGTATACCACAGCTCTACCACTAAGCTCCCTTAAGCTTGGCGCGCAGTTATGGGCATGTGTGGTACAATGTGGGTCCGCGAATTCTAGCGAAGCGCAGCGCGTCGCACTCAATACTAATATCCCTATCCTTATATTCATGCGCACCAAGCTTTACCTGGCTTACTTTACTTAGAAGCAAACAGTACTCTATGAGTCATCACGAACAAACCGGGCATTTCCACCGCACTGCGCATGTTGTACCTGTGTCGGACGATGGCAATAAAATTTCCTTTTTTTTATACAAAATATAAAAACTAATTTCACGGGAATTAAGTGGCATGGGGTCAGTGGATATTTTGAAGATAATATCGAGGTATCGTTTGTAGTTTTCAGAAAAAATAAGGAATTAACACGAATAGCCGTAATATTTCCATTTTTATATTCTGCGGCGGATGAATTAATTTGAACCTATATAATTTAAACTAAAAAATAAATGTTTAATTTTTTTTCAAAAAATTAGGAACATTTTTGTTTTCAATTTTCAATTAGACAAGCCAGGAAACAATGCTGCGTTTCAAGCTGGTGTATGGAAGTCTCTTAATGCTTTTTTAAAGTTATTTGGACAAGTCGATCTCTTTTTTCTTGACAAGACTCACCAGAAAATTGCCCATTATAAGTATTAATTTATAATAAATTTGAAATTATACGAACACAAATTAGTTTAAATTATCATATTAATTCTTAAAATACGGTAATACATATGTATATTTACTTATAACAGTTACATATTCACACTAAGTTGTAAATAATTTAGAAAAAAAATTATAGTGGCTTTATCAATATCGACGCTTAGTTGCTTAGTAATGCAAATTAAAAAAAAAAACTCGTAGTTAGTGGTAAAGTAATATTAGTTTATGGCTTTATTATAACTGCAATGCAAAATCTATTAACTTAAATCAATTGATTATATGTCTCTATTTAACAATAAGCCAATCCCACGCTTTGCATTTCCATGGCCACCTAACAAGCAGTACGCTATAATTGGTTTTGTTTACTATTAAACGGTATGAAAATATGACCTATTGGTCCCATAAAAAATATTGCAGTAATGTTCTAGAAAATAATGTCGTACTAACATAAAATTTTAAGTGACTTATGAATCTTAAGACTTACATAACGTGTCACACAAGACATGTCATTTTCACTTTCAGCTGTGAGAAGTATTGTATAAGTAAAAACACGCGTAAATATTATAGTCTATTTCAGAAAGGTGTAGAGTAATAAAAGCTCATTAGGTATGCAAAGGGACTATAGAGCGACTCAACGAATATTTAAGCCACTTTCATAATTTGGCATTGATTTTATTGCAAAATCCTTTATTTGCATCAAGTGCAGGTAGTTCCACCCGGATTTGGATCAATTTATGAGTTTTGCCTATTGTTATCCATTCACAAACACTGAAAATGGTATGATGGGGGCGTGCATTATATACATAGTATTAGGTACACTTATTTTTTATTAAACATTATAAAAAAATACAAAAAATACATTATACATAAATTAAATTATAAAAAATCATAATATTCTTCGTCATCTGAGGAACTATCATCACCTCTTGACGTTATAATCAACGGGTCGACGGTCCGATTGATCAGGTGGTCAAGATCCCACATTTTCTCCTCTTCTTTAATGTTATGATGGACTGCTTTTCGCAAGTTCTCTGCTGTCATTTTCTTAATGGCTTAATCAAACAGTAGCTTAACGTTCGAAATGATACGGCGGTGTGCGCAGCATAGTTACACTATGTTTCTCAGCTATACCTTCCACGGCATATTTCATAAAACGATGTTTGTGTAAATTTGCTATAGATAATAGTTCCTTTTTTATCAAATTATCTTCAAATTCAATAATTTTGGTGGTTAACCAGTCGATAATTTTTTGTTTTCTCCAAAACGAAGTTTGAATCATTTCTGTGCATTGTGAATAATAGTTTGCTTTATCCATAACTACTACTAAATCAGCTGAAAGATATTTTATCATTTCACCAATATAGTCCTAAAAAACCTTAATACCCGTTGACAGGCCTTCCATGAAAGCTTGGCGAGCACTGGTTATATTTTTGTCTTGCCACAATTTTGGTACTATATAACCTTCGTTAATCTACCGTATTGAACGACTGAAAGAACCTGAACTGAACTGAACCTTCTTTTAAACATCCCTCTTCGCTTCCAATATAGACGATTATTGGTCTCTTCCCTTTACCTGAAGACACCTTAATACCCGTTGACAGGCCTTCCATGAAAGCTTGGCGAGCACTGGTTATATTTTTGTCTTGCCACAATTTTGGTACTATATAACCTTCGTTAATCTACCGTATTGAACGACTGAAAGAACCTGAACTGAACTGAACCTTCTTTTAAACATCCCTCTTCGCTTCCAATATAGACGATTATTGGTCTCTTCCCTTTACCTGAAGACACCTTAATACCCGTTGACAGGCCTTCCATGAAAGCTTGGCGAGCACTGGTTATATTTTTGTCTTGCCACAATTTTGGTACTATATAACCTTCATTAATCCACGTCTCCTCAAGATAAAATATTTTCTTCGCGCGCGCCTATGGGCGATATCGAAATTGAACCGAACTGGATGGATTTTCCCAATTTTCCCAAATAGACCATAAATCGTTTTATTAATAAATAATTTTACAGGAATGCTGTTGCAAATAAAAATATAATTTAAGTTCTATAAAAGAACACAGTACGTATTAAAATATTTTTTCTTTATAAATTTAAAGAAAGACCAAAAAAAAAAAACAATTCGGCTATACTTAATGGAGACCGCCAAAGTCTCGTCAGATGCGCGCTCAATTCTGTAATCGTTAGATTATACTAGAAATGGTTGACGTCATACCATCTCATATAATATATTTTTTAAATTAGGGCATTAAAAAAGTAAGTGCATGCTGTATACCTATAGAATGCGGAATGATGTTTTATCAATTTCAAAAATATGCAGTTATTAGATTCCATGAAGGTCATGGAAATATTTTTATAAATCTAGCTTCAAGAAAGACGTGTACAAAATCAAACTAATTGGGACTCTTCTTTTGCTTCTTCTTCGCTTTCGCCGTTACTTTGCTCGTGTTACTCGTCTTCAGTATCATCTTCGTTCTGGCGGTCGTCTTAATCACGGCCTAGTCCATTGGGAAACTGGCTCCCTTGAAACTAACTCCCTACCTTTTCTAGATATAGTAATCTCAACCAATTCTATCGTTTTCCGACAAACGACAATAGTAATTTGTCATCAGTCAGCTGACATCGGAACATCATAATTTCACCAGATTTCTAGTGAATCGTGTGTTTGTGTTCTTTCGTTGCTTCTTATTACGTTTTAAATGTGTTTAGTAGGTACTATTTTGTGATTTCAGTGCCTTTTATTTTGCCCTTGATACACTCTTATGTACTTTTTTCTTTACTAGTAAAGTCAGGACCGAAGTCACCAATAGACTGAGTAGGCTTAGGGCGGAAAAATTTTGACAAAATTTTAAACTATATTTCGTAATTTCATTGCAATAAATGCAATTGTGAATAAACTATTACTATATAGTAAATTTAGTTTATGAGCAGAAAAATGATAAATCAGGCCCTAAGTGAAGCTCAGTAAGTACAAATTGTAAGCCGCGAAATTAGTATTTTAACATTGTATTATTCTTGTGTTACACTTGAAATCATTATGGATCATAATTATCGTGTGCCTAGGACGTCAGTTGACGCCATCGAATCGATCGATCCAAAAAATAAGGTAATTTTAAGTCCCTTTTATTAATTTTATTAGATCGCAACTATTCTATAGTTGTGGTTATAGTTGCGCTACCTGGACCATTATCAACCTTTTCGGTAAAAATCTATTTTACGATGATGACTCCAAAATTATTGATTTTTTCAGGAATCATGAATTAAGGGATTATGATTAGTCTGGAGTAAAAGTAGACGTGCAGTTCAATGCCGATCGGCAAACGACTATTTTTTCAGTTTTAACAATTGACAGCCGCCAGCCGGCGCTGGCCCGTCATTTAACTGTGTGTGGAAATGGAAAAATGTCATTGCAATTTTATTATTAAAGGTTGCTTCTAACGCGCACCCGGCTAAAATAAGTGGTTGGCCTACTAACAGGCTACTGCTACTTAAGAAAACACCTACGTCGAATAGGAATTTGCAATGGTCCCATTGAATGCAGATTTTGCGGTGAAGAGGACAAAACCGCCTTACATATCATATGTAACTCCGAAGCACTGACCCGAAGAAGATTTAAAATCTTCGGAGGAATCCAATGTGGTGATAATCTCCCGCATGACAAACTTGGTAGGAATTTACTGGTTCTTATAAAAGGAACAAATCTTTTTACCAAGATAGGGGCGCACAATAAGCCACTAGGCTGCAGCGCAGGAAGCTTGGGCCGAATGCCCGACCCCCGCCTTGAACCAATCAACCAAAGGTTGACAACACTGTTCATACCTTAACCTTTTTAATACTGAGTGACTTCATACCCCGTAAAGTACTAAGTGGGGTAATTTTGTATCCCAGCTAATTTATTGATTTTTTACTAAACTTTCTAGATATATCTTATATTTGATGTTAAATCAAACACAATTAATAAAATATATGAACAAAATATTTATTATAATAAATTTTACGAATAAGACAGGGTATCCAAAAAAAGACAACATAACATTTTTTGAAGTAACACACTTTTTTCTCTCTATGTTCTATGCAAACAAAATGTTTACTGTATTAGCATTTATTGCGGGTTTCTGTCTTTTTGTCGAGGACAAATAACGACCAGATGATATCTCCACTAAAGGTGGTACACTCGGAAACCACAGTGATCATGTGATCGCAGATTAGTTGCTGGATCCTATCCTTGTTACCAAATCTTTTACGTATTTGATCCTTTACCAGTTCTTTTCTAAGACATAGGAGAAATATGCGCCTAGCATCTAGGTATGACTTGTTCCAAACGGAATACTTTAGTGTCTGTTTAAAGGTTTTCAGTATTCACCTGAAGACGACTGGAGATACTTACCAGTTGAAACGTAGTGATTCTAAACAAATAAAGACAATGCAAGTCCAAAACTCTACTGCCGTTCGGAATACTTTAGTTTCCATAAAATAAAGGAATTTAGAGCTGCGGTATCAATGAGATCACCAAAAATAACCCTTGGCCATCTGTTTCTCACTCTACGCGTAGTGTATTCCTTGACCACTTTGTTCACGGTGTCAACGGCGCCTTTAGTTATATTGTAGTGAAGAAATATAGTCTAATTAGCATTTCTAAAAGGATTTTCACGCATGCTTAACGAAGACGAAATTATCTTTAGTTTTCATGAGAAAAATCAAGTTGGGGTACAAAATTACCCCAGTTAGTATTAGGAAGGTTAAGGCAGTCCTCACACGGGAAAACTGAAAAGAAACTGTAGTAGCTTGGAAAATAGGAGACTGGACGACTAGGCCTCTAATCATTACGGTCGATGCTATAGTCACGCAGTCGCGAGCCAAAGGCCGCACAGCAACTTAAAAATTTGCTCCATATTTATGAGTCACTCAAGAGACTGGAGTAGCGTGGCGACTGTGAACCGGTTGCCGGGTCTCCCTGTTGCGTAACTTAGGTGGCGGCGTGTGTGGGCCCTCCAAATGGACATGTTGGGTAACCTAGTAGCCCAGTGTTCTAGTATTCAAGCTACTACAGTTTCTTTTAAGTTTCCCTGTGTGAGGACTGCCTAATATATCTGTTCAGTTAACTATAGCCCATTCGTCCAGTCACGTGATTGGAAAGGAAACAGAAATTAAGACATTATACAAGTGGGAGTTGAAAAATTTATTATAATAAATTAAAATAAACATTAGTCAGTTTGATCATCAATTAATATCAAGAAAAAAATTAATTTATGTTTGTCTAAAAAATTGCTGAATACCTATTTGTGTCTGGGTTATCAAAAATATTCTTGTTGAAACTGTTGCTTTATAATTATAATTTAGAAAAGCTTTTAGTGTGCGCCTATGGTTTTACCTCTACTAAACCTGGCCCATGCATTTACCATGATCGACATATTTTACGTGCCATGGACCGCTTACTTTTACGTTTTTGGCCAAAAAACTTGCTGAATATAATTCTGGATTTTTTCAAGTCTTTTTCAGAGCATGAGACGCATGGACATGCCTTTTAATTTAATTGAGATTTTATCTTCTTTGTTTCTTTCTTTCTTTCTTAACATTCTGCATTAAAAATCCTACAAGCTTGCTATAGGCTAATTATTATTTTTACACAAAATATATTTCATATCACATTATTATTGAAAAGTTAGTAAAAAAACCGGAAAATGGAAATTATGTTTTAAAAGTCATCCAATTTTCAGACAAAGATAACGCAATTAAAAATTTCAGGAAATATGTTATTTGGAGGAGTTTTTTCCATATCTGAAAGCAGATTTTGTCGAAAATGCGTTGTTTTGGAATTATTCCTTCCTATAATGTCATTTTGTAGAGGTTATAGGCTTCATATTTATAATGAAGCCTATTGGTTATTATCAGTTATAATCAGATTTACCATTCTTCGGTATAAAGGCAAAAAAAGTATAATTTTAGAGGACATTAATAAAAACACTTTCTACGATTTACTTATTCCCAACGTTTCGGTTTTATTTTAAATCATTTTCAAGGATCTAGGTTGAATGTAAAATGCAATAAACTGTCTGAATCTGGCATTATTCACATATTTCACAAAAAAGTGTTAAAGAACATCTTAAGTTTACTCAAATCGGAAAAGTCGTTTAAAAGTTACAGCAATTTAAATAATTATACTTTCAATAGTATCCCACTCTTATCAAGGTCGGTACGCCAATAAGACTTAAACCAAAATGATGCAGAATTGTCTAAGCTTTGTAATGATGTTATTAAAGGCATACCTTAATGTGGACATTTTCGAAGAAATTTAAAATTTCAATATCTAATTTTCAAGTGCGCCCCCTTGCAGCAAAATGGGGAACTAAAAAATTATTTCCTGTATTTTCTCTTAACCACATTAATTAAGAATTTTTTTTCCCCTGAGTTTCTATGCCCAGTAGTGTCCGAGATACGCCGGTGACAATCCATAATAGGACACCCGGTATATTTCACCCTCAAGTGTTATCGTTTCAGTAATTAATTTAAGGAACTCTTTCATTTTCTAAATATTGCTAATTAATTTAATATCCTGGTTCTTGGCACAGAGAAGAAATTGGCAAGTGTTTTATTAATGATGCATTTTACATTTATTTTACGAGTGTCTATTCGTTTCTATTTTGTAAAATTTTAAATAACAAATTTCATTAATTTTAAAACCTGTAACAAATAAACACATCTTGCGATTCGTTCCGAATAAAGTTTTACCGCGATGTTGTAATTGCAATTTTACAATTCTTGGCATTAGGCGTATTAATAGCCAAAGAGTGCACTTAGTGCAATTCATCACGTTTAAAGGTGAACAGACTTACACAATGGAGTTATAATTAAATTCATACGAAGTCCTGTTGCAAAATGTGGTATTTTATGCAAAGGAATAATGATTGAAATAATTGTCTGTGTATTTATTACAAATAAATTAAAATCCTTGAGCAATTTGTAAATTCATCGTCATGGTATTATATTGTTTACTCTAGAGTTGCTTGATGACCTGAAAAAGTTTAAGTAAAGGTTCGTGATGATACGATTAAAGATCTCATCTCTTAGCTTTTTGAGAAAATGCAAATTTCTAGCCAAAGTTTATTATTTACAACATTATGGAACGGGGTCGACCTACCTGGTCTTGATAACAAGAATAATATTTCTATGCAAATAATGGTAAAAATATTGTTAAAATTTGAAGAAATAGTCCATACTTAAAGTGGAGTGGAAATTTAGAAGGTAAGAAATAAGGACACAAAGTCTTTCTTCACTGTTATATTAAAGAAATATTTTAAGAAACTTCTCTACATGTTTCGAACGCAGAAGCATTCATCTTCAGGAGAATAAATAAAAAGAGGAAAAGTAGTTGATATCACCCTAAGTGAGCAACAAAATTGTAGAGTAGAAATGAATGAGTAGAACGGTGAGAAAATAGCTACACACATTGCATTGTAAAGAAGAAAAATATGTGGTTTTGGGGCACTATAAGAGTTTAAATGTAGAATGAAAAGTTTGACATCTGTGTGAAAAAACTGTTGAAAGATATGAAGCCGAACTAAATGGAAATAATCATTTAAGAAAAGAAAATTGTTGGCTAGTCATTTGAAAAACTATGGAGAAGAAGTGGATGTGGATATAAGATTTACTTTTTCCAGTACATATACACATAATCCACTTTTACAACCAATATGAGGTTTTCATCCAATTAAGATTACCACTTAAGTTTAATACGTTTTTTAATATTCATCTTCCTCACACTTACATCCACTTCTTCTCCATGGTTTCTCAAATGACTAGCCAACAATTTTCTTTTCTTAAATGATTATTCCCATTCACTTCAGTTTCATAACTTTCAACAGTTTTTTTACAAACAGATCTCAAACTTTTCATTCTATAGTATTTGCAGAATTATACCGTTGATATTTTCACTGCAATAAAACTCTCATTATCCCTTTGACGACATATTTTTCTTCTTCACAATGCAATGTGTGTACCTATTTTCTTACCGTTATACTCATTTTTCCATCGAACCTACAATTTTGTTGTTCAGTTAGGGTGATATCTACTAGTTCTTTTTCTTATTATTTATTCTCCTGAAGAAGAATATTTCTTTAATTATAACAGTGGATGAAGACTTTGTGTTCTTATTTCTTACCTTCTATTATTAAAATTGTTAATATGCACCCTGTAGACCTTTCAGGTATACAACAATGAGGTTTTATTAAAATAAATGACAGGTAGCAAAAGCCAAGACGAGTTACTTACGAAAGAAAATACAAATTAGCCCGCGCGTTGATTTGATGTCACCTCAAGACCTTTTTTGCATGGTTTATCGATTGAACCTTAGACAGTTAATGATGGCGCTTTTCCATACCGACAAGCAGTAATGGGTAATGGGGTCCCTCAGTGACGCAATGTTCCATTTTATATCTTCTTCAGCAATAGTTTCATGGTTCCGACTAGCGGCGTCAGAAGGGGTAAAAAATAGTCAGGATTCTGCGCAGTAGTTTAAATGGGTTTCAACCAGAGTGTCTGACGATTAGTAAACTAAAGATTTATATTTCATCTAAAATGCAAATATAACCTAAAACCCGCTAAAAAGGGAGAGGGGGGGGGGGCGGCAAAAGGATCTGAAAATTGCGCCGCAGACGAAAATTTTCTCGGGTGCCATGCCCAAAAAAACCTTTTTTGGATTATAAAAAAATTTAAAATTAGGAAAGTATATAATATTTTTATAGAAACTTGTAGGAAGTTCTAATACACTAATATTAATATTTTAAAACTTTATGAAATATGCATAACTGAGTAAAAAAATATTAAAAATAAGGTTTATTTTTTATTTATTGAAAACCAAAAAAATATATTAACTATAATCGATAATTATTAGAAGCCATAGTCATGTAAATATTATACATGCAAACACCAATAAAACTTTTTAAAATAATAAATAAAATCCGAGGAGGGCATCGCCCGCCGCGGGTTTACTTAAAAGTTTTAAGATTTGCGTGGATATCAGTTTGTCTTGCAAGCATGTTGTATATGTAAGATTGTGTTATTTCATCTGGTGCGTTATTGATAGGGTTGCCGTAATTTCATTTCCCAAATATATTTTAAATCTTCTGGTTGTTTGGATTTCGGGTAAGGTCCCCCCCTGGCTCCCAAAACCCAACCCAACCCTCCTCCTCCCAAAGTTGATAATAAAAAAGTTGAAATAATTTTAAGTTAAAAAAAAACAAAATTGTAAAAACATGCACAGTTGATATAATATAATTTTACAACTTATTTGTAATGTAATGAAATAAATACATACATACATACAGGACGCTAACATTATCTACTAATAAGTTATACAGTAAAGTTTGCTTTTCTAGCCTTTTTTAATGCAAATGTCTTAAAAATGTTAGACACATCTATATTTTCTGAAAGAATAATATTTATGTATTATGTTAATTTATTAATAAATTAATTTTTCCCTTTTTATAGGGCGGCTAGCGCCGCCCCCTCAACTTGCCGCCCGGGTGCCTCACATCCCTGCACTCTGGGTAGGCACGGCCCTGCCTCCAGTTTATTACACTGTTAAGCGGGCATAAAGTGGTACTTTATTGTATAAAGGGTAACTTGTAAGTAGAAATTACTTGGGTACTAGCACAATAAAGTAATTTTATTTTACTCTAATTTCTGACCTTGAAATACGAATAATTTAAATAATTTTTTATTTAAATTACTGAAAATTACTACATTTTATACATTTGAGTTGGCTACATAATATTTATGTAATTAGAATACGATTCTTAGTAAAAAATTGAAAATATTGAATACCAGAAATGGTCAATCTCTAAAAAATAAATTTGTACTAATTTTACAAAATACAGGTTTTAATATTATATGAATTATTGTCGTTCTTTGGCTGTCAAGGAAGTCGATTTTTCAATTAAAAACCTAAATTGCCATGTGGACAAAACATTACTTATTTTTAAAATAAATTTTTACTAAAAAAATGGTTTTACGGTTTAACATATTAAAACGGAAGTTGTAATTTTTAGATAGAGAATAAAAAACTAGAAACCATTTTTCCGTAATATAAAATGCACCTTTCCAATGCTACAGCCTGTCGAATCTAAAAATTCCATACTTTAAACGTCAATATCTCAAAAACCACCTAGGACATTTTATACAAAACATGCGTAAAATTTTATAAAAAAATTAGAAAATAATATATACATAGGGCGTCCCATTTAAAAAAAAAGTATGTTTCATATGTATTGACTATTTAGGACACCCTGTATAAATTACAGTAATTTTAAATTGTAGATCAAATGCCTGCTTATAACTCTGTTTTTAGTTTAAATGCTATGGAATCTTGCGTTGAAGGCGGGCCACCCTGTATATCGATGATTACTAATAGTAATCGATACATAGATAGTTATCAATATATCAATAGTTATTAATTTGTTGATAATTTTTTTTCACATATTGTTATTCGATATATCGAAACTATCGACGTAATTTAAAACAAATAAAGACAATGCAAGTCCAAAACTCTTCTATCATTTATCTTGTAAACCATAACAGATCTAGACTAGATGGTTAAATTAGAAAAAAGTTGCACCCTACTTAACTCATCTTTTTTTCTTCTCAACAAATTGGAAAAAGTTGCACCCTGCTTAACTCATCTTTTTTTCTTCTCAACAAGTTGGAGTAATTATATTTTCAATACGACCATCTGTTTTCAAGTCGGAAAATTTTGTTTAATTATTTTTATTTTCAGCCATGTATGTAATATTGACATTCCTGTCTTTTTAGAAAATGTCACATTTCTGTCTTCTTACTTCTGATTCACATTTTCCATCCTAGGACGGAAAATGTGTTTCCATCCTAATACATTTAAATCCTCATTTTCTTGCCCGGTATGTTTTGAGTAGGTCTTATAATAAAGGGGTAAAATAAGAACACAGCAACGATCCGATTCTTTATTTATTCATATTTTTATTTATACACGTTAATTGTTAAATTGGCATTGTTATTTATTACAGAAACTTTCAAATCCTCTTGAAATTGAGTTTGATTTGAAATTCGTATTTCTTGCGATGCAGCTTCACTTGAAATACTTGGCAAATCAATAAATCTCTGATGTTTTCTCTTGAAAAAACACTTGACTTTTTAGGCGGAAAGCTTACACTTTTTCGCTTCAAAAAAGCCACAAGTTTTAAATGCTTGGAAATGTCGACCTTTTCTCTAAGTTTCAGTATACTTTTTATCATAATGTAGGTAGCCCATAAAATGGAAGATTTTTTTCTTTAGAGATCTCATCAAAATAGACCAACAAAACGGTCTCTGATGTAACATTGGTTGTTCCTCTGCTGCTGCACCACGGTTGGAATGTATTAAAAGCTTTCTCATAATGTAGCTTATATACTTTTTGTAGGTATAGCAGACTTTCTTCAATCTTATCTGCTGCTTCTTTCAAATCAGGTGGAGTACAGCTAATTAACTCGTCGTCACTATCGGAGAACATCTTTAATCTGTATTCTTTTTCTTAAAAAAACGCTGACTTTCACAAAATTTTAAGCGACAACTGCTGTCAACTGGTGACAACGACTAACAATGGAAATGAGAGGTAATAACCAATGCGACAAAATTTATTATTTCAAAAAAGTATATCGTGCAAAAATATTCAATGTTTACTTGAATCATAATCTCATGGCTGAAAATAAAATAATATACAATCCTCGACGGAAAATTTCATTGCGGTCTCGAGATTATAGTTTATCGAGACGCGTAGCAATGAAACATTTTCCGTCTCGTATTGTAATATATACTTTAAATGCCTGTCTTCAGCCAAATTCAACGACGTATCACACCCACTATTAATAAACGCTTCGAACTTAAAAACTCATCATCACCTTAAAAAAACAAAATTGATTATGAACGGCAGCAGAGTTTTGGACTTGCATTGTCTTTATTTGTTTTGAATCACAACGTTTCAACTGGTAAGTATCTTCAGTCGTCAGTATTCACCTGAAGACGACCGGAGATACTTACCAGTTGAAACGTTGTGATTTTAAACAAATAAAGACAATGTAAGTCCAAAACTCTACTGCCGTTCAAGAAACGTCCTTGTCTACAAAATTGATTATGTTGTGGAAAAACGAAACCTCGGAATAAAAATCAAATTATACCTACTTATAGAGGAGAAAAAATTGTAATGAGAAAGTAAACTTTATTTTGACATATCTCTACAAATAGAGTAAAAAGAAAATATAAACGAAATTGTGAAATTCCGTTTCGTCTAAATATTTGGAAGGATTAGGAGTAGTAGGACGCAGCTTTTTTCTAATTTATCTATATCTGTATCTTCTACAGCTTACAAGATCCCGATCGAGTGCTTTCTTATCTGGAACACCCGGTATATAATTTTGGAAATTTTTTCTCAAAAATTATTTGCCCCTCCCTTTCCCTTGAGAATAATTTCTGTATTCGCCCCTGTGGGTATGTAATGATTTAATGTGTTTCTTTGTTAAACATAATGGACTATCTCCACAACTTATTACCGTTCTAATTTGGTTTTAACTGGATAAAATTAAAAATTACATTAACGTTACATTGATTTTTTAGCCAAAAATTCGAACGTTCAGTGACTTTAAAATTTAAGGGATTGGTTTATCAGATCTTTACAAACAGTTGGAAAATATGGCAGTGTCAGCAGCCTGTCCGGGTCTTGTTTAAAACAATGCTGTAATTTAAAGGGAAACTTAGTTAAAATACCACATTGAAGTGCTTTTACATACTCTCTGCATTTTTGGTGGACAATTGCAAGATAATGGCTGACTTCTATATTTGAGGAGTTGTTTGAGATATTATAGTATAAAAGCGGGTATCCGCGGCTTCGCTGGCGAAATTAAATTGTTATGTGGCAAAGCAGTGAGTACTACACATACTATCAAATAGAAACTTTTATACCTATATTATTTTCAATAAAAATAGCTTTGTTTATGAAAATAATACCAAAAATGTAGATTGTCAAGATTCATACATTTTTTTTAATCCTATTTTTTCCTTAATTTCTGGCTGGCTTTAATGTTAATTAATGGATTTTTATTAGTATTTAAATTTGTACTTACATGTACCTACACAGATATTGAGAAATGTGTGAAAGTTATTTTCAAAAATGCTTTGTCGTTGCCACGAGACCTTCGTGGATAATTTACCGAGACTTAGGTAAGCCTGTTTTTGGTTACTCAGCGGGTGGTCTATAGCCGTGCGAGGTTGCTAATTTTTTGCGTTCTTTAGGACGTAGCTGCGGCAGAGAATTCGGTACCGAGCCACAACCGAGCGCATTACATGATGGCGCGTCATCAGGTAATGAAGGTGGTTCCTAATTCTTTTGAATAAGCGGTAGAACTACCAAAATTATTTATTTTTTTCCGTTGAATTAAACAATAAACATGTTGAAATAAAATTATCGTGTCTGTTTAAAGGTTGGGGACAATGACGTTTCTTGAACGACAGTAGAGTTTTGGACTTGCATTGTCTTTATTTGTTTAGAATCACTACGTTTCAACTGGTAAGCATCACCAGTCGTCTTCAGGTGAATACTAAATAAGTACGGTAACTACAGCTCTATTTATACTAGGCAGGTGCTGTGACGCATGACTAGTGGGCGGAGTTATGCGTGTTGCTAGGTGATGACGCATAACTGTATGAGTCATGCTTGATGAGTCATGCTCGATGACGTCATGCTCGATGAATCATGGGTTTAACTCTTGGGTGGTCTTATTCTAAGATTACATTTACTTAACAAGGGTTTCCAGACGTGTCTCATATCTAATGAAGGCTTACTAAAGCAACCTGAATTTTGGTGTATGGTCGCAGCTTCCTTAAACTCCCTCTTCCTCCAGTGCGGTTCTTTTTGCAGGATTTCCGCTTTTGTCCACATGATATGATGGCCGTGCGTCCAGACGTGGTCAGCTGCACCTGATTTCTCGGTCTCTCCTTTTTGGGTGTTATTCCTATGTTCTTTAATCTTTACTTCTAGGGGTCTTAGTGTGTCACCAATGTAACACAATGGACTTAAGGAGGAGCCGCCACTGCTAACCAAACAACTTTCACTATGACATAAATGACATCTTTTTGACTGTATAATTTTGCTGCATGCGTATGCGTATATTTTTTCTCATTCTATTCGGAAACAGTGGAGATATTTTCATTGCTGCAGATGCTTAGCTGAGCACATTGAAATGTCTATTACTCACCTGGTAAGTATTTCACAATATTATATCAATAATCGGTATTTATCAATTTTAACGTATGCGCCCTTACTTAATTTCGATATCGACAACTCTGGTTATTTACCAAAGTGGCCAGTATTACAGATTTGTAAATCAAGAATTAGATTAACCTGGTTACTTTGATTGTGAAAAAATCATTTTTGTCATAGTTAAAATTTTCTGGTTGATAGAAATATTTTTCTAGTCCCACATGGCAATTTGCTGTTTCCTTTACACTTAGGTGTCGAGAAAAGTAGGCTATTCCAGTTAACTTTTTGGCAAAATTGCATTACAGTGCTGCATAGTGTTGGAACCTTTAAAAATAAAATTTCCCATTTTTATTAATGCACACAATACGGAAAAATTCTTTTTTCTAACAGATCACAACCACAAGTGATCCTAAAGAATGTCCTACGAATATAACACTGTGCGTAAAAATTTCCATTTTCCTTTTGGATACAGCGCCGACCTATCATTCCTTTGTGCTTTGTACTCACGAATCCCGTAATTTTCCATTAGTTAACGACATTGTTATAAAAATTATATTTCTCTGTGGCATTCCTAAAAGTACTGACCAATCACCGTTTATTATATTTATTGAGGCTCCGCCTTCTTTTTTAAGACACTAAATTATATAATTTATATGTTAATGGTACAATATGTTATTAATTTGTTCAATGTAACAAAATCTATACGCATCTATAATATATTTATCAACAATGCAATCTGCTGAATGTGCACAGAAAATTAATTTCATATAGCATCATTATTGAGTTAGTTTTACCACAATTTCTTAAATTATTCTGTAGTCAAGACGGTAGATCGTTGACCTTTAGATCTTTTTAACATTTTTTAGCATAAGGTTAGTAAGTTTGATCGTAAAAAATATACTGTTTAACTTGAGTGGATTGTCTATATCGCACTCGAAAGTTTGAGCACTCCGCCTACGGCGTCATGCTCAATTTACTTTCTCGTAACATATAGACGTCATATCCACTCTTGTTGTACAAACTACCATTGTTCAACCAGATATATCGGTAGTATATTTTTAAATAACTATTTTTTGCTCATTACAAGAACTATTTGAAGCATTATTTTTAGTTTTACTCATACTTACTTAATAAAACTGACTATATTATCATAAGTAATAAAAATCCCAAATAAAAAATTAAAATTATCATCACGATAACGTCGAGGTATTTTTAACGTGATGAAAATACTAAAATGGATCTCCTGTCGGCAGGTAGGTACGTTCACACACTCAAAGGGAAATTCTTTAAAAATAATTACACAAAATGTTTTTAAACATTTTATTTCTTAAAATTAAAACTGTTTTATAGGTGCCGTTTTATTAGAAATTTAAACAGCTATATTTTAACACTTTTTTTTTATTTATCATAAAAAAATAATATATACAAATTAAATAGTACATTTAAGTACATGTAACTGAAGTTAATGATAAATTGGACTATGTATCGATTATTAAAAAACCGTTATCACAAAGCATAATATATAAACTTTGCCTGTGCCAGTATAGCCAAAAAAAATTATAAATTTATAAATAAAAAAACCATGTAATGTAGAGTACCTAGTAAAATTCTATCTGTAAATCTCAAAGATTTAGCAAGGCAACGACCGACCTGAACGCAAGAGAGAGAGAGAGAGAGAGAGAGAGAGAGAGAGAGAGAGAAGAGCAGAAAGAGATAGAAAAAAACTTTTTTTGAGTGAAAAGGACGCATTAAAATGCGAGCAGTTTCCAATTCAAAATAGATAATAACCCATTCAAAATTAGGTAAACAAAAATAATATATACTGCACCTCTTTGTATATTTAAAAGATATCGTTTAATATAATCATTAAATTAAATTTGTTAATTAAAAATTCCGTAACATTATCAGGTAAATTATTTCACATTTGAACTGCCATGAAACTAAATGATTTTTGAAAATTAGATGTACGATGCTGAGGTGGCCTGAAATAATTTATATTTCTTGTATGATGAGGATGTACATAGGAATGAAAGTTTGCTCTTAAGGTTCTCCGTTTTTTAGTAGTCTATATACAAAATCATACATTATTGTACTTTCTACGATTCCTCATATTTAAAATAAAATTTACACACAACACTTGGGCGGTTTAAAGTGACAAATTTAAAGAAAAAGTTAAATAAATTTATTTAAGTTAAATTTTTTAGGTTTTCTGTCATTTTATTAGGATAAATATTTCAGTTCTTCTTAAGAGATCTTAAACCATTTTTTCTACTCCCACATAATTATACATTTCTATTTGTTTTACCCTTAAGTGATTGGATAAGGGACTATTCTGGTTTACTGAATGGTTATAATTTCCTATTCATCCTAGTTACGATATGAATCTGACCAATTACGGTGGTCAATTACAAAGAAACCAAATGTACACGTAAATTTTACGAGTCGTTTCTGACACTTCTTAACAAAGTGAGGTTAGGAGTATACTTCAAAAATATGCAAATCTGTCAGATTAAATTTGTTATTTTTATATTTGTATGAAAACATTTATCCCAGATTTTATACATAGATACACCAATTTTTTTCCAAAGAGTGCACGAAATGGTTCGAAAATTGAAGATTAAAATCAAAATATATTTTTATCGAACGGTTCTTAAGCTTTTCTAACCGAATTAAAGATTTGTGCACAGATTTCTCTCTCTCTTTTCAGAATATTCCAGTTCTTCACTCATTTCTAGATTATTACTACAAGATTTAATGCATAGGTAAAATCTATATACGTTTGTACTTACATGCTTTGTTAGTTTTTTGCGATGACAGGGCTTCAACCTCAATCGACAGATGTACACAAATAATTGGTAAATCTTCCTTAAATGGTGTAAAATAAAGATAAGTACATAAAAATCAGATAACTGGGACAAAATTACATGATTTAAATAAAAAATCCATTTTTAGGTTATTATTTTATTCTGTATGTATGTTTTTTTCGTTTTGTGTTGCACAGAAAAAAAATGGTTTGTTTGGGTTTGCTATTCAAGCAGACAAATGTTATTATTTTGAAAAAGAAATTGTCCACTTTTATTAATAAATATATTGCTCTTTGTCTGTTCTCCAAAAAGCCAAATATTTAAAGCGATTTTGTGTAAATATAAGAAATGGAACAAATCGATAAATATGTTAGTCAGTTTGTCCATGGATTTGCCAAGGAAATGATTTTTTCTTGAATAATTGTTATTTTATTTCTTTCTCAGAAGTTCACGACTAAACCTTAAAAGACAAGTTATAATGCCTAGTTTAAATAATTTTTAAAACATTTTTGGTATTAAAATCGGGACTTGAGCCGTGGAAAAAAAATACTGTACAACTCGAGTGGATTGTTCATATTGCGTTCGGAACTTTGTCGACTCCCCCTACGGATATTAGTAAATAAATTGGTTATGATTCGCTTTGTTTATAACCCGATGTTGACATCGGGACGGTCACCTTTCGCTAATTTTAATGCACAGAACTGACTGGCTAAGCTCTCATCTTCTTTCACATTTTCAGGCAGTTGAGCATAGTGTGATCCCGTCGCATTCGTTTCACTGAATTTTTTGATCCGAGTGACCCGACTACTCTCTGACATTTTGTTGTTGTTTACACATTTTTAAGGTTTGAATATGTAGTGCCTGTTTTTTCGTAATTTTTAAAATTCTAGGTAATAAGTGTTTTTAATTATTAGTGTATCTGGTAGTTAGGTCTCTTGTTTTAGGTCTGATGATGCCTGAAAGGATGAAACACGTGTAACCATACACAATTAAATATATTTGTTGAGACCGTGACTTGGTTATCTTACTTTACCCTTTGAATCTACGGAGTTGTGTTAACTTAAGTTCCTCGTGCGATAGGGACATGATATCCACTGTTGTTGTATTTGCAACAACGCGCAGCGCCCCGGTAAAAATCATTGTCTGCTATCAAACTGAATTCCTAAACAATAATGGCAAAAGTGGCAAAGTAACGACTTAGCTCATAGCAAGGGCGGATCCAGGGAGAAGTTTCGGGGGGGGCACTATTTAGTTGAATTATACAAGAGGTTAGATAACGTGCAGGGTAAATAGCGCCGAAGGCGCAAAAATAGCGCCGCAGGCGATTTTTTTTTGGACCACGCCCAAATGTCAAGAATGAATTCACCTTTCTCATGCTCCATTGGGGGAGGGGTCAGGATCTCATGTGTTTGCCCCGGACAAAATTGAAATTTTAGTTGTCAAAAATACGGGAGTGCGGCACCGTCGGCACGCGTGAATTTGATTCGAGATCGGAAGTAGGGATGTGCACTATTTATGTTGTAGGGAGGTATTTCGGCGCATCGGCGAATCCATGAATGCAATCGATCAGTGTTATTTCTTCTGTATTTCTTCGGTTCTTAGGGCGCTCGGGGGGGGCACTTGCCCCTAGTGCCCCCCCCCTGGATCCGCCCTTGGCTCATAGAAACAAAATCCCCCGGATTTGAGTATGCGCACTGTAATAAATGTTCATTTTTCAATTTGATAAAACAAGACTAGACCAAACATCTGTTTACTAGGTTTGTGGTAACAACTCAATACTTATAAAAAAAATATGAAATACCTGGCATTGTACAATTTTTTGGAAAAAATGGAAGCTTACAATAGTCGTTATTTATCATTGTGACGCCTTCAAATCGACCAATTAACGTTCCAGAAACTTAAGAATCATCACAATTTAATTACTAAAGGTATACAAATATTAAATTTAATCTAGGATAAATTTAGTGTCAGTGTTTACACGTCCAGTGGCTTTGTCTTCTGCATTTTAGTTTATTCCTACAGATGGTGAAGCAGCGTTTTCAAGTTTGTTTGGTTACAATATAAGAGGAGGGAAGGTAATTATATTCCCTGTGTCTCCCGTAAATCCGCCCTTGTATTAATTTACTTATTTGGATAAAAAGTTGCATGTGGCGCCTTTTCTTTTCAGGCCTTTTAAATTAGTGCTCGTTTTTAATTGTATCTTGTATCTTTTTGATAACATTTGCCGCGAGACATATTATCAGAATATTGCAACTAACTAATTATTTTTAAGTTACTTTTAACCCATAAAATTAAAGTTATTTGAAATGAAAAAGGTTGTCAAAAGAAATTTTATGTCAATTGACAGGACCATTCAATTAATGGACTGTTTAAAGTTACAGCGTAATTTGGATATATTGCATGATTGGTGCACTAAAAACAGATTAAACTTAAATATAACTAAATGTAATGTTATGACATATACCAACAAAAACACCACTTTTAAGTTCAACTATAATATAAATGGTAAGATCCTGGAAAGACCTACTGTGTTTAAGGATCTGGGAGTTGTTTTCGATAAAGAAGTATCCTTTCTTCCTCACATTGATCACGTCGTGTCCACCGCCTATAAATCACTTGGTTTTATTCTCAGAACTACTAGAGATTTTCGGTCACTTGATCCTTTAGTAACTTTGTATCGTTTTCTTGTTGGATCATATTTGGAATATGCTTTAATCATTTGGTCTCCGTTTTATAGTCCATATTGACAATATTGAGAGTGTTCAGAGATGTTTTTTGAACGCTTTGTGGTATCGAACTGATGGAGTTTATCCCGAAAGAGGGTTTCCTCATGACCGGCTGCTGCAAAGATTCTCGTTTGTTAGATAACATGATAGACGCATATGTTCTAAACAGTTATTTTTACATAAACTGATCAATAACAACATTATTTGTGAAGAGCTGCTGCACAAACTGAACTTTAGAATTCCTTCCCTAAATTCCAAAAATTTATATACCTTCTACTTACCAACTTCATGTACCAACGTATTTAAATATTCTTCCATCAATAGGATGTGTACGATTGCCACTTTATAAAAAAAATGTTTATTGGTGTTGGCTGGAAAAACCTGCATGAATCTATTCAGGTACAAGGTAGCCCAATTTGCCCACAGATAGATATTGATACTAATTTTAGTATCATTTTGTAAGCTTAAAATTATATGTTTCATTGGGTAGAAGTGATTTAGGAGTAGGCGGGGCTTAGGTACACGTGCGTTTTAGAAATGGCGATTGAAAAATATTGATTTAATCTACGACAGTGCGATTATGACGTATTTAGCATTATGGCACTGAGTGCTATTATGAAGGTCATAATGACATCCAAATGTTAAGATACAAAAACAAAAAGAAAGTCGGTGAAAACTATTTATTTGTTATTATTACTTAGAAAAACGGATTGCATTTATTTATTGTAAATATTAATTACAAAATCTGAACAAGTAGTTAAATTAATTCCAGCCGATGACAGGTGGGCTGAATTTTTAGAAAGTAAGTTTATTTCCCGAGTGCTCAAACTTGTGAAGGGCCATCAGTGCCTGAAAAATATTTCCTCATTCCTCTAATATTTTGGGTTAGTACCCAAAATATTAGAGGACACTTTCTTCTTATTTTCTTTGGAATCTTCTATATAACTCTCTGCCACTGTGCTCGAACGCCAACCACCATGCTTCTTAACAGTTAATAAATCGATTCCAGAATCTGCAGGCAACGACGCAGGCGATCTACGGAAACAATGTCTAGTATAAAGTTTAGAATTTGGAAGGCCTAGGAAGGATGCTATATTATACGGCATTTTTCCAAAAGTATTAATGCCAACTGGTTGCTTAATACATGTTCCATTTCTGTATCCCACAAAAAATCGAGTATGATCTGCGTTACTTGGCCGCATTGCTTTGTATCTTCGAACCATTTCGACCATATTAATTTCTTCAACATTCCCGCTTGTGATGAAAAAATATCGTTGTATCTTCGTTTTCGTAATTGGGATAGTAATATAAATGCATTGTCCTTCATCTTTGACATTTTGTAGCTGCAGATTCGTTAATTCAGTGGGCCTGCACGCACCCGCAAGCTCCACAATCAATGTAACTTTCATCATAAAATAAGTCCTATCATCAGCTTCCAACAAAAAACGGGTTATGTCTTCTTTTGTTAAAATCTTAGATTTTTTTGTTCGAAATCCTTTTAATTTTCGTTTAAGAAACACAATTAAATGGACGCACTTACTGATATCCGTTTTTTTTTCACTGACATAACTGAACGTAGCATAGAATAATAGACCCAAAGCGACGTAGCTTTGCTATATTTTGCGAGATGGTTAAAATATGCAAGGAGCACCTTCTCGCTGCTGATGTTTTTGATTCCTTTTCCATAACACCAATCTTCATATTTTGCGTGGGTCTGTTCGTACATCTGCCTTGACTTTTCGGGAAGTAGGGAATCTATTACGCTTTGCGCGATATCTTCGATATCCGAAGGGACACTTTCGGATTCAGAACCTCCCATGTTTAAATTATTTTTGGCCAACATACAATAGAAAATTAGATCGCAATAATGACGTTGTCAAAATCGAAATTGAAACAATCAAAAATGTGGTTACCATGATATCGAGTAATTATGGACACCTGAAAATTTTAAAAATTACGAAAACGGTATCTGATATCAATGAAATTTAGACGAATAAAATCTATTTGCACTGTCGTACATTAAATTTTGAATGATACACGTTCGATATGAACTTTGCTAATGAAACTTGTGCAAACGTTGCACACGTTTCATTATAGTGTTCATATCGAACTAGTATTATTAATAAGTATTAACTATCTTGCCGGAAAATGGGAAGCCGGTGATAGATTGGTTATGTGGAATGTTGTCTGTGTGTATGTGATGTTACGTGTGGATGGAGTGTTTAGTATGTGTGTGTTCTAAAATCTGTTTGATATGATGTGTATGTATTCTATCAATTACGGCGTGTTTGTTGCGTTATGTAATAGTCTTAGTGGTGTATATTTAGGCAGGGAAAGTACTTGTCTAATCTGTGTATGTGTGGATCGGATATGCTGCACCATACCGGTGCAGCGGAAATCAGTATGGGTCTTATTAGTTGATTGTCAGTTTGTTTTGTGGTGATGAAACTTTTAAAAATAAGAATTAAAAAACCTATAAAGTCCATACAATTACTGGCTGGATGCACATCACAGCTTCTGACGTAATTCTTAATTCGAGTTTTTCAATTCTTTCAGTTTTTAAATAAACTTTAAAATGGGCATTTTTTTGTTTGCTGAATAATAAGACATATATTCAAAATATTACAACTAACTAATTTTCCCTTTTAAGTCGCAATTAACCCATAAAATTAAAGTTCTTCGAAATGACAAAGTTGTCAAAAGGAACCCTTTAAGTAATAACAGACCTACCTTATTTTTTGTTTCTGTTATGATTATGTATTTGTGAGTTGTGACATGCCTCCAGTCAGTAACTGTACTCACTCATAATATGTTGTGTCAATATTTAAAACAATTTAGTGAATACAAATGGTTATTTTAAATTATGAAATTTAATTTTTTTTCAGCCAGCGTTGTAAGCAGTTGTAGTAACATTCTTATAATTTTCTACGAAAATAAATATGTTTTTTTTTAAAATGTTTACGCCAACTAATATGATGCTTTCTTTTGCAGGTAAGCTATCTGTGGATACAACGACGATATTGTAAGTGTGTGTATAATAATAGACTATAATTCTAGTAAATCTTTTAATTTGAAATAATTTTAGAGCTTTGTGGTTTAGTGGTTTCCGAATGATAATTAAAAAAACTTTTAAAAACAACCGGATTTATATTAAATACCTAGTTTAAACCTTAAACCATATCAAATTTACTCTTGAAGATATTTTAACAAAAAATGCTAAATCATTTTACCGAATATTTACGGTGTCAAATTTGGTTGCTATTCTGAGTAGCTACATTACAATACCGAATCTGGTTAAAAAATATTCACTGTGAATTTTATTGGCAAATTTTAAATTTTCAATTTTTTTTAAATGTGTCATTGCGCATCATTTTCTTCGATATAATATGTATATAATAGTATATTATTTACCAAGGTTTAGACAGATACAATTATTAACCGAGCGTCGATTTTAAATTTATTTATTTATTTAAGACGTGAGGGCAATAATAGTTTTCTAAACCGTGGTAAATATATTATTTTTTCCACTACTAACACATTTACAACATTAAATTATTAATTAAAGTTAACATACCTTCTTAGGGTTGTTTCTGTTTTTTCAGTCAAGTTACCTTTGCTTTGAAATTTGCAGCATTTTTTTATCTTGTCAGATGGTATTCCTATTTGTCAGTATTATTTGTCGATTCATAAAAAAAGTCCTTTTGATAAAATAAGCGAAGAAACTATTACTGATACGTGCACTCCTCTAGAAATGAGGGTGAAAGTACAATAAATTAATGATGAGTTGCTACCCCAAAAATCTAAGGTTTTGTATTTAAAAACCTACTTAGTATTTAGGGACTGGTGCCAAACAAAGAAAGCTGGAATACCTGGTTGTCTAACCATGACATTTTCATATATTTTTAAAATAAAAAAAGGTCAAGTTGCCTGTTTTATATTGTTTTTGCCAGAAACCTCTATTATTGACCGTGACGGTAAATAATAGAGGCTTTTGGAAAGGGGTAAAGAAAAACGATTTCTCCACGAACATTACTGAATGCAATAGTTCCAAAATCAATTTTGATAATAGAATGTAAAAATTCTCGCTCTTGAGTTGGAATATTTATTCTGAAACACTTGCTTCTTATGCGTTTTGCGTGTATTTTCATTCCATAACAAGATACGGAATGAATATTCTGTAATTGATCTAAACGACATAGGTTGCCGTGAATTTCGAAACTGTCAATGTCAGCAGACAAATTTTAGTGTAAGTCAAAATATGAGTGAAAAATCGGATGAATCAGATATGGAACTGAATACTCCACCTGAAATTACAAATATTGCGAATAGTATTTTTGGTCGTGGAGAAAATATAGTCTGCTACTCGGTTAGAATGAAAATTCGATACTCGTGGTTCTTCCGCTCGGATCAAATTTTCATTCCAACCTCGTTACAGAATCTACTATTCTAAAGTTAATATTCGGTTAATAATGAGTGATTTTAAAGTTAGTAGTGGAAAAATACATTTCTTAGTTATTTATTCAGTATTAGATGGGTTAGGATTTTTCCAATGCCAAGGATAATAATATATTACAAAATAATATTCTTCCTCAACAAATATTTGAATACAATTTATTTTTTAAACGCTAAACACCTCCATCTTTTTCTCATATATCTGGGTATTTACTTTCGTGTATCACATAAGCTCTCCACAAAATATCCTCTAGTGATAATGATTTTAAATTAAGAGCCTTCCATACCACCGTAAAACGCGGCATCGTTTCCTGGCTTATCTAACTGAAAATTTAATACAAAAAGGAACTTCTAGTTTGGCGGATGATACTCAATTTTTTCTAAGTTTCAATTATATTGGTTCAAAATATATCATCCGCCATGCATAACATAAAAATAGAGATAGTAGGTATGGCTATTCATGTTAATTTCTTATATTCCATTAAAATTATAAACGATGCTCCGATATTATTTTCAAAATCTCCACTGACCCCGCGCCCCTTAATTCTCGTGAAATTCGTTTATAAAGTGTCTGTCTTAGATAGCACCTAAACTATCAAAGATAGGGAAAAAAGTGTAATACAAAAGTTAAAGGGTTTTTTAGGATACATAATCTAAAAATATCCCAAAAAGTGGTACTGCATAATAAAAAAGAAAATTAAATGGGACACCCAGTTTAATTTTCTAGAATATGATTAAATGAAATAAGGACTTTGCAGCCCTATTAAAATTTTTGAAGTGAAATGCAACGTTGCCAAGTAATTAATTTTTTTCCAAAATGTTAGTAATTTTAAGGGTATTGTTAAAAAATCATAACAACCTGTGGATTAACCCTAGGCAAATATAATTTACGTTGTAAGTACTTTAAGGTACGATATATTGATCTATAATAATGTTTTTTAAATCTCTTATACAGAGCGTTCATTACAAGTTGGACAACTCGATAGTTTTAAAAATGCTTTATTTCAATTTTTTTT
This sequence comes from Polydrusus cervinus, assembly GCA_935413205.1. NCBI lineage: Eukaryota > Metazoa > Arthropoda > Insecta > Coleoptera > Curculionidae > Polydrusus > Polydrusus cervinus. The sequence continues at coordinate 51,155,519 of OW284514.1, forward strand.
AAATGGGAACCCCCTAATTTGTTTAGGCAAAAGAATTTATCTTTCGAAAACCTTACTTTTTTGTTAAACATGTCATATGTGTAAATATCATAGTTTTTGAAATATTTTAGGATTTGTCTTAAATCAGGGTAAAAAAGGAAAGTTCTAATTAAACTATTTAGTTAAGATTGCTTTGGAACAAAAAATAAATAATTTTCTTTGTCACAGCTGTTATTGCAAAATTATTTCGCTAACATTTTGTGCTTTATTTCTGATTAAATTTTAGTTTCCTGAACTAACTTTATCATAACTCATATTTTTCTATTTCGATAAAGTTAGTTCAGGAAACTAAAATTTAAACAGTAATAAAGCACAAAATGTTAGCGAAATAATTTTGCAATAACAGCTGTGACAAAGAAAATTATTTATTTTTTGTTTCAAAGCAATCTTGACTAAATAGTTTAATTAGAACTTTCCTTTCCCTGGTTTAATACAAATCCTAAAATATTTCAAAAACTATGATATTTAGATATACTATATGTTTAACAAAAAAGGAAGGTTTTCGAAAGATAAATTCTTTTGCCTAAACAAATTAGGGGGGTCCCATTTAAAATAATTGAAATAAAGCATTTTTAAAACTATCGAGTTGTCCAACTTGTAATGAACGCTCTGTATAAGAGATTTAAAAAACATTATTATAGATCAATATATCGTACCTTAAAGTACTTATAACGTAAATTATATTTGCCTAGGGTTAATCCACAGGTTGCTATGATTTTTTAACGATACCCTTAAAATTACTAAAATTTCGGAAAAAAATTAATTACTTGGCAACGTTGCATTTCACTTCAAAAATTTTAATAGGGCTGCAAAGTCCTTATTTCATTGAATCATATTCTAGAAAATTAAACTGGGTGTCCCATTTAATTTTCTTTTTTATTATGCAGTACCACTTTTTGGGATATTTTTAGATTATGTATCCTAAAAAACCCTTTAACTTTTGTATTACACTTTTTTCCCTATCTTTGATAGTTTAGGTGCTATCTAAGACAGACACCTTACTGACACACCCTGTATAATATTTTATATATAAAAACAGAAATTTTATTATTTATTAAGCACAGTATGCACGGTGTGGTGGAAATGCAGTATTTGTTCGTGATGACTAATCGACTACTGTTTGCTCTAAAGCAAATATTTTATTAATTTAATTCTTTATTACTTTCTATTATTACTATTACTGTATAGTGTACAACCGGCTTCAAGCAGGGTTATTGCCTAATCCAAATATTTACAAACTGATATTTTCCGTAGCTTTTAAGCTCTCGAGTCAACAGTCACTGCTAGATGATAGTGTTAAAAATATGTCCGGTGTGTTAATTTATACACTTTTGTAAATGAAATTAACACAAAAAAAACACTCACACTAATATTTATAACTTATTACAAAAAAGGGTTAATGTAATATCTGAAGTGTGCTTACCACATGATTTTAAGTAAAAATGTGTGCTTACCACTTGATTTTAAGTAAAAATTATTGCATTAGCGTCAAACTCATCCTACAAAAATTGCATTTTGCCATGCTTAAATATTTCTAACACGCAGGGGATTAAAGCAGCGCGCGCATCGATTGCATGACACTCATTGCATCGCCGCACGCCTCGCACCCCTTTATCCGCTCGGCTTAGACTAGCGACGGCAGAGAATGCTAAAGCAGGACGCGCATTGAATCGACTCGGACCGGTAGACTCGGTATAGAGCGATCAGAATGTCAACATCAGTCGCAGCGTTGCCAGAGCTGGTACAATTGTACGAATCTGGTACATTTCGAACGCATCTGTACAAAAGTACATTTACACCATTTTCTGGTACATTTTGATCCTCGTGCCGCCCCCAGTGTTTCGGAAGCGGAATTCCCTAGAGGAGTGTCCAAAATTCCCTTTTACCATTTCAAATTTGCTACCTGATTTCTAAAAAAAAAGATCGCGCCCTCTATACTGTCATCATACCATTATTTTAAAATTAAAAATATTAATATTACTGTTTTTGGTAGGAGGTTAAAAAATAAGTAATTTTTGATGGCTGTACAAAAGTTCAAAATCTGGTACATTTTATGTTTGTGATTTGTACAATTTCTTGATACCCTCTGGCAACACTATTCAGTCGCGCATTGACTTCGCATTGTTGGCAGTCGTCTGCCAGTTGTCGAGTGAAAAGCAAGAGAATACGTTTTCTTTGTGGTTTTATTTATTAAAAATGGCTAGTTGGGATTTTTCAATTTCTGATAAAGACTTGATGATTACTCTAACGTGTGCTGAAATTGAAAACGGCCCGTTTTTTTCCATATTTCAGTCCAAGCATTTTACTTTCTTATGTTATCGTGGTAGTATCTGCTCTGGGGGGTCATACAATATCGTATATCCCCGAACATATTCAATTAAAACTTCGTCTGACATAATGATATTCACAAAAATCACCAGTATCCACTACTCAGAGTCAAAAACCAAAACGTTCCAAAACACTTTGGCTGTCAGAGAATTCGACAGTTTTTGCCCCTCCAAGCGATTTGCGTCGTTGCTGCGCCGAGTCGACGAGTCCGACGTAGTGCGCGGGATCTCACTTTAATTGCATAAAAAACTGCCGACCGCACTTTACCGGAAAGGAGCAAAAACTGCCGAATGGTTTGACAGCCGCTGATATTTTTAAATAGTGTAGGTGAACAAGAACAATATCAGATGAAACGTTAATAGGAAGTGTGCAGGAATATATTATATTCTAGAGGTATTTAAAGTTGCTTTAAAAAGCCTGCACTAAACGGTTATTGAAAACGAACAGAATGTTCCGATTCAGTGAGCGACAGACGCTGCTGTGCCCGATCCGAGTCGATTCAGTGCTCATTGAATTATATTATGCAGGGCGCGTACTGAATCCACCTGGATCGGTCGGATCGGCACGGTACGATCGGCAACTCTGAATAATTAAATGAAATTAAATGCATCGCCGATCAGCTCGGACAAGTCGGATCGACTCGGCAATGACAGTGAATGCTAGAAGATGCAAAAACTGCCGAAGATGGAGAGGTCAAGCTGTAAGAACAATAACAGATAACATTTTAATAGAACGTGTATGATGAATAAGAAATATCATTTATTAATCCTATAGATATTGAGACTTGCTTAAAGACTAAATGTGCCGATTTAGTGCATGGCAGATTCGAATCAAATCGGTAAACGCCCTGCTTAAATGCGAGTTTCAAAATCTTCTCCCACTTTCTACTGTCATGGGCAGGGTTGCAATAAATCACGATATTTTTGAAAAAATTCAATAAATCTGACTGACTGACTTTGAGCGTTATTTGAGTTACATTTATTTTAGCACTCGAATTTTACCGTGTAGGTTAGGTTAGGTTAGGTAAGAGTGGCAGACCTTTGGTTCTGACCAAACAGTCTCAGGTAGTCCTAATTAGGTCCGTTGTGATACCACACGTGTTTCGTAGAACCCACCTTCATCAGATCTCTGATGGTTAGTGCGACGTAACCGCAGAAGAGTTTTAACAACTCATTCAAACCAGCCACTATTGTTCAGAAACCTGCTCAGCCGTCCAAGTTGTAAGTTGCTTCGTTCCTCCAGGCTATCGAAAGATGGTTCACCCAAAGTAGTGAACCTTCTTCTTGCGAGGCCAGGGCATTCACACAGAAAATGTTGAATACTTTCTTCCTCTTCCTCATCTCTGCAACTTCTGCAGAAGTCGTTAGTGGGTATTTGCATACGTTCGGCATGTCTACCGAAGAGGCAATATCCGGTAACAACCGCAGTAATATTTCTCACGTCTTTTCGACTGTGTCTCAATAGCTCTGCGGTTCTCTTTTTATCGAATGTGGGCCACAGTTGCTTGGATGTACTACAGGTTGTCAACCCTGTCCATCTGTTCTGTGCAAGCTGCTTGGCCGTGTAGTCAATCTCCTCTTTGACCAATCCCAGTGGTTTGTTCACTGTATTGTCTGCTAGATCAGCTGGCATGCCTGCGCCCTCTCTTGCCAGCGCATCGGCAGCCTCGTTGCCATCTATTTTGGAGTGTCCAGGAACCCAGCACAGAATAACCCGATGTTGGTTGCCAAGTGTGCATAGATTATTGCGGCATCGCTTTACGAGCTTTGATTTAACGCTGCTGGAACAGATTGCCTTAATCGCCGCCTGACTATCACTGAAGATGGTGATTGACGAGGCTACTCCTAGGCTAAGGTGTTCTTGCAGGATATTGACCGCCTTCTCTACTGCCAGTACTTCTGCTTGAAAAATACTACAATAGTTGGGGAGTCTATACGATTTCTGTATTTGTAAACTTTCGGAAAATACCCCGGCTCCCACACTAACGTCCATTTTTGAACCGTTTGTGAAGATTGCGTGATCTGTTTTCGTTATATTCTGATTGCCTTCCCACTCTTCCCTACTCGGAATGAGTATAGAATACCTTCTATCGAAGCATGTTATTGGGACAGAGTAATCAGTCGGGTCTCGTAGATTATTCCCCGGGTGATCTTTAGTATACTGCTGTGCCCGTAGTTGGTTTCCTTCCAGAATTTTGACTCTTTCAGTCGCAGGGCACTTTTTGTAGCTATACTTTTTCCATAGATATCCAGGGGGGGGGTATATATAACATGACCTCTAGCGCCGCTGTCGGGGTTGACTTAAGGGCTCCGGTTATTCCTAAACAAGCTGCCCTTTGTATCTTTGTTATTGACTTAGTGTGCACTGCTTTTTCCAAAGCGGTCCACCAAACCAGGACCCCGTATGTTAATATAGGTCTTATAATAGTATAGATCCAGTGTACTATGTGGGGTTTTAGTCCCCATTTTTTTTCCAATTGCTTTTTTGCAGGCATATAATGCTACCGACGCTTTTTTGTGTAGGTTAAATAGGTAATTCAATGCAACATTTTTTCCTATTTCTACGGCTTTCAAGTCATAGTAAGCATGTGGAAATATCACTATCAAATGTCATTGTTGACAAGTTTAGTCCAAAGTTGACATTTATCTTGGCATATTCGTGCAATAAATGTGCTTTTTTGTGTGTATTTTCTAAAAAGATATTATATTGAAACCATAAAAATTTAAAAATTAATGTGATACTGATAAGACTTAATTTTAACTATTAGTACATAATTATGGTAAAAGCGGTTGCGAAAATGGTCAGTTGTGTAGCGTGTGGTCAGTTCCGGATCAAAAACATGAAAGAAGATGGAATAACTTTTCACCAGACAGTAATTTTGTTATTAATGCTTGGGATAATTAATCAGTTAATTGAATTCTTAAATATTCAAAGATTAAGTCGATAAGATAAAATACAAAGATGGGAACTTGCAGTTCGTTTTGCTCTATCTGTAACTGCTGGCACATTTTTGTCAAACCAAATTTAAAAATGTCAATTTTCAAACGTCCATATAAAAAAAGTTGGACAATATATTTAAACATAAGAATTTGCTCATACTTTTTCATATATACATAATTTTATTCTCAGCAAAATTGACTTCCAGCTACAGTTTACATTTTAATTAAGTTAAAAATGTATCTTTACAGGGATACGCCACTGATTTATCAAAAGTAAGTCAGCCATATTTAAATGCTATTCGGGTCTCTAGGTGGGTGGTTAAAAAACTTCATCCTTTTAGTCTTTATATTTAAAGCGTCGCGACGTCCCTGGATATTTACAAAAACATCATGATTGTAGATAGTACACAATATGTTCCGGTGTTTCTAAATTTTTTAATTTATTTAAAGACATATTTGAATTAAACACACTGTTTATTACCTTTAGACAAAAAATTACCTAATATTTTAATACAGTTCCGTTGAAGTAGTTTCAAATTACAGAGACCTAAAATTGTCGTTTATCAGAGAACGACTCCCATGTCAAAAATACCGTAGGTAGGTGTTTTAGAATTTTACCTGGCTTCTTTAGCACCATTCAGGTTCTTAAATAAGATCACAGTAAAGACTAGATGACAAAGTAAAACAGCTCTGTGGTCAGTCTATGAAAATATATTTGTACCAAAACAAATTTCAAAGGCATTTAATGTTCGGGTTCATTTAGAATCTATTAAAATAATGATTTTGATTTAATTGGCCTATTTCCGTTTGTGTAAATATTATTACAATGACATTATGAATATATTATGGTGGATAGTAAGTTGGGGAGAAAGAGCAATAAAATAATTGATGGTCAAAAAAGGTACAAGTAAATTGGGGAGAGACATCTCATCATGTATCAGGTAAATTGGGTACTTAGGCACTATTCTATTTAATGTTTAGAACTTGGATATGTAAATAAAAGTCCATTTTATAGTAAAAAATACACTACTTATTAAAAATAGAATGTCTTTATAACTTAATTCATGATGGTAAATGATTTACATTACTTTTTCTAATATAGAAAACACATTTGACAAAATGTAATCTTGACATTTAACCATTTTTAAATTATTTGACCTAAGAATTTCTTGTTTTGTACGGACAGCTTTTCTTTGTATTTTCTTAAGAAGTGAACTACTATTAATTTAAATCATTAATTAATATCAGTTTGGAATTCTATTAATACACTAATAAAAGTCTTATTCTTTATAGATTTTCCACAGTTTACCTGTGACAATTTCAATCCTTAGGTTCCCTTGGCTCCAATTTACCTACTCTAAAAGATTAAAAAAAGATTAATACCAGCACCGGAATATACAACACGTAATAATATGAATATTGGGGTTGCCATTTCTAAAATATAAAAACCGCGACATAGCGTTTCAAAAATTCGGACAAAATCCGGAGGGATGCAGCTTAAAAAAGGTTCCCGGACTTCTCAAACCTATCCTCTTTTCCAAAGTGACTAATTAAAAAAAAGTATACCTAACCAAAATCCGGTCATCAAAACCCGTCTGGACATCCCCGGCAGACGACTTATAACCTAAAGCAAAAAAAAAAAGAATGGGGTTAATCTATCTAAAAAATATATAACACCACCGCCAGCAAAAATTTTAATAAAAAGTTTGCGTAGAAAATGTCGACACCGCAACGGTATGTTTGTGAGAAAATAATTTTTGCAGGCAACGGAGCAAGTGTCCTCCTTGCCCTGGCCTCTTTTCGGACGCCCATATTACCTTAAAATATACGAACGGAGTTTTCTGATACTCTGTATAACGGACCAATTTCTTTGCACTATTTGGATGTATTTTGATTGACAAAAATTTAAGTTAAGAATTTCATCAACAGGAATTTTATAAAAATGTTATGTGATAAAGGCAAAAAACTTTCTTTTGGGCTGTCTATTTTTTTAAGACATTCGGTACACTTCTGTGTACAATAGGGTTACTTTTTGCATTTTAATTTACGCAGTATCCATTATACTGGATATCCGCGGGTGGGGGTTTAGAACATAGATCAAGATATACCGTAATTTGGTAAGTTTATTTTAAAACATGAAATAAACACAACAGTGATCAGATTTAGTCAAATCTCCATTATTCTTTAGTCCTTAACATTGTCACTTCAATCAAAAGGCCAATAACTCCATTATTGTTTGAAATAAATTGTGGTTTCTTTAAAGGGTAATAAATCCATTTACTGGTACTAAGGTTTCTGTAGAAAATTATATGTGAGTTAAATCATAAAAGTTGATGGTACCTACTTGAAAAATAAAGATATACATTATAATGTTTTGTTTCTGACTTTGTATTGAATGTCACTGTACTGTGCTGCGCCTCAAGCATCGTGGTAGTAGTTTTGTCTTTATTATTACATAGAGTGGATTGATTAGCAATAAATCCGTTTAAATCAGTAGAAATGTAATAATAGTACATTGTATACCTAGTAGGAAAAGCTGAACATTCCCGGACGACCGTAAAGATTGTATGTCGAGGTTCAAGCCGAGACTGACATACGGATTCTGGAAATGTGGCTTTTTCTACGAGGAATACATACTATTTTTCTGTAAATCGAAAATTATTAAAAGGACATAACTTATTACAATCAACTTGTTAAAATTTTGAAATAAATATTATTAAATTTGTTCACAAATAATGGCTGCTTTATACCTCAACTAAACTAAACTTAACCTAACTAAGCTAAGAAAATTAAGAAATTAAAATACTACATTTATATGGAACCATTTATACATACAATTAAGGAATTAAACTCAATTAAACCAAACTAAGAAGTTGGTCAACTTTTAACTTTCTTAGTTGAATCTAGTTGATTCGACCATTTTCGTGGGACGATCGGCATAATCCGTGATTTCCGTCATTCAATAACGGAAGGAGTGAAGGGATTGAAGAAGAATTTCTGCACCTAACCCCAAAATTTGTGTTTATATTTGATTTTTCTTTTCAATTAATATTATTTTGAATAGAGAATGAAATAATGGTTATTAACGACGCAACGTTGATCGAGTTGGTGCAGCAATTTCCTTCGATTTATAACAAATGAGGATCCTGTCAAAATGGTAAACGACAGGTTAGGTGCACTTTCTTCTTATCTTATTGTGGATTCCATTAGGTGATTAGGTTGAAGTATAAACGCTGCTCTTTTTTTCTTAATTTAATTTATTTAGTTTAGTTCTAATTTAGTTTAGTTTAATTGAGGTATAACTTGAGCATAAAGGATGCCATTAATATTTGTGTTGTTACTATGGAAACACAGTAATTTTGAATTGTCAGGCTTAACACATTTTAGTTTACAAGTAGCCGTACAGAAATAATATTTCCTTACAGTACAATAATACATATTTCCTAACAGTTGTTTTTCGTTGCCTAGCAACGACTAAGTGTAAGGAAATATTGACTTTTTCTTTCAGAAGTGTTATCAAAAATGTCAATATTTCCGATCGATTTTCGGAAAATCAATTTTTTTCTCAATTAATACTCTTTTCATCTAACATATTTTTAACAATTATGTGTATGTCAGAGAGGCTCTCATCAATATCTTTATTACCACAAAGACATTTTTGAAATTCAGGTATAAATATGTACTTCAAAATAGATTTATTGGATTTTATTTGATCGCTTCTTTCGTGTTTTTTTTTCGAAACAGCGAAAATATAATCGATTACATTAAATATTGTTAAAGTTAGTGTTAGTTAAATTAAGGTTTATTTTTAACCCTTTTTCACTTAAGTACTTACTTTTTCAATTTTAAATAATAAAGCTCTAAACAAACGTATTATGTACAACATTTTAAATGCAAATAAAAAAGTTTAATTTTATTATGTTAAGCTACGTTAAACCACAATCACAGACTAAATTACCAAGGTTCGTAAAACGAAATGCGAATGCCCTTCCACTGTACCGACGGTTTTTTATTGGGCAACTTAAGCCGAGACCAGGCGAGGTGTTAAATATCGAAAGTGTTAAAATAAAACGAAGACGATTTTAAGCATAAATATGTCGTTTTAAGCCGCTTACAGGCGAAATATTCGAGGCTATATTTCGAAAATACAATTTAATTAATTTAGAATCTTATCTTGTAGAATCCAAAGAAATAAGCGGCTCTGAGTAAAGCAATAATTATCCGTTTACTTTTAAATTTCAAGAATTAATTTTATTTTAAGAATAAAGTTGTTCATTAAATCTAACAAATCTTGTATTTCATCTTGTCCTTGTCAAAAATGTGTTTTGTGCTCACGGATTAAGGATATTTTAGCATGCCGAAATTGGCGTACTGCATATGTGTAACTTTAAATAGTATATTACATAACAAGTGATGAAGTAATACTTTTCAAACGAGGAGATATTTAGCACGAGGCGTCAGCCGAGTGCGGACATTCTTCGAGTTTTAGAATAATCACTTTTACACGAGTAATGTACACTAATTTTTGTACGACCACAAAGAATTATTAAAAAAGCATTTGATTTCTGAAAAAAATATTTCAACACCAGTGTTAAAAAAATATATAATAACACTAGTGTTGAAATTAGCATACTTAGGATTATGTTCCACTTAATATCTGGTTTCTGTCAATAGGCTTTTCCTTTATTTGTAGTTTAACTTTTTCATTTTTTCATATTGTATATATCATAGGAAGAACTAAACCTGGATTGACTTCTACATTAACCAGAATGAAAAATTTTAAATTTAATCAAGGAAAGATGTATTAAACTAAAATTTAAAAAATCCACCCAACAAGAAAGATTTCAATTATTCAAAATAATGCTCTAAATTATTTAATGTTTTTATAAAAAAAATTAAATACACCTGATGGGAAATGAACCTGTGACCTTGCGATTTGTAGGCTAGAGCTCTATTCTCTACGCTATCGCTACCGATAAAGATTTTTTGTTTAATACATGACACTCTCCTCGGCACGATTTGTTTTTCTGGTAATAGATTTTCCAGTATATTAACAACATTTTTTATAATTACAGATGGCGCATTTTCACACTCTAATTCTGAATCACTCGACAAATACATGATAAATAAGTTAAACACTTTACAATTACTGCTTTCTAAAATGTGTTCTTTTTAATAAATAGGGGTGGTCTGTCAAATTGGCACCATATGTTTAAATTAAATAGTGTGACTTGTATTTCAACACTAGTGTTGAAATATTTTTTTTCAACACGCCTGTAATATAAGACGCTTTCTAACCAAATTAACTGTGTTTTTTTTTCTCATTTTCATAGGTGGTCGTAGGAAAAAGTAAATACATACCCATGTCTATTTGTCTTCAGTTAAATATACTTTTCTTCCGAAGAAATCGCTTAGTTGAGAGCATACACCCTAGTGAGTGCGATGCGTCTTAACTTTCTGAATCTCACCAATCCCTGGGCTGTAAATGGTGATGCAAAATGTCCTATACCCCATACTGGAAGTGTGTGCACCGTTGTTTTAGTTGTTAGAATTTCCTTTTTTCTTGATCTCACACATACGTGAACTGCATTAAAGTTGATTCCTATAGATGGCGATTACGCTTGTTTGGCGTTTTTGCGGTCGAGGTAGTTGCAACTGGCTTATGCCAGTCCGATGAGTCCAAATAAGGACAAAATAGCCGTCATTGTCTAACCTGACCCCAAGGAGTCAATTTTGTTTTTAGCTCTGCATACTTTAATGCAAAATACAGTACACACAGTTCGAAGCCAACTAATTATCGCTGCGTTATGTATTGTACATAATCTTTTATTTGTTTTTGTCTTGATAATCTTCTATGACTTTTCTGAGTTATTATTTTGATATGACAAGGGCGGGTTCAGGGTCTCTGAGCTTTTGAGCAGATCCGACTCTAACCAGTTCATATGCTTTTTCGTTGCCCGCGATCCCCGAGTAACCAGGAACTAGGATTGCCACCTCTCCTGGTCTGACCTGGAGTCTCCAGATTTAATTTCTAAAGTCTGCAGGTTGAAACCCAATGACGCTAGGTTACTGGTTATACAACAGTTGAGTATTATGTAACCAGATACCTTTTTTGGTTTTGCATGGAGGTGCTCCTGGTTATTGGTAGATTGGTAGAAGACACTTGAGATCGGAGAAAAGAGTTACACTGTGTAGACCATTTTTTTTTAGAAGTCACCTTTCATTGGGAATTACAACGAGAATGCGGGAGGGCGATTTTTTTTTTAGAAATCACTTTTGATTGGGGGAAATATGAAAGCCACAGCATAGACCCCAGGTCAACAACAATAAAAAGGTGGCAACCCTACCAGGAACTTATAAGAGTTCCACCCCATTGTTCCTGGCTGTTAGGTTTCATGTCGGTCGTTTAGACACTCCATTGTGATCCTCGATTTGAGTCTGTGAATTATGTAAAGTGACAAAGATTGAAACGTGTGAATCTATATAATAAAAGCATACTGTTCAGTTGATAAAGTTTATAAACATCAGGAAAACGCGGTTATATACCACCATTGGAAAAACTAGGAATTACGACTTAAAATGGTAATTTACCTGTAATTAATAACATTGGAAGGGGTTCCATTTTTCAATACCGGATATACCCTGGCAATTTCCCAATAGACAGAAAAAACACGTTTTTATATAATTAGCAGTTGGATTTATTCTCTATGTGCACTAAAAGTTATCATATCTTTGCTGTTTTAACAAGCGGTTCTAAAGTAGAAGTATATCTACATATGTCTGATACTCCAGATTCAAAATTACCGTCAGTGACGCGCTTCTTATCGAGAGCAGCGGGTTGTACGATGAATTCAGAGGAAACAAATTCTATGAAAATAAATATTCTGTTTTATAAGAATTTCAAAAATACACTGGAACTGTTTCCTTTAAGTTTATACAACCCGCTCTGTACTCTCAGTATTAAGTTTTGCACCACTCACTGGGTTTAAAAATTAATAAAAAATAAAACTAATGCCTTGTTATTAAAATTATACAAATGAACTTAATAAATAAGGCCCAACAGTCTCGTTAACCAAGTTTGATTAATACGAATTGTACAGGGTGTCCAAAGTTTAGTGTCAAACTTTGCAAACTTTAAAGCAATTTATTTTTCTTATTTCAAATTAGAACCTCGGTATATTATTATGTCATTCGATGCAGAATTAAAAATCAAACATGTGTTCTAATTACAATCCTACCGCAATTTCTAACGCATCAAGACTTATTTGCAGAAAACTCATTTTATCAACGATTCCATCAGTTATTATTATAAATAAATATCGAAGCTTTGCAAAACAATTTATTGGTATTAAAGTGACAAAAGCCCATTTTTACTTTAGGTTTTTTATAGTTTCGAATATTGTTAGATTATTATTTTTAAGCTATGTTATTTTTTGTGATGGAATACAATCAAGAAGAGCTCGTAGATATTATTTTCATATTAGGAGCATGCGAAAAGAATTCTTTTTTGTCGCATTAGTAAACGTTAATACCAATAAATTGTTTTTCAAAGCCACCTTCGATATTTATTCATAATAATGACTTGGAATAGTTGATAAAATGAGTTTTCTGCAAATAAGTTTTAATGCATCAGAAATTGCGATAGGGTTGTAATTAGGACAAATGTTTGATTTTAATTCTGTATTAAATGACATAATAATATAAAGGGGCTCCAATTTCAAATAAGAAAAATAAATTGATTTAAAGTTTGCAAAATTTGACACTAAACTTTGGACACCCTGTACAGTTCGTATTAATCAAACTTAGTTAATGAGACTATATTACCTTATTTGTTAAGTACCTTTGTATAATTTTATTAACGAAGTATTATTTTTCTTTCTTATTAATTTTTAAAACCAGTGGTGCAAAACTGATTTTCCTTAGTTTTTATTTTTTTTCGCCTATAATACTGAACCGATTTCATTAAAATTTTGGGGGTATATAGGCAACTATAAAAGGCATCCAAATAATTAAGAATATTTATGGCATGTAATCTAAAAAAATAGATCCTTATGACGTCACACTCTTTTGGAACACCCTGTATAAACAAAAATATTTTCCTGAAATGCGCTCTAGAAGACAGGTAAAGTCTGCCAAACATCAAAATCTTAATTAATAAGTGAGCTATAGAAGACGGGAGTGAGGTGCAGGCCTCTGTATACTTGCGTTACTTCAGTCATCGGCAATACCCAAATGGTTTACAATCTATCAGTTAAAAGTGCTCACCCAGTAAAATTTTCTCAAGTCAGGTTAAATCTATTAATTGCTAATTTCCATAAACCGAGAAAGTAAGAACTGCAGGTGTCTGACCTTATTATCAGTCTTAAACAATCAAATACCTAGAAATAGCAAAACGTCGAGTAACAGGTTTATTAATGCACCAATATAGTATAAATATGGTTCATAGTTCGTGACACTACCTGACGTAATATATACGCCTTTAAAAGGTTACATAAACAGGTTTGCAGTAATTGACATATCAGGAGTGTATGTATCTATACACCATACACGTTTGGCGGTTATACAGTGTTGTGATAAAAAAACGAATCGGGCTGTTATACAGTGTCTGGCCAGATTTAGTTATACAGGGTGCTACAAATTCGTGTGCGTACAAGGGGATATCAAAAACGGTAAGAGACATGAAGATGGTTAAATCGAGGCAAAGTTGCATATTTTGGAGCTTAATAATTTGGTGAAAGAAAATTGTAAATATTCCGAATATCTTTGAAGATATCCGAAAAAAAAACATTTTTATTTTTGGTTTTTAACTTTTTTGCACCTTTATTTTTGACTTGGGAAAAAACAAAAAAAAAACACATAGCCGTTCTTTATGTTCTATTTAATTGCGTTAATAGTTTTCAAATTCGACGTTTCGTTCTTTAGATACCAACCTCAAGTCAATTTTTTTAAATACCGACTTGGAATTTTAATAATAGTTTTAGGGACTTCTAGGCTTTGGAAGTTTAATAAAATTTTTACGTTTTGTCATCATTTTCACATCATTAGTATTTCTTTACTATTACGGTTTTGGAAATTATTTTTAGGATAACTTAAATATTAAAATTACATTACATCACAGGAAGTTATGGTGTTTAGGCCGTTTATTATTTTAATAAGATTTACCGTAACAATACAAGTAAACGCAAGTTTTTAAGACCTGAGAAGTAATTCCATTTTTTATTAGTATTTAATTAATATACCTACTTAAGTATATCTTAAGTCCTATTATTTTTGCCTTAGATCTAGACCGAAATACTGTAAAACAGAAAAAAATATTGCTCCCGAGTGAAGAAAAGGTAACTGGAGTGTTAGTCTAGTTATGTTACTGTGATTCGCTTATGTTTGTTTCAAAAACAATTTTAATTTTTTTTACTGTTTATATTATTATGGTCTGATGATGCTACTTTCGGGCGAAACATGTATTAAATATAAAAAGACAGAAAAATATTAAAGGCCAAGACTTTAGGATCTTTTTTCGTACAAAATATCAGGTCTCTATGAGTAAAAATGGAACTAAAAATCTTTTTTTTGGTTTGGCTCTAAATGTTCAGGACCGTAATGATATAAAAAGATAACTTGAAAAAATGCGTTATTAGATAACAAAACGTTAAAATTTTAAAAACCTTTAAATTGTAAAAAATTTGTAAAGCTTAGAAGTCCCTAAAACTGTATTTAAAATAGCAGGTTCTTATTTGAAAAAAAGGTTGGTATTTAAAAACTAATAGCGCCATCTTGTAGAATATAATAGACGGCTATGAAAAAGTGTTTTATTCCCAAGTCAAAAATGGAGGCGCAAAAAATTAAAAACCAAAAATACAAATATCGGTGTTTCTCGGATATCTCCGAAAGCATTCGGAATATTTGCAATTTTCTTGAACCACATTATTAAGCCCCATAATACGCAACTTTGCCTCAATTCAACCATCTTCGTATATCTTATTGTTTTCGAGATCCCCTTGTACGCACAATAATTTGTAGCACCCTGTATATGTGAACTTATTTAATATCAATTTTTTCGAAAAATTTAATGCTTTAAAAATAATATTGCCGTTAAGAAAAAGAAAAGTTTTACTGTAC
This sequence comes from Polydrusus cervinus, assembly GCA_935413205.1. Taxonomy (NCBI): domain Eukaryota; kingdom Metazoa; phylum Arthropoda; class Insecta; order Coleoptera; family Curculionidae; genus Polydrusus; species Polydrusus cervinus. Next base: position 51,170,941 of record OW284514.1, read on the forward strand.
AGGGCGCGACAAAAACTTAAAATACCTTAAAATCATGTCTGGAAAGAAAAAATTCTAAAAAATCTTCAGTTCCAACTAATCTTATTACTAAAAAATGTAAGCTGTATTATACTATGTGTGATAAAGCTTAAAAAATCGATGCCAAAGAAAATAATTTTGTAGATCAAAAATTTGTATTATAAAGACAATAAGAAGAATCCAAAATATTATTAGGCTTCTGGAAGAACCATCATTTTATATGCATTTAATTAATTCGTAAAAATGTGATTTTACAATAGGCCTGTCTATTTCTCTTTTTTATGACAATTAGATGTGCAGGTCAACAATAAATGTTTGTAGTGTAAACTCCTATTTACATTTCTGTTATCCATTAGTTTAACAAGATATAAACTTTTAAAATAAATTATTAAATGAAAGTTTTTAGTATTTTGGAGATCTTGACATCCTCATTAAAAGTATCCATTGCAGTAATTTAATCATATGGCTAGTTTTTAAGTTATAGCATTTTATAGTTGGCAACAAAAGTTAATCTTTACTTGTTTTAAAATTATAAAAGTGAGGAAACACCTTCGAAATCAGATACTTAGCCGAAGTGAGGTTAAGAATATACTTCAAAAATATGCAAATCTGTCAGATCTAATCTTTCTTATTCCTAAAATCTTTAGTTTTCCACTCATTTCTAGACAATCTCTATGCATGCGATTTAAAGCATACAATTTAGATTTGAAATTAACGTTTGTACTTGCCTTTGTTGCGATGCAAATAATTTTCCACCCCGATTTTTCTATTATTTTCGGATATTGTTAGGCGATAAATAGACAATTTTTTATTCGCAATCATACACAAATTAGTGATTACGATGGTTAGTAAGCGCGGCTAGTCCATAAGGTTATTTGGTAAATGACCCACCTATAAAGTTGACCCACCTAATTAATTTATTTTCCAAAACAAATAAAAATGATGATGATGATGATGATGAATTAAATACTAAGAACGAAACTGACATACGCGCTTTCGGAAGTTAAAAAGAAACGAAAAAAGAAAAAAATTTGTTCAATCACGTTCAATATGCATTAATGGAAACATGAATCATGTCATTTTAATCAAAACTTTGCGTTGGACAAAGAAAACTTATTACAAATCATGCGGATTTTATTTGCAACATTTGCATAAACCCTTTGTTTCATTAGGAATGCCGAATCGCCCGTAGTATGTCCTTAATTTAGTTCGTTTATGTGTGTTTTTGACCTGTGTTGTGAGTTGTATTAAAAAAAAATTACTTCAACAGGTCAAGACATATTACAGTTTAAAACCAGCAGTTCTATAACATTTGAAACCCCTTTTATTAGAATTATTTATAATTTTAATGACCTAGTGATAGCGCATCTTTCTAAACAAAATGATAAAATAATCGATTCAATATACAACTACATAAAGCTTAAAAATCATATAAAAAAAAATAATAAAGTAAAGCTGTTTGATGTAAATTTTTAAAAAAAGTCACAGTAAAAATGCAATTTGAGTATTTTATGTTTTTGCGGTGTTTATTAGTAGCCAAATAATTATTCTTTGGCAAAACTATGCACTAAACTGCATTTTGCCTGTTAGGTTAAGGCCATCAAAATTTGCCCCACCTATAAAAAAACTCACTAGCCGCGCCTGACGGTCAATAGCCGTGAAATGAAAATTGCGATTTTAATATTTTTAATTGAAAATGAAAAAAAGAAAACCTACCTACACCATAATGATCTTGTTTTTTGATTTATTCATTGTTTGATGTTTATTATAGGTATGTAGGGTTGCCACCTTTTCATTGTTTACGACCTGAAGTCTATGCAGTAGCGGATCTAGGATTTTGTTGAGGGAAGGGACGACATTAAAAAAAAATACTTCTAAAAATAAAGAGCGCATCCCGGCTCTAAAAATCTTCCTACCCTTAAACGTGACTTCTAAAAAAACTTCTGACCCTTCACACGTCCTATAATTTTCAAGGCTTAAGGTAAAAAACACCCATTTTGTAAGGCTCAGGCGCGAAGGCAGTTTCGCCCCCCCCCCCCCCCCCCCTCCCTAGATCCGCGCCTGAGTCTATGCTGTGGCTTTTATATTTCCCCCAATTCAAAGTGATTTCTAAAAAAAAGGTCGCCCTCCCGCAGTTTCGTTATACTTCCCAATCAAAGGTGACTTCTACAAAAAAAAATGGTCTACAATAATAGTGTAACCCTTCTCCCCGATCTTAAGTGTCTCCTACCAATCTACCAATAACCAGGAGCTCCTCCATGTAAGTAAAACCAAAAAAAAGTCTCTGGTTACACTCAGCTGTTGTATAACCCGTAACCTGGAGCTTTAAAGTTCAATATTTAAAGAACGACGGATCAGTGCAATAATGTGGCAACCGTTTTTGGAGACAAACTAATGTTTGTCTCCATTTTCGATCGATTTCAGACACAAGATATTGTATTATTTTATGCAATAAAAGACGGCGCGCTCCGAAGTCACGTCGGTTCTTACATAGCGAATGAACCATAGTGCGCCTATCTATTCAGCTTTCTTTAAATGTTAAAATTCAAAGCCCGAAGTCAGAGGGCTTCAACCTGGAAACTCCAAACCAAATCTGGACACTCCAGGTCAGACCTGGAGAGGTGGTAACCCTAAGGTATGACTGTATGAAATTTTTAACTCAAGTTTTTCTTCATAGGTAAATTAAAGATAAAATATCTTCGACAAAGTTATTTTAATTACAGTTTCCTTGGAGTTCGATAAACCTAATCAAAGGCTTATATCGTCATCTAAACATCAAAATAAACGAAATTAATCGAATTTTTTCAAGGCTACACAATTTCGACAGCATTATATTACTTGGTATTTCGGAACGCAATTCGGCTAAATTAGTCCTAATTACGCATAATAGTAGAGCTATTTGCAAGTGAATCTTCCAGCCTGCAAAATTAACTATACTTTTACGGTGCCTGTCGGAACACTTAAGCTTATTGGCCATCATGATTTTATGTCTTCAGCACAACACATTTTTACTACTTAATTTGTACTTTGCATCCTTTTAATTTTTTCTTGCCCATTTATTCACGTTGCATCAGTTCCATATACGTTTTATGGTTTAGCTGAAAAATGTTGTTTTATAGCTTTTCTTTATAACGGAAGGGTAAGTCGTTTTAAGGTACAAGAATTTGTCGATAACCAAAAAATCCCTGACAAACTAAAAAAATCCACAAAGCTTATCCCGGTGACCTCTTAGCTCTTACTCCTTTCGTCTTGTATTTCTTTCTAGTATTTTTTTCATATCTTTTCTCATCATTACCTCGATTGCGCTTTTTCCTACCACCATCTATGGAAATGAGAAAATAGGCACTGTAACTTGGCTAGAAAGTAGTTTATAGCATAAAAAAATATTTTTTAAATGTGGATTAAAATGTACTTTTCATGGCTCTCTAGGATGTTGGCAAACAAATAATTCTGGCCTAGTATACCATACTGGAATATTAAGTTTTCGTGACAAAGAAAGTTTTTTAAAATAGCCCCAAGAGGAAACTTAGTAACGGAGACTACAGTTTATTGCTAGGCAAATTCCGGCATTGGTTAATAGTCACTTTTGTTAGGTTTGTTGCAGATGTGTGCACTTGTTGCAGTGGAAGGGACGACAACTTATTTAAAATTTTGATGCACTTTGAATACAAGTTTTCACCAGTTTTTCATTAACGTCTAACGTTCCATCCACCGTGAACTTCCGTTCGTTAAGACCTCCTAATACTGAAACACCACTAAATTTTGTTAAGTAGGTATTATATAAACCATTATAATATTCACCTTATTATTAGCTATTGCATATTACGCATTAGAACGCAAAGTAAAATATTTTACGCACCAGTGCGGAAAGTGAAGTATTGTATTTTGATTTATAATATATATTTTCAAGTAGTAGAAAAAATAACGTATGCAATTCATGCGTAAAGTGACTTTATTTACTCAGGAGATTTGGACACTCGCCTACGGCTCGTGCATAGAATTTCCCATTCGTAAAAAAAGTACTACTTTACACACTTGTTCCATAAGTAACTATTGTAGCTACACATTGTTAAAACTTAACTTAAAAAATCTAATTAAAATCACTCAAACAATTTTACTTTATCAAACCAGAAACGGATATTTAAATAATTTAAAACGCCTTTTCGCATAAACTTTGGATGCATGCGAGATCATAAATCTTATAAACTGCGGACATTTCGTTAAAATAAACAAAGGTCGAATAAAATAAAAGAAAGTAAGTAAAATTTAAAATACATTTTGTCCGTTTTCTTGTATTTAGATTTTTGCATTTAATTTGGTTCTCGAGAAATGCCGAATTTACATGTAAGAGTACCTGTACGCTATAAATCGAATTTGGGTCTTCGAGACAGAAGACAGTTGAAGAAGAATAGTCTGTTATAAAAAGGTAAATTTAGTGATTCACGACTCTACCAGGGGTGGACTGGAAGACTATTGGGACTATTTTTAAACACTCTGAGATGAAACTAATTTATTTTATGCCCAGGCACTAAAGAAACTATCTCTTGGGAAAAATGCATACAACTTTAATTCAAAAGCTTCGCGGTTTCAAAATAGGTCCGAATGCGATCGGGCTTGGCTCAAACCAGCCATAAATTCCCGATAAGAGTGTGCAATAAATAGTTTCGTTAAAAGTCTATATATCTTGAGCCAAAAGTATATGTTCTTGAACCAAATTCGGTTGTTATTGACCCAAGAGTGTTTGTTCTTCAGCCCAAAGTACTTTTTCTTGACCCAAAAGAATTTGTTTTGTAATCATAGTTGTTGCCCAATTTTATAAAGTCGATTAACATCGATGAAATGTCAAAATGGTCATTTTTTAATGTGGGATTGGCACCCAGGTTTAAACCATCGAGATAGAATAAACAAGGAGGCGACATCACGTGACTAAAAGTTACCCTACCTGCGCCATATTGGTATGACACTTATGTCTTTTGTGTAATCAGCTGTTCGATCTATCATAATCGAGGTGTTTTTAGATTTTATGAGAAGTTTTTCAATTTTTGTGTAAAACTATTGCAACTGTGTAATAGATATTAATTATTTCCTGTGCTGTGCGAAGTTGTTCCAGCAAAAATGCTGTAGATAAAAAGAAAACGGTGAAAATTACGTTTCATAGGTTAGTATAAATAAAGGGCAGGTCCGTATTTATAAACTTTGGGTGCTAATTGTTGCCTATGGTTTGTTCAGTTGCAAATTTATTTATATTAATAAATAACCAAAAAAAAATGTAAAAACAATATCTACATATACAATTAAGTTAAAGCAGTTTTGGACTTTTTAGGACCAGCTGCTTAACTGCAAATTCACCATTTGTTTATTGATACAGATCATTATTTTCTATGTGCGAAATAAACACAACTTGTATATTGGGTTCCACAAAGATTTTTAACCAGAATTAACTAACCAGCAACATTGACTGTGACATAAATGACATTGGCAGGCATTATTTACTTACAGTCGAACTTGCAATATTTATAAATTAAAAATTTAGGCAACCGGGCCACTTTGCCACTACTCGTCTTCGTCTGACAAGTCACATGGTTCATAAAAAAGTGTAACAAAAATTTTCATTATTGCTGCTGTCGCATGTAAGTCAAATTTTATGGGTACAAGTTTAATTATTAAAACATTTACAACTTCTAAATACAATCATTTCTCATCCCATTGTGCACCGTTTCTATGTCACCAATCAAATTAATGAGCACAAAGTGGTTTCACCAACATTTTTCTAGCTACTAAAAAGTACACAATATGCAAACATGTGTATATACAATACCATTATCCGTTATTTTCATTATTATATTATTTTAGTTGACCCAAGCATTTTTTAGAATTATTTAAAATAGATTTAATCAGGCCCTTATGAATCGGCCATATTGGTATAACACTTAGCCCCGCCCCCTGGTATCTTTTTCGCAGACGAAATTAAATGGTTATAGCGCTTCCTTGTTTATTCTATTTCAATGGTTTAAACTACGGTTTATGAGGACTTTAAAAATGTCGGTCTTATTCTAAATTTAAAACCATCGTAAGTTGACAGTTTTGGGTTTAAAATGAAAATTATCAGAATAAGTTAACTAAGTTTTATAATGTACATTTTTTTTTCGCTTTTCTATAAATTTATAAAGAAAATAGTTATTTATGTAACAAGTGTGTAAAGCAGTACTTTTTGCACGAATGGGAAATGTTTACAAATCTTATGAGTAAAAAAAGTGAGTTTTCGCACGAATTGCATACACTTTTCTTGCTACTACCGGAAAATATATAATATAAATCAAAATATCAACACTTCACTTTACGCATTAGTGCGTAGAGTATTTTACTTTATGCTTTTTCGAATGCGTAATATAAAAAAACTAATAAAGTTGTAAGGTGAATATTTTAATGGTTTATATTGCATTTAGTAAAATTTCTTGGTTTCAGTATTAGGAATCCTTAATGTAATATATTTCATAATGTATGTACCATAAATATTCTATACAATTTATTGGGTTTATAACTGTAAAAAAAATTTCATGTCATTTTTTGAATCAAGAATTACTATAATACCTCATTTTCAATATTATTCATTGTCATTTAGATCAGTCTCTCCCAAGAATACCAATACTATGTGCAACCTAAAATAATAAAAATTGTTGATATAATCTATATAAGTATTAGCGAGTTAGCGCTGCCTGGCGGGACTCCTGTAATTGTGACGAATGTCTTTATAGCTGGTTTTATCTTAACATTTTTATTTATATCTATAAGTTTGTTAAAGGTGCTGGTATGCTCAAGAGTGTCTAACAACGACACAGATGTTGGTCCGTGCAATATCTTGCTGGTGTGTCCCACCAAATACCGTATAAACAGTTTTGAGATACTCCTTTCTTTCGTCGGATCCTAGCTCTACTGATGAGACATGATATGGCGAAACGCGTCTAGGGATGGATCTGACGAAATTAAAGGAAATTATGCTTCCGTATATAAATATTGATAACAAATATATTATAGAGAAAAGTAGTTTCTACTAAGGTAAAAATATAATATATCTTTGCTCGTAAATTATCTAAGAAGGAAACAAAAAATCTGTGAATATTATATATATTCGGCGGAATGTTTTTCAAAATCCGATAAATCACTGTCCATATTTTATTGAAATTAAAAATCTAAAAAAAAACTAAATTATATAAATATTACGTTTGATATCACAATTCAAACTTACCTTTTTTCTTAAAATCTTTAATAATATAGAATAAGTTCTTAAAACGATACATAAATCTGGCATAAAATACAAAATGACAACATTACGGTTCTTCAAAGAAAATAGTTGGTTGTCGTTGGCCAACCCGACCATTAAATTATAAATAAATGGTAAAACTTCCTTAAATCGTGAAACATGAAGATAAGTACATAAAACCAGATAAAACAGAAAATTGTAAGATTTCTAGAAAAAAATTAATATCATTTTTTACTAAAGGTTCTAAGGTTAGTGTATTTCTACAATATTGCCACTTATCTTTTCACGTTAACAGTGTTGCTAGTTTGTAAATTTTCCGTTATTTTGAAAAAAATTACCTTAGCGAACGTTAAAATATATAAAATAACTGGTAATTCTTCCTCAAATGGTGGAACATAAAGATAACCCGATAAAACAGACGAAATTATAAGATTTCTAGAAAAACAAATCCATTTTTTACTAAAATTTTTAAGGTTATGTTATTTCTCTTTCCACGTTAACATTGTTGCTAGTTTGTAAATTGGCGATTATTTTGAAAAATTTGACCATAGCGAACGTTAAAAATTCTTATTAATTCACAAAAGCCGTTTTTAACCGTTTAAAACGAATTCTACAGTTAGTTTGTGGTACTTTCGGAGTTATAATTCTTACCCAAGCAGATATAAATCCGACAAACCTTTTCTGTGCATTTCAGTAAAACAATTAATCAAAATACCTATGATGGTTAAGAAAATAAATTGTTCGTTTTTATTAATACATATATCGCTTTTTGTCTGTTATTCTGCAAAAAGCTGAAGGTAAGAAAGATATATATATTTAAAAGTGAGTTTGTATAAATATAGGAACTTACCCAAATCGATAAATATATTAGAGTGTAATTTGGTCCATGAGTTTGCAATCAAAATGAACTTTTGTTCAATTGTTTTTTATTATCGTTCTTACAAGTTCATGGCCAACTGATGACTAATTTAAATAATTTTTTAAATTCTTAGCATGAAGTTCGGAAGTTAAGTCGTAGAAAAAATATACTGTACAACTCGAGTGGATTTTCCATATTGCGCCCGGAAGTTTGAGCACTCCTCCTACGGCATCAAGCTCAATTTATATCCTCGTACGATATGGACATCATATCCACTCTAGTTGCACAAACTACTATTAACAGTCTACAAAAAATTTATACAAAATCCTCGTAATCCGTTACTGGCCGATACAAAAAACGGGTATTATAAGTAAAGTAAAACAAAACGACCATGCTCGCTTTTTTTGACAAACCGAGAAGAACAACTTGGTGTGGTGACGGCTCGCTGGTAGGATACCCGCAGGTTGGTGGGGCCAGGGGACATGCTACATTTTTGGTTGTCTCTTTTCGAATTTACTACGACTGATAGAAATCTGCAGGCCGAAGACCGGACCGCTAGCTCCCTTTATTTCGGTGACAGACAACTCGAATTTCCTTTAGAGCAGAATTATTATTATATACTTGGTTGAAGTTTGATTGTATATTAAATATACAGGCTGTCCGGAAAACGTATCATGGAATTTTAGATGATAAAATAGTTGGGGGTATAGTTCTATAAAAATCCTTTATTATACAGATGAGGACAGTTTAATATTTTATTTTTCATATTAGCCCGAGTTTTTAAAAATAACTATAGATGAATAAGATGGTAGGGGACAGCAAGAATAAACAAACTTTGTATACAGGGTGCACAAATTCTTGTCAGTACAAGGGAATCTCGAAAACGGTAAGAGATACGATAATAGTTAAATTGAGGCAAAGTTGCGTTTGAGAATTAATAATTTGGTTAAAGAAAATTGTAAATATTCCGAATGTTTTCGGAGATATCCGAAAAAAAAATTAGTTTTGGTGTTTAATTTTTTGTGTCCTCTTTTTTGACTTAAAAAAACAAAATACGCTATCTTATTTATAGCCGTTTTTTATGTTCTACAAGATGGCGTTATTAGTTTTTAAATTCAACTTTTCGTCTTTAGATAAGTCAATTTTTTTAAATACGGACCTGGAATTTTGAAAACATTTTTAGGGACTTTTACCCTTTGAAAATTTAAGAAAATTTAAGATTTTTAAAATTTTAACGTTTTGTCATCAAATATCACGTCATGGGTATTTCAAATTATTCTTTCTTTACTATTAACTTAAATATTAAAACTACATTACATTACAGAAAGTTATGGTGTTTAGGTCGTTTATTGTTGACATTTTGCCCACCAACAAAATCCCGCTAAGCGATTTTTAGGTGCTAAAATCTCCACACTGGCTGATCCTGAAACCGAATTCTCTATTCGCTGAAAATAATTATATTTGCCGCTGAATATGAAACAGGGTTTCACAAAATTGTTTGTGTGTATTCCGAGAAAATCACGTTTGAAATAGCGTTTAGAGGGATTTATTGGTTGGCAAAATGTCACTATTATTTCAATAAGATTTACCGTAACAATACAAGTACGCAAGATTTTAAGGGATGAGAAGTAATTCTATTTTTTATTACTATTTTATTAATATATTAACATCTTAAGTTCTATGATTTTTGCCGTAGACCTAGACCGAAATACTGTAAAAAAAAATTTTAATGCTCCTGAGTAAAAAAAAGATAACTGGAGTTTTAGTCTAGTTAGAAGACTTTAGTTTTTTTTTCTTACAAAATATCACACGAATTTGTAGCACCCTGTATATATATATAATTGCTATTGAATTTTCTTTGCGTTTTCTTGGTTATGATAGCAATTTCATTTATAAGATGATGTATGTATGTATCTGCAACGGAACCATGTAACGCCATATGGGAAAAAACAGAGAAAGGAAATTTCTTTCCGATATGATTTGATACTATCCAAAGATTTTCTCTGTGAAAACTAAAATAAGGAATGCTCTCATAAGCTTAAAAACTTTTAGTTACAAGCCTTCTATTGTTTCATAAAGAAATAGTACTTCCAATCAGTCAAAGTATTATTATAAACACCAGCAAAGACATTGTGTGATAATCGAGAATAACCTGTAATTTTTAAAAAAATTTGCCAGCTTTACATAATCAATTTCACCTCGATTCCTGGAACAGCAGCTTCGACATTTTAGCTACAAGAAGAGAATAAAATATATCCGTAATTGGTTCTTCGTTGAGTACAGTCACAAAAGTATCTTAAATCGGTTAAAATATTTAAATTTAAAATTCAGTTTCTCCGTAAGGATGCTGAATGTTTCAGTAACGAGACAAAAAAACAAAATTTAGGGTATAATGACAAATAGTAGTAAGCAATTATAAACAATATACTTTTCCCAAAATCGATCGAATATATTGACATTTTTGATAACATTTCTGAAAGAAAAAGTCAATATTTCCTTACACTTAGTCGTTGGCAACGGCAAATAACTGTTAGGAAATATTTATTATTGTACTGTAAGGAATAGTAGTTTGTACAACAAGAGTGGATATGATGTCTATATCACACGAGAAAGTAAATTGAGCACGACGCCGTAGGCGGAGTGCTCAAACTTTCGAGTGCGATATAGACAATCCACTCGAGTTGAACAGTATTTTTTCTACGACCTTATGCTAAAAAATGTAAAAAAAGTTTGTAGGTTGCCGGGCTCGAACTCACGACCATTGGTTCCATAGTCAAACGCTCTAACGTCTGGACTATTGAAGCGTTTAGTTAATTATCGTAAAACCAACTGATAAATGATGCTACATGAAATTAATTTTTTATGCACATTCAGCAGGTTGCATTATTGATAAATCTATTATAAATGAGTCTAGAATATATTATATTGAACAAATTAATAACAAATTGTACCATATGCATTTAAATGATATAATTTAGTGTCTTGAAAAAGAAGCCTCAGTAAAAATAATATACTGTGGTGTTGGTAAGTACTTTTAAGAACAACAATGGCTTCTCTGTAATTGACTACTGTGATTGGTCAGTTTCATTACCTATCTAGGATTGTTATAAAATTTTGCCGCACAGTTAACTGGAATAGACTATTTTACTCGCCACTTAAGTGTAAAGGAAACAGCAAATTTCCATAAGGGAGTAGAAAAATGTTATTTCTGTACGGCTACTTGTAAACTAAAATGTGTTAAGCTTGATAATTTAATATTACTGTGTTTCCATAGTTACAACACAAATATTTAATGGCATCCTTTATTTGTAAACATAGTTAATAATATTTATTTCAAAATTATAACAAGTTGATTGTAATAAGTTATGTCCTTTTAATAATTTACAATTTACGGAAAAATATTTAGTATACCTCGTAGAAAAAGCCACATTCCTGGACTTCGTATTGTCAGTCTCTGCTTGCGTCTCGACATACAATCTTTATGGTCGTCCGGAAATGTTCAGCTTTTCCTACTAGGTATACAATGTACTATTTTTCGATTTTTGGTCAAAAAGTAATTTTAATATCAACACAGTTTTCTCACTAAGAAACCTCGCTTTACCCTAAAGGTTGCTCTCCAGGGTTTTACTACGATAATACTTTACAGGACCTATTATAGTGTAGAATTATCCTCGTTTGGAACTCGATAAAAAAAATATGTGTGACTTCCTGCGAGTCATTACCTAAAGTTATTTAAAAAACTTACATCTGAAATGTTAGATGAAGAAATTCTAATAGTGAAGAGCTCTGGAGAAAAAATGTTGATTCAAAACTAAATCAGTTCTGCCAGATGCAAAACTGCACAATCACACCTATATTTTATACTTTAAACTTGCAAGAATTAGCCTTATGTTATGTGCGTGTCTCTTTTTCAATTTTAATAATACCACTTACTTGTCCTAACGGAAATAGATTCTTTAGGCATATTTATTGTACTTATTTTGTATCTGGTTTTAATAAATTTACCTAATAAACGCATTATTACCATTAGATGCTATACAGGGTGGCGCACCAAAAACTTTCCACCCAGATTTATTTTCTTGTTAATAAATAAATCAAAATTCGCTCGAACACGGGAACCTTAGTTCTCAGGGGGACCTATAGTGCTTTTACAATTGCATGGAGGTTGGACGTGGACATTTTCAACATTTACTTGATTGATACAAGCGGTAACAAATTTTATTACTTTTAATTTATTTTTCTTTTTAGCCCTATTTCTCAGTAACTATTCACTCGATTTAAACGAGCAAGGTCGCGTTTGAAAGGCAATTCAATTCCCTTTAAAATAAGGTATCACTCAACCCCCCTTCCTATTTAAGATTTTAAGGGTGGAAGCCACCCCGTCGTGGGGGTTCCAGCAGGGGGGATGAAAATAGCAAAAAAATATGTCCCCCTGAGAACTAAGGTTCCCGTGTTCGAGTGAATTTTGATTTATTTATTAACAAGAAAATAAACCTGGGTGGAAAGTTTTCGGTGCGCCACCACATGTTTCCTTTCAAAATTTTCCAAATCCTTTTTGAATAAAAGTAAAACAATATCTCAGTCATTTGTAACAAGTTCTACTCTACAGATTACCTGTTGTTTTGTTGTTGATAGTGATATACTGCTACTCCTTTCTTTTAATCACCTGTCTGGCTTTGGCATGACGGGATAATTTTCTTCAATCCATTTATCTATTTTCAAGGGTAAATAGTAAATATACAGTTTTACAAATTTGTTGTACGAAATCCTACATATTAAAGATTAAAAATAAAAATCCAAAAACCAACCATGATAACCATCCAATAATTTACCTTTCCTTTATTAATTAGCGACCATCGTTCAAAATATTTCTCGAAATAATTCGCAGGGCCAAAATAATAAATTTAAAAGCTTATGGAGAATTGATAGTGATCTACCGTAAAACACGCAGGCGTATACTCGCAGGGTAAACGGTTCAAAATGAGTTTAAATATTAATAACGATGCATAAAAAATAAAATTAAAAAGACAAAAAGGTTTCGATCTGTTCATTAGTTTTTATGAGGTCGTCTTTCTTGCAAGTCGAGACGGCATCGCCTTGTCTTTATCAGCTCGCATGTATAAGACAAAGAGGAGAAAGCGAACTTCTTGAGAAAACCAATCAAAACTCGATCAGCAATTTTCTCTAGCTCTTGTGGGATAATAATAACAAAGGCAGCCATTAATTACAATGCTGAGATCTGGAGTATGCGTTTATATATACCAAGTGAAGTTAAAACACCAGGTCTGCAATTAAGAAACTCATTAACAATGCTTTATTTATAAACCGAGCAAGGGTAAAGTACGTATTTTTACACGAGCTTTATAGTATGTTTGCAATAATTTAGATGATAGTATCGTCTTGTTTTGGTCATTAATTATTCTGCCTTTGGTTTTCTGTAGCTCAGGGGAGACATTTGAATCATGAAATTAGATAATCTTGCATTTTAGCGTTATTAGTAAAACTCTTGTCATTAATCCAGAAAAAGTATATTTTTAAATTTGGGTTAACGTAACTTCTTTAATTACTTTTTCAAAGTCATCTTCATAAATCTCCTAATGGATTTTAAAATCTTCAAACATACACAATACATGACATTCTTGTCGTGTCAGTGTTTTTGTTTACATCTGAAGTATTGTGGAATTTTTATATATTTTTAATTAAAATAATTATTCTTGTTACTGAGGCGGTGGCTCAGCGGTGAGTTACTGTCATTCGACCGTGACGTTCCGATTTTGATCCTCGGAGTGGGCATACGCACAATAAAAAAAGTATGTCTGAATTTAAGTAGGTTTAACAATGCAGGGAAGAGTGCAAAATATATCATCTCCCAACCCACCCCATTCACGCTGGTAACCACGCCGGATGAGATCGGATATCTCGTGGGGTGCGGAAGAAGGTACACACTCTTCAATCGGTAGGTCATGCAATGGCGCAAGAAACCGAGGGTTAGCTGTTGCGGGGAGGAATAAAAACCTTTATTCCATGCACACACCAGTTTTATCCAAAGAGTTCACGAACTGGTGCAAAAATTGAAGATGCAAAACCAAAATATATTTTTATCTACTTTCATTTAGTAATATGAATTTTACAGTTCTGTAAATCGTTTTGTAGGGGCATCTATTACAGCACTAGTGCTGTAATAGATGCCTTTACAGCACTAGTGCTGTAATGGAAAAAACGGTTTTATTAAAATTTTGCTGTTAAATAAAACCACACTTTTTAGAAGAATGATTTATTATTAACAATTATATCTTGATTTTTCTTGACTGAAATCATAGTTCTCAACATTGAGTAGTGAGTCCATAGTGTAGATGGTTTCTGGGAGCGTTGCTTTACGGAAAAATAACCAAAAAGGATTTTCTCAGACACCTCCTTTATTTTGTTAGCTTTGCACCAATCTTCAAACTTCTGATACTCCAACTCATACCGCGCCTTGGATTTTGTCGGAACTAAACTTAAGATCGCTTCGTTTGCCGCTGCTTCTATATCAGAAGGTAAACTTCCATCAGAATCGCTCATTTTGAAAAACGCTTTTTATATTTTTGAATTTGTTTGACAAAGTTTCGACAGTAACCATGCGAAACAGTAACTATGCGAAAGGTAACATAAGAAACTTGATTGGTAAACTTAATAGCAGGTGCATTTTTATTTTTAAAAATGCCTTTTGCCAAATATTTTTATTCATAGATGAAAGTAGATAAAATTTTGTACAATATTCTTGTTGTAAATTCATATTACTACACTCGATGTTTTATTAAACTGGGCTGACGCCTCGTTTGACAACTTTAACATCTCGTGTTGTAATATGAATCTTTACAACACTTATATCGTAAGTAACTATTACCGAACTATTCTTAAGTTTTTTCTAACCAAACTAAAGATTTGTGTGTAAATGCTCTTTCATTCATTTCTAGACAATTACTGCAAGATTTAGTCGATATTTGTCCACCGCGATTCTTTCTGATATATTTTAAACATGGATCCAACCCCAATTGACCTTAACATTTTTATTGTACGCAACAGATATATAAAAATAACTAAACTTAAATAGTGGAAAACGAAGTTAAGTACATAAAATCAGATGAAACAGACGAAATTAAAATATTTTTAGAAAAAAATGAATTCCTACTAGTGGTTTTAAGGTCAGGTATATTTTTTCGTTTTGTTTGCACAGAAAATAAGGGTTTCTTCGGGTTTGTTACATAAGCAGGCAAAGCCCAAAATGGTCCATTTTTATTAATAAATATATCGCTCTTTGTCAATTATTCTGCAAAAGGCCGAATGTGAGAAAGAGTGATTTTGTGTAAATATAAGAAAAGACCCAAATCAACAAATATGTTGCAGTATAATTTGGTCCATGGATTTGCTAACAAAATTGACTTTTCTTCAATAATTGTTTTTTATTATCTTTCTCACAAGTTAACGTCGAATTAAAAAGACATTTTATAATGCCTGATTTAATTATTTTTTTAAACATTTTTAGTATAAAGTTAGGAACTTGAGTCGTAGAAAAAATATACTGTACAACTTAAGTGGATTGTCCATATTGAGCTGGAAAGTTTGAGCGCTCCGCCTACGGCATCGGGCTCAATTTGCTTCCATGTGCGATATGAACGTCATATCCACTTTTCTTACAAACTACTGTTTTAAACATCCCGGTACAAAAAAAATATATCTAAAATATACTGTGAAATCTTCTTTAACTAGTAAGTATTTCTGAAAACCAATTATAACTTAATTTCTTACAAACGAAATGGAGACCCACTAAATTATCGACCTTAAAGAAAAAAAACTTAGCTTAAAATATTGACTTAATGGTTTCTGTGAGCGTTATCTTCGTCATGTTCCTTTGGAGGAGGCGCGAAAAAACTTGTTTTTTGGTGTCGTTAAGTGTAAAATACAGCTATTTTTCATTGTAGTAATTAATAAATTTAAATAAAGTATATTTATCGATAAGCCTCTGAATTGGTCTGACTCTGCTTAAATATTTTATGTGAAAATTGTTTTTTTATAACAATCGCACAACATTTATCGTCATCCAAGGATTCACTATCTATTTCCTTAATTTATTAGCAGTTGATATTAATCGACTAACTAATCTATTTTCCGAAAATCGATCGGAAATATTGACATTTTTAATAACATTTCTGATAGAAAAAGTCAATATTTCCTTACACTTTGTCGTTGTCAGGAAACGAAAAATAACTCTTAGGAAATATTTATTATTGTACTTTAAGGACATATTATTTCTGTAAACTAAAATGTGTTAAGCTTGACAATTCAATATTACTATGTTTCCATAGTTATAACACAAATATGTAATGGCATCCTTTATTTGTGAATAAAGTTAATAATATTTATTTCAAAATTATAACAAGTTAATTGTAATAAGTTATGTCCTTTTAATAATTTTCGATTTACGGAAAAATAGTATGTATACCTCGTAGAAAAAACCACATTGCCGGACTCTGTATTGTCAGTCTCGGCTTGCGCCTCGACATACAATCTTTACGGTCGTTCGGGAATGTTCAGCTTTTCCTACTAGGTATACAATGTACTATTTCCGAAAATCGATCGGAAGTATTGACATTTTTGATAACATTTCTGAAAGAAAAAGTCAATATTTACATATTACACTTAGTCGTTGCTGGGCAACGGAAAATAACTGTTAGGAAATATTTATTATTGTACTGTAAGGAAATATTATTTCTGTACGGCTACTTGTAAACTAAAATGTGTTAAGCTTGGCAATTCAATATTACTATGTTTCCATAGTTATAACACAAATATGTAATGGCATCCTTTATTTGTGAATAAAGTTAATAATATTTATTTCAAAATTTTAACAAGTTAATTGTAATAAGTTATGTCCTTTTAATAATTTTCGATTTACGGAAAAATAGTATGTATACCTCGTAGAAAAAACCACATTGCCGGACTCTGTATTGTCAGTCTCGGCTTGCGCCTCGACATACAATCTTTACGGTCGTTCGGGAATGTTCAGCTTTTCCTACTAGGTATACAATGTACTATTTCCGAAAATCGATCGGAAGTATTGACATTTTTGATAACATTTCTGAAAGAAAAAGTCAATATTTACATATTACACTTAGTCGTTGCTGGGCAACGGAAAATAACTGTTAGGAAATATTTATTATTGTACTGTAAGGAAATATTATTTCTGTACGGCTACTTGTAAACTAAAATGTGTTAAGCTTGGCAATTTAATATTACTGTGTTTCCATAGTTATAACACAAATATTTAATGGCATCCTTAATTTGTGAACAAAGTTAATAATATTTATTTCAAAATTTTAACAAGTTGATTGTAATAAGTTATGTCCTTTTAATAATTTTCAATTTACCGAAAAATAGTATGTATACCTCGTAGAAAAAGCCACATTCCAGGACTCCGTATTGTCAGTCTCGGCTTCCGCCTCGACATACAATCTTTACTGTCGTCCGGGAATGTTCAGCTTTTCCTACTAGGTTTACAATGTACTATTTATTGTTTTGTCGTTTAACGTTTTATGGCAATGATGATATCCTCGCTTTATACGATTAAAGAGTGATCCTTAAGTACATAAAAAATCTATGATATGATTCCTGACATCATTTTAAGATAAAAATTTCATATGCCCTAAAATGCTAACCCTCTAAGATACAGGGTGTTAGTAATAAAAAAATAATTGTTTTTCTAAAATTTTATTCGAATTTCGAAAGTCCTTGAAGATACGGTATTGAAAATGTGTGTCAACTGAATTTGCCATAAACTGCACTTTTTCGGTAAAAAGGATTTGCTTACTTCCACCAGTGGCGTGCGTGAAGATACCATCAATATTTTTTTGTGAAAATATTTAATACGGCACTGGCTTTCTTAACTCTGATGCATTTTTATGCAAATACAAGCTGAACAAAATATATACTTTGTTAAAAATACAAAAGAAAAGAAAAACGAAAAAAAGTGTAAAATTGCAAAAAAAACTTTGTTAAGACATCGCTGATTCCACTTTTTTTCAAAGTAGGTTAAGGGCATATGTCCATAGCAACTTTTTGTCTTAATATGATCTCAAAAATCATCTCCTAGATTTTTTTCATGTACTTAAAAATTACCCCAACAAAAATTCAATATGTTACTTTCTTAAATTACTTTAAAGTATATTTTTTGTCCCAATTTCAACTTGGGCCTAATCGTACTTAATAATCAGTCATTATGCAGCTAAATACGTGAAATGATTTGCACCTATTTAGTAAATAAGCGATCAGATATATATTTCTGCACATCCGTTGCAAGATTATCTTTTTTCTTAATATACTAGCACCATCAAAATCGCGTGTTGTAAATAACATTCTGACTCCATAGAAATTTCTGTAATTGCAAACATCTAATTTGAGGTTTTTTGGGGTAAAGACAAACTGTTCCCGAAGTTATAAACTAGAAGGTGTCGATATCCGTTAAAATAATTTCTCATTTAATGGTCTTAAAAATTAAGTCGTTAATTCTAATAACTATTGATAGTTGTCACTATGTCAAGTAATTTTTACTGATACGTCCAGTAAATTTTAATCAGCGCAATCTATTTCAACTAGTGTCTACCAGACCTCATAATAATAATATTATAATATATTTTTTCTACAACTCAACTTTCGAACTTTATACTCAAATTTTAAAAAAATTTTCAAACCTAGCACCATAACTTGTCTTTTTTGTTTGTCAGAAAGATAATAAAAAACAATGGAATTCATTTCGTTTGCAAATCCATGGACCAAATTACACTGTAACATATTTATCGACTTGGGTCATTTCTTATATTTACACAAAATCACTTTGAATAGATCAATCTTTCTCACATTCAGCCTTTTGTAGAGTAACAAATAAAAAGCGATATACCGGGTGACAACGAATGTTGTTACCCCCCTATTTTTTCCGTAGTTTTAATAATACAAATTTTAAAATTTCTAAAAAAAAAGATTCTAAGTGTATAGTAAAGTCATAATTTTAAAATCACTTCCGGTTTGACCGGAAGTGGTATCAACTCTTTTATTTTAAATAGAAACCTATTATTTTTATTCGATATTTGAATTAAACGGCAAATTTCCTTTAAAATGACATATAACACATTATCATTTGTTTTTAAAATGGCTTCCAGGAAAAATTTTCAAGGAAATACTTAGATGGCCATGGACTCGCTAATATAACATGACTTTTTGAGAGTGGGCCATGGAAGTTTTAAAGTGGTCTATTTTAACTAGTTTTATGTTAAACAATAACATTCTTTGCTAAAGATGCTTCTGTCAAAAATATTTTAGATATATCATATTTTTTTAAACAATGAGAAAGAATTACTCAATATTTTTAAATGGCAACAAGCCATTCATTTAGGGCCAAAAAATAGCTTATTAAATTATCTTTTTAAAAATGTTTCATAAGCATGGTATTATACTTAAAGGAGTGGCTGAAATTGAAAAAAAATCGAAAAATGTCATATTAAAAAAAAAAAAATTGAGTTCTTCAATTTTTGTTACGAACACTTTTGTCATTTCACAGAATATTTCATAGCCTACTTGTTTAACATAAAACAGGTTAAAATAAACCACTTTAAAACTTCCATGGCCCACTCTCAAAAAGTCATGTTATATTAGCGACTCCATGGCCATCTAAGGATTTCCTTAAAATTTTTTCCTGAAAGCCATTTTAAAAACAAATGATCTGTGTGATATGTCATTTTAAAGGAAATTTGCCGTAGAATTCAAATATCGAATAAAAATAATAGGTTTCCATTTAAAATAAAAGAGTTGATACCACTTCCGGTCAAACCGGAAGTGATTTTAAATGTATGACTTTACTAAAAGCTAACAAAATATATACTTGGAATCTCCTGAAATTTTAAATATTGTATTAATAAAACTACGGAAAAAATAGGGGGGGTAACAACATTCGTTGTCACCCGGTATTTATTAATAAAGGTGAACAATTTGTTTTTTTCAACTATAGTTAGTTTGATTAAATTGTTTTGCTGAAATGCAAAGTTTTTTTCAGCTTGCGTAAAAATTATAACTCCGAAAGTACAACAAAATAGCTGTAGAATTTATTTTAAACAGTTAAAACCGGCCTTTTTTTCATTAATATGAACTTTTAACGTTCGCCATGGTAAAGTTTTGCAAAATAATCGTCAATTTACAAAATAGCAATACTGTTAACGTGGAAAAAGAAGTGGCAATACTGTAAAAATAACCTTAAAACTTTAGTAAAAATAGAATTATTTTTTTCTAGAAATCTTTTAATTTCGTCTGTTTTATGTACTCATCTTCGTTACACCATTAAAGGAAGATTTACCAGTTATTTTTCTATATCTGTTGCGTATAATAAAAGCTTTATGATCGATTGATAATCCCCGTTCAAAATAAATCGGAAAATATTTATATCGCAAAAAACCAACCATGATTAGTAAAAAACGTTCATTTTGTAGGTATATAGTTAGCATTAAATCTTGTAGTAATTGTCTTGAAATTAATGGAAAACCAGAGATTTTTAAAATATGAAAATATTTGGGTAATAATTTTGGTATATTATATCTTTAATTTTCGCACCATTTCGTGCACTCTTTAGAAAAAAATTGTGTATGCGTAGACTCTAGGATAAATGTTTTGATTTAAATTAAAAAAGAACAAATTTTACTTGAAAAATTGTTAAATGTAAATTTGATTTCTTTTTCTTTGTAATTGACCACTGTAATTGGTCAGTTTCATATCCTAACTAGGACTTTTCAATCACTTTAGTATAAGGGAAACAGCAAATTTCTCTAAGTATATGCTTTAAACTACGGGGAAAATTATTTTTTGGGTAGATAGGGTTACGCCCGAACGGGACGTCACAATGTGGGAGAGAAATAGAGATTCATAAAAAATACCGGTATTAGTATATTGTGAATAAAAGTAAATTTTCGAGCTTTTTCAATGACCCAATAATGTATTTAATAAAATAGTGGAGTTTAGTATCCGTTAATAAAATATATAGAAAGATGGGTGGCCGTCCGTGCATGATTTATTTATGTTTATTATTTATTTATTTATTTTTATGTTAGTTATGTTTTCACTTTAGATGGTTATCTCTTGCATTGAGTTGATTCCAACAGATGGCGATACTAGGTTTTCATCATATTTTTATTTCTAAAAACATCTTGAAAACATATTTTCGCTGTAATAGGAATTGTTTACAGGTAATGGCTTTTTGATAAGTGCCAATGACGTTTAAATGTTTGAAACATGTAGGGTACATTAAAAAAAATTCTTATTGAATATATCTTAGTAAAAGTCGGCTTAAAGTATTATTTCTCACCATTTAACCTATCATTTCACTTCAAGTATGGACTCCTTCTTTAAATCAGATTGAAGAATAGTTTACCTAACCTTTTTCTTCCCAGGCCAGAATATTTATAAGAAATGTTGAATACTTTCTTCGTCAACTTCTACAGACGTCGTTAGCTGTTATTTGCGGAGTATCTACCGAAAACAACAATGATTAGTAGTTACATTTCTTAGGTTTTTCTTTAGGGACAATCATTATCTAGCGGTGCTGTGGATGGCTCCATCAGTTTTGGGCAAAGTGTTTGACTGGACGATCAATCTCTCCTTTAAATAATCCCGGTGGTCTTCCACAGTGTTGTCTGCTAGATAGGCTGACAGGCCTGCACCTTTGCCTGAGAGTTTATTGACAGTTTGGTTAGAAAATTATCTTTTTTTGCTTCTTAGGTAAAAAGTATTCCTTAGTTGGATTGCTAATCATCGCTGTGTAAAATAAAATTGGTATAGATTTTTTTAAGACGGAAATGTTCTAAGCATGTATATATACATATTATAGATTTGAATATTTTAGTCACATATTATACGAATATGTAACATACATGTAGTTCTATAAATACAATTCGACAGTTTTACTGCGTATACTAAACGTTCTGCATTCTATTTAAAAATGCTGTAGCACACGGTATTGAGTATAAAAAGTGATATCGATATAAAAGCTATAACGTAATCATTATTAAACAAATTTATACATGGTCTTGCAGGGAGGTCTTACGAAATGGGTAATCAAAATTTTTATTTTTTTAATAATAAGTTTGACACGGTGTAAAACGTGTTCTACTCACCTTAGGTATAGATATAAATGCAAGGAACTAAAATAATACTAAACTAGTCGTCCTGGAATGAAATGTTATTAAAAATTACAGTTTTAAGCTTTAATACACTCTAAAAAATCAGTTGAGCGCTCAAGTACATTTTTTCTTGCTAGATAGACTTAACAAATCTTCAGTTTTCCAACGAATTTCAGCTATTACTTGGTTGATTTAAACAAAATTCTTTAGTTTCTACTATTTTTAACTGTATTCTAGTATTGTTGTTGTTGTGTTGTAAGTTGGCATGTTGCAATCAACAGATAAGCTTACCTAGTTCCGACAATAATATTAAATATTTATTTTAACCAAATACACCAGGACTACCAAGCCTAGAAGGTTTTTAGCATGAAGACTATCGTTTGGAAGATATATACACCTACCCTACAAGAACGGAAGAGTTCAAAACCGGTCTGCAGGTGGTTACATCCTACCAATAGTAAAGTCGTCACTTCTTGGTGGTACAATCTAACTTGTATTTTGACACAGTATGGACAAAATATGACCTTATATTACAAGGAACTTTCAGGTGATTAAAAAATTATTTTTTATGCATTATCCAAACAAATTAGTACTGTCAACAAACATATTCATGCAAGTAAGTTTGCTATCGACAAAAATGACTAATAACCAATGCTGAAATCGGCCTAACAATAAAACGTAGTGTCCGTTACTAAGTTTTCTCATAATGATATTTTTTGTACAACTGTCAAAAAAAGTTGACATTTTTTCATCGCTATCGATACGTAAACCTTTTGTTTTTTTAACAGTAAAAAAAAGACTTTTTTTCACGGTGAAAAAAATACTTTTTTTCACGGTGAAAAAAATACTTTTTTTAACTGGAAAAATGATTTACAAAAAAAACGATAAAATATTACTTTTTAAAAAATGTATTGAATTTTTTTGTACAAATTTACTAATTAATTACCAACTACCAAAAAATCTCATTTGTTGTGAAGTTCAAACAATTGCTTCCAATATTAATTCCCGAAGCTGGTCCACCTTGCTGCTAATCAGAAACGCTAGATATTCCTTGAAAAGTTGAGTCCACAATTGTATCAGTTATATTGATTTGTTTGGAAGTAGAGGAACAATTTAATTTATTAGAAATATCAATTTTATTACTCAAACCATCTTCTATATATCCTTCTGCTATGGCGGCAGATTTCCAACCACCGTGGCGTTTTATAGATGTCATGTTACCCCCTGCATTGGCTAAGAGAGTTGCAGAACTCCTCCTAAAACAGTGACCTGTGTAGCTCTTATGCAATTCTTTTCCCAGCCATTTTGCAAGCAAGCTAGGAATTTCCCCTATTTTATTTATTCCCACATGTTGGTCAACACATTTTCCTCTTGAATATTTTAAAAATAATCTCTTTTTGTGTGTATGGGACGGCCTTAGTGCTCTATACTTGCGATATATATCAATATAATCAGAATTTGAAACGGTAAACATTCTTGGGCAATAGGTCTTTGTATCCGGTATTTTAACAATCAATATAGACCCGGTATCTTCAATGTCATCAATAGTTACCTTCAATAATTCTTCACGGCGACAAGCACCGCTGATTCCCAAAATTAACGCAACCTACAATTAAAAAAATATTGAAATTACTGAAATAATACAAAATTTTGATCATCTGTACCTTATAAAGTAAATTTGTTTCATCATCAGCTTCTTGAATGAATTTATTAATATCGTCTCTCGATAAAACTTTAGATTTCTTCCCTCGGTATCCGACGTTTTTGTTCTTAATAAAAGGCACCAATTTTGAAAACTTCTTTATATCCATATTTTCTTTAACATTCAATGTACTCTTCAACATTGAGTAGACACTCCATAAAGTAGAAGGTTTTACAGTTTTTGATTTCTCCTCAAAATAGCATATAAGTACCTTTTCAGACACTTTTTGTATATTTTTCTTGCCGCACCATTCACGGAATTGGTTATAATTTTTCTCGTATATAAATCTTGATTTCGCCGGTAACATGTTAGCTATAGCCGAATTTGCTATATCGGCTATATCTGAAGGAATCTCGCTATCACTATCGTAATCTACATCCATTTTAAGTACTTATACTATTTATTTAAAAAATTGCAATAAATATGAACAGCTATCAACGTATGACAACAAAACAAGCAACGTGCCAACAAACCATTTCTATAGTAACGACAGGGCTGTTAACTTGATTATGTGAAATTATATGATAACATTTTTTTATAATATACAATTTAACCGATTAATTCAAACTTTCAGTTGTACAAAAAATGTTGTTTGTATTTCGTTTGTGAAATTCGTGTTTTAATGGCACATTCGAGAGAATTTTTCGCCTCGACCTGCGGTCTCGGCAAAAAATTGACACTCTCATATGCCATTAAAAAAACACTCACTTCACGCACTTAATACAAAAATAACTATTAACTAACTTTTTTTGCCACTGAAATTAAGATTCTGGTAAGGTAAACTAGGCTAGTTTTAAGGGTGTAGATAATATATTTTTGTAAGAAATTAGCCAATCAAACATATACAGCTTTAAAGAAAAACTTGGCGTTTAGATATCTTCCGGGCATCTGGGGAATATACATTGCGGCTATGAGATATCTGTAGTGTGACTATCTTCGATGTTAAATAATGGGACGTCCTCCGAAAATCCTGGAGGATATAGCTCGTAGACATACAATTAGGTTCATGCGCTATCCGTAGAATAACAGACCGTTTCAAAAGCCTTAAAATTATAGTAGTTGTAGTCTCTTCCCGTAAGATATGTTTCTCTTGACGTAAGTTCTTTTTCTTTTCGCATAAGATACATATTTCTCTTCGCATAAGAGAGTTTCGCTTCGTGTAAGAGATTTTTCTCTCAAATCTATATTTGAAAGACTTATTTTAAAAGCAAGTTACGATGCCATCATGGACTGGATGCAGAAGTAGCATGGCTGCCGCGATGGGGAGATGTCTTGATGGAGTTAAATATTTTGAGCATGAAACGAGTTTATAAGTGCCCTTATAATTCAAGAATGTGATATAATTCAGAAATCTGCACTTTTTTTTAAACTATTCTTGACACTAACGGTAAACATGCATAATTCAGTTCAATTGCCTTTGTCATTAAGCTGTGATGTCAACAAAAATGTATTAATGAGTTTTAGTTTTCTATACAGGATAATCCAAATTGGTCAGTTAATACTAAAGGTTGAGAATTGGAAGACTGTTACGGAATCTCGATTTCCGATACTTTATTTTTTGGTTACTAGGTAGCGTCGCAGATCAAACGTTCTGGCTAACTTTTATAATATTTTGTCTTAACGGGTTTATGGCGGTCCCATGAGCCCAAATAACGACGAAACAGCAGTCATTGTGCCGTTGCCCCAGAAAGTCAATTTTGTTTGCATCCCTGAATACTTACTGTCGTATTATTTGGGAAATCCGATTTTAAGTTAAGAACAATTTCTTCTAGGACAAGGACCAACAACAAACTTTTCTAGCTCAAGAACAAAGTCTCTTTGTTTACGGTATAAAGACTTTCAACGAGGAGAAAAGTATTTATTTCAGACTCTTAGAGGTACTTTGTGGCAACAGAATGACGGTTTTGCCAAGAGCGATCGCATTTGGACCTATTTAAAAGCAGGAATATTTGGATTTAAGGCATATACATTTCTCCCAAAAAAACGTAGTTTTTTTGCGAGTAGTTATCTTTTACTGATTTGGGACCACCGGGATATATGGATATATCCTTTGGCAAGGATATATCCCCCTGCCATACCTCTCCACACATATATCCCCCCAACCCTTCACACACATACATCCTCCTACCATACCTCTCAACACATATTCATACATATTATAACTCGATTAATATCTATGGATATATCCTCCCACCATCCTCCATAACATAACCCCACACATAAGTCCCCCCACGCTTCATACCATACATATATCCTCCTACCACACAAAAAATGTAGTTAACATGCATCTTATAACAAATATGGTGCGCTCATATTGTTCAGAACCATCAATAGCGTTTCTTTTTAAAAGGTTACGTTGTCTGATGATACGATAGTTGATGTTGGGTAGGGATATAACCTTCCACCATGTGTATATCCTCCTACCACACCCCTCATACATATTCTAACTCAATCCATATCAATGAATATATCCTTCCACCATGGATATATCCCCCTACCATACCTCTCCACACATATATCCCCCTACCCAAAAATAATAATAATTTGTATTGGGATAACCCGTTGATTAAATAAATTATTATTACTTTTGGCTAGGGATATAACCTTCCACCGTGTATATATCCCCCTACCACACCCCTCATACATATTCTAACTCAATCAATATCAATGGATATATTATATTATCCTTCCACACATATATCCCCCTACCCAAAAATAATAATAATTTGTATTGGGATAACCCGTTGATTAAATAAATTATTATTATTACTTTTGGCTAGGGATATAACCTTCCACCGTGTATATATCCCCCTACCACACCCCTCATACATATTCTAACTCAATCAATATCAATGGATATATTATATTATCCTTCCACACGTGTATCCCCTCACCCAAAAATAATAATAATTTGTACTGGGTGTAACCCGTTGATTAAATAAATTATTATTATTATTAAAAATAAGACATTGAGGATATATGTATGGTATGAAGCGTGGGGGGACTTATGTGTGGGGTTATGTTATGGAGGATGGTGGGAGGATATATCCATAGATATTAATCGAGTTATAATATGTATGAATATGTGTTGAGAGGTATGGTAGGAGGATGTATGTGTGTGAAGGGTTGGGGGGATATATGTGTGGAGAGGTATGGCAGGGGGATATATCCTTGCCAAAGGATATATCCATATATCCCGGTGGTCCCAAATCAGTAAAAGATAACTACTTTTGCGCCTTTACCATACAACGTTAGTTTGAATTATTTTTTTCTTCCGAGAGACCGTCCATGTGTCGGATAAACTTAGGCCAGGGTTGACCCATTGTGCTCACCCTGTTTAATTTTTCACACCCACTCGGTGATTCCAGTTCCTTGCACTAGTTTGTGTAGGTCAACTGGGGAGAGGGTCAGGATGTCCTCTGGTTCCAGTTTCGGTTTCTCGAGTATTCGTTGCCTCTTCTGATTTAGTGACTCGCAATGGTAATTTATCTACTGTACTGTTTCCAAAGCTTGTTCGCATAATCTACAGTTAAGTCTCCATTGTACAGTTGCATTCTGTGCAGATATTTATTGACAGCCATATGTCCTGTTAGAACTTCTGTTATAGTTTGAGCTGAGCCCTGTTTGTCTGTTTAAAGGTTGGAGACAATGATGTTTCTTGAACGGCAGTAGAGTTTTGGACTTGCATTGTCTTCATTTGTTTAGAATCACCACGTTTCAACTGGTAAGCATCTCCAGTCGTCTTCAGGTGAATACTGAAGACCTGAAGACGACTGGAGATGCTTACCAGTTGAAACGTGGAGATTCTAAACAAATGAAGACAATGCAAGTCCAAAACTCTACTGCTGAGTCCTGTTTGTTTCAAGCAGCTGTTTCGTTACTCTCGGACCTATATCCCCAATGAAGCATTTCCTATGGTGTAATCCCTGTCTGTTACTCCTGTGGATTTTGTGTTCACTCCTGATCCATCGCTTTATGAAGTCTCGTATTCTGCACCTTGGTACCTCAAGTGCCAGTTCTGGACTGTTGATTCTTAGCCTTTCTTCGTAAGTTTATCGGCTTTTTCATTCCCTATAATACCTTCGTGTCCTGGTACTCACTGCAGTATTTCTAGGTTTACTTTTACCAGGGCCTCCAATTCCCCTTGACATTTTACAACTTTTTTTAATAATATGCCAATTTTTTAAAATATTATTCCTTGTTTGATAATAGACGGATGTAGTTTAAACAAATTCATTGGAATAATTAAAACATGTTTTATTGTCCATATTTCAACCCAAAAGCTTTGTAAAAAATAGATTTCTTTAAATAGTTTAAAATAATATTATTTGTTGTTATATTTTTCATTCAAAACTTAACACTTATTCTAAGGCATTGAGCTCGCACACCAATTCTTTTGGAATTGATAGTCCTCTTTCTACATCTGGTAAGATGGGATTGATTTCATTAACCAAGTACCTGTATGTTTGACCCACCTCCTTTTAGTAACTTTCTTGGACATAAAAGTGCAGCGGCTAATTACAAGATATTTTGAAATTGATAGTCCTCTTTCCACATTTGGTAAGAGGGGATTATTTTCATTAAATGTCTACAATTATTTTCAAAAAAGGCACCCTCATTTATCGTTCGTCCCAATGCCTCCTCTCCCTATTCATATACCTCCCTAACGATATACTGTTAATATCTCTTTTCACAATAAGTTAGATAACTATCATTACATATTACATATTATAATTATCTTTATTGGAATATTACATTGTACTATCCAGCTTATCAAGTCCTTATAAAATAAAATAATAATATGAAATTTTGGTACATACATAGTTACACTGTGCGCTCATTTTCAGTATTAACATGTCTGACTGTCACTTCTGGTTAAACCGGAAGTGTATAAAACTTTGTTATTATAAATAAAGCTGTATATTTTCAAAAATATGCTTTCTACGAAGAATATTAAGCATAAATAATAAAATATCCTATACCGATTTAAGACACTTTCCAAGAAAATAGCATGGGAAATTGTCAATTATTTAATTGTTTTTACAAACAACTAATGAATAAGTAAAAAATGTAATATT
Source organism: Polydrusus cervinus (assembly GCA_935413205.1). Classification (NCBI taxonomy): domain Eukaryota; kingdom Metazoa; phylum Arthropoda; class Insecta; order Coleoptera; family Curculionidae; genus Polydrusus; species Polydrusus cervinus. The sequence continues at coordinate 51,200,054 of OW284514.1, forward strand.
CTTTTCCTACGACCACCTATGAAAATGAGAAAAAAAGCACGGTTAACTTGGCTCGAAAGCGCCGAATATCACACGGGTGTTGAAAGAAAATATTTCAACTCCAGAGTGGAAATACAAGGCACACTATTTAATTTAGGCATATGATGCCAATTTGACAGACCACACCTATTATTTATTAAAAAGAACAAATTTTAGAAAGCAGTTTAGTATATTTATCACGTATTTGTCGAGTGATTCAGAATTAGAGTGTGAAAATACGCCATCTGAAATTATAAAAAAGTTAAGAATATACTGGAAAATTTATTACCAGTCAAAACAAGCCCCGCTGTTTTCTTCATATATGACATTTTTGTCATATATTAAACTTAAGCAAAAAATGTTTATGGGTCGCCATAGCCTAAAGACTAGAGCCATGACCTACGAATCGAAAGATCAGAGGTTCAAATCCCATCAGGAGCACTTGACTTTTTTTATGAAAACATTAAATAATTTATAGAATTATTTTGAATTGAAATCTTCCTTGTTGGGTGAATTTTTAAAATTTATTTTAATGCATCTTTCCTTAATTAAATAAAAAAAATCATTCAAGAAGGAAGATTTCAATTTAAAATAATTTTATAATTTATTTAATGTTTTTATAAAAAAAAGTCAAGTACTCCTGATGGAATTTGAACCTGTGACCTTTCGATCTATTAAATTGGCATCATATGTTTAAATTAAATAGTGTGCCTTGTATTTCCACTCTAGAGTTGAAATATTTTTTTTCAGCTCTAGAGTTGAAATATTTTTTTCACAAATCAAAGGTTTTTTTAATAATTCTTTGTGGTCGTAGGAAAAATAGTGTACATTACTCGTGTGAAAGTGAGTATTCTAAAACTCGGAGAATTTCCGCACTCGGCTGACGCCTCGTGCTAAATATCTCCTCGTTTGAAAAGTATCACTTTCATCACTTGTTATGTAATATACTATTTCTTACATCTTTTTCGGTAATTCGTATGAATGAGTTTCAACTATTTCACTTCCCGTTCAACAGGAAGTAAAAGTCAGGCGTTTGTATACTAAAAATGTGCACACAGTGCAACCATTTAACCTACCAAAATGTTATAATAATATTTTATCTACAACCTTTTAATAATAGGTGCATAATACTTCTGATAATAAGAGCATTATGCCATAAGTGTAATTATCATAAAACAACAAGTTTAATTATAAAGCCACAATAGTAAATTTTAAAAACCGAAATCGCCATAGCTTGTTGTGGTTTATATAATACATACGAAGACGTATCAGACACCAATCGTATTTCAACTCATCGCTAGTGTTTCGGCTTCATTATAACATAAAATTAATCTCATTATAGCTAAAAATCAGTACGGCGAAATATCTGACCAAAATCTCTCGAAGACTCCACTTGTCGGAGTAGGCGTTCCCATATGAACTCAACTTTTTTTCAGTCACTGTATAAATGGATGGTTGTAGATAAAGTATAGTATTTGACTCGCGTCTAATGAACCAAGATACACTCGGATGATTTACAACACTCGCCTTTGGCTCGTGCCGTAAACTTCATCCTCGTTTTATTATGGCCTACATTATACGCTCCTTAAATAAAATACCATTATTAAGCAAGTGACAAGCTAGGTAGTAATTTCGTTATCACCCGGTACACAACTTTTATTTTCTAAACATTTCACCAACACCCAACGTCCAAAACCAAAAATTATTTGAATTGTACGCCACGTACTAACAAGTTCTGTTGGTATACAAACCGAATAATAGTATTAGGCAATTATACTATTTTATGAGTGAATTTCGTAAAATAGTGTATTATAAGCAATGGGATATTTTCGGGATGATCCAAAAATGAGATATTGAAAGGATGTCCGGGGATATCTGGTTTTATACTTCAAGGATAATCAATCGCTAGAAAAAAGTTAAGAAAGCGTGCCAAAGCAATACGTAATAGAAAGTCGTAATGGTACGTTATTATTAACGACAACAAGTAACAGTGGTAATCGATACAGTAGAATATGCAGCACATGATTGAGGTACGCATTTATTCATAAATTATATCCATGACTTAGAAAAGGCTAGAAAGATACACGGGTTTGTGTAAAAATATTTTAATGATTTATAAAATTTAATATGTTAGAAGAGAGATTAATGTAGTCAATGGACTTAATATATTTTTAATATTAGTAATTTTAATACCTGGCAATGAAAGTCGATGACACTTTGAATAATTTATTAACCATAATACAGGGCGATTCCTAAGTTGATACTTCTTCTTTAGCTGTGTATAGAAGGCATTAAAATAAACAACTTTTTCAAATACCTTTTTTAAATTTTTTTAAAAATAGCCGAGTTACAGAAGTAAAAAATCTAAGTGCGGGCCTGGTAATCAAAACGTAGCCCTTAACTTTATATTGTTTTTCTCCGTTTTTTGTATTGTTAGTCATGCATTTGACGGATCGGTCGTTGTTTATTTTCGCAATTCGCTGCGCGGTGTGGTTTTCTGAAGCAAGTTAATTGGTGAAAATGGTAAAATTTGAAAGAAATGAACTTATTATGGTACTAATTTATTGTGAGTGTCGTAAAAGTGCGGATGTTTCTTCTCTACACCTAGAAGTTTTCTTAATGTTATTCAACAGGCAAGTTAGGCAGAACCGTATTTGATTTGTAGTGTAATAAATGAATGTAAGTACTTTATTTTTGGGTTTTTTGAAAAAAGGTATTATAAAAATGTTGTTTATTTTAATGCCTTCTATACACAGCTAAAAAAGAAGTATCAACTTAGGAATCACCCTGTATATTAGGCGCACATTTTTTCTACGACGCAACTTCCAAACTTTTTACTAACATTTTTTCTAAATAATTTAAATCAGTAATTTTTACTTGTCTTTTTAGTTGGCCGTGAACTTGTGAGAAAGATAATAAAAAACAATTAAAGAAGAATTCATTTCGTTGGCAATCCATGGACCAAAGTACACTTTAAATTAAGTTTGTCGATTTGGGTAACTTTTTATATTTACACAAAATCACTTGATCTTTTTCACATTCGGCCTTCTGCAGAATAACGGTCAAAGAGCGATATATTTATTAAACAAAATGGATAATTTATTTTTCTAAAGTATAACCTTTGCCTGGTTGCGTAACAAACCTGAACAAAACTTTTTTTTCTGTGCAAAACAAAACGATAAAAATAACATTAAAACCATTTGTAATCCAGAATAAAATCATTAAATGAAAAATGGAATTTTTTCTAAAAATCCTATAATTTTGTTTTTTTCTGGTTTTATGTACTTATCTTAATTTACTTAGGAAGATTTACTAGTTAAAAAAACTAAAAAAGCAAGTAAGTAAAATTGCTCATTTTGTATATACAGTTTACATTAAATATTGTAGAGTAGTGTTAAGAAATGACTGGAAAACTGGCGATTTTTGGATAGGACATTTTTGCAAAAACCTTTAGTTCGAGAAGAAAAACTTAAGAATAGTTCTGTAAAAATATATGTTGGTTATATATCTTCAATTTTCACACCATTTTGTGCACTTTTTGGGATAGGATAAATGTTTTAATTCAATTATAAAAATTAACAAACATGATCTCACAGATTTGCATCTTTTTGGAGTATATTCTTAACCTTACTTTTAATAAATCTAAATTTACAACGTGTAGATTTAGTTTCTTCGAAATTGACTACGGTGGTGGGTAAGTTTACAAAAACATCTTTGTTAAGAGATTTAAAAAAATTGAGCTTGACATTACTAAACTTTTTAATAAAAACTAATATTCAAGCAGATAATAACTCGCTTGGTATCAAAGGTCCATTCTAAAATAAAACAGGTATTTAATTCTAATACTAGCCCGAATAAGGTAAATAATAAAACATGTGAGGGTGTGTGTGTGTGTGTGTTTTATCTAAATCATCGTATAATCAAAGAATACCAATCAATGATGTAATTTTTGCATTTTTCCATCATAACTCTTGGAAATACTAATCGGACCAACAGTAACAACTGTCGATAACTTTATAACGTTAGGACTTTTTAATAAGTCAATAAAAATAACGAAATTGTTACGTGATTGTCTAGCTGTTCCTAGGGAACCTACAATTTTGGCATCTCTGCGTACTGTAATAAAAAAGTTAGTAGAATATTAGCATTTTTTATTTAATGCCAGTTTTGGAGCTTTGCTTCTCCATCAGTGTGCATATCAGATGAGGACGAGTTAGGCATCACCCTTTCCAATTATATTTCGCTCTTTCTGGTTTGTTATCCTTTGGGATTGTCTCTGATATTTTAGCGAATGGATTTCTTTTGTCCGTTTTTCGGCATGGTGAAACACACGAACGGTAATAATAGGGTAACCAGTTTTGGTTGCATTTTACTGTTGTTTTTTGTCTAGTGAAATCCATTACATTATAATAGCAGCTAACCACCATAAGGCATATGCAGTTAAGTAACAGAGTATTATATAGTAGTGATCTTAATCTTAAACGACAACGATTTCTCAATTTACTTCCAAAACGTCAGATGCCGTCGCCCTACACTGAATCATGAATGACAGAACAGTTTTGCTTGCATTGTCTTTATTTTTTTTTAATCATAACGTTTCAACTGGTAAGTATTTCCAGTAGTCATCAGTAATACTTTTTCACCTGAAGACGACTGGGGATACTCACCAGTTAAAACGTTGTGATTTAAAACAAATAAAGACAATGTAAATTCAAACTGTTCTGTCATTCAAGAAACATCAGTGTGTGCAAGCTTCAAACAGACACTAAACTGAATTATCGGAATCGGCCCCACTACAAGCAGAGACTCCAGAGCTTTACTCTGGGATTTTGGAGTCTCAATGAAGCAAGCCGAGCGAAGTGGACGACTAGGATTACCAGATCTGGGGGAACTTAATTTTCAAGGAAAAAACGTAATTTTTTCTGAAACCGATAGACTTTTAAATAAATTAAAAATAAACGATGACTGCTGTTAAATATTTTCATAAATTATTATCTGAAATAAAAATTTTCCTTTTATTTCGACGGATCCAACTCTAGACGCGTTTTGCCATATCATGGTTCTTTAGTAGAGATCCGACGAATGGAAGGACTACTTAAGTTTTATTATATAATGTCCCATATAAATAGAGCTTAAGCTAGCGTTTGTGGAAATTTGGTTCAAAAACGCATTGAGAGATATTGAGTTCTATATGCAAGATTGCAATGCATGCATCGATTAAAAATATAAATTATAAAAATAAGTGCTCATTCCAGAGGTTAAGTTCTAATTGCGATCCAGGAAACCATTAAAAGTACAAAACTATTTGTAGAGGATAATATCAAGAATCATTTATCCTAGCTGGTGTATATTTCCCGCTTCGGTCTATCTCAACGCCCTATACATTGTCCGAAGAACAGCACATGCAACAATATGCATTCTCGAAGATCTTGATCTTCCTGATGCATTGCATATTGCTAGATTAGCGCCGCCTGCAGCCCCCGAACAAACCCAAAGTTTATTCTTAAGATGTAGTGTTTTGTGTGTATATTATACCCTTTCTACCATGCACATCAACTCAATAATGTTACTGATGAATTCCAACTCAATTCTCGATCTGGTACCTTTTTAACCTGTAAAGTGCATAGAGCCGATGATTGTGTTGTTCCTCTGGATAACTATCACCTACCATTGATGAATGTGCGAAAAGTTTTGGACTTATGTTATGTCTTTACTTGTTTCACAACGTTTCAACTGACAAGTATCTCCAGTCGTCTTAAGGTGGATATTACAGTTACATTGTAATTCTCTTTTATGCGATGGATATCTGGTTATCCCCTTATGGTTACACCTCTGCTTTTACCTTAAAAGAAGTTATCCGTATTAAGTTATAGAGATTTTAGGCCTCCTAATTTTAACTTAATTAATAATTACCCAGGAGGAATGTGCTGGGATGATGTTTTTGAAAAAGCTAGTCGAAATGACATAATAAAGATATTTTATAATGCTATTTATTATATTACTTTAAATATTTGTTCCCCTTAAACCAATTTCGCAGCCAAATTTTCCAGATGGTTTTCACTAGCACTAGAGTTTAAGAATTTTATAATCGAAAAAGGAATGTTTTAGATTACTCTTAACTTGAATCAATTGCTTTTATAGAAAACTCTTTAATTAGTGATCTTGCTTTTGATGATAATCTGGGAGGTAATATGTCTTGGCATGATCACGTTGCCGCAATTGCCAAGACAGCTGCACAGAAACTTGGTGTACTTTTCCGCACCAAAAAGCTGTACACACCTCATCAACTTTTGACACACTACAAAGCCCAGATTCGACCATCATTAGAATATTGCTCCCATGTCTGGAGCTCTGCACCCAAGCACACCCTTCGGCTACTGGATTCCATTCAAAGGAGAGCCGTTCGTCTGATCAGCGACCCCGAGCTGACCAAGACCCTCGATAGCCTGGAGCATCGAAGACAGGTTGGTGATTTGGCTCTCTTTTACAGATATTTCCATGGCAGGTGTTCGACTGACATTGCCCACTTGATTCCACCTAGAGCAATGCAAAACAGAAATACACGGCGAACCACTGCCGCTCATCCATATGTTGTTCAGCTTAGTACTCCTCGAACTTCATTGTTCAAGAATTCTTTCATCTGGAGAACATCATCTTTGTGGAATGATCTTCCTGAGGTCGTGTTTCCCAATGAATACAATCTTCAACGTTTCAAGACCAATGTTAATCGCTTTTTTCGCACTCGCACCGCTCCCAGAGCGCCTTAAAGGATTTTTCCTACAGTGCAGGTGTTTTATCATAAAAAAAAAAAAAAAAAAAAACTGGTAATATTCATTCACTTTTAGTCAACATAAAACGGATTTTTATTAAGTCATGTAACGATGTGGCAGGGTGATGTAGATGGAATTACCAGGTGCAATTAATACTTCTCTATATAAATTAGCTATAGATTTAAAAAAAAGATAACATGCTAATCGATCAGTATAAGAATTTCTTTTTATTATATATCTTCAAAGAAAAGAGCAAACATGCCCACGTTTTGGTTATTCGAACCGAAATTATCCAGACGAACTAATTATATCCGAGAAGGCTGCGGTCGATCCATTCGATGTGCCCCCGGCTTTCGGCAGGTCACAATGACAGTTCGTACCGTGTCATTAAATCCCTTCGAGGCCATTTTAAATTATACTCGTCGGCACAATTTTGTCATAATTATTATTTGAATTGTATAGAACATATAGTATAAGAAAGAATATAAAAAGTAATAACTACTATTCGGATTCTACCGTACATACCAGGGACGTATTATATTGGACAAGATAAAATTACCTAAAGCTTAAAGATTCTTTTAAGGACCCCCTAGAGATCGGGATGATATTTCAAGATGGCCTAATTTTGATAATTATTTGAATACCGGTTTTGGGCCATATTTGCAAATTTTAAAACACTTTTGCGTAAATTTGTTCTTTCGGTGGTTAGAAGCGAGAATTCAGATGCGGAAATGGTTTAAATTGTTTATATATTTAATAACATTAACTTTTTATAGAAAGGAAGTTTTTTAGCGGCAGGCGGACAAAGTGGTAAACTTTCTTTCTATTTACTTATAAGGACGCTAAGCTCTCTACTTTATTTTTAAAAACACGAAATGTATACGGATTGGATCGGCACCCAGTGAGCTACTGCAGCGAGATCTATATTTGAATCTACAAACTTGTAGAAAAATGTAGCGTAAAACGTTTCCTATACTGGTGTTTGTTGACCACCGTACTTGGTTTATGTTTTCATGTTAGATGGCTATCTGTTGAATTGGGTTGATTCTTACTGATGGCGTTACTGGGTTTTCATCACATTTTTATTCTTAAAAATGCCTTGAAAGAATAGTCTCGCTGTACTGGGAGTCGCTACGGGTTTTGGCTTTCTGATGAGTCCCAATAAGGACGAAACAGCCTGTCATTGTTTACCTGTGCCCCAGGGATTCCTTTACCTTTGGCGTCCCTGCGTACTTTAATGCAAAAGATAGATGCACCACTTTGTCCGCCTGCCGCTAAAAAACTTTCTTTCTATTTACTTATACTGACGCTAAACTCTCTACTTTATTAACTTTTTATATTTGTTTGAAAACATCAGTAAAATAACAGAGTTATGGCAGATGGCAGTTATGGTAAATTTGACTTAATCGAGAAGGGACATCTATTTCATGTTTATTATTATTTGTAATAAGAGTTGTTAGACTTGTTAGTTATTAGCGAAAAAAATAACTATCTAGTAAACAAGTACTAACCCCCGTTAATACACCTATTAGAGCAGATTACCGAAACCTCAGTTCAGCTCAAAAAGGTGTATCGGGGCGGGTTAACACTTGATCAACAGGGCAATTTTGTGTTCATTAATAAGTACAAGGAATGCAATGCAATGTGAAAAATGTATAACTAGAAAGAATTAACTTACTTTCATTTTGAGGTGTTGCCAAATTGCTTATATGCAATTTTTTGCTAAATAACATAATCTTCGGCGTTCGTAGTCGTTAATTGAGGTTATAGCATCATATCATATGCGTTTGGTTTTTTTTTAAAACCGATTCAAAAACAATATATTTAGAGTTTAATCGTGTCATTTTATCTCATACTTTCATTTTCATTAACTATATAGTGCATTAAACCCCACCCAGTTCCCCAATTCGCTCCCCGGTCCCGAAATGTTGTTAATTGATAATTAATTACAGAAGCGTAATTTCTGGCTTCCGCAACTAAGTCTGTGTAATTTACAACGGTTGTAACAGGTTAGTAAAGACAGAGTGTTAAAATCTGCAAAAATGGCAGAAAACTGGTATTCAATAATTACCCTAACTTGTTTCTGCTAAATCATCTGGCATATTCCTGTAAGGACATTTTTTAAATTATTGTTTTACATGTAAACATGAAACATTTTTTTAAGTGATTTAATTTGATATTAATAATTTGGAGTCAATTTGGGTAAGAATAAAATGATTTATATAAATTAAATATAAGCAAATGCTTATTTTTACATAAAAGTAATATTTTTCTATATGGCCCCGTTATATTCATCTCCTGGTAACTTAAGCAGACAGAAAACTTCTATGGAAATGATTGTCTCGACAATGGTTTATTTAGAAAGTACCTTGCTGGTATAGTTACCAAGACAGGGATATATCGAGCCATGGAAGTTCAAAAATAGTACATTGTATACCTAGTAGGAAAAGCTGAACATTCCCGGACGACCCTACAGATTGTATGTCGAGGCGCAAGCCGAGACTGACAATACGGAGTTCGGGAATGTGACTTTTTCTACGAGGTATAAATACTATTTTTCCGTAAATCGAAAATTATTAAAAGGACATAACTTTTTACAATCAACTTGTTAACATTTTGAAATAAATATTATTAACTTTGCCCACAAATAAAGGATGCCAATAAATATTTGTGTTGTAACTATGAAAACATATAAGTACATTGAATTTCCAAGATTACACATTTTAGTTTACAAGTAGCCGTACAGAAATAATATTTCCTTACAATACCTACAATAATAACTATTTCCTAACAGTTATTTCCGTTGCCTAGCAACGATTAAGTGTAAAAAAATATTGACTTTTCCTTTCAGAAATGTTATCAAAAATGTCAATATTTCCAATCGATTTTCGGAAAATAACATTTTCTTTTTAACTTTAACAGTTACAACTAGAATGCAATCGGTCGGCAAGTCCTCATCGTGGTCTCTCATTTCATATATTTAATTAACGGATCTATTATTCTAAGCCTGAATGACGATAACTTACTTACTGACTTTTTTTTAATAGAACACAAATGTACCGTCCCGGAATACAGTGCCGGCTCGTGACTTTACGGGAAAGGGAAGGTCAAAATATATATGCTTCGACGCATTCGCTATTTTAATTTAAAAAATTACCAAAAATTTTACTTCAATTGACACAACGTGAACACAAATAAAAATATTTCTTTATTTCACGATTCCTCGGATTCATCATTCATTTTTGTCGAGACATAAAGAAATCCAATTATTATTAAAGTAGGTACCATCGCGTAAAATGAAAACTATCTGAATCTCCTGGCCTATAAGGACAGTGTAAAATTTAAAGGTTAGACTTTTGTATTAGGGAATCCAAACCACGTGATTCAATATGGCGGTTGGATGGCAAAAAGCATTTAGTCACCCGTTAAATGCCACCAGCAGTATTATTTTTAGGGTCACGTGTACCAATTACAAAGCAGTTTTTGCCATCCAGCCGCCATTCTGACACATCGTTGGAATACTGTCAATTTTGACAATCTGCCAAGATGATAAAGTCAAATTTTTATAGACCAAGAGCTCAAATTAAAATTTTTATGTCCTAGTTTTTATTTTACGCGATGGTACATATTCCTATTAAATCTTCTTACACGACCTTTGAAATTGTATGCACTGGAACTAAATTCGTTCCAGTTTTTTATTATTTTCAAATCTAGAACATGTTTACCAGTTTAATTATGTATACATATTGTTTCCAGTGGCGGCTCGTCAGGTGAAGTAGGTGAAGGGGCTCTTCACCAAAAAAAACAGGAGGAAAGTTTTTCGACAATGTTAAATATTAATGTACCAATACAGCTACCATTTTAGCCGTTAAAAAATAATTATATTCGAATTAATAATATTAATTTAATCTGAATGTAGCTATGCATATAATAGGGCCACGGTTAATCCAATGGACAATAATTATAAAGACCCGTGCATTTTGGCGCGCCCCAGCCGACCGTGTCCGTTAGCTTAAGGCAAGTGAAGACCAAACACCCAACATGGCTTTGATATTCACCGTTGCTATGGTTACATAACGTCACTCACGCAAATAGCATGTAACAAATTGCATCGTTGTTTTGGCATTGGTTCGCCTAACCTTAAGGTATTTATTTTTAGGCTTCGCGAAACTTACGGTTATAGATATCGTGTTTACGTAATTTACTGTGTGATTAAAAAGGTTTGTTTTTGTTTTTCAGTTAATTCAGTAGTGTACGTACCTACTTAGTTGTGTGTTTTAAAAATGAACCCAATTAATGACATAGTTTGTAATTTGTTGGAAACTCCATTTAGTCGTTGGACAGATGAGGATAAGAGAGACGTTTTGTTACACGGGTTTTAAGTCAATGTTTGTTTAAGTACCCGCACTGTACCTAGCACTTCACCAGTTCTTAAGACCGCGAGCCGCCACTGATTGCTTCCACGAGGAATGTTTGTTAAGAGGGATGTACTATTTAAAATGGCACTCTATCTTCAACGAATTACAAACTATAATTTTTATAAATATTTCTACACCATGTAACTTACTTACTTACTTACTATCTAAGCAATTGGTACTATTGATGTGGCAGGCGGAGCCATGGCACTATTGTTCTACCTCATCAGCCGCTACTGCTATAAAGTAAAGGAGCCTACTTACGTTCAGTCGGTTGGCTGGTCGATTCCGGTATATACAAAGTTAAATGACGGGCCAGGGCCGGCTCGGCGGCTGTCGGTTGTTAAAACTGAACGTATGTACTTATTTGCCGATCGGCATTGGACTGCAGGCCTACTTTTACTTCAGACGAACATGTTGTAATTAAAAATGGCTGAAAGATCTGCCTAAAAAGGTTAAAATATCAAGGATTTTATCGATTTATACCGCAAATATATATGTTTGTGGAAAATAAAATACATCATATAGCAACAGAGCTTTTGAGAACGAAGGCTTATGAAGAATTACATTTGCTGTATGAAACAGTAGATGTCGAAGCTACTGACTGTGGACGCAGAATTTAATAAATTCTCGAAACAATTATCACCCTCAGAAAGTTTTTTAAATTACTTGCACTTGATTGCCTGACTTCTCGTATAAGATGTAGGAGAAAGTGCAACATCATTTTAACCACTTTTTCTTCCAAATTTTTTCTTGTCTTTTTCTCTACTCGTGACATGTTTAAATTGACAATAAAAAACTGTGTGAAGGCCGCAATCGAAACCGGCCGAGAACTGCCGGCCGTTATCGGTAAACAAAACTAAAGTTTAGTGTGAATATCGACAATTTTCGGCTCGCAGAGGGACAGTCCATGGACTAACGTCCGCCGGCCGGTCGACTTAACGTGAGTAGACTCTTTAAATCGCACGGTTTTTGTAAAGTAAATCGCATAGTAAACAAGACCGCGTGGTTTATTTTCAACAGTACACATTGCGTAGCAATGCTCTTTTTCAATATGGGTACTTCAGGTTACTTACTTACATATCTTTATTTGTTGCAATACTTTTTTAAATTGTCATATTATTCTAAAATACTTATATTTTATATAGTGTATATACAGGGTGACAATTTGAAAACGAACAGCATTTAATATTGCCTCTACCAATGATAGTATGAAAATTTGGCGAAACACGTCAATTGATATATCGAGGGGGACATTTTTTAAGACATTTGTTGTCGTGTTACTTTCAACCCCCTGACCCCCAGGGCACCTACCCCTAAAATTTTAAATGGCAACCCCTATTTATTTTGCTATTTTTGTGTTCCTTATAAAATTCTACATAAACTGTATAATTTTTTTTTCAAAATTGTGATTATTACCCTCACAAATTAATGAAATGTATTTAATATCGTACTTTAATATTGTACCTACCAATTCATACATTCCAAATTCCTTTATTTATTAAAATTTACTGGATGTAAACCTCATTGGTTTACGAATAAACATAGTGAAAATAAATAGAAATAGAATAGAATTTTATTATTTCTATTTATTTTCACTATGTTTATTCGTAAACCAATGAGGTTTACATCCAGTCAATTTTAATTTTTAATAGTCTTCTTCCTCACACTTACATCCACTTCTCCATATTTTTTCTCTAATGACTAGCAAACAGCTTTTTTTTCTGCTTAAATGTTCATTCCCTTTCACTTCAATCTCATCTTTCGACAGTTCTTTCACACAAAGATGTTAAATTTTTCATTCTACCTTTTATGTTTTCACAGTGCCTTAAGCCTCAAACCCATATACTTTTCTTATTCACAATGCAATGTGTGTATCGGTTTCCTTGCCGTTCCACTCATTTTATACCGAACCTATATTTGTGTTGCTCAGTTAGGGTGATATCTACTGGTCTTTTCTTCTTTTAATTTTTCTCCTGAAGATGAATGCTTCTGCATTCGAAACATGTAGAGAAGTTGATTAAAATATTTCTATAATATAACAATGGAGGAATACTTTGTGTTCTTATTTTTACCTTCTAAATTCCCAGTCCACTTCAAGTATGGACTATTTCTTCATTTTCTTTTTAGTTTTAAGATGATCATAAGTAAAGTATGATACGTAATTCAAGTTGTAATGCAATTTAGAAGCATTTTTATTTTCATTACTTAATTTTATAGAGAACAAGTATGGGTTACAGTAAATTTCGTTATTTAAAAAAAATACTTTTTTTTTCTTTAATTCTTAATACTTTACTTTAAAAACATCTTTATTCATTGTACAATTTTGTTTTATGTCATTTTATTCTACATAATAAAATATATGTAATCATATAATAGTATGATAAATACACAAATAAAGCATTTTAATTTTTTTCTTCTGGTCACTGCTGACCAGGACATGCACCAAGGCAAACGCCCGGTGGGGTTGGTGTTGACCCACAGGGTAGCAATAAAAATGACTTTTATATATATTATACCCCTTAGACTGCCATAAAAGAGTTTATTTTAGCTTTCGCTTATAAAATTTTTAGTGGCATGATTGCCGTTTTACTAAAATTTGTTGCTTGGTGTTTGCTGGAAAAACAGCTTTGGTGGTATGTGATTTCTTTACTTCTTGTTTCCGTTACTTATTTTCATAGAGAAAAGTATGAGTTACAAGGAATTAATTTTCAAAGTTTTCCAAGTTATATCGCAAAACTTATTAAATCATACAAGTATATCCTATATTTCCTCAACGAGCAAACTTTTTCACAAATCCGCCGCTTAGCGGCGAGTGCGTAGATTTTCCATTCGTGCATAATATTCTATTTACAATACTTAATACGTAATGTACTATTTTGCCTTCGCGTAAGTCCGTCTCTGGTATGTACGGTTAATATCCGATCTCTAGTAATACGACTTCATATCAGAATTTTCACTCTACTCTGTAATATTAAAACTATGTCGGGACCGCAGAGACGTGTTCATCGTCGAGATGGTGTGCCTTCTTTATTATCTTATTTATGATTTTAAAGAACGCCAAAGTTTGAGTAATAATTATATTTTTGGCTTGGATGTGTTTCCAATCGGAGGATAAGGTTGTTATGTTTAAAACCAAATTGTTAATATAATTGTTTAAAACATTTATGTAGGGCTGCATACAAATTCTTAGAGATAATTAACTTACTAGCTACTTTGATGGTTACATTGGCAGAAATACTTTTTTCTACTCCCACATGGATATTTAATGTTTCCTTTACATTAAAATGATTGGATACGTGGGCTATTCCGGTTAACTGAATGAATATAATTTCTTATCCATTCTAGTCGGGATATGACCAATCACAGTGGTCAATTACAAAGAAACCAAATTACACGTGGAAATTTTACGAGTCGTTTTCTGACATTTAACTGGCATATAAAACTAAATAAAACAGACAAAATTATAAGATTCTTAGAAAAAAACTCCATTTCTGAAGGTTATTATTTTATTCGGGAATCCAAACCACGTGATGTGCTTTGAGTCATCCGTTAAATGCCATTATCACTGTTATTTTTATGGTCACGTGTAGCAATTACAAAGCATCAGGGCCGTAGCCAGAAATATTTTTCGGGGGGGGGGGGGGGGGGGGTTATTTTGCCGCCCCGCCCTTTTTTGGGTAAAATACCCATATATAGAGAACTAAAAACAAGTATTTTTATGTCTGCCACTTTAATTTCTTGTAAAAGTTTTTTCTATTTACCGACCTTTGTCCAATTTTCATCGCCTCCACATATTAAACAAACAAAACAAAAAAAGTATTGGTATTTTGGTATGACATATAATTTATGATTTATGTATAACTTATTAATATGCACGGGAAAACTTAAAGCGTGACAAGTGTAAACTGTAATTAATTACAAGAAATGTATTGGATTTTAAGATACTAAATTTAAGCGTCGCGCTTTCTCAGTAAACAAATTAAGAACTTCTTCGTTGTCAATATTCGGGTCGCGACTCTAGCGCCGGTCCGAAGCGTGGCAAGTGGCATAAATGCGTTGATGCCGATGATGCCAAACTTCATCAATTTATTTTGTGAGTGAAGTACCTACCACGCGGCTACGGGTGTTAACTTTAGAATGTTGGATGTTTTACTGTAAAAATACTGTAATTGGTGTTCAAATATTTATTAAAACTTTTTAGGTATTAAGCGAGCAAGTAGTAAATTATTTTAAATTTGTTAACATTTCGGGGGGGTTACAACCCCCCTAACCCCCCCCCCCTCCTGGCTACGGCCCTGCAAAGCATATTTGCCATCCAACCGGCATTTTTTACGTATCGTTGGAATGCCTAATTCTGGATTACTAATGGTTTTAAGGTTATATTTGTTCGTTTTGTTTTGCACAGAAAAAAAGGGTTGTTCGGGTTTGTTACGCAAGCAGGTAAAGACTATGGTTTAGAAAAATAAATTGTGCATTTTCATTAATAAATATATCGTTCTTTGTCCGTTATTCTGCAAAAGGCCGAACGTGGTTTTATGGAAATATAAAAAAAATACTCGAATCGTCAATTATGTCACAGTGTAATTTGGTCCATAGATTTGCCAACGAAATTAATTTTTCTTCAATTGTTTTTATGTTCTTAGAAGTTCAGGGCCCACTAAAAAGAAAAGTTATATAATGTCTGATTTCAATAATTTTCTAAAATTTTTAATTAGGACTTAAGTCGTAGAGAAGATATACGGCACAACTCAAGTGTATTGTCAATATTGCGCTCAAAAGTTTGAGCATTCCGCCTACGGCGTCGTGCTCAATTTCCTTTCTCGTGCGATATGGACGTCATACCCACACTTGTTGTACAAACTACTATTCTCATAATCAAAGTGTCAAGTTACCTTAATATTTAATTAACCCAGCGGTAATTGAACGCTGAAGCAAAAATACCTTATTTGGTTTTTAATATGTTCAATCAAATTTTTTTTTTATTTCTAACTTAATTTCTCGCTAGACTGGAGTTCATCGAGAACGATTTTATAAATGCGATATTACCTTATTTTATTAACAATTTATATCTTGTCCAGAAGTTTCAATTACCGCTAGACATCAGTGGCGGAAACTGGTCACTCGGGGATAGCGGGCAACAAAAAAGCCAATTAACTGGCTAGAGCCGAATCTTATCAAAAACTCAGGGGCCCTGAACCCGCCCTCGGCATATCAAAACGGGCAATTAAAGCAACATCAGACAGGTGGGCGCAACAACAACACCTATATCGACGGAACAGGATAACTGGTCAAACCCAAGCGAGGGCCACAATCGGAAAACCCTCCAAAAAGCTATCAATTGAAATGTTGCTTCTAACGCGCACCCAGCTAAAACAAGTGGTTGGCCTACTAACAGGCCAGTGTCACTTAAGAAAACACCTACGTTGAATAGGAATTTACAATGGTCCCATTGAATGCAGACTTTGCGGCGAAGAGGACGAAACCGCCTCACATATCATATATAACTGCGAACCACTGACCCGAAGAAGATGCAATATATCCAATGTGGGGATAACCTCCCGCATAAAAAACTTAGTAGGAATTTACTGGACCTTATAAAGGAAACACATCTTTTCTAGCAAGGTAGGGGTGCACAATAAGCCACTAGGCTGCAGTGCAGGAAGCTTGGGTCGAACGCCCAACCCCCGCCTTAAACCAACCAACCAACCAAGTCTGCAAGCAAGTAATAATATAGAAGAGACATTTGTAAGTCTTTAAAATGTTTTTTTTATTATTTAAAAAAAAATGTATCTAAACATAGGGCACTTTGTAAGCCAGCTGCACTTTTAAGAAGAACTATTAACTTTATCTACATTTAAAAAGAGCTCTCTGCAGTATTTTTCCCCATTTTAAAATATTTATGGTCAAAAGATCATAAAATTATCGACGAAGCTTGTTTAAGGACTCTGTTTATACATTGACAGTAATTTTTAGGTATAAAATTACGACAAGCTACGAAATAATTTTGAGTTATTGCTGCTCGATTAGCGGGTGCGTTGAAAAGAAATATTTTAGAGCTTTAACAGCTACATTGTTGTTAGGACTATTAGCTCTATGCATGCAGAATCGTAAACGTAGCGACATTTTAAAAGTATTGATATGAAAATGAAATGACTATATTTATACTAGATCACAAATGCATTCAACGACATTGATACGAAAACTGATATAAGTATCTATATACAGGGTGGTCGCAGTGGCGTCTCCTGATAGTCGATACAGGTAGGGCCAAAATATCAAGTCAAAAATCTTTAATGAGAATCCAGGGTGTTACAAATTCGATGTATTAACATTGCTATCTCGGTAACTATAAGAGATAACGATTTGGTTAAATGGAGGTAAAGTTGCATAAATGCTAATATATGTTAAAAAAATCCGATGACATCCGGAGCATTCGAAAAAAAAACGGAAAAATGAATTTTTGTTTTTATTTTCTTTATGACAAAATATTGATTATTTTGAAAAACCACCAAGAGCACTTGCTTAAGACAATATTTAAGCTCTTCAAGAAAATAATCTTATTTTTCAGATACGACGTTCTTTTTTTAGATGCCTATATCAACTTAATTTTTTTAAATACGGACCTGCATTTAAAAAAAAATGTTGGTTAGTTTTTGACCTCTTATAATTATTATCTTGAAAAGTGTCTTAAGAAAGTGCTCTTGTTTTTCTTTCAATAATGTATTTTGTCATAAAAAACAAGTTTTTCGTGCCTTTTTTTGAATATCGCCGCAAGTTATCGAAATTTGATTAAATGTATTTTTAACAAATTGTTCAGGATTAAAATATGCAACTGTGTCTCTATTTAACCAACTCTCTTTTTCTTATATAGTTACAGAGGTAGCAATGCTAATGCATCGTATTTGTAAAACCCTGTATTAAAAAAAATCGACTTACCGACTAATTAAATGAAGCATTTAATAAGGTATTCCAGTTGTTCTAACAAAAAATGTTCATAAAACACTCAAATTTTCTTATAAGAAAATTCCATACGTCTTTGTTTTTTATTTGAAAATGATTCAATCACTTTTGTTTTTAAAGTTGCCAATATTCTTTACCAAATGTTTTTCGGCAGACAACATACCTAAAGTCTTTCATTTTATGCATATTATTCATTTTAAAACTGATACGCCTAAACCCGGAATCAGGAATATACCTAATCCTCTGACGGATTACCCTAAACCTAACCAACAAGTACAGAACTCGCCTACAAAAATAATTTATGTTTAATAGTGAAAACTGTTTAAAAGAAAAATATTTTAAAATTAATATCACGACAGGCAAAACCGTTTTAAAAACAGCTGCCAACTAGTAGCTAGTAGCGATAGCAAAGCCGAAAGCATAACTATATACCCTAGCAGTGCCCTAACCCGATTGGGACTCTTCACTCTCGATAAAATAAAACATCATATGAGGATCTGGCCAGGCCAGGTCGATTTCTCTACGCGCCAGTAAGAGAGGGCGATATATTCATTGGTATTAGCTCTCTCTTGAACGGGTTTAACATCGTGCCAAATACGTTGGCCGGAGCAGCGTGGCGTCAAGGAATTTTCGCGGCGTCACCCACACATTAGGGAGTTTTGGCATAGTTAGGCGTTAATAGATATCAACTTCTTAAATTTAAAATTATTCACATTTACAAAAAGAATGAAGCGTAGGGAGACAAAGTAATAATAATTATAAATGAGAAATAAAAAGCTTGGTGTACAGGTAGGTAGGGCCAATGTGGCCATACTATACAGGATGAGTTAACGATAGAGTAATGTTCATTATCTCCATTATCTTAAGAGTTAGATGAAAATTCGCTCAACAAAAGCCGTTAGATTGTTTATGATATCTGGTCTTAGCATTTTATAAATCACTAGAATTTGCAAATCACCCTGCCCGACCAGAGGCCTAATTCTCGAAATCAAAGAACAGCCTTCTCATGAGATAAATGGGCGGAATTAGTTTGAAACCGTCAAAATCGTATGTGACACTGATGGGGAAGCGAATTATCTTATGAGAAGGCTGTTCCTCGATTTCGAGAATTAGACCTCAGAGGCGCCGGTCTCGTCAACCGCTATAGGTTTGGAAACCGGATTTTATGTTCGCTTCGTAAGTGTGTTTATTCCTAAACAACAAGTGAGTTGCGTGTGATAAATCAAAGTTGTTGATAAAAACTGGCCTGCTACACCATCTGAAACTTTAAAAAAATATTTATTAATTTTCCTAGTATTATTCTACGCAGCCACGATCAGGCCAAAAAATTAAATTCCTTTATTTAAGAACAGACAGAAAATTAAGTCTTTCCCGAAAACATTCGATGCCGAGCCAACTAGCTGCGGTAAGTCTTTCGTGAGGAAGCGTGTAGAACTGTTTATTTCGTAGGTATTTATTTATTTACAAACACAACAGATTTACATCCAATTAAAGAGTAGGGTAGAAATTGACCTGAGTAATAAATCATAATCAAACAAATGGCACTTAACAATAAATTCTATATATTATTATCCTGCTAAAATATTTCACAAAGTATTAATTTAAGCTTACTCACTGAGCCAATATTCCATATATCGAACTGTAATTGTTTTTGATTATATAATTTGCACATTACAATTATAGGTGAGTTTCTATAGTAGTTAGTACAAGTATTATCAATATAAAAACTCAAAGGATTTCTTGTTCTATATGCTGGAGCATAAATGTTAAGTCGAGCTAATAAGTCAAGAGCATTTATTATGTTATTTAGTATTTTATATAAAAAAAAGAATGACAACAACATTTTTCCTACTTTCAAGTGTTTAAATATTATGGGCTTTTATTATATCTATTTTTGGTATATGCATTTGATATACCCCTGTTTCCTTGTAATGTATAAATATATCTCATAAATTTATTTTGAATTTTTCCTGTACCTACTATATTTATGATTCTCATAACACGGACTCCATATAATAGAACAATACTCCAATATAATCCTCACATATGAAACATACAAAGTCTTGACACATACTACATTTAGTTCTTTACTATTTCTAACAATTCTAGACGGTCGATCATATATGTGACTGAATGTTAGTTGAGTATCAAAGGTCACCCCAAGATCTCGCATTTTTACAACCCTAGCCAGTGCCCTATCACTGATTCTATACGCAAAATTGACTTGTGTTTTCTTCCTATTAAAACTAAGATAAAACATTTATCAATATTAAATGCTAATTTGTTTTTTATTGACCATCGATATATTTTGTCTAAATTTTGTTGACTGTGTTGACATTAATTGTAGTTGTTAATAACTTTTGTGTATAGTTTTAGGTCGTTAGCAAACAACAATACTTCCTCACCACCCATTTCATCAACCAAGTCGTTGATAAATAATAGAAAGAGTAATTGTCCAAGATTAGAGCCCTGCGAGATACCTAAAGTTGCATAATAATAATCAGAATAGTAACCCCTAACATTAATCCTTTGCGATCTGTTATACAAATATGACTTTAAGAATTGTACTAGATTATCATGAAAACCAAACTCATGCAACTTTTGTATAAGGATGCTATGCAACACTCCGTCAAAAGTCTTGGCAAGGCAGGGCCCGCTCTAGCAATAACGCCGCCCTGGGCAAAACAAGAAATTGCCGCCTTTTTTATTCCTTCTTCGTTTTATACCTACCACAACAGCAAATTGTCTGTCTATTCCTCGCCGCTCGCCGACTTGTCCTTTGCTGCGACGCCGCCATGACCAAAAAAAGTACCGGTGCCGGCGTTGTTCGGCTTGCTTTGTCGCGGAATTGCTTGATATTATTATAATATTAAAAAGAAAAGGGATCCGTCGAAATTGTCACTGTTTTAAAAATAAGACGGCACGGCAAAACAAAGGAAATTAAATTTAACTGGGAATTGGAATGGTTCCAACTTCATATACACCTAGGAACGTAGGTAGGCAAAACGGGGATTTATGGTGGTTTTTTGGATTTTTCATGCCGCTCTTCCAACTTGCCGCCCTGGTCAAAGGCCCAGGTTGCCGCCCCCTAGAGCAGGCCCTGTGGCAAGGTATACACATTGTATGCAGAAAATTGTGTAGCAATTGTCTAGAAATGAGTAGAAGACTTTTGGAAAAAGAAAGTGCATCTGGTATAAATGTTTTGATTCAATTAAAAATAATAACTAATTTGATCTGACAGATTTATAACTTTTTGAAGTATATTCTTAACATTTGTTAAGTGTCATAAAACGACTTGTACAATTTACGTGTAAATTTGGTTCCTTTGTAATCGACCACTGTGATTGGTTGGTAACTATATATAAAAGTTCTCTATTATATAGGTAAAAATTGTGTTAGGTTCACTTGTATTTCTTATAAATGTAACTCATTCATACTATCATAATCAAAATTATGTATTCCCGCACCCTGTATAAATAACGATTACTGTTACTTTTTTGGGGAGTGACAGGACGTTACATAAAAAGCGATTACCTTATATAAAAGGCAATTTGAAATTAAAGTTTTCCAGGGCTATCCTCCGTTTAATTAAAATATCTTGGGGTATTTATTAAAAATTTACCAGAAATTAACGTATTAATAACATACCGCGAGATGTGTTAGACCAGTTTCCTGTCGTTAACTTATTTTTTAAGGCGAATCTTAATTACGATGATTTTATTTTTAGATAATTTAAGTAATTTGTTGTAAATTGCAAAATGCACAACAAAAATTACATGATTACCACTGCACAGGAGCGCACGTGTGTTTGACGTGATAAGAGTCAATAAGGAAACTACTGAAATTTAAAAAGTGAAGAATATTTTTATCCTTTAGAAATATAGTTGAAAAGAAAATATACGTTTTGGTTGAATAAAGTCTTATCCGAGAACATGTACATTACATTTATCAATGGATTATTATTCCTAAAAGTTAGAGAGCGTGAATAAGTTATAATCGGGATTTTGGTTAAATTTATGATCCTGAACAACGCAGTGTCATTTTCTGTTAGTTAGTCCTTAGATTGTTAATTAATTAACAAACATGTTAAAAAAAATGGTACGAAAAGTGATGGACCATGGCAGAAAATGGCGGCAAAGCGAAATTGATTAGGCCTAGTTTTTTTAAGTCCTCTTAAATTTAAGTTTAAATCTAGGTTTTAATCGAATAATAATTCTAAAATAGTAGAAATGTCAGATATGATCGAGTTATAATATGGGATTGACGGCAAAGTTCAATTTAAGAGTCATCAACCTGGTCCAAACTTGTTATGTTATATTACATTATATTAAGTTATGAACTTTGCTGTCAATTCCGCATTATAAAATGACCATTATTGACATTTATTTAGTTTAATCTAAACTACGGTTTAAATCGACTATCTAAAATTGAACAAAAGAACATCTATGCTTTAAACCGAGATCCAGTTTCTCTTATTTTCAAGAAAAAGAAAAATTCTTCCGCCAAGTAGACGGACTACCGATGAAAGTGATAACGAACTCAGAGAATTCCTACAATACATTAATTT
The DNA here is from genome assembly GCA_935413205.1 of Polydrusus cervinus. NCBI lineage: Eukaryota > Metazoa > Arthropoda > Insecta > Coleoptera > Curculionidae > Polydrusus > Polydrusus cervinus. Next base: position 51,222,787 of record OW284514.1, read on the forward strand.
ACACCTACAATTTAATTCACAATAGAGAAAAATAAATAAATCAACTACCTTTTCTAAATATCAACGTAAAGAAATATGGCAATACCATCCATAATTTAGTATATAGGAAACCTACGCATAAAGGTCAATATCTCAATTACACATCAAATCACTCCAACAACACAATACAGGGTATAGTAAGAACGCTTGCGGATAGAGCAATCACTATTTGTAAATCAGATGATGCCCTCATAGAAACTAACTACATTAAAATCGACCTCAACAAAAATGGCTACCCCACGAGATTAGTGGACAAACTATTGAAGATTCGTAAGAATCGGCCACATGCACAAGAGAAGCAAAAGATGCACGACCAAAACTTTACATTCCATATGTCTAAGGAATGTCTGAGAGAATTGTAAGACTAGGACAACGATACAACATCAATACGGTATTCAACTCGAGAGACACCTTAAGAAGCTACCTAACGAAGATGAAACCAAGAAGTTAAAAAGACAGGAAAAACTGTGTCTACTGGATCCCCTGCGAATGTTGCCAGTCTTACATTGGTGAAACACTAAGACCATTTGAAACAAGGATCAAGGAATACAAAAATAATACGGTAAATGGGGAGACCGAGAAATCAGGTGCAGCTGACCATGCCTGGACACACGATCATTATATAAGCTGGACACATGCTGACCTCCTGTATAAGGAATCACACTGGAGAAAGAGTAAATTCAAGGAAGCTGCTACCATACATCAGAACCCAGGTTGTTTTATTAAGTCCTCATTAGATCTAAGAAATATCTGGAAACCTTTATTAAACAGATGCGCCTCAACGCATGACCGCACCCATCTTAGTTATGCTCCAGTGCACCCAGCTAGTATAATTAGAGCTGTAGTTACTGTATTTATCCGAAGGCGACAGGAGATACTTACCAGTTGAAACTTTGTGATTTAAAACAAATAAAGACAATACAAGTCCAAAAACCTTCTATCATTTAAGATATCTAAAGTTTCAGAAACCGGGCGTTAGTGGCTTATGAATATAAAATTGGCCAGACTTGCAGGGGATCTAGTAGACACAATTTCTTCTGTCTTTTTGGCTTGTTGATTGCGTCTTCATCAGATGGTTTCTTATAGTGTCTCTTGAGCTGAATATTGTATTAAATTGAAACGTTGCCTTCTCAATGACACTAATCCCAAGAAAAATGAAAAAGGGGTAGTTTTTGGGTCGTTTGCGGTGGTTGTGGGGAGGTATGAAGAAGTGTACCCTTTTTTCGTGTTATCTACTTTCGAAAATAAGGAAGCAGCAGTATGACCAATAATGATCATCCAAAAACCTTTGCGATTTCTTCGTTTCACTAGGTATATTATGAAAGTTTCTTCTATGGCAAAGAGATGTTATCAGAATTATTGTTGTCATTTGAAATAAATTAAAACAGTTCATTTGAGAAAGACACATATTTAAAAACGTAATTCTTTTTTAAGGTAAATTTAGTAATTGACGTTATAGATTTACCGAAACTTATATTGATTAATTATTTTTTTAGTTAAAACCTTGAAAATAAAAGGACAAAAAATGTAAATTATTACGCATATGAGTATTGTACTTTCAGGAATACGTGTACTCTTCGTAACGATACAAATAACAATTAAGGACGACAGGATTACACCTAAAGCCTTTATTAGGTACCACTTGGTTATGCAGTCGTTATTTTTCGGATTATAACATGCCACCTCAAGTGTTGAACAAAAAATCAGCTATTTATGATCCTATTTTATAATTAAAACATATTTCGAATTCTAAAAATTATTATCCTGTAGGAATTAATTACTTGTCGTGGAGATAATGTTCCAGTACCGAATATTTTGAAAAGTATAGCGAAGGCGTTCAACTGAAAAAAAAAATTATTAATAATTTACAGCATAATTACAACTTTTAAATGGTAAATTTACAAAAAAAAATTGGAGTAAGATGGAAGCGGAGGTAGTACTGTGTGACGAGCTTAAATTAATGATCTGTTCATTACTAAGTCATTATAGTCTATTTCAGAAAGGTATAGAGTAATAAAAGCTTATTTCGTATGCAAAGGGACTACAGAGTGACCCAACGAATATTTAAGCCACTTTCATAATTTGGCAATAATTTCATTGGAAAATTCTTTATTTTCATCAAGTGCAGGTAGTACCACCAGGGTTTGATCAATTTATGAGTTTTGCCTATTGTCATCCATTCACAAACACTGAAAATGGTGTGACCGAGGCGTGCATTATATACATAGTATTAGGTACACTTATTTTTTATTAAACAATACAAAATACAAAAAATACATTATACAGAAATTAAATTATAAAAAATCATAATATTCCTCGTCATCTGAGAAATTGTCATCTCCTCTTGACGTTATAATTAACGGGTCGACGGTCCGATCGATCAGGTAGCCAAGATCCCACATTTTCTCCTCTTCTTTAATGATATGATGGACTGTTTTTCGCCAGTTCTCTGGTGTAACTTCCTTATTGGCTTGATCAAACAGTAGCTTAACGTCTTTCATTTTGAATATCGTATTGTGTCTTGCTACAAATAATTTCACTTGCGCCCCTATAAGTTCTATAGGATTTAGGTTGCTATGTAATGGCGGTGTGCACAGCACAGTTACACTATGTTTTTCAGCTATATCTTCCACGGCATATTTCATAAAACGATGTTTGTGTAAATTTGGTATAGCTAATAGTTCCTTCTTTATCAAAATATCTTCTTTTTTTTTATCATTAATAATTTAATCACAAAATTTACGTGCGCCTATGGCCGACACCGAAATTGAGCCGAACTGGACGGAATTTTCCATATAATACTCTACACCTTTCTGAAATAGACTATCGATCCATGCGAAATTATATCTATGTACAGGGTGGGGATTTTAAATGAATTGCTGCTTATAGCGATTCTGGGAATAAGATTTTTTTTAAATCGAAAAATACGTTTTCAAAGACTTTTTATAGGCCTCACTTTTGCCATTTAAAAAAAAATAGGACCCTAAGGAGGGCGCGGGGCCCCTTTTAAAGTGGGGCCCTAGTCCCGGGCCTACCAGGCCTATTGGGAAAATAGGCCATAAACATTTGGACACAATTAACAACATCATAAAATACTGTTTTACAAATCAACGATCAAATCATGTTTTAATCTTGTCGAGATATGTAAATCCTTGTCGTGTTGTCTCTTATGCATGAGTATTCACAGATTCATTTCTAGGCGATATGTTTTTATTGATGAAATTTTTCAAAATAGGATTAAATCAATTAATTACTGCCTTTAAGATGTGATTAAATTTTGCATAAATATTATGTACGGTAACTACTCATTTATAGATTCAAGAGTTATTACTTTGACCAGTTTTATTCGTTAAAGGAGAGCTTTCCAGTTTTAATGTGATAAATTTAAGTGATTGTACATAGAATATTAATAACAAAATCAATCTAACTTTTAATTGTAGTTCTTCGACTACAAAGGGTTCATGTGACTTTTTATGGTTCTTTCTCAAATTAGGGTCGAATTTGAAGAAGGAAAATTTAGAAAATTTAATGTTAAAAATATTTTAATATTGGGTTTATCGAGACTCTTTGCTACTGTTAAATAAATGTATAGCCACTTTAATCACCAACGACACCAACTGTCCCTGTTGATGTGATGTGATGACCGATGTTAAGAAAAATCTACTCTCTATTTTTTGACCAAACTTTTATTATGAACATTTAAAAAACTCTTTATAAAAACGAAGAACATACAAATACTGATGTCTACGTAAATAAATAATTATCTTTTACAATAGCTATTTACCTAACAAGTGCGGAAAATGAATTTTTCCGCAAGAGTCTGCTGTTCACCGAACGACGCGGAGCGGAGTTCGGCGAAGCAGCCGAGTGTCAGGTACAATAGTTTTTCTACAGACATGGGGAAATAAGTAACACATATTTCAAAGAAATTTAATAATTTTTAATTAACTATAATAATCACATACATATGTAGCAGTAGGTAACTAATTCTGAGGAAAAAAGTAATAACTACATTAAGTTATAGGAAACTGTTAAAAAAACTTATTCTTAATTAAATTCCGTACTAGTGTGGAAAAATCAATTTTCTGCACTGATATCCGTGCGGAAAATTCGGTTTTCCACACGTCTGTACAGAAATAATGTTTTTATACCGACGTGTGGAAACCCCAATTTTCGGCACGGATACCAGTGCGGAAAATTAATTTTTGCACACTACTGCAGAAAATTGATTTTTCCACACTAGTGCGAACATTTATTTAGACGCGATTATGTCAAAATCAATAATATATAAAATTTGGAACCTTCGCCATTTAATTTAAGTTAATTGGATCGTTTTTTATTTTTTCTCTTCTTCGTTTTTCACACTCGCGCTTTTGTTTCCTTCTCTCCTCGATAGAATGTCGTTTTTCGGTCCCATTTAATGTATCTAAAATCTGCAATGCTATAATAATATGTAAATATATAAGTAAAATGTCATTAACGTGGATACTGGTCATTAACATGGACAATTATTCTCCATGTTAATGACAAAATGTGTTTAATGTTTAATTAAAAATATAAACAAAATTAATTTGAAAGTTCATATTAAAACACATCTTATATAGACATGTTATGTATAAATGGAAAGAAAAAAAACATACATTTTGAGACCTACCGCGTTCACGTTAGTGACACTTAAAAAACATTACCATTTCAAAACTCGCAGAACTTTATTCAACTTCTATTCAACTTTCATTGTGTTATTCTTTTTTACGTAATATAAAGGCATTTTTATTTATTTATTTATTTAATTTCGTCAAACTGAACCCGCCAAATCAATCCGGATCTTGCTATTTACCCCCAAAACTAACGTTTTTACGTTATTGTAAAATCGTGTTCAGTTTGGAGAAACTGTGAATCGTGTGGTTTCTCTCTGTCCATGTTAATGACAACACACTTGAGGACACACTGATTTGCTTAATAACCCCACCCCACCAGTGATAAATTGTTGTATTAATTGGGGTATCAAAGGTACTTTTTAAACCTTTTAAATCACCCAGTACAAACCTAATATGTATAACTATTTTATTTGCTGTGAAATATCTATGATTATAAATAAGGTGATCAGATGGACAGTTCATATTAGTGACATTTCTGCTATTCAGCAGCCATTAAAAAAGTAAACAAAAGTGTTTGAAATGTGACAAGTTATTGTAACTAATGGGACTTATAAAATGCCCATTCGACCCAAGGAAAAAAATCCTGAAATCCAGTAATTACTCAGGGACGACAAAATTCACCCAAATATGAGGACAAAGTAGAACATTTTTTTTCTGAAGAAAGGGACAGTCGGGACTACTGTATTTCATGATATTGTTACCTAGTGAAGAAGGCAGAAAAGCGCCGTTGGCGAAACATTTTCGGGGCCACGCCCAAAGTTCGTTTAAAATTCACCTAACTATCAAATTTCAAAAATTAAATTATTAAAATTTGTTTTTGTAAATGTTTTTTTAAATTTTTTTTTTTTGATTTTCCTAGCTGGCTACATTTTTTTATATTGGTGAAAAATATGAATATTGGTGTAAATCCAAAAATTCAACATAAGACATTGTATATCGCTCACCACGCCAAAATTCATGACTTGTTCAGAAATCATGTATTTTAGGAGCGTAGATATAAGAGCAGTTTTTGGTACAAATACTTAGGTTTTTAAATAATCCTTCTTAAGTGCCGTTTTGTATATTCATAATAACGCCTTCTCGTTTCTTTCCGCACTATTTTTTTTTTATTATAAATTATCACACTTCTTCAATAAAAAAATGTTTCAATAAAAGTTTTGTTTTTTGTTGTAAAAATATTTATTTTTGTTGATTTAAAATAGCTCTAAAAAAGGAGAAACGGAATAGACAAGTCATAATAGAAAAATACTATAAAATATCTTCACTCGTTTTAATATAAAATTGCATCATAAATCAATAACTAAAACGATATGCGTCCGAAACTTTAATATCTATATAAAACACGATTTTTAGAAGGAAAAGTTTAAAAACTAAACGTTTTTTACAAGACCCTTGTAGTCTAAGCCAAGAATACATTATTTAAAAATTCAAATTAAGAGTCCAAGCGTTAGACGAAAAATTAGGTTGCAATTAGGTTTCAGACCCCGGCAGCCCCCCCCCCCCCCCTAAATACGCCCCTGCATATACTGGTGTTTGTTGGCCACCGAATTTGGTTTATTTAGTTCTATGTTTTCACGTCTAATGGCTATCTTTGCATTTGCATTTGCAGTTGATTCCTACGGATGACGCTACTAAGTTTTCATCACATTTTTATTCTTAACAATGTTTTGAAAGCATATTTTCGCTGTTGGGAGTTGTTTACGGGTTTTGGCTTTCTGATGAGTCCTAATAAGGATGAAATAGCCTCTCATTGTCGACCTGTGCCCCAGGGAACCCATTACCTTTGGCGTCCCTGTGCACTTTAATGCAAAAGATAGATGCACTACCTCGTCCGCCTGCCGCTAAAAATGTTCTTCCAATTTAGTTATACGGACACTAAACTCTACTACTTTATAGTTATTAATATTTTTTTCAGCTGTTATGGAAATTCGCCGCCTTTAAAATCTGCATCGTTCGATTATGTTTTTTAAGTGTCTGGCCCTATTAAAAAATAGAAGCTTTAAGATTACAAACTTAACTCTAAAAAGTAGCTATAGTTGCTCGAAAAAACTACTTTTGGGAACTTAAGCTATCTATTAAAATTTTTGTTTACCGAGAAAAACCTGTCAAAATTTCTATTTTTATCGAGGTTCCTTTCCCTCGCTTGTGTATTTGCTTCTTGTTTGTAATAGTAGTTTGTACAACAAGAGTGGATATGATATCCATATCGTACGAGGAAACTTCCGAGCGCAATATGGACAATCCATTCGAGTTGTACAGTATATTTTTTCTACGACTTAACTTTCGAACTTTATGGTAAGAATTTAAAAAAAATATTTAAATTAGGCATGATAACTTGTCTTTTAAGTTGGCCATGAACTTGTGAGAACGATAATAAAAAACAATTGAACAAAAATTTATTTTGATGGACAACCCATGGATCAAATTACAATGTAACATATTTATCGACTTGGGTAAGTTCTTATATTTATACAAACTCACGTTTGAATATATCTCTCTTTCTCAAATTCGGCTTTTTGCAGAATAACAGACAAAAAGCGATATATGTATTAATAAAAACGAACAATTTATTTTCTCAACTAGAGGTATTTTGACTAATTGTTTTACTGAAATGCACAGAAGAAAAAAAAAGGTGTGATCGGGTTTATTTTGCTTGCGTAAGAATTATAACTCCGAAATTACAATGAAATAGCTGTAGAATTTGTTTTAAACAGTTAAAAATGCATTTTGTGCATTAATATGAATTTTTAACGTTCGCTATGGTCAAATTTATCAAAATAATCGCCAATTTACAAACTAGCAACACTGTTAACGTAGAAAGAGAAGTGGCAATACTGTCAGTAGAAATAACCTTAAAAACTTTAGTAAAAAACGGATTTTTTTTTTCTAGAAATCTTATAATTTCGTCTGTTTTATCGGGTTATCTTTATGTTCCACCATTTAAGGAAGAATTACCAGTTAATTTTCTATGTTTGTTGTATATAATAAAAGTTTTAAGATCGATTGTAGTTGGTTCAAAATATATCAGAAAATATCCCCGTGCACAAACATTTATAATAATATATTATTTATATGGAAAAAAATAACCAAGGTTAGTAAGAAAACGTTCATTTGGTAGGTATATAGTACATTTTATGAAAAGCTTGTAGTAATTGTCTAGAAATGAGTGGAAATAAAGATATTTTTGAAGCAAATTGTTAACCTAACTTCTGTCAACTGTCAGAAAACGAATTTACAACATGTAAATTTAGTTTTTCTGTAATTGACCACTGTGATTGGTCAGTTTTATATCCTAACTAGGATGGATATGAAATTTTGCCGCACAGTTAACTGGAATAGCCTACTTTTTCTGTCACTTAAGTGTAAATAAAACAGCTAATTTCCTTGTGGAAGTAGAAAAACTTTATTATCGTTTAACCGTTTGACTATTATAGTAATTTGTACTACAAGAGTGGATATAAAGTCCAAATTGCACGAGGAAGTAAAAAAGAAACTTCTTGGTGCAATATGGACAATCCACTAGAGTTGTACAGTATATTTTTACAAACTAATTACAGCCAAAAATAAATCCAGATAGGTGTTACCTTGTAAGAAAGATGACGAGCAATCGAAGAAAAATTATTATTTTTTACAAAATACATAAATATCTGAATATCCACTGACGTATAATACTGTAACGAAGTCGTAACTACTCTCCAGAAGGGACATTGTAACTATGGAGTTAAGAAAGAAAGCCCTATCTTTCTTCTTACATTTATTAAAAATAAAACTAGTGCCTGCGCGTTTCGGCCAAAAGGGCCATCATCAGGACATGAGGCAATAAGGTCCAAAAATACAAAGACAAAATTGGGCGCACTCTGGTCAATTAAAAATTATTTATTACAAAGAAAACACTAATATAAGTTACATATTTTTAAAATAATTCGACGGAAAACAATTAAAATACATCTCGATTGTCCTCAGTTGTACGTACCTCTGACGACAATCGAGATATATTTTAATTGTTTTCCGTTGAATAATTTTAAAAATATGTAACTTATATTAGTGTTTTTTTTTGTAATAATTAATTTTTAATTGACCAAAGTGCGCGCTACTTTTTCTTTGTGTCTTTGGACCTTATTGCTTCATGTTCTGATGATGGCCCTTTTGGCCGAAACATGTAGGCACTAGTTTTATTTTTAATAAATGTAAGAAGAAAGATAGGGCTTTCTTTCCTAACCCCTTATGTATAATACTATGGACCCACAAAGGTTAAAACCAGAAGTGACAAATTTATGACCACGCATATTAAAACGTTAAGTAGTTTAGATGCTATCCTGCCTTGAGAGAGGCCCATCCTGTAACCTGTATAAATCTAAAAATGTTTTTTGACGATCTTACATTTTTTTAATTTTTTTTTTCAGGTAAATATGGAATGCAAGTACCTACAGATATCATCTCTATTAGTTCAACCGGAGAGTAAGTAAAATAAATATACATAAAAATCGGCAAGCCAACATTTTTATAAAAATTAGTAAAAGTCAGTGGGGACATTTCCATATTGTCATTTGATCAGTGACCTTCCGCATATAAAAACTATTCTCATTAATATTTATCAAGTTTATAATTCATTTCACAACCAGCCCAACTTCGAGTGTTTCGTGTACTACTACTATTTTCTCTAAAATGCCCCTCGTATTTAACGCATACTATACGTAACGGTACTTTTTGTGTTTCCCCGGCAATTTTTCGGGTCACAGCAAACGATGTCCACGGTTGACTATTTCTTTTTCACGAAAAATAATAAAATTATTACTAAAGCTGAAACATTTGTATTCGAACCATAGGCGTACCCATTTTTACAAATGCGAAACAAGAAGTTGTACTCATTGACATGTAATATTGTTCAAAAACCTTATAATCCCGTGCAAACCCCTATTTTGAAAATGAACTTCCATATTGAACGTTGTCCGCCACGCGATACTTACACTAGGTAGGTAACTTGCATCCCAATTTAACGAAACCAAATTAACACCGCAATGGTAGACAAGTCGCAAAAATTTTCGGCCGTTCGCAGCAGTTTGGGGGATTCTTATACCGCTTGTCCTTGCCGGCTCGGTCCGACGCTTTATTAATTATATATAATCAGGAATAATTTTTTTCATTTTTAAGCTATATTTCCATGGATAAATAATATTTCTTTACGGATATTGTAAATTCAAAAGTTTTATGAAAATTTAAGAGCCAAAAATATTTTTTGCGCTATTTGTTAGGCAGGCTTACGGCTATTTATTTTTCCAATATATATAATAATAAATCGACTTTATTAGCAACATACAATAAAATTGAACAACAAAAAAAAATTGCATGAAGCATCTGTACAAGGGCGAAGTTTAGCCGAATCAGCAATGATTCAGCTAGTCTTACACTTAACCCTAGAAATGAAAATATGTTTTAAACTAATAATTTATTGGGTTTCTGGCGTGGGACTACCGATGGAGCTTCTTAAATCAAAAATTAAATTAAAAAAATCAAAGTCCCTGCTTCCTAAAAATTTCTTGAAATGCCAAAAATCTTTCACACTAAACCAAAATCCTTCATTTTAATCAAAAATCCTTCATTCCTTCAAGATCCCAAAATTGACTCCAAAACCCTTCATGTTGAAGGAATTCCTTCAAATTTGGCAACACCGTCTGTAGACCGAAAAGCTTAAACAGTTATATTAACCCAACTAAACAGAGCCGGATTATCTCAAAAACTCAGGGGCCCTGAACCCGCCCTTGGCATATCAAAACAGGCAACCAAAGCAACAATAGACAGCAACAACACCTATCCCGATGGAACAGGATATCTGGTCAAATCCAAGCAAGGGCCCAAATTGGAAAACCCTCCAAAAAGCTATCAACTGGAATGTTGCTTCTAACGCGCACCCAGCTAAAACAAGTGATTGGCGTACTAACAGGCCACTGCCATTTAAGAAAACATCTACGTCGAATAGGAATCTACAATGATCCCATTGAATGCAGATTTTGCGGCGAAGAGGACGAAACCTCTTCACATATCATATGTAACTGCGGGGCACTGACCCGAATAAGATATGGTGATAACAAAACAAAACATACTAGGTAGGAATTTACTGGTTCTTAAGGACTTTTTACATTGGGTGCAATTGCAAGAAAAATGGCCTGGAAGCATGCGCTTCGACGACGTTTTAATCAGCTGATGCACGTTTTTCCATTTAAAACCTGCACCAGCTGTTTAAAACGTCGACAAAGAGCATGCTTTCAGGCAATTTTTTCTTGCAATTGCACCCAATGTAAAAAGGCCTTTATAAAAGGAACAAATCTTTCTAGCAAGATAGGGGCGCACAATAAGCCACTAGGCTGCAGTGCGGGATGCTTGGACCAAACGTCCTATCTCCGCCTTAAACCAATCAATCAATTAACCAATGAACCTTCTTGATGTGTATATAACTTTTAGCACCATCTCTTGACCGAGTGGGATCTGGTGTTTGTTGCTAAGGGCAATGGAATACTTAAATGTTTCTGATCGTCACGGTAACTATTCATGCTAGTCGTTTTTTTTGATAAACCTAAAAAAACCTACTTCTCTAAGTTAATTTAATGAAATATACGGTTATACAATTCTAACTAACTAGGTCTGTTAAAGTAAGTAAAGTAAACCCAGGCAGCAGTCTTCTCCAAAAAGGTTAACATTGCAGAACCGGATATAGTCATGGCAGGACACGCAATTCCCCTGGCACCGTCTATTAATTTGCTGGGGGTCAATCTGGGAGGTAATATGTCTTGGCACGATCACGTTGCCGCAATTGCCAAGGCAGCTGCACAGAAACTTGGTGTACTTTTCCGCACCAAAAGGTTGTACACACCTCATCAACTTTTGACACTCTACAAAGCCCAGATTCGACCATCATTAGAATATTGCTCTCATGTCTGGAGCTCTGCACCCAAGCACACCCTTCGGCTACTGGATTCCATTCAAAGGAGAGCCGATCGTCTGATCGGCGACCCCGAGCTGACCAAGACCCTCGATAGCCTGGAGCATCGAAGACAGTTTGGTGATTTGGCTCTCTTTTACAGATATTTCCATGGCAGGTGTTCGACTGACATTGCCCACTTGATTCCACCTAGAGCAATGCAAAACAGAAATACACGGCAAACCACTGCCGCTAATCCATATGTTGTTCAGCTTAGTACTCCTCGAACTTCATTGTTCAAGAATTCTTTCATCTGGAGAACGTCATCTTTGTGGAATGATTTTCCTGAGGTCGTGTTTCCCAATGAATACAATCTTCAACGTTTCAAGGCCAACGTTAATCGCTTTCTTCGCACACGCACCGCTCCCAGAGCGCCTTAAAGGATTTTTCCTACAGTGCAGGTGTTTTATCATAAAAAAAAGTTTTCCATATTATATCGTTAAAATATGACCATATGTATTTTATTACAGTAACAATTTTATTTTCTGAAATTTGATAACAAAATAAATAACAATAATTGTAACTATAATTTATTTCACAATACTTTATTGTTATAATCTGCGCAGCCAATTCCCTCTTCTTCAAACAGACGACAGCAGTAATTTGTCATCGATCAGCTGATATCGGGACCTCATAATTTCCCCAGATTTTAAGTGAGCCGTAATTAGCCCATAATCCATGTTGTGAATTAATTATGGAAAGTGAACATAGCAGAATTAAATGTGCCTTTAGGCTTATTTACACTTGGAGAGTTTAGTGGCGGAAAGTACTTGCCGCCAGTAAACTTGCCTTGTATAAATTAGAGGAAACCCCGACTTTCTACTTGCCGGCAAGTGACAAGTGAAGTTGAGGAGCTGGCTAGTTTAGTGGCCGACAAGACTTGTAGTTGCCGTATGTAAACAGTTACTGTCGGCAAGTTGGCAAAAAGAAAATATAAAAAAATGAAGTGACAAAATAATTAACAGTTGAAATCTTTATGAAACATATGAGCTATTATGGAATACGGGATCTCAGTTAATTTTTCTGCAATTCCAATGACAATAACTTTAACAGCAGCACGCACTACTGCATTGGGGGCCATTCTATTTTTATTCCTGTTGACAACTAAACTATTATTAAGACATAACAATGTAGCATTACACCATTCCTTAATTCCCTTAAGATCTTCAGAGACAATGTTCTTTAATAGACCATGTATCCTATGAGACCATAAAATAGTTGTATCACCTGCAAAAATGGTAAATTATCTTGTATTTCAAGGGCAGTAATGTCGTTGATATATAGGAGAAAGAGAAGTGGGCCCAGTACTGAACACTGAGGAACTCATTTCAGCAGAACTGAACTGTCCGCTTCTAGATCTTGAAACCACCTATTCGTAAGATACGACTCGAACCACTTCAGAGCAACACCCCTAAAACCATAGTGAGACAGCTTTGCAAGCAGTATTCTGTAATTGACACAATCAAACGCCTTGGAAAAACCACAAAACATTACCGCGGCCATGTCACTTTCATTTAGATTCATATACAGCCTTCTTAAAAAATTAAACATTGCATCCCCCGTACACTTAGCCTCCTAAAAACCATACTGACACTCACTCAAGGTATTGGGATGCTTAATAAATTTCATCATTCTCTCCTTTACGAGCCTTTCAATAACTTTTGACAGAGTGGGTAGCAATGAAATGAGCCTATAATTAGCAGTATCATCGATACTACCGCCCTTATGTAAAGGATTTACCACTGCCATTTTGAAACAAAGGGCAAATTTTCCAGAGACAAAGAAGGTATTGACAGCATCAACCAAAATAGCAAGTGCCTGCTTAGGTGGACTCTTAAGAATCCCTACAGATACCTCATCGATGCCCTACGATTTTTTGTTTTTAATTGAGTAAATAATATCAATTAATTCAGCTACGTCAGTAGGACTCATAAAAAGAGACTGGGCAATAGAAACATGTTTAAAGTATCTTATAGGATCTGTAGAGGATGTCAAGTTATTAGTTAAGTCTTCGGTAACCGAACAGTAAAAGTGATTTAGGGTGTCATTATCAATTGTTATATCTTTTCAGTTCCTGGAGTTACCTCTGAGATCGTTGATAATACTCCTATAATATACAGGGTGATTCCTAAGTTGATATTTTTTTTTAGCTGCGTATAGAAGGCATTAAAATAAACAATATTTTCAAATACCTTTTTCAAAAAACTCAAAAAGAAAGTACCTACTTACATTCTTTTATTACACTATGAATCAAATACGGTTCTGCCTAACTTGCCCGTTGAATAACATTAAGAAAACTTCTAAATGAGCTCGCAAGGGAAAGCGTTTTGCATATAATCTCGAAGAAACATCCGCATTTTTACGACTCCATATCTATTAGTTCATTGTTTTCAAATTTTATCATTTTCACGTATCTATCACCAATTTAAAATTAACTTGCTTCCGAAAAACACATCGCAGCGGTTTACTTAACACCAGCCGTATGACTAATACTAATAAGAGATAAGAAAAACAACAGAAACTATAGCCAGGTATGTTTTTATGACCAGGCCCGCACTTAGATTTTTTACTTCTCTATCTCGCCTATTTTTGAGTTTTTTGAAAAAATGTATTTGAAAAAGTTGTTTATTTTAATGCCTTCTATACACAGCTAAAAAAGAAGTATCAACTTAGGAATCACCCTGTATACTGCATTGGGGGCTATTTTATTTTTGTCCCTGTTGACAACTAAACTATTAAATATGCAAAAACACATTTAATAGCAAGTTTACTGGCAGCAAGTACTTTTCGTTAAGTGTGAATGAGTCTTTTTGGCTCCATCTTGCGAGACTACCTACTTTTAAAATATAATATAACGAATAAGAATAAATTTTTTCGGTGCAAAGAAAAAATTTTTGTTAAAAATATGGCTGGAATTTGAATTTAATTGCTGAAATAAAATAAAAGCAAATTTTGATTCGTGGCAATATCAATAAAGCTTATCGTAACGTATTTAAACATTTTTCAAACACAATAAAAACCTTTAAGACTTGTTTATTATTCATTATTCTCAGTTTGAAAAAATTGTGTAAAAATCATTGAGCTTCGTCTGGTGGGCAACAACTTGCCAAGGCAAGGATTAAATGTTAATTACTCTCGAGGAAGTTAGTTGAACTTTGTAATCGAAATTTTCTCATAAGCTTATCTTAATCCCTGATGTCATTAAATACGTTTTAAGCCTCCTTTAAAATTACCTGTGTAGTTAATATTGTTTTATAAATAATAAAATAATTAGCTCTCTTTTAATGGCTTATAGATGTAACATCATAAATATATGCAAAAAATCTATTTAATAGTCCAGTTGCCAATGAAGTCGGAAGAATGATATAATAGCACAAGGAAGTTATACAATGACATGTAAACCAAATTTTATTTGAACATTGATCAATATGACAAATCACAAAGATAATGTACAGTTGTTTTTTTGTTTAATGTAGTTTAAACTTCTTTTATCCATTACCGTGCTTTATATCCACAATTCACAAATAGTAATATATTTTTAATGGAAAAATATTTAATGCTGTCACTCTTACCTATATCGGTGTGTTGTAATATTTATAGTGTTTGTTATTTAGAAAATATAAAGAAACTTCTGGACTTTGTCATGGTTTACAGTGGCAGATCAATGGAGGGGGGGGGGCTATAGGGGATTTAGCCCCCCCCCCAAGACTTCAGAAAAAACGCAAAACAAAATTGAAAACGAAATATTCAAAAAGATAAAAAAATACATGTATTATTGTTTAATTCATACATTGACTATAAGTAAATTTTTGCAAAGCCCAGAACAAGACCTGTCAACGGCATTATCATACATCAATCATATAAAAAGTATATTTGAGGATATGAGAATACAAAATAGCTCATTCCAGTTGATATATAATGCAGCAAATGAACTAGCAAGCAAAGTTGGGACAACTATTTCTATGCCTCGAGTATGTGGCCGTCAAGCAATGAGAACCAATTTTAATGCAGTAAGTGCAGAATAATACTTTCGAACTGCTCTTTATAACCCCTTCCTTGACCACATTATCAGCGAACTTGGAAGTCGCTTTGATGGCATAGAGTCTGTCATACCCTTTGAAGAATCAATATGACGGCCAAAGATATTATAGAGCAGATTAAGGGGATCTGAACAATATTTCTAAATTTTTCTCAAAAGTTACCAACTCCATGCGAAATCATATCTATATATACATATATTAAAAACATTGCGTTCTCTTGAATCGAATCCTGTCCATGTTTATTGACGGATTTTTATTTTTTTCTGCATAAAAATTACTTTGTCATACTCACATAGACACCATCTTTCCATTGGTAAAAACAGAAAATCTAAATATTGCTTAGTTTTTTTGTAAGTCGGTTAAAAAAAACGCAATTTAACATGGGAAATTTTAGTTATTTCGGAATCATTTAAAACTGAATTGCAAAAATTATATCAAAATGGTTTTCAATGAAAGGATATATTTGGCATAAAAGCATTTATATTTAAACAACATTGGCTTTCAATAACAAGCTATGATTGTGGCAAAACAAGCTCCGATGCATTCAAATATTTATGATATTGTAGGATTTCTTTTCTAGGTTTAGTTCTTGAAATCCCCTACAGGACCTTAATTCTTGGTTCATGGGGGTAGATTTTCCCATGGCGATATAAAGTTTCTCTCATGAAAATGGCGATCTCGTATTCTTGAACACATTTCGTAGGGAAAGTTTTCAATAAGACCACTTAAACTTAAGTTTAACTCCGTTGGGACATTGCGACCGAATTATTTCCTCAAGGGAATAAACTCCACCGCTTGAAGAATTGAGGCCCATCAGACAAGTAAATCATCCATAACACAATGCACTAATATAGAACTTTTTACAAAATAAACAAAGCAACAACAACTAGAAAAATACTATAGGAGGCAATGCGACGACGCGACGCGACGGCAGCCAAAAGAGAAATATGTTCTTCGTCCCCGCTATGCAGTTGAAGAAATGTTGCCTACCATTTCTATGATTAAATTAAACATAAGCACCATTGAAATAAAAGAAATTAAATTTATTTTAATATTTCCTACTTACTGTTTGGTTTCACAGGCATATTATACTGTAATTGTAAAAACGCAAGTCTCAATTGATTTAATAATATTTTCTTAAACAGGTCAATATTAAATGTATAATATATCAAAATATTTTAATTTCATTGATTTATATATTTATATATTTTATTGAAACATCTTAAAGGCAGTCAATACCAATACTATTATAGCTTTAACCATAATTTTTGTTTGGTGTAAATTCTCGCTATTATTGAACAGTCTATTGACTGGCTGCCTTTAGAAAGCCTATCAAATATTTTTATTTTGTGCTTTTTTTCTGTACTTTACTATTATATTACATTTAAAAATATTTTCTTGTACGTTTCGGTTAGCTAAACTCTCAACTCTCAGTATTTTTTGTTAATTTAACATCCAAAGGGCCGACAGATTAACTACGGGAACTTTTTTATTTTACACCGTTAAAGAGTTCGCTTCTAAGTACATTTAATTTTTATTTTCAGTCAATAGTTTTTTTTATTCATAGAGTCTAGTTATGGTCCAGTAATTATATTTTTGTTTATCATCTTTGAATAAAATATACTGCTCTACAACAGTGAAATGTTCTTTTTAGATTTGATGAATTGCATCGGTAAATAAAGATTATTTAAAAGTAAATAGTTTTTTACTTCCACATGGATATTGTCACGTATCAAAATGATAGACGACTGGAACGTGTAGCTTAGATGATTTGAAATTACGTTTTAATTTATTTAATTTATTGTGATTTATTTATTTACTGATACACCAAAGATTTTTATTAGTTTTATTAAAGTGAAGCAAAGCAAAGCAAAACAATTGACGATTACATTACGGTGAATAACATATACAAGTCTTAAGAAATAAAGTTATCAAACCAGTAAATTTAGAGAGTTTCTCTAAAGAGGAGTTGTCTCCTTAAAACTCACATACGATGCTATTTTAAGTAAGTTCAAGTGAAACAATTTCCGCTTTACAGGCAACTCAGACTAAAAGAGAAATAAACAATTTAACAATTAAATAAACAATAGGTACCAAAATCCCTTAATCACTGGCTTAAAACTCCTTTGGTTCTAAGATTGTGTTTTTAGATCATTTAGGGAGACTTGAGTTACCAAACGGGCAAATGTTACCCTTACACTTGAATACGTTAAACAACTTCACTGAGTAAGTGTTCCTTTAAGTTTTTATAGTGTTTTGTAACCCATACCAAAATAGAGAAGAAGTTTCTTTTTGCTGTGCAAGGAATTGTTAACATTAGGAGAATAGCTTCTTAAATCTACTATTGAAAATGGTACCCTTTCTTTAACCAATTACAAACAGTTATTTTTATAAACATTTCTCTACTGACTCTACTGACTCCTACGAAACTAGAAATGTTCTTGTCCTTGTTATATGCACTATCTTTCCACTACACCTATTTTTTAATCAAAATTATCACCCATTAAGAGTCTTAACTTCACAGCGAAATATTAGATGAGCAATTCATCCTTGTGGATACCAATCCATATCCGACACTATTTGCTGTTTCCTTTACACTAAAGTAATTGAATAAGTGGGCTTTTCCGATTAACTGCACGGATATAATTTCATATCCATTCTAGTTAGGGGTTACAAAGAAGCCAAATTTACATGTTGTAAATTTTACGCGCCATCTAATATGACAGTTAACAAAAGTGAGGTTAAGAATATACTTCATATAAAATATCTGTCAAATCAAATTTGTTATTTTTTTTTATAAATCTGTCCCAGATCTTATGCAAATACCAATTTCTCCTAAGGAATGCACGAAATGGTGCGAAAATTAAAGATATAAAACCAAAATATATTTTTACAGAACTATTGTCAAGTACATTGTGACCGAACCGAACTAAATATTTGTGTACAAATGTTCACATTCTTATTTCAAAAACTTACAATTTTCCACTTATTTCTAGACAATTGCTGCAAGATTGAATGCAAAAATGTAGATATCTACAAAATGAACATTTGTACTTATCTTTGTTGGTGTTTTGACATGTAAATATTTTTCTTTATTTGGGCTCTGACCCCAATCGACTTTAATACATTTTTTCTACTGACGTTTTATAATAACCTCTTTTTGATTGTCATTATGGTTTTTTAATAACCTCCTTTTAGGCGCAGCGTGCTTAAAAAACATTTAAGCGCGTTACCAGGAGCAACGTGCTTAAAAGTAATGCAGGTAATTATTTACAATTAAAACGTAACCACAGACTAGGTATAATTTAATTTTTTTTGGCAAGTGTCAATTTTTGAAAGGGGCAAATGAAACATAGGTAATAAAATGTTAGTAAAATAAATTAATTTTTTTATTATAAAACCTCAGTAGAAAAAATATTGTATACAACTCGTTACGAAACAATGTCTTTTAGTCACTTTGACGTGTTGTCCAACTCGGCTTTGCCTCGTAGGACAATTCACGTCGCGTGCCTAAAAGACACTTATTTCGTTACTTGTTGTATAAATAGCTATTTTATACGCAACAGATATAGAAAAACAACTAAGTAGTAAATCTTCCTTAAATGGTGTAAAATGACGATAAGTACATAAAACCAGATAAAACAGATGAAATTATAATATTTCTAGAAAATAATTACTTTTTTTTTTTAAGGTTATGTTATGTGGCCACATCACTATAATATTGCCACTTTTCTTTCTATGTTTACAGTGTTGCTTGTTTGTAAACTGGCGATTATTTTAAAAAAACTTTACCAGAGCGAACGTTAAACGTTAATATTAATGCACAAAAGCCGTTTTAAATTTTTTTAAATGAAGATTTTTAGCTATTTTGCTGACTTTACTTACGCAAGCAGGCAATCAAAAATACAGTTTAGCAGATCAATAAGTCAAAGTTGCTATGGTTTAGAAAAAACATTGATCATATCAATCATCAATAAATATATCGCTTTTGTCTGTTATTCAGCAAAAAGCCAAATGCGAGAAAGATATATTTATATTAAAAGTGATTTTATGTATAGGTATGTCGTAGGCTAATTACAAAATCAGTCGTTTTATAAATGACTAGGCATATTGTAATATGAAGAATAAATAAATAAATGATCTTCAAATGTCGTCTTCATTGTATGCCACATTTATTTAAGAAGATTTTTGAAATTCTTTTTTGATTTTATGTTTAAATACCTATTTTTAATAAAATGTTTTGATACCGCAACCACGTTTTTTTTTTAGTTACCCTTCACGCCTGAGATTGGCTCTAAGGGAGCTCATGATCAGGGGCCCCGGACTGTGTAACGGGCCTAGGGCCCCCTATAACCAAAAATAGGCCCTGTAAATAACACATTTATCACGTCTGTATAAATATGTATGTCTCCGCTCATTAAAAACGTTAACCCTAAGGGATATGGTAGCACCACTGCATAAATCACCACAGAAAAGGTAACTGTAATACCATGAGAAGTCGTATAAAATATGAGATGGCGAGGAGGTTCTTACGCGCTGTTTAATTATTTTTAATTTACTATGTTAGCCCAATGTATTATTAACGTGTAATCGATATCATTTGAGATAAAACTTGGCAAGATTTATAGGTTTACGTTTGTGGCCTAAAATATAAAAATTCGCATTAAAGTTTTGTACTGCCATTGAAGGTCCAAATTTAGAAACTGACCGATATCGCGGCTAACGGCCGTATTAACTAAAGTGTACTCACTTTAAAACCATCCTAAATTGACATTTCTGGGTTTAAAATTACATGTAAGTTAACTAAGTTTTGTATTGCCAATATTCTTTTTGTTTTTCTTTTAACTATGAAGAGTGTTCATTAAGTAAATACAAAAACTTTAAGGTAACAATCTTTGAATGATTTTAAGATAAAAAATTCATATAATTTACATATTATTCATTTTATTTATCAATGATATTATGAAGTTCTTGTCTTGTAATGGTCTTTTATTTGCGGACTATTTGCAGATCTATCTTAAGATATACTCATTTATTGATGCATTAAATCTTCAAGATCAACTAAACATACTAAGCGCTTGGTGCAAGAATAACGTGATGGATTTGAATGTAAAAAAATCTCATGTAATGCGCTTCCATCGCCTTAAAGAAGCATTAATATCCCAATTTCAACTCTCTGGCACTGAACTGGAGTCCAAAGATATTACAAAGGACTTAACACCTCCCTAACTTTCTTGCCCCACATTAATATTATGGTTAATAAGTCCTTGTGTTGGGCTTTGTTAGGAGAACCACAAAGGATTTTCAAAACATTAATTTAATTAAGCTACTGTATTGTAACAAAATCATATCTACTTTTCAGAAGGGTCATGATTAACTGAATAAGCAAGCAAATTTGTTCTTCACCTTCTTTTAAGAGGTGAAGGACAAATTAATTTGCTTGCTTATTCAGTTACTGTATTGTACTTTGGTCTCGGGCCAGGCTGTAAAACTTCTATGGGTTCCTGGTCACTCGGGGATAGCAGGCAACCAAAAGGCCGATGAACAGGCTAGAGCCGGATCATCTCAAAAACTCAGGGACCCTGAACCCGCCCTTGGCATATCAAAACAGGCAACCAGAGCAACATCAGACAGGTGGGCGCAACAACAACACCTATTCCGATGGAACAGGATATCTGGTCAAACCCAAGCGAGGGCCCAAATTGGAAAACCCTCCAAAAAGCTATCAACTGGAATGTTGCTTCTAACGCGCACCCAGCTAAAACAAGTGGTTGGCGTACTAACGGGCCACTGCCACTTAAGAAAGGACCTACGCCGAGTAGGAATTTACATTGGTCCCATTGAATGCAGGCTTTGCGGCGATGAGGACGAGACCGCCTCACATATCATATATAACTGCGAAGCACTGACCCGAAGAAGACTCAAAATCTTCGGAGATATCTTATGTGGGGATAAGTTCCCACATGACAAGCTTGGTAAGAATTTGCTGGACCTTATAAAAGGAACAAATCTTTTCTGGCAAGATAGGGGAGCACAATAAGCCACTAGGCTGCAGTGCAAGAAGCTTGGGCCGAACACCCGACCCCCGCCTTAAACCAACCAACCAGGCCAGGCTTAGAGTATTGCTCTTGCGTGTGGTCCCCCTATTATGCCATTCATATTCATAATATCAAGAAGATACAGCATTAGTTTCTTAGTCATATATCCTTTAAAAATAATACTGTCCATGACCATCCCATAGATTACTCCATCCTAGAATGAAATTTGAATTTGAGGACCTTTGAAGTTAGACGGCAGTTCACGGACCTTTGGTTTGTCTTGAACCTATTAAATAATAAAACCGATTGTCCTTATTTGCTTTCAAGAATTGGATTGCATGTTCCCAGTCAAAGCACCAGATCTGAAATGGTATTTAATATACCATTTCACAGAACTAACTATGCATTCCATTCTCCATGTCTCGACTGCTTAGACTGGCAAACCACTATGCCGTGGAGTGTTGTATTGAGTTGTTGGGTATACCTCCCCCAATGTTTTCCCGTGCGAGACTGAACTTTGTAAATCTTCTGTGATACCTTTACCTATACCTATCAAATATTTTATACTCGTTCCTTTACTTTAACAACACTATTGTTATAAAAATGTGATTAATCCCGTTGATTAATAAATATGGTTCCGCAACGCCTTCGTGTTCCAGGGTGTTAAAAATTGAAACAAATAAAATTTTTTTTATATATTGTTTGAAAAGTGCCAGCTACTTCATTGAACGCACTAATAGATATTCAGAGACTATATTTTGCAAGTATTAAGTTATTTTTAATTCAACTATAAGCGTAGATATGGGTAACCTTCTTAAAATTTTCGAGCAAAAAATGTCACATCACTGACCCTAGCATGCTTCTGACTCATTTAAAGAATAATCGAGTAAGCCATGTAAGAAATACACGAAAAGTGTCTCTTAATAATGTTTGATAGAATGAACCCTTTTTGAAAATAGCCTAAATCGGTTTTCAGGCACGGCTATGGACAAATTTAAGTGGGAATTAAAATTGCTCAGAACTTAGCAAAAAAAAATTACGAGATAGACCTTACGAAAATAAATTAAAAAAAATTATGACTTAATACTTGGAAAATGTAGTCTCTGAATATCTATTAGTGTGTTCTAAGTGTTAAAGAAGTAGCTGACACCAGTCAAAAAATATATGGAAAAATTTTAAATTTGTTACAATTTTGAACATCCTGTATCCGGAAAACGAAGCCGTTGGATACCAATAATTATATGAACTTTTTCTCTTAAAATCAAACAAGGATTACTTAATTATTAAAACCGTTTTTAAAACACACTGTGTTCTCTAACAGAACTAAAACAATATTGGCAACGACTTCTCGTTAAAATTATTTATCGGTAAAACAATTTAATCATAATACAGTAGCTTAACTATACATTTTTAAATAATTCCAATAAAAAACCAACCGCAATCCTATTCAAATAAATTAAGATCGGGTTGTCCAAAATTGTTCAAACCCCGCATGTGCACTCACCACACAGAAACCTGCCAACCCTGCTTTAAAGCAGCGGCGGCGCCAGGGGGGGGGGGCACTGGCACACCCTAGAAACATGAGTGCCCACTCTGGTGCCCCCCCAAAATTGATGGGTTGGTTTTGTAATGGAATTTTCTCGGGGGAAGAGGACTTGGCTATGAAAGTTTGAGTGGTTTGTATGGTATTTTCAAGAAAACGATGACCTTTTTTTTTAAACCTCACTTAGGACAAGAGGAAAGTTTTGTTTGTCGCTGCTTATGGCGTGCGTTCTAGAGCGACGGGAGGCCGGCGAACTTTTTTTTGTGCCCTCTCAAAAATCATTGGGCCCATTTGTGCCCTCCCATCCCAAAAATCCTGGCGCCGCTACTGCTTTAAAGCCAACAGGGGAGCAAATATTTGGACAGTCTAAAACTTGCATGGGATTTCCTATGTTTCCAACCTCGATGCACCACCGGGTTATATGTATATTACGCATCATTTGCATAGCAAGTTATCTTGATTTCTTTGTTTCTCATCCTATATATAATGCCTAAAGACTTTATATCGTTGATTATCTCATCCACTATTAGATTGAATAGTATCGGGCTACTTACTTACTTTTAAAACAATCCTTATTCATTTTAACTATTTTTACATATCAATCTATTTACATTTTGATAATATTTACCAATATCTATAATAATCGCTCTTCTGGCTTAGCAGTGCTAACCAGGACACAGCAACGAGGCAACGCCCCGCTGGGGCAGGTGTTAGCCCTGGTAAATAGGATTTGATTTTCCTTTATGGTAAATCGGCCAGTTTCAGAGTAATCTTTTACCGCCATGAAAGGGTTTTCTACTTTTGTTTCGAATAATTTATGGATTTGCTTTTACTTTTGAATATTATATTTTTGCAATTTATTTCACTGGAAAAACGGTTCGAAAAAACCAGCTTTAGTTACTCAGGTATCTTTGTAGCATTTTTGCCGGTTTTGGCTTTAAAAATTATTAATTGTATCTCGAAGATGGTGATTTTGGAAGAGGGCGGGACTTACTCCCTTGGTACAGAAAAATGGGGTTATTGCCTTGTCCGTCTTTTTGTGTCTTTTCCAATTTATTTGCATTTTATTAAAAGTGGGCGTTTCTTATTTTTGTATCTATGTCTCGTTTGTGCTGAATTTTATCTATATGTTTTGTATCATTCGCTCCATATATGGAGTGTATACTTAAAATAATTTCAGTTTTATTTGTTTTGTTACGTAACGTATCGGGCTACCTTCGTGTCTGATTCCTGTTCAGTTCCTAATTTGATAAATGTCCTGTGTTTAATTCTCTTATAAATGGTGTGCATTTAAGATTTTATTATTACTACTCAAAAAACAAGAACACAAGGTCACAGTCTCGAGAAAATTTCCCTAGGGTTATTGAAAAACTTTACGGGTTACATGTTTCACCTTGTAAAGGCATCATCAGACCTAACATTTAAACAAAAACCAAAAAGAAAATAAACACATAATAAATATTGCAGAGAGAGATTTTTAAATGATGAATAATATATTATGTGTTTTTGTTTTCTTTTTAGTTTTTGTATAAATGTTAGGTCTGATGAAGCCTATACAATATACCTACAGGATGTCCCAGATAAGAATGCATTCTACCCGGATTTTTGCAGGTTATATTCACAGGACAATAGAAATCACACCGCCGTGCCGCGTCGCTGGTATAAATAGCCAAAACAGAAGGAATGTGGTGTATTGCTCGGTGTCCACCGGTACCGTTGGTCTGGGGGATCCTTTATAGTTAAAAACGACAATATTTCCTTAAAACTCCTATGTGAAAATATAAAACTTCAATCTATTTTTAACCCAGCCGTGTATACTATGTGTAATACCTTTATCGGCAGCAAGTGCTAATTGAGAGTCCAAATTGATTTTAGGGGTATATGAAAAAGCATTTTATTTTTTAGACCTGGGTAAATACACTCTCCGCCTAACCAAACAAAGATGCCTTTGTAAATTTGTTTAGCTATCTCTATACATCGGGTTTAAATTTGAGAGCAATTAAATAAATTCTTTTAAACAAGTCTGTTTGCTTACTCTTCCGCTAGTTTTTTTTACGTACAAATTATGTTTAAGTTGTTAAAAGCATACGAGCTACGCATAGTGGGGTATTAAAGGATTACCATTATTTTAAATTCAATTATTGTTGGTGTTCTCACGACATAATTACAACTGGTCTCTGTGATGTAGGAACTTTTAGACAGTGATTTCTTGACTTATTCACATTGGAAAACAAGGGATCCCTTACAACGCTTATGGAAAATGGCTTTCGGCTAATTTTTTTGAATGTTTAGTATTTGGTGGATCTTGACGTCCCGATTAAAAGTGTTCATGGCCGTAATCCGATACTATGACTAGTTTTTGAGTTATGGCCTTGTAAAGTTTTTAACTTTAAAAGATTTTTTATATGATCTATAATTTCACTTGTTTTATAAAAATTACAACGTTTTAATTTTTGTTTACTGGTGGAAAATTAAGCCTTAAGTTTTCTGGTTCTTATATAGAAATAAAATATGTACAGGATGTTGAATTATTTATAGGCGGATTAAATAATTAATAATATTTAAAAATTATGAAATTCCAAAAAAAAATTATTATCCATTGTTTGAACTTCAAAATAAAACGTATAGATTTTGTCCATATTTTAATATCTTGTAGTGCCAAGCTATGGAGAAAAAAATGGTATAGGTTGATGATATAGAGCATATTGCCTGATATTTTATTTTTCAAAAAAAAATGTAATTCACCTGAACACGTAATAAACGATGCTAAAAAAATAAATAAATAATGAAAATTTTTTTTTAATGAAATAGTCTAGCGTGTTTTGTACAAGAGCTAAGATATTCTACCAATAGATTGTAATTTGATAAAAAAATTATTTTTTGATTTTCCTATTTTTATAAGTTTCACTAGTGTAAATTATTATAACCGGATCACTCTGTATATCTAAGCTTAAAATGTGTTAAAAAGAATTAGTGTAAAAAAAATGTTACAGATTGAATAATAATGAAATGTAAAAAATTTGTTTTATGTTTTCAGGTAAATTTTTTTAAGTATTTTTTTTTTGAGAAATAAAATACCAGGGGTTTACATCTCCATAGCTTGGTACTACAATATATTAAAATATGAACAAAATCTAGCGGTTTGTTTGCAAAATTTAAAAATTGGGTAATAATTCTTTTTGGATATTATTAATTACTTAATCCGCCTATACACAGTAACTTTTTAGAAAAAAACTATATTAATAGTATATTACGTAATAAGTGTTGTAAAAAGCAATTTACGCACAAATAGAAAAGTTACGCACGACGCCGCGTAGCGGCGAGTGCGTAATTCTATGAGTGCGTAATTGCATTACAACACGTATTACGTACCATACTTTACCTACGACCTACTTATTCAGACAACATCATTTAGTTTTAGTTTTTCATCTTAACTGGTAACAATATTATTAATTTAAGAACGTGATAACATCAACGAGAAGGTATATATTGTAATAATTCTACAGTATGATTATTTAAATTTACAAATGTTATTTTTTATAATATTATTTATTCTCATTACAATAATTATTTATAGTTACAGAACAATTATTGAAGACAAAAGGTATATCGTTTCTTTTGCTTGTTGAAGCATAAGTAAGATTTACATTATTAGTTGCCTCAATGAAATTTTCATTAATACTATTAGTACTACTACTAGTACTTGCTATTGCAGATGATATTTTAGACGAATTGTTAGTTTGATTATTTAGGGAATTATCCACATACCCTTCAGCTACGGCTGAGGACTGCCATCCGCCGTGTCTTTTTAAATCTAATAAGTCACCACCCGCGTCAACAAGAATAGTCGCGGACGAGCGTCAAAAACAGTGTCCTGTATAATTCGCTGCTTCTGGTAGTCCCAGATATTTGGCTATTTCTTTTGGAACCTTTCCTAACTTGTTAATACCAACAGACTGTTTGGTACATTTTCCGTTTATATAGTTTAGAAAAAAAGGTAAATTTGGAGCTGTACTTACTGCAGAGCGAATGTTTATATATTTTTTAACCTTTGGGTAAAAATATTCTGACACCACAAAAGAACGTTGCCGTTTAGTTTTTGAATCGGGAATATTAATAATTAGATTCTTCCCTGTGTCTTGGATATCTGACGGTTTTATATTACGCAACTCTTGTTTCCTGCATGCACCGCTTATACCAATTATAAGAGCAACCTAAAAGACGATTTGAAATAAATTTACACATTTAACATTATATTGAGCTCAATATATTACCTTCATAAACAAATGTTTATCATCTGGTGCGTTTTCTAGAAAATCGTTTATATTCTTGCTTGTCAAAATCTTGGATTTTTTGGATTTAAAGCCGTCCGATTTTCTCTTCAGAAGAGCTTGTAATTTGGAGTAGTTTGCAATATCGACATTGTGATTTATATTAATTGTGGCCTTTAACATTGAGTAAAATGACCAAAGTGAGGAAGGCTTCATCGTTTTTGATAGTTCTTGGAAATATGCCACCATTACATTCTCGGAAAATGATTTAACGTCGTTTTTTAATCTCCATTCCATAAATCTTTGGTAAGTAAATTTGTATCGATATTCAGATTTCGCCGGTAACAAGTTGTTTTTAGCAGCTTCTGCAATTTCGCTAATATTGGGTGGAGTTAAATTTTCTATTTCACTGTCACTCGACATTTTTTATGTACCTAATCAAACTAATTTCACTTTATAATATTACTCACATACAAATTTGATCTACGATTATGTCAGTTTTTGAATAAGTTTGTTTGTATTGACCGTTGCTAAGCGGTTGCTAGGAAAACTGTGCGATTTTTTTACCAAGCTGTGCGATTTTTTTACCGTGCGTAATGGGAATCTTACATTGATCGGAAACGGTGTGTTTTTAAGTATTTACAGTAGTGGTCGTAGGTAAAAGTTATAACATACTAAATCTAGGAAATTACAGGTAGAAACACACAATACCAGTAACAAGAAATCCATAATTAAAAATACCTTCTATACCGGGTGTCCACGGAAGGTGGCTCGCCCCTATAACTCTCTTGTTTTTACAAATAGTGAAATGAAAATTGGAGGATTTATATATGACGTAAAATTGCATTTTTTGACAAGTGATTTAACTTTATGAAACTTCCGGTTTAACCAAAAGTGACATAAACTTAAAAAAAACTTTATATTTTTAAATGGGACACTTGGTATATTTTTCCTTTTTTTAACTCCATATGACGTTCTAAATACAACCATATGTCACTTGTCACTTTTTGTCATCAAAATTATATTTTTTTTTTAAATATATTTTTTTATCTTAAGGGCTATGCATACGTATAAATCACTTATTTCAGTCCTAAAATCTTGGGAAAAATACTACTTGACTGTTTTTGGTCAAAATCTATCTTTTTTTTTTTTTTATGATAAAACACCTGCACTGTAGGAAAGATCCTTTAAGGCGCTCTGGGAGCGGTGCGAGTGCGAAAAAAGCGATTAACGTTGGTCTTGAAACGTTGAAGATTGTATTCATTGGGAAACACGACCTCAGGAAGATCATTCCACAATGATGACGTTCTCCAGATGAAAGAGTTCTTGAACAATGAAGTTCGAGGAGTACTAAGCTGAACAACATATGGATGAGCGGCAGTGGTTCGCCGTGTATTTCTGTTTTGCATTGCTCTAGGTGGAATCAAGTGGGCAATGTCAGTCGAACACCTGCCATGGAAATATCTGTAAAAGAGAGCCAAATCACCAACCTGTCTTCGATGCTCCAGGCTATCGAGGGTCTTGGTCAGCTCGGGGTCGCCGATCAGACGAACGGCTCTCCTTTGAATGGAATCCAGTAGCCGAAGGGTGTGCTTGGGTGCAGAGCTCCAGACATGAGAGCAATATTCTAATGATGGTCGAATCTGGGCTTTGTAGAGTGTCAAAAGTTGATGAGGTGTGTACAACCTTTTGGTGCGGAAAAGTACACCAAGTTTCTGTGCAGCTGCCCTGGCAATTGCGGCAACGTGATCATGCCAAGACATATTACCTCCCAGATTGACCCCCAGCAAATTAATAGACGGTGCCAGGGGAATTGCGCGTCCTGCCATGACTATATCCGGTTCTGCAATGTTAACCCTTTTGGAGAAGACTGCTGCCTGGGTTTTCTTAGCATTAAATTCGACTTGGTTACTGTCACCCCAAGCCAAAATTTCTTCCAGGTCTTTGTTGAGGCGCAATACTTCATGCTGCCTGCGAAGATGTGCGTCGGCAGCGGATGTTTGGGGAGTCAAGGTAAAAGATGAGACAAGTGTGCTCTTATCAGCAAAGCTATAAATTGGATTTTGGGTTTTGACTAGAAGGTCGTTAATATACAGTAAAAAGAGGGTAGGCGACAATATGGACCCTTGAGGAACACCGGCATTGATGGTGAAGGTGTCTGAGAGAAACCCGTCAATCGCCACTTGCAGAGAACGGTTCTTAAGGAAGCTGGATAACCATAAACAAAATCCATTTGGCATACCGTAGGATGCTGTGTGAAATTTAAAATTTAAACTTGTTTTACTCATTTTTTTTAAACGGCAACATGGTGGCTCGTCAGATTAAAAACAAAGGGCACTTTGTTAAGATTCATTTGATACCCAACACCATTAGGTTTTAACCAAATTTCCATTTAAAAACTTTAAAAAGTAACGTTAGAACGGCCCTAAAATAAAACATCTTTTTTGAATAAAATACGCTTTAAATGCATCGAGTAGCCTGTGACCAACAATTTCGCATAAAATATGCTTTAAATGCATCGAGTAGTTGTCTTACTTACTACTACTTATCGTACTACTTACTTACCAATCTTTTTTGGAAGCGACCTGTCAGATAAGACTCAATAACTGAAAATGATTTCTTCTCAAACCAATAAAACTTTAACTATGATAAGAGAAGTCTGTGATTAATCGTATCAAATGCCTTAGAAAAGTCTAATAAAATTAAGCCCTAATTATTAGCCATACCTTTTAGGACACCCTGTATAAGTACAGTTTCGAAAAAGGGTTGAAAAACAGCAACTTTTTGATATAATAAGACGCACAATGGCCACTTACAAGCAAACAACCACAATACAAGTAAACTTTAGCAAATCAAGTAGTAATTTACACAACAATTGCAAAAACTAATATACGACGACACGGAGTACTTTATCTTCGAGATGACATCCGTCTATTAGAAGCCAACACTATTGTCCATATAGTCACCGACTGGGATTTTGTGTTTGTTGCTCAAAGCATAGAAATTCTTAAACGTTTCTGATTGTTACGATATTTACTTATTTATTTATTATTACATAGAGTAGTAGAGTTTAGTGTACGTACCTATAAGTAAAATAAAAATACAGTTTTTAGGGGCAAAAGATAGATGCACTAACTTATTCGCTTGCCACTGAAAAATTTCATTCAATTTATTATTACAATTAACACCAATACAATGAATTTATGTAAATAACGCCACTGGGAGCACGATGAATTTAAGAAATTTGTGGGTGTCCCTAGTCAGCATTGATAATTATTATATAATAGAATAAAAGAAAACAAACTATCCATAAATTATAGAATCATTAATACGAATAACTTAACAATACTAATTTAGCTAAACCAACCTATTACAGACTTTATACTGTCGTAGTTATGTTGTATTTCGTTCTTATTAGATTTAGTTAAAGTTGCATTTCTGATGTTTAATGGTAACAGATTAGGCAAGCTTGTTCCAGTGAATACAATCTTTCTTTGCGTAGAAAAAAAATACTGAATGGAAGGGAAGTAGTTCAAATTCATTGCCCTTGTTTCAACTGGACGTACAACAAGAGATTGAAATGTCTGTTTAAAGGTTGGAGACAATGACGTTTCTTGAACGGCAGTAGAGTTTTGGACTTGCATTGTGTTTATTTGTTTAGAATAACTAAACTGATTCTAAACAAATAAAGACAATTCAAGTCCAAAACTCTACTGCCGTTCACTAAACTAATTCTAAACAAATAAAGACAATTCAAGTCCAAAACTCTACTGCCGTTCACTAAACTGATTCTAAACAAATAAAGACAATTCAAGTAAAAAACTCTACTGCCGTTCACTAAACTAATTCTAAACAAATAAAGACAATTCAAGTTCAAAACTCTACTGCCGTTCACTAAACTGATTCTAAACAAATAAAGACAATTCAAGTAAAAAACTCTACTGCCGTTCACTAAACTGATTCTAAACAAATAAAGACAATTCAAGTCCAAAACTCTACTGCCGTTCACTAAACTGATTCTAAACAAATAAAGACAATTCAAGTAAAAAACTCTACTGCCCTTCACTAAACTGATTCTAAACAAATAAAGACAATTCAAGTCCAAAACTCTACTGCCGTTCACTAAACTGATTCTAAACAAATAAAGACAATTCAAGTCCAAAACTCTACTGCCGTTCACTAAACTGATTCTAAACAAATAAAGACAATTCAAGTCCAAAACTCTACTGCCGTTCACTAAACTAATTCTAAACAAATAAAGACAATTCAAGTCCAAAACTCTACTGCCGTTCACTAAACTGATTCTAAACAAATAAAGACAATTCAAGTCCAAAACTCTACTGCCGTTCACTAAACTGATTCTAAACAAATAAAGACAATTCAAGTCCAAAACTCTACTGCCGTTCACTAAACTGATTCTAAACAAATAAAGAGAATTCAAGTCCAAAACTCTACTGCCGTTCACTAAACTAATTCTAAACAAATAAAGACAATTCAAGTCCAAAACTCTACTGCCGTTCACTAAACTGATTCTAAACAAATAAAGACAATTCAAGTCCAAAACTCTACTGCCGTTCACTAAACTAATTCTAAACAAATAAAGACAATTCAAGTCCAAAACTCTACTGCTGTTCACTAAACTGATTCTAAACAAATAAAGACAATTCAAGTCCAAAACTCTACTGCCGTTCACTAAACTAATTCTAAACAAATAAAGACAATTCAAGTCCAAAACTCTACTGCCGTTCACTAAACTGATTCTAAACAAATAAAGACAATTCAAGTCCAAAACTCTACTGCCGTTCACTAAACTAATTCTAAACAAATAAAGACAATTCAAGTCCAAAACTCTACTGCCGTTCACTAAACTAATTCTAAACAAATAAAGACAATTCAAGTCCAAAACTCTACTGCCGTTCACTAAACTGATTCTAAACAAATAAAGACAATTCAAGTCCAAAACTCTACTGCCGTTCACTAAACTGATTCTAAACAAATAAAGACAATTCAAGTCCAAAACTCTACTGCCGTTCACTAAACTAATTCTAAACAAATAAAGAGAATTCAAGTCCAAAACTCTACTGCCGTTCACTAAACTAATTCTAAACAAATAAAGACAATTCAAGTCCAAAACTCTACTGCCGTTCACTAAACTAATTCTAAACAAATAAAGACAATTCAAGTCCAAAACTCTACTGCCGTTCACTAAACTGATTCTAAACAAATAAAGACAATTCAAGTCCAAAACTCTACTGCCGTTCACTAAACTAATTCTAAACAAATAAAGACAATTCAAGTCCAAAACTCTACTGCTGTTCACTAAACTGATTCTAAACAAATAAAGACAATTCAAGTCCAAAACTCTACTGCCGTTCACTAAACTAATTCTAAACAAATAAAGACAATTCAAGTCCAAAACTCTACTGCCGTTCACTAAACTGATTCTAAACAAATAAAGACAATTCAAGTCCAAAACTCTACTGCCGTTCACTAAACTAATTCTAAACAAATAAAGACAATTCAAGTCCAAAACTCTACTGCCGTTCACTAAACTGATTCTAAACAAATAAAGACAATTCAAGTCCAAAACTCTACTGCCGTTCACTAAACTAATTCTAAACAAATAAAGAGAATTCAAGTCCAAAACTCTACTGCCGTTCACTAAACTAATTCTAAACAAATAAAGACAATTCAAGTCCAAAACTCTACTGCCGTTCACTAAACTTATTCTAAACAAATAAAGACAATTCAAGTCCAAAACTCTACTGCCGTTCACTAAACTGATTCTAAACAAATAAAGACAATTCAAGTCCAAAACTCTACTGCCGTTCACTAAACTAATTCTAAACAAATAAAGACAATTCAAGTCCAAAACTCTACTGCCGTTCACTAAACTAATTCTAAACAAATAAAGACAATTCAAGTCCAAAACTCTACTGCCGTTCACTAAACTGATTCTAAACAAATAAAGACAATTCAAGTCCAAAACTCTACTGCCGTTCACTAAACTGATTCTAAACAAATAAAGACAATTCAAGTCCAAAACTCTACTGCCGTTCACTAAACTAATTCTAAACAAATAAAGAGAATTCAAGTCCAAAACTCTACTGCCGTTTACTAAACTAATTCTAAACAAATAAAGACAATTCAAGTCCAAAACTCTACTGCCGTTCACTAAACTGATTCTAAACAAATAAAGACAATTCAAGTCCAAAACTCTACTGCCGTTCACTAAACTAATTCTAAACAAATAAAGACAATTCAAGTCCAAAACTCTACTGCCGTTCACTAAACTGATTCTAAACAAATAAAGACAATTCAAGTCCAAAACTCTACTGCCGTTCACTAAACTAATTCTAAACAAATAAAGACAATTCAAGTCCAAAACTCTACTGCCGTTCACTAAACTGATTCTAAACAAATAAAGACAATTCAAGTCCAAAACTCTACTGCCGTTCACTAAACTAATTCTAAACAAATAAAGACAATTCAAGTCCAAAACTCTACTGCCGTTCACTAAACTAATTCTAAACAAATAAAGACAATTCAAGTCCAAAACTCTACTGCCGTTCACTAAACTGATTCTAAACAAATAAAGACAATTCAAGTCCAAAACTCTACTGCCGTTCACTAAACTAATTCTAAACAAATAAAGACAATTCAAGTCCAAAACTCTACTGCCGTTCACTAAACTGATTCTAAACAAATAAAGACAATTCAAGTCCAAAACTCTACTGCCGTTCACTAAACTAATTCTAAACAAATAAAGACAATTCAAGTCCAAAACTCTACTGCCGTTCACTAAACTAATTCTAAACAAATAAAGACAATTCAAGTCCAAAACTCTACTGCCGTTCACTAAACTGATTCTAAACAAATAAAGACAATTCAAGTCCAAAACTCTATTGATATTGAAATATTTTTTTTTGAAGAGAAAAGTAGATAACTCTAGTATAGTACAATTATTGTTTTACGCCAAGACTCAGCAAATCAGTAGGATACATTTTAGGTGTAAACAATAGTATTTTATTGATATATTTGTGTGCTATTCCTACCGGTAGCACAACATACTCTAATGCTGAGCCCCAGCACATAATGCCATAATTTAAAGTTAATTCAACCAAGGCTGAGTAAACTATTTTTGTTAACTTTAGTGGTTGAACATGCCTTATTTGCGAACAATTATAAACAAGTTTTCTAATTTTTTGCTACAATAATTTATATGTACATCCCATTTATTAAACTTGTCAAAGAAGATGTCTAAATATTTAATAGAATCACATTATTTAATTTTAGAACTGAAATTGCATTGTAATGATATATTGCACGCTGACTCATGCAGCGTTAAAAAATTTTTTATTAAGCGTATCGCGTCTAGTCATGAAGTAAGTGACAAACTTAGTCTTATCGATATTCAGAGTTAACTGATTTGTGTCCAGCCAATATTTAATTTTGTGTAGGTCCAATTCAGATTTCCTAAAAGCTTCATCGTAACAAGTAGTGCGATATCATCCGCAAGGCATATTATTTTACCGCTCACTGTAATATTTAATAGGCTGTAAATTTAAAAGATAATTGGGCTCAACACGTTGCCCTGTGGTACTCCCACCTTAACACTTCGGAAACTGATATATACATAGTTCATTTTTACCCTTGTACTCTCTATCTCTACTATGTTTAAAATAGATTGTACAGTGTTGTACACCACCCTTTTGATGCCTATACTTTTCAATCGCTCCAGTAGTATTGGGTGTGCCACCGTGTCGAAAGCCTTTTTAAGATAATAAAATGTGACTACTGGTTTGAGATTTTTATATAAGCTGTCTGCAACGTAAAGATTTACTTCTAGCAGAGCGTTGTCTGGACTTATTTGGGGTTTTAAAACATATTGGCGTGGAGATGTTTCGTAAGAAAGTTCCAAAGCTTAATACATTTTTCTACGTCTTTATTCAGAACACTACATGTTGCTATTGGTCTGTAGTTGTTTTTTATCCATTTTATCTCCACCTTTATGGATTGTTACAATGATTTTTAAAAATTTTTGGATAATGACCGGTTAAAAAGATAGTATTAACAAGATGTAGTAGAGGTTTAGTGAGATGTGAGTTTCTTTTATTAATTTTGATGTAATTTTATCATCTCCGCACGAGTTTATATTTTTCAATGAGCCTATTATACTTATTAGTATTCATTCATTAATGGGTTCCAGGTACATCGAGTTGGCACATATATTTTCGTAGGTTTGAGGTGTAGGATAAATATATTGGGCCAGTTTTGACTGAATTCGATTTTGGTTGACGGATTGGACCGCGCCGGGTCGGGTCATGAAACTCTGGCCCGTGCAAGGCTCTAGTGTACTATAAATACTTTTTTAAATAATAAAACACTCTAACGTGAGGATGTCAAACTCAAGAGGTACCAATCGTGGGCCAGATCTCAGACCAATTACCATAGACAAAACTATTTACGTTTCCCCTTAAGGGCGTCCGATGTTCACAGGATAAGAATTTACGCACTATAGTAATTATAAGATTGTGATTGCAAAACAGCCTTGCCGACCTGCACTAAATATACAGGGTGATTCCTAAGTTAATACTTGTTTTTTTAGCTGTGTATAAAAGGCATTAAAATAAACATAATTTTTAAATACCTTTTTTCTAAACACTTTTAAATAGGCGAGATGCAGAACTAAAACATCTAAGTGCGGGCCTGCTCATTAAAACGTAGCCTGCTATACATTAAGTTGTTTGTCTTATTAGCCATGCAATTTACGGATCGGTAGTCAGTTATTTGGCAATCAGCTGCGTTTATTTTTCTAAAGCCAGTTTTTAATTTTTGACAGTGAAAATGGTAAAATTTGAAAACAATGAACCAGTAGATATAGTGCTAATTTACGTTAAGTGTCATCAAGTGCCTGTTTGAAGATTGGAGACAATAATGTTTCTTGAATGATAGAAGAGTTTTGGACTTGCATTGTCTTTATTTGTTTTACATCACAACGTTTCAACTGGTAAGTCTCTCCAAGTAGGAAAGCTGACATGTGAAAATATATTTAAATGAATAAAGTATGTTTTAAAATATAAAAAATTTAAAAGTATCTTCAGTCGTCTTCAGCAAAGAACTCGAAACATGGCATAGCAAGAACGCTTGTGGATGGAGCAATTACCATCTGTAACTCAAATGAAACCCTCAAAGAAGAAACTGACTAAATTCAGTGGATTCAAGAATGCAGTATGTTACTAGTGATTCCTAATATCGGGACCGAGAGTGGCGTCATGGACCTCTGGGGGCGTAAAAAGGATAACAAGTGCATACACGTGGTTCGGATTCCACGTTAAGCTGTAGGTCCCGTCTGGTTGACACTACCCAGACGACAGGGGATACAATGGGCCTTATATAAGCCTAAGTATACTGGCTCTTCCGCCAACCCCAGCAAGAAAAACTCAACATTCCGTATGTCAAAGGAGTATCTGAGAGAATTAGAAGACTCGGACAATGATACAACATCAATACGGTATTTAGGTCGATAGACACTTTAAGAAGCCACCCGACAAAGACGAAACCAACAAGTCAAGAAAGGAAAAACTGTGTCTACCAGATTCCCTGCGAATGTGGCCGATCATAGACTGGTGAGACTTTAAGGCCACTTGAAACCAGGGTCAAGGAACACAGAAACAACACGCTTAAAGGAGATACCGAAAAATCAGGTGCAGCTGATCATGCCTGGATACACGATCACCACAAGTAGGCAGAAGCCTAAATCCTGCATAAAGAACCACATTGGAGGAAGTTCAAGGAAGCTGCTACCATATACCAGAATCCAGTTTGTTTTACTAAGCCATCATTAGATATAAGAAATATCTGAAAAGCTTTGTTAAGTAGATGTAAACTTAAAATACCGCACACGAACTAAACGTATTACTGCACCCATCTCACTTATGCTCCAGTGCATCTAGCTAGTATAAATAGAGCTGTAGTTACTTTACTTATTTAGTATTCACCTGATGACGACTAGAAATACTTACCAGTTGAAACGTTATGATGTAAAACAAATAAACACAATGCAAATTCATAACTCGTCTATCATTCAAGTTAAAATTACAGTTATAGTCTGCGCAACCAATTCTCTCGTTTTCTGACAAACGACAGCAGTTATTTGTCATCGATCATCTGATATCGAGACCTCATAATTTTCTCAGATTTTTAGTGACCGTAATTAGTCGGAATTGTGTTATGGAAATTAAACATACCAGAATTTAGGTGTTTTTGACTCCATCTTGCGAGAGTATTCAAAAAATATACTGCAGTGATTTTGAGTATATTTTTAAAAATCTAATAGAGCAGAATATTTATTTCCATGGATTCTTTTTTCGTCTGATTTTGTTCAACCCGCTGCTCTAGTAATTTTGGGCCTGTAGTATATACTAAAATTAATTATTTTTGATAGGGACTATACATTTTATGTTCTGAAGGTGGTTTGCATGTTGTTTGCGAGTTTTAAATAATAGTTAACCTTGAGTGGCATAAACCAAACAAATGCTATACAACTCATTAACCTGTTCGTTGTTGGCACACGTATAAAGAAAATAGTTTCTTAGAAAATGGTTGTATATTAAATAAAGTTATGCAAATGTGCTCTACTTACTTACAGACCATTAAACGCAGAGTAGCAGAGTGGAATAATTAGCCATTAAAATGTTATCGGCTACTATGGTTGTTGTCCTTATCGGCTAATTATTTTCATTTAGGAATTTCATTAGCTGATTATGTTTTATATAGATTATGGCAATCATTTTTTTTTTCGTATAAGGGGTTACGGACTCGATTATTTATTTGCATGCAGAAAATTTATACTGTAAATTTTATAAAATTACTCTGGATAAATGATTATATTATATGATATATATTTAAATAATAGTTATGTACCCCTGTGGAGTTACTTACTTACTTCGTAGCACTCCAACCCAGTCTTGGCTGCCTTGGCTATTTGCCTCCACCTAGAACGGTCTTGAGCGAGCTCCTTCCATTCTTGCTGGTCCATTTCAAGGGTAGCTAGATCCTTGTTGATGTTATCTCTCCATCTAAGCCTAAGTCTTCCCAATGGTCTTTTTCCTTGTGGTGCCTCCTCCCATACCCGTTTTATTAGTCGATCGTTTTGGCTTCTCTGTATGCACCCTGCCCATCTTAGTCTGCTGGACTTTATTTCCTGGATAATGTCAGGGCTTTGATATATTTGAGCAAGCTCTACGTTGCTTCTCATTTTGTATCGGCGGATTTCACGGTCTCGGCAGGGACCATATATTATGCGCATGTTTTTTCTCTCAAACCTTCTTATTAGCACTGTGTCGCGAACTGTCAGGGTCCATGTTTCACTGGAGTAGGTTGCTACTGGTCGTATTATTGTTTGGTAGATTACAGTTTTTGCTTTTCTTGTGATGAATTTCGATTTTAGAAGGGGTTTCATTGCAAATGTACATGTGTTTGCTTGAGTGATACACTGTTTAATCTCTTCCTGTATTATTGTCTGCTGTTATCACTGCGCCCAGGTACTTCAAGGTTCGAACATGCTCTAAATTGTAGTCATCCATGGTGATGTTCTGTCTGACTCTGTCTCTCGCCAGGTTGGGGGAGACATGCATATATTTGGTATTTTCTTTATTTATTCGGAAGTATATTCTCTGAGCTTCTTTTTCTATCTTTATGAAGTTTTCCTTTACACTGACCGTGCTTTCCCTACTGCGCCCATATCATCCGCGTAGGATGTGGAATTAGTTTTTTAAATAAAGAAAAAATTGTTCTTTTCTAAAGTTAATTTTTATTCTTTGTTATTTTTTTTAGGTAGATCTGTTGTAACAACTGAATGAGAAATCAATTTTGTCCTTCAGCTTCTTTAATATACAGATATTTAGATATATGACATGTTTAACAAAAAAGTAAGGGTTTCGAAAGATAAATTCTTTTGCCTAAAAAAATAAGGAGGCTACCATTTAACAAAAATTGAAATAAAGCATTTTTAAAACTATCGAGTTGTCCAACTTGTAATGAACGCTCTGTATAAGAGATTTAAAAAACATTTTTATAAATCAATATACCGTACAAGTACTTACAATGTAAATTATATTTGCCTAGGGTTAATCCACAGGTTGCTATAATTTTTTAACGATACCCTTAAAATTACTAAAATTTTGAAAAATAATTAATTACTTGGCAACGTTGCGTCTCACTTCAAAAATTTTAATAGGGTTGTAAAGTCCTTATTCTATTGAATCATATTCTAGAAAATTATACTGGGTGTCCCATGTAATTTTCTTTTTTATTATTCAGTGCCCCTTTTTAGGACCACCCTGTAGATTAGAAAATATTTTTAGATTATGTATCCTAAAAAACCCTTTAACTTTTGTATTACACTTATTTCCCTATATTTGATAGTTTAGGTGCTATCTAAGACAGACACCTTACTGACACACCCTGTATAATAGTAGTCTGTACTACAAGAGTTGTATATATGATATTGTATATCGCACGAGGAAGTAAATATGGAACTTCCGATCGAGTGGATACTCGATTTGTACAGTAAATATTTTCTACGGCCACTACGACTCAACTTCTAAACTTCATACTAAAATTAAACATGATATAAATAAATCATCATAATTTAACTTGTCATTTTAGTTGGCCGTAAACTTTTGAGAAAGATAATAAAAAATAATTGAAGAAAAATGTATTTCCTTTGCAAATCCATGGACCAAATTATACTGTAACATATTTTTCGATTTGGGTCATTCCTTATATTTACACAAAATCACTTTGAGTATATCTAACTTTTTCATTTTCGGCGTTTGGCAGAATAGCAGTCAAACAACAATAATATATTTATTAATAAAAATGAACAATGTATATTTGTCAATCATTTATAGCCAGTTTGCCTAATTGACGGGAAAAATGGATTAATTTTTTTCTAGAAATCTTATACCTTTGTCTGTTTTATCTGATTTTATGTACTCATTTTTGTTTTCCACCCTTTAAAGAAGATTTACCAGTTTTTTTCTTTCTATTGCGTATAAAAAAAGTTTTAAGGTGTCCATTGGGGTTGGACAATAATTTTCATGGCAAAAAATCAACCAATGTCAGTACAAAATGTTCAATTTGTAGGCATATAGTACATTATATCTTCAATTTTCGCACCATTTTGTGCCCTCTTTAGGAAGAATTGATGTATCCATAGGCGGTGTTAAATAAAAAAAAACAAAAATAACAAATTTGATCTTACAGATTTGCATCTTCTTAAAGTATATTCTTAACCTCACTTTTGGTAGTAGTAGTAACAAGATTTATTTATCACATGGCTACTAATATATTTAAATAATTATTATTATTTTTTAAATACAATTTTAAATGACCTTTTGTAACATTCTTATTTGTCTTGTTGTGTTAATAAATATTTTTTTAAACCCTGTTTGAATGATTTTAAGCTTTTTTGTGTTTTAATTGACTTATTTAAATTATTAAATTCAATAAGCCCTTTATAAAATACCGATTTATAAGCTACGTTTTTTGAAAAAGTATTAAGAAAAAATTATTATTTCGCGTTAAATAATTATGATGATCACAATTCAGAACAGTAAACTCTTTTAAATGTGAAGGTAACATACCATTTTGAACTTTGTAAATAAATATCAAAACTAAAAATAATAATATTTTTTTTACATTTAACCATTCTAATTTTTTTTACATTATATCAATTTTTGAATATCTATCCATATTAAGTGAAATTCGCATTGTTTTATTTTGTAAAATTTGTATTCTGTTTATTGTGCCTTCATCAGCGTTAAACAAAATTATAGAAAAATATAAAAAAAATCTAGCAAAATTAAAGTATTATAAACATTTTTTTAAATTGAAACTTATTCTTTTAAAGTAATTTATTTTCTTGCAATTTTAGAAATTAAATTTTCAAATTGGATATTAAATTTTGAGACCTAAATATTTAAATGGGTTAACTATTTTCCATCTGTCTCCATCAATTAAAATATTTAAATTGGTTAAATTCAAATTTAAACCCATAACCATACATTTTGTTTTGGAAACATTTAATTTTAATTTGTTTACTTTTAACCAATTTGACAATAAAACAAGTTCGGAATTTAAAACTTCCAAAATTTCCAAAATATTTTTATCACTAATATAAATAAGAGTACCATCTGCCAATATTTGAATTTTAGCCAATTTTAATACTAAAGGCATGTCATTAATATATAAAATAAAAAATAAAAGACTCAAAATACTTCCCTGGGGTACTCCTATGTTATTTTTTGTTGTTGAAAATATAGTACCAATTTTTTGTTGTCTGTGTACTATTATTTAAATAATTTTTGAAGTAAAATGTCCCTATTAACCATTTCAAAAGCTCTTTTAAAATCAAGGAATACAGCAATAACATATTTTTCTTTTTCCAAATCTCTTTTTCAATTTTTAAATACATACTGTATGGCTATTTCAGTTGAATATCCTTTTCTAAATCCAGCTTGTGAATGAATTAAAATTTTGTTTTCATCAAAAAAATCTATAACTTGCTCATAAACTACTATAATTACTATATTAATTTTTTTTGGTAAGTGTCATATAACATACAAATTTGGTTCCTTTGTAATTGACCACTGTTTTTGGTCAGTTTATATCCACAACTAGTTTAAAGGACACAGCAAATATCCACGTAGGATTAGAAAAAATACAATTTGGTGAAGGACAAAATTGCTTTATCATTCGATTAACAATGATCCCTTCAAAGAGTAGTTACGATTTTCTTAATTAGTACCTAGTTGAACTTCAGTAGAGTTTTGGACTTGCATTGTCTTTATTTGTTAGGTGAATAGCAGTATTCACCTGAAGATGACTGGAGATGCTTACCAGTTGAAACGTAGTGATTCTAAACAAATAAAGACAATGCAAGTCCAAAACTCTACTGCCGTTCAAGAAACGCCATTGTCTCCAATCTTTAAACAGACACTAGTACC
The DNA here is from genome assembly GCA_935413205.1 of Polydrusus cervinus. NCBI lineage: Eukaryota > Metazoa > Arthropoda > Insecta > Coleoptera > Curculionidae > Polydrusus > Polydrusus cervinus. The sequence goes on from OW284514.1 coordinate 51,265,366, forward strand.
TAGTTGATACAAATAGATACCGAACAGTAAGTATAAATTGATATTTCTTAAAAACAAAAAAAATTAAATACCTATATGTTCGACCACTAATTTTTAATAAATTACTAATTATCAGAAACATCGACCTGCAGAAAAAATGCAAGTGCTTAGCCTGGAAGCAAAGAATTATTGTTTTTCATATTGTCCAGAACGTTAACACGATACCATAAATAAAATTAGCTCGCGGTGCAGCGCTTATAAAAGCTGCCAAAGTAGTGGGGCACATAATACAATGCGAATACACGTAACTTTTGGGTATTACTGGCAGGATCGAACTCAGGAAACTTTAAAAATATACTTTGATACTTCCTGAAACTGTTGATTGTTCCTTTATAGATAAAATGGGTCTTGAGAAAGATTATTGGCTGTAGAATTCTTGGTGAATTGTCTAACTGAACTATTGACATTTCATTCTACTTTAATACATATGATCTTATACAAAATACACAAAAACAGTATTTTATGACCAAAGGGTCGCAGCTGACTAGGACATGCATCAAGGCAAACGCCTTGGTGGTGTAGGTGTTAACCCTCTGGATAGAATATAAAATGGCTTTTATTGTTTTACAATAGGTCAGTTCCGGTAACCCCTTAGACTGCTATGAAAGAATTTATCTTAGCTTCCGCTTATAACATTTTTAGGGACATGATTGCCATTTTACTAAACTTTGTTGCTGGGTGTTTGCTGGAAAAATGATTGAAAAAACCAGCGTGAATTCAGTTCAGGATTTAAAAGACAAGTGTCAAAATAAGTCAACTAAATTTTTGTATTTGAAATATTTTTTTTTTTAATTTACAAAGAAAAAGTATTTTAGTACAGACTGTAATAATAGCATTATTTACCTATTAAACGATTTAGTTGTCAAAAATTTAATTAACACAAAAAACTAAAACTTAAGCTGGGGACAATAAGATCTAAATATTTTGATGGTCTAAATTCAAAACCTTTAAGACCCAATTTTATAAGGTTCTCTTAAACCTAGGTTTAAGTAATTCTAGAATCGTAGAAATGTCAGAAATGGTCGATTTATAATGTGGGGTTGACAGAAAAGTTTAATTTAAGAAAAATCAACCTGGTCATAACTTGTTATGTTATATTACATTATATTAAATTATGATCAGGTAAATAACTTTTTACTCGAACTTTGCTGTCAATCCCTTATTATAAAATGACCATTTTGGACAGTTTAAATCGAAGAAATGTCAAAAATAGTAATTTTATAATGTGGGATTATACATAGATATTATTAAATAAAACCAGATAAAACAAACATAATTATAAGATTTGTAAAAAAATAAAATAAAATCTTATTTATCTTTGTTAATATTTTAGGCGGTATTACCACTTCTTTTATCACGTTTACAGCGTTGCTGTTATGCTATAATGTGTTATTATAGAATGTGATTATTATTTTGAAAGAATTACCATCACGAATGTTAAAAGTTAATATTAATGCACAAAAGCCCTTTTTAATGTTCTAAAGCGAATTTTACTGCTTTTTTTCTTATCTTTCGGCGTTATTATTCTTGCAAAAGTGCGCAACTAAAAATACATTGCATCTTACTAATATATCAAATTGGCTATGGTTCAGAAAACGACTGTTCATTTTCGTTATTAAATAAATTACTTTTTGTTTGTTTTTATGCAAAACGTCGAACGGAAAGATATCTATCTTATATATAAACTAAATGTCTTCAAAGTGATTTTCTATAAAGATAAGAAAGTTGTGTAATTTGGTTTGGGAATTCAACGAAATGATTTTTTTTAATTGTTTTTTTTATTTACCACGTTATATTACCTAGTTTAAATACCTTTTTTTTAAATATTTAATATTAGGTTTGTAAGTTGGGCATAGAAAAAATATACTGTACAACTCTCGATTGTCCATATTGCGCTCAGAGGTTTGTAATTTATACCAATGCCAAGTATTCAGTGAACTCAGAACCAAAATGTTTTTTATTATAATTTTTTTTACCCTATATTTACCCTCTAAAAAATGAGTTGATCGCTCAAGCTAATTTTTTGTTATATAGACTTTAGTATGCCTAGCAAAAATCTTTATTCTCCCAAACCAATTGTAGCTATTACTTGGTTGGTTTAAACAATTACGTTGGGTTACACAAATATTTTTAACCAGATTTAACTAACCAGCAAGTTTGACTGTGTCATACCTGGCATTGACAGGCAATATGAACTTTCAATCAAAGCTGCCTGATTGATAAATTAAAAATTAAGGTAACCGGGCCAGTATGATTATGAGAAAATTATTTCTGCCAATGTCATGTAAGTATGTCACAGTCAAACTTGCTAGTTAGTTAATTATTATTAAAAATTCTTTGTGCAACTTGACACTACTGTAAGGAAAAAAGCTTTGAATGAAACTTCTTGGAACACTGAAGTGACTTTATTTGTTTTTTTTTTTATTTTAAGGAGAAATAAATATTTAATTGTTTTTGATTCTTACAATTAATGACCCGGCTGTTTTAAAAAAAAATCATAGTGAGAAGTAGCATATAAACATTTTGCTTCAACTTTTTTCTAATCTTGGGTTGCCAGGAGAGTAAGATTTAATATTTTTTTACTTATAGAAAAACAGCCTTAGGTTTAGACAACTATCATTATTGCCCGAGGGTCGAGTTTAAATCACGAGGAATGAAGCGACTAGGGGTTTAAGACGCGAGGGCTATAATAGTATAGCTGTCTAAACCATGGTTAATTTAATTTTTTTTCCACTACTAATACATTTACCAGACACCAGTATTGATAATTATAAAAAAAATTTGGGTACCTATATATTGAAAAGATTACTTCTGTAATTTTTTCCATGAAGTTACCTGTGCTTTGGAATTGGCAAGATAATTTGTTTTTATCTTGCCAGGCGGCTTTGTTAATGTCAAATTGAAATTAAGTTAGGTTACGATTGATGCGTTCCCAACTAGCATTTTCAGGACTTATGACTAAATATAAATTAAATCTGACGTCAGGGTTGGTGCAACTTTGGGTAATACCATTACTTAAGATGTCTAGTTAGATGTTAGGTAGTCTAGTAGATGTTACTGAGTTTCTTTCGGATTGAGGTCGCGAATAGTCATCGACTCTTACGTTGTTTAAACGTAATAATCTGACCTTAAATGCCGAGGTAGTATTTGTGATGCTAAAAGTAGTCACACAGACGTCGCGTTATGACTCATTTCTGAAGGTCCTTAAGGGACTACATTTATCGTCGACTGGACGTAAAAATATTACTAAGAGTATACAGAAAGTAATTTTCTTGACTTGAAGTAATAATGAGTTACTTAGCACTTTCATTACCTATGCACGATTTAACTATACCTATTTTAACTAAATCTGTCTATATGTAATTTGTGTTCGACTAATTTTTCCCTAAAGTCAGCTTTAAACCCTTTTAGGTAACGACGTGACTCCATATTTTGACGGGAGAATTTTAGGCTTTCGTTTTTTACTAGATAATTTCGGAAAACATAAAATCAATTACTGGAAACTACCCCTTTTTGATCTATTATAATCTACTTAACATATTCCGAGTGTTAAGATACTATTTTAAATGTAAGTTTTCTCCTTCATCCAAGATATTTTTTTATATTGTTATTATTATTTCTTTAATTTGATCAATAGACTAAAGAGGCGCTTAGATTTTAAGGCTCTATATTGCCAAATTATAACAATAAAGTGCCTTGCGTTTCAATTTTAAGCGACCGAAATACTCAAACATAAGTTTATTCTAGTAAGAGTAAGCTCTTTATATAGCAGCCAATACTTACATTTTATGAAAGAACCTACAAAATATCAGTTGGTCATATTTGTTAGTGGTCTCATATCTTTACCAGCGCAGAAGTCAAATAAAGATATTTTTAAAACATTTTAGGTGCAGGATAACTAACAGATACACATAAAATTCGTAATTTATAATGTGCAGAAGTCATATACTGACGTCTTTACAACCCTTATTTTGTTCACCGAATTTTTTACAAATTCGAGTCTTCTCGACGTCAGATCGACGTAAGTTTCCAACGTCAGGTTGAAAAATATAACGTCGGTACGACGTAATAATTCTAGTTGGGTTATTCATCGAAATATCAAATTATCGATACAAAATTCATTTTTAATTAATGTATTGCAGACAATGCAAGTCCAAAACTCTTCTATCATCTTATATGTATGTAAAATCAAGTTACCTGCTTTCAAATAGATAGTTTTCATTATTTACCATGGCCAATAATGAGTGTCAAGGTAGAGAAAATCAATTTCTAAGGTTAATAATCGGTCAATAATTGCAGTTTTATAGGTTAGTTGTGGAAAAACATAATTATTAACTTCTTGGGTATTAGTTTAGCATTAACACAACACCGTTTTAAGAATGTAATATTTTTATGAGTAATGAATGTGGTGTCATAGTTATTTTCTGCAAAGAAAATTATAAGCATTTAAAAATCATCAAATTGTCAAGTTCCCGGTTCCAAAAGTTAGACCCCATTTGCATTTTGCCAAATAAAATTGGAACAGTCCTGAACTTTTATCGTGAAATATAACGAAAGGTTTCAAAAATGCTGCTTGTAAGTTGTTTGGTCCACGATAAATACAAGCAAAGCTCTGAAACTGATTCATGGACCATATCAAAAGTCGCGCTCTCCCAAAGTTATGGTCAATAAAATGGATTAAACCGACTTTAAATAATCTTTTTCGGCATTCGGCGAGAAGCTTTATTAAGTTTTACATGGCGGTATTTTTCTTATGGGTAATAATAATGTCTTTATACGACGTACAATTTTTACTGCCTATTGATCGATATTTTTCTTTTCGCATGTTTAGTTTTATCAACTATAGGCATTAATTAACAGCCAGTGCTATCCTAGGGCAGGGATGGCGAACCAATGGCACTCGTGCCATTGCTGGCATGCAAGAAACTAATTTAGGCATGCCATTAATTAGGGAATTTATGTGGTAAATATGTATTATACGCCCAATATGACAAAATTTATTATTTTTCAGAAATTACGTATTTTGGGGCGGAGATTACGAATTTAACCCCCCGTTTCTCTCGAAACGCTTAGTTTTTTTGAAATATTCTTTCTTAGAATACCATTTTATAGACATTACGTCTCGGATGCATAATGCCAGCAATTTGGTGCTGATCACTATTTTTTTTAAATTGTAAATAGTCACATTTCCCCTTCTTTACTAAAAAATCAGACAGAAACTCGTTTTCTATGCTTTTTAATTTAAATTTTTACTTAAAATAATCATTAATATTCTAGTATAGTTGCGATTTCTTTTTGAACTGTCACCGAGGGCGTCTATACGTGGAGGCAAATGAGGCATTTTACACTCTCCCTTAGCCCTCAGAATTGTTTTGTTTTTAAAAGGTAAGAAATAAGAACACAAAGTCTTCGTCTACTGTTATTTTAATAAAATACTTTTGGTTTAAAAAACTTCTCTACATGTTTCGAATGCAGAAGCATTTATCTTCAGGAGAATAAATGAAAAAGAAGAAACTAGTAGTTATCACCTAACCGAAGCATCAAAATTGTATGTTAGAGGAAAAACAGTTCAGTGAGAAAATTAATACACACGTTGCATTGTAAAAAATAAAAATTTATGGGATTAAGGCTTAGGGCACTATAAGAGTTTAAATGTGGGATAAAAGGTTTAACATCTGTGTGTTAGAAAAACAGTTGATATAGGTATATAAAATTGAATTTCACACATTAACACATTTTTGTTGACATCTAGAGTTGTCTATAAATTTTTTTTACATCTGTCAAGCCATGTGTCTAAAAACTAATGGAACAATTACATTACCAATAATAATAATAATATGTGGGAGTTTTGGAGCATGCGCAATTGGATTATGTTATCGGCGGAGTTGCCAGATTTTTCAGCTTTGCGCTACACGTAGCAATTTTGTTATTTTAAATAGAATGCCCAATTTATTTTTATTGCAGTGAATTGGGCGTGTCAAATTTAATAAGATCCCAAATTTACGAAATTCTATCTTCACTAGTTTCTGAGCTATGACAATACTGAAGTTCCATTAAAAAGTACCATGAGAATTTATGTTTTTAAGGTTTTAGTTAAATACGCCTTTTTGACACGACAAGAACTTTTCTTGAAGCTTGTCAATAACTTAGTAACTATGGAAATCTTAATAAAGTAACGCTACTTTAAGGTAGATAAGCATCTCTGTACTTTTTAATGGAACTACAGTGTTGCCATAGCTCAGCAACTAGTGAAGATAGAATTTTGTAAATTTGGGATCTTACTAAATTTGACACGCTCAATTCACTGTAATAAATATAAATTGGGCATTCTATTTAAAATAACAAAATTACTACGTGTAGCGCAAAGCTGAGAAATCTGGCAACTATGCCGACATCATAATCCAATTCCGCATGCTTCAAAAACCCCACATACTAAATTTTGTAGGCGCAGCTTCAGTAGTTTTAATAATATCGAGTTTATTCCAGTTAAAGTCCCCACCCTGTATAAGAATTAATACTTTCTCTCTGTGTAGTGTTGTTTCCTAGCTATCAATTTATATCACGTTCCAAAATCACTCTTTTGGTTTATTACCCAACGTCACAGTAAATCTGCATTTAATTAGTCATCAAGCTTCACCATAAATCTTGCCTAATATGAAAAACTATTCAAGATATAGTATACATAATTACATAGTGTATAACAATAGAATACCGTTCAGAGTCATACATTTTTTGAGGTCTATACCAAGAACGCTTTTTGAAAGGGATGTTCCATATTTGTAATTTGATTTATCCACGACTACTGCATAACACCATCATTATACATGTGTTTTCCTTATTATTTTCATTATAAACTAGTGTATAATGAATTCACATGATTTCAATACGATTTTGTACCTACAATAAAAAACAGAACATGCCATGAACGTCAAGTCGCAGCGCTTGTTGCTATGACAACACCATGGCACTTTTACTTTACTTTTTTCTACTCCCACATGGAAATTTGCTGTTTCCTTTACACTTAAGTGGCGGGTAAAGTAGGCTATTCCAGTTAACTGTGCGGGAAAATCTCATATCCATCCTAGTTATGTTATGAAACTGACCAATCGCAGTCAATTACAGAGAAGCCAAATTTACATGTCGTAAATTCGTTTTCTGACAGTTGAGAGAAGTTAGGTTAACAATATGCTTCAAAAATATGCAAATCTGTCAGATGAAATTTGTTCTTCTTAAATTTAAATCAAAACATTTATCCCAGAGTCTATGTATACACAATATTTTCCTAAAGAGTACACGAAATGGTGCAAAGATTGAAGGTATAATAACAAAATTAATACCAAAATATATTTCTACCAAATTATTGTTACTTTCTAGACGAACTAAAGATTTGCACACAGACCCACTTTCTTATTTCAAAAATATCTTTATTTCCATTCATTTTTAGACAATTACTACAAGCTTTGCATAAAATGTACTATATACCTACCAAATGAACGTTTTCTTACTAACCTTGGTTATTTTTTTCCATATAAATAATATATTATTATAAATATTTGTTCACGGGGATATTTTCCGATATATTTTGAACCCCAATTGATCTTAAAACTTTTATTATACGCAACAAACATAGAAAATTAACTGGTAATTCTTCCTTAAATGGTGGAACATAAAGATAACCCGATAAAACAGACGAAATTATAAGATTTCTAGAAAAAAATCCATTTTTAAATTAAAATTTTTAGGGTTATGTTATTTCTACTTACACTATTGCTACTTTTCTTTCCACGTTAACAATGTTGCTAGTTTGTAAATTGGCGATTATGTTGAAAAATTTGACTATAGCGAACGTTAAAAATTCATATTAATGCACAAAATCTATTTTTAACTGTTGAAAACGAATTCTACAGCTATTTTGTTGTACTTTCGGAGTTATAATTTATACGCAAGCAGAAATAAACCCGACAAACTTTGTTTTCTTCTGTGCAATTCAGTAAAATCAAAATACCTACGGTTGAGAAAATAAATTGTTCGTGTTTATTAATACATATCTCGGAAGTTTGAGCACGACGCCGTAGGCGGAGGATTTACTTCCTCGTGCGATATGGACATCATATCCACTCTTGTTGCACAAACTACTATTATCTGTTTTGACAATTATTGTGCTTTCGTTTTTAATTAATTCAATGTTAGTTATTTAAAAATAAAGATATAGTAATAATTTTGATAGAACTTGCGAGATCGTGGCCCAATCAAGTGAGAACAATGACATGCTGGTTAATTTAAGTGTGTTATGTGGTATTATTTGACATAAATACCATTTACATTTTTAATATGTATTATTTTGAAACGAATTTAAGCTAATAATCGTAAAATGTTAGCGAAAGTGGTGCAAAATTGAAGAAAATATATACTGGTGGGATAAGTGAATGTAGAAATTCGTAATATTGGAAATTTCATTTAAGAAAAATGGAAGAACCCTTAGATTTATGTTAGAAAAACTGCATGGTAAATTAATTGAATAGAAATATGGTGGCTTGGTGTAGCTATAACAGATCATTACCAACATTTTAATTATGAAAAGCGAAACGAATTTATACTTTGTTATTTTTTATTAAATTATAATGAAAAAATCTCATTGCGGCCATTTTGTAGTATGAATTTAATACCAAAATTTATTTCGATGAACCGTTTTTCTTTAAATAAGTTTAGTGAGTATGAAAATATCTTGTAAATCACCTAATACTACATAATAAAATTCAGTATTTTTTTATTTTAAAAATTGAAATTCAATAATTGTTTTAAAATTTTTTTAGATGAAATCAATTTAAATAAATAAATACTTACTAAAAAACACTTTAAAACTAAAAAAAATAGAGTCAAATTAAAAAAAAGTCAATTCCGAAGCGGGATTCGAAACCGAACCATTAGTTACAAAGTGAAAAACCGTACCACCCGGTCGTCAGGGTACACTTTCAACAGATTGGTTTAAATGCCCTATATAACTCTAAACGCTAAATGTACCAAATACTTGTAAAAATAAATTGAAATTCTTTATAATTACCTTAATATCTTCAGCAATGGCATCAGCGAAATACTGGGTGAACAATAATTATGATCCATAATTGTTAGTTATAGTCTACAACAAAATATCATACGTTTATGAAGCAATACATTTTGGAAAAGAATAATTTTACTTACCGCCATAACTCCAACAATCAAATACTAAAAAAAAAGTTCAATTCAATGTCGAAAATTACAAGGTCTCACACTAAATTCGATCTAGACATCGTTTAAAACTACGTTAAATAAAACATCACAAACAAAATCTGAGGAAATTTTGATGGTCCTGATCAGCTGGCCGATATCATGTATTTGGATGTGAATTGTCGAAAAAACGAGTATTCTGGTTATTTTTCTATATATGTAGTACTTAAACTTAATTGTAGTTAAAATTATTTGGTAGTTCTGGACAAAGTATAGTATTCTACTTGCATATAATGGCTGTTATTTACTTGGATGATTTATAAGACTCGCCTATGGCGCTCATGACACAAACATCATCCGCGTGAATAACAGCCATAATTATATGCTTGTTGAATAATATACTATATGTCATGGTGTTTAATAAAATCAACATTTTAATTATTACCTCAGCCATGTTAAAATTGATTTTTAAAATTATAGTTAAAAAATTAATTTTGTGATAACAATAAGAATGTGCACCAAGAGGTTGTTAATTTACCACGAGTTTTTTGCCGGTCTCGGTTTTATTTTCGACGCTGCCACGACTTTTACGATATCATCTCCTTGTGCTGAATTTCAATTAAAGTGCTGTGTTCTTAAAACAATGGACAATCTTTTTATTTGCCTTTTTGAACCGGCTCGAAATTGGTCTTTTGTAATTTCTTATTTTCTTAAAAAACAGTCACAGGAAAAAAAAATCAATTATGACAAAATATTGTGTACTTATTCTTTTATCTACGAGTGAGTAACGTAATCCATCTGAATAAGAATCATTACTTTCAGTAGAATATTAAAATTTTTCTACAATTGTAATTTAAATTTGATATTTATTTTTTGAATCACAGTATTTCTTTCTTAATAACCTTCTATAGCCTATTTCAGAAAGGTGTACAGTAATAAAAGCTCATTAGGTATGAAAAGGGACTACAGAGTGACCCAACGAATATTTAAGCCACTTTCATAATTTGGCATTAATTTCAAGTGCAGATACCTAGTAACACTGAAAATGGCGTGACCAATGCGCGCATTATATACATAGTATTAGGTACACTTATTTTTTATTAAACATTAAAAAAAATACATTATACAGAAATTAAATTATAAAAAATCATAATAATATTCGTCATCTAAAGAACTGTTATCTCCTATTGACGTTATTATTAACGGGTTGACGGTCCGATCGATCAGATGGTCAAGATCCCACATTTTCTCCTCTTCTTTAGTTACACAATGGACTGCTTTTCACCAGTTCTCTGGTGTCACTTCATTAATGGCTTGATCAGAGAGTAGCTTAACGTCTTTCATTTTGAATGTCATGTTGTGTCTTGCTACAAATCCTTCCACTTGCGCCCAGGATTTAGTTCGCAATGATATGGCGGTGTGCGCAGCACAGTTACACTATGTTTTTCAGCTATATCTTCCACGGCATATTTCATAAAACGATGTTTGTGTAAATTTGCTATAGCTTATAGTTCCTTCCTTATCAAATTATCTTCTTCTTTTTTTCTTTGGTTAGTTATCATAAATAATTTAATGCACAAAATTTACCTGCGCCTATGGCCGACACCGAAATTGAGCCGAACTGGACGGAATTTCCCATTTTATTACTCTACACCTTTTTGAAACAAACTCTAGGGATAGTTTACGATTGAAGCACAATTTAAAATTCCCCGATAACTATTTTTCTACCATTCGACCAGATCATATCAGAGATTTTAGTTTCCTGGATAAAAATCTGCTCTGTCTATTGTTTTATTTACTAGTAAACAACGCCGTGCCACTTGCATCTGGAGAACATTTTTGCTACCCAAAACAAAAGAAAGAAGCACGCATACAGCGTTGTCGTGGTTTATTTCTAGTTAAAGCAGCGCCGCCTCCGCGCTCATGAATAGTGAGCAACCTCATTAGCGAGGCCAAGACAGTAATGACCGGACCCGAGAACTAAATCGGTGACAGCGAGCAAGGGCTCCATCTTCCAACGTGCTTCGTTCACCGGGAATACTTGGGTAATCTGATTTTCTAGCACCATTTTGGTGCTTAGTTAATAGGTAGTTAAAATACAATTTTTCTTCAAGGGTTTACTTTTATACAGGGTGTTACAAATTCGTGCCATCATTTTTAACCATATGGATTTGCCAATTTTTAAAAACACAGTGGCTTTTAAAATAATTGTAATATTCCAGGTTTTTTGACACCCTGGATACAGGGTGTTACAAATTCGACATACCAGCATTGGAATATCGGAAAACATAGGAGTAAGAGAAACGGTTAAATGGGGGCAAAGTTGTGTAATTCGGTGCTGATTATAATGCCGCTTTAAAAGTTTTCAAATTCCGAATACTTCCGATTTTATTCGAAAAAAATCGAAATTTTGCAAAATCGTTTTTATTTTTTCCTAAGCTCATTTGACTAGTTATTTAAAAATTAATGACACTTTGTCATTACCACTTTTTCTCCTTTGCAAAATGACGTTACTAAACCAAAGATCCGCCTTTTCGTCTCCGAGCGGCCATCACCAACTTTACTTTTTTAAGTCCGGTCAATATTAAATAAAAATCTTTATTTTATTTAAAACATTCATACATAAGTAATATAATTTATTTTATAAGAATTTTCTAATACTTAATGCTAAATTTACTAATTAGAAATCCTAATTTTCTAAATGTTCAAAGAGATTGCCGTTTTGCTCAGTACAACGATCGATATTTCTTCCAATTTTGGCGACAGCCCTTTAAACCGATCTTCTTATCCTACCAAATGCCTGTATGCGTTCTTCGAGTTCTTCCATGGAATCTACGTCATGTTTATAAATAACATTTTTTAAAGCCCCCCATAAAAAGAAATCCAGCGGTGAAATATCTTGCCAGGATTTGACTGACAAGAAGTGTAAAAACTATGAAATTAAAAAAATAAACAAAAACAATTCATCAATATAAGAAAGTAATATCGCCATTACATTTTGAGGGTAGGAGGGTTTAAAAATCGGTTAAAAAAATCCAGGTCCGTATTTAAAAAGGTAAAGTTGGTGATGGCCGCTCGGAGACGAAACGGCGGATCTTAGTAACGTCATTTTATAGAGGAGAAAAAGTGGTAATGACAAAGTGTCATTTATTTTTAAATAGCTAGTCAACTGAGCTCAGGAAAAAATAAAAACGATATTGCAAAATTTCGGTTTTTTTCGAATAAAATCGGAAGTATTCGGAATTTGAAAACTTTTAAAGCGGCATTATAATCAGCACCGAATTGCACAACTTTGCCCCCATTTAACCGTTTATCTAACTTCTATGATTTCCGAGATTCCAATGCTGGTATGTCGAATTTGTAACACCCTGTATCCAGGGTGTCAAAAAACCTGGAATATTACAATTATTAATTGGCAAATCCATATGGTTAAAAATGATGGCACACCTAGGAAGGACAAAACCGTTTCTAATACTAACTACACTATGCCCATTAATAATTATTATGGAATAGTTAAAAATGTACTTGCTTTTCAAAAGCTCATATTTTTATCAAAATTTAATCAATTCCTTCCACTTTTGATTTATTGGATAGGCAGGCTCTTGTACCACTAAATACAATGTTTATCACTTCAACTTATGTCTTTTTTATATAGGGTGATGGCTCAAATTTGTTATCAATCTGTGTAAAACCTGCTGATTTTGAAATTGATGTTGCTAAAATACGAGGTTATGAAAATTGAATTTTATTATTGTGTTGATTACAGCTTTATATTAGGTACTTATTGTACCCACTACAGCGCGTTTTTTTAAATGAAACACCCCATATATTTTAGTAGATAGCATTTTAAATTCTCTTCTCAAATATATAACATACAATGGATGATATTGCTCATTTTAAAATTACCTTATGCAATGCCTACTTTAAAAAATAAATAAATATGTGCGCACTCAAAAGTTTGAATGCTGAAATGGTGAGCACAGTGCAACCATATAACCTACAAAAATTTCATAATCATGTTTTATTTGATAAGAACGTAACAAGCTGTGTAGTAATTTCGTTGTCACCCGGTATAGTACCGAGAAAAAGTATCACATTCAGCATTAAAATACCGGATTTCTGAAGCAGCAGATATCTATTAAATAAAGTTATGGAGCCAATAAACTGCTTATGATTATTGACAAATCTGACAGTTTGACGCAAGAACTAAGATATTCATTTGATTGTTATTTGTATAATATGAGTTATGTGTGGAAACCCGTATAAAGTTGTTAGCGCAATAATTTTATTTTACAAATAGCAATCGATTCAATAAAGCCAAATGTTGAGAAACCTAGTATAAGTAATTAATTCTAAACATAAATTATATTTCGTAAAAATTTGTCAGAAAATCGATATGTTGTAAAAATCAGACGCCTCCTCTATCGGTATATTACTGTTAAAAAGTGTTTGATACCAAATCCAACAAGAGATACGTGTTACAACGTCGCGACGCCAACAAGGGTGAAGATTTAAAGAATATTACGCGGTATCCGAAGATAGTACAGATGACACGAGAGTGTAAAATGTAGCGTGCAACGGTGAAGTCGCACTTCAAAGTTATCCATATTTTTTATAATGAATAATAGGGAATCGGTCCCATACTTACCGTTCCCAATAAGTTCAGCCTTCGTGGTATATTGATGTAAATTTATTGTACATACACGCCTATAACCATTCTTGCAAATAAATCTGTAAATAACTTGGTGTGCGACGTCAATGTTAACAATGTTTCATTATTTGATTTGGTTCCCTGGCACATCCATGTCAACTAAATTTAAAAAAAAATATTTTTGTTGCATTTTTATTCGGCAAATGGCCAAACAAAATTTTTTCGTTTATATGTATGAACCAGGCGTGGCTTTTCCATAAGGTCATTTGGTCAATGATCCACCTATAAATTTGACCCACCTCATTAATTAATTTTTCAAATCAAATAAAAATGATTATCCTTCAAAAAATTTAAATATTTCAAAGTGTGTCATGTGAAAACTTCCCAAGATAATATCGAAGCGCTCCGCTCGGCCGTATTTTAGTTTGGCTCGCGGTTGACCTTATGGGTTTATATTAAATTAGAAGATTACATAAATGAATTGGAAACTAAGAGCGAAACAGACATACACGCTTTCGGAAGTTTAAAGAGAAGAAAAACCTATTAGAAAATATGCGGATTGTAATTGCAACAGTTGCATAAACCATTATAACTATATTCATTGCGAATGCCGAATCGCTCGTAGCATGCCCTTAACCCTTATTTAGTTTGTTTATGTGTGTTTTTGACGTGTACTTATGTGTGTTGTGACTTGTATTAATGAACAATGACTTCAACAGTTCAAGAAATATTACAGTTTAAAACAAACTGTTCGTTAACATTTGAAAGTTGTAAAAAGAAGTATTTATAATTTTAATGACATTTTTTCAAACAAAAGGATATAGGGATCAATTTGATATACAAACACACAACTACATAAAGGTAAGGGAATTATATAAAAAATAAAAATGAAGTAAAGCTGTTTGATGTAATTTAAATAGGGGCCAAATGCATGTTTAGTATTTTATGTTTTTTTGGTGTTTATTAGTTGGTAAATAATTATTATTTGGCTAAACTATGCACTAAACTGCATGTTGCTTGTTAGGTTACTGCCATAAAATCCCCCCCCCCCCTCCCCTTTAAAAAAAAACACGAGCCGCGCCTGTAATGACGAACACAACAGAGTTCGAAACCAGTCTGTAGGTGACATGCTACCAATAGTAAAATTTTCAATTCTTAGTGGTACAATGCAATCTAACAATATGAATATTTGCCATAAGTTTATTTCACAACCGATAATTACCATATAATGCCATTACATATAAAGTGTAGTTTTACAAATAACTTTACTATTAATTACTATATAAATATCTACTCTACAAAATTACATGAAGTCTACGGAATTTTCTTACACAACTAAAAGTGTAATATCTTTACAGTATATAGGGTGCTACAAATTCGTGTGGTTAAATGCAAAAATGGTTAAATTGAGGCAAAAATGTATATTTTGAGGCTTACTAATTTGATTAAAAAAATTGTAAATGTTTCGAATACTTTCGGAAATATCCGAAAAAAAACCGAAATTTTTAGTATTAAGGTATTAATTTTTTGCGCCTATATTTTTGACTTGGAAAAAAAAACAAATAACATTTTTTATTGTCGTTTTTTATGTTTTACACGATGACGTTTTTAGTTTTCAAACTAGACGTTTTGTTCTTTAGATAACAACCTCAAGTAAATTTTTTTTCTAAGCTTTATAAAAATATAATACAATTTAAAGGTTTTTGAAATTTTAAGATTTTAAAACTTTAAATTTGACAATTAATAACGCCATCTTGTAGAACATTAAAAATAGCTATAAGAAAGTGTTTTTTTTTCACGTCAAAAATAAACGCGAAACAAAATAAAAACCAAAAGTAAAAATTTCTGTTGGTATTCGGAATATTTACAATTTTCTTTAACCAAATTATTAGGCCCCCAAATACGCAACTTTGCCTCAATTTAACCATCTTCGTATCTCTTACCGTTTCCGAGATTTCCTTGTACGCACACGAATTTGTAGCACCCTGTATATTGTGGTAACAAATTGCACAGTAACAATGCATTAAAGCTATTTCTAGGGCAGCAAATCTTTATCCTAGATTTTTAACAAGAACCCCGCACAAAGTTTATGGGAAATGACTTTTGGCTCATTTTTCTGAATTTGCAGTATTTTCTAGATCTTGACGTCCTGATTAAAAGTATCCATGGCCATAATCCAATCCTATGACTAGTTTATGAGTTAAGTATTGCGCCTCAACAATGACCTGGAAGAAATTTTGGCTTGGGGTGACAGTAACCAAGTCGAATTTAATGCTAAGAAAACACAGGCAGCAGTCTTCTCCAAAAAGGTTAACATTGCAGAACCGGATATAGTCATGGCAGGACACGCAATTCCCCTGGCACCGTCTATTAATTTGCTGGGGGTCAATCTGGGAGGTAATATGTCTTGGCATGATCACGTTGCCGCAATTGCCAGGGCAGCTGCACAGAAACTTGGTGTACTTTTCCGCACCAAAAGGTTGTACACACCTCATCAACTTTTGACACTCTACAAAGCCCAGATTCGACCATCATTAGAATATTGCTCTCATGTCTGGAGCTCTGCACCCAAGCACACTCTTCGGCTACTGGATTCCATTCAAAGGAGAGCCGTTCGTCTGATCGGCGACCCCGAGCTGACCAAGACCCTCGATAGCCTGGAGCATCGAAGACAGGTTGGTGATTTGGCTCTCTTTTACAGATATTTCCATGGCAGGTGTTCGACTGACATTGCCCACTTGATTCCACCTAGAGCAATGCAAAACAGAAATACACGGCGAACCACTGCCGCTCATCCATATGTTGTTCAGCTTAGTACTCCTCGAACTTCATTGTTCAAGAATTCGTTCATCTGGAGAACGTCATCTTTGTGGAATGATCTTCCTGAGGTCGTGTTTCCCAATGAATACAATCTTTAACGTTTCAAGACCAACGTTAATCGCTTTTTTCGCACTCGCACCGCTCCCAGAGCGCCTTAAAGGATTTTTCCTACAGTGCAGGTGTTTTATCATAAAAAAAAAAAAAAAAAAAAAAAAAAATGGCCTTTTAAAGTTGACAACTTCTTACTTTGAGATTTTATGCATTGTCTGGAATTTTTACTTGTTTCTTAAAAACTATCAACTTTTTTATTGATGGAAAAGTAGGCCTTAAGTTTTCTTTCACTTAAATAGAAATAAAATATGTACAGGATGTTGAATAATTTATAGGTGGATGGTGGATTAAATAAATAAAACTATTAACAAATTAAGAAAATCCAAAAAAAATGTTTACTCATTTTTTGAATTTTAAAAACAAACGGCTAGATTTTGTTTATATTTTAATATCTTGTACCACCAAGCTGTAAATGAAAAAAAATAGGGATAGGTTGACGTAGAATATATTGCTGGGTATTTTTTTTCAAAAAAAAAAAATTGAAAATTAACCTGAAAACGTTATAAACGACTATTAATTGATTCATTTAATTATTATGCCAGTCTGCAACAATTTTCTTTTACAATAGTTATTTTCTTCCGTTAATTATTATTATATTTATCTTAGATATACAGGGTGAACCAGTTACAATGATTTACACATGTGAAAACTTTTAAATATAGGAAATTAAAAAATATGAATAATGAAACAAAAAAACATTTTGGTATGACTCTAAGATAATCTAAACGTATCATATACAAGAGCCAAGGTATTTTACGAAAAAAATATTTTATAATTTAACAATAATATTTTGTCAGTTGATAAAAAAACATGTTTGGATTTTCTTATATTTAAAAGTTTTCATTAGTGTCAATCATTGTAACTGGTTCACCCTGTCTATCTAAGATAAGAATATGTCAAAGAATAATTATTGTAAAAGAAAATTGTTACAGATTGGCATAATAATTAAATGAATCAATTAAAAGTCGTTTATTACGTTTTCAGGTTAATTTTCAATTTTTTTTATAAATAAAATAACCGGAAATATATTCTACGTAAACCTATACCCATTTTTTATTTTATCTATAGCTTGGTACCACAAGATATTAAAATATGAACAAAATCTAATTTTTTTTTGAATTTTCGTAATTTTTTAATATTAGTATTTATTTAATCCGCCTATAAATTATTTAACACATATTTTATTTCTATATAAGAGAAAGACAACTTAAGACCTACTTTTCCATCAATAAAAAAAATTAAAAAAGATAGTATTTAAGAAACAAGTGACAACTCGAGGCAATGCATAAAATCTCAAAGTAAGAAGTTGCCAAGTTTAAAAGGCCATAAATCAAAAAATAGTCATAGGATTGGATTACGGCCATGGACGCTTTTAAGCAGAACGTCAAGATCTAGAAAATACTAAAAATTCAGAAAAATTAGCCGAAAGGCATTTGCCATAAGCTTTGTGCGGGGTTCTTGTTAAAAATCTAGGATGAAGATTTGCTGCCCTAGAAATAGGTGTAAGGGGTCCTTTAAATACCCTTAGCTTATTTTAATGGCCCGATTTTCAAAACCGAAACATACATTTTTATTTGGAGTTTTTAGATATAGCGAATAGTAATTTTTATATGCCTTCACATAAACTCAGCAAAAGCCAAAGCAAGGGAGTCCGTGCTAGTAAAATCAATTCTCCTATCTAGCTTCGCACATAAAAGACTTCCTGTAAAGGAATTTTAGATGTTTTATATGATACTATAAAATGATCAACGAACCGCTAGGTTTTATGGTATCATTAAAAGACATGATTGACTTTCTAACTAAGCAATCTTTTCAATTTCAACTAAATGCTGCGCATTAAAAGTTTATTTGACACTAGAGCAGTTTTAAATTAATTTTAGAATATTTACGATTAAAGCTTTTATTTCTTAGCCAATATCAAATTACAATTAGCCCTGAAACACATTTATTGCAGTGGCGGCTCGTCAGGTGAAGTAGGTGAAGGGGCTCTTCACAAAAAAAAAATAAAAGCAAGAGGAAAGTTTTTCGACAATATTAAATATTAATGTACCAATAAGCTACCATTTTAGCCCTTAAAAAATAATTATGTTCGAATTAATAATATTAATTTAATCCATATGCATAATAGGGCCACGGTTAATTAATGGACAATAATTATAAACACTCGTGCATTTTGACGCGCCCCAGCCGACCGTGTCCGTTAGCTCAAAGCGAGTGAAGACCCATCGTCCAACATGGCTTTGATATTTACCGTTGCTATGGTTACGTGACATCAGTCACCCAAACTGCATGTAACAATTTGCATTATGATGAAGGGCAATTTAAAAATAGATCAGTCGTATTCACCATTGTTTTAGCATTGGTTGGCCTAACCTACTAAGGTATTTATTTTGAGGCTTCGCGAAACTTACGATTATAGATATCGTTTTAACGTAATTTACTGTGTGATTTAAAAGTTTTGTTATTATTCAGTTAATGGACTCTTTCACTTAATTTTGATTTTGGTTGTAGAGTATAAAGGAACATAAAATAAAATTTTCTGTGTTTTTACTTTCTGATATTTTTAAGCCATTACTGAGAAAACAAATAAATAAAAAAACTATTAGAACAAAAACGCGGACTTTATCGAAACTACGTCATGAAAATGGAACTTGACAATGTTGCCAGTGTTTTTGTAAAATGTTTATATTGTAATACGAATAATAACTGAAAAATAATCCAATAGAAATAATAGTCCAAAACGGAGTTATCTGGAATAATAAAAAAATCACCATATCATTTCTCAAGTACTATATTTTGTCTTAAAATAAATGTAATAAACTTCTAAACACAATATTTTTCTTAGACCGTATGTAACTTATAAAACATTTTACATTTGGCAACACCGAAATTAATCCCAGAAGGCAGTTTGGATGACAGATTAAAAAAATCCTAACCCACTTTATTTGTTGACATTTCAATGGTTTGATGTTATTTTATTTTTGGTTTAAATTAATTTGCATGTATAAATAAAAGTGTCTACCAAAAAACCTAAGCGTTGTGTTGTAAAGTGATGCTCAAATACCAGCGTCAGCGTTCCAAATAAAATATTCATATCATTTCCAAAAGGAGAGGCGTAACTAATCAGAAGAAAAGAGCGACTGATGGTTAGGATTGCCCTACACGTAACCCTCGAACTCGAACCTTATAATATGGTTTGTGAGGACCATTTTAATGTGAGTATTATTTAAACAGCACAAGACATTTATAGCAATAAAAAATAATTTTTTTAAACGAAAAGAACTAAACTTGTAAGTGTTTTATGAAAAATGAATATAACTTGTGTGAAAGTCTCTTTAAATTAAATTGTATATTACTTATTTATGTTTGTTTTAGCTGCAGGAGGATGCAGCTAATTGGATTCACTATAAAACTATGGGCAATAGAATATTTTTAAAGCCAGATATTATTTCTTATTTATATTTGAAGCGTCCACCAGCATCTGAACTGAAAAGCCAGCTAACCAGATCTGCCAAAAAAAAGAAAAATGGAGTTTGTTCATGCTAGAAACAAGACTGCACTACTCGTTCTATAGTTGTACCTGAGATTAGTAAAAATGTTCCTTTAAAGCTATGTTTATTATATTTTATATTAATAGTATTAAGGTATTGAAACCAGATTGTCGGGGTCTTGTGATAAAAATAAATTGGGTATCAACCAAAATGTGTTTTAATTTACTTATTTCTCAAGCTTTCTACATTTTTTGACCAATTATACTTTCTTATATAAATTAAGTAGATTATAGAGTAGATTTTTAATAATAATTAACTTACCAGTAACTTTGACGGTGACATGACATTGGTAGAAATACTTTTCTCACAATCACAGTGGCCCGGTTACCTCAATTTTTATGTTACTAATCAGGCAACTTTGATTGTAAGTAAATAATGCCTGCCAATGTCATTTATGTCCAGTGAAAGTTACCGGTGAGTTATATATTTTTAAAAATCTTTTTTCGACCCAACATAACTATTCTTTTAATACTAATCATAAACATAATAATAATAATAAGCAAAGCATTAAAAGAAACCTGCCTATAAAAGATTACCTACTTACTATATAAAGTAAAAGATGTCAAATAAACATTTTAAACTTTATTATTATTCTTTTACATATTTAACATTAATGGGAAAATCTGGCTTTCCCAACACATTTTTGCATAATTTATAATATTTGTACACTTTATTTCACCTAGAGTAACTTCCATAATATTAACTTGAGGATTCCAAGGTACCAATGTTGGTCCTGCTTTATTTACTAATGAATCCAAGTCCATTTTTGCATCCCCTACTTTGGCTAGTATTGCTTATTTCCAGTAACAAATTACAGAAGTCACTGAAGGCTCTTCACTTCTCCTATGTAGCCATAAAAGAAAGGCAATGTCATGTTTACAGTCTCCTAAAATACAATAAATTGGTATAAATAACAAATAAATGTCCAGCAAGCAGTCGTTGAAATGAAATTTGAAGGTTTACCATTATATTTGACAAATTAAAAGATCTTCTTTCAAACCCTACTAAACTTTTACGTTGAAGGCAAAAATGTGTACTTATGGAAAACTTTACGAAGGTTACTTTAGTGTAACCCAATATATCATTGTAAATTTAAATACAGAAATCATAGACTTACCTTCACTGGCAGCACAATCTTTGCATTCACAACTGATAACAACCTCTTATTTTAAATCAATTGTAGCTTCCACATAGTATCCTTTGTTGTGTACCTTATGTTCAGATGTAATTTTAACATGTACAATACATAAATGATTTTCTCTTTTGACTTGAACATAGCCTACTGCATTGTCACTGTATGATGATTTTTGTGCTTTAAAAGTAAATAAAAATACATTGGTAATAAATGAAAAAGATAGTTTTAACCTCAGATCGAGCCTCAGATTAAATAATCTGACTTTAAAATTTGTTTTAGTTAATAATTTTTATCCCAAATATGTAAAAGCAAAGGTCAGAAAGACATAAAAAGTGAATATTTTAGATAATGTATACACTGGTTGTTTGTTGTGTAAAGGATAATTTGCAAAAAAGTCTACTTACTTTGTTGTTTTTAACTTCAGCACTGAAAAAGTTTGAGTTTGTAACGAAAAAGTCGTTCACCATTTCGGCATTCACCTTGCGAAGATTATCAGAAGATCCTTTCTCAAACCTGGTTCCATTATCAAGTAAATAAAAAGAACAAAACTTTCAAAATTCCACACTATTTCAGATGTCAACAAAAACATGAAAAGACGAACAGCTGTTTCCCGATCGATACAATCCCTGTAAGCATTCATGCGCCGGTCCGCGCATGCTCAGTAGCAACGTTATTTTGAACCTACGTCATAGATCGCGCCTGTTTTGGGTTTTTAAATTTGTTCGAAATTAAGCAGGTTTTTAATGAGCTGAAAAAAATTAGTGGTATGACCCAGCAACAGTTTTATAATAGCACCGACTTAACAATTTAAATGCCAAAACTATCAAATTTGAGAATAGTGAAAGAGCCCATTCAGTAGTGTACGTACCTACTTAGTTGTGTATTTTTAAATGTTTGTAGTTTGTTGGAAACTTCATTCAGTCGTTGGACAGATGAGGATAAGAGGGACGTTTTGTTACACGGGATTTTAGTCAATGTTTGTTTAGTACCCGCAGTATACCTAGCTCTTCACCATTTTTTAAGACCGCGAGCCGCCACTGATTTATTGTATTGGTTTGTGCGTTATGACCATATGACTAAATAGCACTTTTAAGTGACACCTAACGTATTATAGCTATTAATATAACGAGATTATTATGCGATTTATAATAGTCGAGGACATTACTAGGTGACGAGGCAACAGCCGAGTCACCCGCAATGTCCGAGACGGTATTAAATCGCTAATAATCAAGTTGTATTCAAAGCTTTATCGTATCATTGACAACGGCGATGCGAAAATAAAAACAAGGTTTTTTCAAGGTCATTTCATTTTGGCATTTCAAAAAGTCATCATTAAAATCATGCAAGATTTTGATATTCCTGACGATATATTAGCTGCAGCCAACATTATAAGGTTGAACTTGCTTCCGGACAAATCTAAAATCCATTATGAAAAAGAGTATCGGCAGTTTTGTGAGTGGCGAAACAAAGTACATGTTCAAGGTGCAGAAGAAACGGTATTGCTGGCGTATTTTGCAAAACTCTCTGAGGAATACTCTGCTTCATCCTTATGGCCGAAATATTCCATGTTACGAGCGACTTTAGAACTGAAGGAAAGAGTGGAAATCGACAAATACGGCGCCTTAATACGTTTCATCAAGAAGAAAAATGTTGGATATAGAGCAAAAAAATCAAAAGTATTTACAAGAGATCAAGTCAACGAATTTGTGTGTTCTACCTCAGACGAGAAGTTTTTAATGATGAAAGTCTTCAGAGGGTATACCTAAGATCGTGGACGTTAAAGACAAAGGTGTATCCATCAAATTTGAAAACTGTCAAAATATTGTTTTACATGTTCATGAAAAATAGTTCTAATATTATTTGGTATCTAACGTATTATGCTTTCGTAACTAACGTATTAAATTATGGTAACTAATATATTATGAGTATGTAGGTTTTAGTACGTTTATGATGTTAATAATAATTATTAATAAAGATATCATAAAAAAATGACTTAATCTTCAATGATACGATAAAAACTTTAAAGAGTATAATACGGAAATTTACCGAAGTGATGATTAATTTTAATGAATTGCATTCAAACAGGAAACAATCAACCATTTCTAAAACATTACAGCGTTTTCATAAATCTGGAGATATCAAAGATCCACCAAAAACATTTTTTAAATGTCCAGATGCCTTAAATGTCTTAAACTTGCTCAGCATAGATACTTAATTTACTTAATATAATACATAGTAAGTGACATAGTTTTTAACAGCATTTACTTGCATGAATATTAAATTCTTGATGCCCTTAAGGATACATAAGAATTTGAAAAATGTTTTTTTTTAGCTGTTTAGCATTTTTTATTTTATTTTTTAACAGTCAAAACACAATTTAAAATGATGTGATTAATTTTGAACAATTTTGTTATTTGATAATTAAAAATCTTTAAGGATATGATGATTTTGAAGATAAACACAAAACTAACGATTTTTTTTTTGTTTCAGGTAAGTCTCATCAACACTTTTCTTCAAATCAAAACGGTTTTTGGTAAGTTCCTGTCTACATTTTGTCATAACGTACTTGATTAGTGTTTCACTCTCGGCTTTCGAGACCGAGACTAAGGTTTAATTGGAAAATCATTTTCATCGATTTTTTTTGCATAAAAATAACTTTTCTGCAGCTACATAAAAAACATTTTCCATTGGTGAAAAAAAATCAAAATTTGTTTAGTTTTTTTGTAAATCTGGTCAAGAAGAAGAACAGTTTAACATGGCAAATTTTAGCTCTCTCGGTTCAAAATTAAATTTATTACAAATAACTTGGTCTTTTAGAAAATTGTGATTTTTTTAGAATAATCAACAGAGAATACTATTTTCAAACGACATAAAATAATTTGTGGTAACTAATCAACCTAATAATTAAAATGCTTTTGTCATAAAACCTTTTTTTTACAAAATCCATTAACCTTTTAGCCGTTTAGGACATATGTTTATATGAACCTTTCTTCATAAAATGACTTAAGGAATCACACCCTAAAATATTAGCACGTCATTAAGGAACACCATGTATAGCGTCGTTCCGTAACTATCGGTAGACGGCAAGTGGTGACAACCTGGACTGTAAAGAAAACTCCGTCCGGACGCTCCCCGGGCACCCTTCAAACTAGGACAAATCCGGGGAAACCCGGACGGATGGCAACCCTACCCTAAGGGCCACTTGTATAGGTTTAGAAATAACTGTGACATAAAGTGACAGTTAAACTTAAATTTATGCAGTAATCTAACTAACTAATATGTATATAATGTAAGAAGTGGCACTAAGATCACAATTTAAGAATATACAATAATACACACACCAATGTTTTATAGGAAATAACAAGACGTTGATAACCAAAGTTCCTCCGGTTCTAAAAAATCCATTTACTATCAACCAGTCACTGTACCTAATAGGATAGCATAAATATGATAAAATACATTAATTAAGGTTAAAGTTGCACATCTTTTAAAACGTCAGTTATAGTTATCTTTTTGCACTTGCTGCATTGCAAAATGTTTCTTCATTTAAATGTCGAATATACCATTAAGCCAATTAATTCGTTGCGCCTCCAGCAGCGCTAAACACACGTGGTTTACGAACACAGGAAAACGATCGACTAAACAGTTTTGTAGTCCGGTTAAAATATGATCTTTTAATGCAATAAATCTAAAAAATTATAAAAAACGCGATATTAATATTATCTAAAAGAATTACGAAATTTATTCATCAAATATTAATTATTAAGATGTATATCGTTTTATAGTACCTACATGTGTCTGTTTGAAGGTCAGAGACAATGATGTTTCTTGACTGATAGAAGAGTTTTGGACTTGCATTGTCTCTATTTGTTTTATATCACAACGTTTCAACTGGTAAGTATCTCCAGTCGTCTTCAGGTGAATACTAAATAAGTAAAGTAACTACAGCTCTATTTATACTAGCTAGATGCACTAAAGCATGACTGAGATGGGTGCAGTCATGCGTTTAGTTCGAGTGCGGTATTTTAAGTTTACATCTACCTAACAAAGGTTTCCAGATATTTCTTATATCTAATGATGGCTTACTAAAACAATCTGGGTTCTGGTATATGGTAGCAGCTTCCTTGAACTTCCTCTTCCTCCAATGTGGTTCTTTATGCAGGATTTGAGCTTCTTTCCACTTGATGTGATGACCGTGTGTCCAGGCATGGTCGGCTGCACCTGATTTTTCGGTTTCTCCTTTAAGCGTGTTGTTTCTATGTTCCTTGACCCTAGTTTCAAGTGGCCTTAGAGTCTCACCAATGTAAGATCGACCACATTCGCAGGGGATCTGGTAGACACAGTTTTTCCTGTCTTTTTGACTTACGGTATTCAGCTCGAAAGACACTTTAAGAAGCCACCTGACGAAGATGAAATCAACAAGTCAAAAAGATAGGAAAAACTGTGTCTACCAGATACCCTGCGAATGTGGCCGATCTTACATTGCTGAGACTCTAAGGTCCCGTGAAACTAGGGTCAAGGAACATAGAAACAACACGCTTAAAGGGGAAACCGAAAAATCAGGTGCAGCTGACCATGCCTGGACATACGGTCATCACATCAAGTGGAAAGAAGCTCAAATCCTGCATAAAGAACCACATTGGAGGAAGAGGAAGTTCAAGGAAGCTGCTACCATATACCAAAACCCAGATTGTTTTAGTAAGCCATCATTAGATATAAGAAATATCTGGAAACCTTTGTTAAGTAGATGTAAACTTAAAATACCGCACTCGAACTAAACGCATGAGTACACCCATCTCGGATATGCTCCAGTGCAATTAGCTAGTATAAATAGAGCTGTAGTTACTTTACTTATTTAGTATTCAGCTGAAGACGACTGGAGATACTTACCAGTTGAAACGTTGTGATATAAAACAAATAAGAACAATGCAAGTCCAAAACTCTTCTATCAGTCGAGGTGGAAAAGGTTCTGCCTGCATAAACACTTCCCCATCATCGAACAAAGCCTTAGCATGGCCATTACAGCAAAATTTAATAGCAACGAAAAACATATCTATTAAATACAATTCAGTTATGGTCTACTCCTTTTTAAATGAAACTGCAAAAAAAATATTGATAGAAGATTTCCCACATGAAGTCTAGATAATAGCAAATGTAAGATAATTAGTGTAATATATTATAAATAAAATAGTGGATGATTAACAGACACTATTTTATTTATTTCTTACACGGTAGTTTTACAGATTAGGGGTGCACACCAGTGGGCAACTGTAGCGCGATCTAGATCTGAATCTTCAAAACCGTAGAGATGTGGAGATACTGGATGGGTAGCCGTCCGTGCTTGATTTATTTTTAGTGCTATGTTTCACGTTAAATGGCTATCTTTTGCATTGAGTTGATTCCAGCAGATGGCGATACTAGGTTTTCATCATATTTTTATTCGTAATAATATCTTGAAAACATATTTTTGCTACAATGGGAATTGCTTACAGGTTTTGGTTTGTTCAAGACGAAACAGTCTGTCATTGTTTACCTGTGCCCCAGGAAACCCATTACCTTTGGCGTACCTGTGTTTTTTATTGCAAAAGATATACGCACTACTCTGTCTGCTTGCCTCTAAGTTTCTTTCTATATAATATATTATTAAGTATGTATATTATGCCACAGACAGTTTGTCTTAAGCAGATCGTATGTAAAGGAATTAGTCCGTTTATAGACTGTCCATTCCACAGGATTGCACTCACTATTCAAATACAAAATTGTAAAATCCTATACAATCAATAGGTATCATTCAGAGCCTGGACAGCACAGCACACATCATTCGATAAAACAAACTAAATAAACAAAACAATCGCGACATTGTTCTTTCCACGATTTCGCAATGCAGCATGCACTAAAAACCGATATGGCAATAGGTACTTATCATTCATGATACTATTAGTATCATGGGTATCATTTATAACACCTTAAGACAGCACAGTATGACACGTTCTCAGTCAAACTAAACCAAAAATAAATGAAATTATAGCTTCAAGGTTTCAATTCATTTTTTAGGGGCTAAGTTCCGATATATGTAACAATACTGTACTGCTAATGGGACCCACCACTAATCTACTGTCTACTACTAAAAATCTGAAATTGATGTAACATTAAAGCGGGTTTGATACACCAGCAAATTTGGTCGGTAGTTTTATCTTATAATGTATAGAGTCATCATTATCATCCTCATCAACTAGCGCTACAACTCTGGGTGGGTCTTGGCTGACTGCACGACCTTTTCCGCCCGACACGGCCATCCATTAGTCTATGGTGAAACGGAATATTTATTTTTTGGGGGTCCGATTTGATGTTGTTGCTCCAACGCATTCTGGGATGCCCGAGTGATATTTTTCCTTTCCGTGAATACTGAGTATTTACCTGAAGACGATTGGAGATGCTTACCAGTTGCAATGTAGTGATTCTAAACAAATAAAGGCAATGCAAGTCCAAAACTCTACTGCCGTTTAATAATACACTTATTTCAGAATTTTGAGAAATTCAACAACTAAAGTTGCTTATAAAGCAAGAGCCCACGGAATGATTCTGTGACCATGCCTATCTTATTATTAATCTTTTAAAATTAAATACATTTATTTACTACGCTCTACAAGCGGAACGGGCGCACACAGTGAGGACATAACAGTGTCGCCTCTACGAGCTAATTACGAGTAAGGGGGGCTAAGCTCCCCTATCCCTAAACTATTTATGCAACCCAACAATAGTGTAATTATTTTAAATATTGTCGAGCAGAACTGAGATGGCGCAGTCATTCGTTCAGTTCGTGCGAGATATTCTAAGTTCACATCTGTTTAATAAAGGTTTCCAGATATTTCTTATATCTAACGAGGGCTGATTAAAACACAATCTGGATTCTGGTATATAGTAGCAGCTTCTCTGAACTTCCTCCTTCTCTAGTGTGGTTCTTTAGGCAGGATTTGAGCTCCTGTTCACTTGATATGATGATCGTGTGTCCAGGCATGGTCAGCTGCGCCTGATTTTTTTGTCTATCCTTTTATCCTTAAAGAATTTTTGAAATGACGTACCATTTTGATTTTTCCTTGGCTAAAAATTAGTAAAGATAAATATTACTTTTCAAGAAGTAAAATAGATATGTTGCAATATACACATTGCCAATGTGTAACGAAATTGAGTATTTTAAACCTCTATATGCATTAAAAAAATTAACGATAAATAAAATGAACAGTATGTCATTTTAGACAGGCCTTCAGGTAAAATGACAGGTGAAATTGTGTTTTTTTTATTTGCTGTTTTATCTATAAAAACCTAACTAGGAATAGCCTAGCTCATTGACTCTTGTGTTATTTACCGGCCGATAAAAGTCCGATTTGCGGATTTTTCTAAGAAGCGGATAATGCGTGGATTATACAAAGATGTGTCAAAGGGGACAACTTTTCAACCAAAAACCATTTCACCCCCTTTTACCCTCTGCTCCTCGGGGTCATCCCCTTAAAAATTTTAAATGACAAGGGGTATCAAGTAATAGCTTGTTTGAAAGGTCTATCAAAGTGCTTTATTTTGACGTTTGATTTTTTAAAATCGGTCGATTCATTTTCGAGAAAATTAGAAAAATCTTTATTTATCTTAATTTGTTCAGATTATTATTTAAAAAAAACACACGAAAATATCACTTTTTATTTCAATAAGTGTTCAAAATGTTGCCCGTTATTGGCCAAACAATGATATAGGCGATGTTCAAATTCCTGACGGACATTTTCAAAATTATGTTGTGGGAGATCATAGCAGCTTTCGATGATACCTTAACGAAGTTCATCCAAAGTTTCAGGTTGGGGAGTGAACACAATAGATTTCAAATGGCCCCATAGAAAATAGTCTAATGGCGTCAAGTCAGAAGATCTAGCAGGCCATTCTATAGGCCCTCTTCGCCCTATCTATTTATCTGGAAACTCGTCGTCTAGCCATTGCCGCACCGGAAGAACATAGTGAGGAGGAGCGCCGTCTTGCTGAAAATATATTTCAGCTTCATCAAGTATAGGGTTTTCACGTCTTCGATTTGGTTTTCAATGGTTTCAGTGATAAGCGGATTAATGGTATTTTCCAACATATCTAAATAAATGCCTCAATTTAAATTCCCATTAATAAACAATGGCCCAATCACTTTGTTTCCTAAAATGCCTGACCATACATTAAGTTTTTGGGGGTACTGAGTATGCCCTTCTACAAAAGCATGAGGCTTTTTATTGCTCCAATACCTGCAGTTATGCTTATTAACAAATCCATTTAGATAAAATGTACATTCATCACTGAAGCAGAAATTCTTTACATGAATGGTATTATAATTAATCGCTGCAGTCATTTGTTCACAAAACTCAACTCGCCTATCAAAATCATCTTCGGTTAACTCTTGCAATATTTTCATTTTAAATGGATGAAATTTATGTAATTTAGTAACTGTGTGTACAGAGCCTATTGAAATACCAGTCGCGTTAATAATTTTGCGTAATAAAATATTAGGATTTATGCCAAAATGACCCAAAACTTCAACTTGAGCGGCTTCATCCAAAACTCTACGATGATTACGTTTTTTATTTGCAACAGATCCAGTTTGAGTAAATTTAGTAACAAGGTCCAAAACATACCTATGCGAAGTTATCTTTTCCGGATGTCTGGCGTTAAATGTCAATGACGTCAATGTGACGGCAGTTTGCCGGGCACATTGATTTTGGGCTCCATTTCCACCGTTTCGGCTAGTGTGTAAACTATTTTGGAAGTAAAATGTGAATCAATAAATTAATTTTCACTATCCCGAGATTGTCACGAAGGTACCTGACAGCAAATTAAATTCTTTATTTTCCTTAGCAACTATAAAAAACTAAACAGGTATAAGAATAAATACAGTTCGCCCATGTTATCTGTGTTGTTAAAAAGAAGGCGAAAAAAAAATGCTGGTTGTTATTTGGTTGCTGCCACGTTTAAGCTTCCGAATTGCTGTTTATGTTGATTTTTGAACAAATTAAGATAAATAAAGGTTTTAATAATTTTCTCGAAAACAAATCGACCGATTTTAAAAAATCAAACGTCAAAATAAAGCACTTTGAAAGACTTTTCAAACAAGCTATTACTTAATACCCCTTGTCATTTAAAATTTTTAAGGGGATGACCCCGGGGAGCAGAGGGTAAAAGGGGGTGAAGTAGTTTTTGGTTAGGAAGTTGTCCCCTTTGGCACATCTTTTGACGTGTCTCGGCGTTTTTCCTTTTAATAAGTGATTTTTGATAAATCCGTGGTGGGAAGTTTTCAAATTAACACCCTGTATAATAATTTTTAAAAAGTACCCAATAAAAAGAATAACGTTATTCGGCAGTATGTCGTAGAAAACGTGCATCAACCCTTATTACCTAACATATGACGACTAACTCGAGCATACTGCCCATACAAAAATTATAGTAAGTTTTTAATGCTAATATTTATGGGAAAACACAAACTATATCGTTTTAGCCAATTATATCATTTTAGGCTAAACTCCCCTAAAGACAATGCAACAATATTCTTCTATAATTTAAGAATCATCATTGTTTCCAGCCTTCAAGGAGACAATATTATTTCTTCATAAAAACTTGGACTCGCTTTAACCCATAATTGTCGAATTTTGAAAATCGGTAAAATGATTATGATGGTGGCGATAATAATGCTGATATTTTGTCTCAATTCAGGTCAATATTTTTCTATTTTCTATTTATTTCAGTGACGGATGGCTTGATCTTACTTCACACGATTTTCCTAATATCACTGGATTAAAAAATTGTAAAGAATCGACAAAGCGCTAAGTCTAAATGCCTATAGCGCTGCACTCAACAATCGTCGTAACTTTACGGTTTACGGGTCCATGACCGTTGAAACGTTTATATTTTTAATAAATGGGAAAATTTGTATTCAGAAACAAGCCTTCTCGTGGTATTGTTCAGAAGATAGACAGCCCACGTTCCAAACCGCACCGAAATATTGATGTAATCTGACAGATAAGCAACCCTCTGTGCTTTAAAGTTGTACATTCATGTTGTATGACCGTACAAGGGGTCACAGTTCAGGCGTGTCAGCCGGTATTACCTTCCTTAAACGTATATCGCACATCAGAAGTCGAGGCACATTCGCCGCGATTTTTTACGTAATGTGCAGGAATTTTTGGTAAAAATTGGTTTTAATAGAATTTAACGTCTTTATTTCCCAGTCTTAAAATGTAATAACAGTGCAGGTTTAGTTAAGGAGTGGCTCGTTATAAACTATATTATAGTCGTATAATTAAATATGTGAATAATAAAATTTAGAATTATTTGTAAAATACGCAGTAGCCAGAAGTAATAGTTATTTATTTCATTTTGTCCAGAAAATCAACTTACCATGTACTCATTCGCGGCCGGTAAGTGGAACATTACAGTGTCAGGTACTGTAATGTATTGCCTAGCAACCATCTTTTTTTTTTAGAAATAATGACTTTTTACTTTGGATTTTTGACAAGTTGTCACTTAAAATTATAGGAAACAAAAGGTTCAAGTACACATATTGTACTAACTACCAACTTTAGTAAATGAAAAATGTTACGCCACTACAGAATAGGCTCTCCTTTACAATTTTTTAAATAGTTTTCTTAAGTTAGTAATTTTTATTTTATTTTGACTATACATTTATCGATACCAAGTAACTCTGTTTAGATGCTTTAACTTGTAAAGTTATTTTTTCTACCAACTTTAGTAAATGAAAAATATTACGCAACTACAGAATAGACTCTTTTTATAATTTTTTAAATATTTTGCTTAACTAAAGTTAGTAATTTTTATTTTATTTTGACTATACATTTATCGATACCAAGTAACTCTGTTCAGATGCTTTAACTTGTAAAATTATTTTTTCTACCAACTTTAGTAAATGAAAAATATTACGCAACTACAGAATATACTCTTTTTTATAATTTTTTAAATATTATGCTTAACTAAAGTTAGTAATTTTTATTTTATTTAAACTATATTTATATTCTTTACTCAAATATTATAATTTTATCTATTTGACAGTGACAAGCAAACGACAGTCGCATTTATTTTTAATAAACATTTCTATTAAATTTTTTTAAAAAGGATTATAATGACAAAATGAAATAAAATATCATACGATACACGCCCGTTAGATGTTATTACAGCACTCGTTTATATTCCCGACTCGGCTCCTACGTCGCCTTGTCCGTAAACCAACTCGTACTGTAATAAGTCACCTACCGACCTTGTAACGTAAAATACGATTACATTACCCGATGCGAAAGTTAATTTTTTGGTGTGAGGAGGTTTTTAAATTGCCGAGGCGAAGCCGCCCACGGCATCGTACTCAATTTACTTCCTCGTGCGATATGGACATCATATCCACTCTTGTTGTACAAACTACTATTACATAGCTAGCGACGCTACTTTACTTAGCTAGCAACGTATGATATTCAGTAACTCGAATGTTTACTTTCGTTATCTGTCGTGTTGCTAGGGCCCGAAAGTTAATTTATTTATACAGTGGTAGAAAAAGGAAATAAAGCACTGCAATCAAATCATCTTCTTGTTTAAAAATTAATTTTGGTTAATGGTGGTAGGTTTCTGATTCTCATGTAATAGACAGACAGGGCAGAACAGCCCGGTGAGACTTCTTATGGGCGGGATCGAAGCTAGTAACGTCAGACCTCCAGACTATTCACTTAAGTTAGGACCTACGTTTATCCCTATCGTTTATGTGTCAATATTACACCTACGTAGTTATTTCTACAAAGTGAACGAGTTTACTAAGACAGGCGAACTTGTTCTGACTATATTTGTCTCTTTTTACTTTAACTACCGGTGGATTGCAGAAAGAGACGGCAATCTGATCTGACTGGCACGACTAGTTTATTTTATAACTCTACCTCACTTCCTCGTCTGGAGCCAAATGGAATCGTCCAACCAATCTCGCCCTATGACATGACAATGGCTGACAGTGATTATAATATTTTTAAATTTTCTAATTGTTTATGAAAAAGAGCATCGTCATTTTGCTGAAGGTATGTAATTCAAATACCTTTTCGTTAACTTTGATTTAATTTTTGTAATTATACAAATTATCAAATTATTAGTATCTAAACTAGCCAAAAACTATTAATTATTTTATTATTCTAAACTCGTAAATTCATGTCTTTAAGCCCTTTGCCGATTACTGAATCGTAGAAATATCTTTAACCCACTTTAGAACTGTTTTTGCATTGTGTATTTTTGTTTTATATTAGCTGTTTCTTATGAACGAATGTATTTTGGCGACATAATTTGGTCGTTGCTATTTAGCTTTCCAATAAAAGGTTTTAAGCCAGGCCCAGTCTGACTGTGAGTAAAATAGATCTTTTTTGAAAATACAAACATTGCTGAAAAACTTTAAGTACCTAGAGAATGAATAAAAAATAAGTATACAAGGGATTCGATAAGAAGATTACTAGGAAGTTAAGACTTGAATGATACGCTTAAATTGAGTTTGAATATCAGGAAAACACATTATATTGCCTTCTCTTTGACTGACGCAGACAGACCTGTGTTTCGACGGATATTCCTGGATGGTGTGGGCGAATTTCTAGACGAGAGTGCCAGTACCAAATATCTTGGGGTTTTTATTGATAAACATCTTAGGTGGGATCAACATATATTATATTTGTGCAAAAAAATAAGATGTCTTATTTATAAGTTCTATATGATGAGGGAATTTTTATGTAGGAGAAATCTTTTAATGATATACAAAGCACTTGTTGAGTCCTTACTGAACTAGGGCATTTTGGTCTGGGGGGGAGCTCATAACTGTCATCTGGAACGACTAAGAATTGTACAGAATTACATTGTCAGAATTGTTTTAAATAAGCCGCGATTATATTCGACCAGCCTCTTGTATGGGGAAGGGGTAGTTAATGTAAAGGGCCTCTACATAATCACGATCTGTAATTTTGTTCATCTAAATAAAAAATTTAATAATTTGTTTATCTCTCATGTATATGTTACCAGAGGAAATATTAACAACTTGCTTAACACTGCATACTGCAGAAATAATCAGGGCCAGCATTTTGTTTCATATATTGGGCCTAAGTTGTATAATCTCATCCCTGTGCATATTCGCAGGACTACAAGAAAGAAAATTTTCAAAAAATTGTTTAAATCTTATTATCTGTTAAACAGTCACATTTTCCTTCGGGCTTTTTAGATTATTTTGACTGTTTGTTTGTGATTGTGTGATTTTGACTGCCTTCGTACTATCGATGGCAGTTATTAATATTGATATTGTGATTTCGATGGCGGTTATTAGTTTTAAGGTCAATGTAGTACAAATTTGTTGACTTTTGTTTGATATTTACCTATGTATTAAGTTTCATTATAACATAAGTCTGTGCTATTATATTCCTTCCTATGAGCACATACAGGTATCCCATACCTAGGTGCAACTATGTATATATATAAGAAAGTGTAAAGTCATATTCTGTGATAAGAGATGGTAAATTTATTTATTTGTTACATTGTTATTAATTGATTGAATAAATTGAAAAAAAAAAAAAAAAAAAAAACTAATAATACACTGTCAATTATTATGATAACGAAAACTGTGATGTACGTCTAATTTTATGAAATAATGTATTTTTTTAAATATAACACCCTGTAGATTTTTGCATTTTTGAATAATTCAAAGAATTCTACAGCTATTTTATATAGCATGATATTAACTAAATTTAATTGTTTTTAAAATATTGACATTTTACAAATGACATTTACCCCCACTTTGACAGGCTGCTGCGTTCAAATGGTGCATATTAAAAAAATAGTTATTTATTATACAAGGGAAAAAAGCATTAGATTTTAGCTCGAGGTTGTGTTGTCTCTCGACGCAAAGCGGAGGGAGACAAAAAAGCGAGAGCTAAAATCTAATATTTTTCCCGTGTATAATACACTATTTTTTTTCTGTGACGGAAAAACCGACGATATTATTACAATATGTTAAAGTCAGAAAAGTATCGATGTGAAATTTGACTTTTTAAACTAGTAGGTAGGCTGTTTTACTTATAGAGATAAATTGGACCTGCGTTTCTAAGGAAACCTTTAAAATAATCAAATATCTGTCAATTTAATTCCGTGATTTAATATAAAAAGTAAAAACTTTAGTGGTTATTTAGTAGTTATTTTAAATAATATAAAGTTTAAAATGTCTAAATCCTCTCCTGAGTTTTCTCTGATTCCACCGGAATTAGTAGAAGCAGCGAAAGTAGCGTCACAAAAATTATTGCCAGCTAAATCGCGCAAAATTTACGAAAACGCGTTTTTAAGATTTATGGAATGGAAGATGAAAAAGGCATGCAGCTCTTTGTCGGAGACGGTGTTATTGGCCTATTTTTCGGAACTGATAGAACAACAAAAGCCATCAACAGTGTGGTCGTATTATTCAATGATTAAAAGTATGTTACAATCCAATAATAATGTAGACATTTCAAAATATTTCAAACTAATTACATTTCTAAAATAAAATGGGAAAGGTTACACGCCCAAGAAATCTGCGATTTTTACGAGTACAAATATTAGTGATTTTTTAAATAATGCTCCTGATGAAGTTTATTTAATGGCCAAGGTTGTTGTTTTACTTGCGATTGCAGGAGCTTGTCGTATTTGCGAAATCAGCCAGGTAACATTAGATGATATTGAAGATTCGGGAACGTTATTAATTGTGAAAATTAAGCAAACAAAGAATGATGTCAACAGGAGATTTGTAGTTACTGAAAAATATATTAAATTTTACCGAATGTACATAGTCCTTCGTCCAACAGCAGCAAAGGATCGCCGCCTATTTTATGCATATCACAATGGAAAATGTATCAATCAAGTTGTGGTTAAAAATTAGTTTTATAAGGTACCCCAAACAGTAGCTAATTTTCTTCAACTTGAAAATGTTACCTTATACACTTTTGGTTGAATCTGGGGGAGACTTGTTGACACTCAAGAAACATGGCGGTTGGAAGTTATCATTCCCGGGGAAAAAAGTAATTTCACAAAAAGTGACATTTTATTACCTCAGAGATAAAATGTCAATATTTTTTCCTGTCACAGAAAAAAATGATTTTTTACTCGAAAATACCAACTTTCGATTTATTTTTAAGTTGTTATAAACTATGCAGAGGAAACTGACTGGTAAAAGTTATTAATAAATTACGAAGAATATACACAAGTGTGAATAAGTTTTATGCACTTCATTCAAAATCCCATGAAGCATGTTTGGGGAGTAAGCTTCTTCGCCATAAAATACAATTACAAAAAAATGTTTGGGTTTGTTCTTTAGACAATTCTGTGCGTATTAAATAAGTAAGTTTCACCTATTTTATTTATTCGACAAAGCAGCTAAAGAAGCTACGAGCCGTGGCTTAGATTCAGACTGTAAAATACCTTACACAGATATATAGTTAGTCAAGCGAAACTAGGTTAGGTTAGGTTAGGTAAGAGTGGCAGACCCTTGGTTCTGACCAAACAGTCTCACGTAGTCCTGATTAGGTCCGTTGTGATACCACACGTGTTCCGTAGAACCCACCTTCATCAGATCACTGATGGTTTATGCGACGTAACCGCGGAAGGATTTTAACAACTCATTCAAACCAGCCACTACTGTTCAGAAATCTGCTCAGCCGTCCAAGTTGTAAGTTGCTTAGTTCCTCCAGGCTATCGAAAGATGATTCACCCAGAGTAGTGAACCTCCTTCTTGCGAGGCCAGGGCATTCACACAGAAAATGTTGAATACTTTCTTCCTCTTCCTCATCTCTGCAACTTCTGCAGAAGTCGTTAGTGGGTATTTGCATACGTTCGGCATGTCTACCGAAGAGGCAATGTCCGGTAACAACCGCAGTAATATTTCTCACGTCTTTTCGACTGTGTCTCAATAGCTCTGCGGTTCTCTTTTTATCGAATGTGGGCCACAGTTGCCTGGATGTACTACAGGTTGTCAACCCTGTCCATCTGTCCTGTGCAAGCTGCTTGGCCGTGTAGTCAATCTCCTCTTTGACCAATAACAGTGGTTTGTTCACTGTATTGTCTGCTAGATCAGCTGGCATGCCTGCGCCCTCTCTTGCCAGCGCATCGGCAGCCTCGTTGCCATCTATTTTGGAGTGTCCAGGAACCCAGCACAGAATAACCCGATGTTGGTTGCCAAGTGTGCATAGATTGTTGCGGCATCGCTTTACGAGCTTTGATTTAACGCTGCTGGAACAGACTATCACTGAAGATGGTGATTGACGAGGCTACTCCCAAGCCAAGGTGTTTTTGCAGGATATTGACCGCCTTCTCTACTGCCAGTACTTCCGCTTGAAAAATACTACAATAGTTGGGGAGTCTATACGATTTCTGTATTTGTAAACTTTCGGAAAAGACCCCGGCTCCCACACCAACGTCCATTTTTGAACCGTCTGTGAAGATTGCGTGATCTGTTTTCGTTATATTCTGATTGCATTCCCACTCTTCCCTACTCGGAATGAGTATAGAATACCTTCTATCGAAGCATGTTATTGGGACAGAGTAATCAGTCGGGTCTCGTAGATTATTCCCTGGGTGAATCTTTAGTATACTGCTGTGCCCGTAGTTGGTTTCCTTCCAGAATTTCGACTCTTTCAGTCGCAGGGCACTTTTTGCAGCTATACTTTTTCCATAGATATCCAAGGGGGGTATATATAACATGACCTCTAGCGCCGCTGTCGGGGTTGACTTAAGGGCTCCGGTTATTCCTAAACAAGCTGCCCTTTGTATCTTTGTTATTGACTTAGTGTGCACTGCTTTTTTCAAAGCGGTCCACCAAACCAGGACCCCGTATATTAATATAGGTCTTATAATAGCCGTATAGATCAAGTGTACTATGTGGGGTTTTAGTCCCCATTTTTTTCCAATTGCTTTTTTGCAGGCATATAATGCTACCGACGCTTTTTTAACTCGTTCTTGCAAGTTTATGCCCCAGTTTAGCTTGGAGTCAAGTACCAATCCTAAATACTTTGCTTTTTCCTTAAGCACTAAAGCATTATTGTCGAGTACTGGGAGTCTGAAGTTCTCGATCACCGATTCTGCATGTGAATAGAACTACCTCCGTTTTTACGGGGTTGATTTTTAACCCGCATTTCATGGCCCACTGTTGTGGTATTCGTAGCGCCATTCCTGTTAGGTCGCTGATTGTGTTTACAAATTTACCTGACACTAGTATAACTATATCGTCAGCGTATGCAATTACTTTTATTCCAGCCTTCTCCAACGCTATGAGAACTTTATTTAGAACTCTCAGCCAGAGTGTTGGTGACAGAACCCCGCCTTGCGGAGTTCCTCTTCCAGCAAATCTGACCATCTCGCTACTTCCCAAACTAGAGCAGATTTGACGGCCTTTCAACATCCTCCTAATCCAACGGCAGATGTAGTTATCGACCCCTGTTTCTATTAGAGCGTCGCACACTGTCTCGGTCGTGACGTTATTAAAGGCTCCTTCAATATCCAAGAAGGTACCTAGGGTGTACTCTTTATTGTTAAGGGATTTCTCAATAGTGCCTACTACTTCGTGTAGCGCCGTTTCCACTGATTTCTCTTTGGTATAAGCATGTTGAGACGAGCTTAATTCTCGCTCTCTCACCGAGTTCTTGATATGCAGATCCAGTAACCTCTCCAATGTTTTGACAAGGAACGAAGACAGGCTTATTGGTCTGAAGTCTTTGACGGTTACATGACTGCTCTTACCAGCCTTAGGGATGAAGACTATTTTTATCTTATTCCAGTCAGCCGGCATGTAAGTAAAATGCAAGCTGCTTCTGTATATCACCAAGAGCCAAGGGATCAGGATTCTCTTCCCTCTTTGTAGCATGGCGGGCATTATCCCGTCTAATCCTGGTGATTTGTAAGGTTCAAATGAGTCAATTGCCCATTCTAGCTTATCGTAAGTGACTACTGATTTAATGCTATTCAAATCCGGAACGTCTCCTTGATCGATAAGGGGCTCTATGGCCGATGTATTACCAGGAAAGTGGGAATCAATCAGCAGTTCAAGGGTTTCCCCACTACTCTCTGTGTATGTCCCATCATCCTTTTTTAGAAAAGAGGGAGAACTAGGCTCCTTTGATAGAACTTTTCTAAGTCTAGCGGCTTCGTTTGTACTCTCAATCCGCTCGCTGTTTTTGTGCCAAGCGCTTCTTTGAGATTTTCTAATCGCTTTCTTGTACGTCTTTAGAGCCTCTCTATAAGAGCTCTCATCTTTAGTACGTTTGCTCTTTG
Source organism: Polydrusus cervinus (assembly GCA_935413205.1). Lineage (NCBI taxonomy): Eukaryota > Metazoa > Arthropoda > Insecta > Coleoptera > Curculionidae > Polydrusus > Polydrusus cervinus. The sequence continues at coordinate 51,305,198 of OW284514.1, forward strand.
CTTTGTTAAATAGCCTTCGCATGTCCCTTCTTAGCTGACCCAGCTCTGCGTTCCACCATGGTGGGTATGGCTTTTTCGCTGGTCTGCTTATCGGACAGCTTTTGAAAAATGCTGCTTCCAGGGTATTTGTTAGTTTATTAACTGCTTCATCAATTGAAGCCTTATTTGGTAAGAGATTGTTGGGAGGATTTGCCAGTTCTCCAGAGATGATTCTGCAAAATTTTTCCCAATCTGTTCTTTTAGGGTTACGAAATGGTGTAGGCAAGTACGTGGACTCACTGATATCAAATAGAATCCAACGATGGTCCGAGAACGAATCCTCGCTGGACACTCTCCAGTTTTGTACCTTTAGATCGTTGGATTCATTTGTAAGCGTGACGTCCAGAACTTCCTGTCTGTTCGCAGTAACAAATGTAGGTGTATTACCGTTATTGCATAAGCTAAGGTTAGTATTTATAATAAAATTAAAAAGACACTCACCTCGGTCATTGATGTCCGTGCTACCCCATATTGTGTGATGGGCGTTGGTATCACATCCCAAGATTAGGCTTTGCTTAGAAATCCTGGTAGATTCCACAATACTTTGGACATCTACCGATGGAGTTGGAACGTCATGCGCCATGTATACGGATGACAGTATTATTGGTGTCCCTCCTTTGCGCTCCAGTTTGACCGTTGTTATGTCCTGGTTACTAAAATTAGGCATTAGGAATACTTTACTTTTAGCTAAAATACAAGTTCTTGGCTTACCATTGCCCCTGGCGTAATAGAGAGAGTAGTTTCTTAGCCTTAATCCACATATGGCGTCATTTCTGACCCAAGGTTCCTGGATCAAGGCGATGTCGAGGCCCTCCTCCTCCATGAGAAGAGCCAGATGGCTAGAGGCCATTTTACTGTGGTGGAGGTTGATTTGGACCACTCGCAACATCGCTGGGCGTCTGTTGTGGTTCAACTTCCATTTCTTGAGTCGGCTCCTTCTCTGGAGCCGCACTCTGTTCTTCTTCCATTACCGTGGCAGATGTCACTGTCTCCTCCTTCCTTCCGACATCCTGCTTGGGTTTGGCAAGATTAACTTTCTGGTCAATCCCCTTGTGTTTGGGGATGCCCTTATATATATTCACAGCGATCGCATTAAAGCCGCAGTGAAGCTTAAACTGAGCTTCCTCTAGGGCTGGTAGCGACTCGTCTGTGAGCTGGAGGATTACGCTCCTCCCTGTGGGTTTTGGGTCCTCCATCTTTAGAACCTTCCATTCCTTGCAAGGAATCTTCGGATTCTGGGCTGCCAAGAGTGGCAGCAAGGACTTCTCTGGAATGGTTGGCACTGGCAACCAAATTCTAGCTCTCGGACACTCTGGAAGTTCCGAGCGGGGGATGACCTGTAATTGGGCAAGTTCTCAAGGTTGTCCGATCTTTTTGACACTCTCTTTCAGAAATGCTAAGGAAAAATCATCAGTGCAATTGATGATCTTTATTCCTCTAGTCCATCCTGAGGTGTCGTACTGAGGGATCCTGTCGGCAGGATTGGCGATTAGAAACTCCATAAGGATTTCCGTTAGCCTCCTTTCAACCAGAATCCAGCGGTCTGCTGTGATCTTCCAGCATTTATTGCCGGCATCAATCACAGCCACTTGGAGGCTGCTGCGGGTCACTTCCGACATTGTTCTACTGTCGGACCGCTCCCTGAAAGCAGACTTTTTCTAAGTCCCCTAGAAGACATTCCAGCTTTGCCTTGCTGTGGAAAGGACTTCCTTTTCTTTAGTTCTTTTGGGGTGCTCTCATCGTCTGTAGAACGTGTCCTCTTTCCAGCGACACTTCTCTCGAAGGTTGCACCCGGTTTTTGATACGTATAGGGGACTTGGAATGGGTCTTGGGCCAAGAGTTCTCTTGCCCACTTTATCGTCCCATTGTCCCTACTTGAGAGTTCAGCTGGCTGTTTGCTTTCCAGTTTTACTAGAAGATGCCTAGCCCTTTGGCACTGTCGCATCTTTCTTGTACCAGCTGATACCTTTCTGTGAGGTTTGCTGTCCTTAGGATCCGCCTGCTTTGTGTCAAGTGATCGTAGCAGCTTTTCCTCCTCGCTTTCATTAATGCTGTATGGGCTACCCTCGGTGACCGAATCACCGCCTGGTAACTTGAGCTGATTATCTTCAGCGTTCTCTTTTGGTTTTTCTTTTTCGTTTTCCATGTAGGTCCCACGAGTAAGCTCGGAAATAAAGGTCGATCCTGGCAGAGCCGGCATACCAGGACAAGGCGCTTATACTGCGGTGATTGCCTGGTCCACCACAGGAGCTCGTTAAAGGCTGATTTCACCCTCAGCCTTCCATCCTAGGCACGGTTGCTCACACCACCTCGGATTTAGGTACCTCACAACACGACTGAGCGAAGGCAATTGAGGTGCCAGACTCAGTCTTAGCTGACTTTCATCATTACCAGCGGGCGCCCGCGGGGAGGACTCGAAGTGAGGATTTTGCCCGCCAAGCGAAACTAACAATGGCGCAAATATGGCAGGTGCAATATTCAAATTCAGAAAAAGGGCTTATCTACAAAAATTATTTTTCTGATTTATGTAGGTGTAACATGGTTCTAAATAATTTGTTAGGACAATTTCACGCATAAGAAGTTTTCATGCCTTATATCCTAAACACATGAAGCGAAATGGTTTAACCAATAATGACAATTGTAAATATGGTAAAACGGGAGATCTAGAGCATTATATTTTAGAGTGTACGAGATGTATAAACGGTAGAGACAAATTCTTTAGAAATATATTAACTTACGTAGATCTTTCATTCAATGTGAACTATATAAGTACTTTCGCTAAACAATATAAATGTATTAATTATAGAAATTTATACCAATTTATCATTGAAACCCAATTAAAATTTTAGGAGAAGTACATAGTATTTAAGTATATAAGTTAAAAAAGGAAAAGAAAGAAAAAAAATGGAAAAAAAGGAAAATATAATAAGGAAACGTATTTCTTGTAAAATGCCAATTTCGAAAAATTTGAAAACAAAAAGATAGCTGGTCATTTGGTTTCAACCTAACAATGTAAATGTTCATAGAATTTTACACCAATTTGTATTTGAAACCCAATGAAAATTTGAGGAAAAGCCCTATTGTAATTATTAACTCTTTAGCATATAGTATTTAAGTATATAAGTTTAAAAAGAAGGAAAGAAAAAAAGAAAAATAAATTTTAAAAAATAATAAGGAAAGTTATTTCCGAGGTTATTTCTTGTAAAATGTGAAATTTCGAAAACACACACACACACATCAGAACCTACTTTATTGTCGAAAATTACCACGATGGGACCTTTATCTTTATATTCCATGTTTGTGTAGTCACCCGGTATATTTGCAATATTTTATAACCTTGTAGGCTCAGGTTGTATAAGTTAACAGTTCAGATAAAGCATTTTAATAACTCCCACTTGTATCGCTTATGTTATTGGGCATTCAAATGATATTTTATGAATTCCGCTCCGGTAGTGTTTTTAGTTGCAATCAAGGTGGTAATTAATATTGTCATTAGCGTTTGATTGTAAAGTGGGTGATAAATAACGGATAGGCGATAATTGTAGAACGTTTAGTTTCCAGATATATTGTTGGCAAATGCACAAATTTTATGGGGTATTAAATTATATTGTATATTAAAGCTATTTACAACAGCACATTCTAACAGCTGCCGAGCTGAAATAACCAGAAATCTTAAGAGATTTTACTGTAATTTGACTTATGCTACTGACGAGACCTTACTAAGAAATCCAAAATGTTACTATATAATATTTTAAATTTTCCAACACGTTCAATGAAACGATCTACAAATAAATATCCAGCAATGAAAATATTGATAGAAGGATGGTCGAATCATCTAGTTCGTATAAGTTGGCAAAGTTACTGAAACTGCAAACAACATTAATTCGATTAATAAAAATTTTAGCAATAATTTAAGTAATTTTATATAGGCGCGGATTCGTAAGTTTAATTATTTTTTGAGATTTGTTGATTCTTTAACTATACATAAACAAAAAAATTTTATTCCAGGAGCTAAGGTAAAAAATATATACGGATAATTTCATCGCTATGCATTTACGAAATAATTACAAAATATGCAGATATCTCAGAAATGAGTAGACTTAGGTAAAAAACGTGTTCCATAAAATGTTATTGAAATTTAATGTAAAATCCAAAAATATAATAAAAAATGCTATATTGTATTTAAAAAATGAAAGTTGAAGCTACTTCCGGTATAACCGGAAGTGACAGAAACATGTTAATATTTTTGTTTAAGAGAGCATATCGATAAAATTAAACTTACAGATTTTCAAAAAAATATTTTCAGTAGTTTTCTTAAAAGTTCTAATGCAAGCTCGTCGTGAATCACCCGGTATAATAACATAAAAAGTTTAGTTCTTCTAAGATGTGTCATTTCGACCTATAAAATATTACCAAATGTTTAAAAACTACCTATATGCAGCAGTTTTTTAAATTGCAATTAAGACTTTTTGACATTCTGTATAAACTACCCCAAAAATTTTGTTATGCTTATTATTTTTAATACAATTCCATTCAAAAAACTTTTTACGGTCATAAATTATTAACTCCTACAGAAAGTGGCCTCGCGATTTTGTCTTAACATCCTGTAAAATCAGTGTTTTGCAAAATTATTTTGTCGCCAAGAGAAATAGGAGAATACGAAGTCCTACTAGTTTTAATTTTTAATTTTTTTTTCATATTATTGCAAAATCTCTTCAAATTATTCATTCGTCGGATCTATTATCACTTATTAGATACCCTCTATGATTTGTTAACGGTACATTTTAAATAGGCAACACCCTGTATAAATATCGGTCAACCCATAAAAGCATTCCGCAGCCATATTAATTGGTTTAATAACATTAATCAGCTGAGATTTAATGATAAATAATAATTACGGACCTACTGCTGATTTTCCTTTGACTTCATGCAAATTTTTTTTACCAGGTGCGACTTTGTTAAGTATCTAGCTAACTATCTCACTTGAAATTGCAATATGTTAAATGTCTGTTTATCTAAGAATATTGCCAGATTAAAATTTAATTCATTTTAATTTAAGATTCCTATCTCATGAGGAAGTGTTTCTGTTTTACGGTACAAAATGAATAGTGTAGCATTCGAGCAGAGTATAATTTTAATAAAACTTTATGCATTTCATATGTCGCTAGCTTGAAAACAAAGTGGCATAGGTCGAAGTTGTACCGGGTGATTTAATAAGAAAGGTTATATCTCGAAAACTACTGAGCATAGAAACTCGAAAAAAAAATGATAACTAAAGTGGCCATGAGAAAGTCCTGGAAATAATTTTTATGTTTCGCATTTTGTCGCAAGAGGGCGTAATTGAAAAGTAAATTTTAATATTTTACATATCTCCGAAAATTAAGGTTGGTAACACCGTTAAAAAGCTTGGACAATTATGCATCATTTTGGCCTTATGCTCATTGGCGTACCGACTTTAATAAGAGGGGGGAAGCTGTTGAAAGTGTAATCATTTAAATCGCTGTAACTGTAACGACTATTTATTATTAACATTGATAATAATAAATTTTGTTTTATAAAAATTGTTGGAAATGATCACCTTCACTTAATAGAAAAGCTTCCGCCCGTCTAATTTAATTTAATTATTTTAATTAAGAACGGTGTGCCTGAGGAGAAAAACGCAAGAGACCATTTTTATGCAGAATTGACCAGGCTAATCCGAAATAATATCCACACGGAAAAATATCATTCTAAAAAATATATAACCGCTTCTTGACTTAAAGTTTTAAATATTATTCTATTGGCGATAACGCTGAAACGAACGAAGATATCGAGCTGCGGTTTAAATATTTTTTCTAGCAAATTTCATCTACTTTTCGATTATGGTATCATAATTATACCGTATGATTTATTTTTTCGGAGTAAAATCAATCAATGTTATTATTACAAATTGCGCCCTCCAGCATTTATTTTGAGAACTATTATGTACAACTAAATACGATTGGTGAAAGTGCATACATTTATCTTTCAAACAGTCTTCAGTTTGCTAAAATCGGATAAGTCGTTTATAAGTTACAGCGATTTAAGTGATTACACTTTTAACAGCTTTCCCCCCTCTTATTAAAGTCGGTACGCCAATGAGCATAAGACCAAAATGATGCATAATTGTCCAAGCTTTTTAACGGTGTTACCAAAGATATACCTTTATGTGGAATTTTCGGAGATATATAAAATTTTAAAATTTACTTTTCAATTTCGCTCTCTTGCGGCAAAATGCGGAACTTAAAAATTATTTCCAGGATTTTCTCATGACCACTTTAGTTACTTTTTTTCCCGAGTTTCTATGCCCAGTAGTTTCCGAGATATAGCCGGCTACCTTTCTTATTGAATCACCCAGTATATTGTGTTTTTAGTAAGAAAAATAACATTTACTCGGACGAGGATGAAAATTGGGGAACTTCGCGCAGTCGAGCCCAGCATCCGAGGCCGAGAATATGATTTTTCTACAAACCTCAAAAAATGACAAGGTTCGCGAATTGATAACAATATGCGAAGTGACCTTTTTTTCATTTTTCTAAGTTACCATGACACCGTGCGCGAAATAGTGTGCGAAATACATATTTCGCGCACTGCATGTAAACTATATAAGATTTTTGTATAATATAACTTAACTACATAATTCTCATTCAAGCAAAAATCGAAGAAACCGTTTATTTCTAAATGTTTAACATGCAATAACTACCACTTTGCTAACACAAAAAATTTTACACTACCTAATTTTATTGATTTTTACAATGTTAACATTAATGGTACAGCCAGTACACGAACCAATATTTATTCCTAAACCAGATAATTCAGATTCAGCTCGTGATATTGAAGTTTTGGGGGTTAAAAGACTATATCCATTTTGGACGTAGAGGCAATTGCCGTAGAGGTGATAGCACTTGATTCTAAAATTTCACAGTCTAAAATTTTATTTGATATTTGAATTTTAATATTGATGGAATCTTTCACGTATCCTTCGGCCATGGTCTAAGATTTCCATTCTGCGTGCCGCTTTACACTACATATATCGCCCCCCGCATTAGCAAGAAGTGTAGCTGAAGTTCTCCGAAAACAATGACCAGTGTAGGCATCAGAATTTGGTAACTGTAGATATTTTACTTTTAAGCTAGGCATTTTTCCAATACAATTTATTCCGACAACTTGGTTACAACATTTCTTATTTTTATACTTCAAAAACAATCGGCGACTGGTAGCATAACTTGGACGAATAGCCGCATATTTTCGGAAATGTCAATAAAATCTAAATTTGAAACTGTAAAAGTTTGTTGTATATTCGTTTTTGTATCTGGTACTTTAACAATTAAAATGGAATCTTTATCTTCTATATCATCGACCGTCATTTTAGTGAATTCCTCACGGCGGCAAGCACCCGAAATACCCAGTATTAAAATGACCTAAAAGGAAATTAATAACCATATTTAATAATTTAAAAATACATATAACAGTCATTTAAAATTTACCTTAACCATCAAATAGATTTCATCAACTGCATCTCTTATGAATTGATTAATTTCCTCTCGAGTTAATACCTTAGATTTCTTAGGATGGTTTCCAACTGACAATTTTTTCAAATATGGAACCAACTTGGTAAATTTCTTAAAATCCACATCTTCTTTAACATTAAGTATTGATTTCAACATGGAATATATTGCTCATAACGTGGAAGACTTCACCTTCTTAGACTTTTCTGCAAAATATGCCAACAACACATTTTCGGATATTTTTCTTGCTTTATTTGCTACACACCACTCTTTAAATTGCCGTTATGCAATTTCATACTAACATACAAATAATTTGGTGATCTTGACTATATTTTTAACTCGGCTGCACCCCGTTAAAAAAAATCAGTTCTCGTTTACTAAAGTAGCATTTCGCGCACTAGATACAAAAACACCTATTTTCTACAATGTGCACATACTATTTTTTCTGGGATCAAAAGTGAAATATAATAATATACAATAAATAATAGAATAAAATTAATTTTTCAGTTAAATTTGATTAACAAGACCTCATTTTGAAATTCAAAAAATAAGTAATAGTTTGTTTTTGGATTTTCATAATTTCTAAATATTATTAGTTATTATTATTCAGTCTACAAATTATTCAACATCCTGTACATATTTTATTTTTATATACGCGAAAGAAAACTTAAGGCCTCCGTTTCAAGCAATAAAGAAAAATAAAAAGTTAATAGTTTTTAAGACAAGTGAAAACTCTAGACAAGTCAGGAAATCTCAAAATACGAGGTTGCCAACTTTAAAAGGCCATACTCAAAAACTAGTTATATGATTACATAGGACACTTTTAATCAGGATGTCAAGATCTACGAAATACTAAAAATTCAGAGAAATTAGCAGAAAGCCATTTTTCATAGTCTTTGTTAGGGGTTTTTAAGCGTGGTCGGATTCACCTAACATTTTTCAAAATATGATTTAAAACACACTCACGCCTAAATCATCATAATTAATAACTTTAAATATTTAGCATATAAAATAGGGTCGCCATTTACTGCGTGAGATATTTGCATTCTAATGTCTATAAATTAACTTAATGGATTTGTAATCATTGTTTACATAAAATCGTGTAAATCCTTAGGGCTTAATAATAAATACACGGAAGACAAAGTAATCTTAGCGTAGGCCTTCTAGAGAGTTTCTTGTTACACAATTTAGGACACCATTGTAAAACAGCTACACTTTCTTTTACACCTGCCAACGTGAATTCTATGTTTAAATACTAACTTTTAATATTCACTATAAATACCAATTTCAATGCATGTGATATTTATTGGTTACCCAGTTTCTTACGTTGTATTTCACTGCATAGTTATTGTACAAGTAGAAAACATTTGTTGCATCATTTTTCAGTCGAGTACCTACATATTATATTCTATTATATTATTTTTAATGATTACACTGGGAAACAAAAACATTTCTGCTGCAGTAGTTTATTTCGTCGGTCTCCTGACGTAGGGGGGTGTTTTAAAAAAATGAAAATTTGACTCACGCCCGAATTATTATATTTATTTGAAGAAGTAGTCTATACTTGAAGTAAAGTGGCAAGTTAAATAGGGAGAAATAATACTCTAAGTCAACATTCACTAAGATATTGTCGCGTATCAAAATGATAGGCGACGGGAACGTGTAGCTTAGATAGTTTAAAATTACGTTTTAATTTATTTAATTTGTTGTGCCCTATTTAGTTACTAAAACACCAAAGATTTTTAATAGTTTTATTAAAGTGAAGCAAAGCAAAACACCTTACATTATGATAAATAACATAGAATTATTTACAAATAAAAATAAAGTTATTAAATTAGTGAATTTAGAGAGAGAGAAAAGAAGAGTTGTTTCCTTAAACCTCACATACGACGCTATTTGTTTTAAGTTTAAGAGAAACAATCTCTACTTTACAGTCAACTCAGGCCAAAAAAAAATAACAATTTAAATAAACATTATCAAGATCACTTACTCACTGGCTGGAAACTGTTCTGATCTGACATTGTGTTTTTACATCTTGATTTGAATGACCAAATGGGCAGAGGTTACCCTTATACTTGAAAACGTTAAACAACTCCACTGAGTAAGTGTCTCTTTGAGTTTTAATAAGTTTTGCAACCCTTACCAGATGGAAGAAGGGGTTCCATTTTGCTATGTCAGTAATTTATTTAAAGAGGGGATTTCCCTGGATGGACTATTCAAAATGGAACCCTTTATCCCAACCAATTCAAACAATTAAGTTTATCAACTTTCGTCTACGAACTCCTCCTACAAAACTAGAAATGCCCTTGTCCTTGTTTTACACGCTATCTTTCCACTACACCTATTCTTATCAGCAGACTCAACACCTATTAAGGGTCTTAGCACCACAGCCAAGTATGAGATGATTAATTCATCCTTAAGGGTACCAATCCATATCCGACAATATATTCAATAGGAACACTTTATTTTATTGTACTCTACATGTCTCGAACGTATTAACGTTCATCTTTAGGAGAAATATAGCTTATGTTGGAATAATTAATAGAAAATTGTGAATGTCACCCTCATAGAGTTTTCAAGGAAGTTATTTATTAAAGGAAAATGATAAAGAACTTCCATAGAAGTAGGGGAGAAAACGGACCACCAAGTTCTATAGATAAAGGTGGGAGAATGGTCGATAAAGGGTACTTTAAAGTGGCGAAATGAGAAACTTTAGGTGAGAATGTTATTGAAACTGAACAGCAACTTCAGTGGTGGAGAAGTATATCACTAAAAGTTTACCAAACGGTGCAAAAATGAAAATTATATGTGTTGGTAGGACATATGTACTATCAGTTGTCGTGTTATACGTGTATTACGACGTCTGTTAACGATAGTAGGTATGTGAAAACCCATGTATGATCTATGATGTTTCAAGACATCCTAGGGTATGGTTCCTAGAAGTAACATGGATTGTTCTCAGAGGATACACATATAATATAAAAATTAGTGTTGAAAGGTGAAGAAACATTTTAAGAACGTGAAGGTTTTAAAGAGATAGTTTTGTGAATTGGCAAAATGGTGTTTAAAGTATGTTGTGGAATACGTTAAAAGTTTTCAAGATTAACTCGATTAGGTGTAGGTGAGTTAATTCCGAAAACTACTAACATATAGATATATAACACAAAAAACTATAAAACATATAAATAATAGGTAAATATGAATCTGATTTTCTTTAAATATTAGAAATGGTCCAAATCGACAAATATATTGAAGTTTAATTTTGGTCAGTGGAATTTCCAGCGAAATTAATTTATCTTCATTTATCACCTTTCTGACAAGTCATAGAAAAAATATACCGTTTAATTATTTTTTTTTAGAATATGCTTTTTTTATTTAAAGCGATAGTGTTATGGACTTAAATCGGATTCAACATTTCTAGTAGAACTTTGTATTACAATACAAAATGGAAGTAAGTTAACCCAAAACGTTTAAATTCCGAGATACCTTTCACACATCCTTAGAAATAAATAAATAAATATTTAGTAGTCACGACAAAACATTGGCAAACCTTCTAACCTTCCACATACATAGTTTTCCGTGAGTTCGAAACGAAAACATGTATTTGGTGTTGCCACTGCCTTTTATATTTAAAGCACAGTTCGCAGTATAATGCGGTCTTGTATATAGTATTTATATGACCTGTAAATACCTTTAATAATATATAACTGTAATCATTATATTTTGTACTTAAACTATCTGAGGTAATAGATAGTTAACTTCGTTATATATTGTACTTGTTTGATTATTTGTGGGCTATCCCAACAGTGCGACTGAAATAAATTCTTTTGTCTTTGTCTATACAAATTCCTTTATTCTATAATATATGTTTAGCATTCTTTCCAAGGCAACATAACGATATGTTTTGTGAAGTAATTGTTTCGCTTGTATAACTTAATACTATATTGTGCAATCCATACTTAAAACCCAGCATTTTAATTATGCTAATACACTTTTTTTTATATACTGTTAATATAATATTTAATTTTTATTCCATAAATTAATTCAGCTCAATATAGAATTTCTCCAGTTTATCCTTTCGATGTAATCTAAGTCATAAATTTTAATTTTTTAAAAATCTTTCTCTAACGTCTCTAAATAGTAGTATAGGTATTTCTTCCTTACACCCTCATCCTTGCATCCCTCTTATTTCACCTAGTGACTTAATTTTTGATATGTCGGGTCGATAGAACTTCAAAATATCTACCTTCCTTGGTTTCTTCATATCTAATAATGTTCTTCCTTACACCTGGGTGTCCTTACCAACTCTTAATTCTAGACTAAATTCTTCATGTCAAGCCTAATAATATATAGCCTATATAAGCCTTACGAAAGTGCCCTTTTTATAGTATATTTCTACATTTGGATAGTATGTTTCTTCCAGTGTCTATTCACTGAACCTTTTAACACGATCTAACACCATTAATGCTCTGTCTGTCACATATAGAGACAATTTACTAGTTAAATAATTTTTTATAAATTTAACAGTAAAGGACGACTATATTATATATTTATCTTATTTCTTTCCATCTAAATATCTACTCTGCTGCAAGATAAAATAAAACTTGACTCTTCACCATTGCACAGCGGTAAAACTCATTGTTCTCTGTATTAACAATGTTAGCTGGATACATATTTTTGTCATATTTAACAATACCATAGGATCGTTATCAAAAATCTGTTCTCTTTTATTAATTGTATTTATATTTTTCTGATCAGTCCTTTTCTCAGTTTTTCCTACATAATTTTTTTTTAAATTTTCCATCGTTAGTTTTTTTCATCATTATATTCTAAATAAGTCTTATTTAAATAATTATTTTCTTCATTTTATTCTTATTATGTCCGGTCTTCTTTTTCTTTTCTCCATTCATTTTTGTCCATTATAATATTGATAAGTGTTTTCCTATTCATCAGTATTTCCGCTTTTTTTCAGTTTTTCTCATCATATTTTTTCTTCGATAGTTGGCTTCTCTTGATTAATAATTTCTTTTTTAGAGTCACTTTTATTAAATGTTTCTTATTCATATCTTCTGCGTTAGTGTGTTTTTATCGGGTGTGTATTAGATTTTTCAACATGAACAATTTCCGTGATAGTTCCTTTTTCATTTATATTAATTTTGTTTACAATTTCATTATCTTGCAGAAGTTCAGTTATCTTTGTTACGGACACTTTTGGTCGCATATCATTGGTATTTGTTATCCTTATTATATTTTCTAAATTGCTAAACTTAAGTACTCTCTCCTGACATTTTCTAAATCTTAAAAAATTTCTCAGACATTTATCCGAAAAAAAAACTATATCTTTCTCTTGGTTTTGCACTTTCTTTGGTATTTCTTTGCCGTACTCTTGCTTCATTTTTGATCTTACTAATGGCCACAACTATAGCATAAACAAAAATTTGGTTCCATTTGTAGCCATTATAATTTTAAATGTTTCTGACCTAAAAATCAGCATAAAAACACCGAATTTACATGTAAATAACCCTAACATAATAATTATATAATAATTTTGCAGCCATGTATGTAAAACTTGGATATTCTATTTAAAAAAAAATGTATGTTGGGACATTTGTACAATATTTATAAAAAAAATTTTTTTATCCCATTCCAGAATTTGAGCTTCTTAAGTAAAGTCAAGGTGCCCAAAAATTGTTTTCTTCGTTTATCTTCGTATTATTTTACGGTTATTCACCCAAGGGAATTATATATACTTTTCGGATTTCTGTACAGCGATTCGAAAAACTGAACTCCCAAAGTAATGTCGACCTTCCCAACAATTATTTTTTATTTTCAATGTCACTTTCCTGTGTAATTACTATCATACATTTCTATCGGAATATTATTAAAAATAAATGATGATTTTTTTATATGACCGCCGTAAAAACCGAACAAATTTGTTGGTCGCAGGTTTTTATCATTTTACGTCGAAAATAATGCGGTCTGACAGTGTTATTACCGACTGTCGCTGGTGAGCAATAAATAATTGAAGCTATTTCATCGGAAAGAATCTTACTGCAATATATTTTAGGTGAGGAAACGTCGAAACTGCATTTTTTTATAAAACGATGGCAGATACAGATAACAATATTTAAGTTAAAGATAAACCATATTTTATAGCATTTTTTAACTTTTGTTTTGTTTTTATCGGTCGTTTAAAGAGTGAAAAGATTATGAGGTTCTCGTAAATCCAGCGGCGGTGCTAGAAAATTCGCAATGGGTGGGCACACGCAGGCCCGATTATTTTAGGGTGGGCACTATTAAAAATAAAGTGAGTTAAAAAAAATATAAAGGTCCTCCCTCACCTCGAGCTCTCCGGATAAAACTCCCCCCCCCCCCACCGCTGCCGTGAGCTACTTCTAAAAAACTCACTCGTCTTTCCGGACGTGTATATAGATGGTATCCAGATTGAGGAGACTACCTCGTATCTTGGCCATAAAATTTGTGTAAATAGAGAGAATGAAACAGATGAACTACTTAGGACTTAGACCAATAATAGGATTGACATGGGGCGCGTTTGTAAATCTGAAACATATATTTAAGTTAGATATACCAATATGTTTAAAAATCAATATGTTTAATCAATGTGTTCACCCTGTCCTAACCTACGGCGCTGAAACCTTAACACTAACCAAAAAAGCTATACAGAAAATCAGTGGGCACAGCGCGCAATGGAAAGGTCAATATTGGTATTAATTCGCAGATGCCATAAAAACATCGAAGTACGTAGAAAAACTGAACTCATTGACGCAATAGAGAAAATTGAGCGCGACATCTTGTAGGACAAAAGATGGATCAAGCGGATAGTGGAGTGGAGGCCCAGGTAGGACGCATACAGAAATAGAGGCCGGCGACTTAAAACGTATCCGGACAAATTGGATATAAACAGCACAAAATAGAAAGATGAGGAAGAAATTACGGGAGGCCTACGTCCAGCAGTGGACGACTGTGGGTTGATTGGGCAAGGTGGACTGGTGCTCACCCTGCCCCATCCCCTGGCGCCGCCACTGCGTAAATTGAGTCATAAACATATATATTTTTCCTACGAGCGTGCGCAAAGTAGTACTTTGCGCACGCATTTTTGTGTGCAAAGTTACACTTTTCCACACTAGTGCGGATAAGACTTTTATCCGCACTGGGTGCGGAAAAGTAAAACTATTCAAAAATCTCCTTGGTAGGGAATATTTATATTTATTTTAGTAGCTGTAAACTATTTTATGGCAATGTGAGAAGCCGTTGCAAGAGTATTCTCTTTTATCTTTTAATCGTAATTCCCGATATTTGTATTTCAGCTTAAAACGAAAAAAACTGTATTTTTTAAGTACCTCGTATAGTGATAAATGATTATAATATTGCCAAGCAACAATAAATGTACATGTCGATTTTGACACATGATGTCAGATTTTTCCTCAGTTTCTATGTCCACAAGAATCTACAAACACCGACACTTTTATTTTTATCAAATCATAAAAAGGCTTAAACACTGTTAAATAAATTATCATATTTTTATTTTTGTTGTTATCTGATATGAAGCTCGTAGGAAAAATGTTGTTCCTAACAAGTGCGCAAAGTGCTTTTCCGCACGCAAGAACTTATCCGAACTCCGCTTCGCGTCGTTCGTCCAACTGTACTTGCGTGCGGAAAAGTATCACTTTGCGCACTTGTTAGGAAAATAACTATATCTTTGTTACTGAAACAACATCCCTTTGCTGCTTTTTAAGGACTATTGTTGTTTAGATTTCATAATTAAAATATTAAAATTTTAAACTCATGCACTAGCTCTTATTGGTTTCAACTTTACCCCAAGGAAATGTTGCCAGATTTAAAGGTATTCCTTTAAATCCTTTTTGGAACCGTGTGGAAATGAAGGGTTTTAGTCAGAAATATAGTTAATATGGAGGGTTTTGGGGATTTAAAGAATTTGAAAGAAAGAAACTGACGTTTTTTATAGAATTAAAGAGAAATTTTAGGGAAGACTCAAGATTTTAAGAGACGCGTGGTTTTTTCAGAAATCACTTGCTGGTTACAAATTGTTTAAAATTTTTATGCAACCCAACCAGAAAGTTTTGATTTTTCCGCAAAAATTACATTTTCTTTGTCGATTCTGCTGCTTATATAGGTATTTACCACTAACCAGAATAAAATCTACCTGGTAGAACCTGTAATTTATGAGTAAGACTACTTAAAAGCTTATATCCAACAGTTATAATTCAATTATAAATTATTTGACAATTCAAAATTAAAAGATTAACTTTTACTGGAAAGTTAGAGGAGAATAGTGGGTAAAATAGAGCCTTTATGTTTCTAGGTATTAACTCGAATAATTCTGGATTAAGCCAAGCGTTTTAATATTTTATAAATTTAATGTACCTACCTAGTTTTAAGTTCTCTAGAAATTTGAGATTTTTTTTTATTAAAGGATTTTTTTAAGTGGAAAAAGGTCATGTTCTTTCGTTTATATTTGAGATAAATATATATTGTTGTTTTGAACGAATCGTTTAAATTTTATGCAATATAACTATATCCCGTTTGAAAGTAATATCGGTGTTTCCTAAGCAATCTAAAATACCTCAAGTTTTTATGAAAAAAACCTTATATGAACAGAAGTTTAAAGATATCTAGTTTCTAAAATAGGCATTGAGCTGCAAATTAATGAAAGATGGGAGAGGCACACCGAAGTAGCAAAAGAAATAGCCAGAAGCACTCTTATAAACAAGTGGCAAGAAAAATGGGACAATGGTACTTATGGACGATGGACCCATCAACTAATACCCGACCTCCAAAGATGGATAAATCGGCCGTATGGGGAAGTGGACTATTTTTTGACCCAGGCGCTGTCAGGGCATGGCTGCTTTAGAAAGTACCTATATGATCGCAACAGGGCCGACTCGGGAGACTGCATGTACTGCCACCAAGAAGATAATGCAGAGCACACACTTTTCAAATGCCCCCGGTGGGAAGAAACTAGAATCGTATATAGAGTAGAAACGGGCAGATTTTTCAATGTAGCCAATGTGAGGATGGACCTAGTAGACAACGAACAATCATGGAACCATGCTTATAGAGCGGTACGAACAATCATAGAAACTAAGGAAATAGAGAGCAGAGTCTAAGTCTACAGAACGGCCCGGGTACTGAAGTAATGCGAAAGCGGCTTCCGGTACCAGGTGCTAGGAAAAAAGGGGGAGGGTTTTTAGTCGGTAGGAATCCGACATACCCCACAAATTCCAACATGTGGAAGTCTTATGCAAGATTTTCCCTCCTCCGCACAAAAAAAAAAAAAGTTTCTAAAATAGGCAGGTTCTGCCATGTTATTAATTGCGTTATTTTTAATAAAATGCCATTTTTTTCCTACAATAAGCCGCAAATTAAAAAATGTCAAAAGACATTTTATGTCAGGTGTTAAATGATGAATATACAAAATTAAAAATATTAGTGGCGTGCATATATTTATATAAATTTAGTGTGTGTGGATAACACGCTATTAGTAAAGTAATCAAACTTTTGTTTACACTTAAACATTTCATCTGATATACAGTGTAATCGTTAAAAGTTTGATAAAAATAAAAAATTCTACTTTTAAGATAATTTAAAAAATAAAATTAAAATCAAAATTTCAACACCCTGTATTTTAAGAATTAGACATTTTTAAACCTACGTTTATATTAAGTCCTATAAAATTAATTTATAATATACCATGAAGAATTTGATATTTAAAATATTTTAGATTAGCTGGGAAACACGGACTGACAGATTTATAAGCATTAATGTCAAATTTCACCAAGATTTTTAATAATAATTAACCAACCAGTAACTTTGACTGTGGCATTGGCAGGCATTATTTAGTCATTATCGAAATTTCCTGAATAGTAAATTAAAAATTAAGGTAACCAGGCTACTTTGATTGTGAGAAAAGTATTTTAGTCAATAGTCAACTTCTTTGTTATTTATTATTAAAAATATTTATGCCACCCGATATAAATACATACTTCACTTACAGACACAACCAATTTTAGCGTCTACATTAAAACTCAAGATTAAAATGGATGGCCCTTGGATAATTTGCCTGACGCAATAGTTAATATTTTTGATGTTATTTGTTAAACGAAGATAAATTTAAAAAATATCATTTAAATTACGAAACATCCAACTAAAGTTCATATATTTTTAAGTTATTTTCTACATGGTTGTACCATATTTATCTGAATACCCCCATAAAATTAAAAGTATTAACCTCTGCTTTAGTCCCTGGATTATTGAACACCTTTACAGGTATTTAATTTGGTTCATCGGTTTTTCACTAGTTTACTACTAAACACGTGCTATACAACAAGTGTTTTAAAAATGTACGCAAAAAAAAATTTATTTATGTTTGTGTGTCTAATTGCTTTATGTGTTGTAACATCATCGTCGAATACTTTAGATGAAAACGAAACCGAAGAAGTAGTGTTTGTTGCTGAGGTAAGTAGATGAATATATTTAAAATTCTAATGTACAGACTGTGTTAAAGGTGTTTACAAAAACCAGCTACATATTCCTAAGAGCAAAAAGCCATTTACTTTGTAGCGAATATAGAAATTAGGTCTGGGGGGCTGAGGTCATAAAAAATTAGTATAGTCTTAATGTCTTTTAATTTTACGGCAGTGAAGAAATGGGTTTTTTCGTCTACTATTATAAATTTATCTATCCAGTACTTATTTTGGTAGGTTTTGGGAAGAGGGGGGGGGGGGGCTCCCAAAGCCTCTCCAAGGCGGGGAACTGCCTTTGTTCCACACCAACGTTCTTATTAATTAAAACCAACATTAATGCTATTTTCTTTCTTATAACTATAACACTAATAAAAATCATTGATTTTCTAGAATTTCCAAGAAGATCCAATAAAAGTTTCAGTAGAGTGCGTACAAACCAAATGGGGCTGTTTTGATCCTTCTGATGCGGCCGTACGTCCACGATTAGAGGTATGTTAGCATTTCGTATTTTTAGGTGGTATAGGTTTTGTATGTACCCATAATTTAATCTCGATTGTATGTTGAACACTTTAGTATAACCTTATTCATTATTCATACATACTCATCAAAAGACTTTTTATGTACCAATAAGTAGTATACAGGGTGCCCCCCATAGTGTGACAAAGTACAATACTTCTATTTTATTGTTAGATGCAAATTTCTTTTCTATAAGAGTTGTATACAACAAATCAGCAATACTAATTCCTTTTAAAAAAATAAACGTAGGATTAGATAGGTACAGTCAAAATAAATTATGTAAAGTACAACGACGTAGGTGAAAGGGAAAAGAAAACTTTAAAAAGCTGCTAAATAACTTAAAATAATTCATATTTATGTATAAGTAACGTTCAAATAATATCCCTTTAATGGAAAGGAAAGAAATAAGAACTCTAGTCCTTCCTACACCACTATTATATTATTGAAAAATTTGTTTTAAAGTAGAAATTTTCTACATGTTTTGAATGCAGAAGCATTTATATTCAGGAGAACAAATGAAATTAAGAATAAAATAGTAGATATAAGGGAATTATTGAAAAGATAATTTTTACATCAGCACTAATATAAGGTCTTAACCTTATTTCTTTAAAAAATAAAGTCTTATTGGAACGCTTCCCTTTTTACGGCAGCGTTATTTTTAACCTAAAAAGTCTATTTTTATTTTTGTGTTGTGAATTCTGTTTGGTACCTTTGTTAAGTGATTGTATTTAAGAAATTAACCGACACAAAACATAAAGTTCACCAATTTGAAGGTTATAATGCAATCATCTGTTTTTTGAGGTTCGGTTTGCCGCATAAGGGAAATAAGGAAACGTTATTTTACTTACAGTAACTAGTCGTAAATAGGGGAAGGCAGTATTTTATTATGGTTCCCATGATAATTTTTTTTTAGTGCGCATGCTTAGCTGTCATTTTAAGAACGACCATAATAAGGCCATTACCTTATAGCGTTTCCAATAATTCCCTATTAACCTTAACGGAGCCTTAAGATTATGATATGATGATGTCTACCCTTTTCTTCTTAATTTTATTTGTTAATAAATTTAAAATAAATTTTTCATTAATAAATCAGTCGAAGAAGACTTTGAGTTATTTCTTTTCTTCTAAATAACTCCATCTTATTCTTTAAATAATTTTTGATGATGTCAAGCAGGTTTCGGGAATGACGCCATTAATAATTGTAACAATATCTCCGTAGGACACCTACGTCAGTGTACTTTTCATGATTCATTTCTACTTTAGCTAGTATTGTTTCATGAATTAAAATACGTAATTTGGCCTAATTCTTATTTTTGGTGGTATATTAATAGAACCGTTGTCTATATATTTTTAAGAAAATTATTTTTGAATATATAGTAAAATTAATTAAGTTGAAAACAATGATATGATTATAATTTGACACAGTATACTATGTATTAAGTTGTCTGATAATTTGTTTGTTATATAAGGGTTAATTTACATTTCCATAGCTAATTTCATTTCTTACACATTTTTCATAGGCAGAGTTTTTTTACTATAAAACTTGAAAAATTCTCAAGATTAACAAATGACCTTCATAAAAGTGAAACAAAATATAGTATTCCATTAAACATTAAAACAAAAATAAGAAAATTAAGATTTTGACGTTTCCCTTACCCTGCATATAAAGACGACTAATTTGAATTTCACTAAATACCATATTATCAACCCTATAATAACAAAATAAAGAGTTGAATTTTGTGGGGAATCAGAAAACAATACAAGTTATATTCGCCAAGTTTTTTTGGGCCACCCCGTATACTCCAGCATAATTTTAAAATGTGCACCTCAAAGGTTTCTACAACTTTTATATTTCAAATTTTTATTTAATTCTTAAGATAAAGACGAAAATAAACTTTTACTCTCTCGTTGATTTACCTTGTACAACTCGTCCAAACTAGCGTGATATATGAGAATTGAGAATATTAAATACGATGTTAATGACCAAATTTCTCATATTTATTGTTTTTTTTGATGGAGTAAAGAACTGTACAGTCAGGAAAAATTCTTTAAAACTTTAGATAATTAAAATAAATCCAACACACGAGATAAAACAAGAAAGGAGCCATCTTTTTTAAATCCATGAATTAAGTCAAACAAAACAAATTTTCTGTTTCGACAACGAATTTCTTTCCAATATATTGTGTCACCTGTCTATTCGTAATCTTTGTATTTATAAAAATGTATTATTCAATTATAAATTAACCTGCCTTAACGTATTCTGTATATAAGAGCAAATACAATAAAGATATATCAAATCTTTTATTCGAATTACAAGGAAACATATTGTTTATTAGTTTACAGCTTTTAGTCATTCCTAATTTATGGTGGTTCTTAACCATAATCTTTTTTAGGTTGACGATGAGGACAAAGAAGAACAAAATGATGAATTGTCATTTCGAAGGCACTGCCAGTGTATACATGTACCAGGAGTTGGATGTGTTTATCCATGCGATTCCCCTGTACGCCCTTAAAATAGTGGAATTAAAATATTTGTGTTGGATTGAATAAAGCTTTTAAATTATAATTAACTAATCAGACCAGTTTCATTATAACGTCAATGACAGTGGTAGAAATGATATGCTTACAATCATAGTTATCTGATAAAGAAAGAGATTGGAGTCTACCAGATCACTTTGATTGTGAGCTATGACTGATAATGTCATTGACGTCACAATCAAAGTGTCTGGTTAGTTAATTATTTTTTAACATCTTTGTGCAACCCAACTTGAGACTCGGTTGTCAATTTAAAGTAATATCATTATGTCTATCTTTCTACTTTATTCTCACAATAAATAACAATTTTCCTGTTGAAAATTTTAAAATATGAATTAAGTTATCATATCTACTTTATAAGAAGATAACACATACACACAAAAAAAAAGAAAATTTAGTATTCGTGGGTTTAGGACAATAAAAACAATTCCTCTAAATTAAAAAATTGCTTCGATATTTATTGGGTCTTTCTCAAAGCTGCAACAAAACACCAATAATAGGGAATACATTTTCCAAGGAAAAGAAAAGAAAATTTATATAAAGTTAAAAAAAAATGATGTAATAAAAAGAGAGTTGTGTGTAAGATTTATTTTAAAATAATTTAAAATAATTACATAAATTATAATTTTTTCTTATACGTTCCTATATATAGAGTGAAAAGAAAAGGAATTTCATTAATGTATTCCCTAATATTGTTGTTTTGTTGCGGCCTTAAGAAAGACCCAATAAAAGGTCGAAACGTCGGAAATTTTTTAATTTAGAGAAATTGTTTTTATTGTCCTAAACCCACGAATACCTACCTACCAGGATTTTAAAATAGGACGCAAATTTCATAACAAGAAAAGTTAATATTAATATATGTCCTAAAGCCCTTCATTTTTGAGCCACATGGTGTTAACATTTTCAAAAAAATATATCTATTTTATCATAATTATTATATCATTCTTAGATATTTTTATGAAATTTTGTACACACCCCTTAATCATTAAGGAGCATTTTTTGACTTAAAAGGTTTTTTTTTAATTTTTACTAGTGACGTCCCTTCGGGGTATGAACTGAATATTTTTAAAGAAAAAAATAGTACGCCACTGATTTTTCTAAAAACCAAACTTATATTTAAAATCCTCATTTATTTTGGAGCAAATTTGGTCTTTAGACTTACTTTCGTATGATGCACCCTTTTTGCATAAAAAAAATAAAAACAAAAACAATTTTTTTCTTCGATTCATTGAGACTGCTTTCGATATTTTGTTGAAATTTGGTAGGCACTCACCATGAGTGAAAACACTTTTTTTTGTTTTTATTTTTTTATGCAAAAATGGTTCATCATACGAAAGTAAGTCTGGACCAAATTTGCTCCAAAATAAATGAGGATTTTAATTATAAGTTTGGTTTTTAGAAAAATGAGTGGCGTACCATTTTTTCTTTAAAAATATTCAGTTCAAACCCCGGAGGGACGTCACTAGTAAAAATTAAAAAAAACCTTTTAAGTCAAAAAATGCTCCTTAATGATTAAGGGGTGTGTACAAAATTTCATAAAAATATCTAAGAGTGATATAATAAATATGATAAAAGAGTTATATTTTTAAAAAAATGTACACCCTGTAGCTCAAAAATGAAGGGCTTTAGGACATAGGTTAATATTAACTTTTCTTCTTAGATTCACCCAAGGATTCACAACCTTAAGTATCGGCACTCAATTAAAAAACACCCTGTATATATGTCTTTCAAACCACTGATAAACCCATGAAAAAAAAATCTCGTTTTAAAGGTGTACGGAGCCTCTTAACTCAAATTTGTAACTTTGACAGTTACGCCCATTAATAACAGGGACTAAACGATATGAGCAAAAAGTAACGGTTTGTATCAGCTTAGATATAAAGGCAGTTCCCATTGTTAACTTAAATTTATATAATTTATAAATATTATACTAAGTAGAAGAATCAAAATATACTTGCTACCAAGATTCCTTCCAATGATATTATTTCCATTATTAATTTAGTATATTTATAGCTATAGCCAGCTATGGTGTGTTCGCGGATCTAGTTGACACTAGGAAAAAATCTTTACTATTGATTTTACGACCAAAAGAACATTATCTAGTTAGGAAACTAAATTTGCCATAAAAAACTTTAGATTAACTATAATACATTGGGAAAACTAGAAAATGCTTTAAGAGAGAAGTAATTAGTTAATTTATATTTCAATATTCAATATTTCAAAATTAAAATGAAAATCGACTGTCTTGAATTTTTAATTGAAAGGAAAAAATTACATGAAACTACTAATAATTATTCTAGTTTTAAATTATCTATTTTATTTTAAAATTTATATTAGGATTTTATGTTAAAACTTTGCTTAAGAAAATGTTTGTTAAAAGTAATAAATAATGATACTTTTCTCTTGAAATATTTTCATGTTTTCCTAATTTAAGAACATCCTGAACATCTATCTTCTCTTTAATTTAACCTTGTTTGATGGCAAATTGGTACTTTCAACAAGTATAATTTTTTTATAAAGAATAATGGCCGTAAGATCAATAATAGATACAGATTTTTTCCCATTGTGATGTCTATTCGCGGATACACTATAGAAAAAGTTGGTATTATGTTTTAAAATATATGCAATAAATAAATATCAAATACCATTTGGATTTTCTTGTATGTAGTAATTTGTAACTGAAAAATTGGCTGGCAAAGTTCCTTGAAATTGAAATGGGTTTTGTGCAAGCTGAAGAACATTTTTATAAAAAATAAAAAAAAAATAACGGAACTCGCTTTAAAAAATATTTATATAAATGCTGATAGCTTTTCAGAAAAATACTATATTGCGTGTTGAGTGTGGTAAAAAACATATTACGCACGAATGGAAAAATGTAGAAAGAGCCGCGTAGCGGCGAGTGCGGTAAGTACATGGGCGCGTAATTGCTTTACAACACGCAATTCGTATGCTTTTTCTGCGACTCTTACTAATAAATTAAAGATTGGTTTATAATTTATAAAGTATCGATTTAATTTTCAAATAATGACAATGTCACTGTCAGATATTCAAAACGCAAGATAGATACATGTCACGATTCGAGTGGTTCAAGGATTGTTATATTCTATACTAGGTATCATAACGCACAGTTGTGCATTTTTATTCTTTATACAAAGCTTTAAAACTTATAAGATATTAATAGATTCTAGGCTTGATTGGAGAAAACGTATTGACATTCTTGAGAAGACGGCTCAGTAATATTTTTCATTTAATATGATCAAGAAATATATCTATATTGTATACTATATTGTTAACATTCTATTAATTTGCTGGGGGTCAATCTGGGAGGTAATATGTCTTGGCATGATCACGTTGCCGCAATTGCCAAGGCAGCCGCACAGAAACTTGGTGTACTTTTCCGCACCAAAAGGTTATACACACCTTATCAACTTTTGACACTCTACAAAGCCCAGATTCGACCATCATTAGAATATTGCTCTCATGTCTGGAGCTCTGCACCCAAGCACACCCTTCGGCTACTGGATTCCATTTAAAGGAGAGCCGTTCGTCTGATCGGCGACCCCGAGCTGACCAAGACCCTCGATAGCCTGGAGCATCGAAGACAGGTTGGTGATTTGGCTCTCTTTTACAGATATTTCCATGGCAGGTGTTCGACTGACATTGCCCACTTGATTCCACCTAGAGCAATGCAAAACGGAAATACACGGCGAACCACTGCCGCTCATCCATATGTTGTTCAGCTTAGTACTCCTCGAACTTCATTGTTCAAGAATTCTTTCATCTGGAGAACGTCATCTTTGTGGAATGATCTTCCTGAGGTCGTGTTTCCCAATGAATACAATCTTCAACGTTTCAAGACCAACGTTAATCGCTTTTTTCGCACTCGCACCGCTCCCAGAGCGCCTTAAAGGATTTTTCCTACAGTGCAGGTGCTTTATTATAAAAAGAAAAAAAAAAACATATCCACTAACCAAACATTATTTCTTAGATACTTTTTGAAAATGCTATTCCAGGTAGTTAAAAGTTTTACTTATTGACCTATATGGAGCTATCTATTGTTTTTAAAATATCTTGAGATGTGGCTATTTACTATTTAAAAAAATTAAATTTAATCACAAAAGTATAGTAAAGTAAACAAATAAGTATACAAATATGGTTATAAATAAATTTAAGATCTGATAATGGCAGGAATAATCCCCAAGACTTTTCTTAAATTATATTGATAATAAATCAAAAAGTTTAAATACCTAATAAAGTATTTCCGATAGTGAGTTGAGAAAGTAAACAATGGAATATTTGTTTAATATGCAGGATTTATTTATTTACCACGAAAATACTATTATGGTTATTTTAATTTGTTGTTTGTGAGGGATGCTTTCCCCTCGAAGTGCTTTTTAACCACAATTAACTAACCAGCAAGTTCCACGCACGTATATCACTGACATTGGCAGAAATAATTTTCTTACAATCACACTGGCCCGGTTACCTTAGTTTTTAATTTACTAAACAGGCACCTTTGATTGTGAGTATATAATGCCTATCAATGTCATTTATGTCATAGTCAAACTTGCTGGTTAGTTAATTGTGGTTAAAAATCTTTATGCAACAATAGTATTTTACGTTATACAAGGCCGGTACGTGACTTATTACAGTACGAGTTGGTTTACGGAGGAGGCGACGTAGGAGCCGAGTGTGAAATATAAACGATTGCTGTAATAACATCTAACGGACGTGTATCGTATGATATTTTATTTCATTTTGTCATTATAATCCTTTTTAAAAAGATTTAATAGTAATGTTTATTACAAATTTTAAAATATAAATGCGACTGTCTTTTGCTTGTCTCTGTCAAATAGATAAAATTATGTTTAAGTAAATAATATAAATATAGATTAAATAAAATAAAAATTACTAACCTTAGTTAAGCAAAATATTTGTAAAATTATAAAAGAGAGTCTATAGTTGCGTAATATTTTTCATTTACTAAAGTTGGTAGAAAATTTTTTTTTACAAGTTAAAGTATCTAAACAGAGTTACTTGGTATTGATAAATATACAGGGTGTCCGGTAACTTATGGGCCGTAGAGTAACTGGAGAGACTAGACATCAAACTAAGCCGATTAAGTCATATAAGTTTTTTCGGATTGTTACTCGTTCTAGAGATACAGGGTGTTGAAAGTAAAAGTTTATTCTCGAAAATAAGCCATAATTTTAAAACGGTTTAATGAATCGAATTGAAAGTTGGCAATATTATGTTTTTATGAGCAAGAAATAAGAAGTTGTAGAAATCTTTAAGTTTGAAACTAGAGGGCGCTAGTTGCATACACTGGGCTTCATAAATCTATAATTTTTTTTCTTACCTGTGATATTAGGTGTTTTTCAATTATAGTTTCTTAAAGAAGGACATTTTTTAAGTCAAAAAGGTGTACTTGATTGATCTTAATATCTTTAACGGTTTTCGAGATATTTCCCTTTAAACATCCCAAAGCATAAAAAAAAATAGTACCTACATAATTAAATTAATAATACATAAATTATATACACCCTGTATCTCTAGAACAAGTAACAATCCGAAAAAACTTATATGACTTAATCGGCTTGTTTGATGTCTAGTATCTAGTATAAGTTTTTTTTTTGATAATTAAGATAATTTAATTATGTACTATGTTTTTTTGTGCTTTGGGATGTTTAAAGGGAAATATCTCGAAAACCGGTAAAGATATTAAGATCAATCAAGTACACTTTTTGACTCAGAAAATGCCCTTCTTTAAGAAACTATAATTGAAAAACACCTAATATCACAGGTAAGAAAAAAAATTATAGATTTATGAAGCCATGTGTATGCAACTAGCGCCCTCTAGTTTGAAACTTAAAAATTTCTACAAATTCTTATTTCTTGCTCATAAAAACATAATATTGCCAACTTTCAGTTCGATTCCTTAAACCGTTTTAAAATTATGGCTTATTTTCGAGAATAAACTTTTACTTTCAACACCCTGTATCTCTAGAACGAGTAACAATCCGAAAAAACTTATATGACTTAATCGGCTCCAGTTACTCTACGGCCCATAAGTTACCAGACACCCTGTATAGTCAAAACAAAATAAAAATTACTAACTTTAGTTAAGCAAAATATTTAAAAAATTGTAAAAGTAGTTGCGTAATATTTTTCATTTACTAAAGTTGGTAGAAAAAATAATTTTACAGGTTAAAGTACCAAGGTACCAGTCCAAAGGCCTCTTCTCTCTGTTCAATAATTTGAAAACATTTGGCTTAGTTGGTTAGTTAATTTTAAACTACTGAAATGCTGTGACTTTTTCTGCTGCAGGTAAAAAGAGATAGATAATGTTATGTACGTAAAAATGTATTAAGTATTTTTTTACATAAGTATTACATTTTAGTTAACTGTATAGTATTTTTTAGGCTTAAGTAGCTTTGCTACAATAAAAATCCCCCAAATTCGGTTTCACATGGACAGCAAATTTTATATTGCACCCTTGTGGCTAAAGGCCTTTTTTATATTGGGTGCAATTGCAAGAAAATTAGAAAAATGGCCTGGAAGCATGCGCTTCGACGACGTTTTAATCAGCTGATGCACGTTTTCCCATTTAAAACCTGCATTAGCTGTTTAAAACGTCGACAAAGCGCATGCTTTCAGGCAAGTTTTTCTTGCAATTGCACCCAATGTAAATAGGCCTTAAGGCTACTAACTGGTGGGCAGTTCGACGCGACATGCTTAATGGACGACGAATAACACTCGAAAATGAATATAAAAATTTTATTTTTTTAAACATCATAGAGGAGTGAAAAACATAACCCAACTTTATGTTTATCTTTAATTCGTTTGAGAAAACAATTTTCTATTATGAATATGGACCTCACAAAATGTCAATAAATGTGTTGTTGCATGTTTCACAATAATTATTTATACTACAAGGGATGTAAGTAACATAAACTAGTCGAGAATGATTTTGCGCCCGAGCGAGAGCGAGGGCTGGCAATAAAGTTCGAGACTAGTAAATATACTTACATCCCGTGAAGTATATAACGTTTTTTTCTCCTCCCCGCAGAATTTATTCTTCGATTTTTATTAGTTTAATTCGATACGTTTCGCATGAAATTATTGGCAGCTTTGACCGATTTATCATAAGTATTGGTATTTTATCAACAACGTTAAGCTAATAATTAATTATCAAAAATTGAGAGAAATTGAAATTATTAATTTGTATAACAGCCAAATGGATATAGAAGAATCAGCAAATATCGCTTGTCTGTCGCTGTTGCCAGAAAAATCGACGAAGAGGTATAAAGCAACGTATCAATACTACTTCAAGAAGTGGTGTCAAACAAAGACTGCTACTGCAGTTTCAGAAACCGTGCCTTTGGAGTACTTTTACGAAAAATCTGCTGTATTAAAGTCTTCCTTAAGCTTATGATGTGAATATTCCATGCTGAAGTCCACCCTTTTCATAGAGGAAAACATATATGTATCCTAAACTTCGAGCACTTAAAAAAAATGACTGATATAAACCCAAAAAATCTAATGTGTTTGACAGGAAAGATGTAAATAAATTCCTGTTTGAATCCCCCGATGATATTTATTTAATGATGAAGGTTGTAATGATAATGAATATTGCTGGAGCGTGCCGGTCTAGTGAACTCTGTGCAATAAAATGGACAATGTTGAATTAAGTGTGTCATATTTGTTACTATTCCTGATTTCAAAGATGGAATGGCACGTAAATTTATAGTGACTAAAAGTGATGATGAGAAGGTTGTTAGTTCGAAATTACATTGATATAAGATTCCACATGACGAACTTTAATCCTCGCTTCTTCATACGATATCATAATGAAAAGTGTTTAAACCAGCCTGTCGGTAAAAACTCTATTTCTTCAACTCCAAGTAAAATTGCTAAATTACTGAACTTTCAGAATTTTAGGGAGTGTACTGGACACTCCCTTAGAAGAACGTTGGCCTTTATTAGCGACTACTGGAGTTGATGTCTTAGCTCTCAAGCGGCATGACGGATGGAAATCTGCAACTATTGCGGAAAGTTATGTAGCGGAGAGCGTTAACAATAAAATGAAAGTTGCATATAAAATATTATATAATATAACGAAGCCAGAAGTCTCCTGCAGTACTTCAAGAGAAACAGAAAACTTGTTTAGAGATGGGGAAATTATGGAGTCAGAACATTTCATACAAATTGAGAAAAAAACGAGTAAACATTTATCCAAATTTTGTACATAATGTAAATTGTAATAATTGTACTATTAATATTTATATTACTTAAGATTACTCAATTTTATAAATCATTGTTTTTATATGGCATAAATTATTACCACCCAAGGGTGGTAAGTTGACTTACAACCCATCGTCGAGGGCAATCGATACCTTTTTGGACTTACGTCCTTCAAAATGCGTTGTTTACAATATAGAGAGGAGAAAAACACTTTTATTGACCTTCTAGAGAATAGTCCCCTAACCTGTATATTAAAAAAACAAACTATTATTTTAACTCTGATATTTTTACACAAAAAAAACTGGATTTGTAAATTACTGTCGCATGATGTAGTAGGCAACGGAATAACTGTCAAATTTGTGCCCAAATTTAATTTTCCTCGAGTTAATAGTTATTTTCAAGATGCTACCTATGACCGGTACAGTTTTATTAATTTGCACATAAATATTACTTTGTAAATGAGAAAATATTTCGTACGTTTACCAAGTTACTAATAAACCCAAGATTAAAGAACATGCCGAAAACCGGTTAAAAACTTAGATTGTCAGCGGGTAACCAGTTAAATTTTATAATTTATTGGTTGATGACAGTCAAAATGGATTATCAACATTTAAAAACATATCAA
This sequence comes from Polydrusus cervinus, assembly GCA_935413205.1. Lineage (NCBI taxonomy): Eukaryota > Metazoa > Arthropoda > Insecta > Coleoptera > Curculionidae > Polydrusus > Polydrusus cervinus. Next base: position 51,335,188 of record OW284514.1, read on the forward strand.
TTAAATAATCTTCCAGAACGGAAGATGTCGGAAACTTACAGTACCTAATGCTTTTAAAGATATTTTACATTATTGACTGAGTATCTAGCGCGATATTCTTAGTGGATCTTATTAATTGGATTCATCTGATTAGCAATCAGTTTAATTGCATTTTTCATTAGGTACTACAAGTTACTATATATTTTCCATCTAATTTGAAAATTCTAGATCCTGGACCTTTTTTTGTCTTCGTTATAAACACCAAGAATGTATACGTTTTCTTCTCTATCTTTTTATGACTTTAAGAAATAAATTTAAAAAAATATCAACCTGTATTGTTTTAACTAGTCATGATAAAAGATAAAATATTTTTTTTATATTTTAGCTTTTTCTAGGTTCATCCAAAATGTAGATATAATTTGGAATTTTTGGGAATCCAAGCACCATGAAAACGTCACGCCAGTTGACTGACATTTCCGTTTTTATAATAGTATATTACATAACAACTGATGAAAGTGATAGGTACTTTTCAAACGAGGAGATATTTAGCACGAGGCGTCAGCCGAGTGCGGAAATTCTTTTAGTTTTAGAATAATCACTTTCACACGAGTAATGTATACTATTTTTCCTACGACCACAAATAATTATTAAAAAAGCCTTTGATTTGTGAAAAAATATTTCAACACTCGTGTTGAAAAAAAAATATCAACACTAGTGTTGAAATTAGCATACTTAGGATTATGTTCCACTTATCTGGTTTCATAGTTTGTCAATAGGCTTTTCCTTTATTTGTAGTTTAACTTTTTCATTTTTTCATGTTTTACATATCATAGGAAAAACTAATTCTGGATTGACTTCTAGATTAACCAGAATAATTTTTTTAAAATTTAATGAAGGAAAGATGCAATAAACATAGATTTAAAAAATCCACCCAGCAAGGAAGATTTTCAAAATAATTCTATAATTATTTAATGTTTTTATAAAAAAAAGTCAAATACTCCTGATGGGATTTGAACCTGTGACCTTGCGATCTGTAGTCTAGAACTGTTGTTTAATACATGACACTTTGTTCAGCGCGATTTGTTTTTTCTGGTAATAGATTTTCCAGTATATTATTAACATTTTTTATTATTTTAGATGGCGTATTTTCATACGATAAATAAGTTAAATACTGCTTTCTAAAACTTGTTCTTTTTATATTTATTATATTAATAAAATTTTATATATTAATATTTATTTTATAAATAGGGATGGTCTGTCAAAGTGGCACTATATGTTTAAATTAAATAGTGTGCCTTGATGTATTTCAACACTAGTGTTAAAATATATTTTTTTTTAACAAGGCTGTGATATACGGCGCTATCTAGCCAAATTAACCGTGTTTTTTTTCTCATTTTCATAGGTGGTTGTAGGAAAAATACTTTACGTGTATTGCTTTAAAATGAAAACTTCAAGGGTTCTGTGATTACCGAATCGAATATATTTTTAGGAAAATCAAATCTATTGTATGCCCAGCGGTAATTGGAACTTCTAGATAAGATATAATTGCTAATAAAATGAGGTTAAATCGCATTAAAAAAATAACTCATATATGTCTGCGAAGAAATTTATTTTAGCAACAAATTAAACTAAAAACCAAAATAAAATTTAATTGGACATTTTAAATAACAAAGAAAATATTTTTGCTTCATTGCCACTGGTCGCAGGGCCGATTTATCCATTAGGCAAGAAAGGCAGCTGCCTTGGGCAGCAGGTTGATGGAGGGTGGCAAAATTTTTTTATGAAAATACTATCCGAAAATGTAAAAAGTAAAAATCGGGCTGATTTGTTTAGCCTTAATTGTTAATTTAAAATTATTATTTGTTTTTGTATGTTTTTATTACCTACCACTTATCAGTGTTAAAAAATTCTTTTAAAATCAAAATATGTTTACTTAAATTTATTAGTGAGAGGAGGGCGGCAAAAAAATGTGCCTTAACGCGCCCTGACTGGTCGTAGGTAGTAGGTATACAATCATGGTAAAGTACCGTTTCATCAGTTCCCATTTCGTCAGTTGATGTAAATCTACCTGTATTTGCCCCTGCTCGTCAGTTTGTATTGTAATGAGTTTTGAATAGTGCAGTTTCGTCAGTTGAATACTAACCTATATCAAACAAGTTTGCAAAAATGCAGCTAAGGTCATTATTGTATGAAGGGTATACTTTAATAATATTTATCTTATTTAATAGGCGTACTATTACTTTATTAAGTACTTATGAGTATTTTGATATAACCCTGTTTTTGTCCATTTCGATAGTAGCTTTTCAGTTATTTAGGATATTAACATAGCAAGTATATGATTTCATTGGATGGTGACCACGTTCTTGTAGGTATAGGTAACATTTGGGGTGGTAAATATTGGTTATTTGTTAATACATTTTTGGAAATATTTGAAAGACTTTAGTTTCAGTATTACAGATGAAAAATTCGAAAATATTACCTTGATATATGTACATGTCTTCTGTATCTGTCACCTAGTATTTTTTTTAACTGTAAACATCTGTCCACAGTTTCTTAATTCGGGTAATCGTATTTTATGCAATCTTTGCATTTAAAATAATAACTTTTTCACTCACTGATAGTGCGCCTATGGCCGACACCGAAATTGAGCCGAACTGAACGGAATTTCCCATTTTATTACTCTACACCTTCCTGAAATAGACTATAACTAATAGAATATTTTAACATATAGATAAGTATCGGAAAAATTTTCTTTTTTTTTTAAATAAACAAAAGTTGTCAAAAGAAGGGTTGCGGAGTTTTCTTTCATTTCATCAGATTGATCATTAGACGTATTTCGACATATCGACGTAAGAGCGTTTTCACACGGCACCATATATCGCGCGCGACAAATGGTCGCAATATTGCTTTTACACCAAATTATATGTTTTCTAATGAGCCATTTTCACACACAAGCGATATTAGAGAACACATAATTTGGTGTAAAGCAATATTGCGACCATTTATCGCGCACGATATATGGTGCCATGTGAAAGCGCTCTAACGAAAGAAAGGAACAGTGGTTCAACTATTTTAATAGTAAAATACATAAACTTTCAGAAGGATACAGCACAAGGCGACATCTAGTGAGGATATTGGACACTTCCAAAGCTAATAAAAATAAGTAAAAATTAAAGATGGAATCACGGGAAAGATACGCGTCATAATTACTGGAGTCCCATTAAGCTGCGCCAAAAAAAAATTGTATACCTCGGGACCCGAAAATACCTCCCCGGTCGTAGTCAAACCGAGCAATACACAGCATGAATACACTCGTCGTTGTCATGGTAACCATCGGTTCTCGTCGCCCATAATATTAAGTAAAACCGCCCCGCTATATTTCAGGTATTTTTCTGCCGGAGAGGATGGTGCGCCAGTAGTAGGACACAAAAAACGAAACGATTGGGTCGATATTAAGAAATTGCGCCATCTGCCAATCACTTCTTTAAACAAATTAAATTTTTCAATTTGTGAGTATTCTCTGGTGAAGGAGCACTTCATTCTCTTCTTCTGAATAACCGCCACTGCTTCTACACACTTTTACAATCATAATCATAATGATCAATAAAATCACAAGAGATAATCCATCTTTTCTTCTCTTAAACAACAACGTGTAACCTTCTTTAATATTTAAATAACAGTTTCGGAAATTCACAATTTCGATCTCACACGCTCGTCGATGTACAAGATTTAATTTTCGGAGGTCCGATAAAGAGGCGGTAAATGACCGGTTGACGGCGTATCGCCATTGGCCCGGGTCGTTCTTCGGCCACGCTACCGGTTGGTTACACTGGTCACATAATAATGATAATAATAACCGCGATGGTAATGATGAGCTCGACTAACGTCGGTAATTGCAAAACCAGCATGGCTTCTGCGTTCTCTCGTTATGTCAGAGCCGAACGACTTGGGTAATCGGCTTCGCGAAGGAACTTTACCATTATACGACGCACCGTTTTCCGGTTTTGACCGATATGCGTGACATTCAAACATTTTTGCGCGAGTTATCCGGAATCACGCCACTATTATAAACGTATTAGGCTAGAAAATGACTTGCCTAGAATTTTTATGGCTTTTTCAAATAATTGTCCATCCAAATGGTAATTATATACCTACTTAAATACTTTTAAAAATAAATAATTGTATTATCCATTACTTTCTCAGAAAAAGCAGTGAAATTACTTCAAATTACCATTGAATAAAAGATAATAACATTACTTATTATAGTTACAAAAAAGAATTTAAAAAATAATTAACATTTTCAATTATTTTTTAATTGTGTCTTTTTTTATTTTTTTATTTACAAAGCAGTATTTTTTCTTGTTAATAAAATTTTTAACAGCGTAAGTCGCAGGCGAATATTTTAATATTATTTGCAAAAATACACACACTATAATTTTTATAGTATTTTTATACAAACGTAATAAATCATAAAATAATAAGTTAATATGTTGTGAGTGTCTATCTACCTATTTTAATCTTCTTTGAAAGGATCCCTGTATTATCTGTATTTTCAGTTTAAACATCCGCATAACTACTAAGCTTTGCATGACTCACATTTTATTATTCTTTTAGAATTAATATGGTTATGATACACATTAGTTATTTTAGCAGTACAAGTCGCAAGCGAATATTGCAATCTTATGGGCAAAAATACACACGTAATTGATTTTTACAATACAATGATAACCAATTATAATACTTATGATAGGACTTTTATTTTTCTATTCCTTCTGGAAATCCCTATGGATAATCAATAATAATAATACTTCTTTATTTCAAATTAAAAACTGCAATCACATAGTCAAGGCAACCTATAAAATGAAATGACGTCATAAAAAGAGTTTTTTTCTAGGCTCACAGATCATGTTCGAAACACTCCTATATGGTATATGGCTCAATTTCGGTTACCAACCTTATAGTATTTCCCCATCCTCTTATTCTATTAATCCCTTTAATTTTAATTTTTTAACTTATTATATAATTTTATGCACACATAATATGGGCTCTTTTTTGTTAGTGTTAAACGATGAGATGGATACCTACAATAAATTTTAAATTCTTGTATTATAACTATGGTCATTTAATGCCTGAAATATTTCTCTGTTTTTAATAACCAACGCTAAATACTCATAGATATATAGTGTGTACATTGTCATTATAGTTAGCACCTTAAAACACCCCTACAGGTGAAGTAGATATATATTTTAATTTTTATATCAATCTCACCATTCTTTTTTGCACCACACTATTTGCAATTTAGAACAACTACACTTGTAAATTATGCCGTAACTTAACACAAATTCAAAATTGGCTAGATACAAGATTTTAATATATTGGTATTTTAAAAACATAAATAACTTAGAGTCTGTTGTTTCTTGAACGGTAGTAGAGCTTTGGACTTGCATTGTGTTTATTTGTTTTGGATCACAACGTTTCTACTGATAAGTATCTCCAGTCGTCTTCAGGTAAATACTAATACTAAGTTTGTTTTTTTTTGTCGAGGAAAACTTAGTCTCCATTTCTCTCTTTAGCTCAATGTTGTTTATGTTTAAATTATCTGGAAGATTTATTTTCTTTTGTTTTGTTCTAATAATAATACTTCTTTGCTTCTATTCAAAATAATGTGGTTTTACTAAACCATTTATTTATTTCCACAATAGCTTCTTCTGCATTATAATTTAATTCTAAAAAGTCCGTTCCAGCTACTAATACATTTGTGTCATCAGCATAGTTATTGAAAAATTACTTGCTACTATACTAAGGTCATTTATATAAATTATAAATAAAATAGGCCCGAGAATGACTTCATGAGCTATACCAACAGTATCCTTTTTAAAATTTGATTTAATTGTTCTGTTTCCTTTCTAAATTACTACTGCTGTCTATCTGAAAGGTAAGATCGCATCCATGCGATGCATATTTTCAGTTTTAAAGATCCGTATAACCACTAAGCTTTGCATGACTCACATTTTATTGTTCTTTTACAATTTGTGTGTTATGACACAATTCTTGAAAATATAATACTTTTAAAACATCATACTCTTAGGTGCGAATTATTTATCTCCTGGTAACTTTACCATCCAGATAATTTCTATGGAAACAATTTTCTCAACAATGGCTTCTTTGGAAATTGTCTTGCTCATAAAGTTACCAGGAAATGGATAATACGTGCCTTAAGGATACCCTTTTAGCTAAGGGCGAAGGAGTTGTATTTAACCAAGATACCCAATTTATGTTTACCCTTTTAATTAAGTATTAAGGGACCGTCATCACTGTCTAGGATTTTTTTTACGTTTTTGGTAAATATTCATAAGGTTTTTTTTTCGTAAAACCGTTTATTAAGACAAAATTTACAATCTAAGCATATATAGAAACTTACATTTTTTACATTCTATGCATATATAGAACTCAAACCTTAACTTTACTAAATATTCCTATATGGCTCACACCGTTTAAAATATTTTGTCTATTCACGCCGAGAAAGATCTACAATTCATTGTATTTGTTCTCTGACCGTCCCCAGAGGCTATAGACTGTATTTTATTAAAATGAAAAAATTTTCCTGAAAAAGTTCCTAATTTTGTAGAACCTAATTATTTTGTACCTTCTAATTCTTAAAATACTTTTAAAGTCCTCTAGGTTATCTTTTTTCACTTCACTATTATAATATATTAAGGCACTGATGTAAAATAGCCACACATATTTATCTCGAATATCTTGAAAATCTACCTCCAATAAACTTATACAATTTCCAAAATTATTAATATCCTTTCCAGATTGTTTGCCTATTACGCTATTTAGCCAATTCCAGATCACCTTTGCATAAACACAATTTTTAATTAGATGCATGGTATCTTCCACCACCTTACATTTTTGGCATTTATCGGACTGTCCTATTCCATGCCTGAGTAACTTTTGTGAAACCGGTACAATAACATTTATTGTTTTGTACACAGCCGAGCGCCATTTTGTGCGTATCTCCGAGTTTGACAAGGATGGCCATACTTTTTTCCAGTTAATTTGTTGATATTTATTTTCAATTTCCGGTTTTTGAAATTTATTATCCATTAGCGCCTTATAGATATCTTTTGTTTTAATCAGAATATCTCTGTCAAAATGTAAGTTGTTATCCGTTAGTTTAGAAAGAATCTTTTTAAAAAAGGGATTAGTGACTCGTGGGAAGTCTTCGAAAATACAATTCATTGAAGACCTAAACCAAACTTTGTTTTGGATATTTGTCCATGACAGAAACTGCGTTTTTAATAACAGAGCCAAAGCCTTATTTTCAAGATGTATTAAGTTTTGACCTCCTATTTTATTACCTAATTCTAATTGCTGTCGTTTTACCCTATACAGACACCCACTGCAAATATACTTACCCGTAATTAACACAAATTTTTGACATAATTGGTTCGTTAACGGCAGAACCTGTGCTAAATACCAGACTTTTGCCATTAAATAAAAAATGTTAACTTACCAATTTTTCCTGATTAAATCTAAATTCCTAAGATTATTTGTTTTAATGTTGTATAATATAATATATAATATTTGTTATAATGTTTTTTTTTTTTTTTTTTTTTTTTTTTTTTTTTTTTTTTTTTTGGATGGAAAACCTTTTATAGGCACCAGGTACTTGTTCAACCTTTCCCCGATAGTGTGAGACTCCTTATACTCACTAAAAACCACCGTTAGTGTGTCACTCAATTGCACTTCACGGAACCATCATCTTTGATATCTCCTTCGTGAAGGCAACGTGTGAACCCTTTCTCTTACTACATCTCTATGCCATTGTGCTTTTGTATACCATATTTGCTTAGTTTTCGGCTTGGTTTTGCATTAATACTTCTCTGTTTTGTTTGTGTCTTTCTTCGAGTTCTTTAGTTTCCAGTATCTTTTTAAACATTTTTTGTATTTCGTACCAGTTTTCTCTAGATTTAACCATAGTGTCTATTATGTTGTCAGGTGTTAATTCAATGTTTACCCTGGTTTCTGTCTCCTCTCTTAGCTCTCTCCATCTTCTGCAGTTGAAGATTGTGTGTTCTGGAGTATCGACCCCATTGCAAAGTATACAGTTTTCTTCTGTGTCTTTTCCAAATTTTTTTGCGTATGTTCTATACATCCCGTGTTCTGAAATCGCCTAAGTAGTATAATAGTCTACGTTTCTATGTTTACATTCGATCCATTTGTTGATATCAGGAATGAGTCTTTTGGTCCATTGGCCTTTCCTTGTGTTGTTGTTCCATCTTTTCTGCCATTTTTCTATCGTCCTGTTTCTTACCTTGTGTTTGTTATAATGTTATAGTATTTGTTATTTTGTTCCAGTTAAGACTTATCATGTCTTTAAAATTTTTTGTTATATACATACCTATAATTTTAATATTTTCTTTTACCGGAAAATCGTATAAGTATCTTTCAGAACTTACCCATTTACTCAGTAGCAAAATTTCTGATTTTTATATATTAATTTTTGCATTGGAGCCCAGCGTAAAGATTTCTATGACTTTTAAAAGTTTTTTTATGTCCGTGTGATCCTTTAGAAAAATCGATTAGTCATCAGCATACGCTAAAACTTTATACGTTCCATTATGCAGATTTACACCCTCAATCACAAACCTAATAAGCTCTATAAGAGGCTGTATGCTTATACTAAATAGTGTCATTGAGAGTGGACAACACTGTCTGATTGAAGTTTCAATTTTAAAAGAATCTGACAAAAATCCATTTAATAATATCTGAGATTCCGCCCCACTATAAAGCTTTTTTAAAATGTTTATTATAATAATATTTAATCCCATAGTTTTTATTACTTTTCATAGATAGTCATGATTTACTCTATCGAAAGCTTGGTTAAAATCTAAACCGAATAACGCTCCACTTTGTTGTTTATTCTCATTAAAATATAAGACAGCATCTCTTAGAACCAACAAGTTGTTGAAAATGGACCCATCTGTACCGCATGATTGTTCTTTTCCTATTATTTTGTTGCATTTTTCTTTAATTCTTTTTGCCAACATTTTTGTAAAGAGTTTATAATTACCATTTAAGAGAGTGATTGGTCTAAAGTTACTTGGGCTATTAGCGGTTTTATTTTTGGGTATTAATGTAACAACACCCGCACCAAATTCATCAAGTGGTGTAACCCCTTTCACCAAAATCTTATTTAATATGTACGTAAGATTATCACCGATTTCTTCATAAAATACTTTATAAAATTCATAGGTCAGCCCATCTATTCCCGGTATTTTCTTCTTATTAGATTCCTTCAAAACATTAAAAATGTCCTCTTTAGTAATTTCCTTGATTAAGTCTAAACTTTCCTGTTGGTTTAATTTTTTTGTTATGTGGGCAAGCAGAACCCTTGTTTTTCTATCATTCGTACATGATTTGGCCAACTTTTTTTTAAATTACATGTTTGCATACCGCAACATCTCATTTGTTTTATTAATGTCTCTACCTCCTTCCGTTTTTAGGGTTGTGATTGTTAACTTTTGTTTTGTTCCTTATTTGAATTATATCAAACAGACTGTACCTACCTATATTTACTCTATTTATATTTTTATCGTAAAATTTGATTTCATTAAAGCGTTCTTTCAGTTCAAAAATAATAATTTTTAATTCGCGTAATTCTACTAAGGCATCTTGCTGCCCCTCATTTAATTTATTTTTTGCCTCAAATAAAGCCGAATAATAAAAATCTAACATATTTCTTTCTTCAATGGCCCGATTAATTTCAACTGACTTAAAAAATGACTTTGCTCTTTTCTTAAAAACACGAAACCACCATTTTATTTTATTTGTGTCATAAAGAGGGTTCCGTTTTAAATAAGCAATCTCATTTCTAAAATTTTCCACCGGATCATCTCCGAGCAAGGATTTTTTAATTTTCCAATACCCATAACCGTATCTTACATATGCACAGAATTCGGCTCAATTTTAATATAAAATAGGAGAGCATGGTGATCTAAAATGGCTGCAGACCTAACTTCATATTTGTGTAATATTTTGACGGATTCTTCATTTATATAGGCCCTGTCTAATCGTGTAGCAGTATTTTGTCTAAAATACGTAAACTCTACTTGGTTCTTATGTAACATTTCCCATATATCTACCATATTAAGATTTTGAATTACATTTACTAGAGTTTTGCATAGGTTTGCATTATTATTTGAGTCTTTTTGTTTTATTACACAATTAAAATCGCCTAAAAGGATAACAGGCACGTCAAAACCAAGGTGATTTGTCAACTTGTTTCGAAAATATCTGTTTCTTTCACCTTGGTTTTGGAATTATGATGGTGCATATATATTTATAAACCTAATGTTATCGATAGTAGCCGAGATTATCCGACCGTCTGGTGACCATATTACGTCTTTAATCTGTGAGCCTACCCTATATAATAATACCAGTACCCCTCAGAGAGAGCCCAACATTTGTTAAAAAATCACATATTATTACATCTACAGTTAACTCCTGTAAAAAAACAAATGTCTATATCGTTCCTTTTTATAAAGTCATTTAGTAATGAATGTTTGACCGTGTTTTTTAATCCGTTACAATTTAAACTACAAATTGTTTTTAATTGCGCCATTGCTAACAAAAAAGGAGAAAGAAAAACTATTAGTTTCGAAGCACTTACTTTTTACGGGGCTGTGTGGCTTTAATCTTTCCGTCTATGGTTATGTAGGACGGGATTCTGTTTTTCATGACTATTATGACCGTCCTGATTCCATTGTCCATGGGGTAGAAATCATCTCCAGTCTATTTTTCATTTCTAATATTCCTTACAATTCCGTAATGTTTCAGAGCTATCTGAATTTTCATGTTACATAATTCTAGGGGTAGATCATAAATCCGTACGACCGTCTCATCGTATTCTTCGCTAATTGGAATATTATATTCCATAACAACTTCATCGACAAAGTTGACATAACCGTCGGTGAATTTATTAATTATTGTTGTTTTTACCAATAAATCCGTAATTAGTTGTACTTATACCTTCGCCGTCATTAAAAAACATTGGATACCTACCCTCAATTTGATCAACTCTAAACCCAAATATTTTTTAAATCCATTTATGTATCTCCAGCTGGCTGGGTTTTCTCCTAGCCATTTTAGAGTCCAATATAATTTTTTTTTGCGAATCCCAAGTCATTTCGACCGGTCGAGATATCACTAGTTTTTTTTCGCGTTTTTGCTTGGAAAAGAAACTACCGATAGTCAGTTTTATTTATTTTTTTTCCTTTTCTGAAAAAACAAACTACATCAATGTGATGTATTATGTTTTTATAATATTAATGGTTCTTGGGGGAGGTCCCCCCCCCCCCCTCAGCGATGCCAGTGGTGTCGAGGTACAAAAAAGCATAAATATTGAAATGACGAAAATGTTAAATCTATTTTTCTTTTAAATTAAAATAAGACCTAAATTCGCAATCAAGTAAAACTTCAGGTTAAAATTCCAACTTCTATTTGTTTTAATTTTATAATGATTTTTTTACCTACTGTCCTTTTTGTCTGGAAATTTATTTCGCATTGCATCCATCATCCCTCCCAAAATCAGTGGCCTCAGCTTAAGCTACATAGCCAGCTCGTCTAAGCAATTTCCCAATCAATCAAAGCAAGTGTTTATTTTAGCGGAACAACATATTTGTTTTGTGTTATTTCTTCACCTGTTATGTAAAAGTCAATTTTTTTGTCACGACACTAATATTTTTTCAATGAACTTTGTTTTATCGTGAATAAATAAAAATGTCTGTCGAGGAACACACGACCACGATGCAAGTCTTGATTTGTTAATTGATTAGCTAACTAATAATGGTACTAGAACCTGTAAAATTTTGATGCGTCATCCAAAGCGATAACCAAGAGAAAACGATATAAAAAAATTAAATATTAATAGTAGACAATTAACTCCATGGATTGGACAATAATAAAAATGTACACACATTTCTGTCTCTCTGTAGTCTAGTTTTTTCTTGTTAATCTGCTTTAAAGAATGCATACGTTAACCCTTAATTTGATATTGTGTCCTATAAGATACAGTGTATTTAAGTTACTTTAACTTATTGTACATTTAATACTTTAAACGAAAATATTACATGAGTTACTCCAATTAAGTATATTTTATTCAAAATAATTGAGAGTGTTGCCATCTTTCGACGTTTGATAAAACTACGCTATAAATATTTGAAAATTGCGGCCGACTGCAACAAGTGGTTAAACGATCAGGTAAGTTCTAACAATTTTTATAAAAATTACTATTGTTTTTTCCAAAAACCTGTTTAGATATAGTTTTTATATCTTTACAAAGTACTATTATGTAGGTATGGAAGTGCAAGATTACGTTTTTCTGACAAAAATTGCTATATTCTTTATATGTATCCTATAGTCTAAATTATCAACTATATAAAAAAATAAATCGCTTTTATTTTGTATCCTATTGTCCACATAAAGTGTTTTTTTTTGTTTTGTATTCTATAGTCCACATTAACAAAAACCACGTAAAGTGATTATTTTTTGTATTGTATTCTATTGTCCACAAAACAAAGTTTTAAATTTTTACTTTGTGTAATAAGTATTACGCAAAGTAAAAATTTAGTGCCTTATAGTGAATAATATTGTAAAGAATTAATATTTTTTAGATTAACGACAGGGCAAAAATGCCTGTGACGCGCAAAGATAGAATTATGGCACCAATAAGTACATTAGATTTTAGATGATTCGAGTGATGAAGAGGAAACCAATCTAAGCAACAATGAATAGGATAGGTCTTCTATTTCGTCGGAGGCACTTTCACTTCCAGAGTCAATTGCAGAACAGTTGGAGAACGCAATCTAAGTATACTGCAACAGACACAGATACTGCTTCAGAAGAATCGGATGGAGACTCTGCTTGTGAATTAGAAATAGTGAAAACACCCGTAAAAGACAATTTAGAGGAGAGAAGGAAAAGTGGAACAAAACAATATTGATACTGAAATTAAAGACACGTCGCTGGTATTTATCAATATTTGCCCAGATGATGGATATATATGCATAAACAACGCGTGGTTACTATACAGAAGAGAAAGAAAACTTTCATTACTTTCTCAGGACAAAGAATTGTCTTTAAAAGAGTTTCGGTACGATATAGCACAAAGTCTAAAAATAAAAGACAAAATGAACAAAAAAAGAAAACACGCTCAACCTTTAGACAATGTCAAAAAAATTAAAGCTGTAAAGTTGTTCCTAGATTACCAGTATATGTATGCAGGGACAAAGTAGACCATTTCCCTGTTTATTCTACTAAAGGTCGCTGTCGTCAGTGTAAAACCGGGGAAACGCACTGGACTTGCACCAAGTGCAATACTAGACTGTGTCTAGTAAAAAACAGAAATTGTTTTTATAATTTTCATAATTAAAATTAGATTTAGTTAGTTACTTTTATTTAGTTATTTGTTTGGTAACACTTATACAACGTTTATTACATGTAATATAATAATTTTTCTTAAAAAAATACAAAGCATTATTTTAATATATTATTAATTATGTGTCTTATAGCATACATAATATAGCAAACATATCGCATCGATTTTATGGCAATGTATCTTATAAGATACAACTCATATTTTTTTTCTGTTTGCAAATGTGTACAGTTTCTTCTTTAAAATGGATTATAACAATCACAAACTAACTATCTACCTAATTTTTTTCATCTTTTTAAACCTACAAAAACTCTTGCCAAATTAAGGGTTAAGCATTGTGATTGTTGTCAAATCTAATTTCCATAAAAATAGGAAATTAACGCCACCTTAATAATTTCCATCAACAATAATTTTTGAATTATTATACATTCACATTAAAAAGCACTTAAATTGGTAACGTTTTTAAACCTCCTAAATAAATCAAAAACCATTAATAAAATATCCTAAAGAAGCCCTTAAGGGCACCTTGATACATTATCTCAAGCATTTAAACTTAAAATTTGCTAAATGGGCGTATACATTCGTGATTTGTAATACTATATTGCCTGCACGATTCAATAAATACCCAATAATTATAACTAGGAATAATACTTATTACTTAACATTATTTTATAGTAAATAAAATTAGTATCCTACACGGTAGATTTCAAAATACTACTTAAACTTAAATGATCAAAGTTGTTGTTTTTGTGTTGCTCTTACTATTCACCTTCCTATTGTTGCGATTTTCATCTCATAGTTACTTTGTAAAACTAGGACATCGTAATTGAATACAGAGGTATACTTATTTTACAAGATTACAGTTCCTTTTTACAGTTGTTTAATTAGCTGACAAAGCGTTAAAGAAGAGTTTTTATTATACCATTTTAAAAATAAAAATATATTACTGAGAAACAATCAAGTATATAATGTTTATACAGGGTGTCCCATAACTTATGGGCCGTAGAGTTACTGGAGAAACTAGATATCAAATTAAGGCGATTAAGTCATATAAGTTTTTTCGGATTGTTACTCGTTCTAGAGATACAGGGTGTTGAAAGTAAAAGTTTATTCTCGAAAATAAGCCATAATTTTAAAACGGTATAATGAATCGAATTGAAAGTTGGCCATATTATGTTTTTATGAGCAAGAAATAAGAATTTGTAGAAATTTTTGAGTTTCAAACTAGAAGGCACTAGTACTCACCTGAAGACGACTGGAGATACTTACCAGTTGATGAAGACGACTGGAGATACTTACCAGTTGAAACGTTGTGATGTAAAACAAATAAAGACAATGCAAGTCCAAAACTCTTCTATCGTAGAAGGCACTAGTTGCATACACTGGGCTTCATAAATCTATGATTTTTTTCTTACCTGTGATATATAAAAAAAACTTATGACTTAATCGGCTTAGTTTGATTATCAGTTACTCTATGGCCATAAGTTATGGGGACACCCTGAATAGGCCGTAAAATACTTTTTTATTAATATTTTTTTGAATTAAACCATTAGCGATACCAAATGTTTGTGTGACAGCCGAGCATCTGCAACTTTTTGTTTAAATTAAGTCAGAATTTTCTAAATACTCGTCGTATCGTGACCAAGTCACTGGTCATTTATGGCACACCGTTAGAGTCTGGTATATCTACGTTAGGGTTATCTATAAGAGATAAAACTAGACCATTTCGATTACCTTTCCCTCGACCTTCTATTAAAGTTTAAAAGGTGTAAACAGCATTATGACTTTACCAGGGCGTTCATGGGGGGCAGTTGCCCTTTTGTATTCTGGGCAAGGGCGTAGAAATACGGTACAGATACATTTGTTTTAGAGGCAATAGGAAACGAAGTTGTTAAAACAGCCGCGACGTTTTACGGTTTTTGGATATTTTACCTCCTCTGCGCCTCTTTCCTTAAATTTATCTTATGGGCGTCTATGTGACTTTCAAAAAATCGCGTATTAGTTTTAATAATGATAAGTACTATTACTGACTGGAGGAGGAGAGTAACCAGCCTAAAAAAAACGTGTCCAGTATCAAAAACTTCTCCTATCTCACAACTTGTTTCAATAAGTTACGCTATAATAATTTATTATGCTTCAGTGGATCAAGAAAATAAATTCGTAACTATAGAAAAACAATAATAATAGGTCTCAGAATAGATATACCGGGTGTCCCATTATGGATGGCCACCGGCCGTATCTCGGAAACTACTGGGCCTAGAAACTCTGGGAAAAAATCGTAATTAAAGTGGCTAAGAGAAAATCCTGGAAATAATTTTTAAGTTCCGCATTTTGCCGCAAGAGGGCACAATTAAAAATTACATATTGAAATTCTAAAGTTCTCCGAAAATTCCCACTTTAAGGTATACCTTTGGTAACATCATTAGAAAGCTTAGACAATTCTGCATCATTTTGGTTTATAGCTTATTGGCGTACCGACCTTGATAAGAGTAATCATTTAATTTGCTGTAAACGACTTATCCGATTTTAGTTAACTTGAGCTTATTTGAAAAAGAAAAGGAAGTACTCTTAACTGTCGCATCCATTGGTATACGATATTCCTAAAAAAATTGTTAGAAGGCACAGTTTATAATAATAATTAACTAAATAAAAACTAAATTAAATTTTCAAGAAGAAACCTAAAAACCGCAGTCCGGTATCATTAATTGCTTCGGAGTTATTTATAATAATAACAGTTTTTTTGATTTTATACCGAAAACTCAAATCATACGGTATAACTATGACATCATAATCGAAAAATATATTAAATTTGCAAGAAAAACTGCGAGTACCCTAGTTCAATACCTTCTTTCGTTTTAGAGTTATTGCCAAAAGAATAACTTTTACCACTTTAACTGACCAAAAAACCACTTTAGAATTAATAATATTTTAGGTATAATTCAAATATGGTGTTTTAAAAAATAGATCTAGATTGCCGTGAAACAAAATCATACCCTGTCAAAATTAAATCAGTTGGCAACAATTTCAATTTATTTATCTTTATGGAAACCTGCCAATTTTTTTTACAGTTATCTAGATTAATTTTTTAAACACCATATTCGAATTATGTCTAAATTAGAAGTATTCGGTGATTATATGATTAATAAGTAGTTTTGGGCCATTGGAATAATGACTGACAAACATAATCATAAAATTTAAAAATATTTTTTTGTCGTGGATTGCTTGATGACAATAAACTATGAAAACAATCACATCTTCAACCAAAGTGTTACAAATTATTCTTTTGAACTCTGAACTCTGAAACGAAAAAAGATAATAACCTGTTGTCTACATATTTTTTCTTGAAAATGTAATCTACTTTCCGACTATGATGTCATAGTTATATCTACCGTATGATTTGACTTAATAAAATCAAAAAAACTGTTACTATCACAAATTACGCTCTCTAGCTATTTTATTAGGAACTATCGTGTACCAATTGATACGACAATTAAAAGTATTTCCCTTTCTCTCCAAATAAACTTAAGTTTACTTAAATCGGATAAGTGGTTTAGAACATTTTTATAATGACAAAATCATATTTTTTTATTTTCTTATTCAGTTCTTTTTATAATGCATTTTAGAAGTTTTGCGGTCAAAGCTCAAGAAACCTAATAGCTACTGCCTGATCCCCTGTGGTGTGTTAATTATGGTGGGCTTCCAAAGGCCCACTAAAAGCTGGGAACATTTTACAGGAACCACAGTACCAGCTATTGCTAGCATTTGCGTTTGTTAAAAGTTTACACGCCGATTTTTATCATGAATTATTCTATATTCGTATATTCGTATATACAGGGTCCTGTACCTCACCCCCCGTCTTCTATAGCTCACTTAATAATTAAGTTATGTTTTGATATTTTGCAGACTTTATCTGTATCCTAGGGCGTATTTCAGGAAAATATTTTTGTTCATACAGGGTGTTCCAAAAAAATGTGACGTCATAAGGATCAACTTTTTTAGATTACATGGTGAATATATTTTTACTTATTTGGATGCCTTTTATGGTTGCCTTCATACCCCCCAAATTAATGAAATCGGTTTAGTATTATAGGCTAAAAAAAATAAAAACTAAGAAAAATCAGTTTTACACCACTGGTTTTAAAAATTATTAAAAAATATAAATAATGCCCCGTTAATAAAATGATTTAAAAGTACTTAATCACTAAGGTCAAACAGTCTCGTTAACCAAGTTTGATTAATACGAATTATACAGGGTATCCAAAGTTTAGTGTCAAACTTTGCAAGCTTAAATCAATTTATTTTTCTTATTTCAAATTGCAACCCCTGTATATTATCATTCGATGCAGAATTAAAAATCACACATTTGTTTTAATTACAACCATATCGCAATTTCTAACGCATCAATACTTATTTGCAGAAAACTCATTTTTTCAACTATTACACCAGTCGTTATTATAAATAGATATCGAAGGTGGCTTTGAAAAACAATTTATTGATATTAATGTGATAAAAGCCCATTTTGACTTTAGTTATCATATAGTTTCAAATATTGTTAGATTATTATCAATTATTTAAGCTATATTATTTTTTGTGATGGAATACAACCAAGAAGAGCTCGTAGACATGATTTTCATATTAGGTGTATGCGAAAAGAATTTTTTTTGTCACTTTAGTGAATTGTTTTTCAAAGTCATCTTTGTTATTTATTTGTAATAATGACTGGTGGAATAGTTTGTAATTAGGATAAATGTTTGATTTTTAATTCTGCATCGAATGACATAATAATACTAAACAGGGGTTGCATTTTGAAATAAAAAAAATAAATTTATTTAAAGTTAAAGTTTGACACTAAACTTTGGACACCCTGTACAATTCGTATCAATCAAACTTGGTTAACGAGACTGTTCGACCTTAGTTATTAAGTACTTCTAAATCATTTTTTTAACGGGGCATTATTTTTATTTTTTAATAGTTTTTAAAACCAGTGGTGTAAAACTGATTTTTCTTAGATTTTATTTTTTTTCGCCGATAATACTAAACCGATTTCATAAAAATTTTGGGGGTATGAAGGTTACTATATACCAAATAAGTTAGAATATATATACCATGTAATCTAAAAAAGTAGACCCTTATGACGTCACACTTTTTTGGAACACCCTGTATAAACAAAAATATTTTCCTAAAACGTGCCCTAGGATACAGGTAAAGTCTGCAAAATATCAAAATCCTAACTTAATTAATAAGCGAGCTATTAAGGACGGGAGGTAAGGTGCAGGACCCTGTATATTCGTATACTTACAATAAGACAAACGACAATTATACAGACTTATTTTGGCAGAAAGACTCTTATTATAATTTTTAAAATAAAATAAAATTCAATAACAGTATGTTTATACGTAAATACTTACTAACTATAAGTCATTGTTTTGATGATATCACTTTCTAATCTGGTTTTATGTTTTATTTTGGCTAATATAATTTATTGGCCTGGTCTTGCCTTTATTCAGTTTAAATCTATCCAGGTCCTGATTTAGGGGGGTTTAAAAAATTTAACTTATTTTATAGATGTTTAAGGTTACCCCGAAACTTTGGTATAAACGATAATTTATTTTACGTATTTTTTTTAAACCCGTTATAAAATTTGGTGGGGGGAGTGGAGGAATCCGAGTCGGATGGGGAATTCCGGTCACTTGAATTATTACGGTGTAAACTTACTTCGTAAACTTACGTGTAGCATGGTGTTCTTAACTACCCTTAACGATAAAAGTTAAATGCACGTAGTCAGTGGCCTAGCCAGAAAATAGGCTCGGGGGGGGGGCTCAATAGGCGTAAGTAGGATATTTTTTTTCTAGAGACAGTCGGGACTACATGTATTTCATGATATTGTACCTAGGGAAGAAGGCGGAAAAGCGCCGCAGACGAAAAATTTTCGGGGCCACGACCACCTAACTACTATGAAATTTCGATAATTAAATTATTACCTCTCCTCCTCTGCATGACCTAACCCGCGTTTTTCGGGCTCGGTTTTTTTTTTATTTGAAATAAAATTGATGATTTTTTCAGAAATCATGTATTTTAGGAGCGTAGATCAAATAGCAGTGTTTGGTACAAATGCTTAGGTTTTGAAATACTCCTTCTTAAGTGCCGTTTCATATATACATAATAAAGCATTCTCATATCTCCCCGCACTATTTTTTGTATTATAAATTATCATACTTCCATAAAAAGTGTTTCAATTAAAACTTTTACTTTTTTAAATTAATAATTTTTAATTTTTCTTTAAAAATAAATACCTAATTGTTTTTTGTTTTTGTTGTAAAAATATCTTATTGCATTGAGTTATATTTTTGTTGATTTAAAATAGCTTTAAAAAAGGGAAAACGGAACAGACAAGTATATAATAGAAAAATACTATATCTCCCCTAATTACTAGACGCCTGAATGATATATGACTTTATTTTAAATATAATGACGCCTCATTAACTCCTAACTTCTTCTTTGAGGTCAATTAATTTGATTTGAATAAAGAGCCATGTTCTTAGGGATAGCGTAAGACTAATATTTCATTAACTGCGTAATCTAGCTTAGGTGACCGCCATTTCCCAACTCTCCCCTACCATCGACTAGAGTCGCTCTTCTCTTCGGCAACATTCTGGATCCGCCACTGAAACTAATAATATTTAAATAAATTTTAATAAAACAGTTCGATTGTATCTTATTAGCATTAAGAACAATGTTAAAGGTGTGCAACATCACTTGCTTCAAGCCAATGGCTATTGTTAAATATAAAATTGTAAAAGTTGGTGGTCGTGGAAGCGTTTTGTATAATTTTTGTTAACCTGTTACAATACTATGCACGGTGGAAAATCCTAAATCAAATTTGAAAAATATAGATTAGTTACAATACTTATTTTTATAATATTTGGTATAAAAGAAAAGGAGCTTGTTATTTCAAGAAGAAAATAATTTTTAACACGGGAGTTCTAGCTTTTGTGGATATACAAATCTAAACTATTCGTCATTAAAGGCTACTACTATTGGATGTAGTTAGTGTGTTTGTGTATACATCTGCTTATACAAGGTGTTTCATAATTGAATGCTGGATCCGAAAGGGCGAATGTACTTGGATGATTATAAGAATAATTCTTCATATGAACATAGGTCCGCAACCGCTTTATTTTTGAGATACAGAGTGTTTTTATTTAAAAAAAAATCATATTTTTCCCAATATCTCTAAAACCACTTTGTATTTTTTTCAATTTTGGAGGAAAATACATTTTTTCCAGGATAAAGATTTTTTAAATTTTTATCAGTGACGTCCTCTATATTGGCGGGGGTGGTTGTAAAAGCAACCCTTATGTTTACAATTATAATTTATTTCGTCATATTGTGAGACTACCAGGTCTATTGTCAAGGCCACCTACTTTCTAAATGTTCAGAATTATCGCCATCCTTTTTTAGCTCGCGCCTTTAATAGCATAGCGTCACGGGTAGCGCTCTAGGTCACTGACCTGTCTGTACTAGCCTCGCGAAATATGTGAACGGCTCCGCAAAAACTGCTTCTATCACCTTCGGCGCCTGTTGTAGAGCCTCTGGAGCTGACTCCTGGGAATAAGTGACCACGCCCCAAAGACCATATAAAAATGCAGATCGAACCTGAAATTCTCTTACGGGGATTTACATGTAAAAGGGGCATTCTTGATTGTCGAACTGGTGCTGTTACACTACTAAAATTATCACTCAATATAATTTTTACTTACAATCAAAGATAAGACCCTCGAGCCAAAGCTCTCGGGATCTTATCAGATTATAAGTAAAAATTAAATTTCGTGAAAATTTGTCAGAAAATCGATTTCTTGTAAAAAACAGCGGTATTACCGATAAGACGCCTCCTCTATCGGTATATAACTGTTGAAGGTTAAGTTTGAGTATTATTTCTTCCTATTTAACTTGCCACATCACTTCAAGTATGGACTACTTCTTCAAATTCCCTGAAATATTTTTAATCAAGAAACTGATACGCCATTGATTCGTTTAAAAATAAATGCTATATTTAAAATTAACCTCTATATTCTTATAAAAATGCTCTTTTCACCTTTTTTTTCTGTTAGATTGACGGGATTTGATTTAAAAAAAATAAAATAAGATAATAAATACGCATAAAATACATTTTTTATTTTTAAAAACATTACTATTTTTTGAACAAAAAAAAATTAAATTAACTACTTACATACTTACAGGAGATGGATATTTTCGACAGTTAATTTAATGTAGTTTTTGACTCTATTGTATGAGTCAGAAATAATAGCCAGTGACTCATCGCTTTCATATCTTATATGAAGGCAGAGGAAAAAAAATTCACGAAAATAAATATTCTGCTCTATTAAAATTTCAAAAAAACACTGGAATTGTCTCCCCTAACTTCGTACAACCCACTACACTCTATATGAAAGCCATGAATCACTGACTATTATTTCCGACTCATACTAGTTAATTTATTTTTTTTTGTTCAAAATAGTTATGTTTTTGAAAATAAAAAATGTATTTTTGTGAGTATTTATTACTTTAATTTATTATTTAAATCGAAAACAAGTCAAGAAATCATTTTTATGAGAATATAGAGGCTAATTATAAATATAATACTTATTATTAAAAAAATCAGTGGTGTATCATTTTTTTTTTTGATTAAAAGTATTAACAGGGACGCCACAAAATTTAGAAAAATGGATTTTTTTATACGTACCTACTTGGCATGTACCAAAATTGAAAAAAAAAAATACAAAGCGGTTTTAGAGATATTGGAATTTTTTTTTAAAATAAATAAAAAAATTTAAACACTCTGTATCTCAAAAATAAAGCAGTTGCGGTCCTATGTTCATATGAAGATTTATTCTTAAAATCGTAGAAGTATTATCACCCTTTCGGATTAGCATTCAATTATGAAACATTCAGTACCTACATTACTATATCGGGAATAAAAGAAATACGTTTGGGTTTAAACGAGATCTGGGTACCTATCCTACATTGTTCCTCCATCAATCTGTGTTGTTTTTACGAGTTGAAAATATGTAATAAGTTATGCAAAATTACAGAATCGACTTTACAAAGTTTAATGGTAACTACTAATTGCTCTTCCAACTAATAGTAACAAAAACTATAACAAAGATTATTTGCAGAAAGATATTTCGCATAAATTATTCATTAATAGTACAATGAACGTTTTATGGTCAGTTTATAATTTATTTTTAAAGATATTTTCGCAATTTGACTTAAAACGAAAAAATCTTTTTAGGCATTTTGCTTACCAGCAGAAAATACGAGGACAACACTTCAATACTGAAAAATATTTCATGATATTCCATGTAAACAATATTTTGAATATATGCCTACTAGGTACTACATTTACTGCGACTAGTACCACTAATACTAGTACTACTGCTAAACAAAGGAAAACTTAGCACATTAACAAACTAAAAGACCCCCTTTTTGAAGTAATACCGGAAGGCAGTTCCAAAGAGGAAAGCAATAGTGTCAAAAAGGGAAGGGTTTAGTCGGTAGGCATGCCCCTGGTAGGGCATAAATCCGACACTCTGCAGGCACATAAGATCCACTCGCTTGCAGGTCTTTTGAAAATTCCTAATCCTCTATAAAAAAAAAAGGTACTACTGCTATTATTACCACTACTACTAAATGGAGAAAATAAGTAGCATACCTTTTCCCAATGCACTAGATTAGCTATAGAGCGCCAAGAAACATCAAATATATTGGTAATCACACTATATAATAGTAAAAGATCTGCTGCGAATAATAATAAGGAATGAATGATGAGATACATAAAAGAAGCAAAAAATATAATGGAGAAAGAGGAACAGGAAGAATGGTAAGGAGAAGAGATATTAGGATTTAAAACAGTACCATCCTGAATATAAAGAAATAAATAAATAAATTAAGCCTTTATTAAATTCAACAGACAATCATAAACAAAATGTTAGATGACGGCGAGATCTAGCACTGCTATTCATCTAACCGTCTATATCTGTTCTACAGTTATTCCGTGGTGGAAAATCCCGAAAATATTATTTTTTGGTAGACAAGGGCAAGTTCTTGGGTCTCATAGTATCATATGAACTAGATCCAACCACATTATGCGCATAAATATTTTTTAATTCCGAAAAAAAAACTACTTTTACTAATACTGCCACTACTACTTACATATTAAATAAGAATTGATAAAGTATAAATTGGTCACTGTTAGTCTAGCTAAAAAGAACTATCATTTGCTATTCAAAATAATGTACCTACTTAACAGTCTACTAAAAATTGTGGTTTTACCAAATATATTAATTAACCTAACTTATTATCTCATTAAAAGATTGCAATTGAGCACATCGTGAGGAACCCGCTGGGAAAATGTAATAAATATTAGAATAAAACACCTTGGGATAGTTTATAATTCGTTTAGAATAAATGTTACAACTTATTTTGTAAAAACGAGCAGGTCTTTGGTTATATGAAATATCTTATTAACTTTATTTAGAAATTTACATTACATTTAATTTTTTAATTTACTCTTGGTTACTGTAGTGGAAAATCTAGTGCTCGGGGTGTAGTTTTCGTCTTGCGTGTTTTTAATAAATTGTGTAGACTGTAGGCACATCATAAAAACTATAGTGCGCTGAGAGAGTCTCTGATGCAATGCACGCTTTATTGGTAAGTATATCGTGGGTTTCAATATGGGTTACAATATACATAGGTGTATTCCAGTTGTTTATGTCATGTACAGGGACGGATGGGCCATAAGGGAGACCGGGAAATTTCCCGGTGGGCCGGTCGGCCAGTTGGCAAAAAGTTACTACAAAATTGGTAAAAATATATTTTGGATAAAACCAAATATTTTTTTTTGTGTTCACCTACTTTTTATATTATATTTAATTACCGTCGGTGCATATTGACAATGTCGAAAATCATTCGGTTTCTCTTTTAAGCGTGTTGTTTCTATGTTCCTTGACCCTAGTTTCAAGTGGCCTTAGAGTCTCACCAATGATCGGCCACATTCGCAGGAAAAAGACAGGAAAAACTGTGTCTACCAGATCCCCTTTGGATTGGAAGTTCAAGGAAGCTGCTACCATATACCAGAACCCAAATTGTTTTAGTAAGCCATCATTAGATATAAGAAATATCTGGAAACCTTTGTTAAGCAGATGTAAACTTAAAATACCGCACACGAACTAAACGCATGACTGCACCCATCTCAGTCATGCTTCAGTGCATCTAGCTAGTATAAATAGAGCTGTAGTTACTTTACTTATATAGTATTCACTTGAAGACCGCTGGAGATACTTACCAGTTGAAACGTTGTGACATAAAACAAATAAAGACAATGCAAGTCCAAAACACTTCTATCAGTCAAGAAACATCATTGTCTCCGACCTTCAAACATTACTTGTATATATTATGTTTTGTTGAAAGTTGTTAATTTTAGGACTTTCCAAGTTCATGATTCACAGTTTTACAGGTTACAAAATATGAAGGCCTTTGCTTGTGTTACATTGTCTTTGAATTTTTAATATTTATAAATTTCAAAGGCGTTCACTTAAGTTTTAGCATAATATGATATAACTTGGAATTCTTGTTATTATATATTGTTAATGTTCTCTAATATACGATTAGTTTTGTCATTACTAAATAACACATTTATTTAGGTCGTACCATAATGATCTTTTTTAATAAGGAGCATACCTTTTACACGCGAAATGCCAAGTGGGCCGCTTGACCCGAAATTTCTCCGGGCCGGTCTCACAGAGCCCATCCGTCCCTGTGTGTTAAGAAGTACGTAAGTAAACCGTTTAAGAAAAATCTTCCCTAGAAAAAGAATAAGATAATAGAGTATTTATATATTAAATTATTATTTAAATGATTATATTTAAAAAACATAATTTTTAATAATGAGGGTTAAGTGTAAGATGAAATTCGCCTTTTTCTCAACCTCTGTGTTGAAATTTATATTAAACCTAAATATTGAAACTTCTGAATAAAGATTTTATTTATTTAGTTATTTATTTAATAACAGGTGATAACAAAAATACAAAAGAAACATTCAGTTTATTAAATCAAAATTATTATTTATGGTTAAATTAAATCACATGGCATAGCAACCAATGACGCAACCAGTAAATATTGGGGGAAAAGGGGGTGGAGGGGCAGTCGGGACTATATGTATATTTCATGATTGAGAAATTGGTGAAAGAGAAAAATATTTTAGATTTGTGAAAAATATTAATGTTTTTTTTATTATAAAATTTTTACATAAGGCATTATGTTCAGGGCTTTTTGAGCTCGGTTTTTTATGTTTAAAAATAAAGTAAATATCTTTTTCACGCTCCCTAAGTCAAAACTCAAAATTAATGATTTTTTCAGAAATCATGTATTTTTGGAGCGTAGATTACGAATCAGAGAGCCGTTTTCGTTAGAAATGCTCAGGTTTTGAAATATTCCTTCTTAAAATGCGGTTTTATATAAAGGTTAGGTTTTGGATTCATAATGAAGCATTCTTGTTTCTTCCCGCACTATTTTTTTTTATTGTAAATTATCACACTTCTTCAATAAAAAAGTAGAAGAACAAAGACTGATGGTTGTCATTTGTTTTTGTTGACAAAAGTATTTTATTGCATTTAGTTATATTTTTGTTGATTTAAAATATCTTTATCTACTTTCATTTAGTAATATGAATTTTACAGTTCAGTAAATCGTTTTGTAAGGGTATCTATTACAGCACAAATGCTGTAATGGAAAAAAAACCGGTTTTATTAAAATTTTGCTGTTAAATAAAACCACACTTTTTAGAAGAATGATTTATTATTAACAATTATAAAATTAATTACCAATTATTAATTAAAATATAACACTTAAGGTTCTTTTTAAAAATGCGATTAGTTGAGAAAATCTGCTTATATCTTGATTTTTCTTGACTAAAATCATAGTTCTCAACATTGAGAAGTGAGTCCATAGTGTAGATGGTTTCTGGGAGCGTTGCTTTACGGAAAAATAACCCAAAAGGATTTTCTCAGACACCTCCTTTATTTTGTTAGCTTTGCACCAATTTTCAAACTTCTGATACTCCAACTCATACCGCGCCTTGGATTTTGTCGGAACTAAACTTGAGATCGCTTCGTTTGCCGCTGCTTCTATATCAAAGGGTAAACTTCCATCAGAATCGCTCATTTTGAAAAACGGTTTTTATATTTTTGAATTTGTTTGACAAAGTTTCGACAGTAACCATGCGAAACAGTAACTATGCGAAAGGTATAAAAAACTTGATTAGTAAACTTAATAGCAGGTGCATTTTTACAGGTGCATTTATATTTTAAAAAATGCCTTTTGCCAAATATTTTTATTCATAGATGAAAGTAGATACAATTTTGTACAATATTCTTGTTGTAAATTCATATTACTACACTCGACTGACGCCTCGTTTGACAACTTTAACATCTCGTGTTGTAATATGAATCTCTACAACACTTATATCGTAAATAACTTTTATCGTTTTCCTTCAAAATTGCGTAACAAACTAATAACTAAAACTAGCGTCCGAAACTTTAGTCTCTATACAAAATGGGACTTTTACAAGGTCATTTTTAAAAAAGTGTTTCCGATAAAAACTGCTCGTAATCTAAACTAAAATACATCATTCCTTATAAAACCATCAATTTTGGTTTGGTAAGCGTGTAATAGAGACCTACTTATTTACCAAAAGCTAATTATTGATATTGGGCTGGGTTGATTATTAATTTTTTTAATAAATATTTAAAGGTTTCGATAAACGTTCAAGCATGGGACGAAAAATTATATTTGGCCTCGTCTCGTAAATAATTAGGTGTAGTTCCCCCATTCCTATATCGACCGCCACAATTTTAAAGGTTCAAAATGCCCATCTCTATGTTCTCCTGGCACACCCCGCGCTCCCATAAGTACCTCATTCTTCGTTTTTTGTGTCGACCGGTGCGTCACGTTTACGATTTCTTAGTGATATTTTTTGGTGTTTTTTTTTGTGTTTTTAAGTGAATAAAAAATGGTAAAGCATTCAAAAAAGAGACGGAGGGAAGCTAGTTCATCCGGGGATGAATATGCTCTTAAAAAAAGATTAAAAAAACTTAAAAAACGTCTACAGGAAATAGACAGAAGACAAAGAAGTCCATCTTCAAGCAGTAGCACCTCCCTTTCGCCCGCATTGACTGTGCCGACAACGGAGTTTTCTCTGGACGGCGACGGGCCCGAACATTGTGATAATGTTTCTGACCTGGGGCGATTGGAATTTCCAGGTAATAAAAAGGATAATATTGTTTACCCTTTTTACGGCTATCGTCAAAAATACCCATATTTTGTCGAGCAATTATACTGTTTAAATACAAAGTTAATCTTATCTGTGTTGCAAACGGGTGTAATATTTTACCTTAAATTATAATAAAATTGTTTTATTATACATATACCTATAAATATCCCGTAAATGAGAGTTCGCCTTCATATTTGAGATATGATGTGATACTCTTGGTATTTGAAAAGGGGCTTTAAATACTGATTCCCAGTATTTTTATTATTACTTTACAATTTTGTTGTTTTGATAACAACATTTACCTATGTATTACTAAGGCCCATGTTTTTGGGTACATACTATTTCGGTCACCTAACTAGAAATTTTATTTCTAGATGCCTCTATTGATTCACATGCTGGGGCAGAAAAGGAAAACATTCCTCCGCCATCGGAATTAAACGAAGCAGTACTATCGATCTTGGGCTACGATTTAGCTCCTACAAAAAGTGCAATGCCTGCGATCCAGAAGGAGGTGGCACTTAGCTGGTCGGCAATTTTGAAAAAAGGTTTAAAAGAAGATGAACGATTATCTCTTACTAACAATTACCTGCCGCCAGAGAACTGCCCACTTTTGGAAGCTCCCAGGTTAAACCCAGAGGTAGCTTCAGTAATTAGAGAGAGCGTAGCCCGCAGAGATACCAAAATATCGGATATGCAAAATCAGATTGGTAGCGCACTATCGGCTTTGGGCCAAATATTAACTACCCTGTTAAAAGATGTACAAAATAACAATAATATGCCACTTATCCAGGGCATTAGTGATGCTAGTCGCCTTCTTTTAGACTTCCACTTCAAACAGTCAAAATCTCGTAGAGAACTAATTACCTTAGATTTAAAAAAAGAAGTAAAAGAGACCCTCTCCAATGTTCAGGTGGATGGTTGGCTATTTGGGGACAAGTTGGGGGATCGCCTCAAAGCCTCAAAGGAAGTAGAGCGCTCAGGGCTGGAACTTAAAGTTACAAAGCCAAAAATCATCAAAAAGGATGTATTGTCTTCTAATAAAAATCGCAGTTTAAACTACAGGCGTCTACCCCGACAACAGGGGGAGTATCAGGGTGGACGAAAGCAACAGTCGAAAACCCCCCATGTCAATCGCCAACTGAAATATTACCCAGAAAAGAAGTCAAGGGAGCCATACAAAATCAGGAACACGAAGGAGCGTCACTATTAAAGGATGCAGAGGTAGGAGATTCTGTTATTGCAGGCAGATTAACATTTTTTTATAGTCAGTGGACGGAGATTACCAAAGACAGAAATGTTCTTTCTTGGGTGTCGGGTTTTAAAATACCTTTCTTAATTAGCCCTGTCCAAAAATTTATACCAAAAGAACCCAGGTGGTCCAAGAAAGAGGAAAACATTTTGGAGGATTGTATCACAAAACTGCTTAGTACTGGGGCTGTAAGTTCTGTTAAACCCTGTAAGGGACAGTTCCTTTCAAATGTTTTCTCTGTTTCCAAGCCCGATGGCTCTCACAGATTAGTATTGAATTTAAAATGTCTTAATAATTTTGTAAAAACCAGTCATTTTAAATTAGAAGACCAAAAGACAGTTGCACGTGTTCTTCAGCATAATAGTTTCATGGCTACCGTAGATTTAAAAGACGCATATTTTTTAATATCAATTACAAAATCTCACAGAAAGTTTTTAAGATTTAAATTTAGAAATAACCTGTATGAATTCAACTGTCTCCCATTTGGCATAAACTGCGCACCGCTAGTTTTTACTAAATTATTAAAACCTGTGGTAGCTTATTTAAGATTGAAGAATCTTTGGTCAGTAATCTATTTGGATGACTTTCTTTTACTAGGAAACTCTTTCCTCGAATGTAAGAGAAATGTCATGATTACAACTTCTCTTCTTGAAAGACTTGGTTTTTTAATTAACTATAAAAAAAGCAAACTTGTACCAGCGCAGAAATGTCAATATCTGGGTTTTATGTATAACTCTACAAATTTAACAATCTCCTTGCCAAATAAGAAAAGTGCTTCAATCATTAATTTTCTTACAAACTTCATGAAGCGCAAAAAATGCTTGATACGAGACTTTGCAAAATTAACAGGAAAACTCGTTTCTATTTGTCCAGCAGTTCGTTATGGCTGGTTTCATTTAAAACCTTTTGAGCGAATAAAGTATCTAGTTCTTAGAAATGCAAAAGACAACTATAATAATTATATGGTTATTCCAGATAGCTTACTCGTGGAGTTTAATTGGTGGCTTAAGCAAATTCCAGTAGCTCGTAATTCCTTAAAGACACCAAACTATAAAATGGAAATATTTTCCGATGCTTCTTTAACAGGCTGGGGAGTCCACTGTAAGGGTGTTTCTTCTCACGGCTACTGGTCTATCGAGGAAAAGAACATGCCTATAAATTTTTTAGAGCTTAAGGCAGCCTTTTTCGGATTAAAATGTTTTGCTCATAATCTAAAAAATACTGAACTATTACTACGTATTGACAATACTACAGCAATAGCATACATAAATAAGATGGGGGGCATTCGTTTTAGACATTTAAATGAACTATGCTGTAGTATTTGGAACTGGTGTGAAGAGAGGGGATTATACATCTTTGCTTCATACATAAAGTCCTGTGAAAATAAAGAAGCAGATTTAGGATCCCGGAAATTAGGTTTCGAAACGGAGTGGGAGATTAATGATTTTTATTTTAAAAAAATCGTTAATTTTTTTCATAAACCGGATATTGACCTTTTTGCAAACAGACTTAATCGCAAGTGCAAGAAATTTGTATCCTGGTATAGAGATCCGGAGGCGGTTGATGTGGATGCATTTACATTAAACTGGAATAAATTAAATTTCTATGCCTTTCCTCCCTTTTCAATCATCTTAAAAACTCTTCAAAAAATTATCAATGATAAGGCAACTGGTATCGTAGTAGTACCACAATGGCCAACTCAGCCGTGGTACCCTATTTTTAAATCCCTATTAATAGACAATTCTCTTACTTTCAAGCCAAATAAAGATTTGCTTCTTTCTATTGATAGGTCGACTCCACATCCAGTATGGCCTCAACTTACCCTGGAGGTGGGGGTCTTATCAGGCGAGCGCTTCAGATAGGACAGGTTCCCGAAGCGGCCCTCGATGTCTCCATGGCTTCTATAACCCTTTCAACGTTTAAACAATATAATACGGGGTTAAAATTATGGTGGGAGTACTGTTTAAAAAATAAAATTAACGTTTTTAAGGCATCTATACCAGACGTTTTAAGTTTTTTGACTTATCACTTTAATATGAAGGCATCCTATGGTACTTTAAACTCCTATCGATCAGCGATAGCTCAGATCTTGGGCCCGAATATAGCGCAAGACTTTAGAGTCAAGCGTTTTTTTAAGGGAGTTTCCCATTTACGACCAAGTCAACCTAAATATACTAATACATGGGATCCTTCAGTGGTCTTAAACTTTGTCAAAAACCTTAATAATGATGACATATCTATAGAACTTCTTACATATAAACTGT
Organism: Polydrusus cervinus; assembly: GCA_935413205.1. Taxonomy (NCBI): domain Eukaryota; kingdom Metazoa; phylum Arthropoda; class Insecta; order Coleoptera; family Curculionidae; genus Polydrusus; species Polydrusus cervinus. The sequence continues at coordinate 51,366,450 of OW284514.1, forward strand.
CAATTTTATTAGCACTAGCTACTGGCCAGCGAGTGCAAACACTAGCTTTAATTGAATTAAAGAATATCATAAAATCGGCAAATGGAATAGAAATAAAAATTTCTCAGCGAATTAAAACATCTGAAAGAAACAGGCTACAACCACTATTAATTTTACCCTTTTTTACTCAAAATAATAATATATGTGTTGCATCAACCCTTCTGTCTTATATTAACAGAACAAAAGATCTACGCATGGGTAGCACCAAATGTGGCAATCTGTTAATAACATTTAAGAAACCCTATCATAACGCTTCATCTCAGACGCTATCGAGGTGGATTAAAAAAATTATGGATAAAGCGGGAGTTGATACATCAAAATTTACACCCCACAGCACACGTCACGCGGCTACATCCATGGCCTTTCAAAAGGGGGTTTCTTTAGATGTTATTCGATTGGCTGCAGGCTGGAGTGCGGGGTCAAGGACCTTCGCTAATTTTTATAACCGTCCTGTCCAAAGTCAGAATAGTTTTGCACAGGCCGTTTTAGACAATTAATACTAGACCTTTAAATAATATAAGTTTATCTAGAATTAATGTTTTCTTCTTTAGATAAAAGCTGTTAGCAATTTATTAAAACAATAAAACTTGTTTTTTTGTAAGTATTACATAATTTCGTATGTATTTTTATTTAGTGTTTTACCCCAAAAATGATTTTTATGCTTTAAACATCTACACCTAATTATTTACGAGACGAGGCCAAATATAATTATATGATCAAACGAACTTACCTTAAGTGAAGTTCGATCCTAATTATATTGGGCCTCGTCGAAGTAAATAAGTCCCACCCAATGCCCCATAAATTTTTATTCCCCTCATCTAAAAACATTTTTGTGGACATACTTTAAAAAGAATGAGGTACTTATGGGAGCGCGGGGTGTGCCAGGAGAACATAGAGATGGGCATTTTGAACCTTTAAAATTGTGGCGGTCGATATAGGAATGGGGGAACTACACCTAATTATTTACTTCGACAAGGCCCAATATAATTAGGATCGAACTTCACTTAAGGTAAGTTCGTTTGATCATATATTTATGTTACAATTAGACTTTTAGACCCGAGCTCCTAGTAGGCTGGGCGGATGGTTGATTGCGCCATTGATAGCAACCTATACTTCTTAGAAATACGTTTTTGTAAAGAACACAAAAACATTACTACCATAACTTAATTCGGTTGTAGGTAAAATAAGGTTGAAATTCATTTCCCAGTGCTACTTTATTGTTTTTAACTTGTTTTACTTTAAAATACCCATAAACTTTCTAATGATATCGACAAATAAAATAACTAAAGCGCACGTTACCGCCTAACTGGGAATCACTTAAATTGTGAGAGTCATCGCATTGAATTTGAACACAATAAGTATAAAATGGCTAATAGAATCTAATAACCACTTTGATGCATTCTCAGCGATTCTTGCAGTATCGTTGGTTATATAAATAAGCTTATTGTTCGGATTTATCTGGCAAATATTTTAGTATTTTAATTATTTTATTAGCCATTTTCTTTTTATGATCTATTATATTCTGTTACTTTATTGTTTTATCTAAAAAGCAGTCAAAAGCTATTTTTGGAGGTCCAATCACCTACTATTTTAAGTTGAAAATATTTTAACTTAGGAGTTAATTAATGTAAAAAAAACAAATATTATAGTCTATTTCAGAAAGGTGTAGTGTAATAAAAGTTTATAAGGTATGCAAAGGGACTACAGAGTAACCAACGAATATTTAAATCACTTTTATAATTTGGCATTAATTTCATTGAAAAATTATTTCTTTTCATCAAGTGCAACACTGACAATGGTGTGACAAAGGTTTGCATTATATACAAAGTACACTTATTTTTATTAAACATAAAAAAAGATAAAATACAAGAAATACATTATACAGAAATGAAATTATAAAAAATTATAATATTCTTCGTATCTAAAAATCTGTTATCTCCTCTTAACGTAATAATTAACGGGTCGACGGTCCGATCGATCAGGTGGTCAATATCCCATATTTTCTACTCTTCTTTAGCAGGTATAAATCTATATCTGTTGCGTATAATACAAATTTTAAGGTCCATTGGGGTTGGATCAATGTTCAAAATATATCAGAAAATATCGCAGTGGACAAATATTTGCACAGCAAAAACCAACCAAGGTTAGTAAACACGTTCATTTTGTAGATATTTAGTACCTACATTTTATACATTAAATCTTGTAGTACTTGTCTAGAAATATATGGAAAACTGGAGATTTTTGAAATATGAAAGTGCATCTGTGCTGTTCGGTGAGAAAGTAACAATAGTTTGGTATTCATTTTGGTATTATACCTTCAATTTTCGCACCATTTTGTGCACTCTTAAATTGTAGGTACTAACTAGGATGGATATGAAATCATATCCGTTCAGTTAACCGGAATAGCCCACTTTTCCGATCGTTATAGAGTCAACAGAACAAGGATCTATTTTGTTTGTAATTGAAAATAAACGCAATGTTTATCGGAAATAAATTATTTTATATATTTTTATAAAATTTCTTCACACAGCTATATAAAACAAAGTAGGTCCTATTATTATTTCTCTGTTCCTTACAACACATTCATCCTTGTCAACGCCTCAGAAGTTTTTATCAATGCCGCTGTATTAGCTACATTAAAATCCATAATAGTAATTAGATGCAACCGAGGAATTTTTCTCAATGCACCTATTAAATTGAATTGTTGTGTAACGTAATTTAAAAGTGTAATCTCAAAGCTAACCGGCGCTATACAAAGTATAAAATATACGAAAACAAAAATCATTACAAAAATTGATCGAACCAAAACCTGACAGTTTGGGTTACCAGACTTGTAGGCCTGTCTCAGATAATGGATGGTCACGAAAAAATGTCATCTTATTATCTTGTGATACTTTTTTATAATCGATCATTTTTTATATTGTCAATAAATTACTTAATGTGTTTTAATTTTAAACAAGATTATTATGATTAGGAAGTTACTTACGAAGTATGTAAGTACTTCTTGTACTATCTTCTCAGTTAATTGGCTTCTTTTGGTGTGAAAATTACAAAAATAAAGGCAGGAGTATTTAGTTTCATATCGAGTTGTTTGAGATGCAACCATTAATATACCACCTAATTTGTTTTTTCATGTCCCAAGGCAGAAACTTGCCTCGAAATGTTAATGCCCATTGCCCATGGTAACCGTAAAGGGCCCCGCACACGCTCATTATATTGATCAATACAGGATAATATTGATCAGTATATTGACCATGTAAACAAGGGATTGAAGTCGATATCAAATATTGACGGAATTTAAACATTTTAACATCCGGACTTCATTACTAGTACGTGATGGAAATATTGATCAATATATTGTAAGTGTGCGGCCTAATGTCATTATTTTCATCAGTATTTGCTTGTTGTGGGTAGTGAATGTTGTTTGTTTTAACAGTATTTTTGTTATCGCAATGAGTAAAGTTGATAATATAATTGAAAACGAGAAGGAAGAAGTAACAAGAAGTTTCATTGAAACGTTTGAAACGATGCCTATATTGTGGGATTCTCGTAATGCGTCCTATAAAAATAAAAATAAAAACGTCGTAAAGCATTGGATACACATACTACTTCCCATATATCGACGTGTGAAACAAGATGCAAACGTGAAAGACATAAGCAAGAAAATTAATAGCCTATGCAGTAACTACAGAAAAGAAATGAAAAAAATTATTGCATCTAAAAGGTCTGGTAGTGCACCGGATGATATTTATGTTCTAACTTCGTGGATGTATGAAATGATCTCTGCTAGTAAATTCATGTGACCGTAACGTTTTTTTTTTGTTATCCACTCTTTAACCCATCGTTTGCGGTTAACAATACGTCTCGTACCTAAGAGTAGTAAAATAGTTGCACACGCTTTCTTATTCTTCATTATTTTAACCCCTCCGCAATATAACCTAACTTTAACATGACACTGAACATAAATTAATCAAAATATATTGGATAAGATTAAGTTACGGGATCAAGCGTACAATAGAAAAATTAAACACCCAGAAGTTCCTCGGTTTGATGCTGAATTTAAACAGTGTAAAAATCGGGTCAATAACCTAATAAAATCCGCAAAAAATTTATACCTTCGCAAGGAATGGGAAGTAGCGGGTACTGATACAAAAAAACAGTGGAAGTTTATAAACAAATTTTTTGGTAAACAAGCAGAGACCACTGATATTGAGTGCATAGAAGTGAATGGTGAGATTGTGTATGAAGTGGGGGACATTGTAAATTGTTTAAATCGATATTTTGTTGAAGTAGGGGAATCTATAGTTAGGGATGTAAATAAGGATATAGAAGACTTAGGTATAAATAACACTTTTGATGAGATTAATTGTGATATCGTAACATCTAATTTAGATTTAACAAATAAAGAGGAAATAAATGAAATTATATTGGAGTTGAAAAAAAATTCGGCACCTGGTAATGATGAGGTATCAGTTATGGATTTAATTAACCTTAAAGATTACATAGCTCAACCCATTGCAACGCTAGTGAATCAGGCGTTAACTACTGGAATTTTTCCAAAAGAGCTTAAAACGAGTAAAGTGTGTCCCATTTTTAAGGCCGGTGATAAAAAATTAATGAATAACTATAGACCGATCTCTGTGGTTAGCGTTCTCTCCAAAATTCTAGAAAAGGTGATCAAAAAAAGAATGACACAATTTATAGAAAATAACTCATTAAGTGATCAATTCCAATATGGTTTCATACAAAAAAGCAGTACATTGTCTGCGACCTTTGACTTTGTAAACTTTTCGACTAAAGCCTTAGACCAAAAAAAAAATTGTAGTTGTGGTTTCGATCGATTTACGTAAAGCATTTGACACAGTTGGCACGGATTTGCTCCTGAAAAAATTATATAACATGGGCTTTAGAGGTAAATTTTATAACATCCTGGAATCTTACTTAAAGAAACGCAGCCAGTATGTTAAATTGGGTGAATGTTGTAGTGAAACATTGCAAAACAATTATGGGGTACCACAGGGTTCCGTCCTTGGGCCATTGCTCTATTCCTTATATGTCCTTAGTTTGCAAATTGCTGGCCTCAAGGCCCAATATTATACCTTTGCCGATGATACACTATTGGTGTACACAGGTGAAAATGAAGAGGAATTAGAGAGACTAATTAATGAGGATCTTGATAGATATCTCAGATGGCTTTATTCTAACAAACTAAAAGTAAATGTCGACAAAACTAATTTTATAGTTCTTAAACAAAAAAATAAAGTGGTAAGTAAATTTGATTTAAAAATTAATAATATTAATTTGGAAAAAGTATCATCTATTAAATACTTAGGTCTAATTGTAGATGAGTACCTGCATTGGCAATTACATATAAACAAAATATTAAATAAAGTGAATCCTATGATACCTATTATTTATAGGTGTCGAAATTATATTTCTCAAAAAACAAAAAAACAAATATATAATGCCTTTTTCTTGTCACACCTGAGATATCTATTGCCCATTTGGGGAACCTGTGGAAAAACCAGTTTTAGTGAAATACAAATCATGCAGAATAAATTTTTAAAAATTTTATTTAATTTTGAATATCTTACACCTACAAATATTTTATATCAGGAATTGAATATACCCAAATTAGAAAAAATATTGGAACTTGAGCAATGTAAACTTATATATAAAATACTTAATAACCTACAAAAATCAAATACAAATTTTCAAACCATTAACTTTATTCATAATCATGATACAAGAGCTCAATCAAGTTTATATCTGTCACAGAGCAGAACTAACATAGGTTTAAATAATCCTGTTCAGCTCGCATCTAGGTGCTTTAATAGTCTAAGAGATGACATTAAATTTGCTAATTCCTATCCACTCTTTGTTAGAAAATGCAAAAACTACCTTAACATTAGTTAAAAAAAATTGTTTAATCTTACAACAAAAGTATTTTATAAATTAGTAGGTACCACCAAATCAACATAACACTGCAGCTAATTTAGATTTAAGTATTTAAGTCTCGAGGCCAGAGCTATAAGCACTGATTTGAGATTGAAAAAAAAATGTATATAATTGTTTAATTTGCATTAACAAAGTTATTTCAAAAAAAAAAATATCGTCAATAATAGTTATGGTGTGCGGTGGTAATAATATTGATATGTGGATTCACAATAATATTGACGATCCCGTATTGATCAATATATTGAGCGTGTGCGGGGCCCTTAAAAACAATTAATGCTATAATGTCTGACCTTCAATACCCTTAAAATAATTCGAGGGGGAGTTATCTGAATTTACACTGAAAGCGGCCCTCACACGATCAATATTATTGTCAATATCATCAAATATTGACAATAAAATTGATGTTGTGAGGCCAAATATCGAAGTTATTGTCAATACATTGATGTATTTTTAGCGATTCGAAAATATTTCTTCAATATTATGGACGGGGCGACTATATTGAAGAAGTATGAGGGCAATATTGACAATATTTTGACAGTATAAACATAAACGAAATGGAAGTCACATCGCAGGCAGGTTTACCCGGCCTCCAGCCCGATAGAAATAAGAGTGAAGCAACCAGTGAAAACGTTATATTAAAAACCTTTATTGCGGCTTACTGTGAAATGCCAGAGTTGGGATTCGTCTTCAAAAGTCTATAGTAATAGAGATAGGAAGACAGTTGGGTACAAGAAGTTATGGAAAACTAATAAAAACTTAAAAAAAAAATGCGAAAATCGAAGATGTAAAAAAGAATATAAATGGTCTCAAAACAAATTACAGAAAAGAATTTTTTAAAAACTAAAGCCTTGGAACGATCAGGTTGTGTCGCCAAAGAGGTTTATGAGCCGATATTGCTTGCCATAATTATAACCTGCTTCTTGATATAAGGAGTTAACATATGCAATAGTTGTTCATATAAATCGTTATTAATTCGAAAATAGTTCCGATAATCTTCAGGGTCCGTTTCCAAAATGAAGTGTATGACGTGTAAATGGGTGTATTCCTTTCGTTTCTGTAGGAAAAACTCTGAAGTTAGACCCAATAACAAAAAAGGGGTTAACTGACCTGATTACCGATCAGTTAAATTGGCGATCTTAGTTGACTACTTTGCCATTTGGCTGGTATAAATAAAACAACGAGTTTAAATAGATGAAATTTAAAAGGTGGTTTTTATTTAATTAAAAAACAAAAACACCGGGTTTTGTTTGAACTCTTGTTCAGAACAAACGGTGGATAATAATTAACTTTTTTATAATACTAACAAATTAAAAATACCTATCAACAATATACATACATTATTTTCAACAAGAAAACATTAAAAAACAATAAAAACTAATTTTATGTCCAGTCTCCCTGATTGGAGCGGATTTCTATTTTGTGCCCTTGCACAAAAAAAACTTCTCAGGAATTGACCTTCACTCCTCCTTTATGAGATTGAGAAAGTCTTAATCTATCATACCTTCATATTATATACATCTCGAAAGTAAGTGTAAACCTTGCATAGAATCAAAAGATTAAAAGCACCGTCGAGACTCAATGACGGCCTTTTTACAGTGACATTTTTTCGGTTGCACTGGTTGTGTGGTCACAGCACACGGGGAGATCGACTTAAACGATCGGGAAAACTTGCATCAAATTGGATACTAAATTTGTGCCATGTTTAGGCAAGAGTAAACTTTGGTATAAGTTACCAAAAAAGACTTTTAAAAAACGGAGAAAACTTTTCGTTGTTCACCAATGTCAACAAAAACATAAACGTCACTTAACTTTCAAAAACTTTTTTGATTGTTAAAATAACTGGTGCGCGCGCAGTGCCTCCCCAACATTTCACGACTTCTATACAGGGGTGAAAATTAAAGGGGGTTGGGGAAGTTCCCCAACAGTTTCGATAACTGTTTTGTTTTGCCAGCGTCTTTTTTTTACTCTTTTTCTCACAAAATTTAATAAAATTATAGCTATACCAGCTTTTTTTTTGTTACTCATCTTTTTAAATACCACCGATGTGATATTTTGTATCGACTGAATATTTATGTATATACTTATTGGCCGTGTGAGTTTAAAGATTAATATATTGACAATAAGATTAATCGTGTAAGGGCCGCTTAAAGCATCGGTTTGGTTATTTAAATGCCTATTAAAAGTTGGTGCGCCAAATAAACCTCAAAAGCGGTTGGAAGCTCAGTGGTTACGCTACTGGCGTTCGACTGTGGCTGTCCGAGATCTTCGGATAGGGAATACGCTTAATAAAAAAAATATGCTCGGAGCTTAAGTGAATAAAAAAATTCAGTGTACCACCAGTTATTCCTAATCTCTAGACCGAGAGAGGCCACATGGACCTCTGGGAAAGTAAATAGGATAAACTAGGGCACACACATGATTTGGATTCCACGCTAGTCCGTAGGTCTTGTCTGGCTTACATTACCCAGACGACAGAGGATACAGTGAGCCTCTTAAGTATACTGGCTCTTCCGCCAACCCCTGCTTCAATAAAAAAAAATACTCACACCATTTATTTAAAAAAGTTTATTTTTAAATGTAATTAGTAGGTACCATTGCGCTCAAAAAAAACTGGGACGGCAAAATGTAGTTTAATCTCCCAGACTATTAGCTTTTTTTTTAAGTTGTCAATTTAATTTAATTTTGTGACTGACAGTGACGTGTCAAAAGAAATATTTTTTGAAATCGTTAACCACCGAGCAAAAAGCGATCATTTACACTCGATTGAGAGATGGGCATCAAATAGGAAACATCGCAGATGAATTAGGGATTAGCAAAAATACCGTCTTATTGGCTAAGCACAAAACTGCAGAATATTGAAGTATTGTAAGAAAAGCATGTTCTAGTCGCCCCAAAATTTCGAATGACGGCCAAGATATAGAATTAATTAATTTTCTAAAAGATCATCCTTTCGAAACAGCAATACAAGCTAAAAAGAAACACATTTTCCTGGTTCAGCTAATACAGCTCGTAGAAGTATTCGTAGCAGATATAAAAAGTTGTTGTGCTGCCAATAAAATATTTTTGACCGAAGCAAACAAACAGAGAAGAGTAGAATTTGCTTATGAATATATAAATCAAGGTAATATATGGGAAACCGTAATATTTTCTGATGAAAATTCTTTCAATCATGCAATAATGGGAAAATACGCGTTTATAGACCTTCTGGTACGAAATACGATGGAAGATATACAAATAAAACTAATCAAATTGGACGCTTTTCTATAAAGTTTTGGGGCTGGATTAGTGCAAGGGGCCCAGGAGTTTGCCAAATAGTGCAGGGGAGGCTTAATGCACCATTATATTGCAACATACTAAACCAAGTTATGATACCATCTGTCGACGCAGTATATGGCCAAGATTTTATATTTTAACAAGATAATGCTCCTATACATAAAGCCCGCATAGTTCAAGATTATTTAGAAGAAAATAAAATTCGAGTTCTGCCTTGGCTCTTGAAAAGTCCGGATATTAACCCAATTGAAAACGTTTGAGGCGAGGTGACAAAATTTATGTATAAACAAAACTTCCAGCCTAGAACTCGGATTGAATTAAGCCAAAGGATAATGCAAGCATGGTATGCAATAACGCAAGAGTATACGAGAAACCTAGCGTTAATTATGCCACGACGTTCACAAGCATTAATCGATAATAACGGTGCAACTACCAAATATTAAAAACATATTATATTAAGGTTTAAATATGATTGAAATTAAAATTTATTGGAACATAATATTAAATAACTCTGTTTTATTTTTTTTTACATTTTAAAACACTAAATATGCCTACTTTCATTTTTCCTCGTATTTCCAAAAATGTGGCATTGTTGTTAAACCTTTTTTTTTCCATGACAACTATTATAACAACAATGATAACCTTTTCTCAATAGATTTTACATATTCCTTATAGTCAAGGAGCTACTCTACAACAACAATTTTGCTGTCCCAGTTTTTTTTGGGCGCAATGGTACCTGACATGGCGGTTACTATTTAAAGTGTTAAGTGTCAAACAAATTTTCTAGACAATTTATAGAAGTTTTTTGGACACATGACAACAGTCACAAAAACAGTCAATTTTATGTCATACTACAAGAAAATATTTGCCACTTGTATTAAAAATATTTTCTTTCCAAGGTTGTAACGTAAGCGGAGTTTGATATAATGCCGGTGGTGAATAATGGACACTCAGTGTATAATGTTATAGCAACAATAGTGGTATTCTGTCTTAAATGTGACTCAGTTTATATTTTTTTCTGACGCAATTTGATTCTTTATACAGGGTGATTCCTAAGTTGATACTTCTTTTTTAGCTGTGTATAGAAGACATTAAAATAAACAACATTTTCAAATACCTTTTTTCAAAAAACTCAAAATTAAGGTAGGTGCTTACATTCATTTATTACACTACGAATCAAATACGGTCCTGCCTAACTTACCCGTTGAATAACATTAAGAAAACTTCTGGGTTTAGGATGAGTCCGTAAGCGAAAGCGTTTTGCTCTCTCTCTCTCGAAGCAGCAGCGGCACTTTGACGATACTTTCTGTAAATTAGCATCATATCTACTAGTCTTTATTTTTAAATTTTACCATTTTCACGTGTCACCAATTTAAAATTAACTTACTTCATAAAAACACAGCGCAGCGAATTACCAAATAACTGACCACCGACCCGTAAATTGCATGTTTAATAAGAGATAAGACAAACAATATAAAGTATGGCCGGCTACGTTTTATTGACCAAGCCCGCACTAAGTTTTGTAACTTCTGTGTCTCGCCTATTGTTAAGTTTTTTGAAAAAGGTATGTGAAATGTTGTTTATTTTAATGCCTTCTATACACAGCTAAAAAATAAGTACCACGTTAGAAATCACCCTGTATAGTGTATAACAACAACATTACACAACATATATTGCCAAAATATCGTGACCGGTGAATCGTCATTCATTAAAGCGAAGGTCATAGAGGAAAAAAAAAACAGGAGACAGTGGTGCCGACCCTCCCGATTTATCGGTAGATCACCCAATTTATGTATCATCTTCTGATAAACTAAACATAATGAAATAAATTCTAGCGTATTTTCAGCGGGTGACAGGGAGAGGCACAGTTTCGCGGCCTTTGCTAACAGTGGCGGCACCAGGATTTTTGGGATGGGAGGGCACAAATGGGCTCGGTGATTTTTGAGTGGGCACTACCCAAAATAAAAGTGACTTCTAAAAAAAAAAAAAAAAGGTCGCGGCCTCCCGACGTTCTAAAACACTATAGGTAGCGACAAACAAAACCTTCCTCTTGTTTTCTCAGTAATGTCTTAAAAAAAGAAAAAAAGGGCATCGTTCTCTTCAAAATACCATACAACCACTCATCAAAACTTTTATAGCCAAGTCCCTTACAGAACGGATCCATCAATTTTGGGGGGGCACCAGGGTGGGCACGTGCCCACCCTTAAATACTTGCCCCATTAAATATATCATTTAATTTCCATTGGTGGAGCATAGTCACACGCATAGTCTTTGTATACTACGTCACTGGCAAGATGTTGCAAACCAATTTAAAAAAAATAATCTTTATCCAATCACGTGTTAGAAAATAAGAAAATTGTGTTTGTTATATACTTATTAGATCTGTAAATGGAAAGAGTAACACCCATTCATTGTAATGTCAATCTAAACTATGCAGTACCACGGCATTCCTTTCATGGGACTTTTATTAGTGTAAAAATGAGTATGACATATTAAAAGTTTGACGTTCTAGACATTTTTATGCGATTACATTAATATATACAATGACTATTGTTGCATAGGATTAAATGTTGTATTAAAAAATGCATAGGTAAACAATATTATACTTTATTGATCTGTGTGTGCGTCAGTTAGGTGTTTGTCTTTGCAGGTAAATACAAATAGATTTACAAAACAATAGTTAACATTTACTAGGTTGCTATAGCAAGAAAGTCGTAGAGGTATATCATCTTGAGAGGCAATCGCAGAAATGATCGGTAGAATACAAGATGTTGATATTGTCTGAATTTAATTTAAACATTACTTGAACAGAAAGACATGACAAGAAAGCTAAAATAAAAGGTGAGTTTATGGATTAATAAATTGAAAAAACTCCATGCGCTAATAGCTTCACATTCACTCTAAAAAGTAAGTTGGTCGCTCAAGCAATTTTTTTTTACTAGATAGACTTAAGTACTTATACCTAACAATAATAATCTTTAGTTTCTCGAGCCAATTGTAGCTGTTACTTGGTTGCTTTAAACAAAATTCTTTTCGTTTTGGATACTAAATATTATTCCTAACTGTATTTTAGTATTGGTAACCAAGTCGGCATATTACAACCAACAGATATTAGCTTACCTAGTTCACACAACTAGTTTAAATATTTATCGTAACCAAGCACGCACACCCAGCAACATTACATAGGCGCGATTCACAGTGTCCCGTCATGCAACCCCATTCTTAAATAACGTGGCCAGTTAGCCTCATCATTAGCACCAGTTAGCGTCATTTCAGCACTAAGTGCTGATATTAAGACTAACTGACCCCCAAATATGTTCACCTGTTAAAAATTTCCCCTCTCCTTAATAGGATGATTAAATTAGGTGGAGAAAACTGTGAGTTCTACCTTCCTGTAAAGTTTATTTTAAACGGAACACATTATATATTATCTTATATTTCAATTATTTGCAAGATTCTAATAAAAATTGTTAAGCACACGATATACCCAAACTTAATCGTTCTCGAGTTTTAAATATAATTTGCAAATAAATCAGAAAAGGGAGAAAATAAATATTAGTAAAAACTTATTTGAAATCCTAAGGTGCTCAAAGTTTCTACCATTTACTTGCTGACAGTAATGAGGAATTTTAAAGAACACTGGAAATTTTTTGTGGCATATTTTTATACACTTTATTTGTTATAATATGACCCCAAAGAAAAAAGTCAAGAGGGGTCATAGCGGGAGACCTAGATGGCCATTCAATTGCACTCCTTTATCCAAATGTAGAGGAGTCCCATCTTGTTGAAACCATAGTTCTTAAGCACGTAATTTGGGATTATTATCTAAGCTCAGGATCAACTTATTCTTGCAAAAGTATAAAATATCGTTTAGACTTCAAACTCCCCTGTATAAAATAGGGTCCTACGGCCTATCCACCAATAATGCCACACCAAATATTGAGTTTTAGTAGCTGGGTGTAAATTTGTTTTTTTTCCGAGGGTCCCTCCGTGCGATGGATGCACTTAGGCCAGGTTTAGCCCATTGTGCTCACCCTGTTTGGTTGTTACACCCACTCCGTGATCCCAGTTCCTTGCACTAGTTTGTGTAGGTCAACTGGGGAGAGGGTAAGGTTCCAGTTTTGGTTGTCCGAGTATTTAATGCCCCTTCCGATTTAGTTACTCGCAATGGCAACTATGTGCTGTACAGTTTCCCTGTCTTGTCCGCATAATCTGCAGTCAAGGTCTCCATTGTACAGTTGCATTCTGTGCAGATGGTTCTTGACAGCCATATTGTGTACTGTGTCCTGTTAGAATTCCTGTAATGGTTCTCAGCTGGTTCCTATTCATTTGAAGCAACTGTTTCGTAATTCGTGGGTATAAATCCCCAATGAAGCTTTTGCTCTAGTGGATTTTGTGTCCACTCCTGCAGTGGAACCACAGACAATCGTAATCGACAGTTTGTCGAGAATTTCCCCTTACGTCTCTCTTCGTCTCACCCTGACTCAAGGTTAATCTACAAAATCGCTACCACCGATAATCGTTTTACAGAAATATATCGATTTAATCGAATCGCCACAAAGCGACTGACAAGTGCATCCCGCTAAAGCTTGTCGATGAGTAATTTAACCTCAAAATTAGTTTTGTTTAGGTTTGTTTATGTTGTTTTTTTCGGCAATATTTTTTAAAAATTATTTGCCATTCTTTCACACACGGTAAGTAAAAATATTGGTATGATGAATAAATCTCTGACCCAAATTATTGGTCATGATGGAAGAAATTTCATAAATGCAGTTTGACATCAAATGTTGGCTTTGTACTGAAATATCTACGCTTTGCCCCACGAGCCTCTGGTAACTGCCAGTAGCGAAAAATTGCAGTGCCGCAAATATTCTTGTCCGTGGGGACAATGCACCTCTTCGCGGAATATTCCTCATGTGGGGCAATAGCATATCCACCAGCATTTGTGCCTGTGGCTTAGTCAGTCGGTATCTTCGTCTAAATTCCACGTCGTCCACAGTAAAAGGATTAAATGAGTCCCACATTCGCATCCTCTGCAAATTAAAACGACGTAGACGTAACCTACGTCTCTCGTGGTCTATTAGAATATTTACTGGTAACACTTTGATTAATAAACTATAATAACTCACAAAATAATAAACGATTGAAACTCTTTAAATATTTAAAAAAGACCATAAACGCGCGAAAACAAACAAAAATATAACCTATTTTATTCTTCTTTTTTTCTGTAAATTATTGACCTTTATTCATAACCTAGGAAACATAGGGAATGTTTTTAGAATGGATTACAAGTCTTTATCGACAGAGCGGAAACACCCGAATAGATGACGATTTCGGTAAAGCGATTAACTGTGGTACGAATTTTCGATCGCTTCGACAAAAGTGTCGTCGACTTCTTCTTGTCGATCCGACTTGAAAGCGATTGTTCGTGGTTCCGCTACTGATCTATCCCTTTATGTGAACTTGTTGCATCCAATGTGGATTTTGGTCTGACCAACACCCGAAGTTGTGTCGATTTACGTGGCCGTTTAAATTAAATGTAGATTTAGATAATTTATGGGCTTTTCTACTACATCTAACATAACGTTTAAAGAATTGGCTTCATTAGTAATACTATCCTTGACACCTCCTGTCTCATGAAAAAGCTGCAATATATTGAAAACGGTTGATTTAGAGATAAAGTCCCGGTCTGGATACAATTCATTAAAAATTTAATTCACTTCGGTAAAACTCCACATTCTATCACCATATCCTATCATTATTAAAATTTCAATACGTTCGGTGTCAGTTAATCGTGCCACTTTTACGTAAATATTAATCCATTTAAATGTATTTTTGGCATCAGAGGCCTAATTCTTGAAATCGAGGAACAGCCTTCTCATGAGATAAATGGCGGAGTTAGTTTGAAACATTCAAAATCGTATGTGACGGGAAGCGAATGATCTCGTGAGAAGGCAGTTCCTCGATTTAGAGAATTAGGCCTTTGTTGTCAAAATCACCACATTAATAAAAAAAACATTGTTATGGAGCTAAATATTTTCTAAGGTAACTTGATGGACTAGAAAATTGGAGAATTTTATAATTTATTAGCAAATGATAATAAAAACTCGATACCTCGAAAACAATTAAGTTTGGGTAAGCAGGTAAATTTGATATCATTTATCCTTATTTAACAGGATTATAGTTAGAAAATAACCAGTGCTTAACAATTTGTTTTAGAATTTTGCAATTAATTAAAATATAGATTAAAATACAGGGTATTAAAAAAATTAATAATTTTATATCCTTCACGAGACTGATTGACGAAAAGCGCACTTAATGTACAATGTGTATTAGAATATGTTTCTTAATATTATTTACAATAGCATGGCATGCTTGAGAAAATGCTGCATAATAATTATTACATGCAAAACCATGCAGATGTTTAATTTCAAAACGTCAATTACACCCATAGAGCGTCTTAGAGTGTCTTAGCTTCTGTGTTAAATAATCTTCCTTTTCAAAATGGTAATTCTTCGACCAACAAAGATAAGATGAAGAAGAATGCCATGTATAATTGTGCAAAAGTCGACATTAGTAATTGCGGCAAATTAAATAAACCTTTAAAACTGGCATATAATGGTTGCTAAGACTCGTGATATTCTGACATTTTTGTGTAGCAGGTTTCTCTCTTTTAACATTCCTTATGATAATTTATTCTTCAGTAAGGATTATACGTCGTATTGTAACTACTAATCCCTACTATTCACTTTATACAGAGTTACTAAAATGTTTAGAATCTGGCACGCAACTAAACAGATTTGAAACAATGCCTGGTTAAATATTCTTCTTTCTGCTTCCTTGGAAAACCTTTTAAATGATTTCACTTTCTTCCGCGTTTGCATTACCTTAAATTGGGTGTGCCTTTGCATGAATTGTATTTAAACTTTTCGCGAATCAGCGAGTATTTTTGGTTTTCATTGATTAAGCTTTAATACAAGCCCTTGAGCTTTATCTAGACACAGATTAAATAACGGCATCATAAAGCAATCTCTATAGTAATAGAAGAATTTCCTGCCATTCTCAGTCACCTATATTTCGTAGAAGCGGCGGAAAAGGGTTTTAAATAAATTCGAAAACTATTTTGCACCCTCGTTTTGATTATCGGTGCACATTAAATGCACTGGGAACCTTAGTTGGAAAAATAAGTCAAATATACCGGGTGGTGCATCGTGGTTGGAAACATAGAAAATCCCATGCAAGATTTAAACTGTCCAGCAGTGCTTCCCTGTTGACTTTAGAGCGGGGTTGTAAGGAGTATTTTTTAGTATCTCTGTGTCTCTCTCCGCACATGCGGAGTTTAAACAATTTTAAACAACCCGATCTTAACTTATTTGAATAGGATTGTGGTTGGATTTTCATTGGAATTCAACAGGTCATGCTGCAGACACCAGCATTGATTGAATCTGTCATGTGGCTGTGATTTGTCATTGTTAAATGTAAGTCGAGACTTTTTTTTACACTGCGTCTGATTTTTTATGTTAGGTAATGTTTTTAGCTGTGATATGTTAAATAGGTTAGATTTATGTGTAAATTTAACTATTCTTACACGATTTTATATTGTTAATAAGGAAAATTTTGCAAAAATTTAAATTTAGCATACCTTTTCATGATGGACATTACTACTTCTGAAACATGTAGCGTAACCACAACCTAATTTCTTAATTAATATATTAATAGAGGAAGACTTCAAGTGTTTCATTTTTTTTTAATTCAATGGTATTCATTTTAAAAAGTATTATTAATTCTAAGTAACCTGAAAGATAGATAAAAATAAATACTGCATTAAGCTAAGTACTACTTACGGGCATGGATTTAATATAAACCTGTTTTTATAGGTACATCGCAGGGATTTAATAAGTATGGAAACATTTATCAGGCTCTCTTATTCTATATTGCAAGTTTTTACAAGACACTTATTAATTATGCGAACATTAACGATAAATAAAACAATAAGTTCCTGCAGCTTTACTTTATACTTAGTGCAATTCTAGGAAGCAGGTGAATTTATAAAAGAAAATTGATTATTAATCTATTTCAATAATAATGTAAGGTTTATAATAATGTACTGCATAGTAAAATTAAAATTAAATATACCTTAAAATGAGGTTACTTTGCACCACTTTTTGCACAATTTTTTTTTTATTGAAAGATATCTTAATACTAATATAACTATTTTATAATTTTCGGTGGATATCATTAAGCTCATTAACTAAGTCTCATTACATTTTTAAGTTGATTCATTGCAAGATTAGGACAAATAATCCTGGATCATATTTGGCTCACATATTTAGTAGTTTATTCATCAGTTGATTAGGTAGACCCTAAATATCTTTACGAGTTTTTTATTGGGACTCCATTGAAAAATGAAAATATTAGTTAGTAGCATATGGATATGACCCATATTTGGCTCATGGACTTAATGCAAAAGGCCTACAACTAATTTGTGTGCCATATATGGGTCATGATCGATGTATATGGTGGACTATGGAACATCGTTTCATGTTTTTCATTTGGACAGTGAACGTGTTAAATTTATATTAGGGAAATCATGTTACTTCTACTAAACCTTTATTTTTTTTAGAGAAAAAATAGATATATTTAAAATTATATAAAGGAAGCACGCATGATAAGGAACTTAATTGAGGCATGACTAACGTATTTATTTCTCTTTTTCAGGTGAGCCTCATAATAGTCCAATCATGAACTCGAGGTTTGGTAAGAAAATTAAATAACTTTTAAACCAATATATATATATTTATAAAAAAAAGATATTTTATACAATAGAATTGTATATAATATATTATATAATTATATAAAATAATTTGTTTACGTTTACGAATTATGTCTACCCTTTTATATAAAATAAGTATTTTTTGTGCATTTAACTTCTAAAATTTTAAATATAAGTAAAATTATTTAAGGCTCTACCACGCGCAAATTTAGAGGATGAAAAACACCGTTTCGCTACTGCAGGATTCTGCAAAGGCTATTTGAAATATTTGTCGGGACAATTTAAAATTTAATAAAGGAATGTTTGTATTTCTAAGGTACAAAGCCCTTTTTTGAAAAAAATAAGAATATGTATAAGAAAATGCCCACTAAAGGTGCGTATTTTAGGCACTTTTCCAAGGTTAATATCGTAGCTAAGAATTTTTTTTTCAAAAAAATAGCCATGTACCTTAGAACTTCCATGTCTTATCTTTAAGAATTCAAAAATTGAGACAAAACAATGTCGTAATAAGTCCGTTATCTTGCAGCGCGCAACTCATGTTTTAGGTAAATTTTGTTGTCATGTTATAGAAGTTGCCTATATACAGCAGAATTTATTCTAGGCTGACGTGAAACAATTTACATCCAGAGAGAATAATGATACACTGAAAAAAATTATAGGTGGTCGAACAAGAAGTTATTTCGGGGGTAATTTTGGGCTAAATTTTATGTTTTCCTTTTTGTATTGTCTGTGCCAATAACAGAATATCTAAGCGTTAATATTAAAAAGACGTAACTAGTAGTTGTGCTATTAACTTCGGGTTACCATACATTTTTCGGCTTAGACCGGGATGGTTTATAATGCGCCGCAGGGCAAAATGTTCAAGGCGCGTTCACCATTTTGTCAAAACTGGTGTTTGGGCTTTCAAAATTTCTTATTCATGTTAGGTAAGGATAAGAATTGAACGAAATCCGGTCGATTTGTTGCAATCAAAAATGGGCTATATTGAATTTTTTGTTTCGTTTCTTAGTGAGTAACCAACTGTTGCATATTCGATTGTTTTTATATTTTATGCTTATTATACGGGATCTATATATTGCTTATGTAGTGAGCTTCTGTCTGAACCTGTTAAAATATGAATTCATCTTAAAGGTGAAATGTGTTTATTATTTTATCCATGGTTTACCGATTTAAAAGTAGTATTCAGGCACGAATTTGGCGTTGGTCACATGAGATTTCTCTGTCCATCTTGTTGGCTGGCAGCTATAATTTGGTGCAGCCTGACTCCTGTATAGTGACAATGCTTCTAAGAAGCTAAGTACTAAATAAAAATTGGACAGTATGCCAGGCAGAGTAATAAAATACAATATTTTGTTAGGCTTGGGCGCCCATAGAGAGGGCGGCAGTGGCCCCCGTCTCTTGACCAAGGGCGTAGATAAGGTTTTTACTTTTTGTTAGGGTGAGTTTATGAAACGAATGCGGCATTTTTTTTGTAGGAATCACTTTTGATAGAAGTTCTTGAAAACGAACGTTTTGTTTTCTTTTGTAGCCACTTTTGAACGGTGGAGGAAGTGTTGAAAAGGCTGCTACATATTTTATTTAAGTCACTTTTAAGAACTTACACGCTTTTTTTGGCTACCCCCCTTCCACTCTATGTGTGCCTATGTTGGTAGGTTTTATTATTAGGTAGTATACCCTAAATAAAAACATTCATAATATTGTAAATTTTTATTAAAAATACAGGTAGGCAATAAAGTTGGTCCTTTCATGGTACAAATTAAAAATACTTATTAAAATAAAAAATACTACAATAACTATATTATTAGCTACCAGAAATATTTAAAAATTGCGATCTTAAGTCTTTAATTTTTCTCTTGTTGGGGTATTGAGGATTTATCATTTCGGGAAGAAGGCAACTAAAAAAAAAAGTTTTTAACTGCTGTTCCATCTTTTCTTGCCAAAATTGGTCATCTCTGTATATCTGAAACAAAATTATTATTGTTAAAATTACATTAATTATTATTTCATAAAATTTGTAAATCATAGATACTTATACGATCAAATATTATATGAAATGAATGTATTAAATATTTTAAAAAGTGTTCTTATTTACTTTTTGTTTCGTAAATTGATGAAGTTATGCCCAGCCATTAAATTTTTAAAGAAAATATTGAGAAGAGTATTTTTTTTATCTTTGAAGGCTAAATAGGATAAACTAGTTTTATCCCCATTTAATACTTCTGGAATAAGAATCTCATATTTTCCAATAGAAAATAATTGCACTGTGAGGAAAACTTTACACGGTTTGTAAAAATTTGAAAATTTGTTGGTTTTACCTTTCTGGCTATATTATTCCTGAGTATCTATGTATTTAAAAAAAAATTTTTGTTCTGTTTTTGAGATAGAGACATAATATTTATAAACACATCGTTTCCTAGAAAATAACTATTTTAAAAGTGGTTTTCATTACCTTTTCATACTCTAGTTGTAGAGGTGTCCATACAATAAAATAACAGTACTGCCTTGACGTTATTTGTAACTGTCCCTGTACCTGATAGTAATAGTGGTGATTTCGTTTTAATGTAAAATTTCCATTTTCAATTGTAGCAAATTTTATTGTTTTAGTCTCGATGCCTTGACGAGGAGTTTTGGTACTACAGGATCTGGGGCACTTAACTTCTATAATTCCATTTTGTCCAATTAGACCATCTGGAGATGCCCCAAGGTAGCATTGCTTTGTGCTGACAAAAAGTCCACAGTCCTCAACTATTAGGTCGGTGGTTCGTTCAAACTGGGTTATAGCGATTTTTTCATGCTCTTTGCCCCAATTTGTAGCACTGTTGCTGGTAAAACTGCTATATAAGATGGCTTTTACCGTGTTTGCACAATGTGTACTTTTACGTAATTTACAAATTTTTCCAAAATTACTTGCTGTTAGTCTTTTTCCACGTTCTTCCATCCATAACAGTGTGTCTGCTTGTCCGACTGTATCACGTTCTAATTTATGTGCAGTTTCTTTATCTACCGTAATGGAAGTTATGAAGAAAGATTGTTGCAGTTTGTACTCATCCTCGTCCATATCTATGGCTGGTAAGCCGTAATCCTCGTCGGGAGGAGCATCTTCGTGTTTTTTTTTGTGAGTTTGTGGAAATAATTGTCTACGGCATTTAGTCCAACTCCGTTTGTGTTTTTTTTCTTTAATAAATTTTGTATGTATATTTCCTGGACTTCGACCACAAAGTTTCTTTTGAATAAGTCGAGATGACTCAGCTCCAACATTGTACGAAATTGCAGCTTTCTCGCAACGCATTTCGTAGGATCTTCTTAAAGAAAAGTTAATTCTTTTGCCACCAACTGTTTTGGCTAATAAGGCATTATAAAGTTCAGCAGCGTTATTATCCATGTTTAATAATAAACTTTCGGAATTTCTAACTATTCTCTCAATGATTACTAAAATATCTGAAAATAAGCCTGAACTTCTCATAATATTGGTAAAATCTATCTCATTTTCTTTTGGTCCCTGGCAAAAGTAGTTAGCACATTTTGAATGATCTCCAAAGACGTGACTAGAAGTATTTGTAATATCACGCTTTAAATGAATAATTTTTTGAGCGTAGCTTAGATCCTCTTTTTCAATGTAGTAATTGACTGCTGCTACAATTCCATATCTTATTCTTTTAACATTATTAGAAAGCATGTTTCTTTCCTTTATAGAAACTACTTTGTTCTTCGAACTGGTTCTTTTTTGGGCTAACTCTCGAAGGCGTGTACATAAATTTCTTAGCAAATGATTTCTACATTCAATTTTCTGAACTGATCTATTCTGGTATGGTCTTGCCTCTGCCAACTTTTTTGTCACACTGCTATCTCCATCTCCAACCAAATAACCGTATTTTATTCCGTGCAGTTCGTTACTTTGTAAAAATCCTTGTACAATAATTTCGGATTCCATAGCTGTTGATGCTTTGTCCCAGTTTTTGTAGCAAATGTGGTCTTTTGCGGCAATATTCTTGCTCTGTGCTCTTGTACATATGCAACAGTATTTATTTTTAACTCCCAGGAATAGGATTTTCTTTGTCTCTTGTCCAACAATTATTGCCTAAAATAAAAATGTTATTTATAATTTACCTTCCACCAGAACGTTAATGTTGTTTACCTTTTACATGCTTTATGATAGGTTGAACTACAATTGGTCTAGTTTTTAAATTATATAAAACCATCACCATTAAACGAAACTTAAAAGAATATGTATAACTTACCACTCCAGAAAGTGCATTATAGTTAACTTTATATGATCGTTTACTCCATGCGCCATCTGCGATAACGGTTATATATGGAATACCATCAGGATCAACTTTTCCCTTTTCGATGGCAATTGCTTTCTCTTCTTCGCCAGCTTTCTTTATTTCTTCCCAAGCGGTTGCATGAATTGCATCAGCTATTTCACTTTGAATTTTCAAAAACGTATAATTTGACATAATCGGTATATCGCAGTAGCTGAAAATTTCTTGCATTTGGCTGTAGCCTCCGCCGGTTGAAATCATACCCAAAACGATTAATTTGTTTAAGTCTGCAGTGTCAGGGTTCTCTGTACATATTCTTTTTTCTTCGTGGCATATGGAACATTTAATTACAAACGTGCTTTGCAATCCAACAGATATTTCTTTTGTTATTTTTAAACTTGTACTCTCGCAACCAAAAATGCCCAAATGTTTAAAATTAGTTACTTCGTTAAAGAAGAAATTAATATCAATTATTCTTCTTCCGGAAATATCACATATGGTCTGACATCTTTGGGATACCTTTTCAGAATATTCGGTTGAAATTTCTGTTTCGGGTTGTGAACTAGAAACTTGTTCTGGACTAATCGATTTGGAATTACTATCATCACTGTCATAATCTATCAAGTTTAGTTTTTTCATATCTCTACTGCTCTCAACCCTATCATGAGATGGTCCTGCAACTTCCGAAGTAGGTAAATCCATGGCAAAATTAGAAATACTGACAACTTTTTTACTTGGGGTGGCGGTGTCCTGAGTTGTCAGTTTTTTGCGTTGCCTAAAGAAATATTAGGTAAGATAAAACCAGTATTTTTTACAGGAGAATTCTGTTTATCACCAAATGGGGAGCATAAATTTACACCAATATTAATATATTTCTAAAACAAGCATTTGATTCTTTTTCAGCTGTATTATTTGTTTAAACAAATTGTTGAAAATTGTGAGTAAGTTTCTCGACCCTTATATAAAAATAATTTATATCCCTCTTTAGTATTTAAGCTTATTATAACAGCACTGTTCACACTTTATAAAACGTAGAGATAAATCCCAGTATTTTAATTTAGAAGAAACTGAATTTACCAAAAAACTACTTAGTATATAGAAAAGGGATTCTGGAAATCGGTTGACTGGCTGGTATCAATGGAAATGTCTCATAACTCATCATAATGTTCGACAAATTTTTTTTAACACTTTTAGGTGTGTAGTTTGGAAAACAACATCACAAATCAATATTTCAGGATAATTTCGTTTTTTTTTGTTTTATATCCTAGGGCAAGAATTATCTAATTTGAAAGAACAGCTGGTCTGAACACAACTAGTGACAGCAGCTTGTTTACACTGTGTTTTTTTTTCAAATAAACTAATTTTTTTTTTCATAAAAAATAAATAAGAAAATAAATATATTCGTTACATATTATACTCAAATTACAAAGAGTAAGAAAAAGTTAAGATAATTGCGTTATTAAAATTTAAAAAAGATAGCTATGAAAGGTTTATGTTTTTGTAAAAACGTTGTTTTTATGCTTTAGGATCTCTTGATACATTTTTGGATAATACCTATCCTAGGAGTTTAATCGAGATATCAATTACCTCTTTTTGTAATAGAAAACAAACAGCGTACATAAGCATCATAGGGCTGATGTCAGTAGTTGTGTCCAAAACGGATGCTTTTTTAAAATAATTAGGATAATTCTTGGCCTAGGGCCTAAAAAAAATTCGAATACTCCCGAAATATTGTAGGTCATAAAACAACGTTACAACGTAACATGACAAAAACAACTAACAAAATGTCACTTACTAACAATTTTAAACTTTCTGTACGGCTTTACTTGTACTTTTTTAAAACTGAGCGTATGAAACGGTTATGCACGTTATGTTCTATTTTATTTCTACAGCATATGAAAAGGAGCAAAATCAATAATCTTGAGAATTTCATTCACCTGTCAAATTTCATATTTTAACAATTAAATACCATAATTTTATTTTGTGTTACCATGGTTATTCTATTGTTGCAAAAAATTATCGTGATAATTTTTTGACATATTTTCTTTTTGTCAGTCATAACAAACAAAAAGCAACATCAGTCCATGAAATTCCCTTACAAATATAACGCGGGCATTGATAATTTACCGGTAATTTTAGCCAAATATGCCGTCATGCAATTTGGAGCAAGCAAAAGCATTCGTGCACTACGTGCACTCATGCTTTTTTTGGCTCCAAATTGTATTCAAGCATATTTTCCTAAAATTACCGATAATTTTCAATGCACTTGTTATATTATATATGATAATAAAAATTATACAACTTTCCAATTATTTCTAAAATGATTGCAAGTACTCACCTGAGTAATTTAAGTTTTTGTTGAATACTTCGTCGACGGCCACACGGAGTACGATTTGTGCTAGTATACTTTTGCTGCGGCATATTGATAATATAAAATAGAAACACACTGTAGATACAACTTCACAATAGATTCACAACGAACAGTTCAAATCACAAATGAATAAAAATCTATGTAGTTCTTAGTTTTTATATTCAATTATACTCCAATTACCAAAATAAAAACCTTCTTTCACAAAAATAGGCTAAGTACTTAGGTAGCAGATATCAGTGGCGTGGAGGTGCTAGAAAAATGTAAATGGATCCGATTTTTTTGAGGTAGGCATATAAGATCCTGGTATCTAGCTATTGTTTAGTTTTTACTGTAGATATATTTTTATCGCTTTTCTAGACGAAAAGTTAAACCTTTGAGCTTAAAAAGTAGGTACACGACTTTTCGTCGATTGGTACTGTTTGCTGACGCTTTCCGTGTGATGCGATATACAATATCTATCGGTTCTACTCGTGTCGCATTATCTTTGCGTTAGCTCCAGAGAATAACATGATTTTTTATTATTATTATTATTATTATTATTATTATTATTATTATTATTATTATTATTATTATTATTATTATTATTATTATTATTATTTAGCAATAGTAAGCGGTAAAACCGATGAGACCATTGCATCTATTCTATTATCACATGTATATTCTGTATCGGATTGGCGCTGAAATTCAATTATTTTATTCCATTCTCGTATAGGTGCGACGATACGGTACTGTGTTTCTAAAAAAAAGGTCTAGGTACTTCGTTTGTTCTCTTGTTTAATAAATAAGCATGGTGAAAAATTATTCATATGAGAGAATTTTAATTCAAAAACTATTGACCTTACAAAATATTTCAACACCAATGCTGAAAAATTCACAATAAAACAGTTTGTACATTGTGTTATGTATAAACTACCTAAGTACCTAAACTTAATTTGGATGGGCAACTTTAATTTAAGGGTATGCCTGTGCCTTCTTCCCCCCTGACGCCGCCACTGGCATATATGCAGGTGTTCTTATACCTACTATTAATTAATTAACACTTTAGTCGGTAGGTAATAATAAGATTAACAGACATGTATCTTGGTACCTATATTAAAAATTAGAATACGATTTCAGAAGTTTTATTACCTTTTTTAAATCATTAAAATCATTATAATAAGCTTTTCCAAGGAATTTATAAAATTAACAGATTTTATTTTCCAAAATTTTTTGCTCTCCTTAATTTTATTTTTTGTACATATTAATAAAATAAGAATCCGTATAACGATTAGATGCATTATTTTAACTTAGAATACAATAACAAGTAAAATACTTATTTCCCACAAAACAAATTTCTGGTCTCCGAAATAAAATCAACCAAAACTCATTAGCATAATAAAGAACCTACCGCCTTGCATCGTGCTTTCAGTGTGTGTCGATGTTTACGGAATATTTTTCACCACGTCATAAGCTCGCTAGTATGCCCACTTCGGGTGAGACTCTCTTGCAAATATATTTCTTGCTGCACAAAGTTCCGCCTTAATTAAACAAGTTTATAGCTTTTATTACGGGATAGCTAAAGCCTTAAGGAGACTCCGTACATCTTTAAAACGAGCTTCCTTTCTTACGGGTTTATTAATTGATTAAGAAAAAAATATTGTATATAAGTAATGCATAAAAATGCATCAGGGTTAAAAAAATCAGTGGCGTATCAAATATTTTCACCAAAACAATATTGATGGTATCTGGTACGCACGCCACTGGTGGAAGTAAGCAAAACCTTTTTAATGAAAAGGTGTAGTTTGATCCAAAATAGATAAGCACGAATTTGCAATACCGTATCTTCAAGGATTTTCGAAATTTAACTCAAATAAATATTTTTAAAATTATTTTAACACCCTGTATCTTAGGGGGTAAGCATTTTAGGGCATAGGTCCATATGAACTTTTCATCTTAAATTGATACTAGGAATCATATCCTAAATTTTCTTGATGTACTTAGGGATCACCCTCTATTATATTTAAATTATTTTTTTTTAGCAACACTATATTGACTTTCCAATATTGTATAGTTAATTCTAAACAACTTTTATTAAAATAAATTTTAAATCAATATAAATCAATCAAATAAAACAAATTATTTGATGTCCAAAAGTCCATATTTTCATCAAAGTACAATCAATTCCTTCCATTATCAGTTTATTGGGTAGGCTGTATCTTGGGCCACTAAGTACAATGTGTGTGACTTCACTTTATTTTTTTTTAAACAGGGTGATGCCTAAAATATCAAGCTGTGTAAAATCTGCTGATTTTAAAATTGATGTCTTTAAAATAATAAATTGAATTTTATTATTGTGTTGGTTATAGCTTTATTTTAGGTATTAGAAATATTTGAGTATTTATTTTTTTTTTCATGTGTTTTTACACAAGATATTTAAAAAAAGAGCCTTAGAGCATATATAGGTAGGTACGGCTTCTATAGATGTAATAGTAGTTTGTATAACAAGAGTGGATATGATGTCCATATCGCACGAGGAAGTAAATTGAGCACGACGCCGTAGGCGGAGTGCTCAAACTTCCGAGCGCAATATGGACAAACCAGTCGAGTTGTACAGTATATTTTTTCTACGACTTAACTTCCGAACTTCATGCTAAGAATTTAAACAAATTATTTAAATTAGGCATCATAACTTGTCTTTTAAGTTGGACATGAACTTGCGAGAACGATAATAAGAAACAATTGAGCAAAAATTCATTTTGATGGCAAACCCATTGACAAAATTACACTGTAACATATTTATCGATTTGGGTAAGTTCTTATATTTATACAATCTCACTTTTGAATATATCTATCTTTCTCACATTCGGTTTTTTGCAGAATAACAGACAAAAAGCGATATATGTATTAAGAAAAACGAACAATTTATTTTCTCGACCAGTTAATTTGATTAATAATTGATTTACTGAAATGCACAGAAGAAAAATAGGTTTTTCGGGTTTATTTCTGCTTGCGTAAGGAATTATAACTCCGAAAGTACAACAAAATAGCTGTAGAATTCGTTTCAAACAGTTAAAAATGGATTTTGTGCATTAATATGAATGTTCGCTATGGTCAAATTTTTCAAAATAACCGCCAATTTACAAACTAGCAACACTGTTAACGTGGAAACAGAATACGAGATTTGGCAATAGTGTAAGTAGAAAGAACATAACCTTAAAAATGTTAGTAAAAAATGTATTTTTTTTCTAGACATTTTATAATTTCGTCTGTTTTTCGGGTTATCTTTATGTTCCACCATTTAAGGAAGAATTACCAGTTAATTTTCTGTTTGTTGCGTATAATAAAAGTTTTAAGATCAATTGGGATTGGATCCCCGTTCAAAATATATCGGAAAATATCCCCGTGCACAAATATTTATAATAATATATATTATTTATATGGAAAAAAATTACCAAGGTTAGTAAGAAAACGTTCATTTGGTAGGTATATAGTACATTTTATGCAAAGCTTGTAGTAATTGTCTATCTACAATTGAGTGGAAATAAAGATATTTTTTGAAATAAGAAAGTGCGTCTGTGTGCAAATGTTTAGTTCGGCAGAAAATAACAATAATTTGGTAGAAATATAATTTGGTATTAATTTTGTTATTATACCTTCAATTCTTGCACCATTTCGTGGACTCTTTAGGAAAATATTGTGTGTATACTTACATAGACTCTGAGATAAATGTTTTGATTTAAATTTAAAAAGAACAAATTTCATCTGTCAGATTTGCATATTTTTGAGGCATATTGTTAACCTAACTTCTCTAAACTATTAGAAAACGAATTTACAACATGTAAATTTGGCGTCTCTGTAATTAACTACTGTGATTAGTCAGTTTCATAACCTAACTAGGATGGATATGAAATTTTGCCGCACAGTTAACTGGAATAGCCTACTTTACCCGCCACTAAAGTGTAAAGGAAACAGCAAATATCCATGTGGGAGTAGAAAAAATAATTTGTTATAAGAATATTGGTAATTACCCGTAAAAATCATTAAATTTAAAATTGGTTGAGAATTTCATTTGTGATTTCCATTTCATCACTATTTTAACGGACAGTCTCAAACATACATTCGCTATAGCTTGTAGAAACAGCAGTCATAAATTATTGAGAATATATCCATCTATTCTTGGGAAACATTTTATAAAAGATCTTTATTTAACCCAAAAGTCAACAAAACGTGTAGGTTTGAACGAAATCAGACATGGATAATACATATCATTATGCAAAGTATCTTCTTCGATCTAGCACGAAGTCGCGCTGCAAAATCAAGCCTATTTGAAATGCAAAGTTACCACACACGTAGGGAATATTTGAGTGTTTGTGGACACGAAGTTATCGTTAGGTATTGAGGAAAAGTGTACATTTAAAATATACTAGTTTGGTCCTGTTGAAATTCAAAAAAACAAAACACCAGAAACTACTTCTAGACGGCTTTAAAACCAAAGAGGGTACCAGAGCGGGGATATACGGAGTAAGACCGAAAAGAAACTTATTTTTCACTCTGGGAAAGTCGCCCACAGTGTTCCAAGCAGAAATCTCTGCCATATTACAGTGTGCGTATGAAAACAAAAGGAGGGCTTGTTTCAATAAGCAATTTGATATCGAAAAAACAGTTTTAGAAACCAGCGAAATAAACTTTTTAAGAAAATAAAAGATTCACACAAAGTTTTGACCAATCAAAGGAATTTTCTCGGTATTTTTTTCAATACGGAAATTGCACCGAAAATTACTCTCAAAAATCGTTTAAATTAATTGACAGGCAATTTGAATTTTATCATTTATTGATTTTAGATTTCAAAGTCACAGATAGGAATGATAGATTGTATTTTATTTTGGCAAATGATTTACTTCTTTTTTGCAAACCTTGCACTCACTAGTTCGTAGTAATGGTTATTTAATCGCGGTATTTTCCTGTTGTAGTATAAAGTGGAATGTTTCATATCTGTAACAGTATTTATCTACTTTCATTTAGTAATATGAATTTTACAGTTCTGTAAATCGTTTTGTAAGGGATCTATTACAGCACTAGTGCTGTAATGGAAAACACTTTTTTATTAAAATTTTGCTGTTAAATAAATCCACACTTTTTAAAAGAATGATTTACTATTAACAATTATAAAATTAATTATATACAAATCATTGTGTTCAATATGATCCAACATTAACTAAGCTAGTTCTTTGCGCCAACAAGCCCCAAAAATGCCGATTATCATAACAACCTTCATAAGTAAATATGTTTCATCATCTGCAGTACTAAGAAACTGACATACGTCTTCCTTTGTGAAAACTTTGGACTTTTTGGCCTTGTAACCCTCTAAACTTCTTTTCAAAATACGATTAGTTGAGAAAATCTGCTTATATCTTGATTTTTCTTGACTGAAATCATAGTTCTCAACGTTGAGTAGTGAGTCCATAGTGTAGATGGTTTCTGGGAGCGTTGCTTTACAGAAAAATCACCCAAAAGGATTTTCTCAGACACCTCCCTTATTTTGTTAGCTTTGCACCAATCTTCAAACTTCTGATACTCCAACTCATACCGCGCCTTGGATTTTGTCGCAACTAAACTTGAGATCGCTTCGTTTGCCGCTGCTTCTATATCAGAGGGTAAACTTCCATCAGAATCGCTCATTTTGAAAAACGCTTTTTATATTTTTGAATTTGTTTGTCAAAGTTTCGACAGTAACCAGTCGAAACAGTAACTATGCGAAAGGTAACAAAAAAAACTTGATTAGTAAACTTAATAGCAGGTGCATTTTACAGTTGCATTTTTATTTTTAAAAATGCCTTTTGCCAAATATTTTTATTCATAGATGAAAGTAGATAAAATTTTGTACAATATTCTTGTTGTAAATTCATATTACTACACTTTATTAAACTCGGCTAATGCCTCGATTGACAACTTTAACATCTCGTGTTGTAATATAAATCTTTACAACACTTATATCGTAAATAACTATTCCCACCAGACTACTTTGGTATATAATTGTTTTAAAGGAATGGAAAATTGGTTTAAATTAAACGACTCTCCCCTTGCTAGCACAGCAAAAGCCTTTGCTGAAAATCGTAAACATACACAATCTTGCGGCTACTGTGCTCGACCCTTATCGCGACTTAATCGTGAATTCCTGCGTTATCGATTATTCGTTACGTGGAAGCTGATGAAACAGAAAATCAAGTGTAAAAACAATTGAAAGCATGCGGGTGTATATAAGCGGAACGCCGCGTGCTTCGGAGAGCATAACGTTTTACACAAAAATTCTGTGTTGGAAACGAGTGCATTATTATATTAAAACCTTCCATTGGTTTTTTGGTTTATAATTGTAATACGCAGGTCGAAACGGACAAAATAGAAAAATAATGAACCAAAAAGGCTCTATATGATTGACAGCATAGTTCACTTTTTTTTTTCATTGTATACTTTTCTATTAATTGTTGTAGGCTAAATGTCAGGTTAACAAGGGCGTAAGTAGCGGGTAAACCGCTTTCTAACATATAATCGATCATAACAAATAAATTACATACCAGTCGTATCTATCTGCCCTTTTGGCCCTTATAAACTGCTGGACAATTGCTCTCGAGCAAGAAAAATTTCGCCTAAATTTAACAGTTAATATTTTCTGAACCAGATATGATATCGACCTACGGTTTTGAATGGTTGATAGATTTATCCCTTGGGAAACAATTGTCAATGTTGGATTTTCTTTAACTATCCGAAAATTGTATATACAGGGTGTTAAAGAATACGATGATTTTTGCTCCAATCTTAATGGCGTGTAACTTTCACAATGATATTTTATCACTCTACGTCAATTGAATCACTGGTTTATAGCAAAGAAAGTATTTTGTCAAATTTTTGATATCTGCTATATTTTAAGAAATACCGATTTTTTTGGAAAACCTTGCTTTATTAAAACTCTAACTGTGCGTTGTATCGTGCAAACTTTGTGAGTGATTATTATACCTTATGAAAAGCTTGATTATGTTCAGTAACAATAGTTGTACCTAAATGTTAGGATGTACAGTGGCGTACTTAAAAACACCTATATGTCTATGGTTTATGAGTATAGTGTTAGAAAGTTAGAAATTAATAAATACATTTTTCCCAAAAATTAAATTAAAAAAATTATCTTTGTCAAAATTTTGTAAACACACTGTATAATATACCTGTAGTGCGATATGATAAACTAGAGAATAAGAAAAAATTCACCTAATCTAGGGGCGAGTACTTTCCAATATAAAACAATCGTGAAAAATTGTGAGATACTCATAAACTATAGACTAGACAAGGCACACAACACATTTTAGAAAGCAGTAATTGTAAGGAGTGTGAAAATACGCCATCTGAAATTATAAAAAATGTTAATAATATACTGGAAAATCTATAACCAGAAAAAACACACCGCGCTGAAGAAAGTATCATGTTAAACAACAAATTTTTATTGCTATCGATAGCGTTGAAAATATAGCTCTAGCCTACAGATCGCAAGGTCACAGGTTCAAATCCCATCAGAAGTTTTTGACTTTTTTTTATAAAAACATTAAATATTTTATAGAATTATTTTGAATTAAAATCTTCCTTGTGGGGTGGATTTTTTAAGTTTATGTTTAATACATCTTTCCTTCATTCAATTTAAATATTTTCATTCTGATTAATCTAGAAGTCAATATAGGATTAGTTCTTGCTATGATATATAATATATGAAAAAAAGAAAAAGTTACACTACAAATAAGGGAAAAGCTTGTTGACAAACTATGAAACCAGATATTAAGTGGAACATAATCCTAAGTATGCTAATAACAACACTAGTGTTAATATTTTTTTTAACGCTAGTGTTGAAATATTTTTTTCACAAATCAAAGGCTTTTTTAATAATTCTTTGTGGTGTACATTACTCGTGTAAAAGTGAGTATTCTAAAACTCGGAGAATTTCCGCACTCGGCTGACGCCCCGTGCCGATCGGCAAACCGCGGTTCGAAATCTTGTACACTATTTCCAATTATTTCTAAATATTATAACTAATTCCACTAATTTCCGAGTAATTCCACAAATTTCATGACCAATTCCATTAATTCCATGACTAATTTCACTAATTCCATTACTAATTCCACTATTTTCAAGACTAATTTCACTATTTCCATAGCTATTTCACTAATTCCCCGACTAATAAATTGTACAAATTTAGTAACTACCTTAGTAATATTTCTAAAAAAGGCTTTTATGCCGATTTAAACGATGCACAACATGGCTAGTTTTTTCCAAAATATCTATACGCAAACAAGGAAAAAAAAACTTTTGCGAGGGAAATTTTCTTTTGATTTTTACTAGGATTTTTACCATCAGTATGTGATAACAAAACAAACTCTATTTTTAAGATTATATACATCATTAATTTTATATAGGTATAACAAAAAACAAAAACCTTATAAACTACATACAAAAAATATAGTAAACTAGTACTTAGGTACATCAATTATGTACACAGTACTATCGCTACATGCTTAAATAAATAAATTAGGCATTAGGTATTATCATTTAAGAGTAGGAACAACTACTCGACCTCTACACTACTCAACCGATACTACTGGCAAAAAAAAACCAAAGCAACGAAATGTATCGTTAAATATTTTTACACCAGAACCTGAACAGGATCGTATTTAGAGACCTGTAATACTTTTCGGCGACACGATTTTAAACAAGACACAATAATATAGACACACACTATGCAAAACCAAAATGAGAAAATAACAAAGTTTTAAAATAATAGAACAATATATTGTGCAAAATAAAGCTACATTTTAATCGGAAAATGTGTTTGTTCAAATGTGAAAGCTAAATGCAGTCCTGTACCGATCGAATTGAGCGTTTTGAGGTTAAGTTATTGTTTACTGCTCCTGCCAGTTGAAAATAAATACACTATGGCTTATTACAAAAAAAACGTGATTCTATTTTTGAGTAAGCTCATAGCTTTTAACTATATTGAGATAATCCTGCTGTTTCAATTCAAATGGCCTACATCCAACGAAATTTAGGGGACCAAAGAATATAGATTTTTTATTTACAATATTCATGTCATTTTGACGTGGCCATACAAATTGACATTTCAATGCTGCTAATTTGGGTTTTCAAAAATTCAATTTATTTTGTTCGGAACTAATTTGTTCTCATTAAAAAACCAACAGAGGGGGGACGTTTTGATTACAGCGGTCTTATCTTGTATTTTAATTTTAACATAGGGAGAACCAACGGATACTTCTTTAATATTTCCAGAGTTCAAATTAAAATAATAATTGTCATCACATCCATAAAAATACCATTATATGGGCTTCCCTTTTGACATAATTTATGATTTTTGTATTATTGCTTCTATATCAATGTTAAATATTTCTTCATCTGTTAATAGATTCCGTGTTGTATTAATATCACTTTTTCTCTTCTCTAGGAAATGAAAATTTACCCTTAATGTCATTAATAATATTCAATCGAATACGGCTCGTAAGTGCAGTTAGATTTCCCCAGATTTTGGGTGTTTTAACCAAGTTTTTCCCCATCAGTCCCCAAATAATTTCAAATTTCCCCAGATCTGGCGAAAAATCCCCAGGGTTGGCATTACTGTAGTCTAGTCAAAACAAAGATTGCGTTGTTGCCACTTGTTGCAATGGTTGCCAAACTGTGCACTAATTCCACTAATTCCATAACTTATTCCACGTCTAATTCCACTAATTCCTAGTCTAATACCACTAATTTCACCAATTCCACAACTAATACCACTAATTCCAGGCAACTGTACACCACATTTCCAGCGCGGTTTGCCCCTCGCCCCGTGCTAAATGTCTCCTCGTTTGAAAAGTATCACTTTTATCACTTGTTGTGTTGTGTAATATACTATTATCTTTACGGTAGGTACTGTGAGAAATTAGGAATATCATACTCTACTTGCGTATGATCGTTGCCAACACGAAAAAAATAAAACTCAAGTGGCAACAAGTTCAACTTGTTTTAACTAAATTCCGTTGCACAGAGTGGACTTTATAAACCAATATAAAAAGAAAAGTAATAAAACCAATCTTTAAAAATGTGACAACGCAGTGGCGTAGTTACATATAGCGATCTGATATAGCTCCTATAAATAATCGCCAGCATGACCATAATTATAATTCGACTAGTCGGCGAACTGAATTTATTGACTCTCAATTATGAACACGGGGGCAAATTTAATTATTACCTGGTATACAAAGTAGAATCCGTAATATATTTTATAATGTATATGAGAAAATGTGCATGCGAGTTTATAGCTACCAACCAATGTAAACAAAAAAATTGTGTAATATTCTTTGTTTTATTTTATCGGGACCAATGCGCAATAAATATTTTATTGACTAGTATCCAAAGAATATACAGGGTCCTGCACCTCACCTCTAGTTTTTATAGCTCACTAAGTTAGTATTTTGATATTTTGCAGACTTTACTTGTATCCTAGGGTGCATTTCAGGAAAATATTATTGTTTTTACAGGTGTTCCAAAAAAGTGTGACGGCATAAGGATATATTTCTCTTATTTTAAATAGGAACATCAGTATATTATTATGACATTCGATGCAGAATTAAAAATTAAACATTTTTTCTAATTACAACTCTATCGCAATCTTTAACGCATCAAGACTTATTTGTAGAAAACCCTTTTTATCAACTATTCCACCAGTTATTATTATAAATAAATATCGAAGGTGGCTTTGCAAAACAACTTTTTGGTATTAAAGTGACAAAAGCCCCTTGTAACTTTAGTACCTATTATATAGTTTTAAAATAAATATTGTTAAATTGTTATTTTATTTAACCTATATTATTTTTTGTTATGGAATACAACCAAGAAGAGCTCGTAGATATGATAATTATTAATAACAATATTTCAAAATATTGCAAATTAGGCCAGTATTGAAAATAGGCCAGATTAAAAATTTTGACTCGAGCAGATGTGTGATTTATTCGTGAAGCTCCCAATGAATCTGTTTTGATGTACAGAGTGGCTCTGTTATTTGGTGTATTTGGTGGGTGCCGGGTGCTGCCGTCAAGAGCTAGTTAATATGTTGGTTGAACATATAGAGGATCCGTAGTAATAGTTAATATTCTCGATACAAAGACCGATAAGCGTGTCTTCACAATTATTGATGAGAAGGAGATGGGTTGTTTAAACCTACTGAGAGCTTATTGGTCTTTGCGCTCGACGAACTGCAACATCAATAGATTCTTTTTGTTACCGGTCGTTGTTTTTCACAGCCAGTCAAACTTTCATTTTGTAGGTACATATATAGTACCTTTTATAATTAAATCTTGTAGTATTTGTCTAGAAATGAGTGGAAAACTGGAGGTTCTTAAAATACAAAAGTACATCTGTGCACAAATATTTGATTTGGTCAGAAAATAACAATAATTCAGTAAAAATATATTTTGGTAATAATTTTGGTCTTATACCTTCAAATTTCGCACCTTTTCGTGCACACTTTAGGAAAAAATTGTTCATGCATAAACTCTAGAGAAGATGTTTTGATTTAAATTGAAAAACAAATTTAATCTGACAGATTTGCGTATTTTTGAAGTATATTCTTAACTTCACTTCTGTCAAGTGTCAGAAAATGACTCGGAAAATTTACAACATGTAAATTTAGTTTCTTTGTAATTGACCACTGTGGTTAATCACTTTCATATCCTAATTAGGATGGATATGAAATCATATCCGTTCAGTTAACCGAAATAGCCCACATTTTTAATTACTCTAGTGTAAAGGAAACAGCAAATTTTTATGTGGTAGTAAAAAAAATATTCTTGAATTTATATATAGAGAACATTTATTAATTAATCATGAACGTATCATAGAAGTTTAATCCTGCCTTTATTTACATAAATTTCCATTCCTAAACAATAATTACCTTTATTAATCTTGTCACAGTGCTAAATTGCAAGTTACTTGAGAGTAATTTATTAATTCGGTATTACAGTTTACAATTTGCATGATGTGATAAATTCCTTAGATTTTATAAGAA
Organism: Polydrusus cervinus; assembly: GCA_935413205.1. NCBI lineage: Eukaryota > Metazoa > Arthropoda > Insecta > Coleoptera > Curculionidae > Polydrusus > Polydrusus cervinus. The sequence continues at coordinate 51,403,193 of OW284514.1, forward strand.
TTTGCGGCCCGCCCATCAAATCGCATAATAAACAATGGGCAACTCGTTTGTTTTGACCGTATTAAGTATAAAATAAAATAAATAAATGTCTTTATTGTAAATTTAAATAGAAAGAAAATGGGAGATTGGAGTGTCTTTTTATTACTACTAGTGGGCCGGGCAACCATCCATTTAGAACCAAATCTCCTGATTTTCATCAGCGACTTCCTCCAGTGCGGGTCCAATTCGATTTTGAAGAAGATCTAAATATGTTGGACCCGTAAAATTTCTGTCAATAAAAAATGGTCCAGTAATGCTATGTCCAAAAATTCCTGCCCAAACATTCACTTTCTGAGGGTATTGGGTTCGAGTGCATTCAAAACGATGTTTATTTGGTAGGCTCCAGTACCGATAATTTTGTATATTTGGCTCATTATTTCATGTAAACGTGCATTCGTCTGAGAAGAAATTATTTTGTAAAAAATATCATTCTGTTGTTGTTAGCTCGCCCCATCATTCCAAAACAAAAATGTGATAATCGCTCTTCATCCCCTTCTCGCAATTTTTGAAGGTCTTAATACTTATATGAATAATATTTATGCTTTTCAAAGTTCGTAGTGTTGTGGTGTGATGTTTTTCAACCCCTTGCTCGAGAGTTCTAGTGCTGACATTTTTATTTTCTTTGACGCGAAGTAAAATATTAGGATCTCTATAATTATTTTCTTTAGCTCTTTTATAATTCTGAGCTATGCATTTGCAATTGTTTATTACAGTTTATTTCGCCTCAAACTAAGTAATAACTTTTTGTATAGTAATCGCAAATCCGATATTCAGTGGCGGCTCGCGGTCTAAAAAGATGGTGAAGAGCTAGGTCTAGTGCAGGTCCTTAAACAAACCTTGACTAAAAACCCGTGTAACAAAACGTCTTTCTTATCCTTATCTGTTCAACGACTGCATGGAGTTTCCAACAAATTACAAACTATGTTATTAATTGGGTTCATTTCAAACACAATACTAAGTAGGTACGTACACTACTGAAGTATCTGAAAAATAAAAACAAAACTTTTTAATCACACAGTAAATCACGTAAAAACGATATCTATAACCGTAAGTTTCGCGAAGACCCAAAATAAATACCCTAAGGTTAGGCGAACCAATGCTAAAACAAGGGTGCATAAAACTGATCTATTTTTAAATTGCCCTTTATCACCATATGCAAATTGTACATGCTCTCGCCTGACTGACGTCACGTAACCATAGCAACGGTGAATATCATGGGCGATGGATCTTCACTTGCTTTGAGCTAACGGATACGGTCGGCTGTGGCGCGCCAAAATGCAAGTGTTTATAATTATTGTCCATCGGAGTTAACCGTGGCCCTATTATGCATAGCTACATTCGGATTAAATTAATATTATTAATTCGAACATAATAATTTTTGAAGGGGTAAAATGGGAGCTGTATTGGTACATTAATATTTAATATTGTCGAAAAACTTTTCTCCTGGCCTTATTTTGTTTTTTTTGGTGAAGAGCCCCTTCACCTACTTCACCTGATGAGCCGCCACTGCTGATATTCGAAATTGTAGGGTCAACAGCAAGCCGACGTTTTTATAAAGAATGACTTTTTCTTCTATACCTACTAATAAAAAAGTTTTTCCTCTTCCAATTATTTATTAGGCCAATCAAAATTACTTATTAGTTAAGCTAAAAGAACGTTAATTGGAGAAATAAGTGTTGCTCCATAAACATTCAAAATTATAAAGAAAAATATGTATTCTCATGAGACTGAATCTCATCAATAATAGCTCTTCCATAGTTACCGAACTAGTACTGATACTTGGAGTCATTTTAGTTTCAATACTGCTACATTTATATACTGGTTCCATTTGTAGATCTTTAGATTTCAATAAAAAAAATAGTTATTTTTAAATCAATTTCTTTAAATGCTTTATTTACTGTATTAATTAAATAAAATGGTGACATAAAAACGGTAAAACGTCTTAGTTGGTAATTCGTATATAACTATCGTATTATTGCATGAACGCAGCGCAGTCAGTAGGTATATTGTTTCTGATATTTACAAGGATAATTTTTTAAATACTAATAATGAGATTATTATCGCACAACACGGGTTTCCATTTTTTGTAATTTTTTTCTAACTTTAGATACAACAATCATTGTCGCATCATCGGTATACAGACACATAGTAAAACAGTCAGCGTAATAGTGTTTGAAGGTTGGAGACAATGTATTCATATTAGACATAGTATTCACCTTAAGACGACTGGAGATACTTACCAGTGGAAACGTTGTGATGTAAAACAAATATAGACAATGCAAGTCCAAAACTCTTCTATCGTTCAAGTCAGCGTTATGACTATTGGGACGATCGTATAATAATAGTAGTTTGTGCAACAAGAGTGGATATGATGTCCATATCGCACGAGAAAGTAAATTGAGCACGACGCCGTAGGCGGAGTGCTCAAACTTCCGAGCGCACTATAGACAGTCCACTCGAGTTGTACAGTATATTTTTTCTACGACTAAACTTCCGAACTTCATGCTAAGAATTTTAAAAAATTTTTTAAATTAGGCATCATAACTTGTCTTTTAAGTTGGCGATGAACTTGTGAGAATAATAATAATAAAAAACAATTGAACAAAAATTTAATTTGATGGCAAACCCATGGACGAAATTACACTGTAACATATTTTCTAGCAACACTGTTCACGTGGAAAGAGAAGTGTGAATACTGTAAGTAGAAATAACATAACCTTAAACATTTTAGTAAGTAGTAAGTAGTTTTTCTAGAAATCTTATAATTTCGTCTGTTTTATCGGATTATCTTTATGTTCCACCAGGTAATTCTTCCTAGTTAATTTCCTATGTTTGTTGCGTATAATAAAAGTTTTAAGATCAATAATTGAGGTTGTGCACAAATATTTATAAGTACCTAATAATATATTATTTATATGGAAAAAAATAACCAAGGTTAGTAAGAAAACGTTCATTTGGTAGGTATATAGTACATTTTATGCAAAGCTTGTAGTAATTGTCTAGAAATGTGTGGAAATAAAGATATTTTCGAAATAAGAAAGTGCGTCTGTGCGCAATTCTTTAGTTGGGTCAGAAAATAACAATAATTTGGTAGAAATATATTTTGGTGTTTATTTTGTTATTATACCTTAAATTTTCGCACCATTTCGTGTACTCTTTAGAAAAGTATTGTGTATACATAGACTCTGGGATAAATGTTTTGATTTAAATTAAAAAAGAACAAATTTCATCTGACAGATTTGCCTATTTGTGAAGCATATTGTTAACCTAACTTCTCTCAACTGTCAGAAAACGAATTTGCAACATGTAAATTTGGCTTCTCTGTAATTGACTACTGTGATTGGTCAGTTTCATTACCTAACTAGGATTGTTATGAAATTTTGGCTCACAGTTAACTGGAATAGCCTACTTTTTCCGTCACTTAAGTGTAAAGAAAACAGCTAATTTCCTTTGTGGGAGTAGAAAACAATAATAGCGGTTCAGTTCAGGTATAGTTAGTAATAGTAGATATTAGGTTAGTACAGCAAACAACAAAGTTAAACATAACGAAGGATACAAATACAAATTAAACACTATCCACAAATTATTTTCTTGTTTTATTTACAGTTACGGACTCTGGGCAGTATTTTGACATTTTGCTGAATGTTAGTAAACTGGGTTTTGGGAAAAAATTAATTATTTTAAATAAAATTTTAAAACTCAAAAGACAACAATTACAAAATACCGATATGCAAAAAAAAAGATGTAAACTATTAACTTTTAATATTTTGTTGTACCTCCATTCTTCTGGATCACTAAATTTAATCTCCTTCGCTTTATGGCTACTAAAGTTTGATAATAATCTTGTAATATTTAAAGCCAAACCTCTTGAATTTTTACCCACAATTGATCCTGGTTTTGTGGACGAAAATCATTAAATTTATTGATTTTTTTACAATATAGATCCAAACGTTTTCTACAGGATTTATATTTGGGCTTCTACTAGAAAGCCAGGATAAAACCTAAATATTCCACTCTTGCATCCAATCAGACACTGCGTAGTACGTGGGTAGTATGAACTGGGTAGTTGTCGTGTTGGTAGACAAAACTATTATTGGGAAGCATAACATCTGCGTAAGGCAACATTATGTTTTCCAATTTTTTTATGTATTGTTGATTAATGGCTGTTTTTCAAACACTTATATAAGGATTTAAGGATTTAAGGATTTTGAGTGCATTTCTCGTGCCTGGACAGTCTACACTCTAACCCTACGAATATTAAAAAACTGGAAAACCTTTTCATTCGTAAAAACTTTGTTTTCTCAAAAATGTCCTCATCGTAATGCTGTAGAGCCAAATATTCCGTGTTAATAATAGGTAGTTAAAATAATTTATATAATTATATAACTAACCAGAAAAAAAACAAGATAATTTGATTAAGAAGGAACTATTAGCTATAGCAAATTTAGACACACATTGTTTTATGAGATATGCCGTGGAAGATATAGCTGAAAAACATATTGTAACTGTGCTGCGCATACCACCATATCATTGCGAACTAAATGTTATAGAACTTAAATGGGCGCAAGCGAAAGGATTTGTAGCAAGACACAACACGGCATTTAAAATGAAAGCCGTTAAGCTACTGTTTGACTAAGCTATTAAGGAAGTGATACCAGAGAACTGGCGAAAAGCAGCCCATCATGTCATTAAAGAAAAGGAGAAAATGTGGAATCTTGACCACCTGATCGATCGGACCGTCGACCCGTGAATTATAACGTCAAGAGGAGATGACAGTTCCCGAGATGACAAAGAATATTATGATTTTTTATATTTTAATTTCTGTATAATGTAGTTTTTGTATTTTTTATTTTTTTATAATATTTAATAAAAAATAAGTGTACCTAATACTATGTACATAATGTACTCCTTTGTCACACCATTTACAGTGTTTGTAAATGGATAACAATAGGCAAAACTCATAAATTGACCCAAACCCGGGTGGTACTACATGGACTTGAGGAATATAAATAATTTTGCAATAAATTCAATGCCAAATTATGAAAGTGGCATACATATTTTTTGGGTCACTCTGTAGTTCCTTTGCATACCTAACGAGCTTTTATTACTGTACACTAAGTATAGTACTTTTTGAACTATAGCATGTGCATATTTTAAAAGTAGTGGAATTCAATTTTTTCTTTAAAATTTAGTAAAACAATTGATGCAATGTTACAATGCATAATTTAAATTGGTTACAGATAAAAGCCAAGAAGCAATCGCACCGCGCCGCTTGCTTTTAGAGTTATGGAAAATAGGGTGTTAAGAAATAAAACAAACAAAATAACACCTGCTATTGTATTCTATTGAGCTCGCCATCTTACGGAAACATTGGGAAAATATTACCGACATTATGGAAAGCCATACTAATCATTTATCTGCATACAGAACAATTCAAATATGTATACATTCGGAGAAGAGGCCAACAGATTTACATGTACCAAAATTGTATTTAAATTTCGATAGATGGGAGATATACGAAATGACAGGGAAATTTGCACACAGAGCAAGCATGCTACAGATAAATATTTTACACGCCAAACGAAGATGTAAAGGAACTAGAATATAAATTTACTACTGGAACGAAAAATTGTATGTTCTTGAATCAACTAGGATAAATGTATATACAAGAGTAGGGTTCGCTACTGATGTTAGAATCATTAGTCGGCGACTGAGATAGATTAAAATTAAGCTTAGAAATGGACTAATAATGGAACTTTCGGTTTAAAAAAAATCGTAATTTGTAATTGTTTTTGAAAAATTATTTTAACAGTTAGAAGTTGTTTAGAATTAATCACAGAATATTGAAAAGTCAATAAAATGTTGCTAAATTAAAAATAAATTATTTAAATATACAGTGTGTCCATGGATGGACTTCACTATACCTACTTGAAAATATATTTATTTTCAGTTTTTCGAAAAAAAGTCATTTTTCATAATTCCTTTGCCTGTTGTATAAATATAATTCGAGTGAGAAAATTTGATTTTAATGTACAGGGTATGCAAAAATATAAAAATTTAGATTTTCAAAAATAAAAATTTTTGAATTAAACTTTTTTGAAGCAACCAAAAGCTCAGAAGGAGAAATCGAAAATCCGAATGAAGTTTATTGATAGAATTTGGGGTTGGTATGATATTTTATATTAAAAATTCAATAATTTATTTAACTTATTACACTGAGATAAACGACAAACAGTAAAATGTATTCAACCTAAAACCCTCCAACGTCGACAAAATGAGATAGCGGCACACTTCTCAAATCAAGCTAAGTTAATTAAATGAAGTTAACACCTGAATCGAAAGAGTTAAATAATAAAATATCATAACAACCACAAATCCTATCGAAAATTTTTTCGGCTTTTAGATTTCTCCATCTGAGCCTTTTCATTTTGATGCTTCAAAAAAGTTTGATTCCAAAATTTGTAATTTTGAGAAGCTACATTTTTACATTTTTTGCGCACCCTGTACATCAAAACCAAAGTTTCTCAAAGTAAATCGTATTTATACAACAAGCAAAAGAAATGATGAAGAATTATTTTTTTTCGAAAAATTGAAAATAAATATGTTAATGAATTACATACAGGGTTACTCACGCTATTTGACACGACTTATTATAGCTAAATTGTTGACTATATTGACAAAAAAAAATTTCGTGGTTGTTGGATGTATTTTATCTAATTATTTGCATGATATACAGGTTGTCCCAAAAAACATGAAACGTATCAAAGTTGTATGTTGTAAGTTTCATCAAGGTTTATTATATTTTAACCTTCCGGTTTGTGAAATATTTCGCATTTTGTAAAAATTTAGTAACAATTTTGATAATTTAATTTTTAACATGTATTTTCTTTTTTTAAACAAAATTTACACTAGAGTCTACCAACCGATTAAATTTTGTATCACACTTATGAAAAATTCAATCATCAATCAACTTTATACATAATGTCCAAAAACTATTACATAATTACAAATTTAAAATTGTAATTTAAATATAACACCCTATATTTTATGCCAGCAGCTGATTTAATTGCCTATCGAAAAGTATTAAGCTTTTCCATCGCTAATTGCTTACTTTTTCATGTTCAGATTTTTTTTTATTCAATACAAATAATTTAGCTACAATATGTCGTTTCAAATAGAATGAATAACCCTGGATGTGACAAATCAAAAGGACTCGCCAATATTACTTGTTTAATTTCTATAAACTTTTACTACAACATTTTTTCCTAATCGATTAACATGTGGAAAGAAATCTTGTTTTAAGGGGGATTTCTATTGTGATGGTCCTATTTTCATCGTTTTTTTACGATTTTTTTCTGGGGATAATAAGACAAATGCAGAAAATCAAGTTTTCAATTTTTTATACTAAAGATAAGATGTACCAAAAAAAAAAATTTTCAACCCCCAAAAAATTAAAAACTTGAGGGTGCTGAAGTTACCCCCTCAAAAAAACGTAACTTGCTGGCGGAATTCAAATACATTTTTCTATTAATGACAAAAATAAAATTGACCCAGATTCTTCAATTGTTAGCATGTAGTTATAACCCCCACTAGAATCAAGTCAAAACTCGAGTAACTGTTAAAAGGGCGCGAGATTTAATTTTTTCTTGAAAATTTACCATTGTTTTTGTATTTTAAGGGCCGTAACATTTTCTGTAATATCGCAAAATACTTGATTCTAGAGGGGGCTATAACCACTTGTATTCTGAGCATTTTAAGACCAAAATCATTAAATTCTGATAATTTGAACATACCAAATTCCCGCCAGCACGAACAACAGGGTTTCGAGAAAACTTTAAAGTTTCAACGGTGGCTCACAACAAAATAGTCTTACTGTCACTTAGTCTGCGATGCCTGGCCCGTAGATTACACCCTCCTCTTCCTCAAAAAACGATAAACGAGCTGATTCTTCCTGCCTCTTTGCGACCCTGGCCTGAAGATCCTGATTGGTTGAGATGATGTCGCTAGCGACAGAACGTAGCTCTGAGAACGCGGCTTAACTCAAAAACGGCTAGTGGTGAGAACTGACCGGCAATCATAAAATTGGATGAAACTTTTTTTTTGGAGTAGATTTGGTAAAAATGTTTACACACGGTTATTCTAGAGGCTATAGAGAGTCGAAAAACGTCGGAAAAAAATTTCGATTTTTTGAAAACCATCACAGTAGAAATCCCCCAAAAAGGTGTACAAAGTCCTCTTAGGATTTTCTGATTTTCACTGAAACTTACAACTTTTGCCTAAATAATAACCTAAACTTTCAACTTGTTTTATTCTTTATTACGGGTTATTACTGTCATAAAAAATTTGGGGAAGTTTGTTTAATAATTATTATACTTATATCGGCCATATAATGTCAAGTCTATTATTACTTAGTTTACCTTTTATTGGACATTCTACTAGTTTTTCTCAGAACTTGCAATGAAACAAGATACCACCAAGTCATTATCTAATGTAGTTCTGTACTTTTAAAAACAACAGGAATTCTTCAGCTTTACGTGATAAACAACATTGGTTCTAATATGGCGTACTAATAGGAAAGATTCTTAATTCTGAGAAAAGTGCAGATTAAGTCATTTGCGGTGAATTCACACAGCTGCCTTACAGAATTATCAGAGAACGGTTAAAAGAAAACAAACATGTTGGTGCTACGACTTTTTATGGCACATAACAATTATACCAGGAGAATGCCTTCGACGCGATCCAATCGAGATGTGATGATCGCTTAAGACGAGAAATGCCTTTTGTACTTTTTAGTTGATAATATTTGCTGGCATATTTATAGCTATGACACTTTGAATAAAAGACTGAAAGAAAGTAATCTTTTACCAGATTTGATATAACAACAAAAGAAAACATCTAATCGGTTAAGGTCTGGGCTGAAGGATGGCCATAAAAAATGCTTTAGGGACCAGAATTAAATTTCAGTATGACCGACTTATTTCCGGTAAATCTTACAAAGACTTTTAAAAAATTAATTTAACGAAATAATCCGTTCTTGAAGTGAAATTACAAGTTAAATAGGAAGAAATAATACTCTAACAGTGGATTGCATAAAGAAAAATCATTCTCGATTAGCTTAATATCGTATTAAAAAGACAAAATTTAATCAGAGGCTGGCAAGGCCTACTGTGTTTGAGCAAAATTGCCTTAGATTTTGCCAAATATGGCCACTGTTAGTACTGTCAGATACCAGTTAGTGTAAAATATTTCGCACAAATACGAAGTTAGCCTTGCCAGTCTCTGATTAAATTACGGGGTTACGTTGCTCCGCTTTTTGCACAATTTCTTTTTTATTGAAAGATAAAAATATCTTAATACTAATATAACTATTTTATGATTTTCAGTGGATTATCATTAAGCTCATTAACTAAGTCTCATAACATTTTTAAGTTGATTCATTGCAAGATTAGGACAAAAAATCACCTTACATCCTGGTTCAAAGTATACCACGAAAAGGGTATACTTTGCTCCACTTCATTTTCAACTAGTTTTACCGTTTTATCTACAATTAAAGCAAAAAAACCGTATACGAGTCATACTTTGCACCATTTCAGATATTGTGCAAAGTATCCCCAATTTCGCAAGAAAGTGGGGATTCTTTGCAACAGTTGTACGGTGCAAAGTATTCCCAATTTTATATGGAAATTGCCAATGTAAACAAAAAAAATTAAAAAACCTAAATATGTATTTTATTGACCTATTTTATTACCTGCATCTCTAAACTAATAATTATACATGCGATTGAACGGGTACTTATCAATATTTATCAGCTTAGGCTTTCTCGACAAGAAGATTTTGCACAGCTTCAAAAGGTGACAACTTAAAGGTTATATATTGGAGCCTTAGGAGGTTATATATGAATCCCTCAAAGAAGAAACTAACTACATCAAAACGGACCTCAACAAAAATGGCTACCCCATGCATTTAGTTGCTAAACTAATGGAAACTCGCTAGAATCGGCCAAATACACAAAAGAAGCAAATGGAGTCACAATTAACACTCAACATTCCGTATGTCAAAGGAGTATCTCAGAGAATTAGAAGACTAGGACAACGATATAACATAAATAATGTATTCAGCTCGAAAGACACTTTAAGAAGCCACCTGACGAAGACGAAACCAACAAGTCAAAAAGACAGAAAAAACTGTGTCTACCAGATCCCCTGCGAATGTGGCCGATCCTACATTGGTCAGACTCTAAGGCCACTTGAAAGTAGGGTCTAGGAACACAGAAACAACACGCTTAAAGGAGAATCCGGAAAATCAGGTGCAGCTGACCATGCATGGACACTCGGTCATCACATCAAGTGGACAGAAGTTCAAATCCTGCATAAAAAACCACATTGGAGAAAAAGGAAGTTCAAGGAAGCTGCTACCATATACCAAAACCCAGATTGTTTTAGTAAGCCATCATTAGATATAAGAAATATCTGGAAGTCCAAAACTCTTCTATCGTCCATATAGTTGATAAAATAAGGTGAGTAAGTGGTCAAAGGTATTTCATCGAAACGTTAAAATGGTTCATTCCACTTATAATATAAAATCAACCTATTTATATAAAGAATAATCCGTTTAGGGCCATTTCATTTACCACCTGCTCTTTTGTATTATTTTATCAAAATTATTATTGCATGGGAAGAAGCACCTAATAATAATTTGCTTTAATTGAAAACAACTCAAAAGTGGTTAATTAAAAATATTTATGGCAAAAATTAATTATTTACGGCCAACAGAGAATTTCTGTGTGAGACGGGGACTTCTTAATTTACATCAACTGTTTTGCAGGCAACACGTACTTTAAAAGAGATTTTAATAATCGCATTGTACACAATTATTTATCTAGAAATAAAGAAGGCAAAATTGCTGTGTCAAGGTGACATGCTATCTCAAGGATCTCCAAAACAGTTGGTCACAATTGTTATACTTTTCCCGGACCACGACTATAACTTTCTATCAATAAAGATAATGCGTATTCAATATTTTCTTTCTATCCAGGAGAAATGTTGGTCCAAACAGCTAGGAATCTAGCGTTCAGGTTTTCTAAAATACAATTTGCTATGAATCATCGATTTAAAAAATGTCTAAGCATATTTTTTAAACGGTTATAATCATTATAATTTTATTATTTTTTATTAGTAGAGTTTAGTGTCCGTATAATTAAATAGAAAAGAAGGTTTTTTAGCGGCAGGCGGACAAAGTAGTGCATCTATCTTTTGCATTGAGTACACAGGGACACCAAAGGTAATGGGTTCCCTGGGGCACAGGTAGACAATGACAGGCTGTTTCGTTCTTGTTAGAACTCATCAGAAAGTCATAACCTGTAAGCGACCCCCAGTCTCGCTGTACTTCTTACTTCTTACTTCTTATTTCAAAAATACTTCTTATTTCAAAAATATCTTTATTTCCACTCATTTCTAGACAATTACTACAAGCTTTACATAAAATGTACTATATACCTACCTACCAAATGAACGTTTTCTTAATAACCTTGGTAATTTGTTTCCATATAAATAATATATATTATTATAAATATTTTTATTTATATTGATTTTAAAACTTTTATTATACGCAACAAACATAAAAAATTAACTGGTAATTCTTCCTTAAATGGTGGAACATAAAGATAACCCGATAAAACAGACGAAATTATAAGATTTCTAGAAAAAAAAAAACATTTTTAAGGTTATGTTATTTTTACTTACACTATTGCCACTTCTCGTCTTTTCTTTCCACGTGAACAGTGTTGCTAGTTGGGCTGTTTGAAACGAATTCTACAGCTATTTTGTTGTACTTTCGGAGTTATAATTCTTTACGTAAGCAGAAATAAACCCGAAAAATCTATTTTTCTTCTGTGCATTTCAGTAAAACAATATTGATCAAATTACCTGGTTGAGAAAATAAATTGATCGTTTTTATTAATACATATATCGCTTTTTGTCCGTTATTCTGCAAAAAGTTGAATGTGAGGAAGATAGATATATTCAAAAGTGAGTTTGTATAAATATAAGAACTTACCCAAATCGATAAATATGTTATAGTGTAATTTGGTCAATGGGTTTGCCATCAAATTGAATTTTTGTTCAATTGTTTCTTATTGCCGTTCTCACAAGTTCATGGTCAACTTAAAAGACAAGTTATGATGGCTAATTTAAATAATTTTTTAAAATTCTTAGCATGAAGTTCGGAAGTTAAGTCGTAGAAAAAATATACTGTACTCGAGTGGATTGTCCATATTGCGCTCGGAAGTTTGAGCACTCCGCTTACGGCTTCGTGCTTAATATACTTCCTCGTGCGATGTGGACATCATATCCACTCTTGTTGTATAAACTACTATTATTGTATTATATAATAATATAATAAGTATAAAATTAAATATTAAATAACCCACCCACATATTGACGCTCGGCATGCGCGGCAAACCATAAATACAAAAAAAAAGAGTAAACAAAAATAAAAATGATATGACAAAAGCACCATACTGCAGGGAAAACCATTGCAATGAAGACTTGGGCAGCTAAAAATTTTAACATATGAAGTTTTTTTACTTTAATCTTAAATGACAGGATCAATGCTATTATACAATTTCACAGAAATATAGGAGAAACATCGCTGAAATATAGCAGGGATTGATATATCTCACATATTATAATACGTTTATTGTATTATATATGGTGTTCATTAAGTAGGTACACAAACATTAACGGATTAATCTTTGCTTAAGATAAAAAAAAGTCTATATAGTGTTATCCAAAATAAATGCCCGCCATTGGTAACTTTGTTATCATTAAAGATACAACATTGTTTAAATTAGCAAACTAGTTGTATTTTTACAGCTCCTTAAGATAAAAGAATAAAGGAGGATAGAAGTAAAAGCAATTTTTATGAATGAAAACCCCTGTATATTATATTTTTATCCGTTAAAGCTTTAAATTTTGAACAAAAAAGCTTATAATGACTTGTCTACTAAAGTCAAAAATAACGTCAATATTCAATTTCTAAATATTAATAGTAGTAAAATAATAAGGATGCTATGAAGACCGCGTCATTATCGCACTATTTAATATTTATTTGGCATCTGGAAGGCTTTGGAAAACAATGCTAATTTAAATAAAGTATTTTGTTTTAGTGGGTAGGGTAAAAACTTTTTTTTTGTTTATAAGTTTTGTTGTGTCAGTTATTATTAAAAAAATATGGTTTTTACCCATGCAGAAAAATGTGAAACTTACTAGTGTGTAGAAAATTATCTTCGAGAGCAAGAGGGTACTACTCTAAGGTATCCACTTCGCATTCAACCGAATGAGCGATGTTTTCTAAGACTACCGAAAATTTAGAGACAATGAAAGTATTTTTGTCAAAACAAGGACTAAAAATAATTTTATAATAAGCGAAATTTGAGTTATAGCATATTTTGAAGCCTACCGTGAGAACTCCATTGTAGATATTGTCAAGCACTCTAATTTGTCTTATGGTACTGTACATAGGATTTTAAAAAAGCACAAATTTATTCCTTCAAGCTCTGGCAGGGGATCTAAAGAGAATACTAATTTATTGCCATTGGTATCTTAACTTCTGTCGCCACAATGTAAATAACTTTCGTTATGTTTTATAGATAGATGAATCCAATCTCTCAAATTCTGGAATGTACAATAGAAATAGAAAAAATCATCATTACTGATCACGGGAAAATCTTAGTACATCCACGAGCTCCACAAGTTCGTTTTAGTTTTAACTTTTGGTGCGGTTTAATTGGTTCAAGAATTGTTGGTCCGTTTTTTTATGAGGGCACCCTAACTGGTGAAAGATTCGTGGTATTTATGCCTGAAATTTTAAATAATTTTTAAGACGAACTGGATCCTATAAGTAGGCAACATTTTCATTTTCAACCAGATGGCGCACCTGCCCATAACTACAGAGGTACTTATTAACTTCTAAGTACTCTTTTTAATAATCGCATGGGAACAAATGGCCCTATTCAGTGGCCTCCCCGATCACCAGACCTAACCCCTTTGGATTTTTGTTTGTGGGGTGTTTTAAAGAACCAAATTTACAAGCAAAGATATAATAACGTTGACGATTTAAAGACTAAAGGTAAAGAAACGATAAACGAGATAGATGGTTGGACAATACTTAAGAAAGTTTGAGCAGTTCAAAAACGTGCACAAAAATGTATCGAAGAACGAGGTGGTGTTTTTGAGCATCTTTTAAGAAAAAATTAGTGATTTTATTTTGTTTTGTTATAAGATCAAAAAATGAAATGGCGAATGCAACAATAGATTTAAAGTTTCTGTACTTAATGAACACCCTCACATATAATATTTTTATTGTATTATACAGGGTCCTGCACCTCACCTCCCGTCTTCTGTAGCTCACTAGGTTAGGATTTTGATATTTTGCAGACTTTATGTTTATACAGGTTGTTACAAAAAAGTGTGACGTCATAAGGATATGTTGCATCTTGTAGTTGCCTACATACCCCTAAAATTTTAATGAAATCGGTTCTGTATTATAGGCGAAAAAAAAATAAAAACAAAAAAAAAATCAGTTTTGCACCACTGGTTTTAAAAATTAATAAAAATTTAAAATAATGTCTCGTTAATAAAATTATACAAACGAGTTTTCTGTAAATAAGTCTTAATGCGTTAGAAATTGCGATAGGGTTGTAATTAGAACAAATGGTTAAATTTTAATTCTGCATCGAATGACATAATAATATAGAGGGGTTTCAATTTAAAATAAGAAAAATAAATTGCTTTAAAGTTTGCAAAGTTTGACACTAAATTTTGGACACCCTGTACAATTCGTATTAATCAAACTTGGTTAACCAGATTTTAGGACCATATTTATTAAGTACCTTCGTAGAATTTTAATAACGAGGCATTATTTTTATTTTTATTAATTTTTAAAACCAGTGGTGCAAAACTAATTTTTTTTTAGTTTTTTTTTCGCCAATAATACTGAACCGATTTCATTAAAATTTTAGGGGTATGTAGGCAACTATAAGATGCATTCAAATAAGTAAGAAAATATATGGCATGTAATCTAAAAAAACATATCCTTGTGACGTCACGCTTTTTTGGAACACCCTGTATAAACAAAAATATTTTCCTGAAATGCGCCCTAGGATATAGGTAAAGTGTGCAAAATATCAAAATCCTAACTTAATTAATAAGTGAGCTAGAGAAGACGGGAGGTGAGGCGCAGGACCCTGTATATCCTACATAAGTAAGAAATTCCTTGTTGTATTTCATAATTTTTTTTTGTATTTGTCAGGCATTTGCCAGACAAGATTTGTAAATGAAACGAGAGTTCTCTAAATAGTATGGAATTTTTGGTCACTTTATCCAAAATATGCATTACCAAACCATGTTTAAATAAACACACGAACGGCGGGTTGCACAAAGATTTTAAACAATAATGTCACTTTAAATATAAAATAAATGACATTGGCAGAAATGATTTTCTTAAATTCAAAGTTACTCCATAATTTTTGATTTAGGTACTAATCAGGAGTCTGTGATGGTATTATTTAAAATCTTTGTGCAATCCAACATGGTACATTTAAATTAGAATCATAATATATTTATAATAAAAAATAATATCTATATTTCAGTTCCATAAAATGCGTCTTTATCACAAGTTTCTTTTTTAATGTTCTGCTTAAAATAAATTTCCTGCTGGCCAATCAAAAGCAACTGAATTTCTTCCAAAGTTTTACCTTTTGTTTCGGGCATGTATTTGATAATAAATATTAAACCGATGAAGGTACAGAAGGAAAATATAATAAATGGATAGGACATAGTACCTGTTTTATCAAATGAAATTTGAAATATTTTCGAAGCTATTGCTCCCATTATTACAGAAAAAGTATCGGCAATGCCTAAAGCTTTGGCTTTAACATTTGTTGGAAAGAGTTCACTTAAAACGGTGACCGTTCCAAACGATAAACCAAAACTAAACATTATATTGTACGAGACCAGCGCTACAATCGGCAACCAAAACACATAATCGGTGTTAATATTAAAATGTTTAAGGAAAAAGAATATTGACAGCGCCAACAATGAAACTGCGCAACCTGCAGCAGAGGTAATAAACAATACTCTTTTTCCAAATTTGTCTATAATGTAGTAAGTAGATATGATTACAGCAACTAACTCAACAGTACAATAGATTATGACAGATAAAGTGGCGTCAATGGTGGTTCCTGCTTCCTTAAAAATTGTCTCGGCATAAAATATACACGGATTCTTTCCACTTAACTTATTTGTCATGCACACGATAACAAAAATATAACAAGCCTTTCTATTGCTTGTCTGAGTGAACAAGTCGCGGATTCCTGCGTTATCTCTTTCTTGTCTAACAACAGCTTTGGCCATAGAATCCATCTCTTCATCAACATCTTGCATTCCTCTTAAAATTTGTAATGACTTTCGTGCAGCCTCAAAGTTACCTTTTTTTGTGTAGTAATATGGCGATTCTGGCATCGGAGCAAATGCAATCATTTGAATAATAGGTATTAACGCGCAAATCATAGTTGATATATACATATCTAGGAAAGATCCCATTACGTTAATAAATAAAGTTCCTAATATGCTAGCTATCGCTATGGTAGAGGTAAGAAATCCTCTGATTTTTGGATCAGAAATTTCTCCGATGTACATTGGCAAAACGGTGTATAACGCTCCTTCTACAGCACCTATTACAAGTCGAAATCCAGTTATCTGCCATATAGTTTTTGAATATGCAATACCAATGAAACTTGCCACTACCCAGGGTCCCATTAGTAGGGTAGTACTTTTTCTGCCAATTCTATCAACTATCACAGCTGCCAGCAAAGCACCAACAGGAGCTCCTATAAGAGGGGCGATGGCACACCATGATCCTTCATCAGTGGTGGTTGGAATGGTAGAGTTAGGTGATAAAAGTTGTGGTAAAAATGGTGATGTCCAGCCCAAGTTTATTCCAGAAGTTAATACTGATAATGAACCTAAAAATTATTAAGATTGTTGATTTTTCAAACAAACTCATCGGCCAATTGGTTGTAAAATTTTTAAAAATGCTATAGCCTATTTCAGAAAGGTGTAGAGTAGAGTAATCAAATGAGAAATTCCGTTCAGATCGGCTCAATTTCGTTGTCGGCCATGGGCGTAAGTAAATTTTCTGTATTAAATTATTCATGATTACTAACCAAAGAAAAAAAAAGAAGATAATTTGATAAAGAAGGAACTATTAGCTAGAGCAAATTTACACAAACATCGTTTTATAAAATATGCTGTGGAAGATATAGTAGAACTGTGCTGCGCACACCGCCATATCATTGCGAACTAAATCCTATAGAACTTATATGGCCGCAAAAGAAATAATTTGTAGCAAGACACAACACACATTCCAAATGAAAGACGTTAAGCTACTATTTGATTAAGCCATTAAGGAAGTGACACCAGAGAACTGGCGAAAAGCAGTGCATCATATCATTAAGAAGAGAAAATGTGGGATCTTGACCACCTGATCGATCGGACCGTCGACCCGTTAATTATTACGTCAAGAGGAGATGACAGTTCCTCAGATGTAGAAGAATATGATGATTTTTTTATAATTTAATATCTGTATAATGTATATTTGTATTTTGTATTTTTTTTGCACGCCTTTGTTACACCATTTTAAGTGTTTGTGAATGGATAACAATAGGCAAAACCCATAAATTGACCCAAACCCAGGTGGTACTACCTGCACTTGATGCAAATAAAGAACACCTTTCTTAAATAGACTATAATCTAAACAAGCGGACTAGGTTTTAAAATATAATAATACTAATAACTAAAGTACATATAAGAAAAGAAGGTTTGAGAAATTGTTTTAAACTGGAGGACTTTAAATTAATATATTTACCAGCTATTGTTGCAAAATATTGAAAAAAATATTTAGTATTTATTTCCACTGCAGTAAAAACCATATTGTTGGAACAATTATATTTATTATTTAAAAGACAAAAGCATTCGTTTAAATAGCACTCTGGACCACCTTTTGTTATTTATTGCATAAATTATGGAGTGTTATGTCCCTGTTATTATATAAATGATAAGATATTCCGTGTAAATATGTTTAATTATTACTTTTAACATTTAAAAGCAGCAATATTTTAATAGTTCTTACAAAAATACAGTAGGGTGCATAAGTTACAGTGGTACTTTGGTCTAGGAGAGATTTGACATACTGTTAACTATTCATACAATTTAATGAACTACTGATCACAACATTGCTTATTACACCAAGGTTTGTTGGCCTGCTTTACATGCATTACCTACTTTAAAATACCATGTCTCTATTTTTTTAAGTCTGGTGATATATATTATATTTAAACGTTGATTAAGGGTATTCTTTAATATATTTATACTAATAGCAAGATAACTGTTATATAAACCGTTGTTCTATCAATTATTTATTTGTCAGATGCATATAACCCTCGGTGACATCCATCTCTTTCCTACTTATCACTTCTATCAATTATTATTTCAATGCATACCTATTACCTTGCTCTTACTAATAGAATATTGTTGTAGCCATTCAGTGACATACACAGTAATCTTGGCTCATTAAAAACGGGTACTATAAAAAAAATAACCAGATAACTTGTTTTTCGACAATTGACATCCAGATCCATAACATTGGCCAGCTGATCAGGACCTTCCAAATTTCCCTATATTTTGACAGAGACGTATTTAGGCCTTCATCAGTTTATGGTGTTTTATTTAATGTAGTTTTAAACGATTTTTAGATCAGTTTTAGTATGAGACCTTCTAATTCTGGGCATTAAATTGAACGTTTTATTTAATATTTGATTGTTGACTATAATTAACAATTATGGATTCTCATTATTGTTGGCTTAGTACTTTGCTGATGCCATTGCTGAAGAGAATAGGGTAATTATAAACAGTTTAAATTTATTTTTACAAGTATTTGTCACATTTAGCGTTTATGTAAGGCATTGGAACCTATTTGTTAGAAAGTGTACCCTGGCGGGGTGATACGGTTCTTTTCTTTGGAACTAATTGTCGCGGTTTCGAATCCCACATCGGATAGTTTACTTTTTTTTAATTAATTTTTTTTTGTTTTAAACTTTTTTTTCAGTAACGAATTATTTTTTTAAGTCGATTTCAACTAAAAAAATCTAAGAGATATTGATTTTAAAATAAAGTAGTAGAGTTTAGTGTCCGTATAAGTAAATAGAAAAGAAGGTTTTTTATCGGCAGGCGGACAAAGTAGTGCATCTATCTTTTGCATTGAGTACACAGGGACGCCAAATGCAATGGGTTCCCTGGGGCACAGGTAGACAATGACAGGCTGTTTCGTTCTTATTAGAACTCATCAGAAAGCCATAACCTGTAAGCGACTCCGAATACAGCGAGACTCTGTTTTCAAGATGTTTTTAATTACCAGCAGCGCCCAGTGGGTATACTGCAGCGCGAACTTATTTGAATCTACAAATCCGTAGAAAAATTGTGGGGATGCGATGAATGTTGCCTATACTGGTGTGTTGGCCTAACGTATTTGGTTTATTGTTGCTTTCGTCGACGACTATCTTTTGCATTGAGTTGATTCCTATAGATGGCGTTACTGGGTTTTTATCGCATTTTTATTTCTTAAAAATATCTTGAAAACAAAGTATCGCTGTATTCGGGGTCGCTTACAGGTTATGGCTTTCTGATGAGTTCCAATAAGAACGAAATAGCCTGTCATTGTCTACCTGTGCCCCAGGAAACCCATTGCATTTGGCGTTCCTGTGTACTCAATGCAAAAGATAGATGCACTACTTTGTCCGCCTGCCGCTAAAAACCCTTATTTTCTATTGATTTTAAATTTTTTAGATAAAAAAATATTGAATTTGTGTGAGATGATTTACAAGATATTTTTATATTCTCTAAACTTATTTAAAGAAAAACGGTTGATCAATATAAATATTGGTATTAAATTCATACTACAAAATGGCTGCAATGGGTTTTTTTTATAATTTATTAAGAAATAACAAAGTATAAATTCATTTCATTTTACGTAATTAAAATGTTAGTAGAGGGAGAAGAGGGTTTCTGCATCCACCATTTACACCAAAGCCTCTGCGCATGCCCAGGTTTAGCTGTTTTTAAACAGGGCTGTTTTAGCTGTTTTTAAACAGGGCTGTTTTAGCTGTTTTTAAACAGGGCTGTTTTAGCTGTTTTTAAACAGCCCTGTTTAAAAACAGCCCTATTTAAAAACAGCTGAACCTGGGCATGCGCAGAGGCTTTGGTGTAAATGGTGGATGCAGAAACCCTCTTCTCCCTCTACTAATGTTGGTAATTATCTGTTATAGCCTCACCACGCCAAAATTGATAATTTTTTTAGGAATGATGTATTTTAGGGCGTAGATTACGAATCTAAATATCGTTTTATCAGAAACACTTAGTTTTTCTTCGGATTTAATTTTTTGGGATGCAATTTTAAAGGAAAAAAGGAGTAAAAGGGACAATATTTTATATTTCCCTAATTTTAAGCAATTTTAAATCGAAAATATAACCAAATACAAAGCCTGATAAAGGTGGGTTCTACGGAACACGTGTGGTATCACTGGTATCACAGCGGACCTAATAGGACTACGTGAGACTGTTTGGTCTGAACCAAAGGTCTGCCACTCTTACCTAACCTAACCTGACCTAACCTAATTACAAAGCCGAATACAATAAAATACTTTTACAGTGACAGTCCAAAGACAAATGACAACCAACCTTGTGTGTATATATAACAGATAATTACCAAAATGTTTTGTCATAAGAAAACATTTTTAGATTTCATATTCTAATAACTAATACGTTTTTTTTTTCTCTTTTTCTAGATACAATTAAGATTCCTCCATAGACCAAGAATAGATCATTCATATTTCTATTCAATTAATTTATCATGCAGTTTTTGCAACAAACATTTTTAGAGTTCAATTTTTCTTAAATGAAATTTCCAATATTACGATTTTTCTACATTCACTTATCCCACCAGTTTTCTTCAATAATATACACCACTTTCGTAAACATTTGGTGATTTACCTCCTTATCTTATTATAATCTTTTTTGGCATGATAACAGTTACTATTAATGGCTTAAACAATATTATTCGTTTAAAAATAAATTTTATATATTAAAAATGTCCAGTCCTGATATTTTCGTCAAATAATACCAACATAACAAACTAAAATTAACCAGCATGTCATTTATGTCATGTGATTAGGACGCGATCTCGAGGGTTCTATCAAAATTATTACTATATTATTTATGCCAAATATGACCCATTTTCTAGTATTGTTTATTATGAATTTACCTCTTCAAGTGGAATTTATCTAATGCTAGGAGATTTATGTCCCATCTTATTTCTGCCTTATGTGGAAACATCTGCGTAGGCGATCACTGTTAAAACCAGTGGCTGCTTGTGGTGAATTTTAAAAGGCCATATCACAACTTAGGTAAATATACTGGGTCTCCCAAAAGTCCCGCATAACCGTTAAAACCGATTTTTTGGATTAACATGGTAAATCGAAGGTTGGTTTCTTTGGATTGAGAATAAAAAACTAGGATAAGGAGGTGGAAACCATTTTTCTCTAAGATGAACCGTTACAATGTTACAGCCTGTCAAAGTCAAAAAATGCCATATTTTAAACGTCAATATCTCAAAAACTATTAAATTTAGACATATGATATTTACAACATAAGCATAGAATTTTGTGGGGAATAATACAATATATAGGTTCCATTAAAAAAAATATCAAAGACGTGACGACAGTTCTATGAGACACCCTGTACAATAATTTTTTATGTTAAAAAATGCCCCATTAAAAATAAAAATTTACGGGTCGGGTCGTTTTTATTTTTTCATTTGACTTGCTATTTAAAAATAGATGACACATTGTCATTTCTACTTTTTCTCCTCTACAAAATGACGTTACTAAACTAAAGATCCGCCGTTTCGTCTCCGAGCGGCCATCACCAACTTAACTTATTTTAAATACGGACCTGGATATTTTTTAACAGATTTTTAAACCCTCCTACCCTCAGATTGTAATGGCGATATTACTTTTTCATAATGATGAATTGTCCTTGCTTATTTTTTTAAAATAATATTTTTTACACTTCTTGTCAGTCCGGTCCTGGCAACGAATCACAACATTAATTAAAAACTTTATTTTATTTAAAACATTCATACATAAGTAACATAATTTATTTTATAAGAATTTTCTAATAATTCTAAATTTACTAATTATAAATCCTACTTTTCTAAATGCTCAATACAACGATTGATTTTTCTTCCAATTTTGGCGACAGCCCTTTCAACCGATCGTCTCCTTATCCTACCAAATGCAACCTGTATGCGTTCTGCTATGGTATCTACGTCATTTTTATAAATTCCATTTTTTAAAGCCCCCATAAAAATATATCCAGCGGTGAAATATCTGGCGACCTCGCCATTACATTTTAAGGGTAGGAGGGTTTAAAAATCGGTTAAAAAATATCCAGGTCCGTATTTAAAATAATTTAAGTTGGTGATGGCTGCTCGGAGACGAAACGGCGGATCTTTAGTTTAGTAACGTCATTTTATAGAAAAGAAAGAGTGGCAATGGCAAAGTGTCATTTATTTTTAAATAGCTAGTCAAATGAGCTCTGGAAAAAATAAAAACAATTTTGCAAAATTTCGGTTTTTTTTTTGAATAAAATCGGAAGTATTCGCGAATTTGAAAACTTTTAAAACGGCATTATAATCAACACCGAATTGCACAACTTTGCCCTCATTTAACCGTTTCTCTAACTTTTATGGTTTCCGAGATTCCAATGCTGGTATGTCGAATTTGTAACACCAAATATGACATGCACATTTGAGTAGGTCAAAAAAATCATTTTTTTTGAGTATAGAATTCTAATTCTAATAGTACGCAAAAGTTGCATATTTGTATGCGAATTATTGAAAAAATCCTAAAAAAAATTATGCGTTACATCTTCAGGTCGGACAAAGGGCCTAAAGTTTCAAAAAAATAGGTAAAACATCAAATTTTATATTTACGCTCAAAAAATACAGGTACATTTTTTGGCTTCTAACTACATCCAAGAACGTAAATCGTGGTGAGTTCTGGGTAATTTTATACAAAAGTGAGAAATTGGCACAGAGCTGCAAAGTAAGATAATAATTAAAATACCTTTTGCGTGAATTCAAATAGTAGCGCAGGTTTTTAAATATATATATTTTTTGTCCTCAGACAACTAAAACAAAGTTCTTGGATGCAATTAAAAGCCAAAAACGTACCTGTATGTTTTGAGCGTAAATACAAAATTTGATGTTTTACCTAATTTTTTGAAACTTTAGGCCCTTTGCGCGACCTGAAGATGTAACGCATAATTTTTTTAGTATTTTTTCAAGAATAAGCATATAAATATGCAACTTTTGAGTGCTATTAGCATTCGATACTCGAAAAAATGATTTTTTTGACCCACCCTAATGATGCATGTTGTTGAATTTTTGTTTGTGTCAATGTTATTATACATCATAAAAACATGGTAGGATTTAGTTCAACGTTCCATTGCAGTATTATACTTATAGTCCTTACAATTAAGGACTTTACCACCTTATAGATAAAGTTCAGTTTTAATAAATAAAATGGCAAAATTAAAAAAAATATATAAAAATAAATATATTATATTTTCATATAAAAGAATTGTTAACATAAGCTACTTGTCTAATCGTTAATTCGGAAGAATACTCTGGTTGGCCAATTAGGAGCTGCTGGATTTCTTCTAAAGTTTTGCCCTTGGTTTCGGGCATATACTTATAAATAAAAATAAATCCTACGAAACTACACATGGAAAAAAACAGAAACGAATACGACATGGAACCCGTATTGTCAAAAGAAATCTGAAATATTTTAGATACTATTGCACCCATAAATACAGAGAAAGTATCGGCAATACATAATGCTTTAGCTTTAACACTTGTGGGAAATAATTCGCTTAAAACCGTGACCATTCCAAAAGATAGCCCAATACTAAACATTATGTTATATAAAACAAGTGCTGTAATTGGTAACCAAAATATGTATTCAGTATTGATATTAAAGTCTTTAAGGAAAAAGAATATTGCCAGGGCTAGTACGGAAATAGAACAACCTGCAGCTGAGGTAATCAACAACATTCTTTTTCCAAATTTATCAATTACAAAAATTGTAGTGATAGCGACAGCTAGCAACTCTACACTACAATATACTATTACAGATAGAGTTGCATCAATAGTACTACCAGCTTCTTTAAAAATTGTTTCAGTATAAAACATACACGGGTTCTTTCCACTGAATTTATTGGTCAGGCACACAATCACAAAAATGAAACATGCCCTTCTGTTACTTGCTAGTGTAAACAAGTCCAACAAACCCGCCTGGCAACTAGTTCTCTCTTGCCTCACCACAGCTTTGGCTATCGAGTTCATTTCTTGGTCAACATCTAGCTTTCCTCTTAGAATTTGTAATGAATGTTTAGCAGCTATAAAATTTCCTTTCTTAGTGTAATAATATGGAGATTCTGGTACTAGAGCGAATGCAATCATATGAACTACAGGTACTAATGAACAGACTAAACTAGAAGTAAATATATCCAAAAAGGAACCTATTACATTGATAAACAAAGTTCCTACTATAGCAGCTATGGCTATGGTAGCTGTGAGAAAACCTCTGATCTTTGGATCAGAAATTTCTCCAATGTACATTGGCAAACATGTGTATAAGGCTCCTTCTACAGAACCTATAATAAATCTGAATCCAGTTATTTCCCAAATAGATGTGGAAAATGCAATACCAATGAAGCATATAGACACCCATGGGCCCATTAGTAGAGTCGTATACTTTCTGCCAATTTTGTCAACTAGAATTGCCGCTATAATGGCACCCGGTGGTGCCCCTAGAAGTGGAGCAATGGCGCACCATGATCCTTCATCAGTGGTCGTTGGAATGTTTGAATTGGACGATAAAAGTTTTGGCAGAAATGGTGATGTCCAACCCAAGTTTATTCCAGAGCTTAGTATAGAGAATGAACCTGCAACAAATTTAATCTGTTTTCTTAATATAATATTTATATTAAAATTTTTTTATAATTATATTAAAAAATAAATATCAGTGCCTACAAGTCAACGTTTTTTAATATGGTAGCCAAAGAGGGTGTTTTGGAATTGACGCATTATATTTAAACCCATAAACTCTGCTTTGGAAACACGTTTTAAAAAATTATTTTTAAAAGTCGCATTGTATATTAAACGAGAAAACTTTTTTTTTTGTATTAAGGCTTGACGGATCTGTCACTGAGAAGTTCTAAAGAAAGTGACAATGAACGACATATATTATGTATATGTTTGTTTTTACTTGAAATGTGAAGTTATAGAGATTAGTGATTTATGGGAAAGTTACCTGTATGTTGTAGGAAGTTAAAAAATGAAAATTAAACCTAACTCAAAGATCCAACACTGGCACAAAATATACAACCATAATAAAAATAAACAAAGTTTCAATTCAGTCTACGAATAATACGTTTCCAACATTTTACAACATCACAACAAACTTTCAGATTTTCAACACAACTATGCCAAAAAAAAAACTCTATAAGATACTATAAAGCAACTCGGCTTGTGTCGGGTTGCATACATATTTTCAACAATAATTAATTAACTAACCAGCAGCTTTGAGGGTGACATACATTTCATTAGCAGAAAATAATTTTCTCACAATCAAAGCGGCCCGGTTAGGTTAATTTACTAATCAGACAATGCCTGCTAATGTAATTGATGTCACAGTCAAAGTTAATGATGAGTTAATTTATTATAAAAATCTTTAAGCAACCCAAAATTTGTGTATTAAATAACGCGGCGGACTGGGTAACCGCCATAAGTTAAGTTTCGAGTTTCAAGGTCTGATAGTGGGCAGGTTCCTTTATAAAGGGTGATTTTTTAAGAGTGTCTGAACTTTAAATTTAAATTAAACAACAACCATATTAGATATCTCTAAACTATTTATTTTATGTGAAATAACACTTAATGGCATTAATGTTTGAAAATAACTTCAGTCAAATGTCCGCCGCGGCTTCTTCTAACAAAGCGCATTCTGTCAATCCAATTTCCGACCACTTTTTTAAGCAATTCGGGACTTATGCCTGCAATTGTCCGCGTTATGTTGTGTTCTAATGCGTCAATATTTGCCGGTTTATTGGCATAGACCAATGATTTAACGTAACCCCACAGAAAATAATCTAATGGCGTTAAATCACACGACCTTGGGGGCCAGTTGACAGGTCCATTCCTCGAAATAATTTTCTCATCGAATTCTTCCCTCAATAAATCCAGGGTTGCATTGGCTGTATGACATGTGGCTCCGTCCTGTTGAAACCACATCTCGTCCAAATCAATACCATTCAAATTTGGAATTAAATATTCATTAATCATCGCTCTGTAACGATCCCCATTAACTGTCACGCGGTTTCCAGCTTCATTTTTAAAAAAATACGGCCCAATAATGCCACCGGCGTATAATCCACACCATACCGTGCATTTCTCTGGATGCAACGGCAATTGTTGAATCATTTTGGGATTATTTGCACTCCAAATGCGGCAATTCTGTTTATTGACGTAACCGTTTAACCAAAAATGAGCTTCGTCGCTGAACAAAATTTTGCGGTAAAATTGTGGATCAAGTTGCAATTGACTAAGAGACCATTCAGCGAACGTGCGACGCAAATGATGATCTTGCGTCTTAAGTTCTTGGGTAAGCTGAATCTTGTAAGGCACCAGACCAAGATCTTTAGTCAAAATTGTCCACGTAGTCGAATAACAAAGCCCAACTTGTTGTGAACGTCTACGAATTGACAAATTTGGGTCTTCATCAACACTGGCAGCTACAGCGTCAATATTTTCTTGGGAACGCACAGATTTTTGTCTGGTTTTTGGTTTAATATCGAGTAATGTAAATTGCGTTAGAAATTTGTCTATAACTCGGCGAATACCTCGTTCGGTTGGGCGATTATGAGCACCATAGAATTCACGAAGGGCTCGATAAGTTTGGCGCACAGAACACTGGTTTTGATAATAAATTTGGACAATTTGCAAGCGTTGCTCTGGTGTCATTCTTTCCATAATGATTTGCCAGACTATACTGAATAATTCTGACACTACAAGCGCGAAAAGTGACAGTTTATTTCACAGCCTTCTCGGATAAAAGTTCGGACACTCTTAAAAAATCACCCTTTATTAAGAAGCTCATGGTTTTCCCATGGGCGTCTGTCAAATGCTGTCTGATTTTAAAAGTCTATCCAATGGTCAATTTAAAAAAATATGTGTTTCTCTAGGATAGTCACCCATCTAAATATAATTTAAATCCATATTGCACGAGGAAGTAAATTGAGTACGACGCCGTAGGCTGAGTGCTCAAACTTTCGAGCGCATTATGAGTAATTCACTCGAGTTGTGCAGTATATTTTTTCTACTGAACTTACGAATTTCATACTAAAAGTTTTAAAATAATTATTTAAATCAGGCATTATAAATTGTCTTTTTAGTTGACAGTGTAGTTATAAGAAAGATAATAAAAAACAATTGAAGAAAAATTCATTTCGTTGACAAATCCATGGACCAAATTATACTCTAACATATTTGTCGATTTGGGTCATTTCTTATATTTACACAAAATAACTTTGATCTTTCTCACATTCGGAATTTTGCAGAAGAACAGACAAAATAAGAATGGACAATTTCCTTTTTTAAACTGTGGCCTTTACCTGCTTGCATAACAAAACCAAACAGACAATTTTTTTCTGTGCAATACAAAACGAATAAACATACTTATTATATTATTATATTGCACAATACTTATCAAAGCGTAATTTAAGAATTGCACACAGAACAAATAATAAATTCATTAAACATAATAAAACTTAAAATATGAAAGAAACTAAATGTGGAGCATATAAACTAAAAGTTTTCCTAAAATTTACATAGGACAAACAGGTAGATGTTTTAATAACGGTTTTACAGAACATAATTTTAGTTACAACAAAAATAATACAGATTCTTATTTTCCCTACACTTAAATACAGAAACACATAATTTTGACGATAATTTCTAGATATTACACCAAGAAAATAAATCCTTGAAATTTACTTAAATCAATGGAAATTAACAAACAATATTAAAATTTAAATGTTTTATTAAATATAATCAATTAGACTTAAATAGTTCCCCATTATTAAACTTTAGGTTACAATTTAAAGAAGTAGTCCATACTTGAAGTGAAAATGCGGAGAAATGATATTCTAAGTCAACCTTCACTTGAATATATTATTTTAGTAAAGGCTGACTTAGAATATTATTTCTCGCCATTTAGTGAAGGTTAACTTAGAGTATTATTTCTCCCCATTTATAGGTTACACCCTGTATTCGTTTTGTTGATTATTTCATCCATTGTTAACCCTAAATTGTCGGGTTTTTGCCTTCTCATTGTTCGTTAAATAAGAAGTTTATGGTTTATTTAAATATTTGATTTGTTTAGTATCATTAAGTAATTATTTTATTACAGTTTTGTTTATTTTTGTAAATACATGAAAAATCTGTTAATCTTAGATGGATTAGACCATCTGACGAAGACACGGTGTGTCAAAACAATTGTAATTTTAATTTAAAATAAAAACGTCTAGTCGAAATGATAACCGTTGTGTTACTTATTAATTTTATAAGATTTACCAGTTATTTTTCTATATCTGTTGCGTATAATAAAAGTTTTAGGGTTAATTGGGGTTTGATCCCCGTTCAAAACCAGAAAAAAACGCGGTGGACAAATATTCACATGGAAAAATCCAACCAAGGCAAGTACAAAATGTCCATTTTGTAGGTATATCTTGTATTAATTGTCTCGAAATGAGTGAAAAACTGGGAATTTTTAAAAATAGCATTTACGCACAAATCTTTAGTTCGTCCAGAAAAAAACTTAAAAAAAGTTCAATAGTGCAATGCTTGGGATGCATGGCATAGAGGTTTTGATTCAAAAATAAAAAATTACAAATTTGATCTGACAGATTTGCATCTTTTTCAAGTATATTCTTAACCTCACTTCTATAAAGGGTCAGAGAACGAAGTAAGAATTACAACGATTAAATTAGGTTTCTTTGTAATTGATCACTGTAATAATTGGTCCGTTTTATATCCTAACTGGGATGGATATAAAATTATATTCGTTCAATTAACCGGAACCGCCTATTCAATCAGTTTAGTGTAAAGGAAACAGCAAATATTCATGTGGAAATAGAAAAAATACTTATATATCTTTTAAACAAAATAACATTTTATAAGTAATGTGTGCTGTATTAGTTTTTCGCTAATTTCAATAATTACTGTGAAATACTACAAAAGGGTCGAAAATACAGAGCCTGTAATAAAATTCTTTATAAATTTATTGTGAATCTGTAGTTCTTTACAATAATGATAAAAACCGATACGCCTATATTTGTAAACAAAAAATACATTTTGAAATAATTAAATTTAAAAAGTGTGTTACTTACAAAAGTTTCTTTACATTAACAACTTCTTTTCACAACTGATTTTTCAAAAAGCTGGTAGAGGAAAGGGACCAAATTTGAGATACTTTAAAAAAAATATATATCAATTTTGTTACAAAGATTAATAATGTATTTCCTAAGAAGTACTGTAACACAACCTTTATATAAGCTTTTGCAACACAAAAAAAAAACAAATTAACATTATTCTTAACTAAAATAAAGCCCTTTTAAAGAGTTGGTGTATTTCTTTAAAACAAAAAAGAAGATTCCTAATTTTGAGACACGACGGTGTCCAAATTTGAGACACAGAGACATTACTCAAAAAACCCGTTTCCCTCACAAAAAGAACGTGGGATCTCCCCCACAGTCTTCATGTGTCCATCTACCACACTGGACGCATTTAGCCCATTTTTCACCATGTTTAGCTTCTGAGTAGGTATATTATATATATTATATTTACCGAC
Source organism: Polydrusus cervinus (assembly GCA_935413205.1). Lineage (NCBI taxonomy): Eukaryota > Metazoa > Arthropoda > Insecta > Coleoptera > Curculionidae > Polydrusus > Polydrusus cervinus. The sequence goes on from OW284514.1 coordinate 51,433,314, forward strand.
CCATACAAAATAAGTACTCTTGCTACCACCGCTTTCGTCTGAGGAAGAATCGTTCAGTTTGATACTTTCATTACTGTCTGAGCTTAAAATGGAGCAAGCACGCCTTGATTTTCTTTTCGAACTTTTGATACCTGATGAAGGTTGGTTAATATTAGATTCAGTAGATTTTATTTTCTTCTTATTCGGTTGAATTTTATTGAACTTCTTTTGTAACTTTTTCTGTTTCAAAGGCTTTGGCTTCAAAGCATATTTTAGATTTTTTTGGGTACTGGCTTCTTCTTTTTTTTCTCTAAGCGAGAGCTAAAAGAAATTTTGCTCATCTTTATAAGAAGTCAGGGTAATAACTGAGGCTTTTCCAGTTCTGGAATTTACTTTGGTAGTGTATTGCTTCTTGTACGTAGGTAAAGGACAAATATCCGCTGGGGACACAAGAATATTTTTAGAAATTGCTGAAACTGAACTTGGAGTGCGCTGCCCTTTAACTGGTACAGAAATCAACAGTGGTCGACGGTCAATTTCATTAGTTTGTTGGCTGCATGAAGCAATTGATACGCACCCAATGTGGTTTATTGGCTCTATTTCTATAGAAGCTTTTTCAAAATTATTTAAAGCTGTTAAATTTCTTTGAGCTAGGTCATCGGCTTCGTGAGCTTGGTTGGCCGAATGGGGATCATCTAGTACAGCTTGATCTGCTGGAATATATTTAATTTGATGTACATCAAAATTACAAATCTAAATGTTATTAGATGTCTTTAGGATCCTAATTTAAGAGTATGTCAAATTAGGATATTTATTTTAAAAAATTACGAAATAATTTCTGGGCTAGGTCTTGAACATAAAAGGAATTTTTTGTCAGAAAATAATAGTACCTACCATAACCAAGCAATTATTTACCAAAACTCGATCTGGAATTAGCTTACCTTGTTCTTTTAGTCGATCGTGCACTTTGATCAAAAAAACTCTAAACTTAAATAATTGAACACGTGCACCGTTTCACCAAACAAGGGCTGATCGGAGACTAAGAATGTAACACAGTAATGAATACCTTAAAATAAAATAGTTTTTTCTATTTTTACGAAATGGCAGCAGATATATTAGAAGTAAGACATCTATCTCAAATTAGGTGCCTATCTCAAATTTGGTGCCCTTCCTCTATATGTCGAGATTTGCGATTATGCAAATGCAAATCTAATAATGAGAGTTAGAATAGAACAGAAGATAATAATACATGGTTAATGTCAAATTTTTTTAAGAAAACTCCAAGTCACTTGTCATTTATGGCACCCTGTTGACGTCTGGTCTATTTTACGTTTAGAGGTTGGCTAAAAAGACAGGATCGGACTATTTTTATGTTCCATTAACAAACTAAAAAAATATTTAAATATTAAGTTCCTTATCTCCCATTTTAATAAATCAAAGAAGACTTTACAAAGTTTTCTATTTAAATCATCGTTCTTAACTAAAGTTGTCAAGAAACTTTTGGAGATGTTATTCAAATTGGAACAAAAGTAATGTACCAGTAACATAAATATTATCGACAAAGCTTTTAAAAAATTTAACTTATTGACACACTACTCTCCGTTGCTCGTGAATATTAAAAGAATGTAATAAATGCCGGTAATACTGCACCATTCTACCTAGCTGGTATATATGGTTAAAATATTGCTATACAAAACAATCACTATGCTTCATTTTAGTTATGACTCTAACTTTCAATCAGAAAACTCTATATACACTATATAAAAAACAGCCACAAAAATACTAAAAAACACCAAAAAACAACGAAAATAATAGGACGCGAACTGACATGTGAACTTGTTACGGTCCACACTAAATCTAGTAACTTTTCGGCGGAACTAGAATCAGCTGTGAATGTCATCTGTGGCTTTCAACTGTCGAAACGCCGTTTTCTATCGCGATATGATCTCTATATTTTAAATATTGAAATATTTACCAGCTATTGTTGCGAAATACTGAAAAAAATATTCCGGGCTGATGTTAAAAAAAAGGTGCTTCATATTTCTGGGCTACACATCTTCGTTTTACCACTGAAGTAATTTACTGAAATTATACCCCCATCCATGTTGCGCTTACCGTATTTATAATAAAGAGAAATTATTCTCAAGACGATTTGGAGTATTATTTGTTTTGTTAGCATTGTCTTATGGCATTAACATTGTTTATTTATAGAAATGAATAGAAATTATTTTTAAAATCTTTGTTTATGTAAGATTACACAGGTTGTAATGTATAGATCATTTTTTCAACAAAAAAGACAACACGAATGATTTATACCTTTACAAATAGGTTATAAAAGTAAATTAGATATAGAGTCTCTTAAAAAGTACCGTCAACCGAGGCTACTTTGAGTACTTTGTCATGTTTATGGGACATTCTCTACAATACCCATCGTGTTTATTATGATAACGGCCATAACTAAATGTTAATAAACCAAGTGGACGATTGCAGATAACTTAACTATTTTCAGAGAAAAAAGGGAAATTTAGGGTGACAATGTTATATCGGGCTGGGCCTACTTTGTGGAAATTTGATTTAAATCGCGCTTTGTTTAGTTTTGCACCAAAGTAGTCCCGGTATAATATCGGAGATGAGACACAAGAATGGGACTTTATAAACTACAGAGTTCGACGCCGCTTTTCGGCAGGCAGAGAACTGGACACGGACTTTTAAGTGAGACTATAGGTGGACCTGAGTTAGAAATGAGATCAGACCACATAAATACACGCTATGACATAATATGTGAGGTCGCAATTGATGAACAAAACGTATGGAAAAACAAAACATCAGAAACTACTCTGGGGCAATAATCTGGTACACAGACGGCTCCAAAACCAAAGAGGGTATCCGGGCGGAAAAATACTTTTTTTTACCATAATTCTTCGATTTAATTTGTACAATTTTATTGACGTATAAGTTATGCCGCGTAATCATTTACTGATAATACTGTAGCTACCTTCGCAATTGTGTATGCAGACTTCTGATTAAGTGGTGACTGACCATTAGATAGTTTACGAAAACTTTTTATTGTTTTAAAAAACAAATAAAATGTGTAAACATAAATGTTCAGGTACTCTGTATAGTATGTATATTTCACACAGTAAAGCTTGTAAACACAAGACCATTGGGAACAAAGTTTTGAACAACTTCACGTATATTATTTGTAAGACATTTTAATCCAAACTATTGTCTATAGAATTTTTTATATACAAAGTTTATTGTAAACTCTGTTTGCATTTTACCAAAATTTAAACAATAATATTTTCTAAAACGAATAATTTGTTATGTGTATGTTACGGCACAATATACCTCGTTTTCACATGTGCTAATTAAATATTTACAATTTAATATACCCATGCAGATAATTGAAGAAGAATCCTGGGTAAAACGTTTACAAATCCCAAAGAAAAGTATGAATGTTTGTGCATACATAATTTTTTTATTACATACATTTTACCGTTTTCATCAACCAAATCTCAACATTTATAGTGGTATGGTATCGAGGTTAATAAGATATCAATATTATACACGGTGTGTCAGTAACGTGTCTGTCTTAGATAGTACCTAAACTATCAAAGATAGGAAAAAAAGTGTAATACAAATGTTAGAGGGTTTTTTAGGATACATAATCTAAAAATATTTTCTAATCTACAGGGTGGTCCTAAAAAGTGGTACTGAATAATAAAAAAGAAAATTAAATGGGACACCCAGTATAATTTTCTAGAATATGATTCAATGGAATAAGGACTTTGCAACCCTATTAAAATTTTTGAAGTAAAATGCAACGTTGCCAAGTACCTAATTAATTTTCTTACGAAATTCTAGTAATTTTAAGGGTATCGTTAAAAAATCATAGCAACCTGTGGATTAACCCTAGGCAAATATAATTTACGTTGTAAGTACTTTAAGGTACGATATATTATTTTATAATAATGTTTTTTAAATCTCTTATACAGAGCGTTCATTACAAGTTGGACAACTCGATAGTTTTAAAAATGCTTTATTTCAATTTTTTTAAATGGGACCCCCCTAATATTTTTAGGCAAAAGAATTTATCTGTTGGAAACCTTACTTTTTTGTTAAACATGTCATATATCTAAATATCATAATTTTTGAAATATTTTAGGATTTGTCTTGAATTTTGATAAAGTTAGTTCGGGAAACTTAACTTTAAACAGTAATAAAGCACAACATGGGCGAAATAATATTGCAATGACAGCTGTGACAAAGAAACTTATTTATTTTTTGTTCCAAAGTAATCTTGACTAAATAGTTTAATTAGAACTTTCCTTTTTTACCCTGATTCAAGACAAATTCTAAAATATTTAAAAAACTATGATATTTAGATATATGACATGTTTAACAAAAAAGTAAGGTTTTCGAAAGATAAATTCTTTTGCCTAAAAAAATTAGGTGGGTCCTATTTAAAAAAATTGAAATAAAGCATTTTTAAAACTATCGAGTTATTCAACTTGTAATGCACGCTCTGTATAAGAGATTTGATAAACATTATTATAAATCAATATATCGTACCTTAAAGTACTTACAACGTAAATTATATTTGCCTAGGGTTAATCCACAGGTTGCTATGACTTTTTAACGATACCCTTAAAATTACTAAAATTTCGGAAAAAAATTAATTACTTGGCAACGTTGCATTTCACTTTAAAAATTTAAATAGGGTTGCAAAGTCCTTATTCCATTGAATCATATTCTAGAAAATTATACCGGGGGTCCCATTTAATTTTCTTTTTTATTATTCAGTACCACCTTTTGGGACCACCCTGTAGATTAGAAAATATTTTTAGGTTATGTATCCTAAAAAACCCTTTACTTACTTACTTACTTAATTTCTTTATTTCAAAATTATGTTACATAATTTAATTTAAATTACAAACACAAAGTGAAATGCCGTCAAAACAAAACAAAAGAAAGGACAAAAACGACAATATTACTTAGATTTCAACAAAATTTAAATACTCAAAAAATCATCGATTTTATAGGGCTCTAATTCCAATAGCATGGTTTTGATTTCGATTTTAAATTGTTTCTCGCTGTTAATTCTTTTTATTTTCTCGGGCAATTTATTAAATAATCTCAAGCACATATAATTCGGTGATTTTTCTGTCAGAGTCAGCCTATGTATGGGATAATTGATATTACAAGTTCTTGTATTATGTTGATGACTAACTGGGGCTTCAAAACAGTTTCTATTCTTAAAGAAAAACACTAAACACTCATAAATATATATTGCATATACAGTCAGCATCCCTGTACTTTTAAAAACAGATCTGCATGTTTCATTATACCCTAATTTTTTAATTATTCTAACTACTCGCTTTTGAATTACAAAAAAATATTTTGAATTTGACTATCCCTTCCCCAAAAAATGATTCCATACTTCAAAACGGATTCAAAGTTAGCAAAATACAATATTTTTAGAGTTTTTTCATTCATGTATTTACCTGTTACACGAATACCGTAGCAAATAGCATTTAGCTTTTGTGAAAGGCCTTTGATATGGAGAGCCCAGTCTAAATATTCATTAATTTGTACCCCTAAAAATTTTGTACTTTCGGAAAAAATAATTTTATCACTATCAATATCATTATTAAAATTGGCTGGCTTCTCCACCCTTGACGCCTTGGTTCTAAAAAGTATTATATTAGTTTTATTTTTATTCAAGATAAGTTTATTTTCTGTAAACCACTGTGTAACTCTGTTAAGAAAAAGTCTGCATTCATTGATAAGTTCATCAATACTTTTGCCCCCTAAAAGTAAGTTAGTGTCGTCGGCGTAATTAACGATATCCTGATTAGCTTGAATTAAATTGTTTAAATCATTTATGAAAACAATAAATAGAATAGGCCCCAAGACACTTCCCTGGGCTATTCCGACATCATTTGATAATATTTTGGACTTATAAGATTTCCCATTTTTCATTATACAGACTTTTTGTTTTCTGTGGTTAAGATATCCTGATATCCACCTATGAGCGTTTCCTCTGATCCCATACATTTCAAGCTTCCTCACTAGTGTATCCCTATCTAAGCAGTCATATGCCTTTGATAAATCCAAAAACATACCCACAGCTATGTTACCATCTTCAAGGTGATTCAGAACTGTTTGAATAAACTGAAAAATTGCAGTTTGAGTCGATCGTCCCTTTAAAAAACCATGTTGATTTTTACTAAATATATTACTGCTCGTTAGAAAATTTATTAATCTTGAACACATTGCCATTTCAAATAATTTTGAAAACCCTGTCAATAAACTTATTGGCCTATAATTATCCATTTGTTCTGTATCACCCTTTTTAAAGACTGGTTTTATTAGTGCAACTTTTAAATTTTCAGGGAATATACCATACTTAAAAGAGTTATTCATTATATAACAAATAGTATTCTTACATACACTAATAGAAAGCTTTACGATGCTGGTAGGAATTTCATCAAAACCGGAACTATGTTTATTTTTTATTTTCTTCGCTATTTCACATATTTCACTTGTTGTTACTGGATTTAAAAACATTGATTTATCATTATTGACAATATTACAGTTAAACGGAACACTTGATACATTTTTCATGAGATCAGGTATGACTGATATTAGATACTCGTTAAAGTTATTTGCTATTACCTCCGGTTCTCCCTCTATCTCCATGTCCGAGCTTTAGTTAGTTTTTCCTATAATTTCATTACAAATCGTCCACATACATTTCATTTTATTATCTGTACTGTTTACTCTATTGGCATATTGTTTTGTTCGAGACTCTTTTAACAATTTATCATAATCTTTTTTCTTTTCCTTATATTGGTCTTTATAATTTTGATGCTGTCTTGATAGTGTTAATAATAAATTTAATTCGCAATTACAATTAATAATTTCCCTATCCTCAAACATTTTTGAAACTTTTGTTCTCGAACATAGCTTTAGAGGGAAATACTGTTGAAATATATTAATAAAATTATTCATAAATGCACGCCACTGTCCATTTACATCATTTCTTTCAACCTCATAGACATTCAACCAGTCCTGCTCACTCAGACAGCGCAGAAATTCATTTTTGTTTTCATTTCTAAAAAAACGTCGGTATATTTGGGCATCTCCGTTATGATATTCCGTTTCAAAAATGAGCTTCTGCGCTGTATGGTCTGATATAAAATTCTCAAACACTAAAGTTTCCATCTGCTCAAAATTTGTAAATATATTATCTATACAACTGGAAGTATTACTCGTTATTCTAGTATTTTCTAATATTTTTGGTTGAAAGTTAAAGGAAGACATTAATGATAAGAAATCCGTTCTAGATTTGTTTTCTTTTATCATTTCTATGTTAAAATCACCTAATATAAAAATCAGTCCCGTTTCATTAAAAGTGGTAAATAAAATATTTTGAAGCTTATCTAAAAACAATTTTATGTTCCCATTGGGGGGCCTATAAATAGTTATAACCAACGCACTTATTTTTCCCAACTGACACTCGACTGCAGCACATTCAAATGCGCCACTGACAGATAGCCTGTTTAATTTGGTTCTTGCTTTACACTTTATATTTTGTTTAACATATATTGCGGTTCCACCATGCTGTCCTTCTTCTCGGCAAAACATCGAGCATAGTTTAAAGTTTCTGATTGCTAATTTTGGTAATTGTATTTCTGTCTTCCAATGTTCAGTCACACACATTATTTTACACTCGGGATGGTCTTGTAGCATATCATTCAGCTTATCAATTGAATTTCCAATTGATTGCACATTTTGATGTATTATGCTCATTTTCTGTTTAATGTTTTTGGTTAGTTGCTTTTTCTCGATGTTGTCTTCTTTTACACTTGTAAAAAATCATCCGTGTAATTTATCTGGTTTCTATATCTATCCAGTTTTCTTTTATACACAGGGCAATTTGTGTCTCGCGCAGAATGTTGACAATCATTCTCATTATATTTCATTTTAATACAATTTGGGCATTTAAAATTGGTTCTAGTACAATCCTTGGCTGCATGTTCCTCACTACATTTATGACAGCATTGCTTTTCATTGCAGTACTTAGATACGTGCCCAAAACTACAACATCGGAAGCAAATAGCTAAATTTAGATGTTCCTGTACAAATACTTTTACCAAATCAAAATTGATTTTTTCTTTCTTGAGAAACCATTTTGCGATATTCGATGGTGCTTGCAATATCCAATTTTCTTTGTTTGGGTTGCGGCATTGGCGTTTTGCTATAACTTTAATCTTATCCAGTACTTTGTAGCCTAATTCAAGTTCAACTTCGTTATTTAGATAACTTTTGTATTACATTTTTTTTTCTATCTTTAATAGTTTAGGTGCTATCTAAGACAGACACCTTACTGACACACCCTGTATACTTATTTAAATATTTTGTAGTGTTGTCAACGCAGCATAGTAGTAACAATCCCTAAGATTGGCCGTTTGGTTCGGATACAGGCACGAAATTGAACTAAAACAGCTATAGTTTTTAGGCTTTTACGACAAGTTTTTGGCAAATCATTGGGTTAACCACTTTCCAGGCTTATACAGTAACATAAGTAAAGAAATTAGTAGGTAAACAAAAATAAATAATTTAAATATTGAATTGGTTGGAATTAAGATTTTTAAAATAAAAAGTATACTGACAACGATACTATAGCTGTTGCTACTCGTACTCTTACTGCATTGTTTCAATAGTATAACTTTTTAAACAATAAGCAATTTTCCTCCATTCGTCGATTTTTAGCTCTACTGATATGGCGAAACGCGTCCAGGGATGGATCTGGCAAAGGAAGGGTGTTATGTATATTTATTATATAAAAAATTAATTTGAATTTTTCACTTCTTCTAACCTGTAGTTTTTTGACCCATTTAATTAATATCTGGTGTAGACATTTTTCTTATAAGTTTATTGTAAGTCTGGTTTCCCATAGTACTCTAATCTCAATTACTGTTTATTCTATTTATCTACAACTTGTTAAAGTTTAACTAAGTATTTCAAATCTCAAAAACCATTTACTTTAGGCAAAAAACATTTTTTAGAAAATATATTAAAATACAAATTTGCTAAACTTTTAGAAAGATAAATCTATTAATTTCTACTGGCGGCTCTTTATTGAGGCAGCGAGCCCCGCGCCCCTCTGTCATCTGCCAAAAATATAATAAATTTTATTTTATTATGTATGCTTAGTTCATCGGTAAACGATAAATCGGGTGGATTGGCATCACTGCCTCCGGCTTTATTCCAGCGTTCCTTGGAAAACAAATTAAACAATAAGAAATTGGCCAGGCCAGGTTGTGATCCACAAGTTCATAGATTATATTAGAAACAATGGATAGACAACATTGTCTTGCAAATAAAGTAAATTATTGATTTGTAGCAGTTCGTCACTAAAAATGAAGATTTTGAAGTGTATAAATGAATACAGGACGATCAACACAGAATACGCAACCGAGACGCCTTGATTTGCCGTTATTTCAATGGACAGGTAACGTAACAGACGAGATACACCGCCATGCCAATGCGACATTCACTACCCACGCCGATTTGGCTATCAGAGCCATCTAGCGGGTCAATGGACGGATTTCGTATATGAAATACCTATTATTTAGCCAAAAAAATGTTAAACTATTCGGACTAAATTTAGTAATACCGGCCTAACAAACCCATATTCACTAAAGAGTTTGACTATCGAAGTATTTTATAATCTTCCAGTTGTTTTTTTACCGTGGAAATATTTTGTATGCCATAATATGACGCTTTTGGGTCTTTTTGTATTTGAATATTTTTGCCGGTTAGGAGTTATCATAGACCAAAATTTAACCTTTCGTGATCATGTGGACTATGTATATATCTTCAAAAAATTTCAAAAAGATAGGAGTTTTAAACAGATTGGGAGGATATTTAAGTACTTATAGTAAAACAATTATTTTTAATTGTATTATTTTACCTCATTTTGTTTTTTGTAGTTCGATTTTATATATGTGTCCACAACAAGGTAAAAATAGATTATAAGTTTTACAAAATAGAGAAATGATAATAATATTGGGGTGTGATAAATATACCATGATACCAGATATCTAAATTATTTAGAATGGATAAATATAAAAAAACTTTTTATTATTTCGTACTTTGGTTTTTATTCATAAAATAAATTTAAATATATTAGCACCATATTATGAAAATTGGCTAACAAAATTTAACGAAGTTCATATTCACAATGCAAGAGGAATATATAACTTCATTTTGTATCACACAAATTTAAAACCTACTCAAAAATCAATATTTTTTTGGGTATAATAGAATAAAATAAATTAGAAAATGAAATTAAAACATATACCTAACTTAAAATTATTTATTAAATAATTAAAAAACCAAATTTTACATAATATAAGTGTAATACGATAATAGTCTTTTTAGATTGTAATTAGCAAAAAAGAAGAAAATTAAGAAAAAATGTATTGAAATGAGCTAATAAAAATTGATTATTATTATTATTACTTGTCATTTTAAACCCAGAACTGAGTGAATGTTTAAAATACAAGTAGACCTTGTGTTGTAATTCAATGTAACTAGTAAAGAAGTTATTGGTAAAATGAATAAAAAAATAAAAAAAGTTTATCTTTTTGTATATAGAAAATGCAATTATTTGTTATAGGGGTCTATACCAAAGGCATTCAGTGAGGTAGGTAGATATAATTTAATCAACTAACGAAATCTATAGCGACAGTGTTAAAATTCCGGTGCAGAATAAACAAAAAGCCAAACAAATTTTGAATGCGATTTTTTTTGGTGCGTTCACCAAAATCTCAGAATTGAGTAAATAATAATGCTTATTACCAAGTTACGAATATATTTTATATTATTATTATTTACATATATTTGGAATAAAAAGGAGACTGAAAATACAAATTTATTCTATGGTTATCCTGTTTCGAACATAATGTTTTCAGCAGAACCTCTACAAAAAATACGATAAGTAATAATTAAATGTTTAGTTATTTTAACGCAAAAAAAATCGAAAATTGACAGAAAAACATTAAAATGTATACTTACAATATTCTTCTCGTGACCCTTTATTAAAAATAGGAAGAATTGTTGAGCGATCTACTTGACATTTCCCTTAAAATTATGCGTACAAAATTAAATAGAAATGCTGAATGTATGACCACATGTTATTTATTTATTTATTTGTATTCTCAATTTTAATGGTCGTGCTTAGTCTAATGTTTCTTTTAAATTTATTTTCAGGTTTCAGCCACGGATCGAGATTGTGGTGTCAACGCGATTGTAAACTATACTTTGGGGGATGGATTCGAAAAACTACGGGAATTTAAAGTGCGATCGGCCACTGGAGAAATATGCATTTACTCGACCCTAGATTACGAAACAAGAAATATATACGAATTACCTGTGATAGCAACTGATAGAGGTAAGATAAAAAAAAGTTTGTAAAAATCGAAAACTATTTAACACTTAAATAAACATTACAAAGATCGTTTACTTACTGGCTGGAAACTGCTCTGCTTCTGAGATTGTCTTTTTACATCATCTAGAGAGACTTAAGTGACCAAACGGGTAGAGGTTACCCTTACACTTGAATACGTTAAACAACTCCACCGAGTAGGTGTTTCTTTGAGTTTTTATAATGTTTTGTCTCCCCTACCAAAATAAGAAGGGGTTTCTTTTTGCTCTGTCAGGGATTATTAACATTAGGAGAAAAGCTTCTTAAATTTACTATTCAAAATGGAACCCTTTCTTCAACCAATTACAAACAGTTGTTTTTATAAACATTTGTCTTCTGACTCCTTCTACGAAGCTGGAAATCTTCTTGTCCTTGTTCTATGCACTATCTTTCCACTACACCCATTTTTATCAAACTTGTCACCCATTAAGAGTCTTAACTTTACAGCGAAGTAACCTATTAGATGAGTAATCCATCCTTAAGGATACCAATCCATATCCGACAATATTTATAGGAACAAGTTTTAATAATAATTATAAGAATGTGTATATGATCCGTATTCTCCATTCTGTACATATGTGTAAATGTTCACGATGGTAAAAGCTTTGCATATATACAGGGTGATTCCTAAATTAATACTTCTTTTTAGCTGTGTATAGAAGGCTTTAGAATAAACAACATTTTTAAATACCATTTTTTTTCAAAAAACTTAAAATAGGCCAGATATAGAAGTAAAAATGTAAGTGCGGGCCTGGTCACCAAAACGTAGCCTGTTATACTTTATGTTATTTGTCTTATTAGTCATTCAATTTATCAGTCAGTTATTTGGCAATCCGCTGCGGTTTGTTTTTCTGAAGCAAGTTTATTTTAAATTGGTGACACGTGAAAATGGTAAAATTTGAACACAATTAACTATTAGATATGATGCTAATTTACGGTGAGTGTCGTCAAAGTGCGGCTGCTGCTTCGAGATGGTGTTAGGCAGGACCGTATTTGATCCATAGTGTAATAAATGAATATAGGTACTTTATTTTTGAGTTTTTTGAAGAAAGGTATTTAATTATTTATTTTAATGCCTTCTATACACAGCTAAAAAATGAATATCAACTTAGGAATCACCCTGTATAATCATTGACAATGTTAATTCTGTCCCTTGACAAAAATGGAAACTTAGGTAACACGTAACTGTTAATTAAAATATAGGTTGTTCTATTAAAAAAAAACTTTAATATTCTTTAAATAAAGTAAAGATTTTCCCTTTCATGGATCCGAGCGTGTCGAATGTAGGCTGTCCCGGGTTACCCATTTGACGGTTTTGTTGTGACGTCGGTACCTTTTTTCGCGTGTTTTTATTAGAGAACATATTTTGTTTAATTATTTTCTCAGTAAATAAGTAAAGAATTTAGAAACTGAAGCCGTTCAAAATTTTATTTTTCATGCTCCATTCGATAGGATCAAAGTCAGAATTTAGTGAAAAGCCCATTTTAGGATTTTATTTATACATTTTTTAAAATATATTTTCATCAATAATTAACAAACTTTTAATTTTTTGTAGAAACAAAAAACTGATACTTATATTCGCTTTTTGTCATCCAAGTATATGGGCTTTACATTAGGCAACTAAGCCTAAAAGGAAAAAACTAATTTTAAAATGACTTTAAATTAAAAAAAATTAATAATCTTGAAATTCTTTACGTGGAACTACAATTTTATCCTAAACAACACTTTCAATTGAATTTTTTAAATAACTCGTCATCTTACCTCACTTTTTGTAAATTCGAACATTCCCCCTGAAAGGTTTTTTAGTACTCTGCTAATAAAATGTTTTCCCATAGTACATTATGTTTTGTCTGTCACTGGAAAAAAAAAATTGAACGAGTCACTACCACAAGTATCTGATACCGCCCTATTGCATTCCCAACACTACATTTAGAATAGTTTGAGAATTCCTTGAAATTTCCACAACACGAGTATTATAATGCCATGCTTTCCAATAGCGATTGTTATTGAAAACCATTATATTCTATACATTTGTTGTCTCTGTCTGTATACGTAACGGGAAATAAAATACAACATTTCTGGTTGGTAATTTTATACAATATTTTGTATATTCATTCTTAATCGAAGACAACTTAAAATTATTTCCCAGTTGTATGCTTTAAAACATACCTGCAGAACATTATCAGTAGTTTTGCACATTTCAATAATTATTGTTAAGATTTTAAAGTTATAGATTATAATACATGTGTATTATGTTACGTTAAATATATATATATCCATTATATGAACTCCCAAGTACATTGTAAGTTGATCAAATATTATAGTCTATTTTAGGAAGGTGTAGAGTAATAATAGGTCATTAGGTATGCAAAGGGACTATAGAGTGACCCAACAAATATTTAGACCACTTGTATAATTTGGCATTGATTTCATTGCCAAATTCTTTATTTTCATGAAGTGCAGGTAGTACCACCCGGGTTTCGGTTAATTTATGGGATTTGCCTATTGTTATTCATTCACACACACTTAAAATGGTGTGACAAAGTCGTGCATTATGTACATAGTATTAAGTACACTTATCTTTTATTAAATATTATTAAAAAAATACATTAAATACAGAAATTAAATTATAAAAAATCATAATATTCCTCGTCATCTAAGGAACTGTAAGCTCCCCTTTACGTTATAATTAACGGGTCGACGGTCCGATCAATCAAGTGGTCAAGATCCCACATTTTCTCCCCTTCTTTAATGACATGATATACTGCTTTTCGCCAGTTCTCTGGTGTCACTTCCTTAATGGTTGATCAAACAGTAGCTTAACGTCTTTCATTTTGAATGTCGTGTTGTGTCTTGCTACAAATCCTTTCACTTACGCCCATATAAGCTCAATAAGATTTAGTTCGCAATGATATGGCGATGTGCGCAGCACATTTAGACTATGTATGTCAGCTATATCTTCCACGGCATATTTCATAAAACCATGTTTGTGTAAATTTGTTATAGCTAATAGTTCCTTCTTTATCAATTTATCTTCTTTTTTTTATTTGGTAAGCTATTATAAATAACTTAATGCACAAAATTTACATGAGCCTATGCCGACACTTTCTAAATTGAAATTTAGCCGAACTGGATGGAATTTCCCATTTTATTACTCTACACCTTTCTGAAATAGACTATAAGTAGTTTTTAGCTCTCAATGCTATACTGTGACGTATTTTCCAACCAAGTAGAAATTAATTTAATTTATTATATAGAGATCATTTCGCGATAGAAAACGGCGTTTCGACAGTTGAAAGCCACAGATGACATTCACAGCTGATTCTAGTTCCGCCGAAAAGTTACTAGATTTAGTGTGAACCGTAACAAGTTCACATGTCAGTTCGCGTCCTATTATTTTCGTTGTTTTTGGGTTTTTTAGTATTTTTGTGGCTGTTTTTTATATAGTGTATATAGAGTTTTCTGATTGAAAGTTAGAGTCATAACTAAAATAAAGCATAGTGATTGTTTTGTATGCCAATATTTTAACCATATATACCATGTTTTACGTATTCTACCTAGCTGGTGCAGTACTACCGGCATTTATTACATTCTTTAATATTCACGAGCAAAGGAGAGTAGTGTGTCGATAAGTTAAATTTTTTAAAAGCTTTGTCAATAATATTTATGTTACTAGTACATTACTTTATTGTAAGTAATTCCTATCACAATATCTAGGTAGTATTCAGTGGATACCTAATATAGGTTCTTGACTTTTGTTCCAATTTGGATAACATCTCCAAAAGTTTCTTGACAACTTTAGTTAAGAACGATGATTTAAATAGAAAAATTTGTAAAGTCTTCTTTGATAAATTAAAATGGGTGATAAGGAACTTAATATTTAAATATTTTTTTAGTTTGTTAATGGAACATAAAAATAGTCCGGTCCTGTCTTTTTAGCCAACCTCTAAACGTAAAATAGACCAGACGTCAACAGGGTGCCATAAATGACGAGTGACTTGGCGTTTTCTTAAACAAATTTGACTTTATAGTGCCTTGGCTGCTGTGGCCATTGGCACGTTTACAAAAATATAAATACTATAATTTGTAGAATATGGTGGCTTACGGAAATATGATGTGTTAAACAAAAATATTAGAAGACTTATAGCAAGTTGTATCTACATAATAATGTCTTTTATAAATTGTATCACATGTTAATGATGATTGGGTGAACCTAGGGTTTCCTTGAGTTCTGCTGGTATGTGGTTGGTTTGCCTGCTTTCCGTATATTTGGGGCACACCGTAAGGATATGACGAACTGTTAGGGTTATGTTGCAATAGTCACATAAAGGTGGGTCCCCAGAGTCCATTAAGTACCATGGGTGGCGCGGGTGTGTCCGATTCGTAACCTATGGATTATGACTGCATCTCTCCTGCTCATGGGGGGCAGGTTAGATGCAATATTAGGTTGTATCTCTGAGAGCTTCGTATTTGCCTAGTTCCAGTGGTTTTTTCATTTGTTTAAAATATTTTGTTTAAAGCGGTTCTCCGGATCTTTTGGAAGCTGGATTTCTTGAATTGGCAGGTTTAAACTCAGAGCTTCCTTAGCAGCTTGGTATGCTTTTTCGTTGCCCCTGATACCGACGTGGGATGGTGTCCAAACGATTTCTATCTGGATGTTTTGGTCCGAAAGTTGTTGGCAGATATTATGTGTATATTTTCTCGCTCACTTCCGCTTATAAATAACATCCTCAGGGCACGCTCTGTTCCATTTACTGATATGATCGACATTGTTTTAGATTGAACAAACCCGATTTTTAAGTTACGCGTTACTCGGTATATCAACGAAAATAAAACATTGCAATATGTTAATTTGTAAACAGTTAACTAAATCCAGTACAAAGATTAAGGTGTAATAGAAATAAAACAAAGCTAAAAGCACGATGTCATTTCTTTAAATTGATACTCACGAAATCGTGCAGCTAGCATTTTCAATCCAGGATGTTTTGCAGATTTACGGCCTGTATCTATGTGTTTTAAAGCATTTCAATACATATAATTTATGTTAAAAAATTTGCATTGGAAAATACAAATTCTTCAAACAGAAAAAAAAAGTTTCTATTACTTTTAATAAATAATTGCTTAAGTAATATTTGTAGATTGGATCATTAACAAAAACTACATTTCCTTAAAAAAAAATTTTCAATTTCCCACATTTACACATTAGTTGTGAAAACTAAGTAAGGTTTCAAAGCAGGAGTACCATATAATTAATAATATATTAGATGTAAAAATTGCTTTAGATACCTGTATATAAAATTTCGTTGTGACAACTAAAATTTGAAAGTTGGGCTGGTTCCAGTGGCATATTTAAGGGGGGGGGGGCTGCAGGGCTGCAGCAGTCTAGTTGCAACCTAATTTTTCGTCTCACACTTAGACCTTTAATTTACATTTTAAAATAATGTATTCTTGGCTTAGCTTACAAAGGTCTTGTAGGAAACGTTTAGTTTTTATACTTATCCTTCTAAAAGTCCTGTTTTATATAGAGATTAAGGGTTCGGATGCTTATCGTTTTAGTTTTTGATGTATCATGCAATTTTATAGGAAAACGAGTAAAAAGAATAATATTTTATAGTATTTTTCTATTATGTACTTGTCTGTTCCATTTTCCCTTTTTTAGATCTATTTTAAATCAACAAAAATATAACTCAATGCAATAAAATATTTTTACGACAAAAAACAAAAAACAATTAGGTATTTATTTTTAAAGAAAAAAATTACAGTAAAAATTTAAATTTTTACATTTTTTATGGAAGTGTGATAATTTATAATAAAAAAAATAGTGCGCGAAGAAACGAGAATGCTTTATTATGAATATACAAAACGGCACTTAAGGAGTACCTCAAAGCCTAAACATTTGCACCAATAACTGCTCTTAGATCTACGCTCCTAAAATACAGGATCCCTAAAAAAATCATCAATTTTGGCGTGGTTAGCGATATTTACTTTATTTTTAATCAGAAAAACGCTGATTAGAGTCATACATACGTCTTATGTTAAAATTTTGGATTGACACCAATATTAATATTTTTCCCAAATAAAAAAAATGTTTTTTTTTAATAAAGACCAGCTGGGAATATCATAAAAAAATTCTTCTTCTTCGAGTACCGTGTCCGTTACCGAACGTTGGCTACCATTCTGGCTATCATGACCTTATTGGCTGCTGCACGAAATAGGGATGTGGTGGACTTCTGGAACCAATCTCGGAGGTTCTTTAACCAGGATGTTCTTCTTCGGCCTGGCCCTCTTCTTCCTACGATTTTGCCTTGCATTATAAGGTGAAGGATTCCGTATCTTTCTGGATGTCGCATCACATGCGCAAAATATTCCAATTTACGTATCTTAATTGTCTTCGTTATTTCCGTATCCTTGCCCATGCGTAGTAAAACGTCCTCATTTCGGACCTTGTCGACCCAGCTAATGCGTAGTATTCTACGGTATACCCACATCTCGAAGGCTTCGAGCTTCTTTAGTAGTGTGTCTGTCAATGTCCAACCTTCGAATCCATACAGCAGTATTGGGAATATGTAGCACTTTACCAGTCTAATCTTCAGTTTGTTGCCAATACTCCGACCGCAAAGTACCTTTTTCATTTTAAAGAACGCATCTCTGGCCTTCTCTATACGGATTCTGACCTCTTTGCTCATATCCCAGTTGTCGTTTATATTGCATCCGAGATAGGTGATATTGTTGACCCTGTCAAGTGGAGTTCTATATGCTGTAATAACTGTTTGATGCACAGGTACTTTGCTGACTATCATGTATTTAGTCTTCTTGGTGTTAAGCTTTAGTCCATATTCCTCACAGACGTCGGTTACACTGTCGATTAGGCTCTGTAGATCTTCTTGACTACTGGCAAGCAGCACTGTATCATCCGCGTATCTTATGTTATTTGTGTTTACGCCATTAACCTTGACTCCACTATCAATGTTTTCTAGTGCTTTCCTGAAGATGAACTCTGAGTACAAATTAAAAAGAAGTGGCGACAATATGCACCCTTGCCGGACCCCTCTTCGTATCTCTACATCCTCAGAGACATTCTGGGCCACCCTGACATTAGCTCTTTGACGCCAGTAGAGGTTTTTGATGATGCGTAGGTCTTTGTCATCAATACCTACTTGCTGGATAATCTCAATCATCTTATCGTGTCGCACTCTATCGAAGGCATTTTCAAAATCTATGAAGCACATATACACGGAATGGCTAATGTCTCTACATCTCTGCACGAGGACCTGTATACTGAACAGTGCTTCTCTCGTTCCTAGGTTATTACGGAATCCAAATTGTGTGTCGCTCATCTCGTCCTCAATCCTATTATACATTCTGGAGTGTATTATTCGCAGAAAGATTTTTAGTGCGTGGCTCATTAGGCTAATGGTGCGGTATTCACTGCATCTTTTTGCATTAAGTTTCTTTGGGAGCGTTACAAAGGTGGACCTAAGCCAATCTTCCGGTATCTCTCCAGTGTCGTATATTTTGTTGAAAAGCAAAAGAAGAGATTGTTTGCCGTTCGTTTCCAGGAGTTTAATGATCTCTATAGGTATCTCGTCTGGGCCTGCTGCTTTCCTGGTTTTCGCTAGTTTTATAGCCCTTTCTATCTCATTTAAAGTTATCGGCGGTCCTGATGTACTATCTTGGGTTTCGTTTTCAGATCTCTCGTCGTTGAAAAGTTCTTCTATGTACTCCTTCCACCTCTTCAGCTTGTCTTCATCGTTTAGAATAAGTTTATCATCCTTATCTACAAGGTTGTTTGTTGTTTTGTTGTGGAGCCCGGCTACTTCTCTCACTTTCCTGTACATATTAAACGTGTCGTGTTTTCTTTGCAGTTCCTCTATTTCAGCACATCTGTCTTCATACCACGCCTCTTTTGCGGCTCTTACTTTCCTACGTATTTCGGAATTAGCGTTCTTGTATCTTTCGTCGTCCTTGTTTTTAAATTTTCTCCTCTCATCCATTAGATACAATATTTCATCCGTCATCCATTGCTGCTTTTTTTGATATGTCTTTTTCATCCCAGAAGTTGTGTTTAGTATAAGCGTTTTTACTTGATTCCAATGGTCTTCAGTATTGATTTGGTGTTCCGCTTCTTCAAATTTTCTTTCCAGCTCATTTGCTATTGTTGTCTGGTTTGCATGGAGTTGATCAATATCTAATTTGAAGGTTTGTTTAGGATGTATAAATGTATAAAAAAATTAAAAAACAAAATTAATCCGACCATGCAGACGGGGAGAGGTAATAATTTAATTTTCGAAATTTAATAGTAATTAAATGAATTTTAAAAGAACTTTGGGCGTGGCCCCGAAAATATTTTGCCTACGGCGCTTTTCCCTCTTCTTCACTAGGCACAATATCATGAACTACAAGTACTTTATACAAGGCTGTCCCTTTCTCCAGAAAAAAAATGTTCTACTTACGCCCATTGAGCCCTCCCCCCCCCCCCCCTCCGAGCATATTTTCTGGCTACGCCACTGGTTGGTTCATTTTATTAATTAGTTTAATAACGGCATTTTTTTTTAGTTATATTGATTAATTTTTGGGTTAAGTCCGATTTCACGACAATAAACGGTTGTTAGAACCAAATATTAGTAATTCATAACATGTTATTTTTAAGAGTGCACTTTCTTATTTAAAAAATCTCCAGTGTTCCAGTAATTTCTAGACAATTACTACAAAATTTAATGCATAAAATGTACTCTACTACCTACAAAATGGATGTTTTTTACTAACCTTGGTTGGTTCTTTGCCATGCAAATATTTGTCCACCGCGATATTTTCTAACATATTTTGAACGGGGATTCCACCTTAATTAACCTCAAAACTTTTATTATACTCAACATATAAAAATTATGATAAGTACATAAAACTAGTTAAAACAGATAAAATTATAAGATTTCTAGAAAAAAATTAATTCTATTTTTTAATAAAGGGATTAAGGTTATGCTAATTCTACAGGATTATAATTCTCTTTCCTTGTTAACAGTGTTACTAGTTTGTAAATTGGCGATTATTTTCCAAACTTTACCTTTACTTTAACGTTAAAAGTTCAGTTAATGTATAAAATTCGTTTTTAACTGTTTAATAAACGAATTCTACAGCAATTTTATTGTACTTTTGGAGTTACTTAAGCAAAAAAAAATCTAAACAAAACCTTTTTTGCTAACTAGACATCGAACGTGTCACATTGTCAAGCCAAATCAAAATGAGGCAAGTAATGTTAACATCAAATTAAATGACAGGCCCGCCGTGGTTACTTCAAAAACCTGATGGACGTACCTATCGGTAAACAAAATTGTTTATTGGTAGACCTCCACGGCGCTGAGCGTCCGGGGTTTGCACGCTGTGCACCCCTTTGTCTATTACCCGCTGTCCCCTCACCTTGTCAGTGGGGAATGACAGTTTATGGGTCCTTAGACTCACTGCTAACAACGATATGCCCTGTCTTCTTCCGTTATCATCTCAATCCTTTCGTTGTATTGTCCTACTGGGACTCATCAGAGACGCGTGACCATCCTGAGACCGTGGCCCGCAAAGGTTCTGCGCCTATAGATGGTCAACCGTCTGACAGCTGGCGTTATTCATCATCGTCATGGAAGGTATCAGTCTCCACACTCACGGACCTCCCTTCAAGGGTTTTTGTTTACCGATAGGTACGTCCATCGGGTTTTTGAGGTAATCACGGCAGGACTGTCATTTAATTTTGTGTTAACATTCCTTGCCTCACTTAAAATGAAATGTGAGGTCATCCTTGTTTCTGATTCTGGGTGCTCATCAGTGATCTGGCTTGGCAATGTGACACGTTCGATGTTCAGTTAGCATATTGATCCTCTAGACTCCTTAGCTCATTGTTGTCGGTGATTTATTCGATACATGAGCAGCTTGGCTGCTCCTAAGTTCTAGTTAAGGCTGATTAAGCCTTCTCTTTCAATCAAAACCTTTTTTCTTCTGTGCATTTGAGCAGAACAATTTTAACAAACTAGCTATGGTTGAAAAAAACAAATTGTACATTTTAAGTAATAAATAGATCGCTTTTTGTTTGTTATTCTTGAAAAGGCCGAATATGAGAAAGATAGATATCGTCAAAGTGATTTTGTGCAAATATAAGAAATTACCCAAATTGATAAATATGTTACAGTTTGGTCCATGAATTTGCCAACGAAATGAGTTTCTCTTCAATTGTTTCTTATTATCTTTCTCACAAGTTCACCCTCAACTAAAAAGACAAGTTATGATGCCTAATTTAAATACTTTTTTACAATTTTTAGTATTAAGTTTGGAAGTCGAGTCGTAGACAAAATATACTGTATAACTCGAGTGGATTGTCTATATAGCGCTCGGACATTTGAGCACTCCGCCTAAGGCGTCTTGCTCAATTTACTTCCTCGTGCGATATAGACATCATATCCACTCTTGTTGTACAAACTGCTACTATATAGATAAATGCCACTTGTATTAAAACTACTACCTGATAATCGGCATGATGGTAACAACTACCGAAACACCGGCTAAAATATTAATAGTTAATTTTCTTCTTTAATAAAATTCTTAAATTTTTATTATTTTATTTCAGGTAGCCTAAGTACAACCGCAATGGTAAAAATTTACGTGTCAGACGTCAACGATAACCGACCAGTGTTCTATCCACCAGAATACAACGTATCTCTACAAAACGGCGGTGTTGCATCATCGGCTACCTCACCAGTGGTGGTTGTTTCAGCTACTGACGCTGATTCTGGAAAATTCGGTACAGTTTCTTATGAAATAGTTGCTGGCAATAAAGACGGACTTTTTCGTATAGATAGAGATACGGGAGAAGTTTTTGTGGAACACCCTCATAAGCTATCAACCATCAATCAACCTCATCACAGATTAAATATTAGTGCTACAGATGGAGGTAATTTGGTATCACTTAAAAATGCTGAAGTGTTTATCAGTGTGATCAGCTCTACTCAGAACCAACCAATTTTTGAGCATCGTCGATATATGTTTTCGGTGCTGGAAAATGTCAAGAAGGATTTTTTGCTTGGACACGTCAAAGCTGCCGTTATCAATAATAGTAAGTAGTAATTACTTTATTTTTATTCTTAGTTATTTGTGATTTATGATTTAAGAGCAAACTGTAGTCAATGAGTCATCAAGAACAAATACTGCATTTCCATTACCTACATCGTGCCTACTGTACCTGCGTCTGGCGATGGCAATAACATTTTAGAATTAAATGGAGATTTTGAAAAAAACATCGGTGCATCGTTTGTAATTTTAATGGAAAATAAGAAATTAACACGAATAGCTGTAAGATATATATTTGTATGTTCTATATGTGTATGTTGAACCTATATAATTAACACTTTAAAAAAAATAAGGGTTCATCCGCCTAACTAGAAGTTTTTGAGAACCCATTAGTAAAATTTTTGTATTAAATTTTCAATTAGACAAGCCAGGAAACGATGCCGCGTTTCACGGTCATATAGAAGGCGCTTAATGGAAATAATAGAACACAGTCTGCTCCACTAGTTTATTCGGATATTGCTTTATATATCGGGACAGACAGAAATTTTTAAATTATTACATGAGGATGAACCTTCGACATTGCAATGAAAACAAGAAAAACTGGAAAGTAATAGAAAAAGTGGTCAAATTATTTTATTTTCAGAGTTAGTGCTGGTGACGCATTCGACATTTCGTTTTTTGATCAAAATTTCGTTAATTTTTAAATTTATCCAAAAATCAGCCAAATACCGACATTTGAAGTGTAATTACCTATGATTTAAAGTTAAAAACAGGTTTGAATTTATAAAGTAATAAAAACAGAAAAAGGAAAATTTCACAAATTTTCGTTTTTTGCTTTTATTAATTCATTAATCAAAATTTCTTTAACTTGAAGAAATAGTCCATACTTAAAGTGGAGTGGGAATTTAGAAGGTAAAAATAAGAACACAATGTCTTCCTCCACTGTTATATTATAGAAATATTTTAAGCAACTTCTCTACATGTTTCGAATGCAGAAGCATTCATCTTCAGGAGAAAAATTAACAGAAGAAAAGACCAGTAGATATCACCCTAACTGAGTAACATAATTATAGGTTCGGTATAAAATGAGTGGAACGGTGAGGAAATCGATACACACATTGCATTGTGAGTAAGAAAAGTATATGGGTTTGAGGCTTAAGGCACTGTGAAAACTTTAAAGATAGAATGAAAGATTTAACATCTTTGTGTGAAAGAACTGTCGAAAAATTAGACTGAAGTGAAAGGGAATGAACATTTAAGCAAATAAAGCTGTTAGCTAGTCATTAGAGAAAATATGGAGAAGAAGTGGATGTAAGTAAGTGTGAGGAAGAAGACTATTAATTTTTTTAAATAATTTTTAATAGTCTTCTTCCTCACACTTACATCCACTTCTTCTCCATATTTTCTCTAATGACTAGCTAACAGCCTTATTTGCTTAAATATTCATTCCCTTTCACTTCAGTCTCATCTTTCGACAGTTCTTTCACACAAAGATGTTAAATCTTTCATTCTACCTTTAAAGTTTTCACAGTGCCTTAAGCCTCAAACCCATATACTTTTCTTACTCACAATGCAATGTGTGTATCGATTTCCTCACCGTTCCACTTATTTTATACCGAACCTATAATTATGTTGCTCAGTTAGGGTGATATCTACTGGTCTTTTCTTCTTTTAATTTTTCTCCTGAAGATGAATGCTTCTGCATTCGAAACATGTAGAGAAGTTGCTTAAAATATTTCTATAATATAACAGTGGAGGAAGACTTTGTGTTCTTATTTTTACCTTCCAAAATTTCTTTAGTTTAAAACTATAGGTAATTGCTATTCAAGGACGTGTATTTGGCCCCTTTTTGAATAGGGCGAGAAGGATACGAAATATTGATCAAGAAATTAATTAAGGACATTTTTTGATAAAAAGAGTATTAATAAGTAAATAAGATACTTCCACCTTCTTATATGAAGAACCGAAAAAGAAAAATCTTTAAAAACAATGGTCATTGATATGTCATTGAAAAGAAAATTTTTCATAAAATTCAAGCATTGAATAAAAATTAGGGATTTTCATTTAAAATTTAAAAGTTGACTCTACTTCCGGTTAAATCGGAAGTGGATTTGAAGATTTGGATTGGCCGAAAAATGGTAAATTAAATGATTATTAATTCCTAAAATTTTTAAATCTTTGCTGTTAAAATTAATGAAATCATTGATTGTTATTTCTAAAGTACACTTCGATAGTATGAATCGATGTTCCAGGACGACTTCTTTAGAATAATAGTCAGTTACCCAAGTGATAAAAATAGGACCCAAAAATGTTTACCAATTAGCACCCGCTTGTGAAATTAATAAATAAACTTAATTGCAGTAAATTAAATATTTAAATAGTGTTTATATGGCCAATTTTGCAGTAAATTTTGCATATTACATTAAAAGTTCATTAGTACTGGTTTTAGCCATATATGGTCCGTTTTGTCATAATTAAATATATCTTAAAAATAGAATAGGTTTATACAGGGTCCTGCACCTCACCTCCCGTCTTCTATAGCTCACTTATTAATTAAGTTAGAATTTTGATATTTTGCAGACTTTACCTGTATCCTAGGGCGCATTTCGGGAAAATATTTTGGTTTATACAGGGTGTTCCAAAAAAGTGTGACGTCTTAAGGATCTATTTTTTAGATTACATGCTATATATATTCTTACTTACTTGGATGCCTCTAATTGTTGCCTACATACCCCCAAAATTTTAATGAAATCGATTCAGTATTATAGGCGAAAAAAAATAAAAACTAAAAAAAATCAGTTTTGCACCACTGGTTTTAAAAATTAATAAAAAATAAAAATAATGTCTTGTTAATAAAATTTTACAAAGGTACTTAATAAATAAGGTCGAACAGTCTCGTTAACCAAGTTTTATTAATACGAATTGTACAGGGTGTCCAAATTTTAGTGTCAAAATTTGCAAACTTTAAATCCATTTATTTTTCTTATTTCAAATTGTAACCCCTGTATATTATTATGTCATTCGATGCAGAATTAAAAATTAAACATTTGTTTTAATTACAACCCTATCGCAATTTCTAACGCATCAAAACTTATTTGCAGAAAACTTCTTTTATCAACTATTCCACCAGTCACTATTATAAATAAATATAGAAGGTGGCTTTGAAAAACAATTTATTGGTATTAATGTTTACTAAGGTGAAAACAAATAATTCTTTTCGCATGCTCCTAATATGAAAATCATATCTACGAGCTCTTCTTGGTTGTATCACAAAAAATAATATAGCTTAAATAATTAATAATAATCTAACAATATTTGAAACTAAGGCCAAAATGAGCTTTTGTCGTTTTAATAAACTTTTATACCAATAAATTGTTTTGCAAAGCCATTTTCGATATTTATTTATAATAATGACTGGTGGAATAGTTAATAAAATGGGTTTTCTGCAAATAAGTCTTGATGCGTCAGAAATTACGATAGGGTTGTAATTAGAACAAAAATTTGATTTTTAATTCTGCATCGAAGGACATAATAATATACAGGTGTTCCAATTTAAAATAAGAAAAATAAATGGATTTAAAGTTTGACACTAAACTTTGGACACCCTGTACAATTGGTATTAATAAAACTTGGTTAACGGTACCTATGTATAATTTTATTAACAACGCATTATTTTTATTTTTTATTAATTTTTAAAACCAGTGGTGCAAAACTAATCTTTATTAGTTTTTATTTTTTTTCGCCTATAATACTGAACCAATTTCATTAAAATTTTAGGGGTATAAAGGCAACTATAAGAGGCATCCAAATAAGTAAAAATATTTATAGCATGTAATCTAAAAAAATAGATCCTAATGACGTCACACTTTTTGGAACACCCTGTATAAACAAAATTATTTTCCTGAAATGCGCCCTAGGATACAGGTAAAGTCTGCAAAATATCAAAATCCTAACTTAATTAATAAGTGAGCTATAGAAGACGGGAGGCGAGGCGCAGGACCCTGTATACAACCTATAGGGTGAAAGTGAGGGAAGGATTTTGGGATACGAGTTAAAAAATACACGAGTTAAAAAAGAATTATAGAGCTGATGGTCTCTTCTAGTGTTATAGTTATGATTAGGTTGACAACCCTTAAATAGATGCCTGTCTCTATAGACATAATGAACAACCTTCAAGTACACAATTATATGTCGAAAACCGTAGGAATTTTATTCTTCCTAGAAGCCTCTCTAAAGGTTTCCCGACGTTGAAGAATAATATTCTAATTAGAAACTTTTGAAGTAAAAACACCCTATTTATTTGACTGCTGTTACCACGTCGCATCGTTGGCTGTTACCTCAGCGTAATATACCGTATCTATTCGTGACTAGGCAAGCAAAGGCGGATCCAGGATTTGTCTGAGGGGGTAGATGCGACTAAAAAATGTGATATCTAGAAAAAAAGGATCGTATCCCGCCTCTAAAAAACTTCCTATTCGCAAAAGTGACTTGTAAAAAAATACTGACACTTCAAGCCTTCAGGCTCAATGTAAACAAAACACGCATTTTGTATGGCTCGGGGGTGGGGTGGGGAGGAGTGTTTAGTATGTTTCTTTGTCTGTACATGTAAATATACAGTCAGTTGTATATTTCTTATAAATATTTAGCCAATGTTCGTAAGGAAAAGCCGTTTTCGGAATTAAGAAATTTTTAAATCACATGTTGGCCAACGCACTTCACAAGAGAAACGTCAAAGCATTAAAAACGTACCTAAAATTTACTATAAAAGGAACGTGTTTTGTTTAACAATTATAGTCAATTTCATTAGCATTATCGGAGTGAACTGTGAATTTCTTAAAAAACCATTGGGCACCGTCTGTCTCATCGGAAAGTACCATACCATTTTCGGTAATAACAATATTTTCTCTTGACTTCGTAATTTTGTTTATCACATACCGCATGGCTTCAGATTTATTTGGGGGCATTATTTACAGTTTTTATCTTGTGGTAATCTATTCTAGCCATTTTTAGTGCTTCCTTATATTTGCAATTATAATAAGAACTTAAAAATGTCTGTATAAGTTATATAATATATATAATAAGTATTAAGTTACTTTATCTTTTAAATTCGGCAATTCTGGGAACAGTTTCTATTTCTTTGAGTATTTTTTATTGGGATCTATTTGTCGCAAAGGAAAACATAAATAAATACAGTAAAATATTTGCAAAATTGTTAAAAGGTAGATTTGGATATTCACATTGTAAGACATCATGCTAAAGGCACAAGTAAATCTTCGATAACACAATGCACTAATATAGAACTTGCTTATTCTTACAAAATAAACAAAGCAAAAACGCATGGAAAAATACTATGGGAGGCAAGGCAACGACGCGACGGCAGCCAAAAGAGTAATATGTCCTTTATCTCCGCTACGTAGGTGAAGAAGTGTTGCCTAACTTTATGATTAAATTAACCATAAGTACCATTAAAATAAAAGAATTTAAATTTTTTTTTAATTTTCTAGTTACTGATTGGATAATATAAAATCATAATTTATTTAAATTATAGTACCATTGTACAGGGTGACAATTTGAAAACGAACAGCATTTAATATTGCCTCTACCAATGATAGTATGAAAATTTGGCGAAACACGTCAATTGATATATCGAGGGGGACATTTTTTAAGACATTTGTTGTCGTGTTACTTTCAACCCCCTGACCCCCAGGACACCTACCCCTAAAATTTTAAATGGCAACCCCTATTTATTTTGCCATTCTTGGGTTCCTTATACATATATACATAAACTGTATCATTTTATTTTTTCTAGTGGCGATATCGAAGACGAAATGTAAATAAATAAAGGAATTGTGAATGTATGTATTGGTAGGTACAAATAGTTTTAAACGAAGTGCTATGAGGCGGTGAATGCAATTCGTTTTAAAATTCGATATTAAATACATTTCATTAATTTGTGAGGTTAATAATCACAATTTTGAAAAAAAAATGATACAGTTTATGTAGAATTTTATAAGGAACACAAAAATGGCAAAATAAATAGGGGTTGCAACACGACAACAAATGTCTTAAAAAATGTCCCCCTCGATATATCAATTGACGTGTTTCGCCAAATTTTCATACTATCATTGGTAGAGGCAATATTAAATGCTGTTCGTTTTCAAATTGTCACCCTGTATACAACAGTTATGCTCTTGATACAATTGTTATTTGGTTTTATAGGCAATCTTAAAGTTTCTCGGTGTTTAATATATACGGTAGGTACCTCATTTAAAAAAAAAGTCTTAATTGATTAAATACTATTTTATTATACAGGTCAATATTTAATGTAATCAAAATATTTTAATTTTACTGATTTAAACTTATATTTTTTTGAAACAATTTAAGGTAGTCAATAAAAGTACTATTATTAGTATTAACTTAATTTCTTTTCTGTGTAGCTTTGCCACAATCTACTTGTCTATACATGCAGTTTTTTAAAGGGCTGATTTCTAATTAAATATAATACGGACAGTAATAAATAGTTGTCAAAAGTTTTGGCTTACCAGAGCCCCTATTAGCATTTAGGCAAACGAGTCGCCTTTTGAATGTGACAGAATAAACAAAAGCACAAATAACGGAAAAAAGGCAATTATTTTGGAGGGATACATGTGCTGCGTCTTTGAATTAAAAAAAGAACGATATTTTGGGAGTATGCCAACTGAAAAATAAAGCCATTGTATTCAGGATTTACTTCGCTATCAACCAAGCAGGTCGGCTATTCAAATTGAAACAGAGAACACGAAAAGGCTTAAATTTCGCGAGCCATGGGAATGGCAGCCAACCAACCTGTGTGTGACGCGACTTGACAATTCGATGAAAGATACCGACTACCGACCATATTAAGCAACTGAAGAATGGTTATAAAAATGGGAAAAAAAGAAATAGACAATTTAAAACTTTTGCAGACGATTACCATTATGGGGGTGAATGCATAAAATTTTCACTTATAATATAATAGTACTTAACATTTTTTTTACAATAATTATTTTTTATTGCATTTTATCGAGAACGCGCAGTATTTTTTAAATCTACGACACAACTTGAAGATTGACACCAATGCAATTAACAAAGGAGTGCGAATGGCTGACGTCGCGAGGTCCCGAGTCGCGTGTATTTGTTGCATCCCTTTCTAGCTTACTGCCTACCGCCTCTCTTGTTCGCTTCCACTCGAATAAAAGCAGTGCTTTTGTTTTAAGGGGCTAATATAATGTGAAATCTCTGCTTTTCGGACGGTCATACGGTATGCTTATACAGTGATTCAATTTACGATTAATCGTCAACAAATGTGTTCGTGGAAATTATCTTTAATGATACGAATAACTTTTCGGTCCAGGTCCTTTACATACATAGGAATTATAACACGGATAAAAAGGTAAATATATAGAAATAATTTTGTTTGGCGTTTGTTTCATTGTTTCCAGGGTAAGCAATGCTTTTTTGCGTATATTGTATGCACGCCACTGATACATATCTAATTTCATTAACAGTGAAAACTATTTAATTTAGAAAATCATCTTGTAATGATTTTAGTGCCATATGGTTTCTTTGTTTAAATTATTAAAGCCGAAGACGAATAAGAGTTCATAATAACAAACCAATTATTAACTCATTGGAAAAAATTACCAGTTGCAACCCTTGCCAATTTACAATAATTTCTATTTGATTAGAAGTAAAAAAATCTTTAAAAATTATTTTTACTTTAAAATAAGTTGTAGGGGCTTTGTACACTTATTTAGAACGGAGAAACCATAAAAATTTATAAAAATTACTGCAGCAACATATTTCTGATTTAGAAAAGCTTTGTGGTATTGATTTTGAATACAAAGTAAAAACAAAGGGAACGTTGCACTAAGTGCAAACACATATATATATTTATTATATAGTAGATCATTTTTGGCCTATTGAGCCATCATTAGTGCTTGAAAAAGTTCACAAATGACGCACGAAACGTTACCAAAGAAACCATGAGTGTATGTATTACCTATTTACCCAAAAATCTCAAAACAAATAAGCAGAGTTTAAGGAACACCCCACTAAATTTCAAATTTAAACAGACCTCTCGCTACTCCTTATCGAAAGATACCTATGTATTTTTTAAATAATTAATTAAATATTTATCTGTCTTGGCATTTTTCGACATAATATATCACTTTTCCGCAACACCCGCCAATTTTACTCTGGGTACCTACCAAGAGAAACATCTAGGAAAATTTTTTGGGTTGCCACAGTTGCTTTCTACATTAACAGCATAAAATGCAAGTGTGAAATTTAAAAAAAAAATTACTAATAAAAGATTATCTTTTCTGCATTTTCCATATTTTTCTTAGTCATTAAAGAAGCAAGAAAAAATGTCGTTGCTTTTATTTTGTCAATGTGATTTGTTATTAATTTAACTTCTTTGTTATCTCTGCTCAGTTGGAAGCAAATGTATACTTTATGTTTCTTTTATGGTCAGATTCTTTGACGTAAAATATTCATCGTTTTGGTGTCGAAGAATGCATCCATTGAATGGGACTTACTAAAATAAAATTTTAATAAATCAGCCTAATTGCTACTTATAAGCAGCTGGGAAATTGTGCTGCAAAAAGATTTTAATAGCTAATTAACAATACACTGAGGTTGTAATTTTGTACAAGATTTAGTACGATAATCTGGTTAATTGTAAAAAGGGCAATATTTTAAATTAAATTGTGCCGTTAGATGAGATTATCTTTGGAATAGTTATGGTCGATCAACTGTTCATATGAACGGATCATGGGCGTAGTCACGGGCGGGGAGCGGAACTGCCTGAGCCGTACAGAATGGGTATTTTCTTTAATTTGAGCCTCGAAATTGAAGGGTGTATGAAGGGTCAGAATTTTTTTAGAAGTCACTTTTGAGAGTAGGAAATATTTTATATTTTAGAGCCAGGATACGCTACTTTTTTAGTCGCTCCCCTCATCCAAATCCCGGGAAAAAATGTCATTTACTCCCTTACTATTAGCCGCATTTGCTCTCCAGTATAGGTTTTAATATCACCTCACGTAACTTTCGTAACAAATACATATTTGCAAACTGTTTTTATAGAACTAATTTAGGTAAACACTCGCCTATAAATCGTATAACCTCACTTTATAACGCTTCATACCACGATATTGATTTATTTAATGTATCTCTAATAACTTTTAGGAGAAAGCTTAGAAATAACGCGGTTTTTCATAATTATTATTATTAAATATAACTTTAGTATTAAGGCATCAAAATCGGTACACCGATTGTAATTCGTGGGTGCCGAATTTAGGCCAGAGGCTTATTGGCATGCTATTTATGCAAATAAATGTGAAATCTGAAATATGCGTTTATAGTTTTAAGGCATGCTCCAAACTTTTAATTAAGAATAAAATTTTCTGCGAAATTGGTTGTTTGGACACACTGTATATATTTTTAGAAATTGAAAAACTCTTTCTTTGTTTTAGGTCGCAACAATGTTAGATATTCTATATATTCTGGAGATCCAGATGGTTTGTTTAAAATCGATGCAGTTACAGGTACCATTAAAGTTTCTGCAATGCTAGATCGGGAATCCAGAGCTTCCATCTTGCTAAATGTTCATGCTACCAGTGGAAATCCTCCAGTTTATGGACATACACAGGTATTATTAAAAAATCAATTAGAAAATTGAAACTATAGAATTACCATTGTCTTTCCATTACACACTTTTGCCTATACATACCGGTGTAATGTATAAACATTTTTTTTTATGAAGGAAAGAAATAAGAACACAAAGTCTTCCTCCACTATTATATTAAATTAAAGAATCTCGTATGTTCAGAGAAACTTTTTATCTCTACATGTTTCGAATGCAGAAGCATTCATCTTCAGGAGAATGAATGAAAAAAGAAGAAACTAATAGATATCACCTTAACGGAGCATCAAAATAGTAAGTTCAGTAAATAGAACTGTGAGAAAACTAATACACACGTGGTATTGTAACAATAAAAAATATATGGGGTTCAGGCTCATGGCACTGTAAAAGTTTATAATATGCAGAATAAAAAATATAACATCTCTGTCTGAGAAGAATGGTTGGAAAAATCTGGAAAAGAAAAGTTAATAATTAATCGAGAAATTGAAGGTTGGTCATAACAGAAAACTGAAGTGTGAGGAAGATGAAATTATAAAATTATGTTAAAATATTTGGGTTATTGTTTAAAGTGGCAGTTCTGACAAGGTTCGTCAGATGAATACCACATGTCGATGTATTACTTAAGAATAAAAAAATTGGAAAATGTAGATTTTGCTAATTTTATTTAGCATTTTGTAGAATAAAGAACTTTTTTCAAAAAATCTTATGGATTAAATAAAATTAGGCACGATCGCCACCACGTTTTTTTTTTTTTTTTTTTTTTTTTTTTGGAAACGTGGTGGCGATCGTGCCTAATTTTATTTAATCCATAAGATTTTTTGAAAAAAGTTCTTTATTCTACAAAATGCTAAATAAAATTAGCAAAATCTACATTTTCCAATTTTTTTATTCTTAAGTAATACATCGACATGTGGTATTCATCTGACGAACCTTGTCAGAACTGCCACTTTAAACAATAACCCAAATATTTTAACATAATTTTATAATTTCATCTTCCTCACACTTCAGTTTTCTGTTATGACCAACCTTCAATTTCTCGATTAATTATTAACTTTTCTTTTCCACATTTTTCCAACCATTCTTCTCAGACAGAGATGTTATATTTTTTATTCTGCATATTATAAACTTTTACAGTGCCATGAGCCTGAATCCCATATATTTTTATTGTTACAATACCACGTGTGTATTAGTTTTCTCACAGTTCTATTTACTGAACTTACTATTTTGATGCTCCGTTAAGGTGATATCTATTAGTTTCTTCTTTTTTCATTCATTCTCCTGAAGATGAATGCTTCTGCATTCGAAACATGTAGAGATAAAAAGTTTCTCTGAACATACGAGATTCTTTAATTTAATATAATAGTGGAGGAAGACTTTGTGTTCTTATTTCTTTCCTTCTGAATTTCCACTCCACTTTAAGTATGGACTATTTCTTCAAATTTTTTTTTATGTTTATGCTATTCACAAAATATACTAAAATCATTGATTAAATTTTGTCTCTTTAATACACGATTTAGCTAACCGAAACGGATTTTTCGATTTGTAGCCCTCTGTAAATCTAGTTGACTTACAGAGGGCTGCAGTTTTGTATTGTAAATATATTTTCTTTAAATTTATAAAAAGAAATGTATTTTAATACGTACTGGGCGACTTTAAGACCTAAATATGTCGCTGGTCTAAATTAGAAACCCTTTAGTTCTTTTTAGAATAATGTAACTTCTTTCTTCTATCATTTTTCATACGCTTGGCTATCTGCGTTTCAATAAATATCACCTTTATTTGTTTAGATTCTGCTTCTAAAAGTGCTGATTTTGTTGATATTGTACTCTTTTTTCTATTTTTTAACACCTTTTCTAATGGGACAATAATCTTTTATTTTTGGGCAACATATTTGGGATTTTAAATCTGCATCATCAATTAGTAAAATTTGGGCACAGTATAATCATAGTTCTTTATACCAGGTAATCTTGCAGATACTGGCACAAACTATCTAAGTCCATTTTTCGTAGTAGTACGGCCTGATAAACAATGCCATTTTTTTTTGGAAACCCATTTACCAATTCTTTGTGTAACTGCTAACCGATGATACCTTGTATTTGATAAAGTTGTTATGTTGACGTCTGTAAATAATTTTTAAATTGGAAAATATTTTTGCCGGCGTACAGACTCGATTAAAATTGAAAAAGTTTTATGCCTCCGCTGGGATGCGATTCCGGCTAATAACGCTATATGTCGTCGATGTACGGATAAAAGAAATGTAGATCTTAATGTTCAATGGTAGTGAGTGAGTTCCCTTTCCCCTTATAACACCCTCCCCGGTCTGTGAATCACAGGAGATTTTAGACTATTACTACTAACATAAAATTAAATAAGTTATATGACCGAAGTTGGTGAGAGAATTTCAGGTCCCCCATAGCGCAATTGGCAGCGCGCTTGACATGTAATCGAGAGGTTCTGGGTTCGAATCTCAGCGGAGGCATACAACTTTTTCAATTTTAATCGAGTCTGTACGCCGGCAAAAATGTTTTCCAACCTGTATTTGATATTCTTTCACAGTCTTAACTTGAAACTTTAGTATTCCCATTACTTAGTTTTCATTGTTACTGCTACTATCAAAACCTACTAATATTGTCGTAGTAACTAATTTTACTTCCTTAACGATATTCAATTTTAAAACTGAAATCCTTTGATATTAATGAATGAATTTATCCCAACGTTGAAGTTCTCATTGTACCTTAAAAAGCAAAAAAAGGGTTATAATTTTTGTGAAATCTGGGTATAAATAAAAGCCTAACATTTTTACTACGTGTGTTCAATATAAAAGATGTATGTTTAAGAAAAATGCTTTTAAAGGCGGATATTATTATGCAAATGCAAATGCTATAAAAGTACAATATTCAAAAAATTTATAAATAAGTTTTCTTACTTTTTTTTAAAATAATGTATATGGTTACTCCATTTTCTAGGTGTTTTATTTTATTCTTTTTTATTCCATTCCTAATATTATTAATAATAATGCTAGCAAAATCAGGTATATTTTGTAATGTAAATTTTGCATAATGGAATTTACGAAGGCTGATACAAAACAAGCAAATTTTCTATGCTTTCCATACTTTGTCGACTAGCTAATTTTGCTCCATTCCGGGAATTTTGGCAAAATATACCTACTGTATATTGTATCGTATCAAAATGGTAGGGGACGGGAACGTGTAGCTTAAAATTACGTTTTAATTTATTTAATTTGTTGTGCGCTATTTATTTACTGAAACACCAAAGATTTTTAATAGTTTTATTAAAGCGAAGCAATTGATGATTACATTATGATGAATAACATACATGTCTGAAGAAATAGAAATAAAGTTATTAAATCAGTAAATTTAAAGAGTTTTCTCTAAAGAAGACTTGTTCCTTTAAAACTCACATACGATGCTATTTCAAGTAAGTTCAAGAGAAATAATTTCCGCTTTACAGTAAACTCAGGCCAAAAGAGAAATAAACAATTTAATAATTAAATAAACATTACCAAGATCACTTACTCACTGGCTGGAAACTGCTCTGGTTCTAAGAATGTGTTTTTACATCTTGACTTGAGCGACCAAACGGGCAGAGGTTACACTTGAATACGTTAAACAACTCCACTGAGTAAGTGTTTCTTTGAGTTTTATAATGTTTTGTAACTCCTACCAAAATAGAGAAGGGGTTCCTTTTTGCTGTGTCAAGAATTATTAACATTAGGCGAGAAGCTTTTTAAATATACTATTCAAAATGGAACCCGTTCTTCAACCAATTACAAACAGTTATTTTTATAAACATTTGTCTTTTGACTCCTTCGACGAAGCTAGAAATGTTCTTATCCATGCACTATCTTTTCACTACACCTATTTTTTTTATCAAACCTATCACCAATTAGGAGTCTTGACTTCACAGCGAAGTACCTAGGAGAAAAGCTTTCTAAATGTACTATTCAAAATGGAACCCTTTCTTTAATCAATTACAAATAGTTATTTTTATAAACATTTGTGTACTGACTCCTCCTACGAAACTAGAAATGTTCTTGTTATTATTCAATGCACTATCTTTTCACTACACCTATTTATCACTCATTAAGAGTCTTAACTTCACAGTGAAGTATTATATGAGTAATTCATCCTTAAGGATACCAATCCATATCCAATAATATCATCAGCGTGTAATACAATTTTCACCCAGGCTCCTATAGATAAAAGTAAATCTATCTAGGCCAAAACATATCATGTATGTAGTTCCTTGAGGAACCCCGATCATAGTTCTAACTTCGCTTAGTATATCGCCAAGTTCTACCAGTCGTTCCCTGTTTGACAAGGAGCTATCAAATTCTCATACCACAACGCTCCAAAACGAATGAATCATTTATTTTTAATCGTTCCAAAGATACAGGAGCTCGAAGTTACTGATTGGAATTTTCGTAGATTTAATACCCCTTTAAAAAATTAGTTAATTCTCGATTAAAATCTGCATTTTTTACGCGCTCTAAGTACAGCAGGTATCGAGTTTGCTTCACATTTATTTTGATGTGATTAAATAAAGTTTAAAATAGGATTAAAAGAAGTTTTTCACAGGGGCATACAGAATACAATAGTTAAAAATGAAACAAAAGCTACTCTAAGAAATGCTTGCCATTGTTAGACAGGCAATAGCCAAGCTTGTCTCTTAATTCCCGTACATAAGATGTTGTCAAAAGGATTCCATCGAATTTCACGTGTTCAATTTATAATATAAGACTTTAAATCTTTAATATTAACCGGTCTATTTTTGTTAACCTCGTTTTTCAAATCACCCCATATATAAAAGCTCAAAGATGTGAGGTCTGGGGATCTGACAGACCACTCAATTTCTCCTCCTCTCCCTAGTCACTGATTAGGAAACATTTGGGTATAATTAGGTGCCTCTTGACTGTTGATTTTTTTAACACCTTCTGTTATTTAATACTGCCTTAATATTTCAACCCGTTTTATGACATTATGGACATGTTTGTAGAAAGTGTATAAAATAAAACTGTAAAAATTTGTATGCATATGTTAATCAATAACCCTGAAACTGAATTCTTTAAAGATCCATTCTATAAACATTTTTAATAGAAATGTTGGTAAAATAAAGATACATGATACATTAACAAATCTTAAGTAAAGAAAAATTGCAATTTCTCAAATTCTAAATTTTTTTCTTATTTTTAGGTTAACATTGACATCATCGATGTCAATGACAACTCGCCTGAGTTCGAATCCCCAACAGTTCGTATCTCCATTCCAGAAAACACAGGAGTCGGCGTAGCCATCTATTCAGCTCATGCTACAGACAAGGATAGCGGATCCAATGGGAAAGTTCAATATAAGCTTGTAAATACTGGTTCAGATTTATTCAAAATTGACTCAGATTTAGGACATTTGACATTAACACGATACTTGGACTATGAAAGTGTACAGAGACATACTCTGACCATAACTGCGACTGACATGGGTATTCCACCGTTATCAGCCAATTTGACCGTTTTAGTGGAAGTACAAGATATGAATGACAATCATCCTGTTTTTGAGAAGAATCAGTACAGTTTAAGCGTGATTGAGTCACTTCACATTAATTCTCAGGTAAGAATAATTTCCTATTATAATGTGAGGTATTAGAGAACTATTGGAATTTCAAACGCATATATTTTCAGTAAAGTTAGGTCAATCCATTTCATTTCTAGTTTATTATGTCTATTTGGCCACTTAATACCATGTATTTAATTTTACTTCAGGTCTTTTTTATACAGTATTATGGCATTGAAAAATCTGCTGACTTTAATTTGTTGTTTGTTGTAAACCATGCATGTCTCAGACAAGCCACATTAAGGTGAAACCGCGAAAAGCTAACTAAATCACTTATGCTTCATTAGATCGTACCCAGAATAACTTGTGAATAACTGTGGCAATTGTAGAGCAAATATATGCAAACAGAGCTCCTACCGGAGACCCACGCTTTTATTAGGTCAAAACCAATCGGCTCGCTCGTCATTATACGATGGTGACTCTGAATAACTTTACGCTGATCGTACAGTCTCGCATGTTGATGGTAGGTTCTGCGCCTTCCCTGATTGTAACGGGTAACGAGAAATTAGGGTTCGATTCCGGAACAAAGTCTTAACTCCAGAAGGAACATTGTAAATAAGGGGCTAGAAAAGAAAGCCCTATCTTTTTTCTTATACCGGGTGTCCACGGAAGGTCAATATAACTTTTTTGTTTTTAAAGATAGTGAAATGAAAATTGGAGGATTTGTATATGGCGTAAAATTGATTTTTTTGACAAGTGATTTAACTTTATGAAACTTCCGATTTTTAAATGGGACACCTGGTATATTTTTTCTTTTTTTTAACTCTACATGACGGTCTAAATACAACCATGTGTCACTTGTCACTTTTTGTCACCAAAATTATAATTTTTTTTATCTAGATGGCTTTGAATACGTTTAAATCACTTATATTTCAGTTCTAAAATTTTGGGAAAAATACAACTTGACTGTTTTTGGTCAAAATCTATCTGCTGTGTGAAATTTAAAATTTAAACTTGTTTTACTCATTTTTTTTTAATTGCAACTTGGTGGTTCGTCAGTTTAGAAACAAAGAGCACTTTGTTACGATTAATTTAATACCACACACTATTAGGTTTTAACCAAATTTCCATTAAAAAACTTCAAAAATGTAACGTTAGAACGTCCCTAAAATAAAACATCTTTTTTAAATAAAATACGCTTTAAATGCATCAAGTAGCCTGTGACCAACAATTTCATATAACTATGCTTTAAATGCATTGAGTAGTTGTCTTAGTCACAGGCTACTCGATGCATTTAAAGCGTATTTTATTCAAAAAAGATGTTTTATTTTAGGGACGTTTCTAACGTTACATTTTTTAAGTTTTTTAATGGAAATTTGGTTAAAACCTAATGGTGTGTGGTAACAAATTAATCGTAACAAAGTGCTCTTTGTTTCAAATCTGACGAGTCTCCATGTTGCCATTTAAAAAAAGTTTAATTTTTAAATTTTACACAGCAGATTTTGACCAAAAACAGTCAAGTTGTATTTTTCCCAAAATTTTAGAACTGAAATAAGTGATTTAAACGTATTCATAGCCCTCTAGATAAAAAATTATATTTAAAAAATCGCAATAGTGCTAAGAATTATGGACTAAACGTCATTTACATTTCTAGCCAACTAACTAGGTACGCTTGTTAATTTATACATTTATACTTCTAGAATAATGTGCCTATTTTAGTATCTGAATCGGATTGGAGCCTTAAAAATTGTAGGGCGTATAAAGGGTCAGAATTTTTTTAGAAGTAATTTTTGAGAGAATAAAAATTTTTAGAGTCGGGATACGCTCTTTTTTTTTTAGAAGTAACTTTTTTTTAAGTCCCCCTCCCCCCTCAGCAAAATCCTGGATCCGCCACTGTGCACGTCTAAAGCTAGCCAACAGGAAGATTTCAATTCAAATAATTCTATAATAATAATAATAATAATAATAATAATAATAATAATAATAATAATAATAATAATAATAATAATAATAATAATAATAATAATAATAATAATAATAATAATAATAATAATAATAATAATAATAATAATAATAATAATAATAATAAATGACTTTATTGTAAATAATTTACAAAAGGCGAAGTTGAAGCAAGCTTCCTCACTTAACCATTAAGTATATAAACAAAATTTTATTAAATTTTCAAATTATACCCTCTACAAGGGATTAAGAACATAATTAAACATATTTCGGAATAAAACAAATACATGTCAAACACAATAATAATCAGCTCGATATATGCATATAGATCTACAGTACCTATGTATTATGGTCTTTGGACAGAACTATAAAAAGTTGCCGATAATTTTCTTAATTGCCCCTTTAAACCTTGTACCTGTTAAAAATTTTATGCTGTCAGGAACCTTATTATAATATTTCGCAATACTAAAACTGAAGGAACGTTCGTAATGTTTTCATAAAAAAAAGTCAAGTACTCCTGATGGGATTTGAACCTGTGATCCTTCGATCTGTAGGTCATGGCTCTAGTCACTACACTATGGCGACCCATAAACATTTTTTGCTTAAGTTTAATATATGACATTTTCTTCAGCGGAGCTTGTTTTGACTGGTAATAAATTTTCCAGTATATTCTTAACTTTTTTATAATTTCAGAAAGCGTATTTTCATACTGTAATTCTGAATCACTCGACAAATACGTGATAAATAAACTAAACTGCTTTCTAAAATGTGTTCTTTTTAATAAATAGGTGTGGTCTGTCAAATTGGCATCATATGTTTAAATTAAATAGTGTGCCTTGTATTTCCACTCTAGAGTTGAAATATTTTCTTTTAACACGCGTGTGATATTTTGCGCTTTCGAGCCAAGTTAACTGTGCTTTTTTTTCTCATTTTCATAGGTGGTCGTAGGAAAATTACAATACCACTAAATGTTTTTTCAGTCTATAATTAACAATATCACAAGTTCATTGTTTTTTTAAAATGACACAAACTGCACGAAGCTGTAAAATAGATATTGTAAGTACCTAAAAAAAAGCTGTAAAAAACGCACTTATAAAATTCAATTTCCATTAATTTGTTTTTTAGAAAAATGTTAAAATCAGCAGGTTTTGTACGGCATAATATTTAAGCCATCACACTATATAAAAAAAGATCTAAACTTAGGTCAAACACATTGTACTAAGTAGTAGAGATATAGCCTACCTAGTAAATCAAAAATGGATTGGATTGATTAAATTTTGATGAATATAAGGGCTCTTGAAATTCTAGTACTTTTTTATCTGTGGTGTTGGCACACCACAAACACATCCAGGTTTAGGCAAGTAAGAGCAGCTTAAGTTAGTTTTAAATTAAAATACTTATATACACACATAACCTGATACAACTTCGAATTTTCGATGAGTCCTAATAAGGACGAAACGGTCTGTCACTGTTTACTTGACCCCAGGAAGTTCATTATTTTGGCTTCCCTGTGTATTTTCCTTTTAAGTTATTATGATTTTACAAAGCAGAAAGTGACACCATTTTTCTTTACCACAAATAAACCTATATAATAATTTGTAAAAAGTATCGGTGAAGCAGTTTCTGGTTCTAAGAACTTTGAGTACTTTCCACTATGCAATATCTTCTTTCGAGTAGATTACCCAAAGCAAAAACAAACAATTAAGTTAGATTAATCTAGGATTGGGAAAGATAATGGCAAAGAAAAATGTTTAAAGGAATAATTATCTTGATGAAGGTAGTAGAGAAATCAAGTTCAACATCCATGTACCGTATAATGCTTTGTCACGCAATTCAAAATTCCTTCATGTCCGCCTTGAAGAAATGAAACGAAAAGTCAAGAAGGCATTAATGATTAATACTTATTACATGCGTGTATATTGTCTTATCTTTTTTGCATATAGTATAAATATCGTAAAAAAACTGACTGTACATATTCTGTATCATATTGCAATGCCAGAAGCATCGATTTTAGGAATAAAATTTAAATTTATTTTTACTATTTGCCTATCCGTATAGCCTACAGTTTTCTGGTTTTCACCTCTCGTTTTCAATAGATAATAAATTGTCTTTTATTTGGATGGTTTTTACATATTATTTTTAATTAATATACAATAATAATATAAGCATGGCCGGATAATGGCGTGATTTAGCTATAGAGAATAACTATTCTTACATCGAACCATTTTTTTTCCGAGGGCCCGTCCGTGCGCCGGATGCCCATAGGCCAGGTTTGGCCCATTGTGCTCACCCCGTTTGGTTGTTACACCCACTTCGTGATCCCAGTTCCTTGCACTAGTTTGTGTAGGTTAACTGAGGAGAGGGTAAGGATGTCCTCTGGTTCCAGTTTGGTTGCCCGAGTATTTGTTGCCTCTTCCGATTTAGTGACTCGCAGTGGCAAACTGTGTGCTGTACAGTTTCTCTGTCTTGTCCGCATAATCTGAAGTCAAGGTCTCCATTGTACAGTTGCATTTTGTGTAGATGGGTTTTGATATCCGTGTGTCCTGTCAGAATTCCTGTAATGGTTCTCAGCTGGTTCCTATTCATTTGAAGCAGCAGTTTCGTAAGTCTTGGGTCTGGATCCCCAATGAAGCTTTTGCTATAGGCTAATCCCTGTCTGTTACTCCAGTGGATTTTGGGTTCATTTCTGATCCATGGTCGACCATGTAATAGAAATAAATTAAGGAAAAATACAAGCAAGAGAAAAAATGAACTAATTAACAAGATTGTACAATTCAACTTAAATAATGATTTCAACAAAAAAAAATTACTAACTTTAGTCTAATAACGTTCGAAAGCCAATGCCTAACGAAATTTAAATTAAATTAATAATATAATATTTATATTAAAATTTAGAAAAATTACGAAACAACAGAGAAGAGTAAACTATGGCCATAGAGATTACAAGGCATATTGCGAAGCCAACAACATACTTTTATAGCGGGGCATTAAGGGCTTTTGGTGTTAAAGTTTTGAGTGCATCACTTAATTTGTTATATAAGTGAGCGGCCCGATAGCTAAAACATCTCCTAAACAAAGCGGTCCTATTCTCCGGGATGGTGAAGCGCGTATTATAGCGAGTTTCTCTCTGATGTGTGTAACTCCTCAGAACAAGCCTGTCATTCAAAAAGTGGGGGATGCCGACAGGACAATTTTATGCACAAGAAGTCCAAATTGAAGTTCTTATTTATTACTCATATAAAGTCGGCGGCAC
Source organism: Polydrusus cervinus (assembly GCA_935413205.1). Taxonomy (NCBI): domain Eukaryota; kingdom Metazoa; phylum Arthropoda; class Insecta; order Coleoptera; family Curculionidae; genus Polydrusus; species Polydrusus cervinus. Next base: position 51,476,279 of record OW284514.1, read on the forward strand.
GAGTCTAGAGCTACAACGCCTGAGGCGGCAGAGGGTAAAAGACATAGAAAATGGCGTTTTAGCTGTGGAGGCATAGGCGTGCGTAATTCTCAGTTTCAACTCTATAAAATAAGGTAAAAAAACACAGTATATTTGTATAAGCAGGTTTGTCCCATCAAAGAAAGCATTTCTCTGCCAGCCCTAGACTCGTGCCGCGAAGTATAGAGCTATTAGGATTTTCATATTTTGCAAACTTTACTTGTATCCTATGCTGCGATTCAGGAAATTTTGATTATACAGGGCGTCCCGAAAAAGTGTAAAGTCATATGTATAAAGGTTGTCTCAAAAACAAGTTTCGACAATTCATTATATGAAGAAAACACTAATGTTGTCCTAAATTCCACTATATGACAATTCACATTATTGTTTTAACAAATACGGCTATTTCTTAATTTATTTTTAAATACTGCATAAAATTATAAACGTATTTAATTAAATATGTCTGTCATGTACAGCTATTTGTGAGAAAACAAACAGACGTATTATTTATGAAGAAAAAGAAAATAAAATTCAAAGATAAATAAAACTTATTTTAGCAAATGTCGGAAATGACCCTAACCAATACCTGGCGGTACTCGAGACGATCTTCACATTCTTGCAGAACGTTATTAACGACGTAAGGTTCTATTAATTCTATTCGCTCCATATTCTGTTCTTTAAGGCTTTAATATTTTTTGGTTGGTTAACAAACCTGAGACTTAAAATAGCCCCAGGAAAATAATCTAGAGGGATTAAACCCGGCGATCTGTCCGGCCATTTAATTATACCCCTTCGGTAAATACATCGTTCAGGAAAAAACAGTAAATTATTCATGACAGGAACGCTGCCTCATCGGAAAATACAATTCATTTCAAAAATCTTTAAAAAAATAATTTTATTAAAATTGAATTCTTTTGGCCATTTACTAAGATCCGGTTGTACAATTACGGCTTAAGTTTAGTTTAGCATTGAACTAAGCTTAAACTTCATTTAAACAACCTCAACGAAATTTAAAGCTTGGTTCAACGCTGAATTAAGCTTAAGCCGTAATTGTACAACCGGATCTAAAGGGTTCTAAATTTAAAACCATACTTAACTGACAGTGCTGGGTTTAAAATGAGTGTCAGAATAAGTTAACTTAGTTTAGTATTGTAAATACTTTTTAAAAAAATTTTCTTTACACATTTTATCAGGATACTATGTTTGCAACAACATCCCGGTAAAATTATTTTATCTCTAAATGATTTAAAAAATATGCGTACAATCGAACATAAAAAACTAGAAATTCTAATTTATAAATTTTCAAAGAAAATTTTATTAAAAAGAGACTACAAAATTTAAGGAGAATCCTTAAATACAACATTTTAAATTAATAATAATAATAATAATAATAATAATAATAATAATAATAATAATAATAATAATAATAATAATAATAAATCTTCTATATTTCAGAAAATGTACAAAGAATCACATTACATCATACAAAGAATAAAATTGCGTCAAAAAATTTAAGAGAACAACATTTGAGACACAGTATTACCTACAATTAGAATATCCACATACAAGTGTTGTACACTATACATTACATTACATTACATTACATTGTTACATATTTAAAAAAACAAAAAAAATGTTTTCAAAGAAGTACAGATAAAAACAATTAAAATTAAGCAGTGACCTCTTGAATTCCAAACTTAATCAGAAGTTTCGATTTAGAACTTCTGAGATATCATAAGGTTCAATTTGTATAATAAGTTTACTTACAGCATTTTTGAATTCTTTAATGTTGGTTAACCTCTTTAAATCCTCTGGCAGTCTATTAAAAAATTGAATACATTTGTAGGAAGGAAATTTCTCAGAAAGTGTTAGTCTGTGTGAGGGAGTGTTATAATTCAGGGTCCTTGTTTGATAAATTTCATGATTTTTTTTTATACCTGCTGAAATATTCAATATGTTTGTGAAAGAACACTAAGCATTCATAGATGTACAATCCACACACAGTTAGTATCTTTAAATTTCTGAAATGACCTCTATAGGACTCATTGTAACCTAAATTGAGTAATACTCGCACGCATCTTTTTTGAATAATAAACACTCTACTTACTTCAATTTCATGTCCCCAAAAGATGATGCCGAAACGCAAAATTGACTGAAAATTGAACAGACATAGTAAAGTTAACTAAACGGCAAGACAATTTTTTTTAAAAGTTTTTATATTTATTTGTTATTAACTTGCAATATTAGTTAGGGTGTGATGGTGTTTATGTTAGGCTCAAATCTTGAAAGCTGAATTAGAATCATTTTCTCTTATCTTACGAAGTTGAAATTATGTATGTTGATTCACTTTCGAAGACAATGTGTTTTTATGATAAAAAGAACCAACAAACCCTAACAAAAGCCCGAACAAATCGAACTCTTTCTCTTATCCTACAAAGTTTACATGGTGATTCAGCTCTGATGACAATACCATTTTATTATAAAAAATCCCGAGCAAACCCGAAGAAAAACCCGAACCCCTTCCTTTTATCCTACGGAATTGAAATTTTACATGTTAATTCACTTTCGATGACAATGTATTTTTATGATAAAAATTCCCAGCAAACCTGAACAAATCCGAACGCCGTCCTCTTATCCTGCGGAGTTGAAATTTTACATAATAATACCGAACAAACCCTAACAATGACGCATTAATTGAAATGAACATACGAAGAAAAATATCCAACGAAAAAAAAAATAAATAAACTAATATAAAAAAAAAACTTTATTTCAATTTGCTGAAAAGGAGAAAATAGACTTTGAAGTAAATCAAACCCATCATTTTATTATATTATAAAATTTAATAATATAAAGGCTTCTCGCAAGAATAAATCCATACACAAGTAATTTTAAATTTAATTTATAAGAAATGCATAGATTTGGTCTAGCGATCAGCCTTTATATCATAAAATTTTAAAATGTAACAATATGATTGGTTTGATTGACTTCAAAGTTTATTTTCTTCATTTTAGTTCATTCATATTATGTTCCCTGTGAACCTGTTGTAATAAGGAATGAATAAATAAAAATAATTATTGTTTCTTTTTAATATTAGTTTATTTAGTTCCAATTTTAGTTTTTCTGTGTATCACACCGTATGAAGTAATATGTTTTTTAAGTATTGATGTTCACCCCAACAACATCGATGATCCCTAATATTAATTGATGTTCGTTTTATCCTTGTTAAAAATTGAGGTATATGGTGGACTTTCTTTTATTCCCTGCAGATTTTAAAAATGATGCACAGAAACCGCAATAATGACTATAATTATTTTTTTTTCAGATTGCACAGTTTTCAGCGGTAGACGCGGACACTGGAAACAATGCAAGGATAACGTATCGTTTACTTCCTTCAAATTATTCCAGGCAATCCTACGATCAAGTCTTTGGTATTTTTCCAAACTCTGGTTGGCTTTATCTTAAAGGAAATTTAGACAGAGAAACAAAGGACCACTATAATTTAATAGTGTCAGCGAAAGGTAATTGTTATAGTTGTAGTAGTTGTTAAATAGCTTAAGAATTGATAAAAATAAAATAAATTTTCTTTGATGAGGTAGTGCGGGTCTGTTTGACCCAAATTATTTCAAACTTAAAATTGGAAAAATTTAAAAACGATAATAAATGACATGATATATCAGTTTGGGATTGCAATCCCGGGATCCCTTGATGGCTACCATTTTTATCATACTTTTCGAATCCGGGGATTCCGAGAAATAAAAATATAATCCCGGAATAGAAAAAAAAACGATCTTCATGATATTACCAGAAATGTTTTTTTTCCGAGGACCCGTCCATACGCCGAATGCAATTAGGCCAGGTCCGTCCGACCCATTGTGCTCACCCTGTTTCATTCTTCATACCCACTCGGTGATCCCAATCGCTTGCACCAGTTTGTGCAGGTCAACTGGGTGCAAGGTCAGGATGTCCTCTGGTTCCAGTTTTGGTTGCCCGAGTATTCGTTGCCTCTTCCGATCTAGTTACTCGCAATGGCAGACTATATGCTGTACTGTTTCCCTTGGTTATCAAGGTCTCCATTGTACAGTTGCATTCTGTTCAGATGATTCTTGACAGTCATGTGTCCTGTCAGAATTCCTGTAATAGTTCTCAGCAGATTCTTGTCCATTTGAAGCAGTTTTTGCATTAGTCTCGGGTCTGGATCCCCAATGAAGCATTTACTATGGTGTAATCCCCATGTACCAGAAATGTTATTAAGTACACTAAAAGTCTTATTCCTAAAGAAACATAGTCAACCTTAAAGGCAGTCGTAGACTTAAAGTGCACGGCGTTGTTGTCAAAGTTGAAAGCAGTAATTCCTCGGTAAACTGCTGCAGGTCGGGAAAGCACGTAGGTACTGGGATCCCGGATTCCGGGATAGCTAGCAATTTTAACATACTTTTCCGAGGGATTCCAGGTTTACATAAATGGATCCCGAAAATCCCGGGATTGTTTGTTTGCTTCGGATTGTAATCCCTAATATCACTTCTAGATGATCAAGGGAACTGTATACAGTTTTGGCGGAAAAGTTTACACCATTTGGGATACTTTTTTATACGCTTCTTTTTTTGAAAATCTGTTGTGGGTATTAGGTTCTGCATGACCCAGAATTAAAATAAAAAGCATTTTAAATTTGCATTGCCTTTATTGGTTTTTAATCGCCACGTTTCAACTGATAAGTATATACAGTCGCCTTCAGGTGAGCACTAAACAGGTATAGTAACTACAGGTCTATTCATACTAGCTAAGTGCACTGAAGTATAAATGGAATGTATGCACTCATGCATTTAATTCGTCCGTGGTGTTATTGTACAAACCAATTCCAATCTTCAGTATACATCATGTATGTATTTATATTTACTTATTTATGGACTGATACATCTGGCAACATGGTATAAGCTAGTACCGAGAGTACTACTCTACTGAGTGACATCGTACGGCATTGTCTTGACTAAAGTGTATTTCTGAATACTACTAATAAACCAATTACCATTAAGGGGGATTTCTACTGTGATGGTCCTATTTTCATCGTTTCTTTACGATTTTTTTCTGGGGATAATAAGACAAATGCAGAAAAACAAGTTTTCAATTCTTTTTATTAAAAATAAGATGTACCAAAAAAAATTTTTCAACCCCCAAAAAATTAAAAACTTTAGGGTGCTACAGGGTGCTGAAGTTACCCCCTCAAAAAATATATAACTTGCTGGCGGAATTCAAATAAATTTTTCTATTCATGACAAAAATAAAATTGATCCAGATTCTTCAATTGTAAGCATGTAGTTATAGCCCCCACTAGAATCAAGTCAAAACTCGAGTAACTGTTAAAATGGGGCGAGATTTAATTTTTTTTTTGAAAATTTACCATTTTTTTGTATTTAAGGGCCGTAACATTTTCTGTAATATAGCAAAATACTTGATTCTAGAGGGGGCTATAACCACTTGTATTCTGAGAATTTTAAGACCAAAATCATTAAATTCTGATAATTTGAACATACCGAAGTACTTTCCGCCAGCGCGAAAAACAGGGTTTCGAGAAAAACAACTTTAAAGTTTCAACGGTGGCTCACAACAAAATAGTCTCACTGTCACTGAGTCTACGATGTCTGGTCCGTAGATTACACCCTCCTCTTCTTTGGAAAACGATAAACGAGCTGATTCTTCCTGTCTCTTGGCGAGCCTAGCCTGACGATCCTGATTGGTCGAGATGATGTCGCTGGCGACAGAACGTAGCTCTGGGAACGCGGCTTAACTCAAAAGCGGCTAGTGGTGAGAACTGACCGGCAATCATAAAATTGGATGTAACTTTTTTTTGGAGTAGATTTGGTAAAAACGTTTACACACGGTTATTCTAGAGGCTATAGAGAGTCCAGAACTTTTCTACCATTCAAGAAACATCATTATCTCCAACTTTAAAAATTATATTAATATTTTTGTTTATTGCAGACAATGGACTTCCACCACAAATCGCAACGTCTCAGGTCTCCATTGAAGTTCTTGATATAAACGACAACGACCCATCTTTTGCAGAGGAAAGTTACTTTTTTAAAATTGAAGAAAACTTATCTAGAGGAACTTTTGTTGGAATAATTAAGGCCACCGATGCAGATGCTGGAATTAATGCTGCAATCCGATACAACCTTATTCCTGGAAACAGCAGTTTTCAGATAAACGCCCTAAGTGGTAAGTTATTGGTATTTTTAGTAAAATTATATTCTCTCGAAGTTTATCATTAGCTCCAGTTTCCAACTCTAAGCAATTCTAAATATTAATGATTTCTTTTGAAAGAAAGTAAACTTATATTAGTGATTACTTTATTTTTTTATCTAAGCAGACCCTATAGTATCAGTCGGACTGACATTCCTGAATAATATCAATCCTAAGTCATTCATGCATTAGTCTTTTTTCTAATGAAAATGTATATCAATCCGACCATCAATCACACACGATCCGTATTACTGTCATTCTCTTATCAAGGCTAATTGTGTAGGGTCTGCAAGGTCTAGACAAAATGATTTGTCCCACATATTGACGTTTGATATTGTATATTTACCCATTAAATATTCCTAAAAATATTCAAACTTATCGACGAGCGATAGATTCCCATCGCCAGTAGCTCTCCAATAACACCATAAACCATTAAGGTTTTTTTAAAATTAAATGTACGGTGTTTAACATGGATAAAGTAAATGAGCTCCGAGAGTAATGTTTTTAAAAATTAAAAGCAGTTCTGCATTAGCTTGAGTAAATAACAAGAGGTTTGTTAAAACGGGAATTGTTTAATGTATGTACATAAGATATTGTTGTGTTTATTCAAAGTGTTTGCTGAAAGAATTAAAGTAAGTTACGAAATTTAACTGACAAAATAGGCAGTATTATCACGGTATAGATATAGAACATATACTAAAACCAGTTCTAGCTACTTGGTTGGAATTCGTGGGTCTATTCGCTGTACGATGTATGTTAGTACAGTTCACAAAAGATAATCTGCTAAATTGACAAACTAAAAAAAAACGCCTAGTTTTTAATAGGAATAGAAAAGATGTAGAGATCGACCAAAATCAGAAAGGTACATTAATTTGTTGCCTAGCAACGGCCAGAGGACACGGCTAAGAAAATAGGTATTTTATATTGAAATCGTTAGTAATTTGCTAAGGTCTTAATAACACCGCTACTGACTTTGACGTCACACCTTCGTGCTCGTATTCTTGATCGGACTTTACTATATTCGATCTAATTAAAATAATAGGACCAAACTGGCAAAAAAAAAATTATCTAGTTTTCTGTTGTATATTTTAAAAATAAAAATGTATATTTTTTTCTAAAAATTTTTGTGTTTTAAGCAAAATACCTTTGATGACAGGATGGTTATATTAGACTACAGAAATACTGCGGTTATATTAAAATGAAAAAATAAACCAGGTCATTTTTCTAGCCTTACTTTAGTTTGTTTTAAACTGTAACTTTTTACTTTTTTTTTAATTGTGAGAACTTTTCTTGAGCGATAATAAACAAGGACAAAAAGTAAGTTAACACGTGTGGAGAAATTTATTTTTAGAATCATTATGGAAAACTTACATTCCTATCTACAGTGTGTCCAAGGATTGACTATCGAAGAGGAAAAACTTTTTTATTTGTGGGTTTATGAAAAAAAGTTATTTTTGATAAAAACTCCTGCTTGTACTCAAACAACCAAAAAGCATATTATTTTTTCAAATTTATATTCCGGGTGTTCAGAATTTAGAAAAATATAAAAAAAGCTGAGAACAAAGTACCGTTATGTGTAAAGATAGAATAAAAAGTAATTAGTAAAAGTTGTTGTGATTGAAAACCTACATCTCATTACCAAGTTTTGACTTATTAGCGAAATATACAGAGACCGGCAAAAAGTTTCAACTCATAAAATATGATTTGCTCTAAATTAACGCAATTTGCAAATTAGCTAGTCTTTAGAAAGTATTATTCTGTAAAATCTTTATCTTTATACAAGGAATTGTCGAAAACGGCTAAGTATCTACACATATACAAAGAAATACCTTCTATAGACTAACTAATTTGCAAAATGCGCTAATTTAAAGCAAATCATATTTTATGAGTTGGAACTTTTTGCCGGTCTCTATACATATAGCTAATAAGTCAAAACTTGGTAATGAGACGGAGGTTTTCAACCACAACAACTTTTACTAATTACTTTTTATCCTATCTTTACTTAACTTAAGAAATAAAAATTAAACTTAGTAAGTTAATTTGTTTAGAAATCCCAAGACTATCATAACCATAATAGAAACAATGGCTATAAATCCAATATATAATTAAATACAGCTTTTAGCGCAATTTACATCATAACAAACCTTTGACATCGTTTATATACAATTGTAACAAAAGACATTAAAAATTATTTGTTTAACCCCAAAATCTACATTTAAATCATGTAAAGTTAAATAAAGAAACCCTCAAAGGGATCGAACGACGTGAGGAGACTGGAATGTGGACTGGAATCGCACAAGACTGCGATGATGTTTCGGTATCTTTTATTATCGTTTGAATTCGCCTTCGGCACAAAGTACAGTTTACTAGAACAAGTGAGCTTTTTCCATTGGCAGGGGCAGTTACCCAACTTACCTAAATGGAGTGTTTCTCTAGGCTACGCAAAGAATCACCCATTTAAATATTATGCATTAATTTCATAACACCCTGGACCTGGACTTTTTCGATAAGAGGATGTTTTTGTAGCCAGAAATGTAAATTTTATTTGAGTTTCTAGTATCACGATCATGAATAATTGTTGAATAGGAAATTTGGAAGAGTATTTTTTTACAAACATTACTGCAATAAGAATTAAAATACTAGGCAGCGTAAGAATTTTATATTAACAAAATGTTTCTTTACACGATTCAAGTGGACTTAAAGAATAAACTTTACGAATTATTATTTTTTGCAAAATAAATAATCTTTGTATTTCTGTTGATTGGCCCCAGTAAAGTATTAGATAACTTAGGTGACTATAGGCGATTTTGGATCGATTTTTTCCTTACTAATTCGGCGCGATACTATCATAAAATTGTAGAAAATTAGATTACCCGATCATAATATGAAAGGGATTAATCATTAAATATAAAAGAAGTAGTCCATACTTAAAGTGAAGTAGCAAGTTAAATGGGGAGAAATAATACTCTAAGTCAACCTTTACTAAGATATATTCAATATGAAACCTTTATTGTATAAACAAAAAAAACATGTAGAGTACAATAAAATAAAGGTTTCTTATTGAATATATCTTAGTGAAGGTTGAAGAGTATTATTTCTCCCCAATTAACTATAAAAGTATAAAATAATTATTCATTGCACATTTACGTGTTTCATTTTTTAAAGCAGTAGAACAAATCGATTAGTCCTGGCAAGTTATTTTCTAATTATTTAAGAACAAAAAATAGAAGCTCTCGGTAATAAAATATATCAGAAAGTTCCTGCGCTATTTCTTCAGTGTTTTTTATTTTAGTTAGAGACCAGTGATGCACAAATGCTTTGTCATGATTCGAATCATTATCATTTAGTTTTATCGGGTAGGATTTTTAATTGAATGGTCTTATTTTAATTTTAAGGTATAGACGCAAAAATGTCAATTGAATAAAATTTGTACGTGGTACTTAATAACTAGAAATAAATTCTATAGGTACCTATTTTAGAGTGATCTTTTGCTCGGCTATTTTCTCTTGTCACAAATATCAGGCTTGATTTTTCATTCTTGTGAAAATGTTTTGTAATATTATGCAGGCACGAGAGATCTAATCGGATGTCCATTTTAAATATGGGATGGTAAACGTCCATCTTCTCTTGGAGTGTTTCACTGTTCTAACAAACCATTTATTTTCATCGAGTTTTTCCTCTTGGCACCAAGTGTCTATATTCGTGAAATTTGAAAATTTCAGTTTCAATACATTTACATTACAAAACGCCTTTCGTAGCAACAATATAAGACTTGACAATGGTCTTCAGTATGATCAGCACAGATTAAATTTATATAAGTAAAATATTTTTTGCATGACCGCTGTCTTTTATAACAAAATTCCTCCTACCATTAGAAATTTAAACTCGAATCTATTAACTTTCTACACAATTGAAAAATGGAAGAAGAATGAAGAAATTATCAATTTTAGGGTCATATAATCTCTTGTAATTAAATTTTTGTTTTTGTTACTTCTCGTTGAGTTTTACAGTATTTAGAGTACGAGCAGTTGCTCTTTATACACTGGATAATTCAAAAATATTACTGAAGAAGGGTCATGTTTATTTTTGTAACTTTTGTTTAGAATTATAAAGTTCATCCCGTTTGACATCTTGTATGTAAAAACTGAAATTTAGGGTTAGTAGGACGTGGATTTCATTACCTATCGAAATCAGGGAACAACATTGATTGGCTGCTGCTTGCAATTTTTCTATGATTATGGATTATAATTATCGATACTTAATTGAAATTGGCTTGGAATCTATATTAGGGTTTTGTACCAAGTATGCCCCTAAGTAAACCGCGGCAGTGACTCCGTGGTGAATTCATTCGACCGTAGCGATCCATCGCTTAAAAAAAAACTATGCTCGGAACTTAAGTGGACAAGAGAATGCAGTATAAATTCTAATATATCCTCAATTTTTTTTTCTACCATCTGTGGCGAACCCTACTTTTAATGCGTGATGCGCGTCTGACCACTGGCTTCCGTGGACCAAACATCATGAAAACTGTAAATGCGGGCAGCTACGAAATCCTCTTAATGCTTATTTTTAATTAGATTATAAAAAACTCTGGTGGTTCCTATGAGATTTTATTTGGAAAAAAAATTAAACCCATTACAGGAGCAGTACATGTTAATGACATATGTGTGTGGGTAAATACTAAGGCAAAAATAATAATTATTATATGTATTGAGCCTACCATAAACGTTCACAAAGTTCTAACCAGTGGCGTATTTAGGGGGAGGGGCCTGGCTGCAAAAAATAAGTGCGGCAAGAAACGAGAGTGCTTTATTATGAATATACAAAACAGCACTTAAAAACTTCTTCAAAACCTAAGCACTTGCACCAACAACTGTTCTTAGATCTAGCTACGCTCCTAAAATACATGATTTCTGAAAAAATCTACAATTTTGGCGTGGTGAGCGATATTTACTCTATTTTTAATCATGAAAAACCGAGCCCGAAAAATGCTGGTTAGAGTCATACACGTCTTATGTTAAATTTACACAACATTCATATTTTTCACAAATATAAAAAATGTTGTTTTTTTTTTAAATAAAGAGCTAGGAATATCAAAAAAAAGTTAAAAAAAACATTTACACAAACAAATTTAATCCAACCATGCAGAGAGGAAGAGGTAGATAATAATTTAATTTTCAAAATTTGATAGTATGTAGTTAGGTGAATTTTAAATGAACTTTGAGCGTGACCCCGAAAATTTTTCGTCTGCGGCGCTTTTCCGCCTTCTTCACTATCATGAAATATATGTAGTCCCGACTATTCCTTTCTCCAAAAAAAAGTCCTACTCACGCCCACTGAGCCCCCCCCCCCCCCCTCGCAAGCAAATTTTCTGGCTACGCCACTGGTTCTAACTATAATAGATTTCAATATTTAAGGGTGCGCGGCAACAACGCAAGGTTTCTACAAAGGGCGTGAACAAATAATGCCGGTCAGTGTCATTTATGTCACAGTCAAACTTGCTGGTTACTTAATTATTGTTAAAAATCTTTATACAATCCGACATTATTCTGACACCTATCATTTAAATCCAAAACTACCCATTTAGGACGGTTTTAATTTTTGAAAAGTATTAAGATATTCTACTTCTGTCGTTACAGGTTTAATGTAACTACAATTTTAAATAATTTTGGATACGAGGATCATATTATATGATCAATGACATTAACAATCCTTATCCTTAGTACCACATGCCAATATTTGGCTAATTATGATATATAGTTGCAAAATTTTTTACGTGTTACTTTCGGGATAGCAATATTTCATAAAAGTTAATAATAAATATAATACATATGCATACCTATACCTAAAGATTACTTTCCTTGATTTTAGGAAAAATAACTACTAGAGACATACTTGACAGGGAATTTAAGGAACATTATGATTTGGTAGCTGAAGCAAGAGACCAAGGACAGCCATCTCGAAGTGCTAGGGTAGTTATTAAAATAACAGTCTTGGATATAAACGATAATGCACCGGAAATTATCGATCCCCAGGAAGATGTGGTCAGTGTACGCGAAGAACAGAGTCCTGGAACCGAGGTGGTGAGAATTAGAGCTATTGGTGAGTGAACTAAATACATATATCACTTTAGTTCAAGTAATAATTATTCTTATTCATTTTTACGATACTTATACAGGGTGATTCCTAAGTTGATACTTCTTTTTTAGCTGTGGTATAAAAGGCATTAAAATAAACAACATTTTTAAATACCTTTTTTCAAAAAACTTAAAAATAGGCAAGATACAGAGTAAAAAATCTAAGTGCGGGCCTCGTCATCAAAACGCAGCCTGCTATACTTTATGTTGTTTGTTTTATCTCTTATTAGTCATGCATTTTACGGGTCGGTGGTTAGTTTGTTATTTGGTAATCCGGTGCGGTGTGTTTTTCTGAAGCAAGTTAATTTTAAATTGGTGCCACGTGAAAATGGTAAAATTTCGAAACAATGAACTAGTAGATAAGGTGCTAATTTACGGTATCGTCAAAGTGCGGCTGCTGCTTCGAGATTATACGCAGAACACTTTCTCTTCCGGACTTATCCTACACCCAGAAGTTTTCTTAATGTTATTCAACGGGCAAGTTAGGCAGAACCGTATTTGATCCATAGTGTAATAAATAATAATAATAATTATAATAATAAGTTGTTCAATATTTATAATATAATAAATGTGTTTATTTATCTTTCTTAATAAACTTCTTCTTTGATCCCCCGAAGACGTGCTTGTTAGAGGCAATGAATGTAAATACCTTATTTTTGAGTTTTTTGAAAAAAGGTATTTGAAAATGTTGTTTATTTTAATGCCTTCTATACACAGCTAAAAAAGAAGTATCAACTTAGGAATCATCCTGTATACATGAGCCTAATTTAGTAAGGCCCTTTTTAAAGTTGCATGTAACATTGCGACGTAGAGCAAAAAAAAAAGTTTTAAATATTTAGGTTAAACCAAATAACTTTTCTTAAACATTTTAATGTCTTCTCTAGGGATTGAACCCAGGAATCCTTGTTCTGATTTAACCATGCATTACTCTATACAATTCTTGGATAATTTGCATATTTTTTTCCCTTTACAGATCCTGACAATGGTTATAACTCCTCTATTACTTATTCGCTCCTAAAAGACTCTGATGGCTTAGATTCTTTTAGTATCCACCCAATAACTGGAGTAATCAGAACCAAAGTTGTGTTGGATCATGAAGAAAAGACTATTTACAGAATCGGAGTTATCGCTACTGATGAAGGAAGTCCACCTAAACAAGGCGTGAGAATGTTACGGGTTGAGGTTTTAGATCTTAATGATAACCGGCCAACCTTTACCAGTTCCAGTTTGGCGTTTTCTGTAAAAGAGGATGTGAAAATTGGCCAGGTTAGTGTTATTTATAATTATTAAATTTTTATTTAAACTCATGGATTGAATTAACGCAATATAATAAATTTGCCTCACATACAGGGTGTCCCTAGATGGGTTTACATAAATGAACCTAATTTTTAGACAAAAAGTCATTCTTTAGAAAAAAAATTTGTTTGTAAAAAAATTAAGATTGGCCATTAAAAAAGGTAGTTTTTATATACAGGGAGTGTAAAATCTTAAAACATTTTAGTTTTACCTTAATTTTACGTTTTTAAGGAAAATGACATACAGAAATGTTGGTTAAAATGACCTTTTTCGTCATAATTCAAGATTAAGAAAATATTTATTTTACATTTTACAATTTTCCCCATGCCTAAGCTGTTTTTCGAATGTAAAAAATTTAAGGCATGGGGAAAAATCAATGTAAAATAAATTTTCTTTTAATATGTTTTTTGGGTTAAATCAAAAATAATTTTATTATAAGAAATTGTGCCCTCTAACAATTCTGTTAGAAATTATGGTGTACTAACGGTTACGACAGCTAAAAGTACACAGTGGCGTATTTAGTGGGGGAAGGGGACTGCCGGGCTGCAGCCCCCCCCCCCCCCAGAATGCAGAATTGTCTAAGATTTTTAATGATTTTAAGATATACCTTAATGTGGGTATTTTCGGAAAATTCTAGAATTTTAATCATCATTTGTGCCCTCTTACGGCAAAATGCGGAATTTCTTCCAGGATTTTCTCTAGGCTACTTTAATTATGAATTATTTGTCCCGAGTTTCTATGTCCAGTAGTTGTGAAGATGTGGTCGGTGGCCAACTTTAATGAATTCCCCTGTATGTGAATAATGTAACTGAACTAAATATTTTTCTATAATAAATCAATAATTATTGTAGGTTATTGGAAGTGTGGCATCTATTTCTCAAGAATATGAGGACAACATTATTGAAGATAGTACAATCAACCACATCACTTACACGCTAACTACTATATCTTTGGATTCTCTATATAGCGCATTTGAGATAGAACGAAATACTGGTAAAATTATTGTTGCCCAAGAGCTAGATAGAGAAAAACAATCGGAATATAAATTAGAAATACGAGCAATGGACATTAGAGCTATGAATAATCCCCAAAGTAGTGCAATTACCGTCAAGATAGAGATAATAGACGTAAATGATAATTCACCGAGGTGGCCAATAGATCCAGTAACAATACCGGTACCTGAAAATACAGAAGTAGGTTCAATAATTTACAATTTTACCGCTACAGATGATGATAACGGCGAAAACGGAGAAATACGCTATGCAATAATTAGCCAATATCCTAATTCCACGTTTAGTATTGACTTCTTAACAGGAACTTTAACGCTTTCTTTACCATTGGACTATGAATCTATAAAAGAGCATATGCTAGTAGTTAGAGCAAGCGACCAGCCATTTAACACATTAGAAAGGCTTAGTAGCTTCGTCACTGTCAAAGTAACTGTGACAGATTTTAATGACAATACACCGAGGTTTATAATACCACAGTCGGCGATGGCATTTCTTAGTGACAGTACAACGGTTGGCATGAAGATTACAAACATACTTGCAGTCGACGATGACTCTGGAGACAACGGAAGAGTAACTTATATCCTTTCCAATAACAACGATGCTTCGTTCTTCTCTCTGGGATACGACACTGGGATATTAACGTTAGCAAAGCCGCTGATCCCAAATCGAAACACCTACATGTTGAATATTACTGCAACTGACCATGGAAAACCAACGATGCAGTCTAGTATGAAGCTAAAGCTAGTACTACAAGGCTCATTAAATCACCTACAAAGTCTTTTGGAACCCGAGTATGAAGCTAGTGTTATGGAAAATGCTGGTGTTGGAACAATGGTTACTCAAATTAACCTAAGAGGATTGGCAGAACAAAGTAAGTATTATATTGTACTTTTGTCCATAATAATTCATTATACATTGTTGCAAAGTCTTCCTGTAGTTCACCGAAAACAATAATTGGTATTTTAAGAATGTGTGTAGAATCTCCATTGTCTGTACTAAACAAAAGCAAATTAAAAAAGGTTTAGAATTTTGTGTAAAAAACTGTATATAATTAAAAGAAGTTAACAATAACAGCAATTGATAAAGATATCAGCACTAAAAACTTAACTATTTAAAGTTAAACCGGAAGTAGCTGTCAACATTGTTATTTTAAATACGATATAATTATTTAGATGATTGGACAATACATATCTGCATGTTCTAAAAACTCTAGGAAATCGCCTAACTAAAAACCTTCCAGCTCAACAACTTTTCAGTTTAAAGTCATTACTACATCTCAAAGTAATTGCAATTGCAATTGCTACAGATTTTATTTAAAAATTGTTACTTGCTTAAAGTCTTTATGAGAACTCGAAGTAGGTACAAACTATATATTTTTTTATTGACATAACAAATATTTTATTTCCTGTTATCAAACATAAAAGTAAAAATATTTAACTCTGTTAAAAACAGCAAATATCAAAAAGAACTACAGTTTAAAAAAATAAGGAAATTGTTTTGATCATAACTTATTGTCAACCTAAAATAAGAAGGGGTTTTAAGTAGAAAAATATTTGATATTTTAATATTCCGCCATTTTACAAACTTTTTGTAATTTTTCAGGTGAAAATATAACTTTTTTCATACCATCTGACATCGCTGATGATACCTTTGAAATCCATTCGCCCAGTGGCAAAGTATTTACCAGAAAACCCTTAGATCGAGAAACAAAAGGATTTTATACCATACCCATTTATATGAATGATTACTCATCTCAGGGGACACCTACATTTGATATGACTAAGCTTAATATTGAAGTATTAGATATTAATGACCATGCACCAAAATTTCAATCAGGATCTTGTCAACGACTGGCTATCCCAGAAAACAGCGAAACAGCAGTTTTTCATAATGTAGTAGCAAACGACCTAGATAGTGGCGTAAATGGAGATATTAGTTACTCTATTACCAGCGGTAACATTCGAAATAAGTTCAGTATTGACTCTAAAACAGGAGAACTCACAGCTAAATCTCTAGATAGAGAAAGCAATGCTAGATATTTTTTAACTCTTACAGCCCAAGATCATGGCACGCCATCTATGCAAGGATATTGTAACCTTACAATTTTGGTTGAGGATCAGAATGACAATGATCCAAAATTTGATTTATCAAAATACTCTACCACGATGCTGGAAGATGTTCCCATTGATACATCTATTATGAAAGTTCACGCTTCTGATGCTGATACCGGTTTAAATGCGAAGATAATATATTTTTTAGCTAATGAAAGCCAATGGCTATTCCGAATAGACAACAAAACTGGAGTTATTACAACAGCTGGGTAAGTGAAATGGTTATAATTTAATTATGTATTATTTAAAAAATGTCGTATTGTGTTCAGTTCTCAAATATAATAATATGTAAGCATTGGAAGTACCAATAATATATCGTAAGTTAAAAATGCTATTGGATCAAGTTGATTAGGTATTATTTATTTTATATCTTTATTGTGCCTAAGTAAACTTCAGTTCAGTTTAGTGCAAAAATATCTTCATTCATTCTCATTATTTTATACATGTCAGTTTCTTACAACTAATTTTAACTATACAAATATTACAATATAAATATTATAATTTTATACAGTAAGCATATTCTCTCTTGTCATTATGTAATAAGGACACGTCAACAAGGCAACGCCCTGTTGGGGCAGATGTTAGCCCTAGGCAAGGGAAGCTGACATTTATTTTGTTTGCTTCGGCGAGTTCCAGTAACATACTACCATCAGAAAATTTGTTTTGTTTTTCACTTGAATATTTTTGATACTTATTGCACATTTATTATATTTTCTGCATGGTGTTTACTGGAAAAATAGACGAAAAAAACAGCTTAATTTTTGATCAGGTACAATGTAGCGAACATTTTTGTCATATTGACTCGAAATTATAAACTTCACTTCGGGAGAAGTTTATGTAGATATATCGGGTAGTACGCACATGGGATTTTCCATGTAAATTTCTAGGTGGTTAAATATTTGCTTCCGTATTGATTTTAAAGAAAACTTGTATAAAGATTTTTTAAAGAGCTTAGTGAAAGTAAAATGTCTGCCAATTTTGAACTTTCTTATTTAAATAATTTTATTTTTATTTTTAATATGAAATTGAATTGAGCCGAAAAATATACTATAAATAACTCGGTGGATTGTCTATATTGCATCGCTACGGCGTCGAGCTAAATTTACTTTCTCTTGCAAGATGGACATCATATCCATTCTTTTTATATAAACTACTATTATTCATTATTAACATTTAAAATTTAAAGCTGACATCAATAGAATTTCTAATTCGATATTTTTTTCTGTTCTGTCAAAAAAGATGACTTTTTTGGTTACTATGGATGCACAAAACATCTCTTTTTTCACCGTAAAAAAATGTAATTTTTTCACGGCAAGCTCAGCTGATTGATGTTTTCGTATAAAAATGCAAGAATTAATTTCCAAAACATTTTATTAAATTAAATTACTTAAATATTTGCTTGTAAATGTTGTATACCTTCATAAGTAAATGTATTTCATCATCGGATTGCTTTATAAATCTTGCTACATCCTCCTTTGTTAATATTTTAGACTTCTTTCTCCTATATCCAATGGATTTGCTCTTTAAAAATGGAACCAATTTAGTAAACCGCTGCAGATCAATATTTTCCTTTATGTTTAGCGTACTTTTAAGCATCGAATAGGTACTCCATAGTGTAGGTGGCTTTAATATTTTCGATTTTTCCTCCAAATAAACATTTTCTGATACGGTTTTTCCTTTCTTTATGTTGCGCCATTCGCGAAACTTAGTGTACACTTTCTCATATTTGATTCTTGATTTCGCGGGCAAAAGATTTGATATAACGATTTCTGCCGCATCCGTAATTTCGTGAGGTATCACTTTCAGACATTTAAATGGTACCAAACTTAAGCAAACAACTATAAACTTTTGACACGAAAAACGATAGATTTGACAATCAATAAAATTTAAACTATCGCAGGTTTTCATGGTAATGGGAACAGGTGTAAGAAATAATACCTTAAAAGCTATGAATTATGATTTTAGATTTTTTTTCTAAACACGACAAAAAATAGTTAACAACAAACAGTTGTACAAAAAATGTTGTTTATATTTCGCGCGCAATAGTTGTTTTTATGGCACATTTGATTGCATTTTTAACCTCGACCTAACGGTCTCAGTAAAAATTTACAATCTCATGTGCCATTTTTTCATCGCTATCGATACGTAAACCTTTTGTTTTTTTAACAGTGAAAAAAATACTTTTTTTCACGGTGAAAAAAAGATTTTTTTTAACTGGAAAAATTATTTACAAAAAAAACGATAAAACATTACTTTTTAAAAAATGTATTGAATTTTTTTGTACAAATTTACTAATTAATTACCAACTACCAATCTCATTTGTTACAATAATAATTGTACCTTTTCAGACACTTTTTGTATATTTTTCTTGCCGCACCATTCACGGAATTGGTTATAATTTTTCTCGTATATAAATCTTGATTTCGCCGGTAACATGTTAGCTATAGCCGAATTTGCTATATCGGCTATATCTGAAGGAATCTTGCTATCACTATCGTAATCTACATCTATTTTAAGTACTTATACTATTTATTTAAAAAATTGCAATAAATATGAACAGCTATCAACGTATGACAACAAAACAAGCAACGTGCCAACAAACCATTTCTATAGTAACGACAGGGCTGTTAACTTGATTATGTGAAATTATATGGTAACATTTTTTTATAATATACAATTTAACCGATTAATTCAAACTTTCAGTTGTACAAAAAATGTTGTTTGTATTTCGTTTGTGAAATTCGTGTTTTAATGGCACATTCGAGAGAATTTTTCGCCTCGACCTGCGGTCTCGGCAAAAAATTGACACTCTCATATGCCATTAAAAAAACACTCACTTCACGCACTTAATACAAAAATAACTATTTTATAATATTTAATATTAATTTTTATTATAGCCTCTTCGATCGAGAACGTCAAAATGAGTACAATTTCATGGTTGTAGCAACAGACAGTGGAAAATACAACGCAAGGGTAACAAAAGTACCAATAACAGTATATATTAAAGATGTTAATGATAACAAGCCGGTCTTTCTCAAATATCCTTTCCAAGAAAAAATACCCGCTAATATCAAACCAGGGCAGAAAATTTTAAAAGTTACTGCCACAGACACTGACGAAGGTACAAATGCAGAAGTCGTTTATAGTTTGGTACACGATGGAAATTTTGGACTCTTTCGGATCGACCCGAATAGCGGGGTTCTAACAGCAACACAATCACTTACTAGCAGCAACGGGAAAGTCATTTATCTTAATGTCATAGCAACAGATAAAGGAAATCCTCCAAAAAGCTCCACAGGACTTATAGAAATTGTGGTTGGTGATCTACCACAAGCCTCCCTGAACCTCCGCTTTCAAAATAGCATCTATAATGTTACTCTTCCAGAAAATACCGAGCAATTTCGCGAAGTCATTCAGGTTAGTGCAGTTCGCACTGATGGTAGGCGTCAGAAAATTCTATACTCATTCGGCACAGGAAACGAGGAAAATATATTTAATATAGGAGGAGAAAGTGGGGTGATTCAAATAAAAAATCCTAAAAGTTTAGACTACGAACTGCATCATGAAATCCATTTGGTTGTTGAGGCTAAGACTAATGGTAACCCAAATTTGCATGGATATTGCGAAGTTGTTGTTAGATTGACTGATCAAAATGATAATGCTCCAAAATTTACCCAGCAGCAATATACGGCATCAGTTTGGGAAGGTGATAAGAAAAGTAAGTTATGTGGTATTTTAGTATAGGTTGTATAACACAATTCTGCGATTTCATTCAAAATTTATTTCTGGCAGATTGGTTATATCATGATCTATGATTTTGAATAATTGTAAAGTTTTTGTTTCGGGTCAAGGGGTATATTTTCTGCGCGTGCGCAGAGACTACGCCCCTTGTCGGTTTTACGGTTTACCTCGAGCGCCACCCTTTGATTTTATAGTAGCAAAGGGACTACTGTCGGTTTGCCAGAGTAGCGATCGGATGGGTCTCGGGATTGTTCTGCGCAGTTTAACCCTGTAGGGGTGGAAACGGTGCGTCGGTGGTCGGGTAATCAAAGTCTGTTTAATTTACTAACTGTATATTAAACGTATCAATTACAGGGATTGTTACGTCGTCGGAACTTACTACTAGATTACAAAAGCAAACGGGTTGCCGGGCCTGGGAGTCGGGTCTTTATTTTGCTGTCGATTATTTTTAAGGAAAAGCGCTTATACGAGTGCCATCGACACGTAGCGTTACTTGTAGGAGGTCTCAATATTTAGGAAATACTGCCTTAAGTTGTCGGGTAGCGGCCGAGGGTTATTTCACGTATTTTCCCGTGGACTATCGGTCCGTCGTATTTTCTGCCAGACAGCTCGATAGCCAGAAAATACGGCCTTATATTTCCGCGTGGCGTGCAATGATTATTTTTGCATATTTTCTTTCGCGTGTGCTACCGCGCCACGTCGCATTTTCCTGCCAGAAAACTCTTAGCCAGGAAGTACGGCCTTCTATTTCCGCGTAGCGTGAAAGGATTATTTTTGCATATTCTCTTTCGCGTGCGCTACCGCGGCACGTCGCATTTTCCTGCCAGAAAACTCTTAGCCAGGAAATAAGGCCTTATATTTCCACGTGGCGTGGAAGGATTATTTTTGCATATTCTCTCTCGCGTGTGCTACCGCGGCACGTCGCATTTTCCTGCCAGAAAACTCTTAGCCAGGAAATACGGCCTTACATCCAATTTACAAAATTAAACGAAATACGGCTAATGAAACAGAATACAAAATCGGGTCAATACATAGCCACATTTACAGCTCAAATTCCGTGTCGATCTATCGGTTTCAAAGTAAAGTTATTTACCGTAAAAAAAACAGATAGCAAGTCCCGGTGCAGCCACAAAAAAAAATCAATCGTCAGTGATACGGCACGAGAAAGAGCAGGTCGCTTGGTTTTCGCTGAAAATCAACTTGATCGTTTTCGAGTTGAAATCGGAATCCCGTACCGCCGTCGCCGTTCTCCAGCGACCGTCTCCAGTCCGAGAGGATGGCGGTACAAGAGTCTGTGGACCAGACGGATAGGTCCACCGAAAGAAGCCGAACGCCGCGGTGTCAATCTAGGTTATGTGCGTTTACATGTCGTCCGAAACAATAATAAGATGTAGGCGTATTTACAAGTTTACATGTCGTTTTAAAACGATATTAGGTATTAAATAAATTATATTAAATTACGTTATATTTATGAATATTTCCGGCTTTTTATGTAATTTGCAAAAATCTTAAGTTCAGAATTCGACGGTGTTAGGACAGTTTTTAGCTATTTTTATTGTTTATTATTATGGTAGTAATACAAATTTAAGTAATTAAAAAAGTAAATCAAATGAACTTGCACCTAAAAAGGCTTTTAGACATTTGTCAAGTTGGTATATAAGTATTACATGACTTTTTATACAATAAACTTTTCAAGCAATAAAAAATCAATAAAATATCTGGGCACATTCTGCCGTTAATAATAATTTAGTAATTCCGTAAGTACGGTGGTAAACTTTAATTATTTTACAAATATGTAATAGATTTCTTGACAAAACGGTGAAGCTAAATGCCAATTTTTTACAAACACAAACGTATAAACTTAACAAAAGTGTAATAATTTCTTGATGGAATGGTGAACTTGATAATATTTATTTAGAAATACATACTTAGGTAGATACCATACAATGACATAATAATATACAGAGGTTCCAATTTGAAATAAGAAAAAAAAGTTAAAAGTTTGCAAAGTTTGACACTAAACTTTGGATACCCTGTACAATTCGTATTAATCAAACTTGGTTAACGAGACTGTTCGACCTTATTTATTAAATACAAATTGTATAATTTTATTAACGAGGCATTATTTTTGTTTTTTATTAATTTTTAAAACCAGTGGTGCAAAACTCATTTTTCTTTGTTTTTATTTTTTTTTTGTATATAATACTGAACCGATTTCATTAAAATTTAAGGGCAACTATAAAAGGCATCCATATGTCAGAATATTCAGGGCGGAATATTTGACTGGAATAAATTCAGTAATAGAAAGCCTCTTTATTTGCGGAGAAAATACGGAAATACGGGTGCCTTTATTTTTAGTTTACTACACTTTTCTCGTCCCGTTATGAAATTTACCCCTTCTGGGGGGTAGAAATAACCGCCCCTAACTTTTTTTTCTCAAATGTATTGCGGTAGCTTGTTGGAAAGGGCATAAAAAAAGGAATACGACCCACTATTTACTTTTGCATTTCGATAATCTAGACGCAATTTTTTTTATTGTAAAAATTGTTGGAAATGTTAGGGGGGTTTCTACCCCCCAGAAGAGGGGTAAATTTCATGACGGGACGAAAAAAGTGTAACAAACTAAAAATAAAGGCACCCGTATTTCCGTATTTTCGCCGCAAATAAAGAGACTTTCTAATACTAAATTTATTCCAGTTAAAAATTCCACCCTGTATTTGGCTTGGTACAAGAAGTGCATATTATATGTCACTATTTTGCGTTTTTGAGATAAATATGCCAAAGTACTAATAAAAAATGTAAATTTTATGAGGGCAAAATGTCGAAGCCCCTAGTATTATCTAAACCCCATTTTACAAAAACAAAAAAATGTTTATGTCATTTATTAACTATTTAAAAGTTTAAACTTAAAGCGAATATTATCAATTTCACAAACACTGACATATATATGCACACACAGATACATAATATATAGCATGTAATCTAAAAAATAGATCCTTATGACGTCACGCTTTTTTGGAACACCCTGTATAAACAAAAATATTTTCCTGAAAAATGCGCCATAGGATACAGGTCTAGTCCGCAAAATGTCAAAATAATAACTTAATTTTTAAGTGAGCTAGGGAAGACGGGAGGTGAGATACACGACCCTGTAGAATAAACTTTCATTCAAAAATGATAGACTGATATAGACATTATTCTAAATATTTCCCATTTAAAAAATGTGTATAAGTGGCTTTTAATCCTCCCTTATATACTCGTACATAATTCAAAATATATATTATAATGTACATAGTCCTAGATTGTCTCGCACAGGTCGCACAATGGAACGCGTTTATCGTTCATCAAACGTGCTTGGTAAAACACATGAATTTCGCGCCAATAAGTTATGTCAAACGGTTTTCTTTCGATTCGATCGATCGGCACCGGGCACCGGAGTTCGGCTTCTTTCGGTGGACCTGTCCGTCTGGTCCACAGACTCTTGTGATGGCGGTGCGCTTCCTCGATGCGCGACCTTTACCGGGCGGTTTTTCACGCGTCTTAGCGCCTTGCTGGTTCCTAATTATTATTCTAATTTACGTTATTATGAAATAAATTAAAAGTAACTCCGTTACATAATATGTGGGCCTCGGTAAAAAACCAGCTTGTGGGTCCATGTACCTTTCCCTTCCAAGATTTTAAAAATATACAAATAATTGGACTACCTATTTAATTTAATAACTAACATACATGGCTGGGTTTCCCAGATAAGGAAGCATTCTACAGAGATCTCGTAAACCATATAAGATACAGAGATGGTTAAATTAGAAAAAAGTTGCTCCCTACGAAATTCTGCAACTATTAGGGCAACAATAATTTTTGTCTGACTCCATTTGAAGAAATATGTTAAAATAACGTTTATATTCTCGTTACCATTTTTTCTTCTTTTTTCTCAATCTCCTTAACCTAATCTAATTTTCATCTATCTGAACTATACAGGGTGTTACAAATTCGACATACCAGCATTGGAATCTCGGAAACCATAATAGTTAGAGAAACGGTTAAATAGGGGGTAAAGTTGTGCAATTCGGTGCTGATTATAATGCCGCTTTAAAAGTTTTTAAATTCCGAATAGTTCCGATTTTATTCGAAAAAAACCGAAATTTTGCAATATCGTTTTTATTTTTTCCTGAGCTCATTTAACTAGCTATTTAAAAATAAATGACACTTTGTCATTGCCACTTTTTCTCCTCTTCCGTTACTAAACTAAAGATCCGCCGTTTCGTCTCCGAGCGGCCATCACCAACTTAACTTTTTTGAATACGGACCTGGATATTTTTAACCGATTTTTAAACCCTCCTACCCTTAAAATGTAATGGCGATATTACTTTTTTATAATGATGAATTGTCTTTGCTTATTTTTTTAAATTAATACTATTTACACTTCTTGTCAGTTCGGTCCTGGCAACGAATCACAATATTAATTAAAAACTTTATTTTATTTAAAACATTCATACATGAGTAATATAATTTATTTTATAAGAATTTTCTAATATATCTAAATTTACTAATTATAAATCCTAATTTTCTAAAAAATGTTCAAAGAGATTGCCTTTTTGTTCAATAACACGATCGATTTTTCTTCCAATTTTGGCGACAGCCCTTTCAACAGATCTTCTCCTTATCCTACCAAATGCAACCTGTATGCGTTTTTCCATGGTATCTACGTCATTTTTATAAAAAACATTTTTTTAAATAAAGTTTTTAATTAATATTGTAATTCGTTGCCAGGACCGGACTGACAAAAAGTGTAAAAAATATGAATTTAAAAAAATAAGCAAGGACAATTCATAATTATGCAAAAGTAATATCGCTATTACATTTTGAGGGTAGGAGGGTTTAAAAATCGGTTTTAAAAAATCCAGGTCCGTATTTAAAAAAGTAAAGTTGGTGATGGCTGCTCGGAGACGAAACGACAGACCTTTAGTTTAGTAACGTCATTTTGTAGAGTAAAAAAAGTGGCAATGACAAAGTGTTATTTATTTTTAAATAGCTAGTCAAATGAGCTCAGGAAAAAATAAAAACGATTTTGCAAAATTTCGGTTTTTATCGAATAAAATCGGAAGTATTCGTAATTAGAAAACTTTTAAAGCGGCATTATAATCAGCACCGAATTGCACAACTTTGCCCCCATTTAACTCCTATGGTTTCCGAAGATTCCAATGCTGGTATGTCGAATTTGTAACACCCTGTATAGTAGGCTGTGACATTTGTTTAAATGAATTATAAATACTTGCCAAATAACAGATTTGGTTAATGCAAAGTAACTTTCTTCTAATTTCTTTGAAGTAGGAATTTAATGTTTTTAAGGAGTTATGTGTTGTAGTTTTTTTAAATAAAAATTATGGAACATTATTCAACAGAAGAAATATTGTATATAATTTTTTGTCGACGTACAGAGTTAAATTATTTCTAGTTGGCTTTAAAAACAAAAGAAAGTTTATAGATACAAGTTAAATTTGCACCTATTTTTATTGATAATGGGGTTTTAAGTTCAAAACGTATTATTAATAATAGGTATCGGTGTCCTTAACTTATAAAGGAATAGGGGAATTTCAAAATATTAAAATAAAATTGTTCTACTATTTAAAAAAGCAAAGTTAATGGTGGTTTTAAAAAATGAAACGTCAGATTAAAAATCTAATTACACCCACTTATAGAGGGGAAAAAGTGGTAATGATAATGTACATTATTTTATTTTACCATATCTCTTTAAATAGAGCTAGAAAAAAATAAAAACCAAATCGCGAATATTCTGTTTTAGCCAAATATCTTCGAAACGATTTGGAAATTTTTTAATTTGAAAACACAATTTCGCAGAATTTAGTAGGGCTCAACTTTTTTTCTAATTTAACCATCTCTGTATCTCATATGGTTTAGGAGATCCCTGTAGTGTGTAACATTGTATATTTAAAAAAAAATTATAAATTTTAAAATCGAACAGAAGAACTAACATTTAAAAGAGTTTTTATTATTTCAATGCCATCTTTCTATAACTTTGGCATTTATAAAGCGATTTATTAAATTGGTAATACCCAACTTGGATGCAATTTTATATTCTACAGACAATAATATTAATAAATCACGCATTGCACGCGCTGCTTACTTGTCGTAGATATTATACAATTTTAGTTTACCAAAATATCGTTCTAAAGAGGTCTTCGTACAGAAAGAGTAAACCAGAAGTTAAAAACTGTATGAACTGCACCAAAGTCTGGTTCCACTAAAAATTTTCAACACAGTTGACATCGCTATTTCCTCAATTACATGTATACGTGGACATGTCCACTTCTCCATTTTTTTTTCGACAACCGACGGCGACGCGCGACCTTAATATCAAAAGTAAACACTGGGCGAAAACGTTAATATGTATTATTATTATGAATAAATTTCATTCACATTCGTTTTATATTCAGATTTTAAATCTAACATCCACTTGATTGAACCCCAAGTCAATTATTATGTAAATTATAATTTAACATACTTATTAGCAAAAATTATCTTAAATCATCATAAAAGTACTTCTTATTTTACGTTACAAATAAAGATCTTAACTAACCTGACATGTTTTATATCGAGAAAGCGTAGTATTTTTTGAAACTATACGATAAAATCGGAAGTTTGGCACCAATGCATTTTACCAACGCGGGCCGACGGAGGCCCAGCTAGAGAGTCACGTGTATTTGTTCTCTCTCTAGCTTACTACCTATCGGCTCTCGCTTGCTTTATAAAAGCAGTGCTTTTGCTCTCCCATAAGGGGTTAATGTAGTGTAAAATCATTGCTTTCGAAATTCTTATACGGGTTGCTTATACAGCGATCGAGTTTACGATTAATTGGCAACGAATGCGTTCGTAGAAATGTTCTTCAATGTTATACGATTAACTTTTCGGTCCTGATCCTCTACATACACCACAACATACATATATTGCGAATCTAAAAAATCCATTGTTTACAGTGACTATAGCAGAAAATCTTCTAGTAATCTGGTTATAAATTAGGTCAAAACAAAGTAATAAATATTAACCTTAAAATACTCTCCTTTGTTTTCAAAACGATGCTCAAAAGAAAGTTCATTAAAGTGTTTTTTACTCTTGGTTGCCTTTTTGCTTGAAATGACTTATCAACTTCCCATTTGATGGCCATATTTATGGCTTCAGATTTTATATTATTGTTTGAAGGTCTCTGAATTTTATCATTTAGCTTTATGTCTGGGGGCCCCAGGCCTCTGTAAGGTCGGAGTCCCCGGGCACCGCACCGAACTGTCCGGCCATATATCCGTCCCTGTCGAAGGTTGTCTGAATATCAAATTGATCGCGCAGAACGGAAGTTTTTAGAGACATTATAGTAATACTGCCGTTATTATAAAATAATAAGGATATACAAAACTAAACACTAGCATTTCCAGTGTTTGTTAAAGTTTCAATGTTTAATCATTTATACTTTCGAAATGCTTCTGTAAATAATTTAACGATAAAAGTATATAATATATATTTATTAAACTTTATTAAATTTTCACAGGTACTTTTGTTCTGCAAGTTGTGGCCTCTGACGCAGATGAAGGACAGAACTCAAGAATACTATATCATATTGTGGATGGAAATCATGACAATGCCTTTAAAATAGAGCCCGCCTTTAGTGGCATAGTCAGAACAAATACCGTTCTTGACAGGGAAATAAGAGACAATTACAGACTTACCGTTATAGGTAAGGTACTATTTTTGTTGTCGTTATTTAAATAGTTTTTTTTTTCGATTATGTCGGGATTTATTAAACTTCAAATTGAGCATTGACTCTTTTGTTAAATAATTAAACACATTTTTATGTTCCAATTAATTCTTTCTTCCGTTCAAATTACTTTTAACACGTTAAATTAAAGTTCTTCGAAATCACAAAGATTGTCAAAACGAATTATACGTCAATTGAAAGGATGCTACAACATCAAACATCTCTAAGAATCTGATATTTAAAATCAAGTTCCCTGCTTTCAAATAAATTGTTTTCATTATTAACGATGGTCAATAATAAGTGTGAAGGTAGAGAATAGTAGATTATGTAACGAGGTTGGAATGAAAATTTGATCCGAGTGGAGAACGTGAGCGTAGCGAGCGTGAGGAACCACGAGTATCGAATCTTCATTCTAACCGAGTAGCAGACTATATTTTCTCCACGACCAAAAATACTATTAGCAATATTTGTAATTTCAGGTGGAGTATTAATCCAGTTTCATATCTGATTCATTCGATTTTTCACTCATTTCATTTTGACTTGCACTAAAATTTGTCTGCTGACCTTGACAGTTTCGAATTTTATGGCAACCTATGTCGTTTAGATCAATTACAGAATATTCATTCCGTATCTTGTTATGGAATGAAAATACAAGCAAAACGCATAAGAAGCAAGTGTTTCAGAATAAATATTCCAACTCATGAGCGAGAATTTTTACATTCTATTATCAAAAATGATTTTGGAATTATTGCATGCAGTAATGGTCGTGGAGAAAATCGATTTCTACGGTTAATTTTCCATCAATAACGGCCGGTTTATAAGTTAGTAGTGGAAAATAGTATATTATTAACCAAGGTTTAGACAGCTCAACAACATCATTATTGCCCGAGCGTCCAGTTCAAATCACAAGGAGCTAAGCGACGAGGGACTTAAGACGTGAGGGCTATAATAGTATAGCTGTCTAAACCATGGTTAATATACTAATTTTTTTTTAGTACTAACACATTTACAAGATACCTAATTTTACAGCATTAATAATTATTTATTTTTTTAGATATATATACAGTGACCGGGAAAAAGTTGAACCCATATGGGAAACTTTTTTATTATTGAAATTGTAAAAAAACTTTTTATGCTGATAGCCTCTGCATGATTGGTAACGTAAGAACTTGTTTTGACATTAGTCATGTTACTACTCGTTCGCCTGGAAAATTGAAAAGTGTATATTTTGTCGTGAAAATCTGTTATTAGAATACAAGATATTAAAAAGTTATTTGAAAAAAGTATTTAGATTTTAATTTTATGCTGGTGTGCAAAGTTTAAAACAAAAATTCTATTTTTTTTAGTTTCAAAAAATGTTACTTTCATACTTCCATCAATTTAATAAAAATGTGTTAAATAATTAAAAACGAATATTTAAACATTTTTGTTACCTTGAAAAAATGTTAATTATTGTTAAAATTAAAAATTTAGCTTTTTATCATGTAACTGGGTGCGTCCAGGCCCTGTATCTGGTAATCCTATTTACCAATTAAAGGTATTTCTGGAACAATATGCTTACGAAAGGCAGTTCTTCCTAATTTTGAACAAGTTTTAACGTGTCTCCTAAAGTTGCTCCTACCAAATAAAACTTAGAAAAAAAAATTCTTAGAATCAATTTCTTAAAATAAATAACACCAGCATCAAATTAAAATCTAAACACTTTTTTCAAATAACTTTTTTCAATAGTTTGTATTCTAATACCAGATTCTTACGACAAAATATATACCTAGGACTTTTCAGTTTTCCAGACAAACAAACGAGTATTCACGTGACTAATGTCAAAACAAGTGTTTAGGTTACCAATCATGCAGAGGCTATCAGCATAAAAAGTTTTTTACAATTTCAATATTAAAAAAGTTTCCCATTTGGGTCCCACTTTTTGCCGGTCACTGTATATAAAATATTGCTTCTTTAATTTATATAAATCAAATTATCTGTGCTTTGAATTTGACAAGATAATTTGTTTTTGTCTTGTCAGGTGGCTTTGTTAATGTCAAATTGAAATTAGGTTAGGTTGTAATTGTTGGGTTATTCACCGATATATCAAAGTGTCGATTTTTCAAAAAAAAAAAATTTCAAGGGACTAAGTCCGTTTCTAATTTATTATATTGTGAAGTTACTAATTTTAAGTTTTATTTCGACCCGGGTACTATTCTTCTAATGAATATGGCACATTATTTTTTCAATTGCCAATATTTTTGATTTACAGTATATATCGAAACTTTACAATATCGATGATATTCGATATTGTAAAACTTTACAATCTTCGATATTGTAAAGTAATTCTGATAGGTATGTTAAATCTTATAATAATATAAGATTTAACATACCTATCATGGTTAATAATAACCATGGTCAATAATAACGGTCAAGGTAGAGAAAATCGATTTCCAAGGGTAATATTCGGTTAATAATGGGCGTTCTATAGGTTAGTAGTGGAAAAGAATCGTTTTTCTTCATCAATTTAAAGAAAACCCAAAAAGCAATTTACAACCTAACTTCCCAAGCAGCATTTTTCCAACGTCCAAGGAATATTGTATTACCTGGTACGTTGCATTAGGTATAAATAATAGTCAGCACTCGACTATGAAGAAATAACTGCGGCACAACGGCGGTATTGGTTATATTTTATAACGTTGCATGTAGTTTCATACCAAATCCAACGTTGTAAGAATGTCTTTATACAACTACTAAGTTTCAGTAACATAAGTACAAAATGGCTACGTCGACGCGCCCTCGCTCCCTCGGTCCTATATACCCATTTATTTTTAGTTCTAAAAGTTTATTTCGGCTTTTAGGTTGGTAGCTTGAACAAAAATTATTTTTGACATTTTTGTAACCTTGACACGATATAATTAGGCAATCCAACGATGTGTCAAAATGGCGGCTGGATGGCAAATACTGTTTTGTAATTGGTACACGTGACCATAAAAATAATGTTACTGGTGACATTTAACGGGTAACTCAATGCTTTTTGCCATCCAACCGCCATATTGAATCACATGATTTGGATTCCCTAATTACATAAACCAGATAATAAATAAATGAAACATAATATGGGATAATTTGTGTAGGCAAGGTGGGCTAAAATAATTTTCTTTAGGTATTTACTTGCGATTACACGACAAAGTGATTAAAATGTTGTTTTTATAATGAATTTCGTTAAAGATGAATTGCGTTTGTAAAAAATATATTACTAGAAAAGACGTCATAGTTAATTTGGTTGTAAAGATGACTACGCCATTTTCGTTCATCATTGTCTTCTTGCGTGTTTGGCAGGTATTGTTGATAAACATTCATTTTTTCTATTTAATTTTATTATTACTGCCAAATAACATTGTAAAACTTGTTAAAACTTTGTAAGAAAACAGGAGCATTATTCTGTTATAGTCTAAAACCAAATTATTAACTTTTTCAAAAAAACTAAATTATTTCAAAAAAATTCATTTTTAAAGAAAAATAACGAAATTTGCAGGCGCGTTTTTCTTATATATTTTACCAATAGTGATTAGAAAAGTGACACGCGTTTTAATTTTTACCATGTTAATGAATCAAATAAAAGTGTTTAAATATTATAATATATCCTTTAAAAGTAAAATAAACCGACATGATCTATTTTACAAGTTCATATTATTCTTCTGTCATATTTATATAAGTACATACAATGTAATGAATTGGTTTATTCATCCGACTTTATCTGTCACTTTTACTTGAAAATATTGGTAGCCCTGGTGCTTCAAACACAAGTCGGTTTCCGACGGCTTAACGACCCAAAAATAATTGACCATAGTGGTGCAACTGGGAATCGTAATAAGGTTGTAACTATGTTGGGTGCTGACGTCAGGTCGCATAGGCCAACGTCGGGCCGTAGTAATATTACTGCTTGGGTTAGTTGACTTATCGGAACGGTTTGAACCCAAAACTGTCAATTTACGACGGTTTAAAGAAAAAAAGGATGTAGTGAGACTGTAAAAGTTTATAAACATTTGTCATCTAATGATGTGGATTTTTATTTATTTTATTATTATTTTAGCGACTGACGAAGGCAATCCACAAATGACTGGCACAGCGCGTGTTCAAATAAATGTTGTAGACGTAAATGACAACCAGCCCACCTTTCCACCACATAGAACTATTAAAGTTAGTGAAAACACCGAGGTCGGCACTCTATTAACAACAGTGACAGCAAACGATGTCGACACATTTCCTGAATTAACATACAATTTTGCTATTAACAACGATAAGGAATACTCCGACTATTTCAGCATTGATCGATTTAGTGGAAAAATATTTTTACGAGAGAGTCTGGATTTTGAGTCTTGGCAAGAATATAAATTAAAAATTATAGCATCTGATACTGCTCATATCGCCGAAACTGTATTGACGATTGATGTTCTGGATGTTAACGACAACAGTCCTATTTTTTCACAAACTTCCTATGAAGCTAATTTGCCAGGTAACGTTTTTAAGATAATATAGTATATTTCAAAAAGGTGTAGAGTAATAAAAGCTCATTAGGTATGCAAAGGGGCTACGGAGTGACCCAACGAATATTTAAGCCACTTTCATAATTTGGCATTGATTTAATTGCAAAATTCTTTATTTTCATCAAGTGCAGGTAGTACCACCCGGGTTTGGGTCAATTTATGGTTGCCTATTGTGATTCATTCACAAACACTGAAAATGGTGTGACAAAGGCGTGCAATATGTACATAGTATTAGGTACACTTATTTTTTATTAAACATTATAAAAAAATACAAAATGCAAAAAATATTACACAAAAATTAAAGTATATAAAATTATATTATTCATCGTCATCTGAGGAACTGTCATCTCCTCTTGACGTTATAAATAACGGGTAGATGGTCCGATCGATCAGGTAGTCAAGATCTCACATTTTCTCCTCTTCTTGAATTATATGATGTACTGCATTTCGCCAGATTTTTCATGTCACTGAGAAACTGTAATATCCTCTTGACGTTATAAATAATGTGTCGATGGTCCGATCGATTAGGTGGTCAAGATCCCACATTTTCTTCTCTTCTTTAATGACATGATGGCCTGTTTTTCGCCAGTTCTCTGGTGTCACTTTCTTAATCGCTTAATCAAACGTAGCTTAACGTCTTTTACCTTGAATGTCGTGTTGTGTTTTGCTACAAATCCTTTCACTTATTGCGCCCATATAAGTTCTATAGAGTTTAGTTCGCAATGATATTGCGGTGCAGCACAAATTCTTGTTATCTTGTTATTATAACAAGAATTTCCTTCAATAATATGATTTACCACTAAAGTCCTTTCATTATCATTTCCACATAAAGGTTTTCACCTCGTCACTTTGAATTTTTAAAAATTATCTACGGTTTTCCCAACTTTATCTATATAACTTGGTAGTATGTTTTTCTCTCCTACTTCTATGGAAGTTTTTCAACATTTTTTCTTTATTTAATTAATTTCCTCAAAAGCTCTATGAGGATGTCACTGACAATTTCCTAACTTGGTAACTTTTTCAATATGAATTATTCTCCTGAAGATGAACGTTTATACGTCCGAAACATGTACAGTAAAATAAATATTTTTCTTTGAAATATATCCTAGTGAAGGTTGACTTTCTCCCCATATAACTTACAACTTCACTTCAAGAATGGACTACCTCTTCAAATTAATAGTCTTTTATTAGCTTAAAATAAAAATATTGCCTTAACAACAAGCAGCAATATTATTAGCAAAGCATCAGGAAAAACCACAGATAATAAATTTCGTAATCTGACAAGCTGTAATATCACTATTAATAATTTCAATTATTATAAAGGATAAAATTAAAAAGTTTAACTTTAATTTGAGGAGCGATCAGACAAAAGCAGATAAATCCATTTTTAACGAAAATTAATTTTATACCGGATTCTCAATTTATGGGGTCAGATAAATCCATTGGCGATATCAGATTCAAGCTAAACCAGATATTTCGTATTAAAAATAGCGTTTGAAAGTAGCCAAATCAAGCAAATGCAGATAAATCCAAAAAATCCTGTTTTCAGTTCACGTTTCAGGCACGTTTTTTGCATACATGTTCATGATCCTAAATATTATTTAGGTGTAATATTTTTATAAAATAAACAATCATAAAATAATAGTGTATAACTAAGTTTTTTTAATAAAATGTTTTATTTCGATTCAAGCAAAATAAGTTAAATCCATTTCATTCAAGCAAAACAAGGTAAATCCATTTTTTAAATCGCGATAACTCTTACAGAATACCTATTATTTTTTATATTTTCTTAATTTCAGGTCCTTAACTTAAGCTTTATTGAATGCATTTCTCATTTTTACAATAGATCAAAGGGCCTCTGGATTAGCAGTTTTTTATCAATAGGTCAAAACTATGTAAAATGGATTTATCTGCTTTTGTCTGATCGCTCCTCATTTATATTAGTATTATTTACGGTCGTAGAAAAAGTAGCGCATGTAACACGTGCGTAAAAACTTTAATACACTCATGTGTTATTGCGACCCTCGCCACAAACATCACATAAGTATACAAAAGTTAACTTCACGCACCCAATATACTATTGTTACCAAAAATTTAAATTTTTAATTTTTTTTTTAGATACTGAATCAACATCTCTAATCGACATTCTTACTTTGAACACAACCGATGCTGATTCAGAAGACGGATCGCTAATCACTTACTCTATAGTAAATCCTAAAGTAGGATTTTTTATTGGCCCAACCGACGGCGTTATTAAAGTAAATGTTTCTAATACTTCATCAGACTTGCAAGATATTTATCTTACAATTAAAGCAGAGGATTCAGGAAAGCCACCTTTACACACTCTGGTTTCCGTAAGAGTTAAAAACAGCAGAAGAATGAAATCCAATTATGGATACAAAAAGGAGTACAAAGTGATCGTTCCAGAGAATACCATTACAGGAAGTGCTATCATTCATTTAGCTAAACCTAATATCCAAAAATTCAATTTTCGCATATTAGATGGAAACATTGACAATTTATTTGAAATAGCCCATCCATCAGGTGCATTGACTCTGGTAAAGCCTTTAGACAGGGAACTTCAAGATGAATATAATATATCAATAGCCCTGGATGGCTCATGTTCATTAATTACACACGTAATCATTTCTGTGGATGATTTTAATGACAATCCTCCGATATTTTCTAACATAAAATACGAAAAAACTATAAGCGAAAGTCTTCCTGTAGGATCATCGATTGAAAAAGTGATAGCAACTGACGCGGATTTGGCAGAAAGTGCAAACTCTGATATAATCTACGACATAACTTCGGGAAATGGTGATGGATATTTCCAAATCGACCAATACTCTGGCATTATTTACGTAAATAGGACTCTTGATTACGACAAAGGAATTACACAGTATTATCTAGTGATTCGAGCGTGTGATAAAGGTGCAATACCTCTTTGTTCGTTAAGCACTTTAAGGATATTTCTTAAAGATGAGAACGATAATACTCCAATCTTTCCATTTTCTGAATATATGGAGTCTATAGGAGAAAATGAACCTGTTGGGACTGCTATATTTGCCGCACATGCTACAGATTTAGATAGAGGCTTATTTGGGCAAGTAAAGTACTCTTTTGTTGACCCTTATAGCTACGGTGCACAGAAAAATTCATGGAAACTGTTTCATGTTGATCCAGAAAATGGTTTTGTAACGAGCGCAGCTGTTTTCGATTACGAACAGAGAAATCGATATAATTTTGTCTTAAAAGCCACTGACACTGGTGGAAAATCGTCAACAGTTAAAGTATACATTGAAATTGAGGGGAAAGACGAATTTTATCCCCAGTTTACGGAACGAACATATAAGTTTCCATTAGCCACCTCAGTTGCGTTACCCGTTGGCTATGTAGTCGGACATGTAGTAGCTACAGACAAAGATAAAGGTCCTGATGGTAGAGTAGTTTATCAACTGACTACACAACATGCCTACTTTAAAATAAATAGAACGACTGGTTCAGTAGTGTTAAAAAAGAAATTTAACGACTCCGATATTTTAACATCTGATAAAGAAATTACTTTGGTTGTTACTGCTAGTTCCGGTCGACAAGGTTCCCTAACTAATATGACAGTAATTGAAATCATTCTAGATCCATTAGCTGATCCTGGTACCAATTTAGCTATAAACCAAGGCGGTGCTCTACCTGCTCCACAGGGGGGCATAACAGATTGGGCTTTAGGCCTAGTTATATCAATAACTTTTCTCTTAATTATTTTTGGATCTGTTTTCGTATTTTTGCATATGAGAAATAAAAGAAATCGAAAAATAAATAAACCAAACCTTAGCTCCGAAACAGTCTCAACTTCAAATAATTATGTTGATCCAAGTGCTTTCGATACAATTCCAATTCGAGGTGGTGGACCCCAGATGCCCTCTGGACAAAACCAATTTGCACCACCCAAATATGATGAAATACCGCCTTATGGAGGTGGACATGCAGCCAGTTCTAACTCTGGAGCAGCTACTACTTCTGAACTATCGGGATCAGAACAATCAGGTTCTAGTGGTAGAGGATCAGCTGAAGATGGAGAAGATGGCGAAGATGAGGAAATTAGAATGATAAATGAAGGGCCGTTACAAAGAGGAAATGATGATGATTCCTTGTCAGCAGTATCTGTTAGAAATACTCAAGAATATCTAGCTAGATTAGGAATTGTTGATAATTCTGGTGCACATCCACAAGCCGTTTCTAGATTATGTGCTGACCCTAGAGCAGGCAGTAGTAAAGAATCTTTGCACCATCATCAAAATGTACCTCTAGATAGCCTGCATATGTTTGATGAAGAAGCAGCAAGTGATAATGATATAACTAATTTATTATATGCAAAGTTAAATGATGTTAATGGCAGTGATAGGGCCACTTCTGCCGATGAAGGAGCTGGTGTTTCTTCCTCGGCATTAGGTCCAACAATGGATCACGTTATGGCTATTAGTTATGGAGAAGTTCCTGCCGTTTCACATCAACCTTCCATGAACGGGTCTTTGAGTTCAATAGTACATAGCGAAGAAGAGCTAGCCGGTAGTTATAATTGGGACTATTTACTAGATTGGGGTCCTCAGTATCAACCTCTAGCTCACGTATTTTCAGAGATTGCAAGACTGAAAGATGACACAGCATCAGTACATAGTGGTGCTAGTGGTACATCTAGTGTGCGCAGTAAAGTATCTGTCGCACCTCTAAAAAACATTCCCCCGCCATTAATCACTAGTGTTGCACCCAGATCAATAGCCATACCCATTTTGAACTCCCGTGGTGGACCAAGTCATCATGGACCTGTAGGTCATAATCCGATGATGATGCTACCAAGGTCTCCGATCAATCATGATTCATTAGGAACTGGGTTTAGTACGTCCACTGCCATGTCACCTAGTTTTTCGCCATCTTTATCGCCATTAGCAACTAAATCACCTTCCATTTCACCTCTTGTCGCCCCTGGACTATCGACTGCACACCATATGATGTCACGACAGTCAGTTCAAAATAGAAATAAATCTGTTGTAGATACAGAATTAAGGCTTTAATGTATATTTTCAAATTATAGAATAATAAATTTGTGGTGAGGCTGTGCTACCAAAAGTTTAGAGACTGAAAGACTTTAACCAATTATTTTGAGTGTATATTTTGTATATAAAGTTAATTAATTTCGTAAATGCTCATTAGGTTAGATAATATTGCCATTTTTAGCCATAAAGTAACAATGTCAAACTATTTATTTGTAATTTCATGTCCTAACTTGTGATTGTTTTTATAAACAATAATATATCTACGACTTTATGTAATTTCTAAAAGTTAGGAATGAATGATGATAATATTACTATTTAAATTGAATTTTTAACCAAATAAGAATAACATATTTTTTTGAAAATGAAATTGTGGACAGTGGACAAAAGTATAATTTTAAGTTTAGAAGCAAATCTAAATTGTAAATTCCGACAAAATGTTATATAACTAGGACGAGTTACTAGAAAATTATGGAGAGGTTAATTTTTATTAAAAAAATCATTCTTATGAAATTTTTTAAAATTGCTATTTGACGAAATTTTTTATGTAAATTTAACACGTCTTAAGGACCTACGTATAAGAAAGTAAACGATTTTTTACTAACCAGTATATAAACCAATTTTATTACATTTAATGTTGATCCAATTGCAGGGTACTTTTACCCTGCCATATGTAGATTAGTTATGATTTTTGGATATGTTTACATTTTTAAGTCCTATTAATTCTCGGAACCAAACATAATTAAAAAAAAAACATTTTACCTTTTGATGAGTCATGATATGACGAAACGCGTCTAGAGATGGATCTGGCGAAATGAAAAGGAAAGTCTTCTTCTTTATTTTACCTTTTGTTCGACTAGAATCTTGTGAAACTTATAAAGTTATTATTTCATCAAATATAAGTTAAGCAGATAACTTTTATTTTTGATCCACTGAGGCTTTAGCTCTGCTCATAAAACCATATTTAAACCTTGACAATTTTGTTAACATTGCATACAAATAAAATTGAAATAAAAAATGTTCAAGTGGGTATATATTATAAACGTAGTATTTTGTAGTTAGATATAATAACATTTTAAAACTATTAAGAGTAAGGTCTAGTGACGCATTCGCCATTTCGTTTTGTGATCAATATTTCGTAAATTTTTCCTTTTATTCAAAAATCGTCCAAATGCCGAAACTTGAAGCATAATTACCTACAATTTAAAGTTAAACAAGTTTGAATTTATAAAGAAATAAAAGCAAAAAAGAAAAATGAACAAATTTCACAAATTTTGGTTTTTTGCTTTTATTAATTCATTAATCAAAATGTCTTTGGTTAAAAACTGTAGGTAATTGTTAATCAAGGACGGCTATTTGGCCGCTTTTTAAATAAAGGGAAAAGGATAAGAAATATTGATTAAAAAATGAAATGGCGAATGCATCACTACACTTCACTCTTAATTAAAATATTTCCAAAAACATTTTAAAATTATCTGTATTTATTTCGATTTTATATTTTTTAATGAAATATACCGTTTATTTTTTGTTGGTAAATAATCGTTTAAAGAAAAACGTAATCATTTGATTTTTTTGGTCCCATGGACTTATTATTCTGGGTGGTGCATCGTGGTTAAAAACATAGCAAATCCCATTTAAGTTTTGGACTACTGGGTTGTAGGGAGACTTTTTTAGGGTCTTTGTGTGACAAGTACACATGCGCAGTTTGAACAATTTTGGACAACCCGATCTTAACTTATTTAAATAGGATGGCGGTTGGTTTTTCATTGAAATTCAACAGGTGATGCTGCGACAATCAGCATTGATTGGACTTATTAACCTGTGATTTATCGTTGTCAGATGTAATTTGCAACCAGTAGGCTTTTAAAAAATCTTTAACATATACTTTTTACACTAATAACAACTAATATTTTTACATAAAACGAACCTTTTTTTTGTTAAACAGATCTTTAATAGAAAACGAGTAATTTTACTTAAAATAAAACCTATTAAATAGTATTAAAATCATCAAGAATTACATTTGACAATGATAAATTACAGGTTTACAAGTCTAAGCAATGCTGGTATCCGCAGCATCACATGTTGAATTCCAATGAAAAACAAACCGCAATCCTATCCAAATAAGTTAAGATCGGGTTATCCATTGTTCAAACTGCGCATGTACACTTGCCACACAGAAAACCTACAACCCCACTCTTAAAGTCAACCGGGGAGCAAATATTTGGACTGTCTAAAACTTGCATGGGATTTCCTAGGTTTCCAAGCACGATGCACCACCCATTATATTATATACTACTAAATATAGGAAGTTTATTGATTTGTGATTTATCTTCAATTTTATTTTACATCAAAAAGTGTATTCTTAAATCTCGGCCTTTTTGTTTATTGTTCCTTGTTACTGTTGATACCGCTTAGAATTAGAATTTATAATAAATTATTTATGATAATGTTCTCTGTGAAATTAAGAATAACTCTATTCATGCTAAAGCCCACTGGTAACTAGTTATTTACATAAACCAGTTTCTTTTTGCTATTTTAGATGGCGGTGCACACGGAAGTGTTGAAAATACTTTAAAAAAAAAATAATAATTTATTGTCATGTATCCATTAATATAATCTATATAATAATCTGCAAGTGGCAGACATTTCGATTTTTTTAACGCCAAATTCTATTGGAATGGGTTTTTTTTAATTTTGAATTTAACTCTATCGAATAGATATAGAACACGCAAAACTAACGTTTCTATGGTTTTAGTTTTTAAATTTTTCAATAATTATTTACTGAGAAAATAATTAAACAAAATGCGCCCCCTAATAAAAACACGCGGAAAAAATAGCGACGTCACAACAAGCCCGGAAAATGGGCAACCCGGGACAACCATCATTCGACATGCGCCGACCCATCTCCGACCTGACTAATCTCTCGAAACTGGTGTTCTATTTCTAATTTTTTTTCTTTTTAAGTTATTCAAACAAAGATATCAACATAATGAGTTGCACGATTAGCAAATAAAAGAATTGCACGGTTAATAGGAAGACGTACTTTCTTTCTCGCATCATGTTTTTAAACTTACAGCTTTGCGCCCTGTTTTTAATTGTTTTTTGAAAAGGTTTGTAATACCTAGGAAGATTTTTATTATTGGGATATGTTTTCAATAGGTTTGAACGATATGCCGCGCCGTTGAAATAATCAGATCGGAAAATGGATCATA
The DNA here is from genome assembly GCA_935413205.1 of Polydrusus cervinus. Classification (NCBI taxonomy): domain Eukaryota; kingdom Metazoa; phylum Arthropoda; class Insecta; order Coleoptera; family Curculionidae; genus Polydrusus; species Polydrusus cervinus. The sequence goes on from OW284514.1 coordinate 51,517,383, forward strand.
AAATAATTTGTAGTTATTTTTATACTTTCATAGGAAGACTGAAAAGAGGGGGTTTAAATACTATTTCCATATTGCTACAGCTACGACGGAAATGACGTCAAAGTAGGCATTTTAAAATAGGTACCACTTTTAAATTTAAAAAAAAATGTTGACAAATTAAACTGAATCTTGATATTTTTTGCTAAAGCTGTACTTTATTTTGGTATCAATAATTAAAAAATTGTAACAAAACCATTTATAAAATATTTAATATACACTTAAAATAACTGATAACTGCACTTAAAATATTTTTTTTAAATCTCCTTACAGGAATACGCCATTGATTTACCGGAAATAAGTAGGCCATTTTGAAATACCCTCTCTCTAGGGGATTCTTAAAAGACTCCTTCGTTTCAGACTTTTTATTCAACGGTACCTATATTTATAGTAGTATATTTTTATAATTTGTTTATATTCCTAGGTTTCAAAAACTGTGGTACTTTTGTCGGTAGTCCACCCTTAAAAATAGATGTGATTATTTGTAAATATTAGTAAATTTGTTTTATACAAGAGAATTATAAAAATGTACAAATTTTATTATAAAAGAAAATGAATAAAAGACATTTACTTAATACTTGATTGTATTATTAAAATGTAGATAGTATGTTGGTGTCTGTAAATAACTTTTAAAATGAAAAATGTTTGCCGGCGTGTAGACAAGATTAAAATTAAAATAGAAGGAAAGACATAAGAACACAAAGTCTTCCTCCACTATTACATTAAAGAATCTCGTATAGTTCAGAAAAACTTTTCTCTACATTCATCTTCAGGAGAATGAATAAAAAAAAACTAATAGATATCACCTTAACGGAGCATTCTCCCGAAGATGAATGCTTCTGCATTCGAAACATGTAGAGAAAAGTTTTTCTGAACTATACGAGATTCTTTAATATAATAGTGGAGGAAGACTTTGTGTTCTTATTTCTTTCCTTCTAAATATCCACTCCACTTTAAGTATGGACTATTTCTTCAAGTTAAAATTGAAATAGTTTTATATGCTTCCGCTGAGAATCAAACCCAGAACCTCTAGATTAAGCATTAAGGTGGTCCTCTAGTTTCTCTGCTGTTCTTTTACGGCCTTTTCAATAATTTTTCACGGGCAAACCATCGAAATAATCAATCTAATTGTTTTTGCATAATCTTTATTAACATGTAAATAAGCTTTACAAATTTACAAAAGTCAAAATATATAATAGAATAAAAGTTATAGTGGCTGACAAGAAGATATCAAGTAAAAGGGGTGCTTGACGGTGATCAAGATTGCGAGTGTTCTGCTTATCTGAAATCAAAAAACCAAATGGCATTTTAATCTTCATATTTAAGACTAGCGATTGAACTAGAGTGAATTCTAAATTACAAAAATTGACTTTTTTATACACTTTTGAAAATTACATTCAATTTTTTTCTCATTTTTTCTTAAGTTTTTCGCTCGTTCAAAAAAACTATCAAAACAATCATAATAATCCTGGTTCATTTGCTGTCTTATAACATATTAAAGATGCTGTATAAATTTGCACAAGATCGGTGTAGTAGTTTCTGAAATATCGTGGTCACCGTTTCGAAAAAAACGCGTTTGAAAGTTAGCGCATGTGATTTATACTAAAAATTTCATCTTACCGTCAATCTGCTATGCCTGGACCATACAATAGGCCTTCCCCTTTTTCTTGGTAGTCCCGCAGAGCTGTTCCGTCTCCCTTTTTTGCGAGCCAGGGCGTCTCTACTTCCTTTAACATTTTGAAAATTATTTTCAAAAAATCAGCTACGTGCGACTCGCAAGAGAAAATATAGTACGCTTCGCAACTGCCACAGCACAACTGAACTAACCGACGCTTCACTGTATCTTAGTCAATATTCGAAAGCGTCTGCCAACGGTCTCGGCTCCCCTCTACTCGGGCCTAATTCACAAAAGGTCCAGGTAGCAGTTTGATTTAGGGATATCAATACAATGGTCAGCGCCGCTCGGCTTTCGGAGCAGCCCGGCCGGCGCGCGCTCCGTATATCTGCTCCGTTCCAGGGCCGTAACTTGTGAACCCCTTCGAATATCGAAAAATCCTTGGGCACACATTTTCTACACATGTTATAGATGTGAACTATAAAAAAAAGATTTTTTTGACCCGAGAAACTAGAGGACTGCCTTAATCGCACTGCCAATTGCTCTACGGAGGACCCGATATTCTCTCACCAACTTTGGTCATAAAACTTGTTCAATTTTATGTTAGTATAGTAACAGCCTGCACTCTCCTATGATTCACAGACCGGGGAGGGTGTTATAAGGGAAAAGAGAACTCATTCTTTACCAATGAACATTAGGATTCCAGACTGTTACAACTAACACAAAATTGAATAAGTTATATGACCGAAGTTGGTGACAGAATATCAGGTCTTCCGTAGCGCAATTGGCAGCGCACTTGAGGCTTAATTGAGAGGTTCGACTCCCATACGCATAAAACTTTTTCAATTTTATGTTAGTATAGTAACAGTCTGCATTCTCCTACGATTCACAGACCAGGGAGGGTGTTATAAGGGGAATGGGAACTCATTCAGTACCACTTAATATTATAAACGACATCTGCCAGAATCAGAAAGAGATATCTAAACAGTGACATCTAGCCCTTAGTTTTAAAATGTAGGTATGTTGGTGTCTGTAAATAATTTTTAAAATGAAATATATTTGCCGGCGTGCAAACAGATTAACATTAAAAAAGTTTTAAGTCTCCGCTGGGAATCGAACCCAGCCCAACCAGAAAATATGTTCGGGGGGGCTCAGTGGGCGTAAATAGGCCAAACTGAGGGGCAGTCGAGACTCCTTGTCATAATTTTATACAAAAGTCGAAAAATATTTGGGGCAACGCCCAACGTTCGGTAAAAATCACCCAACTACTGTCAAACTTCGAAAATTAAATGATTACAGCTAACCCCTGTAACTAACCCATGGTTAAATTAAATTTAGTTTAGTTTTTAACTTTTTTTGATATTCCTAGCTTGCTCTTTAATTTTAAAAAAGAAACACCATTTTTACATTTATAAAAGTATGAATATTGTGTTTCAATCATGTATCATCAATCAATCACGTATGACTCTTTGCCCTACTTAAACAAAAGGTCCTATCTGCAAAATTGTAGTTTCGAGATTTTCACCTTTTTAACTTTTTTTGACATAAAACTTTTGCCATTTAAGATAAAGCCATTAAATTTTAAAGTTATGCTACGATAGTAATTAGAATATAGTTGGGCATTATATAATCTTAACAAAACTATCTTTGAATGAGTTTTGACAATAGGAGAATTTAATTATTTAATAGTTACTAAATTTTACCAGGGATGGATACACAATAAGTTCTAAATAATGCTAATTAGTTATTACAAATTACAATATTTATTATACATACTTTGAAATTGAACATATATTAAATTAAATAATTTTAATAAAATGGCATATCAACTGACTTATTCATCATTGTCACTATCACGTCTATGCTAGCTCAATATGTCCTATCTGCATTTTTACTGGTATTATATAAGACAATTTGTTTAAGTATATGTTCTATAGGACAATTTATATTAGCAAACATATAGTAGTTTATTCACATAGGACAAAAGTCAAAGATATATAACACAGCATTTGCGATGCTCATGGAACATTTAACCTTTGCCCACTCGTAAAAAAACCGCGAGCGAATACTAAACGCTAAAAAAAGGCAATTTAGGAAATTTTGCAGATAGGACCTTTTGTTTTAGGAGGGCAGTCTAACCGGGATGTAGGACTTCGTTCTAACCAGGATTTTTCTGGCTCGGGTTTTCAGGTTTAAAAATAAAGTAAATATCTTTTTTACTCTGATCATGGCAAAATTAATGATTTTTTCAGAAATTATGTATTTTTGGAGGGATATTACGAATCTGAGAGCCGTTTTGGTTGCAAATGCTTAGGTTTTGAAATATTTCTTCTTGCAGTGCCGTTTTGTATAAAGGTTAGAGTTTGAATTCATAATGCAGCATTGTCGTTTCTTCCAGCACAATTTTTTTAGTGTAAATTATCACACTTCTTCAATAACAAAGTATAAAAAAGCTCATTTCCAATTTTTAAAATTAAAATATTTACTTTTTGTCTTTAACAATAAGCAATGGGGACTGATTATAATTTTTTTTTTGTTTTAATAATATTTTATTGTATTTGGTTATATTTTTGTAAATTTAAAATAGCTCATTTCCTTTTTCTTGTCAATTAAAATATTTACTTTTTGTCTTTAAAAATAAATAATGGGGTCTGATTATCATTATTTTTGTTGTAATAATATTTTATTGTATTTGATTATATTTTTGTAAATTTAAAATAGCTCTAAAATCGGGGGAACGGTACAAAAAAAAATATTTATAAAAAAATCTTATAAAATATTATTCACAAAACAATAACCAATATGATGTGCGTCCGAATCCTTAATCTCTATACAAAACAGAACTTTTAAAAACTAAGCGTTTTCGAAGGCAAGGGCCTGTCGACATATTAAGCACCGGTTCCCGCAGATCACCGAAGTTAAGCTGTGTCGAGCGCGGTTAGTACTTGGGCGGGTGACCGCTTGGGAACACGGCGTGCTCTTGCCTCAGGGAAGAGTGTAAAATGAATCGACACCTAGCCATCCTATTCACGCCGGACAGGCCGGATGAGATCGGATATCTCGTAGGATAAAGGTGCCGTTTCACACTCCCCAGTCGGTAGATCACATTTGTGGTCGATGACCGGTTCAAGATGGCCTACGTAGTCGGCGAACCGTAAAAAAAAAAATAAGCGTTTTCGACAAAAATTGTTTCCCAATATATGTTAAAAATACATTATTCCTTATAAGGGAAAGAAAGAAACGAAAGCACTTTTAAATCAACATTCGATGTTGCATAAAGATTTTTAACAATAATTAACTAATCTAAATCTTATGGACATTGAGTATGGGAGGGCGCTGAACTAGGTATGCAAAAATAAGTGCATGCGGAAATATTCTAATATTTGATATAATGCTTGACTTACAAATTCATATCAAAAACATTAGCTAGGAGAAATGGCTGCTGGAGGATTCAGGTTTCTTTAATTTTGTAGAAAGATGATGAATCTTTTATTTCTGTTTTTGCTCATTCCATCATGATGAATGAATCCATTTACTTTTACTAATAAATTAAAGATTGGCTTATAATTTAAAAATGATCGATTTAAACTTCAAATCTCAAATAATGATAATGTCAGTGTCAAATATACAAAACGATTATATTATCTGCAGCGTTCCTAAATATTCATTTGTAGAAGGAAAAATATACAATAGAAAAATAATATTATTATAAAAAGAAAAGTAAAGAACAGAGGGACCATACTTATTGCTGATAGAATTGGTGATGTTCGTAGAACCTTTTCAACTTGCTCAAAACCAGTCATATCAAAAGAATAATATTTTTTTATACTTACCAAGCCCCGTACCTTATGGATTGCAAAATTGTATTATTATCTTTTATTCCGGAAACCTAGCAATATATTTTAATACTTTGTTACTGCACATGATTGCGCTGTAACAACTCCGCCTGAAAAATCTAAATTAAATACTCATGCCGGCCGGTCGAGCGACTATGTATTCCGCCGTGCCGACCCGTATTTCTATGGGGGTCGCTTGTTTTCCTGTCTTAGTCCATGCTCTACCGCTCCCCCATTTAAAGTTAAAAAAGAAACAACTCAAGTTATGAGTCTCATGAAGTTAAAATTTTTTATAAAAAAATAGTCCAATCAGTAAATGTGTAATAAGTTCTAAAATTTGGAGTTCAACTTCATCATGGCGAAATCCAAAATCATCTAATCAAGTTCCGTGATCTATGGGAAGCTTAGTAAAAGCAGCATCTTAGGTTATAAATAATAAAATCAGTTGTCATCGAAAGTCAATGCAATGTCAGAGGATCAAAGGTTTCGCGAAGAAAGAAGAAGGTCTTACGCGGAGTTATTAGATGGCATTCACTACCTTGGAAATAAAGGTACGCTTAGTCCTAGATAATTGAATTGACTAGTAGCCTATAAGTAGCTCTTTGCTATGTACTTATACATTGTTCGCTGATGTTTTTGATACCCAGTGCCCACTATAGTATCGTCCTGAGGGTAGGAGACGCCCCTCCCCGTCCCGCGGTCTTTTCGATCCCCATTATGATGAACTTGGTAAAAATATAATTTTATACACCCGTATTAAAGGAGTTTAAAATTAAGACCAACGAAATATTTAGATCCATAGTCTTACAGTTATATTTTAACAGTGACATTATTTTATATGCCTTTTGTGTTAAGTATTTGTTTTTTTTGTAATTAAATCGTCTTACCGATAAGTAATTTGACTGGGATGTTGTTGCAAATGTAGTTTTAGTTCTACTAAAGAACACAGAGCGTACTAAAGTACATTTTCTTCACAAATTTAAAGAAAAACCAAGACAATATTTACAATCTAAAACTTAGCCGACTTATTCTGACACTTGTCATAAACCCAGAACTGTCAGTTTAGGACGGTTTTAACCCTTAACTACTATTAGGGAATCCAAACCACGTGATTCAATATGGCGGTTGGATGGCAAAAAGCATTGAGTCACCAGTTAAATGCCACCAGCAACATTATTTTAATGGTCACGTGCACCAATTACAACGCAGTATTTGCCAGCCAGCCGCCATTTAGACACATCGTTGGATTGCCTAATGCCCCAAAAGCAGTACATATTTACTATGCGTGGGTCCTAGGGACTCATATTAAAAAAATTAATAAAAGAAAAACGGTTTCAAAAAAAAATATTTTTAATTCTTTATCTTAATTTAACATTTGAAATGAAACATGTAAACTAATATTTTACGTGCTTGAACAGTTTGGGCACAAAAAATTTGCGCAAGATAAGCATATAGGCATTTTGCATGTCGTAGGTACATGCATCACTGGTTGTTGGGGGATTTTGTCTTGCTTCTCCAATTAATCCAGGCAGTAATTTAATAATATTATCAGCTGTTGTTCTGCTTCTTGTAGGCTCCTGTTTAGACCAAACTGTCCTGTCTTTTCCATGCCAATATCGAGTTTTCTTTTTTGTAGATTCTATATTACCTTCTGACAAATAACTCTCTTCGTCAGGATCATAATCCAAGTCATCCCCGGAATCGTAAGAGAACTCACTTTCCGTGTCGTGTTCGCTCAAGACCTCATAATCAATTTCTTCTTGATCGCTTTGGTCATTCGCATCTACTAACTCATTAAACTGAAAATTGGAAGAAGTCTGATTTGGAGTATCTTGATCATTCCAAAAATTTTCATCTTGAAACAGATTTTGTATATCATTTTGTGTTAAAAACTGTTTTTGAGAGCCCATATTTAGTCAATAAAACTAAACTAAAATAACCTTTATTATATAGCTAAAAAAAATTAAAATAAAAAAAATTCCAAAAAAAAAATGTGTTACGTATTTACTATGCGTGGGTCCCAGGGACCCGGAACACCTCAGAACTCGACAATTTGACTATTTACTGTAACTACGTGCACTCGACTGGCAAGCGTCTGGGCCCATTAGAGATTACGTGAAGCGTCATAAATCGTACGTGCAGCGTTGCCAGAACATTTGCTACACAAAATGCTCTCGGGTCCCAGGGACCCAGGCATAGTAGTTAAGGGTTAAATTTAGAACCCTTTAATGAATACGGCTGTATGTGTTTTGTTTTTTGGGTAATTATTTACCGGGTTTCTACCATTTTTGCGAATTTTAAAAAACTTAAATTTACTCTTTCGGTTTTTGGAAGTGAGAATTCAGTTGCGGAAAGGATTTAAATTGTTTATATATTTAGTAACAATAACTTTTTATATTTGTTTCGACAACATCAGTAAAATAACAGAGTTATGGCAATACTGGCGAACTACTGTTTGCTTGATGTGACGCATCGACAAAGAGAGTGTAATAAATTAGAAAAAGATGCCGGCTGACGTTTGTTCAGACTTGTAAAAACCAATAGTAAATTTGACTTGATCGCGACGCGACATAGGTATATTTGATGTTTATTATTTTGTGTAACAAGAGTTATTAGACTTGTTAGATATGCGTCTGAAACCTTAATCTCTATATTAAACAGAACTTTTAGAAGGAAAAGTTAAAAACACGTTTTCTACAAAACCTTTGTAACCCAAGACAAGAATACATTATTAAAAAATTAAAAGATATTAATTAAGAGTCCAAGTGTGAGACGAAAAATTAGGTTTCAACATACCCGATTTCCTGGCCGGGGGGCTGCAGATAGGAACAGCTGATTTTTAAAGTTATGTTTGGATTTAAGTGAGGAAAAATACTGCTATTTAGGTATTTACTTACGATTACGTGACAAAGTGATTAAAATGTTTTTAAAATGAATTGCCTGTGTAAAAAATATATTACTAGAAAATCGTCATAAGTTAATAATTGGTTGTAAAGATGACTACTCCATTTTCGTTCATTGTCTTTTTGCGTTTTTGGCAGCCATTGTTGAGAAACATTCATTTTTTCTATTTAATTTTATTATTACTGCCAAATAACATTTTAAAACTGTAATAAAACAGGGTCATTATTCTGTTATAGTCTAAAACAAAATTATTAAGTGATAGGAATAAAAGTCGGTCTAAACCACAATATCTTTAATGAGAAAATATGTTTATGGGTAATTTACATGGATAAAAGAAGAGAACATGTTTCGACCTTAGAAAAGGTCATCATCAGCTCTAACTAGAAAAGTTTCGTAGACAAGCTAGTACATTAGTGCAAAAATGGTGGTGTAGAAATTAAAGCATAAAATTTAAACAGGGGTAGAGGTTTTTATAGTATAATATTATCAGACCTAGTCTGAAAAATATGGGGGTGGACAGAATGAGTGGTAGAAAATATTGGAAACCCTTTGTTCACCCTTGGATGGGTAAGAATATACACTCTCTCACAAAAATATATTCATTTTTTCTTTTTTTAATTTAAGTAAAAAGTCGAAATCTTAAACCTTAAAGGTCGTAATTCAAGACTCATAGATATGTGGTAATTTTTATTCTATTTAAAAAAATTCTTTTAATAAAATATTCAATCTGCTTAAAGAGATAAACAGGGTGTAGGAGAAGCCATCATCTTAGCGTATTTATAATTCTGTAATTAAAAGGAAAATTTTTTTGTTAATAAACCAAAGCAATTTTTATCTTTTTATATATTATTTATTATTTTAAATTTTTAGAATTTTTAAAATTTTCTAAATTTTAATATATTCTTCAAGCATATATAATTATTATTTATGAGTTTATGAAATCTTTAAATCTTCCTAAAGTACTGAAATAGTACAAAATGTAAATAATGTAAAAAAAAAATTGTAAAAAATTCTTTTTGGAAAAAATGAAAATCTTACCTTTCTTTAATTTGGCAGATTACCAAACGAATAGTTTTATTCTTCTTTTTGTACCCTTAGGGTAGTATAGTGAAATATTTGTCATTGGAGACTTTAAAAATATGTTTGATTCTTAGAAAACAGAGGTTTATGGTGAAATGATTTGTTAATTTAAAAACGTGTCTGAGAATCGAAAATTAAAGGGTGGTGGGGGCCGGGGATCCTTCTCATTCTGCCAACCCACCATGGCGGTCATTTCAAACAAATTACATTGTAAAATGAAAAATAAAAATAAAGATTATCATCTTATATAATATCAAATGAATAGTATCCGGATTGCTATATGTTCAGGTAAATATATGTCTAACTGTTTAAATAGTCATTAATACAATAAAAATAGAATTCATTATGCAATTGTTTAAATAAATTAGTTCAGTCGGTAAAACAGGGAGCTCAGAGAGGCGGTTGGTACCAGAAATAAGTGTACGGTTCTAGGAATTATATTAGGAAGAGTACTGTAAGTAGAGCTAGAGAATTAATTTGTTAAGGTGAGTATAGGTGGCGTAATTTAGTTTAATTCTTGATATTTGGTGGAGATTCATTTTTGAGTATTAATTGGCGAAGTAATTCGAAAATAAAGTAGTAAAAATTCCGGAAACTTACTTTATTATATGTTCGGGTCTGTTCGGGTTTGTTCGGGACTGTTCGGGTCTGTCAAGATAAAAATTGCTTTGGTTTATTAACAAAAAAATTTTCCTTTTAATTACAGAATTATAAATACGCTAAGATGATGGCTTCTCCTACACCCTGTTTATCTCTTTAAGCAGATTGAATATTTTATTAAAAGAATTTTTTAAAATAGAATAAAAATTACCACATATCTATGAGTCTTGAATCACGACCTTTAAGGTTTAAGATTTCGACTTTTTACTAAAATTAAAAAAAGAAAAAATGAATATATTTTTGTGAGAGAGTGTATATTCTTACCCATCCAAGGGTGAACAAAGGGTTTCCAATATTTTCTACCACTCATTCTGTCCACCCCCATATTTTTCAGACTAGGTCTGATAATATTATGCTATAAAAACCTCTACCCCTGTTTAAATTTTATGCTTTAATTTCTACACCACCATTTTTGCACTAATGTACTAGCTTGTCTACGAAACTTTTCTAGTTAGAGCTGATGATGACCTTTTCTAAGGTCGAAACATGTTCTCTTCTTTTATCCATGTAAATTACCCATAAACATATTTTCTCATTAAAGATATTGTGGTTTAGACCGACTTTTATTCCTATCATATAATTATTAACCACTGTGAGTATGGACTACTTCTTGAATCTTAAAATTATTAAGTTTTTCTAAATATCTCTTTCTAAAATATTCCAAAAGAAAACATTTTTAAAGAAAAATAACGAAATTTGTAGGAGCGTTCCCGACCTGTTAACGACTCAAAAATGATTGGCCATATTGGTGCAAGAGGGAGTCGTAACAATAAGGTTGTAACTGTGTTGGGACAGACGTCAGGTCGTATAGGCCAACGTCGGGCGTACTATTGCTGCTCGGGGCGACGCAGGGGCCAAGTCAGGAATAAAAACGAGTACTGTAATAACATCTAACGGACGCATATCATATGATTATATTATTGTATACTGTCATTAAAATCCTCTTTAAAAAAATAAATGATTATGTTAATTAAAATTTAAAAAAATTTGTTGGTAATATTAAATCATATTAACTTAATTGCAATTGAGTCATTGTTTTCTTCTAGACGACATAATCTTAGACGGGGGAAGGGAGTCCTTGTCTAAGGAACCAACCCTTAAGATTCGGTTGTATAATAAGAGTTAAAGTGAGAGTTGTGTAAAACTCGACCTAGAGTTAAACTCGGTTTTGCTGAGATTTTATTTCTTAGGTCAATTTTCTAGGCATAAAATTTATTAATGACTAATGAAATATAACCCCAGATAACAAACCTTAAAAATTCTTTTTGACTTTAAAATGTGTGGTAATAATACTTTAAAGTTATGAATGCGAATGATGAAGATTTTATAGATGTAGGAGCTATAGGAAACGTTCGAAGACAGCCCCAAAACTACGCAGACCGAGATCTGATCATATTCAAATTTTCGTAATTAAATTTGGTCTCAATCTTTTTCCAACATTCTATTTTTTCTTTATTAGTAATATCTGTTTTTTACTTTCCAAAATACATTTAAACTCATTGACAAACGCTAATAGCAGACATTTTTATTTGAAAGTACAATTTGCAGATAGTTTTGTGTTAAAATATATGGAAAAAGTAGCTACAAATTGTAGGTAAATACCCCAAACCTTGACTACAAATAAAGTTTAATGGTTTTTGACAGCGTAAGCATAGCCAGCATCATGGTAAATTAATTATTTATCCCACCTGTGCAGACCTATGGTTAGAATGTGAATATACAACAGAATTACCTTTTCGAACCAAGTTCAATAATTTTAGGTCGTGCTTTGCAAAACTCGTACTTAAGTTCTTATTGTAGAACCGGATTTTAGATATTTAACTTTTTTAAACTGAGTAAAATTTTTTAATTTGAAGATTATTTTCCCCGCAAGCAGGAAGTTATTTTTGTAAAGAATACCTTTATTTCGTATATTCAAAAAATAATTTTCCATTATGTTAAGATTTCTGAAGAAGCTGTTTATTTAATATTACTATTTTAGGTCCGCTTTTTGGAACTAGGCATGCATTGGTTATTATGTTGGGATTCGCAATGAGCTTAACATTTGCTACAAGAAGTGCGTTTTCAGTAGTGTTAGTTGCCATGACAACCAACGACACCTCTCCCAATGTAGATATACCAGTAAGTAAAGTGTTTCAATGTTTCAATAAGTGATATAAAATAGGCAACAATTAAACACAACGACCTGTATATTAGAACTTGTGTTTACTTGAGAACATCGGAAAATTATTTGACTCAAACATAATTTGAGACATTACCAAATTATCATAACATAACATTCCTTAATATATTTTTCTGTAAAGGCCTATTAAATTTGAAATAAAATTGACACAATTTTTAAGTTATTTCTAGCCTTATAAAAAGTAGATATATACAGGGTGTTCCTTAATGAGGTGCTAATATTTTAGGGTGTGATTTCTCAAGCCATTTTATGAAGAAAAATGTATATAAACATGTCCTAAACGGCTTAAAGTTTTTGCTACAGGGTGTTGAATTTTATTTTTTTTAATGCGTTTTTTCTAATATCTTCGAAAGTACTTTAGATAATATTTTCAATTTTGGCATGTGCTAATATGGCATAAAACCACATGTTTAAGTTATAAAAGTTATTTTTTTTGTCTCACCAGTGGGTCCCTGCAAACATGTCCTCTGATATTTTTTAGAAAAAAAGTGACACGCCACTGACATTTTTTCATAGGGATATTATTTCTGATTAGACTGGTTAATTCTACATAAAAATGGTCTCTTGTGGTTTTATCCTCAGGCACACCGTTCTAAATTAAAATAATTAAATTAAATTAGCTTCATGCATGCCTATTAAGTGAAGGTGGTCATTTCCAACAATTTTTATAAAACAAAGTTTTGCATTATCAATGTTAATATTAATAAATAGTAGCGCTAATTTAATTTAATTATTTTAATTAAGAACGGTGTATCTGAGGAGAAAAACGCAAGACATCATTTTTATGTAGAATTAACCAGTCTAATCAAAAATAATATCCATATGGAAAAATGTCAGTGGCATACTTCTTTTTTCTAAAGAATATCAGAGGACATGTTTGCAGTCACTGATGGGACAAAAAAAACATTTATAACTAAAACATGTGGTTTTATGCCATATTAGCACATGCCAAAATTGAAAAGATTATCTAAAGTACTTTCGGAGATATTAGAAAAAACGCATTAAAAAACACCCTGTAGCAAAAATTTTAAGCCGTTTATAATGACTTAAAAAATCACACCCTAAAATATTAGCACGTCATTAAGGAACAGCCTGTATTAAATTATTATATACAAAAAATTAGTTCCATTGAAGTTAGATGTTTTTTTAACAGGAAAATCTTTGCTTATAAAATATTTTATTTAGGTAGTTTGGCAACAAATTTTCCCAATATTCATTTAAAATTCCCCGTAATCCTATTGGTCGCAGCAGTTTTCATTTCTGGAGGCCCAGTGGCGTTCTTTCGAAAAAATATCATTTAAAAATATATACAGGTCATTAAAGAACAATCTAATTTGATGAGATAAGAAATTTATTTCATTATCTATAGAGAGCAATTCAAGGTATTTGTTAATGCTGTGCAAGAAATAATAACGTTTTTTCTTTAATCAGTATTTTATTATATTTTTGTTCTTTCCATAGAGCAGCCAAATAGTGGTCTTGTGGTTTTAAAATTTACAGTTAGATTGATAATAATAATTTATTTTTGAGACATACAATTGGAATAACAAAGGTGTCATTTTATCATCCCAAATGTGGCTCGGCATACCCATCCAACTAATAGCAGGTCCAGTGGGAAAAATATATGGACACAAATGGTTCATCTGTGGCTCAGTAATAGCAAATAGTTTTCTCTTTATGCTGATTCCAATTTTGGCCCAGATCGCCGGTCATATGGGTGTCATGAGTTCTCGCTTTATATCAGGTGGGGCCCTCGGAGTACAGTACACAATGAGTATTGGTATTCGAGCAATATGGATACCAGTGGAAGAACGATCGACTCTTGGAATGATTATGCTTACAGGTATTATATACTATAAATAATTATTAATAATTTGTTATCTACTTTAGCTTACAACTTAAAAGTATCATCGCGGTGAATGAAAACTAGGACATAAAATATTTTATGTCATACCAGTACATTACTAGTTTTCAATTAACCTATTCTTTATTAACAAAATAACAAAATAATAATGTGAAGGTAATGTCGCAGGTAAAAATAAAAAATTGGTAAATCAAATTAAATTAAAAAAAAAATATTTATTAAAACGAACTAGTATGACATAAAAGTTTGTATGTACCACGGGTACTAATAGATATATACCCTCGGATGACTTAAGAATGTTACCCTCAGTGCATAATCATCTACTTAGTACCCTTGATACATAAATAACTATTATCTGAACTAGTGCGCTGTAAGAATTTGACTTTGTCATCTTGACAGACTGTCAAAAAATTTACTGTAAAAAGCCTTCCTTTATTAAATGAAGAACAAAAAGCAATAATAATCACACGAATTTGCGATGTGATCGCAATAGCAAATGAAGTACCTAAATGTTCACAAAATACGGTTTTATTGGCTAAAGTGAAAATAAGGGCATTTGGAAATATTATTGGAGAGGAAGGTTTAGGACGACAAAAGTTATCAACTTAAGATGACATACATATTCAATTAATTATTTACAAAACAATCCCTTTGAAACGGAAGTGAAAGCCAAGGCAGGAACTAACTTCACCGGCTCTGTTCAGACCGCAAGGCTAAGGATTCGAAACTCTGATACAAAGAATCATTATGCTGCAAACAAAACATCATTAATATCAGCTTTGAATAAACAAAGAAGAGTAAAACTTGCTCACACGCACAAACACACATATCAATCAAAATAATATTTGGGAAACCGTAGTATTTTCGTATATATTACAGTGGCGGCTCGCGGTCCTAAAACATAGTGAAGAGCTAGGTATAGTGCGGGTACTTAAATAATAATTGACTAAAAACCCGTGTAACAAAACGTCCCTCTTATCCTTGTCTGTCCAACGACTGAATGACGTTTCCAACAAATTACAAGCTATGTCATTAATTGGGTTCATTTTTAAAACACACAACTAAGTAGGTACGTACACTACTAAATTAACTGAAAAATAAAAACAAAACTTTTTAATCACACAGTATATCACATAAAAACAATATCTATAACCGTAAGTTTCGCGAAGCCTCAAAATAAATACCTTAAGGTTAGGCGAACCAATGCTAAAACAATGGTGCATACTGATCTATATTTCTTATTAGAAAAGATCGTAATATTTAATAAACATGTTTATAAATTTTAATAAAAACTATAATAAAGCTAAATTATTATAACAATTTAAATTACCAAAAATAATACCCGTCACTAAATGAAATGCCTCCGTGCAAAATTAAGTACACACTTTCCTGTCCGAATAGGCGCAATATATTTTTTTATTATAACTTTCTCTACTGTTTTAAATGTTTTTCAAAGGATATTATAAGTTAGCAGAGCAACTCGGATTTTAATATTACATTTACCCAAATTTGTTTCAGAATTATACATAAGTAGTCCAGCAAAAATTAGTTGAAGATAATAAATTAAAAGGACAAAATCTATATAAATTATTTATATTTATTTTAGTTGCTTTCATTTGCGCTATTTTATCCTTTATGGTAGCTGGTCATATGGTTGTATCTTATTGGGGATATCCAGGCTTTTGTTATATCGTGGGAGCGTTTACAGTCCTCTGGAGTTTTGCATGGAGCTACCTAGTTTATGAATGTCCGTCTACCCATCCAAGAATCACACCTGAAGAAAGAAAATATATCGAAACGTCTTTAAAGATGCACGATCCACGGGTTTGTAAATTAAATTAATAATGGCGTTCTCTATTTTTAGTACAAGTGGGGCGTAAAGAACAATAATAATTGACTCAATGAAGGGAGTTCCTCTCTCAGTAAAAGTTGATTTTTATAAAAAAAATCTATAAATTATAAATGTCACCCGAAATTTAAAAAAGAAGCCATCAGTTAATATGTTATTTTCAATGAATCCAATAGTTTATAACAAATAAAAAAAGTGGATTTTCAATGTTTTTTACTATATATGATCAAGGAAGGAAAGGGATGGAAAATTCCCTACTTTTAAGTTTTCTCTTATAACTCGAAAGTGGCGCAAAATAAAAGCCTATAAAATTTTCTAGAAAATAGTTTTATATTTTTTTTGTTCGGGAAACTTTTTTTTAAGAACTTTATATAAGTTACTAGTTTTTCTCTAATGAATCATTACTTACAGCTATGTTAATTTTTTGGTAATGATTATTCAAGAAAACTCCTTAAAACTTAAAATAAATTATATTATATAAACTAATATACTATCAATTTACACATAAATAGCGTATATACAACGCGTACAAGAAGTTCAGTATCAAGCTAATTTTATAAGTATGAATATTGACAAGAAAAAAAATCGACTGATCAACCCATTGAGCTCTAAACTTCAAGAACATGGTATCAGAATACATCAATTCAAAACGTCCGATGTTGATGTGTTGGTTGTTAGTACAGCTATTGTCCAGCCCAGAAGTCAAACAAACTAAAATACAACTTGACTGTTATTGGTCAAAATCTATCTGCTGTGTGAAATTTAAATTTAAACTTGTTTTACTTTTTTTTTAAATGGCAACATGGTGGCTCGTCAGATTAGAAACAAAGAACACTTTGTTACGATTAATTTGATACCACACACTTTTAGGTTTTAACCAAATTATCATTAACAATTTTTAAAAATGTAACGTTAGAATAAACTAAAATAAAACATCTTTTTTGAATAAAATATGCTTTAAATGCATCGAGTAGCCTGTGCCCAACAATTTCGTCTTACTGTTTTTTTAGTTGTCTTAGTCGCAGGCTACTCGATGCATTTAAAGCGTATTTTATTCAAAAAAGATGTTTTATTTTAGGGACATTCTAACGTTACATTTAAAAAAAATTTTAATGATAATTTGGTTAAAACCTAATAGTGTGTAGTATCAAATTAACCGTAACAAAGTGCTCTTTGTTTCTAATCTGACGAGCCACCATGTTACCATTAAAAAAAAAATGAGTAAAACAAGTTTAAATATTAAATTTCACACAGCAGATAGATTTTGACCCAAAAACAGTCAAGTTGTATTTTTCCCAAGATTTTAGAAATGAAATAAGTGACAAGTGACACATGGTTGTATATAGAACGTCATACAGAGTTAAAAAAAGGAAAAATATACCAGGTGTCCCATTTAAAAAGAAAGAGTTTATGTCACTTCCGGTTAAACCAGAAGTTTCATAAGGTTAAATCACTCGTCAAAAAATGCAATTTTACGTCATATATAATCCTCCAATTTTCATTTAACTATCTTTAAAAACAAAAAAGTTATAGGGGCGAGCAACCTTCCGTGAAAACCCGGTATACCTATTTTAAGACTATTTTCCAGACTTAATAAATTTTAATTATTATTGTTTTTGTAAAAAACATAATCAATTATTATTGCGTAACTTCTTAAGCAAATGAGAAGCATGGGCGCGTTTTTTTTGGCTGGTTGCCCTCCCCGTCTGAAATTGACTCTGTGGACGCACATGATCAGGGGCCCTAGATTGCGTAACGGGCCTACGACCCCCTATAATCAAAAATAGGCTCTGAGTATATTGATGACATAAGTTTGTACAGTTAAGTTTCAAGAAATATGTTTGTTTGACTTGTACAACCGTCGAGTTTTGGAACTAAACGTTAGATATGTTTTGTTTGTACAAACAAATTACTCATACTTATTGCTTTAGGGAGACTTTAAGAAAATAAATAATATGTCTTTTTATCAAAACGAGCTTTGTAACATTTACTTAACCATGATAAGATGTTTAATATATATTTTTTTACTCACTCGACGTTTTGATCTAATAATGTATCTTCTTTACACCAATGAAACACATTTTTTGATTTTTTACAGCGACTTCATCCACCCTGGATGAAATTCTTAAGTTCACTACATTTTTGGGCACCTGTAATTGGTGAAGTTGGTAACATCTGGATTGAGACCATTGTAACACAACTTCATCTCTTGTATGTCAATAAGGCGTGGGGAATTGATATGGCACAGGTAACCCTCCTCATGTTCCGTAATTTTTGGAAGTAATGATTTAAAAATGTTAGGAGTTATTAAGTGTTTAAATTGTCATTGTTTAGCCAATTAAACCCACTTCCGGTTTAAACAGAAGTGATGTCGCTTATTTCATAAATTTAAATGGAAACCCGCTATTTTTAATCGATGCTTAAATTCTGTAGAAAGTTCTCCTTTCAATGGAAAATCACATATTATCATTTGTTTTAAAAATGGCCGACCAGATCAATTTTCCTTTGTTTCCTAAAATGACCAGAACTTTGGAAAAACAAGGTAAATGGTAAAGAATGTGAGATCGAAAGTGTCATTTTAAACCTAGAACTGTCAATTAAGTACGGTTTTAAATTTAGAACCCTCTAGTATTTCTGTAAAAGTTTAAGTTCCACAAAGTTCCATCAAACCTGGACTGAACAGAGGCCTATATTTTAAGTTTTCCTGTATTTTTAATAAAACCAATATAGCCATATTGTTTATATTGATCCGTTGATTCTAAAATTGATATTGAAAGAGCGACTATATCAAAAATCAATTAAACCATTATTTAGATATGAACGATCAAGTTTTTAAAAAGCTGTATTCATTCTAATTTAATACACCTATAGAATGTCTTGGAAATTAAAATGTTCAAAGTGGCCCCCATAACGCTATCATATTACTATTTAGATGGTTTTGTTTTATTTTTCAGCACCTCCTAGATGTTATTTTAATGCATCGCTATTACGGAGGTTTTACTCGTCCAGGACATTTTACAAGTTTTTTTAAAAACGGGTTGAGTTATACAGTATGTCTACGGATTGGGTTTACAAGAGGACAAATGGACTAAAAATTAAAAGATACGAAAAAAAGTCACTCTTAATAAACGTTTTTGCTTGTCTAGAAAATACGATTCATCATAAGAAACTTCAATTTTTTTATACAGAGTGGGTAAAAACTGCAAAAATGTTATTTTGCTCAAGAGTAAACATATTTTATTTTGAAAGATACGAAAAAAATCCACTCTTAATAAACGTTTTTGCTTGAATAATGAATAGGTAATACTTGTTGTCAATGTCTTTATTTAATGAAGTAATTATAATAATAATACGAACATTTTTATTAACATGAAAATAATACGATAACGATTTCATAATTCAAAAACTCCACCCCCATACTCGACACATTTTTCTAATTGCTTTCTCAAATAAGTGAAAGAATTTCTGATTTCTTCCTGAGATATCGATTGGACAGCCTGGATAATTCTGCCCTTCAGCACTTCAATATCATTTGGTACTGCGGTAGCAAAAACAATTTGTTTTAAACGGCCCATAAAAACATATCCGCCAAGGTTAAGTCGAAGTTTCTTGGGGGCCACAAAACTGGGCCATTCCTGCCAATCCACCTTGGACCAAATCTGCGGTCAAGCCATTCTCTAACCTCACGAGCGAAATGAACTGGACAACCATCTTGCTGAAAATACATATTTTGTCGAAAATTTAATGGTAGATTTTCGAGCTCATCATTGAAAAATGTATCCAGCATTTCTAAATATGATAATCTATTGTACGTGTTATCAAAAAAATACGGCCCTATGATGCCATGGATGGATATCGCGCACCACACGTTCACTTTTGTGAAATATTGTTTTCTCGTCATAATTCTGAATTCGGGATTTTCTAAAGCCCAGTACCTAACGTGCTGGGTTGCAGCGGTTCCATTGGTAGAAAATGTACATTCATTAGAAAACATGATACATTTATAAAAATCAACATTTCCACTTAAAATTTTGTCTCCTATCCACAAGCAAAAATCAAGTCGTTTCGCATCATCTCCCTCTTCCAATCTTTGATTAAAGTGCGGTTTATACGGATACAATTTATTTGCTTTAAGGATCTTCTGAATTTGACTTTTTTTCACAACTTCCAACTGAGTAACACAATTTCTTATAGACTTCATAGGATTTTCTTCAACAGATTAAAGAACTGTAGCAGCATCATCATAGTCGTATTTCTTTTTTTTTTAGACCCTAAACCGAACCAGTTCTCTGGAACATTTTTATTAACTTACAGATTGTCATCCTAGTTATTGGGCCTACAAATTTCTCGGTAAATTGTTCCATGACGTAACGGTATGAAACTTGACCATCCCCATAACATTGTATTATAAAATCTCATTGTTCAGTAGATAGCATTTCTACTTAAATAATAACTTCATTAAATAAAGACATTAACAAGGATCACCTATTCATTATTCAAGCAAAAATGTTTATTAAGAGTAGATTTTTTCGTATCTTTCAAAATAAAGTATGTTGACTCTTAAGCAAAATAACATTTTTGCAGTTTTTACCCACCTTGTATACAAAAATTGAAGTTTCTTATGATAAATCGTATTTTCTAGACAAGCAAAAACGTTTATTAAGAGTGGATTTTTTTCGTATCTTTCAATTTTTTGTCCATTTCTCCTTTTGTAAACCCCATCCGTAGACATAATGTACCTATATGAACAAACTATATATTTTAAAATCAGGGAAGAAATACCTTTCTTAAAAATGAAAAATATATAGGGTGTTATTAAAAAAATAACAACTTTACGCCACAGTTCCCTTTTTTAATCCCAAATCGCTTTTTAAATGGCAATTTTAGATTCTACTGTCAAATATATTGATAGATAGAGACGTCTTTATTTTTTAACTCGGCGAAGAGCAGCATTGCTGTTTACTTAACCGAGCATATACAATACAAAAATATACATTTACAATCAATACTTATAGGTACTTATTTAGGAAGAATTGGTAGTAGTAGGCACTATATAATTTTGTTAATTTATTAAATTTGTTATAATAATATAACGCATTAACTAAAGATCTTTTAATTAAAAAATAATTTTTGCCGGCATATTATTTAAAATATCAAACTTTTAATATTTACCAAGCAAATAACTAATATTTGGGAACTTGTCTCGATTTTCCGAATTAAATAATTTTGGAATCACATAATTGTGATATATTAAGTAGATCATTGTGTCTCACGATTGTGGGTTGTAGATCGAAATAATAGCTTCTCTAGCAGTAGTGCCGCTGTCGAGCAATCTGTGTAAAAAACATGCCATATGCAATTTTAGTCTATCCTGAACGTTCAGCCATTTTAAGTCACGCAACTTATGTGTTACGTGGTCTCTTAACCTAAGGTTGTAAATAAAGCGAATAAACGAATTTTCAATTCTCTGCAATCTATCCTTAGACTGATAATCAAGGCATGGGCCATAAACGAACGGAATTGATATGCGAGAGAACAAGAGATTAGCATAACTGCCTTTTTAAAGACGTGCTCATTATATTCTTATTCTTATATAAGTTTCTAAGAGACATGATGACTTGAACTACCTTGCAGACTTGACTTTTAAATCTAAGATTGCTGTCTAAAAGAACTCCCAGATTTTTGTATTCTTTTACCGCAGGGATATTTATATTTGATATATTAAGCTTTAAGTTTTTATTCGCCCATTCCCTATTTGGTCCGAAGAACATAACGGCTGATTTGTTCGGATTTAATTTTCGACAATTTATAGTAAAGTATTCGTAGATATTACTAAGACATCGGTTCATGCTCTCAGCCGCCGCAGCTGCATCGCTGGGGGCAAAACTGATACGTAGCTGCGTCATCTGCATCATCTGCGTAGCTGCATCATCTGCGTATCTTTGCATGTCGCAACCTACCACACACTTATCCCTGTCAAAAGTATAAATTAGAAGTAGTAATGACCCCAGAATCGACCCTTGAGGTACTCCCTTATCAATTAATAAGGGTTCAGACAATTCACCGTCAATAAGTACACGTTGTGATTAACCAGAAAGATATTCGTTAAAAAAAATGCATCGTTTAATAATGAAGTTTGGCACATAAAAGGCGCGATAATCTAAAGTGTCAAATGCTTTACTATAGTCCAACAATACCAAGGCTGATGTCTCTCCGCGATATACAAGATGGCTATATGGGTTTTATTAAAAATACAGGGAAATTCAAAAATTAGGCTCCTGTTCAGTCCTGGTTGGATGACCCTGTACATTTAGTTGTTTTTCTTGGAGTTACGGAAAATAAGTTTTTCTTATCTACAAAGGTGTATAACAATAGCAATAAATTTTGATGGACAGATTTTAAATTTGAATTCTAGAACAGAAATATCGCCAAAAAAATAAATACTGAAGCCTGATGGCACGTAAATGATAAAACATCCTTAATTAATGTAATACACATTTTGAACTTGAATACATTTCTTTAAGGTGTAGCTTTGTTCAATTGTATAAATCACTAATATTTTTGTTGTTTTAGAGCACAGTTACGATAGCTCTGGGACCTTTAGCTGGCTTATTTTTTGGAGTTTTTTTAGCACCACTGTCAGATTATCTTATCAAAGAAAAATATCTGCGAATTGTTAATGCAAGAAGAATATTCCAGACTACTGGTAAGATTTGAATAAATTAAAGAAACTCGATAACATGTGGGATTGTTCACTTTTGGGATTACGGTTCTGCAAAAAAATATAATTGTACCGGGTGTCCCACTAAGAATGGCCCTCGGCCGTATCTCAGAAAGTTTTAGTCGTATGGACTGCCGACATTTTTTTTTAAAGAAAAGTGATCATAAGTAATTGCTGGAAATTATTTTCAAGTTTCTCAGTCGAACACTAGGGGGCGTAACCGTAACGGTAAATCATAAAAACTCAGTATTTTCAAAAGTTGCCTTGTTAAGGTGTATTGAAAGTACCATTTTCGTTTACTTTGAGACTTTCTGAACAAAATTCACTCATTAAACGTCTTTGTCAGTTTTAAAATAAAGTGGTGGGGGAAGGTTGAACATTATTTTAAATAAATGCTCATAACTCCGGGTTGGCTCAATAGAATTCAGTAAACTTAGTTTTGTTAAAATGAGTTTTCCTTACTTTATATTCCAGAATATAAACTATGACAATATGATTTTTAAAGTAGGCGCTAGAGGGAGTTATCTTACAACTTAACAAACATTGCGCGTTTTTTCGAAAGTATTAAATGCAATAGCATATTTCATTTCACCTCATTACAAAAATGAATAAAGGCCTAAAGAACTGGCGCAAGCTACAACTTGATATCTTTTTTTAAACCGGAAATAATAACAAGAACAAAAATAATATATAATAGTACGAAAACGTTGGGTTAAACAATTAAACATTCTACTGTCATATCGGCGCCTTTTGGGGTATCTCATTGCCTAAACCCTTGTGGCAATACTTGCATTGCTCAAACACTCAAAATACAAAGCAATGATGTCAACCGCTTCTTCAAGTAAAAGAGGCATTTTTTAAAATGGCACAACACTGTGGACTCGATGAAAATTTTGACGTAATAATAATTTGAAAGCACCTAATTCTATATCATATTTTGTTTTTTCATGGCCTATTTGACTTTTGAAAAAACCTTTACCGTTGAAACTTCAAAACTTCCGTGTTTATTTTTGTTCTTAATAATATCTCCGGTTAAATAAAAGATATCAAGTTGTAGTTTTTGCCAGTTCTTTAGGCTTTTATTTATCTTTGTAATGAGGTAGAATAAGATATACTATTGCATTTAAGACTTTTGAAAAAACGTGCAATATTTGTTAAGTTGTAAGATAGCTTCTTCTAGCGCCTACTTTAAAAATCATATTGTCATAGTTTAAATAGTGAAATATAGAGTAAGGAAAACTCATTTTAACAAAACTAAGTTTACTGAATTCTATTGAGCCAACCCGAAGTTATAAGCATTTATTTAAAATAATGTTTAACCTTCCCGCACCACTTTATTTTAAACCAGACAGAGTTAGCCTACACCTACTCCTAACCGAGTATATATAGTATATATATCCAGAGAAAGTACCATAACACTTCAGTTGTTTTCCCCCAAAAATAATCTTTTTCCTTAAATCTTTATAACTTTTATTAGAGAAAAGAATTTTCTCAACCTTCAACTCATTTCTTATATAACTTCATCACCATGTTTTCTTACCATATGTGCACCAACTAATTATGTACACATATGAGGCTTCTGTCTTGTAACCACATATAACTTCTCCTTCTTACACCGTATAGCAAGATTCAATAACTCAATTTCAACAATATGCTTCACCTCTAAAGTCTCATTCCCACATAAAGGTCTTACCTCGTTATTTTACATTTAAAAAAATAACAACGGTTATCCCAACTCTGTTAACTTGGTAGTATGTTTTTATCTCGTACTTCTATGGAAGTCTTTCAACTTGTATGACAAAAAAAAATGGATAAAACAAATGGCAGTGTTGTGCATGTAAATGGACTTTTAGTGCGTGAACTAAATACCGACCGAGTTTTCGTCTACTGTCTGAACTTTAATAATAAATGTAATAAACACTATACTTACCCTGGTGGTAAACTAGTTAGTTTCTGGATTTAATGTCGAGTATAGCAGTGGGCAATTTGAGATAATTTTTTTTAACTGTACCCTTAACCCACAAGAACGTAACTATTGAGATTACAAAACTTTACTTACAACACGCGTTTTTTTATGTCTTTTCTTGGCAACAAAAAACAAGAGAAATAAATGGCGCCAAACGGCATACCGTGATTCACGGCCCCTGAGAAATAAATGGCAGTTGTTTTGACCATTGACAGTAAAGAATGACATGTTGCCTTTATACAGGGTGTCCGGTAACTTATGGGCCGTAGAGTAACTGGAGATACTAGACATCAAACTAAGCCGATTAAGTCATATAAGTTTTTTCGGATTGTTACTCGTTCTAGAAATACAGGGTGCTGAAAGTAAAAGTTTATTCTCAAAAATAAGCCATTATTTTAAAAACGGTTTAATGAATCGAATTGAAAGTTGGCAATGTTATGTTTTTATGAACAAGAATTCTTAAATTTTTTCTTACCTGTAATATTAGGTGTTTTTCAATTATAGTTTCTTACAGAAGGGCATTTTCTGAGTCAAAAAGTGTATTTGATTGATCTTAATACCTTTAACGGTTTTCGAGATATTTTCCTTTAAACATCCCAAAGCACAAAAAAACATAGTACATAATTAAATTATTATTTTATTTATCAAAAAAAAAACTTCTACTAGATACTAGACATCAAACTAAGCCGATTAAGTCATATAAGTTTTTTCGGATTGTTACTTGTTCTAGAGATACAGGGTGTATATAATTTATGTATTATTAATTTAATTATGTACTATGTTTTTTTATGCTTTGGGATGTTTAAAGGCAAATATCTCGAAAACCGTTAAAGATATTAAGATCAATCAAGTACACTTTTTGACTCAGAAAATGCCCTTCTTTAAGAAGCTATAATTGAAAAATACCTAATATCACAGGTAAGAAAAAAAATTATAGATTTATGAAGCCCAGTGTATGCAACTAGCGCCCTCTAGTTTCAAACTTAAAAATTTCTACAAATTCTTATTTCTTGCTCATAAAAACATAACATTGCCAACTTTAAATTCGATTCATTAAACCGTTTTATAATTATGGCTTATTTTCTAGAATAAACTTTTACTTTCAACACCCTGTATCTCTAGAACGAGTAACAATCCGAAAAAACTTATATGACTTAATCGGCTTAGTTTGATGTCTAGTATCTCCAGTTACTCTACGGCCCATAAGTTATCGGACACCCTGTATATCGCTTTGATGTAACATTTGTTATGTAAAAATGCAGTTTTGTATTTTATGTATTATAGAGGTAATGTAGAATTAGAGATATAAAATTAATAACGTGGCATTTTTAAAATCCGCTATAGTCTTTTATGGCGCAGTGCTATAAATATGACGTAAAATCAAAATAAGTAAATATTTTGGTTTGAATTTATATTACAGCGAGGTTCAAGTCATAAAAGTGTTTACTGGGGAGCGATTCTTAATTAAGTGGGTTGTGTTTAAAATATTTTGATCATTTTTGCAGTATACCATCTAATCAAAAGCATTGAAAGCTACATTACAGAAAAATATATATAAAGAATAGCATTACTCTGAAATTGTTGTCAATAAAAATTTTAGGATAATTAAAAATTAATTGGTAAATTTTGTTTTGGTTAAATGCTAATATTTTTGGCCTTAAAACATAGTGATTAGAACATGGTTTTATTGGGAACTAATATATTTTTTTCGAAAATGCTGTTTATTAAACATATTTTTTTAAATTAATTGTCAGAATTGACTATTACCAAACGGTACATGAACATTATTAAACATTTTGAATGATCTCTTGTTAGTTCTACCGTTTTTTTTAATCTTCCTGAACATATGTCCATGATATAGTTTCTCCGTCGAAAATCTTGTTATAGCAAAATATTTTCAGCCTGTATATTGAAAGTTGTGAATACAAACTCGTTTTTTTTAACAAGTAACTCACTCTGGCAATTATTATAGGTATTATTGGCACTTCAACGACCCTAGTATTGATGAGCTGGATACGTCCTGGTCAAATGGGATGGATTATTATAAGTCTTTGTATTGGAAATATATTCACGACAGGATATTCAGTCGCTGGCTGCTCAATAAATATTATGGATATCTCTCCTACTTTTGCTGGCGTAATAGGAGGTTTTTCTGCAACATTTAGTCAATGTTTTGCACTCGTAGCTCCTATGACAATTGATTGGATTATTATAGATGAGGTATTTATATATGTTTGAAGGTCGGAGACAATGATGTTTCTTTACTGATAAAAGAGTTTTGGACTTGCATTGTCTTTATTTGTTTTATACCACGTTTCAACTGGTAAGTATCTCCAGCCGTCTTCAGGTGAATACTAAATAAGTAAAGTAACTACAGCTCTATTTATACTAGCTAGATGCACTGAAGCATGACTGAGATGAACGCAGTCATGCGTTTAGTTCGTGTGCGGTATTTTAAGTTTACATCTACCTAACAAAGGTTTCCAGATATTTCTTATATCTAATGATAGCTTACTAAAACAATCTGGGTTCTGGTATATGGTAGCAGCTTCCTTGAACGTCCTCTTTCTCCAATGTGGTTCTTTATACAGGATTTGAGCTTGTTTCCACTTGATGTGATAACCGTGTGTCCATGGTCAGCTGCACTTGATTTTTCGGTTTCTCCTTTAAGCGTGTTGTTTGTATGTTCCTTGACCCTAGTTTCAAGTGGCCTTAGAGTCTCACCAATGTAAGATCGGCCACATTCTCAGGATATCTGGTAGACACAGTTCTTCCTGTCTTTTTGACTTGTTGGTTTCCTCCTTTAGGAGTATCTGAGAGATTTAGAAGACTAGGACAACGATACAACATCAATACGGTATTCAGCTCGAAAGACACTTTAAGAAGCCACCTGACGAAGACGAAACCAACAAGTCAAAAAGACAGGAAGAGCTATGTCTACCAGATCTCCTGCGAATGTGGCCGATCTTACATTGGTGTGACTCTAAGGCCACTTGAAACTAGGGTCAAGGAACATAGAAACAACACGCTTAAAGGAGAAACCGAAAAATCAGATGCAGCTGACCATGCCTGGACACACGGTTATCACATCAAGTGGAAAGAAGCTCAAATCCTGCATAAAGAACTACATTGGAGGAAGTTCAAAGAAGCTGCTACCATATACCAGAACCCAGATTGTTTTAGTAAGCTATCATTAGGTATAAGAAATATCTGGAAACCTTTGTTAGGTAGATGTAAACTTAAAATACCGCATACGAACTAAACGCATGACTGCACCCATCTCAGTCATGCTTCAGTGCATCTAGCTAGTATAAATAGAGCTGTAGTTACTTTACTTATTTAGTATTCAACTGAAGACAGCTGGAGATAGTTACCAGTTGAAACGTTGTGATATAAAACAATGCAAATTCAAAACTCTTTTATCAGTCGAGGTATTTATATATGTATGTATTGTTGGGGACATGGAAATCAGGGCAGCATTTTTTTCCTATGAATAACTTACTTTTACGAATCAGTCTGAAAAATTACCATCAAATATACCATTGACAGAAATTGTAAACTTATTGTGCTCAGAACGATACTCAACAGGTAACATTGATCGTGTTGATTAGAGAGGGGTTTCTGAAAGAAGCCTTTAGACTTCAAATTCCAAAGAGTACAGTGAAATAAAAATCCACTGGATGGCATTCTTTGGAAAGGAGAGCTGGTACAAGCAATAATTTATTTAACTCAGTGATTTCAGCTCATGCTGAAATAGTTCAGTTAGAGAACTGCAGGATGCCGATATAGGGTGCTACAAATTCGTGTGTGTACAAGGGGATCTCAAAAACGGTAAGAGATACAAAGATCGTTAATTTAAGGCAAAGTTGCGTATTTTGGGGCTTAATCATTTGGTGAAAGAAAATGCTAAATATTCCACATTCGACGTTTTGTTCTTTAGATATCTACTAACCTTAAGTCAATTTTTTTAAATATGGACCTGGAATTTTAAAAACTTTTTTAGGGACTTCTACGTTTTGGAAATTTAATACATTTTAAAAGTTTTTAAAATTTTAACGTTTTGTCATCAAATATCACATCATTAATATTTCAGATTATTCTTTCTTTATTATTACGGCCCTGGAAATTATATTTAGGATAACTGAAATATTAAAATTACATTACGAGAAGTTATGGCATTTAGGCCGTTTTATTTCAATAAGAGTTACCGTAACAATACTCTAGGAAGTAAGTAAGTTTCTAAGACATGACCAGTAATTCTATTTTTTATTAGTATATCATTTATTTTATTAATATAACGTAGTCTTAAGTCCTATGGTTTTTGCCTTACACCTAGACCGAAATACTGTAATACAGAAAAAAATTAATGCTCTCGAGTAAAGAAAAGGTAACTGGAGTTAATGCGCTTAAATTTATTTCAAAAACAATTTCAATTTTTTTTTACTGTTTATACGGTCTGATAATGCCAGTTTCTGGCGAAACATAAAACAAAAATAAACAGACAAAAAATATTTGAGGCCGAGACTTAGGGTCTTTTCTCTTACAAAACATAAAATATCAGGTTTTTTTGAGTAAAAATTGACGGATTTTTCAAATCAGAAATCTTTTTTTTTTTTGGTTTGGCTCTAAATGTTTAGGACCGTAATGAAATAAGAAGATAAATTGAAAAAATATGTTATTAAATGGCGAAACGTTAAAATTTCAAAAACGTTAAGTTGTATTAGATTTGTAAAGTTTAGAAGTCCCTTAAACTGTATTTAAAATTCCAGGTCCGTATTTAAACAAAACGACTTGAGGTTGGTATTTAAAAAACTAAATGTTGAATTCGAAAACTAATAACGCCATTTTGTAGAACCTAAAAGACGGTTATAAAAAAGTGTTTTTTTTTGTTCTTTTCCCAAGTCAGAAACGTAGGCGCAAAAAATTAAAAACCAAAAAATAGAAATTTCGTTTTTTTTTTGGATCTCTCCAAAAACATTCGGAATATTTTCAATTTTATTTTACCAAATTATTAGGCCCCAAAAGACGCAACTTTGCCTAAATTTAACCATCTTCGTATATCTTACCGTTTTCGAGATCCCCTTGTACACGCATACGAATTTGTAGCACCCTGTATATATGTTACTAGGACGGTATGAGATAATGAACTTTACCGTACGTGTAATATACAACATTTTATTTAACACCTAGATTTTTTTTTATGTTTTTAAAATGGCTTTTATATTATACCTTACAGAAGAAATGACATAGACTGACGGAACAAAAAAAAATCCATGTAAATATTCATAATAAATAAGCATTCTTTTGAATAAATAAATTGTAAAAAATTACCGTTTTTTAAATAAAAATTAGTATGGTGCAGGTGAGTTCGTTACATCACTAGTACGAAAATATAACAAATTTATTTATTGGTTTAAAAGATAAAAGGTAAAAGCTTAGTTTACAAAAATTCACAAAAAAGTTTTGAAATGTCAAAATAGTGCCCGGATTTCCATGTCCGTAACTGTACATAAAGGGACATTATTTTATTATTTATTTATATATTATTTATTATTAGATTCCCCTATTGACTAAAATAAAATAATAATTACGTATTTCTCAAAGGTTTTAAACGAGTTTTACATGAATAAGTCAAATTTGATGTTAACAAAAATTTGTAGATAGGACATCATATTGGATTTTTTTAAATGGCAATACTTAATAATAGGCATGCTGCATTCGATTTTTTGTTCCAACTTTAAAAATATGTAGTGGTCAATATTTATTTTCAACCGTTCCGGATATGCGAATATCCACGTTTTAAATTATTTTTCACTCCATTAAAAAATACAAACTTTAAGTTTAAAGACTCAATTTCTTTAGAGTTATATGATTTTCAATGGACGAGCAAACTATGCTATTGTCTAATATACAGGGTTAGGAAAAATAACCAGAACGATCGATTATTTAAAAGATACATGATTTAACAAAAAATTTCTTATATAAAAGTTTCTGTACTTATTTCCATTTCTGTTACGAAGATGAGGTGCTTCAAAAATTGCACCATTTGAGTTTGCCTTTTAAGTGTTCTACTTCATTAAAAAAAAAAGGAATTGTTAGAGATTCTTGACATAAAGCTCGTTATTATTCCAAAATACACTTTTTAAAATAAATGTGTCTGGAAACAACCTAAAGTATTTGTAAACAACATAGTAATAACTGGAGAAACAACAATTTAAATACAAAGTTTCCCAGTTAAAAATTACAAATACTGATGGTCTCATTGTAGTACAATTGCTGGATGCACGTCATAACTCGCAAATACTTAATCATAACAGAAACAAAAAATAAGGTAGTTCTGTTATTAATAATACAATAATTAATAATTATAGGGGCTTGATAATTGACATAAAATTCGTTTTGACAACCTTTGTCATTTCAAGTCAAGAACTTTATCCGTTAAAACTGATTTGAAAGCAAAAAATAGTTAATATATTAATTATATAACATATTCTGAAAATGTGTCTTATTATTCAGAAAAAAAATAAAATGCTTATTTAGAATTTTTTTTTAAATCCTGACAGGATTGAAAAAATATATGTTTTAATCAACGACATGACTCAAATCAAAAATTACGTCAGAAGCGTGCATCCAGCCAGTAATTGTATTGACTTTATAATATTTTTTATAATTAGTATTGCTTATTTTAGAGTGATCGAAGCCAATGGAGAATATTATTCTATATAACCTTCGGACTTGTTTTATTTACTGCTATTTTTTTTGATATTTTTGCTACTGATGAACGAAAATGGGACAATGATGATGACGATCATATATAGTCGATTTACTTATATTATTAGGCTGGCATAATTCAAATTTTACTTTTAATCAAGAAGTAATTACTATAGAAGCGGTTTTTGCATCAAATAAAAGAAAAAATTGAGTAAAATAACGTATTCCAAAACACTCTTGAGATAACTGGATTTATGTCTACCATAATGAAAAAAAAAAAAATCAGTAGGACTTAATATTATCAAACATTTAGCGTACTACAAAAATCATTAAAAGAAAAAGGTAAATATATACATTTCTGCATTAACCAACTTATATACATAATTTATTACATTTACATAATTATTACATTTTTTATTTAACTTATATTTTCTATAATTCTACATGTAGGTATTTACTTACAGTTACAATTTTTTAAGGTATACATTTGTGAGTAATTTTCAAAGGCAGTATAGGGGATCATAGTTTAAGATACTTATGACTAGAATTGATTCCTGTTTAACCCATCCATTGGCGTTACCAACAGCAACCGCATCACATCTATGTGATGTGTCTACAAAATAAAGTACAAATATAGTATATTACATAGCAAGTGATGAAAGTGATACTTTTCAAACGAGGAGATATTTAGCACGAGGCTTTAGCCGAGTGCGGAAATTCTTCGAGTTTAAGAATAATCACTTTCACACGAGTAATGTACACTATTTTTCCTACGACCACTAAGAATTATTAAAAAAAACCTTTGATCTGTAAAAAAAATATTTCAACTCTAGAGTTGGCACTTTAAATGCGATATTTACAGTATCTTTTCTTTCATCCAAAACAATACCGTTGACATACAATATATTTTTGAGCCAGAAGGCATATTTTAATTCGGTAAACCTAGCAATAAATTTAATTACTTTGCAAACTTTTGCGCAGAAACAACTTCGTATGGAATATGTAAATTAAATGTAGATGTCGGCCCGCCGAGTGGCCACTTATTTTCGGCGCATCGTACCGTATTTCTGTCGGGTCTCGTGTTTACTTATTCCCAATCTTAGTCGGCGCTCTACTGACCCGCCAGTTAAAACTACAAATTAACCAACTCTATTAATAACAATAGGCATAGTTACACCATCATAAGCGTCCGTACCACATAGCAACATTATTTGGTTTTTAGGTATACTTTAGGGTGAGTCATTTATCTTAAGAACTAGATTAGATACATTTTGAAATACAAAAATTGTCGGGATCATTGAGATGTACATTTTGAAATTATACTGGAGTATAATTTTTTTTTATGAAACATTCTAGATATTGTACTATTTTCCAATTCCCCACTAAATTCTACGCATATTTTTTATAAACTGTAATAATATGTCTAAATTTAATAGTTTTTAGGACTTTTAAAATATGGCATTTTGAGATATTGACAGGCTGTGACATTAGAATCTGCATCTTGAAGAAAAATAGTTTTTACTTCCTATTCTCTATCTAAAAGTCACAACTTCCGGTTTAACATGTTAAATCAGAAGTTGGTCTCTTTAGATAGAGAATAAAAAACTAAGATGGGGAGGTAAAAACCATTTTTCTCTAAGATGAATCGTTCCAATGTTACAGTACAAAAACTATTGAATTTAGACATATGAAATTTACAAAATAGGGTAGAATTTTATGGGAAATCAGAAAATAATATAATATATAGGGGGTTCCATTTATAAAGCCCATGTTATATTCGCCACGTTTTTTTGGGCCATACCGGATACTCCAGAATAATTTAAAAATATGCACTTCACTGGTCTCTACAACTTTTGTATTCCGAGTTTTTATCTAATTTTTAAGAGAAAAAAGAAAATGAACTTTCCTCTATCGTTGACTCACCCTGTACAATCAGATTTAATCCAAATTAGAAAGACGAAGTGGCGTATCAAAGTGGGAAAAATATTAGCCTTTTGAAATTAACCTGTTTTCCAACTCAAAGAACGTAAAAAATGTATCTATTTCCTGGTAACTTTAACAAAGAATCCCTTAAACGGCAGTAGAATTTTGAGCTTGCATTGTCTACATTTGTTTTAAATCACTACGTTTCAACTGGTAAGCATCTCCAGTCGTCTTAAGGTGAATATTATTCATATATTTAGTGATTCAAACCAAATAAAGATAATGCAAGTCCAAAACTCTACTACCGTTCAAAGAAACAATTGTTAGGACTATTGTTTCTAAAGACTGGTCTGGTTGGTAAGCTTACCAGGAGATGGATATAGCGGGCCTTAATGTAATGCGAGAACCCTAGATTTTTATCGAAACATAAATTTGCAACACGTAGTGGCGTAGGTAAAAACAAATATTACCATATCAGATGGAGGCTTCTTGTGATGGTCCAACTATGCCAATAATCATCACGTAAATCA
The DNA here is from genome assembly GCA_935413205.1 of Polydrusus cervinus. NCBI lineage: Eukaryota > Metazoa > Arthropoda > Insecta > Coleoptera > Curculionidae > Polydrusus > Polydrusus cervinus. The sequence goes on from OW284514.1 coordinate 51,551,260, forward strand.
AATTGTCTCAAGACGATTTGGAATAATATGTTATTCTGCAAAATTTCCTCTTTTATTTGATGCAAAAATCCTTCTATAGCAGCTACTTCTAGGTCGGACAGGAATTCTGCCGGTCTATATTAGATGTGTAACTGATCTGAAGGAAAGCAAGAAGCAAGGAAACTTATACAATTCAGGAAAACAGAAACTTGGGTTTATAATTGGAAAACTAAGATAAGAAGATCTATTTAATTTAGATGATATACAACTAGATAATAAGAAGAAATTTTATATATATATTATAGATATCTGCAGTTATACATTATATTGCATAATACAAGGTCAACTTTTACATTGATAGAAAGTGTGCAACCTATATGGGGAAAAGTATTATATTTAAATTTAACCATTCCTTTTTTTTGCATGTCCCAAATGTGAAATTTAAATTGGAGAGGTAGACATGGTATACAAGAAAGAATTAAAATTAAAAGTAATTTTTATGAATTTTATTTTATTATTTAATTTTACCAAAACTACTTACTAGGAATATTCTAAACTAACATAAATCAGCAGTGTATAATAGAGAATGTAACTCATTCACCCTTAGAAGGGATAATGGATCTAAACTATTAAAGGATTTCTATGACCTAAATAATAATATTGAATAATCCATAACAATTTTACAATTTAATCATTATCCACTACGAGAATGGACCACTTCTTGAACATTATATCATTTTTAGTTTTTAAGTAAATATGTCATGGATACTTTCAAATAAAAACGGTATTACAGATTAATTTATTTTTATAGTTAAACTATGTCAATATTCGTTTTATTATATTATACAGAGTGTTATGGAATTGACGTATTATGTGGTGTCCTAGAGAAACACTCCATACTTTTTAAAATGACCGTTCAAGAAGTTGGATAAAGACCCCTAATATCACATCAAATTTTTCGGACGTCAATGGGAAAACCAGGACCTTAATATGAAAATATTTACCCTATTATTTTTTGGGTTGTATACTATTTACTTGTACACTGAGAGAAGATTCTTGCTGTTCTTATAAAAATCTTTATACCGCTTATAAAGAAAAATGCTAACATAGGGGACAAAAGAAAAACTACCTGAAATAGTAAAATTCATTTGGCTGTAATTTCTTTGCTGTCGTAATAAAGTCACTTTATAAAGAATGATCACTTAGCTCAAGTAAACAAAAATGTTGTATTAGCAAAGTAACTGACCATCGGCTATAAAGAGACTTTGCTAGAACAATAAAAATACTTTTCTACGCCATCCGCATCGTTTTCGAAACAACATTTTTTTTTCAATATCACTAGGTATAACATTTTGCTATATTGGAAAGATTTTTTTATTTACTTCAAGAAAGTTACTTTGCTGGGTCAGAATGTACCTACTTACTTCAGGAACTCTTTTTTAGCTACGGTAGCAACTAAGCATTGCTATAGTTGTAAAGTGGTTTATTATGACAGCACCACTTATTTGCTCTAATATATGGGGTGTCACAAAAAAGAAGCCGTATATTTTGTTGAATTTGTAATATACTCTAAAGAACATATTATGCTTAATAACACATTTATATAAACCAAGTTTTTTCACTTTGGGTACGTAGTTTCAAAAAATTTTGATTAATTTAAAATTGTGTTATTAAAACTAATATTTTCCATGCTATATCAAAAATTTAACATAGTATAAGGCTTATTTTTCAGGTAACTCCATCATATTTTACATCATGCAACTCCCCAAGTCGGAATAGGTTGTCAAAGATTTGAAACCTAAAAAAAAATATTTTTCTCTATATTATTTAATACAACACTTCATAACCTAAAAATAGTTTCAGTTTTAGCTGCTTAAAAAAACAATAATATTTTACTGCTTTTTTCTTTGAGTGGCTAAAACATATCTTATTAAAAAATATCTGTTCACTTTAAATTTAAACAAATATCCAAAAGGGAATGCCGAAAAAACATTTTTATGCATCTAGAATATTAGGTAAAATAATAATTACATTTTATTTTATTTAGAAAAAGAAAGTATTTTACTTTTGCGATATTTCTTAAAATCTTCCTTTTCAAAATCATACCGTATTTAAAACTTTGGTAAGTTGTCTTTTAGTTAAAGGACTTTTAGTTTGAATAGCATTTGCGAAAGAATTACTAATTTTCTTTTGTCTAAAACTTGACTCAAACAAAAATGATTATTAAATAAACAACAGTTAAACTAAACACATAACATAAAAAAAATAACATAAAACTAAAATAACTATGGTCTTTTAACACTGATATTAAAAATCTACACTGTCATTGATGCCACAATCCAATAAAGCACTGCATACTGGAAACATTTTTGAGCCAAGACAATTTTTATTGGAAAAAATGAGACAAATGTCGAGTCGGAATGGTCACCAACAACCGCCACCGATGCGACGATTTTACTTCATGAAGAAACGAGCATCTAAATATCAGAAAAAATGAAGTCCTGAAGACATGTGGAGATAGGAACGGGACGACTGGTGCGCACTATAAAAATTGGCCCAATCAGACTGAATTTGTCACCACGAAATAATCCGATTCGAACCGAACAGTTACGAATTTCCCAATTCCAACAAAAAATTTTGCTACCCCTTAAAAAACTCTTTAGAGCGCTAAAAAAGATTTTTTTTTATAAAATTTTTTTGCAAAAGCAGCAAACTGCATTACTTCCTCAGCAAAGCAAATGGTAGTCCTAGAAAATAATTTTTTATAAAGACTTACTTAGCTGTTGTCATAATGTAAGTTTTCTATAACAGCAAAGGTTTTTGTAACGGATATAAAGAGTTTTCAGGTAAATTGTTTCTTTAAATTCATTTTACTATCGTAGGTTGAAAATTTAATATTACAGCCAAAATTATCTTAGCAAAGAATTTCTTGCTGAAGCTTTTCTCAGTGTAAGATAAGTTGTCGGGCGTGTCATCGGAAATGAATTCAGACTTCCGTCTGAACAAATAACGGGGGAACTGTTTGTTTTACTTATTTAATACACTATTTAAATGTTTGTAGATTTTATGGTTAAATAAATAAATCCTAAATTTTGAGTAATACCGTAATAAATCACTGATGGCCTGGTGATTCTCTATCACTTTTTCTACAGTAGCAGCGCCACCGTCAAACAATACCAATAAAACAAATGATGCATTTTCTCATTTATTATAGCAATGTGACATTTAAAAATATTTTTCTGAAATGTTTATTCATATCAGGACTTAGAAGTTTATAGAGCGCCAACAATCTGTATAGATATATTAATTTTGGATTTTTTTGGTACATTAATTTCTTCTTTAAGTAAAATATAGATACGGAAAATTAATATAGCCGGTAACATCTTTCAAGTGTACTATTTTCATTTTTATTTAGATAGTTTAAAGTTTTGCTTTTATTTGGTTTGGTTTTTGGTACTTTATTACTCGAAAGAAAAGCTTTTTTAACTAAGCGCAGCCTAGTTAAATAGTAATTCAAAAACACAAAAGATATTTTGCAAAACAATTTTTTTTACAACTGTTAGTTTAAATATTACTGGACTTGCTAATTCCTTGCAAAACTAGGCCAAACTTTTAGTTCATTGCAAAGTCATTTGCGACAATACCATAAGCTAAGAATAAAGTGTCTTAACATAATTAGTAAGTGACGATTAAGTTAGTGCATTTCATTTAAGATATTTTTTATTAAATAAGAAAATATATTAATTTGTGTTTGTGAATGTGCAAAAAATTCTATTCTAGACTTATGATTACTGATGAACTTCCTTAGTCTTTTATTCCATATATAGCATTTCCTGCGGTGTAAAAGAGTTTCCAAATCTAAAAGAAAAAACAACTTATTGGCTGCGAAACTTGCAAAATCTTTTTAGGCCTTTATATACTTTGTGAGGTGCCTTCTAGATTTTAATATTTTTATATTCTAATAAATTGATTATACAGTGAGTCCCAGAAGTAATGTGTAAATTCATTTAAAATTCAGCGGTAAGTTTTTTGAAAAAACGCTCGTACCCGTCGATTTTTATTTTGTGGTAATTTCATGTATACAGGGTAGCTCAAAAATAAGTTACGACCATCAACTTCATTTTTTTCAAATAAAAACATATATTTTTTTATTTCATTTTTGAATTGAATTCTAAGCATGTTTCATGTACCAGGTCCTATACATAAACTCAACAGTTATTGAAAAAATTAGGATTGAACATATCATTTAGGGAATCCAACGATCTATCAAATCTTTTGGCAATATGGCATTTGGGGCTCTCTAATAAGTAAGAGTGTCACTGTCACCGTTTATTTCTATAGAAACTGTATTACAATTTTATTTCAAATAAGTATAATTATTGTCAAGCGTAGTTTCAAAGTTGCGGTTTTCACAATAATGGTGAAGTTAACGGAACGGGAAAAAATTGAAATTCTATGCATGGTTGGGTTTGGTGATAAAACACGTACTCAAATAGAAACAGCCCAATTATTTAATGAAATCAATCCTGATCGTCCTCCCATATGTCAAAAGATGGTGAGTAGAATATAGGCTAAGTTTAGAGATTGGTCTAAATCTGGTCGTCCTACTCGAGATGAAAATGAAAAACTTGACGTTTTGCTTTCTTTGGAAGAAAATCCATGTACCTACTCCCCTGTCGCACATTGGGGCCGATTTACATATGCCGAAATTTATTGTTCACCGAGTAGTTCAAAAGCACAAATATCACCCATACAAAGTTATTCCAGTGCACAAGTTATTTGAAGATGATTTCGATAGGCGAAATGAGTTTTGCGAACGCATACAAAATATGTGCATCTAGATAATAATTTAGTAAAAAATATTATTTTTTCGGATGAAGCTACGTTTGAATGGTAATGTGAACAGACAAAATTGTCGATATTGGGCAACAGAAAATCCGCATTGGATGATAGAGGTTTACAGCCAGTACCCTGAAAAAATAAATGTTTGGTGTGGAATCGTACGCGGAAGAGTAATTGGTCCATTTTTCTTTGAACAGTCTTTAACTGGACAAGTATATCTCGAATTTCTCCAACTTGAATTAATTCCAGCATTAGTGGCTTTATTTCCGAATCCATTGGATCCAGACTCCCCTGACGAAGAACTGATATTCCAACAAGATGGTGCTCCTCCGCACTATGCTGCCACTGTGCGCACATTTTTGGATGAAACCTTTCCTAATCGGTGGATAGGAAGGAGAGGACCTATTGAATGGCCTGCTAGGTCGCCAGACCTAACTCCGCTGGACTTTTTTTTGTTGGGTTACCTCAAATCAAAAGTATTTGTTAACAGGCCAATCAATATGCAGGAGATGAAAGAGAGGATCAGAAGAGAAGTGCGTGTCATAACTCCGGAAATGGTTGGAAACGTGCAAAGAGAGTTAATTGATCGTGTTAAATTGTGTCAAGCCGTAAATGGCACACATTTTCAACATTTAATTTGATTTTGTTGTGTTTTTTTAATAAACAGTTCTTACTTATAGATATGTTCAATCCTAATTTTTTTATTAACTGTTGAGTTTATGTATAGGACATGGTACATGAAACGAGCTTAGAATTCAATGCAAAATTTAAAAATGAAGTAAAAAATATATGTTTTTATTTGAAAAAATGAAGTTGATGGTCGTAACTTATTTTTGAGCTACCCTGTATACATGAAATTACCACAAAAAATACATTAAAAATAGAAATCGACGGGTACGAGCGTTTTTTCAAAAAACTTACCGCTGAATTTTAAATGAATTTAGATATTACTTCTGGGACTCACTGTATAGTGCTCACGTCGCTAACTAACTCGGTCTATAACAATATAGGACGGAAAATTATTTTTCCAATGGTATCTTAGGCACCATAGATTAATGTAGTAAGGGGCCCACATGCACCAGGAGCTTGTTACAATAAAGAAAATTAAACCAGGCGTTCAATCACTACTACCTGAAAATTACAGTTAAGACTTGCAAATATCGATTAAAGGTAAAGGGTTCACACGTTAAAACTACTTGCGAAGGCGGTATATGTTAAAATTTACAGAATAAACTGGAGCTCGACTAGCAATTTAATAGCGGTTAAGTAGAACGTCACTGCTTCTATGCATGCATGACTTCAAGCATTGTAATGGTGTGTTTACAGAAAGCGCTACGAATATAGCTGTGAGATAAAAATAGTTATAAATATATGTCCTCATGATCAGCTGCTGCAAAGATTCTCGTTTGTTAGATTACGTAATAGACGCACATTTTCTACGCAGTTATTTTTACATAAACTGCTTAATAACAACATTATTTGTGAAGAGCTGCTGCACAAACTAAACTTTAGAATTCCTTTTCTAAACTTCCGAAATTTATATACCTTCTACTTACCACCTTCATGAACCAACGCATTTAAATATTCTCATATCAATAGAATGTGTATATGTTATAATGACAATATCCATGCCTATAATGTCTTAGATTGTAGCCTTAGCACTGTCAAAAGACATTTTATATCACTAGTACCTATGCGACTGGACGTATGTAGTTACTTTTTTTCTTTTTGTAGGGTGCCTATGATTATTACTGTATTATTAAATATTGGTAATCTTTAGGTTTATTGTTAAATAATTTGTTTTCAATTTACCTAATTAAATTCTGTTTTCTGCCTGTTTTGTAACTGGGAAACTGTAAAACAGTGTATGAAATAAATAAATATGCGTAAGACAGATGTCGGGTTGCACAAAGATTTTTAATAATAATTAATTAACTATCCAGACACTTTGTCTGTGATATAAAGGACATTGACAGGCAATATTTACTCACAATCTAAGTTGCTTGATTAATAAATTAACATTTAAGATAACCGAGCCGCTTTGATTGCGAGAGAAGCATTTCTGCCAATGTCACCGTAAAAGCTGCTCGTTAGTTAATCATTATTAAACATATTTGTGCAACCCGAAAAGAGACTGCTAAATAGGTGAGTACTGAAATTTAAAACAAAATAACGAAGTTAACATAGTTAATCCACAATGCAATGGCAGTTTTCGTTTAAAAAATTGTACTCGTACTTACCTTTAAATAAAATCTATTATTAAGGGCAATGTTAAGAAAAAAAGAACATTGAGTATTTTTGTCAAAAAAGAAAAGAATTTTTAGGTACTGTTTTCGGTCCTTCATATTCCATGTATACCAGGGAAGGTCACAGAGAGAATTGTAGCATTCTTCCCACTAAAATTAAATATTGTTGGTATACATTGACAAAATAGTTACCATCTATATTTCCAGTATAGAGACATTCAAATAAGAGGTTTAAAATTTAGACCATTGAAATATTTAGATCCATATTCTTATATGTAGTTGTGTTTCCACAGTGGCATAATTTTATATGCCGTATGACGTTTTTGTGTTAATTTAATTTTTTTGTAGTTTCATCGTCTTACCGATAAATAATTTGACCGGGAAGTTGTTGCAAATACAGTTTTATGACCAAAGGAAGGCCCAGAAAAAATCTTTGACGATGTATTTATGAATTTTTGAGAAATGTTATTCCCAAAGCCGCTATAAGCAACGTTTTATCCCCACCCTGTACTATATATAACATACCAGTTGGACAAAAGTAGTACACGTTTTTATTAATTTTCATCAAATTATCTAAACACGGCCAGTTCAAAGGATTTAAAAAATATAGAAATATTTTTGTGTTAACTACTGTAAACAGCAAATTATAGGCATTTTATTTTAAAGCTGTTCATTCCTAAGCAAAGTTATGTCTCAAAGAACAGTGGTAAATTTCTGGATAACTCAAAATCGGATGAGTTAAAGTACATAAGATAGCCATGTTGATGAAGAGAGTGTGATGATCATTAGGGAAAATGTAGCTTCAGCTACACATATCTTTTATGTTAGGAACTAACAATTACATTTTTTTATTCAATGAGCTATCGCTTATACAATGGGGTAAAGGCAATCTGACGTTATGATCATTTAAAAATTTAAAACATTCTTCCTCCTCCCCCATATTTATTTAAATACCAAACAATTGCTAGTAGTTAAAGTGTTAGGTGTCAAACAAGTTTTCTAAACAATTTAGAGAAGGTTTCAAAGCACCTAAGAACAATTGACCATTGTATGAGTTTTTTACAAAAATAGTTAATTTTATGCACTATAATAACAATTCCGCTCTTGCGATAAACTTGGAAATTTAAAATTGTTTTTCAAGAACTTTCATAGCTCCTTTTATTAAAAATATTTTCTTCCCAAAGCTGTAGCGTAAGCGGATTTTAATATATGGCCGATGGTTATCCATAATAGACTTTTAAATTATAATTTATTTCAGCTATATACTTTTCTGAAATTCATATCTATACTTGTACACTTTTCTTCTTATTCGTATTACTTCTACTGTACTGTATCCATAAAGTAAAAAATGTAAATTATCACCTCATTCTCAAATTCCTGGCCTAAAATAGCTGAATATGTAGTAAGACTTGAGGTCACCAAGAAAACGCCTATCACCAAATAAATAGAAAGACCACCCTAAAAATTGAATAAGCTATTTAAATTTGGCAAGTAATGGTTAGGGTACATATTTCCATATGAATAAAAAATAATGAATTATTCCACAGTTGTAGTGGAACATAATACATTGTGTTATATGACTTCATGCGTACTTCGTGGCTGTCATTGGTGTCTTTTAATTTTAATTAGGTATTAAATTATTTATATTAAAAAATGTTCTGGTTACAACAAAATATTTAACCCTCCTACCCCCACATTCCAAACAATTTACCCCTCTTAGAATTTGATCCACCGTCGCCTTTGGGTCGAAACAGGTTCACACCAGTGTTCCCAACCATAGTGAAACTCTGCTAAGAATAGCTGAATTTACAAGAGCGACTTGAGAGGGGCAGCAAAATGAGAACAGAAAAGCGGATTTAATTTTTTTTAATTGCGTAGTAAAACGTCTAAAACAAATTAAACAACTTTCATTATTTTTATTTTATCTTTAATTTATAATGAAAATAGATCAATTGCATTGGGGAACAGCCAAAGTATTTCCGAGATCAAAATATTAAAATCTTACTTATTTTATTACACTAACTAATAGTCTGTCTTGCAAAAGTCTTAATTAACTCCGTTTATTAGATCCAAGTTAATTATAATAATAATTACCTGCCTGTCCTTATTGTATGGAAAAATTCAATCAATAAATGAGAAATACCGGGATTTATTATACCAGGTGTACTTTATAAGGGGTTTAAATAGATATAACTGAATTGTAAGTTAGTTCTATTTTAACCACCAGTTGATCAAGAGTTGTTCGTATTTAAGAAAAAGAATTTTGAGCAACATGTCGCAAGCTTGTGTAAATAAGGCGGATCATTTCTGTTGGACCTTTTAAGGGATTTAGAATGACCCAAAAAAGCATTTACATCAAGATGAAGTAGCCGAAGCGTCAGAAAAAAATAACACCATTTTTTAACAGGGAAAACAATTTGGTAGCCTGTAGGGACACTAAGGGATTAATGGCAGCTTTAAATCTGGACTATGATCCAAAACACTAGAGACTATTTTTATTGATACCTCAAAAGTAAGTCTTAAAGCTGTATTACTCCATAATGGAAACAAGTTGGAAGTTGCCCTTAGTCCCAAAACAATGTATTTAGAAGACTCCTCGTTTTTTATCGCATTGGCGATGTCTGGATAAAAGCCGATAGGGCATTACATACTTACACAGCATTGCCATTTTATATATAAAATATAGTAAATTTAAATTAGAAAAATTCTAGTCAATAGTAAAATTTAAAGCCCTAAGTAGAGGAAGGTGTAGCGGAATTAGAAAAAATTAGGCTGTAGCGAAGAGTAGCGGAAGTTGGTGGTGGTATCACTAGTTCGCAAAGTTCATTAAAGTTTTTTCTACACGTACTTACATATTTATAGACACCAATTGCAGCTATCTGAATTATAAGACTGACAAAGATAAAACCCATACATATGTTTTTAAAAATTTCTTGATTTTCAAAGTATATTCTGAAAAATAATAATTGACAAAATTATGAATGGACATTTTAAAATGCTAGTAGAAAATTAAAAACTACTTGATTTAAAAATATTGTGTCTAAATTTTATATAATCACATACATACAGAATGTTAAAAAAAATCTGGAATATTGCACATATTTCAAAAAGTACTGAATTTGTTATTTCAAATTTTAGATTTTTAAAAAACAAACTTTCTCTTAAAAGGCACATTTAACGATATAGAGTTTGATGAATTTATTTCAGAGAAATCAAATTTTAAATAAAATAACAAGAACACAATTCAGGGTCGCATTTATGTATGGAAATGGTCGATTATTTTTAAAAGTAAGATAGCTGGAGAAAAATATTAAACAGAAAAGTTTTATAGTCTATTTCAGAAAGGTGTAGAATAATAAAAGCTCATTAGGTATGCAAAGGGAGTACAGAGTGACCCAACGAATATTTAAACCACTTTCCTAATTTGGCATTGATTTCATTGCAAAATTTTTTATTTTCATTAAGTGCAGGTAGTACCACCCGGGTTTGGGTCAAATAATGGGTTTTGCCTATTGTTATCCATTCACAAACACTGAAAATGGTGTGACAAAGGCGTGTATTATGTACATAGTATTAGGTAGGTAGGTACACTTATTTTTTATTAAACATTATAAAAAAATACAAAATGCAAAAAACATTACACAAAAATTAAAGTATATAAAATTATATTATTCATCGTCATCTGAGGAACTGTCATCTCCTCTTGACTTTATAAATAACGGGTAGATGGTCCGATCGATCAGATGGTCAAGATCTCACATTTTCTCCTCTTCTTGAATTATATGATGTACTGCATTACGCCAGTTTTTTGATGTCACTTCCTTAATGGCTTTTTTAATAAAAAAATAAAAAATAGAAAAAATAGTATAAAGTACATGTTTAATAAAGCAATTAGAGCACTTGTCCCGTTATAAAACTTGTTTTCTAACATGGACGCGTGCCGTAAAATGATGCTTTATAAAACGTGCACTTTAATATACTATATTGGCATCTGTTGTCAAGATCACAACACTGACGACAAGAAAGTTGTTATGGAGCTAAATATTGAACTTGATGGACTAGAAGGTTAAGAATTTTTTTAATTTATTAGCAAATGATATTTAAAACTCGATATCTCGAAAACGATTAAGTTTGGGTTTATGGGGAATTTACCAATTTTTTTAGAATTTCACAAGTAATTGAAATATGGAATATGTCTCCCATTTAAACTAAAGTAAGTTATTCCATGACTCCTTGACTGATCCTGTATACTTAATATTTTTGAAGTAAAATTGATTTTAGAAAACCTTACAACTTTACTATTTAACATTTTTAGCTAGTTATATTACTTTTATAAATAATCGTATGTAGTTTTAAATGCAATTTAATCGTTTTAAAGCCATAAAAATTTTAATTAGTTAAATAGAAATTTTTTAGAAAATTTCTATAAAGTGATAATTTTTTTTCTTTTGGAAGATCATGTTTGGAGTTATAAGTGATAATAACCAGCTCTTTAATTATAACCAAAACTGCCATCCATTAAAGCTTTTAAATTTACTTCAATTCTGAATTTATTACTTTAAAAACAATAAGACAGTATGATCGTTTTAATTGTCTTTTTGTTCACTAAAAACACTAAATATACTAAATATCAAAGTTGGGCATTGCCAACATCCCCCCCCCCCCCCTTAGCTACGGGTCTATGACGAAACTAAAATACTTACAACTTAATTCTTCTTTCACTAGATATAATAAATCGTAATTCTGGGGATGCACTCCATTTAGAAAGATCCTTGTTTCTGCTAAGAAGCTTTTTGTTTAATTTAACTATTTCTTTATTTAGGACATATACTTCATTTTCTACAGCTATAGGTATTAACATCAAATTAGGTAAACAAAAAAAATACAACCCTAAAAATCCTGCAGAGATATAGTTCACCATATTTGCTATATTTGCTAGAATCAGATTCGTATCTTCTATGATGTAAAATAGAATTGAAATTGGACTTTTAAGGCTTAAAGTTATGCAACAATAAAGAAAAAGTATATGCATCATCATAACACCCTTGACGATTTTGAAAAGATGTTTCGGGTAAAATTTTCCATTGCTAACTTGATTCATAATTAGGTCTACGTTTTCGTTAAACTTTGTAAGAATTATTTTGTTATTCATCATCATTAAATTGAGGAGTATAAGCTAAAATAACATTAAAGATATTTATTATATTAAATAATTTGAACAATGCCTTCTATAAACGTGGAAAGTCTTCTAGAAAAAAATAATGGCGATCATTAAAAATTAAGAAGGTTTAAATTTAGTTCTATAGAAGAGTGAAATATTAAATTAAATTAAAGCTCTGTTCTCACAACAATCTTAAACTGCTCAGGGCCAATTCATCAATATACAGGGTGATTCACGGTGGATGGTACGTTAGAAGTATATGACGAACCAGTTAACGAATCGTTTTGAAAATTTGGTTGTTTATATAAACGGACATGCTCTATTTATCTAAAATATTTTTAATGATGCAGTGTTGCCACGTCTACCTAAAATTAGTAGCAACTTCGTTATTTTAAATAGAACACCCTGTATTTTGATAAATTTTTGAACCCTCTATTACTTTCTTAACAACTTTATTTAATATTATTCTATACTTATCTCTTACCGTTTCTAAGATAATAATTAAATTGCATTTTTTTGACAAAAAACGTTAACTTAAAAAAATGTTGATATTTTTGAACTCTGAAATATTAGAGCCCCGAAAATTGGTGGATGGGTAAATATTACCAGGGGGCTTTTAACCCTATGCCGAAATCTTAGTTGCGATATACAGGGTGGTTTAAAAATAAAGTTAATTTGGGGACTTCAATAGGTGACCATAAGTATATTTTTTTAAATGTAACACCCTGTATATTATCACTGATTTAAAAAGCTACTTAACTTGGCTCTTTATTTTTGTATAACATATCTATAGCTAACTAGTCAAGTTTTTGACTTATAAGCCATTATTTGTAAAATTTGGTCAAAAATTTAATTTCCTTTTGATTTTTAGTAAGTATGCCATGACAAACTCTTGTTTGACATAAAAATTATGTCACTCTCATTATTGTTGTGGTATTTTATTAAATATTGTCGACTGAGATACTGAATGATTACAAAGCATGGAAGAAATCTATTCGAACGCAGTACTTATGAAGTTATTTATTTTATTTGGACAGTGTGATCAAATTATCGCTAGAACATGTATAAAGTTTAATGAAATGTACCCAAATCTACCGCCAATGAACTTAAGGAAATTCTTACGGATCCATAAAAATTTTACTGAGTTTGGTTCAACTTTAAAAGCCCCAAGAAACTTGCCTCGCCAGATTAATGTTTTGGCTTATTTTCATGCATTTCCTCAGTCGTCAATACGTTGTGCTGAATATGATTTAGGTCTAACATATTCATCAGTCCAGAGGATTTTAGAACAGCATAACATGCATGATTTTAAATTTACTAAAGTTCAAGCCATGAAGCCTCAAGATCCACAACAGAGAGTTGAATTTTGTGAGATGTTATTAGTGCGCACCCAAGAAGATCCAAACTTTTAAAGTAAAATAATTTGGACCGATGAATCTAAATTTTCAAGGAAAGGGGTTTTCAATAGAAGAAATAGTCATTTTTGGTCAAGAGATAACCCTCATGTCACCAAGGAAGCTGGATTTCAAGAAAAATTTAGTTTTAATGTTTTCTGCATGTTAATGGACAATCAATTAAACTATTTTATACACAACGAGTCATTAACATCGAGAAGCTACTTAAATATTTTAAGAACAGTTGTCGAAAACTTTGTTGATAATCTGCCCCTTGAAGATTATCGAAGCTGTTGGTATCAACTCGATGGAGCTCCTGCACATTGTACAAGAGAAGTTACAGTGGAACTCGATAGACTTTTTGATGATCGTTGGATAAGACGTTTGGGGCCTTGAAATTGGCCTCCAAGATCACCCGATCTCAATCCATTGGATTTTTAATTGTGGGGCATGTTTAAGGAAAAAATTTACAAGTCACCAGTACATTCAAAAGAAGAATTGCTACGTCGAGTTACCCAAGCATTTAGAGAACAAAATCCAAACGAGATTAGATCTTCCACGACTAATGCGGTAAATACCCGCATCTTAAAGTGTTTGGATGTAAACGGACCGCGTTTTGAACAATTGTTAAAATGATCGATTTAATTTTTTTTTATTACAATCCTGAAATAGTATAAATTTCCTTAAGTTCATTGGCGGTAGATTTGGGTATATTTCATTAAACTTTATACATGTTCTAGCGATAATTATATCACACTGTCCAAATAAAATAAATAAATTCATAAGTACTGCGTTTAAATAGTTTTCTTCAGTAATTTTTAACTGAATTTTTAAAGAAAGTGCCATAATTTTTATGTCAAACAAGAGTTTGTCATGGCATACTTACTAAAAATCAAATTTTTGAGCAAATTTTACAAATAATGGCTTATAAGTCAGAAACTTGACTAGTTAGCTATAGATATGTTATACAAAAATAAAGAGCCAATTTAAGTAGCTTTCTAAATCAGTGATAATATACAGGGTGTTACATTTAAAAAAATATACTTATGGTCACCTATTGAAGTCCCCAAATTAACTGTATTTTTAAACCACCCTGTATATCGCAACTAAGATTAAAAGCCCCCTGGTAATATTTACCCATCCACCAATTTTCGGGGCTCTAATATTTCAGGGTTCAAAAATATCAACATTTTTTTAAGTTAACATTTTTCGTCAAAAAAAATGCAATTTAATTATTATCTTAGAAACGGTAAGAGATAAGTATAGAATAACATTAAATAAAGTTGTTAATAAAGTAATAGAGGGTTCAAAAATTTAATAAAATACAGGGTGTTCTATTTAAAATAACGAAGTTGCTACTAATTTTAGGTAGACGTGGCAACACTGCATCATTAAAAATATTTTAGGTAAATAGAGCATGTCCGTTTATATAAACAACCAAATTTTCAAAACGATTCGTTAACTGGTTCGTCATATACTTCTAACGTACCATCCACCGTGAATCACCCTGTATAGTAGGAAACTTCCTAAAACAGTTGCCAATTGAAAGCGCGTTGGTTAAAAGAATAAAACTATATTCTCCCACTAGTGCTGTAAAAGAAACGAACATTTGAGTTTGTACACGTTATTTTTGATACCGCTATTCTTTACAACTCTATAAAATAGTGTTATTTACAACTTTGTTTTAGGTACTTACTGTTTCCATTACAGCGGAGTAGCGATTGCGTCAATTAAAAAAAAATTAAATTCCAAAAATCTTTATATTGACAACAATTATACTGCTAATAAGCATAATTGGCAGTGTAACCGTAAAGTGCAGTCATAAGCATTGTACTTGATGATCTAAGAGACGGCCTACCCACAATAAACTGCAAATGGAATGATCAAATTGAACTAATTTTTTTAACTATTTCATAATTAATGAACGCAGTGTATCTTAATAATAAATATCTTCCTAGAGTATCACAAACCTTTTTTAGAAACAAATTAAAATCACGACGCGAACGCTGGAAATTTAAAACCATGAGAGGAGAAGAGAGAGTACGTCGTCCCAGTAACCGCGCAATAAAGCTGTGACAGCTAACGTCACGACCTGTTTGTTGACGAGATCATCGTTTTCCCTTAAGAGTGTGTGTTAATTTGTTAGGAATTTTCTCCGCATTTTAACCGGGATTAGATATTTTGTCTACTTTAAGCCTTTAAGAAATTATTTTTTATTAAATTGTACCGGCGTATAGTTATTTTATATTTTCCCAAAAACTTTTTCTTAGAGAAGTTTCCTAACTTCACTAAAAACTCTTTTTTAAAACCTCTTAGCTCCCTGTTAATTCTCCTTTATTTCAAGTATCCGGCATGGCCGTGGTCTCCCTTTACTTAATCCCAGAAGTACCCAGAGATGTCCCACGTGCCCTTAATCAATTGCCCCTGAAACTCTGAATGAAAAGCTTTACCTTGCTAAGTCCCAATCGTAGTTAAACTTTAAAACAGAAAAATGCACCAACACCTCACAGAAACAATTTAATAACAGCTTACGCGTAAAAATGATCCCGGAGAAAAATTGCAATATAAGTTTTCTATTCCGCGATAAAAAGCAAGTAAATTGTTCCGGCACGGCCTTTGCCATAAGCCAGCGTCCAAGGGAGTCACCATTGCACTTCATTCGATTTTAAGAAATTTTATTGTTAAACTATTATTCGATTCCGTATCATTAAGTACATTTATATTTTATGTGGGAGCCACACGTTGACTCATTTATTTGTCGAACCATTCGCCAAAAATTGACGTACAAATATGGTATCCAAACTAGGCCCATTAGAGACTTTTTTTATATAATTTCTTCACCCATGATACACAGTTTTCTTAAGCCAGAACAATTCGGTCAAATATGAACCACAAATTCTTATTGTTAACTCAATTTTTTCCGTTATGATACACATTTCATAAACGATAATTTTGCTAAAGAAGATGTAAATTTTTTATAAATAATTAAAGTTTTTGGTGTGACGTCAAGTAGTATGAATAGCTCGTTCTCGCGCTGTGTATTGTAGTACACTTTGGCGTCACAACCGCAAACTTTAATCCCTGTTATTTAATTCAGAGGATTAAGTCACACCCATTGTACTTAGTGATTGAGACAGTCTACCCAATATACTGAAAATGGAACGGATTGTTTGGATTTTAAAGAAAATATGGGCTTTTGAGAATCAAGTACTTTTTTTAAATATTGCATAATAAAAATAAAAATAAAATTGGGCATACGCACGTCACAGGTTGTGTCAATTTATTGAGATTTTTTATTTGGTCGTTTCAAGGGATGCCAAATTGACTTCTGATATTAGTTTTAGGATAAAATAATCGCTAAAGGTACTTTACCCTTAAATTATTATTTTAAAACCCCTCTAAATTGGTACACCAATGTGTTTGATTTTGATGATTGATGATTTTAAACAATAGAAAAGTGCGACCTAGTACTTATACGTAACAACACTAAAATTCAAAACAATCAATGCAGAAATACTGAAAATATAAGCTTGTTTCCATTATAGGATGGACACCCATATAATAAAGAAACAAAAATTTGTTTATTAAACAATAAATTAGGCAATAAATTACATACCTTAGTAGGTAAATTTTACATACTTCAATTTTAATTTTGTTACTTTTAAAATAAATAAGTGTACTGACTCATATTTTTTCATAATATATTATAATATTGCTAGGTTTCAGGATCATTATTAGTTAGAAAAATTTACTTACATAAATTCGATTCAAAGTTACATAAATATGTTTTATTATAAAGTCAAAATCCTTTCTCATATAAACTAAATAGCTTATTTCAAGTATCGTTATTATGCAGCTAAAATAAATACTCCCCAGTAACGCATCATACACCCATTTGTATTTCAGTGGCGATTCAAATATATAAGGTTTAAAAGTAGATAAGTATTTCATTCCTAAAAAAAATATTAAGAGGTATAGTCCCTGTCAACAATAATTTATACTTGTATGAAAACTGCTTTTTCCTTTTTAAGTTTTTAAGTAGTTTTGATCTATTTTAATACCAGGTGTTCAAAATAAGGTTTTAGAAAGGACACATTTTAAACTAATTTTGTCATTTTATTTAAATTCTAAATCTATTTTACTATATTATAAAAAAAAAAGCATGAATAGCTAAGCGGCTTTAGAAAAACAAGCATTTCTATCAATTATTAAATACATTTTGACATTACCCACACCAAAAAATAATTTAAAAAAAAAATATAACTTTATAGTATCACACTTCTTTGAGGCAGTGGCGCATTCAAAGTTTGAGTCTGGTGGGGGTCACTACCCCACTGCAATATTTAAGTATTAAAATTTTATTTTGCTGAAAAGTACTGTAATGTGACTGTGGCAAAAATAAACATAAGTAATTAAAAATGATATTTGTTTGGAAAAACGTACAATTGCAGCTAAAATTTAATATTCGTATTCTGTGTAAAAAAGGCATTACTTCTGATAATTAAAACAAAAAAAAACCAATCCTAAAACAAGCGAAATAAATACAAAAAACTTTACATTATAGGTATAGGTATCATTTTTTTTTTATGATAAAACACCTGCACTGTAGGAAAAATCCTTTAAGGCGCTCTGGGAGCGGTGCGAGTGCGAAAAAAGCGATTAACGTTGGTCTTGAAACGTTGAAGATTGTATTCATTGGGAAACACGACCTCAGGAAGATCATTCCACAAAGATGGATGCAAGGATATTAAAGCAAAGGGGGATACGAAGTTGGGTCACAGTCTTTGAAGCACAAATATTGCCCACTATTAGCTCCATTGTAAACAATTTTTCAGAAAAAACACTCTGGGAATTCGGAAAATTAGTATAATTTACCTTTGTCGTTTTGTGTTAATTAGACAAGGACGTCATCAGGTTGCGTTCGAGCGTTCAGAACGTGTTTTCTATTGAGCCTTTTTTGGAACGCCCATTATTCATATCTGTTTGACGTTTATCAGTACCTGATTAACAGCTGTCATGTATTTGTTGGTTTTTAGTGTTTTTGTATTAAATTTAAGTATTTTTGAGTGGAAAAAGCAAATGTGTGTGTAAAGTGTGCGGTAAATTAGAAATGAAAGAAAATAGAAAAAATATGCCTTTTGCAGTTCCAATGCTGTGGCGAAAACTCACCAATCATTTTAAAGATTGCTATTTTTGCATGACAAAGACTGAAGGTTATTTCAAAAAAGAAAAGCTCAAAATCGGCTGTCCGAATTTGCCTTCCTCCATAAGACCTTTTCTTCACGATTCAGATCTATCAGTACCGACTGTACGTTTAGATTGACAAGATATTGTTTTGGGAGATAATGGAGAATATTTCACTCATGTATAAATTTTCCCATAAGAAACGTTAAAAATAAAAAAATATCAGCGGATATACAACGTTGCCTAGACAACGTTGTATATCCAACACACAACAATCGAACCTATTTGACGAGACAGTTTTTTTTTACCTTTTTACTGCGAACGTGATCGTTATTGTTATGAGTTCCCTTCGGGAAATTCATTGCTTTTGAAAAACAAACCCTCTCAACAGATAATTGTTATTGGATTTCAGTTACAGTTTTAATTATGTTATATGAAATTGAAAATTGTATGACAAAAAATTTTTTTTATATATATTTCATTCTAGAAATATTCTCCCCAAATACCGCTCGTGCATAAAAATTAACCAGATAATTTTCATTCAAGCTTGTTATACTAATTCCACTCGTTCTTCGTAATTTTTAAGCACTCGTGGTATTACCCCCGATAATAACACACCATCAGGTCGCTTCGAAGATATGTGGGGTTTTAAAAGTTATGCAATTTTAGCGGGACTTTAGGGAGGATTTACAAAATATTGCTGTTTTCTATGTTTTGGGGACAGTCGTGCCGTGAGTGAACATTGTGACGAATATTTGGCCGGAAAGAAGTGAAGTTCAACCGGGAATTTAAAATTTGTAGGTAACAATGTTGTCGTTGCAAACTACGAACAGCTTGGTTGCCGAATGTTATTAAAAATTTACTTTCTCCATTCTCAATTATTATTTTTTTCCTAAGAATTTGGCACTGTTAGCGATTAGCAGGGTGAAAAGTTCCATCAAGATATCGGGACAATGAAAATTCGGTACCAAGAACGATGGGATCCAGACATGATGGGTGATTATTACTGTTGGTTTTTGACGAGAGAAGATGTGATTCTCCATAAAAAGAAAACAGAATTAGTGTGTTTTAAATAAATATTTTTGATGTTTGCTTTTTCTTAGTTATAAATTTTAAATATAGTCGATATATATGGTTAAAAAACTTGAAAAATCGTGTTTTCAATAAATATTAAATGGTACGCCTATTGATCATCGATACTGCTAACGCCTAACAGCCAAAGCGACTATTAAACCATGTGCACACGTAAATGAACAGTTATTTATGAAAATAAATTATGTATTCAAATTATCATTTTTATTTTATTTAAGCAAGGTATGTAAAATACTTTACAATTTCATGGTTTTCTGGATATAGTCAACTTGAAAACTATCATATGGGTAGGTGCTATCTAATAGTTATAAAAATAGCGCTTATCAAGTAATTTTATGTTTTAAAAATAAAACAGAAATTTAAATCATACCTATACCAACATCGACTTAAAATTTACCTATTCTGTCTTTGGAAAGGGTGCCACAGCTAGTTTTTTTGTTATCTAAAACTGCCATAATATTTGAGTTTTAGAATGGAATCATATATTTATTATGAAGTGAAACAATAATTTTTCATGTTCTGTAAATGGTAAATTTAAAATATTTGTTGACGAAGCATTATTGGTACTAATACCACGACTCTTGGTAACAATTATTTTATCATATTACAAGTATCCATATGCATCCCTCTAGTAACGACCTTTTTATTTCATATGAAAATAACGAAGCATTGTTTAGGGCCTCAAATTGACTAATTTTATTTCTCACGTTTTTATATAAAGTAGCTCCCAATTAATAAATGATTCATATTTTTTGTGGAAATCGCATATTAAGTAAATGTAATTTTATTAAAGAATCACGGAACTGTTTGTTTCCTAAATTTCGTCTGTGAACTTTTGAGTCACGTCCGTCAATTGTATACTTTGCACAAACGATACGTCAAATTTATCAGCTGTTAAAATGACAACAAGAGACAGACTGAAAATAAAAAGAAATAGAGATTCTACATGTAGAAGTTTGTTTATTTATTTTCGCAAATAACAGGCATCAAGCTGACATTTACAAAGGGAATAGAAATATCGGGTCCATGTTTCTTTAACGTCAATGGTATCATGATATATTACTAAATACATTTTTAAAACATTTCTGGGGCGGGGGGGTACCCCCTTTCCCTCGTATATGCCCCACTGCTTTGGGGCACCCTGTATTTGCAAAAATATTTTACTAAAATAGTGTGATGCAGTATAAGTCAGCGTGTAATCTGAATAATTCGTATAGAAACATAGAACCTAGTAGAAAGCTTGATTGCTAATTTTTTGCATGTGCTTTATGTTATCCATTATCCAATGAGAGTAGGGTCTTTTTTTATCTCTATAGGTCCTAAGGGGATCATGAACGTCAAAAATTTGTAGTAGAGTATTAGTTAAAAGGGATAGGTACCTTCTCATCTATAGATTCAATCTCATATTATAATATATGAGATTGATAATATTCCAATTAGCTCCCTTAAGATCGGCCTGAAAATGAGCCATAGTCCCTAATATAAACATCTTAAAAACGAAAACAGTTCGTTATAGTTTTCGAATCAAACACATTAATTTCTAAATGCAACTGCGATTTTGTTATGTTGGCGGACATTACGACCAGTACATTTCACAATAGCGCCATAACAAAGCCTTTTTATACAACGTAACAATGTAACGTAATAACCTAAATGTAACGAAATTGGGTTGTTTCTTACTTAGAGCTTCGGACAAAGCATTTAGAAGTAAGAGCTATTTAAATGATTACAGTCTCAATAGCTTTCCCCACTCTTATCAAGATTGGTACGCTAACGAGCGTTAGTCCAAAATGATGCAGAATGGTCTAAGCACATTAATGTGAAATGTATTTGAGAAATTTTTAATTTTAATAATTAATTGTGCCCTTTTGCGCTAAAATGGGGAACCTAAAAATAATTTTCAAGATTTTTTAAGGGTCACTTTAATTACAGTTTTTTTCTCTGAGTTTTTATGCTTAGTAGTTTCCGAGATTTGACCGGTGGCCAGCCCTTATATAACACCCTGTATATTCTTAATTACTTTTGATAAGTGTCATAAAACAACAATTACACCTGTATTCACTAAAGTGATTTAAAATTTAGACTATCGAAATATTTAGATCTCTCACATTTATTTACATGCCATATGACGCCTTTGTGTTAAATTGATTTTTTTATAATTTTTTTCAAATACAGTTTTAGTTCTATTAAAAAACACAGTATGTACTAAAATACGTTCTTTAAAAATTTGAAGAAAACCAAAAAGACATTTACAATACAAAGCTTAGTTGACTTATTCTAACAATACTTGTCATTTAAAATTAAGAACTGTCAGCTTCAGATGGTTTTAAATTTAGAACCCTTTATTAATTAAAAAATTCACTAATTATCATATACATGACGAGGTTCGTCATTTTATACGGCTATTATATCTGGTTCCTTTGTAATCTTTCTTAAAGTTATAATGTTCTAACCATTGTGATTTGTCAGTTTCCTATCCTAACAAGGATTGATATGAAAATATATTAGTTTAGGTAACTGGAGTATTTCATTTATCCAGTCACTATATTGTAAAGAAAACAACAAAAATATCAATTTTGGAGTAGAAAAAAATCACTTTAATATCTCCAATAAACCAAATAACTTAAAACCAATTAAGCCGTACTATTCGAGTAAAAGTTGTAAATGCTAAGGTGCTAGTAAGAAATACCTAACAGTAGTGGTGGTTAATTTATTCAAACTGTATTTGTTGAAGTCTAAATATAAAAAAAATTAAGTTACTTTAAAAAAATGTATAAAAAATATATAAATACTTATACAAAATTACTAATTCTTACCAAGAACTACTGTCCATTGATTGTTTTTTTGCATGGTGGTATTTTTAAAATAAACTACTACTTAGAAGAAGCTGCTTAAAAAAGGTCTTCTTCATTTGACAGTTTTTACCCTATTTATTTCTATGTAATAAAATAGGTAATGAGGGTTTTTCATATTGTGTAATGGCGAAGCACTGCAAATTATTGATGAGATAATCATAATAATATAGGTCCGTAAAACGATAATTATTATAAATAAAGTAGAGAGTTTAGCGTCCGTATAAGTAAATAGAAAAAAGTTTTTTAGCGGCAGGCGGACAAAGTGGTGCATCTATCTTTTGCATTAAAGTACACAGGGACGCCAAAGATAATGGGTTCCCTGGGGCACAGGGAAATGCCTTGAAAGAGCAGTCTTGCTGTACTTGGAGTTTCTTACAGATTATGGCTTTCTGATGAGTTCTAACAAGAACGAAATAGCCTGTCATTGTCTACCTGTGCCCCAGGGAACCCATGACCTTTGGCGTCCCTGTGTACTTTAATGCAAAAGATAGATGCACCACTTTGTCCGCCTGCCGCTAAAAAAACTTTTTTCGATAAATATTATATTTAGGATTAGAGGCCTTCACCGGCCGAGTTTTCATCTCGGGCCTTAACGCTACCCGGCCCGACTCTAGGACTCGAGTTCGGGCCAGGCCACTTAATCAATAAAGGTTCGGATTTTCAGGCCCAAACAATTTTTTCTGGGCCTGTCGGGCTTGCCGGGCCTGTTGAGCTTGACGAGCCTATCGCGCCTAACGGGTTTGCTTGGCCTGTTAGGCCTGCCAAATTTTTGTGGCCAGCCGGTCTTTCGCATCACCCTTGGCTTGCTTATGTACTTTTTGTAAAGAAAAATTTGTAAAATAATTTTCAAGCCCTAATAATTTTTTTCGGGCCTACCGGTTTTGACGGGTCTGGCGGGCCTGCCGGGCTGTTTGATTTTGATTAATGGGCTGGACCGGACCGCGTTTCAAAATTCTGGCTTGGGCCGGGTCGGGTCGTGAAACACCGGCCCGTGAACGGCTCCTCTCAGGGAGGCTATCTTTGATGTACGGAAAGAAAAACTTAATAAAATAGTTTACTAAAAATAGTATAGAACTTAGGTACTATATTTTTTGGTTCTACAGTGTCTGCCCAGATTTAGTTAACACAAAAATGTATTCTTTATATAAATTCTGCTTGACCCAAAAATATAATGCCACTAAGAAAGTTAAGTTATATTATACAGGGTTCACAAAAAGTTATATTATATCTTAAATTGGCAGAATTTTTAAAAATATGTCTAACTGTAAACTAGTGGATACCTAACAGAAATGTAAGGTTTAAACTGAAAAATATGTGCTGGTCATATTCTACAAAGTATTTTGTAAGAATTAATATAAACCTGAACATTTATTGTAACTGCAGTGACGTAAATTACACCCCGCAACCCCCGCGCCATAATGGGGGGTCCCGCCATCTAAAAGGCCCCTTGTATCTTCCAATTCTTAATAGAGACTATTATTATAGTAAGCATTTTTATACTAACAATAAAAAATACGCAAAAAGTACTATTAAATTTAGTTAAAGGTACTAGATTCAGTTACAATGGATTTAAAACATTACTGAATGTTAAGGTAAAATAACATAATTCTCTTTACAATACGAGGCTTAGTAAATAAAATTTTTACTCAAAAGCTTTGTTAAACCTAAACTACAATTTGGTATTTAACTGTTGTCCTCAAAATTGATTACGAATACATTCCTCTCCTCTCTTTTAAATATTAAATAAATCCGTTCATAGGTCTATAATATACTGATTTAACGTTTTATAGCCCTTCGCTTAGCAATACAAAATGTCTTAAAACCGATTGTTTCATTTATTTTATTCCTATCCGCTCAACTGGATAGGAAGTCGCACATTACGTAGTTGATCTCTTGGTTTATTTTCTCCAAAGCTCCCGGTGCACGTGGGCCCCTTACCACAATAATCCAAGGGGTGGCTCCCGATGTACCGTTAGAAAAGAACTTTCCGTCCTGTAAAATGCCACTACACCATATTTAAAATATGTCGTATTGTTTCTTTTATATTTTTTTCTTTATTCTTAAGATAATTTTTTGAACATTTTTTTTGTTCTTCCATATCCTTCCATTGTTTAAGTCGAGGGGGAGAATAGCATTGCTAGACTTCACCTCTATTCTGTAAATAGGATGAGTTCAAAAATCTTCTTTTTTAATATATATTTATGTTTAATCGTAATATTCCACTCTTATTTTATCAAGCCAAAAAAAACATAAATTCAATAGTTTTATTCAGAACTTTTTCTAAGCATAATCTTATCATTAATAAGCTAATGAGAAAAGCGGCAAAACATAAATAAAACTTTTTTCGAACTTTTAATGCTAATACTCCAACGTAAATATTGCTACAAAGAAGGGTAATAACAAAAAGAAAATAGGAAACATAATGATGGTTTAATAGAAAAGTAGCGCTGTAAATAAAAAGTTGGCATTAAAGTAATTTTAATTATCATCAAAGCAACTCTCCTATATACGATGATTGATGATGATTCACCGAAATAAAAATAAGAAATAAATATTTTGTTATCTGTCATGTGTACAGATACAGTTCGTAAATGACAATTCCCAACCATAGACGCTGACAGTGCTGTGGCGTCAGTAGCGTATAAGTGTTAAGACTTTTTATTATTTTTCTAGCATTTATCTGCGCAGAAAAGAGCAAGCAGCAAACAAAATTCTTTAATTTAGGTATTCACGCACGTTTAGTTCTAGAAAACTTTTGATGTTGAACCGACTAGCTACGGCGATTTATGATAGTATAGAATGCTTGCCAACAGTTTTTTTTTGTCTAAGCCTTGTAATATATACAGGGTGGGTACTTTAACTGGAACAAATTCGCTAGAAGTTTCGGAAAAAATAGTTGTGAAAGATACAAAAACACGTTGACTAAGATATGTTGTAATCATAACAAGAATATGTTTTTTTAAAACATCTGAAAAGGCTACAAACATAATCCATAAACTTAATTTTTATAAATCAAAAAATACTACTTGTAAAATTTAAATTTAGTATCTAGTAGCAACAATAGAACAGTCAATTTTTGTCCAACAAAAAGAATTTGAAAAAACAAATTTTTTCTTATGAGCAAGTAGAGAATAGTTTTCAAATCGACGTGTTTTTGCATTTATCACAAATATTTTTTCCTACACTTCTAGCGAATTTGTTTAAGTACCGACCCTATAATAGTGGTTGCATTAAGTCTCCCCTCCCTTCCTTGCTAACTTGGAAATAATGCCTTGCGATTATTTATTCAAATATTCGGCGTGTAAAAGCGTACAAAGTAACATACATACTATTGAACAAAAAATTATTATGTTGTTATTTAAGATACCGGGAGGCCTGTCATCTTGGAAAATATGATCAAATAGAAAGTAAAGCCGAGTGATACACCTCATTTTGTAAGTATTTTTACGCTTAATTTAACCCTGCAATTTCAATATTCCAAAATGTGCTGTTGTCAAATCAGAATAATATAAAAACAAATTGGTGGGTCTCCACAATCTTGATTAACGAAATAATAGTTTTTAAGGAAGTATTTTATTTATCATTTGCACATAAAATTATTGCTTTAGATGATAATTTACAAGAAATACGTTTTTTTTTAAATAATTTTCATATTTGCCATACAACGACTAAAAATAACTGTTGAAAATACGGTCTAAGAAGCCACCAGCAACAATGCCCGTTCTCGTACCTGATCAAGGCGACAGGCAGTTGTCAGAAAAAGTCAATGACAGTGACAGTTTTTTAAAACGAATATTTTTCATAATTATTATTTTATTGTAAAAAGTCTGAATACAACAACATTTGTTACGTTCTGGGTTTTTATTTAACGCAAACGGTTAATATTTAACATTTTGTTGCGAAACCCGGGAAGTGTTGTTTGATTTTGGACTTTTAACGTGTGTAACGAGCGAAAATAAAAATAATTATGGAACTAACGTTAAGAAAATCGTACCGTGGACAGTTAACGAAGTTGGTAAACTCTGCAAACTCTATATTAATGAACGAAAATGTGAGTTTAGACGACGTCGCGGTGCTAATTCAACGAATATAAACGGTAAATTTGACTTTAAAGGACTTAAATAGTCAAGTGGCATCTAGTTTCAAAGAAGATCAATATGAAGGTAAATGTGAAAAAATAGTGGAATATGACCTTGCTGCAACGGAGGCGATTGCAAGATTGGAACGAACATTAACGAAAGAAACACAGCTTCGAAGGGAATTGCAGCAAGAAACGTCTGATGCACCCAATGCGCTATCGGGTAACGTTGAAATCAAGCAAAATAATATGCAGAATATATCGGTAAGACTACCTAAACTTGACATCACTAAGTTTAATGATGAAATCGCTCTGTGGCCAGAATTTTGGGAACAATATAGTACAGCTATTCATGACAATAAATATCTTGATAATACCTCAAAATTTGCTTATTTAAAATCGTATTTAGTGGGGAAAGCTGCTGTAACAATATCCGGGTTAACGTCTGGTCAAATCTCCTATGAAGATGCTATCGATTTATTAAAATCTGAATATGCATGCACCGAAAGAATTATGTTCAAAAATTGTTTTCGATTTCCCATATAAAAAATGAAAGAGACACTGTTGGTTTAAGAAAATTACTTACTACCGTATCGACAATCACCAAGTCCCTAACGACATTGGGAATATCTGCTGACCAGTATGGTCTTTTAGTCAAATCAGTCGTGTTTCAAGCTCTTCCATATAATATGCGTGTTGCTTACAACAAACAAAAAATCTCGGACTCTAACGATAACGCGTCTGTCAGTGGGCAATCAACGACAAGTGCTGCTGGCAGTGAAATGGACTACGAAAAACAAATTAACGGACTTTTGCAATTTTTAAAGGTGGAACTAGACTCAACTGAACAAGCTAGTTGTAGTAGTGACTTTGAAACTAAAGATTTATTTATTTATTTATTTATTTATTTATTTATTTATTTATTTATTTATTTATAAACAAAAACATTTTACATAAAAACATAGTATCTTCATTCTAAAATTAACACAAATGGAAAATAGCATATCAAAACAATTTATAACACCTAGGTGTGGAACACCTGTATGTGCGTAATTTACATTGAATATACGTATTTATATAATGTATTTAACAGTATGCACATTCAGAAAAAAAATAATACATTTCTAATATCTAGTATCACTTTTTAGTGCAAAAACCGAAAGAAAGTAGAAGAAGAGCTAAAACAATTCTAGAAAGCTAACATTATTATTAAAAATATAGTTGTTCAGTTGTTTTTTAAATTGCCTTTTGTCAGTTAAGGTTCTAATATTTTTTGGTATTAAGTTATATAGTTTTGGACCATAGTATGTTACAATGTGTTGCATCATTGTTGTTCTAGTTTTATAAATATTTATTAGTTTATTTGTGTTTCCTCTGGTCTGATGTGACACCTGCGATCTTTTGAAATCATTATTAAAGTGCAAAAATTGACATACCGTGATTTTATACAAAGTTCTAATGTTACAGAGTTCTCTGGAATAAAGTTGATTTGTAGGAAAAAGCTTAGGTTTCTTAAGACTAATTTTTACAATGGAATTTTGCACAATTCGAAGTTGCTCAAGATTGCAGTTGTACATTCCTCCCCAGACCAGTATACCATATTTTAGAAGGGGTTCAACAAGCGCCTTATAGACCATAATGATAAGCTTTCTGTTAAGAAATTCTCTTAAAATGTAAAACTTGTGAATTAAGCATCTGACTTTTTTATGCAAATATAAAACATGTTGGTCCCATTTAAGGTGCTTGTCAATGACAATGCCCAAATATTTAAGATGAGTAACTTCCATAAGTGGCTCATCAATACCTGGAATCACAATTTGATTAAAGTTAGGTCTATTTACAGTATTTAATGAGAAGGCGATGTAATGCGACTTTTTGATATTTAAAGTTAATTTGCGGCTGTCTAGAAAACTCTGTATTTTAAGAAAATTTAATATAATTTTTTCTTTTAACAATGACCAACTTTCATCACTAAAAATGACAGCCGTGTCATCCGCATATGCCACCACCTTTCCACCCACGCCAAGATTGCAGATGTTATCTATATACAAATTAAATAGAATCGGTCCCATCACAGTACCCTGAGGTACACCATGGCCCACAATTTTGGGAGAACTAAGCACATCCCCAATCCTGACATGCTGGACCCGTCCACTTAAATAGTTCTTGAAGACCTTCCACACGATCCCCCTAACGCCACTACACTCGAGAGTATCAAGCAATATAGAGTGAGATACCGTGTCGAAAGCCTTCGCCAAGTCCAGAAATAGGGCAATACATTTTTTTCCCTCATCCAAGTTCTGGACCACTTCTTGTGTCAGTTCAAACATAGCATCAGCCGTACTACAGCATTTTAATCGATCGTGGAATAACGGACAAAATAAAGAATCTTTTACTGCACCAGGTTTATTAACGGGCGCTAAAGAATGCTGCTTATTTTGTCATTCTAAGTATCATGCAACAATAAATTGTGATGGCTCTTTAAGTGTTGCTGCGAAAAAGGACATTTTGAAGAAAAATAGACTCTGCTTTCGTTGCGCTAAACCTAACCATATTTCAAAGTTTTGTAAAACAAGAGACATTTTTTGCGCAAAATGTAAAAGGAGACACGCGACAACCATGTGCGAGCCGAAGAATGTACACACAACAAACACAAGGTCTGAGCCAAGAAGCGATGTTGATAGTACTCACAACAATAGTTCGACTGCTTTATTAGCTAATGGTATTGCAAAGAATATTTATTTAAAGACTGCTTGCGCTTTCATTTCGTCCAAGAATAGTAACGAGGAAGCACTTATACGCATTATTGTTGACGGAGGTAGCCAGCTTACCTTCATAAGGGAGGACATATCACGTAAGATGGCACTACCTGTTATCGGAACTCATAAAATAGCGATACAATCATTTGGACAAAATCAAATGATGCCTGCTAGACTCTGTAATTGTGTTAAACTTAAGCTTAAGAGTCAGTATAATGACAATATCGTAGAGATATCGGCTGTAGAGGTACCTGAGATATGTTTTGATAATTTAAAACCACCATCGCAAGCTAATCCAATAATTAAGCAGTTTAGCGTAAACCACCGTTTAGCTGATTTTGTCATAGTACCCCAACAGCCAATAAGTGGATTTTCTCTATTAATAGGTGCAGATAACTATTGGGCAATTGTATCAAACGAAACCACATTTTTAACGAATACTTTAACGGCTGTTAATACGAAATTTGGTTGGACAATTCATGGCGCGAGTAACATTTACGACAACGAAATAAACGATTACATAGTAAATTTTAATTCGAGCATGGTATTTCACGCGCAAGTAAAATTTTCAGACCAAACTCAAATAAATTTGAAAAAGTTTTGGGACTTAGAAACTATCGGCATAAACGCTAGTGATATTACCGCCCAGAACAATTTTACCAATGACTTTATAAAAAATAATGTAACCTTGGAGAACGATCGATATCAAGTATCATTACCATGGCGAGACGATAAAGTTCTCGATTCAAACTTTTCCGGTGCTCTAGTGCGTGGAAGAAGACTAATAAATAGACTATGTAAAAATGGAACATTAACGGAGAAGAGGTTTCAGATAACGAAAATAACGCAATGAAACACACCTATTATATGCCACATCGACCAGTTTACCGCAACGATAAGGAAACAACCAAACTGCGAGTTGTATTTGACGCGACCGCGCATGCTCCTGATACTCCTTCTTTAAACGAAAAATTATTATCTGGTGAAAACTTGTTGCCAAATCTTATGAAAATTCTAATCAATGTTCGTATTGGTGCTGTAGCCCTTAAAGCCGATATCGAGAAGGCATTTTTACAGATTGGATTGTGTGAAGAAGATAGGGATTATCACAGATTTTTATGGTTTAAAGAAGCAGTTAAGGATAATATCACCTCAACGACAGAGCTATCAGGTTTTACAACGTTTCGCATGACACGGGTTACATTTGGAGTAACGACCAGCCCATTTTTGCTTGCAGCTACATTAAGAAAACATTTAATGGAATCTCCTGAACGTGAGATAGCGGCCAACTTGTTAAAATCTTTTAACGTCGATGATTTATATAGTTCTAGCAGTAGAGTCAAAGGTAGAAGCCTTGGAGTTGTATGAAAAGGCAAAGAGTATTTGTCAAAGGCAAACATGAATCTACGAAAATGGTGCTCAAATGATCCAACTATAATGCAACGAATTAACAAAGAAGAGCAACAATCGCCAAAAAAGACCACTTTAGACAAGAAGGTGTTAGGTGTTATTTGGCGACCAGTTACCGATAAATTAACCATCAATTTGAGTGCTATACTTGAAAACGACAGCTCCGATGTGATTACAAAACGCAACGTCTTGCAAACGATAGCGAAGATATTTGACCCAATTGGAATTTTAGGACCCTATATCGTAAACGCTAAAATAATACTTCAAAACAGCTGGAAAATAAATTTTCATTGGGACGACATAATACCTGAGGACCTAAAGAAGGAATGGATAAAATGGCGAGAAAAACTTCCATTGCTCAATAATTATTTTATATATCGATGTTTAATTAATAGACCCACAAACGAACCAGAACATGTGAGGTTAAGTCTAGTAATGGAACATGCCTGCGGCGACCTATCCAGTTGTTACACCCTCATCTTGAGATTGAGCAACTTTCGTCGGGGGAGCATGTTGATAATACGGTCTAAGAAGCCACCAGCAACAATGTCCGTCTCGTACCTGATCAAGGCGACAGGCAGTTGTCAGAAAAAGTCAATGACAGTGACAGTTTTTTAAAACGAACATTTTTCATAATTATTATTTTATTGTAAAAAGTCTGAATACAACATTTCTTACGTTCTGGGTTTTTATTTAACGCAAACGGTTAATATTTAACAATAACAAAATAAACACATAGCAACATAATATTAATTAATGAAATAATAATAAAAAATCTACGCTTTCCACATTTTTTTTTTAAGAGCAACTTCGTAAAAGTCACTGAAAATATTTTCTTTGCGATGCAGCTTTGACCTAAACTTGAAGTGGTTTGCCCTATATTCTAATTTTTTCAAACTTATTCCGCAAAATTTTTCTAGAGCAAACACCGCAGACCAAGTTGGATGAGCTTCTCTTTACCTTGTATTTTGTTCTTGATGTATTTCTTTCTCCTAGTAGGTACCTACAATACGCTGCATACATAACTCAAAATATTTTTAAAAATCATATTACAATATTTCGTTTATTGCAGAATTTTTAGAGAGAACCATCAAATTAAATTAATTATTAATATTTTATTTGTAACAAACAAAACATTCACTTTTCCGTTTATAAATTTATTATTACTTTTTAATGCATATTTAGTGCGATCAGGGTGGCTACGGTTGATTACACCACCCTGTGCGTAAACGTTCTTGAGTTACTCTCCTACCGACTTTGCGATTTTTTTTAAATTTTCAAAATTTTATTTAATTATTTTCTTGAACCCGACATTAAAAAACATGACTTTATTTAATTTAATTTTGTTGAAAAAAATTAAAAATATTTAAACAATTTAAAATAAAATACTCTGGCCAAAAAAATAAAAAGTTTTTGAAATTTTGATTTATTTAAAAAATATATTGTTGGCCCGGTTACTTTAAGTTTTAATTTACAAATCATGCACCTTTAATTGCGATCAATTTTCCCTAAAAATGGCATTTATGTCACAGTCAAATTTTCTGGTTAGTTAATTATGGTTAAAAATCCGAGGCAAGGAGAGACCCAAAATCTGTTGCTGAGCTAACTTAAATTTTTAAAAAGAGTGCTCAACGCAGCCCTTGTAGCCCGAAAAATAATGGTGGGAATGGCAAGAGTATACAAATTTTCCTAGTGTTCACTCTCGTCATTCAAAAAATATTTTGACTCATGGTCTGGTATACAACCAAACGCATCCGAATTACCTACAACGAAAAATATTACCCTATTCGGAACGCACCGCTTCTTTGGCTATGCTATTTTAAAAGTATGTGCCAAAAAATGTATAGCGACAGCGACAACCTATCATTCCTCTGTGCCCAAATCGTGCTGGTGTACCGATGCCAAAAAGAAGTGAAGAAGAAGAATTCTAACCTAACTTGTAAGGGATATTCTGACAACACCTCTGACAAAAGTTTTTTGTTTATAATTTTGTGATTTTGATTACCTTACTTTAATTCTTCTTGTTTTTATAAAAGTTATAAACTATAGATAGAGTTGTCGCAACATGCCTATATACGAAACACTAACTAGTGAGAAGCTTACAGCAGTGTTGGACATAGGAACAGCTTTTACCAAGTAAGATCGCTTTTATTTTCTAGGTTTTTAAAGATGATTGTTATACAAAGACATATTACAAATCCGAACAAACCTTAAGATGCTTAAGAAGACATTAATATTTAATAGCACATATTCTTAAGCAACAGGCCAGGAAATTTCTTCATTTAAAACATGATAAAAATGATCCCTTTTACTTTAAAATAACTACTTTCATTAAAACGATGTTTTTTCTTCCTTGCACTCATGTATGTTCTGATCTTGGTTTTACTCTAACCTGTTTCTGACAGTAAGTTCTCTTTTTCTTAAGACATCTTTGCAATATTACCCTTTTAATTACAAAACACAATTGTTGCTTGCTAATAATTGCTAATTTTTTCAATGGCTTGGTTCTGGGAATGTTCTTCCCTAACACTTTCCTCCTGTCTAAATAAATTTAATTTCTTCATATAATGTAAACTTTATTAATCATAACTCTATCCATATTACACCCTCTACATGAGCCTCCACTTTTATAATTTGTTTCTTTGGCCAATTCTTTAACATAAATACATTTCTCAAAGCTCCGTGAAGACCCTCTTGACTTTGTTAAATACATCTTTTTTCTCCTAATGCTGAATATACATTCGAAACATGTAGAGAACTAATTTAAAAGTTTTTTTAAAATACTTATATCAGTGAAGGAACACTTAAAAGTGTCTTCTTCCATTATATTTCCTCTCCACTTCAAGTATGAACTGCTTCTTAAAGTAGTTAATTATTGTTTAAAATCTTTGTGCAAACCACCAACAGAGTTATTCGTTATTAGGTAATTATGAGCATAGTTTATTTACAAACATAACAGCTGACAAGGTATCTGGATAACTGCAAAATAATAATTTGAATTTAATGGGATGCTGTTTATAAACAAAATGTCACTTTGGAATGGTATTTGTAAAAAACTAGTGAATTAAGTAAGGGGCGTGAGGTTTGTTAGTTGATAGTATCAGTCTTATCATGAGAACTGGGAATCCTTCTTTTCTGATGGTACCCCTAAATTACATGTTAGATAAATATAATATGCAGGATGGACATTTCTTATTAATTTTTTCTAGGTTTGGCTTCACAAGTGAATTTGCTCCGCGATACTTCATCCGATCTGAAGTACGTTGTAAGAAAACAAATCTTATAAGAAGAATATGTGACTATGAATCTCCTGAAGACCTACACGATCTCTTGGTGGACTTTATTCATATGATTTATTTCAAATATGCTTTAATCAGTCCAAAAGACCGGCCTGTTATTTTGGTGGAATCTTTATTATGTCCCACATTGTTTAGGGAAACTCTTGCAAAGGTAAGTATCAAGGCAATTTCAAGTTATTTGGTAGTTAAGGGGTTTTTGCTTGTTTTGTACTTTCCTCACAGGTAGGAAAGTATGTATAGGTAAATGGGGTGTCCCTGGATGGGGTTACCACAAATGGACCTAATTTTTAATTTCTCAACAAAAAGTCATTCTTTATAAAAAATTTTGCTTGTAAAAAATTAGCTAACCTATATCATTAAAAAATTTAGTTTTTGTATACAGGGAGGTCACAATCTTGAAAACTAATAATTTTACCTAAGAATAAACTACCTACCTTAATTTTACGTTTTTAAGGAAAATGTCATTATGAAATGTGGTTAGAATTATCATTTTCGTCATAATTCAAGATAAAAAAAAAAAAGTTTAAATCAGAATCTATGTTTCCCATTCCTTGGATTTCTTACATTCAGAAAACACCAGGTGTTCAAAAATTTTAATCACTATTCTACCATTATAAAAGAGGCTGGATGTGTCTTAGCCTTTATACTTTATACAATGTAAAAATGTTTTAATTGATTCGGCTTTGCTCTTTGCTTTTGGTTATATTTTTATTTAAAATAAAGCAAATAAAAACCGGGCCGAAAGTACCTACCAGTCTATATATTATAAAGTATTACTTTCTTGACATATTCTTCCTTTAAAAATTGTATCACAAATGGATTAACCCAAAGATATGCAGCTGAAAGTTAGTTTTGGACAATTTTTATTAGATTACTTTTAAGATTCCTATCATTTCTTGGTATTATAATATACAAATTTTAGAGAACATTGTCAAGATTTTATAATGTAGATTTTATAAAGTCAGTGATTTTGCTCCAATAGTTTTCTTTTTAAAAAAAAAACACCGATGATAAAAATATCAAATCATATAAAAACACCGAAACTGTTATTTTATGTTCCTTATTATTATACACTACAACCAACATCAGTTTTGGTGAAAAAGTCCTTTGAAAAGGCTTCTGGTGAATTTAACAACTGACTCATCCTTGGAGTATCAACATAGTCTGCTAGGAATCATCATCAGGTTGTCTATACAGATTTTACAAAGGCTTTTGATAGGGTGACTCACGTTATTCTCGTGGAAAACTAGCTGGCCTGGGTATTCAGGGAACCCTCTTAAAATGGCTCAAAAGCTTCGTTCATAGATAGAAGGCAAGTGGTAAAAATTAAAAACTATCTGTCTTCTGAAATTCTTGTGTTGTTAGGTGTTCCACAAGGTGCACATTTATGCACATTTATCACCATTTTTATTTAACTGCTTTATAAATGACTTAAAGGTATGCATCAAAAATAGTTAAGTTTATAATATTATATGCTGATGACTTAAAAATTTACAAGATTATATTGTCCCTTGCTGATTGCATGAAACTACAGAATAATCCAGATCGATTCATTATATGGTATAATTTAAATAATCTACATTTAAACCCTTCTAAATGTAAAATAATAAGTTTTTATAGGATAAAAAATCCTGTCACCTACACCAATAACTTAAATACAAATTTAATTGAAAGAGTAACTACCATTAGAGATTTAGGCGTCATAATGGATCAAGAACTTTTTTATTAAACACATTAAATATATTTCAAACAAAGCCTTTAAGCTTTTGGGATTTGATATCAGATCTCTTAAAGACTTTAATAACATTTATGCTTTAAAGGATGTCTATTGTGCAACAATGCTAGTCAGGTTTGGGCTCCTTACTACCCATCACATATAGACACATTGGAAAAAGTTTAAAAAAGGTTGATTAGACATATTGCCTACAAATTACAAATACCATTTGAACTAATTCATTATAATGATTTATATCTATTGCTAGGTCTTTCAATGCTTGAAGACCGCAGATCATATTTCAATCTTTGTACCTTATATGAAATAATTAATGGCTTGATTAATTCTTCTAGTTTACTGCAACGAATACATTTTCATGTACCAGCAAGGGTCACCAGACAAACTAATCTGTTTGGTATTGATTATCATATGGTTAATTATACCCTCGATTATACCTATCACAGCCCAATTTCTCGATTTTGTAGAAAAGCAAATGAACTGCCTGCAAATCTAAATTTTTTCAACCTTACACTAAAATGTATGAAGTCAAATTTAAAAAGAGTAGTTCTTTAATTCAACAGAACTTTCGCTGATTCCAGTTTCAGTTTTAGTATAAATATTATTTTTGTAAATTTACAAATGGCATGTCCGTTAATAAACATTTATTTATTTATTGATGATTTATTTTTGTTTAGGTATTATTCATCCAATATGAAGTATCTTCTGTACTGGTTTTGCCATCACATCTAGTCGCATTGGCGAGCTTGGCAATAGACACTGCCTTGGTGGTTGATGTTGGTTACAAGGAAGCAGTTGTCATTCCTACATGTCACGGTCTGCCCATTGTGCAAGCATGGCAAGCATTGCCTTTAGGTGGAGAAGCCATCCATAGGTAAACAATGAGCCATATTCACTAAAGGGTTATTTTGATGAAACCCGTCCTAAATTAAGCACAATAATTGTGGGTTAAAAATGACGTGTCAGAATAAATTAACCTAGTTTTACTTTGTAATTTTTTTTTTGGTTTTTCTTAAAATTCAGACAAAAAGTTCATTCCTGCATAATATTAAGGGGCGAGGTCATTTTCAGCAGGTTTTATGGTTTTTTTTGTTTGTCATGTAAAGTTAGAATTAAATTTATATTTAACTTATTGAATTTTTTAAAATTTTGTTACTTTTATAATACTTTGTTTTGTCAACAGCTATTTTCGCAAATAACTAAAAAACGATAACAGATACGATAAAAATGTAAAACATCAAAATCAATGAGAAAAGAACGTGGAGCCAAATTATGACATCACTAGGAATTCCAAAAAAAGTACAGAATAGTAGAATTGTCGGTAGCGCAAAAAATATAACACTGTATACCGCATGCGACAATTTTGACATTTTCTTGGAGATATTCCAAGCACTAATAAGTGAACCAAATTTGAAATAATTATCTAGGAAAATATGAGAGAAAAACGAAAAAAAACAAAAATAATTAAAACTTTGACACTCTGATGAATATCAAACATAAATGTCGGGTTTCACAAAGAATTTTAATATAATTGATTTAGCCAGCAAGTTTGACTGTGACAGACGTAACATTGACAGAAATAATTTTCCCACAATCATACTGGCCCAGTTACCTTAATTTTTAATTTACTAATCACGCACCTTTAAATGTGAGTATATAATGCCTGTCAAAGTCATTTATATCACAGTCCAACTTGCCGGTTAAATAATTATTAACATTCTTTGTGAAACACGACAATAGCCATTTTTACGTGACTTTCATTAGCACCCTGTATACATTAAATGATTTATTCATAAGATTTAGTCCCTATAATTTTTTGAAAAAAATATTATTTAATTGTATTATATATTTTCTATTTGAAGAAACCAAATGGCCATAAAATCTAATTAAACACACAAAAAACCAGTGGCGGCTCGCGGTCTTAAAAAATGGTGAAGAGTTAGGTATAGTGCGGGTACTTAAACAAACATTGACTAAAAAACCGTGTAACAAAACGTCTCTCTTATCCTCGTCTGTCCAACGCCTGAATGGAGTTTTCAACAAATTACAAACTGTCATTAATTGGGTTCATTTTTAAAACACACAACTAAGTAGGTACACATACTACTGAATTAACTGAAAAATAAAAAAAACTTTTTAATCACACAGTAAATAACGTAAAAACGATATCTATAACCGTAAGTTTCGCGAAGCCTCAAAATAAATACCTTACGGTTAGGCGAGCCAATGCTAAAACAATGGTGCATACGACTGATCTATTTTTAAATTGCCCTTCATCATAATGCAAATTGTTACATGCTGTTTGCGTCACGTCACGTAACCATAGCAATGATGAATATCAAAGCCATGTTGGGCGTTGGTTCTTCACTTGCTTTGAGCTAACGGACACGATTGGCTAGGGCGCGCCAAAATGCACAAGTTTTTATAATTATTGTCCATCAGAGTTAACCGTGGCCCTATTATGCATAGCTACATTCGGATTAAATTATTATTAATTCGAACATAATTATTTTTTAAAGGCTAAAATGGTAGCTGTATTGGTACATTAATATTTAATATATAGTCGAAAAACTTTCCTCCTGGTTTTATTTATTTTTTGGTGAAGAGCCCCTTTACCTACTTCACCTGACGAGCCGCCACTGCAAGAAACCAAATTTACGCAATATAAGATGGACCACAACGTGTCAGGCAAAGATATGTGATGATTTTGAATGTGTAAGAGAAATTATTGTTTTTTTTTTTTATTTTAGTAACATTAAAAATCTTCTTAGTGGTTTGAACACGGGAGTTCAAAGTCTTCCAGAAAATGTGTTTGAAGATATCAAGATTCGCTGTTGCTTTGTGACCAAAAAATCTAGAGCAGAGCAGTTTATCTTGGCCAGACCGGAAATAACCCCTTGTCCAGATGTCAAATATCCTTTCGGAGGAAGAGAATCGCTTACAGTTAGCGGAAAAGTGAGGGAAAAGGCCTTTGAAATATTATATGAAGAGGTAAGTTTTATGTAGATGGTAAGTTTAGGGTGTAGTCAGCAAAAATGCAAATGTTTTAAAGTGTAAGTGTCATGCGAAAACTCCCCAATGTATATCGAAGCCCTCCGCCGTATTTTAGTTAGACACACGATTGACCTTATGCCTTTATATTAAATGGAAGATGATAAGAATGAATTGGAACCTAAGAACGAAACGAACATATAAGCGAGTCCGGAAGTTAAAATGAGATAATAGATGAGTTCCGTCGTTGACGCCGGAACAATCATATCGCTTTTTAGTCTGACAGTAACTTATTAAAACGGTCAGTGCTTGAAAAACACTCGAGACTTCATTTGAGTTAGACAAAGAGAAATAACAACATGTGCGGCATTGCTTTGCAACATTTGCATAAAAGCCTTGATTTCTTATTTCTTCTCTCTTATATTTGTTATTGTTTTATTTACTTTGTTTATGTTTGAGATTGATTTAACTTTCCCAATTTTATTGTGTGTTGTGAATATTGAAGACTATTTTATGTATTTACAGTGTTTATTTGTACTATTTCTAGGTATATTACTTAGGCTGAAATATGGTGTGTTTTTCAACTGGCACTGCCAGTAAACAA
Organism: Polydrusus cervinus; assembly: GCA_935413205.1. NCBI lineage: Eukaryota > Metazoa > Arthropoda > Insecta > Coleoptera > Curculionidae > Polydrusus > Polydrusus cervinus. Next base: position 51,590,886 of record OW284514.1, read on the forward strand.
TAACCTAACCACACAACATTCCATGGGACCGGTACAGGACTACATTCAGCTTTTGCATTTGAATAAACACATTTTCCCAACGTTTTCCGATTATATTGTAGCTTTATTTTGCACAAAATACTGTTCTATTATTTAAAAACTTACGTTGAGTTTGACATTTTGGATTTGCATAGTGCAGTGCTTGTCTTGTGGTGCAACATAAAGCTATTTACCAGTGGCGGCTCGTGATATTTATCGTAGGGTGTGCGCAGCAGGCAAAAAAAGCGCCGCAGGCGAAAATTTTTCGAGGTGCCACGCCCCTTTTCACCTTTGTATATGATTTAAATCTGTAATGCCTACACGGCTCCAGTTCTTGTCCATGTTTATATTATAAAATAATAAGCATGGGAAACAAAACAGTGAGTTTCTAATATTACACCCACATATCGATTTGTTTTTTTTGTAAATGTCAATATTAAAATGTCTAATAAACGATCGACCTTCTTTTTTCTTTTTACAAGTTTCATTTAATTTTAAATCCGGCGTAGGCCTTCCTAACCTTTTTATGTCAATTTTCCTTTGGAAATCGAATGTCGAAAATTTATTTATAATGTCCTCTACAGAATTTTGGTCCATAACTATATCACTTCGTGTGACACAATCCAAACTACTAGCCATTATTAATTTAAAAACAACACAAAAACATCCACAACACCGTCAATAAACTCCAAACTTATCTAATCGCGTAAAAAACTCATAAAACAATCATATTAAATGATTGAAGTGTGTATTCAGAAAGCGCCCGGAGACGCCCTCTCATCGGGCGATTAACCGAATATTCCCGATCAATCCGCATAAGGAAAATCGCACGAAAATCCATCCATAATAGCGCCGAACGAATACACACCACAGTCACAGCACACAGCCGGTGAGTCTGCCCACGCGCTCGGTCGCGCTTGAAGTCTTACGCCTTCGCCATTGTTATATCATACAAGTTCTTTATTTCAGTTACCTAAATATTTTTTTAAATAAGTATAAATTTTATTTTTGCTGGTGCTTGACTTTCTTAGGCAGTGCGCGCGCACGGGCGCACTTGTTGACGAGCCGCCCCTGCTATTTACAATATAATCGGAAAACGTGTTTATTCACATGCGAAAAGCTGAATGCAGTCCTGTACTGATCGCTTCAAGCGTTTTGTGGTTAGGTTATTATTAGATGTTATTATTATATCGGTACCAGTTAAAAATAAATACACTTTAGGCACGTTCTTGTCATGCATAACTAAAAAACTACATTTTACTTGTTACGTTACTAGTTTCTCTCAAAATTTGTCCTCCATGTAAAAAACCTCACGGGCCGTGGCTGGGATACAGGAATACTAAAGTAGTCCCGGTAAATCTTCACCCGTGCTACATCGTTTAACGATATAGCGACAACGTTGTTTACAACTCTCCATTTTTATTTGTTATAATTATCGGGCGCGGCTTGTCCATAAGATCATTTGGTCAATGACCCACCTTATTAATTTATCCCTTCAAAAAATGCAAATACTCCAAATTGTGTCATACGAAAACTCCCCAATATAGATCGAAGCGCTCCGCTCGGTCATTTTTTAGTTTAGCTCACATTTGGGTTTAAATTGACGTCGTCGACTTCGGCACACTTCACGTTCAATCGGCATTTTTTATTGCGTCCAGTGGCTTAACCGTTATTTGCCGCATCTCGGAGATAAAATCCAAACTTTTTTGACACGCAATTTTTCATTAAATGATTGGAAACATAAACACCTTGCAGCAAGGGTGGATTTATGAGAGGGAGGGGGTAATAAGATGGTATTCTTTTATTTAACCGGCCTAAGTTCGTTTTGAATAATTTTTACTGGATCACTTTTCAGAATTTCGTCATATTTTGGTATAATAGTATAACAATTTTAGAGAACATCGACAACAATAATTGTTAAGTTGCCGTGTTCATAAATCATTGATTGCTTAAAAATATTAAACGATTGGTTACATAATAATAAATATAAATGTGTTCACCCACGCTGTTTGAAATTGTTGATTTTCAGTTAGTTGTAGTTTGTAGTGTAGCTATTGTCAGAGCAGTTGTAAAAAAATTATTTTTATTAATTTTTAGGACAACGATCACTTATGTTTGTCAACGATGATTTTGGATGCAATTTTAAAAGTCGACATTGATTTACGCCAAAAATTAGCTGAAAACTTGATATTAATTGGCGGAACAACCATGGCCTTAGGTAACAATTTTTTAGGTCTTTAACTGTTTAACATAGACAGGAGTAGAAACTTGGTGGTATATTTAAAAGAGTGTGCACCAAATTGACGCATACAGATACCTCTGTACCAATATCGTTAAGTTTCGAACAGATATATCAAAAAGTAATATAGATGATTGAAATATGAAGAACAATTGCTTACCTATTTTGTTATAGCTACCTTTTTTAAAAAAGGAGGTTAGATACTTTCTTTTTGAGTTTTTTTTTAATGGGAGGGCTAGTCATTTTTTTTTAGAAACAATAATTTATACAAGTAGGTTTGGTTTATCGACTATGTATTAATAGATATTTATATTTACATATAATATGTTGTCGGATGATAAACTAGATCTTGCGCCTGATTTACAAATTTATTAGTAATATCTTTTATTGCCAGCATAATCAAAAATACATTGACATAGCAACGTCATTAACAGGTCGATTTAATCGTCTTATGATATCTTACAAATATTTCATAAAAAACATTGAACATATTAAAAACCATATAAAATTTAGACCTCAAGATAAAAGCACTTAGTATATTTTAAAACATATAAAAATTTAAAAAAAAATTGTCGTAAGAAAGTCTCTTATTCTTTTTATCAGAGCGCAAAGGCGGTTCGATCTAGATTGCAGTTACTTCAAATGTTGATCCCAGTGCAGAGTCGTCAGTGTGACTCCCAAAAATTTTACGGAGTTGGCCACTTGTATAGACTTGCCGTTTAATTTCACATAGAGTGAGTCTATTAAATTTATAGTTTTGGTAAATGCCATCAACCCTGTCTTTTCACAATTTAACCTCAGTCCGTTCCCGATGCACCAATCCTGCATATCTCCGGCTGCATATGAACACTCCCCCGATAACTGAGCTCCGTCATCCTCAGCAAGGTTCTGTATTAAAAGCTTGTGGTCTATCGTGTCAAAGGCCTTTGAGAGATCGAAGAATAGGCCCGCAACATTTTTATTTTTATCAACATTTTCTATGATATAAGTTGCATTATATATAGCGAGTTGAGTAGATCTATAGATTTCAATCTTGGTTGACAATATGTTACTTTTTAAGTGTATTTTCAATGTAGCACAATAGAAATTTAAAAAAATATTCAACTTTTTTAGGCTTCAAAGCAAGACTAAAGGAGGAGTTAGAAAAGCAACTAAGAAATGAGAGATATAAAGTTTTAAATATTAAAGAGTTTAAGTTTCATTCTCCACCTTGTAAAGAAAACTATACTGCATGGCTTGGAGGTAAGAAAGACATATACAATACATTTTATAAAATAAGTTGAATTAACTGTAGGTACCACGATGCTTTAAAAAAAAAATTATCGGGAAAGTGAATAAAATTGCAAGGCTGCTATAGACTTTACAAAACTGTAAATTATTGCGGCATTAATAAGTATTTATTTTACCCCTATATTAGTAAACATTGTTTTACATACAGTTCGCTCTGTAAGCAAATCCATTCTTACTCACAAGTGTGTGTTATGATTTTATGATCCCTAATATAACAATCAAGTTAGCATTGAACCACTCAAACCGTGACATTTATGTATCTTACGTTTTGAATATTTGACAGTGTCATTGTCATTATTTGAGATTTGAAGTTCAAATTGAAACTTTATAAATTATAAACTGAGCTTTAATTTATTAGTAAGAGTCGTAGAAAAAGTATAGCACGTATTGAGTGTTATAAAGCAATTACGCACTCATGTAATGACCGCGCTTGTTCGCAATTTTTCCATTCGTGCGTAATATGCTTTTCACAACACTTAATACGTACTATATCACAGACAAAAGAGCTAAATATAGACCCCGCATTCCCCTATATCAAAACAAGCCGTCATAAACTAAACTTCACGCTACCACTTAGTTCCTGACTAGTTCCATGAATGAAACCATATGGAAATAGAAGGCCATTTTTACGAGCGTATAATACGCTGTTGCCAAATAATTAAAAGATTCTCATATTTTGAGTTTTATTTAAGCTCGTTAAACACATCGTTGCATTGCCTAAAACATAATCTAACCTCTCCTAATTATTCAAACTACAAACTACTAATATTGACAAACATTTTGAGAAAATGTATCATTAAATGGAGTGGTGGTATTCTATATATTCCTAATAACTTACCAGTTACCACATTTACATAAATCAATCTGAATCCATATAGCGAATTATTAATATAATAAATATATTAAAAATATAATAATATATTATACGAACACAGGGTCGCGTTCACAGTCGACGTCGGATGTTCGTCGGGCGCGCTCTGGAGACTCGATTCTCGAATTACGACCATGATACAACTATACAAGGTATGATATCAACAGGGTGCGCAGTGGATCGTGACGTCACAGTGTGACGAATTTTTGAATTGAATTATACGGCAAAGCGTAGTTTATTACGTTATTAAAAGGCAATTTTATATATTTTTTTTTTACGGTTCGCCGACTACGTAGGCCATCTTGAACCGGTCATCGACCACAAATGTGATCTACCGACTGGGGAGTGTGAAACGGCACCTTCATCCTACGAGATATCCGATCTCATCCGGCCTGTCCGGCGTGAATAGGATGGCTAGGTGTCGATTCATTTTACACTCTTCCCTGAGGCAAGAGCACGCTGTGTTCCCAAGCGGTCACCCGCCCAAGCACTAACCGCGCTCGACACCGCTTAACTTCGGTGATCTGCGGGAACCGGTGCTTAATATGTCGACAGGCCCTTGCCCTGCAATTTTATATGAAATTTTTAATAAATTTATTTCAAATCATATTAGCCTTAGAATTTGTACTGTGACTAAAATATTGAAACATACATTTTAGATTGATTACTGTGATCATGAAAAATTGAGGTTATTGTTTTTTTTATTTTTATTTTTCCAGAAAGTGTTGCATCGTGTAATTTTGTATTTAGTTCTCTGATACGAAAATACATCCTACATCTAAAAAATAACATTTTTGCCTTATCGGAACATAATACCGAATTTAAACAACAGAGAATATCGCAATTTGGCGGTTTTCGTCCCAAGGTGACATTACGACCAATGGTTACGACGATATTTTTCTAAGGCGACATTTATGGACAGTTTTAGCTAGATTCCAAAAAGGGCGACAAACGACTGTGAACGCGACAGGTATTGAGTTCGATTATGTTTCAAGGTCGAGTTGGTATATTTTGTAATTGTATCCTTATCAAAATTTAAATGAAAACCACAATAGAATCGAACTTGAAACGTAATTGTCAGTTTACAATTTGACCTAACTTAACCTAACTTTTGATCTGAACTACTGTAGAAATTAATTATAAAATAGTTATCTTGTCAAAACCATTTGAGTATTCTACTTCATCACATCATCACCTTGAATTCGAGAAGTAAATATATTTTTTAAAATACAGTGATGAATCAGCATTACGATAACATTTTAAAATTGCCTTTAACATACTAATGTCGGGTTGCACAAATAATTTTAATATTAATTAACTAACCAGCAAGTTTGACTGTGATATACATGACATTGGCAGAAATAATTTTCTCACAATCTTCGAGGCGCGGTTACCTTAATTTACTATTTAAGCACCTTTGGTTGTGAGTACAAAACGCCTCAATGAAATTTATGTCACAGTCAAACTTGCTGATTAGAGCTAATTTTGATTAAAAATCTTTGAGCAATCCAACATAAGTAAACAAACTGTCATAATAAATTTATTTTCCGGATTATTCCACACTGGCGCATATAGTTCGCAAAATGAGAATCGTGAAAAACTTGACAACGTTTGCCTCCTAGCGGTAGCAAGTGAAAATACCGAAATGAATGAAAACTTTGACATTAAGAAGTATTGAACAATCAATTATTTATCTTGAAGAAATAGTCCATACTTAAAGTGGAGTGGAAATTCAGAAGGAAAGAAATAAGAAAGGAGGAAGACTTTGTGTTCTTATTTCTTTCCTAATAAATTATTTATTTTCAGCTTTAGTAAATAAAAAAGTGGTGAGAATTTATTGTTTAAAGATTTTGTGGGTTAATTATAAAAGACCAATATGAGGGGACAGCGCCAGGTTTGTAAAATAACCGATTCAGTGTCTGGATTGTGAAGTCTAAACATGCTATCGCCCTCTTATAAACAGTGAGTTGTAGGCTCGGCGCAAAAGTAATTTTTGAGTGAGATGCGGCTCTATTTTTAGCTCTTTTGTCTATGTATTATATCAACAATTATCTTCATTCCGAGTAGAATTCTGGATATACGAATCCATGGTACACATTTCAGGTTGAATATAGTGATGAAAAAAAATTAGTTCGAGTCTCGGTCAGAGAACTACAATGCGGTTGTAGTTTCTCTGTTTCGGTGAACAAAGAACCTAATGTCGGCCATATATTAGTATATGGTAAAATTATATAAATGAAAACAGACGTTTTTTCTTTCTTTATTATTTTGATGTGGAAATATTTTAAAGTGCCTTTCCCTTAACGTCGTGAAAAATCACCAAGGGTTTTCTTATAGTAGTGGCTGGTTTGAATGAGTTGTTTAAATCCTTCTGCGGTGTACGCCGTACTAACCATCAGAGATCTGATAAAGCTCTGGGTTCTACGGAACACGTGTGGTATCACAACGGACCTGATAGGACTACGTGAGACTGTTTGGTCAGAGCCAAAGGTCTGCCACTCTAACCTAACCTTATTCTAAAGTTTTTGGCAAAATGCGGTTTAAGAGAATTGTTTCAAATCATTACATCTAAGATATTGGTTTTCATTAAGTTTGGATCACAATATTTTTGCTTTAAATTTGCATTTCACTGAAGTTTGGTAGGTGTATCTTTGCTTTTGTATACCTTTAAGTATCACCTTTGATTAGGTACCTTAGAAGTAAATTATTACAGTGTCAAGCAAAACGTCTTTGTCAGTAACTTTTAAAGATTTTATTAGTTTACAATGTTTTTGTAGTCCACATGTATGGACAAGAATTTGTTACATGAAATCAACCCAATTTAACTTAATTTTAAGTAAAAAATTTATCAAACAATTAAGTATAGGTTTTAATTAAATTTTGACATTGTTTTTATACTTTTTAGGCGCTATATATGGAGCAACAGAATTTTTAGCTATGAAGGCCATCTCTAAAGATTTCTATTTAAGAGAAAAACATTTACCCGATTGGATCAATTTAAAGGACACAAGTAATGTCCGATCACCTGACGTTGCTGGTGTTAGAGCCCTCTAATCGATATTTTTAATATAAGAGTTGGGAGAGTTCAAAGAGATCAAATTGTTTAATATCGCTTTATAGTTTACTACTTGGGAGTGCTCTGTGACGTCATAGAACTGTCCAAAAGAAAGACATTTTTAACCTTAAAATTTAATAAAATGTTGAAACAATTAGGTAATCCAACGATGTGTCAAAATGGCGGCTGGATGGCAAATACTGCTTTGTAATTGGTACACGTGACCATAAAAATAATATTTCTGGTGGCATTTAACGGGTGACTCAATGGTTTTTCCATCCAACCGCCATATTGAATCACGTGGTTTGGGTTCCCTAATTCTTTAAATTAAATAAAATTATGATTGTATAATAAAAATATTAAAACACGAAAGTACAATATCACACCGTTACGTTGGCGGTCTAAAAGAAAAAGTATTGTTATTTGGGTTATTGCACAAATACAACCCCTTTATTCCTTAATTTTTTTACATCGGAAAATAGTTCTCGCTACCGGATTCAGAGCAAGCAAATCAATCTATCGAACATATAAATATATCCAGACGGGATTGGTCGATTTGGACAACCGAACATACATATCACAGGGCACTCTCAGAGAGCATGAGCGTGGGAAACTGAAAACGCTATAAGTTGTATACTAGGGTGGAGTGAAGTTATAGTTGACTTTTTTTCCTTGAATTTCAAAACTGAATAGTATATATCTTAAGAACCGTGCAATATATCGCTTTTTTAGATGTAAGTTTTGTGGTGACTTAAAGTGTTGAGAAAATATATTGGAAAAAATTGCAAAAAGCTCTATCAGCATTTAGGCAATATTAGTAAAAAATCAATTTTTCCGAATATTTTTGATTTTGAGCAAGCCCAAAAGTATTTTGGAGGATTGTTTTAAGACTCCTAATCTTTTCCCATGCATTACATTTCATTCCAGAGAACTGTATATTTTCACTTTACCCTGTCCCTACGAAATTGTGAAAAGCGAAGAATGTTCTCCAAAAAAATTGTTTTTATAGGTATGTCCATTTAATTTGTTATTTAGGATTAAGTATTATTTTTATATTATATGGCTTTAAACGAGTAATCAATAAGTAACGCTATTTATTAACTAAATTTACATTAAAATAAATCACAGATAAAAATAGCATATGTTTTTATAATGAGTGTGTTATTTTATAAATGCCCTGCAAATACTAGCAGTAGCGATCCATGGTTAGTAAAAGAGGTGAGACCAAAACAAGTTTTTAAGGACATCGAATCGTAAACATACCTATTAAGACCCCTCTATCACCTACACGCCATTGGAGTATAAAAATTCCGTTTTTCCATGATATTTCTGTTCTAAAATAAAAATGTGGAAACCATCAATCTTTGGAAATAAAAAAAAAAAACACAATTGAAGCCTTGAAATAAATAAAGGGCTAAACGCCAAAAAGTGTATCGAGTTATTTGCAGCTAAATCAAATAGAGCCTGTTTCCCATTTTTGGCCTCCAACGAAAAGTGATTTAGTTGGCCTTTACAACGTTCTTGTGCGTTGGATATATCTCGGTCGCAACAAGCGACGTTTGGTAACGGTAAAGTGAACAACGTTTACTAATCTAAGGAATTTTAACGTCGCGAATGGTCTTTCTTGGGAGACGTTTAAAGCGAGAACTTAAATTGCTGATTTTTAACCTCGTGTTGTTAAACTAAATTATATTAACGTAAATACGACGTTTAACGTCGGGTAGCGTAGGCCATTTTGGGCAACCATTTTTGGCGTCAGAACAACGTTAAAGTTTGTCAAAAATTAGTCGCAAGTCGGACTAAAAAATGCTACTTGGGTGACGTCTCGGGAAATTTTCATATAATTGCGACCTCGAAAAAAATTCCAGAAACTATTCATACTCTGGATATAAGGTATAATTGCACGCTAGCTATCGATAATTGCAGTGGCGTATATACAATATAGGCAAAAAAGCATTGCCTACCCTGGGAACAATAAAACAGATACAATTTTTTTTTAATTTTAGTTTTTATCAGTGTAATCAGGCGCGGATCCCGGGGGGGGCTCACAAACTGGGTGTTTTTACCTTGAGCCTTGAAAATTGTAGGACGTGTAAAGGGTCAGAAGTTTTTTTAGAAGTCACGTCTCCCCCCCCCCCCCAATAAAATCCTGGATCCGCTACTGCGTGTAATCCAACTTTGGCAATTTATCTCTACATTAATAAATAATAATAACGTAGGATCGAAAACTTAATCCAATATCATTTCCACGAACGCATATTATATCGTAAACTAGATCCCTCTGTATATCAGCATTCCGTAAGACCGTTTTGAAAGCAAAGATCTCGCTGTACATTAGCGTCTTATGCAAAAGCCAAAGCACAGCTTTTGTGCGAGTGGAAGCAAGCGAGAGTCGGTAGGAAGTAGGGTAGAAAGAAATGTAACAAGTAAACCCGTCGCGACCTTCCTTCATCAGCACGCGTTTGGTAAGTGCATTGGTGCCAATCTTCAAGTTTTACCGTAGTTTGGAAAATACTTCGCTTTCTCAATACAAAATATGAAACACGCCTCTATAGGTTTTACCATTAATTAGTTTAGTTACGATATTTTTAAAGAGTTAACGGATGAGGTATCGTAAAATAAGAAGCACTTTTAACAATTAAAATAATTTTGCTGATAGGTTTATCATATTTAATAATCAGTAAACTTATCACATATTTCACATAATAAATGACTTGGTTTTTGGCAACATTGGTTCAATCAGGTGGATGTTAGATTTATAATTAGTGTTTTCGCCCTTTTGCTAGGCTTCGCGCCGTCGGGTTTCAGAAAAAAAGAAATATGGTGTTAATTGTTACTATTCCGGCTAGCAGCGCGTCTGCAGAACGATTCTTTTTCTGGATTTAAAAGAATTAATAACTATTTACGAAACACACAGTTAAGTAAATTAACAATAATCTCTGGAGGGCGACCTTTTGCAGGATTTAAAAAGCAAAACCAATTTTTATGACGTTTTAAAATAATTTTTACGTAAAGATCGCCGTGTTGAACTAATTTACAAATAATGTCGTTTTATTCTTCTTCTGCCAGTGTTCTCTCCACAAACTCAAAAACAAGACATTTTGTGACAAAATTTGAAATTTAGATGCTTGAATGCTAGGGAAGGTAAGTTTTTGTCTTAAGACCGAAGACTAGACAAATAATTAATTTACCTTCGCCATTCTATCAGCTTAACAATTTCCCGTGTAAACCTTATGGCAGATAGATTATTTGATTTTTAAGAATTACGTTAAATTATTTGTTATTTTTTTTTCTGGCTGAAAGTTGTAAAATTGTATATTTCTCCATGGTATTTGCTTCACATTACGAAATTCAAAACCGTGTGTTAGTTATCGTATTTTTTTTATTTAATAGTCGATTTAGGCCATGTTATAGGCAAAAAAATTAAGAACTGGAAATAGCACTATATTTTTATATATAACTATTACTTCTGTACCTTCTATTCTACCAATAATCCATTATTTTTTTAATAAAATGAAATTGAAGCTTATTGTGTTTCTGTTAGCGCCATTTCCATGTTGCAAAAACTTGGCAACGTGGCAATTTAAATACGTCGAGTCGAGTCGGATAGGTTTTTCAGAAGGATGAAGGATGCAACATTTGAGCATTATTTGAACATTTCTCGTTTTATAATATTATGATATATATCATATAATTTGTTGTGGTTTGTTATTTTTATGAGGTTCATTGTGAATATTACGATGATTGATTTGATTACATTGATTGCTAATTCAACATAATAGTATAAAATGTTTTCATCATAAGGGAGAACTTTTAAAATAGATTGTGAATAAGTAGTCTTCGTTTGTTTAAACTTTAAAGGTTGAATACAGACTTTTCTTTAACGGCAGTAGAGTTTTGGACTTGCATTGTCTTTATTTAATAAATAAAATAAAGACAAACCAAAACTCTGCTGCCGTTCTAGTGTTTGTTTATATGGTACATATAGGCTAGGGGCTACTATTTCTTAGAAGTAAAAGGGTGAGAGAGAATAAAATGGTGTTCAGAAAAAATTGTCAAAATGTTGGATGGAATTGACAATAAATTTTTTTTTTATTATTTTTGGTCTTAAAATGAATATTAAAGATTTAATTATTTATAAAAATGTCTGCTTGATAAGAAAATGCCATGTAAGTTATAAAACAGATGTACAGGGTGTAAATAATTTAGGAAAACATGCTTTAAGAGAAAAATATCATTTTTTGTTATTCTATTAGCAAGAATTATACTAAACAATTATTTTATAATACAATATAAAGTCTAAATAGAAGTTTTGAAAAAAAATTCGGTTGTCGTTTTAGAGTTTGTGGTTAAAAAGGACCAATAAAATAGTTTGATATACCCAGTATAAAGAAAATGAAAAGGATGCGGGTAAGAGGGACTATATATTTATCAAATGTCAAGCTGAGTATCTACATATTGAATGAAATTCGAGCGACATGTGTAGAAGTTCGAGGCATTTTTCTTTTCAAATCTGTCGTACAGTAAAGTAAGTACCTAGGTACGATTGGGTGGGCAGACATAATACGAATTTATGGAAAGATAATAGTAGTTTATAACAAACTCCACTCAAGCAACTAAAAAATAATTAACTTGAAACTGATGTGAAGTTTGCAGAAAAAGATAGAAGCCAAAATATCGAACATTGTCGCATGGGCATCAGTGGCGTCGAACTATTGACTAATTGAGCACTAATAGCACTAAAGATTAAATTCAGTGGCGTTCACTCGCAAGCAGTTTCAAGTTTTCCATTTTTGACTGCTGTCTTATTATAATTAATAATTCGAAATCTAAACATAGCAACTTATTTATATTTACAGGGTAAGTAGGCAATGGCGTAGCCAGGTGAGGGCCAAGCGCCCCCCTTGCGCTTGGTGCCCGTCTACTAGTCTACATCATAATAAACCTTATTATTTGATATAGGTCCATTTTTGCAAGAGGAAGTTCGTGGTGGAGGTGTCGACCTTCTATTTTTTAGAAGTCACTTTTTATGAAGAGGGGAGCGCCCCATCATATGTTTGCCCCTCCTGCCCCCAAAGGCTGGCTACGCCACTGTAAGTAGGGTGCTACTAGTGCTACAGTTTTCCATCAGTGGCAGTTATAAGCCGAAAATGGAATTCATTTCAAATCTTGGTGTTTTGTATTTGTATATAACTCATTTCAATAGTCCGACGCCACTGCCCATTCGACAATGTTCGTTATTTTGGCTGCGAACTTTTTCTGCCAACTTCACACCAGTTAACTTGAACTTTTTAGGCGTAAATAAATATATTTTGCTTCGCCCGTCTTTTTTTATGTGTACCTATGAAATAGTTATCATAGTTAAATATGTTGTTTTTGAGGTTAGAGGTAAAAACATTTTACTTATTGATGCCTTAAAAATTAAAATGGGTACCTAGAAGAGAATATAAATTTTTTAAATGCTGTTTTCGCTCGTTATTAGAATAAAAAATTTAAAAAAAAAAAAACATGTTAAGTTGATATAGCCAGCATAAATCCTTTCAAACATAGATTCCTAATAAATTATAAGAAAAATAATTGAAAACAGTGGAAGTTATCAAGGGCTTCTATAAAACGTTTTTTAGGATGGGCAAAAACAAAACGTTATAACAACGTCCTATGAACGCCCCTTAATAAAGTAAAACTATAATAAAGTCAAAACTCGGGTATTAGAAAATCTTGACCACGCAAAGGTACTTTTGTTATTCCGCATCGAATGACATAAAAATATACCGGGCTCCAATTAAAAATTAAAAAAAAAAATTGATGTAAAAGTTTGACACTTAATTTTGAACACTCTGTATAATTCGTATTAATCAAACTTTGTTGACAAAGCAGTTAGACCTTATTTATTAAGTACCTTGTAGAATTTTCTTAATGGAGCTTTATTTCATTTTTTTCAATAATTTTTAAAATGGTGGTTCTTTTTTATTTTCTTTTCGCTGATATCACTGAACCGATTTCTATAAAATACTTGTTATATGTGGGTAAATATATAATAATAAATAAAGTGTCCAAATTAGCAAGAAAATATATGACATGTAATTTTAAAAAATATATCATGACGTCACACTTTTTGGGATACCCTGTATAATCAAAAATATTTTTTGGAAACACTTCCTAGGATACTAGTAGAGTCTGCAAAACATGAAAAGCCTAACTTAATAACTCTGCGCCTTGTCCCAGATATTTTATACCTCCATAGACCATTATCTTAACTCTATCATGATGACATTCTTAAAACTGGTGGCTCAGATCTATTTTTTTCTTTTCTTTTCGCTGATATCACTGAACCGACTTCTATAAAATACTTGTTTAATGTGGATAAATATATAATAATAAATAGTGTCCAAAGTAGCAAGAAAATATATATATCTATGTAATTTTAAAAAATATATCATTACGTCACACTTTTTGGGACACCCTGTATAATCAAAAATTTTTTTTAAACGCGTCCTCTGGTAAAGTGTGCAAAACATGAAAAGCCCAATTTAATAACTCTGCGCCTCGTCCAATATATTTTATACCTCCATAGACCATTTTCTTACCTGGATGATGATGACTCATCTCTTCGTACCGGCTCGGCTTGTCTTGAATTTAAAAATTAAAATAAAATATTAAATATTATAATTATTAGGAAAGTTATCGGCGTTGTTGCCAGATTTGGCGTAAAGTATTATTTCCATTAGCTTACATTTTTGACCGAGAGAGGCCGATGCAGTCAATCATGATATCCTTCTAGGGTAGTCTTCGCTCTTAAATGCAATTTTTGCCTACCCTGGTTAAAACAGCATTGCACGCCACAAGATAATTGCCCGGCAGGTGTTATTTTGTCTGATTACATTAACAACAACATAACGGGTTCAGGCCTGTTTTTTTTTTTAAACTGCATTCGTTTATTTTCATATTTCTTCAAAGAATATAAAAATAAACTTATACTCTTTATAAACCACGCCTTTATTAAAAATGATCGGTAATTTTAATGCACTTATGCTATTACCCCCGAAAATGTTCTTATTGGGCACGTGTAGGTACAAAAATGAAAACTAAGTATTAACTTTTTTATTTACTGTTTTTCACAATTTAGGAAATAACCTAAATTTTTTAAAATATAGCATGTCAACTTTGACAGAAAGCCGATTTAAAAAATTTTTTTTAGCCAGGTCAATTTGCGTACCTAACGTTTAAAGCAAAAACTGTCCTCAAAGTCAAAATTTTCTTACGTTGGGTGGTACAAAGATTTTAAACAATAACAAACTAGGCACATTGATCGTGACATCAAAGTATTTCTCACAAAAATCAAAGTGGTCCGGTCACTTTAAATATTGATTTATTAACCAGGCAACTTTGGTTGTGAGTATATCGTTTCATGGATGTCACGATCAAACTTGTTTGGTTAGTTAATTATTGTTTAAAAGTTTTATGCAACCCAACATTTAATTTATTAATAAAACAAAAGTTCCCATGTTGCATACTTTTTTGGACACACTGTATAAAAGGCCGCTAGATTTTTAATAATTATCTAAAATGACAAAAGTATATTACTTAACCAAAAAATGAAATGCCCAAAAAAAATTTAATAATAGGAAAATCGGCAATGAATGCCATCAATATAAACGTAAAAACACTTCTTTCACTTGTATTTTAAAGGATTATGGATTGCAAGTCTTTGAAAACAGTTTAAACAACATCCTATTTTAAAAAGTCAATTCCTACTTTTTGCGCTTTCTTTTTAATTGCAAAAGTCTATAGGTACATTACCATTTCCACAAATAAAGGTTATTTAAAAGAAATTAGGTAATAAAAGAGTGCGCATTGTAAATGATGATTCCCATGCCATAACGAAAAATCCCAGTCCAATATTTTGTTTTTTAAAAGAAGAAAAAAAACTAACATTGGTAGAGTAAAAATGTAAAAATTATTTGCCCAATATTGTAATTGTCAACATAATGTACCTAGTAGGTACTATACAGAGTACGGTTTCACCAGATATTCAGAGAAAACCTTGATTTTTTCAGAACCCCTTACTTCGTTTTCTAGAAGAGGTAATTTAACTACGTGAAAATCTTCATACAAGTCGGTTATCTGATCGAGATACTTCTCCTGAATTTTTATCCTTGCATTACACATTCTACATCCATCTTCACCCTTCTTTTTAAACAACAGTTGATTAACAATGATGTTGTGTGTGTCTATTTTACATTTTGTCAGCTCTTGCACTAAGCGTTCTGTTTCATACAATGATAGAAATTCGGCTATACAAACACAGATAAATGTCGTCTGATCTGGGTTTTTAAATTGCTCATTTACTTGTTTTATAACCGATAACAGTTCATCCATTTTATGGGAAAACTGATCTGCATTTAAGTCTTGCATTCCCAGTAGAGTGCTGAATTGAGTAATCATGGGCGCTAACTTTTGTTTTATTTTTATTAATTTTCCTAAACCCTTCTCTACAACTTGAGGAAACGACAGCAGTCGTAACGTGTGACCTGTTGGTGCTGTATCGAAGACAACTACTGAAAAGTTCATGCTCTTTATCAGTTTCATAACTTCAGCATAAGACATTGTTTCGTCTGTTCCCGGAAATGCGTTGATTAATTCCTGGATTATACCTAAAAAAGAAATTAAAGTTCTGTATTTTTTATATGAAAAAGGAAATAAAATGTACCTAGGTATGTTGGTGTCTGTAAATAATTTTTAAAATCAAAAGGGTTTGCCGGCGTGTAGACAAGATTAAAATTAAAAAAGTTTTATGCCTCCGCTGGAAATCGAATCCAGAACCTCTCGATTCAGCCTCAAGCGCGCGGCCAATTGCTCTACGGATGACCTGATATTTTCTCACCAACTTCGGCCATATAACTTATTCAATTTTATGTTAGTTGTAAGTTGGTGAGAGAATTTCAGGTCCTTCGTAGCGCAATTGGCAGCGCGCTTGAGGCTTAATCGAGAGGTTCTGGGTTCGATTCCCAGCGCAGTCAGGAAACCTTTTCAATTTTAATCTTGTCTGCACGCCGGCAAACACTTTTCATTTTAAAAATTATTTTCAGACACCAACATACCTACATTTTAAAATTATTTAAGGCTAGATGTCACTGTTCAGAGATCTCTTTCTTATTCCGGCAGATGTCGCGACATGGCGATGAAGCATGGGTAATAGAAAAATTAGATCTTAACGTTGAGTGGTAGTGAATGAGTTCCATTTCCACTTATAACACCTTCCCCGGTCTGTGAATCGCAGGAGATTTCAGACTGTTACTACCAACTTAAAATCGATTAAGCTCTACGGAGGACCCGATATTCTCTCACCAACTTCGGTCATAAAACTTGTTCAATTTTATGTTAGTATAGTAACAGTCTGCAATCCTCCTACGATTCACAGACCGGGGAGGGTGTTATAAGGGGAAAGATAACTCATTCTTTACCAATGAACATTAAGATTCCAGACTGTTACAACTAACATAAAATTGATTAAGTTATATTACCGAAGTTGGTGAGAGAATATCAGGTCCTCCGTAGCGGAATTGGTAGCGCGCTTGAGGCTTAATCGAGAGGTTCTGGGTTCGATTCCCAGCAAAGGCAATTTTAATCTTGTCTGTACGCCGCCAAACACTTTTCATTTTAGAAAATAAAAATGGCTGAGAGAGCAATATCCTTATGTGAAATATAGACATATTAAAAAAAAATTTAAGTAAATGTGGGTAAATTTTCTAAAATCTACTGATCCAAAACTTAATTTTATGATCAGAAATACATAAATTAAAAGAAAAAAAGGTAAAAATTAAATTAAAACGATATGCGATGGTATGCAATTAATAATACTCTTCTGCTTTAATCTTAAATATATACTTATAATATACAGCGTGTCCAAAAAAGTATGCAACATACACGCATATTTCAGATTTTACCTGCGGCTAATAGTAGGGGAGCAATTTTTTCGAAATTGCCTTAAGAGTAAAGTATGTTAATTATAAAAAATACAGCCAAATTGTATATGGAACTATTGTTGCAAATGACAAATTTAGTCCAAAAGCGAATTTTGGGTTATGTTTCTTAATTTTTAATTTCTTTTCTTAAACCTCTATTTTTCCCTAAACGTAAGCCTCAGGTCGATTTTTTGTTTAAGAAATTTTAACACATTTATCAAATTATGTACCTAACCAAGGGTTTATAATAAAAATGTATTAAGTAGTGGCAAACCTTTTAAAACTATTTAATGATAAGAGTTGGTTTAGATATTAGCGTGTTACACGCTTATTTAAACACATTTTATATATAAATAACTAATAAATTATTTGTCAATTTCATCCAGTATGCTCAAGTCCAAAACCCTACTTTAAAAAATGCATATCTATAAAATAGGTATTTTTCTTTTTTAAGAGTAGGACATGAAAACTCAAATTTCGTATTGGACTAAGTTTTAATTTGCAACCACATTTCCATATAAAATTTGGCTGTATTTTTCATAATTAATACTTTACCTACAATTCAAGCAATTTCCAAAACATGGCATTTGCTCCCTTTCTATTAGCCGCAGATGAAATATGCGTTTATGGTTTTAAGGCATGCACCAACTTTTATCAATGATGAAATTTTCCGAGAAATCGGTAATATTCAAATTCAAAACGTGCTTTATTGTCTTTAAAATACAAAGTATTTGTTGAAAAAGCTATAAAATACCTACATATATAAGGGCAAACAAATGTAGGTACAGGTTATAAATAATAAGTAATACTATAAACAAAACAAATATAGTATAAACTTTAACATCTCTGTTTATTCTTGAAACGGTCTGCATGATTTACAAACACAAAGACACATTGCCAATTCCCGACCACTCTCACAATACTAGAAGGTCATGAGAACTATATCTGCCTATACCATTTTCCACCCTTATCAGGAACTCAATCATTTATGAAAGCCGTAAACTATACAATCATATTCCGGAATATATAAGGGACCTTCCTACTCTTAAACTATTTAAAAGAACTGTAAGGGAACTACTGGAGGAGAGAGCCTATTACGAGTTGGTTAACTATTACAACGACACATTTTAACTCAGTGTGTTAACAGGATTGGTCATTTTGTAAAATTTGTTTTGCGTGCCCCTTACTCGTGAGTTGTTTGTCGCTACTTGCTTGTTTTATAGCGTGTTATATTTTGCCTTTGATTATTTTTATTGTGTAGGTACTTTTTAAGGTTTAAGCATGGTTCTGTTGCACCTGCTTGTATGTATATTTTAGCTTTATTAACAAGATTATTTCTTTATAACAATAAAGCATATTTTGATTGATTGATTGAAACAGTAATAAGAATAATCACAATTATAGCGCAATAAAAAAATTTCCCATATGTTGCATACCTTTTTGGACAGTGTATGATAAAAAAAATCACCTCACACATCTTGACAATTCTTCTTATATGCTCTATAAAACTACTAAAGTACTCTTCGCCTTAATTAAAAATAGTGAGTAGTAGTTGCCAAATCAATAAGTTAAAAGGGTAAAGAAACTTATAAAAATATAAAAATTTACCGTACGCCAACAAGTGTTATTTATTAGCTTATTTTACATACAAGAATTTGAAAGAGAAAATTGCATTGTATTGTATGCACTGGGCTGTTACGTGTTGTAAATATTGTACAATTACTCTATCTACTATTTTAAGCATTTATGTTATACGTTACTTTTTATATATATATTGTGCATTTTTTTTTTATGTAAAATGTATATTGTATCTTGTAAAGTGGATTTACCGTAAATAAATAAATAAATTAAACAAATAACTATGTTAATTAACCTTAAAGTTAAAAAATTATGCATAACATCACAACAGCCCATCAGCTTATATTTCCAATATTAAATGTTGTATTATAATCAGCAGCCAACTAATGATTGAAAGCTACGCTGTTTTGAACTAATTCGGAAAAATCAAGCACTAAACAAGGGTTTTTAATACAGATATTTACGCTGGTTATTATTGGGTTTCTGCGAGGTTTCTGTTTATGAAAATAATATTTGTAGTCTAAGTTATTCGATTTAAGGACACACTACAAGAAAACCATTAAAAACATTATGGCGTTCTCAAAATGGTAACAACATTTTTTTTTTTTTCAAGTAGTAGAACCCCATGGGTAGCAACATTCAGTTGGTAAATTTGGTATCACTTAAGGTATCATTTTTTTGACAAATTTTTTACTTCTACTACTTTTACCTTTACTCATTTTCATGGCATCAGGTTCTCCATCAAAATATTCTTCTGGTAGTTCATTAATACCGACATTTGGATCAATTTCCATAGCATATAAATTGGAAAACCCTTTGACTAAGGTTGGCACTTTGGTAAATTTCTGATCGAATGCATCGGAGATGTTATGGGCCGGATCAGTAGAGATAATTAATACAGATTCACGTACTTTGGATAGTTGAACTGCTAAACTACAGCTGCAAAAGAAAATAATATGAATGTTTTCCCACTAAAAATTCGCCATAGAACGTGAAATTAACGCACTTTTTAACTTTTACTGTCACCTAATTACTCCAAAATGAGACATACACGAGGACATATGAGTATAAAAATATTTAAAAATCCATCCTTGTATTTACTGCTTTTTTAATTTTTAAACTATATGGAGTAAATTGTGTTATCAAATCAAATAATTAAATATTTTCCATAATGGAACCCTAAAAAAAATCAATTTATCTATCCATTATAAGTATAAACATTAGCCTATTTAAATCTTCTAAAATCAGGCACTCCTTTTACATGCACTAAATTTTGTTTAGATCAGATGAGTGGGTTTCGAGTTATTTTGAGGATGTAAAAGAAATTGTCAATGCGGGCGAACCCGCGGGTCCTTACACAGTCTCCCTACAACCTCCTCTAAAGTCAACAGGAGAGCAAATATTTGAACAATTTAAAACTTGAATGAGATTTTTTATGTTTTCGAACCACGATGCACCAAACTGTACATAGACATAATTTTGCATGAAGCTAGTAACTTTGGGGAAGAATTTATAAATATTATTTGAAACCACTTTTACTCTACATAAAATTTGTACTGAGTGCTATAAAGAGATATGAAAATTTCTCACAAACTCCTTTCCTCTTTTTTACCCCTTCAGAGTTGATGTATAATATAAAGAAATTATGTGTGGAAGAAAAGTATTAACCAACGTGAGGAGGAGGTTGGGTCATTTTTCTTTTGTCGAGACACTATACTCTATACAGTTTAAATCATTTTAAAACCATACTTTTTTTACTTTTCTTTTCGAGGACAGTAAAAATAGTTTACAACTTTTGCTGACGCTGCTTGAGAGTAAAACGTAAAAATTTACTACCTACCTACAAGTTGTTTTTCCTACACCGCCCTTGCCACCGACAAAAATCCATTTTAGACTATTTTGTTCCAATATGTTTTTAAGACAGGGTTCTAGTGTGTCAAATTCAGCCATTTCGAAGGCCTTATTTGTACTTTGTAACGGTTTTAAAATTAAAAACTATGTTAAAGTTCCCTTTTTACTCTTGTTTACGTTTTTAATGTCAGTCATCAATTTCTTTAATTCTAACATTTCTAACCCAACTTCCTGCGTTTCTTCTCTTACAGACTTAAGGAATTTGTTACTGGTGGCACAGACTTTGGTTTGATTTCTTCGTTTAATAACCTCTAACTCTTCAGCCTCCAGCCAAATTTTTATTCGGTACCACAGTTATTTCATTCAAGTGTCGATTAAAATATAGCTTTCCTTACTTCTTTATCGAGATAATTTACACATTATATGGTTTGGATAATTTTGTCCCTTTGATTTATAATGTTTTGAATAAAAATAAGGTTCGTCAGTAAGATTCCTTATCGTCAATTCTATTTACAACATTATTTTAGTATAGATTGCCTATATTTATTTTTTTAGATTTACTATGGCATTTGCCAAGTTCTTTGGGCTCACATGGGGTTACGAAGTCTCCGAAACTGGTATAGTATTTTGCATAATATACCCTTCTTTTTCAGCCTTTTCTGATCATTTACTTTTCGGCCAAAATGTCTTTCTAGGGTAAGAAAAATTATGTGGTATGGGCAGAAATTTTAGGACTCTTCACTCACTCCCCTTATATTTATAGCTGTGGATGGACTTTCCGTGGGGTTTATACGCATTTTTCCCCCTTACTGTAAGCACTGCGCTATAATTTCGATTTCTGTGGCTATAATTAGCTTTAAAAAAATATTTGCATTCGTTATTTCTCCGAAAGTGGTAGTTGAATTTAATTGTAACGAATAAAAAATGTGGAACAATAATCATCCAAACATTTTTTTTAGAAGAAATTTTAATGTGTGATATATGTTTACGAGTAAATGTGCAGTCAACGTTTAATGATTTACTTCTGATAATTTTAGAAAAAGGAGGCACCTTGTCAATATGAGAAGTATTTTTCGTATGGGGGTATTTTTCAGGGGAGGTAATGACCCCCGTTAATACGCCTTTGTTTACAAGGTGTCGTCCTAGACCCAAATAATCTGATAGGAAAGGACGAAAGAAAGAGAGAACATAGGGACTACGCAACTAAGAAATATTTCGTCGCAGTTTCGGGAAAGGAAAATCCATGTGAAAAGTCACGTAGGCGAAGCCGAGGAATTGAATCGATATTTACACCAAGAAATAATAAAAGCCCATCGATTTTGTTGAGCAGTGGCGCGGATAGGGAGAGGCGCAGGAGGCGTGGCCCTCTTTTCAATCTATACAACCTCAACAATAGGCAGTTTCCATAATTTTATAACCATTTTCATCCAACATTCTGCGCAAAGAAACGTGTTCTAAATACCACCCTGTTCAGGTGGAGTATTCACACCGTATATTTGTTTAAATTTCCTGGCAGTTGGAAATAAATAGACTGTAGTACAATACAGGGTGATTCACGGCGATAATTTGTGAGAACTCTTGGGAAAACTACAAACAACACCTTAGAAAACCAACTAGGCACAATGGGCTCTCAAAATATTATTTTTTTTATTTATTTAGTAGTCATGGTGGACAACATAACGTCAGGGACCTTTCTTTCTTTTTATAAGTCACTTTGGAACATCAACCCCCCCCCCCCCCCCCCCCAAATGAATACCGCTAATGGACTCCCTTGATAATAAGTCATTTCCACAACACACTGCACACATAATATTTTACAGCATTTTCAAATTCTTGGCATCAGAACAAGAAAATTTGCAATATTGTTTCCTATATACCCACTGCTATACCGAGATATTGACATTTGAAATATGGCATTTTGCCTACTTTGATAGGCTACAGCTCATTTATGGTATCTATAAAACATGAAGAAAAAATTATTACACCTAGGTGCAGTTTTTCATTTTTTTAACTCTAAAAATGCCAACCTATTATTTGATTATTAAAAATATTCATTAGCGTGGAAAGTGGCGGGTATAGGTAGTAGGTATAGATTGAAAGTGTCACTCCATTGAACATCGTCCTCATCACCACCGAATCCTTTGGTTTATAGGTCTATCCGGATCGGTATCACAGCATCCCTTCGTGAGCATGAGACACTGTCCTTCTGCTTGCGATGCATGAACGCTATACCAATGGGCTAGACTGCCACCTGCCCGATAAAAATATTGGCCGATTTTTAAAAATGTTTTTAATTTGAAAGGCTTTAACGCACTTTGTAGACGCCTCTACTAATTTAGAATTTTTAAATACATTTTTGGCAATTATTTGGCAGAGTAACCATGCAAATCGTCATGCTCATTAGTCAATATTCTTATGTATTTCTAAAACAAACCTTTATACAGGATGTTACAAATTCGACATACCAGCATTGGAATCTCGGAAACCATAAGAGTTAAAGAAACGGTTAAATAGGGGCAAAGTTGTGCAATTCGGTGCTGATTATAGTGCCGCTATAAAAGTTTTCAAATTCCGAATACTTCCGATTTTATTCGAAAAAACCGAAATTTAGTTTTTATTTTTTCCTGAGCTCATTTGACTAGCTATTTAAAATTAAATGACACTTTGTTATTGTCACTTTTTTTCCTCATGTTTTTTAAGTGACATTCAGACGAGAGAATTTAAATGTTGTACCTATGTTAAAATGAAAATTATTTTTTACCCTCGAACCAGAGGCCCTCGGGTTTGCAATCGTCGCCCTCAGTGTCAGTGACGCAACTAGATATTTACATAGAGGGACTTAAGTTCCGTGTAGAAATCCTTCTACAACTCCTAACAAAAGGCCGAGAAAGCGTAGAAACCCAGCATCTAAAAACTAGATTTCTAAAAGACACCAATTTGTCTAGGGGGGGGGGGGGTAAACTCCCAAATTCACAATCACTAATTGGGGGGGGGGGATAATTTAGACTCAGGGAGGTCTATAAAAGCTTCCTAGCGCCCAGTTAGTTGCGCCTATGCTCAGGGCATAAACATCTACTAATTCCCATAAAAAGTTTTTCAATTCAAATTTAGTTCAAAAATCTCTTTATTTTAAAAAAAACAACAGGTTATAATAATACATTATGTCTGAGGTTAATGTGTGGGCGTTCAATTTTAAATGGATACTTAAGTACAGAAATAACTATAATATCAACCTAGAAGCTGGAGCAGCTACTGATTTCTAATTTAATAGAAATAAAAACAAATAAATCAAACAATCTGGAGAAAAGTGACACTATAAATTAATTTCCAGTAATTAAAACGTGGTTAGTTAAAAATTGTAATTAAAAAATTCTTCCACTATATAAGTATTTGTTATTAAATTAAAAACAGATCTCTTGTAAATTTTAAAGTTTACCGCAGTCTTTACTTGATTGTTTGTTAAAAAATCTTACACATGAATAAGCAGGTCCCCTCTTGGTGTCAGTTAATCTATGTATCGGGACGATGTAACCCAACCATCTTGTCCCGTCTCTCCCAATTACCACCTTTTGCTTCCAATTACACAGACACGACTTGATCCAGGTAGGCTAGCCCCTCACACCTCACCCCATACCGCTCTAGTTTATTTAATAATATTTTATGGGAAAAGATGTTGAAAGCTTTAGATAGATACAAAAACAATCCCATTGACAAGTCACCACTCAAAATCCTTCACCATCACCACTCTCTCAACAACGTCATACACAGCTATATCTACTGATCGCTCATTCAGGTAACCAAGCTGGGACTGGCTAAGAAGCCCTTTATTGTAATTAATTTATGGGGTATTGTAGTCACAATATAAATGTTGAGAACATTTTTTTTTTGATTTTATCATAAGCAGACACTATGCTAGGGAAATGATGTACTTTTTGGGATAATCAAATTTTGATGCTGCCCAGTTTAAAAAGTGAAAATCTGGAAAGTTTTGAAATTGTAAAAAAAGCAGAAAAATTAACACAAAACTTGCTACCGAAATAATCACATATTTTGTAATTTTAATAATAATAAGTTAAATAAAAACTGTATTTTTTGTGTCTATGGCCTACGCGGGTCATAAAGTACCCTAACATGTAGTTGGTATCTAAGAAATAATAAACCCTCTACATACGATAAAAATAGTATATTACGTACCGAGGTGGAAAGTGTTTCATTACTGTCGAGAGATTAGATAGTTTACCGAGACGCGAAGCGTCGAGGTAAACTATATCTCAGAGACAGTAATGAAACTTTTCACCGAGGTTTGTATACTATTTTATTTACAACCACATCCAACATCCACTTCTTATTATTTTGAGTTCAAATAATTATTAAAAGGTAAATGTCATTTTGACTTTTCCATTGCAAAAGTAGACAGACATTTAGAATTTCAAATAACCGCAGGTGATAAAATAACGTAGGTAATAATACACATCAAGATGGCAAATATCATTTTTGGAATATGGTTTCCATGTCACTAAACAATATATTATTT
The DNA here is from genome assembly GCA_935413205.1 of Polydrusus cervinus. Lineage (NCBI taxonomy): Eukaryota > Metazoa > Arthropoda > Insecta > Coleoptera > Curculionidae > Polydrusus > Polydrusus cervinus. Next base: position 51,616,287 of record OW284514.1, read on the forward strand.
TTTTAAAACGTTAGTGTCAAAGTTTTTACAAAACACCAAAAAAATGCTCTCAGATGAGGAATTTGATTTGGCTGCTACTCCCCCAGAAATTCGAGAAGCAGCAAAAATAGTAGAAGAAGATCTTCTGCCAACTAAAATTGATTTCAAAGCCAAGTTCAAGTTTTACTAACACTACTTTAACTTCAAATAATCATGAAATAAACCTTTCAAAAGAAGAATTTCAGCAAGGTTTAAACATATCTGTGACTGCCTACAATAATGCCAATGTAATATTTAATGTAAATAAGTAAAACATAAACCATGTTAATTTTTTGTTTTTTATAAATGTCATTTAGGTATAATTCATTTAAAGAAATAAAAAATAAAATTATTGTTGTTGAATTTGTGTAATGAGTTGTGTGTTGGTGTGTTTGTATATTATTTTGAGATATCGATTTTTATTAAAATTAAAAAAAAAAAAAAATTTACTATTTTGAGATATCGATTTTTAATAAAATTACAAAAAATAACAATTTTACTTTCCACCCGGGTGGAAAGTGAGCACTTTCCACCCGGGTGGAAAGTAAAAGTCAAGAAACGTCAACTTTCCACCTTTCAAAGATAGGTGAAATGTCATTATTACATACATGGTTGTAAATAAAAATAATTACAATACAAAACATAGTAGCCCTATTCAGACACTTGTCATATTAAACCTAGAATTGTCAATTTAGGACGGTTTTAAATTTAGAACCCTTTAGTGAATGGCTGTTAAAGTTTACGATTTTGAAACTTTTAATATATCCTAAATTAAATTTTCTCACAGAAAACCTCCCCAGTTCAGGCAAACACGCCGTTGATGGGGCGTTGTCCTGTTTTTATGACGTCAAGGCTAGACCGGGAGTATGGTGACGTCTTACAAGACTCTCTCTGATACAGGAATAACGTGTAGCAGTGCCTGTTGGACCGCACAAGGTTGACGCCATCGGTCGGGAACAGTTAGAATATTGATTTATTTACTTGTAAATATAGTATGTTCCAGATGCGGATTTAGAAATTTGTTAAAAGGCGAGATCCAAAATCCAAATTTGAAACATGAAAAATGTTTCTCAATCATGCTTCATATTAATAATTTATTTCCTTAAAACTTTCGGCTGAGATATCAGATATATGTACATAAAATTTAAAATGGCCCTTTGATAAACACAACAGGATGTTGATGAGATATCCCGTTAATACTCATGAAATACTGCAGTCCATTCACTGATAAATATTTTTATTTATATTATAAACTGTTGTATCGGTGAGTTAAGTTACTTCTTGAATATGTGACAAATTCCAAAATTTGTAAAAATCTGTAATATACCTAAATGTATGATTATTGTTTTAGAAATAAGATTATCGCCGACAGCCAGTGTGGTTTTCGAAAACGTTTTAGCAAGGGCGGATGGGCCCACCGGGACGTCGGTACATCAGGCGCCGCCAGGCGCCGGCACGGGTTTTTTTATTTTTGGTTAAAAATAAATCTAAGCTTAAACATAAAATTTCAAAAATCACAGTTTGAAAAAAATACCTACTATTCCTACTAATTTGGCAACTCTAAATCATAAACAACAGCTAAGACAAATTGAACGAAATTTCAAAAATATACAAGAAACTAGCGATATGTTTGTTAAGTGCGCAATAACCGAATTGGAGGCTATTGATTCGGATCTAAACATTGGGGATATTGAAATTAAAATTAATTTACCAGCAGTAAGTGTAAGAAGAGTGAAAAAAATGCCAGGAGAAGAATCCAAGGATGAAAAATTGAATAATGCCATTGACAGATTTAGAACAGAAACCTATAATGTGGTCCTTAATACAATAATTCAATCAAGGGACGAAAGGTTCACCAAGAATTTTACTATTTGCAAAGATCTTAATATTTTAGATCCCAGAAATTTTAATATTTTAAAATTCCTCGCAATAGTTTGAAGACTCTTTCTGAAAACCCCATAAAGATAAATTTCCTTGCCACCTCCCAAAAACTTCAGGATGAACTAGAGAACTTTATGGAAAACTGGGACACTTTAAAACTTAGCATCGATGAATTTTATACTTTTAAAAAGGAATCTTCTGATAATGATGATGGCAATCAAGAAAATCGTATGCAATGCAAAAGTTGCAGAAGTTGCACATTGTGTTGCTATTCCATCCTTCTCAAATACAATATGTATAAAGAGGCTTACCCAATGCTGGAATTAGCATATACATATTTATTAACTCTTCCAATCTCCCAGGTAGCCTGTGAGAGAAGTTTTTCCAAACTAAAATATTTAAAAAACAGGTTAAGAAGTACTCTTAGCCAGAACCGATTGGATGCATTTATGCTGATGAGTTTTGAAATGGACATTCTAAATAAAATAGAAAATGACGAGGTCATTGATGCTTTGGAAAGATCCAGCACTCTAAACTGTCGTATTAATATCAAAAAAATAGTTTTTTTTTTAAATTTAATGTTATCATTTATTTTTTGGAGTATTGTTTTTTTATAGTGATTTTGTCTTAAGAATTAATAGTTTCTTTATTGTGATATTTATTTGTTTTGGAAATCCTTATTTGTTTATGTGATTTTTGTCATGTATAAGAATAAAAGTTCCATTATATATCTATCTATATCTGTTTTTTTTTAGTTAAGTGATAATGAAGAATTTTTTTTTATTTGAGAATTACTGTAAAAAAAATTCTTAGGTTTTTAGCTTCTAATAGAATAGATACCAGTCTACGTTGATCAAAGCAAAAAAAAATTTAAATCTTTTTTTCTGGCACGTGATGGCGCCGCTTCACTGTAACTTCCCGCTCCGGTCCAAGGGGTCCCATCCGCTCCTGCGTTTTAGTACCACTGTATCTTTATTAATAATGTTAAATCGGGGATGTATTGTCTGATAAAAATTAAACAGTGCTTTAATTTTGTTGGACTTTTCTTAAAGCATGTGATTCAATTAATCAAAGACTCCTCTAATTAAAGTTAAAGTTTTATGGGTCTGAAAGAAATCATGTTCAATTATTGAGTGATACAGGTCATTCCCTAAAAATATTTTTTCACTGTAAGTATTCGGACCAGGTTAGCATATTATCGGGAGTTCCACAAGGCTACGTATTAATGCCGTTACTTTATCTAATTTATACTTTCGATATCCTTCCATCAAACAACGTTTTGTTACCATTGCACTCATACAATATTGTAATAATGTGACATGCGGAGGTATGTGGATGTTATGGTGATTGTAATATGTATGCAATAGATTATGTCTCAGGTTTTAATATAACAAAGTGATATTAGATGTTACGCAATATTACAATATATTGCAGTCATACCCTATGCGGGCCTATGCAATGCATTTTTGTTATATTATTGTACTAAACATTTTTGTGATTGAGTGTCATGGAGATGCCTATTTTGTCCATGAAAAGCTATATTTTTTTTTTGATATTTTTATTTATGTACGCCATATTGTCCTTACTGGATCCCCAGCTGCATTTGGCCACAATATAGCTCTTTAGTGAGACTAAAGGACTCGATGAAAGTTAATTGTGTACGCAACTATATTCAAAAATATCAAAGGCGTAAAGCGAGAGCACGTAATCAGCGGCGACATCTATAGTGTCGAAGTGGACATTTATATTCATGATCTAACACTTTGTGATTTTAAGGAAATATAACTTAATAATATCAATCTGAAATAAGAAAAGTAACGTTGTTTGCAGTTATAAAGGGTGTTCATTTGAAAACTTCCCACCACGGATTTATCGAAAACCACTGTTTAAAAGAAAAAACGCCGAGACACGTCAAAAGATGTGCCAAAGGGGACAACTTTTTAACCAAAAACTACTTCACCCTCTTTTACCCTCTGCCCCCCGGGACATCCCATACAAATTTTAAATGACAAGGGGTATCAAGTAATAGCTTGTTTGAAAGGTCTATCAAAGTGATTTATTTTGACGTTTGATTTTTTTTAAATCGGTCGATTCGTTTTCGAGAAAATTAGAAAAATCTTTATTTATCCTAATTTGTTCAGATAGAAAAAAAACACACGAAAATATCACTTTTTACTTCAATAAGTGTTCAAAAACCAACATAAACAGCAATTTGGAATACGTGGTAGCAATCAAATAACAACCAGAATTTTTCCGCCTTCTTTTTATCAACACAGATAACATGGACGAACTGTGTTTATTCTTATACCTGTTTAGTTTTTTTATAGTTGCTAAGGAAAAGAAATAATTTAATTTGCTGTCAGTTACCTTTACAATCTCGGGATAGTGAAAATTAATTTATTGATTCACATTTTACTTTCAAAATGGTTTACACACTAGCTGAAAGAGTGAAAATGATTCTAATTTATGGTGCCCAAAATCAATGTGCTCGGCAAACTGCCGTCACATTTATTTAACGCCAGACATCCGGAAAATATAACTTCGCATAGGTATGTTTTGGACCTTGTTACTAAATTTACTCAAACTGGATCTGTTGCAAATAAAAAACGTAATCATCGTAGAGTTTTGGATGAAGCCACTCAAGTTGAAGTTTTGGGTCATTTTGGCAAATATCCTAATACTTCATTACGCAAAATTGTTAATGCGACTGGTATTTCAATAGGCTCTGTACACACAGTTACTAAATTACATAAACTTCATCCATTCAAAATGAAAATATGGCAAGAGTTAACCGAAGATGATTTCGATAGGCGAGTTGAGTTTTGTGAACAAATGACTGCAGCGATTAATGATAATACCATTCATGTAAAGAATAATATGCTTCAGTGATGAAGGCATATTTTATCTAAATCAGTGGTTTTCGATAAATCCGTGGTGGGAAGTTTTCAAATGAACACCCTGCATATAACAGTTATGTACTTTTAAATATGTAACAAAAGTTACTTTTACACAATGTAACCAAATGTCGTTGTAATATATTATGTTTGATGGATTAGATCTTAAAAATACTGTAGAGGGCAAGTTTATGCTGATGACACATAAATTAATTTTTGTTTAATTTTGATGAGGAATATTTGGAATCTGAAGAACTTAAAACGATCACTTGCAAACTCTAACTAGTCGGGCATTTTGACCATAATATATAATTAAATCCTAATAAATTATATCTTATGTTATTTGGTAATAAAAATAAAATTGCCTTATCTTAGGAACAATATAAATTTAAAAATAGATGGCACGCAGGCTTAATGTATTTGATACTGCAAGAAATTTAGGAATAGTTTTAGATGCTGACTTAAAGTTTTGAGATCATTTAAAAAATGTTTTTCAAAAGTCTATTGGGCTCTAAAAAATTTATATTCTACATACATATTCTAAACGTTAAATTAAAAAAGGCGCTTTGTGAATCACTTGTACTTTCGAACCTTAATTATTGAGATTTTGTTTAACGTTAAACAATATTGAAAGGTCTCGTATTCAAAAAGTGTAGAACAATAATTGCAAAAAAAGATTTATAAATTATGGACTTAGGAAGTATGATCAAATTTCTCATACCTTTTCTAAACTGATTTGGCTTAGGATGGATGGTCGTAGGTCTCTGCATCTTAATATGTAGTTCAATTCACAATTTTTTTTTTAATTTCCCGTTATAATATCTACTCTGTTAACATTCGCTCTGAGGGTAAAGTAACTTTACTTTACCTCATCATTAGAGTGCTTTACTTCAAAGTCTTTTACTTACAATGCAGTAGTTTCCTATAATGCTTTACCTGGCGAATTAAAACTGATATCTCAACTGGGTTATTAATACAAAAATATACTTATATCATTTTTTTTAATATACAAAAATTTTACTTTGTAAACTTTAAACATCTTTAAAAACTATTATTTTAATGTATTTAGTTTTATTTGCTTTATTGAAAATGAAAATGTCAATGAACAACATTTTCCATTTAAAATATAGTAAGATATTATTTATAATGGATATTATGTTCCTGGGGTGGTCTTTCTTGTAATTTCCTAGTTTAGTTATAACATTTAATATTCTTTTACCTTTATCTAAAAAGGTCCCTATCGTATGGTTCAGTTAAGTAGCTATTTACAGGTAGACTGTTTCATGTAAATAAGTAAACCTGTATGCCAAATATCAAAGTTTTACGATCGACGGTTTAGAAAATTTGGTGTTTTTTCCCTTAGGCGTCTTCTAAAAGGAAAATTTAATAAAACTAATGTATTTCGGCACATTTTTTTTTAAACCCAGGGGTTTTAGTTAATTTTTAAGGTGGTAAGTTTTATCCCCGTAGAGAGTATAATGTTAAGTTCCGGCTTTCTATCTCTGGTAGTTTTTTTTTATTAAAAAAGGAATTTTATTTTTAGGGGTTGCTTTTACTGACTTAGATGGCGGAGACCAAGTTTTGTCTTGCATGACACAATAAAGGGGTACTCAAAATTAAAAATTTTTAATATCAGTAATCAGTGAGTCAGTTACATTACAATTAGTTTAAATTAAAGTTTATAATTATTAACTAATCAGGTAGGTTCTTTTATGTGCAACATGATAACGTTTAGTACCGGTATACAATTTAACAATAAAATCCTAGCAAAGGTCTCAACAAACAATGTAATTAAACCAGATTTTCCCATCGGAAAGTATTGCTATAAACAAAATTGATGTAGACATCAGTAGTGGCTCGTGAATATTGAGTAATGAAGGCGCAGATTTACGCAAGGTTGAGTAGCCTACGGATATTTTTCTAATTTTCGAGAAAATGTCTAAAATGTATGACTTACTCATATCAAGAACATTTGCTAGGAAAATTGGCCACGATATGATTCACGTTTCTTTAAGAGCACAATATTTATAAATAATTCTTCTCCAAAGTAGTAAAGTAGTTCAAAGTTACCAGCTCCTTGCAAAATGTTATCTAAACATTGGGTTCTCTTGAACCGAATCCTGGCTAATGTTTATTATTTTATTTTTGAAAACTTTTTAAATTTGGATGTGTTTTCCTGGATTTTTTTCGAATTAGTGTGTTTTATACTGGCAAAATATCATAGCAACGTTTTCTAGTGGAAAAACTGTTAATTACATCTACCTGGACAAAATCAACAAGATGGTTTTTCGGCGGCTAAATTTTGATGATGTCAGGTAAAAACTATTGTTAGTCTGACCAATGTCATCCTGGTTTGAAAAAGAGCAATTTAAACGAAAATGCCAGGTTTGGATGCCAATCTACACAAGAAATTAAAAAATCGATAGCTGAAAATGCTCCACTTAACAAACGGAAGACCAAGAACTTAATTTGTGCACAGTTCTCAGAGTTTCTAATAATAAGAAAATATAAACTGAAAAAATTACTGTGATGGAACTGGCTAAAATCCTTGAAGATTACGCCTTTCATATGAAGAAGGGTAATGGCGAAGACTATAAAGAATCTTCTCTAAAGGCTATAAACACTACAGCAAAAATGATTCAAGAAATATATTTTCTCCACGACCATTACTGAATGCAATAATTCCAAAATCATTTTTGATAATAGAATGTAAAAATTCTCGCTCTTGAGTTGGAATATTTAGTCTGAAACACTTGCTTTTTATGCGTTTTGCGTGTATTTTCATTCCATAACAAGATAAGGAATGAATATTCTGTAATTGATCTAAACGACATAGGTTGCCATGAATTTCGAAACTGTCAATGTCAGCAGATAAATTTTAGTGCAAGTCAAAATATGAGTGAAAAATCGGATGAATCAGATATGGAACTGGATAATACTCCACCTGAAATTACAAATATTGCGAATAGTATTTTTGGTCGTGGAGAAAATATAGTCTGCTACTCGGTTAGAATGAAAATTCGATACTCGTGGTTCCTCAATCTTCCACTCGGATCAAATTTTCATTCCAACCTCGTTACAGAATCTACTATTACAGAATACGAAATAAAAATTAAGCCTTTTACGGATATTTTCTTTAAAAATGACGGCCTAACGGCTCGTGATTTTATTTTGTCAAAAATTTCATTCGCAAAATTGCCAAGCAACAAACGTTCATACCAGTAGAAAATTTTACCGGCAAAATATTCTTTCTTCTGATATTATTATATAATTTTTTTACATTACGCAGCGGGTGAAATAGGGCCGCTCGAGGTCACTAATTTTACGCGTTCATCAGAAAGGAGCTGCCGCAGAGAATTCAGCACCGAGCCACAACCGGGCGCATTACATGAGGGCGTCTGAATTAGTAATAGTATGTACTCACCTAACGAAGGTGGTAAGAAAGTCGCAGGCAGTGTTTCGAATTCTTTTAAATTATCGGTAGATCTATCAAATGTATTTATTGTTTCCAGTTGAATTAAACCATAAACATGATTAAATAAAATTATCGTATTTCGCGACAGGAGGGGGTGGGGCGGCCACGCAGCCTTAAGGAGGAGCCGCCACTGTTAGACATTGATACATTTAGTTGTTTTATTTATAGACTTCCATTCCCCAAGTCACGATAATATTATGTTAAGTGAACCACACGACGATAATACTTAATAATAAAATTATAAAGTACTCACGTATGTACTATATGAGGAGCTCTAAATTAAATCTCAATTTTCAAAAAGAAGTTATCATTCCCGAAATGAGAATTTTTTACTGAAGGTTAAAGAATTAATTTAAAAATATAAAATTGGAAAAATATGTAACAGGCAATAATATTATAATGATCTGGAACAAACCTTTAAATATAACTTTAGTACTTATTTATCTTTAACAATTTGGCGTCATTAAAAAAATACTGCATTTTGGATTAAATCCAAGAAAATATTATTTATTAAAATAATTACAACCAAAAAGCTTTCTTTTGAGTTTTTATTTTCCACACATAAGTATTTTTATTTTTTTATACAAAAAAAAAACCATTGCTACATAAATAACCACTTTAACACAATCAAAAATTACGTCTTGAAATAAAAATGTGGCTTAATTCTGACCATAACACATAAACCGCACTTTGCTTCAAAATAGTATACATTTTGCTACAAACTATAAGCATCGAAGACTAAGTTTTAATTTAAAGTTCTTTATTTATACAGACTTCATCATCGCATGTAAAATAAATTTTATTAAAAATTTGCAAAATTCATTAGTCAATTTGTCTGATATTACTGGAATGCATGCATGCACGAGATAAATGGTGTTCATGGTTGTGGAATGGAAACGATGACGAACTCAAGGAATTCCTATACCACATTAACAGCCTGGCGCCGACAATCAAATTTACCATGGAGAGAGAAGAAAACAGTCAATTACCTTTCCTGGATGTAAACGTAAAGAAAAATGGCAACACCATCCATACTTCAGTGTACAGAAAACCCACGCATACAGGTCAATATTTGAATTGCACCTCAAATCACTCAAATAGCACAAAACATGGCATAGTAAGAACGCTTGTGGATAGAGCAATTACCATCTGTAATTCAAATGAAGCCCTCAAACAGGAAACTAACTACATCAAGACCGACCTCAACAAAAATGGCTACCCCGGGCATCTAGTTGATAAACTAATGGAAAATCGCAAGAATCGGTCAAATACACAAAAGAAGCCAGTAGAGTCACAATCAACACTCAACATTCCGTATGTCAAAGGAGTATCTGAGAGAATTAGAAGACTAGGACAACGATACAACATTAATACGGTATTCAGCTCAAAAGACACTTTAAGAAGCCACCTGACGAAGACGAAACCAACAAGTCAAAAAGATAGGAAAAACTGTGTCTATCAGATTCCCTGCGAATGTGGCAGATCCTACATTGGTGAGACTCTAAGGCCACTTGAAACTAGGGTCAAGGAACACAGAAACAACACGCTTAAAGGAGAAACCGAAAAATCAGGGGCAGCTGACCATGCCTGGACACACGGTCATCACATTAAGTGGACAGAAGCTCGAATCCTGCACAAAGAACCACATTGGAGGAAAAGGAAGTTCAAGGAAGCTGCTATCATATACCAGAACCCAGTTTGTTTTAGTAAGCCCTCACTAGATATAAGAAATATCTGGAAACCTTTGTTAAGTAGATGTAAACTTAAAAAACCGCACAAGAATTAAACGCATGACTGCACCCATCTCAGTCATGCTCCAGTACATCTAGCTAGTATAAATAGAGCTGTAGTTACTTTACTTATTTAGTATTCACCTGAAGACGACTGGATATACTTACCAGTTGAAACGTTGTGATGTAAAACAAATTAAAGACAATGCAAGTCCAAAACTATTCTATCATTCAAGAAACATCATTGTCTCCAACCTTCAAACAGACAAATGGTGTTCAGTTCTAACATAAAATTTTTGGAATTCAATTTTTTTTAATTGACATGAAAACGGCACTAAGCTGTAATGGGTAGAATTGGTATACAGTGAAGTCCGGATATAGTGAACTCGAAAAGTGCATCAAACTGGGTTCACTATATCCGAGGTTTACTATAAAAAAAAGTGGAAATTTGTACACAGCTGATGTTTGCTTGCTAAATGGGGGTTATATGTTTGTTTAAAAAAAATTCCATGATGCATACCTACCTATGTTGTTTAAAGTTAATTTATTTATGTACTAAGTGTGGAAAATAAATGACATTCTGTATAACCTAACCTAAATAAACAGTAGTAAGTAGGTATTTAACAAAAAATATAAAAAACCTCTCTTTGATATACAACTCTGGTATTTTGGTTTGAACAAGTCTAACTAATGTTACTTATATAGCCTTCAAGGTTACAGAAAGAATTCCAAACTTTTTCGGGAACATTGCGTAATGGCAAAAATGTGCGAATCTCTATCATTTCTTGTGCCATCTCTTTCACTGAAGGAACACTGACCATGACATCTTCCTCATGTGCCTCCTCGTCCAGCTCCTTATCACTTAATTCTGCATTTGTTTGATACCACTTTCTGTTTTTTGTATGACATCGTATTTTTCTTTCAAAGTTAACGCTTTACGTTTTTGTTCTCCACTATACAGCATAACCGCCAATCAATGTTCGCGAGGAAGTCTAAAACGCAATTACGATCAAAATAAAAACGAATGTGCTCAGCGCGTCTATCACAAATTAAAAATCGGGAAATCCCCAGGGGATTCCCCGAAAAAGTTCACTATAAACGAAAACCTTGATGAAAATTGGTTCACTTTACCCGAAAGTTCATTATAAGCGAGTGTTCACTTTAAACGGGTTTGCTATATCCGGACTCCACTGTATAACATAATACTGTAATCAAAAGTTTTTCGTATTCTCTATCCTCGAAAACCACGGAAAAGTGGGTTTAAATATTGAATTTTTTTTTTATTATATTAAATTATCTAACTGTGTTACATACAACCTTATAGTATAAGGTACTTTCAGGTGGTTTGAAATCTATTTTCATGCTTTCTTAATTTTTTTTAAATTGACACGAACGGCACTGCGCTGTAGTGGATACAGTAAATACCTAACATAAAGCTGTAACCAACACAATAATAAAAGGACTCCTCATAAAGCTTATGGGAAATGGCTATCGGCTAATTTTTCCGATTTCTTATTATTTTGTAGTCCTTCACATCCTGATTAAAAGTGTCGATGGTCATAATTCAATCCTATGACTAGTTTTTGAGTTGTGGCCTTTTAAAGTTGGCAACGTCTTACTTTAAGATTTTGTGCCTTGTCTGAAGTTTCCACTTGTTTCTTAACTAACAACTTTTTTATTTTTCTTTATTGATGGAAAAGTAGACCTTAAATTTTTTCTAGAAATAAAATATGCACCTACAGAATTTTTTTTTTAATTTTCCTATTTTTAAAAGATTTTACTTGTTTAAATTAATATAACTGTTTTCCTAAGATAAGAATGTGTTAAAAAATAATTACTTCAATAAAAGTTACAGATAATAATTAAATAAATCAATGATAAAAGATATTAAATTAGGTTATTACGTTTTCAGGTGAATTTAATTTAATTTTTTTTTTTTTGAGAAATAAAATTCCAGGCAATATAGGTACTGTACATTAACCTATGCCCACTATTTCCTCTATAGCTTGATACTGCAAGATATTATATAATAAAGAATAACTAGTCGTTGGTTTTTAAAATTCAAAAATTCAGAAACAATTTTAGATTTTTATAATTTTTAAAATATTAATAATTATTTAATCCGCCTATTAATTATTCAACATCCTGTATATAATCGAAGAAATCGTCCATATTTCTCAAAGAGACCGGATACAGATTTAAAGGAAAAAAGGAAAGACAACAAAGTCTCGGTCTCAGCAAATATAATTGTGTGGTTACACGTGTTTCACCCTTTCGGGCATCATCAGACCTAAAACAAGAGACCTAACTAACAGATACACGAATAATTAAAAAAAACACTAATTATCCAGAATTTAAAACAGAAAAGAAACAGTTATAACATATTAAAATTTAAAAATGTAAATAACAAAAACAAAAAATCAAATGTCAGAGAGCAGTCGGGTCAATTGGATCAATAAATCCAGTGAAACGAATGCGACGGGATCTAACTATGTTCAAATGCCTGAAAATATGAAATGTCGGCCAATCAGGTAGAAGGATATCCACTAGAGTACAGGAACATCTCAGCCTTGTCAATAAGTATAAATATTCGGATTTCACCGAGACTAAGTCTGCATTCGCTAATCACTTGTTAACTTCTGGACACCAGTTCTCTTCCCCTACAAATATCAAGGTTTTACACGAATGTTCTAAGGGTGTGAAGTTGGATCTGTTGGAGAAAATGGAGATTACTAAGGCCAAAAAAAGTCCCATACTTACTTGTGTCAACGACGTGTTTAATTTTGAACCTAATTTGATTTTTAACAATATTAGTAAATGAATTGGTTATGACTTGTTTTGTTTATAACCCGATGTTGACATCGGGACGGTCACCTTTCGCTAATTTGTAATGCACAGAACAGATTGGCTACGCTCTCATCTTCTTTCATATTTTCAGGCATTTGAACATAGTTAGATCCCGTCGCATTCGTTTCACTGGATTTATTGATCCAATTGACCCGACTGCTCTCTGACATTTGATTTTTTGTTTTTGTTATTTACATTTTTAAATTTTAATATGTTATAACTGTTTCTTTTCTGTTTTAAATTCTGGGTAATTAGTGGTTTTTTTAATTATTCGTGTATCTGTTAGTTAGGTCTCTTGTTTTAGGTCTGATGATGCCCGAAAGGGTGAAACACGTGTAACCACACAATTATATTTGCTGAGACCGAGACTTTGTTGTCTTTTCTTTTTTCCTTTAAATCCTGTATATATTTTATTTCTATATAAGTGAAAGAAAACTTAAGACCTAATTCTCCACTAATAAAGAAAAATATAAAAATAAATCGTTTTTAATAATTTAGTGAAAACTCCAGGCAATGCAGAAAATCGTAAATTAAAACTTGCCAACTCAAAAACTAGTCATAGAATTGAATTACGGTCATGGACACTTTTAATTAGGACGTCAAGAACTAAAAAATACTAAATATTCAGGAATATTGACCGAAAGCTATTTTCCATAAGCTTTGTTATGTAATTTTCATAGCTTCGTATTTTAGAAACATCAATTTTAAAATCAGAAAATTTTACACTGTTTGATTTTTTAGCCATCACGCTGTATAAAAAAGTTATAAAGTGAAGTCACATACATTATACTTACTAGTTTAAGACATAGCTTACCCACTGAACTGAAAGTGGAACGGATTGATTGCATTTTGATGAAAATACGGGTGTTTAAAAATCAAGTACTTATTTAATATAATTAATGGATGCAGTAAATATACTGCAGTAAAAACTTGAGCATATGTAAAATGTATGATTTTCCAATATCTTTCTTGTTTTTCATTTTTACTCTGCGTCCACTTTTACTCTTCTTCCACGTTTACTCCGCCTACCGAATTTTACCTTTATAACCACACCAAAAATTCTGATCGTGGAGATATTAAATTTAAAGTGTTTTAAATTTAATTATATTGGTTGTATCTTGTTATAGCCAAATGCTTCCAAATTATGGAAATATTTGTCGTAGACTTCGTTAATGGAAACGATCGCGTGGAAAAAACCCAAAATATTGTTAAAAATTATTCATATTTTGATGACGCTGATCGACGTTTTGTTATTATGAGAAAATGTGCAAATAACTTCACACTGCAGTACTGATAAAATTGATTTATAATTCTACTATACGACATTGTTTATGATTGTGTTTTTGGCTGCCATAATTTATTACTTTTATAGACTAGGGAGAAACATTATTGGACTGAGGAGAAAAAAAAATAGGTAATATAAAAAAATATTCTTAACACTTTACATTTTTATTCGTTTTGAAAAAATGTCATAGGAACATTATAATTGCCCACTATGAAATTAAAAAAAAATTTGATTAGGCCTTGAATTTTAGCAAGAAAAACATGCAGTAGAACATAAAATGAATGTATGCTACTCGTTTACAATGCACTCTGCAGGACTCGCTTTCATTATTTAATTCCAGTATACGAACCATAAACAACCAGCCCCGGCTCGTCGGTTTTTTTGCAAGTGGAACAAATTTTAATGGCTGTAATCTAACAAGTAAAATGCAGTTTAGTGCATGGTTTTGCCAAGGAATAATTATTTACCTACTAATAAACACTCCAAAAACATATTAAACTATTAAAATTGCATTTTTACTGTGACCCTTTTTTTTTAAATTACATAAAACAGCTTTACTTTAGTATTATTTTTTATATAATTATCTTACATTTAGATAGTATGTATGTATGTTGCGTGTTTGTATATTGAATTAATCATTTTTTCCTTGTGTTTGAAAAAATGTTCTATCACTAAGTCATTAAAATTATAAATCTTTCTAATAAAGGTTTTTCAATGCTCAACATAGCTAAAGAACCTAACCTTGACGTCCCCCTTGAGTTTATTTAAAAACTCTTTTTAGTGTCGAAAAGCACCTCTCACTTTCCACCGGTCACTGGAATAGTACATACAATTTCTAGTACTTTTACTTTGCTGAATTGTTCACTACGTAAGTTTCTGATCCTATACTGGTAAATATGACATGTAAAAGTGAATGGATTAGTTTTAGAAATATTAAGCGACAAAGGATTTGAGTCGCACCATTCTTTAATCTTCAGCATGGTACAAATAGTAACGGACCCAAA
This sequence comes from Polydrusus cervinus, assembly GCA_935413205.1. Classification (NCBI taxonomy): domain Eukaryota; kingdom Metazoa; phylum Arthropoda; class Insecta; order Coleoptera; family Curculionidae; genus Polydrusus; species Polydrusus cervinus. The sequence continues at coordinate 51,631,421 of OW284514.1, forward strand.
ATAGAGCCATGCGGTACTCCTAATGAAACCCTCATTATTTTTGATTCCATTCCATTATAGTAAACTAACTGTCCGAAATATAAGACTTAAACCAAATAAATATCGCTTTCTCACTCATCAGGATTTTTTCTATATTGTGGAAGTCACACTAGAATGTGGTGTTCTCATTTGACTGGTAAAATTTAATTTATCTAGTTAAAAAGAAAGATATTCAGCGCTTAAATAAGTGTTTTTATAAAACATTTTAATATTTCTCAGAACTGATGACTGATGACATACACTTTTTATATAGATTTGTATATATTATTAATTATCAATATAAAAAAAAATATTCAAAATTATACAATTTATATAACTCTTACCATTTTCGAAACAATAAAAAGTGTAAACCTTCTAGAGACGCAACATTTAAATTCTTTTCAATTTTGTCGTAAAGTTAATAGTTTGCGATTAAAATGAAAAATAATGGATTTTTGAAAAATTTCAATTTATAATGATATAAAAAATTTCCAAAATTTTTCCATACATAATGGTCAGGAAATTTTTTAAAAATCCATTATTTTTCATTTTAATCCCAAACTATTAACTTTACGACAAAATTTAATAGAATATAATTGTTTGTCTCTAGAAGGTCTACACTTTTTATTGTTTCGAAAATGGTAAGAGTTATATACATTATATAATTGTGTATGTCATCAGCTCTGAGAAATATCAAAATGTTTTTTAAAAACACTTTTTTAAACGACGCTGAATGTCTTTCTTTTTAACTAGATAAATTAAATTTTACCAGCCAAATGAGAACACCACATTCTAGTGTGACTTCCACAATATAGAAAAATTCTGGTGAGTGAGAAAGCGTGTTCTCTCCTATCCAACAAAAAGTCCTCTACTATCATTCCCCTATAATAAAAAGCCAGCCTGATAAGAGGGCCACCCGCTCTAGAATTAAAGAATACATATAATAATTACTAATTTGCTCTCCTAGCCCCAAGTGACCCTACAAAACCATAACTAAATAGATCAAAATATCTGTAGGAAAATTCCACTGTAGACCCATGCGAAGCTCAAGCTAATGAATTATTATTAGACACGCGATGTTAAACCAGTAGTTTGTGTTTTTCAATTAGGATCGATTTATTTTATTTTTAGAAGTTTTTAAATAGTGGGTTCGATAACGTTTAAAGTTTTAGATTCGAGCTCTATTTTTACTTTCCGGGCAAGAAGGAAAGTTTTAAAATTACTTTCCGAAATCGTAGGTATATACGTATATTACAATAATTACATTCTTCTTTACATTTGCCATTTGCCAAAACTGATATTACCTTTAAACTAAATGAAAAAGAAAGAAAAACAAAATTTAATTAGCGCCCAGAAACATTGTGCAAACTTTTATCACAAGTCTAATTTTTAATTAATAGCATTTGAACAATATTCCAAATTTTCCTCCAAAATAAAACAGACCCGATAAGACCCGAACAAACCAGCTCTATGCGAAATTATATCTACTTATAAGAAACATTACATTCTCTTGGCCCGAATCCTGGTCATGTTTATTAATGGATTTTTAAACTTGGACTGCTGAGATATTGAGAAAGTTATTTTCAACAAAAATATAGTTTTAAATATTTTTAACATAATAATGAAATTAAACAATAATATTCGTTTTCTTATTGCATTTGGGTGTTTTATTATCACGTAAACCCTAATTTACGATCATACGTCTGCGTTCGATGCAGACACGAAATCCGTTCCTAACAGTCGGCCATCCTGCAATTGTTTCGTCCCGACCAAACTCTTCTTTTGGTTGACTTCCATGCAGGAAGACTACTTGTATCTTTACCACGAAGTGTTGACTATATGGCATCCACGCGCATTTCCCTCATGAAGTGCTTTATCCATGAAGTGGTTGACCCTGTGGCATCCACACGCATTTCCCTCATGAAGTGCTTTATCCATGAAGTGGTTGGCCCTGTGGAATCCACACGCATTTCCCTTATGAAGTGCTTTGTCCTCACGGTCATGGTCTTCATGGTATACTTCCCAGTATACCATGAAGTGCTTCGTTCGTGAAGTATACCAGAATGTTCATCATATTGCGTTTTACCTGTGAAAAACCACAATAATATAGAGATCTGGAGGAAATTTACCCCCCACCCCATTTCATATTTTAAATATAACAGTAAACCCTTATTATTTATTAGTCAGAATTCTGCTCGGCATTAGCATCAGACACCATGAACAGAGTACAGTTCATGCCTTGACATACATCGTGTCCCTGGTACCTACAGTACCCAATTACATGATACCTTGCATAACCGAATACAGTCATGCCATGAACACAACAGTCCATTTCCTTGACACACAAAGTGTCCCTGGTACCTGCCAGTACCCAACATCTTGATACCCAAAGTATCACTGCCTTGCATGACAATACAGCCATGCCATGGACCTAAGAGTCCACCTTTTTGACACATAAAGTGTTCCAGGTACCTGCCAGTACCCAACCTTTTGATGTCTCCCGCTACGATTCATTCTTTTTGTGAATGTAAATAATTTATAATTTATGACGTTGATAAGTATCTGATAAAACGCCTAACTATGCAAAAACTTGTTGAGTTCTGTGCTTGTAGGTTACAGTGTATTATAATCCTGATTCCGCGTTTAGGTGTATCAGTTTTAAAATGAACAACTTTAGCGCTTTAGGTATGTTGTCTGCCGAAAAACATCTTGTAAAGAATATGTGACTTCAAGAACAAAAATGCTTGAATCATTTTTAAATAAAAAACAAAGACGTATGGAGTTTTCTTATAAGAAATTTGAGTGTTTTGTGAACAATTTGTGTTTTACAAATTTGATGCAATAACAGTGCTATCTCGGTAACTATAAGAGAAACCTGTATCGGCTATCACGAGCCGCCACTGCATTGTATTGCATTATTTATCTAAAACACAACGTTCTACTGGTAAGTCTCTCCAGTCGTCTTCAGGTGAATACTAAATAAATACAGTAACTACAGCTCTATTTATGTATAAGGTACATGTACCAAATAAGGCCACCTTAAGTTTTAACTGACTGTATCCTAGTAACTATGTAACAATAATTTATAAAAATTTGCATACATAAAGTTTGGCTATATAAGAGTGATTTTAGAGATTCGTAACTAAGTGGTATTTTTCGGTCCTTGGTATTTTTGGGAAATAAAAAAAATGTCAAATGGCTTCATTAAGAAAACCAGCTCCTAATAAGGCCATAGACCAAATGTGAGAAATAAATGTCTGTATTTCATTCTCTATATTGTTTTTAAAAGAACAGAACCTTAATAGGAAATTAATATGGATGTTCACCTATTGAAATTATGTATTTTTTTATTAATTTAATATTTTTGTTGTGTTCCTAATAAGGCCAGCGTTCAAATATTGGGCATTTCATAATTTTTGCTTCTGGCCTTATTATGAACACATAACTTCAACTATAGAAAACGCTATTTCCAGAAATTATCCAAATAATTGGATCTCTACTTACTCACACTGTTTTCTGTACAGCTTTCACTAACTTTTTGTACCATAGACTGTTCAAAATAATTAATTTTTTAGGGAAAAATTGTTAATTTTAAATCGGTTAAAAATTATACCGCGGATTTCCGCGTGGAGCATCTGATTTTAGCGTCATCATGCGTAGGACTTTGAAACTACAAATCATGTGTTGAGGCATATATTCCTAAACTATTTAAAATATCAATACACTTTTGACGTCATGCTAAGAGTATCCTCAGAATAGGCACATGGCCTTATTATGACCGTGGCCTTATTTGGTACATGTACCTTACTAGATAGGTCGTGCACTGGAGCATAACAGAGATGGGTCAGTTTCGGCTCGGTATGGCAAATTTTACCGCACTACTCACTACTCCTCCACTAAATAATCTTACAAGGTTGGCATGGATGGCGTGTACTATATTTTCAAGGAAAGTAATAAAATGTTATTTATTATGAGAACTATTTATATATCGTTCTGGCTAGAAAAGCCTGGCACGAAAAAAATAAACCCAAAAGTCATAAATAAAATCAAATTAATTTATCAAGACTTGCGGTTATTATCAATACACTTCTTTGTTTTTTTTTTATTCATTTGGAAGATGAATCTTGAAAAATCCCTTCTTAGTGGATGCTAAAAATTATATCCTAAAACTTTTAGGTTTTACTTTAATGGACTCTTTCCCTGTTATTAAAATTAATAGTTTTGGCATTTACGAGAGTCCGACCAATATTTTTTAGTTCTTCTTCATGGTTACCAGCTCCATGCTAAATTATATCTACAGCGAGTCTAGAAAGCATATCTGAACATGAGCGGTGGTTAGAAAATGAAAATAAAAAATAACCTAAGAAAAAATACCCTTGGTTGGTTGGTTGGTTTAAGGCGGGGGTCGGGCGTTCGGCCCAAGCTTCTTGCACTGCAGCCTAGTGGCTTATTGTGCTCCCCTATCTTGCTAGAAAAGGTTTGTTCCTTTTATAAGGTCCAGCAAATTCCTACCAAGTGTGTCATGTGGGAGGTTATTCCCACATTGGATGTTTCCGAAGATTCTGAGTCTTCCTTTGGTCAGTGCTTCGCAGTTATATATGATATGTGAGGCGGTTTCGTCCTCATCGCCGCAAAGCCTGCATTCAATGGGACCATTGTAAATTCCTACTCGGCGTAGGTGTTTTCTTAAGCAGTGGCCAGTTAGTAGGCCGACCACTTGTTTTAGCTGGGTGCGCGTTAGAGGAATCATTCCAGTTGATATAGAGGGTTTTCCAATTGTGGCCCTCGCTTGGGTATGACCAGGTATCCTGTTCCATCGGGACAGGTGTTGTTGTTGTGCCCACCTGTCTGATGCTGCTCTGGTTGCCTGTTTTGATATGCCAAGGGTGGGTTCAGGGCCCATGAGTTTTTGAGATGATCCGGCTCTTGCCAGTTCATCGGCCTTTTCGTTGCATGCTATCCCTGAGTGGCCAGGAACCCATAGAAGTTTTACCTTGTTGTTCCTTGCGGCCAGGTCTTTCAGGTCGTTTAGGCACTCCAGTGTGATCCTCGATTTGAGTCGACTGGGTTCAGGGCCTTGAAGGCAGCTTGGCTGTCTGACAAAATGTATATCTCTTGGTCGTGGTAGCCCTTTTCGATATTTTTCTGTACACATGCTTGTATAGCACGTATTTCTGCTTGGTATACTGTGGCGTAGTTTCCCAGGGGAATGCTGTTTTCCATTCTGGGTCTTTCCCCAAATATACCTGCGCCTACTCCGTCGGCCGTTAACCCTTAATTTTATCTTTAGAGCAAAATGGAAGAATTTTAATGGAGATCATGTTTCAGGCATCAGCCACTGCCGAGATTTTAGCGCTAAAAAATCGATTAGCGGGATTTTGTTCGTTTGCAAAATATCGTCAATACTGAGACGAATATAATAATGAGAAAATTGTTATTACCCGTCGTTCCTCCGTCGCATCGTCCCTCATTAATTAATATCGTTAAGGTAATCTATAAATTACGTGGGCGCCGCGCCGCTTTCAACAATAAAAATACCTGTCTATTCAAATCGTACTCATTCTCATTAATTTTATCAATATGGTAAAATTTCCACTAGAAAGTAATTTTGTATAATCAGTATGACCTAACATGTTTTAGCACCTGATAATTTGAAATGCCAGGTATTTTTAATATTTAATTAATCGTTATCATTGACGTCATAAAGACGCTGTAATGTGATGGGGTAAATGCTCAAAGGCATACGAATTTTAAAAACTCTTCAAGACATGCCGTATATTTTATGGTCTTTAGGCCCGTATTATTCATCTCCTGGTAACTTTACCAGCCAGATAATTTCTATGGAGACAATTGTCTTAACAATGGTTTCTTTGGAAATTATCTTGCTGATAAAGTTACCAGGAGATTAATAATACGGGCCTTAAAGAACAAAACTGAATGGAAGTAGGTAATCTTTCAATAATCCCGGGATGGTATATTAATATGAGCGACTATTTACCTTTCCCTATAAAGACATTCTTTAAATTGAATGACAAAAGATTTTTGGACTTAAATTGTCGTTATTTGTTTTGAATCATAACGTTTCAATTGGCAAGTATCTCCAGTTAAAACGTTAATTTGAAAAAATAAAATAAAAATAATGCAATTTCAAAACTTTTCTGTCATTCAAGAAACAGCATTGTCTCCATCTTTTAAACATACATTCTTTAAATTGTCTGTTTAGAGGTTGGAAACAATGATGTTTCTCGCATGATTTTTGAGTTTTGGACTTGTAATGTCTTTATTTGTTTTTAAATAATAACGTTTTAACTGGTAAGTCTTTCCAGTCCTCTTCAGGTGAATACTAAGTAAGTATAGTAACTATATACAGCTCTATTTATACTAGCTAGATGCACTGAAGCATAACTCAGTGGCGATCGGTAGCATGAGGGAGCTGGGGCTAACAAATTTCAAACAATACATATTATGACTTTTATTAGTTAGTGTCAATAAAGTGCTAATTTGGCAACTGCACCCAGCGTCACTTCGGGTAATTACATGGCGCGACGCACACTGGAAATTCTGAGTAGCATTCGGATAACATCGCAGCCATTCTTACCTGGCCGGTGGGTCGGTGCTTCTTTGAGAGACGAAAGTCGTTGCCAGACTCAGGATTTCTCAGCTAGTTGCATTAGTTTATTTACGCATCTATATCAGTCTTATGCTAACATGATTTCTTGTTGCACTTCCTTCTGTATGTTTTAGCTTACGGAAATGATTAAGACAGATGTACTATCGCTTTAAGAATCAATATTATGTTTGTTTATTACAAAATTGTTATTTTATTTAATATATTTTTTGTATAAAGTCTTTTTTCGTCTTAGGTTGTGTTTTTGTTTAATTACTACTTTATTTCTATTATTATTGCTAGAATTATACTTTATTTTGTTGTGTTTGTGATGTAAAAAGAAAATATATACTAATTTTTTAAATGTGTTTTATAAAGTAGAAATATACGTTATTTACTTTGAGAAATCCTATAAAGACTATTTAGAATGAAAACTGCAAACGAATTACCTTTTCTAATATTATCGGATCATTTACACTTAAAAAAAGTTCTTTATAGCCCCTGTATAAACACACTGGGCAAGGTACACGTACAAGACGTAGTGTATTAACTGTATGCTAACCAGCACTTTTTAGCCTCATCACCTGTTTTATGAGCCACGGATCGCCACTGGCATAACTGGGATGGGTGTAGTCATACGTTAAAATTGTGCAAATAAAATGTATAAATTGAAAATTAATCAAACAATGTAAAACAAAATAACCGAAAAATAAAAAATGATGAATGAATGACATCGCACTTATTCTTATTTATTAAGTATATCATTATCGTACTATGTTCATCAGAAATTCCTTTGTGTAATCAATATTAATCATATAATATATATTCTAATATGTTTTAGTTAGCACTTGATCATTTGAAAAGCCAGGTAATTTTTGTTTTACATTATTATTCGTTATACTTGACGTCATATAGACGATGTGATGTCAGTGGTGATAAACAAAAAGGCAAAATTGGAAGGAATACCTGGCCCAAACATTAACCAAAGCAAACAGGTACCAAACACCAGTATTATCCACTAATACATAGAGATAGCAAGCTAAACACCCGCAACAAAGTTATCATCTACAAACTATGCATAAGACCAGCACTACTGTATGTCGCCCCATCACGGTCAATACTCTGCATGACGGGGAAAAGCAAATTACAAACATGTCAATACAAATTGCTACGAATAATAACTAACGCACCATGGTTCGTACATAATACCACATTACACAGAGAGACCTTAAAATGGAAACGATCCAAGACTACATCACAAACACCAGCAACAATTACTTCAACACGCCAGAACCCGCTAATCCGCCATTTCCACCAACCACAACACCGGGCAGGTCAGGTCCATACAGGCTACCACGATAATGAGGGACCCAGGTTCAAACTCCTCACACAACACGAACATAATATACTAGTTTTAAGCTAATGTTTAGTCAATAATTAAGAGGAGTTATAGGCCTAGCCTTGCTTAAAATTGTAATCAATGAACATCCTAGTCCAAAGTCAAAGGCACTTTCATAAACCTAGAATTATGAATGAATATACTGCAGCAAAATAATTTAAATATTTAAACGACTTTGGTATTAAAAATATTAATGTTGTATAATAGCTTCGATTACAAACTTATCTAAGTTTGGGAATGTAATTTTTTAAGAATTTACTTGGAAATTTCGGACGAGGCTTCGATGGTTCTGTAATAAGGTTTTTCCAGATATATAAAGTACTATATTATCAGTTCGCTTAGAGTAACAGCTATAAATGCCACAATGTCGTTGTCAAATCGAACCAAAGGTGGCATTCCGTTCAAGTAATCTAGTCAAACGTACACGTCACAACGTCAAAAAGTATTTTTCCTTATAAGTTATGCAATTTAAATACCCAAAGTATGTTTATGTATTCTACTAGTTGAATAAGTTTATTGTCACTTAGGGCCAATCGCGGAGCCCCTATCAAGATAGAGCTTTAGGCCTTGGCTTACAGGGCCTATTAGAAAACTTAAATAGGGCTTATTGGGAAACTAGGCCCTGATGTATATCTAGTACAATCAAATCGGCTTTTTCGCTATTGAAATTAAGTTTAAGGTTTGCGATCGATTGAAAATTACTTGTCGTTTTAAATCGATCGCTTGGTGTCATCCAACGAATAGTATTTACAGAGTTTTTGATCCCTAAACGTAATCGTTTTTCGCCATAATGTTACTAGCGACATCGCTTCAATTCTATCACTTTTTAACATAAACGAAATGTCACACCAGGCCCAAGGCTAATGGGCTACGAGTTTCACAGTTATCGTTAGTAGCATTTTCGTCCAAATATAACGCTACAAATAAATTTAAAACCTCTTCTTAAAATACACATGGAACAATCACTTCAGAATTCTGAGAGCTATGTAGGAGTTGTGGTTTGTATTTTATAGAAGTTCTTGTATTAATGCGTGGATATGGTCAGATATGGATTGACATTTTCAAAGGATATAGATTATTCGATTATTCAACTTAAACATCGCTGTAGTGGCTCTTAATGGGTGGGTAATTGAGCTTATTTAGAAAAGTTAAATTTAAAAAAAAAAGTAGAGCACAAGGACATTTTTAGATTGGTAGGAGGAGGCAGTATAAGAAAAAAATACTTATTTGTAATTGGTTAAAGAAAAGGTTCCAATTTGATGAGTACATGTGCAAGAATTTTTCTTTTTAGCACAGATTCCAAAATCATTTCCGACACAGTTTCTTATTTGATGGGGATTATAAAACAATATAAAAACTGGAAAGAACACGTCCCACTGAACACACTTTGTGAAAATCATATGGCAATAACATTAGAACACTAACGTTTTTTTACACAACATTTAATTTTGTAAAAAAAAAGTTAATAATTTCAACATTATTTTTTACAACCTATTAATAACAACTGTTGGGTCGAATATATTATTTTTAGAGGTATTTGTGCAATGTTTTATTTCCCAACGATATAATTATATTACTACTTATAACGTTACTTAAATCAACATGTTTTTCATTTGCACAAAATGTATTTTTAAATTTGGCGCCCGATTTAAACTATTTCGTGTTGACTTCGCTTATGTTCGGAACTGGTCGCAACCACTCCGCCCACGAGCCTCCGGCTCCCGGCCCAGCGTCCATTCTACTACCTTTTTCGTTGTCTTATTCTTGTGGTCTTTCTTAGTTTTGTTTTGCGATTCTTAAGTAAAAATTAGTGGTGGTGTGTTTTGTGATATGTGCCTCTTTTATGTTTGATGTGTAGGTAAGTTTTCAAATTTCTTTTTTTTATATTAATAACTATTTGCCGTCGGAATATCTACAGAAACTGGCCGAAAAACGATGTGTCACCAATGGCCAATATCGCCATGTTTAATTTTGACTTATTTTTGTAGGCTTTCACAAATTTTAAAACCGAAAAGATATGTTTAGCACCTAAATTTTATGTTTTTAAAATAAAAATATGTAATAAAAGAAGAAAATAATGTTTAAAAAAAAATATCACCCCTTTTTAACCAGATTTAACACCTAACCTTGCTGGTAAGATGATGACCGCGGCTATCCTACCGTTTTATTTTAAAATAAAAGGTCATGAAATTTAAAGTAAAAATAGGTGTTTAGTCAATGGTCAATTAACTATCGTAAAAATATTGAAACTTTATTTTGGGATTAGGCGGGGGATTAGGATTTTTATGACAGAAAATTTGTTATCTTAGAAGATTTGGCTTCATCTTTATATAAAAAACTCACCAGTTGGTTACTTTTATTACTAGTGGCTTGTGTTGCAGGCTTATAACAATTTTTTTTTAAGTACATATTTATGCAAACTTATAAAAAAACAAATGCATCTAAATAATAATCCCGAGGGTAATCCAATTTTTGTTCATTTTTTTTTTTAGTTTCACAAAGACCTGTCATTCAAATGCAAAAGCTGAATGCCGTCCTGTACCATCGAGATAGAATAAACAAGGAGGCGACATCACGTGACTAAAAGTGACCCTACCTGCGACCTTTAAAGCTTGATCTTTCTGTCATTCATGTAGTCAGCTGTTCGATCAATCATAATCGAGGTAGTTTTAGATTTTATGAGAAGGTTTTCAATTTTTGTGTAAAACTATTGCTACTGTGTGATAGATATTAATTATTTCTTGTGCCGTGCGAAGTTGTTCCAGCAGAAAAGCGGTGGATAAGAAGAAAACGGCGAAAATTACGTTTCATAGGTTAAATCATATACTTCATCTGACTTTAGCATAGACAAAACGATAATGAAGTATGTTCGATATGCTAATGCCCGATTAAAAAAATTAAATGTATAAAAATAAAAAAAATGAAATAAAAACAGTTGTGTTATTGGCTTGTTTTCCCTAAAACCCAATTTTTATCGACAAAAAAAGATCGCTGTGAATATATGTTGATGCTAATACCACTCTTTATGGTTTTTGGATTCCAATTGTATCAAATTGGAGTTGATTTCAGACGTCGTTTACGATTGCACGTTTGTATCTTCAGGGATTTGAACCTTTTAAGATTAGAACACTGGAAAACAAGCTGAATATTGAACTTGTTTGTATCGGACTATGGATAGAACTCTAATTCATATACCTAAGTCTCGGGATGCATTTAGTGTTTCAATCTCAAAACGTCAAGATCCCAGAAGATGCTTCAAACAATCGTAGGCGAAAGGTAATCGGAAATTTGGTACGATTTGAGCCCATAAACCATTATAAGAATACGTTTATAAAGTAATACCAAAATATTATAATTCAAGAATATTCTAATAGGTAAAAAGTTGAAAATATAGAATATCTAATGATAAAATACCATTATAAATAAGATAAAATATAGTGCTTTATCACAAATTTTAAACGTTAAAATAATGTTAATCGTTTTTGTCCGCAACGTTATTCTACATTAGAATTAAGTAAATATAAAGATATTTTATGTATAAATGATAATACAAAAACAACGTTAAAATATCTTATGTTTTTTACCGCAATGTTATTTATCGGCCGATTAAATGTTATTTTCATATTGATAAACATGTGATTCGCCTAGTCAACGTTTTTTAATACCATATTAATCTAACATGGTTTTAATGTTATTTGGTTGACTGGGGTTACTTAAAAGAGTTGTTAAAATATTCAAGCGTAACCTTTGCCTGTTTGGTAACACAAGTCTCAGTTTCTCTAAATACCGAAAAAGAAAACTTTTAAAAAAGGTCGGTCTTTGGTCATTCTATTGTAAAGTTAAGAGTTTCAGACTTTATAAATTCTTCAAGGTTAGCAGCTCCATGAGAAATTATATCTATTTACAGGGTGTCCCAGATCCTTCCGAAGATATTTGGGCAAAACTAAATTCTCTCTCCCTCTATTTGAAGAGATATGTTAAAATAAAGTTTACATATTCATTACCACTTTTTCTCATCTACAAGTTGGTGTAATTTGATTTTTAATACGATGTTTCGTTTTCTCAAAACCATCATCAACTTTGATTTTTTAAATAGCCGGGAAATTTTATTTTAATATTTTTAAATTCTCCTCTTCTTTTTAAATTCAACAACGTATCATACCTAGTACTAATAATACGTTTCAGACTTAAAAACCCTTCATCAATAAGAATAAGTGCCAATTCATCTTGTATCTATCAACTTTGTTTTGTTTTCAAGGCTTAGCAATAATTTAAGTCATGTCAACTACAAATCATATTTAATTTTTCTTCTCTTAAAGAATCTTCCATAATTTTTATTAAAAAAACACACAACTCACGAACGATTTCATAAACTTAGTCTGTCATTTGGGAAGTTTTTATAATTTATTTAAACAAGTGCCTGTCACAGCCTACTAAACAGTTTAGACATATTCCTACTGATGATTTAAGTCCGAAACGTATTATTAATAATACTAGGTGTTATACGTCGTTGAATTAAGAAGGAGGAGAATTTAAAAATATTAAAATAAAATTTCCCGACTATTTGTAGTTGATGATAGTTTTGAAAGAATGATACATCGTATTAAAAATCTAATTACACCAACTTGTCGAGAAAAAAAAAACGGTAATAAGAATAGGATTCGGAGATTTTTAAATTTGAAAACACAGAGTTGCAGAATTTAGTAGGACGCAACTTTTTTCCAATTTAACCACCTTTGTATGCTTTACGAGATCCACGTAGAGTGTATATTTATCTGGGACACTGTGTATATTTATATTAAATCAAACCAAAAACATTGCATTGTTTTGACCCGAATCCTGGCCATGTTTATAATGAATTTTTTAAAACGGTTCAAAATTGGACTCTACAGATAATACTGGAAAGTGTAATACTGGATTATGTGGAAAGTTATTTTTATTTAAATAAATCAATATTTTTTTACAATCCATTGAAATTTTAGTAATTTTTTTTGGCCTTTCATTGACTGTATAAAGATAGTAATACATATTTTTTCTGCGTTGAAATAATTTTCCCACACTCACATATAGATACCACCACCTTTCCAATGGTAAAAAAAACTCAATAATTTGATTAGTTTTTTTTTAAACTCTGGCCAAAAAGACGCGCAATTTAACAAGCAAATTTTAGTGCGGTCGGATAGGGTTAGTCCAATAATTACTTGTAACAATTTGTGTTTTTAGAAAAAAAATTTAATTTTCACACAACAAGTTGGACAACTCGATAGTTTTAAAAATGCTTTATTTCAATTTTTTTAAATGGGACCCCCCTAATTTTCTTAGGTAAAAGAATTTATCTTTCGAAAACCTTACTTTTTTGTTAAACATGTCATATATCTAAATATCATAGTTTTTGAAATATTTTAGGATTTGTCTTAAATCAGGGTAAAAAAGGAAAGTTCTAATTAAACTATTTAGTCAAGATTGCTTTGGAACAAAAAATAAATAATTTTCTTTGTTACAGCTGTCATTGCAAAATTATTTCGCTAACATTTTGTGCCTTATTACTGTTTAAATTTTAGTTTCCTGAACTAACTTTATCATAACTCATATTTTTCTATTTCGATAAAGTTAGTTCGGGAAACTAAACTTTAAACAGTAATAAAGCACAAAATATTAGCGAAATAATTTTGCAATGACAGCTGTGAAAAAGAAAATGATTTATTTTTTGTTCCAAAGCAATCTTGACTAAATAGTTTAATTAGAACTTTCCTTTTTTACCCTGATTTAAGACAAATCCTAAAATATTTCAAAAACTATGATATTTAGATATATGACATGTTTAACAAAAAAGTAAGGTTTTCGAAAGATACATTCTATTGCCTAAAAAAATTAGGGGATCCCATTTAAAAAAATTGAAATAAAGCATTTTTAAAACTATCGAGTTGTCCAACTTGTAATGAACGCACTGTATAAGAGATTTAAAAAACATTATTATAAATCAATATATTGTACCTTAAAGTACTTACAACGTAAATTATATTTGCCTAGGATTAATCCACAAACTGCTATGATTTTTTAACGATACCCTTAAAATTACTAAATTTTCGTAAACAAATTAATTACTTGGCAACGTTGCAGTTCCCTTCAAAAATTTTAATAGGATTGCAAAGTCCTTATTCCATTGAATCATATTCTAGAAAATTATACTGGGTGTCCTATTTAGTTTTCTTTTTTATTATTCAGTACCACTTTTTGGGACCACCCTGTAGATTAGAAAATATTTTTAGATTATGTATCCTAAAAAACCCTTTAACTTTTGTATTACACTTTTTTCCCTATCTTTGATAGTTTAGGTGCTATCTAAGACAGACACCTTACTGACACACCCTGTATAATTGACAATATAAATTTTAATTAAGCATCTTTCTTATAATAGTATGTCATTTAGATTTTGAGGTAGATGACTTGTAATTTTTCCACCTATGACACACCGAGTTTTTGCCATTTCGTAAGCAAAATTAGTTTTCTTTGAACACATAATATTAATGGTAGGTATAATAACTTTTGATGCATCCTGTAAAAAAAAAGCTCGGTAAAGCGTAAAGAAATTTAATATTTCCATTGTATGAAATGATAAAAATGATGCATCGCCTACCGCTAGTACGTACAAAAATAGAACCGAGTGTCTGATGGAAAATTCCACAAACGATGCGATAAATTTAAAATAAACTCGGTAAATACGAGGTTCGTAAACCAACATTTATTTGTTTGTTTAGTTGATGCACTTGTGAACGTTGATATGCAGAGACAAAAAGACAGTGGTGTAGCGCGAGAATAATAATCACTGTGTAAGGCCCATGATCAGTACCTTCAGAATGGTAGGGTGCGTTAGCTATTTTTGAGAAACTCCTTAAGTTAAACGTTAGGAGCCTTATTTTATTTTTGCCCCCCCTTCTTACCCTTTATCTATGAAATATATTGGCCACCTTGACCTAAATATCCACCTCAACCGACATATTTTGTGAATTAACATTTGTAACAAAAATGATCAAACATGTTCTACATGACCCCGACACAGGCATTCTGCGAGTCAACAAAATATAGAAAAAATGTTATGTGAAATTTAAATTTTGAATTCAATTTTTACCTAAAAAATGTCCATAAATATAAAGCAAACTTTTTAAAGGACACTGTAAATATAAACATAATAATGAATATACAGTTTTATTTACTTTTGGCTCTGTCTTGTACCCTCTGGCCCCCGAAACCAAACGTTTATAATCATAATAATCATGTAGGTCAAGATTACCAAATGAAGATATTATTGAATGACAGAAGCAGAGCCCCTCCAGAGTTATTAGCGCCCGGGTGCTGGAAATGTTTTGGAGCCCTTTGAATATGTAATATAAATAGAATTTTATTGAATAAGAACCTTAAGTTGTTACACATATTTTTTAAATTTTATTATTTGCTATAATATTCTTTTAGTTGTTTTTTAATTTTGTAATGGAACAAAAATTTAAAAATTACAAAGTTATTCTTTGTCAAAGTTATTATAAAGGCAGAAAACAATAAATAAAGAAATACAACATTTAGTCAGTTATTGTAAAAATATGTAGGTCAATACACGCAATACCATTAAATAAAATAATGTTATGTGTTTTTCTAGATCTAGAATGATATTTCCATAATCAATGTTGTCGAGGATTTCTTGCTCTATAGCTAAGATTACCAAACCAGATAATCTTTCTTGGGCCTTGGTAGACCTCAAACAATTTTTAATATTGAGAAGGATTTTTTACCAGAAGCAACAGAGACAGGTAAAGTGAGGAGGATTGTTTAGTTAGAGGTGGTGTTCAAATATATATTGTAGCATAACAAGAAGATTTAACGCTTTAGGTAATGAAACATTTTTTAGAGCTTTTATCTCGTTAAATAAATCATTTTCTTCCAAGTCAGCCTTTTTCTTATCAGTTAGCTTTTGTTTAGAGCACAACAGATTTTTAAAAGATTCTTATCGAATCATTTAAAAATATCATGAAAACCCCAAAATCGTTGTCGTAATGAGGTATCATATCAAACTTACTATTTAAAGAACTAAGTGTTCATAAATTATTTTGAAAACAAAATTTATTTTAAAAGCAGTTTTTTGATCTTAAGGTGTCATCCCTCTGTTTATAATTGAACAATTGAGGACAACAGGACAAGTACGTGCAAAGTCACTTTTTTGATATTTTTGACTAAAAGTGGTAAATAGTGGATAAATAAATACCCGTAGTTTGGCGTGGCATAAATGGTTCGGTTAAAAACGCTCGGTGTCAGGAGATATTTGCATTGAAATTTTCTTTGTACTGGGAGAAAACGTGTGTAGTCAGCGCGTAACAGGGAAGGAACGTGCTAAGTCAGGAAACGCGTGTTTGAATATTCTAATAAATGGCGTGAGTAAAAGGCCAAAACACAGCATTCAAAGGACTGGATAGAAGTTTTTAGGGCAGCCAGATGCAAACCAGCTCCTTTTAAAATTGAAGTGGTTGATGACAGCATGGTTCGGGACTGAAATAGGTTTCTCTCTTTCAAATACACCAAAAAGTGCCCATTTATCTCCAGACCGATTCGAGAATTAAAGGTTTCTGCCAATCATCCTCGTATGATATTTCATCGCGACTCATATAATGGACATTGGACAAGTTTCATCATGACTTTTCCAACCCGAGGACCCTGACGTCAAATTCGAGGGCCACCGCCTTCGGCCAGAGAGAGAGCTTATCATGGTAAGTGTATGGCTTGCATAAGCACAAAAGAATTATTGTTATTATTACAGAGCGAATACCTATTACATTGGAAAAATACAAAAATTTTCAGGAGCTGATGGAATTTTGCGACTACTCTGTTCATTAACATTATGAAAATTTGCCTAAAAGAGAATCAGTTAAGACTTCGTTCAAGGCAGCTGCTAAGACGAAGACTTCGACCAAAACTAAAAAACAATGAAAACCCAAACTAGAAGATAGCTAACTACCATTTGTGCTTCAATATTACAAAAAACATTCCGAGTTGTATCGTTTTTCCCTGTACTTTATGTATTTTTGTTCTTTGTTCAATAAATTTAGGTACAAAGTAAAAAGTTTTTCACTAATTTTAAACCAAAAATATAGGACAACAATTTTCTGGTCTCATATTTTGTAAAAAAATCTATATATCTTTAACCGATTTTAACTCGTTTGGTTTTAAAGTTTAAAATCGCGATTTCTTAAAACTAGGTAAAATGGACATTGCACGTTTTTTCTCTGGTGTCTTTAATTGTGGTTAACAGTATTCAACGGAAGAAAATGCTGCTCTATTTCAAGGGCAGTAGCTATTTTTCCAGCTTCAAAAAGTTTTTACTTAAAAACATTATTATTTTTATAATTTTTTAAATGACCAACGAAATTCTTTAAATATAATTTTCGGAATTGAGATAATTGTAGTGCCTTATTCGATGTAAATGATTGAAAAATCAAAATTCAAGTACAGTAATTACAGCTCTATTTATACTATATATATTATAGTATATACTATACTAGGTGTACTAAAGCATAACTAAGAGGGGTGCAGTCCGAAGTAATGTGAAAGCGGTTTCCAGTATGGTGTGATGAAGCAGAGAGGGAAAGGTTTTAGTCCAATGAGGCAGACACTACCTGCGAGAAGATGACAGTAAACGGGTGTCTGGCAGAGATTTTCTAATCCTCTCACAATAAAAAAATGAGGCCTTATTAAAATAACCTGGGTTCTGATGTATGACAGCAGCTTCCTTAAACTTCATCTTCCTACAGGGTAGTTCTTTATGTAGGATTGCAGCTTCTGTCCATATCATAAGACGGCTGTTGTCCGTCCAAGCATGGTCCATCTCTCCTTTTAGCGTATTGTTTCTGTGTTCCTTGATACTTGTTTCGAGGGGTCTTAGCAGTGGCGTAGCCAGAATTTAATTTCGGGGGGGGGGGGGGGGGGCAAATGGGTAAGGAAAGCGACGAGCCAGCGCCGCAGGCAAATTGCCGAAGGCGAAAATTTTTCTGGGTGCCACGCCCAAAAAACCCTTTTTTGGGACAATCAAAAAAATTTCAAAATAAAAAAATACATACATTTAAAGAAACTTGTAGTGAGTTATACAAATACACTAATATAGGTAATATAAAACAGATAATATATACTTGTAAAACAATAACTTCTTCATGAAATAAGCATAATTGAGCAAAAAAATATTAAAAATAAGGTATCTTTTTTATTTATTGAAAAAACCAAAATTAACCATAAACTTAAAGCACAACATATTTTTTTGCCAAAAACTAAACCGTAATTCGACGCCTTTTTTGACAAAAAATATTGATTATTTCATATATCAATGTGGATTTTTTATGAATTAAAGTTAAACTTGTTGTACGCTCTTCGCCTGAATGATTTCTCAGATATGTTTTTAATTTTTTTAAAGTGAAAAAACGCCCTTCTGCTGAAGCTTTAGTTACTGGGAGGATGATTTGTTATTTTATTTGGCGCGTTATTGATAGCGTTGCCGTCAAAGATTTTTTATGTTGCCCAATTATAGTTTATATCTTCTTTTTTTTTGGATGATTTGGGGGGGGGGGGACTGGGCCCTAGCTACGCCACTGAGTCTTAGTGTCTCAATATAAGATCGGCTACATTCGCAGGGAATCGGTAGACACCGTTTTTCCTGTATTTTTGACTTGTTGGTTTCGTCTTCGTCAGGTGGCTTCTTAAAGTGTTCATTGAGCTGAATACCAAATTGATGTTTTATCCTTGTCCTATATAGTTTTCTTTAGACTACTCAATACATTCACAAACCCCAATAGAAATACATTTTGTAAAAAGGTGACATTTGAGAAATTAATTTTCAGTCGTAGTAAATTTATAACATTTGGGTCATTTATTAACAAGATTTTAGGCTTTTAGTTCAAATAATAATATTAAATTATCATTTTAAATACATATTGTGTGTCAAACACAAGTTTAATTTTTAATATACTTTGATATATATTTTTACTTTACAGGCTCACGAGAGGGGAGGGGGTGTAAACTCCAACCTCTGCTTCCCACTGGTGCCGGCTTTTTATGAAATGCTTATAGCTTGTCTGAAAATAAGGGATTTTACTATCACACTACGATCACTCCACTTTCCTCTAAGCGGTTTTTAAAATGGTTTAAAAGTTGGAAAATATTATTATTGTCGCCCAACTTACTAATTATTCTGAATTTATTTTATGAGTTATGAGGATGAGAAATAAACCACTCAATTTTGCAGTATGACTATGTCATTCCATTCATTTTATGAATTAGCA
This sequence comes from Polydrusus cervinus, assembly GCA_935413205.1. Taxonomy (NCBI): domain Eukaryota; kingdom Metazoa; phylum Arthropoda; class Insecta; order Coleoptera; family Curculionidae; genus Polydrusus; species Polydrusus cervinus. The sequence goes on from OW284514.1 coordinate 51,650,757, forward strand.
GGCTTATAACAATACTATTCAATGGAATTATTGTTTTCTCATATTAGGCAATTTTAATGTCGTATTATGTCAGAAAAAAAATGACTAGCGAATGTACACAAAAATATATTAACTAGCCAAGTAGTGTGTGTGGTGTTAATTACTATAATTTGGCACTCATCAGGATTCCTACTTAAAACTTTTTACGTTCTGGATTTACACATTTAATAGAATATTTTTCATATAGGATATAGTCATGGCAGGACACGCAATTCCCCTGGCACCTTCTATTAATTTGCTGGGGGTCAATCTGGGAGGTAATATGTCTTGGCATGATCACGTTGCCGCAATTGCCAAAACAGCTGCACTGAAACTTGGTGTACTTTTCCGCACCAAAAGGTTGTACACACCTCATCAACTTTTGACACTCTACAAAGCCCAGATTCGACCATCATTAGAATATTGCTCTCATGTCTGGAGCTCTGCACCCAAGCACACCCTTCGGCTACTGGATTCCATTCAAAGGAGAGCCGTTCGTCTGATCGGCGACCCCGAGCTGACCAAGACCCTCGATAGCCTGGAGCATCGAAGACAGGTTGGTGATTTGGCTCTCTTTTACAGATATTTCCATGGCAGGGGTTCGACTGACATTGCCCACTTGATTCCACCTAGAGCAATGCAAAACAGAAATACACGGCAAACCACTGCCGCTCATCCATATGTTGTTCAGCTTAGTACTCCTCGAACTTCATTGTTCAAGAATTCTTTCATCTGGAGAACGTCATCTTTGTGGAATGATCTTCCTGAGGTCGTGTTTCCCAATGAATACAATCTTCAACGTTTCAAGACCAATGTTAATCGCTTTTTTCGCACTCGCACCGCTCCCAGAGCGCCTTAAAGGATTTTTCCTACAGTGCAGGTGTTTTATCATAAAAAAAAAAAAAAAAAATTTACTAATTTTAATAATTTTAAAATCAAATATGTTAGTCGGCCAACATTAACCTCCTCGTTCGCTGCCCATTTTCCTGGGACATACGATTTAACGTAACCTCCGAAGCATGATCGCGATGCGCCCCCCAAGGGCCATCTTACCTCAGTTTCTTGCATCATGATATGACCTACCGATTAGGGAGTGTGTACCCTCTCCCTAACACCATGAGATATCCGATCTCATCGAGTCTGGTTATTGGTGTGGGTGAGAGATGGTACGTTTTTCATAATTCCCTGCATTCCTAAACATGCAAGTAACTCAGCAACTGAGTTACCACTACGGTAATCAAAAATATCGTGTTTTGATAAATGTTGCATTGTCTTTATTTGTTTTTAAATTACAACGTTTCAACTGGTATCTCCAGTCATCTCCATTCATCTTCTTATGGAAATCAACATATTGAGCCAGTTAATTTAGGAAGTTAAAATTTGGGATATGGAATACATACATATAGAAGAGCGTAAGAAAAAAATTGGGAAACAAAACATCGGAAATAATTTTAGTATTTGTAAGTGGCCATATTAATTTTACAGCAAAAGGACGAAATGTGGTAAAACGTAAGTTTCATGAAAAGTTAATGCAATTGTGGCAAATTTTAAAAAACAATCGAGACATAAAGAATTCTGACAATAAAATTTCATGTCACTAAAACAATACATTTTTTAACATTCTTCTGACAATGCTTTTTTAGATCGAGAAAGTTATTTTATGGAAGGGGACAGGAATTTTGTTTGTTCTGGGTAAACTGATGGCCACTTCCTTTCGAACATTCAGCCAGCTTGCTCTTAGTCCTACAGATTAACGTGGGTACCGAATCACGATCCTCAATTATGCGACACCCCTCAAGGGATATCAACCCTTGGTTTCTTGCCATTGCATGACCTACCGATTTGGGAGTGTGTACCTTCTTCCGCACCCCACGAGATGTCCGATCTCATCCGGCCAGAGGGGGCCTATTCTCGTTCTTGATAGATGGGAGAAATCCCACGAGAGAATGGTAAATTGTCCCATCCCACGGATCTTCTCTCGTGGCTCGATGCCCGTATTCTCGACAGATGTGAAGGAAGCTCTTGATAGAACCACTCTCAGCTATGTTGCCGAATTGCTGCAGTGCATTAAACCATAAAAATATGCAACTCTACTTACAATTAACCACATAATTAATATCGCCCTTAAGATTTAAGGAAGAAGAAGAGATGATAACCCCTTTTTGAGTGTTTTTCGTCAGTTAGTTTAAAATTGGTATAAGTATTAAGTATTCGTTGGATTAAAAGTGGTTTAAAACGTTGGATTTGCTATATGGTTTAAATATTATTTTATTAGTAATATCGCCTATTGCCTATAATTTATATAAACATTAATTATATTTATGGAGTAAAGATCTCTTACCATTTCTTTATTTAACCTAAAAATATATAATTTAATTAAATGTGTGGGTAACCTAAATCTGTTATTTGCTTAATATTTATATTGCTTTTTACCTAAACATTTTTATAAATTGCGCGTCTGAAACATTTCCAAAGGCTAAGGGTGCCCCTCTTTGAAATTGTCTTCTATCGACATTTTCCATTTCTGCTTCCTCGAGACCTTCGAGATCCTCGACAGCATTATTATATAATATGATTTCCTCTAAATCCATTATTATGAAAATGTTCATAAACAAAATAAAAATAAATAACGCATAACCTTAAAAATATAAGATTATTTAACAAGGTACCTAATTGTCATGCGCCGATGGCCTCTTCTCTCAATTTATTTCGTTCTACTAAGTAAATGCAGTAGAGGGAAGTTCTCTCCAAAACCGAGAGAAGCATTTGCTCCCTCACTTTCTAGAATACAGCCCTACACATTTTCGAGAGAAACACAGCTCATTGTTCTCTTGGGAGCAGGATCCCACGGAACGAGAATAGGCCCCCTCTCTGTTACAGGCGTGAATGTGGGTTGGGAGATGATACATTTTACACTATTTCCTGCATTCTTAAACCTGGTAAAATTAGGACATACTTTTTTATTGTGCGTATGCCCACTCAGAGGATTGATCTAGGACCGCCACGGTCGAATGCCAGTAACTCACCTCTGATCCGCTGCCGTGATCAGGGGACAGAAATAAAATTTGTTTTTGTTATGTTCGACTTTATATCAGTTTCGCCAAGAATATAGCTCAACACAAATTAATTATTATACAATTTATTTTATTGAATTAAATAGTGACATGTAGATAAAATATTACGTGTTCTTTTATTTAACATTTCACTTGATTGTACATACAGAGTGGGGGTTTTAACTGAAACGCTGCTTATAGCGGCTCTAGAGATAAGATTTTTTTAAATCCAAAAATACAATCTCAAAGATTTTATATGGGCCTCGCTTTTGTAGAAAAGAAATTAGGAGGCGCAGCCCTTACCAACTTTTTTTTAGATTAAGCGATATCACTTGTGGCACCCTTTTGGAAAGTTTATTAATAAAGAAGTTTGTCCATATTTTTTTTTGTTTGTCAAATTATGTGTCAGAAATTTAATAACGAATTTTTTAATAACATTAAAAATAACTGGCCCCATAAATCTGTTGGCACAGACCCAACCGATGGTGGAACTCTTTCCTTACTGTATTCAAAACTTCTGGAGTGATTAAACTTATCTCTGCCCGAATCCTTACCTTCAACTCTTCCAGATTTCTGGATTTGGTGACATAGACCCTGCTGTTTAAATCTCCCTATTAATGAAAATCTAAGGGTGTAATATCCGGGGATCTGGGCGGCCACTCTACAAATCCATGTCGTCCTATCCACCTACTTGGAAATGTCATACTTACGAATTCTTTTATATTTCTTGCAAAGTGTTAGGGGCTCCATCCTGCTTGATAAAAATCCTTTGATATAGATTTCTATAATTAGGAAATATACTTTGGAGTTCTGGTATTAACAAAGTTTAAAAAAAATTTAAATCTATTTCTCCATTTAAATTGCCGTCAAAAAATAATGGACCAATTATTCTGTCGCCTATTATTCCAGCCCAAATATTCACTTTTCCTTGGCATTGAGAATGGCATTCAATAATCTAATGAGGATTTTCGTTGAAATAATTTCGGCAATTTTGTCGATTACCCTAAAATGGAAATTAATTTAGTTTAAAGGTTCAGATTTTACCTAGCGATTGTATAAAGGTTAATTCCCTTTAGAACATAAATAATTTTTGCCTAATTTTCAAACTTACTTGACCATTTAAAGTAAATTTTGCTTCATCAGAAAAAGTATCCACGCTAAATTATTTGTCGGTTGTCCAATTCGGCCATCATAACTTCGCAAAATTCCACCCTTCTATCTAAGTCATCATCCAATTACTCTTGGACTGGCTTCATTTTGAATGGTTTTACCTCAGTGGATTTTGTGATCTTTAACACCGTTCTATGATTAATATTGCGGTCACGAGATAATGGCCTTGCAGGTGTAATTGTTTTTTTTTTTGATAGGTCAATAGGATATCCAATTTAGATTCATTTAATACTTTTGTGGGTATTCTTCGAAGAACATGTCTTACACAACCCAATTCCCGCAATTGCTGTCAATTTTGCTGGGTGTACATCGCAACAGAGGTGAGAAAAGCGAGGCTCATAAAAAATCTTTAAGGAGGTATTTTTGGATTTTTGTTAAATCTTATTCCCAGAGCCGCTATAAACAGCGTTTTATTTAAAATTCCTACCCTGTATATACCCCAGATAAAATTCATCATTATATTTTCAAAGTACTAGGTATTGGGCGGGTGATAATTTTTCCTTAACCTGGGACTCCATAGAAGAAGGGGGGGGACAAAATATGGCACTCTCCTTTAGTCCATATTAATTAATTTTTTAACATATTTCCCCCCCCCCCCCCCTCACGATCGGAGAGGTTGGGGACTTTTTTCTTGGTTAAGGAGAAGATGATACGAAATGGACTTTCTTTTAGATGCCACTTTGGAAAGGAGGAGGGTTCAGTAGAAGACCAGGAATATTTTTATCCTCCCCCCCTTAAATAACGTTCTATAGATGCCATTGTTCATTGTCCGTCCATTCGTCTGTCAGTGGGTCGGTCGCGAATATGTATTTTATTAATGTCTAATTTATTTCAATGTTCTCCGATAAGAAAAACGGGTTGACTCTCATTGTTTGTCGAGACCCGAGACCTTTGCTAAGATTTCATTGTTAAATTTTATACCGGTACTAAACGTTATTTAATAAATTATAAACTTTATTAACATCATAAAAAATAAATGCCTATAATTAAAAATAGAATAGAACCTTTTATAGGGTTCTACCTTCTGTAACAAAATTAAAATTAAGTAGTATAAATTAATATATTTTTAGCTTCGTCGCAAGAGAGAACGAAAAAAAATTCTCCACATAATAAAAAAGCAGGTTTCCTTTTCCGCCGATCTGTGTGTTGTCGGTTCGAAAGTTTAAAAACTATTTGACTGGGAGTGACGAAATTTTGTATGTGATTCTCAATATTGCGGGTATAATTTTATTGGGGTTTGCTATATACAGGGTGACTGCGAGTATTAAAAACAAAATTGATTTAATTTGTTTTGAATCTAATTTCAATAGTACGGATTAGTTTAGCTACAGAAGAATAAATATCAATTATTTTTAAACGTAAACTACTATTGATAGTTTTTATTATATTGTAGCTTTGTTTTGCACAATATATCTACTGTGATATTTTTAAAACTCATTTAGAATTTGGCATTTTGGATTTGTATAGTAGGGGAAAGTGTTCCACAATGAGACATTCGCCATAACTTTTTCTTCTTCCCACCTATTTAGTTTAAAAAATATGGCCGACGAACATATTTAGTTGTGCATGTGCTCCACCAAATTTTACGAAATTTGGAAAATTCTAAGCATATTTAGTGACTTATATAGCTCAAATTGAGGTAAGTTTTTTTTATAGCCGATATTTTAATTGGTGATTAAATAAAATCCGGTGGTTTTTTGATAAATCTGAAATTCAGAAATTGTTTGGGCATTTCTAGGTTAGGATTCTATTTAAACTAGAGACGTTCAAAACTATTGAATTTTTTTTGCCAACTTCTTAAAATAATATCGAAAAAGTTCCACAATGAGACAGTTGGTTTTGTTCCACAATGAGACGGTGTCTCATTGTGGAACACAACATTTTTCAACGTGTGAGTATCTAATGATTTTCATTTTATTTCCATGTTAGGGTTTAAAGAATCTTCTAGTGAAGAGTCTGATAAGGAATCCTATCAGGAAGATATTAGGGGCTCCTCTGAAGATGCTAGTGATATTGAAGATGCCTTCGATAAAGATAACTTTCTTGCACTGGAGCGTCAACCAGTCGCTGGGGAGTATGTTTTAGTTCAATTTGATGAATTAAAAACTGCTGTCTTTTATGTCGAAAAAATTTTAAATAAAAAAGAAGATGAATTTCAAGTTTCATTTCTTCGTAAAAGTAACATCTGACAACTGTTTTTCCCACCCTGTAACAGAAGATATAAGTATGATCGAAGAAAAAAACATCAAAATAATACTTACCAAATATTTAACAACTGGGAAAAAAAACTAAGAGGCAACAGGCTCTAATACGTTTTGAACTAAACTTTAACTCATTAAATGTGCGCTAATATTTTGAAGGATTTTATTTTATTTTTCACTGGTCGGATTTATATTTTATGTTGTCCTATCTAGCAAAATAAGTTTTTTGGATACTGTTTTTTTCAAAAGAATGTTCATTTTCCTTTAATATATATTTTTTTTCATATTTTTTGTATTGTTTTTTGATCTAAAAAGTTCTGTCTCATAGTGGAACATACTTGTTCCACAATGAGACAAAAATCACGATTGAAAAAAAAATCCCTATTTATTTTCTAAATTGATATATTGATAAACTTATTGCGTTTAATGACGAGGAATATGTCAATCTATGTGCATAAAACAACAAAATTACAAAATTCAATCATAACCTCTGGCAACGTACCGAAACGTAATTTTTGTCTCATTGTGGAATACTTTCCCCTACAGTGCTTATTCTATTAGCTCTTGCGTATTAGTATTAGAAAGTTTTGAATAATACCGTGCTCAAGCCTAGTATTCACTAGTATTCGTTTTCATTGCCTGCCAATTGGAAGTAAATAGACTATAGAATAACATATTAGGTCTTTGCATACCCCATATTGCCAACTTGCACACTTTGCAAACTCCCAAAAAACTGAAAGGAGAAACTTGATTATAATAAATCCTACAGGTTAACATATTTTAGTAATTTTTAGTAGGTATCTACCCACTTGTAATTCCGATCTTATTTTCCAATTTCAAAATAAATATTTATATGCATTTTTACAAGTAACTATCCACAAAATATGAAATACAAATTCCATTGTTTAAGTCATCCACCTTCACAATTCCTGCTGTGACCAGAGAACTGGCAGCATTGTAATTTTTCAAAAATAACTACGTTTCCAAATTTTATCCAAAATCAGTAATTCCAATTTTCAGGAAATCCGCAAATTAAAAAAAAAGGGTTGCAATAAGTAATTTTTAGAATTCAATTTCGCGTAAAAGTATAAAGCGATCTTTTAAATTTTACTTTAATAAAAATGTTAGTTTATACTTGTAATTCCGATTTTACTTTTCAATTTCAAAATATTTATATGCATTTTTACAAGTAACTATCCACAAAATATGAAATACAAATTCTATTGTTTGAGTCATCCACCTATACAATTCCTGCTGTGACCAGAGAACAGGCAGCATTGTAATTTTTCAAAAATAACTACTACGTTTTCAAATTTTATCTAAAATCCGTAAATTAAAAAAAACAAGGTTTGCAATAAGTAATTTTTAGAATTCAATTTCGCGTGAAAATACAAAGTGATTTTTTAAATTTTGCTTTAATAAAAATGGTAGGTTATATTTTTTGCAATATTTTTCGGTATAACGTTTATTAAAAAATAGGTCTTGAACTTTCATCTAATTTGGAATTATACAAATCATTTATTTGAAACATATTTTTATAAAGTTTATCGTTTTTCTGAATTATGCAATTACCTTTTTAATTTCATTGTCAATGTCCGATTTTTCCATTAATTTTAAAAATTACGAATTCTTGAACGAAACATGATTTGGACAAATAATTATTACTCTATGGACAATTTTAAAAGTAAATATAACAAAACAACAACGTGCAAGTCAGGAATTCTATGTAAAAATGTAATGTAGGATCCCCTAAATGAAGAAATATTTGTTTTCGTCTCGATTTCTAAGCCACCCTCTGTAGAGCCAAAAATAATTATGTTGTAGGCGAGTTGTTATCCTTTTACTTTTGTACAAATATTTTTGCATGTTACAAATACATGGCATGAAGCCATGTCGCCGTGTATACAATATGGGTAAACTAAGCATGAATAGGTACTTAAATTGAATTTATATCAAATGGAATATTTTTTTATAATATTCATCTTATTATAGTATAGCAAACCCAAACTAAACCAAGTTATTATTACCGACGCAAAATTTTTTTAAGGCAAGTAGTTTTTAAGCTTTTGAGTCAAAAAATGCATTTTACTTCTAACCTCAAAAATAGGATGGTCCACTGTTTTTCTTATTCTATGTTAATGAGCTGTAAAAATTCTACTCGTTTGCTAATTTAAACATTTTGCATCTTTACTAATAACAAAGTTACCAATGGTGGACACTTAATTTGGATAACCCTTATATAGGTTCAAATTATATCATTCGCTATGCAGAAAACAAAAATATAAATATTGCAGCCATTCATGTTAATTTCTTATTTTCCATTAAAACTACAAACGATGCCCCGATATTATATTTAAAATCTCCACTGACGCAGCGGCACTAATTCTCGTAAAATATTTTGTAAGTTATATAAAAAAAGAAATTTTATTGCCATCGTCAGAATCAGGTGGAAATTAAGTATTTACTCGTGATTACTCATCGACTACTGTTTGCACCCAATACAAGAATTTCGGCCTAGTAGCCTAGTAGTTACCTATATGGTCTAAAAGTCTAATTGCAACCTAATTTTTCGTCTCACGCTTATACTCTTAATTTAAATTTTTAAATAATGTATTCTTGTCTTAGATTACAAAGGTCTTGTAGGAAACGTTTAGTTTAAACTTTTTCTTCTGAAAGGCCGGTTTTATATAGATATTAAGGTTTCAGACGCATATCGTTTTAGTTATTGATTTATGATGCATTTTTAAAGAAAAACGAGTAAGAAGAACAATATTTTATAATATTTTTCTGTTATATACTAGTCTGTTCCGTTTTCCCTTTTTTAGGGCTATGTTAAATCAGCAAAAATATAACCCGATGCAATAAAATATTTTTTCAACAAAAACAAAAAACAATTAGGTAAGTATATTTTTAAAGAGAAAAATTAAAGTAAACATTTTAATTGACATATTTTTTATGAAAGAAGTGTGATAATTTATAATAAAAAAATAGTGCGGGAAGAAACGAGAATGCTTTATATTATGAATATACAAAACGGCACTTAAGGAGTATTTCAAAACCTAAGGATTTGCACCAAAAACTGTTCTTAGATCTACGCTCCTAAAATACATGATTTCTGAAAAAATCATCAATTTTGGCGTGGTGAGCGATATTTACTTTATTTTTAATCATGAAAAACTGAGCCCGAAAAACGCTGATTAGAGTCTTATGTTAAAATTTTGATTTGACACCAATATTCATATTTTTCAGAAATAATATAAAAAATGTATTTTTTTAAATAATGAATAGGAATATCAAAAAAAAAAGTAAATAAACCATTTATTTCAAAAACAAATTTAATCCAACCATGCAAAGGTGGAGAGGTAATAATTTAATTTTCGAAGTTTGATAGTACTTACCTACCTAGTTAGCTGAATTTTAAAGGAACTTTGGGCGTGACTCCGAACATTTTTCGCTTACAGCGCTTTTTTGCCTTCTTCACCAGGTACGGTATCATAAAACACATGTAGTCCCGACTGTCCCTCTCCAGAAAAAAAAATCCTACTTACGCCCACTGAGCCCCTTCCCCCCCCCCCCCCCCCCAAGCATATTTTCGGGCTACGCCACTGTACATACCATACATAATTGATTGATGAATTTTGTAAGGAATAATAAATAAAGTTTTTATTTATAGAAACTCTTTCTTAAAATAAATTATTAAAGATATTACTTTTAAACGTTTTTAAAAAATTACCCTGTATCTAATGGATTAAAAGCAATTATTATTCATCAAAGCATGTACTTAATCTCAAAAACGCCTCCCCCCCCTCCTAGTTGCGCATATCTATGTATTTACCGCAATTGTAGTTCTGTTGTGCAGATAAAATAAAACACAATCTGTTCAAACATAATGTTATATTTATTCAAGAAATTATACTGACAAACAAAACATTGCAGATAAAATAATTATTATTTACTTTTGTTAAAAATAAAGTCAATAAACTTCCTAATCTAAACATTATTTTCTTTTATAAATTATTGTTGCTAAAAATAATATTGTATAACGTTACAAGGAACCAAATAAGGATACAGAGTGGCAATAATAAAAATTTACCTAAAATATATCAATATCTTAATCCGAAATAGATTTTTCATACAGAAATTTGGAAAAACTGTTTAATCCGTTCGATTGTTATTTTATATTGCAACTTACACTGGAATGTATTACTAAGAAATTCTAAGAGGGCAGTGATATATTTTGAGTCTAAGAAAAATGTTTGAAAATTATTTTCTCAAAAATGTGTTTTTATTTAGGATCGGCTAAATAAAACGATTTTATCCGCACTGTGCCTTTTGGGGTTTGTTTAAAAGTTAGAAATACACCTTAACACGTTTTTTAAAATTTAATCAAAAATATTCTAGAGAAAAAATATTCTTGAAAATGGTTCAAGTTTCGTAGACTCGTGTTTTGTTATCATATTCAATATTTAAGTTTTATAAATCACCAAAAATATTGTCCTCTTGAAGGAAGTTATTTTAAAGTGATACTTATTTTGTTTATATTCTTAAAGAACTAATAAACCTTTAAACATAGTTTAGTAAGTTAAAGTTTTACTAAACTAGGTTAAAAAGAATACAAAAATGTATAAATCTTCACTTATTTTTTATTGTACTATGACAATTGTTTCGACACACAGTGTCTTCGTCAGATAGTAGAAATCTAATGCAAATAATATTCTCTTAAAATATAATGGTAACCTACTCCAAAATAATGTACCTATTTTACAACTTAATAATAAAGACATTATAGTAATAAAGTACCGAACCCTAATTATGAAAACACACCTTTTCTTAACTATTCTGAAAAATATTTTTAAAAACTATTGTTATAATAATGTCAGGGAATACCGAATGGTTATAGATTTAATAATGGGGAATTATTCAAATCGAGCTGATCGTTTAATAAAATATTTAAATTTTTGTATTTGTTAATTTCCATACTTTCTAAAAAATTAAGTTTTATTGATTTGTTTTCTACATGTAGAATTTCAAATTTGTCATCAAAATTATGTTGTTCGTTATTAAGATGTAAGGAATAATGAGAATTGGTGAGTTTTTTATTATAGCTTGCTTTGTGTTCTTTAATTCTTGTTTCAAAACTTCTACCTGTTTGTCCGATGTAAACTTTTGGGCAACTACCACATTTTAGTTTATACACTCCACATTTTTGTTCTTTTTTGGTTCTGCTTTTGTTATTTTTAATTAGTTTGCCTAACTTATTATTGGTTTTATATGAGATTTTAAAATTTCTTTTCGTTAAGTAGTTTTTAGCTAATTGTGAAAGTTTTCCAGTATATGTGAGTGTTTTGTAAATTAAGTTTTCATTGTGTTTAAAAGTTGGATGTGCTAAACTAATTGCTTTATTTAGTTGTTTTTTGTTTATAATTTGATCTATTACATTAGGTTGATAGCCATTATTTACTGCTAGTTGCTTTATTATATTTAACTCTTGAATATAGTTTTGTTCTGATAACGGAACACTTAACAATCTATGGACAATTGAGTTAAAAGCTGCCATTTTATGGGAATATGGATGATTCGAACTGTTATGTATTAGAATGTCTGTATGTGAAGGTTTGTGATATATCGAGAAACTGTGTTTATTGTTTACTTTGGTTATTGTAAGATCTAAGAAATTTATCGAATTGTTTTGTTCTACTTCTAGAGTAAAATTTATGTTAGGATGTAAAGTATTGATAAAATTAAAAAAACTTTGAAGTTGGCGTTCCGTCCCTACAAAACAAGCTAGAATGTCATCGACATACCTATACCAATAAAGAAATTTACTGCTCAAAGTATTTTTAAATATTCTATTTTCGAGGTTGTCCATAAATATTTCAGCTAACAGCGGACTAAGAGGGTTTCCCATAATTAATCCTTCTGTTGATAAATAAATTTTATTATTAAATTCAAAATAATTTTGATCTAAACAAACTGAAAGTGTTTCTAGGATATCTTGTGTTATAATTGGATTAGTTTTATTTTTCATAAGTAAATCTTCTATTAAGTTAATTACATCATTCGGTGGTATACTAGGAAAAAGGTTTTGTACATCAAAAGAAATAATTTTAGCGTTGTTAGGAATGTCTATATTTTTAATCTTATCGACCAGTTCATAAGAATTTTTAATACTGAATTTTGACGTAAAGTTACAATGTTTAATAGTAATGTCAATAAGTTTGGTGGATAATTTTACTGAAGGTGCGGTTACGTAAGAAACAACTGGTCTGATGGGCATATTATTTTTATGTAGTTTAATTAACGAATATAATTTAGGAGTTTGTGGATTCATTACAGTAAGTTTATACTTTTCAGAGTCATTAAATAGGCTGGAGTCTTTTATAAATTCTTTGACTAATTTTTGAAACATTGGTGTTGGGTCAGAGTTCATTACTTGAAATTTAGCTGGATCTAAGAATGTAAGTGTTTTGGATACGTAATCATCTTCATCTAAAGCTACAATTGTATTACCTTTGTCTGCTCGCGTAAAAATTATGTTATTTTCAATAGTTTTATTTTTTATTGATTTCACTACTTTATATTCTCTCGAAAATTGACCTTTTAACGTTTGTGTTTTATATGATGTGATGGTTCTTGCAAGAATATGTTTATCAAAATTAGAATTTGGTACTTTGTGTAACGCTAGTTCACATTCGATTCCTAGATATTCCCTACTTTTTGAATTATCCTGTGGTTTTAAATTATAATTGAAGCCTTTTCTCAACAGAGAAGTTTCTTCACTAGTAAAATTTACATTTGTGAGGTTGATAAATCTATCATAAAAAACATGATTTGTAAAATTTTTGGGAACAGATTGTTTTTCATTACTTTTGGTATTAACAAGTAATTTATCGAGTTTTTGTTTCTGATTGATAAATTTTTTATGAATAATTTGATTTACCTGTGTTCTAATCTTTTGGTCAAACATATCAAATTCTATATTATGTAATCTATTAATTAATTCACTATGAGTTACCTTAAGATATACATTATAAATGTCCCTCTTTTTATACTGTATTCCACGGTCCAACGGATTAATTAATAGATTACATAATATAGAATTTGATATGTTTGACCAAAAGATTAGAACACAGGTAAATCAAATTATTCATAAAAAATTTATCAATCAGAAACAAAAACTCGATAAATTACTTGTTAATACCAAAAGTAATGAAAAACAATCTGTTCCCAAAAATTTTACAAATCATGTTTTTTATGATAGATTTATCAACCTCACAAATGTAAATTTTACTAGTGAAGAAACTTCTCTGTTGAGAAAAGGCTTCAATTATAATTTAAAACCACAGGATAATTCAAAAAGTAGGGAATATCTAGGAATCGAATGTGAACTAGCGTTACACAAAGTACCAAATTCTAATTTTGATAAACATATTCTTGCAAGAACCATCACATCATATAAAACACAAACGTTAAAAGGTCAATTTTCGAGAGAATATAAAGTAGTGAAATCAATAAAAAATAAAACTATTGAAAATAACATAATTTTTACGCGAGCAGACAAAGGTAATACAATTGTAGCTTTAGATGAAGATGATTACGTATCCAAAACACTTACATTCTTAGATCCAGCTAAATTTCAAGTAATGAACTCTGACCCAACACCAATGTTTCAAAAATTAGTCAAAGAATTTATAAAAGACTCCAGCCTATTTAATGACTCTGAAAAGTATAAACTTACTGTAATGAATCCACAAACTCCTAAATTATATTCGTTAATTAAACTACATAAAAATAATATGCCCATCAGACCAGTTGTTTCTTACGTAACCGCACCTTCAGTAAAATTATCCACCAAACTTATTGACATTACTATTAAACATTGTAACTTTACGTCAAAATTCAGTATTAAAAATTCTTATGAACTGGTCGATAAGATTAAAAATATAGACATTCCTAACAACGCTAAAATTATTTCTTTTGATGTACAAAACCTTTTTCCTAGTATACCACCGAATGATGTAATTAACTTAATAGAAGATTTACTTATGAAAAATAAAACTAATCCAATTATAACACAAGATATCCTAGAAACACTTTCAGTTTGTTTAGATCAAAATTATTTTGAATTTAATAATAAAATTTATTTATCAACAGAAGGATTAATTATGGGAAACCCTCTTAGTCCGCTGTTAGCTGAAATATTTATGGACAACCTCGAAAATAGAATATTTAAAAATACTTTGAGCAGTAAATTTCTTTATTGGTATAGGTATGTCGATGACATTCTAGCTTGTTTTGTAGGGACGGAACGCCAACTTCAAAGTTTTTTTAATTTTATCAATACTTTACATCCTAACATAAATTTTACTCTAGAAGTAGAACAAAACAATTCGATAAATTTCTTAGATCTTACAATAACCAAAGTAAACAATAAACACAGTTTCTCGATATATCACAAACCTTCACATACAGACATTCTAATACATAACAGTTCGAATCATCCATATTCCCATAAAATGGCAGCTTTTAACTCAATTGTCCATAGATTGTTAAGTGTTCCGTTATCAGAACAAAACTATATTCAAGAGTTAAATATAATAAAGCAACTAGCAGTAAATAATGGCTATCAACCTAATGTAATAGATCAAATTATAAACAAAAAACAACTAAATAAAGCAATTAGTTTAGCACATCCAACTTTTAAACACAATGAAAACTTAATTTACAAAACACTCACATATACTGGAAAACTTTCACAATTAGCTAAAAACTACTTAACGAAAAGAAATTTTAAAATCTCATATAAAACCAATAATAAGTTAGGCAAACTAATTAAAAATAACAAAAGCAGAACCAAAAAAGAACAAAAATGTGGAGTGTATAAACTAAAATGTGGTAGTTGCCCAAAAGTTTACATCGGACAAACAGGTAGAAGTTTTGAAACAAGAATTAAAGAACACAAAGCAAGCTATAATAAAAAACTCACCAATTCTCATTATTCCTTACATCTTAATAACGAACAACATAATTTTGATGACAAATTTGAAATTCTACATGTAGAAAACAAATCAATAAAACTTAATTTTTTAGAAAGTATGGAAATTAACAAATACAAAAATTTAAATATTTTATTAAACGATCAGCTCGATTTGAATAATTCCCCATTATTAAATCTATAACCATTCGGTATTCCCTGACATTATTATAACAATAGTTTTAAAAAATATTTTTCAGAATAGTTAAGAAAAGGTGTGTTTTCATAATTAGGGTTCGGTACTTTATTACTATAATGTCTTTATTATTAAGTTGTAAAATAGGTACATTATTTTGGAGTAGGTTACCATTATATTTTAAGAGAATATTATTTGCATTAGATTTCTACTATCTGACGAAGACACTGTGTGTCGAAACAATTGTCATAGTACAATAAAAAATAAGTGAAGATTTATACATTTTTGTATTCTTTTTAACCTAGTTTATATAATGGATCTTCATCAAGTAACGGCTACATCTATTGAATAAAGTTTTACTGTTATTATGGCTATACTATCCAACAATTAACTTATTTTCGAGTATTAGAAAAAATAATTATAAAGATGACCTATTTTTGTTTATATCTACTGTCAAAAGAAACGCTTATTGGACCCTTGATTGGATATTGTTTTTTTACTCGGTTTTTTATTAGATTGGATACATCACTGGCGCAGCTAGAATTTTGTCTTGGGGGGAAGGGAGGCAGACAATGTTGAACTCGCGACATGAATGCAGAATTAACAAAAAACGCTCCAGATCAAATTTTGTTGGGTGCAACGCCCGAAAATGCCCTTTTTGCTTATCAACATTTTTTTGGCGCTTTTAAAAATTTTTAATAATTTATTGGGTTCTACTAACTTACTATTATCTGAGATTTAAAAAAAATGTATAGCGCATTCACTATTTAATAAATGTATGAAGGCATTTTTTAACGGTAAATATTCACAAGATTGAAAAGGAAACTACCGATAGTGGGTTTAATTTTTTTTGAGCGCGGAAACAAAATGCAGTAATGTTATGTATTATTTTTTAGAATATTATTGGTTCTGGGGGAACATAAAAGCCTCCCCCCCGCTACGCCAGTGGAACACACAGCCTTATTTGTTTTAAAACAGCTACATAATAAATATAAACAAAAATTGTACAAATAACAAGATAAACAATAAAAACATAAACATAAACAAAAGAAGTACCTTATAAAACTTTTTAGAATTACAGTGTTCATCTATATTATGTAATGTATTTAGAATATAATTCAGGTCTTAATAGTAGGTAAACTATGCTAAAAATTTAACAAGCCAAAGTTATTTCCTTAACATTAGATATTAGTCTATTTAATGATAATAATAATATCCTCCAACTAACCAGTCTTACAAAAATTAAGTCAAAAATGCCTCGAAGAATCGAGGCAAAAAATTTAGCTTTTCCATAGGATGACACAGTGTAGTAAATGTGCGTCCCTAATTTTTTTAAATGGCTTAACATTCGATTTTAACCCCAAAAATAACATATATATTAATATTTCATCTCTTGCACCCTCAAATTTTTTTGAAATACAGGGTATTTAAAAAAGCGTAATTTAGCTTAATCCAAAAGTTGATAGCTTCAAAAATACAGGGTGTCAAAATTATTATATTTTTATAAATATTCTTTTAATAATATCATGATTTGTGCGAAATTGGGTATCTAGGAGTTCCTTAGGATGAGAAATCGATATCTGATCACTGTTTTAATATACCTTGCAGAGGGCGCCACCAGCAGCTCTTCGCCTACATCTAAAGCTTTGAAAGCTTCATAACTTTCTTGTGTCTCGATATATTAAATTTTGGTACATATTTTGAAAGTTCAAAACTCGAAACAACCCTATATATGAATAGAGGCCTTTCAAGTAAGTCGATTTATTTCATACTAAAACTCATCATAACAAAGAGTTAATAATAATGAGAAATTTCTTGGACCAGTTCTAAGCCTGAATAAAGTGTAAAGGCGGATGAAAATAAGTCTCAGTATACGCAATGAAACTTTTAAAATTGGTTATCTCAGAAATAGCTTCTTGAAGCGCTACCTTTTTGGACCAAAGACGCCAAGAAATAATAATTTGTAACTAGAAATATTATATCGAGGCAAAAAAGTTATGAAGGTTTAGATGCAGGCTAAGTGCTGCTGGTGGCGCCCTCTATAATTAACATTAATACTGGTATCTGATTTCGATTTGTCGCACTAACAAACCGCTAAGTACCAAATTTTGTGAACATCATACTAATTATTAAGAATTTACAAAAAGTGTTTAAAAATGATAACTTTGACACCCTGTACCTAAGTAAATTGGAAACTATCAATTTTTGGACCATCAAGGTAAAAAAAGGTAAACATCCTTATATTTTAGCCTCCGGCGAGTGTGTGGTAGTATTTTGTACAGACCTTTTAGAGACACCCTGTATGTTAAACAAAATTGTTTCTTTTTCAATAACACTGAAAACGACAGATCACTCAACGTTTTTGATAAAAATGTTATTTCCTCTCTTCTTACCCTTTTTATTTTCTGAAATTTATTAGTCACATTTAATTACTCCGAAATTTATGTAGGTATTACACATTTTTTAATTCCTCACAATGGAACATTTCCAAACACACCTACTAGGTACGTAATTTGAAAGTTTCCATTCGTGAAAAAATACCTACTATTTTTTGCTGTCGCTTCATAAATACGTCTTTAATATCTGTTATATAAATATTAAAAAAAGAGGGGATCCAAAAGGACATGTTTATTTATGATGACACAATTGTAATTATTAATATTGTTTAGTAGGCATAATGTTGATAAAAATATAGAAGTGTCTAGATTGCAATAATAAAATCAATATTTCACAATATTATGTAAGTACTTTTGTAGGTACTTATGAAGGCTTGTAATCTATGATGATCAGAATTTAACAAAATGTATTTTATTTACCCTATTTACAAATGTAAACAAAACAATATTCGCCACATCTTCCAAAAAATCCCAAACATTTTGAAATATCTTTTCAAAAGTTTTAAATGTTAATCAAAAACGTCAAATAACATAATAAAAACAATAACACAGAGAAAACCTCGGTGATTCACCATTAAATTTTAGCAGAGAGGGTTAAATTTGGACCGATATGATCACTTAAACACCAACAAGTTACGCCAAACTCGGCAAAGTGAAATGTATTTATAAATATTGCAGAAGCCCAAATTAAAAAAAAATAAAATAAAAAAAGGAAGAAAGATATGTTATTTGGGGTACCGACATATTATAGTAGAACTCACAAAAATTTATTAACGAACAAGCCTACTTATCGTAGATACCGTAAATTCCATAAACCATTAAAGTACGTTGTATAACGTCGCTTGTGTTAAAGTTACCAATTGAGGAACATTTTTTAAAATCATTATGGTCACCCTATAGAAATATTAAGCTTCACCATAGCTGACCGAGCTGGAAATAAGCTACAACATACTAAAACTTAAGAATTAACAACACAATCATTTCCTAGTAATCAGAATATCAATATTTTACGATAATACATCCATTATACATAATTTTTTAGAACGAAAAAATTATTCCTAGTTAGATCGTTCTAGAAAATTCTAAGCGTGGCGCTGCATTGAAATATTGATTTAAACCTAGACAGTGAGTGTTACAATATTTTTATATCTTTAATTTTCGCTCGAACTGGTTAAATTAAAATTTGTTGGTATACATGAAGTTTAAATCTCAAGATAAAATTATTAATTACATTGAAACATTTTACAGAAAATTAACGGTATAAAAACTTGTATAAAGGAATAACGAGGACAACATTTAGACACATAAACTCTGACTATGTATGTGTAAAAAAAATAGATATACAGGAAACTACATATCACAGGCAACATATCAAATTTGCAATACCTGACATACATTGGTAATGATAAACACACGTACAGCTATGAATATATTCTCCAGGTCCCGGTCAAAAAACCATATTGATACTTTCACACGTAAAAAAGGGACTGACTGTGTCCCTTTAAGTTCCTACTAGGAGGCAATAGTCTTTCCTTTTTTTACCTTCTCCTTCCCTCATGAACTCGTCCTCTCCTCATCTTTTCCACTTTTCATGGTTTTCTTCAATTTGTCCAACAGACGGTTGTGAAACTTGTTCAGACTTGTTGTCGAGTTATCTTTAGGCGGTGACGAGGAAGCACTCTTCAGCGGGCTTTGAAGGCTGTGGGAACTCGCCCTTGAATAACTGGCCGAATTCGACCTTGTGTACTGTCTCGAGGACATTTTGTCGGGAATCGAACGATGAGGGGATGTTATAAAATCCGATCCCGGGGAATTGGACATACTGCTCGGACCCTCTGATCGGCATTCAGAGACTTTTCTAGAACGACACGAGTTTGTGTTCGAACACTCTGAGGTCCTCCTAGAACGGTTAGACTTGTAGATGTCCCAATCGTTCTTCATCACCGGCATCATAAAGGCCATAGTCGATGTTTGTTGGTAAACAATTCACTGTAACCGAACTTTGTAAATCGCACACAACGTCAGCTTGCGTAAAATCCCTCTTTGTCGCGCGCTCGGACTAAAATGAAGCTTCCGGCTAAACCCAAACACTTTTATGTAACGTTAGGTCGTGCCTGATGCGCCGCACGTAGAGAGGGGCGGGTCATAGCCATAGTCATCATCATACTCATACTACATAAACAACAAAGTCATTTTTATTTCATATTTCTTCTTGTGGTTTACATGCAGTTTAAAACAATACCGTTCAACAAACTATAAATAAACAAACAGCACGTGCTTATGCGTTGACATGATTTACATTTGAATTTGTTTTAATAACCGGTTGTTTTGAATGGCTTTATCGTTGGATTCGATAACGTCTTCTATTTCCTTCCAATTCACTCTTAAACGACAGAGTTAGAGAATATTGATGCAATCGAT
Organism: Polydrusus cervinus; assembly: GCA_935413205.1. Taxonomy (NCBI): domain Eukaryota; kingdom Metazoa; phylum Arthropoda; class Insecta; order Coleoptera; family Curculionidae; genus Polydrusus; species Polydrusus cervinus. Next base: position 51,671,186 of record OW284514.1, read on the forward strand.
ACATCCATCGGCGATTAGGTACAAGAATTCGGCCAAGGAAACAAGTTCATGGAGATTGAAGATTGTCGTTTACACTAGATGGCGTTGAAATGAGGATAGATTTCTATATAAAAAAGAACGATCGATCGAGGCAAGGTAACTGTAAATTATGCAGCAATCCAGCAATAAGAGAGCAGAATTAAAAACGAAGCAGCCAGAAAGAAATCCTCCCAATATATTATTTTAAAGGAATGTGGGTGTTTTTCGATTACCCAGGTAGATGACACAACTAATTCATTGTCTAGATTTAAATTTTAGTTGTTCGATTAGTCCAATTCAGCTATTTTTAATTCTAGTTTTAATAGAGGGGAAAATTCTTCATTTTCTTTACTCTTCTCTTTAAATCTCATATTTTGGATATTTCAAGGTTTCTAAATATTATTATCTGTCATTTACTGTCAGACAGTGACGTGGGGTAGAAGTTTTTTTTTACTTTTGCAAAATAAGTGAATAAGGCATACTAACCTCATCCTCTAAAAGTTCAAATCTTTTTATTTTCTTTCTTCTTAGCGAGTATAATAGATTTTAAAAGTATGTGCACAGAAAACAATGGGTTAAACATGTCTTAAGCAATGAAATTGGTTTTTAATCTCCAAATTATTCACTGAGGTCATATAGTGATGATGTCCTGGATAACTTTTCTGTGTCGCACTACCACCACTTTAAGCCACGTCTTTAGGACTTCGTTCTTTCATCTTCACTTTTGTTCTTCATAAATTTTTTCAGTTTAACCAACCAGCTCTGTGATCCCTTCAAATTTAAAGAGCTCGATTCGGCTTTCTCAGGGGGAGTTGAGACTTTTGCTCGATTAGGCAAAGTGTCTGAGCAAGTCCTTCTCCTCGAAAATTGCTTTGTCGACATTCTGTCTGGCACTGAATGATGTTTGGAAAACGGCATTTCCAATTTAGAAGTAGCGGATATACTTCCTTTGCCTTCTGACCTGCACTCAGAAATCTTTCTGGATCGACTGGTGGTGTTGGAGGGAGATCCAATCGGAGAAGAGCCATCAGATATTTTTCTTGACCTGTTGGATTTGTATATATCCCAGTCATTTTTAACTACCGGCATCATAAATGCCATGATGTATGTATTAAAACTGAATTTCACTTTAACACTTTGATAATTGCTGGATGAATTCGTCTGAATGTTTATGTGTCGCGAAATCAGCGCGGACTAAAACTTTTGGCTAAAAATCAAACATCTTTATGTAATCTGTTTGGCGAGGTGACGCAAAGGACAGGGGAATAAAATGATGCTATTTTGAGATAATAGTTTGGCAGTGACACGAGAAAAATAACAAAGTCGTATTTTATCTATAAAAATTTAAGCACGTGATTTTGTTGATAAATTTCTGTCGGCGAGTTAATTGAGTTGACGCCAGGGGGTCTATTCTCAAGCCCTGATTGCAAAACGTCGAGTGCGTGACAACGTAATTTTCTATATTAAAAGTCATATACGCATTCAAAATACAAAATGATGCAATAAAATGAAACGTTGTACCAATCACTATCTATCATCTTATTCAAAGGACAAAAAAGGTTTTCATAATAATAAAGAAAATCTCCCATCATACTATCAATACTCACCCGAGTCAGTTCTGGAATCACCTGAATATTTCCTATAGGTAATGGGACAGGCCAATAATAACGGAGAGAATAGTATACAAAACCGTCCGAATATTCTTCTTATCAAAAAAATACCAAGAAAGCTTTTATAATCAATATAGGTTGCCCACTAACAAACAAACTCTTTAAAACTGAATTGAAGAAGAAAACCAAGTACTTAATCGAATTTCGAATCTCAGTTAAGCGCATGTGCACCTAGCTAGTATAAAAAGCGCTGTACCTATATATATAGTTACTGTACTTATTTAATATTCACCTGAAGACGAGAGTGGATATACTTACCAGTTAAAACGTTGTAATTTAGGCAATTTAAAACAAATAAAGAGAATGGAAGTCCTAAACTCAATTATCATACAAGGTAGGTACATCATCGTCTACAACTTTTAAACTTACACTAACTTGTGCAAGTCACAAGAGACCTCTAAGAGCAAATACTGGATACTGGACGTTGGATATACAGCCCTTACCTTACAGCAAAACGGTTTATCTAACATCATTCGCGCGCCGCCAAGTCCACAGCTTGTAACTTTGCAACAGAAAGCCCTACATCGCAAATACACTGGCGTAGCCAGCCTTTGAGGGAGGAGGGGGTAAGCATATGATGGGGCTTTAACTGTGGCGGCGCCAGGACTTTTGGGAGGTGTAGTAAGTAAGATGTCTTCAAAAAATGCAATTGCCCCGGAGAAACAATAGAAAATCTCCCACCATACTATCAATACTCACCAGTTTTAAAGGAAAAGTAAGACAACAAAGTCACGATCTCAGCAAATATAATTGTGTATGGTTACACGTGTTTCACCCATTCGGGCATCATCAGACCTAGAATTTAAAACTGCGAAAACAAATGTTTTGTTGTTTACATTTTTAAAGTTTTAATAAATTGACTGTTTTTTCGCAGTTTTAAATTCTAGGTCTGATGATGTCCGAAAGGGTGAAACACGTGTAACCATATACAATGATATTTGCTGAGACCGCGACTTAGTTGTCTTACTTTTTCTTTAAATCTCCTATAGGTATGGCTGGGACAGGCCAATAATAACGAATAGAATAAGAGAAATCTTTTACATTCGATATAGGTGGCCCACTAATACACAACCTCTCTAATACCGAATCGGAGAAGTTCTCAAATTTGGCGATAGAGATCAAAAATATAAGGAAGTTAGAAAAAATAGACATCATTCCTATTATAATATCGGCGGAGGGGAAAAATTTCAAGCCTAACTTGGAAAAACTTGGCCTTTCATCAGGTTATTATTTATACCAACAAATACCCCACTGAACACACTTTGTGAAAATCATATGGCAATAACATTAGAACACTAACGTTTTTTTACACAACATTTAATTTTGTAAAAAAAAAGTTAATAATTTCAACATTATTTTTTACAACCTATTAATAACAACTGTTGGGTCGAATATATTATTTTTAGAGGTATTTGTGCAATGTTTTATTTCCCAACGATATAATTATATTACTACTTATAACGTTACTTAAATCAACATGTTTTTCATTTGCACAAAATGTATTTTTAAATTTGGCGCCCGATTTAAACTACCTCGTGTTGACTTCGCTTATGTTCGGAACTGGTCGCAACCACCCCGCCCACGAGCAGCTTCCGGCTCCCGGCCCGGCGTCCATTCTACTACCTGTTTCGTTGTCTTATTCTTGTGGTCTTTCTTAGTTTTGTTTTGCGATTCTTAAGTAAAAATTAGTGGTGGTGTGTTTTGTGATATGTGCCTCTTTTATGTTTGATTTTAGAAACTGCTCAGCGGTCATATACTTCATCTGACTTTAGCATAGACAAAACGATAATGGAGTATGTTCGATATGCTAATGCCCGATTAAAAAAATTAAATGTATAAAAATAAAAAAAAATAAATAAAAACAGTTGTGTTATTGGCTTGTTTTCCCTAAAACCCAATTTTTATCGACAAAAAAAGATCGCTGTGAATATATGTTGATGCTAATAGAACTATACCTATATGAAAGAAGTGAAGTTTTACGAGTAGCGACATCTAGTCAATGTTCGATAAAGTACCTGCACCTCTAACAAAGCCTATAGAAATAAGCACAATTGCCAGAGAAGATCACTTGCAAAGACATTCGTCACAATTCCAAGTGTTACCGCTAGGTACGCGCTACCGTAGTCGTCGGTACAAAGCTCCGAAGCAATTTTAAAGTAAAAAGAGTTTTGTTTCCCTTCCTTCATCGGACTTCATCCCTAGACGCGTTTCGTCATATCATGACTCATCAGTAGGGCTAGAAGTCGATGAGTGAAGGGAAACGGTCTACTGTATACAGTCTTCAAAGTATCAAAGAAGTGAAGTTTTACGAGTAGCGACATCTAGTCAATGTTCGATAAAGTACCTGCACCTCTAACAAAGCCTATAGAAATAAGCACAATTGCCAGAGAAGATCACTTGCAAAGACATTCGTCACAATTCCAAGTGTTTTATGTAACACTTGGAATTGTGACGAATGTCTTTGCAAGTGATCTTCTCTGGCAATTGTGCTTATTTCTATAGGCTTTGTTAGAGGTGCAGGTACTTTATCGAACATTGACTAGATGTCGCTACTCGTAAAACTTCACTTCTTTGATACTTTGAAGACTGTATACAGTAGACCGTTTCCCTTCACTCATCGACTTCTAGCCCTACTGATGAGTCATGATATGACGAAACGCGTCTAGGGATGAAGTCCGATGAAGGAAGGGAAACAAAACTCTTTTTACTTTAAAATTGCTTCGGAGTAGGGATGGCAAAAAAAATTATTAAATCGATATATCGTATCGAACGATATATCGCAACCTATATATCGATGTCGATATAAATCGGACACAATATATCGATATATGCCATATATCGATATATTTATGAATGGGAAAGAACAGACACAATAAAAAATGAAATGGTTCTTTATCCTTAGATAATAAATATTTATTAGTTATATCATGTCCAAAAATGTATATAAAAAATAAAACCCAAGGTTTTCTGACTGTTGTCGTTTGTCGGTATATAATATAATGTAATAAATAATATAATTAAGCCTATAACTTCTTAAATGGACAATTTTTCCGGAAGAGACCCTAAGAAAAGAAGTTTGGATAGTTTTTTCCCAGTTAATCGATTACGATTTTTTGTCATAGTTGCACCAGCTTTTGAAAATAACCTCTCACTGGGAACTGAAGTAGCTACCACACTTATGTATTTTTGTGACAGTTTATAAAGGTTGGGATATACCATTTTCATTTCATCCCATATTTCCAGTGGATCTTCTTTCAAACTTCTGACTGGCAGAGATAAATATTGAGTTAATTCGTCAAATTTTTCTCCAGTTTTTATACTCTTTTTTGTATGTGCAATATTTTTGTGATAGGCCCACAAATCAAAAGCAGCCTGCTCTTCATCACCTCTATCGGAAAAATCAGAAGATGAAGAAGACTGATCTGATGCATTCGTTAATTCATTTTTCAGATGCCTCATAATGGTTGAGAGGGCGAGTGGATCTTGAAAATGAATATTTTTAAAACGAGGATCCAAAATTGTCGATGCTGCCAACAAAAAGCATTTCTCCACAGATCCAAATCTTTTATCAAATTCCTTTATGATTGAAGTTTTAAGGTCTCTTGCTATATCTGCAGCACAAATAGTTTTATTATACTGTGATGTTAAACACCCTATCATGGGAATTATTTTACTCAGCGTAACATAATTTTGCCCACTCATTTCTTTGGTTGTTTGTTCCAATGGATGAAGAAGTTGGCAGATCTGTTTTAATTCTTCGAGCTCTATGGCATTTACCATATTTGGTGCATTTACATTGGATAAAATTATGTTTCCAAGCAGTGAAGCTAAATTCAAGAACCTTTCTATCATGAAATATGTGGAATTCCACCTTGTTTTCACATCTAGTATTAATTTGAGACAATTTCCTTCGAGTATGCCCATATTTTTCTGCACCTTCCTGAGTTCATCACTAGCGTGCACACTTCGCTTAAACCAAACAACAATAGCTCGTACTTTTTCTATCAAAACCGACAAGTTTTCTGTATTTTTTATAGCGTTTTCGCACAGCAAGTTTAATGTATGGGCAAAACACGGTACATGCCTGTTTTTTCCCACAAAATCATGTACAGCTTTAACCATATTTGCACCATTGTCTGTTACTATTGCAACCACTTTTTCTACATCAATGTCCCATTCACCTAGAATACTGGCTAATACTGACGCAATGTATGCTGCGGTATGTGATTCATCTAGTTCACTAACTCCCAAAGTAGCTGAAAGCATATGTAAATCTTTGATAAAATGCACAGTTACTCCAATAAAACTTTTGGCCTGCATATCGGCCGTCCATATATCTGTTGTTACAGTAAAATAGTTTATATTTTTCATAATGCCTTTGAATGTCCCGGACATAACCTCAAATTGTTTATCGACTCTATTTTTAATAGTATTTCTTGTAGGAACTTTGTACAAAGGGGTCAATTCTTTCAACAAATTAAGAAACCCTTTGCCTTCCACAGTATTAAAAGGCATGTTGTCTTGTATGACAAATTTAACAATAGCTTCAGTTATTTTTGTATTTTTGGAACCGCCATCTGGAAGTAAAAGAGAATATTATATGTGATATCAATGATATCATCGGATCGGTAACATATATGTTCCTGTGTTAGACTACTTAGGATTTAGAATATAGTAAGAAATATGTTATTGCTTACCAGAGAATGACCGAACATCTTTTATCGCTTTTGTAATTGTTGGCTGTCTGAAATTAGTCCTTATTGGCATTGGCTGAGATTTATTATATGCAATTGGCCATCTAGTACTACTGGGGGTAGAATTAATATGTGGCATTTCTTCATCTTGAGCAACCACTTTACTACTTGATGCCTCTCCCTCCGATTGAAGAGTTGTTGTAGATGATGATGAGGCAATGGACCAGTCATTCTCATTCACATCTGTGGCAACACTCTATAAAACATTGGTTAATGATAATATGGTTACGGTTTCGACTTAAAACCAGGCCAGAAGGGTTCACTTACCTCTCTTCTTGCTGTCTTAGGACTAAAGTTTTTTTCTTTTGCCGGAACTTCACCCTCTTTATTAAAGTACAATTCTTCGTAAATATTTTTATGTTTTTGTTTGAGGTGATTCTTTAAGTTAGTAGTATTTCCCGACGTTTTTAATTTTCTTGAACAAATTTTGCATTCCGAAATTTCCTTCGATACTTTTGTGAAGTATTTCCAAATAAAAGATCGTAGTGCCACTGCCAATGAAGCCATGATAACACTGATAACAGTAATTCATTAATACCGGAAACCGGAATCGGATTGAAATATGAAAATAATAAAATCAAAATGAATAGCAATAATAGCGAATCCGGGTAAAATTATAAAATAGTAAAATATAGACAGCGGCCTTAATCTGTTTTGTTTTTATCCTTCTCTTTCTTGTGCTATCGTCTGTGAGTCTGTGTGAGTGAAAATTCGTTGGTGCTGCACCAGAGCAGAAGTCATTCGAAATGAATTACAATCAGTTGAAGTTGACAGATGATGTTTCAATTACACTAACCGTTTTCAAACTAACGACCAGTTAGTCCGGTTGTTTAACCCTTCCGTTAACATGACGCCGGTTGTGTGTTGTGGTTGTGTAGTTGTGTAAACAAGTCTCAACAATACTCAACATCGACACTCTTATCAGCAATAGCATCACCAGAGGGCCCGAGCAGAGCAGAGAGCAATTAAATAATATATCGATATATTATTCGATATATCGATATATTTTTCGATATATCGCGAGTCTGATATCGATATATTTAAATCGATATATTTTTAAAATAAATCGATATATCAGATATATCGATATATCGTTGCCATCCCTACTTCGGAGCTTTGTACCGACGACTACGGTAGCGCGTACCTAGCGGTAACACTTGGAATTGTGACGAATGTCTTTGCAAGTGATCTTCTCTGGCAATTGTGCTTATTTCTATAGGCTTTGTTAGAGGTGCAGGTACTTTATCGAACATTGACTAGATGTCGCTACTCGTAAAACTTCACTTCTTTGATACTTTGAAGACTGTATACAGTAGACCGTTTCCCTTCACTCATCGACTTCTAGCCCTACTGATGAGTCATGATATGACGAAACGCGTCTAGGGATGAAGTCCGATGAAGGAAGGGAAACAAAACTCTTTTTACTTTATACCTATATGGTTTTTGGATTCCAATTGTATCAAATTGGAGTTGATTTCAGACGTCGTTTACGATTGCACGTTTGTATCTTCAGGGATTTGAACCTTTTAAGATTAGAACACTGGAAAACAAGCTGAATATTGAACTTGTTTGTATCGGACTATGGATAGAACTCTAATTCATATACCTAAGTCTCGGGATGCATTTAGTGTTTCAATCTCAAAACGTCAAGATCCCAGAAGATGCTTCAAACAATCGTAGGCGAAAGGTAATCGGAAATTTGGTACGATTTGAGCCCATAAACCATTATAAGAATACGTTTATAAAGTAATACCAAAATATTATAATTCAAGAATATTCTAATAGGTAAAAAGTTGAAAATATAGAATATCTAATGATAAAATACCATTATAAATAAGATAAAATATAGTGCTTTATCACAAATTTGAAACGTTAAAATAATGTTAAACGTTTTTGTCCGCAACGTTATTCTACATTAGAATTAAGTAAATATAAAGATATTTTATGTATAAATGATAATACAAAAACAACGTTAAAATATCTTATGTTTTTTACCACAATGTTATTTATCGGCCGATTAAATGTTATTTTCATATTGATAAACATGTGATTCGCCTAGTCAACGTTTTTTAATACCATATTAATCTAACATGGTTTTAATGTTATTTGGTTGACTGGGACAGAAAAGCGTCATTCTCCAAACTTTCCATAGTACGGAAGTTTCTGCCACAGTACAGCTTAAGATGAATTTCTTCTCTGTACTATAATACCAGCAACACGTACTACCAAAAAATAACGACATAATAACATCTAATAAATAACGTCATTTTGTAGTTTTATATATTACGTAATTCTTTTTCTGGTGTTAAAATAGGTACGCTGAAGCAAGGGAATGCAGCACATCAATATAACGTCATAATTTTGAAATTTTTAAAGTAATAGACCATTAATATAATATGTGTCCAACCTCGACACACAGATGCCGTCCTAGGATAAATCATCTCTCCCTACGCCTTTGATATTTTTGTACTTTCTTTCTTGAGTTTGACTCTTAATTAGTTATAATAATATATTATATATGGTTAAGTTAGTGTTTTTTAGTCTATAATTCCTGATAAAGGTTTTTTTATATTCAAATGTGATCATAGCCTTTGTTTTGTTAAGTTAGGGAGAGTTTTTTTTGTATTGCCAATACACCTTGAGTATTTCTAAAGAAATTTAACTAAGTTCACCATTCTATCAAGAAATCTATTACATTATTATTTATTAGTTCTACTTTGTTTCCTATATAAGCACTAAATAACAGTAATAACAATTATTACGACTTTGCCATGTCACATCATCGGTGTGTGATGGTACGTCATCTTTCCGTCATTATCTTGCACGTAATTTTTAAAGTACCTACAGTAGGTAACATTGACCGTTTAGATAAAGAAAACTGACTTTATATTAACGTCAGTCTTCTGTGTGGAAACACATCAAATAACACGGCTAAATGACGTCATGCATCCCAGTCATTAGGATTTAATTTTCGCGTCAAATTGACGTCATTTATCTCGTCGCTCTGACTAATATTGCATGTTATTTTCACGTCGTGAATACCTGGTAATATTACACGCAACTTGACGTGTGGGCTTGATACGTCTCTTTACTTAATTAGAAACTACTTGTTAAAGGATACAGTATCAACTTGATGCTATCTCTGTGGTTATCAAATGTCGAAATGTTGAGTTTTATAATAACCTGTTCCACATACTACTACAAACTTCTAAACTTCAACACCTAATTTCTTAAAACGGAACGTCCAGACTATTATTCTAAGGGAACGACAAGTCTGATGTTACAATTTTCTGTTCATTAGGTAGAATAAAGAAAACTAGTAATTTAGTAAATAATTCATTCAACAAAGCAAAAACGAAAAGGTTTAGGCAATTTAGCAACGAGTTCTAGTTATTTATTAGGTATTGTTCTTAGACACCTAAATAAAACGGGATATTTGTTACAGAAATAAACCTCTCTTTTTATTTAGGTACATATCGGGTGTCCCATTAATTAAAGTAACTATGAGAAAATCTTGGAAATAATTTTTAAGTTCCGTATTTTGCCGCAAGAGGGCACAATTAAAAAATAAATATTAAAATTCTAAATTTCTCCGAAAATTCACACATTAAGGTATACCTTTGGTAACATCATTAAAAAGCTTAGATAATTTTGCAACAATTTGGTCCAAGGCTCATTGACGTACCGTTCTTAATAAGAGCGGGGTATTGAATGTGTAATCATTTAATTTGCTGTAACTTCTAAACGACTTATCCGATTTTAGTAAACTTAAGCTTGTTTAAAATGGAAAGGTAAATATTTTTTTCTACTCCCACATGGAAATTTGCTGTTTCCTTTACACTTAAGTGGCGGGTAAAGTAGGCTATTCCAGTTAACTGTGCGGCAAAATTTTATAACAATCCTAGATAGGTAATGAAACTGACCAATCACAGTAGCCAATTACAGAGAAGCCATTGTTGTTCTTAAAAGTACTGACCAATCACAGTATATTATTTTACTGAGGCTCCGCCTTCTTTTTTAAGACACTAAATTATATAATTTAAATGCATATGGTACAATTTGTTATTAATTTGTTCAATATAATAAAATCTAGACGCATTAATAATATATTTATCAATAATGCAATCTGCTGAATGTGCATAGAAAATTAATTTCATGTAGCATCATTTATCAGTTGGTTTTCTTATAATTAGTTTAACGTTTCGATAGTCGAGAGGTAGAGCGTTTGACTATGGAACCAATGGTCGTGAGTTCGAGCCCGGCAACCTGAAAACTTTTTTTTACATTTTTTAGCATAAGGTTTGTAAGTTTGGTCGTAGAAAAAATATACTGTTCAACTCAAGTGGATTGTCCATATTGCCCACGGAAGTTTGAGCACTCCGCCTACGGCGTCGTGCTATCTAATGCGGTATATGAATATGGAAAAGCTTAGAATATTGTACTTTGCTAGTTCTGGGGAGGATATAGTAGATTACAGAATGTCTTGTAGTCCAAACAGAGCAATTAAGATCAGTTAGGGTAATTTAAAAAATGACTTACTTAGAAAGCTTTATTGAAAGCTTATTTGAATGCTTAATGTTCTGTTTCAAACATAAAGATTATTTTGATATAAATTCCAAACATGACAACAGTACAAGACCATTAGATGTTAAGTCTCCCATATATAGACTAACATTAACCAAAAAATCTACACAAAATAAGTATGTACCTCAAGTTATTTAATGCATTGCCAGACGATTTGAAACGAATTAGCATACAAAAACAGATTAAAAGCAAAGACATTTTTTTTAGACTTGAAACCTTATAGTATAAGAGATTTTTGTGGAAACTTGTAAAACTCTAGAAGTATTGCTGTAAGTTCTGTAATTTTTTAGTGTGACGTAATTTCATTTTGTTTTGCTGTGTCTTGCATTGTAACCAATTTAAAATAAAGGTTATTATTATTAAAATGATTATTGCATGAAGCTGGTAACTTTGGAGAAGAATGTAGAAATATTGTTCGGATGATTTTAAAGAAATGTGAATCACATTGTGGCCAATTTTCCAAGCTATTGTTTTCGATATAAACTTGTAAGTCATGCATTTTAGACATTCAATTTTGCGTACCTAGATCTGCGCCTTTTTATACTCCACATCTACGAGCCGCCACTGAGAAGATTGCCAGTCAAAGGGTTTAAACACCTATTTACAAGCTTCTTGACCCAATGGCGAATGAATTTTTATGCCACATTGTCTATAAACAATTTTATTGTAATAATGGACTTGTTCACCAAACTTGTGTTTTTGTTGTAGTGTATAAAGAAACTGCGTCTAACTTTTTGATATTTTTATGCCATTACTGAGATATTAAATATCTAAATAAAATAGAACAATTATTGGAACAAAAACTGAGACTATTTCATGATTACAGCAACGAACGACCTTCGGGTCCAAATTCCTAATTACTTAAAAGCTTTATTCATAATTATTTGGTTACAAAACATTATTTAAAATTACAGTATTGAGTCTAAATACAAATATTTATGAAAATAATTTATGTTGGAGACGCAGCCAGGGTAAGGCCGGGGCTAAGGTTGGGCCGTGGTTTATGAGATGTCTTAAGTGTTTAAAATACTTGGCACTGTCTAAAAAAATTTAACAATTTAGGGTGTCTAAGGCCCCCTAGACCAATAGGTGTTTTTGATTTTTTTATTAGCTTTAAAACTTCTCTTCTGGCGGTATAGTAGGATGTCTATTCGGGGCTTAAACCCCCCCCCCCCCCCCCCCCCGTAAATATTCCTACTTCTATTATTCTCCTTAATTTTTGGTACCATGTTTCTGCCCATGTTTTTGCATTCAACCTTTTAACACAATCTAATTTAACCTAAAACTCCATAAGGACGATATTCATATTTCTCTTTCCGTTATAAAATTTGTTCTTCTGAAGATGAATGTTTGTACATTAGAAACATATAACTAATATTTCTTACAGTGAAGGTAGATTTAGAACTTCTTATTTCTATTTCATTTCAAATTTGCATTTGTAAGAAACTTTTTTTTAGTAGATATACTTAGTAGTATCCTGGTATCGCCGGACCCCTTGACTTGCCCGGGTCCCGATGTTATTACCTCGACTGCCCCTTTTTCGGTGGCTTTGTTTTAATGTAGGTATTATACACTGTTAGAAATAATTTATATTTATAAACTATTTATCGTTGGTAATTCATTACCACCATATACCTATACTGTAAAAATATTACACATATGAGTTTTGTAAGAAATTTTCGTGGATTTTATGTAATTTTGTAGAGTATCTAGTATCTATATAGTAATACTACACAATCTATTTGTAAAAGTACATTTTATATTGGTTGTAAAATGAACCTATTTTTTTAAGAAATGCATAAAAAAATAAATTTCCAATCACCTGAAGAAGTGAAACTTTACTTAGGTAGCAATATCATCACGTGCTCCTGCAGACCGTTATCGAACTCTGTTGCTCTCGTCATTACAGGGTAGGTGTTCATACCATACCAAACGAAAGTTTTTAAATTAAAACTTATCTATATCCTATAGGTATCAACGTTCTTGGGTTGTATATAGCCCTTTGCGCCATCTCTTGGTAGTCCCACACAAAGAATCCACAAAATTATTAATGCCAAAAATATTTTCAATATATTTACTGTAAAAAATAAATTGCTGTAATTTTTCTAAAAAATAGCGGAAAAAATATTTTTGGCTAGTAAATGTTCATAAAAGTTTTAAATTTACAATATCCGTAACTTAATCATGAAAACATAGCTAATATAGGTATAGTGAAAAAAATTATTCCTGATTATATAGGTAGTGTAAAAATATAGTAAATATTGTTAAGTATAATTTTTGACAGTGTGGAGAAAAAACATTTATGTAAGTAATAATATAATATAATATAAAATATATAAATTATTTAATATTCAAAAATTGTTTATTAAATCGAACGGTTCATTCCAGTTTCAGTCTGGAGATTTCAATTTGCTTTCAGTTAATAAAATACTAATTAATATTAGCGTTAGGAACAATTTATTTAACAAAGTTCGAGGCTTTCGGACAAATTCAATAATACAACTCAATTATTATCAAAAGTTTTTACTTTTAATATTATGATTATTATACTTACTTGTAGTAGCTAGGATTTAGGTCGTGGCGACGGAGGGGGGGGGGGGTGGCTGAGTTAATAAAAAAAATGTCTCCAAATTTTACTGTAGTAGCAACGAATGTTTTTTTGTCTACTGTCATAATTTAATCTATCTGGTTCTTAATCTGTTGGGTCGAGAGGAAGGGGGGGGGGGGGGACTGCAGCACCATAGCCCCCCCCACTAAATTCACCACTGTTGCTTGTACAAATATACATTTACAGTTTACACTTCAAACCTTTTTAGTGGCAATAATTTAAATTAATAACTGGTCATTTCTCTAAATTTTAATTTTGACCCTACCTCTAAAAATAAAATTTTATACGGTTTTTAAATTGTTAAATTATTTACTGAGGAAATAATGAAACCTATTATGCTTCCTGATAAAAACACGCAAAATCTCTTATGTCCGGCAGAACACAAATTCAAGCAATCGGCAGCAGGGAACCGCTCTTTATCCAATGCGCTCCTACCTGACTATTGTCTCGAGTCTGGTGTTCTCTGTTTCTAATCTGTTATTTTGTATTTAAGTTATCGAGACAATGGCACAACTGGCACATGAAAGAATTGTGCAGTTTGTAGGGTGACGTAAATTTGTTCTCATCTTATGTTTTTTTAAACATTTTGCTTTCGCAGTGTCTTCTTGATTGCTTCTATAGAAACAAAAATTTTGGTATCTAGGGAGATCTTTATTATTCAGATACATTTTCAATAGGTTCTAATTTAAAGTGAAAAGGCCAACTGATGACAAATTCATATTTTTTAATAGTATTTTAAAAAGCAATAAAAATCGAAAATAAACGCATATCCACTGACCGAGCCTAAAGATTCAAATAGCCATATATCAAAACTGAATATTCACATTGGTGTGAAGTTGACAGAAAATGTTAGTGGTTAAACTAACAAACATTGTCGAATAGGTAGTGGCGTCGGATTTCTAAAAAAGGAGAATACTATACATATACATATAAAAAAATCACAATTCTAGAAATGGAGAAGTTACTACAGATTACAGCCAGTGCAGGCGTTTACTCGCAAGCCGTTATAGTATTTTCTATTTTAGGTTGCTAATCTATTTTATTTAATTTCTGGAAATTGGACATAACAATATATTTAAATTTTCAGACTAAATAGGGGATCGCTAGAGCTACACCATTAGTGGCATTTATTCTTAGTCATTTCAGTCTTTTCCATTTACCGCTGCTTAGGTACTTATTTTCTTTAATTTATTGGAAACTGAACATAACAATATTTATAGGATAAGTAGGGGACTAGTAGGGCTACAGTTTGCTATTAGTAGTATTTACTTGTAAACCGTTTCAGTATTTTCCCCAGTTATTTCTCGGAAACTAAATATAGCGACCGATTCATATACAGGGTGTGCCAGTAAGGTGTCTGTCTTAGATAGCACCTAAACTATCAAAGATAGGGAAAAAGTGTAATACAAAAGTTAAAGGGTTTTTTCTTGACACCCTGTATTTGGTTTGATGCTTTGGCTTTTAATTCTATATACAGGATGGGTACTTTAACCAGAACAATTTCGCTTGAATATTTTTGAAAAATGGAAATACATTTCGGTTGAGATTTTGTATGTGCTATATTTTTCCACCAAACAACATTTTTTTTTACCCCCTGTAAAAGGTGAAACATTACCCAACTTTTTTTTTAATGAGAAGATACCAGTTATGATAGCTTTTTGGAAAACTCCTATAAAAAGAAAATTGAATATCCTGTTGTTTTTAATCATATACTCGCTTGTCTTTTTTTTAACATACGAAAATGCCTATTGACGTTAAATTTTATTTGCATAGGTTTGTGAAAATGTGCATACTATATTGTAAAATGGAAGCTAGCAACATAAGGACCTAAAAATTCTAATGGATCAGAACGCAAAATATGCAAAAACCTCATAATAATAATTGACCCACGACATATTAAAGTGTTATCAATTTCTTTGACCTACAGTGTAATAATGATGATGATGAGTTGAAAAAAAAATCAAACTACACTATACTGACAGGACAATTTATAGCAAACAATAAAATATAAAAAGAAATTGCCTCCTGTGTCAACAAAATGATCTCATTTCAAGAATCTATCGATACTTTACCTATATCGTTTTATTGCGCTGTTAGAGGTGACATAATCCCGAAAACAAAAAAAAAATAATAGAAACTGTAACCTATATCTAGGTTATTTGTCACTGTAAGGTTCGTAAGGGAGTATCATTACTATTTCGTTTGTTTTCGAGAAGATTGATACAGGTATTATTTTCTTACATTAAAGCCTCTTATCACGTCACATTCAAGCAGAGTCTGTTTAAGAGCAAACAGTAGTCGATGAGTCATCACGATCAACTACTGAATTTCCATCACATCGCGCATACTGTACCTGTGTCTGGCGATGGCAATACAATTAATTTTTTTATATACAAAATATTATATAAACGAATTTCCAGAGAATTAAGGAACGCGGCTACAATGGAGATTTTAAAGATAATATCGGGGCATCGTTTATAATTTTAATGGAAAACAAGAAATTAACATGAATAGCCGTAATAATTTTATTTTTATGTGCTAAATGGCGCATGATATAATTTAAACTTAAAAATAATATTTCAATTTCTATTTAAACAAAAAAACTAAGGTATCATCGCCCAAACTAGAAGTTCTTGTGAACCCCTTAGTAAAATTTTTATCAGTGGCGGCTCGCGGTCTTAAAAAATGGTGAAGAGCGGTATAGTGCGGGTACTTAAACAAACGTTGACTAAAAACCCGTCTAACAAAACGTCTCTCTTATCCTCATCTGTCCAACGACTGAATGGACTTTCCAACAAATTACAAACTATATCATTAATTTGGTTCATTTCTAAAACACACAACTAAGTAGGTGCGTATACTACTGAATTAACTGAAAAATAAAAACAAAACTTTTAATCACACAGTAAATCACGTAAAACGATATCTATACCCGTAAGTTTGGCGAAGTCTCAAAATAAATACCTTAAGGTTAGGCGAACCAATGCTAAAACAATGGGCATACGACTAATCTATTTTTAAATTGCCCTTCATCATATTGCAAATTGTTACGTAGCCATAGCAACGATGAATATCAAAGCCATGGCTGTCCACAGATCAACTTTCTAAGAATGCAGGAGCTATAATAAAGCAGTGTGGATTTTTAGATTTCCAATTTCTCCATTCGTCATACTAGTATTCTTTTGATCTATATCACAAAAACAAGTTTTGAGATAAATGGACTTAAAGGTTTGTTTAAGTACTAGATTAGATCTATTGGCTTTTAAGATATTTTGGTGATATTAAAATAATAAACATTTTAATGTGATGCTAAAAAAAATAAATTTTGATTTTTCATTAGAAATAACAAAGATATTACTAGAAATAGATTTTGGATATAGGTCAAAAGGCATTATTTTGGCATAAATTTAATAGTTATTAGTGGATATGGGTCAAAAGGAATGGATGTAGGTCAAAGCACCCTTCTGCATTGTTCCTTTAGAGGTGATATAGAACCACTTACTAACAATAAAACATAATGTGAATTTTGTAGTGGGATATAGACCCAGTGTATTCTTTTATATTTGTAGTGGATTTTGAGCAATAGCATGAAGCATAATGGATATAGGACAAAATACTAAACAAATTTATGAATGAACTTTGTAATATAGGATAATTTTGAAAGGGATATAGGCTAAAAGAACAACTAGGCGGATATACCGCAAATGATACTCCCAACTAACAAAATTTTATGGATATGGGGTAACAATTTACTTGGTTATCTTAAAAGTAAATGTATATATAGGAGTGGATATAGGTTAAGCATAATAAGAGCTATCCTTTGGTGTAAATAAGTTCATAAGTGAAAAAAATGGATATAGGGCAAATTAATTGCATTGCAAATGACGCATTGTTAAGAATTAACAAAGATTTAAAACCATGCCTCGTCAGTAGTGGCGAAGCAAAACTTTGTAGGGCTCGTAGACAAAAGTTATAATTGGGTTCACCACTACGAACATTTCAAAAGACAGCGGAAGAGGGCCCTTACTAAAGCTCGATAGAAAGGTCAAATGTACTTTAAAAAACGGGAAAGCAGTTATATTAACCATTAATTATTTATACTTGTGGGCAATGAATTGGATTATAATTCCAACCAGCGCCGGCGTCGCACGAACAAAACTCTTCATAAAGAATAGCTCAATCGGACTTAAATATCAAGAACAGTATGTAGCTCAACTTTTTATTGAGTACACTACTTACATACAAACTTAATGTCTAGATCGCGACGCGATGCACGAGAATAAGATAAACTTACCTTAATTAGCATTCGAAACAAATGGAATATCTTTGGTAAGTGTAAATAATTAGCTCTATTCATCAAAACCTTGCTAATTGCTAATTAGAAGTAGCCCAATTTTGTTATGAATATCTTAATAGCGACCCCTGTACCTACCCTTTTGAGTAAGTAGCAGTCTCGAAAAAGTGTCTTATTATGAGATTAGTACAACAGCACTGTTTAAAATAATTAAAAATACAATGACGGAACTGAAATATTAATTATTGTAATTACCAAAATATGAGTAATTATTGGCAGGCCCCAGAGTGGCCATCGGACGAATGTTAGATTGGCCGGTCTGCCTTGGGCTGATAGAATTGATATTGAGAATTGAGATATTTGGGTAGGGGGTGCAGGATTGGAGAAGAAGGTTTTGAGTGACAAGATTTTTTATTAGAATTCACTCTTGACCGGAGGAGAATGTTTTGGGGAGGATGTGGCCTTTTTTTACAGAAGACAATTTAGTAGTAGGTCAATAATAATAATAATAATCGGAGGAATTTAACACTTTTTATCCATGGAGAAGGTTTTAAGAAGGATGTGACGCTTTTTTTAAATTTATTGAAGTCACCTTTAATAAGTCAATGCTTGTTCTTTCTAAAAGTGCCAGTCTGGACAAGGTAATGGAGTTCTCGTAGTTTGATTAGAATTTAACTTTTAGTAGAGTGTGAAACTAATACAAAAGCTGTTATTAGTATGGCTGATTATTTAGTTGACAACTATATATCTAAGCAAGCTAAATTTCCACCAATATTATGGGCTTCATGTAGTAGCTCTACAGAGAGTACCACAAATGATTTTAAGAGTTTCCAATCTAAATTTAATAAGTATTTTTATGTGTCTGTTTAAAGGTTGGAGACAATGACGTTTCTTGAACGGCAGTAGAGTTTTGGACTTGCATTGTCTTTATTTGTTTAGAATCACTACGTTTCAACTGGTAAGCATCTCCAGTCGTCTTCAGGTGAATACTGAATAAGTACGGTAACTACAGCTCTATTTATACTAGGCAGGTGCTGTGACGCATGACTAGTGGGTGGAGTCATGCGTGTTGCTAGGTGATGATGCATAACTGGATGAGTCATGCTTGATGAGTCATGCTCGATGAATCATGCGTCTAACTCTTGGGTGGTCTTATTCTAAGATTACATTTACTTAACAAGGGTTTCCAGACGTTTCTCATATCTAATGAAGGCTTACTAAAGCAACCTGGATTTTGGTGTATGGTCGCAGCTTCCTTAAACTTCCTCTTCCTCCAGTGCGGTTCTTTTTGCAGGATTTCCGCTTTTGTCCACATGATATGATGGCCGTGCGTCCAGGCGTGGTATGGACCCGGTATAAGTGATAAGTTCCGTAACTACGAGAAATCTAAGATAAAATTGACAAAGGAGGAAACGCACATCCAGTTTCTACTACGGGCAAGGAACCAAGGTATTATTCCAGATGGCTTTAGGATCAAGTCACCGATCCCAGGACAACAAGCTAAGAAGATTCTGGAAAACGCCAGCAAAGCTCTTATACGCTCCCAAATCAACTACCATCGTTTTAAGAAAGCTTCTCTACTCACAGATATCCAACAGAGATTTGAGGAAATTAAAGAATATACACTGGAAGAGGATCACGAACCCATTTTTCGGAAGATTGATGCCACCTGCGACAAAGTAAGAACAGCTCAACAAAATATTCATGAAAAGAAATTGCGAAAGCATGTTAGTCAAAATCCACCAACAACGCAACCCCATAATCAAAGAACCATCGTCAACATTTCATCTAGAGAATTAACACCCATAGAAGAATCCCTAATGGCTAAGGGTTTAAACTTTACTATTGCTACAAAAGAGATACCAATATTGGACATTATTAGCGCCGTCGACTCAACAACCATAGGAGAAACACAAGCGGAAGAATTTAGATGGAAGGTTAGAAATATTCTGGAAAAATCAAGGCCTCCAAAACGAAACATCGGTAAGGAAGAAACAATCGCTCTCACAAAACTTCGTAAGGATCCTAATATCAAGATTCTACCAGCCGACAAATGAAACGCAACTGTCATCATGGATGTTCAGACATACGACCAAAAAATCGAGGAAGTTGTGCAAAAAGGAAACTACACCCTTATTTCCAAAGATCCGACCAGCACAATCGAGGGAAGAGTCTACCGAACACTTAAGAAATTTGAGCGGTACATACCAGAAAAGATGCGGAGACGCCTGACACCGCACCACAGTAAACCACCACACCTCTATGGCCTGCCAAACATACACAAACATAACATGCCTCTGAGACCAATTACAAGCTCCCCTAACTCCCCTACATATGAACTAGGTAAATTTTTACTTCCCCTACTCCAACCACTTCAAGGAAACAGTACGTCATTTGTAAAGAACTCGCAACACTTTGCACAAATAATAGGAGAAAAGGAAGTACAACCAGGAGACCAACTGGTCAGCTTTGACGTCGAAAGTCTTTACACCAACGTCCCTATAAAAGACGCACTTAAGGTCATCAGGAGCAGACTTGAGGAAGACTTGACCCTACAAGAAAGAACACCGCTACCTACAAATGCCATCATGGAACTATTGGAATGCTGCCTTAACAATTCTTATTTTCAAGAAAAAGACAGATTCTTTAGCCAAGAAGACGGACTACCAATGGGCTCATCTCTCTCGCCCATAATCGCCAACATTTATATGGAATGGTTTGAATCCGAAGCAATAAAACAAGCAAAGAAGAAACCAAAAATATGGCTAAGATATGTGGATGACACCTTTATTATTTGGAACGGAAACGAGGACGAACTCAGAGAATTCTTACATCACATTAATAACTTTGCACCGACAATTAAATTCACCATGGAGAAAGAAGAGAACAACCAATTACCTTTTCTAGACGTCAACGTAGAGAAAAATGGCAACACCTTCCTAACCTCAGTGTACAGAAAACCTACACATACAGGACAATATCTCAATTATACATCAAACCACTCAAACAACACAAAACATGGCATAGTAAGAAACCTGGTGGATAGAGCAATTACTCTCTGCAACTCAAACGAAGCTCTCAAAAGAGAAACTAACCACATCAAGACCGACCTCAACAAGAATGGCTACCCCATGAAATTGATTGACACAATATTGGAAGATCGCAAGAATCGGCCAAACACACGTAAAGCAGAGAAAGAGATACAACCAATACTCAATATTCCGTATGTCAAAGGAGTATCCGAGAAAATAAGAAGACTAGGACAACGATACAACATCAACACAGTATTCAGCTCTAGAGACACTTTAAGAAGCCACCTAACGAAGACGAAACCAGCAAGCCAGAAAGACAAGAAAAATTGTGTCTACCAGATCCCCTGCGAATGCGGCCAATCTTATATTGGTGAGACACTAAGACCACTAGAAGTAAGGATTAAAGAACATAGAAATAACACCCAAAAAGGAGAGACCGAAAAATCAGGTGCAGCTGACCACGCCTGGACGCACGGCCATCATATCATGTGGACAAAAGCGGAAATCCTGCAAAAAGAACCGCACTGGAGGAAGAGGAAGTTTAAGGAAGCTGCGACCATACACCAAAATCCAGGTTGCTTTAGTAGGCCTTCATTAGATATGAGAAACGTCTGGAAACCCTTGTTAAGTAAATGTAATCTTAGAATAAGACCACCCAAGAGCTAGACGCATGATTCATCGAGCATGTCGTCATCGAGCATGACGTCATCGAGCATGACTCATCAAGCATGACTCATCAAGCATGACTCATCCAGTTATGCATCATCACCTAGCAACACGCATGACTCCACCCACTAGTCATGCGTCACAGCACCTGCCTAGTATAAATAGAGCTGTAGTTACCGTACTTATTCAGTATTCACCTGAAGACGACTGGAGATGCTTACCAGTTGAAACGTAGTGATTCTAAACAAATAAAGACAATGCAAGTCCAAAACTCTACTGCCGTTCAAGTATTTTTATAGTGCGCATCCATCGTTATTTCACTTTATTAATGTATTAATAAAATTTCAACCTGATAAATATATTAAAATTAATATTAGTTCACTTCCCAAGAAAATAAAAAGTAAAGCTGCCCACACAAAACAAGAATTGCTAAGGTAAAATGTCAAGATTACATTTTGTAAAATTTGTTTCCTATATTGGAAAAAGTCATGTAAATCATTTACCATCATGAATTATCTTGTAAAGACATTCTATTTTTAATAAGTAGTACAATATATTTTTTTACTAGAAAATGGACTTTTATTTAAATATCTAAGTTCAAAACAGTAAATAAAATAGTACCTAAATATCTATTTATTCTCCCCAATTTACCTGCTCCAGGATGAGATGTCTATCCCCAATTTACCTGTTCTTTTTTTCACCATCAATTATTTTATTGCTCTTTCTCCCCAATTTACCCTCCACCCATGTTTCCAAACAAAAGGAAAGAACGATCGATTTGATATACTTGTACATAAATGTAGGAGAAATATATAAGAAATAATAATAAAGTAAAGCTGTTTGATTTTATTCAAAAAAAAAACAGCAAAAATATAATTTTGGTATTTTATGTGTTTGAGGTATCTATTTGTAGTTAAATAATTATTCTTTCGTAAAACTATGTGGGTACTAAACTTTGCTTGTTAGGTTACTGCCCACAAAATTTTCCCCACCGTAAAAAAACTCACGAGGCGTGCCTGTTAATAATGCTCATGGACTCATTTTAATCTAAGAAAGGTAAAGTTAATTTTTTCGCCATACTTACCTTATTGCGAAATGAAAATATCTACCGTTTGAAGAGAGAATCAGCGATCTTAGTTATCCGTAAAAGACAGAAAGGGTCCATACGATTTTTGGAAAATGAAAATATTCAAATTAATAATCCTGGCACCTAAACCTTACTTTTACCTTTGAAAAAATTACTGAGATCAAAAACTACTACAAGTACGACCAATAACCTGTAATTTAGGATAGAAGCAGGCAATTTTTCTGAGAGTGGATCATTCTCCACCTAAAATCCGGCACCCCATGTTAGTAAAACTAACCGCAGAAAGGATCCTTAGTGGGCCAGGAATTGGCCAGTAGAAGATCCGAAATAATCATTACTGTTGTCGGTTTTGGTGAACTGGAAGATAACAGCACAGAGTCACACACCCTTGAGAAGGTCGTTCGAGATGGGGATTCATGCAAGGATACCTTGAGTAGCTCGTTCGTTTTAATACATCTTTATTTGTTTATTATGGTACCTACCTAATTTACATGTCATTTTATTTTACGTTGTTATAATTATAATTTTTGGTTAGGTATATAAACATGTATGGTTCTACTAGCGACTGACTAAGGCATATATCAAGGCAAGCCTTGATGGGGTTGATGTTGACCAATAGGTGAATAAAATTGATTTTTTGTTTGTTTTTGATCGGAAAATTCCAGTAACTTACACTCTGCCATGAAACAGTTTGATTTGCATTGTGTTGCTTGAAGGGTTTTATGACTAGAAAGAAAGATTTTAGCGGCAGGCGGACAAAATAGTGCATCTATCTTTTGCATTAAAGTACACAGGGACGCCAAAGGTAATGAATTCCCTGGGGTACAGGTAGACAATGACAGGCTGTTTTGTTCTTGTTAGGACTCATCAGATACCAATAACCTTACGGGTTTGTAGATTCAAATGTAGATCGCGTTGCAGTAGCCCACTAGGTGCCGCACTAATCCGTAATACAATGCCGTGTTTAAAAAATAAAGTAGTACAGTTTAGTGTCCGTATAAATAAAATAAAAAGATAGTTTTTAGCAGCAGGCGGACAAAACAGTGCATCTTTCTTTTGCTATACTTTCCTATACTGGATGTGTTGGCCTAACGTACTTGGTTTATTGTTAGTTCTATGTTTTCACATCTGATGGCTATCTCTTGCATTGAGTTGATTCCTACAGATGGCGATACAAGTTTTTCATCATATATTTATTCTTAAAAATATCTTGAAAGCATATTTTCGCTGTATTGGAAAATGCTTACAGGTTATGGCTTTCTGATGAGTCCTAACAAGGACGAAATAGCCTGTCATTGTCTACCTGTGATCCAGGGAACCCATCACCTTTGCCGTCCCACTTTCTTTGTATTTTACTTATACGGACACTAAACTCTACTACTTTGGTTTTATGACTCTTTTACTGATTTATAAAATTTTTTATGCTAATGGTTTGCTGGAAAAGCGTTTGAAAACACCAGATTAATTTGTTTAGGTACGTACATGTAGCGCATTTTGCTTTAAGGCTTAAAAAAAAAGTTTTAGAAAAGAGTAGCTATTGGCCCAGCAAATAAGTAATAGGGCGGTAGTCTGTGAAAGGGCCGTGCCTGTATGATAGCGAGGTGAAAGCAGACCCACATCACAATGACAAATTGAAAAATAAAATGCATTTGATACATTTCTAGATTTAGTACGTCACTATAAACCTACGAGTGGCACGCGCCCTTTATAGCTTACTAAAGTATTCGAATCTGTAATTAAAATAAACTTTTTATTTTCCGTCCAGAGGGCAGAACAAAAAAAGTTGTTTCGAAGGAAGCAAAAACCTAATAATTTTAATTAGGCCTTCCCTCGTTTTTCTTAATTCAATAAATTATCCCGTGCGAGGAACGGGAAGGTTTGCTTTTTGTTTATTAGAAAATTAGGTCTACACAAACAAATTCACGGGTAATCGATTAGAATATTATACATTGAGTTAGGTAAAACACAGAAATAATAGTTATTTATGGTACTAGTGTGTTATGTTGAAAATAAGTCACGCGAGAAAGATTTATTCTCAAGTGACTTAGGTGACATAACACACGAGTGGCATACAATGTTTTATCCAACAAGTGGAAGAAATCGTTTTTTTATGAGATAAAAATAATTATTAAGTTTCGTGAACACACCCTATAAATGTCAGAATGACTTGACAGTGACTTTTTTACATTTTGGTCATAGTTGGTTGATTGTTTGGTTGCCACGGGCACGTTTAAAATAGCAAATGTTTAAATACATGTTGACACTTGTCAGTTTTCCCTGCAGAAAAGGGAAGCTTTTTGATGAAAAAAACCTATAGAGAATGGAGGAAATCGATCAAAATTACTTTCCTGAGGATATCCTTACGGAAGCGGAAGAAGCAGCGATGCAGATTTTGCCAGAAAAGTCCCGAGATGCTTACAAGGAGTTTAAAATGTTTGAGTTTTGGATGAATTCACGGAAGATAAAAGGAATCGATGAAAATGTTCTATTGGCTTATTTTTTACATTTACAAAAAAAATCCATCGTCGCTATGGACCAAATACTCGATGCTTCGCTCGACTATTCACTTTTATAAATAAAAAGATATTTCAAAATATGGCAAACTAACGAGCTTTTTGAAAAAGCAAATCACAGGGATACAAACCAAAGAAGTCCAAGACATTAGAACGACCTGAAATAGAGGAGTTTTTGTAGCTTTAATAATAAGGATTAGCGGTGCTTGTAGATGCGATGAATTGGTCAATTTGAAAATAGAAAATAGTTAAGACAAAGGGAAATATTTTCACGTAGTTTTGCCAGACACTAAAACCAAGAAATTGAGAAGTTTCACCATACTTGAAGAAGGATTTCCAGTCAACCCGATTAATTTGTGTAAAAATTATGCTTTTAATAGTAATAAATAAATGAAATACTACTTAAAATATGAACGTGAGTTATTTGATAGTTTACTTATCTAAAATGACATTGATAATGGCAGTCATAACTGTCATGTGTTGTATAAAACCTATATTTGAATACACGTATGCGAGAACATTCTAAATTAATTGTTTTAGTTCAATTTATCTATTTCTTTTTAACGAATTTAATAATTTTAAATGATTCCGTCATCTAAAGTTATATATAAATAAAACATTTAATTAAATAAAACAGTAGAATTTAGTGTCCGTTAAAATATATAGAAAGAAAACTTAGCGGCAAGCGGACAGAGTAGTTGTCTATCTTTTGCATTAAAGTACACAGGGATGCCAAAGGTAATGGGTTCTCTGGGGCACAGGTAGACAATGACAGGCTGTTTCGTCCTTGTTGGGACTCATCAGAAAGCCAAAACTTGTAAGCAATTCCCAATATAGGAAAAATATGTTTTCAAGATATTTTAAGGATAAATATATGATGAAAACCTAGTATCGCCCTCTGTTGGAATCAACGCAATGTAAAACATAGCCATCAGTCCTGAAAACGTAGAACTATAAATAAACCAAGCACGGTGTGCTACAGATCCGGTATAGGAAACATTTTTTGAGCTTTGTTACAAATCTCTACGGGTTTGTAGATTCAAATCTAAATCGCTCTGCAGTCGCCCAATGGGGTGCAGCACTAATCGGTAAAACTGCCTTGTAAACATAAACACAGAAAAAAGATAATGAACAGAATGTTACTCTATGCAAATTACAAGTTTCGCCTAAATAAAAGATTGCTTTGGTAATATATGTAGATTGGATCATTAACAAAAACGATATTTCCTTGAAAAAAAGTTCATCAATTTTCCACATTTACACACTAGTTGTGAAAACTAAAACGTATGGTTTAAAAGCAGAAGTTCCATATTATATATTAGATGTAAAAATTGCTTTATATACCCATATATAAAATTTAGTTCTGACAACTAAATTTGTAGGTTGGGTTGGTTCATATTATTAATTAGTTCAATACAGGAACTTTTTTTTTGATTGTATAAATTAATTTTTATGTTGAGTGCGATTTTACGAAATTAAATGGTTGTCAGAACCAAATTTTAGTAATTCATAACATGTTATTTTTGTATACATTTTTCTTTAGGGAAAGTAAAAATTATTTTGAAAAACTTTTTGGCTGTTACCATTATATGTTTTGCTATTGTAAAATATTAAGGAAATATTTATTATCGAAAGGAAAATACTTTTTAAGATCAATAAAGAGACATCAGTAAACCTTATTTTACAAAAAAGTCAATTTGCAACTTTAGCAAACATTTTACCTGGGATAGCCAAAAATACATCAATAAAAATGTTTTTGCTGGATATTTTCTCAGTGTGGGTGGAAAGAGGTAATAAGATATCGTATTTGTCAAAAATGTAGTGTACCTAATATGTCGATTTTAGGGTTATTACGAATAGAAGAACTACCTAATTGTGTCAACTATTTTTCTGAAAAAGATATTGTGATAGTAGACGGGTTAAATAGAACTTCAATTTTACCAATGACTAATTAAAAATTGTTCAAAAATCTACCACGTAAAAGTAAATATAATATTTTTGGAATTATATTTTTTATGGGGATTTCGAAAACGGTAAAATATATGAAGATGGTTAAATTGAGAATTAGTAGTGTGGTGAAAAAATTATAAATAATAATTCCAAATAAATTCGAAGACACAAAAAAAAAATTCTGTTTTGATTTTTTGCATCTTAATTTATGACTTGGAAAACCAAAAGTATTTCACATCCGTTTTTTATGTTATATAGGATGATATTATTAGTTTTTAAATTAAACATATCGTTATTTAGATAGACCACCGTAAAGCCAAATTTCTTAAATGTTGGCCTAGAATTCTACATAGAATTTCAGAGATTTTTCAGCTTTACTATTTTAAAAGTTTTTGAAAATTTAACGTTTTATCATTAAATAACATCATCAGTATTTCATACTATCCTTTATTTACCCTTACGATCCTAGCAATTACTACTAGGATTAAATATCAAAATTATATAACAGGAATTTAAGATCTATGGTGTTTAGGCCATTATATCAATAACATTTTAGATAATGGTGACATTTTGCCAAACAACAAAATCCCGCTAATTGATTTTTCAGGCGCTAAAATCTCCGCACTGGCTGGTACCTGAAACCGAATTCTCGATTCACTGGAAATAATTATATTTTCCCGCTGAAAATGAAACAGGTTTGTGTGGATTCCGAGAAAACCAGGTTTGAAATAGCGTTTGGAGAG
Organism: Polydrusus cervinus; assembly: GCA_935413205.1. NCBI lineage: Eukaryota > Metazoa > Arthropoda > Insecta > Coleoptera > Curculionidae > Polydrusus > Polydrusus cervinus. Next base: position 51,699,105 of record OW284514.1, read on the forward strand.
ATTTTGTTGGTTCGCAAAATGTCATCAAAATGCAGATTTACCATAACCATATTCAAAAAAGTAAGATAACTATATTTTTAAGGTTGAATAATTTAAAAGGTATAGTTTTAGTGGACGTAATTAAAAAAATTTTTGATAAATTAAATTTTTTTTTTATCAATTTTATAATTATTTTTTGTATTTTATTTCCTAAGGCGTAACCCTAAATTCACAAAGACTGAAAGGAGTAACATTACTTCCAAGTGAAAACAAAATTGTTAAAGTAGTAAATTACCATAGCAGTACCGTGAAAACAACTAAAAAATTTAAAGGTAGGCATAGGCCAAAGCTTTAAAACAGATAATGTTTAGTACCAGTTTTGTCTTATTAGAAAATATATCTACAAAAAGGTTAATAAAACTATAATACAAAATTAATATTTAATTAACACAAAACTTTCATTTTTCAGTTGTGTAAATAGATTTTTATGATGCATCTATTTATTTTCCATTGGATTTTTAAGTCAAATCTCTGAATTACCCTTGTTTCTCGCTTGCCATTCTCTCGCAAATCGGTTATTCACTCTACTAGCCTTGTGGAAATGCCCCATTTTGCTGAATTTTATTGAAACAATAACGGCTTAAACACCATAGGACATACGTTTCTGTAGTGTTAAGATTAATTGGTAGGGAATGGCCAAGAAATGTTAATTTTAAAATCTGTGTTATTTGATGACAATACAACAAAAAAATTAAAAAAGGTGTATTTTGTTCAGTTTTTTGGCATGTTTCAAACATGGCGGTATCGATCATGAAGCAGTGTTTAGGCAGCATTCCGTTCGATTCTTGCCAATTTTTTGGATACCTCAAGACATTAGTAGGTAGTGGTACGCGAACGAAAGTAAACACAATTAAGTAGATGAAGCAAGAATAAAAGTGGCAAGTGTTGTAAGCGTTTGCGTTGAGGAGGCTAGAAATAAATGTGCTGCTAGGGTTCCTTTGTATACAGAGGTTAGTCCAAGAAAAGTATATATAATAAGAAAGAAAAACAAAGAAAGAAATGAAAACAGCCCAGGAAAACCTTTACTTTCACCTATCACAAACAGCCCCTTTATAATTCAAAAAGTTTATCAGGCCTAGTTTTTAATTATCAGGCGATTTATAGAATAATTTGATTGCAAATATAATGTTGAACCGACTTGCAATAAATTTCTGCTCAAGCTTAAAAGTGAGATGAAGTACACAAATTGTAAAAATTCGTTAAATTGTTTTTTAAAAGTTAAAGGATTTTACGCGTGATGGCGTATAATTATGTCAATAAATTAAGCTAAATCGAAGGAACTGTTTCAGAAACCAGGGAAAAACTCTTTAAATAAAAGAAGAGCTTTACATTTTAGGTTGTGACCAATTAGGAACTATCTCGGTACTTTTCAATCACGCCGAAAATCACTGGATCAAAAATCGTTTAATTTAATTAAAAGGCGATTTCAATGTTATCATTTTTGGTTTGAAATTTCAAGACCACACTCGAATTTCGAATTCTACGTCAAATTCTGCGTTTTAAAGAAAAATTACATCATAAAACGAAAATTATTTTATTAAGTATTGAAAATGCAAACCATTAACTTCTTGACAATATGCCAATTTACTTAAAAACCCGTCTAAAACTTTATTTATAGTATTTTTATTAATTAGGGTTATATTTAAAATACCAAAAAATTTTGCTACATCTACTTTTTAACACACCCTGTATTATTTCTTTTTGAGGCAAAAAATCCGAAAGAAAAAATTATAATCGACGTGTCCGAGCGTTTTTTCAAAAAATTTATACCTGATTTTTAAATGAATTTGTTCCATATTTTAGCCCATCACTGTATTTTTTTTTTTTTTTTTTTTTTTTATTTACAAAAAAGCGCATCAACCACCTAGGGTTATTAGCGCATGAGGTACTTAATTATGAATTTTACTGTCTCTAGGTTATATTTGGTCAAGTAGGCCGCAGTCTTTAAGAAAATTTAATGTCTTTTGTAAGTCTTTATTAAGAACGTGTTGTAAACTGTCTTTCATGTCGTGTTGGTGCCTAATCGCGTCAAATTTGGGGCACTCGATTAAAATGTGTTTTACCGACAGAGGCACTTGGCACTGGTCACAAGACGGTTGGTTTTCTTTTGATAAAATATAGCCATGCGTGAGCTTTGTGTGTCCTATTCGGAGGCGATTTATTGTCACTTGGTCTTTACGAGTTTTTAGATTGTTTTCGCACGGTTTGACACTACTTTTACACTCACGGAGTTTTGAGGTCGAATTTATCCACTCATTTTGCCATGAGTTTATAATTTCTGTTTTAATATAACACTTAAAGTCACTAGTGATTGTATTTGGCACCATAATAGAATCTACATCTTCAATTGCTGCCCGCGCGGCGCTATCAGCCTCCTCATTCCCTATAATTCCTATGTGCGATGGTACCCATATGAAACAGACTTCTTTTCCTGAGTTGTGGATGTCATGGAGGACTCTATATACCTTTTGTACCAGAGGGTGCTTAGAGTATTTATGGTTTAGTGAGCTGATAGCGCTTAGTGAGTCTGACAGAATAATATACAATCCAGGGTCTTCCTTTACAATGAACAGTAGTGCTTGTACAATTGCGTACAACTCTGCTGAGAATATACTCGTGTATTCAGATAGACGAAATTTCATAGTGAGGTCAGAAGTTACTATAGCAGCACCAGTTCCCTTGTTTGTTTTTGAGGCGTCGGTGAAGACCTTTACTCCATTAGGAAGATTGTCCAATATCCTAGCTAACTCGCTCTTAATTATATTTGGGTTGTTTTCTTGCTTATTGAACTGTGTAAGTTTTGTAATACATCTTGGTTTACTAATGATCCATGGAGGGGGTAACAAATGGTCTTCTTGAAAGAACTTGGGAAACTTTATCTTAAATATTTCTTGGTATTGATTAATACGTTCATAAAATGCAGGTCTAGACCGCTTCTTCTTTCTGTATATTGAACGGTACCTATCCGCAAAGACATTTTGATTAGTAGGATTTCGTGGGTTTCCGGCTACAGATGTGGCATAAGAGAAGGAGAGATATGCCCTGCGACGGTCTAGGGAGGGTTCGGATGCTTGACAGAGAATGCTGTTTACAGGGCTTGTGTGAAAGGCCCCAATAGCTGAACGTATTGCTGCATTATGAATGGGGTCTAGGAGTTTCAGCACAGATGACGTTGCGGAGTTATACGCAATTGACCCGTAGTCGATACGTGACCGAACTATAGCTCGATATACTTTCAGCAAAGTACTGGTATCAGCGCCCCAAGATCTATTTGATAATATTTTTAAGATATTGAGTCCTTTGCGACATTTTAGGATTAGGTTCTGGATATGGGGTTTCCATGTAAGTTTTTGGTCGAATTTCATTCCAAGAAAGGTGATTGTGTGGCAAAATTGTAATGATTGGCCATATATCATAAGTAGAGGGGAAATGTTTTCTTCTTTTTTCGAAAATAAAATGCATTTTGTTTTTTCTGTTGAGAATTGAAAGCCTGTATACTGTGACCATTCTTCCAGTTTGCCAAGATGTCTTTGCATAATGCTGGTCATCGAGTTAATATGTTTCCCTTTAATGATAAGAACTAAGTCATCTGCAAATATTCTACATTTTACTGGTGCTGAGATATATTGGGTTATGCTATTGATGGCTACCAAAAAGAGGGTGACACTAAGTACAGAGCCCTGAGGTGTACCATTTTCTTGGATTGTTTCTTCGGAGAGTATATCATTAATCCTTACTTTAAAACTTCTACGTTGGAGAAAACTTTGAATGAATTTTAACATGTTTCCTTTGATGTTCCAATCCGTGAGTTGTTGTAGGATTCGATATTTCCAGGCTGAGTCGTATGCTCGTTTAATATCAAAAAATATGGCCATACATTTCTGTTGGTTAAGGAATGCTTCATGGATCTCCGATTCCAAGTCTATAATATTATCTTGTGTTGACCTCTGCTTACGGAAACCACTTTGTTCCGGGGTGATTAAGTTTTTCTTTTCCAAAAACCATGATAGTCTATTATTAATAATTTTTTCCAGCGTTTTGCACATTACACATGTAAGGGAGATTGGTCTGAACGAATCTGTCTTATTTAGGTTTTTGTCTTGCTTTGGCACCGGGATAATTGTCGCTTGTAACCATAGTTTCGGAAACTTGTTTTTTGTCCAGATATAATTGTACATATCTAGGAGGAAATCTTTTCCGCTTTCTGGTAGATTAGATAAGAATGTAGCAGGAATGTTATCCGGTCCTGGACTGCCATTTTTAAGGTTTCCTAAGGCTTCCTCTAGCTCATCTCTGGTAATAGCTACATTGAGTACAGAATCACGGTCATCTTGTACTGAAAGAGGAATCTGTTCACTACTGCGTTTGAATCTCAGGAATTCATCAGAAAAGTTTTGGTTACTGGAAGATCGTTCATATGTTTTTGCAAAAACATTGGCTATGTCAGCGCTATTTGTGATAGGGACGCCATTATTAACTATTAAGCGGACGGGTGTAAATGTGTTTTTGCCAGTAATCCTTTTAATTTTGTTCCATACCTCTCTGGAGGGCGTCGATGTTGTTAGGGTTGATACATATTTTTCCCATGAGTCCTTTTTACTTTTTTTAATTATAAATCTTGAGTGTGCTCTATGTTTTTTAAAGTTAACCATATTCTCTTGGGTTCTTTCTTTTTTATATTTATTTAGGGCTTGTTTATATAGCTTAATGGATTTAGCACATTGGTCGTTCCACCATGGGACAGGGTGTCTTTTCGGGTTATTTGAGCACTTTCCTATGGCCGCTTCTCCAGCTTGTGTCAGAATATCGGTGAATGTTTCTACTAGAGAATCGATTCCGTTTTTATATGTAAGTGTTTCAATTTTATTATCGACCAAGGTCTGGTATTTAGGCCAGTCTGCCTTCTTTATGTTCCACTTTAATGGATAAGACGTACTGTAGGAGGTGGATGTATCGGTGATGCTTATAGGATAGTGATCACTTCCATATAGAAAGGGAAGGGTTGTCCATTAAAGAGATGTGGACAGTGATGGATCACATAGACTGAGGTCAAGTACTGACGAGTGTCCAGTTGAAACATTGAAGTGTGTGCCTTCTCCCTTGTTTAATATAACTAAATTTGATAAGTCAATAGCATCAAATAAATTTTTTCCTCTACGATCTGTATTAACACATCCCCATATTGCATTGTGACAGTTAAAATCACCGATTATCAATCGTGGAGCTGGGATTTGTCTTAGGATATTCGCAATGTCGTGGGCACTAAAATCTTGTGCAGGGGGGATATAAATATTACAAACTGATATTTTCTTTGAAAGAGTAATACTTACTGCTACTACTTCTAACGTGGAGTTAATAGGAATTTCTTCGGAGCTAATATCCTTACGGACAAATATGGATACGCCTCCACTTGCCCTGTCTTGGTTTTGTCTAATTTTATGAAAACCGTTAAAATTTTTAGGACAGTAGGTTTTCGTTCCCTTGAAATGTGTTTCTTGTAGTCCTATAAGTGTAGGGCTTTCTTCTTTAATGAGCATTTGGAGCATTTCTATATGGGAGAAGTATCCATTAATATTCCACTGTAAGAAAGAATGACATTTTGAAGCCATAAGGGCGGTGTTTAATATAGTTTAGATTTAAGTTAATAAGGTGTATCTTGAGAAACGTCGCTTTCCGTGCCCGAAGTCAATCCGTCAATGTGATTTCTTATCTTTTTCTTGAATTTGGTGCATCTGCTTTTAATGGCACGGTCAGTAAGGTGTGGGTATATCTTTTCTAACATGAATTGTAGTGCAGGGAGATCAGTGGTGTAGTCTAGCGTAATACTAATGGGGTCTTGTGAGCCATGGATGTTCGAGAATAAGTCAGTAAGTTGCTCATGGGTTAGTATGAATGGCGGTGAGTGGGCTTCTATGATTGGTTTTAGTTTGCTAAAAGGGTTTTCTGTAGGTGTGCTTGTTTTAGGATAATCGTGTTTTGCTTTTTTGGTGATATGGTTTGGTTTTAGGAATAGGTTTTGCTCTTCTTCATTTTTGTTTCTGTTGGTATCGACTGGGGGAGATAAAATGTCATTTAAATTTCTCTTATTTACTGTCTGCTTGCCATCATTTTCTAAATTTGTATTTAAGCCTGGTTGGGGTGTTTCTGATAAGGGTGTTATATTTTCTGGTATGTTTATGGCAGGTCGGGGGTGTTGAGATTCCATATTTTGGGTATTTGTTATTCTTTCTGCTGGAATGTTTTCGGGTAGTGTACACTGAGAAGCAATGTGTCCTGACTGTTTACATTTAAAACATTGGTTGCTATCAGTAGATAGAAATATTCGATATTGTGTGCCTTCGTAGAGGATAAGGATTGTGTCAGGAGCATGTGTATTTTCGGATGGGGATATATACACCTGGCGTCGAAAGCTTAAAATATGGGAGTATTCTGGGTTAGAGATGTTTATTCGTATATACGAGATGGGAGAAATTAGTTTTAGTCCCAATTTTTGAAGCTCATCTTGTAATATGCTATTTGGAATTGTCGGGCATACATTGGATAATACTAATCGTTCTGAAGGTGTAACTAAGCGTCTACCGAATAAAATTTCGTTGTTCATTTTAATTGGTCTGTTCTCATCAATAAATTTATCTACATTGTTTTTGCCGGATAGGTAGATGCAGATGCGGTTGTTTGAGATTCTTGACGAGAAAATTATGTTCTTGGGGCCGACCAGAGGTCCCAAAGCCAAAATGTAGTCTAAAAGTTTGGAATCTTCGGCGGCATTGAATATTATAGCTTGTTCTTTTCTTGGGCTTTGCTGTTGATTAAGAGCAGTAGCATAGGATTTGGATGAAGTTGAAGGGGTTTCTGTGGTTGAGGGGTTTAATCTGTCAGGGAGTGTACTATTTGAAGTAATATTCATGGTTTATACTTATTACTTTTCTTCTTTCTGACCATTGAGATTTCAATTAAGTACGTCCCTGTTCTACTGGCGCGTGCCGAGGCGTGTGGCTAGCTCCAACAATGGTGTGGCCTTCCCACCTTTGAAATGAACGGAGGTTGCGCGCGCCGCTTTGATTTCCTCGTGTGTGTTTTATTGTTTTTAGTAGGTAATATTATTAGTTGTGAGCCTACTTACAGCTTTTCTAGGTGTCTTGAACAGTATAATAACTAACTTATTATGTTTTATTAATTTAGATAATTAAGGAGTCGGGTTAAATCGGTTTAATCACTAAGGTTAACGATAACAATACTATAACCGTCACCGTCAGGACCGGATCCCCATCACTGTATTATAATATATCAAATAGGAAAATTAATGAGAACTTTGTCCTCTTCAGCTATAAGAACTATATACTTTTAAAAATGTAACAGAAGTTACTTTTAAACATTGTCACCGAATGCCATTTTAATATAACATGTTTAATTTGCTGGTTTCAATGACTACGCTTGAATAATTTTCCTATTTGGCATTGTGCAATTTCTTTGTTATGTAATTGACCGTTTTGATAGTAGACATCGTTAATATGTTAACTGTATTTTTCTGTAGATGGTATTTTGTAAATGTTCAACTTAAAATAGGTACTATAATTTTATTAAAAAATCTGTAGTTTGACCAGTAAATATTAAATATAATGCTTTTTATGCCAAAAATCTCCCGTTCGTCTCATTCATTCTCTCGCTGGCTGTACAATATGTAGCTGTATATATTTAATTTTTGTTATTATATTACGATTTTGGCTTTAACCAATTTGCCCTCTTTTTTACAAAATACATTACAGCCAATAAATTGAGGCATCTCTCCGTATTACTCTACACCCTTTATTCCCTTTACACCTTCCTTCGTACAAAACCGTTTCGTTGGCAACATTGCTGTGAAAACCCTGAATGGACAGAACTCTCAGCAACTAATACAACGTTTATTCATTCCGCGCTTTCGAGCTATGCGAAAAGACCAATGTTACGCTTTCCAGCTATTCGTCGGGGACGCAAAGTAGTTTTTCTGGTGCGCTCTTAAAAAAAGTTGACATTATGGTTAAAAAATAAATGGATAACGTTTTAACGCTTGTTGATTCCAAATTGAATCCAGTTTCAGGTAAAATATATTTTATTTGAAAATGTATAGGTAATAGAAAGTTCAAAAAGTATTTTTATAAAAACGATAAAACTATATTAAACTTGTAAGTAGGTACATATTTCTAAATTTTGCAAAGGGTAAAATAACAAATAATATGTGTGCACAATAAGATATTTACCTATTATTATGCATTATAAGATCTACAAAATACAAAATTAGGTAAAATAAAAAAATTACAAATAATTTTTTTTCTGTTTATGCATACTTAGATACCTATTCTGGTACTCTTTTCAGCACTACTATTTTTTTAAAATATAATTTACATTATCACCGAATTTTAAATTTTGGTCTGTAACAACTCATAAATACTTAATATGTGTACAAAAAGATTGCCAACAGATTGCAGGTTTTACAAAATAAACCAATAAGAATAATATTGTGGATTGACAAGTATACCAAGATTAAAGTGTTTAGAATGGAAGAATACTACGGAAACTCTTTTATTATTCGTACTCTGACTTTTATTCATAAGATAAATTTAAATATATAAACACCATAAAATCTAAATTTCTTGACATCATTTAATAAAATTTATATTTATAATACAAAAGGGAACATAACTTTATTTTGGATCATACAAATTTGTAAACGATTCAAAAATTAGTATTAATTATTATTATTCATATATATTTATATTTTAGAGCTTAAAATTAAATACAAGAATGGTAATATTATAATGTGCAATTTGTTGAACACGAAAAAAACTAATCCTTAAGCCAACACTTGTTATCTCGATCCAGAACTTCTAAGGTATTGACTTTCAAGAGCTTTTATATTAAAAAAATTATATAAATATTCGTCACGATAAATGCTCTATTTTATTCAATTTAAAGGTATTCTTAAAATAAAGAAATCGTAAGTAGTTATATTGGACCAATTATAGTAAGTTTTGGTTTAATCCATATTTATATTTCAATAAAACTTAGTAGATTTATTTTAATAAAATATTTTAATTCCAAATGTGAATAATGAACTTGTGTTAAGTATCCTCTTCTTTAAAAAAGATTGTGTTTCTTTAATCTGATATTTAATATTCTTGCAAAACGCGTCACCCAGGAACCTATCAATTCTTCTTCTCCGAACGTATACGGTACACTATTAAAAATAAATACACTATTTAGCCTTGGGAATTTATTACCACAATATATTTGGGGGTAGAAATGGTTGGAAAATGGTCAATAATACAGCTGCAGAAATTCAAAATGTGTATTTAGCCAACGTTTCGACCTCTATGAGGTCATCCTCAGTGCGCTAAAAAGGGAAAACATTTATTAAGAAATTATTTGGAATGTAATGTTTTTTTTTATATTATTAACATTTAATTTTTACTATTAATTAAAATTAAATAAAAAATTTATAGGGATACCTAATAAAGACATGTACATTAAGGTACAAATATTATATACCTAAATAAAATGTATTTAAAAAAAAACAGTTCAAGTATAATTGACAAAACAAACATCACATTTTATGGACTAGACAGGTACATACTATACAGTTATGAACTTCATTGTTCTTAATAAAATTATTGTATACATTTTTGAATAGCCATGGGGACTGCTTCTTTTTTAAATTGTTTTTATATAGCAGTAGCCACCAGCAAATAATGTCTTGCAAATGAGCATTTTTAAGCAGAGTGTTGGTTGGTATTGCATATATATTTTTTTTGTTTAATGATATGTTTATTATTATTCTTTTTTATATTGAAATTGTTAAGAGGAAACCGATGCATGTTTGGATATTCGACTTTTAATTATTAGGGTGTTGTGTATATTTTATAATGTTAAAATAGGACGCACTTAGATTGCCTAGGTATTGTTTTTTATTAATATTTTTTTTGTGCTTTTGGATTTCAATCATTTCGCTAAAAAGTCTTTTTTTTATAATTATTTTGTTTTGCAACAATAGGCGTTTGGTCAAAACTAAATTGATGCTGAAAATCTTCAAAATGTTCTGTCAAGGCTGTTTTTGCTTTTGAATTAATTAGGTTGTTAGGTCTAACGCTTTTACGATGTTCTGAAACTCTTGTTTTCAAGTATCTACTTGTTTGGCCCATGATACCCCATCATATTCTGAACAAGGAATCTTAAAGACAACATTGCTTTGTGAATCTTTAGGGGTAGATATTTTCAGTTTTGTAAATACTTGTTTTATGGTATTTTCATTTTTGAAAGCTACTGTAACCGTATCATTGTTAAGTTCCTTGCTTAGCTTCTCTGAAAGTTCTCTGATATAGGGTAATTTTAGATAAAGAGTTTTTTCTTTTTGCTGTGTTATTCGATGTATGATTGGTTTGTGTATAATTTTTTTGATAAGTTTGTGTGGATAGTTATTTTTTAAAAGATAGGTTGCAATATTGTTAAGATTTTTTTTTGTGAAACTCAGGGTGTGATAATTTTAAGGCTCTGTCTTTAAGATTTTGTATTATTTTGACTTTTTGTTTAAATGAATGTTGTGAATTGAAATTTAAGTATCTTTCTGAAAAGGTTGGTTTGTGATACCAATCAGTTTTTATTTTATTTTCGTTGGTTCTTATTAAAAGAATGTCTAGAAATGCAATTGAGTTATTTTGTTTTTGTTCTATTGTAAATTATTGTAGTTTTGAGTGAAAGCTATTAAATGTGGTAAGCAAAGTATCTTTTTGATCGGATGGAATACATGTAACTATGTCATCTTCATAATGTTTAAAAAATGGTAATTTAAATGGCAGCTTCGCTATGCATTTTTGTTGCAATTCTGACATATTGACATCGGAGCAACTGGGGGATAAACAGTTTCCCACTCCAAGACCATATATTTGCTTATAAAATTTGTCGTCAAAATTAAAATAGCTATTATCAAAAGTAAATTCCAAAAGTTCAACAAATTCATCCAACGTGGTCTTTTATCATCGGCCATTTTTTGGTAAGTAAGTTTATGGTAAGATCAGTGGGTATATTGGTAAACAAGGATTTTACATCAAGAGATACCAAAATGTAATTTGCAGGAATTTGAAAATCCTGAAGAAATGAGACAACCTCAAAAGAGTTTTTTGTATAGTATTCATCCTTTTCGAAAGCTAAACTCACTAGTACCTACTGAAAGGTATGTTGTTAAGTTGTAAGTTGGGAAACCAACAAAGCTAACTATTGGTCTAAGAGGGACAATATTTTTATGTATTTTTGGTTGAAAATATAATTTGGGAAAGATGCCATTAGTACATTTAAGTTTTTTGCCTTCGTCTTTTGTAATTGATGTTGATTTTATTAGTTTATCTATAAATTTGTCAAGCTTATTTTGAACGGTAATAGTTGGATCTTTTTCTAAAGGTAAGTAGGTGTTTTTGTCGGCTAGTAACTTGTAACTTTTATCAAGATATTCTGTTTTTTTTTTCATTGCAACGGTAGTGTAGCCTTTGTCGGCTTTAAGAATCAGAATGTCAGACATTTGTTTTAGAGAAACTCTAAAGTCATTCTTATCTTTTAATATTTTTTTATCTTGTTTTTTGACATTATTAAAGTGTAAGAAGTTTGTTATTATGTTCACAGCTTTATTTCTTTTTTCAATTCTTACATTTTCGTCAGTATTTTGTTCTATGATGTAGGTACTCGGTATCTATTACAAGTTGTTATATTGGTAGACTTTTTGTTGTTGTATGTAAGGTTAAATTTTTCACCAAAAACAAGTAAATTTTGAACGTTTTTCGGAAATCTGATGTCTGTAAGATTGGTAAACTAATTTGAAGTATTGTTATCGTTAATAATGTTAGGTTGTACTTGGCTGGAAATTAATTTTGTGAGTTTATGTTTTTGTCTGTTTTTAATATTATTGAAAATTCGCGAATACGCATTTTGTTGTGATGTTAAGAAAGAATTAAAAATGTTATTAGCTTGTATAGTTTCTGAGACGCGAGTTTTAGATTCAGATTGGATTTTATTTAATTGTGCTATTTTCCAATGTTATATGAAATTTCTAAATTTAAAATTTTAAATATCAGTCAGTCACTAATTATACCAATTTAAAATTTACAAATTTGGATACCACAATATACATATACTGTAAAAATATTACACTATTAAGTTGTGTAAGACATTTCCGTAGATTAACTGTAATTTTTATAGTTCTCTTACAAGTTCTATGTAAAAGTACACTTTATATCGGGTAGATGTTGGTTGTAAAATTGACTCATGTTGGATATTAAAATACAATACTTCCAAGAAATGAAAACCTGCAGACCGGTTTCGAACTCTGTTGTTCTCGTCATTACAGGATATGTGTTTATACCATACCAAACGAAAGTTTTTATACTAAAGACTATGGTATCAACGTTCTTGGGTTGTATATAGCCCTTAGCGCCATCTCTTGGTGGTCCCATACCAAAAGGCCAAAAAATTATTAGTTTTTATAAAAGTTTTAAATTTACAATATCCGTAGAGAAATATTACTTACTAATGGAAATATTGCTTATACAGGGTGTGTCAGTAAGGTGTCTGTCTTAGATAGCACCTAAACTATCAAAGATAGGAAAAAAAGTGTACCTAATACAAAAGTTAAAGAGTTTTTTTAGGATACATTCTAAAAATATATTTTAATCTACAGGGTGGTCCTAAAAAGTGGTACTGAATAATAAAAAAGAAAATTAAATGGGACACCCAGTATTATTTTCTAGAATATGATTCAATGGAATAAGGACTTTGCAACCATATTAAAATTTTTGAAGTGAAATGCAACGTTGCCAAGTAATTAATTTATTTCCGAAATTTTAGTAATTTTAAGGGTATCGTTAAAAAATCATAGAAACCTGTGGATTAACCCTAGGCAAAAATAATTTACATTGCGGTTACTTTAAGGTACGATATATTGATCTATAATAATGTTTTTTAAATCTCTTATACATTCATTACAAGTTGGACAACTCGATAGTCTTAAAAATGCTTTATTTTAATTTTTTTAAATAAGACCCCCCAAATTTTTTTAGGCAAATGAATTTATCTTTCGAAAACCTTAATTTTTTGTTAAACATGTCATATATCTAAATATCATAGTATATGAAATATTTTAGGATTTGTCTTAAATCAGGGTAAAAAAGAAAAGTTATAATTAAACAATTTAGTCAAGATTGCTTTGAAACAAAAAATAAATAATTTTCTTTGTTACAGCTGTCATTGCGAAATTATTTTGCTAACATTTTGTGCTTTATTACTGTTTAAATTTTAGTTTCCTGAACTAACTATCATAACTCATATTTTTCTATTTCGATAAAGTTAGTTCGGGAAACTAAACTTTAAACAGTTATAAAGCACAAAATGTTGTTTAAATAATTTTGCAATGACAGCTGTGACAAAGAAAATTATTTATTTTTTGTTCCAAAGCAATCTTGACTAAATTGGTTAATTAGAACTTTCCTTTTTTACCCTGATTTAAGACAAATCCTAAAATATTTCAAAAAGTATGATATTTAGATATATGACATGTTGAACAAAAAATTAAGGTTTTCGAAAGATACATTCTTTTCCTAAAAAAATTAGGGGGGTCCTATTTAAAAAAATTTAAATAAAGCATTTTTAAAACTATCGAGTTGTCCAACTTGTAAGGAACGCTCTGTATAAGAGATTTAAAAAACATTATTATAGATCAATATATCGTACCTTAAAGTACTTACAACGTAAATTATATTTGTCTAGGCTTAATCCACAGGTTGCTATGATTTTTTAACGATACCCTTAAAATTACTAAAATTTCGAAAAAAAAATAATTACTTGGCAACGTTGCATTTCACTTTAAAAATTTTAATAGGGTTGCAAAGTCCTTATTCCATGGAATCATATTCTAGAAAATAATACTGGGTGTCCCATTTAATTTTCTTTTTTATTATTCAGTACTACTTTTTAGGGCCACCCTGTAGAGTAGAAAATATTTTTAGATTATGTATCCTAAAAAACCCTTTAACTTTTGTATTACACTTTTTTTGCTATCTTTGATAGTTTAGGTGATATCCAAGACAGATACCTTACTGACACACCCTGTATATATAATATGTATATAGTGAAAAAAAATCCTGATTATTTAGGGTAAAAAATACAGTAAATAATTTTTCAAGTGCCGGTCAGTTTAAAAAAAAAATTTAACCCCGCCGAAGATACTCTCAAAATTTTTCCTTTAATTTTTAAAATTTATTTATTAACGACAGAACTTCCTGTCTGGACAACCATAGGAAGCACCCATAAGCCAAAAAAAAAAATTAGGCATGTAATCTAAAAAATATACATGACGTCAAACTTTTTTGGGACACTGTATATTGAAAAATACTTTCTTAAAATACAATATACTTGTTTTGCGTTTTATATAAAATGTTTAAAACAATTTGATACTTAATTAATATATAAATAATATATTTCACATCATTCTCTAGGATAATAATTCTAAAAATTTTTTGGAATCACCAGAAAGTCATATTGTAGTTTATTAAGTTATTCTAATTATAGAAATATTATAAATTTAACAAAATATGCTTCAAAAAAAGGTGTTCAATTTAATTTCCCCTTAGAGTATCCGACCAATATCACTAAATTCTTCTGCGAGGTTAACAGATCTATGCGAAATTATATTTATATTGCGCATCGTGGTTGGCAACCTATGCAAGTTTTAGACTGTCCAAATATTTGCTCCCCTGTTAACTTTAGAGCAGGGTTGTAGGGAGACTCTTTTAGGGTCTCTACACATGCGGGGTAGTGCATCTATCTTTTGCATTAAGTACACAGGGACGCCAAATACAATGGATTCCCTGGGGCACAGAGATCCGTTTTGAAAATAATGTTCGTTTTATTTTTAAATATTAGTTAAATCCAGTGTAAAATGTAGGTATCTGTTAAAAATTATTAAAAAGCTTACCGTTTGCAAATTACAAATCACAGGTTGACAAGTCCAATCAATGCTGGTGTCCACAGCATCTCTTGTTGAATTCCAATGAAATACCAATCGCCATCCTATCGAAAATAAGTTAAGATCGGGTTGTCCTAAATACTTCGCATGTGCACTTGCCACACAGAGACCCTATAAAAGCCTCGCAACAACCCCGATTTAAAGTCAACAGGGGAGCAGATATTTGGATAGTCTAAAATTTGCATGGGATTGTCTATGTTTCCAATCACGATGCACTACGGTATGTACTCCAATTAGTGGGTTAATTTGTAGATTTACTCATCAATCCTCCAATTTCCATTTTAAAAAAACATACGTCCCATGGCTCCTAATCCCCTACCACCTTATGCAACAACAACTTTTAAGTTTGTAGAAATATAAATTTAAAATTTCTACAAACAAAAAACAAGCTACTTTGTACCTGAAAAAATGTATGCTGGTTTTTCAATCACTTTTCCAGCAAACACCAAGCACAAAATTTTAGTAAAATTTCAATCGTACACTCAAAAATTTTAAAAGCGAAAGCTAGAATAAACTCTTTCATGGCAGTTTAAGGGGTTACCGGAACTGACCGATTGTAAAACATTGGTACCCTAAGGGTTAACATCAACGCCGACGGGGCGCTTGCCTGGGTGCATGTCCTGGTCAACTGTGACCAGGATATGCATCCAGGGATTGTGTATAATTATATATTAGTCCTAAGTAGAATGAATAGTCAACATATAAACAATGAAACAAATTAATAAGTTTTTAAAGTAAAGTAAAGTATGCACCACCCGGTATATTAAATGAGACCAAAAACATTGACTTCTCATGACCCGAATCCTGGCCATTTGTGTTAATGGATTTTTAAAAACTCTTTAAATTTGGACAAATATTGAAAAGGGTGCAAAAGTTATTTTTATTTTTATTTTTAAACATATTGTCATATATAGACATATATGAATATTCTATTTTATCCAAAATTCAATATTATTATTTAAAAAGTTAATATTAAATATACCTACTGACCCAATTATTTGTTATTAAAACAAGCAAACTACAAGGATGCTATCTTAGCATATTGCCGAGCTTGCATTTTGTTACCAATCAATAACTGGGTTAGTTTATTGATACTGATTGGTATAAATAGCAGGCCGGTACTATGCAAAACACACCATTCGGGGTCGGGACCATTCGGGTCTCGACCAGTTCGGTCAAGACCATTCGGGTCTGGACCATTCCGGTCGATACCACTCGGTCGACACCACTCGGTCAAGACCATTCAGGTCATCTTCATCGGGTCAGGACCATTCGGGTCTCGACCAGTTCGGTCAAGACCATTCAAGCCACGACCATTTGGTTAGAAACCCTTCAGGTCGATACCCGATCGATACAAGACTCGGTCCAGATAAGTAATATTGGGTCAGTAGCCGCGCAGAGTCTTGTTCCAATTATCAGCCCTTTGCCCTAGAGAGCTCGTCCCTAGCCAATAATGTTGTTGTAAGTAAAGTTCGATTTTGTGTAACCGTTTAAACTGTTGTTTCATGTTGCATAATAAAGTAGGTGTTATGGAGACTTGTCGCCTTTAATTCTTCCCCACGTGACAATATTTAAGAATAGAATAAAATCAATTGATAACTCTAATGGTTTTCATTGGCTTATATTTTTTTCCTCGGTTTCTATTTGCACGAAAATAACTTATGCATACCAACGGAACAATTTCAGTGTATTTTTGAAATTCCAATAGAGCAGAATATTGGTATAGATACCGCCAAATTTTTGTTTGTAGTTCTGTAAAAATAAAATCTGTATCCCTCTTTCTACGCTTTTCTAAAACGAAGCCTAAATGATGTACTTAAAGAACAATATTATTCCATCCACGAAATTAGATCATAAGTAATAAACTCCGATTTTACGGCTCATCGAATCAAATTTATCGGATCTTTTATCGTTATCGTTCTTTTGAAGTTTAATTTCGGGCCCCTGTGTGAAAATAGAAACCGGGAAGTGGCTATTGTGGAATTTATAGTTCTACACTAGCAAATGATCATCAGGTTCAATATCTTTGGATTAAGAAAGAAATAGAAATAATAATTTTATAAAAACTAAGAAAAAATATACAGGATGTTATGAAATTAATGCATTTTATTTAAATGGATGACCTCTTGGGTGTCCTATAGTGAAATACTTTAAACTTTTTTAAAAAATGTGCCTCTAAACAGTTGAGTAAGGACCCCTAAAACCAGACTGAATTTGACGAACGCCCATGGAACGCCATAACCTTCCCAATGTAAAATAAACTACCATATTGTTTTTAGGTTGCATACTTGTTTTGTTAGATTATGTCACATCAGGCCACGCTGCCGGAACTGCATTTAAACGAGAACAAATGACGCGAAACCACGATACGATCGACACAGGCAATAGTAAAGTCTGTCCGATCTAGTACTTTCGGCCGGTTTTAGCTGCTTATTATTTTATTTATTTGTTAAATATGTATGGTTAAACCATTGCCTTCTAGAATTTACCGAAGATTGAGTTAGAAACTATAACACATTTGAAACGAGTGGAGAAATTTTGACGTTTAACAGGTACATGACGTAGGTTGCCGCCGGCTGCTACTCGTTGAGTAAAGATACAAACCAACTGTTTAGCCAAGAAGTAAGCCAAAATGGTACCTAGTTCATTTTTTAACGTTTTCGCGAAGTTGATTTAAAAAAAAATAATTTACGGATATTTTAATATTAATGCAACGTAAAGATAACAAAAAATTAGTGTCTTACTTGTCTTAATTGATATCAGTGCACTGCACTATGGGGAAGTGGCCTAAGAGTACGCACATAATATGTTTTTATTGGTAATTAGCAAATGTTTACTGCAAGATGTGAAAAAAAAAAATTGTTTTCAATTCGTTGAATATTTTTTTTTTAAACAAGTGGTTTAAAGTTGGAAAATAACTAAAACGTATTTTTTTTTATGTTTTCAAATATTTACACTTTTGTACTCTTGAGAATGGCTTGCCTTAAGAGTACGCAGGGGCATGTTCAAGAGTACGCATGTGTAAACTAAGTGCAGAAATCGCAGAAAATTCCCCTCCTGAATAAAAAGTGCACTCTTCGTGCCACCATTGGGCGCACTCAAAACATTGAATCCAGTCTTCATCCGGTTGGTCCCTAAATTTCTCGTTGCACGCGGGGCAAAAAATTTTACATTCGACATCTCCTTTAGATGATATTGAAGGTTGGGGTTCTTGTTCTTTAGTGAACTTCAACGCTTTATTTGTCTTTACTGGTAATTTCTTTGAAAAACAATCTTTAAATTTTATGTTTCCTTTACTGTTTATACTTTTTCAATCGCCGCGCCGCTGTTTCTTGAAGGCTTATTTTAAAGGGACTACTTGTGCGAACTCTTAAGAATAAATCTGTGCGTACTCTTGAGAAATAAACATATTTGATAAATTTAATCTCAAATATCTTTTATAAATGCATATAATCAAAAGAAAATACGTTTATTTTGATAGAAATCGAGTATTTTTTCTCACAAGACACATACAAAGACACTATATTGCTTACTTACCACTGCAAAGATAATTTATACACCTCAAAACCTAAACAAATTAGTCTTTCTGTGGCGAGTAAATTTAAATGACCGGCAAAATTTACGCTAAGTCGAGAAACTGCCGGGTGAAGTGTCAAACTAAACAAGTGTCACCTTGTATAACTAATAAACTTAATCATAGATGCCAGCACGTATTTTATGAATTTTTATTAATAAATATAGTGGTTGCGTACTCTTAGGCGGGCGCGTACTCTTAGGCTACTTGACCCTATGTAGCCCGTCGAGTTCTCCAGCACCTAAAGCGTTTCCACCGAGGTTTCCTCGTTTTTTTTACTTCGCGGAAGAATCAAAGAAGAAAGTCTTTGACCACATTACGTAGTATTCTGTGCACAACATCCTAAACATGTGCCTAAACATTCCTAACCTTTACTATTTTAAACTGTTCTTTGGCAGAATGAAAATAAAGAATAAATTAATAATTCTTTTAATTGTCTCTAACACGTTCAAGTAAACAAACCGATGTCAACCAAATGTCAACATCTTATATTACTAACCTTAAAATATTAATTAGGCAATCCAACGATGTGTCCAAATGGCGGCTGGATGGCAAATCCTGCTTTGTAATTGGTCCACGTGACCATAAAAATAATGTTGCTGGTGGCATTTTACGGGTGACTCAATGCTTTTTGCCATCCGACCGCCATATTGAATCACGTGGTTTGGATTCCCTAATAGCCCGAAGTATCGTAAATGGATGTCAACGTCTTGTCACGAGTGGATAAACAAAACTAACCGAAAATTATTTAGTTCTGGCCGCTGACATGGAGGTTCCGCTACAAATTACATATGTTTTATAAAGGTTTTCAGATATTTCTTATTATCTAATAAGGGCTTACTAAGACAACCGGGGTTCTACTGTATGGTAGCAGCTTAGTTGAATTTCTTCTTCCGCTAGAGTGGTTCTTTATGCAGGATTAATTTCAGCTTCTTTCCAGCTAAAGTTGTTGTGATGATAATAATAGTAATAACATGTAAAGATTGTAAGGCATATTTCTTATATTATCCTTTCAGCAGCTTCAAATATCTTATTTCGTAATTGATCCATGTCATTAGCTGGGTCTGCATAAACTAGTTCTTTCATGGTACCTCTTAGAAAGAAATCGCGTGGTGTAAGATCTGAAAATCTTGGAGGCCAAGCAACATTATAATTTCCTTTCCATTTAATCTGATACGATTTAGTCCAATATATTTTCAGTAAAAAATTTTCTTCTAAATATTCAGTGACAATTCGAGCTTGAGACGTTGCACCATTCCATCATTCAGTAGCCAAAAGTCTCTTACTGTGGCCGTTTTGCAGGAAGACTATAATCGTCTGAATTTATCATTATTGCTTGCTGAATATGTTGCCCTGCTTGCCCACATGTTCAAGAAAACAGTATCTGGTGATGGTTCTCTCGATATGACATAATGGTGTTTACAGGTACCTATAAGTATTATACTGGATAAATATTTCATTTCGGGTAAAACCAACCTCATTTGTGAGTAGTAGAATCCTTCAGAATTATTCAGGAAAAATAAAATTATCGTGCATTTTGCAGGTGAGTTTTATTTCTGTATTTTATTTGACTTATACAAAATTCTATACTGGAATTCCTTGACTACTAATTTTCGCTAGTTTATGAAACTAATTTGAATAAAAAGCTAAACGTAAAATATTTAAAAAAATGATATTTTAACATAAATTTTGCATGTAAATCTTTTTTGTAGAGAACTGCGTAACAACGCAGTAAAAGAAATAGAAGGTAAATACTTTTAGCCTATGGCTTACATTTCTGCGAACAGTGGAATAGGCTTTCCTCTGTAACATTTTCCTTTTTTTACGTGCTTGAAAACGGAACGAAAATCATTTTAAAATCCAAATAAATATACTATTTAAATATATAAGTAAACTTTTGTTTACCTGACAAAAAAAATTAACACTAACTTGAAAATACGTATAAAACATAAAATAGTAGTTCGTACAACAAAAGTGGATATGATGTCCATATCACATGAGCAAGTGAAAACTTTAAAAATTTTAATGTCTAATTAAAATATATTTAAATTAGACTTTATAACTTGTCTTTTAAGTTGGCTGTGAACTTGCAAGAAAAATAATAAAAAACAATTTAAGACAAATTTATTTCGTTGGCAAATCCATGGACCCAATTATAATGTAACATATTTGTCGATTTGGGTTATTTCTTATATTTAATAATAATAATAAACGTCTTTTATTTAATATAAGCATGCATATAAAGAGCAAAGTTTAGCACTATATAGCTATATAGCTATGGCTATTCTTACACTTAACTCTAAGGTTTTTAGAAAATATTCTATTATAAATTTATAGTAGGTACCTATATAAACACTGACACTACATACCTAACACATTTTATTCCTAACGTTATAAATAGATTTAGCTATATAAAACAAATAAAGTTATTAACATTCGAAAAGGTACCGTCCTAGCAAATAGCACATCAACCTTAAGAAAGGTCGATTGCGTAAATCATCAAAAATCATAAATAAAAAGACAAAAAAGAAAAATCTTCAATCATTACATAATAAGTTTAACATGACAGTTCATGAGTAACAAGCAAACAAGCAAAAGGCAAAGGTGGGACAACGTCAAATTAAATTTATTTTTAGGGAAACATATAAGTTCTATTGTTGATCTAACAACATTTTTTTAACTTTTGCTCTAAATGTATTAATATTTAGATTCCCCTTTAAATCAGTAGGTAACTTATTATACATATTCACAACCTGATAGCTAAAACCCCGTCGAAACAGCGCAGTAGTATGCCTTGGGATAGTCAGCAACATCCTACCTCGAGTGTTTACACTGTGAACACACTCCCGCGAGATGAGCTTGGTACGCAGATACAAAGGCCATGAAGTCAACATTATTTTTTTGACGAACACGGCAAATTGTAGCCTTCTCACATTAGCCATCTTAAGCCAACCAAGTTCCAAGAATTGTGGTGTGATATGGTCGAACTTCCTTATTCCTTATGCTTTCAGTAAATTCAAAAGTAATGGAGAAAGCTATTAACCAACAACTCCTAAAGTATCTGGAAGGGCTTAACATTATCAGCGACCATCAATACGGTTTTCGTAAGTCCAGATCAACAGGTGACCTTCTGGCATATGTCACTCATCTTTGGAGCAACACCATCGAACATCATGGAGAATCCCGGGCTGTTGCACTGGACATCTCTAGGGCTTTTGATCGTGTTTGGCACGATGGGCTTCTAAGTAAATTGCGATCCTACGGTATGCCTAATGGATTTTGTTTATGGTTAACCAGCTTCCTTAAGAACCGTTCTCTGCAAGTGGCGATTGACGGGTTTCTCTCAGACACCTTCACCATCAATGCCGGTGTTCCTCAAGGGTCCATATTGTCGCCTACCCTCTTTTTACTGTATATTAACGACCTTCTAGTAAAAACCCAAAATCCAATTTATAGCTTTGCTGATGACAGCACACTTGTCTCATCTTTTACCTTGACTCCCCAAACATCCGCTGCCGACGCACATCTTCGCAGGCAGCATGAAGTTTTGCGCCTCAACAATGACCTGGAAGAAATTTTGGCTTGGGGTGACAGTAACCAAGTCGAATTTAATGCTAAGAAAACCCAGGCAGCAGTCTTCTTCAAAAAGGTTAACATTGCAGAACCGGATATAGTCATGGCCGGACACGCAATTCCCCTGGCACCGTCTATTAATTTGCTAGGGGTCAATCTGGGAGGTAATATGTCTTGGCATGATCACGTTGCCGTAATTGCCAAGACAGCTGCACAGAAACTTGGTGTACTTTTCCGCACCAAAAGGTTGTATACACCTCATCAACTTTTGACACTCTACAAAGCCCAGATTCGACCATCATTAGAATATTGCTCTCATGTCTGGAGCTCTGCACCCAAGCACACCCTTCGGCTACTGGATTCCATTCAAAGGAGAGCCGTTCGTCTGATCGGCGACCCCGAGCTGACCAAGACCCTCGATAGCCTGGAGCATCGAAGACAGGTTGGTGATTTGGCTCTCTTTTACAGATATTTCCATGGCAGGTGTTCGACTGACATTGCCCACTTGATTCCACCTAGAGCAATGCAAAACAGAAATACACGGCGAACCACTGCCGCTTATCCATATGTTGTTCAGCTTAGTACTCCTCGAACTTCATTGTTCAAGAATTCTTTCATCTGGAGAACGTCATCTTTGTGGAATGATCTTCCTGAAGTCGTGTTTCCCAATGAATACAATCTTCAACGTTTCAAGACTAACGTTAATCGCTTTTTTCGCACTCGCACCGCTCCCAGAGCGCCTTAAAGGATTTTTCCTACAGTGCAGGTGTTTTATCATAAAAAAAAAAATGCCAAAAATAAACCGAACACATGAGTTTTGTACCCTTTGTATCTTACCCTGTTCCAGAAGGTTCAAGAACGGTTCATAAACACGTTGCAATAATTAAAACAGGAGAGAACTAAAGAATTTATAAGGACTATGCGGAGTTTTTTTGATAAAATTGACTTATTAACGTACATCAGTTTTAAACTTAGATATGATTTTTTTTAACAATATATTGACATGTTCTCGAAATTTAAGTTGACTATCTACAACCACTCCCAAAGACTTTACCGAGCTCTTTTTAGGTATTTTTATGTTATTGATATGGAGATCAATGTGATTGTCCAGTCCTTTTGCACCCGCTCTTCCAAAAAGTATCACTGCAGACTTATCTGGATTAAGTTTTAAACTATGTCTATTTGATAATTGGTAGATCTGGCTTAGTTTCCTGTTGACAACATGCTCCATTAAATGGTATTCGTATGGATAGAAACTGTACCTTAACTTTATGTCATCAGCATAGGCATTATATGTGCAAGTCTTAATAGCATTTAAAATATCTGCAGTGTACAATAGAAATAATAAAGGACCCAGAATTGAACCTTGAGGTACTCCAGATATGAGAGGCTTGGGCGCTGAAACTAAGTAGCCAGCCATGACCATTTGTATCCTTCCAGACAAATAAGAATTGACGAAGGCTAAGGACACGTCCGAAAATCCATAATACCGCAACTTTGCACACAGTAATTGGTGGTTAATGGTATCGAACGCCTTGGAAAAATCCAGGAGCACCATAACTGGCGCCATTCCAGAGTCCAAGGCCCCCACGACATCATCCAAGACGTTAGAAAGTGTGGCAGATGTACTGTGTCCCTTTCTAAAGCCAGATTGATTTTCTGGAATTGTTTTTAAGTTTGTTATATACTCGTTGACCTGGTCGTAAACAATTCTTTTCAGGACTTTAGACAATACGGGTAAAAGACTTATTGGACAAAGATCACCATACGCCTCAGGCGCTGCAATCTTAGGTATTGGCTGAATTATGGACACTTTCCAAGAACTTGGAAAATGCCCATTCTCCAAACAAACGTTTGTGAGATGAGTAATGTACGGAACCAGAAAAGGGCTACAATACTTAAGCATTTACAATGATACCCGATCAGCTCCAAAAGTATCTGACGTAATTCCATCAAGCGCCCTACTGACTTCATCTCTCGTGGCCAACCTAAAAGAAAACCTATTTTCCGAAAAAGAATCCAGGTCATTGTAGTGTTTAACAAGTTCATCGCATGAATTATTACTAAAAACCGAAGTAAAATAGTCGTTAATCTCATCCACCTTTAATAAATTTTCAGGAATGTTGACTTTTCCGGCCTATATTTAGATTTGATAGTGTTTGCCAAGTTTTCTTATGATTACCCTCAAGAGCAATGTCATTTACACCAAATTATTTTAAATATATCCATCTTTTTCACATTCGGCCTTTTGCAGAATAACGGATAAAAATGATATATTTATTAAAAGAAATGGACAATTTATTTTTCTAAACCATATCCTTTGCCTGCTTGCGTAACCAACCCAAAGAAAACTCTTGTTTTTTTGTGCAAAACAAAACGAAAAAACATACCTAACCTTAAAACCACTAGTTCGAATAAATTGTTTTCTAAAAATGTTATAATTTCATCTGTTTTATCTGGTTTTATGTAGTTAACGTCATTTTCCACTATTTAAGGATTTACCAATAATAATTCTATATCATATAATAAAAGTTTTTGGGTCAATTGGGGTTGGATTCCTGTTCAAAATATATCAAAAAAAAATCGATGTGGACAAATATTTGCGTGGCAAAATCCTACTGAGGCAAATACATTTGTTCATTTTGTAGGTATAAACATTCTATGGATTATATATTTTAGTAATTATCTGGAAATGAGTGAAAACTGAAGATTTTTGAAAAGAGAAAGAGCATTTAAGCACAAATCTTAAGTTCGGTCAGACAAAAACTTAACAATAGTTTGGTAAAATACGTTTTGGTTTTAGGTATATCTTTCATTTTCGCACCATTTCGTGCATTCTTGAGGAAAAATGGTGTATTGTTTAAACAATCTCATCCTTCTAATTTCTGATTTCTAAATATGCAACGTATAAATCTGGTTTCTTTGTAATTGATCACTGTGATTGATCAGTTTCATATCATAACTAGGATTAATATGAAATAATATCCGTTGTTAACCGAAATAGCCTACTTATTCAATTACTTTAGTGAAAAGGAAACAGCAAATATCCCTATGGGAGTTATTGTTTATATATAGTGACGGGAATTATTTTTGGTAATATAAATTATTATAATGGTTTGTAATGTTCATAATTTCTAATGAAAATTTTTATTAAACATTACGATACTTTCTAATAAGAAATACTATCGTTTTAATTCATTTTAATACATTTTATGTAATATTTACTAGATTTCATTGTAAACCAGAGAGGTCGCGCCGCGTGGGCAATTGTTACCGACCCGACACCGCATCCCGACCGCTTTCGCTTTGCTTTATTAAATAGAAATTAAAGTTAGCGGCAAGCGGTGCATCAGTACACAGGGACGCCATTCGAAATCGTAGTTTTAGCACAAGCAGACGTTTTTATAAAGATTGACTCTTTCGTCTAAACCTACTAATAAGAAAGTTTTTCCTCTTCCAAACTTCATTCGTGGTTATACAGGGTGATTCCTGAGTTGATACTTCTTTTTTAGCTGGGTATAAAAGGCATTAAAATAAACAACATTTTCAAATACCTTTTTTCAAAAAACCCAAAAATAAAGTACTTACATTCATTTATTACACAAATCAAATACGGTTCTGCCTAACTTGCCCGTTGAATAACATTAGGAAAACTTCTGGGTATAGAGAAGAAACATCCGCACTTTTACGACACTAAATTAGCACCATAATTAGTTCTTGTTTTTAAATTTCACCATTTTCACCAATTTATTAAAATTAATTTGCTTCAGAAAACCACACCGCGCCGCGAAGTGTCAAAATAAATAACTGACGACCGATCCGTAAAATGCATGAGTCACATACAAAAACGGAAGAAAACAATATAAAGTAAAGGGCTACGTTTTGATTATCAGGCCCGCACTTAGATTTTTTACTTTTATAATTCGGCTATTTTTAAGTTTTTTGAAAAAGTTGTTTATTTTAATGCTTTCTATACCAAGCTAAAAAAAAAGTATCAACTTAGGAATCACCCTGTATATTAAATTAGACCAAAAACATTGCGTTTTCTTGGTCCCAATCCTGGCCATGTTTATTAACCGATTTCTAAAAACTTTTTAAATTTAGACTTTACCAGATATTGAAAAATGTCAGTAGGACCCCTCGGGAATGGCCCTGGCAGCGATCGAAGAGGAAAAAAGCCGAAAAAGCAAGCAAAGTTATTTTTATTAAAAAATAATTGTTTTAAATATTTTTTACAATACAATGAGCTTAAGTAATTATTTTTAGGGTTTCATTAGAATCTTTTTTTTTAAATTTTTTTCTGCAAGAAAATAGCTTTCCCACACATTCACAAAGATGCCACCTTTACATTGGTAAAGAAGCTTAATAACTTGTGTTCTTTCCGTACTTCTACGCATCCATAGTTATATTCTTAAATTAAATGATTTAAACTAATAAGAGCATTTTTAAAAAAGGTTCTGTTTTTATTTATAAATATTTTTATTTAATTTTCACCTATTATACTAATACTATATAGTTACCCAACCATAGGATTTATTGCAAAGGTAATTTTGATTAAGTATTCAATTATTAATGTTTTAAGTACATGAGTGCTAATTCAGGTATAATAGAGGAAACACAATATACACATACCTACATACGCTCCATACACCATCAAACCCTCTTAGTCAACACAAATAATAAATAAGAGAACCAGTGGCGTAGCTAGGGGGGGGGGGGGGGGGGCGAACCGCCCCGCCCGACAACCCGACAGTGATGAAAAAAATACACAAATCATAATTATGACAATTTTTATCAACAATAATAATCACTGAGAAAAGCCACTTTTATTTTTTTTTAAGATCATTCAGTGGTTATTAACATACATACAAAATGTGTTATTTACTTATATGCGGCCCATTTTACTTTACAAATCGCAATTTTATTTTATAAAAATAAACACAAAAATTGCTTTTATATTTTAAGATCTAAGTATTTCTATATCTTCTTACTTCTGTGTCGTTCCCAAGGTTACTATAATGCTGCTGTTATGAACGGCATACACGGCGGAGTGCAAGCTATTATTAAAGCACGAAATATTAAAGCCATTTTTGTTGGATGTATAGATCACTCATTAAATTTATGTGGCCAGCACTCATTTGCACAAAATGTATCTTGTGTAACATTTTTTGGAACAGTGGAGACAATTTTTACATTTTTTTCTGCTTTCACTGGTCGCTGAGAAGTGCTTCTTAAACACAGCAAAGCATCCGTTAAAAGACTCTCAACAACGCGTTGGAGTGCTCATTATGCTTCAGTTAAAGTATTGGCTGAAAATTTTGATGGGATTGTGGCTGCAATTGAAGAGCTATGTGATCAACAAGAAAATGTTGACACCAGAGGTGCTGCACAAAACCTTCGGCCTGCTGTGTATGATTTCACTTTTCTTTGCTATCTTTTCTTTTGGAATGACGTACTGAAGGAAATAAATTGTACTCAGATTGCATTACAAAGTAAAGGGTTGAGTATTGATCAATTGGTTATAAAAATAGAACCTCTTCGTCTCTATACTGAGGAGCAACGAAATGAAGTTGGAAAAAACGCCATAGATTTTGCTTTAAAAAAAATCGGAAAAGTACGACATTCCAATCGAAAGACGAATTCGTCGTAAAAAACGAATGGCCGGTGAGTTGGCAACCGATGCAGGACTCACCCTGAGAGCTGAAGTGCAAAAAGATGTTTGAATGCATTGATCGATTCAGCGTAGAACTTCAAACAAGATTGCAGTCTGTTCGAGAAGTAGCTTCATTGTTTAAGGTTGTACAGCCAAATACTTTGCTTTCTGCAAATACTGATGAATTGAAATTGGCTGTATTAAAATTTTGTAATTTTTATGACGATGAAGTATCGGAAGCCGAACTCCTCTTGGAGATACCAAGACTCCGCCGACATATTCAAGCGGCCAATATATCATTGTCTAATTGGTTGTCTCTAGACTTTTTAAAGTTTATTGTGCAATGGGATTTTATAGAATCTGTGCCAAATCTTGTAGTCGCTCTCAAAGTATTTGTAACAATTTGCGTATCGGTAGCCTCGTGTGAAAGAAGTTTCAGCAAACTCAAATTAATAAAAAACTATTTGAGGGCCACAATGAGCGAAAGAAGACTCAACAGTCTAAGCATGTTAACAATAGAACACGAGGCAACGCAAAAAATAAATTTTGAGGACGTAATTAGTGAGTTTGCAGCTGTTAAATCTAGAAAAAAGAGCATTTAAGGTACTTACATATTTTTGTTTACTCATTTATATTTTAATTAGAAAAAAATAATAATCAGTTTTCATTTTTGGGGTGACACCACGAATTCCGCCCCGGGTGTCACCCATGCTAGCTACGCCACTGAAGAGAACTACAGGAATATCGAAGTTTCTTTCCTTACTTACTGTCCATACACTAAAAATAAAAAAATGACCAAGGTGTTACTTTTGAAAATGATTTAGAGATGGCTAACCATTGTAACAGTTATTTTGCAAATGTCGGGAAAAAAATGGCCGAATCGATTCCAATACCCAAATCATATCAATGATCCCTACTAAAATAAAAAGTATTAAAAATATTCATAAATTTAAGAGTGAATGTAGACTTTACATATATAACAAAGATTCAAAAGTTTTAAAAATATTTTTAAATAATTGTATTTTACTGATTCTTTAAACGTAAAATACATATTATTTTACATACTACATACATAAAAACTATATCGTAAAATTAGGGTACAATCAAGTTATAATCGTATTACTAAAGGTACCATTTTACCATTAAACAGGGTCCTGCGCCTCACCTCCCGTCTTTCAGACTTTACCTGTATCCTAGGGCGCATTTCAGGAAAATATTTTTGTTTATACAGGGTGGTCCAAAAAAGTGTGACGTCATAAGGATATGTTTTTTTAGATTACATGCCATATATTTTCTTACTTATTTGGATGCATCTTGTAGTTGCCTACATACCCCTAAAATTTCAGTATTATAGGCGAAAAAAAATAAAAACTAAAGAAAATCAGTTTTGCACCACTGGTTTTAAAAATTAATAAATTTTTAAAAATAATGTCTCGTTAATAAAATAATACAAAGGTACTTAATAAATAAGGTCTCGCAGTTTCGTTAACCAAGTTTGATTACTACGAATTGTACAGGGTGTCCAAAGTTTAGTGTCAAACTTTGCAAACTTTAAAGCAATTTATTTTTCTTATTTCAAATTGGAACCCCTGTATATTATTATGTCATTCGATGCAGAATTGAAATTCAAACATTTATTCTAATTACAACCCTATCGCAATTTCTAATGCATTTGGACTTATTTGCAGAAAACTCATTTTATCAACTATTCCACCAGTCATTATTATATAAAAAAATATCAAAGGTGGCTTTGAAAAACAATTTATTGATATTAAAGTTTACTAAAAGGACAAATAAAAATTCTTTTAGTATGCTCCTAATATGAAAATCATATCTACGAGCTTTTCTTGGTTGTATTCCATCACACAAAATAATATACCTTAAATAATTAATACTAATCTAATAATATTTGAAACTATAAAATAACTAAAGTCAAAATGGGCTTTTGTCACTTTAATAATTTTTAATACCAATAAACTGTTTTTCAAAGCCACCTTTGATATTTATTATATAATAATGACTGGTGAAAGGGTTGATAAAACGAGTTTTCTGTAAATAACGCATTAAGCGTTAGAAATTGCGATAGGGTTGTAATTAGAACAAATGTTTGAATTGTAATTCTGCATCGAATGACATAATAATATAGAGGGGTTCCAATTTGAAATAAGAAAAATAAATTGCTATAAAGTTTGCAAAGTTTGACACTAAATTTTGGACACCCTGTACAATTCGTATTAATCAAACTTGGTTAACGATACTTTAGGACCTTATTTATTAAGTACCTTTGTAGAATTTTAATAACGAGGCATTATTTTTATTTTTTATTAATTTTTAAAACCAGAAGGGGTGCAAAACTGATTTTTTTTAGTTTTTATTTTTTTTCGCCTATAATACTGAACCGATTTAATTAAAATTTTAGGGGTATGTAGGCAACTACAAGATTCATCCAAATAAGTAAGAAAATATATGGCATGTAATCTAAAAAAAACATATCCTTATGACGTCACACTTTTTTGGAACACCCTGTAAAAACAAAAATATTTTCCTGAAATGCGCCCTAGGATACAGGTAAAGTCTGAAAAATATCAAAATTCTAACTTAATTAATAAGTGAGCTACAGAAGACGGGAGGTGAGGCGCAGGACCCTGTATACTTACCTACCTTATATATAATTAAATTAAATTGTAGTGTACTAACTTTTACTTGATTATAAATAAATATATCAAAAATATATTAAATAATATCTTACGAGGAAGTAAATTGAGCACGACGCCGTAGGCGGAGTGCTCAAACTTTCGAGGGCAATATGGACAATCCACTCGAGTTGAACAGTATATATTTTCTACGACTAAACTTACAAACCTTATGCTAAAAAATGTAAAAAAAAGTTTTCAGGTTGTCGGGCTCGAACTCACGACCATTGGATCCATAGTAAAACGCCCTACCTGTCGACTATCGAAACGTTAAACTAATTATGGGAAAACCAACTGATAAATGATGCTACATGAAATAAATTTTCTATGTACATTCAGCAGGTTGCATTGTTGATAAATCTATTATAAATGCGTCTAT
Source organism: Polydrusus cervinus (assembly GCA_935413205.1). Taxonomy (NCBI): domain Eukaryota; kingdom Metazoa; phylum Arthropoda; class Insecta; order Coleoptera; family Curculionidae; genus Polydrusus; species Polydrusus cervinus. The sequence goes on from OW284514.1 coordinate 51,730,059, forward strand.
ATTTTATTATATTGAACAAATTAATAACAAATTGTACCATATGCATTCAAATTATATAATTTAGTGTCTTGTAAAAGAAGGCGGAGCCTCAGTAAAAATAATATACTGTGATTGATCAGTACTTTTAAGAACAACAATGGCTTCTCTGTAATTGACTACTGTGATGGGTCAGTTTCATTACCTATCTAGCATTGTTATAAAATTTTGCCGCACAGTTAACTGGAATAGCCTACTTTACTCGCCACTTAAGTGTAAAGGAAACAGTAAATCTCCATTTGGGAGTAGAAAAAAATATTTTTAAGTTTCTTTTATATATATTTTTACCATAATTTTCTGTAATTTTACGGCACTAGCCCCTTCTGTGGTGCTTTTTATTTCATTTTAATATGACTTTCACAACTTTTCCCTATGTTTTTTTAACAAGCCGTAATTTTTGAAGTAAGGCCCATAATGTAAACTTAGAAATTCATATCGGAAAGTTAATAGAATGGAAAAATGTTTCCCAGAATTTTTTCGCCTTGTCGATGAGACAAATATACCAGGTCCGGGCGATACAAGAAAATTTTAAATACGTGTTTTAAATTCAGCGGCAAACTAGGTTTCAGGAGTTAATGAATGCCAAGATATTAGCGTAGAAAATTCGTTTGTAGAATTATGCAGGTTTTTAAAAACAGTCTATTAGCTGGATTACGGTACTTAACCTAAACGTTATATACTCTTTATTTATTTAAATAAATAGTAACATTGCCAAAAAATATTGTTAATTTATTCTTCGATATTTAGGGTAAAATAAAACACAGGATTTCTCACTTTGCCGACGTTCCCCATTTATTTATTGTTGTGCTTTGTAGAACCACTATTTCATTATTTTGTTAAAACTATGAAATATTTTTAATTATCGTTTTAAATCAATCTTTGGAAGCATCACATGGTAAAGCGTTGTTTCATTATTAATTATAAATAAAGTAGAGAGTTTTAGTCCGTATAAGTAAATAGAAGGAAAGTTTTTTAGCGGCAGGCGGACAAAGTGGTGCATCTATCTTTTGCATTAAAGTACACAGGGCGCCAAAGGTAATGAGTTCCCTGAAGCACAGGTAGACAATGACAGGATGTTTCGTTCTTGTTAAAACTCATCAAAAAGCCATAACTCGTAAGCAACCCCCACTACAACAAGATTATTCTTTCAAGACATTTTTAATCTTAAAAATCCGTATACATTGTATACGGATGTACCTATACATTCATTATTCAATCTGTGTCCTACATTGTATACGGATGTATACATTGTATCTATATTTGAATCTATAAACCCGTAGAAAAATGTAGTGATGCGTAAAACGTTTCCTATACTGGTGTTTGTTGTTCCACCGTACTGGGTTTATTTAGTTCTATGTTTTCACGTTAGATGGCTATATTTCGCATTGAGTTGATTGGTACTGATGGCGTTACTGGGTTTTCATCACATTTCTATATCTTAAAAATGTCTTGAAAGAATAGTCTCGCTGTACTGGGGATTGCTTACGGGTTATGGCTTTCTGATGAGTTTTAGCAAGAACGAAACAGCCTGTCATTGTCTACCTGTGCCCCAGGGAACCCATTGGTTTTGGCGTCCCTGTGTACTTTAACCCTAGATTGCGAACCTACGTAAAATTTACGTAGTTTTTTTTAAATCTGAAATAATTGGCCTTTTATTGGTATCCTCGTTCTGCCGCTCAAGCAGTGCATCTACCACCATCACAACATTCGGCTGCCGACGCGTTTCTGATGTGGCATTTGAGGGTTGTACGCTACCGAATAAAAAGTGATTGTTGGCGCGTAAATTTTACGTATAGATGTGTTAAGAATGCGCTGAATTCGTATAGATGTGTTATGAATGCGCTAAGTTTAACTAATCTTTTTATGTGTATTTTTTGGTTATTTCGTTTGTTTTAGATTCAGGAAATGTTTGTTATTTTTGAATTAAAATAATTAATTACTTTTCTCTAAAAAATTAAATGGTTTGAGACAATTTTTTTACATATTTGTAGTATACGTAAAATTTACGTATTGTTGGGATCGACGTATATATTTTCAACGTTGGCAATCTAGGGTTAATGCAAAAGATAGATGCACCACTTTGTCCGCCTGCCTCTAAAAAACTTTCTTTCTATTATTAATTATATTGACCACATAATCTGTATGTTTATTGTTAAATTTGCCAATACAACAATAACGAGTACGTTGCTTATATGCTTGGATGTTTGTTTCGATGTATTTACTAAGTGCGTTCTCGTTTTATTTGTTGGAAACGACTTTATTAAAGAAACGGTTGACAAATGTTTCTGAATTTTAGAAATAGCCTTGATAAAGACCAAATAAAAGTCGGAAGGTCGACAATTTTTTAAGTAAGAAAGAATTGTTTTTACTTGTTCTATATCCGCTAATAGTGACATTTCGCCAACCAATAAAATCCCTCTAAACGCTATTTCAAACGTAATTTTCTTGGAATCCCCAAAAACAATTCTGTAAAAACCTGTTTTTGCATAGAAACTCGGGGAAAAAAATCGTATTTAAAGTGGCTAAGAGAAAATCATGGAAATAATTTTTAAGTTGCAAATTTAATCCACTTTCCCAATATAATGTGATAGTTATACAGTATGATTTAAGTTTTCGGGATAAAATCAAAAAAACTGTTACTATCATAAATTAAGATCTCTAGCTATTTTATTAGGAACTATCATGTACTAATTTTTTTTTTTTACGGTTCGCCGACTACGTAGGCCATCTTGAACCGGTCATCGTCCACAAATGTGATCTACCGAGACTGGGGAGTGTGAAACGGAACCTTCATCCTACGAGATATCCGATCTCATCCGGCCTGTCCGGCGTGAATAGGATGGCTAGGTGTCGATTTATTTAACACTCTTCCCTGAGGCAAGAGCACGCCGTGTTCCCAAGCGGTCATCCGCCCAAGTACTAACCGCGCTCGACACAGCTTAACTTCGGTGATCTGCGGGAACCGGTGCTTAATATGTCGACAGACCCTTGCCTCGGTGTACTAATTAATACGACAATTAAAAGTACTTACCTTTTTCTTTTAAACAAGCTTAAGTTTGCTAAAATCGGATAAGTCGTTTAGAAGTTACAGAAAATTAAATGATTGCACTTTCAATCTCCCACTCTTATCAAGGTCGGTACGCGATTGAGCCATTGCAGAATTGTCTTAGCTTTCTAATGATGTTACCAAAGATATACCCTAATGTATGAATTTTCGGAGAAATTTAGAATTTCAATATTTAATTTTCAATTATGCCCTCTTGGGGCAAAATGCAGAACTTAAAAATTATTTCCAGGATTTTCTCATGGCTACTTTAATTAGATTTTTTCCCCGAGTTTCTATGCCCAGTAGTTTCCAAGATACGGCCGTAAAGCCCAGTTTTCAGAACTTCGTTCTGTCGCTAGCGACACGTGATGTAACCAATAGAAAATGAGTATTGGAGTCACATGTCTGTAGTTCTGACAACTAGGCTTTATGCGACACCCGGTATAAAATATTAATATTACCGTTTAGGCTACGCAAATTTATTTTCAGATATTTTGGCGACTTTAAACTGAAAGTTTAAATCAAAAATTCGTGAAGAAGAGTGACGATCAACAAGATACTCCTTCGTATTTCTTATCTAAACCCTTTAAAGATGGGATTTTGAGATAAGCACTGTTGATTAATTACTTCAAAGGGGGATACTGGAGCTGACCTATATATCTCAAATGTGGTGTGTAGTATTGAATAAAATTGAATATTAGTAGAGTTGGCAAGGGCGTAGATATTATTTTTTTCTGGGAGGGGGGGGGGGTAAAGCTAGTGTTTGATCTCAAATTTTTTTATATTAATATTACACAAGAATATTCAAGATTACTTACGAAGTAAGGTGTATAAAGCAAAATTTAATTCCCAAAGTAATTTTGCAAATTCTTTTTCCAAAAGTATCTTTATTGCAATTTGACAAAACAATAACTTACATAATATAATGTAAAAAAAACATAGGTATAAGTATCTAAACTTTAACTTATTCTATCCTTGGTACGTAATATGCATAAGTACTTATTCAAGACAATGTCTTTAACAAAAATAGTCTAAAATATTATTATAGAACATAGGAATTTGTGTTGTGTTGTTGTTATCATGGTCCGGGGGGGGGGGGGGGGTAATTACACCCCCCCCCATATCTACGCCCTTGAGAGTTGGTGATTCAACATTTAGATATTTTTAAATTATATTTTTAATAAGTATAATATGTCATATTTTCTATCTTGCTAGCTTTAATTTAATTACTTAGTTAAAATAACGGTTATTTGCCCACAAAAGTATTATATACAGGGTTTTGCACCTCACCTCCCGCCTTCTATAGCTCATTTATTAATTAAGTTAGGATTTTGATATGTTATAGACTTTACCTGTATCCTAGGGCGCATGTCAGAAAAATATTTTTGTTTATACAGGGTGTTTCAAAAAAGAGTGTCGTCATAAGGATCTATTTTTTTAGATTACATGCCATTATATTCCTTAATGTCTAAATAATTTTAGGTTACAAACGTACTTTTTAGTTTTAACTTTATATCGATTTTTGTTGACCAATCACAGTCACATTTACCTCGTATGGCCTATGGCTGTTTTTGTGGATCGGTATTTGATATTTATTATTGTAGTAGTTTTAAAATATGGTGTCGTTTGTTTATTGACCTGTACCAACGTTGTGTTTTGATTGTCTAGTGCCTAAGTTTTCGACCTGTATGTAATGTTAACCTTTTTATTTGTCACGGACAAATTTGCTTTCTTATTCATTTAATAAAACAAAAGGTTTATGTAAATGTTCCAAATACAATCCGCATATTTTGTGATAAGCTTTTCTTTGTCTACCGCAAAGTTTTGATTAAAATGATATGATTCACGGAGCTGTTTGACTGTATTTCCACTGTAAACAACTGATGCCGATTTGTCCCTTTTCTGTTTTTTTTTTAACTTTTGAGAGCGGATATGTCTGTTTCGCTCTTCGTTTCCAATTCATTTATATAATCTTCAAATTTTTCATATAAACCCATAAGGTCAACCGTAATTGAGTCAAATTTATAGGTGGATCATTTATCAAATGACCTTATGGACAAACCGCGCCTGAACACGAGTTATGTTTATTTTAAACTATAAATAATTGTGCAAAACCAATCGCACAATTTTATTTTTATGTGCCTAAACTCTTAGCTGCAAGACAAGGAAAAAATATGCATAAGAGCATAAAACACAAGCACTACGGACCTAATTTTCGCTATATCGATGGATTTCGAACTTTGTACATCTCTACGGATTGTTTTATTCTCGGGTAAAAGAATTTGGTGGCAGCTCTAAAATATTTTAGAGATGAGCTGATGGAAGATTGGTTGAATTGCCAAACGAAACCGCAAAATAATTGCGGCCCAGCAATTAATATTTCACCCACAGCATGTAAAGTATGAGCCATGCCAAAATTACTGATTTTACCTGATCCTCGAATAGAAAGACCGCGGAAATTTCGGTACTTCTAGCCGAAAAGATTCTCTATCGGCTCGTAGGATGTAGATTATCGTCAGGTAACAAAGGTTACAAGAAGAGTGTTGGAAATAAATCTGCAGGCAGTGGTGCGAATCCTGCCGATTTATCGGCAGATCGTCAAAGCTTATTTATCGTCTCTCGATGAACTCAACAATAAACATAATAAAACAAAATTTAGAGTCTCTTTGGCAGGCGACATCGTCAGGGGGTCGCGTGGCCTTAAGATAAGCCACGTCTGCTTTAGCTGTAGCTGGTGCATTGCACCTACAAAATTCCTGTGGGTGCTTTGGCCTCATTATACCCATGGAGTGCAGATGGAGAACGATATTTACTTATTTTTAATTATGAAAAATCGAGCCCGAAAATCGCGTGTTAGAGTCATACATACTTCTTATAATAAAATTTTGGATTGATACCAATATTCATATTGTTTACAAATATAAAAAATGTTTTTTTTTTAATAAAGAGACAGCTAGGAAAATCAACAAAAAAGTAAAAAAAAACATTTACAAAAACAAATTTTATTAATTTTGATGAAATTTGTTAGTAGTTAGGTGAATTTTAAACGAACTTTGGGCGTGGCCCCGAAAATGTTTCGCCTGCGTCGCTTTTTCGTCTTCTTTCCTAGATACAATATCATGAAATATATGTAGTCCCAACTGTCCCTTTCTCTAAAAAAAAATGTCCTACTTACGCCCTGCGGCTGAATCTCCGAGCATATTTTCTGGCTACGCCACTGGCTTATAATAAATATAATACATGCATATGAATGAAGCATGTTGGATGTCGGTCGTTCTAAAATGTAAAAAATTCTACAGCGTCCCTTAAAAATCAAATATCATTATATTTCAACATGAGAATATGGGCCCTGGTAAGGAATCGAATAGCCCTACCCAAAATTTGGTTCTGGCTACGGCCCTGATGGAGTGGCTGCCACTGCTTTAAACCATATACAGTAACTTATAAAAACTTAATATATTTGATAAATAATTATATTTGAAGCGTGGAGCGCCTTAACCAATTTAATAACGTTACATTAGGTAGGTTATTAATTATGAAAAAAAATATTAGAAATGTGTTAAATTGGTTTTTTGACAGATAAATGGCTGTTTGTAATAATAATACGATAATGGTTCCTGCCTACGAGATTTACAAAAAAATGCCTTATCGGAAGTTCTTGGAAAATTGTTTTCTAATTCGTTTTGTAAGAACATTTCTAATGATTGATTTATTCTGTTAAATTTTTTGGGCAAATGAACATAATATAAAATGAGAATGTAAAGTGGGATATACTTAGTAGAGTTGTAAGCTAAGTTAAACTATAAATAGTTTAGAGAAATCAGTGGCGTAGCCAGAAAATATTACTCGGGAGGGGGGAGGGGGGTGGGGGGGGGGGTGTTAAATGGGCGTAAGTAGGACATTTTTTTCTGGAGAAAGGGAAAGTCGGGACAACATGTATTTCATCATATTGTACCGAGTGAAAAATGCGGAAAAGCGCCGCAGGCGAAACATTTTCGGGGCCACGCCCAAAGTTCGTTTAAAAGTCACCCAACTATTATCAAATTTCAATATTTAAATTATTAAAATTTGATTTTGTAAATTAAATAATGCCTTTATATTACGAAAAGATAATTACAATATAGGAATGAAAAAAAAAATTTATGGTTGTATTTACTGTAGTATGGCGAAGTCTAGTAGCTATTTATAGCTACTCAACTGAACCATAGGACAATAATTTTTAGAAAAAAAACTATATTAAAAGTTATAATTATTATACTAAAACTAAGAAATTACAGGTAGAAAGACACAATACCAGTACCAAGAAATCCATTATTAAAAATACCTTACAATATATCTTAAAAAGAAAACGTTGATCATTGATCGTCTATCAATAACCAAATGAAGTTAAACAAAAGCACCCATGGACATATTAAAACATCGAAATTATTTATTTTGTTTATTTAAAAGAATAATTCAACAATTGAGACATCAGTTAATTCACCAGGTAAAGCATTAGAGGAAACTAATGCATTGTAAGTAAAATACCTTTGGAATAAAGCACTCTGATGATGTGGTAAAGTTAATTTACTCACAGAGCGAATGTTAATAGAGTGTATACTATATCGAGCAATTATGCGTTCACGAAGAGTGGAGGGAGAGTCAGGTTCGTTTAAAATTTTGTAAATAAAACTATTAAGGTGCAGAAGTCTACGACCATCCATACTAAGCCAATTTAGTTCAGAAAAAGTATGAGAAATATGGTCGTATTTTCTAAGGCCATATATAAATCTTGCGCAAGTGTTTGCACTTTTTGAATACGGGACTTCCCAATATTGTCTATACAATAACCGTAAACAAAATCGCAATAATTAAAGTTTGAAAGTATAAGTGATTCACACAGCGTCTTTTTTAGTTTAACGTTTAGAATATATCTGCTAGAATAGAGAATTTTTAGAGCCAAATAGGACTTTTGCAACAATTTTTTTAAATGGCCACGAAACCTTAAGTCAGTGTTCAAGACTATTCCTAAATTTTTTGCAGAATCAACCACATTAAGCTTAATGCCGTTTATTTTTAAATTTATATTATTCCTAAGATGGGAAACTTTATTTTTATTATTTAGAATTTTCAATGTTTTTTTTTACTTTTTTTTGATATTTCTAGCTGGCTCTTTTTTATATTTGTAAAAAATATGAATATTAGTGTAAATCCAAAATTTTAACATAAGACGTATGTCTGACTCTAACCCATGTTTTTCGGGCTCGGTTTTTCATGATTAAAAATAAAGTAAATATCGCTCACCACGCCAAAATTGATGATTTTTTTAGAAATCATGTATTTTAGAAGCATAGATCTAAAAGCAGTTTTTGGTGCAAATGATTAGGTTTTGAAATAAGTACTCCTTCTTAAGTGCCGTTTTATATATTCATAATAAAGTATTCTCGTTTCTTCCCGCACTATTTTTTTTTATTATAAATTATCACACATCTTAAATAAAAAATGTTTCAATTTAAATTTTTAATTTAATTAATCTCTTTAACAATAAATACCCAATTGTTTTTTGTTTTTGTTGTAAAAATATTTTATTGCATTTGGCTGTATTTTTGTTGATTTAAAATAGCTTTAAAAAAGGGAAAACGGAACAGACAAGTTTATAATAGAAAAAAAAACTATAAAATATTAATCTTTTTACTTGTTTTCCTATAAAATTGCATCATAAATCAATAACTAAAACAACATGCGTCCGAAACCTTAATCTCTATATAAAACAGGACTTTTTGAAGGAAAAGTTTAAAAACCAAACATTTCCTACAAGACCTTCGTAATCTAAACCAAGAATACATTATTTAAAGATTTTAATTAAGAGTCCAAGCGTGAGACGAAAAATTAGGTTGCAATTAGATTTTTAGACCCCGAGCTCCTAGGCTTCCCCCTCCCCCTAAATACGCCATTGAGGCAAGTTGTAACATTGTCTATATTTATGTTTTCGTCCATTTTCTTAATAAGTCTCTTATGCATTTGAAACAATTCTTCGGAAAACCCGTTTTTGCAGCTATAAGTTTGTTATTCTCTATTAGTTATTATCAATAGTTAAAGCCCTAAAAATAATTCCTCACTAGAATTATAGAAGTTAAATTAAATGATATGCTTCCCATAAGCCATTTGTTAAGATAATGAATTAAAAAATTAAGCCAGAATTTTTTTATCTTATATCCTGTGACAAATAATTTTTTTTTTCCGAAAATCGATTGGAAATATTGACATTTTTCATAACATTTCTAAAAGAATAAGTCAATATTTCCTTGCTAGGCAACGGCCAATAACTGTTAGGAAATATTTATTATTGTACTGTAAGGAAATGTTATTTCTGTATGGCTACTTGTAAACTAAAATGTGTTAAGCTTAGAAATTTAATATTACTGTTTTTCTATAGTTGCAACACAAATATTTAATGGCATCCTTTATTTGTGAACAAATTTAATAATATTTATTTCAAAATTTGAACAAGTTGATTGTAATAGGTTATGTCCATTTAATAATTTTCGATTTACGGGAAAATAGTATGTATACCTCGTAGAAAAGGCCACATTCCCGGACTCCGTGTTGTCAGTCTCGGCTTGCGCCTCGACATACAATCTTTACGGTCGTCCGGGAATGTTCAGCTTTTCCTACTAGGTATACAATGTACTATTATTAGCAAAACCGCAATAACGACATATTTTATTTAAATAAGAGGAAGAAACTATAGTTACCGTTTTTGGAAACAATAAATGTAAATTAAAGGCATTTTAATCGTTTTATCGCCTAATTCAATTTTAAACATCATTACAATAATTAGGATTTCCTAATTTTTTTTATTCATAGAAATTTCTTGTAATCGGTCATCAACTTTAATATTATTTTTAAAAAAGGGGGAAACTCAAAGTCAAAGTCTCAATCATATGATTAAAAAAAGTCCCTTGGAGAAATGGACTACTTCTTTAAATTTAATATTATTGTTGGCCGCCCGTGTGTAGTGCACACTTTACACACGTGAAGAGAACCCGATTGCACGTTTCTGTTTTAGTTTTGCATATATGTACTTTATTTTAAAATTTTAAATGTTAAAACAGACAACGTTTAAAAAGTACTTAATAATTTCTAATAAAAACCCATCACGCCGTTTTGCATACACCTGTTATAAATTAATGTTCTATAGGCAACATTATCCCAAATAATTATAACCTTTTCAATAATAATTGTATTTTTAGTAATATCATAAAACCGATTATTGCCTTATTGGAGACCTCCTTCCCACTAATTGTTTATCTAACATTGTAAATTATTAATTTAACAGGTAGCAATGTATAAAAAAATTTTAGGATATTTTTTTGAAAAAAATGGCGCCAACAGTGGGAACATGTTTTAGGCAATGCGGAAACAAATATTACTACGACAATCATATAAAAGGAAAAATATCAATGTCTTAAAAAATATTTAATAATATAAAAATAAAAAAATACATAAATAACAATTTTATATTAGCTATTTTTACATAATATATCTACTTATTTTTATTAATAAGTTCAACTTAACATTAGGATTGTTAGTTTCTTCGTTTCATTTTTGCTCCTTTTACAATATGACCCTTAAAATTTTGCTTTTATACATACCAATAAAACAAATAAAAATAGCACCAGAGGAACACACTGGTTCTTATTATATTTTAGCCTTATTATTTTACACCTTGAGCTTAGCATGAAATAAAGAGGGGAAAAAATTGACTAGATTTTGATATTAAAAACCTTTTTACCCTGTATAGCGATGATAGTTAAATCAAGTGTATCTTGTTAAAGGAGATGTTTTACTAAAATATCTACAATATATAACTTTAACCTAAATTACACCAGAACATTTAAATAAGAAGTTGAAAATGACCGTCTTTTTCTGAAAAAATATATATCTTTTAATTTTAAAGTGCTATTTTTTAGTAAACAGGCCTTGTTGATTCTAATAACGAGAAAATAAACATTTTAAAAATACGGTTTTTTTTGCCTCCGTTTCTTAAGCCACCCTGTATTTATCAAAATAATTTTAAATTTATTTTAAAATAATATACTCTTATTATAGATATAAAATATTTCTTCGAGAAAAGTGTTTTTTTTTTCTACAATCTCATTTACTTACTTAAAAAAGGCTTTTATTACAGGGGAAAAACTTAAAGAAAACATAGCAGAGAAAATGGCGAGCAAAAATATTTGCTGATCTTTTTTTAGACAAGACAATTGGAGAATTTCAACGCAGCTCAAGAGTTGCTGAATATAATAAGCAAGATGGCTATAAGGTCTTTCGAAAAGTATACCATTCTCCATTGTAGTTGGCCAAATTTGCAATATTCCTTATCTCAGCTAAGACTTAAAGCTTAAATAGAGGTTTCGGATAATTATTTTCGAAGTAGGTACGGCCTAACCGAATATTAATTTTCAATTGCTATTGCGGGAATATTAACAATAAAAAGCATAATCAATTATTAGTAATAATTATATAGAAGAAGCTCCTCTAGTACTATTACAATATTTTTTACACATTTCGTGGTGGTTATTGTTACACTATTAAGTTTCTGGCATTATTTTTAATAATTATTTAACAAGTAAGTAAATCATTTAGCTTCATAACAGCGGCGGCGCCAGGGGGGGGGGGGGGGGGCAGGGCGGGCACCGGCCCACCCTAGATTGATGGATTCGGTTTTGTAGTGGCATTTCCGGGGGGAAGAGAGACTTCGCTAGGAAAGCTTTGAACGAGAAAAGTAGTGATATTATTGAAGAGAACGCGGACCTTTTTTTTTAGAAGTCACTTTTAATTTCGATAGTGCCCACTTAAAAATCATCGGGCCCACTTATGCACACCCATCCCAAAAATCCTGGGGCGCTGCTGCTTCATAAAACCAGCTATACAATCTAAATGTAAACATTTATTGTAGAATATATAAGTGTGTAATTATTAGCAATATAAATAAACTTTTTTATCTATCTCTATACTTTATAACAAATTTTGTTTACCTTAAAAAGTTCTAATAAAAAAAAATCACAGTTATAACGTATAGAGCGGTAAAAAAAAACAAGAGAATGTACAAATATGCTAAGAGCAAAGTAACATTCATTTCCACAATGTAAAAATATATTAAATTTCAGCATCAAATTTAATGTCATATGGAAGACTGAATTCGTGAAATTTACGTGAGGGGCAAACAGCAGTCTATGAGTCATCACGAGCAAAGAAGGAATGAAGTTTTCCATAAAGAAATAGGTGGCTATGATTTAACATTTTGACATTAGTTTTTATATTAATACACTTTTTTTAAATACATTTTTACCAGTAATTTTTTCACGGAAAAGGTCAGTATTCACCTGAAGACGACTTACCAGTTGAAATGCAGTGATTTTAAACAAATAAAGACAATGCAAGTCCAAAACTCTACTGCCGTTCAGGCCCTTTTAAGTTAAGACAAACTTTTCATGAATTATTTTAAATCAACGATAACAAAGTTTTACATATGTTGCTAAAATTAACACGCATGCTGTATAATAATTTTTAAAAATCGTTGTTGAAACATTTGCAGGCAAAAATATTTAGTTTAAAGAACAATCCTAAAATCCTGGGTTTTTAACGAGTATGAAATATGAATATTAGTGTTGTGTACTTGGCAAAATGAGCAATTCTGAAGAAAGTTTACCCTCTGATATAGAAGCAGCGGCAAACGAAACGACCTCAAGTTTAGTTTAATAAAACTGTTTTTTCCCCATTACATCACTAGTGCTGTAAGGGCATCTATTACAGCACTAGTGCTGTAATAGATGCCCTTACAAAACGCTTTACAGAACTGTAAAATTCATATTACTAAATGAAAGTAGATAAACATTTTTAATTTAAAAATTATTTACAGACACCAACATACCTACATTTAAAATATATTTATTTAAGCCTTCTTTGTTTTAACTACCAAACTGAACGACCTTTTTGGTAAAGGGAATGTTGAAGTGAATTCTAAAGTTAAAGTACTTATTGACTACTCACCTTGAGATATAGCAAAACAGAAATATACATTGTAGAAGAGTTAGAAAGAAACTTACCGTGAACGAAATTAGAAACTAAGGGAAAGAGGGTTTTGTTTCATTTCTACTCGACCAGTAGCGGCGGATTTTAAATATATGTGGGTGCAAAAGCAGCGGTGAAATGAAATATCACTATTTTTTTTTAAATCAGAAAAAAAACTATTATTCAAATATTTCCAAATTTATCATTTTTTATAGGATACAAGACATCACAGCTACAAAAAGAATAAAACGTTTGGAAATAAAATAGGCAATAATTTATTATCTTATTTTTGTAGCGTTAATATTTTATTATAATTTAACGTATCTGGCAGATGTTGACATTTACAGAATGTCTTATGTATATGCACTCTACAGGAATCTCGTAAACTATACAGGGTGTTACAAATTCGCGTGCGTACAAGGGGATCTCGAAAACGGTAAGATATACGAAGATGGTTAAATTGAGGCAAATTTGCCAATTTTAGGGCCTAATAAATTGGTGAAAAAAAAATTCGAATTATTCCGAATGCATTCGGAAATATTCGAAAAAACCAAAAGTTCCATTTTTGGTTTTTAATTTTTTGCTTTTTTATTTTTTACTTGGAAAAAAAATAAAAAATACTTTTTTATAGCCGTTATTCATGTTCTACAAGATGGTGTTTAGTTTTCAAATTCGCTGTTTTGTTCTTTAGTTACCAACGTCGAGTCAATTTTTTTAAATACGGACCTGAAATTTTAAATACAGTGTTAGGGATTTCTAAGCTTTAGAAATTTAATATAATATACAAGTTTTTAAAATTTTAACGTTTTGTCATAATCTAATAACACATTTTTCATTTTTTTTTTTCATTTCATTATGGTCCTGAACATTTAGAGCCAAACTAAAAAAACAAAAGATTTCTGATTTGAAAATTCCGTCCATTTTTACTGAAAGAGGCCTGATATTTGATATTTTGTAAGAAAAGAGACCCAAAGTCTCGGCCTGAAATATTTTTCTGTCCCTTTATTTTTGTTTCATGTTCCGCCTGAAACTAGCATCATCAGATCGTATAAACAGTAACAAAATTTTGAAATTGTTTTTAAAATAAACGTATGCGCATGACAGTAACATAACTAGATCACTCCAGTTACCTTATCTTTACTAGGGAGCATTATTTTTTTTCTGTTTTACAGTATTTCGGTCTAGGTCTAAGATAAGGATATACGTTATATTAATAAAATACTAATAAAAAATAATGTAACTTCTCCTGCCTTAAAAACTTGCTTACTTCCTAGAATATTATGACGGTAAATCTTCTTGAAAAAATAAATGGTCTAAACACCATAACTTCCTGTAATGTAATTTTAATATTTTAGAAAGCACCGGAGAAAGCACCGGGTCCCGCAGATCACCGAAGTTAAGCTGTGTCGAGCGCGGTTAGTACTTGGGCGGGTGACCGCTTGGGAACACGGCGTGCTCTTGCCTCAAGGAAGAGTGTAAAATGAATCGACACCTAGCCATCCTATTCACGCCGGACAGGCCGGATGAGATCGGATATCTCGTAGGATGAAGGTGCCGTTTCACACTCCCCAGTCGGTAGATCACATTTTGTGGTTGATGACCGGTTCAAGATGGCCTACGTAGTCGGCGAACCGTAAAAAAAAAAAAAAGAAATCCAAAAAATAATTGCCAGGGCCATGATAGTAAAGAATGGATAATTTGAAATACTAGTGATGTGTTATTTGATAACAAAACATTAAAATTTTAAAAACTTTTAAATTGTATTAAATTTCCCAAAGTTTAGAAGTTCTTAAAACTGTTTTGAAAATTCCATATAGATGAAACAGATGCAAATTAGATTAGGTTACGGAAATTGAAAATAAAATTGTTTCAAATAAGATAATTTGCACCTATTCTTATTGACGATGGGTTTTTAAGTCCGAAACGTGTTTTTAATACCATGTGTAGTATGTATCATATATGTCATTGAATTATAAAGGAGAATTTGGAAATTAAAAATATTAAAATAAAATTTCCCCACTATTAAAAAAATCAAAGTTGATGATGGTTTAAAAAAAAAATAAAACATCAGATGAAAAATGAAATTATTACACTAACTTGTAGAGGCTAAAAAATGGTAATGAGGAAGCAAAGTTTATATTAAGACATCTCTTGAAATAAAATATAAACGAAATCGCGAAAATTCGGTTTTCCCAAATATCTTATAAGATTTACGAGGTCCTTCCAGAGTGCATCCCTGTCTGAGACACCCTGTATATTTCCCTATATTGTGGGTGCTTTGGCTCTATTGCATTCACGGAGTCGCCTCCGTTGTTCTGTATTTTTACCATTCTTTTCTACTATGATGTTTTGTTTCACGATATTTCAAAGCAACACTTTGTACTGAGTTATCCTACAACGTAAGTTCTTTGGAGGTCAGACTAAAGCTACTTTACATTAAAACATAGCTTATCCAGTTTACAAATAATCCTGCCAAAGTAAGAGCACCAATAGCTGCGTAAGTTGTAGCTGAATTACATGGGAGTTCCAAGCCTGTCTGACTTTCACAAACGCAAACTTTTATATCCATGTTATTTCTCTTTTCTGATAAGCAACCAGTTCTTATGACGTCAGACTTAGTCCGTACTCTCGTACAAAGGTGGGTTTGGTAAGTAACTAAAACGGAAAATAAGGCGAGGATCAAGTAATGATAAATTTTACCCCAACTATCACAGGATATATGTTACAACTTATAAAAAAATATATAGTATGAGAATAATAATACCGATTTAGTAAGATATATTATTGGTCCCGAGCCAACCTTTAAGAATTTAAAGTAATACAGGGTGCAGGATGTTTTGAAAATAAGTTGTTATATTTGAATGGGTGAGTTCTTGGGCGTCCTAGAAAAACACTTCATCGTTCCTAACCATTTTCGTTAAAGTCAAAATATGCTTTAAGAATTTCAGCGCGATTTGCTTTTTCTGGTAATAGATTTTGCAGTATATTATTAACATTTGTTATAATTTCAGATGGCGTATTTTCACACTCTAATTCTGAATACACGATAAATAAGTTAAACACTTTACAATTATTACTGCTTTCTAAAATTTGTTCTTTTTAATAAATTGAGGTGGTCTGTCAAATTGGACTAGGATCTTCATTGATTAAAATTTTAAGCGAGGCTAGGCCTATAACTCCTCTTAATTATTAATAAAACATTAGCTAAAAACTAGTACATTAAGTTCGTGTTGTGTGGGGGGTTTGAACCTGGGTCCCTCGTTGTCGTGGTAGCCTGTATGGACCTGCCTGGTGTTGTGGTTGGTGTGAATGGTGGATTAACGGGTTCTAGCTTTGTTCTGCTATGTTGAAGTAATTGTTGCTGGTGTTCGTGATGTAGTCTTGGATCCTTTCCATTTTAAGGTCTCTGTGTAATCTGGTATTACGTACAAACCATGGTGCGTTAGTTATTATTCGTAGCAATTTGTTTTGATATGTTTGTATTTTGCTTTTCTCCGTCATGCAGAGTGTTGACCATGATGGGGCGGCATACAGTAGTGCTGGTCTTATGCATAGTTTGTAGATGGTAACTTTGTTGCGGATGTTTAGCTTGCTATTTCTATGTATTAGTGGATAGTACTGGTGTAGGAGCCTGTTTGCTTTGGTTAATATTTGGGCCAGGTATTCCTTCCAGATAAGCTTGGAGTCGAAGTGTAAACCCAGATATTTGGCTTTTTTGGACCATGTCAGTTGGGTGTTATTTAATATGATTTGCCTGGGTAGCGGTTTCCTAGATTTGGTGAATATAATGGCCTGTGTTTTTTGTGGGTTTAGGGTGATTTTCCATTTAGTCATCCATTTGGCTATTTCGTTTATGTGTCTTTGGAGTCTTACTGCAATGGTGTTCATATATATTGCTTTTGTAACCATGGCTGTATCGTCGGCGAACAGAAACAGTTGGTTTTCGGGATCATATGTTCAAATTAAATAGTGTGCCTTGCATTTCAACACTAGTGTTTGCGCGTATTTTTTTTCAACACTCGTGTGATATACGGTGCTTTCTAGACAAATTAACCGTGCTTTTTTTTTCTCATTTTAATCAAAATAATTAGACCGATTAATACAACCACATTTTTTCCAATAAAAACTTTTACCGGTTATCAAACATTTAACAACGTTTTTAGTATAAACGGAAAGATAATTTAAATTGATTAGAATTTTATACTTAACAATGACTTAATGAAGAAATACGTATACTTAATGTATTGTCATCGTTAACATAATGGTCAAATTAACAATACCGCCTGATTAATATAGGCAAGACCATACATATTGATAGAAGAGTTTTGGACTTGCATTGTCTTTATTTATTTTGTATCACTATCACTAGTGATATAAAACAAATAAAGACAATGCAAATCCAAAACTTTTCTATCAGTCAAGAAACATCATTGTCTCCAACCTTCAAACAGACACCATACGTATTGTTATCAGATAAAATACTGTGATAGTGTACCATATCATATGGTTAAAATATGACGATATATTTTTTGAACGGCAGTAGAGTTTTGGACTTGCATTGTCTTTATTTGTTTAGAATCACTACGTTTCAACTGGTAAGTATCTCCAGTCGTCTTCAGGTGAATACTGAATAAGTACGGTAATTACAGCTCTATTTATACTAGGCAGGTGCTGTGACGCATGACTAGTGGGCGGAGTCATGCGTGTTGCTAGGTGATGACGCATAACTGGATGAGTCATGCTTGATGAGTCATGCTCGATGACGTCATGCTCGATGAATCATGCGTTTAACTCTTGGGTGGTCTTATTCTAAGATTACATTTACTTAACAAGGGTTTCCAGACGTTTCTCATATCTAATGAAGGCTTACTAAAGCAACCTGGATTTTGGTGTATGGTAGCAGCTTCCTTAAACTTCCTCTTCCTCCAGTACGGTTCTTTTTGCAGGATTTCCGCTTTTGTCCACATGATATGATGGCCGTGCGTCCAGGCGTGGTCAGCTGCACCTGATTTTTCGGTCTCTCCTTTTCGGGTATTATTCCGATATTCTTTAATCCTTACTTCTAGTGGTCTTAGTGTCTCACCAATGTAAGACTGGCCGCATTCGCAGGGGATCTGGTAGACACAATTTTTCTTGTCTTTCTGGCTTACTGGTCTCGTCTTCGTTAGGTGGCTTCTTAAAGTGTCTCTAGAGCTGAATACTGTTTCGATGTTGTATCGTTTTCCTAGTCTTCTTATTTTCTCAGATACTTCTTTGACATACGGAATATTGAGTATTGGTTGGCACGAAATATCGGTAAGGAAGAAACAATCGCTCTCACAAAACTTCGTAAGGATACTAATATCAAGATTCTACCAGCCGACAAAGGAAACGCAACTGTCATCATGGATGTTCAGACATACGACCAAAAAATCGAGGAAGTTGTGCAAAAAGGAAACTACACAAAGAAGAGTCTACCGAACACTTAAGAAATTTGAGCGGTACATTCCAGAAAAGACGCGGAGACGCCTGACACCACACCACAGTAAACCACCACACCTCTATGGCCTGCCAAAAATACACAAACATAATATGCCTCTAAGACCAATTACAAGCTCCCGTAACTCCCCTACATATGAACTAGGTAAATTTTTACTTCCCCTACTCCAACCACTTCAAGGAAACAGCACGTCATTTGTAAAGAACTCGCAACACTTTGCACAAATAATAGGAGAAAAGGAAGTACAACCAGGAGACCAACTGGTCAGCTTTGACGTCGAAAGTCTTTACACCAACGTCCCTATAAAAGACGCACTTAAGGTCATCAGGAGCAGACTTGAGGAAGACTTGACCCTACAAGAAAGAACACCGCTACCTACAAATGCCATCATGGAACTATTGGAATGCTGCCTTAACAATTCTTATTTTCAAGAAAAAGATAGATTCTTTAGCCAAGAGGACGGACTACCAATGGGCTCATCTCTCTCGCCCATAATCGCCAACATTTATATGGAATGGTTCGAATTCGAAGCAATAAAACAAGCAAAGAAGAAACCAAAAATATGGCTTAGATATGTGGATGACACCTTCATTATTTGGAACGGAAACGAGGATGAACTCAGAGAATTCTTACATCACATTAATAACTTTGCACCGACAATTAAATTCACCATGGAAAAAGAAGAGAACAACCAATTACCTTTTCTAGACGTCAATGTAGAGAAAAATGGCAACACCTTTCTAACCTCAGTGTACAGAAAACCTACACATACAGGGCAATATCTCAATTATACATCAAACCACTCAAACAACACAAAACATGGCATAGTAAGAAACCTTGTGGATAGAGCAATTACTCTCTGTAACTCAAACGAAGCTCTCAAAAGAGAAACTAACCACATCAAGACCGACCTCAACAAGAATGGCTATCCCATGAAACTGATTGACACAATATTGAAAAATCGCAAGAATCGGCCAAACACACGTAAAGCAGAGAAAGAGATACAACCAATACTCAATATTCCGTATGTCAAAGGAGTATCTGAGAAAATAAGAAGACTAGGAAAACGATACAACATCGAAACAGTATTCAGCTCTAGAGACACTTTAAGAAGCCACCTAACGAAGACGAGACCAGTAAGCCAGAAAGACAAGAAAAATTGTGTCTACCAGATCCCCTGCGAATGCGGCCAGTCTTACATTGGTGAGACACTAAGACCACTAGAAGTAAGGATTAAAGAATATCGGAATAATACCCGAAAAGGAGAGACCGAAAAATCAGGTGCAGCTGACCACGCCTGGACGCACGGCCATCATATCATGTGGACAAAAGCGGAAATCCTGCAAAAAGAACCGCACTGGAGGAAGAGGAAGTTTAAGGAAGCTGCTACCATACACCAAAATCCAGGTTGCTTTAGTAAGCCTTCATTAGACATGAGAAACGTCTGGAAACCCTTGTTAAGTAAATGTAATCTTAGAATAAGACCACCCAAGAGTTAAACGCATGATTCATCGAGCATGACGTCATCGAGCATGACTCATCAAGCATGACTCATCCAGTTATGCGTCATCACCTAGCAACACGCATGACTCCGCCCACTAGTCATGCGTCACAGCACCTGCCTAGTATAAATAGAGCTGTAGTTACCGTACTTATTCAGTATTCACCTGAAGACGACTGGAGATACTTACCAGTTGAAACGTAGTGATTCTAAACAAATAAAGACAATGCAAGTCCAAAACTCTACTGCCGTTCAAGAAACGTCATTGTCTCCAACCTTTAAACAGACACATGACGATATATATTTGACAACGATAACAATTTTATTTTCTAAAATTTGATAGATATACCAAGCTAGCAATATTCTATTGTTTACCCACAACAATACAATTTTTAGAGAGCAAGGCGATCAAACTAGAATTGGGAGGAAAACTATAAAACTTTGCAAATATGTGTATGACTAGTATGATTGCAGTGAAAGAAATGTGTATTTTAAAAGAATTTTTCTTTTTACAGAGTGGCCCAAATTTTTTTATAAAATATACTTATATAATTTTCATTATATTTTATATAATTTTAATTAAGTAAGTATATTTTATATAATTCTTTTTATTATATTTTATATAATTTTAAATTACTTTTTCCAATAGATGTTTTTTTAAAAAATTACTTTAAAATTACCCATATTTATAGCTCATAACTTAATTTATAATATTATAATAATATTAGATCAGTTTTCCATCAATAACACATTCATTTAAAAAAAAGGTTAATATCACTGCTTATTTTGCAGGTTCTGGCAAACTTTTACAAAAGTTTAAACAACTTATTATTAGAGTGGTATGCCCAAATTATTTTTCTACAATGAATTCGTCAAAACCAAGCTTGAGTTGATGTTTATTAATATTGCTCTGATGACACTGGCCCTTAAAATTAAATTTGGTATATATAATAATAATAATAATAATAATAATAATAATAATAATAATAATAATAATAATAATAATAATAATAATAATAATAATAATATTTATAACCAAAATGGTAGTTATTTGTGCCAAAGACCACAACAATAAATGATATACAGGGTGTTCATTTGAAAACTTCCCATCACGGATTTATCGAAAACCACTGATTAAAACGAAAAACGCCGAGACACGTCAAAAGATGTGCCAAAGGGGACAACTTTTTAGCCAAAAACTACTTTACCCCCTATTACCCTCTGCCCCCCGCGGTCATCCCCTTAAAAATTTTAAATGACAAGGGGTATCAAGTAATAGCTTGTTTCAAAGGTCTTTCAAAGTGCTTTATTTTTTAAAATAGGTCCATTCGTTTTCAAGAAAATTAGAAAAATCTTTATTTATCTTAATTTGTACAGATAGAATAGTTGCTAAGGAAAAGAAAGAATTTAATTGGCTCTCAGTTACCTTTGTGACAATCTCGGGATAGTGAAAATTAATTTATTGATTCGCATTTTTCTTCCAAAATGGTTTACACACTAGCCAAAAGAGTGGAAATTATTCTAATTTATGGTGCCCAAAATCAATGTGCTCGGCAAACTGCCGTCACATTTAACGCCAGACATCCGGAAAAGATAACTTCGCATAGGTATGTTTTGGACCTTGTTACTAAATTTACTCAAACTGGATTTGTTGCAAATAAAAAACGGAATCATCGTAGAGTTTTGGATGAAGCCGCTCAAGTTGAAGTTTTGGGTCATTATCAAATATATTTCCAGCAAGATGGCTCTCCTCCTCACTATGTTCTTCCGGTTCGGCAATGGCTAGACGACGAGTTTCCAGATAAATGGATAGAGCGAAGAGGGCCAATAGAATGGCCTGCTAGATCTCCTGACTTAACGCCATTAGACTTTTTTCTATGGGGCCATTTGAAATCTATTGTGTTCACTCCCCAACCTGAAACGTTGGATGAACTTCGTCGACGCATCATCGAAAGCTGCCATAATCTCCCACAACATGTTTTTAAAAATGTCCGTCGGGAATTTGAACATCGCCTATATCATTGTTTGGCCAATAACGGGAACATTTTGAACAATTATTAAAATAAAAAGTGATATTTTCGTGTGTTTTTTTCTGAACAAATTAAGATGAATAAAGATTTTTCTAATTTTGTTGAAAACGAATCGACCGATTTTAAAAAATCGAACGTCAAAATAACGCACTTTGAAAGACCTTTCAAACAAGCTATTACTCAATACCCCTTGTCATTTAAAATTTTTAAGGGGATTACCCTGTGGGGCAGAGAGTAAAAGGGGGTGAAGTAGTTTTTGATTAAAAAGTTGTCCCCTTTGGCACATCTTTTGACGTGTCTTGGCGTTTTTTCTTTTAGTCAGTGGTTTTCGATAAATCGGTGGTGGGAAGTTTTCAAATGAACTTGTAATAATTATACTATAATTAAATAACTAAATATTGGTGAGAGAAATGAACCAGTTGGCACAAAAAGGTAGGATTTTGATTAGAAATTATTCAGTCTTCCAATCCGACCCTAAGAAAATGTGTTTTAAAATATTGTTTTAAAGTAAAATAGTTTAAGTTTGTTATATCAGATTGTATATTATTGAACCATTATATTTAAAAGGGGTTTTATATTTTGCTGTACGATGTGTTGGTAAGGTTTGATCATTATGTTGTCAATAGATTTGAGTAACACGATAATATCTTCTAAGGTTTGCTGAAAATCTAATGAAAATATTTCGTAATTTGGTATAGCAGAAATAGTACTTATACTTGCAGAATGAAATGTTTATTACTCAGCAGATGTATACGCTATCCTAACCCTGCGCTGAGAGAAAACCTTCCAAAATCATAATTTGATGATTTTCTCACTGTTCATGGAATCTTTTTTTCTCTAATATTATAATCTCAAGGCTGCGTTAAGATTATATTAATTTACACTTTTCTTCTTAATTTAATTTGTTCTCCGAAAGATGAATGCTTCTGAATTTAAAACATGTAGAGAATTTCGATTTTAAAATGGAGGCAGACTACGAGTTCTTATTTCTTTCCTTCTAATTATCCACTCCATTTTAAATGGACTATTTCTTTAAATTGAAATAAAATGATTTTCAAAAATAAAGGTTTGATACATTTTTCTGTGTGTAATTTATTTATCCAACCTCTTATGCTATACAAACGGGAATGGGATTTAAAAAACTTACTTAAACCGTTGAAGGAAACAGTGTATTTTACACAGGACTGACTGTCTGATTTTCGACACGCTACGGCAGATTTGTCCGTTTCCCATAATTCTGCTACATCAGGCATCGTTATTGTGTCGGCTAAAAGAAATTAACAATGTTTATGTTATTAGATTATTCATAATAGTATGTTATGTTCTACGACCAAAAACTTTTGAATATTGATACTTTCAAATTATTATATTTGAAAAGCAAGCAATTCAAGAGATTTTTGTTCTATGCATATGCTATCTCCCACTAGTTTTTGCAATACACTAGGTCGAATATATAAAAATCTTAAGAAATTTATAAAACCGTATTGGGGAATATTATATTGCCCCTTTATAATTAACTTTTAAAACTTTAATTAATTGTTTCGTCTGTAATCTAACATCATAATGTCAATAGTGTTAAATTATTACTTTAAATTAAAATAACATCGGATACTGATTTCTTATACAATAAAATACACTACTGCCTAACAAGGGCGAATTTACAAGGGGGAGGGTGTTATTATCCCCACCCCCACCCCCTATGGAAGATCAAAGGTGCCCAAAATATTTTCTCACCTCCCGGTGAAAACATATTTTCTTGAAAGGAAAAGCTAAATCCGTCCTTGATTTTAATAAATTACACAAATTGTTTGAACTGTCAAAGTTTCAAAACCTATTTCTTGTTATACACGGAGCAAACTTGTTTTATTATAACTGATTGTAAAGTTTTTTAAGTATTTTGTATAATAATTATGATAATATAT
Source organism: Polydrusus cervinus (assembly GCA_935413205.1). Lineage (NCBI taxonomy): Eukaryota > Metazoa > Arthropoda > Insecta > Coleoptera > Curculionidae > Polydrusus > Polydrusus cervinus. The sequence goes on from OW284514.1 coordinate 51,754,129, forward strand.
AGTATCAGATTATATTACGTGTTAAAAAAATTATATTAAAACCAATTTATTAGACAGATAATTTTTTATAATAATATACAGGGTGTCCCACCGGGAACCGCTGCGATCTATATATGGAAAACTATTCATAGGAAAATTTTGAAAATTTGACAGTATGTTAATGCTGATGGGGGCGACCGGGCTGAAATATTTTCATAATGGTGGCACTTCCGGTTATACCGGAAGTAAGTGTCAACTTGCTTATTTTAAATAGGACACCCTATATATTATTACATTTTTGCGTCCTACGTAAGATTTTAGGCAGATTTTCTATATCATGTTCTATATCTATGTCTAAGCGTTTTTGACATATTCGAATATTTATAATGACGTTGGCAAGCCTTAAAATAGTTATTAATTTTTTCTATAAAGAAGCCTTATTTATTTAATTTAAGTGGGATTCCTTTTTATAAAGGGCCTGCTTTAATAGATTTTTATAATATTTTAATAACTATTAATACAGGGTGTTTAAAAAATAAGATTAAAAATTAAATTGAAGAAACAGCAAAAAGTCTAGATTTTCAAATGGAAACACCCAAATTTTATAATTATTTCTTATTTAGCATTAAAAATAAGGGTAAGTTTGTATAAGGTTGTATATCCCCAAAATTTTTAGTTTTCGAAATATTGCCAATTTAATATTTTTATAGGGGGATTTTGCTGCAGCTTTTAAACGACTGGCTATGACGACATTGAAAAACAAACAAATGATAAAAAAATCTATGAAGCTGTCACTTACCATTTGAACATTATCAATAATCATGCCTGGGCGCTTAAATTATACATACGAAGATTTTTTGAACTTATTTATTATTTATGGAGAATGTGAACAACAAGAACATAATATGACACATTTGAAATTCGATACCCGCAAAAACAGAAGCCATCACAATGTGCCTATTAATGGGATGTTGAAATGGTAAGTAAGCGACAGCTTTATAGATTTGTGAGCATTTGATTGTTTTTAATTTTTTAGCATTTGATTGTTTTTAACGCCGTCATAGCCAACTAAGAATAACTTAACTTAAAATCTGCAGCAAAATCGCCATATAAAAATATTAAATTGACAATATTTTGATAACTAAAAATTTTGAGGATATACAACCTTATATAAACTTACCCTTATTTTTAATGCTAAATAAGAAATAATTATAAAATTTGGGTGTTTCTATTTGAAAATCCAGACTTTTTGCAGTTTTTTCAATTTCATTTTTAATCTTATTGTTTAAACACCCTATATTAATAGTTATCAAAATGTTATAAAAAATCCATTAAAGCAGGTCCTTTATAACAAGTAATCCCACTTAAATTAAATACATAAGGCTTCTTTATAGAAAAAACTAATAATTATTTCAACGCTTGCAAACGTCATTTATGACATAAAAATTCGAATATGTTAAAAACGCTTAGACCTAAATATAGGACATGGTATACAAAATCTGCCTAAAATCTTGTGTAGAATGCAAAAATGTAATAATATATAGGGTGTTGTATTTAAAATAAGCAAGTCGACACTTACTTCCGGTATAACCGGATGTACCATCATTATAAAAATATTTTAGCCCGATCGCCCCCATCAGCATTAGCATATTGTCAAAATTTTCCTATGTATAGTTTTCTATTATATAGATTGAAGCGGTTCCCGGTGGGACACCCTGTATAAGGATCGCAAGTATTAAGTCAAATGCCCTGTACTATGCTGGTACTTACAAGAAAATATTATAGGGTCTTTACATGGAGTATTAGTATTATTGCCAATAATAAGATAGTCTGCACATGTCATATCTACCACGTCACCATCTTCATCAGTTGGTACATTAAAGTCTGGTCCAAGCCATGTGTAGGACAAACAGTATATTCCTTCGGGGTTTAATTCGTTTTGACCACAACAAAATCCTAAAAGGTAAATATTTTGTAGACAGCCAGTAGGGACAGAGAAAGAGCAGTAAATATTAAAACTTGTTTTAAAATTATAAATTCAATTTATTTTGAAAAAGTTCGGCATTGCCACATCCAAATCATTGGTGATATTATGCAAGCCAACAAAATCCTGCAAATTTATTTTTCAGGCCGTAAAATCTTCGCACTGGCTGATACCTGAAACCTGATTCTCGATTCGCTGGAAATAATTATAATTGCCGCTGAATATGAAACAGGTTTTTACAAAATTGTTTGTGTGGATTCCGAGAAAATCACGTTTGAAATAGCGTTTAGAGGGATTTTGTTGATTTGAAAAATGTTACCATGATCGTTAATGCACGTAAAATTCTAGTATCTAGCATCTAGTAAGTAATCTAGTATCTATACTCATACTCTTGTCTTACATATTATATACAACTGCGAGGCACTGATTCGAAGAAGATTCAAAATCTTATGAGGAATCCATAATGGTGATTACCTCCCGCAGCACCATTATAATCATTGCAGCACAAAGCTTTTATAATTAAAAGATAATTAAGACATTGGTAATGATATGAGCAACCAAAATAGTAGTTTGTAGAACAAGAGTGGATGTCTATATCTCACAAGGAAATAAATTGAGCACGACGCAGTAGGCGAGTGCGATATGGACAATTAACTCGATTTGAACAGTATAATTTTTTTCTACTCCCACATGGAAATTTGCTGTTTTCTTTACACTTTAGTGGCGGGTAAAGTAGGCTATTCCAATTAACTGTGCGGCCAAATTTTATAACAATCTTAGATAGGTAATGAAACTGACCAATCACAGTAGTCAATTACAGAGCAGCCAAATTTATATGTTGTAAATTCCTTTTCTGACAATTAAGAGAAGTTAGGTTAACAATATGCTTTAAAAATATGCAAATCTGTCAGATGAAATTTGTTCTTTTTAAATTTAAATCAAAAGATTTATCTCAGAGTCTATGTATACACAATATTTTCCTAAAGAGTACACGAAATGGTGTAAAAATTGAAGGTATAATAACAAAATACCTACCAAAATATATTTCCACCAAATTATTGTTATTTTCTGACCGAACTAAAGATTTGCGCACAGACGCACTTTCTTATTTCAAAAATATCTTTATTTTCACTCCTTTCTAGACAATTACTACAAGCTTTGCATAAAATGTACTATATATCAACCAAATGAACGTTTTCTTACTAACCTTGGTTATTTTTTCCATATAAATAATATATTATTATAAATATTTGTGCACGGGGATATTTTCTGATATATGAACGGGGATACAACCCCAATTGATATTAAAACTTTTATTATACGCAACAAACATAGAAAATTAATTGATAATTCTTCCTTAAATGGTGGAACATAAAGATAATCCGATAAAACAGACGAAATTATAAGATTTCTAGAAAAAAATCCAATTTTTACTAAAATTTTTAAGGTTACGTTACTTCTACTTTCAGTATTGCTACCTCTTTCCACGTTAACAGTGTTGCTAGTTTGTAAATTGGCGATTATTTTGAAAAATTTGACCATGGCGAACGTTAAAAATGCATATTAATGGACAAAATCCATTTTAAAGTGTTTAAAACTAATTATACAGTACTTTGTTGTACTTTCGGAGTTATAATTCTTACGAAAGCAGAAATAAACCTGACAAACCTATTTTTCTTCTGTGCATTTCAGTAAAACCATTATTAATCAAAATACCTGGTTGAGAAAATAAATTGTTCGTTTTTATTAATACATATATCGCTTTTTGTCTGTTATTCAGCAAAAAGCCGAATGTGAGAAAGATATATATATTCAAAAATGAGTTTGTTTAAATATAAGAACTTACCCAAATCGATAAATATGTTACAGTGTAATTTGGTCCATGGGTTTGCCATCAAAATTAATTTTTGTTCAATTGTTTTTGATAACCGTTCTCACAAGTTCATGGCCAATTTAGAAGACAAGGTATGATGCCTAATTTAAATTTTTAGCATGAAGTTCGGAAGTTAAGTTGTAGAAAAAATATACTGTACAACTGGAGTGGATTGTTTATATTGCGCTCGGAAGTTTTGCTTTTTGCGTTTTACTTCCTCGTGCGATATAAAACACACAACTAAGTAGGTATGTATACTACTGAATTAAGTGAAAAATAAAAACAAAACTTTTTAATCACACAGTAAATCACGTAAAAATGATATCTATAACCGTAAGTTTCGCGAAGCCTAAACCTTAAGGTTAGGCGAACCAATGCTAAAACAATGGTGCATACGACTGATCTATTTTTAAATTGCCCTTCATCATAATGCAATTTGTTACATGTTGTTTGCGTGACTAACGTCACGTAACCGTAGCAATGGTGAATATTAAAGTCATGTTGGGCGTTGGGTCGTCACTTGCTTTGAGCTAACGGTCACGGTCGGTTGGGGTGCGCCAAAATGCACGAGTGTTTATAGTTATTATCCATCGGAGTTAACCGTGGCCCTATTATGCATAGCTACATTCGAATTAAATTAATATTATTAATTCGAACATAATTATTTTTTAAGGGCTAAAATGGTAGCCGTATTGGTACATTAATATTTAATATTGTCGAAAAAATTTCCTCCTGGTTTTATTTTTCTTAGTGCAGAGCTCCTTCACCTACTTCACCTGACGAGCCGCCACTGTTATAGTCCGGGGTGGCCGCTCTCAACGAAGGATTCCATAGCATCTAAACTACTTAATAAAAAGTATATTGGGCACCTTGGCCATCACGGTGCTGCCAACTCACGCCGTTCGATTTCTCTTTATTGCCACATGGTAAAACTTGGTTTTCTAAACTCCTTTGCAAACGCCTTATTCTAAAGCACTCAGTTACACTCATCCTTAAAAAAATTATATCAAAAACAGCTTTGTAAAATATGCATTGTGCTTATCAATAATTATGGGTAAAAATATTTGCACTTTGTTAATCTGCTCTTGTTTTAAGTAGCTATTTTTTGAAAACCAGGATTTGTCTACGTTTAACCCGATAACATTGTGTGTCTATCACATTCGAATATTTATCTGTGGATTTAAAATATTTAAAACACGCGCAAATAATACCTATAACGTTAATGGTAATAAATTTTATTTACATTTTTAAACAAAAATACAATGTATTTTTTTTGGACTTTGTTGTGCAAATGTTTTTTTTTAAATAATAATTAATTTTGTGAAAACAAAAACATTTTTATCGACAAATAAAAAAGTGTTTTTTTAATTTTTGTTTGTTAAAAAATTGTAAAGTATGAAGCAAACTAATGAAAATATATCCTAGCCCCGAAGGAAATAACTAACAAAGATTGTTAATAATATTTAATACTAAGTAAACATGATTTTCTACTTATAAAATTTAATTCAATTTGTTTTTTATGTTCTATCTGCACAAAGAGAAAGGACCCCGCACAAAGCTTATGGGAAAAGGCTTTCGGCTAATTTTTCTGAATTTTTAATATTTTCTAGATCTTGACGTCTTCCTTAAAAGTGTCCAGGGCCGTAATCCAATCCTATGACTAGTTTTTGAGTTATGGCCTTTTAAAGTTGACAACTTCTTACTTTGAGATTTTATGCATTATCTGGAGTTTTCACTTGTTTCTTAAAAATTATCAACTTTTTTATTTTTTTTTATTGATGGACAAGTAGGCCTTAAGTTTTCTTTCACTTATATAGAAATAAAATATGTACAGGATGTTGAATAATTTATAGGAAGATTAAATAAATACTACTATTAGAAAACTATGAAAATCCAAAAAAAATATTTTACATATTTTTTGAACTTTGAAAACAAACGGCTAGATTTTGTTCATATTTTAATATCTTGTAGCACAAAGCTGTGGATGAAAACAAATGGGTTTAGGTTGACGTAGAATATATTGCCGGGTATTTTATTTTTCAAAAAAAAATTGTAAATTCACCTGAAAACGTAATAAACAACTTTTAATCGATTTAATTAATTATTATGCCAATCTGTAATAATTTTCTTTTACAATAATTATTCACAACATTAACACATTCTTATCTTGGATATACAGGTTGAACCAGTTAGAATAATTTACACAAGTAAAAACTTTTAAATATAGAAAAATTAAAAACTGTTTTTATTATTTAATGACAAAATAGTATTGTTAAATTATAAAATATTTTTTCGTAAAATCTTTGACTCTTGTACATGATACGATTAGATTATCTTCGAGTCATACCAAAATGTTTTTTTTTCGTCATTTATATTTTTTAATTTCCTACATTTAAAAGTTTTCACTTGCGTAAATCATTGTAACTGGTTAACCCTGTATATCTAAGATAAGAATGTGTTAGAGAATAATTATTGTAAAAGAAAATTGGTACAGATTGGCATAATAATTAAATGAAATAATTAAAAGTGGTTTACTATATTTTCAGGTGAATTATCAAAATCCAGGCAATATTCTACGTCAACCTATAACCATTTTTTTTAATCCACAGCTTGGTGCTACAAGATATTAAAATATGAACAAAATCTAACCGTTTGTTTTCAAAATTCAAAAATTCATTAAATTTGTTTTTTGGATTTTCATAATTTTTTAATTGTAGTATTTATTTAATCCGCCTACAAATTATTCAACATCCTGTACATATTTTATTTCTATGTAAGTGTAAGAAAACTTAAGGCCTACTTTTTCATCAATAAAAAAATAAAAAAAAGTTGATAGTTTTTAAGAAACAAGTGAAGACTCCAGACAATGCATAAAATCTCAAAGTAAGAAGATGCAAACTTTAAAAGGCCATAACTCAAAAACTAGTCATAGGATTGGATTACGGCCATGGACACTTTTAAGCAGGACGTCAAGATCTAGAAAATATTAATAATTCAGAAAAATTAGCCGAAAGCCATTTCCCATAAGCTTTGTGCGGGGTCCTTTATAACACAACGTATAAAAAGTATAATAATATTTATTATAATTTCCAGTATTACAGGGTGGCCCGCTCTCATCGCAGGATTTCATAGCATCTAAACTACTCAACTTTTTAATATTTCTCAAAAACAGCGTTATAAAAAGTAATTAAATTTACGATTTAAAATTATACAGGGTGGCCCAAATAGTCAGGGTATTTTTTTTCCGAGGACCCGTCCGTGGGCCGGATGCACTTAAGCCAGGTTTGGCCCATTGTGCTCACCCTGTTTGGTTGTTAGACCGACTCCGTGATTCCAGTTCCTTGCACTAGTTTGTGCAGGTGAACTGGGAAGAGGGCAAGGATTTTGGTTGCCCGAGTATTTGTTGCACCTTCTGATCCAGTGACTCGCAATGGCAAACTATGTGCTGTACAGTTTCCCCGTCTTGTCCGCATAATCTGCAATCAAGGTCTCCATTGTACAGTTGCATTCTGTGCAGATGGTTCTTGACAGCCATGTGTCCTGTCAAAATTCCTGTAATAGTTCTCAGCTGGTTCTCGTTCAATTAAAGTAGCTGTTTCGTAAGTCTTGGGTATGGAGTCCCAATGAAGCTTTTACTGTGGTGTAATCCCGGGCTGTTGCTCCAGTGGATTTTGTGTTCACTCCTAATCCAACGCTTGATGGCATCTCGTACTGTGTAACTTGGCACTCCGAGTGCCGGTTCTGGACCAATGAATGTATTTTCTTAGCCTTTCCTTGCAAGTTTATCATAGTCAGGGTATATCCAACATGCTTTTTATAAAGAAGTTTAGATGCTTTGGCCTTTTGCGTTGCGAGTGGGTCACCCTGGACCATAATCTAGTATAATATCGTTTACAATAATATTATTATATTTCATTTACTGACATTGGTGATGTTATTTTGTAATATTCATCGTGCGAGGCTTGTCCATTAGGTCATTTGGTCAATTACCCACCTACAAATTTGACCCACCTAATTAATTTATGTTTCAAAAAAATTAGAAATTATTATCCTAAAAAAAATTGGAATAGTCCAATATGTGTCATGTGGAAAGTCCCCAATGTAGATCGAACTAATCGAAACACTTCGCTCGGCCGGGCCCTAAGCCAGGTATTTTACTTTAGCTTACGGTTGACCTTTAAGTTTATATTGAATTAGAATATTACATAAATGAATTGGAAACTAAGTGCGAAACAAACATACGTGCTCTCTGAAGTTAAAAAGAGACGGGAAAGTGACAACTCCGGACGTCAATTTCGCCACACTTCGAGTATAGTCGGTCAGTTGTTTAATCACGTTCAATAGGCATGTACAGAAACAGAATCGAACAGCTTCGTAATTGATGCATGCTATAGCAATTAAAACTATGGCCATTTAACAGTTATTGTTAGAAATTAACCTCTGTGAAACGTTTTCGTAAAGTGTAAAATTATTAAATTTTATGTAGGTAGGGGAGAGGGGGGCAAAAGTAAACAGGTGGGCAAGAGTAGACAATGCAATAACATTTCTAATTAATAATTTTTTCGCTGCCAATGGTCACAGTAGGGTAAACCATGTGCTTTTAGTTCTCTGTGCAACTTTGGTTTGAATTTCCTCAAAAACTAAGCCGAAAATAAGGTAAATTTATTTTTATTAATATACGATGTAACAATAAAGAGATAATTTAGATCGTTTAATCGCTTGTAGTAGTTCATTTTTACTTCTTACCATTTTTTTACAAAATATTTAAAATCTAACCTATCAATTCCTGTTGGTATACAACGTCGCCAGTGGCGCGTTGTTAAAAAAGCTGGCTTATTAAAAATTTTTGTTTTTTGGGGCAAGAGTGAACACATGTGTTTACTCTTGCTTGCCCCTTGAAAAAATGTGATGAAGAAGGGGGTGGGTCGGGTTTAAAATCAAAAAATAAAATGGTTAACAAACAAATAATAAAGTGGGACAAAGGATGAAATAAATGTATGTAATGGAGAAGCAGCTGGTGTATCTGGTATAAAAACAAAAAAGAAAGTAGTGAAGAAAATAAAAATAACTGATAAAGAGGATTATTGCGAATGTATTAATTGTAGCGTTAATTATAGTCAGTCAAATGAGAAATGGATTCGATGTATCACCTGTGGTTTATGGTCACATGAAGACTGTACCTACAGACCTTGAACCTTTTGATGACGTTTTTACTTGTGATTTTCTCGTCCTACCTAGGATCTTTCTTATTGTTTGCTCTTGCCTCATAGCAGAGGGGCAAGAGTAAACTTTTGGAGTTTTCAAAATATTTTTGTATTAATATTATTTTATAGTTTAAAGAATTTATACATATATTATTGTGTTACTGGTTTACCAAAGATTGTTCTATGCTAAGCAAGTTTATTTCAAGTTCTGCCTAATAATAAAAAAAAAGTATCAAATCTTAAGTGTTCACTCTTGCCTCCCTCTCCCCTACTATTCCAATGAAGACAGTAGGAAGTGAGAGGTGCTTTTCTACACTAAAAAAAGAAGAAACTCAAGGTTAAGTTCTTTAACTATGTTAAACATTTTGTTAGTACTAAATAAAATAGTAGCATTTAAGTACTTTAATGCAAAAGATATACGCACTACTCTGTTCTCTTGCAGCTAAGTTTCTGTCTATTTATTAGTACTTTTAACTTATAATTTTACAGACCTAGTGATAGAGCATGTTTTTAAATAAAAGGATAAAATAATCGATTTGATATGCAAACACAAACATAGAATAGTAGTGGCTGATTTGAATGAGTTGTTAAAATCCTTCTGCGGGGTCAACGGACCTAATAGGACTACGTGAGACTGTTTGGTCAGAGCCAAAGGTCTGCTACTCTAACCTAACCTAACCTACATAAAGATAAGAGAATTATATAAAAAAATAATAGTAAAGTAAAGCTGTTTTATGTAATTTTAAGAGTCACATTAAAATGCAATTTTAGTATTTTATGTGTTTGCGGTATTTATTGGTAGCTATAATTATTATTCATTGAAAAAACTATGCGCTTAAACGCATTTTGCTTATTAGGTAAGTGCTATCAAAATTTCGTTTGTTAAAGTTTATTATCTGATGTGAATGCAAATGGTTTTGTTATAATTTGCTATAGGACACACTTTTTATATATTATACAGGGTAAGTCAACGATAGAGTACATTTTCACTTTATTAAAAACTGTAAATATTAAAGTTATAAAAAATTTTAAGGTGAATATTTTAAAACTATATTGGGTTGTATATTGTATACCCCAATTTGAACAGAAAAACGTGGCGAATATAACTTGTATTTTTAATATATTATTATTTTTGAATTGTAGGTACTAAGAATTCAACACTTATTTTACATAGCACACTAAATTACTAAATTCAACTGTTTTTGAGGTATAGATATTTAAAAAATCCCAATTTGACAGGCTCCAGCGCCCAAATGATGCATTTTAGGAAAATAAGAAAAAAATATATTTAATAAAATGAGCAATTTCTTAAAGTGTCTCGATTTTAATGGAAATGCACCACATAATATCAAAATTTTGATACAATCGGCAGGAATCCGATCCGAATATCACAAATGAGAGGTTTTAAGTTTAACAATTTAAAAAATTGGTCACTACATACATGAAGTAGAATTTCGTACCTCTATAATCGTGATTGAAGCGCTATTTTAAGGTTAAAAATTTTAAAAACGTGACATACTATTTGACAATACGCTTGAATAAACACAATTTAAAACATTTGAAATTTTTCCTTTCCAAGGTGGTTTAGCTAATAAAAAGACTATTTTTTCTATAACCATGGATTTTTCATTTGGGATACGCTAGAGGACTATAACAATGACTTTTTTCAAATTCTTGTAGCTAATACATTTGGAGATAGAGAGGGAGAGAGAGAGAGGAGGTACGAAAATTCATTTAAAGTTCCTAAAGGTACCATTTTACGGCTAAAATCTAAATAAAAACGGTTATTTATACCATTTTAACAAGCTCTCAAATTTTATATACTTACTTTAGTGGATACGATTTTTTTTTTTAATGTTGCCTTTGAAAAAGGGCCCCCAAATGGCTACTTTAAAACTAGCAAATTAAAAGAAGAAACCTAAATACAATTTGACAATTTCCTTGCCACGGTAGGTGCATCTTATTTGTAAATTTCTTATTAACCCCGCAAATTACTGCAAAAAAATAAACTTTAAAAAATATTCTGAAAGCAACCTTTCCACCAAGTGACTAATCAGTCATCTTTTTTTTTGGGGTATATTCAATGCCCATCAGTTATTCTGTCGGAAAGAAAAATGTGTTAATATTGGTATAATAACTAGTGATACTAGTTCCACACTGTGTGAATATTATGTAATACTTTAGAGTCTAGAATACTTACCAAACAATAGGAAAAATATCATTATCCCAATGTGCTTCTCCATAGCTGAATTGGCCATTTTCTCGGAGGGAAATCGAAACGAAACTAAACAATATAAATGTATTTCGTCCGGGAAGTAAAATTATCCAACTTTACAAAGGGATCAAATTAGTTTAAATCCATCGATTTAAAATCTCGTATCACATCACTTTAAAAATAATCTTGACAAGTTTTGGGGATTATACATCCGGAGATAGAAACGGAAGCGATAGCTTATTTTTGTAGATAACAAAGGTATCAAATCGCAGTTTATTGATTATATGTAATTTTTAAACATAATAGAGTGATATTATAAATAAAGAAAAGTAATATTTTAAATAAGTGAATTTTTTTTTACACAGAATAGTGATCAAGTGAGCAGCCAACTTGTATTATAAGTCTGTAGTCAGATGGTAAAATATGATATGTCCAATATTTTTAAATAAGGACATTCTATATACTTTTTTTTTAAACTCGTTCAAACTCCTCAAAATATATAATATGTGTGTTCCTTTTACTTTATCAAAGACAAAATACTCCTTATTTAAAATTGCTGTACTGAAAAAATACAAAAAAGGACATATCGTATTTTACCCTCCGACTACAGAGTATTCACTAGTAGACGCTGCTGATATAATCTACATCAATACCAATGTTCAACGTATTTAAAACTTTTTAGGCATTATTAAATACAGGAATATTTTAACAACCCTTTAGAAATCAGGATAATATTTTATAATGGCAGACTTGTTTTCGGTAAATCAGAGGCGTATCCCTCTAGGGACTTTAAAAAAATTATTTTAAACATAAACATTAACAGCCATGTTCACTAAAGGGCTACATTTAAAACCATCCAAATGACATATGTCAGAATGGGTCAATTTTCTTTCTTGAACGGTAGTACAGAGATTGGACTTGAATTATCTTTTTTTGTTTTGTACCACAACGTTTCAACTGGTAAGTATCTCCAGTCGTATTCAGGTGAAGATGAAGTTTTCAACTGAAAACGACTGGAAATACTAATCAGTTATAAAGTTGTGATTCAAAACAAATAAAGACAATGCAAGTCAAAAATTCTACTGGCGTTCAAGAAACGTCATTGTCTCCAACCTAGTTAATAATCTGTTTTGTAAAAGTCTCAATTGGCTCCGGTTTTATAGATCCATTCTAATTTTGATAATTACCCACCTGCCATGGAACATTAAATGAGAAATACGTGGATTTATTATGCCAAGTGTACTTGATTTAAATGTACAAAATCTTATATGTCAAAATTTAATAGTTTCTGAGATATTGACGTTTAAATTATGGTATTTTCAGACTGTGACAAGCTGTAACATTGGAACGATTCATCTTAGAGAAAAATGGTCTTCACCTCCCTACCTTAGTTTTTTATTCTCTATCTAAAACTTACAACTTTCGGTTTAACATGTTAAACTAAAAAACTGTTCCAATGATACAACCTGTCATAGTCTGAAAATGCCATATTTCAAATGTCAATATCACAAAAACTATTTAACTTAGACATATGAGATTTACAAAATAACCGTAGAATTTTGTTGGTAATTATAAAATATTAGAATATATAGGGTACCCATTATATTCGCTACATTTTTTTGGGCCACCTGGTATACTCCAGTATAATTTTAAAATGTACAACTCAATGGTTTCTACAACTTTTGTATTTCGAATTTTTATCTAATTCTTAAGATAAATGCGAAAATGAACTTTATTCTATCGTTAACTCACCCTGTATATCTTTAATAAAAAATTGTTTAGTCTTGATTTAAAAATCGCATTCAAGGACTTTCTGGTTTAAAATCCATCCTATTACCTATTTATACCTGATGAAACTAGGAAACTAAACACTAAAGGAATATCTATAAAATCCCATGCCATGTTTTTTTTTAAGAGGGCCTGTCCGTGCACAGAATGCACTTAGGTCAGGTTTGGTCCATTTTGCTCACTCTGTTTGGTTGTTACACCCACTCCGTGATACCAGTTACTTACACTAGTTTGTGTAGGGCAACTGGAGAGAGGGAAAAGATGTCCTCTGGTTCCAGTTTTGGTTGCCCGAGTATTTGTTGCCTTTTCCGATCTAGGGATTCGCAATGGCAAACTATGTGCTGTTTAGTTTCCCTGTCTTGTCCGCATAGTCTGCAGTCATGGTCTACATTATAGAGTTGCATTCTGTGCAGATGGTTCTTGACATTATGTGTCCTTTCAGAATTCCTGTAATGGATCCGCTTATTGAGATAAGCCCTCCTTGTGTTTTCGTACGTACATGCCATGTTATACTTACCAAGATATTTTAAAATGTCCCTTTGTTTGCTTTTGCTAGAGGTTCCGCGTCGCCGGCGGTTTTCGAAAAATCAAAAAAGTTGACGTAAACTGTTAAAAATTATTAATAAGGCAATCGTTTTGAAATGAAATTTTTGCCTACCATGTTTTAAATAGCTTTGCACGCCACTGTATAATCAATTATATTTTAAATGGACTTTAAATGAAATCCGTAGTGTACGCACACCTTAACTTCCCTCTAAAGCTGCCCCTGAGAAAATGCTGTCAGTCCGTATTTGAGAAACACAAATCTGTCTGGAACTTCATTTGTATTTCTCTACGAAGTAGACAAATTAGATTTTATTTTTTTAAGTAATAAATTCCATAAGGCAAACCGTTGCTCTGTATTAAATTAAACAATTTCATTCCGTCAGGTTTTGTAAGGGATTATTTACAATATTTAAATTCTGTAACGAAGTTACATAATTTTTATTTTTTGTTGCGTTTGTATGCATATCCGTATTTCACTTTCTTAGTTTATCTATTGTTTAGCCAGTTCTTGTTCGTAAATTATTTGTACATTAATTGCAATTATTGAATTTTCAGTCGATAAACATCAGATTATAGCTTTTCATAATTTAGAATCAATAAATAATAAGTAAATAAGTGGTTATGGGTTATTTCAAAATGATTTTGGGAATAAAATAAATAATCATTTGGATTAACCAATAGGGTTAGTTAAATAATAAATTAATTACGTACAGGTCATGCAATGTAGCATGAGCCCTGAGATGCGCAGAAGAAAGAAAAGGAGAGTCAGTGTACGACAGAGATATCTAATACCGAATTTTAGTAAAGTACAGTCCGCGTAGAAAATAAAAGTGGGATTTGATTGATAAAGCCGTAGTGACTGCTAATCGTGTTTGCTAATTGGGCCCTGTTATGCAAAAATCAACCAACCAACAAAATAGTTAATTCCTTTTAATTATTTTTATAATAATTTAAATTATCGAAAATTTTTTCAACACTAAACTTAACTACCTATTCAATATGTAAATTATATTGTAATTCTATTATTCTAACAGTAAAATTATTTTATATATTTTGACCATGCAAACTTAGATACATTGAGGGTTAGTTGCTTTTTGCATAATATGGCCTAATTATGTGTTTATTATGCTTTTATGGCTGCCCTTTCTCGAAACAATATACATATTTGCATCTATTCATATGTGTTTAAATTGTTGGTAATCCTCAGTAATGAGTTTTCCATATTTAATGAGCATTTATTACTTCGCATCCCTGTTTTTTTTTATAATTTTATTATGGCCGACACAATTTCGGCTTTATATAATTAAAGATGTATGTACATAACATATTAAGAGTCTAAGTTTTAAAATTTTTCTATTGGTTTTGATTTTTCTCCAACGAAATCCAATTTTTCTTATTTCTTTTCTTAAACTGTTCAAGCATCCCTGGTAATTGATATCATTTTGAAATTTTTTATGAATTCTCGCTAGAGTTGGCACTTGCTTTTCTGTTTTATGAAAATTGTGAATTGTTCTGCGTAAAACACCTTGAAAAGCAACGTCCAAGACTATTTTGCTTTTTCTGTTTTCACGCTTTTTGTTTGGCGTGGAAAAAGATTTAACTGCTCCGGATTCGATATTTTTGGCTTCTTGCTTAATTCGTTTAATTGCGCTTAGACTAATCTTTGTAGCGGCTGAAACACGTTCGTGAACCTTCCTGATATCAATTTCTGGTCTGTTCTGTCTCTTGTTGCATAAATTTTATTAAATTATAAACTATTTCACGGCTTTGACCGCTCAATACTCGGTTTAAGACTTTACTTTTAAAAGGCATTATTACAAATAAATATAGTAATAACTTTTTTTCCAATGAACGTCCTACTTTTCTGACAGACTGTACAGAAGTGTGCGTTTCAAAGATCATCACAATAATGAGCTCTCGGCTAGCTCCTCCCACCTGTTTACTGCGCACCCAAAAGTCAGAGCTCAGGCTATAATATTGCACGAGCTGTACAGGTTAATCGTTAATAAGAAAACTAGCGTATTAAATAAATACTTATTTAGAAGGAAAAAAATAAGAAATTAAAGTCTATCTTCAAAGCTATATTATTGAAAAATTTATTGTAAAATAGAAATTCTCTACATGCTTCGAATGTAGAAGCATTTATATTCAGGAGATGATGGATGAAATTCAGAAGGAAAGGGTAGATATCATCTTAACGGAGCCTTTACATTTGTTATATTAGATGAAAAAAAGGTTCAATAAGTAGAACAGTAAGAAAATCATCAAAATACACGTCACACTGTAATAAGGGAAACATATAGGTTTGTAGCTTTGGGTACGTTAAGAATTTAAATGGATAATGAAAGGTTTAATAACAAGGTGTGAGAAAGAAAATTATTAAGAGAATCGAAGAGTAATATGGGTAGAAATTTCATAATTCATTTGAAAAGAAAGGTTGTGGTCTTGACATATTAAAAACTGTGGTAATGAAAGGCACATAAGTGTGGAAAAGATAAATGTTAATAAAACTTAAAATATTTTATAATTCTATAAAAGCTATAAGGAGACGCCCTGATGGAGTTAATATTTTAAGCATGAAATGAGTTTATAAGTGTCCTAAATGTCATAAAATTTTAAAAATCTGTACTTTTTTTATCAACTATCAAAACTAACGGTAAACATAATTCAGATCAATTATAGTCCGTCTAGAAAGTATCCGGAATTTTATGTTTTTCCAAATTTTAATATATTTCCTTTTTGTAACATTCGAAGGCAAGAGCAATGCATCAAGTAGGTTGTGCCGATAGTAGGCTATGGCTAAAATCGCATGACAACACGATCTGTAAAATATTGTTGATTGTAAACAGGTTTAAGATTTGTGAAATAATGTCGCAAGTAGAAAAAAGAAAGAAGGTGGAATTTTTGTATAGAAAAGGTGTTCGAGACGTTAAAAAATTAGTGCAATTGACTGAACTCGGAAAAAGTGCATATATGAGACAATAAAGAGGATAAAAAATGGTGCAGATATGAGGCGTAGACCAGTTTCGGGAAGACCGCGTAAGATTCGTGGAAACAATTTAAACGCTTTAGTAAACTTAGGACGGCAAAATCCACGTCTAGGGTTTCGAAAATTGGCTAATAGATTTGGAAATACACGAAGAATAAAAGTGTGTCCAGAAACTGTTCGCATGTCACTGAAAAGACAAGGCTACATAGCAAGAAAACCAAAAAAAATTCCGGCAATGACACCTGTACAAAGGCAAAGAAGAATAGATTTTTGTCAACGTTTTCGAGAAGATAATTTTAGGAATATTTTTATATCTGACGAAAGTTGTTTTCAGCTTGGTTCAAATCAACTAAAAATACTATCAAGAGAAAATGTTACCGTTCAAATTTCCAAATTTCCCACTAAAATAATGGCGTGGGGAGCAATATCTCAGCGTGGTGCTACCCCTCTTTGTATAGTTGTTAGCACCGTTAATAGTGCAAAGTATTGTAACATTCTAAATGGTTTCCTTCTTGAAACGGCTCATGCTTTATATCCAGACCGGTGGCGTTTTCAGCAGGATAATGCAACATGCCACACTTCTGCCTATACTCAAGCTTGGATGCATGAACACCAAGTGGCAACAATTCCATGGCCAGCAGCTTCACCAGATCTTAGTCCTATTGAAAACATATGGGGACTAATGAAGATTGAAGTGGAACGAGCAGCGCCACGAAATAAACCAGATTTGATTCGGTCGGTTTAACAGGCCTGGACCACCATCACCGAACATTATGGCGGTGACCTAGTTGCGGGTGTACCTGCACGTTTAGTTAAGTGTTTGGAGTTAAACGGAGGTTGTATAAGTAAATGAGAAGAATTATTTGTTGTAATTTTATGATTCAAGCAATAAAAATATATACCGAAAAATTATAATTGTGCTTTCTTTTTTCCGGATACTTTCTAGACGGACTATACTTACCTTTTTTAATAATAAATTATATAAATATACACTATTGGCAAACTTTAATCTAGGGTGCCGATATAAACGCATCAGACGGAGATTATTAGTAGCATTTAACACTTTAAATAGGGAACCACTATCCCCTACCTCCCACCTTCCATTTTTTAGAACAGGCGGTCGAAGCAGGCACGAGAGCGATCGATACGTCGACTCCTCCACACCACACACATATCCCCCCTTTCGGTTGGAATGTAGGAGTGGTTAGGTATGTGTTTCTTTTTAACTGAAGGTTTTGGCATATGTGCCTTCTCTCCTGGTTGCATTAGTGATTTCGCCCCCTAGATTCCAGTTTGCCAATAGTGTATATACAGGGTGTGTCAATAAGGTGTCGGGCTTTGATAGCACCTATACTATCAAAGATAGGGAAAAAAGTGTAATATAAAAGTTAAATGGTTTGTTAGGATGCATAACCTAAAAATATTTTAAAATCTACAGGGTGGTCCTAAAAAGTGGTACTGAATAATAAAAAAGAAAATTAAATGGGACACCCAGTATAATTTTTCTGAATATGATTCAATAGAATAAGGACTTTGCAACTATCTTAAAAATTTTGAACTAAAATGCAACGTTGCCAAGTAATTAATTTTTTTCCGAAATTTTAGTAATTTTAAGGGTATCGTTAAAAAATCATTACAACCTGTGAATTAACCCTAGGCAAATATAATTTACATTGTGGGTACTTTAAGGTACGATATATTGATCGATAATAATGTTTTTTTAATCTCTTATACAGAGCGTTCGGTATAAGTTGGACAACTCGACAGTTTTAAAAATGCTTTATTTCAATTTTTTTAAATGGGACCCCCCTAATTTTTTTAGGCAAAAGAATTTATCTTTCGAAAACCTTACTTTTTTGTTAAACAACTAACTTTATCGAAATAGAAAAATATGAGTTATGATAAAGTTAGTTCAGGAAACTAAAATTTAAACAGTAATTAAGCAAAAAATGTTGGCGAAATAATTTTGCAATGACAGCTGTGACAAAGAAAATTATTTATTTTTTGTTCCAAAGCAATCTTGACTAAATTGTTCAATTAGAACTTTCCTTTTTTACCCTAAGTTAAGACAAATCCTAAAATATTTCAAAAACTATGATATTTAGATATATGACATGTTTAACAAAAAAGTAAGGTTTTCGAAAGATCTATCTTTTTGCCTAAAAAAATTAGTGGGGTCCCATTTAAAAAAATTGAAATAAAGCATTTTTAAAACTGTCGAATTGTCCAACTTATACCGAACGCTCTGTATAAGAGATTTAAAAAACATTGTTATCGATAAATATATCGTACCTTAAAGTACCCACAATGTAAATTATATTTGCCTAGGGGTAATCCACAGGTTACTATGATTTTTTTACGATACCCTTAAAATTACTAAAATTTCGGAAAAAAATTAATTTTTTGGCAACGTTGCATTTTAGTTCGAAAATTTTAAGATGGTTGCAAAGTCCTTATTCTATTGAATCATATTCTGGAAAATTATACTGGGTGTCCCATTTAATTTTCTTTTTTATTAATCAGTACCACTTTTTAGGACCACCCTGTAGATTTTAAAATATTTTTAGGTTATGCATCCTAACAAACCCTTTAACTTTCGTATTACACTTTTTTCCCTATCTTTGATAGTTTAGGTGCTATTAAAGCCCGACACCTTACTGACACACCCTGTATAATATTCTATACATGATAATAAAAATTGGTAAGTTATTACCAAAGTTATAAAACAGTTGTATTTGCATTCTGTTACAAGTCTTGATTTCCCAACACTTAATAATACATTTTTCATGAAACTTTAATTTTTGGCTACTAGTTTTCACCGCAAACTAAAAATTCTCGCGACATAAAAGAAATTTTTCAACTCAATTGGGAAAACCGCCGCACTGTGGTCAATTCTTTAAAATTAGCTGAACAAAAATATACATTTTTATAGCTCAAAATTTTATTAATATTTTGTAAGTAGGCTTTGAATTGATTGTTTTTTGCATTTATTATAGGCGCAGGTCCTAACAAGTTGTGGATTTGTTATTATTAAAAGCCAAAGTGATGAATTCAAATTTTGTTATAAGAGCAGTTTCACGGTGCGAATAAAATTTCGAAATTTAAATTAGTTTTTTGGGGGCACACATTAATCTAATGTTAATATCTTTTTATAATGGAAGCATATGTTGTTGGTAACTGTTGCAGTATACAATTTTTTTCAATTTTCGTTAATTCGTTAATCAAAATTCGTATTTATTTAAAGAGATTTAAAAAAAATGCTTAATGATAGTCAAAAACTCTAGTAGGCAATTTTCAAATAAGAAGCAAAAAAAGTCTTACAAAGTCTCATCTTAAAACTTCTTTAGTTACTTGGAACATCGTTTCGAAAATATAGCTTGATGCAAAAAATAACCATTGGTTACCATATATCAAACCTTCGTATTTTTTTTAGGATGTACCCCCCAAATTACAGGGTAAGAAATATTGCCGTTTTTAAAAACACAAAAGTTGTTATTCAATCCCACCATCTCATAAGTGTTAAAACAAGTTTTAAACTATATAAAAGAAAAAATTGGAATAGAAAATAAATATCTCGAGTTGCAACAAATACCGATCGGCTGCACATGTTTTTATTACCGCCTGACCCAGTAATTTCCAGTATACGCAAATTGCCAAGTAAAAAGTATTTTTTTCAAAGGAAGCTTTAGACTTATTATAAGAAATTCTGCTTTAACTATGTAATGATTTCTAATTTCTTATTATATCATAATGTTTTTTGTATGATAATATTTTAAGTCCATAATTTTTATTTTTGTGTTAATCTTTGAAAGGCACATATTATAGTACCGCCCTGTATAATATTTTTTTGTTGTTACCTAAGTCAAAATATAGGAAACTAACTACGGGCACAGCAGTATACTAAAGATTCACCCGGGGAATAATCTACGAGACCCGACTGATTACTCTGTCCCAATAACATGCTTCGATAGAAGGTATTCTATACTCATTCCGAGTAGGGAAGAGTGGGAAGGCAATCAGAATATAACGAAAACAGATCACGCAATCTTCACAGACGGTTCAAAAATGGACGTTGGTGTGGGAGCCGGGGTCTTTTCCGAAAGTTTACAAATACAGAAATCGTATAGACTCCCCAACTATTGTAGTATTTTTCAAGCGGAAGTACTGGCAGTAGAGAAGGCGGTCAATATCCTGCAAGAACACCTTGGCTTGGGAGTAGCCTCGTCAATCACCATCTTCAGTGATAGTCAGGCGGCGATTAAGGCAATCTGTTCCAGCAGCGTCAAATCAAAGCTCGTAAAGCGATGCCGCAACAATCTATGCGCACTTGGCAACCAACATCGGGTTATTCTGTGCTGGGTTCCTGGACACTCCAAAATAGATGGCAACGAGGCTGCCGATGCGCTCGCAAGAGAGGGCGCAGGCATGCCAGCTGATCTAGCAGACAATACAGTGAACAAACCACTGGGATTGGTCAAAGAGGAGATTGACTACACGGCCAAGCAGCTTGCACAGAACAGATGGATAGGGTTGACAACCTGTAGTACATCCAGGCAACTGTGGCCCACATTCGATAAAAAGAGAACCGCAGAGCTATTGAGACACAGTCGAAAAGACGTGAGAAATATTACTGCGGTTGTTACCGGACATTGCCTCTTCGGTAGACATGCCGAACGTATGCAAATACCCACTAACGACTTCTGCAGAAGCTGCAGAGATGAGGAAGAGGAAGAAAGTATTCAACATTTTCTGTGTGAATGCCCTGGCCTCGCAAGAAGGAGGTTCACTACTCTGGGTGAATCATCTTTCGATAGCCTGGAGGAACTAAACAACTTACAACTTGGACGGCTGAGCAGATTTCTGAACAGTAGTGGCTGGTTTGAATGAGTTGTTAAAATCCTTCCGCGGTTACGTCGCATAAACCATCAGTGATCTGATGAAGGTGGGTTCTACGGAACACGTGTGGTATCACAACGGACCTAATCAGGACTACGTGAGACCGTTTGGTCAGAACCAAGGGTCTGCCACTCTTACCTAACCTAACCTAACCTAAGTCAAAATATTTAGTTGCACTATAATTTGTTAATAAAAAATCCATTTTTCAGTAATAAAAATTATTATTAACTTTCGTCCAGCTAAATAACACAAATTGACCACAGTGCGCCGACTCCACGGCGATTGATAATACACGGGAGAAAACCATAGACTTTTTAGATTGATATACTTCTTTTTTTGTTTTAAAAAGCGACAGGCTGAAAATAATTAGTATTAGCTATTTATATTGCAATTTAATATTAAAATGGCCTAATCGTTAAGTATTGAGATCAAAGAAATAAAGACTTTCATACCATAAATTTCTCTTCGAAATATGGCTAAACATATTATTTTTATTCATTAAAGAGTTTTAAATTTAGATCACTGAAATATTTAAATAATTTTTTAGTTGTACTTTCATCGTGGCATTATTTTGATATGCCATTGGCGCTTTTGTGTAATTGAGGAGCAACTGTGCAAAACGCATTAAATCCATTTTTTATAATTTTCAAGGTAAATATAAAAATGTAGTGATTTTTAGTCAATCTATCATTAGAACAACCGAGTTCGATCAAAGCGCGGTAAATCAATTAGAAATAGCCATATTAAAAACACTCAGCTAAGCAAAACGAATTAATTCCAATGCACGTTTAAGCAAAGTGCAATAAATCCAATTCGCATTTAAGCAAAGTAAAATAAATCCAAAAAAAGAATATTAATTTCTGTTTGAAGCGTTTGCGTTCTTTTATTTCAATTATCTTATATATACAGGGTGCGCCAAACTCAGTGGCCTATTAGAAATATTTAGAAAACGACAAAAGATATGTTTTTGAAAATTTGAGAGTGTTCATAAGAGCTAGTGTTCTAGCGTTTAAAAATAATTTGAAAGGGGCGGTGTTGCCAGATCATCTTGAAACTCCTAGCAACTTTGGAATTTTAAATGAGACACCCTGTATATTATTTTACTTTGTGTTTCTGCTTAATAACACAAACATTTTTTGTATATAATAATCTATGCCCATCTCTTATAGTTTTTGAGATATTAATTAATTAGTCATTTTTTGGGGCCAAAACATGCTAACCAGAAAATCAAATATTTTTGTGATTAAGGCACCTAGAAAGTTAAAATTTTTACAGACGGTTCTTATAGCATGGCCATCTAGGAATTTTGATGATATATGAAAATATTGTTACACAGAGCGTCACAAAAAACGTAATCTTCGTAATATAAATAAATGCAAAATTCTCAACTTTTTTAAATGGAACACCCTGTATTTTATTTTCTTAACAAAATCTAGTTTATATTTCCTACCAATAAGTATAACATGTTCCTATACCTATCTCTAACCAATTCGAACTTACAAGGGGTTTAAAAAAATGTATAACTTAATAAAAAAATTTAAACACATTTAATAGTAGGCTTTGGCAGAATCTGTTCGGAAACAAATGAAAAAGCAAAAATGTCAACTTAATTGGTTTTTTGTATAATCTGTGTTTTTAAATTTTTGACTAAAATGGGCAATATTTCTTATTCAAACGCTGAAATTTTGAATTTACTTTTTATACATGGAGAGTGTAATAAAATTGTATCAAGAACATGTAGACGATTTAATGAATGATATCATTATTCATCTCCAATGACAGCAAAAAAGTTTAGAAAAATATGTTGCAGTATAATAATGTGAATGTGTGACGTATAAATCCATAGAACGAATAATTTTTTTAAATATAAGATAATATAGGAAATTAAGTTGACATCTCGGTTGACATTTTTTCTCTTTCATTTGTTTCCGAACAAATCTGCCAAAGCCTACTATTAAATGTGTTTAAACCTTTTTATTAAGTTATTAATTTTTTTAAACCCCTTGTAAGTTAGAATTGGTTAGAGATAGGTATAGGAACATGTTATACTTATTGGTAGAAAATATAAACTAGATTTTGTTAGGAAAATAAAATACAGGGTGTTCCATTTAAAAAAGTTGAGAATTTTGCATTTATTTATATTACCAAGATTACGTTTTTTTGTGACGCTCTGTGTAAAAATATTTTCATATATCATCAAAATTCCTAGATGGCCATGCTATAAGAACCGTCTGTAAAAATTTTACCTTTCTAGGTGTCTTAATCACAAAAATATTTGATTTTCTGGTTAGCATGTTTTGGCCCCAAAAAATGACTAATTAATTAATATCTCAAAAACTATAAGAGATAGGCATAGATTATTATATACAAAAAATGTTTGTGTTATTAAGCAGAAACACAAAGTAAAATAATATACAGGGTGTCTTATTTAAAATTCCAAAGTTGCTAGGAGTTTCAAGATGATCTGGCAACATCGCCCCTTTCAAAATATTTTTAAACGCTAGAACACTAGCTCTTATGAACACACTAAAATTTTCAAAAACATATCTTTTGTCGTTTTCTAAATATTTCTAATAGGCCACTGAGTTTGGCGCACCCTGTATAATTAATAATTATTTCACTGAAGTTTTAAATTTTATTGGCTTTATAAAAGAATATAAACTTAATTACTTCAAGCAAAACGCAATAAATTCAAACAAGAAGTAAGCAAAAAGGAATAAATCCATACTAACCTTGCAAAATGGCACACTCATAAAAATGACTTGGTATTTGGTACTAATTTTTATTTGTTCTTGTGTTTACCCTACCAAAATAACTATTTTTTAGTTAGGCAAACAAAAGAGATTTTTTTCTTGGTTATATTTACCAAATAATGATACCATCAGAACAAAGAAAATATCTTGTTTTCATATTAGTTGGCAGAAATAAAATATTTTGTTTAGCTTAATTTTACTCTGTATACATCTTATTAAAATGTTACATCAAGGTTCCTACAAACTTGTATTTATCAATTAAGCTTGTTGTAATAACACGTTATGAATTTGTAGTCTCCATCATTTTGTTAATTTTGATTAAAATACATTCTTAGTTACCAGAACTAACTTTTCTTTTCAAGTAATGTTGTTCTTCATATTTATAACCAACGGCATCAACAGAGACTTGCCGCCCTTGGCCGGTGGGTGACATGTGACATCATTCTAGCCAGGACTGTCAGGAGGTTATGTTTATGTTAGGGTGCTTTTGCGGTTCCATGTCCATTTTTCGTGTTTTTAAGGCAATAATTGGCCATTTTCATGGCTGTGCCCGTGTGGAAAATGGATGTGACAATATTTGGTGTAATTTATTTGTGTTTATTGTCTTTCTTGTGTACGTTCTTATTAGCAAAAGGAATATAAATCATAAGTAAGTAAACATTTTATTTTTTTTCATTGCAGTTGTACATTAGAAAGTTTAAATGAGATTTTTATAAGGCATGGCAAGGTGACCCGATGAGAAATAACTTTAAAAAAAATTTTTGTTTTGTTTTTGTTCTATGTTCCATTTCTATAAAAGAACGTCATATTGATGACAGTGCAACAAATTTCATATAGCTGTATATTTTAAATAGAAAGTTCAGGGTATATTTTTTGTTTTTTAATAATCGCAGTTGCAGATAAGAAAATTTAAATAAGGACAATTCAGTTCTATAAGCAATTGAATTACCCAATAGGTTGAGTAAAATAAGTTAAAAATCTAGTGTTTCTGTTTCGTATTGCATAAGTATGTATTATAAAGAACATGAGAGAACAAGGATATTGGAAATAATTTTTTTTAAAGGAACCATAATATCCCTGATAATTTATTCCAATTAGTTTACGCATACCTAATAAAGTAGTAATACCAAGGCATTTTTTTACTTAAATGGGGACCTAGGAAGGAATATTTTTCGTTACTAAGTATAAATTACATATTATGACATTTTTTTCAGAAATGAAATAGACTTTTTTAAAGTTATTTCTATCAAATCAACTTGCTAATTTTGCCATGCGTTATAAGCAGTTCATTCAAACTTTCTAATGTGCAACTGCAATGACAAAAATATAAAATTTTTACTTATTTATGATTCAACTTCTTTCGTACAATTAGAAAGTACAGAAAAAAGATAATAAACACAATATTGTGACTACATACGTAATTGTTACTCTATGAAAATTTCAAGTTTGCCCCAAATAAATGATTGCTTTGGCAATATTTGTAGATTGCATCATTAACAAAAACAATATTGCCTTGAAAAAAAATTTCAATTTTCCTTATTTACACATTAGTTGTGACAACTAATTTTTAAAGCGGGACTACCATATAAATTTAGTTATCCGTATATAAAATTTCGTTGTGACAACTAAAATTTGTAGGTTGTGTTGGTTAATGTTATTAATTAGTTCAACAGTTCAATAACGATAAATTTTTTTGGTTGTACAAACTAATTTTTGGGTTGAGTCCGATTTCACGAAAATAAATAGTTGTCAGAACCAAATTTTAGTAATCAATAATAACGTGTTATTTTTAAGAGTGCATAAATCCACATTAACAAAATGCAGTAAATCCACTAAATAATATACCATATTGTCATGAAAATCGAAAATTTAGATTAAAAAAGGAAATATTCCTTTTTAATCCTATTACATAAATCATTCTGCGCCACATGAAAATCTTAGTTTTTTGTCTAACTTACTTTGCTAGTTTTTTAAGTTTTATTCAAAACAACCTATTATGGATATAATGCGTTTTGAACAGTTGTTCCTCAATTGATCTTCTTATCGATAAATAATTTTACCGGGAAGTTGTTGCAAATATAATTTTACATCTACTAAAGAGCACACTACTTAAAGAACATAATACTGTTTTAAAATTAGTATAATAAAATAAGTAGGATTTTGCTATATTTTGGTCTCGAAAATATTTTTGCTGTTCCCCAGCGATATCCGAGCAAATTACCTAATACGAAGTACGAATCTTTATTAATTATGTTTTTACCAAAAACGCCTCAAAGGAAAATTATTCCCGTAAAACGTTAATTGGTTTAATTAAAACGTTTTATAATTTATTATTAAGTTAATTAGGAAAAGATAATCTTAGTTAACTTTCTGTAGCTCCATAGTTACTTTCACTGGCTTACTTTCCAAAAACAGCAGGTCACCTAATTTAGTCTGTATTGGATGAAGTTCTAGAAAGTTTATAATTAATAATAGGGGAACTTATATTATTTTACTTAACGGCGAGACGTGTACCCCAGAGAAGTATTGTGTAAATGGCTTCAGGTAAGCGTGATTCAGTGTTGCCAGAGTAACAAAGCAAAAAGTCGCCATCGATCAGTATGAAAATTCGCCACTTTGTCGCCACAGCTTTTTTGAGATATTAGGGTTAGAAAACAAAAATGTTTTTGTGGAACAAGCTAAATAAACTTTGTTATAGGTACACAAAGAATTAAAAAAAATAAAAAATAAAAAAAAAATTATGTTAAACCGTCAAAATCGTTTTTTTGGTTTAACATGGTAAATCGGAAGTTGGTTTCTTTGGATAGAGAATAAAAAACTAAGATAGGGAGGTGAAAGCCATTTTTCTCTAAGATGAACCGTTCCAATGTTACACCCTGTCAAAGTCAAAAAATGCCATATTTTAAACGTCAATATCTCAAAAACTATTAAATTTAGACACATGACATTTACAACATAGGCGTAAAATTTTATGGGAAATAAAATATATATATTATATAAAATAATACAATATATAATTGTCACAGTCGTGATGACAGTTCTATGAGACATCCTGTATAATATTTTTTTATGTCAAAAAATGCACAATTAAAAATAAAAATTTACCGGTCCGAGCGTTTTTCCTAGATCTTTTTCCTTTAATTGATATTCATTTTATGCGGGACTTTTCCGAGACCTAGTATATATTATTTATTTTTTAAAAGTGTTTTTCACCGATTTTATAATTTAAACAACAATCTCTATTTCTTTTCAAGTCTAACTTTACTCTTAATTTATTAATTTATCATTCAATGATCATTTTATTTATTGTTTTTGTCTTCACATCTAGCAAATTTGTATACAACGTGTAAATTCAATTTTTTCACCTGTGAAAATTTGTCAAAAATAAGCTTTTTATTGAAAATCGTCGCCACACTCTCATAGAGACAAAAAGTCGTAATTTTGGTGACTTGTCGCACCAAATGGCAACACGTGCGTGATTAAAACCACGGCAGTGGCTCAGAGGTGAGTTACTCGTATTCGACCGTGCAGTGGCGTAGCCAGAAAATATGTTTGGGGGCTCATATTTTCTAACCAGGTTTTTTAGGGTTCGGGGTTTCAAGTTAAAAATAAAACCATATTGATATGTTTATACATAATATAATAATGTCGGGTTGCATAAAGACTTTTAACATCAATTAACTAACCAGCAACTTTGACTGTGGCATAAATGACATTGGCAGAAATAGTTTTGTTATAACCAAGGTGGCCCGGTTAGCTTAATTCTTGATTTTCTAATCAGACAACTTTGATTTTATTGAATAATTACACTACGCGATAACTATTATGCACTATTCCTCTTCACAAATGCTTCTTTAATAGACAGGTAAAAAAGTTTTTTGAATCCTTAATTTTAAAACTTTTTAATTTGTTGCTTTGGTCGTCGAACTCTTTATCGGATATATTCAACATGAGACTGTTTCCACTGAGATACAATCTGTTTAGTAAATTGGCGATCGTCCTAGATGTATTCTGGGCTGCTCTTATTTTCCTGAGCTTCAAATAACCTGGGTTCGGCGAGATGGCCTCCCCTAACATTTTTGCTGCCTCCGCTTCACCCTCAGCCTGGACAATTTTTTGCTGCCTTTCCTGTTTTGCCCTTTCCACCACAAAAGCTGCTCTCTGTGCTTCTTGCTGTGCTACTTGTTTTGATTCAACAGCTGCTGTGTATTCTTTTCCAAAGGAAAGTTCTGTAATGGAAACATAGTAAAATGACACAGTAAAAGTGGCTGGTTAGTTAATTATTGTTAAAAACCTTTATAATACCTATTTATTTATCCACCGAATTGACCGAATTTTATAGCACAACGTTCAAGGCAAGCTGAATGCAGTCATGTTAGTATCGAAGGGACCATCGAAAATTCGTTTATAAAGGTTGCCAACATCAAACAGCTAAGCTGCTACCTGCCCCAAAAATGGGTTATTCTAAAAGAAATTCTTTTTTACTGATCGAAAAGCCAGGAAAAACTTTAAACTATATTTTTGTCGGCGCTTGTGTAAAAATTTCTCTATCCAGAGAATTTCCCATAAATTTAATATTTTTTGTCGATGGACTCACTCCCAATATGACTCACACATGATGACGCAGGTGTAAATATTTCGACGAAAATGTTTTTGCCTTTTTTTGTTTTTATGCGGCTTCATCAATAAAAATGAATTTTTAATAGTCTCTTCTATACCTGTTTAATTGCATTGTTGCTGCTAGACCAATAGAATAGTGAGGAGTGACCAACCGATTTAATGGTTAGGTTAATAAATGTTTACTGT
Source organism: Polydrusus cervinus (assembly GCA_935413205.1). NCBI lineage: Eukaryota > Metazoa > Arthropoda > Insecta > Coleoptera > Curculionidae > Polydrusus > Polydrusus cervinus. The sequence goes on from OW284514.1 coordinate 51,783,162, forward strand.
CCCTACATTTAAAACCTATATAATTCACATTTTTACTTAAGGCAACTAGGATTATTTTTTCGTCACACAACTTACCATCTACCTAGTAACGTATAAATAGCAAATCTATACAAAACCAGCTGAAACAATAATTCACACGTTCAAGCGAGGGAGTAGAAACGTCGTTTTCAACAAACTAATGGTGCAACTCGAGTACGGTGCATAGCCGGCTTGGCGGACAGCTTGAGCTTAGTTGTTATTGCCACTATGACGTTTGAGAAACACTTATTGCCAGACATAGCAAACTTCGGCTATTGATAATAGTGAATTTTGAGAATTTGTTAAAATGTAGCGGAACGTAGCCGAATATAAAATATTAGTGAAAGGTGTAAGACGAAAAATTAGTTTGCAATGAGACCTAATAGTTCTCTCTATGGCGGTCCGAGTTCGATCTTCGGAGTGGGCATAAGCACAATAAAAAAAGTATGTCTGCAATCTAACAGGTTTAAGAATGCAGGGAAGATTGTAAAATGTATCATGTTTCAACGCACCCCATTCACGCCGGTAACCAGGCCGGATGAGATCGGACATCTAAGGGGGTATCGCATGACTGAGGATCGTGGTTCGAAACTCACGTTAAGCTGTAGGTCAAAGAGCATCACAGCCATTAGTGACTCAGAACAAACAAACAAAGCGTGTTTAAATATTTTGCCATTATGAGAAATGCTGGACCTCGTACGTGCACTTGCTGTTTCCTATACACAAAATATAAATATATATTTTTAAAATTTTAGAAATATCTATTTTTTGTATCGTACTTTCCTTCAGAAATAATAAGTTTTATAATATGAAATAAATAGTTTTAATCTAATTTTGAATAATAATTTAAATAAAATTTAAGATTGGAAACCAAAACTTAAATACAACTGATTACCGCAGATAAGCCATACGTTATTATAAATAGATTAAAATTAAAATGGATTAAAACCGAAATCAAGACAGGGCAAATTAATTTTGATATATATTTTTATCTCTGACATTTTAATCAAAATTGAAGGATTACATATTTAGATTAGCAGTTATTTATCTTAAAAAAAAAACAATAAAAATCTTGGAAAAAAATCGACAAATACCTGCAAATGCCAGCAACTTTCTTTGTTAATATGTAGGGTTCGTATATAATTTTTTTTAAAAGTGTTAATGTACATAATCTTATAAAAACGGGTTTCAAAAGTAGGAGATATACTACTAAAAACCTGCACCGTGGCGAAGAGTCGTTTCCTTAAGCCGCATTAGAAGTAGGGAAATAATGATTTTATTGGTATAAGTTGTAAAAATACAGAATTTTTTTACTAGTCAAGGGGTAACAGTGTTACCAGATTATTTTTAGAGAAACTCGTCAAAAAGCGTTTCAAAACCCTTTATAATTCTGTTTCTAATTAAAGAATCCTAAAAAATGACGTATCAACTTCCCTAAAACTTATTCTCAAATCAAAAGTAAATTCTTAAAAAAAGTGTCATTCCCTAAACCTCTTCTGAACTTCTAACAAAACTTGCCCAAAATGTCTACTCTGATTAACACTTCTAAAATAATGTCTCTTTTCCTAAAAATTCTTTAAATGCATAAAACCCGTCATATTAGACCAGAAGCCTTCAACCTATCACGATCATCCCGAAATTTACCCAAAAACCCTTCAAATCTGAAAATACTGGGTAAACATCTAAAATATGCATGAAAAATAATTTTTGAACCACATAAAGTTCCTTAAAGATCATATTGTGTCTAACCTTTTTGATAATAAAATTCAAATTAAATTGCATAGTACTACCAAGAAGAGAAGAGTTTACTATTGGTAGGATGTCACCACCTGCAGACCAGATCAATCTTTTGTTCTCGTCAGTACAGGGTAGGTGTGCCTATGATACAACTATAGAAGGTATGATATCAATAGGGTGCGCAGTGAATCGTGACGTCACATTGTGACGAATTTTTGAATTGAATGCGGCGAATTATACTGCAAAGCGTAGTTTACATTATTAAAAGTAAATTTTATATAAAATTTTTAATTAATTTATTTCAAATTATATTAGCCTTAGAATTTCTACTGTGACTTAAATCTTAAAACATACATTTTATATAGATAGATTGATTATTGTAAAGATTTAAAACTTAATATACTTACCTTCCTTTTAACTCAAACTTGTTGATGTGATTATTAGTGAAAATTAAAGTACCTATTTAATAATTCGTTTCGACCAAAATATTACATATAATTTAAACTCTAACTTAAACAACGGAGAATATCGCAATATGGCGTTTTTAGGCACAAGTGACGTCACGAAAGCCTGCGCGGTATCATATCTTCTTGTAGTTGTATCATGGTTCCTACCATACCAAACGAAAGTCCATACAAACAGAAAGCTTATAATATTAACCTTCGTGGGTTATACATAACCTTAAGCGCCATCTCTTAGTATTCTCATGTAATCTACATGACCATACCCTGAACGAGAACGACGAGAAAGCAAGGACCAGCCCCGCATTGCCCTTTATCAAAACAAACCGACAAGAACTAAGATTGATGCTACCACTTAGTTCCTAACGACTTATATGAATGAAACCATATGGAAATAGTAGAACATTTTTACGAGCCTATAATACGTTGCTGCCAAATAATTAAGATATTCTCCCATTGTGGGTTTTATTTGGGCTCAAATAAAAAGTATTTTTTCTCCGGTTAATTCAACCAGTAATGGAACTGATGAACTTATGATTGACAGCTGGTAGAATGACGTCATCAACTGGTTGGTGAATTATTTTACGATCTCTCTCTCGTTGACATTGATAGAAATCACTAGAAATCCACCATGAATAAAAGAACATGATTTATGTCCAACCGGTAATACAATAGGCAATTTACGTGATTCGGCTCAACCGATGCCACCGATGAACAAAAGAATATACCTAATTAAACACATCGTTGAATTGCTTAAAACATTACCATTGCCACTGACTGGGGAAATATCTATGTCTACCTTTTGGTATATTGTAGATATATATCAATATCCTATTTTTCTAAAAATTCCATTTTTATTATTTAAAGAGTTAATATTAAATATATTTACTGACCCCATTATGTATTATCAAAACATGAACTACAAAGAATGCTATCTTAGCATAATACCGAGGTTGCATTTTGTTACAAATCAATAAACTAACCCAGTTAGGTAATATAAATAGCAGGCCGGTACTATGCAGAAGATACCACTAGTCTTGACCATTGGGTTGATGCCAGTAGGCCGAGACCATTCGGTCCACACCATTCGGTCCAGATCAATAGGCCGATACCACTTGGTGGCGACCAGTGGGTCGGGACCATTCGGTACAGACCACTAGGCCGATACCATTCGGTCCATATTATTGGGTCAAGATCATTCGGTCCAGATCAGTCGGTCGATACTAGTCAGTAGCTGCACCAAGTAAGGGCCCATTCCAGCAAAGTAGCCATTGAGAGCCTGCCCTTAGCTAAGCCATGACTTTGTAAGCAGTTAAACATTTTTCTAACTAAAAGCCTTTTCAGATTTGTGTACAAGTGTGGTTTTATGGAGACTTGTCGCCTTTGATTTTCCCACACTTGACAATATCAGCAGCCTCTATATAAAATAGTTATTCTTTAAATAAAATATACAGTGAGCCCTAGAAGTAATGTCTAAATTCATTTAAAATTCAGCGGTAAGTTTTTTGAAAAAACGCTCGTACCCGTCGATTTTTATGTTTTAATGTGTTTTTTATGGTAATTTCATGTATACAAGGTAGCTCAAAAATAAGTTATGACCATCAACTTCATTTTTTCAAATAAAAACATATATTTTTTATTTTATTTTTGAATTTTGCATTGAATTCTAAGCATGTACCATGTCCTATACATAAACTCAACAGTTATTGAAAAAATTAGGATTGAACATATCTATAAGTAAGAACTGTTTATTTAAAAAAAACACAACAAAATCAAATTAAATGTTGAAAATGTGCGCCATTTACGGCTTGACAATATCCAAGACGATCAATAAACTCTCTTTGCACGTTTCCAACCATTTCCGGAGTTATGACACGCACTTCTCTTCGGATCCTCTCTTTTAACTCCTGCATATTGTTTGGCCTGTTAACAAATACTTTTGATTTGAGGTAACCCCACAAAAAAAAGTTCAGCGGAGTTAGCAGGCCATTCGATAGGTCCTCTCCTTCCTATCTACCGATTGGGAAAGGTTTCATTCAAAAATGTGCGCACAGTGTCAGCATAGTGCGGAGGAGCACCATCTTGTTGGAATATCAGTTCCTCGCCAGGAGAGTCTGGATCCAATGGATTCGGTAATAAAGCCACTAATGTTGGAATTAATTCAAGTTGGAGAAATTCGAGATATACTAGTCCAGTTAAAGACTGTTCAAAGAAGAATGGACCAATTACTCTTCCGCATACGATTTCACACCAAACATGTATTTTTTCAGAGTACTGGTTGTGAACTTCTATCATCCAATGCGGATTTTCTGTTGCTCAATATCGACAATTTTGTCTGTTCACATTACCGTTCAAATAGAACGTAGCTTCATCCGAAAAAATAATATTTTTTACTAAATTATTATCTAGATTACACATATTTTGCATGCGTTCGCAAAACTCATTTCGCCTATCGAAATCATCTTCAAATAACTTATGTACTGGAATAACTTTATATGGGTGATATTTGTGCTTGTGAACTACTCGGTGAACAACAGATTTCGGCATGTGTAAATCGGCCCCAATGTGCGACAGTGGAGTACATGGATTTTCCTCCAAAGAAAGCAAAACGTCAAGTTTTTCATTTTCATCTCGAGTAGAACGACCAGATTTAGACAAATCTCTAACATGACCGAATTCTCTAAACTTAGCCTCTATTCTACTTACCATCTTTTGTCATATGAGAGGACGATCAGGATGGATTTCATCAAATAATTGGGCTGTTTCTATTTGAGTACGTGTTTTATCACCAAAATTTCAATTTTTTCCCGTTCTGTTAACTTTACCATTATTGTGAAAACCGCAACTTTGAAACTATGCTTGACAATAATTATACTTATTTAAAATAAAATTGTAATACATTTTCTATAGAAATAAACGGTGACAGTGACACTCTTACTTATTAGGGAGCCCAAAATACCATATTACCAAAAGATTTGATAGATCGTTGGATTCCCTAAATGATATGTTCAATCCTAATTTTTTCAATAACTGTTGAGTTTATGTATAGGACATGGTACATGAAACATGCTTAGAATTCAATGTAAAATTCAAAAATGAAATAAAAAATATGTTTTTATTTGAAAAAATGAAGTTGATGGTCGTAACTTATTTTTGAGATACCTTGTATACATGAAATTACCACAAAAAAAAACACATTAAAAATAAAAATCGACGGGTACGAGCGTTTTTTCAAAAAACTTACCGCTGAATTTTAAATGAATTTAGACATTACTTCTGGGACTCACTGTATATATTATAAAGGAAATATTCTCCGCCAATGGTCGTTTGGAACTTTTGGGAATTTTGGCTGCCAACTTCACACCGGTTCTTTAAGTTTAATTTATTATTAAAACATTTAAGTAAGTAACAATTTATAGGGTTTATTAAGGGAATCCGAACAATATTTTTTATTTTTTCTCCAAGATTAAGTGTGCATCGAAAATTATTTTCATTAAAAAAAATAATTTTAAATATTTCAATCAATACAATGAAATTAAAGAGTAACCTTAATGATTTTCAGCCTTACATTTTTTCCTGGATTTTTTTTGCATGAAAATAACTTTTGCACACCCACATAGATGCCATCTTTTCATTGGTCAAAACAGAAATTCAATATCTTTCTAGTTTTTTTGTAATTCGTATCAAAAAAGCCGCCATTTTATATGGCAAATTTCGCCTCCTCTTAAATAAACTCTTATATTTACTCTGGTATTTTTTGCCACTTTGTAATTGCTTAATTATTTTTGTACAAAATTAATTAAAACATTAAAAATCTGAATATTTCGGCCTGAGGGAATGCGACTACTAAACCTAAACAAAATTATTGTTTTACGTAAATTATTTTTTGTTACAGCTAAGCCAAAAATGCTATGTATTTTTTATTTTTAAAATTACAATTTTTGGAAGGTCTTAAGCCATTTTCTTGCAAATTTATTTCGAAAGGGGATTTAAAAAACGATTGTGTAATTTACTTTATTGCTTCCAAACATTCTTTGGATATTTATTCTATAAATAAATTTTGAAGCAATCAGTCAAACGCGCTCTTTTAAAAGCTACCCAAGTTTTAAAATTAATTGAAAGACAAATTATTGAATTTGGTAATGGTCATACTAAGCACTTTGAATCATAAAGAGACATTTTTAGTCTATATTTTAAATAAAAATGTCTCAAAAAATCGTCCACTTACAATAACAAGGTTCTAACTACACTTTTTCTCAAATTCTAAGTTTTCGCATCATAAGATTGTAACTGCTATTTTCTGCTGAATTTTAATGAATCTATAGCTACATCTCGCTACCTCAATACTACTACTAGATAACTCTGAATTCGTAGTTTCGAGATGATGTGATTTAAACATTTTAGCTGAATATTCTTTTTTTTTTTTTTTTTTTTTTTATGATAAAACACCTGCACTGTAGGAAAAATCCTTTAAGGCGCTCTGGGAGCGGTGCGAGTGCGAAAAAAGCGATTAGCATTGGTCTTGAAATGTTGAAGATTGTATTCATTGGGAAACACGACTTCAGGAAGATCATTCCACAAAGATGACGTTCTCCAGATGAAAGAATTCTTGAACAATGAAGTTCTAGGAGTACTAAGCTGAACAACATATGGATGAGCGGCAGTGGTTCGCCGTGTATTTCTGTTTTGCATTGCTCTAGGTGGAATCAAGTGGGCAATGTCAGTCGAACACCTGCCATGGAAATATCTGTAAAAGAGAGCCAAATCACCAACCTGTCTTCGATGCTCCAGGCTATCGAGGGTCCCGGTCAGCTCGGGGTCGCCGATCAGACGAACGGCCCTCCTTTGAATGGAATCCAGTAGCCGAAGGGTGTGCTTGGGTGCAGAGCTCCAGACATGAGAGCAATATTCTAATGATGGTCGAATCTGGGCTTTGTAGAGTGTCAAAAGTTGATGAGGTGTGTACAACCTTTTGGTGCGGAAAAGTACACCAAGCTTCTGTGCAGCTGTCTTGGCAATTACGGCAACGTGATCATGCCAAGACATATTACCTCCCAGATTGACCCCTAGAAAATTAATAGACAGTGCCAGGGGAATTGCGTGTCCTGCCATGACTATATCCGGTTCCGCAATGTTAACCTTTTTGGAGAAGACCGCTGCCTGGGTTTTCCTAGCATTAAATTCGACTTGGTTACTGTCACCCCAAGCCAAAATTTCTTCCAGGTCATTGTTGAGGCGCAAAACTTCATGCTGCCTGCGAAGATGTGCGTCGGCAGCGGATGTTTGGGGAGTCAAGGTAAAAGATGAGATAAGTGTGCTGTCATCAGCAAAGCTATAAATTGGATTTTGGGTTTTTACTAGAAGGTCGTTAATATACAGTAAAAAGAGGGTAGGCGACAATATGGACCCTTGAGGAACACCGGCATTGATGGTGAAGGTGTCTGAGAGAAACCCGTCAATCGCCACTTGCAGAGAACGGTTCTTAAGGAAGCTGGTTAACCATAAACAAAATCCATTAGGCATACCGTAGGATCGCAATTTACTTAGAAGCCCATCGTGCCAAACACGATCAAAAGCCCTAGAGATGTCCAGTGCAACAGCCCGGGATTCTCCATGATGTTCGATGGTGTTGCTCCAAAGATGGGTGACATATGCCAGAAGATCACCTGTTGATCTGGACTTACGAAAACCGTATTGATGGTCGCTGATAATGTTAAGCCCTTCCAGATACTTTAGGAGTTGTTGGTTAATAGCTTTCTCCATTACTTTTGAAATTACTGAAAGCAATGCGACTGGTCGGTAGTTGCTTGGCAGGGTATTTTTACCTTTCTTTGGAATAGGCTGGACACGCGCCGACTTCCAGCAGGATGGAAATATTCCTTTTTTGTAGGATAAGTTGAAAAGTCTACAAAATACTGGTGTAAGTTCATCGGCGCATGTCTTGAGAACAATGATAGGAATTTCGTCTGGACCAGAAGCTTTATTGACGTCGAGTCCTTTAAGAATCCGTTTAACAAGACGCTGACGGAACACGATTTCAGACATTTGCGATTGAACTGAGGGAATGTTGGGTGGTGATTTTCCCTGAAAGCCTACAGTGGAATGCGAGGAAAACAGTTCAGTAAGTAGGTTTGCTTTATCCCCGGCTGTGGTTGCTATTGTGCCGTCGGAACGTGTTAGAGGTGGAATAGTTGACTTTGTAAAGTTTTGGCTGACGGCCTTAGCGACTGACCAAAAGGACCTTGATCCGTTAGGACTGGCAAGAAGTTTGTTTTTGATTCTCTCGTTATGAGCTTTTTTGCTTTGGTCTATCATTTGCTTAAATTGGTTTCGGGTGGTAACAAAGATGGCGCGATTTTCAGGATTAGGGTTTTTACGCCACTGTCGGTAAGCCAGGTTTTTAGATCTGACAGCACGCTCGCAATTCTTGCTAAACCAGGGCTTGCCGTTGGAAGGGCGCTTTTTGGAAAGAGGAATAAAGGCCTCTATGCCAGTTAGAATGACGTCGGAGACTTCCTTTGCACAGACAGATGGATCATCCGAAGAAAAGCATACGTTTAGCCAGGGAAAGTTGCGAAAATGTTCCTTTAGGTCTTCCCACTTAGCTGATGTATAGTGCCAAATCTTACGGGGTTTAGGAGGTTGTTCAGAACTAATTGGCAGCTCGCTTAGGGTTGAAATAAGTTTGTGATCGGAAGAGCCCAATGGTGGTTGTACGGTGACCGTATATAGATCTGGATTTGAAGTTAAAAAGAGATCTAAAAGACTAGCAAAATCCCCAGCTCGGTCTGGAACCCGCGTTGGTTCTTCTACGAGTTGAGTTAGACCAGAACTGATCGCAAAAGATTCGGCCTCACTTTAAGTAACAGTGAAGTTTATGTAATATGCATTTATAATTTTTTCTTCGCGTATGACCCTACTAATACGATTTTTTGAAAGATGTAAAATTTAATTTTAACTTACAGTGTGTGAAAAAAAACTACCTTTGAAAGTTATCTACTTGTTGCAAAATAGTTATTTACGATATAAGTGTTGTAAAGATTCATATTACAACACGAGATGTTAAAGTTGTCAAACGAGGCGTCAGCCGAGTTTAATAAAACATCGAGTGCAATAATATGAATTTACAACAAGAATATTTGGCAAAAGGCATTTAAAAAAATAAAAATGCACCTGTAAAAATGCACCTGCTATTAAGTTTACTAATCAAGTTTTTTATGTTATCTTTCGCATAGTTACTGTTTCGCATGGTTACTGTCGAAACTTTGTCAAACAAATTCAAAAATATAAAAAGAGTTTTTCAAAATGAATGATTCTGATGGAAGTTTACTCTCTGATATAGAAGCAGCGGCAAACGAAGCGATCTCAAGTTTAGTTCCGACAAAATCCAAGGCGCGGTATAAATTGGAGTATCAGAAGTTTGAAGATTGGTTCAAAGCTTACAAAATAAAGGAGGTGTCTGAGAAAATCCTTTTGGGTTATTTTTCCGTAAAGCAATGCTCCCAGAAACCATCTACACTATGGACTCACTACTCAATGTTGAGAACTATGATTTCAGTCAAGAAAAATCAAGATATAATAATTGTTAATAATAAATCATTCTTCTAAAAAGTGTGGTTTTATTTAACAGCAAAATTTTAATAAAAACTAGTGCTGTAAAAGCATCTATTACAGCACTAGTGTTGTAATAGATGCCCTTACAAAACGATTTACAGAACTGTAAAATTCATATTACTAAATGAAAGTAGATAAAATTAATATAAGAAGATGGAATGTTACCCACTTTTAGTAAGCCGGAGAAAAAAGTTCAACCATATATCTTGATCTTCTACTCATTATAAAGAGCTGCTGTACCTCTTATTACAAAATATTTACTAAAAATATAGTAAGCAACCGCTCGATTTAAATGGAAACATAATATGACTAACCATGGATCAGCCGAACTTTTAATAATCTTAACAAATCTACTTAAAGCAGCAAGCCAAAATTATCCAACTGAAATAATAAAATACAACAACTAGACAACTTGAGTTATCTTGTTGTTGCAATTATCTCATGTAAGGTTTGAAAGATATCTATATTTGACACCTATAATATTTAGAAAATGACGCATCGCCTGAGTTATCTACTTGTTGCACACAAAGATTTTACGAAATAATAATGTTTCATGGAGTTATCTAAAAAATGGAAATTCTGGAGTTATCTAGTTGTAGTATTGAGGCGACTAACCATCGTAGGCTGATTTAGAATAATCACAGAGTTCTATCTGCTACAAATATCCATTATTTTAATTCCACATAGTTGTATCTCTATCTATCTATAAAATAAAAATGATAATTTGAATACATAAATTATTTTCATAAATAACTGTTTATTTAGGTGTGCATATGGTTTAATAGTGGATTTGGCTGTTATGCGTTTGCAATATCAATGATCAATAGGCATACCGTTTAATATTTATTGAAAAAAGTATTTTAAAAGTTGTTTAACCCTGTCTATTGACTATATTTCTAATTCAGATCTAAGAAAAAGCAAACATCAAAAATATTTGTTTAAAACACACTAAATTTATGTTGTCCTTTTATGGAGGATCACATCTTCTCTCCTCAAAAACCAACAGTAATAATCACCCATCATATCTAGATTCCATCGTCCTTTGTACCAAATTTCCATTGTCCTGATATCTTGATGGAAGTTTTCACCCTGCTCATCGCTAATAGTGCCAAATTCTTAGGAAATATATAATAAATGAGAATTGAGAAAGTGAATTTTTAATAACATTCGGCAACCAAGTTGTTCGTAATTTGCAGCCACAACATTGTAAAAATTTTCAAATCCCGGTTGAACTTCACTCCTTTTCGGCTAAATTTTTATCACATAATGTTTATTTACGGCACGACTATCCCACAAACAAAGAAAACAGAAATATTTTGTAAATCTTCCCTCTAAAATTGCTATAACTTTTAATTCCCACATATCTTCGGAACTACCTGATGACGTGTTATTATCTCTATTGTCTCTCAAAACAATATCTTGCTAATCTAAACGCGCAGTCGATACTGATAGATCTGAATCGTGAAGAATGGGTCTTATAGAGGAAGGCAAATTCGGATAGTTGATCCTGAGCTTTTCTTTTTTGGAATAACCTTCGTCTTTGTCATGCAAACATAGCAATCTTCAGAATGATTGGTGGGTTTTCTCCACAGCATTGCAACTGCAAAATACATACTTTTTCTATTTTCTTTCATTTCTAATTTACCACAAACTTTGTCGAGTTGCTTTTTTTACTCAAAAATACTTAAATTTAATACAGAAACACTGAAAACCAATAAATACATGACAGATGTTAATCAGGTACTGATAGACGTCGAGCAGATATGAAAGACGGGGCTCAATAGAAAACACGCTCGAACGCAACCTGACTAATTTTCCGAATTCCCCGAGTGTTTTTCTGAAAAGTTGTTTACAATGGAGCTAATAATGGGCATTATTTGTGCTTCAATGACTGTGACCCAACATCGTATCCTCTTTTGCTTTAATATCCTTGATGGGTTACATGTTTCGTCATTATATAGGTATCATCAGGCCCAAAATAATACAAAAATAAAGTTTCTGAGACAAAAAAATTATTTTCTTTTATTATAATCCTAAAAACTATAGTTTTCCTACGCCCAGAAAAGGATGTTTGTAAGTTCTGTTCCACCTATTATTAAAAAAAAAACTAAAAACAGTCTAATTAACACCAAAAGAGAAGCTATATATATAATATATAATAACATGTTGAAGTAAAGAAAGCCATGCGAAACGCGAAAGAATAAGGAAAGTGGTATTCCTGTTTCATGTTTCAAATTGGAAAATGTCAAAACTTGCCCAAGATCTGTTTTTATGTACAAAAGTTAACTATGTTATTTAATTTAATTTATTTTATTTATTTATTTAAATCACATCAGCAGTCACAAAACTTGTGGTTTACAAACTCAATACAAAGTACTTTAGAATATAAAATAACTATTTCAAAATATACAATGCGCCCATATACCTTAGTAAATAGAACAATAATACTAATAAAATAACAATTATATCACACTTTAATAATCTTTTTTAAATGGGCTAAGGAGGGCATGCTCTGAAAAAAAACATTTTCAGGAAGGGCATTCCAAATTCTGACACCGACCCCAACCAGCGAGTTAAGACCAATATTTGTCCTACATTTAGGCACCCTAATTTTAAAATGATAATCACTCCTGCTTCTATATGATGGCGGTTGTAGGGAGTTTTTGATCTCAAAATACGCTGAATTTCAATTATAAATTTTATACATGGCGATTCCAATAAAGTATTCTCTGCTTTTTAGAAGAGAGGTCCAGCCTAGGGCCGCTATTGTCGGAGTGCGACTAGAGTCCCTACCAAACTTTAAAGATTACGTTATTTACATTAAATAAAGCATATCGTTGTGTATTGTGCAATAAAACTCTGCAGATTCAAAGAAGTAGTCCATTTCTCAAAGAGACTTTATTTATTCTACTTTATTTACTTTTTTTTATTTGTAAAGTCATGTATATTACGTGTTAATTTTAATTTTTGTTTTTTATTCTGAATGTTAGGTCTGATGATGCCCATATTTTAGGGCGAAACATGTCACCCCTTGATTAAATTTTAAGACATTATTGAGACTTTGACTTTGAGTTTCCCCATTTTTAAAAACTCTCCAGAGCTGAAGTGGAAATTTGCTGGCTAGTTCCTTTTAGCAGAAGTACGTTTCTAACTTAAGCACATAATAAATTTATTAAAGGTTTGATAATCTCTGCTGTTCCAACTATTTTACCCCCTATTAAACTAAAAACTATATAGAACTAAGAGCCCCATCTGAAATTATACAGTTAATACGATAGCAAGAAAGAAATGTCCAAGGAAAAAATTTACGCTATAAAAAAATGAAGTCGTCAATGCCGCAGATTGACCAAGATTTATGTAAAGCATATTACATTAAATTTATAATGTTTCCATTGGATTCAATTAGTTTTGTTTAATTTTAATATTTGATTAGAGTAACATTTGTTTTGATACAAAAAAGTAAAATAAAATATTCACATAACACTTTGTTTTACTCACATGACTTATACAGTGTGTCTAAAAAAGTATGCAACATATGGAAAAGTTTTTTATTACCGATTTCTCAGAAAATTTTATTCTTGATAAAAGTTGGTGCATGCCTTGAAACTATAAATGCATATTTCATATTTCACCCGCGGCTAATAGTAAGGGAGCAAATGTTATTTTTTCGAAATTGCATTAAGAGTAAAGTACCTTAGTTATTAGAAATACAGCAAAATTTTATATGGAAGTGTTATTGCAAATTAAAAACATAGCCCAAATATGAAATTTGAGTTACGTCTCAATTTTTATTTTTTTTTCTAATCTCTAATTTTATATGCATTTTTTTAAAGTAGGTTTTTGGACTTTAGCGTACTGGGTGAAAATGACAAATAAATTAGTAATTATTTGCAGTACTATGAAAAGGGTTGAATTTTATAACAATTTAGTTTCGAACAGAAGTCGGCTAAAATGTGTTTAAGTAGGCGTGCAACACGCTTATATCTAAACCGACCCGGTTCATTGTAAAGTTTTTAAACGTTTGGAACTACTTAATGCATTTTTATTATAAACCCACGTTTGAGTTATTTAATAAATATATTAAAATTGCGTAAACGAAAAATCGACCAGAGGCGTACCGTTTAGGGGAAATTAGAGATTAGAAAAAATAAAATAAAAATTGAGATACGTAACTCAAATTTCGTATTTGAGCTATGTTTTTAATTTGCAATAACATTTCCATTTAAAATTTTGCTGTATTTCTAATAACTAAGGTACTTTACTCTTAATGCAATTTCGAAAAAATAGCATTTGCTCCCTTACTATTAGCCGCAGGTGAAATGTGATATATACATTTATAGTTTCAAGGCATGCGCCAACTTTTATCAAGAATAAAATTTTCTGAGAAATCGGTAATAAAAAACTTTTCCATATGTTGCATACTTTTTTGGACACACTGTATATAGACTCCCGTAATCTAACAAAGTTGTAAGGGAACCATTTTTTAGTAAATATTTCGGGGAAGTTAATTTAACAAGGTTTTATATTAATTTATGGCCAGCAAATTTGGGTATTAGAGAAACTTCTATCCATAACACTTTACCATAAAATCTATTATAAGAATACTTTAAAAATATTTGAAGAGTGAATAGTACTAATAATGCTTATCAGTTAAAACATTGTGATTCAAAACAAATAAAGACAATGCAAGTCCAAAACTTTACTGCCGTCGAGAAACGTCATTGGCTCCAATCTTTAAACAGACAATGATGTGCTTATTATTCAACATGTAAACGAATGAATGCCGGCTCTCTATATTGAAAGAACAGAGAAGAAGACACACGCGGATTGATATAGTACGGAAAGAGATATGCGAAGGTAAAAGCATAAGAATATTTATATACTAACAACATCGATGTCACGTTTTTTAACAATAATCCCTTAACGGGTTTGAGGTGATTAAAGGGCAACATTAATGCTTATTTTAAAGATCAACAGCCAACAGGAACTATTTTTTTTCTGATTGAAAAAATCATTGCAGGAAAGTTAAAGTTAAGAGATTATTACTATAAAAAACAAAATTCCCAAAATCACGTGACATATTTCGGAGACATAAAGTTCGTATTAACCCATACAGTGTTTTTAGTTTATTGCTACTGAATATCATAAATTTAAAGCTTTAAAATATAAATACTCCTAAAATCGATGAGTCGTATGTGCCTTTCGGTAATAAAGATGGGGAAAATATATACATTGTAATAATTCCTAAACCTATCAAAAGTGTTTGGTAGTAAAATTTTGATTTTATAAGGATAGGATTTTCTTATGGATTTGCAACACAGAATTTTTTATACATCGAATACATAAGCAAACGGAACGATGTTATTTTTTTGTTAAAAATTGTACAGGTTTCGTAAATGCACCGAAAAATATATTGTCATCGCAAGCATATACAGGGTGGGGACTATAACTGGAAAAGATTCGCTAAAAGTTTAGGAAAAAATATTTTTGAAACATAGAAAAATACGTCGATTGAGATATTGTATGTGCTACATTTTGGCATGAATAAATTTTTTTTAACCCCTTGACAAAGTGAAACATAACCCAACGTTTTTTTTAAAGGAAATATACCGCTTATTAAACCTTTTTGAAAAGTTCTTTTAAAGAAACAATTTAATTTTCTATAGTTATATATAGTTATATATAGTAAGAAAATTAAGTTGGCCACCCTTTAGAAAAACAAATTGATGTTATGAGTGTAAAGCCTATAAAACATCTCAATCGACATGTATTTGCATTTTTCACAAATATTTTTATATTTTTTTCTTACAATATAGTGAATTTGTGTTGATGAATGACCCGGGGACAATGAAAATAAATTAAAATTAAAAACAATAGGATATTCAATTTCTTCTTTAATAGAACTTTTTTAAAAGGTATCATGCCAAAATGTAGGTCACACAATGAATCAATCGACGTGTTTTTCCATTTTTTTAAATTAATTTTCCCGAAATTCTAGAATTTATTCCAGTACAAATCCCACCATGTATATTTTAACTCACCTCAAAACAACTTTATTAATAATTTAGATACAATATTGACGGGTTCATTTCGATTTTACCAAGTTACAAATGTTTGTTCAATATTTTTAGGAGGGTACCCTGAAGTCAAAGCCGGGGCTGGTGTTAACCCTTGGTTTTCTTTCCGTGTTCATAATGGGTTCGAGGACGTCCCCTAAGAGCAGGTGCGGCTCGTGAGTTTTTTTATAGGTGTGGAAAATTTTGGCAGTATCCTAACAAGTAAAATGCAGTATAGTACATAGTTTTTTCAAAGAATAATTTTATTTACCTACTGATAAACACCACAAAAATATAAAATACAAAAATGCATTTTTTTGTGACTTTTTAAAAATTACATCAAACAACTTTACTTTAATATTATTTTTTTATATAATTCTCTTACATATTATGTAGTTGTGTGTTTGTATATCAAATCGATCCTTTTATTCCTTTGTTTGACCTAGATCATTAAAATTAAAAATATTTCTAATAAAAGCTTTTTGAAATATTCAAATCAAATCAAATATAGCTGTATTATCATAAGAACTTCTCATTAACAAAGTAACTTAAAATTATTACATAATTATAATTAAAACAAATTAAAATCGAGGCCTACATAGACCAGCTAAAGACACCCTAAAAACAAACATAAAAGACCCTTATAGGGATACCTCGAAAAATTCATTTATTGAATAGAAGGCTCTTTCGGTTAACAATTTTTTTAGATCTCTCCGAAACTTTCTATGGCAAACAATTTTACGTAAACTAAGGGGCAAATGATTAAAAATTTTTTTTTTATAATAAAGAGAGTTTTTTATTAAAGCAGAAGAGGGAATTTTCTTGTGGAAGTTGTCGAGGAAGTATTTCAGATTTATACTTCTATTGCATAAGACATGCTGTTTCAAGAATATTATAGAGAAGCCAAAGTTAATATTTCCAAATTTACCAAGGGCGGTCGACAGGACGTTCGGCGACTCAACTGACAAATACACCTCAATACAAATACCAATCTGAAAAGGTATTGAGCGCAAGATCCCCACAAACACAACCCGTACCGAAGGTGACTCTCTATAAGGGCAAAGTATGCGTCCGTCGCAATAATAACTCCCAACTCTCAATATATAAGCATCAAAGCAGAGCACCCACGAGAGGTCTTTATATTTAAATTGGCTATGTGATGCTCAAACCTCAATTTATCGTCAATATAAAGACCCAGAAATTTGCTCATTGCTGAATTATTCACTATATAAGCTTCTGGTCCTATACTGTGAATATGGCATTTAAAAGTAAGTACGTTAGTTTTAGAAACATTAAGCGACAAATAATTTGAGTCGCACTATTCCTTAATCGTAAGCATATCACAACTAATGTCACATTCCAACTGGGTTACATCAAAGCCCTGCCAAAGAATCGTGGTGTTATCCGCAAATATTGTCAATCTACCAGATATATCTAACTTAGCTAAATCATTAATATACATTGAAAAAAGTAACGGCCCCAGGACAAAGCCCTGCGGTACTCCTGACGAAACTCTCATTCTTTTTGACTCCCTTTCATTAAAGTAAACCGTCTGATATTTGTCCGAAAGATAGGACTTAAACCAAGCCAGAACAGTTCACCTAAAGCCGTAGATTTCAAATTTGCCCAACAGTATCCCACGATCCACACAATCAAAGGCTTTTGACAGATCACAGAATATCGCCTCGGCAACGTCCCCACCTTTTAGTCATCGATATTAACGAACCGCTTGCTTTAAACTGTAATATTTTTATTAAAAATCTTTGGTGTTTTAGTAAACAAATAGCGCCAACAAATTAAACAAATTGAAACGTAATTTCAAACTATCTAAGCTATACGTTTCAGTCGTCTCGCTTTTTGTAGCCCGACGATATGTATTTGACTACGATAACAATTTAATAATCCGTGCCTTTGACATAAATGACGATTCATGAAACTAAAGTGACACGGTTAGCTTATTTCCTAATCTAGTAATCACTTAACTTTGGTTGTGAGTAAATCGTTTTTGTCACTGTCATTCATATTAACTCCAATATGTCTGGTTAGTTAAATCTTTATGCAACTCAGCTTGTATTAACTATTTTGCAGTGAACAGTTACGGAACCTTTGTAAAAATATAAACAATAAAAATAAACATATGTTTCGACCGTGGGAGAATAATTATTTTAATGCGTTCTGAAGGACACAAAAGAATGATTTGGAAAGTGTGGATTTCGACAATCAAAACGACCTTACCGTGAATTTTGTCCAGTTATTTAGATTTAGAGGATGAATTAAATTCAAAAAAAATAAAATTCCCAAAAAAAAAGTTGTCAAACGCGTACATAAAAAGGGTCTTACCCTGAGTGCTGTGTGGTATCATTGACATTGATGAGTTTGTTTTATAAGTAGTGACGCAAGGGCGAATCTTTTGGATAAAAACGTTTTATTGGCGGAAAAATCATGTTTTTGTAGACAGAATATTTCCAATAAAAAAATCAAGAAAAGTCTTATTATAGATTTAGAAGCTTGTTTAAGACAGGATGAAATATTACTTCGTCGAGGTATGGAAAAAGTTAAAAAAATCTGTGTTATAAAACCTACACTGTCGCGAAAAAATATTTGTATTTATATAAGAAACATAATATTGTTTATCTAGGGGTAAAAGCAATATATTTTTTGACGTCTCGAAACGAGCTTTTTCTACGAGATACGCAGACTATTTTTTTTAAGTCAAATCAATATCTTTATAAATGACTCAATTTTTAATAATTAATAACATTTTTTTATTACAATCTAATTTTTAATAGAATTGTCTCTTTAATAACTAACTATTCTGATATTTAAACATTTAAAGTAATAAACGAAGTAAACACCTAAGCTAAAGGAATCATTATAATGGAGTTACTTTCACGGCCTAAGATAGAAAAGTAACAAGAAATCGGTACAGAAAAGTTACTTTTTATACTCTCTCATGGATAGTTGCTGTTTCCTATACATTTAAGTGACGAGAAAAGTAGAATATTCCAGTTAACTATACGGAAAATTTCATATTCTTAATGTTCGCTGCGGCATCACAGTGTTGCGACCTTTAAAAATAAAATTTCCCATTTTTAAACAAAAATGCAACTTATGCACACAATAATGAAAAAGTGTTTTTAGCAGATCACAAACACCAGTTATCCTAAAGAGTATCCTAGAAATATACCACTGTGCGTAAAAATTTCTCTTTTACCGTTGGAGACAGTGCCGACCTATCATTCCTCTGTGCTTTATTCTTACGAAATTTCCCATTAGTCGACAACATTGTTATAAAAACTAGATTTTTTTGCGGTACTAATAAATCACAGTTAATTGTACTTACTGAGGCTCTGCCCTACTTTTTAAGACACTAAATTATATAATTTATATGTATATGGTACAGTATGTTATTAATTTGTCCAATATACCAAATTTTACCAATAATGCAACCTGCTCAATGTGCATAGAAAATTAATTTCATGTAGCATTATTGTTGAGCTGATTTTACCATAATTTCTAATATGATCCAGTGGCCGAGACGATATAGCATCGAACTTTGGATCTAATGGTCGTGAGTTCAAACCCGGCAGCCTGCAAAATTTTCATAAAATGTTCATAGTTTAGTCGTAGAAAAAATATACTGTTTAACTCGAGTGAATTATCCATATCGCACTCAGAAGTTTAAGCACTCGGCCTACAACGTGGTACTTAATTTACTTTCTCGTGAGACTTAGACATCATATCCACTCTTGTTGTACAAACTACTATTCCCTACTTAAGAAGGGAAAATAACAATATGCCTGATGCTCAGCATTATGGGTTCGGCAATTTAATTAAGTCGAAAAAGTTGCCATTCCTTTGATTTAAAAAAAAAGACTTCTAAATTAAAGGAGCCCCTTAAAGAACCAATTGGATTTATCGGAAGAGTAGAAATCTGTCACAATCTAACCAAATTATTTGTTTTTCTATAAAAAAAACACGCTGCGTCGTAAAAAACTCTCCGCCAGCTAGTCGCCTCGACATCAGTGGTTTCTGGGAAGGACTGAACCTTTGACGAGTAGAGGAATTTTATATAGTAAAATAATTAAATGAATAAATAATATTGTAAATTTGGTTTATTCGTAATTGATTACTGTGTTTGGTCAGTTTCGTATCTGAACTAGGATGGATATTAAATTATATCCGTTCAGTTAACAGGAATAGCCAACTCATTAAATCACTTTAGTGTAAAGGAAACAGCAAATATCCATGTGGAAGTAGAAAAATAAATCGTATGAACCTAATTTTTTTTATATGTTCCCGGTGAAATTAAAAAAGGATCAAATTTTTTTTCAACTAAATATTTTTTGATTATCTTTCAAAATAATGGTCAGCATTTTTTATAATATAGGTACTTTATTGTAAAAAGTTAAAATATATAAAATATTTGTTTATAAAAATGTTTATTTCTGACATTAAAGTATATCGTCACTTTGACTTTGTCTTAAATAAAGTCAAAGATGAATTGTTTGTAAAATTTCATTTCTTGACTGCCCGAGTGAAGTCTGTAAAATATATTTATTTAAATACCAAATGGTATCGACATTTGTAGCTTACGACATCTATAAAACGGTTAGATAAATGGTAATATAATACGATTTATAACATATGAGTTTCCGAACGCTTGAAACATACGCCTGCCAAAATGGAGATTCAGCATTTTAATAAAATCGAGTAAGGGGTGGCTAACATGTTTTTTTCATAATGCTGGGGGAGATGTGAATGAGATGGTATGGTGGTCTTATTCCTGTCACTACTGTTTATTTAGCGCTCGGTGTTATTCCATTCAGTTTCGTACGCGAGCGAATAGCAACCCTGTTAAAACGATATCAACCACATTCGTTTTGCGGATAATAGGCTGTTGTGTAACTTTGACAAGTGTAAATGAAATATTTACTTTGACTTTTAAAACGAGTAAGGGGTTGCCAACATTTTTTTTTTCACAATGATGGGGGATATGTGGATGAGATGGCATAGTAGTCTTATTCCTGTTACTATTGTTTATTTAGCGCTCAGAGTTATTCCATTCAGTTTCGTACGCGACCGAATAGGAACACTGTTAAAACGATATCAGCCACATTATTTTTGCGGATAAGAGGCTATCGTGTAACATTTGACAAGTGTAAATGAAATATTTACTTTGACTTTTAAAACAAGTAAGGGGTTGCCAACATTTTTTTTCCTAATGAAGGGGGATATGTGGATGAGATAGCATAGTAGTCTTATTTCTGTTACTATTGTTTATTTAGCGCTCGGAGTTATTCCATTCAGTTTCGTACGCGACCGAATAGGAAAACTGTTAAAACGATATCAGCCACATTCGTTTTGCGGATAATAGGCTGTCGTGTAACGTTTGACAAGTGTAAATGAAATATTTACTTTGACTTTTAAAACAAGTAAGGGGTGGCCAACATTTTTTTTTTTCACAATGATGGGGATATGAGATGGCATAGTAGTCTTATTCCTATTACTATTGTTTATTATTAAGCGCTCGGTGTTACAGCCACATTCGTTTTGTGGATAGTAGACTGTGTAACGATCGACATATGTTAAAGAAAATATTTCTTTTGACTTATCAAATCACGTTGTTATTGAGAAAATGGAATACTTTGGTAAGTATAATTTTCTTTTTGGAGTAATGGGTACTATTATGCCTAAGACGTATCTAACAATGCCAATGAGGGTTGCTCCATCCTTCTGATGAATTTTAATAAAATTTATATAGGAAAATACAAACTCCTCAATGCCAGTCCCAAAGTGTAAAACGTTTATATTCATCAAACCAAAGCAAATATGTAAATTCAAGGCCCAGCAGTTTTAATTAAAGGCAAATCGTTAAAATCGGTTGAGTTTCAGGCACTGGCAAAATAAAGGAAGTGCCCTGTTTTAATTATACAGATTAGGATTTTTTATTAAACGCGGTTTAAAATGAAGCTCTCAATATAAAGTAGGCCAAACAAATAACCTACGTTTGTGGTCTAGTATTCTGTGTAAAGCATATTTTAAAACTATTTATCTTATTACCATATAATTTTGAGAGGAAAAAAGAAGAAAGAGTTTTAAAAATGTATAAATTATTTTGTGGCGTTATTAGCCACTCAAAATAAAAGGAATTAAACTGTCATAGCATAGGTTCTGCTGGCTTTAATTACTTCACGTTTAGATCTTCTCGGTCAGGGATCACCACAAAGTCCAGCAACGTTTATTTTTGGTAAAGTAAGTATGTATGTAATTATGAAATAGAAACAGAATACAAAATCGACTTACCAAATTGGGAATTTTCTAGTTGGGAGAAATGGACACCCACACGAGACGCGGTATCGCCACTAGTTTATCGATCTCTGATGTTTCTCTTTACACTTTCCAACTTATTGTACTTATTTATAATAAATTAATTCTAGAACGAAATTTGTTCAATTATATTAAGAATCTGAAACATATCCACAACCCCCCCCCCCAAATTACACTTTTCTTGTTGTTGAATTTGTAGTGAATGAAAACAATGTTTGCCTTTATTTTTCAAAAATGTGAGAGATTAATCGTAATCAAAACAATATTTCCTTCATAGCCATAATATAAGTATTATTTTCCAAGCCTATATTCCCATATTCCTAAAATACTATTATTTCATACTTTTGGTAATTAATGGTTTATTTCTAAAAATATTACAGATTGCTAATAAAAAGGTGATTTACTTCAATGATTCTGTAATTCCCAAAGGCAAAAAGTTACTGTAACAGAATGCTATCCAAACTTAACTAATGGTCAAAAAAACATGTTTTTTTTTCATATTGCATGAGTTTTATTTTTACCGGAAGAACGTCTGGATATATAAGAGTATAACATTCGTTTATTCCCACTGCGTATAAACTTTTTTCTGTAATTTTAGTTAATAGTTTTTATTCTCCCACGCCATAGACATTTATTCGTCCTTTAATTTATTGGCACTAGATTAGATTTTTATATTCTCTTTATTTTTATTTTTTTGGTTTGGTTATTTATGATTTTATTTATTGTGTGCCAAAATTAATATATAATATTCTTTTATACAAAAAAATTTAATATCGTTCTTTTAAAAAGTGTTAAAAAGGCGATGCGACGATGTACTAATTAAAATTTAGGTCAATAACTTGCAATATTAAGCTTTGGTAAAATCAACGCAGGAAATGTGCATATATTTAGAAAATAAAGTCTTGAAACCGGAATGTATACTTTGTTTGTGTTATAATTATCTGCAGTAAATAATTAACAAAATAAACAATTAAATATGTAATTTTTAGTTAATTGTTTGATAGCTTATTAACCTACGCATCGGTAATAATGCGTAGGTTACATCGGTAATCTAAGTAATAAAATTTGCTCGAAACAGATTAATTAATACTTATAATACATATTTTTTTCCGAGGGCCCGTCCGTGCGCCGGATGCACTTAGGCCAAGTTTGGCCGATTGTGCTCACCCTGTTTGGTTGTAAGAACCACTCCTTGATCCAAGTTCTTTGTACTAGTTTGTATAGGTCAACTGGGGAGGGGGTAAGGATGTCCTCTGGTACCAGTTTTGGTTGCCCGAGTATTTATTGCCTCTTCTGATCCAGTGACTTGCAATGGCAAACTATGTGCTGTACAGTTTCTCTGTCTTGCCCGCATAATCTGCACGTCAAGGCCTCCATTGTACTATAATAGATATTATATAGTTAATTCATTCTATAACTGTTAAATTTCGCATATATTTGCATGTTCTATTTGGTAAAAGTTGCTTAGTACTTGACACAAGAGTCGTATGCATTTAAAAGTAATTATTAAATTCCTGATTATGTAAAGTTGACATTAAAAACGTCTATATAGTGTATTACATAACAAGTGATGAAAGTGATACTTTTCAAACGAATAATCACTTTTACACGAGTAATGTACACTATTTTTCCTACGACCACAAAGAATTATTAAAAAAGCCTTTGATTTGTGAAAAAAATATTTCAACTCTAGAGTTGAAAAAAAATATTTCAACTCTAGAGTGGAAATACAAGGCACACTATTTTATTTAAACATATGATGCGAATTTCACAGATCGAAAGGTCACAGGTTCAAATCCCATCAGGAGTACTTGACTTTTTTTTATAAAAACATTAAATAAATTATAAAAATTTTTTGAATTGAAATCTTCATTGTTGAATGAACTTTTTTATTTAATCAATGAAATATGCATTAAACATAAATTTAAAAAAATCACCCAACAGGGAAGATTTCAATTTAAAATAATTCTATAAATTATTTAATGTTTTCATAAAAAAAAGTCAAGTACTCCTGATGGAATTTGAACCTGTGATCTTTCGATCTGTAGCTCATGGCTCTAGTCACTACACTATGGCGACCCATAAACATTTCTTGCTTAAGTTAAATATATGACATTTTCTTCAGCGGGGCTTGTTTTGACTGGTAATAGATTTTCCAGTATATTCTTAACTTTTTTATAATTTCAGATGGCGTATTTTCACACTGTAATTCTAAATCACTCGACAAATACGTAATAAATAAACCAAACTGCTTTCTAAAATGTGTTCGTTTTAATAAATAGGGGTGGTCTGTCAAATTGGCATCATATGTTTAAGTTAAATAGTGTGCCTTGTATTTCCACTCTAGAGTTGAACTATTTTCTTTCAACACGCGTGTGATATTCGGCGCTTTCGAGCCAAGTCAACCGTGCTTTTTTTCTCATTTGCATAGGTGGTCGTAGGAAAAATATTAAGATACACTGTTGAATATAAGGCTCAAATAACTTTCGAGAAAATAAAATGAAAAGTGCTGGTCCGTATTCAAAATATTAA
Organism: Polydrusus cervinus; assembly: GCA_935413205.1. Lineage (NCBI taxonomy): Eukaryota > Metazoa > Arthropoda > Insecta > Coleoptera > Curculionidae > Polydrusus > Polydrusus cervinus. The sequence continues at coordinate 51,807,910 of OW284514.1, forward strand.
TGGAAAAAATATAATTTGTATTACGTGTAAATGCTTCATTTAATAAATTTTTTGTCGCTTTCGCCATCATCAATGCTAGCTGAAAGTGAAAATTGAAATTTCAGCATTGGGTTAAAAGATAGAAATTGATTTATTAAATTCTAAACATTAAAAGCTTTTTCGCTGATTTATGCATGTGGGAGATGTAAAATTTTTCTGTCTTTTAATACTCACTCATCAATTACACAGTGACATTCTCATTCTGGTAGAATGGGTAGAATGGCATTCCGTCCAAGATAAAATTAAAAAAAAAACAATTTTAAAAGACAAATTATTAACTTTGGCTTAAAAAAACAAAAACATCCTAAACATGGTAAACTAACAAGTAAACCGTGAGAAATCGAAAAATCGAAATTAGGTTACAAAATAAAAATCCACGATTTTCTTCTTATACTATAAAGAGAAGGATGCAATGAGTTAAACTGTGTTTGTTGTTATTAAACGAAGATATAACTCTGACGTGTTCTAGCGGAATTCTTTGAATATAAATTGCGTTTCGTGAATTAATTTATGAATAAAATAAGATTGGGAAACAAAATTGTAAGGGAACTAAAAGAAAATCACGACTTAAAAGTGTATTATAAAAAGGGGAATCCAAAGTGTTTTAGATTGTCGATTGATGTAGCTAATGTAGAATAAATCTGGTTGCCTAAAAAAATTGAATATTGACAAATAAATGGTGAAGTACTATTCAATTGATAAAATTTAAAGTTAATTAAAGCAGAATCCTCTATCAGTATAAGTTGAAATTAGTCAATCAATTCAGAAAATATGTATTTGTTAATAATATTTTTGTTTTTCTTTTTTGAAGTCTCCTCCCAGATGTATTGCTTGCTTTTTCAGCTGGTGGCGAAAGTGGTAAGCACTATCCTCCCAAGATCACAAAGTTTGGTGTAGTATGGGAGGACCAAGGTCGACCATTGTGTCAAATGTAGTCCCTCTGCTAATACCACCCAGGCACCGATTGTGTGAAAAAAAATGTATTCTGAAAGTTCACTACCTACTCATTTTTTTGAAGAAATAAAAGGTCAACCGAGGCAAACAAATAAAGTTACAAAAAATGAAGAGAATGAAACCGACGGAAAAATAGTATATTATACAACAAGCATATAATGGTGGCTATTATTCACGCGGACAAAGTTTATGACACGAGCCGTAGGTGAGTTACATAATTTTATCCAAGTGAATAAAAGCCATTATATGTGAGTAGAATACTATACATGGTCCACGACTATCCAATAATAATTGTAACCAGAATTACTAAACATCTTTATTTATTTAGAAATATGAATAGTAATATTTGTATTCACACAATGTGCCAAGTTAATTGTAGGAATCGATTTTAATTCTATATTAACATCTTGGTTATTCGTTGTAGTAGATGTAGATGAAGATGCTTATGTAGATACTGCCTCATTGCGTATATAAGGCAGACAAAAAGGAATTTTCGGGATCACGTCTGATATTTTTTTAGCTGTTTCCATTTTATTTTTCATTAAGTCATCAAGTCATCAATATATCCTTCAGCTATCGCCGTGGATTTCCATCCACCGTGTCTTTTCAATGCAGTTATATCCCCCCTGCGTCTACAAGTATAGTGGCTGAAGATCTGCGAAAACTGTGACCAGAATATTTCTCTGGAGTAGGTAATTGCAGAAATGTTGCTAGTTGTCTCCCCATTTGCGTAAATTTATTCCTTCCTATCCTTTGTGAGGTACATTTGCCATTTTGATAATTGAAAAAAAATATTAGATGTGACGAAAGATGAAAGAAGGCTGATATACTTCTTGCAAATTAGGTAATAATCGTCTGATATTGTAAATTTGGAGGTAAATTCAATTTTTCTGGTAATAAACTTAAACTTGCTATTTTTGCTGCTTCCTGTATATCTGGTGGGGTATAACACATCTCATCTTCACTATCTCTAATCATTTTGAAAGTTCTTTTAATAAAATTCTTAACTTTAAAGTTGATAAGTTGAACTTTATTTTGACGTTTCAAAATAAAATAACAAAGCGCTTCGACTTGACATTTCATGGCATGCTTGAATTTTTCATCATACACACCAAATCGTATTATGGATGGACCTTACAGGGAAAACGACCAATGATATTGTTTTTTCCTACGACCACCTATGAAAATGAGAAAAAAAGCACGGTTAACCTGGCTCGAAAGCGCCGAATATCACACGCGTGTTAAAAGAAAATATTTCAACTCTAGAGTGGAATACAAGGCACACTATTTAATTTAGGCATATGATGCCAATTTGACAGACCACACCTATTTATTAAAAAGAACACATTTTAGAAAGCAGTTTAGTTAATTTATCACGTATTTGTCGAGTGATTCAGAATTAGAGTGTGAAAATACGCCATCTGAAATTATAAAAAAGTTAAGAATATACTGGAAAATTTATTACCAGTCAATACAAGCCCCGCTGAAGAAAATGTCATATATTAAACTTAAGTAGAAAATGTTTATGAGTCGCCATAGCCTAGAGACTAGAGCCATGACCTACGAATCGAAAGATCACAGGTTCAAATCCCATCAGGAGCACTTGACTTTTTTTTATGAAAACATTAAATAATTTATAGAATTATTTTGAATTGAAATCTTCCTTGTTGGGTACATTTTTTAAATTTATTTTTAATGCATCTTTCTTTGATTAAATAAAAAAATTCAATCAAGAAGGAAGATTTCAATTCAAAATAATTTTATAATTTATTTAATGTTTAATAAAGTCAAGTACTCCTGATGGAATTTGAACCTGTGACCTTTCGATCTATTAAATTGGCATCATATGTTTAAATTAAATAGTGTGCCTTGTATTTCCACTCTAGAGTTGAAATATTTTTTTTCAGCTCTAGAGTTGAAATATTTTTTTCACAAATCAAAGGTTTTTTTAATAATTCTTTGTGTTCGTAGGAAATATAGTGTACATTACTCGTGTGAAAGTGATTATTCTAAAACTCGGAGAATTTCCGCACTCGGCTGACGCCTCGTGCTAAATATCTCCTCGTTTGAAAAGTATCACTTTCATCACTTGTTATGTAATATACTATATTTCAAATCGCATTGCCTGTCGATTTCATTATTCACTAGTGAATTATAAGTTCATTATTCACTAGTGAATAATGGGTATTATTTATTATTGAGCAAACACATAGGTACAGGGTGTTACAAATTCGACATTGGAATCTCGAAAACCATAGAAGTTAAAGAAACGGTTAAATAAGGGCAAAGTTGTGCAATTCGGTGCTGATTATAACGCCGCTCTAAAAGTTTTCAAATTCCAAATACTTAAAATTTTATTCGAAAAAAACCGAAATTTTGCAAAATTGGTTTTATTTTTTCCTGAGCTCATTTGACTAGCTATTTAAAAAGAAATGACACTTTGTCATTGCCACTTTTTCTCCTCTATAAAATGACGTTACTAAACTAAAGATCCGCCGTTTCGTCTCCGAGCGGCCATCACCAACTTTACTTTTTTAAATATGGACCTGGATTTTTTAATCCATTTTTAAACCCTCCTACCCGCAAAATGTAATGGCGATATTACTTTCTTATAATGATGAATTGCCCTTTTTTTAAATTTATATTTTTTACACTTCTTGTCAGTCCGTTCCTGGCAACGAATCACAAAATTAATTAAAAACTTATACATAAGTACATTATAAGTAATATAATTTATTTTATAAGAACTTTCTAATATGTAATTCTAAGTTTACTAATTATAAATCCTAATTTTCTAAATGTTCAAAAAGATTGCCGTTTTGCTCAATACAACGATCGATTTTTCTTCCAATTTTGGCGACAGCCATTTCAACCGATCTTCTCCTTATCCTACCAAATGCGACCTGTATGCGTTTTTCCATGGTATCTACATCATTTTTATAAATAACATTTTTTAAAGCCCCCCATTAAAAATCGGTTTAAAAAATCCAGGTCCATATTTAAAAAAGTAGCCAAAGTTGGTTATGGCCGCTCGGAGACGAAACGGCGGATCTTTAGTTTAGTAACGTCATTTTGTAGAGGAGAAAAAGTGGCAACGACAAAGTGTCATTTATTTTTAAATAGCTAGTCAAATGAGCTCAGGAAAAAATAAAAACGATTTTGCAAAATTTCGGTTTATTCGAATAAAATCAGAAGTATTCGCAATTTGAAAACTTTTAAAGCGGCAATATCATCAGCACCGAATTGCACAACTTTGCCCTTATTTAACCGTTTCTCTAACTCCTATGGTTTCCGAGATTCCAATGCTGGTATGTCGAATTTGTAACACCCTGTATATAATGAACATATTATACAATAGTCGTGGACAAAATATATTATTTATAATTTAATAATTTAAGGTCTCAATTAAAATGTTAAAATATTGTGTTTAGTTCAATAAATGTTTTAATCTTAATTATCCTTTTATTCACGTCGCCTTAAGATATACTTTCAGACGTAATTTTCTAAATTTACTTTCTTAGTTTAGTATAAGAACCTCTACGCCCTAAAGGGCTCCGAGCATATTGTGCCATTTAAACTGTCAAATATTAAAATTTTGACCTAATAATATAATTTTCTTGTAGTTAAAATAAAGTCCTGAATAATAAGGTTCAGTTTTACTTATGAGTAAAAATTTACTTAAAAGTGCTTAAAAGTAAAAATTCACTTAAAAGTAAAATATACTATTATTTGTCAATTTATAACTAGAGCAGCGACATGTTCGACTAGTGTGAAAACTAATAATGTTCATTAGTCAAACTGACGCATTTTTCTATCGTTAGCATTTGATTTTATTCTTTTATAAAGAGTCATCTACTCTAAAGCGTGTGTAAAAAATATTTTCCTACGAGCGTGCGCAAAGTAGTACTTTGCGCACGCATTTTTGTGTGCAAAGTTACACTTTTCCGCACTAGTGCGGATAAGACTTTTATCCGCACTGGGTGCGGAAAAGTAAAACTATTCAAAAATCTCCTTGGTAGGGAATATTTATATTTATTTTAGTAGCTGTAAACTATTTTATGGCAATGTGAGAAGCCGTTGCAAGAGTATTCTCTTTTATCTTTTAATCGTAATTCCCGATATTTGTATTTCAGCTTAAAACGAAAAAAACTGTATTTTTTAAGTACCTCGTATAGTGATAAATGATTATAATATTGCCAAGCAACAATAAATGTACATGTCGATTTTGACACATGATGTCAGATTTTTCCTCAGTTTCTATGTCCACAAGAATCTACAAACACCGACACTTTTATTTTTATCAAATCATAAAAAGGCTTAAACACTGTTAAATAAATTATCATATTTTTATTTTTGTTGTTATCTGATATGAAGCTCGTAGGAAAAATGTTGTTCCTAACAAGTGCGCAAAGTGCTTTTCCGCACGCAAGAACTTATCCGAACTCCGCTTCGCGTCGTTCGTCCAACTGTACTTGCGTGCGGAAAAGTATCACTTTGCGCACTTGTTAGGAAAATAACTATTATCTACTTTCATTTAGTAATATGAATTTTACAGTTCTGTAGCAGCACTAGTGCTGTAATAGATCCCTTTACAGCACTAGTGCTGTAATGGTAAAACGGTTTTATTAAAATATTGCTGTTAAATAAAACCACACTTTTTAGAAGAATGATTTATTATTAACAATTAAAAATATGATCCAACATTAACTTTCTTTCTTTCTTCGTGCCGACAAGCCCCAAAAATGCCGATTATCATAACAACCTTCATAAGTAAATATATAAACTTACATACGTCTTCCATTGTGAAAACTTTGGACTTTTTGGCCTTGTAACCCTCTGAACTTCTTTTCCAAAATGCGATTGGTTGAGAAAATCTGCTTATATCTTGATATTTCTTGACTGAAATCATAGTTCTCAACATTGAGTAGTGTGTCCATAGTGTAGATGGTTTCTGGGAGCGTTGGTTTACGGAAAAATAAACCAAAAGGATTTTCTCAGACACCTCCTTTATTTTGTTAGCTTTGCACCAATCTTCAAACTTCTGATACTCCAACTCATATCGCGCCTTGGATTTTGTCGAAACTAAACTTGAGATCGCTTCGTTTGCCGCTGCTTCTATATCAGAGAGTAAACTTCCATCAGATTCGCTCGTTTTGAAAAACGCTTTTTTATTTTTGAATTTTTTTGACAAAGTTTCGACAGTAACCATGCGAAACAGTAACTATGCGAAAGGTTACATAAAAAACTTAATAGCAGGTGCATTTTTATTCTTAAAAATGCCTTTTGCCAAATATTTTTATTCATAGATGAAAGTAGATAAAATTGTGTACAATATTCTTGTTGTAAATTCATATTACTACACTCGCTGACGCCTCGTTTGACAACTTTAACATCTCGTGTTGTAATATGAATCTTTACAACACTTATATCGTAAATAACTATTTCCTACGACCGACCACCCATGAAAATGAGAAAAAAGCATGGTTAATTTGGCTAGAAAGCGCTGTATCTATATCACACGCGTGTTGAAAAACAATATTTCAGCACTAGTGTTAAAATTTCAAGGCACACTATTTAATTTAAATCTATGTTGCCAATTTAACAGACCACTTCTATTTATTAAAAAGAACAAATTTTAGGAATTGTAAAGTGTTTAACTTATTTATCATGTATTTGTCGAGTGATTCAGAATTAGAGGGTAAAAATACGCCATATGAAATTATAAAAAATGTTAATAATATACTGGACAGTCTATTACCAGAAAAAATAAATCGCGCTGAAGAGAGTGTCATATATTAAACAACAAATCTTCATCGGTAGCGATAGCGTAGAGAATACAGCTCTCGCCTACAGGGTCACAGATTCAAACCCCATCAGGAGTATTTAAATTTAAAAAAATAAATAATTTATAGAATTATTTTGAATTGAAATCTTCCTTGTTAGGTGGATTTTTTAAACTTTAATGCATCTTTCCTTGATTAAATGAGAAGTCAATCCAGGATTAGTTCTCCTATAATATATAAAATATGAAAAAATGAAAAAGTTAAACTACAAATAAAGGAAACGCCTATTGACAAACTATGAAATCAGATATTTAGTGGAATATAATCCTAAGTATGATAATTTCAACACTAGTGTTGATTTTTTTTTTCAACACTACTGTTGAAATATTTTTTTTATAGACCAAAGGCTTTTTTAATAATTCTTTGTAATCGTAGGAAAAATAGTGTACATTACTTGTAAACGTAATTTTTCTAAAACTCGTAGTATTTCCGCACTCGGCTGACGTCTCGTGCTAAATATCGCCTCGTTTGAAAAGTATCACTTGTTATGTAATATAATATTTATCCAGGTATTACCAGAGGAAAATTAATACTTCATGTGCCTGAGAAGTAAAAGGTAAACCGCCATGTTACATAATATGTTTTCCAGCAATGTTTTGCCAACTCGAATTTGGGCTCGGCATAGTTTCTAAATTAATAGCTTTTCCTCTACTTTCCAGTATTTATAACCTAACATTTCATAGTGACTTAAACATGTGAATAATATTGTTCTTGTACTATTGTGCCGATAAAAAACTGGGACAAGAGATTTACAAAAACAATGTAAGAAATACATATCCCCTAGACTATAAAAGGTGTCTAGAGCTAAAAAGGAAAAACATTCAAAATTTAAAAAGTAACCTAGGTTACATAATGGAATGTTTTGTATTTTTCGATACGGGGTGGTTAAATTTGAGAGACATCATATAATATGGATAAAGTAAATTTATTAGATTTTTTTAAAGTCAAATATTTTATAAATTATTATATTTACCATTACCACAAAATAATAAATAAAGCTAATACAGGTAATAAAATACATTTAATAAAAAGAAAAAAATTGCGAACACAAAGTTTGTCAAAACAACACAAAATTAATATTTGGTCATAGAACCATTTCTGTTTATTACTTTTTGGAGCCTTTGTGGCATACTTAAAACTAAGTTTCTACATAATTCGACAGTTATTTCATCCCAAGCTTGATTTATCCTATGACGTAATTCATCCCTGTTTCTAGGTTGAAAATCATGTTTATACATAGATTTGACCATGGCACCCCAAATGTTTTCTATCGGGTTCAAATCGGGACTCTTCGAAGCCCAGGGAAGAACTGCTATGTTATTTTCTTGGAGAAAATTTTGTACAATGCGCGCTGTGTGTATTGGAGCATTATCATGCTGAAATGTGTAATTTTGACCGTATACAGCGTTTACCGATGGTATCATCACTTCGTTTAGTATATTAACGTATACTGCTGCAGTTAGTCTTTCTTCGACGATTTGGCAAAGTCCTGGTCCTCTAGCGCTAATCCAGCCCCAAACATTTATGGAGAAACGCCCACTTTGGTTGGTTTTGTGGGTGTATCTCTCATCATACCGCATGCCGGAAGGCCTATACACCCGAATTCTCCCATTATTGCATGACTGAAAAGTTTTCTCGTCAGAAAATATAACTGTTTCCCATAAATTTATTTGATTAATAATTATATTCATGTGCAAATTCTAACCTGCCCTGTTCATTTATTTCCGTTAAAAAATTTTTATTGGCAGCACAACGGCTTCGTATATCGGAATTTCGAACCCTGTCTCTAGCGGTATTTGCAGAACCTGGAAAATTCGTCTCTTCTTTTGCCTTGATTGCAGTTTCGAAGGAATGATCCCTTAGATAATTAACCAGTCCTCTATCATGATCATCAGTAGAAATTTTAGGGGGACCAGAACCTGCATTCCTAATAATAGTCCCATGTCTTGCTATTTTTTGTTTTGCCAATAGCACGGTATTCTTGCTTACTCCCAGTTCATCTGCAATATCCCTAATAGCAACACTATCTCGCAACCGACTATAAATAATTGCCTTTTGCTGGGGGGTTAATTGTGGCATATTTACAAATAATATATGATTGTATGTTTGACGAGTCAATCATAAAGTGACAATCTTTATTGACATGCAAATTTTCATGACATTTTACTGGTACCAGGCTTGATGTAAAATTATTCTAGTCTAGGAGAAAATAGAAAAATTTCCTGTCCCAGTTTTTTATCGGCGCGACTGTACATAGTGGTTTTAAATCGATATAAATTATAAAATCTTAGCTACTGTGAATATAAATTTTATTGTTATGATTTCCAATCATTGTAAAATTATTTAATTTAATATTGTTTTTTTGGTACCTTATCTTAAAATCTTGGGCATTAATAAAGAAAAATGGTAATTACTGGGCCTTTTCTTACAAATATTAAGGGTGTTTCAGATAAGGATGGACTCTACAGCGATCTCGTAAACCATAGAAGATACAGAGATGGTTAAATGGCGTCCTACTAAATTTTGTAACATTGTGTTTTCAAATTTAAATAACTCTGAATCTTTCCGAAGTTATCTGGGCAAAACCGAATTTTCGCGATTTCGTTTTTATTTTTTCTTATTCTATTTGAAGAGATAAGTTAAAATAAAGTTTACACTCTCATTAGCACTTTTTCTTCTTTACAAGTTGGTGTAATTAGATTTTTAATTCGTCCTTTTGTTTTTTCAAAACCATCATCAACTTTGCTTTTTTAAATAGTTTTATATTATAAAACTGTATCATAATAGATTTCTTCTTGTTTCTTCACGTTTTCGTATAAATTTAACCATTATTGTGCTGACTTTGATTTTTGTTTTTACATATTCTTGCAGGTTCACAGAACAATAGAAATCGCACCGCGCCGGTGTGAATAACCAAAAAAGGAGGAACGGTATGTACCGCACGTAATTCACCCGCACTGTCACCGCTACCTCCGCACCGCGTTGGTCTGATGGACCCTTTAAAGCAATAAAATTTGTTTGTTGAAGTTGCAGATGCAAATATAATTGTACATCTTGTTAACCAATAACATGCTAACATCTGACGTTTAACAATTTATTGTAATATGCTTGTCATTTCTTAATCAATATACAATATGTTAAAATATGATAAGCAAATATTGTCTGAATAAAATTTATCTTTAAATCTTTTGGGACTAATTCGCAACGGGATAGTTGTCAAAAAACTAAAATGGAAACAGCAATTTACAGTAAACATTGAAGCTAAATAGTTGAATTAAAATAGTCATATTGGAGCACTTTAATAAACTTATTTGAAAGAACCATAACTATATTTTGTTTTTTATTGTTTGTAACTCACATGATTATTTTTATCATTTGAATTTTTTAATTTCGTTTTTATTAAACATTCTCCTCGTTCCATATATTTTAAATTAAGTATTATAATGTATCTACTTTAAACAGATGATATTAAAGTAATTCAACAAAATATATTTTATGTCATAACAGTTCATTATTGTATTTTTATACCTTAGATTCCATCTACATAATGGATTACTTTATGCCCGTGCGGGCATAAAGTAAACATTATGGCCCGCGCGGGCATTAAAACAGTTTTCGATTAACTTATTCTTTATTAACAAAATATAAATTTACGGTTATATATTATTATTTGGTTGTATTTACATAGCACTAATCAAATTAAATTTTAAAAAATATTTATTATTTAAAACGAACTGGTATGACATAAAAGTTTGTATGTACCATGGGTACTAAAAGATATATACCCTCGGGCGACTTACGAACCCTCGGGCCAGAGGCCCTCGATTTTGTAACAATTTCACCCTCAGGGAATAATCATCTACTTAGTACCCTTGATACATAAATAACTATTTTACTTTAAATTTGTGTTGTGATTTACTGTGATAACTATTCTGCCGTTCAAGATATTACGACAAACTACTATTATTGCTGTCTAATAATTAAATGAAACAGGTAACTTTGGGCCAATAAAATTGTTCCATTGAGCGAATACCGAGATTTCCTTCAAGGAATCAATTATAATTTAATACTTTCTTAACTAAAGCTTCTTTGTACTCCATTAATAATGCCCGAAATACATTAAAAGCGGATTAGAATACTAAATATAATAATTGTAAATACAAAATACTTTCCTTATAATGAAAAGTCTGTTTAACCAAGAACCAATTCTAATTATTTATATTTTAAGGATGGCTTAAAGTCTTTGGGTAACCTGATATTAATTTTTCCGTTGAAGTTACAGATGAAGAGACATGTTAATATCTTGTTGACTGGTGACTATGCCATTATTTGGTTAGTTAGATTATTTTTGTCTTTTCTTAACTATATTTTTTTAATTTTGACTTCTTGGTATCAGTTTAATTTGGCGATAAATATTTTTTTTCACTTACCAAGATCTCTATTAAAAATCAGTGGTGTACTACCAACTTCTAAAACACGGGCATATCGTTCAAAAGGAGAGTTTGAATACATTCTCGGCTTAAAAACGCATCACAGGCGAGAATGATGAAATTTGTCTTTAATATTTATAACCAAGTAAACCCTTCTCTAAAAAATTAATTTTAAGAGTAACATTTTGACCGTATGATATGTGTTTAAAATGTTTAAGTTAGTTATTGGTTAAATAAATTATTATGTTATTTACTATTTATAGTCCTTACAATTACTGGCTGGATGCACGTCACAACTCGCAAATACATACCCATAACACAATTGACATAAAATTCATTTTGACAACCTTTTTCATTTCGAAGAACTTTAATTTTACATGTTTTGATTTGAAAGGGGAAACAGTTAGTGGCAACTGAAAATAAGTTTTATTATTCAGTAAAAAAAAAGGAAATATTTATTTTAAAGCTTATTTAAATCCTGATAGAATTAAAAAAATATACGATTAATTTAACGACATGACCCGAATCAAAAATTACGTGCATATCTGCGTGTCTGTGAAGATGGAAGATGATCAATGATATAAATCAAACAAAGACAATGTAAATTCAAAACTCTTCTATCATTCTAGCCAGTAATTATAAGGACTTAGTTAAAAAAACACCACATTATTCGCTACTTGTGCTACTAAAAACTTATGTATCATAACAAATTTTGCTTACCATAGTTTGAGGACCTCTAGTCTAAACTCATTTCCCGTTTACAATTTATTCTAATATAATTGCCACTAGATAATATGCAGAAATATGACAAACAGAAGATAAATAATCATATTTTATTTTAAAGAGATCGTATAAAAGTAACAATTTTTAATTGCAGATGCAAATATAGTTTTATAACTTGTTCCTTACTTACATACATATAATTCATTCATTTCTTAGTCGCAGCACTATGTTGAAATATGATAAGCTTGGGTACTCTGCGAGATAATTTTTTATGTAATAGTTAAAAACCAATAGTTAAAAAGTAGTTTTTATGTAGTTACGAACTGGGACTGTAGGTTCGGAGCTCAATATTATAATTGATATTAAGCTTTTAAACTGTGTTGATGTTGCTTATTGTAACAAACTTTCGATAAAATAAGAAAACTTATAAATTATAATAAATAATACTAGTAGATGAAATACGAGAACAAAAAATTTGTTACAATTTGTTATTATTCTAATAAGAGAATAATCTAAACTTCCTAGCTATATAGTCCAGAATTTTATTATAATTTTTCTATTAGGAAGTATAATTTACACCTTTTTTGGTATTATTTTATATTAAACAGAGTAAAACTATTAAAAAAAAGAAAGTTTTTATTCGGCCTGCATTAGACTTTTTTGCTTGTTAGCGCATATTTTTATCAGGCTTTCCCAATTCTGATTTTTTTTCCACAAATGGTAGCGTGGGTTTCCTGCGTAGAATTAAAATATATTAAAGGTTAGCAAGTAAAAGAGGATGAAATGTAAAGAAAGTATCTAAAAATATATTTTGTCGTATGTAATTTTTGTAGGTTTTAATGTCAACAAACCAAGGATATTTTTATAATTAAATAAACATAATGAAATAGGAGTGGAGAGAAGATAAAATGAAGTAACATGTGTTACCTAAAAGTTGAGTAGTATAACTTTTTCAGAGGTATTAAGGTCAGGAAAACTTATTTTGTTTAATATTTAAAAAAGGTATAAAAGGATGCTAGAGAGGTGTAATATTAATAATATTAAATATCTTGAATGATAAGACGTAATTAACCATAATCCTAATGTTACAAAATAAAATTTTAAAATAATATATGCAAAAAGAAGATGTTGTAATAATTAGTCTATAAGCACTTTACATCTTTCTTATACGAGAAAAAAATACCACTTTCAATATGATTGATTTATTTAATTTTAAAAATTGATAATAATAATAATGCTAGGTTTTTTCGTCGCTACGTGTATAAAATCTACTTTAAAAAAATACTGTACTTTTTGTTCTTTAAGTCAAACATTTTTTTATCCATTAAAAACGCACGAAATACCAGATATATTCTTGTAAAATACTACATGTACTCAACTTTCCCCAAAATATAACCAGTATGCCCGACGTTAGAGGGTTAGATAAATGGAGGATAAAATTATCCATTTTAGAATTGAAATTGGAATCTTTTTGTGCAATGATAATAAAGAAGTGACTTTTTAGATTCTGATTATATGAATCTTTTATTTGAAAAATTCTTGTAAAAAGCATTTGGGCCGTTTGGATAATTCTGCCGGTCTCAAGTTCACGAGTTAAAGCCATAAATCTAATTGATTTATGAAGGTTTACCACATACCAGCGGTTGTCTTCAGGTCTATAGCTGACCGAATCGGTATTGATTCTTGGCATTATATTAGATTATTATAATATAGCACAGTGAAATAAGTTGTAAAGGGTGGTCAACTAAGAATGGTGGCCGGCCATATCTTAGAAACTAGTAATCGTACCGCATCCGGCTAAATTTTTTTATGATAAAAGTGCCCAGGAGAAAATGCTGAAAATAATTTTAGTTTGTAAAATACCCGCAAGGGGGCTTATCAGCCATGACCGAGGTTAAAATTAGGATTTTCATCGTGTTTTGACTAATTGACCGGTATAAAAATTATCTGTATATTAATCCTTACATATTTCCTAATAGGAATAAATAAAAACATGAGGTCTTCCTTCACTGGTTTATTAAATAGTAAAGTTAAAAGGTGGTAGATATTCTACATGTTTCGGGTGTAGTAACACCCATCATCAGGAATAAAATATAAAGAGAAAATATTTATAAGTGAGAGGAACAGACCTAAATGGTGAATGGTAGTGAACCTCGATGGAGCTCTCATCGAGCCATGGAAAATCAAATATTACTACACCCGAAACATGTAGAATATCTACCACCTTTTAACTTTACTATTTAATAAACCAGTGGAGAAAGACTTCATGTTTTTATTTATTCCTATAAATTAACTCCACTTTAAGAATGGACTACTTCTTCAATATTTCCCAATACTTTTTTTCCTACACAATTTTTCCGATCTACTAAAATAAAGTGGTGGGGGGAATTAATTTTTTTGCTTAAAATACGCCACGGTTACTCCGGTTTGCCATAACCGATTTGAACAAACTTAGTCTCTTTTAAGAGAGCTTTATTTACCCTATAAACTGCGCTTTTGTTTTTATCCTTGAGTTTTGCCATCGCCGCTAGATGACGTTAACTGAAATATGAGGAAAAGTTAAATGCAATGTTAAGTTTGTTTTATCATGGTATAATAGAAAAATAAATCCTTTACATTTCGGTAAAAACACAAATTTGTAACTTTCTTACAACCGGAGTTATGAAGAAAATAAATTACATTATACGAATTTTTTCTTTTTATGGGCGTTTCAATTTTACCTATGGAATAATCATTAATAATAAATAAATAAAAAGTTATAAAAATTGATAATGTCTTTAAATTATAAAATTTTTAAAATGCCTATATTTTTAATTTTCAAAATATAATACTTACATAACGATTTAAAATAGGTAATAGGTAAGGTAATTTTAAAATTATTTAGATCCAAAAATACACCATTAAAATAAGAAAAGTAAGCTTTGAAAACAAAAACAAAATTAATTGGGTTAAAATTACATGTTGTATAAATAATGAATAATTGTCAGTTTTTCACTTAAATGTGCTTTGTTGTTTTTAAAAACTTTTTGTTACTAAAATTCGTTTATTGAATGAAGTGGCTTTCGATATGATTGCCGTGTATTTGGAATGCATGCGATACTCAACAGTTGCTTCCAGGGTTTACGCCATCCAGTTTCCTGAAAGAGGGAATTATATAGGCATGGTTTTTTTGTAGGCTCTTAGAAGATGTGTGATTATTAATTGAGGTTGTTATAGTAAATCGTAGTATATATTTTAAAAATTAAAAATATTCGTTTTAAAAATTTTGTAATTTAAAGACAGTCAACGATTTTTATAACTTTTAATTTATTTATTATTAATGTGTGGTAAAATTATTCTATAGATAAAATTGAAACGCCCATAAAAAGAAAAAATTTGTGTAATGTAATTAATTTTCTTAATAACTCCGGTTGTAAAAAAGTTACAAATTTGTGTTTTTTTTACCGAAATGTTAAGGATTTGTTTCTCTATTATACCATGATAAAACAAACATATCATTGCATTTAAGTTTTTCGACAAAAAGCTTAATATTTGCTTATATTTCAGTTAATGTCATCTAGCGGCGACGGCAAAACTCAAGGATAAAAAAACAAAAGCGCAGTTTATAGGGTAAATAAAGCTCTCTTAAAGGAGACTAAGTTTTTTCAAATCGGTTATGCCAAACCGGAGTAACCGTGGCGTATTTTAAGAAAAAAATTAATTCCCCCCACCACTTTATTTTACTAGATCGGAAAAATTGTGTAGGAAAAAAAGTATTAGGAAATATGTAAGGATTAATATACAGATATTTTTATACCGGTCAATTAGTCAAAACACGATGAAAATTATAATTTTAACCTTGGTCATGGCTAGTACGCCCCCTTGCGGGTATTTTACAAACTCTTAAATAATTTCCAGTATTTTCTTTTGGGCACTTTTATCATAAAAAAATTTAGCCGGATGCTGTAGGATTACTAGTTTCTGAGATATGGCAGGCCACCATTCGTAGTTGACCACCCGGTACATACCGGGTGTCCTGCTAAGGTCGACCAGTGGCTGTATCTCGGAAACTATTGGTCATACATTTCCGGAAAAAAGAAATCTATTGGTATAGCGGCAAGAAGAAAATACTGAAAATTCACTGGTTAACAAGATTTTTGTCCCAAGCGCAAAAATGTCTGATTTCAATATAATTTTGCATGCTGAAATCAATCATGTTTTCAGAATTTCTCCATCACCCTTAGTTTTTATGTTCCAGTATATGTGATTATTTACCTATAAAATGCACGCATAGGTCTGTACTATAAGAGTCATCTAACAAAAAACTTGTGTCAGGCATTGCTATTTTATTATTTGTGTATTGTAACAATAACTTGTTGTGACTAGAAATAACAAAGTGTGCTCTGTGTGTCACGCGGAACATGTCTTGGCTTGTTGAGACCTGCAAGCAGTTCCGAGTCCTACATAACATTTATTGTTGTTTTAGTTATCGGCTAGAGCTCGGTGAATGAACATATACGCAGACTTTTTTAACGTTTTGAAAAATGTGCTGTGGTGCATTTTAAGATATTGTAGTGTAACTCACCTGTTAAAATGCCAAGAAATTGTGTAAACCACCCGAACTCTTTTTGCTACATCTGCGGTGAATTGACATTTAAATCTCAAAAACGGTCTTTCACGCCTCTCGTTAATAAATGCTATGAACAGTATTTCAAGTGTAAAGTCGGCGATCAAGACAAAAGCTGGGCTTCCCATATTTGCTGTGTTACGTGTGTCAGACTTCTTACAGCGTGGGCAAAAGGTAAACGACATATGGCTTTTGCTATTCCCATGATTTGGAGGGAACCATCAGACCATATTACCGATTGCTATTTTTGTCTTACAAATATCAGTGGTATAACTTCTAAATCCAAACATACTGTTAAATATCCTCATATTCCATCTGCACTGAGACCAGTGCCGCACAGTCCGGAATTACCTGTGCCTGACCCCCCACAAAATATGACACCGAGGAGACGATGAAACTGCCGATGACGAAGTAAACAACGAAAGTTTTTCAGCCGAAAATATTGATCTGGATCCAACATTTACACCAGATTCGTCTTCTTGTGCGCCGCATCTTCTAAGTCAAGAAGAACTTAACGACCTTGTCCGCGATTTAAACTTGTCTAAGAAGCAAGCCGAACTTCTAGGTTCTAGATTAAAAGACTGGAATCTTCTACAGAGTGGCACAAAAGTTGCTTTTTATCGTAAGCGCCATGCAGAGTTTGAAGAATTCTTCTCTATAGAAGACGGGCTTGTATTTTGTAATGATGTATGCTCTATTATGAAGGTACTTGGGCATGACTATGATACAAATGAGTGGCGTTTGTTCATTGACTCTTCCAAATCAAGCTTGAAAGCGGTACTACTCCACAATGGAAATAAGTTCCCCTCTGTTCCTTTGGCTCATGCAGGCAACATGAAAGAATCATATGACAACATGAAGCTTCTTTTGGAAAAAATTAAATATATAGACTTTAAGTGGAATATTTGTGGCGATTTGAAAGTTGCTTCACTTTTGCTCGGCATGCAACTCGGTTACACAAAGTATTGTTGTTTCCTATGCGAATGGGACAGTCGAGATAGGAAAAATCACTATGAAAAGAAAGAGTGGCCTAAACGAACTTCCCTGACACCAGGAAATAAGAATGTCAGTGGTATCCCACTTGTTGATCCCCAAAAAATTTATTTACCACCTTTGCACAATAAGCTTGGGTTAATGAAGAATTTTGTTAAAGGTATGGATAAAACTAACAGTGCGTTTGCATATGTGAGAAGTAAGTTCCCTAAAATCAGTGATGCCAAGATAAAGGAAGGTATTTTTGTGGGACCTCAGATCAGAGAGCTACTTCGAGATGAAAACTTTAGTGAGGCTCTGAATGGAGTTAAAAAAGCAGCATGGTTTTCTTTCAAGGACATTTGCAACGGCTTCTTGGGAAATCGTAAATCCGAAAATTACGTAGAGAATGTTAACAATTTATTGGTCTCATATAAAGCCATGGGTTGCAACATGAGTCTAAAAATACACTTTCTTCATTCACACTTGGACTTTTTTCCTAAAAACCTTGGAGCAGTTAGTGACGAACATGGCGAGCGATTTCACCAGGACATTCTGGACATGGAGAAGAGATACCAAGGCAAATGGAGCCTTGCTATGTTGGCAGACTATTGCTGGACGCTGAAGAGAGATGTTTCTGATGGAAAGTACAGTCGAAAGTCATATATGACCACATTTTCTAAGTAAATATATCACTTTGTACTTTATTTTTTCATAACTTATACCCATATTATAATATATACGTTCACAAAAATTCATTGCTTTGTCACTTTAAAACCCTGCGTGATGGAAAAATTCTGAAAACATATATGAAATATGTTTAAAAAGTACTACCAAGTACACCCACTTCAGCTCGTGGGACAAAAAAAATCTTAAATTTTGTTGACCAGTGTTATTTTTAAAGTTGTACGATTTTCGCTAGAGGGTGTAATTGATTGAACAAACTACAAAATTCAAGTTAATTTAAAAATAGCCACATTAGGGTACTGTTTTGATATCTTGAATAGACAGCCAGTTGCAGTTTTATCCCAAGGATTTTTTTGTACCTTCAATAATAAGTGTGGAGGAAGCTGGCAATTAAGTTACTACTAAAAGTACTTTATCTTTAAATAAGGGGTTAAGAAAGAAAGCCCTCTCTTCCTACTTACATTTATTAAAAATAAAATCAGTGCCTACGCGTTTCGGCCAAAGGGGCCATCATCAGGACATGAGACATTGTAAATAAGGGGTTAGGAAAGAAAGCTCTATCTTTCTTCTTACAACGCGTGATTTTATTTTTAATAAATTTGTCCCTCTGGGGAGTAGTTACGACTTCGTTATACTTTATCTTTCATATCTTTTATGCAATTTGAATAAATCTGGCTTCGTTTGAAAGATAATTTTACGCTAAATCAAAAAGTAATTTTGTTAATGGTTCATTCATATTTTGTTTTACAGAGGGCGCTATGTATAAAAGTTTCAGTTTTCGTAATTTTATTTAAAAAAATTAATAGAACAGTATCCTTTTTGTATAATATATTTGCAAAGCACAAAAATACCTACATTTTGGCGATAATCGCGTTTTGATATCTGTATTCGTTTTCGAGTTATCTCCAAATACCCTTATTTTTTCGCCAAGAAATTATTGTTAGATATTTCAAATGATTTTTATGCTTGGGTGTCTTGATTAAGGAGGCCTTGGAATTAACTTTGCCAAGATAATATTAGGCGGTCATGGCCAGTCATTTAAACCTACTGCAAGCAATAAAACTTGGTAGGCCGTGAGTTTTTTAAATAAGCAAATAAAACAAGGACGTCCATCATAAGTCATTTTTTGATAAGATTTCGTTGATGTTAATATTAATATTGCGGGTTAAAAAGGCTAAATTCTGGCTGGATAGTCGGCATGTTAAAATGTTCATTAATAAATAAGTAGGCTATGAAAATCGAAACAATAAACAAAAAAATTAGCTATCATGAGTTTTCGCCTTTAGTAAGTAATTCATTATTTTGAATCAGAATATTGTGCTTTTGAATTTAAAATTATATAAAATACCTACGATGTCTTATTTAAGGAAACGCTGTTATTTTAAATTTCTCTCTTTATGAGATTTCCGCGCCTACTATCTTGGTTATGTCAATTTCAAGGCCTTCTTAATCAAGATACATAGGCATAAAAATCATTTAAAATTGCTAGCATCAATTTCTTGATGAAAAATAAGCTTATTTGGAAAAAACTCAAAAACGACCAAAGGTATCAAAACGCGGTTTCTGCCAAAATGTTGGTATTTTTTTGCTTTTTAGATATATTGTACAAACAGTATCCCGTTTCATTTTTTTAAAGAAAATTTTTCATTTTTTTAAAGAAAATTAGGCTAAAACTTTTATACATAGCGCCCTCTGTCAAACAAAATATGAATTAGCATCATCAAAACTACTTTCTGATTAAGCGTAAAATAATTTTTCAAGCGAGCCTAAGTTTATTAAAATTACATAAAAGATGTGAAAGATGCAGTTCTTTGAGTAATAACTTATTTACCAGATTCTCCCGCCCTTATTATTAAAGATATAAAAAAATCCTTAGAATCAAACTCAGGCAAGAATGGATAGACTCTCCATTCCCGATATTAAAATAGTACCTTTTAGTATATGTCTATTTTAAAAATAACTCGTTTTCGTTGTTTTAGCCTTAGTTTTTTACCGCTAGAGAAAACCAAATACAATATTGTGAAAGCAACTTTTATTGGCCTTATAATTACGTGTTCCTAAAATTTCGATACATCGTTTCGTTTTTGTGGAATGGCTATTAACTTATATAAATATTTATTATAAAAAAATATGTCTGTTTCGAGAAAATTTTATTTCTTAGATTACCGATGCGTAGATTAAAGGACTATCCAACTATTCATCAAAAATTGCATATTTAATTGTAGTCTTTGATAATATTATATCTAAAGCAGATAATTAGAATACAAACAAAAATTTTAAACTAAAAAATGAACAAATAAAAAGTTTAATCCGGCTACACAAGCAAAACTGACAAAAACTCAAATTCAATATTTAATATAAATATAACAAAGCATGAAATAAAGCTAAATAAACCAAAGGTGGCTATGATGGAAACTTTATACTTGCTTATTTGGCTTAAATATGTCAACAGACGTAGTGGTTTGAGTTGTAGTTATGTTCAACGGGCGATATTTAAATGGCGGATGTTAACTTAAATATGCATTCTAGAGAAAGGACACTTGTTTGAATACCTAATATAAAGAATTTATTTACTTTTTGTTTCTGTTGCTGTTCTTTTCTCTTTTAATTTCTCCCCTACATAATATATTACTCATATCCGGCTGTTATTTTATTATTTTTATTTGGTTAAAACGTGAACTGGTTAAAAAATAATTTCTTATTTACTAAACACAAACATCTGATGCTGTAAGTTCGTCTAAAAAAGTTTGATATTTGGCAACGTTGTGACACTTGAACGGCAGTAGAGTTTTGGACTTGCATTGTCTTTATTTATTTAGAATCACTACGTTTCAACTGGTAAGCATCTCCAGTCGTCCTTAGGTGATAACTACATAAGTACGATAACTACAGCTCTATTTATACTAGGGTGCGCTGACGCATGACTAGTGGGCGGAGTCATGCGTGTTGCTAGGTGATGACGCTAACTGGATGAGTCATGCTCGATGAGTCATGCGCGATGAGTCATGCTCGATGACGTCATGCTCGATGAATCATGCATTTAACTCTGACTGGAGATGCTTATCAGTTGAGACGTAGTGATTCTAAACAAATAAAGACAATGCAAGTCCAAAACTCTACTGCCGTTCAAGTAACGTCATTGTCTCCAACCTTTAAACAGTTGTAACACTTGTTTAAACACCTAATATAAAGAAGTTTTTTACTTTTTTTTTCTGTTGTTGGTCTTTTTTTTTTTAATTTCTCTCCTACATAATATATTACTCATATCCGGCTATGCGCAATTATACTTTAAATAATTGCCAGAGCCGTATTTATTTAGAAGTAATTAACAAATTCCTGATTATGTAAAGATAACATCAAAATGTCTAAAACCTATTAAGTGTGATACATGGTTAAATTTAGCGCTAAAAGACATTTCAAAAAAATTAAATAATAAAAGCAGGTCCATATTTAAAAAAAAATGTTGATAAGAGTTCCATAAAAACGAATTGTTGCACCGAAATTCTAAAGACACTTTATTATAAAGTTAAAAAAACAAAAACTCAAAATCTTAGGCACAAAATTCCGCAACTTTGCCACCATTTGACCGATGAACCCGTAGTGTTCGAGATACCCATGATTAGCATCGAATTTGGGACACCCTGTACAGAGTGGTGAGGAAATTTAAAAAAATTAACTTAAGAGAGAAATATAATTAATTTTAATTTTTTGAGCAAAATAAAATTGTTGCAGTGGAAGCTATGACGTCTTGCAATATTTCTTGTATTTATATCTATTTTACTGTTATTAAGACCAACCTTTTATTTATCCATATATTTAATTATTAGTTTTATTACAGGATAGCATTTACTATTATAGGTTCTGCCTTTATTGTTCTCTAGCTTTCTTTTCTTAATTTCTTTTCATACTTCCTTTTCTTGACTTCTCATTCTCATACTCTGTCTCTTGATGTTTTTCTCCTACTGTCAACTTGCTATTTCTCAGGTATCCCTCTTCAAGGTATCCCTCTCCATGCCTGGTCTTAAGGTAATTATTCCGTAACAGAAATGATAAAATGTTGCTGGAAATTAAAAACTATGATCAGAATAATGTCTTTAACCTGTTTGAACCTAGATGTAATTTTTAATTTAAAAACCAAAGAAGGTACCAGAGCAGGGATATACGGAGTAAGACCGGAGAAAAAGTCTACTTCTCTCTGGGTAACTCTCCCAAAGTGTTCCAATCGGAAATTCGCGCCATTCTACAATCAGGGTACGAAAACAACCGATGGACAAGTAGTCCCTAAAGCACTGCTACAAAGTGACATCAAGACTGATATGGGAATGCGAAGAGGAATTAGTAGCCCAGAAAAAAGATAACAAAGTAACATCTCAATTGGTACAAGAACACAAAGGTATTACAATAAATGAAAAAGCCGACGTTAAAAAAACATTCATAGGTCCAGACCCGACACTCGAAGTCTCACGGTGTACAGTACGAGATGCCAGACTTGAAACTAACGAGACAGGTACTTCTAATGAGAGGGTATCAGCTCAAAATCATCACAGGTATTCTGACAGATGGCTATTACGAAGCAACTGCATCAAATGCAACTGTACAATGGAGACCTAAACTGCAGACGATGCGGACAAGATAACGGAAACGGTACAGCACATAATTTGCCATTGCTAGACACTGGATTGGAAAAGGCCACAAATACTTGGGCAACTAAATCTAGAACCAGAGGATAACCTGACTCTCTCCCCAGTTGATCGACACAAGTTAACGCAAGGAACTGGGATAACTGAGTGGGCACAATAATGAAACTGGGTTAAGCACAATAGGCTAAATCTGGTGGAGGTATCTTTAAAAAACACATTTAATACCAAGAAAATTTTTTTATTACATTTTGCTATAAATTTACCAACAATGATATTTCTGTATTGGGTTAATTTCGATTTTTCATTTTCTGACCACTCTGCACATGCCGCGTTTTATTAGTTTAATATTATTTTCTCCAAAAACTTTTTATAAAATTGTTTTTTTTCTAAAATTAATAATACAACTCAGGCGAACTGTATAATACTGACCTCTCACCTTATAGATGTTCGTAATAAAGATAAAAGGTTTTTACATTATACCAGAAAAGGGCAAATTATGTTTGCAAGAGTCACACATGGCTTACTCCGAAAAATATATATTGTTTTTCCCGTTCTTCCAAGAAGAAAATATATTAATCGCAAAAATATAGTTTTCGAGATATTATACAGAATGTCATGGAAAGGACTTATTGTATATAAATCAATAATTACTGTTATTGATATTGATAATATTAGGGACGAATATTTTTTTAATATAGCCTTTGCTGTATTAAAGGGGATATGCGCCAAAAATTAAAACTATAATATCTCGACCAGCAATGAAACATTTTTCGTCTCGTGTTGTAATATACTATTTCTTTACTAAAATCGTAGTTTTTTAATATTGATTTTGGTGAATGCGCTAAGAATGCAGTAGAACAGTAAGAAGAAGAATAAATTACAAAAATGCTACATAGGTTGCAGTCGACAAGAAGGTTATTTAAATAAACTGTCACGTCAGATTACATGGGAACGATCGAAATTCGCACAAAAATCCTTTTTTTGGTTATTTTTAGGTAAATTTATCAATCGACTTCAAAGTGCCAAGAACTGCTGGTGAACTAACTGATATAGTGGTATGTTACGGGACAGCAAATGTAAATACGAGACAATCATGGCTTTTGTACATGGAAAAATTTCCAAACCGGGTGCCACCAGATGAAAGAACATTTATATCGATAATGTCGAATTTGATAGTGAAATTTGAATAATCATGCGATCACAAAAGTCTTATATTTAAATTTGATATATTAAAGTGATTTTGTCTTTCGTTCATTCTAATTATTAGTGTTTAATTTGTTAGTGAAGTTATAATAAGTAGTATTCTTGCGATATTTAAACATTTGTGTTTATTGAAGTTTTTCGGCAGTAGTAATAATCTGTGATAGTGTGCTTAAAATGTTGTGTATACTATATCGGTAAGGTGAAGGGGCTTTTAGTGGGTAGGCTGTTTGGTCAGGAGATCCAGGATCTCATACTATCACAAGTCTCGTGGCTTGTGATGAACATGAGATGTTCCTCTCTTAAAATGTAAAACAAAAAAAAAACTACTACTATTTTTTATTAGGGTCACGTTTAACCTAAAATTTGTGAACTTGGATTTGTGCTTACTTCATCTTAGGCAAACTTAACGAAATACCAAGCAGCTGACAAAAACTAATGATTTATAAATTATTTATTTTGTTTTATTATTTTTATTTGGTTAAAATTTACTAAACACAAACAGCTGATGCTGTAAGTTCGTCTAAAAACCAAATGTTTTAATATAACACCTGGTTTTGACAGTTTGATATTTAGCAATGTTATGACACCTATCTCCCCACTTGCAAGGCTATGCTTCTTCCCGTATCTCTCACTCTTTTACATTGATAAGTTTATGGCTGTTCTTCATTGGCACCGGACTGATTCTACCCCACATTTTATATGGTCGATTTCGAAAAAACAAACAAAAAAAAGTGTTTTTCTAGGACACCCAAGGAGTCACACATATAAATATAATAAGACTATTCCATAACACGGTGTATATTACTATTGAATTGCTATGTACTTATTTTTTTCATGCTAATTGACTTTTAATAGTAGTTTGTACAACAAGAGTGGATATGATGTTCAATTATCGCACAAAAAAGTAAATTGAGCACGACCCCGCGCGCCGTAGGGGAAGTTCTCAAACTTCCGAGAGCAATATGGACAATCCACTCGAGTTGTATACTGTATTTTTCTACGACTCAACTTCTAAACTTTATACTCAAAACTAAAAATAATTTTTCTAATAGGCATAATAACTTGTCTTTTTAGTTTGCCGTGAACTTGTAAGAATGCTATAATAAAAAAACAATTAAACAAATATTTATTTCGTTTACAAATTCATGGACTAAATTACACTGTAACATATTTATCAATTTGAGTCATTTCTTTTATTTATACATAATCACTTTGAACATATCTTTCTCTCAATCGGCATTTTGCAGAATTACAGGCAAAAAGCGATATATCTATTAATAAAAATGAAAAAGTTATTTTTATTAACCATACCCATTTTGATTAATTGTTCTGCTGAAATGCATAGAAGAAAAAAGGGTTTGTGTTTTTTTTTGTTTGCATAAGAATTGTAACTCCGAAAGTACAACACAATAGCTGTAGAGTTCGTTTTAAAGTGTTAAACACGGCATTTGTGCATTAGTATAAACTTTTAAAGTTCGCTATGGTAAAGTTTTTCAAAATAGTCCCCAATTTATAAACTAGCAACACTATTAACATGGAAAGAGGAGTATAAATATTGTAAAAGTAACATAACCTTAAAACCTTTAGTAAAAACTGGAATAAATTTCTATAAATATCAAAATATATTAGAAAATATCGCGATGCACCAATATTTGCATGGCAAAGAACCAATCATTCATTTTGTACGTATGTAGTTCATTTTATGCATTAAATCTTGAGTACTTGTCTAGAAATGAATGTAAAACTGGAGATTTTTGAAATAAGAAAGTGCATCTGGGTTTAAATCTTTAGTTCGATCAGAAAAGAATAATTCCTCGTTAGAAATATATTTTGGTATTATACCATCAATGTGGCACCATTTCGTACACCCAAAGAAAAGATTGTGTATGCCTAGAATCTGGGATAAATGTTTTTATTTAAAATAAAAAAGAACAATATTCATCTGACAGATTTGGATTTATATATACTATAAGTATATTCTTAACCTCACTTTTGTCAAGCGTGAGAAAACGACTGGTATTTCTTTGTATGACCACTGTGATTGGTCAGTTTCATATCCTAACTAGGATGGATATGAAATTACATCCGTTCAGTTAACCGGAATAGCACTTTTCCAATCACTTTAGTAACAATTTTTATTAGCTTATTTTGCTATTTTAATACATTTATTTTTTCATGTTTTACTTTTTTGATAATTTCAGCCTAGAAAGACTATTATTGTATTAAATTTATATTATCTAAAATTTGGTTTTTTAATTTTTTTATAAATAATTTTAAGTTATATGTTTTAATTTTATTCCCTAATTTATTATATTCTATTATACCTCTAAAAAATATTGATTTTTGAGTAGACTTTAAATTTGTATGATCCAAAATAAAGTTCTTCTTGTATTGTGAATATGATCTTCATTAAATTTTGTTAAGAAATTTTCATAAGTAATATGGTACTGATATATTATAGTGTAAAAGGAAATAGCACATTTCCAAGTGGCAGTAGATAAAAAAATTGCTTGCGGCTTATTTTAAAAATCGACTTTTAGAATCCTGGTTCTTCCCAATATTTTGGATTTAGAACCGTCCCTGCTCTAAACGATATACAGGGTGATTCACGTTGAGTGGCCTATTAGAAGATCTCGGAAACGCGTAAACTTATCTTTCTAAAAATTTGACAGCAGGCATAATTGGCTTTGAGCTTTTAAAACATTATATGTTGACGTTTTTATTACTTCCGGTTATACCGGAAGTTAATGCCAACTTTGCTATATCAAATGGAACACCCTGTATATTTTTATTATTTTTAATTACCTTATTAATATTTAAATAACTTTTGTTAATAATAATCTATTCCTATGTCTAACCGTTTTTGAGATATGAATTGAGAAGCAACTGTACAAAACGCATTAAATCCAAAATATGTTGTTTTAAATAAAACTTAAAAAACTAGCAAAGTAAGTTAGAAGAAAAACTAAGATTTTCATGTGGCGCAGAATGATTTATATTATTAAAAAGGAATATTTCCTTTTTTAATCTAAATTTTCGATATTCATGACAATATGGTATATTTTTTAGTGGATTTACTGCATTTTATTTAACCAGAATATGGATTTATGCCATTTTGCTAGGTTAGTATGGATTTATTTCTTTTTGCTTACTTCTTGTTTGGATTTATTGCGTTTTGTTTGAAGTAATTTAAGTTTACATTATTTTATAAGGCCAAAAAATTTAAAACTTCAGTGAAATAATTATTAATTATATATATAACATTATTGAAATAAAAGAATGCAAACGCTTTAAACAGAAATGAATATTCTTTTTTTGGATTTATTTTACTTTGCTTAAATTCGAATTGGATTTATTGCACTTAGCTAAAACGTGCATTGGAATTAATCCGTTTTGCTAAGCTGAGTGTTTTTAATATGGCTATTTCTAATTGATTTATCGCGCTTTGATCAAACTGGGTTGTTCTAATGATATGATTGACTAAAAAGCACTACATTTTTATATTCACCTTGAAAATTATAAAAAATGGATTTAATGCGTTTTGCACAGTTGCTCTTCAATTATAAAAAATCGCTCCGAGAAAAAAGTTTAGTAACTATGAAACTAATAAAAGTAAACATATAAAATTTCATAAGCATTCAAGTAATACATAGATATTTAGTTTAAATTACTTAGGATTCACGTTTTTTATACAGGGAGTTCTTAAAATTGTGCCAATGTTTCCAATTAAATAAACGTGCATAAGTCAATTTTTGCAAATAGAACACCCTATTTTTTAGCTTACTAATGTGTAGAGAATAAAATTTCCTATCTAAATTCCTAATATGTTACAATCCACATTTTTAGCCGTTTTGGTATTATGAGCATTTTGAATAAAAAATCTTAAAATTTCTGTTTGTGTTAATGCGACATTATTTTTGAAAAGAAGGCTTCGACTGGGCTTTTCGTTTGACTTTGAACTTTGTGCCTATGTTCGTTGCTTAGCTATTTCTGATTTTTTTAAATAAAATTATTTTAATAACAAGATTACCAAGAATGAACGTAATTTTAAATAAGTTTTGGTCAAAGCCTATAAAAAAGTACAAATTGACAACAAAAATCAAAGTCAAACGAAAATCCCAGTCGAAGCCTTCTTTTCAAAAATAATGTCTCATTAACATAAACAGAAATTTTAAGTTTTTTTATTTAAATTGCTCATAATTCCAAAACGACTAAGAATGTGGATTGCAACATATTAGGCATTTAGATAGGAAATTTAATTCTCTACACATTAGTAAGCTAAAAAATAGGGTGTTCTATTTGCAAAAATTAACTTATGCACGTTTATTTTATTGGAAACATTGGCACAATTTTAAGAACTCCCTGTATAAAAAACGTGAATCCTAAGTAATTAAAACTAAATATCTCTGTATTACTTGAATGCTTACGAAATTTTAAATGTTTGGTTGTTGGTTCGAGATAGGAATAGATTATTATTAACAAAAGTTATTTAGATTTTACTAAGGTAATCAAAAATGCTAAAATATACAGGGGGTTCCAATTGAAATAGCAAAGTTGGCATTAACTTCCGGTATAACCGGAAGTAATAAAAACGTCAAAATATAATGCTTTAAAAGCTCAAAGCCAATTATGCCTGGTATCAAATTTTTAGAAAGATAAGTTTATTCGTTTTTGAGATCTTCTAATAGGCCACTCAACGTGAATCACCCTGTATATGCCATTTCAAACGGACTGCTAATGCTCCACAATTTTATATCAAATTGATTAATACACTTCAATAAATCAAATTATAAATAACAGTGACAACATTGTCAACAATTAAATTCACACACCATGCAGTTAGATAATGAATCGTTACGATTAGTTGGAATTAGGCGATCTAGTGTTGTAATGTAATGAGCTGAAGTATTCTAATTTTGTTGGGGTAATTCACATACCACGTGGAAGTGTATCATAAATAATTAAATTTCAAATATGAAAGTACACACTGAAAAAAGGTGCTCTTGGTTCTAAGCAATAAGCGCTTTGGAACGTTAGATATTAGAGGCAGGATAATTTATCTTTGAATAAGAGAATTTCTATTGTCGCAAGAGAAAAGCTCTTGATTTACGAAGTACGGCTATCTTAAAAAACTTTCAATGTTCTTTTGGATGGGTTTGATTTATCTTGTTTTAAAAGCCTTTGAATTATACAGGGTTATTCCTAAGTTATTAAGTTAGCTGTGTATAGAAGGAATTAAAATAAACATTTTCAAATACCTCTTTTCAAAGAACTTAGAGAGACAGAAGTAAAAATTCTAAGTGCGGGCCTGGTCATCAAAACGAAGCATTTTATACTTTATGTCGTATTTGTCTTATTAGTCATGCAATTTACGGGTCGGTTGTCAGTTATTTATTTGGAAATCCGCTGCGGTGTGTTTTCATGAAGCAAGTTAAGTTTAAATTGGTGACATGTGAAAATGGTAAAATTTGAAAACAATGAACTAGTAGATATGGTCCTAATTTACGGTAAGTGTCGTCAAAGTGTGGCTGCTGCTTCGAGGTTATATGTAGAACGCTTTCTCTTACGGGCTCATCCTACATCCAGAAGTTTTCTTAATGTTATTCAACGGGCAAGTTAGGCAGGACCGTATTTGTTCCTTAGTGTAATAAATGAATATAAGTAAGTAGGTACCTTATTTCTGAAATTTTTGAAAAAAGGAATTTGAAAATGTTGTTTATTTTATTGCCTTTTATACACAGCTAAAACAAAAGTATCGACTTAGAAATCACCCTGTATAATTTCATTTATGTTTCTCTTGAGATAATATATACAGGGTGTTTCACGGTGGAAGGAACGTTAGACGTTTATGGAAAACGGGTGATACGTTTTCATCAAATATTTGGTTACTCAGATAAACAACCATTGTCTATCATTTTAAAATATTTTTAATAATGCGGCGTTGCCGCTTCTGCTCGAAACAGGTGACAACATCGTTATTTCAAATAGAACAAACATCCTATATATTATATTATTTGTTAATTCCCTATATAATTTCACATATATTTTATATAATATGTCATAATATGTCTAAATTTAATTGTTTTAGACGTTTAAAATATGCCATTTTCAGACTTTGACAGGCTGGAGCACTGGAACGGCCCATTAAAAATGGTTTTCAACGCTCTATCTCAGTTTTTACTCTCTATCTAAAAGCTACAATCATTTTTTTGGTTTAACATGTTAAAGCAAGAGTTGGTATTTTTGGATAGAGAATAAAGAACTAAGAAAGGAAATGAAAACCATTTTTCTCTTAGATGCGCCGTTCCACTGTTACAGCCTTTCAAAGTCTAAAAATGGCATATTTTAAACGTCAATATCTCAAAAACAATTAAATTTGGACACATAACATTTTATACAAAATATACGTGGAATTGTATAGGATATTAGAAAATAATATAATATATAGGGTGTTTTTCCTTTAAAATAACGATGTTGCCACCCGTTTCGGGCAGAAGCGGCAACGCCGCATTGGTGCACATTTTTGGGAAATAATATGGCGTTTCTTTTATTTCTCTAGTCGAGAGCTGAACAATTCCCATCGGATAACTTTTTAGACTCGTGTCATTTGTTGATGTTATAATATAGAAATTTTAGAGAACATTGGCAATACTTCGTGTATAAGTTACAATAGTTTATTTATTTATATAAGTATTTATTTTCTGTGATGAAAAATATTTTTTCCTACGACCACCTATGAAAATGAGAAAAAAGCATGGTTAATTTGGCTAGAAAGCGCGTATATCACACGCGTGTTAAAAAAAAATATTTCAACACTAGTGTTGAAATTTCAAGGCACACTATTTAATTTAAACATATGGTGCCAATTTAACATGCCACCCCTATTTATTAAAAAGGGCAAATTTAAGAAAGCAGTAATTTTGAAGTATTTAACTTATTTATTATGTATTTGTCAAGTGATTCAGAATTAGAGTGTGAAAATTCGCCATCTGAAATTACAAAAAATGTTAATTATGTACTGGAAAATCTATTACCAGAAACAACAAATTGCGCTGAAGTGAGTGTCATGTATTAAACAACAAATGTTTATAAGTAGCGATAGCGTTGAGAATAGAGCTCTAGCCTAAAGATCACAAGGTCACAGGTTCAAATCCCATCAGGAGTATTTGACTTTTTTTTTATAAAAATATTAAATAATTTATAGAATTATTTATATTTAAAATCTTCCTTGTTGGGTGGATTTTTTAAATTTATGATTAATGAATCTATCCTTAATAAAATTTAAAATTTTTCATTCTGGTTAATCCAGAAGATTAGTTATTTTTTTGATATATAAAATATGAAAAAATGAAAAAGTTAAACTACAAATAAAGGAAAAGCCTATTGACAAACTATAAAACCAAATATTAAGTGGAACATAATTCTAAGTATGTTAATTTCAACACTGGTGTTTTTTTCAACACTAGTGTTAAAATATGTTTTCACAAATCAAAGGCTTTTTTTATTAGTTCTTTGTGGTCGTAGGAAAAATAGTGTACATTACTCGTGTGAAAGTGATTATGCTAACACTCGGAGAATTTCCGCACTCGGCTTATGCCTCATGCTAAATATCTCTTCGTTTGAAATGTATCACTTTCATCACTTATTATGTAATAATACATTATAACTTAAATTAAGTGAAAAAGTCAATTATTGTAACGCTATAAACTCTGATGTTATTTTTAGGGAAAAACATTCTTTTGAATTAAAGGTTCTGTTTTTACTATCAATGAGGGGGTCCCTTACTTTATAAAATCACAATAAGAAGATTTAATCCTGTGCCTGTTTCAAAGACTGTAACCATTGCATTTATTTATTGCGTGTTTTCAACCCACGTTTTCCCATTCGCTTTTGAATTGCCTGTTATATTATGTCTCTAAAATTCACTTTTACAACTAGGAGTTTTTTCTTTGCTAAGCGTTTTTTAAAGTATCATTTTTAGCACCGCTCCGAAACTTTTCTCTAATGGTTTTGGGTTTTAAACTTTGTTCCATGTTCGCCGGGCGATTTATTGTGTGACAGCCTGCGTGGAGTAGTAACAATAAAGAATAATCTCATACGGATATGTTTTTACCTTCGTCTTAAAAACAACAGTATTGCAATCGTAAAAAGTTACTTTACACCGAAAAAATGTGAAGTCATCGTAAACATATACAGGGTATCCTACGGGGAACTGTCTCGCTCTATATATCGCTCCATTTATGGAGGAACGTCGTATCTCAAAAAATCCCATTATTTATATAATAGCACAAAATTAATCTAAACCTTTCATATTTTTATGTGGAAGATCGTTGTAAATGAAGTTTCTGTGTGTTAACGCTAGGTGGCGGTAGTGTCGTTTTATTTACTGGTCATACCTCTACTCATCCTATGCGGAAGAAGAAGAAAGTCAGTTCTTAAATTGATTCGACAGCGTGCGTGTCGTTTCGTCCTACTTGTATGCAAGAAAGTCTTAACATAAACAGTGTCTATAGGTACCAGTAAACTGTGGCAGTAATTTTGTGAAAGAACATCATATTCCCCTTCTTGTATGCAGATTTTTACAACGATATTTAAATATTAATAGTTATTCGAATTTTTTTGTTAAAACAGTATTTTTTAACTAGTAAATCATGGAAGAACTATCGTTACTTTATTTTATCCCAACAGAATTTTATTGTCACTTTATTTAAATTTTAACAAAATTTTATATACCAGAATGTTACACTTTGACATTAGATCAAAAAATATATTATCAAGTAATAAACTGTCTAAATTCTTTTATAGAAAAAAGACATAAATGACTAACTTTCATTAATTGAAGCGTGGGCTCGAACAACGTTGTAACTAGCAATTTTTCCAAAATCGAGTTAATCATGGAATAACGGTGTATGGCACCTAAGGCACCTCTCTGATGGAATAAAATCATTCTGTTAGTAAAATCCCCCCCCAAATAAAATATTTTAGTTGATCATTTTGCCAATTGCCGCGGAAGAACGTTATAACTAGTCGCGCGGGAGATTACTTCGGCGTATGTTGTAGCTTGTTTTCCATCATGTCGTTGGTAAATTTGTCGCCTGCGTTGCAAAATACAATAAATCGAGGTAAAAATCGTAAATCAAACATTGCTCAGTGGCAAAACAATAAGTCAAAGTTAGCTAGAGACAAAGGAGAAGAATATCTAAGTAAAAGAAAGAAAATTATACCGGCAGTGGCCCCGCCAGAAGAGGTAAGTCAAAAAACGTTGTAACTGTTCAATTTTTGGCGCGGAAATTTAAAAGTCATGTGTGTTTTCTACATTTTGTTTGATTAAAATGTATGCTATATGGCTTGTTCCGTGCAGACTATGTACTAAAGACTATCAATTTTATTAGCCCCGTTCGAAAAATAATTATAAATATTATCAATATTAAGCATGTTTTCTTTTTTTGCAGAATGTTGTGTGCCGCTGTAAAAGGGGATGTTTTGCTGTAAAGTTAGAGGGCAATAAAAATACCATTTTCTCAAAATTCAGAAGTCTTACTTACAATGAACAATCCCAATTTCTTGCTTATCAATGTATTGAGATATGTGAACCCAAACGGCCAAAAATAAAAAATGAACCAAATCCACGCCGCAAGTGTACGGTTTTTTATTTTCTACCTCTTGAGAATGATAAGATAAGGGTTTGCCAAAGAACTGTCACCGATACACTTAAAGTAACCCCCCGAAGAATACAAATGTTAGTAGAAAAATTGAAGAATGGTACTGAAATTAAAGATTTCCGAGGACGCCATACTAATCGGCCACATGCTATTACAGGCGATATCAAAGAGTTGGTCAGGGAACATATTTCGTCTTTCCCTAAACAGGAAAGCCACTACTCACGATCCAAAACTAATACAGAGTTCCTGTCCGAAGATCTTAACTTAAAAAAAATGTATAAGCTGTTTTGTGAAAAATATCCGGAGCGTGACAATATGTCAATTAGGACATACAATGATATATTTCAGAAACTGAATCTAAAATTTGGAC
Organism: Polydrusus cervinus; assembly: GCA_935413205.1. NCBI lineage: Eukaryota > Metazoa > Arthropoda > Insecta > Coleoptera > Curculionidae > Polydrusus > Polydrusus cervinus. Next base: position 51,842,039 of record OW284514.1, read on the forward strand.
TACCTCGCTCCGATACATGTACATTTTGCGACAAACATTATATTCAGTTATGTGCTGCCAACACTGAGGAAGAAAGGCAGACAATATCACTGGAGATGCAGATGCATCAAATGCGTGCTAAAGCAGGGTACGCACAAATTAGGGAAGATAAACAACTGGCAGAAAGAAATCCATCTAATATTTTTGTTCTATTCATTGATTTGCAACAGGTCTTATTCTGTCCTACTTTACATCACTCCAGCATATTTTACCAACGCCAGCTGTCAAATTATAATTTGGCTATACATGATGCGACATCTAACAATGCGTTTATGATGCTATGGAATGAAACAGTAGCAAAAAGAGGATCCATAGAAATTTCATCATGTTTACTGAGGTATGTAAAAGAACATTTCCAACCATTACGTACAGGTGATAGAAAACAGCTAATAATATGGTCAGACAGATGTGTGGGACAGAACAATAACTGGCGGATTATTACAACTTTAAAACTTTTGGTAGACCTAAAATATTTCACAGAAGTGCACCAAAAATTTTTGTCAACTGGACACAGCTTCCTACCCTGTGATAGGGACTTTTCCCTGATAGAAAAGAAGAAAAAAACTGCGAAAGTTTTCGTACCATTTGAGTGGGTGCCAGTCATTGTCCACGCAAGGGGAAGTAATCCTTTTTATGTTTTGTGCATGCAAAGGGAAGATTTTAAAGATTTGAAAGATTTGGAAAAAGCTCTTCACAGGGATCCCAAATTTAAACTTACGGAATCACTTTGGAATAAAATTAGTTCCGAAGACCCAAACACAATGTTTACAAGAGAGACTCATAACGTCCTTCGACCGTGGAAACATTTTTCCCTTGTAAAAAATATTGCAAAGTACAAGGCAAGTACTTCAACTTTTTCCAGTATGGAAAATTTACCTGTGGCATATGAGGGACCAATACCTATTTCGGCTGCTAAGAAAGCTAATTTAATAGATATGTGTCAGTATATGAATCCGGTTTATCGTCCATTTTATGAAAATTTGATAACAGAATGAGTATTAGATACTTTTCCCTATAGTATTAAGACAATGATTAATGTAGGCATACTAAAATATAAAAATATTACTAATAGTACAAAACATTTTTAATTTTGTATCCCACACTTTCTGGCTCACTTTCATGTATGTAAAAATGCATAAGTTTGGAAAAACGTTGTAAGTTACAAGGCAGTTACAACGTTGTTCAAAATTTTTCCTGTGAAAAATGCTCTGTAGCCCAAACTATGGACAAATTGCGCGATTTTTTTGCTAACATCATAAAAGAACGTTGTAACTGTCACGATCGCACAACGTTTTTCCATTTTAAAGGGCAAATAACGGATATATAGATTTTTGCGCTTTCTGAAAAGTTAACAAAATGTAGTTGCAACGTTGTTCGAGCCGACGCTTCAATTTATCGGTTTATGATTAAACTTTTTAATATCAAGTAATGACAACACTGTATTGGGTAAAAAAAATGAATATGTATTTTATTTAACTACAACGGCTAATAGTTATTATGAAGTAAATTAACGGGGAATCTTTAAACCTTCGTACTGAAAATTGTTATTTTTTGAATTACGACGTTCTTCCATCAATGGAGCGATATGGAAAACAATGCATGGGAAATCTTTAGAAATTTGACAGTATGCCAATATTGATGGCAGGCAAAAATATTTCCTATACGATGGCACTTCCTGTTATATCAGGAGTAGGGTCACCTTGCATATATTAAATTTTACACCCTATATTTTCTTAAATTTTTAAATTTTACGTAAGATTTTAGACAGATTTCGTATTCTTGTTCAATACCTCAGTGTAAGCGTTTTTGACTTATTAAAGTCTTTATATCAAAAATTACGATTGCAAGCCACATATTTCTCAATTTTTCTTATAAAGAAGCCTTAGGGCCATTGGCACGGGTTTCACTTAAGACGTTTTAGGTAAGGCTTAACTGAAGGTCTCACTTAACTAAAACTATTCCGTTGCACAGTGGCTAAACCGGCACATATGACAGCCCTACGTAGATATAAATTTAGCCGAAAATGTTTACGGCTTAATTTATATCTACTTAGGGCTGGCTTATGTGCCGGTTTAGCGACTGTACAACGAAATAGTTTTAGTTAAGTGACACTAGGGTGTCACTTAAGTTAAGCCCCACCTAAAACGTCTTAAGTAGAACCCGTGCAAACGGCCCTTAATTATCTAATTTAAGTGGGGGTGTTAAAAGAACCTGTTTTAATATTAATTATTATAAGTATTAATATAGGGTGTTCAAGTAATAACATTAAAAATAAAATAGAAAAACTGCAAATAGTCAAGATTTTCAATGGAAACCCCAAATTGTATATTTATTTCTTATTTAGCACTAAAAATAAGGGTAAGTTGGTTGTGTAAGGAGGTTGTCTATTTCAAAAAATTTTTAGTTTTCATTCATCACATTACTATCATCCTTGTAATTAACATAACAACATTATTATTGGTCACCAACATATTGTTTGAACTAACAAACAGGTCCTTTGCCAATGACAAAAGTGACTAATAACCAATGCCGAAATCGGTCTAGAAATAAAGTATAGTATCCGTAACTAAATTTTTTCTAACTTTTCTTGACACAGAAACTAAGATTTTGGTAGGGGTAATGGGGCATTATTTGGGGTGTAAAAAATATTTTATCATTTAATATCGAGAAAATAACATAATTGACATCTATAGAAAGTCCATCCAAACTGACCACATGATTCCTTGGGATTCATGACATCATATCGATAAAAAAAAATCCGCTCTGAATAATTACACACTTTCATCGCTTCTTCTCAATTCCCATGAAAAAAGAGTTTTTCTATCTAGAGAAAAAAATTATATTTACCAAATAGCTTTAAAAAATGGATTCTCTTTCCATATTATTAAGAGCACATAATTTACAAGAGACTTGGCAAATATTTATGCGACGATGCTTACATCAAATTTGAACGTAAAGAAAATCTTTCTTTTAAACGTTTTGTTTCTCTTCCCTTTCTGGGAAAAATATCTATAATTTTAGGTAGATCTTTGAAACAACTAAATACTTTTTTTTCCTGCTATAGATTAGTAGGAACCGTCTCTAACCTTTTCTTGTAAACTTAAGGATAAATCACCACCCTTGGACAAATGTGGTGTTTATTTACTATCTTCTGATTCCTATCCAGCCGAATACATAAGACAAACACGTCGTTTTTTAAATAAAGAATAAAGGACCACCTTAGATCGAAGAGACTACAGCATGATAATAAATCTCCTTTTGGTAATCACCTTAAAACATCCAACCATTTTTTGGAAATAGATCAAAATTTGAAGGTGTTACACCACCTTAATAAGAGACAAAAACTAGATGTGTTGGAGAATATAGAAATCGCACTATCCCAATCCCGCTCTCCACAAAATCTTAATGAGCAGAGTCATATCAAAATTCGGTTGGTGCTGTCCAACTTTTTAAAAATTAAAACCAATTTAATTTACATCGATTTAATTTAAATATATTATATTCGAAGTCATCTGCATCCTTCTTTTTGTATCGATGTTCGATACTATTTTGCCCTAAGCTATTTTAATAAAATATAAATAATTTGTTTGTCGAACGTACCTCTGTTGACATGATACTGGGTTTTAATTGTAATATCTTATAAATGTATATAACATGTTTCAGTGTGTTGTGTTGATGTTAATAATCAATTTTAATTGACCAAAGTGCGCCCTACTTTGTCTCTGTGTTTTTTGGACCTCATTCTGTAAGTTTTTAGTTTGTTTTATTATTTTCGTATTGTGTGTACCATAATATAACTTGTTTCTTACAGCATGTCCTGATAATAGTCTGTATGGCCGACACTCGTAGGCATTAATTTTATTTAATACATTTTAAGAACGAAAATAGGGTTTTCTTTCCAAATACCTAATTTATAATGTCCCTTCTGGAGAGTAGTTACGACTTCGTTATGAAAATTATTTAATTTGACCAGCTAGGGTGTACGCCCATGTCAATCAACTTCTAATTATCTAAAACTCGTTTAGAATTAGAAAGGGCAAGAACCATTTCCAATTTACTGGGCCGTTGTTGGTATAACAGTAAATAATGTCAGCATTTCGACCAAAGGTCAGGTAGGGCTACAGTAATAAATTTGGACAAGGATCATCAGAATGTCGGGCGAGAATATATTGCCCGTAACGTTCGGTCTTATATAGAAGATCGTAAAAAAATCTTTTTATTTACTACCGTAAACTTTGATTAGGTAACTAGTATTTAATGTATCATTAGTGACAATCACACTCTGTCGTTTACTGGTTGATCAATGTACCAAAAATGAAATGTATCTGACAATAAAGTGGTGTTTATATTTTTTTATCAATGAATTTAGGAAAATTTCGAGATTATAGACAGTTTTTGCTTTAAGGGTAATTTAAAGTGAAATAATATTTCTTTTTCTACTCCTATATTAGTAAACATTGTTTTACGTACAGTTTACTATATAAGTACCTCCATTCTTACGCGAAACTATCCGTAAAAAATTAAAATGTACAACTGTGCGTTATGATGCTTAGTATAGAAAGTTAGCCTTGAACCACTCAAATCATGACATTTATCTATATTGCGTTTTTAATATTTGACAGTGACATGTGATTTGAAGTTCAAATCGATACTTTATAAATTATAAACCGATCTTTAATTTCTAAGTAAGAGGGTAAGTAAGTCGTAAAAAAGTATAGTACTTATTGCGGATTGTAAAGCAAATACGCACTCATCCAGTTACCGCATTGGTGGGTAATATGCTTTTTACTACACTTAATACGTAATATACTATTACGTTACAAGTGACATATTACAGTCACGAGTGGGAATATTGCCTCGCTGAAGTCATTGACCGAGTCGCGGTAGCACCACGAGGGCATTAGTATACTATAGTGCACGTATAATGTAAAACATTACTACGGCCATTTAAATAAGTTACTTTTAATATTATGATATTAACACGTAGTGTAAAATGGAATTTTTTTTGTTTTGTTAAATTGATGTAGCATACGATTTTATGAGTCGTAACTATGTGTTTGGTGAATTATTTCAGATTTTTTTCTAAATAAGGTCATCCCTAAATATTATTCTATGGTCATGCTATTGTCGTGTCGTATCATCAAAAGTGTTATGCAATTTGTGCGTTTTTATTGAGAAAAGCAAAAGAAACTGCGTTCAATGTAGTGTCTTCACTGTTGCCGTCTAAATCTTGAGAAAAATACGAAACACACACATTCGTTTTGTTAAGTGGTGTGCCGAAAAAAATATAGCTACTCAATTGCAAGAAAAGGTATTTCTTGCTTATTTTCAATGCTTAGCAGACAGGTACAGTTCTTTCAGTCTTTGGACTTTCTATTCTATGCTGAGAGCCACCATTCGTATAGAGAAATATTTCCTATATTTAAACACATCATTGAAAATCAGCAGGTTTCGTAAATTAATAGTAGGTATATTACATACCAAGTGATGAAAGTGATACTTTTAAACAAAGTGATATTTACCACGAGGCTTTAGCAGTGTGGAAATTCTCTGAGTTTTAGAATAATAACTGTCACACGAGTAATGTACACTATTCTTCCTACGACCATAAACACTTTATTATTATTAAAAATGTGTGAAAAAATATTTAACACTAGTGTAAGCCAAACTAATCGTGCTTTTTTTCTCATTTTAATAGGTGGTCGTAGGGAAAAACAATAATATCTTAATTTTTATAGTAGAAAATAGGACTGGAGGACCATCAAATGGAATATATTTATGTTTGAAAAATACGGAATACGTAGCATTGAATCAATGGGCATTTATTTAATATAACGACAGTTTTCTTTCTGTGTAGGTAGAGATCCAAACTCGTATTTATAAGAAACATTGAACAGGCACCAAAAAAGGACAAATACCTCCTTGTTTCTACCCCTTTTGAATGCGTCCGTTTAATTTAACGGTATATTTTAGAACTAGTCATAAAAAAAAATCAAAAGTCGCGATTTCTGCACTAATGGTAAAATTCTTTTTTTGTTCATACGACGAAGCATTTTTGTTTTCTCTTTACATATTTTCTTATAAAATTTGAATACAATATTTTTTTTCATAAAAAATTGCTTACATCTCCGTTTCTTGACATCCAGCATCAACAAAATAAATCAAAATATTTTATTAGGTATATCAATTTTATTCCCAGTGATGTTTTGTTGGTATATCATTTTGATACCTTCGATAAAATATCTATTGCAGTTACGTAGTAAAAAAATGAAAACTAAACAATAATAACACCCCTCAAATTTAATATAAAAAATAAAATAATATTCTGCTTCCTAGGAAAGTAAAAATATTAGTTTGTGGTTAATATTTAACTAGAAGTATTTTTTTGGAAATTTCATGGCATTTAAAACATGTCGTCTTTTCAGCGTCGATATGTACATTCGAGATATGACAGTAGCTCAAAAGAGAGTTACTAGCATTCGATCGTGGCGATCCGAGCGCGATCGTCGCAGTGAGCATAAGCACAATAAAAAAAAGTATGTCCGAAATATAGCAGGTTTAAGAATGCAGGGAAGAGTGTAAAATGTATCATCTTTTAACGCATCCCATTCACATCGGTAACCAGGCCGGATGAGATCGGACATCTCGTGGGGTGCGGAAGAAGGTACACACTCCCCAATCGGTAGGTCATGCAATGGCAAGAAACCGAGGATTGATAACCCTTGGGGGGTGTCGTATGACTAAAGATCGTAGTTCGGAACCCACGTTAAGCTATAGGTCCAAGAGCAAGCTGGCTAAATATTGGACAGGACAAGTGGCTATCAGTAACTTAGACCAAACAAAAAGAAACAGTATTGATACATAATATATACCATATTAATCTTATTCCGTATTAGGAGAAATACTTCTCTGGGAAAATTAAAATAAAACTTTTTAATAAACCCTTATTTAAATTTTATTTTTGTATTATTTTATGTTTGGGTTTGTTAATAACATACGCTAATTTAGCATCGAGTCGTTTATTAATTTTTGTACAGCTAGCTTTAGTATCCTAAAAACAATAACATCGAACATTGGAGAAGAACCAACGCAATCCTGGACAAAGATAATGGACATTGCAACAAACTCAATGCAAAACAGACTAGGATATAAGACAAAGAACAAAAAACAAAAATGGATGACGGATGAGATATTGTTATTAATGGATGAACGTCGAAAGTACAAAAACAAAACAGACAACAGAACATACAAGGACACTCAATGACTCATAAGATCAAAAATTAGAACAGCAAAGAACGAATGGGTTAAACGTGAATGCTCAGAGATAGAGCAGCTGCAAAATCAGCATGATTCAAAAAATAACAAAGCGGCTGGCCCGGATGAAATCCCTTCAGAAATACTTAAACTCCTGGATGAAAGGGGCATCACAGCACTACACAAAATATTTAATACTATTTATGAGACAGGTCACTACCCCAGGTAGTGGTTGTGCTCTACCTTTATACCTCTGCCTAAGAAGATCAATGCAAGAAAATGTGAAGATCATAGACTTATTAGCCTGATGAGCGATACTTTAAAAATATTTCTTAAAATCATACACCAAAGAATTTATAGGAAATGTGAAAGGGACATAAGCGACTCACAATTTGGGTTCAGACAGGGACTAGGTACACGAGAAGCGATAGTCGCAACACAAGTGCTTGTCCAAAACTGCTATGATCAGAGAAAGGATGTGTGCCTATGTTTCTTAGATTACGAAAAGGCATTTGATTGCGTACAACACTACAAATTGCTGAAGCTCCTCAATAGGCTTGATATAGATCAGAAAGGGATCAGATGCATTGAAAACCTATATTAGAACCAAACAGCGCAAATTAAATTGGGCAATAATATGTCCAACACTATACAGATTAGAAGGGGAGTCCGACAGGGATGTGTGTTGTCTCCACTCCTATTCAACTTGTATTCGGAAGCGATTTTGCAGGAGGCTTTGGAGGACGTGGAGATGGGAATCAAAGTTTATGAAGTATGGATTAACAATATCCGCTATGCTGACGATCCGGTCTTAATTGCTGATAACATATACGACCTACAGCTAGCAGCTAGTCAACAAGGTAGTAGAATAGAGCAAATCAATAGGCTTAAATATCAACACCAAAAAAAAAATTTATGATTATCTCTAGAAACCCAAATATGTTTGAAAACTCCACCATAACATTCAACGCAAAGCCCATAGAAAGGGTAGATAAATTTAAGTACCTGGGCATCTGGCTTTCCGAAGACTGGACATCAGACAAGGAAATAAAATGTCGCATTGAACAAGCTCGACAGGCATTCTTGAGGCTCCGAAAAGTACTTACCTGTTCAGATTTTGACCTTAACCTAAGACTCAGATTCAGTAAATGCTATGTTTGGTCAGTACTTCTTTACGGTATGGAAGTTTTGACATTAAAGAGGACTGCAATCGACAAATTGGAGGCTTTCGAGATGTGGCTATACCGCAGAATCCTTAAGATACCTTGGACGGCTAAACTAACAAACGAGGAAATCTTAAGGCATGTCAACAAACAACGTGAACTGTTTGAATTGATTAAGAAGAGTAAAATGGCTTATCTGGGACATATAATGCGAAACACAAAATATCAATTCTTGCACCTGTTGATCGAGGGCAAGATCGAAGGCCGGAGAGGAATCGGAAGAAAAAAGATGTCTTGGCTGCGAAATATCAGACAGTGGACAGGGCTACACGATGTGCAGTCACTAATACACACCGCAAGGAATAGAGAAGCAATGGAAAATGTTATCGCAAATATCCATTAGTGGATACGCACTGGAAGAAGAAGAAGAAGAAGAAGAAGAAGAAGAAGAAGAAGAAGAAGAAGAAGAAGAAGTACAGCAAGAGTGGATCGGAAGTTTAAGCACTTCGTGCTAACTTGAGCACTATTCGTGCTCAATTTACATCCTCGTGCAATCTGTACATTGTACAATCCACTCGGGTTTATAGTATATTTTTTCTTCGACTCAACTTCCGAACTTCATATTAAAAATAAAATTATTTAATTCATGAATTTTATGTTGTCTTTTTCGTTTACTATGAACATGTTAGAAGGATTTTAAAAACAATTAAAGAATAACTTATTTCGTTGGCAAATCCATGGAACAAATTACACTGGTACATATTTGTCGATTTGGGTGATTTTTTATATCTACACAAAATCACTTTTAATATATCTATCTTTAACGGCAGTAGCGTTTTGGACTTGTATTGTCTTTATTTGTTTTGAATCACTACGTCTCAACTGGTAAGCATCACTAGTCGTCTTCAGGTGACTACCGGTATTCATCTGAAGACGACTGGAGATGCTTGCCAATGGGAGTTGGTTGGTTGGTTGGTTGGTTGGTTGGTTTAAGGCGGGGGTTGGGCGTTCGGCCCAAGCTTCTTGCACTGCAGCCTAGTGGCTTATTGTGCTCCTCTATCTTGCTAGAAAAGATTTGTTCCTTTTATAAGGTCCAGCAAATTCCTACCAAGTTTGTCATGTGGGAGGTTATCCCCACATTGAATGTCTCCGAAGATTCTGAGTCTTCCCCGGGTCAGTGCTTCGCAGTTATATATGATATGTGAGGCGTTTTCGTCCTCATCGCCGCAAAGCCTGCATTCAATGGGACCATTGTAAATTCCTACTCGGTGTAGGTGTTTTCTTAAGCAGTGGCCTGTTAGTAGACCGACCACTTGTTTTAGCTGGGTGCGCGTTAAAGGCATCATTCCAGTTGATAACTTTTTGGAGGGTTTTCCAATTGTGGCCCTCGCTTGGGTATGACCAGGTATCCTGTTCCATCGGGACAGGTGTTGTTGTTGTGCCCACCTGTCTGATGCTGTTCTGGTTGCCTGTTTTGATATGCCAAGGGCGGGTTCAGGGCCCCTGAGTTTTTGAGATGATCCGGCTCTTGCCAGTTCATCGGCCTTTTCGTTGCCTGCTATCCCCGAGTGGCCAGGAACCCATAGGAGTTCTACCTTGTTGTTCCTTGCGGCCAGGTTTTTCAGGTCGTTTAGGCACTCCAGTGTGATCCTCGATTTGTGTCGACTGGAGTTCAGGGCCTTGAGGGCAGCTTGGCTGTCGGACATAATGTATATCTCTTGGTCGTGGTAGCCCTTTTCGATATTTTTCTGTATACATGCTTGTATAGCACGTATTTCTGCTTGGTATACTGTGGCGTAGTTTCCCAGGGGAATGCTGATTTCCATTCTGGGTCTTTCCCCAAATATACCTGCGCCTACTCCGATGGGAGTAGACAAATAATTTTTTTTACTCCCACAAGTGATTGGATAAGTGGGCTATGATATGATCTGCTTTTATTTAGAAATAATAATTCTTACGTAAGCAGGCAACCAATAATACTTGTCAGCAGAATAAAATTAACGCATAATCATAAAGCTAAAAAATATTTTTTTTTTTGTCGAGGAATGCTTGACCACGGAACTTTGTATATAATCAATTTTTCAATTAAGGTGTTATTAGTCCTATGACAATAACTCTGAAGCGAAAAAAGATATTGAACTGCCATCTTCACATTTTTTCTTGCAAATATAATTTAGTTTGCGATTATGATGTCATGGTTATACCGTATGATTAAAGTTTTCAGGATAAAATCAAAAAACTATTATCATTACAAATTGCGCCTTTTAACCATTTTATTATGTACCAATAGATACGACAACTAAAAGTACTTACCTTTCTCTTCTAAACAAGCTTTAGTATCCTAAAATCAAATAAGTTCTTAAGAAGTTACAGTTATTTAAATGATTATACTTTCAATAACTTCCCCCACTCTTCTCAAGAATGGTAAGCGAACGAGCCTAAGACCAAAATGATGCAGAATCGTCTAATATTTCTAATTGAATTACTAAAGATATACATTTACAAATTTTTGGAAAAATTTAGAATTTCAATATTTAATTTTCAATTTCGGAACTTAAAAGGTATTTTTTAAATTTTCTCATGGCCATTATATCTAATAACGATTTTATGTTACGTTTTAATGAAATACCCTGTATATTATTATTGTCATCAAAAATTAAATTTATATTTACAAGGAACTTGAAATTATTATTTTCGACTGATTGTGATAATTTATTAAAAATTAATTTAGAAAGGGGAACATGGCAACCTTGAATTTTCTACCCGTTTGTTTACATTACATTTTACACAACATCACAAGTTTGTTAACTTCTAATCAGTTTGTTTTCAAAAGAGAAATATTGAATAAAATTACGTTTTATGCCACTTTTAAATATAACAGTTGTTCTTTCTGCTTCAATTTTCTTTACTCTTCGGATGAATAGGTTTAGGGGCATTTTATTAAGAAGAATTGTTAAGAATTAATATCCAAAGCCCTAGATTATATTTTTTGGGGGTAAAATAGTAATGCTAAAACGTGTATTGAACTTTAATAGTTTATATAATATTTTCCATTAGTTACACCTTACCTAACTTATAGAACTTCTTGAGTTTAAGGTTGCCATTCATAAATGCTGTTTAAATCTATAATAAATAACCTTAATATTGGCCTACTTTTAATCCTCCCTCCCTTTCTCCTGCCGTTACTATTAACTTATAGACATTAGCTTTGTGTTAACATATTTACAGCCGTGTTCACCATCTTTAACTTAACAGTCTGATAGTTAGCATCGGTATAAGGATTAACAGTCTGTTAATGAAATATCGTATTCACCATAAATCAGGAACGCTCTATTGACAAAAAAATGATGTACGTACGTCTGAGCTGACAATTCTAGTTTATAACTAACTTCAGATAAAATATTCCAACCTCATATCTTCTGAAAAATCATTTTATCAATCAAATCCGTTCTTTACGTCACTTTAATACAATTTTACGGAGTAGTAAAATTTAATGATGGACAAAACAGGATATAGGAAGGCATCCAGTAATTATTCTATGCGGGAGAAGAACTCTAATTTCATTGGAACAAAAGTACATTAAAATCGGAAATCCCCGATATTTATTTGAAATGATCCTGTAACATAATATCTTAAACAAATTAGTATTTAATATATTCTTGAAATAGGTTGATTTCTATAATTTACTGGTTCAACTACTCCATATAACCGATTCGCCAATTGCTCAAATGTGTTTTTATTTCTTCTAAACCGTTTTCGAATTCAATATCGTCATTTCTTCAAATACACGCACTTTTACGTTCCATTCTCGTACGATTTCCTCATCATAGGAGTTTGACGAGTCTATAGTAAACGTGGAAAATGTATTCGATAGTCTAAATTAATTGTTATTATTTGTCATGTGTTCGTCAAGTTGTTATAAATCTAACAACAATTTTTAAACTTAACAGCGTGTTATTTCTTATCAGCTCAAAATTTTACTGTTAATTTTAACTCTCTGATAGGGCTTATAATCCAATGGTGAATACGAGAATAGAATTTAACAGACTGACAAGAATCTTAACCGACTGATAGTGAAAAAATAGTTGTTGGTGAATACGGGTGTTAAAAGAAAAACTAACTTTGAGTCTCTCATGTTAGGAGGCCAATACTCGGTTATGACAATATGTTATGTATAAATCCTATTTTGACCCAATCAATTTGATTTTTAAGTATGTTCCATACCTATTTTTCGACAGTCACCCCTTATAAAAATCTTGTTTATAGGAAAAATAATTTTCTTAGAAGTTAGTAAAGTTCAATAAAAAATATAAAAAAATTTCTTAAAAGGCCATGGTTAATAAGAACAACACGTTTTCACGTTAGATAGCTATATTTTTTGCATTGAGTTGATTCCTACTGATGGCGTTTTCATCCCGTTTTTTATTCTTGAAAATGCCTTGAAAGAACAGTCTCGCTGTACTTGGAGTTGCTTACAGGTTCTTACTTATACGGACACTAAACTCTACTACTTTATTTTTAATAAGAACAACAATCTATTTGAAAGCAGATAACTTGATTTTTACATATCAGATTCTTAGAGATGTTCGATGTTGTAAAGAATAGTAGGTACCTACTTGGGTGGTAATAAATCTTAAAATTAGTTTTGTCCTAATACATAAATTCATTTTTATTTTCATTTTTAAACATCTTTATTTATTACTATACTTAAGATTATTTATTGTTACATAAATATACCTAATTTTTTAACTCTAGCCATCTGCTGACTAGGACATGCACCAGTGCATACGCCTAGGTGAAACTGTTGTTGGCCCAAGGACTAAGCTTAAATAAACCTTTACTTATTACATAACATAAGTCCAGTACCGGTAAACCATTCACTGCCATTAAAGAATTTTTCTTGTTTTCGCTTATAAAACTTGTCTGTATACGAGTGCTGTTTAACTAAATTTTTTAGATTTTGGTGTTTGCTGGAATTAGAATGGACTTTATCACTTTAACAATTTTTTGAAAGAATATCGACACCTTGATATATCAGTCATCGTAACCTAATCTAACTTAAATTTGTCATTAACAAAGTCACCTGATAAGACAAAAACAAATTATCTTGCCAATTCCAAAGCACAGGTAACTTGATTGAAAAAAGTTACGGAAGCAATAATTTAAATATATACCTAAATATTTGTATAATTAGTAATAAAAAAAATTAAACCATTTTACTTCTAGACATCATTTAAAAATCAATATTTTCTTTGGGTCGGATTTAAATACTGATTAATTACTAATCAAAATCCTACCCTCGTGTGCTAACTGGTATGTTACTATCACCAATGTTTAGTTCCTTAATTATAGTATAATTTTTTCAAATTCATTTTATTATATATAATTTATTGTTGTTGTTTTTGACACAAATAAATACCTTTAATATTATTATTATTATTAATAATAATATGATAATAATAAGTATCTTTTAAATGTGTTACTGGTGGAAAAACTACGGTTTAGACAGCTTAACTATCACAGCTCTCCCGCTTCGCTCCTCGAGATTTAAACTCGGGCCTAAACCTTGCTGTAATATTATATCTCTTCGCTCCTTATAGTGATATAAACTTTCGTTACTTTTAAGGACTTGGCCGATCGTTACTTTAGGTATTAGTACTCGTTATTCAGGACTCGTTACATTGTGTAAATGGCTACTTTTATTTTAATTGTGTAATTAAAAACACATAATTCATATTATATAACACAAAACAGAACAACTCGCGGTCGCGTCGGTCGCCCGACAATCTGAAAACAAAATCAACACAAAAAATAAATGTAATACGTTTAGTCCGTCATTAGCTATTAAGTCCACGAACGAAGCCGTCCGTTGAAAATTCTGGGTAGAATAGTAAAGTTAAGTTTAATTTAAATTCAGTATAAGTAACAAAAATACAAAAGTAATGATGCCTTTATAAATTAAGGACTCGTCACTTTTAGTGATTACATAGTAACGCTCACTTTGTAACGAGTCTTTAATTATTTTTTTTTTCACTAGCTCCTCGAGATTTAAACTCGACGATCGGGCAATAATGATAGCTGAATAAATAATGGATATACTATTACCCCTGCAAAACAAAATAACATATTTTTTCTACTACCATGGGCAAAATACTTACTTTACTCACAATAGAATTAGTAATAATTACCATTTTATGATACATTGTTTAATAATTGTTTATTAATTTATTAGTGTTTTATTTGACAATATAAGTATTTATAAATTTTATTTATTTATTCCATACATTCTGTTTTAAAGAATTTAATTAGGTAAAATGAAAACAAATTATTTAACAACTAACATAAAGATTAACAATATCTAGATTTATAAAACTAACAATGCAGTGGTGGTAATAATAGGTACCCTACAAAAAGTAACTATATACATCTAGTAACATAGATTCTAGTGATAAAAATATATTTTGACAGCGCTCAAACTACAATTAAAGACATCGTAGGCATGGACATTTTCATTATAACATGTACACATCCTATTGATGGGAGAATATTTAAACACGTTGGTTCGTGAAGGTGGTTAGTAGAAGCTATATAAATTTCGGGAATTTATGCAAGAAATTTCAAAGTTCATTTTGTGCAGTAGCTCCTCACAGATATTGTTGTTATTGAGCAGTTTATGAAAAATAACTACGTAGAACATGTGTGTCTATCACGTCATCTAACAAACGAGAATATTTGCAGCAGCTGATCCTGACGAAAACAAGCAAGAGAAGCAATTCGTAGTCTAATTCATAAAATTTTGCCATCGTTTTCATTGATTTGTGACACGGTGCATTGTCTTGATGAAACAGAACTTTTTTTTTCTTTAAATGGGGCTGTTTTTTCGTGATTTCATCCTTTTAACGCTCCAACATATGATATTTTTAAACTCTCAGCTATCTCGATCAACTTCACTTTACGATCATTTAAAATTATTTTCTGGACTTTTTTGATGTTTTCGTCGGTAACAGCCTCTTTGGGGCGTCCACTGCGTGCATCGTCCTCGATGCTCATTTCGCCTCGTTTAAATTTAGCAAACCAATTCTCATAGGTTGATTTTTCTGGTGCAGAGTCTGAATAATGTTTATCAAGCCAAGCCTTAGCTTCAACAGTATTTTTTTCGCCAAAAAGCAATGCTTTATTAACACAAGAAATTCTTTTTTATCCATTTTTTCACAATAACAAAAGCTGCTTCACTCACAATGCTATATCTCACGAACTAATTATCCGGCAGCTGTGAAATTTATACACGTATCTTTTGAATGTTAGTACTAAATAAATATCACATGGATTTAATTCTAGTAATGCCATCTATGAGTCAGCCTACGAACTTTTCAGCCCACCTAATACTCTCAATATGGTCAATGTAGATCTTATAAAATGGAGATCAAATAATGATTAAAGAGTATTCCAATTTAGATACAACAAGAGAACGACAGAAAGTTACTAAAGGATCAAGTGACCGAAAATCTCTAGTAGTTCTAAGAATAAAACCAAGTGATTTATAGGCGGTGGACAAGATGTAATCAATATGAGGAAAAAGGATAGTTCTCTATCGAAAATTACTCCTAGATCCTTAAACACAGTAGGTCCTTCCAGGATCTTACCATTTATGTTATAATGAAAATCAAAAGTGGTGTTTTTATTGGCATATGTCATAACATTATATATTTAGCAATATTTAAGTTTAAAATGTTTTTGGTGCACCAATCATACAATATATTCAAATTAAATTGAGGCTTTAAACAGTCCATTTAACTTGATTTTTGACATTATTTAGATCATCTGCATACAGCAGACAACAAAAAGTAAGGTTAATAACAACAATGTCGTTAATAAATAACGTAAAAAGAAGAGGACCAAGGATGGACCCTTGGGAACTCTAGATGTTGCAAAATATTCGAGATACTTCACTCTGCCATAAGCTACAAACTGATTGGTTTTTAAAAGCAGTAACTTTCATAATTTCTCAACGAGCATTAAAAATCGAATATTTATAGTGGGTTAGTAATACGGGTCGTAAAACCTTATTCATGTAATATTATGTCGCGTGTTATCCATGCCAATAGTAACACACGAAAAGCCTATTTAAACAATGTTTTTAAATAGCTCAGCATGTGGGTTATTTCAAAAAGTCAATAAAAGTTTGGCACTGATTTTCTAAAAATATATTTATATTATAATTTAATTTAGTTTTAAAATAAGTTTTCCAGGAACCAAATTGTGTTTACCTGAAAATGATACTAATGTATTTTGTTAAAATTATATACGTGCTACGCAGTTTCTTAATTTTTACACTATGTATACACTTTAACAATAGTTTTACAGATAATATGTTCTTAAAAACTGTAAATCAAATCTTATAGACAAAATGAGCTGCAGGCGAAAAGTTTAGGAAAAATTTTAATTAAATTAAGTGAATTAGAAATAACATCAACGGTAATTTTATAATAAAAGAAACTTGTTTGGTCAGCAACCCCCCCCGACGACGACGGTGTTTCTTTCCCTTCACCTACCACAATTAAGAGCGTAAAAGATTTAGTTTTTTTACGATATATCTGTTCTTAAATAAAATTCGGGCACTATCAACCTCTAAGGCTAAATTTAGCCTTTAAAATAAGAATATAAGATCCATCAATTTCAAGTAACACTCCACTAATTTTTTTGAATAACATCTCAACACAGAGTTCTTGAAGCAAGTTGGATAAATGTCTTAAATGTCGATGAAACTTCCTCAGGTCATCCATTTCGTCGCACAAAAGTAAACACAACAACAGATTATATTTTTTAAAGTTTTCTATTGTGTTTCTAGTGTTTTAAATAATATTAATTTAATGGATGTGTCATAAAATTCCGTCAAAATTATATTTTAAAAAGTAAGATTAATGTAATAATCACATAGCATCCTATTTTCTTTAAGCAAAAATGTTCATTGTTATTAACGAATAACTGACAAACAAAAATTGTAAAAGTAAAGCTTGCGTGTACTTTAGCCAACGAACGAAAGTTCGTTTCATGCAACTCATAGGAAGCAGAGAGCATGAATTTTGTAAGAAAATTATCTCCCTTCTTTGACTCGGAATAATTTTAAATAATGCTAAATACTAAAGTAAAACACTAGTGACAATAATCTCTGACTGTCTAAATATACTATGACAACAACAATAATTTATTTTTACTTATTAGGGAGCTTCCACACTAAAGGCCTCGTCCGCAACAATTTTGCATATGGAAGTATACATGGTGATTCCTAAGTTGATTCTTCTTTTTTAGCTGTGTATAGAAGGCATTAAAATAAACAACATTTTCAAATACCCTTTTTCAAAAAACTAAAAAATAAGGTGGGAGCACATTCATTTATTACACTATGGATTAAATACGGTCCTGCCTAACTTAAACATAATCTCGAAGCAACATCCACACTTTGACGACACTCACCTTAAATTAGCACCATATCTACTTGTTCATTGTTTTCAAATTTTACCATTTTCCCGTGTTACCAATTTGAAATTAACTTGCTTCAGAAAAATACAACTCAGCGTATTGACAAATAACTGACCACCGATCCGTAAATTGCATGACTAATAAGAAAAACAACATAAAGTATAGCAGGCTACGTTTTGATGACCAGGCCCGCACTTTTTACTTCTGTTTCTCGCCTATTTTAAAAAAAATAGTATTTGAAAATGTTGTTTATTTTAATTCCTTTTATACACAGCTAAAAAAGAAGTATCAACTTAGGAATCACCCTGTATTGAGATTAATATTGTATGCGAATTACTCAACCTTCCAAACTTAAATAATATTCTAGAGTTATACAGTATATTTTTTTATCTACTTTCATTTAGTAATATGAATTTTACAGTTATGTAAATCGTTTTGTAAGGGCATCTATTACAGCACTAGTTCTGTAATAGATGCCTTTACAGCACTAGTGCTGTAATGGAGAAAAAACGGTTTTGTTAAAATTGTAAAATAAAACCACACTTTTTGAATAATGATTTATTATTAACAATTATATCTTGATTTTTCTTGACTCAAATCCTAGTTCTCAACATTGAGTAGTGAGTCCATAGTGTTGATGGTTTCTGGGAGCGTTGCTTTACGGAAAAATAACCCAAAAGGATTTTCTCAGACACCTCCTTTATTTTGTTAGCTTTGCACCAATCTTCAAACTTCTGATACTTCAACTCATACCGCGCCTTGGATTTTGTCGGAACTAAACTTGATATCGCTTTGTTTGCGTTGCTTCTATATCAGAGGGTAAACTTCCATCAGAATCGCTCATTTTAAAAAACGCTATTTATATTTTTGAATTTGTTTGACAAAGTTTCGACAGTAACCATGCGAAACAGTAACTATGCGAAAGGTAACACAAAAAACTTGATTAGTAAACTTAACAGCAGGTGCATTTTTACAGATACCTTTTTATTTTAAAAAATGCCTTTTGCCAAATATTTTTACTCATAGATGAAAGTAGATAAAATTTTGTACAATATTCTTGTTGTAAATTCATATTACTACACTCGATGTTTTATTAAACTCGGCTGACGCCTCGTTTGACAACTTTAACATCTCGTGTTGTAATATGAATCTTTACAATACTTATATCGTAAATAACTATTACGATTCAACTCATGAATCTTACATTATTTAAAAATTACGGTCAAAGTTATTTAAAGTTACTTTACACTTTACCGGGTGCATTACTAATTTAAAATAATTAATGTTCCAAAAATTATGGAATTAGAAAATAAAATATATTATAAATATTTATAATGCAGCATAAGGCATCGTTTTATTAGTCACAAATATTATTTGTTAAATCAAAGTTTTCGAACGAAAAATAGTTAAATCACGAAAGCTACTCTATATCTACCACTAAAGTATGGAAACGTAAAAAGATCACAAATTAATTATTTTTCCGACTTCCAAAAATTATAATTTTTCTGACTTGTAAGCCGGTTTTATCGAATTGTAAACGATGAGAATAAAAACTATACAGGGTGCTACAAATTCGTGTGCGTACAAGGGGATCTCGAAAACAATAAGATATACGAAGATGGTTGAATTGAGGTAAAGTTGCGTATTTTGGGGCTCTATAATTTGATAAAAGAAAATTGTAAATATTCTGAATGCTTTCGGAGATATCCGAAAAAAAAAACGAAATTTCTATTTTTAGTTTTTAATTTTTTGCGTCTTTATTTTTGACTTGGGAATAAAACAAAAAACACATTTTTATAGCCGTATTTTATGTTCTACAAGACTGCGTTATTAGCTTTTAAATTCAACATTGCGTTCTTTAAATAATAACCTGGAGTCAATTTTTTTAAATACGAACCTGGAATTTGAAATATAGTTTTAGGGACTTCTAAGCTTTACAAATTTAATACAATCTAAAGTGTTTTAAATTTTAACGTTTTCTTATAACACATTTTTTCAAATTATCTTTATATGTCATTACGGTCCTGAACATTTAGAGCCAAACCCAAAAAAAAAATTCTGATTTGAAAAATCCATCCATTTTTATTTAAAAAGGCCTGATATTGGATATTTTGTAATAGAAGAGACCAAAAGTCTCGCACTTAAATATTTTTCTGTCTGTTTATTTTTGTTATATGTTTCGCCAGAAACTGGCATTATCAGACCGTCCGTATAAACAGTAAAAAAATTTGAAATTGTTTTTGAAACAAACTTAAGCGCATTACATTAACATAACTAGACTAACCGTCTTTACTCGGGAGTATTAATTTTTATCTGAATTACAGTATTTCGGTCTAGGTCTAAGGAAAAAACCATAGGACTTAAGATGTTATTATTAATAAAATAATAATATATACGTACTTACTTTCTAGTCTAGAGTATTGTTACGGTAACTCTTAGATATTGAAATAAAATGGCTTAAACGCCATAACATTCTGTAATGTAATTTTAATATTTCACATATCCGAAAAAAAAATCCAGGGCCGTAATAGTAAAGAGAGAATAATATGAAATACTGATGATGTGATTTTCCATGACAGAACGTTAAAATTTTAAAAATCTTTAAATTGTATTAAGTTTTTAAAGCGTAGAAGTCTCTAAAAATGTTCTTAAAATTCCAGGTCCGTATTTATAAAAATTGACTTGAGGTTGGAAACGTCGAATTTGAAAATTAATAACGATCTTGTAGAACATAAAGAACGGCTATGAGAAAGGGTTTTTTTGTTTTTTTCCCAAATATTCAAAACCAAAACTAAAAATGTCGTTTTTTTTCGGTCATCTCGGTATTCGGAATATTTGGAATTTTTTTCACCAAATTATTAAGCCCCAAAATACGCAATTTTGCCTCAATTTAACCATCTTCGTATCTCTTACAGGTTTCGAGATCCCCTTGTAAGCACCGAATTTGTAGCACCCTGTAGGCTGTAGGTATAACAAATGGCATAAAAAATGGTGTTTACTATAATTTAAGAACATACCATTGTGGTTTAAACATCATCTACACTCTTGTTCCATAACCTTTTTTCTACTCCCACATGGAAATTTGCTGTTTCCTTTAAACTTTAGTGGCGGGTACAGTAAGCTATTCCAGTTAACTGTGCGGCAAAATTGTATATCCATCCTAGTTAGGTTATGAAACTGACCAATCACAGTAGTCAATTACAGAGAAACCAAATTTACATGTTGTAAATTCGTTTTCTGACAGTTGACAGAAGTTAGGTTAACAATATGCTTCAAAAATATGTAAATCTGTCAGATGAAATTTGTTCTTTTTAAATTTAAATCAAAACATTTATCCCAGAGTCTAAGTGTATACACAATATTTTCCTAACGAGTACTCGAAATGGTGCAAAATTAAAGGTATAATAACAAAATAATATCAAAATATATTTCTACCAAATTATTGTTATTTTCTGCCGAACTAAAGATTTGCACACAGACGCACTTTCTTATTTCAAAAATATCTTTATTTCCGCTCATTTCTAGACAATTACTAAAAGCTTTGCATAAAATGTACTATATACCTACCAAATGAACGTTTTCTTACTAACCTTGGTAATTTTTTTCCATATAATAATTATATTATAATAAATATTTGTGCACGGGGATATTTTCCGATATATTTTGAACGGGGATCGAACCCTAATTGATCTTAAAACTTTTATTATACGCAACAAATATAGAAAATTAACTGGTAATTCTTCCTTAAATGGTGGAACATAAAGATAACCTGATAAAACAGACAAAATTATAAGATTTCTAAAAAAAAAATTTTTTTTACTAACATTTTTAAGGTTATGTTATTTCTACTTACACTATTGCCACTTCTCGTCTTCTATTTCCACGTTAACAGTGTTGCTAGTTTGTAAATTGGCGATTATTTTGAAAAATTTGACCATAGCGAACTTTAAAAATTCATACTAATGCACAAAATCCATTTTTAACTGTTTGAAACGAATTCTACAGCTATTTTGTTGTACTTTCGGAGTTATAATTCTTTACGCAAGCAGAAATAAATCCGAAAAACCTACTTTTCTTCTGTGCATTGCAGTAAAACAATTATTGATCAAATTACCTGGTTGAGAAAATAAATTGTTCGTTTTTATTAATACATATATCGCTTTATGTTTGTTATTCTGCAAAAAGCCGAATGTGAGAAAGATAGATATATTGAAAAGTGAGTTTGTATAAATATAAGAACTTACCTATATCGATAAATATGTTACAGTGTAATTTGGTACATGGGTTTGCCATCAAAATGAATTTTTGTTCAATTGTTTCTTAATACCGTTCTCACAAGTTCATGGCCAACTTAGAAGACAAGTTATGATGCCTAATTTAAATAATTTTTTTAAATTCTTAGCATGAAGTTCGGAAGTTAGGTCGTAGAAAAAATATACTGTACAACTCGAGTGGATATGGATATATTGCGCTCGGAAGTTTTAGCACTCCGCCTACGGCGTCGTGCACAATTTACTTCCTCATGCGATATGGACATCATATCCACTATTGTTGTACAAACTACTATTACGCACTATTTTAAGTAAATTTATTGTAATTAAAGTGTTTAATAATTTACGTGGAATAAAAATTATACTTATATTATTGTATTTACAAGCAAAAATCTGAGCCTATTTTTTCCCTAAGAAATTTAAACAGATACATTGCATAATACTGATTAATTAAAAATAATTAATTGTTTTATACATTATACCGATCATCATTAAATGTAATTTATCGTGGGTCCAAAAAGGTTTATACAATCATTAAAGTATTTAATTAATTAAACCTTACCCTTTAAATACCGGAATATTTAAACGTAACTGACCTTTTTGTTACGTTTACCAAGGCGATTATTAGCTTAATAGTTTACGTATGTTAAGCTGATTGTCAGAACTATTAAGGAACAAAATACTGCTTTGGGAAAATTCTAATTTTGCAGGAAGAAATGTCCAACAAGCAACTAACATTATCGGTTTATGACTAGTAAAGTTGATACTTAATGATCGAACCGATTAGGGTTTGTAAAGTATATCCAAGTTAAAGTGAAACAGCACCAAATTAATCGATTCTATAGGGTAGGTACCATTGCGCCCAAAAAAACTGGGACAGCAAAATTGTTGTTGTAGAGTAGCTCCTTGACTATAAGGAATATCTAAAATCCATTAAGGAAAGGTTATCATTGTTGTTATATTAGTTGTTGTGGAAGTGAAAAGGTTTAACACCAAAACAACAATACTACATTTTTTGAAATACGAGGAAAAATAAAAATACGCATAAGTATACCTAGTGTTTTAAAATGTAACAAAAATAAAACAAGATTTTTTAATATTATGTTTCTATAAATTTTAATTTCAATCATATTTAAACTTTAATATAATAACATGTTTTTTAATATTTGGTAGTTGCACCGTTATTATCGATTAAGGCTTGTAAACGTCGTGGGATACTTAACACTAGGTTTCTCGTATACTCTTGCGTTATTGCATCCCATGCTTGCATTATCCTTTGGCTTTATTTATCCCGAGTTCTAGGCCACGGCAGAAAACGAATTTGATTTTCTTCTAATTATCTTTAAACTATGCGGCTTATATGTATAGGAGCATTATCTTGTTAAAATATAAAATCTTGACCATATATTGTGTCGACAGATGGTATCATGACTTGGTTTAGTATGTTAGAATATAATGGTGCATTGAGCCTTCTCCGCACTGTTTGGCAAACTCCTGGGCCTCTTGCACTAATCCAGCTCCAAACGTTTATAGAAAAGCGTCCACTTTGGTTAGTCTTATTTGTATATCTTTCATAGTATCCCGTACCAAAAGGCCTGTAAACGCGGATTTTCCCATTATTGCATGATTGAAAGGTTTTTTCATCGGAAAATATTACGGTTTGCCATAATATATTACCTTGATTTATACATTCATAAGCAAATTCTACTCTTCTCTATTTGTTTGCTTCGGTCAAAAATATTTTATGGGCAGCACAACAACTTTTTATATCTGAACTACGAATTCTTCTACGCGCTGTATTAGCCGAACCTGGAAAATGTGTTTCTTCTTTAGCTTTTATTGCTGTTTTGAAGGGAGGATCTTTTAGAAAAGTAATTAATTTTATATCTTTGTCGTTATTCGAAATTTTGGGGCGACCAGAACCTGCTTTTCTTACAATACTTCCATATTCTGCAATTTTGTGCTTAGACAACATCACGGTATTTTTGCTAATCCCTAATTCATCTGCGATGTTTCTTATTTGATACCCATAATCGAGTGTAAATGATCGCATTTCGCTCAGTGGTGAACGCGGGCATTTCAAAAAATATTGCTTGTAACACGTCACTGTCAGTCACAAAATTAAATTAAATTTACAACTTCAAAACAAGCTAATAGTCTGGGAGATTAAACTACATTTTACTGTCCCAGTTTTTTTTGGCGCAATGGTACCTTTAATGTTATTTGTTTATTTACATTTTTTTCTTAAAAAGCTACAATAATATTCGACTTTGTATTGGCTGCAACGTATAAATACAGGCAGTGGCATATTTAGGGGGAGGGGGGTTGGCCGGGTTGCAGCCCTCCCCTAGCCTAGCTCGGGTCTAATTGCAACCTAATTTTTCGTTTCCCGCTTGGACTTTTAATTTTAATTTTTAAATAATGTATTCTTGGCTTAGATTACAAAGGTCTTGTAAGAAACGATTAGTTTTTAAACTTTTTCTTCTAAAAGTCCTGTTTACTATAAAGATTAGGATTTCGGAAGCATATCGTTTTAGTTATTGATTTATAATGCAATTTTATAGGAAAACGAGTACAAAGAATAATATAAGAAGAATTATTATATACTTGTCTGTTCCTTTTTCCCTTTTTTAAAGTTATTTTAAATCAACAAAAATATATCCCAATGCAATAAAATATTTTTAAAACAAAAACAAAAATTAATTAGGTACCTATATTTATTTTTATAGAGAAAAATTACATTTTTTCTGCAAGAAGTATAATAATTTATAATTAAAAAAATAGTGCGGGAAGAAACGAGAATGCTTTAATATGAATATACAAAACGGCGCTTAAGTATTTTAAAACCTAAGCATTTGCACCAATATCTGCTTTAGATCTACGGTCCTTAAATACATGATTTCTGAAAAAATCATCAATTTTGGCGTGGTCAGTGATAGTTTCTTTATTTTTAATCATGAAAACCGAGCCCGAAAAACGCTGGTTAAAGTCATACATACGTCTTATGTTAAAATTTTGGATTGACACCAATATTCATATTTTTCAGAAAAATAAAAAAATGCTTTTTTTTAATAAAGAGCCAGGCTAGGAATATCAAAAAAAAAAACATTTACAAAAACAAATTTAATCCAACCATTTACAGGGGGAGAGGTAATAATTAAATTTTCGATATTTGATAGTAGTTAGGTGAATTTTAAATAAACTTCGGGCATGGCCCCGAAAATTTTTCGCCTGCAACGCCTTTTCGCCTTCTTGGTTGCTAGATACATGGCCTGGACGCACCCAGCTACATGATAAAAAGTTAAATTTTGAATTTTAGCAAATAACATTTTTTCGAGATAATAAAAATGTTAAATAAAATGTTTAAATATTGGTTTTTAATCATTTAACACATTTTAATTAAATTGATGGAAATAGGAAAGTAACAATTGATATTTTTTTAAATTTAAAAAAAAAATATTGTTTTTTGAATTTTTGTTTTAAACTTGGCACACCAGCATAAAATTAAAATCTAAACACTTTTTTTAATATCTTTTAATCTAATACCAGACAAGATATATACTTTTCAATTTTCCAGACGAACGAGTAGTCACGTGACTAATGTCAAAACAAATGTTTAGGTTACCAATCATGCAGAGGCTATCAGCATAAAAAGTTTTTTTACAATTTTATTAATAAAAAAGTTTCCAGGCCCAACTTTTTGCCGGTCACTGTATAACTTGAAAATTATAAAAAATGGATTAATAACAGTTGATCCTTAGTTTTTCTTTCCTAAACTTTTAGCACATTTTTTTCAGTTAAAATTCCCACTCTGTGTAATATTATAATATATACTAATTTTAATTTTTTTTGCATTTTTATTAGTCTCAAAACCCAATCGTCAAACAAATAATTATTTTAATAAAGATACAATCTTACTAAGCGGCTGTGAACTATAAAGACGACTGTATGCGAGCTGCTAGTAGCGACTAATATGTGATTACTTTAAACTAGAAAGTGCGATGAAAGGGATAAGGAAATAGGGCCAATAAACTTAAATACCCCGAAGCCTGATCTATGCTGCATGTTGCGGTTAATAATGTCGGAGCACGAGTTGCTTGTGAAACAATAACTAAAGGTATTATATTTAAACAAGCTATTTTGGGTTGAAATACTCTTCAGGTTATATACAGCAATACCTATTTAACTTATCTGGCGGCAACTCATTCATTTCAAGCTACTGTAATAAGGATTCCGAAGGATATTATATTCAGGATAGCAGCATATTTATTTTCTCTACTATCACATAAAGATTTTCTGTTTCCCTTTTTTTCCTTTTTTTTTACTTCCGAGGGCCCTTCCATGCGCCTGATGCACTTAGGCCAGGTTTGGCCCATTGTGCTCATCCTGTTTGGTTGTTACACCCACTCTGTGATCCCAGTTCCTTGCACTAGTTTTAGGATGTCCTCTGGTTCTAGTTTTGGCTGCCCGAGTATTTGTTGCCTCTTCCGATCCAGTGACTCGCAATGGCAAATTATTTACTGTACAGTTTCTCTGTCTTGACCGCATAATCTGCAGTTAAGGTCTCCATTGTATAGTTGTATTCTGTGCAGATGGTTCTTGAGAGCCATGTGTCCTGTCAGAATTCCTGTAATGGTTCTCAGCTGGTTTCTATTCATTTAAAGCAGCTCTTTCGTTAGTCTTGGGCTGGGTCCCCAATAAAGCCTTTGCTATGGGCTAAGCCCTGTCTGTTACTCCAGTGGATTTCGTGTTCACTCCTGATCCATCGCTTTATAGCATCTCGTACCGTGCACCTTGGCACTCCGAGTGCCGGTTCTGGACCAATGAATGTATTTTCGAAGCCTTTTCTCGCAAGATTGTCGGCTTTTTCGTTTCCTGTAATACCTTCGTGGTACGGCACCCACTGCACTGCAGTACTACTTTGTTTACTTTTGCAAGGGCCTCCAGTTCTTTCTGACATTCCCATACCAGTTTTGAGGTTACCTTGTTGCATATTAGCGATCTAAGGGCTGCCTGACTGACATAATATATATGGATCCGCTTATTGAGGTAAGCCCTTCTATTGTTTTCGTACGCGCATTGCAATATGACATAGATTTCTGCTTGGAACACTGTGGGAGACTTCCCCAGAGAGAAAAACGAATTTTTCTCCGGTCTTATTCTGTGTATCCCCGCTTTGGTACTCTCTTTGGTTTTGAAGACGTCTGTGTACCAGATTATTGCCCCAGGAGTAGTTTCTGGTGTTTTGTTTTTCCATACGTTTCGTTCATCAATTACGACCCCATATGGTATGTCATACCGAAACCTTGGATTTATGTGGTCTGATCTCATTTCTAACTCAGGTAGACTTATAGTCTCGCTTAGAAGTTCGTGTCCAGTTCTCTGCCTGCCTAAGAGCGGCGTCGAACTCGGAAGTCTATAGAGTCCCATTCTTTCCTCCCCTTTTATCACCAAGTGAAGCGGAGGAAGGTCTAGGATGATCTCCATTGCGGATGTGAGAGTTGATTTCATGGCCCCAGTGATGCTCAAGCAGGCCAGTCTTTGTTTCTCTTACACAAGTAATTGGAAAACAAGGTTATTCTGGTGAAGTGAACTGTTATGATTTCATAACCATCCTAATTAGTATATAAATATAATCACAGTGGTCAATTATAAAGAAACCAAACGTACACGTTTTAAATTTAAACTATAATTTAACTATGCAAATGTGTCAGATAAAATGTGTTCCTGTTTATTTTAAATCAAAACACTTCTACAGTCTACGCATACACAATTTTTTCCTAAAGAGTGCATGAAATGCTGCGAAAATTGAAGGTATAACACCAAAATATCTTTTTATCTACTTTCATTTAGTAATATGAATTTTACAGTTCTGTAAATCGTTTTGTAAGGGCATCTATTACAGCACTAGTGCTGCAATAGATGCCTTTACAGCACTAGTGCTGATATGAAAAAAAAACGGGTTTATTAAAATTTTGCTGTTAAATAAAACCATACTTTTCAGAAGAATGATTTATTATTAACAATTATAAAATTAATTACCAATTATTAATTAAAATATAACACTTAAGGTTTATTATAAACATTAATAATACACTTTTTACAGTTAAGAAATTTGTATACCAGAAATGGATGTGATGGAGCTCTTTAAGTTCAAATTTCCAATCATTAAATCCTTGCCTGACCCCATGATCTTCTTTGCTATTTGTTTCTTATTTTCTAAAGAATTCTCAACGTAGCCTTCTGCCGTAGAAGAGGATTTCCAGCCCCCGTGACGCTTTAACATCTGCATATCTGCACCACCATCAACTAGAATGGTGGCTGAGGACTTCCTAAAACAATGTCCACTGTATCCTTCGGGATTATTCAATCCAGGTTTTGTTGCAATCTTTTTTGGTATACTTCCAAAACTATTAATCCGACAGGCTGTGAGGTGCATTTTACTTTTCCATAGAATACAAAATACCGCCTGTGAGTTGCATTAGGAGGACGAAGTTTAGCATACTTTCGAAAAATACTTAAACAGTTGACATCTATCATATTTCCTTCTGTTATAACAAATTCTCGCATAATTTTGGTTTTCGAGAATGGAATCACAATTTTTATATACAAATCATGGTGTTCAATATGATCCAACATTAACTTAGCTAGTTCTTCGCGCCGACAAGCCTCAAAAATACCGATTATCATAACAACCTTCATAAGTATTCATGTTTCATCATCTGCAGTACTAAGAAACTTACATACGTCTTCCTTTGTGAAACTTTGGACTTTTTGGCCTTGTAACCCTCTGAACTTCTTTTCAAAAATGCGATTAGTTGAGAAAATCTGCTTATATCTTGATTTTTTCAGACACCTCCTTTATTTTGTTAGCTTTGCACCAATCTTCAAACTTCTGATACTCCAACTCATACCGCGCCTTGGATTTTGTCGGAACTCAACTTGAGATCGCTTCGTTTGCCGCTGCTTCTATATCAGAGGGTAAACTTCCATCAGAATCGCTCATTTTGAAAAACGCTTTTTATATTTTTGAATTTATTTGAAATAGTTTCGACAGTAATCATGCGAAACAGTAACTATGCGAAAGGTAACATAAAAAACTTGATTAGTAAACTTAATAGCAGGTGCATTTTTATTTTGAAAAATGCCTTTTGCCAAATATTTTTATTCATAGATGAAAGTAGATAAAATTTTGTACAATATTCTTGTTGTAAATTCATATTACAACACCAGATGTTAAAGTTGTCAAACGAGGCGTCAACCGAGTTTAATAAAACATCGAGTTCGAATCTTTACAACACTTATATCGTAAATAACTATTGCCAAACTATTGTTATTTTCTGACCCAACTAAAGATTTGTGCACCGATCACGATACACCACAGATGCACTTTCTTATTTCAAAATTCTCTAGTTTTCCACTTATTTCTAGACAATTACTATACGATTTAATGCAAAGAATGTATAAACAAAATTAACTTGCCTTGTTCGTTATTTGCAATGACGTAGGTCTAATCCCAATAGACCTTAAACTTTTTAATATATAACATAATATAGAAAAATAACTGGTAAAATGAAGATAAGTACATAAATCCGATAAAACACACGAAATTACAAGATTTCTGGAAAAAAAAATTATTCTATTTTTTATTAAAGGTTCGTTATTTTTACAGTATTGCCTCTTCTCTTTCCACGTTCACAGTGTTATTAGTAGTGAATGTTAAAAGTTAATATTACTACACAAAAGCCGTTTTTAACTGTTTAAAAGAAAGCTATTTTTTGTACTTTCAGAGTAATAATTCTTAGGCAAGCAGGTAACCCTTCTTCTTCTGAGTATTTCAGCGGAACAATTTAATCAAACTAGCTATGGATATGTATAAATTCTTTATTTTCATTAACAAGAAGAACGCCTTTTTTCTGTTATTCTGCAAAAGGCCGATAATGAGAAAGATAGACATATTTTATATTCAAGTGATTTTGTGTAGGTACATACATACATATAAAAAAATGACCCAAATCGGTAAATATGTTGCAGTATCATTTGCTCCATGAATTTTTCAGCGAAATGAACTTTACTTTGATTGTTATTTATCATTTTTCTCACAAGTTCACGACCAACTAAAATAACAAGTTTTTTTTTTTTAATTTTTAGGAAGGAAGTTCAGTCAGAGTTGTAGAATAGTAGATTCTGTAATGAGGTTGGAATGAAAATTTGATCCAAGTGGAAGATTCCGAACACGAGCGTAGGGAGCGTGAGGAATCAGGGGTATCGAATTTTCATTCTAACCGAGTAGCAGACTACATTTTCTCCACGACCAAAAATACTATTCGCAATATTTGTAATTTCAGGTGAAGTATTATCCAGTTCCATATCTGATTCATCCGATTTTTCACTCATATTTTGATTAAAATTTGTCTGCTGACATTGACAGTTTCGAAATTCACGGCAACCTATGTCGTTTAGATCAATTACAGAATATTCATTCCGTATCTTGTTATGGAATGAAAATACACGCAAAACGCATAAGAAGCAAGTGTTTCAGAATAAATATTCCAACTCAAGAGCGAGAATTTTTACATTCTATTATCAAAACTGATTTTAGAATTATTGTATTCAGTAATGGTCGTGGAGAAAAAATATACAACAATTCTTTAAATAAAGTTTGGTTTATATCTATTGTACGGTAACTACTCCAAAATTGATTATTTTTCAGGAAGCTGTATTTTGGGATGTAGATTACGAATCATCAGACATATTAAGTTTAAACGTTCTTTAATCAAGTTATTGGCTCTAATTTATACAAGAATAATAAACCTTATTTTAAATTGTAATTAATTTATAAAGCATTTTTCGACTAAAACATCTGATCTTTTCCCAAGGTCGGTAAGATTTATAAGAAATATACCACATCATTCAAATCAATAAACTATAAATTAGGTTTATTATTCTTTATAATTTTACAATTTTTTCTTCATCACAGCCTTTATCGTTGTGAATATATTATTTTGTTAAAAAAAAAACGTATTTTCTAATCATAATAAATTTAATACCTATTAAAAAATTTCTTATTAACTTTTTAAATTAAAATTTTGAGTTTCCGACCAATATATTATTATCCAGTAGTAATTTTGGGACACCCCATATATTAATAAATTACTCATTAGATATTCAGAGATCGTTAGAGGTTGCCGCACCCAACTAAAATCACTTAATCTGATTGAACAGCGGTCAAATTGAGCCTGATTAATTGTGGCTTACTATTACTTATTTCTGGGTCAGATATGGGATAAACTTTGGAAATTCTGGACGTCCATTAGTGCGTTCGACGCGACGAAACGAAATAACTTTAAAAAGTTTTCCGCAAGTAATATTTATTTGAAGTAAGTTTTTGGGTGTAATATACCATTCGATAGAAATAGCACGATAGCACTATATTCTTGTCAATATAAACAAAAGATACACTTATTAAATTAAAAAATATTTTTGCCGGCGTACAGACACGAAAAAGTTTTATGCTTCCGCTGGGAATCGAACCCCAGACCTCAAGCGCACTGCGAATTGCGCTACGGGGGACCTGATATTCTGTCACCAACTTCGGTCATATAACTTATTCAATTTTTATGTTAGTAGTAATAGTTTGAAATCTCCTGTAATTCACAGACAGGGGAGGGTGTTATAAGGGGAAAGGAAACTCACTCACTGCCACTGAACATTAAGATCTACCGGGCCGCTGGTTTCGCTTCCCCAGAGGACCGACGCGAGGCAGCTCAGTATGTCGAAAGGTTCAAACAAATGTTTGATGATAGGCACCTTCTCCACGGTCTTGAGGAACCCCATGGAACCAGTCGTTTAAAATCTAGAAGAAGCTTTATGAGAAACACAAGGATAGAGCCACCAGCAAACTTCCCACTGCGACAGGATCCGTCTCGAGGGATAGAGCTGGACTGGAAGACATGGCGTACTCTTAACCGCATGCGGACTGGTGTCGCGCCCGTTAAATCTAACTTGGCCAGATGGGGAATGAGGGATGCTGATGACGTACTCTGTGACTGTGGGGACGTACAGAATATGGACCACTTAAAATCATGTATGCACTGCCCATCGACATGTACCCCCGATGACCTATGGCTCGCTAATACTGAAGCTCTGGACGTAGCCCGATATTGGGCTGAAAAACTGTAGAAATTTAGGATATTTTTTGGATGTGGACTCGAAAGAGAAAAAAAGAAGAATTAAGATCTATTTTTCTTTTATACGTACATCGACGACATATAGCGCTATCTGCCGAAATCATAAAGAGATCTCTGAACAATGACATCTAGCCGTAAATAGTTTAAAATGTAGTTGTTGGCGTATTTACAAACGTCAACAACTACATTTTATACAATTATATTATTAGTTTTGTCCCTATTCTAATGTAAATTGCAATTCTGGATGATACTTATTAAATAATCTCAATAATATCTTCTTCTGAACCGATCGGTACTGTAGCAATAATGTCATCTATACAGGGTGTTATGGAATAGCCTTATTATATTTAAATGGGTGACTCCTTGGGTGTCCTAGAAAAACACTCCATAGTTTTTTTTTTAGTCGACCATCTCAAAAGTGGGGTTAGGGTTGCCAAATATCAAACTGTCAAAATCAGGTGTACAGTAAAGTGTTTAGTAAACAAGAAACTATTTTTTAACTGCTTCACTTTTTAGCTAAATAAAAATAATAAAATAAGGGAATAAATACGGAATCATCAGTAGCCTAATATAAAGTAAAATAGGTACTCAAATTTTAGATTAAAAGTGACATTAATTAAAAATAACGAGTAGTAACCGTAAAACGGGGTTACTTTGGCAGATTTTGGGACATTTTTGACAATAAATCTATAACCTTCGCCAATAATCCACAAGAAAAAATCTCATTGTAACAAACATCAATAAGGCTGTAAATACTGAAAATTTGAATGAAAAATATTAAGAAGTAACTTAGATAAAAATTTGTTTAGAGGCTGCCAAAGTAGGCAAACGTTTGGGGTAACTTTGGCAGGATATGTTTTTCGCTTAAAATGCAAAAGTAGACTGCTCTAAAAGTCTTCTTTGGCACCGTTTTACATTTTAAATTGATCCTCCATTCGTCCAATTTTCATAAAGATTTCCAGCCTTATACACGACCATTGGTGGCAGCAGAACACTATTAGCACTTCCACTAACCATAATACTAACAGCAGATTTCGAGTGTTGCTGAACTCTTTCAACTCTGGATACAATAACTTTTTTGGCACCGGGATCGTCCTGGATGTTAGTCTCGTCATAATTAATGACCAAGGCAGGATTTGCATCTCTTAAAACTGCTTCAATATTTGTGAAAAACTCATTAAGTTCTTGTGATTCTACAGCTGCACAAGCACGTTTTATATTTGAAGCTAAGCGGACACTTAAATCATTTCGTAATATGAAATGCTGAACAAAATCGGGTCCAGGTGTATTGTTACGAAATTCTTTCACCTTGCGTCCTTGTTTTTCGAGATATTTATGTAACACTTCACGTATATCCACCTTTGTTAGGGGAAAGCCCCAATTGCTGACCATCGTCAGAGTGTGTTTCAATACCTGCTCTTCCTCTTGGGTAAATACTATCGGATGACCTACTGTCTTGGTGTGCCTACCAAACAACTTATTCTGTAAGGTTCCACTGGAGATTTTGAATCAGCGACTCGCCTGGGCTTGGGACATCCCCTCTCGTATGGCTGCTAACGCTTGTTCTAATTGCTGGGGGGTGTAATTACTGTATGTACGGCTCCCAATTTTCTTATTGTAGTGGCGCGGCATTTTTCTAGCAGTTTAGACCTGTAACAAGGAAAGGAACCTGCAAATCCGCGAAAAAAAAAGAAAGAAAAAAAAAAGCAAATTACTCATGTGCCAAAGTTACCCCCGGTGCCAAAGTAACCCCGTTTTACGGTACCTATTTATTACTAGTAACCGTGCCTATCTACCAGTTTTTAATGTTTTACATTCTAAAAGAGACACTCGCCAAAAATCTCGAGACTGATAGTGTGGAACTCTGTTGTGTCTCCTTTGACTTTTAATGATGACATTTTTTCTCAAAAGAAGATGTTATTCCACGGATAAAATCACAACCCCGCATTTCACGGAGACAATTAGACGGAACAAAAACACTTTTTTACATAATACACGAAAGTGTTATTTTTTGTTCTAAGATGACATTCTTGGTGCATTGCTGGGTGACTCAATACTTTTGACCATAACAACAAATTAAATTAATGATGAGCGAAGTTCATCGATGTTGTGTTCCGCCAGTCCCTGGCTTGCTGAAACTCCGTCTCACCAAAGTAATTTCTAAATAAAACGGTGGCGTCAAATATTAAAACATAGTGTCAATCATCGAAGGTTAATCATCGATGCTTTCATCGTTGTTTCTGACTCTTATTATCGATGGCAAAATATCGAACATCGGTAACAAAACACCGATGTTTAAAAAACCATCAATACACATCGCCCATCACTAACTAAATCAGCGCCATCGCTAACGGCGTATTTTGTAACTGTAGGTAATTGGCAGCTTAAACGTGTTTATATTGGGGGAATAACGAAAGGTTTTTGGCGGTTTTATTGCAAAAAAAGAAAAATATGAACAAAAACAAGCGTTTTCGTAAGGATCCCATATGAAGTAAATAGTTTAACAAAGAATTTTTAATGTGGAGTGAAATACGGGTTAATATTCAAAGTGTGAACCGCAGATTCGATTTAGAAGAATTTGTTTTTTTTTATTATGGTTTTTATGCCAGTTTTTAAGGATTCTTGCTGAGGTATGTTTATAATGTAATTGTTGTGTAATGTTAATGTTGTAATTACGTAAAAGTTGCTGGTTAGTTAATTATTGTTAAAATATTCTACATAATATATGTTTTTTATATGTTAAATAATGATTGACAAATAAAGGTTTTTTTATATTTATATATTCTTGTGTTTTTACATTGGCATTACTTTAAAATTGATCAAAAATATAAATTTAGCCGGAAATCAAGTTTGGTACAAAGCGCAATAAAAAAATAAAGACAATTTGGTGTCAAAATACCTAATAACTTCCTTTAAATAAATTTGTTATTAACTATATTTACAAAAAGTGTAAAAATCTGAAAAAAAAACTTAAAATAAGTAAGTCAGTCCAACTTTATTATTAACTTAAATTTTCGTTTGATGTTAAGACTTTTTAAACGAATTTAATATACCCTTTTTTCATTATAGTAGAGTTAAAAAGTTAACTGTAGGTCAAAGTTTTTTTATAAAAATTTACGAAAACTTTAAAAGTTAATTTATGGCTAATTATAAAACTTTTTAAATAAAAATTAACAACTTTAACCCCGATGAATAAAATCTATTATGACTTTATTTTTCCTTTAATTAAAATGTTGGATATTTACGGACTGATGAAATTGTTGAATATCACTCTAAAAAATTATAAAGTATCGTACTTAAGTAACAAGTTTTCCGTTCTAGGAACATCTGATAAGTTTTCTTTAACGATGATTGATTATTTATAGTCCCCGTCAACAATACTTTAGTCAATCTTCAAAAGATTGTTTTAAGTCCTTTAATTAAAAGAAGTGTGTATATCTTAACACTAATCCCTTTAAACCATATTTAAGGGTCGCTAAGATTTTTTTTACAATTACGGATATACGTAATCCTTAGTGGGGCAAAAAAATATTGCTTTGTTGATCTCATCAGTAGGGGTGGACTAGAAATACTATGTTTTAATACAACGACTTCTAATTGTAGGTTTGAACTTAAGTGCATGCCCTATAAATGAACGAGTCCTTGGATTGTTTGCCATCATGACATTTTGAAGTTATGCTATCATAAATGTTTGCATCAGGCGAAGACCCAGATGTTCAATTTATTATTGCTCTTTGGAGATCTTCTTCTTATGACGCCGACTCCCTACGAAGGTTGGCGATCCAAATGGCTATTGTCGTACGAGAAACCGCGGCTCTGAAAATTTCTATAGACGTCTGTCCGAGCCATCTGCGCAAGTCTTTCAGCCATGAATTCTGTCTACGGCCGACCGACCGTTTTCCTTCGATCTTCCCTTCAATTATCAGGCGGAGAATCTCATATCGTTCGCCCCTCATGATATGTCCCAGGTATTGCAGCTTTCTCTCCTTGATTGTCGTGAGGAGTTCTTTATGTTTACCCATTTGCTGCAGGACCTCTATGTTTGTCTTATGTTCCGTCCAAGATATTCGCAGCATTCGCCTGTAGGCGTACATTTCGAACGCGTCGATTCTCCTTTCTGTGGCCGCATCCATTGTCCAACTCTCGCATCCGTACAAAAAAACGGGAAAGATGTAGCAGCGAAGTATTCTGGTCCGGAGTTCCAGGTTGAGGTTTCGGTTTGCCAGAAGTGTCCTCATGCTGTTCAGAGTTTTCCGCGCTTGCTTAATTCTTGATCTGATTTCGAGTTTAGGGTTGCATTGCTGGTTGACGAGCGTGCCCAGGTATCTTATAGATGGTACTTGTTCAATAATCTCCCCGTGGAGCCTTAGGGTGGCGTTTCTTTGTGATTTTGAGAATACCAATAGTTTGGTTTTGGACGTATTCATATAAAGGCCGAATCGCTCGCTGTATTCCACACTTTGGAGATAATGGTCAAAAGTATATTTAAAAAAAACTTTTCAGCAAGAGACAACTTGTTATATAGTACTAAAGAGTAGCTTGACCTTCATCGTAAAGGACTGCATAATTATTATGCAGGCGGTGAAAAATTCCACACTGTGACGAGCCTAGAGAAATTACCTCTAACTACTTTTAATAAACTATACTCTATTTCAGAAAGGTGTAGGGTAATAAAAGCTTATTAAGTATGCAAAGTGACTACAGAGTGGCCAAACGAATATTTAAGCCCATTTCATAATTTGGAATTGATTTCATTGCAAAATTCTTTATTTTCATCAAGTACAGAGTACATGTACCACCCGGGTTTGGGTCAATTTATGGGTTTTGCCTATTGTTATCTATTCACAAATACTGAAAATGATGTGACAAAGGCGTGCATTAGGTACACTTATGTTTTATTAAAAATTATAAAAAAATACAAAATACACATTATACAGAAATTAAATTATAAAAAATCATAATATTCTTCGTCATCTAAGAACCTGTCACCTTTTCTTGACGTCATAATTAACGGGTCGATGGTTCAATCGATCAGGTGGTCAAGATCCCACAATTTCTCCTCTTCTTTAATGATATGATGGGCTGCTGTTTGCCAGTTCTCTGGTATCACTTCCTTAATGGCTTGATCAAACAGTAGCTTAACGTCTTTCATTTTGAATGTCGTTTTGTGTCTTGCTACAAATCCTTTCACTTGCGCCCGTATAAGTTCTATAGGATTTAGTTCGTAATGATATGGCGGTGTGTGCAGCACAGTTAGACTATGTTTTTCAGCTATATCTTCCACGGCATATTTCATAAAACGATGTTTGTGTAAATTTGCTATAACTAATAGTTTCTTCCTTATCAAATTATCGTCTTTTTTTTCCTTCGTTAGTTATCATAAATAATTTAATGCACAATGCCTATCAGTGGCGTAGCCTGAAAATATGCTCGAGTGGGCTCAATGGGCGTAAGTAGGACTTTTTTTCTGGATAAAGGGACAGTCGGGAAAACGAAAAAGCGCCGCAGGTGAAAAATTTTCGGGACCACGTCCAAAGTTGGTTTAAAATTTAAGTAACTACTATCAAATTTCGAAAATTCAATTATTACCTCTCCCTCTCTGCATGGTTGGATTAAATTTGTTTTTTTAATGTCTTTTTTTACTTTTTTTTTGATATTCCTAGCTGGCTTTTTATTAGAAAAAAAAAACATTATTTATATTTGTGAAATATATGAATATTGGTGTCAATCCAAAATTTTAACATAAGAACCATGTATGACTCTAACTCGCGTTTTTTGGGCTCGGTTTTTCATGATTCAAAATAAAGTAAAGTAAATATCGCTTACCACGCCAAAATTGATGATTTTTTCAGAAATCATGTATTTTAGGAGCGTAGATCTAAGAGCAGTTTTTGGTGCAAATGATTAGGCTTTGAAATAGTCCTTTTGAAGTGCCGTTTTATATATTCATAATAAAGCATTCTCGTTGCTTCCCGCACTATTTTTTTTATTATAAATTATCACACGTCTTCCATAAAGAATGTTTCAATTAAAACTTTTACTTTAATTTTTTTTCTCTTTAAAAATAAATACCTAATTGTTTTTGTTTTTGTTGTTAAAATATTTTTTCTATTTGGGAACCATAAAGTCTTCATTATGGGTTTCCATTGGGTTGCATAAGCAATTATTTAATTCATTTTAAACACGTATTTTTTATTTTCTTCCTGTTGGTAACAACACAATACCGTTTTGAAATTCATGGCACACCATACTAAAAGTCCGTGTGCACCAGCAAATCCCTTTTCTCTTCTGTGACCACACCAAATTTCTGTTTCTGTTAGTGTTGCCAACCTCAAAAAAAAATAAAAATGTTGACTGGAAACTATTAACTACATTTTTATTTGAATTTCCTTAAAAATTACCCAAATAGAAAAAGTATTATAAAATATTCGTTCCATAAGACAAATTTTAGAGCACTCGTCTAATTAGGACACTCCCCGCTACGCGGCTCGTGTCCTAAACCAACGCGTGCTCTAAAATTTGTCTTATAAAACTTATGTTTTAATATACTATTATAGCATTGGGTTATATTTTTGTTGATTTAAAATAGCTCTAAAAAGGAAAAACGAAACAGACAAGTATAGAATAGAAAAATACTATAAAATATTATTCTTTTTACTCGTTTTCCTATAAAATTGCATTCATACATCAATAACTAAAACGACATGCGTCCGAAACCTTAATCTCTATATAAAACAGGACTTTTAGAAAGAAAATTTTAAAAACTAAACGTTTCCTACAAGACCTTTGCAATCTAAGCCAAGAATACATTATTTAAAAAATTTAAATTAAGAGTCCAAGCGTGAGACGAAAAATTAGGTTGCAATTAGACTTTTTGACCCGAGCTCCTAGGCTCGGAGAGGGGGCTGCAGCCCGGCAGCCCCCCCCCCCCTCCCCAAATACGCCCCTGATGCCTAAGGCCGACACCGAAATTGAGCCGAACTGGACGGAATTTCCCATTTTATTACTCTACACCTTTCTGAAATAGACTATAGGATGACCAAATGAAACTAACAATATATTTCGTATACCAGGCGCCTTACATTAAGCTCGGTGCATGGTGAATGGAAAGGTAATATATTACTTAAAAATATATTGTATACAGGCAACATTGCTGAAAAAGCCCATCTAAATGGGGCTTATCGGATCTAGTACTAAAGGATTGCACGAATAATTTAACCAATAACTAATAAGACAACTTTAACTATAACATAAGTAACAAACCCGAACGAATCCAGTTACCTAAATTCTCAAATTATTAACCTGACCACTTTGACTAGAAACCAAAACAAATTATACGTAGAGCCTAGAAATTTTATAAAATTGATAAATCAGACATTCTCTTTTAAGAAAAGAGATTTAAATCTATCGTCACCTCATCCAAACAAACCCAGTCCTTGACAAAACCTAAAACATTTTTCCCGGAGAACGTGTTGAAAACGATAGCGGATGGCACCGGATAATTTTCTTATATACCTCTATCATTTTGGGAATTTAATTTCGTATAAAGAAAGGCACCTGTCAATTTTTTCGTTGGTCAATTACCTTTTTTTTTTCCAAGATCTGATAAAATCAGTTTCCGGATAATTGAATTTGATTACTGAAAAATACAGGTTTTCGTTCTCTTGGATGTATTCTCCAATTGTGTAGGGTGGTAGAGGCTCACAAGCTTTGGGAGAGTTAATTTTCTTGACAGCTTGAAAAATTGGCTCCCGTGTTTTTTAAAATTACATGTACTAGGCCCTTTAGATCAGTAAATAGTTATAACATACAGATTTTACAGGACTAGGTGGGTAATGATATTAACACTTTACAAAACTTGACATAGGGTATGAGCTAATACAGCGCATCAAAAAAATCATGAAATATTGCAAATATTTTTAAAACTACTAAATATAACTAATAACTATACCGGGTGATTCACGACGAGCTTGCATTAGAACTTTTGAGGAAACTACTGAAAATATTTTTTTGAAAATCTGTAGGTTTAAGTTTATCGATACGCTCTCTTAAACTAAAATATTAACATGTTTCTGTCACTTCCGGTTATACCGGAAGTAGCTTCAACTTTCATTTTTTAAATACAACATGTCATTTTTTATTATATTTTTGGTTTTTGCATTAAATTTTAATAACATTTTATGGAACACGTTTTTTACCTAAGTCTATTTCTGAGATATCTGCATATTTTGTAATTATTGCGTATATGCATAGCGATGAAATGATCCGTATATATTTTTTACCTTAGCTCCTGGACTAAACATTTTTTGTTTGTGTATAGTTAAAGAATCAACAAATCTCAAGAAATAATTAAACTTGGCATAAAATATACAGGGAGGTCACAATTAAGGGCTCATTGTAAAAAACTTTCTTATTTTAAATAAAAAAAAACTCTGTATATTTTTATTTTATATGATGGTTAATTAACTGCTCCTTAAAATTTCTATAATCTTTTCTATACCTATATCAACGCATTTTCTTAAAATATCAAGTTTTATTTTTAAATACGATTTTTTCAAGCGTGCCATGAAAACAAATGTATCTACATGGATACTCCATAGTGATATTTATAAGGGAAATATTTTAAGCAATTATTATTTAGTCTTCTAATAATATCAGGTGAAGGAGTTGGTCGATTCGGGTATTTATCGTGATATATCCGACATCCTCTTAACTTTATTTTGCCACATTTAATATAAACACTTAATAAATTTTAAAAATATTTGTTTGAAAATCCCAAGGGTGACATTTTCCAGAACCAGCATTGACATTCTTAAAATACGCAACAAATAATTTAATGCAACTGTTTTTCTTGTCAAAGCATTCTAGAAAACATTGCCGCTAACAATATTTCCCTTATAAATATCACTATAGAGTATCCATGTACATTTATTTATTTTTTATCGGTTTATTTTAACCGAAAACAATAGTAAAAACCGAACTAAAGATGTATGCACGGATACACTTTCTTATTTTAACATCATTAGTTTTCCACCCGTTTTTACATAATTATTACTACAAGGTTTAATGCATAAAATGTTTATTACTACAAGGTTTAATACCTATAAAATGAATATTTTTAGCAATAATTGAAATTGAATACTAGACTTTATTGTAAGTAATTTGTTCACCGCGATATTTTTAAATATATTTTAAACGGGGATCCAACCCCAAGTGATCTTAAAAATTTTATAATACGCTACAGATATATAAAATGAACTGCCAATTCTTCCTTAATGGGTGGAACATAAAGATGAATACATAAAATTAGACGAAATTATAAAATTTCTAGAGAAAAAGTCCATGTTTTACTAAAATTTTTAAGATTATTTTATTTCTACAGGATTGACACTTCTATTTCCACGTTAATAGTGTCACTAGTTAGTAAATTGGCGATTATTTTGAAAAACTTAAACATAGAGAAGGTTAAAAGTTCATATTATTGCATAAAAGCCGTTTTTAACTGTTTAAAATGAATTCTACAGCTATTTTGTTCGGGTTTGTTCACTTGTACTTTCGAACTTATAATTCTTACGCAAGCAGAAAAAAAACCCAACAATCCCTTTTTCCATCTGTGCATTTCAGCAGAATAATTTAATCAAACTTGCTATGGTTGAAAATAAATTATTGATTTTTATTAATAAATATGTCGCTTTTTGTCTGTTATTCTGCAAAAGAACGAAGGTGGAAAAGATAGATATATTCAAAGTGATTTTGTGTAAATATAAGAAAGTGTCCAAATTGATCTATTTGTTACGGTGTAATTTGATGCGTGGATTTGTCAACAAAATTAGTTTCTCTTCAAATGATTTTTATTATCTTTTTAACAAGTTCACGGCCAATTAAAAACACAAGTTATGATGCCTAATTTAAATAATATTTTATAATTTTTAGTATGAAGTTCGGAAATTAAGC
Organism: Polydrusus cervinus; assembly: GCA_935413205.1. Lineage (NCBI taxonomy): Eukaryota > Metazoa > Arthropoda > Insecta > Coleoptera > Curculionidae > Polydrusus > Polydrusus cervinus. The sequence goes on from OW284514.1 coordinate 51,884,390, forward strand.
CGTAGAAAAAATAACTTTACAACTCGAGTAGATTATCCATATTGCGCTAGGAATTTACTTTACATTATACATTACATGGATTAGTAGATAAATTTCTTTTAGAAGTAGGAAGAAGGCAAAAACTCTTTACATACACACGCTCATGTTAAACTTTACCGTAATGTTGATAACCGTTTTGGCCTCTAGCGCTATATTATAGCCTAAGGTTATTTGATATTCATATGATTGTATTATACTGATAATCATAATATTATTAGAAGTAACATTAGGTAACTAGTTAAGTATATTTGGTTAGTCTGTAGTTATAGTTAGAACAATATTGTTGGGTAGAGAAATGTAGTCGACTTGAATGGTGACATTTTGCAAGCCAACAAAATCCCGCTAAATGATTTTTCAGACCGTAAAATCTTCGCACTGGCTGATACCTGAAACCGGATTGTTAGTGCGTTTAACACAGTGGTCCTTTAAAAACCTATTTTTCAAAGGGTGGATTTTCCATATTTATTTTGTTATTGGTATCAGTTATATTTATTTTGTTACATATTTGTAGTCGTCGTGTTAATTTTAAATAATGTTAATGTTTTGTTGATGGATGTTATACTAAAATATGTACAGAATTTCCATTTTTTTATTGCAGAATTTAATAGAATTTCAATAATAAACATAATTTATGATTAGTTTAAAGTGGTTATGTTGGCGTCTGTAAATAACTTTTAAATTGAAAAAGTTTTATGCCTCCGCTGGAAATCGAACCCAGAATCTCTCGATTACATGTCAAGCGCGCTGCCAATTGCGCTACGGGGGACCTGAACTTCTCTCACCAACTTCGGTCATATAACTAATTCAATTTTATGTTTGTAGTAATAGTCTGGAATCTCCTGTGATTCACAGACCGGGGAGGGTGTTATAAGGGGAAAGGGAACTCACTCACTACCATTGAACATTAAGATCTACATTTCTTTTATCCGTACATCGACGACATATAGCGTTATTAGCCGGAATCAGAAAGAGATCTCTGAACATAAAAATTGAAGTTATATGACCGAAGTTGGTGAGAGAATTTCAGGTCCCCCGTAGCGCAATTGGCAGCGCGCTTAACATGTAATCGAGAGGTTCTGGGTTTGATTCCCAGCGGAGGCATAAAACTTTTTCAATTTTAATCGTATCTGTACGCCGGCAAAAACATTTTTCAATTTAATAATTCATGATGTTACTTTATTTATAAGGGGTGGCCAAATAAGAATGGTCGCCGACCATATCTCAGGAACCGTTTGTCGTAACTCATAATGTTTTGAAAAAAAAATTGATTACCAAATCCACTAAAGGAAATCGCTGGAAATTGTTTTAGCGTTTTTAGATTAACCGTTAGAGGGAGTCTACCTATCAATAAGAAAATTGTAGGATTTTTATCGATAACATGACAAATAAAGTTATCGAAAAAAAGTTAATTTGTATTTCGTATAAATGCTTTTACACACACACAATACAAATTCTCTTTTCTTTCATCCTATTCAACATGTACACAGTCATAGCTAATTTTCTAAATAAAGTTGTCGCAAAAATTCTTAGTTTTCACTCTTGGGAATAAATATACGCTATAACGTTGCTTTCGTACATTTTGATCTAAATAACTAGAAAAATAAACTGAGGGGAAGACAAGGAATTTATTTTAAATTTTTAATAATTTAGGTTTAAATTATATCATTTGCTATGCAGAACATGAAAATAGAGATATGGCGGCTATTTATGTTAATTTCTTATCTTCCGTTAAAATAACTAACGATGCTCCGATATTATCTTCAAAATCTGGTGAAATTCATCTTTGTAATATTTTGTAACAAAAAAAAAGAAATGTTATTGCCATCGCCCAACGCAGGTACAACCCGCGCGATGTGGTGGAGATACACGGTTTGTTCGTGATGACTCATAGAATACTGGTAATAATCAATCCTTAAGGATACCAATATATATTCAACAATATTATTAAAATACTTTGATCATGCAGAAGAAAAGTGTTAATCCTTAAAAAATAAATTTTTCAGTTTTTTTCTATATTATTATAATTAATAAAATTTTATGTGAAGTTTCATCAGTAGCAAAAAAAATTTCAGCAATCGATTTGAGAGTTTTTGTAATATTCTCAGAATATTCCCTAGAACACTTATATTTTAGTTTGAAGAAGTAGTCCATACTTGAACATTTTTCTTTATTTAATTAATTTCCTCAAAAGCTCTATAAGCATGTCACTAAATATTCCACTCACGTATAAAAAGTCAGTGTCACTTTGTTGATAAATTTTTATATTTTTGAAAGTTATATTTAAAATATCTTTTAATTTTTAGTTATTAAAGTTATGCATTTAGAAACGTGAAATATACTTTTAAATACCATGCGTGCTATAAAATTAACTGGATAATTTCTCACTTATATGTGTTTTCTTTTTTTTTCGTAAAAAATTATCGGCAATTTTAAAGCACTTGTGGTATTACTAACGATAATTTTCCAACTTAATAGTTTTTTCAATATGAATTATGCCTCCCCTGAAGATGAACGTTTATACGTTCGAAACATACAGAGAGTGAAATAAATATATATTTTCCTTGAAATATATTCTAGTGAAGGTTGACTTAAAGTATTATTTCTCCCCATTTAACTTACATTTTAGTTAAGAGGAGTAATATATATTTTATAAAAAAAAAATCAAGCAACCTAAAAGACATTTTTATAATTGTGACGAATGTATTTACACGCGATTTCCTTTGAACATTTTTCTTATTTCTATAAGTTTGTTAGGTACTGGTATGCTTAAGAGTGTTTAACAACGACACAGATGTCGCTCCGTGCAATATCTGGCTGGTGTGCTCCACCAAATACTGCTTAAAGCAGGTTTGAGTTGTCTTTTCTTTCGTCGCTCTAATGATGAGCCATGATATGGCGACACGCTTTTAGGGATGGATCTGACGAAATGAAAGGAAAATCTTGATTTTATAATTAAGAATGCTTTGCTATTTGAAGAATAAATAAAAACTCCAATAAAATGATTAAAAGTTTTTGTTATATTAAAACTATTTATTACCTGATGGTGGATATTTACGAAGGAAATATATAAAGAAATATTTTTCTATTAAGTATTATATAAAACTCCTTTATTTAAAAAAATCGCCTGCGGTGCATTTTTTCAGGTCAAGGCATGTAAAACTCATAATTAAACTTATAATAAGTACTAAATTGTATAATAATTTCTTTTATCTACTTTCATTTGGTAATATGAATTTTACAGTTCTGTAAATCGTTTTGTAAGGGTAACTATTACAGCACTAGTGCTGTAATGGAAAAAAAACCGGTTTTATTAAAATTTTGCTGTTAAATAAAACCACACTTTTTAGAAAAATCAATTATTATTAACAATTATAAAATTAATTTTGAGGAAGTAGTCCATTCTTAAAGTGGAGTTAATTTATAGGAATAAGTAAAAACATGAAGTCTTTCTCCACTGGTTTAACCAGTGGAGAAAGACTTCATGTTTTTACTTATTCCAATTATAAAATTAATTACCAATTATTAATTAAAATATAACACTTAAGGTTTATTATAAACATTAATAATACACTTTTACAGTTAGAAATTTATATACCAGAAGTGGATGTAATGGAGCCCTTTACGTTCGAATTTCCAATCATTAAATCCGTGTCTCACCCCATGATCTCCTTTGCTATTTGTTTCTTATTTTCTAAAAAATTTTCTCAACGTAGCCTTCTGCCGTAGAAGAGGATTTCCAGCCCCCATGACGCTTTAACATCTGCATATCTGCACCGCCATCAACTAAAATTGTGGCTGATGACCTCCTAAAACAATGTCCACTGTATCCTTCGGGATTATTCAATCCAAGTTTTGTTGCAATCTTTTTTGGTATACTTCCAAAACTATTAATTCCGACAGGCTGGGAGGTGCATTTCCTTTTCCATAGAATACAAAAACCGCCTGTGAGTTGTTTTAAGAGGACGAAGTTTAGCATACTTTCGAAAAATACTTAAACAGTTGACACACGTCACATTTCCTTCGGTTATAACAAATTCTCGCATAATTTTGGTTTTCGAGAATGGAATCATAATTTTTATATACAAATTATTGTGTTTAATATGATCCAACATTACCTTAGCTAGTTCTTCGTGCCGACAAGCCCCAAAAATGCCGATTATTATAACAACCTTCATAAGTAAATATGTTTCATCATCTGCAGTACTAAGAAACTTACATACGTCTTCCTTTGTGAAAACTTTGAATCTTTTAGCCTTGTAACCCTCTGAACTTCTTTTCAAAAATACGATTAGTTGAGAAAATCTGCTTATATCTTGATTTTTCTTGACTAAAATCATAGTTCTCACATTGAGTAGTGAGTCCATAGTGTTGATGGTTTCTGGGAGCGTTGCTTTACGGAAAAATAACCCAAAAGGATTTTCTCAGACACCTCCTTTATTTTGTTAGCTTTGCACCAATCTTCAAACTTCTGATACTCCAACTCATTGGATTTTGTCGGAACTCAACTTGAGATCGCTTTGTTTGCCGCTGCTTCTATATCAGAGGGTAAACTTCCATCAGAATCGGTCATTTTGAAAAATGCTTTTTATATTTTTGAATTTGTTTGATAAAGTTTCGACAGTAAACTTAATAGCAGGTGCATTTATACAGGTGCATTTTTATTTTTTAAAATGCCTTTTTCCAAATATTTTTATTCATAGATGAAAGTAGATAAAATTTTGTACAATATTCTTGTTGTAAATTCATATTACTCCACTCGATGTTTTATTAAGCTCGGCTGACGCCTCGCTTGACAACTTTAACATCTCGTGTTGTAATATGAGTCTTTACAACACTTATATCGTAAATAACTATTCTTTTTTTCTAAAAAAAAAATGCTAGTAGTTCACGGTTCAGACCTTCTGAGGCGTGGTCGAGAATAGGGTTAGTAAAAAAAAAACAATTTGGCCCTGACTTTAGTCGTTACTAGAAGGGTCCTGTTTATTATTCTAACAGAGTAAAATTGGTAAAAAAATATTATCGCGGAAACACAATATCTCGGTTGTTTTTCATCATAAAGTTCGCACAGTAATTTACAACTTGCTATATTTTATTTATAATATGAGGGTTTTGTAAGTTTAAAGTATAAAACCATGTATTGTATAGGTTATTCACCCGAAACGATCTTAAAAAGATAAAAAACGAGCCAAGTTTTTCGCTCAAAAAATTCTCTCCATTATTTAAACTTTGAAGGATGGAAACTTAAAGAGTCCAGAATTGAACTTGTTTCAAGACCTTTTCAAACAATTATTATTATCTATGGCATTTTGAAATCATTTGACTAATATTTCTAAATACTTCTCCAATGTTAAAAGCTATATGAATGATCATATCTACACTACAAAATTATGGTAAAACTTCATATTGGTGACATTTTGCGAACCAACAAAATCCCGCTAATCGATTTCTTAGGCGTTAAAATCTCAGCACTGGCTGACGCCGGCAACCCTATTTTCGATTCGTTGAAAAGAATAATAATTGCCCCTTAATATGAAACAGGTTTTCAAAATTATTTGGGCTGGTACCCTCATCATATGTCTACTATCTTTCTTACAACATAACCCATTTTATTGATGAGGCAGTGTTTAAAAAGTTCGTTATAAAAAAGTAATTATTGTCTTTTTGCTATAAAACGGTGAAGATTATCTTGTGTGTTGTAGATATCACGAACCAGCGGGGATTTTGTTTTAAAAAACGCTACTTTTTTTGGCAAACCAAGTGGCACTGTGATCGATGTTGCATTTAGGTAGACAAATGTACCAAAACAACATTGTTAGAACAAAAAACGCATGATGCGGTTAGGTAAGGTAACCTCTACAAATATTATTGTTTATAAATAAAATAGTAGAATTTAGTGTCCGTTAAAATATATAAACAAAAGAAGCTTAGCGGCAAGCGGACAGAGTAGTGCGTCTATCTTTTGCATTAAAGTACACAGGGACTCCAAAGGTAATGGAATCCCTGGGGCACAGGTAGACAATGACAGGCTGTTTCGTTCTTGTTAGAACTCATCAGAAAGTCATAACCCGTAAGCACCCCCAGTACAGCGAGCCTGTTTTTTCAAGGTGTTTTTAGTTCTTAAAAACGCCTTGAAAGAACAAGTAAAATGATTGCTTTGGCAATATTTGTAGATTCAGAACCAAATTTTAGTAATCCATACCATGTTATTTCTAAGAGTATGTGAAAAGCTCCCGCACAAAAATGTATTTTAAAACTGAAGCGATATTCCTGTAAGAAGAATTAAGAGAGTCAACGTGGCTATAAAATAGGTCTTACTAATTTATTTAATGAACATTCTATTGGCTCTTAAAGCCCATTTTTGCCTGAAAGTTTTAGACTGTCCAAATATTTGCTTCCCTGTTGACATTAGAGCGGGTTGTAGGGATACTCTTTAGGGTATCTGCGTAGTGAGTGCACATGTGGAGTTTAAACAATTTTGAACGACCCAATAATTTCATTCAATCAATTAAATAATTTAAATAGGTGTAAGGTAGTTACTGAAAATCCATGTACTGTAGTTGGACTGGCAGGATCGCCATGTAAGGTAACTACTTGGTTCGATAAGAGAGAGTCATCAAGACGTGTATAAAATGTATATATTTCTATTCTTCTATTCTTCTATTCTTATTTTACAAATCAGTCATAGTTACTTATATACTAAACTTAACCTTAAACTCGTAACCTTACCTCTAAACTTAACCTATGATTATATAAATGTTATTGTTATATTTAATATACAATAATATATTGTTACCTTTAATAGAGGGTTATACCCTCGACTATATCCTCGTTATTGACATCAGGGTTTGGTAACAATAATATTATACATACCATTAAATTGTACAATTAGGTAAAATAAGGTAAAGCCTTATTTTTACCCTACATAGGATTGCGGTTGGTTTTTCATTGGAATTCAACAGGTGATGCTACGGACACAAGCATTGATTGAAGTTGTCGAGATGTGATTTGTCATTGTCGAATGTAGTTTGCAAACGGTGAACTGACAGATTTATATATTTTTTAATTTTTGATCTTTTCAGTACACTTAAACTTTTTTTTTACTCCTAACAGTTAACAGTTTACAGTTAACAGTTTACGTACAGTTCGCTCTATTATGCCCGTATTCTCCATTTTTTCATAAAGCGGACTTAATTTAAGCTCGTTTAAATTTTAAAGCTGGATAAAATTAAATTTGATAAGCACCGTAGGACATTTTTGGTTCCTTAACTAAGCCTTATTTTGAGCTGGCAACGATGCGATTATTCTCTTCGTTTTTTAAGAGTTAATGGCTGCAGCAACGAACGACAATCTACGCCTACTTTGTGTTATCGTTACTAACTTTGTGTTGTGGGTTTTTTAACCTTAGCTTTCAAAAGATTTTCAAATTTTAACTGACATAAAATTTTCTTTCTTTCATAATTTTCCTTTTCCTGCTAAAATGGAGAAAAAAAAGGTGCTGTAATTTTACATATTTAGAAAAATGATTCCCATTCAGACTAATCGCTGACAAATATGCGATAACTCTTGAGGACAAAAAAACCGATCGTGAAATTCGTTGAGGAAGACTTTAATGCGGTAAATCCTTCAAATAACTATCGGGATACTAATCAGCTAAAAAAACTATACTGTAATAAGAAGAAAGCGCTACGTAAAAAAGTGGCAGAGGAGAAAAAGAGCATTTTTTTTTAAATGGCGGTGGACCGCCAACAAAAACTACGTTTACAAGATGATGTTGATAATATACTTTTCGTTCGTAGATTCTTTTCGAAAATCCAAGATTTATAACATCCAAAATATCTCCATCGTTCTCAATAAATATTTCATCTTCTATTTTCATATTTAGCTTCGAAAAATACGAATATGTATTACAAGACAGGAGCAGAGAAAAGTGAAATACGGCGCAGACGCGTGGTTAAGCCTGCATTATTTAAGGCTTAAAGTTAATTGAGCTTAAGTCTCCAAATAGCGACCCTGAATACGAAATCAGCAATTTAAGATATTAAATTTTAAGCCGGCTTGAAGCGTTACGGAGAATACGGGCATTTTAGTAAATCGATTATTAAGCCCAAATGTGTGTAAAGAATAAAAACGGACAATTGTGCGGTATGATGCCTAGTGTAATAATCAAGTTAGCCTTGAACCACTCAATTCGTGATATTTCTCCATCTTTCGTTTTAAATATTTTAGAGTAAGATTGTCATTATTTAAGATTTAAAGTTTAAAGCGATACTTTATAAATTATAAACCGATCTTAAATTTATTAATAAGAGTCGTAGAAAAAGTTAAGTACGTATAGCGTGTTATAAAGCAATTGCGCACTCATGTAATAACCGCACTCGCCGCTACGCGACTCTTCGGCAATTTTTCCAGTAGTGCGTAATATGCGTTTTACCACACTTAATACGTAATATAATATTGTTTAATAAACTTTTAATTTTAAAGCATAAAAAGGTACAAATAAAAACATTTTTAATAAAATCTAAACACTAAATTTTTGATTGATTGCGTTTTATTTAACTATAGAGGGACGAGTAATTTTGTCCACCTAAATCTGCAAAATTGATCACAGTGTGGTGTGGGTCGTATAATTTTTTTAAGGAAACTGAAATAAAAAGTTAAATTACTTTGCTTTATGGCCAATCAAAAACTTTCTAAAATAAGATTGAAAATTATGCAAAACTTTTTTTGTACCTATGTGATTTATTTAAGTAGATCTGGGGAATGAATAATTTTTTAGTAAAAAAATATATAAGTTTTGTTTTGAGTCAAACGATAATTTTTTAAGGTGTTTAAATATTTTTTTTAGTAAAAATAAGAATTTTAAACATATTATCAGTTTGGAATAACAACCATAAATTAAAAACAAAACTTCAACAAACACAATTTTCATTAGAAAAGTGTTCATTTTTAATTTAGCCAATGCGAACAAGAAAATCATTTAATTTTTCCATAAGGATCAATGTACATTATTTTGGTGTTTCTTTATTTTTAATTTTTATAAAATATTTATAATGTAATTTTGTAGTTGTTTTGATATAAAAGAGAGTTTAGTAGGTGGGATATTCTACTTTTTCATGCAGAAAAACCTGCCCCTCCTAAATATGTAAAAATAACAATTCAGTTACTTCTGAAAAGGTATATTTTTATACATCTTATATAGCTATTAATATAAGGAGATTATTATGCGATTTATAATAGTCGAGGACATTACTAGGTGACGAGGCAACAGCCGAGTCACCCACAATGTCCGAGACGGTGTTAAATCGCTAATAATCGAGTTGTATTCAAAGCTTTATCGTATCATTGACAACGGCGATGCGAAAATAAAAACAAGGTTTTATGTCATTTCATTTTGGCATTTCAAAAAGTCATCATTAAAATCATGCAAGATTTTGATATTCCTGACGATCTATTAGCTGCAGCCAACATTATAAGGTTGAACTTGCTTCCGGACAAATCTAAAATCCATTATGAAAAAGAATATCGGCGTGTGTGAGTGGCGAAACAAAGTACATGTTTAAGGTGCAGAAGAAACGGTATTGCTGGCGTATTTCGCAAAACTCTCTGAGGAATACTCTGCTTCATCCTTATGGCCGAAATATTTCATGTTACGAGCGACTTTAAAACTGAAGGAAACGGTGGAAATCGACAAATACGGCGCCTTAATACGTTTCATCAAGAAGAAAAATGTTGGATATAGAGCAAAAAAATCAAAAGTATTTACAAGGGAATTTGTGTGTTCTGCCTCAGACGAGAAGTTTTTAATGATGAAAGTGGCTTTTTTAATTGGAATTGGAGGAGCCTGCCGAACTAATGAATTAGCGAAGATAACCACGGAAGATGTTGACGTTTTAGAGGACAAGCTGATTGTTACTATTCTCGACTCAAAAACCCACAAGAAACGTATTTTCGCTGTGATATTTGACGGCGAAGTCAATCCTGTGCTTTTATTTAAAAAGTACGCAATGTTAAGGCCAGACCATGTCACTCACCAAAGATTGTTTGTATCATATAGAAAAGGGAAATGTACGGTACAGCCCTGCGGCATTCACTTCTTCTCTAAAATACCTCAAAAAATAGCTAAATATCTCTCACTTGAAAATCCTAATTTGTATACTGGTCACTGCGTTAGAAGATCTTCGGCAAATTTTCTTGTTAATGCTGGAGGAGATATATTAGACCTACAAGAACTTGGTGGATGGGAATCGGCGAAGGTTGCTAGAGGGTATTTAGAAGAAAGTGTGACCAAGAAAGTTTCCATTGCTCGCAAAATTCAAATCGGCGATGTTTCCGGCAGTGGATTAAGCACTGGGGAACCGCACGAAATCTAAAGGAGTGCTTGCTCGGTCATTAATCAGTCTTCAGAGGGCATACCTAAGATCGTGGACGTTAAAGACAAAGGTGTATCCATCAAATTTGAAAACTGTCAATATATTGTTTTACATGTTTATGAAAAATAGTTCTAATATTATTTGGTATCTAACGTATTTTGCTTTCGTAACTAACGTATTAAGTTATGGTAACTAATGTATTATGAGTAACTAAGGTGTTATGTAGGTTTTAGTACGTTTATGATGTTAATAATTATTAATAAAGATATCATATAAAAATGACTTAATCTTCAATGATACGATAAAGTCTTTAATATTAATTATTTAGTTTTATGGAATAATATTTTTACTTATCAATTTTTTTTTTGTAATATACAGGGTGAGTCGAGAGGAACAAACCAAATTTCAGTAGTGTATTATACATGCGAAAACAATGTAAAAAAAACGTATTTGGCATTTTGTAACACTTGAAAATAAACGTTTAATTACTGCAACAATACACAGACACATTGTCAAGACAACATGTATGTCAAATAGTTTAGAGTCTTGAGCATGGTATACATAGTACTCTAGTGGAACGTAGAACAAAATATAACTTTATAACAAATGAATATCGGATAAGAGCATATGGGTTTTTTTACATAGTTTTCGCGTGTATAATACACTCCTGAAATTTGGTTCGTTCGTCCCGACTCACCCAGTATTGTTAAGTGAGTACATAAACTTGAAGGGATTAATCATTGATTGATTTTAAGACAAAAAGTTCATATAAGCATGGGTACGAAACGGCTTTGCTTTCCAGATATACAGGGTGTTCAAAATTGAAACATAGGATTTTTTCATATATTTTTTGAATGATGTCAGCTACTTCATTTAAACTTAGAACAAACTAATTATATATTCAAAAACTATACTTTGCAGGTATTAAGTTATACATTTTGAAATGTCGGCGTTGTGGTCTAGCGGTCAGTGCAGCGGCCTCACAGATCGAAGACCCCGGGTACGATCCTCGGGGCCGGCAACGTCGATGTTAAATTTGGTTGAAGAGGTGCACCGTCTTTCGGAAGAGACGTTAAACTGTGGGTCCCGTGTCATGGATGTTGGCACGTTAAAGAACCTTACCCTCGACAAAGAGGGATTCGGCAAAATTACCAGATAGTGTGTGACAAATTCCCTGGCGTCGGTGATTGATGGCCTCGCTGCGGAAATAGGCCGACGTAAAATAAAGAAAAAAAAAATACATTATAAAATTTATTTTCATAAGGTCTATCTTGTAATTTTATTTTGTTTAGTTCTGAGCAATTTTAATTTCCGCTTAAATTTTCCCATAGGCGTGCATGAAAATGCACAAGTGGTGTACCATTTTTTGCTTTAAAGTTCTAAGAAGGTTACCCATTTTTTACCATATTTTAAGATTACCTGATTATGATATGATACACTTCAAACACTAGTAACATAAACATCTATTATATCAAAAATTAGTTATTTCCGACCATTAAAAGACGATGTCTGACTAATACCTGATTAAGCTTTTTTTGGTTAAAAAAGCCTAATATTCCAAGTATTAAAACTCTGCCATTTAATTTGTTTTGAATTCCAAAACACCACTCATTTTCATTTTTAACAGCGCAGCGTCTTGAATCCATCATGTCGCGTTTTAGATAACACTTTTAATACCAACACAACCTTTAAAAAGTAGCATACAAAACATAATAACCAATGTTCTAAATCGGTCTTGTGGTTTTCGAATTATCAGTTAGGTAATATTATTTTTCTACTGCTATATTAGTGAACATTGTTTTACGTACAGTTCATTCTACAGGAATATCTATTCTTACGCACAACTCTGCGTAAATCATAAAAACATACAACTGTGCGTTATGATGCCAAGTATAACAATAAAGTTGGCCTTAAACCACTCAAATCATGACATTTCTCTTCTTACGTTTTGAATATTTGACAGTGTCGTAGTTATTTTTTTAGATTTGAAAGTTTAAATCGATACTAAAAGTCGTAGAGAAAGTATAGTGTGTATTGCGTGTTGTAAAGCAATTACGCACTCATTTAATTACGGCACTCGCCGCTACGCGGCTCTTTCGCAATTTTTTTTATTCGTGGGTAATATGAACTTAATACATAATATAGTTTTGTACACACTTTATAAATTGCATGATGTTTAGTTAAATTTCAATGACTGGTTTTATAATAACCCCAATAATACACCAAATGGCATCTGTAAGATAAAATCAAACTCTTAATACGTACAAACTGCCAGGAAAAGGAGTTTTATTTAGACATCAAAGGTAGGAAAAATGTCTCAATTTTTTTGTGGTTGTAGAATGCCGCATATAATAAAAAAATCCTTTTCTAAAAAACTCGAGCTTTCTAAAACCTTTTAAATTATATATACGAGTATGAAGTAGGTTTTTATCTTTGAAAACACGTTGTTACGAAATTTTGAATTATTGGAAAAATATACAAATTTTTTTGTCCGGTATATCAAGAACTACAAACGGATCTATTTTTAATGTGAGAAAATTATTCTTAACAATGTCATTTATGTTACAAGCAAAATTGTCAGGTTATTTAATTTCTTGATTAAAATCCCGCTTTTTTTAAATCAAGCCGTCAACAAATTTGAAGAAAAAGCATTATTTTGGTTCAATTATAGTTAAATTACTTTATTTGATATAAATTGAATAAAGTATAACAAAGAAGTATGAAATGAAAAAGAGAGAGGTAAAGCAAAAACGAGCCACATTTTCTCTTAAGCTTAGGCATGCCTAATATTTTAGTTTGGAATGAGCATTTTCTTTCAAAAAATACTAACAGCAATGCACAGCAACAATAAAAGGTTTTCACGCCGCTACTGGTGTTTGCAAATGCTGCCACCACGGCAGTGGCTCAGAGGTTGAGTTACTGGCATTCGACCGTCGCGACCCGGGTTCGATTCCCGGAGTGGGCATACGTACAATAAAAAAAGTATGTCCGAAATTCAGTCTGGTGTCCTCAATGAATATTTTAAGCTAGGCACTGCCTTTTACTTATTTTAATTGACCTGAATATGCAGTTAAACTGCTACATAGCTAGAAGTGTGTGTACGAACCTTGACCTGGCTGGTTCGAGTTTTTATCTCGGCATTTTATAGCCGTTATTGGCGTTTTGATTGGGTGCATGAAATGCGGTCAAAATTCTGTGGATTTAAGAATGCAGTATGTCACTAGTGATTTCTAATAACGGAACCGAGAAGAGAGTAATGTACTGGACTTCTACCAAGAAGAAGAGAGCTATGAACTGGACTTCTGGGGGGGTAAAAAGGATAAAACTAGTATATAACACGTGCTTCGGATTCCACGTTAAGCTGTAGGTCCCATCTAGCTGACAATACCCAGACGATAGGGGATACAATGGGCCTCATATAGGCTTAAGTATGCTGGCTCTTCCGCCAACCCCGGAAAAAAAAATAGCCAATTAATGCGTAACGACTGTGGGGATCTTCGTCTTAGTCAACTACGTCTTGTGTCGACAGCAATTTAGCAATTTACGAGCTCATGCAGGTATTAAAATTACAACTTAGAAAATGCTGCAAATATACAGGGTGATTTCTAATTTTTAACTGTGTATAATAGTCTTAAAATAAGCAAAATTTTCAAAAAACAAACAAACTTACATTATGTTTTAACAAAATACGTCCAATACGATCCTGTCTAACTCAAACGTTCTGTTTAAAGTTGTCACATCTTTAACACAACGTTCTTCACAACGTAACAGCTGTACCTTGACGGGGCGTAATATTCGAGTAGTAAAGCCTAATCACAAGTCGCACTTTGTTAATTATTTTGGTAAATAAGCAACACATTATACACTACTTGATCAAGAGTTTGTTACATTAATAATGTTCCTCTTCATGTTTTAGAAATTTAAAGTAACATAAACACCACGCAAATAGTTGACAACTCTGTGGATAATAACATTTTGCATATATATACATATTATAAGTATTAAATAATATTAATATTCCTAGTGCATGGGTACTAGTGTTCAGGACTCTCACTAGGTAGCGCTGTGGTGCCTGTTGTTGACCATCGGTATACAAAATTGTTTTATAATTGAAATTTTGTTCAGGCAGTTCCGTAATATTTACTGTTATTAGGGAATTTATTTCACTCGCCTGTTTCACCTGTTCTAGATAGTTGTATCTTGGATTTTGTGTTTATACATACAGTTTACTGGGAAAAGCGAACGAAAAACCCATCTTATTTTGGTCAGGTACAAAGTATCGGAACATTTTTCTGAAGGCTTGAAAAAATTAATTTAATAGAAAAATAAACATATGCAGACTTTAGGCATAGGACCGAATAAAGATTATAATAAATTTGTGAGAGCTTCTACCTATCTTATTTATTATTGAATTATTTGAAAAAAGTTATTTCAAATTTTGTTTATTTTAATAACTTCTATAATACCTATACCAAGTTAAAAAAATATCAACTTAGGAATTACCCTGTATATCATAAACTTAAACTCTACGATTACATAGTATTTGTAAATAATAATTATTAAAGAAAAATTGATATGAATATAAAATATATTTACATATTGACACTAGTCTTCACTAATTGTAATAAATAATATAAATTCGGTATTTTACTGATTTATTTTGCTGGGGTTGGCGGAAGAGTCAGTATACTTAGACCTATAAGACACATTGTATTCCCTTTCGTCTTGGTAAAGTCAGCCAGACGAGACCTACAGCTTAACGTGGTGGAGTTATCCTATTTACTCCCCCAGAGGTCCATGGCGCCCTTCTCAGTTCCGATATTAGGAATCACTAGTATCTTACTGCATTCTCTTATCTACTATATTTTTTACATATTTTTTTATTATACGTGTGCTCACTCCGGGGATCGAACCTGGACCGCCACGATCGAATGCCAGTACCATCGCGCCGATAAAAAACTGGGACAGGAAATTTTTCTATTTTCTCCTAGACTATTAAGAATAATTTTACATCAAGCCTGGTACCAGTAAAATCTCATGAAAATTTGCATGTCAATAAAGATTGTCACTTTATGATTGACTCGTCAAACATACAATTATATATTATTTGTAAATATGCCACAATTAACCCCCCAGCAAAAGGCAATTATTTATAGTCGGTTGCGAGATAGTGTTGCTATTAGGGATATTGCAGATGAACTGGGAGTAAGCAAGAATACCGTGCTATTGGCAAAACAAAAAATAGCAAGACATGGGACTATTATTAGAAATGCAGGTTCTGGTCCCCCTAAAATTTCTACTGTGATCATGATAGAAGACTGGTTAATTATCTAAGGGATCATCCCTTCGAAACTGCAATCAAGGCAAAAGAAAAGACGAATTTTCCGGGTTCTGCAAATACCGCTAGAGACAGGGTACGAAATTCCGATATACGAAGCCGTTGTGCTGCCAATAAAAATTTTTTAACGGAAATAAATAAACAGGGCAGGTTAGAATTTGCACATGAATATATTAATCAAATAAATTTATGGGAAACAGTTATATTTTCTGACGAGAAAACTTTTCAGTCATGCAATAATGGGAGAATTCGGGTGTATAGGCCTTCCGGCATGCGGTATGATGAGAGATACACCCACAAAACCAACCAAAGTGGGCGTTTCTCCATAAATGTTTGGGGCTGGAGTAGCGCTAGAGGGCCAGGACTTTGCCAAATCGTCGAAGGAAGACTAACTGCAGCAGTATACGTTAATATACTAAACGAAGTGATGATACCATCGGTAAACGCTGTATACGGTCAAAATTACACATTTCAGCATGATAATGCTCCAATACACACAGCGCGCATTGTACAAAATTTTCTCCAAGAAAATAACATAGCAGTTCTTCCCTGGGCTTCGTAGAGTCCCGATTTGAACCCGATAGAAAACATTTGGGGTGCCATGGTCAAATCTATGTATAAACATGATTTTCAACCTAGAAACAGGGATGAATTACGTCATAGGATAAATCAAGCTTGGGATGAAATAACTGTCGAATTATGTAGAAACTTAGTTTTAAGTATGCCACAAAGGCTCCAAAAAGTAATAAACAGAAATGGTTCTATGACCAAATATTAATTTTGTGTTGTTTTGACAAACTTTGTGTTCGCAATTTTTTTCTTTTTATTAAATGTATTTTATTACCTGTATTAGCTTTATTTATTATTTTGTGGTAATGGTAAATATAATAATTTATAAAATATTTGACTTTAAAAAAATCTAATAAATTTACTTTATCCATATTATATGATGTCTCTCAAATTTAACCACCCCGTATCGAAAAATACAAAACATTCCATTATGTAACCTAGGTTACTTTTTAAATTTTGAATGTTTTTCCTTTTTAGCTCTAGACACCTTTTATAGTCTAGGGGATATGTATTTCTTACATTGTTTTTGTAAATCTCTTGTCCCAGTTTTTTATCGGCACAATAGTACCTCACCTCTAAGCCACTGCCGCGGTTTTTTACTGATAAATAAGAATTAAAATTTTATAGTACATTTAAAAACACAACCTGATAACATAGCTTTTAAAAAAACTCCGTACACCTTTAACACGAAATTTATTTTCACGAATTTATTAATTGATTTAGATAAAAATGTTGTATATAAAAGTTTCTAAAAATTAAACAAACAACATTAGAAAATCCTTTTGGTGTGTCATGTATGTATTATATATATTTAAATTATTTATTTTTTAATTTAGCAACACTATATTGGCTGTTCAATATTCTGTAATTAATTCTAAACAAGTTTTATTAAAATAATTATTACAAAAACAATTACGATTTTTTTTAAATGGAAGTTCAATTTTAACTCCATATTTAAGCTTTAATCCATCTTAGTCGCCCACTGATGCTCTCTTTTTCTACCATGAATGCGCGTTAGCTAAAGGCTGGCTTTCGTGTAGCAAACATCATGAAAGCTGTAAATGCGGGTAGCTACGAAATCCATATAAGTCGTTATTTTGTAGGATTCATTTTTATTTTAGTCAGATGCGAATGCTCCATAGTGATTTAGATACCGCCGTTTTAATTATTAAATAAGTTTTTAGCAGGTAAAGATATAAAGAATTGAAAAATACCTTTTATTTTTGGAAGCGTGCTTCTATTTTAGTTGCGTTTGTTTTCAGAGCATTTTTGGGGAATGATATTTGGCTGGTAAGAGTCACTAAATTTTATCGGAGGGGTAATTATCCTCAATTTTATTCTGCTCTCCTTGATTTGTAATTTTCAGAGTTAAATAACTCATGTTGTTTACATCTAGCATATTTTGAAGGTTGTGTTGATCGAAATTGCAATTGTCAAAAAGTCAGCGAGTAAGTATTAGTTCGGCATGGTTCGGTTTTCTATAGTTCAGCCTAGGTGCAGGTCCAACTGACAGATGTTTTGAAGGGGCCCAGATAGCACAAACTGTATTTAAAAGCGCTTAAAAAGCGATGACTTTTAGCAAAGAACTGCTGGATAAGTACTTGCTTTTAGCATCTGTCGGGCACCCCGGTGTCCAGCCGGCCGTAACAAAATAAGCAGTATGCGCAGTGCAGTGTCCGCGAACGTCTTAGTGCTATAAAGTGCTTGAGGAGTGCATTCTACCAGCGATCAAATTTTTGCTTTATTGCAGTGCTTTTGAAGCGCTTTAATAATTTACTTCTTGAGCGGCATTGATGAGCATAAAATACTTATTCGCCAGTGACGCCTTTGTCATTTTATTTTTTGACAAATACTTCAATATTTTTTGTTTTTTATATAAACCCATTAGCCGCTCTTCAAATCCAATTACAGATTTTAAAATTGCGAAATTTACAAATGGAAATCATAATGTATTTTTATTTAAAATTATAGTATATATATATATATATATATATATATATATATGCAACAAACGAGGACAGAATAAGATTATTTATTATATATTTTTTTAAATGCGCTAAATTTCAGACATAAAGACATGCTATGTAATAATTTGTGTTAGAATATCATCAAATAATTAAGCGAGTTTTAAATTTAAATTAAATTTTACAAAAGTTAGTTTATAAAAATGATTTTAGAATTTTTTTTTAAGCGATCTGGGTGACTGTATCAATTTCATGGTAATGGAACTAACACTAGATAAGTTTTATAGGAACAACTGTTAACAAAGTGGTTTTAATAGAGATTATATTGCTATTACTAGGGCTTCTCGTTATCTAGATTGTCATGAAACTCAAAGTTAAATGTTTTAATTATTAGTTTCGAACAGAGTGAAGCGCCTCGGTCAAATTGTTTTATAAAATGTACAATAGCCAAGCCTTACAAATAGCGTATTATGCAATAGAAATAACAAAAAATGCGCAGTTTTATCGAAAAAATATTAATTTTATTACATATTTAAGAGAATTGTTGTTCACCCTAACTTTAAGTGACTCTTAAGTATGAGATTTGGGTTGCATCACTTCAACATTGCACTTTAAGTTACACTCTACTGCCACTAATTTTAAGCCTCAGATGAACTTTAGAGGTTTTTTTTAGGGGTTTAGATCCCACTTTTCTAACCTTAAAAAGCTACTACCGTTGACAGTTTCTATACTTTTGTGTCAGAAAATTATTGTAAACATAATTTAAAATGGATATTTTCGATAATCATCTAATACTTGAAGATAATGAGGACGATGATCCTATTATAAGAATGTCCAGGCAAATATATGATGTTTTATGTACAAAAACATATTTGTTATTTCTGTGAACTTTCCCTTTTTTGGGAATGTACGAAGAGAAATTCCCTAAAAATACTTGCATGGGATCACTAATTTTGTATAAACCTAAAGCTATGTTTCCATAAAAGTAATACGCAGAAAATTACCACAAAATATATTTTTATAAACCAAAAAAAAAACACTAAAAACAGTGTAATATAAAATGTTTACTTATTTATGATTCAACTTCTTTCTTACAATTAAAAAGTACAGAGAAAAGATAATAAACACAATGTTGTGACTACATACGTAATTGTTACTCTATGAAAATTTCAAGTTTGGCCCAAATAAATGATTGCTTTGGCAATATTTGTAGATTGCATCATTAACAAACACAATATTTCGTTGAAAAAAAATTTAAATTTTCCATATTTACACATTAGTTGTGACAACTAATAGGTATGGTTAAAAAACGGAAGTACCATATAATATTTAGTTATCCGTATATCATATATTATTTGTTGTGAATTTTTTATTAATTTAAACAACAAGCCCAGTGGTTTAGTTATCTCCATTCGACCTTGGTAGTCCAAGTTCGATCATCGAAGTATAATACAAAAATTAATCGAACATTTAAATAGGTTTTGGAATGTAGGGAAGAGGATAAAATCTATCGTTTCCCTACCTACCCTATTCACACTGGTAACTATTACTGCCAGTACAAGGTCAGTCAAGAATAGAGTAACGTTCATTTTTGCCCTAATCTTAAGAATTAGATTCAAATTCGGAATACAAAAGTTATAGAGAGTATTGAGGAGCACATATTAAAATTATGCTATAACTTGTTTTTTTTTAATAGAACACCATATACAGGGTGATTCACGTTGAGTGGCCTATTAGAAGATCTCGGAAACGAGTAAACTTATCTTTCTAAAAATTTGATAGCAGGCATAATTGGTTTTGAGCTTTTAAAACATTATCTTTTGAAGTTTTTGTTACTTCCGGTTATACCGGAAGTTAATGCCAACTTTGCTAGTTCAAATAGAACACCCTATATATTTTAGCATTTTTGATTACCTTATTAAAATATAAATAACTTTTGTTAATAATAATCTATTCCTATCTTTAACCGTTTTTGAGATATGAATTATAAAAGGA
This sequence comes from Polydrusus cervinus, assembly GCA_935413205.1. Taxonomy (NCBI): domain Eukaryota; kingdom Metazoa; phylum Arthropoda; class Insecta; order Coleoptera; family Curculionidae; genus Polydrusus; species Polydrusus cervinus. Next base: position 51,904,666 of record OW284514.1, read on the forward strand.
TTGTTTTGTGTAAAAACGCTCCGAGAAGAAAGTTTAGTAACTCCAAAACTAATAAAGATAAACATTTAAAATTTTGTAAGCTTTTAAGTAATACATAGATCATTAGTTTAAATTACTTAGGTTTCACGTTTTTTGTACAGGGAGTTCTTAAAATTGTGCCATTTAAATAAATGTGCATTAGTCAATTTTTGCAAATGGAACACCCTATTTTTTAGCTTACTAACGTGTAGAGAATTAAATTTCCTATCTAAATGCCTAATATGTTACAATCCACATCTTTAGTCGTTTTGGAATTATGAGCAATTAAAAAAAAAATCTTAAAATTTCTGTTTGTGTTAATGCGACATTATTTTTTAAAAGAAGGCTTCGACTGGGATTTTCGTTTGACTTTGAGCTTTGTTACCATTTGCTATTAAGCGCCTATGTTCGTTGCTTAGCTATTTCTAATTTTCAAAATAAAACTAAAATCCCAGTCGAAGCCTTCTTTTCAAAAATAATGTCGCATTAATACAAACAGAAATTTTAAGATTTTTTATTTAAATTGCTCATAATTCCAAAACGACTAAAAATGTGGATTGTAACATATAAGGCATTTAGATAGGAAATTTAATTCTCCACACGTTAGTAAGCTAAAATATAGGGTGTTCCATTTGCAAAAATTGACTTATGCACATTTATTTAAATGGAAACATTGGCACAATTTTAAGAACTCCCTGTATAAAAAACGTAAAACCTAAGTAATTTAAACTAAAGATCTATGTATTACTAAAAGCTTACAAAATTTTAAATGTTTTCCTTTATTAGTTTCAGAGTTACTAAACTTTCTTCTCGGAGCGTTTTTACACAAAACAATCCTTTTATAATTCATATCTTAAAAACAGTTAGATATAGGAATAGATTAATATTTACAAAAGTTATTTAGATTATAGTAATTAAAAATGTTAAAATATACAGGGTGTTCCATTTGAAATAGCAAAGTTGGCATTAACTTCCGGTATAACCGGAAGTAACCAAAACCTTAAAAGATAATGTTTTAAAAGCTCAAAGCCAATTATGCCTGCTATCAAATTTTTAGAAAGATAAATTTACTCGTTTCCGAGATCTTCTAATAGGCCACTCAACGTAAATCATCCTGTATATTGTATTATTTTCTGATTCCCCACAAAATTCTATTCTTATTTTACTACTATTCTAAGGATCGTGGTTCGGAACCGGTGTTAAGCTGTAGATCCCCTTTCGAATGACCTTGGGAGTGAACGAAGGGGAAAACTATCTGATTCGAAAGGGCAAGAAAGGATTATTTACGCAGTTAATTAATTTTTTACTTATCTTTAAGGCAGTCCTCACACGGGGAAACTTAAAAGAAACTATAATATCTTGGATGACTGAGTGACTGGGCGACTAGATCACCAAGCATGTAGATTTAAATGGCGCAACTCACAGCTGAGTTGCGCGGCGACTGGGAAACCCGGCAACTCGAGTTTTCGCGATTCGGCATGCTTGGTGGCACGTTACTCCAGTCTCTTGAGCGACAAAATAATAAATATGGAACAAATTTTTGAAATTCATATTATGTGAAGTCTTTATCTCGCCACTGCTTGACTATAGTATCTGCCGTGCGAGGATGAGAGGCAACTCAAGTAGTCTAGTTGCCAATCTCTTAGTCTCCACGCTACTACAGTTTCTTTTAAGTTTCCCCGCGTGAGGACTGCCGAACGCTGCTTAATTAAACCCTTGAATTATAATTTACATACTATTTTATATTTTTATTTACGGTTATTTCCAATACATGGCCTAAAATAATGATATTTTAAAAATGTCTTCAAAAGAATATAAATACTAAAATATCAGTATCAGCCTAAAGCAACAACAAAATTATAAGAAAGTTTATACTGTTATCAAATACTTTACTCCTAAAAAATATTACTTGTTCCGTAGTAATGGAAAAAAAATTTAACTTTAAAGCCCGCAAAAAAAGATTAAAACTTTTTAAAACATTTCTTCTTTTTATGGCGCTATATTACAGTTTTCATAGGTATCATTTTACATTTACACACAAGGGTAAAATGTAAATATTATACCATAAATATGAAAAATCGGCAAAAACTTTCGCAAAGCACTTCTCTTTCTAATTTATAAATAAATTCCTGGTAAGATGGAAAGTATTATTGGAAATTTCTTCTTCAAAACTTTTCACAACTTGACATTTTAGGGTCACTAGATCATGAAAAATATGTTTGCTATTTTCGTCTGTGTGTCTATCTGTAGGTATGGTAATATTTTTTTTTATTTCGAGCAAAAACTAAAATAATTATTTAATTTTTAAATACATTCAACTTGCATAATACCCAAAAGTTTGTTCTTTCAGTGAAGTAGTAGAGATGGGTTATTAGAATGTCATTAGATACTTCTTATGTAATCCTATTTTGAAGCGGTAGCTACACTCTTCAAAATAACATGGTATGGATTACTAAAATTTGGTTCTGACAACTATTTATTTTGGTGAAATCGGACTCACCCCAAAAATTAGTTTGTACAACCAAAAAAAATTGTCGTTATTGAACTGTTGAACTAATTAATAACATTAATCAACCCAACCAACAAATTTTAGTTGTCACAACGAAATTTTATATACGGATAACTAAATTTATATAGTACTCCCGCTTTTAAAATTAGTTGTCACAACTAATGTGTAAATATGGAAAATTGAAAATTTTTTTTCAAGGCAATATTGTTTTTATTAATGATGCTATCTACAAATATTGCCAAAGCAATAATTTATTTGGTCCCAACTTGAAATTTTCATAGAGTAACAATTACGTATGTAGTCACCACATTGTGTTTATTATCTTTTTTCTGTACTTTCTAATTGTAAGAAAGAAATTGAATCATAAATAAGTAAACATTTTATATTTTTATCATTGCAGTTGTACATTAGAAAGTTTGAATGAACTGCTTATAATGCATGGCAAAATTAGCAAGTTGATTTGATAGAAATAACTTTAAAAAAGTCTGTTTCATTTCTAAAAAAAATGTCATATGTAATTTATACTTAGTAACGAAAAATATTCCTTCCTAGAGTCCCCATTTAAATAAAAAAATGAGTTGGTATTACTACTCTATTAGGTATGCGTAAACTAATTGGAATAAATTATCAGGGATATTATGGTTTCTTTAAAAAAAAATATTTCCAATGTCTTTGTTATCTCATGTTCTTTATAATACTTATGCAATACAAAACAGAAACACTAGATTTTTAACTTATTTTATTCAATCTTTTGGGTTGTTCAATTGCTTATAGAACTGAATTGTCCTTATTTAAATTTTCTTATCTGCAACTGCGATTATTAAAAAACAAAAAATATCCCCTGGACTTTCTATTTAAAATATACAGCTATATGAAATTTGTTGTACCTACTTGGTCAGATTAAAAAGTCATCAATATAACGTTCTTTTATAGAAATGGAACATAGAACAAAAACAAAACAAAAAAAATTTTTTAAGTTATTTCTCATCGGGTCACCTTACCATGCTTTATAAAATCTCATTTAAACTTTCTAATGTACAACTGCAATGATAAAAAATAAAATATTTACTTACTTATGATTTAACTTCCTTCTTCCAATAAGAACGTACACAAAAAAAAAGACAATAAACACAAATAAATTACACCAAATATTGTAACATCCATTTTCCACACGGGCACGGCCATAAAAATGGCCAATTATTGCCTTAAAAACACGAAAAAATGGACATGGAACCGCAAAAGCACCCTAATGTAAACATAACCTTCTGACAGCCCTGGCTAGAATGATGTCACATGTCACCCACCGGGCAAGGGCGTCAAGTCTTTGTTGATGCCGTTAGTTATAAATATGAAGAATAATATTACTTGAAAAGAAAACTTAGTTCTGGTAACTAAGAATGTATATTAATCAAAATTAACAAAATCATAGGGACTACAAATTCATAATGTGTTATTACAACAAGCTTAATTGATAAATACAAGTATGTAGGAACCTTGATGTAACATTTAAATAAGATATTATATACAGTGTAAAATTCAGCTAAACAAAATTTTTTATTTCTGCCAACTAATATGAAAACACGATATTTTCTTTGTTCTGATGGCATCATTTTTTGGTAAATATAACCAAAAATCTTTTTTGTTTTACTAACTAAAAATTGTTATTTTTGGTAACGTAAACACTAGAATAAATAAAAATTAGTACCAAATACCAAGTCATTTTTAAGAGTGTACGTCGCGCTATTTTTGATTATCGCTTCACCAAGCAGCGAAGTATTTATTCATTATAACGTCTAACCGTCTTGCTCCAAGTGAATTCTACTTGTACGAAGATAGTGAAAAGAAATTATTGTGTATCGCGTGTTTTTCTGGAGCGGTCGCAAAATTACCGCGACACTAGTGTAACAACAAAATTTATCTTTTTAATCGATTTTTCAGTCGCTAAAATCTCCGCACTTGCTGATACCTAAAACCGGATTTTCGATTCGCTAGAAATAATTATATTTGCCGCTGAATATAATAATAAATAAAGCAACGTTATTTCGTAACGATATTTTTTTGGTACGATGGGATGGTTTCACATAGGTTAGGTTAGAGTGTCAGACCTTTGGCTCTGGCCAAACAGTCTTACGTAATCCTATTAGGTCCGCTGTAATACGACACGTGTTCCGTAGAACCCACCTTCATCAGATCTCTGATGATTAGTGCGGTGTACACCGCAGAAGGATTTAAACAACTAATTCAAACATGTAAGTTGCTTAGTTCCTCCAGGCTATTGAAAAATGGTTCCCCCAGAGTAGTGAACCTTCTTCTTGGGAGGCCAGGGCATTCACACAGAAAATGTTGAATACTTTATTCCTCTTCCTCATCTTTGCAACTTCTGCAGAAGTCGTTAGTGGATATTTGCATACGTTCGGCATGTCTACCAAAACGGCAATGTCCGATAACAACCGCATTAATATTTCTCTGGTTTCACATAAGGAATCATTTGTACCAAGTAGCCGATATCGCAGTGACCTAGAATATTTCAGCAACGTAGGCTAATAAATTAATGCTCGGTCCAATCTCTAGGTACCGGTATCCGAATAAATCCCGGTAGAAACAATAAAGTTATATAAACTACGTCATGATCAATGAGTAGAGTCAAAATCAATCATGTAAAATACAGTGACGTAGCCGACAGTGGAGAGGAAACTTTAAAATGCTGCTACATATCTTAAAATAATTAATATGCTATGATTAAGGAACGTGTTAATGATATTCCTTTACTGGTTTTTGATGACGTCAAGCAGGTTTTGTGAGTGACGCCATCAATCATTGTAACAATATCTCGTATATATACGAAATTGGACTTTTCATGATTGATTTCTACTACTCTATTTAATATTAATTTACCGACAGGTATTGTTTTAAATCCCGGTATAAGTTACTATTGAGTATTGCTTTAATCTTCTTTAGTATTCTTAAGAATTTCGGTTAATAGTTGAAATTAAATATTTCTTAAATGTTTTCTTAATTCTCTTTTTATTTGCGTCTAACAATAATAATTCTTCCTTATTCTCATGCAGGAACTTTCATTATTAAGGCATACAATCCTATAATAATTTATTTGTTTCATGATTATGGTCTCTTTAAACAGCTCTAGAAACTTGTAGTTTTGGAAAACACGGAAAGCAATGCATGCAGGAGAGGGATTTTTATAAACGTTCTTACCTGTTTTATATTGTTTCCGCCTCCACCTCCGAAAATACAGAAATATTTTATTTCATAATAATTTAATTCCGATCTAATCGTTATATCTTTAATTCTTGGAGAGGCAGTGAGCCTTCCATGTCCTTTCTAATATTTACAAAATATCTTAGGTAGGAATTGCTTCACTACTGTGCCAAGTTCTTCGAAAATTTTAAATATTAGATCAATAACAAACATTATTGTTAGTAGGGATAGATGATTCGTTCTGCTTCAATTCCGGAGGTCCCTTTTGCGCATGCGCCGGCAGTGCACATGCTTGTGTCATCCGTCATACGTCATACTTTATCTTTCATATGTTAAACATCACACTTTTGGGCGTTAGCTACTTTGGCAATAATATTTATTATAGGCCACATGTTTAGGATGATGTCATATTATGTTTAGGAAAAGATGGCGGCTGTCAACTAGAATATGTCAAGGTCACCTGTCACTTGTCAAATGTTAAAATTAAAATCTAACACGTTTGTCGTGTTCAGGGTGACATAACAAGGCGTTTAGAGAAAACCCGAAGTCGATTGATCAACTGGTTCGGGAGATATAATTTTTTGGAATTATATGCCTAGCACCGAATTTTTCAAATATTTCACGTAATAACGGAGCTAGATGTATTAAACCATTAAGTCCTTAACCCGATAAAATTCGTACGATGCACTGACAATGTTTATTACCTAGTACATAAATTATATTTACATATCTCGTATAATACGGTGTTGTTAATACGCTGTTAAAATTGCGTCATCTTTATTTCCTATACAAGTCCAAGGTCAACTGCATAGCAGCTAAATGAACAGTGGATCTGCTGTTCATTTAGCTAATCCACTGTTCATTTATCTGAGCTGTTGTTCATTCAGCTAATCCGCTGTTCATTTAGCTGATTTACTGTTCATTTGCCTGCTATGCAGATGACCTTGGACTCGTATAGGAAATAAAGATAACGCAATTTTAAGAGCGTATTAACAATACCGTATTATACGAGGTATGTAAATATAATTAATATAATTGGTATATTCCTATTAAGAAATAATTATTGTCAGTGCAATGGTTTAATACATCTAGCTCCGTTATTCCTAGGGATGTTTAAAAAATTATTTTACTACTAGATCCATATGCCCCTATCTACAAAAATTTCCTTTCTTCGGTGCTAGGCATAAGGGTTGACCGATCAACTTCGGGGTTTCTTTAATCGCCTTGTTACGTCACCACGTTTTAGATTTTAATTTTAACATTTAACAAGTGACAGGTGACCTTGACATATTTTAATTAACAGTTAACAGCCGCCATCTTTTCCTATACATAATATGACGTCATCCTTAACACGTGGCCTATAATAAATATTATTGCCCAAGTAGCTCACGCCCAAGAGTGTAACGCTTGACATATGATAAATAAAGTATGCTGGATGACGTATCACAGACGACACACTCATGCGCACTGCCGGCGCATGCGCAGAAGGGACCTCCGGAATTGGCGCGGAACGAATCAGCTATCCCTACTATTGTTAATTATTAATATTAGACACATAATTTATGTCGACTTGTATCAAGATTTAAAGCAATAATTAACTAACCAGCAACTTTGACGGTGACATACATGACTGGCAGAAATACTTTTCTCACAATCAAAGTGATCCGGTTACATTAATTGTTAATTAACCAATTAGTCAACTTTGATTGTGAGTAAATAATGCCTGTCTATTATGTTACAGTCAAAGTTGCTGGTTAGATAATTATTGTTAAAAATATTTATGCAAACCGACAATAATCTGACAGTGAAACGTTATCTTTGTTATTATAGGTATACACAGATAATACAGGGTGTTCTCAAAGATGAGTCATTTATTTGAACAGGTTGTAGAACTCGTTAAAATAAGTACCAAAAATTATTTATATAAAAGTTTCAAAGTAAACAAGTTAACAATTAAAAAAATGTAAAATTTAAAAACTGTAAGACCTGACTTTTTGATATCCTCGACCACTGCGTTTTTTGTTTTGCAACTTACAATAAATCCATGCTTACCGGTAAAATGCATCCGGATGTTACAAAAATTGTTCAAAATTGTCACCATAAGTAAATTTACAAACATCCGCGGAGCCGGAAGATTTCTTAAAGAAAACCTTTCCGCGTACAAACGACATGCTGTGGCTACATTTTGTTGGCACTCCCCGTAAATTAATATTATGTCCACTAGTTTATTGTTTTCATAAACGTGTGCCATTTTTTTCGCACAAAATGCAACAAACTGAAATTCGCACTGAAAACCGTACAATGAATTAATGAATGATAAGGATGAGTAACTTGTATCTTACAAAAAAATGAGCCATACCAGTAAACAAAACATTGATAACGCAGTGGTCGAGAATATCAAAAAGTCAGGTCTTAATTTTACATTTTTTCAATTGTTAATAACTTCTTTACTCTGCAACTTTTATATAAATGATTTTTGGTACAATTTCTTATTTCTACAAGTTCTACCTGTTTAAATAAATGACTCTACTTTGAGAACAACCTGTATAAACAATTAATTAAGTAATTTTTAGGTTATATTTATCTGGATATGAATCATTGTACGATCTATCGGGATTTGTATCAACAGTGGTAAAACAAGACGTTAATACAGCAGTTTTCCTTGATTTTAGTAAATATCGGTAAATAAATACGCCATGAGCGTCATTTCTACCAGGATTTTTTCAGCAACCGTGACCGAGAGGCTAGAGTCAGCCATAAATTAATTTAATTTTCTCTTAAGAGTCAGGGATATCATTCGCCATTTCGTTTTATGATCAATATTTCGTTACTTTTCCCTTTTATCCAAATATCGGCCAAATACCCATATTTGAAGCATAATTACCTACAATTTAAAATTAAGCAAGTTTCAGTTTATTAAGTAATAAAAGCAGACAAAGATAAATGGATAATATTCACAAACTTTCGTATTTTGCTTTTATTAATAATTCATTAAACACAATAATTTCTTTAGGATTGAGGAAAAGGGAATATGTATTGCGTGTAAATATGTTCTTTATTAATATTATTTGCACTGGGAACACTTGTCCTTTGCTTTTATCACTATTTTTTTTTAATTCCGACGTGTCATAATGACATTATTATGGATTTTATTTTCAGTATCAAAATGACATACTTTATAGGACTAGTACTACAGTGAAAAATAGACACGAAAATGAAAAAATTTATTTAAAACAAAATGGAACAAAATTTAATGATTAAAATTAAAAGTAACATTATTACAATTTGTTAAATTGATGTTGGACATAGGAGTTAAAATTGTTGCATTGTTGTGATTTTTCATTGCTATGGTATCTGTTTCTTCTGAGGGAACGACAGTCGATGAAACACTCGATAATGATTTCTTCCCGAGAATGGCTGATGAAATTCTTTTCTTGTTTTCGCAAGAGTTCTCTATATATCCTTCAGCAACTGTGTCACTTTTCCAGCCACCATGGCGTTTATTAGTGTGAAGATCGACTCCTGAATCAGCCAGCAGTGAAGCTGAAGACCTCCGGAAACAATGACCTGTGTATTCGGCGGAATGGGGTAACTTTAAAAAAGCAGCGATCGTTTTGCACATATTTCCCAAAGTATGTATACCCACTGGTTGCTTGGTACATTTGTTGTTTCTAAATGATAGAAAAAAACGAGAAACTTCGGCATCGGGGGGTCTTATTGCTACATAGGTCCGAACAAGCTGCACCATATTTATTCCTTTGCCATCGCCAGGCGTTACGTAAAATTCTCGGGAAACGTTGGTTTTTGTACTAGGTATGAAAATTCGAAAAACAACCTTAAGTTTGTTAACTCAACTATTCGACATGCTTCACTTATACCTATTATCATTGACACTTTTAATAGCAAGTATGTTTTATTGTCTGTCTCTTGTAAAAACTTTGCAATATTTTCTTTAGTTAAAATTCTGTGTGTAAAAATCAGATTTTCGTTTTAAAAAAGCTATCAATTGATTGAACTTACTTATGTCGACGTTTTTCTTAAGTAATAGTGTACTCCTTAACATAGAGTAATAACTCCATAAACTCGAAGACTTTTTCTTCATTGATTCTTCCTTGAAATATGCCAAAAGTACCTTTCCGTGTACGATATTGACAACCTTCTGGGAACACCAAGTTTTGTAATTGGCATAAGTTTTTTCATATATGCCTTTAGACTTTTCAGGTAACAAACCAACAACTGCTTTATTGGCCAATTCTTCGATTTCTGATGGCAAATTATCCATATTAACCAGGACCACCCTGTAGATTAGATAATATTTTTAGATTATGTATCCTAAAAAACCCTTTAACTTTTGTATTACACTTTTTTCACTATCTTTGATAGTTTAGGTGCTATCTAAGACAGACACCTTACTGACACACCCTGTATAATTTTCTCAAATTTCTTCAGTTTAAAACTGTAGGTAATTGCTACTCAAAAACGGGTATTTGGCCCCTTTTTGAATAGATCGAAAAGGATAACAAATATTGATCATCATCATCATCATTAGACGTCACTCTTAATAGAGCCACTCTATATTTTACGAGTATATATTAAATTTGATAGAATTTTATTGTTTCAGATTGAGCTCCCTAAAATACTGAAAAGCTCCATAACGAAGTTTATGACAATGGATTATTCTGTAAATACTACAGTAATTAATGTGCTCTCCACCATCAATTACGTAACCCTCGTCAACAACGAGAACGTTTTGGAAACCTCAAGCAAGAATATTTCCAGCACGAGTGTATGGTTTATCGCAAATGCTACGAACGTTTCGCGGACTCAAAGTGTATTTGAAAGTCAGCTAATGATACCTTTGTACATTATCATTTTCATTCTGTCGGTGCTGGGGAATCTGCTAGTTTTATTTACGCTTATAAGAAACAAGAGAATGCGGACTGTAACAAACGTGTACCTGCTAAACTTGGTAAGTTCTACTTTTATTTTCTTTAGTTATCTTTTCAGATAATATACTATAACATAAATCATTATTTCATATTCGATAATAGGACTAACTAGGAACTAAAAATAGATAAAATTGACTTAAACCAAGGTATTTTTTAACGATGTTATTAGAAAATTCGTTACCAGGGTCACACTGGGGTTTCAAAATTCGGAAACACGAGTTAGTAGAATGATACTATAATGTACTTACTTTTTTAATTAAAATTGGCCAAACATCATTAAACAAGAGATTTTGAGATTAGATAAGAAGACCATTCAGGAAAAATAGGAATTTACTGGGAAAGATTAATAAATTCAAAATTAATTTTTTCTTAATATTTTTATACTTTAGAATTAATTATAGTACTATTTCCTCTCAGCATAAACAATATATTATTTTAATTAATAATAACAATAAAATACTAATCTTTATACAGGGTGCTACAAATTCGTGTGCGTACAAGGGGATCTCGAACACGGTAAGAGGTTGAGGCAAAGCTGCGTATTTTGGGTTTTAATAATTTGACGAAAAGAATTTAATTATTCCTGCTTTTGGAGATATCCGAAAAAAACAGAAATTTCTATTTTTGGTTTTTAATTTTTTGCGCTTTCATTTTTGACTTGGGAAAAAATAAAAAACACTTTTTCATAGCCGTTTTTTATGTTCTATAATGTGGTATTATTAGTTTTCAAATTTGACGTTTCGTTTTTTAGTTACCAACATCAAGTCAATTTTTTTAATTACGGACCTGGAATTTTAAATACAGTTTACAAGTTTTTAATGTTTTAACATTTTATCATCTAATAACACATTTTTCAAATTATCATTTTCTGTTCATTACGGTCCTGAACATTTAGAGCCAAACTAAAAAACAAAAGATTTCTGATTTGAAAAATCCGTCCATTTTTACTCAAAGAGGCCTGATAATTGATATTTTGTAAGAAAAAAGACCCAAAGTCTCGGCCTCAAATATATTTCTGTCTGTTTATTTTTGTTACATGTTTCGCCTGAAACTAGCATCGTCAGATCTTCTAAATAGTAAAAAAAAAAGAAATTGTTTTTGAAATAAACATAAGGGTAGTAAGTAAGTAACCTAGACTAACACTACAGTTACATTTTCTTCACTCGGTAGCAATATTTTTTCTGTTTTACAGTATTTCGGTCCAGGTCTAAGGCAAAAACCATATGACTTAAGATATAGCACGTTATATTAATAAAATAACTAATAAAAAATAGAATTACTTCTTATGCCCTAAAAACTGGCTTCCTTCCTAGAGTATTGTGACGGTAAATCTTATTCAAAACTACAATATTATTATTAATTATACAGCGAGAATGCTACAATGCTTAAACACAGAGGTTAATGGCAGAACACACACCGCTGCGGTGATTTCCCGCTGTGACAGCGTTTTATTTTGACAACGACCTTTGCGCTGTTGTCACAGCTCACCACGTGTTTTATGTTACCTGTTCGATTGTTGTGATAAAGCGGTCCTCACATGATCAATCTTAATGTCAATATTTATATTGTCAATATAGTGATCTTTCGTCTAGCTGACGCTTATCAGCTAGACTTCGTATATAATTATATAAGTATATTCACAAATATTTAGTCGCCACGAAATTTCGCATCGGTGTAATTTAAAAAGATAAGTAACAAACAAAAAGGTTTGTATACATATATAATTTTATCAAATTTTTCTGATTGTGAGAAAAAATTTTTAAAAACACGCTGGCAAAAAGAATTGTTATCGCAACAAAAGAAATACGCCCGTTTACACGTACTACATTTTATTTTGGAAACGGACCCTGAAGATTATTGTAACTATGTTCGAATAAATACCGATGTATAATATGAATAACTATTACATATTTATTTATTATATTAACCCTTTATATTAAAAAGCAGAATACAATTATGAGATAAGCAATATCGGCTCATAAACATCTTGTGCAGCACAACCTGATCGTTTCAAGTCTTTATTTAAAAAAAATTCTTTTCTGTAATTTGTTCTGAGACCTTATATTCTTTTTTACATCTTTGATTTTCGCATCTTTTTTTATGTTTTTATAAGTTTATAATAATTTCTTGTAGCCAACTGTCTTCCTTTCTCTATTACTATAGACTTTTGAAGAATCCCATAACTCTGGCATTTCACGATAAGCCGCAATAAAGTTTTTTAATATGATGTTTTCACTGCCCTCTTAAAAATAACATGGTATGGATTACTAAAATTTGGTTCCGACAACTATTTATTTGCGTGAAATCGGACTCCAAACTGACCCAAAAATTAGTCTGTACAACCAAAAAAAATTATTGTAATTAAACTGTTGAACTAATTAATAACATTAACCAACCCAACCTACAAATTTTAGTTGTCACAATGAAATTTTATATATGAATAACTAAATATTATATGGTCCTCCCGCTTTTAAACCACACCTATTAGTTGTCACAACTAATGTGTAAATATGGAAAATTGAAATTTTTTTTTCTAGGAAATATTGTTTTTGTTAATAATGCAATCTACAAATATTGCCAAAGCAATAATTTATTTGGTCCCAACTTGAAATTTTCATAGAGTAACAATTACGTATGTAGTCACAACATTGTGTTTATTATCTTTTTTCTGTACTTTCTAATTGTAAGAAAGAAGTGGAATCATAAATAAGTAAACATTTTATATTTTTATCATTGCAGTTGTACATTAGAAAGTTTGAATGAACTGCTTATAACGCATGGCAAAATTAGCAAGTTGATTTGATAGAAATAACTTTAAAAAAGTCTGTTTCATTTCTAAAAAAAATGTCATATGTAATTTATACTTAGTAACGAAAAATATTCCTTCCTAGAGTCCCCATTTAAATAAAAAAATGCGTTGGTATTACTACTCTATTAGGTATGCGTCAACTAATTGGAATAAATTATCAGAGATATTATGGTCTCTTAAAAAAAAATTATTTCCAATGTCCTTGTTGTCTTATGTTTTTTATAATGCATACTAACGCAATACAAAACAGAAACACTAGATTTTTAACTTATTTTAATCAACCTTTTGGTACAGAATATATAGCTATATATTCTGTGCTTTTGGGTTGTTCAATTGCTTATAGAACTGAATTGTCCTTATTTAAATTTTTTTATCTGCAACTGCGATTATTAAAAAACAAAAAATATCCCCTGGACCTTCTATTTAAAATATACAGCTACCTATATGAAATTTGTTGTACTTGGTCAGATTAAAAAGTCATCAATATGACGTTCTTTTATAGAAATGAAACATAGAACACAAACAAAACAAAAAAAAATATTTTAAAGTTATTTCTCATCGGGTCACCTTGCCATGCATTATAAAAAGCTCATTTAAACTTTCTAATATACAACTGCAATGTTGAAAAATAAAATGTTTACTTACTTATGATTTAACTTCCTTCTGCCAATAAGAACGTACACAAGAAAAACAATAAACACAAATAAATTACACCAAATATTGTCACATCCATTGTTCACACGGCCATGGAAATGGCCGATTATTGCCTTAAAAACACGAAAAAAGAGACACGGAACCGCAAAAGCTCCCTAACATAACATAACCTCTGGCAGTTCTGGCTAGAATAATGTGATATCACCCATCGACCACCGTCAAGGGCGTCAAGTCTCTGTTGTAATGTAATATGAAGTAATATGTAGTATATTATAAATTACTTGAAATGAAAAGTTATTTCTGGTAACTAAGAATGTATATTAATCAAAATTAATAAAATGATAGAGACTACAAATTCATAATGTGTTATTACAACAAGCTTGATTGATAAATACAAGTTTGTAGGAACCTTGCAGGGCCCGCTCTAGGGGGCGGCAACCTGGGCCCCTGCCCAGGGCGGCAAGTTGGAAGAGCGGCATGAAAAATCCAAAAAAATACCATAAATCCCGGTTTTGCCTACCTATACGTTCCTAGGTATATATGAAGATTGAACCATTCCAATTCCCAGTTAACAAATTTAATTTCCTTTGTTTTGCCGTGCTGTCTTATTTTTAAAACAGTGACAATTTCGACGGATCCCTTTTCTTTTTAATATTATAATAATATCAAGCAATTCCGCGACAAAACAAGCCGAACAACGCCGGCACCGGCACCGGTACTTTTTTTGGTCATGGCGGCGTCGCAGCAAAGGACAAGCCGGCGCGCGGCGAGGAATAGACAGACAATTTGCTGTTGTGGTAGGTATAAAATGAAGAAGGGATGAAAAAGGCGGCAATTTCTTGTTTTGCCCAGGGCGGCGTTATTGCTAGAGCGGGCCCTGGAACCTTGATATAAGATTTAAATATGATATTTACAGAGTAAAATCCAGCTAAACAAAATATTTTATTTCTGCCAACTAATATGAAAACAAGATATTTTCTTTGTTCTGATACAGTCAGTACTTAACATAAAGCTATAAGCAACACACTTATAATACAATTTTAATTTAATTGCATTTAAGAAACTCCAATTTTAAGATCAGCAGATCTTACATGGAGTGATATTTTAGCCATCACCATGTATAAAAAAGACATAAAGTAAAGTTAAACACATTGTTCTAAGGAGTCCAAGAGACAATAAACTAACTATAATATATACGAGGCGGAAACGGACAAAAAGAAACCCAAAAAGGCTCTATAAAATATTGTCACGTGGGGAAGAATTAAAGGCGACAAGTCTCCATAACACCTACTTTATTATATAATATGAAACGCTTACATAAAATTAGGTTTTACTTACAGTAACATTATTGGTTAGGGACGAGCACTCTAGGGCAAAGGGCTGATAATTGGAACAGGACTCTGCGCGGCTACTGACCCAATATTACTTATCTGGACCGAGTCGTATCTACCCAAAATGGTGTCGACCGGAATGGTATCGACCGGAATGGTCGAGACCCGAATGGTCCCGACCCGATGGTGGTGACCTGAATGGTCTTGACCGAGTGGTATCGACTGAGTGGTCTCTTTTGCATAGTACCGGCCTGCTATTTATACCAATCAGTTTTAATAACCCAGTTATTGATTGGTAACAAAATGCAAGCTCGGCAATATGCTAAGATAGCATCCTTGTAGTCTGCATGTTTTGATAACAAATAATTGGGTCAGTAGGTATATTTAATATTAACTTTTTAAATAATAAAATTGAATTTTTGATAAAATATTCATATATGTCTATATATGACAATATAATGGACAGCCTAGTTTACTTATTTTATTTTTATTGTATACTTTTCTATTAATTGTTGTAGGCTGAATGTCAGGTAAATAAGGGCTTATCTCAATCAATTAACCATATTACTTTTATATTGTAAACTAAATTACTTACTAATTAATATGGTATAACTTTAACTTTAACGGAACTTGAGTTGTCTTTCGAGTTAATATACCTGAAAATAGAAAAACAGTACCTGAGCAACCAATTCAGCCATAATCAACTTTAAATAAACATGGCCAGACTATTAGCATAATTCTGTAAATCAGTTTTTATCGATATCACTGTTATTTGAAACACTGATGTAGTGCAATGTAATCTTTATATCCATAATTATAAATTATGAATATTATATAATACATCTTATTTATTATTCTAAAACTTTAACTTAAAAATTTAGCTATTTAATAGATAATTCCCCTCAGGAATATCTGTAGTATTTTACACTGTAAACCAACATGTGAAACAAGCCACAGCAAAAGACAAAATAAGAATGTAAAACGTCTGTTCTTTAGATGTGCAATGGGTACTACAAAATACCAGTCCAAAATGCCTGATGTGTAATAGATATTACAAAATACCCATTCAGAGTGTAATGAGTATTACAAAGTGTCCATTCAATATAATATATGTAATGAGCATAACAAAATATCCATTCAGTGTGTAATGAACATTACCATATTGCCCATTCAATGTGTAATCAAAGATACTTCGTAAATAAACAATTGAATTGTCATTTTAATAAGATGTACATTATAATCATCTTTAAAAACAAGATCGACAAATATTAAAGAAGTTCATTAAAATGTGTAAATCGAGTCGCCCGTGAGAAACACTCACCGTTACTATTAAATATTAAAATAGTTAACTTATGTAAGTCAGGTGGCCCGTGATAAAGCATTCACTTGAACGGCAGTAGAGTTTTGGACTTGCATTGTCTTTATTTGTTTTGAATCACTACGTTTCAACTGGTAAGCATCTCCAGTCGTCTTCAGGTGAGTACTGTTGTAGTAAGTATTTACCTGAAGACGACTGGAGATGCTTACCAGTTGAAACGTAGTGATTCTAAACAAATAAAGACAATGCAAGTCCAAAACTCTACTGCCGTTCAAGAAACGTCATTGTCTCCCACCTTTAAACAGACAAGGCATTTACTGTTACACTTAAATATAAAACTAGATAAATTGGGAAATCGAATTGCCCGTAAGAAAATACTCACCATTAATAAAATATAATACAATCTATCCACAGCAAAACACAATCACTGTCAACTGTTCAAACTACTCTAAATATAAATAGGTAAGCTTTAACGCTCTTTTAACTAACTGTGTTTATTCTTTTAAGCTATTAATACCTATTCATTTGGTTTTAATTTATTACCAAAACATTGGGGCTACGTGCCAAACAAGGTCCGGCATTTTCTACGTGAGTCTGCATAAAACAATCATAATAATAATATAGATAGAAAACTGATTCTTACAAAATGGAATAGTTTAATAGAATTTTGATGAAAATATGGTCGTTTCAAATTCAATTATTTTTTTACATATACCATAAATAATGGAAGTACATACATTTTAATTTCTTAATAGTTTTGTAAAATAAGTGGTCCTAACATATTATAGTAAAGTTATATTAATATCCCATAGGCAAAACCTTCATAATGACATTTTCAACTCACCTAACCAAATTTGTTTAGGCTGGTAAATCTAAATTTGTACTTAGTTTAGTTTGGACCTTTAGTAATATGTTTATGTCCACATTTTGACCTTTAACTTTGCTGACTAATATACAGGGTCCTGCCTGCACCTCACCTCCAGTTTTCTATAGCTCACTTATTAATTAAGTTAGGATTTTGATATATTGCAGACTTTATCTCTATCCTGAGGCGAATTTCAGGAAATTATTTTTGTTATACAGGGTGTTTCAAAAAATTGTGACATCATAAGGATCTATTTTTGTAGATAACATGCTATATATATTATTATCTACTTATTTGGATGCCCCTTATAGTTGCCTTCATTCCCCTAAAATTTTAATGAATTCGGTTTAGTATTATTATAGGCGAAAAAAAATAAACAATAAGAAAAATCAGTTTTAAAAATTAATAAAAAATATAAATAATGCCTCGTTAATAAAATTATACAAAGAAACTTAATAAATAAGGTCGAACAGTCTCGTTAACCAAGTTTGATTAATACGAATTGTACAGGGTGTCCAAAGTTTAGTGTCAAACTTTGAAAAAATTAAGGCAATTTATTTTTATTATTTCAAATTAGAACCTCGAAACTCAGAAAACGGGTTTATGGTTTAACATGTTAGACCGAAAGTTGCAACTTTTAGAAAAAAAAACGAACTTTATATCCATAATTAACAGAACCCTTTAATTAATAATAGACCGACCTATTTTACTTTCTGTTTCTGGTATGATTATGCATTTGCCAGTTGTGATATGCATCCAGCCAGTAATTGTATGGACTATAGTATGGGGGAGTGCGAGAACCCCAGTCAGGGCCTCAATTCTTTAAGTGGTAGAATGTATTCTCTTTGGGAAATATTCCGCTCTCAATGTGCCTACGGTAATTCCCAAGACCCACTTCTTTTAAATTCTTGAGTTAAACTGAAATTTCAGTGTTCTGATTGGAAACTTTCCCTACGAAATGTGTTCGATAATACAAGAACGTCATTTTCATAGGAAAAATGGCATATCCCCATGGGACCCCGCACAAAGCTTTTGGGAAATGGCTTTCGGCTAATTTTTTTGAATTTTTAGTATTTACTAGATCTTGTCGTCCTGATTAAAAGTGTCCATGCCCGTAATTTAATCTTATGACTAGTTTCTATTATGTTATGGCCTTTTAAATTTGACAACTTCTTACTTTAAGATTTTATGCATTGTCTGGAGTTTTCGATTGTTTCTTAAAAACTATCAACTCTTTTATTTTTTTTATCAAGATCTAAAAAATACTAAAAATTTAGAAAAATTACCCGAAAGCCATTTCCTATAAGCTTTGTGCGGGGTCCTTCTTATTGACGTCAAATATTAAAAAGCAGTGTCAACCATCGAAGGTTAAAGATGGATGTTTCCATCGATGTTTGTGACCCTTAATATCGATTGCAAAATACTTTCTGGCGAATTAAAACGAACCTTAGTACCAAAATAAGTTATTTTTTTATATACCCCCTTATGGTTCTTTCTCGGGAGCAGTTGGTCTTATGATTCTTGCGTTTGTAGTGTAACAATCACAAGGATCTTTCGGATAGTACTGGTCAAACTTTTGGGGCAATAAAAGTCATCGGTTTATGTGCTTAATTTTTGTATTTAATAAACATGTGCTTTATTTCTTTCTTGTTTTCAAAAACAAAACCTAAAGTATTATTTGCTATTTAAAAAGCATTTAAAATGGACTGACCGGAATTACCCGAAGGTTAGGGGAATACTGGTCAATGACACCTCATTAGTCAGATCCTATTTTCTTCCTTCAGGTCAATTAATTTCATATTAATGAAAAACCATGATCTAATGGATGGGTCAGGCCGTCTACTTTGTGTTCTAAGGACTAATATTTTATTAATTACACGTAATTTAGATTAAGTAACCTCCCCCATTCTCCCCTACTAATTTAAAATAGCTTAATAGGAGGAAATAAAAGGGGGTGAAATTAAAAAACATATCAAAAATAGTCGTAAACAAGGAAGGGGCAACTAGCTTCGGAGATGCATCTCTCTTACATTACAAAATAATAACAAAGGCAGGTCCAATAACTCTTTTATTGTATTTGTTTATTGCTGAAGCTGCCGCGTCTGCCTCGTTCTTATATCAACAGAATACATTACATTTAAAACATACTATAACTAAATAACTAAAAAACCAATGGGCTCTCCTTTATCACCATTAATAACCAAACTTTTTATGACATATTACGAAAACAAATTATTTAATGTAAAAAAATCCACTAATTAAAAATATTTTTTTTTGCGCAGGTATGTCGATGACGTGTTTTGTGTGTGGGCCGGGTAGGGATCTACACCTACACCAAATTTCTTTTTTTTTCCTAATTGCTTAAATAATAATATTAATCAGTTTACCATAGAAAAAGAAACAGATCACCAAATTAACTTCCTAGACCTCAAAATAAACAAATTAAAATTCTACAAAATTTATAGAAAACCAACTACCACAGATATAGTCATACCCGCGGACTCAAAACATCCCCTATAAACTAAACTAGCTGCATTCAATAGTATTATACATAGATTAGTAAATATTCCTCTTTCAGATATTGATTATCAAAACGAACTAAATAGGTATTATAAAAACAATTGCTACAAATAACGGATACAAAACAAAAACTGTAGACAAAATAATCAAGGAAAAACTAAGACAAGAGACACAAAAACTTCTCTACCGGGGTCACCCCGTTCCAACAAATCGAAAATACAACACAATCAGGACATACAAGCCAAAATATCACTAAAAAACTTAAAAGTCAAAATATGATCCTCATACAAGTCAACAAAAACAACTTAAATAAACGCTTTTTTAATGCCAAAATAGAAACCCAGAACAAACGTTCACAAAGTGGGGCCTACAATGTGATAACTGTGATCGACAAACATGCAGAAATTTCAACACTTTGCGTAAAGAACACAAAACGTCTATTTAAAAAAACCAAACAGGAATAGCGGACCACTGCAGACAGAAAAACCACACAATTTTTAACAAAATAAAACCTATATACATACAAAACAAAAGCAGAAAACTAAACCTACTGGAAATAATTGCTATCAAAAAAGCCATAAAAAACAAATGTACAGGTCATGCAATGTAGCATGAGCCCTGAGATGCGCAGAAGAAAGAAAAGGAGAGTCAGTGGACGACAGAGATACCTAATACCGAATTTTAGTAAAGTACAGTCCGCGTAGAAAATAAAAGTGGGATTTGATTGATAAAGCCGTACTGACTGCTAATCGTGTTTGCTAATTGGGCCCTGTTATGCAAAAATCAACCAACCAACAAAATAGTTAATTCCTTTTAATTATTTTTATAATAATTTAAATTATCGGAAATTTTTTCAACACTAAACTTAACTATTCAATATGTAAATTATATTGTAATTCTATTATTCTAACAGTAAAATTATTTTATATATTTTGACCATGCAAACTTAGATACATTGAGGGTTAGTTGCTTTTTGCATAATATGGCCTAATTATGTGTTTATTATGCTTTTATGGCTGCCCTTTCTCGAAACAATATACATATTTGCATCTATTCATATGTGTTTAAATTGTTGGTAATCCTCAGTAATGGGGTTTCCATATTTAATGAGCATTTATTACTTCGCATCCCTGTTTTTTTTTATAATTTTATTATGGCCGACACAATTTCGGCTTTATATAATTAAAGATGTATGTACATAACATATTAAGAGTCTAAGTTTTAAAAGTACATGTATGACTATTATATAATATTTATCAGTTTCATCTGTCTAGTTCTTCTATTCCGGACAGAGAACCCTCGCTTACATAATCATCAGAGTCTTCGCTTGAACTGCTGTCAGTGTCATTCAAATGTATTATTAGGTTTTCTACAACAATATCCACCATGGGTTCGTTTTCCATATACTCTAATTCAAATCTTTTTGCTCGCTCGCAACGTGTTTTCCACTGGTCCACCGAAAATTGTTCAAAAAAAGTATCGGTTAATTTCATAACATCTGTTAGATTAACCGTGACATTTCTTGTGGCCACAAACTCTTTCAGCCCTTTGATACAGGTTGTTTTACGCCTTCGTCTGTTTCATCGTTCCAAGCTTTTTGGTGTGTATGATGAATGTATATCGTTTCATCCATATAAACAATTGGCCGTCCTTCTGCACGGAAAACTCTCATTTTCTTTAAAAATTGGATACGGAGATGCCTTACGTCAGGTTTCTCCATTAAAATTTTTTTATTGGTTTTGATTTTTCTTCAACGAAATCCAATTTTTCTTATTTCTTTTCTTAAACTGTTCAAGCATACCTGGTAATTGATATCATTTTGAAATTTTTTATGAATTCTCGCTAGAGTTGGCACTTGCTTTTCTGTTTTATGAAAATTGTGAATTGTTCTGCGTAAAACACCTTGAAAACCAACGTCCAAGACTATTTTGCTTTTTCTGTTTTCACCCTTTTTGTTTGGCGTGGAAAAAGATTTAACTGCTCCGGATTCGATATTTTTGGCTTCTTGCTTAATTCGTTTAATTGCGCTTAGACTAATCTTTGTAGCGGCTGAAACACGTTCGTGAACCTTCCTGATATCAATTTCTGGTCTTCCTGTATCTGCCTCTTGTTGCATAAATTTTATTAAATTATAAACTATTTCACGGCTTTGACCGCTCAATACTCGGTTTAAGACTTTACTTTTAAAAGGCATTATTACAAATAAATATAGTAATAACTTTTTTTCCAATGAACGTCCTACTTTTCTGACAGACTGTACAGAAGTGTGCGTTTTAAAGATCATCACAATAATGAGCTCTCGGCTAGCTCCTCCCACCTGTTTACTGCGCACCCAAAAGTCAGAGCTCAAGCTATATTGCACGAGCTGTAATGGTGTTAATAATCAAACCGAAATACCTTCAAGTGCTAATCTCATTCTCAATAGCACACTAATTTGAAGAAATATTCATCTGTACCTTAAAATTAAAATAGACTTTTAACAATGTATATCCTAATTTTAATTTTATTACATACCCATCTGTTAAAACACAAATACCATTGTTATGTCACGTAGAATTTTAAAAAATAATTATTCACAATGTAAACCTTAATTTTAATTTTATTACTTATCCAAGACATAAATACGATAATAACAACACTTAGAATTTAGTAGCTTTTTGTACTCATTACCTTTGAGAATTATCTGAAAAAGATCGAAATACATGTCAGGAAACTGAATTAAAAAACTGTGAAACATAACAAGAAACCACTGTTTTATTTTCCATATAATTGAGATTTAGTTTCACCAAGAAGGTAGCCCAGCTCAAATAAGTTATATAACTAAAAATTCCAAACCGACCTTGTTGCAGCAAAAGCTTTAATTATCATATATTTTTCGACAAACTAGTAGGTAATCTACGCGCTAGCAACACGTTTTCTAAATAATTTTATAATGAAATTTATTTTAAAATATCCCTGACATTAATGCTGGAAATCGAAATACCTACAAAATATGAATAATTACGTTAGTAAATATAAATAGTGCTGTTTTTTTTTAGTGTTTGCACATTAAGCGGGATTCCCAGCTGGTTATGCAGTTTGAACAAGCGTTTTAATTGTAACATGCTTTTAAAATACACACTTTCGTAAAACCAGGCAAATTAATAAATATTGACAATATTAACGAAATGACTAAATATTATAGTAGACATACATTTTCACGAACTTTTCATATCGACGCCGATAAGATATTTTAAATATACAGGGTGGCCCGCTCTCGACGCAGGATTCCATAGCATCTAACTACTCAACTAATTATTTATTATCTTAAAGTTATAACTTGCGGTTTAACATGTTAAACCATTCATTTGTTTTAACCTGTTAACCTGGAAGTTATAACTTTTAGATAGAGAATAAGAAACTGAGATAGGGAGGTGAAAACGATTTTTCTCTAAGATGCGCCATTACAATGCTACAGCCTGTTAAAGTCTGACTGTGAGGAAATAGAAAAAGTTTTTCGGATATGCCCTGACTATTTAGAACACCTTGTATAAATTTAAATTGTAGATTTAAGGAGGCATCTTCTAATGTTTTTAAAAAATATTAAAAAGTTGAGTAGTTTAGTAGCTGCGTTGAAAGCGGGCCACTTTGTATTTGTTTGGTTTATCAGTTTTAAAATATAATTTTTGGTTGCAAAAACAATCATTTTTAGGTTACACAATCAAGTTGCCTGGTCAGAAAATCAAGAGTTAAGGTAACCGGATCACCTTGATTGTGAAAAATTATTTCTGACATTTTTCTTTTTGTCACAGTCAAGGTTAACTAATTAGTTAATTCTTGATTTAAGTCTTTGTGCAATCCAATATTAATGATCAAGAATAATTGCACATACAATTACATTTTTTTTGTGTAGATTCAAAAAAAAACTGGTCAATATAGACACAATCATTCACTGAGAAATTCCTTAAGGCCTTTTTACATTAAGTACAAGTTCTGAGTGCAAGTGCAAGTAAATAGTCGCTTTAAATGGGAAAAATTGCATCAGATGATTAAGGCGCATCCTTCCAGGCACATTTTCTTGAAATTGTATGTAAATGTAAAAAGGCCTTTATAGGAATTCACATACTCTCTATACAACTGTTTAATACTATATGGATGGTGTTATGCTGGGTATGGAATAATACGAGCCTATTACTGCATATTTTGCTTTAGCATTTATTGGTAAAGTCAAACAGTGAACAAGTGTTGTATTATCGCATGCCCAGCATGTAATTTTTAAATTTATGTTTTTTAACCCAAAGAATCTAGATTTATAGTCCTTAGGATGACCTAATGTAGGTCGAAACGTCGACTAATAAATAATTTGATCGTCTAAGGTTTATTATTGACCAGTATCCAACAAACTCTATAAAGATAAACTTAACTTTAGTCACAAAACGCAAGTCAAATTTTATTTCTGTTATGTTGCATGCAGTAAATAAAGATCTTATCCCCCTTAACATATTTAATTTTTGTGACTTTTTCTTTGAAAAAATAGTTAGAAGAAACAAATAGTTATTATCCTAACAAGTGCGGAAAGAGCCAGAGACCGGAACGACGCGAAGCGGAGTTCGGGTAAGCAGTCGAGTGCGAGAAAGTGTCTTTCCGCATGAGTTAGGATCAACATTTTTTCTACAAGCGTTAGAAAACAAGCATTAGAAAAACTACCACAAAATATTTCTAAAAATATAATTTTACTAAAAAACAAACAGATTTAATTTCTACTTATAAATAATATTTATATTAAAAGTACAATTTGATGCACTATGCAAATTGATTGTGGATGCCAGACAGGTTGAAGCAATCGAAGCCAACTGATCTTAAGGAGAGGATGGTTTTGTGAAACTGTGGAGTTGGGTCGCGGTTTCTTGATGTAGGCAGTAACTTTATAGTATTTACTGATATCTAAATTTTTCTTAACCTTAAGTACACTTTTTAAGATGAATTATCGACCATAAGGTATTTGGCGTCCAAAGTTTAGACATTTTCAAGACATGCCAAAAGTAGGTACTTCTTCTCTTGGTGCTTTTGCTTTTTCGCTTCACATCAACTAACAAAATGTTCGTATTGTTTTTAATACCTGACTAATGACTTTTTTGGTAGTAAATCCAAATTTGCGACACTTGCAGCTTCTAGAAGCTCATCATGAACTATTGTAAGGTGTCATTTTGATAATTAAATTTTACGTGTGTGTCGTGGTTACCATGTTAACATCTATGTACGGGGTTTTTGAAATAAACCGTTGTAAATCAGTTTTTTTTTTTCAAATGTTTATAATAAACTGCAAAAATTAGTGTTTCTGTAATATACCTCATTTATTGTCACTAAAAATGAGTCTAAAAATTCATATTTTATTCATTATAGTTGTATTTTATTATAAAATTACAGAAAAAATTTTCCGGTACACCGTGCGGGAAAACTTTTCCCACGCCGTGCGGGAAAATGAGTCTTTCAGAATCAAAACGAGTGCGGAAAAACGGCAAATTGCGCACGCTTGTAGAAAAAAATATTTTCCAAAAAATCAAAACATACTCGATCATACTAACTGTCACTTTTCAGCTAGTTCAGTAAAAGTCTCCGGGCAAGACCCTTTTCAGGCACAAATTGGCAGCATTTCCAAATAAAGTAATATCAAAAATAATTAATAATTTCCTACAACAAAGGAATTTTCATTAACTTGGCCCTTTGGGGTTTTTGTGATCAACGAGGCAGAAACTATGCTTTTTACAGTTGTAATATTTTCACTTATTTTTTCGACATCAGTATTATAATATAAAATAATATTTTTTCTTACTTTAACGGCTCGATTGAAGAAATACGCAGTCAGTAGCGTAGCCACTCTTGGTGAACATACAGGGTACATTAGAGAACTACACTTTCAAAACTTTCCTATGTATAGTTGAAATAGCCGAGAGGAAAGAGGAAAAATTTCTTTTACAAAATTATGGTAGAATACTTAAAAATTTTAACCTATAGAATTAACAATGCTGTATTTTTAAAAATAAAGTAGAGAGTTTAGCGTCCGTATAAGTAAATAGGAAAAAGTTTTTTAGCGGCAGGCGGACAAAGTGGTGCATCCATCTTTTGCATTAAAGTACACAGGGACGCCAAAGGTAATGGGTTCCCTGGGGCACAGGTAGACAATGACAGGCTCTTTCGTTCTTGTTAGAACTCATCAGAAAGCCATAACCTGGAAGTAACTCCAAGTACAACGAGACTGTTCTTTCAAGGCATTTTTAAGAAATAAAAACGCGATGAAACCCCAGTAACGCCATCAGTAGGAATCAACTCAATGCAAAAGAAATAGTCATCTAACGTGAAAACATAGAACTAATAAACCAAAGTACGGTGGCCAACAAACACCAGTATAGGAAACTTTTACGCTTCACTAAATTTTATCTATGGGTTTGTAGATTCAAATATAGATCGCGCCGTGTAGCCCACTGGCGGTGCCGATCCATTCCGTATACAATACCCTCTGCACCCCGGGGTCATCCCCTTAAAAATTTTAAATGACAAGGGGTATCAAGTAATAGCTTGTTTGAAAGGTCTTTCAAAGTGCTTTATTTTGAAGTTTTTTTTAAATCGGTCGATTCGTTTTTGAGAAAATTAGAAAAATTTTTATTTTTTTAAATTTGTTCAGATAGAAAAAAAAACACACGAAAATATCACTTTTTATTTCAATAAGTGTTCAAAATGTTGCCCGTTATTGGCCAAACAATGATTTAGGCGATGTTCAAATTCCCGACGGACATTTTCAAAAACATGTTGTGGGAGATCATGGCAGCTTCCGATGATGCGTTGACGAAGTTCATCCAAAGTGTCAGGTTGGAGAGTGAACACAATAGATTTCAAATGGCCCCATAGAAAAAAGTCAGGAGATTTAGCAGGCCATTCTATAGGCCCTCTTCGCCCTATCCAATTATCTGGAAACTCGTCGTCTAGCCATTGCCGAACCGGAAAAACATAGTGAAGAGGGGCGCCGTCTTGCTGGAAATATATTTGATAATGACCCAAAACTTCAACTTGAGCGGCTTCATCAAAAACTCTACGATGATTACGTTTTTTATTTGCAACAGATCCAGTTTGAGTAAATTTAGTAACAAGGTCCAAAACATACCTATGCGAAGTTATCTTTTCCGGATGTCTGGCGTTAAATGTGACGGCAGTTTGCAAGCACATTGATTTTGGGCACCATAAATTAGAATCATTTCCACTCTTTCGGCTAGTGTGTAAACCATTTTGGAAGTAAAATGTGATTTAATAAATTAATTTTCACTATCCCGAGATTGTCACAAAGGTAACTGACAGCAAATTCAATTCTTTCTTTTCCTTAGCAACTATAAAAAACTAAACAGGAATAAGAATAAGTACAGTTCGCCCATGTTATCTATGTTGATAAAAAGGAGGAAAAAAATTCCGGTTGTTATTTGGTTGCTGCCACGTAAATCTTCCAAATTGCTGTTTATGTTTTTTTTTAACACTTATTGAAATAAAAAGGGATATTTTCGTGTGTTTTTTTTCTATCTGAACAAATTAAGATAAATAAAGATTTTTCCAATTTTCTCGAAAACGAATCTACCTATTTTAAAAAATCAAACGTCAAAATAAAGCACTTTGAAAGACCTTTCAAACAAGCTATTACTTGATACCCCTTGTCATTTAAAATTTTTAAGGGGTTGACCCCGGGGGGCAGAGGGTAAAAGGGGGTGAAGTAGTTTTTGGTTAAAAAGTTGTCCCCTTTGGCACATCTTTTGACGTGTCTCGGCGTTTTTAGTTTTAAACAGTGGATTTCGATAAATCCATGGTGGAAAGTTTTCAAATGAACACCCTGTATATACAAGCCATAAACAGAATCAAAGTACCGATTTTTTCTAAATAAATTTTTATTATTATATTCGTTAAATTGCGAGATTTAAAATTATTACCTTCAGGCACGTACCTCTGAAACTGAAGCATTTCTTTTCCAGTGAACAAGCATCAGGGTCCCTAAACTAGAACTGCTGTATTTCGAATAGAGTTGCGATACAGGGTGTCCTAATAAATCGATTTATTTTCAAGAAACAATTATAATTATATAATAAGGTACTTTTTTGGAAATTAGAAAGGACAGAAGCTCCTTTGGTATCAGATATGCATTGTGGTGATAAATAGATTATCACATTTTCATTCTCAAGCATTATAAAACTATATATTAGGATGATAGCCTTAATTTAACGAGAAAAAATTGAGATTCTAATGATAGTTGGATTATGGTGACTGCCGACGAACAAAATAATAATATTGTTGGAGAAAGCTTAAAATTGTTGGGCTTTATTATAAGAAACGCTGGAGATTTACCGAGTTGGGACACACTTTGTTACAGGTTGTTATTTAATAGCTTTGTCAGGTCACGTTTTGAGTACTCCTCGGTTATTTGGTGTCCTTTCTATCAAACCCACATAAGTAATTTGGAAAAAATTTAAAGACGCTTTTTAAAGTACACCAGTTTTAAGCTGGATGAAATAGGATTTCCGCAAGATTGCCTCTTAGCAAGATTTTCAATGGAAAGGCTTACACAGGGCGAACAAAATCTTAAATTATCTTTCTACATAACGTACTTTTCGGGAAAATTAATGCTGGGGATATTTTAGAGTCCCTGCACTTTCAGGTGCCAAGGCCAACATCGCGTAACTACCTGACTTTTGCTCTACCAACTCCAAGGAGAAATACACTTAAATTTTCTCCATTACATCAAATAACTAACAATTTAAAACATTTTAAATAACCTATAAAGTGGCTTTTGTTCAATTCCATTTTTTATTCAAGTATTTCGTACTTGCATTGTGTCCTGGTTAATTTATGTATCTGTATATGTCATTTTGAAAAATAATTCCACCAAATTTTATATTTTTGTCCAACCTTCTTCAATTGTTACAAAAATGGTTTCATCCTTCCTAGGTGCGTCGATTTAAATTATATAGATGTGACAATTTAAAAAATACACAGGGTGATTCGATACTTTTTTATTGCTGTGTATAGAAGGCATTAAAATAAACATTTTCAAATACCTTTTTTCAAAAAACTTAAAAATAGGCGAGATACAGAAGTAAAAAATTTAAGTGCGGGCCTGGTCATCAAAACGTAGCCTGCTATACTTTATGTTGTTTGTCTTATCTCTTATTAGTCATGTAATTTACAGGTCGGTGGTGAGTTATTTTGAAATACACTAGGGTGTGTTTTTCTGAAGCAAGTTAATTTTAAATTGGTGACACGTGAAAATGATCAAATTTGAAAACAAGGAACTAGTAGTAATGGTGCTAATTTACAGTGAATGTCGTCAAAGTGCGGCTGCTGCTTCGAGATTATACGCAGAACGCTTTTCCTTGCTGGCTCATTCTAACCCAGAAGTTTTCTTAATGTTATTAAACGGGCAAGTTATACAGAAGCGTATTTTATCCATAGTGTAATAAATGAATGTGAGTACCTTATTTTTGAGTTTTTTGAAAAAAGGTATTTGAAAATTTTGTTTATTTTAATGCCTTCTATACACAGCTAAAAAAGAAACGAACTTAGAAAAGAACTTAGGAATCACCATGTATCATCAGTGAGTTTTGAAATATTTCCAGTATTTCAGGCACCCTGTACGTGTGCATTAACAGTTTAACGAGTTTCCTTAAGAAATTAGAAAAATGTAGGTACTCTCTCGCCCATACGCTAAAGAATTATTTATTTTACACTTCCCACTACTGTGGAAAACCATTAAAACACAACTGGTCTATTAAAAGCCCTAAATTTGACAATAATAATGTAGATATGCGTGTTGTAAAGCAATTACGCACTCAGGTAATTACCACCCTCGCGCTGCGCCGCTCGTTCACAATTTTTCCATTCGTGCGTAATATGCTTTTTACCACACTTAATACGCGATATACTATTAAATTCTAGTTAAACGTAAATTATACAATCGTGTAAAATGTAATGATCCAATGATCCAAATTATTAATATCTTTTATTTACACCCTTTATTTCAGTTTATTTTTTAAACATAACAATCCTGCTTTCCAATTCTTTTTTACACTTTTTCATTTAAATATTTTTTTCTACAAGCGTGCGCGATTTACCGTTTTCCCGCACTCGTTTTGGTTCTGAAAGACCCATTTTTCCGCAAGGTGTGGGAAAATTTTCTATGGAAATCCACGTCTGTTGCCCAAGGCTACCTGGAGGAATTCATCACACAAGAAAAAGACATGCCTAACAAAATTCTCAATCTCAATATTCCATTAAATTTGAGATGTAGTTTAGAAGCGTCCACGTCTTCAAAAACTCCACAGTTTCCCAGCAGCGCAAACAACAGCTCGATACCTCTTTCTATCTATTAAAGAGTGGTTCCATGACAATGGTTTGATCCTGAATGCCGATAAGTCTCAGTGCGTAATATTTCGAACACAATAAAACAAATAAAATTTTCCTGAAACTGTTGCTCTCGGTGACTGTCTAAAACTTGCTATTTACTTAGAGTGACAACAAAGTACTTGGATTTCAATTCCTCTAAAGTGGTTTATTTTAGTAACTTTTTATCGGTTTTGAGGTATGGTTTAATGTTTTGGGGCCACCAGGAATCTAATCTAGAAAAGACCTTTGTGATTCAAAAACGGGCTCTCCGATTGATTTTAAATTTGGACAATCGTGTCGCGGAATGTTTAAAAAGCACAATTTCTAGACCGTTCCGGCAATATTTATATTTGACAGCATAATGTTTTCTAAGAAACATCCTTAAAAGTTTTCTTCAAAATTAACCATGCATACAGCACTAGATGTAAAAATATTGATTATAATTTTCCTGAAAGATTGAATATATTTAAACGAACTTTGCACAGTTATTTGTGCAACATAGAGCCCTATAACATAACTGAGTTTTTAACTAAATAGCATGTGTCTTTTATAGGTAGTGTTATTTTATTTCTTTGGTACTTGACGTAGGCAAACTTTGTGATTGTACAAACCTGTTTTGAAATAAATGCTTCTTATCTTATCTTCTTTGCAACCATCCGCTCATCAGGATCAGTTGGCTTCGATGGCTTCAACCTGTCTGGTATCCGCAATCCATTTGCATAGGGCATCAAATTGTACTTTTAATATAAATATTATTAATAAGTAGAAATTAAATCTGTGTTTGTTTTTCAGTAAAATTAAATTTTTAGAAATATTTTCTGGTAGTTTTCTAACGCTTGTATAAAAAATTTGGGTCCTAACTCATGCGGAAAGACACTTCCCCGCACTCGACTGCTTACCCGAACTCCGCTTCGCGTCGTTTGGGTAACGGCAGGCGCGTGCGGGAAAGTGACTCTTTCCGCACTTGTTAGGATAATAACTATAGTATTTAGAATCGTTTATTGTTCGTTTTTATAATTAGAAACAATTATAAATTTTAAGGGGAATTTATTTTATCTAGTAATACATTATTTAGGGGCTAATATGTCCTGGTGTGGATACCAAATCCTACATTAAATCATTAAAAATATATCATATACATATACCATTATAACCACAATAAAAACTATTATTATATCAATATTCTTATAAATAACAAGGATATATACTGTCGCGCCCAGATTTTAGGGTGCGACGAGGGCGTAAAGGTAGCTACGGGAACTTAGCAACTATCAGGAAAACAAAATGATTTAGAAAACACATTTATTATAAAGATCAAAACAATATTTACCTGAACGGTTTACAATAAAAATTAAAACTCTATAGATAACATGGATTTAAACCTTTAACACGTTTAAAATTAAATTGTACTTGTATAATTAATTTTAAGCTTATCTTTGACTTGTTGGCAATTCAAGAACCAACAGCTTATTTCACAATTTTGGCTTGGATGTGTCACCAGTCACAGACTCGAGCACTAGTGTCGAAAAATATTCTTTCTACCAATAATATGCCATATAACATATATTCCAAGGTTTCGCTATGAGATGCCATATGAGGTTGAAATTGATCAACGAAACGATGGAAAAATAAAATACAAGAAATTATCCCTGGGGCAATAATCTGGTACACAGATGGCTTCAAAACCAAGGAGGAGGGTACCGGAGCGGGGATACACAGAGTAAGACTGGAGAAAAATGCGTTTTTTTCTCTGGGAAAGTCTCCCACAGTGTTCCAAGCAGACATCTACGCCATATTGCAATGTGCGTATGAAAACAATAGGAGAGCTTATCTCAATAAGTGGATCCATATATATCCTGACAGTCAAGCAGCCCTTAGATCGCTAATATGCAACAAGGGGGAACTGGAGGCTCTGACAAAAGTAAACAAAGTAATACTGCAGTAGATACCAGGACACGAAGGTATTACAGGAAATGGAAAAGCCGATAAGCTTGCAAGAAAAGGCTGAGAAAATACATTCAATGGTCCAGAACCGGCACTCGGAGTACCAAGGTGCACAGTGCGAGATGCCATAAAGCGATGGATCAGGAGTGAACACAAAATCCACTGGAGTAACAGACAGGGATTACACCAAAGCAAAAGCTTCGGTACCCAGACCCAAGACAAAACAGCTGCCTCAAATGAACAGGAACCAGCTGACAACCATTACAGGAATTCTGACAGGACACAGGGCTGTCAAGATTAATCTGCACAGAATGCAACTGTACTATGGAGACCTTGACTGCAGATTA
Organism: Polydrusus cervinus; assembly: GCA_935413205.1. Classification (NCBI taxonomy): domain Eukaryota; kingdom Metazoa; phylum Arthropoda; class Insecta; order Coleoptera; family Curculionidae; genus Polydrusus; species Polydrusus cervinus. The sequence goes on from OW284514.1 coordinate 51,937,538, forward strand.
TGCGGACAAGACGGGAAAACTGTACAGCACATAGTTTGCCAATGCGAGTCACTAAAATAAAATAATGTTTCATTCTATCAAGTCAGCAATGTTTCCCACTTTTAGGGAAACGACGAACTTAGGTCGTACACCTCATTTCTGCTGACTCGATGACTTGACACTAATGGAGAGATCAAGAGACATTTCATGATTACAACGTTATTAATTTGTTTAATAAACATTGTATACGTTTCGTGTTACGTGGAATGACCTAAGTTTGACGCAAACAATTATTAAAAGGGCCCATATTGATTTATGAAATATCATGATGTTGCAAATGTTATAATGTGGGGATTATTGACTACCAAACAAACTTTACCTAAAACTGGAGACTTGAAGAAATAGTTTTTTTATTAATAATTTCATTTCACGTTGCAGATTGTCATAAATAGTAATGTTTTTTTTTCTACAAAACTAATATAATAATCATTTATCTCACAACGTGTTGTACTAGAACAGATTTTATTCCAGTTATTTATTGACCTCATATAATATATTATAACTTTTGAGCGTTAAAAATACATTATTGAAAAAGAAGTATTACTTTTTATCATTATTTTGTGGATAACTTTTTCTCATTTTTAAGCCATGAAAAAACATTCTTTCCATTTTATTACGAACGAAAAGCGCTTGGGAATTTTTTTTAGCATAGCTTCGGACGACGAAAAAACAACAAAAAACAGAAAAGGCCCTCAAGTTTATACCCGAATATGACAAACCCAGATGAAGAGGGTTTTACAAATTATTTTATTCTGTAACGTTTCCGTCTTTTATAAAGTAGGTAACTACTTCAGTCCTTTAAAACCCTTTCTTAATTTTTTATAATTTCGTGTGTTAGTTAATGTTATCTGTAGTTAAATAACAACGGGATGCATAAAGAAATATAGTTCTCGATTAGCTTAACCGCTGATTAAAAAGACAAAATTTAATCAGAGGCTGGTAAGGCCAACTTCGTGTTCGAAAATTGGTAGGAAATAATCTTATATTTTAGAAGCACTGACATCTGACAGCACTGATAGCGACCATCATTTTTACTTCTTTTTTAACACCAACACGCAGTGAGCCTTGCCAGCCCCTAAATAAATTTTGTCTTTTTAATACGCGATGGGATAACCGAGAACGATTTTTCTTTATGCAACCCACTATAAGGCTATAATAGTAGTTTGTACAACAAGAGTGGATATGATGTCTATATCGCACGAGGAAGTAAATTGAGCACGACGCCGTAGGCGGAGTGCTCAAACTTTCGAGCGCAATATGGACAATCCGAACTCGAGTTGTACAGTATATTTTTTCTACGACTTAACTTCCGAACTTCATGCTAAGAATTTTAAAAAATTATTTAAATTAGGCATCATAACTTTTCTATAAGTTGGACATGAACTTGTAAGAACGGTAATAACAAACAATTAAACAAAAATAAATTTTGATGGCAAACCCATTGACTTAATTACACTGTAACATATTCATCGATTTGGGTAAGTTCTTATAGGTATTTATACAAACTCACTTTTGAATATATCTATCTTTCTCATATTCAACATTTTGCAGAATAACAGACAAAAAGCGATATATTATTATGTATTAATAAAAACGAACAATTTATTTTCTCAACCCGGTAATTTGATCAATATTGTTTTACTGAAATGCACAGAAAAAAAATAGGTTTTACGGGTTTATTTCTGCTTGCGTAAAGAACTATAACTCCGAAAGTAAATAGCTGTAGAATTCATCTCAAACAGTTAAAAATGGATTTTGTGCATTAATATGAACTTTTAACGTTCGCTATGGTCAAATTTTTCAAAATAATCGCCAATTTACAAACTAGTAACACTGTTAACGTGGAAAAAAAAGTGGCAATAGTGTAAGTAGAAATAACATAACCTTAAGAATGTCGGTAAAAAATGTTTTTTTTTCTAGAAATCTTATAATTTTGTCTGTTTTATCGGGTTATCTTTATGTTCCACCATTTAAGGAAGAATTACCAGTTAATATTCTATGTTTGTTGCGTATAATAAAAGTTTTAAAATCAATTGGGGTTCGATCCCCGTTCAAAATATATCGGAAAATATCCCCGAGCACAAATATTTATAGTAATATATATATTATTTATATGGAAAAAAATTACCAAGGTTAGTAAGAAAACGTTCATTTGATAGGTATATAGTACATTTTATGCAAAGCTTGTAGTAATTGTCTAGAAATGAGTGGAAATAAAGATATTTTTGAAATAAGAAAGTGGGTCTGTGTGCAAATCTTTAGTTCGGCCGAAAATAATAATTTGGTAGAAATATATTTTGGTATTAATTTTGTTATTATACCTTTAATTTTTGCACCATTTCGTGTACTCTTTAAGAAAATATTGTGTATACACATAGACTCTGGGATAAATGTTTTGATTTAAATTTAAAAAGAGCAAATTTCATCTGACAGATTTCCATATTTTTGAAGCATATTGTTAACCTAACTTCTCTCAACTGTCAGAAAACGAATTAACAACATGTAAATTTGGCTTCTTTGTAATTGACTACTGTGATTGGTCAGTTTTATAACCTAACTAGGATGGATATAAAATTTTGCCGCACAGTTAACTGGAATAGCCTACTTTAAACGCAACTAAAGTGTAAAGGAAACAGCAAATTTCTATGTGGTAGTAGAAAAAAAAAATTAATCTACGACAGTGCCATTATGACCTTCATAATAGCACTCAGTGCCATTATGAATTCATAATAACATCCAAATGTTAAGATACAAAAACAAAAAGAAAGTCGGTGCAAACTATTTATTGGTTATTATTACTGCATTTATTTATTGTAAACATGAATTACAAAATCTGAACAAGTAGTTAAATTAATTCCAGCCGATGACAGGTGGGCTCAATTTTTAGAAAGTAAGTTTATTTCCCGAATGCTCGAAATTGTCGAAGGGCCATCAGTTCCTGAAATATTAACCAAAATATTAGAGGACACTTTCTTCTTATTTTCTTTGGAATCTCTCTGCCACTGTGCTCGAACGCCAACCACCATGCTTCTTAATAGTTAATAAATCGATTCCAGAATCTGCAAGCAACGACGCAGACGATCTACAGAAACAATGTCCAGTATAAAATTTAGAATTTGGAAGGCCTAGAAAGGATGCTATAATATACGGTATTTTTCCAAAAGTATTAATGCCAACTGGTTGCTTAATACATGTTCCATTTCTGTATCCCACAAAAAATCGAGTATGATCTGCGTTACTTGGCCGCATTGCTTTGTATCTTTGAACCATTTCGATCATATAAATTCCTTTAACATTCCAGTTTGTGATGAAAAAATCTTCGTTTTCGTAATTAGGGAAACCAAACCACGTGATTCAATATGACGGTTGGATGGCAAAAAGCATTGAGTCACCCGTTAAATGCCACCAGCAACATTATTTTTATGGTCACGTGTACCAATTACAAAGCAGAATTTGCCATCCAGCCACCATTTTGACACATCGTTGGATTGCCTAATTGGGATAGTAATATAAATGCATTGTCCTTCATCTTTGACATTTTGTAGCTGCAGATTCGTCAATTCAGTGCGCCTGCACGCACCCGCAAGCCCCACAATCAATGCAACTTTCATCATAAAATAAGTTCTATCATGAGCTTCCAACAAAAAAACGGGTTATGTCTTTTCTTCTTAGATTTTTTTGTTCGAAATCCTTTTGATTTTCGTTTAAGAAACGCAATTAAATGGACGCACTTACTGATATCCTTATTTTTCTTCACTGACATAACTGAACGTAGCATAGAATAATAGACCCAAAGCGACCTAGCCTTGCTATTTTTTGCGAGATGGTTAAAATATGCAAGGAGCACCTTCTCGCTGCTGATGTTTTTGATTCCTTTTCTATTACACCAATCTTCATATTTTGCGTAGGTCTGTTCGTACACCTGCCTTGACTTGAAGTAGGGAATCTATTACGTTTTGCGCGATATCTTCGACATCCGATGGGGCACTTTCGGATTCAAAATCTCCCATATTTAAATTATTTTTGGCCAACACTTTGCATATAATAGAAAATTAAACGGCAATAATGACATTGTCAAGATCGAAATTGAAACAATCAAAAATGCGGTTACCATGATATCGAGTAATATGGACACCTGAAAATTTTAAAAATTACGAAAACGATATCAATGAAATTTAGACGAATAAAATCTATTTGTACTGTCGTAGATTAAATTTTGAATGATACCCGTTCGATATAAACTTTGTTAATGAATATTTTTTAATTCATGGACTTTCATTTTTCCCTAATCCCTAAACAAGGCGCACGCCACTGGTAAAGGTAATCGGCTAAGGCCCGTATTATTAATCTCCTGGTAACTTTACCAGCCAGATAATTTCCAAAGAAACCATTGTTAAGACAATTGTCTCCATAGAAATTATCTGGCTGGTAAAGTTACCAGGAGATTAATAATACGGGCCTAGATTAATAATACGGGCCTAAGGGGACGGCCAAGTTACAGCGTTGCCATTTTTTATGGCCATCCTTTTTCAACTTACTTAGAACTAAAAAACATAAATGATTGTAAACAAATTGTGTTTATGAATGGAATGTTTTGTCTCCTTTTTATATATCTATGACTACACGCTCAAAAATACACAACCATGAAAATTCCGTCTAAAAATATGACAAGTGAATTGTCATGCAACATAATTATAAAATGAGAATAACCGAATGTGTTCATAATAAAACATTTTCAAAAGAATTACTTAGGTTTACCTGAGAGCTCTTTATTTTCTCCCAATTCTTAACTCGGACAAAATAGTTTGGTGAAATGGAAGCCAAACCCCCTGATGTCCCCTTCTTATCAGCCCCCTCTATAAGACCAATTTAGAAATATTATCAACTTTTTTAAATATAGATAATAATATTAAATATCGTAATAATATTGTAGAAATTGTGTTTATTAAAAAAAAATCAATCGAAGCTTCTAGAAACAACACGCCACAGGAGACCAGTTTAGGGAAAATTTTATTTATTTATTTAAGTCAGGTGAAATGGGAAAATATCAAAGTTTTTGTAGAAAATGTTAATTCTGCAACCGTATCTGTGTCATAGATAATAATTTTTAAAATAGTGGATAATAATGTCCGTTAAAATATATAGAAAGAAACTTATTGGTTAGCGGACAGAGCAGTGCGTCTATCTTTTGCATTAAAGTACACAGGGACGCTAAAGGTATTGGGTATCCTGGGCCACAGGTAGACAATGACAGGCTGTTTCGTTCTTGTTAGGACTCATCAGAAAGCTATAACCTGTAAGAAATTCCCAATACAGAGAAAATATATTTTTAAGATATTTTTACGAATAAAAATATGATGAAAACCTAGTATCGCCATCTAGACTTCCAGTTTATTTGCAAAATAGGACAAATTAAACACTAAAATAAGTTATGTAACAAATTAAAATAAAGCAAAATCCTAACAAGTATAAGGTCACAATGATACCAAATCCATAGATAAAACCTAAAACTTAACATAAACGTAACATAGATACTAATAAGGGCAACGCCCATTTTCAAATGAAATGCAAATAAATTGGAAAATACACGAACTGACGGACGAGACAGTAGCCCCATTTTCTATACCACGGGGATAAGTCTCTCCCACTCCCAACCTCGATAATTTCTAACTTTTAGTCAAGTCATAAGACAAAAACTTAGCTATGCACGTACCTGAGTAATTAAAGCTGGTTTTTCGAACCGTTTTTCCAGCGAAACAAGCTTAAAATTTTTACCATAAAAGTAACCATTAAATACCAAATAAATTTAAGCATAAGCAAAATTGAATTCTTTAATGGTGGTAAAAGATTGCTGGAACTGACCGAATAAAATGCGAATAAAAACAGGACCTTCTTTTACCAGGGTTAAGATAAACCCCAGCCTTGCCTCGTTGCTGTGTCCTGGTTAGTGCGAATAACCAGCAGTACTTATGTACTTAAGTAATAACAATAATATTGGTTAGTAAGGAAACCTGAAATGTAAAATACTATTAAGACTATAAAGAATATTTTAAAAGTAAACAGTAAGTCGCTATCTGTTGAAATCAACTTAGTTCAAAAGATAGTCATCTAACGTGAAAATAAATAAATCAAGCATGGACGGTCACCCATCCAGTATAGGAAACACGCGCTTTCTTACAGATGTCTACGGTTTTGTAGATTATAATTTTTTACCAATCGGGGGAGTGAGGTTCCTTGCCCCCATCCTTCGCCTGCCAATGACGTTAACTTAACTTACATCCCAGATTGGGAGTAGTATAGGTTCAAGGTCTCTCATCGCTTTTTGGTGTGCATTGCATTTATTATGTAAATGTTTACTCAAAAACCACTAAAAAAAATCGAATTTATTTTAAGATATATTTGTTTAGTAAGAAATACTAAAATAGTTTGTATCTTTAACGTTTGTGTCATTAACGAACCGAGATAAATATTTTAGAATTAGTTGCAGAGGTTCTGCTGTCATCAAATATCAACTCTAATATTTGATTAAATCAGTGTAAATTTGGTATTATTAAGGGTTAGCTAATAGTTGCATTGTTGTTCGTCTTGTAATAGATTTTAAATTTAGGGCTGTTTTTTGGAGAAAATAATTATTTTAAAGTTCGTCGAATTATACTAACAAACACTATGATTATTATATTTGAATGCGAGCTCGGATCACCACAAAGGGGTATTCTGGGACTCTTTATTTTTCTGCTCATGACCTCAGCATATAAGGAATGGCATGTTGTTTATATACGACGATGATACCACCATCGTTATTACCGCAGCCACAATAAAAGAGCTAAAAACTAAAATAAACGCTGTGTTGTGTAATTTCGATTTGTGGTGCAAACAAAACCATTTTATAATTAATTATAATCAAACCGTCGAGATTGAATTTGTGGGTACTTACAGCAAACATAATAACTTGCAAAGTACTTAATATTACATTATTAAAATCTGAAACACAGTGGCGGCTCTTAAAAAATGGTAAAGAGCTATGGTCTATTTCTTTTCGATTGCGAACGATGACAGAAAAAAAAATTGAACAAAAATTCACCTAATTGGTTAAATCATGGACCAATTTACACTACATAACTTATTAAAGGTCTTTTTTTTTTTAATCACAGAAGAAGAATAAGAAATTTCCGTTCGATTGATTTCTAGCAAATATATCAAATCAAATCAAATAAAATCAAATATTTTATTGGTGTAACAATACAATATGTATTTTCACAAGTCAAATGGAAGTAAAATATGTAAAATCAACCCAGTACAACAGATAAATGTAGAGTATCCTTAACGAAATACAAATTAAACAAACTATTATTACAATAAAAATTTCTAAGATCACCACACTAGTTATCTTTATAAATTTTCAAAATATATATATATATGTAGGATAGAAACATCAAAAGAACAGGTTTATTAACCAAACAAACAGTCATAGAAAAGCAAAACACATTAAAATTTTGAATAACACTGTTTAAAATACATTTTAAAATACATGATTAAGGTAATCCTCATAGCTAAAGAAGGCCTGACTGATTAGAAAGTTCTTTATTGTAGTTTTAAACTCATCTATTGACAGACATTTAATGTTATTTGGAAGCTTATTGAAAAATTGTATGGACAGACAGCCGGGGCCGTCCCTGCACCTCTGTAGACGTTGGTAGCTTGGAATTAAATTCCGACGATTTCGTGTATTGTAATTATGAGTCTCTAGGTGAGTTGGGTAAAGGGTGATGTTGTTCTTTATATACAAGAGATTTTCATAAATAAAAAGTGAAGGGAGAGTTAGAATTTTCAAATTGATGTATGCAATTTTGCAATTAGCTCTGTAAGGCAAGCCAGCTAGTATGCTAATTATAAACCTTTTAGCAATTAAAAATAACTTTTAGTTCTAGTTATATTACGAAACAAACAATCTATTTACTTTCTCTACATAAAATCGGTTAATTTCACGTTTTTCTGCAACATAAAATAGTAAACCTATGCCTACTTTGTGTTGAAGCAAAAAGGTTGCCCGATTTATCGACAAAATATAGACGGCCATGCCAAACGCCAAACATTGTGACATTACCTAAAAATTCATCTTCTTAAAGGCCGCTTTACAGTTTGCAACTTTTCTTTCACGCAAGTTGTCTTGCAGCAATTAATATTGCGGCAATAAAAATTTCACTTCGTTTTACAGCGTGCAATGACTTGCCAAGATCGCAGGTGATGTACCACTTGCCAACCATTAAAATAAAAATACATTTGGTTAGGACTTACCGGCGCTTTTTGTGCATTCATTTTAACAAAACATCATTACAGGACATGAAAGTAAACCAACAAGAACAAAACGTACCCGCTATAGGTTAGAAAAACCATAAATAAATGTCAGGGATTTTTATATTTAGTTTGGTGTCTCATAAATCACCAGGAAATCCTTAGAATTGCGCTTGCAATAGCAATAAAAATATGGTCCGAGTTATATTTCTTGCAAGCAATACAAATTGCACCAGCTGATCATTAGCCTCGTTCTGCGCATAGTCCTGGGCAATCTTTTCTTGCGTGAAAGAAAAATTTCAAACTGTAAAGCGGCCTTATCAAGTGTTAATTTAAAATTCCAACCGCTATAAACAGTAAACAACAAAATGTCAGTTATGACGTAAATCCCTAACCTTACTTTTTCAACTTGTCAAAAATGAAAATTCTTGCATTTTTTTATTGTAAAACGGGTTTCTGTCATCGTTCGCAATCAAAAAGAAATATACCATAGGTATAGTAGTGCGGGTACTTAAACAAACATTGACTAAAAACCTGTGTAACAATACTTCTCTCTTATCCTCATCTGTCCAACTACTGAATGGAGTTTCCAACAAATTATAAACTATGTCATTAATTGGGTTCATTTTAAAACACACACAACTAAGTACGTACACTACTGAATTAACTGAAAAATAAAAACAAAACTTTTTAATCACACCTCAAAATAAATATCTTAAGGTTAGGCGAACCAATGCTAAAACAATGGTGACTACGACTGATCTATTTTTAAATTTCCCTTCATCATAATACAAATTGTTACATGCTGCTTGCGTGACTGACGTCACGTAACCATAGCCACGGTAAATATCGAAGCCATTTTGGACGTTGGGTCTTCTCTTGCTTTGAGCTAACTGACACGGTCGGCTGGGGCGCGCCAAAATGCACGAATGTTTATAATTATTGTTAACCGTGGTCCTATTATGCATAGCTACATTCGGAACAAATTAATATTATTAACTCGAACATAATATTATACCATTATAAAACCAAATAACGTTATGATCTACTTATAAGTGCAAAAAACACTAACGGAAAAAATAAGGTGTGGTCTGTTATTGGCAATATTATTGGAGTGAAACCGAAAATAAAAAGAAATTAATACCTGTCCATTAGATTATTACTTTTCAGCGCAATAAATTTACGATTGTCGACCACTTCTTGATTGTCTTGGTAGTACTATAAAGTGCAACGTTAGGAATACTATTTTTTGCCGATATGTGTTTACATTTTGATACTTTTCTTGATAAAGCATCTGTACATTTGCACTTAAATTTTTATTCTTATCGATAAAAGACTTAAATACTTATAAAAACTTTTTTCTAAATGCTTGAATATTTAACCTTATTTCTGTGTGTAAATGAACAGGTGCGGATTTAATATACATTAAGTAAATGATATATATTGTTCACCGTTCTATACTTAACATATTTTTTTTTTAATTTAATTATTTTTGTAACGTATCTTCGTTTATAATTATTATGACATGGTAGAATGTATGCATCCTTTTTTTTTTTAGAGCCTGTGATTCCTTCATGGGTTATAACAAGCATGATCAGTTTTTTTTTGTCTTATCATTTTATTAAAAAAAGCATTTTTTTTAGTTTCCTAGGTATATTATATTAAAATTGTACAGGAGTTCTCTTTTATTTATTTTAAATTAGATTTTGAGCCTAGATAGTACTAAGCGTGATACTTGGATGGATTTTTCACATTTTAATGTGCGTTCACTGTGTGCTGGATTCGACTTGTTCGCGGATGTTCTGACTGGGAGCACTTTTGATGTTGTCGGTCTTTCGGAGACATGGCTCAACTCTGATATGGGGGATGGTGGACTCGGGATTGAGGGATTTGATTTGATCCGTAATGAGCGAGGTGGGGGTGTGGTCTTTCATATTAAGAAATGCATTAATTATTCCCTGATTAATAACTTTTTAATTTATTTTTGGTTTATGTATTACACTGGTTAATCTTTAATTTTTGTTTTTTATTTGCCTCCTTAGTTATATAAGTATACATGTTTTTTTTTCAATCTATTTTATGAACTGGGTGGTTGTATGAGCAGCTTTAGTTGGATACCGCCACCATATTTATTTGATATCTTATTTATTTCTTTGTACAAAATAAAAGGCATTATTATTATTATTATTATTATTATTATTATTATTATTATTATTATTATTATTATTATTATTATTATTATTATTATTATTATTATTATTATTATTATTATTATTATTATTATTATTATTATTATTATTATTTAAGGGCTAAAATGGTAGTTGTATTGGTGCATTAATAGTTGATATTGTCGAAAAACTTTCCTCCTGTTTTGTTTTTGGTGAAGAGCCCCTTCACCTGACGAGCCGCCACTGCAGTGAAACATCGGTAAAATTGTTTACATGTATTCTGGATAAAAAGCTCAGTGTTGGGGATCATATCGATGCAGTGGTGAAGAGATTGTCATAGATTTTTTATTGTTTTCTTACACTAAAACAAAACTTTGATCAAAAATATATTTTAAATATATACTATTTCGTAGTATATCTTCACTTCAGTGCACATATTTTACTTTGGGGTCAGGTAGGTGACGCACACCGTTTATTTGTAGTTCAAAAACGACTTATACGCCTCATTTCTAACCTTAAGTACATACAAACTTGCAGAGAAATATTTAAGAGTAACAATATTTTAAAAATAACTGGTATATATCTATATAAGCTATTAACATATTTTATTCAAAGAAAACAAAACGACTTTAAAAAGAACTGTGAGATTCATTCTTACGGAACTCGCAATAATAACGATTTTTACATTGCTCAATTTAAGCACGTCCAATATAAGAAGTCACCAAAATTTTCGGGGGGATGCCTGTATACCCTTTTACCTGCTGAGATTCGGGCAATTACCAATATAAATAAATTTGAAACAAAACTTCGATCATTCCTAATAGAACATTGTTTTTATTCGATTGCCGAATACACTGGCTTTCGATCATCAATCGACAGATGACGCCTTTTTTAACCCTAGATTGCCAATGTTGAAAATATATGCGTCGATGCCAACAATACGTGAATTTTACGTATATTACAAATATGTGCAAAAATTGTCTCAAATCTTTTAATTTTTTAGTGAAAAGTAATTAAGTACTTATTTTTATTTAAAATAACCAACATTTCATAATAATAATCATAATAAACGTCTTTTATTTCAATATAAATATAAAATTTATAAAAAAAATATATTAGAATCTATGTCCAATCCTGGCGTAGTCTAGCTGTAATACCTACTCTACTCAACCAGTCAAGGACATAGTAAGTGTTATTAAATTACTTATTAATTAAATAGAATTTAATTTATAACTTAATGAATAATGTAATATAATAACTTTATCAAACTTTCAAATAATAAACTCGGCGATTATATTAATTAAATAAATATAATTTAACAACCTAAGCATTAGAATCTAAAAAGAGAAAAAAATATATAGTTGAATTTTTAAAAAATTAAGAATTTTGTAAATTTAAAACATACTTTTTATACTTTATGTTAAATAACTCTACGCTTACAAGTAACATATCAGTGGGTATTGAATTAAAATATTTAACCGCATTGTATGAAAAAGAACGCTGAAATATGGCACTTTGATGATGAGGCATGGTTAATTTACTTCTGTTTCTAACCGGTACATCATGAATATTATGACAAAAAATCAAACGCTCTCGAATCGAGATAGGGGAGTCTGTATTATTAAGGATCTTTCCCACAAATGTACAAAAATGAAGAATTCTACGTTCATCCATCCTTAACCAGTTAATAGTCCTGTATAAGTGAGAAATATGATCAAACCTTCGCACATAATACACAAATCGAAGACACGCATTCTGAACTTTTTATATGCGAGATCTAGTCTCAACATCTAAGCAAAATCCATATCACAATAATTAAAATTGGACAAAACTAGATATTCACACATGTCTTTCCTTAATTTAAAATTTAAAATATGTGTTACTGTATAATATTTTTAGAGAAAGATAAGTTTTTTGAAATATTTTCTTTTGATGTTCTTTAAATCTTAGTTCTGTGTCGATTAATAGACCCAAATTGCTTGCACTATCTATAATCTTTAATTTAGATCCATCGACGGATATATTTAAAATGTTTTTTAAATCATTAATTCGATTCTTATTACCAAAAATCAACATGCAGGACTTAGTAGGATTTAAAATTAAATTGTGACTTCGAGAAAGCTTACTCAATACTTTTAAAACTTGGTTTATATACAACTCGATATCAGCATAATCTTCAGCATAAAAGCAACAGTATATTTGTGTGTCATCAGCAAATGCTTGTACTCTACAATGTTTTAAAGATCTAAGTATATCGGAGGTATATATGAGAAAGAATAAGGGGCCTAGAATTGAGCCTTGTGACACTCCAGAACATATATTAACTTCAAAGAAGTGAAGTTTTACGAGTAGCGACATCTAGTCAATGTTCGATAAAGTACCTGCACCTCTAACAAAGCCTATAGAAATAAGCACAATTGCCAGAGAAGATCACATACTGATGAGTCATGATATGACGAAACGCGTCTAGAGATGAAGTCCGATGAAGGAAGGGAAACAAAACTCTTTTCACTTTATATATTAACTTGTTCAGAATAATTATTATCGGAAAAAACTTTTTGAAATCTGTTTAATAAGTATGATTTAATAAGAAAATATGAATCATTATGAAAGATATAAAAAGTGCATGATTAATGGTATCAAAAGCTTTCGAAAAGTCAAGAAGAATTAGTATACTATTAATTTTTTTATCATAGGTACGAATAATGTCATTAGTTACATTTGTTAAAACCACAGCAGTTCCAAAATTCTTTCTAAATCCACATTGTGTGGGAGGAATAATATTATTATAAGTAAAATAGTCGTACATTTGATTATATAAAATCCTCTCAAAGATTTTTAAAACTGCGGGTAGAATACTTATTAGTCGGAGGTCATTTAAACTAGTTGGGCTACTGACCTTGACTTATGGTTTGCCAATTGATATTTTCCATTAATCAGGAAAGTAACTTACTTCCAAACAGCAATTGATTATATGTGTAATATATTTATCTATATATGGACAACAATACTTAAGCATCAGGGGCGAAATTTCATCTACCCCCGTCGCATTTGTTGAAATACTGTTTAAAATTTTGTTGACGTCAGATACTTTAGCTGGCGTGTGTTCATAAAAATTAACTCTATCATTACAATTAGATATATTTTGAAGAAACGCTGAGAAAAAGTTATTGATGTCGTTAGGATCAGATAATACTTTAGGTATAGAATTATTTTAATTAGTGCAAATGTTTAAACCTTTTAGAGCAGACCAAATTTTTTTAGGTTTTTTCTCAGTGCACAAAGAATTTAAATAATTTTTCTTTTCTCTTTTTATCGTAGCCAAAGTAAGATTTCTTTATTACTTATAGTTAATCCAATCTTTATTTAATTTAGTTCTTCTAAATTTTTGCAAGGCACTATCTCTTTGCTTTATAAATACTTCATTGTTTGCCGTCAACCATGGTGCCTTAGGTTTTGTCACTCTGGATTCTTTTATAGGGGCATGCATATCAAACAAAGTTAATATATTAGTATTTAACAGTTCAATTTTTTTGTCAACATTGTTCTCATAAAATATATCATCCCATGGTAAGTTGTACATACTTTCTAAAAAGTTATTTATATTAAAATTTTTGAAAGACCGATATTGAATAATTTTAGCAACAGTTGATGCCTTCTTTAAAAAATCACAATCACAATAAATTATTCTATGATCTGAAAAATTATCTGCAGAAACAACTCAGATTTACTTATTAAAGACCGATTTGTTACAAATATTGCATCAATCAGTGTACTAACAGTGCCGGATATACGAGTAGGCTCCTCAATAATCTGCTCAAAATTGTAATTTTCAAATAACGGCGTTAAAGGGTTATGTAAGTTAAGCAGATTAATGTTAAAGTCACCTAAACAAAAAAATTCATCAACTTTGGGATAAATATGTGAAAATATGTTATCAAAATCCGGTGTCAAGCTATTAAAGTTTACTGAAGGTGGTCTATAGAAAACTGAAAAAGCATATGCCTTTGTTGCCAGTCTTGTTTTAAATATTAAAAATTCTAATTGCACATTTATATCAAAATCAAATGTAACAATTTCAATAGCATAATTTACCTTTACATACAAAGCTACTCCTCCTCCCCTTCCAATACGATCCTTTCTTAAAAACTGATAATTAGGGATTTCACACAGAGCTATCACCATCAGAAAGCCACGTCTCAGATAAAAAAAATTTGTTATAACCATTTTGCTCAATTAAGGTTCTTAATTCATTAAAACCCGTAAATAAAGACTTCACATTCAGATGACCCACTTTCATGTCACCCATCAGCAAAAAAAAAATACATACAAAAAATGATAATATATATCGCCAAATAATAATTATTCAAAAGTTTTTTTTAAAGATAAAAGCCTATTCGTTTTTCAATTAAGAGAAATGCAAAATATAAAGAGATATAGAACATAATATATTGCTCATACAATGACAAGATTAAGGTTTTATAACCCCAAAAAAAAACTATAATCAAGTCACACAAACTGAATTTCCTGTATCTAAAAGTAACGAAATAACCAAAAAATACATACAGGATGGCCCATTTGTCTGACAAAGTAATATACCGTCTCTACTATTAAAGATATCAAGAAAAAGTTTCTATAAAAGTTGTGAGGTATAAAAAAATTTATGTTCTAAAATTATTTTTTAACATACAGGATGGTCCAGAAAAGTAGGACAATAAAAAGATACATTTTTTTAAATGGAACACCCTATATATTTTAGCATTTTTTGTTTTCTTACAAAATTATCCATATGACGCCATATTTAGTTTTTTAAATTTTTGCAACGTTGCCAAATAAAATGCAAAATTCTTAAAATTTTGGAAAAAACATGATAGTAAAAAATTACCTGTATTTCTCAATAAGAGTTTCGAAAATCGAAAGATTCTTGTCAGCTCTTAAGTTTAGGAATAGAAAAACTGTCTTAAATGTTTAAGTACCTACAATTTTGTAAAGGGTGTTTTCTGTTGACATCTAAATATACAAAACTTTGAAATACAATAACTCTGTTTTTTCAAATGAGACACTCTATATTTATTAGGCTCGTCTGATAGATATTGTAAGTATCTTTTATTAATGTTAAGTCATACCTATACCTAAATTTACTAGTTTTGGCAATATTTCTATTTTTATTTAAATTTTGGTGAAAAAAACTATAGTTTTTGTTTTGCTAGTAGGCCATGACCAGCAAAGTAAAAACAAATGTAATTGAATATAATGTCATATTATAATAAAATAGTTAGTTACGTATTTAATTATACAAAACTTTTTTATTACGCAACTTGATATTGAAAATAAGTTCACAAACATTATAAATATAAATATAATAATTATAAATATGACATTATATCCAATTACATTTGTTTTGACTTTGCTGGTCATGGCTTAACTAGAAAAATAAAAACTATAGTTTTATTCACTAAAATTTAAATAAAAATTGAAATATTGCCAAATCTAGTAAATTTAGGTATGGGTATGACTTAACAATAATAAAAGATACTTACAATATCTATCAGATGCGCCTAATAAATATATAGTGTCTTATTTGAAAAAACAGAGTTATTGTATTTTAAAATTTTGTATATTTGGATGTCAACAGAAAACACCCTGTACAAAATTTTAGGTACTTAAAGATTTAAGAGAGTTTTTCTATCCCTAATCTTAAGAGCTTACAAGAAATTTTTGATTTTCGATATTCTTATTGAGAAATATAGGTAATTTTTTACTATCATGTTTTTTCCAACATTTTAAGAATTTTGCATTTTGTTGGGCAACGTTACAAAAAATTAAAAAACTTAATATGGCGTCATATGGATAATTTTGTAAGGAAACAAAAAATGCTAAAATATATAGGGTAATCTATTTTTTTAAATGTACCTTTTTATTGTCCTACTTTTTTGGACCATCCTGTATGTTTAAAAATAATTTTAGATTAAATATTTTTTTATACCTCACAACTTTTATAAAAACTTTTTTTGATATCTTTAATAGTAGAGACGGTATATTACTTTGTCAGACAAATGGGCCACCCTGTATAAAAAGATTAGTTGAACTTAGCGCATTCATAACACATCTATCAGCTCATACATAACACATCTATACCCAAAATTTACTCGCCAACAATCACTCTTTATTCTGTCACATACAAATCACAACTGTCACATCAGAAACGCGTCGGCAGCCGAATGTTGTGGTGGTGGTAGATGCACTGCTTGAGCGGTAGAACGAAGATATCAATAATAGGCCAATTATTTCAGATTAAAAAAAAACTGTACTTAAATTTCACGTAGGTTGGCAATTTAGGGTAAATCAGTAGTAAGTTGTTTATATAGGCAAGGGCCTGTCAATATTAAGCACCGGTTCCCGCAGATCACCGAAGTTAAGCTGTGTCGAGCGCGGTTAGTACTTGGGCGGGTGACCGCTTGGGAACACGGCGTGCTCTTGCCTCAGGGAAGAGTGTAAAATGAATCGACACCTAGCCATCCTATTCACGCCGGACAGGCCGGATGAGATCGGATATCTCGTAGGATGAAGGTGCCGTTTCACACTCCCCAGTCGCTAGACCACATTTGTGATCGATGACCGGTTCAAGATGGCCTCCGTAGTCGGCGAACCTTAAAAAAAAAAAAAAAGTTGTTTATATAAATATTTCAGTATGTAACATTCAAATTTGTACAAACTGTCCTTTATACTTACGTATTATATAACTTGATCTGTCTTTACATCTATATCATGTATAGCAACAAAAGACCAAAATAAATGATATATTTTGGAAATTAAAAAACAAAAAATCCGCTACATGAGCAACCGAGTCAATAGACAAATCAAAATCTAGTTTCGGAGAGATTTATTAACATTGGACGGCAAAAAGTAAGTTTATTTTACAGGCGGCGATTAACTCACAAGGGGAACCAAAATATTCTCTCATCAATGTCACTGTTTAACATAAAATAAAAATCCATCATATTATATAAATGTCTAATAAAGGTAATATATATCTGGTTTGTGCTTAGAAACTGGGTATTCCCTAAAGTTTTTAAGTAAGAAATATTGAAGTTATATTTGTTATAATGTTCTTGCCGAGATTAGAATTTCGAAGTAACATTAAATTTGGGTATTTGAGCAGAAGCAAACGTCAAGAGAAATAAAACAAAGGCCTCATCAAGAGATAATTCGGGTATTAAAGCAAAATGAACTTGTAAGTTGAGTTTGTTTATTAAATTTTAAGCTAAGTCTGATAAAATTAGGTTTTTAATGCTGTTCAGACATGTATAAAAATGTTTTTGACGTTTTTATCCTTTGAAGGAAAAATGTTCTACTACCGTGCGTAAAATACCTGTATTTTTAATTAAAATTTGAAAGGCTACTACGAAATGACAAATGGCGTTTTATTTTTAACGTATCTAAATGTTGGCATGTATAAATCACTTTAAAAATATATTCTTGGTTATTAAAGATTTTAATAAGGTAAGATTGAATTGTGATATCAAAAAATGTAATATTTAAATTATTTTTTTAATTTAATTTAATTTTATTTTAGATTTTTAAATTTCAATAAAATATACCTAGATAGTGATTTATCGAATTTTGAAAATCATTCGTTCCCAGATAATTTACGAACAAAAATGTATATTTTTACCCCAGTAAAAATGTCTTTTAAGTTTTCTATAATATGTTTGTTGTCAATATTTATATGGGTTATATCAACAAGTTGTATTATTTTAAGTTTCATTTAATGCATTTCTGGGACTTGTCGCAAAGAAGAATAATTGATGCAAATGATAATAAATGATATTAAAAATGAAAAAACAGTCCTTATTACAGGAATTTCTAATTCAAAAAACAACAACGAAAACATTTTTATAATTTTAAACCCAAATAATTGCATAAAATATTTATGATATATTATAAAATATATTACATTAAGACCTCCAAACACTGAAACACCAAGAAATTGCTAAGTATAATACAGGGTGATTCCTTATTTGATATTTTTTTTTGGCTGTGAATAGAAGGCATTAAAATAAACAACATTTTCAAATACCTTTTTTCAAAAAACTTAAAAATATAGGTGAAATACAGAAGCAAAAATCTAAGTACGGGCCTGGTCATCAAAATGTAGCCCGCTATACTTTATGTTATTTTTCCTATCTCTTATTCGTCATGAAATTTACGGGTGGTGTTGAGCAATTCGCTGCGGTGTGTTTTTGTGAAGCAAGTATATTTTAAATTGGTGACACGTGAAAATGGTAAAATTTGAAAATAATGAACTAGTTGATATGATGCTAATTTAGGGTTAGTGTCGTCAAAGTGCGGCTGCTGCTTCGAGATTATACGCAGAACACTTTCCCTTGCGCGCTCATCCTACACCCAGAAGTTTTCTTAATGATATTCAACGGGCAAGTTAGGCAGAACCGTATTTGATCCCTAGTGTAATAAATGAATGTAAGTAGGTATATTATTTTTGAGTTTTTTGAAATAAGATATTTGAAAATGTTGTTCATTTTAATGCCTTCCATACACAGCTAAAAAAGATGTATCAACTTAGGAATCATCCTGTATAAACCAATAAAATATTCACCTTACCACCTTATTAGTTATTTCATATTAAGCATTAAAACGAACGTAAAGTAAAAGTGTTTATATTTTGAATTGTGTAATCGAACAGATGCGCGGCGTAGTCGGGGTAAGAGGCTATGATAGCTGTAACCGGGGTGATTTATATGCAATATAATCGTTCAGCCCTAAAGCTATTATAAGGTTTTAAATACGACCCTTTCAGGTCGAAAAACCACGTGCATTTGTTTACATTTGATGGGAAATATCTACATTATAGTTTAATGTGTAGAACTTTACTATATGTATTTTTTATACATAATTTACTTTTAAGGAAGAGTTTATAAATTCCTTTATAATTTTCAACATTAGATCTAGCTTTAGACTTAAACCCTAGTAACTTGTGAGATATTAACTAATTTACAGAGTACTGTGGCCAGTAGAAACAAAGTGGGACATTCAACCTTAAAGACTCATATCAAAATTTTTTTTAGTTATGCAATTATTGTATCAAATACCTGTATGCAGTGGCGTAGCCAGAAAATATTCTTGGGGGGGCTCAATAGGCGTAAGTAGGACATTTTTTTTTCTGGAAAGAGGAATAGTCGAGACTACATGTACTTAATGATAGTGTACTTAGTTACGAAGGCGGAAAAGCGCCGCAGGCGAAAAACTTCCGGAGTTACGCCCAAACTTCGTTTAAAATTTACCTAACTACTATCAAATTTCAAAAATTAAACTATACAAATTGGTTTTTGTAAAAGTTTTTTTTACCTTTTTCTTAATATTCCTAACTGGTTCTTTATTAAAAAAAAAACATTTTTTTATATTTTTGAAAAATATGAATATTGGTGTCAATCCAAAATTTTAACATATGACTCTAACCAGCGTTTTTCGGGTAGGTTTTTCATGATTAAAAACAAAGTAAATATCGCTCACCACGCCAAAATTGATGGTTTTTTCAGAAACCATGTATTTTAGGAGCGTAGATCTAGGAGCGGTTTTTGGTGCAAATGCTTAGGTTTTGAAATACTCCTTGTTAAGTGCCGATTTGTATATTCATAATAAAACATTTTCGTTTCTTCCCGCCATATTTTTTTTATTAAAAATTATTTATCACAGTTCTTCCATAAAAAATGTTTCAATTCAAATTATCACTTTAATTTTTCTCTAAAAAAGGGAAAACGGAACAGACAAGTATAATAAGTATATAATATCAAAATACTATAAAATATTATTCTTTTTACTCGTTTTCTTATAAAATTGCATTATAAATCAATAAATAAGACGATATGCGTTCGAAACCTTAATCTCTATATGGGACAGAACATTTAGAAGGAAACGTAGACTTTTAGACCCCGAGCTCCTAGGCTCGGGGGGGGGGGGCATCCCGAAAGCCCCCCCCCCCCCCTAAATACGCCACTGCATGTATAGGCTATACCTGAAGTGAACTTAGATCTATTGTTCGACTGAGATGAAAGATGACTCCTCATCAGAGCCATCGGGTCAAGGATCACTAAACACGGAACCAAAAGTCAGCGAGAAATTTTATAATCGCTTAAGTTTTATTGTACATTATACCATTATAAGTTATTGTATTAGGGAAAGTGCGAGAACTCATTTTTTCTTGTACAAACTTTTTAAATAAGAAATCGAGTTGTTCTGTATAGAACTTTCAAGACTACTTATATCAAAAACATTATAGGTATAGGGTTTTCTCAAAAATATCCTTTTTGGTATAAGAGGCTATGATTTTGGATTTGGACATGTTTTTCTTTTAAATAACTTTTCGTAATAAAGTTTTCCATTATTTAATTTTGAAATATTTTCATATTTTTTAATCTACCCGGTATATTTTTTGACTTACAGTAATTCTAATTGTATCTGACTACTGTCGGAGATGCACCAACTTTTGGCAGTATTCAAATTTCTTTTTTGTTGCACAGACCTAATCGATCATACTGTAGATAACGTTAATTTACTAACAAATACTGAAAATACTTACATCTTTTACCGAGATCTAGGAGGTGAAAATTATTGAGACATCAATACCTAACTCCTTTTTAAAGAAACTATCAGTATTTTACAAAAAGCTTAATATCTTTATTTATACAATATTGTTTTTGTTTAATTCTTGAGGGTAAATCGGAAACCCTCAAATTTAATGATAATTTTGTTAGCTTTACTTTTTACTAAGATTTGGGGTAAACCCAAGAATTAAATATAAAACAAAAGTTCCAAGATTGAGACTTATTAATAATGAAAACTTAATTAAACGTTATTTTATTAAAGGAAGAATCAATACAAAATAAACAAGGGTAAAGATAACCTATCCGAGTAATATGTAGCTTTTTATAGTCAAAGATGGTTTTAATTAACTTTATCATTTTAAGCAATTTATTTGTTATAAAAAAATGTGTATGTACTA
This sequence comes from Polydrusus cervinus, assembly GCA_935413205.1. NCBI lineage: Eukaryota > Metazoa > Arthropoda > Insecta > Coleoptera > Curculionidae > Polydrusus > Polydrusus cervinus. The sequence goes on from OW284514.1 coordinate 51,959,057, forward strand.
ACAAAATTTCCTTTCTTTAGTTTATATTATGTTTAATGAAAAAATATTATTTTGTTATTGGGGGTCAGCCAGGGGCGGTATGGTCAGTAGTACAGATTCAGATTGGCTATCACTATAGTGCCGACACAGGCCAGCAACTAAATTATTCATACCTTTTATAAAACTAAACTTTTTTAATAAAGGTGTTATCCCTCCAAACATATTATATTACAACAGCATTCAGTGACATTGTTTAAAATACCTTTTATTAGATTTTTAAAAGTATATAACTGTGACATAACTGAAAACGACAAGATAACTGAACATCGAACGTGTAACATTGCCAAGCCAGATCACTGATGAGCACCAAGAATCAGAAACAAGGATGACCTCATATTTAATTTTAAGTGAGGCAAGGAATGTTAACATCAAATTAAATGACAGGCTAGCCATGGTACCTCATGGTCAGACGATTGACCATCTATAGGCGCAGACCCTTTGCGGGCCGCGCCGTCTCTGATGAGTCCCAGTAGGACGAAACAACGAAAAGATTGAGATATTAACGGAAGAAGACAGGGCATACCGTTGTTAGCAGTGAGTCATATCGAGCCGTAAACTGCCATTCCCCACTGACAAGGTGAGGGCTCAGCGGGTAATAGACGAAGGGGTGCACAGCGTGCAAGCCCCAAACGCTTAACGCCGTGGAGAGCTACTAATCGTTTACCGATAGGTACGTCTATCGGGTTTTTGAGGTACCATGGCTAGTCTGTCATTTAATTTGATGTTAACATTCCTTGCCTCACTTAGAATGAAATGTGAAGTCATCCTTGTTTCTGATTCTTGGTGCTCATCAGTGATCTGGCTTGCCAATGTGACATGTTCGATGTTCAGTTATCATATTGATCCTCTAAACTCCTTAGCTCATTATTGTCGGTGATTTATTCGACACATAAGAGGTAGGCAGCTTAGCTGCTCCTGGGTTCTAGTTAAGGCTGGTTAAGCCTTCTCTTTCGATCAAATTGAAAACGACAAGTTTTGAATATTACTCTTCCTATTATAGATTGAAATCAAGTTACACTTCTTTAAAATCCTCAAAGTAATAAGCGACTAATATAAGTTTTCAACTTTGTTACTAGATATCGTTCTAGGTTACGTTTACTTCCTCTGTCTTCAACTATTTTTTATAATTTCGTGCACCTTTCTTTCTTTGATCAGATCCTATAGTCCCATTGATGAAGTGATAAATGCTTTGTGCCATAATGTGGCCAAACGCATCTGGGAATAAGTTTGATGTAATAAAAGAAAAATAAAACCCTTTTTCTGTATTAATATGTTAACATTTATAATTAAAATGTTGCCTCCATGTAAAAACAATATTACGTATATTTTAGACAATTTAACATAAGAGAGAAAAGGCGTTGTGACGACCCAATACTATTGAGCATATATATACGACATATTATAGTGAGCACGTCGGCTTAACTCTGTGTGATCTTAGCAAGGCCTTTGATTGCATCTCCCATCATATTCTAGTTAAAAAGCTTTCAATGTATGGCGTATTGACTTGTTTTAAACGTAACAGAATCAAAAAAAAAGAAAAGATAATATTACAGTTTTTACCCTTAGTTATGCCCTATTATATATTTTTTGAGTTCATTAAAGAGAATAAATACTCTATAAATTCTTGTTTATGTTTTAATTCAATACGTCATGTCCGTTTTTATAACTTTTTTTGATGAGCGATATTGCCTCATAGGATGGGGAATATCGTGCAAATGCACTGACTATTTTGCGGAAGGATTAAAAACAAAGTTTAGTAAAAAAAGTCTAAAAATACGCGTCAAATATTGTTAAGAATCATCATTGGTAAAGTCAATTTTTTTTAAGAAAACGCCAAGTCAGTTGTCATTTATGGCACCCTGTTGTCGTCTGGTCTATTTTACGTTTAGAGGTTGTCTAAAAAGACAGGACCGGACTATTTTTATGTTCCATTAACAAACTAAAAAAATATTTAAATATTAAGTTCCTTATCTCCCATTTTAATTTATCAAAGAAGACTTTACAAATGTTTCTATTTAAATCATCGTTCTTAACTAAAGTTGTCAAGAAACTTTCGGAGATGTTATCCAAATTGGAACAAAAGTCAAGAACCTATTAGGTATCCACTGAATACTACCTAGATATTGTGATAGGAATTACATACAATAAAGTAATGTACTAGTAACATAAATATTATCGACAAAGCTTTTAAAAAATTTAACTTATCGACACACTACTCTCCTTTGCTCGTGAATATTAAAGAATGTAATAAATGCCGGTAATACTGCACCAGCTAGGTAGAATACGTAAAACATGGTATATATGGTTAAAATATTGGTATACAAAACAATCACTATGCTTCATTTTAGTTATGACTCTAACTTTCAACCAGAAAACTCTATATACACTATATAAAAAACAGCCACAAAGATACTAAAAAACAACAAAAATAATAGGACGCGAACTGACATGTGAACTTGTTACGGTCCACACTAAATCTAGTAACTTTTCGGCGGAACTAGAATCAGCTGTAAATGTCATCTATGGCTTTTAACTGTCGAAACGCCGTTTTCTATGTTTGTCTTCGTTGGTTTTCTATCGCGATATGATCTCTAGCTAGAAGGGACTGTTGAGTTTTTTTACAATTTTTACATCTTATTTTTTGTTGATGAACACAGCAAAATATTTCTAAAGGTGGATATGGCAAAAGGAATGTTCCTTCATAATTTTAAGTTGATTTCTTATTAATAAAATCCAATTATTATCCCCTTTTCCTTATCGCATATTCCAAAAATATAATAGGATAATAAAAGAATGCCGTAAAAATAATTTGTAATTTCTTCTGGATATAATGGGATTAAATGAAGCAGCGATCATAGTTTTTCAAAAGACGTTCCTTATCTACCTAATGTATTTGATCCAATTTGAGCAAGGCCTTACGCTATGAAAAGGGAAACAGCAAAATTCGGTGAAAAAGCAAAAGTGGGGCCTTGGGGTCGTATGTGAGAAAATAAAAACCCAAATCATGCGCGTTAAAAGTATTCTCCGTTTAGGTTTTATTAATTTTATATGTAAAACATACAGGGTTATCCATTTACATTTTAAATTAAGTATATAGGATACTAAAACAATACATAAGTTAATTTGAGAAAATAGTCCATACTTGGAGTGGAGTGGCAAGTTAAATAGGAAGACATAATACATTAGGTCTAAGTTATCCTCAAATATAATATAATATGATGATGTTGAGAAAAAAATATATACAGGGTGGAAATTTTAAATGGAACTGCTGTTTATAGCGGCCCTAGGAATAAGATTTCTCTCAAATACAAAAATACGTCTTCAAAGATTTTTTATGGGATTCACTTTATTCATGTAACAAAAAATTGGGACCCCAAAGAGGGAGCGCAGCCCTAACCAACAATTTTCTTCAAATTAGACGATACCACTTGTGGCACCTTTTGGAAAGCTTATCGAAAATATTTGCTTATTTATTATTTTTACATCTGTCAAACCATGCGTCAGAAATCTAATAATAGTTGTTTACGATATGATAAGTGTTGTAAAGATTCATATTACAACACGAGATGTTAAAGTTGTCAAACGAGGCGTCAGCCGAGTTTAATAAAACATCGAGTATAGTAATATGAATTTACAACAAGAATATTGTACAAAATTTTATCTACTTTCATCTATGAATAAAAATATTTGGCAAAAGGCATTTTTAAAAATAAAAATGCACCTGCTATTAAGTTCACTAATCAAGTTTTTTATGTTACCTTTTGCATGGTTACTGTCGAAACTTTGTCAAACAAATTCAAAAATATAAAAAGCGTTTTTCAAAATGAGCGATTCTGATGGAAGTTTACCCTCTGATATAGAAGCAGCGGCAAACGAAGCGATCTCAAGTTTAGTTCCGACAAAATCCAAGGCGCGGTATGAGTTGGAGTAACAAAATAAAGGAGGTGTCTGAGAAAATCCTTTTGGGTCATTTTTTCGTAAAGCAACGCTCCCAGAAACCATCTACACTATGGACTCACTACTCAATGTTGAGAACTATGATTTCAGTCAAGAAAAATCAAGATATAAGCAGATTTTCTCAACTAATCGCATTTTTGAAAAGAAGTTCAGAGAGTTACAAGGCCAAAAAGTACAAAGTTTTCACACAGAAGACCTATGTAAGTTTCTTAGTACTGCAGATGATGTTATGATAATAAGCATTTTTGAGGCTTGTCGGCGCGAAGAACTAGCTAAGTTAATGTTGGATCATATTGAACACAATGATTTGTATATAAAAATTGTGATTCCATTCTCGAAAACCAAAATTATGCGAGAATTTGTTATAACAAAAGGAAATGTGACAAGTGTCAACTGTTTAAGTATTTTTCGAAACTATGCTAAACTTCGTCCTCTTAATGCAACTCACAGGCGGTTTTTTGTATTCTATGAAAAAGGAAAATGCACCTTCTAGCCTGTCGGAATTAATAGTTTTGTAAGTATACCAAAAAAGATTGCAACAAAACTTGGATTGAATAATCTCAAAGGATACAGTGGACATTGTTTTAGGAGGTCCTCAGCCTCCATTCTAGTTGATGGTGGTGCAGATGTGCAGATGTTAAAGCGTCATGGGGGCTGGAAATCCTCTTCAACGGCAGAAGGCTACGTTGAGAATTCTTTAGAAAATAAGAAACAAATAGCAAAGAAGATTATGGGGTCAGACACAGATTTAATGATTGGAAATTCGAACGTAAAGGGCTCCATTACATCCCCTTCTGGTATACAAATTTCTAACTATAAAAAGTGTTTTTATAATAAACCTTAAGTGTTATATTTTAATTAATAATTGGTAATTAATTTTATAATTGTTAATAATAAATCATTCTTACAAAAAGTGTGGTTTTATTTAACATCAAAATTTTAATAAAACCGTTTTTTTTCCATTAAAGGCATCTATTACAGCACTAGTGCTGTTATAAATGCCCTTACAAAACGATTTACAGAACTGTAAAATTCATATTACTAAATGAAAGTAGATAATATTACATACAAAACTTTAACATATAACCGGAGGATTACTAAACATAACTAGAAAACTGTAATGTCACTTTCCTATCAAAGCAATTGTAGAAAATGTGAAACATGAATCTGTTACTCTTCCCTTACTCTTTCCAAAACTTCTCGCTTGATTAAACGTATCTCCGGCCGAATCCTTGCCTTTAACTCTTCCAGATTTCTAGGTCTGCTGACATATACCCTTCTTTTTAAATTACCTCATAAATAAAAATCTAAGGGTGTAATATCCACCTATTTGGAAATTTAATAATTCTCTTATATTTCTTGCAAAGTAAGTAGAGGCTCCATCCTGCTGGAAAAATATTCTGTGGTCTAGATTTCCATAATTCTGAAGTTCTGGTGTTAAAAATTTAATAAATGTAAGAAGGTTCTTAAATATTACAATTACAAATACGTGGATATGAGTGGCTGCCCAGATCCCCCGACGTTACACCCTTAGATATTTGTTTATGGGGCGAATAAATAAGAATGGTCTATGTCACCAGACCTAGAAATCTGGACTGCACATTGCACCGCAAAATTAACCGGATGGAAAAAAATTCGCTTTAATTCAATCTTAAATAACTTTTAAGTGTTTTGATTAAATTCGCTAATTTTTTGACACGTTGCAGATGCATTCGTCTTTATCATGTTCTGATATCGCTTTTACGAACAGTGAAAATGGATATGTTCACATACAGGGTAGCCAAAAAAATTGCATTTTACGCTTAATTTCTAAACACCCTGTGGAAAAATTGAAGAACTGATGATTTTGATTTGTTGATGATGTTTTTTTGTACGGCATTTTTAAGTCCCATCTTTTCTGAACAACTTGTTTTTTGATTCATACCGATATCTAAATTATTAAAGGAAAAACACAGGTTTAAAGGAAATAATGCAATAATCCTTTATTAGCAACAAAAAATTTAAAAATTAATATGGGCAATAGTGGTAAGATTAAAATTGAGTATTTCCTCCACGAGCCTGAACAACAGCTCTCATCCTTTCAGGCATAGATTGAATTAAAATAGCAACTGCGTCTTGGGGTATCTGCTGCCACTCGTTTGTCAGTGCCTGTGCTAGCACCTCCAAAGTTTAAAACTCGCCGTAGTTTTGCCTAACTCTCCTTCCCAGTGTATCCCACATGTGCCCAATAGGGTTCAGATCCGGACTTCTTGAGGGCCAGCAATACCTGAACGCCAACATCGTTCAAATACTGCCTCGTTATTCGTGCTCTGTGTGGTGGAGCATTATCTTGCATTAATTTAAAATTTTCTCCTATAAAATGCGAATATGGTATCACATGTTCTTCTAAGCACTGTCTGATGTATTTATCAGCGTTAATAATATAATTATAAGTGTAATGAGGTCTGTACGGGCCTCCAAAGATATGCCGCCCCATACCATCACTCCTCCGCCACCAAATTGCACTCTAGGAGAGAAACAACATTGAGAGTATCGTTCTCCAAGCCTCCTCCACACTCTTTGACGTCCGTCAGGTGAATATCGCGTAAAACGAGACTCGTCTGTAAATAGAACGTTTTGCCAGTTGTTTATGTTCCAATCTGCATGAGCTCGAGCAAATTCAAGGCGCTGCCTTCGATGACCTGCGTATAATAGAGGTCCTGTGGCAGGTACATGAGATGTTAGATTCTGTTGTCTTAACCTTCTAAGTACAGTGTCAGATGACTTCAAGGTACCATGAACATCAGCCAATCTTACAGCTAAAACCGGAGCAGAGGCTGTTCGCTCTCGAAGAGCCTGAAGACGAAGAAATCGATCTTCAACTGCATTTGTGACTCTTGGTCTTCCCTGTCCAGGTCTTCTCGAGTAAGAACCAGTTTCTCTAAATCTTTGGATCGCATCGGAGATGGTACTGCGTGGATGGCCAAGCCTTTCTGCGATATACAGAATCGGACGACCATCATCCTGTAAAGCGACAGCTTGTGCCACTTCTTCTGGTCTCATATTTAATTTAAATTAATACACTTTTACGTTACCGTTTACGGAACAGCTTCAAAACACAAAACAACCAACAACTTACTTTTAAAAAAAAAACAACAATTTACTTAAGAAACGCTTGAAATCCAGCAATTAATAAATCTGTACATTTGTTGACAAAAATCTTCTTGACAAGCCATGGTACTATGGAAACGAGATTCAGAAAGACAAAAAAAAGACAAAGCCAACTAAAAATTTTATAATTTTTTGTTGCTAAAAAAAGAATGATTGCATTATTTCCTTTAAACCTGTGTTTTTCCTTTAATAATTTAGATATCGGTATGAATCAAAAAACAAGTTGTTCAGAAAAGATGGGACTTAAAAGGGCCGTACAAAAAAAAACATCAATCAGTTCTTCAATTTTTCCACAGGGTGTTTAGAAATTAAGCGTAAAATGCAATTTTTTTGGCTACCTTGTATGTGAACATATCCATTTTCACTGTTCGTAAAAGCGATATCAGAACATGATAAAGACAACTGCATCTGCAACGTGTCAAAAAATTATCGAATTTAATCAAAACACTTAAAAGTTATTTAAGGTTGAATTGGAGCGAATTTTTTTCCATCCGGTTAATTTTACGGTGCAGTGTAAGAGCCGCAATCGATTGCGCCCATCGTTTCACTACACGCAAGATCGTTGGTCTAAGCTGAATTTAAGAATATTGGTCGGATGCTCTTAAAATAGTTGTAGAAAAATAAAGATTTAAGAGTTAGGTTTAGTGACACAAAATCAACACTTAATAATAAACAACACTCCAGTAGAGCCCAATATTAAATTTAAACATCTGGGGGTTGTACTGGACAAAAAACTAAAGTTCATACATAACCCCACACACATAATACAAAAATTTTACACTATAACAACACAATTAAACAAGCTACTAAATTACAGATATTTTCTATCACAACTAAACAAATAGACAATATACAATCAAGTTATTAGACCGACAATGACGTATGCTGCCCCTGTGTGGTGCAGCATTTTAAACGAACAATTTAACCGACTACAAAAATTACAAAACATAGTACTGAGACAAATACTTAGAGCACTGGTACAGTTACACAGACGGACAAACACACCGTACATTATGCAATACATACATGACATTTCGACTAAATTTTATGAAACACACATACAAAACGCACTTCTAACACGAAACATCACTTATACAAGACATACAGACAATCCAAAACACAAACCGATTTACCACAGCCTTCCCATTTTCCGGTAATAAATATTTTTGCAATTTCCATTTTGAAAAAGCACATGTAACACTACCAGGACTCCTAAATCCCTCCCACACCACGCAACAAAATATTTTTCAGTCTATAGAAAATCTTATTTCAATTTCTATATACAAAATTAAGCTACTTTGTACCTGAAAAAATTCATGCTGGTTTTTTCAATCGTTTTTCCAGCAAACACCTAGCATCAAAATTTAGTAAAATGGCAACCATATCTAAATGTATTTTAAAAGCGGAAGCTAAATTGGATTCCTTCATGGCAGTATAAGGGTTACCGGAACCAACCGATTATATAACCATAAAAAGTCATTATTATCTCTACCTAAGGGCAAACAACAGCTCCATCAAGGCATTAGCACTGGTGCATGTCCTGGTCAGTCGTGGCTAGAAGAAACGAAACAATATACTATATATACACTACTTATATAATATATTTGTAGAATAATATGACAATTTAAAAAGCATTGTAACAAATAAAGATATTTTTAAATTAAAGTAAAGTAGGAGTCGCTATTACCTATAGTTTTAATTTTAAGAAATTTTAATTCATGAATTAGTGATCTTGAAAGTGTAGGTAATTATGCTCCAAACATGGATATTTGTCCGATTTCAGCATAAACGGAAAAATTAACGAAATATTGATTAAAAAACGAAATTGCGAATGCGTCACTAACTCCTAAAAATAACGAGAAAACATTATGTTAAAAAAATGTATTCTAAAACTTAATAATGTAACTTAATACAATTGACACCTTGTAAATTTTAAATTTTATCTCATGATTTGATTCAAATGTAACAAAATAACATTCTACAACATCAGTTTCTTTGTTTTTAAAATGATATCAATTAAAAAGATCTTGAATAAGTAATGTTAAGAATAATTCCTAAACACGTAAAAGGGTATTAAATTAAATCTAGATAAGAAAATTATTTGGCCCAAGAAGTCAGCGAAAAAGGAAACGAGAGGAAAACTTATTAACGCCGATGAAGAGTTTACAAATGTTCGTTTTCAGTATCCCTGTCCTGTTTTTCTAGAATTTCTCAAACGGATATTCACAAGGGAAATTCAAATATTGAATATTAAATACGTCATTGACGCAATTGTAAGAATACATATTATACAGGCTGTTTAAAAAATATTCTACTAAATAACTACTAAATACAATAAACCTGGCATAATTTTTAATATTATTCAGCATTGATTCGATTTTCTGTACACATAAACACCGCTTTTCTAATTTAAAGGGATTTGCGAAAGGGGCCCATTAATTAAAAGGGATATCTACTTGTATGCAATAGGATGGAGTGAAAATATAAGGTATTCTAAGTCGAATTTTGTTACGTCTGGCAACAGTGTTTCTCGAACGTCATAGTGGCACTAACAACTGAGCTCGAGCTGTCCGCCAAGCCGGCTATGCACCGTACTCGTTTATTGAAAACGACGTTTCTACCCACTCGCTTGAGCGCCGAACTATTGTAAATTAGCTGGTTTTGTATAGATTTATCCTCGGATTTACCGTTTACACAAGGCTGGTAGTTTGTGAGTTGTGTAACGAAAAAATAATCCTAGTCAGTATTAAAGCTTTTAAATGTAGTATAATTTTCAATTAGCAGCGATAGTAAACATTTGTGAACCTAACCACGAAATTAGCTGGTTCACTATTCTACTTGGTCTAGCAGCAACGATGCAATTAGACAGGTATGGAAGATTATCGAAAATTCATTTTTATTGATGAAGCCGCATAAAAAAAAAGCAAAACTTTTTCGATGAAATATCTACTCCCGCTAACTCGGTGTCATCATGTATGAGTCATATAGGGAGCGAGTTCATCTACCAAAAAATATTAAATATATGGGTAATTCTCTGGATAGAGAAATATTTACACAAGCGCCGACAAAATTATATTTTAAAGTTTTCTCACTCTTTCGGATCAGTAAAACAGAATTTCTTTTAACTTGTCGGACCAGGTTGATGTCGGCAACCTTAATAAATGAATTTTTGATGGTCTCTTCTATACTAACAGGACTGTATTTGAATAAACACGTCTTCAGATTATATTTTAGCTTATTTGTTTTAACTTTCTGCCAGTTAAAGATAATATACAAATATGCTCTGCTCTTTCGCTTAATACATTTTAAAAATAATAAATATAGTAAAAATACATTACAAAATACCTGGATAATTTTATTTTAGAAATAGGTTAAACAGACTAGCATAGCTATAGCAATGAAAAATATTTTTATTAAATTAAAAAAGTTTCTAAAAACTTATAAAAAAGTAGTTTTAACTTTTATCTGATTGCACGACTTAAAAGTTGTTGCTATTAAATTCGATTGATAAATAAGGAGGTATTACAAATATTTTTAACAATAATTAACTAACAAGCCACTTTGGCTGTAACATATTGGCAGGCATTATTTTTTTTTTAATCAAAGTTGCCTGATTAGTAAATCAAGAATTAAGCTAACTGGGCCACCTTGTAAGAAAAATATTTCTGCCAATGTCACTTATGCCACCGTCAAACTTGCTGGTTAGTTAATTATGGTTAAATATCTTTATGTGACTCTATATTATTATAATATATATAAACATATATTATATCAATATGGTTTTATTTTTAACTTAAGAACCCGAACCCTAAGAAACCTCGTTAGAAACTATGAGCCTCCCTCCCCCACCGAACATATTTTCTGGCTAAGCTACTGCTTTAGACACTTTTAACGAACCCATATACATTTAAGATAACTAATGCGGCAAAATTATAAAAAAAATACAAAATACAAAAAAAAACATTATATAAAAATTAAATTATAAAAATCATAATATTCTTCGTCATCTACGAAACTGTCATCTCCTCTTGACGTTATAATTAACGGGTCGAAGGTCTAATCGATCGGGTGGTCAAGATCCCACATTTTTTCTTCTCTTCTTAAATGAATAATGGCCAGCTTTTCGCCAGTTCTCTGGTGTCACTTCCTTAATGGCTTGATCAAACAGTAGCTAAACGTTCATTTTGAATGTCGTGTTGTGTCTTGCTACAAATCCTTTCACTTGCGCCCATATAAGTTCTATAGGATTTAGGTCGCAATGAAATGGCGGTGTACGCAGCACTGTTACACTATGTTTTTCAGCTATATCTTCCACGGCATATTTCATAAAACGATGTTTGTGTACATTTTCTATAGCTAATAGTTCCTTCTGTGTCAAATTATCTTTTTTTTTCCTTTGGTTAGTTATCATTAGAGACCGGATTTTATGCAAATGCATATTTTGCATATTATATCTTAAAAGTTGGGCATCCACAGCATATTTAGGGTACTTAGGGCATAATTTGCATATTTTTCTAATTTAAGAGGTAAAACCCAATTCAGGTACTCAGCTGATCAAAACGAAATATTTTATTTTCATTTATTTACGGATTATCTTAGATACCAATTTACCTGTGAAAGGATTATAATTATTTAAGGGTGGTTTTATGTTATTATTCCTTAAACAACAATTTAATCTTAATCTGCATTCCTAGTAGGTAATTCTAATTTAATTTCTTTGTCCAATCGCCTATAAATATTTTTTATGAAAATTTGATTCATGTAACTTGTATAGCCCATGGATTAAATAGAGTTGCAGAAACTATTAGAGCTTCCTTCCTTTTGGTCAATGACTTAATAGCCAATGTGAAAAAAATTTTCATAAAAGCTTTTTATGCAGAGCATATTCAAAAATTCAAATTGAACATAATTCTCAGTGTATTAAAAAATGCAAACAAATATTTCAAAATTCTAAAGTGGAACAACAATTGATTTATATAAAATGTAACTATAGTTTTGTAGCTAAAAGTATTTTAAAACTAAAAAAACATCTAGTATATAGTCTATTAAAGTCAATTGATATTGTAGAAAAATGCAATAATAATTGTATACAAGTACGAGGTGAGGCAGGAAAAGCAGTAAGTAATGTCGAAGTTAGAAGGAATATTAAAAAAGAATAAAGGTTTCAAATTTTTAATAAATGTTTCAAAAGTTCTGTCAGGGGAAAATGTAGATAATTTGGATTTAACTGAGCCTAGTTCCAAAGTTAAAATTTTGTCCTATAACATCAGTAGATATAGAAAGATCTTTTTTATTATATAAACATATTCTTAGTGATAGAAGACAGAATTTTTTAATAAAAAACCTTGAATTACATATTATAACCAGTGCATATTATAGTTCTGCGAACTAATATTAATGTTTTTATTGGAGATTTGTACCATAATGCAGATTTAATAACATTTTTATACGTTTACCTGTTTTTTGGTGGTTTTTAATAAATACCCAATGCCTTAGTTTAGTAAAACCCTAATTTAATCCAACAGGAAGTCATATTATATTTTTCGTATTACTGCATATTTTTTGCATATATCTTGCATATATTTTAAAAAATGTATGCATATATATGTGCATATCTCACAGACTTTTGATTGCATATAATCCGGTCTCTAGTTATCATAAATAATTTAATGCACAAAATTTACCTGCGCTTATTGTCGACATCGAAATTGAGGCGAACTGGACGGAATTTCCCATTTTATTACTCTACACCTTTCTCAAATATACTATAACTGCTTATCAATAACCCAAATTCTTAAAATGAAACGCCCATTTTCTTAATATTAAAATATAAAATTTATTTAAATTAGATAACGTAGGAAGCAAAAAACTTACTGCTTATGTAAAAGAATTTGTTAAATTTCAGTGCGATGTTTTTAGGCACTAATTCAATTTTGGCATTGGAAATTTAAACCGGACCTGACTCGAAAATTAATAACGAAATAAAAACCATCGTAAAAAATAGGGCTTCATAAAACGATTCCGAAAATCGACATCAGGGTAAATTTTACGTTTAGAATAAAAATTGAACTCGTTTGAATTGCTTGTATTATTAAAAGGAAATTTGAAATAAAGATATTTTAATAAATAATAATGTTCTATGGCTATGATGGACAATAAATATTTTACAACTCGAATTGTTAGTTCAGGATTGGTTTTAAATTTAAAAGACTATTAGTGAATACGGCTCTGGTGCCTATAATTTTATTAAAATAAATTATATTAAAATTACTACATAATGGGATTATTATGTATACTTATTTTTGGTGTAATCGTTAAAGTGCCACGATTTCTCACTAATTTTGACGGTTAATATGCAATTTTGTATATCTTTTGGCAAGACTTAGTTACTCTTAGGGAAGGCAGTGCCTCCCCTGGAAATATTAATGTAATAGTACCTTGTTTTCTAAATACCTGTACCTACCTATAATTATACAATTAAAATAGCTTTAAATAGTATATTATACGACAAGCATATAATGGTGGCTATTATTCACGCGGAGAAAGTTTATGACACGAGCCGTAGGCGAGTTTAATAATTTTATCCAAGTGAATAAAAGCCATTATATGCGAGTAGAATACTATACTTTGTCCACGACTATCCAATAATAATTGTAGCCAGAATTACTAAACATCTTTAATTATTTAGAAATGTGAATAGTAATATTTGTATTCACACAATGTGCCAAGTTAATTGTAGAAATCAAATTTAATTCTACATTAACATCTTGGTTATTCGTTGTAGTAGATGTAGATAAAGATGTTTATGTAGATACTGCCTCATTGCGTATATACGGCTGACCAAAAGGATTTTTCTGGATCGCGTCCGATATTTTTTTAGCTGTTTCCATTTTATTTTTCATTGAGTTATCAATATATCCTTCTGCTACCACCGTGGATTTCCATCCACCGTGTCTTTCCATCCACCATGTCTTTTCAATGCATTTATATCCCCCCTGCGTCTACAAGTATAGTGGCTGAAGATCTGCAAAAACTGTGACCAGAAAATTTCTCTAGAGTGGGTAATTGCAGAAATGTTGTTAGTTGTCTCTCAATTTGCGTAAATTTATTAATTCCTATCCTTTGTGAGGTACATTTGCCATTTTGATAATTGAAAAACAATATTAGATGTGACGAAAGACGAACGAAGGCTGATATACTTCTTGAAAATTAGGTAATAATCGTCTGATATTGTAAATTTGGAGGGAAATTCGATTTTTCTGGTAATAAACTTGCTGCTTCCTGTATATCTGGTGGGGTATAACATATCTCATCTTCACTATCCCTAATCATTTTGTAAGTTCTTTTAATACAATTCTTAACTTTAAAGTTGATAAGTTGAACTATATTTTGACGTTTCAAAATAAAATTACAAAGCGCTTCAACTTGACATTTCATGGCATGCTTGAATTTTTCATCATACACACAAAATCGTATTATGGATGGACCTTACAGGGAAAACGACCAATGATATTTTTTTATTTCAAATCACATTTCCTGTCGATTTCATTATTCACTAGTAAATAATGAGTATTGTTATTATTGAGCAAACACATATATAAAGAACATATTATATAATATTCGTGAACAAACATATTTTTTAATATAACACATTAATATAATAGTTCCTGTATAAATTTCGAGAAATGTCTTTAGCTAATTTGTACTTTCTTAAAGCCTCTAATATTCAATTATTAAATTTAACATTTGGACCTTTATCCAGTAACCGAGCAACAGCGTCCTTATCCGTTTCATTGTTATTGCATTTTGTCTCGCTCTTCACTGGATCGCAGTTTATCGAAAGCGTGTGGAGGCAATCCGATAAATGTTTCCTCTGTAGTCAATGGTTTTGGGAAAGACAATAGTAAATATACAAATAATTATATATTTCCGGAAGCGTAGTAAGCTTTTTCGCATGACGCAAATCGCAGTTAGGAGGCAAGCACGCGTATTGCGCTTTAAACCAATAAGATTTTTAGATTGTTTAAGTAAGCCAATATTAAATATAAGAAATATCTGGACACCTTTGTTAAGTAGATGTAAACTCATAATAACGCACACGAACTGAACGCATGACTGCACCCATCTCAGTCATGCTTCAGTGCATCTAGCTAGTATAAATAGAGCTGTAGTTACTAATTCACCTGAAAACGGCTAGAGATACTTACCAGTTGAAACGTTGTGATATTAAACAAATAAAGACAATGCAAGTCCAAAACTCTTCTATTAGTCAAGATTTTAGAAATTTCTAATTAGGTTCTGTAGTCGGATCGTTACACCTGGCACCGTTTTGTTAGTGTAGGTTATGGTTTTCTAATTTTTTTCATAATTCTTTATTCTTGTGATTTTGCTACGGGAAGCTGTTATCGAAGGTGAGAGGGTAAGTTTTTAAAATTTAATGTACATTGCACCACACAAACCCACAATTTTTCTTTTTCATAATGCAATGTTCATTATGACTTTCTCACCGTTCTACTCATTGAATCGGTTTCTTTGAACCTACAAATTTTGATGCTCCGTTAAGGTGATATCTAATAATTTTTTCTTTTTCACTTATTCTCCTGAAGATGAATGCTTCTGCATTCGAAACATTCGATTTTTTAATTCATAAATATTTCTTTAATATAACGGTGGAGGAAGATTTTGTGTTCTTATTTCTTTCCTTCTGAATTTCCACTTCACTAAGTATGGACTATTTCTTCAAGTTGGATAACCTAAAAAGATATATGATATTATACGCATGTCATACTACATTCTGTTCATATACGACTGTGACTTTTTTGGCACAAGGCTGCTTAAAGTCGTTTCTGCCACTGCTTCTTTTCGGAGGAGTTAAACCGTCTATTATTTAATAGGTGAATTAAAAACCGCAAATTTTTAAATTGGTTTGACAACTGATTTTGCCAATTTTTAATAAAAAAAAAGTTATAAATTTGTTACTAACCTTGAGATGTTAAAATTTTTCGTGGCATTATTTTGGTAAATAAAGGTAAATTTTTCTTGATCCTAAAATGTGAAATAGAAAAAAATAAATAAAGCACATATTTCATAATATTATGACGTTTTATGGCTCTCAGTTAGAAAACTCCCCACTTCGTGGATTCTTGCGATATAACGCTTCTTATGAGACGTGTACTTTAATATACTATTAAACTTCTTCCTTTTACTGTATGTTTGAAGGTTGGAAGTATTCATCTGAAGACTACTGAAGATACTTACCACAGTGGCCGCTCGTCAGGTGAAGTAGGTAAAGGGACTCTTCACAAAAAAAAAATAAAACCAAAAGGAAAGTGTTTCGACAATATTAAATATTAATGTACCAATACGGCTACCATTTTAGCAATTAAAAAATAATTTTGTTCGAAATAATTTGATTTATTCTGAATGTAGCTATGCGTAATAGGGCCACGGTTAACTCCGGTGGACAATAATTATAAACACTCGTTCATTTTGGCGCGCCCCAGCGACCGTGTCCGTTAACTCAAAGCAAGTGAAGACTCAACGCTCAACATGGCTTTGATATTCACCGTTGAGATGCTTACGTGACGTCAGTCATGCAAACAGCATGTAACCATTTTCATTATGATAAAGTATCATTTAAAAATAGATCAGTCGTATACACCATTGTTTTAGCATTGGTTCGCCTAACCTTAGGGTATTTATTAAGAGGCTTCGCGAAACTTACGGTTATAGATCTAGTTTGTACGTGATTTACTGTGTGTTTAAAAAATTTTGTTTTCATTTTTCAGTAAATTCAGTAGTGTACGTAACTACTTAGTTTGTAATTTGTTGTAAACTCCATTGAGTCGTTGAACAAATGAGGATAAGAGAGACGTTTTGTTACACGGGGTTTTAGTCAATGTTGTTTAATTACCAGCACTATACCTAGCTCTTCACCACTTTTTAAGACCACGAGCCGCCACTGACTTACCAAGTCCAAAACTCTACTGCCGTCCTTCCTTTTAGTTTTTTTATTCAAAGAGTCCACTCTATGAAAAAATATTCCAAAACAGAAATATCTTTTCTGAAAAGCTTCTCTCTGAGTCCGGACCCGTCGAAATACCTCGGCTTTATAATACTTTTTTCCCAAAGGGCCGTTCAAAAGTAATAACTTTTTAAACGACCGCCTACATTCGACTTATACAATATGGTGGCTACAATAAATATTTATTTTGTAAAAACTTTATTACCTTCAAATATATTACTTGGCTTTTATACAGTGAAATGCCTGTGGCGTATGGAAGCTAAAGAAAATAGGATTTGGAACAAGCAATTTTTTTGAAACGAAATACAGTGAAAAACGATTCAACTAAAACAAATAGAGGCAAATGTTTCCTTTGTATTGGTAGCAGATGCTATTAAAAAATCAATTTTTTTAGGAATAATTTTTATTTAGAAAGGGCTTTTTCATATTTGAGAGTTTTCGTATTTAAATTGTTAAATCCACCGACTCGATTGTGGTGGTCGGATCTTTGGAAATGAGTGAGTAGTTTCCTTTTTGCACGACTTCTTCGATTTTTTGGTCGTATGTCTGAACATCCATGATGACAGTTGCGTCTCCTTCATCGGCTGGTAGAATATTGACACTCGGATCCTTATGAAGTTTTATAAGAGCAATTGTTTCTTCCTTACCAATATTTTGTTTTGAAGGTCTTGATTTTTCTAGAATATTTCTAACCTTCCATCTAAATTCTGCGGCTTGTGTTTCTCCAAGCTTGTTGAGTCGACGGCGCTAATAATATCCAATATTGGTATCTCTTTTGAAGCGATAGTAAAGTTTAAACCTTTAGCCAGTAGAGATTGTTCTGTGGTTGTTAATTCTTTACATAAAATGTTGACATTGGTTCCTTGGTTCTGGGCTTGCGTTGTTGGTGAATCTTGACTAACATGCACTCGCAATTTATTTTCATAAATATTTTGTTGAGCTGGTCTTACTTTATCGCAGGTGGCGGCATTCTTCCGAAAAATGGGTCCGTGATCAAGATCCCAAACCGATAATAGGAGTTTATACAAGGTTGCCCAGAAGTCCGGAATAAAATTAATATGGCCTTAACCTGTAACTTTTGGGTAAAACGCTCGGATACGTCAACTTAGTTTAAATATGCTCACATTTTCACGTTATTCGTTTGTTCTTTTATAGAAATTTGGCAAAGATATGACGACATCGATCTTTTTTTTAAATGGAAACATACAGCTTGTGATACATTGTTTAAAAGCTAATATCTCGTACTGTATGCTCATAAATTTTGGGCGTGATTCTGTCAAGCTATTTCAAAATGGCGACTGTTAAAAGTTTTTAAAAAATCTCTATTTAAATAAGCGGAAATGACAAATCATTGATGTTTTTTTTACCTTTCAAGATAAGAAATCTTCATTGTTTCACGCTGTCTTTTCGACAAAACCATTCCAAAGCTCAAGAGTGTCTAACAACGACACAGATGGCGCTCCGTGCCACATCTTACTGGTGTGTCCCACCAAGTGCTGCCTTAAGTAGCTTCGAGATTCCTTTTCTTTTCGTCGGATCCTAGCTCTACTGATGAGTCATGATATGACGAAACGCGTCTAGAGATGGATCTGGCGAAATAAAAAGGAAAATCTTCGTCTTTAAAACCATTTTTGTTTAGAAAATTGTAAAATAATACCTAAATTAATTTAACAAGTTTACAATGTCACACCATCTTAGAACGTAAAACAATGATTTTGAATGAATTTTGAAATATCAAAATGGCGACTGTTAAAAGTTTTTAGAAAAGCTCTATTTAAATAAGCGGAAACGATAAAATATTTTTTTTTACCTTTCATGGAATTGTTTCACGTGCTGAGATGGTGTGACATTGTGAACTTGTTAAATTAATTTAGGTATTATTTTACAATTTTCTAAACAAAAATGGTTTTGTCGAAAAGACAGCGTGAAACAATGAAGATTTCTTATCTTGAAAGGTAAAAAAAACATCAATGATTTGTCATTTAAATAGAGATTTTTTTGAAACTTTTAACAGTCGCCATTTTGAAATAACTTGACAGAATCACGCCCAAAATTTATGAGCATACTGTTTAAGATAATAGCTTTCAAATGATATCACAAGCTGTATGTTTCCATTTAAAAAAAGATCGATGTCGTCATATCTTTGACAAATGTCCATAAAAAAAAGAATAACGTCAAGTTGTGAGCATAATATATAAAACTAAGTTAACGTGTACGACGTACGAGCGTTTTCCCCAAAAGTTACAGGTTAAGGCTATATTAATTTGATTTCGGACTTCTGGGCAACCCTGTATTTAATAAAACTATTGCTAGGACATACCATGCATTTTTTGAAGCTCATTGAAAACATGCAAAATTTCCACAAATTTTGAAAATGCAAAACTGACGCGATTACTCGATGATGTCGATCCGATATAAATTTACAGTGAGCATCGTTAGCCATCTTTTACTTGGCATGTCTGTGTTTTTGTTTACATTCCATTTAAATCCGAAATATTGTGGAATTTTTATGTATTTTTGTTTAAAATGACTGTTATTTTTATTAATTTGATCATAAAGCAGAAAGATCGACAAATAACTTCAGTTAATTTTTTTTTAAACTGTCATTTCATTAGTTTGGTCTTCTGTAAATAATTTCTGTGTTGCCACATGTGAAACCTTTGATGCTAGTTAAATAATATGTCTTGTTCCTAGAACTTTATTAACTTATTTAAGACAATATATAAATAACGATTTGACAATAATATGATAATTTTTTTATTTTTACGCATAAGTCCGTTTTGGACAATTATTTCTATTGGATTACTTTTCAGACTTTGTCGTTGTATTATAAAATAAAAAATTTAGAGAATATTGGCGACATTGTCATGCTGCCGTTTTCACGAAGTATATTCGATAAAGTTTGTGTTTTTGTTTCAATTGCTTTTTCATACTAGGCAAGCTAATCTGTTGGTTGCAACTTGAGGACTTGGTTACCAATACTATAATACAGTTAAGAATAACATAGTTTATAAAAATAATGAATTTTGTTTAAACCAACTAAGTAATCGCTACAATTGGTTTAAGAAACTAAAAATTTGGATTGTTAGGTATGGTTAGGTTAGGTAAGAGTGGCAGACCTATGGTTCAGGCAAAACAATCTCACGTAGTCCTATTACGTAAGTTGTGATACCACAAGTGTTCCAGAGAATCCACCTTCATCAGATCTCCGATGGTTAGTGCGGAGTACATCGCAGAAGGATTTTAACAACTTATTCAAACCAGCCACTACTGTTCAGAAACATGCTTAGTCGTTCAAGTTGTAAGTTGCTTAGTTTTTCCAGGCTATCGAAAAATGGTTCACCCAGAGCAGTGAACCTTCTTCTTGCGAGGCCATGCAGGGCATTCACACAGAAAATGTTGAATACTTTCTTCCTCTTCTCTGCAACTTCTGCAGAAGTCGTTAGTGGGTATTTGCATACGTTCGGCATGTCTACCGAAGAGGCAATGTCCAATAACAACCGCAGTAAAATTTCTCACGTTTTTCCGACTGTCTCAATAGCTCTGCGGTTCTATTTTTATCGAATGTGGGCCACAGTTGCCTGGATGTACTACAGGTTGTCAACTCTCTCCATCTGTTCTGTGCAAGCTGCTGGCCGTGTAATCAATCTCCTCTTTGGCTAATCCCAGTGGTTTGTTCACCGTATTGTCTGCTAGATCAGCTGGCATGCCTGCGCCTTCTCTCGTGACCACATCGGCAGTGTTCAGGAACCCAGCACAGAACAACCCGATGTTGGTTGCCAAGTGTGCATAGATTGTTGCGTCATCGCTTTACGAGCTTTGATTTGACGCTTGCGGAAAAGACCCCGCCTTCCATACCAACCTTCATTTTTGAACAGTCTGTGAAAATTGCGTGATCTGTTTTCGTTATAAACTGATTGCCTTTCCACTCTACCCTACTCGGAATGAGTATAGAATATCTTTTATCGAAGCATGTTATTGGGTCACAGTAATCAGTCGAATCTCGTAGATTATTCCCTGGGTGTATCTTTAGTATACTGCTGTGTTGGTGGTTGGTTTTATTCCAGAATATTGACTTTTTCAGTAGCAGGGCACTTTTTGCAGCTATACTTTTTCCATAGATATCCAGGGGGTGATGCATAGTACATCATAAAATTTTATAATGTACCAAAAAGATGGGATTTATTTATTTCAAAGTTTATTTTCTTTATTTTAGCGCAATCAATTTAAAGATTTTTTTAATATTAGTTTTTATCAATTACATTTTTTTAAACTTGAACTATGAGTAATTGCTACTTAAGCAAAAATAGGCCACTTTTTGAATAAAACGAAGAAGAAACGAAATCTTGATAAAAAAAAATGCGAACACGTAAATGGTCCACTCACTTTAAATTATGTATGCGCCAGCTTGTGATTAAAAAAGTATTTTGGATACATAATATTAATCATGATTCATTTGGAAGCGAATATTAATTACATATGGATTTGGTTAAATGATTCAATACGCCAAAAAGTATTTATTTACATCATATAGATTAATTAAGCGATCATAATACCACTAAACATTATTAAATTAGCAAACACGAAATTGCTCCAAATTATTCAAATTCAATTTTCAAAGTTATAATATTACAGCAATTTAATACGAAATATTAAGTAAAATTTTCGCCAATTTGGTGAACAAAATAAGGGTTATAAGGAGGTCAGTATATGACTTCTGCACAATATAAGTAACGAATTTTATGTATATCTGTTACTTATCCTGCACCAAAAATGTGAAGTTTAAACAAATTTATTTATTTGACTTCTGCACGGGTAAACATACTAGCAGGGCCGATTTATCCATTAGGCAAGAAAGGCAGCTGCCTGGGGCGGCAGGTTAATGGAGGGCGGCAAAATTTTTATTAAAAATAGGTACTATCCGAAAATGTAAAAAAATATAATGTTATAAAAAATTTACTTGAATTTTTATTAGTGAGAGGAGGGCGGCGAAAAAAATATGCCTAGGGTACCAATTTGCCTTAACGCGGCCCTGCATACTAGACCTAATAAATATAACCAATTGGTATTTTGTGGGTTCTTTCATAACATAAGTAATGGTTGCTATATAACTAGCTCACTTTTATTCTAGAATAAACTTATTTAGAATGTTCCGATCGCTTAAAATTGAAACGCAAAGCACTTCACTGTTAAAATTTGCCAATATAGAGCCTTGAAAACTAAGCGCCCCTTAATTGAATAAATTATAGAAATAATAATTCTATATCTTGGATAAAGAAGAAAACTTACACAAGTTAAACTAGCATCTAAACACTCAAAATATGTAAAGTAGGTTATTATAGATCAAATAGGTTTCCAGTATTTAGTTTTATTTTTTCCAAAATTATCTGGGGAAAAACGAAACCCTAAAAATGGTTCCCGTCAAAATATGGCGGAGTCACGTCGTTATCTTAAATGGTTTAAAGGATGCTTTAGAGAATAATTAGTGGAACACAAATGACGTATTGGCAGATTTAGTAAAAATAAGCATACTTAAATCGTGCATAGGTAATGAAAGTGCAAAACTTTCACCTCATTATTACTTCAAGTCATAAAGTGTACTTTCTGTATACTCTTAGTAATATTTTCACGTCCGGCCGACCATAAATATAGTCCCTTAAGGACCTTTAGAAATGAGTCATAGTGCGACGTCTGTGTGACGACTTTTAGCATCACAGATACTACCTCGGCATTTAAGGACAGATTAATACGTTTAAATAACGTAAGAGTAGAAACTATTTACGACCTCAATCCGAAAGAAACTCAGTGACATCTACACGACGTTTAGCCGATATATACTAACTAGATATCTTAAGTAACTGTATTACCCAAAGTTGCGCCAACCCTGATGTCAGATTTAGTTCATATGTAGTCATAAGTCCCGAACATGTTAGGTGAGTACTGTTACTACGTTTCCTACAAGAAGGAACAACAGTGATCTTATGTAGAATTGGACAAAAATGAGAACTAGGAAACAAATAAATATTATAAAATAGTTTATTTATCATTTAATTTTATTGTCAGCTATTAGTCTATATTAAAAAAAGGATATATCTATTTTCTAATGCAAGGTTATCAAAAAATTGTATTTGAACTTATGTTATGCGCCCTAAGTAATCTATCAATAAAGATAGATATTCTTACCAAGTAGCATTTTTAGATACAAATTGGACACAAATTCTTTGCTGAGTAACTTTCCTACACATTTTCGAATAAAATGGAGTCTAGATATAAATATGTTTCGAAACATTCGAATTCAGTTATTAAAAATACTTAAGAACTGCTTGTTTAAAAATATTTTGGCGTTGATACATTAACGACACTTTCGGATTAATATTATTCGAAGCAGTTTTAGTTAAAATTTTAAAGTTGTAGTAAGATACATACGCTCTCAAAATGTAGCGATACATTTTTGAATTAAGTTAATAAAAAATTATTATGATTTTGTTTCTTCGAAATATTTATCAAACACTGGCATCCGTTCAGCCACGAAATTTTCAGGAGCATACACTCACCCTTTTTTTACACAATCCAAACAAATTTTCATAACCTATAATTTTTACATTTTGTATATTTTGGTTTTTTGAACCATTCTAACAATCTTACGTGTGTTTTTCTAAAAATATGGAACGAAAGCAGTCTACATTCCTTAAGATCATGACACTAAAAGAAAAAGAAATAATTTTAAATTGAAAAGAGAGAAGTTAAACCACAGCCTGATTTAACAACTATTAATGTCCCTCCCATCAGTCCCATTAACATCTGGATGCTAGACATGTAAGTTCTTACAGAGATTGACAGTTTGCTTATAACATAGTTGTGATAACATAGGTCAAGAAGAGAAGATAAACCAAATAGTTCAAGATTGAGATAAACTATTTCCACCAGAATCAAAGGATTAACAAACTGGTCTATACAAAATAACACGTAGTGCTCGTGGGCAATTATTATTAATTAATTAATTATTAATTTAATAAATTAATAAATTAAAATTTATTTTCGGTTTAGAACAAAAACAGTTTAAAACTGGTTTTGGTTATAGGTTATGTACACTCTTCGAACATTTACAGTGTATAACGTCACACGGTAAATTTGCTTTAGCCAAATTTTTTTGCATATTACTTGTTTATGTTTCGACACATTTTCTATTGATTATAGATACATGACGTACGAAACATTATAGAAACCAATATTGAGTCCATTTTGTACAAACAAAAAAGAAATGGCTTTCTGGATGCCATTTTGTTAAAATGAGGTTTAATTAACTTTCTGCGTCTTTTGAAAAGCCAAAAGTGGTTACATTTGTTTAATTTTGCTAGTTAACTCGATTTAAAAAAGAAATAAATAAAATTTGGAAAACATTTAATTTTTTTAGCAAAGCATAATTTTTACTGTAAATACATATAAATTGAAAGCGCATTAAGAACATAAAAAAAAATTTTACTTCCACATGGAAATTTGCTGCTACCTTTACACTTAAGTGGCGAGTAAAGTAGGCTAGGCTATTGCAGTTAAGTGTGCCTTAAAATATTATAACAATCCTAGATAGGTAATGAAACTGACCAATCACAGTAGTCAATTACAGAGAAGCCATTGTTGTTCTTAAAAGTAAGTACTGACCAATCACAGTATATTATTTTTACTGAGGCTCCGCCTTCTTTTTCAAGACACTAAATTATATAATTTAAATGCATATGGTACAATTTGTTATTAATTTGTTCAATGTAATAAAATCTAGACGCATTTATAATAGATTTATCAATAATGCAACCTGCTGAATGTGCATAAAAAATTAATTTCATGTAGCATCATTTATCAGTTGGTTTTCCCATAATTAGTTTAACGTTTCGATAGTCGAGAGGTAGAGCGTTTGACTATGGATCCAATGGTTGTGAGTTCGAGCCCGCCACCTGAAAACTTTTTTTTACATTTTTTAGCATAAGATTTGTAAGTTTGGTCGTAGAAAAAATATACTGTTCAACCCGAGTGGATTGTCCATATTGCCCTCGTAAGTTTGAGCACTCCGCCTACGGCGTCGGTATCAGTACATGGAATAGTTATTATGAAATTGTGGATTCCCCTTAAGGTCCTGAATTTAGACAAATCGTTTAAAGGCGATAGAATATGACTTATGTTTGAAGGGGTCTATTAACTCCTCCTTTTTTAATTTTGGTTAAAAACCACGTGACTGGTAGAATGTCATTTAAATATGTTTTTGAATTATTGTGGAGGAGGTCTTCTAGCTTTTTTACCCCTTTTTTGCAAAATGACTTTTTATTGTTTTGCAAAAGATTCTTTAGAAATGAACAATAGCATGTTTAGTCGTAGAAATTGTGAAACTGGTAAAAACTACATTTTTTTCTCAAAAACCTTTAATCTAAATAAATATGTTTATTTTTTTATTTCTGTGGTCATTTAAAAATATCTTCTTATGGTTATGTTTTGTCATTTCCTTATTTATATTATTAAATATATCTCTCCAAAGTAAAATTCTAAAAATACCTTTCAAAGTAAGCCAGTAAGTCCTTTATTATTTATCTTCCTCTTCAAATAATATACCAAAATACAAAAATAACAAACCATTTTTTTTTATTTTCTTTATTATCCTAAACTGCAAAGTAAAAATTATCATTTTATTTTGGTTCCTGTACTTTATTTTTTTTTAAGGATTTGTTTGAAATCTGGGTTATGCTACATGCCGACATGAATATATATTGCCACATTTAAAAAAAAATAGTGATTTATCCACTTTTTTTCAGGCCGTTGCCGATCTCCTTCTTGGGGTGTTTTGTATGCCGTTTACCCTCGTGGGACAAGTCCTAAGAAACTTCATATTTGGTTCTACTATGTGTAAGCTCATACCCTATTTTCAAGGTAAATAAATCTTTTTTAATATTAAAAAAAATGTTTTGCATTTTCAGATTAGCAAAACGTTAAAATGCTAATGATTTATGGATTTGCTATTACTATAAAATTTGATGGTAAATGTATACCGGGTGTTCCACTAGAGTCGGCCAGCGGATGTATCTCGGAAAGTATTGATCATACATTTTCAGGAACAAATTTTGTATAAGTAAACCGGTAAAAAGAAAATACCTCTAAAGGGCGTAACTGACAGGACAGAGTTATTTTAAAAATAAGCATATTAAGGTACTATTTTGATATCGGTGATGGAAGACCTATCCGTTCTTGCGTCAGTTCGATCCTAAGGATTTTTTCACTATTGAGACACAGTCGGAAAGACGCGAGAAATATTACTGCGGTTGTTACCGGACATTGCCTCTTCGGTAGATATGCCGAACGTATGTAAATACCCACTAACCACTTCTGCAGAAGTTGAAGAGATGAGGAAGAGGAAGAAAGTATTCAATATTTTCTGTGTAAATGCCCTGGCCTCGCAAGAATAAGGTTCACTGCTCTGGGTGAACCATTTTTCGACAGCCTGAAGGAACCGAGCAACTTACAACTTGGACGACTGAGCAGGTTTCTGAATAGTAGTGGCTGGTTTGAATAAGTTGTTAAAATCCTTCTGCGGTGTACGCCGCACTAACTATCAGATATCTGATGAAAGTCGGTTCTACGGAACACGTGTGGTATCACAACTGACCTAATAGGACTATGTGAGACTGTTTGGTCAGAACCAAAGGTCTGCCACTCTTACCTAACCTAACCTAAGGATTTATTTGAATCTTCAATAATAAAGGTGGGGGAGGCTGGTAAATAAGTTATTACTAAATGGGCTGTATCTCTTACATATTTTATGGAGTATTAATAAATTTTTGTCCGTTTGAAAGATAATTTTGTAATTTTGTTGGTCGCTAATGCGTATTTTGTTTTACAAAGGGCGCTATACATAGTGTTTCCTAATTTTATTTTAAAAAATAAATGGAATGCTAATGAGTGTATATTATATGTATATTTGAAAAAGCATAAAAATACCTAACTTTATTCGTCTTTGAGTTATTTTCAAATAATCCTATTTTTTCACCAAGATCTTGATGTTAGCCATTTTAAATAATTCTTATGCCTAGGTATCTTTATCAAGGAAGCGTTGGAATTGACTTAACCAAGACTTAACCAATGCGGTGAAATTTCATCAATTTTTTTTTAATAATAGCGGCTATTTAAATAAGACAAAGTAATCGTAGGTATTTTATATAATTTTTCCTACGACCACCTATGAAAATGAGAAAAAAAGCACGGTTAACTTGGCTCGAAAGCGCCGAATATCACACGCGTGTTGAAAAAAAATATTTCAACTCTAGAGTGGAAATACAAGGCACACTATTTAATTTAAGCATATGATGCCAATTTGACAGACCACACCTATTTATTAAAACGAACAAATTTTAGAAAGCAGTTTAGTTTATTTATCACGTATTTGTCGAGTGATTTCGATTAGAGTGTGAAAATACGCCATCTGAAATTATAAAAAAGTTAAGAATATACTGGAAAATCTATTACCAGTCAAAACAAGCCCCGCTGAAGAGAATGTCATATTAAACTTAAACAAAAAATGTTTATGGGCCGCCATAGCGTAGAAACTAGAGCAACGACCTACAGATCGAATGATCCCGGGTTCAAATCGCATCAAGAGCATTTGACTTTTTTTTTATAAAAACATTAAATAATTTATAGAATTATTTTGAATTGAAAACTTTCTTGTTGGGTGATTTTTTTTAAATTTATGTTTATTGCATCTTTCCTAGATTAAATAAAAAAATTCATTCAACAAGGAAGATCTCAATTCAAAATAATTTTATAATTTATTTAATGTTTTTATAAAAAAAAGTCAAATACTCCTGATGGGATTTGAACCTTTGGCCTTTTGATCTGTCAAATTGGCATCATATGTTTAAATTAAATAGTGTGCCTTGTATTTCCACTCTAGAGTTGAAATATTTTTTTTAACTCTAGAGTTGAAATATTTTTTTCACAAATCAAAGGTTTTTTTTAATAATTCTTTGTGGTCCTAGGAAAAATAGTGTACATTATGGCAGGTGTTCGACTGACATTGCCCACTTGATTCCACCTAAAGCAATGCAAAACAGAAATACACGGCGAACCGCTGCCGCTCATCCATATGTTGTTCAGCTTAGTACTCCTCGAACTTCATTGTTCAAGAATTCTTTCATCTGGAGAACGTCATCTTTGTGGAATGATCTTCCTGAGGTCGTGTTTCCCAATGAATACAATCTTCAACGTTTCAAGACCAACGTTAATTCGCTTTCTTCGCACACGCACCGCTCCCAGAGCGCCTTAAAGGATTTTTCCTACAGTGCAGGTGTTTTATCATAAAAAAAAAAAAAAAAAACATTACTCGTGTGAAAGTGATTATTCTAAAACTCGGAGAATTTCCGCACTCGGCTGACGCCTCGTGCTAAATATCTCCTCGTTTGAAAAGTATCATTTTCATCACTTGTTATGTAATATACTATTAAATTCAAAGACATAATATTTGAATTAAAAATAATGAATTACTTACTAAATGCGAAAACTAATGATACCTAACTAATTTTTAAGTTTTATGTCTTACTTATTTATTAATAAACATGTTAAGAATCCGATCATCCATCTGAATGCAATAATTTAGCCTTTTTAACCCGCAATATTAATATAAACATAAACGAAATCCTATCAAATAGTGAAACAAAATCCTACCAAACAGTGAGGACTCACCAAGTCTCATTGCTAGCAGTAGTTTTAAATAAATAGCCATGCTATAAAATATTTACCATTATTATGTCTTATTTAAGGAGACACTGTTATTGTAAAATTTATTTTTATGACCGCCTTGTATTATTTTGGTTAAGTCAATTCTTGGACCTCCTTAATCAAGATACCTATGCATAAAAATGTGGAAAAATAAGGCTTTTTGGAAATAGGTCAAAAATTCTTAATATCAAACGGCTGAAAGAATGGATTAGCTCTACATTCCCAATATTAAAATAGTATCCCAATAAGGGTATTTTAAAGTAACTTGAACATTGTATTTTGTTCGATCATATCGATTTTATGGCATAGGCAGGGGATTCTTTGCAAAACGCAAGAAAGCAGTTGTATTTTTTTTAGAACATTTCCTTAGTCATGTCATGGAAAAGTTTATGCTTTTACATAACTTCGGTTTTTCCTCATAACTTTTAGAAAAATGTATTCTACATTTTAAATTGATCTACAGGGTGCTATAAAATTGACGTATTAAATTTAAGCCCACACATCCTGATTAGGCAATATTTGAGGAAAAATATTTTTAAAGGTCGTATCACTATAATAAAAGAGAAAATTACCAATTTTATTTGGTATTATGGCTTGCCCATGCTGCCATTGAAGAAGTTCTAAAGAAAAAGGGATAAGACAAAAGTGACATGTATTTGTTTTTATTTAAAATTTAAATTAATTTAGGTCAATGACCCGTGATTACCTATTAAGTTAAGAAGAAGAGTTACAACTACCTCTTCAAAAAATCTACAACCATAATAAAAATAATAGCTATAAATAAAATTGGCTACATCATAACTAATCAAACCCAACTGTGATAAAAAAAACTTTATTACATCTTATTCAACAATTCGACATTTAAAATTATTTGTTTAACAGCAAACATTTAAATAGTGCCAAGGTAAATAAAAAACCGAACAAAGAAGCAACGACCGATCTTATTTAGCCGGGGCCTCTCCGCGAGCAGCTTTCCAAAATGCGGACGTCTAAATTTTCCTCATGCACATCCGGTAAATTAGTCCAGTTTTAGGGGTACTTACCCAACTTTTGAGACGGTTGTTTTAAAACAAGTGTTTTGCAATTATACCCAAAGAGTCACCCATTTAAACATAATGTTTCAATTCCATAACACCCTGTATATAGTACATTTAGTGACTAATAGCAAACAGAGAAAATTGTATTTTTACTGCGTGAACGATTTAAAAGTTGAATATACTAGATCTGGCACTTATAACATTTAATTAATAAGTAACTATTAATTTGTAAAAATTGACAGTAAACATCTTAAGGCGAAAATACACGGTGCTTGAACAATTCGATTAGTTCAATCAAATGAAACCCTGTATTTTTAACGAGTGTTCAACCAAATTGACTGTTGAAAGAAATTGGAATCTTTCCATTGCATTTTTTTTTTTGGTTTAATCAACCGAATTGTTCAACCAAATTAAACCGTGTATTTTTAACTAGTGTTCAGCCAAATTGACTGGAGAACGAAATTGGAATCTTTCAATTGCATTTTTTATTTGGTTGAATCAACCGAATTGTACTTACAACCTAATTAAACTTTGTATTTTTAACTAGTGTTCAACCAAATTGACTGTTGAAAGAAATTGGAATCTTTCAATTGCATATTTTATTTGGTTGAATAAACCGAATTGTTCAACCAAATTCAACCGTGTATTTTTAACTAGTGTTCAACCAAATTGACTGTAGAAAGAAATTGGAATCTTTCAATTGCATTTTTTATTTGGTTGAATCAACCGAATTGTTCAACCAAATTAAACCGTGTATTTTCGCTTTTAAATAAATGAGCCATGTTGACTAAAACTAAATTTCATAAATTGGAAAAAAATAAAAACAGCGAACTAAATAGCATTAAGACACAAACAAAGCGCTTAAAAACTCTTTTGTAATTCATAAAAAAAATTTAGTATATGCAGTTCGTACCGCAATTTTCAAACTGAATGTAATAAACCTTGGTTTTAAGTGTAAGTAACATAAAGTTGGTAAAAGCGGCTGCGAGAAGGGTCCCTTGTATAGCATGCTGTCGTTCCTGGACCAAGAATACGAAAAAAGTTTCCTTTTAGCAGCAAGTAATTTTGATATTTATGCTTGGAATAATAGATCAATTGAATGTTAGAAGAGTTTTTGATTTGCATTGTCTTTATTTATTCTAAATCACAACTTTTTAACTGGTTAGTATCTCCGGTCGTCTTCAGGTGAATACTAAATAACTATAGTAACTACAGCTCTATTTATAATAGCACTGGAGCATAACTCAGATGGGTGCAGTCATGTGTTCAGTTCAAGAGCCGTATTCTAAGTTTACATCTAACAAAGGTTTCCAGATAGTTCTTATATCTAATGAGAGCTTACTAAAACGATCTGGGATCTGGTGTACGGTAGCAGCTTTCTTGAACTATCTGGTTATTTATGTAGAATTTGAGCTTCTATCCACTTGATATGATTGCCGTGTCCAGGCATGATCAGCTGCACATAAAAAAGTCGACTATAGATACTTACTAGATAAAACGTTGTGATTTAAAGTAAATAAAGACAATGTAAGTCCAAAACTCTTCTACCATTCAAGAAAAATCATTATCTCTGACTTTCAAATAGACAATTGATTAGTTAATCCATAAATTGAAAAACGGGAAATTGCAGACCGTTTTTCTTTATTTGATATTGTTTGCAAACTTTGGTGAAAGTTAAAAAATGTCAATTTTTCAACGCTCATATAAGAAATAGGATATTGTATTTAAAAATAAGCAATTATAAAGATTTTATTTAAATAAATCGTTTTATATTAAGTAAAAATAATTCAAAGGTATTAATATATACGGTTTTCGTAAGTCCAGATCAACAGGTGACCTTCTGGCATATGTCACCCATCTTTGGAGCAACACCATCGAACATCATGGAGAATCCCGGGCTGTTGCACTGGACATCTCTAGGGCTTTTGATCGTGTTTGGCACGATGGGCTTCTAAGTAAATTGCGATCCTACGGTATGCCTAATGGATTTTGTTTATGGTTAACCAGCTTCCTTAAGAACCGTTCTCTGCAAGTGGTTATTGACGGGTTTCTCTCAGACACCTTCACCATCAATGCTGGTGTTCCTCAAGGGTCCATATTGTCGCCTACCCTCTTTTTACTGTATATTAACGACCTTCTAGTAAAAACCCAAAATCCAATTTATAGCTTTGCTGATGACAGCACACTTGTCTCATCTTTTACCTTGACTCCCCAAACATCCGCTGCGGACGCACATCTTCGCAGACAGCATGAAGTTTTGCGCCTCAACAATGACCTGGAAGAAATTTTGGCTTGGGGTGACAGTAACCAAGTCGAATTTAATGCTAAGAAAACCCAGGCAGCAGTCTTCTCCAAAAAGGTTAACATTGCAGAACCGGATATAGTCATGGCAGGACACGCAATTCCCCTGGCACCGTCTATTAATTTGCTAGGGGTCAATCTGGGAGGTAATATGTCTTGGCATGATCACGTTGCCGCAATTGCCAAGACAGCTGCACAGAAACTTGGTGTACTTTTCCGCACCAAAAGGTTCTACACACCTCATCAACTTTTGACACTCTACAAAGCCCAGATTCGACCATCATTAGAATATTGCTCTCATGTCTGGAGCTCTGCACCCAAGCACACCCTTCGGCTACTGGATTCCATTCAAAGGAGAGCCGTTCGTCTGATCGACGACCCCGAGCTGACCAAGACCCTCGATAGCCTGGAGCATCGAAGACAGGTTGGTGATTTGGCTCTCTTTTACAGATATTTCCATGGCAGGTGTTCGACTGACATTGCCCACTTGATTCCACCTAGAGCAATGCAAAACAGAAATACACGGCGAACCACTGCCGCTCATCCATATGTTGTTCAGCTTAGTACTCCTCGAACTTCATTGTTCAAGAATTCTTTCATCTGGAGAACGTCATCTTTGTGGAATGATCTTCCTGAAGTCGTGTTTCCCAATGAATACAATCTTCAACGTTTCAAGACCAACGTTAATCGCTTTTTTCGCACTCGCACCGCTCCCAGAGCGCCTTAAAGGATTTTTCCTACAGTGCAGGTGTTTTATCATAAAAAAAAAAAAAAAAAAAAAAAACAGGTGAAAAAATAGTTGATGAATACATTTAACATAATTTTAAAATTATCTTTTCCGGCCATAATGAAATACTATCCCCGTTTAAAAAGGAAATTGTTAAAAAACTTCTTTCTACCAGCCTTTTAATTTAACTGGTATTTCGGTCCAATGCAGTAGCATATTACAAACTCACTAGAAACTCTCCTTGTATTGTATTTATCAAACATTTTCTTTTAACGACAGAGTTAATAAAACTGCTGTTAAGACCAAAAATAATTGAAACATAATTACTCCTTCAGCACAATGACGTAAAAGGCTACATGACTTTGATACTTTTTTAATTTCAAAATTAGGTCAAATATTCTGAGGCTGAAATGCCGCCGGGTGCTTTTCCAGATAAAATATGTTTAGAATATTGTTTTTTTTAACTTTGATATGTCGGACACGTATTTGTGAAAAAACATTTACAAAATGTTGTTGTAGACTTTTGAAGTCGAAACTCTTTATCGTGACGAAATTTAAATAGCGTCTAGCCAATAGATTTTTTTTAATATCTATGCAAAGTTGCCTAATATGTCCATATTGGGAAATACTCTAAAAAAATATTACGATAATATACAGGGTGATTCACGTTGAGTGGCCTATTAGAAGATCTCGGAAACGAGTAAACTTATCTTTCTAAAAATTTGATAGCACGTATAATTGGCTTTGAGCTTTTAAAACATTATCTTTTGAGGTTTTTGTTACTTCGGGTTATACCGGATTGGAACACCCTATTATTTAGCTTTCGAACGCGTAGATAATTAAATTTCCTATCTAAATGCCTAATATGTCACAATCCACATTTTTAGTCGTTTTGGAATTATGAGCAATTTAAATAAAAAATCTTAAAATGTCTGTTTGTGTTAATGCGACATTATTTTTAAAAAGAAGACTTCGACTGGGATTTTCGTTTGACTTTGAAAATTAGAAATAGCTAAGCAACGAACATAGGCGCTTAATAGCAAATGGTAACAAAGATCCAAGTCAAACGATAATCCCAGTCGAAGTGTTCTTTTCAAAAATAATGTCGCATTAACACAAACAAAAATTTTAAGGGTTTTTATTTAAATTGCTTATAATTCCAAAACGACAAAAATGTGGATTGTGACATATTAGGCATTTAGATAGGAAATTTAATTCTCTACGCGTTAGTAAGCTAAAAAATAGGGTGTTCCATTTGCAAAAATTGACTTATGCACATTTATTTAAATGGAAACATTGGCACAATTTTAAGAACTCCCTGTATAAAAAACGTGAAACCGAAGTAATTTAAACTAAAGATCGATGTATTACTTGAAAGCTTACAAAATTTGAAATGTTTACCTTTATTAGTTTCAGAGTTACTGAACTTTCTTCTCGGAGCGTTTTTACACAAAAAATCCTTTTATAATTCATATCTCAAAAACGGTTACAGATAGAAATGGATTATTATTAACAAAAGTTATTTAGATTTTAATAAGGTAATCAAAAATGCTAAATTATACAGGGTGTTCCTGAAATAGCAAAGTTGGCATTAACTTCCGGTATAACCGGAAGTAACAAAAATCTCAAAAGATAATGTTTTAAAAGCTCAAAGCCAATTATGCCTGCAATCAAATTTTTAGAAAGATAAGTTTACTTGTTTCCGAGATCTTCTAATAGGCCACCCAACGTGAATCACCCTGTATTTATTATTAGATAATTTATAATTAATAAGATTTACAAAAAAACTCGGTTAGCGAGAATAAAATTAGTTTTTTAAAAATACAAGACTTTTCGGGTCTTAAAATACTAGTTCTAAAGAAATTTCAATTTAACTGTAATTTGTTGTTTACTCATAAAGTGTTAAATGATATAAGTTAATTCTACCAGAATTTAAAAATGTTTGTCGGCGTGCAGATACGAGTAAAATTGAAAAAATGACATGTTATCGAGAGGTTCTGGGTTCGATTCCCAGCGGAGGCATAACACTTTTCTAATTGTAATCTTAGCTGCTCGCCAGTAAACATTTTTCAATTTAAAAATTATTTACATACAGGGTGGCCCATTTGTCTGACAAAGTAATATACCATCTCTACTATTAAAGATATCAAAAAAAGGTTATTATAAAAGTTGTGAGGTATAAAAAAATATATGTTCTAAAATTATTTTTAAATATACAGGATGGTCCAGAAAAGTAGGACAATAAAAAGATACATTTTTTTAAATGGAATACCCTATATATTTTAGCATTTTCTGTTTCTTTACAAAATTATCCATATGACGCTATATTTAGTTTTTTAATTTTTTGGAACGGTGCCAAACAAAATGCAAAATTCTTAAAATTTTGGAAAAAACATGATAGTCAAAAATTACCTATATTTCTTAATAAGAGTATCAAAAATAGAAAATTTCTTGTAAGCTCCTAAGTTTAAGGATAGAAAAACTGTCTTAAATCTTTAGGTACCGAAAATTTTGTACAGGGTGTTTTCTGTTGACATCCAAATATTCAAAATTTTAAAATACACTAACTCTGTTTTTTCAAATGAAACATCCTATATTTATTAGGTTCGTCTGATAGATATTGTAAGTATCTTTTATTATTGTTAAGTCATACCTATACCTAAAATTACTAGTTTTGGCAATATTTCGATTCTTATTTAAATTTTGGTAAAAAAAACTATTGTTTTTATTTTCCTAGTAAGCCATGACCAGCAAAGTCAAAACAAATGTAATTGAATATAATGTCATATTATTATAAATTGATAACCATAGTTAGATACGTATTTATTTAATTAAATAAAATTTATTATTTATTACGCAACTTGATAATAAAAATAAGTTCACAAACATTATAAATATAAATATAATAATTATAAACATGACATTATATTCTATTACATTTGTTTTGACTTTGTTGGTCATGGCTTACTAGAAAAATAACAACTCTAGATTTTTTCACCAAAATATAAATAAAAATCGAAATATTGCCAAAACTAGTCAATTTAGGTATAGGTATGACTTAACAATAATAAAAGATACTTACAATATCTATCAGGCGAGCCTAATAAATATAGGGTGTTTCATTTAAAAAAACACAGTTATTGTATTTTAAAATTTTGTATATTTGGATCTCAACAGAAAACACCCTGTACAAAATTTTCGGTACTTAAAGATTCAAAACAGTTTTTCTATCCCTAAACTTAAAAGCTTACGAGAAATTTTCGATTTTCGACACTCTTATTGAGAAATACAAGTAATTTTTTACAATAATGTTTTTTCCAAAATTTTAAGAATTTTGCATTTTATTTGGCAACGTTGCAAAAAATTAAAAAACTTAATATGGCATCATATGGATAATTTTGTAAGAAAACAAAAAATGCTAAAATATATAGGGTGTTCTATTTAAAAAAATGTATCTTTTTATTGTCCTACTTTTTTGGACCTTCCTGTATGTTTAAAAATAATTGTAGAACATATATTTTTCTATACCTCACAACTTTTATAAAAACTTTTTTTTGATATCTTTAATTGTAGAGATGGTATATTACTTTGTCAGACAAATGGGCCACCCTGTAGCTACATTTTAATTCTACTAGTTTTCCTATTAGGAAACAAAGTAAATTAATTTAAAGAAGTAGTCCATACTTGAAGTGAAGTTGCAAGTTAAATGAGGAGAAATAAGGTTGACTTAGAGTGGTATTTCTTCCCATTTAAAGTAAATTAAGATATTTCTTTGAAATAACTCAATTTTGTAACGATTAAAGGATAAAAAAATGTTACAAAATATTTCTTTTGAAAATTTTATGGCAGAGCAGAATGTAGGTAATATGTAATTTTTCCTTTGTTTAAAAATTATGTTAGAAAATAAATGCGCAAATAAAATGATGTCAAAGAGAAAATGGAGGAAAATGATTTTTAAATAATAGACGACTTAAATGGTTTTAATGAAAAAACAGCGTCTTTTGTTTATATCGCCGAGAATAATAAAGAAATAAAACGTAAGTACAATGAAAGAATTTAAGCAAAATACAAAACAATTTATTACCACTTAGTTTATGTTCTATGTTTGAAACACTTCAAGAGGAATAATTTTTATCATAACTGCTTTTGTCGAAGTTTCATCTTTTATATCAAACGATTCAATAAGTAAGTAACTAGCTATAACCGGGAGGGAAGTAAAATGTATAACAAATATTGCAATAATTCATATTTTCGTCAAAAAGAATATCGATATCGAATTGTTAAAATAAAATTTGTTACGATATTATAAATAATGTTTATAATCCGACGTGTCATAATGACATTATTATGGATTTCATTTTCAGTGTCAAAATGACATACTTTATAGGACTGAGTACTATAATGATTTCATTATAGGACTGAGTACTATAATAAAAAAATAAACGCAAAAATGTATTTAAAACATTAAGGAACAAAATTCAATGATTAAAATTAAAAGTAACATTATTACAATTCGTTAAATTAATGTTGGACATAGAAGTTGAAATTGTTGCATTGTTGTGATTTTTTATTTCTACGGTTTCTGATTCTTCTGAGGGAATGACAGTCGATGAAACACTCGATAATGATTTCTTCCCGAGAATGGCTGATGAAATTCTTTTCTGGTTTTCGCAAGAGTTCTCTATCCTTCAGCAACTGTGTCACTTTTCCAGCCACCATGGCGTTTAATAGTGTAAAGATCGACTCCTGAATCAGCAAGCAGTGAAGCTGAAGACCTACAGTGACTTGTGTATTCGGCGAAATGAGGTAACTTTAAAAAAGCAGCGATCGTTTTGCACATATTCCAAAAGTATGTATACCCACTGGTTGCTTTGTACTTTTGTTGTTTCTAAATGATAGCAAAAAACGAGAAACTTCGGCATCGGGGGGTCTCATTGCTACATAGGTCCGAACAAGCTGCACCATATTTATTCCTTTCTATATCGCCAGGCGTTACGTAAAATTCTCGGGGAACGTTGGTTCTTGTGCTAGGTATGAAAATTCGAAAAATAACCCCCTCATCGTGTACATCTTCTATCCTTAAGTTGTTTAACTCAACTCTTTGACATGCTCCACTTATACCTATTTATTTTTTTATTTTTTTAGAATTTATTTAATCAATCAATAATAACAATGTAGCAAACAAAATTTACCATCTTTTATCACAGAATATGACTTTTCACTTTCTTATATATATATATGGTTGCACCTAGGTATGTGATACCTGTATGTGCCAATAGGAAGGAATATAATAGCACAGACTTATGTTAAAAGGAAACTTTATACATAGGTAAATATCAAACAAAAGTCGACAAATTTGTACTGCAGTAATCTTAAAACAAATAACCGCCATCGAAATCACAATCTCAAGACTAATACTGCCATCGATGGTACGAAGGCAGTCAAAATCACACAATCACAAACAAATAGTCAAAATAACCAAGGGAAAATGTGTCTGTTTAACAGATAATAAGATTTAAACAGTTTTTTGAAAATTTTCTTTCTTGTAGTCTTGCGAATATGCACAGGGATGAGATTATACAACTTAGGCCGAATATATGAAACAAAATGATGGCCCTGATTATTTCTGCAGTATGCAGTGTTAAGCAAGTTTTTAAATTTTGCCTCTGGTAACATATACATGAGGGATAAACAAATTATTAAATTTTTTATTTAGATGAACAAAATTACAGATCGTGATTATGTAGAGGCCCTTTACATTCACTACCCCTTCCTCATACAAGACGCTGGTCGAATATAATCTCGGCTTATTTAAAACAATTCTGACAATTTAATTCTGTACAACCCTTAGTCGTTCCAGATGACAGTCATGAGCTC
This sequence comes from Polydrusus cervinus, assembly GCA_935413205.1. Taxonomy (NCBI): domain Eukaryota; kingdom Metazoa; phylum Arthropoda; class Insecta; order Coleoptera; family Curculionidae; genus Polydrusus; species Polydrusus cervinus. Next base: position 51,997,923 of record OW284514.1, read on the forward strand.
CCCCCCAGACACTTTCAATAGCAAGTATGTTTCGTTGTCTGCCTCTTGTAAAAACTTTGCAATATTTTCTTTAGTCAAAATCCTGGATTTTTTGTGTGTATAAGAATGAGATTTTCGTTTTAAAAAAGCTATCAATTGATTAAACTTACTTATGTTGACGTTTTTCTTAAGTAATAGTGTACTCTTTAACATAAAGTAATAACTCCATAAACTCGAAGACTTTTTCTTCATTGATTCTTCCTTGAAAAATGCCAAAAGTACCTTTTCGTGTACGATATTGACAACCTTTTTCTGGGAACACCAAGTCTTGTAATTGGCATAAGTTTTTTTATATGTGCCTTTAGAAGGGGGGGGGGGGGGGAGGTCGGTTGTAAGCCGTTTTTCAATGAAATGAAAGGTATTTTTTGTATTCACCGTAATTTATTTTCTATTGCCTAGCGCTTTCGGCCTAATGGAAGGCCATCTTCAGGGCTTAGGTTTCGTCAAATTTTGTCCAGGAAACAAGAAAAGAAAATTTATAAACAAATTCTCAATGTGTTGGTTTTGATTATTCGATTATCGAAACTGAATGCAGACTCTGCGGCGAAGAGGACGACACCGCCTCATATATCGTATATAACTGCGAAGCACTGACCCGAAGAAGATACAAAAACTTAGGAGGAATCCAATGTGGGGATAACCTCCCGCATGACAAACTTGATAGGAATTTACTGAACCTTATAAAAGGAACACATCTTTTCTAACAAGATAGAGAAGCACAATAAGCCACTAGGCTGCAGTGCAGGAAGCTTGGGCCGAACGCCCGACCCCCGCCTTAAACCAACCAACCAACTGGTTGTAATTTTCTTCTTGTGTTGTATATATTCTTTCTTATATAGGATAGATTCGTTGCTGTGGTACTTGTTGAATCTTTGGCAATAAGGGATCGCACAATTTTACTTGGTTGACTGCCAATATTATCTACAGCTTTACGTTTTGCTGCTCTTGTATTCACTTGTCTTTCAATGTTACGAATGTCAGATGCCGAATGGTTATGAATTAAATTCGATTTTGATATTGTGTTCCTCCTGGCTCACTGTGTAAATATTTACTAGACACTTGGCAGCCTTACACCTCCCCTTTTTCTTGCCACTTTCGAGTTCTTCTTTAAAATAATACTTATTGTGTCACGCCTAGGTTTTAGGGTGTGACGAGGGACGTAAAGGTAGCTACGGAACCTTAGTAACTATCAATAAAACAAAGTGATTTTTAAAAACAAGTCTATTATGAAAATCGAAATAATCTTCACCTGGAGGGTTTACAAAGAAAATTAATAATTATAAAGTTACTCGGATTTAAACCTTTAACAATAAAATGATTTAAAATAAAATTGTACTTACATTAAAATTCGGTACATCGCTGGCGTTTGGGTATCTTGAGGACCAACAAGTTTTTTTTTTCATTTTTAGACGTGGAGATATTTCTTCTATCCATCATGTGCCGTTTCATCAAGTCAGCAATTTTTCCCACTTTAGGGAAACAATGAACTTAGGTCGTGTACCTTATTTCTGCCGACTCGATGACACCACAATAATTGTTAGATCGGGATGTACGCATAACATTTCATAATTGCAACTTTATTAGATTTGTTTAATTAACTTGAGACAGGTTTTATGTTGCGTTGAATGGAGTGTGTTGAACGTGAACAATTTATAAAAATGAAAAATATTGATTTATGAAATATTATTGTTCCCTTTCGTGACAATAATAATCTACCAAGAGCATAACTTTGCCTCGTTAACTAACTATTTCTTAATCACTCTGCATTTTACGTATGTGAAACTTTTTTGAGAAAGCAAAGAAAGAAAGTTATACTTCACCTACCTTATATTTTGTTTCTGTTATGATTATGTATTTGCGAGTTGTGACGTGCATCCAGCCAGTAATTGGATAAACTAGAGACGAATTGAATGGGAAATTAATGCAAAATTAAATAAATTACTTACCTATGCTTCCCTTGGTCAGGGGCCCTGAATTAATGCATCCGTTTTTCAAGGTTACGTGGTCAAAAAGTCAACATTACTTACACGAACAAACCAAGGCTATTACGGAAAAAGGTGTAAAGGGACTAATACTAATTGGGCTAATTAAACTTGGCTCCTTAAACTAAAGTATTTACGTGGGAGTAGCAATTGCTTGTTTGGCATTGTCTGGATTTCGGGCGCCCACATCGGGCAGAAGAACTTTTTTGAGAAATTGCTCTGAAGCAGGGCCGTATTATCACAATTTTTTTGAACGTGCTGTTAATAATAATTGAATAAAATATTGCAAAAATACACCCCCTAATACGCAACATGTTAGGCACCCTAATGGAGCAATGAAATACCAACCTCTATATTGGACAAGAGAAGCTAAGCAATATAAATATATCAAAAGCTATATTTCAAAGCGACTCGCTTAGCCTCCTCTGGTTTATTTTGGTCATGAACCCACTGTCCTCACTATTAAAATCAATAACCTACAATCCCAACATAACAGAAAATTTTTAGAATAACCCACTTTCTATTTATGGACGACATAAAATTCTACGCCGAAAGCAAAACCCATCTACAGTCCCTAATTCAAATAACTAAGACATTTAGCGATGACATCAAAATGTCGTTTGGATGAGACAAGTGCGCAATTTTGAATGTCGTACGAGGAAAGACTGAACAAAACCATGGAAAGCTTGAAGGCATAGAATATACTAGATGAGGACAAAACATATAAATACTTAGGCATCTCCCAAAACCAAAAAATAAATTACACAAGTCTAAAAAGGGAGTTTAAAAACAAATATAAAAACAGACTTACAAAGCTTTTTAATACTAGCCTGACTGCTGGAAACCTGACTACTGCCATTAACACCTGGGCAATTTATACCTTCTCATTCGGAATCCTTAGGTATTCAGATACGGATTTGCATGAACTAGATAAACTTAAGCGCAGGATGCTGACAAAATTCATATTCCAGCACCCACGCTCTGCACTTGAAAGAATCTACCCAAAACGAAAGGATGGAGAAGGAAGTCTCATTAATATATATATATAACTTGTGCAAGTCCCAAAAGAGAGCTTTATTACATTAACGAGTTGAAGATAACCATGCGAGTGATATAATTAACCTTACCGTACGTGTGATACAACATTTTATCTAAAATCCATATTTTTGGTTTTACAAAACGTTCAAAACACAGACCAGGTGCTGTCAGCAGCATCAGGAATTGATTTTACTTTTAATATTTTTAAATAAATAAGTTGTCAAAAAAATTCTCTTTTCGTATAAAAATGAGTTTATTACATCACTAGTGATATATTGAGTTCATTACATTACTAGTACCATAATACAACTTATTATGTAACCCAAACAGGCTAAAATGGATTATGCAATAAGTTCATTATAGTGTGTGTCTTATATAATAGTTATTTTTATTACTAATACGTTATAAGCTTCATTACAGTAACGAGTGAGGAATATTACCACGACGAGGTCTACGACCTCATGTAGCAACCACACGAGTGCTATAATTAACCTTGCCGTACGTGTGATATACAACATTTTATCTAAACCCAGATTTTAAAAACACAAACCAGGTGCTGTCAGCAACATCAGGAATTGATTTTACTTTCAATAATTATAACAAATAATCATTTTTTTAAATAAATAAATTGTAAAAAATACTGTTTTTTTTTTAACAAAAATGAGTTACTTAATGGGTTCATTACATCACTAGTGTATACATACATATACAACATGTTACGTAACTCAAGCAGGCTAAAATGGTCTACGTAATAAGTTCATTATAGTGTGGATCTTATATAAAAATGTTTATGTAACCCGACATTGTATTAAATATTGTCTTTGGTCGATAACTCGGTTGCCTAATTCGGGTCTGTTCCAGAGTTCCGGCTGAAGAAGATAATAAATATCTACTATTTTGTAATACGGAAAATCCCATAAGGATAAGATTACGATAACAAACGACCTTATTTAATCTTTACAAAATACATTTGTTAAATTAATAAAAAACGAAACGACTAAGAAAGAAGTGTATATTTTAAAAATATAAATAATTAATATAAACACAATTTACGAGAACGAGAGAGAAAATATAAACCACAATATTATGAGAAAACTAGAAATATTTTTTGTAAATCTGAAAAAGTTTGTTTAGAGCATTGTCTCCTCGATGTTAGAAAATGAGTGCTGATTCATTTGGGGACTTTGAGTGATCTCGGTGCGGGGACATCTTTGAGGGGGGCTAACCTTGAGTAGAAGGGACTTATTTTAAGATACTTTTAGAAATACCAGAGTCAGTATCCCACACAAAATATTTATATCCGTCCAAGAAGAGAGTTCGCTTGCCAGAGGAAAGCACTAACTAAAAGTTTTGGGAATAACCAGCCAGGTTTTTAAAACCTGGCTTCATTATCAAATAAATATAAATTAATAGTTGTTTTAATCAAAATTTCACAATAATTCAAGTGTTAACAAAAACACCGGCTAGCCAAGAATGGTAATGTGCGACGCCGTTTGGAATTATTTTCCGCGTCGACAAGTATCAAGATGAGCGGAGTCGTATGATAATAAAATCTGGTTCTTCTGGACTAAAATATACGGAGCCTATACAGGGTGATTCCTAAGTTGACACTTCTTTTTTAGCTGTGTATAGAAGGCATTAAAATAAACAACATTTTAAAATACCTTTTTTTAAAAAACCCAAAAATAAAGTACTTACATTCATTTATTACACTACAAATCAAATACGGTTCAGCCTACCTTGCCCGTTGAATAACATTAGGAAAACTTGTGGGTGTAGAGAAGAAACATCCGCACTTTTACGATACTCACAATAAATTAGCACCATAATTAGTTCATTGTTTTCAAATTTTACCATTTTCACCAATTTATTAAAATTAATTTGCTTCAGAAAACCACACCGCGCCGCGAATTGCCAAACAATACAAAAAACAAAGAAAAACAATATGAAGTAAAGGGCTACGTTTTGATTACCAGGCCCGCACTTAGATTTTTTACTTCTGTTTCTCGGCTGTTTTTAACACTCTTAAAAATGACTTGTCGGTACTAATTTTTATTTGTTCTCGTGTTTACGTTACCAAAAATAACTATTTTTAGTTAGGAAAACAAAAAAGATTTTTATCTTGGTTATATTTACCAAAAATGATGCCATCAGAATAAAGAAAATATCTTGTTTTCATATTAGTTAGCAGAAATAAAATATTTTGTTTAGCTGAATTTTACTCTGTATATATCATATTTAAATGTTACATCAAGGTTTCTACAAACTTGGATTTATCAATTAAACTTGTTGTAATAACACATTATGAATTTGTAGTCCCTATCATTTTGTTAATTTTGATTAATATACATTATTAGTTACCAGAACTAACTTTTCTTTTCAAGTATTATTCTTCATATTTATAACTAACGGCTATGTATAATGTTTATGTAAAGTAGCGTTGCTAGCTATGTAAAGTATTACTTTTGGTGCCAGGACAAAAAAAATGGATTATTTTACAGGTGGAAAATCCTTATCGAACTGACATACTGACAATACTCAAATAACTAGTTGTCATGGATTATTTTATAGGTGGAAAAAAAACTTATTTTATCATTTTAATTTATTACTTAATAAAAGTTTATTACTTAATAATATATTGATCAGAGAACAGTAGTAGAAAAAATGTAATACATTACACGATGCCAAAACCCTTTTTGGTGGTCGGAGGTATTAAATCACCTCGGCTTCGCCTCGGCAATTAAAAAACCTCCTCACACCAAAAAATTAGCTTTCGCATCTAGTCATGTAAATAACTAAGTATTGTAGAAAAGATATTTGGGATTATAAACATATTTTAAAACTACGTTCATTCAACAGGCAACCTGCAGCTTTCTGATCAACAATGAGTAAAGCGCATGCTCAGTGCTCACTATGTTATTTATCTTGCGTGTTTAGAGATTTTCAACATTGTTGAATTTGAGCAGGTCTTTAATGAGCTGAAAAAATTTAATAGTATGACTTGTAATAATCTTATTGATAAACAACACTTATAATGACACCCACTTAACAATTTAAAGGCGAAAAACTATGAAATTTGAAAATAGTGAAAAAGCCCATTTAATTTGTAAAAGGAACCTTACTTATACTTATTTGTATGTTACTACCACCTGAGCAAGTATACTTTGTATTCATAGGATATAAATTTTATTTTTATAAAGGATGTCCAGCAATTAGCATGCGTAAAGCATATCTAAAAATATGACAAAAATGTCTTGTAAACATACCCCGATAAATGTTTCTTTACGAGGCTAGAGCCCCTCAAAGCGGGTTATGGTAAAACTCATGGACAAAATTATCGAATATTTTTTGTAATCATTATTATTTCAAAATAAATTTAAATAATCGCCGTAAACTTACATGTGCTGATATTATTTATCTAGTAGGCTGATTACTCACTTGTTTTAACATATTTTGACATTTAATTAACATTAATGGCGCATACAACTAATTACATATTTTATGAATTATAGTGAATTAAGCTTGGAATTATGTTACTGTAGTGTAATTAACTAAGTAATAGCAAAATAGTGTTTGTGTTTGTTGCTATTTAAAACATCAGTATGCCACCAGTTAGACAGTGCAATGAAGTTGAAGCGGTGCAAATTGTAACTCTATATAACGAAGGATATAAATAAAAGGATATCGCACGACGTTTCAGGGAAGGTCAATCTACAGTATCGAATATTTTAAAAAGGTGTAAAGAGACTGGAAATTACGTACGTAGACCTGGTCAAGGGCGCAAGAGGTGTACAACAACAATTGATGATCGATTTTTGATACGAATACGAATTCTACACGGAATCGCACATTGACATCGACGCATCTCAAAAATGATTTACTTAATGTAGGTTCAAAAACAGTTAAGCGAAGATTAAAAGAAGCAGGTTTAAATTCAAGACGGCCCGCCAAAGTTCCACGTCTTCTCCAAAATCACAAAGCCCAAAGATTAGAATTTGCTAGAAGATATATTCAGTGGGATATCGAGAATTGGAAAAATGTTCTCTTTACAGATGAGACTAGAATTCAGTTATGGAAGCCATATGAACAAAACCACGTCTACAGAAGAGTTGGAGAACGGTATGCTGCCTGCAATCTCATAGAGATCGTTAGTTTTGGCGGTGGCGGTATTTCTTGGGAGGGACGCACCGAACTCGTGAACGTGATTGGACGAATGACAAGTGACTTGTATATTGAAAACATCCTGCAAGATCATGTTTTGACTTATGTCGGCCATATTGGATATGAAGGATTCATATTAATGCACGATAATGCTCGACCGCATGCAGCTAACATAGTGACTAATTACCTTGATGCGGTCCAAATTCAAAGATTAGATTGGCCACCATATAGCCCCGTCTTAAATCCCATATAGAACATATATGGAACTATCTTAAACGCCGCATACGACGAAGAAATCCCGTTGCAAGTACAATAGACCAGCTTCGGATTGCTGCACAAGAAGAGTGGAATGCAATTCCTCAAGAATATATCAAGAACCTCTTTAGCAGCATGCCGAGAAGAATGAAAGCAGTAATTAGAGCTCGAGGGGAAAATTCTCGTTACTAACTGTGCTCTAATTTTAATCAAAAGACTTATAATTGTCCTCCAATTAGTATTTAAATATGATGAAAATATCCTTAATTTTCATAACATTTAGCATTAATTTTTTTTTCACGATTTTTTTTAAATAAAAACTTAAGATTGTTCACTAAAATATTTTAAAATAAACTGTTTCTCGTAAATGACCTAATTCATCAGAATTTATTTTTTCAAAAAGATATTTATATAAAAATTAAAAATATTCGATAATTGTGTCCATGAGTGTAGAATGAAAACCGTTTAAGATAATGGCATGAAAATTGGACTAACAAACGGTGCGTTGTAAATAACAGTGAATTTAAAGTGACATTTTTTTTTTAGTGGCGTCGAATGAAGTGGGACTTTAGGTAAATATTATCCTATACTTTTTATGTCTAAGATTTTTTAATTTCGAATACAATTTTGTGAAAATCTAGAGTTTGCTTTTCAAAAAAGATACTCTTGTTTAATTATATAGGAATCACCGTTTTCGAGTAAAATTGATTAAAGAAAACTAATTTTTAAAAGGAAGGGTAATTCATATGAGCTCAGGTAATTTCGAAAGTTCTGTTATAAAAAAAATATATATTTTGCAACTTATGATACCGTAAAACGGGGCTACTTGAAACTGACGGGGTAACTTGATAATTTCAGCCGCCACTGTTTAAGTCACGTGCAACCGGCCGCTCGCTGGTGTGAAATATGAAGCGCGTATGTACAGCGAGCGTCTCGACACCTGTTAGGTGGTAGGTTCCATTATTGGCGGGAAGTTTTTTGTGCTTATTAGTGGTGGTTGTGTAGCATTGAAAAAAAAATAAGTTTCATATATATTTTTTATACCTGTATACTTCCTATTACACAAAGACACATATCAGTAATATTAAACAGCAACATTTTTTTCCGAATGAGACTAGTATTTTCTTTGACACCTCCAACTCAAAACATGTCTTTCGTGTTTTACTAGCCAGTGGCGTAATATTTTATTTTTTATCGTCATTTCAGGGGCTACTTGAAAATCGTTCGGTCTTACCAAAGAAAGCTAGGAAGTCGAAAGTATCGAGACTACGATGAAGAATCACTCCATGTTTCAACCACTAATGAACAAAATATTAAGTCAGGATTTTAAGCGACTGGTATAAGACCATTAGATAGGTATAAAATCTTAAATAGGTTGCCTAAAACAGACCAACAGAATTTGCAACAAGCCACAGAAATCGTCGGTTCACTAAAAATAGTTTTCGAAAAATATAGGTTTAAAACCGCAACTTCTATTGGCAGACAACAAAAGTTATTGGTGGAAGCTGGTAAAAGTATTACGCAAGAAGACCTCGCCGCCGCTGGTAAAATTATTAACCAAAAAGACCTCCCTGTCGCCGATATCAATGTCTCGCAAGAAGACCTCGCCATTCAGATACCGTCCCAGTCAGGGACCAAAAAGAAGCAAAAAAGGAAGGCAACTTATTTATTATCATCTTCTTCTGGAAGCGACATTAGTGGAGAAAATATTACAGTTGACAGCGATATGGATTTAGACCCTGAAATATTTTCTGACATAGAAGAAATAAACAACTCTACGATTATTGCAGACAGTTCTAGTGAAATGAAAGGTTTTAATCCAGGTGATTACATTTACATCGAAATGAAAACTCAAACTGGGACGAATAAACAATATGCCGCGAAAATTATAACCTGTGAAGAAAACGACACTTACCTGTGTAGTTTCTTAAGAATGAGCGAAAGATGAAAGGTGCTTACATTTTTCCAAGGGTTGAAGACATCGGCATCGTTGAAAAAAACGAAATAAAGAAACGCTTCTTGAACACGAAGTTTTAAGAAGAGGACCAATATAATTTAACGATTTAATTTAAAATAGTTTTTCTTTTAATTTTACCTAAGAGTTATCACTTAGTTTCTAAAAAGTGATTCATATTTTAATGTTTTGTTGTTGTTGCAAAATGTATTTTTTAAAACCTTACATAAAAACATTTTTTGCCATACATCCCAGCTTTTTTTTATTAAATTACTAACTGCGGGTGTTATGAAAAGACAATTTGCATTTCAAGTAGCCTCAATTGTAAGTATACATGCATTTCAGATGCCATTTTAAAACAAATATCATTTAGCCCCATCGTGGGGCTACTTGAAAAACTGGGTTTCAAATTTTTTTTCTCCAGTATGACGAGGGCTAGATTTTTTTTGAGTGTTACACCTGATAGCCCTTACCCCAAAGTAATCTAAAATAATTTTAGTTTTGATGAACGTAGCTTTGTTGCAACGAGGTAGGAAATAAAAGTTGGAAAAGTGTAGGTATCAAGTAGCCCCGTTTTACGGTACTCGAAACATTGTTTATGGGAACTATTTATATTGCTACATTGTTAAAGGTAACTTTCGGATTTATTTAAACTCATCCTTATGGATTATCCATCATTTTGAAAAATACGTTATATTTAAAATTAATTTTACTCAAACACTGTGCTTCCTAAAGAAATAAAACAAAAGTATCTTTTTTTAAAAACAATCTCTAGATTTTCAAAAATATGAATTTAAAATTATAAAATCCTAGAAATAAAAGATGAAGGCTAATATTTATCTTAAGCCCTACTTCGTGCGACGCCACTGGACAAAACATTTTTACTTTAAGCTCAATGTATTATGAAAAAAACTTGCAACCCCGATCCTCTTTGAGGGGCTCGAGGCCACGAAAAAGCAATTTGGGGGTATGTTTATAAGACATTTTTGTAAAATTTCTTGATGTACTTTACGCCCTAAATATATTGCAAGCTAATTTCGGGTCATCCTGTATAAAATGTTATTATCATTGCTCGAACATTATAGCGATATATCTATGGCTGTTAACCTTGCATAATCTTCCAAACGAATAATACTACAAGATAAAGATGTATTCGAAATTTCGGTTAGATTTACATTTTCCAAAGTTACCCCTTTACTTTATCTTAAGATGTTTGAAACATCCCTTATTTTGTTACAGCTGTTTCCGTTTCCGTGGCCGTCTGGACCCTGGTCGCCATTTCCCTGGAGCGATACTTTGCCATATGCAGACCTTTAAAGTCCAGGCGATGGCAGACCAGAAACCACGCTTCCAAGATGATCGCCTTTGTCTGGGTAGCCAGTCTGATCTGGAGTGGACCAATTATGTTAGTTTCTACGCTACAATTGTCTAAAAGAGGTAATAAATGCAAATATTTTTTAAAATAATAACGTTCTTAAACGTTTTTGGTTTAATTAGTTTTTCAGAATTGTGGTAGTACTTCTATAGTTCGTACAATTACTGGCTGGATGAGTGTCACAACTCGCAAATACATAATCCCAACACAAACAAGAAATAACGTAGGTCTGTTATTAGTTAAAAGGTGTTGTCAATTGATATTGATAAATTAAAAAAATCGTTTTAACAACCATTGTCACTTGGAAGAACTTTTTATTTGACAGAATTGAAAAAATATACGATTTAGTCAACGACATGACTCAAATCAATCAGTACGTCAGAAGCTGTGACGTCCTACATTATGCAGCAAACTACTTTTAAGTCTTTTTGACAAAATGTAGCTACTGAGTACCTGAGAAAATTCATGCTGGTTATTTCAAAACGAACAAACCCGAACAGACCCGAACAAACACCAAGCAATAAATTATTATTATAAATTACCAATCGCAAACAAACACACAATCAAAGCAATAGCTAAAATAGAATTATTTCATAGCAGTGTATGGGTTACTGGAACTGACCAAAATAATTTATTTAAAGTCATTTCACTTTTACCTAAAGGGTTTACACCAGCCCCGTTGGAGCGTTTCTCCGACGAATGTCCTGGCAAGTTGCTAGAAGTCCAGCTACAAACAGAGTTACATAAAAACTATGTAAATTGTAAAGTAAAATGACATGTAATTATAAAAAGTAAATAAATAAAGATATTTTGAAAGTAAAATAAAAGCTGTGACGTGCATCCAGCCAGTAATTGTTTGGACCTTAACAACCTATAATAATGAGAGGACTAGGGCCTATGTTCCTAACAATCATTATATTCAAATTGAATAAAAAATAATTTATTTTTGCATGTGCCATCTGTCCAGGACGACAAGGTTTTCTGAATAGTTTAATAAATAATTAACTAAATCCGTTATTTGCACAAAACGATTATTTAAATTTGTTAAAAATAGCATTTTTAAGTCACTGTGGCCCCTGGTAAAAATATTAAGGTGTTCAGCAATTTTTGCTACTATCACTTAATAGTTTGAATTGAACCTATACAAGTGGCCCAACCCCAACATTTTGTTTTTTAAGGTAGGCTGTTAATTTAAAAAAAAATCCATTATATAGATCATTTTTTGCTTTTATAACCATTCAACATGAAATATACAAGGTAGGTATATATTGGGCTTATATGTTTTCTGAAGTTCATAGAAATATGGTTAAAATACCTTTTCATTTAAACTTTCTACGTGTTTTCAGTGGCGTAGCAAGAAAATATGTTCGGAAGGGGGGGCTCCTATTTTCTAACCAGGTTTTTAGGGTCGGGTTTTTAAGTTAAAAATAAAACCATATTGATTTGTTTATACATAATATAATATAATAATAATGTCGGGTTGCATAAAGATTTTTAACAATAATTAACTAACCAGTAACTTTGACTGTGGCATAAATAACATTGGCAAAAATAGTTTTGTTACAAGATGGCCCGGTTAGCTTAATTTTTGATTTACTAATGAGGCAACTTTAATTTTAAAAAAATAAAGCCTGCCAATGTCAATAATGCCAAGGTCAAAGTTTTTCTTTATAATACCTTCTTATTTATCCACAAAATTGACCGAATTGTATGGCAACAACGTTCAAGCCGCGCAATCAGATAAAAGTAAAATACTTTATTATAATTTTTTATAAACTTTTTCAACTTAATAAAAATATTTTTTATTGCTAGCCTGTTTAACCTGTTTCTAAGATGAAAATATCCAGGCATTTTATAATGTATTATTACTATATTTATCATTTATAAAATCAAACGATTCGTTATGGGGACGATGCAGTTCTGATTGCAGATAACATGGAAGATTTACGAGATATGCTTGAGATTGTCGGTGAATGCAGTAAGAACATGGGTCTCAATATCAACACCAAGAAGACTAAATTCATGATAATTGCTCGAAAGCCACAAGAATATCAAAATTCAAGCCTAACATATGACAATCAACCAATAGAACGATTAAATAAATTTAAATATCTAGGAACGTGGCTGTGTGAAAACTGGGAATCAGACACAGAAATCAGATGCCGGATCGAGAATGCCCGCAGTGCGTTCATGATATTCAAAAAATTGCTCACCAAAACTGATTTCGATCTTGGCTTGAGAATTAGATTCGTCAAATGTTATGTTTGGACAGTGTTGCTTTATGGTATGGAGGGATGGACAGTATGGACACTGAAGGTGAGCACTATGAACAAACTGGAAGCATTCGAGATGTGGATCTATAGGCGTATACTGAGGATACCATGGACTGCAAGAAGAACCAATGATGAGGTCTTGAGAATAATCAATAGAGACCGTGAACTATTGGACACCATTAAACGTCGAAAAACAGCATACCTCGGCCACGTAATACGTAACGGGAGGTACCAATTCCTAAAATTGATAATTGAGGGGAAGATTGAGGGAAAGGGAGGAATTGGCAGGAAAAATATGTCATGGCTCCGCAACGTCAGGCAGTGGACGGGACTGGGGACAATGCAAGAACTAATAAATACCATACGTAATAGGGAAGAATGGACAAATGTGATCGCAAACATCCATTAATGGATATGCAGCAGAAGAAGAAGAAAGTCAATTAAGCAAAAGAACAAAGCATATATGTATATTATCTTCAACTGGCAGAAAATTAAACCCAATATGCTAAAATATAATTGGAAGAAGTGTTTATTCAAATGCAGGCTTAATGCAGTCCTGTTAGTATAGAAGGAGCCATCAAAAATTCATTTATTGCCGACATCAAACAGCTTAGCTGGCATCTACCTGGTCCGACAAGTTATAAAAAATGGGTTATTCTAAAAGAAATTCTGTTTTACTGATCGACAAGTCAGAGAAAACGTTAAAATATATTTTTTCTGGGCTTGTGTAAACATTTCTCTGTTCAGAGAATTATCCATATAATAAATATTTTTTTGTCGGTGGACTCACTTTTTATATGACTCACCCATGATGACACTGAGATAGCAGATGTAGATAATTCGACGAAAATGCTTTTGCTTTTTTGTTTTTATGCGGCTTTATCAATAACAATCAATTTTTGATAGTATCTTCTGTACCTGTCTAATTGTTGTATTGTTGCTGCTAGACCAAGTAGAATAGTAAAAAATGACCAACCGATTTTGTGGTTAGGTTCATAAATGTTTACTGTCGCTGCCAATTGAAAATAAATATGCTAGGTATAATCTACCTTTAAAAGTTGTAAAATTCACATTTTTACTTAAGGCAACATGTAAACGGCAAAATCTATATAAAACCAGCTAAGACAATAATTCACAATGATTCGGCGTTCAAGCAAGTGAGCAGAAACGTCGTTTTTAACAAGCTAATGGTGCAACTCGAGTACGGTGCATAGCCGGCTTGGCGGACAGCTCGAGCCTAATTGTTAGTACCACTATCAAGCAACACTGTTACCAGACGTAGGAAAATTCGACTATTGATAATAGTGAATTTTGAAAATTTAATAAGGTGGTCATACTTTTCGAAAAAATAACGTGAAAAAACACAAGTTTCTTGGTGGACATAGAAATTAATAAGCTTTGTTTTGTTGACATGGAAATAAAAATACAGTTATATACAAGGGGTTGTATACCGCGCATAGAAAAACTAAAAATTATGAAACTGTGAATTCGTTGATTACAGGTGCTATCTTAAGAATACCTGAAAAAAAAATTTAAAATTTTAAACAATTTACTTTTCCGCACTACTTTTTCGTAAGAATATGCATGCGGAAAAGTGTACTTACGGCACGTCCGTAGAAAGAAATATTATATATAAATAAAATTTCATTTTCAGTTGTAAAACAAGAATAAAATTAAAATTAGCATACTTAAAATATGTCCTGAATATTATTAATTATATTGTCAATTAAAAAATATTTCAATTTTTATAAATTCACTCAATATATTCACTGTTTTTTTAGAACAGAACACAACTTAAATGTCATTTTCATTTACAGAAAAAATATTGTCACAAAAATAAATATTTTCTTAAAAGAGTTAAAACTAACTTTCTCTTCGAAACTATGTTATTAGGAAGTTGCGAGTTACTTTTCTAACGAAGTGAAAATGACATTAATTTATTAAATATCTAGGCGCAATGCAACTGACAACCCAACTTGACCTACTTTTTAAGATGAAAACAAGTTATTTAACGCTTTAAATGAAAAATATTGTATTTCCAATTAATAAAACATAATTACATTATTTAATAAGTTGTTAAAGTATTTATTGCTTTTAAACTTTCTAGAATAAGTTTAAACTTTCTGTTATTTAATAAGTCTTTTATATCTGAGTTACCACGGAGTTGCTAATGTGGTTTGGTATCATTTCCCAGTTTATTTTGTTTCGAATTTTAGTTTAGTGATATACCTTTTATTTGGATAATAAATGTTGACAACCCTTATGGAGTCTTTCAAAGTATGACTCTACTCATGTTTAATTAAGCCATGAAGAAGGTAGAAACCAAACTACTGAAACGCCGGCAAAAAAATTAAAATATTAGTAATAAAAAGTACTACTCAAGAAGTACAATCTATTCAAGAAATTTTCTTACCTAAACAAAATGCATCTGATAATGATCTAGTGTCTGTTTGAAGGTTGGAGACAATGATGTTTCTTGAATGATGAAAGAGTTTGGGATTTATATTGTCTTTATTTGTTTTACATCAGAACATTTCAACTGGTAAGTATCTCCAGTCGTCTTCAGGTGAATACTAAATAAGTAAAAAAGTAACTATACCTCTATTTATACTAGCTAGATGCACTGGAGCATGACTGAGAAGGGTGCAGTCATGTGCTTAGTTCGTATGCGGTATTTTAAGTTTACATCTACTTAATAAGGCTTTCCAGATATTTCTTATATCTAGTGAGGGCTTACTAAAACAATTTAGGTTCTGGTATATTGTAGCAGTTTTCTTGAACTTCCTCTTCCTCCAATGTGGCTCTTTATGCAGGATTCGAGCTTCTGTCCACTTGATGTGATGACCGTGTGTCCAGGCATGGTCAGCTGCACCTGATTTTTCGGTTTCTCCTTTAAGCGTGTTGTTTCTGTGTTTCTTGACCCTAGTTTCAAGTGGCCTTTTGGTAGACACAGTTTTTCCTGTCTTTCTGACTTTTTGGTTTTGTCTTCGTCAGGTGGCTTCTTAAAGTGTCTCTCGAGCAGAATACCGTATTGATGTTATATCGTTGTCCTAGTCTTCTAATTCTCTCAGATACTCCTTTGACATACGGAATGTTGAGTGTTGATTGTGACTCTATTTGCTTCTTTTGTGTATTTGGCCGATTCTTGCGATTTTCCAGTAGTTTATCAACTAGATGCCCGGGGTAGCCATTTTTGTTGAGGTCGGTCTTGATGTAGTTAGTTTCCTGTTTGAGGGCTTCATTTGAATTACAGATGGTAATTGCTCTATCAACAAGCGTTCTTACTATGCCATGTTTTATATTGTTTGAGTGATTTGAAGTGTAATTTAGATATTGACCTGTATGCGTAGGTTTCTGAATTACACTTAAAATCAGTCAAACAACACAAAAACAATGTAAGTCCAAAACCCGTTCTATCATTCATGATAATGATCTCTTACAAATGAAACGTCTAATTAAACTTTGAAAAGGGAATTATGATGAGGCATTGTAAAGTTGCCTAATAATGTTTTATATTTTTCGATATTTCCCTAAACATGATTATAAAAAAATTTAAATCAACAGATTCTTATATTAAATTCAAATATTATTGCGATTTTTTAACCGACAATTAAATAAAATATTATTGACTATTGTCTTCTCGTCTGCCACAGCTCTTTCTTTAAATTATTACAATAGAGGAGGCCGTAATGCCGAGTAATCTTGTCTTGAAGAATTTTGTATATTAACTTAAGAAATACTAATTTTTTCAAAGTGATTTTTTACAACACTATTATCAAATTATATAAAGATATTTAACCACAATAAACTAACCAGCCAGTTTGACTATGACATACATTGTAGCGTATTTGGCTGGTTCGGAAAAAAGGAAGAATATTAAATGGACTGTAATTTAATAAGGCAGATTAAAGAAATACTTCGAGTAAAACTCAAAGATCACAATTGATTAAATGTAGATAACAATTCGGAAACTCACTTGATGGTGCTGAAGGGGCCCATTTTTTTTACTTGAGATTCACTTTTAAAACCTCACGACCGTTCTTAACATGCGGGTGTTTCTCTCACCAGTAACAGTAGTATCAAAACAGCTGGTGGAGTTTTTTGCTCACGGTCGTTTTTTTCAAATTCCCACTAAAAAGTAATAAACTACCAAAAATTTTTCTTCTCTTGACATTACTATTTTTCAATAAAAAAAAAATTATTTAGACAAAAAAGGAAACTCTAAACATACATGATATTGAAAAGAAGGTTTTTTTACCGGCAGGTGGACAAAGTAGTGCATCTATCTTTTGTATTAAGTATACAGGAACGACAGATGCAATGGGTTGCCTGGGGCACAGGTAGACAATGACAGGCTGTTCCGTTCTTATTAGAACTTATCAGAAAGCCATAACCTGTAAGCGACCCCTAGTACAGCGAAACAATGCTTTCAAGGCATTTTTAAGAAATAAAAATGCGATGAAAATCCAGTAATGCCATCTATAGGAATCAACTCAATGCAAAAGATAGTCATCGACGAAAGCAACAAATAAATCAAATACGTTAGGCCAACAAACAAGTATAGGAAATATTTTTTCGCATCCCCAAAATTTTTCTACGGATTTGTAGATTCAAATCTAGATCACGCTGTAGTAACCCACTAGGCGCTCCCAATCCGTAATACAATGCCGTGATTTAAAAATAAAGTAGTAGAATTTAGTGTCCGTATAAGTAAATAGAAAAGAAGGTACATGATATTGTAAAAAATAATTTTCTCACAATTTGAATCTACTAATCAGGCACGTTTGATTGTGAGCAAGTAATGCCTGTCAATGTCATTTGTGTCACAGTCAAACGTGCTGGTTAGTTAATTGTGGTTAAACATATTTATGTAACCCAACATAAACCTATCATAGGATTTAAAAAATGTCATAATTGAATGCCGTGCAATTGATCCCGCATGTCCTAAATTATTGATCTTGAAAGATTACTAGGTAAAAGATAATGAAAAATAAAACTGTCAGGTAGTTACTAATACTTACATTCGGATGTCAAATAAAACAATAATTTTGATTTAAAAAAGCTTTTAATTCAAAAAAAACTTCAAAGATTTGAACAAAAATTGTGTGAATGTATGCTTATAACACCTCAAGTAAGTAATTAAAAATTTCAAACCATCAAGTTTTTAATAAATACAAGTATGTATCTAACACTTTGTCAATAAACCCGTTTTGTACTTTATATTTTTTGATTTAGTTTTAAGAATTTTTTTAAACAACTTTTTTGATATGGCAATTTCTAGACCAAACGCAGACAAATATTTAATTTAATAGTGACAAACATTTTTTCTTATTTATTTGCCCATAGAAGAGGCATCTATCCATCCATATAAAAATATCAGCACCGAATAGTACGAAGAACTACCACGAATTTTATTTGTCCATTAAATTTTATCTAGAGGCTACGTTCTATCTGTCTCCTTGTTATATTTATTAGTTGGTATTCCATTATTCCCATTTCCATAATATTACATGTTATCACTCGCATATAACTTTAAAATATTTGTAAACAATTTCATAGGTAACGAGACACATATTATTGATTTATTCAATTTATTAAGATATGACAGACATTTTATTATCACAGATAGATTGTTAAAAAGGATATTGATGCTTCATTTCTGAGAAAATAAAGTTGCTGCGCAAGTTGTGTTGAAGTTAAGGTATACACTCTGTATGATTCTCACCTCTCCCCTCTTCTAAAGCTCAGTTATTAATTAAGTTAGAATTTTGATAGTTGGCAGACTTTATAAAAATCCTAGAACGCTCCCTTAGATAAAGATAAAGTCTAAAAATAAACAAAATGTCCACGTATTTAATAACTGAGCTACAGAGAATAGGAGGTGAAATGCAGGACCCTGTATATAATTAGTTCTCCTTAAACAATATTTTATTTTGATATAAATAACATACCTATGTTTGTAGATAAGTTGTACACCTGGAATTAAATTACCCATTTTAGTATCTTTTTCGAGAAAGTGCAAAAACATACAGGGTGACCCTGTAGCAAATTTAAAAAAATGTAATTTTTTAAATCCATATCTTAAAGTGATTGAATTTAGCCACGTAGAGTGTTATATAAATAACGTGTAAGAACTCTATGTATATTTCAAAAAAGCAATGTACGAAAAGCCAACACGAATTGTCCTTACTCGTGACGGTTTTTTAATTTATTTTGTAAACAAAACACGGCGATCAGCTGTTCCGGATACTTTATCCCAAAATGCAAATGGCACATCCCATCCCGTGCGATAAATATTATCCTGAATTATGTTTTTAGGGCATAAATGTCGTGAATCTTGGCCATCCAGGAGCAGTGAGCAGATGTTTAACCTATTTTTGGACGTAATTTTACTGCTTGTTCCCCTTGGAATAATGAGCATGGCCTATTTTATGATAATGGAGAAACTGTGGAGGGGCCTACAAAGAGAAATCGAGCATAACTCTTGCCAGAGATTAGGTAAGATAATTTTATTTTTAATAATTGATTAAGAAATAATAAATCAACAGATCAAAGAGTTTCCTAATTTTTATTTTTATTTATTGGTTCCTCCCATAAACATATTCTGATTTAAGTATACTATAATAATAATAGCGTTCAGATGCAACTCGTATCGTTTTGAGGCACGGTGACAAAATGTTGCACAATACGATAAATTTGTTTATAAGGATTAAAAAAAAAATTTAAATAGCTCCAATAGTCTCTGCATATGGTTAAACCATAATACACATAAAAATTCTAAACCGCATACAGGAGATAGGGGCAAATATTTGAATTTCATTCAAGAAATAAGAGTTTTTGATTTTAAAATTATGCAAAAATGTTAAGAATAAATTCTGTGCCTAAATAAGTATAAGATCTTAGTCAGCTGTGACAAAAATTAAAAATCAACGGTTTCAGCTGATTCAGCCACTCTATTATCATAGTTAAAATGTTGTGTATTACACGGGCACTATAAACTATTATTAGGAATGTCACATAAATAAGTAAATTTTTATGGAAAATTACGTATTTTTTTTTATTTTAAAGTTATCCAAAGATCGACTAGTTCGCCCAACCTACGAAGCCAAGTCATAAAAACCAAAAATTTATTAATTTACTCAGAAAATGGAAACACGACGGCCATTGAAAGAAATGGAAACAAGCAGTGTTCGCAATGTCAACTGTCAAATATTAAAGGCATGCAAGATAAGAAGCGAGGGACCAATTGTAATTTGTGTTTTATCAAAGGATACATGCAACTACCTGTAAGTAGTCTTTAGGTTAGGACTGTTCATTAGAGTTCATCACTGCATGTCCCATTTTTTAACTTTTAGAATAAACAACAAACTAAGTAAAATAAATAATAATTCAGATGAAGACAATAATGAATAATAATTCTTTGTGCAGCCCGACATAAACAACTGCTGTCATTACATTATCAATAAAAAAAATATATTAATGACATGCTTAAAGCATTTTTGCGGTGTAGGCATATAGAAGGATTTCAGTTAAGACTCATCAGAAAGCCATAACCTGTAAGCAATTCCCACTACAGAGAAAATATATTTTCAAAATATGATAAAAACCTAGTATCGCCATCTGCTGAAATCAACTCAGTGCTGTAGTGGGAATTGCTTACAGGTTATGGCGTTCTGATGAGTTCCAATAAGGATGAAACAGCCTGTCATTGTCTACCTGTGCCCCAGGGAACCCATTATCTTTGGCGTACATGTGTACTTTAATGCAAAAGATAGCATCACTACTCTGTTCGCTTGCCGCCAAGTTTCTTTCTATATATTTTAACGGACACTAAAGTCCGCTATTTTATTTATAAATTGAAGAATGTTTTTGCCGGTGTACAGACTTAATTAAAATTGAAAAAGTTGTATGCCTCCGCTGGGAATCGAACTCAGAACCTCTCGATTACATGTCAAGCGTGCTGCCAATTGCGCTACGGGGGTGCTGAAATTCTCTCACCAACTTCGGCCATATGACTTATTCAATTTTATGTTAGTAGTAATAGTCTGGAATCTCCTGTGATTCACAGACCGGGGAGGGTGTTATAAGGGGAAAGGGAACTCACTCACTACCACTGAACATTAAGATCTATTTTTCTTTTATCCGTACATCGACGACATATAGCGTTATTAGCCGGAATCAGAAAGAGATCTCTGAACAGTGACATCTAGCCGTAAATAGTTTAAAGTAGTTATCTTAGCGTCTGTAAATAATTTTTAAATTGAAAAATGTTTATGCCGGCGTACAGACTTGATTAAAATTGAAAAAGTTTTATGCCTCC
The DNA here is from genome assembly GCA_935413205.1 of Polydrusus cervinus. Classification (NCBI taxonomy): domain Eukaryota; kingdom Metazoa; phylum Arthropoda; class Insecta; order Coleoptera; family Curculionidae; genus Polydrusus; species Polydrusus cervinus. Next base: position 52,019,320 of record OW284514.1, read on the forward strand.
GCTGGGAATCGAACCAAGAACCTCTCGATTACATGTCAAGCGCGCTGCCAATTGTGCTACGGGGGCCTGAAAGTCTCAACGACATATTATAGCATTATTAGCCGGAATCAGGAAGAGATCTCTGAACATAAAAATTGAAATTATACGACCGAAGTTGGTGAGAGAATTTCAGGTCCCCCGTAGCGCAATTGGCAGCGCGCTTGACATGTAATCGAGAGGTTCTGGGTTCGATTCCCAGCAGAGGCATACAAATTTTTTCAATTTTAATCAAGTCTGTACGCCGGCAAAAACATTTTTTAATTTAAAAATTATTTACAGATTCTAACATAACTACTTTAAACTATTTTTCCGTCGACCGTGTATTTACATCCGATATTAACGTTCCCGAAATCATTCATTAATAACCCCAATTAATGCATGATTTTCTGTAAATGCACGATTTTGGTAATTAAAATTAAAGGCAGCCATGCAAACAAATCAACAAAATAATAAAACGTCAATCCAAAACGTCGTCCGCTGTCATTAGTATTTGTAGAATTGTGAAATCTGGATTGTAAAATAAAAGTTGTTAACTGTTTTTCTTCACTTTAGTAAAAAATACGGTCGACGAAAAAACATTGTAACCAACTCTTACATTAAAATGCGATTAATGATCTCGAATATTTCGATCATTAATCGCTATTATTAATGTACCATCGCGCCGATAAAAAACTGGGACAGGAAATTTTTCTATTTTCTCCTAGACTATTAAGAATAATTTTACATCAAGACTGGTACCAGTAAAATGTCATGAAAATTTGCATGTCAATAAAGATTGTCACTTTATGATTGACTCGTCAAACATACAATCATATATTATTTGTAAATATGCCACAATTAACCCCCCAGCAAAAGGCAATTATTTATAGTCGGTTGCGAGATAGTGTTGCTATTAGGGATATTGCAGATGAACTGGGAGTAAGCAAGAATACCGTGCTATTGGCAAAACAAAAAATAGCAAGACATGGGACTATTATTAGGAATGCAGGTTCTGGTCCCCCTAAAATTTCTACTGATGATCATGATAGAAGACTGGTTAATTATCTAAGGGATCATCCCTTCGAAACTGCAATCAAGGCAAAAGAAGAGACGAATTTTCCAGGTTCTGCAAATACCGCTAGAGACAGGGTTCGAAATTCCGATATACGAAGCCGTTGTGCTGCCAATAAAAATTTTGTAACGGAAATAAATAAACAGGGCAGGTTAGAATATGCACATGAATATATTAATCAAATAAATTTATGGGAAACAGTTATATTTTCTGACGAGAAAACTTTTCAGTCATGCAATAATGGGAGAATTCGGGTGTATAGGCCTTCCGGCATGCGGTATGATGAGAGATACACCCACAAAACCAACCAAAGTGGGCGTTTCTCCATAAATGTTTGGGGCTGGATTAGCGCTAGAGGACCAGGACTTTGCCAAATCGTCGAAGGAAGACTAACTGCAGCAGTATACGTTAATATACTAAACGAAGTGATGATACCATCGGTAAACGCTGTATACGGTCAAAATTACACATTTCAGCATGATAATGCTCCAATACACACAGCGCGCATTGTACAAAATTTTCTCCAAGAAAATAACATAGCAGTTCTTCCCTGGGCTTCGAAGAGTCCCGATTTGAACCCGATAGAAAACATTTGGGGTGCCATGGTCAAATCTATGTATAAACATGATTTTCAACCTAGAAACAGGGATGAATTACGTCATAGGATAAATCAAGCTTGGGATGAAATAACTGTCGAATTATGTAGAAACTTAGTTTTAGGTATGCCACAAAGGCTTCAAAAAGTAATAAACAGAAATGGTTCTATGACCAAATATTAATTTTGTGTTGTTTTGACAAACTTTGTGTTCGCAATTTTTTTCTTTTTATTAAATGTATTTTATTACCTGTATTAGCTTTATTTATTATTTTGTGGTAATGATAAATATAATAATTTATAAAATATTTGACTTTAAAAAAATCTAATAAATTTACTTTATCCATATTATATGATGTCTCTCAAATTTAACCACCCCGTATCGAAAAATACAAAACATTCCATTATGTAACCTAGGTTACTTTTTAAATTTTGAATGTTTTTCCTTTTTAGCTCTAGACACCTTTTATAGTCTAGGGGATATGTATTTCTTACATTGTTTTTGTAAATCTCTTGTCCCACTTTTTTATCGGCACAATAGTACTTGTTAAATTACTATTATTTATATTGGAATAGCAGAATATCGACATAGGTACCTATTACCCTTCCTAGGGGATCGGTTCTGCATGTAACCTAAAAACTACTTTTGACATACGTTACTAACTTCTGCTAGTAAATAAATAAGGTTATGTGACGAGATATTAATATAATCAAAAAAATGAGTTTTCTTCGGACACAATGACTGTTTTAAATATTTTTATGCCTAAACTAAAAAAAAACCTGGATCAATGTCTCTAAAAGTTTGGCATTGCGGCTAGATATAAAACTTCGCACAGCGGGTATCAGGCGAGAACTTACTTGTTCGATTTTGTGTTGTCAAATAAAATACAAACAACTACTCCCGTTTAATTTTTTAAAAATACATAGGCTTTACATTAGCCATAAAAGAAAAAAAAACAAAAATTTGTAAATTGCGTTTTCCAATTTTTTTAAATAAACTCTTAAAACTTTGCATTTGGGCCTAGAAGTTACTTCTTAATAACTTTTTATGTTCATTTTTTTGATCGGTTAGGTGATCAAAAAAATTAACATTTACTTTTTCTAAATTTACAATTTTTTTAAAATTTGATGCTATGTCATTAGTCACGTGACTAGGGCACTTTTTTGGTTATAGGGGGCCCCGGGCCCGTTACACAATTTGGGGCCCCTAATCATGAGCACCCATTTAGCCAATTTCATGAGGAGAGAGCAACCAATCAAAAAAAAGTGGCCGCGATATGCGCTATTAAAAATGTCTCCCATCAAAAGAGACTTCTATAATTTACAGGATTCAAGGGGGCACCGCCCTTATGGGCGCCCATGCCCCTTACAACTTCATAGTGTTTTTTTTCTTAAGAAATTACGCAATAATAATTAATTATGCTTTTTTTAAAAACGATAATAATTAATATCTATTTAATTCTAGAAACCAGTTAGTAGTACTAGAAAATAGGTATGATATAAAGATAAAATCAAAAAATGATTTAAAGAAAATTCTCAAATAATATAGTATACAAAAAAGCCGAAATAGATTAAATAACAAATCGAAATTTCCTCTTCTCGCCTTCTAGACTAGTAAGCGGCACAATGCTTGTCGGACCCTTCGATCCGTTCACCTTCTTTGGTGCGGCTATTTTTATTTCATAATATTTTAAATTGAATAAGATAATTTTTTATTTAATAATAAATATTATTTTATTATGAAATGACATAGATTACAGTTATTGGAGTTACATTATTATGATAATATTCACATTCATCATGGGTCCAACTTTTAAAATACCTTCGCTTTTCCGTCATAAAGCTGAGGGCGGTATTTTATTATTATTAGAGATCGTGGGTTCTTCCTCTTTATTTTATATTAAAACCTTAAATTCAGACGTGTCGAGAGTGTATTTAAATAATATCATCAAATACATTTGACTTTCAAAGAAATTGCTGATACGGAATTCCTTTCAACAGGAGTAAACAGTTCAATAGGCTGGTATGGGGGAAAACTACCTGGAGGTAAGAATCAGGGAATAGCATTATCAGTTATACTTAACCAGAATAAATAATTTAAAAACAGTTCTCGCTAGTATGAATTAAGTTTTATCAAAGATGTAATTGTTAATTATTACAAAATACTAAAAATAAATATCTGAAAATAAATCTACTAATCTAAATGTTGTCTTAAGGACATTAGAATATGCTCTCAATTATAATTTTAACTACGTAACTCAATGGTTTTTTATACCAAGCTTTTCAACGGTAATGCAAAGCAGTATTTTTATAAAGATCATGCAATTACTGGCTGGATGCCCTCCGCAACTCGCAAATACATTAGCATAACAGAAACAAAAAATAACGTAAGTCTGTTATTAATTAAAAGGTTCAGTCAGTTGACGTAAAATTCATTTTGTCATTTCGAGGAATTTTAATTTTACGCTTTAAAAGTAATAAATTGGAACAAATTCTAAAAATATGTCTCAATATTCAGCAAAAGAAGAAAGGCTGATTTTGAAGTTTAATTAAATCCTGGCGGAATTTAAAAAAAAATACGATTTAATCAACGACATGACTCAAATAAAAAATTACGTCAGAAGCTGTAACTTGCATCCAGCCAGTAATTGTAGGGAGTATAAGTAATAAATTGTATACTAATTAACACAAACAATATATAACTCTCCCAAATTTTCCGTAATTCTTGATATAACACTTCATTTATTTTTAAAATGACTACCAAGATCAAAAAAGGATTTTTTTTTTAAATTTAAAATTAGGTAAAAGGAAAGTCACGGAAACGTTAAAATGTTTAATTTTAATCTGCTTCTAGAAAATTAAGTCGGAATTTCCCGATTTTTTAAATAACTTTCTGTCTATATATTGATATAATTAAATTGATAAATCTAATTAAATTTTTTTCTAACGGCAAGCTAATAATTATTAACTTTTGTATTGAATGAAATATCATAAATCTAATTTGTAGACGCGTATTATAAGTCATCAGTTTTGTCAACATAAGTCTTGCATGCAGTGAAAAACAAAAACATTACTTTTGCCATTTATAAGACCAAATGTTAGACGGAGTTTAATAATTACGAAGTATTTAAAAAAATCAATAACAAGTTTTTTGGTGACTGTTTGAAGGTTGGATACAATGATGTTTCTTGAACGATTGAAGTCTTTTGGACTTGCATTGTATTTATTTGTTTTAAATCACAACGTTTCAACTAGTAAGTATCTCCAGTAGTCTTTACATGAATATTAAAAAAGTTCAGTAACTGTAGCTCTATTTATACTAGCTTGATGCACTGGAGCATAACTGAGATGAGTGCAGTTATGTGTTCAGTTAGTGCGCGGTATTATTCTAAGATTATATCTGTTCAATAGAGATTTTCAGATATTTCTTATATCTAATGAGCACTTACTAAAATAATATGGGTTCTGGTGCACAGTAGCAGCTTCCTTAAACTTTCTCTTCCTCCAGAGTGGTTTATTATGCAGAATTTTAGCTTCTGCAGCTTATATGATGGCCGTGTATCCATGCATGGTCAGCCGCACCTGATTTTTTGTCTCTTTCTTTCGCATTATTTTTGTGTTTCTTATACGGTCAAATATTGGAAATAACCAGGAAAACTGCACAAATTTGACAGAGAAAACAAGAAAAGCAGCCTGCCACGAAGAAATAGCGAAAATATCTAGGTAAGTCCACGGCTGAGCCACTTCCGTTCCTTTTCTTAATTTTCTTTTAATAAATTACATTTTTCTTAATGGAGATACAGTCCGCGATCCCAACTCGGCATTTGCCGTGGACTTACCTAGATATTTTCGCTATTTCCTGATTGCCGGCTGCTTTTCTTGTTTTCCCTCTGTCAAATTTGTGCAGTTGTGCTAGTTATTTTCAGTTTTTAACTGCACGACGCCGCGTAAAACGGCCACATTCGCATGGGATCCGGTAGACACAAGGTAGACACAGTTTTTACTGTTTTTTAACTTGTTGATTTCGTCTTCGTTAGGTGGCTTCTTAAGGTGGCTCTCCAGTTGAATACCGTATTTATGTGGTATTGTTGTCCTAGTCTTCTAATTCTCATAGATATTCCTTTAACATATGGAATGTTAAGTATTGGCTTTGCATCTTTTGCTATCTTTTTTTTTTTTGGTATTGGATCTTTCTTGTTCCATAAAACCTCGTATGACTAGACGCATCTAGAAATTCGATTTCTGATGTTGCGCCGCCGTTAGAACTAAAAAACAATTTATTGAGCATTTTTATTTTAGTACCTATGTTAATGAAAATATGTAAATATTTGAAAAAATCGAGAATTTCTACGTTGTGTTTATTTTTAAAGCAAGTTTTAAATAAAATAGCCCTAACACACTATTGTCGGCCAGGCTGATTTATAATATACAGGGTACTGCACCTCACCTCCCGTCTTCAATAGCTCACTTATTAATTAAATTAGGATTTTGATATATTGCAAACTTTATCTGTATCCTAAAAGTGTGGCGTCATACGGATCTATTTTTTTAGATTACATGCCATAATATTCTTACTTATTTGAATGCCTTTTATAGTTGCCTACATACCCCCAATATTTTAATGAGATCGATTCAGTATTATAGGCGAAAAAAAATAAACACTAAGGAAAATCAGTTTTGCACCACGGGTTTTAAAAACTAATAAAAAATAAAAATATAGCCTCGTTATTAAAATTGAAGATACTTAATAAATAGGGTCGAACAGTCTAATTAACCAAGTTTGAATAATACAAATTATACAGGGTGTTCAAAGTTTAGTATCAAACGTTAAAGCAATTTATTTTTCTCATTTCAAATTGAAACCCCTATATATTATTATGTAATTCGATGCAGAATAAAAAATCAAGCAATTGTCCTAATTACTACCCTATCGCAATTTCTAACGTATCAAAACTTATTTGTAGAAAACTCATTTTATGAACTAATCAACAGTCATTATTATGAATAAATATCAAAGGTGGCTTTAAAAAAATACTTTATTGGTATTAACGTTTACTAAAGTGAGAAAAAAGAATTTTTTTCGCATGCTCCTAATATGAAAATCATAATATCTACGAGCTTTTCTTGGTTGTATTCCATCACCAAAATAATATAGTTTAAATAATTAATAATAATCTAACAATATTTGGAATTATATAATAACTAAAGTCAAAATGGACTTTTCTCACTTTAATAAACTTTAATACCAATAAATGTCAGTCACTTTTGAAGTAAGAAACATAACAGAGCCGGGATACGCTCTTTTTTCTTTAGAAGTCACTTTTTTTTTAGTCGCCCCCGCCCCCTTCAGCAAAATATTGCAATGTGCTCTACGAAGATTTAAAGGGAAAATTACTTCGTCTCCATTGTACCTGTATCTGGAAATATATTGATAATATTTCCAAAAGATTTCACCGAACACAGAAATAATATTCGGTTGTGTTTTATACAGGAGAAAAGTTGATGATTTGTTTGACAACACAAAATAACAGTGGATATAGAAAGATGTCGTTTAGGCAGTTATTCCAGTTGTTCCTTTTGTAGGCAGATAAGTTTTGAATGATAAAATTCGTTTTAAAAAAATGTAATCAATTTTTATGTCATCGAGTTGACAATAATTCTATTGTGAACTATCCATGGGCTTATTTGTTGAAATATAATTTTATATAGTTTATAAACAGCTTCTTATCAATGATGAAAGATGAAATCATGGTAGTTAAAAAAAATGTTCTTGCTCTTGGCGTTTCCCGTTTAAAAAAGAATCAACATTAATACAGTATTGTAAATTTGAATTAAAGCTAGTCTTAATAAAATTACTTTATTAATCATATGCTGAAATATAAGTACGTCATTAAGGAGCATCCTGTATAATTATGATTTCTTTAAAAATGAAATAATTAGCATTGTAACAATAATAAAAGAAAGATCTAAAATATTATTGTATATTGAAATAATATACTAGTAAAAATATTTGTTTTCTAAATTTTTCAGACTGAACCGAAAGGTTCACCAGTTCAATCTGAGGTTTATACGCACAGCGAAGATTCTACAAGACTGAAAGAAAGTATAGTAAAAGAAACTACCTATACATTTGCTAGACATGGCATTAGATCAAATTATATGGATAGAAGTATTGAAGCAAAAAGAAAGGTAATAACGGAAAACAAATACATTGTGCCGATTATGATGTTTAACAAAGAAATTATAGAGTCGCCACACTCAAATAAATATAATTAAAATTAATCAGGTAAAATGGCTAATTTTATAAAGAAAGGAAAAATGTTGTATTTCAGTGTAACTGTTTATTTACTGACGCCAAGCGCTTTCAGCCTTATTTACTTAAGGCCATCATCAGGGCTTAATCCTAAAAGTAATTATAAAATTTAGAAGTTGTAAAATAACAATAAAAGAAAGTACTTACTAGTCAAAAAGAGTTTTGAAAGCAATGCTTAAAAAGTTTTTGTGGTACATAATTTATGTTTAAACAGTAACCTAAACTTGGACAAATGACATTTCAAACAATAAACACATTGACGTCGTGAACTGAACTTGAATAAATAAATAATTAAAATATAAATATGACATTTTACAAACAGAAAGATACGAACAAAGGTCATGAAAATTAAAATAACATACTTAAAATAAAAAATCTGATAAGGCTAGGTAATTTAATTTAAGTAGTAGTAAATGCTTACAAATTTAAAATTCTTTATTTAAAATAATTAAAAATGAGGTAACCGGCAACATTGTATGTATGCTAAAAAGATGAAGCCTGAGGAAAATGCATGTTTAAAAGGCAAGTTTTTGTGGACTCCAGACAAGGGCTGGATATCGGCCATTAGAAATTAACGAAAATCAACACAATCATCCATTATTTTATAAGATAATAAGTTTTTCAACTATAATAATATATATGAAAAAATAATCTTATATTTTTTCATATAAAATTTTTTAACCTTGTTGCCAAATCTCTTACAAATAATTCCATAAAATCTGAATACCCTCTTTATCAAATTTAACAACCTAAGTTGAAAAACTTATGATCTTATAAAATAATGGTTGATTGTGTTGATTTTCGTTAATTTCTAATGGCCGATATCCAGCCCTTGTCTGGAGTCCACAAAAACTTGCATTTTAAACATGCATTTTGCTCAGGCTTCATCTTTTTAGCATATATACAATATTGCAGGTTAATTATTAATTATTTTAAATAAAGAATTTTAAATTTGTAAGCATTTACTACTACTTAAATTAAATTTCCTGGCCTTGGCAGATTTTTGATTTTAAGTCTGTTATTTTAATTTTCATGACCTTTGTTCGTATCTTTCTGTTTGTAAAATGTCATATTTATATTTTAATTATTTATTTATTCAAGTTCAGTTCACGACGTCAATGTGTTTATTGTTTGAAATGTCATTTGTCCAAGTTTAGGTTACTGTCTACACGTAAATTATGTACCACAAAAACTTTTTAAGCATTGCTTTCAAAACTCTTTTTGACTAGGTTAAGCCCCGATGATGGCCTTAAGTAAATAAGGCCGAAAGCGCTTGGCGTCAGTAAATAAACAGTTACACTGAAATACAACGTTTTTCCTTTTTTCAGAACACAGTGTACAACCAACTACACAAATTTACTTTTAATTTTATGAAGTCTTAAACATAAGTTTAAACTAAAGAATAATTCTAAAATCATAGAAATATCAGAAATGGTGGATTTATACTGTGGGACTGAGAGCAAAGTTCGATTTAAGAGCAATGAACCTGATCATAACATAACAAGTTATGACCAGGTTCATTACCCTTAAATTAAACTTTGCTGCCAATTCCACATTATAAATCCACAATTTCTGACATTTCTATTATTTTAGAATTATTTCTCGGTTTAAACCTAAGTTTTAATAATTTATGTTTAAAAGAACTTTATAAAATTGGGACTAAGGTATAATGCGTAAGATATTTTAAAATAGACAAAAGAAAAATAAATTAAGCCTATAAATAAACGATAATTTTTTTATAGGCTATTACATAATAATTTAATTAAATTTTTTGGTGATTTACACCAGGAACGCTAAAAAAAATTACTTGGGAATTTTTTCATATTACCGCCTGTTAAAACTCTTACGTACACATTTTCTTCCCAATAATGAAATAAAGGATTAGCTTAGTCGGGCGTCCTTTAATTCAGAAGCTTGAAAATTAAAATAATTACCAATTGTAAAATAATGTTAACACAGTAGTGTTAGTGCATCTTGACCCATACGTCATCGTGTATAAATACGTCATTCAAATAATATAAATTAATGAAAGAAATTGTGAAAACAGTATACATTCATAACTATTTGTATAATAGATGTATTGCTTGACATCAGATGTTCATTATTTATGATTTCGATACACAGATTGTTAAAAGCTCTCAATCAAAAGTTTAAATTTAGTACAAAGCAAGGCATTTTCTGAAACCGAAAACTTACCTATTTTTTATAAATTAACTCTATCGTCTACGTAAATTTTGTTTCATTTCGTCAGTAAAATTGTCTATTTCGGAGAAAAACTTTTATTAATAATTATCAAGATGGTTTTTAGATTTTTCATGTCTTTTTATCTTCAAACTTAAGTGCTCTAGATCGGTGGCCTCTATTTTGGCCCAAGCTTTATCGCCATCAAAAAGTAAGCAGGGAAAATAGTATAGAGCATTTTCTATTACATCCACATATTCATTCATTTTTCTCTATTAAATTTGCTGGTGTAACTTTTTACTCTACTTACACCAGCAGTAGAGTTTTGGACTTGCATTGTCTTTATTTGTCTTGAATCACTACGTTTCAACTGGTAAGTATCTCCAATCGTCTTAAGGTGAATACGACTGGAGATGCTTACCAGCTGAAACGTTGTGATTCAAAACAAATAAAGACAATGCAGGTCCAAAACTTTACTGCTGTTCAAGAAAGATATTATTTAATATAATAATTCTTTCAATAATACGTACCTATACTACTATAAAATATTCTTTTGCCATTTTCAGGTTATACGGATGCTATTTGTAATTGTAGCGGAATTTTTTATTTGCTGGGCACCAATCCACATACTAAATACATGGTACCTCTTCTACCCCAAAGAAGTGTACGAAATAGTCGGATCCACAGGAGTATCGTTGGTTCAGCTACTGGCCTACATAAGTTCCTGCTCGAATCCTATAACATATTGCTTTATGAATAGAAAATTTAGACAAACCTTTTTCACTGCCTTTAAATGTGGGTAAGTTTCACATTTTTTGTTTGCGAATAAAAATACCGAATGAAAGGAGTTTAATATACTATTTTTATATTGTATTGCTTCGGCTAGGATGCAAACAGTGGCAGCGCAGGGTGCGCACTGGCCCACTAAAGGTGCTTATGTTGAGATAATAATGTAAAAATATAATTTACAAACTGTTTTATTTTCATTCTTGAGAAATGGTTTTCTTAAGTCATAATTTTCGTCATTAATTAAATTTAAAGAAATTAAAATTCTTTTGATTTATTATTTTCCTGATGCGTGCCGGACACAGGAATATGCGGCCATTATTTAGGGATGGATCCAAATTATGAAAATAAACAACCTATAGGCTTGCCTATGTCTCTGTTTTATTTAAAACTTTATCAGGTTTCTTATTCTTGTTTCCCAAAAAAAGCATGTTAAGATGAATAGGAAACGGGCACATAAACTACAATTAAAATCGATTACTTAAAAGGAATTTTGAAAAAAGTAGATATGAGCCTGACTACAAAGGCGCCGGAACTTCAGAATTGCTCTGGGGGCTTGAAGCCCGGATCTCAACGAATAAAAAAAAATCCTTTATTAAATATACACATAATATAATGTAATAGTTAGTAATAAATATTTCTAAAACCTCAAAAGTAACAAATTTGGCTAAAAATGGCTGGAATGAAATAGTCAAAAAATATATACCTACTTACAAAAGTAAAAAATTAAAAGAATAATATCAAGCGGTTAATAATATAAATAATAAATAAATACTAATAATAAACTTAACAACGATTAGAGGTGGCAGGTATAAACTGTGAGGGTTAGGCTATGGGGGCTACGCCCCCAAAGGAATATGGCTCTGGGGGCCCAAGCCCCCAGAGCCCCCACGGAATCGGCGCCTATGCCTGACTATATTTGTTGATATTATATAACCACTACCGCTAATCCCAACTAATTCACCAACTTTATCTATTTTAATTTGCGTCAATACTTAAAGTATAGTGGGAATGTAACTAGTGACATTTTGCCAACAAGTAAAATCCCTCTAAATGCTATTTCCAACGTGATTTTCTCGGAACCTACAAAACAATTTTGTAAAAACCTGTTTCATATTCAGGGGCAAATATAATTATTTCCAGCGAATCGAAAATCCGGTTTCAGTTATCAGCCAGTGCGGAGATTTTAGGTCCTAAAAAATCGATTAGCGGGAGTTTGCTGGCGCCCATAATAAGGCCGGAGTTTAAAAAAAAAGTATAAAAGGGCCTTGGAAATAGACTACTAAATTTACTATACAAACACTATAAATAGTAAAAACACAGTTTTAAAATAACAAAAAATTGACTGCCTTAGTCAAATCATACAAAAGACATTCTAGCGATTATAATAGAAGTTTGTACAACAAGAGTGAATATTATGTCCATATTGCACAAGAAAGTAAACTAAGCATGACGCCGTAGGCGGAGTGCTCAAACTTCCGAGCACAATATAGATTATACACTCGAGTTTTCCAATATACCAATATCTACCACTCATCTTCCATTTATCCAGATTTCTCATTCTCGCATAATCTTTTTCTCATCTCGCGATATTCTCGCATAAAAAACTCTCATCTCGTCTCGCAGAAGATTGAACTGCTCTCGTCTCATTGAGAGTGAAACACTAATTACTACTTGTCTTTTTAGTTGGCCGTGAACTTGTGAGAAAGATAATAAAAAACAATTATTTTAGAAAAACTCATTTCGTTGGCAAATTCATGGACCAAATTATACTGCAACAAATCTATTTGTCGATTTGGGTCAATTTCTATAATTTTACAAAGTATCTTTGAATATATCTATCTTTTTCACATTTTTCCTTTTGCAGAATAACAGACAAACAGCGATATACTTATTAATAAAAATGGACAGGTTCTGTTGCTATCTAAACCATAGCATTTGCCTTGTTTGCGTAACAAACTTAAACTTTTTTTTTTGTGCAAAAAAAAAATGAAAAAACATAACCTTAAAACCATTAGTAATCCAGAATATGATAACATTAAAAAAATGGATTTTTTTTTCTAAAAATTTTATAGTTTTGTTCGTTACTTTATACCTATCTTCATTTTTCACCATTTAAGAAAGATTTACCAGTAATTTTTGTATATCCGTTGTGTCCAACAAAGGTTATAAGGTCGGTTGAGGGTTGAAGCCACGTCATCGCAAATAACTAACAAGGCAAGTAAGTAGGTACAAACGTTCATTTTGTATATGCATTAAATCTTGGAGTAGGTTAGGTTAGGTAAGAGTGGCAGACCTTTGGTTCAGACCGCAGTCCTATTACGTCCGTTCTGATACCACATATGTTCCGTAGAACCCACCTTCACCAGATCTCTGATGGTTAGTGCGGCGTACACCGCAGAAGGATTTTAACAACTCATTCAAACCAGCCACTACTGTTCAGAAACCTGCCTAGTCGTCCAAGTTGTAAAATGCTTAGTTCCTTTAGACTATCGAAAAATGGTTCACCCAGAGCAGTGAACCTTCTTCTTGCGAGGCAATGGCATTCACACAGAAAATGTTGAATACTTTCTTCCTCTTCCTCATCTCTGCAACTTTTGCAGAAGTCGTTAGTGGGTATTTGCATACGTTCGGCATGTCTACCGAAGAGGCAATGTCCGGTTACAACCGCAGTAATATTTCTCACGTCTTTCCGACTGTGTCTCAATAGCTCTGCGGTTCTCTTTTTATCGAATGTGGGCCACAGTTACCTGGATGTACTATAGGTTGTCAACTCTGTCCATCTGTTCTGTGCAAGCTGCTTGACCGTGTAATCAATCTCCTCTTTGACTAATCCCAGTGGTTTGTTCACTGTATTCTCTGCTAGATCAGCTGGCATGCCTGCGCCCTCTATCGCGAGCGCATCGGCAGTCTCCTTGCCATCTATTTTGTAGTGTCCAGGAACCCAGCACAGAGTAACCCGATGTTGGTTGCCAAGTGTGCATAGAATGTTGCGGCATCACTTTCCGAGCTTTGATTTAACGCTGCTGGAACAGATTGCCTTAATCGCCGCCGGACTATCACTGAAGATGGTGATTGACGAGGCTAGTCCCAGGCCAAGGTGTTCTTGCAGGATATTGACCGCCTTCTGTACTGCCAGTACTTCTGCTTGAAAAATACTACAATAGTTGGGGGGTATATACGACTTCTGTATTTGTAAACTTTCAGAAAATGCCCCTATAAGAACTTTATTTAGAACTCTCAGCCAGAGTGTTGGTGACAGAACCCCGTTTTGCGGAATTCCTCTTCCAGCAAATCTGCCCATCTCGCTGTTTAACAAACTGGAGCAGAGTGAAGATTTTGCCCATCCAAATCTTGTAGTAAGTGTCTAGAATGAGTGGAAAACTGGAGATTTTTGAAAAGAAAAAGGTCATTTGTGCACAAATCGTTAGTGCGGTAAGAAAATATTTTAGAATAGTTCGGTAAAAATATATTTTGGTTTTATATCTTCAATTTTCGCACCATTCCTTGTATCCTTTGGAAAAAATTGGTGTATGCATATTCTCTGGGATTAATTTTTTAATCCAAATATAAAAAATAACAAATTTAATCTGACAGGTTTGCATATTTTTAAAGTATATTCTTAACCTTACTTTTTTAAAGTGTCATAAAACGACGCCCAAAATTTACAACGTGTAAATTTGCTTTTTTTGTAATTTACCACTATGATTGGTCAGTTTCATATCCTAACTAAGACGGATATGAAAATATATTCGTTTAGTTAACAAAAATAGCCCACTCCAATCACTTTAGTGTAAATGATACAATAAATATTCATTGTTAGAGTAGAAAAAAGTAATTTGTAAAATGAATAATAAATAAGTATAACCAATCTCGTTATTTTAAACGTACAGGATTATTGGGAAAAACTATATTCACCGATTTTTATGTTAATCTCAATTTTTAGCAATAACTTCCAAAACGGATAGTTTAAATTTAAACCTATGTTATCTGGGTTTCAGCCATATTGGAATAACGCGAATAGATAACATAATGATGTGTCAATAGACTTGTTAGGTGTCCTAATTGTTTTAGTTGTGGAGGGACAGTTTAGATTGTTTTGTTGACGTGTATTAAGTGTGTGTCTTCGCATGAATGACTGGGCGAAACCTAGATTGGTGAAACCGAGGGGTTAATTGGCCATGTCAATAAATCTTACAAATTTCACAACCCTATTAATTAAAGTTGCTTCTTGTTAAATGAGTACAATCAATCGCGCACTTAGAACATTAGTATACAGGGGGGGGGGGTCCATTGTAAGGTAACTTTTCGATGAAGTAAAATATTTGTTTTAATGGTTAGGTATCAAAAGGGTATATTTGTTTCTTGTAGTTATATTATAACAATCTATCATGGAACCTAATCTACTAGATTACAATCAGTCTTATTTATACTACGTACTAACCTTAACCTATGAAAATAACCTTACGTTAGAAGGAATATTATTGTTATAAGTATTTAAGAGTGATTACCACATCACTTCTGGCAATGAGTATAACCCCTGACTTAACCTTGTTATGGTGGAACTTATAACAATAATATTAAACAATTCGTTATTTTATAATAAAAGGTAAAATAATGGATTTGGTAATTCTACCATAATGTCCTTATTTTTACCCTACGCCATATGAATTAAAATAAATCTGGTTTTTACAATGATCTTTGATGTCACGTCACCTAATAGCTTCCTTTCAAAAGAATAAAGTAATATTTACATCCCAAATGAAAATAACCTTATTTACTGGTAATTTTGAAATATAAAATACATCTCTGATAAAAACAAAACACAAAGAAATCCTGTTAAATATGATAGCGGCTGCGATAAAATGATCAACGCTAAAATGTCTATCACGGTTCCTTGATTTGAAATTAATTAGGGGATACCAGGGATAAAAGGCACACAGGATCGACGAAATAAATAAGGTGATAATAAAATGGGTCTTTAAAATTTTTATTTTTTTGCAGAAAGGAACGTGGTATTGTATTTATTACCTAAGATCTTATCAGATCTTTGCGTTTAAGAATCGTCTTTAAATAAAAAACGAAATATTGACAAAAATAGTAAATTTAGGTGAAATGACTTAACAATAATAAAATTTACTTACAATATCTATCATTTGAAAAAACATTTATATATTTGGATGTCAACAGGAAACACCCTGTACAAAATTTTAGGTATTTAAAGATTTAAGACAGCTTTTTTTATCCCTAAACTTAAGAGCTTACAAAAAATTTCGATTTTTGATACTCTTATTGAGAAATACAGTTAATTATTTACCATCATGTTTTTTCCAAAATTTTAAGAATTTTGAATTTTGTTTGCAACGTTGCAAAAAATTAAAAAACTAAATATGGCTTCATATGGATAATGTTGTAGCGAAACAAAAAATACTAAAATATAAAGAGCGTTCCCTTTAAAAAGATTTATCTTTTTATTGTCCCCTTTCTAGACCTTCCTGTATGTTTAAAAATAATTTTAGAACATATTTTCTTCACAACTTTTATTAAAACTGTTTTTTGATATCTTTAATAGTAGAGACGGTATATTACTTTTTTAGATAAATGGGCCACCCTGTTTATACCGGGTGTTCCATTGTGGATGGTCACCGGCGGTATCTCGGAAACTACTTGGCATAAAAACTCACGGAAAAAAATCGTTATTAAAGTGGCTAAGAGAAAATCCTGGAAATAGGCAAGAGAGCAAAATTGAAAATTAAATATTGAAATTCAAAATGTCTCTGAAAAATCTCACATTAAGGTATACCTTCAGTAACATCGTTAGAAAGCTTAGACAATTCTGCATCATTTTGGTTTACAGCTCATTGGCGTACCGACTTTGATAAGAAATTGGTATTGAAAGTGTAACCATTTAATTTGCTGTAACTTCTAAACGACTTATCCGATTTTAGTAAACTTAAGCTTGTTTGGAAGAGAAAGGAAAGTAGTTTTCATTGTCGTATCCATTGGTACACGATAGTTCCTAAAAAAATTATTAGAAGGCACAGTTTGTAATAAGAATAGTTTTTAAGTTTCAGAGTTATTGTCAAAAGAATAACTTTTACCTCTTTAACTGATTGTTTTCATAGTTTTGTTGTCAAGCAATTCACGACAAGAAATATTTTTAAACTTTATGATTGTGCAAGTATGTACTCATTATTTCATGGCCCAAAAACTACTCGAGAAAAAATAATATAATTAGGGAAAATTTATAATTTAGGTATAATTCTAATATGGTGTTTTAAAAAACAGATCTAGATAGCCGTGAAATAAAATCAACCCCTGTTAAAATTTACAGTTATTATTTATTTATCTTCATGGAAACCTGCCAATTTTGTTTTACAGCTATCTAGATTAATTTTTTAAACACCATATTCGAATTTAGTCTAAATTAGCAGTATTCGATAATTATATGATTAATAAGTAGTTTTGGCCCATTTGAATAATAAGTGACAAACTTACATAGTCATAAATTTAAAATATTAAAAATATCTTTTGTCGTGGATTGTTTGATGACAACTATAAAAACAATCACATCTTCATTTAAAGTGTTAAAAATTATTCTTTTCGCAGTAACTCTGAGACGAAAGAAGATATTAAACTGCTGTCTACACAATCTACACATAGTTATACCGTATGATTTAAGTTTTCGGTTTAAAATCAAAAATACTATTATTATTACAAATTGTGCCTTCTAACAATTTTTTTAGGAACTATCATGTACAAATGGATACGATAATTAAAAGTACTTCCCTTTCTAGTGTCTATTTGAAGGTCGAAGACAATGATGTTTCTTGACTGATAGAAGAGTTTTGGACTTGCATTGTCTTTATTTGCTTTATATCACAACGTTTCAACTGGTAAGTATCTCCAGCCGTCTTCAGGTGAATACTAAATAAGAAAAGACTACAGTTCTATTTTATACTAGCTAGATGCACTGAAGCATGACTGAGATGGGTGCAGTCATACGTTTAGTTCGTGTGCGGTATTTTCAGTTTGCATCTATCTAACAAAGATTTCCAGATATTTCTTATATCTAATGATGGCTTAATAAAACAATCTGAGTTCTGGTATATGGTACCAGCTTCCTTGAACTTCCTCTTCCTTTAATGTGGTTCTTTATGCAGGATTTGAGCTTCTTGCCACTTGATGTGATGACCGTGTGTCCAGGCATGGTCAGCTGCACCTGATTTTTCGGTTTCTCCTTAACACGCTTAAAGGAGAAACCGAAAAATTAGGTGCAGCTGACCATACCTGGACACACGGTCATCACATCAAGTGAAAAGAAGTTCAAATCCTGCATAAAGAACTATTGAAGGAAGAGGAAGTTCAAGGAAGCTGCTACCATATACCAGAACCCAGATTGTTTTAATAAGCCATCATTAGATATGAGAAATATCTGAAAACCTTTGTTAGATAGATGCAAACTGAAAATACTGCACACGAACTGATTGAACTGAAGCATGACTGCACCCAACTCAGTCATGCTGCAGTGCATCTAGCTAGTATAAATAGAACTGTAGTTACTTTACTTATTTAGTATTCACCTAAAGACGGCTGGAGATACTTACCAGTTGAAATGTTGTGATATTAAACAAATAAAGACAATGCAAGTCCAAAACTCTTCTATCAGCTTACTTCCCTTTCTCTTCCAAACAAGTTTTCTAAAATCGGATAAGTCGTTTAGAAGTTACAGTAAATTAAATGATTACACTTTCACTAACTTCCCCCACATTTAGCAAGGTCGGTACGCCAATGAGCCCTAATCCAAAATGTTGCAGAATTGTCAAAGTTTTCTAACGATGTTATCAAAGGTGTGACTTAATGTGAGACTTTTCAGAGGAATTTTTAATTTCAATATTTAATTTTTAATTCTGCCCTCTTACGGCAAAATGCGGAATTTAAAAATAATTTCTAGTATTTTCTCTTAGCCACATTAATTACGATTTTTTTCCCTAAGTTCCTATGCCCAGTAGTTTCCGAGATACGGCCGGTGGCCATCCATAATGGGACACCCGGTATATATATTTATAGCTTTTAAAACCGAAGCAAGATTTTAAAAATATTAAAACTCGTTGTCATTGAACCCAAGATATATCTGGTCTTATACTATCTACAACCGTAAGTTTCGCGAAGTCTCAAAATAAGGTTAGGAGAACCAATGCTAAAATAATGATACATACGACTGATCTATTTTTAAATTGCCTTTCATCATAATGCAAATTCTTACATGCTGTTTGGGTGACTGAAGTCACGTAACCATAGAGAATTACGATTTTAAATACATTTTTCATCAATTTGAATGAGTGGAAACACTATTCACACTGTCAAGGTTGCAGGTTTATACTTTTTAAAATGATACTGATAAAATAAAATCCATTGAATTCTTTTTCCCACAGATATATTGCAATGTATCCAAGGATTACTAAAATAATAATTCACCTGTGAAATGTAATTCCCGGTTTCTTCTTGCCGCTACGACTTTAGCAACCATAAGCACAACAAATTACCATTGTCACAAGGTAATAATACCAATGTCTTTCAGTCATAAATCACTCACAAACACAAAATATAAAACTGGTAAAACTTTCAATGTTTGGCACCAAAAAAATGGCGGACAATCGATTTTTGGTCACACTTTCTACGACAATACGTAAGTGAGTGTTACGCGTCCCCTCTCTTTCCTCTTCTAAGGCCACAACGAAAAGCGTAAAATAAACAAGCCCGAATTATTGACATCGCTGTAAATAAACAACACAACAACATGAAAATTGTAACTTTTGTCCTGGATTCTCCTACGGGGGTGATTGTAATTTTAATCCCCTCGAAAATTTACCTCGGGCTAAACAGACTTTAATTGGGTATGTTCTCAAACAAGGGACATTCAAATATAAATGGAAGCCTAATGGAATCCCTTTGGACGACCTAACACATGGGATAATTGAGGAGCAACAACGATTTTGAGCGACGGACAAGGTCTTTAGGGCATCAAAATTGGGTTACTTGCAGAAGAATGTTAGCGAGAGTTATCTAAGCCCTAAACCGATTGTTAATGGGTTTTGATGCCAGGGAGACATGGGTGCAAGGGATCAGGTGACGATGGAGTACGGTGCAATTTCTGTGTATTATTATTTCAGAATTAAGTTGAAAATTTTTTGATCAGTTTTATAAACGGGCTATAAGGTAGTTATTAGTGATGACTCGTGGTTATTAGAAGAATGTTAGCGAGAGTTATCTAAGCCCTAAACCGATTGTTAATGGGTTTTGATGCCAGGGAGACATGGGTGCAAGGGATCAGGTGACGATGGAGTACGGTGCAATTTCTGTGTATTATTATTTCAGAATTAAGTTGAAAATTTTTTGATCAGTTTTATAAACGGGCTATAAGGTAGTTATTAGTGATGACTCGTGGTTATTAAGTATGGGAGAGCGCAGATCAAGGTACGCAAAATTGAGTGTCTACCGATATTTTTCTAATTTTTGAGGAAATATTTAAATCACATGACTTATAAAAAATGCATATCGAAGACATTAGTTAGGAAATTTGAGCACGATATGATTCATGTTTCTTTATTTTCTTATGAGCATCCGAACAATATTTCTAAATTATTAAAGTTACCAGTTACAATATGCGAAATTATATCTATGTATAATAAAAACCCGAATTAATCCAAATCCTAACTAATGGGTTTTTGAAAACTTTTTAAATTTTGACTCACAGATATTGAGGAGTGTGAGAAAGTTATTCTCGTTAAAAAATAATTTTAAATATTTTTAACAATACAATAAAATTAAATAATAATTTTTATGGTTTTCAATGGCTTATATTTTTTTGCATGAAAATAACTTTCTCACATCCACATAGATACCACCTTTCCATTGTTAAAAAAAAATGAATATCTTGCTTAGTTTTTTTATAATCCAGGTTAAAGAATGCCGCTATTTTATATGGCAAATTTTAACGGGGTTGGATCACATAGGGTAAGGTTGCCTAAATCGTACCACTTTTTGGTTTTAATTTGTTTTCTTATAAAATAATAAATGAAATATATATTTTTTGATTTAAAACAATAGATCGGTCTATTGGACACCTAACTGTAATTTTTAAAATATTATTTTTATTTCATTTTTAAAAAACAGCTGTTTTTGTAAGGAATAGCAAATGGTACGATGTAAGAAACTGGTTGCCAAAGTCGTACTAGTGGGTTCCCAAATCGTATCACAGTTTTCTTTTGGGGTATATTAAATAAAAAAGAGTACAGTTTGTTGTAAAGAAAACAAATTACACAAAATTATCGTTTATATTAAGTATTTTACAAAAAAAAACATTAAAAAAAATCTACCACACGTTTGAAAATAATTTTAAATGTACCTACAAACAAAAGTTGCACACGTAGTCCTTATTAAGACGTGCCACGTTGGAACCCTTTCCATGTGCGTGTTTGGTACGTTTTAGGAAACTGTCAATCAAAATAATAAATGATACAATTCTAACCCCCATTTAGATCTAAAATTAAATTCAATTTTTGCAAAATTACAAGAACTTCCCAGGCTATGCTACTAAAAATATATATCTGTATAAATGCTACTTAACAATAAGATAGAGCCTTGCAAAAAATCAACAAAATTGAAATGAAAATAGCCGAATTCTTTTAACTTGCTTTCCCGCTTAGCGAAACACAACCGGTGCAATACGATTATACTATGCAACTGGCACTAGTTAGATACTACAACAACGTCCGATAGATGTCGTATAATTTATCGTCTAATTTGAAAACTGATAGTAGTATGATTTAGGCAACGGTACGATTTTGGCGACTTTACCCTATTATGGTTGGATCCACTTGCCGCGTCTGCCACTTTATGTTGGTGCTTTGCCGCGAGATTTTAACCTGTTTTGGGGTTACACAGCGGGTGAAAAAGAGTCGTGGGAGGTCGCTGATCTAAGCCGTTTGTCAGGAAGTAGCTACAGTAGAGAATTCGGTAACGAGCCATAGCCGAGCGCATTACATGATGGCAGGTCGTCAGGTAACGATTGTGTTTGCCAATCCTCCTGAGCAATCGGTAGATCTACCAAATTTATTTGCAGTTTTCCAAGGAATTAAATAATTAACATGATGAAATAAAATTATCATATTTTTGTCAGATGGCAGGGGGGGGTGAGGCGCGGCCCACAGCCTCAAGGACGAGCCGCCTTTGATACTTATATATAAGAAACAAAAAAGTACATTATAAAACATATCATAGACTACTGGAATATTTAATTGTATAGTTAGAAAAGGACAGAAAATTTCTATTTTTATTAAAAGCCTTAGAAAATTGAAAAAAAGAAAATATTGTGTTATATGCGACAGAAAATTCAGTATATACAGAATAATTTCTAAGTTGATACTTCTATTGTAGCTGTGTATAGAAGGCATTAAAATAAACAATAATTTCAAATACCTTTTTTCAAAAAACACAAAAATAAAATACTAACATTCATTTATTACACTATGGATCAAATACGACCCTCTGCCTAACTTGCCCGTTGAATAACATTAAGAAAACTTCTGGGTGTAGGATAAGCCCGCAAGCGAAAGCGTGCTGCGTATAATCTCGAAGCAGCAGCCGCACTTTGACGACCCTCACCGTAAATTAGCACCATATCTACTAGTTCATTATTATAAACATTTACCATTTTCACGTGTCACCAATTTAAAATTAATTTGCAAGATACCATTTTTATGCAGGATTGACCAGGCTAATCAGAAATGATATCCACATGGAAAAATGTCAGTGACGTACCACTTTTTTTCTAAAAAATATCAGATGAAATATTTGGTCGGACAAAAAAATAACTTTTATTACTAAAAGATGAAGTTTTATGCCCTATTAGCACATGCCAAAATTCAAAATATTATCTAAAGTACTTTCGGAGATATTACAAAAAAAGCATTAACAAAAAGTAATTCAACACCCTGTAGCAAAAAATTTAAGCCGTTTAGGACATATGTAAACTTTTCTTCATAAAATGACTTGAGGAATCACACCCTAAAATATTAGCATGTGATTAAGGAACACCCTGTATATTAGGCTGGGCCGTTCTTATTTTTTCGGTTTTTCCAGGGGGCTTATCACAAGAAACGTGCAAAATGGTTTAAAACTAACGTGTGCAAAATATTATTCTATTTTAATAAGTCCTTTTGCCTCCGGTTTGTAGCCAAAGTTTCGAATTTATTTTAATTTTTCAGTACCCACTAGATTGCATTAGCGATTCTAAAAATTTGTCAAACAGGTTACAAATGCATAAAACTCGTAATTTCCATAGAATCCATTCTGGTGGCCAAAATTGCAGAAGTATGGGTTAAAGCTTCTATTCCTACTATCCAACATAAAGGAATTAGAGTAATGGTAAAGGCATATCACCTTAAATGCAAAAACATCCTAAAATCCCATCCAAAAATACCCGAGAAGAAAATAAAATAATTTCGCCGCACCAGTACGGTTTCAATCAGAAGGCAGTGCATCGGATAAAGATGATGAATTCAAGCCACCAAAGCAAGTCGAAACAACATCAACTCCCATCAAAAAGCTTTCTTCTTAAAGTGTAGACTATGATTGGCTTTTAAAGACGTGTGACAAATTTGGTGTCTCAGATAGAGCTGCGGCAGCCATTACCTCGGCAGTGCTACATACTTCTAGTGCAGAAGTTATTGATAAAAATCGGATTCGCCGGAAACGTGACCAACCAAGAAATATGCTGTTAAGCGAACCAAAATCTTCGAAGTATCTGCTTTGTACTTCGACGGAAGAAAAGATAAAACTTAGATTGTACCGGAAAAAGACAGAAAAATGTATAGAAAAGGCATTCTTGAAGAGCACATTTCGTTGATAAAAGAGACAGAGACCAGGTTCTTGGGTTATATTGCATCAGATTCTGTCACCTTTAAACATATAGAAAAAGGAACAACTGACTTCTTCTTATAAGAGGAAATTTCGTGGGACACTTTGCTGGCGGTAGGGTGCGATGGAATTAGTTCCATTAGAGATAAACTTTGAAAAGCAAGGAGGCATCATTCGTCTGCTCGAAAAACGATTAAGCAGACCGTTGCAACGGATTATTTGTCTCTTTCACATGAATGAACTGCCTTTTCATCATATTTGTTCCTGCACATTAACGGCAGCACATCAGAACCGCAGACCTTTTCAGGAACCATCGGTAAAGATCTAGAAAACTGTGAGAAGAGGCCTATTGTTCAATTTCAACCTATTTCAGCGGTGTTGCCCGAAGTATCTGTAGACGATATGAGCGCTAACCAAAAATATCTCTACAGAATTGTACTAGCGGTAACAACAGGTGAATTTCCTATTGATTTAGGTGACGAATCGTCAGGAAGAATGTCTCATGCCCGATGGCTAATTCGTGCTGATAGGATTATACGCTTGTATGTTTCAATGGAACTTCATTCTGAAAACTCACCCATCCTGTAAAGATGGAGCACGACATTTTTATCAACTCATATATGCTTGCCCACAGAATTAAAAGCCATAGTCGATCCGGTAATTCAAAGAAACAGTTATTTTGCTCACCCTGAAAAGGTATTGCTGGCAATGTTGACCGATTCTCAACAGCATATCCGTGAATTGGGCGCACGTCACATTTTAAAAGCACGTAGCATTAAAAAAAATAGACTTCGACTGTTCCTACATATTAATATTCCGTTTTTGTCTTGCTGTTATGATTAAAAAAAAATACAATTTTTCTTAAAATTCGTCATTTTCGAAGCCAATCCGGAGGCAAAAGATGAAATCCGACCTTAACCATATTTTACGTGTGATCTAAACACATCATAAGGCACTCTTTTCACGATGAGCCCAAAGAAAATTGAACAATTTTTTTTCCTCATATAAAACGGCCCAGCCTACTGTATATGTCAAAACAACAGTCGAAGTCAGCACAAACAACACAAAACAAGAGCTGGGCAAATTTTGTAAGCACCAAGCAGTTTGGAAAATATAATTGAAAGTCCTTTAAAGTGCTTGCAATCACTCTTTCCAAAGAGCTTGGCTCTTGCAACATTTGCTCAGCTTTGCACAATACACGTAGTTGAAGTGCCAGAGAGCGGCGAAAGTTTAAATTAATTTTTTTTTAAATAATAAATAATTTTTTTATCGGATAATTATTTTTTATGTTTCGCCATAAACATGGAAAATAAATTTTTTTTAATTAACAAAAACCACTGCTTTTAAATATACAAAATGAAACAAAATTTTTTTATAATATATTGTCGGTGACTTGAATACCAATTAGAAATTCAATCTCTTTATTGAAAAAGAAATGTAATCCTTGTTCGTAAATGCATTTGTAGTTCGATTGATGCTTCTGAGGTGATGACGCTCTTGAATTTAAATAATTCTACTAGGTCCTTAAGAAATTTAAGATTCTTTAGTGTTGACTCTCGTGGTATGGTATAAATTTAGTTATTACCAGAATGATGCATATTGTAATAAGACTGAGATTGAAGTGGGTTTATTCAACATCTCTGAGAATGCTTTTAAAAACAGATTAAATTATAGCTATTAATATAACGAGATTATTATGCGATTTAAAATAGTCGAGGACATTACTAGGTGACGAGGCAACAGCCGAGTCACCCGCAATGTCCGAGACGGTGTTAAATCGCTAATAATCGAGTAGTATTCAAAGCTTTATCGTATCATTGACAACGGCGATGCGAAAATAAAAACAAGGTTTTATGTCATTTCATTTTGGCATTTCAAAAAGTCATCATTAAAATCATGCAAGATTTTGATATTCATGACGATATATTAGCTGCAGCCAACATTATAAGGTAGAACTTGCTTCCGAACAAATCTAAAATCCATTATGAAAAAGAATATTGGCAGTTTTGTGAGTGGCGAAACAAAGTACATGTTCAAGGTGCAGAAGAAACGGGTTGCTGGCGTATTTCGCACAACTCTCTGAGGAATACTCTGCTTCATCCTTATGGCCCAAATATTCCATGTTACGAGCGACTTTAGAACTAAAGGAAAGAGTGGAAATCGACAAATACGGCGCCTTAATACGTTTCATCAAGAAGAAAAATGTTGGGTATAGAACAAAAAAAGTAGTATTTACAAGAGAACAATTCAACGAATTTGTGTGTTCTGCCTCAGACGAGAAGTTTTTAATGATGAAAGTGGCTTTTTTAATTGGAATTGGAGGAGCCTGTCGAATTAGCGAAGATGACCACGGAAGATGTTGACGTTTTAGAGGACAAGCTGATTGTTACTATTCCCGACTCAAAAACCCACAAGAAACGTATTTTCGCTGTGATATTTGATGGCGAAGTCAATCCTGTGCTTTTATTTAAAGAGTACGCAATGTTAAGGTTAGACCATGTCACTCACCAAAGATTGTTTGTATCATATAGAAAAGGGAAATGTACGGTACAGCCCTGCGGCATTCACTTCTTCTCTAAAATACCTCAAAAAATAGCTAAATATCTCTCACTTGAAAATCCTAATTTGTATACTGGTCACTGCGTTAGAAGATCTTCGGCAAATTTTCTTGTTAATGCTGGAGGAGATATATTAGACCTACAAGAACTTGGTGGATGGGAATCGGCGAAGGTTGCTAGAGGGTATTTAGAAGAAAGTGTGACCAAGAAAGTTTCCATTGCTCGCAAAATTCAAATCGGCGATGTTTCCGGCAGTGGATTAAGCACTGGGGAACCGCACGAAATCTAAAGGAGTGCTTGCTCGGTCATTAATCAGTCTTCAGAGGGCATACCTAAGATCGTGGACGTTAAAGACAAAGGTGTATCCATCAAATTTAAAAACTGTCAAAATGTTGTTTTACATGTTCATGAAAAATAGTTCTAATATTATTTGGTATTTAACGTATTATGCTTTCCTAACTAACGTATTAAATTATGGTAACTAATGTATTATGAGTGACTAAGGTGTTATGTAGGTTTTAGTACGTTTATGATGTTAATAATTATTAATAAAGATATCATATAAAAATGACTTAATCTTCAATGATGCGATAAAACAAATAATTGACTACTTTTCTGTTTTTCGTGGTTTGTTTATTATAAAACAATGTGATGTATTATAATAAGATTTGCTGTCGTAACTAAACTCGCCTTTCTACTTTTACATGATTTACTCTACTAAATTAATTTAATAAACTCAAGTATGCATTCTAATTAATGTATTACACTATAAGCACTACTTCTGTCATTATAACTTTATATAATAAAGGTAACTCTCTTTCTTAAAACCCTTAATAAGTTAACAATGTAACTGTAACAAACGTCGTTAATTATTGTAGAATTAAGCTTTAATTACCATAAAAGAAAATTTTAATTGCAGTAGTAAAAAGCTTTAATTGATTTCTCTGCCATTTCTATTTCTTTTCTATTTACGTCTAAATCCCGCAGGGTTGTAAAAGATTGACTAAAACTAAAAACACAGAAGAATTCCCGATTACACATTTATCGTTATTACAAAAACAAACAAAAAATGTTCATAATATGTTATATAAAAATAGAACAGTTTTAATATCCTAATAAAACCGAAACTGTGATGCCACTTGACCATTAATATTTAAAATTAACACACAACTGGCCAACACAATATTAGATACATTTTATATAAATAATTTGTTTTTAATAAGCAAGAACAAAAAAGACGCAGAGCTGTGCGCCTCCCATGAAAGACAGCAGCTAAAATGACGATGCGAAGGGACCAAAAACGATAATGCGCTCTTTGTACTGAACATTTTCGATCGAACCGATCAAAGATATTTTACATTTAATTTAATAAACAGAAGCAATCTTCAAAGAATGACTTTAGTTTTGGTAATTAAAGACTTTAGTTATTATATTTAAAGGCGCTGTTATAGTGAGAAACGTCATTTATGACAGTAATTAAAAACACTATTTACTTCAATAAACATAACTAATTGTATAAATTATTAACGCTAAATACCAACATTAGGGTAATCCCGTAAAGTAACTAAACTAATTTACTTTTATTATGTAAAATAAACTATAATACAAATATTTCAGAAAGAGGAGTTTAACCCTAGATTGCCAATATTAAAAATATATTCGTCGATGCCAACAATACGTAAATTTTACGTATATTACAAATATGTAATTACATATATGTAATAATATTTTAGGGAAAAGTAATTAATCATTTAACTTTTGAAACTTATTTTTATTCAAATAAGAAAAATTTTCTAAATCTAAAACAAATGAAATAACCAAAAAATACACATACAAAGATTAGTTGAACTCAGATTCAGCGCATTCATAACACATCCATACGTAAAATTTACGCGCCAACAACCACTCATTATTCGGTCATGTACAACCCTTAACTGCCACATCAGAAACATGTCGGCAGCCGAATGTTGTGGTGGTCGGAGATGCACTGCATGAGCGGCAGAACGAGGATTCCAATAATAGGCCAATTATTTCACATTAAAAAAAAAACTGTTCGTAAATTTACCCTAGATTGGTTAATTGCCGTAGATAGATCATCTTACTCCTAGTTAAAAAAAACTGTGCCTATTAAAGGTTTAATTATTATAGTTATTAATAAAACCCCTATTTTTTAGAGTTATTAAAGTTATTAATATTATATTTTGTTTTTTATTTGTAGACGACCCTGCCTCTACAAAATCCCAGTATCGAACAACGACACTCGACATAGAAATATTGTGCTCAAGAAACCTGGAAATAACTCCGAAAATTCCTGTAACGATTCGACAATGTGCGTGGGACGCATCAGTTACACCGGGCGATCGGGTAAGCATCACCATTTTTTGAATAATAACTTATTTGAAAAGTTTAGTCTGTATTGGGTAGTCTAAAAATATTTTAAAAGCAGTAGAGGGAGGTGATTCGTTCACCATCAATTTTTTGCGGTCCCTTCTGCGCATGCGCTGGCAGTGCTCAGGCGCGTGTCATCTGTCATACGTCATCTGTCAACTGTCATACGTCATCTGTCATATGTCAAACGTCACACTGTTGGGCGTTAGCTACTTTGGCATTAGCTACTTGGGCGTGGTGAACGAATCATCTCTCTCTACTAAAAGCTATAATTATGTTTTTGATTATCTGGAAATTTCACGCCTATTTTTGAGCTAAACGAAAGAATTAACTTTATCTGAAATCAATTGAAAATCTCAACTTACTCGGCGAAGTTACACGTCCAAAATGCCCTATCCTAATATTTTAGTCTCCTAAATCCCATGTAGAACTGTTCCAGTTCGCCGAATATAATAATGTATCTTGTTCTCTAATTGACTTACTTTCCAACTCTCAATAATACTACTAGGAATAGCTAACAAATGTTGTATTTAGAATTATATTAGTTTATTAATTTGGACTAGCTTGAACGGCTACGCCGCCTATTATAATAATAAAATCAAATAATGGAATTTAGTGTCCGTAAAAATATAGAGACAGAAACTTAGCGGCAAGTGGACAGAGTAGTGCGTAAAATATAGCCATCTAACGTGAAAACATAAAACTATAAATAAATCAAGCACGGACGGCCACCTCTGTCTGCTTGCCGCTAAGTTTCTTTTTATATATTTAACGGACACTAAATTCCACTATTTTATTTATTTATTTCTTACGTGATAGTTTTACGGATTGGTGCTGCACACCAGTGGGCGACTACAGCGCGATCTAGATCTCAATCTACAAAACCTTAGAGATGTGTAGGAAAGCGCAAAAAATGTTTCCTATACTGGATGTGTGGCCGTCCGTGCTTGATTTATTTATAGTTCTATATTTTCACGTTAGATGGCTATCTTTTGCATTGAGTTAATTCTAACACATGGTGATACTAGGTTTTTATCATATTTTTATTCGCAAAAATATCTTGAAAACGTTTTTTCGCCGTAATGGGAATTGCTTACAGGTTATGGCGTTCTGGTGAGTCCCAATAAGGACGAAACAGCCTGTCATTGTCTATCTGTGCCCCAGAAAACCCATTACCTTTGGCGTCCCTGTGTATATTAATGCAAATGATGGACGCACTACTCTGTCCGCTTGCCGCTAAGTCTTCTTCTCTTTTCTTTTTCCTTTTCTTCTTCTACTTCTTCAAAATCTTCTTTTTTTTTCTTCTGCTTACTAGTTAGAAAATCTCTTTACACACTCGTTCGATTTGTGAGTTGTGAATTGAGCCACTGGAGCATGTGCAAAGAGCCAATTTTAAACATTGTTAGTCAATATATTATTTTAAAGAGTTAGATACCGTAAGACGTAAAAATTTTATATCCACTGTAATTTTGAAAAGCATTTTTTTTCGCTATAATAATAATCCTTACGATGAATGCAATAAATTGATTATTTTTTGTTTATTATGAATCGATGCCTATGTGACATTAGGGACTTAAAGCATGCTATGAATTGCACTTGTATTCGTATCCACTCAGGGTGGCCGTTAGTTTTATTTTGTAGAATATTCTTTAAGATTTATAGCCATATATTCAGTTAAAAACATTATTCTATATTATGCTATCTCGAATAGCGTAAATATACGTACAAAACCTAATGGCTTTCAAACTTGAGGGCAGGATAGCCTGTAGACAAGCGATAAACGAAGACAGTGACAAAAAATACAAAAGATGGTATATCTAGAAAGTAAAAAATAATATTTAAAAATCCATGACCTTTAACGATAATGGTAATAATGTTAATAATAATAATAATAATAATAATATTAATAATAATAATAATAATAATAATAATAATAATAATAATAATAATAATAATAATAATAATAATAATAATAATAATAATAATAATAATAATAATAATAATAATAATAATAATAATAATAATGTTAATAATAATAATATTAATAAAAGCAAAAAGGTGTCATCATCCAAACTTTCTATTGCACGGAAGTTTCTAAACCGTACCGGTTAAGATGCATTTCTTCTCATAATGTAATACCAGCAATACCAACAAAACGCTGTAAAAAATATCATAAAATAATATTAATAATAATTTTGAAATTAATAATAATACGAGTACAATATTGATGTGGACCGGATTGCAAGGGGGCTAACATAATGAAAAATACACTGCGTTCATTTATTTTATTGAGGCCGTAGTTACATTTTTAATCCGATGTCATCTTTTAACTGAATCTTAATAGTATTAATAATAGGCATCCTCTAACGGCAAAATCACGGTACAAAAAGTCGTATTTCCTATGAAAAAAGTAATACCAAAATAGGTATTTCATACAAAAAGGCATAATTCCGTAATTTCATAGACATTTGATTTACATATACTAAATTTAAACAAAACGCTATATTTTCTAACTAAAATCGGTAAGATAATTGTACAAAACAATGTCATATTTTCGAAATATAGGTGCAACAATAACATTCGATGGATTTGTTCGTAAAAGTGTTGTCAAACCCATGTGGAACGTAGTTGAATGCTGGCTTTTTATTCTAGGCAAATAAATAAGTTTGTACAATTTTTATGTTTGTAGATACTAAAAACTCTATATTTTTTATTTGGGATAAAACGCAAGCTAGCCGAGGTACTGTTGAGATCAGCTCGGCACTTGGTATTCCAAAAAATTACAGTCCTAAGATTTTTGCGATAGATGCTGGGGCCAAAACAAAAATAGTTTTCATTATACATGCTACGCAGTGGTTATATTCATAATCTCCAAATAATTTACTGAAAATCCAACTATATTTCCCCATTAAAAGCCACAGTTTTTGCCTGCTCGGGTCTTCGGAAGAATAAAGAAGAAAAATATTTAAAAAGGTGTGCGGTCTTCACTAAAAAAGAAGATTATATTGAACAAATTGGTCAACACGGCGATATACAGATATTTGGTAGAATTTGTAATCTGAAGGATATAAAGAGCTTATTGTTACAACATTTTAAAAAATTGGAAATGTATTTATACAAAAGGTCTTATTTCCAAATAATGATTAATAATACCATTGCTATAAATGTTTAAATTTAAACCAACAATGCCACAGAAAGTCTAAGGTATCATTATAAATTGATTAGAAGAACAAAATTTAAATAATCTAAAATTTCCCACCACTACAAGTAGTATTATTTGTTGCTATAAGGCCTTTGGAAAAATCACTCCTCAATTATGGAATAAGTAAAGAAGTACTTAAAGTTCAAAGCCCGATATCTTTATCAAAATTCGATCTACTAATTCAATTATTAGTGTATGTTAGGTATCTATGCTGTCTCTTGGACTACTTAGTAAAATATGTTTAACCTTAGTTTAGGTATGTCTTTTTCATACAGACTAAAATATTAAGCGGTGTAAAATCTGCAGTTGATGGTTATAAAATGCAAGGCAATGAAAATTTTTATTAATGTGTTGGTAACAGCTTTATGTCACTGTACCCTTGTTGTACTCATTAAAGAGCAAATTTAATCCAAAAACTGTGATATTATGAACCAAACCTAGCGCTAGCTCGATAAGACCCCTGTAGCTTTTTGTCAAACAAACAGTAATTTATTTTAAGAATTTAGGTTTAATAAATAAATATTATAACTCCTACAAAATGAAAGTGACACACAAGAGTATTTGAGGTGATTTTAGGGCATAAACTTAACTTAATTTTGACATTTTAAAAGAAATGTTTTATGACAAAAGGTATGCAAGATTAACTCCAGTGTGCTTTGCTTTGACGTGAGCTTAAGAAATCTTGGCGTTTTCATGGCAACCGTGATGATAACAAGCGAATTTGATTTTTGGCGTCCCACGCGTCTGATTTAGTCTTGGATTTTAAATTAATTTGGCGCGTTTATAAACTTAACAGTAAATCATAATGATGTGTTTGTATATTTTCCTTTATCACAAACCTATTTTATTTCGGGTTCAGTAAATTATCCAATAAATTACACCTCTATGGTCTATTTCTTTTCGATTGCGAACGATGACAGAAACCCGTTTTACAATAAAAAAAATGCAAGAATTTTCATTTTTGACAAGTTGAAAAAGTAAGGTTAGGGATTTACGTCATAACTGACATTTTGTTGTTTACTGTTTATAGCGGTTAGAATTTTAAATTAACACTTGTTAAGGCCGCTTTACAGTTTGCAATTTTTCTTTCACGCAAGAAAAGATTGCCCGGGAGTAGGTATGCGCAGAACGAGGCTAATGATCAGCTGGCGCAATTTGTATTGCTTGCAAGAAATATAACTCGGACCGCATTTTTATTGCCATTGCAACCGCAATTCTGAGGATTTTCTGGTGATTTATGAGACACCAAACTAAATATAAAAATCTCTGACATTTATTTATGTTTTTTCTAACCTATAGCGGGTACGTTTTGTTTTGTTGGTTTGCTTTCATGTCCTGTAAATGATGTTTTGTTAAAATGAATGCACAAAAAGTGCCGGTAAGTCCTAACCAAATGTATTTTTATTTTAATGGTTGGCAAGTGGTACATCACCTACGATCTTGGCAAGTCATTGCACGCTGTAAAACGAAGTGAAATTTTTATTGCCGCAATATTAATTGCTGCAAGACAACTTGCGTGAAAGAAAAATTGCAAACTGTAAAGCGGCCTTTAAGAAGATGAATTTTTAGGTTATGTCACAATGTTTGGCGTTTGGCATGGCCTTCTATATTTTGTCGATAAATCGGACATCCTTTTTTCTTCAACACAAAGTAGGCATAGGTTTACTATTTTATGTTGCAGAAAAACGTGAAATTAACCGATTTTATGTATAGAAAGTTAATAGATTGTTTGTTTCGTAATATAACTAGAGCTAAAAGTTATTTTTAATTGCTAAAAGGTTTATAATTAGCATATATTTGCTAGAAATCAATCGAACGGAAATTTCTTATTCTTCTTCTGTGATTTAAAAAAAAGACCTTTAATAAGTTGGCTATGCATTTATGTAGTGTAAATTGGTCCACGATTTAACCAATTAGGTGAATTTTTATTCAATTTTTTTTTCTGTCATCGTTCGCAATCGAAAAGAAATAGACCATAGAAGCGGCGTCTTATCTTCATACCTTTGTTTTTCACTCAAAACTATGGTCAAATCACTTTAACTTGAGAAAGATGACACAAAAAACAATTGAAGAAAAATTAATTCCATTGGGTGAATCCATGGCAAAATTAAACGGTAACATATTTGTCGAATTAGCCGTTTTCCTTTTACTCACAGAAGAAAAAAGGGTTTGTTCCTTTTACTTATAGAAAATTTTAAATGCCATTAAAGACATCAGGTTTATATCTATCTTTTTCAAATTTGACATTTTGCATAATACGAGACAAAAATGACTATAGTTATTGTAAAAAACGAACAATATGTTGTTTTGTACCAAAGCCATTGTGATCTCTTGGTTTTCAGAAATGTTTTCTTGGTTGCCTACTTTCGCTAACAAAAAAGCCCAGTTTCTCAACAAAATAGCTTTAAATTCATTTAAAAAACTTTTTGGGAATGAATATTAACTTTTGAGTATTCGTGATGGTAAAGTTTTTTAAAATTAATTACATTCTTTTCCAATTTACAGTAATAACATGGCAACATTGTAACCGTTAGAAGTGGCAATACCGTAGGATATTTTTCTGACAAGCCGATATGACATTACCTCAAAAAGTAAAAATATTATTTCTTTAAACCTTATAATTTTATGTGGTTTTATGGACTTGTCTTAATTTTCTAACATTTAAGGACTATTTACCAGTTTAATTTCTATTTCTGTTGCATATAATAAAAGTTTTAAGGTCGATTGGGGCCCTGTTGAATATATCAGAAAATAATGTAAATAAGTGTGTTGGAAAAGGATTTACTTACAACAAAGGTAAATACAGATTTTCATTTTGTTAGATTAACATTATTTTTATGCTTTAAATGTTGTAGAAATTGTACAGAAACAATATTAAATTACTAACTGTTTTACACTACACAACTTTTTTTGATGTTACATTATATCAGCTTAAAAACACATTAATTAATATAATTTTCTGCATAATAGGTATATACCTACTTTACTTTAAGATCGAACCACAAACCCGAAGAAATAATAATTTTTATCTGAAAACCCCCATTTGAAATGGAATTGTGCTCAATATAACCTTTTAGAGTTTATCATGTCAGTACATGTATGTCTGTTATGTCCTGGTATATGTTTGTCAGCAACTGCACTACCAATTTGATTTTTTTTTATTTTATAGAAAAGATTTCATGATGGTTACATACAAGATGACATGTAAAAACTTTAAAATATAGTGTGTCAGATCATGGACAACACATCTTATAGGAAAATTTGTGTAAGTTATTATATATACACCAGGAAATCTATGGAAACCCCTCGGGAAAACCTAAGACAAATTAACTTAAAGCTGACACCTGTGCTTTTCAATAGCTTTGGGAGTCCCATATGAGATAGTAATAGTCCCTATATTTCCTTCCTATCGAACATCAAAAATACTTGCACATGTTCTAATTCTAATTTTTTATCAGCTTTTTAATTAGAATTGCATGTTGGAGTAATAATGTTACAAAAATTTTTTATTTTTATTTTTATTAGCATTTGTTAGCAGGCTCTTAGATGTTTTCTTTACATACATTTGTATCTGACAATTTTTTTTTCTGTTTTAGGAAAACAACTTACAGTTAAAATGATTTATTGATAAAGCCGAGGATAAAACGATATAATTCCAAAAAAATCAATATCATTGCATGTCAATACAATGACATGGTGAAAATAATGGGGAGACTAATGTCAGGTTGCATAAAGAATTTTCATAATAAATAACTAACCAGCCACTTTGACGGTGGCATACATGATATTGGCAGAAAAACTTTTTTCACAATCACATAGATCTGGTTGGCAAGTTTGATTGTGAGTAAATTATGCCTACCAATGTCATTTATGTCAGAGTCAAAGTTGCTGGTTAGTTAATTGTTGTTAAAAATCTTTGTGCAACCAAATATATAAGTTTTAAATACACTAATTTGATTTTCAAAACCCATATATCTTCATCAAAATTCAATCCATTCCATTTTCACTTCAATGGGTAGGCTGTCTTTTGGACAACTTAGTACAATGTGTGTTACTTCACTTTATGTCTTTTTTATACAGAGTGATCGTTAATAGTCATAGTCAAAAAAAAAAAATTTGAAATTTGTTTATTAAAAAAAAATAATTTCCAAAAATCGTTATTTTTTTAGAACCATTTATGAAAAGGAAAGACCTATTGTCGTGACAAAAAAAAGGCATTTATGGACTAATAAATTTCTAATTTGGGAAGCACAAGGAAGCATGTTTATAGAATATGTTGTCGACATTCAGAGACGAGCCGCCTTAAGGCGAACGTCTAGGAGTAGGGATACAATTTCCTACTAAAACGATAGTACAGTGCGCACAAGCCCTCTGTCTATTACTCCATTTTAACTTAGTATGTCGATTCTGTGATATTATGTAGTGTGAATAAATTTATATACCGAATAAACTGTGTCTACTTTCAACAATAAACCACCGGTCACATCTAAGACATAACAGAATATATACTGACTTAAACACAGGACTAACGTTCTTGAAGAAGAATAAAACAGAAGGCTTCCTATTAGATAAGGACCCTCTTGTACTTAAGTTCAAAAGTCATAATTGTGAAAGTTCGAGTAATATTTATTTATAAAGATTTTAGTAGTCATCGAACAAATATATTTTTTTAAATAGTACTTAGTTATATACAATTGCAACTCAAGCAAACTTAATTTTAATCCTGATTTCTTCATATATAACAAATATAGGGTGTATTTAACATAAGAAATGTACTGTAAACCTAAAACTGAAATATATTTGATTTGTATACATAGATTAATTATTATTTAATTGTCTAAATAAACTTACCTATTTTGAAAAATGAGAAAAAGTATAATGTAAGAATAAAGTATTGTTTCAGTTTGATTTCTATCAATAAAGAATTTTAATTTTTTTAAAATAACTATGCTAGGGAGACTGCTAAGTGTAAATAAAAACATAGTCTTATAGTTTTAATCATGTTTTAATATATTAGTACACAAACACATTGGATTGTAAGTATTGGCGTTCATACATTTATTAGTTGACTATACTTATAAAGAATATTTTATTTTTCCCATATTTGTTAACCATGCTCCCTAGGAATACTTTTTTCTCAAAAGTATTAAGCCGTAATGCTTATACGTATCTAGATATTTTAAAATAAACCATAGAGTATAAAATATTACTAACCTAATTAATTCCTGTAAAATAGAAAATGGTCTAAAAAAAACTCACAAATTATTATTATTTAGCAATAGTAAGAGGTAGAACCGATGAGACTATTCTGTTATCACATGTAAATATCACAGTGTGTAAAGGACGAATGAGCTGTTCCATTGTTTATTGTCTCTGTCAAGTCTATTCTTAAATTGGTTTATTGGGGTTGCATTGACTGTGTCTTCACTTAGTCGATTCCAGTTGTACACTACACAGTTCGAGAGGAAGTTTCTTTGTAGAAGTTTGGCACATCTCTCCTTTGATAACTTCTTATTAATCCACTATATTTTTGTTAATTCAAGCAACACATAAATACATACTTATGTTAGGGTAAGTGCATTCGATGCATTTTTCTGATATTCTTGACTAAAATATTGTTTTTAACAAACTTAGTTGGGTTTAAACATAACATGGCTGTGAAATTAAAATGGAGTAATCTTTCTCTTATAAAACTGTCCAATTAAGTTGTGTAGTAGAAACAGCTTTTCTTTGGAGTATTACATAGGTATATAAAGGTTTTAATTCTGCTTTCATCATAACATAGAGGTGTCCAATTTATATTAATTCTCGCACTAAAATCACTTCTTCAATGAAATTTAGGTATATATAAAGTTTTCATTCTTCTGCTCTCACCATAAAGGGTAGGTTTCCAGTCTCTTTATCAGCTTATTAAAAACCAAAACATTATTTTGCCACTCAAAGCAAAGAAGTTTTATTTATCCATAACTGGAACATCGCCAACATTTAGGTATTTTCGACTTAAATTTAATAAACTGACCGGTCAAAGGGCATAGATAACTAAACACATAATCCACAAATGTTTTTAACTATAATTTTCACTCAAATGTACGAATACCATCGAAGAAAGGTTTAAATTACAGCAAAATAAAAAATAAACAAATCTGACAGAATTGTCACTTTTTGAAATGTACCCTAACCTCACTTCTCTAAAGTGTCAAGTAAAATTTAACGCGTGTT
Organism: Polydrusus cervinus; assembly: GCA_935413205.1. Lineage (NCBI taxonomy): Eukaryota > Metazoa > Arthropoda > Insecta > Coleoptera > Curculionidae > Polydrusus > Polydrusus cervinus. Next base: position 52,057,573 of record OW284514.1, read on the forward strand.
TAATGGGTTTCTGTCATCTTTCTCAAGTTAAAGTGATATGACCATAGATTTTCTAAGAAAATTATCACTCAATATAATTTTTACTTATAATTAAAGATAAGACCCTCGAGCTAAAGCTGTCGGGATCATATCAGATTATATCAGAATAAGCGTTACCATGGAATCCTCAGTACATAATATTACATAATTTCTTGTCAGTTACTTGTCACTAGCGACACAAAATAAAAGAAGATTTTTCTACATTAATTAACATTTTTAGGATAATAAATTGTTGTTTATTGGTAGTAACCCACAAAGTATTTTTATTTAATTATGTATCAACTAAGATCGTATAAACTGTACCTGTATAGAATTAAAATCAAAAATGCGTCATCCAAGATTCTAGAGAAAGATTTTTCCACGGCCGGGATAAAAATTAGGTCGTATTTAGATGATTTTACCCAACTTCAAACGATTAAAAAAATTATTAGTAAAAAAACTTTCATTTGAATGCACTAAAAAGAAGAATATAAACTTTAAAGTAAATAATATGCTTAACATTTTATATGACATAAAAGCTTGTCGCGAGAAAAGTCGGCTTAATGCCCGAATGTAATGCCTAATCCACTTACAAAATTTTGTAATTCTTCGTAAAGGGGATTTTAAGTTCTCTTCTAACCAACCGAAAGAGCGACAGAGCTACACCACGACAGACATTCATAAAACGCTTTTTTTTTTAATTTGGAACTTCTAAAACTTTAATGGGTGATAATATCTTTATAGAATATTAAGAAGATTTATTAATGTTTATTATTTTTTACGAAATATTATTATGTTTTCAATGCTATGTTTTACAGCTTTTTGTTGGTATTGCTGGTATTATTTACAATACAGAGATTCATCGTAACCTGTACTGTTTAGAAACTTCCGTACTATATGGCACGTTTTAAGAATGACGCTTTTCTGAATTTGTTGGTATAAATAACCTGAAAGGTCAAGTTTTTCCAAGTTGGCCTTGACATTTTTCATCGATATTAGGATTAAGATGATGTCTATTTTATCTAGCTTCCATATATTTTTTATCTCTATAGCCAAATTCGAGTACTTGGTCTTCTTCTCCGATTCGGTTTTAGAGAGGTTGTGTGTTAGTGGGCAACCTATATCGATTATGAGAGCTTTCTTGGTGGTTTTTCGATGAGAAGAATATCCGGACGGTTGTGGTCTACTGTTCTATCCGTTATTATTGGCCTGTCCCAGTATAAGAGATATTTAGGGGATTCAAGGACTGGCTCGGATGAATATTGGTAATATGGTAGTAGGTTTTCCTTTAGACCTAGTTATGAGCCAGTTCCTTGTGGATGATCTTTTCCACCTGATTATGTCTCCCCAGATAAGCGTTGGGTGCCCTAGCACCACAACCCGCCGTAATATGTTTAATTGTTTCTCCGGGGCAATTGCATTTTCTGCACACTTTTTTCAAATTTATTTTCAAGATGACCTTTTCATAGTTTCGAGTTCGAATGACACGGTCTTGGATAGAGATTATAAAACCTTCTGTTTCAGCATGAAGCTGCCTTTTTTCTAATCAATTCAGTGACATTTCTTCATCTATGAGTGGATTTTGAAGTGCAGTAGGGTATTTGCCATGTAGAGCTTTCTCTTGCCAAGTTACAAGCGCTTGACTTGGTGGCGCGCGATGTTAGGTAATCCGTTTTGCTTGAAGTTAAGGGCTATACAGGGTGTGTCAGTGAGGTGTCTGTCTTAGATAGCACCTAAACTATCAAAGATAGGAAAAAGTGTAATACAAAAGTTAAAGGGTTTTTTAGGATACATTATCTAAAAATATTTTCTAATCTACAGGGTGGTCCTAAAAAGTGGTACTGAATAATAAAAAAGAAAATTAAATCGGACACCCAGTATATTTTTCTAGAATATGATTCAATGGAATAAGGACTTTGCAACCCTATTGAAATATTTGAGTGACATGCAACGTTGCCAACTAATTAATTTTTTTCCGAAATTTTAGTAATTTTAAGGGTATCGTTAAAAAATCATAGCAACCTGTGGATTGATCCTGGGTAAATATAATTTACGTTTTAAGCACTTTAAGGTACGATATATTGATTTATAATAATGATTTTTTTAATCTCTTATACAGAGCGTTCATTCCAACTTGGACAACTCGATAGTTTTAAAAATGCTTTATTTCAATTTTTTTAAATGGGACCCCCCTAATTTTCTTAGGTAAAAGAATTTATCTTTCGAAAACCTTACTTTTTTGTTAAACATATATCTAAATATCATTGTTTTTGAAAAATTTTAGGATTTGTCTTAAATCAGGGTAAAAAAGGAATGTTCTAATTAAACAATTTAGTCAAGATTGCTTTGGAATAAAAAATAAATAATTTTTTTTAAGACCGACCAGAAAATATACACTTTCTGGACAATTTTTCGTCCAGAAAATAACGTTAATCCACAGGTTGCTATGATTTTTTAACGATACCCTTAAAATTACCAAAATTTCGGAAAAAAATTAATTTCTTAGCAACGTTGCATTTCACTTTAAAAATTTTAATAGGGTTGCAAAGTCCTTATTCCATTGAATCATATTCTAGAAAATTATACTGGGTGTCCCATTTAATTTTCTTTTTTATTATTCAGTAGGTACCACTTTTTAGGACCACCCTGTAGATTAGAAGATATTTTTAGAATATGTATTATGTATTATTATTATTATTATTATTATTATGTTCTCAATGTTAGTTTTCACAGCTTTTTGTTGGTATTGCTGGTATGATTTACAGTACAGAGAAGAAATTCATCTTAACCTGTACTGTTGAGAAACTTCCGTACTATATGGCATGTTTGGAGGATGACGCTTTTCTGGATTAGTTGGTATAAATAACCTGATAGGCCCAGTTTTTCCAAGTTGGGCTTGAAATTTTTCGTCATAGCTCCCTCCACCGATATTATGATCGGAATTATGTCGATTTTATCTAGCTTCCATATATTTTTTATCTCTATAGCCAAATTTGAGTACTTGGTCTTCTTCTCCGATTCGGTTTTAGAGAGGTTGTGTGTTAGTCACTGGCGCCTTAACAATAGGGTCAAATGGTCATTGACCTCCCATAAATAATAAGTCAAAATGACTAGTTAAAAACTCTAAATTTAACCCATCCAAAAATATCTAAAATAGTATATTGAACATCTGAAATCTTCAATTTTTACGCTACAACATCTTAAATGTCGTTCATATTATACCCCGGTCAAAACTTAATTTTGACCAAATATAGCCTGCTTATTTAAATGTAAAATTCTATTTGCATAGCGGCCGGTGATTTCTTAGAGCGAGAAAGAATCATAGAATAAATCAACGCGTTAAATCGAGAGAAACTGCTACTCCAGGCATTGACCGCGAGCTCACTGGTTCCATGCGATAGGTCACATGTCATGTATAGTCTAACCTCCGACCTATGCACCGGTGCGTGTCTCTCTTCGATCTCTGATGCAGATTGACAAAAGGCTGACGTCCATCGGTTATTAATCTGTGAAATTGATTATTATTTCATCTGCAAATTGTCGGTGGCAGTGTTTTGTCGAGCGCGTGGCTCCAATTACGAATGGAATGTAATTTCAGTAATATTTAATTAGTTTGTTGTGTAATTAAATAAATACAATAAATATGAACAAAAAAGGGCGTGGCATCCAAAAAAATTTTGCCTGCGGCGCATTTTTTCCCTATATTGACCACCCTACTAAATTGACCAAGAGCCGCCACTGGTGTTAGTGGGCAACCTATATCGATTATGAAAGCTTTCTTGGTGGTTTTTTCGATGAGAAGAATATCCGGACGGTTGTGGTCTACTGTTCTATCCGTTATTATTGGCCTGTCCCAATATAAGAGATATTCAGGGGATTCAAGGATTATTATTATTATTATTATTATTATTATTATTATTATTATTATTATTATTATTATTATTATTATTATTAATATGTCAATGATTAGGTCTAATACTTTCTTTATATAGCGAGGAACGTAAAAAGCGTGTTCATTAGACGTGACATTTAGGGAGCAAGTGTATGAACATAATAATTATTTTCTTTGAACCTATTATGAGTGAAATTGCGTTCCATCATTTTCTTAAGTTTCTGTGTCTGCCTAAACTGTCTCATAACTCTTGATCATTTATCGTCTATTATTGTTACGATTAATTACATGATGTGTCAACAAGGCAAAGCAACTTTAGCGAGGGGTAAAATAATATCAAGCCTGATTGTCGGATGTGGAATAATTATTATAAAAAAAACTAATTATTTTTATAACACATAATTTTGACAACAGCCGAATAAAATGACCAAAATGAAAGAGTTTAAATAAAATGTCCATGCTACAACTATGACGGAATTGACTTCATAAGTAGCCATTATTAAAAGACCACTTTTAAATGTTAAAGCTTATCTTGGAATATTCGTGCGATAACAGGTATTTAATTCATAAATAGGGAGATCTAGACTGCAAAAATGATAAGACTTGATTTTAAGTGTTAATACCATAAATTTGCTGAATTAAAAATTAGTGTCAAACTTTAGACACCCTGTACAATTCGTATTAATCAAAATTAGTTAACGAGACTATAAGGTACCTACTAGGTTCGATAAGGGAGATGCATAGAGATGTGTATAAAATGTATATTTATAATAATTAGCTGTTAGGTACATCTCTGTACTTAATAATTAGTCTATTCTACAAAATCAGTCGTAGTTCTATATATACTAAACTTAACCTTAAGCTCTTAACCTTAACTCTAAACTTAACCTATGATTATATACATGTTATTATTTATAGTTAATATAAAATAATATATTGTCACCTTTGGTAGAGGGTTATACCCTCGACTATTATCCTTGTTATTGATACCAAGGTTCGGGAATGATTATAAAAATAATATTATAAATACAACTAAATTGTAGCAAATAGGTAAAATAAGATAAAGCCTTATTTTTACCCTACAAGACTGTTCGACCTTATTTATTAAGCACCTTTGTATAATTGTATTAACGAGGCATTATTTTTATTTTTTATCAATTTTTAAAACCAGTGGTGCAAAAAGGATTTTTCTTAGTATTTTTTTTTTCGCCTATACCTAATACTGAACCGATTTCATTAAAATTATAGGGGTATGAAGGCACCTATAAGACGCATCCAATTAAGTAAGAATATATATATAGCATGTAATCTACATATTTTTCTAAAATGCGCCCTAGGATATAGGTAAAGTCTGCAAAATATCAAAATTCTAACTTAATTAATAAGTGAGCTATAGAAGACGGGAAGGGAGGTGCAGGACCCTGTATAAATTGAAAATTATTATTCTGGTTATTCTCTTGTTTATGAAACTGCTCATCTGTTACTTTAAATGCATATCAAAGTTTGCACCTGGCATCTGGATATTTTAAGGAAACACAAGAAAAATCCTCCTTGATTGCCAACATTTTTTATCGAAAATATTATTTTTTTTATTTCCTCAGCCCTGATTATATTGCCTCTAAACCCTACTTTGAAGGCTTAATCACAGCAAGTCTGTTTATCTTTTTCCTTTACATCTACACCCCATAATAAGCACACCATTTTATTATTTAGGAGGACTCCGTACACCTTTAAAGCGAAATTTCTTTTACTTGTTTATTTATCGACTAAGAAAAAAAAGTTGCAAATTTTTGGAAATCAAACAAAAAATATTGGATAGTTCTTTTGGTTTGTAATATACCAAGTGACATATAAGATAGTGCCACCCCTCCACTTTTTTCGCAATTTTGGCAGTAAAGATTTAAATATATGAGACGTTAATAAGTGTGTAAATTGGCATTATTTTAACCAATGTAAACTTTAAATGGAAACTTCCTATTTTTATTCTATATTTAAATTTTATAGAAAATTCTCTTATCAATAACATATCAGACTTTATTATTTGTTTTTAAAATGGCCGCCTAGATCAATTTTTCTTTGTTTTCTAAAATGTCTAGAGTTTTGGACTAGGATCTTCATTGATTAAAATTTAAAGCGGGGCTAGGCCTATAACTCCTCTTAATTATTGATGAAACATTAGCTAAAAACTAGTACATTAAGTTCGTGTTGTGTGAGGGGTTTGAACCTGGGTCCCTCATTGTCGTGGTAGCCTGTATGGACCTGCCTGGTGTTGTGGTTGGTAGGAATGGCGGATTAACGGGTTCTGGCTTTGTTCTGCTATGTTGAAGTAATTGTTGCTGGTGTTCGTGATGTAGTCTTGAATCGTTTCCATTTTAAAGTCTCTGTGTAATGTGGTATTACGTACAAACCATGGTGCGTTAGTTATTATTCGTAGCAATTTGTTTTGATATGTTTGTATTTTGCTTTTCCCCGTCATGCAGATTGTTGACCATGATGGGGCGGCATACAGTAGTGCTGGTCTTATGCATAGTTTGTAGATGGTAACTTTGTTGTGGGTGTTTAGCTTGCTATTTCTATGTATTAATGGATAGTACTGGTGTAGGAGCCTGTTTGCTTTGGTTAATGTTTGGGCCAGGTGATCCTTCCAGATAAGCTTGGAGTCGAAGTGTAAACCCAGATATTTGGCTTTTTTGGACCATGTCAGTTGGGTGTTATTTAATATGATTTGCCTGGGTAGCGGTTTCCTAGATTTGCTGAATATAATAGCCTGTGTTTTTTGTGGGTTTAGGGTGATTTTCCATTTAGTCATCCATTTGGCTATTTCGTTTATGTGTCTTTAGAGTCTTACTGTAATAGTGTTCATATATATTGCTGTTGTAACCATGGCTGTATCGTCGGCGAACAGAAACAGTTGGTTTTCGGGATCATGTGGGATGTCTGCCATGTAGATGTTGAATAGGTTCTATCTGCTAGGAATGACCTGACCGTTTTGATCAGGTATGTCGGATATCCTGCCCTTATCATTTTTAGTATTATCGCTTCGTGCCATATCTTGTCGAAGGATTTGGAGATGTCTAGCAGGAGTGCTCCCGTCTGTCTCTTCCTGTTAAATCCTGATATTATGTGAGTTGCAAGTCTTATTGTCTAATGGATAGTTGAATGGTCTGTTCTGAAGCCGAATTGGGCGTCTGGGAGTATGCCTAGTTCGTTGGTTTTATCCTGTAGGATTTGCAGGAATGATTTTTCAACTATTTTTTTGGCACAACAACGTAAGTACTAAAGAGTAGGCCATGGACATGTTAAAATGGCTCAATTGACTAGCTTGAGAAAAATGTATCCATTAGGGCAATATTATTTACAACGTGTTTTCTAAAGAAACAAAGCAGAATTTCTCCATTTTTTTAAAGGGCAACCCAGCTGTGTTTTATTGTCATATTATTATTATTATTATTATTATTATTATTATTATTATTATTATTATTATTATTATTATTATTAATATTATTATTATTATTATTATTATTATTATTATTATATTTAATTTAATTTTTAACGATGTGTTACAAGTTAAAAAATTTTATCGGGTAATAGCAGAACTTAATATGAAACATTATATATTTGGTATATTTTGAATATTTATTAAGTATATGTAGAGAAAAAAAATGTATGTAAATAAATAAATAAATAGAAAATAGAAATAAATAAAATAAAATACTGGTCAATTAAATATATAATTTCTAGACTAGAATAAGCATGGGAAGTTTAGTCAAAACTAGTCTAGTTTGCCGCGGAAAACAAGAATAATAGTTCTGCATTTATTAGGCCAAAATGTCAAATGGTATTAAGTAATAATTACGGAGATTGAAACTAATGCACTGTTTTCCACAGCATAATTGACAAACTTCTCATGGTTTATACGGATGTAGAAATTATATTTATGATATTTTTGTCAATATTCACTATTACCTAAAAAATAGTTATTAACTTGTGATACACCATGGGAAAAAAATGAAATGAAGAATTTTAATATGATAAAACTAAGATGGGATGTAAATATAATAGTTCTAAAAAACACATTTTTCTCAAGCAAGTCTATTTTATGTTATAAAGCAGATTGAAACGAACCATTTCAAAGTTTCCATGGTCTACTTGTTTTGTTTTCTGAAAGTTAGGGACATTTTAGAAAACAGGAAAATTGATATAGGTGGTAATTTTTAAAACAAATGATTAAGTGTGATGTCACTGAAAAGAGAATTATTTATAAAATTTAAGCATCGAATAAATATGGTGGGGGGGGGGGGGGCGCTATTTAAATTTTCAATGTTGACTTCAATTGGATGTCAAGATTTGAATTGGCCGAAAAATGGTAATTTACATCCTTATTACCGTATTAAAAATTTTTACTTTTATAAGTACGGAAAAACTGTGTTCTTGTGTCACCCAGTATGTATATTTAAACTGTTTATTATTTAATTTAGAATATCATATTTTAAACAACTTTTATTAAAAGAATTTTTCAAAACCAATTACGTGTTTTTTAAACGAAAGTTTATTTTTTAGTCTTAGTATTTTAAATTAATTCATCTCAGTCGTCGACTGATGTTCTCTTTTTCTAATATGATGAATGGCGAAACGTTCAGCGCGCGACGCCTAGCGGTAAATGCGGGTAGCTATACGGAATCCACTAAATCTTAACTTTAAATATTTTTTAGCAGTAAACAACGCATACTTCGCAGTTAAGACCATTTAATACATACGGTGACGTTCCGATATTATTACAGGTGGCATATATTAGCGACTTTTTGCCAAGCCACAAAATTCCGCTAAACGATATTTCAAACGTGATTTTCTCGGAATCCACACACACAATTTTGTAAAAACCTGTTTCATATTCAGCGACAAATATAATTCTTTTCAGCGAATCGAAAATCATGCGTCAGCCAGTGCGGAAATTTTAGAGCGTTAAAAATCGATAAGCGGCTTTTTTTTGGTTGGCAAAATGTCATTAATATCCGATGAGTAACTAAATGGCGACATTTTTCCAAACAACAAAATCCCGCTAAACGATATTTCAAAAGTGATTTTCTCTGAATCCACACAAACAACTTAGTAGAAACCTGTTTCATATTCAGCGGCAAGCATAATTCTTTCCAGCAAATCGAAAATCTGGTTTCAGGCATCAACCACTGTCGAGATCTTAGCGCCTGAAAAATCGTTAAGCAGGATTTTGTTGTTTGGCAAAATGTCGCATTGTTTAAACCCAACGCGCAAAAAAAATCATAACCCCTAAACTATAAACGTCACAATAACAATAATTATGCTATAAAGAACTTTTTTGATCCTTTGGCTACATTTTCCTTGCAGCATGTTAGACAGCGGTCCAAAAAAATATGCAATATGCGGGAAATTTTTTATTACCGATTTCTCAGAAAATTTCGCACCCACTTTTTCTAATCAATCAGAAGATTTCATTTTAAATCATTACCATGATAACGAAGAAAATTTCCGGATATACTCATGCTCTTTAAACATCCGGCGACCAAATTACACTGGACCATGACAAAATTAAATTATTTGTAAAGGCAAAAAGCCATATTTTTGGTTGTAAAATTTTCTTACCAAATCTCCCTCTAGCTTGACTTATAAATCCGGAAATTTCTCCTCAGTCGCGAATTTTTTAAGAAAATTTCCCTCGGTTGAAATTTTCAAATAATCCGCGAACTCGAAAAATTTCCGGAAATAATTTATGCACTAAAGAGATTATAAGTGAAAATTTTATTCTTGATAAAAGTTGGTGCATGCCTTAAAACTATAAACGCATATTTCAGATTTCACCTGCGGCTAATAGTAACGGTGCGAATGTCATTTTTTCGATATTGCCTTAAGAAGTACGTTATTTATGAAAAATACAGCATTTTTTTTAGAAATTTTTTTGTAAATTAAAAAATTAGTCCAAAACCGAAATAAAAACACTAATAATTTCTAATACAAAAAAAAACAGATATTTTTTTAGCTAGTTTTTAAATTTTTGAAGATCCTATTTCTCAGCTTTTAAGTAGTTTTATTTATTGCCGTTTACTTTTGTTATACTTTTTAATCTAAAAATAAAAATGTCATTATTAATATCACTTTTAAAGATAAGCTTTGATCGATGCTAAGTTGACATCCATTTTCAAAATACATGATTTCCAAATTAATCTATTTATTAAATCAACTCAACGTTAGGTATGAAACTTAATCCCAAATTTTCATAGTAGATACTTAATTTAAAAATAAAAAAAATCCCTAATAATTCATAATTATAAAAATTAATACAATATTATAGTTTATTACTTAAGTTTCAAAGTCTCGTATAATATTGTTTAAAAGTTTTAGAGGCTTTTACCAACTTTATGAAATACATAAAATATAGATAATATAACGTTTCAATTAAAAGCTTCATTCGCCATTATGCATATACATTTTGTAACTAATGATTATTTTTTGTTACATTTTGTACCTTAAATAAGGGCGTAAAATAGAATTTTTCGCTCTTAGAAGGTAACGGTGAAAATGCCCTCATACAAACTCATACAAAATTTCGATTAAAGGACATACATTGGTAGTATATCGATATTAATATAACTAGAAATGCCCTCCGGTCAATAGTTATTATTGAATTATCAACCAATATTCCATTTATTTAGTCAGATCCATCCCTAGACGCGTTTTGCCATATCATAGCTCATCAGTAGAATAACTCAAAACTTCTTAAACAATATTTGGTGGAGCATACCAGCAAGATGTTGTAGTGAGCGACATCTGTTTACTATGGAATATTTAAAACAATTACTTTTTTTTTAATTTTAAACGGCCATATTTTCATCAAAATTTGATCAATCCATTCCCTTTTCAGTTTATTACGTAGACTGTCTCTTGTACAGTGTTTAACTAAAGTTTATGTCTTTTTTATACAGTGTTATAGCTAAAATATCAAGCCCCGTATATACAATAAAAACATAAAAACAAATAAATTGAATTTCATTAGTAGGGTACTATGGGGACTATTTGGACAGGGGTCTAATGGAACAACTGCTGTAGAAACCTTTGTAATGTTCTTACGGTTTTGTAATGTTCTTGTTCTACTACTAAATAAATACCAGTAGAGGCGGTGTTCCGCCATTATCATTTAAATTTACCTGTTTACCTTTAAGTAGGTACCTTTTTTTAAAAAACAATGTCTTTATATGATGTAATTTTTCTCTTAAACCGTTAGAAATAAGGATATGGTATGCTACATAAATTATGCGCAAAATTTAATGTAGAATTCAAAATTCGACTGAAAAAATAGGGTTCTATTTAAAATACCAAATTTTTTTGCTACATCTACTTTTTGACACACCCTGTATAATTTCTTTTTGAGGCAAAAAATCCAGAAAAAATTATAATCGACGAGTCCGAGCGTTTTTTCAAAAAATTAATACCTGAATTCGTTCCATATTTTAGCCCATCACTATATATAAGTAATAATAATGCTTATGTTTTCTTGCTTCCATAGGCAACGAACTATTAAGTACGATATTATGACTTTCAAAAATAATCCTACATAGTTTTTTTGTGGTTTATTAAAATTGTGTTGAATACTTTAGTCCTTAGACTAATTTGGATTAGGAAGACAATTAAATTCCAGTTGAAATAACTGCTGCCACTGCTAGAGCTACATACGATTTGTTGTCGCATAAGTCTAGAAAGAGGTATGAAAAGACGTTTAGCGTTTCTAAAAATTGGTTTAGAGAAAATAATGTACTTTTGTACTTTGTAGAATTGTACTTTCGCCATAACAATTTAAAAATGGATTTAGTTAGAATAAAGTACCAAATTATATTTATTATAGTTATTATTAAAAGTTTTTCTGTCTATATATAGAGTTTTCTGTCTAAGACTATACCAATATTATTGGCCACTATCAAAATGTTCTCGTACGCCACTGGTCTACTGTCGATTAAAAAAAATATATTGTACGTTAAGCAACTGGTAAAATAGTACTTTCCAGACTTGTAATATACTAATTTTGTAACTAACGGCTTTACTGCTGCATGATTTGGTTTACCTATGATAATACCTAACTATATAAGTTTATTCTCTACCTATTAATATTAAATTTGTCTGTAGGTTCCTGGGACTTACTGTTCGAGTTAGCGCTTTATAACTTTACAGAAGTCATTTGAAACAATGTACTTAGGGGGGAAATCATAGGCATTTATGGAAAGTTCACAACAATTTTCCTACAGTTTGTAAAGGAATCTTATTACTTAACAATTTCAGATAAATCGCAAAATGGTGTTTTCATTTCTAAACAGTAAATGTGATGAAATGTTACGCATTCAGATTTATTTCATTTAGAAAATTACAATATAAGGTTGGATAAAAAGTTAAAGTTCGCTAGGCGGAGCAAATGGGAAAGCGACGCAGAGTTAAAATTAAAAATTATAAAAATGTTGAAAATGCGTACCTACTTTTTACATAAATATGGTGTGTAAATGGTAATATGGGTATATATTTTCTTATTAAATAATTGTGATTTTATCAGTGCTTTAACACAATTTTTTGACTTTTGGCAATGTACACCTAGGATTTCCAAAATATTTGAAAATGTTTATTTTGAACTTGGTTCCGCGAAATGTGCACAAATTATACCTAAATTTCCAATTGGTTTTAACACTTTTTTGATTAGCAATACCGAGTGTCTCGCCTTAATAACTTTTTTATTTTTTTTATACGAAAATAAAAATTAAAGGATGGCATTATCTTTATTTATTTTAAATCACAACGTTCCAACTGGTAAGTATCTCCAGTTGTCTTCAGGTGAATAGTAAATACGTATGGTAACTAAAGCTTTATTTATACTAGGTAGGTGCAGTGACATAACTAGTGGGAAGTAGGTTAGGTTAGGTTAGGTAAGAGTGGCAGACCCTTGGTAGTGGGAAGTAAGAAGAAGTAATGTTCAATTTTATTTTTTTACATAAATCCATTATTTTCATCCATTAAATTCTACATGTTTGCACTATCTTCTATTGGACTTTGTATTTGATTCTTAAAAAATAAACAGGAAGTTATTATTAATTAAAATTTAAAAAAATGTTAGTATTTTATCTGACCAATTCTATACAATGACAAAAACCATTTCATTCTTCCTAGATGTGTAGTTTTTAACTTTAGCTGTGCCAAATTTCAAGAAATGATATTCAGTAGTTGTTCAACTATCTTTAACATTCCAGACTATTTTGATGCAACGTGTAGGACAAGAAACAAGTAACATAATTTTACCGAAAAGACTTTGGATCAAGAAAGATTTGTAGCTTCGCAGTTTCACGATGACACTGTTAAAAAATCGCAAGCTAAAGGTGGCATGAAAAAATCCTTATCTTCTCTTAATAGAGTAAACTATCCCTTGCAGTTTCCAAAATAGGGCACATAATAATTTTAATGGACCATGCTGGTATATTTAAATATAAACTAAGGTTACCAATAATTATAAAAAAAACAATCGCAAATAATTCCAATAAATCCAAATACAAGTCAGGTTAGGATTTATTTTGCTTCGCTTTAAGCGACTTTCTTTGTGTATAATTTAAAGTTTTTCTATTCAGATTCTTGCCTAAATCTAAATAAAAGGATTTAACCACATTGACTGTATAAGTTCGTTTTGATTATCACGGTCCATGCTTTCACAATAATTATTCAGTGGCCTTCACAAGTCCAAAAGAATTATTATCCCATAGCCAAAACACTTCTATTTTTACTAAGAACTTATACAGGAGTCCCGGAACCGGTAAACTCTAATACCTAATTTACTAAAGGAGTTTAAAATTTAGACCATCGAATTATTTAGATCTATAATAGTCTCACAATTGGTTTTCACCGTGGCTTTTTTTTAAATTTCCATATGACGCGTTAGTGTTAATTTGTTTTTTTTGTAATTAAATCGTCTTAACGATAAATAATTTGACCGGGATTTGTTGCAAATATATTTTTAGGTCTATTAAAGAACACAGTACGGGCAAAAATATTTTTTTCTTAATAAATTTTAAGAAAAATCAAAAAAATATATACAATACATAACTTAGTAGATTTAAGTATTTTGATACTTGTCAATTTAACCTAGAACTGTCAATTTATAACTGTTTCAGCTGTTCAGAAGGAAAATACTTTTCTTTTCAGATTACTGAATATGGATTATTTTAGAACCATTTTTGCGTAATTTAAGTTTAATTAATTGGTGAACGTGTATGAAAAAGTCTCTTTAATTTATCTAAGTCTTACGCAATATCTGTATTTGAAGGTCATCTGCTTTATAAATTTTAATTTGCCCTTTGCCATTAGAGTAAGTAATTAGAGTTCATGATGATCCAACAAACAAGCAATTTAACGTTTAGAGAGCTTTTCTAATTTAACCGGGATGAATTAGTCATTGCTGGAAAACTAAGAAATAAATGATAGCAAATGTATGTATTCCCTAAAATAAATACAGTTTGTCTCTTAAAAACATGGGGTGTTTATTCTCCATGTAAGCAAGTAAATGTACATACAGGGTGGCCCATTTGTCTGTGCAAGTAATATACCGTCTCTACTATTAAAGATATATAAAAAAAAGTGTTTTATAAAAGTTGCGAGGTATAAAAAACATATGTTCTGAAATTATATTTTAGCATTTTTTGTTTTGTAAGAAAATTATCCTTATTACGCTATATTTAGTTTTTTAATTTTTTGCAACGTTGCCAAACAAAATGCAAAATTCTTAAAATTTTGAAAACATAATAGTAAAAAATTACCTGTATTTTTCAATAAGATTATCGAGAATCTAAACTTTCTTGTAAGCTCTTAAGTTTAGGGATAGAAAAACTGTTTTAAATGTTTAAGTACCTAAAATTTTGTACAGGGTGTTTTTTGTTAAAATCCAAACATACAAAATTTTAAAATACATAACTCTGTTATTTCAAATGAAACACCCTATATTTATTAGGCTCGTCTAATAGATATTGTAAGTATCCTTTATTATTGTTAAATCATACCTTTACCTAAATTTACTAATTTTGCCAATATTTCGATTTTTGTTTAAATTTTGTGAAAAAACTATAGTTTTTATTTTTCTAGTTAGCCATGACCAGCAAAGTCAAAAAAAATGTATTTGAATATAATGTCAAATTAAAATACGTATAATAGTAATATTTTTTGGAGGAGGTGTTCTTATAATTTTCATGAGTTCAGTCTAATGGTATTGTTTTACAAAATTTAAATGTTTTTGAACTTATTTTCAAGTTGCGCAATAAAAAAGATACGTAACTATAGTTATCAATTTATTTTAATATGACATTATATTCAATTACATTTGGTTTGACTTTGCTGGTCATGGCTAACTAGAAAAATCAAACTATACTTAGGTTTTTTTACGAAAATTTAAATGACTATTTAACTAGAGTGTTTTACACTGGCAAAATATCATAGCAACGGCCGGTCTTCTACTGGCAAAATTACTACCTGCACCTACCTGGACAAAATTCACATGTGATTTTTGCCGCGGCAAAATTTTAATTTTTGATTGAAAGAAGTTTTGTTACCATGGTTCTGTTAATTATTTAAAATGTCATTGTATTATTTCTTGTTAACAAACGTCAAATTATTTTAGTTCAAAAATGAGTGTTTCTGAAGAAAAAAACAGATTTGGAATACAATCCATTACAGAAATTAAAAAGGCAGTGTCGGAGAATATACCTCCAAATACGCGTATCTCCAAAACTTCCATTTGGCGACAGTTTTCCCAGTTCTTATTGATAAGAGATTATAAGCTTGAAAAGCATACTCCAGCCGAAGAATTAGCAAAAATTATCTAAGATTATGCTTACAACATGAAAAAACTAAATGGAGAGGATTACAAAGAGTCAAGTATCAAAAGCATATGGAATACCACGGCGCAGATGCTACAAGAAAAGTATTATCAAGAATTTAATATAAAAATAGACCCATTTACCGACATTCTTTTTAAATCAGCCCGTTTGGCAAAGGACTTAAAACAAAAACAACTTCAAGGTAACCAAGAAAAAAGAAAAACAAGTTCGAAAGCCCTTACAACACAAGAATTATTGGAAATGATAAAAATTCATGACGAAGACACCCCAGACGGCCTACAGAAAAAAATATTTCACTTATTTTCTTTTGAACTTGCGTGGCGAGGCAACGAAGCAGTGAACTGCAAAGTACATTATTTCCACCAAGAATTAGACCTAAATGAAGAATTTACGGGACGTATCGAATACAATCCCATATTTTCAAAGACTACACAAGGAGGTGCAAAAGCCTTGGCCAGTAGCAAATGGTTGGTAAAAAACAACACTAACAAAGATCTTTGTCCTATTCGTCTATTTTTAAAATTATTTGAAAAAAGAAATACCAATCCAGAAATTACAAGTGACAGGCTCTTTTTGACAGTTCATCCAAATTGGAAAAAAGGAATTTGGTACAAAAACATGCCTATTGGAATAAACAGCATGTCGAAATGGACCAAAATCTCAGCAGAAAAAATCGGCGTAAATACCAAAAAATTTAAAGTAACAAACCATTCACATCGCTCTTCCACTATTTCTGCCCTTGCAAAAAATGGCGTTGGTGAGCAAGAAATTATCAAATTAACAGGACATTCCCACGCCAATTCTTTGAAGCCTTATTTGCAGTTAGACTCTAAACATCATTTAAAATTAATTGCAAACTTAAGAGAAAAAGCACCAGATCAAGTAATATCATCAAATCAAAATCAATCAAATAATGCACAAACGTTTAATTATCACAACTGTAACTTTTACATCAATAAATAAGTAATTTTTTTGTTTTATTCTTAAATAAAAGTTTTCTAATTTTATTGTTCTTTGTCTTTTTTCTAGTTAAATAGTCATGTCGAATACCACTCGAGAAAAAATTGTGTAAGCAAAATTGTTCTCAAGGATTTATTTAAGTTTGTTGCTTTTAAGCAATTTCGCTTATGACATTTTCGACAAAATCACTCGCCTGACGGCTCGTGATTTTGTCAAAAATGTCATTCGCGAAATTGCCAAGCAACAAACTTTCATACCTTTCGAAAATTTTGCCGACAAAATTTTATCTCTTGTGATATTATATATG
Source organism: Polydrusus cervinus (assembly GCA_935413205.1). Classification (NCBI taxonomy): domain Eukaryota; kingdom Metazoa; phylum Arthropoda; class Insecta; order Coleoptera; family Curculionidae; genus Polydrusus; species Polydrusus cervinus. The sequence continues at coordinate 52,074,635 of OW284514.1, forward strand.
AAAATATAGGTACGACTTAACAATAATAAAGGATACTTACAATATCTATCAGAGAGATTTTGCATTTTGTTTGGCAATGTTGCAAAAAATTGAAAAACTAAATATAGCATCATATGGATAATTTTGTAAGGAAACAAAAAATGCTAAAATATATTGGCTTCAATATATAGGGTGTTCAATTTAAAAAAATATATCTTTTTATTGTTCTACTTTTCTGGACAGTCCTATAATGTTTAAAAATTATTTTAGAACATATTATATTTGTTTATACCTCACAATTTTTATAAAAACTTTTTTTTTATATCTTTAATAGTAGAGACGGTATTATATTAAGAAATAATGACTCAAAGTCTTCCACCGCTGTTATATTATTATACAACTTGTTTTAAATTAGAAATTGTCTACATGTTTCGAATGCAGAGGCATTTATCTTCAGCAGAATAAATGAAATTAAGAAGAAAACTATGAAATGAGGCATATAGAAGTGTGAGTAAGATAAATGTTAGTTTTTAATATGCCGAGCTCACAGCATTTCTTTTTAATGAATTAAAAAAAAATTACCCATATTACTCTTCATTTCTGTTTCTTACACCTTTTTTTTAAACCTATTATTCTACACTTTAATTTTTGTAGCACCCAAAGTTACACACCTACATATATTTCCCTTTTCACAGTATGACGTGAATTTTGATGATGACTTTCTTACTGTTCTACTTATTAAATATTTATTTCACCTAATTCTATATTCTTAAGGCTCCGTTAAGATGTTATATACTTTCTTCTGCCTCATTTTATTAATTCTCCTGAAGATAAATTTCTGTTTTAAAACAAGTTATTCATTAATATAGCAGTATAGAAAGACTTTGAGTTCTTATTTCATTCCTTCTAAATGTCCACTCCACTTTAGGTATGGACTATTTCTTTAAACTTAGCAAAACGATTTATTAAGGATTCCAAAATGTTACTTAAAACGTGGTTTTCTGGTAAAACTTAGATATTTGTTCATGAACTATATAGACTTTGGAACGTCACGAAAAAATTGTGGGGGTTGGGGGATGATGTAAATCCAAAAATACCAACTCGTGAAACTTAAAACTCAACTTTGTCACAAAAACATGTGTGCCCACTCTAGTTCCCTCCCAAAATTGAGGGATTCGGTTTTGTAATGGACTTTTTGTGGGGGAAGGGGGATTTGACTATAAAATTTTTTGATGCGAAAGGAGTGGTATTATAAAAGGACATAATAATGTAATATTAGATAAAGAGAATGATGATGATCTTTTATTTTTGGGCAAGAGGATAGTGTGGGGGAGGCGGCGACCTTTTTTTTAGAAGTCATTTTTGAGTTGAAAAGTGCCAACACCTCCCAAAGGAGGTTATTTATAATACCTAATAATAAATTTAAACTTGCTTTCAATATTTAAACTTTTAAAAATACAAATAAATAGTCACTAGTTCGTAATAGTCACACTCCACAACAACCGAATGTACAAGAATAAATGTGGCATAATACCACATTTCTTTCGATTTTTGCATCAACTTGTTAGGTAACTTTTAAAACCTCTCCGTTAGCGATATTCCTGGTTCTTCTAAAATTATAAATTGTAAACACAAAAATTAATAACGTTAACATTGTTCCAGAACCAGAAGCCGAGGATCGTGTTTAGCAGCGCCTCGGACATCGGCAGAGCATCTACGCCGTCCGGCAACCCCACATTGGCTGTCATAGAAATAGATCCAGAAGACGCGTCGTTCCGGTACAAGATTTCATGGGTCAAAAATCAGCACAGTGCTCAAAACAGTGTTACTAAGTTACAAACTCAATTTTAAAAGTTTAGTGTTATTATAATAAAACCTGTGGCGAAATATACATTTAATTAATAATCTTATTTGTCAATTAATGTTTTTTAAAATAATAATAAAATTTAAAATATTACATTGTCGGGAACTAAGAACCTCCGATGTGCAAACTACCTTGCAAAACCTTAAGTATCTAGGTATATTCTTTAAGAATATCGCTGGAATATTTCTAAATAAAGTTTTAAAAGTTTCTGGTAATTTTTAAAATTCAATCCACACTATAACGGTTGATGCACCGCCAAACTGGCCATAGGAAATCTCGTGTAAATTTTGTAACCTTGACATATTTGCTTCCTATTAATTTTACAGCGAAATTGCTTAATACTTTTTTAAAGGTCTCTGTATGATGGACGCGATCACCGGATTAGTGAAAAGTACCGGAACGCTTAAATATCTTTAGATCCTCAAAGCTACGCTTACAAAATTCGGCATTTCAAGATTTCTAAGCATGCAGAACTAAACAGAGATATCGGCACTGTTGTCAGATTTTCCAGTTTCGCGCTACACGTAGTCGTGCCGTTATTTTAAATGGAATGCCCTTGTTATTTTTTTACTACGATAACTTGGGCGTCTCAAACTTAGCAAGTTCCCAAATTTTAAAAGTTTTATCTCTACCAGTATTTGAGATATGACAACATAGCTATTTCAAAAAAATTTAAATAAATTGTTTTATTATTTTAGAATGAGCGTTAAGCTTGTCGGAACGCCCGAAGATATAAACAGTAGGCGCTGCTTTATGTAATTTTTAACGATTTTAAGACTTTTTCTAAATAACTTTTTATTGGTTTAATAGATATAGTCGGATCTGGTCTTATCGTGCGGGTCATACGATTCAAGAAAGACATACTCTCAGTTTTTGTTTTCTTTACTTGCGTTTAATTTTAGCCTCTAAATAAAATACGTAAGATAAATGAGACAGACTTATTCCATTTTGACATGAAAAAAAAAGAATATGTATTTATTTTCCAGCGATTCTAAAAAAGCTTATAATAGCACCAGCTACGTATTATTTTAAATATGCCAGTTTTGTGACTTTGACAGTTTGTGACAAAATGAAACAATTTTCTGGGTTTTTGCATCCTCAATCAAAAAAAAATGGTACTTAATCTGATAAACTATTTCGAAAATGAAAGAAAAAGTGGAAATTCGCCAACCAATATTCAGGAAACAGTAGCCAAAGCACTGGGAATAAGTTTAAGGACTGTGCAGAAAATGGTGCATAAAACAAAACATAACATAATACCCAAGAATACTAAAAAGTTTAAACGAAGAAAGCCAAAGACTGAGGATGTAAGCGAAAATATTAAAATTGGAGTTTGAAATGTGATTTACGATTTATACAAATCAAAAACCAATGTAACTCTTCCAGTTTTACAAAAAACATTAAAAATTCGGGGTGTTTTGGAAATTGGACTTGAAGCGTTATCAAAATTATTAAAAAATTTAGGTTTTCGCTATAGCAAAGACTGTAACCGAAGATTTTTATGTGACCAGCCACAGATAGTGAGTCAGCGTGTTCAGTTTTTAAAAAAATATACGGACAATTACAAATCGAAATTTAGAAAAGTGGTATTTTTAGACGAAACGTGGATATTTTCGAATGGAAGTGGTTCAAAATCTTGGCAAGATGAGTCTGTAAAAAGTGTTAAAAGGAAAAAGGGGTGCGGTACGGGAAAGCGTTCCTGCATATATATTTTGCGAATTTCCACTTTTTCTTTCATTATCGAAATAGTTTATCAGACTAAATGCCATTGTATTTTTAGGTTTTAGTAGTAAAATTGCTAAAATAAATTGCACTGTTTATTATTGTCGTTTTTAATTAAAGGGTACAGTAGGTACTTAGTTTTTACAAAACTAATAATATTAGGTATATGTGGCTATCTTCGCGATAGCTAAAATAATGAAACTATTTTTCCTTCCTTCGGTATATTTGTAAATTATCTCACAACATTTTGATAGCCTCTGTGTTGTCTGATTTGACGCATATGATCAGTGACCTTTGGACCCGCACGTTAAGACCAGATCTGACTATACATAATAATATTTAGTGTGCGAGTTTATCATACAAAGACCTTCAAAAAAATCTAATACAATTTTGCTGTAAAATATAATTTAAATGAATTAAAATTTACATGAGATTTTCCATAAACCGGTTAATGGTAACATCTAAATTGATAGGTACTTCTTTTTTAACTGTGTATAGAAATCAAAAAAAATTTCGAATAACTTTTTTTTTAACTAGTAAGTATGAAACTTACTTTATGTTTATACAAAACACCAATTTATGATATTCATAATGTTCAGTTTCACGTGTTTTTTCTATTTATATTTAAAGTGCCAAACTGATATAACATAAGCACCACGCTATTAGGAACCACTTCACTGTGTACTTTATTAAGGAAAAATAGACATAAACATACTTTATTAGCGATGCATAAGATACTGGATTAGGATTTGAAAATTTTTCAAGAGCTTATGTAGGTATCTTGATTATGTTTTGATTATTTGAAATTTTTTTAATTACGTCTATACCTAGTTAAAAACAGTATTAACTTAAGAATTACCCTGTATTTAAAACGAAAAGCTAATATTTATTCTCTTTTATTTTGGGGCTTCTACAAAACGTAGCCTAATAATAATTTATTTAAAAGAAAGGACTCATTTTCTTTCTAAATAAGACATAAAGTAAAAAAAATACTCTTCTTGAGAGTTTGGTTATATTTACGAAAGCCAATAAGCTTAGTTTAAAGGTTGAAGACAATAACGTTTCTTGAACGGCAGTAGAGTTTTGGTCTTGCATTGTCTTTATTTGTTTAAAATCACCACGTTTCAACTGGTAAGCATCTCCAGTCGTATTCACCTGAAGATGACTGGAGATGCTTACCAGTTGAAACGTAGTGATTCAAAGGAAATACAGACCAGAGACAATGCAAGTCCAAAACTCTACTGCCGTTCCGATAAGCTTTGTTACAGGCCGAGTTTAGCATGGCTATAAAGTATTTTCTAGAATATTATAACTTTGATATTACCCTAAAATTTCAAACTCCTTATGCTTTAAATTTTTTAAATTTGGTTTTTACAAAATTTTCGTAGTTTTTGCAATATGTGTGTTAACTGAGTTAGATAAGACCATCTGACGAAGACACTGTGTGTCGAAACAATTGTTATGGCAATTTAAAATACATAGTGGAAATTATAACAGTTTTGTTACTCATTAATATCACTTATATTTAAACAAAATGTATTTAAAAATAGTGGTGTCTGATTGGTCTAGGTCCTAGGTATTTCATAATAAGGGACATAATTCAAAATATTCGGTACCGTAAAACGGGGTTACTTTGCACTCAGGATGTAAGTCGATTTTTTGTCCTAATCTTGCAATGAATCAACTTAAAAATGTAATGAGACTTAGTTAATGATATCCACCGAAAATCATAAAATAGTTATATTAGTATTAAGATATTTTTATCTTTCAATTAAAAAAAATTGTGCAAAAAGCCGTGCAAAGTAACCCCGTTTTACGGTACTATAATTCGTTGAATTTAGTAAAAACGACTTTAAATTTTCAAAATTCGACGGAAATATCAAATCTCTATTATTTAAAAAAAAAACACTTTATAATTGCGTTAAAACTCGCTAAGCTTTCCCAAATATTTAAATACCAATTCTCAAAAATAAAGTCAACATGTAATATATGAAAGTTAGTTAATTTTTTAAAAATTTTATGGCTTATTTAGATGGAAGTGATGGCCTAATAGAAGATGAGTTGTTTATTTTAATAAAACTAAAAAATAACATGGGTGACAAAATACTACACTGAGGAAAAAGTCTTGTTATAGTTAACAAACGGATTTATTTGGACAAGATTTATTTGGAATTAGGTTACTTTATTATTACCTAATATGGCACATTGAATATGAAGATGTCTATGTGTTATTATGGAAGAAAGTATTTGTTGACGATACAGGGCTGGAGGAGTTTGAAGCCTATATTAAGTTTTAAGTTTCAATAACTATTGATTTCTTATAATATTATGTCGAGTCTTTTTTTTAAATTGAATTGACTAGATCATACTTGGTAATCCATAACGATGATGTAAAAGCATATTATTTAAGTTTAATGAATTATATAAATAATAATAAAGTTTTTTTTGTTAATAACCCTTCCCATTACCTATAAGTATATCGTATAAAGTTAAAAATCCATTTATTAACAATTAATTTTAAGAGTTTACTATTACCAATAAGTTTCTTTACTGTTAATATAACAAAATCACTATTAAGTTATAATATTTACGGGGTAGTAATAATTTCTTAATAATTAAGTACCTATTTTTTTTTAATATCAAAATAATATTTTTTTGCTGGTATTATAGGTTATATTAACTCGAAAGATAATAAATTTATTGTTAACTATGGTTTATTTATTATTAATTTCGTCGGCCTGTTAGTAATAGGTACATATTTTTATTAGTTAAGAAGGATATTTTTTTATCGTAAAGTTAATTGAGTATATTTATGAGTAGGTATTATCGGTTTTTAAACAATTAACAAATAATTGGTACAGGTACATTTCTTTATTGTAATACTAAAGTGATATACCTATCTTATCAAGTAATACATTTTATTATTGCCAAATAAATTGTCTGGATAACGGTTTATTTTATTTTATGGGCGTTAGAAATTATTCATTAATATTAAAGTTATATTTATTTAACAAACTATAACAAACTATTCATTAGAAATAAAGTGATATTTCTTAGCTGATATTTAAACATGACATTTCTTAACAATTAATGAACTTTATTAAATATGAAGAAATCGTTTTCTCAGTGTAGCTTTGCGTTTTAAATATAAACTGACCTAAATTACTGGTACTTCCATGGCATCAGGCCAAAAATCAGACAAGACGTAAAAAATATTATGTTGTCCAGTTGATTGATGTTTTGGAAAAGCAGTATGTAATATTTTGAAGGCAGGAGAGTATTTTTGTATTGTGAACATTATGTATATCTGATTCTTAAATCAATACTTATTTTTATATTATATAAGTGATATACTATTTTTATATAAAAAAATATTATCCATTCTATTTCATATTGTTTGTTATTTTTAGCTTAAAGGTGATAATATGTGATATGTATTCTTACAAAAAAAATATCAGTGTAGAGCTTGTAAATATTCGCAAAAATGTGCTTAAATTATGCCTCCATCCATGTTCATCTGTAGTAATAGCCAGTTTTTGCCAACCAACAAAATCCCGCTAAACGATATTTAAAAGGCAAATTTCTCTGAAACTAAACCATATTTCAAACGTGATCTGAATCCACACACACAATTTTGTAAAAACATGTTTCATCTTCAGCGGCAAATATAATTCTTTTTACCAAATCGAAAATCTTGTTTCATGCGTCAGCCAGTGCGGAGATTTTAGCGCCCGAAAAATCGATTAGCGGGATTTTATTGGGTGGTAAAATATCACCAAATCACCAATATCTACCACACGTTAATTATTCTCAAAGATCGCTTAACAGCGAAAAAGGAAATTTAGCATAATATAGTCAGTGTTGAATCTATTACCTATACAAAATGAACATTTTACAAAACATTATATTATAATGAATTAAATTTTAGATACCAATTAAGCACAATTACAATAAAAAAAATATGAAAAAAAATATTTGCTGTCATAGCTTAAAAATGTTAACGAAACTAGATGTACAAAACTAATTTTGAAAATAACATATAAATAAACTCCAAAAAAACGATTTATTATAAGTGTACAGAATTCGAGCCTCATCATGGGGATCTCGGAAACTATAAGAAATACAGCATCGGTCAAATGGTGGTAAAGTTGCGGAATTTTGTGCCCAGTAATATCGTAAAAAAATATTGTAGCTTTTTTTTTTAGTTTTAGATATATTTGAAAAAAAACTAAAATATTGAGATTTTGTTTTTTTTTAAATTGGCCGACTTATTTTATCCGCTATAAAAAAACAAACACAACATTGTTAAGGCAACTTTTCTTGCTCCATATCGTGGTGTTTTTAGAATGTCGTTACAACGTTTCGTTTTTGTGGAACCATGATCAATTTTTAAGTACGGACCTGTATTTTTTATTTTATTTCTTGAAATCTTTTTAAGCCCTTAATTCAACCATGTATAATATAAAGTTCGCGTCTTAGCCACCTTTGTTTTGTTTAGTTTTATTTTATAGTTTGTTATATAAAAATTAAAATGGTATGTTATATAGTAAGTAAATTAATTATATAACTAATAAATTCCGGATCTATTTACATGTTGTATTTGGTAAAAATAATTAAGTAACTAGCACCAGGGCCGTATTTATTTAAAAACACTTATCATATTGCAGATGATGAAAGGATGACATCAAAACGTCTTGATATAATTAAGTGTGATACATGGTTGAATTCAGGGCTTAAAAAGATTTCAAAAAATAAAATAAAAAATACAGGTCCGAACTTAAAAAATTAAAGTTGATCATGGTACCACAAAAACGAAACGTTGTAACGGAATTCTAAAAACCCAAGGACTTGGAGCAAGAAAAGTTGCCTTAACAATATTGTGTTTGTTTTTTTATAGCGAATAAAATAAGTCGGCCAATTTAAAAAAACTAAACCTCAATATTTTAGTTTTTTCAAATATTTCTAAAACTAAAAAAGATTTAAGAAAGCATGAAATAAATTTTCAAACCACCTGAAAGTGCCTTATACTATAAGGTGTATTTTGTCTAACACTGTTAGATAATAAAATACAAATCGGATTGCATGGTTCTACCAAGAAATGAAAACTTTACATTGGTAGGATGTCACCACCTGCAGACCGGTTTCGAACTCTTTTGTTCTCGTCAGTACAGGGTAGGTGTTCATACCATACCAAATGAAAGTTTTAAAACCTAATGCATATAATATCAACCTTCTTCGGTCGTATATATACGTTAGCGCCATCTCTTGGTAGTCCCATGCAATCTATCTGAGTATACCCGTCAAGGGATTTACAAAAATTGTAAAAACACAGAATCTCTTACTAGTCAAGTGGAAGCAAACATTTAAGAAAGCATGAAAAATAAATTTTCAAACCACCTGAAAGTGCCTTATACTATAAGGTGTACGAAGAAGGTTGATATTATATGCATTAGGTTTTAAAACTTTCATTTGGTATGGTATGAACACCTACCCTGTACTGACGAGAACAAAAGAGTTCGAAACCGGTCTGCAGGTGGTGACATCCTACCAATGTAAAGTTTTCATTTCTTGGTAGAACCATGCAATCCGATTTGTATTTTATTATCTAACAGTGTTAGACAAAATACACCTTATAGTATAAGGCACTTTCAGGTGGTTTGAAAATTTATTTTTCATGCTTTCTTAAATGTTTGCTTCCACTTGACTAGTAAGAGATTCTGTGTTTTTACAACTAGAAAAGATACCTAAAATATTTTTTTACGATGTTACTGGGCATAAAATTCCGCGACTTTGCCACCATTTGACCGATGCTGTATCTCTTATAGTTTCCGAGATCTCCATGATGAGGCTTGAATTTGGGGCACCCTGTACAGGGTCCTTCAACCTAGACTAAACGGGGGCCTATTTTTTGAGTTTGCTTGTATTTTTATTAAAACCATTAAATAGCCATCTTGTTTATGCTTGACAGTATAATCTAAAATTGCCATTTAAACGCGACTTCGCTTAAAACAAAAGAATTGTAGGGTAAAGTTGTGGTTTTTTTCAATCAATAAATGTCTTTCTTTCTTGATTCCAAAAATATATAGTTTGTCTATATTAGCTCAACCCGTTTTTACAATATGGGCGATAGAATTTTTAAAAACCTGTTTCAATTCTAGGATGCCTTGGAAAAGGAAAACCCCATAATGGACTAAGATCTTCATTGTTTACAATTTTAAGCAACGCTAGGCCTATAACTCCTCTTAATTATTGATAAAACATTAGCTTAAAACTAGTACATTATGTTCGTGTTGTGTGAGGGGTTTGAACCTGGGTCCCTCATTGTCGTGTTAGCCTGTATGGACCTGTCTGGTGTTGTGGTTGGTGGGAATGTCGGATTAGCGGGTTCTGGCTTTGTTCTGCTGTGTTGAAGTAATTGTCGCTGGTGCTCGTGATGTAGTCTTGGATCGTTTCCATTTTAAGGTATCTGTGTAATGTGGTACTACGTACGAACTATGGTGCGTTAGTTATTATTCGTAGCAATTTTTTTTGATATGTTTGTATTTTGCTTTTCCTCGTCATGCAGAGTGTTGACCATGATGGGACGACATAAGTAGTGCTGGTCTTATGCATAGTTTGTAGATGGTAACTTTGTTGCGGGTGTTTAGCTTGCTATTTATATGTATTAGTGGATAGTAATGGTGTAGGAGCCTGTTTTTGGTTAATGTTTGGGCCAGGTGTTCCTTCCAGATAAGCTTGGAGTCGAAGTGTAAACCCAGATATTTGGCTTTTTTGGACCATGTCAGTTGGGTGTTATTTAGTGTGATTTGCCTGGGAAGCGGTTTCCTAGATTTGGTAAATATAATGGCCTGTGTTTTTTGTGGGTTTAGGGTGATTTTCCATTTGGTCATCCATTGGATAATAAGGATTCGATATGTCTAAAGTGAATTGGAAAACAAAAGCATATAAATAGTTATAAAATAACATTATGGGGACCATATTGAATATTTTGATTATTAATTAATTAAACTAGAATGGACACAGCTTTTTAAAAATTTGTTTGCTCATATAAAAACGGTTTGAGCAACAGAGGAACTATATATTTGTAGTATCAAACAAGAAAGACCTTTCTTAAAAATAAAAAATACACAGGGTGTTTTATTGAAAAAACCACCACTTTACTCAGTGGCGGCTCGCGGTTTAAAAAAGTGGTGAAGAGCTAGGTATAGTGCGGGTACTGAAACAAACATTGACTAATTTATATTTTTATTACGTACAAACACTAAAAACACAATAAAAATTAAATTAAGTAGGTATGTATACTACTGAATTAACTGAAAAATAAAAATAAAACTTTTTATGCACACAATAAATCACATAAAAACGATATATATAACCGTAAGTTTCGCGAAGCCTCAAAATAACACCTTAAGGTTAGGCGAACCAATGCTAAAACAATGGTGCATACGACTGATCTATTTTTAAATTGCCCTTCATCTTAATGCAAATTGTTACATGCTGTCGCATCACTAACGTCACGTAACCATAGCAATGGTGAAAATCAAAGCCACTTGACTGTATGTTTGGTCGTTGGGTCTTCACTTGCTGCTTTGAGCTCACAGACACGGTCGGCTGGGTCGCGACAAAATACACGAGTGTTTATAATTATCGTTCATCGGAGTTAACCGTGGCCCTACTATGCATAACTACATTCGGATTAAATTATTATTATTAATTCGAACATAATTATTTTTTAAGGGCTAAAATGGTAGCTATATTGGTACATTAATATTTAATATTGTCGAAAAAATTTCCCCCTGGTTTTATTTTTTTTGGTGAATTGAATCACCTACTTCACCTGACGAGTCATCACTGACTTTACTCAACGGTTCGTTTGTTTAAGGTCAAGTCGCGTTTTAAATGACAATTAAAGCTTCTACGGTCAAGCATAAACAAAATAGTTATATTGGGTTTAATAAAAATACTGGGAAAAACAAAAAATAGGTCCTTGTTCAGTTTAGGTTAGATGACCCTGTACAAAATGTTAAATGTATAAAATATTTTATAAAAATGTGTAAATTTTGTGAATATTTATTTAAGTTTATAGCTAGTCAAAAATACGAAATTTTTCAACTTTGTGAAAACTGTATCGTCCTAAAACTCAGGTTTTAAAAAATATCTGAAAATTAAAATAACATTTTAAATTTCATTGTCAATAGTCAGTCTTGGCCACCAAAATTCGCTAAACGATGTATCAAACACGAATATCTCTGAAAGTACCAAACAATTTGCTAAAAACCTGTTTCATATTCAGCGGAAAGAATCATTGTTTCTAGAGAACCGAAATCCAGGTTTCAGGTGTTAGTAAATACCGAGATATTAGAGTTTGAAAATTCGAATAGCCGAGTCTCGAGTTTTATTGGTTGTCAAAAACTTATTATTCAGCTTTTCTATTATAATTTATAATTGTAGTATCATACGAAACATATTTTATGGACAACATAATTACAATAAAAGGAAGTTTTTGACCCATTTGACAAGAATTAAAATGAGCCATATTATGTTTCTTTCCATTCCTATAGTTTACGGAATTATTATATACTTTTTTTTATATAAAAATAAGAATTTTTGGTTAATCTGAGGGTCTTAATGACGTATTATCAGAAAAAAACGTGTGATTTCTATAAGTTTTTTTTTAATTTTTAATATTTTAAGAAAATAACACTAAATAAAAATATCAAAAATTACAACAGAGTTTTATTTGAAATATATTATTTGTCATATTTTTGGTTAACTTGGTAGGCCGTGGCTAGATGACTTCTACAAACCGAGAACTTTTTAGATAACTGATTGCACACTGACCAAGCTAGAATTTTGTCTTGGAGTGAAAGGATGTCGAGAGGGGGGGGCAGACAATGTTGAACTTACGACATGAATACAAGATTAACAAAAAGCGCCGCAGAGGAAAATATTTTTGAAATTAAAATTTTCTTTTATGGTAATTAAAGCTTAATTCTACAATAATTAACGACGTTTGTTACAGTTACATTGTTAACTTATTAAATGTTTTAAGTAAGAGAGTTACCTTTATTATATATAGTTATAATGACAGAAGTAGTGCTTATAGTGTGATACATTAATTAGAATAGCTAGCTTATACATACTTGAGTTTATTAAATTAATTTAGTAGAGTAGATCATGTAAAAGTAGAAAGGCGAGTTTAGTTACGACAGCAAATTTTATTGTAATACATCACATTGTTTTATAATAAACAATCCACGAAAAACAGAAAAGTAGTCAATTATTTGTTTTATCGTATCATTGAAGATTAAGTCATTTTTATATAATATCTTTATTAATAATTATTAACATCATAAACGTACTAAAACCTACATAACACCTTAGTTACTCATAATACATTAGTTACCATAATTTAATACGTTAGTAACGAAAGCATAATACGTTAGATACCAAATAATATTAGAACTATTTTTCATGAACATGTAAAACAATATTTTGACAGTTTTCAAATTTGATGGATAAACCTTTGTCTTTAACGTCCACGATCTTAGGTATGCCCTCTAAAGACTGATTAATGACCGAGCAAGCACTCCTTTCGATTTCGTGCGGTTCCCCAGTGCTTAATCCACTGCCGGAAACATCGCCGATTTGAATTCGTCTGAGGCAGAACACACAAATTCGTTGACTTGTTCTCTTGTAAATACTTTTGATTTTTTTGCTCTATATCCAACATTTTTCTTCTTGATGAAACGTATTAAGGCGCCGTATTTGTCGATTTCCACTCTTTTCTTCAGTTCTAAAGTCGCTCGTAACATGGAATATTTCGGCCATAAGGATGAAGTAGAGTATAAGTTTTGCGAAATACGCCAGCAATATCGTTTCTTCTGCACCTTGAACATGTACTTTGTTTCGCCACTCACAAAACTCCGGAAGCAAGTTCAACCTTATAATGTTGGCTGCAGCTAATATATCGTCAGGAATATCCAAATCTTGCATGATTTTAATGATGACTTTTTGAAATGCCAAAATGAAATGACATAAAACCTTGTTTTTATTTTCGCATCGCCGTTGTCAATGATACGATAAAGCATTGAATACAACTCGATTATTAGCGATTTAACACCGTCTCGGACATTGCGGGTGACTCGGCTGTTGCCTCGTCACCTAGTAATGTCCTCGACTATTATAAATTGCATAATAATCTCGTTATATTAATAGCTATAGTTCCCCGTCCACAAATGCCTGGTTTGGGCTTTTACCAATTCCTGATAATTTATTAATTAATTAAAATATGTACTAATATCTAATATTAAAACTTTTAAAGCCCATTTACAATGTTTTTAATAAATAGATGAAGGCAATTTTTGACGTGTTTGGTAAATATTTATAAGATTAGAAAATAAACTACCGATAGTCGCTTTGATTTAATTTTTTTTATATTATTTTTTATTCTTTAGCGAGAAAACAAAATACAGCACTGTAAAACGTATTATTTTTCATAACAATTTGTTCATCAATGTATCAATTTTCATTGTTGCAGTTGGCTTCATTATACGGAAAAATAATTGAGGAGCCAGAGTCAGAGTAAGCGAGTGAGACAGGACAAACAAAGGGCTATGTAAAGAAAAATAAAGTCAGGTCACAACAGATAACTAGCTTTTACTTAATAAAAAAAGGTGTTCTGAAATTTTATTGTTTTATTTCCGAACCAGGTGTTTTTTATAAATATTTGATTGAGCTAGCACCTAAGTGTGAAACTTTGCCACACCATTTTTGTTTTTAATTAGAACTTTCAATTTGTGGGTACTTTCTTGTATCCCTGTAAAAAACTTTTACCACATTTTCTTCGCTCGTTTTTTTTTACAAAAGCTATGCGGTGACCTATAACTAAAATCACCTGAAAAATAAATCTTTAGGGAAAAGTACACAGAACACAAAATACTAAAATGATAAATTGCCTCTTGAAGATTGATTTTACGGAAATGTGGTTTTTCTGGGTAGAGTTTCTTTCTTTCTGTGTTTAAAGAAACACGCACAGTGGAAGGTGAGTATAAAGAGAAAAAGTAAATTGCTTTCGGGTAGTGATTGTAAGGTATACAGTAAACATACAGGGAAACAATTATTGCCCGGTTTTTTAGATTTAAATACCTATACAGTTGTTAAACCTGATTTTAAAAACTAGAATTTGGGATCTACAGAAGAAAAATATCTCAATCCTAATTTCGTTTTTTTGTGGAATATGTATTATTTTATATTTGCACTACACTTTTTGACTATGACTATGACTATGACTATGACTATGACTATGACTATGACTATGACTATGACTATGACTATGACTATGACTATGACTATGACTATGACTATGACTATGACTATGACTATGACTATGACTACAATGTTTGGCATAAACAGGGTGTTAGAAATTCTACGCTCACTATTGGGATCTTGTGAAAGAAGGAGATACAGCAAAGGTTAATTGGGGAATTATTAATGTAATATTTTTTTTTTGTTTTAGCAACAACAATGACTATACATAACAGTAACGTTATTGGACTGTTACCTACTTCGTGAAAAATTCTTTAAAATAACTGATATGAATAAGCAAACAGAAAACCTGTTTCTCCGCCTTTATGAAATAGGCGTACCAGAAAAGAACAAAGCTAGTAAAAGGTTTATAGTCTATTAAGTTCCAACCGGCAGGAAATTAAAACATAAACCCATGGACATTCTACCTGAACAGGATCGTATAAATCGTCAAATGAGAAATAGAACAAAGAATATATTTAGTGTATGTTTGAAGACGACACCTTCATTATTTCGAATGAAAACGATGATGAACTCAGGGAATTCCTACATCACATTAATAGTCTAACAATAACAATTAAATCCACCATAGAGAAAGAAGAAAACAGTCAATTACCTTTCCTAGATGTTATTGCAAAGAAAAATGACAACACCATCCAAACTTCAGTGTACAGGAAATCTACTCATTAATAAATAAAAATAAATAATCCCTTTATTGTATTTAATAAAAAAAATTTGATGACGGCAAGATCTAGCACTGCGGGCGAGTGTTTTACACTAAAAATAATTTTATGATAGGAATAAAAGTCGGTCTAAACCACAATATCTTTAATGAGAAAATATTTTAAGGGTAATTTACATGGATAAAAGAAGAGAACATGTTTCGACCTTAGAAAAGGTCATCATCAGCTCTAACTAGAAAAGTTTCGTAGACAAGCTAGTACATTAGTGCAAAATTGGCGATGTAGAAGTTAAAGTATAACATTTAAACAGAGGTAGAGGTTTCTATAGCATAATATCATCAGACCTAGTCTGAAAAATATGGGGGTAGACAGAATGAGTGGTAGAAAATATTAGAAACCCTTTGTTCACCCTTGGTTGGGCAAGAAGATACACTCTTTCACAAAATTTTTGTTTTATTAAAAAGTCGAAATCTTAAACCTTAAAGGTCATGATTCAAGACTTATAGATATGTGATATATTGAATCATGACCTTTAAGGTTTAAGATTTCGACTTTTTAATAAAAAAATTTTTTTGTGAAAGACTGTATCTTCTTGCCCAATCAAGGGTGAACAAAGGGTTTCCAATATTTTCTACCACTCATTCTGTCTACCCCCATATTTTTCAGACTAGGTCTAATGATATTATGTTACAGAAACCTCTACCACTGTTTAAATTTTATGCTTTAACTTCTACATCACCATTTTTGCACTAATGCACTAGCTTGTCTACGAAACTTTTCTAGTTAGAGCTGATGATGACCTTTTCTAAGGTCGAAATATGTTCTCTTCTTTTATCCATGTAAATTACCCTTAAAATATTTTCTCATTCAAGATATTGTGGTTTAGACCGACTTTTATTCCTATCATATAACTATTAACCACTGTGAGTATGGACTACTTCCTGAAAAATAATTTTTTTTTGCAAATATAAAAATAAAATAACATACCTATTAATGCGCAATTTAATTAGTGCATCAGACATCTATAGATCTATAAGAACTAAGTTAGGAATTTCATGCATATGTAGACTTAGACTGTATCATAGAGTTAATTTATTTTTCCATATATAGGGTAGCCCAAAAAAGTGTGATAACAAAGTTGTATTTTTTTAAATGGAACACCCAGTATTTTATTGTATATTTAGTTTTGTATTAGAGTCGTTTATAATTGTTGCTAATATTTCGTCAGAAATTATAAGGGAGGTAAACAGATCTTTTCAATTAGGTGTTGATTTGTGCACAGATAAAAATAAAATACATTTTGAACATTTACTGTACTAGTCTAGTCGCCTATATTTAAATTTAATAATGAAACTTTATTTTTAAACATACATTATGAAATTTGAAATTATTTCGAGAACGGTTGGAAATAACTTATAATATGCTTATTATAGTACAAAAAAAATTGCTTAAGAATTTTACATTAAATAATCAAATAATATACAGGGTGTTCTATTTGAAAAACTTGGGAAAAATGAATTTTTGAGACATTTTTATGAATACCCTGTATAAAATATATAAACACTCTAATATTTATAATATCTCTAGCCTCTTTATCATGAATCTCACTCAATCCAATGATTTACAAAATTTAATTTTTGTTTTTTTTAATTTTTTTTTCCAGGACCGAAAAACTAATTTTTTTATTTTTTAATTTATTACTCTTATACTACGAAAGCCAAATAAATAAAATTTTGGACAATTATAAAAGGCATAACACTAATACAAACCCAGATATGCAATTAAATACTGGGTGCTCCATTTAAAAAAGTTCAAATCACACTTTTTTGAGCTACCCTGTATATGGAAAAATATTTTCCTGAAATGCACCCTATGATACAGTATAAATTTGCATATGAGTGAAATTCCTAACTTAATTCATATAGGAGTTACAAGAGCCTGACACACTATTGCAGGACCCTGTATTAAAGAAAGGTTATTAAGATTAAGTAAATATACAATGATAGTGATAGGAGCGATGACAATATTACAGTGATCTTTTGACGGCCTTCTTAAAGCTCGCTATCGCGGTAAGCGACTTTACAATTTTTACGGCATTTTATGTAAAATAACCCTAGAACTGTGCGTTTCTGTGCTTCGGAACACAAAACCTTTAGCAGAAACTCGTAAATCTATCATGGATACCACTTACACAAATTAGTTTTTTAGAAAGATATTTTGGATTATTCGTTAAAATCGTTTTTCTAAATTCAGTGATTTAGAAGCATCAGTAGAGGAGTATGCTTTTGAAAATTGTAAGAACATTTTAAGCAGGCATTTTTCAATTTTTGTAAGATATTTTTTCCCTATTTTAGTCAATATAGGCCAGTAAACAATAAAGAGATAAAATAAGTGAATCGCTAAGTCTTAATTTAATTTCAGTAGTTAGAATATCTTTATGCATTTATAGAACTAATTTATAATAAGATTTTTTTACTAATTCAGATATATGGTTTTCAAATCTTAAATTTGTATCAAAAATGAGACACAAATTTTTGAAACTCTCAAAAGGAAAAAGTGATACATTATTTATTAATACTTGCATTGAAAACATTTTAGTGATCAACTGCAAGATATGGGTTAATACCTCAATTACACTTCAACTCATTCAAACAACATACAACACGGCATAGTCAGAATGCTTGCGGATAGAGCAATTACCATCTGTAACTCAAAAAAAAAAACTAACTACATCAAGTTCGACCTCAACAAAAATGGCTATCCCATGTATTTAGTTGATAAATTATTGTAAAATCATAAGAATTGGCCAAATACACAAAAGAAGCAAATTGAAAGGGAAAAGTAAGATAACCAAGTCACGGTTGTTGAGACCGTACTAACTTTTCCCTTTGAATCTATATCCGGTCTCTTTGAGAATTATGGAAGATTTCTTCGATTTTCAAAAAGAAGCAAATGTAGTCACAACTAACCCTCAACCTTCCGTATGTTAGAGAGAATTAGAAGACTGGTGTCTGTTTAAAGGTTGGAGACAATGACGTTTCTTGAACGGCAGTAGAGTTTTGGACTTGCATTGTCTTTATTTGTTTAGAATCACTACGTTTCAACTGGTAAGCATCTCCAGTCGTCTTCAGGTGAATACTGAATAAGTACGGTAACTACAGCTCTATTTATACTAGGCAGGTGCTGTGACGCATGATTAGTGGGTGGAGTCATGCGTGTTGCTAGGTGATCACGCATAACTGGATGAGTCATGCTTGATGAGTCATGCTCGATGACGTCATGCGTCTAACTCTTGGGTGGTCTTATTCTAAGATTACATTTACTTAACAAGGGTTTCCAGACGTTTCTCATATCTAATGAAGGCTTACTAAAGCAACCTGGATTTTGGTGTATGGTCGCAGCTTCCTTAAACTTCCTCCAGTGCGGTTCTTTTTGCAGAATTTCCGCTTTTGTCCACATGATATGATGGCCGTGCGTCCAGGCGTGGTCAGCTGCACCTGATTTTTCGGTCTCTCCTTTTTGGGTGTTATTTCTATGTTCTTTAATCCTTACTTCTAGTGGTCTTAGTGTCTCACCAATGTAAGATTGGCCGCATTCGCAGAGAATCTGGTAGACACAATTTTTCTTGTCTTTCTGGCTTGCTGGTTTCGTCTTCGTTAGGTGGCTTCTTAAAGTGTCTCTAGAGCTGAATACTGTGTTGATGTTGTATCGTTGTCCTAGTCTTCTTATTTTCTCGGATACTCCTTTGACATACGGAATATTGAGTATTGGTTGTATCTCTTTCTCTGCTTTACGTGTGTTTGGCCGATTCTTGCGATTTTCCAATATTGTGTCAATCAATTTCATGGGGTAGCCATTCTTGTTGAGGTCGGTCTTGATGTGGTTAGTTTCTCTTTTGAGAGCTTCGTTTGAGTTGCAGAGAGTAATTGCTCTATCCACCAGGTTTCTTACTATGCCATGTTTTGTGTTGTTTGAGTGGTTTGATGTACACCAACGTCCCTATAAAAGACGCACTTAAGGTCATCAGGAGCAGACTTGAGGAAGACCTGACCCTACAGGAAAGAACACCGCTACCTACAAATGCCATCATGGAACTATTGGAATGCTGCCTTAACAATTCTTATTTTCAGGAAAAAGACAGGTTCTTTAGCCAAGAAGACGGACTACCAATGGGCTCATCTCTCTCGCCCATAATCGCCAACATTTATATGGAATGGTTTGAATCCGAAGCAATAAAACAAGCAAAGAAGAAACCAAAAATATGGCTAAGATATGTGGATGACACCTTCATTATTTGGAACGGAAACGAGGACGAACTCAGAGAATTCTTACATCACATTAATAACTTTGCACCGACAATTAAATTCACCATGGAGAAAGAAGAGAACAACCAATTACCTTTTCTAGACGTCAACGTAGAGAAAAATGGCAACACCTTCCTAACCTCAGTGTACAGAAAACCTACACATACAGGGCAATATCTCAATTATACATCAAACCACTCAAACAACACAAAACATGGCATAGTAAGAAACCTGGTGCATAGAGCAATTACTCTCTGCAACTCAAACGAAGCTCTCAAAAGAGAAACTAACCACATCAAGACCGACCTCAACAAGAATGGCTACCCCATGAAATTGATTGACACAATATTGGAAAATCGCAAGAATCGGCCAAACACACGTAAAGCAGAGAAAGAGATACAACCAATACTCAATATTCCGTATGTCAAAGGAGTATCCGAGAAAATAAGAAGACTAGGACAACGATACAACATCAACACAGTATTCAGCTCTAGAGACACTTTAAGAAGCCACCTAACGAAGACGA
The DNA here is from genome assembly GCA_935413205.1 of Polydrusus cervinus. Lineage (NCBI taxonomy): Eukaryota > Metazoa > Arthropoda > Insecta > Coleoptera > Curculionidae > Polydrusus > Polydrusus cervinus. The sequence continues at coordinate 52,095,020 of OW284514.1, forward strand.
AACCAGCAAGCCAGAAAGACAAGAAAAATTGTGTCTACCAGATTCCCTGCGAATGCGGCCAATCTTACATTGGTAAGACACTAAGACCACTAGAAGTAAGGATTAAAGAACATAGAAATAACACCCAAAAAGGAGAGACCGAAAAATCAGGTGCAGCTGACCACGCCTGGACGCACGGCCATCATATCATGTGGACAAAAGCGGAAATTCTGCAAAAAGAACCGCACTGGAGGAAGAGGAAGTTTAAGGAAGCTGCGACCATACACCAAAATCCAGGTTGCTTTAGTAAGCCTTCATTAGATATGAGAAACGTCTGGTAACCCTTGTTAAGTAAATGTAATCTTAGAATAAGACCACCCAAGAGTTAGACGCATGACGTCATCGAGCATGACTCATCAAGCATGACTCATCCAGTTATGCGTGATCACCTAGCAACACGCATGACTCCACCCACTAATCATGCGTCACAGCACCTGCCTAGTATAAATAGAGCTGTAGTTACCGTACTTATTCAGTATTCACCTGAAGACGACTGGAGATGCTTACCAGTTGAAACGTAGTGATTCTAAACAAATAAAGACAATGCAAGTCCAAAACTCTACTGCCGTTCAATTAGAAGACTATAACAGAGATACGACATTAACGGTATTCAGCTCGAGAGACACTTTAAGAAGGCACCTGACGAAGACGAAACCAACATGCCAAAAAGACAGGAAAAAATGTGTCTACCAGATCCCCTGCGAGTGCAGCCAATCTTACATTGGTGAGACACTAAAGCCACTGGAAACAAGAATCAAAGACCACAGAAACAACACGCTAAAACAAGAGACTAAAAAATCAGATGCAGCTGACCATGCTTGGACACACGGCCATTATATCAAGTGGACATAAGCTCAAATCCTGCATAAAAAACCACACTGGAGAAATTTCAAGAAAGCTGCAACCATACACCAGAACCCATTGTTACAATAATCCCTCATTAGATATAAGAAATACCTGGAACCCTTTATTAAATAGATTTAAACCTATAATACCGCGCACGTACTGAACGTATGACAGCACTTATCTCAGTTTGTTCCAGTGGATCTAGCTAGTATAAATAGAGCTGTGGTTACTGTAGTATTTACCGGAAGACGACTGGAGATACTAACAGTTAAAACATTGGATTGCAAAAGGACGAAACACCATGCAAGTCCAAAACTCCTCTATTATTAAAAAGTACATTCTTCAGATGTCTGATAAAAATTAGTTAAACGAAGTATTCTCTGCCGAATAAAATAATACGGCGTATATATTAACTGGCAATAAAAGAGCGAAAGTTTATTTTTGGGGCTATAAATTAAGATTGGTCATTTTGTTAAGGACGGATAAAAAATATTGCTCAAGCAACGGAAGTTGCCCGTAAATTTAAGGTGCGATGATAACACACGCAATGTACCATCGCGTTTAATAAAAACTAGGACAATAATCTCCTGGCCTATAAAGAAAATGTCAAATTCAAAGATTAGACTCTTGTACTGACATAGTGGTTCTTGATTCCTAAATCATACATTGTACAAGAGTGGATATGATATATATATCTTACCAGGAAGTAAATTAAGCACGATGCCGTAGGCGGAGTGCCTAAATTTCCGAGTGCGATATGGACAATCCACTCGAGTTAAAGAGTATATTTTTTCTACAACCAAACTTATGAACCCTATGTTAAAAAAAATTAAAAAGTTTTGCAGGCTGCCGGGCTTGAACTCACGACCATTGGATTCAAAGTTCAACGCTTTGAAGATTAAACCACAGGATACTGTTAGTAATTATGGTAAAACTCAATAATAATGCTACATGAAATTAATTTTCGGCGCACATTCAGCAGGTGCATTCTAAAAAAAACTATTATAGATGTATATTTATATTTTGTTATAATGAACAAATTAATAATATATTTTACTATATGCTTATAAATTATATAATTTAATGTCTTGAAAAAGAAGGCGGAGCCACAGTAAAAACCATAAACTGGGATTGATGATTACTTTATAAGAACGCCACATAGGAATCAATTTTTATAACAAAGTTGTCAACTGATATAAAATTTCTGGATTCGTCAGAACAAAGCACAGAGAAATGTTGAGGTTGGGCTTGTCCCCAAAGAGAAAGGGGACATTTTTACGCACACTGTTATATTTATAGGATATTCTTAAGAATTACTTGTGGTTGTGATCTGCTAAAGAATTTTTTTTTTGTGTGCATTCGTGGAATTTTTCTTTAAAAATGGGAAATTTTATTTTTAAAGGTTGCAACACTGTTCAGTACTGACAGTTAGAATATGAAATTTTACCGTGAAGTTAACTCGAATAGCTCACTTTTCTCGTGAGTTAAATAATATCCATGTGGGGGTAGAAAAAATATTAATCAGCTATGTTTGGATGTAGTCAAATATTGAACAAAAATTGTTTTTGTAATAAATGGTCATGCGCATGCCTTATTTAGGCACTAAAATATTGGATTGTAGGAGTAAATGATAACACAGAATAAAATAAAATATTTATAAAGATAACAAATATTCGTTAAGAATTAAAAAATTCCAATATATTGTTCAGAATTATTGTTATCAATAACATATTATTATAGTAATCGTCTCGAGAAACTTACAACCTAATTTTTGGTATATTCTTCAATTATTTGTCTAAACTAAATACTATTTTTGTCTTGGGTCATTCTGATTCCGTGGTCGAAATTAGTGTGTATACATAAATTTGGTCATTTTACCCCAAACATTTTCAATGGAGTTTAAGTCTAGACTATTTATATTAGCACCACGTAAAACATTTAAGTGACTTTTTTCCTAGTAATTTTGACCTCCTCTTGCTGTATACTATCCATTATATTTATCGAAAGCGACCTCTTTAATTCAAGTTTTTAGAATGGTTCGTTATATTTTGTTCCTGTATGTCTATAATATGCACGAATTCTTCCAAAATAAAAGTTATTAAATGGGGAGAAATAATACTGTGAGTCAACCTTCACTATAAGATACATTAAATAAGACACCTTTATTTTATTGTACTTTACACGTTTCGAACGTAAATATATTCATCGTCAGGATAAGTATATCTTATGTTGGAATAAATATTAGGAAAATATGAGTGACACCCTCATACAGCTTTAAAGAAGTTAATTTATTAAAAAGTGATGAAGAACTTTCATAGAAGTAGGGAAAAAACATATTACCAAGTTCTATAGATAAAGATGGTAAAGGGTAGTTTCAGGTAACGAAATGAGAAACGTTAGGTGAAAATTATATTGAAACTGAATAGCAAATCAGTGGTGAAGTATATTATAGATTTTTTTTGCCAAATGATGCAAAATAAAAATTATATGTGCTGGTAGGACAGATATCAGTTGCCGTGTTATAGGTATATTACGATGTCTGTTCTGTTCTGCCAGCACAATTACTTCAATTTTTATTTTGCACAATTTGGCAAACATTTTTTCAATAATATACTTCACCACTGATGTTGCTGTTCAGTTTCAATATTCTCACCTAACGTTTCTCTTCCGTCACTTTAAAATACCCTTTATGAAACCATTCTCCCATTTTTATCTATAGAACTTGGTAGTATGTTTTCTCTCCTACTTCTATGGAAGTTCTTTATCATTTTTCTTTAATAATTAGTTCCTCAAAAGCTCTATGAGGGTGTCACTAACAATTTCCTGATATTTATTTCAACATAAGCTATACTTCTCCTGAAGATAAACGTTTATACGTTCGAAACATGTAGAGTACAATAAAATAGAGGTTTCTAACTGAATATATCTTAGTGAAGGTTTACTTAGAGTATTATTTCTCCTCATTTAACTTGCCACTTGACTTCAATAGCCATTAGGAAATACTGGTTAAAATTATCTTTTCGTCATAATAAAGTTTTAAAGAATGGGAAAAAATGGATTTACCACGTAATTATCCTACACTGTAAAATCATCAGGTAAATAAATTCCGTAATAAAAATAGAGGGCATTTTATAGTCACTTTTGAATGAGTTTACAGAATTTTGTAAAATATCCTTATTTTTGAGGTGTCTTGTAAATTTAAGCCCTTTTTACATAAGGAACTGGTAAACATAATTAAAGAATGTCCCAGGTAAATTATGAGAGATTGCGTGTAATGTGTCAATTTACAAAAACAGATTCAGAACCTTTTTTTGTTGTAAGGTTATTTTATTTTTGAGGCTTAAATTTACTAGCAATAAATCACATACAATAATTACATTAATGCCGTTGACAGCATAGGAACATACCAAACTCAACGCATTATATTAGTTGTTAATTTTAAGTCGATTAGAAATGTATACAGAAGTTTACATGGCGAGTAAAAAGCATTTAAAATTATTAAAAAATTAAGAAAACACAAAGGTTATTAAATAATATTGACTTAATACTTATCAAATAGGGAGAAATAATACTCAAAGTTAACCTTCACTAAGATATAATTATACGAGGGGTAAACCACTGCCTTACATTTGTACAATAAAATACCCTTTTTAACAAAAAATACCCAAAAATACCTTGTTTTCTGAAAAATACCTCAAAAATACCCAAAAAATACCCAAAAATACCCAAAAATACCCAAAAATACTTAAGAATACCCGAAAATAGCTAAAAATACCTCAGTAAAAAATAACTTTTGCTAATGACCTTGCGTATTATTTATTTCATTTTAATGAAGATACACTATTTATTTTAAAGACCAGCATTTATTTCTTAAAAACAAACATTTAGCTTCAGAAATTTGCTAAAAATAAAAAATAAACTTAACTGCCTAACTTTAGCATGACAGGAATACATACTAAAAATAGAACAGTTTTGTGGGTATTTCGTATTGGCTAAATAAAATAGGTATAAAACATTAGGTACCTCGGTACGTACTAATTAAACATACTAAATATAAATTATTAGACTTATGATTAACCATAACAGAACACAAATATTTACTTAAGAAATTTGTTAAATAAATCAACAAAACTTAACAGTCTAAACTTTGGCATAGTAGTAGGAACAAATTCTTAAACTAAGCCACTTTTGTGGGTATTTGGTTTTGGACTTGGCTGAATAAAATAATTATAAAACGTTAGTAGGTACCTACCTCGGTACCTACTAACTAAAAATACTATATAAATTTTAATGATTTAAATTATGATTAACTCTAAAAACACAAATATTTAACCGAGTATTGAACTTAATAAATTCTCTCAGTAAATTTGACCCTCTCTCAAGCGGGTTCTCAAAATATTGGAGCTAAACCAACAAAACTAACCACTATTAGGGGCTTAATACTAGGGCTCGGAATTTTTAAAATATAAGTATTTGAGTAGTCGTTTGGTATCGAGTTTGGTATGTTATTCGAATAGTCGAATAATTCGAATAGTCGAATAATTCGAATATAGTCGAATAATTTGAATATAGTCGAATAATTCGAATATAGTCGAAAGTGGTTTAACTGCTTAAACATAATAAAGGAATTGCGCGGTTGCCGCGTTCCATAATTGTGATACGGCGATTGAAAGCTCCCTGTATGGCTTACTGTCTCCACGTGTTACGCCAAGGCCATTTCATTTTTTTTCACAAAATATAAAAATGTTTTTTTTTTAATTAAAGAGCCAGCTAGGAAGCAAAAAAAAAGTAAAAAAAAACATTTACAAAAACAAATTTAATAAAACCATGCAGAAGGGAAGAGGTAATAATTTAATTTTCGAAATTTGATAGTAGATGATGTAGGTGAATTTTAATCGAACTTTGGGCGTGGCTCCGAAAATTTGTCGCCTGCGGCGCTTTCTTTATCTCACTTTGGGCGTGGCTCCAAAAAAATTTTGCCTGCGGCGCTTTTCTTGCCGGGCTTTGGGCGTGGCCCAAAAAAAATTTCACATCATTTACATGATTTGACTCCCCCCAAATCAAAGTTCTGGATCCGCGCCTGCAAATAATGCCTAAAAATACCTTAAAAAATACCCAAAAGTACTTTAAAAATACCCAAAAAATACCCACAAATACCCAAAAATACCCAAAAATACCCAAAAATACCCAAAAATACCCAAAAATACCCAAAAATACCCAAAAATACCCAAAAATACCCAAAAATACCCAAAAAAATACCCATAAATACCCAAAAATACCCACAGCTTGTACAATAAAATACCCCAGTGGTTTACCCCTCGTAATTATATATAAGATTTTTTTTTCTTTGTTTAGTAGTAGTAGAACCGAAAGATGAAAAATTATGAGTGTTGGTAAGACACATGCACCATTGTTGTCGTAACTGTAATGTTCGAATACATTTTAGGGTATGACCACTTTAAGTGACATGGGCAGTTTATAATATGATAACTATTAAAAGAAGCTTAAGAAAAACATTTTATATAAATGAAGGTTTTATGGTGATTTATTGTGAAGGTTGACTTTGAGTATTATTTCTATCTATTTAACTTGCCACTTAGATAGATAGATAGATAGAAACGTCTTTATTTTTTTAACTCGGCGAAGAGCAGCATTGCTGTTTACTTAATCGAACATATACAATACAAAAATATATATTTACATATCAATACTTAAAAGAGAGAAAAAAGAAAGAATTAGTAGTTAGTAGCAGTTGTAGTATAATATGATATAAGTATAATTATTATTATTATTATAATTATAATATAATGAATTAACTAAAGATTTCTTACTCAGGCATCAAAAAAACAGTTATTGCCGGCATTTTATTTAAAATATCAAACTTTTAATATTTACCAAGCAAATATAGTTTAAACTTATTTTTAAAAGACAAATATATTTATATTTGTATACTTATCTCGAATTTCCGAATTAAATAATTTGGGAATCACATAAGAAAAGCAACGTTCGTAAAGAGCTGTACGGTGACGTGATATATTAAGTAGGTCTTTGTGGCAAGTATCGCGATTGTGGGTTGTAGAGCGAAATGAGAGCTTCTCCCGCAGATATTGAGGAGTCCCGCTTTCGAGTAATCTGTGTAAAAAACAGGCCATATGCAATTTTAGTCTATTCTGAACGTTCAGCCATCCTAAGTCACGCAACTTGTGTGTTACGTGGTCTCTTAACCTAAGGTTGTAAATAAATCGAATACATGAATTTTGAATTATCTGCAATCTATCCTTAGACTGAAGATCAAGGCATGGACCATAAACGATGTCTGCGTAATGGATATGCGAGAGAACAAGAGATTGGCATAATTGCCTTTTTAAAGACATGCTCAATATATCCTTATTCTTATATAAATTTCTAAGAGACATGAATGACTTTTGAACTACCTTGCAGACTTGACTTTTAAATCTAATATTGCTGTCTAAAAGAACTCTCAGATTTTATTCCTTTACCGCAGGGATATTTACATTTGATATATTAAGTTTTCATTTGCCCATTCCTTATTCACTTCAAGTATGGACTACTTCTTCAAATTAATACTTATCGTTGTAACCATTAAACAATTTAATTCTGGTGTACAAAAAGGTATTTTAAAATTCTATTTGAAAGCGCCATCTATGGATAGTCCTTAGAAGGTATAAATTTAAAATCAATAGCTCAAACCGTTCTATCTAAAGTTTCTTTACTACAATTGAGATATAATTGATTTTTTATTATTAATGAATTTCAATGAACATTATAGGAAACTACCTTCCAGGTTTGTTAGCTATTTTTTAGGCAAAATTCGTAGTAGAATTCTACTTCAAAATACAATACCTCTGGTACAAAATACTATTATGTGGGGGAGTACAATTAAAGTAATACCTATTTATGTGAAAAATACATTTAAACAAGTTTTTTTTCGAAGGGCCCGCCCATGTGCCGGATGCACTTAGGCCACATTTGGTTCATTGCGCTCACGCTATTTGATTTTTATACCCACTTAGTGATCCCAGTTCCTTGCACTTGTTTGTGTAGGTTAACTGGAGAGAGGGTCAGGATGTCTTCTGGTTCCAGTTTTGGTTGCCCGAGTTGTTGCTTCTTTTGATCTAGGAACTCGCAATGGCAAACTATATGCTGTACAATCCCCCTGACTTATCCGCATAATCTGCAGTCTAGGTCTCCATTGTACAGTTCCATTCTGTGCAGATTATTCTTGACAGCAATGTGTCCTGTTAGAATTCCTGAAATGGTTCTCAGCTGGTTACTGTTTATTTAAGGCAGCTGTTTCGTAAGTCTTGGGTCTGGACCCCTAAAAAGAATTATAGAGGATAATATCACAAGTGTATCAAAATTTCCCATAATTTTACTTAAAAGTAGGTATGTTTTTCTGTAAGTTCAAGAAATTATTTTTTTTTTCGATAAAATCCCAAACTTTGAGAAAGGAGGAATTTTTCGAGATTTAATAAAAAATAAAATAAATGGTACTGTTTCTTGACAATATTTTTGGATTCAGAAATTAACTATACTCCAGGTCCAAATTACTGTCAGTGATTTAATGCTTTCATATATAGAGCAGCGGTTTGTACGAAGTTAAAAGAAAAAAAATGATATGGAATGTTTTCCCTCTGATTTCGTACAACTCGGTACTCTAGATATGGAAGCAATGAGTCACTAACAGAAAAATATATGCAGGGTATTTTACGGTGGATGGAATGTTAAACGGTTATGGAAACGGGTGATACGTTTTTTCAAAATTTTTCTTCAAAAATTTGGTTGCTCAGATAAACAACCATGGTCTATCGTTTTAAAATATTTTTAGCAATGATGCGTTGCCGCTTCGGCCCGAAACAGGTGGCAACATCGTTATTTTAAATGGAACATCCTATATATTATATTATTTTATATTTCCCTATACAATTCCACGTATATTTTGTATAAAATGTCATATGTCTAAATTCAATTATTGTTTTGAGATATTGTCAAGTGTAGGAAAATCAAAGGCGACAAGTCTTCATAAAATCCAGGAGGGCTACATTTTATTTTCACACAATTCTAAAAAGGGGTTTTTGTTATGATAAATTATAATTACTTACACTATCATCTTTACTTAAGGGCAGGCTCTCTAGGGGTAAAGGGCTATTGATTGGACCCGTACTTGGTGCCGTTACTGACTAGTATCGGCCTAGTGGGCTGGACCGAATGGTCTCGACCCAATGGGCGAGACCTAGTGGTGCCGACCCAATGGTGGTGACCTAAATGGTATCTTCTGCATAGTACTGGCTTGCTATTTATATTACTTAACTGGGTTAGTCTAATGATTTGTAACAAAATGCAAGCTCGGTATTATGCTAAGATAGCATTCTTTGCAGTTTATGTTTTGATAATAAATAACGGGGTCAGTTGGTATGTTTAATATTAATTCTTTAAATAATAAAAATGGAATTTTGGAAAAAATAGGATATTGATATATTATGTCTATATATGACAATATTGACTTTTAAAATATGCCATGTTCAGACTTTTATAGGCTGTAGCATTGGAACGGCGCATCTAGGAGAAAAATGGTTATCACCTAGAAATCTTAGGTTTTTATTCTCTATCGAAAAATACCAACTTCCAGTATAGGAAGTTGCAACAACAGAGTGGTGGAAACCAGTGTTCTCTAAGATGCGCCGTTCCAGTGATATAGCCTGTCAAAGTCTGAAAATGGCATATTCTAAACGAAATTATCTCAAAAACAATTGAATTTAGACATTATTTACAAAATATACGTGGGATTGTACAGGGAATTAGAAAATAATATAATATATAGGGTGTTTTATTTAAAATAACGATGTTGCTACCTGTTCCGGCAGAAGCGCAACGCCGCTTTGCTAAAAATATTTTGAAACGATATACCATGGTTGTTTATCTGAGCAACCAACTTTTTGAAGAAAACGTATCATCCGTTTCCCATAAACGTCTAACGTTCCATACGCCGTGAAACACCCTGTATATTTATTTTATAACATTTTTCTATAGAAATCAAATTGGTGTACCGATGTCAACGTCTTAAAGACGAACTATCGACGGTCGATAATAAGAGAAGCTAATATCAATTTAATCTGTATTTGACTCTTTTATGTCTTCTTTTAATTTCTTTAAACAACGTTTAATCTAGGGGAAGATGATCTTGTTATTGGTGACATTTTGCAAACCAACAAAATCCCTCTAAACGCTATTTCAAACGCGATTTTCTCGGAATCCACACAAACAATTTTGTAAAAACCTGTTTCATATTCAGCGCCAATTATTATTATTTCCACCGAATCGAAAATCCGGTTTCAGCTATCAGCCAGTGCGAAGATTTTACGGCCTGAAAAATCGATTAGCGGGAGTTTGCTGGCGCCCATATTAAGGTCAGAGTGGTTTGTTAATATACTGCATTATATAAAAGGGCTTTGGAAATAGACTACTGTGTACAATATTTTCCAGGTAAATGTTTTAAATTTGCGATACAAACACGGGATTTTATTGGCTTGCAAAATGTCACCATTATTTTCTTTTTATATAATTGAGATATAAAGGTGAGAAGCGGTAAAATGTAGCGATCAAAATATTCAAAATAATTTATTGTATATCGTTTTTAGGATTATCAATGTCAAAAGAACAAATTTGTTCAATAAGTAAAAATAGTATTTGTTATAAATGACGAGTTGAAAATATCTAACCAATAATGATTGACTATTTACCGACAATACTAATATCAATAGCATTAAATACTAGTAATCAACAATAGATTATAGAGGTGTATATTGCACAGTCTGAATACATTTGAATGCACATGAACATTTCCGAATTAATCTCATTTGCCAGAGTCGGAGTTTAAAATGAACTGCGACTGTAAACATGGAATTGTGTGTAGGAATGAAGTTATTATAGCTATTAAATCTAATGACGTGGGGACTAAACATTTAGCTATGCGATAAGAATAGAAGCAAGAAAGTAAGTAGGTATTGTATGTGATCGTAAAATTAGTAGTTTGAACAGCTTTTTTCTTTCATAGTATCTTTATTTATTATACAGGGTGCTACAAATTCGCGTGCGTACACGAAAACGGTAAGAGATACGAAGATGGTTAAATTGAGGCAAAGTTGCGTATTTTGGGGCTTAATAATTTGGTGAAAGAAAATTCTAAATATTTGGAATGCCTTCGGAGATCCGATCTGAAAAAAACCGAAATTTTCAGTTTAGGTTTTTAATTTTTTGCGCCTTTATTTTTGACTTGAAAAAAACAAGAAACACTTTTTATAGCCGTTTTTATGATTTACAACATGGTCTTTTAAATTTTTTTTTTTTAAAGGCATCGACTGCAGTGGTCATTAGCCTTTTACATATATATTTATAAATTTCTCGGATTTGCATCCGGAGTTCACGTAATTTAAATTTTTTTTATTAGCTCTGTTTTATTTAGGAAATTAATTGTTTTCAGGCAGAGTTGATCGGTTTTTAAACATTCTTGCAGCGAATCTGGTAGGGAGCATTCATTTCTAGCTTGTGCATATTTTGGGCAAACAAGGATTAGATGTTCCACAGTAAGTTGGACGTTACATGTATCGCACATTGGTGGTCTGGAGCCGCACAGAAGGTAACTAGATGTGATATGAGTATGGCCAATTCTCAATCGAGTAAGTGCAACTTGTTCTCTCTTTTTCTGTGATGGAAAAGGTAATATTTCATCAACTTTGTTCTTTATATTTTTCAATTTATGGTTGCTATCGTTTAATTTGTCTCTTATTTTACTTTTCAGGTGCATTTTTATGTCGTCAGGTCTTAAATTTCAAATGCGACGTTCCGTTCTTTGGATACTACCATCAAGTCAATTTTTTTAAATACGGACCTGGATTTTTAGTTTTAGGGACTTATAGGCTTTAGAAACCTAATACAATTAAAATATTTTAAAAATTTTAAGGTTTCGTCATCAAATAACACATCAATATTTAAAATTATCTCTTTTTACAGATTACGGTCGTGGCAATTATTTTTAGGATTAAATATTAAAATTGCATTACAGGAAGTGAGACGTATGGTTTTAGTCATTAATTATTTTAATAAAATTAGTCAGACAGTTAAGGTCAAATATTTCAGCAGGTCAATAAAACACATAGTTTTTAAAGCATGGGAAGTAATTATATTTTTTATTAATGTTTTTACATTATATCTTATCATAACACTTTCGTATAATTTTGTCCTGACACCTCAAAATATTTTAAAATAGAAAAAGGGACAGTCATGAATGAAAAATAGGTACATAGCAGTGAAGTTGAAACAAAAATTTGAAGGTTCTAGGGCAAAACTTTAAGACAGATAATAGTAATCGCTATCTATAACAATTTTTTCTTACTGGATAATACATCTAAAAAAAATAGTGAAATCATAAAGAAAATGAAAACATTTAATAACATGTTAATTTAATACACACTAATTTGTATCGTATTTTATTTATAGGTGTCTAACTAAAAAATCTTAAAACTATAATAAGGACTAAAAATTATTTAAATAATTTACAGGGCTGTAAGGAAATAAATTGATATTTTTAAATGTATTATTTGATGACGAAACATTAAAATTTTTAAAATGTTTTAATTGTATTAGGTTTCTAAAGCCTATAAGTCCCTAAAACCGTAATAAAAAATCCAGGTCAGTATTTAAAAAAATTGACTTGATGGTGGTATCCAAAGAACGAAACGTCGCATTTAAAAATTAAAAGTGTTTATTGTTTTTTCTAAAGTCAAGAATAAAGGCACAAAAAATTAAAAAACAAAACTGAAAATTTCGGTTTTTTTCGGATATCTCCGAAGGCATTCAAAATATTTAGAATTTTCTTTTACCAAAATACGCAAGTTTGCCTCAATTTAACCCTCTTCGTATCTCTTTCCGTTTTTGAGATCCCCATGCGCGCACGCGAATTTATAGCACCCTGTATGTATTTATAATGTTAACCTATTTACTATGTGTAATTACATTTCATAATTGGTACAGCAGGCCTATGCTGGCCAGGACAAGCACTAGTGCGCACGCCCTAATGGGGTTGACGTTAACCCTAGTGGTAGTACAAAAATGTGACTTGCGTAGCTTTAGCTTGGTCAGTACCGGTAACTCATTCGCTGCTATGAAAGGATATTTTTAGTTTACACTTTTAAAATTTATTTGGTTACGATTGCTGTTTTCTGAAATTTTTGCACTTTGGTGCTTGCTGGAAAGACGTTTAAAAAAAAACAGCATAAATTTATTCAGGTACAAGCTAGTGCTATTTTATCTATAGAAATTGATTTTCTACAGATTTAAAATTATTAATTGCGTTGGGTACGAGGGGCTTAGGAATGGGCAGAGTGCTTTTTTAAACCGGTAATTGGAAAAATGTTAATTATACCTCTTTTGCCGGAAAAGAAGGAGCCTGTGGTAATTGAGTTTGTGTAATTTTTTGTCTGTGCGTCTTATATGTATTATGTTTTGTGTTAGCGGTGCGTTTTGTTTATATGTTTAAAAGTTTGTCGAAATATCGTGTACCTTTTTCATAAAATATGGTGTATTTGTACGGTGATGTAGATGTATTATTGGTGTCCGTCTGCGTGCTTCTAGTATTTGTTTAAGTACTATCTTTTGTAGTTTCTGTAGTCTGTTAACCTGCTCGTTGGATATGCTGAACCATACAGGAGTAATAGGTCATTATTGGTCTAATTAGTTGATTAAAGATTGTCTGTTTGTATTGTTGCGATAGAAAAGATCCGTAATTTAATAGTTTGTATAGTTGTCTTGTTATGTTATAGTATTTTTGTGTAATGTGTATGAATTTTAATTTTATGACCAGTACAACCCCTAGATATTTGATTTTTTCTTTGGGTTCTACTGGAGTGTTGTTTACTATCAAGTGTTGATTTTTGTGTGTAGTGTGTTTTTCGTGTTATGTTAAGGCATTCACATTTTTGTCTCCATTTATTTCCAATTTCCATTTCTTATACCATGGAAGTAGGATATTTAGGTGATTATATATGTGTTAAGTGAATAAAATGTTCATATCGAATTAGGAAGTAAATTGAGCTCGACGCCTCATTTCATACTAAATATTAAAAAAAATATATATTTAAATCGGACATAATAACTTGGCATTTTAGTTTGCTGTGAACTTGTGGCAGAGCTAATAAAAAACAATTGAAAAAAAATTCATTTTGTTGGCAAATTACATCGTAACATATTTGTAGATTGGGGGATTTCCTATATTTACACAAAATCACATCATAACAGACAAAGAGCAATATATTTATTAATAAAAAGGGAAAATTCCTTTTTCTAAATCATATTCTTTACCGATTGCGTAACAAACCCTTTTTTGTGTGGAAAACAAAACGACAACACATAACCTTAAAACCATTAGTAATCCACCTTAGAAAATGGATTTATTTTTTCTAAAAATCTTAGAATTTTGTTAATTTTCTCTGGTTTAATGTACTTATACTTATTTATGTAGGCGCTTATCTTTATTTTTTATCATTTAATTTTTCATTTTAAGATTTAACATTTAATTTTCTATATCTGTTGCGTATAATAAAGGTAAATATAATAAGGTTGACAACAAAGCAAGTAAGTACTAACGTTCATTTTGTTTATACAATTTATGCAATAAATCTTTTAATATAATTTTTGAGGAATGTGAATAATAAAATTTTTTTTTATATTCACCTGAAGATGATTGGAGATGCTTACCAGTTGAAATGTAGCGATTCAAAACAAATAAAGACAATGGAAGTCTAAAACTCTACTGCCGTTCAAGAAACGTCATTATCTTCAACCTTCAAACAAACACAAGTAAATCTTGGTTACCGGCACTTTTCATTAAACACATTTTTAAAAGATTACATCAAACATACCACTTCAAGAACTGGAAATAAATGATTATTATCGGTCTTTTAACATAAATAAATGTCCTTCATGTCATTGTTATAACAAATTAATTATATCAACACCATCCCTGAAGAATACCTAAAGTACCGGGTCGAGAATTGCCCCAGGTGGGTACTTAAATGATAATGAGCTATACATGCAATGTCTGGTCTAGGGTCGAAGTTTCTTGCAAAATTATTAATTTGACCTTTAATTCCTAGTAGATACCTGAGCAAATATGGTAGTTGTTTATTTTAATGCCTTCTAAACACAGCTAAAAAAGAAGTATCAACTTAGGAATCACACACCCTGTATAATGGTTTTATACTTATTATTTAATCTTAAGTACCCAATAAGCTGGAGGTGTTCATCAAGAAGATAGAGCGCACTGTAGTTTTCTAGATACCTTGTTGGAAGCTATGATAATGAATTTACAGTAAGCTAATAAAGAATATCCCTGTGTCATATAAGCTTATCGGCCGGCGAAAATTTTCAAATACCTTTTTTCAAAAAAGTCAAAAATAAAATACTTACATTCATTTATTACACTATAGACCAAATACGTTTCTGCCTAACTTGCCCGTTGAATAACAATCAGAAAACGTCTGAGTGTAGGATGAGCCGGCAGGGGAAAGCGTTCTGAGTATATTCTCGAAGCAGCAGCCGCACTTTGACGACACCCGCCGTAAATTAGCACCATATCTACTAGTTCATTGTTTTCAAATTTGACCATTTTCACGTGTCACCAATTTAAAATTAACTTGCTTCAGAAAAACACACCGCAGTAGATTGCTAAATAAATAACTCACTAACGACCCGTATATTGCATAACTAATAAGACAAAAACAACACAAAGTATAGCAGGCTACGTTTTGATGACCAGGCCCGCACTTAGATTTTTTACTTCTGTATCTCTCCTATTTTTAATTTTTAAAAAAAGGTATTTCAAAATGTTGTTTATTTTAATGCCTTTTATACACAGTTAAAATAGAAGTATTAACTTAGGAATCACCCTGTATTTATAATTATACCAAATATGTATTTCAAAAAATAGACTACATTGAATAAGGTAAATATGGCCTTTTTTTCTAAAATTGTTTTGGAAATGCCATATACAATTAAATTTTAAAGTCACATTTTTTAGTAAACAAGCTCCGTAAATTTTAAAAATGTAGAAATATGCAAGGTGTTCTGTTAAAAATATTACTCTATATCGGCTCACTTTTTAATTACTTTGTATAAACCAAAATGATTTAAAATTTTAGATCTAAGCTGTCTCTTATGTTTCATATAAAACCCTTTTTTCTATCTGCTATAGTTGTCAAGCTACCGTTTTTCCACTCATCGTTGAGACACCCGGTATATTCGTGAAAAAATTATTTATTCCATCTCAAACATCTGCATTAACCACAATATTCGGAGTTTACCATTAGTAGTTCAGTTAGTATTTTAACTTCCGGAAGTTGTATGCTAATATGAACTGGTTCTAATGCAGAAGAGCGCAGCGATACAGTCATGTGGCGCGACATGCACATAACCATTATTAATGCATTATGCACCGTTCCCACGTAATGAAAACAAAGGAATTTTGAAGGAAAATTAGGCTTGTTTTATCTTACCAAAGTAAAAAGTTAATTTATAATACATTACACAAAGATTAAGAATGAATCATCATTGAATTATACCCAATAAACTTTATACGGTATGTCACTTCGTATACAGTATGTAGGAAGAGGACAAATGAATCAAAGATACAAAAAAAGTCATTCTTTAGAAAAGTTCTTGCTTGCAAAATAAATTAGAATATTGTTATGAAAAATGTATTTTGTCGACAAAAAAACTCTAAAACGATGTATACCTACACAGGGTGACTCCTAAGTTAGTACTTCTTTTTTAGCTGTGTATAAAAGGCATTAAAATAAACAACATTTTTAAATACCTTTTTTAAAAAAACTCAGAAATAAGGTACTTACATTCATTTATTACACTATGGATCAAATACGGTCCTGCCTAACTTGCCTAAGAAACTGCTAAGAAAACTTCTGGGTGTAGGATGAGCCCGTGAGGGAAAGCGTTTTGTGTATAAGCTCGAAGCAGCAGCCGCACTTTGACGACACTCACCGTAAATTAGCACCATGTCTACTAGTTCATTGTTTTCAAATTTTACCATTTTCACGTGTCACCAATTTAAAATGAATTTGCTTAAGAAAAACACACCACAGCGGATTGCCAAATAACTGACCACCTACCCGTAAATTGCATGACTAATAAGACAAACACCATAAAGTATAGCAGGCTACGTTTTTATGACCAGACGCGCACTTAGATTTTTTACTTCTGTATCTCGCCCATTTTTATGTTTTTTAAAAAGAGGTATTTGAAAATGTTGTTTATTTTAATGCCTTCTATACACAGCTAAAAAAGAAGAATTAGCTTAGGAATCACCCTGTATATTTAAGCGTAAAAAAATACCTTGTGTATGATATTCTACCAAAATATTGAATATGTATAGAAAGTTGATGTTGGTTTTAGAAAACTTAAACGCTTTAACGACAAGAGGACCTAGGCATGTAAAAAGTAGTGACAAGAATGTATTTAGAGGTTTTAAAAAAATGTGTGAATTAAAAAATTACATCAGACTTAAGAAAATGCAACATTTTAGTTTACTCAAAAGATGCTAAAAACGAATTATTAGCATATATTTTGCTGTATCCGAAATGTATGCCTTTACCCAGTACATTGCTTTAATTAATTGTAATTGTAAATTCACATTGAGATGCATAATGTATTAATGGCATGTGAGTGTGCATGTCAAGCCACATGACTGTACTGGCTGTGCACTTCTGTAGATCAACACACTCGCTCCTGTTAGAATAATGTTCGAAAACTGGAATGTAAAACAAAGTATATTCTTGTTCGGGGTAAACAGCAAATAGTGTGTTGTCATTGCAGATGTTGTTGGTACAGACTTAACATTTACATTGTTAGTCAAAAATCTCTTAATAAAGCTCAAAATAGTTGTAGAAAAACTGTTGTTTATCAACTGCAAATATTAATTGGGGCTCTTAACGACACTTACCAGCCCCACCATTTTGTTTAAAAAACTATCATATGATCTTAGTAACAACAGAGGATTACCATAATACTTCTGACGAGTGCGTTAGTTGCGGGCAGCATTTTCAGTTGTATTTTAAGTCCTTGAGTATAGTTGCCGATATTTGTAAGCAAAAAAACACGTGTTATTGTATCGTCCATTTTACGTCAATAGAAAAATAAGGACATTCGCTTTGAGTAAGTATAAATAGTCTTTCAGTGATAGTATATTTTTTCTTGAATACGAGTATTGATATTGACTAAGATATCGTATTTTTAAAAAATTCACCTGACTTTACAAAATGGGCGCAAAACATACTGATACCATATGGTATCACTGGGCGGTTACGCTATATATATATATTTTTTGACAGGCATGGATTTTCATTGTCTGAAGCTTTAGACATAGCATACGCTAGTGACGATGCGGAAAAATCAAATAAGACGAAATATTTATCGAGCCCCCTGATCCCAATGTCGACACCAATGAAGATTCCGCTAACGAAGACGACGGAGGCATGCTAAATAACTTAACAGGTCGACAATTACGTGCACCTGTGGAAATAAAATTGACGAATAATGCACGTTTAGGCAATAATTATGACGACTTTTTTGCAGAAAGTCCTAACCAATCATTTTCAGCGCCGGCTAATGAATCCGTAACCGAATCATCTTCTGCATCGACCTCAAAAGATACGTATTGTCCAGAATCAGAGAACAACGACTGGATTCGAAATCGTCTAGCTTAGAAACCAGATACTGTCTGGATTAAAGGCGACATTGAACCTGGAGCCCGCTCATTTCCAGTAAAAGATGATGTCTTGTACAGACATTTTTGAGCTATTTTTTGTCAACGATATCATGCAGCAATAAACAATTCATGGTTTCTGTATAGAAAGAATCACAACAAAACCTCCAACATAGAGTTTAGATGGGAGTTGGTCCAAGTATACTTAGCACGTTATGGTGTACCGGCAAAATCGGCAGGTCCTGCAAAAACGTCTGTTTCACGCACACTTCTGCCAGGTATTCGATATGACGGTATGCATCACTACATTGCTTTATGTAATAGACGCCGTTGCGCTGAAAATGAATGCAAGAATTTTGGTAGAACTAAGTGTGATGTAGGTCTTTGTGTAGTCTGTTTTGCCAATTATCACACAATGTAAAAATTTACTTTTAATAATTCCATAAATAAATACATATGTATTTTAAAATTGTAAGTATTTGTATTTTACAGTATCATATGCGCCCAGTGATACCATATGGTAGCAGTCATTTTCTTAAAAACTGACATAAGACATTTTGTAAAATATATTTTTTTGTGCATTCCTACCTCAGAAAAGTAAAAATATGTAAAATAACTAACAAAAAATAAATCTGGGCTTTAATGGATTAAGTAAAAAAACATGGTTCCATAGGGTACCAAATAAAAAATTTGTAAGAACCATATCACGTATAAGATGTTTTCATGGTTTATTTTCCAAACACATGAAACAAATTGGTATAACAAATACCGATAAATGTGAATGCGGTAAAACGGGAGATTTGTAACATATTGTTTTGAGTTGCACAATATTTAAAGTTTCTAAGAATAAACTTTTTTAAAATTTATTAACCTTAGTAAGTTTTATAATAAATTTAAAGTTTATACTAGCACTAAACAATATTTAGATCTATAAAATGTTGTACCAATTTCGGATAGATACCCATTTAAAATTGTAATTACTACTTAAATTTTTATTATTAATTCTTTTTTAATTATATATATATTTATATCAATATAAGTTAAATGGTTAAAAAAAACAAAAAAAAATACAAAAAGTTAATAAGAAAATAGAGTTAATATTAAAAAAAGGGAAAAAAACAATTCAAAAGAAGACAAATAATTTTTTAAAAAAATGCAAAAACATTCTAAAATTAAATTTGAAAAAAGTAGAGAACAGTGGAAAAAAATAAATAAATTAGTTTTGTTACAATTAATTAGCATTGTAAGCAGATGTAAGTTAGATTGTTATTAGTATATTAGTGCACAAGCACTAATATACATCTTATGTACAACATAAGATGTCAAATTTAGAAAAATTGAAAAAAAAGAGAGATGTTGGTCATTTGGTTTAAACCAGTGCCATAAAACAAACACATACACACAATGGCCGTAATATGTTCGCGGCAATTGGTCTGTGAAACCAGAAATTGAAAAAAAAAGAAAACACTACAAACGGAATTGTTAACTTGCGCATCTTTTTAAAATCAGCGCAAAATAATTGTTTCCAATTTATTTAACTGGACGCTATATTGTTACTTGTGTTTACAATATGTATATTATTACTTTTTACACCATGTGTAGATGGATGATATGCAAGTCGTGATGTATATTCAATTTGCAAGTATATGATACACACACATACAATTACTGGCTGGATGCACGTCGCATGTCGCAAATACATAATCATAAGAAAAACAAAAAATAAGATAAGTTTGCTATTAATTAAAGGGTCCTGTCAATTGACATAAAATTCGTTTTGACGTTTGTCATTTTAAAGAACTTAAATTTTACGTGTGTTAATCAGGACATGACTCGAATTAAAAATTATGTCAGAAGCTGTGACATGCCAGCAATTGGACGGACTATATCACTTTTCAAAAATGATTTGAATATGTATTAGTTGTTTTGATATGTTCTTAAACTAAGCTTAGTACACTGCTTTCTATTTATTTTAAATTTATTCAAAATTGCGCATTGATAAGCATGTCGTGCATGTGTCGACCCAGATGCCCGCATTCGCCTGGGCACTTCTATAACCCAATACGTTTTGCTACTGGAATAATTTTTGGAAGTTAGAATATAAAACAAACTATGTGCTTATTTAGGATAAACAGAAATGCAGATGATGTCCCTATAGATAATAGTTATAGGCTAAGTTGTCAATAGAATACAAAATGGTTCATAGAAAAGTTTTAGTTTACCGGTAAATATTTATTCAGATTATTTAAGACACTCAGCTATTGTAGATTTTAAAGTGATTTTGAGGTCTTCATACTGGGTGATATAAATTCGTGCGCTTACAGAGGAATCTCGACAACGGCAAGAGATATGAAGATTGTTAAATTAAGGCAGAAGTATGTTTTGGTACATAATAATTTGGTTAAAGAAAAGTATAAATATTCCGAATACTTTTGGAGGCTGAATTTAAGTTTTGATTTAGTGAGACCAAATTTTTGACTCGGAAAGAAGCAAATAAAAACACTTTTCTATAGCTTTTTTATGTTATACAAGACGGCGTTATGAGTTCTTCAACTCGACAGTTCATTACTGGATACCAACGTCAAGTTATTTTTTTTAAATTGAAATGGAATTTTAAATGCTTCTTTAGAAACTTCTAAGCTTTAGAAATTCAAACAAAGCAAATCAAAGGTTTTAAAAGTGTTAACGTTTTGTTCTTACATAATACAATCTAAATTAGGTAAGGTTACTTTTTAATCATAAACTAATAAAAAAATACTACTAAGAATAGAATTACAGTATTCACAGTGGTTCTTTATTCGTGCATCATTGTTTAACGATAATGCGACAACGTGATTTACAACTCCCTATCTTTCTTTATTCTAATAAAGAAGGAGAATAAAAACACAACCGACTATTCGATGGCTCTATACTTCGGTCGTTGCCAATGAAAGGTTCTAGACAGAGAAAAATTGTAAGGAAGAGTTGCAATATGATTTGACTATTTAATTTTATTATTTTTTGAAGTTTGTTCATTGACTTCCGACGTCATCAATTTTTCGTGTGAATTATATCACCCTTCGTATATCATCGCCTTACAGTATAATATTGCATATTTTATATTTTTCTGAATAAGCATATATCTGTTAAGACTGTTAAGATGCTCCTGAGAATATTCAGTCGAGTTTTGTATTGTCACGTTATAACATATTTTTAATATTTTTGTAAACTTAGTTTTTTAGTTGAAAATAATTTTTTTTAAAACAAACTTCTCTTGTCTAAGCGGTAATAGATACGAAGATGGTTGAATCAAGGCAACGTTGCGTATTTTGGGGCTTAATAATTCGGTGAAAGAAAATTAAAAATATTCCGAATACCTTTGGAAATATCCGAAAAGAACCGACCTTTTTTGTTTCGGTTTTTTATTTTTTGCATTTTCATATTTTACTTATACAATTTAAAGGTTTTCAAAATTTTAACATTTTGTCATATAATAACATATTCAAATCCTTTCTTTACTATTACGGCCCTGATAATATTGTTTGTGATAACTTTAATATTAAAATTTCATTACAGGAAGTTATGGGGTTTTGAGGTTTATAATATCAATAAAATTTACCGTAATAATAATCTGGAAGTAAAGTAAGTGGCATGAGAAGTAATTTTATTTTTTATTAGTATTTTATTTATTTTATTAATATAACATTATATCCTAAGTCCTATGGTTTTGGCCTTGGACCTAGACCGAAATAAAGTAAAACAGAAAAAAATTAAGGCTCCCGAGTGAAAAAAAATTAACTGAAGTGTGAGCCTAGTTATGTTACTGTGATGCGATCATGTTTGTTTCGAAAACGATTTAAAAATTGTTTGACTGCTTATAAGGTCTGATGATGCTAGTTTCAGGTGAAACATGTAACAAAAATAAACACAAATATTTCAGACCGTGACTTTTTTTTTCTCACAAAATATCAAGCGGATTTTTCGAATCAGAATATTTTTTGTTTAGTTTAGCTCTAAATGTTCAGGACCTTAATAATATAAAAAGATAATACTAAAAAGTGGGTTATTAGATGACAAAACGTTAAAATTTCAAAAATCTTTAAATTGTATTAAATTTACAAAGCTTTTAAAATTTCAGGCCCGTTTTTAAAATATTTGACTTGAGATTGATATCTAGAAAATGAAACGTCAAATTTAAAAAACAAATAATAACATCTTGTAGAACATAAAATACGGCTATGAAAGAGTGTTTTTGTTTTTTATTTCCAAAAAAATAAAAACCAAAACTAAAAATTTCAAAAATATTCGGAATATTTAAAATTTTCTTTCGTCAAATTATTAGGCAATACGCAACTCTGCCTTAATTTAACCATTATTATATTTATTATCGTTCTCGAGTTCCCCTTGTACGCACACGAATTTGTAGCATACTGTATAACTGCTACTACTAAAACTTGCATTACATCGTACATTATAAATAGATGTAAAATACAAGGGATTTCGATCTCTTTTGCGCCCGTAAACAATAATAACTTGCTTAAGTTTACATAGTAAATTCAGCTACTAAAGATAAATGGGAATTTGCTTATATGACGTTGCTTTAGCTAAAGCGTGTTTTATAACTCGAAAACGAATCTTCCTATTTACAATTTCTTCAAGCGGGGTTATTGTAAAAGGACTTTACAAAAACCTACCACATATTCCTTAGTTCAAAATAAGCCAATTTAAGTTGATAATTATGATAAAGTTGCTTAGTTAAGGTACTGTACAGTTACAGGGTGTAAGAAATTCGATGCTCAGCATGGGTGTCTCGGAAACTATAAGAGTTGCAAAGTTGCGGAATTGAACAGCAATATCAGAAAAACAAAATTAGGCCTTCTGTTTTACTTTTTGAAATATGAGTTTGTGTTTTTTTTTAAATTTATTTGACTTACTTTAACCGGTACAGAAAGACAAATACAATATTGTTAAAGAAAAATTTTAGCCTTGTACGATTGTATTTTCAGAACGTCGCTACAACGTTTCGTTTTTGTTGAACTGTTAACAATTCTAATTTTTTAAATACGGACCTGCATTTAATTTTTTGACATCCCTTTACGCCCTTAATTCAACCATGTATTAGACTAAATAATTTTTAGATGTTTTGATGTTATCTTTACATCATCAAGAATTTGATACATATTATTAAATAAATTTGTTTACTATTAATAAAAATACCAACTTGTTATTTTTATCTTTTTAGGATTTTAGTTGTTGATTTATTATAAAAACGGTGCTTTTTTTGTTTAAGAATTTTTGATATGATTTTTTCGAGGAAATTATTATTAATTAGCGATAGTTTGATTTTCTATATTCGATATTCTACTGCTGACAATAATACAGTCAGTTAGACTGGTAATGACACTCTTTATTTGATTTTTAGGATGACAAGAATTTAAATAGCGGCCGAACCAGATTTTTTTAGTAAACCATTTAGTTAACATTATTATTATGCTTTAAGTCTTTAAATAAAGTAAGATTAAGAAAGTGTATTTCATTGTTTCTTTCAACTTCTGCAGTAAATTGTAGTTTAGGTGAAATTTATTAAAATCTTCTAAAAACTCGTTGGTTTTGTCGTTTGGTTAAGTTTTCATCTACAAAACTTTTAAAGAAAGTTATATTGTAATTTCATTTAGAAATTAATTAATTAATTAAATTACTAGCTGTGCTACTGTGTAAGATATAGGGAACCGAATCGATCTATATATAGAAAACTATACATAGGAAAATTTTGAAAATTTGACAGTATGCTGATGCTAATAGGGGCGACCGGGCTAAAATATTTTCATAATGGTGGCACTTCCGGTTATACCGGAAGTAAGTGTCAACTTGCTTATTTTAAATGGGATACCCTATATATTATTACATTTTTGCATTCTACGCAAGATTATAGGCAGATTTTATATACCATATCCTATACCTATGTCTAAACGTTTTTGACATATTTAAATTTTTATGTCAAAAATGACGTTTGCAAGCCTTAGAATAATTATCAATTCTTTCTATAAGGAAGCCTTATTTATTTAATTTAAGTGGGATTTCTTGTTATAAAGGACCTGCTTTAATAGATTTTTTATAATATTTTAATAACTATTAATACAGGGTGTTTAAAAAATAAGATTAAAAATGAAATTGAAAACACTGCAAAAAGTCTAGATTTTCAAATAGAAACACCCAAATTTTATAATTATTTCTTATTTAGCATTAAAAATAAGGGTAAGTTTGTATAATGTTGCATATCCCAAACATTTTTAGTTTTCGAAATATTGCCAATTTAGTATTTTTATAAGGCGATTTCTCTGCAGATTTTAAGTTCAGTTACTCTTAGTTTGCTATGACGGCGTTGAAAAACAATCAACTGGGCGTTTAAATTATACAAACGAAGATTATTTCAACGTATTTATTATTTATGGAGAATGTTATAAAGTTATATCAAGAACATGTAACACATTTGCCATTCGATATCCGCAAAAACAGAAGCCATCACAATGTGCTGTTATTAAAATTATAGAAAATTTCAAGAACTTTGGATCCGTCAAGGTAATAGTGCAAAGAAATAAACCTCTTGTTAATGATGACAATATTGAAATTGCTATTTTGGGATATTTTGCGGCATATCCAACAATGTCAGTAAGACAAGCTGCGTTAGAGTCAGGATTATCCAAGTCGATAATTAATAGGATATTATGCAAGCATAAATGGCATCCATACAAATTTACCAAAGTCCATCATTTAAAAGAAGCTGATTTTCCAAGACGAGTGGCATTCTGTGAATTCATCTTAACTTGGACGCAAGGTAACATTGGTTTTTTGTAAAATATCATTTGGACAGACGAAGCTAAATTTACAAAAAATGGTTCCTTTAATCGACACAATTCCCGTTTTTGGAGTGATTCAAATTTAAATGTGTTTGGAGAGCTAAATTTTCAAGATTCCTGGCAGTTTAATGTTTATTGTGCGGTAAGAAATGACGGCGTCATAGCACTACATTTTTATCAAGAAAATTTAAATGGTAAGTTAGACGTTTTGTAATTTTCTAGATATAAAATGTACTTATTTACTTGTAGGTGAAGGCTATTTGCACATTTTACATAATTTTGAAACTGACTATTTAGACAATTTGCCGCTTGCTGTACATAGAAACCTCTTTTATCAGCATGATGGCGCACCTGCACATGGCACCTACCTCATCGACAATTTTTTAAGAAATGCTTTTGATGTTCGATGGATTGCCAACAATGGTCCTTTTCTTTGGCCAGCCCGCTCCCCAGATCGTACAGTGCTCGATTTTTTATTTGGGGTACAATTAAAGATCGAGTTTATAATACTCCGATAACAACTATTGAAGATTGCATACAGCGAGTAAGGAATGAATTTTCAAATTTAAGTCCCGCGTCAATAAGAAAAGCGACTTATGAACAAGTGCTGCTTAGATGCGAAAAATGTCTGGAAGTTGAAGGACGTCAGTTTGAACATTTACTGTAAAATTTGGGGGTTTCCGTTTGAAAATATAGATTTTTTACAGTTTTTTCAATTTCATTTTTAAACCTATTGTTTGAGTACCCTGTATTAATAGTTCCAAAGTTCTTGAAATTTTCTATAAGGTTATTAACAGCACATTGTGATGGCTTCTGTTTTTGCGGATATCGAATGGCAAATGTGTCACATGTTCTTGATATAACTTTATCACATTCTCCATAAATAATAAATAAGTTTAAATAATCTTCGTTTTCCCAGGCATGATTATTAATAGGGTTTAAATGGTAAGTGACAGCTTCACAGATTTTCTTAGCATTTGATTGTTTTTCAACGCTGTCATTGCCAACTAAGAGTACCTGTACTTAAAATCTGCATAAAAATCGCCTTATAAAAATACTAAATTGGCAATATTTCGAAAACTAAAAATTTTTGGGATATGCAACCTTACACAAACTTACCCTTATTTTTAATGCTAAATAAGAAATAATTATAAAATTTGGGTGTTTCCATTTGAAAATCTAGACTTTTTGCAGTTTTTTCAATTTAATTTTTAATCTTATTTTTTAAACACCCTGTATTAATAGTTATCAAAATATTATAAAAAATCTATTAAAGCAGGTCCTTTGAAACAAGGAATCCCACTTAAATTAAATAAATAAGGCTTCTTTATAGAAAAAATGGATGTATAGGATAGTATATAAAATCTGCCTAGAATCTTGCGTAGAATGCAAAAATGTAATAATATATAGGGTGTCCTATTTAAAATAAGCCAGTTGACACTTACTTCCGGTATAACCGAAAGTGCCACCATTATGAAAATATTTTAGCCCGGTCGCCCCCATCAGCATCAGCATACTGTCAAATTTTCAAAATTTTCCTATGTATAGTTTTCTATATATAGATCGATTCGGTTCCCGGTGAGACACCCTGTATAGAAGTTATTTTCATATTGAAAATAATTGTTTTTTAAAGTAAGGTTGATAGCATCTATAAAATGTTTTTGTGTAAGTGTTGTGTATTGCTTTATTTGGTTCCATTTTTGGGTTATTATATTTGAAAATTTATCGTTGGAAATATTAATATATAATGAAACAACCTTCTTATTTATTTATAAGGTTTTTATGCTTATGAAAATTCAACGTCTTTAAATTCAAAAACAGTGTGATAACTTTTCCATTTTAACCTCTTAGAAAACTTAGAGACGCATAAATTGTAAGAACAAGTTATCACTTTCTAATTAAATAATTAAATATTAAGGAGTTGTTGCCGTAAACTTTGTTGTTATTAGCAGGATCACACTAAAATCCCTATAATCCCAGGACAGCGGTAAAGCGGAACTTGCCATCATAACGCCCCAGAGACCTCTAGCAATTATTGATGGTGTTAAGTTAGGCAGTTACAGTTTACAATCACTTAGGTAGCACCTACTTCCTACAGTAACACGTAAACATTACCTATTTACTATAGTAATTAATTTAAACTTATATCTAAAGTGATTTAGATGGATTTGTATCTATCTATTGTATCGAAATAAAATATACATACAATTAGCGATAAGTGAAACTTTGATGCTTAGCGTAATTGACTTTAAAAAATGGTTCAAGGCTTCTTGGACCTATGTTTATGCTGGAAGATATAAATAAATAACGTCTTTAATTAACGAAAAAAGAAAATAAACCGTAAGTCTAAAATTTATTTTATTAAACAAAGAGAACATTTCCTATTCACAGGGTAGAGGCGAAGTCTAGCAATACTGACAAAAAGTTGCTAAGGGAACTGTTGCGGCCGCAGTTCGCGGGTATGTATATGTCGTGGGACCGTTTGATTTTGACGCTGCGAATCGTAGTTACGATGCCGGTGTTTTGCTGGCGCGATAGCCACGGCGGTATAGTATTTTTTAACGAACGCAATCTCTGGAATTCATTTGGCATGTATCGATGATGAAAGAAATGACTTAAGAGGTTGAAATTAAATTAATAGTGGAATGACGGTGAAACTTTCGTTTAAGCCATGGTGGTGCAGCAGCCATCACGACAATATTGATCGTAAAAAATTAATGAAAATAAATATTCTGCTTGATTAGAATATCAAAAATATACTGGAATTATTTTCTCTAACTTCGCACAACCCGCTGCCCTCTAAATGAAAGCAATAAATTACAGATAATAATTATTGACTTTCCGTATAGTCTTTATCAATAAACATTGATCCTATTTACTTTTATAAATAATTCGTAGGTAATTGGAAAAAACATTTTTTGTATTCTGGCTTTCTTAACCGGGGTCTGGGTAAGCCAAAGTCCTTAAAGAGAGTCATAATAATTGAAATTAAAAAGTATTTACCAAGAATCCACACAGCTGTTTCTTAGTTTTTTAATCCAAGATATGTATGTTATAATAAATAATTCTCAAATTGGAATATTTTTTTTTTAATAATAATTTAAAGTGTTTCCTAAATCGCATGTCAAAATTTAAAATAATACTTTTTTACATTTTTTGTAATCACTAGCGTGAGTACTATATTTTAAAGTTTTGTTTTACAATTTCTCCATTAAGTCTACTACCAAAACACATATTTTATTTTATTTTTCAGAATTTTAATTTAAATTAGCTGAAAAGAATTCTGCATCGTGTTAAGATCATTTTTAATATTTATACATGTTTCTTCATACATATTGCAAGAAAAATGATATTTTATATCAACTGCATGTATTTGGAGTTTACAAAAATTTAAGGAAGTTAATATATTGGATATGTGAATAACAAAAAAAATAAATATTTAGAATACAGTCGGGCAAGGGCCTGTCGACATATTAAGCACCGGTTCCCGCAGATCACCGAAGTTAAGCGGTGTCGAGCGCGGTTAGTACTTGGGCGGGTGACCGCTTGGGAACACGGCGTGCTCTTGCCTCAGGGAAGAGCGTAAAATGAATCGACACCTAGCCATCCTATTCACGCCGGACAGGCCGGATGAGATCGGATATCTCGTAGGATAAAGGTGCCGTTTCACACTCCCCAGTCGGTAGATCACATTTGTGGTCGATGACCGGTTCAAGATGGCCTACGTAGTCGGCGAACCGTAAAAAAAAAAAAAAAAAAAAAAAGAATACAGTCTTGAGGTGCTCCAGATAAAATTTCAATAGTGGAAGAGAGTTTATTTTGACCTGTAATTTGTTGACCACGACGATGTAGGTAGAAATTTATTGAGATTAATGATGAGTTGTTAAACCCATAATATTTTAACTCAGCACTTAATAGTTATGATTAATAGTGTCAAATGCCTTATGTCCGAATTCTCCGTAACGCTTCAAGCCGGCTTAAAATTTAATATAGCTTAAATTGGAGACTTAAGCTAAATTAACTTAAAACCCTAAATATTGCAGGCTTAACCTCGCGTCTGCGCCGTATTTGACTTTTCTTTGCTACTGTTGTGTAATATGTTCATATTTTTCGAAGTTAAATATGGAAATAGAAAATGAAATATTTATTGAGAACGATGGAGATATTTTGGATGTTATTGAGTTTGGATTTCCCAAAATAATCTACGAACTAAAAGTATATTATCAACATCATCTTGAAAAAGTAATTTTTGTGGGCGGTCCACCGCCAGTCAAAAAAATGTTCTTTTTCGCCTCTGCCACTTTTTTGCGTAGCTCTTTCTTCTTACTACAGTATGTTTTTTTAGCTGATTAGCATCCCGATAGTTATTTGAAGGATGTACCGCATTAAGGTCTTCCCCAATGAATTTCCACACTTCTTCCCGTTTTTTTTTATGGAAGTACGGTCGGTTTTGTCCTCAAGAGTTATCGCATATTTGTTAGCGATTAATGTGAATAGGAATGATTTTTCTGAATATGTAAAATTACAGCACGTTTTTTTCTCCATTTTAGCAGGAAAAGGAAAATTATGAAAGAAAGAAAATTTTAAGTTAGTTGAAATTTGAAAATGTTTTGAAACCTAAGGTTACCCACAACACAAAGTTAGTAACGATAACACAAAGTAGGCGTACGTAGATTGTCGTTCGTTGCTGCAGCCATTAACTCTTAAAAAAAGAAGAGAATAACCGCATCGTTGCCAGCTTAAAATAAGGCTTAGTTAAGTAACCAGAAATTTTCTACGGTGTTAGTCAAATTTAATTTAAGCCAGCTTTAAAATTTAACACAGCTTAAATTAGGTCCGCTTTATAAAAAAATGGGGAATACGGGCATTAGAGTATTCAAGCAGTATTAGAACACTGGCCAAACCTGAGTCTTAAGCCTCAAGTATATCAGTAGTTTTGGGGAAAGTAATTATTAATTAAGATAAATAAAACGTATTTAAATAGTTTTAAGAGAAGGGACAGAATACTTATAATTCTGAGATCAGAGAATTCTTTGGGTTTGTTATTTTATCCATAAGTCGTCGCTACAAAGCTCCGAAATAAATTAAAATAACTTTCTAAATAGTGTTTAATAGTTTAAGGATACCTATTACAATAAATCCATAATAATTACATTTAAATATTAGTTCCTCGTGCAAAGCTTATAAGTAGTTTACAACTAACTAGGGCAATGTTGTAAACAAACAAAAGTGAACGTGCTAGAGAAATATAAAATATTATCATATTTAAATGAGCAAAATAAATACGTTAGAAGATATTCTACTTATTTTTCACTCTATAAAAGGCATTTCCAGAGGTGTAAATAAATTTCCAAATCTGAAACCAATAAAAATATTATTACGCAATAGAAATTATATTAATTTTTTTTATTTGTGAGTCTATCCAAGCAGCATTTTTCCGACGTTATACAAAGATGGTACTACTTGGGACGTTACATTAGGTATAAATATTAGTCGGCACAACGGGGGTATTGGTAATATTTTAAAACGTTGTAGTTCCATACCCATTTCAATGTTGTAACTATGGCACTACACAACAACTAAGTTTCAGTACTATAAGTATAAAATGGCTACATCGATGCGACCTCGGCCTCATAACCAAGTTTAGTTATTTCTAGTTCTAAACGTTATTTCGGCTTTTAGATTGGTAGCCCGAACTAAAATATTTTTGACATTTTCTTATACGTACTTTTTAAATAATAATAATTTGGTTTATTATATTTAAAATTTAAAAATGACACGATATCTACATTAACCAGCATATACTAAATATATGAAACGCAATAAGTGATAGTTTGCCACTTAGTAGCAGGAGTTTTTTATTTTATTCGTTTAGGTTATATACATAAGAAGGAAAGTATGTAATGGGTACTTATTATAAATAGGAAGGAACAAGTTTACATATAAGAAAAAATATTAGCATTTAGCCGGCTATTAAGTTTTGATGTTAGAATAATCCTCACCTTATCCGTTTTTGCCTTATTTGACTTATAGGTATACGTAAAGGTACGGTAACCCAAAAAGAGCGTCTATAGAATTGGTCCCCTATATGTAGTCATACTTGTATGTATAACTAACACAATGTTAAAAACTGTAATTTGGCCAATGATGACATTTTTCTGTTAATGAAATCCCCCGTTTTGGTTTATGACTTACATAAAGTAGGTACGCAGACAAAAAAAGTGGAAGAAATGGTTCGCTATGATACAATTTTAAGATTAGAAGTTAAGAAAGGTAACCACAACTTTTTAGAAGTTGTACAAGCAAACCTGTGGAAAAAGTGTAGGTTACCGTACTTGGTTAATTGTTAGTTCTATGTTTTTACGTCTGATGGCTATCTTTTGCATTGAGTTTATTCCTACAGATGGTGATACTAAGTTTTCATCATATATTTATTCTTAAAAATATCTTGCATATTTTCGCTGTATTGGGAATTGTTTACAGATTATGGCTTTTTCTTGAGTCCTAACAAGGATGAAACAGACTGTCATTGTCTACCTGTGCCCCAGGGAACCCATTACCTTTGGCGTCCCTTGTACTTTAATGCAAAAAATAGATGAACTACTTTGTCCGCCTGCCGCTTAAACTTTCTTTCTAGGTAACCATAACTTATAAGTTATATTATGTTAAATTATATTAAGTTATGACCCGGTAAATCACTTTTAACTGGAATTTTGCATTCAATGTCACTTTATATAATTATTTTTGACATTTTTTCAATTTTAATCACAGCAGATGTTCTTTTGACTAATTTTCGTAAAGTCGATTTCAACTGGACCTCGAAGAAATATCAAAAATTGTCATTTTATAATGTGGGCTGACAGCAAAGTTCTAGTTAAAAGTGATTTATTAGACGACCATACATGATAGTGCATTCTTACCTCTAAAATCTTGGCTATACTTCTTTTATTAAGCGTACACCCGTCCGGGGATTGAACCCAGGTGGCCTGCGACCGAATGCCGTAGCTCTAAGCTGTCATATAGTAGCTTACACTCTTAAAAATAACATAGTATGGATTACTAAAATTTGGTTCTGACAACTATTTATTTTCGTGAAATCGGACTCAACCCAAAAATTAGTTTGTACAACCAAAAAAAATTGTCGTGATTGAACTGTTGAACTAATTAATAACATTATCCAATCCAACCTACAAATTTTAGTTGTCACAACGAAATTTTATATACGTATATCTAAATTTATATGGTACTACCGCTTTTAAAATTAGTTGTCACAACTAATGTGTAAATATGGAAAATTAAAAGAAAATTTCAAGGCAATATTGTTTTTGTTAATGATGCAATCTACAAATATTGCCAAAGCAATAATTTATTTGGGCCAAACTTGAAATTTTCATAGAGTAACAATTACGTATGTAGTCACAACATTGTGTTTATTATCTTTTTTCTGTACTTTCTAATTGAATCATAAATAAGTAAAAATTTTATATTTTTGTCACTGCAGTTGCACTTTAGAAAGTTTGAATGGACTGCTTAAAACGCATGGCAAAATTAGCAAGTTGATTTGATAGAAATAACTTTAAAAAAAGTCTGTTTCATTTCTAAAAAAAAGTCATATGTAATTTATACTTAGTAACGAAAAATATTCCTTCCTAGGTCCTCTTTTAAATAAAAAAATGCCTTGGTATTACTACTCTATTAAATATGCGTAAACTAATTGAAATAAATTATCAGGGATATTACGGTTTCTTTATTTCCAATGTCCAATGTCCTTGTTTTCTCATGTTCTTTATAATACATACTTATGCAATACAAAACAGAAACACTAGATTTTTCACTTATTTTACTCAACCTTTTGGGTTGTTCAATTGCTTATAGAACTGAATTGTCCTTATTTAAATTTTCTTATCTGCAGCTGCGATTATTAAAAAACCCAAAAAACATCCCCTGGACTTTCTATTTAAAATATACAGCTATATGAAATTTGTTGTACTTGGTCAGATTAAAAAGTCATCAATAGAACAAATAAAAATATTTTAAAGTTATTTCTCATCGGGTCACCTTGCCATGCTTTATAAAATTATCATTTAAACTTTCTAAGGTACAACTGCAATGATAAAAAATAAAATATTTACTTACTTGTGATTTAACTTCCTTTTGCCAATAAGAACGTACACAAGAAATAAAATAAACACAAATAAATTACACCAAATATTGTCACATCCATTTTCCACACAAACAGGGCCATGAAAATGGCCAATTATTGCCTTAAAAACACGAAAAAATGGACAGGGAACCGCAAAAGCACCCTAACATAAACATAACCTCCTGACAGTCCTGGCTAGAATAATATCACATGTCACCCACCGAGCAAGGGCGCCAAGTCTCTGTTGATGCCGTTAGTTATAAATATGAAGAATAATATTACTTGAAAAGAAAAGTAAGTTCTGGTAACTAAGAATGTATCTTAATCAAAATTAACAAAATGATAGGGACTACAAATTCATGTGTTATTACAACAAGCTTAATTGATAAATACTAATTTGTAGGAACCTTGATGTAACATTTAAATAAGATATATACAGAGTAAAATTCAGCTAAACAAAATATTTTATTTCTGCCAACTAATATGAAAACAAGATATTTTCTTTGTTCTGATGGCATCATTTTTTGGTACATATACCCAAGAAAAAAATCTTTTTGTTTTCCTAACTAAAAATAGTTATTTTTGGTAACGTAAACACGAGAACAAATAAAAATTAGTACCAAATACCAAGTCATTTTTAAGAGTGTAGATATTACCAAACGAAAGTCTTAATAGTAATAACATACTGCAATATTAACCTTTGGCCTTACCTTTTGTAAGCAGGATTTCGAATTTTTAAACGTAATAATCTTAAAAAAACACAGTTTTGTCAACTTTTGATGCTTATTCAGGGTTAACACATTTTTTAATTCACCGAATCAACTATTTTTGTTTTAGGACCCAAGTAGTTCTTACGTAATTTACTTTAAAGAATCAGCGAAGCTGTTTGCAAAAAGGTTTAAATAATGTTTACCCGGTGTAGAACAATTTATTAGACGTGGTCTATAAGTTACAATTTTACACAAAGTGCTCCTTCGTCTAGAGCCATAAATTATTAACGTCCTTACCATATACAAATATTAGAAAAATTACTTACTCCCAACCACCAACTATAATTCAGAGCGATATCTTGGAAAAATACAAGTTTAGTGTTTTTATCTATAAATAGTAGGATTTTTAGATACTGCTTTCTTTCACTAATGCTCCATGTGTACCAAGGTAGCTCACAAACGTTTCTGTAGCATTTTTTCCACTGAAAATAAATCGTTGTCTCGGTTACCAATGGGCATGGGCGTATATGAATATTAGTAATTGTAAGTGTACTAATGCCAATATTTATAATCATTTCTTGGGGCTTCCTTACTTCCTTAAGGAATATTTTTGTCTATAAAATCCATTTTCACACGTAAGGCCTTCTCAAGGACTATAACTATAAGTGCGGGCATAATACCCGTATTAACGCGTACTTATAGCCCGTATTTATGTGGGAATAATAGCCATATTTATAGACAAAAACCTTTATACATATTTTAAAGAAGTAGTCCATTCTTAAAGTGGAGTTAATTTATAGGAACAAATAAAAACATGAAGTCTTTCTTCACTGGTTTATAAAGTAATAAAGTTAAAAAGTGGTAGATATTCTACATGTTTTGGGTATAGTAACACCGATTACCAGGAATAAAATATAAAGAGAAAATAGTTATAAGTGAGAGGAACAAAGTTAAATGGTGAATGGTAGTGAACATCGATGGAGCTCTCATCGAGCCATGGAAGATCAAATATTGAGAAATGGGTTAATGACTAAAGATTGGTATGCTTAAGTCTTAACACTGACCATGGGCAACAGGTAACAGTGGTAAGAGGGGGCCCGTTAATGTAAGAAATGTAAGAAAAATGGAGATTCACAGGTCAAGAACCCCATGTACATACCTTTCTAAAATAATAATTTTCCATTTATAGTTTACTACATTTAGAGTGCCTTAAAGTTAAATAAACGAATGAATTAGTCATTAAGAAAGAGTTACAAAAAGAAACAAGATTTACAATTTTTTACGGGACTTTTTAATAGCAAAATCATCTATAATATCATCATAGTTTACGGTATTCATATCTCTGCTTCTATGTAGAGAGTAGCTAGAGAATTCATTTTTTCTTGAGACAGTGATGACCTTTGATAATTTTTCACGCGTTTTAAACAGGAAAAACTCCTTTCCCCAGTACAATTTGTAGCCGGAGTGGAAAGTGCAATGCGTAGAGCTATATCCAAGTTAGGATAAACATTGGACAGAGATTGATTTCTCATAAACGTTGAGAGACTGAGTAGTGAGTTTGATCCAGGCTTCACTGCACACTCGGCAGTTTTATCAGAGGAAATGTGACTGTGAAAATGCACATATTCTTGAATCAAATCGTCCTCTAAATCATTGGTATAATATCTCACGAGAAACTCGGCTTTTTCTATAACTCTTTGTGTTGAAAGTTCAGTCATTTTGGTTAAAAATGAAAATTTTTCTTTAAAGTTCAAGTAAACATTATGCCTTCTCTGTATTTCAGCTCTCAGTCTATCAAGGATAACCAAAAAGGTATTCACTCTGAAATAATCTCTGGAGCCGGAGGCTATTTCAGGTTCTTCATGCGCTGTTTCATCCGTCATTTTTTTTTCTTTTAGGTTGTCTTTTGATTTCACCTTGATATTGCTTAAGTGTGCTCATCTCAATTGCTTTTTTTTCGAAATAGTAAAAGTTTTCTCGTTATGCTATTGTAAACTCTACTAGAGATCCATAGAGATCAGATACCGTCAATACGTCTACAGATGAGCTCTGAATCTGAACACTCACTTTATTTAACCTTTCCAAAATAGTGTTACGTGGGGAAGAATTAAAGGCGACAAATCTCCATAACACCTACTTTATTATGCAATATGAAACGGCAGTTTAAACGGTTATACAAAATCAAACTTTACTTACAATAACATATTTGTCTAGGGACGAGCTCTCTAGGGCAAGGGACTGATAATTGGAACAGGACTCTGCGCTGCTACTGACCCAATATTACTTATCTGGACCGAGTCGTATCTACCCAAAATGGTGTCGACCGGAATGGTATCGACCGGAATGGTCGAGACCCGAATGGTCCAGACCCGATGGTGGTGACCTGAATGGTCTTGACCGAGTGGTCCCTTTTGTATAGTACCGGCCTGCTATTTATATCAATCCGTATCAATAAACTTAACCCAGTTATTGATTTGTAACAAAATGCAAGTTCGCAATATGCTAAGATAGCATCCTTGTAGTTTGCTTGTTTTAATAACAAATAATTGGGTTAGTAGGTATATTTAATATTAACTTTAAATAATAAGAAAAAAGGGAATTTAAGAAAGAAGGGTATGCCATATGTCTATATATGACATATTCCCCGGGCCAAAAAAAGCTAGCCCCTAGCTTTAAATGTTGGTTAGACTCAGCATCGCATTCTCCTTCAACAACCTGCATGGGAAATCGAAGGACGAATTACCGGAAACCGTGTGCGGGAGTGTGAAAGACAAACTGTGTTAGGTATGCGCTCGAAGGATCTGGTAGCGTGTTGGAACTCTATCGTAGCGATAAGAATATTTCCTAAAAAGAAAGCCAGCAGTGTATATTTCTGTTTGTATTATAAAGTGTATATATGTGTGTTGTATTATAAAGGGCGTATTTTTTTTGTATTATAGATTGTATATTTTTTTTTTATAAAGTATATATATTTGTATAAGCCTATTTAGTTTTAAGATTTAAAGCTAGGGGCTAGCTTTTTTTGGCACGGGGAATATGTCATAATATATAGACATATGGCATACCCTTCTTTCTTAAAGTCCCTTTTCTCCTAATTATTAAAAGTTAATATTAAATATACCTACTAACCCAATTATTTGTTATTAAAACAAGCAAACTACAAGGATGCTATCTTAGCATATTGACGAGCTTGCATTTTGTTACCAATCAATAAGTGGGTTAAGTTTATTGATACGATTGGTATAAATAGCAGGCCGGCACTATGCAAAAGATACCGCTCGGTCGACACCACTCGGTCAAGACCATTCAGGTCACCACCATCGGGTCGGGACCATTCGGGTCTCGACCATTCCGGTCGATACCATTCCGGTCGACACCATTTTGGGTAGATACGACTCGGTCCAAATAAGTAATATTGGGTCAGTAGCCGCGCACAGTCCTGTTCCAATTATCAGCCCTTTGCCCTAGAGAGCTCGTCCCTAGCCCATAATGTTGTTGTAAGTAAAGTTTGATTTTGTGTAACTGTTTGAACTGCCATTTCATATTATACAGGGTGTGTCAATAAGGTGTCTGTCTTAGATAACACCTAAACTATCAAAGATAGGGAAAAAAGTGTCATACAAAAGTTAAAGGGTTTTTTAGGATACATAATCTAAAATTATTTTCTAATCTACAGGGTGGTCCTAAAACGTGGTACTAAATAATAAAAAAGAAAATTAAATGGGACACCCAGTATAATTTTCTAGAATATGATTCAATGGAATAAGGACTTTACAACCCTATTAAAATTTTTGAAGTGAAATGCAACGTTGCCAAGTAATTAATTTTTTTCCGAAATTTTAGTAATTTTAAGGGTATTGTTAAAAAATCATAGCGACCTGTGGATTAACCCTAAGCAAATATTATTTACGTTGTAAGTACTTTAAGGTACGATATATTGATCTATAATAATGTTTTTTAAATCTCTTATACAGAGCGTTCATTACAAGTTGGACAACTCGATAGTTTTAAAAATGCTTTATTTCAATTTTTTTAAATGGGACCCCCCTAATTTTTTTAGGCAAAAGAATTTATCTTTCGAAAACCTTACTTTTTTGTTAAACATGTCATATATCTAAATATCATAGTTTTCGAAATATTTTAGGATTTGTCTTAACTCAGGGTAAAAAAGGAAAGTTCTAATTGAACTATCCAGTCAAGATTGCTTTGGAACAAAAAAAAAATATTTTTTTTTGTCACAGCTGTCATTGCAAAATTATTTCGCCAACATTTTGTGCTTTATTACTGTTTAAATTTTAGTTTCCTGAACTAATTTTATCATAACTCATATTTTTCTATTTCGATAAAGTTAGTTCGGGAAACTAAAATTTAAACAGTAATAAAGCACAAAATGTTGGCGAAATAATTTTGCAATGACAGCTGTGACAAAAAAAATTATTTATTTTTTGTTCCAAAGCAATCTTGACTAAATAGTTTAATTAGAACTTTCCTTTTTTACCCTGATTTCACACAAATCCTAAAATATTTCAAAAACTATGATATTTAGATATATGACATGTTTAATAAAAAAGTAAGGTTTTCGAAAGATAAATTCTTTTGCCTAAAAAAATTAGGGGGGTCCCATTTAAAAAAATTGAAATACAGCATTTTTAAAACTATCGAGTTGTCCAACCTGTAATGAACGCTCTGTATAGGAGATTTAAAAAACATTATTATAAATCAATATATCGTACCTTAAAGTACTTACAACGTAAATTATATTTGCCTAAGGTTAATCCACAGATTGCTATGATTTTTTAACGATACCCTTAAAATTACTAAAATTTCGGAAAAAAATTAATTACTTGGCAACGTTGCATTTCACTTCAAAACTTTTAATAGGGTTGCAAAGTCCTTATTCCATTGAATCATATTCTACGAAATAATACTGGGTGTCCCATTTAATTTTCTTTTTTATTATTCAGTACCACTTTTTAGGACCACCCTGTAGATTAGAAAATATTTTTATATTATGTATCGTAAAAAACCCTTTATCTTTTGTATGACACTTTTTTCCCTATCTTTGATAGTTTAGGTGCTATGTAAGACAGACACCTTACTGACACACCCTGTATAATAAAGTAGGTGTTCCAAAATACGACGATGAACATGATAGGAATGAGTTTCTTCTATAGGGATTTATTTAAAGTATAAAAAACCATGATAAAACCAGTGAACGTGTTTGACTTTTATCGTTTGAAATCGAGTGACCATCCTCTGAAATCTGCCGCCCCTAGGATGCTGCCTCCCCTAGGCAGCGGTCTATACGGCCTAATTATAAATCCAGGATTGTCAGTGGCGTATTTTGCAGCCCCGTGCGCGGAAATGTACCGGGTGAGTTAACGATTTTGCGCGGAGTAATTTTATGCTTTGAAGATAAAATTTGTCGACAATAAGCTATGTGTCCCATTTAAAAAAATGCACCTTTTGGACACCCGAATTTTTGGCGCACCCTGTATAATTTAAAATATTTTTAAAATGTGCCTGAATCCAACCATACCTATTGTCGACAAATTTTATCTTCAAGGCATAAAATTACTCGGTACAGAGCGCCGCTAGCCGAATCTTTTGTGACGTCACGCAATCGACGCGTAAAACTTTAACCCGATATATCTCAGCAATGTGTTGTTGTGTACTAAAATTTTGGCGCACACCCCCTTTAAATATTCGTCAAAGAACTGTCAAGTCGAGAAATACTTTTAGAGATTTTTTAGATTTTCCTCGACTAAGAAAGCCTCAAGGAACGACTCCAAATATGGGCATAAGGCATTAATGACCAACTGAAAATGAATTAAAGCCAAAATATAAATAATACGATTTGCAATAATTATAGTGGATCCGTAGTAACAACAGTTTCAAGTTAATACAAAATAGCATCAAATGGAACGTGGTCAAATTTTCAAATTGTTTAATGGTCTAAAACGTTTCAATTTTGTTTTTGAATACAAAACATGTTTAAAACAAGCTCAAACGTAAATTAATATTTTGTAACTGCTAAATTTTTAATATAATTAATTGAGGTTATACCAAAAAAAAATGTAGTGCCACCAATATAACAAGTATAAAATCCCTACCGATTTTTGACACAAAGTTGATTCTACCGATGACACCCGAGTTTTATCGGCACTTAAATATAAAACGAATATTTAAAATTATCGATAGCGATGTCACTAGAAATCGATAGCTTTCTTTTTTAAACATAATTGCACAACTGGGCTTTGTACCTTGTGAATAGTAAAAATGTATTGAAATAAGTAGGGGATTGTGGGGCAAAGTGGAATTCGTGTTATGGCAATATCACACCACCATTAACCAAAATATGTGCTTTATGGTCCTTTTATTACATTACAGAGAGTGCCGAGCACTGTATACGTACTGTGTAATACGTGAAAATGTATGAATATGGTCTATATTTTCGTGGTTCCGGAGAAAAAGGAGATAAGTCCCAATTTGGTCAAAATGAGATAAATGATAAAATCACTTTCAAATTGTTGCTTCTACCTTCGGACCTAACGGGATAGGTTAATTCACATTAATACGATTTTTACGGCAAAGTACATTAGGAGATATGTCATAAGTTTGCCCCTAAAATGTGCTTTAAGGGATAACTAAACTTATTTCTTTTTACACATAACTATACCCGCATTAAGATACTATCCACGAAGAGATAAGTCGACATATCTCTTTTAGTTCCACAATTTTTTTAGTTTACACGCACATATCTCTATTTAGTCCGAATATTTACGTTAAATCTGACGAGTCATTTTGCCTAAGAACTCTTTGAAAGCAAGTTGTTTCCGTGATATCCCATATCCCAGTTAAAGTTATCGAAATGGAGTCTAGGGAAAAAAGACTAGTGTCTATGTGTGGAAGTTAACGGTAAGTATTTTTGAATAGTAAAAAAGGAATTTTATATATTTAATTTAATAGTAAAAAAGAAATTGCAAGTAAAGAAAAAGGATGAATCAGGGGACCTATTTTATTGGCGTAATGTTCGAGAAATCACCGTTAAAAAAAAATCAAATGGATCACATGTTTTTTAAGACAAACATTAATGGGAACTTTAAAATTTTGTCATTTAAGCGACGTGGTTCCCCAGCAAATTTAATTTCTAATTTACAGTATAATGGTCCAGTACCGATTGCTAAAAAGAAAAAAGATAACCTAATGCAGCTAGTTCCGTATATTTCCAATCAATTTTGGAATTTTTACAAAAACCTTCCTACCGTGGATGATGCAAAGGAAACACATCCTGACCTGGTATTATCAGACGAAGAAGACTAAGTTTAGTATAATTATTAGTTCATGTTTCTAGTTATCGTTTTATGTCTAACTACATTTGAATTAAAATAATAGCAAGTGTTTAATTCTGACAGTATTTTATTTTTGTTTTAGTATAATATAAATAAAATGTTATAAATGAGATAAGTATTGTTTCAGTTGGTTCTTAAAGGGATAACTACATTTTTTTTTCAAAAACCAAAAATATCAGATCAAGTATTAGACACATTTAAACTTAAGGTAACATTGACTATACCATCAAAATTTTTGCGTCCAAACCCCTTCGCCTGATTTGCAGTACTAAATTAAAACTTGGGAATAAAAACAAAGCACACTTTTGTATAGCTGTCTTTTATGTTCTACAAGATGGCGTTATTAGTTTTCGAATTCAACGTTTCGTACATCACAGGTACCAACTTCAAGTTAATTTTTTTAAAAACGGACCTGGAATTTCTGATTTGAAAAATCCGTCCATTTTTATTCAAAAAGGCCTGATATTTGATATTTTGTAAGAGCAAAGACCAAAAATCTCGGCCTCAAATATTTTTTTGTCTGTTTATTTTTGTTGTATGTTTCGCCAGAAACTGGCATTATCAGACCGTATAAACAGTAAAAAAAACTTGAAATTGTTTTTGAAATAAACTTAAGCGCATTACAGTAACATAACTAGACTCCAGTTACATTTTCCTTACTCGGGCGCATTAATTTTTTTCTGTATTACAGTATTTCGGTCTAAGTCTAAGGCCAAAACCAAAGGACTTAAGATGTTATATTAATAAAATAAATAATATACTAATAAAAATTAGAATTGCTTCCCATGACTTAGAAACTTACTTACTTCGTGGAGTATTGTTACGGTAACTCTTATTAAAATAAAATGGCCTAAACGCCATAATTCTGTAATATAATTTTAATATTTCAGTTATCCTAAAAATAATTGCCAGGGCCGGAATATTAATGATGACATGATATTTGATGACAAACGTTAAAATTTTAAATTTTTTTAAATTGTATTAAATTTCCAAAGCGTAGAATTCCCTAAAAATTATTTTAAAATTCCAGGTCTGTATTTAAAAAAATTAACTTGAGGTTGGTATCTAAAGAACGAAACTTCAAATTTAAAAACTTATAACGCAATCTTGTAAAACATGAAGAACGGCTATAAGAAAGTGTTTCTTGTTTGTTGTCCAAGTCAAAAATGAAGGCAAAAAAAATTTAAAACCAAAACTAAAAATTTCGTTTTTTTTCGGATCTCCGAAGTTATTCGAAATATTTAAAATTTTCTTTCACCAAATTATTAAGCCCCAAAATACGCAACTTTGCCTTAATTTAAACGTATCTCTTACCGTTTTCGAGATCCCCTTGTACGCACACGAATTTGTAGCACCGTGTATAAATTTGATCAATAATGACATTTTTTAATATTTTTAATTTTAAAATGCTAAATTAATTTTTTTCATAGTCTATTTTACTTATATACCTATAATACATACCTCATTTTCAAAGTCTTGACCAAAAATAGATGCAAAGGTCGAAAAGTAAATAACAGTTAATGCAGATATTACTAAGGAGAATGTTGTGATGCCACCCTTAAAAATTTCTTACTTGTTAGAAATCAACGTGCGTTAATCATCACTAATAATAATATTGACATACTATTTATCTCAGTTTAAAGCTATTGTTTTATAGTGTGTTTCGTAAATAAAATATTTTTATAGTACGTAAATCTTAATTTTGAAATAAACATTAATTTTTATTAATAGGTAATTTTTGGGAATATCTAATGTTTTTTCCAATGAAAGATTTAAATTAAAAATTTATTATGATAAACAACTTTTAAACATTTTTTTTAAACATCCTATAGTCTATTTCAGAAAGGTGTAGAGTAATAAAATGGGAAGTTCCGTCCATTTCGGCTCAATTTGAGTGTTGGCCATAGGCACAGGTATATTTTGTGCATTAAATTATTTATGATAACTAACCAAAAAAAAAAGAAAATAATTTGATAAAGAAGGGACTATTAGCTATAGCAAATTTACACAAGCATCGTTTTATGACAGATGTCGTGGAGGATATAGCTGAAACACATAGTGTAACTATGCTGCGCCCATCGCCATGTCATTGCAAACTAAATCCTATTGAACTTATATGGGCGCAAGTGGAAGGATTTGTAGCAAGACACAACACGACATTCAAAATGAAAGGCCTTAAGCTACTATTTAATCAAGCCATTAAGGAAGTAACACCAGAGAATTGGCGAAAAGCAGTCCATCATGTCAATAAAAAAGATTAGAAAATGTGGGATCTTGACAGTTTCTCAGATGATGAAGAATATTATGATTTTTAATAATTTAATTTCTGTATAATGTATTTTTTATATTGTGTATTTTGCTGTAATGTTTAATAAAAAATAAGTGTACCTAATACTGTGTACATAATGCACGCCTTTGTCACACCATTTTCAGTATTTGTAAATGGATAACAATAGAAAAACCCATAAATTGACCCAAACCCGGGTGGTACTACCAGCACTTGATGGAGAGAAAGAATTTTGCAATGCTATTAATGCCAAATTATGAAAGTGGCTTAAATATTCGTTGGATCACTCTGTAGTCCCTTCGCTTACCTAATGAGCTTTTATTACTCTACATCTACATTCTTCTGAAATAGAGAAAATATACAATTATTAGTATAGTTAAATTATTAAATTAAATTTGACTGGTAATATTATTCTTGAAGGCTACGGCCAAGTTTTAAAGTATGTTTGGAAAGGTGGGGGGGGATATACCCTTAAAAAATAACTAGCTAAGATAACCACATGGTCAACAATAACAGGATATGGTATCCTTTATTTAGAGCCTCTTAAGCCTCATAAAATAATATGACACCCGTATTCATTAAAGGGGTATAATATTTTATCAAAATATTTTCAAAGTTTGTTATTTTTAATAAATAATTTTGATATCAAATTGGCACCATCTGTTTCGAA
This sequence comes from Polydrusus cervinus, assembly GCA_935413205.1. Taxonomy (NCBI): domain Eukaryota; kingdom Metazoa; phylum Arthropoda; class Insecta; order Coleoptera; family Curculionidae; genus Polydrusus; species Polydrusus cervinus. The sequence continues at coordinate 52,139,694 of OW284514.1, forward strand.
GATCCTTTAAATTAAATATTGTCATTGAACAGCACCATTGCCATCTACGATGGCTACGTGACGACAGGGGCAGAATTTCTTGTCTACCTAAACATTAAACATCCTAGAGAGCTATGAAAAGTATATTTCAACACAAGTATTGAAAAATGTTTTTACCACCGGGTAATATCAAACAATTTTTAGCCAAGTTAATCGAGCTTTTTTTTCTCATTTTCATAGGCGGTCGTAGGAAAATATTCGATCATCATAAAAATCTGCATCTACATGAGAAAACAAAGCGGATAAAGCTGGATTAAGGTTCTCTTGCAAAAAACTGAGATATAGGTTAGGTTAGGTTGCTTGATGAAATGTAAATAATTTGTTGCTGGCAGAGCATCGTCTTTACAAAGCATTATCAAGTAACTTTGTTCTAAGTACATATAAAACCAATATATTGCCAGTGATAAGCAGCCATCAACTCAGTCCTTAGTGTATACGTTATGGCATCCACAGAAAAGAAAATGGCAACTCCGCGCGACGGTATCCACTGTATACCGTGTTAGACTGGGTTCCCTTCTTGGGCCCTTTATCTGCATTCTCGGGCTCTAGCCCATCTATGCCTCGGCTGACGTACTCAGGGAGCAGGTTAGACTCCGCGTCTCGATGCAGTAAAGGTTTTTCCCGTCTAAACTGAATTGTGTTATTATTAGCCGGGCCGGACATGTCTGTATGGGGACTTATATCCATTGTTCCTTCGGGATTCACGTACTCTATCAACTCTGACGTTGTAGGCTGTACGGGTTTTTCCGGTGAATGCTTAATTAACGGCATTTCATAATATCCCTCGACCTCTTCCTCGGGACGGACGTCTCTTGTCGTGTTTTAGGCGCCAGGAGCTTTTTAGAGTTGAAAAGCACCAAAACTTATAATTTGTTGTATCAGGCTAACTTCCTTGGCCGTCCACGTAGGGACTTGATTCCTGTGCCCAGAGTTAGGGAATATTATTCCCTTCAACTTTGTCCTCTTATAGTTTCGAGGGCCGACCTTCCCTTTCCGAGTTATTTAAGAAAAATGGAAATTTCTTGAATTTTTCTAAGTCCACAAATGCTGTTCCTCGATGGATATCTTCTGTCTTCCTATATGGGTATTTAAAAGTAAACCGGCTGCCCGCGATTAAGCAGCGGCCGGTTTCTTGGCGTCCTGAAATGTAGGCAAGCTTTGGAATGAAACAATGATGCTATCTTGACTGGGTGTTGCAGGTTTCCAATGTTAATAAAACGAATTTCTTTTATAATAAAACGAATTTCTTTTGGAGTCGGCGAGATCTTGCTGATTTGGATCTCAATATTGAATATTAGATATCTAACTCATCCGCTTAAATAAGTTACCATCAATCTATGGTCAAGAATTGACGGAGTCGGATTTGGGAGCTAGTATCTCTCGGCTCTTATCTCAACGGCCGTCTATGGGCCGAATCGATTCTCTGGCTGCTGCCTGACTACTCTCATCGGCCGTATGCGGGCCGACTCCCAGATACTTTTAAAACGCGTTCTTAAGATTCAACATTATAACATTTAGATGGCGACTTACTATACATGGCGCCCTCTATTGACAAAAAATCTAACTTTATACTTGAGAGAATATGGGATTCCGTAACACTTCCCCCCCTAGATTACACTCCGGACTTGTAAAACAAGACCGGAGGGGAATCGATAACAAAAATCGGGATCCCATATGATCGAATACCTATCTCCCCTTCTCATTGGATACCTCTTTCGCCCTTCTTTATTTATAAACTCAAAGTCAAAATATTATTACAAACTTCAATACAAAACTTTAAAACCTAAGATTAATCAAACTTAAGATATTTCAACTTACTTAACTAGAAGGTTATATCTAACTAGGCTATCCAATTGATCTTAATTCTAAATCCCCTATATCCTGAATCTTTCTCAAAATATTTCACATTAAAACCCTATATTACCCTGAATCCTATGATATCCATATCCACAAAACTTTAATTTCTTTAAACACTATGATTTCCCTTACTTGACAAAATATATGCCCGAACTTTCAGAACTCCTAAACTCAAATCGTTGTTTCGTAGACCTTCCTTGGTCTTACAACTTCCCCCCAGACCTTCCTTGGTCTGAGTTTTATGAATCTTCGGAATTCTTAAATTCAGACATTTATTCCCCTTACTTCTATTGACAATAATACTTCCCAAGATAATTTCCCAAATTTAAAACTTTGATTTTTATCTGAACTAGATCCTTAATCTGACATGGGTAACTTCCCTAAAACTCTCTACCTAACTTTACTGATTAAAAATTCCCCTTACTATTTGAATTCCCTGAACTCCTAAATTCAACTTACTATCAGACCCTCTTTGGCCTATCCCCTATTTCTAAATTTTCAGAATCCCTAAATTCAAATTGTTGTCTCGTAGACCTTCCTTGGTCTTACAACTTTCCCCAGACCTTCCTTGGTCTGAGTTTTATGAACTTTCGGGATTTCCTAAATTCAACTCCTCGAAGTCCCTGACCTCCCTACTACCTACACAGGATCCCAGATCCTCAAATTCCTAAAGTTCCCTGAACTTTTAATTATTTAGTCAACTCTCCATCAGACCTTCCTTGGTCTAGTCGACTCTTCCTCAGACCTTCCTTGGTCTAGGGTCATGACTCCCAGAGTCATATTTCTAGGTTCCCAGAACCTTCTAACCATGGATGCCGAATGCACCTATGGATATGCCCTCCCAACCTACCACTAAAATTCTCAAACCTCCAGAACTTCTATTAATTCTCCTAACTTCTTAACTTCCTAACTAGTAAAACCTTAATCAACTTCCCCTTAATTTATTACCCATGCCTAACTTGATATCTTCCTAACTCGAAAATTCCCTACATATGAAACCTCCAAAATTTTAATTTTCTGAAAATAAACGAAAAAATTCTTCCAATTATACTTTATCCCAATATCCTACTGATACTTTCCAATCTCTGAACTAAAGTCGAACGCTATGAATTCTCCAAAGGTTATGGAATTCACTTTTTCCTGCGTATCCATGATGACATAATTCCAACCAAATTTCATTCAGATCCTATTAGAAATTTCCCAATTGAACATTGAGCGCCAGAATTTTTTAACAAAAAATCCAAAACTTCCTTTTAAAATTCCTTGTTACTGCCCTGACTAATAACCCATTAATTGAATAATACCCCTTAAGCTGAATGCCATATTAAAACTTCATTCTTGCCCCTTTAAGCTAGGTGCCATGATATGAATTACTTCATTGCCCCTTAGACTGGATACCATATTACGAATTTCATGTGGAACTTATTAAAATCTCTAATCAAATATTGAGCGCCAGAATTTTTTTAATAAAAAATCCAAAATTTCTTTAAACAACCCTTATTCTTGCCCTGACTAGTAAACAATTAACTTTATTGCCCCTTAAGCTGGACGCCATGATGAAACCTTATTCTTGCCCTGACTAATAAACGATAAACTTTATCGCCCCTTATACTGGACGCCATATTATGACTGATAAATAATTAATTTTTATACCCCTTAAGCTGGACGCCATGATACGATTAACTTTATTCCATTATCCCCTATATATTAAATCTTACCCCTCAACCATTTGATACCATACGACACATACCCCTGATTCTGAACCTTCTAATCATCCTAAAATTATATCCTCCTACTTTACTTCCAAAACATGCCATGAAGGCCGATTCCTAACCTATCACTACTATTTATCACTGAAACTAAAAACCATAGGTACCTATTGTACCCATGGGTATGCCCTCCCAACCTACCACTGAAAACCATCGATGCTCCTAACATTCTTAAACTTACTAATTCTAACATTCCTAAACCTACTAATTTCCTACTGCCCTAACCTAACTGACAACTTCTTGATGAATCCCCTATTTACCATCGGCTGCCAGCTGGTTAGGCAGCGGCCGAGGTAAGCGCATTACCTTTACTTACCTTATTAACTTAACTTAAATATTCCACTTAAAACTAAATTTTCTTAAGTAACATTTCATACATTTCATGTACCTAGCACCTTTACAAATTAACTTAACTATACTATTTACAGAACTATATACAACTTATTACTACCCCCTACGCTAGTCTATCTAACCATTCTTCCTTTTTATAATAATCTTCTACAATGCTTTCCAATAACGTCCTAAGTCGTGGGCTTCTGGGTGGACTCTGTATAAATGCCTCTACCGGGACTAGATCTTCGGGGAGTTGTTTACTTTCTCGGGAACTTATGGCTTTGATTTGTTGCTGTGTCTGGGCTAAACACACAGTTAGAGCTTCTACTTGCTGCTGTGTCCGGGCTAGACACACGGATAAGGCTTCCACTTGCTGTTGTGTCCGGGCTAGACACGCTAGGTCCTGACTACTTGGCATAGTTCGTGATCCGTTGCCTTCGGGAATCATCATACAGCCTACTTGGGTCGTCGGCCTTGGTTCTGGGTGGACATCTGCTTGGGTAGTGATGATTTGGGTGGGCCCATGGTTGCCGTCATCACTAGAGGTATCAGAGGTAGCTGGATTCCTTTCTAAATCGTCGTCCCGGTCTTCCGTGCTACTGGATTCACTGCGACGGGGCCTTCGCCTTTGATGGACTGGTCGTAAGTCATCTAGATGGCATTTAGCATGGGTTCCGTCTTTGTCTATTAAGTAGGTGGTTGGTCCCACGATTGTAAGTACTCGGTGGGGGCCGGTCCAAGTAGGGGCGAACAGGTCTCTTTTTTGAGTAAAATTCTTACCCAAACTTCGTCATTTTCTTGGAATTGGACGACGGGGCGTCGAGGTGGCGCAGCGTACTTTAGACGATAACGTCGCTGTCGTTGATTGGCTTCCTGTCGTATTTGTTCCATTTCTTCTTGTCGAGCCTCCGCCGCTTGTTCAGGTTCCTCTCTTAACCATTCCCCGGGCCGTCGTAGCTCCTGACCATAAAGTAGTTTGGCCGGTGTTTCTTCGGTGGCTTCGTTCCGTCGCGTGCGAAGAGCATACAACACTTTAGGAAGGTGTAAATCCCAAGTGGCATCCGGTTCATATAATATTGCTGCTCGGAAGGCCTTCTTTGCTTCCTGCCAGCGTCGTTCTACTGGATTTGCGCGCTGATGATAAATGGCGGACGAGGTCCACTCGATATTATTTTTTCGGCAGAATCGATCGAAAGTTTCTCCTCTGAACTGTCCCCCACAGTCGGAATATATTCGCGCTGGCGTGCCCCAGTCAGGCATTACTTCTTCTTTAAGGAACTTAGTGATCACGGGGCCATTGACCTTTGGATAGCACTGGGCTTTGACGTATCGGGTGTATAAGTCCATCAACAGAACGATATAGCGATTCTTCCGAGGAGTCTCGCAATATGGGCCCATGATATCGATGGACCATGCATAAAAAGGTCGTGGCGCCTGGATTTCACGTAAAGGTGCGGGGTCCTGTTTCTGGCCCCGCTTTGTTTGGGCGCATATTTCACACTGTTGGACATAAGTTCTTACATCACGATCAATATTACTCCAGTAGAAGGTTCGCTTGATACTTCTGACTGTTTCCGGCGCACCTAGATGTAGAGCCTCCTCATGATCATGATATGTCGCTATGACCCCGGGGCAATTAACTGCTGGCACTACCAGCCGGGGTCCTTCCGTAGAGGTCTTATATAAGAAACCATCTTCGAGGAGGTAATGGAACCACCATACTCCTCGTCGGTCGGGCGGGGCCTCTGCCAGATGTTGCCACAAGCGAATTTGGTCCTGGATCTCCTCATCGGTAGTTTGGGTTTGCTTGACCCTGTCGATTAATTCTGTAGTGTCTACAATGTATGTCGGGGCGACCATGATGTTCTTTTCCTTTGGTGTCACAGGTGGTATCAGTCTTTCTTCGTTGGTAATGTCTTCCGATGGCACGGTCTCATCGCTTGGGTTTCTCGATAAGAAATCTGCGAGCTGATTTTCGCTTCCTTTACAATGTTCAATAGTGAAAGTGAATTCTTGCAATAACAGTGCCCACCGAGTTAATTTAGCTTTTTCGTCCTTCATCTTATTCAACCACGTAACAGCCTGGGAGTCCGTTCGGAGCGTAAATGGTTGGTCTTCCAAGTATGGTCGGAACCTACGGATGGCCCAGACGATCGCCAAGCATTCTTGCTCGTTAATATGATATTTTTGCTCGGTCGGGGACAACTTGGCTGACGCGTACGATATAATTTTCCTTTCTCCCGTATTATCGACTTGATATAGGGCGGCTGCAATGCCGGTCTTGCATGCATCTGTCTGTAGGTACCAGCGCCTTCCCGGGGTGGGGCGACTCAGGCTTAATGGTTTCCTCATCACCTCCTTCAGGCGATCAAATGCTTTTTGTTCTACAGCTCCCCAATGATATGGTTTCTTGGTCTGCAACAGATCAGATAATGGCTTTAACAATTCGGCTGCATGGTCGATATACTCTCTTAACCAATTGATAGTTTCTAATAGACTTTGTAATTCTTTACGAGTGCGGGGTGTTTCGAACTTCTCAATTTGGATCAGATGTTTCTGTTGGGGTTGCGTTTGGTCTTGACAGACCCGATGGCCCAGAAAGTCCAATTCAGATCGGGCAAATTCACATTTTTTTAATGAACACCTCAGGCCATATGCCTGCAACTTTTCCAGTACTTTCTTCAGATGTTCCACATGCATCTCGTGATTCGGTGAATAAATAATGACATCGTCTAAATAGACCTTAGCGAACTTGTGAAGTTCACCCGATAGTACTTGCGTCATTAACTTCTGGAATGAAGCTGGAGCGTTCTTTAAACCAAATGGCATAACCTTAAACTCATACTGACGGCCATCAGGCGTACTAAAAGCTGTAAGTGGTTGTGATTCCGGATGGACGGGTACTTGCCAATAACCGGCTTTTAGGTCCACTGTGGTAAAAACTCGGGCCTGGCCTAACTCCTTTAACGTATCTGTTATCGAGGGTAGTTGTGCTATTTCATCCATTGTTATCTCATTCAAGCGCCGGTAATCCACACAGAATCTAGGTGTCCCATCTTTTTTCTTAACTATCACGATTGGTGATGAGTAATTCGAGTTACTTGGTGCAATTACTCCAGCGCTTAACATTTCTTCGATTTGATCGTTCACTATTTGCTTCTTCTCCTCGGACAGTGGATATGGTCTTAACTTGAATTGAGCCACCCTTTCCTTCAATCGAATTCTATGTTGGGCCGCTTTGGTCGTCGGCTGTCTCAACCCTTCCGCGAATAATCCTTGAAAGTCAATTAGGATTTTCTCCGGGCTTCTTATTTTTTCAAATTCGTACTGTGAATGTCGCATTCTTTGTGTCTCACGTAGAGGAGCTCTTAATTCGAATGTCATCGTTTTATCTTTCCGGTTTTCCATGCTGGTTATCGTCTCATTCGGTTTTTCATACACTTCTGTCCTTCGTGACCTCGTGTTGTATGCCGGCCCTTGGCTTAACACGTCGTTGTCGTTACTTTGATTTTGATGATAGCTCGTTGTCTGGCTATCATGGGCTAGGTTCTCCAGCTCGACCTGGTGTCTTAAAGACATGCCCCTTTCGTTGGTCGCCATGTTAGACTGGGTTCCCTTCTTGGGCCCTTTATCTGCATTCTCGGGCTCTAGCCCATCTATGCCTCGGCTGACGTACTCAGGGAGCAGGTTAGACTCCGCGTCTCGATGCAGTAAAGGTTTTTCCCGTCTAAACTGAATTGTGTTATTATTAGCCGGGCCGGACATGTCTGTATGGGGACTTATATCCATTGTTCCTTCGGGATTCACGTACTCTATCAACTCTGACGTTGTAGGCTGTACGGGTTTTTCCGGTGAATGCTTAATTAACGGCATTTCATAATATCCCTCGACCTCTTCCTCGGGACGGACGTCTCTTGTCGTGTTTTAGGCGCCAGGAGCTTTTTAGAGTTGAAAAGCACCAAAACTTATAATTTGTTGTATCAGGCTAACTTCCTTGGCCGTCCACGTAGGGACTTGATTCCTGTGCCCAGAGTTAGGGAATATTATTCCCTTCAACTTTGTCCTCTTATGGTTTCGAGGGCCGACCTTCCCTTTCCGAGTTATTTGAGAAAAATGGAAATTTCTTGAATTTTTCTAAGTCCACAAATGCTGTTCCTCGATGGATATCTTCTGTCTTCCTATATGGGTATTTAAAAGTAAACCGGCTGCCCGCGATTAAGCAGCGGCCGGTTTCTTGGCGTCCTGAAATGTAGGCAAGCTTTGGAATGAAACAATGATGCTATCTTGACTGGGTATTGCAGGTTTCCAATGTTAATAAAACGAATTTCTTTTATAATAAAACGAATTTCTTTTGGAGTCGGCGAGATCTTGCTGATTTGGATCTCAATATTGAATATTAGATATCTAACTCATCCGCTTAAATAAGTTACCATCAATCTATAGTCAAGAATTGACGGAGTCGGATTTGGGAGCTAGTATCTCTCGGCTCTTATCTCAACGGCCGTCTATGGGCCGAATCGATTCTCTGGCTGCTGCCTGACTACTCTCATCGGCCGTATGCGGGCCGACTCCCAGATACTTTTAAAACGCGTTCTTAAGATTCAACATTATAACATTTAGATGGCGACTTACTATACATGGCGCCCTCTATTGACAAAAAATCTAACTTTATACTTAAGAGAATATGGGATTCCGTAACAACCGTCGCGGGGAGTTGCCATTTTCCTTGATGTGGATGCTATACCGCGCGCGATGTGACAGCGACGACCTATCATTCCTTTAAGCTCTGGACATTTTTTTACTAAGTTCTTCAGTTTTTGTGATTATTTTCGTCTATTTTTATAGAATTTTAAGTGTTTTGAAATTTTTAGTGCAAAAAAGCTATTTAGGACAATTTATTTTGCTGTTTTTATAAACTAGGTACTGCCGTTTAAGTACCGTGTAGTTTATAACCCTCATATCATATACCGATATTGTTAATTATTAATATGATCTCCAAAATAATGTGAAATGCGGAAGTTCTGTAGGGGAGAGGCGGGATCATTCGGCATGTTAAGGTTTGGGTGGCAATTGTGGCAAAGTTTAAAATAATTTAGAAAAGATTATTATTAATGATTGAAAGGTAACTTATTGTTAAGTATCTTACACCAAAAAAAAACATTTTTATCGTACAGGAAGTTATTTTTTAATTTTTTTTTTAATTTAACAAACAGCCGAATGAGCCCCCCTGGGGGGGGGGGGGCAGTTTCGGCTATCAAGTGGGGATCATTCGGCTGCCTATGTAATTTAGAAATAAAAGCTAGAAATTACACTAATATGTAGGTACTTCAAAAAACTTTAATGTGAACAAGTAAAAAAAACACAGCAACTCTTAGCTAATAAAAACGTAAACTAAAAACTAAAAAATACTGATGAATATTCAGCGTACATTTAAGTCAGCAAACTTCACGTTAAACCTATAAACATTTGCAACCCTTGATGTGCCTTGCAAAGAGGCAAAAGGCAAAATGGCCACAATATCTTTTTTTTCAACCATGGAGATGTCTTCTACATCTGGGAATATAAAACTAAACGATTTTCTTTTCCTCCTTAAGAAGGAAATTTCAAACTCTTCATTATTTATGTCCGGCAATGCCGTAATTTTTCCCGCATAGTAGACTGCAGGGGATCTACTAAGGATAAATTTCACAAGTACGAAAGTACCAACTGTAAAATTATCTTCTTGAGATATTTCCCTAAGGTTCTCCAGAAATTGTTCATCATCAGATGAGTCATTTAAATATACGTCAACACTTGAATTGCTAGATGTTGACAATGTTCTTTTTTTATTGTTTGTCTTAGATGCTGCCACTGATAATTTTCTTTTTACAGTTTTATTCTTTTTCAGAGACTCTTTTCTTTTTCTCTCTTCTTCAATGCTTTGTCTTTTTTCTAACTCTGGGGTGTCTGTGTACACTGTTGATTTAGTAACTCTCTTTGAATTTTTCTTTCTAGGGCCCTTTTCTGTACTCTTAGGGTAAGGTCTTATGTCAGTTATGGAAGGTTGTACTTGCTGCTCGGTCGCTGCCAGGGACGCTGCTGAGGTGGAAGGCATCGACTTTTCAGCAAGTTGGCTTGAATTTGTATCATTTGCTGCCAGGGACGCTGCTGAGGTGGAAGGCATTGACTGTTCAGCAAGTTGGCTTGAATTTGTATCATTTGCTGCCAGGGACGCTGCTGAGGTGGAAGGCATTGACTGTTCAGCAAGTTGGCTTGAATTTGTATCATTTGCTGCCAGGGACGCTGCTGAGGTGGAAGGCATTGACTGTTTAGCAAGTTGGCTTGAATGTGTATCATTTTCTTCATTTTGTGGCAATAGTTCTCTCTCTGTTACTTCGCTTGGGGCAAACTCAGAATCAGAAAATATTAGACGGTTCAGGGGCCACAGGCCTGTATTTTTGAAGGAGCTCACAATATTTTTGATGGTAAAGGCTTGTTCAAAAGCCAGCTTTGCTAGGCGAGCCAAATGTCTAATTGTGATGACTTTTCCTGGATTCGTAAGTAACCAATCATGATGAGCCGTTTTAAGGTAGGATTTAAATGGACTGTATATGCCAACGTCCAGTGGTTGCAGACGATGGGTCGTATGCGAGGGAAATGATAGCAATACGATTCCGTTTTCTCTACAAAGGTTAATTGTTTCTACTGAGATGTGTGAATCGTGATTGTCAAGAAGAAGAAGTACTTTGTTTTCAAATGAGCATTTTACATATTGTATAAAATGTTGTATAACTTTAGGAAAAATTTCAGATGTCATCCATCCTGTTTTACTGCCCATAGCTACAGAAGAAACAGGACAATCATCTCCCAAGTACTGTTCTGGGTTGCGTATTCTGGGGTAAACAAAAACAGGGGGCACTGCAATTTCCATGGCACTTATTATACCCACAAACGTAACAAGCTCGCCTCTTTCTTGTGATGCGATATGTGCCACCTGCTTTTTTCCTCTCGGTGCCACAATTTTAACTGGAGGCATCACGGTGGTTATCCCTGTTTCGTCCAAATTGTATATTTGATCAGCCTTAAAATTACATTTTTGAATAGTTTCACTATATCTTGTAAAGAAGTCGTCTACCACCGGCTTGTTAAATGCCATTGATCGGCTTAAGCTTGTATTTTCAGGCTTGCGAAGTGATATTTCTTGTTTATGTCTTTTTACAAAACATTTCAACCAGTCACGACCTAAAAAAAAAAGATTAAACATGGTACTTTTTACAATAATTTTAAAACAACCATGAAAAAAAAAAAAAAACAAATAAATATGTAGGTACTTACCAGCAATTCCTCTTTGTTCCCATTTGGCAGGAGTGATCTTAAGAGCCTTTGCATACTCGTAAGCTAAAACTTTGATCTGGTGGTAATTTAACCCGTGGTTTAGGTCTGAACATGTTTTTATGTAGGCCACAAGTTCCTTTTCCTGCTTGTAATCAAAAATTTGTTGAGACGTGTATTTGTTACTGAAAGAATTATTGGGTTGTAACGAGTCACTTTCGTTACCAGAATCTTCCCATTCTCTTAATAGTTCATCCTTTGATTTACGCTGCAACAGCTTTTTAATCCGTGATTGCAAGGTCTGTCGTTTGACTTGGTATTCTACTGCTGCTTTGTATTGACTCAAACGATTTGTCAAAATGGCTTTAATGGCTTCTTTTATCCTTAACTCGCTAATATCGGACCTATTTGTCTTTTTGATTTTTTTTCTCGGCATCTGAAATTATAAGATGCTAGTCTGAATAAATTTTATTAACACAAAAATCTTACTAAAATTATTTTACGTCAATATTAATACCAAATACAAATCATATTCATAAAAAAATATTGGGGAGGGACCATTCGGCTATAGCCGAATGGTGACCCCCTCGACCAGCCGAATGGTGCCCACTCTACATCAAAAAATGTTTGTTGACAAAATAAATAGAAAGATAAGTTTTAAGGTTATGTTTGCATATGCAAATAAAAACTGTGATATCTTCTTACATTTTGGTACAAAAATAATGAGATTCTGACAAAAAACGCATAAGTTATGTAGAAAAATGTAGACATAAAAAAACTTACCTTTAATGTTTAAAAAAACACTTTTTGTTATATAATCTTTAACACAGTGCGTACACACCACAAACTTTTCTGCAACTGAAAACAATAGCGTGGCTTTCAGATGGGGGTTTAAACCGGCGCCAAATTTAAATTAGTTTAGGAAATATTAAAGGTAGCCGAATGTTCCCGATAGCCGAATGATCCCGCCTCTCCCCTATCCCCCTTTAGTTCTCTATCGGATCACAAATTTTCTACATGGTTTTAGCAATATGTTGGTTATGTATAAATGGTCCTTCGGTACCGCAGTTTTTAAATGGAACTTTTGTTACAGAATATATTTCAGTTAAAAGAATACCTCTGTATTGTTCGCAGTGGCCACTACGGTAGCGTTGAGTTATTTGGGCTTAAAGCCTTTTTTTATATCAGTAGGTAGGTATGTAGTACATAATAAAAATTAGATAGATTGAAGTGTATATACTTACATAAAAATAGCTGCACATAGTACATGCGATTGCCGTCAAACTTGCAATAATAGCAATCACAAACATATTTCCTATTCTCTTACGATGGTCCAGAAATATGCTTAAGCGAACAGAAAAAGTTAGCCTGTACTTAATGCAAACTTGTTCGATTAATTAATGGAATTGAATTTAGGAATAGTCCATGTTTCAAGTGAAGTGGCAAGTTAAATGGGTAAATGAGACACTTTAAATCTTTCTCCACCCGTATATTAATATATCAAGCTTTATTCTTTACATGTTTCGGACGTAGTCACGTCCATTATCAGGAGCAACAAAATAGATTACAAGGAAAATAAAACATTATTTTTTCGAAAATCGATAGGAAATATTGACATTTTTGATAATATTTTTGAGAGAAAAAGTCAATATTTCCTTACACTTAGTCGTTGCTAGGCAACGAAAAAAATTGGTAGGAAATATTTAATATTATACTGTAAGGAAATATTATTTCAGTATGGCTACTTGAAAACTAAAATGTGTTAAGCTTGACAATTCAATATTACTGCATTTCCATAGTTACAACATAAATATTTAATGGCATCCTTTATTTGTGAAGTTAATAATATTCATTTCAAAATTTTAACAAGTTGATTGTAATAAGTTATGTTCTTTTAATAATTTTCGATTTACGGAAAAATAGTATGTATACCTCGTAGAAAAAGCCACATTCCCAGACCCCGTATTGCCAGTCTTGGCTTGTGCCTCGACATACAATCTTTACAGTCGTCCGGGAATCTTCAGCTTTTCTTACTAGCTATACAATATACTATAATTGTTATATTTCACAGTTTTTTATTCAGTTTCCTGACACGTGTTTCGATCTTTTCAGATCATTATCAAATAAGTGAGTACCATCGCGCCGATAAAAAACTGGGACAGGAAATTTTTCTATTTTCTCCTAGACTATTAAGAATAATTTTACATCAAGCCTGGTACCAGTAAAATGTCATGAAAATTTGCATGTCAATAAAGATTGTCACTTTATGATTGACTCGTCAAACATACAATCATATATTATTTGTAAATATGCCACAATTAACCCCCCAGCAAAAGGCAATTATTTATAGTCGGTTGCGAGATAGTGTTGCTATTAGGGATATTGCAGATGAACTGGGAGTAAGCAAGAATACCGTGCTATTGGCAAAACAAAAAATAGCAAGACATGGGACTATTATTAGGAATGCAGGTTCTGGTCCCCCTAAAATTTCTACTGATGATCATAATAGAAGACTGGTTAATTATCTAAGGGATCATCCCTTCGAAACTGCAATCAAGGCAAAAGAAGAGACGAATTTTCCAGGTTCTGCAAATACCGCTAGAGACAGGGTTCGAAATTTCGATATACGAAGCCGTTGTGCTGCCAATAAAAAATTTTTAACGGAAATAAATAAACAGGGCAGGTTAGAATTTGCACATGAATATATTAATCAAATAAATTTATGGGAAACAGTTATATTTTCTGACGAGAAAACTTTTCAGTCATGCAATAATGGGAGAATTCGGGTGTATAGGCCTTCCGGCATGCGGTATGATGAGAGGTACACCCACAAAACCAACCAAAGTGGGCGTTTCTCCATAAATGTTTGGGGCTGGATTAGCGCTAGAGGACCAGGACTTTGCCAAATCGTCGAAGGAAGACTAACTGCAGCAGTATACGTTAATATACTAAACGAAGTGATGATACCATCGGTAAACGCTGTATACGGTCAAAATTACACATTTCAGCATGATAATGCTCCAATACACACAGCGCGCATTGTACAAAATTTTCTCCAAGAAAATAACATAGCAGTTCTTCCCTGGGCTTCGAAGAGTCCCGATTTGAACCCGATAGAAAGCATTTGGGGTGCCATGGTCAAATCTATGTATAAACATGATTTTCAACCTAGAAACAGGGATGAATTTTGTCATAGGATAAATCAAGCTTGGGATGAAATAACTGTCGAATTATGTAGAAACTTAGTTTTAAGTATGCCACAAAGGCTCCAAAGAGTAATAAACAGAAATGGTTCTATGACCAAATATTAATTTTGTGTTGTTTTGACAAACTTTGTGTTCGCAATTTTTTTCTTTTTATTAAATGTATTTTATTACCTGTATTAGCTTTATTTATTATTTTGTGGTAATGGTAAATATAATAATTTATAAAATATTTGACTTTAAACAAATCTAATAAATTTACTTTATCCATATTATATGATGTCTCTCAAATTTAACCACCCCGTATCGAAAAATACAAAACATTCCATTATGTAACCTAGGTTACTTTTTAAATTTTGAATGTTTTTCCTTTTTAGCTCTAGACACCTTTTATAGTCTAGGGGATATGTATTTCTTACATTGTTTTTGTAAATCTCTTGTCCCAGTTTTTTATCGGCACAATAGTACAAGAAGCTTCTAAATTTTACATATTATTATAATGGTATTTATTATATTATTATAAAATAATATTATATTAAACCATGAATTTTTCTATTGGTACATAATATTATTTAATTTAAAGCCACCTGGAGGCACTATTTCAAGGTTAAAAATTAAATAAAATGGGTGGCCTTCACAATTTGACGAGCTTCTTATCCATATACGTGGGATCCTTTATTAATTGACAAAATATACTTACAGCTTAATTCTCCTCTCATTGGAAGCGATTAACCTTAAGTTTTTCTTCGTGTATTCGCTTTTATTCCATGACAAGGAGTCTGCCATTTCTAAATACTGCTTTTTCATATCAGTTATTTGTTTGTTCAGTGTGCAAACTTCGTTTGTTTCTAGTGCAGGTAGAACCATAATAGTCGGAAAATTACTCAACAAATATAAAATATAAATAAATAATAAATATTCTACTTGTGTAAAATAAGCTAGTAATACATTGTATTCTAGAGCTGCATTATACAGTACTGAGTTAGAAAGTTCTATCGCAACCAAAATGTAGACTAAAAAGTAGACAATGTATATCATTCCAAAACCTGTAGTAATCAGAAAGAGAACTTTAGAATGGATATTATCGGTAAGCAATAAGTCCTTCATTAACTGCAGCTTCGTGTTTATTTCTTGAATAATAATATTTTGCTTAAATGTAAGTACAGTGCAAGCTGCAGTCTAAAAAAGATCATCAGTATCAAGAAGTTATTTAGTGTCTGTTTAAAGGTTGGAGAGAATGACGTTTCTTGAATGGCAGTAGAGTTTTGGACTTACATTGTCTTTAGGTGAATATTTACAGTATTCTACGACTGGAGATGCTTACCAGTTGAAACGTAGTGATTCTAAACAAATAAAGACAATGCAAGTCCAAAACTCTACTGCCGTTCAAAAACTTATTTGTTTCAAAAATAAGAAAGTAAACTTCATGTTTGCATAAAAACATATTTTTTTTAGATCTGCCTTAGTAATCGCCAGTATCTTATCCAGGCGGGCGGATGTAAAGTGGGCACTAACCTACCTGCATTAATAATGAAAAACTAATCCAATTGATCATTTAATAAAACATTTACAGCCGTATTCGCTAAAGGGTTCTAAATTTAAAACCGTATTACATTGATTGTTCTGGGTTTAAAATGACAAGTGTCAGAGTCAGTTAGTTAAGTTTTATATTGTAAATATATTGGATTCTTTAAAATCAGTAAAATGATTTATTTACAAAAAAATCAAATTAACACAAAATCGTCTTATGTCACGACGAAATCACAACTGGGAGGCTATAAAATGTAAATATTCGATGGTCTAAGTTTAAATTCCTGTAGTGGATGCGGGTATTCACTTTTTAATTTCATTAATTTCCATTGATTCAGTAGATTTATTTTCTTGGTGTAATATTTCGAAATTATTTTCAAAATTATGTACTTATATTTATGTATTAAGTTAAGAAATATAATATTTATGTATTTAAGTTTAAGTCGTAATAAGAATCTAAATTATTTAAACTTGTAAGTTGCATCCTGTATTCGTTTAGTTTGCCCCAGTCATTGTTTTTTCCCTTAATAAGTTTCATAGTGTCTGTTTGAAGGTTGGAGATAATAACGTCTCTTGAACGACAGAAAAAATTTGCATTCTCTTTATTTGTTTTGAATCACATCGTTTTAACAGGTAAGTATCTCCAATATCTTCATGTTTATTTAGATATTTGATTTGGTTACAATCATTAAGTAATTTTTTTGTTGCTGGTTCGATGTTTAGATCATCTGACGAAGACACTGTGTAGCGAAATAATTGTTATGGCAATTTAAAACAAAACATAGGTATATTGGAAATTATAACCGTTATGTTACTTATAACTTAATAATAATGCAATGGAACACAATATTTATTTTATTACTCAAAGGGCATAGGGAACCAAAGGGTAGGTACATGGTGCCCAAATTACATGTTAGATTTAGGGACCCTTTCCCCTGAGCAAATAAAGTCATAAATTTGGTGCCCACTTTACGCCCTCTGATCCAGGCGACTAGGTTTCTGGAATCGGAATTCGAAAAAAAATTTACATTAGCTTATACCTTTTTTCAGGTCTTTGAACTTGCAAAGAAAACTAAACAAGAATAAGGTTAAGTTTTACAATTACAGCTTAAGCTAGTTCAACGTTGAACCAAGTTCAAACTTCAATTTGACAACCAACAATAATGTAAAGGTGTTGTCAAAATGAAACTTGAGCTTGGTTTAACGCTGAATTAAGCTTAAGTCGTAATTATACAACCGGGCCTAAGTAGCAATTGTACAATCGGGCCTTAAAGTCTTCTCTTAGCTGGCAATTTTCTGCTGAGTTGTAGTTTGTACCTAATAGTCAAAGCAATAGAGTTAGATCCGGTCTTGATTTAATACATTCATCCAATTATTCATCCGTCCATTCATCCATCCAAAATTATTTCTACTAAGAATACTCTATCTTTAAATAATTTTCAAGAAACAAGAAACATTAGTCAAAATATACACAAGAAGCTGTGTTGATTTTAATTTTTAATAATAAACACCAGACCAAGGCGGTGCTGCGGTGACGGCTCGGCCGCGGTGCCACATAGCACAGTGGTACAGTGTTGCCAACACTTCACGTGGCATAAAAAACATATATGTTGTGTTGCATAACAATCTTTAACAATGATTAACTAGAACAAGCATGGCAATAGTTAGTGAATGCCGAGATATTAGCGTGGTATGTAATGCTGTTTTATTTTCCCTCATTCATACGTTTATAGGTATATACATATATATCTCCTCAAACTTTTCATCGTGATATGCAAATACGTCTCTGGAATGTCATGAACTTTCCGCGCTCTAGACTGATGACCCATTATGATAGCTCGAGCCAAATCAGGTAGAGTACATACTTTACACTAATTAATAAATAAAAAAATTAAGGTAACCGGGAGACTGTGATTATGTCAAAGTTGCTGGTTAGTTAATTATTGTTAAAAATCTTTATTCAAACCGAGATTAATTTTTAATCGGATGTAGACTTTTTTATTACTAAACCGAACCACAATAATACATATAAACGGACAACAAGAACGGCCGTAGAAATAAATAAGTTTACTTACATAAAATCGAGCAATTGTTATAAAAATATGCTGAAAAATGAATTGAATATTCTTTTCAGTATACACTACATAACCAAGTTCAAATATCCCTACAATTAAGTTGAGGTAGATATTGACCCATAATATAATACGTGATCGTTGATTTTCAAATGGATCATCAAAAACTAATATGTTAGATCTTAAAATCAAACTTATAACTAAAAATAAATATATCATTATTCTCAGACAGAGAGAGAGAGAGAGAGAGAGAGAGAGAGAGAGAGAGAGAGAAAGAAGCCCCAAAAATATAGATGAAGTGAAAGTTATTTGGTGAATGACCCATCTATAAATTTGACCCAGATAGATAAATTATTTTTCAAAACAAATAAAAATTATTACATTGTCAAAAAATGTAAATACTCTAAATGGTTTCATGCAAAAACTCCCCAATATCGAAGCCACCATCAAAGCGTTCCGCTCGGTCTTTTTTAGTTTAGCTCACCGTTGACCTTGTGGGTTTATATTGAATTAGAAGATTACATCAATGAAGCTAAGAGCGAGCCAGACATACACGTTCTCGAAAGTTAAAGAAAGTGAAAAATCCAAATGTCGACTTCGGCACACCTCGCCTTCAATCGGCATCAGTGATTTAATCAGGATCAATAGGCATTTATGGAAACCCAGTTGAACAGCTCCACGAATCATGCCATTTCAATAAAACTTTTAACAAAATATGCGGATTATATTTTCAACATTTGCGTAAACCTTTTGTATCATTGGAAATTCTTATTCCCCGGTAGTATGTTTTTAAGAGTATTCCATACCAGCGTAAAACGCGGCATCGTTTCCTTGCTTGTCTAATTGAAAATTTAAAATAAAAATTTTACTAAAGTGTTCACAAGAACTATTAGTTTGGCGGATAATGCCTTATTAAAAAAATAGTATATTGTTTTATTAGGAGTAAAAGCGATACTTTTCTGACGAGTCTGTAGGTTTGCCGGACGAACAAAGTGAGTCCGGCAATTACGGACGAGTCATAAGAAGTTGCTTTTACTCCGAATAAAACATATTTTTTTTTCTTCAGACGTTGTTTAAATATGAAAACACAAAGATACAAAATGTTTTAATTGTTTTATTTAAAAATTTTAAGTTTTGAGAAGGGGCTAGCGTTACTATGGATTTATTATTATATTGTTTGATAGCGACGTGCCATTCGATTTGACAAGTGTCAGCATTCATTATTGCGTAACTTTATTTAATTTTTATCCTTTTAAAAATAGAATTTTTTAAAACTACATTTACTTCAAATTAAAATGTCAGGCTCAGAATTTACCTGTATGCCCCCGGAGGTTGCAAAAATTGCAGTAAATGTTGCGAACAATTTGCTGCCAACAAAATCCAGTGGTGTTTACGAAGCTGCGTTTAAAAGATTCCAGGCATGGTGCAATGAGAAAAACACCAAAAATAATTCTGAAAATGTACTCTTGGCATATTTTTCGGAACTAGCGAGCAATCAAAAAATGAAAGGTTCAACAATGTGGTCACATTATTCTATGTTAAGATCAATGCTAAATATCAGACAAGGATTAGACATAAGCAAGTATTTGAAGCTACAAGCTTTTTTAAAGAAGCAAAACGAAGGCTACATTCCCAAAAAAGCTAAAGTATTCACCAGGGAACAGTTTGAAAAATTTCTATCTGAAGCTCCTAATCAGCAATATTTGGGAATTAAGGTAAATTTAGGTATTACCTCAAAGTATACACATTTTTTATAAAGGTAATATATATAATTTTTAGATTGTTTTGGTTATTGGAATATCGGGTGCATGCCGATGTGAAGAAATGGTGAAAATGGTCGTTGATGACATACAAGACTTAGGATCTGCGATTCACATAAGAATTCCTAATAATAAAACTAGGAAACCGCGGTCGTTTACTATTGTTGGGGAGCAATATTTAAGCATTTATAAAAACTATGCATCATTACGCCCGGAAGGTATGCGCGAGAAGAGATTTTTTTTAAATTTGTAAATGGTCGGTGTTGTCGCATGGTAATGGGAATTCATAAAATAAGTGCTGTTCCTAAGGAAGCAGCAGTGTTTTTAAAACTACCAGGTGCAATAGAGTACACTGGCCATTGTCTAAGGAGAACTTCAGCTACACTGCTTGTAGATGCAGGGGCAGACATTACGTGTTTAAAGCGCCACGGGGGGTGGAAATCGAGTACTGTAGCTGAAGGGTACATCGGCGAATCGATGACCAATAAGAAAGATATTGCAAAAAAAAATTTACAACCAAATAATAATAAATCAATTACTAATAATTTAAATACTGCAATAAATTCGACAGGAAGTGGTTTCACTGAGAGTTCAACACTAGAAAATACCGAAACAATCAACCAACAGGCCATCGTAACAAGCAGTCTTAATTTTTCTGGGGCTATAATTAATAATTGTACTTGTAATGTTGTATTTAAATAGTTATGTAGGGCCAATATGGGTAAACGCACCTCCTTAAACAAATTTAACTGTATTATTATTATTATTTATTATTATAGGGATTAACATAGTTTTTGAATGCTAGTGCTATTACCCTAAAAGTACATTTACCCTAAGTCACATTGCTGTACTTTATTTTTATTAAAATAAATAAAGTATGTTTATAACTTTCTGGTATTATTTAATATATATTTAGTCATGAGAACACAGTCATACTTTTACTTCCGCTGCTATTGGCAACGGAAGAAAAAGTAAATACTTTTTCTTCCGTTGCCAAAAGCAACCGCCTTCTGACGAAAAAGTAGAACTTTAACGTCAAAAAATTAGTAGAAAAACATCAAGTTTATTGACGTTTGAAGAAAAATACATTATATTAAAATATTTGTTTTGATGCCAAATAAGTACGTATCCATGATAACGATCCAAAAAGGGAATATACCGTGAAAAATCTTGTTATCTTCATTAAAAATTCCTTTTCTTTTATTTAATTTATAATATGATGCACGTTTGAAGAAAAAATAGTATATGATATTCGGAGAATAAGATACTTTATGTACTTCGCATTAATTATCTGACTCACTACGTTCGTCAGACAAGCTTTCCACGCTCAGCACATAAAGTAACTCTTATTCTCCTAATATCATAATGTACTATTAAATACGGTTTTCGATCACAAACCATTTTATATTAAACATGTATATATAACTATTTTTGTTCTGGGCATCTGATCACAATCTTGATATTTTTAAAAATTATAAGTGAGAAACTATTTAAATTGAGGACACATGATTAATTTGAAATTTGCCATTACTAAATCCTACCCTTGACAGACTCACCAAGGGAGAGAGCTTTTTGTTTAAACTCTTCCATTTGCTACAAATGAGTACCGAAATCAACAATACCTCAATAATAATAAAACTGTAGATGTCGAAGCAAAATCTACACTGATTAAGTTTAAATGCGATCGATGGTAAATATAATGAAGCTTATAAAATACGGTAGTCTAACGCAAACCTAATTAGTTATTTGTATACAATCAGGGCCGTCTTTAGGAAATAGGCAGCATATCCAGTCTTATACAGTAGTATCTGTCGGGGAATGAATTTCTTGGCTTACTTATTAACAATAAACTTAAATTCGATATACACATTAAACAATTATGTAAGAAAATGTCATCGGGTTGTTTTGCCAGCAAAAAGTAAAGAAGAAGATTTTCCTTTTCATTTCGCCAGATCCATCTCTAGACGCGTTTCGTCATATCATGAGTCATCAGTAGAGCTAGGATCCGACGAAAAGACAAGGGATCTCGAAGCTACTTAAGGCAGTACTTGGTGGGACACACCAGTAAGATGTGGCACGAAGCGCCATCCGTGTCGTTGTTAGACCCTCTTGAGCATACCAGCACCTCTAACAAATTTATAGAAATAAGTAAATGTTAAGAGGAAATCGCCTGTAAAGACAGACTACACAATTACAGGAGTCCCGCTAGGCAGCGCTAACTCACATCGGTTTATTAACCGAAAACAATGAGTAAAGAAGAAGATTTTCCTTTTCATTTCGCCAGATCCAACTCTAGACGCGTTTCGTCATATCATGACTCATCAGTAGAGCTAGGATCCGACGAAAAGACAAGGGATCTCGAAGCTACTTAAGGCAGCACTTGATGGGACATACCAGTAAGATGTGGCACGGAGCGTTATCTGTGTCGTTGTTAGACCCTCTTGAGCATACCAGACCAAAACTATAAAGAATTAGTTAAATAGATCAATAGCAAGAAACGCTTACTTTTCCTTGGTTGAGACACACTTACGCTATGGCGTCTGTTTTTGGGCTGGTTGCTCGAATACTTTATTTAATTATGTGTTTGTGCTGCAGAAACGAGCGATTAAAACTCTTGATGGTGCTAAGCCACGAAAAACTTGCCGACTTTTGTTCGTGTCTCAGAGAGTTTTAACTTTACCATGTATTTTTATATTGGAGACCGTATGTCTTATGCACAAGAAATACACGTTGGATATTCGTTCCTTATCAGTGGTTCCTACAAGGAGCTCTTATGCCATTAGCCTTCCACTTCCTTCATCTACATTGACTAAGAACTCTTTTTTTTTGTAATAGTAAAAACTATTTAATAATCTGCCTATAGCACTTTCAACAATTTCTGATTACAGGATATTTGGGCATAAGGAAAAAAACCTATTGTTACAAAGGCTTATTATACGGTGAAGGAATACCTTATGGACAATGTAGTGTGATGAATACCATTGCCTGATTGTTTCTATTTTAAGTTTTATCTTTGTATATTTACAATTATCGTCTTAACTTGTTTTAATTTGGGAGTTGGTTTTTCTCCATATTAGTTTTGTGTCCTTCCTGCATTGACCAAGAGCCTAAATTCCATAATGGTAAAAGACTATTTAAAAGTCTACTAATGGCTCTTGGAATTTTTTTTCATTGTAAGATTATTTACTTATTGTTGTTTTATAGATATATATATTTAATGTTATATGTTGTTTACTTACTTATTATATTTTATATCATTTTTATTTAGATACTAAGTTATACCCTGGCTTTATTTATAGGATTGTAGAAAATCTTCTGAAAATAAAGCATATTTGAGTTTATGGGAGGGTGATGGCAACTAAAGGGCAGCTTCGTGGCTAAATAAAGCCGTTAAACAATGATGACCAGGGCAGTGTTTTGTTCCATGTTCCAGAATACTAAGTTATCATTGTTATCATTACCAGACAACCCAGTCATGTAAGAGCAGAGTTGTTCTAAATCGGCAAAAATCGATAGATTATGAGAAAAGCTGTAGTTCTTAAAAAATGAAAATTTTGTGTTCCCTAAGCAGGGTAAATTTTAACAAAAAACGTCAGCAAAATATTTTTTCAGCAAACTGTAAATTTTTTTTTGCACTGTCAGCAAAAGTAAAGTCTTTTTTTCACCTGGTTAGCACAATTAATTTAGTTTTAATTAAAGGGTATCATAAATACATTTTTGCGTCACCTACCCTAGAGACGGCACTGTAAAGAGCGTGGGATAAGGGGGGCAGTAGAGTCACTATTCGCCCCAGAGAATTACCTGCCCTAGAAACGGCACTGTAAATAATCGTTGCCTCATCGGGTCACCACGTCAGCATTTTGCAAAGTTAAACACAATATTTAAACTACGTGTAGTTTAAAAGTTGAAAAGCAACATCTAATAAATTTATATCAGCAAATTGCATAGAGATATGGTTTTCGATGAGCTTAACCGCGTATTAAAAAGACTAAATTAAATCTGACACTGGCAAGGCCAACTTTGTATTTGTGCGAAATAACCTTGTATTTGTGCGAAATCTGAGGCAATTTTGCGCAAACAAGCAGTAGGCCATGCCAGCTTCTGATTAAATTATGTCTTTTTTCTACTTCCACAAGGAAATTAGCTGTTTCCTTAACAGTTAAGTGACGGAAAAAGTAGGCTATTCCAGTTAACTGTGCGCCAAAATTCCATACTAGTTAGAATATGAAACTGACCAATCACAGTGGTCAATTACAGAGAAACCAAATTTACATGTTTTCGTTGTTCGTTTTCTGGCAGTTGACAGAAGTTAGGTTAACAATATGCCTCAAAAATATCATTATTTCCACTCACTATAAGCTTTGTTCAAAATGTACTATATACCTACCAAATGAACTTTTTCTTACTAACCTTGGTTATTTTTTCCATATAAATAATATATTATTATTATTATAAATATTTGTGCATATAAAATATATATATTTAATTGTTCAGACAACATATTAGAACCCGGAAAAATGCATCCCTATATTTTGATAAGATTCTTAATATCATAAAAACTTGAGCTGTTTTTGCAATAGCTGAATAATTTTCACTTCTGCCAAAGATCCTCCCCCCCCCCCCCCCCTTAAAATGAGATCCATAATTAATATAAACTTCATCAATATGCAGGTTTACTTCATTTTGCTCTAGTTTAGTCTTTAAATAGTTTATGCTACCTTTTAGATCACTAACGGTTAGTGACATTTTACACACCAGTTTGATGATATTTCTGGGATGGGGAAATAATTGATCATACTTTTATACACACCAAAATAAGCTGACTAACAATGCCAATAATAATGTTTCTCCACTGTATCTCCCCGCTTCTTCTGTTTTAAATAATTTCCAAATTGTTCCACGATAAAACAACTTACCATCATCAGAATCTTCATCATTATTGGACACCTCCAAGATAGAAAACTGATCAATAACACTGTTAATTAGGTTAGCCTTGTGGGAGTTCTCTACCTTGCTCCTCAAAAAATATATAGTTTCATCTAAAATCTCAGTAATCTTTGCTTGTTGCTGTGAATGTGTTTCGGAGCAATGCTTTTTTGTGCAACACTTAAACTCATGCCTAAATCTTCTTGAATAGAAATAACAGCTTCAACAATAGGTAAATCATGTTTAAAACTCATATAGCAAAGAAATATCTTTGAGTCCTCTTGAAAATAAATCCATTTTGTATTGATGCAATGACTATGATTATAAAGCTTGGAAATATCCTCCAAGTATTTGGATTGCCCTTTCATGTTGACCAGATGATTCAAGTTTATCTTTGACAGCTTCTTCAAACCGAGAGTTCTCTACATCAATAAGTCTATTTACATTATTGGTTTTTTTGGATAACTAGGTAGGTACCCGTTTAAAAATAGTTGGCACAGCATCTGGCAATACCTTTGGATATTTTCTGTCATACTCTTTAACTGAACAACAATTTTGTCTTTTCTGACAATATACTTTTCTTCAAAATGCTTCACACATATTCACTGATTAATTAGAGCACTTAAACCGGTTGGAATAGCACGCAACCACATTTTTTTAAAGTTGTTCATCTTTTGGAAGACAAAATGTGGTGATATTATTAACACTTTTCTCACTTTTATAATTCGATTTACACCTTGAAACGTTGCACATCGACGGCATTGTAAATATTGTTATTATTATATTATTGTTGCTACGATTACTAAAAGAACCTGTTTAAAATTTTTAACTTACGCGATGTTAGGTTAGGAATACTAAACATTATTTCCACTCTATGTTTGTCTTCGTTGATTTCCACGGCCGATTCAGAGGATTTTAAAGCGTGTTTAGCCTAGTTTAAATAGAAACATAAGTTACATTTACAATATGTTTTTACCTAACCAAATGGAATATATTTCTTCAAAAAGTGTAAATTAACAAACAATTATTCGTCTTAAAATAACTATCGTGACAGCGTGTGACCCTTCACCTTTGAGACTGACAAGTGAAAGAGAAAGAGAAGAGAAAACAACCGATCTGATTTGTTCACATGGTACATCTAGCGGCCTTGCCATTTTTTCTAGTCGGCCGTGGATGTTCATGTCTATACCTTCCTTGTCTTGATACTAAATATTACAATATTATCAACTTTCTAGAGTTGTATATAACTTTTAGCGACATCCCTTGGCAGTCCTGGTGTGTTTGGTTAAGATAAATATTTAAACTTATTGTGAAAAGGTAGGCTAATCTATCGGTTGCCAATATTATAATACAGTTAAGAATAATGTTTAATTTCCAAGATTAAATCGTTTCGTGTAAACCAACCAAGTAACAGTCGTTAGAGAAACTAAAGACTATTGTTAGGTATACAAAATCCTATCTAGCAAGAAAAAAGTAGCTTTAGCAATCAACTAATTTTTTTGAGTGGGTATTTGACTTTTTTGAGCTTTGCGACAGAGATTTATATTGTGTCTTGTTAATAGTAATTTAACCAACAAGTACATTAATAATGGCGATTAATGATCGAAATATTTTAACGCGTAAGCGTAGCGAACGCGTTAATGTTCGAGATCATTAATCGCATTTTCATGTAAGAGTTGGTTACAATGTTTTTTCGTCGACCGTATTTTTTACTAAAGTGAAGAAAAACAGTTAACAACTTTTATTTTACAATCCAGATTTCACAATTCTACAAATACTAATGACAGCGGACGACGTTTTGGATTGACGTTTTATTATTTTGTTGCTTTGTTTGCATGGCTGCCTTTAATTTTAATTACCATAATCGTGCATTTACAGAAAATCATGCATTGATAGGGGTCATTAATGAATGATTTTGGGAAATCGTGCATTTACAGAAAATCATGCATTAATAGGGGTCATTAATGAATGATTTTGGGAACGTTAATATCGAATGTAAATACACGGTCGACGGAAAAATATATTAAATTTGTTCCGAGAAATCGTTTGTTTCAACTTCTGTAGTAAATTGTAATTAAGAGTAAAAATTATTAAAAGCTAATACAATCTCGTTGGTTTTGTCGCTTGCTTAAGCAAGCATAAATGTTTTAAAAAAAGTGATATTGTAATTTAATTTAAATTTTACATTTTTCTCTAAATGTTCCATCACTAACTGCGCTACAGTGAAAAATATAGGTTGATAGCATCTATAAAATGTTCTTGTGTAAGTGTTGTGTGTTGCTTTAGTTGGCTCCATTTTTGGGTTATTATATTTGATAAAGGATCGTTGCGAATATTAGAATATAATGAAACAAAGTTAAAGGTATTTAAATGGATTTCTATCTTAGAAAGGAGTTTCTCTGGACGGCCAGAAATAGGAATCATGGATCATTTTTTATTTCGATATATTTTTTACTTTTTTTGCAAATCTTGCACTCTAGTTCGTTCAAAATTAACTGATAGTCTACGAACCAGAACTAAGCCCCATTTTCCAGTCGGCCTTACACACGGGTGTTCTGTAATCCAGAGGAGTAATTCTTGGACTGGTTCTTAAAAATAAAGCACACTGGTTTAATTTATGGTTTTGAAAAATATTTTATCTACTTTCATTTAGTAATATGAATTTTACAGTTCTGTAAATCGTTTTGTAAGGGTGTCTATTACAGCACTAGTGCTGTAATAGATGCCTTTATAGCACTAGTGCTGTAATAGATGCCTTTACAGCACTAGTGCTGTAATGAAAAAAAAACGGTTTTATTTTTTAATTTTGCTGTTACATACAACCACACTTTTTAAAAGAATTATTTATTATTAACAATTATAAATAATTTTTCATCATCTGCAGTACTAAGAAACTTGCATACGTCTTCCTCTGTGAAAACTTTGGACTTTTTGGCCTTGTAACCCTCTGAACTTCTTTTCAAAAATGCGATTAGTTGAGAAAATCTGCTTATATCTTGATTTTTCTTGACTGAAATCATAGTTCTCAACATTGAGTAGTGAGTCCATAGTGTAGAGATTTCTGGAAACGTTGCATGCTTTACGGAAAAATACCCCAAAAGGATTTTCTCAGACACCTCCTGTATTTTGTCAGCTTTGCACCAATCTTCAAACTTCTGATACTCCAACTCATACCGCGCCTTGGATTTTGTCGGAACTAAACTTGAGATCGCTTCGTTTGCCGCTGCTTATATAGCAGAGGGTAAACTTCCATCAAAATCGCTCATTTTGAAAAACGCTTTTTATATTTTTGAGTTTGTTTTACAAAGTTTCGACAGTAATTATGCGAAACAGTAACTATGTGAAAGGTAACATAAAAAACTTGATTAGTAAACTTAATAGCAGGTGCATTTTTATTTTTAAAAATGCCTTTTGCCAAATAATTTTATTCATAGATGAAAGTAGATAAAATTTTGTACAATATGCTTGTTGTAAATTCATATTACTACACTCGAAGTTTTATTAAACTCAGCTGACGCCTCGTTTGACAACTTTAACATCTCGTGTTGTAATATGAATCTTTACAACACTTATATCGTAAATAACTATATTGTTATAATAAAGTAAATAGCATAATATAGGTATAACTTTACTAAACCCTAATATTAATATTATACTAGGCCGCACAGAACTGCGATAAAATAGTTTAACTCATTTATATTTAATAATTTAAAGCTTTTCGGTAAAAATTTATATATAAAATAGATTAAAGATAAAACTTCCTAAAATTATAGCAGTTTTGTGTTGAGGTAGAATAAAATTATAATTAAACTTAATAACTCTTAATGAATAGTAGAATGACGCTGAAATTTTCATGAAAGCCATGGTGGGGCAGTAGCAACCACAACAATATTGTTCTTGAAAGTGTTGTAATCTCCTATATTTTCCAGGTCCAAAATTCATCGCTTTCATAAGGCCGCTGTACAGTTTGCAATTTTTCTTTCACGCAAGTTGTCTTGCAGCAATTAATATTGCGGCAATAAAAATTTCGATTCGTTTTACAGCGTGCAATGATTTGCCAAGGTCGTGGATGATGTACCACTTGCCAACCTTTAAAATAAAAATACATTTGGTAAGGACTTACCGGCGCATTTTGTGCTTTCATTTTCACATAACAGTATTACATGACACGAAAGTAAACCAACAAAAACAAAATATACCCACTATAGGTTAGAAAGAACATAAATAAATGCCAGGGATTTTCTTATTTAGGTTGGTGTCTCATAAATCACCAAAAAATCCCCAAAACTGCCCTTGCAATTAAAATAAAAATTGAATCAGAGTTATATTTCTTGCAAGCAATACAAATTGCGCTAGCTGATCATCGCATACTCGCAGGAAATCTTTTCTTGCGTGAAAGAAAAATTGCAAACTGTGAAGCGGCCTA
The DNA here is from genome assembly GCA_935413205.1 of Polydrusus cervinus. NCBI lineage: Eukaryota > Metazoa > Arthropoda > Insecta > Coleoptera > Curculionidae > Polydrusus > Polydrusus cervinus. Next base: position 52,168,920 of record OW284514.1, read on the forward strand.
TATAAAGAGCATGTCCTCTATATTGTCACGATAGAGAACCATAAGATCATAACATTTTATAAATCAATATTTTCCATTTTAATATTTGAATTATTATTCGCGTTTAACGCAGGCCATTGAACGCAACATGAAACCGGCGTCAAGTTTATTAAACAAATCTTAAAAAGTTGCAATTATGAAATGTTATACGTACATCCCGATCTAACAATAATTGTGGTGTCATCAAGTCGGCAGAAATAAGGTATACGACCTTTGTCTCCCTAAAGTGGGAACAATCGCTGACTTGATGGAACTGCACATCGTTGGTAGAAAAATATGGGAGGGCACGAGTGCTCCGTTCCGTGACATATCCACGTCTAAAAATGTAAAATTTTGTTGGTCCTCAAGACACCCAAACGCCAGCGATGAGCCCAAATTAATGTAAGTAGAATTTTATTTTAAAATTTAAAGGTTTAAATCCAAACTATTAATTATTTTTTATTTTTTTGTAAGCCCTTCTGGTAATAATCATTTTTATCTTTTTAATAAATTTGTTTTCAAAATCGCTTTGTTTTACTAATAGCCGCTAAGGTTCCGTGCTACCTTACGTCCCTCGTCACACCCTAAAATCTGGGCGTGACAATATGAAAGTGATGAATTACGGAGAGTAATTTTTGACTTACAGTATAACTTTTATCAATAAACAATTATCCTATTTAATTTTATAAGTAATTGGTTAGTAATTGAAATTTTTTATATTGCATTATTTGTATTCTGGCTTTATCAACCTGGGTTGGTCCCAAATAAAGTCATAATAATTAAAATGCGAAAGTACCAAGAATTCACACAGCTATTTCTTAGTTTTTTAATCCAAGATGTGTCTGTTATAATAAATAAGTCTCAAATTGGAATATGCTTTTTTGAATAATAATTTAAAGTGTTCCCTAAAACGCATGTCAGAATCTAAAATTATACCTAAGTTTTTTGCATTTTTTGTTAATACTAGAGGAAGTATATTTTTAGGTTTTGTTTTACAATTTCTTCATTAAGTCTACTGCCAAAGCTGAAATAGTAGTTTGTACAACAAGAGTGGATATGATGTCGATATCGCATGATGAAGTAAATTCTTCAAACTTCCGACGGCAATATGGACAATCCACTCAAGTTGAACAGTATATTTTTTCAACCACCGAACTACAAACCTTATGCTAAAAAATGTAAAAAAAAGTTTTCCGGTTGCCGGGCTTGAACTCACGACCATTGGATCCATAGTACAACGCCCTAACTCTCTCGACTATCGAGACCTTAAGCTAATTGTGGGAAAGCCAACTGATAAATGATGCTACATGAAATTAATTTTTTATGCTCATGCAGCCGGTTGCATTATTAATAAATCTATTATAAATGCGTCTAGATTTTATTATATTGAACAAATTAATAATAAATTGTACCATATGCATTTAAATTATATAATTTAGTGTCTTGAAAAAGAAGGCGGAGCCTCACTAAATATAATATACTGTGATTGGTCAGTGCTTTTAAATACACCACAAAGAAAATAAAGAAATGTAATTTTCATAACATGTTGTCAACTAATGGAAAATTTCCGGGTTCGTGAGAACAAAGCACAGAGGAATGATAGATCGGCGCTGTCTCCAAAGGAAAAAGGGAAATTTTTACGCACAGTGTTATATTTGTAGAATATTCTTTAGGATCACTTGTGGTTGTAATCTGCTAATAAAAGACTTTTTCAGTATTGTTTGCATTCGTGAAAGTTTTCTATAAAATGGGAAATTTTATTTTTAAAGGCTGCAACACTGTACATCCTATTGTAACATGTAAACTTGGTTTCCTTGTAATTGACCACTGTGATTGGTCAGTTTCATTATCTATCTAGGATGGAAATGAAATGTTCCCGCACAGTTAACCGGAATAGCCTACTTTTCTCGCCACTTAAGTGTAAGTTTATGTGGGAGTAGAAAAAGATTATACTGCAATCGTGATTAGATTATTATTCATGTTTACACATGCTTCTTTATAAATATTTCAAGAAAAATGATATTTTTCGGCAACCTTCCGGGAAGTACCCACTTCCCGAACGTTTTTTTTTTGAGAAAGTAGCATTTCCCGGCCTAGTCCGGGAAGTACGTACTTCCCGGTTCTAGGCCGGAAAGAATTACATCGTTGTTGTCATTGTGAATATGAAAATCTTGCTAATAATGGTGGAAATATCACAAATTTGAAAAGACACGGTGGCTGGAAGTCTACCAATGTCGCTGAAGGATATATAGACAATTCACTAACAAACAAAATTAAAATTACCAAGACCATTCAAAAATTATCAGATGAAAACAATCTATATGAAACGGAAACTTTACCTTCTTGTTCTGGCTACAAAAGGCATTTAAATATACCAAGCATTTCAAACAAATTAAATCATTTCAATATTAGCAATTGCTCAAATTTTAATATAATTATTAATATAAATAAAAATTAGAATATTTCTGTTAGTACCTATCTTCTGTTAGAATTTCAATATTTAATACAAATAAGAATTAAAATGTTCGAAATTTTGTTCTACAAAGAAATATAATAAAGAAATGTGTCTCATCGATTTGTTATTCTACACGGTTGCCGAAAACAGTTTTTTTGAACTCGCAGACTTCCAGACTTAGAATTTTGTCGACTCGTCCAAAAAAACACTATTTTCCGGACTTGTAACGTAAATTACTATTTATATAATCTGCATATGTTTGGAGTTCACAAAAATTTAAGGAAGTTAACATATCGGATATGTGAATAACAAAAAATAAATTAATTACAGAACACAGTCCTGAGGTACTCAAGATAAAATTTCAGTAGTGCAAGAGAGTTTATTTTGAACTGTAGTTTGTTGACTACGACGATGTAGGTATGAGTTTATTGAGAGTAGTGATGAGTTGTTAAATCCATAATATCTTAACTTAGCACTTTATAATTTATGATTAATAGTGTCAAATGCCTTAGAGTAATCGAGCATTATTACAGCACTGGTGAAACCTGAGTCTTAAGCCTAAAGTAGTGACAGTGGCTAAAGTCGCAGCGGTACTTTATCCCTTTCTGAATCTACACTGAATATGAGGTAATAGCTTGTTTTGGTTAAAGTAATTATTAGTTAAGATAAATAAAATACTTTTGATAGAAGGGGCAGAATACTTATAATTCTGAGGTCAGGGAATTTTTTGGGTTGGTTATTTTGATGAAAAGTCGTTGGTGCAAAGCTCCAAAACAAACTAAAATAACTTTCTAAATAGTGTTTATTATTTTAAGGATACCTATTACAATAAATCCTTAATAATTACATTTAAGTACTAGTTCCTCGTGCAAAGCTTATAAGTAGTTTACAACTAACTAGGGCAATGTTGTAAACAAACAAAAGTGAACGTTATTATTTTATTGTCTAACGTGCTAGAAAAATATCGAATATTGTCATATTTAAATGAGCAAAATATAGACGTTAAAAGATATTCTACTTATTTTTCACTCTATAAAAGGCATTTCCCGAGGTGTAAATAAATTTCCAAATCTGAAACCAATAAAAATATTATTACACAATAGAAATTATATATGTCGTACACTGTTAATTCAGCCAATGATAACATTTCTCTGTTAATAGAACTATTTGGTTTATGACTCGAATAAAGTACGCAGACAAAAAAGTGGAAGGAATGGTTCGGTATGATACAATTTTAAGCTTAGAAGTTTAAAAAGGTAACCATAACTTGTTATGGTCGACAGTTCTTTCACACAAGGATGTTAAATCTTTCATTCTACCTTTAAAGTTTTCGCAGTGCCTTAAGCCTCAAACCCATATACTTTTCTTACTCACAATGCAATGTGTGTATCGGTTTCCTTACCGTTCCACTCATTTTATACCGAACCTATAATTGTGTTGCTCAGTTAGGGTGATATCTACTGGTCTTTTCTTCTTTTAATTTTTCTCCTGAAGATGAATGCTTCTGCATTCAAAACATGTAGAGAAGTTGCTTAAAATATTTCTATAATATAACAGTGGAGGAAGACTTTGTGTTCTTATTTTTACCTTCTATAACTTGTTATGTTATGTTACAATATATTAGGATCTGACCGGGTAAATAATTTTTAATTCGAACTTTGCTGTCAATCTCACACACACTATTTTTTGACATTTCTTCTATTTAAACTGGACTGTGGTTTAAATCACAGATGTTCTTTTGTCCAATTTTTTAAAATCGATTTAAGCTGGACCTCGAAGAACTGTTTAAAATGGTCATTATATAATGTGGGAATGACAGCAAAGTTCTAGTTAAAAGTGATTTATCAAGTTGTATTCGAAAGACGACCAGTGGCATACCAGTGGCGGCTCGTCATGTGAAGTAGCTAAAAGGGCTTTTCACCAAAAAATAAAAATAAAAGCAGGAGGAAAGTTTTTATACAATATTAAATATTAATGTACCAATACAGCTACCATTTTAGCCCTTAAAAAATAATTATGTTCGAATTAAGAATATTAATTTAATCCGAATGCAGCAGCAGCTATGCATAATAGGGCCACGGTTAACTCCGATGGACAATAATTGTAAACACTCGTGCATTATGGCGCGCCCCAGCCGACCGTGTCCGTTAGCTAAAAGTAAATGAAGACCCAACACCCAACATTGCTTTGATATTGACCGTTGCTATGGTTACGTGGCGTCAGTCACGCAAACATCATGTAACAATTTGTATTTTGATGAAGGGAAATTTAAAAATAGATCATTGTTTTATAATTGGTTCGCCTAACTTTAAGGTATTTATTTTGAGGCTTCGCGAACTTACGGTTATAGATATTGTTTTTAGAAGATTTACTGTGTGATTAAAAAGTTTTGTTTTTATTTTTCAGTTAATTCAGTAGTGTACGTACATAATTGGTTGTGTATTTTAAAAATAAACCCAGTTAATGATTGTTTAAGTACCCGCACTATAACTTGCTCTTCACCATTTTTTAAGACAGCTAACCGCCAGGGTTGCACACTGCATTCTTACTTCTAAAATCTTGGCAATACTTTTTTTATTAGGCGTACACCCATCCGGGGATTGGACCAAGGTGGCCTGCGATGTAAGTTTATATTTGTCTGTTTGAAGGTTGAAGACAATGATGTTTCTTGAATGATAGAATAGTTTTGGACTTGCATTTTCTTTAATTTGTTTTACATCACAACGTTTCAACTGGTAAGTATCTCCAGTCGTCTTCAGGTGAATACTAAATAAGTAAAGTAACTACAGCTCTATTTATACTAGCTAGATGTACTGGAGCATGACTGAGATGGGTGCAGTCATGCGTTTAATTCTTGTGCGGTATTTTAAGTTTACATCTACTTAACAAAGGTTTCCAGATATTTCTTATATCTAGTGAGGGCTTACTAAAACAATCTGGGTTCTGGTATATGATAGCAGCTTCCTTGAACTTCCTCTTCCTCCAATGTGGTTCTTTGTGCAGGATTCGAGCTTCTGTCCACTTAATGTGATGACCGTGTGTCCAGGCATGGTCAGCTGCCTCTGATTTTTTGGTTTCTCCTTTAAGCGTGTTGTTTTTGTGTTCCTTGACCCTAGTTTCAAGTGGCCTTAGAGTCTCACCAATGTAGGATCTGCCACATTCGCAGGGAATCTGATAGACACAGTTTTTCCTATCTTTTTGACTTGTTGGTTTCGTCTTCGTCAGGTGGCTTCTTAAAGTGTCTTTTGAGCTGAATACCGTATTATATATATATAATATTATTATTAGTATTATATATATACCAGAACCCAGATTGTTTTAGTAAGCCCTCACTAGATATAAGAAATATCTGGAAACCTTTGTTAAGTAGATGTAAACTTAAAATACCGCACAAGAATTAAACGCATGACTGCACCCATCTCAGTCATGCTCCAGTACATCTAGCTAGTATAAATAGAGCTGTAGTTACTTTACTTATTTAGTATTCACCTGAAGACGACTGGAGATACTTACCAGTTGAAACGTTGTGATGTAAAACAAATTAAAGACAATGCAAGTCCAAAACTATTCTATCATTCAAGTTTATATTTGTTTAGAAATTTGTAACCAAGTTTATTAATTACTTTCAATGGAAATCAATTTTTTACAACTATTTGTTTTATTATTTCTAGTTCCTTATTAAAAGCATTTTTTGATAACGGCAGTTTAAATAACCTATAAAGAATGAGCTGAATACTGAAAATTTATGTGAAAACGGTGAGTTTGACGTGAATTGAATTATGTTATCAGTTGATGTCGGCTTTCTGTAGACTTCAAAGTCAATTTTTTTATTATTTCTAAATAGAAGGAGATCAAGAAAAGGCAACTTGCCTTCTTTCTCTACCTCGAGTGTAAAAGTAATTTTAGGATGTAAATTATTGGCAAAATTAAGAAACTGCTTCAAATTATCATTACTTCCATTCCAAACAATAATGTTTTAATTTTTGTTTTTTATTCTGCATCTGAACGTTAGGTAGCAGAAAATTTAATATTTTTTAACTGGATATTTTATTTGTATAGTTTTTAGGTCTGATGATGCCCACAGTTTAGGGCGAAATATGTCACCTATATATTAAATAAATTTTAAGACATGGTTGAGACTAAGTCTTAGAGTTTCCCCATTTTTTTGAAAATAGAATGTTTGTGTTTGGGGTTTGCAAGTAAAATAAATTGTTTTTTGATCGTAGATGTATGCTCATAGCATATAATTTAGTTTGACTGAGTAGATATGATGAGTCAATTTTATTATTACATAATTTATATATTATGTGGATCTGTCAAGTAAAATTGTGACATTATTATCCCTTCGAAGAGAGATGTTATCCACTTTGTATGCAAGTACTTTAATAGTCTACGCTACATAGACTCTAGTTCCATCTTGTATTTCGCGTAGTAGGGGTCCACACAACACAGCTGTACTAAAGTTTGGACCTTACATAGGTAAAATACCTATAGAACTTTAATGGTTTCCATATTGATGATATGTTTGCAAATACGAAATATAAATCCCAGCATCCTTAGGGCAGAGTTACAAATATTTTAATATATTTTTTAGTTTTTAGTATTTTATATTATATTTGTTAAAAAAGGAAACATATAAGAAAAATTATTTATGTAAAGTTTGTACTATGTTGCGTTAAATTATTGTTACAATTAAAAATAATATTATTCGGCCTTATCTTAAATAATAAATAAATGTTATTATTTAAATATTTATAATTATTGTTATTGTACATTGGCAGTTCATACATTTTTTAAAACAGTCTGTTAATTAGATTAAGCCAGTCCGCCAATCTTTTAATTTGACTGCCAATCACTAGGTCGATGGGCCTGCCAATGCGGATAAGATGCCAATCATTTCGAATAATGCTTTTTACACAGAAAAAGTTAATTTATAATTATAATTCGAATATTTTGACGAAATTTGTGAAAATTTTCATATTTTTTATTTCTTGACGTGTTGGATCCTATAAACTGTAGGTAAAATATCAAATGATAATTATAGACAGTTATATTAACTGTTTCTCTAAAAGATGCCAATCATTGGGTACTTTACCCAAGTTACAATTTTACATAAAGTACACCCTCGTCTAGCGCCACCAATTGTAAGGGTCCGTACTGTATATAAATATTAGAAAGAGTGCTTACTCCCAACCACCAACTATAATTCAGAGCGATATCTTGGAAAAATACAAGTTTAGTATTTTTGTCTATCAATAGTAGGATCTTCAGATACTGCTTTCTTTCACTATTGCTCCATGTATACCAAGGTAGATCACAAAAGTTCCTGTAGCATTTTTCCCACTGAAAATAAATTGTTGTCTTGGTTACCAATGGGCGTATTTGAATATTAGTATTTAATTTTTTAGAATAGAAGTTTACCAATGCCCATATTTATAATCGTTTTTTGGGACTTCCTTACTCTCAAATGCTAAGTGTATTGACATTGATTGATATTGATAGTTCCTTGCAGAATCCTTAGGCACTATTTTTTGTCTATAAAATCCATTTTGTCACGTAAGGCTTCTTCAAGGAGGACTATTACTATAAGTGCAGGCATAATACCCGTAATAATAGACAAAAAACTTTATATAGTATGGGAATTTTAAATGGAACTCTGGGAATAAGTTTTCTTTAAAATCCAAAAATAAGTCCTCAAAGATTCCTCGCTTTTGTCATGTAAAAAAGTTCGGACGTCAAAGGAGGAAGCGCATCCCCAATCAACTTTTTTTTTTAAATTAGACGATACCACTTGTGGAACCTTTTTGGAAAGCTTAATGAAAGAGAAATGTATCCATACGTTTTTTACATCTGCCAAACCACTTGTCAAGAGTTTTATAAATACTAATTTTTAACGAATAATTACAGTTTCAACAATTGTTACGCTAAAAAAGGGGCATTGCAAATCTAAAGTAATTTTTAATGTGTAGTCATTCGTTAAAAATTAGTTTTTATTAAATTTCTGACACATCGTTTGACATATGTTAAAATAATATGGAAAAATATGGACTAATTCGTTTTTCAATAAGCTTTCCTAAAAGGTGCCACAAGTGGTATCGTGTAATTAAAAAAAAAAGTTGCTTGGAGCTGTGCCCTCTCCCCCCCTTTAGGGTCCCAATTTTTTTTAAATGACAAATGCGAGGCCTAAAAAAAATCTTTGAGGACGTATTTTTGGACTTGAAAAAAATCTTATTCCCCGAGCCGCTATAAGCAGCGTTCCATTTAAAATCTTCACCCTGTATATCCTTAAATACTCCTCAAGGTACTTTCAAGTCGAGAAACACAGATTTTTCTTAAGTAAGGAAGCCTCAAGGAGCGACTCCTAACTTGGGCATAAGGCATTAATGACCAACTTATATATCTAAAATGCAAAAAGACAAAATATAGATGATACGATTTGTAATAATTACAGTAGATCCGAAGTAACAACAGTTTCAAGTTAATATAAAATAGCATAAAATTAAACATGGTAAATTTTTTAAAATTTTTAATGGCTTAAGACGTATCAATTTTGTTTTTGAAAACTACATACAGGGTGTCCCACTTATAATGGAAACAAGCTTATATTTCTGTTATTTCTCAATTGATTTTTTTAAGTATTGGTGTGTTTATATATGATCATAGGGCGCACTTTCGTAATGCTTAAGATTTTAGTTAACTCATTGGCGAACGGTTTTATAGGGGTTTTAAAGTAATATTTTAAAAAGTACCTTTCGCGATTATTTTATTTTAAGCATCGCTTAAAACTACTAAATACAAAATTTTAATAAATTTCTATAACCAGCGGCATACGTATGACCATTTTTATTTTTTGTTAAAAATGCGTACATCCAAATAAGCGCGATAAGAGTCAAGTTAATTAGCAAAAAAGTTGACTGTTTAACGGCATCATCTAAAAATATATCATACGTTAAAAGCAGTTAATTAAAATTTATAATATGAACAATTACAAAATAATCAAACGTACGCGTAACTCCAATAAAATGCAACTGACAAAAAAATCTAATAACTCAGTTGGCCATGTAAATATAACAAAATTATTATTTAAAAAGAACAACAATATGACAAGTGTACAACTCTGTATCAATACCTCATAACATACTATAAATCAATATCTTCAACCAAGTCACCATTATTTCCAATGCATTTTTCATAAATTTTTCTAACTCTTAAACAAACTTTGCGAACTTCTTGACGAAAAATGGCTGCACATGCTTGTCTTATACCATTCTTTAAATCTTCTAAAGTCACTGGATGAATTTTATACACTTTATTTTTTATAGCACCCCATAGATAAAAATCTAGCGTGATCAATTCTGGAGACCTAAGAGGCCAAGCTACAAAAGGACTGTGGCGACCATACCATTTATTTTCAAAATTTTTATTGAGCCATTCTCTTACAGCTGCAAAATTATGAATTAGAGCGCCATTTAACTGAATATACAAATTCTCCCTATATTCCAGCGGCAAACCGTGAATACCATCCCAAAAATCATGTTCTAAGGAGTCCAGAAATCTCACACCATTTAAAGTTGTATTAAAAAAGAAGGGGCCAATAATACGATCTTTCAAAATACCACACCACACATTTATTCGTGCAGAGTATTGACTTTTGCAATTAATATACCAGTGTGGATTTTCCTCACTCCAAAATCGAATATTTTGAGAAGATACGGTCCCGTTTGTAGAAAATATTGCTTCATCAGTAAACAAAATGTTGCCAAAAATACCATTATTTTCATAACATTTTGCCTGCATGGTAAGGCATGGCAGTACTCATTTCTTCTTTCGTCATCACCTGATTGCAACGTGTGTAAAAATTTTGGTTTAAATGGTTTAATACCCTTTCTTTTTAAACATCTTGATACAGAACTTTTCGGCGTAACTCAAAGCTTCTTAAGCTTGATTTTGGATTTATGCAGTAATGATTTAAAATTCTTTCATCCTGTGGATAATTTCTTAGGCGTTTTACTTTTTCTTGCAATACCGAACCGCCTTGGTTAAACATTTGATTGACTTTAGAAACTGTACTGTGTGATAAAAGGCGATTTGGGTGTCTTCGATTAAATTCTTGAGCAGCCTCTCTACAATTTCGATTATTATCTCCTACTAGTCTCACTATTTCTACTTTTTCAGCTAAACTCAAATGCATATTTGTTATTTTAAATAATTAGGTAGGTACAGCAAAAATTATAACAATTTAACTTAGACATAAAAATGATTTGCTCGTTGACGTCTAAACTCGTAATTTGTTTACATGGGCAACTGCTTTAAATTTTCTTATTTAAGTCTGTTTGATTATTGTTTAATTTTTTACATTTTAAGAACAAATTATTATTGTATTTAATTTTTTCATTTTACAGCAGAAAATACAGTACGCTACTGCTTTTACCGTATGATATATTTTTAGATGAAGCCGTTAAACAGTCAACTATTTTGCTAATTAACTTGCTCCTTATCGCGCTTATTTGGATGTACATATTTTTAACAAAAAATTAAAATAAAAATGGTCATACGTACGCCACTAGTTATGCAAATTTATTTAAATTTTGTATTGGGTTGTTTTAAGCGATGCCCATTCGATTTCTGTTATTGGCTTTGAAATTAAAAAAATCACTAAAGGTACTTACACTTAAAATATTACTTTAAAACCCATATAAAACCGTACGCCAATGATCTTAAGCATTACGAAAGTGCGCCCTATGATCATATATAAACACACCAATACTTAAAAAATCAATTGAGAAATAACAGAAATATAAGCTTGTTTCCATTATAAGTGTGGCACCCTGTATATACAGGGTGTTATTGAACTCACGTTTTGTCATTCGACCTATCAATCCTCTGTGATTAAAGCGAAAACATTTTGTGTCTATTGTTCCTCTGTGCCGAGACCGAAAATAGACAAAATAAACCTTTTTTTTCTGTGTAAGTGTGGAACACTGTTAAAAATAATACGGTATGCTGAAAGCGTTTTACTTGTTTATTTTTTGTAGTTCAATTTTATACGTGTGCTTACAACAAGATAAAAATAGATTACAAGTTTTACAAAACAGAGCAATGAGAATAATATTGGGGTGTGATAAATATACCAAAATAACAGATATGATAAATAGTTTGGAATGGATGAATATAGCAAACTTTTTAGTATTTCGTACTTTGATTTTTATTCATAAAATAAATTTAAATATATCAGCACCATATTATAAAAAAAATTTTACCAAACTTTAATGAAGTTCATATTCACAATACAAGAGGATAAAACAACTAGGTATATTTTGGATCATACAAATTTAAAATCTACTTAAAAATATCTTTTTATTAGATGTATAATAGAATATAATAAATTAGGGAATGAAATTAAATCATATAACTTAAAATTATTTATAAAAAAAATTAAAAAACAGATTTTACATAATATAAGTTTAATATGATAATAGTTTTTCTAGATTGTAATTATCAAAAAAGAAAATGAAGAAAAAGAAAAAAGATAAATGTATTGAAATAGCTCAGTGAGCTAATAAAAATTGATTATTATATTATTATTATTATTATTATTATTATTATTATTATTATTATTATTATTATTATTATTATTATTATTAACTAATTTATTCGTGATTAAAGAAATAATTTTTAATTTGAAATTCAGTTGCTTGTTTAGGAACAACCGGAGCCCTTAATTCAACTCCGACAGCAGCACTAGAGGTGCTGCTATATATAGCTCGATATTTATGGAAAAAGTATAGCTGTAAAAAGTGTCCTGCGACTGAAAAAGTCAAACTACGAAAATAAAACCAACCGTAGACAATTGACAGGATACAAAAGATACACCCAGGGGATAATCTACGAGAATAAACTGATTAGGTACTCTGTCCCAATTACATGCTTCGAGAAGATGTATCCGTCTCACTTCGAATAGGGAATGGTGAAAAAATAATCAATAATAACAAAACAGATCACTCAATCTTCACAGACGGTTCAAAAATTGGTGTAGGAGTAAGAGTATTTTCCGAAAGCTTACAAAGACAGAGGTAGTTTAGACTCCCCAACTATTTCAGTATTTTCCAAGCAGAAATACTGACAGTAGAGAAGGCGGTCAATATCTTGCAAGGACACCTTGGCCTAGCAGAAGCATCGTCAATTATCATCTACAGTAATAGTCAGGCGGCGATTAAGGGAATTTGTTCCAACAGCATCAAATCAAAAATATATGCACACTGGGTGAATCGGTCACACGACTGGCAAATAAAAGAATTGCGGTATAACTTATTTCTTATTTTATCTATGTTTTTAAAATTGCTGCTTTCGCGCCGTGTTTTTAATTATTTTTAGAAAAGGTTGTGAAATTCTAAGACGTTTTTATTTTAAAGATATATTTTTAGGTTTTAGTTCAGAATCTTAGTGCTGAATATGATAAATTCGAGTAAAGTAAAAAGGTCCATTATAAAATATTTAAAGTCTGTATTTGTAAATACTTGATTTTCGAATTTTTAGGGATTATTTTTATTTGATATTAAAATGCCTAAATGAATTTTTCTCATAGTCCATACCTTCAATACATACCTCATTTTCAAAGTCCTGACCAAAAATTGATCCCAAGGTCGTAAAGGTAAGAACAATTAAAGCATAGATTACTAAGGAGATTATTGAGAGGCCACCCTTAAAAAATATTAACTTATTAGAAATTAACATAATGCCTAGATCTTCCTAAATAATTTTTACATGCTATTTATCTCAGTTTAAAGATACTTAGAGAAAATATGAAATTTAAATGTACAGGGACATTATTTTAAGTATCTCACCCGATTGGCGACTTTGCTATTGACCACAATAAAAAAACAATTATGTATTTCCTAATAGCTTTTAGTGAAGAAGCCATTTGGCTTTTATTTTTTAATGAGGTGAGATACTTAAAAGACATAATCGAACGATGCAGTTTTTGATGAGGTCGTATTTCCGTAAGGGTTGGAAATACATATTGATAACTATATATTTTTGAAATCGGACGCAAAATGCAATACATTGATGTAGTTATAAATGTGGGTTGCCATTTAAAAAAATTCAAAATGGCGTCGTTTTTGTCATTTTTTGACATCTGACATATATGACAATAGCATGGGTGGCTCCCGCCATAAAAAAATTACATATCTCCAGAAAAAATTGAGTTTCTAATCTTAAAGCTTTGGCCGAATTTATAAAAAAAATTTTTACCGCATAATCGTAACAGAAAGGGCTTTCGAGATATGGCCGCTCCATAATATAATAATAATAATAATAATAATAATTTTTATTTCCAAAGTGACATAACAATATGTATGGAATCCGTCAATAAAATACATACATTAAGTGTAAATAACGCAATCACAAACAAGCAACAATTTTTTAAAAAACATTAAATATAAAAATATAAAACTCCGATTTATAGGTTCATACCTTACCATGCTTGTGCCCAATATTCATTCATACTATAAAACTCTCGATTAATCAAAAAACTTTTGAGTAGATTTTTAAATATTTTTAGATTTTTTGCGTCCTTAATGTTCTGGGGAAGCTTGTTGAAGACAACTGGCCCTAAGTTATGAGGCGAATTTTTGCTAATATTTAGTCTACTTACTGTCGTATGCAAATCATGTCTACCACGGGTAAGGTATTGATGAATATCACAATTTTGTAAGTATTTTGATTTATTCAAAAAAATAAATTTACTTAGTTCGTAAATAAAAACGCCTGTAAGGGTGAGGATTCCCAGTTTCATAAATTGTGACCTACAGGTCGAACCGGGTGGAAAGCCAAGAATGCACCTCAACACCCTCTTCTGCACTATGAAAACATCTCTTGACGCAGAGGAGACCCCCCAAAAACAGATACCATAATGCAGACGGGAGCCTACAAAGGCATTGTAAACAGAGAGAAGGTCTCCTATAGGAAGAGCGATTCTTAAATTTCTGATCATATAACAAAGACCGCTAAGCTTAGAACACATCAAAGAGCAATGTTCCTTCCAATTAAGATTTTGATCAATTGTCAGACCCAGAAATTTTGAGAAGTTCGAGCGGGCAATGTTTTCATTACCAATCTTCAGGTCAAGGTCAATATCAAGACTTCGTCCACTCTGCGCAGTGTGAAACCTAATATAAGTGGTTTTTGAGCTATTAAGGAACAGATAATTCTTATTAAACCATTCTAGGAGCAATTTCATACCGCTATTACATATGTTCTCTAGTTCATCGTGGTTTGAACCTGAAACTATGAATGATGAGTCGTCCGCAAACAGAGCCGCCGCCCATTCAGGGTGTATATTCTCTAAGAGATCATTGATGTAACAAATGAACAATATCGGTGCCAATACGGATCCCTGAGGGACTCCTATATTAACGCAGGTCATGTCTGAAGCAAATGACTTTCTTCCTGTAACCGGATCGATCTGTGATACAGAAACATACTGCTTCCGATTTGTTAAGAAACTCCGCAACCACTGAAGAGGGACTCCCCTAACTCCAAACGACTCCATTTTGGTCAACAACAACTGGTGATTTACACAATCGAATGCCCTACTGAGATCGCAAAATACTCCAGCAGGACACTCTCCATGCTCCATATGCTCAATCATTCGCTCATAAAAATGTTGGATTGCGTTCACTGTAGAACGTCCCCGACGAAAACCAAACTGATGTCGCGACAGGACCTTATACTTCTCTAGAAAAGGATCTAGTCGACATACCCTTAACTGATCACGCTATATATAATAAAAATAACTTGTTTAAATAATACCATAATTAAATAACCAAACATTGGTTACAGTAAGATACCAGTTGTCACAAAAAGGTAACAACGATAAATTATATATAACAAAAAGAACATATAAAAAATTATACTATAATAATTTGATATTGTCGGATATGGATTGGTACCCTTAAGGATGAATTAATCATTTCACACTTCGCTGTGGTGCTAAGACTCTTAATAGGTGTTGAGTTTGCTGATAAGAATAGGTGTAGTGGAAAGATAGTGTGTAAAACAAGGACAAAGACATTTCTAGTTTTGTAGGAGGAATTTGTAGACAAATGTTGATAAACATAGTTGTTTGAATTGGTTGGGATAAAGGGTTCCATTTTGAATAGTCCATCCAGGCAAATCCCCTCTTTTAATAAATTGCTGACATAGCAAAAAGGAGCCCCTTTTTCCATTTGGTAGGGGTTAAAAACATTATGAAAGCATAAAGAGACACTTACTCAGTGGAGTTGTTAAATGTTTTCAAGTGTAGGGGTAACCTCTGCCCAAGTCAAGATGTAAAAACACCATCTCAGATCAGAGCAGTTTCCAGCCAGTGAGTAAGTGATCTTGATAATGTTTATTTAATTGTTAAATTGTTTATTTCTCTTTTGGCCTGAGTTGACTGTAAAGTGGAAATTGTTTCTCTTGAACTTAGAACAAATAGCGTCGTATGTGAGTTCCAAGGAAACAACTCTTCTTTAGAGAAAACTCTTTAAATTTACTAATTTAATAACATTATTTTCATTTTATTTTATATGTTATTCATTATACTGTAATTGTCAATTGCTTTAATAAAACTATTAAAAATCTTTGGTGTTTTAGTAACTAAATAGGGCACAACAAACTAAATAAATTAAAACGTATAATTTTAAACTATATAAGCTACACGTTCCCGTCGCCTATCATTTTGATACGCGACAATATAAACAAACATACAAAGAGCGAAGTTGAGCACAATATAGCTATATAGCTATGGCTATTCTTACAATTAACCCTTAAAATAGGCGCAGGCGGTACCGGTAGGTCTGCATCGTAAAGAATAGGTCTTATGGCGGAAGGCAAATTCGGATAGTCGATATTGAGTTGTTTTTTTTGGAATAACCTTCAGTCTTTGTCATGCAAAAATAGCAATCGGCAAAATGATTGGTTGGTTTTATGCCTTACACAAAACGACAAAGGTAAATTATTCTCATTTTTAGAATTCCTCGAGTGTTTTTCTTAAAAGTTGTTTACAACCGGCCTAATAGTGGGCCTTCAAAGGCTTCAAAGACTGTGGCTTAACTTGGTATCCCCCTTTGCTTTAAAATTCTTGTTCAAACCCATATTCTTTTACTTATTTTTTAGGTTGTCATAAAAAACACAAAGTGGACTACTTCCTCAAGTTAAAAATCTAATAGTTCCTAGAATTAAAAAAAATATTCAAACGTATACGTATTATAATGTTTAACCCATCCTCCACTCCAATTACTTTCACGGGTCCCAAAAGGTTCTTATTTTTAATAAATAATTTTGCTGTCAAATTGGCACCATCTGTCTTGAAAATCTGTTTAACTTAAATAGTGTCATTGAAAAGCACCATGGTCATCTACGATATACTATGTGATGACAGAGATAGAATGTCTACCTAAATATCCTAGAACATTTCAACACATATAGGTATTGAAAAATATATTCTAGCAGGAGTCCCCCAAGGTTCCCCTCTTTCGCCCCACCTATTCAACATCTACATGGCAGATATCCCACATGATCCCGAAAACCAACTGTTTCTGTTCGCCGACGATACAGCCATGGTTACAACAGCAATATATATAAACACCATTGCAGTAAGACTCCAAAGACACATAAACGAAATAGCCAAATGGATAACTAAATGGAAAATCACCCTAAACCCACAAAAAACACAGGCCATTATATTCACCAAATCTAGGAAACCGCTACCCAGGCAAATCATATCAAATAACACCCAACTGACATGGTCCAAAAAAGCAAAATATCTGGGTTTACACTTCGACTCCAAGCTTATCTGGAAGGAACACCTGGCCCAAACATTAACCAAAGCAAACAGGCTCCTACACCAGTACTATCCACTAATACATTGAAATAGCAAGCTAAACACCCGCAACAAAGTTACCATCTACAAACTATGCATAAGACCAGCACTACTGTATGCCGCCCCATCATGGTCAATATTCTGCATGACGGGGAAAAGCAAAATACAAACTTATTAAAACAAATTGTTACGAATAATAACTAACGCACCATGGTTTGTACGTAATACCAGATTACACAGAGACCTTAAAATGGAAACGATCCAAGACTACATCACGAACACCAGCAACAATTACTTCAATATAGCAGAACAAAGCCAGAACCCGTTAATCCGCCATTCCCACCAACCACAACACCAGGCAGGTCCATACAGGCTACCACGACAATGAGGGACCCAGGTTCAAACCCCTCACACAACACGAACTTAATGTACTAGTTTTTAGCTAATATTTTATCAATAATTAAGAGGAGTTATAGGCCTAGCCTCGCTTAAAATTTTAATCAATGAAGATCCTAGTCTACCTAAATATCCTAGAAAACTATGAAAAGTACATTTCAACACATATAGGTATTGAAAAATGTTTTTAACTCTCTTGTAATATTAAGCAATTTCTAGTTAAGTTAATTGAGCTTTTTTTGCTCATTTTCATAGGTGGTCGTAGGAAAAAACAAAAACCTTAGCCTAAAGTACATTTAATTTGTCCATTACCATTTCTAGTGTTATTTGTCGGATTTCTTTGCCTACGTTCTCCTAATTTATCTGGTTAACTTTACTTTTAGAAATACCCTAAAGAAAATAATCAAGGGGGGTTAAGACCTAGCTATCTTGTCGACCACTATATTGTACCTCTCCTCCCTATCCACCAGTTGTAGGACACATACATATTTTTTACATATATGGCGCATCATCCTCCTGTAATCCTGTACATTCAATTATCATGAAAATCTGCATCTACATGAGAAAACAAAGCGGATAAAGCTGGAATAAATTTCTCTTACAAAAAATTGAGATATTTGGGCCCCTTTGGTTAGAAATAGTTGGATAAAAGTCGGTATCCCACTTTAGTCTTTCATCGGATCACAAATTTCGTACATGCTATTAGCAATATATTGGCTATGTAGAAAGGAGAAATGGATGGAACTTTTATTACAGAATATATTCCAGCGATACCAAACGGTATCACTGGGCGTTAATGGGTTAACCCATTAACGCCCAGTGATACCGTTTGTTATCGCTAAATCAGCTATTACTAAGACATCGACCATTTTGTGGGTGGTAGTGGGATAATAATTCTGACGAGTGCGTTAGTTGCGGGAAGCATCTTCAGTTGTGTTTTAAGTCTTTGAGTACCGTTGCCGATATTTGTAAGCAAAAAAACACGTGTTCTTTTATCGTCCATTTTACGTCAATAGAAAAATATGGACATTCGCTTTGAGTAAGTATAGTTTTTTAGTGATAGTATATTTTTTCTTGAATACAAGTATTGATATTGACTAAGATATATATTTAAAGCCCTCTATAACGTATATCGTATTTTTTAAAATTCACGTGACTTTACAAAATGGGCGCAAAACATACTGATACCATATGGTATCACTGGGCGGTTACGCTATGTATATATTTTTTTGACAGGCATGGATTTTCATTGTCTGAAGCTTTAGACATACCATACGCTAATAACGATGCGGAAAATCAAATAGACGAAATATTTATTGAGCCCCCTGATCCCAATGTCGACACCAATGAAGATTCCGCTGACGAAGATGACTGAGGCATGCTAAATAACTTAACAGGTCGGCAATTACGTGCACCTGCGGAAATAAAATTGACGAATAATAAACGTTTAGGCAATAATTATGACGACTTTTCTGCAGAAAGTCCTAACCAATCATCTTCAGCGCCGGCTAATCAATCCGTAACCGAATCATCTTCTGCATCGACCTCAAAAGATACGTATTGTCCAGAATCAGAGAACAACGACTGGATTCGAAATCGTCTAGCTTAGAAACCAGATACTGTCTGGATTAAAGACGACATTGAACCTGGAGCCCGCTTATTTCCAGTAAAAGATGACAACCGGTTCGAACAAATGTCTTGTACAGACATTTTTGAGCTATTTTTTGTCAAGCAATAAACAATACATGGTTTCTGTATAGGAAGAATCACAACAAAACCTCCAACATAGAGTTTAGAAGGGAGTTGGTCCAAGTATACTTAGCACGTTATGGTGTACCGGCAAAATCGGCAGGTCCTGCAAAAACGTCTGTTTCACGCACACTTCTGCCAGGTATTCGATATGACGGTATGCATCACTACGTTGCTTTATGTAATAGACGCGTTGCGCTGGAAATGAATGCAAGAGTTTATATCAATGTGTTCTAAGTGTAATGTAGGTCTTTGTGTAGTCTGTTTTGCCAATTATCACACAATGTAAAAATTTACTTTTAATAATTCCATAAATAAATATGTATTTTTAAAATTGTAAGTATTTGTATTTTACAGTATCATATGCGCCCAGTAATACCATATAGTAGCAGTCATTTTCTTAAAAACTGACGTAAGACATTTTGTAAAATATTTTTTTTTGTGCATTCCTACTCATATTAACTCAGAAAAGTAAAAATATGTAAAAAAACTAACAAAAAATAATTCTGGGCGTTAATGGGTTAAAAGAATACCCCTGTATTGTTCGCAGCGGCCACTACGGTAGCATTTGGTTATTTGGGTTAAGGCATTTTTTTATTTATATTAGTTGTCTACAGCACAACAAAAAAAAACAGTGTATTATTTATTATTTAATTTCAAATATTTAGTAAATAATAAAAATTAGATAAATGGAAGTGAATCTACTTACATAGAAATTGCTGCACATAGCACATATGACTACAGTCAAACTTGTTACAATAAAAACTACAAGCATACGTCCTAGCGTTTTACGATGATCCAGAAATATGCTTAAAACGAACAGAAAAAGTTAGCCTGTACTTGATCGATAAATTAATAGGATTGAATTGAAGAAATAGTCCATGTTTCAAGTGGAGTGGTAATTTAAATGGGTAAATGAGACATTTGACGTTTTTCTCCATCAAAATGTAAATCGTATAATACACTTTCAAACTTGGTTCCACTGGATATCTGTTTTCTTTCCCTGATGGCACTAACCAGTGTACTCAAAAAGTTTTTTTTAGATAATATTTCATACGAAATATATTTTAAAATTATATATTTATATGTCTTAATTTTTTTACCTAGATAATACTACTATTACATTAGAACTATATGTTTTTTTTATTTATGTTTCTGGGTTAGTTCCGTTTTGTATTCCTTAATATAAAATAAATACATTAATATACCGGGTGTTGCATCGTCGAGCAGGACATAGGAAATCCCATGTAATTTTAAATGGGGTCAATTATTGGCTTCCCTAATTATTTTAGAGAAAAATTCTATTTAGGTTTATTAAAGAGCACTAAAACCCACATTCAAAAGAAGAACTTTAAATATTTTTGATGAGCCCATTTACGGGTTATCGCCGATTTCTTTTTAACTATTTCTCCTTTTTATGGCCCCGTATTTGCGGGCACCAGTCAAGGTAAAGATGACTGTCAAATAAAGTTGTCATATTGCTTTATTGTTATAAAAACGCGTTCATCGAAAATATTAGCCATGAATTACACTTCTGAAAAAAAAATATTGATAATTAAATGGTATTATCAAGGAAATAGTTATTAAAATGTGTCAGACATGTTTGCTGCTCTGTATCCGAATAGACCGATACCTGCAAAATATACAGTCGAAAGGACTATCAAGAAATTTGAGACAAAAGGCACTGTAATAAATAACTGCAGATGTGAAGGAAGGCAGGAACAATGAAGAGATGCAAGAAATGATAGGGACTTGCAACTTTTATTGTGCGTGGAAGAAAATGATGGGGAGATCAGCACAAGGAAACTTGAGGATGACATAGGATTAGATCACACCACAGCGTTACGAGCTTTGAAACGACATAAATATTATTCATACAAATATGAAAAGCATCAAGAGCTAAGACATAGGGATGAAATACGACGACAGGAGTTTTGTTTTGGTATGAATGAAAGAGCAAACGTGGATAGGGAATTTTTAAAAAACATTTGTTTCATTGACGAATGCACATTTACCTTAAACAATGAACCCAATGTTCAAAATTATCGATATTGGAGCAAAGAAAACCAACACAGGTTTGTCGAAACAAGGACGCAATATCCACAAAAAGTTAATGTTTGGGCTGGGATTTTCGGAGAAAATATATCGGGCCATTATTTCTTACACGAAATTTAAATGCAGAATATTTTTTGGAACTACTTGAAGATCATATTCATGATGCCGCCAGGGAAAATCAGGAAGGAGGAAGCCAGGTCTCCTGTTTTATCGCCAAATGATTTCTTTCTTTGGGACCATTTAAAAAACAGGATATACAAAGATAAAAAATACCCAAATCTAGACGAGTTAAAAAATGCTATTTCTGCCGAATGCAATAGGATTTCAGTTTACCAACTAGCGAATGTAAGAAGAGAATTTTATGATCGCCTCAGTTATTGTCTAGCAGTCAATGGAGGAATATTTGAACATCTTCTTAAATCCTAAAGTTCTAACAATTTAATAGTACCTACCTATTAATTAGTAAAATATTGAAACATGTAAAATGTCATAATTAACCTTGTAATTGGATACTTTATTTTAGTTTTATTCAGATTAATTTGTACTCATAAATACACCTTTAATATTTTCGATGTACGAGTTTTTATAACAATAAAGCACACATTTCAAAATGACAACTTTATTTGACAGTTATCTTTTACCTTGACTGGTGCCCGCAAATACGGGGCCGTAAAAAGGAGAAATAGTTAAAAAGAAATCGGCGATAACCCGTAAACGGGCTCATCAAAAATATCTAAAGTTATTCTTTTGAATGTGGGTTTTAGTGTTCTTTAATAAACCTAAATAGAATTTTTCTCTAAAATAATTAGGGAAGCCAATAATTGACCCCATTTAAAATAACATGGGATTTCCTATGTCCCGCTCGACGATGCAACACCCGGTACCTATAGACGGCTTATCAATGAGGTCAGTGTGGGATCCTTTATTAATTAATAAAATATACTTACAGCTTAATTCTCCTCTCATTGGAAGCGATTAACCTTAGGGATTTCTTCGTGTATTCGCTTTTATTCCATGACAATGAGTCCGCCATTTCTAAATAACGCTTTTTCATATCAGTTATTTGTTTTTTCAGTGTGCAAACTTCGTTTGTTTCTACTGAAACTAGAATAATAATATTCGGACAGTTCCACAACAAATATAAAATATAAATAAACAATAAATATTGTACTTGTGTAAAATTAGCTAGTAATACATTGTATTCTAAAGCTGCGTTATATAGTATTGAGTTAGAAAGTTCTATCGCAATCAATATGTAGAATAACAAGAAGGAAATGTACACCATTCCAAAAGCTGTAATAAATAGAAAAAAAACTTCAGAATGAATATTATTGGTACGCAATAAGTCCTTCATTAACTGTATTTTCTTGTTCATTTCCTGAATAATAATTTCTTGTTTGAATAAGAGTACAGTGCCAGTTGCAGTCTAAAAAATAACATTTATATCAATAAGTTGTTAGTTATGATATGATTCATGTTGGTATAAAAAATATATTTTTTTTTGATGTTTCATCTGTAAAAGTAATCGTCAGTATCTAATCCAGGCAACTAGGTTTCCTGAATCATTTAAATAGTTACTATCAGGTACTTGTACAAAATTATTGTTTAAATTTATTACAAACGGAGTATTTACATTAGCTTATACCTTTTTCAGGCTAAGCTAGACTAACTTGTACAATTATGGCTTAAGCTAGGGTTCAACTTTGAACAAAGCTTAAACTTCATTTTGACAACCAACAAGAACGTAAAGGTGTTGTCAAAAGCTAGTTCAACATTGAACCAAGCTTGAACCTTATTTTGACAACCAACAAGAATTGTCGTCAGGTGTTGTCCAAGTGAAGTTTGAGCTTGGTTCAATGCTAAAATAATTTTAAGTAGTTCTTGTACAATCAAGCTTTAAAGACTTTTCTCCGCTGGCAATTTTTTGCTGGGTTGTGGTTTGTGCTTAATAATCAAAACAATAAGGTCAGATCCGGGCTTGATATAACACATATTCATCCATCCAAAATTATTTGTTTTAAACGTTAACTAAAAATACCCCAGACCAAGGCGGTGCTATGGTGACGGTTCGGCCACAGTGTCGAGCACAGTGGTACAATGTTGCCAACACTTTACTTGGTATTCTCGCTAATTAAATCGTATATTTTTTCAATTTTATCAGGCTTTAATTAAACTTTAAAATGAGCAATTCTTCTTATGCTGAATAATGAGACATATTCTATGTCAATTCACAGGACCCTTTAATTAATAACCAGACCTATCTTATTTTTGTTTCTGTTATTATTGTGTATTTACGACTTGTTACGTGCATCCAGTCAGTAATTGTACAGACTACATCAATAATATCGAATTTTTCTAAGCTATTTCTCCTGACCAGGATGGATTTGTAAAAGGTCGTTGGGCTACCAATCTACTGTGTATTACTCAATTTTTGGCTGGAGGCATTACGCAACGCATGCAGACAGCTGTTGTTTATACCGACTTTTCCAAGGGTTCTGGTCAGCTAGATCACTCCATATTATTAGGCAAACTACAAACCTTTGGGTTTTCTGATCATTTATTCGTCATCCTTCGACTCACATTTAAAAAATATGAGTCAGTGTGTAGTTTATGGCGGAGTCAACCAATATTGCGCAACATCTGGAGATCTCCTAGGTTCCATCCTTGGTCCTCTTCTTTTTACGTTATATATCAACGACATTGTTAATTGCCTTACAATTTTTTGTCTGCTATAGGAAGATGATCAAAACATTTTCTGTTTAATCTCAAGTTTAATTGACTGTTAAAAGCTACAGCGTAATTTGGGCATATTTTACGATTGGTCCACTAAAAACATACTAAACTTAAATATTGCTACATGTAATGTTATGACATAATATAACAACAAAAACACCACTTTTGATTTCGACGATAACATAAATGGTATTATCCTGGAAATACCTAATGTGTTGAAGGATCTAGGAGTTATTTTAGATAGAGAACTATTGTTTGTTTCTCATATTGATTACATCATGTCTACTGCCTAAAAATCATTTGGTGTTATTCTTTTAACTACCTACTAGAGATTTTCGGTCATTTGATCCTTTGAAAACTTGGTATCGTTCTCTTGTTGGATCCAGATTGGAATAATCTTTAATCATTTGGTCTCCGTTTAATAAAATTCTCATTAAAAATATTGGGAGTGTTCAAAGACGTTTTTTAGAAGCTTTGTGGTATAGATCTGGTGAGTCTATCCCAACAGAGGTTTTCCTCATGATCAGCTGCTGCAAAGATTCTCCTTTGTTAGATTACGTGATAGACGCACATGTTCTACGCAGTTATTTTTACATAAACTGCTCAATAACAACATTATTTGTGAAGAGCTGCACAACCTGAACTTTAGAATTCCTTTCCTAAAATCCCAAAATTTATATACCTTCTACTTACCACCTTCACGAACCAATGTATTTATTATTATTATTATTTTCTCCCATCAATAGGATGTGTACATGTTACAATGACAATGTCCTTGCATATATTGTCCTAAATTGTAGCTTGAGCGCTGTCAGAAGACATTTTAATCACTACTACCAATACTATTGGATATATTATGTATGGCGACCCCGAGCTGACCAAGACCCTTGATAGCCTGGAGCATCGAAGACAGGTTGGTGATTTGGCTCTCTTTTACAGATATTTCCATGGCAGGTGTTCGACTGACATTGCCCACTTGATTCCACCTAGAGCAATGCAAAACAGAAATACACGGCGAACCACTGCCGCTCATCCATATGTTGTTCAGCTTAGTACTCCTCGAACTTCCTTGTTCAAGAATTCTTTCATCTGGAGAACGTCATCTTTGTGGAATGATCTTCCTGAGGTCGTGTTTCCCAATGAATACAATCTTCAACGTTTCAAGACCAACGTTAATCGCTTTTTTCGCACTCGCACCGCTCCCAGAGCGCCTTAAAGGATTGTTCCTACAGTGCAGGTGTTTTATCATAAAAAAAAAAACAAAAAAAAAAAAAAGGTGGTTACTTTTTTATAGTAGTAGGGTACCTATTTATTACCACTGTATTGTTAGTTTAAATCTCACAATCAGAATCATCATAATCATAATTTATTTATATTATTAGTTACATATTACTTACACACGTCACAATTATTTAAAAGTATAAAATAAAACAATACATATTGCAATTTAGAATTTCCTAAGATATACAAGTACTTACAAAATCTTTAATAAAACTGGAATATACACATTAAAATCAAAATATAAAAATTCGTCGATATTAAAAGAGGCGTTCTTAGCAAGGATGTCATGAATTCTTCGCTTAAAGCTGTCAAGTTGGAGATTCTTTGAGTCCTCGGGCAATCTAATCTAAATAATGCTAATCTTTATGTTAATTATTGTTAAATAATTTGTTTTCATTTTACCTAATTAAATTCTGTTTTCTACCTACTGGGAAACTGTAAAACAGTGTATGGAATAAATAAAATAAAAAAATAAATATTTTTTAGGTTATTCAATTATCATTCACAGAAAAATAGAAACCGCACTGGTGCGAATAGCCAAAACAAATTGGACACGGTGTAGTTTTCACTTGCAATGTCACCGCTACCGTCGCACCGCGTTGGTGTGGGGGATCCTTAAAGATTGTTACCAAGACGACAACATTGGTCAAAACATTTTATAAAAACTGATTCCTCCGAGAAATAATTCGTTTAAAAAATGTATTATTTTATCTTACTTGTAATCGCGATACTCAAATACGTCTCTGAAATGTCATGATCTCTCCGCGCTCTAGACTGATGATGACCCATGATGATAGATCGAGCAAAATCAAGTAAAGTACAGGGACATTATTTTAAGTGTCTCACCCGATTGTAGACTTTGCTATCGACCACAATAAAAAAAAAACAATTATGTATTCCAAGGCCGTATTTAAGGGGGGGGTTTTGGGGGTTAGAACCCCCCCCCGAAATTATTTATTTAATAATGAAGTTCAGAAAATTTAATTAAAATCGTAAAAAAATCAGAAAGATGAAAGAAACAAAAATAATTTTTAAAATTAAAAAAATCTTAAACTTTAAAGTGTTTCAATAAAAGTAAAAAAATAAATATTTCTTAAAAATCTCAAATTAAGTAATTCGCAACAAAATCATAAATTCGGAATTAAATCTGGCGTCCGAAGATTGACAACAGTGGCAACACTGGCAACATTTGCCGCATTGCCGCGAGCCGCGACGCGTTTTAACTTGCTGATCAGTGATCAGACGAGCTCTAGACGTTGTGTGTCTGTATCACATAATAAACAAAAACTTTGTTATGTGGGTCTGTATGGTAGGGCTGTCTAGTCTATGTTATTATTTGCATTTGCGCTGCCATTAGATCATTCTGGATTTTGTAAGGATTGGTTATAGTATTATAGCCAACAATGCCAACAAATGTAATATTCTTGTGGTGATTTACTGATTTAGAAACTAATGCAAAGTAAAAGTACCTACAAATTCTCGTTGTGATATTATTAATTATTATGTGATGTGCTGTGCATATGCATATATACTATTTTATTGTTAAAGTGTATGTAAAACTGTAAATATGAAATGAAGGAGTAGCTAAAAAGGTATGTATAGTATAAGTAAAGTAGTCCTAGTTTAAAATAAATATAGAGTGCGTGTAAGCGTGTATAAAGTCTGGTAGTCTGGAAACGGTCCAATAACTTTATAATTCATTGACCGATCAGAACCAAATTTGGAATTTGGTATAGTTGTCTAAGAAGTCATTACGCACCGAATGACGATATTGGCGTCAGGGCCGTAGCCAGGGGGGGGGGGGGGTTAGGGGAGTTGTAACCCTCCCCCGAAATGTTAACAAATCTAAAATAATTTCCTACTTGCTCGCTTAATACCTAGAAGTTCTTAATTTGTTTACTGAGAAAGCGCGACGCTTAAATTTAGTATCTTAAAATCCAATACATTTCTTGTAATTAATTACATTTTACAGTTGTCACGCTTTAACTTTTCCCGTGCATGTTAATAAGTTATACATAAATCATAAATTATATGTCATACCAAAATACCAATACTTTTTTTGTTTTGTTTGTTTAATATGTGGAGGCGATGAAAATTGGACAAAGGTCGGTAAATAGAAAAAACTTTTACAAGAAATTAAAGTGGCAGACATAAAAATACTTGTTTTTAGTTCTCTATCTATGGGTATTTTACCCAAAAAAGGGCGTGGCACCCAAAAAATTTTCGCCTGCGGCGCAAAATAGCGCCGGAGTAACCCCCCCCGAAAAATATTTCTGGCTACGGCCCTGATGTATTCCCTAATAGCTTTTAGTGAAGAAGCCAAATATGATGTTAAAAGAAATCTATGTTTACAAATTTGACAGATACGACGCCATATTGGATTTTCTTAAATGGCAACCCTACCTTATAGTAAGCCAGCTGCATTCGCTTATTTGTTCCAGCAATAAAAATGTATAATTATCAATATTTATTTTCTGCCGTTCCGGAGATACAAGGCTTCGAAGTTGGTGATTTTGTTATCATCGAATTAACAGAAGCTTTGAGATTAGAAAGTCAGTTTTTTCTGTAGTTACGTAATTTTTTATGTCGGAGCCACCCATGCTATTGTCATATATGTCATATGTCAAAAAATGACAAATACGACGCCATTTTGAATTTTTTTAATTGCAACCCACATTTTTAACTACGTCAGTGAATTGCATTTTGCGATCCGATTTCAAAAATATATAGTTGTCGATATTTATTTCCAACACTTACAAAAATACGACCGCATCAAAACCTTTTTTTTAATGGGGTGAGATACTTAAAAGACCTAATCGAACGATGCAGTTTTTGATGCGGTCGTATTTCCATAAGGGTTGGAAATAAATATCGACAACTATATATTTTTGAAATCGGATCGCAAAATGCAATTCACTGACGTAGTTAAAATTGTGGGTTGCCATTAAAAAAATTCAAAATGGCATCGTATTTGTCATTTTTTGACATCTGACATATATGACAATAGCATGGGTGGCTCCGACATAAAAAATTACGTATCTCCAGAAAAAATTGAGTTTCTAATCTCAAAGCGAGTCGAGTCTGTTAATTCGATGATAACAAAATCACCAACTTCGAAGCCTCGTATCTCGGGAACGGCTGAAAATAAATATTGACAATTATACATTTTTAATGTTGGAACAAATAAGCGAATGCAGCTTGTTTTTTTATTGTGGTCGATAGTAAAGTCGCCAATCGGGTGGGACACTTAATATAATGTCCCTGTACCTACATACTTTACAAAATTAAGGTAACCGGGCGACTATAATTGTGTCAAAGTTGCTGGTTAGTTAATTATTGTTAAAAATCCTTAAGTAACCCAACATTAACCTTTTACCGGGTATGGACTTTTTTTTACCAAACATATCTACAACAATACCCTAATATGGACAACAAGAACGGCCGTAGAAATAAATAAGTTTACTTACATAAAATCGAACTGCTGTTATAAAAATATGCTTAAAAATGAATTCAATATTCTTTTTAGTATACACTACATATCCAAGTTCAAATATCGTTACAATGAACATGAGGTAGATATTGACCCATAATATGATACGTAATTGTTGATTTTTAAATGGACCATCAAAAATTAATACGTCACATCTTAACATCAAACTTACAGCTAAAAATAAATATATAATTATTTTCAGATAGAGAGAAAAAGAGAGTAAGACCGAAAGAGTCCTCAAAAATATAGATGCAACGTATTTGTTCAGGTGTATAACGTCTATCCATAAAGTTATTTGGTCAATGACCCACCTATAAATTTAACCCACATTATCAAAAAATACAAATGGTGTCATGAGAAAACTCCTCAATATAAATCGAAGCCACCATCGAAGCGCTTCGCTCGGGCGTTTTTTAGTTTAGCTCATGGTTAACCTTATGGATTTATATTGAATTGGAAGATTATCTAAATGAATTGGAAACTAAGAGCAAACTAGACATACGCGCTCTCGGAAGTTAAATAGAAACGGTAATGTGACAAATCCTGATGTCGACTTAGGCACACTTCGCTTCCAATCGGCTTCAGTAGTTCAATCACGTTAAATAGGCATTATTGACACCCAGTCGAACAGCTCCGTGAATCATGTCATTTTAATCAAAACTTTGCATTAGACAAAGAAAAACTTATTACATAATATGAGAATTATATTTTTAACATTTGCATAAACCTTTTGTTTTATTATGAATGCCGAATCGCCCGTAGTATGTCCTTAACCCTTATTTAGTTTGTTTATGTGTGTTGTAACTTGTATTAAAGAACAATGACTTCAACAGTTCAAGAAATATTAGAGCCTAAAAAAACAATAAGCCGTACGTTACCATTTGAAAATTTTTTTATTAGAAGTATTTTAAATTTTAATGTGTTAGTGATTTTTCCAAATAATAGAAGGATCGATTTGATATACAAATTTACAACTAAATAAAGGTAAGAGAACTTTATAAAAAAAAATAATAATAAAGTAAAGCTGTTTGATATAATAAAAAAAAAGTCACAGCAGAAATGTAATTTTAGTATTTTCTATTTGTACGTTGTTTATTAATAGTTAATTTATTATTATTCCTTGGCAAAATTATGCACTAAACTAAATTTTGCTTGTTAGGTTACTGCCATCAAAATTTGCTCCACCAAAAATTTTTTTTTATCGCCAAAACAGTATAAATTAGTTGTCCAACTAGCCAATTTGTATTTTTTAGTGATTTGACAGTTTAACGTATCTGGATCTTTTAATTAAATCCAGTAATGTCGTTCCAGTGGTATGGGTTTTTTAAAAAAACCAGTTCTGAGAACTGAGAAAAAGTATTGTATTTCTTATAGTAACTCATACTCTCTATACCATTGTTTTATGAATCTTTTGTTTGGGGCCAAATTTCCATATCTGCTCCAACTCGCTTTTTCTTGATCTTTTTCTCTTCGTCCTTGATGATTGCTTGATGGAACATCATAAGATGAAATATCTTGTAGAAAAACTTACTTCGGTCCAAAAGTAACATAGCATGGATGATAAAAACTGCACATAATTGTTTGTTGGCTTTGCTGGATGGTTCTTGAAAGTCGGATCTAGTTCTTCAAATTGAATATCGTATGGGTGGAGTCAACGAAACTTGAATATTTGCATAAAATATACTGCAGTCTTTGTAATTGTAATAAAAACGACCAAATTATCCCGAACAAATCATTGAACATAGGATTAACTAATATTTTTTCATAAATTTTCAATAATTAAACCTTTTATTTTTATATTTACACTATGTTATAAGTTAGAGGTTATTATCCTTATTGTATTGAAAGTATAATAAATTATTATTACTTAACTTGTTAAGAGCAAACATTATGAACAAACCGGGCGTTTCCACCGCATCGCGCATGTTGTACCTGTGTCGGATGATGGCAATAAAAGTTATTTTTTTATTAACAAATAATTATTACAACGAATTTTACGAGAATTAAGTGGCGCGGTGTCAGTAGAGATTATGAAGATAATAGTGGGAATAAAAAATTAACATAAATTGCTGCAATATTTCTATTTTTATGATCTGCATGACGGATGATATAATTTAAACAGGGTGTTACAAATTCGTGTGCGTAGGTACAAAAGGATCTCGAAAACCGTAAGAGATACGAAGATGGTTAACCCATTAGTGCTTAAGATTATTTTTTTTTCTATTTTCTGTGAAAATATGTTTTTTTTACATGTGTAATATTTTAAAAATAAGAGTGAAACCCAAAAAAAATCGTAATAATTTCGCAGTCTGTCAGAATGACAGGTCTATTAAAATGGACAGTATGCGCTGGATCACCACTTTGTAAATAAGAAATTTTTACAAAATTTAGAAATATATTTATAAAAATAGTTTTTAGTTACATTGTGATACAATTTGATCTTTATGATGTAAACCTATAGTGCATTTCTCGCAAATGAAATTAGCCTTTTTGGTACACTGCTTATATCTTGTGAGTTTGACTGTACAACACAATATGTCCTATATTGTCATATCTAACGTCGGTGGTTGCACTGGATACGCGCCCTCTTCCAGGTGGTGTACCAATTTTTTGTAATAGATAACAATTTGGTTAGCAATATCCTCTTCCCAGAATAAATAAAAAAAATCTAACGGTGTCCTGGCTAAAAGAGCACTTTCTGAAGGAGATCTTGAATTGCAATCTTGAGATCTGTTGTAAGTGGGAATATTTTCTGATCAATTTGGTTTTTCCCGTTTACGAGAAGGAATATTATATTTATTTTTTGATGTAGGAGTTTCTTTTGATGCCGTGGCTACTAATTTGTTTCTTAGAAAAGATAGAGGTATACAGTCTTCTTCATATGAATCATCTGCTGCTAAGTAATTTTTAACGATTGAAAAAAAATATTATCGTCCTCCTCTATCGAATTATCATATCTGACCTCGCAGACTTGGCTTAATATTGTACTTGGTTGGTGATTAGGATCTGCGGTTTCTTGGTCCGAATTATCGCTATCAATGTCTGTGTCTCCTTTAGTATCTTCTGGAGGTAGTATGCAGATACGATTTATGTTCTTTTTTTTTATCGTCCTCTAGAATTTGCAGCAATTAGTGATATGAGCCTAAAACAAATACTGCGTAAAGTCTAACAAACAAGAAAAAACATATTTTGTAATAAGAATAAAAATGGTTGCCATTATGCATAGTGTCCATTATAAGGGATCCAAGAAATATGGGTATTTTTAGGGTAGAAAAAGTTGGCACAAAAAATTATCTTACATAAAATACTATTCTATGTGGAGTCAACAAACTATTTAAAAAAAATACACCTATATATATATAATTTCTAATTAATAGGAAAATAAACTTACCCTCCGTCTCGTTGTGAGTGCAATTGTGGATCCATAACAATGGGTAAACAACATATTCCGCGTGTGGATTTAACTGCTTACTAAAGAGAACTGACTAAGGACACCGTTTAGAAGGGTGGCAAATATGCAAACACGTGATTTTTTGTAGATGCATGCTAGCAACCAGAAATATGTGTGTCCATTTAAAGATACATTATGCACTAATGGGTTAAATTGAGTCGAAGTTGCGTATTTTGAGGCTTAATTATTTAGTAAAAGAAAATTATAAATATTTCCAATACGTTCGGAGATATCCGAAAAAACAGAAATTTTATGTTTTTTGCACTTTAATTTTTGATTTGGGAAAAAACTTTCACAAAGCCGTTTTTTATGTTCTACAAGATGGCGTTATTGGTTTCCAAATTCGATTTATGGTCTTTAGATACTAACCTCAAGTCAATTTTTTTTAAATACGGACCTGGAATTTCAAAAACAGTTTTAGGGACTGGTAAACTTTAGAAATTTAATATAATTTAAAGGTTTTTGTCAACAAATAACACATCATTAGTATTTTAAATTATCCTTCCTATACTATTACGGCCCTGGCAATTATTTTTAGACTTATTTAAATAATAAAATTATATTACATGAAGTTATGGTGTTTAGGTCATTTATTATTTTAATAAGATGTACCGTAACAAAACTCTAGGAAGCAAGTAAGTTTTTAAGGCATGAGAAGTACCTAATTCCATTTTTAATTAGTAGGTAGTTTATTAATTTATTTTATTAATATATCCTGCGTCCTATGGTTTTTGCCTAGGCCTAGACCGAAATATGGAAAAACAGAAAAAAATTAATGCTCTGGAGTGAAAAAAAGGAAACTGGAGTGTTAGTCTAGTTATGTTACTGTGATGCGCTTATCTTTGTTCCAAGAATAATTTGTTTAAGGTTTATAAGGTCTGATAATGCTAGTTTCAGTCGAAACATGTAACAAAAATAAACAAAAAGAAAAATATATTGAAGCTGAGACTTTGGGTCTTTGTTCTTACAAAATATTAAGGCAGGCCTCTTTAAGTAAAAATGGACGAATTCTTTAAATCAGAAATGTTTTTTTTAGTTTTACTCTAAATTTGTAGGATCATGATGATATAAAAAGATAATTTGAAAAATGTGTTAGATGACAAAACGTTAAAAAATCTTTTGAATTGTATTAAATTTCTAAAACTTAGAAGTCCATAAAACTGTATTTAAAATTCCTATCCGAATTATATTCGATTTATATTATTCATGTGGTGGTTCGTTAAACAACAAGAGTGTGTTGGTTATGGAACTAACTACTTTTAATAAAAAGACTAATCAGGAAAATCTGGAATTGTTGTAACATTAAAGCGGGTTTTATGCACCAGCAATTTATTCAATATGAGTTATTATTAGAAATCCTGTAATTTTAGTTAATGTTTTTCAGGATACTAACAAAGATAAAAGCATAAAAAAAAATTTGAAATGCTTTATTCGTGTTTTGGGTTCTTATTTTAACAGGTTTAAATACTGTTTTTGATCACAAACCATTTTATATAAACTGCTTGACAATTGCTTTCGAGCAAGAAAAATTTCTCCTAAATTTAACAGTTAATATTTTCTGAACCAGTTATGATATCGACCTACGGTTTTGAATGGTTGATAAATGTATCCCTTGAAAAACAATTGTCAGTATTGGATTTTCTTTAACTGTCAGAAAATTTTATATACAGGGTGTTAAAGAAGATGATTTTTGCTTCAATTTTAATGGCGTGTAACTTTCACAATAATATTTTTAAATTTTATCACTCTACATCAATTAAATCACTGATTCATAGCAAAGAAATTAATTTGTCAAATTTTTGATATCTGCTATATTTTAAGAAATACCGATTTTTTTGGAAAACCTTGCTTTATTTACACTTGTTAGTAGATAGATCTCACTGTGTGTTGTATTGTGCAAACTTTTCGAGTGATTATTATACCTTATGAAAAGCTTGATTATGTTCAGTATCTAACAATAGTTGTACCTAAATGTTAGGATGTACAGTGGCGTACTTATAAACACCTATATATTTATGGTTTATGAGTATCTCACAATTTTTCACGATTGTTTTATATTGGAAAGTACTCGCCCCTAGATTAGATAAATTTTTTCTTATTTTTCAGTTTTTCATATCGTACTGCAGGTATATTATACAGTGTGTTTACAAAATTTTAACAAAGATAATTTTTTTAATTTAATTTTTGGAAAAAATGTATTAATTAATTTTAAACTTTCTAACACTCTACTCATTAACCATAGACATATAGGTGTTTATAAGTACGCCACTGCACATCATAACATTTAGGTACAACTATTGTTACTGAATATAATCAAGCTTTTCATAAGGTATAATAATCACTCGCAAAGTTTGCACGATACGCTGCACAGTGAGATCTAGCCACCAATAAGTTAAAATAAAGCAAGGTTTTCCAAAATAATCGGTATTTCTTAAAATATTGCAGATATCAAAAATTTGACAAATAACTTTCTTTGCTATGAACCAGTAATTCAATTGACGTAGAGTGATAAAATTTAAAAATATTATTGTGAAAGTTACACGCCATTAAAATTGGAGCAAAAATCATCGTCTTCTTTAAGACCCCCTATATAAAGTTGAAGCAAATCCAACATTGACAATTGTTTCCCAAGGGATGAATCTATCAACCATTTAAAACCGTAGGTCGATATCATATCTGGTTCTGAAAATATTAACTTTTAAATTTAGGCGAAATTTTTCTTGCTCGAAAGCAATTGTCCAGCAGTTTAGGACATGTAGATATAAAAGTCCATACAACGCTTGATGCACGTCACAACTAGCAAATACTTAATTACAAACGAAACAAAAAATAAGATAGGTTTGTTAATTAAAGGATTTATTTAGTTATTAAAGTTAATTGACATTAATAAAGTAGTTTTGACAACGTGTGTTACTTCGAAGAACTTTAATTTTACGCGTTAAAAGCTATTTGAAAGCAAAAAATTGTTAGTTGGTATAGATTCTGAAAATATGTATCATTATTCAATAAAGGAAGAAGTACTTAAATAAATACGTAAAAGAAACAACGATAAAGTTTCAAATCTTCACATTTTTGTTTATTTTTATATTAAAAATAAGAACAAAAACATGACATGTTTCGTAGCACTGCTACTTCGTCAGATGTCAAAATGGAATTTCTGACGAAGTAGCAATTCATATAAAAATAAACAAATTTATGTGAATATTTGAAACCTTAATGGTGTTTCTTTTACGTATTTATTTAATATGGATCTTCATCAAGTAACGATCGACTCAATTACATATTTACAAGAAGTACTTATTTTGAAGTTTATTTCAGTACTGACAAAATTTAGGCTAGTAATTAGACGGACTGTTTTTAATTTGTGTATCTGGTAATAAATTTGTATTTTTTAAAATTATAAGAAAAAAATTATTAAAATTGAGGACACATGATTAATTTGCCATTACTAAATCCTACCCTTAACAGACTCACCAAGAGATAGAGCTTTTTGTTCAAACTCTTCCATTTGCTACAAATGAGCACTTAAATCAACAATACTTCGATAATGATAATATTAATGAATTCAAATAAATAATTGTGTTGTTTTTATGACCTTAATATTGTAGACGTGGAAGCAAAATCTACACTGATTAAGTTTAAATGCAATCGATGGTAAATGAAGCCTATAAAATACGGTAGTCTAACTCAAACGTTATTAGTTATTTGTAATTTGTAAACAATCAGGGCCGCCTCTAGGGGGTAAGCAGCATGTGCGAGGGTGGCGGCAGCTAATAGTCAGCTTCGTGGCTAAATAATGCTGTAAAAAAATGGTAACCAGGTCAGTGATTTTTTATGTTCCAGAATACTAAGTTATAAATGTTATCATTATCACACAACCCAGTCATGTAGGGGCAGAGTTACCCTAAATCGGCAAAAATCGGTAGGTATATTACGACAAAAGCTGTAGCTCTTAAATAATGCAAATATTGTGTACCCTAAGCAGAGTGACTTTTAACAAATAAAGGTCAGCAGAATATTTCTCCTGCAATGCTAAATATACCGTGCAAAAGCACTGTCAGCAAAAGTGAAGTATTTTTTCTGGTACAATTAATTTTTACTTAAAGGTATCTTAAACAGTTTTGCTCCCCCCCCCCACACTTCTCCTCCCACCCTAGTATATTAGTATATAATAAGATCTGAAAAAAGGCATAAAAATATATTTGCCCTTAAAAAAAATTATATATGATTATAGTTTTGCCAAGTCATAACAAAAGAAAAATGGAAGGGCGTGGGATAAGGGGGGCCGTATAGTTACTATTCGCCCCAGAGCATCACCTACCCTAGAGACTGCACTGTAAAGAGCGTGGGATAAGGGGGGCAGTATAGTCACTATTCGCCCCAGAGCATCACCTACCCTAGAGACGGCACTGTAAAGAGCGTGGGATAAGGGGGGCAGTATAGTCACTATTCGCCCCAGAGCATCACCTACCCTAAAGACGGCACTGTAAAGAGCGTGGGATAAGGGGGGCAGTATAGTCACTATTCGCCCTAGATCATCACCTACCCTAGAAACGGCACTGTAAAGAGCATGGGATAAGGGGGGCAGTATAGTCACTATTCGCCCCAGAGCATCACCCACCCTAGAGACGGCACTGTAAAGAGCGTGGGATAAGGGGGGCAGTATAGTCACTATTCGCCCCAGAGCATCACCTACCCTAGAGACGGCACTGTAAATAATCATTACCTCATCGGTTCGCCACGTCAGCATTTTGCAAAGTTAAACATTTTATATAAACTACGTTTAGTTTAAAAGTTGAAAAGCTACATCTACTAAATTGATATAAAATAGAGATAAACATCTAATAGAATTCGGCTTACCCTCCCTGCTCTATAACCTATAAAATCATTAGAAATAGTTATACAGCGGATTGCATAAAAAAATATGGTTCTGGATGAGCTTAACTTATTATTAAAAAGAACTAATTTAATAGGTTGGCAAGGCCAATTTCGGATTTATGCGAAATAACCTTATATTTTACAAAAACAAGCATCTGACAGCCTTGACAACGGCAATCTTTTGCAAAATTTAAGGCAATATTGCTCACAAACGCAGTAGGCCTTGCCAGCCTCTAATTAAATTTTGTTTTTTTAATATGCGGTTAAGCTAGAACGTTTTTTCTTCATGCAACCCACTGTTAGACTTTTTATTTGATCTATTATCTTATTACTAATTTTGTACATGTAATACAAAGTATCTAATTACATTTTAAATTTTGATTTCTTTTAAATATATGCTTATTCTGAACAAGAAAGACTATCTTGTTGTTATTCCTAAATAATATAAATAACAATATACAGTGTGTCCAAGGATAGAGTTCGGAAAAGGAACAACTTTTTTATACGTGGGTTTAGAAAAAAAGTTATTCTTTATAAAAACGTCTACTTATGTCTACTACAATTTCGAATATCAGATTTGCGATTACTATACAGGGTTTGTCCGAAACAACATTTTTAGTTTTTTGGATTTTTTTTTATTCTTTGATTTATTAAATCAATTTTGCTTGTTCTAAAACTACAATTTCGAACATCAGACTTGCGATAACTGTACAGCGTTGGACAGAAAAAATATTTTAAATTTTTTTATAATTTATGATTGAATAAATTAAAGAATGTATTAATAAAAATACTTCAAAAGTGGACAAAGAAAAATAGTTTTCTTACAACAAAATCGTTATTCGGCCAGATATCAAGTTATATTCTAAATAGGAAAGCAACAATAGTTATCTGTTCTTACGTAAATTTATTTTAAACGAAATAAAAAAAAAATAAAAATGTTGTTTCTGGCTAACAATGTATAGCAATCGTAAATTTGGTATTCAAAATTGTAGTTTCACAATAAGCAGACGTTTTTATAAAGAATAACGTTTTCTTCTAAACCAACAAATAAAAAAAAATTTCCTGTTCCGAACTCTATCCGTAGACACACTGTATATTATAAATAAATTCAAAAATTGAATACAGTTGTTTACACGCAAAATATATTTCGTCCTACACTTTAAATACAATTTATAAAGCGTATTGGTAAAGCCGGAAAATAAAATTGAAGTTTAAAGTTATTCCAATTGCAGAAAACCCAACATTTCAAAAAATGTCTAATATTTAGATTTAGATATTGTTGTGTAATGGTTAGTTAAACAACTTAAAAGCTTACATTTTATTTATGGCCAATATTTCGGCCTCTATAAGGTCTTCCTCAGGGTGCTATAAAGGGATTACCTATATTAACAATTTAAAATGTAATAATTTGATTTTATAATTTTTTTTGTATATTATAATCTTTATCGTATCATTGAAGATTAAGTCATTTTTATATGATATTTTTATTAATTATTATTAACATCATAAACGTACTAAAACCTACATAACACCTTAGTTACTCATAATACATTAGTTACCATAATTTAATACGTTAGTTACGAAAGCATAATACGTTAGATACCAAATAATATTAGAACTATTTTTCATGAACATGTAAAACAATATTTTGACAGTTTTCAAATTTGATGGATACACCTTTGTCTTTAACGTCCACGATCTTAGGTATGCCCTCTGAAGACTGATTAATGACCGAGCAAGCACTCCTTTCGATTTTGTGCGGTTCCCCAGTGCTTAATCCACTGCCGGAAACATCGCCGATTTGAATTTTACGAGCAATGGAAACTTTCTTGGTCACACTTTCTTCTAAATACCCTCTAGCAACCTTCGCCGATTCCCATCCACCAAGTTCTTGTAGGTCTGATAATATATCTCCTTCAGCATTAACAAGAAAATTTGCTGAAGATCTTCTAACGCCGTGACCAGTATACAAATTAGGATTTTCAAGTGAGAGATACTTAGCTATTTTTTGAGGTATTTTAGAGAAGAAGTGAATGCCGCAGGGCTGTACCGTAAATTTCCCTTTTCTATATGATACAAACAATCTTTGGTGAGTGACATGGTCTGGCCTTAACATTGCGTACTTTTTAAATAAAAGCACTTCTCCGTCAAATATCACAGCGAAAATACGTTTTTTGTGGGTTTTTGAGTCGGGAATAGTAACAATCAGCTTATCCTCTAAAACGTCAACATCTTCCGTGGTCATCTTCGCTAATTCATTAGTTCGACAGGCTCCTCCAATTCCAATTAAAAAAGCCACTTTCATCATTAAAAACTTCTTGTCTGAGGCAGAACACACAAATTCGTTGACTTGTTCTCTTGTAAATACTTTTGATTTTTTTGCTCTATATCCAACGTTTTCTTTCTTCATGAAATGTATTAAGGCGCCGTATTTGTCGATTTCCACTCTTTCCTTCAGTTCTAAAGTCGCCCGTAATATGGAATATTTCGGCCATAAGGATGAAGCAGAGTATTCCTCAGAGAGTTTTGCGAAATACGCCAGCAATACCGTTTCTTGTGCACCTTGAACATGTACTTTGTTTCGCCGTCAGGAATATCAAAATCTTGCATGATTTTAATGATGACTTTTTGAAATGCCAAAATGAAATGACATAAAACCTTGTTTTTATTTTCGCATCTCCGTTGTCAATGATACGATAAAGCTTTGAATACAACTCGATTATTAGCGATTTAACACCGTCTCGGACATTGCGGGTGACTCGGCTGTTGCCTCGTCACCTAGTAATGTCCTCGACTATTATAAATCGCATAATAATCTCGTTATAATAATAGCTAAAATGTTTATTATTAATTTAGATTTAAGAATAGTAATTTTAAATAGGATATAACTATATGGATATGTACAATAAAATAGGTATAGATAAAATGTTTTTAAAACAGTTTTTGTATAATTAAAAAAAAAACATCATACTTTATGAACTAAACAGGTACTTACATACAGTTATGAACTTCTGTGTTATAAATAAACTTTTTAGAAACATTATTAAATAACTGATTGGATGGCTGCTTATTCATTTTACTGTTTTTTTATTTTAAAAGCAGTAGACTCCAGAAAAGGCTGTCTTGCGAATGTGTATTTATTAGGGATAATAAATATTGAATGTTTTTTTTGTCTAATCATTTGGTAATTACTTTTTTATATTATTGTTAGGAGAAACAAAACAAAAAGTAAAAGGATGCATGTTAAATTGTTAGAAACGTTGGTTTGTGATTCTAATTAGTTTTTATTTTATTTTTATTTATTTATTTATTTATTTATTTATTTATTTATTTATTTATTTATTTATTTATTTATTTATTTATTTATTTATTTATTTATTTATTTATTTATTTATTTATTTATTTATTTATTTATTTATTTATTTATTTATTTATTTATTTATTTATTTATTTATTTATTTATTTATTTATTTTATTTATTAACGGGCATTGCCCAATTTCACAAATAAAGTGGTACTCTTAAATCTAACGCAGAGTAACATATACAAAATAATTAAATGTTTAGGTGAACAATAAAAATAATAATAAGGAAAAAAAACTCAAACAATCTAATAACTCAAATAAAATGAAAAACATAAATGATAAGGTTTGTGACGAAATTAGAGACCTCAAATCATAGTATATAGTTGTTTAATGAAATCCGATCTGTTTGAAAAGAAATCGAGTGTGGGATGCTCATTGGCTAGTCTGGCTGACCTTGATATAAAAGCATTTTGGCCGTAATTAGTTCTGTGAGGAGGTATTGAAAAGGTATTCCTCAGACGTGTTTTCCTTGAAGGCACATGCAACCCTATTTTATTTAGCAAGAGAAGACTGTTATATTTATTATGTATTAAGCTGTAGAGCATTTTAAGGTCTTTTAGATTCCTGCGTTGTTCAAGCGTATTTATGTTGGACCCTCTCTATATTCTGGATATGTACATTGTAGCAAGGATTCCAGACCCAGGAGGAGTATTCGAGATGGGTTCTTATAAATGAGCAATATAGTTGTCGAATTGCATTACTGTAAAGTAGTGTAAATTCGCTGGTAATGCGCTTTATGAATCCGAGAAGTTGAAAAAATTTAGTAAGGGTGTTCTGGATGTGAGGTATAAAAGTGAGCCTTGAGTCCATAGTCAAACCCAGATCCTTAATTTCGGAAACTCTAGTAAGTACATTATTTTCTATTAAATAAGGTGGCTCAACCCCTGACCTAGCTTTGAGAAAAATGATGGAGTAACACTTTGAAGCATTTAGCTCCATACTATTGGTCTTGCACCACGCAACTAACTTGTTTAGGTCGGACTGAAGCTTTAAGCAATCTTTCGGTGATAAAATTTTCATGAACAATTTTAAATCGTCGGCAAAAACGAGGAACAGACTGTAATTAAAATGAGATCCACGGTCGTTGATAAACAAATTAAAGAAAAGGGGACCCAAGTGAGACCCTTGGGGAACTCCGGATGGGACTTCTATACTCTTGGATTGAAAATTATTGAATCGAACTATTTGGGATCGCCCAGTTAAGTAACTTCGTATCCAGGAAAGTAACGGATCGCCAACTCCCAGACCCTCCCAGATTTTCGTTGGTTCTTATTAGAAGAACGTCTAACAATGTAATTGAAATATTCTGTTCTTGTTCTATTTTAAATTGTAATTTTGGGAGAAAACTATTGAACGTGGTAAGCAGAGTATCAATTTGATCGGATGGAATACTATGTCATCCACAAACGGTTTAAAAATGATTATTTAATTTGGCCTTTAAACCGCGGCGAAGAATGCTTACTTCCACATACCTACTACTTCTGTGTTTGAACATGTTTTGTACTCTATACACTCTATTGTTACTAATATCATTATCATCATTTTTCATAGTACCATCTCATTTATCTGGAATAAGTATTAAGGACGTATGTAGTCTGTCCTCTTATTTTGGGTTTATGTAGGTGGATATCTTTTGTAAATCGTAACTGAGCTTTATAATCATCCACGTTTACTCTGTGACAGCCTGAGAGTGATACTTAATTTTTCATTTTTTCGTCTGTGATTATTGTCTTTATTTATTATTCTGATGGACAAAACTTCAGTTCTATTTACTTCCTAATTTTTATTCTGTGTCATCTCCTAACGCCATTTTAATACCTTTGAAGATCTGTCACCAATTTTAACTGTCTTTTTGGAAACTTGGTAGTGTTTCCAGCTTTTTTAAAAGTAAATTCAAAAAATTTCAATTGTTCACTAAGAAAATGTCAAATAGAACTACAAAGATCTACATTTTTTCTACATATACTCCTATTTTACATAGCTGCCCATATGGATGTAAGTTTTCACAATTATTATTCACTTTAGGTAACCTAAAAGAATGTCTCTTTTGCA
The DNA here is from genome assembly GCA_935413205.1 of Polydrusus cervinus. NCBI lineage: Eukaryota > Metazoa > Arthropoda > Insecta > Coleoptera > Curculionidae > Polydrusus > Polydrusus cervinus. The sequence continues at coordinate 52,211,707 of OW284514.1, forward strand.
GGCTTCTGGTAATCATATTCTAATTTATCCTAATATGGTCTTATCCCATCAATTTGATTCCTAAAATATTTCAAATTTTATTAACATTAATTTATCTTCCTCGCACTTATCTACACTTCGTCTCCATAGTCTTTGATAAGCCGAGCAAATAGTATTTTATTAAATAAAGAAGAAGATTTTCCTTTTCAATTTTATTAAATGGATTATTAAATTTCTACCCACACAACTCTTCATTTCTTTTTCTATTTGGAAACCATAAAGTCTTCATTATGGGTTTCCATTGGGTTGCATAAGCAATTATTTTATTCATTTTAAACACGCATTTTTTATTTTCTTCCTGTTGGTAACAACACAATACCGTTTTGAAATTCATGGCACACCATGCTAAAAGTCGGTGTTTTGTGCACCATACTAATCCCTTTTCTCTTCTGTGACCACACCAACTTTCTATGTCTGTTAGTGTTGCCAACCTCAAAAAAAATAAAAATTTTGACTGGAAACTATTAACTACATTTTTATTTGAATTTCCTTAAAAATGACCCAAATAGAAAAAGTATTATAAAATATTCGTTCCATAAGACAAATTTTAGAGCACTCGTCTAATTAGGACACTCCCCGCTACGCGGCTCGTGTCCTAAACCAACGGGTGCTCTAAAATTTGTCTTATAAAACTTATGTTTTAATATACTATTTTCTCACAGCCCTGGTTGTTAAACCTTTTATTCTACACTTAAATTCTTATAGCACCTAAAGCTACAAACCTTACATATATTTGCCTTTTCACAGTGTGACGTCTGTTTTGGTGTTTCAATCATTGAAACTTTTGTTTCATCTGAAATTATAATCTAAAGGTTTCGTTAAGATATACCCTTTTCTTTTTAATTTTATTTGTTCTCAGGAAAATGAATGCTTCTCCATTCGAAACATGTAGAGATATTCTATTTTAAAACCAGTTTTTTTATAGATATAATAGTGGGGGGGGGGTCCTTATTTCTTTCTCTATTATACATACAGAAATTTTGGAGTAAAACGTAAAATTTACCATTTTAATTAGAGTCCTTAGACCAAAGGACAAAATGGTAAAATCTGAAAAAGAAGGCACATTCTTTAGGTTATGATATGCAAAATGCGTAACAATTTCTATATTCTACCGTGTCTTTTCTTTGACGAAATCGTGTACGACATAATTATTATTACAGAACTGGAATTACAACTTGAAGTCAATCTAAATTGTGTGTGTATTAAGAATTAAAGGTGGGAAATACTGTTACCGATATGGAACGTTCCATTTGATACCGCGACAGGAAAATACCGCGACTAAATAACGGTTACTCCGGAACGAACTAGGGCGAGTTTGGTTTACAAAAATGTGAAGAAATAAAAAATGTTTCATCATTCCTGTCTGTGACCTTGAAATCTCAAACGAATAATAATAATAATAATAATAATAATAATAATAATAATAATAATAATAATAATAATAATAATAATAATAACAATAAGTTTATTTTCAATAGTCAGTTACAATATAAAAATGAGGTTTATTTTATATTCCTCAATAAACTCATTCGTCAATCCTCTGATGACGTGCCTGTCATTTAACGATTTTCGGTATGACTTCCGCTATATTGGAAAAATATCGAGAACATTGTTGATTGTTCAAAACTTGAAGTGTGTCACGCTAAGTGATAAGCGCCCTTCGCGACCTATCCTTTCTCTGTGAAAGAATTTAAAACGGCCTTGGGTTTTTCTTCGAAAGAGTCAAAAATAATGGTATATCCCGTACAACCCATAAAACGCAAATAAATAAGAACAAATTCCCATATTTAGGCCAGGAAATAAGGAATACTTTCGAATAAGCTTCAGAAGCGATCTCTATATGAGCACATTTTGACTAAAAATTTAAATCTTTGAACCTGTAGGAATTCGTATTTAGATTTAGAAGAACCACCAATCTCCCGAAACATTACTCCTACAATAATTATTATCCCAGTCTAGCGGAACTTGTAAAATCTAACATAGTTACTTACTGTTGCAACATACGTACCTACCATGTGAAAGAACGTTTTCTAAAACAGCACAAATTCTTTCAGATAGAAGAAATAATAGATTGGGTTTTACCAAAGTCAAAAAACTATTATTTTTAAATTCCCACAGAAAAATTATGAGTTTCTAGAATCCTAATATTAGTTTCATAAATATTAATTTTTTTACAGGATTTTTCAAAATAAGGTTAAATATACATACCTACTCATATTATTTATATCGTTTATTTACATATAAGTATTTTTGTATTTATAAATATAATATATTATCCCCTTGCACAAACATTTTATATATTAATTTATAAAGTTTAATACTAATAATATATTTTAATCTAATTGACGACAATGCTTTTCAACTTCTTGAGTCATTTCTTTCATCATCGATACAAGCCAAAGGGATCCTCGCGAGACCGCGTCCAATGAAAAATACTATATACCGCGGCTAACGCGCCAGAAAACATGCATCAGCACCATATAACTATAACGCGAACGGCGGCCGCAACAGTTCCACTGGCAACCTTTCGTCCCCCGTCTGACAAAATACCTTTAAGCAAAATACCGTCAACCTCGAGACTGTTATACTCATACCGTCGCGAACGGCGCCGCAACAGTTCCACGTTCCACTGGCAACCTTTCGTCCCCAGTCTGACAAAATACCGTCAAGGAAAAAATACCGTCAAGGTAAAAATACCGTTAAGGTAAAAATACCGTCAAGAAAAAAAATACCCTTAAGCTCCAGATGGTTACTCATACCGTTTGCGGCGTTTGTTTTGTTACACACTCCACAACGAACCGGCGTGGCGGCCAGAGGGGGCCTATTCTCGTTCCGTGGGATCCTGCTCCCAAGAGAACAATGAGCTGTGTTTCTCTCGAAAATGTGTAGGGCTGTATTCTACAAAGTGAGGGAGCAAATGCTTCTCTCGGTTTTGGAGAGAACTTCCCTCTACTGCATTTACTTAGTAGAACGAAATAAATTGAGAGAAGAGGCCATCGGCGCATGACAATTAGGTACCTTGTTAAATAATCTTATATTTTTAAGGTTATGCGTTATTTATTTTTATTTTGTTTATGAACATTTTCATAATAATGGATTTAGAGGAAATCATATTATATAATAATGCTGTCGAGGATCTCGAAGGTCTCGAGGAAGCAGAAATGGAAAATGTCGATAGAAGACAATTTCAAAGAGGGGCACCCTTAGCCTTTGGAAATGTTTCAGACGCGCAATTTATAAAAATGTTTAGGTAAAAAGCAATATAAATATTAAGCAAATAACAGATTTAGGTTACCCACACATTTAATTAAATTATATATTTTTAGGTTAAATAAAGAAATGGTAAGAGATCTTTACTCCATAAATATAATTAATGTTTATATAAATTATAGGCAATAGGCGATATTACTAATAAAATAATATTTAAACCATATAGCAAATCCAACGTTTTAAACCACTTTTAATCCAACGAATACTTAATACTTATACCAATTTTAAACTAACTGACGAAAAACACTCAAAATTAAAGGGGTTATCATCTCTTCTTCTTCCTTAAATCTTAAGGGCGATATTAATTATGTGGTTAATTGTAAGTAGAGTTGCATATTTTTATGGTTTAATGCACTGCAGCAATTCGGCAACATAGCTGAGAGTGGTTCTATCAAGAGCTTCCTTCACATCTGTCGAGAATACGGGCATCGAGCCACGAGAGAATATCCGTGGGATGGGACAATTTACCATTCTCTCGTGGGATTTCTCCCATCTATCAAGAACGAGAATAGGCCCCCTGCTGGTCAGCCGGCCGCTGTCGCTTTCTCTCGGTTCACATCGCAGCGTGTGCGTGTAGCGGCGAAGGACGAAATCTTAATAGTTCCAGAGGGTAACTGCTTCATTGTATGAGGTGGAGCGCGACACGATGGTATTAAAAAATACCGTTTTAAAGTAGCAGTTACACAGATACCGACCCACCACTATTAAGAATAACACAAATCGATTTTATATTGCAAAGCTTGTAGAAAATTTAGGTTTATTGGTGGTGTAATCCCCATTATATTTCTAAACAATAAATATTTTTTATATATAATAAAAATTCTAATTAAATTTTGTGTTTTATTATACCTTATCCCAACCGATATTTATATTGTTAAGTAGAATACTTGTTTACCAATTAATTTTTCTATTATGATATCGTTATTTCTTAATGTTTACAAAATAGGCATCACTGGTAAACTCTGGACCTAATTAGCTATAATATATTAACAAGTATTACAAAAAATATGAAAATAATAGTTTTTCCGTATTAATCTTTTAAATTAGGTCGATGATTTTTGGCTCAGATCATTGATATTTGGTTATTGAAATGTAAAGCCATCCCTTAAAAAAAATAAGATAAATTGGCTAACACGTCACTAAATTCACGCAAATAAAATTTAAAATAAATGGGGAAGAGACCTCATCGATTTATCGAAGGAGCTTAAAACACAGTATTTTAGTAGTTAAAAGTGATAAAAATAATTATTTTTAACTATATAACTGACAATTCTTAGGAGTAAAGATAATTTTTACCACTGCACGAACTGAGTCATATATGTTCTTTAACGCAATAGAGTTGTCTTTTAGTAGCAAAAGAATGAAAATTAAAAGTGACGATATTGCGGGGAAAAATTATTTAAAAAAAGTGACTTTAGTAGCTACAGCAAAGTTGTTTCTTAGGCGCATATTTAATATAATATTTTGCTACTACCTACTAATAGATTTCTATTTACGGCTACGACCGTTTTCTCTAAGTTCAAACCTCGGTTTCTTGAGTAATTGTATGACCTAACGATTGAAGAGTATGTACTCTCTTTCACACACCACGAGATATCTTTTTTTATCTGGCCTGATAACAGGCGTGAATGGAGTATAATGGAAGATGGTATATTTTACACTATTAACTGCATTCTTAAACGTACTAAAATTCTAACATACTTTTTTTATTGTGCTTCTAGCCACTCCGAGGATCGCACTTGAACCGGCAAGGTCGAATGGAGATAAAACTTAACCACTGAGCTATTACCAGACTTTCCAGATACTATGTAAACTGTACGAATTGTGTTAATAATACACACAGGCTAATAGTAGTTTGTACAATAAGAGTGGATATGATGTTCATATCGCACGAGGAATCAAATTAAGCATGACTCTGTAGGCAAAGTGCTCAAACTTCCAAGCGCAATATGGACAATCTACTTGACTTGTAAAGTACATTTTTTCTACGACTAAACTTCCGAACATCACATTAAAAATTTAAAAAAATTATTTTAGCCAGGCATCATAACTTATTTTTTAAGTTGACCGCGAACTTGTGAGAAAGATAATAACAATCGATTGATAAAAAATTCATTTCGATGGCTAATTCATGGATTAAATTACACTGTAACATATTTATCGATTTGGGTCATTTCATATATTTACACAAAATTACTTATATTTATCTTTCTCACATTCGGCCTTTTGCAGAATCACAGACAACAGCGAAATAGTTATTAATAAAAACGAACAATTCATTTTTCTCACCCATAGCTAGTTTGATTAAATTTTTTAGCTGAAATTCACAGAAAAAATAATGGTTTGTTCTAGTTTATTTCGGCTGGCGTAAGAATTATATCCGAAACTACAATAAAATAGCTGTAGAACTCATTTTAAACAGTTAAAAATGGCTTTTAAGCATACTAGTTACACACTGTTAACGTGGAAAGAAAAGTGGCAATACGGTAGAATTACCATAACCTTAAAACCTTTAGTAAAAAATGGAATTAATTTTTTCTGGAAATCTTAAAATTTCGTCTGTTTTTTCTGGTTTTTTGTACTTATCTTCATGATCCACCATTTAAGGAAGATTTAATAATTATTTTTCTATATCTGTTGCATATAATAAGAGTTTCAAGTTCGATTGGGGTTATATCCCCGTTCAAAAGATCGCGGTGGACAAATATTTGCATGAAAAAAAACAACCAAGGTTATTAAAAAAACGTTTATTTAGTAGGTATATATTACATTGTATGCATTGAATCTTGTATTTGTCTAGAAATGAGTAGAAAACGGGAGATTTTTGAAATAACAAAGTGCAACTGTGCGCAAATCTTTAGTTCGGTCAGAAAATAACAATAGTTCGGTAGAAATATATCTTGGTGTTAATTTTGGTAATAATAAATTTTCGCCCATTTCGCGCACTCTTGAAGAAAAAATTATGTATAGGATTAATGTTTTAATTTAAATTAAAAAGTAACAAATTTTATCTGACAGATCGGCATATTTTTAAACAAAATTCTCAACCATACTTCTGCTAAGTGCCAGAAAACGACTCGTAAAATTTACAACATGTAAATTTGGTTTCTTTGTAATTGACCACTGTGATTGGTCAGTTTCATATCCTAACTAGGATAGATATTAAATCATACCGGAGTTAACTGGAATAGCCCACTTTTCCAAACAGTTTAGGGTAAAGGAAACAGCAAATTTTCATGTAGGAGTAGAAAAAAGTTATTTGATAATAATTTAATATAAATCATTGGGTACGCCCTGTCCAGGGAGGGCAATCCGAGTTCAGGAGAAAATAGCCTAGGGGCCAGTATTTATTCTTACTTTACATTTATTAGTTATTATTTTTCAATTTCCCGAAGCCAGATAGTTTATAGCTTATGTTTAACTTTGCAAAATGCTGACGTGGCCGAGCAATTGTTTACTAAATAAATTTCAAATAAGTCATGTAATAAGATTTGAGTTAGACTGTTGTTTTCTAGGCTTTATCGTGTTTACTGTCGGTTGCATTATTTAAACTTTATCAGTGTAGAGTTTGCATCCACACCTACAGTATAAAAGTTATGATAACAATATAAATATTTATTGGTATCAATTAATATTATCATTAATAGCGCGTTTGATTAGCTCCATATTTCTAATAGATGGCAAAGGTTAAACAAAAAGTTCTATCTCTTGGTGAGTCCAGTAAGGGTAAGATTTTATTACCACTCTCATGTTAGTTTAATAAATCTAGATATTGCTCATCTTTGTGTTAATTTTTAAATAAATTCTGTTTTCTACCTGTTTTGTACCTGAGATACTGTAAAACAGTATATGGAATGACCAAATTAATAAATAATTAATCTAAAATTATATTCAATTATACACGGTGTCCCAAATAGTCAGGGCATATAAAAATTTTTTTTTTAAAGAACACCCTATATAGCATATAATTTTCTAATTCTCCACAAAGTTCTACACTTATTTTGTATAAAATGTCAAATGACGTTTAAAATATGGCATTTTCAGACTTGGACAGACTAACATAGGAATGCTTAATCTCAGAGAAAAATTACTTTCACTTCCCTGTCTTAGTTTTTTATTTGCTATTAAACAAGTTAAACTGGAAGTAGCAATTTTTAAAGAGAGAATAAGAGCGTGAAAATAATTGTTTTTGAAGATGAACCGTTCCAATGTTACAGCCTGTCAAAGTCTGGGTATGACACCCTGTATAGTGTATAATTTAAAATAGTTTTAGATAGTAGGATGAATGCTTCCCTATAAAGGTTTAAATAAACCAACGCAGGACTGCGGGAGCGGGAGAGAGAACGGGAACGAAACGATTGCGGGATATTATTCTACGGCGGGATATGCAACTGCACATGTCATTAAGGCGGCTAGCGTACATATCCTGCTGTAGTGTATGTCCCACAATTGCAAAATTCTTTATTTTCATCAAGTGCAGGTATTGGGTCAATTTATGGAATATGCCTATTGTTATCCATTCCCAAACACTGAAAATGGCGTGACAAAGACGTGCATTATGTACATATTATATGGTATTTTTATTAAATAATATAAAAAATTATAAAATACAAAAAATACATTATACAAAAATTAAATTATAAAAAATTATAATATTTTTCGTCATCTGAGTAACTGTCCTCTCGTCGTGACGTTATAATTAACGGGTCGACGGTCCGATCAATCAGGTGGTCAAGATCCACATTTTCTTATCTTCTTTAATGACATGATGGACTGCTTCTCGCCAGTTCTCTGGTGTCACTTCCTTATTGGCCTAATCAAACAGTAGCGTAACGTCTTTCATTTTGAATGTCGTGTTGTATCTTGCAACAAATCCTTTCACTTGCGCCCATATAAGTTCTATAGAATTTAGTTTGCAATGATAGGGCGGTGTGCGCAGCACAGTTACACTATGTTTTTCAGCTATATCTTCCAAGGCATATTTCATAAAACGATGTTTGTGTAAATTTGCTATAGCTAATAGTTTATTCTATATCAAATTATCTTCAAATTCAATACTTTTGGTGGTTAACCAGTCGATAATTTCTTGTTTTCTACAAGATGAAGTTGGAGTATTCTCTGTGCATCCTGAATGATGGCTTAAGATATTTTATCATTTCACCAAAACAGTCCTCAAAAACATTCGAATTCATGTCCTCGTGGTAATCTCCCGAATTTAATTACTTACGTAATTACCTGAAATTTTATTATTACAAATAATACTATTTTATCTTAGTAGGTACCCGTTGACCTAATTCTCTAAAATTTTTGGTTAGTTATCATAAATAATTTAATGCAAAATTTACGTGCGCCTATGGTCGACATCGAAATTTAGCCAAACTGGAAGGAATTTTTCATTTTATTACTCTACTGGGAGTAGAAAAAAATATTAAGTAGAAAAGTTATTATTAAAGCTGAAATTTGTATTCGAATTATAGAAGAACCCATTTTTATAAATCGAAATTAAAAATATAAAACAAAAAATTGTACTTATTTTATAATTTTATATTCCCCAAAATTCTACTTTAAAAAATAATATTGCAACTTTAAATGACACTTCTAGACAAAAAAAATTCATATATTATAATTTTAGGACCTCTCCCTATCTATACCGGGTCCGCCAACGCGTGGCGGGGATGGAAGATTAAATCATTATCGAGGAGCTTACCAAAAATACGAAACCAGCATAAGGTATCGACTTAAAAGCGGCATATTTTAAAAATATTTTACATTATACAGGGTGGCTCAAAAAAGTGTGGCGGACTAAACTTGCATTTTTTTAAATGGAACACCCTATATATTATATTATTTTCTAATTCCCTATATACAATTCCACGTATATTTTGTATAAAATGTCATATGTCTAAATTCAATTGTTTTTGAGTAATTGACGTTTAAAATATGGCATTTTTTGACTTTGACAGGCTGTAACATTGGCACGGTTCATCTTAGAGAAAAATGGTTTTCACCTCCTTATCTTAGTTTTTCATTCTCTATCCAAAGAAACCAACCTCCGATTTACTATGTTAAACCGTTAAAACCGTTTTTTTGGTTTAACATGGTAAATCGGAGGTTGGTTTCCTTGGATAGAGAATGAAAAACTAAGATAGGGAGGTGAAAACCATTTTTCTCTGAGATGAACCGTGCCAATGTTACAGCCTGTCAAAGTCAAAAAATGCCATATTTTAAACGTCAATTACTCAAAAACAATTGAATTTAGACATATGACATTTTATACTAAATTTACGTGGAATTGTATAGGGAATTAGAAAATAATATAATATATAGGGTGTTCCATTTAAAAAAATGCAAGTTTAGTCCGCCACACTTTTTTGAGCCACCCTGTATAATGTAAAATATTTTTAAAATATGCCGCTTTTAAGTCGATACCTTATGCTGGTTTAGTATTTTTGATAAGCTCCTCGATAATGATTTAATCTTCCATCCCCGCCACGTTGGCGGACCCGGTATATCTGAGAATGATTATGTTATGTATTTATTTTTAGCTGTTAAGTTGATTTTAAAAGGTGATCAATTTATTTTTGATGGCCCGTATAAAAATAAAGGATTACGTAACATACTAAGGGTCAATATCTATCTTCTTGTAATTGTAGCGATGTTTGAACTTGGTTATGTATTGCATGCTGAAAAGAATATTAAATTTATTCTTAAACATATTTTTATAACAGCTATGCGATTTTATGTAAGTAAACTTATTCATGTTTTCCATTTTTTAGTATTGTAGTTATGTTTATTAATGAATCATGGGCGTAGAAGCAGAACTCTTTGGGTTCACTTTTGACAAATTCGAGATTTGATACATATAAATATAAAAAACCGCTGTTCCTGATGGCATACCACCTTTGTTCATAAAACACTGTGCAAATAGTCTAACAAAACCACTCCATATTATATACATTTTGTCTTTAAAAACTGGATGTTTTCCAAAAGAATGGAAAACATCACATGTTATGCCAATATTGAGGAACGGAGATAGGAGTCATGTTGATAATTATCGACCAATTAAGAAAATTAGTATTTTTGCAAAAATACTAATTTTAAATAGTTCACGAAAATATTTTTGCCACAGTAAAAAATACAATTATAAAACAGCAACATGGCTTCTTTCCTGGAAGATCTTTGGAGACAAATCTACGGCTACCCTAAAAATATTTGTTCAGCCATGGACAGTCAGAAACAAGTCGATGCCGACTACACCGACTTCAGCAAGGCCTTTGACAAAATTAGTCATAAAAATTAGTCATCAACGACTGATTGCGAGACTGGGCGAGGTCGGAGTGTCCGGGGGGCTTCTATCCTGAGTTTGGTATTACTTTTGTGATCGAAGGAAAATCGTTGTTGTTAACAAGTACCACTAAGAGCTAATTGATGCAACCTCGGGTGTCCCACAAGGAAGTCATTTGGAGCTTCTATTTTTCATAATCAACTTAAGCTTGTTTGTATCGGTACATGTTAATTCGTAATAAAATTGCTATCAAGCGCAATTTGAAATAATAACAGTTTTTTTTAAATTTTATTCCGAAAACTTAAATTATACGACATAACTATGACATAATCGAAGAGAAGATGATTAAATTTGCAAGAAAAAATGTGAAGACAGCATTTCAATATCTTCTTTTGTGTCAGAGTTATTGCCAAATAAATAATTTTTAACACTTTAATTATTTATTGAAGAAGTGATTCTTTTCATAGTTAGGTGGTCAAGCATTCCACGATAAAAAATATGTTTAACCTTTATGATAGGTAATATAGGTTTGTCACTTATTATTCCAGTGGCACTGAAACTACTTTAGAATGATTAACGTAATCATAGAATACTTCTAAATCAGACATAATCCTAATATGGTGTTTTAAAAAATAAATCTACATAGCTGTGAAACAAAACTGGCAGGTTTCCATGGCGATAAATAAATTGAAATTATTGTGGACTGATTTAATTTATGTTAAAAAATGTTTTACGACCACAAAATACCATATTTATACTCTACACCTAAATTCGAACTTTTCTTGATTATACTATTAATTCTAAAGTAGTTTTTGGGATATGGAATAACATGGAGTAACAAACCTACACAATCATGAAGTTTAATATATTATATATATATTTTTTTTGAAGTAGTCCATCTCTCAGTGGAGTGAATTATGAAGTAGTAGGAAAGAAAAACTCATAGTCTGCTTCACTAGTTTAATATTTGACTAAACCGTACATGTTTCGAGAGTACAAACTCTCATCCTCAGCGGAAATAGAGAAAGGAGAGAACTTATGACATTCTCAAGGTGGTAAAAGTAACTTATGTAGCAGACAAAATTTTTGAAAAGTAAATTAAGTGAAAGTTAACATTATGCTTAGGACTAAATAGATTAATAAAAGTAAATAAAAATAAATTTTAATTTTATTGCATATTCACAAATTTCGCAATAAAATTAAAATTTATTTATTTACTTTTATCAGTCTATATAGTACTAAGCATAATGTTAACGTTCACTTAATTTACTTTTCAAAAAAATTTTCTGCTACATAAGTTACTTTTACCACCTTGAGAATGTCATAAGTTCTCTCCTTTCTCTATTTCCGCTGAGGATGAGAGTTTGTACTCTCGAAACATGTACGGTTTAGTCAAATATTAAACTAGTGGAGCAGACTATGAGTTTTTCTTTCCTACTACTTTAAAAAATTTTTATTATCGTGGAATGCTTGACTACGGAATTATTAAAATAGTCCCATCATCACTTAAAGTGCTACAAGTTATTCTTTTGAAACGAAAGTAGATATTAAACTGCAGTCTTCACATTTTTTTTTGCAAATGCTGTACCAATTATATCATATGATTTAAATTTTCGGGATAAATTAAAAAACTGTTACTAATAGAAATTGCGCCTTAAAATAATTTTATTAAAAGCTATCATATTTTAATAGATAGATGCGACCATTAAAATTACTTGTATTTCTCTTCCAAACGAGCTTAAGCTTACTAAAATCGGATAAGTAATTTAAAAGTTACAGTAAATTAATTAAATTTTCAATAACTCCCCCCATTCTAATTAAGGTCGGTACGCCAATAAACCTTTAATCAAAATGATGTATTCAAAGAAGTAGTCCATTTCTCAAAGAGACTTTATTTAATTTTTAAAAATGGGGAAACTCAAAGTCAAAAGTCTCAATCCTGCATTAAAATTTATGATGTGTTAATTTTAATTTTTTAATTTTTTTGTTTTTTATTCTGAATGTTAGGTAGGAAGAGATTTTATATTTTTAATTGGTTACTGTATCTGTATAGTTTTTAGGTCTGATGATGCCCATATTTTAGGGCGAAACATGTCACCAATTTATTAAATTTTAATGCAGGATTGAGACTTTTGACTTTGAGTTTCCCCAAAATTATGTAGAATTATCTAAGCTTCTTAATGATGTTTGTTGATATTTAGAATTTTAATATTAAATTTTTCCCATTGCGACGAATTTTCTCATGGCCAATATAATAATGAATTTTGTCCTCAGAGTTTCTATACCAAGTAATTTCCGAAATATAGCCGGTGGCTAGCCTTAGTTAAACACCCTTTATATACAGGGTGTTCCGTAACCTATTGGCCGTAGAGTAACTGGAGATACTAGACATCAAACTAAGCCGATTAAGTTATATAAGTTTTTTCGGATTGTTACTCGTTCTAGAGATACAGGGTGTTGAAAGTAAAAGTTCACTGAGAAAAGTTACAGCAAGAAACCCTTTGCTAAGATTATTTTGGCTGTAATATTAAATTTTCAACCTACGATAGCAATATGAGTTTCTTATTGCAAAAGAAACAATTTACCTGAAAATTCTTTATACCCGTTACAAAAACCATTGCTTTTATAGAAAACTTACATTATGATAACAACTAAGTAAGTCTTTATAAAAAATTATTTTCTAGGCCTACTATTTGCTTTGCTGGGGAAGTTTGCTGCTTTTGAAGAAAATCTGTATAAAAAAATCTTTTCTATCGCTCTAAAGAGTTTTTAAAGGGGTAGCAAAATTTTTTGTTGGAACTGGAAAATTCGTAACTGTTCGGTTCGAATCGGATTATTTCGTGGTGACAAATTCAGTCTGATTGGGCCAATTTTTATATTGCGCACCACACCAGTCGTCCCGTTCCTGTCTCCACATGTCTTCAGGTCTTCATTTTTTCTGATATTTAGATGCTCGTTCCTTCATAAAGTAAAATCGTCGCATCGGTGGCTGCTGTTGGTGACCATTACGACTCGACATTTGTCTCATTTTTTCCAATAAAAATTGTCTTGGCTCAAAAATGTTTCCAGTGTGTAGTGCTTTATTGGATTGTGACATCAATGACAGTGTAGATTTTTAAATCAGTGTTAAAAGACCAAAGTTATTTTAGTTTTATGTTAATTTTTTTTATGTTATTTGTTTAGTTTAACTGTTGTTTATTTAATAATAATTTTTGTGAGTCAAGTTTTAGAGAAAAGAAAATTAGTAATTCTTTAGCAAATGCTACTCATAACAAAAGTCCTTAAACTAAAAGACAACTTACCAAAGTTTTAAACACGGTATGATTTTTAAAAGGCAGATTTTAAGGAATATCTCAAAAGTAAAATACTTTCTTTTTCTAAATGAAATACAATGTAATTATTATTTTACCTAATGTTCAGGCTAGATGCAAAAAAATGTTTTTCGGCATTCCCTTTTGGATATTTGTTTAAATTTAAAGGGAACAGATATTTTTTAATAAGATGTTTTAATCACTCAAAGAAAAAAGCAGTAAAATATTATTGTTTTTTTAAGCAGCTAAAACTGAAACTATTTTTAGGTTATAAAGTGTTGTTTTTTGTTGTATTAAATAATAAAGAGAAAAATACATATTTTTTTTGGTTTCAAATCTTTGACAACCTATTCAGACGTGGGGAGTTGCATGATGTAAAATATGATGGAGTTACCTGAAAAATAAGCTTTATACTATGTTAAATTTTTGATATAGCATGGAAAATTTTATTTTTAATAACACAATTTTAAATGATTCAAAATTTTTTGAAACTTACGTACCCAAAGTGAAAAAACTTGGTTTATATAAATGTGTTATTAAGCATAATATGTTCTCTAGAGTATATTAAAAATTCAACAAAATATACGGCTTCTTTTTTTGGGCCACCCCACATATTATAGCAATGTTTAGTTGCTACCTTAGCTAAACAAGAGTTCCTGCAGTAAGTGGTACATTCTGACTCAGCAAAGTAACTTTCTTGAAATAAATAAAAAAATCTTTCCAATCTAGCAAAATGTTATACTGATATTAAAAAAAAAATTTTGTTTCAAAAACGATGCAGATGGCGTAGAAAAGTATCTTTATTGTTCTAGCAAAGTGTCTTTATAGCCGATGGTCAGTTACTTTGCTAATACAACATTCTTGTTTACTTGAGCTAAGTGATCATACTTTATTACGACAGCAAAGAAATTACAGTCAAATGGATTTTACTGTATCAGGTAGTTTTTCTTTTGTCCCCTATGTTAGCATTTTTCTTTATAAGCGGTATAAAGATTTTTTTCTCCAAACGTCAATAAACTTGACGTTTTTCTACTAATTTTTTGACGTTAAAGTTCTACTTTTTCGTCAGAAGGCGGTTGCTTTTGGCAACGGAAGAAAAAGTAAATACTTTTTCAGCAGAAGTAAAAGTATGACTGTGTTCTCACGACTAAATATATATTAAATAATACCAGAAAGTTATAAACATACTTTATATTTTATAGAAATAAAGTACAGCAATGTAACTTAGGTTAAATGTACTTTTAGGGTAATAGCACTAGCATTCAAAAACTATGTTAATCCCTATAATAATAAATAATAATAATAAAGTTAAATTTGTTTAAGGAGGTGCGTTTACCCATATTGGCCCTACATAACTATTTAAATACAACATTAAAAGTGCAATTATTAATTGTAGCCCCAGAAAAATTAAGACTGCTTGTTACGATGGCCTGTTGGTTGGTGTTTTCTAGTGTTGAACTCTCAGTGAAACCACTTTCTGTCGAATTTATTGCAGTATTTAAATTATTAGTAATTGATTTATTATTATTTGGTTGTAAAATTTTTTTTGCAATATCTTTCTTATTGGTCATTGATTCGTCGATGTACCTTTCAGCTACAGTACTCGATTTCCACCCCCCGTGGCGCTTTAAACACGTAATGTCTGCCCCTGCATCTACAAGCAGTGTAGCTGAAGTTCTCCTTAGACAATGGCCGGTGTACTCTATTGCACCTGGTAGTTTTAAAAACACTGCTGCTTCCTTAGAAACAGCACTTATTTTATGAATTCCCATTACCATGCGACAACACCGACCATTTACAAATTTTAAAAAAAATCTCTTCTCGCGCATACCTTCCGGGAGTAATGATGCATAGTTTTTATAAATGCTTAAATATTGCTCCCCAACAATAGTAAACGACCGCGGTTTCCTAGGTTTATTATTAGGAATTTTTATGTGAATCGCAGATCCTAAGTCTTGTATGTCATCAACGACCATTTTCACCATTTCTTCACATCGGCATGCACCCGATATTCCAATAACCAAAACAATCTAAAAACTATATATATTACCTTTATAAAAAATTTGTATACTTTGAGGTTATACCTAAATTTACTTTAATTCCCAAATATTGCTGATTAGGAGCTTCAGATAGAAATTTTTCAAACTGTTCCCTGGTGAATACTTTAGCTTTTTTGGGAATGTAGCCTTCGTTTTGCTTCTTTAAAAAAGCTCGTAGCTTCAAATACTTGCTTATGTCTATTCCTTGTCTGATATTTAGCATTGATCTTAACATAGAATAATGTGACCACATTGTTGAACCTTTCATTTTTTGATTGCTCGCTAGTTCCGAAAAATATGCCAAGAGTACATTTTCAGAATTATTTTTGGTGTTTTTCTCATTGCACCATGCCTGGAATCTTTTAAAACCAGCTTCGTAAACACCACTGGATTTTGTTGGCAGCAAATTGTTCGCAACATTTGCTGCAATTTGGGCAACCTCAGGGGACGTACAGGTAAATTCTGAGTCTGACATTTTAATTTGAAGTAAATGTAGTTTTAAAAAATTCTATTTTTAAAAGGATAAAAATTAAATAAAGTTACGCATAGTAACGCTAGCCCCTTCTCAAAACTTAAAATTTTTAAATAAAACAATTAAAACATTTTGTATCTTTGTGTTTTCATATTTAAACAACGTCTGAAAAAAAAGTATGTTTTATTCGGAGTAAAAGCAACTTCTTATGACTCGTCCGTAACCTACAGACTCGTCAGAAAAGTATCGCTTTTACTTCTAATAAAACAATATACTATTATAAGGACAGCAAGAATCTTCTCTCAGTGTTTATTCTCGAAAATAAGCCATAATTTTAAAACGGTTTAATGAATCGAATGGAAAGTTGGCAATATTATGTTTTTATGAGCAAGAAATAAGAATTTGTAGAAATTTTTAAGTTTCAAACTAGAGGGCGCGAGTTGCATACACTGGGCTTCCTAAATCTATGATTTTTTTCTTACCTATGATATTAGGTGTTTTCAATTATAGTTTCTTAAAAAGGGCATTTTCTGAGTCAAAAATGTGTACTTTATTGATCTTAATATCTTTAACGGTTTTCGAGATATTTCCCATTAAACATCCCAAAGCATAAAAAAACATAGTAAATAATTAAATTAACAAAAAAAAAAGTGACAATCCGAAAAAACTTATATGACATAATCGGCTTAGTTTGATGTCTAGTATCTTCAGTTACTCTACGGCATATACATATACAGTTACGGGACACCCTGTATAGAGAATCTGTTATATTATTCTTAAAGTAATATTATTTTTTAGGCATTTCTAAAGTAGGTTTCTATTTATTTAATTAATATTATCTATGATTGCCACAAAATCAATGCTTTTAAAAATATTATTGTTATGATTGTGTACTAAATACCTTATCCTATTTTAAACAAGCAACTTTTAGATTTCTGTATTATTTTTAGCTTGTAGATTTCACTATGCTCATGTCAAAGCAAAATGGAACTTTTCAAGAAATAAATAAGAAGATACAATTAATAAAGGACCTAATACGTACCGGAAATAGCCATTCTAAAGTACTCATTATATTGGTTACAGGTGTTGGAATGATATACGTTCTCTTCTCATTATCCTGCATAATGATTGCAATAGAACTTTCTAACTCAATACTGTATAATGCAGCATTGGAATGCAATGTTATACTAGCTAATTTTACACAAGTGCAATATTTATTATTTGTTTATATTTTATATTTAGTGTGGAATTTTCCAAATATTATGGCTCTACCTGCACTAGGAGTAAACGAGCTTTGCACACTGAACAAAGAAATAATTGATATGAAAAAGTGTTATTTAGAAATGGTCGACTCCTCGCTCTGGAGTAAAAGTGATTACACGAAGAAAAACCTCAGGTTAATTGCTTTTAATGAGAGGAGAATTAAGCTGTGAGTATGTTTGGTCATGTAATAAAGAATAATGGCAGGTCAAAGATCTAAAGGTGGTAATGTTTACAATTTTTAATCTCCTGAATGTCAATGGATATTAATGATAACAGATGACACTATAAAATATTATTCTTTTTACTCGTTTTCCTTTAAAATTGCGTCACAAACCAATAACTAAGACGATATGCGTCCGAAACCTTAATATCCACACAAAACAGCAGAAGAAAAATTCTAGAAATCGCTTCCGACAAAAACTGCTTCGTAATCTAAGCCAAAAATACATCATTCCTTATAAAATCATAATTTTTGGCTTGGCGAGCGTGTTATGTAAAAAAAGCAAACTAATATAAAATACCGATTTTGTGCTGTGTTGGTTTTACATTTTTTAAATAAATATTTAAATATTTATATTAAGAGCCCATGCGTGGGACGAAATATTATGCTGCAATTAGACTTCTAGACTCGAAATACTAAGCTTTAGGTGGGGACCCAAGTAGCAATTTGATATTTTATAATGGTCGCCAGAACATTTCGACACAAAAAATTATAAAACAACTTTACTCTCAAGAACATTTTTAATGCGTTTATACAACCGCTATATGGGCAATATTGGCACCATATTATAAAATACTTTAGTCGCCGGTATTATTTTATAAAGCCTTTAGCAAGCACTACATAACAATTTTATAAACATTTCTGTAACTCCTCAAGCAGCATTATAAAACAGTTTTATAAGAACTTTTCATATTGCGGTATAAAATATACTTGGTTATTGCTTTTCTAAATGCTGTCAGAAGCTATTTTGTATTAGGCACGAAACAAATATAATAAATGTCGCCAAAACTCGTCAATTATAAGATCTAAGAAGCCATTTTACTCATTTTAATTCTACCACTTCACATTATTTAGAGATGTTTTACTCTAACCAGACCCACATTTTTACTGCGAATTAAATTTTATCGGGGAATATATAGGGAATTATTAGTGTTTAAGGAAAAGTTTTGAAACGTGAAAAAATTAGGTTTTTTTCTGCAGAAACCCCAATTTATTTTAGACATCATTATTTCATAATATGTTTTTATTTTCTAGCTGAAATATTAACATTATATGCAATATTTAGTATTTTTAATGTTTTCCCGATAGCTGCCATTTGCAAATGGCGTCTTTCTATAAAATAATTTTGCATTAGTTGCAAGCATTTTAACACAATTAAGCTACTACACAATCTCTATAAAACATTTTAAATATATTACCAGAATTTTATTGTAAAGATAATAATCGTAAAGTCTTTTTTATGCACAATTCTATTAAGAACTCTAAGCTGAAATTTTACACAAATGTTTCTTAAGGTATCATAACCCAAGGTATGACCATGATGGTATTACTTTACCAACGATATATATCAGTTTAAGTTATAATAGCACGCTGTAGCTCTGTATATTAAGTTTACCCAGGTATTTTTGACACAAGCTGAAAATAACGAAAAAACTAAATTACTCATATTACAAAGCGGTTAAAAACTGTAATATTTACACAAGTTATGTGAATAGACAAGCTGAGCGAGTATCAAGATTCCTAGAATGCAGAGCTTGCAAAGAGATAACACCGAACTTATATATTGTCATTTTTAACATTGTAAATTCATTCTTTGCTTCTCATTTGTAAACATAAGTTGCTGCTTATAAAAATAAAAGTTTTTAAAAACAAAATCGGTTGTTTAAAAGACTTAACTGGCGCAGTCGGAACGGATTGGGGTAGTTTTCGAGCAATTTCTCGTCATCGTGACGGTTGTGCGTAAAACGTGGGTTTCAACCCTTAGACTCCTAAAGAACCTGTGATTGTGACTGTTTTGTGCACCAAAAAGTGGTTGAGTCCAGCTGAGGTCAACGCAGAAGTCCAAAATCACCCCCGTAAGCAGTACAGGATTATCACCGAGAGTAAAGAATCACCCGAAGGAAGAAAAGGCTTACAACCCGTTGGGTAAGTGTCCAAGTATCCCTTCTTTCCTTTCATCATCCCCGGTTAGGCTGGTGAAAATAGTTTTAAGTGTCAAATATTTTTAGTTTTCAAAGATTTTCAAAAAAAAAATTAATTTTAAGAAAAGTACATTTCTCTGATGAAGAAAGTACTTCTATTTTAGAAAAAGTTACTTTCAGAATTATTTTATGAGTGAATTAGACATTGACGACATATTAAGTCAATTCTTTCAAAGTTTAAACCTAAACAGTGAAAAAGATCTAAAAAGTAATAAAATGGACCCTCAAGCTCAAGCAGCTCAGGCTCAAGCTCAAGCCCAAGCTCAAGCAGCTCAAGCTCAAGCCCAAGCTCAAGCAGCTCAGGCTCAAGCTCTAGCTCAAGCACAAGCTGCTGCTCAAGCACAAGCTTTAATACAAGCGCCAAATATTAATTATACATTGCTTAAAATGTTTATCGATACGATATTTCCCTATAATGGTGACCCAAATACATTGACAAGTTTTCTATCAGCTGGTGATTTCCTTATTACAACCTACGGTAACGGAAATGATCCGATTATAAATGCATTTGTATTAAGAGCGATTAGAATGAAACTAATCGATCGCGCGCAAATACTTGTAGGTTGTAGAATGGAACTTCAAACATGGGATCAAATTAAAACTGCATTATATGATTGTTTTGGTGATAAACGTAACTTGGAATGCTTAGAACAAGATTTGTTTATGGCCACCCCTTTAAGAAATGAACATCCTCTAGATTTCGCGAAAAGATTACAAGTTCTTAGAAGTAATCTTGCCCAAAAAATTAATTCGTTCGCCGCCAATCAAATGGACCAGGCGACCAAATTAATTTATTTACGCCAATACGATCAAGTTTCATTGAGGACGTTTATTCGTGGTTTACCTGGGCCCTTACAAAGTATTATTAGACTTAAAAATCCTGATTGTTTAGAGTCGGCAATGACTCAAATTAACGAAGAAGAAAATTTTCAGTACTCTCAAAATCTTTTTAAGGCTCCAATTCCACCCAAAATCATGCCTATAAGACCAAACTTATTACCTATAAAACCAAATTTCCCAGTATATGGTCATAATAATAATTATAATCATAATCAAATAATAAGACCGAATTTCATGCAACCAAGACATTTTAATAACTATCAGAACTATAATAACAATATGCAAAATACACACATGATGCATAATAGGCCGGCGCAGCCACATCAAAATATGCCTATGCAAAATTTCTCTCAAAATAACTCTTTCCCAAGAGCACCTATTAATGTACAACCCCATTTTGTTAACAGAAATTACCCAACAAATAGGCAAGTTTTTGGTCCACCCAAAAATGTTTTTAAGCCTACTGGTCAAGTACCTACCAACAAGCCAGAACCAATGTCGGTTAGATCGCGTTATACGATGCCTAACGAACGTAATAATCAAAATCAATCTAATTTCTTTAAACAAAGCGGCCCGAGAAATTTTGTTTCGCAAGAACTATACCAAATTGACGAAAATCAAAATGATAATTTACAACAAATCACAACAGCATCTGGTGCAGCCAGCGATGCCAAAGAAATCTCTGAAAACACCGGAAACATAAAAAACGAAAATTTTGAATTTCTTGAACATCAAAATCAGGAATTTTCAAATCAATATGACGATTACAACCAATATAATCAATATAACCAATATACTGACGATATTGAATATCCCGAAAATTACCAAAATAATGACCAATACGAAAATTTTACGATACCGAGCCGATCAAATTTTGGAACTTAACATCTGATATGAACACCGAAATAAATAACAGTTTACCCTATATTCAAATTAAAAATCCCCCTTTAAAACTTTTAGTTGATACAGGTTGCTATCATTCAATTATTAAACCTGACATAGCAGAACAATATTTCGCAGAAAAAATTTATCACTGTCCTACGGTAATAAAAACCGGTGTAGGAACAAAAGAGATATTATTTAAAGCAGATATCCCTGCCTTTCCTGAATTTAAAGTAAACACCGATGTATCTTTCATACTTTTTAATTTTCATGAATATTTCGACGGTATCATAGGGCTAAACGAATTAAGAAGATTTAATTTTTCTATTGATTTATTTAATAAACAATTAGTAAACAAAAATATGACAATACCAATTTTATACCGAGAACCAGATAAGGAAACTTATAGCATATCAGTTAACGCCCACGAAGTTTTAACTACAAACGTGCCCGTATCACAAAATAATGTAGATGTAATTTTACCTGAATGTGTTATCAACGATTTATATATTCCCGAGACTTTAACTGTCGCTAAGAACGGTTTTGCACAGACAGAAATTTATAACTACACTGAGAAAAATATAACAATTCATTTTTCCGAACCGTTGAATGTTTGGTCATTTCCAGATTCCCATAAGGAAAATTTCGATTTCTTACATATAGAAAATATTTTACAACAAACAAATAAAACTACAAACAGACAGACAGACATTTCAAAATTAATTCGTTGTGAACATTTAAATGCTGAAGAAAAAACCGCGTTAATAAAACTCTGTAAAGAATATACAGATATTTTCCACCGTGAAAATGACCAACTTACCTTTACCAATAAAATTAAACACGTCATAAGGACGACCGACGAAATCCCCGTGCATACAAAATCATATAGGTACCCATTTATTCATAAGGAGGAGGTACAAAGACAGATTAATAAAATGCTCGACGAAGGAATTATTAGGCACAGCCAAAGTCCTTGGAGCAGCCCAATATGGGTAGTTTCCAAAAAACCAGACGCTAGCGGAAAGAAAAAGTGGAGAATAGTCTGCGATTTTCGCTGCGTAAACGCAAAAACAATTGATGACAGATATCCATTACCGAATATCAATGACATCTTGGATAAGCTAGGCCGTTGTACCTACTTTTCAACCATAGACCTCTCATCAGGGTTTCACCAGATTGAGATGGACCCTAATTCGATCGAAAAAACAGGTTTCAATGTTGAGAATGGGCACTACGAGTTTCTGCGCATGCCATTCGGACTGAAGTGCGCACCAGCGACGTTTCAACGCGTAATGGATAATATTCTGCGTGATTTACAAGGAAAAATATGCCTGGTGTATATGGACGATATTATAATCTTCTCGACTAGCCTAGAAGAGCATATTAAACATCTACAATTAGTTTTTGAAAAACTAAGAGAAGCTCAGTTAAAAATACAACTAGACAAATCGGAATTTCTTAGAATTGAAGTAGAATTTCTGGGACATTTGATCACAAAAGATGGTATAAAACCGAATCCTCGAAAAATCGCTGCAATACAAAAATTTCCATTGCCAAAAACTGCAAAAGATATAAAATCATTTTTGGGCTTACTAGGATACTATAGAAGGTTTATAAAAGAATTTGCAAAATTAACAAAGCCATTTACAAAATGCCTAAAGAAAAGAGCCACTATCGAACACACGGCCGAATTTTTAGAAACATTCGAAACATGTAAAAATATATTATGTAATGACCCAATTCTACAATACCCGGATTTCGAAAAACCATTTATATTAACAACTGATGCATCAAATATTTCATTGGGAGCGGTCCTTAGTCAAGGCAAAATTGGTAATGATCTCCCAATAGCTTACGCATCGCGGACATTAAACCCCGCAGAAATAAACTACTCAACAATTGAAAAAGAACTCTTAGCCATTGTTTGGGCTACCAAATATTTTAGACCCTATCTTTTCGGACGTAAATTTATTATTGTAACAGATCATAAACCATTGCAATATTTATTTAACATGAAAGAACCAAACTCACGACTGGTTAGATGGAGATTAAAATTAGAAGAGTTTGATTATGAAATACGATATAAAAAAGGAAAACAAAATACCAATGCCGATGCACTATCAAGAATAGAAATAAATATGATGGAAAATGAGTCAATCTTAGGAAATCCTGGAGATATAAATGACGATATCAATCAGTACATCCATACAGAAGAAAATCAAGACGTCAGTTTAGAACAACTAGAACAAATTACTGAAATATTTAATCCAGAAAAAACAAATGAAAACCCTCCAAAAATAAATATAATATCCGATATACAAATAAGACCAGAGAGAGAAGTATCTGATAACGAAACAGTACACTCAGCAGTAGAAGACCCTATTTTAAACATACCAATAACCGAAAATTGCTTAAATACGTATGCCAACCAAATTATTTTTCATCAAAAAACAGAAGGACATTATCATGTAATAAGAAGTAACCCATTTATAACAAAAACTAGATACACTGTATTTTTAACACAAAATTATAAAAATGAAATAATAAAATTTTTCAAAGAATATTTAAACCCGACTAAATACTACTGTATGTTCATCAAAAACGCAGAAATTAATCTACCTAAAGAAATAAGCGTCTTATTACCAAAAATATTTAGGAACCATGCATACAAACTGACTCTGTCGAAAATTTATTTAAACGATGTCACAGAAGAAAATAGACAAAAGGAATTAATAACCTACCACCATAACAAAACATGTCACCGTGGTATTAACGAAGGGTTAATGGCGTTGAAAAAACTTTATTATTGGCCTAACATGAAGAATGACCTAACCCAATACATAAACAATTGCGACACGTGTCAACAAGCTAAATACGACAGACATCCACCTAGGATTAAATTCGCACTTACACCCACGCCTTCACAACCTCTAGAATCTATTCATATAGATACTTTTCAAATTTGTAATGTAAAATTCCTGACAATCATTGACGTATTTTCGAGATACGCTCAAGCTTATCCTCTAGAACCCGCTTGCACAGCAATCGTAGTTTTAGACAATCTCGCGACCTTTATAAGTCATCATGGCCTACCTCAACAGATAACATGTGACAACGGTACAGAATTTAAGACATCCTTAATGTTAGATTTTTGTAAATTACATAACATGTCAATTCATTTTACGACCCCTGGTAACTCAAATAGTAATAGTCCAGTAGAAAGACTACATTCCACCCTTATCGAACTATTTAGAATTTTAAAAATTAAAGACCCAAATGCAAATACCAAGCAATTAATGCACTATGCAATAATTGGATATAACTCTTCAATGCATAGCGTAACTAAACAGAGACCATTCGACGTCATAAATGGACGCGTAAACGCATTAGACCCATTTGACCTTACGGATGAAATAATTTTAAATAAGTACGTCTCTGACAGACGAGACAGATTAAAAATAATATACCAACAAATTTACGAAACATCCCTAAGTACAAAATTCAAACAAAATCAAAAACAAAATGAAAAACGCGAAGACGCACCCGAATTACAACCCGGTAAGAAAATATACGTCACAAACAAAACAGCATTGCGCAGTAAAGATAAACCGCGAAGAACACCCGCTATAGTCGATCAAGACATAGGAAATAAAATAATAACTAAGAAAAAGAAAATAATTCATAAATCTCAAATTCAAAGACCTAAAGCTTTTTCTTCTTCACAGGACAATGAAACAGCATCTGCTACGCCTTCTTGCAGCTACGCTGTTGATAACGTCAGCGACGACGAAACAAGACATTGACATTATCCCAATAAAAACACCCCTACTTCCATTTAACCTCGGAAATGCTAGGGTTATTGAAAGTAAACACACATTTTTACATTATATAGAAATGGCACCGTTAATTAATCAATTTACAAGCATAGAACGCGCTTATACGATTTTAGAAAAATCGCTTATTTTTACTCCTACGCATATTTCAGAAAACCCGCATTACGTTAACTCAAATAATTTGCTTAATCATGCTACTTACCTTATCTCGCAAGCAAGAATAAAATTAAATAATATTAAACCGCACACTCGTTCAAAACGTGGATTATTGAACATAGGCGGAAAAATATCAAAATGGCTTTTTGGTACCCTTGATTCAGATGACGGCGAAAAATATGAAAATGCAATTAATCAACTACGTCATGATCAAAGTTCTTATAGAAAAGAAATGAGTTTACAAATCTCATTAACAAAACAGCTGATCGACAACTACAATACCACCATAACTCTCTTAGATAAAAACCAAAAAATGATAAAACACCACATAGACGCTTTCGAAAATAGTATAAATAAAACTATGACAGATTTAACTATTTTTGTCAAAATTCAAAACACCCTATTTCAAGTTATTTTGAATTGTCAAAGTTTTATTACATTTTTAGATAATTTAGAAGACGCCATTATGTTCGCTAAACTAAACACGCTACATAGTGCAGTAATTTCAGCATCAGAGGTTAGAACAAATAATTTTTAATTTGTCCACCCTATATGGTGACGATAAAATATTAATTTTTAAAAATTTAAACAACTATTATCAAATAGCAGGGTTACAAATTAACTTTGTAAAAGATAAAATTATTTTCGCTATCCATTTACCAATTTTTACAAAAGAATCCTTTGAAATTTTCCATCTTTTTCCTATACCTGTTAACCAAACAATTATCGTCCCTAATTTACCTTACCTAATATTGGGCACTGACCTACTTCAATATCAAGATGAAGCCTGTCCAATGGTAGAAGAACTCTCCATTTGTCAAAATCAATTAAGAGCACAAACCAATGATTGCGTAACAGCCCTGATCAAGAGAGCCGAAAATCAAAATTGTCCTATTACAAAAGCCGCAGTCTCAACCCCAATACTGCATGCAATTACCAATAAATACGTCCTGGCCCTACCAAATGGTGAAAAGCTAAAAGTGCAAAAACTATGTAACGACAAAGAAATTATTTTCATTGAGGAACCAAGTATTATTAATATTCCCCCAAATTGTGGTGTAACAACCCAAAATACCCAATTTTGGAACAAAGAAGAAATCGTAAAAGGCAATCCCTTGTCACTACCTCAGATCAAATTCGACAACTTCAAATCAACTGAAGCCAACGTGAAACCAATTCAGCTGCACTCGATCGACCTGGAAAAAATCAAAATTCTTCAAGCACAGGCAAAAGCACTGAACATTCCTGAAGCCGATCCTGGAGTCCACCCCGTAGCCTGGAGTCTCTCTACGTCATTGGCAATTTTACTAATTATTATTGCAATATTGTTTATAGCCTGGAAAATGTATATGAAGCGTCTAGCCAACCTAAGACCACGTCCGACGCCAAGGACTCAAGACGTCCCTATCCCAATGGAAGTGGATCCCGAAAACAACCCTTCAACCCCGTTGTTTCCGTCTTCGGTGGGAGGAGTTATGTGAATAGACAAGCTGAGCGAGTATCAAGATTCCTAGAATGCAGAGCTTGCAAAGAGATAACACCGAACTTATATATTGTCATTTTTAACATTGTAAATTCATTCTTTGCTTCTCATTTGTAAACATAAGTTGCTGCTTATAAAAATAAAAGTTTTTAAAAACAAAATCGGTTGTTTAAAAGACTTAACTCACAATTTAAAGGTATTTTTTGGGTATCTTCTAGAAATTTTTTACACAAATTGTATGGTGTATTATTCTTCCCATTTCAAATTTTGTTAATTCTCAAGATTTAGTATCATTTGTTTAATACAAATAACCTAACATGGGGTTCAAAATTTACCATGCCAAACCCCATGTCCCGTAAAAAAAATCTACTATATATTCGTTTTATCCCAAGAAAATATAGTCAAGATTTATTAAATAGTATCCCTACAAAAAAAATATAACTTTATCTCTAATCTAATAAAATTATGTTTTAGTATAAAATTTCATGTTTTTTTATAACAAAATGTGTCAAAATTAGATCGTAGCAGTGGCACCCCAACAAAATGTTCGTCTACAAATTTTTTTAAAGCACTATTAACCTCTCGCATTTAAATTTTTGCAATCTGGCAACCCCATTTTCGGTTCTTCTCCACTGGTTGTCACGAGGAAGTCAAAATACGTTTTTAATAACCAACAAACTAGCTGTATCTGTAATATGTGCATAAACTAGTCCAGTAAACACTTTAACCGTACATGTAAAGTTCTTATTGTCTATAACAAAAAATACCAGTAAAAAATTCGTATTCAAATCAAGGCGATAATAGAAATCACAACACGACCGTTTCCACAATACAGATTGGAGTTTCAAAATACGCCGAAACCCTTTGATGTTGCCGCTTCCAAGCAGGACCCGAAAAATAAAACTCCAACTGTCGAAAATCACACCCGTCGTCAAAATGTTTGCGAAAATTTATATTTTTGTTGTATTTGACACCAGTTTGTCTTTCGTTTATGTATGACAAAAACATAACAATACAGTCCTGTCCCGTTCTCTAGCCTTCTTCTGTTACAACTTCGTTTCATGAAAAGGGCAACATCTGATGGTTGTCTATTCGGCGCGCGTATATAGCTAGTTGGAAACAATTTTGCTACTAGACAACTCTTTGGCGACTCTAATAAAATAAATTAGCTATTTTGCTACATTTTATCTTTTTTATGATAAACCTCTTAGTATTTGATGGTAAATAAGACCGACTTTACCGCTTAAAACGCAACCTATAATAGTAGTGCTATAATTTGTTGCTTTGTTGTTTCTTCTTGTTTTAGTTTTGGTGTTAAAATTTCATTATCTATTTCTTCATTAAATTGGACCGCTGATATGCTTGTACTTACATTAATAGAAAAAGTACTACGGCATATTGACGTTTTATCTGGGGCACTGATGAGGCAGTTGGTAAATTCCATTGTTTTATTGACCTGTACCGTATTATCAATACCAACACCAATTGTTTTACCACACATCATATTTTCGTAACATATCTTTAATCGTCTTCTAAACGCACCACTTTTCTTTATTTTTTTCCAGTTGTTTATATTACACATTTTTAATATTTGTTAAGTTTAGACTCAACGTTACAGACAAAACGTTTTCTTAACCTAAAATTATCAGCTGCCCGAGGGATGGTATATAAAAGTAATTGCCTTAAATATGCTTTATTATGTAGTTAGCAACAGCAAATGTATATCCATAACGACAATTCAATTTTATAAGAAATTTGTTCTTGGTTTTATACTGCAGTAAAATTATCATACTATAAAATAGTTATAAAATGATTACTAGAACAACAATTTACGCTTAAAAGCGAAATTGTGTTTAAAGGTCCTTCAATATAACTGATTTTTAAAGTCACAGGAAGCAACTTTAAAACACATTTATAACAGAATTAAAACTATCGTCAAAACGTACTAAAAAGCCATTATAAAGTTATTTTATTTTATGGGCTGATATGTTTTATAAGTTGGTCATAGAAACGTTTCTATAATAATTGTTAGATTGTTTTATAAAATATCATATAATTTTGTCATATAAACGTTTTGATGAGAAGTTTATAAAACACTTTAGTTGGTTGTCTACAACAGAATAGTGTATATTGCAACTCTTATATAATTAAATTGTATTTTGAAAGTAGTAATAAAATACCTGTAAAATAAAATAGTTGTAAGGCCATAGGATTATAAAACAATTTTGCTGGGTGGGGGGGGGGGGGGGGGTGCGCCACTGATATAGCCCCATTGACATTTTTGAGTTGGTTAATAGATAGGTCTCTTTTAAAAAAAAAATTTTTTTCTAGTAAAGTGAAGTGTATCTTATTTTAAACTATTTTGTAATATAAATATTTATCAGTTTAGACTGAATAGTTGACTAGTTGACATACGTATTAAAGATTTCCCGTAAGAAGTCCCACACAAACCTGGAATATTCATAATTTTTGTAGGGACTCGCATAAACCCCTATTTTAGAAAAATAGCAATATCAGTTTAGACCCAAAAGTTGACATACGTAATTATGTAGGCATTAAAGATTTAGATCTCATACAAGCATGGATCATTTATAATTTTTCAATTTTTTTTTTAAACTGAAGAAGTACTTATGTCAGAGGAAAAATTTAGCATTGAACAAAGCCCTTTGATAATTTAGAAAGACATGAATTCGAATAATTTTCCTACAGAGTTTGCCATTAAGTCCTGCATTAAAGGCTAATTTGTGATAAAAGTAAAATTTTAAAAAAATCCTTGAGTATTTCACATATTTATTTTTTTTTCTATTCCTTTAAGCATATTTCTGGACCACCGCAAAATTTTAGGAAATATAATAATGTATGTTATTCTAACAGGTTTGCTTATGGTTTTATTAGCTATGTGTAGCTATTTTTATGTAAGTAAATACACTTTAATTTATCCAATTTTTTTTAAAGGCAAAATATTTGAAATCAAATAAAAAATACCTGTAAAGTGTTTAGGCTAATCAACCCGACAGGGGGTGTAGATTAAATAGAGGGGGGAAAACTTTTTGCTTTTGAAATGTATTTAGGGTAGTTGGGAGGTAAGCCTACTAAACGTACCCACCCCTAGCCCTAAAGCTTCAGGGGGTGAAGGGGATAGGAAGGTTCCTTTTTTTGGATTTTCACTAATAACTCGAAAACGGCGCGTTGTAGAGAAATATATAAAGCAATTTACACATTTTTTCGCTACAATGTACCGTTTTCTAGATATCTGCTCTGGAAAGTCGGTAATTTAAAAAGAAAATTTGTCCCACGTTTTTTGTAATAATTGTCTTGCTAACTCCTTGGCTGTTTATTTTATACAAAATTTCATTAGACGTAAAGACATGTACCTACTAATTTTTCTCCAATGAAACAGCAATTTGAGTTCTTTGGTTAAAAAATGATTTTTCAAGAAAACTCCTTAAAACTTAAGAAAACTCTTTATTTTCGATGTTTCAGAGTGGGATCTCATAAATAGTCTAATACGCTAAACATTCACACAAAAATAAGCATATACTACGAGTACATTATATGTGCAGTATCAAGCATAAATGGATAAAATATTACAAACTTTCAAGTTAATTATGAAAAATTGAAACCTCTTTTTGACGCAAGAAGGAAACGAGCACGCGACTACTGGGTCTCCCAAAAGTCCCACATAAAAGATCTAGGAAAAACGCTCAAACCTGTAAATTTTTATTTTTAATTGTGCATTTTTTGACATACAAAAATATTACACAGTGTGTCCCATAGAACTGTCACGTCTTTGACAATTTTTTTAAATGGAATGCCAAATTTTTTTATTGGGTTTTCAAATTCTACGAAAAATTCTAAATATTTTTCCTGTAGGACTTGCTATCCCGATTTTCAGCGGTTTCGAAGATATTGACATTTAAAGTTTTTTTTTTTTAAAGGTAATACTTTTAGTTCACATTGTATTTTATATGAGAACATGCATGTTAAATAAATCAGGTATCTTACGGTCATGAACTATCCTTAACTATGTCAATACTGACTTTGACTTAAGTCATTTCTCAATTCCCTAAAAATGTTAACAGAAAAGCAGCGCATCGAAATTTTAATTATGTTGGGGTGTGGGGATAAAATAAAACCTTAAGCTGAGGTTTGTACTTTGTTTAACGAAATGTTTCACGAAAACCAAATTACTCAGTCGACTGTAAGTAGGGTAGTCCATAAATTTGAGGAAAATGGTACAGCTAGAGATTTACCTAGAAACGGTTGCCCACTGGTTCTAACCGAGAGTAAAAAATAAATTTAATGTTCACTCTTAAAAATGACTTGGTATTTGGTACTAATTTTTATTTGTTCTCGTGTTTACGTTACCAAAAATAACTATTTTTAGTTGGGAAAATAAAAACGATTTGTTTGTTGGTTATATTTACCAACAAATGATGCCATCAGAACAAAGAAAATATCTTGTTTTCATATTAGTTGGCAGAAATAAAATATTTTGTTTAGCTGAATTTTACTCTGTATATATCTTATTTAAATGTTACATCAAGGTTCCTACAAACTTGTATTTATCAATCAAGCTTGTTGTAATAACACATTATGAATTTGTAGTCCCTATCATTTTGTTAATTTTGATTAAGATCCATTCTTAGTTACCAGAACTAACTTTTCTTTTCAAATAATATTATTCTTTATATTTATAACCAACAGCATCAACAGAGACTTGACGCCCTTGCCCGGTGGGTGACATGTGACATCATTCTAGCCAGGACTGTCAGGAGGTTATGTTTATGTTAGGGTGCTTTTGCGGTTCCGTGTCCATTTTTTCGTGTTTTTAAGGCAATAATTGGCCATTTTCATGGCCGCGCCCGTGGGGAAAATGGATGTGACAATATTTGGTGTAATTTATTTGTGTTTATCGTATTTCTTGTATACGTTCTTATTGGCAGAAGGAAGTTAAATCATAAGTAAGTAAACATTTTATTTTTTATCATTGCAGTTGTACATTAGAAAGTTCAAATAAGATTTTTATAAAGCATGAGTGTGACCCGATGAGAAATAACTTAAGAATTTTTTTTTGTTTTGTTTTTGTTCTATGTTCCATTTCTATAAAAGAACATCATATTGATGACTTTTTAATCTGACTAAGTACAACAAATTTTATAAAGCTGTATATTTTAAATAGAAAGTCCAGGGGATATTTTTTGTTTTTTAATAATCGCAGTTGCAGATAAGAAAATTTAAATAAGGACAATTCAGTTCCATAAGCAATTGAACAACCAAAAGGTTGAGTAAAATAAGTTAAAAATCTAGTGTTTCTGTTGTTAAATATGTATTATAAAGATCATGAGAGAACAAGGACATTGGAAATAATTTTTTTTAGAGAAACCATAGGTAGGTTAGGTTAGGTAAGAGTGGCAGACCCTTGGTTCTGACCAAACGGTCTCACGTAGTCCTGATTAGGTCCGTTGTGTTACCACACGTGTTCCGTAGAACCCACCTTCATCAGATCACTGATGGTTTATGCGACGTAACCGCGGAAGGATTTTAATAACTCATTCAAACCAGCCACTACTGTTCAGAAATCTGCTCAGCCGTCCAAGTTGTAAGTTGTTTAGTTCCTCCAGGCTATCGAAAGATGATTCACCCAGAGTAGTGAACCTCCTTCTTGCGAGGCCAGGGCATTCACACAGAAAATGTTGAATACTTTCTTCCTCTTTAGAGAAACCATAATATCCCTGATAATTTATTCCAATACCTAATAGAGTAATAATATCAAGGCATTTTTTTATTTTAATGGGGACTCTAGGAAGTAATATTTTTCGTTACTAAATATAAATTACATATGACATTTTTTTTAGAAATAAAACAGACTGTTTTTAAAGTTATTTCTATCAAATCAACTTGCTAATTTTGCCATGCGTTATAAGCAGTTCATTCAAACTTTCTAATGTGCAACTGCAATGACAAAAACATAAAATTTTTACTTATTTATGATTCAACTTCTTTCTTACAATTAGAAAGTACAGAAAAAAGATAATAAACACAATGTTGTGACTACATTACGTAATTGTTACTCTATGAAAATTTCAAGTTTGGCCCAAATAAATGATTGCTTTGGCAATATTTGTAGATTGCATCATTAACAAAAATAATATTTCATTGAAAAAAGATTTCAATTTTCCATATTTACACATTAGTTGTGACAACTAATTTTAAAAGCGGGAGTACCATATAAATTTAGTTATCCGTATATAAAATTTCGTTGTGACAACTAAAATTTGAAGGTTGTGTTGATTAATGTTATTAATTAGTTCAACAGTTCAATAACGAAAAATTTTTTTGGTTGTACAAACTAATTTTTGGGTTGAGTCCGATTTCACGAAAATAAATAGTTGTCAGAACCAAATTTTAGTAATCCATACCATGTTATTTTTAAGAGTGTTATCGCTTATTGAAAACCCCCACTCTTCAGTTGTTATTTTGGCGTTAGATAATGAAGCTACTTGTAGTACAGTACATCTATTTTTAAAGAGCGAAATATTACATCCCTATAAACATAGAATTATAGATATTATAGTGTAGACTTGTACAGGAACTACTAGAAGATGACTATGAGAGACGGCTTGACTTTTGCGAAGAAATTATGGCAAGGATTGATACTAATAATGGCTTTTCAAGTAATATTTTATTTTCTAATGAAGCTACATTTTGCCTGAATGGGCAAGTTAATAGACAAAATTATCGATTCTGGCCTCATGATAATCCGCGATGGTTACTTGCCTGGTGCCCCTCCACACTTTTTCGTGGAGGTCCAAAGGTACCTAGATGAAACCTGTACAAACCGTTGGATTGGTCGTAGGGGTACTATTGAGTGGCCGCCTAGGTCGCCGGATTTAACACCGCTGGACTATTTTCTTTGGGGTTATTTAAAGGAAAGAGTGTACCGAAACAGACCTAACAACATTGAAGAGCTCAAAGAAAGAATAAGGACAGAAATAAATAGAATACATTCTGATTTTATAAGGAATGCAGTAAACGGATTTTACCATCGCCTAGGGGCGTGTCAGGTAGAAGGCGGTGGACATTTCCAGCATTTGTTGGGCTATTAGAATTTCCACTTTAGTAAAAAATAAGAAAGTATTATGAATAATCTTTTTGTTTTACTTTTCCAATTAAATGTCAATATCTTGGAAACGAGCACGCAACTACTGGGTATCCCAAAAGTCCCGCATGAAATTAATATCAATTAAAGGAAAAAGATCTAGGAAAAATGCTCGGACCCGTAAATTTTTATTTTTTGACATAAACAAATATTATACAGGGTGACTTATAGAACTGTCGTCACGTCTTTGACAACTTTTTTTAATGGAACACCCTATATATTGTATTATTTTCTGTTTCCCCACAAAATTCTGTTGTAAATGTTGTAAATGTCATGTGTCTAAATTCAATAGTTTTTGAGATATTGACGTATAAAATATGGTATTTTTTGACTTTGACATACTGTAACATTGGAACGGTTCATCTTAGAGACAAATGGTTTTCACCTCCCTATCTTAGTTTTTTATTCTCTATCCAAAGAAACCAACCTCCGATTTACCATGTTAAACCAAAAAACCGGTTTTAACGGTTTAACATGGTAAATCGGAGGTTGGTTTCTTTTAATAGAGAATAAAAACCTAAGATAGGGAGGTGAAAACTATTTTTCTCTAAGATGAACCGTTCCAATGTTACAGCCTGTCAAAGTCGAAAAATGCCATATTTTAAACATCAATATCTCAAAAACTATTGAATTTAGACATATTACATTTACAACATAAGCGTAGAATTTTGTGGGGAATCAAAAAAATTGTGAAAGACGTGACGACAGTTTTATGAGACACCCAGTAAAATCTTTTTTTTTAATTCAAAAAATGTACAATAAAAATAAAAATTTTCCGGTCCGAGCGTTTTTCCTAGATCTTTATCCTTTAATTGATATTAATTTTATGCGGGACTTTTGAGAGACCCAGTATGGGTCTTTCAATATAAGCAAAATAAATTGTATGTTATAATTATGAGGAGCGATCAGCGAAATCAAAAAAATAGGATTATTTTATAATTATTCAGTGGAAATATTTGTACCATGTGCGGTGATCAAAAACTCAATTATTATATCTAATGAGTAAAAAATGTTTAAGGGTGGCATCTCAATATCGTCCGTGGCAATATCTGCGTTAGTGTCTTTTTACATGACGACCTATGGAGCAATTTTTGGGCAAGTTTTTGAAAACGAGGTAGGTGCACATTGCCAACTAAAAACTGTCTAAATTTAACAATTGAGTGGATTGAAGTGGATAAAGGTTTTTTCCTACGATCATGGGGAAAAGTTACTTTTCAGCACGATTTATCGTGCGAAAAGTACCATTCCGCACGATTTTACTTTCCCGCACAATTTTTACTTTTCCACACTATTTTTGAAATTGTGACAAAATTTATATAAAATGTTCTAATTTGACACCTCTAGTATATATTAAATATATATGAAATACACATTTAACTTTAATAATATGCTTAATTTGTTCTCAGTTCTCTATTCTCCTAATCTAAAATAAAGATTTTTGTAATATTTATATGTAAATATGTGTATATAGGTATGTAAATCGTGTTGAAAAGTAACTTTTCAGGACTACTAGCACTAGTAACTTTTCCGCACGATTTGTCAAATTAATGAATACCTTATCTAAGTGTCCAGCCCATTCCAAAGAAAGGTAAAAAGACCCTGCCAAGCAACTACCGACCCGTCGCATTGCTTTCAGTAATTTCAAAAGTAATGGAGAAAGCTATTAACCAACAACTCCTAAAGTATCTGGAAGGGCATAACATTATCAGCGACCATCAATACGGTTTTCGTAAGTCCAGATCAACAGGTGACCTTCTGGCATATGTCACCCATCTTTGGAGCAACACCATCGAACATCATGGAGAATCCCGGGCTGTTGCACTGGACATCTCTAGGGCTTTTGATCGTGTTTGGCACGATGGACTTCTAAGTAAATTGCGATCCTACGGTATGCCTAATGGATTTTGTTTATGGTTAACCAGCTTCCTTAAGAACCGTTCTCTGCAAGTGGCGGTTGACGGGTTTCTCTCAGACACCTTCACCATCAATCCCGGTGTTCCTCAAGGGTCCATATTGTCGCCTACCCTCTTTTTACTGTATATTAACGACCTTCTAGTGAAAACCCAAAATCCAATTTATAGCTTTGCTGATGACAGCACACTTGTCTCATCTTTTACCTTGACTCCCCAAACATCCGCTGCCGACACACATCTTCGCAGGCAGCATGAAGTATTACGCCTCAACAAGGACCTGGAAGAAATTTTGGCTTGGGGTGACAGTAACCAAGTCGAATTTAATGCTAAGAAAACCCAGGCAGCAGTCTTCTCCAAAAAGGTTAACATTGCAGAACCGGATATAGTCATGGCAGGACACGCAATTCCCCTGGCACCGTCTATTAATTTGCTGGGGGTCAATCTGGGAGGTAATATGTCTTGGCATGATCACGTTGCCGCAATTGCCAAGACAGCTGCACAGAAACTTGGTGTACTTTTCCGCACCAAAAGGTTGTACACACCTCATCAACTTTTGACACTCTACAAAGCCCAGATTCGACCATCATTAGAATATTGCTCTCATGTCTGGAGCTCTGCACCCAAGCACACCCTTCGGCTACTGGATTCCATTCAAAGGAGAGCCGTTCGTCTGATCGGCGACCCCGAGCTGACCAAGACCCTCGATAGCCTGGAGCATCGAAGACAGGTTGGTGATTTGGCTCTCTTTTACAGATATTTCCATGGCAGGTGTTCGACTGACATTGCCCACTTGATTCCACCTAGAGCAATGCAAAACAGAAATACACGGCGAACCACTGCCGCTCATCCATATGTTGTTCAGCTTAGTACTCCTCGAACTTCATTGTTCAAGAATTCTTTCATCTGGAGAACGTCATCTTTGTGGAATGATCTTCCTGAGGTCGTGTTTCCCAATGAATACAATCTTCAACGTTTCAAGACCAACGTTAATCGCTTTCTTCGCACACGCACCGCTCCCAGAGCGCCTTAAAGGATTTTTCCTACAGTGCAGGTGTTTTATCATAAAAAAAAACACTGAATAAAGTAAAATACTTGCAAAATAAATATTTTTTTTTTGCAAGAAGCTCAATAATTTTAATAATAATTACAGTATATTATTACGCACCTAATTGACGTTTATCTGAGAACTATATCGATCGTAGGAAAACTTTTGTACCTAACACATGCGGAAAGTGTCTTTTTCGCCCTTGACGGCTTGCCCGAATTCCGCTTCGCGACGTTCGTGCAACTGCCGTCGCGTGAGGAAAAGTACCACTTTCCGCACTTGTTAGGTAAATAACTATAACTGACTAATTGTTAAACATTCATATTACACTTGCCAAAAGATGCTAAAACTGGTTTCCAACTTCTGGCCTTTATTCACTATGACTCTGTGAATTATAATTGTTGTTTACAGAATTGTACCGAGTGTCCAAATAAAAATAGACGCCGGCCATATCTCAGGAACTGTTTGTCCCAACACGTTGAAATTAAAAATATTATTACAAAATAGATCAAAAGAAATTGCTGGAAATAATTTTTTAAGTTCGTAAATTTACCGCTAGAGGGCGTTTAACATATGACAAAGAAGATTATAGGATTTTTATCGATAATATTATTATATTTCTTAAAATATACGTTATAATTTTATTTAATAAACTGAGGGAAGGAGAGGGAACCTCATTTGAAAGAAATAACTCGGGTTTGCCTTAACCAAATTTGGCAAATTTGGTCTCATTTGAACGAGCTTATCCTATAGTAGTATTTAAAATGTAGTATGACTATTTTTTGTTATATTTCAGTGGCGGCTCGTGATATTTATCGTAGGGTGTGCGCAGCAGGCAAAAAGCCCCGCAGGCGAAAATTTTTCGAGGTGCCACGCCCCTTTTCACCTTTGCATCGATTTTCTTTGTGCTTTTTATCCAAAAAAATAAAAAAACGCAGTTTTTAAATGGGATTTAAATTTTCTTTGTTTTAGCACCAAATTTATTTTTTATTTTTTAAAAATTTCCTTTGGAAATCGAATGTCGAAAATTTATTAATAATGTCCTCTACAGAATTTTGGTTCATAACTATATCACTTCGTGTGACACAATCCAAACTACTAGCCATTATTAATTTAAAAACAACACAAAAACATCCACAACACCGTCAATAAACTCCAAACTTATCTAATCGCGTCAAAAACTCATAAAACAATCATATTAAATTATTGAAGTGTGTATTCAGATAGCGCACGGCGACGCCCTCTCATCGGGCGATTAACCGAATATTCCCGATCAATCCGCATAAGGAAAATCGCACGAAAATCCATCCATAAGAGCGCCGAACGAATACACACTACAGCACACAGCCGGTGAGTCTGCCCACGCGCTCGGTCGCACTTGAAGTCTTACGCCTTCGCCATTGTTATATTATACAAGTTCTTTATTTCAGTTTCCTAAATATTTTTTTAAATAAGTATAAATTTTATTTTTGCTGGTGCTGGACTTTCTTAGGCAGTGCGCGCGCACGAGCGCACTTGTTGACGAGCCGCCCCTGTTATATTTATTGCCGTATTTGTATAATCATTAAATTTTAAAATTTTTCTCAATAATTTTAAATACATATATTTATTTAAATAAAAAATAGAATAAAAACAAAGAAACCTGGTCAAAACCGCGTAAAAGAAAAAATATTATGAAATCGGCCGCACCGAACCGATTTTTTTTTATCAAATAGGTATCTTTTAGGGATAAATATATGATTTGAAAAGGTTTAAATAAAATAATTTATAGTTATTATTAATACTTAAATTGGCAGATAGGAAGAATTTTATTAAAAATAATAAAATAAACACCCTAATTCATTTAATTCCTGATCAAGTATCATTAGTGGGAATTACAACTAGTACTAATTACTACCCAAGAAAAAATGACTTTATACAAAGTAGGCTTTGAAATAAAAATATAGAAGCTGTCCCAGAGGAGAACAAATGAAATTCTTTATTGATAGAATGAGTTGGGAAAAAGTTTATAACTATGATATTTTTATCGAGTCTTTTAACTCAAAAATGATTAATCTAAATGGCGAATCATTTGATATGCTGTGAGTATATTTTAAATGCTTCCAAAATGCAAGAATTGCTGACAGAACGCATGAAAGGTTTCCTGGATGGATAGGGGGTTAATTTAATTTTTGCGGCAAAATTCTTTCTACTGGTAAGTTTAGATATTTACAATAACTTAAAGTTACTTCATTTAAACTTATTAAAATCATATAACTGTTCCTTAACCTACCATAGGCATTTTATGAAAATATCGGTTCCATATAGCCGATTCCATACTACGATTTCTTGTATCTTTGGCTTAAACTTCGATTTCAACATGCGGTTTTCACCAGTTCTCTTCGTTTTTATTCTATTTTCTATTGTAGTAAATAATAATAATAGGTTCTTCTATCTCTAATCTTATAATCTTTTTCATCATATGTTGAACGCCCCCTAGCGGTAAATTTACGAACTTAAATATAATTTCCAGAAATTTTTCTTGTTCGATATTGTTATAATATTTTATATTTCAACACGTTGGGACAAACGGTTCCTAAGATATGGCCGGCGTACTGAATAAAGGTCAGTTGAAAACCAGTTCTAGCACTTTTATCCCCTAAAAATATGAAATAAAAATTAGTCAGTTAACACCTTTATCCACTTACCCCCTTCAATTATGAATTTAAAAAATTTTAAACAAAAAAAAAGAAACAAAATGAAACAGTTTTTTATATATTTTTTTTCTAGTAAATTCGGTTGAATATATTTTAATTGGGTCGGTTTTATAATATAGGTATGATGGTGTCTGTAAATAAGTATTAAATAGAAAAATGTTTGCCGGCGTGCAGACAAGATAAAAATTTTTAGTTTTATACCTCCGCTGGGAATCGAACCCAGAACCTCTTATTTTTACAAAATGGTGTTTTTGAAAAAATGGGGTTTTTGAAAATTGTAGGGCTTGTAAAGGGTCAGAATTTTTTTTAAAACACAATTTTGGAGTAGGAAGACTTTTAGAGCTGAGATACGCTTTTTTTTAGAAGTAATTTTTTTTAGTTGCCCCCTCTTAACAAAATCCTGGATCCGCCACTGATCAATTTTTAAAATTTTCCCTTACATGATCGTTATGACTGCAATTCCTTTATCAAAACTGCTAATCTGAATGGTAGTCTAAGGTCTGCTATAGATTTTTGGATCCCTTTTTGCCGTGATATATACAGGGTGCTACAAATTCGTGTATGTACAAGGGGATCTCGAAAACGGTAAGAGATACGAAGATGGTTAAATTGAGGCAAAGTTGGGTATAATTTGGTAAACAAAATTGCAATTATTCTGAACGCTTTCGGAGATATCCGAAATTTCCATTTTTGGTTTTTAATCTTTTGCGCTTTCATTTTTAACTTGCGAAAAAAATAAAAAACACTCTTTTATAGCCGTTTTAATTCGACGTTTCGTACTTTAGTTACCAACCTCAAGTCAATTTTTTTAAATACGGACCTGGAATTTTAAATACGGATCTGGAATTTTAAATACGGTTTTGGGGATTTCTAAGCTTTAGAAATTTAATACAATATACGAATTTTTAAAATTTTAACGTTTTGCCATCTAATAACACATTTTTTAAATTATCTTTTTATATCATTACAGTCCTGAACATTTAGAGCCAAACTAAAACCAAAGATTTCTGATTTAAAAAATCCGTCTATTTTTTCTTAAAGAGGCCTAATATTTGATATTTTGTAAGAGAAAAGACCCAAAGTCACGATCTCAAATATCTAAGTCTATTTATTTTTGTTATATATTTTGCCTGAAACTAGCATTATCATATCTCATAAACAGTAAAAAAAATTTAATTGTTTGTGAAACAAACATAAGCGCATCACAGTAACATACTCTTAACTAACACTCCAGTTACCTTCGCTTCACTCGGAAGCATTTTTTTCTGTTTTACAGTTTTTCGTTCTAGGTCTAAGGCAAAAACCATAGAACTTAAGATATAGGTACGTTATATTAATATAATAAATAAAATATTAATAAAAAATAGAATTACTTCTCACGCCTTCAAAACTTGCTTATTTCCTGGCTTAGAGTTTTGTGACGGCCAATCCTATTGAAAATATAAACAGCCCAAACACCTTAACTACCTGTAATGTAATTTTAATATTAAGGTAATTAAAAAAATAATTGCCGTAATATTAAAGAAAGGATAATTTGACATGTGAGTGATGTGTTGTTTGATGACAAAACGTTAAAATTTTAAAAACCTTTAAATTGTATTAAATTTCCAAAGCTTGGAAATCCTTAAAACTGTTTAAAAAAATTCCAGCTCCTTATTTAAAAAAAATTAATTGAGGTTGGTATCTAAAGAACGAAACGTTTAATTTAAAAACTAAAAACGCCATCTTGTAGAACATAAAGAACGGCTATGAGAAAGTGTGTTTTGTTTTTTACTAAGTCAAAAATAAAGTCACAAAAAATTAAAACCCCAAACTAAATATTTCGTTTTTTTTTTTTTTCGTATATCTCCGAAAGCATTCAGACTATAAAAAACGAAAAAAGTAAATAGTCTGAATGCTTTCAGAAGGAGAGGCTTAATAAAGCCCCAAAATACGAAACTTTGCCTCAATTTAACCATCTTTGTATCTCTTACCGTTTTCGAGATCCCCTTGTACGTACACGAATTTGTAGCACCCTGTATATACGCTAAAAGGAATTTCCACCAATGGTAGGCTGATTTATTCAAATTTATTGGTCTTTCCGGTAAACGATAATAAGTTTATAAAAGTATTTCAATTAAAGAAAAACTGTAGACACATAAATAAAAAATTATTAATAATAATTTAAAACTAAAGCTTCTAGAATGCTTTTTCTGAAAATCCATTTGCAGAAAACGTAACCTAATAATTTTTAAAACCAAACTTTAATTTTATAATATATTTATATATTTTGAATGTTATTATTTGCCTTGTTAACTGTTAATTTATTTTTAGTGGAAAACTTGTTACACAAACGTTTGTGATCTGCCTTGGTACACATGGAGCATTAGTGAACGAAAGCAGTACCTGAAAATCCTACTTATTCTAGACAAAAATACTAAAATCAATTTTTTTTCAGATATTGCTCTAAATTATAGTTGGTGGTTGAGGGTAAGTATTTTTTTAGTAGGTGCTTGTCTTGTATGTAGTTTAAGTATACAAATTATTTGGTCCTAGATCTTTAACTTAGATATCACTTTTTTTTACGAGGGCCCGTCCGTGCACCGGATGCACTTAGGCCCAGGTTTGCCCCATTATGCTTACCCTCTTTGGTTGTTACACTCACTCCGTGATCCCAGTTAAATGCACTAGTTCATGTAGATGAACTGATGAGAGGGTAAGGTTGTCTTCTGGTTCCAGTTTTGGTTGCCCGAGTATTTGTTGCCTTTTCCGATCTAGTGAGTCGTAATGGCGAACTATGTGCTGTGCAGTTTCCCTGACTTATCCGCATAATCTGCAGTCAAGGTCTCCATTGTACAGGGTGTCCCAAATTCGAGCCTCATCATGGGGATCTCGGAAACTATAAGAGATACAGCATCGGTCAAATGGTGGCAAAGTTGCGGAATTTTGTGCCCAGTAATATCGTAAAAAAATATTTTAGCTATCTTTTTTAGTTTTAGAAATATTGAAAAAAACTAAAATAGTGAGATGTTGTCTTTTTAAATTGGCCGACTTATGTTATCCGCCATAAAAAAACAAACTTAACATTGTTAAGGCAACTTTTCTTGTTCCATATCGTGGTGTATTTAGAATTTCGTTGCAACGTTTCGTTTTTGTGGGACCATGATCAACTTAAATTTTTTAAATACGGACCTGTATTTTTTATTTTATTTTTTGAAATATTTTTAAGCCCTAAATTTAACCATGTATCACACTTAATTATATCAAAACGTTTTGATGTCATCATTTCATCATCAGCAATGTGATAATTGTTTTTAATTAAATACGGCCCTGGTGTTAGTTACTTAAATATTTTTACCAAATACAACATGTAAGTAGATCCGGAATTTATTAGTTATAGAATTAATTTACGTACTATATAAGTAACATAATATTTCAATTTTTATATAACAAACTATAAAATAAAACTAAACAAAACAAAGGTGGCTAAGACGCGAACTTTATGCTTACTTGATTGTTTGGCTTAATTATGTTGAATTATAGTCGCCATTTATGGTGAATATTTCAGCAAAGTAATGTTTTCTGCTTTAGAAAAACGCGACATTTTACGAGTTTATTTTTTCCAATAAAAATCCACTTTTTCATTTAATTGTCACATGATTTCATAAAGTTCGCGTCTTAGCCACCTCTGTTTTGTTTAGTTTTATTTTATAGTTTGTTATATAAAAATTGAAATATTATGTTATATAGTAAGTAAATTAATTCTATAACTAATAAATTCTGGATCTATTTACATGTTGTATTTGGTAAAAATAATTAAGTAACTAACACCAGGGCCGTATTTAATTAAACACAATTATC
This sequence comes from Polydrusus cervinus, assembly GCA_935413205.1. Lineage (NCBI taxonomy): Eukaryota > Metazoa > Arthropoda > Insecta > Coleoptera > Curculionidae > Polydrusus > Polydrusus cervinus. The sequence goes on from OW284514.1 coordinate 52,255,438, forward strand.
ACATTGCTGATGATGAAATAATGACTTCAAAACGTCTTGATATAATTAAGTGTGATACATGGTTGAATTCAGGGCTTAAAAAGATTTCAAAAAATAAAATAAAAAATACAGGTCCGTATTTAAAAAATTTAAGTTGATCATGGTCCCACAAAAACGAAACGTTGCAACGAAATTCTAAATACACCACGATATGAAGCAAGAAAAGTTGCCTTAACAATGTTGTGTTTGTTTTTTTATAGCGGATAAAATAAGTCGGCCAAGTTAAAAAAACAAAATTTCACTATTTTAGTTTTTTTCAAATATTTCTAAAACTAAAAAAGGTAGCTAAAATATTTTTTTACGATATTACTGGGCACAAAATTCCGCAACTTTGCCACCATTTGACCGATGCTGTATCTCTTATAGTTTCCGAGATCCCCATGATGAGGCTCGAATTTGGGACACCCTGTACAGTTGCATTCTGTGCAGATGGTTCTTGACAATCATGTGTCCTGTCAAAATTCCTGTAATGGTTCTCCACTGGTTCCTGTTCATTTGAAGCAACTGTTTCGTAAGTTTTGGGTCTGGATCCCCAATGAAGCTTTTGCTGTGGCGTAATTCCTGTTTGTTGCTTCAGTGGCTTTGTATTCACTTCTGATTCATCGATTTATGGCATCTCGTACTGTGCACCTTGGTACTCTGAGTGCCGATTCTGGACCAATGAATGTATTTTCTGAACCTTTTCTAGCAAGTTGTGTGTGTCCTGTTTCCCACTGCAGTATTACTTTGTTTACTATTGCCAAGGCCTTCAGTTATCCTGGATATTCCCATACCAGTCTTCTTAAGGTTACCTTGTGGCATATTAGCGATTTTATTACTTATAGTCCAGATCTAAGAAACTATCGTAAACTGGGTGAACACGATTTTTTAAACTTTTAAGACATTTACCAAACAGTTTTACTGATTCTTTTAAGCAAAATATGCAATGGCGACTGGGTGCTAAAACAAAATTATGCGATTTGGTGAAAACACTGTTTAATCCTAAATAAGCACCAAACGTTGATATATTAGTTTTGTTTGTGGTGTTTGATGTTCTTGTGTTTAATGTGGTCAAAAAAACTAATAATAATCTATCTAATATCTATGTATCATAAAAATAACACCACCTTTAATTTTTTTTTTATTTATGATTACGGTACGTAAAGTAATAATCCGTAAACATAAACTAATTAAACTACCGTTGCTTTTTTAATAATTTTCTTTATGAGGTAATCGATGATTTAAGATAGGGAAAAAATTGTCCCATAAGATGTTTTTGCGCGGAAAATTTATTGACCACTGGTTTGGCCTTAAAAATATTTATATCTAAAATTATGAATATATAAGTTTGGGTCTGTAGCACGGGTCGACTGTCCTGTCGGGGGACTGGCTAGGTTTAAATTGTTTTGGCCTGCAGGCTGGACTCAGCGCCCTATAGCATGCTGTGTCCCATTTTTAATATTTGTGATTTCTGTTAACTTAATCCCCAGTCAGTTCCAATAGCGAATATTATTTATCATAACATAACCATGTTGTTCTCTTACAAAGAGTACAAGCATAAAAAAATGGTCTAAGTAACTCAACTAACTACATAGAAAAATTAAATCATTTCTTTTGTGTAATAATAATTTTATTGGTTTCAGATCTGGAAATTTATTTACACCGCTGGAAATGCCTTTTATAAAGTAAAAAATAAGTAGAAAATATGTTTGTACCTGTTTCCTTCTCCATTTAAGGATGATAGTGATTCTAAGTTTCTTTAACACATCAAGAAGTATTAAAATAATAAAGTACGTTTTTGTTTAGTTTACAACGTTGTCCTAGTTAGTTGCAATTACTGATAATGCTTATTCTCATACATAAGAACATTTAGAAAACAGGCACAAGCAAACTGTAGGAGCTGGAAAAATATTATTCACAATGGCTAATGTTTCATTAGGGGGGAGTCGGGTATTGGTGCGCACCTAAGGCAAAATTGTAATATTTCCGAAATGACAATAGATTGGACTTCTAGGTTCGCTATCAAGATTCTTTAACGATTTGGCTTTAATATTCTGTAATTAATTTTAAATAAAAATGCACACTGTGACTTTAAAATTCGAAATTTCAAAAGATGACACTACGCATATTTATTATCCGACGTATGTGGCTAATGGTGCGCATGGATAGGATAATCGTGCGCATTGAAAAGGGAAACGAAAAAAATAATTTATTGAAGCTAAGATTATACTTATTTATTCTTATAGCCTGAATTATAATTTCTGGATTCCACTGCACCTTTGTTATTTTACGTTGGTATTTCGGCATCTGCAAAAATGCAAAATATTATAATCTAAGATATTTAAGACTGAAATTATGGGTTCTTTTGAGGTTATGCCGAAACTCAAACGTGCTAACTTTTTTGGACCTCGGATTTGGATTTAGCGCCCCCAAAAACATATAGTAAATGTGGCCTGACCAATTTTTTGTGTGGCTGTGTTATTTACAACGCATTCTTAGCATGGTAAATACATGGCGGCTAATTGTGCGCACTGCGCCCGATTAACCGAAAGTGGCAGATTCAGTTTTAAATTCTTTAAAACAATATAAAACATTTTTTTGCCCAAAAAATATATAAATTTCAGTGTCAAGAGGACTTATTAAGCAATGTATTAACGAACACGATTATCAAAAAATGTAAAAATGGAAATACTTACGGCTTATTTCTTTCGAAGCATCTACTAGTAGGACGACATACGTAAACAACAAAACAATGTTGGATAAGTAAAGTAAAGCGATTCACCTGACTCATATATCATAGTACACAGGCTTGGCAAGAGATGGCGCCTGAATACCGATTTCGAATTATATACCGCCGGTTATGGAAATAAAGACATGCGCACAATTAGCTGCCGCGCACGATTACGCGACTCTCCCCTAATAATAGAAATATAAAACAAATTTGCTAAAATAGGTTTATTAAATTCTATTAAATTAGTGTACACTTTTTATTCGTTTTTAGTACACATAATGGTGACATTTTGCAAGCCAACAAAATCCCTCTACAGGCTATTTCAAACGTGATTTTCTCGGAATCCACACAAACAATTTTGTAAAAACCTGTTTCATATTCAGCGGCAAATATAATTCTTTCCAGCAAATCGAAAATCCTCTTTCAGGAATCAACCACAGATCTTAGCGCCTGAAAAATCGATTAGGGGGATTTTGTTGGCTGGCAAAATATCATCAATATGATACTTAGTTATTCTGTAAAACTTGTGTTTACTTGGTTTAAGCAAATTTAGATATGTAAAAATATCTACAGATTAGTATTTGTAAACCAAAGTTTCACCTCGGTAAAGCTGGCAGGGCCGGCTCCGCCTTGAGGTGCCGCCTGCCAAAAATACGATAATTTTGCAACTCCCCTACAACCTTTGATACTGTTTTGTTAGTATACATACGTTCGTAGGGTTTAACGATTTAACGAATAAACGGACACTTATTTATTCAGAAAATCGATGAGCTAGATTTGACATTACAGCTCGACTCGCGCCATCTTAACTTACTCCCCTAGCCAGGTTGCCACATTTCTTACATCAAAGTCTAAGCTAACTAGAACCTAAACCTATTACAATTACAGGCTGCATATAATGTTCTCAGGTACCGAATTTTCTGCGGCCGCTCTTCTCTGACGAACACATAATATTAGCAACCTCCCATGGCCCTATTCGACACGCTCTGTGACTAAAAACACGCTGAAATTTTTCTGGCTTATCCTCAATTATTGTGCGCCATTGGCAAAACACCAACGTAAAATAAGAGTTGCGAAACTCAGCTCCTTTAAAATAGCAGCACATCTAAAATGTTAAACAGTTGCCGCCAAGCCCTTTTAACAAATAATATCAGTATCAGTAGAACTTGTTTAACATTTCTATGGGTTTTAGTATAGAGTTGCTTGCTGAATTGTAAGCCATGCAGCCATAATCAATCTTTGATCTTATTGGGGTTCTATATATACGTAGCAATGTTGTTGTGTCAGCCCCCCCAAGACTTGTTGGCTACCACTTTTAGGATGTTGATAGTTCTCCAGCATATCGCAAGGAGGTTTTTGATATGTTCAATCCAGTTAAGTTTTTGGTCTAAAGTCATTCCCAGAAATCTTATAGATTTTACTGTTTGTATTTTCGTACCGTATAGTTTAAGATTTCGTTCAGTATCGTTATTGCGTTTTGAAAAGACAATCACTTTGTTTTTTCTGTAGAGAATTTAAATTCTGTCTTGTGTGACCAATTTTCCAGTTCCAATTTGCATTTATTGTTGGTATTTCTGGGACTTGTCGCAGAGAAGTACTGAAGTAAATGACAATAAATGATAGTGGGTATGAGGAAACGGTCTTTATTATAATAACTTCTTATTCAAAAAATGGCATTAAAATACTTTTTACAGTTAATAATATTGATCGTACATTATAAAATATATAACATTAAGACCTCCTAAAACTGAAATTCAAAGAAATTTTGTATCTACAACATAAACCATTAAAATATTCACCTTATCGCTGTAGTTAGTTTTTTCATATTACGCATTAGAACGTAAAATAAAATATTTTACTCACTAGTGCATAAATTAAAGTACTTATATTTTAATTTATATTACATATTTTTCGGTAGTAGAAATTCGCGCGTAAAGTGTATTTTTTACTCATGAGATTTGCTTTTCGTAAAAGAGTACTACTTAACACACTTACTGCATAAATAACTATTTGATACTACCTTGCGTAAAATACTTAATGTATGCGCACTATAAAAAGTGTATAAAATTGAACCTTTTATACGATAATGAGTAAAATAATTTACTACTTAAGTAACAGTTAGATTAATAACAAAAAAATTATTAGGTACATTCCAAATAATCAATAAATATAATCTATTTTTAGAGCCCTGAGGATGAGAGGTCGAAACTTAGGCTACACAACAATTTTTAACGACTAAGCTATTTTGCTGACCATTACTCACAGATTTTTACCCCTAAATATGTACGCTTAATATTAGTTTCGGCACTTAAGCCCTATAACAATTTAAGAAACATCATTGTCTCCAACCTTTAAACAGACTTATACACTTACTTTGCCTTTTCTGTCAACCATTTCATTGTCAACTCCTACATTGGGTCAATACTGTATTTTGTCACTGAAGTGGACTGTTTTTTTTATTTGCAATAACAACATGTTTACATTTGTCACCTAAAATTCTATAAGTATAGTCTAAAAAAATTAAACCATTTTATATAGATAGATAGATAGAAACGTCTTTATTTTTTAACTCGGCGAAGAGCAGCTTTGCTGTTTACTTAACCGAGCATATACAATACCAAAATATATATTTACATATTATATACTTAAAACAGAGAAAAAAGAAAGAATTAGTAGTTAGTAGTAGTAGTATTATAATATAATATGAGTATAATTATTATTATTATAATAATATAATGAATTAACTAAAGATTTCTTACTCAGGCATCAAAAAAACAGTTATTGTCGGCATTTTATTTAAAATATCAAACTTTTAATATTTACTAAGCAAATATAGTTTAAACTTATTTTTAAAAGACAAATAAGTGATATTTGTAAACTTGTCTCGAATTTCCGAATTAAATAATTTGGGAATCACATAAGAAAAGCAACGTTCGTAAAGAGCTGTACGGTGACGTGATATATTAAGTAGGTCATTGTGGCGAGTATCGCGATTGTGAATTGTAGAGCGAAATGACAGCTTCTCTTGCAGATATTGAGGAGTCCCGATTTCGAGCAATCTGTGTAAAAAACAGGCCATATGCAATTTTAGTCTATCCTGAACGTTTAGCCATTCTAAGTCACGCAACTTGTGTGTTACGTGGTCTCTTAACCTAAGGTTGTAAATAAATCGAATACATGCATTTTGAATTCTTTGCAATCTACCCTTAGACTAAAGATCAAGGCATGGACCATAAACGATGTCTGCGTAATTGATATGCGAGAGAACAAGAGATTCATAGACACTACTAAGACATCGGTTCATGCTTTCAGCAGCCGCAGCTGCTTCGCTGGGGGCAAAACTTATACGTAGCTGTGTATCATCTGCATATCTTGGCATGTCGCATCCTACTACAAAGTTATCCATGTCAAAAGTATAAATTAGAAATAGTAATGGCCCTAGAATCGACTCCCTTACTGATTAATAAGGGTTCAGACAATTCACTGTCGATAAGTACACGCTGTGATCGACCAGACAGATATTCTTTAAAAAAATGTATCGTGTTATCAGCAAATCCATAATAATGAAGTTTGGCACATAGAAGGCGATGATCTAGAGTCTAGAGTGTCGAACGCTTTATTATAGTCTAACAGTACCAAGGCTGATGTCTCTCCGCGATCTGCTGCTTGAATAATATCATCTAAAACCTTGAGTAATACGCCGGCTGTGCTACAGTGTTTTCGAAACCCAGACTGCGAATCGGGCATTAAATGGTTAGCCAGTAAGTATTTAATTATTTGGGTGTATATAATTTTTTTAAATACCTTGGACACTACGGATAACAGACTAATTGATCTTAAATCGGACAATTTACCGACATGAGGTACCTTAGGAAGGGGCAAAACTATAGCAGTCTTCCACTGCTGAGGAAACGTAGAGTTTGTTATACAGAAATTAAAAGTGTGGGTTAGGAATGGTACGATAACGGGACAGCACAGACGAATCATTTCGAGAGATAAACCGTCGGATCCGAACGCGTTAGACTTTAACTGACCAATTGCATGTAAAACGTATTTACACTTATACAGTTAGCTAGATAATTATTTATTGTGTTTTCGTCTACCGGAGGTGCAATTTTTTTAACTGAATCAATAAAAAATGGTTTATATTTTGAGGGTTTTTAAGGAGTTAGTAGGTATATCATAATTATTTTTGGATTTGGTGTATATGTTCATGTGAGCCAGAGTCTGCCAGATGTACTTAGGCTGATTGGTTCGGACTACAAAAATGTAAGCTTTTTTTTCGTTTCGTACCGCCTGCGTAAAAAAAATTCTCACTTCTTTGTAAGCTATCCAATCATTTGCGCTACGCGACTTTTTATATCAGGATAATAAGCTGTTGCGGTGTTTTTTCATAATTTTTAATATATCCGTATATCTTCATGACCTGGAATGTTGATTTAATCCCATGACTCCGGGGATATAAAAGATACCTACATTACTAAGTCAACACTAAAGGAAATAGTAGGCCATTATTCACCCTACTCTACCTACCAATAATATTTTACCTCAGATTGCTTTTAACATTCATAAATAATTATTTCTTCATTAAATTATAATATTATGCCGCGACATATCAGTGTGGGTTTTTAGAGCTGTTAAAATAAATATGTAGCGAAAATCCCACAAAACAACATAGAGATGTGGCATTTGACGTCACGATCTGGTTAAATACAGTCGTTCGTTTTTCCATAAGAGCGTGTGATAAATTATTAGCATATTTCTTATTATTTTACCTGGGATTTGTTGTTTTAAGGGTTTTAATAATTATTTTTAGGTAACTCTTATTGGTCTACCCATTTTATAAAGTAATATTTCCATAGAAAACTGCAAATTTTTTACAATTTTTTTCAACTCATAAAAAGATAGTTTCTTAGATTGTTTAATTAGTTAAAAAAGTTACTGCATGGGTAAAAATAAAAATTTAGTGGAATAACAATAAGACAATCTTACCAATTCTTTAAAAAAATTTATAAATTCAATCCCAACAAAAAAAAATAAACTGATCCGACAGTCAGCTGCTTTTAAAGCTCTATCCTTCATTTATGCAAACGAATTTATCAAATATTGCATTATGTATGTGTACCTATACCGGAGAATCCCAGAGAAATTAGGTTATACTTTACTAAACTAAAATAATAATATGCCTATAAGTAGACGACCGCGTCAGTACCACTGCAACATGCGTAACCAAATGCAAATCAAAACTAAATATACAGGGTGATTCTTAAGTTGATATTATCTACTTTTTTTTAGCTGTGTATAGAAGGCATTAAAATAAACAACATTTTCAAATACACTTTTTCAAAATCTTAAAAATAGGCGCGATACAGAAGTAAAAAATCTTAGTGCAGGCCTGGTCATCAAAACGTAGCCTGCTGCTATACTTCATGTTGTTTTTGTCTTATTATTCATGCAATCTACGGGTCAGTGATCAGTTATTTATTTGGCAATGCGCTGCGATGTGTTTTTCTGAAGCAAGTTGATATTTAATTCGTGACACCTAAAAATAGCTAAATTTAAAAACAATGAACTAGTAGATATGGTGTTAATTTACGGTGAGTTTCGTCAAAGTGCGGCTGCTGCTTCGAGATTATACGCAGAGAGCTTTCCCTTGCGGGCTCATCCTACACCCAGAAATGTTCTTAATGTTATTCAACGGGCAACTTACGCAGAACCGTATTTGATCTATAGTGTAATCAATGAATGTAAGTACCTTATTTTTAAGTTTTTTGAAAAAAGGTTTTTGAAAATGTTGTTTATTTTAATGCCTTATGGTATACACCTAAAAAACAACTTAGGAATAACCCTGATGTATAACGACTCGAAAAAAGTAAGGATCCCTTTAATACTGAAGGTGCAATACTTAAAATTATGCTTTGCTCAGATTAATTGTCTTTGTTTAAAGTTTGCTTGTAATACATTGTGTGAAAATATGGCACAATAATGTTCTCTTGAAAGAGTCTAGTACAAAACAAAACTAAAAACTTTCTTCTAATATTTCTCCCCCAAACAATGGGCAGCTCGTTTATCTACATGTGACGCTGAAAGGGAGAAGTTGGCGGGCGTCGAGACGCGACATTACAAGATATCGGCATCGATCCCACGGGAGTTAAAGAGAACGTTGAAAAACAGAAAATATTTACTGGTTTGTATTTTTTCTTGCAATTCAAATGCTACTATCAATTCGTCAACAATAATTCATACTTATTTAAAAAATTAATTTTTCGTGTTTTAGATGTGCTATCTGTTCAAGATATCGCCAGTATTTCGTCCAGGAGAAAAGGGGTTTTAAATTTTATTATTAAAAGACATAATAAATAAAATTCGTTATTTGTTTAAAATAATTTTTTAAACTTTTTACAAACCATGTATTTAAACCGCTACCTAATACCCGTTTCAGGCCTTTTAAAGGACCCCTCACAAAGCTTATAAGAAATAAAACTTTTGAAAATAGGAAAATTAAAAAGTTTTCTTATCAAATGACAGAATGTTATTGTTAATTTATAAAATATTGTTTCTACTCCCCGCTGTTTCCTTTACACTTTAGTGGCGGGTAAAGTAGGCTATTCCAGTTAACTGTGCGGCAAAATTTTATATCCATCCTAGTTAGGTTATGAAACTGACCAATCACAGTAGTCAATTACAGAGAACCCAAATTTACATGTTGTAAATTCATTTTCTGACAGTTGAGAGAAGTTAGGTTAACAATATATATGCTTCAAAAATATGCAAATCTGTCAAATGAAATTTGTTCTATTTAAATTTAAATCAAAACATTAATTTATCCCAGAGTCTATGTGTATACACAATATTTTCCTAAAGAGTACACGAAATGGTGCAAAAATTGAAGGTATAATAACAAAATTAATACCAAAATATATTTCTACCAAATTATTGTTATTTTTTGCCGAACTAAAGATTTGCACACAGACGCACTTTTTTATATCAAAAATATATATGTATTTCCACTCAGTTCTAGACAATTACTACAAGCTTTACATAAAATGTACTATATACCTACCAAATGAACGTTTTCTTACTAACCTTGATAATTTTTTTTCATATAAATAATATATATTATTATAAATATTTGTGCACGGGTATATTTTCCGATATATTTTGAACGGGGATCGAACCCCAATTGATCTTAAAACTTTTATTATACGCAACAAACATAGAAAATTAACTGGTAATTCTTTCTTAAATGGTGGAACATAGGGATAACCCGATAAAACAGACTAGAATATAGAATTTCTAGAAAAAAAAATTTTTTTACTAACATTTTTAAGGTGCCACTTCTCCTCTTCTCTTTCCACGTTAACAGTGTGGCTTTTTTTTAAATTGGCGATTATTTTAAAAAATTTGACCATAGCGAACGTTAAAAATTCATATTAATGCACAAAATCCATTTTTAACTGTTTGAAACAAATTCTACAGCTATTTTGTTGTACTTTCGGAGTTATAATTCTTTACGCAAGCGATAATAAACCCGAAAACCCTATTTTGCTTCTGTGCATTTCAGTAAAACAATATTGATTAAATTACCTGGTTGGAAAAATAAATTGTTCGTTTTTATTAATACATATTATTATATCGCTTTTTGTCTGTTATTCTGCAAAAAGTTGAATGTGAGAAAGATAAATATATTCAAAAGTGAGTTTGTATAGATATAAGAACTTACCCAAATCGATAAATATGTTACAGTGTAATTTGGTCAATGGGTTTGCCATCAAAATGAATTTTTGTTCAATTGTTTCTTATTATCGTTCTCACAAGTTCATGGCCAACTTAAAAGACAAGTTATGATGCCTAATTTAAATATTTTTTTAAAATTTTTAGCATGAAGTTCGGAAGTTAAGTCGTAGAAAAAATATACTGTACAACTCGAGTGGATTGTCCAAATTGCGCTCGGAAGTTTGAGCACTCCGCCTACGGCGTCGTGCTCAATTTACTTCTTCGTGCGATATGGACATCATATCCACTCTTGTTGTACAAACTACTATTTTAAGACGCATACTTAACCTACCTTCGTGTCCTAATAAATTATTTATCAGACAGTAAGATATTTCAAATGCTTTTAGAAAAAGAGCTAGTGTAAAATGTACAGTAAATAAAAAAAATATTCATAAAATTAGGACTAAAACTAATGATATTTTACTTTAACTTTTAACAATATAATATAAATAATTATAATTTTTTTTTTATTATAACTCTCTTTAAGATAGTTTAAATTCATCTTGTATAAGAGCCAAGGTAAAAATTCTACCAAGAAAATTGGATAACCCTGTTTTTCTAAGATTACAATGAGTTAAAAAATAATTATTTTAAGAAATTGTTACAGATATACAATCATACAATAAACAGAAACTAAATTAATTTATTACGATTTTAGGTAATTTTTTTTTTTTTGAGAAATAACTTACCAGGCTCTATATCAACCTATGCCCATTTATTTTTCAATATAGCTTGTAGTGCAAAATATTAAATAATAAACAACATATAACCGTTTCTTTTCGAAACTCAAAAAATGAATAATAATTTGGTTCTGGATTTTCATAATTTTTAAATAATATTAGTTATTTAATCCGCCTATAAATTATTCAACGTCCTGTATATATTTTATTTTTATAGAAGTGAAAGAAAACTTAAGGGCTAATTTTTCACCAATAAGGAAATATAAAAAAGTTAATGTTTTTAAGAAACAGGTAAAAACTCCAGGCAATGGAGAAAATCTCAAAGTAAGAAGTTGCTAACTTTAAAAGTCCATAACTCAAAAACTAGTCATAGGATCGGATTACGGCAATGGTCACTTTTAATCTGGACATCAAGATCTACAAAATACTAGATATTCAGAAAAAGTAACCGAACGCCATTTCCCATAAGCTTTGTGAGGGATCCCTTGCACGAAAAACTAGAACAACACAATAGTTCTTAAAAATTAATAATTAAGTAATAATACGTCCAGACTAAAATCCTCTTCTCAACGGGCGATTTTTCGATGGGTCGTTGCTCGTGGCTAGTCAAAACAATAGAGAGATATCCGGGGTATTTTATCACATTTTTATCTTTGAATGTGCTAATGTACCGGTGAATTTGTACATTTTTTAAGTTTCTATAAGTATTGCTTGCTTTTTCGGCTTTTTTCCTCTTCGTTCGCCAGGGCCATTCCCTAGGGGACTTACAGCTTAACGCAGGTTCCGAACCACGATCCTCGGTCATGCGACACCCCCCAAGGGCTATCAACCCTCGGTTTATTGCCATTGCATGACCTACCGATTGGGGAGTGTGTATCTTCTTCCGCACCCCACGAGATGTCCGATATCATCCGGCCTGGTTACCGGCGTGAATGGGGTGGGTTGGGAGATGATACCTTTTACACTCTTCCCTGCATTCTTAAATACACTAAATTTCGTACATACTTTTTTTTTATTGTACGTATGCCCTCTATAAGTATTGATTTTTAACTGGCAGTGACAATAAACAAAAACCTAACCACAAAACACTTGATGCGATCGATGCAGGACTGCATTCAGCTTTCGCATTTGAATGGACGTGTTTTCCGATTACATTGTAGCTTTATTTTCCATCACATGCATATTATTTTAAAACTTATTTGGATTTTGACACTTTGGTTTTACATAGTGTGTGTCTTATTTAAATCGAGCTGCCGTATAAGTAATATTATCTAGCTTTTGAATACGACGTTATGCTAGTTAGAAATAAATAGACTTTTTCCGAAAATCGATCGGAAATATTGACATTTTTGATAACATTTCTGAAAGAAAAAGTCAATATTTCTTTACCCTTAGTCGTTGCTAGGCAACGGAAAATAACTGTTAGGAAAGTTTATTATTGTACTGTAAGGAAATATTATTTCTGTACGCCTAATTGTAAACTAAAATATGCTAAGCTTGACAATTCAATATTACAGTTACAACACAAATATTTAATGGTATCCTTTATTTGTGAACAAAGTTAATAATATTTATTTCAAAATTTTAACAAGTTGATTGTAATAAGTTATGTCCTTTTAATAATTTTCAAATTACGGTAAAATAGTATGTATACCTCGTAGAAAAAGCCACATTCCCGGACTCCGTATTGTCAGTCTCGGCTTGCTCCTCGATATATAATCTTTACGGTCGTCCGGGAATGTTCAGCTTTTCCTACTAGGTTTACAATGCACTATACAGGGTGTTACAAATTCGACATACCAGCATTGGAATCTCGGAAACCTTAGGAGGATTTTATTCGAAAAAAAACCGAAATTTTGCAAAATCTCTTTTAATTTTTTCTTGCGCTTATTTGACTAGCTATTTAAAAATAAATTACACTTTGTCATTGCCACTTTTTCTACTCTACAAAATGACGTTACTAAACTAAAGATCCGTCGTTTCGTCTCCGAGCGGCCATCACCAACTTTACTTTTTTAAATACGGACCTGGATTTTTTTAACCGATTTTTTAACCCTCATACCCTCAAAATGTAATGGCAATATTACTTTCTCATAATGATGAATTGTCCTAGCTTATTTTTTTAAATTCATATTTTTTACACTTCTTGTCAGTCCGGTCCTGGCAACGAATCACAATATTAATTGTGTAAAAATGTTATTTATAAAAATGACGTAGATACCATGGAAGAACGCATACAGGTTGCATTTGGTAGGATAAGGAGAAGATCGGTTGAAAGGGCTGTCGCCAAAATTGGAAGAAAAATCGATCGTTGTATTGAGCAAAACGGCAATCTCTTTGAACATTTAAAAAATTAGGATTTATAATTAGTAAATTTAGAATTATTAGAAAATTCTTATAAAATAAATTATCTTACTTATGGTTGAATGTTTTAAATAAAATAAAGTTTTTAATTAATATTGTGATTCGTTGCCAGGACCGGACTGACAAGAAGATAAGCAAGGACAACTCATCATTATGAGAAAGTAATATCGCCATTACATTTTGAGGGTAGGAGGATTTAAAAATCGGTTAAAAAAATCCAGATCCGTATTTAAAAAAGTAAAGTTGGTGATGGCCGCTCGGAGACGAAACGACGGATCTTTAGTTTAGTAACGTCATTTTGTAGAGTAGAAAAAGTGGCAACGACAAAGTGTCATTTATTTTTACATAGCTAGTCAAATGAGCGCAGGAAAAAAAAAGATTTTGCAAAATTTCGTTTTTTTTCGAATAAAATCGGAAATATTCGGAATTTGAAAACTTTTAAAGCGGCATTATAATTAGCACCGAATTGCACAACTTTGCTCCCTCTTAACCGTTTCTCTAACTCCTATGGTTTCCGAGATTCCAATGCTGGTATGTCGAATTTGTAACACCCTGTAGTCGAGCCGAATAACTAATTTATTGTTTTTATATTTTTTTGTAAGTACAGTTCGTTGTAAGTTTCAATTAATTATTATATTTATATTCAACTCATTCGAGACGTAAATACACTTTCGCTCAGTGTTACCTATACCTGGTGTCCGGGGAAGGTGGCTCGCCCCTATAATTTTTTTGTTTTTAAAGATAATGAAATGATACTTTAACTTTATGAAACTTACAGTTTAACCGGAAGTGATATGAACTTTCTATTTTTAAATGGGACACCTGTTTTTTTTTTACTTTTTTAACTCTATAATATGACGTTCTAAATACAACCATGTGTCGCTTGTTAATTTTTGTCAATAACCTTTTTTTTCTGAATTATATTTTTTTTATCTAGAAGGCTATGAATACGTTTTAATCACTAATTTCAGTCCTAAAATTATGGGAAAAATACAACCGTAGAATTGTATTTTCTTCATGGTGTTAGAACGTAAATTAGTGATTTAAACGTATTCATAGCCTTCCAAATAAAAAAATATATTTCAGAAAAAAAAAGTTTGGTTACAAAAATTATTGACACATGATTGTATTTAGAACGTTATAAAAATAAAAACTATATCTGGTATCCCATTTAAGAATAGAAAGTTCATGTTACTTCCGGTTAAACCGGAAATTCCATGAAACTAAATATCCATCAAAAAGTGCAGTTTTATGTCATATACAAATTCTCCAAATTTAATTCTATTATCTTTAAAATCACAAAGGGTTATAGGGGGAAGCCACCTTCCGCGGACACCGGGTGTATAAAAAATTGGACCCTTTTTAGTTTTACCAAAGTGAGTTTAACAGTGTATCAATTATCGAACCCCTGTAAAAATTCCTAATAAAAATAAAATAATAGGTACCTATAGTAGGTATGTGTTTTGATCGTAGAAGAGCTTTTGGAGGATATATATTAACAAATTATTATGAAAGTATGTATCGTGATTATTAAAATTAACCTTATTTGGTTTAATTTATTTATTCAGATTCAGGAGAGGATTTGAATTTAAAAAATTACATTATAAAAAATTTTGAATTTATACTCCGAAGTATGATTTTAAACACAGAATTCTGTATTTAGTATTTTAATATCAAAATTCTGACCTAAAATCGGAATTCCAACTTTATACTTAGAATTGTATTCACACTCGCAATTCTGACTTTAACCAGGGATGCTGTTTTTAATATAACTAACGATATTCATGTTAATATACGCAATGGTGCATCCGAAGCCCCATTGAAATAGATCAATTAAACGTTGTGCATCACGTACTCGTTTACAGTCCATGAGTTAGTGGTAGGGGCGAGGGGACAAAAGCACAGAGCAAAATCGACTAATTAAATAGAATTGTTAAGAATAGTAGTAGCAACATTTTTAATAATCACTATTAAACAATCTATTACTATAGCAAAATTACTACAGAATTACTACACTTTATTTATACCGACAATAAAACGAAATAATTTTGAATATAAGCCCAGAATTGTAATTATTTTATATTTATTTATGTATTATATATTTTAATAAAACACTCTTATTGGAAATGAAAATTGTTTTTTTACAACAGATTATACCAACAATAAAAAGCTTTTTTGGGGTATTAGGTAAATTATTATCTGATATTAAACGTTTATTTACCCGTATTCAACATACTTTTAATTTGCAAGTGTGGGGGAGACTTCGACGTATCAAGACGTGTTTCACGAGTCCATTTGCATTTATTCGGCTGTGCGGGTTGTTTCAGATATTTGTTGTTTTTTGTGAACAGTGTTGTGAGGTTATTATTAAGCTTTATTTGTGGTGGTGTAAAATTATCAGTATTTTGTAACCTAAGAGCTGTGTTTATGATCTCAGATTTTTCGTTGTTTCTTGATTAGAAAGTGTTGAGGGTAAATACCCTTATTTGTTTTTTTTTAGTTAAATAAATACCTTTAAAATGTTAACCTATTTTTATTATTTACTATTTTTTATATTATCGGCCATTTATCTGTTATTTAAAATGCTGGATATACGATTGCGCATGTTTTAAAGCGAAGAATAGCAGTAGTTACATGGTAAAATCAAAAAATGAAATTTGTCAATACCAATATATATTGTAAAATATAATTTCTTTACCTTTATTATTTTTTGGTTTTATAACATACAATCATCCAAAATTTCGCTTGTTGCTTGGAGTTTGCGTAAAGAGATAAGTGATCGATAAATTTATAAAAAATTAATATTGGGAATGCGCAAGCGCAAAATTTGAATCGGCAAACAGTATAAAAACGTTTTATATTGGCAGCTAAACAATTTTATACCGGTTATAAAACTGGATTATACTCTTTTTCAACTGCGTGATTACTGGTTATAAAGCGTTTTATAGTCACTATAGAAAAACACCTTTATGGTTATAATCCGTGTCATATAAACAGTATAATCGTTTTTAACTAATGTGTATACCCATAAAAGTACGTTTTATAGTCGCTATGGAACAAACCTTCATGGTTACCATCCGTGTCATATAATCAGTATAACAAATCTGGTGTATAACTGGTATTAGCTCGTATTGCTGTCCCAAATAGTATTAAATATTCTTATAATGGACATAAGAATTCTTTTAATGGTTATAATTCATTTTTCTCAATGCGGAAGCCCTATATAAGATTTTGAAATGGTAAAATTTATGAATTTATGGATTTGTAGTTTACCCATATATAATAAAAACTCGCAACTTAAAAAAAATATATGTTTAGTTATTTTCTCAAAGCTGTCGTAAATCACCCTGTACAGTACATGTACTCTTAGCGCCCATGGTTAGTGGTATACAGACCAATAAAAATAGCAATTTCATTCTTATAATTATGCAAAATGAAGTTTTTTGGCCATACAAATAATTATATAAAAAGTAGCATTCATATTGCACAGAACTATTTTTAATATTTTTCACAAAAAAAGTATGCCCTTTTATCCGCTGGAACGCCTTAGAACTTAATATATGATAGGGAATATACATAAATGTAACAAAAAAACTATTTTTTATCTCTACTATTCACTAACCAGCACTAGATTCTACCATACGATTCCCTCTGACCCAAAATGAATACTTGCATAACATTTCAGCTCTCTAAATAGAGTGGTGACAGGTGGATAGATATAACAGAAAAATAAGAGATAATATATTACTAAAAGTGATTTCATAATTTTTCTAATTTTGGTTTTTTAAACCGCTACTAATGATTATATTCTTCTATTGCATAAATAGTCGTCTCAGCTTCTCTATCTTTTTAGCGGTTAAAATTGATCTGTTTTGCGAAACTGGAATATAGGACGCCCGGCGTTCTGGCGCCATGACAGACGCCTTTCCGGCATCCCGTTTGCGGGAACAAGGACGTCGCCGTCGAAAAACCGAGAGAAAAAGGTCAAAATGGCCTTATTTGAGTCTGCACCAAATTTGTGTTTAATATGTCTTCAATTTTTTCTAACAGTAGTGAAAGTTTTTTTTTATTATTCATTGTTGACTAGTACGTTGCGCCTGATGTGTTGTTTGTTGAGGCTTTATTAATTTAGGATTCTGTATTTAATACAAAAGTTCTTTTTTTGTTTTATATAAAAATTGATCAAATGCCCCTGGCGAGACACAATAATTTTTACTAACAATTTTAAAGTAAAAAATCGACTATTATGTACTTTTTTGGTATTGAGAAGAATTTTTGCAAATATAAAGGATATAAATATATAGTATTTTTCCTAAAGATACATGTTAAACGTAAAAAAAATATTATTTACGTATCTTTGACCACCTTAATTTATATTATTTATAGACAAACTTAATAATTATATAACCCAAATACTACTATTGTCCTGTTAAAAGGACGGTTAGAATATATACATCTTAAAATAACTTCCCACTAACTTGGTTTTCAGCAAGATATTCGTGTCGTTGGTGTTAATAATTTAAAAAAAAAGGTAAAATATACTTTTTATTATTACAATTTTTTATCATAGTGTTAGTGTAATTTTAAAACTTATTCTACTAAAATAGTTATTTCATGAGTTATCTTACTACATAAATTTACAAACAACGCCATCCTTTTAAAAGATCAGTGAGAAATGGGTTACTTTTCTTATTAGTTATAGGAAGAAATCGTAAACTTTGAATAAGCTGTTGAAATAGACAGATGCTAGAATTGTATTTCCACCAGTTAACGCTAATGATGATGAGATAGATAAGGACTCTGTTGACGACGAAAATATGGTTATGGACAATCTTCCAGGAAATTCATTAAATTCTTAAGCTTGCAAAAGATAGCCATCTAACGTGAAAACGTAGAAATTTCAATAAATCTAATTAAATCAAGCACGGAACGGCCACTTCACCAGTATAGGAAACATTTTTTCGCTTCTTTATACATCTCCACGCTTTGTGGATTTAGATCTAGATCGCGCTGCAGTCGCCCACTGGTTTTGCATTGAGTTGATTCCTTCTAATGGCGTTACTGGGTTTTCTTCGCATTTTTATTTCTTAAAAATGCTATCGTAAAATTAAACCACAAAGGTCTATTGGGGGGGGGGGGGGGGGGATTTAAGAAACTTTAAAAAATGCAATCTCTAGCCTCAGAGCCTCATATTGGTCGACTTTATGGCCTTATACAAAGGCAACACTTTGATAAGAAAGCTACCGGAGCACTAATATTTCTATAAATATTTCCATTTCCCATAGTAAAAATAATGTCTTTAAGGTTGTTGGAAGTAATACATAAGTATTTAGCTAAATAACGTTTATTATTTTAGTAGTTGTAAGTCGACCAATTATTATAGAATAGAGAAAAATTGATAGGCAAAAAGGCGTAACTTTTTCAAAAGTGTATATTTTAATAGATTTTTACTTTTTTTGCAAAAATGTAACTTTTTATATGAACTATCTAATCTAGTTAACAACTTAAACCTTTGCCCAATGCATCATAGCAAACGGGATATAGTTAGTACTCATTAGAGCATAAACTTAAATTCTAACTGCTTCTCCTTAGAAATAAATTCTTTAATAAAAAATAGTTGTCTTTCTAGCGACGAATTATGGTACAAATCCATAATTATGGTACGTCTGGCATCGTCGTTCGATGAAATGGATAAAATAAACCCTTTTTTCTTCTGTGAATAAAATCGACTGGTGGCCAAGCAAGAAAGGAAACGTCGGCCATTGATCGGAAGCAATTTGACTTATTTGGGGCTGGGATGATACTAATGGTTGAAACTATAGGGTCAAGGAACACAGAAACAACACGCTTAAAGGAGAAACCGAAAAATCAGGGGCAGCTGACCATGCCTGGACACACGGTCATCACATTAAGTGGACAGAAGCTCGAATCCTGCACAAAGAACCACATTGGAGGAAGAGGAAGTTCAAGGAAGCTGCTATCATATACCAGAACCCAGATTGTTTTAGTAAGCCCTCACTAGATATAAGAAATATCTGGAAACCTTTGTTAAGTAGATGTTAACTTAAAATACCGCACAAGAATTAAACGCATGACTGCACCCATCTCAGTCATGCTCCAGTACATCTAGCTAGTATAAATAGAGCTGTAGTTACTTTACTTATTTAGTATTCACCTGAAGACGACTGGAGATACTTACCAGTTGAAACGTTGTGATGTAAAACAAATTAAAGACAATGCAAGTCCAAAACTATTCATTCAAGAAACATCATTGTCTCCAACCTTCAAACAGACACATACTAATGGTTACTACAGTTGTGAAATTGTGGGAGAACGGTTTAGTGATAGGATACGGGGGAACACTGTTTTCGGTATTTTTCAGTGAATGCAAACGCGGTAAAATTTCCCATATTAGGTTTTTTCTGAATTACAATATTTTTAATTTCCGTTTCCACTAATGGAAAGGTATAACCTATATATATGGATATGAGAAAGTTATTTTTATGCAGAAAAAGATATTAAGCCAATGAAAATCCAAAAAAAAAATATTGGGAATTTAAAAAAAAAAAACAACTTTCTCACATTCCTCAATTTCTGTGTCCAAATTTAAAAAGTTTTTCAAAATCCATCAATAAGCATGGACAGGATTCAGTTCAAGAGAATGTACCTAATGTTTTATATAGATATAATTTCGCATGGAGCTCGTAACTGTGAAGAATAATTTAGAAATATTGATCGTATCCACTTAACGTATTTATTAACGTTTTTAATTTTTTTTCAAATGCTTATTTGTGAATAACATTACTAAAACATTTTGGTTTAAACTATTTAAAATCAATAACAATTTTATTTTTTAATAAAATTATTAAATGTTCATTCCGGCCTTATTAAGAACCTCGAGTCTTAATAAGGCCCACACAAAAATGCTTAGTTATGTTTAACCTCTCAACCTATTTTAAAATGCCCTTCTTTATGTCAATAAAAAACATATTTAAATGAAAGCGTAATTATTATATATTGCATGTATTTAAAATAAATTATAAGTAGCCAGTCTTAAAAATTTATTGACAGCCTCCAGGACAATCAAATCCTCGTCTTCTTTGGTAAGCCCAAAACAAATTTCATCGTATCACATACACGACATAACATCGTCACTGGGTCTTATTAGGAAATGCAACAGATTTTATTTAAAATTCATAAATAAAAAATATTACACTAAAACCACTAGATTAGCACAACAAAATACATAGTTAAGAACATCGCGTAAAGAAAGAAACTGTAGCTTATATAAAAATATATAAAAAAAAACGGTTATTATATAAAAACTCTGTACTTCTTAACCAGTTTGCTGTCTTGCGACTGTTTGTTTATTAAAATTTTTTGGAAATAAATAAAACTGAAATTGCTTTCTTATTAAATTTTAATACTAAATTATAACTACATTTATTCATTATTATTTGGATTTCCAACTAGCATTTTTACGTCGTACCGACGTTATATTTTTCAACCTGACGTTGGAAACTTACGCCGATCTGACTTCGAGAAAACTCGAATTTGCCGCAATTTGGTGAACCAAATAAGGGTTGTAAGGACGTCAGTATGTGACTTCTGCACATTATAAGTAACGAATTTTACGTATCTGCTACTGCATGAAATATAAGTAATGATTACTATATATTAAAGAGCTCACGCTTACTGGAATAAAACTTATTTATCATGTTTCAGTCGTTTAAAATTGCAACGCAAGGCACTTTACTGTTAAAATTTGATAATAATACTATGTCTTGGATAAAGGAGAAAACTTACATAAATTAAACTAGCATCAAATACTCAGAATATGTAGGGTGGGTTATTATAGATCAAATAGGGGCCGTTTTCAGTATTTGGTTTTATGTTTTCCAAAATTATCTTGCTAAGAGCGAAACCCTAAAATTGGCCACCGTCATAACATGGCGATAATGGGGACATTTTGCCGACCAACAAAATCCGGCTAAACGATACTATTTCAAACGTGATTTTCTCGGAATCAATAATAATTCAAATAATAAAACTAAATTGTTCACCTAAACAAACGTCCCATCTACTTCAAATAAATAGAAAAATAAAGTTAAAGATCACCTTCCTTCAAAAATACGATTTTGAAGTTGTCATAGCAACATCTCATGAGAACGCTGTTCCCCGATTTCGAGAATTCGGCTCCTTATCCGATATTTTTTGAAGGTACGCAAGTACAACTCGTTCATCTGCATCTGTTACATTTTGCTCTTCCATCCATTTAATGAACTTGTCGTATTCTTTTTTATAAGCGGCTTTCGATTTTTGTGGTATTAACCGCGATTCTGCTTTACTGCTTAAGTAATCAATAAAACTTCTTTTTTAAGCAATACACAACCAATGTCAACGGCGATAACAATGAATCTTATGTGACAGATTGAAAGTTATATTTTGTTCTCCTCATTTTCATGACAACGACAGGTATATCACATCACGAATTCGACCATTTCATTTACTTACTAAGTTATTATTTCCATATTTTGTAATATAAATACCAATCAGTTAATGATTTCAAAGTGTACCCATAAAAAACAAATAATGTAAAGTATTCGTGGATAACTGGTCTTTAAAACACTTGCTCTATTTCAAGCAAAATCGCGCGTTTTTTTACTTTTAAAATATTTATCTTATCATTGAAGATTAAGTCATTTTTATATGATATCTTTATTAATAATTATTAACATCATAAACGTACTAAAACCTACATAACACCTTAGTTACTCATAATATATTAGTTACCATAATTTAATACGTTAGTTACGAAAGCATAATACGTTAGATACCAAATAATATTAGAACTATTTTTCATGAACATGTCAAAAAAAGATGTCCTTTCGATTTCGTACGGTTTCCCAGTGCTTAATCCACTGCCGGAAACATCGCCGATTTGAATTTTGCGAGCAATGGAAACTTTCTTGGTCACACTTTCTTCTAAATACCCTCTAGCAACCTTCCCCGATTCCCATCCACCAAGTTCTTGTAGGTCTAATATATCTCCTCCAGGATTAACAAGAAAATTTGCCGAAGATCTTCTAACGCAGTGACCAGTATACAAATTAGAATTTTCAAGTGAGAGATACACTTAGCTATTTTTTGAGGTATTTTAGAGAAGAAGTGAATGCCGCAGGGCTGTACCGTACATTTCTCTTTTCTATATGATACAAACAATCTTTGGTGAGTGACATGGTCTGGCCTTAACATTGCGTACTTTTTAAATAAAAGCACAGGATTGACTTCGCCGTCAAATATCACAGCGAAAATACGTTTCTTGTGGGTTTTTGAGTCGGGAATAGTAACAATCAGCTTGTCCTCTAAAACGTCAACATCTTCCGTGGTCATCTTCGCTAATTCATTAAATCGACAGGCTCCTCCAATTCCAATTAAAAAGGCCACTTTCATCATTAAAAACCTTTCGTCTGAGGCAGAACACACAAATTCGTTGACTTGTTCTCTTGTAAATACTTTTGATTTTTTTGCTCTATATCCAACATTTTTGTTCTTGATTTTCGATTTCCACTCTTTCCTTCAGTTCTAAAGTCGCTTGTAACATGGAATATTTTGGCCATAAGGATGAAGCAGAGTATTCCTCAGAGAGTTTTGCGAAATACGCCAGTAATAGCGTTTCTTCTGCACCTTGAACATGTACTTTGTTTCGCCACTCACAAAACTGCCGATATTATTTTTCATAATGGATTTTAGATTTGTCCGAAAGCAAGTTCAACCTTATAATGTTGGCTGCAGCTAATATATCGTCATGAATATCAAAATCTTGCATGATTTTAATGATGACTTTTTGAAATGCCAAAATAAAATGACATAAAACCTTGTTTTTATTTTCGCATCGCCGTTGTCAATTATACGATAAAGCTTTGAATACAACTCGATTATTAGCGATTTAACACCGTCTCGGATATTGCGGGTAACTCGGCTGTTGCCTCGTCACCTAGTAATGTCCTCGACTATTATAAATCGCATAATAATCTCGTTACATTAATAGCTATAATATCCACTTATACTATTTTTTTGTTTTAGAAAACAAAATAATATGGTGGGTCGTTGACTAAATGACCTTATTAACAAGCCGCGCCTGTTATAGATTTGGCCGCTTTATTTGCTATCAAGGATATTTCCAAATAAACTATTAATAAACCTATAGATAATTAAAATAGTTGAATATTGAATTATCTACTTTTATTTCAAAAGTCTGCATAAAAAATTAATTTAATTAAACTTTCACATGAATTGTAGTCTAAAATCAGAATGACTCGTTCCAAAAGTCAAACAAAAAAGTAAATTAAACTGTTTTAATTAATCTAAAAGTTTATGTGTGCAGCGAAAAATTAAACTCGTTATTTCGAAAACAATATTTGAGCCAGAATAAATAATTTTAATCTCGCCTCATAATAAGTAGTAAAACTATTTCTTACTTTTTTTAACAAACTGCAATCGATAGGTGCTGGGGGGTGTGAATTGATATTATTACAACAAAAACTCTCAAATCTACAAAACAATATATTGACCGATTTATGAAATCACAATAGGTACAATATTAAAAGTCAGATTAATATAATAATTAAATAAAGTTCATATTTAATTTAGGTAAATACAAAGAGAAAAGTAATGTTTTTTAATAATGATTGGCATTTGTGAATATCCCATTTTTGTTACTCAAAATAAATAATCAGAGTTGTAACATAAGTAAAGTTAAACAAAGATAACTAGCATAAGACTTGTCAAACTATGACAACTACTAATGTTGAAAGATTTGGTATTAAAATCTTTATTTAGACAATAAAGATCAATATTGTTCAATAGGTTTTGCGTAGGTTCAAATCGGGTTAAGATAGATTTGAATGAAAGTCAAGTAATCATACCTATTTTGCTGGTATCAGGATGAGAAGATGAGATTCTCCTTGACAATAGTTGATGGGGTGGTTAGGCGTTAAATTGCCTACGGGGTGCGACACATAAAAACGTTGCACAACACTTCACTTTTTATTGATTTAGTCACCAAATGACTTGGCAGTAACAGCACTTTGGATTTATGCACCTAGCAGAGAGGCTACACAAGAAATTAGGGGTAATGGTCACGTAGGGCCAGTAAGCCGGACAACGCTACGTGCCGAGAACAGCTACTGGTATCCTGTTAACGTCTAAATACACATTTTGTAAAGGTGTACTACGAGACTTGGGGTATTTCGCACGTAAGTGCCGGCAACAGGTAGTGGTATATCCTGTTAACGTCTAAATATACACGTTTCGTAGAAGTTTCATCGGAAACTTGGATTAATTATTCTCGCGTCGAGAACTTTGGGGTTTTTGCAGAGAGAAGTGACTAGATGTCACCTCGTTCATGTGAGTTGAAGAACTGCCCTCTCGGTCATTTGGGTCGTTCGATAACATCGATCGGGGGGTTAAGCAAGGGAGGAAACGTCGAAGCCATTGACCGACCAGCCAATAAAACTTTGGAGGCGGAACCGTCGCCATGGTTACAGGGTTAAACATGTGCAAATTGCAGACAGTCAACATTGGTCAAATGACTCGCGCTAAGGCGGCGATACATTAAGGGAAGCGGCAAGCTTTGTAAATAAATACAATGGCGTGCAGACTAGGAGAGCCAAGGCGGCAAACCTCAAAGGATGCGATTAGTTTTATTCGCAGAAATTTGTCTGGCTATTGGAATATTGAAAGTAAAATATACTTCATTTAGGCATAAAATTATGAATTTTAACAACTTATATAAAACCACATCTATAGTTTTGAATTATACAATCAAGAGATTTTCATCTTGTTGGAGAGTGATTCTCCAACATACTGCCCGGCCATGAAGACTCTGTCTTCATTAACAATTAATGCAGCAAGGTGGCCTTGAAATGGCAGCGTCGCTCCTAAGGCGGAAGTACTTGAATGAAATATTAATCCAAGACTAAAGTAGGTGTATCTTCTGCCTTTTCATAATGGGGCAAAAGACAAAGCTTGGTGATGGGCCGAATAAATTCTCCATTTTGGGTTTTAATTTTTACAGCTCGAACTCTAGAATCATGTCCGGGAAAGATTTCTATTACTCTGGCTAATGGCCATTTTAACGGGGGACAATCGTCTTCCTTTAGAAGGACAAGGTCGTTTACCTTTATATTGGGTAATGGTTTGGTCCATTTTGGACGATTTTGAAGCTGATTAAAGTATTCAACAGACCAGCGCTTCCAAAAACTTTGCTAAATACGAGAACATCGTTGCCAAAGATCGAGACGATTTTCAGAAATTTGAGTAACATTCTTCTCTGGAAAGGAAGTTAAACTTGAACCAATCAAAAAATGCCCTGGAGTTAGTGATTGAAAATCATTAGGGTCATTGGAGAGAGCACATAGTGGCCTTGAATTTAATACAGCTTCTATTTGAGTTAAAACTGTGTAAAAGTTTTCAAATGTGAAATGGGCATCTCCAATAAGTCTTTTTATGTGATATTTTGCACTTTTTATTGCTGATTCCCAGATGCCACCCCAATGTGGGCTTCTTGGCGGGATAAACTTGAATTCAATCTGGGTTTGGGATAAGTATTCTTGAATAGTTTCAAGATTTTTTTGATGATTAAGAAAGTCATGGAGTTCTTTTAGCTGATTGCGTGCGCCTAAAAAATTTGTAGCGTTATCGCTAAAGATTTGAGATGGATTTCCTCGCCTGGAAATGAATCTTTTAAGTGCTGAGATAAATGCATTAGTAGATAGTTCTGTGACTAATTCAATATGGACTGCTTTAGTAACCATACACACAAAGATGGCCATATAGGCCTTGATCAATGGGGATTTTCTGAGTTTTGAAGCCTTAATCCAGAAAGGACCTCCATAGTCCACACCTGTCTTGAGAAATGGACGAGATATACTTAGGCGAAATTCAGGCAAGTCAGACATGATTTGCTGGGCAACTTGAGCATTAAATCTAAAACAAGTTATACACTTTCGAATTAAACCTTTTGTTTCCTTAAGACCATTAAGGGGCCAAAATTTTAGTCGAAAATTAGACAGCACAGTCTGAGCTCCAGCATGGCCTAACCTTTGATGCTCTTGAGATAGCATCATTGACACAACTGTATTATGAGATGGGAGTAATATGGGGTGCTTTTGGTTAAATGAGATATCAGCATTCTTAAGTCGACCTCCGACTCTAATTATTCGTTTTTCGTCGAGAAAAATATTTAAACTTAATAGTGTTTTATTTGTTATGGGAAAGCCGTTGACTAGTGCGACTTTTTCTTGTAGAAAATGTTTGGCTTGTAGCACGTGAACAATTTTGTCTAATGAATTTTGTAATTCTGTAACTGACAGTGGACCACTGTACCTTTTTGTAGAATTAGAAATGTTAAACGTAAATCGTAAGAGGTAGGCTACAGCTCGCTGTAAAGAACGAAAGGTTGAGAATCGGGCAAAAACCTCTTGCCAAAATTCATATTTATCTATTTGCTTGGTCGCAATAAGAGCTATTTTTCGTTCTTCTGGAGGTTGAATTATCACTATGTTTTGTTGAAATTCATCAAATTGAATTTCAGAATTTTTTAAAATATCTGGCCCGTGCCACCATAGATTATTATTTAAAATATTTTTGGGGAGAACTCCTCTCGATGGAAGATCAGCGGGATTGTGGGACGATTCAACATATCGCCATTTAAAGTTAGAAGTTAAATCTTGGATTAATGATACCCGGTTAGCTACAAAGGTGGTCCATCGAGAAGCATGGGAAGACACCCAGCAAAGGGCAATTTGAGAATCTGTCCACAGATTAACAGATTCAGGTATAAATCTGTCTTTATAAATGATAAGTAGTTTCTGTACTAATCGAGATAACAACAACATGGCGCAAAGCTCAAGTCTTGGGAGGGATACTACCTTCAAAGGTGCTACACGGGATTTTGAAGATATTAAATGGGAAGTAATACTTTTATCCTTATAGATTGCTCTGAGGTACACACAGGCGGCATAAGCCTTTAAACTAGCATCTGAAAAGCCGTGAATTTCAATAGTTATCGGAGTTTTATCTTCAGAGAAAAGGAATCTAGGAATTCTTTGTGTTTCTAACAAATGAAGATTTTGAATAAATTCCGACCATTCATTAAGAAGTAATGTATCAGTTATGACTGAATCCCAGTCTAACTTACTCAGCCAGAGCTTCTGCATAATGAGTTTTCCGATGACTATAACTGCAGATAGAAGCCCCAAGGGGTCATAACATTGGGCTATAATGGAGAGAATTTTTCGTTTTGTAAATGGACCATCAAAGGAGCCAGAAGGTACAGAAATACATAAGGAATCATTAAATGTTTTCCATTTTAGCCCTAGAACCTTGTTAGGATTATCGTCTAAGTCCATGTTAACTTCAGAACTTTTATCTTGGGAAATATTTTCTGAAAATTGTTTTGAATTTGAGGACCATTTGTGAAGCTTGAATCCGTGTGAATTTAAGAGCATATTTAACTGATTATGAAGACAATCTAAATCATCATAGGTATCAGCGCCAGCAATGATGTCGTCTACATAGCATTGTTTATTTAGTGCTGATGATGCTAAGGGGAATTTTTCTTGATTTTTCATAGATATTTCGTGCAACACACGAGTAGCCAAAAATGGGGCACAATTTGTACCATAAGTTACCGTTTGCAATTCAATGCACTGTAATGGGGCTTGAGGTGTTTCTCTCCATAAAACATTCAACAGAAACGTATGGGAAGGATTAACAAGAATTTGTCGGTACATTTTTTCTATGTCTGAGGTTAGAGCATACTTAAATGTTCGAAATCTGCAAAGAATATCATATAGATCAGGCTGAACTTGATAGCCTTTGAGAGTGATATCGTTTAATGATGCCTTGGAAGAAGTTTTACAAGACCCGTCAAAAACGACTCGAAGCTTAGTAGTGGTGCTGTGTTCTCTAATTACAGCATGGTGTGGTAGAAAGTACTTGTTAAGTAATTCAATATTTTTTAATTCAAGGGGTACAATTTTTCCATGTTCAAGTGACAGATATTCATCAATAAATTTTTTATACTCAGAAAAATAAGTAGGGGTTTTCTGAAACTTCCGTTCAAGGTTTTCAAATCTTTTTTTTGCTATGGCGAAAGAATCGCCCAATTTTTCGCATTCAGTTTGTGACTTAAAGGGGAGATTGACTTGAAAGACACCATTTGTTAAGATCTGGGTAGTGGAAGTAAATATATCTTCAGCCATATTATCTTCCATACTCATAATAGATTTTTCTGGAATCTCTTCCATTTTCCAAAAGCGTTCTAGTACATCATTAGAGGAGTTTTGTTCAGTAGATTGAACGAACATTGATACGCCACTGGAAGTAGTGAAATTTGTTGTCGGAAATGTACGGAATTGGGTAGAGACAGGGGCATTTCCAGCTATGATCCATCCCAGGTAAGTATTTTGCAGTACTGGAAGGTTGTTACCTAATCTGTGTATTTGATTGAGTAATAAGTCATAATATAAGTCGGCACCGATTAAAATGTCAATAGAAGATGGTTTTGCGAAGAACGGGTCACTTAGCTTGAAGTACGCTGGGATATTCAATTTACTGGTATCAAGGGGAACTTGGGGTAATTTGCCTGTAATACTGGGAAGTATGGCACACGATAACTTGAAACTCTTTCGAGTTTGAACATTAGAGTGAATGACTACATCAACCATCTTATTGGAAACTAATACTTCTTGTGAAATTCCTGTGATATTTAAGGATTTATTGTAAGGGACATTAGTGAGTTTATTGACACAAGTTTGTGTCATGAATGAGTTTTGACTGCCACAATCCAATAAAGCCCTGGCCTGAACAGGCGTACCATCAGATCTGAATATTGTTACTAGAGCTGTAGCTAGCAAAACATGGGAATTTTTGGTAGATAAAGCAGATAAATTTAACGTTGTAGAGGCTGCTTCCTTGTTATCAGCAGAAGAGCTAGGTAAACTGGGGCCTCTGTTGTGAGGTAGCTGATTATTACTGGGGATCTGCTCCATTGCATGTGAAGTGTTGTAAGATTTATGTAGAAGAGTATGATGCCTTTGGGAACACAAAAAACATTCTTTTGACTTACATTCATTTCTTGAATGGCCACTACCTAAACAGTTAAAACAAAGTCTTTTAACTTGAACAAATTTCTGTTTATCCTCTACGCTTAATTTCTTGAATTTTTCACATTTATAAATTTTATGACTGTTTAGATCACAAAAAGTACATTTTTCAATTTCTCTATTATTGGAGTATTGATCATTTGCTGAATATAATATCACTCCCCGTGGAGATTTTGATTGATTCATATCGATAGTAGATAAATTTTCAAGAACAATACATTTCTTATCTAAAAATTCAAGAAACGCTTTCAACTCTGGTAGTTTCGTAATGTCACGCTCGGTTTCAAAAGCCTTACACGTTCCAAAATCAAGTTTTCTCTCAAACAAATAAATTAGTAAAAATTCCCAAAGCTGCGTATCTGAATGACCTAAATTTTTGATTAAATTTAAATTTGTTCTTACGCTAGTCACAAATTCGCGTAAACATACAGCGGTTGGTTTGACAACAGGGCTCACTTCTAGTAAGGAATTAAAAAGTGAATTAATGACCGTTAATTTATTTTCATATCTAGCTTTGAGCAGATCAATAGCGATTATAAAATTATCATGAGTAGCTGACAAGCTTTCAATTATTTTTAGGGGCTCGTCCCTTAAAAATGATTTTAAGTATAAAAATTTCTGAACGTTTGTGATCGAAGCATTACTTGTAATTAAAGTATCAAATAATTGTATGAATGTGGACCATTCGGATACAACACCTGTAAAAGGATTTATTTTTATTTCAGGAAGTCTTACTGCGGGGGTCGGTGAAGCCTGTTGCATCACCGTTACTTGAGGGGGAATATAAACTGTATTAGGGGTTGGCAATAAGTTTTCCATGCATGTTTCAATTTGTGCTAGCATATCCAAAACTTCAGATTCAAATTCTGTGCGGTTTTCAGTGTCTAAGGCTTCTACTCCCGGTATTTCATCGATACAATCCTGAATTTGATTGTATTTATCCAATGTTTGTTTTAAATTATCATATCTTACTTTAAATGCTTTGATACTGAGCTCTGTATCAGCATTATCATGAATCCACTTTCGAATTCGCGTTACAAAGCCTTTGGCACTGGATCGCTGCGCTTTTAATTGACTATAATCCATTTTAAAATGTTATATTATATATGGCAACACTGCCAGCAATACTAGAAAATAATATACTTATAGCCTAACGGATATAAATATATTTTAATAGGGGTAGCAAAGTTATGGGGTAAACCTAGTCAATTTTCTGACATTTCTCAACTAGTAAGTAGTAAAGTAAAATGTTAATATTGCATTAATCATTCGCTACTCGGTTGTAAACAATATGCAACTTTGATTTTGCAAAAAAATATTAATACATTTTTGCTGTTAAAAACATCAATTCACATGGGGCTGTTCAGTGACAGTAACAAAATTTCGAAGGACCACGGATAATTTTACTAATAGAAAAGTAAAATAAAAACAAAATCCGGCTCTACAGGATCATTTTATGAGCCAGAATAAATAATTTTAATCTCGCCTCATAATAAGTAGTAAAACTATTTCTTACTTTTTTTAACAAACTGCAATCGATAGGTGCTGGGGGGTGTGAATTGATATTATTACAACAAAAACTCTCAAATCTACAAAACAATATATTGACCGATTTATGAAATCACAATAGGTACAATATTAAAAGTCAGATTAATATAATAATTAAATAAAGTTCATATTTAATTTAGGTAAATACAAAGAGAAAAGTAATGTTTTTTAATAATGATTGGCATTTGTGAATATCCCATTTTTGTTACTCAAAATAAATAATCAGAGTTGTAACATAAGTAAAGTTAAACAAAGATAACTAGCATAAGACTTGTCAAACTATGACAACTACTAATGTTGAAAGATTTGGTATTAAAATCTTTATTTAGACAATAAAGATCAATATTGTTCAATAGGTTTTGCGTAGGTTCAAATCGGGTTAAGATAGATTTGAATGAAAGTCAAGTAATCATACCTATTTTGCTGGTATCAGGATGAGAAGATGAGATTCTCCTTGACAATAGTTGATGGGGTGGTTAGGCGTTAAATTGCCTACGGGGTGCGACACATAAAAACGTTGCACAACACTTCACTTTTTATTGATTTAGTCACCAAATGACTTGGCAGTAACAGCACTTTGGATTTATGCACCTAGCAGAGAGGCTACACAAGAAATTAGGGGTAATGGTCACGTAGGGCCAGTAAGCCGGACAACGCTACGTGCCGAGAACAGCTACTGGTATCCTGTTAACGTCTAAATACACATTTTGTAAAGGTGTACTACGAGACTTGGGGTATTTCGCACGTAAGTGCCGGCAACAGGTAGTGGTATATCCTGTTAACGTCTAAATATACACGTTTCGTAGAAGTTTCATCGGAAACTTGGATTAATTATTCTCGCGTCGAGAACTTTGGGGTTTTTGCAGAGAGAAGTGACTAGATGTCACCTCGTTCATGTGAGTTGAAGAACTGCCCTCTCGGTCATTTGGGTCGTTCGATAACATCGATCGGGGGGTTAAGCAAGGGAGGAAACGTCGAAGCCATTGACCGACCAGCCAATAAAACTTTGGAGGCGGAACCGTCGCCATGGTTACAGGGTTAAACATGTGCAAATTGCAGACAGTCAACATTGGTCAAATGACTCGCGCTAAGGCGGCGATACATTAAGGGAAGCGGCAAGCTTTGTAAATAAATACAATGGCGTGCAGACTAGGAGAGCCAAGGCGGCAAACCTCAAAGGATGCGATTAGTTTTATTCGCAGAAATTTGTCTGGCTATTGGAATATTGAAAGTAAAATATACTTCATTTAGGCATAAAATTATGAATTTTAACAACTTATATAAAACCACATCTATAGTTTTGAATTATACAATCAAGAGATTTTCATCTTGTTGGAGAGTGATTCTCCAACAATATTTTTAAACTGATGAAGGTTTAATTCTTTTTTGAAACTGTTTCCGTATATTTTAATATCGGACAATAAAAATGTTATAATGTAATTTATGTTATGTATGTAATATAAAAATGTTATATTATATTTTTTTATACGCATAAAAGCAGAGGGTAACAGAACCATACACAATTTTAATTAAAATTACTAGCAACCTATCTATTTTATATTGTTTTTTTAATGAATTTTTATTCTAAAACTTTATAGAAACGGATGGGTTGTTTATAAGAAACGTTATTTATTTGTTCTACTCCTATATTAGTAAATATTGTTTTGCGTACAGTTCACTCTATAAGTAAATCCATTTTTACGCACAACCGTGCGTAAAGAATAAAAACGTTCACCTGTGCGTTATGATGCATAAAAACACACAACTGCCTAGTATAATAATCGAGTTAGCCTTGAACCCCTCAAATCTTGCGTTTTGAATATTTGATAGACATATTGTCATTATTTGAGATTCGAAGTTCAAATTGTTACTTGATAAATAACAAACCGATTTTTAATTTATTAGTAAGAGTCGTAGAAAAAGTATAGTACTTATTGCGTGTTGTAAAGCAATTACACACTCATATAATAAACGCAATCGCCGATACGCGGCTCGTACGCAATTTTTTCATTTGTGTGTACCTACCTAATATGGTTTTTACCACACTTCATACGTAATATACTTTATCTACTTTCATTTAGTAATATGAATTTTACAGTTCTGTAATCGTTTATTACAGCACTAGGGCTGTAATAGATGCCTTTACAGCACTAGTGCTGTAATGGAAAAAAACCTGTTTTATTAAAATTTTGCTGTTAAATAAAACCACACTTTTTAGAAGAATGATTTATTAATAACAATCATATCTTGAAGGTAAAAATAAGAACACAAAGTCTTCCTCCACTGATATATTATAGAAATATTTAGTCAAATTCTCTACATGTTTCGAATGCAGAAGCATTCATCTTCAGGAGAAAAAATTAAAGAAGAAAGGGCCAGCAGATATCACCCTAACTGAGCAACACAAATATAGGTTCGGTGTAAAATGAATGAAGAAAACAATACACATTGCATTGTGAATAAGAAAAGTATAAGGGTTGAGACTTAAGGTACTGTGAAAACTTTAAAGGTGGAGTGAAAAATTTAGCATCTTTGTGTGGAAGAACTGTCGAGAAATCAGAATGAAGTAACAAGCTATAAGCTAGTCATTAGAGAACATATTATTTTAGAGAAGTAAATAAAAGTGTGAGGAAGAAGACTATTAAAAATTCATAGGAAATTTACTTTAATTTAAACCATAATTATTTGAGGTAAACCTGAAAAAGAGAAAGATATCTTTTTAGGATACATCAAGTGGCCAAATATAGAAAAATCTTACCTCAAAGGTTTACGAATAAACGTAATTAAACTGGATAAATAAGCTTATAATTTTATGAAATTCTAACATTTTGCTTTATGGAAGAAAAAGTTTTTTCTTTATTCAGCTCGACCGCTACCGCGTGCTTTTCCAAAAAGACAGATGATTAGGTGAAGTTAGTGACAGTTCATTGAAAAATAAGAGGGGCGTATGGAGACCACAGAAGAAAACCTAGAATAGTTGTGGTATTAAACTGAATAAGCGGAAAGCTACAACAGAGAACAATTTGTTTTATAGGGTTGTCACAAAGTAAAAAGTGGAATTAAAAGAATTTTACTAAGCTTAAGGCTACAACAGAGAAAGGTTTTTATATTTAATTGTCACAGAGCAAAGTGTGGGATTACCGGAATTTTTAAAAAATATTAATGGCTCAGTCAAGGTTTACAAAAGACATCTGGTGGCATAACCTAAAACAAGAGGCAGAATGTAGGGGCCTAAACTTGTCTTAAGAAATGAAAAGGTACTTTAAAAAGGTGGTGATGAAATGAACCACAACAATATAATATACACAACAATGTTCAAACTTATAAGTAAAATAGGGGAAAAACCATAAAACACTGCGGGGTTAAAGTCCAGATTGGTAAAGAGAAAATATAGAACACTTGGAAAATTCTTATTAGTAAGCACTGTGCGAAAATATCAGGAAAAAACAAATTATACCAGAATATATAGTTATAAATTAGGTGAAAACACCTTTAAATAGAATTGAATCTTGTCATGTGGGGACATGAGAAGAAGTGAAAACCAGATAATTGAAGTCTTGAATTTTGGGAAACAAACTTACTTTAATAAAAGGTGTAACAAAAGGGTAACTACTCAAAATCAAGAGAGTTAAAAAAATGAGAGCAGCTATGTTGAATTTGATCATTTAAACAGTCTATATTAATGTTATTTATAATTTTGTTAATTTCCAAAATTTCAAGAAGATCTAGTCTATTGCTCTTGTTACATAAATGAAGGTATTTAGTGTTGGAGTCCGGATTGAAAGAGTGGTTCTCCATACATATGTGTCTGGAAAAGTTCGATTTAATTTTTGACGGAGAAAGATTTTGATTTCTGGCCTTCACAATTTCTTTACAATGTTCACCCACTCTGAGTGTTCTATATTTTCTCTTTACCAATCTGGACTTTAACCCCGCAGTGTTTTATGGTTTTTCCCCTATTTTACTTATAAGTTTGAACATTGTTGTGTATATTATATTGTTGTGGTTCATTTCATCACCACCTTTTTAAAGTACCTTTTCATTTCTTAAGACAAGTTTAGGCCCCTACATTCTGCCTCTTGTTTTAGGTTATGCCACCAGATGTCTTTTGTAAACCTTGACTGAGCCATTAATATTTTTTAAAAATTCCGGTAATCCCACACTTTGCTCTGTGACAATTAAATATAAAAACCTTTCTCTGTTGTAGCCTTAAGCTTAGTAAAATTCTTTTAATTCCACTTTTTACTTTGTGACAACCCTATAAAACAAATTGTTCTCTGTTGTAGCTTTCCGCTTATTCAGTTTAATACCACAACTATTCTAGGTTTTCTTCTGTGGTCTCCATACGCCCCTCTTATTTTTCAATGAACTGTCACTAACTTCACCTAATCATCTGTCTTTTTGGAAAAGCACGCGGTAGCGGTCGAGCTGAATAAAGAAAAAACTTTTTCTTCCATAAAGCAAAATGTTAGAATTTCATAAAATTATAAGCTTATTTATCCAGTTTAATTACGTTTATTCGTAAACCTTTGAGGTAAGATTTTTCTATATTTGGCCACTTGATGTATCCTAAAAAGATATCTTTCTCTTTTTCAGGTTTACCTCAAATAATTATGGTTTAAATTAAAGTAAATTTCCTATGAATTTTTAATAGTCTTCTTCCTCACACTTTTATTTACTTCTCTAAAATAATATGTTCTCTAATGACTAGCTTATAGCTTGTTACTTCATTCTGATTTCTCGACAGTTCTTCCACACAAAGATGCTAAATTTTTCACTCCACCTTTAAAGTTTTCACAGTACCTTAAGTCTCAACCCTTATACTTTTCTTATTCACAATGCAATGTGTATTGTTTTCTTCATTCATTTTACACCGAACCTATATTTGTGTTGCTCAGTTAGGGTGATATCTGCTGGCCCTTTCTTCTTTAATTTTTTCTCCTGAAGATGAATGCTTCTGCATTCGAAACATGTAGAGAATTTGACTAAATATTTCTATAATATATCAGTGGAGGAAGACTTTGTGTTCTTATTTTTACCTTCTATATTCCCACTCCACTTTAAGTATGGACTACTTCTTCAAGTTGAAATCATATCTTGATTTTTCTTGACTGAAATCATAGTTTTCAACATTGAGTAGTGAGTCCGAAGTATAGATGGTTTCTGGGAGCGTTGCTTTACGGAAAAATAACCCAAAAGGATTTTCTCAGACACCTCCTTTATTTTGTTAGCTTTGCACCAATCTTCAAACTTTTGATACTCCAACTCATACCGCGCCTTGGATTTTGTCGGAACTAAACTTGAGATCGCTTCGTTTGCCGCTGCTTCTATATCAGAGGGTAAACTTCTATCAGAATCGCTCATTTTGAAAAACGCTTTTTATATTTTTAAATTTGTTTGACAAAGTTTCAACAGTAACCATGCGAAACAGTAACTATAAGAATGGTAACATAAGAAGCTTGAATAGTAAACTTAATAGCAGGTGCATTTTTATTTTAAAAAATGCCTTTTGCCAAATATTTATATTCATAGATGAAAGTAGATAAAATTTTGTATAATATTCTTGTTGTAAATTCATATTACTACACTCGATGTTTTATTAAACTCGGCTGACGCCTCGTTTGACAACTTTAACATCTCGTGTTGTAATATGAATCTTTACAACACTTATATCGTAAATAACTAATACTCCTTTGACTTGAAAAATTACTAGTGTGTGAAATTATTATGGATATCTAAACAACCACCATAAATCTACTGTACTAATCTTGAGAAAAAATACAAAAAAAAAATTAAAGGTTTGAGACAATGATGTTCCTTGAATTTAAACTTTGTAAATTATCACGTAGCAAAAGTGAGGTAAAGAATAGAATTTAAAAATATGCAAATCTGTTGGATCAAACTTGTTATTTTTATTTGAATCGCAAGATTTAACCCAGATTCTATGTACCCACCAATTTTTCCTAAGGCGTACACGAAATGGTATTTTGTGCCCGAACCAGCACAATGTATACTTGATTATTCCAAAAGTCTCCAGTTTTCCACTCTTTCTAGAAAATTGCAATAACATTTTTATAGAAAATGAACGATTGTACTAGCCTTTGTTGTTTTTTGCGATGTAAATAACTTTTCACTACTTTCTGATATTTTTAATGGAGCGCAACTTCAATAGACTATAAAACTTGTACTATTCGCAACAGATATTGAAAAATAACTCGTAAATCTTCCTTAAATGGTCCAAAGTAAAGACAAAATATACTCAATTTCTAGAAAAAAATTAATTCTTATTTTCAAGAGTTTGTTATTTTGATTTGTTTTGTCAATTTTTTGGCCGGTACAGTATTGCCACTTCTCTTTTAAGTTTACCAGTTTTGCTAGTACGGAAATTAAAGATAATTTTGAAAACTTTTACCATTACGGATGTTAAAAAAAGTTGCACAATGCAGAAAAGCCTTCTTAAATTTTTTGTAACGAGTTTTCCAGCTTGCTTATCTCTCGGCGTTATTATTTTTGCGCAAGTAGGCAACCGAGAATACATAGACGATTAATAAAATCACTTTAAAACTTCCATGGCCCACTATCAAAAAGTCATGTTATATTAGCGAGTTCATGGCCATCTAAGGATTTCCTTGAAAAGTTTTCCTGGAAGCCATTCTAAAAACAAATGATAATGTGTGATAAGTCATTTTAAAGGAAATTTGCCGTAGAATTTAAATATCGTATAAAGATAATGGGTTTCTAATTAAAATAAAGAATTGATACCACTTCCGGTCAAACCGGAAGAGATTTTAAAAGTATGACTTTAAAAAAAAACTAACAAAATATACCCTTAAAATTTCCTGAAATTTTAAAATTTGTATCAACTCCTGAAAAAAAAAGGGGGGGGGGGGGTGTAACAATATTCGTTGTCACCTGGTATAACGCATTAGAACGAATAAGTAAATAAATATAAGTCCAGTTATTTATCCATCTCTTATTAATACAGTCAATGTCCGGGCCGGGGAACTATTTTGAGAATGCAGTGAGTTTTAAATCACTAGTTGGTAAATGTGCTTGATAAAAGAAACGTTAATGCATTAAAAACTTATGTTATAAATACTATACAAAACGTATCAAAGTATACAAGATTTGTTAACATTGCCCATGCAACAACAGGCATAAAAAAATGTCTAGTGCCTGTTTGAGGGTTAAAGATAATAATGTTCCTTCTAGACTTGCATTGTGTTTATTTACCTTGAATCACAACATTTCAACTGGTACCTAAGTATTTCCAGTAGTCTTCAGGTGAATACTCAGTATACTCAGTATTCATATCTGAAGACGACTGGAGATAGTTATCAGATAATCAAGGTCGGTTTTTTACCCTATTCTGTATGTTTTAACAAAAGCAGCACATTGTGTACCAAAAGGTATAATATTATAAAATTAATCTCTCTTCTTTGATCATCAAAATTTTATTTTTTAATTTTATTATTGCACTACGTAAAAGACATATGAAGCAAATTTTATGATATCCCAGAAAACTGTTCAATTTCGAGGCGAATGACGCCAGATACATAAAACGAAGAAATTTAACACTTGGATTTAACAGCATAGGTTTTAGTGTAAGTTTATGAGATGAACATAATATAGTTTTTATTATACATACATCTATGAATTTTAGGTTAAGGGCTGGCCGTATAAAAGTCGTTATTGGCTTCATTTTTACTTAGAACGCATTATCCCGGAGTTCTAAATTAAATATTGCTACATTAGGTATTTTTTAAAAATTATTATCCACAGTATACTGGGTCTCCCAAAGTCTCGCATAAAATTAATATCAATTAAAGGAAAAAGACCTAGAAAAAACGCTCGGACCCGTAAATTTTTGTTTTTAATTGTGCATTTTTTGACATAAAAAAATATTATACAGGGTGTCTTATAGAACTGTCGTCACATCTTTGACAATTTTTTTTATTGGAACACCCTATACAGTGTGACCAGTAAAGTCCGCATCATATGGAAAAATTTTTTATTCGTAGCTTTATTCGAAATTTGACTTTGGCATCAGTTTCTGCTTCAATCGAGATGAAAATTTAACCAAAAAATAGTAGTCACGTGATTCGCATTATAGGTCAAATTTTAATTTTTTTACAAAAAAATGTAAAAAGTGGGGTCATTTGTCAAAATATTGAAAGAAGTTATTTGAAAAAGTTTTTCTAAATACAATTTTTAGTCCATATGCAAAATTTCAGCGGCCTAAGATAATTTTGATTTTTTTCCCATATTTTGTAAATTACACCACTGTTTAATTAATAAATATTCCACCTTACGATGAGCCACGAAAACCAAGTTGGCCGTAAAACAAATGATAAAAAAGATCAACAGACCATTGGTTTATTAATGACAGTCAAATCGCAAAATAAAACTCGATGCAACCTACATAAAACTTCTTAGTTGCAACAATGTCTTATTCCAGACACATTTCCTTTAAGCTGGCGCCATATTAAATGTGAGTTTTTCTACAAAATCCAAATAGGGCTTTTAAAATTTCGTCACATGTGATGCAAAGTTTATTTATTTTTGACCCTGTATAAGATAGCTTCATAAAATAAGTATTTTTGAACACCTAGTTTGTGTCTAAAAGTAAAACACCTTAATATTAACAAAATAGTATAATTGAAAAGAGTCTAGTTTTCTAATCAAAAATCATATTATAATAATTTATAATTCCACCTTTTTAATTTATATTAATTAAATTTAAAACAATTCAAAAACTTAAAATTTAAAATTACATTTCTGTGTGCTGTCCATTGCGTTCAATACAAACAATTGTTCTTCTTGACACTTCCTTGATGGTGTTTCTGATGCTAAGGGGTCTTATTTCAAAAATACAGTTTCGATTGACCGTTTCCAAATGTTCAATATTACGGAAAGGACTTTGCTTGTAGACTTTTTGTTTTAGGTAACCCCACAAGAAAAAATCAAGTGGAGTTAAATCCGGGGACCTAGGCGGCCATTATTGCTCCATATTACGCCCAATTACCTTGCCCCTAAACATTTTCAAGAGACGTTCTTTAACCTGTCTTGCATGATGGATGGGAGCACCGTCACACTGAAACCACAAATTATGCCTTATTTCAATAGGCATATTGTCCAAAACTTCAACGATCTCGGTATCAAGGAAGCGTAGGAATTCTTCAGAGTTTAAATTACCTCGAAAAAAATAGGGCCCAACAACTTGGTCGTTTAAGATACCGCACCACACATTTGTTTTAAAGGAATACTGGTCCCTGCATTCTATTATAAAATTGGGATTTTCTTGAGCCCACCATCTACAATTTTGAGAGCTAACAACGCCGTTTGAAGTGAAAGTGGCCTCGTCGGTCCATAAAACGTGAAAGGGAAAAGACGCATTTCCTTCTTTTTCTCCCTGGTACCAAAAAGAGAATCCCAAACGTATGTTATAATCTTGTTCCTTAAGAGTATTTATAAATTTTGGTTTATAAGGTTTAAATTTATTTTTCTTCAAAATTTTCCTTACACTCTCTCTTAGAACGTCAGTTCTGCAAGAGACATATCTAACACTAGTTTGAGCATGTTCCACAACATCTAGGCACACATTTAATTGGACTTCCTCAGTATGTTTAGTTAGGATTATGAGGCTTTTTAAATAAATTTTCCACCGATCCAGTTGATTTAAATTTTACCATAATCCTACTCACAGTAGATTGTTGCACATTTTTTCCTGGATACCTTTCATTAAAAATGTTGGCTGCTACACGATGACTTGTGTTTTCACCACATATTAATACAATTTCGATTTTTTCCTGTAAAGTTAACATTTTTTTGTTATTTAATATGCAGTACTAATTAAAAACCACTATGTCAAACAGAAAAGCGATTTGACTGTCATTAATAAACCAATGGTCTGTTGATCTTTTTTATCATTTGTTTTACGGCCAACTTGGTTTTCGTGGCTCATCGTAAGGTGGAATATTTATTAATTAAACAGTGGTGTAATTTACAAAATATGGGCAAAAAATCAAAATTATCTTAGGCAGCTGAAATTGTGCATATGGGCTAAAAATTGTATTTAGAAAAACTTTTTTAAATAACTTCTTTCAATATTTTGGCAAATAACCCCACTTTTTAAATTTTTTTGTAAAAAAATTAAAATTTGACCTATAATGCGAATCACGTGACTACTATTTTTTGGTTAAATGTTCATCTCGATTGAAGCAGAAACTGATGCCAAAGTCAAATTTCGAATAAAGTTACGAATAAAAAAATTTCCCATATGATGCGGACTTTACTGGTCACACTGTATATTGTATTATTTTCTGATTCCCCACAAAATTCTACGCTTATGTTGTAAATGTCATGGGTCTAAATTCAATAGTTTTTGAGATATTGACGTTTAAAATATGGCATTTTTTAATTTGCCAGGCCGTAACATTGGAACGGTTCATCTTAGAAAAAAAATGGTGTTTACCTCCCTATCTTAGTTTTTTGTTCTCTATCCAAAGAAACCAACGTCCGATTTACCATGTTAAACTGTTAAAACCGGTTTTAAAAAAATTGTAAAAGACGTGACGACAGTTCTATGAGACACCCTTGTATAATATTTTTTTATGTCAAAAAATGCACAATTAAAAATAATAATTTACGGGTCCGAGCGTTTTTCCTAGATCTTTTTCCTTTAATTGATATTAATTTTATGCGGGACTTTTGGGAGACCCAGTATTAGGGTCCATGATTTGTTGCTCTATTGATGAGTCATGATATGATGAAACGCGTCTAGAGATGGATCTGGCGAAATGAAAAGGAAAATCTTCGTCTTTACTCCATGATTTGTGCCTTGTTTGTCATTTTTACGTGCTAAGAGAAAATAATTTTGAACTGGTTTTCAAAAAGATATGGGTAGGAGCATCAAGATAATGGTGCCATGTTGCCAACCAACAAAATCCCGCTAATC
Source organism: Polydrusus cervinus (assembly GCA_935413205.1). NCBI lineage: Eukaryota > Metazoa > Arthropoda > Insecta > Coleoptera > Curculionidae > Polydrusus > Polydrusus cervinus. The sequence continues at coordinate 52,297,684 of OW284514.1, forward strand.
GATTTTCCAGGCGCTAAAATCTCGACAGAGGCTCATGCCTGAAACGGGATTTTCGATACGATGTAAAGAAGGACACTTTCCGCTGAACATGAAACAGGTTTTTACAAGATTGTTTGTGTGTGGATTCAGAGAAAATCTCTTTTGAAATATCGTTTAGCGGAATTTTGTTGTTTGGCAAAATGTCTCTATTATCATCAGTACTAGGGAATCCAATCCCGCAAATGCTGGATCCCGCGGTGATTTCTCGGGATTTATATTGCGGGATTAAACGGTCGGGATTCACGGGACTCGATGTGGGTGCTGTGTGTTAATAAAAATTTGTTTTATACAATTAAAAACAGAGTAGAGTAGCAAGAAAATATTTATTACATATAGGTACTTCAGTTTTTTTTTTAAGAGCGATTACACATGATTCTGCAGGAAAGCTACCGAAGATTCTCACTAGTCCTAAGTTCCAAAGACTAACGGCTCCAGCGTTAAAAACGTGAAGATTTAAAATTAAATAGCGTCGATTTCTTAAGGATGACCACTCATCAAATGTTACTGTGAATCGCTGTTTGAAGTTTTTTAAGGCTCTAAGTTTTTTGATTGTTTTCTTTTTAATTGATTCTCCGTAAGCCATTATCATACCTTGAATTGTACTGGCAGAAGACGGCAATTTGTAGCCCTCTGATTGGAATAGTGGGCGCATATCGATCGATATGATAAAGTTCCCAAAGGGTATACCATCTTTAGCTAACATTCGAGACACTCTTTCCTTCATCTTTTTTCAGATGAAAAAAAATCTATAATTTTCATTTGCTTAGGGAGCACAGAAGAACGACTAACATCTAAGCGCTTAGCAATAGAACTAAACGAAATACTCGAGCTGCTGTGGTACTAGCTTTCATTTCCTGTGTTATTTTTAATAGCCCAGCAGGGCGGGGAATCCCCGACTCGTCGACCAAAAATACGGCAGTTCATTGTTTGCTATCCCGCAAATCCAGCGGATCCGCGAGATCGATGGGCTCAATCCCACAGGTTTGCGGGATTAAAGTTTTAGTGCGGGATTGGATTCCCTAATTAGTACCTATCCATAAACATTGTTAGTTACAAATAACTAAGTTGCTTATTGCTGAAATCAAAAATTTTACACTCTACATCTCGTAAACCATATAAGTTACAGAGATGGTTAAATTAGAAAAAATTCTCGCTCTACTAAATTCTACAACATTGTGTTTTCAAATTAAAAAAACTCTGAATACTGAAGATATTTGGGCCAAACCGCATTTTTGAGATTTCGTTTTTATTTTTTTCTGACTCTATTTGAAGAGACATTTGCCATTTTTTCTTCTCTACGGGTTGGTGTAATTAAATTTGTAATCAGACGTTTCGTTTTTTCAATACCATCATCAACTTTGGTTTTTTAAATAGTCGATACATTTTTTTTATAATTTTATTTTTTATAATTCAATGACGGATTACACCTATTATTATAACACGTTTCTTATAAAGTAATTACTGAAAAGGCAAGCACGTACCAATTGGCGTAATCAGAAAATATGTTCGGGGGGGAGGGGGCTTAGCGGGCGTAGTGGAATAAAAAATGTTGCAATTACACTTGATCCGAGCTCCTGCAGCCCCCCCCTATAATTTTCCGGCTACGTCACTGCATGTACCAAAGTATGCAGATAAAATGAATTCCATTTTATAAGAATAATTGGTTGATTAATCTCTAGAAAAATAATAATTGTTCCGGTAATAAAATGATCTCATTAAAATTACTTTTTGTCGTATTAATTGGGTAAACTTTAGAATAAATTAAAACAAGCAATTTATTCATGTTTATTGTTAGTTTTAACAATAATTATTAACACAAATAATGCTAATTATATTTTAATTACATACAATAGAATTTTTGCGTTTGCTGCTTATTAAGCTCTTCAACTGGAGATTTAAAACAATTTTGGTTGCTATATAGTTTACCTGTTTCGGAAAAATATGTTTTAGCCAACATTTTTTTGTTCTATGTAGGAACGAGTTATCCAAAACGGGATAGTTTAGGAATTAGTATAAAAGGGACAATTGAAAATTCATGTTTAAAGATTGCCGACATTAAACAGCCAACAGTTAAAAAATGGGTTATTCTACACGAAATGCGGTTTTACTCATCGAAAAGCTAGATAAAACGTTAGTATACCGTGTGTAACAGGATCATGGTACACCCCCGTATATCCGTTAGTTTTAAAGGTAATTGATTGAAACTTGGGATATCCCATATACATAATAAGCGGCATTTTTTGACCTACAAAGGTTTTTTTTTTTCACTTCCGGTTTCGCCGGAAGTGACACCAACTTTCGATTTTTAAATGGAACACCCTGTATATTATTACATTTTTGAATTCGGCATAATTTTCTGAATCCAATGATACTACAAAAGTGACATTTCAAGCGTAAAAAATATTTATTATTTAATTTTTAATTTTCCATTTAAGTGTGCCATGACGGTTCCGATTTATTCCATTTGATCTGTCTAATGCTAGAAAAATTAAAATCCCGTCAAAAATAGTAAATTGCGTTTTTTATAAGCAAATAAGTAGTGTAGAAATGGGAAATGACCTTCTCCCCCCACTCCTTCCATTGACCTTGACCGCGAAGGTGGGCAGGTGTTTATTTGACCTTGACCTTGAATGGGTGCAGGTGTTTTTTTGTGTGATGTCATATGACCTTGACCATGTACGTTTGCAGGTGTTTATTTATGACCTTGACCATATTCGAGGTCACTGGTTATATTGATGACCTTGACCATGTACGTTTGCAGGTGTTTATTTATGACCTTGACCATGATGGTATGTTTTTCCCATGAAGTGGTTACTCCCCCTGCCATTAATTTTTTTATTTCATCGACCTTGAAAACTCCAATAAAAGATGGTTCAGTTAGCAAGATATTCATAGTCACACAAGCATAGCAGCCCATAAACTGTTACCTTAAAAAGTGGTGAATAGTAATATTTCGTTTGTGGTGTGTATTCCAACAGTGTCTATTAAAGGTATTTTAAATTATTTTATTACATATTTCAATAATGAGCATTTCACAGCAGACCTTGAGTGAAATTAATAATATGATAAACAAAGAAATGGAGTTTCCTGAACGTAAAAGACTTTCAACTTTGGATGTGGGAAAAGTTTACACCATTAAAAAAATGATTCCAGCGACAACACGCTTTGGTAAAAGTATTGTTGTCACACTATTTGATTCGCTAAACAATGTGATATTTCAAACATTTTTACCAAAACGTGTAGCTGAAACTTTTACCGAGGATATTATAGAGGGCATAAATATGTCTGATAATAAATATACTTTAACATATTTGGGGCTAAGTTCAAATGTTACTTCTGGGGGTAATGCACGAGCATTAATTAATTTTGGGTCTTTGGAATAAACTTTTTTCTTTTTTAATTTTTTATATTGTTTATCATATTAGTTTAGTACTTATTGCTTGAATATGTAAAAAAATAGTTGTACACTTGAAGCACCTCCACAATCGCTTAAAATATTATCTATTTAAGATGTGTGACGATAAAGATACGGTCAGAGTTGCCCAAGATGCATATTTTACTGAACTATCGTTGAAATTACGAAAAATGGCTCAAGATGCTCTAGATGACTCAACACATGACAAACCCGGTTTGGGTTTGAGTTTAACGGAGTACAAGAAAAACATGATGGATGCAATTCGTTTTCGAGTTGGAGCTCATCTTTGCGAACAATTCCTATATGGGTCCATTGGTTTAGATGAAATTTGTTCCGGTATGTACCTTGAACGACTGGAAGAGTTCTTTATCAAAATACCACATATTTCCAAAGAAATATTGCTAAATTATGGTTTAATCGCCGATGACGACACCGACGACGATGACGACGACGACGACGACGAGGATGAGGATTCTAGTTTTGGAGGAAGAAAAGAAGAAGAAGAAACTAAAGAAGACGAAGAAGATGAAAAAGACAAAGAATACATTTTCTCGTATGCGTGTTGTGGTGGCGGTGGTAGTAATGTAACAGTAATCAATGATTGGTGCCCCAAATGTTTTTAACCAATTTATTGTAATGTTTAAAAATATAAAATTGTAAATAAATTGTATGTAGCAAAATTATTGTTTGTTTTTTCTCAACATATATAAGCGGATATCATAAGAAAAATGACTTAGTTGAAAATAAAAATGGGTCGTGTTAACAACACAATCGACAAATTTGGTCGTCAAAGAGTGAATGAAAAAGTTCAACTACTCCGCGGTATACCAGGTAATGGTTTTAAACTAACCTCTGACGGACAATATGATATCGAAGGAAAATGTTTATCAAATGTTGCTCAACCAACTAAAGATAATGATGCAGCAACTCGACTATATGTTTTTGAAGAACTGTACAAATCACGAAAACAGCTTTTTGATATAATCAATAAAGATTTCTTTGGGCTCTTTGATAGAAAGCAAGAAGATTTTGAAGAAAAAAATAATAAGCTTCTGGCAGCTCTTGAACATCGAGTTGATAACCTTGAGAAGAGTCTGACAAAGATGCCCATCCACTTGGTATTAGATAAAGATCACTCAAAAAAGAAAGGTCATAAGTGAGGGACATCTGTATTGTATAAAAACTAGAACCCAAAATCCGATAACTCAGTTTACTTCTACCATTCATACATCGAGTTTAATAAATTTTGCTCAAAAATGACTTCTAAATCACAAACAACGCTGGTCTATCCATTTTCTGTAAATGGACGTCAAATGTGTGTCAACTGTGAACATTTCGAAATTATCGGAGGAAAAAGGGGTTTTTGTGATTGGTGTGAAAAGGAGTTTCCTCCGAAACAGCAGGAAGAACAATCTCCAGCAAGACCAGAACAAGAGCGGCAAGAACAACAACAACACCAGCAACAAGATCATTCACCATCAACACCTGCAATACCGAATGCTTCACTCGAGCCATCAACTGACGAATTTTGCGATGCTCCGCTCGACACATCAGACGAGGAATTTTGGGATAGTGATAGTGATCACACTGATGATGAGGAGGAGGAACAACGTATCCGCAGTATATGTTTATCCAAGGATGAGCTTCGCCAATTTGGTTATAACCCCTAGGTTAACTTATTAATATTTTTCTTTTTTGTTCTTCTTGTAAAAATATTATTATATAATAAAAAATATATTACTTTTATATCTGTTTTTTATTTTAAATATTATCAGTTACAAATCGTTCCTGATATATTTTATTTCTATAGTACATGTAAAATAAAATACAATTTTGCAAATTATATGTTTATTTTTTACTAGTGTTACACAATATATTTAAATATTTTTTTATACAATATCAGACTTATCTATCCAAGAGTTAGCCTGGTTTGAAAATCCTAACCATTTTACAAACAATTGATCAGTGTGATTTTTCTTACGTTTTCTTAGAATTTTTTCCACTAAATAAACACCTGGACTATTTGTTTTTTGCAATTCTGGTTCGTAAAAACACCCTTTAATCGGTTGACCTTCTTCTAACGACTTCAATAGGTATGTTGGTGGGTTAGTTACATTAACTTTGGATATTTTAAATAGTTCAGTTGACCATGAGGGGGTATATCCTTTATCAAATATGCTCTTATACTTGCTAATGCGAACAATATCACCCAAACGATATTTTCTTTTCTTCGGAACAATTTTCAAATAATTGTATGCATTAATTTGTGTATTTTCTTTCACATCTTTCGGTTTCATTCCAATCGTACGATGTTTGGCGTTGTTATAGGCTTTCGTTATAGATGGTAAAATTTGTAACCATCTGTACGATCCTCTTGCTGAAAATTGCTTATATAACTTGTTTTTTAAAGTTCGTATAACACGTTCTACAATGGCTGCTTTCTTCGTGCTATAGGTAGAATAATGGTTTATGTTATATTTTCTCATAAGAGCTTGAAAGTTGCTATTGTAAAACTCTTTTCCTTGATCGCTTTGTAAATTAGTTGGAGTAAATGAAGCCTCTTCAATAATGCTTTTCATTGCATTAGTAACTTCAACACCGGTCTTATTTTTAACAGCTCTCGTGTACACAAATTTTGAATAACAATTTATGCAGACGACAATATAACGATAACCGTCGTTTTCATTAGCATATTGTTGCATTTCTGCCAAATCAATTTGCCACAAATCCTTATACCCTTTTATTATGGTGTGTCTTCTGGCGAAGTTTTTTCTTGCATTTCGATGTAGTTCATTTACAATTTTAAGCTTTTCGGGGCTAGGATCCATAGTATAGTATGTCTCATTCATCACTGATCAATATAACTGATTGCAATTACTTAATATATAATTCCTTCCTCTCGAAGCTCCTCAATAATTGACATAATTTCATTATCATGCCCAGTATGTCCTGCTACTTTTGAACTCCACAATAATCGTAATCGATCCACCAACTCACTGGGTTTATTCCAATAGACATATTGAGATGACTTTGAAGATAATGTCTTATTTACTGGCAAGTAAATTTTAGATTTTTTCTTTTGTCGCACTCCAGCACCAAGTTTAGTTCCCTGCATTAGCGGTTTTATAATTTGTCTATATTTTGGCCATCGAGTTTCCCGTAAACCATTACTTTTGTCGTAATGATTGTATGCTGCATTTGTCATATCCAAAATATCTTTGTATGTTTGCAGAGTGTCTTTATTCAAATCGTCTTCATGGCCCAGTAGTGGTGGTGATTTTAGGAAAATCAAATCATAAAGCTCTTTTGTTCCATTAAATATAGCAATATTTCTCTCCTTTTTATATAAACTAATGTTCCCATTGGAGAAACGTACTTCGACATTTCCGATATATGTTTTGTCTTTATTTGTTTTTGTTTTTGAGTCATAATGAACACCGTAAATGTTGTCATAATAGGATGGATGCCTTTGTAACCCTGTTAGATAGGTGCGAATACTTTTAAAAGATGTCCTCTCAATAGAACTAGTTTCATTAGATGTTGGTGTGGATTGCCTTGATGGAGATGGTGTTGCAAATACTGACGACTCATACAATTTATGTTTTGGGGTAGATGTTTCAACTGGCGCCATGAGTAATTCATCAAATATTTCTGTATTTGGATTAATTGATATATCTGCATTATCCATTGTTGTGTTTAAACCGTAACGACTTCCAGGTTTACTTGTAGAAATTGATTTTTGGGTTAATGTTGGCTGTGGTGACTGTTTCTGCTGCTGCTGCTGCTGCTGCTGCTGCTGCTGCGGATGCGGTTGCTGTTGTTTTAGTGACTGTTTTTGTGGTTGTTGTTTCTGCTTCACTGCATTTGATATTGATGTCAACGGTTTAGTAATCGGTTCATAAAACTTTTCTAAATCGACATGATATTGAGATTTAGCTGCTTTGATTTGCTTAAATTTTTTCTTTACAGCATTGGTTGTTTCAACCAGTTTACGTTTTAAATCGATTTCTTCACTCATGGTGTCTTCAAATTAACGGACAATGATGGAATGAGGGTTTATTGCTATTTCTATAAATATATATAGCTATCAAATCCCTTGCGATATCTTCCCGAATTAACATCACTATCTTTATCGATAACTAAAAAACCATACTTATTGTCCCAACATTTAGAACACATGTCTTGAAATTGCGGAAACGTTAGATCAGGTGAAACATGATCAGAAAATATGTGTCGCATATTCAGCTCGTCCTGTTTAAACATTATAATGAAGTTTGCATTATCACGTACAAGTTGTTTTGGAACACGTGAATATGTTTGGGCTAAGTAAAAAGCATCCACATTTTTGTGTCGTCCCATACTAAAATATGATCTTATAACATCCTGTTTTTCACACATGACATCATCAAAAATAAATACAGAGTTTGGCTTTGCATCTGACGGTTGCACTATATTATTTCCATCGCTGAAAGTGTAGTAGCCAAGACCTTTAATTGGTGATAGGATTTTTCTCAAATACTCATATTTGGGTTGATACAGCGACTTTGAGAAAATATACACATTTTCAAAACGCAATCCCAACGGGTGTGTTAACAGCGATATCATAACATTGGTTTTTCCACAATTCGACGGTCCAATTAGCAACCCACGTATAGATGATGGAAGCAGCGGTCCATGTCTTCTTAAACATTTCTGATCGTGTCCTGACCCAACCTTGACATCAAGATTATCAACTGGTAGTTTTTGCTTAAGCTTGACAATTCTCATTTTAACTATATTTTATAGTGATTTTCACGTATGCAATCATTTAGATGTCATCAGTCAAGCGAAGTGGTCGCTATCGGTTATCAAGTAAGACTGGAGCTGGTATTGTTAATTCAGCAATTAATAGGTTACCAATTGAGTTACATATACCCGGTTATCAGTATTGTGGACCTGGGACCAAAGTAATAAAACGTGTTCAACGTGGTGATCAGGGAATTAATCCATTAGATGCTGCTTGCAAAAAACACGATTTAGCATATTTGCATAACAGTGAGGATTTAAGTGCACGACACCAAGCCGATTACGAACTCGAACAAAGTGCTTGGAAAAGAGTAAAATCTAAGGAGGCTAGTTTACGGGAAAAGGCTGCAGCTTGGTTAGTAACTAACGTCATGAAAGCAAAACAACGTTTTGGTATGGGAGTGCCATCGACTAAACAAAATAAACGCCGTTCAAAGGTTTCCAAAGGAAAAAAGAGGGGCAATAAGCGTCGTCGTCGTCATCATCAACAAAAACCCAAGAAAGCATTTGGATCAGCTATTAGACAACCAATTCGATCGCAATTAATGAAATCTGGAGAAAAGAAGAGCCTTGAAAAAAATCTTATGAAAACATCAAAAATAGCTATTACAGCTGCACGTAAATCCTTAAAAGCAGCTGGTGGTAAACGAAAAATTCGCACCCCTAGAATTATACCAATCCCCAAAACTGGTGGGATATTACCTCTAATACCGATATTTGCAGGGCTATCAGCTTTGGGTTCCTTAGCTGGTGGAGCAGCTGGTATTGTGCGTGCTTTAAAAACTGTAAAAAATGCAGGCACAGAAAAAACCGGTGCTACCTTGCGTTTGTGTTCAAAAGGAAATGGTTTGTTTCTTAAGCCATATCGTACAGGTATGGGATTATTTCTAAGCAATAGCAATGGAAAATCAAAAAACTAATTGAATCCCTGCCTCGAAGACCACTATCCAATATTGATATAGAAAAGTTTGCTGCAAAGATGAAAATACCACATTTTAGAGGGGTTTATATGAGAGATTCACTGCCAGTGCGAGGACCCAAACGTTATGAAGCTGCAATTATTAATTGGGTAGCATATAGAAAAAAAAATATAAATGTAAAATATTTTGATAGCTTTGGTGATTTACCACCACCTACCGAATTGGTGCGCTATCTACAACGGGGATCCGAAGCATCAAGGAAAATCTACTATACATATGACCGCCAACAAGAATTCGGTACAGTCTGGTGTGGACATTTGTGTTTGAAGTTTCTCTCTCAAAATTAAAAAAAAATATATAATGGCAGCAGCGTGTGTGACACCAAAAGTGGATCGTGATAACTACACAAAAATGCTATTGTCGCTTAAAGCATATAGTCAAGTAGGTGGGCTGAGAAACATGTCAGCAAGACAGTTAGAAAATATGCCAAAGGAAGTGATGATTGCGTTAGCCTCAGATGAAATCGCACTCGTTTGGAATAAGCTACCTGAACATATGAAAAGTGACAAAGAATTGTTAAAATATCAATACTGTAACGAACATTATAACAACGAAAATAAATCAGATGTGGATGAAGGAGATGGACCAGCACCAAAAAAGTTATTTTGTTGTTATTGTAAAATCAAGGATGTAAAAATAACATATGAAACAGCTAAAGATGGATTGATGCATAGTCTAAACCCAATTAATTGCTGTAAACAACAATAAATAAGCCCGCATACTATGCTTCGATAGCAGTCATGTCTTACACATTCACGCTAACAGGACACAGAAGTGTTATAAGTGCGGATTTTTATCCACCCATCGAATTGAATTCAACGCATAAGTATGGTCTTGCATTGTTGGGATTTTACACTTATAATTCAATTTTTAACGTTGATGAAAGTAACAATTTGTTTGCATACATGAAAAATGATGGTCAAAAACCAATACAATTATGGATTCCACCAGGAGCTTACGAAATTAATGAAATTTCCAAAGCGATGCACACAAGTTTAAAGCAATCCTGCAAACAAGACAAATGTGATATATTATTTTCATTGGAGGCCAACAATAATACATTAAAATGTGAACTCAAGTCGTCGCTCAACATTGATTTCAGAGGAAAAAACACTATTGGTGGATTATTAGGCTTTGGACCGGTTGTGTTAAAAAGTGGAAAACTACATAAATCAACTAGTAATGTGGACATAATGAAAGTGCGTATTATAAGGGTGGATTGTAACATAACTTCAGGAGCATATTTGAACTCAAGACAAAGCCACACATTATTCGAATTCGATGTTGATGTTGAGCCAGGTTACAAAATTTCAAAAGAACCTCAAAATATTATTTATATGCCGATAATGCCTGAGGGACGTCAGTCAATAGACAACATTACTCTACGCATCTTGGATGATAACGGTGATCTGATAAATTTTCAAGGTGAAAAAATTATAGTTAAAGTGGAATTGAAAAAAATATTATAAATATGGGTTTTTGCTTCAATCGTCCACTGAATATGCTGTCCAACACTCAAGCTTCAACTGCACAACATAAAAGAAAACATATTACACAGACCAAGATCATTCACAATCCAGACGTTAGATTGAAAAGACGTTTAGCTCGTAAGCAGCTCTCTGCAAAAGACCGTAAATTTCTACAATCCATTGGTTTAAGAGTACGAAATTAAAATATGGCCAGTACCAGTGACAAAATTGAGGTTTTTACCGAACCCATTTTTGATAATTCCATTGTCAGCTTACAAGAGCACACATATAAGCCGTATGGTTCTCCGACGTTTAGCAACTCTGATGAAATTCGCATTCCAGTACACTTTCAAGACATTATTTTGGATATATCAGACAGCTACATATACATCGAAGGAACTTTCAAATCTAGTGATGTTACTAAACACTGTTACTTATCAAATAATGCAATCGCTTTCCTCTTCGACGAAATACGTTATGAAATGGCTGGGGAACAAGTTGCTGTTGTTCGAAAACCTGGAATTACTTCAACGTTGAAAACTATGGCATCATTGGGTGCAACCCAACAAAAAAGTCTTATGGCCTGTGGATGGGGTTTGGATGAAAAAAACCAAGGTATATTTGATTCTACAAGTAAAGTGTTCTCTGGAAAGCTACCTCTAAAATATCTGATGGGATTTGCTGAAGATTATTCGAAGGGCATATTTAATATTAAGCAAGAGTTGATTTTAATTATCGCCCGCACTTTTTCCAACTGCTACATTGGTGAAGTTGATGCTGATATTACTATTGAAAAGATTGAGTGGAAAATCCGTCATATTATTCCAGATGACCGACAAAAATTGAAAATATTGTCCCGTATCAATAAAGGTGGAAGTAATGTAAACATTCCAATGGCATATCGCAAATGGGATCTTTACGAATTACCTGCTTTGCGACAAACATCATCCGACGTGTGGGCCTTAAGAACAAGTGCGAGCTTGGAAAGGCCGAGATATTTGATTATTGGATTCCAGACAAGCACTTTTTCTGACAATAGAGAAAAGAATGCCACTGAATTTACTACAGCCGATATCAGTGACATTCGACTCTACCTTAACTCGACAGTATTTCCTTATGAAAGATGGAATTTGGATTTTACGAAAAAACTATATGCGCCAGCATATTACAGTTACGAAAATTTCCAAATGAGCTACTATCAACGAGAACTTAATGACCCGATGATGAGTTTTTCCGAATATATCAAAAATCCTGTATTCATCATAGATTGTAATCATCAAGCAGAGGCGTTGAAATCATCTACTGTGGACGTGAAGTTGGAGTTTGAAACACGCAAAAGCAAATTTCCAAAAGACACTAAAGTGTATGCATTAGTTATTCACGATGCATATTTTAGCTACAATATACTAAATGGCTCTGTTAGCAATAAGTCAATGTATTAATTATTATTTATGTAATAGTAAAAATAAACTGGTAAACTAGATACTCTGTGTTTTATTCATGTTACTATGCATAGAAAGTATTTTCAAGGCTACAACGCTCAGGGTCAACGGTTGCAAGGATTCGAGAGAGAGAGAATTTGTAGTGTTGGTGGTGGTGGTGAAGGTCGAAAACTTGTATTTAAGCAGGGGATAATGGGTGAAAAATTCATTCTACTTTACGATGTCGTCTAATTCAGATCAGGGATATTCGACGAACAGTTCTGACGATGACATGCCTGCTTCACGGGTCCAACAAAGAAGGGTACGCCGGCGACGTAGGTTAAGGCCGCGGTTCTGCATTGTGTAGTCATATGTGAAATGGGGCGAGCACGTCTCATTATGTATGCATTGCCACATAACGAGCTTTGGTGGTTTGATGAACGTAGATTTCATTCAAAGTCATCTTACGACTGCGATGATACGCAACGCGCGAAGTCATTCACGCTGTGTTTTGTGTCGCGAAAGACTTTTTACAGTCTTTCACCAAGACTCTTGCATTATCTGCAATAGAATTCAGTAAATTATATTGCAGATAATACAATATATCGGCCTTCCCTACCGACCGCTACGAACCCAGACATTCCCTGGTCCATTGTAGGACAACTGCCACCCCCGGTCCTACTTAGGACCACAAAAGACTTTTATGTAGATTAGTTGTATGTCACAGAGTGACATAGTTGTTCTTGGTTAAGAAAACCTTTCTTGGCTAAGAAGAATTATGTTACTCTGGTAAATACATAATAAGCTGTCGCGGTGAATGTAAAAAATTCTTTTTGACCACCTTTAATTTTACCAAACTCCATTCCCTTTCCTGTGGCAAGAGAACATAGTAAAAATATGTGGTCTTTACCTAGCCGTAAGAAAAAACATGATATGATCAAAACGCTCATTTAGAATTACAAAAATCATACATTCTTTGCTAATACATCCCGAGTGACATAATTTTCAAACAAGAAATGTATTCTTGAAGAAAATATATTGTCACATACTTGGTGACCATCTAACTACAATGAAAGTATTTTGTAGCCCTGAAAAGGGCTGATTTTTGGTGATGGAAAGGAGAAACCTAGAGTGGTTGGTGTCCTCTCGCCACCTGGACCGATCGCGGCGCAGGACGCCTATGCGGCGCCGGGCGTCGTTGCCGTCGTTGTTCCCGACGCTCTTCCATTTCTCTGAGGAGAGCATCTCTCTCCTCAGGGCCAAGCTGCCACGGTGGTTCCTCCACCACCTCTATCGGTTCAGTCATTACCACCACCGGCTCAGGTTCTGGTGGCGGCCTGGGAGTCGGTGGTACTGCAAGTACCGGCTTTTTTGCGTTTTTGACGCCCCAATCCTCCCAATACTTCGCTATTTTCTCGTCTCTGCTAGAGTTCGTCATCAAGCGACACTTGTTGCAACGGTAGGACGACATATCGAAGAGAGTGAAGAAATATTTTTATTGTGTTATTAAGTTCCTACATTTAGGTGGAACGTCGGCTGGTTATTACACCTAACGCCATCTATTAAAACTTTTTTGTGTGTAAACTTTTATTTCACAAAATATTTTTTGTGGTATTAAAATCGATTTATTTATTATATATTTTTATCAATAGATGGCGCTGATATAAAAACCCTAAAGTTGCTTTTTTTAAAAAAAATTTTTTTTTCTGTTTATAGTCAATAAGAATTCATTACTATTTTATTCTTAGGTTTTTTTTCATCAGAGTAATATTAAGGAAGTTATAGTTCGCAGTAGATACCTAATATACAGTAAATTATCCCGTTTCTTTTTAGTAGACTAAAAATGTCTTTCACCAATGAATGCTCAATATTGTGGAGTATTTTAAATAAAACAATATAAAAATAATAAAAGATATATTCAGTAGTAATCTTTTTTTTATTACAGCCGTAGTACAGTAGTGTAGAAATGGGAAGTGACTACCAAACTATACCTAAATTCTAACCTAATAAACATTTCAGAAAAGGAATTTCCTTTCGTTTCGTCAGATCCATCCCTAGACGCGTTTCGCCATATCGTGGCTCATCAGTAGAGCTAGGATCTGACGAACGAAAGGAGACCTACTAAACATTACTATTATACAAATCTAATTTATTTTTATACTTGCTAATATTCTTTTTAACTAAACCTAACTGTTCCTGTAACTGTCTTATTTTAGTTTCAATGTCCACCACTTCTTTTTCACCGCACACTATCTTGTCCTTCCACATATTCCGCACATTAACAATTGTTTTTATGGCCTCCCGCTCCTGCTCCTGGCTGTAGGCCATCAACCACTCCGGTGTATTTGATGGCGACGGCGGCGGCGGCGATGGCGATGCTGCGGGTGATGATACTGGCGTTACATCCTCAAATATTTTTTTCGACCGGCTCTTACCCGCTCGTCTACCTGACTTGCAGATAATTGGAGACAGCGGACGCTCCATGGATGCCGGCGATGGTAGTCGTTTAGGAATTGAAGGTTCCGCAACTATTGGTTTTATTTGACTGTTTTTTTTCTTTTCTAGCCAGTCTGGCAACACTGCGCATTTCGCTGGTTTTCGAAATGTAAATTTCTTCCTCTTGCAGCTGCTGCCAGACGATGTTGTTGGCTGTGGCTCCACCATCTCTTGCCTAGTTCGCTTACTCGCATAAAACGTCTTGGCCTCCTTTGTTACATCCCCCGATGGCAACGTAAGCAACGTATGGAGTTTGCTGGGAACCTTCGCTTCCTTTACCACTATATCGCTTACAATATTTACTTTGGGTTCTTGCTGTTTGAACCCGCCCTCCAATAGCTTGTCAATTGCTTCGGACGCTAGCCGGTCTAGGTCCTCATCACCCCACACATCGTCACATTCCCTATTTAATTCTTCTTGGGTATTCTTCCCAAACATATCGCTAACATCTAAACTCGGTAAACTCATTTTAATAAACTGACTTAACACAAACTACTCGAACGACTTGAAAATTTATACTGAAGAAATAGGACTGGTGTATATTCTTTTATGCGCACCTCCCCACTACATACCAACCCCCACCCCTGTTCTCTCTCTCTTACAATACAACTCCCTCTCAAGGTTCAGATCCGTCCTTGTGTTATAATATATTTTTCTTGAAGTATGTATTTATTTTTAAGACTTATGTGAACCAATGTATTTTACACAATATATTTCCAAGGTTAAAATGTGTCCTCGATGTAATTTTAAAGGTTACAATGCTATTGGGATAATATTTAATAAAACAATGTTTTTTACGGCAAATTTTGGTTTTATTAATATCTTTAGTCTCTTCTGTCTCTCTTTCAAGGGTATAATACATCCTTGTAAATGCAATGTTCTCAAGGTTCAGATATAACCTTGTGTTATATTAGACTTTTCTTTAAAATATATATATTTGGTTTCAAGGTTTACGTGAATAGGTGTATTATGCACATTATATTGTCAGGGCTGAAATGTGTCCTCGAAGTAATTTTTAAGGTTACAAATTCTGTATATAGATGCAGACATTTAGCACGGAATTATTAGATATTTCTTTACCATTTCATTACAAACATCGTAGACATTATGCTGCCAATCGACCAAGAACCAAACTTTTCATCAAACAAGTATGAACAACCGCAAAAGGGGTTTCACGCTATATGTGTAAGGTGTAAACGAAACGATTTGTATTGGCATCATAACAGCCGCATTAGTTATGTTGACTTTCTTAGAATACAAATAATTCGATGTGCTGTTTGTGGTATGCAGATGTACCAACATCCCCGTCCAGTAAGACAATCAGATATGGAGAGAAGAAGATGGGTGTTGAAAGAAGTGTATAATAAATTGTCCAATTAATTTTGTATATATATTAAATAAAACTAAATTGTTTGCTGCAACGTTGTGTTTTATTATTATTTTTAGTTCTTTAATATAACATATTATGTAAAAATGTTATTGTATAAATATTAACAATTTGTAAATATAAAATAAAATCTGAACAAATAATACAAATAAATGAGCTGCCTAATATTACGTTATATAAGGTATGAATTTTCCAGTTTATTATTTAAATGCCTCAATGACACGCAGTAAATTTTCTAAATTACTTTCCGGATCTGAATTATAAAAGTCAATGTCGGCGTGACCCCAAGGTAGAGTTTTTGTTGTTAACGGAATAACATAACGTTTATCGTCGTTGTGGGACAGGGCGATTTTATTTATTACTTGTGTGTATACATCATGTAACACACTGCGAAAAGTTTTCATTTTTCTAAAAATTAAACCGCCCTGTTCCACAACTTTTCGATAATCTTCTAGATGAAGTTCCTTTTCGATAACTGATTTTTTTATACCTTTTGCCTTTTTTAATTCCGCATTCTTAGACTTCACATAGTAAGCCTTGGCTCCGGTACCATAAAAACCAATTATCGGGTCACATGGAAATTCATCTTTCATCTTACCCGGAACCGAAATACTTTTTGTAATATTAAATTCATTGTTTTCAGGAAAATTTGAAGTATCGAATCTCTCAGGATTTTCGGCTATCACGCGATAAAAGTCATCACAAAATACTTTTAATATTAGCGAATCCGTGTCGGTGTACAGTAAAGAAGCATCATTACCAAACTTTTTTTTAATAAAATTGTAAAAAAAATCATAAATGACTGTTTTTGAAATGTCTAAAATGGAAAACCCAATATATATTGGTTTGTTGTAAATAATTTTTAATTTATCCATGTGAATAGCAACAAAATCTTTTGAAAATATTGATCGACTATTGAAGTTAGGTCGAGCAATTAATGCTCTAGCCCCAACTTTCCCTCTAGCATTGTCCCAATGAGTTATTAGTTTAATATCTTTTCGTTTTTCAACGTTTTCCATGGTTTTACCGAAAATCGCATTAATAATTAGTTTAAACAAATCTTTACCAAATTTTGATTTTGCAGAGTTGCGTAAACTAGTATTAAAATCAATATATGTTTTAAGCCACGTTGATTGATTAAATTTCAAAATTCTGTGGGTCCGCATTACCATAAGGCCGTTGTTAATGGCTTGTTTTAGGGTTCTGTAATGAACAATATACTTTTTTTTATCATTTAAATTCGGAATTAATTTTGGTAACTTTGCTGTCTCCGTTGGTGGTACGATGTTTTCCACCAAAAATGGAAGATCTGAATGTGTATCATGCAATTCTTCTGGATAATGCACATCCACTTCCAAAACGTAGCCTTGTGGGCTATTATCATCTATATTCATAATATTTAGATCTAAAATTTCGCGTTCAGATAACCATCTAAAACCGCCAAATGGTAATGCTTGGGACATACTATGACCGTACAAATTTGTCGCATCTAAGTAAGTGATATAAGATGATGGTTGAGTTGGGTCAAAGTTTGGTAAATGAGAATTATTGGCAATATGTTTTCTTTCTGTACACTGACTTATACCACCGCGAATACCTTTTTGAAAAAAATGAACCTTGTCTATATCGGTCAAAAGCTCTAACTCTACCTTAGTCATGCGCAACATACAGTCAAAACTTAAACTTGGTAAAGTGTAGTATTGCGCAGAATCTAATTTATAAACTTTTAAGCATGTATCGCGAAACTGTTCGAAAACATCACATAACAATAGAACGTCTGATTTTAAATACAAATCGGAATATTCACCCAAATTTTTACACTTAAACACTCGCCATACTTCTCTTGCTCTATCATAGCATTCGTCGCTGATGTGTTCTCCGCGTAATTGGTCATAAAACTGATTTTTCGTTGGAAGATTTGGGTTATTCATCTTTTCAATATTATCAACGTAACTATAAGGAAAAACCCCTTTCTGTCGCATTAAGTTAAATTCCTTGTTATTGACAAAATATTTACGGGTTTCCCTAAACTCATCATTGCTAAGGCCATTACCTAAATTCTCCAACGATGTCGATAAAAATTTAAAGCTATCAATAAAGCGGAGCTTTAAATTTTTTCTTTTTGTTTGACCCGTTTTTTGATCGACATAATCGTGCATGTAAATGCTCTTTGTAAATGATATATATTTCTCCTTACTTTGAGCTATAACATCAATTTTATCCCCATATCTGCATAATTCCTTGATGAACATGTGACTATCATAACCACTTAAATTATGAAATATTATGGGGATGAAATTGGGTATTTTATAATTTAAATTACAAACGGAATGTGCAGCACCAAATCTTTTTTTACCCGTTATATGGCAATGATCTTTAACTTTCTCTTTAACGTCTTGGAATGGCATTTCGCAAATACTACAAATGGTAGCATTTTCAAAATCCTCTCTCTCCTCACGCGTCAATTTAGCCATAGGAACGATATCTTTTAAATATGTATTGTAAAGGTGTCTTAAATCGGTTTCGATACGATCAACGAAAACTTTCGCTGCATCGTCTCCACGGTATAGCTCAAATTTCGAAATAGAATCATCAAAAGAACATTTAATAAGATAGGCAAAAGAATAAGGTTCATGCTTTAGATTTTCAACTGTGTAAGATTTTTGGGGGTTTGGTTCTACTGTTTCAACGGGTTTTAGAACAGATTCAAAATCCGCGTAAACAACAAATGGAACTCTCATTTGCTTCTCAATACCCTCAAATTTTAAAATATTTTCCGGAACACTTTTACCAAATTTATCGACTTTTACATCTGTTGAAGGTGTCAGCGTAAAGATATGCTTACAATCATTTTGTTGGTGTAACATTAAAGTTGATGGTGAAATAAAGTGAATAAGGCAGCCATCGCAAAAGTATAATTTATCGTGATGTTTGGAAATTTGACTGGAAACTAAGCGAGACAAATCAGTTATCCAGCAGTAGTGGTTTTTAACACAGTTGTCGTCACAAACATGTTCACTGTCACCTACACCATCATCTTTAACATTACAATCTTTAGTAATAAGCAACAAATTTACATGTTTTTGTAGTTTCTTTGGTGCATATCTTAACGGACCGACAACTTCGTATTTAATTTCATTATTTTCAAACCGCGACTCTAATCCATATACATTGACTGAAATATTATTTAAATCCTCAAATTTTGAAATATCGCGCAATTTAACTGGAAAAGTCATACCTGTAAAATTTAACACTGTTGAGAAATGGGGGTATGAAGTAACCTGTGCCCGCATCATGGCTGCTGGAAACAAAGCTGACGTTATGGCCCAGGCAAAACAGCACTCATCCCTATTCATAATGTTCACAACAGCCCTTTTAAGTTCAATAAACCTCGGCAACTTCACATACGAGGAACCACCCAACGGTGAGAACTTGTTAATGTTTACCTCAAGATATAAAATTTTTTCCAATGCCCATCCTGAAATCCAAACAAAAAAAATATAAGTAAATTTTCTAATGGATTGCTACGTTTTATTTAATTTTGGTTTAAAATGTTTTTTATTCTTTTAACATACCTGAATCTTTCTCCTGAAATTCCGTAGACTGAACTTTCATTGCCTCCACAAAAGATTGGTAAACATCATCCAAGTCGCTTCCTTCATTTACAATTTCATTACACGTATTGAAGGATTTCTCACTGAAAACGTCCTGTGATGGTAGAAAATATCGTCCGACGACAACCATATTTATTTTAAGAGACCGGTGAACATGCAAAATCTTACTGATTAATTGCATTACTTTTGGTTTAAGTTCTTCAAAAAAGACGGAATAGTCCACATGCTCATTATCACTGCTGATGTGATAAGATGCAATTCTGTTTTTAAAACTGCTTTGCACCAACTGAACACCCGGACACACTGCTACACTTGCCTTACTTTTATGTTGTATTGTTCTTTGATGAGCTGCAACACAATTCTTTGGTATGCTAATATTGCATAGCTCACACGTTTGCATAGCAGATGTTGATGCGGCACCATCAACTTTTCTCCGCTTTTCCGCACCCACACTATCATTAAATCTTGCCACACATGACTCCTTTTGATGACGTGATAAATTATATGTGCGAGTAAACGCAGCACCACATTTTTCACACACATAAGACATTTTACTAAATATATAATAAAGAGAGAGAATGAACTTGCACTGTTGAAGAAAAAATGTACACTGACAAATTTTGCTCCCCCCACCTATTTATAGAGCACACACGACGAAGGTTAGACCACACCTCAAGGTCATCAATATAACAAGTGACCTCGAATATGGACAAGGTCATGCTAGACACAAAACGGCACCCAAGGTCAAGGTCACAAATAAACACCTGCAAACGTACATGGTCAAGGTCATATGACATCACACAAAAAACCACCTGCACCCATTCAAGGTCAAGGTCAATGGAAGGAGTGGGGGGAGAAGGTCATTTCCCATTTCTACACTACTCAAATAAAATTCATCGTAATCGTTTTTGGGGTAAAACTCAATTTTTCCAAATGGAACCATATTGGTACCGTGGTACCATTTCTTAGTACTATTAATAAGGAATTTATTCATACCTGGTAATAACATGTGCAATAAATAAAATCAAAATTACAGCTAAAAGAAAATACAATTATTTTGTTCTAATTTAATGCCAAGAGATTACTGAAGTGATTGTATTTATTGCACATGTTATTACCAGGTATGAATAAATTCCTTATTAATAGCACTAAGAAATGGTACCACGGTACCAATACGGTTCCATTTGGAAAAATTGAGTTTTACCCCAAAAACGATTACGATGAATTTTATTTGCTTATAAAAAACGCAATTTAGTATTTTTGATGGGACTTTGATTTTTCTAGCATTAGACAGATCAATTGGAATAAATCGGAACCGTCATGGCACACTTAAATGGAAAATTAAAAATTAAATAATAAATATTTTTTACGCTTGAAATGTCACTTTTGCAGTATCATTGGATTCAGAAAATTATGCAGAATTCAAAAATGTAATAATATACAGGGTGTTCCACTTAAAAATCAAAATTTGGTGTCACTTCCGGCGAAACCGGAAGTGAAAAAAAAATCATTTGTAGGTCAAAAAATGCCGCTAATAATGTATATGGGATATCCCAAGTTTCAATCAATTACCTTTAAAACTAACGGAGATACGGGGGTGTACCATGATCCTGTTACACACGGTATATTATTTCGGGACCCGTGTAAAAATGTCTCTATCCAGAGAATCAGCCATATAATCAGTTTTTTTTATCAGTCGACTCGGACCTATTGGATGATTCTCTGGCTAAGGAAGAAATACATTATGTTGTTTTTTTTCTGGCTTTTCGATTAGGAAAACCGAATTTCGTGCAGAATAACCTATTTTTTTTTTAACTTGTCGAGCCAGGTAGATGCCGGCTAAGCTGTTTGAAGTCGTCAACCTTTAAAAATGAATGTTGATTATTACTTCTATAGTTCTATCTATTAAGCAATATGCAAACCACTATTGTCTTAGATCTCAGTAAGCATGGCAACATAAAAGACAAAGTAAAAACATGAAGTCTTTCTCCTCTAGTTTATTGAAATAATGAAATTATATTCTACATGTTTCAGGTATAGTAACACCCATCATCAGGAAAAAGATACAATGAGAGAGCATTAGTAAATAAAGGAACAAGATTAAATGGTAGTAAACATCGATCGAGCCATGAAAAATAATAAAATTTAAAAACGGATTAAGGATTTAATATTGGTATAATTAGAGACTCGAGGCCAAGTCTTGACACTGGCCGTGGGCAAAAGGTAACAGTGGCAAGAGGGGGCCCGTTTAGGCAGAGAAAAATATAAGAAAAATGGAGACTCATGGGTCCAGAAATCTCATCCCGAGGAAAACAAGGGGAGAGTAAGAAAAGTGGTGTGGAAAGAAAGAAAAATTATTTATTTAAGACTTCCATAAAGGTTACTTGGATGTACCAATTATATTGTAGATATTAATCTTAAGTTAAAATTATAAAAAGTTGGGGGAACTAGTCCAAAAAAAGGACTGGAACCCCGGTGGGTTTTAATTTCAGCATAGCTTAGAAAATATTTTCTCAAATTTGTAATTTTAGTAAAACTTGGAAAAAGAAAACAAGAGTTACTTTGTTAGACCTTAGTCCACACGTGGCCAAAAGGAGGAGGAAGGCCACGTGTGGACTAAGGTCTAACAAAGTATGATGATGGGTGTTACTACACCCGAAACATGTAGAATATAATTTCATTATTTCAATAAACTAGAGGAGAAAGATTTCATGTTTTTACTTACTCCTATAAATTAACTCCACTTTAAGAATGGACTACTTCCTCAAAATAAAAGACAACGCTTACAAAATACAGGGTAAAGCTATGACAAAATAACAATACTGACAAGAAGCAATTGTTTACATCAATAAACTTGTAAAAAATGCTACATAATAATTGCTACTAATTTTGATAAGTTTAATGTTTAAAAAAAATTATTTACTCTTAAATCATCCCCCATATCAAAAAAATACAAGAAAGCGTTTTTATTACAATTAAAGTAAGAATTTATAAAAAAATAACATATAAAAAAATTTAAGTGGTGTAACATAATGTTCCTAAAAAATATCAGAAATAAATTTCATATCGACGCCACTGGTTATCTCTAAGTGTATATTTTACTTTTAAATTAGTTATATAGGGTGATTTCTAAGTTAATACTTCTTCTTTAGCTGTGTATAGAAGTTATTAAAATAAACAAAATTTTCAAATACCTTTTTTCAAAAAACTTAAAAATAAGGTACTTACATTAATTTATTACACTTTGGATCAAATACGGTTCTGCCTAACTTACCCGTTTGATAACATTAAGAAAACTTCTGAGTGTAGGCTGAGCCCGCAAGGAAAAGCGTTCTCCGTATAATCTCAAAGCAGCAGCCGCACTTTGTCGACACACACGTAAATTCGCCTATGGTATCTACTAGCTCATTGTTTCCAAATTTTACCATTTTCACGTGTCACCAATTTGAAATTAACTTGCTTTAGAAAAACACACCGCAGCGGAATACCAAATAACTCACCACCGACCCGTAAATTGCATGACCAATTAATAAGAGATAAGACAAACAACATAAAGTATAGCAGGATACGTTTTGATGACCAGGCCGCACTTAGATTTTTGACTTCTGTATCACGCCTAGTTTTAAGTTTTTTGAAAAAGGTATTTGAAAATGTTGTTTATTATAATGCTTTCTATACACAGCTAAAAAAGAAGTATTATCTTAGAAATCACCCTGTATTTACCCTATGATTTAATTCGCCAAATTGCTTCTAAAAATCTCTACTGGTTTATTAACTATTTAAAAACTCCTAGTTTTTTTTTTTTTAATTTTGGACATCCTGTATTTTCCAAACAAAGCCGTTAAAAAAACATGGTTTATTAAAACTTTTCCTCTTAAAATAATGTCAGCAACCATATCCCGAAGATTGTCAAAGTACTTTTGAATCACCCTGTACTTAATAAATCCTTAATAATAAAAACACAAAATAAAATTACCAGTTTAAACATACCATAAATATATAAATAACAACGAAGGCGCCGATGCATGATGTTCTGAATGCTGGCAGATAACGCTTTCGAAGAAAGGAATATATATTTGCAGAGAGCTTTTGCGCATGCCCGTATTTTAAGGGATATATTTATGATATGACCAGTAATCCCGTTCGAACGTATTTTTTATCCCTAAATTTTAATTGTTTTTCTCCATAGACCATTGGCGTCTGAAATCCTTTATTAGGGATCTAAAACTACAATAATTATAAGATACGCCTTACATTAATTAATTTTTTTGGAGGGTTAATTTGACGTAGGAATAAAATTTTAAACCTCTTTTTTGTTATTAATCAGGGATAAAACCTACTTTCTTGACGCCTTGTACAGTTTTTAACGAAATTTCAGTTCTGGTAAACCACATTTTTTGGGTGAAATTAATTTTAATTATAATTGTCGTTTAACTTGTAAACTCAAATACAAATTAAAACTTTTAATCTACGTGCTTGTTAAGCTACACTGTTGTAAAATAAACAATTTTAAAAATGCGTTTCCGCTTTTTAATTATGAGGTATTATTAATTTTCCGTTTGACTTTTAATTTCATAACAGCACTCTTAAAAATGACTTGGTATTTGGAACTAATTTTTATTTGTTCTCGTGTTTATGTTACCAAAAATAACTATTTTTAGTTAGGAAAACAAAAAAGATTTCTTTCTTGGTTATATTTACCAAAAAATAATGCCATCAGAACAAAGAAAATATCTTGTTTTCATATTAGTTGGCAGAAATAAAATATTTTGTTTAGCTGAATTTTACTCTGTATATATCTTATTTAAATGTTACATCAAGGTTCCTACAAACTTGTATTTATCAATTAAGCTTGTTGTAATAACATATTATGAATTTGTAGTCCCTATCATTTTGTTAATTTTGATTAAGATACATTCTTAGTTACCAGAACTAACTTTTCTTTTCAAGTAATATTATTCTTCATATTTATAACTAACGGCATCAAAAGAGACTTGACGCCCTTGCCCGGTGGGTGACATGTGACATCATTCTAGCCAGGACTGTCAGGAGGTTATGTTTATGATAGGGTGCTTTTGCTGTTCCGTGTCCATTTTTTCATGTTTTTAAGGCAATAATTGGCCATTTTCATGGCCGTGCCCGTGTGGAAAATGGATGTGACAATATTTGGTGTAATTTATTTGTGTTTATTGTCTTTCTTGTGTACGTTCTTATTGGCAGAAGGAAGTTAAATCATAAGTAAGTAAACATATTATTTTTTATCATTGCAGTTGTACATTAGAAAGTTTAAATGAGATTTTTATAAAGCATGGCAAGGTGACCAGATGAGAAATAACTTAAAAATATTTTTTTTGTTTTGTTTTTGTTCTATGTTTCATTTCTATAAAAGAACGTCATATTGATAACTTTTTAATCTGACCAAGTACAACAAATTTCTAGTAGCCGTATTCTTTAAATAGAAAGTCCAGGGGATATTTTTTGTTTTTTAATAATCGCAGTTGCAGATAAGAGTAGGGATAGATGGGGGTTTCACCATCCTCCATTTACTCCAAGGCCTCTGCGCATGCCCAGGCAGTGCGCAGGCGTGTGTCATATGTCATACGTCATCTGTCATGTCACACTCTTGGGCGTGAGCTATTTGGGCATTAGCTACTTGGGGCGTTAGCTACTTTGGCCTTAGCTACTTGAGCGTTGGCTACTTGGGCAATAGTATTCATTATAGGCCACGTGTTTAGGATGACGTCATATTATGTTTAGGAAAAGATGGCGGCTGTCACCTGTCAATTAAGATATATCAAGACCACCTGTCACTTGTCAAATGTTAAAATTGAAATCTAACACGTGGGTCGTGTTCAGGGTGACGTCATAAGTCGTTTAGAGAAAACTTAAAGTCGATCGGCTAGCTGGTTCGAGAGATATAGTTTTTTGCGATTAGGGCCCTTATGGCTAAAGGTGAAATGGGGAAATTTGGCAAACGGGTATAAGATGAGTATACCTATCAGCTAGCGAAGAAATATTTCAAATATCTCAATTAATAACAGAGCTAGATGCATTAAACCATTAGGGCCTTAACACGATAAAGTTGTGCAAAGCACTGGCAATGCTTATTTCTTAGTAGGAATATACTTCGTATAATACGGTATCGTTAAGATTGCGTCATCTCCATTTCCTATATGAGACCAAGGTCAACTGCAGATCAGCTTAATGAACAGTGGAACAGCTAAATGAACAGTTAAATGAACAGTGGAACAGCTAAATGAACAGCTAAATGAACAGTGGAACAGCTAAATGAACAGTGGAACAGCTAAATGAACAGTGGAACAGTTAAATTAACAGCAGTTAAACGGATCAACAGCACATCGGGTCAAGGCGCGTTCTTCCTATGATAGCAGGAAAGGGGGGAAGAGGAGGAGGAGGAAAATCAATGATAGACGATAATTTCAGTAAAAACCTTTATTTCCCACTAATATTACAATAACTAATATATAACCTAATTAATATCTAACCTAATTAATATCTAAACTACTTATTTAAGAATAATCGGTCATATTTAATCACTGTCCTCGTCCGAATTATCAATGCCATTTTTACTGTATTCACCAAAATTCTCAATGCTACATTCTGCAAAACGAATTAGCTCCAACGCATCCGTTTGATCCTCAGGCACAAATTTTTTTAAAGATATCATCTGCTTAAAAAACTCATTATCTAAAAGTCCTTCTAATAATTTGAGCAAATCTTTTCCTTCGTAATAATCTTTACACAACTTTGCACCTTGTGTATAATACATTATTTCTTCATTATAATATATAGCCCAAGATGAACTACTTGCCATAACAGACTTTGTATTTAAATTAATTTCTTTATTAAAATCATTTT
Organism: Polydrusus cervinus; assembly: GCA_935413205.1. NCBI lineage: Eukaryota > Metazoa > Arthropoda > Insecta > Coleoptera > Curculionidae > Polydrusus > Polydrusus cervinus. Next base: position 52,324,169 of record OW284514.1, read on the forward strand.
CAATTTTTCTAACAGCTCGTAATAAACTGTTCTGCCAATTTTCTGTCGTTAGTTTTAATGCCATGATTGTTAGGCGTTTCTAATAAAAGTGAACGTTAATGAATCGCTATCAGTCACTTTTAAACCCTATTCCTCCCCTCTACAATAGTTAAGTGGTGAGAGGAAGAGGAAGTAAATAAGAATTATTATACTAACTAATAATATTTTTAATTATTCAATTGGATACTTTATTAAAAATTCTACAAACAGCACGGTAGAATTTGATTTGGTTGAAAATGATATTTTATCAGAAAATTTGAGTTTCTTAAGCAGTAACATCGTATATGGTTGCTTGTTGATTGTAGTGCGTACATCTTGAGGATGAACATTTACATATTCAATAGTTCCACTTTTGAGAGGAAATTTGTAAAATGGCTGGCCATGAATCATACAATTACCCGATGAATCGACGCTACCAGACAGAGTCATATGCATAAAACCATACAACTGCTTTGTTTGTACTTCTCGTACCACTTCTGGACTCTTCTTTAGCTTCCTAGACAAGTGATACGGATGGGCCAGATTACGACCGAATTTATCGATAGTCATCTTGAAACTAATAACATTTTCATACATCCAATATATTTATTCTATTATTCCAGCCTCTCTCAACTCTTCCTCTATACTGATTATTTCGTTAATGTGTGAATTATTACCTACTTCAGAACTTGCTAATATTTTTCTAAGCCGATCAACTAGTTCATTTGGATCGTCCCAATACACGTAATCAGTTTAATTATTGGAATATTCTTTAAAAGTATCAGAAGTGTTGTTATTGGAACGATTCGGGGACTGTTGGTTGAATCCATGTCCTTGATATTGCTGTTTCCTAACAATTCGCAACTGCTTATCTCGTTCCTTTTGACTAGCATCGCTGTCTTCTCGCACCTTTTCAAGGAGAGGCTTTATTATATGCGTATATTTCGCACCCTTATTTCCTGCTATTTGCATATCAGGATTGAAATTTCTTTTATGAGCATTTGTTAGTAAAATTATTTTTGCAAAGACTCGCTCGTCTAAAGCAGTAAATTTATTCCTTAAAGGAACAGTTTTAAACATAAGCTCATAAAGACCAGGAGTTCCTTTGAAATTTTGTCCCTTGATAACAATATCTGGTCCTTTAAATTCAAGTTCGGAATCACCAAAATACAAATGATCCGTCTCATAATCATGCCTCAGATAAGTACGATCATACTGATTATCCGTATCACGTATTAGCCCTCTCATATATTCTCGAGGTAGTTCATCATACTGTTTCATGTATTCTTCAAACGATTCTTCAGGAATTGCATCGGCTTGAATTGGCTGGGTATTAGGATCAAGTCTAAAGTCATCGTCGTAAAAAAAGCTTTCGCGAGGATTATACTCAAACATGGTAGTGTTTGCATCGTCATTATCAAAGTTAATTGTTTGATTAAATGATTCATTATCTGGTATCTCAATAGTTTCTATCTCCATATTATCATCATGATCTTCTTCTTCTTCCTGTCTTTGCTCATCGTGGCGATCTTTTTTCTTATTAGGAGTATTAAAATTTAAAGGATATCGAGGTTTCTTAACCAATGTTGAAGAGTGTTTGATTTCACTCTTTGGTCTTTTTAGTGAAGCATGGGTTTTGAAAGGCGTGAACAGCTTGCCTGAAGTAGATTTTTCAATTGTCTTGGTTAACATTTTAGCCAGAGGACGATATGAAGTTTCCAATGCACGAGCACTTTCGTAACGGTTTTCTTTTAGTGATTTATATAAATCTTTAACGGTTTGAGAATGCTTATCAATAAGTTTAATGATTTTAGGATCAGTTTGAACCGTACGTGCATTCTTAAGCTCCTCCTCATCTTCCATCTGCTGATTATCATTTTCTCCCTCTCGTTCTGCTTTAAGTTGCAGATATTTCTTTCTAATACTTTTAGCAGCGTCCTTTATTCTTTTTTGAACATCAGGGTCCCAACCGGCAAGACTTGATGGCATTTTAACAGCAAAATGAACAGTAAAAATAGCTGTTGATTCCACAACTGCTACTAGATAACTGCCCAGTATACTTAACTAACGTTCATATATACATTCGCATTAATACCACAGCATTAGTGTTACTAAGGTTGTTCTACTGACTGGTCTACAATGCAGAAGTTTAAGAATAAAGTTGTAAAAAAACGAATTACTAAAAGGGGCAAGGGGATTCCCTTTATATCCGCTCTAAACAGAGCACGAGAGGCTATTATTAAGGAAAAACCCCAAGATCTTTTGTCGGCAGCGCAAGTGGCTTTAAAATCATTCGCAGAAGTTGAAAAAGTACTTCCTACAGGAGTAATTCCGATCCCAAAAACAGGAGGATTCCTACCTTTGATTCCTCTTTTTGCCGGGCTTAGCGCATTGGGAGCATTAAGTGGTGGAGCTGCTGGTATTGCAAAAGCTGTTAACGATGCAAAAAGTGCTCAACAAAAGTTAGAGGAAGACAAAAGGCACAACGAAACTATGGAGTCTATAGCTTTGGGAAAAAGTGGCAGTGGTCTGTATTTAAAGAAATACAAGAGTGGATTGGGGCTTTACATTACACCTTATAAATATCATAACAACTAAGTTAATGAATTAGTTGTCTCTAAAATCCTTCGAGATGAGTACCTTTTGCTTAAGTGGTAATAGTTCTGTATTAAAAGCTTATTATTCCCCTCCATTGGATCTGAGAAATAATGACAGTGATTATGTGATGGGACTTATTAGTTTGGAGACTTTTAACGCCATCCCCAATATAGACGAAAATAACAATAAATTTTATGTGGGTGATGTTGTACTTGAAATTCCAGTCGGATCGTATGAAATATCAGCTCTAAATGACTACCTACAAGAAGCAATTGAGCAGCAGAATAATATCGACCCAGATTTTAATTGCGGTCTAATCCTTAATGGAAATACGAGCACGCTAAAATGTGAGCTTAAATGTACTCATACCGTAGATTTCTCCAAGAAGGGTTCAATTGGAGACTTGTTAGGATTCCGCAATATGAAACTGCAGGCTGGTACTAAACATGTATCTCCTACACCTGTAAATATCCTTAAAGTAAATGTTATTAAAGTAGAGTGTAATATTGTTACTGGAGCATATCACAATAGTAATCTAGTTCATACAATCCATGAATTTTCACCCTCTGTCCCCGCAGGATTTAAAATAATCGAAATTCCTCAAAACGTAATTTATATGCCAATTAACACCAGATTAATAAGTAATATTGAATTAAAGCTTGTTGATCAGGATGGTGATGCAATAAACCTTAGAGGTGAAGTCATTACGATTAGGCTTCATTTAAAGGAAGTTATATAAGACTTGTTACAAGCACATGTTTTTAGTAGTTAAGTATACATTGTAGAGAATGGTTGTGAAATATAATTGTCACAAACTTATTAATTTCGAACAACTTTTAAAGTCCTCTAAGGAAGTTAAAAAATTGTCAGCAGATAATAGCAAGTATCTCAAATCATTAGGATATACCCTCAAGGGAATACATAATGAGTATACTAAACGTATCTGAATCTCTTGTCTTTGACAATTCAATAGTAAAAATTGAAAGACACAGTCATCTGCCTTATTCCAACTCGTTTAACAACAATGATGAAATAAGAATTCCTGTTCAGCAAACTGATATATACACACTGCCTTATGCTAGTCATATATATCTGGAAGGAAGACTCTTAAAACAAGACGATTCAACTGTTTCAACTACAGCAAAATTTGTAAACAATTTCTTTTGTCACTTGTTTGAAGAAATCCGATTTGAGCTTGGGGGTAGAATCCTGGATTCAGTACGTAATCCTGGAATAGCCACCTCAATGAAGGGATATGTTTCGTATAATGCAAACGAACTTAAGAAATACAAGAACGCCGGATGGAGCATTGATGATAATTTTACTTGCGATGTGGTTGATAGAACTACCGGCTCATTTAATGTTTGTGTTCCGCTACGCACGATTTTGGGATTTGCAGAGGATTTTCAGAAGATATTAATAAATGTGAAGCATGAATTGGTCTTATTAAGAAGTCATACTGATAAAAATGCAATTATCAACTCCAACGCAGCCGAGAATATGGGGGTTACAATAGATAAAATTGTTTGGAAGCTGCCTCATATTTCGGTATCTGATATGGAACGATTGGATCTACTAAAGATTATTGAAACTGGCACCGAATTAGATGTCGGCTTTAGAAGTTGGGAGCTAGCTGAATATCCTACATTACAAACGGCTAAACAGCATACCTGGACTATAAAGAATGCTATTCAAGTAGAACGTCCCAGATGGGTAATTTTAGGATTTTCAACCGACAGAAAGGATAAGATAGCTAAAAACTGTAGTTTGTTTGATCATTGTAATGTATTTAATGTTAAACTTTATTTAAATTCTGAAATGTATCCGTATGATAATTTAAATTTAGATGTTTCTAAAGGTCAAATTGCTTCTTTGTATGAAATGTACTCAGAGTTCCAAGAATGTTTTTACGAAAAAGAAAATGAACCACTGTTCTCTCCAAAAAACTTTTTAACAAATGCTCCTCTAATTGTGATTGATTGTTCCCGACAAAATGAAATATTAAATTCGGGGATTATTGATGTCAGGTTGGAGTTTGAAACGAAAGAAAATGTTCCAGCAAATACTACCGCATACTGTCTTATTATTCATGATAAGCTTATAAAGTACTCACCATTAGTGGGAACTGTTCGAAAAGTTTAAATATACTTTAATCAATCTTTTGTGACGTCACTGTTCTTAAATAATTAGTTTAGATATTAAATAGGTTAGATATTAATTAGGTTATATATTAGTTATTGAAATATTAGTGGGAAATAAAGGTTTTTACTGAAATTATCGTCTATCATTGATTTTCCTCCTCCTCCTCTTCCCCCCTTTCCTGCTATCATAGGAAGAACGCGCCTTGACCCGATGTGCTGTTGATCCGTTTAACTGCTGTTCATTTAACTGTTCCACTGTTCATTTAGCTGTTCCACTGTTCATTTAGCTGTTCATTTAGCTGTTCCACTGTTCATTTAGCTGTTCATTTAGCTGTTCCACTGTTCATTTAGCTGTTCATTTAGCTGATCTGCAGTTGACCTTGGTCTCATATAGGAAATGGAGATCACGCAATCTTAACGATACCGTATTATACGAAGTATATTCCTACTAAGAAATAAGCATTGCCAGTGCTTTGCACGACTTTATCGTGTTAAGGCCCTAATGGTTTAATGCATCTAGCTCTGTTATTAATTGAGATATTTGAAATATTTCTTCGCTAGCTGATAGGTATACTCATCTTATACCCGTTTGCCAAATTTCCCCATTTCACCTTTAGCCATAAGGGCCCTAATCGCAAAAAACTATATCTCTCGAACCAGCTAGCCGATCGACTTTGGGTTTTCTCTAAACGACTTATGACGTCACCCTGAACACGACCCACGTGTTAGATTTCAATTTTAACATTTGACAAGTGACAGGTGGTCTTGACATATCTTAATTGACAGGTGACAGCCGCCATCTTTTCCTAAACATAATATGACGTCATCCTAAACACGTGGCCTATAATGAATACTATTGCCCAAGTAGCCAACGCTCAAGTAGCTAAGGCCAAAGTAGCTAACGCCCCAAGTAGCTAATGCCCAAATAGCTCACGCCCAAGAGTGTGACATGACAGATGACGTATGACATATGACACACGCCTGCGCACTGCCTGGGCATGCGCAGAGGCCTTGGAGTAAATGGAGGATGGTGAAACCCCCATCTATCCCTACTGATAAGAAAATTTAAATAAGGACAATTCAGTTCTATAAGCAATTGAACAACTCAAAAGGTTGAGTAAAATAAATTTAAAATCTAGTGTTTCTGTTTTGTATTGCATAAGTATGTATTATAAAGAACAAGGACGTTGGAAATATTTTTTTTTAAAGAAACCATAATATCCCTGATACTTTATTACAGCTAGTTTACGCATACCTAGTAGAGTAGTAATACCAAGGCATTTTTTTTATTTAAATGGGGACCTAGGAAGGAATATTTTTCGTTACTAAGTATAAATTACATATGACATTTTTTTAGAAATGAAACAGACTTTTTTTAAACTTATTTCTATCAAATTAACTTGCTAATTTTGCCATGCGTTATAAGCAGTTCATTCAAACTTTCTAATGTGCAACTGCAATGACAAAAATATAAAAATTTTACTTATTTATGATTCAACTACTTTCTTAAAATTAGACAGTACAGAAAAAAGATAATAAACACAATGTTGTGACTATATACGTAATTGTTACTCTATGAAAATTTCAAGTTTGGCCTAAATAAATAATTGCATTGGCAATATTTGTAGATTGCATCATTAACAAAAACAATATTGCCTTGAAATTTTTTTTTTAATTTTCCATATTTACACATTAGTTGTGACAACTAATTTTAAAAGCGGAAGTACCATATAAAATTAGTTATCCGTATATAAAATTTCGTTGTGACAACTAAAATTTGTAGGTTGGGTTGGTTAATGTTATTAATTAGTTCAACAGTTCAATAACGACAATTTTTTTTGGTTGTAGGTACCAACTAATTTTTGGGTTGAGTCCGATTTCACGAAAATAAATAGTTGTCAGAACCAAATTTTAGTAATCCATACCATGTTATTTTTAAGAGTGAGAAAAATGTAATACAGATTTTACCTATGATTGTATTTTGACTCTTAAAAAATATTAATTTTCATAAATAATAAACTAGGTGTAGGTGGGTGTACTTATGAGTGGGTATTAGGCAGTGGCATGCAATGCTATTTTAATCAGGGTAGGCAAAAATTGCAATTAAGACACAAATTTACCTTCCGTAGCTTTCAAGCATCTAAATTTTAAATTTTGTCACAAAATGTCTTGTTTTTGAGTTTGTGGAAAATTTCTTAGAAGCCATAGGCATGTAAAGATTATGCATGCAAACACCAATAATAGTTATTTACGATATAAGTGTTGTAAAGATTCATATTACAACACGAAATGTTAAAGTTGTCAAACGAGGCGTCAGCCGAGTTTAATAAAACATCGAGTGTAGTAATATGAATATACAACAAGAATATTGTACAAAATTTTATCTAGTGCTGTAAATGTATCTATTACAGCACTAGTGCTATAATAGATGCCCTTACAAAACTATTTACAGGACTGTAAAATTCATATTACTAAATAAAAGTTGATAAAACTTTTTAATTTAATAAATAAAATCCGAAGAGGGTGTCGCGCCCCGCGGATGTACTTCAAAGTTTTAAGATTTGCATGGATGTCAGTTTATCTTGCAAGCATTTTGTATATGTTATGTATATAAGATGATGTGTTATTTCATTTAGTGCGTTATTAATAGGGTTTCCGTAATGTTGTTTCCCAATTATATTTTAAATCTTCTGGATTTTTGGAGGAGGGGAAGGCCCGGGCCCCCTGATCCCCCTGGCTACGCCACTGGTGTAGCGTCTATTTTCGGATATGTTACCCTGCACAAAAGGCGTAAATCGATTAAAGTATACAAGATGGTTTACGAATTCATACGAGAAAGGTTAATCGCTTGGTACCCGATATCTGGGTCCGGGGGTACTAAAGAAAATAAAGAATGTGAAACACTAGACGAATTTTATCGTTACCGACACGCTCCTGAGAGCTTGCTGCATACTTAAACTTGTAAACTATTTCTAAATAAAAAATTTTGCATATGCATGGTATTAATTGTCAGCCAATATTTTTAGTTTTAATGGAAAAATCTAGTTTTGGAATTTTCCTAGCTGCTGTAATAAAGTGCAATAAATTATGATTTAACAGAACAAAGGGGCATAAAACACCATGTTACGATCCCTGAACATATACAGTTATTCCCCATTAAAATTATGGGATATAAAAACCTTTTCTAATTAGACTTTTTACGGCAGAAGATGTAAGAAAATTGGAAAGCGCCATTAGGGAACTCGTAAAAACTGTTTGGTTTGGCCTTTACGGCCTCACCTCTTATATTGTGGTTGAGGGGGCATTTTAGTCCCGCCACACACAGAAATAATAAATTATTCATCGTGTGATAATGAGAGTTTATATAATTTACTGAGATAACATTTGGTACCCGAACCAATTTGTTTTTTGTATTTTTGATATACCGGATGTTGCATCGTCGAGAGGGACATTGGAAATCCCATGTAATTTTAAATGGGGTCAATTATTGATCTAATCCTATGTCATCTTCAAGTTTCCTTGTGCTGATCTTCCCATCATTTTCTTCCACGCACAATAAAACTTGCAAGTCCCTATCATTTCTTGCATCTCTTCTTTGTTCCTGCCTTTGCAAGTCCCTATCATTTCTTGCATCTTTTCTTTGTTCCTGCCTTTCTTCACATCTGCAGTTATTTATTAGAGTGCCTTTTGTCTCAAATTTCTTGGTAGTCCTTTCGACTGTAGATTTTGCAGGTATCGGTCAATTCGGATAGGGTATTTCATCTAAAATTTACAATTCTTATAAGGAAAAAAAGAAGAGAAGGTAATATATTTTAAATATTCGCTAAATTCTAACATATTTTTGTAACTTTGCCCCAACTTTAGGACCTTACACTGAAAAAAAAAAATTGTTGTTATTTATTATTAATAAGATATTGCGAAGAAATATTTAGTAGGTACCTACCTATGTCTATAATTTTTATTGTTATGTCTATCAAATTTCAGAAAATGACATTGTTAGAGTAGTCCAATACATTGCGTCTCATTTTAATAATATAAGATAATATCATCGAGATAAAATAAATAGGGAGGCGCTAATACCATTTAATTTCGTCTGCGAAAAACGGTATCAGGGGGCGGGGCTAAATGTCATACCAATAGGGCCGATTCATAAGGGCCGGATTAAATTTATTTTAAACAATTCTAAAAATGCTTGGGGCTACTAGAGAATAATATAATTTTATTAAGCGATGAACAGATTTGTAATGGAAACAACGGGTAATGGTATTATGTATTCCCTTTACACATCTTTGTATATTATGTACTTGTTAGTAGCTAGAAAAAAGCTGGTGAAACCCGTTTATGCTCATTAATTTTATTGGTAACATAGAAAAAACTGAGAATATAGTTATGTAATTAAATATTGTTCCATTGCATAGGTGCACAATGGAATGAGAATTGATTTAGTTTAGAAGTTGTAAATGTTTTAATAAATAAACTTTAATCCATAAAATTTGACTTATAAAAGACAGCAAAAATGAAAATTTTTGTTACACTTTTTTATGAACCATGTAACTAGTCAGACGAAGACAAGTAGTGGCATAGTCGCCCGGTTGCTAAATTTTTAATTAATAAATATTGAAAGTTCGATTGTAAGTAAATAACGCATGTCAATGTCATTTATGTCACAGTCAATGTCACTGGTTAGTTAATTCTGATCAAAAATCTTTGTGGAACCCAACATACACGTTGTGTTTATTTCGCACATAGAAAAAAATGACCTGTATCAATAAATAAATAGTGAAATTGTAGTTAAGCGGCTAGTTCTAAAAAGTCCAAAGCTGCTCCAACAGTATTTCTGTTGGAACAACTTCACACGGCACAAGAAATAATTAATATCTAGATGGGTATCACACAATAGCAATAGTTGTACCTACTCAAAAATTGAAAAACTTTTCATAAAATCTAAAATCACCTCAATTATAATAGATCTACTGACTACACAAATGACATAAGTGTCATACCAATATGGCGCAGGTAGGGTCACTTGTAGTTACGTGATGTCACCTTCTTGTTTATGCTCTATCTGTCTCAATGGATAATATACTATAACAATATTTTTAATAGTAACAGCATAGAGTAAGTATATTTTAAATTTACTTTAACAACGTAGTTAGCTAAAAATATGCACCTTTGCCTTTTATGAAACTAATTAAAGAACGTAGGTTAAATTAAAATATTACTAATTGTAAAAACACAGAATTTTCACTAGTCAGGTGGTAGCAAACATTTAAGAAAGCATGAAAATAAATTTCAAACCACCTGAAAGTGCCTTATACTATAAGGCTGTGTTGTCTAATACAGTTATATAATAAAATACAATACAGTTCTACCAAGAAATGAAAAGTTTACATTGGTAAGATGTCACCACCTGTAGACCGCATTTAAATTCATGCTTTCTTAAATGTTTGCTACCACCTGACTTATAGAAATTTTGTGTTTTTACAATTCTTGTAAAGAGTCGACGGGTATACTCAGATAGATTGCATGCGCTAACGTCTATATACAGCATTCACCCTATAAAATGATTCCGCTTCTTCTCTGTGCCAGTTTAGTACTTTGTTTGGGAAATGTGGAGTGCGAAATAACAAAAAAAGTCCAAAAAAGACAATAAACAATGATTTTTTTATGTTTTTTACACGTAACAATTGATTGCTACCATAATACCTAATAATTTCTACAAACCACTAATTAAGTGATGTTTAGCCGAAAGTGAAAAATAAAGATGCCCTTTCCTACCTATTAATATTAACCATGATAAAAGTAAAATAAACGAATAAACTATATACGTTTTGCAGATAAAAAAAAAAGTAAAAAAAGAGTCTAGTACTCAACCTTTCTCTGCACAATAATATAAAGAATAACGATTTGACCCAGTTTATTATTTCGATTTGGTTCTATATGCAAGTGTATTGGCTTCTCCCGAGGGTTGCTTGAATATCTGGCAAACCTAGTTTTCAACATTTGTTTTCAGTTTTCTTGGGGTTTATGAGGACATTTTCCTGAAAATTTTGTTCGGGATTATTTTCAATTTTTCCGAAGAACTCTCATCAATCACCGCGTTATAGCGCGCACTTGGGCATGAACAATTTCGACGTGAGATTAAGTTACGTTGTTTGATGAAAACGTTGTGGATGGTGCAATATGTTTACAGTGTGCTGTGGAGATACAAAGACTGTCAAATTGACGCAAAGTTGAATATTTTCTTGCTTAATATTATGTTAAAGGAAAATTATAAATATTCCGAATTCCTTAGACCATGTAACTAGAGTGTTTTATACTGGAAAAAACTCTTAATTACGTCTACCTGGACAAACTCAACAAGATGGTTTTTCAGCGGAAAAATTTTGATAGATGTCAGGTAAATACTATTAGGGAATCCAAACCACTTGATTCAATATGACGGTTGGGTCGTTATTAAACTCGCCTACAGATAAGAAAGGTGCTTTGAAAATAAATTACCCATTGAAAGGTCAATCAACTATTAAAGTCGCCTCCAACCCTTCGTCCCTAATAAAATCCCACAATTAAACCCGCCGCAAGATTTTAATGATCATATTACCTGATTTTATGCATTAATTTATTTAAGAAGACTTTTTTAAATTGGAACTATTTTTATACAAATAAATAAAACACATTGGTCACTTCACTTAAAAAATTCAAACAGGCTTTATTATCCACAACATTACATTATACATTTAGTCATAACTAAAAAAACTTAAATATATATACTCAAACTTTAATTAATTTTTTTAATTTAAATTTTGGCGAAAATGTCAAAATAAAAGATATAATGGAACTGTCCTAATGAGCACTATTGAAAAAGACAAACATTTGATAAAAGTTAATCTAGATAAGATACCATTTTGATATTCTGCTATTTTACTTGCAATCCGTGTTGCCTTTTTCTTATAGACTGATCCCGTATTCGAAAGGGCTCATTTTGACTTAGAAGTTTAATATAGGTAGGTATCAGTCTGGAATGTTAGCAGTACGTCAGTAAAAGTAAATATTGAGGGGTAGGTATTATAAAAACTACTGTTAAATTTAGAATGAAATGCTTCACAAGCATTGGTATTTCTCTCGATACTTTCAGATAACTGGGCACATAATTCAGGAAGAAACCTGGCATCCTCAAAAATGAAATTGTCAACTAAATAGTCTGAAAACTGTTCAACTCTTTTGTCTTGTGGCTGAATCGAATTTAATTAAAAACAATAACAATCTCAAATCAAATCAAAAATGTAATGTAACTTTGGCCTTGGAGGTTCGATGTGCACATCGCCAAGAAGTTTCTCCATTTTTTAACTCACGATTTATAACAAAATTAGCTCCACAACTAAAAGAGGTTGTCCACGCTGACTGTATGAAATGACTGGTTCTATGAATAAAATAATTTATCACTAAGCACCCGTCAAAGTTGTAACAGAAAATGTTGTAATTCAAAAAAGTTAGATGAAGTTATATCAAAATAAACAGCCCGAAACCACTTTAGAAGTAACATCCCTAAATATTCCAAGAAACCAATTATTACTTACTTAATTAGTATTTGGGTCCAGGTAACGATCAAAATTTTAGGCGGAGACAAGTTTATGGGTCCCGGTAATGGTCAAAATTTTAAGCCGAGGCGAGTTTAATTGTGGGATTTAGGTTAGCTACCTGCTCTGCGGCGACTTTAGCCCGACGGTTGGATGGCAAAAAGCATTGAGTCACCTATTAAATGCCACCAGTAACATTATTTTGTATGATCACAGGTACCAATTACAAAACAGTATTTGCCATCCAGCCGCCATTTTGACACTTCGTTGGATTTCCTAATTCTTAGTCTAAAAAATCGGCTGTGAAAAAGGGTATTTTGTATTTCCCAAGTTAAAAATTAAGGCACTAAACGTAAAAACCAAAACCGAAAATTTCGGTATTTTCCGTATAACTATTTCGAAAGGTATTCGGATTATACATAATTTTTTTTTATTATGAAATAAAACACTCGTGATTTGTAATTTTCACTCGTATAATGTCAACATCACACGTGTTTCGCTGTCACAGCAGCTTCGTCAGATATGGTATTAAAAACAAAATTTCCTTATAACATAGAGGTCTTAATTGACAATAGCTATACAGATGTTGGTAAAACCAGGTTATAAAATTATTAAGGTATTACTCTACAAAGGACAGGTAGGTGGATACTAAACTAATTATCCATTGAATAAATTTAACAAATAATGAGAAGTGCAATAAAATTATCTAATTGGTCATTTAATAAATTAGGTGAATTTTTCCATTTGTTGATTTCGAAAGACTAATAAATTTAATTTTAAACGTTTTTGTTTTACATGTAAAATATCAAAATTATTATTAAAAATGTGGTTTTCTGAATTTAAATGGTCTGCATATGTGGAGTGTTTATTATTTTTGGTAAAGAAATCCTGGTGATCTTTAATTTTAGTTCTGAATGAACGACCCGAATTAAAAAAAGTAAAGTTGGTGATGGCCGCTCGGAGACGAAACGGCGGATCTCTAGTTTAGTTACGTCATTTTGTAGAAGAAAAAGAGTTAGAATGACAAAATGTCATTTATTTTTAAATAGCTAGTCAAGTGAGCTCAGGAAAAAATAAAAACAATTTTGTAAAATTTCGGTTTTTTTCGAATAAAATCGTAAGTATTCTTAATTTGAAAACTTTTAAAGCGGCATTATAATCAACACCGAATTGCACAACTTTGTTTCCATTTAACCGTTTCTCTAACTCCTATGGTTTCCGAGATTCCAATGCTGGTATGTCGAATTTGTAACACCCTGTATAACCATGAAAAAAAACGTTTTTGTTTTCCGAACAAAAAATAGTTATTTTTGGTAACGTAAACACGAGAACAAATAAAAATTAGTACCAATTACCAATTCATTTTTAAGAGTGCAGTCAAAGAAGCAAAATATTTATTCAATTTTAAGTCTTCAGTAATTTTAATGGTTTTAATTATAACTTTACCAAATATGTGCACGCTTTCTATGAACATGAAATTATATATCAAACGTTATTTTAATCATTAAACTAAACGACTTTTTAAGTAAAACTGAAATCTGTAGAATTTGTATTTCATCAAACTGTAATTTTCCAAATGCGACATGTTTTAATAGCGAGAATATCTGGGGAATGATGACGTCACAGTATTGATTCCTCATATAGTTGGAAGTTTCAGTTTCGTCTCCAGAGTAGTTTAGTTAAACATAAACATGTGGTTTGACATTTAATAATATACTATATAACTGAGTATTCTAGTGGGAAATATTTCGAAAATCATATTGTAAGAGAAATTGATGTTGATTTTCTTGACATTTTCAGACTTTTTCATCCAATTTTTTGACTTATTTATAGGTGGGGGTGGTAACTATTTAGTTGACCACTATTAGTATCTTCCAAACGGTATTTTATAGGAAATTAATTAGATTAGAGAAAATGTACAATTTTTACAGCTTTTTTAAGGTCCAGTAACTGTGGACAATTTGTCAAATAATGTAATGATATTGCCTGAGTTATCAGGGTCTTTTTTTTATGCGATCGAACCCGAACAAACCCGAACACACCCGAACAAACCTGGTTTTTCAAATTTTTTTTAAGGGTTCATTTAATACCATGAAGTATCATTCAACTCTCAAGGCTCAGAAAATACATTCATTGGTCCAGAACCGGCACTCGGAGTGCCATGGTGCACGGTACGAGATGCTATAAAGCGATGGATCAGGAGCGAACACAAAATCCACTGGAGTAACAGACAGGGATTAGCCAATAGCAAAAGCTTCATTGGGGATCCAGACCCAAGACTAATGAAACAGCTGCTTCAAATGAATAGGCACCAGCTGAGAACCATTACAGGAATTCTGACAGGACACATGTCTGTCAAGAACCATCTGCACAGAATGCAACTGTACAATGGAGACCTTGACTGCAGATTATGCGGACAAGACAGAGAAACTGTACAGCACATAGTTTGCCATTGCGAGTCATTAGTTTGAAAGAGGCAACAAATACTTGGGCAAACCAAAACTGGAACCAGAGGACATTCTTATCCTCTCCTCAGTTGACCTACACAAACTAGTGTAAGAAACTGGGATCACGGAGTGTGCGTAACAACCAAATAAGGTGAGCACAATGGGCCGAACCTCGGAAAAAAATCATTCAACCCTATTTTCTTATGCTTAAAAAAAATACTTTATCGGGAAAATTAGGTATAGCGTCATCCAATCAGGACTGAACAAGGGCTTAGTTTTTAACTTTCCCTGTATTTTTATTAAAACCAACATAGGCCATATTGTTTATGTTGGATTGTAGAATCTAAAATTGCCAGTTAAAAAGAGAACAAGGGAACTGTGTCGTAAAGTTGTTGTTATTTTTTTAATATAACACCCTGTATATTTTTTATTTTTATGAAAGCAAGCCTTTCATTCTTTTTTCTTATTCCAAAAAACTTTAGTTTTTCTATTTTAGGTCAAACCTTTTTTAAGATATGAACGATGAAATTTTCAATTATCTGCATTAATTCTCGTTGGGACGAGTAAAATATCCCTAACGGCGATGCATTAAATTAAATAAAGTTTCGATATGTCTAGACTGCGTTGCAAAACAAAACCATGTCAATAATAGGATAGCGGTATAGAGCCCATATTGAATATTTTAATTTCCAAGGCATTTTAGACGTATTAAACTAGAATAAACAGGGCATTTTAAAATTTTGATCGCTTATATCTAAAAAATGATTTAAGCAAACATAGACAAATTATACTGGGTGATTCCTAAGTCGACACTTCTTTTTAAGCTGTGCCTAGAAGGTATTAAAATAAACAACATTTTCAAAAAAACTCAAAAATACGATACTTACATTTATTTTGTTTGAAGGTTGGAGACAATGATGTTTCTTGAATGATAGAATAGTTTTGGACTTGCATTGTCTTTAATTTGTTTTACATCACAACGTTTCAACTGGTAAGTATCTCCAGTCGTCTTCAGGTGAATACTAAATAAGTAAAGTAACTACAGCTCTATTTATACTAGCTAGATGTACTGGAGCATGACTGAGATGGGTGCAGTCATGCGTTTAATTCTTGTGCCGTATTTTAAGTTTACATCTACTTAACAAAGGTTTCCAGATAATAATAATAAAAAATTGCAATAGGAAAAGTCATTATAATTTCTATCGTAATCAGAGCTACAGGCGAGATACCCACTAATCTGAAACCTACCCTAAATATTCTAAAAATCCAAGAAAACACATACCTTCAACTGCAAGAATCTGTGAATATCGACACGTGCAGTATTGTCCACACATTCTTACAAATGCTATAAAACCGTAACCAAGTTGGCTGTAGGCATTTTGATTACGTATATACCTATTACCTTAAAGATAGGACAGAAAAATAATAACAATAATAATAATAAAAGTAATAATTTCTATCCAAACCACAGAAGGGTTTATAAGCTCTATCCAAGATCGTGTCATTCGAACTCGAAACTATAAAAATGATATCTTGAAAGAAATGTGAAAGATGTTTGCAGAAAATGCAATTGCCCCGGAGAAACGATAGAACATATTACGGCGGATTGTGGTGCTATGGCACCCAACACTTACCTGGAAAGGCTTAATCAGGTGGCAAAGATCATCTACAAAGAACTGGCTCATAAACTACGTTTATAAGAAAACCCTCCACCAACTATCAATACTTACCCAGCCAGTTCTTGAATCTCCTGAATATCTCTTTTACTGAGATAGGCCAATAATAAGGGATAGAACAGTAGATCACAACCGCCCGCATATTCTTTTCATCAAAAAGCATACCAAGAAAGCTATCATATTCGATATAGATTGCCCACTAACACACAACCTCTCTAAAACCGAATCGGAGAAGAAAACCACTACTCGAATTTGGCGATAGAAATAAAAAATATGTAAAAGCTAGAAAAAATAGACATTATTTCGATCCTAATATCGGTGGAGGGAGCTATGACGAAAAATTTCAAGCCCAACTTGGAAAAACTTGTAATTTCAGGTTATTTATATCCACAAATTCAGAAAATCGTCATTCTTTAAACGTGCCATATAGTACCGAAGCTTCTAAACAGTACAGTTTAAGATGCATTTCTTCTCTGTACTATAAATAATACCAGCAATTCCAACATAATGCTGTGAAATAACATGGAAAACATAATAATATTAATAAACATAATTATTTAATAGGTAATGTTTGAATTTTTCGAGCACCTGGTACACAAAAGTCGAAAATTTTATTTGTAGACTGTATCATTTTAAAAAGCCAAAGCTTAACAATAGTAATTTTCCTAACAAGTGCGGAAAGTGATACTTTCCCGCACGCGACTGCAGTTGACCCGAACGACGAGGAGCGGAGTTCGGGCAAGACACTTTACGCATGAGTTAGGAACATAATTTTTTCTACGACCGTATATACAAAAAAGTATACCAACCCATTTTTCAAAAATTATTTTATTTCAACATACATATACAAAACTTTAACTAAAACCTACTAATTATTATAAATATTAATATAAAAAACACAATAGTTATAACTTCCGAAGTAAAAAACTATCTAATAAGGTCAAAATTTGCATTACTTTTTTTTTTTAGTGTGTGACACTTTAAAAAAAAAATGGGTTAAAACGCACGGTCGTAGAAAAAAATTATTTTTCTTAAACAGTCAATATTGAATATTTAGTTTAATAATGGTTTTCTTGTGATCCTTAATCTTATATATGAAAAAACGTGTCCATTAGCATGAAAATTGCATTCTAAGAAAATGCATGTTATTCCCCAAACTCTCCAAATATGTAATATTAAATTTTTAGCCTTTACAAAACATTAAAAAAATAACAAAAAAATTGCAGTATGAGCTTTCTCTTAATTTGATTTTTTTTCAAATTACTTATTAAATAAATACATACAGAAATCTGATATTTCGAAGAAAAACTAACCTAAAAACTATGGTAAAACTACCCCCGTCTGCATTTATGTAGAATCGATGCTTCCGTCTCAGTTTCAGCCGCACCGCGAATGTGCCAGAGTCTCCATGTGGCGCCAGTCGCTATAACGCGCTCTATCTTTCAGCATCTCTCCAACTCTATTCTCTACTTTCAAAGTTCGTCGGACAACGCGCGTCAAAGTTTCAATTCCCTTCGGGGTTTTTGTCGGACTTTTAGTGAGTTTCTTAAAGTTTCTGCGAAGAAATATTGTTGGTAAGTTTCTAAGAAATGTTTTCATTGAAGGAAAATTCTAAGATTTTAACTTTATAATGCATGGGGATAGTATGATTTAGAAAAATGAAAAAAAGCATATTTTAACACATTATAGAAGATATTATACCTATCTACTTGTTAAAACAATTACTAATTGACTAAAAATTAGGATAAAAGGAAAGAAATGAGACATTTGTGTGTTGTATAAATATGTTTAAACCACCAGCAACTTTGACGGTGACATACATGGTTTTGGCAGAAAAACTTTTCGCTCAATCGAATTTCCCGATTACCTTAATTTTTAATTGACTAATTGGGCACCTTTGCTGTTAAGTAACTAATGCTTGCCAATGTCATTTATATCACAGTTAAATTTGCTGTTCAGTTAATTATTGTTTAAAATCTTTATACAACCCACATTTAAAACCATTCTCCATCAATATATTGAAAGGTTTAAGATATGGAAACTTTACATGTTTAGTAGGTACTGGTAATGTCTGTTAACAGGAGTTTTGTAAAATAAATTGCTATAGAAGAAAAATTGATAAATGTCACCTTAATAGAGCTTCAAAGTTACGATAGAACATGTTTTTTTAAGTAAATGAAATAACATAATACCGAAGTAAATTGATGAAAGTGTTATGAAAATTTTTGTGTTTTTTTTTTGTACGAAATTATTATACTTATCATGGAGAAAAGACTAGACTGAATGTTGAAGTAGAAGAGGAAGTCTAATGAAGAAAGTGAATTGTAAATATTATATTAGAATAATTTTTTATTTTAGTTTAGAGAACAGAACTTACATGGAAACACTTTTTATAATTAGAGATTTAAAGGAAACCATGTATTCGACAACACGGCGAGATCATTATTAGAGAATAATTAAAAGCAATTTTAGTTTACGAATAAATTAAACTTAAATAGTTAACTTTCACTTTATATAACATAGGGGGTTTGGAAAGAAAGCCCTATCTTCCTTATTAAATTTAAGTAAGAAAGCTCTATCTTCCTTTTAAAATTTAAGAAAGAAAGCCCTATCTTCCTTATTAAATTTAAGTAAGAAAGCTCTATCTTCCTTTTAAAATTTAAGAAAGAAAGCCCTATCTTCCTTATTAAATTTAAGAAAGAAAGCCCTATCTTCCTTATTAAATTTAAGAGAGAAAGCCCTATCTTCCTTCTTAAATTTAAGAAAGAAAGCCCTATCTTCCTTATTAAATTTAAAAAAGAAAGCCCTATCTTCCTTCTTAAATTTAAGAAAGAAAGCCCTATATTCCTTCTTAAATTTAAGAAAGTAGATAGAGCTTTCTTTTCAAACCCCTTATTTACAATGTCAAAGACTCGTTACGACTTTGTTTTATATAACAGTTTAAAGACATTTTCTTCCAAATATTAATTTGAGTAAATACATGGCAAGATCTTAAAACTTGTAAAATACCAAAATGGCATATTTGATTTTCTATACCAAATTTTGGGAACTTGCCGAGTCCGAGTACTCATACTAAAATTTTAACAAAAAAATAAGAAAAAAATAAAAATTTCAGTTATATTTATTCGTAACTAAAATTTTCTTTTATCATTCTCTAGTAATAAAATCTGACCATTTTGTCGAACATATGTTTTCTTTTATATCTTTAATTTATATAAATATCTTTCTAAAATGATTCCAATATAATTTACTTCGTTAATATGTTTCTTCAGTGATATAAATAATCTCGTCCCATCGTAATTCTATTAAGGTTACATTCACCCATTTTCCTTTTATAATGTATGTATTATTCTACAAAATTTCTGAAGATGGGCGTTATTACGTCCGAGACATGTACAATTTTTATATCTTAAGCCTTTTATTGTGTTGGTAAAAAAAGGCTTTAAGTGTCTCATTTCGTTCCCTTTAACTCCACATTATGTATAAGTTTCCTTTATAAAATGGTTAATAAAGTTTTTTTCTAATTAACTCTATCCACTGTAATGTATATTATTATTATTATCTAGGTATATTCAAACTAAATCGCATGCAAGTTTTTGCTTCTACTCCAAAGTTTCGTATCAATATCCTGAGGGATTTTTAGTTGGACTTTTAAAGAGTTTTCTAAAAGGAAATATTCGTAAGTTTTAGTAAAAACTTTTTCGAATGGAAGCAAAATTTAATGAAAATGGTACCCACGTTTCCTATTTATATGAAGCCTTAAAAAGAAGAAGAATATTTGATTATTATTATTATACTTATATTTTTAATCACTTGATCAATCAGAAAGAATATTATTCTAGTTCTATCTGCATCGACCTTTTAACAATAATGGGCTCTTTCCCTATTCTCATATTATTTGTGATTTGGCATTTAAATTGTTAAGTTGTTAATATATAATAGTAGTTTATCATCAATAAAACTATTGCAATGTCACACCATAACTAGTAAAGTAGAACTTAGCACTAAATATAAAGCATCATCTCTATGGACTTTCTACTCCATGCTGAGAAGCACACTTAGTATAAAACATGGAATCAATATAGAGAATTATTTAAAATTACGTGCGTTTTTTAAACTTCAATCAGAGAAACATATTGCTAAAAAGGTTAAAACTTTTACGCCAGAACAACTTAATAATTTCATAAATAAAGCTCCTTATGAGAAATATCTAGCGATAAAGGTAGTAGATCTCACAGTAATTCAATCGTTTTTATCATCTAGTCAATTACATAATTTATTTTAGGTTGCTTTAATAATGGGCATTATGGGTGCTTGTCGTGCAGCAGAATTTCACTCTATGCAAATTACAGATTTAGACGATCGTGGATCTATTTTTATGGTCAGTGTACTAAATATAAAAACAAAAATTGCCAGAAAATTCACTGTTACGGGAAATTTTTATACCGTAGTTAAAAATTATTTAAATCTGCGTCCTCTCGCCTGCGGCTCCTGCTGAAAAACTTGATCTGCGTGAGTTATGACCTATATTACCGCTCGTTAAATAATATACTATTTTCTAATAATATTTAGCGGTGATAATATGCGTATATTTATTAATTTGACCAATCAGACAAAAATTTCATTTTTCATGATTTATTTACCAGTCAAAAGCAATAACCAGGAGATTTACAAAATTGCAGGCTTATAAGTAGGCAATCTACAAAAATCATCGTTTCAAAAAGCAGTCCCGTCCCAAGTGACACGTCAGAATGCTGTATCATTTACATTTTTATATCAGAAAGGAGGATTAAGATCACGAATTTAGATAGAGACAGCAAAATGTGGCCTTCTTAAGACATTTAGGGATTTTCTAGATAGCCTTTTATGTTGTGGTATACAGGGAGATTTAAGGTTGGTGGCATATTACGAAAAATTGGAAAAAATTAAATTTCCTCAGAAAAACATTTTTTAATATAATAGTTATTTACGATATAAGTGTTCTAAAGATTCAAATTACAACACGAGATGTTAAAGTTGTCAAACGAAGCGTCAGCCAAGTTTAATAAAACATCGAGTGTAGTAATATGAATTTAGAACAAGAATATTGTACAAAATTTTATCTACTTTCATTTATGAATAAAAATATTTGGCAAAAGGCATTTTTAAAAATAAAAATGCACCTGCTATTAAGTTTACTTATCAAGTTTTTGATGTTACCTTTCGCATAGTTACTGGTTCGCATGGTTACTGTCGAAACTGTGTCAAACAAATTTAAAAATATAAAAAGCGTTTTGCAAAATGAGCGATTCTGATAGAAGTTTACCCTCTGATATAGAAGCAGCGGCAAACGAAGCGATCTGAAGTTTAGTTCCGACAAAATCCAAGGCGCGGTATGAGTTGGAGTATTAGAAGTTTGAAGATTGGTGCAAATCTAACAAAATAAAGGAGGTGTCTGAGAAAATCCTTTTGGGTTTTTTTTCCGTAAAGCAACGCTCCCAGAAACCATCTACACTATGAACTCACTACTCAATAATGAGAACTATGATTTTAGTCAAGAAAAATCAAGATATAAGCAGATTTTCTCAACTAATCGCATTTTTGAAAAGAAGTTCAGAGGGTTACAAGGCCAAAAAGTCCAAAGTTCGCACAAAGGAAGACGTATGTAAGTTTCTTAGTACTGCAGATGATGAAACATATTTACTTATGAAGGTTGTTATGATAATCGGCATTTTTGGGGCTTGTCTGCGCGAAGAACTAGCTAAGTTAATGTTGGATCATAGTAAACAAATGTATATAAAAATTGTGATTCCATTCTCGAAAACCAAAATTATGCGAGAATTTGTTATAACAGAAGGAAATGTGACAGGTTTCAACTGTTTAAGTATTTTTCGAAAGTATGCTAAACTTCGTCCTCTTAATGCAACTCACTGGCGGTTTTTTGTATTCTATGGAAAAGGAAAATGCACCTCCCAGCCTGTCGGAATTAATAGTTTTGGAAGTATACCAAAAAAGATTGCAACAAGACTTGGATTGAATAATCCCGAAGGATACAGTGGACATTGTTTTAGGAGGTCCTCAGCCACCGTTCTAGTTGATGGTGGTGGAGATATGCAGATGTTAAAGCGTCATGGGGGCTGTAAATCCTCTTATACGGCACAAGGCTACGTTGAGAAATCTTTAGAAAATAAGAAACAAATAGCAAAGAAGATCATGGGGCCAGACACGGATTTAATGATTGGAAATTCGAACGTGAAGGGCTCCATCACATCCACTTCTCGTATACAAATTTCTAACTGTTAAAAGTGTATTATTAATGTTTATAATAAACCTTAGGTGTTATATTTTAATTAATAATTGGTAATTAATTTTATAATTGTTAATAATAAATCATTCTTCTAAAAAGTGTGGTTATATTTAACAGTAAAATTTTAATAAAACCGTTTGTTTTCATTACAGCACTAGTGCTGTAAAGGCATTTATTACAGCACTAGTGCTGTAATTTATGCCCTTACAAAACGATTTACAGAACTGTAAAATTGATATTACCAAATGAAAGTAGATAAAATAATATAATTCAAGTCTTTTCAAGCTTTTACTTTACAATAACAGCAAATAATATTATTTTAATAAATAATAAATAAAGCAATTATTTTTTTTACACAATACAGGGTGGTAACTATTTAATGGGCCACTAAATGGTATTTTGCACGAAGTTGATTACATTAGAGAGATTGTACCTTTTTTAAAGTTTTAAAGTGTTAAACTCGTCACGAAACGGATAATAGCATACAATAATAAAAGAGTCAAGTTTTTATATAATCTGAACACTGAGCGAAAATATGTTTATCTCAGGAACAAGAAAAACTAAAGTTCAAACTAACACTAAATTGTAAAAAGTAAAAAGAATACAGTATCAATAGATTACCAAATTAGGACAAAGTAAGTCATAAGTCATAAGACTCGTCGATCGAAAATTATAGAATCATAATAATTACTTATTGGAAATATATTAAACAAGCTTGGATCTTTATTAGTGATATGTACAATTGATATTACTAAGTGGGTGTGACAATAAAACAGGGTGGGCACAATGGGCCAAACCAGGCCTTAAGGCATCCAGCAGATGGACGGGCTTTCGGAAAAATGCTTAAGCCATAATTGTACAACCGAATCTTTTTTTTTTTTTTTTTTTTTTTTTACGGTTCGCCGACTACGTAGGCCATCTTGAACCGGTCATCGACCACAAATGTGATTTACCGACTGGGGAGTGTGAAACGGCACCTTCATCCTACGAGATATCCGATCTCATCCGGCCTGTCCGGCGTGAATAGGATGGCTAGGTGTCGATTCATTTTACACTCTTCCCTGAGACAAGAGCACGCCGTGTTCCCAAGCGGTCACCCGCCCAAGTACTAACCGCGCTCGACACCGCTTGACTTCGGTGATCTGCGGGAACCGTGCTTAATATGTCGACAGGCCCTTGCCTACAACCATATTTAAATTGTTTTTATTATATTCAGTTTAAACTCCTGAGCGTTGTCACATATTTTCGGCAACTTTACGGTTTACGGTAATCCTAATAAAATACAGTAACACCAGTCGGTCCTGTATCGATTAAATCGGACTACGATAGACCGGCCCATTGGGAATTTTCCCAATCTTACTACTCTATGGCCAGTCTGGGCCTTCTAGATACCATTTTAACAAACAGATAAAAATAAATTATTAATAAACAAACGAAGTTTAAATGTTCGTTTTAATTTTTCAATGATTCAAGAAGATAGAGAGCATTAACATGAAACGAGAATTAACCGAAAGTATTTTTAGCTTAATTTTTTAAATGGACTAAATAAAATTAAAAAGTCTAGCGTAAACTGGATAATTTTAAAAATGTGGTTATCTAAAAATGTTATTAATACACAGTAGAAAAAATAACTTCCGTAAATAAAACAGTAAGTATGCTACACATCGGCCTGTTCATGGGAATTTTGACAAACTGAAGCATCTCAACAGATTCACATTTTAGAGCTAAACGATCTAAACATGTACATTTTGATTTTTAAATTAGTAGAGTTTAGTGTATAAGTAAATTGAAAGAAAGTTTTTTAGCGGCAGGCGGACAAAGTAAAGCATCTCTCTTTTGCATTAAAGTACACAGGAACGCCAAAGGTAATGGGTTTCCTGGGGCACAGGTAGACAATGACAGGCTGTTTCGTTCTTATTGGGACTCGTCAGAAAGCCATAACCTGTAAGCAATTCCCAGTACAGCGAAAATATGTTTCAAGATATTTTTTAGAATAAAAATGCGATGAAAACCCCTACAACGGTATTACGGATTGTTGCAGCACCCACTGGGTTACTGCAGCGCGATTCATATTTGAATCTACAAACCCGTAAAAAAAGTGTAGAGATTCCCAAAAACGTTTCCTATACTGGTGTGCTAGCCTAACGTTTATTGTTGTATTCACATAGACGACTATCTTTTGCATTGAGTTGATCCCTATATACATGGCAATACTAGGTTTTAATCACAATTTTATTCTTAAAAATGTCTTGAGAACATATTTTCGCTGTGCTGGGAGTTGCTTACGGTTATGGCTTTCTGATGAGTCCCAATAAGGACAAAACAGCCTGTCATGTCTACCTGTGTCCCAGGGAACCCATTACCTTTGGCGTCCCTGCCTATTCTAATGCAAAAGATAGATGCACTACTTTGTCTCTCTTTCTTTCTATTTTGAAATTTCTTCCCTTTTCTGACCAAAAATCATAACCCTCAAATTTCCTGGTAAATTTTATGGTCACTTAAACACTGCAGAGTAATTCTATGATAAGTGGTAGACTTATGTTGGGTTGCATAAACTTTTTTACCAATCAGCAACATGGCATGACATAAATGACAGTGGGAGGCAGTATTTACTCACAATCAAAGGTGCATAATTAGTAAATTTCATATTTAAAAAACGGGCCACTATGATTGTGAGAAAATTATTTCTGATAAAATCATGTACGTCTCCGTCAAAGTTGCCGGTTAGTTAATTATTGTTAAAAATCTTTATTCAATGTATATATCTCAAGAGAAACTAAATTGAGCACAACCTCGTAGCCGAAGTGCTCAAACTTCTAAGCGCAATATGGACAATCCACTCAAGGTGTACAGAATATTACTACGACTCAACTCCCGGACTTATACCGGGTGTCCCATTAAGGATGGCCACCGGCCGTATCTCGGAAACTACTGGACATAGAAACTCGGGAAAAATAATAACTAAAGTGGCCATGAGAAAATCCTGAAAATAATTTTTAAATTCCACATTTTGCCGCAAGAGGGCTTAATTGAAAAGTAAGTTTTAAAATTGTACATATCTCCGAAAATTCCACATTAAGGTATATCTTTGGTAACACCATTAAAAAGCTTGGACAATTATGCATCATTTTGGTCTTATGCTCATTGGCGTACCGACTTTAATAAGAGGGGGAAAGCTGTTGAAAGTGTAATCATTTAAATCGCTGTAACTTATAAACGACTTATCCGATTTTAGCAAACTAAAGACTGTTTGAAAGAGAAATATATGCACTTTTACTAATCGTATTTAGTTGTCCATAATAGTTCTCAAAAAAAATGCTGGAAGGCGCAATTTGTAATAATAATACATTTTTTGATTTTACTCTGAAAAAATAAATCATACGGTATAATTATACCATAATCGAAAAGTAAATGAAATTTGCTAGAAAAAATATTTAAACCGCAGCTCAAAATCTCCGTCCGTTTCAGCGTTATCGCCAACAGAATAATTTTTAAAACTTTAAATGAAGAAGTGGTTATATATTTTTTAGAAAAAAAGTGGGACGCCACTGAAATTTTTCCATGTGGATATTATTTCGGATTAGCCTGGTCAATTCTGCATAAAAATGGTCTGAAAAATTTTGTTCTATAAAAATTGTTGGAAATGACCACCTTCACTTAATAGGCAAGCTTCCGTCCGTCTAATTAAAATTTAATTTACAATTGTGGCAAAATGCGGAACTTAAAAATTATTTCCAGGATTTTCTCATAGCTACTTTAGTTATCATTTTTTTCCCCGAGTTTCTATGCCCAGTAGTTTTCGAGATACAGCCGGTGGCCATCCTTAATGGGACACCCGGTATATTATGAATGCATTGACTCTGGGATAAATGTTTTGTTTTAAATAAAAAAAAAATATTTGACAAACTTGCATATTTTGGAAGTATATTCTTAACCTCACTTTTGTAATGTCATATAGCGACGCCTAAAATTTACGTGTCAATTTGATTTCTTTGTAATCCAGGGCGCACTCTAGCAATAACGCCGCCCTGGGCAAAACAAAAAATGTCCGCCCATTTCATCCCTTCTTCGTTTTATACCTATCACATTACAGTAAAATTTCTGTCTATTCCTCGCCACTTGCCGGCTTGTCCTTTGCTGCGATGCCGCCATGACCAAAAAAATCACCGGTGTTGGCGTTGTTCGGCATGCTTTGTCGCGGAATTGCTTGATATTATTAAAAAGAAAATCGATCGGTCGAAATTGTCACTGTTTAAAAAATAAGACGGCAAATCAAAGGAAATTTATTGTGTTAACTGTGAATTGGAATGGTTCAAACTTCAAATTATATTATGTAGGAACGTAGGTAGCCAAAACGGGGATTTATGGTGTTTTTTTTGGATTTTTCATGCCGCTCTTCGAACTTGCCGCCCTGGGCAGGGGCCCAGGTTGCCGACCCCTAGACCGGGCCCTGTGACCACTATAATTCGTCAGTTTTATATTCTAACTAGGATGGATATGAAATTATATACGTTAAGTTAACCGGAATAGCCCACTTATCCAATCACTTTAGTCTAAAGGAAATAGCAAATATCCATGTGGGAGTAGAAAAACGAGAGTTTTTGAATATGGGCTTGTCAAATCCAACGAACTGTGCTCAAACTTTCGAGTGCGATATAGACAATCCACTCGAGTTAGTAATATATTGATGCGGGTGCCAAGCCTCCTCCTCCTCCCACTTCCCTAAATTTTCGTGAAGGTCTTATGGATACCGTCGCCAATCCACTCCCCATAAGACACCATGCATACCGCCGTGGAAATATTCCTCCGGCAAAGTGCATACCGCCGCTGAAAATTAAATTCTCCGTATAGTCGAGCGGACTGAAATGGGTGTTAGTTTACTGTGAACCATTGAAGAAAGTAATTATGCAAAATAATGTTTTATAGAGAACGTGAGATTGTTAAATGAGTTCAGTTAAGTCGAGAATACTCGAAAAATATTTTGACAAAGTAATTGGTCAGTTGGAAGATGAAGAAAAAGTTGAAAAAACTAAAGGGTGGGATGAACAATATATACCGAGAAAACCATTAGTTCCAAATTTATTTGCATTATATTTGGTAAACACATTATTAGACATAACGGGTGCAGTTAAATCGGCCAAAGGAACAAAATATAACTATATAGTATGTTTATACATTAATCGAGGCTGGGGGAACGTTGAAGTAAAAATTAAAGATGTGACATCCGACTTGGATATAGACAAATATTGCCGACATCTTATACTGAAAGGTAGATATATTAATACGTCCTGGAAACCTGGAAGTAAATATGAATTTATGAAGCAGCCTCAAGAATATAGAAAAAAAATACGACAAAATCACGAAACACAATTTAAGGTCTGTGATAGTTTGAAGTGCGAGCTTATTGAAGATCATGCGTATATATTTATAAAGAAAAAGGTATCTGAGAACGAACATTACGAAAGTACCTACAGTGATTATCTTAGATATTTGTCTAGTGAAAGATTTATTAAATGTGAATTTGAATAATCAAAATGTGGAAAAAATCTATGGTTAATATATTACGAAGAAAAATAGCGATAATAGTGCGGGATATAGAACAATTTATATTTCAAAGCACAATGGAGTTACGACGAGAGGAAGTTTATGGAGTTCCATTTGGTATAATTGACTTTGATGAATATTATAAGTGTTTTAATAATAAGGACATTTATAAAAAATATGATAAAATAACCCGGTGCTGTTTAAATGTAAAACAGGATATAAGACACGTAAAAGACTTGTCATATTTGTTAAAAAAACTAGATATAGGATACATATATTACCGTAGAATAGATAAATTACTTTGTAGAATAAAATGTAAATGTATAGTTCATTAATTATCCAATAAAGATGTTGTATTAGTATAAAATAGACAAGTGGTTTTAGTAAAACGCAATGCGTAGAGAATTAATAAAAAAAGATCAATCTCAGCAACACTAAAATAAATATTGAATTGATCTGCTCAAAACATAATTAGCTAATTTAAAAACACAGACAATAATAAACAGACATGACCTTTTAAAATATATTGGCCTAGGTCCGGGTTACAAAACCAGACAAAAATAAATAATTCATATATAAAGTTGGTTCCCATTAAATTTTTTTAAAAAAAATATATTGACTTAGATTCGGGTTACAAAAACCAGACAAAAATAAATAATTCATTTATAAAGTTGGTTCCCAGTAAAATTTTTTAAAAAAAATATATTGACTTAGGTTCGGGTTACAAAAACCAGACAAAAATAAACAATTCATTTATAAAGTCGTTTCCCATAAAAAAAAATGTATGTCCGTTCGTCTAACTTGAAACCGATTGCAGAAGAAGGGTGGAGCGGATTGTATAAATACTCGAAAGCTTGTTGTTTGGAAACATTCACAGTCTGTAATCAAGTCGTTATATTGACAAATTTTTGTGATAAAATGAGTTCAAACGCAAATAATTCTCCATCAACTTGTGCAGGGAAGAGTAGGAAAGTGTGTTTAAGTCTTAATAAAAAACCAAAAAAAATTGAAATACCTAGTGAAAATATTACAGTGTGGGAAGACAAGCTTTTAAATGCTGCGGCAGATGAGCTATTAAGTAATCATTCTAATAAACTAAAAGTTAATACTCGTGATATTATTACCGAAATTGGGTTCACGAGGGACGAATTTGATCTCTTAACTCCAGATATAGAATTTAATGAAGTTTCCAATATAAAAAATAATAGTGATGATGTGTTCATTGTTGATGACTACATGACACCTGAACAAAAAAAAAATGATTTGGAGGAAATAAACATAATTCCATTAAGTTCGGAGCAAAATGCTCAAAGGTGGGACGCCCCTTCAACGCAAGGGTCTTATATTAAAAATAAAAAAAAACATAATGAAATTCCACAAGTTAGTCAACGAGGGTTAAAAAAGGATGATATTATGAAATATTTTCTTAAAATCAGAAAACAGCATGTGGATATCGCACAGCAAAAATCAATAAAAATTAAGACTTTGTTAAAAAATTTAAAAGAAAAAAAATTATCAGAAGAGTTGGAAAGCTATATTAATGTCAATCAAAACATATACTTTTCAATAAATCAGGAGGATTCCTTGCACAAGTACTTTTCATTTGAAACTTAAATGGTTTGAAGTCATTTATTTATAATCCTATTTGTTTAATTTATATTTAATCCCTCTCATTATGTCAAATATAAAATTATTATAACTTAAAATAACATCGTTTGAATTCAATTATTTGTAATTTCTCTCGCTCTCTTTAAAATACATATAAATTTAAGTAAATATATATATATATATATATATATATATATATATAAGTCAATGTCAAACATAAAGTTATTAAATAACTCGACAGCCATGTACTGCAAAGGATGCACAACAAAGTTTACTCGTTTCGACAATTTAACAAGGCACATACGTCATTCTTGTAAGCGAAAGAACTTGGGTAAGTATAAATGAAATTTATAACGATGTTCTCATATTTATAAAATTTGTAATATTGTAGAAGAGAGCTTACAACCAAAAAAAAAAAAGTCAAAAACTGAATTGTTGGAACCGGAATACTCCACTTCGTCTTTAGAGACATTGCATGGACAGTGTTCAAAACAAGATCAACAGGAAAATAAGCCAAACGCATTTTTTGTGCCGCCGTCAGTCAATAAGCAAACAAACCAGTCTGCAGTGCACGGAGCAAATAATCTTGATGGTGTGTATACCGTGAATTATATTGTCAGTTGATTTGTTAGCTATATTAATTTACTAATTATTAATTTACTAATTATTAATTTACTAATTATTAATTTACTAATTATTAATTTATTAATTATTATTTCCAGGTCTATATATTGGGTTAACTAGATTTACTAATTAATATATTTTAATTTAGACACCACCTTTGTCAATGTGGCTGGACCATCTGGAATAAACAGCTCCAAGGGCGACAACAACAAAAACCGTGAGCTTATACAACCACAACCTGCCGACATTGCAGGACAGAACTTCTGCAGTACATGTGATTGCTTTGTATCACGATGCAGTTTAACAGGACATTACCGGAGCAATAAGCATAAAGCTAATATATGGAGACCAACAAACAACAATCAAGTAAGCGTCTGTAGCACTGCATTTAAAAATAGAATTATAAGTTATAAAATTTCTTCTCAACTTCATCACATTTATGTAAACGACTTTATAGCTGAAATTAGACATAATTTGCTTGAAATATTAAACAATGAAATACATAAACACAACTCTATAAAAATTAATTTGGAACTTTTCGGTTCGTACATAATACCATCTCAGGACATTCGTGATATAAAATCACACATAACAAAAAATTGCGTATTGTCACATTCTAGCGATCTTAACTTATTTATTGAAGAAATGACTGCAAGTTTAAACACACTATCTTTAGAATTTTTAGATCGCTTGTCAGGTTGGGGTATAGAAAAATATTTGTTTCTGGAAGTCAATATAAATAGATATAATCCATTAAAGGCATCATCATACATAAAACTACCTAGAGATATTGAATATAAACGAGCAGTGTTAAATTTAACCAACACGGATTTGGCTTGTTTCGGCTGGGCATTGACAGCCGCAATTTATACGCCACGAACTAATAAGTACAATATTTCCTCATATCCGCATTATTCTAGATATTTTGATTTTACTGAATTTTCATTTCCTATGCCTTTAAAATCTATTCCAAAATTCGAAGAAATAAATAAAATTTCAATAAATGTATACGGCCTCGAACCAATATTCGAAAACAATAAAGTTAAGCATCAAATAGTAGGACCCCTACATTATACAAAACAAAAACGTAACTTACATGTCAATCTACTACTAATAGATGACTCAGAAGGAAATACACACTATTGTCTAATTACAGATTTATCTCGATTAGTATCATCTCAGCTAGCGAAAACTAAGCATAAATTGTTCTTTTGTGATGGCTGTCTTCAATATTTTCACAGTTCACAAAAATTACTTGTACATCAAGAAAATGATTGTGAAGCAATTTGCGTTCGATTACCTACAGAAAATTTTAAACTAGACAAGTGTAGTAATTATGTTAAAGAAAATATATTAAAGTTTCAAAATTTCGAGAAAAAGATTCGCGTGCCCTTTGTCGTATATGCAGACTTTGAATGTGTAATTAAACCAATAGTTGATAACAATAATATTCAAGACAGGGAAGTTTATACAGTTAAAACATGTCAACATATACCTTGTTCCTTTGCATATTTTATTAAATGCTCTTATGACGATACCTTATCTAAACTTGTAGTATACAGAGGAGAAGATGCTCCCCAAAAATTTATCGAAATGTTAGAAAGCGACTTAAAAAATATTTATAATAAACATTTGAAACCAATTAAACCCCTTAACTTAACTGAGCAGGAAGAGCAGTCATTTCAAAATGCTACCCATTGTTTTATATGCGAAAAGCCCTTTGACTCTTTTTCTACGCGTGTGCGAGAACATTGTCATACAAGTCAGATCTATCGCGGCGCCAGTCACTCTATCTGTAATTTAAACTATAAACTACCCCTCTCTATACCGATATTTTTTCACAACCTTAAATCATATGATGCCCATCTTTTTATACGAAATTTAACTTTAAAACACGAGAGAATAGATGTCATTGCACAAACAAAAGAAAAATATATAACATTTTCTAAATATTTATTTGTTGATCGAATAATTTCATCAAAGGGTAGGAAAGAAAAAATATATTTAAAAATGCAATTTTTGGATACCTTTCAGTTTTTACCTTATTCGTTAGACAATTTATCGTCCTCACTGAGCTCTAAACAATTTATTCAAATTTCAAAATATTTTAAAGATAAGAAAAAAATAGAGTATATGAGACAAAAGGGTGTATTTCCTTATTCTTACTTAACCGACCTTACAAAGCTTAATACTACGCAACTGCCGGCGAAAGAATTATATTTTAACGAACTTAAGGGCGAATCGATATCCACTTCAGATTATCAAAGGGCGCAAGATGTATGGAATTTATTTAAATGTAAAACGCTGGGAGATTACTTTGACCTTTATTTAATCAGCGATGTATTGATTCTAACCGATGTTTTTGAAAATTATCGAAACACTTGTTTAAATATTTATAACCTAGATCCATGTAATTTTATTAGCGGTCCATCATTATCATTTTCGGCAGCATTACTTAAATGTAAAATTCAGTTAGAATTACTTACTGATATTGATATGCTTCATTTTTTCAAGAATAATATTCGCGGAGGCGTAAGCACATGCATTAAACGAAAATCTATTGCAAATAATAAATATCTTCAAAATTATGATAAAAGTAAACCATCTACCTATATAATTTATTTAGATTCTACGGCCCTTTATGCCCACTCAATGGAATGGCATCTACCACAGAGCGATTTTCATTGGCTAACACAAGAAGAAATTACGTTATTAACTAAAAACATATTAAATTTGTCTCCCACTTCATCTGAGGGTTATGTGTTTATGGTTGACTTATATTATGATCCTTGTTTACATTCAGCCCATAACGATTTGCCTTTTTGTCCAGAGAATGCAATTCCTCCGAATAGTAATATGTCAAAATTAATTCCAAATTTAACACATAAAGAGAAATATGTCATTCACTACGTAGCGCTGCAACAAGTTATTCGATATGGGCTCGTTTTAAAAAAAATTCATAAGGGAATAAAATTTCATCAAGCTCCGTGGTTAAAACCATATATCAAATTAAACACGGATATGCGTCGACAGGCTAAGACTAAAGCTGACAATAATACCTTTAAATTAATGATAAACAGTTATTTTGGAAAAACCATGGAGAATGTTGAAAATCGACAGGATATTAAATTGGTCACACAATGGGAAAAAAACGTAAATAAAAATGGGGCATCAAATTTAATATGTAAACCAAATTTTAAAAATTCTGTTATATTTTCAGAAAACCTCGTAGCAATTCAAATGCAAAAAATGAGTATTTTTTATAATAAGCCCCTCTACATAGGTTTTGCAATATTAGATATAGCCAAAACAGTAATATATGAGTTTTATTATGGTTATTTAAAAAAAATGTATGGCGATAATGTTAATTTGTTATATACAGACACAGACAGTCTCATAGTTGAAGTAACTACACCAGATTTTTATCATGACATGAAGTTAAATGTAGATAAATTCGATACATCAAATTTTAAAACTAATAATATTTATGGTATTCCTGTTAATCCCTCAATAAGCGGAAAAATGAAAGATGAATATGGAGGGCAAGTTGTTCAAAGTTTTTATGGAACCGGCGCAAAAGCTTATTGCATTAAAGTAGACGAAATTGTTGATAAAAAAGCAAAGGGGATAAAAAGGGCTGCCGTTAAGAGTCAATTAGAAGCATCTCATTATCAGAGAATTGTTGATGGGCAAGAAAACAAAATTTACTGCATAATGTATATATTTAAATCAATAAAACATGATATATTTACAAATCTTATAAGAAAGGTAGCACTTAGTTTTAATGATGATAAACGATATTTAATTCCAAATTCCATAAACACTTTGGCTTGGGGTCATAAGGATATTATTAGTTATATTAATAAAGACACGCTTGATGACGTTCGATTACAATCACTAGTATCAGCCTTTGAAAATCTGAGTCGTCCAAAAAAATGTAGGAAGCGGTTGACATTCGAGAAATAGAGTGGGATAGTTTGAATTCCTATATTAAGCGCAGTCGACTTGAGTCTTAAGTTCATACTTATTTTTAAGCTCCTCAAAGTAAGATGGAAGGTAGACAAGAATATCAAAAGTTAAAAGCCGATATCAATGAAACCGCCGGTAAACAATATTTGCAGTATATTGAAAAAGTAGTGAAAAGAAAACTCGACATAAATCAAAGTAATCTCTATATTTATAAAGCTATAAGTAGATATGTGTTGCCAATGAATATATTTCGGTGGATGTTTAGTTCCGTAAATGGGTTTAATCATATCCTCTTCGACTATGTTGTTTCCAAAAAACGTGATCAAGATAATCTTATAACTGAAGTGCTAAACAGATTATGTGTACTGGACATTAAATCAATAAACGTGGAGCGTATTGAGTCCTTATTAAGTGACATGTGTAAAAATGAATTTCAAAAAATGTTCATTTATGAACTCTTAATTGATGACAACTTTAATTCAAAGTGCGACACACAAAAGAAATACCCTGTTGATGGTATTCATGTCAGGTATCGAAACCTTTCTTATGAACTTAACGAGGGTGTGTATGAGGCAGCGTTAAATGCTGATTACAAACTATTAACTAATATAATTAATCAAATGACTAAGTTTAATATATCCCTTAAATTTAATCCTGAACACGATGTCCATCATAAATATATACATTCATGGGTAAAGCAAAATGTTATCCAAGGATGTAGTGACATGCCAGTCGGTAGTGTTCCAGAACGTGACATTAGCGATAACATTAAACAACCATCTAAAGATTTTACTGACTATTTAGGTACCTTATTAATATTAGAAGAGTATATTCCAAAACAAAGTAATCTCAGAATTTCGTAATCAAGTACTTATGTCTAATTTCATAATGAGTATGACTTATATGTATAATTTTATTAATTTTGTATATTTCTTTATTTTGTATAATTAATATTGTGCGAATATTCAATGAATATTGTATTTATTGAATTTTATTATGTATTTAATATTATATTATGGCTTGGTCTACAGACTGTGGATCAATAATAAATAATTAGGTGTGCTTTAAAATTTGTTTTATTGGAGTGGGGGTAATGATTATAAAAAGCTAACGCTTGAAACTAAATACAGTTATTTTACATCACAGTGATAAGTGTTACATTCTCATATTAAGAATTAATTTCAAGTTAATTGTGCTGATTTGAATATTGAATATTTTTAATAGTAAGTTAAATAATACCTGTAAAGTTAATCATATTTGTAAACAATATTTTTATTGTAGTGGAACCGAATTCATACCCAAACACCATTTCATTAGAAAAACAAGCGTGCATACTGTTACATGAAACTAGATATTTTCTTAATATTTCCAAATCTAAATACATATCGGTTGGAATTTATTATGATAGCTGCACTCAATGTTTTAAATCAAGTATCTGGTTTGGCGGGCCGAAATTTAAAAATTGTATAATTCTAGACAAAAGAGATTGGAAAAATTTTTTAAGTTTTAAAGAAACAATTAATAGTACTGAAACCGAAAATAATCAGCCAATTATATTAAATTTGTGTAAAATTACTTTTGAAACATTTAATGACATTAGAGTATTGAAACTTGAAGATAACTCTTTAAATAGTATTTATTTGGGTGACGAGTCTGTGAATGGCCTTTGGTTAATTAGCGACATTGTTCAATATAGATTTAATATGTTGGAATATTTAAATTTTGATGGTTTTTTTAAAAACATTATGGCTAGCATAGTTAACTTTAACTGTAATAATTTGGTAAATTCTGTCAATAAAACACTTACTTCATGTCTTATGAGCGAAAATGTATGTATAGCAAAGGAATTCATAACCCGATATCCATCCGTCTTGGGGCAGTTTAAACCGAAGCCCTTTGGATATTACTAGAGATGCACGTACAATTTAATACACAACAAAATACCACTCTACAAATGGCAGTTTGGTCGTTTGCCTATAGAGATGCAAGAAGAGGTCCTTGGGAAATGTATGCAAGAGATCGAGAGCGATTTCGTAGAAAAGTTGATTGTTATGCTATTGTACTTAATAAAATTTTAGAGTTTAAACACCGTCAAAATGTATTTGTTGAAAGATTTATATTATTAATAGATATTTTAAACTAAATGTGTGTTTTATTTTAAAAAATATATTATATAAATAATAGTATGTTTATATTAAAATAACAAAAAATATTAGAGTTTAAACACCGTCAAAATGTATTTGTTGAAAGATTTATATTATTAATAGATATTTTAAACTAAATGTGTGTTTTATTTTAAAAAATATATTATATAAATAATTGTATGTTTATATTAAAATAACAAAAAATATTAGAGTTTAAACACCGTCAAAATGTATTTGTTGAAAGATTTATATTATTAATAGATATTTTAAACTAAATGTGTGTTTTATTTAAACAAAAAAACAGAAAATATAGGTAAAAATATAGAAATGTTAAATTAAGTCACTGTTATTAATCCAGGAGTTGTGACTGGGGGGGAATCCTAACCACTTTACGAGCGCCCTATTGGCTCTTGTTCGTAAAACCCTTTCAACAAGATATATATCAGGAAATTTGACTTTTTGTAGTTCTGGGGTATAGAAGGTTCCTTGTATTTCTTCACCATTAGAGTCCGTTAGCAAATAGACGCGTGGATTAGTTTGACGCACCTTATGTATTTTAAATATTTCATTTGAAAAGTTAGGAGTGTAACCTTTCTCAAAAGCATTACGATATTTTGATATTCTGACAGAATCACCTACTTTGAATTTGGCAGGTTTAGGGTCAATAACCTTTAACTGGCTATATGCTCTATTCAAAATTTCTTGTTCGTTTCCTTTGGTAACTTTAGCAGGGGCAACACCAATTACAGAATGTCGGGTATTATTATAGTCGGAAACAATATTGTCTAATATATCAAGCCATTTGTAGGTGCCCTGTAAACTAAACTGCTTCCACATTCGCGTTTTTAGGGTTCTTATAACCCGTTCAGCTATACTGGCTTTGAGGTTAGAATAGGTACTGTAGTGATTAATTTTGTATTTTTCCATTAATTTTTTAAAATGAGGGTTGTAAAATTCTGTTCCCCTAAAAACCAGATTATTAAATTATGTAAATTAATATAAATAATATTATTACCTATCTGATTGTATATTTTTTGAAACTACCCTTTTATCCTCGAGTATGTTTTCCATGGCAGCCGCAACTTCCTTGCCGGTTTTCTGTTTTAATGGCCTAGCCCAGACATATTTGGAAAATGCGTCTATAGAAATCAATATGTACTTGTGTCCTCGATTAAACTTTGCATAAGGGATAAGGGATATTAAATCAATTTGGTTAAGGTCATTTAGACCTAATATTCTAACTCTTCTTCGTACAAAATTTCGACGTGCAGGCTTATGTAATTCATTGACGATAACTTGTTTGAAGCTATTCATATTCTTTAGTAGAAATGGGTACTTTTACAATTAATTCTATTATATCTTTCCCTGTGTTTAAGGAATCCTGGGGCCGTGTTACTAGGATGACGTCTGAGTTTGTTAACCTTTCTCCTTCAAGGGTATCCACAAGTTTAGTATAATTTATAACAAATTTGATATTTGTGTTAAAAATTTTACAAGATGTAACGATAGCCTCAGGTAATGGAAAATTCCAAATATTTGTTCGTTCATTTATAGTATAGGTAAATATACTGGTACCGTCTTGTAAATGAGCTTGCAATAACTCCGAGTCATGTATATGTAATGGTATGTAACAAAAATAATAACCATTTTTTTTATGTGTAAATTTATGTGAAATATGACATCCAAATTTGTCAATAGTCATAATGAAACTGTGAAAAACTACTTAAAATTACTGTTTTTATTGAATTATTTTTGCCTCTCGTAACTCCTCGATAAGGGACGTAATTTCATTTATATGGGCGGTGTGACCAGCTGATGTAGAAGACAACAATAGTCGAAGTCTAGTTACAAGTTCATTGGCATCGTCCCAATATACGAAGTCTGTATATTTATTATATTTTTTCAATGTTAATCCTTTTCCTGCTTTTGTAGTTTGTCTAGTTGTTCTAGTTGTTGTTGTTGTTGTTGGTTTTACAGTTTGTTTTGGGGGCGGCGGTCTACCAAATACGCCTAAAGTGGGCCCAGAGAGTACCTTTGCTCCTTTCTTTGTAATCCCTTTTTCATTCAAATATGGTAATATAATTTTTCGAAATTTTTCATATCGATTTGTACTTGTGGTCACATTTCCCTCTGCGTCCTGATAAGCCTTTGTTCTTTTTAATATGTCCATGTAATGATCTAAATCTTTAGAGGAATAACCTTTCGGTTCTTTTTTAAATAAGAGTTCAAAAAGACCGACGGTGCCAGGATAAGTAATATTTTTAATTATTACATTTTTTCCTTTGAAATCAATCGGTTCTTGTGTTAATCCTAACGTAAACTTTTCAAGTTCAAAGTCGTGTAAGACTCCGTACAGGTGATCGAATGCATTGTGAGTGTCTCTTATGTTCCCATCAATGTATGTTCTAGGTAATTTATCAAATTCAGTAATATACTGAGAGTAACCCGGCTGATCTACATATTGTTGTACAGCTTGTCTGGTTTGATTAATTATATCTTCAAGAGTTTCTGTGGGGGTGCTTTCATCAGAAGATTCCTGAGACTGCTCGGTTTCGGCTAACACACTAGTGTCCTGAAATGGTACTTCCCTAGCTGTATTACCTAGTACACTTTCGAATCTACTAGCGTCGAAAAAAGATGGCATTTCCACGGGAAGCTGAGGTGTTTTACCGGTTTGTGAAATTCTGGGTCTCTTCGGGGTTGAAATAAAAGGATATTCATAGGATTCGTCCTTGATTTCTTGCTTAGGTTCAATTAATTCCAACTGATCATATTTAGTAATTAATTGCTTTAGTGGTTGAGTTATTGACTTATAAGTATTTTCTAATTTGAATTCAGTGGCCGCAGTGTTGGACTTTAATTTTTTATATTTTTCTCTTACAGCATTGCGCGTTTTTATAAGCTCTTGAGATGCACGTTTATCCATGTTGTTAACGACTGGATGCATATGCTGTTTAGGCTTTTAATTTATAGGGTAATAAATCCATCAAATCCTTTACGATATCTTCCCGTACTCAGTTCGCAATCCTTGTCCAGAACAATAAATCCGAATGGTTCTTTCCAGCAATTCGAACAAATATCTTTAAATTGCTGGAAAGACATATCTACGCTAACGTGGTCATCATAAATATGTTTTAAATTGGTGTTATCCTGTCTAAACATTATTATTAAGTTGGCATTATCTCGAATTAGCTGTTTTGGAATAGACGAATAAGTTTGATTTAAATAAAAGCAATCGACACTTCTATGCCGGCTACAAGAATAATAATTTCTTATTATATCTTGATTAGAAGTAGCAATATCATCGAATATTATGATAGAATTTTGTTTAATTTGATTTGGGGGTACAATGTCTGTTTCATTTGCATATTCGAAGTACCCGATTTCTTTAATTGGTTTAATTAATTGTTTCAAATAACGATATTTTGGCTGAAACAGCGTTTTACAGAAAAGGTAGATATTTTCAAATCGTAGTCCATTGGAGTGTTCAATTAACGACAACATTAAATCAGTTTTCCCACTACCGCTGGCGCCTACTAGGATACATCTTTTGGATTGTCCACCAAATATACCTCCATGTTTTTGATATTCTCTAATATTACTCTGAACATCATGATTTTTAACGGGCAAGGTAATTTTTGATTTTTTTACCTTCATTGTGCTATGGTAAGATGGAAACTAATATTTAAAATTTAATATGCATATTTATAAACGTCATAACTTATTTGAAGGTTAGTATGTTTCTAGTAGTCTTATAAAATGTTAGTACATAAAGATTCAGCCGTTATTCATAAACGGAGTCGCCGTAGTAGAGGATCAGGCTTAGTTAATACAATTATCCAAAAGATACCGATAGAGCTACATATTCCAGGCTACCGGTTAGTTATTTGTAAAATTGCTCTTAATTTCTGTTTTTAAACAATAATGTGTTTTACTTATAGATTCTGTGGTCCCGGTACAAAGCTAGAAAAACGAATTGGTCAAGAGGGTATAAATCCCTTAGATAGCGCTTGTAAGGAGCACGATATTGCCTATTCTCAAGTAAAAGATTTAAACTCCAGACATAAGGCTGACAAGTTGTTGGCAGAAAAGTCTTGGGAACGAGTAAAGGCCAAGGACGCATCTTTTGGTGAGCGATTGGCTGCCCTAGGTGTCACCGGAGCGATGAGGATTAAACGTAAACTAGGAATGGGTTTAAAAAAAAATCTTAAACGTGGAAAGGGATTAAAAAATCCTAAATCAAAAAAGAAACGTATCATTAAATCACCGAAAAAGATTGGAGGTTTTTTACCATTGCTCTTTCCTCTTTTAGGGGCATTGGGGGCATTGGGAGGGGGCGCTGCCGGTATAGCTAAAGCAGTAAACGATGTCAAGGCTGCTAAAGAACAGCTTGTCGAAGCCCAACGCCATAATAAAAGTATAGAACAAATGGCGACCAAGGGTAAAGGATTGTTTTTTAAACCTCAATCAAAAACTGGCAAGGGAATGTTTTTGACACCTTTTAAAAAAAAATTCCAATAATTCTTCCTAGACATGCCCTAACAAACGTAGAGTTAAAAAAATATGTACAAACACTTCAGATTCCTCATTTTAGGGGTGTATTTATGAGAAATAATTTGCCTAAAAAGATAAATAATTATGAGTGCGGTATAGTAAATTTAGATGATAAATATGGCGGTGGAACTCATTGGACGACCTACGTGAAACAAGGAAAGAACGTAATATATTTTGATCCATTTGGAAATTTAAAACCACCCCTTGAACTTGTCAATTATTTTGCAAGTCGTGCAGTTCAATATAATTACGATGCATTACAAACATATGACTCATACAACTGCGGACAACTTTGTCTTACATTTCTATATAATAGTTATAAATAGCAGTATATCAACATTTAAATTTAGAGCTTCCTAATAGCAAAATGTCAACCACAGTTACAATTTCCGGCAATAAGTCTATTTTAAGTGCAGATTTTAATCCCCCAATATATTTAGATGACGATAAGGAATATCTACTTGGTCTGGCAGACTTTGAAACTTTTATGACGATACCAAACATTGAAGAAGGTTGTAACAAATTTTATATAGGGGATCATATTATTACTATACCGGATGGATCATATGAAATTTCAGATATTGAACTTTTTGTTAAAACTGA
The DNA here is from genome assembly GCA_935413205.1 of Polydrusus cervinus. Classification (NCBI taxonomy): domain Eukaryota; kingdom Metazoa; phylum Arthropoda; class Insecta; order Coleoptera; family Curculionidae; genus Polydrusus; species Polydrusus cervinus. Next base: position 52,365,958 of record OW284514.1, read on the forward strand.
ATTAAAACAGCATTATCCGAGAGAAAATATATATTTACTGCTTGAAGGCAATACAAATACCTTGAAGTGTACAATTAAGTGCACTCATTTGATTGATTTTACTCATGACGATTCAATAGGACAATTACTTGGTTTTAATAAGAAATTACTTCCACCTGATAAAACGGCAGTGTCTGATAACGTAACGGCGATTTTAAAAGTGAATGCTATCTGTATTGATTGTAATATTGTTACTGGTTCATATAATAATGGAAAACCCGTTCACATAATTCATCAATTTTTCCCGGCTGTGTCTCCAGGGTATAAAATAGTCGAATCACCCCTTCCTATTCTGTATTTTCCCGTCAGTGTAAAGACTATCAACAACATTACAATAAATGTGCTTGACCAAGATTTTCGCCTAATTAATTTTCGAAGTGAAACCATTACAGTTAGACTACATATAAAAACCGTATTATCTAACGATGGCCATCAAATATAATTATTCAAGAAATGAATACAAATTAAATAATATTTATAAAAGAAGCCCTCAAAGAAGTATCCCTAGTAGTTTTAAATCACACATCAAACGCTTAACAGCTAAAAACCGTTTATTTCTGCGTACTCTTGGCTTTAAAGTACTGCCATAATATGAGTATCTTAAACGTAACAGAAAAACTCTTTGTCGACAACTCTATCGTCAGTTCAGAACTACATACCTATCAGCCCTTCGTCACATCAAAATTTGACTACAATGATGAAATTAGAATACCCATTCAAGAGCTTGATACCTATACATTGCCTTGTGATAGCTTTTTGTACATCGAAGGAAAATTAACTAAGGATGATGGTACCAAAGCAACAAAATTAAAATTTATTAATAATGGAATTGCCTACCTATTTCGAGAAGTGCGCTATGAAATTAATGGTATTACGATAGATTCCATTCGAAATGTTGGGCTTACGTCTACTATGAAGGGATATTTGTCATTCAACACCAATGAAAGTTTAAAACTACAAAATGCGGGATGGTTTCCAAAGTCTGGCTCTTCCATGGAGGTTACCGATAAGGGAGCTTTTAATGTATGCATACCATTAAAAATGCTAATGGGATTTTTTGAAGATTATCGTAAAATCATGATGGGTATGAAGCAAGAATTGGTTTTAATTCGTGCCAGCAATGATCTGGATGCCGTAGTGTGTGAAGATGGAAGTGAAACGCCCAAGGTCTCAATCGATAAGCTTTGTTGGAAAATTCCTCATATTACTGTTGATATACCACAACAGTTAGCACTTACTAAAATATTAGAAAAAAATATTGACATTGCTATGGGTTTCAGGAGTTGGGAACTAGTAGAATTCGCAGCCCTTCCAACAGCTACACGTCACACGTGGCCGGTAAAGACCACCAGTAGATTAGAATCCCCATCACATGTCCTATTTTCTCTATCTAAAGATAAAAAGAGCAAAATAAAGGAAAATATGAGCAAATTTGAACATTCTACTTTAACAAATATACGAGTATTTTTAAATTCGGACCGATATCCATACCATGATCTGTATCTTAACTTTGAAGACAATAAGTTTGCCTCTTTATATGAAATGTTTACAAATTTTAGATCATCGTATTATGATAAACCTCATGAACCCGTTTTTACACCTGGTGAATTTAAAGATATTTGTCCCATAGCCTATATTGACTGTTCACATCAAAAAATGAGTATGCAAACCGGTTCTGTAGTTATGCGAATTGAATTTGAAACTGATAAGCCCACGGAAGAGGGGACGTCTGCCTACTGCCTTATACTTCACGACAAATTATTTAGTTATAGTCCCTTAACAAAAATGATTAGGCAAATTTAATCAACCAACACGTATTATATGGTTTAGTTTTTTAAAAGTCTTTGCCAAGTCACGATGACCACCCCTAGTCTAGTAATGGATTTTCAATCATTTAAGATAGAAGGTAATAGGCTAATACCCAAAGAACTCGCTGCATACGATGGTCATAGAATTAGTCACTATGTTTTTAAACCTCCTTTTTCCTTGACATTCTTGGGCCCCGAAGCTTACAAACAAACTAAATGGCTTATAAAACACTATCATTGTATTGACTGGGATGCTGGATTTACACCCTTTTACAAGTTTGCTGATATTGTAAAGAACTTAACCGAAAGAGCTAATACTATTTATGTTAAGGGAAAGGAAAAAGCTGATTTTTTAAGAAAATACTCAAGCAAACCTATTGTAGAGTTGGATGAGCAGCCAGCCCTTAGAAAAGATGTCCCTAAATGTTTCTATCATTTAAATGATGATAATTGTGCATGTTCTTTATTTAATGTTTTTTTGTTATATGATCAACATGTAATGCAATCCTAACTATTTTTTATAATAAACATTTAAATATATGTATTTGTTTTTTTTTTAATAAAACAATAAACCAGTTAATATTTAATTTATTCATATTGTATATATTATAACTCATACAATCACCTACATGTTCATAATAGTCTGTAATGTCTTTTGAAAATTCTAAAACTGTCATTCCACCTGTCAACGGTAATTCTTCATAATTTAATGTTTGCATTCCTTCCTTATCGACCGCACATTCCCATTGTTTTGGAAATATCACTTTAATTATAATATCCATACTATGAGAAGAATATTCTTTTCTCATACAACTGATTAATAAACTATCACTAATGGTAGAATGAAATTCAATCCGTTGCCATACATCACGGCCAAATTTAATAAAACATATACCAGAACCCAGCTCCTTTGAAAATGATCCACAAATATCTATTCGATTTATAGAAGACGGCACATTTACGATTCTTACTTCATTATCAGGAATTAATTCTACAAGCGGTGTTGATAATAATATTTTATTGGAACATTGTTTATCTGTCAATCCAATTTTTACTTGAAAGTAATACTGCTCCATATTTCTATACACACAATCTTATACAGGTTTTAAGGTCCAATGCGTCTGTCTAGTTATCTACTTCATCATATCCCACGTGTTCATAATGATCCGGTAATTCACATGTTCCATTCAACGCTTCAAACTTAATTGAATGTAATTCTCCTTTATGCTCATAAGTATAAACTTTGGGGAACCAAATTTTAATTTTTATATCTATTTTGTCAAATAAAAATCCGGTCCTCGTACTATAAATTGATAATCTTTTAATATTATGTGGTATGGCATACGTTTCCCATTCTTCAGTTCCATATTTTATAAAACATAACCCCGGACCCAATTCTTCTGAAATGTCACCACATATTTTAAGACAATTTACTGAAGTCGGTACATCACTAATGTAAACCTCATCATTAGAAATTAAAGGTAATACATTCGTAGATAAATTATTTAATTGACAAAATCGATGATCTGTTAATATAATTTGAATAGGAGATTTTATACTATTATTTATTCCACAACACAATAAAAAATTATTTTGCATAATTACTTTCTTCAATGGTTCACAGTAAACTAACACCCATTTCAGTCCGCTCGACTATACGGAGAATTTAATTTTCAGCGGCGGTATGCACTTTGCCGGAGGAATTTTTCCACGGCGGTATGCATGGTGTCTTATGGGGAGTGGATTGGCGACGGTATCCATAAGACCTTCACGAAAATTTAGGGAAGTGGGAGGAGGAGGAGGCTTGGCACCCGCATCAATATATTACTCGAGTTGAACAGTATATTTTTTCTACGACCTTCTGCTAAACAATGTAAAAAAAAAGTTTGTAGGTTGCCGGGCTCGAACTCACGACCATTGGATCCATAGTAAAACGCTCTAACATCTGGACTATTGAAGCGTTTAGTGAATTATCGTAAAACCAACTGAATAATGATGCTACATGAAATTAATTTTCTATGCACATTTAGCAGGTTGCATTATTGATAAATCTATTATAAATGCGTATTGATTTTGTTATATTGAACACATTAATAACATATTGTACCATATACATTTAAATTATATAAATTAGTGTCTTGAAAAAGAAGGCGGAGCCTCAGTAAAAATAATATACTGTGATTGGTCAGTACTTTTAAGAACAACAATGGCTTCTCTGTAATTGATTACTGTGATTGGTCAGTTTCATTACCTATCTAGGATTGTTATAAAATTTTACCGCACAGTTTACTGGAATAGCCTACTTTACCCACCACTTAAGTGTAAAGGAAACAGCAAATTTCCATGTGGTATTTGATAATTGATAATAAAGGTTTAGAAAGAACACACTGCTTCAACAATGCCATTGCAACTTAAAGCAGTGTTTTATATTCCTGTCAAGTATATTGCAAGGGCCACGATTGAAACAAAACAACATATATAACAAATTTACTGCTTTTTTTTCAGAAAAGTTTTCAGAATATGCCTTAATCAAACAGTTAACCAACTTTTCACCAACATTTTTCTGTTTTTTTCGCAAAATTCTGTTCGGCCGACAAGAAATGTTTTTAACGAAGTTTTAATTCAACATGATGAACGTAAAAACTTTCGGCATACTCGTGGGTGTTGTTCCGCTCGAAAACAAAAACTTTTCTTGTTTTATTCCATAGTTTGATACGTATTATTATATATTAGCGATGACAGCTTATAGAGGGGAGCACCAACATCAGAATATTATAGCTTTTAGTTCGATTTTGTAATGTAAAAATGTACTTTTATTTGTGATTCATAAAGTATGTTTATTGCAATAGCATTTAATTATAAAAAGATTACCTTAATAAAACGATTTTTTTTTTATATTAGCCACAATAAATCTGGATTTATAAATTGTTGCTGGCGTTGGTGTATATACAGATTGCTATAAATTCGTATGCGTACAAGGGGATCTCCAAAACGGTAAGAGATACGAAGATGATTAAATTTAGGCAAAGTTGAATATTTTGGGTATTTATAATTTGATGAAAGAAAATTGTAAATAATCCGAATACTTTCGGAGATAACCGAAAAAAACCTTTCTGCGCCTTTATTTTGGACGTGGAAAAAAAAAACACTTTTTTATTTCTATGTTCTACAAGATGGCGTTATTAGTTTTCAAATTCGACGTTTCGTTCTTTAGATACCAACCTCAAGTCTATATTTTTAAATATGGACCTGGAATTTTAAATACGGGTTTAGGGAATTCCAAAACTAAAAAAAAAAAGAAAGTAAAGGGGGAGAGTGGGCTGTACACTGTGTACTGTTTCATCTTTTATCTTGACTCCCCAAACATCCGCTGCCGACGCACATCTTCGTAGGCAGCATGAAGTATTGCACCTCAACAATGACCTGGAAGAAATCTTGGCTTGGGGTGACAGTAACCAAGTCGAATTTAATGCTAAGAAAACCCAGGCAGCAGTCTTCTCCAAAAAGGTTAACATTGCAGAACCGGATATAGTCATGGCAGGACACGCAATTCCCCTGGCACCGTCTATTAATTTGCTGGGGGTCAATCTGGGAGGTAATATGTCTTGGCATGATCACGTTGCCGCAATTGCCAAGGCAGCTGCACAGAAACTTGGTGTACTTTTCCGCACCAAAAGGTTGTACACACCTCATCAACTTTTGACACTCTACAAAGCCCAGATTCGACCATCATTAGAATATTGCTCTCATGTCTGGAGCTCTGCACCCAAGCACACCCTTCGGCTACTGGATTCCATTCAAAGGAGAGCCGTTCGTCTGATCGGCGACCCCGAGCTGACCAAGACCCTCGATAGCCTGGAGCATCGAAGACAGGTTGGTGATTTGGCTCTCTTTTACAGATGTTTCCATGGCAGGTGTTTGACTGACATTACCCACTTGATTCCACCTAGAGCAATGCAAAACAGAAATACACGGCGAACCACTGCCGCTCATCCATATGTTGTTCAGCTTAGTACTCCTCGAACTTCATTGTTCAAGAATTCTTTCATCTGGAGAACGTCTTTTTTGTGGAATGATCTTCCTGAGGTCGTGTTTCCCAATGAATACAATCTTCAACGTTTCAAGACCAACGTTAATCGCTTTTTTCGCACTCGCACCACTCCCAGAGCGCCTTAAAGGATTTTTCCTACAGTGTAGGTGTTTTATCATAAAAAAAAAACTGGAATTTTAAATAAGGGTTTAGGGACTTCCAAAACTAAAAAAAAAATTGAAAGTAAAGGGGGAGAGTGGGCTGTACACTGTGTTTTGAATAAAGAAAAAAAAAGTTGTATTTCAGCATATTTGTTTATTAATACTGACGCCAAGTGCTTTCGGCTTTATTTATTCAAGGCCATTATCAGGGCTTAACTTAGTCAAAATGAAGCTTTGGAAGAAATACTTAAAGAGTTTTGGCAGTACATAACTTATGTGTAAAACAATAACCTAAACTTATACAAAATGATATTCCATGTTGTTTAAAAAGTCATTTTGTATAAGATTAGGTTATTGTTTTACACATAAGTTATGTACTGCCAAAACGCTTTAAGTATTTCTTCCAAAGCTCTATTTTGACTAGGTTAAGCCCTGATGATGGCCTTGAATAAATAAGGCTGAAAGCACTTGGCGTCAGTATTAATATACAAACTCTCTGAAATACAACGTTTTTTCCCCTTTATTAAAAAAAATTGTGAAAAAAGAGCTTTTAGGTTTGTGGAACCGAAATGCCTTTAAAACCTAATTAGAAATTACTGCCAATACTAATGTAAATATACGTAAACGGCGCCTCTGAAAGCAAATCAAACTGGGGAGCTCTAGTTAAAATATGGCACATTATGCCCGTGAAAAAATAATTCCATTGGACGTTTTGTGCATTAGAGTAGAAACTTTTTCTTTTTATAATACGTGTTTTTATTAGAATTTTTAGGGGAAATAGAGATTAAGATTTTGTTTAGTCATCGAGGCATCATTATAAAAATTTAATGTTTTTCGAAAGCTCAAGGCCGGAAAATTTTCAGGATATTTGCCGATAAATTTTATCTTCAGTATGATGTGGAAAATTTTCAGTTTATAAATTCGTTATAGATGTTACGACGGAGCTTAGATTTTGTGGTTTGAAAAGTAAACTGTATTTTTTAGTCGCGTTGATATTAAAAAAAATTAATCAGGCGATGGTAAATAAAGGCATAAAAAATCATATAAAAACGAAATGATATATAAAAATATGAGAAATGCGAGGCACTAAACAGGCTTACCTTGATGTAGTCTTCTTAAAACCGAAAGACTTCTTCGTAGGTACCCTTGTAGCCTAATTATTGGGGTGAAAACTCATTAAAATACATATGTGAGCAGCGTAAAAATGTAAAGAATGCCAGAAACGCATGATGTATGCGAGAACTGGTAGGTACTTATTATTAAAACTTTTTCAATTTTAATCTTGTCTGTACTCCGGCAAAAACATTTTTCAATTTAAAAATTATTTACAGACGCTAACATAACTACTTTAAACTACTTACGGCTAGATGTCACTGTTCAGAGATCTCTTTCTGATTCCGGCTAATAACGCTATATGTCGTCGATGTACGGATAAAAGAAAAATAGATCTTAATGTTCAGTGGTAGTGAGTTCCCTTTCCCCTTAAAACACCCTCCTCGGTCTGTGAATCACAGGAGATTCCAGACTATTACTATACTAACATAAAATTGAATAAGTTATATGACCGAAGTTGGTGAGAGAATTTCAGGTCCCCCGTAGCGCAATTAGCAGCGCGCTTGACATGTAATCGAGAGGTTCTGGGTTCGATTCCCAGCGGAGGCATAAAACTTTTTCAATTTTCAATGTGTCTATACGCCGGCAAAAACATTTTTCAATTTATAAATTTTAATATAGTTTTCTCTAATAAGTTGCTCTCATAATAATATGGTTCAGTTGAGTAGCTATTTATAACTAGACAGCGCCATGCTACAGTAAATACCACCATAAAACCTTTATTTTCTACTCTTTTATTGTAATTACCTTTTTGTAATACATTTAATGCACAACGTATAAACATTATTTATTTATTTATTTATATGTTCATCCACAAATCCTTAATTGTGAAAAATAATTCTACAAACCTACGTTATAATTTATGAAATAGCAATTTTAATGTAAATATGCTTTTCGTGCGTGGAAAAAATATTGATTAACGTAATTATAGGAACACTTGGAAAAAATTTGTGCTGTATATCTAACTTCCGAGATCAAATATAAAATATTGTCTTTACAGAGTGGTCTTACACCTTTAGTTTTAAAATTGGACATATAATAGTTATTTTTGTATCTAGTGCGCGAAATGCTACTTTGGTGATAGAGAACTGATTTTTTTTAACGAGGCGCATCCGAGTTAAAAATATAGTCGAGATCACACGAGACACACATATGGAATTGAACGTTCCATATCAGTAACAGTATTTCAAACCTCTAAAGAGAACATTAAGAAGTAGTATAATTTCGTTTCTAGAAAAGTTCGGTACTCTATCGATTTCGTGGATGAACTTTTCTATTCCAGCCTTTATTCGGGTGATTTTTTTTTCCTTTCAAATTTTCATGTAAATCAGGTCGGGTTTTAAATGTCGTTCTTTCAATTGTTTTGAAGACTATTAAACGTTTACAAGCAATAAGTTCAATTCTCTCTTAGAGTTAGATTCAATTCTTTAAGATTGTGTAAATATGTAAATAGCTATTATTTACCTAACAAGTGCGGAAAATGAATTTTTCCGCACGAGTTCGCCTGAAGCAGCCGAAAACCTTTTCCGCAAATGTCAGGTACAATAGTTTTTCTACAGACATGGAGAAATAAGTAGTAACACATATTTTAAAGAAATTAACATATTTAAAAGTAACAGTAACTAATTCTGAGGAAAAAAGTAATAACTACATTAAGTTATAGGAAGCTGTTAAAAAAAACTTATTCTTTGTTAAAAATAACATGGTAGGTGACCGAAAAGTGACAATTATAAGCATTATTAACTAAATTTGGAGCGTCGAAAAAATTTTCCGCACTAGTGTGAAAAAATCAATTTTCCGCACTGATATCCGTGCGGAAATTTGGGTTTAATATAGGTCTGTATAAAAATATAATTAAGTAACATTTTAATGTTAGAACAATTTAGATACAGAATCATCAGTTGTAAAACGGTTGTACTATTAATAAAGATTGACTGTAACAATCCGGTTGGACTTAATAGAATGAGTTCCCAATCAAGCAGTGTTTTCTTAACCTTCCTAATACTGACTGACTTCATACTCCGTAAAGTACTAACTGGGGTAATTTTGTACCTCGGCTAATTTATTGATTTTTTACTAAATTTTCTAGATATACCTACCTTATATTTGAAGTTAAATCAAATACAATAATTAATAAAATATATGAACAAAATATTTATAATAATAAAGTTTACAAATAAGAAAAGGTATCCAAAAAAAACAATATAACATTTTTTGAAGTAATACAATTTTTAAGTTTTACACTGTCCACAAAAAAAATTTTCTCACTATGTTCTAGGCAAACAAAATTTGTACAGGATTCGCATTTATTGCGAGTTTTTCTGCCTTTTTGACGTGCACAAATAACACAACGACCAGATGATCTTTCCACTAAAGGTGGTACATGAGGGCCGCCTAACTCGGGAACAACAGAGATCATGTGATCGCGGATTGCTGAATTCTATCCTTGTTACCAAATCTTTTACGTATTTGATCCTTTACAAGTTCTTTTTCAAGACAAAGGGGAAATTTTCGCATAGCATCTAAGCATGACTTGTTCCAAACGGGATACTTTAGTCTCCATAAAATAAAAAAATTTATAGCTGCGGTTTCAATGAGACGACCAAAAATAGCCATTGGTCATCTGTTTGTCACTCTTCGCGTAGTGTATTCCTTGACCATTTTGTCCGCGGTATCAACGGCGCCTTTGTATTGTAGTGAAGAACTATTTCAGATTTATGAGTTAGCCTCATCACTAACTTTGTCTAAAGCATGTTCAGTCGATAATTTTTGCACGCCCACAAGTTTTACGGACTGGGGTTTTTTTGTACCCTAGACACTATAAAGTTTGAAAAAAATATTAGTATTGTTTAAAAACTATTTTTATTGCGAAAACTAAGTTAGAAATATAGTCTAATTAGCATTTGTAAAAGGATTTTCACGGATGGTTAACGAAAACGAAATTATCTTGATTTTTCATGAAAAAAATCAAGTTGGGGTACAAAGTTACCCCAGTTAAGGTTAACCAACCAGCACCTTTAGATTATACACCCCATTCACTTCAATTTGTGAGAACGAAATAGGACTCTTACTGCATCGCAAGCGATTTTTTTACTGAATTTGATAGAATATCCTAATAGAAAAATCGTTTAGTCGTCAATTGAAAACTTTAAATTGACCGATAAGTGCTAATTAATTTCAAACAAGCGAAATTTTTATATTAAAAAATATATCGTGCATGCCTTATTGGAATAGCCAACAGTAACAATTTTTTAATAAATAACAAACCTTGCTACACGGTTATCTACAAATTACCAAGAACGTGAGTTTTTATTTTCTGGCTTTATACGGTCACTAGTTCAGTTGCTCGATGCCGCCACGGGAGTTACAAAAGACACCAGAACAAACAAAGCGAAAATGTTTTATTTCTGAAACAACGTTACGAAACTTCTGTTTGCTTTATGATCTATGTTACAATTCTTTTTATCTTTGAGGAAGAAATATAACGAAAGATGCTTGGTTCGTGCATCGAAGTTTTTCCTGACCGAAATAAATTTTCTTTTTCTATTAGTCGGAAAATCTATTTATTTATACAGAGTACTGTAACAGTGCATCAGGCTCCATAGATCCTATACGAATTTTAGGAATTTTTTTCATATTTTGATATATAGGGTGGTTCCTAAGTTGATACTTCTGATTTAACTGTGTGTTAAAGGCATTAAAATAAACAACATTTTCAAATACCCTAAAAATAGGCGAGACACAGAAGTAAAAAATCTAAGTGCGGGCCTAGTCATCAAAACGTATCCTGATATACTTTATGCTGTTTTTGTCTTTTAAGTCATGAAATTTACGGTTTGGTGCCGGTGGTCAGTTACTTATTTGGCCATCTGCTGAGGTGTGTTTTTCTGAAGCAAGTTAATTTTAAATTGATGACACGTGAAAATGGTAAAATATAGAACTAGTAGATATGGTGCTAATTTACTGTGAGTGTCGTCAAAGTGCGGCTGCTGCTTCGAGATTATACGCAGAACGCTTTCCCTTGCGGGCTCATCCTACACTCAGAAGTTTTCTTAATGATATTCAACGGGCAAGTTAGGCAGAACCGTATTTGATCCATAGTGTAATAAATAAATGTAAGTACCGTAATTCTGAGTTTTAAAAAAAAAGGTATTTGAAAATGTTCTTTATTTTAATGCCATCTACACACAGCTAAAATAGAAGTATTAACTAAGGAATCACCCTGTATACAGTATTCACACTGATAGATTACTTTTGCGTCATAACTGATACGTCAATAAAATCGTACAAATTAAATCGAAGAAATATGGTTAAAAAAAAGTCTAATTTCACAAATATTATAATAGATATGCCGAATGTTCCGATGTCCGAGTTCGTAAAGGTTGTTTAAAGTTTTAAATTAAAAATTTAAATCTAGTATACATGTTGATTCACGTTGAGTGGCCTATTACAAGATCTCGGAAACGAGTAAACTTATCTATCTAAAAAATTGATAGCAGGCCTAATTGGCTTTGAGCTTTTAAAACAATATATTTTGAGGTTTTTGTTACTTCCGGTTATACCGGAAGTTAATGCCAACTTTGCTATTTCAAATAGAATACCCTGTATATTTTAGCGTTTTTGATCACCTTATTAAAATCTAAATAACTTTTGTTGATAATAATCTATTTCTATCTCTAACCGTTTTTGAGATATGAATTATAAAAGGACTTTTTTGTATAAAAACGCTCCGAGAAGAAAGTTTAGTAACTCTGAAACTAATAAGGGTAAAAATTTAAAATTTTGTAAGCTTTCAAGTAATACATAGATCTTAAGTTTAAATTACTTAGGTTTCACGTTTTTTTATACAGGGAATTCTTAAAATTGTGCCAATGTTTCCATATAAATAAATGTGCATAAGACAATTTTTGCAAATGGAACACCCATTTTTTAGCATACTAACGTATAAAGAATTAAATTTAATAACTAAATGCCTAATATGTTACAATGCAAAATTTTAGTCGTTTTGGAATTATGAGCAATTTTATATTACATAACAAGTGATGAAAGTGATACTTTTCAAACGAGGAGATATTTAGCACGAGGCGTTAGCCGAGTGCGGAAATTCTCCGAGTTTTAGAATAATCACTTTCACACGAGTAATGTACACTATTTTTCCTACGACCACAAAGAATTATTAAAAAACCTTTGATTTGTGAAAAAAATATTTCAACTCTAGAGTTGAAAAAAAAATATTTCAACTCTAGAGTGGAAATACAAGGCACACTATTTAATTTAAACATATGATGCGAATTTCACAGATTTCATTCAATTCAAAATAATTCTATAAATTATTTAATGTTTTCATAAAAAAAAGTCAAGTACTCCTGATGGGATTTGAACCTGTGATCTTTCGATCTATAGGTCATGGCTCTAGTCACTACACTATAGCGACCCATAAACATTTCTTGCTTAAGTTTAATATATGACATTTTCTTCAGCGGGGCTTGTTTTGACTGGTAATAGATTTTCCAGTATATTCTTAACTTTTTTATAATTTCAGATGGCGTATTTTCATACTGTAATTTTGAATCACTCGACAAATACGTGATAAATAAACTAAACTGCTTTCTAAAATGTGTTCTTTTTAATAAATAGGTGTGGTCTGTCAAATTGGCATCATATGTTTAAATTAAATAGTGTGCCTTGTATTTCCACTCTAGAGTTGAAATATTTTCTTCCAACACGCGTGTGATATTCGGCGCTTTCGAGCCAAGTTAACCGTGCTTTTTTTCTCATTTTCATAGGTGGTCGTAGGAAAAATAAAAAAACTTAAAATTTCTGTTTGTGTTAATGCGACTTTATTTTTGAAAAAAAATGCTTTGACTGGGATTTTTGTTTGACTTTAAGCTTTGTTACCATTTGTTATTAAGTTCGTTGCTTAGCTATTTCTGATTTTCAAAGTCAAACGAAAATCCCAGTCGAAGCCTTCTTTTTAAAAATAATGTTGCATTAACACAAACAGAAATTTTAAGATTTTTTATTTAAATTGCTCATATTTCCAAAACGACTCAAAATGTGCATTGTAACTTATTAGGCATTTAGATAGGAAATTTAATTCTTTATACGTTAGTAAGCTAAAAAATAGGGTGTTCCATTTGCAAAAATTGACTTATGCACATTTGTTTAAATGGAAACATTGGCAAAATTTTAAGAACTCCTTGTATAAAAAACGTAAAACATAAGTAATTTAAACGAAATATCTATGTATTACTTAAAAGCTTACAACATTTAAAATTTTTCCCTTATTAGTTTTAGAGTTACTAAACTTTCTTCTCGGAGCCTTTTTACACAAAAATATCCTTTTATAATTCATATCTCCAAAACGGTTAGGGATAGGAATAGATTATTATTAACAAAAGTTATTTAAATTTTAATAAGGTAATCAAAAATGCTAAAATATACAAAATATTTCATTTGAAATAGCAAAGTTGGAATTAACTTCCGGTTTAACCGGAAGTAACACAAACCTCAAAATATAATGTTTTAAAAGCGCAAAGCCAATTATGCCTGCTATCAAATTTTTAGTTAGATAAGTATACTCGTTTCCGAGATCTTCTAATAGGCCACTCAGCGTGAATCACCCTGTATAACCAATGTTATTCATACATTTAATAAATCGTTCAAAAGCACTTTGCATAATATTTTTATCAACAAAGTATACATGAATATTGGATTTTTAGTATATCTTCATTTAACTTTACCAACTTCCGATTTTTTTTTGCGCGACATGCCATTAAAAGTTAGAACCTCTTACAATAAATAAATACGTATCATAAACTACCTACTTACCGGAAACACAAAATAACGATAATAAAAGCTCCGAAAGGTACTAATTTTACGAATAAATACATTTTCGTACAGTGGCGGCTCGCGGACTTTAAAAATGGTGAAGAGCTAGGTATATTGCGGGTACTTAAACAAACATTGACTAAAGACCCGTGTAACAAAACGTCTCTCTTATCCTCATCTGTCCAACGACTGAATGGAGTTTCCAACAAATTACAAACTATGTCATTAATTGAATTCATTTAGAAAACACACAACTAAGTAGGTACTTACACTACTGAATTAACTGATTATAAAAACAAAACTTTTTAATTACACAGTAAATCACGTAAAAACGATATCTATAACCGTAAGTTTCGCGAAGCCTCAAAATAAATACCTTAAGAATAGGCGAACCAATGCTAAAACAATGGTGCATACGACTGATCTATTTTTAAATTGCCCTTCATCATAATACAAATTGTTACATGCTGTTTGCGTAACTGACGTCACATAACCATAGCATCGGTGAATATTAAAGCCATGTTGGGCGTTGGGTCTTCACTTGCTTTGAGCTAACGGACACGGCCGTCTGGGGCGCGCCAAAATGCACGAGTGTTTTCAATTATTGTCCATTAACCGTGGACCTATTATGCGTCTACATTCGGATTAAATTAATATTATTAATTTGAACATAATTATTTTTTAAGGGCTAAAATGGTAGCTGTTTTTGTACATTCATATTTAATATTGTCGAAAAACGTTCCTCCTGGTTTTATTTTATTTTTTGGGTGAAGAGCCTCTTCACCTACTTCACCTGACGAGCCGCCACTGTTTTCGTGACACAAAAATGTAAATATCTTCTAAAAGAAGTAACTAGGATGAATAAGGCAGTATATTGTTTATAATGGATACGCCACTGATTTATCGGAAATAAGGCGGTCATGGGGTTTGTTAAACGGCTCTTTTCTTTTTTCAGTATTTTTATTCCAAGCTACAATGTATATTACGTGACATTTATATTATACAATACAACTTAATTATTATTGATTTTATGTAGTTTTATGGTAAAAAATATGACTTGGAACGTTGAAACATTATTTGTTCGGCGTACCAAAAGTTTTACTAATACTGTAACCTATTTTCCATGCGTTAATCCCATAATTTTTTTCGAAGCTCGAACATTTGGCTCTAGAATGTAAAAGTTCTCTAATAAAAGTTTAATCGAGGACCACAGCTGGTTTTTATGGCTACAAATGGCGGAAGATTTTTATCAAAATATACCGAAAAGTTTAGTCTAAATTTAAAATATTTTTAAAATTCTTTGGAACTTTTAGGGAAATTTAAATAAATAATTATTATTTATAGTAGAAATATTTATTTATTGGTAGTCTAAAAAAGAAAAGTCATGAATACGCACTGAAATAGCAACAAGAGTGGATGTGGACATTTTACTCGAGTTATAAGTACAGTATTTCTTTCTCTACGACTAAACTTAAAAACTTTATAGATCCGTACTATTTAAAAGTTACGTTCAAGTAATTGTGGAAAAGTGGATTTGAATGCGCTAAAATTGCCCATGTTAAATTGGGGTTTTTATGAATCGAATTACAAAAAATCTAAGCAAGATTTGGAATTTATATCTTCGCCAATGAAAAGGTGATGAACTTAGAAATATTATTCGGATCCACTGAAATAAACACCAAAATATGTCACTTATGACGTACGATTCTAAACTTAGTACAAAACAGATGGATTTCTACAAAGAAAAAATAAAACACTCATTTAGAGTCTATTGATCGAAGTTTAAAACTGAGTTAGCTTTATATATACCCAAGCATATATCGTTTTAAACGAAGAATATAAAATTCTTGAAATGGGATGGGAGTTTTTTTCAAATACGGATATTTTATTGGTTCTGGGTTTATAAAAACGTACAACTAATGCATTTTTGACCATTTTGAGATCCACAAGTTCTTTTTAAAATGTTTTCCTGCAAAAATTCCCACTCAAAATATTTTTTTGCAATTTCTTTCTCTTTATTCTCGTCAAGGCTTGGCATATAAGTATACGGTATTCGTAAGTCCAGATCAACAGGTGACCTTCTGGCATATGTCACCCATCTTTGGAGCAACACCATCGAACATCATGGAGAATCCCGGGCTGTTGCACTGGACATATCTAGGGCTTTTGATCGTGTTTGGCACAATGGGCTTCTAAGTAAATTGCGATCCTACGGTATGCCTAATGGATTCTGTTTATGGTTAACCAGCTTCCTTAAGAGCCGTTCTCTGCAAGTGGCGATTGACGGGTTTCTTTCAGACACCTTCACCGTCAATGCCGGTGTTCCTCAAGGGTCCATATTGTCGCCTACCCTCTTTTTACTGTATATTAACGACCTTCTAGTGAAAACCCAAAATCCAATTTATAGCTTTGCTGATGACAGCACACTTGTCTCATCTTTTACCTTGACTCCCCAAACATCCGCTGCCGACGCACATCTTCGCAGGCAGCATGAAGTATTGCGCCTCAACAAAGACCTGGACGAAATTTTGGCTTGGGGTGACAGTAACCAAGTCGAATTTAATGCTAAGAAAACCCAGGCAGCAGTCTTCTCCAAAAAGGTTAACATTGTAGAATCGGATATAGTCATGGCAGGACACGCAATTCCCCTGGCACCGTCTATTAATTTGCTGGGGGTCAATCTGGGAGGTAATATGTCTTGGCATGATCACGTTGCCGCAATTGCCAAGGCAGCTGCACAGAAACTTGGTGTACTTTTCCGCACCAAAAGGTTGTACACACCTCATCAACTTTTGACACTCTACAAAGCCCAGATTCGACCATCATTAGAATATTGCTCTCATGTCTGGAGCTCTGCACCCAAGCACACCCTTCGGCTACTGGATTCCATTCAAAGAAGAGCCGTTCGTCTGATCGGCGACCCCGAGCTGACCAAGACCCTCGATAGCCTGGAGCATCGAAGACAGGTTGGTGATTTGGCTCTCTTTTACAGATATTTCCATGGCAGGTGTTCGACTGATATTGCCCACTTGATTCCACCTAGAGCAATGCAAAACAGAAATACACGGCAAACCACTGCCGCTCATCCATATGTTGTTCAGCTTAGTACTCCTCGAACTTCATTGTTCAAGAATTCTTTCATCTGGAGAACATCATCTTTGTGGAATGATCTTCCTGAGGTCGTGTTTCCCAATGAATACAATCTTCAACGTTTCAAGACCAACGTTAATCGCTTTTTTCGCACTCGCACCGCTCCCAGAGCGCCTTAAAGGATTTTTCCTACAGTGCAGGTGTTTTATCATAAAAAAAAAAAAAAAAAAAAAAAAAAAAATACGCCAAATTTCAACTTTCAAGCCATGATCATTTAGGAATTATTCTTGTGTGACAGACTGAGTGACAGAAGTTTGAGCTAAAATAATAGGCTTTCGTTATCATCATATACGTATCCTACAAGAAAAAAAAAATACCCACACCTTAACCTTTAGAGGTAAAATGGAAATTATAATTTTTATATTTGGTTTTTGTTCGACGCCAATATAAAAAAATCGTTTTCTACTCTATGGTCACACATGATAAACTAATTATTATAATATTGTTTAAATACGTAACGAAGCATAGGAAAGACGTGAAATAACTTAATTAACAGACCAGATTTAAAAAAATTATATTGGAAAATGTTTACTCAAATTCTGGATAAAAGGTAATATTATTTTTCTTAGCTATTTTATTAACAGTATCTAAAGGTAAAGAAGAATAGTTTTTTTTCATTTCGTCAGATCCATCCCTAGACGCGTTTCTCCATATCATGTCTCATCAGTAGAGCTAGGATCCGACGAAAGAAAAGAGCAATTCAAAACTGCTTATACAGTATTTGGTGGGGCACATCAGCAAGATGTTGCCCGGAGCTACATCTGTGTCGTTGTTAGATACTATTGAGCATACCAGCACCTCTAACAAGCTTATAGAAATGAGTTAAAATGTTAAAGGAAAATCACCTGTAAACACATTCGTCACAATTACAGGAGTCCCGCTAGGCAGCGCTATTATAGGTAAATATAAATAGGATATTATATACCTAGGGTGACAAGTAAGCCATTATTAACCGAACACTTTTATAACCTAAGGCACGTAGCGCCGAGAGATATAATGTGCGAGGTCAATAATGGTCTTCTCAACCGAGGTGTAAGGGTTACAAATTCGACATACCAGCATTGGAATCTCGGAAACCATAAGACTTAGTGAAATGGTTAAATGGAGGCAAAGTTGTGCAATTCGGTGCTGATTATAATGCCGCTTTAAAAGTTTTCAAATTCCGAATACTTCCGATTTTATTCGAAAAAAAACGAAATTTTGCATAATCGTTTTTATTTTTTCCTGAGCTCATTTGACTAACTATTTAAAAATAAATTACACTTTGTCATTGCCACTTTTTCTTCTCTACAAACAGACGTTACTAAACTAAAGATCCGCCGTTTCGTCTCCGAGCGGCCATCACCAACTTTACTTTTTTAAATACGGACCTGGATTTTTTGAAACCGATTTCTAAACCTTCCTACCCTCAAAATGTAATGGCGATATTACTTTCTCATAATGATGAATTGTCCTTGCCTTTTTTTTTAAATTCATATTTTTTACAATTCTTGTCAGTCCAGTCCTGACAACGAATTACAATATGAATTAAAAACTTTATTTTATTTAAAACATTCATATACATATAAGTAATATAATTTATTTTATAAGAATTTTCCAATAATTCTAAATTTACTAATTTTAAATCCTAATTTTCTAAATGTTCAAAGAAATTGCCGTTTTGCTCAATACAAAGATCGATTTTTCTTCCAATTTTGGCGACAGCCCTTTCAACTGATCTTCTCCTTATCCTACCAAATGCAACCTGTATGTCAATATACCTAACATGAACTTTAGACAAACTTTTTTATGAAATTTATTTGTAAAGGTTTTAAATGAAATAAAGTTTTAAATTAATACTGTAATTCGTTGCCAGGACTGGACTGACAAGAAGTGTAAAAAATATGAATTTAAAAAAATAGGCAAGGTCAATTCATCATTATGAGAAAGTAATATCGCCATTACATTTTGAGGGTAGGAGGGTTTTAAAATCGGTTAAAAAAATCCAGGTCCGTATTTAAAAAAGTAAAGTTTGTGATGGTCGCTCGGAGACGAAACGGTGGATCTTTAGTTTATTAACGTCATTTTGTAGAGGAGAAAAAGTGGCAATGACAAAGTATCATTTATTTTTAAATAGCTAGTCAAATGAGCTCAGGAAAAAATAAAAGGATTTTGCTAAATTTCGGTTTTTTCGAATAAAATCGGAAGTATTCGGAATTTGAAAACTTTTAAAGCGGCATTATAATTAGCACCGAATTACACAACTTTGCCCCCATTTAACCGTTTCTCTAACTCTTATGGTTTCCGAGATTCCAGTGCTGGTATGTCGAATTTGTAACACCCTGTATATAGATTTTTTTACTACTAGCAGCCGAACTAACACGAAAAGACCTTATTTTAATTTTAAAATTACCCATTTCCCCTATTATTCAAACATATCGAAATATTATAAATATAATCTTAGTGCTATTCAAAAATGCAATAATATATTTTAAAAATAGGCTGCGTTCACAACTTTTTGTTCGGCAACCTTGTATGCTCTAATATAATTTTAAAATATGCATCTTAACGATCTCTATCATTTTTGTATTTAAGGTTTTTATCTAGTTTTTAAGAAAAATGTACTTCACTCTACCATTGCCTTATACTGTATAATATCCAAATACCTAGTACATTTTATAGTAAATTATAGTAAAACCACTTAATGGCACATAATAAACTTTAAGAAACAATATAATACCATACAAGAAATTAATTAATAACAACTATAAGAATATTATACATTTTTTAACAATACAAACTAGTAAATCCTACAACAAAATATAGTAAAAACAAATAAAAAAAAATTATTAGAAAATATCGTATTATTTAATAAAAATATTAATAGAATATGTTTAAGATTACAAAATATTATAATAATTTATAATACCCGTCACTAAATGAAATTTCATTGTAAAAGGAATTGTCCTGGATTATGGTCCTATAATATATCACTAGAAATTATAAATAGTATATTACTTAACAAGTGATGAAAGTAATGCTTTTCAAAAGAGGAGATATTTAGCACGAGGCGCGAGCCGAGTGTGGAAATTCTCCGAGTTTTAGAATAATCACTATTACACGAGTAACGTCCACTATTTTTTCTACGATCACAAAGAATTATAAAAAAGCCTTTGATTTATGTGATGATGATGTTCCACTTAATATCTGGTTTCATAGTTTGTCAATAGGTTTTTCCTTTATTTGTAGTTTAACTTTTTCATTTTTTCATATTTTATATATCATAGGGAGAACTAATCCTGGATTGACTTGTAGATTAACCAGAATGACAAATTTTAAATTTAATCAAGGACAGATGAATTAAACATAAATTTTAAAAATCCATCTAACAAGGAAGATTTCAATACAAAATAATTCTATAAATTATTTAAGTTTTTATAAAAAAAAAGTCA
The DNA here is from genome assembly GCA_935413205.1 of Polydrusus cervinus. NCBI lineage: Eukaryota > Metazoa > Arthropoda > Insecta > Coleoptera > Curculionidae > Polydrusus > Polydrusus cervinus. Next base: position 52,386,521 of record OW284514.1, read on the forward strand.
AATAATCCTGATGGGATTTGAACCTGTGACCTTGCGAACTGTAGGCTAGAGCTCTATTCTTAACGCTATGGCTGCCGATAAAAATTTGTTGTTTAATACATGACGCTCTCTTCAGCGCGATTTGTTTTTTCTGGTAATAGATTTTTCAGTATATTAATATTATTAACATTTTTTATAATTTCAGATGGTGTATTTCCACACTCTAATTCTGAATCATTCGACAAATCCATAATAAATAAGTTAAACACTTTAAATTTGCACCATATGTTTAAATTAAATAGTGTGGGATATTTCAACACTAGCGTTGAAATTATTTTTTTTCGACGTGCGTGTGATATTCGGCGTTTTCTAGCCAAATTAATGCTTTTTTTCTCATTTTCGTAGGTAAGAGGTAAGAAAACATATTATTTCTATTTCTTATACGTACCTATCTTTACAATTGGGAAAATTCTTCAAATCTTACGACATATCACTAGCTTTCAAGACTAATAATACGCTTAAACAGCATCTAGTCAAAATTAAGGACAAAGTTGACTCATTTTCAAAGTCAGGTGTGTATTCTTTGCACTGTGGAGAGTACCCTGCAGTGTATGTAGGACAATCAGGACGAAAAATATCGACCAGAATCCAGGAACATCTTAGTTTTGTTGATAAATACCGGAATACTGATATAACTAACACGAAATCAGCGTTTGCAAACCATCTGTTAGAATCAAAACATCAATTCTCGGCACCTGAAAATGTAAACATACTTCACGAATATCAGAAATGCAAAAAGTTGGATTTACTTGAAAAATTAGAGATAACCAAAGCTAAGAAGAGTCCAGTCCTTACCTGTGTTAATGAAGTTTTTAATTTTGAGCCCTATTTTATTTTCAATAACATAAACAAATGATTCGCTTTTATATCCATCACCTTTTGTTCTCCCGCCTTTTCCGGTGACATTTGACATTTCTCTCTTTAGTTTTATTTTTCTTGGCACTAACAGACAAGGTTGGGCATTTACTTCGTGGGCTACTTTTAACCAATCTATGGAAGGTTGTTACTCCCCACTCAGTATAATTTATTTATGTTTTATTTACAGTTGGGTGAGGTATTTATATATTTTTAATTTTTAAATGTTTCTTTGTTTGTGTAATTAGGTAAGATACTTTTATGTTTTTTTATATGCACATTTTGCAAACACAATAACGTTTGTAGGTCTGATGATGCTCATTTGTGAGCGAAACATGTAACCGTTATACTTATATATAAAAGAACTTTTGAGACCGGGACTTTGTGGGATTTATTATTTATTCTTATACGTTGTATTCTTAATTTCCCCCAGTTTATTATACATTTCCCTCAGTGTATTAACGTTGCTTTCCTTGCAAGTTCAAAAGGCCTGAAAAAGGTGATAGCTATTTTATTTGTCCATATTTTCAACTCGTGACATAATATCTAAAAATAAAGAAAAACCAATTTTTATACGAATATGAATTATCGTTGAAAAAAATATTTAACTAAATTTGCGAAAAAAACGCTCCGTGACTTTTGACTCCCTCAATTTTACATTACTGTAGACTGTGTCAGGTTTTAAAGGTTTTATCTTTCACAACGCATAATTCGAAAATGGAAGTTCGATAAGCGCAGTTGGTTTTTATGATCAGGGAACTGGCGAATTTTAATAAAGGACACTGTGGAGATTTTGAAGTTTTCAGAAAAAGTTTTCCCGGAATAAAATGACGGTTTACGGTTGCTTTAGAATGCTTAACGTGTCTGAGTAATCTTGAAAGTTCAAATTTTCTTTTTATAATTTTCATTGTTCTTTTCATACAATAGTTAATACTTATGTCAAATGAGTTATCAGTTCTACCTGAATTGTAATCAGCGCTGGCAAATTATTTTTAACTACGAATCATTACATTACCCATTATTTTAAAAAAATTATATTACTTCCAATACACGCTGCTGTTTTTCATTCAAATAAATAGCATAGTATAATTAAGTGTTTGTATTATTATTAAAGGATCACGCGCAATATGGTCAAGAGCTGATTCTATAACTTTATTCTTATCAGAAATGTCGAATTCAAGAAAGGAATGGGTTTCCTTATGGAATTGGAATAACTAGAGGTATATAATTACATTTTTGAATTGTAATTACTTACTTACATTAATTATTTCAATTCCTATGATATTCATACAGGCAGTATTCAAAAAGTACAGTGTAAATTTTTAAAGTACTTATCACTAAAACGAGATGGTGTCTATTCTGCAAGAGGTATTGCATATGACATATTACTTGATAGTTTTAATTCTTGTTTTCTGGTACTGCGAAGAAATGTATCTTCGATTATTCCATTATACAAAATCCTACATCGTAGGATTGATTGTTCTGACCTACTCGCACAAATTCATATTTTGGTACCCAGAATAAACTCAAGGAATAACATAACATTTTATTGTCGTCGAGCTAATACTACAGGGTCCTACAAATTCGTGTACGTACAAGGGGATCTCGAAAACAGTAAGAGATACGAAGATGGTTAAATTGAAGCAAAGTTACGTATTTTTAGGCTTAATAATTTGGTGAAAAAAAATTGTAATTATTCCGATTGCTTCCGGAGATATCCGAAAAAAAACCGAAATTTCTATTATTGGTTTTTAATTTTTTGCGCTTTCATTTTTGACTTAGGAAAAAAATAAAAAACACTTTTATAGCCGTTTTTTATTATCTACAATATGACGTTATTAGTTTTCAATTTCGACGTTTCGTTCTTTAGTTACCCACCTCAAGTCAATATTTTTAAATACTAACCTCGAATTTTAAATACAGTTTTAGGGATTTAATACAATGTACAAATTTTTGAAATTTTAAGGTTTTGTCATCTAATAACACATTCTTCAAATTATCTTTTTCATTTTATTATAGTCCTGAACATTTAGAGCTAAACTAAAAACAAAAGATTTCTCATTTAAAAAATCAGTCCATTTTTACTTAAAGAGGCGTAATATTTGATATTTTTGAGAAAAGACCCAAAGTCACGGCCTCAAATATCTAGGATGTTTATTTTTGTTACATGTTTTGGCTGAAACTAGCATCATCTTAAAAACTTGCTTACTTTCTAGCTTAGAGTATTGTGACGGTTAATCTTATTGAAAAAATAAACAGCCTAAACGCCATAACTTTCTGTTATGTAGTTTTATTATTTAAGTAATCATAAAAATAATTGCCAGGACCGTAATAGTAAAGAAAGGAATATTTGAAATTCTAGTGATGTGTTATTTGATGACAAAACGTAAAAAATTTAGAAATTTATCATTATATTTCCAAACCTTAAAAGTCCTTAAAACTGTTTAAAAAGATCCGTATTTAAAAAAAGTGAATTGATGTTGGCATCTAAAGAATGAAACGTCGAATTTAAAAACTAAAAACGCCATCTTATAGAACATAAAGAACGGCTATGAGAAAGTGTTTTTTATTTTTTTCCTAAGTTAAAAATGACGGCGCAAAAAATTAAAAACCAAAACTAAAAATTTCGTTTTTTTTTCGGATATCTCCGAACCCGTTTGGAATATTTACAATTTTCTTGCACCAAATTATTAAGCCCCAAAATACGCAACTTTGCCTTAATTTAACCATCTTCGTATCTCTTACCGTTTTCGAGAATCCCTTGTACGCACACGAATTTGTAGCACCCTGTAGATCTTATTTCTCCATTTTTTGTTAAGACCGAAGACTACACAAATAATTAATTTACCTTCGCCATTCTATCAGCTTAACAATTTCCCGTGTAAACCTTATGGCAGATAGATTATTTGATTTTTAAGAATTACGTTAAATTATTTGTTATTTTTTTTTCTGGCTGAAAGTTGTAAAATTGTATATTTCTCCATGGTATTTGCTTCACATTACGAGATTCAAAACCGTGTGTTAGTTATCGTATTTTTTTTATTTAATAGTCGATTTAGGCCATGTTATAGGCAAAAAAATTAAGAACTGGAAATAGCACTATATTTTTATATATAACTATTACTTCTGTACCTTCTATTCTACCAATAATCCATTATTTTTTTAATAAAATGAAATTGAAGCTTATTGTGTTTCTGTTAGCGCCATTTCCATGTTGCAAAAACTTGGCAACGTGGCAATTTAAATACGTCGAGTCGAGTCGGATAGGTTTTTCAGAAGGATGAAGGATGCAACATTTGAGCATTATTTGAACATTTCTTGTTTTATAATATTATGATATATATCATATAATTTGTTGTGGTTTGTTATTTTTATGAGGTTCATTGTGAATATTACGATGATTGATTTGATTACATTGATTGCTAATTCAACATAATAGTATAAAATGTTTTCATCATAAGGGAGAACTTTTAAAATAGATTGTGAATAAGTAGTCTTCGTTTGTTTAAACTTTAAAGGTTGAATACAGACTTTTCTTTAACGGCAGTAGAGTTTTGGACTTGCATTGTCTTTATTTAATAAATAAAATAAAGACAAACCAAAACTCTGCTGCCGTTCTAGTGTTTGTTTATATGGTACATATAGGCTAGGGGCTACTATTTCTTAGAAGTAAAAGGGTGAGAGAGAATAAAATGGTGTTCAGAAAAAATTGTCAAAATGTTGGATGGAATTGACAATAAATTTTTTTTTATTATTTTTGGTCTTAAAATGAATATTAAAGATTCAATTATTTATAAAAATGTCTGCTTGATAAGAAAATGCCATGTAAGTTATAAAACAGATGTACAGGGTGTAAATAATTTAGGAAAACATGCTTTAAGACAAAAATATCATTTTTTGTTATTCTTAGCAAGAATTATACTAAACAATTATTTTATAATACAATATAAAGTCTAAATAGAAGTTTTGAAAAAAAATTCGGTTGTCGTTTTAGAGTTTGTGGTTAAAAAGGACCAATAAAATAGTTTGATATACCCAGTATAAAGAAAATGAAAAGGATGCGGGTAAGAGGGACTATATATTTATCAAATGTCAAGCTGAGTATCTACATATTGAATGAAATTCGAGGGACATGTGTAGAAGTTCGAGGCATTTTTCTTTTCAAATCTGTCGTACAGTAAAGTAAGTACCTAGGTACGATTGGGTGGGCAGACATAATACGAATTTATGGAAAAATAATAGTAGTTTATAACAAACTCCACTCAAGCAACTAAAAAATAATTAACTTGAAACTGATGTGAAGTTTGCAGAAAAAGATAGAAGCCAAAATATCGAACATTGTCGCATGGGCATCAGTGGCGTCGAACTATTGACTAATTGAGCACTAATAGCACTAAAGATTAAATTCAGTGGCGTTCACTCGCAAGCAGTTTCAAGTTTTCCATTTTTGACTGCTGTCCTATTATAATTAATAATTCGAAATCTAAACATAGCAACTTATTTATATTTACAGGGTAAGTAGGCAATGGCGTAGCCAGGTGAGGGCCAGGCGCCCCCCTTGCGCTTGGTGCCCGTCTACTAGTCTACATCATAATAAACCTTATTATTTGATATAGGTCCATTTTTGCAAGAGGAAGTTCGTGGTGGAGGTGTCGACCTCCTATTTTTTAGAAGTCACTTTTTATGAAGAGGGGAGCGCCCCATCATATGTTTGCCCCTCCCGCCCCCAAAGGCTGGCTACGCCACTGTAAGTAGGGTGCTACTAGTGCTACAGTTTTCCATCAGTGGCAGTTATAAGCCGAAAATGGAATTCATTTCAAATCTTGGTGTTTTGTATTTGTATATACCTCATTTCAATAGTCCGACGCCACTGCCCATTCGACAATGTTCGTTATTTTGGCTGCTTATTTTTTCTGCCAACTTCACACCAGTTAACTTGAACTTTTTAGGCGTAAATAAATATATTTTGCTTCGCCCGTCTTTTTTTATGTGTACCTATGAAATAGTTATCATAGTTAAATATGTTGTTTTTGAGGTTAGAGGTAAAAACATTTTACTTATTGATGCCTTAAAAATTAAAATGGGTACCTAGAAGAGAATATAAATTTTTTAAATGCTGTTTTCGCTCGTTATTAGAATAAAAAATTTAAAAAAATAAAAAAACATGTTAAGTTGATATAGCCAGCATAAATCCTTTCAAACATAGATTCCTAATAAATTATAAGAAAAATAATTGAAAACAGTGGAAGTTATCAAGGGCTTCTATAAAACGTTTTTTAGGATGGGCAAAAACAAAACGTTATAACAACGTCCTATGAACGCCCCTTAATAAAGTAAAACTATAATAAAGTCAAAACTCGGGTATTAGAAAATCTTGACCACGCAAAGGTACTTTTGTTATTCCGCATCGAATGACATAAAAATATACCGGGCTCCAATTGAAAATTAAAAAAAAAATTGATGTAAAAGTTTGACACTTAATTTTGAACACTCTGTATAATTCGTATTAATCAAACTTTGTTGACAAAGCAGTTAGACCTTATTTATTAAGTACCTTGTAGAATTTTCTTAATGGAGCTTTATTTCTATTTTTCAATAATTTTTAAAACGGTGGTTCTTTTTTATTTTCTTTTCGCTGATATCACTGAACCGATTTCTATAAAATACTTGTTATATGTGGGTAAATATATAATAATAAATAAAGTGTCCAAATTAGCAAGAAAATATATGACATGTAATTTTAAAAAACATATCATGACGTCACACTTTTTGGGATACCCTGTATAATCAAAAATATTTTTTGGAAACACTTCCTAGTATACTAGTAGAGTCTGCAAAACATGAAAAGCCTAACTTAATAACTCTGCGCCTTGTCCCAGATATTTTATACCTCCATAGACCATTATCTTAACTCTATCATGATGACATTCTTAAAACTGGTGGCTCAGATCTATTTTTTTCTTTTCTTTTCGCTGATATCACTAAACCGACTTCTATAAAATACTTGTTTAATGTGGATAAATATATAATAATAAATAGTGTCCAAAGTAGCAAGAAAATATATATATATATCTATGTAATTTTAAAAAATATATCATTACGTCACACTTTTTGGGACACCCTGTATAATCAAAAATTTTTTTTAAACGCGTCCTCTGGTAAAGTGTGCAAAACATGAAAAGCCCAATTTAATAACTCTGCGCCTCGTCCAATATATCTTATACCTCCATAGACCATTATCTTACCTGGATGATGATGACTCATCTCTTCGTACCGGCTCGGCTTGTCTTGAATTTAAAAATTAAAATAAAATATTAAATATTATAATTATTAGGAAAGTTATCGGCGTTGTTGCCAGATTTGGCGTAAAGTATTATTTCCATTAGCTTACATTTTTGACCGAGAGAGGCCGATGCAGTCAATCATGATATCCTTCTAAGGTAGTCTTCGCTCTTAATGTGTACTAATTTTAATAGAATATCACATATCTGTTATATATTTGGATGCTCTATTAGTGAAGCAAGGGGAGTGGGTATGCAATATCTCTAAAATATCTTACGATCTATTGTTAATTATTGTCATATTATTGTAATTGATCATTAATAATCATATTTGTATGTAAGCTCTTTATTTGTATTTTCTCACTCACCTCCCTATAAATGCTTTCTGTTGGGCTGTAACGGTAAATAAATACATTCTTTACTACAATATAATTTAATAAAAGGGAGAGGCGAATTAATACCTTATTATAAGAAATGTTTCACTGCTTTTCTCCAGATTACAGAAATTATATATACAGGGTGTCCCACCGGAAACCGAATCGATCTATATATAGAAAACTATACATAGGAAAATTTTGAAAATTTGACAATATGCTAATGCTGATGGGGGCGACCGGGCTAAAATATTTGCATAATGGTGGCACTTCTGGTTATACCGGAAGTAAATGTCAACTTGCTTATTTTAAACGGGACACCCTATATATTATTACATTTTTGCATTCTACGCAAGATTCTAGGCAGATTTTGTATACCTATGTCTAAACGTCCCTGACTTATTTGAATTTTTATGTCAAAAATTAGGTTTGCAAGCCTTACAATAATTATCAATTTTTTCTATAAAGAAGCCTTATTTATTTAATTTAAGGGGATTCCTTGTTATAAAGGACCTGCTTTAATAGATTTTTTATAATATTTTGATAACTATGAATGAATACAGGATGATGAAAATGAAAAAACTGTCAAAAGTCCAGATTTTCAAATGGAAACACCCAAAGTTTATAATTATTTCTTATTTAGCATTAAAAATAAGGGTAAGTTTGTATAAGGTTGTATATCCCAAAAATTCTTAGTTTTCGAAATATGGCCAATTTAATATTTTTATATGGGGATTTTGCTGCAGATTTTAAGTTCAGTTACGCTTAGTTGGCTATGGCGGCGTTGAAAAACAATCAAATGCTAAAAAAATCTATGACGCTGTCACTTAACATTATAATAATAATCATTCCCGGGAGCTTAAATTATACAAACGAGGAATATTTAAACTTATTTATTAATTATGGAGAATGTGATAAAGTTATATCATGTCACATTTGCCATTCGATATCCGCAAAAACAGAAGCCATCACAATGTGCTTATTAATAATGTTTAAATGGTAAGTAACAGCTTTATAGATTTTTTAGCATTTGATTGGTTTTCAACGCCGTCATAGCCAACTAAGAGTAACGGAACCTAAAATCTGCAGCAAAATCCCCATATAAAAATATTAAATTGGCAATACTTCGAAAACTAAGAATTTTTGGGATATACAATTTTATACAAACTTACCCTTATTTTTAATGCCAAATAAGAAATAATTATGAAATTTGGGTGTTTCCTTTTGAAAATCTGGACTTTTGACAGTTTTTTCATTTTCATTTTTATTCTTATTTTTTAAACACCCTGTATTAATAGTTATCAAAATATTACATGGTATACAAAATCTGCCTAGAATGTTGCATAGAATGCAAAAATGTAATAATATATAGGGTGTCCCATTTAAAATAAGCAAGTTGACACTTACTTCCGTTATAACCGAAAGTGCCACCATTATGAAAATATTTTAGCCCGGTCGCCCCCATCAGCATCAGCATACTGTCAAATTTTCAAAACTTTCCTCTGTATAGTTTTCTATATATAGATCGATTCGATTTCCGGTGGGACACCCTGTATAATAATTTTATTTCTTTTTTTAAATGAAATTTAATTAGTCATTATTTTATAATGATTACTGCTCAGCTGCTTAGAGTATAAGCCATAAAAATAAAGGAGAGAAATTAAGATGGGAAAAAAATAAAAGCTATGAAATTTTTTGGATTATAGGGATCAAAGAGCCTCATTTTACCAATAAATTTTAGCGAAAGTTTAAGGGGTGAAGATAAAGGAGGAAAAAGTAAGGTTCATAAGAGAATTAATGCATTCGGTTGTTGGTAAAAATCTATGACTAAAATATAATGGGACAGAGGAAAACAAAGTTAAACTCATTTACAATATAGTTTAAAACAAAGTTAAACTTATAAGTTTATTTACAATATAGTGGAAATTTACAAATTTGTTTTACCGTATCTCATTATATTAAGATTACTGAGGAAGTAACACATTTTCGCTAATAAATTTTCACAAAGTTTGTAGGTGTTTGGCCTACGTTGTATTATGCCATGGTAATATTAGACGTAAAAGCCGATATAACTTAATCCAGTCGTCTTCAGGTGAATACTATTCACATGCTTACCAGTTGAAACGTTGTGATTCAAAATAAATAAAGACAATGCAAGTCCAAAACTATACTGCTGTTCAAGAATGATTAACATTACTTAGATCTACAGCTTGGTAATATGAAAAACTGTCAAAACAGTAGAATAAAAACAAAATGGATAGGGTAAACCATACAGTTGTTGGCCCCCCGACAGTGATTGGCCCTTGTATTTTAAAATAATTTTAATAAGTATCGCGTAAACATTTGTTAAGCGACGATTGCATTGGTGTATAGTGTAAACTGTGCTTTACCAAGGTGCAAATTCCCGCCATAATCTATCACTTAGTGGTTTTCTAATGTTTGCGAATGAAACAGTGTGTTTTAGGAAGTGCCAATTTAAAGCAATTTATTTCAAAACAGGTAAGTACTGCACCACCTTAACTTATAAATTACATACCAAATCATGAATGGTAATTGATGTAATCATTATAAATGTTTAAATAGTGTATATTTATGTAAATTTCTTGCTATTAGCACCTCCAAAAACGTTTTTAACCTTAATTTGTACAGGGCCAATAACTGTCTATATGATTTCTTCCCGTCACATAGTTATTGGCCTTCTGGCCAATAACTGTAACTTTTGATTTGATAGTTTCTGTTAGTTGTTGGCCGCGGCCAATAACTGTCAGTCTAGGACGGCCAATAACTGTCTATAAGAGATTTAATATTATTATGAACAAATTAAAGAAAATAAAAACAAAGTAAGAAAAATAAAAAATTCCGAAAAACCTTCTTTTATATTATCGTCATCATCATGGAAACAATTTCAAGATGGAAATGAGCAGAAAAAGCAAAATGAGCTCGAGGAAAAAGAAAAAAGAAAAAAAGGAAAGACAACGGAAGAAAATTGAACGAGAAGAGGCTCTTCTTAAAAAAAAAACAAAACGGAAGCCGAAAGAGAAGAAAGGAGCAAAAAAGATTAAGCTTGATAATAATAGTAAAACATCATTAACGAAAATACCAAAAGAAATTATGCAGCCAACAGAAGAAAACATTACATTCCACAAACGAAATTTGGACCTTGATGAAGATTTCGGTGATGTTTTTTCGTGTTCTAATGATGACATAACGTTACAAGAACAAGGACTTGTGAAATACCCTTTGGAATACCTAGAAGAACCTTCTGTAACATTGGATACTACTGAAGTACAAATACATCAAAGTAATAAAGAAAATGAAACAACTAAACAAGAAGATTTAAAAGAAACAAGACCTGACGACATCAAAATTAATATATCATCACATTACATACTGAAGTCATCGATAGAAAACGGAAGACTTCAGCGTGTAACAAGAAAACTCGAATTCGGAGAACGCTCGGAAGACCAAAATAAAAAAAAAGATATACAGATAAATTTTCAAGAAATTTATAAAGATGTAGATAGTGTAGATCAAAAAATTCAAGAAGATTGTATTTTTGTTCAGAATAATTTAAATAAGGGAATTTGTTTTTCTTGTACACAAAATATTACTTTTTTGATGTTAGGTGTAAGAATGTCAAACATGTACCAGGTCTTATCACTTAATTTGTATTAAAAAACACAGCTTGCATAAATCAAATTCCAATATTTTTACATGTTTACCTTGTTTGAAACGTCGTTAAAGTTGTATTTTGCTGTTTTTTAGCTAGGAACTATTGTCCTTAATAGCGGGCCAATAACTATATAAGTTAGGGCCAATAAGTGTAAGGAAACGGCCAATAACTATCATTTTGGGTATTTTTGCCATTTATTACAGTTTTTTCTATAAATTGTATACTTATACCCGAAAACGCTTAATTGTTGTTAAGAAATCCTTTTGTTTTAGTATTTTTAGGAATAAAAATTTAAATACATCAATCAGATTTTTTTTAAATTAACACCAAACCGCAAATAATTCTTAAAGGGCCAATAACTGTATCGCTTACCCTAATTGACAATAATTGAAGAAATACACAAGGCTGATATCTTTTAAAAATATATTAAAGGAGGTGTGCGCCAAAATTAATGTTTTAGTACAAAAAAATCTAAGAATAACGGTTCAAACCTCGTCATTCTACGACTAACCATTGGTGAGAAATAGCGGGTTAAAGTTTGCGTGACGTCACGAAAGCTTCGGCTAGCGGCGCTCTGTACATTTCTTTAATCTTCAAACTATTTTTTCGTCAGACAGTAAGGGTTTCTTTAAATTATTTTTAACAACCCGACGAATACTAAGCGCTAAAACTTACGTAAATTCCATGCTCTATACTTCTTTATGCAGCGGCCAAGCTCTTGTGACGTCACGCGCTGAAATATGACATCTTTACAGAGGCATATCTCCGTTATTATTTGCGATAGAAGGGTGCTGTTTAGACTATTATTCTTAGTTTTTTTCCCTTATTTTTTTAAATAAAATTGTTTTTTTTTGGCGCACACCCCATTTAAGCCTATTAATTTCCTTCCGATTGGAATCATTTGCAGTAAGGTCAAAATTTCCAAACGTTCAACAAACTATACATATTTAACTGTATTTTAGGAGAAGAGGGACTTATGTTACTTATCTACCAATACTATGGATCCGCAAAGGTTAAAACCAGAATAAGTGGTAAATTTACGGTCAAGCAAGGCATGCGTACGGCAAAATTAACCGTGTAGAGGTAACCACTATCAATAGTAAATGGTATATGGTATAGATAATGGTAAACGGTATTGACAGTACCCAAGAAATTTTACAAAACCTGAAGTACTAGACTGAATAAAAGAGGTCCCAAGATGCTACCCTGTGGTACACCCACTGTGACACCAAGAGATTCAGAAAATTGGCCATCCAAGGTAACTTTTGGGAATCTTTCCGAGAAGTAGGACGACACAAGCGTACACGCAGCTTGACGAAACATATATTATATTATATATATTTGCATTATTTCATTCAATTCATTCAAATTTCAAGACCCCTTTAAAACCTTTTCTAAAGATATGTGGACGCTAACTTATAGTTTTTTATTTATATCCATTTAAAACTATATGATTTATAAAATAAGCCAATATTTGCATTAGAAAAGTGTTAAATTGAATAACTAAGTTGAACGGAAAAACATTAGAACTCTCACCTAGGCTGGTGCACTGGGTGTACACCAGAGTGGTGAGACCCACAATTACATATGCAGCCTTGGTATGGTGGCCCAAGGTACAGCAAAGAGCCACAATATCAAAGCTAGGAAGCCTGCAAAGACTGGCCTGCTTGAGTATCATAAGGGCCATGAAATCAACTCCCACAACCACAATGGATATCCTCCTAGACCTTCCTCCGCTTCACTTGGTAATAAAAGGGGAGGCAAGAATGGGACTTTATAGACTTCAGAGTTCGACGCCACTCTTAGGCAGGCAGTGAACTGGACATGAACTTTTAGGCGAAACAAAACACCAGAAACTACTCCTGGGGCAATAATCTGGTACTGCTAAACCAGCACTTGGAGTGCCAAGATGCACGGCACGAGATGCTATAAAGCGATGGATCAGGAATGAATTCAAAATCCACTGGAGTAACCGATAGGAATTAGCCCATAGCAAAAGCTTCATTGGGGATCCAGACCCAATACTTACCAAACAGCTGCTTCAAATGAATAGAAACCAGCTGAAAACCATTACAGGAATTCTGACAGGACACATGGCTGTCAAGAACCATCTGCACAGAATGCAACTGTACAATGGAGACCTTGACTGCAGATTATGCGGACAAGACAGACAAACTGTACAGTACATAGTTTGCCATTGCGAGTCACTGGATCGGAAGAGGCAACAAATACTCGGGCAACCATAACTGGAACCAGAGGACATCCTTACCCTCTCCCCAGTTGACCTACACAAACTAGTGCAAGGAACTGGGATCACAGAGTGGGTGTAACAACCAAACAGGGTGAGCACAATGGGCCAAACCTGGCCTAAGTGCATCTGGCGCACGGACGGGCCTTCAAACGGCTTTACTATACAATAATGAAAAGGTTATGTTAAATTAGTAACATATTTTATCAGTTACTGGTTGACTTAAGCGGTGTTGGTTAAATTAACTAAAAAACGAGAGAGGACTTATTAGGGATACGCCACTGATTTACCGAAAAGTCAACCATATTTAAATACCAACCCGGTGCCTAGGGACTTCTTGAAAAACTTATATCCTTTAGTAATTTTATTTAAAGCTAGGAGTATTTAGATAATCATTTATTTTCCTAAAAGAGCCTACGTTAATATTTCTACATAATAAAGGTAATATCAAATATTTAACCATAATATCACTTTGATAAATTATAGGAATTACTCTAAATATTTAAGTAAGCTTTGAATTAAATCAAGGACAAGATAATATTGTTATCCATAATTCTGTGGTTAGAGCATGATAAGGTAAATAATATTATGAATTTTCCTATCCAAAAAAAGTTGTACACAGTTCGATCAAATCATTCAGCTAATACAATACTTTTAAGAAATATAAAAGCGTTTTACACTTAACAAGTTTTATATTACACCTGTTTTCTTCGTGCTGATTGATACGAATTTCCACGCCCAATATACAAAAGTGACACAACTCAAATACCCGAAATTTTCATGTTAAACCGAGCCATTTTCGGCGACATCAAAACGCATATTTCACCCTTGGAAAACTTTTACTTTAAAACTTTTACGGTCTTCGACAGCGTTTTTTTCCGAGCAATAAAAATCGACTGTGTTTTTTGGTTTAAACTTTTATTTGAGCACGTTGTGGGAAAAAGGAAAAGTGAGAAGAATAGAAATTATTTAAAGTATAACAAGCCCCTACTAGTAACCGGGACCACAAATCTAAAAACGATTTACTTAAACTTTTTGGTATATTTCTGGGCAGGGGATGTTTAGTAAAGTGCAGTAGCGTGCATGCAATATGGGCAGATAAGCATTGCTTACTCTGGGAACGATGATAAAACGCCAATTAAAATTATGTTTTGATATTTAAATTCTTATTCGTGTAATATATCCGGCAATATACCGGGTGTTTCAGGAGGTACGCTCGCCCCTATAACTTTTTTGTTGTTTAAATTACAGATTTAAAATTTTGTGTGTTTATATGTGATATTCTTTTGCATTTGATGACATATCGGATGCCGGTTTAACCGGAAATGATCTCAACCTTAGATTTTTAAATGGAACACCCTGTATATTTTTGGCTATATCGATTCAGAACACCATTCCAAATTCAACGACACCCCATACGTTACTTTTTGATACTTTAAATTATTTTTAATTTTATTTTTATTTTTTCGTCCCTTTACTCTCTCTTTACGATTGTTTACTTCTAAACCAAAATCTTAATAAAAATGCAATTTTCAAGTTTTATTGTGTTTTAAATTTTTTACATACTTTTTAACTTTTTAAAAAGGCTTTTTCCAAGAAAACTCAATTTTTCCAAATGGAAACATATTGGCTCACTCGGGCAAAAAGATAAAGCACTTTTTTTTCCAACAATTTTATATTATTTAATATTAAGCTAAAAGAGCAGCGATAATTTATAAAAAATAACATTTTATGACAAAAAATACAACACGAGGCGCAAACGGCTTTGCATTTATCTAGACCCATGATGCCATAATGCTCATAAACAAATGAACATAATTACAAATTAAATATTATCATTGAAATAATAAAAACAGTTTAGTTAGCCTGGGAAAGAAATGTCTCGAAGGGTGTCGTCTATCGGGAAACCTCTTAGCATACACCCTGGCTGCTTGAGTACTGTTTTGCAAACATTTGCCATAAATTAGTACCATATCGATTTTCTCGTTTCTGTTATAGGTTTCCATTTTAATATTTTATTACAAAATTAGAACTAATACACACTGGCCGAAAAATCAAACGATAAAATTGCAAGCTACTGTTGTCATGTCACACTAATTTCAATGATGGCGGATTTTAACTTTGTAATTATGTTCATTTATTTATGAGCATTATGGCGTCATGGGTACCTAGATAAATGCAAAGCCGTTTGCGCTTCGTGTTGTATTTTTTGTCATAAAATGTTATTTTTTATAAATTATCGCTGCTCGTTTAACTTGATATTAGGATGTGTGATATAAAATTGTTGGAAAAAAAGTGCTCTATCTTTTTGCCCGAGTGAGCCAATATGTTTCCATTTGGAAAAATTAAGTTTTCTTGGAAAAAGCCTTTTTAAAAAGTTAAAAGTATGTAAAAAATTTAAAACACAATAAAACTTGAAAATTGCATTTTTATCAAGATTTTGGTTTAGAAGTAAACAATCGTAAAGAGTTCATAGCAATCTAGACGAAAAAATAAAAATAAAATTAAAAATAATTTAAAGTATCAAAAAGTAACGTATGGGGTGTCGTTGAATTTGGAATGGTGTTCTAAGTCGTTATAGCCAAAAATATACAGGGTGTTCCATTTAAAAATCTAAGGTTGAGATCATTTCCGGTTAAACCGGAAGTGATAAAATGGCATCCGCTATGTCATCAAATGCAAAGGAATATCACATATAAACACACAAAATTTTAAATCTATAATTTAAACAACAAAAAAGTTATAGGGAAGAGCGTACCTCCCGAAACACCCGGTAGAGGCGGTAGGCGATAAGGTAGAAAGAGTCGCGCGCCATCAGTTATTGAAAAAAAATTGGTAAAGTGATCGTGTTCACGTACACGTGATTTAAGTTTAGGGGCAATATGAACTGTGGTGAAAATTATTAAAGAGTCAAGTCAATCGTTTGAAAATGGAATTTTTGCCTACCCTATATTAAACGGTTTTGCACGCCACTGGTACAATGTTTAATGAAAAGTGTGGTATACAAGTTTCATTTTCAATCCCATCTGCTTTTCTTTCTCGCGAATAATTATGTTTTAATACCCTTAAAATTACATACATGGTATTTTATAACACTTTAACTTCCACAGTGCATTAAGAAAAAATGGGTCGCTGGCGCAATTTTATGTTTTATATTTTTTGGAGTTTAAAATGTGTTTTTTGTTGTATCAGTTTAACAATAATCTTTAAAAAGAGTTTTTGTTGGAAGTTTGTGAGTGCTAAATCTTATGGCACTACATTTGTGCCATGAGAGTAAAGGTACTAAACTTCTACACAGGCCTGCAGGGCACAAATGTGGTGCAATGAGAGTATCGAGGAGAAATAATCTAATTCAAGTCGCAAACAAAAATTTCAATCACTGCATTCAAAGAAATGCTTGCAATGTCTATGTTAGGCTTAAATTGTAAGTCTGACTTACCAAACAGAAATGAACTAGAACCCACGCAACAGGAACAACAGAAACTGCAAAACATAACAATTCGTCGCAGATGAAGTATTTGCTTTATGTTTCCACATTTCCACTAATGTAAACTACGAAGTTTTTTTAAAATTTTTGTACTTTTTCTTAATATATATATTATTTAAGATCTTATTTACAATATTTACTACTAATATATAAAAGAATACCGGGGGTTTTCCCATTTGTGGGTCTTCAGCGCCGTACTCTAACGAATCCCATTTAAATATATTCATGGCTCATGGCTCCAAGTCTGTTCCACCTAATTTAAACCGATGACTACTTTCATGACCTAAATTCGTGCCATGAAACATAAGGAAATTCTTATGGCACAGATGCAGTTAACGTGTTTTAATGCTGGCCATCGACCATATCTCGGAAACTATTGGTCATAGAAAATCTAAAGAAGAAAGGCTATCCCCTCCTTTACACTAAAAAAACACTGTAAAAATCGAGGATTTTATCAAGGCTTCTAGCAAAAATATGTTCGCAGGCGAAAAGTTGCGGAAACATTTTAATAAAATCAAGTAACATAGGATAAAATCAAAGTTCTAGTACAAAATGTTGGCACCAAAACAGTATTTTTGTTATAAATGATTTTTTTTTACCCAGCTAGGAGAGGGCTAAGGAGGTTAATGCCTCTACTTGCACTTTTCCGTTCGGATTCTCATGGTTAGCAGATATTATTTATTGTATTACTATTATTACTAAAATAAAAGATAATAATATAATGTTAACATAAAAAAATCACGTCAGTAGTTATTAAAAATGTATCATTTTTATCATTTTCATCCAAACATTGGTTAAAAGTACAAAGCTGCTTTAATAAATCTATCAATGGCCATTTAATCCTTCGTATTAAGTCTTAAGGGATTTGTTAGCCCGGCACAGCAACAAAAAAGAAGATAATCCTCCTTGTTACAAAGTCTAAATCGTAAATATCCTACTCTGAGGATAAAATCGCCTTTTTTTGTCGCTTTTGATATAAATTGAAAGGACCCTTTTTGCTCTTTTTCTGTCCATTATTATAGCATCTAGTATATAAGACTAAATAGAAAAATAGATATTGTCTAACAAGTGTTGAAATTATTGTTTTTACATAAGACGGAATGTATGAGTCACAGTTTAAAGTGTTATATTATTATAACCGTTCGCAATCGCAGTGACCGGTCAGAGGCGCCAACAGCGATGTGGCGAGAGCAGATTAAGAGTTAAGATTTGTTGCACTTTTTCCGAATCTTATACGTAAATTTTCAAATCACTGGGTCCTTATGAAACCAATAAACACATTAGGAAAATTTCTAGGTGTAGAATAAGCCCGCAAGGGAAAGCGTTCTACGTATAGTAACGAAGCAGCGGTCGCACTTTGACGACACTCAACGGAAATTAGCACCATATCTACTAATTCATTGTTTTCAAATTTTACCATTTTCACGTGTCACTTATTTAAAATTAACTTCATTCAGAAAACCACACCACAACGTATTGCCCAATAACTCACCACCCACCCGTAAATTACATGATTATTAAGAGATAAGACAAACAATATAAAGTATACCGCTACGTTTTGATGACTAGGCCAGCACTTAGGTTTTTTACTTCTGTATCTCGCCTATTTTTAAGTTTTTTGAAAAAAGGTATTTGAAAATGTTGTTTATTTTAATGCCTTTTATACACAGCTAAAATAGTAGTTTGTACAACAAGAGTGGATATGATGTCTATATCGCATGAGGAAGTAAATTCAGCACGACGCCATAGGCGGAGTGCTCAAACTTCCGAGCGCAATATGGACAATCCACTCGAGTTGTACAGTGTATTTTTTCTACGACTTAACTTCCGAACTTCATGCTAAGAATTTTAAAAAATTATTTAAATTAGGCATCATAACTTGTCTTTTAAGTTGGCCATGAACTTGTGAGAACGGTAATAAGAAACAATTGAACAAAAATTCATTTTGATGGCAAACCCCTGGACCAAATTACACTGTAACATATTTATCGATTTGGGTTTGTTCGGGTAAGTTCTTATATTTATACAAACTCACTTTTGAATATATCTATCTTTCTCACATTCGGCTTTTTGCAGAATAACAGACAAAAAGCGATATATGTATTAATAAAAACCAACAATTTATTTTCTCAACCAGGTAATTTGATCAATAATTGTTTTACTAAAATGTATAGAAGGAAAATAGGGTTTTCGGGTTTATTTTTGCTTTCGTAAATAATTATAACTCCGAAAGTACAATAAAATAGCTATAGAATTCGTTTCAAACAGTTAAAAATGGATTTTCTGCATTAATATGAATTTTTAACGTTCGCTATGGTCAAATTTTTTAAAATAATCGCCAATTTACAAATAAGCAACACTGTTAACGTATAAAGAGCAGACAAGAAGTGGCAATAGTGTAAGTAGAAATTACATAACCTTAAAAATGTTAGTAAATAATGTTTTTTTTTCTAGAAATCTTTTAATTTCGTCTGTTTTATCGGGTTATCTTTATGTCCCACCATTTAAGAAAGAATTACCAGTTAATTTTCTATGTTTGTTGCGTATAATAAAAGTTTTAAGATCAATTGGGGTTCGATCCCCATTCAAAATATATCGAAAAATATACCCGTGTACAAATATTTACAATAATATATATTATTTATATGAAAAAAAATGACCAAGGTTAGTAAGAAAACGTTCATTTGGTAGGTATATAGTACATTTTATGTAAAGCTTGTAGTAATTGTCTAGAAATGAGTGGAAATAAGAAAGGGCGTCTACGTGCAAATCTTTAGTTCTGCAGAAAATAACGATAATTTGGTTGAAATATATTTTGGTATTAATTTTGTTATTATACCTTCAATTTTTACACCATTTCATGTATTCTTTAGGAAAATATTGTGTATACATTGACTCTGGAATAAATGTTTTGATTTAAATTTAAAAAGTTCATCTGACAGATTTGCATATTTTTGAAGCATATTGTTAACCTAACTTCTCTCAACTGTCAGAAAATGAATTTACGACATGTAAATTTGGCTTCTCTGTAATTGACTACTGTGATTGGTCAGTTTCATTACTTATCTAGGATGGATATGAAATTTTCCCGCACAGTTAACTGGAATAGCCTACTTTACCCACCACTAAAGTATAAAGGAAACAGCAAATTTCCATGTGGGAGTAGAAAAAAGAAGTATCAACTTAGGAATTAACCTGTATTGCCAATGATATGCAGCCAGCCTTTCACCAACTTAGTTTTCCAATTATATCTTATCAGGGAGTGGAAGCATGCGCAATATGGCCTTCTATAATTTAACGAAGAGTGCGTTAGAAGGGTTCGAGGAAATTTTGACGTTTACCAGATGACGTAGGTCGTCGCCTGCTGTTACTCATTGAGTAAAGATACAAACCAACTGTTTAAAAACGAAGCAAACCAAAATGGTATTTTATTTATTGACGTTATTGTCAAGTTGAGTTTATATAAATATATGAACACCATTGCAGTAAGACTTCAAAGACACATAAACGAAATAGCCAAATGGATGACCATATGGAAAATCACCCTAAACCCACAAAAAACACAGGCCATTATATTCATCAAATCTAGGAAACCGCTACCCAGGAAAATCATATTAAATAACACCCAACTGACATGGTCCAAAAAAGCCAAATATCTGGGTTTACACTTCGACTCCAAGCTTATCTGGAAGGAACACCTGGCCCAAACATTAATAAAAGCAAACAAGCTCCTACACCAGTACATTTTGTTTCATTAGGAACTTTGAATCGCTCATAGTATGCCATTAGCACCCTTAACACTTATTTAGTTTGTTTATACGTATGTTTTTGACGTGTATTTATCTGTGTTATGACTTGTATTAAAGAACAATGACTTTAAACAGTTCAAGAATAATTTCAGTTTAAAACAAGCGGTGCGGTAACATTTTAAAGACTTTTAGAAATTAAAGAAAAAGAACGCCCCAAACCTTTTTTGGATCTGAAATAGGTCACGAAGTACTTATAAACAGTTATTTTAAGCAAACTATCTACAATATTTCTGATTGGATTTGCCTGTGTAACGTAACAGATGCCTTTTTTGTTTTCCATGTATTTCGTTGTGTACCGATAATTTGTTATGGATTAACCCATTAGTGCATGAGGTTATTTTTTTTCTATTTTCTGTAAAAATATGTTTTTTACATGTTTATGTAATATTTCAAAAATAAGAGTGAAACTAAAAAAAATCGTCTTAATTTCTCAGTCTGTCAGAATGACAGGCCCATTAAAATGGACGTCACTTTGTAAATAATAACATTTTTCAAAATTTAGAAATATATTTATAAAATGTTACAATACAAGTGCGGTAGGTACGTTTTTACCGCATGTGTTTAACAAAACGAGCTGAAGGCGAGTTTGGTAAATCACGCAAATGCGGTAAAGACTTAAGTGTGAATGATAGAATAGTTTTGGACTTGCATTGTCTTTAATTTGTTTTACATCACAACGTTTCAACTGGTAAGTATCTCCAGTCGTCTTCAGGTGAATACTAAATAAGTAAAGTAACTACAGCTCTATTTATACTAGCTAGATGTACTGGAGCATGACTGAGATGGGTGCAGTCATGCGTTTAATTCTTGTGCGGTATTTTAAGTTTACATCTACTTAACAAAGGTTTCCAGATATTTCTAATTCCAATGTCCTACATTGGTGAGACTCTAAGGCCACTTGAAACTAGGGCCAAGGAACACAGAAACAACACGCTTAAAGGAGAAACCGAAAAATCAGGGGCAGCTGACCATGCCTGGACACACGGTCATCACATTAAGTGGACAGAAGCTCGAATCCTGCACAAAGAACCACATTGGAGGAAGAGGAAGTTCAAGGAAGCTGCTATCATATACCAGAACCCAGATTGTTTTAGTAAGCCCTCACTAGATATAAGAAATATCTGGAAACCTTTGTTAAGTAGATGTAAACTTAAAATACCGCACAAGAATTAAACGCATGACTGCACCCATCTCAGTCATGCTCCAGTACATCTAGCTAGTATAAATAGAGCTGTAGTTACTTTACTTATTTAGTATTCACCTGAAGACGACTGGAGATACTTACCAGTTGAAACGTTGTGATGTAAAACAAATTAAAGACAATGCAAGTCCAAAACTATTCTATCATTCAAGAAACATCATTGTCTCCAACCTTCAAACAGACACCAGACTTAAGTGTATTGTACAATATTTTATCTACAAGCATGTATTAGGGCACCGATATTAAAAACTAAAAGAGCACTGTTTTAATTTACCCCGTAGGTGCCTGGTAAGTCGTTATCAACAATGCATTAATATCAGGTTGCTAGGGAAATAATAGTAATTTAACCAACAAGTACATTAATAATGGCGATTAATGATCGAAATGTTTGAGATCATTAATCGCATTTTAATGTAAAAGTTGGTTACAATGTTTTTTCGTCGACCGTATTTTTTACTAAAGTGAAGAAAAACAGTTAACAACTTTTATTTTACAATCCAGATTTCACAATTCTACAAATACTAATGACAGCGGACGACGTTTTGGATTGACGTTTTATTATTTTGTTGATTTGTTTGCATGGCTGCCTTTAATTCTAATTACCAAAATCGTGCATTTACAGAAAATCATGCATTACCTAATAGGGGTCATTAATGAATGATTTTGGGAAATCGTGCATTTACAGAAAATCATGCATTAATAGGGGTCATTAATGAATGATTTTGGGAACGTTAATATCGGATGTAAATACACGGTCGACGGAAAATTATAAAAATTTAATCGTTGGCTTTTATATGACAGGTGTAAAATTTGACAACGCAATAAACATATTATTATAATTAACGGTGTCCTGGCTAACAGAGCACTTTCTGAAGGAGATCTTGGATTACAATCTGGAGATCTGTTGTAAGTGGGAATATTTTCTCAATTTGGTTTTATCCGTTTACGAGGAGGAATATTATATTTATTTTTTGATGTAGGAGTTTCTTTTGATGTCGTGGCTACTAATTTATTTCTTAGAATAGATAGAGGAATACAGAGTCTTCTGCATCTGAATCATCTGCTGCTAAGTTATTTTTAATGATTGAAAGATAAATATTATCGTCCTCTATCGAATTATCATATCTGATCTCGCAGACTTGGCTCAATATTGTACTTGGTAGGTGATTAAGATCTGCGGCTTCTTGGTCCGAATCATCGCTATCGATGCCTGTGTCTCCTTTAGGAGATAGTATGTAGATACGATTTATGTGTTTTTTCTCTTTAATATCCTCTAGAATTTCCAGTAACTGGTGATATGATAGCCTAAAACAAATACTGCGTAAAGTCTAACAAAAAAAAACATATTTTTCTAATAAGAATAAAAATGGTTGCCATTATGCACAGTGTCCATTATAAGGGACCCAAGAAATATGGATATTTTTAGGTTAGAATAAATTGGCACAAAAAATTATCTTACATAAAATACTATTCTATGTGGATTGGAGAAACTATTTAAAAAAAATACACCTATATATAATTTCTAATTAATAGGAGAAAGAAACTTACCCATCGTCTCGTTGTGAGTACAATTGCTGGTCCATAACAATGCGTTAACAACAAATTTTGCGTGTGGATCTAACTACTCACTGAAGAGAAATGACTAAGGACACCGTTTTGAAGAGTGGCAAATATGTAAACAAGAGTTATTTTTTGTAGGTGCAAGCTATCAACCAGAAATATGTGTGTCCATTTAACGTTATGCACTAATGGGTTAAAACTGGGGTGACTGATATAATATACATTTAATAGAAAAAGTGATCAAACATGCTTCTTCTTATGTTCATAAGAGTAATGCTAGTAAAAGAACATTTTTCCAAAAAAAGGGATCGAAGGATCGATGTGATATACAGATACACAACTGAATAAAGGTAAAAATATTATATAAAAAAATAATAATACAGTGAAACTATTTGATGTAATTTAAAAAGAAACAAATATATTTAATGCCTTCTATACACAACCAAAAAAGAAGTATCAACTTAGGAATCACCCTGTATAAATATAACGAACTAAATTTTACGGCATTTTCGGCAGGCAGTAGAGGACGCGTTGCCACGTAGTTCAATGTAAAGCCTCCTCAGCTTGTATTAATATCCATCAATCATTAAAAAAATTAAATTTTTTTAATTTTTAGAGGGTTTATGAAGCCGATTTTATTAAAAAAGGTTTTTATTTGTGACCGTAAAGATGCTTTAATGATGTTTGTAAAATACGCTGTATTAGTGGATAACCTAATTTGCTATAAAAAAATTATTATTTAATATGCGAGGACTAAAATTTGAAGACTAAAAATATTATTAATTTAGGTATACTTATGATAATATGAAAAATATCTTACAAAAAAACTCCTTGGATGTTGTATTAAGGGAATATTCTATCAAGTTTTAAAGACAGCACCAAATTTTATAGGGTTGAAATAAAAAAGTTTACTTAAGGACAATAAACTGGAAAGCAGGTGGTTCGTATGGCTAAAAGCATTACAATTTTTATAAAATTGGGGATCGATCAACCTTAGTTAGGTTATTTTTTGCTTTAAACACTTTTTTTTAAACACAATTTTTGGTTCACAGGAACTCTAATGATTCTACGTCGAATATGTAATAATAAGCTAACAAACAAAAGGTTTTACTCGTATTTATAACTTCTCATCTGCTTATCGCGGAATGTGCTGATTAGCCGCTTTCCGTGGGAGTCCGAGGCTAACACTGTGTTCACAAAACTCCCTAAGAAAAACTCTGCGTGGATAAATGAGGGGCTGAGAACGAGAGGGTCTAAGTAGAAAAAACAATATTTTAGAATATTTATTGATGATAGGGATGGCTACGAAATGAAGGCACCGGTGGTACCCGAGGGGTTGGGAGGGGGGGGGCACTGGCCGACCCTAAAAGTAAGAGTGTCCACCCAAATTGCACAGTTTATTTACAAGTAACCTTTAAATCGGGAAAGAAGAGTTAGGGTGGTGGGGGGAGGGGGGGGGGGGGATCCTGGAAGACGTTTTTAGTTGACAGAAAAATTTCGGATAGGAGAGACTTTTTTTAAAGACAGTTTTCGGTTAAGAGAGAAGTTTTGAAAAGGAGAGATGTCTTTTTTAGAAGTCACTTTTCAATTGAGAGAGAAGTCGAAGAGGGGACACTTTTTTTTAGAAGACAGTTTAGAGAGGATTTCGAAGGGAAATACGGTTTTTTGTTTAGAAGTCACTTTTCAGTTGATAGAGTTTCGAAAACAACTTATTTATTTATTTATTTAATACCCAACAAGTATAGAAATACCCAATTACAGAGTAGGAGACTTAATAGCTAAGAGTACATAATTATCAATATTAAAATTAATAAGCTTAAATCAACACTTTTTTGAGTTCTTGTAGACTCATATGAAATTTAACAATCTACACATGACATTAAGTGGTGCATTATTAAAATTATTGGTGCTTGCAGATTCCAAATAAAATGTAACAGAATTTCTTGTTCTATATAACGTAATATTAAAATTAATTGACGATAGTAACTTAGAATCATCAATTTGATTATGCATTAATTTGAAAAGGAAAACTAATGAAGAATTACTTCTTCGGTTTTCCAAACTTTGTAGGTTATATTTTTTCCTTAGTTGAATTTTAGATATAGTTATGTCATATGTATTTATTTCCTAGTAATCTAAATATCTTAAAAATTTGTTTTGTACCCTTTCTATTGCGATTTTCCTCTTGAAAAGAATATAATTAGTTTGATTGAAACACTGACACTGTTACTTTGAACAGCAGGTTGCACAACTCTTCATTTTCTTGATTGACATACTTTATAATATGAATAGTAATTTTTTATAGTTATTTATGTATCAAGGGTACTAAGTAGACGTATGCCATGAGGGTGACATTCTTAAGTCGCCCGAGGGTATATATCTATTAGTACCCGTGGTACATACAAACTTTTATGTCATACCAGTTCGTTTTAAATAATAAATATAATATATGAACGTAAATATATATATTTTAATTTTTTATATATAATAATAAATGTAATATAACCGTAAATTTATATTTTGTTAATAAAGAATAAGTTGAATGATAGAATAGTTTTGGACTTGCATTGTACAACATTCCGTATGTCAAAGGAGTATCTGAGAGAATTAGAAGACTAGGACAACGATACAACATTAATACGGTATTCAGCTCA
The DNA here is from genome assembly GCA_935413205.1 of Polydrusus cervinus. Lineage (NCBI taxonomy): Eukaryota > Metazoa > Arthropoda > Insecta > Coleoptera > Curculionidae > Polydrusus > Polydrusus cervinus. The sequence goes on from OW284514.1 coordinate 52,412,702, forward strand.
AAAGACACTTTAAGAAGCCACCTGACGAAGACAAAACCAACAAGTCAAAAAGATAGGAAAAACTGTGTCTATCAGATTCCCTGCGAATGTGGCAGATCCTACATTGGTGAGACTTTAAGGCCACTTGAAACTAGGGTCAAGGAACACAGAAACAACACGCTTAAAGGAGAAACCGAAAAATCAGGGGCAGCTGACCATGCCTGGACACACGGTCATCACATTAAGTGGACAGAAGCTCGAATCCTGCACAAAGAACCACATTGGAGGAAGAGGAAGTTCAAGGAAGCTGCTATCATATACCAGAACCCAGATTGTTTTAGTAAGCCCTCACTAGATATAAGAAATATCTGGAAACCTTTGTTAAGTAGATGTAAACTTAAAATACCGCACAAGAATTAAACGCATGACTGCACCCATCTCAGTCATACTCCAGTACATCTAGCTAGTATAAATAGAGCTGTAGTTACTTTACTTATTTAGTATTCACCTGAAGACGACTGGAGATACTTACCAGTTGAAAGGTTGTGATGTAAAACAAATTAAAGACAATGCAAGTCCAAAACTATTCTATCATTCAAGAAACATCATTGTCTCCAACCTTCAAACAGACAAATAATTAAAGTTAATCGAAAACTGTTTTTTGCATCTTAATAACCGCGCGGGTCATAATGTGTACTTTATGCTCGCACGGGCATAAAGTAATCCATTATTTAGATGGTATCTAAGGTATAAAAACACAATAATGTACTGGTATGACATAAAAATATTAACTCACCTTGAAACATCAACCAATAAAATAGGTTAGGATTTTTCAAATACTATCATATTTCTTCTTCAAATAATTTCAGTGTATGAAGAAAGTTTAATGGATTAAATAGGTCATTTTGAGCTTATAATTTTATTTACCTTACTTATTTTAAAACAAAATATAGATATCACTACATGTGGGTGGTGCTTTTATTTTTCGAGCATACTTCCGTTTTGAACACTTTCTATTGGATTGTCGTGTCATTTCATAAATATGAAAATTTTTAAGATTTTTGGCAACATTATCAAACTGCCGTTTTCATTACGTAGATTTGATAAAGTCTGTGCTTTTGTTCCAATAGTTTTTTTTATTTATTAATTTTCTTAGTGATGGATTAAAATTTTCAAAATTCAAAAAGACAAAAATTTTTGTTTTATGTTAATTTATACACTATAACCTAATTAAAAATTTAATGAATAACCCATTATATTTAAAAAAAATCTTATTAAGCAATTAATACACTTTTTTTGAAAAATATAATTTTGTTTAACAAAAAAAAAGTATTCAATAATTGTGTCTTATTAAATTCTCTGTCGGTTTTTCCTTCGTAGGCGTAAATCCTAAGCAACGCCTACGTCATTTTAATTTCATCTCCAGAGGCGATAGTAAAACCTCCCGAATTATCTCATAAAAGTTAAATCAAGGAACTAAGATGTCTTTTATTGGCCAAGAAAAATATATTTGCTCTAATTTTGTGCAATATGTTACGAAAGTATTTAAAGATTTTTGCTCATAGGAGGGTCCTATGGAATTATATTTAAATGAGTGACACCTTAAATCAATAATTGATTATTAGAAATATACCCTATTTTTGTAAATCGACTGACAAAAGACTTGAAGGGACGCCAAAAATTAGCGTGTTTGCATCACACGTCAACGTAAAAACAATATTAATTTTCATACCAAAATATGGTATTTGAAACGTCAGCGCCGGTTTAAGGCTGTATTGGGCCCTAGGCGGCAGACTGAGGATGGGCCCTCTCCCCCGCTAAGGGCATAAAAGCACGACACCGTAGGCGGAGTGCTCAAACTTTCGAGCGCAATATGGACAATCCACTCGAGTTGTACAGTGTATTTTTTCTACGACTTAACTTCCGAACTTCATGCTAAGAATTTTAAAAAATTATTTAAATCAGGCATCATAACTTGTCTTTTAAGTTGGCCATGAGAACAATAATAAGAAACAATTGAACAAAAATTCATTTTGATGGCAAACCCATGGACCAAATTACACTGTAACATATTTATCGATTTGGGTAAGTTCATATATTTATACAAACTCACTTTTGAATATATCTATCTTTCTCACATTCGGCTTTTTGCAGAATAACAGACAAAAAGCGATATATGTATTAATAAACACGAACAATTTATTTTCTCAGCCGTAGGTATTTTGATTAATTGTTTTACTGAATTGCACCGAAGAAAAAAAGGTTTGTCAGGTTTATTTCTGCTTGCGTAAGAATTATAACTCCGAAAGTACAACAATATAGCTGTAGAATTCGTTTTAAACAGTTAAAAATGGATTTTGTGCATTAATATGAATTTTTAACGTCCGCGTTATGGTCAAATTTTTCAAAATAATCGTTAATTTACAAACTAGCAATACTGTTAACGTGGAAAGAGAAGGCGAGAAGTGGCAATAGTGTAAGTAGAAATTACATAACCTTAAAAATGTTAGTAAATAATGTTTTTTTTTCTAGAAATCTTTTAATTTCGTCTGTTTTATCGGGTTATCTTTATGTTCCACCATTTAAGGGAGAATTACCAGTTAATTTTCTCTGTTTGTTGCGTATAATAAAAGTTTTAAGATCAATTGGGGTTGAATCCTCGTTCAAAATATATCGGAAAATATCCCTGTGCACAAATATTTATAATAATATAGATTATTTATATGGAAAAAAATAACCAAGGTTAGTAAGAAAACGTTCATTTGGTAGGTATATAGTACATTTTATGCAAAGCTTGTAGTAATTGTCTAGAAATGAGTGGAAATAAAAATATTTTTTAAATAAGAAAGTGGGTCTGTGTGCAAATCTTTAGTTCGGCAGAAAATAACAATAATTTGGTAGAAATATATTTTGGTATTAATTTTGTTATTATAACTTTAATTTTTGCACCATTTCGTATACTCTTTAGGAAAATATTGTGTATACACATAGACTCTGGGATAAATGTTTTTATTTAAATTTAAAAGGAACAAATTTCATCTGACAGAGTTGCATATTTTTGAAGCATATTGTTAACCTTTTTTAACCATTTTTTTTGATAAGCGGGGCGTTTCATCTTAGAGAGATTATGTTTATCGCTTATGCCATTATGCAGTAAGGAGGAGAAGTGAACTAATTTCTTCAGAAATCACTTTTCATTTGGGTAGTGCCCACCGTAAAATCATCGAACCCACTTGTGCCCACCCTATTCAAAAATCCTGGCGCCGCCCGTGCACTGATGTTGAAAACGGTAAGTATTAGTGGACGATTAAGATGGATTATTAATAAGCTTAGAAATATACTTAAAAATGAAATTTCATTAAAAAAAAACGTAATTTTTCTTGAAAAATTTATTAAATTAAAGTTGTTTAGAATTAATTACATAATATTGGAAAGTAAATATAGTATTGCTAGATTAAAAATTAAATGATTTAACCATACAGGGTATCACTGATAAGGATGTACTCTACAGGGATCTCGACCAACTTTACTTTTTTAAGTATTCGGTAAATTTTATTTTGTTATTTTTAAATTCCCCTCCTCTTTTATAATTCAATGACGCATCACATGTAGTATTAATAACACGTTTCAGACTTAAAACCTCATCATCAATGTGCAAATTCATCTTATTTAAAACTATTTTATTTTTAATCTCTATAATCTAATCTAATTTGCATCTGTCTCAACTGTATAGTAGGCTGTGACATTTACTTATTTAAATAAATTATAAATACTTCTCAAATGACAGACAAGGGTAATGAAATCGTTTGGTGCAAATTAACTTTTATCTAATTTCTTTGAAGTAAAACTTTTATGTTTTAGAAAAGTTGCGTGATTAAAGTTTTTTTTAATAACAATTATAAAACTTTATTCAAGAGAAAAAAAATATGATATGATTTGTTGTCAAAGTCCAGAGTCAAATTATTTCAAGTTTTGAAAAAAAAGAAAGTTGATGGATACAAGATTAATTTGCTCTTATTCTTGTTGATGATAAGTGTTTAAGTCTGAAGCACATTTTTAACACTAGACGTGATACGTCATTGAATTAGAAAAAAGGAGGGGAATTCAATAACATTAAAAAAGTTTTCCCTACTAAACGTTGGATTAAAAATCTAATTACACCCACTTATAGAAGAGAAAAAGTGGTAATGAGAATGTAAACTTTAAATTATCATATCTCTGCAAATAGAGTCAGAAAAAATAAAAACGAAATCACGAAAATTCGGTTGGGCTCAAATATCTGCGAAAGAATTCGGTTTTTTTTTAAATTTGAAAACACAATGTTGAAGAATTTGGTAGGGCCCAACTTTTTTTTAATTTAACTGTTTCTGTATCTTCTATTGTTTAGGAGAATAATGTAATTCAGTATGTATCAGGGACACCCTGTATATGATACCAATGACGCTAAAACGAACGGAGATATCGAGCTGCGGTTTTAATATTTTTTCTAGCAAATTTCATCTACTTTTCGACTATGGTATCATAATTATACCGTATGATTTATTTTTTCGGAGTAAAATCAAAAATGTGTTATTATAAATTGCGCCCTCTAGCATTTTTTTTAGAACTATTATGGACAACTAAATACGATTGGTGAAAGTGCATATATTTCTCTTCCAAACAGTCTTTAGTTTGCTAAAATCGGATAAGTGGTTTATAAGTTACAGCGATTTAAATGATTACACTTTCAACAGCTTCCCCCCTCTTATTAAAGTCGGTACGCCAATGAGCATAAGACCAGATGATGCATAATTGTCCAAGCTTTTTAATTTTTAAAATTTTAAAATTTACTTTTCAAAAGGCGGAACTTAAAAATTATTTCCAGGATTTTCTCATGGCCGCTTTAGTTATCATTTTTTATCCTGAATTTCTATACCCAGTAGTTTCCGAGATATGGCCGCTCCGTACCCTTAACTGATCACGCTGTATATTAAATTGTCTCGTCTCTTATTACATAGATTGTCTCTTATTACAGTACTCTCCCCTGCCTATTAATCAATAAAAAAAGGAAAATTGTTAATATTACTCGGCCTCTTGACATGCAAGGGCAATTGGAAGCCATTAGCTCTCCATTTTCCGATAAGTGAATGTACTTCAGGCCCATTATCGGTCCGGTGTATAGTGTACGTATTATCAAACAATATAAAGTTACATAAGGGCGTGCTTATGCTACGAAATGACCTGCCTGTGGCTGACACTACATTAAAATAAATTTTTAATACTTGCTTAAGTTTATATTTGATACCTGAACACTATTAAACTTGAAAAAATAAATGTATTTTTTGGGCCGACTTACGCAATAAAAAATTACCGCAAAGGTTTTTGGGTTGTTTTTTTTTTATCAAAGAGAATAACTAATATAAGAAATTTTCCTTAGTATCAGTCTACAAGTAGGTTTTCCTCCACGGTCGCAAATGGGTGAGTCAACGATATAGTAACGGTTATTTTCTCCTTTACCTTAAAAATCAGATAAAAATTTGAAATACAAAAGGTGTAGAGATTATTGAGGTATACATTTTGAAATGATACGGGGTGGCCCAAAAGAACGTGGCGAATATCACTTAGGTTTTTTTAAAACGAATACCCTATATTTTATATTATTTTTTTCTAATTCCTTACTAATTTATACGCTTATTTTGTATAAAATATTATGTCTAAATTTAATATTTTCTGAGATATTGACGTTTAAAATATGGCATTTTCAGACTTTGACAGGCTGTAACATTAGAACGATTCATTTTATAGAATAATGGTTTTGACCTCCATTTCTTAATTTTTTATTCTCTATCTAAAAAATACAAATTCCGGTTTAACTTAAATCGCAAGTTGGTATCTTTGGATAGAAAATAGAAACTAAGGAGGAGGAAGGTAAAAATCATTTTTCTTTAAGATGAACCGTTCCAATGTTACAGCCTGTCAAAGTATGAAAGTGCCATATCCTAAACGTCAAAACCTAATTAATTTAGACATATGACATTTACAAAATAAGGGTAGAATTTTGTGGGAAATCTGATAAGAATATAATATATAAGGTGTTCCATTTAAAAAAACCCCAAGATATATTCGTCACTTTATTTTGGGCCACCACGTATACTCCAGCATAATTTTAAAATGTGCACCTCAATGGTCTCTACAACTTTCGTATTTCGAGTTTTTATCTAGTTCTCAGATAAAGGCGAAAATGAACTTTACTCTATCGTTGACTCACCCAGTACTATTGTTTTGTTTTCCTAGAAGCTTTTTACATAAGAGGCCATTGTATAGGAATATCGATGCTTTAAAAATTTTGTTACGGATTGGGTATACAGGGTTCTAGTTTACGATATAATAAGCAAAGAATGCGTTCGTGGAAATGATATAGGATTCATTTTTCGGTCCTATATTATTATTTATTATTATAATGTAGAGATAAATTGCCAAAGTTGGATTACACGGATAAAAACTAAAATACAAAAAAAAATCGGTCTGTTTGTTTTATTGTTCCCAGGGTAGGCAATGCTTTTTTGCCTATATTGTGTGCACGCCACTGCCGAACACCAAATAAAAAACTCGGACTGCCCGAAGGTAAATTTATAATACAACGTATAATAAATTCAAATTTCAATTATAAATTAGACTCTTCCTCAATAATTATACAGAATATGGCATGCCAGGATGGTATTTTCCTTTTGCCCGCCCTTCCCATAATACAATAATATTTATTATAATGTCCATTAGTATATAGGACCATAATCCAGGATAAAACCGTTTACAATAATATTATTATATTTCATTTAGTGTCGGGTGATATTTTTAGTAATACAAAAAAATTATATTATTTTGTAACTATTGAGTAGAAACTTTGTAATTATAAGAATCGGTATATCATAAAACTTAAAATTGTTCCTGAATCACATAATGTAATTCGTATAACTATAAATTGAGTACAAGGTTTATGTTATAGATTAGTGGTTTAAATTTAATTGTATATTGTAGCCAATTTGCAATTATAAGATCCGGAATATTATAAAAGTTGAAATTGTAGCTAAATAACAAAATGCGTACAACCAATCATTATAATTTCTATTAAAATTTATGAAAACTTTTATTAAATATTATTATATTTTTTAGAAGAAGAAATATTTTTTTTTTACTTTTATTAGATTTTATTATAAAAAATATACTCTATTTTTATAGTCAGGGTAAGTCAATGGTAGAGTAAAGTATGTTTTCCTCCTTATTTTAAAAACTAGATAAAAACGTTAATACAAAAGATATACAGATCGCCAAGATGTATATTTTAAAATTATATTGCCCACAAAATCGTGGCGAATATAACCTGCTTTTTTAATATATTATTATCTACTGCATTTGCAATGGATCGGGAATGAACACAAAGCCACTGGAATAATAGACATAGGGATTAGCCCATAGCAAAAACTTCATTGGGAATCCAGATCCAAGACTTACGAAACAGCTGCTTCCATTACAGGAATTCTGACAGGACACATGGCTGTCAAGAATCATCTGCACAGAATGCAACTGTACAATGGAGACCTTGACTGCAAATTATGCGGACAAGACAGAGAAACTGTACAGCACATAGTTTGTCATTGCGAGTCACTAGATCGGAAGATACAACAAATACTCGGGCAACCAAAACTGGAACCAGAGGACATCCTTACACTCTTCCCAGTTGATCTATACAAACTAGTGCAAGGAACTGGGATTACGGTGTGGGTGTAACAACCAAACAGGGTGAGCATAATGGGCCAAACCTGGCCTAAGTGCATCCGCAAACGGACGGATCCTCGGAAAAAAAATCTACTTTATTTTTAAAATGTACTAAACATCTATTTTTATATGACTAAATTCAATTGTTTTTGAGATATGCAAATTTTGAAACTACATTAATCCCTCTTTGCCGGGTTGCAGCGTCCAAATAATGTATCTAAGGGTTAAAATTGATTCTACATTTATATCTTCGTGTTTTAATTCCTACCCAAAAATACCAACTTTTTAAACTAAAATATTAAATAAGAATTTTGAACATTTTTAATTAAGAATTAGCAATATTCCACGTGATTGTACAGATTTGTTAAAATAAAATTATTAGATTTTTTTTATAAATATGTGTTTATTTGTAAACATCCTTTTATTTTTTTCCTCTTTTAGCAATTCTTGATAATTTTAATGTTATTTAATAGGTTTTATTGTAAGAAAAAATGTCGATTAAAAGATCGGTTTTGAAAATAATGTTCGTTTTATTTGAAAATATTAGTTCAATCCAGTGTAAAATGTATCTGTTAAAGATTTTTAAAAAACCAACCGTTTTCAAATTATAATTGACAATGACAAATCACAGGTTCAAGTTCAATCAATGCTGGTGTCCGTAGCATCAACTGTTGAATTCTAATGAAAGACCAACCGCAATCCTATTCAAATAAGTTAGGATCGTGTTGTCAAAAATTGCTCAAACTCCGTATGGGCACTCACCATACAGAGACCCTAAAAAAGTCTCCCCACAACCCCCCTCTAAAGTCAACAGCTGAGCAAATATTTAGACGGTCTAAAACTTGCATGGGATTTCCTATGTTTTCAACCACTATGCAAAACCCGGTATGTACTCTAATTAGTGGGTCAATATGTAGATTTACTCGTCAATCCTCGTAATTACTTCTCCAATTACAACTCTTAGATTAATATTAATAATTCAACCTTTGGCATCACGTTCGTGGCAATCCAATTATATTTTACTTACAGGTAAATCCTAAATCTAACCATTAATAATAACTAGTCAAAAATAACACATTTAACAAACGATCCTAGCCCTTTTGCCTTTTAGGGATGAAATATGCATCTTTATGATCATTAGGGCTCTTTCGACCCTCCTAAGTAGTTTCCGATAATTTCGATTTAATTTTTAATGGTTAACAGTGATTTATTTATTATCCACATCTGCAAAAAATGAAGGCTATGAAAAGGGAATTAATTTTAAAAGTATGATTTCAGAGCAACTAATAGTATTTTACGTTACGTCCAATAGGTGACTTATTACAGTAATAGTAGTTTATACAACAAGAGTAGATATGATGTCCATATCGCACGAGGAAGTAAATTGAGCACGATGCCGTAGGCGGAGTGCTCAAACTTCCGAGCGCAATATGGACAATCCACTCGAGTTGTACAGTATATTTTTTCTACGACTCAACTTCCGAACTTACTACAAACATTTTTTTTAAATTATTTAAATTAGGCATCATAACTTGTCTTTTAAGTTGGCCATGAACTTGTGAGAACAGTAATAAGAAACAAATGAACAAAAATTTATTTTGATGGCAAACCCTTTAACCAAATTACACTGTAACATATTTATCGATTTGGGTAAGTTCTTATATAAATTATACAAACTCACTTTTGAATATATCTATTTTTCTCACACTCGGCTTTTTGCAGAATAACAGACAAAAAGCGATATATGTATTAATAAAAACGAACAATTTATTTTCTCAACCAGGTAATTTGATTAATAATTGTTTTACTGAATTGCACAGAAGAAAAAAAGGTTTGTCGGGTTTATTTCTGCTTGCATAAGAATTATTACCCCGAAAGTGCAACAAAATAGCTGTAGAATTCATTTTAAACAGTTAAAACGGATTTTGTGCATTAATATGAATTTTTAACGTTCGCTATGGTCAAATTTTTTAAAATAATCGCCAATTTACAGACTAGCAACACTGTTAACTTGGAAAGAAAAGTGGCAATAGTGTAAGTAGAAATAACATAACCTTTTAAATTTTAGTAAAAAATGGATTTTTTTTCTAGAAATCTTATAATTTCGTCTGTTTTATCGGGTTATCTTTATGTTCCACCAGTTAATTTTCTATGTTTGTTGCGTGTAATAAAAGTTTTATGATCAATTTGGGTTGGATCTCCGTTCAAAATATATCGGAAAATATCCCCGTGCACAAATAATTATAATAATATATTATTTATATGGAAAAAATAACCAAGGTTAGTACGAAAACGTTCATTTGGTAGATATATAATACATTTTATGCAAAGCTTGTAGTAATTGTCTGGAAATGAGTGAAAATAAAGATATTTTTGAAATAAGAAAATTGCGTCTGTGCGCAAATCTTTAGTTCGGTCAGAAAATAACAATAATTCATTCACAACAATTCAACAATTCACTTTTCGCACTATTTTGTGTACTCTTTAGGATAATATTGTGTGTACGTAGACTGGGATAAATGTTTTGATTTAAATTAAAAAAGAACAAATTTCATATCTGACACATTTGCATATTTTTGAAGCATATTGTTAACCTAACTTGTCTCAATTGTCAGAAAACGATTTTACAACATGTAAATTTGGCCTATCTGTAATTGACTACTGTGATTGGTCAGTTTCATAACCTAACTAGGATGGATATGAAATTTTGCCGCACAGTTAACTGGAAACAGCAAATTTCCATGTGTGAGTAGAAAAAATAAAATTCATCATTATTTATATCATTATTACTAAATAATATTTGGTATGCTATTAGCTTGCGTACACAAATTTTTACATAATATCCTGATGAGTTTTAAAAATGTAAATAGGCAAGGAATATTTAAAATACTATATAGGCGAAACAAAATTATAATTTTGACATAAATGTATATTTAATTATCCCGGTATATTGTACTTTAACCATACAATAGGGAATTATTGAAAAGATAATTTTTACGTCAGCACTAATAAGGGAATGCCCTATTTTAATAAGGTCTTAACCTTATTTCTCTAACAAATAAAGACTTATTGGAACGCTTTCCTTTTTACGGCAGCGTTATTTTTAACCTAAAAAGTCTATTTTTATTTTTGTGTTGTGAATTCTGTTTGGTACCTTTGTTAAGTGATTGTATTTAAGAAATTAACCGACACAAAACATAAAGTGCACCAATTTGAACGTTATAATGCAACCATTTGTTTTTTAAGGTTCGGTTTGCCGCATAAGGGAAATAAGGAAACGTTATTTTACTTACGGTAACTAGTCGTAAATAGGGGAAGGCAGTATTTTATTATGGTTCCCATATTAAATTTTTTTTAGTGCGCATGCTTAGCTGTCATTTTAAGAACGACCATAATAAGGCCATTACCTTATAGCGTTTCCAATAATTCCCTAATTAATTAAAATATCTTACAGCTGTTAAATTTCACCTCATATAGCTTAAAAAAATATTTATGCTTATTTATTTTACAGGTACTATGGAGTAAGAGAAGGGAGGAGACTCAATACGTTTTTAACAGGTTAGATAAAAATGTCTTTAAATTATATTACAAGTTTAATTGTATATAAAGGAGATAAATACAGTTAAAAGAATAAAGTAGCGAGTTATCCGAATTTCGGATTTCATGTTTTTTCCATCTAAAACTTTTTACAGAAATTAATTAATTCAGGGGTAGAAATAGTTGGAAAATGGTCAGTAAAATAGCTAAGAAATTCAATGTTTGTATTTTGCCTACGTTTCGACCTCTCTGAGGTCATCCTCAGGGCGCTAAAAAGGGATTACATGATCCTCTTAAGAATTACTATTCATAAATTTTAATTAAAAGTAAAAAAAAATAAAAAAAATTATTACATTCCAAATAATTATTAATTAATCCCATTTTAGCGCCCTGAGGATAACCTCATAGAGGTCGAAATGTAGGCAAAATACAAATTTGAAATTTATGAGCTGTTTTACTGACTATTTCTACCCCTAAATATTAGTCGGTGTGGTCACTAATTATACCAATTTGAATTATTTCAGTTCATTTTAAATATAAGAAAATTTTAAGTAAAATATATTGGATACTGGGTGACAACAAAATTACTATCCAGCTTATAAAATAAAACATTAAAATTATTATTTTGGTAGAATATATGGTTGTCATGTCCGCACATTTTTAGTATTCAAACGACAGACTGTCTGGCGACTAAACCGGAAGTGCGAACAACTTTGTTATTTTAAATAGAACATCCTATACAGTGTGTCCAAAAAAGTATGCAACATATGTAAAAGTTTTTTATTACCGATTTCTCAGAAAATTTTATTCTTGATAAAAGTTGGTGCATGCCTTGAAACTATAAATGCATATTTCACATTTCACCCGCGGCTAATAGTAAGGGAGCAAATGTCATTTTTTCGAAATTGCATTAAGAGTAAAGTATCTTAGTTATTAGAAATACAGCAAAATTTTATATGGGAGTGTTATTGCAAATTAAAAACATAGTCCAAATACGAAATTTGAGTTACGTCTCAATTTTTATTTTTTTTTCTAATCTCTAATTTTATATGCATTTTTTTAAAGTAGGTTTTTGGACTTTAGCGTACTGGGTGAAAATGACAAATAAATTAGTAGTTATTTCCAGTACTATGAAAAGGGTTGAATTTTATTATAATTTAGTTTCGAACAAAAGTTGGCTAAAATGTGTTTAAGTAGGCGTGCAACACGCTTATATCTAAACCGACCCGGTTTATTGAAAAGTTTACCGTTTAGGGGAAATTAGATATTAAAAAAAATAAAATAAAAATTGAGATATGTAACTCAAATTTCGTATTTGAGCTATGTTTTTAATTTGCAATAACATTTCCTTTTAAAATTTTGCTGTATTTCTAATAACTAAGATACTTTACTCTTAATGCAATTTCGAAAAAAAGGCATTTGCTCCCTTACTATTAGCCGCAGGTGAAATGTGAAATATGCATTTATAGTTTCAAGGCATGCACCAACTTTTATCAGGAATAAAATTTTCTGAGAAATCGGTAATAAAAAACTTTTACATATGTTGCATACTTTTTTGGACACACCGTATATTTAAAAAAAACATTTTACGAAGAATTCCAAGTATAAAACATGTATCATATCCTATACCTATGTAGGATAGTTTTCGCGAACACATTTTATTATTTTTACAAAAAACGAATAAGTAAAAAAATTAATATTACTTTTTTACTTCTTTTTAGTTACTTATTTCTTATAAATGAGTCACAATTATTTCATTTCCGGTTTAACCGGAAGTGCTGCAATATTTAATATTCAAGCACAAAGTTCTCCAATAATTTTATTGGCAATACCTCTTTAAATCGTATTGTCAAAATTATCTGACTTTTCTAAATATTTTTTATTTAAGCTCTCCTATATCTAAACCTTTTAGTTTTTGAAGATATAAGCAATAAATAGTTTAGTTCCATAATTCAACAAGCAACAATGTATGTTAGTTTACTCAGTTTCGTCTAAGGTAGCTATGGGTAATAATATTTACGTCGTAAAACAGTTGATATTAGTAAACAGATCTGTGGAAATCCATAGCTACCTTAGATGAAACTATAAATAAATTTATGAAAGAAAACAACACTGTTTTTTGATTTTCACTTATATTTGTCAACATGACACGTGTTTCACCGTCACAGCGGCTTCTTCAGATGTGAGGTATTCAAACAAAATTTCTTAAGCTCTAAAGGTTTCATTATAGACACTAACAATATTTGGAAAATACCATTATTAACAATCAGGTAAATTATTTTAAATTTACTAACATTATACATAAGATTAGGTGATTTTAAATATGTTTAACAAAGGGGAGGTACAATTATCTATTTGGTCATTTAATAAATTAGGGGAATTTTTCATTTTGTTAATCTCTAAAGCCTCCAATAAATCAAGTCGTATTCCTTTTTGTTCTACGTGTAAAACATCGAAATTATTATTAAAAATATGATTTTCAGATTTTAAATGGTCTGCATATGTAGAATGTTTATTATTTTTAAGGAATGAATCTTGATGATCTTTAATTCTAGTTTGGAACGAACGTCCAGTTTGACCAATATAAGATTTAAGACAAGAGCCACAATTTAATTTATAGACACCGCTATTTTTATATTTACTATTTTGATCTTTATTGTTTTTAATAATTTTTACAAGACTATTATTTGTTTTATATGCTATTTTAATATCATATTTGCCTAAAAAGTTCTTTATGTTTTCAGCGGGTTTGCCTATAAATGTCAGCGTTTTGAAATTAAATTTTTCTGTGACAAATATAAGTGAAAATCAAAAAACAGTGTTGTTTTCTTTCATAATTTTACTATGGATTTTCATCAAGTTAAGGTCGAAACTATTAAATTTTATAAATAAATTAACATCAATTGTGCTTGTTGGATAGTGTAATTAAACTTTTAATTGCTTATATCTTAAAACCCAATAAGTTTAGACATAGAGTGCATAAAGAAAAAATATTTAGAAAAGTAACTTAATTATGAAAATTAGATTTAATTTATTATTATTTAGAATTAATGAACACATTTGTGTTTAAATATCAAACTTTGCAGCACTTCCGGTTAAACCGGAAGTAAAATAGCTGTGACTCCTTTAAACGGCGTACCTAAAAAGAAATGATATTACATTTTTAACTTATTTATTTGTTTTTTATAAAAACAATAAAATGTGTTGCTAATTCGACAATTTCCAACGCCATTTTCTCGGTACCTGTCTTCGTAGAATGCACATCTATTAAAATATACAGGGTGAGGACTTTCACTGGAATAAATTCGATAACATTAAAACTGCTGAAGTTGCGCCTACAAAATTAGGTATGTAGGGGTTTTGGAGCATGCGGAATTGGGTTATGATGTCGGCGCAATTGCCAGATTTCTCAGCTTTGCGCTACACGTAGTAATTTTGTTATTTTAAATGGAATGCCCAATTTATTTTTATTGCAGTAAATTGGGCGTGTCAAGTTTAATTCCAATTTTTCAAAATTTTATTTTTACTAGTTGCTGAGATTAGAGAATACAGCATTTTCAAAAAAATAAAATTAAATTATTTTTTTATTTTAGAATGAGCATTAGGCTTGTCGGAAACGCCCGAAAATATGAATATCCTATGAACAGTAGGCGCTGCTTCATATTTTCGGGCGTTTCCAATAAGTCTAATGCTTATTCTAAAAAAATTGAACTAATAAATGAAAATGTTTTGTTGTCATATCTCAGCAACTAGTAAAAATAAAATTTTGAAAAATTGGGACTTTATTAAACTTGACATGCCCAATTCACTGCAATAAAAATAAATTGGTCATTCCATTTAGAGTAACAAAATTACTACGTGTAGCGCAAAGCTGAGAAATCTGGCAACTGCGCCGACATTATAATTCAATTCCGCATGCTTCAAAACCCCATACAACATACCAAATTTTGTAGGCGTAACTTCAGCAGTTTTAATAATATCGAATTTATTCCAGTTAAAGTCCCCACCCTGTATAGGGTGTTCTATTTAAAATAACAAAGCTCTGTGCACTTCCGTATCAATTTTATTATCACCCGGTATACATATAACGAGGAAAATCCTAGACGAGAGATTTTTTTGAATCCAATCGAATAATTTTTTTCTAAAGAAATTAAACTGTTTCAGCATAGAAATTAAGAAAGAATATATGAAAAAAGAAATTAAAAAACATATATTATTTTACTTTATTGTCAAGAAAAAACTTTTTGACTGTCCTCGTATATTTTAAAACCAATCAAAAGAAAAATGTTTAGTTCACTACGTAGAACATTCTTAAACTGAACTTTATCAATATCGCAGAAATATGTCAACTTTAATGGTAGATAACAAAAGAACAAAACGATTTCCGCTTTGGTAAACTTTAAAATAAATATCGATGACAACCGTTACGATATCTTTTATGGTACGGTCTATACAAAAACAAGAACCAGAATACACCGAATTGACAGTTCACTTTGATATGTCAACTATTGTAAAATACAGCGCCTTCGGGCACAATGCTAATGAAAAATGATAAAATAAAACTTGAAGAGCAAACTTAAAAGAGTTTTGGGATATTGTGTCTTATGTAATGCATTACTACATAATGTAATTTATCTCAAATGTAGAAGACTAATGAAACATTTCTTATACAGGGTAAGGAATTTAAAGTTCTACAATGCAATATAAATATAAAAACGGCTGGAAATATTATATTTAAATTTTAGGACGGCAATAGGGAGGTTAAGGGACAACTTTAAAAACATTCTTGACATATACCCTCTCCCCTCCATATCGTATCTGGCTATTGATAAATTACACAATATTTATATTTTTCGATAATTCTATTTTCCGTTAACAACTACGGAGGTAAGCAAAATATTGTTAAATTTACTCTAAATAAATAAAATTGTAACGCTTAAAACTATACATATTAAATCATTATACCTATCTCCTCCGATTATAATTAACATTAACTCGCTATATGTAATGTAACTGTCTTAAATAGTTAAATGCATAGTCTATTCTTGGTATAAATGCGACATCAAAAGAAATTATCTATGTTGAGCATCGATAAAAAAACATTGGCACTTACATAAAAAGAAAGTTTTTAGCGTCAGGCGGACAAAGTAGTGCATCTATATTTTGCATTAAAGCGCACAGGGATATCAAAGGTAATGGGTTCCCTGGGGCACAGGTAGACAATGACAGGCGTTCTTGTTGACTCATGAGAAAGTCAAGGCCCGTAAGCAACTCCCAGTACAGGGAAAATATACTTTCAAGACATTTTTAAGAATAAAAATGTGATGAAAACCTAGTATCGCTATCTGTAGGAATCAACTCAATGCAAAAGATAACCATTAGACGTAAAAACATAGAACTAAATAAACCAAGTACGGTTGCCAACAAACACCAATATAGGAAACGTTTTTGCGCATCCCTACACTTTCTCTACGGGTTTGTAGATTTAAATATAGATCACGCTGCAGTTGCCCACTGGGTGCCGCACCAATCCGTATACAATGCCGTATTTTAAAAATAATTAGTAGGGTTTAGTGTCCATATAAGTAAATAGATAAAAAGTTTTTAGCGGCAGGAGGACAAAGTAGTGCATCTATCTTTTGCATTAAAGTACACAGGGACGCCAAAGGTAATGGAATCCCTGGGGCACAGGTAGACAATGACAGGCTGTTTCGTCCTTGTTAGGAGTCATTAGAAAGCCAAAACCCGTAAGGAACTCCCAGTAGGTACAGCGAAAATATACTTTCAAGACATTTTTAAGAATAAAAAATGTGATAAAAAAATTGGTACTTACCATTGATAGGAACGATGTAGTCTCGTATGTATCGAATAAAAAGTATTAATGTTGCTAGTTTTGCTAATTAAACCTCCTTAGTAATTATGTCTAAAAAAATCGTCTTTCCTGCCAAAAACGTTATCCCTGTCATACACACAATACTCCTCCTATCAAGAATGACTTCTAAAAAAGAAAAAAAGGGGATCAAGATTGCAAAATTAAAACTTAGTTGTTAAAACATCGAATAATTCTAAACATGTGACATCGAACATCAATATATTATTAGATGTTCCGAGTATCGATGGTAAAAAAATTTAACTTGTTGTCTTTAGGCAGCAATATGGAGAAAAAGTCGAGTAATAGAGTTCACAGGGGTGGTTAATATAATACACGGAAGACGACATTTTTTTGAAACCCATTTCTACTAAACTGGGGACCTGGGGACTGCAAATATATTGTAAAAAATATCAAGAAACGAGGATTCATGTATTTAAATACTGAAAAATCAGTAGCATCGATAAAAACAGATTGACAGAAATAAATCAAAATGCTCATGAAAAGCTGATAATAGTAGTTTCTATAACAAGAGTGGATATAATGTTCATATCGCACGAGGAAGTAAATTGCGCAGAATGGCGACCTGTTTAAACATCCGAACGCAATATGGACAATGCACTCGGGTTGTACAGTATATTTTCTCTACCACTCATCTTCCGAACTTCATACTAAAAATTAAAAAGAATTATTTAAATAGACATAATAACTTGTCTTTTTAGTTGGCCGTAGAGTTGTGAGAAAGATAATGAAAAACAATTACCCAAACCAAATTACACTACAACATATTTATCTATTTGACTATTTTAAATTTTGTCGATTATATTATAATTTTTTTTATTAGCTAGTATTTCAATAACTGTGTTGTTAATTGATATTCTAAGACAAATAATAGTATATTATTTACCAAGGTTTAGACAGATACTATTATTGACCGAGCGTCGATTTTAAATCCCGAAGAGCGCAGAAACGAGGGATTTAAGACGTGAGGGCAATAATAGTTGTCTAAACCGTCGTAAATATATTATTTTTTCTAATAATAACACATTTACAACATACCTTCTTAGGGTTGCTTCTATTTTTTCAATCAAGTTACCTTTTCTTTGAAATTTGCAGCATTTTTTTGTATCTTCTCAGATGGCATTCTTAGTTGTTAGTATTTCTCGATTCATAAAAAAAATCAAGTCTTTTTGATAACCTGGTTGTCTAAACATGACGTTGTTAGATATTTTTAACCCTTTAACGCATGAATTATTTATTTTTGTTATATTTGATTAATATGTTATTGTGGTAATATTTAAGATACAAAAGCAGGACAGGTTTCGAATTTTTTTTTAAGGAAAGACGCAGAAAACATATGTGTTCATATGATCACTCTAGGCTTTATTGAGTTACTTAGTATAGTTATTTGAAATATTTATTAATATATATATAACATAGTAGTTTCTAAAACATATTATGCATATGCCTACATCACATTTGCCGCATTGGGTTCGAACTGTCTTTTTACATTCTGTTCCAGCACATCTACGTCTGTCGAATCTAACTTCAGTAGGTACTTTACTATCAAGATCAGCTCTAAATCCTCGTGGGCGGCCAGGACTTTGTGATTCACTTTTATATTTTTCCAAAATAACTTGGACTATGCTTCTTCTAAAATCCAGTTGTGGCATTTCACTTCTAGATTTTCTTTTTAAAAACCATGCGTTATGAACAGCGGTATCCAAAAGCCATATAAATATTGACCAAGAGAAATGTATTGATGTCTTGATCCTCTCCACTTCTGGCTTGTGCTTTTAAAACGATTTCTGCACCAGTGCGCACTTGCCTGCCTGATAAGTTATCAACAAGCCTTCCGTGTTCTTCTCCAGAATCTTCATATGTGAGGACATTTTACTCCAGGAGTTCAATAAAAATTTCAGAAATATTTTGGCCATCTTCTTCAGCCAAAGCTTTCTCGATAGTTATGCCACTGAAATGAATATAATACATAATATACCAATAAAAAACAAGTTTGGAACAACACTATCAATAAAAAATAACAAATTTATATATTATTGCAATATACACATATTAGCTCCTAGAGTGTCCATATGATCACAGACAGGTTAGGTAGCTATTTATCAAAAATTTAAAATAATTAGCTTATCATGCTTATCATGCTCAAATAAACCAGTATATATGTTTATTAAATTCCACATACTAATAAAACTAAATAGTGTTTTATAGTAAAACTGTAATACTTACACAAATCTGATGTCTGAATAAGCCATGTTCACAACACAGAGTAAAAATTTGCGATGTTCAAAACTCACTTCAATGCAAATGCGTGCATTTAGTATGGTGGCACTATGTGTAATAAAGGTCTGAAAAGACACAATCAAATCTGAGGGACAAAAATCACACCGTGTTGCCCGTTAGAGAAAAAAATCCTACGTGATGTCGAGAGTGATCATATGATCACGCTAGGCGTTAAATAATATAAAAAAGTCAAGTTGCTTGTTTTATATTGTTTTGAAAAAAGCCACTAATATTGACCGTTGTCAATAACGATGGTCCATAATAGAGGCTTCTGGCAAGAAGTAAAGAAAAACGATTTCTAAAGTTAATAATCGGTCAATAATGAGTGAAGTAGTGGAAAAACGCAAATTTTGTACATTTTTTGGGTTTTAAAATAGGAAGTATGGCAATAAAAAATAAAAAGATAGCTCGACTAAAGGGAGGTTAAAGTAAAGATACATTGTTATAGTAACTTATATTTTTAGACAACCTGTCCTAAAAACGCAATTAATTTCACCTGTAACTATTCTGTAATGGTTCTCCAGCCAATACTCTCAGTTGCACAATATATTTTGTTGAGCTTCCACGTATACACTAAAAGGTCATCTGGGAATTAACGTGCAGAAAGCAGGATTTCTTGCAGCTTCGCTTTTCCTTTTAACTCAATAGTTTACTTCTTTCTTTCCACTTATTTTTACTGCCGTCTCATTCCGAAATAGTAGCTACGGATATAAAGTGGTGTTAAATTTTAACCTAAAGGGCAGGTCACTGGAAGAAAATCTCAAATAAAGCCAGCAGATTGTAAATTATGGCAGAGTTACGTTTATTTGGGCTAAAATAGTTGGCGTTTAGACGTGTAACTTAGAAAATCCTAAATATCTCTGAGTATTATTTGTCTCTAGTTGTTAAATAATTTAAAATTTAAAAAATTATTTAGCAGGTATTTAGGGTGAGTTAATTAAGAAGTTAAAAGGCGATATCGTGAAAGTGATTAAATATTTTAGTGAAATTTCGTTAAGGCGATAAGGAATTGAGCATATGTTCGACTTTCACCTATTTTTTTTATTTGGAGGGGTAAAGAATAAATTTAAAATTTTAAATATAATTATGTACAAAATTCTTCTCTAAATAAAAAAGAACTAATTATCTTGGCTTGTCTCATCAACAAAAAACGGAGGTAGTTCTATTCACACGCAAAAGGGTGATCGAGAACTTCAGACATTCGACAATAATGCTTTAGTGCTTAAGGAAAAAGCAAAGTATTTAGGATTAGTACTAGACTCCAAGCTAAACTGGGGCAAAAACTTGCAAGAACGAGTGAACAAGGTGTCGGTAGCATTATGTGCCTGCAAAAAAGCAATTGGAAAAAAATGGGGACTAAAATCCCACATAGTACACTGGATCTATACGGCCATTATAAGACCTATATTAACATACGGGGTCCTGGTTTGGTAGACCGCTTTGGAAAAAGCGGTGCACACTAAGTCAATAACTAAGATACAAAGGGCAGCTTGTTTAAGAATAACCGGAGCCCTTAAGTCAACCCCGACAGAACAGATGGACAGAGTTGACAACCTATAGTACATCCAGGCAACTATGGCCCACGTTCGATAAAAAGAGAACCGCAGAGCTAGTGAGACACAGTCGGAAAGACATGAGAAATATTAATGCGGTTTTACCGGACATTGTCTCTTCGGTAGACATGCCGAACGTATGCAAATACCCACTAACGACTTCTGCAGAAGTTGCAGAGATGAGGAAGAGGAAGAAAGTATTCAACATTTTCTGTATGAATGCCCTGGCCTCGCAAGTAGAAGGTTCACCGCTCTGAGTGAACCATTTTTCAATAGCCTAGAGGAACTAAGCAACTTACAACTTGGACGACTGAGCAGGTTACTGAACAGTAGTGGCTGGTTTGAATGAGTTGTTAAAATCCTTTTGCGGTGTACGCCACACTAACCATCAGAGATCTGATGGAGGTGGGTTCTATGGAAAACATGTAGTATCACAACGGACCTAATAGGACTACGTGAGACTGTTTGGTCTGAACCAAAGGTCTGTCACTCTTACTTAACCTAACCTAACATTCTCTCATCAAATACCTGCGTCAGGTGCCAGTGTATTCGAAATATGTGTTTATTAAGGGCGAGAGAATATTATAAGCTATTTCCTTGTTTTCCAATGCATTTTGTAGAATAAATATTTTTAAAAACTTAACCGCTCATATCTTAAATCTTAAAAAGGGGTTCAGCTAATATAGGCAAAATATATACAAGGTGTTATGAAATAGACGCATTATATTTAATTCTGTGACTCTTTGAGTGTTCTAGAAAACCACGACTAATATTTTTAAACGTCTAAAAAGTTGGATAAGTAGCCCTAAACCCAGACCAAATTTGCAGGATACCCATGGGAAAATATTCTTGTTAGATTAGGTCGCCTCGCCGTTACCTTTTTTTCAAGTTCAGCAGTCTAATATCGTCGTTCGTTTTGTTTGTTTACCTTTACACTATTTGAATGTTTATGGACTTTGTGGTTAAACAAATAATTGTTAATGACAAGTTACTTAATAATACGTTATAAAGTCTTTTGGCACAGTTAAATTTTGTGTTTAAAAGAAGTAAAAGTTTGTTTCGATATGAAATGCGGTAAAAACTTTAATCGTAGATGGAATTTATAGCCATCAATAAAATTTTATCAGAACCTTTGAAGGTGTCTCCTTTAGACTAGCAAAAAGAATACAATATTTAATATCATGTTTCACCATTATTTAAACATTTGTTTCCATAAAAATTAGCTGGCTGGTAAAGTTACCAGAAGAAGGATATTGTCATGCCCAGATTTTAGGGTGTGACGAGCGACGTATAGGTAGCTACGGGACCTTGGCGACTATTAGAAAAACAACGTGATTTTGAAAACAAGTCTATTAAAAAGATCAAAATAATATTTACCTGAAGGGTTTACAAAGAGAATCAAAATTAATAAACAACTCGGATTTACACCTTTAACAAGAAATTGAGAATGTACTAACATTAATCGACTCATCGCTGACGTCTTGCGAATTTGAGGATCAACAAGTTTCACAAATTTTCGATCTGAACGTGTCACGGACCGGGGCCCTAGTGGTATCCGATATTGTTTCTACCAATAATGTGCCGTTTCGTCAAGTCAGCAATTTTTCCCACTTTAGGGAAATAATGAACTTAGGTCGTGCACCTTATTTTTGCTGACGCGATGACTCGACAATAATTGATAGATAAGGATAAGCGTATAACATTTCATAATTTCAACTTTTAGATTTGTTTAATAAACTCTACGCCGGTTTCATGTTGCGCGAGGAATGACCTGTGTTTAACGCGATTAATAATTAAAATATTAAAATGAAAAATATTGATTAATGAAATATTATGATCTTATGGTTCCCTATCGTGACCATACCGGGGCTTAGTGTTGTTGTAATTTAGAAGATATAAACAAACTTTAGGACGTTGTCAATATTTATATTTATGGGTAGAATAAATTAAATTATTTAGAGTTTTCTATGGCAATATAGTCCACGGAAGAGACAAAAGTCCAGTAACTTTATTACGACTTTTATCCAATTGTGATTGATCCATAGTAGTGATAATACTGCTGTGACCATGCTTGTAGATTCCTTTATTTTAGGCTGGCTTATGTACCGCTACCGTTAAGTCGACCGCCGGACCGCACTGGCAAATATAAATCCGCGAACGTTTTTTGGGATTAACGCTATCGTCGAAATTATTTTCATCACATTTTAATAAAATACATGAACAAAAAAACGCACGCATAGCTAAGTTTGTCGCTCTGATATATTACCGGAGTTTAGTACTGCCATTTTATATTTGTAAAATACTGCAAAGTGTTTTGCGTGGTAATAGAAAATATTTTAAGATCGATTGTTTTATTTAATAACTTCTATTGTCTCTTTCAGGACTTTCAAAAGAAGCAATAGGTAGTTACATATTATGTAGTTGATCGCCTATTTTTCTCTGTAACAAGCTCCCGGTGTATGTGGGCCCCTTACCACATTACTACCACTTGGAAAATAACTTTACGTCCTGTAAACGCCTTTACACGTGACAATCAGTAGAATTAAAAATTTAATTTGGGGGTTTAAAGAAATATTAATTAAAGTTGTTTATTGCTAATTGAATAGCTTCAATTTTCTAAGTAAATTAATGTTCTACTCAGGCTTTAAAAATGCCTCTAAAAATATCATTATATATTGATGAATGAAAATATTCACTGCATGTTACCTACGTCTTTTTTTATTCGGTAATGCCAGTATGTACAATAATTGTGCATGTTTTTCATTGGTAATGTTTCTTAAAGAAAATATACAAAACAACTTCTATAAATAAAATGTACCTAGCTGCTAATGGAATAAAATTTATACGAATTGGAAACTCGTTTTATTAAAATTCTAAACAAGGTCTTTTCCGCTTCCTGTGGCCTTTATTAAATAAAGCCCTGCTTTCCTTTAACAAACAAATTTTGTATACCGTTATGTCAGCACTTTTAAAATATAAATATTTATGTGTATCTTTATTGATTGTGTGCTGTAACATATTTCTGATTTTGCAAATAAACACAGAAGCTTGAATAAAATGCATCTAGCGTAACATTAGTTTTCTGTAATATTGTGGAAGTTAAAATGATAATGCAATGTTTAAATAACTTACTATTAATCATTCAATGGTCGTTACTATGACCTTGCATTGTGACGTAAACAAGGTAACCCTTCCAGAAATGTTTAAACATGTACAGCCATATTTACTAAAAGGAGTCTTAATTTAAAACCATCCTAAATTGATAGTTTTGGGTTTAAAATGACAAGTGTCAAAATAAGTCAACTACGTTTTGTAATGTAAATATAATTTTTTTATTTTTCTTTAAATTTATAAACAAAATTATTTTATAAGTACCTTGATCTTTAATTGAACTAAAATTATATTTGACACAACTTCATAAAATAAGAACAAATTTCCAATTTTGACTTCTCAATTGTGTCTGGATAAATGGCAGATCTGTATATGAATTATATTATATATTATGTGAGAAGATGAAAAATCCATGTGAACCCAAACAAAACAAAGGCCATACTTTTTACTAAGTCTAGGAAAATACCGCCCAGAAACATAAAAATAAATAACATAGATATTGCCTGGAAATAATCAGTCAAATATAGGTCTTACTATGGATAAAAAACCCATATGGCAAAAACACCTTTCCAACACTCTTACCAAGGCAAACCGTCTACTTTATGTATACTATCCATTCCTAAGTAAACTTAATATAAGAAACAAAACAATATTATACAAAACATAAATACGTCCAGTTCTGCTTTACGCAATACCAATCTGGTCAAAATTATGCAACACAGAAAAAAATAAGTTACAAATATGTCAAAACAAGATCCTAAGAATTATAACAAATGCACCATTGTTTGTCAGAAATGTAGCCATATACAGGGACTTAAAAGTTGAAAACTTAGAAACATTCATAAATGACCTAAAAACAAAATATTTCGAATCAGCAGACAGAAACCCAAGTCTACTAATAACCGCATCTCATGCAACCAATCAAAACGCCAATAACGGCTATAAAATGCCGAGATAAAAACTCGAACCAGCCAGGTCAAGGTTCGTACACACACTTTTATTCACTGTAGCAGTTTAACTGCATAATCAGGTCATAAAATAAGTAAAAGGCAGTACCTGGCTTAAAAAATTTATTGAGGACTCCAGTACTGGAACTGACCGAATACATCAAATTAAAAGTCAATTTTACTTTACCTTAGGATTAAAAGCAGCTCCATCGTTGCTCTGACGCATGTCCTAGATAGTCGTTAGTACAACTAAAATAAATATATTGTAGATGTATTATACGTAAGATAAAAACAATTTCATCCGGTCTTTCTCAAGCCAGTGTGAACTTTTAAAACTTAAAAACAACCTTAACAAAATCAATTTAAAATAACGATTCAAAAATGCAAGTGAGTTCTTTAACTAATTATTTTTACTGACTTATAAAAACTTGTTACATGTAAAGAAAAACAATTTCTTCCGTTACAGTCTTCTACTTATTGGATGTATATGCTCTAGTAAATTAAAAATAAAACTGTGAGAAAAGTTTTTTTATTGAACTGAACTTTTAATAAACGAAATCAATTTGAGTAAAACGTTTCGAGCAGTTGTAATGCTTGTAATAAATGTGCACAAACACTCGTACTCTTTCATTGCCTTTGATGTTAACCTCTGTTGCACACGAATTGGGAATAATTAAGTTAAATGAAATAGACGTGCTGTATTTCCCTTGATCTGTTTTACTCTACAGACTGCAGATAGTTGTTGTGTAACTTTATATTTTCATAAAACTTTACAGCCATACCTAAGTATTATCAGATAACATTAAAACAGATATTAATTGAATTTTATGGAGATACTTAAATAAAAAGATACTATTGTCTGTCAGATAGGAAGGACAGAATTAACTAGAAATAATCACGGGTAATTTTAAAATTTTCCAAAACATAATTAGTGTCTATTGTATAACGGGCATGATATTGATTTCTCACGAGTATGAGCTGAAAATGAAAAGACCGCAATCATACGAGTGAGAAATAGATGTTTATGATGAATCACTCGAATTAGTAGATCCATAACAAGTTCAAAGAATTTCTATAAAAAAAATGGTATGCACCCATCAGTTGACGATCGTAATAAATTTTAAAAGGGGGTATTATGGAAATAATAAGTGTAGTTATTTATACGTAACAGTAGTTTGTACAATAAAAGTGGATGATTTGAAGGTTAGAGACAATAACGTTTCTCGAATGGCAGTAGAGTTTTGGGTTGCATTGTCTTTATTTGTTTTGAATCACTACGCTTCAATTGGTAAATACCTCCAGTCGTCTTCAGGTGAATATTATTATATTATATTATATATCAGTAGTAACCTGAAGATGGCTGGAGATACTTACCAGTTGAATCGTTGTGATTCAAAAGAAATAAAGACAATGCAAAACTTAAACTCTACTGCCGTTTAAGAGTGAATTATGTTAATATCGTACGAGAGAGTACATTGAGGACGACGCCGGGAGATGGCGGAGTGCTTAAACTTCCAAGCTCAATATGGACAATCCACTCGAGTTGTGTGTGTAGCGTTGGCATGTAAATATAAAAAAAAAATCTACTAAACAATATAATGAATTGGTCTCGTAACCTCTATAAATTAATTCAAGAAAATCGTACATGGATGATTATCAATCCGAGGTTACTTTTCAGGTCGCACTTATTTCATTCCAATACCTTAAAACTAACTATGAACATAAATTTGTATTCACTATTTGAAAACTCTTCACGCTAAATCCCTCATATCTACTAGATTACTTTCAACTGACCTACGTGGAAAAAATATCTTTAACTTGTTCCAGTATGATGTTGTGAATAATTTTTTTTTAAATTTTTCCAAAAATACATAATTTACTTATGGGTCTATAGTTTTTTACGTTATGTTTGTCTCCTCCCTTGGGTAAAGGAGTTATATGAGATGTTTTCCACATAGTAGGAAAAATACCTTGAATGGAACTGGATATAATACTCCACCTGAAATTACAAATATTGCGAATAGTATTTTTGGTCGTGGAGAAAATATAGTCTGCTACTCGGACAGAATGAAAATTCGATACTACGCTCGCGTTCGGAATCTTCCACTCGGATCAAATTTTTATTCCAAACTCGTTACAGAATCTACTATTCTTATAGTTTAGTTAATTTAATTTATTTTAAGATTTATGCATATCATAAAAATTTGCGTTATCAAACTAAAAATTTAAATTACGCTTGTTAAGTCGCTTCACTCACTGCTTTACTACAGGCTTTTAATTTTAAAACAGGTTTAGTGTACCAAGGAAAAGTATTGTTTCATTAATTTTTTTAAAAGCGTAACGAGATCAATTTCGATTTTCAATGGAGGGAGTTTGTTGGAAGGAGTCAAAATAAAACAAGGAAACCAATTAGTTTCAATGCCGACGTTTCGATGTTTATAACGTCATACTCAGGACACGAAAAAGACAGACTTCCCTGGTCAATGTTATAAGGAAAATACAATTAAGCATTTTTTGATTTTTAAAGGGTTTCTCTTGATATTGTTGTTAGATTGTTCAGTTGACTGAACTAAATATAACATTGACCAGGAAAGCCTGTCTTTTTTATACCCTGAGGATGACGTTATAAACGTCGAAACGTCGGAATTGAAACTAATTGGTTTCCTTGTTTTATTTTGACCCCTCCCAACAAACTCCCTTCATTGAATACCAAATTGGGTTACAATTTTACCACTATAAACTTCGATTTTATACACTTGTAAAGCTTGTTGGCCTTATTAACCTTATTTGGTAAATAGATAAAGTAAAAAATAAAATTCAATCACTTATTAAATTGGCATAAATATTTACTTTTAAATGTCATAACAAGCTATATTTATTTATTTTATATTTTTAAAGCTAAAAATAATGTAATTCTGTCAACATCGTTATACCACCCCCTTTATCAGTTGATTACGAAAGGAAAAGGAGGTAAAATACTTCTCTTATATGGACAAACAATATCTTTTTCATCGTTTCGAGCTGATACGTCGATTAAAAAACTCCTGACCGCTGAAAGACGAAATTAATAAATCACATAAAATATGAAATGAATTAGGGAAAAAATAAAAGCGGACCCTAAAAAGTATAAAAGGAAAGAGTGGAAAGCTATCTCCAACTTAAAGAAAGTGGAAAAATTAAAATGATTACTGATACATGGTACAAGCCACTAGTTCCAACTACTTTGGTTTGTTTCAGTTTTTTTAAAAATTTAATTGGTGAAAAGTTTCCCTATGCTCCGCATAGATAAAAATATTGTTTCATATTTTTGTCTTTACTACTCTTTTTATATCAGTACTGTCCTGAACATTTAGAGCCAAACTAAGAAAAGTTTTGTGATTTCAATAAATCGTCCATTTTTACTTTTTATAAAAGCGACCTGATATCTTGTAAGAAAAGTCTCGGCCTCAATATTTTTTCGCCTAAAACTGGTGACATTTTGCCAACCAACAAAATCCCGCTAATCGAATTTTCAGGCGCTAAAATCTCCACACTGGCTGATACCTAAAACCGGATTCTCGATTCGCTGGAAATAATTATATTTGCTGCTGAATATGAAACAGGTTTTCACAAAATTGTTTGTGTGGATTTTGAGAAAATCACGTTTGAAATAGCGTTTAGAGGGATTTTGTTGGTTGGCAAAATGTCACCATTATCTTATAAACAGTTAAAATTGTTTTTGAAACATACATAAGCACATCACAGTAAGATAACTAGACTTCAGCTGCTTATTTTTCATATAGAAGCAATAATTTTTTTTGTTTTACAGCATTTTGAGGTCTAAAGCAAAAAACCATAGAGATTACGGTATTATATTAATAAATAAAGACTCTAATAAAAAAAGCTTAGAAGTCCGTAAAACTGTGTTAAAAATTCCAGGTCCGTATTTGTATTGTATACATTTGTATAGTCCGTAATTGACTTGAAGTTGGTATCTAAAGACCTAAACATCAAATTTGAAAACTAATAACACCATCTTATAAAACATAAAAAATTGATATAAGAGTTTGTTTTGTTTTTTTCCCATGTCAAAAATGAAGGCGCACAAAATTAAGAACCAAAACTAAAACTTTCGGTTTGTTTCGGATCTCATTGATGGTATTTGGAATATTCACAATTTTTTTTCACAAAATTATTGAGCCCCTAAATACGCAACTTTGCCTCAATTTAACAATTTTCGTATCTCTTTCGTCTCTCGTTTATATCACGTGTGCGCATACGAATTTATAGCATCTTGTATACCGGTGTTTCTTGAAATACCTAGGTTTTTATTGACGAATTTCACTACGTCAGATATAAAGTTAAACACATATATTACAGTAGATATAGGAAAGTGCAAGGGCCTGTCGACATATTAAGCACCGGTTCCCGCAGATCACCGAAGTTAAGCTGTGTCGAGCGCGGTTAGTACTTGGGCGGGTGACCGCTTGGGAACACGGCGTGCTCTTGCCTCAGGGAAGAGTGTAAAATGAATCGACACCTAGCCATCCTATTCACGCCAGACAGGCCGGATGAGATTGGATATCTCGTAGGATAAGGTGCCGTTTCACACTCTCCAGTCGGTAGATCACATTTGTTGTCGATGACCGGTTCAAGATGGCCTACGTAGTCGGCGAACCGCAAAAAAAAAAGCAAGGAAAGTCCCGGACAAAGCTTTTTGCTGATTTTTCTTATCCTATTAACAAATACCAAAATTGAAACTAATATCTAAAGTAGTTCCGGAGACAATAGAAAATAACACTTAAAAAAATTCATCTTGCAGTAAAAAATTTAAGCCTGCGGGCTTACGTTCACGTTAACTTTTCATCATTATCCTCAAAAATGGACATCTAGTAAAGCCATTGAGCCTTATAGTACTAAAATTCTTACTTGTTACCTCCTAGGGCGCATAATGTGATGAACAACAAATTAGTTTAATATTAACACCCAGTAGAACTCTATAAAACTCTAAGCCTTATCTATTTTCATTATTGAGGTTATACATAATAATGTGTATCGATTTCTGCAAAATTTAATCAAGCATGACCCTGACAATTTCACACTATACGAACCGCAACGGAGCAAATTAGATGTCAAAGACATTGTTTTCGTAGACGTGGAATAATGATGTTTTATGATCGCCTTTGATAAAATCTTTTTTTTATACAGTAATAGGTAAAAAGCTCGAACCAAATTGAAAATAAATGTTGCTTTTACAATCTACTCGTTTAAAAAAAAACTGAAAAAATTAAACGAATTATCGTATACGAGGTATTATTAATAATAGAACAAAGTTTTGATGCAACTTGTCTTATTTCTTTTTATCGTAATTTTGATATCTAACACAGTGGTGATAAAATGTGACCTGTGACCTCATATTATAAGGAACTTTCAGGTGATTCTAAAATAATTTTTTTATGCATTTTTCAACAATTAGTTCTGACAAGAAACTTACGCTTTAACCTAACAAGTAGTTAATTTTCTAATGACAAAAGTGACTAGTAACCAATGTCGGAATTGGCCTAGCAATAAAATGTAGTCTTCATTACTAAATATCTCATTGAGACTATTTTAACTCACTTTTCGTGTCACTGAAACTAAAATATTAGACTAGTTTTAAGAATGGATTTTAAAAGTAAACGTTTTAGGAATTCGTCGGTCATGAATTAACTATAACAAATTTTCCAACATTGTATTTTTTGTACTTTGCGATCCTACGGTATGCCTAATGGATTTTGTTTATGGTTAACCAGCTTCCTTAAGAACCGTTCTCTGCAAGTGGCGATTGACGGGTTTCTCTCAGACACCTTCACCATCAATGCCGGTGTTCCTCAAGGGTCCATATTGTCGCCTACCCTCTTTTTACTGTATATTAGCGACCTTCTAGTGAAAACCCAAAATCCAATTTATAGCTTTGCTGATGACAGCACACTTGTCTCATCTTTTACCTTGACTCCCCAAACATCCGCTGCCGACGCACATCTTCGCAGGCAGCATGAAGTATTGCGCCTCAAAAATGACCTGGAAGAAATTTTGGCTTGGGGTGACAGTAACCAAGTCGAATTTAATGCTAAGAAAACCCATGCAGCAGTCTTCTCCAAAAAGGTTAACATTACAGAACCGGATATAGTCATGGCAGGACACGCAATTCCCCTGGCACCGTCTATTAATTTGCTGGGGGTCAATCTGGGAGGTAATATGTCTTGGCATGATCACGTTGCCGCAATTGCCAAGACAGCTGCACAAAAACTTGGTGTACTTTTCCGCACCAAAAGGTTGTACACACCTCATCAACTTTTGACACTCTACAAAGCCCAGATTCGACCATCATTAGAATATTGCTCTCATGTCTGGAGCTCTGCACCCAACCACACCCTTCGGCTACTGGATTTCATTCAAAGGAGAGCCGTTCGTCTGATCGGCGACCCCGAGCTGACCAAGACCCTCGATAGCCTGGAGCATCGAGACAGGTTGGTGATTTGGCTTTCTTTTACAGATATTTCCATGACAAGTGTTCGACTGACATTGCCCACTTGATTCCACCTAGAGCAATGCAAAACAGAAATACACGGCGAACCGCTGCCGCTCATCCATATGTTGTTCAGCTTAGTACTCCTCGAACTTCATTGTTCAAGAATTCTTTCATCTGGAGAACGTCATCTTTGTGGAATGATCTTCCTGAGGTCGTGTTTCCCAATAAATACAATCTTCAACGTTTTAATACCAATGTTAATCGCTTTTTTCGCACTCGCACCGCTCCCAGAGCGCCTTAAAGGACTTTTCCTACAGTGCAGGTGTGTTATCATAAAAAAAAAAAAAAAAAAAAAAAAAAAACTATCAAACGATAAAATTAATAGAGTAAACTAGATAATCTTCTGCGTCAAAATTATGTTTTCACTCCGAACTGCCTATTTATGTCATATTTTGTATTTACGAGAAAACATTATTTCTCATTATAAAGGAGAATATTTTAAATTAAATTATTTTTTATTGTATAGATCTATTTTTACATAATTTATAATAACATGACATGAGGATATTAATAAATAATTATACAGAATTATTATGGACCAAAAAATTGATAAAAAACATGATAATAACTTTCCAATATATCTTCTTTTATTCTTTTAATTAAGCTAAGGGCCTTTCAATATGTTTTTCGAACAATAAATAGGTTTATTTTTGCTTTAAAGAAAATATAGAAATTATTAATATATTAAACAAATATTTTTAAAATATTGAGATATTGTCGCATATCAAAAAGGAAGAAGAAGCGTGTAGCTTGGATGATCTGAAATTTCATTTTACATTATTTAATTTGTTGTGCGCTATTTATTAACTGAAACACCAAAGATTTTTTATAGTTTTTATAAAGCGACGTAAAGCAAAGCAATTTAGGATTACATTATAGTGAATACCATAGTCTTAAGAAATAAAATTAAAGTTATCAAATCAGTAAATTTAGAGAATTTTCTCTAAAGAAGAGTTGTCTCCTTAAAACTCATATACGATGCTATTTTAAGTTAGTTCAAGAGAAACAATTTCTGCTTTACAGTCAACTCAGGCCAAAAGAGAAATAAACATAAATTAACATTACAAAGATTACTTCCTCATTGGTTGGAAACTGCTCTGATTCTGAGATTTAGTTTTTACATCATTTAGAGAGACTGGAGTGACCAAACGGGTAGAGGTTACCCTTGCATTTGAATACGTTCAACAACCCCACTGAGTAGGTGTATCGTTGAGTTTTTATAATGTTTTGTAATCCCTACCAAAGTAGAGAAGGCGTTCCTTTTTGCTGTGTCAGGAATTATTAACATTAGAAGAAAGGCGTCTTAAATGTACTATTCAAAATGGAACCCTTTTTTCAGCCAATTTCCAACAGTTATATTTATAAACATTTCTACTCACTTCTACGAAGCTAGAAATGTTCTTGTCATTGTCCTATGCACTATCTTTCCACTACAACTATTTTTATCAAACTTATCGCTAATTAGGAGTCTTAACACCACAGTCTATAAGATTAGATGAGTAATCCATCCTTAAGTGATATTTTAGGAAGATTTTTATTATTGAGATATATTTTCAATAGGTTCTAGTTTAGGATGTTAGTACTGAATATAATAAATTCAATTATAGTGAAAGAGCCCATTCGATTAAATCATATGGTTTGTCTATATTGGGAGAACTAATTATCAATAAAAATTCCTTGAAACATGTTAGCGTAAGTTCTCCTTCAATTTACAGTACCCGTTGCCATGCCTCAGTAGTTTCGCCAGATTTGAAGGAATTCCTTTAATATGAAGGGTTTTGGGGTAAATTCTGGGCTCGAGAAGGATTTAAGGGTTTTAATCTAGTATGAAGGAACTAAGGCATTTGAAGAATTTTAATGGAAATAGATTTTATTTCAGAATTTACTGATCAGAGGAGAGATTTTGTGAAAGTAGAGACATTTATTTTTATTTTTTATTTCACTTAGATATGAGGAGAAATTTTGGAATTTAAAAAAGAAAATTTAAAAATCACTTTTGATTTTAGAGGAGATTTGGGGGAGACACATTTTTTTTAAGAAGTCACTTTTGATTTTAGGAGAGACTTTGGAGAAGTTTATACGTCTTTTTTAGTATCCTTTAATCACCAACAGAATTTAAGGACTATGAAGGGTTTTGACATGCCTTTTCACAGGTTTCTGTAAAAATAACCCGGCAACACTGTACCTCGGCATAATCTGCTTTGTGTTTCTTCATAAAAACAAGAGTACATTGTTTTGGCAACGCGCTTGGACTGTGATTTGAACAATCTTATTAGGAAAAAGGGAACTTATTAATGGCTGGATAACTGTGCAGTATTCTGGTTATTTAAAAAGTTATTAGAATAAAAAATAAATAAATGTTTTATTAGATTCAAATATGTTTAAATTAAAAAACACGGTTCTCTTCATCTAAAAGTATTATTTTGACATAAGATTTTTAAAATAATTTGTTTTTACAAAACTCTATTGTCTTTTTACACCTAAATGAAATTCATTAAAGGGAACTTTGTGCAAAAATAATGATCCTAGATCAACTTCGTTTCAAGTATGCCATGTTGAGTGGTTATTTTCCAGAAAAAATGTTGATTCAAAATATTATTAACTTAAAGACGCTTATGTCAGCAGTGAATAACTTACAAGTTATTTTATTGAGGTTTTATTAAAATCGAACTGACCAAAAAAGGTAAGGAAAATTAAAAAAACATTAAGTTCATTCGAAATTTTTGTAGTAAGAAAAATAAGTTTAAAGAATATTGAAATAGAACGATACCAATTTATAGTAGGAAAAGCTGAACATTCCCGGATGATAATTTTTTCTACAAGGTGTACTAACTACTTTTCCGAAAATTAAAGTTTTCGAAAGATAAATCCGCTAGCCTAAAAAAAATAGGGGGGTCCCGTTTAAAAAAATTGAAATAAAGCATTTTTAAAACTGTCGAGTTTACCAACCTATAATGAACTCTCTGTATACGAGATTTAAAAATAATATATTATGTTACAAGGACGAAAAATGCAGTATTTCGGACGTATTGCGGGAGATTACTGGACGAGGCAAAGCCGAGGCCAGTAACCCGCATAGTCTGAAATACATTTTTCATCCGTATAACATACGTTATTTTTTATCCGATTGTGTTTTTGCTCGGATTATAAAATAATGTAAAAATTAAGAAAACCAATATATTTCATCTTGCATTGTAATTTTTTGTCCCTTGAATGTTTGAACAATGAAACCTGTAATATGCGTATCCATGGATCTAACAAATAATTAAATTAATATTATCAACTGACGTTTTATCAATCAGGCGATAGTTTTAACTAATCTTTCGTGTTCTAGTTTTAAAACCTGAAAAACACAATTAAAAATGGAAATAGACGATGATCTTATAGAAGGTACACCACCTGACATTCAAGAAACTGCCAAGGAAGTAATGTTACATTTGTTGCCACCAAAATCTAAGGAATGCAGTCAGTCTCGACTCAGGTGTCGCAATCCCTCTCCCAATCGAGTTCAACATTGGAGAATAATATCATAACGGAGACCAAAAATAATAACACATCCTCAAAATCAAATTTACATCACCCCGTTCTTGTGCAAAATTGTTCTAATTGTACATTTAATATAAATATTGTAAATAAATGAATAAAATAAACTGTTGAAAATATTTTAGTGTCCGACAAAATGTTTTTCGGACTAGGACGACAAAGGTTGCCTAGCTACCAGCGCAATAATCAATACCTTATTAAAAAAGTTACCTTTTCGTCCAAATATCTGATCTATAAAACGTCATTTTTTGACACAATCGGATAAAAACATTATTGTAGGTCAATATATCGTACCTTAGTACCCACAATGTAAATTATATTTGCCTAGGGTTAATCCATAGGTTACTATGATTTTTTAACGATACCCTTACAATTACTAAAATTTCGGAAAAAAATTAATTACTTGGCAACGTTGCATTTCACTTCAAAAATTTTAATATGGTTACAAAGTCCTTATTCCATTAAATCATATTCTAGAAAAATATACTGGGTGTCCCGTATAATTTCCTTTTTAATTATTTAGTACCACTTTTTAGGACCACCCCGTAGATTATAAAATATTTTTAGATTATGCATCCTAAAAAACCCTTTAACTTTTGTATGACACTTTTTTCCCTATCCTTGATAGTTTAGGTGCTATCTAAGACAGACACCTTATTGACACACGCTACATACATTTGTCTATTTTTTTTTAACCATAAGTTTCTCTATGATAACTATAAAAAAGGTAAGTAAAGGAAAATATGAGAGAGAGATAAGATGAAAAGTTTACCGGTAGCATTGTCGATTGGATGTAACCACTTTATCAATAAAATCCAGGGCTGTCTACACTTACTAGCTACGCTACTGCTATTCCACCTATTACCAATAAGCTTTACATTATGCAAATTTTAATATATCCACTTGACCCAGAAATAATTATTAGTGTATATTATTGTCGTTCATATCACGGCCTCGTAATATTTCATATTTGTAGTATAATTAAATTTGTCTTTGTTGCAAATTTTATGACGCTCCATATAGATTTAATGAATCCAATTAAATTCCTGTTGTGGGACAACGTATGACAATGTAGCCGGTTGATATGTAATTAAATTATTAAACTGGTATAATATTTGACGTTTAAAGTTTAACTCAGCTTGTAACTAGAAAAATATAATATTAATTGATCAAAGCGTAAAAGAACTTGATACTGGGTTCGAACAACGCCATGCTCGGCATAGTGAAGAGATGTATCAATCGTGAATGATTTAATAATAATTTAATTTGCTCGGCAGAAATCTATCAATCGTCTCGTACCGACCGTTATGTAAACTTGACCGAGATAGAGAGAGACAAAAAGGATTGATATATTATAACCTATCTTTTTGTTTCCATTTGACTGTTCCATATACCAAAAAGAGTTAAATAGATACATAGTATTGGATATGAAACAAGGAGTGAAACGATTATTTGTGTAGAGCTATAATCAACTTATTTTAACATTCAAATTTAAATCTGTACCGGCAATTGATCATCCCATTCATTCTTTCGTTTAAACCAGAGGTTCTCAAACTTTTTCTTCTCATAGACCCCTTTAAAAATGTTGCTGGTTCCGGTGGACCCCTTACAGCTACATATCTACCATATTCCCATAACTTGACAAAAAATGTGAAAATTAGATTTAACTATGAAAATTTGCATTGCTGCTGGGATGTACTTGATGGATTGACCGCAAGTTATCAATATTTGGCTTCAGTTTTGTTAGGAATAACCACAAATCTCCCCGTTCTGTGATATTCAATCTGCTCCTTTTTTTCGTCAAAAGGTTTGTAGCGCCACTAAAATTATTTTCGACAAGATTTGACGAGGGAAACGCTATCAAAAGCTTTTTCGCAATTCCCTACAGTCCAGGATATCTTTTGGTTATTTCTGCCTGCAGCCAAAATGTTTGATAACCCCTTTTAAAATTCATCTTCAGCTCCTCATTAGTGCTAAGCTCGAGTAGCTCCTCTTGTAATATCACATACTCGAGTTCCATTTCATCAAATGGATTTATGATCCATGGTGGTATTTCTATCGTCAGAATATTTTCAAATCTGATTTTGAAGTCATCATGCAGGGTAAATAAATGTTGAACGTATGTCTGAATATTCTCATCAAGGCATTCTACTTGTGATAAGTTTGAAAACTGGGAAAATTCGCGCCGACTAATATTTTGCTTCATAAATTTTAATTTTCAAAGAAAAGCTGAAACACCCTTTGTTTTTAGTAAATTGAGGCTGTCCCCCTGGTAATTGTAAGTTAATGTCATTAAATTTTTTGAACAAATCTGTCAAATACGCGATGTCTGCTTTCAAACTGATCAGGTTTTCTTTTAAATCTGGATCTTTACTTTCCAGAAACTCTAAAACTTTCGACAACCAGCGTACTTCAGTATGTAAGAGCAATCGTTGGAAGTCTTCATCATTTTCATCGCACAATTGTGCAAATAAACGCGTATTCAATGCATTGCTTCTTATTTTGTTAACTGCATTAATCACAAATTGAAGCGATTGGTGCAATCTATCACTCAAATTTTTCGCTACCAGATGTTGTCGGTGGATGACACAGTGAATTGCAGTTACCTCTGGTATAATTCTTTTAAGATCGCTTATTAACTCACGATATCGCCCGACCATAGCAGGAGCTCCATCTATTGCCACCGAAAGAACGTTTGTGAATGGAATCGATTTTCGATGCAAGTTTTTACAAGTAACAGTCGCTGAACTTCTTAAAATATTATCTGCCTAGGTGAAGTCAAGCCAGCATTTTAGTTCTTCACTATCGAAACCAGATACATTTTCGTGGACCCCCGCTTACGAATTGTGGACCCCCATTTTTTTGTCACGCCTACGTAGACCCCCTTCAAGTCTTCCGTGGACCCCTGGGGGTCCACCTGGACCACTTTGGGAGCCACTGGTTTAAACGATTCACAAAGAAAGAGACCGATGATCGACGACCAGACCGACCCACTCACATGTGATTGTAGTTGACTTTCAAATG
Source organism: Polydrusus cervinus (assembly GCA_935413205.1). NCBI lineage: Eukaryota > Metazoa > Arthropoda > Insecta > Coleoptera > Curculionidae > Polydrusus > Polydrusus cervinus. The sequence goes on from OW284514.1 coordinate 52,450,868, forward strand.
ACCGATTGAAATGATTTGATCAAGTTTAGTTTTAATCGCCGATTAATAGAATCCATCTAAAATGAACAAATTACACATCTCTTCTAGTCTAGTGGTTATATTCTCTCTTATGGTTAATATAATATGAGCAGACTCAGGTGACCTAGAACTAGTCCATGCGGCCTGCCAGTGGAACAGCTAAAAGTGATGGGGCTACCGGGCAAAAAAATTTTGAGGACCCTATACCTCAACTTAAAAAGAATATACCGGATGTCCCGCTAAGGTCGGCCAGCGGCTGTATCTCAGAAAGTATTGATATATTTTCGGGAAAAAATTTTTTGTAGGTGAACTGGCAGAAAGAAAATACTGGAAATTATAAAGTAGTAGAGTTTAGTGTCCGTATAAGTATGATAGAATGAAAGTTTTAGCGGCAGACAGATAAAGTAGAGCATCTATCTTTTGCATTAAAGTTCACAGGGACGTCAAAGGTAATGGGTTATCTAGGGCACGGATAGATAATGAGAGGCTGTTTTATCCTTGTTAGGACCTATCAGAGAGCCATCAGACGTGAAAATATGTCTTCACGTCTGATGGCTATCTTTGAGTTGATTCATTTGGATTATTCTTAAAAATATCCTGAAAGCATATTTTCGCTGTTTTGGGAATTGCTTACAGGTTATGGCTTACTGATGAGCCCTAACAAGGACGAAACAGCCTGTCATTGTCTACTCACTCTGCCAAAGGCTCGTGGTTGATTTACTTCCTCGTGAGATATAGACATTATATTCACTCTTGTTGAATAACCTTCTATTAACTTAATATAATATAACATAAGAAATTATGAACATGATTATGTTAAACTTTGCTCTCAATACCTCATTACAAATTGACCATTCCTGACATTTCTACGATTTTAGAATTATTCTCGATTTAAACCTAGGTTTTAGAGGACTTTATAAAATTGGGCCATTGAAGAATCGTCATGTCAATACTGTCATCACTGGTTTAAACATATGATTAACACTGTCACACAAAAAGGAGTTACTCTTGTGTGATGGTGCAGAAAATCTGCAACTTATCTGCAAGTGATATAAACTGTTGACTATTCTTCTTTTTTTAAATTACTATGGCGATTGTTTGTTATTTTTGCCTTTGCAAATTGCCCTGCGGGACTTCCATTATCTCCGTAAAATCCACAATTCAGAAAGATAAACAGTCAGCAGTGCGTGAAATGTATGTGCTCGGCTCAAATCTTATTGCTATTGGTCACTCGGAAATAAAACTCGAAGCCGTGTAATGTTCATGTATTTTCGCGTGTAATTGCTATGTCCAATGAAATTGGTAAAATTATTTCTATTAGTATAGTTACAAATGCTACAGCGCTGGACAACATAGGACGGATATCAGCGCTGTGCTGAGTTAACCATTGATAAATAAATAATAATAAAAATAATGAAAGGCAGAACGCTGTAAAAGTTCTTCTAAAGTTACAAAAAATATCGTTTAATTCTATTCTTGAGTTAGTACAATGCATAAAAGCTGCTCAAAATTTCTTACTTTAAAAAAATATTACTGTCATAAAGTTATAACTAAAGCTGCAACGATAAAGTTGCAAAGCGTCACAACAGGCGGACAAGGACAAGCAGCATAAGAATCCCCCAAACTGCTGTAAACGGTCGGAAATTTTTGCGACTGCCTACCAGTGCGGTGTTAGTTTGGTTTTATTAAATTGGAATGCAACTTACCTACGGAAGAATGTAGCACGGCGGACAACGTTCAATAAAGAACGGTCCTTTTTAAATTAGGCGTTTGAAATAATAGTATATTACGTATTAGGTAAGTGTGATTACAACACGCAATATTTAATATAATTTATAACATATCTATTGGAACTTCAAATCTCAAATAATGACAATAATAATAATAATAATAATAATAATAATAATAATAATAATAATAATAATAATAATAATTTTAATAATAATAATAATAATAATAATAATAATAATAATAATAATAATAATAATAATAATAATAATAATAATAATAATAATTTTAATAATAATAATAATAATAATAATAATAATAATAATAATAATAATAATAATAATAATAATAATAATAATAATAATAAGAAAACTTCTGGGTGTAAGATGAACCCGCAAGGGAAAGCGTTCTGCGTATAATTTCGAAGCAACAGGCGCACTTTGACGACACTCACCGTAAATTAGCACCATATCTACTAGTTCATTGTTTTCAAATTTTACCATTTTCACGTGTCACCATTTTAAAATTAACTTGCTTCAGAAAAACACACCGCAGCGTATTTCCAAATAACTCACCACCGACCCGTAAATTACATGACTTATAAGAGATAAGAGAAACAACATAAAGTATAGCAGGCTACGTTTTGATGACCAGGCCCGCACTTAGATTTTTTACTTCTGTATCTTGCCTATTTCTAAGTTTTTCAAAAATGTATTTGAAAATGTTGTTTATTTTAATGCCTTTTATACACAGCTAAAAAAGAAGTATCAACTTAGGAATCACCCTGTATAGTTTATATGAGACGAATAATAATAAAATTATTGTATAACTTGTACTAATTTATTTATTTATAAGTAGGCACCCTGCCGGTCGAGAGATTCGTTAATTAAAAATTTAAATATCATTTTGATTTCGTGTAACTAATCCAGAAAAGCGTCATCCTCCAAACATGCCATATAGTACGGAAGTTTCTAAACAGTACAGGTTAAGATGAATTTCTTCTCTGTACTGTAAATAATACCAGCAATACCAACAAAAAGCTGTGAAAACTAACATTGAGAAAAATAATAATAATAATAATAATAATAATAATAATAATAATAATAATAATAATAATAATAATAATAATAATAATATTGGACAAGAGAAGCTTGGCAATATAAATATATCAAAAGGTATATTTCAAGGCGACTCTTTAAGCCCCCTCTGGTTCATTTTGGCCATGAATCCACTGTCCTCACTACTAAAATCAACATCCTACGGATATCGTCCCAACTTAACTGAGAATATTAGAATAAACCACCTTCTATTTATGGACGATATCAAACTCTACGCTGAAAGCAAAACTCACCTACAGTCCCTAATTCAAATAACCAAGACATTTAGCGATGATATCAAAATGTCGTTTGGCTTAGACAAGTGCGCAATCTTGAATGTCGTACGCGGAAAGACTGAACAAAATCGTGGACTGCTTGAAGGCATAGATATACTAGATGAGGACAAAACATATAAATACTTAGGCATCTCCCAAAACCAACAAATAAACCACACAAGCCTAAAAAGGGAGTTTAAAAACAAATACAAAAGCAGACTAACAAAGCTTTTTAATACTCACCTGAATGCTGGTAACCTTACTACTGCCATCAACACCTGGGCAATACCAATACTTACCTACTCATTCGGAATCCTTAAGTATTCAGACACGGATTTGCACGAACTAGATAGGCTTACGCACAGGCTGCTAACAAAATTCAGATTCCACCACCCACGCTCTGCACTTGAAAGAATCTACCTAAAACGAAAGGAGGGAGGAAGAGGTCTCATTAATATATATAACTTGTACAAGTCGCAAGAGACCTCTATGAGAAAATACTTCCAAGAATTAAATGGGGAAATTCTTAAAAAAGTGGTAGCAGCAGATGCTGGATATACAGCCCTTAACTTAAAGCAAAACGGATTACCTAACACCATCCGCGCGCCGCCAAGCCAACAGCTTGTAACTTGGCAAGAAAAAGTCCTACACGGCAAATACCCTACTGCACTCCAAAATCCACTCATAGATAGAGAAATGTCACTGAATTGGTTAGAGAAAAGGCAGCTTCACGCTGAAACAGAAGGTTTTATAATCTCTATCCAAGACCGTGTCATTCGAACTCGAAACTATGAAAAAGTCATCTTGAAAAGAAATGTGGAAGATGTGTGCAGAAAATGCAATTGCCCCGGAGAAACGATAGAACATATCACGGCGGGGTGTGGTGCTATGGCCCCCAACGCTTACCTGGGGAGACATAATCAGGTGGCTAAGATCATCCACAAGGAACTGGCCCATAAACTAGAGCTAAGGGAAAACCTCCCACCATACTACCAATACTCACCCGAGCCAGTCTTTGAATCCCCTGAATATCTCTTATACTGGGACAGGCCAATAATAACGGATAGAACAGTAGACCACAACCGACCGGATATTCTTCTTATCGAAAAAACCACCAAGAAAGCTTTCATAATCGATATAGGTTGCCCACTAACACACAACCTCTCTAAAACCGAATCGGAGAAGAAGACCAAGTACTCGAATTTGGCTATAGAGATTAAAAATATATGGAAGCTAGATAAAATCGACATAATTCCGATTATAATATCGGTGGAGGGAGCTATGACGAAAAATTTCAAGCCCAACTTGGAAAAACTGGGCCTTTCAGGTTATTTATACCAACTTATTCAGAAAAGCGTCATCCTCCAAACTTGCCATATAGTACGGAAGTTTCTAAACAGTACAGGTTAAGATGAATTTCTTCTCTGTACTGTAAATAACACCAGCCTTACCAACAAAAAGCTGAGAAACAGAACACTGAAAACATAATAATAATAATAATAATAATAATAATAATAATAATAATAATAATAATAATAATAATAATAATAATGGCCTTTATTTTTATAAAGAAAAGAGCATACAAAAATACAATTTCACTTAGGTGGCGAGATCAACATAGCTACTCATCTAACCACCCAGAAAAACACTAAAGAAAGAAAATCAATTAATACAAATATTAGCACAACAAATCGTTCAAAGAACACAAAGAAAAATTATAACAGAGAATATAAATGATGATATTAATATTAATCAATTAAACAAAATTAGTAAATCTTTAAATAAAATAATAACAAAAAATATAGCAAATGTGCTACCATTAACCACCATAACGAGTAAACCACAGAAATCAGTTTGGCCAAACAATAACAAATTCATTAAATCAGTGACTTGATATGTTTTTTAAAATTATTTTTAAACGTTTCGACAGACAAGCTGTTTTTGACATTTGTTGCTAAGGGATTGAAGTGTTTATCTGCATTAAAACTGAAAGACCTTTGATACAATGCCGTTTTATGTCAATGTCACTGTCAACTATTCAAAACACATGATAGATAAATGTTACGATTTGAGTGGTTCAAGGCTAACTTGATGTTTTGCTAGGCATCATAATGCACAATTGTGTGTTTTTAAAATCAAAGCAGTGTTTCTATAGGCAACACAATCATAACGCACAGTTGTGCTATAGAATAGATTTACTTATAGAGTGAACTGTAGGTAAATGAATGTTTACTAATACAAATTAATTAGACTGTTATTGTATTATATTTAGTAACATATGTTATTATATTTAATATTATTTATATCAGTAATACTGCCCGTAATACTGATCTTGTATGGTCCCTATAACATTTTGTAATTTCTGAGACTCATTTCACTCGGATATATAAATGATATAAAAAAATAAGTTACTAGACAATTTTTTTTATTAAACTAATCAGTATGATTTGCTACCCAACAAAGTTTTCTATTTACACTACGACTACATCAGATACTCGGTATCGTAAAGTAATTACGGTTTTATTAACATTAAAATATCGGCAATTGAAGCCTTATAAAACAATACTACCCACTCGATATTGAAACGTAATAAAATGAAGCCAATGAAATTTTGTTTTGGTCATTTGGCCCATTGTCCGACATTTAAATAACGTAGGAATACTGACCAAACAAAATGAATAAAGATTTTATTTCATATATAAAATATAAATTATTTAATTATTTCATATTATATAAAATCATAAAATTTATTTATCGCCAAGCGACAGTAAAGCCGTACAATATCAGAGTGATTTCCGGCAATAAACGAACACTTTATTTTATTATAAAACAAAATACTTTATCTGCCGCATACCGCAAATGCGGCAGATAAAGTATTACCCTGCCATTTCTCATAGTAGGTCAAATTTTTTTAGGGGTGCTTTGGAATACGCACGTGGTCGGCCAAAATTTTCTGATGTGTCAAATTTACGCCAAAATGGGTTTTTTTTGTCGTCGAATTGTAAAGCTATTTTAACCTTTCGAGCTTGAATATGGGCTGGAATAGGTAGTATGAAACTTCTACTTTACATTTTGACCAAATATAAGGCAAGAACTATTAAATATTTTACGCAGACCCGATTCTAAAATAGGTCTACAGCTCGTCTTTTCTATTAATTTAACATGGTGAAAAAACATCTATTTTCTTAGAGCTGTCTGCCTTACATAAAACAGTGATGAACGGTTGGCGATACAATTTTGTATGCACCACGTCAGTAAAGTGTCTTTATCGACTCGCCTGTTATTCGCCTCGCTCGCTTCGCTCGCTCATCTCATAATTTCAGACTCGTCCGATAAAGAATCACTTTACTGCCTTGGTACATAAATAACTATATCAACTCATGTTATTTTTCTTCCTAGGTCCTAGTTATTATAAATAACTTGATTCACAAAATTTACCTGCGCCTATGGCCGACACCAAAATTGAGCCAAAATGGATAAAATTTCCCATTTTATTACTCTACACCTTTCTAAAATGGACTATAAAGAAATTTATCACACAACAATAGTAGTTTGTACAACAAGAGATGGATAAGATGTCTATATTTCACGAGGAACTAAATGATAATTACAAAACAAGTACAGGGACATTATTTTAAGTGTCTCACCCGATTGGCGACTTTGCTATCGAACACAATAAAAAAAAAATTATGTATTCCCTAACGGCTTTTAGTGAAGAAGCCAAATTTGATGTCAAAAAAATCTATGTTTACAAATTTGACAGATACGACGCCATATTGGATTTTCCTAAATAGCAACCCTACCTTATAGTAAGCCAGCTGCATTCGCCTATTTGTTCCAACATTAAAAATGTATAATTGTCAATATTTATTTTCAGCCGTTCCGGAGATACGAGGCTTCGAAGTTGGTGATATTGTTATCATCGAATTAACAGAAGCTTTGTGATTAAAAAATCAATTTTTTCCGGAGATACGTAATTTCTTATGGCGGAGCCACCCATGCTATTGTCATATTTGTCAAATGTCAAAAAATTACAAATACGACGCCATTTTGAATTTTTTCAAATGGCAACCCACATTTATAACTACGTTAGTGTAGGGCATTTCACGGTCCGATTTCAAAAATATATAGTTGTCGGTATTTATTTCCAACCCTTACCGAAATACGACCATATCAAAAACTGCATCGTATGAATATGTGTTTTAAGTATCTCACCCCAATAATAAATAGAAGCTTTGTGATTAAAAAATCAACTTTTTCTGGAGATAAGTAATTTCTTATGGCGGAGCCACCCATGCTATTGTCATATTTGTCAGATGTCAAAAAATTACAATTACGATGCCATTTTGAATTTTTTTAAATGGCAACCCACATTTATAACTACGTCAGTGTATTGCATTTCGCGGTCCGATTTTAAAAATATATACATTCTTTTTGTTTAAAATAACTATATGATACATATTATCTATTGTTCAACAAACTCGGTAATGATTAATGATAGCACTTGATTGTCACTTTTTTTAAATGTCTAAGATGTCTATAAATGTGGATTGCCATTTAAAAAAATTCAAAATGGCGTCGTAATTGTAAGTTTTTGACATCTGACAAAAATGACAATAGCATGGGTGGCTCCGCCATAAGAAATTACGTATCTCCAGAAAAAATTGATTTTTTAATCACAAAGCTTCTATTTATTAATGGGGTGAGATACTTAAAACACATAATCGTACGATGCAGTTTTTGATACGGTCGTATTACCGTAACGGTTAGAAATAAATACCGACAACTATATATTTTTGAAATCGGACCGTGAAATGCCATACACTGACGTAGTTATTAATGTGGGTTGCCATTTAAAAAAATTCTAAATGGCGTCGTAATTGTAATTTTTTGACATCTGACAAATATGACAATAGCATGGGTGGCTCCGCCATAAAAAATTACGTATCTCCAGAAAAAATTGATTTTTTAATCACAAAGCTTCTATTTATTAATGGGGTGAGATACTTAAAACACATAATCGTACGATGCAGTTTTTGATACGGTCGTATTACCGTAACGGTTAGAAATAAATACCGACAACTATATATTTTTGAAATCGGACCGTGAAATGCCATACACTGACGTAGTTATTAATGTGGGTTGCCATTTAAAAAAATTCTAAATGGCGTCGTAATTGTAATTTTTTGACATCTGACAAATATGACAATAGCATGGGTGGCTCCGCCATAAAAAATTACATATCTCCAGAAAAAATTGATTTTTTAATCACAAAGCTTCTATTTTTTAATGAGGTGAGATACTTAAAACACATAATCGTACGATGCAGTTTTTGATACGGTCGTATTACCGTAACGGTTAGAAATAAATACCGACAACTATATATTTTTGATATCGGACCGTGAAATGCCATACACTGACGTAGTTATTAATGTGGGTTGCCATTTAAAGAAATTCAAAATGGCGTCGTAATTGTAATTTTTTGACATCTGACAAATATGACAATAGCATGGGTGGCTCCGCCATAAAAAATTACATATCTCCAGAAAAAATTGATTTTTTAATCACAAAGCTTCTGTTAATTCGATGATAACAATATCACCAACTTCGAAGCCTCGTATCTCCGGAACGGCTAAAAATAAATATTGACAATTATACATTTTTAATGTTGGAACAAATAGGCGAATGCAGCTGGCTTACTATAAGGTAGGGTTGCTATTTAGGAAAATCCAATATGGCGTCGTATCTGTCAAATTGTAAACATAGATTTTTTTGACATCAAGTTTGGCTTCTTCACTAAAAGCTGTTAGAGAATACATAATTTTTTTTTTATTGTGTTTGATAGCAAAGTCGCCAATCGGGTGAGACACTTAAAATAATGTCCCTGTACAATAATTTTAGCGATTTAAAGGCTATATGAAAAAAGATAAACAAGGTAGCTAGTGGGATTATTAAAGACAGTTCGAGCAGTAGAAAAACATGCACTAAATAATATTGAAGAACGAGGTGGTACTTTTGAGCATCTTCTAAGAACAAATTAGGGATTTTATTTTGTTTTGTTATAAGTTAATGCCTAAAATAAAGTTTGAAAATCTATCTTTATGGTTTTAGTTTGGGCTTGAGGGTTCGTAATTCGCCCGAGCGTATATATCTATTAGTACCCGTGGTACATACAAAATTTTATGTCATACCAGTTCGTTTTAATTAATAAATACTTTTTTAAAATTTAATATGATTTACCAATTTTTTATTTTTACCCTGTTTTTTGCTTTATTATGCCCGCACGGGCATAAAGTAATCAATTATGTAGATAGTATCCAAGGTATACAAACACAATAAAGTACTGGTATGACATAAAAATACTATCTACTAATTTCACCGATTTTGTATCTTGAATAATATCATAACACTTAATTTTAATAACAAACAAGGTGTAATTTATTATTAAAGATTATAACCACAGTATTTAAGTAAATCACACAAAGTAGAATCTATTTAAAGTTTCGACCACAGGATTTAATAACCGTTATTTACGTTATTGCAGTGTTAAAATAAATTACCCAGATTCAGTGCTTCACGTTAAGGGCTGAGGCCCTTTGTTTACCCTTTACTAAATTAAGTACGTATCAAAATTGACGGTTAAGCTAAAATTTCTATTAACTGGGTCGTTTTAGGTTGGCAGCTCCATTCATATACAAGCTTTCGCTTTTAAGCCCTTTGGCATTACCTAAGGATAATTGTTTTAGACGCATATTTACGCTGTGTCATTAGAAGAGTGGAAACTGGCACTTTTTTAATGTTGATAGTTATTTTTTAGATAAAAGAAAAATAGTTATATGCAGTGGCAGTCATTATGTAACATGTGAATAAATAGAAGGACTTCTGTTCTGTGCATTCTTCGTTCTTTTCTAGCGCAAGACAAAGGGCTGAGGGTGCTTTTAATGATTCAGGATCGGGGTTTGGAGCCCATATTAAACCGTAGGTTCCCTCGAAACCCGAAAATGGCACTAGCAGTCAACAAAAATAAATCCGAATAAATCAAGGATAACGGGGATACGAATTTGGGTCACAGTCTTTGAAGCACAAATAATGCCCATTATTAGGTCCGTTGTATATATAGTACTTAGACAAATACTTTTTGCACCAAGACATACGCCACTACGTGTATTACATAACGCAACAAACACACCATACTGAAAACAGTACTTACAAGACGAAGCGACAAAGTTTTACGAAACAAAACCGAACAACACGATACTGACAGCAAACATGACATACATAAGAGAACAAGACGACTACATACACAAACCCCTTTACCACAAACTGCCAATTTATAATAAAAATAGAGTAAATTAAAAACCAACAACCATAACCAAATAAGAACGTTACACCATTTATCATACCACGCGGGTTTAGCCTATCCCACTTTCAAGTATCCACCCACCTGATCATTTCGAGTCTTTGACAAAATGCTACACTGTACCTGCGAAAATTAAGCTGGTTTTTTAACCTATTTTTCCGGCATTCGTACCCCAAACTCCGTTAAGTTAGCGATAAAGTCATTTAAAAACCTTCAAGTCCCATTCAAACTGAATCCTTCATGGCAGTAATAGACTACTGGAACTGTCCCTAATAAAAGAAGTATAAGCCAGTGTGCTACTACCACGAGCCAACACCAGCTCCAACGGGACGTTGCCTTGTTGTGTTATCTATGTGACGTAATATCATATATGTACATTATCTATGAGTTTAGTATCATTAGATTAGTTAGTAGTACCTGACAATGTAAAATATATAATAAATAAAGAGATTTTACAAGTAAAAAAGTAAGGTCCGTTGTAAACAACTTTTTAGATAAACACTCGGGGAATTTCGAAAATTAGTACAATTTACCTTTGTCGTTTTGTGTTAATTAGACAAGGACGCCAAGTTGTGTTCGAGCGTTAAGAACGTATTTTCTATTAAGCCTTTTTTGGGACGCCCGTCTTTTATACATGTTTATTAGTACCTGATTTACAGCTGTCATATATTCGTTCGTTTTCAGTGTTTTTGTGTTAAAAATGTAAGTATTGATGAGTGGAAAAAGCCACTTGATATAGTGTGTGTAAATTAATAAAAAGAGAAAAAAGTATTCCGTTTTGCAGTTCCAATCCTTTGGCGAAAACCCACTAATCATTTTGACGAGTGCAATACTAAGACTGAAAGTTATTCCAAAAAAGAAAAATTCAAGATCGACTACCCGAATTTTCTTTCTGCCATAAGACCTATTCTTCACGATGCAGACCAAATTTGGCCGGATAAGGGTGAATTTCAAGCGGAATCTCAAAATTTTTAGGTAACAATGTGGCTGTAAACTACGAACAACTTTGTTGACGAATGTTATTAAAAATTATTTTTCTACATTATTTTTATCACTTTTTTCTAAGAATTTTCCATTGTCACGAGCAGGATGAAAAGGTATACGGTCAATGAAAATTCGGTACCAAGAACGATGGGATCCAGCCATGATGGGTAAATGTGTTGGTTGGTAAAGAGAGAATATGTGATCATCAATAAAACGAACACATAGAATTAGTATATATTTCAAATAAATATTTTTGATGTAAATATGAATTATAAATAGAGTCAATGTACAGAGTTAAAGAACTTATAAAATCGTTTTTTTAATAAATATTAAATGATACCGTTCTACATGTGGTTTGTTCAATGTAACAAGAAAACTATTCGTGTTACAACCAAAAAAATATTTTTTGTTAGATTATGTCATTTTTATCCATATTCTGTAAATGGTACATTTTAAATATTTATTGACTAAGTATGATTGGTAATAAACCATGAATCTTTGTACCAATTATGTTATCATATTAGAAGTATCGATCCCTCTATTAACTACCTTTTCATTTCGTATGGTACACTGAGAAAAGCTTCAGCAAGAAATTCTTTGCTAAGATTATTTTGGCTGTAATATTAAATTTTTAACCTACGATAGCAAAATGAATTTCTTATTGCAAAAGAAACAATTTACCTGAAAACTCTTTATACTCGTTACAAAAACCTTTGCTTACATTATGATAACAGCCAAGTAAGTATTTAAAAAAAATATTTTTCTAGGACTACTATTTGCTTTGCTGAGGAAGTAATGCAGTTTGCTGCTTTTGAAAGAAATATTTATAAAAAAAAATATTTTCTAGCGCTCTAAAGAGTTTTCAAAGGGATAGAAAAATTTTTTGTTGGAATTGGGAAATTCGTAACTGTTCGGTTCGAATCGGATTATTTCGTGTTGACAAATTCAGTCTGATTGGGCCAATTTTTATATTGCGCATCAGTCGTCCCGTTCATGTCTCCACATGTCTTCAGGTATTCATTTTTTCTGATATTTAGATGCTCGTTCCTTCATAAAGTAAAATCGTCGCATCGGTGGCTGTTGTTGGTGACCATTACGACTCGACATTTGTCTCATTTTTTCTAATAAACATTGTCTTGGCTCAAAAATGTTTCCAGTGTGCAGTGCTTTATTGGATTGTGACATCAATGACAGTGTAGATTTTTAATATCAGTGTTAAAAGACCAAAGTTATTTTAAAGTAAAAAGAGTTTTGTTCTTCTTCTCTGGCAATTGTGCTTATTTCTATAGGCTTTGTTAGAGGTGCAGGTACTTTATCGAACATTGACTAGATGTCGCTACTCGTAAAACTTCACTTCAAAGTTATTTTAGTTTTATGTTAATTTTTTTATGTTATGTGTGTTTAGTTTAACTGTCGTTTGTTTAATAATAATTTTTGTGTGAGTCAAGTTTTAGAGAAAAGAAAATTAGTAGTTCTTTAGCAAAATGCTATTCATAATAAAAGTCCTTAAAATAAAAGACAACTTGCCAAAGTTTTAAACACGGTATGATTTTTAAAAGGAAGATTTTAAGAAATATCTCTAAAGTAAAATACTTTCTTTTTCTTAATAAAATACAATGTAATTATTATTTTACCTAATATTCGGGCTAGATGCAGAAAAAAGTTTTTTCGGCATTCCCTTTTGGATATTTGTTTAAATTTAAAGTGAACAGATTTTTTATTAAGATATGTTTTAACCACTCAAAGAAAAAAGCAGTAAAATATTATTGTTTTTTTAAGCAGCTAAAACTGAAACTATTTTTAGGTTATAAAGTGTTGTTTTCTGTTGTATTAAATAATAAAGAGAAAAATATTTTTTTTTTAGTTTCAAATCTTTGACAACCTATTCAAACGTGGGGAGTTACATGATATAAAATATGATGGAGTTACCTGGAAAATAAGCTTTATACTACGGTAAATTTTTGATATAGCATGGAAAATATTATTTTTAATAACACAATTTTAAATGAATCAAAATTTTTTGAAACTTACGTACCCAAAGTAAAAAAACTTGGTTTATATAAATGTGTTATTAAGCATAATATGTTCTCTAAAGTATATTAAAAATTCAACAAAATATGCGGTTTCTTTATTGGGCCACACCCCACATATTATAGCAAATAAGTGGTGCTGTCATAATAAACCACTTTACTATTATAGCAATTCTTAGTTGCTACATTAGCTAAAAAAGAGTTCCTGAAGTAAGTAGGTACATTCTGATCCAGCAAAGTAACTTTCTTGAAATAAATAAAAAAATCTTTCCAATATAGCAAAATGTTATACTGATATTGAAAAAAAAATCTTGTTTCAAAAACGATGCAGATGGTGTAGAAAAGTATCTTTATTGTTCTAGCAAAGTCTCTTTTTAGCCGATGGTCAGTTACTTTGCTAATACAACATTTTTGTTTACTTGAGCTAAGTGATCATTCTTTATAAAGTGACTTTATTACGACAGCAAAGAAATTACAGCCAAATGGATTTTACTGTCTCAGGTAGTTTTTCTTTTGTCCCCTATGTTAGCATTTTTCTTTATAAGCGGTATAAAGATTTTTATAAGGACAGCAAGAATCTTCTCTCAGTGTAATGACACCGAAATTTGAAACATCAAAACCTCAAATTGTCTAATGCTTAACATTTCATTTCCCAAGTTGGTACATAAAGTAACTCCCAATCACTGAATTATTCATATTTTGAATGAAAATCGCCTAACAAGTGAATGTGATTTTTAGCGAATCACGTAACGGTTTTCTTTCCTAAATTTTGTCTGTGGACTTTTTAGTTAAGTACGTCTGTCGATTGTATGCTATTCCCAAACGAAACATCAAATCTATCAGCTGTTTGAAATAATAACAGAAACAGACTGAAAATAAAAATAAATAGAGGTTCTACATGTAGAAGTTTGTTATGTTTATTTTCGTACCTAAATAACAGGCGTGAAGCTGACATGTACAAAGCAAATTGAAATACCGGGTTCATGCTTCGAGGGAATACACCCAAACAACGAAGAAAGAAAGAAAAAGAAGAAAGAAGGAACGAAAGCTAAATGGAAAGAAAAAATAAAGTCCCCTAATATATTTATTATTACCCTGTCGACCACTTTGGATACATATAAATTTATTATTGGCCTGTAACATTTGAGTCAGTTGGGTTTTTACACCATTTCAATATAGGGATAATTTAAAGCTAGAAGGAAAATGTTGAAGGAATATTTTTGAAGATTGAGTACACCCCACCTCCCTTCTTCTATAGCTGACTTAATAATTAAGTTAGGATTTTGATATTTTGCAGACTTCACCTGTATCTAAAGGCGCATTTCAGAAAAATATTTTTGTTTATACAGGGTGTTCCAAAAAAGTGTGATGTCATGTGATATATTTTTTTAGATTACATGCCATAAATATTCTTACTTATTTGGATGCCTCTTATAATTGCCTTCATACCCCTAAAATTTTAATGAAATCAATTCGGTGTTATAGACGATAAAAAATAAAAAATAAAAAAAAACTGTTTGCACCACTGGTTTTAAAAATTAATAAAAAAATCGTTAATAAAATTTTACAAAGGTACTTAATAAATAAGGTCGAACAGTCTCGTTAACCAAGTTTGATTAATACAAATTGTACAGGGTGTCCAAAGTTTAGTGTCAAACTTTAAAACAAGTTATTTTTCTTATTTCACCTCTTTATATTATTATGTCATTCGGTGCAGGATTAAAAATCAAACATCTGTTGTAATTACAACCCTGATTTGAAATTTTTTATGTTCTTAATGCTGTTTATGACCATTTTTGAAAAAAAACAAATATTAAGAACATAATAACTGTCAGCCTTAAAAACTCTACTATTCACCCATGAAAAGTTTAAATTAATAAAACGAAACGTTGGGATAAATAAAATTTAGTTCCTTGTTGCCTGTCCTCATACCCACTACACTTATCCTACATAAAAGGGACTTTCAGGTGGTTAGAAAATGTATAGAAAATATTGACGTTTTGGATAATATGTTTAAAAGAAAAAGTTGATATTTTACAATTAGTTGTTGCCAGGCAACGGAAAATAACTGTTAGGAAATATTTATTATTGTACTGTAAGGAAATATTATTTCTGTACGGCTACTTATAAACTAAAATGTGTTAAACTTGAGAATTCAATTTTACTGTGTTTCCATAGTTATAACACAAATATTTAATGACATCCTTTATTTGTGAACAAACTTAATAATATTTATTTTAAAATTTTAACAAGTTGCTTATAAGTTATGTCCTTTTAATAATTTTCGATTTACGGAAAAATAGTACGTATACGTCGTAGAAAATGCCACAATCCCGCACTCCGTATTGTCAGTCTCGGCTTGCCCCTCGATATACAATTTTTACGGTCTTTCGGGAATGTTTAGCTTTTCCTACTAGGTATGCAATGTAGGGGAGAGTGGGGCAAAGTGGAATAAGGGGTAAAGTGGAATTCGTGTTATGACGACATTGCATCACACCACCATTAGCCAAAACATGTGCTTTATGGTCCTTTTATTACATTGCAGAGAGCGCCGAGCACTATGTATACGTACTGTGTTAATACGTGAAAATTTATGAATACGGTCTATATTTGTTTAGTTTTGCACATGGTAAATTTGTTACAAATAGTGGATTGTGCTGTTAAAACAAAAACTGCTGTTTACTGTTTTTAAGGTAGGGTATATTAACAACTATTCTAGATAATATAGATGCATAGTACCGTTAATTTTTAAAAAATCACACATTTTATAAATAAATAACAAATGAGGCAAAATTATAAAGTATCAATATTTGTGAAATATACTGACTTTTTTTTAAAATTACATTCTTACAGAAGTCCGTCGAAAATAGTTAGGAACTACATTCGAACATCCAAACAAAATTCTTGAAATGAGGAGGATATGGTCGATGCTGTAACAGTAGTTATAATAAATCGATTAAGCTATGAGGAGGCAGCAACTACCTACAGTGTGCCCCCGGTGCCCCGTACAACATTATTTTTAGAAGGGCCAAAAAAGACTGTAATGCCGAAGATGCTTCAAAAAAACGTTTATGCCGATTTTCTAAATGTTTTACATTACAGCAAGAAAAAGAGCTTGTTAATCATTGTCTTATGAAAAGCAGATATTTTGGTTTAAGGATTTCTGATTTGAAAAATTTGGCCTATCAATTCGCTGCAAGAAATAACATAGTTCATCCGTTTAATAATGAGAAGAAAAAGGCTGGAAAAGATTGGGTTCTATCCTTTTGAAAAAGGAACAGAGCTTTCTCTTCGAATTCCTGAAAAACCCTCTATCGCTAGAGCTACGCATTTAACATGCATAATATTTCGACCTTTTTTGGGCTGTTAATTGAACTGTATGATCGCTGTAATTTTACGCCAAGCGAGATTTATAATGTGGATGAGACAGGCATCACTACAGTCCCAAATAATTACATTATATAGACGATTTTTTATCTTAATTCCACTTTGCCCCGCATAGTGTTCCACTTTGCCCCACAGAAGGGGCAAAGTGGAACAAAATTTAAATTTTTTTAAAAAAATTGTATAAGAAAAAACCTTTATCCTAGAAATTTCAAATTATTGTCATTTTTTGACAACATAACTATCGTTCGACTGCCAACATTATTTTACCTTTTTTTCAAATAATAAGATTGTAACTTCAAAAAAATCAAATTTTATTCCGCTTTGCCCCACTCTCCCCTACTATTTCTTACATTTTTAAATACTTACTTAGGTATCTTTCAATTTTTGTTTCAAATCCATTGTGTTAGCTTTATTAATTTATAGACGAATACTATAATTAATTTTAAAGTGTTTTTAACATATTGTGGAATTTAATAGTAAAAATACAAGAAGATAATATACGAAACTCTCATTAGGTTCTTCAATATTCCAAAATATTAAAGAAAACCATTTTTGTCTGCTTAACTTAAATTTGTAAAACATTTCTATAAAATGTTCATCTATGATCATTACGGCAATCAAATAATATGATTTATTCAATTTTATTATATTTTTGTTATTCCATCACAATATACAAAATTTACCAGGTTCTTATTACGGATATTAAAGGGAGCTCGGTGCCCTTGTTTTGTAATTTTGAAGTTAAAGTGGTACATTAAAAGCAGCGAATGAGCTTATATTTCTATTAACCATGTCGTTATGTGCTTTTATCTTGCTAAAAACAAGCTAAAGCTTTTAAATCACGTCTCAATAATTAAACATAACAGCCCTAATTATCTTTTTCCCTGGGTAATCACTTTTTAGGTGAATATTTTAACAATTTACTGATGAAGAAAACCAGTTTTCCCATTTTCGTCTGTCTGTCGGTCTATATGTTGACGTGAAGCCTCCTCCGTACTTTCTAAATGCAATAAATTAAATTTTTTATAAGATATTTACATTCCGCGCTCTCTCAGGCGATAATTTATTATTTAAGCAAATTTCTGCATAGAGGGCTACTGAATCATTGTTAATCTATACCGGGTGTCCCATAACTTATGAGCCGTAGAGTAACTGGTGATACTACACATTAAACTAAGCCAATTATGTCTTATAAGTTTTTTTTTTGATAATTAAAATATTAATTTAACTATGTACTATGTTTTTTTATGCTTTGGGATTTTTAAAGGAAAATATTTCGAAAACCGTTAAAGATATAAATATCAATCAAAATGACAGCGAAGTTGTAGATGAGCAATCCATCCTTAAGGATACCAATCCATATTCGACAATATATTATCTAAAATAAGTTAGTGTTTAAATCCAATATCAATTTAAAATCCAAAAACAAACGAATTTTGGCATAATTTTTTTGAATCGTTTAAAAAAATGTAGAAATACTGGGAAATTTAAAGTTTATCCAATATTATAAAAGTAAACTTTAAAATAAACAATAAATAAGAGTACTTATATAATATAATTTACACATTTTACGAATTTAGTGGTATCTTAAAAGATTTGTAAAAACGTCCTTTATTTGGCCAAAAATATGGCTATACTAGTGATAGTTTTATTCTAATAAACAACATGATAAAGGTTTAGTTAATAACTGAAAGTTTGGTCCGTAGATAATATCAGTAAAAAAAAAGGCACTTTAAATATACAGGGTGTGTCAATAAGGTGTCTGTCTTAGATAGCACCTAAACTATCAAAGATAGGGAAAAAAGTGTAATACAAAAGTTAAAGGGTTTTTTAGGATACATAATATAAAAATATTTTCTAATCTACAGGGTGGTCCTAAAACGTGGTACTGAATAATGAAAAAGAAAATTAAATGGGACACCCAGTATTATTTTGTAGAATATGATTCAATGGAATAAGGACTTTGCAACCCTATTAAAATTTTTGAAGTGAAATGCAATGTTGCCAAGTAATTAATTTTTTTCCGAAATTTTAGTAATTTTAAGGGTATCGTAAAAAAATCATAGCAACCTGTGGATTAACCCTAGGCAAATATAATTTACGTTGTAAGTACTTTAAGGTACGATATATTGATTTATAATAATGTTTTTTAAATCTCTTATACAGAGCGTTCATTACAAGTTGGACAACTCGATAGTTTTAAAAATGCCTTATTTCAATTTTTTTAAATGGGACCCCCCTAATTTTTTTAGGGAAAATAATTTATCTTTCGGAAACCTTACTTTTTTGTTAAACATGTCATATATCTAAATATCATAGTTTTTGAAATATTTTAGGATTTGTCTTAACTCAGGGTAAAAAAGGAAAGTTCTAATTAAACTATTTAGTCAAGATTGCTTTGGAACAAAAAATAAATAATTTTTTTTTGTCACAGCTGTCATTGCAAAATTATTTCGCCAACATTTTGTGCTTTATTACTGTTTAAATTTTAGTTTCCCAAACTAACTTTATCGAAATAGAAAAATGTGAGTTATGATAAAGTTTGTTCAGGAAACTAAAATTTAAACAGTAATAAAGCACAAAATGTTGGCGAAATAATTTTGCAATGACAGCTGTGACAAAAAAAAATTATTTATTTTTTGTTCCAAAGCAATCTTGACTAAATAGTTTAATTAGAACTTTCCTTTTTTACCCTGAGTTAAGACAAATCCTAAAATATTTCGAAAACTATGATATTTAGATATATGACATGTTTAACAAAAAATTAAGGTTTTCGAAAGATAAATTCATTTGCCTAAAAAAATTAGGGGGGTCCCATTTAAAAAAATTGAAATAAAGCGTTTTTAAAACTATCGAGTTTTCCAACCGGTAATGAACGCTCTGTATAAGAGATTTAAAAAACATTTTTATAAATCAATATATCGTATCTTAAAGTACTTACAACGTAAATTATATTTGCCTAGGGTTAATCCATAGGTTACTATGATTTTTTAACGATACCCTTAAAATTACTAAAATTTCGGAAAAAAATTAATTACTTGGCAACGTTGCATTTCACTTCAAAAATTTTAATGGGGTTGCAAAGTCCTTATTCCATTGAATCATATTGTAGAAAATTATACTGGGTGTCCCATTTAATTTTCTATTTTATTATTCAGTACCACTTTTTAGGACCACCCTGTAGATTAGAAAATATTTTTATATTATGTATCCTTAAAAACCCTTTAACTTTTGTATGACACTTTTTTCCCTATCTTTAATAGTTTAGGTGCTATCTAAGACAGACACCTTACTGGCACACCCTGTATATTGATGTTACTACTAGCTACGACACTATTTGATAGAATCTTCTCATAATTCACCATAGTAAAACAATTTTTATTATAACATTCGGACAATGATAAATTACATACACACTTTATTCTCAACATTTTTATTACTATAACTTTGAAGGTAGATATTTAACTTAGACTAAAAGTAATTTATATTGTGTTATCAACTATCCAAAACTATCAAAAAAGAAATGTTATAGACAGTTTTGAAAAGCTGACTTTGTATTACTAGATCCAAGTTTTCTAAATTGATGAAAGTTGTAGCAGAGATATCGAAAAACTTTCCTATTTTGGCATGGTAATATATTATTTCAGTTTAGTAAATAATATACACTTATAAACAGAATATAGTGTGTGTAGGTAGAATAAAACAGAATATAGTATATGGGTAGAATATTATAATTTAATGTTGCTTGTTTAATTCATAAAATTGCTGATAAGTAAGACTCTTGTTCAATATGAACATAAAAGGTTTTTCATTAAATATTTTTATTTCTTTCTTTCGTTTTTAATTAACTTTTTATTTAAAAAATGAAATATCTACAGGGTGCTACAAATTCGTGTGCGTACAAGGGGATCTCGAAAATGGTAAGAGATACAAAGATGGTTAAATTGTAGCAAAGTTGCGTATTTTGGTGCTTCATAATTTGGTGATAGAAAATTTTAAATATTCCAAGCACCTTCGGAGATATCCGAAAAAAAATTTTTTTGAGTGTTATTTTTGAGGTGGGAAGAAAACAAAAAACACTTTCTCATAGCCATTTTTTATGTTCGATAAGATAGCGTGATTAGTTTTTGAGTTTGACGTTTCGTTCTTTAGATACCAACGTCAAGTCAATTTTTTTAAATACGGACCTGGAGTTTTAAAAACAGTTTTAGGGATATCAAAGCTTTAGAAATTTAATATTATTTTAATATTTTTAAAATTTTAACGTTTTGTCATCAAGCTACACATTATTAGTAGGTATTTCAAATTATTTATTGTCAATGTCATTTATTATCCTTTCTCTACTATTACGACCCTGGCAATTATTTTTTGGATTACTTAAATATTAAATTACATTACAGGAAGTTACGGTGTATAGGCCGTTTATTATTTTAATAAGATTTACCTTAACAATACTCCAGGAAGTAAGTTTTTAAGAGATTCTATTAGTATTTTATTAATATAACAAAATCTATAAGTCCTATGGTTTTTGCCTTAGACCTAGACCGAAATACTGTAAAACAAAAATTAATGCTCCCGAGTGAAAAAAGGTAAGTCTAATTATGTTACTGTTATGCGCTTATCTTTGTTTCAAAAGCAATTTCAATATTGTTTATTGTTAATACGGCCTGATGATGCTAGTTTCAGGTGAGACATTTAACAAAAATACACAGACAGAAAAATATTTGAGGTCGAGACTTTGTGTCTTTTTTCTTACAAAGTATCATCCTCTTTAAGTAAAAATGGACTGATTCTTCAAATCAGAATTATTTTTTTAGTTTTGCTCTATTTGTTCAGGGCCGTAATGGTGTAAAAAAATAATTTGAAAAAATGTGTTATTAGATGACAAAATGTTAAAATTTCAAAAACCTTTAAATTATATTGAATTTCTAAAGCCTGGAAGTCCCTAAACTTGTATTTAAAATTCCAGGTCCATATTAAAAAAAAAGTGACTTGAGGTTGGTATCTAAAGAACAAAACGTTAAATTTGAATTCTAAAAACGTCATCTTGTAGAACGTAAAAAACGGCCATGAACACGTGTTTTTTGTTTTTCCCCAAGTCAAAAATCAAGACGCGAATAATTAAAAACCAAAACTAAAAGTTTCGGTTTTTTTCGGATATCTCCGAAAGTATTCGGAATATTTATAATTTTTTTTTAACAAATTATTAAACCCTAAAATACGCAACTTTGCCTCAATCTACCCATCTTTGTATCTCTTACCGTTTTCGAGATCCTCTTGTACGCCCACGAATTTGTAGCACCCTTTATAGTTCCGTTTAACATTATTACAATAAAAAATTTTAAAATCTGGTGATTACAAAAATATCGTCATCTAGCGGCGAGGGTTATAACAAAAAATAGTAGTACAAATTTTAAATATTACTATAAGATAAGCTCTTTCTAACTAGTTCAAGTTTGTTAAATTTGTCAAAAGGCAAACCGGATCAAAAGGTAGTAATGTACACTTCTTATTCCAAAGAATAAAACATTACATTTTTGACATATTTATATTTCGCATACCTATGATGATATTATATAATATTTTTAATCATAGCTCTAGAAACTTAAAAATAATTTCCAGTGCTTTCGCTTGGCCGATTACGTATTATACTTCAAAAAGTTGTGATAAACGATTTCTGAGTTATGGCCGGCGTCCATTCTTCTTAGGCCACCCGGTACATCTTATTAAAAAAAAATTAATTACGGGTCGGGCATCCATGGTCAGGGAGCGTGTTTACGAATCATACTTATATCTTACATGGAACAAACTGGTGGAATAATTGATTGTTATTTTTTTTTTTTAGAATTCTGTATAATAGAGGAACTGGTCCTAATATGGGCCCCCATTTTGTTTTTTTGGATTAACTTTCTTATTTTTTCTTTCTGATGATATGTAAAATGGAATATGTACGTTATAAAGACCTAGTAATTAAACCCCAGCATTAATTTTTCTCAAAAACGTATAATCTATAAAAAAATAAATAAAAAAATAGTGCACATTCTTGACTTTTGCCCAGAGGGTATGGAATATGGGCCCCTTCAAAAACTGTTATTAAAATGTAAAGAAAAACAAAAATTTTTCAGCAAAAGAAAATAAAATAAACAAAAGGTGTTACAAAACTAGCCCCCCCCCCCCTTGATTATACTTCTGGATGCGCCACTGGAACACTGTTGCACTTATGCCCATAAATGACACAAAAAACATTGGAGTTCTCCCAGTATCTTAAGAAAACTGTTAATCATAAAATAAGCATTTTGCGCACTTGCTTTCTTTCGCACAAATTTTCGAGCTGTGCCTGGTGAGGACCTGGATTTCCTTCAAAAATGTTCATATAATCCAGTTTTGTCTGAATATGGGCCCGGCCCACAATCACATTTATTAAATCTTACAATAAAATCAAGTAAATTTTAAAATAAAATCTAGTAAATCTTACAATAAAATATAATAAATTTTGCAATAAAATATAATAAATTTTACAATAAAATCTAGTAAATCTTACAATAAAATATAGTAAGTTTTACCATAAAATTTAGTTAATCTAACAATAAAATCCAGTTAACCTTACAATAATATCTAGTAAATCTTGAAATAAAATATAATAAAGGCAAATAAAAATATAATATTACTTATTAGAAAATATCGTAATATGTAATAAAAATATTCATAAATTTTAATTGAAACTATTATGAAGGTAACAAACTATAATAATAATAATTTATATTACCTATAGTACATTGTATACCTAGTAGGAAAAGCTAAACATTCCCGGACGACCGTGAAGATTGTATGTCGATACGCAAGCCGAGACTGATAATACGGAGTCTGGGAATGTGGCTTTTCTACGAGGTATACATACTATTTTTCAGTTAATCGAAAATTATTAACACGTTTGCTGCCACCATAAGAGCGGCTAGTGCTTCCTGAGGGGCCACGGCAAAATAAGAGTACAAACTAATTTAGAACAAGTTTAATGGCTTTAGGATAACATATGAACATAAAAAAACACATTTTTTTGCAAAAAAAGTCCGTGTGCACCGGTGCTACATATGGCATGTGGGTAATCATACTTTACTTATAAGCCATAAGCCAGCACGGGTGATCACGGAAAAAATCTTGCCACTCCTCATCTGATCTTTCAGCTTCAAAACGCATTTCTTTCGCAGTTAATGATTTTTTCCAATAGCTTGAAGCGAGCCTCGGTCGCTTTGTATTGCCATCAGTACTTGTAGATGGTTGTTCGTCCATACTGAACTACGAAGTGCTGAAATAACGAAAAAAGCCTAGTAAAAACTACACATTCTTAGGCTAAAATAACGTACCTGTCTCTCCAGATATTATGTCCAGAAATATTAAACTTTTAACATATAAACAAACACAATAACCACACAAAATCATAAGCAAGTGCACACTTACAATCTCTACTAACAGCGGCAAACGTCTGACTTAACGATATTTAAACGATTCCATCCACAAGCGTCAAATATAAGCAATTAGTCAGACAAATATTGAAATTGATAGGTGAGTATTCCTACCAGGCCACCATCACAATATAAAAGCTTTACTAGGAAGCCGGTAAAAACACCAATCATTTCAAATACGTGATGCCAATGTGAGTAATGTGTGCCTGTGTTACACCGGTGCTACACATGGCAGCCAACGTGTTAAAAGGACATAACTTATTACAGTCAATTTTGAAATAAATATTATTAACTTCGTTCACAAATAAAGGATGCCATTAAATATTTGTGTTGTATAACTATGAAAATACAGTAATATTGAATTGTTAAGCTTAACACATTTTAGTTTACAAGTAGCCGTACAGCAATAATATTTCCTTACAGTACTATAATAAATATTTCCCAACAGTTGTTTTCCGTTTTCTAGCAGCAACTAAGTGTAAGGAAATATTGACTTTTCTTTCAGAAATGTTATCAAAAATGTCAATATTATTATTTCCGATCGATTTTCGGAAAAAATATTATCCGTCACTATAGGAAAAACAACTATAATATTATCCTGGATTATGGTCCTATATACTACTAAAAACGCAGGAAATAGAATCACTACAAAATTAAATCCAGTCCCTTAATTAGTTGTAGTAGTGATATTTACAATCTATACATCTTTTATCTTCTTCTATTCGAATTTCTTTAATTATTATTATTATACGGAACACTAAAAGCAGCTTAATTTTAATTACATACCGTTTTTACAATCCCCGTCTTGTTTGCAAGAAATTTCACCAGCTTAATTAAAGGATCATAATAATAATAGCTTTAACCTTATTGCCCAATTATTCTCTTACTTTATGTAAATACTCAAAAGCTTTTAAATTATTTCGAAATAACGTTCAGTTCTTTCTGGTTTGTTCGCGATAATACGTAGATTTAATAATGAATACTGAACAAAATAGTTGTAAATTTTTTTAAAACAATTTCGTAGGCAGATCATCATCCTTCTTCACTTGAGAGTTTTAACTGTTAACAGTCTAGTGCAGGAAGATTTGTTTAGCATTAAGAAGTGGTGTGACTGTAGCTTACTTTTCTTTAGCATCTCTAAAACCGATTTTTCAAATTTTAAATTCAAATTGAATGATATTTTATTGAAGCGAGGTTGTTGATAAATAATCTGTCGGAGAATGAATTTCTTGGCTTACTCATTGACAATAAACTTAAATTCGACATGCACATTAAGAAATTATGTAAGAAAATCTTTTCGGGTTATTTTGCCATCAGAACTATAAAGAACGATACAGATGGCGCTCCGTGCCACATCTTACTGGTGTGTCCCACCACTGTGCTGCCATAAGCAGCTTTGAGTTCTCTTTGTTTTGTCGGATCCTAGCTCTACTGATGAGTCATGATATGACGAAACGCGTCTAGGGATGGATCTGACGAAATAAAGAGAAATTCTTCTTCTGTATTCTTGTTTTCGGTTAATAAACCGATGCGAGTTAGCGCTGCCTAGCGGGACTCCTGTAATTGTGACGAATGTCTTTACAGGAGATTTCCTCTTAACATTTTTACTTATTTCTATAAGTTTGTTAGAGGTGCTGGTATGCTCAAGAGTGTCTAATAACGATACAGATGGCGCTCCGTGCCACATCTTACTGGTGTGTCCCACCACTGTGCTGCCATAAGCAGCTTTGAGTTCTCTTTGTTTTGTCGGATCCTAGCTCTACTGATGAGTCATGATATGACGAAACGCGTCTAGGGATGGATCTGACGAAATAAAGAGAAATTCTTCTTCTGTATAAAGAATGAGTTAAATACATCCAATAGTAAGAAACGCTTACTTTTCCTTGGTTAAGACACACTTACGCCATGGCGTCTGTTTTTGGGGTGGTTGCTCGAATACCTTATTTAATTCTGTGTTTGTGCTGCAGAAACGAGCAATTAGAAATCTTTGTGGTGCTAAGCCACGAGAAACTTGCCGACCTTTGTTTGTGTCTCAGAAAGTTTTAACTTTACAATGTATTTTTATATTTTAGATCGTATGTCTTATGCACAAAAAATACACGTTGTATATTCGTTCCTTACCAGTAGTTCCTACAAGTAGCTCTTATACCATTAGGCTTCCAATTCCTTCATCAATATTGACTAAGAACTCTATTTTTTATATTAGTAATAAACCATTTGATAGACTGCCTATAACACTTAGAAAAATTTTTGATTACAGGATGCATGGATACCTTATGGACAATGCAGTGTGATTGTGTGATGAATACCATTGCCTGATTGTTTCTATTTTAAGTGTTATCTTTGCATATTTACAATTCTGCCCTCCATAGCCAAAACGCTGTATTTGCAAAGAAGTCCAAATCGAGTAAATTCAGTTTTTGTTTAGATATCTGGCCGATGTAAAGTATACGGAATTTTGTTTTGTTTTTTGCTTAATTATATTTAACTAAAGTCATAGAATTCATATTTACACATAATATTTGCACAAAACTCCTTAATTACTCCTTAAAATTGCTGTATACTGCGTTCTTGCCTAAGTATTCAATAGAAATTACACTACTTCTGCTTAGGAAGTATGCGATGCTGCACTTTTGCTAAGTATTTTATTGATTTACGATTTACGGCATCTTTTATTTATATTAGCGATTGTCTATGTAAAAACGGAAAAAATTAAAAATTGATACTTTTTTTAATAAATGCTTTTATTAGTAGCTAAAATTAAAGAAGCGACCTAAAACTACAAGTTGAGGAAATATTCTTTTTATTTGTATTCTAGTAGATTATTTATCAGTGGGTATGGGTATATTTAACCAAAAGTCTCTTCTATTTTGTGGTAAAACTTGGTCAAGATTTTTCAGTATGTTATCCCTTTTTTCCATAGGAAATCCACTGGGCTAATGTAAATACTCGGGAAGTTTCAAACTATTTTTTAATGCTTTGACGGTCAAAAAATCGAAACAGTTCAACGGCTCCATTTCTGAGTAAGACGTCTTGTAAAGCAAGTTATAAGTTCCTCGTATAACAGTTACTTGAACAATGTTTTTTAAATATGTGCGATTTGGCTGCTTTAATTTTTTTTGAGAAGAATGATTTGCCCACTGAAAGAAATCACTGTGCTTGATTTCTTTTATGTCAACTTTTCCACTGTTTGCAGATTGAACTGCCTGAATAAAATCTGTGAAATCATAGGTCTTACCCTGTTTTTTTAAAGATAATTCAACCTGATGGTGAAAACTATCTGCCGACATCGACATCGGTTCGACATCATTTTAAACACACAATAAAATCAACCAACTACTGGAACAAATATAACAAACTAACCTCATTTAATAACTACTACCTGCCAATAAGATTTTCTTGACATATTACTTAGCCAGAACGCCGCATTCCCAGCCTGCTTAGAGAAAACGTGGCAAGTAAACTTCTACTACGGCGTTGTGCCTAAGCATTTTTCGGATAATGCATTTATCCTAAGTATCGAAGCGCATTTTTGTATATACGGCATAAACTATGATGTGTTTTATGTATTTAGGTTCGATTTGCGGCATTTTTAGTAAGCAAAAGGGGTTGATATTCATGTTTGGACCAAAATTATGTAAAAAAATAATTTTTTCAGTTTTAAGCAGATACGGCACTTTCGCTAAGGACGGCAGAATTATTGTCTCAACTTGTTTTGATTTGTGAGTTGGTTTTTGTCCATATTAATGTTGTGTCCTTCCTGCATTGACCCAGAGCCTATTTTCCATATTGGTAAGAGACTATTCAATGGTCTGCCAATAGCTCTTGAAGGAATTTAAATTTTTTTTTATTTTAGGATGTTTTACTTATTGTTGTTTTAGATGGATATATTTAATGTTATATTATGTTGTTTACTTACTCATTAGATTTTATATAATTTTGTAAAACTGTTATAGATGCATATATATTTTGTTATATTGAACAAATTAATAACATATTGTACCATGTACTTATAATAGTAGTTTGTACAACAAGAGTGGATATGATGTCCATATCGCACGAGGAAGTAAATTGAGCACGACGCCGTAGGCGCAGTGCTCAAAGTTCCGAGCGCAATATGGACAATCCACTCGAGTTTTACAGTATATTTTTTCTACGACTTAACTGCCGAACTTCATGTTAAGAATTTTAAAAAATTATTTAAATTAGGCATCATAACTTGTCTTTTAAGTTGGCCATAAACTTGTGAGAACAATAATAAAAAACAAAATGACAAACCCATGGACCAAAGTACAATGTAACATATTTATCGATTTGGGTAAGTTCTTATATTTATACAAACTCACTTTTGAATATATCTATATTTCTCACATTCGGCTTTTTGCAGAATAACAGACAAAAAGCGATATGTATTAATAAAAACGAACAATTTATTTTCTCAATCAAAGGTATTTTAATTAATTGTTTTACTGAAATGAACAGAAGAAAAAAAGGTTTAATCGGGTTTATTTCTGCTTGCGTAAGAATTATAACTCCGAAAGTGCAACCCAATAGCTGTAGAATTCGTTTTAAACAGTTAAAAATGGATTTTGTGCATTAATATATATCGCAAATTTACAAACTAGCAACACTGTTAAAGTAGAAAGAGACGTGCCAATACTGTAAGTAGAAATAACATAACCTTAAAAACTTTAGTAAAAAATGGATCTTTTTTTCAGAAATTTGTGGAAAGTGTCTTTTCCGCCCTTGACGGCTTGCCCGAACTCCGCTTTGCGCCGTTCGTGCAACTGCCGTCGCGTGCGGAAAAGTACCACTTTCCGCACTTGTAAGGTATATAACTATTTCAGTATTGTGTGCATTCGTGGAAAATTTCTTTAAAAATGGGAAATTTTATTTTTAAAGGTCGCAACGCTATGCAGCACTGAACAGTAAAAATATGAAATTTTACCTTACAGTTAACCGAAATAATCCACTTTTCCAATCACTTTAGTGTAAAAGAAACAGCAAATGTGGGAGCAGAAAAATGTATTTAAAATAGCACGGCATGATTGAAAGGCATACTTTATTATGTATTTGCTACTTGTGAAGGTAAAACTACATTATAATATAATACAGATGTACATTTTCGGCATGCTGTTTCGTTTTAAAGATAATAGGAAATTTGTATACAACAATACCTGGCCCATCTTGTGATTAAATAACCCGAGTGCTTCGTGAAAGGAATGAAAATTCAAATAAATTAATTTCGTTTAAAAATAAATTGAATTGCTGAAGAAAGGAGAAAGTGTTCCACTCTGGTGAATTGTATGGAGGGTGTTTCGAGAATTTGACATAATTTACTTTTAAAGTGGACACTACGAAAGGAAAGGCATTTTAAAAATTTTACTTCCTAAAATAAAATACCAAACGTCTTAGGCACAATATTTGAATTCTTTATATTTATCTGACTGAATTACTCACTTATTACTTTTTGTATGTTCTCCTACAATTAACCATCTCAACTTTTTTTCTATTTTAGTTAAGTGGATCCGATCGCGTTAAAATTTGTCATGTAAAATTGCGACTCTTTTTAAACAAAACAACTAAGCACGATTTCCTTTGCATTCGTCAGTTAAAAGGTGGTAAAAAAATATTTTAGAGAACATTAAAATTATTATTTAATAACATTGTATTAAAATTATTTAAAATATTTTTTTTGTATAGGAAATAACTTTCGCACAGTCTTCAATATCTGTATAGTCCAAATTTAAAATAAAAAAAAATTCATTATCTAATAAATATGTCCAAGATTCGGGTCAAGAGAACGCAATGTTTTTGGTCTAATTTAATATACAGTGACCGGCAGTGGCGTTTAACCCCACTCATCGCTATTCTACTTGCTCTAGCAGCAACGATGCAATTAGACAGGTTTAGAAGAGACTATCAAAAATTAATTTTTATTGATGACTCAGCATAAAAGCAAAAACATTCTCGTCGAAATATCTACACCGGCTAACTCGGCGTCATCATGTGTGAGTATACCGTATTGGTAGACAATGCCCCAGGGAACCCATTACCTTTGGCGTCCCTGTGTACTTTAATGCAAAAGATAGATGCACCACTTTGTCCGCCTGCCGCTAAAAAACTTTTTTCTATTTACTTATACGGACGCTAAACTCTCTACTTTATTAATAATTTTAATATTAAAACCTACGATGACATTTTAAATCTTGTTTGTCGATTTGTTATTATGTATAGATATATAGATACAAACCGTCTTTCATAGAATAATATCTTTTAGCCCTTTGCCGATTACTGAATAAGAGCAGAAATTATTTTAATCTACTTTGGAAATGTTTTTGCATTATATTTTTGTTTAAGATTATTTGTTTCTTCTTATGATAGAATACATTTTGAAGAAGGATTTTGTCGTTACTCTTCAGCTTGACTATAAAAATATTTAACCCGGTCTGACCCTGAGGACAATAGATCTTTATTAAAAAAATATAAAGTTTAAAATGTCTGATTCTGAGTTTTCTCTGACTCCACCGGAATTAGTAGAAGCAGCGAAAGTAGCGTCACAAAAATTATTGCCAGCTAAATCGCGCAAAATTTACGAAAACGCGTTTTCAAGATTTATGGAATGGAAGATGAAAAAGGCATGCAGTTCTTTGTCGGAGACGGTGTTATTGGCCTATTTTTCGGAACTGACACAACAACAAAAGCCATCAACAGTGTGGTCGAATTATTCAATGATTAAAAGTATGTTACAATCCAATAATAATGTAGACATTTCAAAATATTTCAAACTAATTACATTTCTAAAACAAAATGGGAAAGGTTACACACCCAAGAAATCTGCGATTTTTACGAGTACAAATATTAGTGATTTTTTAAATAATGCTCCCGATGAAGTTTATTTAATGGCCAAGGTTGTTGTTATACTTGCGATTGCAGGAGCTTGTCGAATTTGCGAAATCAGCCAGGTAACATTAGATGATATTGAAGATTCGGGAACGTTATTAATTGTGAAAATTAAGCAAACAAAGAATGATGTCAACAGGAGATTTGTAAATACTGAAAAATATATTAAATTTTACCGAATGTACATTGTACATAGCCCTTCGTCCAACAGCAGCAAAGGATCGCCGCCTATTTTATGCATATCACAATGGAAAATGTATCAATCAAGTTGTGGGTAAAAATCAGTTTTATAAGGTACCCCAAACAGTAGCTAATTTTCTTCAACTTGAAAATGTTACCTTATACACGGGTCATTCATTTCGAAGATCGTCTGCTACACTTTTGGTTGAATCTGGGGGAGACTTGTTGACACTCAAGAAACATGGCGGTTGAAAGTCATCAACGGTCGCTGAAGGGTATGTTGATGAATCGGTAGCACACAGGATAGAAATAGCTAATAAAGTGTTTAGAACCTGTGGCAGTGCTGAAAGAACACCCGATTTGCGACCAGGTACATCAACGGCAGTTGTGTCCATGGCAGAAAATATAATTACAACACGAGAAAATTCGACTGTACCGAATAGTAAAATGAACATGTCATGCATGCAATGCACATTTAATAATTGTACTTTTTGATTTAAAGAAAATGTAACTTTTTGTATAATAAAATATTCTAAAATTAAATATCTACCTTCACTTATGTGTGTATATTATATCCGGGAAAAAAGTAATCACTCTTTTCCCGGGGAAAAAAGTAATTTCACAAAAAGCCACGGTTACTAAAAAGAACGGTTGTCTGGTAACTTCTAACCAATTAGAGCCTGCCTGCTGATGACGTCACAAAACGTCTTTGTTATACGGGTCTATTATGAATGCAACAGACAAAGAGAGACAGATACGCCTTTCTATGAAATGAACATAGCACGGTATATATATTTGATCATTTTTTGAAAATTTTGGTATTTATGGACCTAATAAATTAGTTTTCTTATTTCTGGAAGCGAATTTTATAAAAATAAAATTGAACTAAAACTTGGACCGTAATATTAAATATTCAGTTTTCTGTTTTTCTTTTATTGTAGGTAGATAAGTCTACAAATACAAACCGAGCACAGGGTGCAATTTTATTTTACTCACTTTAAAGTTTACTTTAAAAAAATGTACGAGTTGTAGCTGTTGTTATCAATGTTTATTTTTTTAAATATATATAAATTTTGTTTATTTCTTATAAAACCTATATTTTATTGTTCTGTACAGATAAAAAAGTAAATAATTATTGTTTGAATACAAAAATATTTTACTAAAACTACTTTAATTTATGACAAAGCAAAAGGTAACAGTTGTACAGATCAACCATCAGTTAAGCTCAGAGACGAATCTAAGGGCGAATAAGCACCTGATGATTAATGAATTTAGTAGTACTTAGATAGTAGATGAAAAAACCTAGTTGTTGAATCCAATAAAATTTGGCGATATCATGACAATAAAAGTTTTTTTATGACTACAGCCACCCCACCCCCCAGACCAAAATACGTGCTTCGCTACTGATTAAGCCACATTATAAGAAAAACTACATCAATAAGTAATAAAATAGGTACACACGCACTAAACGAAGTCTCATAAAAATTCCCTTTGACGTCGAGGTTACATGTTTCGCTGCTACCTAAGCATCATCAGACCTAACTACAAAAAGCAAAGAAACACAAAAATAAAAACACCTGCATCATAACACACTAAATATTTGATGATGCTCAGATACCAGCGAAACATCCTGGACATAATGAAAAGAACATTTTATGAGTGGGTAACTTTGTGTGTGTATTTTATTACTTGACTTAAATCGGGTCTCAGTGAAAATTGACAAATATCAATTTTATTTATCAAAAAAAATGAATCCATTTTAGTGATGTATTGATTGAAACATACAGTTTCCTAACACTTAATTAGTTCACAAAAAATAAATAACTATTAAATTTTTTTTTTTTTTACCTTATATATTTTATTTATCAATATACGGGACATGCCCATTCGCACTGACCTCATAGTCCTTAGTATAACTAAAATAACCAGTGCACTACACAAATACAAACATTATTAAACAGCTAATACATCTTTTTTTTTTAATTACTAGTAGGTATTCTTTTACATTTCCAATGGTTGTAAATTTATGTTAAATAAATCACCCCTAAACCTGTTCCCCTTTTCATTATTCTATTGATTGGGGAATTTTCACTATACACAGTATATCTATTTGATTGGGAGTTAAAAACTTTGGGAAAATTTCCTTAACCTTGCCTTCTAAACCTTTATCTGTGCTGTCAATTTTATGTTTAAGGTTTTTAATTTTTTCCTGTAGAGTTCCTATTGTTTGTTTAGCTAATTTGGTTTTTTAAACATGCATTTTCTTCTTCAAGATCCCTGTACTTTTTAAATTCTCAATTTCAAAAACAGGGGGAGAAAGTCGAGAAAGAGTTTCTGTTTTTACGATATTAATTGTATTTTCTTCAGGTATCAGAAGATTAGAAAAAATTTCCTTACTTTCCTTTTTTTCTCTCTGATGGGGTCTTGTTGGTTTTATTTGGCAATACTATAATATGGGTATATTGCTAAAATTACAAAACTATGTTAAGTTTAAGTTACATTATATTTGTTTCTAACTTACCAGTTTTTTTAGCCTCTTAGGTTGAGAGTTGATTAATTTAGAGTGTATTTCGTCCTCAAATTGACAAGACTCAAAATGTTTACTGCAAATCTTTTTGTGGTTAGGGACGTTAGGGTTAAAGGTGTCTTTTCTACAACAAAGTTTAACCCATTGCTTTCTTACTATATGATTTTTAGGAAATGTAAAAAACCGCACTGCTTCTCCATCCCTCTTTGCGTTTGCTTGGCTGCTTTTACAGGTAGCGATACTACATATCGTCCCAGGCATCTTAAAAATACAAATAAAACAATTTTTACCTAATTCACTTTGAATGTGATTTATGTTTATTATTTACCTTTTATTGCACTATACTGATGAATATATTGATAAAATGTCTCTTTATCTTTAAACATAAGTCTCTAAAACACCTTACAACTTTGAAAATTCGCTAAAAACCACTTCAAAAACAGAAATAACAGAATAAACAATGCTAATTCTGTATACAAATGTCTGAAGAGACGTTTTGTGACGTAGGCGATGAGGTTTCGCCCGCCATGACACCAAGCTTACAAGGCAACCTATCTATCTAAAGACCTTGACAAAAAGCGACATTTTTTTACCTGTCATCAGAGATAAAATGTTAAACTTTTTTCCCGTCACAGAAAAAAAAATAAGCATATCTGGTTCCTATAAGAATAAAATATGTTACTTGTACTAATAAAGATTGTAAATCTTGTGATTAACAACAAAATTAGTATTGGCAACCAACAAACTCTTTGAACTAACAAACAGGTAGCTTGCTTACGACAAAAGTGACTAGTAACCAATGCCGTAATTGGTCTAGCAATAAAATATTGTATCCGTTACTAAATTTTTTCTTGATTCTATTTTAACTAACGTTTCTTATCAAGAAAAGTAGAATTTTGGTATGGTATACTAGGCCATTATTTAGAGTGTATCCGTTTCCCAAATATTTTTGAACAATCCAGGACAATCACCAAAGAAAATAGTTATTTTCCTAACAAGTGCGCAAAGTGATACTTTTCCGCACGCAAGTACAGTTGGACGAACGACGCGAAGCGGAGTTCGGATAAGTTCTTGCGTGCGGAAAAGCACTTTGCGCACTTGTTAGGAACAACATTTTTCCTACGAGCTTCATATCAGATAACAACAAAAATAAAAATATGATAATTTATTTAACAGTGTTTAAGCCTTTTTATGATTTGATAAAAATAAAAGTGTCGGTGTTTGTAGATTCTTGTGGACATAGAAACTGAGGAAAAATCTGACATCATGTGTCAAAATCGACATGTACATTTATTGTTGCTTGGCAATATTATAATCATTTATCACTATACGAGGTACTTAAAAAATACAGTTTTTTTCGTTTTAAGCTGAAATACAAATATCGGGAATTACGATTAAAAGATAAAAGAGAATACTCTTGCAACGGCTTCTCACATTGCCATAAAATAGTTTACAGCTACTAAAATAAATATAAATATTCCCTACCAAGGAGATTTTTGAATAGTTTTACTTTTCCGCACCCAGTGCGGATAAAAGTCTTATCCGCACTAGTGCGGAAAAGTGTAACTTTGCACACAAAAATGCGTGCGCAAAGTACTACTTTGCGCACGCTCGTAGGAAAATAATATATCTTATGGTACTGCAACATAAACCATCTTTTTCTTTTGAGTGGAACAGAAAAACTTAATGTGCTGTTAACTTGTGATAAGGACAACCCCAATTGCCTAAAAGCATACTTAATGAAAAAACTAATAATAGGATGCGGCGTTGGTCTATTTAGACCCTATCTTGACATGTTACATCATTAATCAATTAATTTAATTAAGTTGATCAATTTCATCATGGAGACAAGAGCAATAGTTCTTGTCAGCGATAATTAATCAAATTACATAAAAAACACTATTAGGTATACAATTTGCAGCAACCACAGGATACAGTATGTATATTACAGTACGAGGTTTGTAGGTAAAGGTCCTGTAACTTGAACCACTTTGTACCTTGGGCTGGTTAAATATTTATGTACCAGTTAACAGTAAAAATTCGCCTATTGTTTGTAAACTCCCTCTAGTCAAACAACTTTCGACCTAATTATTTGAAATGTCAGTTAACAATAAATGACGATAGTGATCGCATCGTGCCGAAAATAGTTCACAAAAAAGCAAGTGTTTTTTTTTTGGCCCGGCAAAAGGTATAAAACCTCTGAGACTTAAGTCATATAAATATATTTTTGTATTGTAGTATTATAATTTCTTACGTTCTTTATCATACTTTAGATGCCACGAAGCATAGAAGGCAAAAAACGTACCAAGCCTTTGCTGAAAAACTTGGATTCTGGAAAAGCTATCTTAAATAGGGTTTCTACCCGTTCCTCTACAAAACAATACCATGTTTCTAGAACTATCAACTTAGTAGCGAATTAGAAACTTTTCTTAAGGTCTCAAATGATCAGTTAATAAAAATTAATACAAGAAAGTCGGTAGTTTTACTATTTTCTAATGAAACTGCATAAGAAAACTTCTAAATATCATTAAGTTGAATCTCTGACAGGATGACGTCTTACACTAAACTTAAATTTAAAGAACATGTCAGGGTGTGATGGTGTGCCTGAAGAGTGCATTCTCAGAACTAAAAGGCTTATATTCTCATACACACTATTTGAATCTGATAACTAAAAAAATGTTGTGTGTGACTCTCTTGTTCTTTTTCATTATAACTACTGTGATCACATTTATGGGTCATTTTTGGATTCTGTCAATGTAAGGCGAATACAAAAAGTGCAAAATTGTTGTAGCAGGTTTGTATACAGACTACAACGGAGGGATAGGGTTTCGCACAAATTGAGTTGGCTTAATATGATTTTGAGGAGGTCTTTGCACCCGATATGTTTCTTTTATTATATATAATTAAAAATGTTTGCGGCGTGCAGACAAGAATAAAATTATAAAAGTTTTATGCCTACGCTGAGAATCGAACCCAGGACCTCTCGATTTAGCCTCAAGTGCGCTGTCAATTGCGCTACGTAGGACCCGATATTCTCTCACCAACTTCGGTCATATAACTTATTCACTTTTATGTTAGTTGTAACAGTCTAGAATCTCCTACAATCCACTGACCTGGGGAAGTTATAAGGGGAAAATAAACAACTTTTTCAAATACTTTTTTTCAAAAAACTTAAAAATAGCCGAGTTACAGAAGTAAAAAATCTAAGTGCGGGACTGGTAATTAAAACGTAGCCCTTTACTTTATATTGTTTTTCTCCGTTTTTTGTATTGTTAGTCATGCATTTAACGGATCGGTCGTCAGTTATTTATTTTGGCAATTCGCTGCGCGGTGTGGTTTTCTGAAGCAAGTTGATTGGTGAAAATGGTAAAATTTGAAAACAATGAACTAATTATGGTTCTAATTTATTGCGAGTGTCGTAAAAGTGCGGATGTTTCTTCTCTACACCCAGAAGTTTTCTTAATGTTATTCAACGGGCAAGTTAGGCAAAACCGAATTTGATTTGTAGTGTAATAAATAAATGTAAGTACTTTATTTTTGGGTTTTTTGAAAAAAGGTAAAAGGTAATGCCTTCTATACGCAGCTAAAAAGAAGTATTAACTTAGGAATCACCCTGTATAATTAAATTTAGAAGTCTATCGTGCCTTTACAAAAAGCTCAAATTTCGCAATGATATTCATAATGTGAATATCCGTAGAAAACATATTTGTTCTACTCCCACATGGAAATTTGCTGTTTCCTTTACACTTAAGTGGCCAGTAAAGTAGGCTATTCCAGTTAACTGTGCGGCAAAATTTTATAACAATCCTAGATAGGTAATGAAACTGACCAATCACAGTAGCCAATTACAGAGAAGCCATTGTTGTTCTTAAAAGTACTGACCAATCACAGTATATTATTTTTACTGAGGCTCCGCCTTCTTTTTCAAGACACTAAATTATATAATTTAAATGTATATGGTACAATATGTTATTAATTTGTTTAATATAACAAAATCTATACGCATTTATAATAGATTTATCAATAATGCAACCCGCTAAATGTGCATAGAAAATTAATTATTTCATGTAGCATCATTATTCAGTTGGTTTTACGATAATTAACTAAACGCTTCAATAGTCCAGACGTTAGAGCGTTTTACTCGTCGTGAGTTCGAGCCCGGCAACCTACAAACTTTTTTTTTTTACATTTTTTAGCATAAGGTCGTAGAAAAAATATACTGTTCAACTTGAGTGGATTGTCTGTGTCGCACTCGAAAGTTTGAGCACTCCGCCTACGGCGTCGTGCTCAATTTACTTTCTCGTGTGATATAGACATCATATTCACTCTTGTTGTACAAACTACTATTAACTATTCCCACTCACAGCAAATATTTTTTAAATTTATGTTATAACATAGCATCACTTATTAACAAATTCGAAATTTCTGATTTCTCTTCATCTCTAACTACATTTAAAAAAAAATTAGATCTAAATTATCCCAAAATTAAATTTTATTCCTTTATTTATGTGTTGCTCAAGTCCGTCTAGTACCTACCAATAGCATTTTATGTTTGCATTTTTACTTATTTATTTTCTCTTCTGTTGAATTCTTCTCGTCTATATGTTTGATATATACAGGGTGTCCGGTAACTTATGGGCCATAGAGCAACTGGAGATAGTATATATAAAAATATGTCTATTGAGCCAAATTTGCCCAAGTAAAATGTTAGACGTTAAAGAGATACAGGGTGTTGAAAGTAAAAATTAATTTTCGAAAAATGATGATAATTTTGGAACGGTTTAAGATATCGAATTCAAAATCGGTATAACTAGGTTTTCGAGAGTGAGAAATTCGAATTTGGTGTTAATTTCAAGATACTCCCTAGAGGGCGCTTGCTACGTGCTTCATGTTGAACTAATTCATCCATATTTTTTTTAACCGTGCAGTTACTAGTATTTATACTTTAAACTATAAAAGAACCTACCTTTTTACGTAAAAAAGGTACTCTTGGTCGATCTCGATATCTCAAGCCGTTACCCAGATTCTAGCGTCTGAATGTTCCATTGCACATTCGATTGATTCCTGAGAAATATTTAATTCACAAAGCGTGCCTTGCATTTTGACAAAATTTGTTGCGGTGAAAACTGTCATTATTTTTTACTTTTTCCCGTCAAAGGTACGTAAATAAAAAGTTTTTGCAATATCCAAGTACTGTAATCTTTTCAAATAAAAATGCCCAGGCTTAATAAGTTTTCTAACCGTGATTTACGTGATATGGTCTGCTTTTATGCACAAGAGAATTATAATAGTCGTGCTGCACTTAGAAGGTATGTAGAACTCTACCCAACCAGAATCATTCCAGACCGAAAAATATTTCAAAGAATATTTAATCAGTTAGGTGAAACAGGTTCGTTTTATGTCAAAAATCCTGGTGGACGACCGAAAACTATAACGGTTGAACAAGAAGAAGAGATCTTGGTTCGCATCGCGGAAAATCCTGAATTAAGCACTAGGCATTTGGAAGCTTCTACAGGAATAGGTAAATCGACCGTCTCAGAAGTCATCAATGCAGAAAATTTATTTCCTTACCATTTCACGCCCGTTCAAAATTTACTGCCAGGAGATTTGCCAGTCAGATCAGAATTTTGTCAAAATCTACTAAATAAGAATAACGAAGATCCCATTTTCCTGAGAAAAATATTATTTACTGACGAGGCAACTTTTACAAGACACGGAATTTTTAACTGAAAAAATAATCATCACTATGCTTTGGAAAATCCACGACTACCCAAAGAAGGACATTTTCAGCACGAGTTTCCGATAAATATTTGGTGCGGCATTATCGACAATTTCTTGATCGGCCCATATCAGCTTCCGCAGAGACTTAATGGAGAACAATATTTGCAGTTTTTAGAAAACGATTTACTTTACCTTCTGGATGATATACCTCTGAACATAAGACACAATATGTGGTACATGCAAGATGGTGCCCCAGCACACTTTGCAGTTCCTGTTCGAAATCATTTAAAACAGCGTTTTCCACATCGGTGGATTGGTCGCGGTAGCGAATTTCCTTGGCCACCGCGTAGCCCAGATATTAACCCGTTAGATTTTTATCTGTGGGGTCACATGAAGGATTTGGTATATGGTGATGAATCCAATACACGGGAAGAACTTGAACAAAAAATTTAAGAAGCCGCCATTGTTATAGGAGATAATCAAAATATCTTCCTGAATGTGAGACGTCATTTGTTAAAAAGCTTAAGAAAATGTATTGAAGTAAACGGTGGACACTTTCAACATTTACTAAAGTGAATTAAAACAAATTCTTAATAGTTTCCAATATTTTCATTTTGTTTTTTTTCTGCCTTTTTATCATCAAGTCCTAGAATCTGGGTAACGGCTTGAGATATCGAGATCGACCAAGAGTACCTTTTTTACGTAAAAAGGTAGGTTCTTTTATAGTTTAAAGTATAAATACTAGTAACTGCACGGTTAAAAAAAAAAGATGAATTAGTTCAACATGAAGCACGTAGCAAGCGCTTTCTAGGGAGTATCTTGAAATTAACACCAAATTCGAATTTCTCACTCTCGAAAACCTAGTTATACCGATTTTGAATTCGATATCTTAAACCGTTTTAAAATTATCATCATTTTTTGAAAATTAATTTTGACTTTCAACACCCTGTCTCTCTTTAACGTCTAACATTTTACTTGGGCAAATTTGGCTCAAAAGACATATTTTTATATCTACTATCTCCAGTTGCTCTATGGCCCATAGGTTACCGGACACCCTGTATATTGTATCAGGAGAGTCAACGATTGCGCGGAGTAATTTTATGCCTTGAAGATAAAATTTTTCGACAATAAGCTTTTGTGTTAAGGTATGGTTGGATATCAGGCACATTTTAAAAAATTTTTGAATTATACAGGGTGTGCCCAAAAAGTAGGGTGTCAAAAAGGTACATTTTTTTAAATGGGACACCCTATATATTGTATTAGTTTCTCATTCCCAGACAAAATTCCACGGTTATTTTGTAAATGTCATATGTCTAAATATAATAGTTTTTGAGATATTGACGTTTAATATATGGCATTTTCAGATTTTGACAGGCTGTAACATTGGAACGGTTCATCTTAGAGAAAAATGGTTTCCACCTTCCTGTCTTAATTTTTTATTATCTATCTAAAAGTTACAACTTCCGGTTTAACATGTTAAACCGTTAAAACCGGTTTTTTTGGTTTAACATGGTAAATCGGAAGTTGATTTCTTTGGAGAGAGAATAAAAAACTAAGATGAGAGGTGAAAACCATTTTTCTCTGAGATGAACAGTTCAATGTTACAGCCTGTCAAGGTCTGAAAATGCCATATTTTAAACCTCCATATCTCAAAAACTATCGAATTTAGACATATGACATTTACAAAATAACCGTAGAATTTTGCGGGGAATCAGAAATTAATACTATATATAGGGTGATCTATTTAAAAAAATGCACCATTTTTACACTCTACTTTTTGGGCGCACCCTGTATAATTCAAAATAGTTTTAAAATGTGCCTGATATCCAACCATACCTTAACACAAAAGCTTATTGTCGACAAATTTTATCTTCAAGTCATAGAATTACTCTGCGTATTCGTTGACTCACCCGGTACATACAAATAGTTAAAATGATCTGTCAGTGTTTCGTCGGTCTCAACAGCACCCATGTTCTCGTGGGAAGCTGCAAAAATGGGCACTTATTTTCTATTTACATTATTAAAATGTAAT
Source organism: Polydrusus cervinus (assembly GCA_935413205.1). Taxonomy (NCBI): domain Eukaryota; kingdom Metazoa; phylum Arthropoda; class Insecta; order Coleoptera; family Curculionidae; genus Polydrusus; species Polydrusus cervinus. Next base: position 52,492,570 of record OW284514.1, read on the forward strand.
TTTTCTTGAAATGAAAATAATAAATGTATTAATATTATCTTAAAGAGATTTATCGAAAGAGAAACAGCAGGAAACAGTGGCGTAGCTAGAATTTTAGTTCGGGGGGGGGGGGTGCAAATGGTTAGGGAAAGCAACGAACCAGCGCTGCAGGCAAATAGCCGAAGGCGAAATTTTTTTTGGGTGCCACGCCCAAAAAACCATTAAATATTAAAAATAAGGTATATTTTTTATTGAAAAAACAAAAATTAACCATAAACTAAAAGCACAACATATTTTTTTGCCTAAAATTAAACCATAATTCGTCGCCTTTTTTGATAAAATAAGTATATTGATTATTTCATATATCAATGTGGATTTTTTGATGAATACTTATTAATGCTAAACTTGTTGTACACTCTTCGCCTAAATGGTTTCTCAGATATGTTTTTAATCATTTTAAAGTGGAAAAACTTCTTTCTGCTGAAGCTGTAGTTACTGGGAGGATGATTTGTTATTTTATTTGGCGCGTTATTGATAGCGTTGCGTCAAAGATTTTTTATGTTGCCCAATTATATTTTATATTTTCTTTTTTTTTTGATTTCGGGAGGGGCCTGCTCACCCCCTCCCCCCTGTCAACGCCACTGGCAGAAAAGAACCTCTCCTTTAAAAATTGTGCTACTAAAAAATCTTTGAATAATAGGATTTATGTAAATATTTGACGAAATCATCAAAAATGTATTAGTACTTTATTTAGGTAGATACTTGATATCATTTTCCCTAGAAAATTATTTATTTAGTTGGGTTGCGCAGATGTTGTAAACATTTATTTATTCTGAAAAATGTGTTAGTTGTATGTTCGAAATAAATATCGTTTAGTTTCTTTTTTGCATTTTTGTATAGTGTACATTTTTTTTTCAACGTCCACTTTGTTATTAGTAACTTGCTGGTGGTTCAAGGTATATTACCCAAGGACCAAAGTATAGGATGAGTGTGTACCATTTACCAAAAAAAAGAAAATTGATTTTTGTCGAATTTTGACCCACTGAAATCCTTTTTCTTATTTTATAAGAAAAAAGACACAAAGTCTCGGCCGCAAAATTTTTGGTGTGTTTGTTGTGGTTACAGGTTTCGCCTTAAACTGGCATCATCAGACCTTATAAAACAGTTAAACAAAAATTAAAATTGTTTTTACAACAAACACACGTACATTTTAACAATGTTGTAACATGTTAAAAACAATTAAATATTATAAAATAAGATTTCCCGTCTATTTAAAAAAGCAAATTTGATGATGGTTTTGAAAAAACGAAACGTCAGAATAAAAGTCCAGTTACATTATCTTTTAGAGGAGAAAAAATGGTAATCGAGAACGTAAACTTTATTTTAACATACTTATCTGTTTAAATAGAGTAAAAAATAAATAAAAACGAAATCGATTTTTCCCAAATATACGTACATTATAGCAATGTACGTGTGTTCGTTGTAAAAACAATTTTAAATTTTTTTAATTGTTTTATAAAGTCTGATGATGCCAGTTTAAGGCGAAACATGTAACCACAATAAACGAACCGAAAATTTTGAGGCCAAGACTTTGTGTCTTTTTTTTACTAAATATCAAATATCAAGTCTCTTTGAGTAAAAATGGACGAATTCTTCGATTATTGAAATCCACTTCTTTAGGTATATAAGGTGTCCCAGATAAGAATACACTCGTATACCGTATAAGATACAGAAATGGTTAAATGACAAAAAAGTTCCGCCCTACTAAATTCTGCAATAGTGTGTTTCAAAATTTAAACAAAAGCTGAATCTTTTAGAAGATATTTGGGAAAAATCGATTTCATTATTATTTTTTTTCCTCTACAAAGTAATGCAACTGGACTTTTTATCTGACGTTTCGTTTTTTCAAAACCATCATTAAATTTGCATTTTTAAATAGACGGAAAATTTTATTTTATATTTAAATTCCCTTCTTCCTTTATAATTTAACGTCAAATTATATCTAGTATGAACTTGTATCTATAAACTTTCTTTTGTTTTCAATTTAAAAATAAAAAAATTAAATTTTCCAAATATTTAAAAAGCAAACTTGATGTGGGTTTAAAAAAATATCGAAATGTATTAAACATCTAAATACACCAACTTGTAGAGGAGAAAATATGGTAATCAGAATTTTATTTTAAAATAACTCTTCAAATAGAATCAGAAAAAAAAAACAAATAGCGAAAATTCGGTTTTGCCCAAATGCTTTCGGAAGGATCCGGAGTTTTTAAATTTGAAAACCTAAGTTGCAGAATTTAATGGGGCGCAACTTTTTTCTAATTAATCCATCTTCTACTTTGTCCGCCTGCAGCTAAAAGAACCTTCTTTTCTATTTAATTATACGGGCACTAAACTCTACAACTGTTTTTTAAAACACGGCATTGTATTACGGGTTGGCAGCGCACAGTGGGTATACTGCAGCGCGAACTTATTTGAATCTACAAATCCGTAGAAAAATTGGGGGATGCGATAAATGTTGCCTATACTGGTGTGTTGACTTAACGTATTTGGTTTATTGTTGCTTCGTCACGACTATCTTTTGGATTGAGTTGATTCCTTTAGATGGCGTTACTGGGTTTTCATCGCGTTTTTATTTCTTAAAAATGCCTTGAAAGCATAGTCTCGCTGTACTGGGGGTCGCTTACAGGTTATGGCTTTCTGATGAGTTCTAATAAGAACGAAACGGCCTGTCATTATCTACCTGTGCCCCAGGGAACCCATTACCTTTGGCGTCCCTGTGTACTCAATGCAAAAGATAGATGCACTACTTTGTCCGCCTGCCGCTAAAAAAACCTTCTTTTCTGTTCTGTAGAATGTAATGCTATCATTCATTTTGTTAGATATATTCATAAACGCGTATCACCCTATCATGCCTCATTCGTTTTTTTTAATTATACCAAAGCCAATAAATTTAGAAGAAGAAATAATATAATAATTTTAAATTGTAGAAATGCTTTTCTTCTGGAGAGGAGAGTAACGAATATCTAACTAAAAGACAAAACAAGTCGATGAATTTAATTTAAAATTCCTGACATTTCCTATTTAATCATTCTCATTATGCGACGTGAAAGACGTTGCCTCGAGTTGTCGCGAAAATATGGAAACTCCCCCGGATTTTTTATTTTTGTAAGACTTTTTAAATAATACCAATGACAATGTGTTTTCCATTTCACCGACAAACAATGTAGAAATATCTTTGTCAGAAATTAATTATTTTTAATTTAAAGGAAATATAAATGTAAGGTATAAAAGAGGTTTTTCATAAAGCGGTGTCGAGTTGTAATGTTAAATTTTTCTTCTGATTTATGTAACGTTTTTTAGAAATGGATATCAAAACAACCCAGGAAGCCAATTGTTATGAGTTTGTTAAAACTTAAAACCTCAGAAAGTCAATACGATCAAACAAAACATTTTTTTATAAGGAAAAATTAAAAGTTAGTTGGTCTGAGAAATACAGAATAATTATAATATTTGTGACAAGACCGATCAATATATCGTCACGTCAGCTCCTCATTTGGTAAAACATTGAGATACGTCAAGGAAATAATATAATATTATACTTCAAAAAATGTAAAAGTTACCGTAGCCTGATTCCTCTTATCAACAGTAATATATCGATAGAGGAGACGTCTTATCGGTTATACCGTTGTTTTTTACAAGAAATCAATTTTCTAATAAATTTTCACGAAATGTAATTTTTACTTACAATCTAATATGATCCCGAGAGCTTTAGCTCGAAGATCATTGATTATAAATAAAAATTACATTGAGTGAAAATGTTCTTAGGAAATCGAGTTTTGAGTGAAAAACGAAGATATGAAGATAAAAAGCCGCTTCTAGAAGTATACAGGGTGTCCCATAACTTATGGGTCGTGGAGTAACTGGAGATACTAGATACTAAGCCGATTAAGTCATATAAGTTTTTTCGGATTGTTACTTGTTCTAGAGATACAGGGTGTTGAAAGTAAAAGTTTATTCTCGAAAATAGGCCATAATTTTAAAACGGTTTATTAAATCGAATTGAAAGTTGACAATATTATGTTTTTATGAGCAAGAAATAAGAATTTGTAGAAATTTTTAAGTTTCAAACTAGAGGGCGCTAGTTGTATACACTGGGCTTCATAAATCTATGATTTTGTGTGTCACTTTTATTTTGTAGGGATTATAATATTTATTTATTAAACTTAATTTTTTCAAACAAAATATCGTTTGTTTGATATGTCTTATCGGGTAAGTACAAATATACCGAAGGAAGGAAAAATAGTTGCATTATTTTAGCTATCGCGAAGATAGCCACATATACCTAATAAGATCACCGTTACCAAGGTGGTTGCTATGAAAATTAGCGTTCTGATATACAGAGTGTGCCAGTAAGGTGTCGGTCTTAGATAGCACCTAAACTATCAAAGATAGGGAAAAAAGTGTAATACAAAAGTTAAAGGGTTTTTTAGGATGCATAATCTAAAAATATTTTCTAATCTACAAGGTGCTCCTAAAAAGTGGTACTAAATAATAAAAAAGAAAAGTAAATGGGACACCCAGTATAATTTTCTAGAATATGATTCAATGGAATAAGGACTTTGCAACCCTAACAACCGAAATTTTAGTAATTTTAAGGGTGACGTTAAAAAATCATAGCAACCTGTGAATTAACCCTAGGCAAATATAATTAACGTTATAACTGCCGTCACTATTTAATTAATAAAGTGATATTTTAACAAAGTAAATTATTCATATTGTTTTTTGTTAATATGTAATATCACAAAGTAACGGACTACTCAATCCAATTAAACTTTAAAATGAATGTATCCAGAATTATCTTATTAATTTAAAATATTACTAAATAAAATTGCACCACAAAGGAGGGCGGACGGATAAAAGGTCCCGACAAGCATAATGCCGCGTACTAGTCTGGCATGCGAGAGGCGGAAAACTCGATTTGTTCTGTGTTGTCTTATCTGTATGTCATATTTTCTTTACTAACTATTATTGTTTTTGTAGTAACTAATTTATTTTCTTTATGATATCATTGAAGCATAATAAATTATTTGTGTGTAACTTATTAAGAAAAATAACACTATGATGATGCGAAAGGCATGGGCGCCAATGAGGGGGGGGGGGGGGGGCACTCCCTAGTTCCTGGGGATTTTAGATAGCACTTTTAATTGGAGAAGTTTTTGATACCTAGGCCACGTTTTTTTTTGCTAGTTACTCTCCCCTTTCCAGTTCAGAATGGTCTTTATGGACGTTCATGATTGGGGGCCTCAGATTACTTACCGGGTCTAGGGCCCCCTATAACCAAAACCAGGCCCTGTCAGTGTGACATATTTTTATTGGCGTGTGTATGACTTCTTAGGAAAAATTAATATCCAATATTTAAGTGATTTTATTGATCGCAGTGACCAAAAACCGATAGATGAGAAGAAGTTTTAAAACAGAAATTTTTCATATTTGCCCGTGTGTAGAAAATTGCAAAAAAAAATATTTTTTTGCCATTTTTCGAATGTTTGGAAAATAATTTTTTCTTTTAAATTTATTAAAAGTTTGCCATATAAGGCATCGTATTACTTATAAAGCGAAAATTATCCACAAAATCGAAATTTTCTTAAATTCAATAATAAAAAACCGTTATACGAATTTTAACGGTGACAGTAGGTATAAGGAGTCCTTTAATTTCCTTTTGATTAAAGGTTAAAAAAACGAAAAATTCTGCTTTAGAACAAGTTTAAGTACCTAAACTCTTAAAAACACAGTTGTAAGCCTTCTTTTAAGACCTCGCTTTTAGACAATAATAAATAAACTACATGTAAAACAAAACAAATAGAATTGTTTGTTATATCAGGCGTTTAACAGACTTCTTTTAATATAAAACTTGAACAGCGCTCCTTTAGTTTACTTTACTTTTAAGTTCTGACTTTAATATAAAAATATAAATAGATTGTCTATAGGAAATTCATACCTCCCTTTTTTTAACATACATTAAACCCAGGACATCAACAAGCTGTTTTGGTTTTTAAAATGTTCTTAATCAAAATGTCAATAGGTGGTGAAATGATAAAGTAATGTTTGTAAGAATCAGCTTTTCTTATTATTATTATTTTGATTATCTTAAATGCACTCGGAAAGAAAACTGCCGAATCATATTTATCAGGTAGTATGTTTTGGTTATGAAATATAAAATCGGCTCAATGAGCAGCTAAAATTTAACTAATTATTTAATTTAGAACAGTTTTGACTATGAAAGTGTGATATTTTGTTTGTGGCAAAGAAGTATTTGAATATTAGTGAGTGTTTCCTCACGGGCAGTTCGAATTACCCAATTTATCTAATTAACCGTAGATTGCCAACATTGAAAATATACACGTCGATGCCAACAATAGGTAAATTTTACGTATATTACTATGTAAAAATTGTCTCAAACCTTTTAATTTTTTAGGAAAAAGTAATTACTTATTTTGTATTTAAAACTAACAAACATTTCCTGAATCTAAAACAAGCGAAATAACCAAAAAATAAACATAAAAATGCTGGAAGTCGGCGCGTGTCCAGCCCATTCCAAAGAAAGGTAAAAAGACCCTGCCAAGCAACTACCGACCCGTCGCATTGCTTTCAGTAATTTCAAAAGTAATGGAGAAAGCTATTAAACAACAACTCCTAAAGTATCTGGAAGGGCTTAACATTATCAGTGACCATCAATACGGTTTTCGTAAGTCCAGATCAACAGGTGACCTTCTGGCATATGTCACCCATCTTTGTAGCAACACCATCGAACATCATGGAGAATCCCGGGCTGTTGCACTGGACATCTCTAGAGCTTTTGATCGCGTTTGGCACGATGGGCTTCTAAGTAAATTGCGATCCTACGGTATGCCTAATGGATTTTGTTTATGGTTAACCAGCTTCCTTAAGAACCGTTCTCTGCAAGTGGCGATTGACGGGTTTCTCTCATACACCTTCACCATCAATGCCGGTGTTCCTCAAGGGTCCATATTGTCGCCTACCCTCTGTTTACTGTATATTAACGACCTTCTAGTGAAAACCCAAAATCCAATTTATAGCTTTGCTGATGACAGCACTCTTGTCTCATCTTTTCCCTTGACTTCCCAAACATTCGCTGCCGACGCACATCTTCGCAGGCAGCATGAAGTATTGCGCCTCAACAATGACCTGGAAGAAATTTTGGCTTGGGGTGACAGTAACCAAGTCGAATTTAATGCTAAGAAAACCCAGGCAGCAGTCTTCTCCAAAAAGGTTAACATTGCAGAACCGGATATAGTCATGGCAGGACACGCAATTCCCCTGGCACCGTCTATTAATTTGCTGGAGGTCAATCTGGGAGGTAATCTGTCTTGGCATGATCACGTTGCCGCAATTGCCAAGGCAGCTGCACAGAAACTTGGTGTACTTTTCCGCACCAAAAGGTTGTACACACCTCATCAACTTTTGACACTCTACAAAGCCCAGATTCGACCATCATTAGAATATTGCTTTCATGTCTGGAACTCTGCACCCAAGCACACCCTTCGGCTACTGGATTCCATTCAAAGGAGAACCGTTCGTCTGATCGGCGACCCCGAGTTGACCAAGACCCTCGATAGCCTGGAGCATCGAAGACAGGTTGGTGATTTGGCTCTCTTTTACAGATATTTCCATGGCAGGTGTTCGACTGACATTGCCCACTTGATTCCACCTAGAGCAATGCAAAACAGAAATACACGGCGAACCACTGCCGCTCATCCATATGTTGTTCAGCTTAGTACTCCTCGAACTTCATTGTTTAAGAATTCTTTCATCTGGAGAACGTCTGTGGAATGATCTACCTGAGGTCGTGTATCCCAATGAATACAATCTTCAACGTTTCAAGACCAACGTTAATCGCTTTTTTCGCACTCGCACCGCTCCCAGAGCGCCTTAAAGGATAAAAAAAAACGCGAAGCGCATTCATAACACATCTATACGAATTCAGCGAATTCATAACACATCTATATGTAAAATTAACGCGTCAACAATCACTCATTATTCGGTTACATACAACCCTCAACTGCCACATCAGAAACGCGTCGGCAGCCGAATGTTGTGGTGGTGGTAGATGCACTGCTTGAGCGGCAGAACGAGGATACCAATAAAAGGCCAATTATTTCATATAAAAAATAACTATACGTAAATTTTACGTAGGTTGGCAATCTAGGGTTAAGCGTAAAATGAGTGTTTTCTCACGAGCAATCCAATTTACCCAATTTATCTATTTAACAGTGAGTGTTTTCTCACGAGCAATCCAATTTACCCAATTTATCTATTTAAGGGTAACAGTGAGTGTTTTCTCACGAGCAATCCAATTTACTCAATTTATCTATTTAACAGTGAGTGTTTTCTCACGAGCAATCCAATTTACCCAATTTATCTATTTAAGGGTAACAGTGAGTATTTTCTCACGAGCAATCCAATTTACAACCTGATTAAGCCAATTTAGCTATTTTTATTATTTTAAAACATCTGTTAGATTATTTGTTTTACAATTTTGTTTATAAATTATTTTAATGTAATTATTGCAATTTAATATTTTATTATATTTTAAGTATCATGCAAGCCCATTAATTCATAATCTTTATTTTGATATTTTTATTTGCCTAGTCAAATAATAATTAGGCTCTTGTAATGTACACCCAATGTTAATTATTATCCCATGTGGATGAAATCCTGTGTGGATAAGGATGTGTGGAAAATATTATCCTGTGTGGATAAGCCTATGTGGAACATTTATTATCCTGTATGGATAAGCCTGTGTGAAGCTTAATATCCCATGCGGATGTGAAATTTATTTGGTTATTATTTTTAATTCAAACAATATTAATCAATTTAATTTTTTTTAAAATTATTTTAACCGTGTCACATTTAAAATAAAAATAATGTTATATGTCTTTTGTGTAAAGGACACTTATTTATGTATTTAATAGTAAATTTACATTTTAATAATTTTTATACCAGGCCATCTCAAATTGATATTAAAAGTAATTTATATTTTTATTATATTAAAATAATGAATCTTCTCATAATACATGGTAAAATAATAATGAAACTTGAAGTTATTGGTATTTGCGATGCAGTCGCGACATTCTGGATTTATAATACCATTTTATACTTAATGCTAGTAGAGTTTCTATGTGGAACTTAAAATCTTATGTGGAATTTATTAATAACTTTTTTTATTATTTTCAATTTAAATGCTATTGATATTTTTAAATCAGTTTAATTTAAATGAAATAAATTTTGTGTGAATTGATTGCTCATTGTAGTTTTTCTTTAATTTCGATATTTCGAAAAACAACTTCGGCCTGATCTATCAGTTGTTAAGCATAAATGATAACAATAAAATAAGCAATTACAGCTTGTAAAATTTAAAATTAATAAAATAAACATCTCTTTTAATACAATTATCATTTGGTTAATTTAATTAGCGGGTTTTAATTATATTCTAAACTGACCTACCTATCTAAAAATAATTCAACATAATTCAAATAAAAATAAATAAAATTAACGCCCTCCATTACACGTACGCTCCTACATATTTTTGAAAATATAGGAAATGAAAACGTCACAAAGTTTTGAAGCTTGAAGACCACAGAGCCACAGCATCAAATCTTGCACAGGCAAATAATTATTAATTGTTTTTACTTTGCTGTCATTTGCATGTGGCATGTTCAATGGGCTCTTTTAGTGTTCTCATATTTGATATATTCTGCAATTTAAATTGTTAAGTCGGTGCTATAATGGAGTTTATCATCAATAAAACTATTGCTAGCTCATACAATTAATTTTGTTTACCCTATTAAGAGTCGGCACAATTTCGATTAAATTTAAAATCGCTGAACTGGCTGGAGGATTTGATGACGTCGATTAGATAAAAGTTTATAGTAGGTGTTATTACCGATCTTGCCACCTGACAAATGTCAGTGTTTTTGTTTACATCCAAATTAGTGTGGAATTTTGATGTATTTAGTTTAAAATAACTGTTATTGTTATCTATTTGCTTATAGAGTCAGGTTACAAAAATCAGTTATAAAAGTTTCAACCACTGTTTTTACACATTTATTTTAATTATGAATATGCATGCAAGTACAGGAATCAAGAATCAGCGAATGATATTAATTATATATTATCCAATAAAATCTTTGTAAAGTAAATTATTAAGCGAATTTTTGATCATTATAGTAGTTTTAGTAAGCCCTCATTAGATACAAGGAATATCTGGAAACCTTTATTAAACAGATGTAATCTTACTGTACTTATTTAGTATTCACCTAAAGACGTCTGGAAATACCAGTTGAAACGTTGTGATTTAAAACAAATAAAGACCATGAAAGTCCAAAACTTTCGTTCAGATCAGTCAAAAAACATCATTGACTTCAAACAGACATAAGAAAATATGCTACCTTTTGAACTGCGACGGTTGCTCAGCGGTGGTCACTGGCATTCTACCGTGACGTTCCAAGTACGATCCTCGGAGTGGGAATACGCACAATAAAAAAAGTATGTCCAAATTTTAGTAGGTTTAAGAATGCAGGAAAGAGTGTAAAATGTATCATCTCCCAACCCACCCCATTCATGCCGGTAACCAGGCTAGATGAGATCGGATATCTCTTGGGGTGCGAAAGACGGTACACGCTCTCCAATCGGTAGGTCATGCAATGGCGCAAGAAACCGAGGGTTATCCCTTGGGGGGAGTGTCGCATGACTGAGGATCGTGGGTTGGAACCCACGTTAAGCTGTAGGTCCCCTTGGGAATGTCCCTGGCAGCGAACGAAGAGGTAAAAAGTCTAACTCGAAAGATTGGCAAGAAATGACAATGTTACCTTTTGTTAATAATAAGTAGAAATTTATTTTAAATCCTGCTAATCAATTTTTCAGGCGCTAAAATCTCCGCACTGGCTGATACCTGAGACCGGATTCTCGATTCGCTGGAAATAATTATATTTGCCGCTGAATATGAAACAGGTTTTTTGCAAAATCGTTTGTGTGGATTCCGAGAAAATCACGTTTGAAATAGCGCTTAGAGGGATTTTGTTGGTTTACAAAATGTCACCAATATTATAAATATGTTTTTACGTTAATCAACTTGTAGGGTACTGTATTATGCCTTTTTCATTACGTTACGACGTAAAAGTCGAACAAAGACGACGAATTTATCTTTTATTAAATATACAATAAATTTTCATCAAGGAAATGCCTTATATTTCAAAATAATTTCCAAGATTACCAGCTTCATGTGATATTATATTAATAATATATTGAATTAGACCACAAATGTTGCGTTCTCTTATCCATAAATATTTTTAACAATTAAATGAAATTAAATAATAAATTTGATGGTTTTCACTAACTTATATTTTTTTCCTATTTTTTGCAAGAAAATAATTTCTGCTTGCCCACATAATACCCTGTTTTCACTGGTAAAAACAGGAATTTAATAACTTACTTAGTTTTTTTCTGATTTGGGTAAAAAAAACTAATTTAATATGGCAAATTTTAAGTACACGACAAAGATACATACTGAACAGTCCAATCTGTTACCCCTCAATCAGCTAAAACCCGTCCAGAAATTATTGGTACATCACTTGACATCGATGCCCGTAGTTTAAGCGTATTTTCCTTATGCTTTTGCCCTCGCATATCTTTTCGCTACTTCATCAATCTAGGTGTCTTCTCTGTGTTCTTTCAAAAACAGTTCATGTTCATAGACCCACCCATTTTTACAAATATAAATTAAAAATGCACAACAAAAAGTTGTACCTACTCAATAACATGTAATATTGCCTAAGAACCTTGAGAAAATACCTTATGTCGCCGTGCAAACGTCTATTTTCAAAAATAAAGTTTGTATTGAATGTTATCCTCCGCGCGACACGATAAGGAAGGTAAGTTTTGTCCCAATTAATTGAAACCAATCCAACACCTCAATGGTCGACAGCTCACAAAATTTTCCGACCGTTCACAGCGTTTGGAGGTTTCTTATGCTGTTTGTCCTTGCCCGCCCAATGCAACACTTTGCTATTTTAACTCCATCGTTGCAACAAATGCATTAGTATTGGTGTTTTATTTGGTATTTTTAGAGATAATTTTGCTATTATTTGGTGCGTTGACTTTCTGGTTATAAACTGTTGGGCTGTATAGAATTCTTTTCATGATAAAACAAATATAGTAATTTACGTTACAAGTCCGGAAAATACTGTTTTTTTGGAGGAGTCGATAAAATTCTATAACGAGCCGTAGGCGAGTCCTGGAAGTCTGCGAGTTCAAAAAAACTGTTTTCGGACGTGTTGTGTACACTATTTTTTCGGCAACTGTGTAGAATAACAAATCAATGAGACACATTTCTTTATTATATTTCTTTGTAGAACAAAATTTCGAACATTTTAATTCTTATTTGTATTAAATATTGAAATTGAAACAGAAGATAGGCACTAACAGAAACATTCTAATTCTTATTTATATTAATATTTATATTAAAAATCGAGCAATTGCTAATATTGAAAGGATTTAATTTGTTTGAAATGCTTGGTATATTTAAATGCCTTTTGTAGTCAGAACAAAAAGGTAAAGTTTCCGTTTCGTATTGATTGTTTTCATTTGATAATTTTTGAATGGTCTTAGCAATTTTAATTTTGTTTGTTAGTGAATGGTCTATATATCCTTCAGAGACATTGGTAGACTTCCAGCCACCGTGTCTCTTCAAATTTGTGATGTTTTCACCAATATCAGCAAATATCTGAAGTTCGACGCATGCTATGGCCTGTGTAGTTTTTAGAATTGGGTAAATTTAAAAATTCTGCAATTCTTAATCCGAGATTCCCAAAACTGTGGATACCAACAGTCTTAATCGAACATTTTCCTTTTTTGTAATTCACGAATAATCTGTTATGTGGAGTATTGGATAACCGTAAAGATAAATATTGCCTATACAACAGCAAGTTTTCTTGCCCAATTAAAACAAAATTTCTCTCAATATGTGTTTTAGAATCGGGTATTTTCACAAGCAACATGTCTTCTTTATCGTTTATTAGAACAATTGACATTTTTAATAGTTCTTCCCGTCTACACGCACCGCCTAACCCAATAATTGTTGCTACCTGAAAATGAAGCAAATTAAGTTGATATTTTATATCCTACAATCATAATATTTTGTTAACATTACCATTAGCATTACCTAGATATGTTTCATTATCTGCTTCTCTAATGAATTTGCTGATTTGCTCGCTGCTGAAGATTTTTGGTTTCTTTGCTTTATAACCAACATTCTTCCTTTTAAGAAATGCGATTACCTTTGGGAAAGTGGCTATGTTTTCATTTTTTTTAACTAAAATGGTACTTTTCAACATAGGGTAAAAGATTTGACAGTTTCAGTTTTTGGCGCCAAGTAAGCTAAAACTATATCCTCTGTAATAGTTTTGCATTTCTTCATATCCATCCATCTCGTGAACAAATCATAAACGTTTTCGTACCTGGACTTTGATTTTTCAGGCAATAATTGTGCTGTAGCAGCAGCTGCTACATTGGAAATTTCGTAAGGCACATTTTCAAACTCACTATCGCTGTTGCTTTCCATAGTTTATTGCGACAATTTCGACCAAAAATCATGCAAACTTTCGAAAATTAAAATGTCAACTAATTTTATTTCAGATAGCTGTTACTCGTTATTTCGTTGCTATGGTAATGTTCAACTGCATTTATTAAAATCATACCTACCAAGATTTTCATATTCACAATGACAACAACGATGTGATTTTTCCCGGCCTAGTCAGGGAAGTACGTACTTCCAGGACTAGGCAGGAGAAATGCTACTTTCTCAAAGAAAAAGCGTTTGGGAAGTGGGTACTTCCCGGCCGGTTGCCGAAAAAATATATTGTTTATTTGTTAATTAACTATTACAGGAACACCAGTCCGACCCTGACCAAACCTTAGATTCTGTAAAAATTACAAGAAATAACGTGCGCCATCGACGGCCATTTAAAAGCTTATGTGAAAAATACTGTACACTACAACTCTTCAAAAAAAGTAAAAGATTCATTAAAAAAGTTTATTATTAATTAACAGGAAACTTCATTTATCAAAGTATTTTCTAGATAAAACTATTTTTTTACAAATATTCAGACTTCCTTAATTATTTTTTGATTTAACAGTGTATAAAGGGTATTATTATTTTCATTAAAATCAGTTTGTCAGTCAGTCAGTGGGTGCTATTATTATATTGGCTATAATTGTTTCGTAATTTTTGTAAAAGAACGGAATAAAAGGTATAAAAAGGAAGTAATATTCAAAAAAGAGAAAAGCAAACATTTTTTTAACGTTTTTGTTTGTTTTTTCTCTAAAAAATTTCCCTTCATTTTCTGGGTAAAAAGATGTATGCCATCATCAATGGAGAAAAGGTTAATATACTTTGGGAGTTAAACACATTTTAAGCGACCCTAGGAATTTTCTAGAGATAAAGGAAAAATAAATGTTCCTCTATTTTTTCTTTTCTTTTTTCCGGCTCTCTGCCTAACCTTCTGTCTTAGGTTGAAATGCGTCAAAGTCGATGGTTTCTCCTCCTCCATCAAGCATTCGAGCGTAAGTAGATTAGAAACAAGTATTTTGAATGGTTTGTAATTATCTCTGTAAGTTTATTAGATTGGTCTCGTAAAGAAAATAGTGAAGTTAACATACATTTTTAAACAATATTGAAAAAAAGGTCTTCTGTCTGTTTAAGCCCTTTTAAGAATAAATTTCCGTGAAAGCCTTTTATTTTGGTTAGAGTCTGCATGTTATTCGAAAATATTTTCTTTATTAGTAAGTATACAGTATCAGTTCAGTCCCGTGATCAATAGCTCATAGTTCTCTAATAATTATGTTGTGTGACCTTGATATTTTGCAAACTTTACCTGTGTTCTGAATTTTTTTTTTATACAGGGTTGGAATTGTAGATACATCTGTAGTTTTTAAGTTCCCAGATATTTACTTAAAACGAATTTTGTAAAACTCGCTCTGTAAGAGTGTAAATTTCATTATGGAATTTTACCCCTAAGGGGTAAAACATACCCCTACCAATGAAGCCAACCCTTACTTCTAAAGATAGAAATAATGTTGTATACAGCTTTAATTTGGGTTCTAGACATCCACTAAAATAGGATTTTACCAAACTTACCCTACAACAGGGTAAAACCCCACCCCCAAAATTTCAATAATTTTTTATTACACAAACCACTGAGTTTTGAAAATGGGGCAAAATATCACTGTGATCGGCAAAAAGTTGGACCCTAAAACTTGTTTTGACATTAGTCACGTGACTGCTCGTTTGTCTGGAAAATTGAAAAGTATATATTTTGTCGTGAAAATCTGGTATTAGAGTACAAGATATTGAAAAAAGTTATTGGAAAAAAGTATTTAGATTTTAATTTTATGCTGGTGTGCAAATTTTTAAATAAAAATTAAAAAACATTTTTTTTTTAATTTAAAAAATATCAAATGTTACTTTTATTCTTTCATCAATTTAATGAAAATGTGTTAAAACCAATATTTAAACATTTTTGTTACCTTGAAAAAATGTTATTTGCTAAAATAAAAAATTTAGCTTTTTATCATATAACTGGGTGCTTCCAACTTTTGCCGGTCACTGTATATGTATTTAATTTTCCCTAAGGCACAAAAACATTCCCTTACCAGATCTCCTAAAATTAAATAAAATCTATACTTCGACTTTTAATCATAAACCCAGTGGTGTTTGAAATAAAAAGTTATTCAATTTTTGGGGGTGGGTTTCACTCTCTTAGAGGGTAAGTTTTGTAAAATTTTATTTTAGTGGATATTTGAAGCAATGAACTAAAGCTGTATGCAAAATGCCCGCTAGGCGTTGATTTATCATTGATAGGGGTGTGTTTTACCCCTCAGGGTAATATTTCAACACAAAAAATTGTTTGATAACTGGACATCGAACGTGTCACATTGCCAAGCCAAATCACTGATGAGCCCCAGAATCAGAAACAAGGATTACCTCACATTTCATTTTAAGTGAGGCAAGGAATGTTAACATCAAATTAAATGACAGGCTGGCCATGGTACCTCAACAACGAAAGGATTGAGATGTTAACGGAAGAAGACAGGGCATACCGTTGTTAGCAATGAGTCTAACGACCCATTAAACCATTCCCCACTGACAAGGTGAGGGGACAGCGGGTAATAGACGAAGGGGTGCACAGCGTGCAAACCCCGGACGTTCAGCGCCGTGGAGAGCTACCAATAAACTATTGTTTACCGATAGGTACGTCCGTCGGGTTTTGATCCTCTAGACTCCTTAGCTCATTGTTGTCGGTGATTTATTCGACACATGAGAGGTAGGCAGCTTGGCTGCTCCTGAGTTCTAGTTAAGGCTGATTAAGCCTTCTCTTTCGATTAAAAAATTGTTTTCTAAATAAAATGAAATTAATGTGTTCTAGCATTTTTTAAAAGTTAAGAGTTTTTATTTTAAAAAAAATTAATTCATTTTTAGTGGTTACTTTTTACGCCCTTAGAAGGGGAGCTTGGAAATATCGTTTCTCGGTGGACGATTATGGTGCAAGATGAAGCTGTACGCAAAATGTACTTTATAATTTTATTATTCATGATAACTATAAATATATATTATATTTACACACAGAGCGCCGTATACCTTACTGCAGTGACGAGCGAACGTTACGATCTGTCCCGTGCTTTGTGAGTTGTTTAAATTGGTTTGCGAAAGAGTAAAACTTATTCATAATATTTATATAATTCATAACGCCCTAATGCATTATGAATTTAAAAAAATTACAAATTCTCCATTTCTAACTCATTAAAAGTTATTTGCAGAAAACTCAATTTTTATTCATTAAAGTGGTTATTATAGTTATTAAAACGAGTTTTCTACAAATAAAATGTATTATGAATTACGATAGAGTTTTAATTAGAATTCTGCATTAAGTGACATAAAAATATACTTCAATTGAAAAAAATAAAAATAAAAAGCTTTAGGCAATTTACAATACATGTTGGATTCAATAATTTGTATTAATTAAACTCTGCTGACGAAACTGTTAGATGTTATTTTAATAAGTACCTTGTATTGTAAAAATTAAAAATACAAGTTAGACATGTTATTCATATTCCGAGTCCTACTAACTGTATAACAGGTTGTATTTTAGGTAATATTTTTCTATATACAGGGTGACCCAAAAAATGTGAAAAACAAAAAGATGAATTTTTTTTTAATGGAAACTCCAATATTTTATTGCATATTTAGATTTTTAATTAATGTTCTTTATATTTGTCCAAATTTTAATTTTATTTGCTTTGGTAGGTACTTTAAGATAAAATAAAAACTACAATAAAAAGTGTTGCTGTAAAGTAAAAAAAGCTTTTATTTGAATGCGTTTAAAAGAAGAAAATGAGCTTTAAAGTCAAACCTATCCTTTTGCTACATTATAAAATTTTTTGATATAAAGGCTTGTCGCGAGACTAAATATATACGAGTATATTATCTTATAAATTAAATTTAAAATGACCTGTTTCAAGATTTATTTTCGCCGACTCGCGAAATGCTTTTATATTATAAAATTTTATAATGTACGAAAAGGGTGGGTTTGATTGACTTCACAGTGTATTTTCTTCTTTTTAGTGCATTCATACCTATTAGTTCATTAATTTCTATTTTAGTTATTTTAGGATATTTTCAGTTTTATACAAGGGATTTAACTCTCATAAGTACACTGCATCTTCTGGAGTACCCCAGAGTTCCAATCTGTGGCCACTATTATTTCTGATTTTTATAAATGAATTAGCACGTATTCTAATGAAGAATAAGCTTTTCTTGCTGACGATTTAAAAATATTTAGGTCAATATTAAACTTAAACGACTGTTATTCACTTCAGAATCATTTGGACCGGCTGGGGATGTGGTGTGATCGTAATCGATCGAGTCTGAATGTTAACAAATGCAAAGTAGTAACATATTTACGAAAAAAAGACACGGTCGATTACTATTTCTGCGGCGATACTTCATCGCTCGATTACTGCCGGTGATCTGGGTGTAAATTCTAATTCGGAACTAAGCTTTAATTCGCATGTATCAAATATTGTATCCAAAGCCAGTAGGGCACTTGGTTTTATTGTGCGGAATAGGGGTGTGCAAAAATTCGATATATCGATATTTTTATCGATATATCGATATATCGAATAACGATATTCAAAAAATAAAATATCGATATATCGATATATTCGATAAATCGATATATTCGATATATCAATATATTCGATATATTCGATATATTCGATATATTCGATATAATCGATATATTCGATATATTGATGTATCAAATAACTATGTTGAAAAAATAAAATATCCATATATATAATATGTTGCCTTTCTTCTTCCTTCAAATTCATATAAACGTGACTTCGCGAATATCGACACGAAATCGGCAAATTCGCGTGTATAAACCAAGTTTAAGACTGGGATTTCCGAACCACCGATCTTTATACACGCCCACTAATTAGTAAGTACTTCCGGTGAGTTTTAACGGTTTATGTCAAATATCAATCAAAAGTGGGAATGCGTGGTCTGGTGTTGGCAACACTGCTAAGGATATTTGGAGATGAGATCTTTTTAAATTTGCAGCGATATACAGCTATTACATACGTTAATGTGAATTTTGAGTTTGTGTTTTAAGAATAATTTTAATTTTTGAAGTTTAGGTAAGTAAGAGTTATAGTTCTTTATATTTCATTAAAAGGTAGAAACAAGCCATATCCATGTATTATAGCTTTTTGATGGGAATAACGAAATTTTGTATATTGTTTAAGTGTTTAAGTATTTAACCCTGTATATAGGTACCTACGTGCTATAGGTAATTAAGCTGGCCCATTAGTGCGAGGAAGCACAATATCAGCTCAATAAAATTATTGTCAACAGGAATAATAAATATTACACACAAAAGCCATAGTATCCGAAAAAATTATTTTTAGGAAGTAGATTTAAGAACATAAGAACTTAGCATCGCGATTGCAGCAGCCCCTGATACTTTCCGTAAAACGGGTAACTACCACGTGACGTCCGCGTCGATGCCAGTATTTAACTTGAAGAATAAAGGTACTTTACAACGTTGCCAGTGTTGCCACTATGGACAGTTTTTACTTATATTAAGCTTTATTGATACTTATAGATGAACTTTTTAAAATGTGGTGCCGATACCGATATACAGTATTTCCCCGTAAGTTCGCACCATATGGAAAACTTTTTTATTATTAATTTTACGAAAAAAAGTTATTCTTTACAAAAAGCTCTGCATAGTCTAAAACCTAAAATTCCACTATCAGATATTAAATTTTCACAGGCATATACGGGGTTTGGCAAAAAATATGAATTTTGCCCAACAGTAAACTACCTACCTTAAATTTTTACAATATCGAAAATTGTTATTAACAAAAGTCGATCAGAACTAATAATCACGTTTAAATATACCATGTTTACAATAACAATGCAAATTTAACTGTAGTTACATGTAATCTACCTTAATATCACCATTTTTATGTACTTTATAAATTTTGACGGTCGCGGTCAAACATTTCTTGCTATCAACCATTCATTTGTATGCCAGAGCACCCTGGATTACATGTAACCTCAGTTAAATTTGCATTTTTTAACTGTCTGTATTTTTATTTTCCAACGATTTCTTATTATATTGTTTGATTAAATCTTAGGTTACAAAATGTCAAGCAGGAGTGCTGTTTGGGCACACTTTACAAAGAGTAAAGATAATCTTGTAAATTGTAATATTTGCAAACATGTAATTAAAACAAAAGGTAATACATCAAATTTACATGCCCAACCAAAGATTGCAAACATCCCAATAAATGGAGGGAAGTAAATGAAAAAAGATTATTGGATTTAAAAAGCGGAAATGATACTGATGACACTGGAAACTCTGACAAGTAAGTTGTTAAAACATAATTTAAACCAAACATATTTTATTAGCGAAATGTATATATATCACTTGATCAGAATTGAAACTACGTTTAAATATGCAATTACACCCATTTACGATAAAAAAATATTTTCTCTTTTTGAAACGTATGTTTACAATAAAAATGCAAATTTAACTGAAGTTACATGTAATCCAGGGTGCTCTGGCATACAAATGAATGGTTTATAGCAAGAAAAGTTTGACAGCGACCGTCAAAATTTATAAAGTACATAAAAATGGTGATATTAAGGTAGATTACCTCTGGATATATACAACGTATTTTTTTTTAAATGACATAAGTCTTTGAAACGGCATATAAAAAAGTACTTTTTACTAATAATATAGCAAACAATAAACATTTTTTTACTTTGGCCTGTTTTAATATTTTACAAAACTTGAAATGTTAGCATTTTTCTATCTGTTTATTTTAGTGAAACAAATGATACCGCACATTCTCTCAAAGTCGAAGGGGTCGATGAACAACATTTTCTTACACCAGAGTGTGTTTTGGTGGAGAATGAAGAGGGTAGCGAATGCACTCCACAGCAACCAAAAATTACCTCATTTACCACAAGCGCAAAACGTTCCAATAAGCTAGACCAAAGTGTGGCGTACTTTATCGCTGTAGATATGCAGCCCTATAGTATTGTGGAACAAGAAGGATTTAAGCATTTAATAAAAACATTGCAACCGTCATACACATTACCCGGCAGAAAGAAAATAACAGAATCTATCATTCCCAAAATATTTAACGAGACCAAAGAAATACTATATAACTTAGTCCAAGAGTTCGAATATATTTCGCTAACTACCGATGCATGGACATCGGTAGCATCAAAATCGTATATTTCTTTAACAGCTCATTTTATAAAAAACTGGCAGTTAATGTCAGTTGTCTTGAATTGTAGAGAGATGTCCGAAGACCATACCGCAGAAAACTTGGCAACAGTTTTATCCGAACTACTTAAAGAGTGGAGCATATCCTGCGAAAACATTGTTGCTTTTGCTACGGACTCTGGGGCTAACATCGTTAAGGCCGTTAAACTTTTAAATCAAAAACGTGTCAGTTGCTTTGGACATACTATAAATTGTGCCATTGACAAAATTTTAAAGATGGATGAAATAAGGGACGAAATAGAAAAAATAAAAAAAATTCAGAATGCATTTGCCCACTCTTGGCAAATGCAACGAGAATTGGCTGATGTGCAGAAAAACCATAATATTCAAATAAAGAAAATACCATCTTTTAGCAAAACCAGATGGTGGTCTTTGGTAAATTTAATTGAAATAGTTGTTAATCAAAACCTATCCCTTACAACTCATTTTCAAACCCACAGCAGGGGAAAATATAAACACCTTCCATTATCAGTTTTAGAAATTGATAAAATGAAAGCGCTAGTCGAAACACTGAGTCCAATACAGAAAATGACAGAGCTCATGGGTGCCGAAAAACACGTAACAGCATCGGCAATATTCCCGCTGTAAAGGCAAATAAAAAGTGAACTATATCTCAACACGGACAATGATGAGACTCAACTTGAGCCAGCAGTCAACGGAATGAAGCGACATATGGTTGTCAAGATTCTCGAATACCTAGAGGATAGATACAATCGTCCTGATGAGAATTTATTACAAAAATGTATGCTGGTAGATCCAAGATTCAAACTATTTGATCTAGACGAACAAGAAATAGCCGCCCTAAAGCTACAAGTATTAAATGAATTGGAAGACATCAACATTGACAAGTATACGCCACCTAAAATTAAGAAGACTGGTGGTTTGGGAGCAATATTTTCCAACGTTAGGGCAACATGCTCTGGAACAAGAGGGCACAAAAATGAACTAGAAAGATACCTAGCATTCCCTCTCTTATGTCCCAGCGAAGACCCACTGCTTTGGTGGAAACAAAATACAGATACTTTTCCCAGGCTAAGCTGTTTAGCTAGGAAATATCTGTGTGTTCCAGGGACAAGTGTCCCTTCAGAGCGAGTATTTAGTAAAGGAGGTTCTGTGGTAACTGACAATCGAACTTGCCTAACAGGGGAACATTCTGAGCAGCTTATATTTTTAAGTTGTAATAGAGATTACGTAAAAAAATAAGTAAAAACGCAATGCGATTATTTTGTTATAATATTTACGGTTGTATGTTGTATTATGTTAAAATCCCAAACTGTTTGTTATATGTTTATTATACCCTGATAAAATTTTGGTATATTATTTCAGTTTCCTTTGTTCAATATACAGTAAAAAAAAATGAGATTCATGGAAAGTAAAATAATAGAGCTAATGGTGGTGGTAAGCAACAATTCGAATTTAGTTCGATATATTATATCGAATATATCGATTTATCAATGTATATTCGATATATCAATATATCGAATTTATCAATATATTCGATATATTCGATATATCGATATAATCGATATATCGACTATATCGATATTTTTTAAAATATCGATATTCGATATTTGATTTTCATTATCGCCCAGCGCTAGTGCGGAACTGCAGGGATTATACTAATATATACGTCATAAAAAAGCTGTATTTTGCATTTGTTCATTTAAAGCTAGAGTATGCTTATAAAGTTTGGAACCCTTATTATAATATTCATAAAAGCAGTGTTGAAAAAGTACAGCGTACATGCAAGAGGTATTGCGTATTGTATCATCGATTATTCTATTATACAAAATTCTACATGGTAGAATTGATTGTCCTGACCCACTCGCACAAATTAATATTTTGATACCCAGATTAAACTCAAGGAATAGAATAACATTTTATTGTCGTCGAGCTTATACAGGGTCCTGCGCCTCACCACCCGTCTTCTGTAGCTCACTTATTAATTAAGTTAGGATTATGACGTTTTACAAGCTTTACCTGTATTCTAGGGTGCATTTCAGGAAAATATTTATGTTTATACAGGGTGTTCCAAAAAAGTGTGACGTCATAAGGATATCTTTTTTTAGATTACATTCCATTTTCTTACTTATTTGGATGCATCTTGTAGTTGCCTACAAACCCCTAAAATTTTAATAAAATCGGTTCAGTATTATAGGCGAAAAAAAATAATAACTAAAAAATATCAGTTTTGCACCAAGTGAGCTAGAGAAGACGGGAGGTGAGGCGCAGGACCCTGTATATCTAATATTTATATATCTGTGATATATATACTATTAGTGAAGCAAGGAGAGTGGGTATGCAATATCTCTAAAATATCTTACTATCTAGTGTTTATTCTTATATTATTTTAATTAATCCCTAATAATCTTATTAGTATTACTGTATCTTTATTTGTAATTAGGTTTTTATTTGTATTTTGTCACTCACCGCCCTATAAATGGTCTCTGTTGGGCTGTAATGCTAAATAGATAAATAAAAAAATTTCTTAGTATGCTTATTTGTATAATATTCTAGTAAATACAAATTATGTCAATAACAAAGTAATAAATATTAACCTTAAAATATTTTTGTCTGTTTTAAAAACAATGGTTGAAGGAAAAGTTATCAAAGTCTTTTTTTTTGGTTGCCGTTTTGCTTGAAATGAATCATCAATTACTCATTTGATGGCAATATCTATTGTTTTAAATTTTATATTTTGTAAGTATGTAGGTTTCTGAATTTTATCATTTCGATTTATGGCCGGGGGCCCCTGTAAGGTCGGGGCCCCGGGGCACCACACCAAACAGCCCGGCTATATGCCCGCCCCTGCATTCCTTAACATTTGGGTGAAAAACCGTTCATTAGAAAATGTTCTCAACAATATTTTGTGATTACCAATATCACAAAATATAGCTTCAACAAACTAAGTTTTAAATAAATTATACAGGGTGATTCCTAAGTTATTACTTCTATTTTAGCTGTGTATAGAAGGCCTTAAAATAAACTAACTTTTTCAAATACCTTTTTTTAAAAAACTCAAAAATATACGAGATAGAGAAGTAAAAAATCTAAGTGCGGGCCTGGCATCAAAACATACCCCGCTATGGTTTCTG
This sequence comes from Polydrusus cervinus, assembly GCA_935413205.1. Classification (NCBI taxonomy): domain Eukaryota; kingdom Metazoa; phylum Arthropoda; class Insecta; order Coleoptera; family Curculionidae; genus Polydrusus; species Polydrusus cervinus. Next base: position 52,516,586 of record OW284514.1, read on the forward strand.
TTGTTTTTCTTATCTCTTATTAGTATTAGTCATAGGGGTAGTGTTAAACAATCCGGTGCGGTGTGTTTTTCTGAAGCCAGTTAATTTTAATTATTGATACGTGAAAATTTTTAAAATTTTAAAACAATAAATTAATAGATCAGGTGGTAATTTACTGTGGGTGTGGCAAAGTGCTTCGAGATTATACGCAGAACGCTTTTCCTTGCGGGCTCATCCAACACCCAGAAGTTTTCTGTTATTTAACGGGCAAGTTAGGCAGAACCGTATTTGATTCGTAGTGTAATAAATGAATGTAAGTACTTTATTTTTGGGTTTTTTGAAAAAAGGTATTTGAAAATGTTATTTATTTTAATGCCTTCTATACGCACGTAAAAAAGAAGTATCAACTTGGGAATTACCCTGTATATTTTAAAGAAATGAACAATAAATGTTTTTTTTTTGATATGCATATTGATTTACATTTAAGGTAATTTTTTTTTTGGCGGCAGTAAGTCAGAGGTGACTTACTGGCATTCGATCGTGGCGGTCCGAGTTTGATCCTCTGAGTGGGCATACTCGCAACAAAAAAAGTATTTTCGAAATTTAGTAGGTTTAAGAATGCAGGGAAGAGTGTAAAATATATCATCTTCCAATGTATCCCATTCACCCCGGTAACCATGCCGGATGAGATCGGACAGCATGTGTTGTGCGGAAGAAGGTACACACTCTCCAATCGGTAGGTCATGCAATGGCAAGAAACCAAGGGTTGATAACCTTGGGGGGTGTCGCATAACTGGGTATTGTTTTTCGGAACCCAAGTTAAGCTGTAGGTCTCCTCGGGAATACCTCTGGCAGCAAGCGAAGAGAAAATAACTGGAACACACATATTATGTTTAAATAAAAAAAAACATTCCATTTTTAAGAAATTTTTCTATATATTTAAATGTACGGGAAGTAAAGAAATTGGTCGAAAATTACAGCATCCTCTTTATATAAATGTAAAAAATAGCACAAAATACTTTGAAAAAATGATTTGAATTTTCTTTGATTGAAAAAATACCTTATGTCACTATAAATAGCAACATTTCGTGGCGTGTAAAAAGAAAACCACCATAAAATAGAAATACATTTTTTAGCGGCCATTGAGTTGTTGCGTCTTATATTAATTACTGCCAGTCTGGCAGACTCAAAACAATTTGTTGTCAAAAAGAAACAGTGTAAAAAGGTGAAATAAGCTTATACGTCACATTACTTTAAAGACAGTTCAAATATTGTCTTAAGGCCCTTGTTTTCCTTTTTTCCATTTTCTTTTTTGCTTCCATCCCGTTCGAGATAAAGTTTTCTCTTCTAAGTGATAAAATTGCGTGAGATAACGTTTTTTAGAGTAATTAATTTCCAACAATATAGGTAGGATAAAAAAATATATATGTAGGTTACTTTAATTAAATGGGAGGCAAGAAGAAATATTTTTGTTTATCTTTAACTATGCAGGGCAAGCAAAAAATTAGTTATATTGTACTTGTCTCGTTAGAGGAAATTATCTTTATATTTATTAGTGTTCCACAGGGTATTATTTTGGGGACATAATTTCACACTATCTACACATTAAAATTTTCAGAACTTCTAAATTATTGTAGCCATCATCTATACGCTGACGACCTGACGGGCTGGCCGGGCCTCTCGGTCTTGTCGAGTTAGCCATTGATGTGCTAATATGCTTTTTTTCACCGGTTCTGCCGGGCCCGCCAGTTCTGCAGGGCTTGGCGGGCCTGCCGGGCTGTTCGATTTTGGTTTACTGGCCGGACTGGGCCAGGTCGGGTCGTGAAATTCGGGCCCGTGCTGGGATCTAATACGTTGCATATGGAATATGAATTATAAAAATATGGTAGCTATACTTTCAGTCATATTTAAAATAAACAAAAGGCTATCTATACAAGGTACTACAAATTCGTATGCGTACAAGGGGATCTCGAAAACGGTAAGAGATACGAATATGGTTAAATCGAGCAGGCAAAGTTGCGCATTTTGGAGCTTCATAATTTGGTGAAAAAAAAAATTGCAATTATTCCGAAGGCTTTTGGGGATATCCGAAAAACACCAAAATTTCTATTTTTGACTTGGGAAAAAAACAAAAAACCCTTTTTCATAGCCGTCTTTTATGTTCTACAAGATGGCGTTATTAGTTTCCAAATTCAAAGTTTCGATCTTTAAATACCAACCTTAAGTCAATTTTTTTAAATACGAACCTGGAATTAATACAATTTTAGAGACTAAACTTTACAAATTTATTACAAATTAAAGTTTTTTAAATTTTAACGTTTTGTCTTCTAATAACACATTTTTCCAAGTTATCATTTTATTTCCTTACGGTCCTAAACATTTAGAGCCAAACGAAAAAAAAAATATATCTGATTTGAAAAATCCATCCATTTTTACTCAAAAAGACCTGACATTTGATATTTTATAAGAGAAAAGACCAATAGTTTCGGCCTTAAATATTTTTCTGCCTGTTTATTTTTGTTACATGTTTTGCCAGAAACTGGCATTATCAGACCGTATAAACAGTAAAAAAAATTTGAAATAGTTTTTGAAACAAATTTAAGCGCATTACAGTAACATAACTTGACTAACACTTCAGTTACGTTTTCTTTACTCGGGAGCATAAATTTTTTTCTGTATTACAATATTTCGGTCTAGGTCTAATGCAAAAACCATAGGACTTAAGATGTTATATTAATAAAATAAATAATATTCTAATAAAAAATAGATTTACTTCTCATGCCTTAGAAACTTACTTACTACCTAAAGTATTGTTACGGTAACTCTTATTGAAATAAAACGGCCTAAAAGCCATAACTTCCTGTAATGTAATTTTAATATTTCAGTTATTCTAAAAATAATTGTCAGGTCCGTAATAGTAAAGAAAGAATAATTTGTAATATTAATGATGTGATATTTAACAAGACGTTAACATTATAAGAATCTTTAAATTGTATTAAATTTCCAAAGCGTAGAACTCCCTAAAAATGTGTTTAAAATTCCAGGTCCGTATTTAAAAAAATTTACTGAAGGTTGGTATGTAAAGAACGAAATGTCAAATTTGAAAACGAGTAACGCTATCTTTTAGAACATAAAAAACGGCTATAAGAAAGTGTTTTTTGTTTTTTTCCCAAGTCAAAAGTAAAGGCGCAAAAAATTCAAAACCAAAACTAAGAATTTCGGTTTTTTCGGATATCTCCGAAGGTATTCGGAATATTTAAAATTTTATTTAACCAGCTTAGTAAGCCCCAAATTACGCAACTTTGCCTCAATTTAACCATCTTCGTATCTCTTACCGATTTCGAGATCCCCTTGTACGCATACGAATGTGTAGCACCCAGTATAAGATATAATGCAAAGCTTAAAGTGAACCTACACCCGCTAAGCACATAAAATAAATATCTGCCCATTTTTCTGGATCAGTTTAAATTCCACCTCTTCATTTATTTCGTTTAACCCTTTACGTAATATATAACTTTTCTCAATTTTTCTTTGTGAACGAGGAACAAATAGAAGGTCATCATGACGTTAATGCGAGTCGAAAAATGGTTTTAAAAGCCCTTTAGACTGGCAGTATTTTACGAATATTATTTTTTTAAATTTTAAAAGAATTCGGATTAAGTTTTTAATTATTATTCGGTTCACTGAAGTTATTACAGGGATGCTTCTTAAACCGATATATAGGGTGGTGTCTTATGTTATGTATCTATTTTAACATTCCTTGACTAGATTTTCAGGCCTAAACGTAGCCCGGCCCGACTCTAGGGCTCGTGTCAAGGCCGGGCCACTTAAACAATGAAGGTTCGGGGTTTCGGGCTCTAACAATTTTTTCCGGGCCTATCGGGTTTGCCGGGCCTATCGGGCTTGCGCCTGCTGGGCCTTTTGTGGCTAGTCGGTCCTTTGGGTTAGTTTGGTATGCTTATGTGCGTTCTTTAAAAGAAACGTATATGTAAAATCAGGGACTAATAATTTTTTTGGCCCTTCCGAATCAGCTGGACCCTCCGGGTCTGCCGGGCATGTCGAGCTGTTAGGTTTTGGTTGACTTACCGGCTTACAAGCCTATTTATAAAATTATTAACCTTTAGGAATAAGCATAGAAATTTATAACTTTTGGAAATTTAAAAAAAGACTCATTGATAAAAGAGAATTTGAGGTACATAGCTTACAAGCTCCTTAACTTAAAATAAGTTACATTTTTAAGCTTTTTCGGTCATTATAACAGAACTGAGGAACATACCTACATTTTTAGTATACGAAAATGTGAAAATAGTCCAGTATGTCCTTTAGTTGGATACGTGGTATCTATTGTATTAATATAGGATGGTTTATGACAAACTGAACTTTTGGAAAAATTTCTAAAAATATTTTTTTTAAACTTATCTATATTTTTGTATGTATTTTAACTAAAATATTGGCGTTTTAGTATTTGTCAGTTGTGTTATTTTAAATAGGATATGATTATTTTTATTTAATTTTCCTTAAGGTTCTAAACGTCTAAACCGGATAGTTTTGAAATATTATCTTAGAGGACATATTTGGCACTTTGAAAGGCCGTAGCAAGTTAACGATGCATTTTGGAAAACACAGCCTCGACGCCCATATCTTTAATTTTTATTTTCCATTTAACCCTAGATTGCTAACATACGTAAGATTTATGTACACATTTTTTTTCATCTAAAATAATTGGCCTTTTATTGGCATCCTCGTTCTGCCGCTCAAGCAGAACATCTACCACCATCACAACATTCGGCTGCTGACGCGTTTTTGATGTGGCATTTGATGGTTGTACACTACCGAATAAAGCATGATTCTTTGCGTAAATTTTACGTATGGATGTGTTATGAATGCGCCATGTTCAACCTTTGAATTTCAACATTTAAAAAAAGCCGAATAGATAGGCGCACTATGATTCATTCGCTACGTAAGAACATTATCTTGTGTCTGAAATCGATCGAAAATGGAGGTAAACATTAGTTCGTCTCCAAAAACGGTTGCCACATTGTTGCACTGATCCGTCGTTCTTTAAATATTGAAATTCAAAGGTTCAACTAATCTTTTTATGTGTATTTCTTAGTTATTTCGTTTGTTTTAGATTCAGGAAATGTTTGTTAGTTTTGAATAGAAATAAGTAATTACTTTTCCCTAAAAAATTAAAAGGTTTGAGACAATTTTGGCACATATTTGCAATATACGTAGAATTTACGTATTGTTGGCATCGACGTATATATATATTTTCAACGTTGGCAATCTAGGATTAAAAATTAACTTCTGGTTAACTTTCGGATGACTGGTTAACCTGGAGTTATAATTTTTTTAAAGCTTAGATAATTTAGATGCACCGGTAAGATAGAATAGCGGGCAAAGTTCCATTAGTATTATTTTCAAATGTCAGTATCTCCAGAAATATTCAGTTTAGACCTATGACCTATTGTACAAGATTTGTAAAAATACACTAAATATAATTACATCATATTTAATATACCAAAGTTGAGAGCTGGTGTAACCGGAAGTGATGAGAATATGCCCATATTTCCGGTAAAAATGGCACATTAAAAAATATAAACTAGTAGTCAGTATTCACCTGAAGACGACTGGAGATACTTACCAGTTGAAACGTTGTGATGTAAAACTAATAAAGGCAATGCAAGTTCAAAACTCTTCTATCATTCAATAAACTAGTAAAGTTTATAGCAAATATTTTCAGGGGTTCTTCCAAAAGTTTTAACGAACATTGGGTATTATGTTTTTTTTAACAAAAATGGCTTTCTCACATTCTCCAATGTCGGTAGAGTTTAAATTTAAAATTTTTAAAAATCCGTCAATAAAAATGGACAGAATTTGGTTGAAGAAGACGCAATGTTGTTCGTATCCCCTTAAACGTATACACCCTAATGAAATATCCAGAATTCCGGAAAAGATTATTTTTAAATTTTATGGATTTTCAATCTGTTTATATTTGCCTCGAGTGCCTACATACCCAATCTTTTGTTTACCAAAAAACGTCAATTAAGGTTGTCATCTTTAGAAAAATAAATGGGACAAATACGGACAGAGGTAGAAAGAAAAATTAGAGATAATTTGTTTTCGTGCAAACGAAAATAAGTGCCTGAAAAAAAAAGTGGAACCTATTTAATGGCAGAAATTTCCATAACAAACAGTTATTTAAGTAAATTAAGGAAAGAGTTTGTGGCTTGTGCACGTGTACGTAGTCATTTCCATGAACAGGGTAGCCAATTTTAATATACAATAAAAGGACAGTGACGCATCATCATGGCGACTAAATAGCTGACATCAGTGATCAGGGATGCATCCCAGGGGGGGAAGGGGGTGTGAAGAACGCTGCCTACCTAATATTTCGTTCCACGCTTGGACTCTTAATCTAAATTTAAATATTTATTAAAAAAGTATAAAACCAACACCAAACATTTATTAACGCCAAAATTAATGATTTTATACATAGAAATTACGTAGAAGTGTTTGTCGGAAACGCTTAGTTTTTAAAATTGTCCTTATATAAAACTCCTGTTATGTATAAAGATAAGGCTCTCGGACGCATATCGTCTCAGTTATTGGTTTGTGAAGCATTTTAAAGAAAAACGATTACACAGAATATAGTATTTCCAATATATATCTACTTTTCTCTAGCATTTCCCTACAAAATGAACGTTTTCTGACTAACCTCGGTTATTTTTTTCCATATAAATAATATATATTATTATAAATATTTGTACACGGGGATAATTTCCGATATATTTTGAACGGGGATCCAACCCCAATTGATCTTAGAACTTTTATTATACGCAACAAACATAGAAAATTAACTGGTAATTCTTCCTTAAATGGTGGAACATAAAGATAACCCGATAAAACAGACGAAATTATAAGATTTCTAGAAGAAAAAAAAACATTTTTTACTAAAATTTTTAAGGTTATTTCTACTTACACTATTGCCACTTCTTTTTATATGTTAACAGTGTTGCTAGTTTGTAAATTGGCGATTATTTTGAAAAATTTGACCATAGCGAACGTTAAAAATCCATATTAATGCACAAAATCCATTTTTAACTGTTCACAACGAATTCTACAGCTATTTTGTTGTACTTTCGGAGTTATCTTACGCAAGCAGAAATAAACCCGACAAACCTTTTTTTCTTCTGTGCAATTCAGTAAAACAATTAATCCAAATACCTACGGTTGAGAAAATAAATTGTTCGTGTTTATTAATACTGTGTAATGTGAGAAAGATAGATATATTCCTAAGAGAGTTTGCATAAATATAAGAACTTACCCAAATCGATAAATATGTGACAGTGTAATTTGGTCAATGGGTTTGCCATCAAAATGAATTTTTGTTCAATTGTTTCTTATTATCGTTCTCACAAGCTCATGGCCAACTTAAAAGACAAGTTATGATGCCTAATTTAAATAATTTTTTTAAATTCTTAGCATGAAGTTCGGACGTTAAGTCGTAGAAAAAATATACTGTACAAATCGAGTGGATTGTCCATATTGCACTCGGAAGTTTGAGCATTCCGCCTACGGCGTCGTGCTCAAATAACTTCCTTGTGCGATATGGACATCATATCCACTCTAGTTGCACAAACTACTATTTCTCACTACGCGTATCCTTAAAAGTCCTGACACTTCAAGTCAAATCAAGTTATGACCGTCATTAGATTTCTCACAAAATATTCGACTGACTGAGGTGCAACAATTCGTCTTAAATCGCGTCATAATTTGACTGGACTGACTTAGTGCGAAATGGCACTTAAAACAACTCAAGTTGAATTCAAGAACATCTAACCCAACTTTACTTGAAGTGCTTAGTACGAAATGACCCTGTTAGATTGTACATAAAAATACTTAACACAGAAAACCAAAATAATATTCCGTATTACCTTAAAAAAAATGGATACAAACTCTCTCTGTTTTGTTTTCCTTTTGTCTTAGCCATTGAAAATGGCTGTCCAAGTTTGTCGCATAGAAATATATTTTCTGTATCCCACTCACGAATCAATAAAAAAGGGTTTTTCTAGTTGTATGAAATTCTATTGGAAAGCCAGATTATTCAGGGCCTGTCGCCAAGAGGAATAAATTCAATTTCGAATATTCACTTAACAGAAAGGTTCCCGTTAAAGGATATAAGCAGTTACAAAATGGGTATTGTGTTACTTGGATATCTGTGCTAGCTTTTATGTTGGGTGTGCAACATTTTAATAATAGTGTCTTTTAAGGCGAGCTATTTTCCAGCTAGGACAAAGATATCGCAATGATGGTATTTTATTATCTTAATAATGTTACAGGTCATTTTAAGGAGGCATGTCATATTTAACAAGGACCACTCCTCAATCTCCAAAATATACATAGATAAAGTGCAGCAAGATGTGTTAAAAGCTTTAAAAAAAATATATAGTTAGAGCTGAAATTGAAAAGACACTCTAACTTTTAGAGAATTCATGCTGGTGTAAAAAAAATGGTACTACGAGCCTGTTCAAGGTAAAATGGCCGCTTATTCTCACCGAGTTGGTCTATCGAAAGTTAAAATGGGAGGGGGAAGGAGTTGGAATAGATGGTTCCTTCTACACCAATTAACACACACCCTTCTGCGCATGCGCCGGCAGTGCGCGTGGTTTTAAACAGAGTAGTTTAAAACAGGGGTGGTTTTAAACAGGGTGGTTTAAAACCACTAGTGGTTTTTAACAAGGCGGTTTAAAACAGGGGTGATTTTGAACAGAGTAGTTTAAAACCACTTAGTCACCCTGTTAAAAACCACCCTGGTAAAAACCACCCCTGTTTTAAACTACTCTGTTATAACCACCCCTGTCTTAAACCACTCTGTTTAAAACCACGCGCACTGCCGGCGCACGGGCAGAAGGGTGTGCGCAAATTGGCGTAGAAGGAACCATTTATTCCTACTCCCTCCTCCTTCTTTTTTAACTTTTGATAGTTCAACTCGTTAAAAATAAGCGGCCATTTTGTCAAATCGTCTATGGCGATTTATTTAAAACTACAGTAGTTATAACACTATGAGGAAGTACAATGTATGTATGTTTACCAGTATAAAAAATCATCACACGCGCACAAAGTTAATTATTGTTAATTCAGTGATGGTATTTTACGAATGTTTTAATTTTTTAGTTTTATACCAAAATCTGCTTCTTGCATATAATCTCTCTATTCGCCACTATATAAAAAAGCAATTCACACTCTTGATATTTAACCTTCGTCGGAAATAAATTTAAGTCACGTCAGGAATTTCGCACGGATAATATGACGGAAACACTGATGAGGGTGACAACTTGCCCTCTAACGATACCTTATTAGAGGGGTAGAAACTGATAAGGAAAGTGGTTGTCTCCTAAAACTAAAAAAACTCGTCATGTATTTTTCCCAACCTTAAGGCTAACCTAAGCCTATGTATGGAAAAAATAAATATTTTTTATTTACCAAACTTTTCTTTATATAATTGGAACACATTTAAATTAATATACAGGTTGTCCTAAAAGGTATGATCAATAATTAGGATTTAATGAGTTTGGATCAATATTGAAGAGTGGTCAAGCTAAGTGATCTATGTGCCAAAATTGAAAAAATTTTTTTTTTCTATTTATATGATCTATGTACCTATGCCAATATCCTACTAGAAGATCTAAGTGCCAATTTCACCCTATTCGTTATAAAAAGCGTTCATAGATGTATGTCCAACAACATAATATCCTCTAAATGATCTAAGTGCCCAAATGTTTGTCCACGCGCCTTGTCTTGTATTAGTTTAGTAGCGCTTGTTGTTTATGACTAGTTGTAATGCTCTGTTTATAAACTTTTTAAAACTGAGAGAATGGATTCGCCTAAAATACAGACAGTAGAAGATGTAAAAACAGTAATTGCGGTAGCTAGACCATCCAGGCCATATAATGTGTTAGATATGGGTGAACATGTATTTTTTGACTTTCAGACAGCATCATCCAAATGCATAGATACATCAAAACTTGGCATAAGTAAAGCATCGTGGCTGCGTGTGACTAAGAAAGAACCAGGGGTCGTATTACACAAAAAAAATTTTAACCCTTTACTTGGATGGGAGAAATGCCGTGTATTAAAAAAGGGTGTTATTATCCAAAATATACAGTCAGCAGAGCTCTTGGCCTTGGTTGGTGTTCAGCAGATAAGCGAAAATAAGAAAAAAGATCTTCATGCAATGCTCGAATTCATTGACGAGAAAAACAAAGCATTTTTTACATCTATTTTAGATTATTAATCATTGTTCTTGAATCGTTTTGAATGTCTATGATATGTGGACTTAGATCTTTTCCACATTTTTTTGTTCAATTTATGTACAAACGTTTTTTCGATTTACTGATATTAAAATTTTCTCCAACGAATGTTTTTGTGTATGTTTATGAATAAAAATATAAATAAAAAAATATACTATTGCTTTATTCTTAGCTTTAAAACAGTTTTTTGCATTTTCTGGTAGTTTTTGATTATGGCACTTAGATCACTTAGCTTGACCACTCTTCATATATATTAACCTATGTTCCCTAGCTATAGTACCCTAAGGGGGGGGGGGGGGGGGGGTCCCTGATGATGTTTTTCGCAAATATGTTTGAAAGTTTTAAAGAAAAAAATACGAAATCTAAAAATATACCTAACTTTGTTTTGCGTTGAGTTTTGTATTTTCTTATATTAGACTAAAGATATCTAATATTTTTACAAGAAAAAGGTATTCTTACTTGGACACCATTTAATGTATCGCTTTCGAGGTAAATCGAATTAAAACTACCTGGCGTGCCTAAAAACAGTACCTATAAAAGTAAATATATTTTTATAATTCCTGTAATAGATCTCAGCTGATTCCTGTTAATTTGAAGCAACTGTTTTGGTAGTCTCGGGTTTGGATTCCCAATAAAGCATTTACTATGATGTAAATCCTGTCTGTTGTTCCAGTGGATTTTGTGTTCACCCCTGATCCATTTATCCGCTTTATGGCATCTCGTATCGTTCATCGGATTTTTCGTCCCCTGAAATACTTTTGTGTCCTGGTACCCACTGCAGAATTACTTTGTTTGCTTTTGCCAGGGCCTTCAAATACCCTTGACATTTCCACACTAGTCTTGAGGTTACCTTGTTGCATATTAATGATCTGCTTGACTATCAAAGTATATATGGATTAACTTATTGAGGTCAGCTCTCCTATTGTTTTCATACGCACAATATAATATGGCGTAGATTTCTGCTTGGAACACTGTGGAAAACTTTCCCAGAGTAAAAAATAAGTTTTTCTCCGTTCTTTCTTTGTGTATCCCAGCTCCGGTACCATCTTTGGTTTTAGAGCCGTCTATGTACCAGATTATTACCTCAGTAGTAGTTTCTGGTGTTTTGTTGTTCCATGCGTTTCGTTCATCAATTACGACTTCGTACGGTATATTATAGCTAAACCTTGGATTTATTTAATTTGACCTCATTTCTAACCCGCAGTCTCACTTAAAAGTTCGCGTCCAGTTCTCTGCCTGCCCAGGAGCGGCTTCGAACTCTGCAGTCTATAGAGACCCATTCTTTTATCACCAAGTGAAGCGAAGGAAGGTCAAGGATGATTTCCATAGCGGATCTAGAGGTTGATTTCATGGCCCCTGTGATGCTCAAGCAGACCAGTATTTGTCGATCTTACTAGTTAATACGCTAACCTTAATCACAGGTGGATATTTTCTTTAAATATCCACAATAGGTGCCTCTACCCTACCCTGTATAGGCAGGACGCTGTCATGTTGTGCATGTTTAAGTGGTCATGCTTTCTTTTTCATTTTCAGATCTGCTGTTATCATTTTAAAGACTGCTCGCCAAACAATAGTTTATTTGAAAGCAAACCTATACAAGTTTTCTAAAGTCGATAGATAATAAATAAAAATGAGACGAATAGCTACAGACAAAAAGAAAAATTGGCTCATTTATTTTCAACCTTTATCTGGGGAAAGACAATCTTGTAAGTGTCTTAAAAATAATGGGCCAAACTAAATCGGCTCCCGTGTCAAGTAATTCTTTTGCAAATATTTTAAGACGATTTATTTTGTTTTTAAAAGTTAAGTTTTGACGGAAGGAATAATTGAATTAGAAAAAAAGTGATTCAGTATGATTTAAATACTCGTGATACATTTGTACCATAACTATATTTTATTTTTCAATGTGAATGTCGTACAATTTTGCGACCTACTTATACACGTCCCGAAATTAGCGTGCAATATTTCTAGGGCGTAAAGGACATCTAAATATATGACTAAAATGTCCCGTAAACATACCACGTGAAAAGCTTTTTTAGAGGGTATTAGAATCGAACGCATGAAAGACGATGTTCATTTTGTAGGCTCCAGTACCAATAATTTTGTATAAACGGATTATTATTTAACGTAAACGTGCATTCGTCTAAGAAACAAATATTGTGTAAAAAATATCTGTCGTTGTTAGCTTGTTCCATCATTTTATAACAAAAAAGTTATCACCGATCTTCATCCCCTTCTAGAAATTCTTGATGTGTTGATACTTATATGAATGATATTTTGCCTTTTCAAAATTTGCAGTACTGCGGTGTGATGTTTTTCTATCCCTTGCTGTGCTGATATTTTTATTTTAGTCGACTTGAAGTAAAATAATAAGATCTCTATCATTGTTTTCTTCAGCGCTCTTATGTTTCTGAGACGTGCATTTAAAGTTGTTTATTACAATGCCTTTCGCCTTATACCTAGTAAAACATTATGTATTGCCGACTCGGCAGGAATGGGTTTTTCAGAGAAATAAACGGAAACCATATCAGATACAATACTTAAGCTTTTCCCTGCACAGTACCATTTTATCATAGTCACTTTTTCTTGTATTGTGTAAGTCATAATAATACCTAGGTAAACAATTATTACTGGTAGAAAATCTAATACTTTTAATTTGTCAATGACAAATCACAGATTGGCAAGTCGAATTAATGCTGGTGTTCGCAGCATCACCTGCTGTATTCCAATGAAAAACCAACCGCAATTCTATTCAAATAAGTTAGGATCGGGTTGTCCAAAATTGTTCAAACTCCGCATGTGCACTCACCACACAGAGACCTTAAAAAAGTCTTCTTATAACCCCGCTCTAAACTCAACAGGGGAGCAACTATTTGGACAGTCTAAAACTTGCATGAGATTACCTATGTTTCCAACAACGATGTACGACCCGGTATAAGCTGAAAATAATAATATAAAAATACAAATTGTCCTTAATGACTTAAATAACTTGACACATGAGTGCCATACAAAATGTTATCCAACAATTGATCGATATTAATAAAAAATAAAAAATTATAGTGTTTCAATATAAACTACAAAACCCTTAAACACATTTTAATTGACTTATTTTTTAATAACAGATTTGAAAAGTAAGTTAGGGTAATTATTGTAATTATGGAATTGATTAATATTATAAACAATAAACAGTAAAAATTATTATTTTTGCAATTTTCGAGCGTAGTTTTTCCAAATAGGGAAGAAACTCCGGCTGAAATTCAAAAAGAAGCGGACTTGTCGTGTTTATTTATTATTTCTCACAAGTCATGAGATAGTTATGCCAAAGCCTCTAAAAAAAATTTATCGACTGGTGTGAAAAACTAAGATGTTTTATTGGTATATTATTTGAACATCGAAAAAAAATTACAACTTCATCCGTGTGGACAAAATATGCAATGATAAAAACGACTCTGAAAGTGAACAAGAATGATGAAATATATATAAAAAAAAATGGCAAGCGTATTCAGTTTTTGCATGCACGAACCAAAGAAAGCCCTGGTTCTTGAGAGATTCCCTTAATATAATGCCTGCCCATGTTAAATTCTTATATTATACCGTTACAGCCTTGTTACATTCTTTTTTGTACCATAGCCCACTAGTGTCTTATAAGCTACTTATTAGTCTAAAATCGAACTAATAATAAAGCAGATTAACTCTAAAAATATCCATTTCATAAATTGATAACTCGTACAAAAACTGTACAAAATCAATAAAAAAATTTCTCCGTAATACGCTTATCCCATTTTTAAATAACGTTACAATGTATGTCCACAAATTACTTTTTAAATGAGATTTTCCTGTGCTTTGAAGCTCAAATAGATTATTCATTCATAACCCGTCAGAAAAAGATAAAATTGATATCGAATATCCTTTTCATATCGAACCAAATTAGCAAATCCCGAACAAAAATGATTTAATGAAGCTTTGTGTTATTAAAAAAATTAGCAAAAAGTTATGAGTAGTCTTGTTAAGGCTAATTACTAATATAAATTCAAAAAACACAACCGACGTCAGTGGCGCAATAAAGGGGGGGGGGGGATGCAGCATAGAAGCTTGGGTCTAACAGTGCAATTGCAACCTAATTTTTCGTCTCACGCTTGGGCCCTTACCCCAAATTTTTAACATTTTTATAATAAATATGTAAAACCAACACAACACAAAATTAATATATCTATTAGTACACCTTCTGGAACGTCTCTATTATACCCCACCACGGCAAAATTGGTGTTTTAATAAGGAATGCTGTATTTTTTGACTCAGATTATAAAGCAGTTTTTATTGGAAAGCTTATAGTTTTCAAAATTTTTCTTTTAAAATTCCTGTTTTAGGTGTCGTTATAGTTATAAACGACTGTAGTTGATATAGCTTCTTTTACGTACCGTCCAATTTATAATCTTGATATACCTTCGCTGTTTATATAGTCTACAATATCATGTGAAATGCGCAAGTCCTCTATCTCTCTTTAGTCTTCCATCTGGATCACAAATCTTGTACATGCCATTAGCAATATATTGGTTTTATACTTATTAAGTAGATAACTCACATATTATGAGCGGTCTCAAGAAGAAACCGCCACTGTTTCAAAGTAATTATATAAGTATACCTTTTGTTTTTAATAAATTTTGACCAGTGAAAATTTCTTTTGGTTTTAACCGAAACTTTTTTTGTTGTTTAAAATTGTTTTAAACGCTTTTAAATTAGAGAATTAATTTAGGCATTCCGCAAAGCCTGACTAATAACAAAACCGCGGAAATTCGCTTTAAGGAAATGAAATGTAGTCTTAAGGGCGGATGTACGATTTGCACAACATTAACTTAGGCAATTATTTCGGTGTCTGTGTGGTCATTGACCACAGTCTTTAGAAAGTTGAAATTTGACACAATTAGTTATTTACAACGGACATACAAGTTCAATTCGAAATGTTACCAGCATTTGTCGGGATTAATGGAGTGACCAAAAAAATACATGTTTATTTGAAATTTGGAAAAGTTAAGTTATAACAAAAATCATTTTTAGGGATAATTTAGATACCTAAAATGTATTTTTTATTTATTCACGGGCAATCCCATTTTTTTTTTACGGTTCGCCGACTACGGAGGCCATCTTGAACCGGTTATCGACCACAAATGTGGTCTACCGACTGGGGAGTGTGAAACGGCACCTTCATCCTACGAGATATCCGATCTAATCCGGCCTGTCCGGCGTGAATAGGATGGCTAGGTGTCGATTCATTTTACACTCTTACTTCCCTGAGGCAAGAGCACGCCGTGTTCCCAAGCGGTCACCCGCCCAAGTACTAACCGCGCTCGACACAGCTTAACTTCGGTGATCTGCGAGAACCGGTGCTTAATATGTCGACAGGCCCTTGCCTTTCCCATTTTTTTGTAAACAGTATAATAGACATTGTTGTATAAAAAAGATGTTGGTATATGTAATCATGTATAACACTAAAACATAGGTAAACACTAAATAGCAAGAACAGTTATTAAAGTCTAAAATACCCAAGAACAAATAAGGTCATTAAATGAGTCTAAGCTTAGTTTATAAATCTGAGTTGTCCATTAAAAGAAGAGTAGTTACTGTCAAAGAAATTAATGTTTTGGTTTAGGTTGGCCATTATTGTAGCACTTGAAATAAAGTTTTCAGCTTGCGTCTATTCATCATTCGTTTAATATTAAACAGGAAATACAAACTATTATAGTTGGACACAAAATCTTCGGGTGGGGAAATATGGGCTTTATACGCCAGATATCTAGCAAACCTGCGTTGTACATGCTCAATACTGTGACTGTGTATAGCATAGAAAGGACTCCATATAGAAAAGCAATATTCAAAAAATGTGTAATATGTTATTTAAAATTTTCGTATAATTTTAATATAAAGTTAGATAATTCTTACTAATACAAAATAGCATTTATAATGCATTCAAAATCTAGAAATCCGAGATATCCATAACTTATAACCAAGCTACGGTCATGGTAAAAAAATTAAAAATTTTTGTGTGTGGTGAGTAATCTCTATTCGAATAAAGTTTTAATATAACATTATAAACTTCATACCACTTTGGTTTAAAAATTTTATTGTAGATGGAACCCAAATCTATTAGATGTTACAATGACCCCCTCCTTAACAACATTATTAAGTTTTCTTTGAGTAATTCTTAGCAGCTCTAAACAAAAATAGTTCGTTACGTCAAATAACGTATATTTACTTATTATAGGTATACGATATTTAAATTTTATTTTATTATAGCAAAAATCAAAAGAATTATAAGGACGAGCCAGATTTGAGTGAGACCCTTACTGCGTCTACGGTTGGGCATAGGTATCTCTTAACCATTTCCAATGCTTCCTAGTAGACGCAGCGCCGAGAGTCACCAGATTAAAGGAGTGGGATTTTATTATACCATGCTGCTAGGTCTTTCAGGTCGTTTAGATTCTCCAATGTCTTGATTAAAAATGATTGGAGTTGTAAAGTCTTAAGTCATAATGTAGTATATTTCTTGGTCGTGTACGCATGCTTGTTAGCATTTGCTTACGACACTGTGGTGTCGCTTCCCAGGAGAATGCTAATGTCCATTCTGGGGTCAGCACCCAACTAGGCCTATGTCTAATGACTGACATGTCCCTTGTTTCCACAGATCAAAGTCATATATGATGCTGAATGGTGTTGTGAAGTTATAGGTATTTTTCATGTAAAATACTGACATCTTAAAGATCTCATATTTGATTAGGTCATACCCTCCATGTTTTCAGGGTGTGGTTTTTGAACCACTGATACACAGGCAAGCCAGTCTGTGTTTAGATTATATCTTATCAGACGGATGTTCAGTAATACATGGCTTTTGGACTAACGTTTCAATTGGCAAGAATTTCCAGTCAGTTTACTTTATTGTTTAATTTTTACTTTCTCATAAAAAAGTATTATAATATAGTATATTTCACTTACTTTTTTAATGCTTTGACACACACTAAAAAATATATTGTGTTTAGTTAAAATTTCGTTATTTTTTCTTTTATGCAATAATAGGCTAAATAATCAACTTTGCAGCATAATTATCTTCGGTTCTAAAGTGTGGATTTTCTCTATGAAATTGTGTATCCCCCCTTAAAGCTAACCGAACGGCCTTTATAGTTTTTGTATATCCGAGCTATTTTCCAGGAATAGTTAAAGACGTTTTAAAACAACTTTGTTTCTTTGCAAATAAAGGTCAAAGATGAAAGCCCGCAGCGCTAATGAATTAAAAACTAAGTGTTAGCTTCAAACACGTGCATATTGTTGGTTTTAATTGGAATGAACTTTTCAGGCTTCGATGTAAGGATTTGTTAAATCTACGTCACAAATTCTAGGAAAATTGGTTTTACATTAAACACTGGATGTTCAAGTTTTCGTTGCTACGTTAACCAAAGCCCAAATTTTCTAATATTCAAAATAAACATAAAATATTACTTTTTCATAAACCGATAATTCATAATTAAAAAATACCTTAAGTTTTTTAATTAAATGTTGGTCGGTAAACAGGGGTGGCCGTTTAATAAAGAAAAAATAAAACGAATGGTCTGCATTTTACATTGTCTATTTAGTAATATATTATGTATCTGTATATCAAGCAAAGTACATGGTAAACAAATAAATATCCAAAAATTACAATATATTGCACCAAGATATACATGTAATATGTATATACAATGTACTAACTGTATGTTTGATTTAAAATTATTATTTTTTAAAATAATCAGAAATTAATGATTGTTTTTAACTTTTTAGTTTGTTTTTAAAAAATTTGATTCATCTCTTAACAAAAGACATTTCGTTTTTCCCGCCATCCTCAAATATTGACGTTAGTCCCAAAACGGTCCATATCACGAAGAACACCTTGGCCGGGGAGTAGCCTCGTCAATTATCATCTTCAGTGATAGTTAGGCGGTAATTAAGGCAATTTTGTTCTAGAAGCGTCAAATCAAAGCTCGTAAAGCGATGCCGCAACAATATATGCACAATCGACAACCAACATCGGGTTACTCTGTGCTAGATTCCTGGACAGTCCAATATATATGGCGAGAGAGGGCGCAGGCATGCCAGCTGATCTAGCACACAATACGGTGGATAGACCACTGCGATTAGTCAAAGAGGAGATTTATTACACGGCCAAGCAACTTGCACAAAACAGATGAACAGAGTTAACAACCTGTAGCATATCCGGGCAACTGTGGCCCATATTTGATAAAAAGAGGACCGCAGAGCTATTGACGCACAGTCGGAAACACGTGAGAAGTATTACTGCGGTTGTTACCATACATTTCCTCTTTGGTAGACATGCCGAACGTATGCAAATACCCACTAACGATTTCTGCAGAAGTTTCAGAGATGAGGAAATGGAAGAAAGTATTCAACATTTTCTGTGTGAAGGCCCTGGTCTCGCAAGAAAAAGGTTCATTACCCTGGGTTAACCGTTTTTCAATAGCCTGGAGGAAATAAACAACTTACAACTTGGTCGACTGATTAGGTTTCTGAATAGCAGTAACTGGTTTGAATGAGTTGTTAAAATCCTTCTGCTGGGTACAGCGTACTAACCATCAGAGATCTGATGAAGGTGGGTTCTACGGAACACTTGTGGTATCACACCGGACCTAATAGAACTACGTGAAACTGATTCGAGAACCAAAGGTCTCCTAACCTAAGACCCAAAGGTAACCTAACTTAACCTAATCATTGTCATCCACATGGTAACTTAACCGGAGCATGGCAAAAAGGCGAGGAAGCGCAAAAAATTAGGTTTAAAATTAGAAGTCAAAATGGGCCTAATTTAGTAATAGCCTATATAGTTTAAATTAAAATAACCTATCTGTAGATTTTTTTTATCAGTATTTAGTAATGAACAAGCCGACAATTAATATCCCAAACTTTTTTCTGCATTTTTTAGATGGTTTCAGAACCGTGTGTCAGACAGACAATACATAATTCCTTTATTATGCCCATAAACAACAATAAATTGTTTAGATTTTTACACTCAAGTGGTCCTTGAAATTGAGGTGTTATTGAAAGTCCCCTGAAGCCGTTATTTAAAGGTTAAAAATTAAATAAAAAGTAATACCATGTTTTATTTAAAGCTTTTTTATTTAAAACCCAACTAGAATAGATACAAATTCCAAAAAAATATTAATTAAAAATAAATAAATAAAATTCTTCCATATTTATTTAAAAAACTGAAATCTCTATGCCAGAGTTATTTTGCTTTAGATTCTTGACTTAACCATAAACTTTTGTTTCAGATCCAAATATTTCAAGCTCAGGAATGAAGTTAAACATTGCGGAGTTTGTTTTATTGACCTCGCTTCTTTATGGTAAGTCAACAATTGTTGTATTAAATAAATAACAATTTATCAATCGAAAGATGTCAGTATTTGTTCTATGTAAAATATTGTTCCTTCTATTAAAATAATATATTATTTTTGTAACGGAAAAAAAATTATACCAGGATATTCTAAATTTCCTTATGATTATTGCATTCTTCAAGAATAATAATAATTATAATGAAGTTAGTTGTAGTGGATGTGTATACTTATTTTGAATGGAGAGAACGAAAAAGTTTTGTATTAAATGCAATAAAATTTATTTGAAGTAGCTTTCGGTATTTTGCGTCATCATTTCTTGTCAAGAAATGGTACTAATGGGTTATCCCAAAAAGTAACATAAACAATACATTAAAGTAACCAAGTACCAGTACGTCGTGTAAAGTATTTGTAATATAACTACTTGCTAAGTATTTTCATAAGTAAATTACATTTTACGTAAAAGATCCTCTAATTTTACTTCAAATTTATATTATTACACACACCTTAATGTAATAATTTAGAATTTTTATTAAGATAAACGTAGTAAATTTCGCACATCATTTTACAGTGTGAAGGGTTACACAAAAGGAACATAATATTCAAATATTTACCTATATATTGTTCTCCACTTAATACGTCCCGTTACGTTTCCGTATTATTCAGCACCGATCAATATCACCAACTAAAGAAAGCATAAAAAATAAATTTCAAACCAACTAAAAGTACCTTATACAATAAGGTTGTATTTGTCTAACACAGTTAGATAATAAAATACAAATCAGATTGCATAGTTCTACCAAGAAATGAAAACATTACTATTGGTAGGATGTCACCACCTGCAGACCGGTTTCGAACTCTATTGTTCTCGTACAATAAAATTTAATATAATTCTGAGTATAATAATTCATTAAGAACCTAATATCGTATAAAAACCACATGTAAACTTGTAAATGCACCTACATCTTATTATTGTTTTCGAACGACATGTAAACGTACATAATCTCGATCGCCACCGGAGTTCGGTAACTTTGGCGGATCCAAAACGTCTGCTCCACAGATTCTTGTAGAAATAAACCTTTTTTTCTTCTGTGCTTGTAGATTGTCGCGTACCTTTTAGGGGTAATTTAATTTCACCCTCAAAAGGCACTAACGGCTTACGGCAGCTCTTCGTCGGATGAACAAATGGTCGTCTGCAAGCGACGCTTATGCTTTTTGGAGGGCGCCACTCAGTTTCCTTTACGAAAAGGGTTTATAGAGCCTTTCTACTGAGAAGTAGACTCAATTTTTGCGAAAGGATGGTATTAGAGTTAATAATAAAAAAAAAACTGAGATAAATTCCAGTAATTTTAATGAAAACTGTCATTCTCTTCTTGACACGCCGATATATATGTATATTATGCCAATCATATTAAAAATAAAAAACTATAGAATGCTTGTATTCTGAACCTGTAAATTAAAAATTGCCCCAAGGCTTATTTACTTAAATTTACCGAAACCTCGTTTATATCAATATATACATAACTATTCTTTGGCCAAAGATACCCCCTGCTATGTACATTATTTACAATAAACCACCTGTAATTTATACCGACTTTTAGGCGAATAAAATAAAAAGGGAGTCAGAAAACACGCTTACAAGATGGTTAATACATTATATGAAAATTCCAAAAACTGATGCGATATTATAATCTTACTGTTAATAAATGATTCAACTTAACCGGAAGTTATATTGGTAAAAATAATGTAAAGGAATAAACTGGCCTTAGATCCAGGGCAAGTAGATTCTCAGGTACGACTACAGCGGGTAGTGGTGGGTGAAACACATTAGCCCTTCAGTGGGGTGTTGAACTGAGGCTACTGGATCACCGAAGGTCAAAGCCCAACGACTTGGTGAGATGTTCGACACAGCTCTTCAGGCGATAACAAGAGATGAGTACAAATTTACGTGGAAATGAGCCCCATAATACGACCCTGTAAATCACACAAAAAATAACCAAATACCCAAATTTAAGAAGGAAATTTAACTAGCTTACCTCTTATCTGAGGGAATTCACACACCGACAGCACATTGCTCCGTTCCAAACAATTAGGGGTTTATCCCACGTATTATACGAAAAGCAAATAGAAAATAAACTTTTAGCAGGTTTTACACATTCTGCATATTTTAATTTTTAACAAAATTGTGCGTTAACTTGCACGATATCAAAATTGGAATTCAATCACCAAAAGTGACCACTCAGCCCGGATTCCGGAGCTCGAGAGAGCGGCCTCCACGTATCGAACGAACCACGTCCCTCTACGACCTCCTGCATCTGGTGTACAGAAAAATGAGTGGTGGCGAATGCGCCAGAATAATGAAATATATACTGAAAATTATTACCAAACTTGGCGTTAAATTTATAAACGCTACATTGCCTCTCTCCAAAAAGAAAAAATGAAAGGCTCCTAGGTAAGCTTTACATTTTTTTTTGAACTAAGACTATCCATACTATCGACATTACAAAACATGTCATAAAGACATTAACATGAAAAGATAGAGTTGTCAACATTTTTTCCTGATAACTATCGCGTATCATACGTCCTAAGGGAGTCATTATCGGTAGGTCACTAATTGGGTAGGTCACTAAATCGGTAGGTCTACTTAAATGCGACAACTAATGGATAGTAGGACATCCATCTAAAGGAAAGAAATACTAGAATTATCACAATCTTATAAACTACTAACTATATACAGATATACAACCTATAAGAAGGCGGAAACGATTTCCTATAGTCAACGACTATAATCAATTATGAGGAAGATATGAATTTAAAAAATCAAGGATCTAATTTCACACACCCTCACGGTATAAAACCAAACTACTCTATAAAAGGTAGGACTGATTATTAAAATAAAGTCAGGAATACTCAATAGAACTGAAGTTGCGGCAATGCCCTCGTGCGTCAGTCCCATTTACTAAAACTTGACATGGCACCACACCAAGGAGCGGTGAGATATACTAAGAAGCTCTTAGCAAAGCATAATCCTAGGTAAGATCTAGGAAAGAACTTAAAGAATAAGGTAGGTAACGAAAAAGTAATTAGTTTAAGTTACCCTCGAGTAAGATAACTAAAATTAATTTGCATAAGTAAATCACGGTTAGTTAAGTAAACCAAAGGTAAGATAAATAACCCAAAGGTAAGGTAAATAAGCCAAAGGTAAGGTAAGGTAAGTAGTTTTGATAAGGAAATTCCTTATCACACAAAACCACTCGCGTATTTCGCAGGTAGGTAGGTAAATTAGGAAGAAAGAGAACTTTGGTCGTCCTCTGATGAATCATCGGAGGATCCACGATAAGGTAATAAGTCCTTAGCATGCCATTTGCCTGCTTTAGAACCATCTAGATTCTTTAATTCATAGACTAAAGGAGATAACTTTTTAGAGACAATAGATAAGATATGTTTAGGACTGAGTTTCGCAGCGAATTTGTCTGCAGCTTTAGACAACGTTTTATTCGGACGCCATACTTTGTCATTCACACTAAAACTTACATCCCGTTTCCGGAGATTATAGGATTTGGAATTCCTTTCATAAGCAGCATGCAATTTTTGACGAATCTCGTCGAATAATTTCCGAAACTCAACTAAACTTTCGGCGTAGGTATTCCTATCACCAGGTAAAATTTCGGACGATTGGTCCTGGGGAGGATTATTATAATAATCACCAGACAAAGGAATATGTCGGCCAAACATTAAATAGGAGGGAGGAAATCCAGTTACTTCGTGAACTGCGGTATTAATGGCCTGTCTAATTTCGGCAATATGTAAATCCCAATCTTCGTGTTTTTCTATATAACATCGAATAGCTGTAGTGACAGTTTTATTGTTTCTCTCCACGAAATTACACTGTGGTGAATAAAAGGGAGTGAACCACTGTTTTACGTGATATTTTTCACAAAGATTTTTAAGGTTCTGACCAGAGAAATTTGGCGCATTATCGCAAATAAGAATCTGAGGGACTCCAAAAATTAGGAAAACCTGATTTTCTAGAAGATCTACAACAAAATTAGATTTAGAGTGCTTAAGAGGAAAAACAAAGGTGTATTTAGAAAACCAATCAGCGGCTACAAGCAACCATTTATTACCTCTTTTCGAGCGCGGGAACGGACCAACAAAATCCAACGAAATAATCTGACCAGGTAAATTAACTATTTTTTCTTTACCCATAACACCAATTTTAGATAAATTAGAATGCTTCTGTGCTCCGCACATTAAACATTTACGAATAAACTTTAACACGTCTAATCTCATGCGTGGCCAATAATACATTTCTTGTACTCGGAACAAGGTTTTACGAAAACCAAAATGTCCACTGGTGGGGGGATTATGACAAACTTCAATAACCTTAGTACGCTGAGATTTGGGAACTAGGAATTTCCATTCCTGTTTATTAAAAGGATAGGAGGTTCGACAGGGAATAAATTTCTGTATCGAGTCGCCTTCCATACGCCACTGCGGGTATTTTTCGGGACTCTTACGAATTTTATCACAGAGAGATACATACCACGGGTCAAGAGTGGTTAAATCAAGAGATAAGCAAGATACTTGTATAGGTAAAGTCTGAGAGTTAGATGGACTTTCATTATCTAAGCCATCAGGCAAACAATAAGGGATACGACTTAACGCATCGGGAACAATATGCATAGAGCCTTTTCTATGTTGTAAATCAAAAGTGTGTTGCCTTAATCTAAGCAACCAACGACTAAGTTTACCAGAGGGAGTTTTTAGATTATTCAACCAGAGCAAACTGAAGTGATCGGTAATCACGGTAAAACGAGTACCTTCTACCCAAGACCTGAATTTCTCAATGCAGAAAATAACTGCCAAACATTCCCGTTCGGTTACCGAATAATTCCTTTCTGCCCTAGATAGAGAACGGCTTGCATAAGCGATAACTTTCTCCTCTCCATCTATAAACTGTGTCAACATTCCGCCAATTCCAACATCGGAAGCGTCTGATTGAACAAAAAATCTTTGACTAAAATCCGGCTGAGCCAGGATAGGTGCACTCACTAATTTTTGTTTAATAGATATAAATGCCGCTTCAGCCTCTTCGTCCCAAGTAATTACTTCTTTTTTCTTTTTGCCTTTTAGAAGAGAATTTAAAGGACTTACAAGGGAAGAAAAATTCTCAATAAATCTGCGATACCACGAACACATACCTATGAAACGCTTAACTTCAGTCGAAGTTCGAGGACGGGGATAGTTTAACATACAATCGACCTTGCACGGGTCAGTAGCTAAGGAATTATTTCCAACAATAAAACCTAAATATTTTAACGTGGTTCTAAAGAACTGACACTTTTCGAGGTTAATAGTAAGGCCTGCCCCTTTAAGTAAATTTTTTGCAGTTGTTAGTAGTTCAATATGGTGTTCCCAAGTAGGAGAACAAAGTAAAATGTCGTCTAGATAGGAAAATATATGTGGTTCATATTTAGGACCAAAAATTGACTCAACTAATCTTTGCTGCGATTGTGCCGCGTTGCACAACCCGAAAGGAACAACGTTAAACTGGAAGTGTCCTCGACCAATTATAGAAAAAGCAGTTTTTTCTTTAGAAGCGTCATCTAAGGGAATTTGCCAAAAGGCCTTACGCAAGTCAATAGAAGATATAAACTTAGCATTGCGCAAATTATTTAGGATACGATCCACGTGAGGTAAAGGAAAACTATCATGCTTCGTCAAACTATTCAAGAAACGTCCATCAAAACAAAATCTATATTCACCATTAGGTTTTTTAACTAAAAGTGTGGGAGAGCACCAAGGACTTTGAGATTCCTCAACCACGCCCAATTCAATCATAGAATCCAACTCTTTATTCAAAATCTCTTGCATATAAGGGGATTGTAAGTAAGGTTTCTTTTTGAAAGGTGGGCTATCACCTGTATCTATAGTAAGTTTAATTTTATTTGTTCTTCCCAACTTATCCTTACTATCAATTTCCTTAAACGAATCTAATATTTTTTGAGCTTCCAATTTTTGACTTGGCGATAAATCATTCAAGGTATAAAGTTTAGGAATACAAAAATTTCTATTTATTGTTGAGGTGGTATTTATTTCGAATTGATCATTATGGATACTCCATCGATTATTTTTAAAGTCCATTACTAAATTAAACTGTCTTGCAAAATCAATCCCAAAAATAAATGAATGAGTTACGGAAGGAACAATCAAAACTTTGATAATTTGACAATTATTATTAATAAAAATAGGTAAATCGGCAACGCCAACAACTTGCTGCCGTGTACCATCAGCAGTACAAACATTACTATTATTAACAGAATGAATTTTAATTTTTAAATTTTTCAAAATTTTTATTCCATGAGACCCAACTATGGAAGAGTTAGCCCCAGAATCTAATAAAACGGTGATCGTTAGATCATAGAGACGAACTGAGATATAAGGTATGTCATCATTAACTTTTTTTGTAAACAAAGGCAATACTTCGTTATTTAAACCAGGTGTTTTATAAAATTTAGAAACAAAATTAAGCCACTTATCCCAATCAGCTTTATCAAAACAAGGGATCGTGGTTGATTTTCCATCAAGGTACCGACCACGGGCAGTGCCTGATGAACTAATTAGTTTTTTGAACAATTTTTACAAGAATTTATTTTGACATTTTGTTCGCCACAGCGGTAACAAAAAATGTTTCTTTTCTCCTTACAGGAGTTGTAGGTATGGTTAGGTAAACGACAATTAAAGCAAATGACTTTACCTTTAGGTACATTCTGAAAATCCTTTTTATCGGTATTATCATCTCTTTCAGACTCTTTTAAAGTCTTAGAAGGGTTGGAGATATCTCGAGAAAATTTCTTTTTTCGATTAAAATGACAATCACGAGTGTCACGCGGTCGTGAACCACTCTGTTGATCGCAATCAGATAAATAAAATAAGGAAGGTAATTTTTTAGAAGTAGTCCTGGAAGCTTCTTCCAATCGTTTACATAAGGTAGACAATTCATTGACAGTGTCAATGGAATGTAATGCAAGTTGCGATATATGTTCAGGTAGTAAATTTTTACGAAGATATTTAACTTTAGTTACTTCCGCGGGAGGAATAGATAAGCGGAAAAATAAATTTTCTAAGTGAGCAATAAAGATAGTTATTGATTCATTTCTTTTCTGTTTTCTCTGTCTAATCTGTTCCCAAATATCGTCATCAGCATAGGGAGGTAAAAAATCTTTCTTTAAACGGAAAACTAATGAGGGCCAATCAGTAATTACAGATCTAATACTACGAAACCAAATAAATGCGTCGCCTACGAAAAATTCAACAGCTGAATTAAGCAATTCAGCTTCTGTAATATTACGGGCTTGAGCTAAATCAGAAACTCTTTCCAAAAAATAAAAAACACTTTTTGTGTCCCCATTAAATTTAATTCCCCAAGAAGATATTGGCTGTTTATTGGCTGTACACGTAACTACAGGATTGACATTAACTACAGGCTGAGTATTTTGATTTAGATTTATCAAATTTGAAGCAGGTACTACCTCCGAAACTTTTTCATCTAAGTCTGACTCTAATTTAAGACAAGTTGCATAAGACTCATTTTTAAATTTAATGATGTCTTCATCTTCGCCTTCAGGAATAACAATTCTTTTTGCACGGCCACATAAATGAGCTAGCCTTGATTTAATGCGAAGGTAAGTGCTATCCGAAGAGTTTCCTTCAAAATCAGAAATAATATTTTCTATAGAAGCAATGCTTTGATTGATTTCAGCTTTTTGGCTTTCAAACTCTTTTAGGACATTATATGAATCCATAAAAATTTGACTCCCAGGTACATTAATTTCTTTTTTCAAAAGTCTAACCAAAATCTTTCTTTTTTCAGCAACGTTACGTTCCGTATAAATATTTCTAATGTTTAATTCATAGTCGAGCTCAAAATCTAATAAATGATTAATTTGAAATCTATCCCAAGAAGCCATCTTGAGAAATTTACTTTTGAAAGAACCGACAAGTTATTTAAAAAATTAAGCCAACTACTAAAATAATTACAAGTCTCCAGGAAATTTTCTATTAAAATCAATAAAAACTTTTTAGACTTCCGGTATAATATTTAAAATAATCCCATTCTGTATAATATAAGTTATACGACGTAAAAGCAAGCAAAAATTAATCGGGTATTATAACCCAGAAAACTTCTTTTGAAAATATAGAAAATTTTTAATTACTAATTAATTGTTAATTAATTAATTGGATAATTAACAACGTAGCATTGTTTTATTAATATTTAAAAATATGCTCCCATGTAAATAATATAAAATATTATCTACCTAAAATGTTTCTTTTAAACTCGTTCTCAATACAGCAATAAACATTCAAATCTAAATCGTAGCCTTTTTTTTTTTTGATAAACAGATACCACAAAAAAGGTGTACTTGAACAATGATGATTTTACTCGTCGCGACGTAGCGGATTAATTTATATTTGCATTTATTTTATTTAAGGTAAAAATGATTTTTAGAGAACTATGTTTTAAATTATTTTTAGGATATAAAAGGTTATATCTTTTTAAAATAAATTTACGAGAAACCCGTTATGAATATAATCATATATTAGAATGTAAAATTTTATTTTATTTGTGCATAGGTATTTTCTTAATTTAAGACAGAGAAAGACAGAAATAGAAAGATCAAAATTACGCAATATAGACGGTAAAACCTAAGCAAAAAATGTAAAAGGTATGCATTTAAATGACATAAAACCTGAAAGAAAATTGGAAAATTAAGAATATTTTTCAATTTTGAAACTTATCTCAGTATAAAGAAAATTAATTTTAAAGCACAAGCTATCGATGCCCCACGCGCATGGGCGCTATTCTTTGTCGCGTACCTTTTAGGGGTAATTTAATTTCACCCTCAAAAGGCACTAACGGCTTACGGCAGCTCTTCGTCGGATGAACAAATGGTCGTCTGCAAGCGACGCTTATGCTTTTTGGAGGGCGCCACTCAGTTTCCTTTACGAAAAGGGTTTATAGAGCCTTTCTACTGAGAAGTAGACTCAATTTTTGCGAAAGGATGGTATTAGAGTTAATAATAAAAAAAAAACTGAGATAAATTCCAGTAATTTTAATGAAAACTGTCATTCTCTTCTTGACACGCCGATATATATGTATATTATGCCAATCATATTAAAAATAAAAAACTATAGAATGCTTGTATTCTGAACCTGTAAAGTAAAAATTGCTCCAAGGCTTATTTACTTAAATTTACCGAAACCTCGTTTATATCAATATATACATAACTATTCTTTGGCCAAAGATACCCCCTGCTATGTACATTATTTACAATAAACCACCTGTAATTTATACCGACTTTTAGGCGAATAAAATAAAAAGGGAGTCAGAAAACACGCTTACAAGATGGTTAATACATTATATGAAAATTCCAAAAACTGATGCGATATTATAATCTTACTGTTAATAAATGATTCAACTTAACCGGAAGTTATATTGGTAAAAATAATGTAAAGGAATAAACTGGCCTTAGATCCAGGGCAAGTAGATTCTCAGGTACGACTACAGCGGGTAGTGGTGGGTGAAACACATTAGCCCTTCAGTGGGGGGTTGAACTGAGGCTACTGGATCACCGAAGGTCAAAGCCCAACGACTTGGTGAGATGTTCGACACAGCTCTTCAGGCGATAACAAGAGATGAGTACAAATTTACGTGGAAATGAGCCCCATAATACGACCCTGTAAATCACACAAAAAATAACCAAATACCCAAATTTAAGAAGGAAATTTAACTAGCTTACCTCTTATCTGAGGGAATTCACACACCGACAGCACATGGCTCCGTTCCAAACAATTAGGGGTTTATCCCACGTATTATACGAAAAGCAAATAGAAAATAAACTTTTAGCAGGTTTTACACATTCTGCATATTTTAATTTTTAACAAAATTGTGCGTTAACTTGCACGATATCAAAATTGGAATTCAATCACCAAAAGTGACCACTCAGCCCGGATTCCGGAGCTCGAGAGAGCGGCCTCCACGTATCGAACGAACCGCGTCCCTCTACGACCTCCTGCATCTGGTGTACAGAAAAATGAGTGGTGGCGAATGCGCCAGAATAATGAAATATATACTGAAAATTATTACCAAACTTGGCGTTAAATTTATAAACGCTACAAGATGTCACTACCTACAGACCGGTTTCAGACCTATTTATTCTCGACATCAGAGGATATGTGTTCATACTATACCAAATAAAAGTTTTTAAACTAATGCCTATGATATCAACCTTCTTGTGTCTGTTTAAAGGTTGGAGACAATGACGTTTCTTGAACGGTAGTAGAGTTTTGGACTTGCATTGTCTTTATTTGTTTAGAATCATTGATGATCATGATGATTCTAAATAAATAAAGACAATGCAAGTACAAAACTCTACTGCCGTTCATCTACTGCTGCTTCTTTTGGTAGTCACAGTCACAGTAGACAGATTGCATGGGAATACCAAGAGATGACATTAACGTCTCTATACGACCCAAGAAGATTGATATTATAGGCATTAATTTAAAAACTTTCATTTGGTATGGTATGAACACCTTCCCTGTCCTGACGAAAACCAAAGAATTCGAAACCAGTCTGCAGGTGGTGACATCCTACCAATAGTAAAGTTTTCATTTCTTGGTATAATTATTCAATCTAATATATATTTTATTATACAGGGTATCCCACCGGGAACCGAATCGATCTATATATAGAAAACTATACATAGGAAAATTTTGAAAGTTTGACAGTATGCTGATGCTGATGGGGGTGACCGGGCTAAAATATTTTCATAATGGTTGCACTTCAGGTTATACCGGAAGTAAGTGTCAACTTGCTTATTTTAAATGGGACACCCTATACATTTTTGCATTCTACGCAAGATTCTAGGCAGATTTTGTATACCATGTTCTATACCTATGTCTAAACGTTTTTGACATATTTGAATTTTTATGTCAAAAATGACGTTTGCAAGCCTTAGAATAATTATCAATTTTTTCTATAAAGAAGCCTTATTTATTTAATTTAAGTGGAATTCCTTGTTATAAAGGATTTGTTTTAATAGATTTTTTATAATATTTTAATAACTATTAATACAGGGTGTTTAAAAAATAAAATTAAAAATGAAAATGAAAAAACTGTCAAAAGTCCAGATTTTCAAATGGAAACCCCCAAATTTCTTAATTATTTCTTATTTAGCATTAATAATAAGGGTAAGTTTGTATAAGATTGTATATCCCAAAAATTCTTAGTTTTCGAAGTATTGTCAATTTAATATTTTTATATGGGGATTTTGTTGCAGATTTTAGGTTCAGTTACTCTTAGTTGGCTATGACCGCGTTGAAAAACAATCAAATGCTAAAAAATCTATAAAGCTGTCACTTACCATTTAAACATTATTAATAAGCACATTGTGATGGTTTCTGTTTTTGCGGATATCGAATGGCAAATGTGACATGATATAACTTTATCACATTCTCCATAAATAATAAATAAGTTTAAATAATCTTCGTTTGTATAATTTAAGTGCCCGGGAATGATTCATATTAATGTTAAGTGACAGCGTCATAGATTTGTTTAGCATTTGATTGTTTTTCAACGCCGCCATACCCAACTAAGAGTAACTGAACTTAAAATCTGCAGCAAAATCCCCATATAAAAATACTAAATTGGCAATATTTCGAAAACTAAAAATTTTTGAGATATAAAATTTTACACAAACTTATCCTTATTTTTAATGCTAAATAAGAAATAATTATTAAATTTGGGTGTTTCCATTTGAAAATCTGGACTTTATGCAGTTATTTCATTTTCATTTTTAATCTTATTTTTTAAACACCCTGTATTAATAGTTATCAAAATATTATAAATAATCTATTAAAGCAGGTCCTTTATAACAAGGAATCCTACTTAAATTAAAAAAATAAGGCTTCTTTATAGAAAAAATTGATAATTATTCTAAGGCTTGCAAACGTCATTTTTGACATAAAAATTCAAATATGTAAAAACGTTTAGACATAGATATAAGACCTGGTAGACAAAATCTGCCTAGAATCTTGCGTAGAATGCAAAAATTTAATAATATATAGGGTGTCCCATTTAAAATAAGCAAGTTGACACTTACTTCCGGTATAACCGGAAGTGACACCATTATAAAAATATTTTAGCCCGGTCGCCCCCATCAGCAACAGCATACTGTCAAATTTTCAAAATTTTCCTATGTATAGTTTTCTATATATAGATCGATTCGGTTCCAAATGGGACACCCTGTATAACAGCATTGGACGAAATACAACCTGATAGTAAATTGAAGGAGAATTTTGAGGCCGAGACTTTGTGTCTTTTCTTACAAAATATCAAATATTAAGTCTCTTAGAGTAAAAAATTGACGAATTCTTCGAATTTCTGATAGTATAATTATTAATCCGATGGCTTAAAATTTATTTTTCATGCTTTTTTAAATGCTTGCTACCACCTGATTAGTAAGAAATTCCGTATTTTTACATTATTATCAGCATCAATAAAGACAATTTAGTGTTATTCAGTATCGCTTAGTACAATTCCACATCAATAAATATCTGATACTTTGTGAAAACTTAGAAATTGATTTATTTTTTCACTTTTTTTACGAACATCGCATGCTAATATTGCTCAAATAATTCTTTACCAACAAAATAATCGTTATTAATGTAAATATATTTATTCATATATCTAAAGGTATCTCTTAAGATATCTGAAAATTTATGGCGTATAAAATTTATTAGGGTAAATAAATTTCTCTCGTTTTATTCGCTTTCATACCCAATAACACCAAAATAGCTGATAAAGGAAGCTCGGTTACCGACAAGCTTAAATGTGGGCGTATGTAGATTGTGGAGATTAATATTTTACATCGAATATGAATTTATAGCCCTAAAAAGTCAATAAAATTAAAAGAATATAGAACGCTATCTTGTAAAATGGCTCGAAGCACCAAAAAAATTGTTTTTGAATTAGTCTTGCAATTAAAAAAAATTGAAAGTTTAAATGAAATTATAGCATATTAAAAGGTTTAACTATGGGATGTCAGTAACTTAAACTAACGAAATCGCAAAAAGTTGTACAGTAAACTTTTTTTTACATAACATAAAAGTGGGTATAAACCGAAAATAATATATTGTCATCGTAAACATACAGGGTGGGGATTTAAAATTCAAGCGTCTTATAGCTATTAATATAACGAGATTATTATGCGATTTATAATAGTCGAGGATATTACTAGGTGACGAGGCAACAGCCGAGTCACCCGCCATGTCCGAGACGGTGTTAAATCGCTAATAATCGAGTTGTATTCAAAGCTTTATCGTATCATTGACAACGGCGATGCGAAAATAAAAACAAGGTTTTATGTCATTTCATTCTGGCATTTCAAAAAGTCATCATTAAAATCATGCAAGATTTTGATATTTCTGACGATATATTAGCTGCATTAGTTTTGTGAGTGGCGAAACAAAGTACATGTTCAAGGTGCAGAAGAAACGTATTGCTGGCGTATTTCGCAAAACTCTCTGAGGAATACTCTGCTTCATCCTTATGGCCGAAATATTCCATGTTACGAGCGACTTTAGAACTGAAGGAAAGAGTGGAAATCGACAAATACGGCGGCTTAATACGTTTCATCAAGAAGAAAAATGGTGGATATAGAGCAAAAAAATCAAAAGTATTTACAAGAGAATAAGTCAACGAATTTGTGTGTTCTGCCTCAGACGAGAAGTTTTTAATGATGAAAGTGGCTTTTTTAATTGGAACTGGAGGAGCCTATCAAACTAATGAATTAGCGAAGATGACCACGGAAGATGTTGACGTTTTAGAGGACAAGTTGATTGTTACTATTCCCGACTCAAAAACCCACAAGAAACGTATTTTCGCTGTGATATTTGACGGCGAAGTCAATCCTGTGCTTTTATTTAAAAAGTACGCAATGTTAAGGCCAGACCATGTCACTCACCAAAGATTGTTTGTATCATATAGAAAAGGGAAATGTACGGTACAGCCCTGCGGCATTCACTTCTTCTCTAAAATACCTCAAAAAAAAGCTAAGTATCTCTCACTTGAAAATCCTAATTTGTATACTGGTCACTGCGTTAGAAGATCTTCGGCAAATTTTCTTGTTACTTCTGGAGGAGACATATTAGACCTACAAAAACTTGGTGGATGGGAATCGGCGAAGGTTGCTAGAGGGTATTTAGAAGAAAGTGTAACCAAGAAAGTTTCCATTGCTCGCGATGTTTCCGGCAGTGGATTAAGCACTGGGGAACCGCACGAAATCGAAAGGAGTGCTTGCTCGGTCATTAATCAGTCTTCAGAGGGCATACCTTAGATGGTGGACGTTAAAGACAAAGGTGTATCCATCAAATTTGAAAACTGTCAAAATATTGTTTTACATGTTCATGAAAAATAATTCTAATATTATTTGGTATCTAATGTATTATGCTTTCGTAACTAACGTATTAAATTATGGTAACTAATGTATTATAAGTAACTAAGGTGTTATGTAGCTTTTAGTACGTTAATGATGTTAATAATTATTAATAAAGATATCATATAAAAATGACTTAATCTTCAATGATACGATAAAAAGGTTTAACTGTGGGATGTCAGTAACTTAAACTAAAGAAATCGCAAAAAGTTGTACAGTAAACTTTTTTTTTACATAACATAAAAGTGGGTATAAACCGAAAATAATATATTGTCATCGTAAACATACAGGGTGGGAATTTAAAATTTAAGCGTCTTAAAGATTTTTCATGGAACTCGCTTTTGTCATGTAAACTTTTTTTTGAATTAGAGCATACCACTTTTGACACCTCCTTGGAAAGCTTATTGTAAAAGGAATTTGTCCATATATTTTTTTTCCTATGACCACCTATGAAAACGAGAAAAAAAGCACGGTGAACTTCATTCGAAAGCGCTGAATATCACACGCGTGTTGAAAAAAAAAATTTCAACTCTAAAGTTGAAATACAAGGCACACTATTTAATTTAACAGATTGTGCTAATTTGACATATCGCCCCTATTTATTAAAAAGAACAAATTTTAGAAAGCAGTGATTGTAAAGTGTTTAACATATTTATCATGTATTTGTCAAGTAATTCAGAATGGGAGTGTGAAAATACGCCATGTGAAATTATAAAAAATGTTAATAATATACTGGAAAATCTATTAGCAGAACAAACCGCGCTGAAAAAAATGTCATGTATTCAGTTAAACTACAAATAAAGGAAAAGCCTATATATACTAAAACTATAAAACCAGATATTAAGTGCAACATATTCATAAGTATGCTAATTGCAATACTAGTGTTGATATTTTTTTTCACAAATCAAAGGCTTTTTGAATAATTGTTTGTGGTCGTAGGACAAATAGTGTACATTACTCGTGTGAAAGTGATTATTCTAAAACTCGCAGAATTTCCGAAATATCTCCTCGTTTGAAAAGTATCACTTTCATCACTTATTATATAACATACTATTTACATTTGTCAAATCATAATGTCATAAATTTAAATTAATTGAACTAATTTAAAGAACAATAATTATTACATTCACAATAACTTTAAAACTGCAATGTCACTTTTTTAGCAGAGCAATTGTTCAAAATGTGTCCCATTAGCCTGTTGGGACAGACCAAACTAATACTAGAACTCTTTCTTTACTCTTTCCAAAACTTCTGGCGTGATAAAGTGTATGTTTTCCCAAATCATTGCCTTCAACTATTCAAGATTTCTAGATCAGGGGATGTAGCCCCTTTTTTTAAATCCCCTAATAAATAAAAATCTAAGGATGTAATATCCGGAGATTTGGGCGGCCACTCTATAAATCTTTGAAGTTCTATCCAATTATTTTGAAATAAATAGGGACTCCATCCTGATGGAAAAATATCCTTTGGTCTAGATTTCCATAATTAGGAAATATTCTTTGAAGTTTTGGTGTTACGAACTTTGCAAGAAATGTAAGGAAATTCTTAAATATTACATTTCCAAATACGTGGAGTGGACTGCGAGGATTTATAAAGTGGCCGCCGAAATCTTCGGATATTCCACCATTAAATTTTTATTTAGTAAAAAGCATAGGTATATGTAACCTATTGAGATATTATTTACTCCGAGGTAAACAAGCCGTTGCCAATAAGAGCACCAGAACTTTGAAAATCTTGAACGGCAGTAGAGTTTTGGACTTGCATTATTTCTATTTGTTTAGAATCACTACGTTTAAACTGGTAAGCATCTCCAGTCGTCATCAGGTGAATAGTGTATTGGCCAAAGCTTGT
Source organism: Polydrusus cervinus (assembly GCA_935413205.1). Classification (NCBI taxonomy): domain Eukaryota; kingdom Metazoa; phylum Arthropoda; class Insecta; order Coleoptera; family Curculionidae; genus Polydrusus; species Polydrusus cervinus. The sequence goes on from OW284514.1 coordinate 52,552,598, forward strand.
TTACGTCAGCGTGAATGATATCTGAATAAAGTATATAATAGTTGTTATATCGATAATCGATACATCAAAGATGGAAAATTAGATTCGTCTTTACCAATAAATATCTATAAATACACTTCTTAAAAAGGAAAGTTTTCTTCAGGTTAAGTTACAACACGTAAGTCTTATGTAACTTTTAACTGCGTAAAGCGTCACCTCAGTTATCTTCTTCATATTCATAACCAATTTTATTTTTCTAAAAATAACGAAACCGCAGTGCTACAAGAGCTCGGTAACAACAGAAATAAAACTTTTTATTTTGCTTTCAGAAAGTTTCACATCAGATAAAAGTATTGTCGGCTTTAATCATTTTGACCTTTAGAGTTTGTAGTAAAGATTTTAATTAATTTTGTTAAAGCAAAATCATTTTTTTATCAATTTTAAAATTGGAGCCTGACAATATTTTAGGAAATATATAATTTTTGTTATGAGATCTGTCTAGGAAATAAATTAGTTAAATTCCTTTGCTCAACATTATTTTAAATATTATTTAAAATTGTATTAAATAGGTTGGAATTTATTCAGAGTTAAAAGCAAACAGTAGTCGATGAGTCATCACGAACAAATACTCCAATTACACCACATCGCGTATACTGTACCTGCGTCTGGCGATGGCAATAACATTTATTGTTTTAAATACAAAATATTATATTAACGAATTTCACTAAAATTAAGTGGCGCGGCCTCAGTGTAAATTTTTAAGATAATATCGGGGCATCGTTTGTAATTTCAATGGAAAACAGGAAAATAACATGAATATCCGTATTAATTTTATTTTTATGTTCTGCATGGCGGATGATATAAGTTGAACCTGTGTAATTGAAACTTTAAAATAAATTTTCAATTTTTTGTAAAAATAAGGTAGGGGAAAGGAGGATAAGATGGCGAATCGGGTAAGATGACGAATTGGAAAATTCCGATTATTGTAATTAGATAGCGCCACTGTCTATGTATTAACATCAAAATCTGATTTACTTTGTTGACGATATTTCGCCATTTGTGTTTAATGGTTATGTCATTATAATATTAGTGTAAGACGAAATAAGCTTTATAGCGTTTGTGTTGAATCTTATTTTCAATCGGTAAGTATTTTTTTCAATGTTATGGTATTGTTTATTCATAGCCCATTAAGTTTTCGTGAAATAATATCTCTTTGTTCATTAATACAAAACTCGATTCAAAATTTCCTGGTCGGCTAAGATGACGAATTCGCTAAGTGGGCAAGATGGCGAACTCGTCATCTTACCCGACCGAAGGATGTGGCGCATTATTTAATGTAGCTTACGATAAGGTAGCCACAATAAAAAATGCCGTACAATCTTTCAGAGCAACTGGATTAGTCCCACTTAATTCTCAAATATTTAATGATTCTGACTTTGAACCCTCAATGACCACAGACAAGCCATACAAGCCTTCCAAGAATGTCGACGAAAACTTAGACCTTAATGTACCTACCGGAACTACCAGATGTCACTAATGCTCTTTCAGCAAATATTCGCTGCAGTAGAGGAACATCTCAAAATACTTCCTTTAATGTCTAATGCAGAATCATTGAATTGTCTACCTCACTTGCCTATTGCTGCTTATAAATAAAAGAGACAGAGAAAGAAGCTACCTACTCTCATATAACGAGTACCCCTGTTAAAAGTGCATTAGAAGAAAAAGAGAATGAAAGAAAAACTAACGAGGAGAAAAAAGAATTTAATAGAAGGAGAGAAGAGAATAAAAGTTGAAAGTTGAATTGAAGAAAAAGCAGATCGAAAAAGGCAAACATGTCAGAAAAGTGAGGTTTGACGATTATGATAATGGGGAATCCGCTGACTCTTCCATATCAGTAAATTACATGGAAGAAGATGACGATAATGTGGAGGAACAAGAAGAAATTTGTTTAATATAATGTATCGATTCTGGAAAAAAATGAAATTTGGTACGCCTGTTCCCTCTGTCGTTAATGAGTTCATGCAGCATGCTCAGGACTAACATCAGCAGAAGCGAAGGGCAAAGCAGATATTTACGACTTTGTAACAATAACTAATATATCTTTTTACCTGCTGTTTTTCTTTTATGCAATAATCCTCGGCATCTTACCCGCATGCTTTCGCCATCTTACCCATATATGAGGGCAAGATGACGAATTTGTCATAAAGTTTTGAACTAACCAAAAAAAAATTTACAGTGAAGATAGCATGATAAGAAGCAAACTGTTGGGAACTAAAATTATCCTGAATGCTTTAAAATACGAAACGAAGTTTTAGGGCGAAATATGACGAAGGAAATAAAAATATATGCTTACTGTCGTCATCTTGCCCTCCTTTCCCCTACATCCGCCAAACTAGAAGTTCTTGTGAACCTGTTATTATTTTTTTTTAAATTTTAATTAAACATGCCAATAAACGATGCCGCATTTCATGCTGGTATGAAAGGATCTTAATCATTTTGTATATTAACCCCAATAAACCCAACTATGATATTTAAATCCAAAACACTGCAATTAATTGCAAAAAATGTTTCTGTTAATTATATAGGGTAGCCCGCTCTCGACGCAGGATTTTATAGCATCTAAACTACCCAACTTTTTAATATTTTTTAAAACAAAGTTCTAAGGCAGCAAAAGGCCTTACATTACGTACAATTTCAAGCAAACTTGCTTGAAGGCATTTGCATCGATGACATTTTAATTAGCTGATGCAATTTTTGCCATTAAAAATGACCATTTACTTGCACTTGCAACTTGCAATTGCACCTAATGTAAAAAGGGACATCTGAGCTTTGGAAATTTAAACCAATTTAAAGGATTTTTAAATTCACATGTTTTGTAATCAAATAAAAATTTTAATTTATCTTTTAATATCATTATAATCCAGAACATTTAGAGCACAAATTAAATAGAAAGATTTTTGTTGATTAGTAATATTCGTGTTTTAAATTATCATGTTAGGTCCTTAATTATAAGCTACCAAACTTTACACACATAACATTATTTTACCAAATAAGGCTACACAAAAATTGTAATGATCAATGATCAAACAGTATTTAATTTTACTTATCATCACATTTCAAACCTCCGAAGTATTAAAAGATTTTACATTTTGGCCATTATCAACTTTAGCTCTATACAACTCAAGCACTGAGAAAACAATGAACAGACAACCGGCATGCTTATTGTTGCCGATCTTTTGACGAGGAACGTAGGTGAGTTGCGTTAATTTCTGAAAATCGACGATTTAAACTATTCGAAGAATTGGTCCATTTTTTACTCAACGAGAAGAGAGAGAGAATGTATATTTAAGCAACAAATTAATGTTGTCAACTGTTAAACGAATGAACAAACATCAATCAATTAAAAATATTCCTCTAAAATCATAACATATTTTATTTTAATAGTTTTTTGATTGAATTAACACCATTGGAGTTAATACTCATGCAACTGTTGATTTAATCATCTCAGTGTACACCACTGACGCAGCGTCCCTGTAACTTCTTCCCATTTTAGATCCGAACTCCAGAAAATAGCGGGTCTTGGGCCTTTTTAACAAAACATTGACTTTTATCATTAAAAAATAAGTTAAACCCTGTTGCAAGCATCCAGCATCAGTTTTATTACATCTGAAAATGGCTGCACTGTCTCTACGGTTACATTCGTATATCCACAGTTGGAATTTCGAGTTTCTGGCTGTGTGACCATTATTTTTACAGTACATTAGTAAATTATGTCATTTCCATGAGCGTAACATTAAGTTAATTAAAAAATTAAATTTTATTTTTCCATTTTCTAAATTGATCCGCTAAAATTAGCCTAAAACCGTCTAATCAACATTCTTGTGCCTATGATGTGTTGGTATTAATATGTAACAACAACCAGTTTTATTAAGGTTTTTTATACCGGATGAGCGGTATAATTTTGTATGAAAAATTATAAAAGTGTATTTTATTCACCCTACAATGAATATGATATTAATAAAAATAAATAATAAAATTGGTAATAAACTTACCTCAACGAAATAATTTGCTATATACAACAATTATTAATACAGTTAAAAATAAAAAATAATAATATCAAATAAACAAAATTAAAAGTACAAATTATAACTATAGATTATTATCAATATTCAGTCCCGTATGTGAATATTTTAAAACCAAAGAACCTAATGCCACACTTTACAGCAGAGGGATTCGCAAACATCCGAGACGAAAATAAAAGAACAGTAAGTTCTATGAATGAATAATACCTATATGAATTATCGTTTAAGATCTGATGCGTAAACTGGACCCATGCAATCCAATCCCCTGAAACAAGTATGTAATTACAGTTGATTTTAATACTTGAAAAGCTCTAGAAAAATTTAAAATTCCTCTACTGACGTATTAATTCAACGGTTGTTAAATCTAAAATTGATTTTATGTGATGATCCAGGATAATAATATTTTTAAACGGCAATGTATCTTAGAAACATATCTAGATCATTGGAAAATATAAGATCATTAAATTATAAACGTTTTAGAATATCAATATTTGTTGTGTGAGGTTGCATCAAAGCCACTGCAACAGAGGACCATGCCAGTTCAGATACTACTTTAACTTGTGCAGGAGCAGTTCATAATTATTAACCTCATCAAGTACCTTAAACATATCAGTGTTGTATGACCCTGAAACAAAAATATATAAGCAGAATTGACTATGGTTTTGGACACGTCTGACTTGAAACTATTTCTTGTAGCGAAGAAAGCCACTTTGTTTTCGAGTCGACCACTAGAAATCTTGATATATATTTCCATGAATAACACTGAAGAACAAATTTCAACTTCTTTTTTGTTTCCTGAATAAAACCCATTTTTTTGGATTTAACTACTCCTAAGCCTCTAAAGAACACTTGAAGACGAATTGAGATACTTATCAGTTGAAACGTTGTGATTCAAAACAAGTATAGACAGTGCAAGTCCAAAACTCTTCTGCTGTTAAAAAATTAAAGATTTTAATTGGCTTGCAAAAGAATTCTTAATTATTGATAACAATATTTAAATTTATAGGCATATACAATGAACATACAAAATACAGATAACAATCTATTGTTGGTTTAACAAAAGCAATTGAATAGCATTTTTTTATCATTAAATCTAAAGTTTAGACACTCATTTGATGTTCTTAGCCTGCCTTTTAAGACCAGCATCTGGGGGTTCTCTGGTAATAGTCCAGCAGGATATTGTATGGTTTTCAGTAACAATTTGAAATTGTAATACGTTTCTTATGCTTAAATCTTATAAAGTACACCTGGTATATTAAATTCAGGTATTTCTCATTAAATGGTGAAGTTTTTCCATACATTCAGGGCAGTTAGGTAGTTATCATAATTAGCATGAATCTATAAAACCGGAGTCAACTAAGACTTTTTCCAAACACATTGTTAATTAGTATAGTTAAATAAGTAACATTTTATTAGTATTTTGGTCTCTGCAACATCTTTGATGTTCGCCAGTGTATTCATCAATTTTATTGATTTATGTATTTTCTGAATATAATTATGTTGACAATAGCTACCTTAGATTAGGTTTGATTACCTATGTCCTTAATAACATACTAGGCATGAATTTTGGTCAATTGGGCATTAGCCTTTATCTTTTATTCATTACACCAATAAAGAATTTTATTATAGATATTCTTGTAATAAAAATTAAAGTACCGATATACCAACGAAACCACACACGATGTAAACCAATGACCTCCAATATTTTGTTTCACCTCTATTCTTCTGGATGTATCACAAACAATCTCCTGGGCGTTAAGGCTATAAAATGACAATAATCTTATGTTAGTATCTTGGTTTTAAGGACAAAAATTATTAAATTTTTTGTTTTTTTTTTTTATAGTGTTTTCCTTGGGATTTATACCTTCTAGAAGCGCAGGGTAAAACCCAAATATTCGTCTTTTGCGTCCAGTTAAACACTGGTTGGGTAGTATGAACCGGAAGGGTGGTCGTGCTAGTAGATACAATTTTTAATGGAAACATACTACCCGCGGAAGCTTTTCAATATATTTATATAATCCGCAAGTTAAATCGCTCATCAATTCTGTGCACACGCCTATTTCTTGTGCACTCTTTAATCCCCAAACATTAAAGAAAAAAATATATTTTTTGAGTGTATCGCTGTTATATCGTGTGTTTGGCGGTGCTTATCTTACTATTATAAAATGATTGGAAAACATTTTCATTCGTAGACACTATAATTCCCCGAATGTAGTAAAGAAAATCCAACCCTTTGTTCTCCTTTTTAATAATAGTGAAAGTTTTTTGGTTGCCGGGGATTTTGCAAATTAGAATCTCTTTATTCGCCATCGCACAGTCCTAACTGAAATTGGAAATCCAATTTCAGCATGAGTTGAAACAATTGACTTAAATGTATTGTTACTTAAATTTCCAATACACTTCAGAAGCAACACGTTAAGGACCTGTTCCAGCTCTTCTTTCAAAGGAATTTCCATTTTTGTTTCAAAACATGGACTGTGCTCTTGGAATCTGCGGGCCACCCCTCTTTAATCTGATGTAAATGTTGCTTTTTGAGCAGTGTGTCAAGGTAATTTTTCAAGTATGCAAGATGTAGTACAAGTAAATTTTACTTCGAAAAAAAATGCTGCCCGGATGTATGAATATGCATAAAACAAAAATACATAATAAAATTAGCCCTTTGAAATAAGGCGTTTTAATTAAGAGAAATTTCCTGCACAGTAGATTTTACTGATTTAAAGTATATAATGAAAAAGAGTCTATTTACATTCGCTGACCTATGTACTATTCTGCGTATATAGCCCTGACTAAGGACATAAACTAAGTAAACCTAAGTACCATCCAACGTAAATGGGTTAAAACGAGACTCAAGGCCTCGACGTTAATGCCGAAAAGCAAAGTGACTTTAGACGAATAGTCGCTCTCACCTTTTGTTCATTACATGCAACGTTCGGCGTAACGAGCCTTGCCCATAAAATTACAATAACAAATAGTTAACCTTAGTAAATAAAATAAAAGTATATAATTAAAAACAGTACAAAGAGTACAGTACAAACAAAAATTCCCCAATTATATTAATACAGGGTGATTCCTAAGTTGATACTTCTTTTTTTGCTGCGTATAGATGGCATTAAAATAAACAACATTTTCAAATACCTTTTTTCAAAAAATTCAAAAATAAAGTACTTACATTCATTTATTACACTACGAATCAAATACGGTTTTGCCTAACTTGTCCGTTGAATAACATTAAGAAATCTTCTCGGTGTAGGATGAGCCCGCCAGGGAAAGCGTTCTGCTTATAATCTCGAAGGCACATCGGCACTTTTACAACACTCACAGTAAATTAGCGCCATATTTATTAGTAGGTATATTGTTTTATTTTACCATTTTCACGTATCACACACACAGCGTATTGCTCAAGACTACCCGTATGACTAATAAAAGATAAGAAAAACAACAGAAACTATAGCGGTCAATGTTTTTATGACCAGGCCAGCACTTAGATTTTTTACTTTTCTATCTTGCCTATTTTTTTAATGCTTTCTATACGCAGCTAAAAAAGAAGTATAAACTTAGGAATCACCCTGTAGAAAAGAATAATATAAAAGTTACAAAAAAAAAACATTCAAATCTTCAGGTACATATCTTATTATCACACACTATAAAGTTCAATAAGTAATTCTAGGTATCACAGCTGACAAATACAACTTCGACATGCGCCAAACAACACGGGTAACACGGGGAATAAAAGAATTTAACACAAAGTTGGTACGATAAAGTGGTTGATGAAAAGTTCTATAAAATTGCGTATTTCTTGCAGGAACAGCTAACCCAATTGAGCCTAAGAGAGACAATTATTGACATGAGTATTACTGATCTTGTATAGAAGTTTAAAATCCCTATCATCTCTTCTCTTTTTTAAAGTTTCTAAAGAGAATGTTTCCTGAAGCATATCGAAGTCAAAACTTTAATCGATTGGGTTAATATTTGCCTTTAATGAGATATATCCCAAAAATCTATGCTGAACTTGCTCGAGTTTTTGGATATGGCAGGCATACAAGGGATTCCAGATAGAGACGGCATACTCTAGGTAAGGTCTGACAAGACTAGAATATAGCAAGCGGATAGCAGACAGGTTGTTAAAGTCCTTCGTGCATCTGATCATGAAGTATGGAAGCAGGTGAATATGTAGCTTATAAAAATTTTAAAGAGAAGGGGCCCCAAGTGGGATCCCTGGGGTACCCCTGATGGAATTTTAATTTCCTGTGACCTAAAGTTGTTAATCTTTACAATTGACCGGTTTGTAAGATAGTTAGCCAACCACTTTAATAGTGCACCTCCAAAGACAACTTTCCCGAGTTTATTAAGCAGAAAAGCATGGTTGACTCTGTCTGGAGAAGTCGGGATATATTGAGTGAACCTCCCCACCACCATCCAAGATGGCCGCTGCATAATCAGTGCAAGAAATAAGATTTAGCTCAGTGGACAGTGCACATTAAATTGTTCATCAATGATTTATTCGATGTAGCAACGATGTTAAATGTTTGGTGATGAGATTTTAAAAAAGTTTAGGGACAACACTCAGAATACAAACAGGTCTGTTTCGATATATCTGCATTGTCTTCAGCCTTGTGAATATAAATATAATTTTAATAGGTAAAGTTCGTCTTGAAGGCAAATGTATATGGGCCCACAAGCTAGTTTTGCACAGAGGCCTACATCTGACTAGATCCGCCGCTGCATTAAAGCTTAAACGATAACATCTTTAGACGGTAGTTCCCTTTGAGCCATTTAAGAAAAAGAACAAACTTTTTTTAAATTTTTATTTTTCGCAATATACATCAACGAAGCGTCCTCCTTCGCAAATAGAGGCAAGTTTAACTATTATACACAACTTGACACTTGAAGCTTTTATTCCGACTAAGGAATATGCAAATTTCTTATTACTATTCCTTTGTGTTCATTGTAAAACTTTAAGAACATTTGTCTCGAATAATATTCTGTTTATTATTTCACAATAGCGGTGCACATATAAATAGATTGAATTGAATTCTTTATGACTTGCTGAAAGGCTGTCAAGTGAAATTTTATTGAATATGAATAGAAACTTTGTTTGGATAAAAATATTTAAATTATGTATATCGCTTCGTTTTTACGACAATGTTGTCAAATGCTGAAATGCAATGACGATATTTAGAAAGGTTTTCTATAATTTTAAATTATTGATTGAGTTTTATCACAAAGTAATGGGCGTCGATTCAAAGGGAATAAGGAAAGGGTTTTTGCCCCCTCCCTTTCTTTCCCTGAAATTTGACTTAATACATTTTATTTTGAAATCATTACGGTTTTTCTTAAGAGCCTTCCATACCAGCGTGAAATGCGGCATGATTTCCTGGCTAATTCAAAATTTATTACAAAAATTTTACTAAGAGGTTCACAAGAACTTCTAGTTTGGTGGATGATACCTTATTTTTTCTTAATTAAATATGTATTTTAAACTTTCAATTATATAGATTTAACTTATATCATCCGCCATGCAGAACATAAAAATAGAAATATTACGGCTATTCATGTTAATTTATTATTTTTCATTAAAATTACAAATGATGCCCCAATATTATTTTCAACATCTCCACTGACACTGCGTCCCTTAATTCTCATAAAATTGGTTTATATATTATTTTATATATAAAAAAATTAATTTTATTGCCATCGCCAGACGCAGGTGCAGTATGCACGAGGTGGTGGAAATGCAATATTTGTTCGTGATGACTCATCGACCACTGTTTACCCTTAAATATTTTTAATTTCCTCTCTTAATCTTATTTAAAATTTGCCATGTAAAATTGCAGCTTTTTTAGACCCGAAAACTAAGCAAGATATTGAATTTCTGTTCTCACCAATAGAACGGTGGTATCTATAACGGTGTGCCAAAGTTATTTTTGTGCCAAAAAAATAGTCGTAGAAAAGAAGATAAGTAAAATTATTATCTAATTTCATCGTATCGTTAATAGCTATTTATGCCATCAGTTACGAAATGCCTAATTCTAAATAGCTATTGTTGCTGTTACTTCATGTTAGTTGTCAGTTTGACATTTTGTAAAAAAGTCTAGACGGAAGGTTTTTAGCGAGATGTTGAAAATTCCATGAATAATAAAAAACTTCGCAGCAAGTTCGAGCAATGAAAAAAATATGTCGTCGGGAATTAATTTGAATAATTGCAATAATTGTGTTATCAATATTTATAATAATTAATGAATTTATGTTTTTAACTTGTATTATAACAGTTTAATAAATAGAATAATTCTTTTTGTCACTAATTTTGAAATACATTTTTCGTCAGCAATTGCATAAAATTTTACTTTATGCAACTAGTTACAAAAAGTAAGACGTTTCATAATGTCAATCAGTTTTAAAAAGTGTCACTTTATATGTGAAAATTAGAAAAAAATATTTAAAGTAATTTTTTTCTACAACCGTCAAAAAAGACAATGCTTGCGCATTAACGTCAGTGCCTAAAATAAGGCATATATATTTTCATTGTCATTATTTTTTAACGTATATTTTTCACTTCATATACCTATTATAAATTTAATTATTGCCTTTTTTATATACTTATATATATTTATTGACGAAAAATCAACTAATGACATTGGACACAATAATTAAACAAGAATATAGTAAAAAGTATTTATTGGTTTATCAAATAAATAAACCAAAAAATAGTGTTTTTTTTTAATATTTGCTAATAACAGTAGGTTTTTTTGTAACAGTTATATCAATTATTATTTGCAATATTAAAGTTAATTGTGCAACCATTACAAGATGTAATATTTATTCCGGAGGAAATAATTATTATTATTCGCTTATGAACTAAACTGCTAGACAATAATTGCTTTCGAGCAAGAAAAATTTCGCCTATATTTAACAGTTAATATTTTCTGAACCAGATATGATATCGACCTACGGTTTTGATTGATTGATAGATTGATCTATTGGAAAAGAATTGTCAATGTTGCATTTTCTTTAACCGTCAGAAAATTTTATATACAGGGTGTTAAAGAATACGAAGATTTTTGCTAAAATTTTAATGGCGTGTAACTTTCACAATAATATTTTTAAATTTTATCACTCTACATCAATTGAATCACTGGTTCATAGCAAAGAAAATATTTTGTCAAATTTTTGATATCTGCTATATTTTAGGAAATACCGATTTTTTGGAAAACCTTGCTTTATTTAAACTTATTGGTAGCTAGATCTCACTGTGCGTTGTATCGTGCAAACTTTGCGAGTGATTATTATACCTTATGAAAAGCTTGATTATGTTCAGTAACAATAGTTGTACCCAAATGTTAGGATGTACAGTGGTATCCTTATACAGGGTGTTCCAAGTTAAGTGCGCACTATTGCTAACTCTTTTATTATTATAGATACAAAGTCGGTTAAATTAGCAAAGTAGTAACATTTTTTCTGCTGATTAAGATAGTAAAAACAAAAAAACAATTGAATACAGCATTTCCGAATAAACGAGAAAAATGCAGTTTTTTTAAACGGAACACCCTGTATATTTTTGACACAAATGTTTGCAAATCGTCTACAGAATAAAAAAGTTCATATGCAATATTGGCCTAAAACTAAGAATAATCTAATTATTGCCATATTTACTTTTTAGACAAGGTGGCTGTGCATTTTTGAAACAAAAGCTTTATTCGGTGCGTCATCGTCAGTAGATTATTCTGCTGTCAACAAAAGTAAGCATTTATGTTATTGTAAGTGATTGAACTGGTCTGTAATTTTAGATTTTTTGGTAAAAATATTACAAAATGGTGTTCACACATTTAGAAAAATGCGATATGTTAGAAGCGTATTTTGTATGCAGAAAAAATAGTTTCCGGGTACAGGAACAATATTCCCAAATGTATCCTGAACATGATCATCCAAATAGAAGGTATTTTTTAAAGCTGTATAGAAAATTTAGAAGTAACGAAGGAGTCTTTGCAAAAGCTAGAACTAAACGCCAGTTTATAATAAGTGAACAAGTAGAAGTAAATGTGTTGGCATGTTGTGGCATATTTTTGAAGTATACAAAATTAATTCAACCAGAGATTTGGCAAGGGACAGTGGATTAAGCTTAGTTACAATATGGAGAGTTTAAAAAAAATATAACGTTGTACCCCATAAGTACCGACCAGTCTAAACATTATTACCTGGTGACTCTGAAAGGAGACTACATTTCTGTTACATTATTGTTTGTTAAAATGCATGTGCAGGCAAATCCTAACTTTTTAAGGCACATTTTTTGGAGCGATGAAGCCATTTTTCAAACAGGGGTATGTTTAATCGTAAAAACATGCTTTGTTGGTCTAGAGAAAATGTGTTTCTTGCACAGCCACCTTGTCTAAAAAGTAAATATGGAAATAATTAGATTATTCTTAGTTTTAGGCCAATATTGCATATGAACTTTTTTATTCTGTAGACGATTTGCAAATATTTGTGTCCAAAATATACAGGGTGTTCCGTTTAAAAAAAATACATTTTTCTCGTTTAATCGGAAATGCTGTATTCAATTGTTTTTTTGTTTTTACTATCTTAATCAGCAGAAAAAATGTTACTACTTTGCTAATTTAACCGACTTTGTATCTATAATATTAAAAGAGTTAGCAATAGTGCGCACTTAACTTGGAACACCCTGTATACACCTATATGTCCATGGTTTATGAATATCTCACAATTGTTTTATATTGGAAAGTACTCGCCCCTGGATTAGGTGAATTTTTTCTTATTTTTTAGTTTTTCATATCTCACTACACGTATATTATACAGTGTGTTTACAAAATTTTATCAAAGATAATTTTTGGAAAAAATGTATTTATTAATTTCTAACTTTCTAACACTATACTCATAAACCATAGACAGATAGGTTTTTATAAGTACGCTACTGTACATCATAACATTTAGGTACAACTATTGTTACTGAACATAATCAAGTTTTTCATTAGGTATAATAATCACTCACAAAGTTTGCACGATACAACGCACAGTGAGATCTAGCTACCAATAAGTTTAAATAAAGCAAGGTTTTCCAAAAAAATCGGTATTTCTTAAAATATAGCAGATATGAAAAATCTGACAAATTATTTTTTTTGCTTTGAACCAGTAATTTAGTTAACTTGGGTGATAAAATTTAAAAATATTATTGTGAAAGTTACACGCCATTAAAATTGGAGCAAAAATAATCGTCTTCTTTAACACCCTGTATATCACTCACAATTTCCTAATATTTATCTCAACATATACTATACTTCTCCTGAAGATGAACGTTTATACGTTCGAAACATGTAGAGTAAAAAAAATATTTCTTATATAAGATATCTTAGTAAAGGTTGACTTAGAGTATTATTTCTCCCTATTTAACTTGCCACTTCAATTCAAGTATGGACTACCTTCTTCAAATTAAATTTTAAATTAGGAAACCCGAACATAATAGAATTTGAAAATATTAAAAAATTGAATAAAATCTAGGTACTTTAAAGATGTTCAAAATGTTTGCCATTGTTATCGGGGGTAAGTGCACAAGTGCATCAAAATTACCGATAATTTTTGAATGAAATGTGTTTTTTTATAATTGCAAGAGTTTGTTTTCATATTTTCGTAAAATATGAAAACAAACGATTGCAATTTGTAAAAAAAAACACATTGAATAAAAAAATGATCAGGTTATTTTTATGCACGAGTGTAATTTATTTAAATATTTCCCAAATTAATTAAGAACTCGAATCAAGTAAATTTAAACATTTTATTTAACAGAAAATACTAACAATAAAATTAAAATGCTTAAAAATTACAAGAATTGCAATGAAAAGTACAATTATTGTGATTAACAATATTTTGCTTTGAATTCGTAGACATGGTGGTTGATGCAGTCAACAAGCGAGAGCTTATTTTGGCGGGGGACTCTCTTGAGCTTGACGGTTGGTCATTGTCCCGCATTTTTTCAATCAAAGGCATATGGTGGTTCTCATCCATCTGAATGTAAGGCGTCAGTGACTTGGTATTTGAGTGTCCACTTAGTTTAATTAACTGTTGTTCTCTAACACCTTTTTTGGGCAAGTTTTGATACGGCGGTTGCTCGTAAGCTATGATTCGTCAGTTTGATATTTTTATTGGTGAGGCCTGACTTTTCCGATTGTGTAGAGGTCCATTTATTCATCAAATTTCGTCCAACCGGTATGCTTTTGTACCATTTTCCTGATTGCAAGAAAGGATTCACGGTGGGAAAAAGTCGCTCGCATTTTATTGCTTGCCTTTTCTGCATGATTTTCTTATATAGTCGGATAGGGCAGATGTTCGGGTTTACTTTATTCCATTGACTTTTTGTCTGCTGTCACTCAATAAGATGACGTTAATTGTCAGAATATTACATTTTTTGACGTTTGTTATCAATAAAATTCCGCTTTGACGCTTCGTCAACAATATAAACTTGCAATGCAATTTTCGATTTCTGGCAGTGCTGTTTTCGGGGGTAATACCACGAGTGCTTAAAAATTACCGATAATTTTCATGAAAGCTTGTTATTTATAATTCCACGACTTCGAAGAACGAGTGGAATTAGTATAACAAGCTTGAATGAAAATTATCTGGTTAATTTTTATGCACGAGCGGTATTTAGGGAGAATATTTCTAGAATGAAATATATATAAAAATTCTCTTCTTGAATAATTGACGAATAGTATGTAAAGCCTTTGATGGCTCAAGTGTTAAGGAGTTGCGTTTCGCCAGGACGACCCCGGACGACCCGGGTTCAAACCCGGGTTGGGGTTTTTTTTTTTAGGTAAATAATATTTATATTTTTTCATTTATGCCATAATTATATCTTTGTCGTTATCTGTTGAGAGGGTTTGTTTTTCAAAAGCAATGAATTTCCCGAAGGGAACTCATAACAATAACGATCACGTTCGCAGTAAAAAGGTAAAAAAAAAACTGTCTCGTCAAATAGGTTCGATTGTTGTGTGTTGGATATACAACGTTGTCTAGGCAACGTTGTATATCCGCTGATATTTTTTTATTTTTAACGTTTCTTATGGGAAAATTTATACATGAGTGAAATATTCGCTGTAATTTTGCGAAAATTGCATTTCTCTTATGAGAACTTTATCATATGAGGGAAATATTCTGTGTAACAGTCAAACCTGTCTCTAAATTCCCTTAAAATAACACTAAAAATATAGCTGATAAAGTTACCAAGGGGTTGATCTAGCGACCTTAATATAACAAATTTTATAATGTTTATGTTAAAATACGGTAGAGTCACCTAAATATTTAAACTACATTTTTTAATCCAAAGAACTTTAAAACTTCTTAAAGACGAGGTTACAAACCATATTTATACTTAATAAAATCCTTTTATCTTTAAAGTAGGTACATTAAATCCTTACTTTTTAAAAAGGTTCTAGAGATAAAAGTAGTGCAACAAAAAAGTAAGCTTTCTTAAGGTCGTGTCCTGAATTTTGTTCGCTGTTTCTTTGTCTAGTTTACGAGTAATGTTTATTTTAATTTTTAACATGCCGTTTCTATTTTATACGTATTGGAAATAAATTGGTTGAATTAAGTTTACTATAACTGGTATGTCATTGTTACTGCCACCATTGGTTATTCAGTTATTTAATTCTAATATAATTAAAACAATGGAATTTAGTGTCCGTTAAAATATATAAAGAAAAGAAGCTTAGCGGCAAGCGGACAGAGTAGTGCGTCTATCTTTTGCATTAAAGTACACAGGGACGCCAAAGGTAATGGAATCCCTGGGGCACAGGTAGACAATGACAGGCTGTTTCGTTGTTATTAGAACTCATTAGAAAGTCATAACCCGTAAGCGACCCCCAGTACAGCGAGCCTGTTCTTTCAAGGCGTTTTTAAGAAATAAAAACGCGATGAAAACCCAGTAACGCCATCAGTAGGAATCAACTCTATGCAAAAGATAGCCATCTAACGTGAAAACGTAGAAATATAAATAAATCTAAATAAATCAAGCACGGAACGGCCACTTCACCAGTATAGGAAACATTTTTTGGCTTTTCTATACATCTCCACGGCTTTGTGGATTCAGATCTAGATCGCGCTGGAGTCGCCCACTGGTTTGCAGCACTATTCCGTAAATGCCATGATAGATGTATAGAGAAGCGAAAAAATGTTTCCTGTGTGAACTGCCCGTCCCGTGCTTGATTTATTTATATTTCTAGGTTTTCACGTTAGATGGATATCTTTTGCATTGAGTTGATTCCTTCTGATGGCGTTACTGGGTTTTCATCGCGTTTTTATTTCTTAAAAACGCCTTGAAAGAACAGGCTCGCTGTACTGGGGGTCGCTTACGGGTCATGGCTTTCTGATGAGTTCTAACAAGAACGAAACAGCCTGTCATTGTCTACCTGTGCCTCAGGAATTATATTACCTTTGGCGTCCCTGTGTACTTTAATGCAAAAGATAGACGCACTACTCTGTCCGCTTGCCGCTAAGCTTCTTTTCATTCTAATATAATTTTTATAAGTTTATTTTATTACATATTATTATTATTATTATTATTATTATTATTATTAAATATAAATTGATATTTTTTAGCTGGGTATAGAAATCATTTTTTTATTAACTGGTAATTTTAACAAAGTAAGGCTGTAAATTTGTCATAAAAAATATAACGCCTCATCACGGAACAGTGGTTACGTAATGCAGAACGTTGTGTTAAAGAGCATGGTGACAACTTTGAAAAGGATATTTTAATTGACAGAACCTTAATAAACGCTTTTTGTAATAACAATGAAAGTTTCTTATTTTCGGTTTCTCAGATAAAAAAGTATTAACTTAGGAATCGTCCCCTATATTGAAAAATTTTCGGAAATGTTGCCAAACTATGAAATTATTAATTATGGATATTAGAATACATTCTTGTTAAAAATATCTTTAATTATATGGTTTTCTAGTTTATAATAGTGGGGTATTTAAAACACCCACAATACTGGGAAAATAACGTACTAAAGGTATAATTATTTCGGTCGTAACTTTCCCCTGGGCTGCGGCACCATTTTAATAACGACTTTTAGATATTACTTTTTTTATATTAACTTCTCGTTAAAGGAAACATATTTGTTTTTTGTTGTGAAAAATATTTTATTATGGATTCTATACTATTTGGTAATTAAGTTAATAATTAATTAATAATTTCACCAAAAGGAGACGTTTGAGCTTCGCACTTTATTGAGTCCAGCCCGAAATAAAAATTTTATTAAGAATATCCACAATTTTTTTATTTTTAATAATTTCGATTAAAAAATTTTCCCTGCGAGATTACATATTCCGTATCTATCAGTAAACCTATTGTTTTTATTCTAACACGACCAGTTTATCACGTGGAAATATTTTCTAAACGATAATGAATATATAGATGAAATTTGGCATTTATTTACTTCGTCTACGATACGAGAAATCTCACACTTATTGGATCACTTACTCACAAGATGACATTACAGTCTCTAAATATCATACCCTGTAATTTTTGTATCAAAATTTTAGGCAATACATTTTTTTAGATATTGTGGTGGTCCGTTCTCAATGCAGGATCCCATAGCATGCATTTAAACCATTCAACTATTGAATATTCTTTAAGAACAGAGTTAAAATATTAACAAAATTTAATTATTCAGGATGCCCCAAATAATCAGGGCATATCCAAGATGCTTTTTTAAAGGACCACCCTATACATTATATTATTTTGTAATTCCTTATAAAATTCCATGCATATCTTGTACAAAATGTTACATGTCTAAATTAAACTGTTTTTAAGATATTGAAGTTTTAAATATAGCATTTTCATAGTTTTACAGGCTGTAGGAACTACGCATCTTAGAGAAAAATGGATTTCGCCTCCCTATCTTATATTTTTATTCCGTAACTAAAAGTTACAACCTTCAGAAGTTGGTATATTTATTATTAGATATTGATAAAAATCATTTATTTCTAAGATGCGCCGATCCAATGCTACAGCCTATCAAGGTCATATTTTAAACGTTAATATCTCAAAAACTATTGATTTTGGACACATGACATTTTGTATAAATATACGTTGAATTTCATAGCAATTTATAAAATAATATAATATACAGGGTCCTGTACCTCACCTCCCTTCTTCTATAGCTCACTTATTAATTAAGTTAGGATTTTAATATTTTAGGTTAGGTTAGGTAAGAGTGGCAGACCCTTGGTTCTGACCAAACGGTCTCACGTAGTCCTGATTAGGTCCGTTGTGATACCACACGTGTTCCGTAGAACCCACCTTCATCAGATCACTGATGGTTTATGCGACGTAACCGCGGAAGGATTTTAACAACTCATTCAAACCAGCCACTACTGTTCAGAAATCCGCTCAGCCGTCCAAGTTGTAAGTTGTTTAGTTCCTCCAGGCTATCGAAAGATGATTCACCCAGAGTAGTGAACCTCCTTCTTGCGAGGCCAGGGCATTCACACAGAAAATGTTGAATACTTTCTTCCTCTTCCTCATCTCTGCAGCTTCGGCAGAAGTCGTTAGTGGGTATTTGCATACGTTCGGCATGTCTACCGAAGAGGCAATGTCCGGTAACAACCGCAGTAATATTTCTCACGTCTTTTCGACTGTGTCTCAATAGCTCTGCGGTTCTCTTTTTATCATTTTAATATTTTGCAGACTTTACCTTTATCCGAGGGTGCATTTCAGGAATATATTTTTAAATTACATGCTATAATATATTCCTAATTATTTGAATGCCTCTTATAGTTACCTTCATACCCCTATTATTTTAATGAAATCGGTTCAGTATTATAGGCAAAAACAAAATAAAAACTCAAAAAAATCAGTTTTAGTTTTAAAAATTAATAAAAAATAAAAATAATGTTTCGTTTATTAAATTTTACAAAGGTACTCAATAAATAAGGTCGAACCGTCTCCTTAACTAAGTTTGATTAATGCGAATTGTACAGGGTGTCCAAAGTTTAGTATGAAACGTTAAATCAATTTATTTTTCTTATTTTAAATTGGAGCCCCTATTATGTCATTCGATGCAGATTTAAAAATAAAACATTTGTTCTAATTACAACCCTATTGCAATGTCTAACGCATCAAGATTTTTTTTCAAAAAACTCATTTTATCAACTACTATTCCAACAGTTATTATTATACATATCGAAGGTGGCTTTGCAAGACAATAATTGATTGGTCTTAAAGTTTATTACAACGACAAAAGCCCATTTTGACTTTAGTTATAATTTAAGTGCGCAAAACAATCGATTAATCGATTATGGAGAAATTTTTAATCGATTAATCGAAAAATTTATATGTTTTTGATTAAATATCCCTTTTTCGATTAATCGGAATAATAACGATTTTTAGATTAATCGAAAAAAAACGGTTAATAAAAATATTTTGCGACACAATCAATCAAAGTGAGGTGCTTCAGGGTGTTCTAGTTAAAAAGAAATATGATGGATGTACCCTGACTTTTTGGGACACCATGCATATTTTAAAATAATTTTAAATTGTAGATCTTATGCCCTTTTTATAACTCTGATTTTAAAAAATATTAAAAAGTTAGGTGGTTTAGATGTTATGGAATCCTGCGTCGAGAGCGGGTCACCATGTATTGTAAATATAATACCTGTTCAAAAGATGTACATAAAATTATTTTGTAGACTTTTTTCGTGATTACCCCCTATTTCAGCAGTATTTACTTCTTATTTCACAAAATGTTCGTTTATCATGAATGTATGTGAGATTTCTCGTATAAATTCTCTTTTAGAAACTAACGAATTTCTGTAAAATAAAAAATGTGCAATAAAATTAAGCTTTCTTAAAATCGTGTCCTGAATTTTCTTTTGTGTAGTTTAAAATTAGTTTCTTTGTCAATTTTCAACTTGTTTCTTTTACTTTTTACTGTAAATAAGGTTTTATTAGCTTTACTCCATCAACTACTGCTGTGCGTTCTTTGATGAAACGTTCTTTGATGTTGGAACTTTGCATTTTGGGAAATGTTATTTTATAAATAATGTAGGAGTATGATCTAAAACGTGTACAGAGTAGATAAAAATGTTGCCAGAAGAATCGTCACTCAATCAGTGATGTCGGAATAACTGTTGCTTAGGTGAAGGGCATGAACTTATAAAAATATGTGCCGAAAGGAGAGGATTATATTGTAATATAGTTCAAATGACCCATATATATTAGAATCTCAACCAACCCTATAATATTAGTTGCAAAAATATTGGAGAATCGTAAAAATCAGCCACATAGGGGAGAGGGAGGCAAGAGTAAACAGGTGGGCAAGAGTAGACAATGCAATAACATTTCTAATTAATAATTTTTTCGCTGCCAATGGTCACATTAGTGCAAACCATGTGCTTTTAGTTCTCTGTGCAAATTTGGTTTGAATTTCCTAAAAAACTAAGTCAAAAATAAGGTAAATTTATTTTTAATCGTATACGATGTAACAGAAAAGAGATAATTTAGTAGTTCATTTTTACTTCTTACCATTTTTTTACGAAATCTTTAAAATATAACCTATAAATTCATGTTGATATATAACGTCGCCAGTTTAAAAAGTATTAAAAAAAAATTTTTTTGAGGCAAGAGTAAACACATGTGTTTACTCTTGCCCCTTGAAAATTATGATATGAAGAAGGAGGTGTATCGGGTATAAAAACAAAAAATTAAATGGTTAACAAACAAATAATAAGTGGGACAAAGGATGAAATAAATGTATGTAATGGAGAAGCAGCTGGTGTATCTGGTATTAAAACAAAAAAAAAAGTAGTGAAGAAAATAAAAATAACTGATAAAGAGGATTATTGTAAATATATTTATTGTAGGGGTAAATATAGTCAGTCAAATGAGAAATGGATTCGATGTGTCACCTGTGGTTTATGGTCAAATGAAGACTGTACAGACGTTTTTACTTGTGATTTTTGTCGTCCTACCTAGGATCTTTCTTGTTGTTTGTTCTTGCCTCATACCAGACAGGCAAGAGTAAACTTTTGGAATACGTTAAGAAGCCACCTGTCGAAGATGAAACCAACAAACCAAAAATATGTAACGGATCCACTGCGAATGGGGCCGATTATACATTGGTGAAATTAAACCACTCGAAACAAGGATCAAGGAACATAAAAACAATACGCTAATAGGGGAGACCGAAAAAACAGGTGCAGCTTTCCATGCCTGGACGCAGGGCCATCAGTGGACAAAATAAGTTGAAATCATGCATTAAGAACCATAAAACAAATAAATAAAATACAAGTCCTAACCTCTTCTATCATACAAGAAATATCATTTATACAATCTTCATATATTATAAATCAAGCAATTTTTTTATATTAGTATATTAATATCAGATATGTATTAAATTACTATTACTTTTATGCACTTATGATTAACAATAATAATATTAATAAGAATAATAATAATAATAATAATAATAATAATAATAATAATAATAATAATAATAATAATAATAATAATAATAATAACTTGAAAGAATCTACCTAAAACGAAAGAAGGGAGGAAGAGGTCTCATTAATATAAATAACTTGTGCAAGTCGCAAGGGACCTCTATGAGAAAATACTTCCAAGAATCGAATGGGGAAATTCTTAAAAAAGTGGTAGCAGCAGACACTGGATATACAGCCCTTAACTTAAAACAAAACGGATTACCTAACATCATCCGCGCGCCGCCAAGTCAACAGCTTGTAACTTGGCAAAAGAAAGCCCTACACGGCAAATACCCTACTGCACTCCAAAATCCACTCATAGATAGAGAAATGTCACTGAATTGGTTAGAGAAAAGGCAGCTTCACGCTGAAACAGAAGGTTTTATAATCTCTATCCAAGACCGTGTCATTCGAACTTGAAACTATTAAAAGGTCATCTTGAAGAGAAATGTGGAAGATGTGTGCAGAAAATGCAATTGTCCCGGAGAAACGATAGAACATATCACGGCGGGTTGTGGTGCTATGGCCCCCAACGCTTACCTGGGGAGACATAATCAGGTGGCTAAGATTATCCACATTGGCCCATAAACTAGGGCTAAGGGAAAACCTCCCACCCTACTACCAATACTCACCCGAGCCAGTCCTTGAATCCCCTGAATATCTCTTATACTGGGACAGGCCAATAATAACGGATAGAACAGTAGACCACAACCGTCCGGATATTCTTCTCATCGAAAAAAACACCAAGAAAGCTTTCATAATCGATATAGGTTGCCCACTAACACACAACCTCTCTAAAACCGAATCGGAGAAGAAGACCAAGTACTCGAATTTGGCTATAGAGATAAAAAATATATGGAAGCTAGATAAAATCGACATAATTCCGATCATAATATCGGTGGAGGGAGCTATGACGAAAAATTTCAAGCCCAACTTGGAAAAACTGGGCCTATCAGGTTATTTATACCAACTAATCCAGAAAAGCGTCATCCTCCAAACTTGCCATAAATAACGCTTAAATAATTCACTGCCCTGGATGGCCCTAACTTCATTTGGTAAAGAGTTATACACTTTAATACAGCTTATGAGAGGGCCCTTATAAAATAGAGATGTTCGGTGAAGAGGTGTAACCAAATCGTTTCTACCCCTAGTATAAATATTGTTGGAGACATATTCTTAACAAACATATTAACATTAGTCTTTACAAATACAGCACAGCTATATATAAACAATGATGGTACAGTCATGATGTTTAACTGTTTAAATTTACCTCTACAAGAATCTCGGTAATACATCCTCAACATGATCCTGGTATGCTCAAGAGTGTCTAACAACGACACAGATGTCGCTCCGTACCACATCTTACTGGTGTGTCCCACCCAGTGCTGCCTTAAGTAGCTTCGAGATCCCTTTTCTTTTTGTCGGATCCTAGCTCTACTGATGAGTCATGATATGACGAAACGCGTCTAGAGATGGATCTGGCGAAATGAAAAGGAAAATCTTCTTCTTTATTCTCTTTTGATTCACACAAACTCTATGTGCATTCGCAACCGAAGCACAGTACTAGAACATGATACTGTATGCAATCACAGATTACACACTGAACATATAAAAAATTCTTAATACGTTCAAACCAACCTGGTGACGCAAAAAACGAATAGCATATGCTGCCTTGCTAATTTTATTTACAACAGCATTAACCTGTTGGGTCCACTGCAGAGCATCATCCAACGTGACTCCTAGAAATAAATAATATAATAAACTCTTCTATCTGTGTAAAAATGGTAGGATATCTATTGGGCCACTTTTATTTTCACAAGAAAATGCTAATATCTAATTGTTATGAAACTAATGTCGAACAGTATTATTAAGTATATCTGATACAATTTATTTTTAGTATATATGCATTTTAATTATTCCGAGGACTAGCTTAGGAAACCACCGAATCAATAACTTAATGCTGTTAGTGCAATATTAATTTCCTCTAAAAGCTTTGGTCAGCTTCACTTGGCGGATTATTTATATTTATGAACTCTGTGGGCTTCTCAAACATAAGATCTAGTAAAATAAAGTTTCCTGACTCGGGTATTTCTAAGTTAAATTTCTGCAAAAAGAGTTAAAAGAAATCATGGAAAAATTTAAATACTTTCTTAGATGCCTTTAAAATGATTATTGAAAAGTATAATGATAGTCGGAAGATGCAATACGATATTATCATTATCTTGAAAGTAGACAATGACATGTCTCCTCGCAACAGTTGTCGATATCAAATTCTGAAAACTTTATTGCGTGTGTCGATAGAATCTATATTCTAAAAATATTATGGGAATGGAATTCCGTTAAAAACGTACAACTATTTATTAGCTCTTGTATTTTCCTGCTGTATGTCCAAGGCGGGTAGCACATTAGAGAAATAGGTTTCATGCAACTCGTTGAAGAAATAGAATATTTGTTTCGTTTCACATAACTCGAAATAATGGGGGATACACTGACGTTTTTAAAACAGGAGAAACGTCAATGTGTTTTGTTTCATTTCAATATGTATATGAAATGTGAAATAAATTGCCAATTCCTTAAAACAAATTTTATTAAACATATTTCTCCTGTATGTCATTCTCCTAAAACGCTATAGACGTCGTTATTTCGGTAATTTTAAAGATACGAAATTAAAATTGCATATAAAGGGTGCTACCAATTCCCGTCCGTGCATGGAGATCTTGAAAACGGTAAGAGATACGACGATGGTTAAATTGAGGCAAAGTTGCGTATTTTGGGGCTTAATAATTCGGTGAAAAATCATTCTAAATATTTGGAATGCCTTCGGAGATCCAATCCGAAAATAACCGAAATTTTCAGTTTAGGTTTTTAATTTTTTGCGCCTTTATTTTTGACTTGGGAAAAAAATAAAAAGCACTTTTTATAGCTGTTTTTGTAATCTACAACATGCCCTTTTTAATTTTTAAATTTGACCTTTCGTGCTTTGGATACCACCATCAAGTCAATTTTTTTAAATACGGACCTGGATTTTTTATTACGGTTTTAGGGACTTATAGGCTTTAGAAATCTAATACAATTAAAACATTTTAAAAATTTTAGGGTTTCGTCATCCAATAACACATCAATATTTAAAATTATACCTTTTTACCCATTACGGTCCTGGCAATTATTTTTAGGATTAAATATTAAAATTTCATTACAGGAAGTTAGCCGTATGGTTTAAACCATTAATTATTTTAATAAAATTAGTCATACAGTCAAAGTCAAATATTTCAGCAGGTCAATAAAACGCATAGTTTTTAAAGCATGGGAAGTAATTATATTTTTTATTAATGTTTTTATATTATGATATCTTATCATAACACTTACTTTAATTCGTATAATTTTGTCCTGAGACCTCAAAACATTTTAAAATAGAAAAAGGGGCCGTCATGAATGAAAAAGAGGTATATATCAGTAGAGTGAAGTTGAAACAAAAATTTGAAGGTTCTTGGGCAAAACTTTAAGACAGATAATAGTAATCGCTATCTATAACAATTTTTTCTTACTGGATAATACATCTAAAAAAAATAGTGAAGTCATATTAAAAATGAAAATATTTAATAAAATGTTAACTTAATACACACTAATACATCACTAATCAATATTAATATTTCGTTTTCCTTGTAATAATAATTGTATCGTATTTTATTAATAGGTGTCTAACTAAAAAATCTTAAAACTATAAAAAGGACTAAAAAATTTTTAAAAAATTTACAGGGTCGTAAGGAAATAAACTGATAATTTTAAATGTATTATTTGATGACGAAACATTAAAATTTGTAAAGTATTTTAAATGTATTAGGTTTCTAAAGCCTATAAGTCCCTAAAACCGTAATAAAAAATCCAGGTCCGTATTTAAAAAAGTTGACTTGATGGTGGTATCCAAAGAACGAAACGTCGCATTTAAAAATTAAAAAGGTCATATTGTAGATTATAAAAAACGGCTATGAAAAAGTGTTTTTTGTTTTTTTTTCCAAGTCAAAAATGAAGGCATAAAAAATTAAAAACCAAAAATAGAAATTTCTTTTTTTTTCGGATATCTCCGAAAGCGTTCGGAATATCTACAATTTTCTTTTGCCAAATTCTTAAGTTGGAAAATACGCAACTTTGCCTCAATTTAACCATCTTCCTATGTCTTACCGTTTTCGAGATCCCCTTGTACACACACGAATTTGTAACACCCTGTATGCATGTGCACTTATTTTAATAAATTGATAAATCTGGTAATATATTTTTAAACCAGTACCTATTTATTTCACATAAAATAAATTTCCAATACACCTAAACCCACAAATCCACGGCCCGCTCAGTGCATATTTCAACGGAACGAACGGCATTACGCCGGCATTGTAGTTGAATCCCGCATTTGGCACAATCATGTTTGCTGGAATTTAATGGGAGCATTTATTACCCCCCGTGTTGGGCCACGGGTCTGTTTCAGTTACTGACTGATGATAAAATGCTGCTAAATTATACATTTACGGCCGTATCGCACTAATATTAATTAAAGTACATTTACAATAAAAGAACAGCCTAAGCGGTGAAGGCAATTTTTTTATATGAATTTCGAAAACTGGCTAGAATAGAATTTACAATACCATTAACATAAACTAGTTTACACTGATTGTATACTATGTATATAGTCGGGCTTCTGTTTACCAAAGGATTTTTATGTTTTTGATATACCTGCATAAACTTACCCACCAAACAATATATATATTACAACAATATATTGTTACATTATTTAAAATTATCTTTTGTTATATTTTTAAAAGTATATAAATGTTATATAACTGGACACGACATTACTTTTCTTATTTCAAATTGATATATTAATAAGTTATATTTCCTCAACATCACAAAGTGATATAAATAAGGGGTTAGGAAAGAAAGCCCTTTCTTCCTTCTTACATTTATTAAAAATAAAATCAGTGCCTACGTGTTTCGGCCAAAGGGACCATCATCAGGACATGAGGCAATAAGGTCCATAAATACAAGGACAAAGTAGGGCGCACTTTGGTCATTTAAAAATAAATTAATTATTACAAAAAACACTGGTATAAGTTACAAATTTTAAAAATATTCTACATAAAACAATTAAAACACATCTCGACTGTCGTCAGAAGTACGTACCTCTGACGACAGTCGAGATGTGTTTTAATTGCTTTCTGTAGAATTTATTAATTAATTGACCAAAGTGCACGTCCTGATGATGGCCCCTTAGGCCGAAACGCGTAGGCATTGATTTTATTTTTAATAAATGTAAGAAGGAAGATTTCTTTCCTAACCCCTTATTTACAATGTCCCTTCTGGAGAGTAGTTACGACTTCGTTATACAAAGTGATATGCCATGAATATACGCGACAATGCTTGTCGGGCTCTTTGATCCATTCGCCTTTCTTTGTGGCAGTATTTTTATTTTGTTTTAAGTGATAATTCGATTCCGTCCGCCAAGAAAAATCCTGCTTTACTTACCTTACCCCATATAAAATAGAATTCGTAAACACGCTGCCCGACCATGGGCGTCTGGACCGTAAAAAAATAAAACATATTTTTGGAATATTATCATCTTAAAAATAATTAAACAATTAATGTAGTTGTGTAAAAGATAAAATACTGCAATCAAGCAATCTATACAGGCTGTTACTTAAGTACGTAGACAAACTTTAAGAGGTTTCCTGCATTATTTTGAGACAAAAGTTAAGAAAAAATATCTGTTGAAAATGCAAAAATATGTCGATTAAGAGGAATTTTTGACAAAATACCACTTGGAAAGCTCTACTATTATCTTTAATATTAACTTAATCAAACATAAGTAAGTAGTATTTTTTCATTTCAAAAATTAGGTTGGGTTAAAATTCATCGTTTTAAGAAATTTAAAAAAATTATTTTATTATACGTTTATATTAAACACAGAACACAACTGTGCCAACAGCCCAATATTGAAAATTGTGTGTTAAACTACAAAAACCACATTTAAATAGTGTAAAGTTAAATAGTAAACCCATG
Organism: Polydrusus cervinus; assembly: GCA_935413205.1. Lineage (NCBI taxonomy): Eukaryota > Metazoa > Arthropoda > Insecta > Coleoptera > Curculionidae > Polydrusus > Polydrusus cervinus. Next base: position 52,580,194 of record OW284514.1, read on the forward strand.
AAACGAAACGAACGACACGATAAGAGTGGAATATGGACTTGAATCGCACAAGTTCGCGGTGAGATTTCGACGCTTTATTATATGTATGTTCTCGTTTAAGTTCGGGTCCCATTTAAAGTACAGTTAACAAGCACAAGTAAATTATCCTTATTGGCAACGGTCTGGCTTTAGGGGTACTGACCCAACAGTTTAGATCAGGGGTCTCCAAACTTTTCAGCCGTAGGGCCACATTGATTACTCCAGTAAGTTCCAAGGGCCAATTCCAGAATGCGGCAAAAAATTTTGGGTGCCACGCCCTTTTTTTCATTAATAGTAGGTACTTGCGTTTCAAGTAGATAGCGCTTCTTGCAAAGTTTTTTTGGTATGTCACCCAAAAAAATTTTTATGTTTTTTTTTACTTATTAACGGTCGCGGGCCGGATTGTGGACACTGGTCATAAGCTGTCGCGGGCCGGGTTGATGACACTGGCGGGCCGGATCTGGCCCGCGGGCCGTAGTTTGGAGACCTCTGGTTTAGACGGTTATTTAAAAAACAATATTGTATGGAGTATTTCTTTAGGACATCCAAGAAGTCACCAATTTAAATATTCTGCGTCCCCTCCACAACATCTTCATATTATTATAAAGAGGGTAAATGCCTAGTCCACATACAAAATGTCATTTAAGTACTTTCTAAGCGATAGAGCTCCAAAGGAAATGAAAAAGAACTTAGATCGGCTGATTAGCAGTAAAAATCGATTTTGTTTGTTGTTTTGAAAAATACCAATAAAACTTTTTTCTTAACTAAATTCTATTCTAAAAAATGTACACAATCTATTTTTAGGAAAATTTTTTGATTTGAAAAATGTTGAGGTACTTCTAAACGTTGAGCCAACCTAAAAATATTTTAGAGGGTCTTTTTAAAAAACAATATCCAATTTTACCCATTTAGGTATTTCATTTCATTACAAAAAATTTGATATTTTTTCTCTACCCATGGTTACATGTTTAATGTAACAAACGGCCTTATTGGGGAAAGTTATTATATCAAGTAAAAGTGATAAGGAATGTTTTAAACGCGAGATTAAATCACACTTGACCAATTTTTAAATATTTGTGACTACGATCATATATTAAAGAATTTCATATTGAAAGCAAAATACCCCTTAACAATCTATTGTCCACTGACCAGCACTTTTTGCCAGGAACTTTATAGTCACTATCATAAAACACATGCGACAATTATTAACTTATTGACAATGATGACAAAATTCCTTTGAATTGGGATATGTAGGTACTATTGAAGCGTCGACGAATATGCAGCTACATTCTGCTACATAGGTCGCATGTGTTTTGTATACTTCTGATTGAATTTGATGGTTATATTTGGCCTATTTTTCCGATAATTATCAAATACGTTTTGATTAGGTTGTTTCTGTAAATTCAATAAAAACCTTCTACCTATTTTAAATCTTTTGTTTACAAGTTTAACCAAATTATAGAGTAATGAGAACCAATGAACCAATCTTTCTCAAAACTGGTCTGCATAGAGGGAACGGATTAATTCAACAAATAATATATTATGTTTCATATAATTAAATAATTTAATCGTATCGGGCTATTACAAATTAAGTTCAAAAAATTATATAAACTGTCACTTGCAGCTGGTTGATCTTTTATCTACATTACATTATATTATACACTGTGCCAAAATATCTTCGTATTGTACATTTTTTTGACCACCCTGTATGAAGTAGATAAACACTATTAGATTCATAATATCTCAGACACCTTGTTATAAATATCAACCAAATTTTTTGTATAAAAAATTAATTTTTTTTTGATTTTTCTTCCAGAACCGTAAAAGTTTATATTGATAATTTTTAATTTATTACTCAACTACCTAAACAAAATAAATAAATTTTAGATAATTATTAAGGACTCAAATTCGGACCTTAATCTGCCCTAAAATACTGGGTGTTCCATTTAAAAAAATACAACTGTTTGTTATCATCCTTTTTTGGGTCATCCTGTTTATGCAAACATATTATCCTGAAATACACCCTATGATACAGTATAAGTCTGCATATGAATGAAAGTGCTGACTTAATTCGTATATATAGGGGCTATAGAAGGCTGACGCAATATTGCAGGACCCTGTATTTGGGAGGAGAAATCGACAAATAAACTATACCTAAAGTCGACAGTGGCTCCATGGTGAGTAACTGGCATTCGACTGTGGCGTTCCGGGTTTGATCCCCGGAGTGTGCAAAAAATGCAGTATGATATTGGTGAATTATAATATTGAGACCTAGAGAGAGGGGCGCCGAGGACCGAGGACCTCTGGTGGAGTAAAAAGCATACACGTGGTGCGGATTCCACTCCACGCTAAGCTGTAGGTCCTGTCTAGCTGACATTACCCAGACGATATGGGATACAATGAGTCTTATAGGCCTAAGTACACTGGCTCTTCCGCCAACCTGAGCAACAACAAAAAAATCACTAAAGTCGACCAGAGCCGGATCATCTTATTACAGTGAATAATAGGAGGAATCAGGCTACATAAAAATAAGAAATTTTATGAAGATAACATAGCTTTTTTAAAAAATATCTTAGGATTTTACTAAGTAAAGGTCTTCTGTTCGAGTAATTTCCCACATATATCTCAAAACCATTTTTTAAAATTTAATCTACTGTACTCCAAAGCGACGAAATGTAAAATTCAATTTATCGGGTCACATATATTGAACACTAGTTGTCTGTATTGGTCATATTTTATAACCGATTTCTGCATACCCGTGGTGACCCATTTATTGGTTCATTGGTGCATTAATTAGTTAAAAGTGTTAAGTCATGCAGATTATTTGATAGAGTTTAATGCAATATGTTCAATATTAGGCAACTGAACTGTGATTCCGTAATATAAAACGAAAACAAAGGACTTTTGGTTTATCTGAAAGTTGTCGATAGTCGAAGATCAAGCGTTCTATAAGGCAATATAAACTTATATGGAACACCGATTTTATCTATTGTCATATTAATTTATGGCTTGGTAATATTTAGATTTTCTATTGTAGATGACAGGGTAGTTTTATTCAAAATCTGAATAATAATTCATTTTAGAGAGTGATAAAAATTATTTCTATAGTCTATTTCAGAAAGGTGTAGAGTAATAAAAGCTTATTAGGTATGCAAAACGACTACAGAGTGGCCCAACGAATATTTAAGCCACTTTCATAATTTCGCATTCATTTCAATGCAAAATTCTTTCTTTTCATCAAGTGCAGGTAGTACCACTCGGGTTTGGGTCAATTTATGGGATTTGCCTATTGTTATTCATTCACAAACACTAAAAATGGTATGACAAAGGTGTGCATTATATACATACACGTTTATTTTTTATTAAGCATTATAAAAAAAAATACAAAATAAAAAAAAATTATTACGTTATACAGAAATTAAATTTTAAAAAATCATAATATTCTTCATCATCTGGGGAACTGTGATATCCTCTTGATGTTATAATTAACGGGTCGACGGTCCGATCGATCAGGTGGTAAAGATCCCACATTTTCTCTTCTGTAATGACATGATGGACTGCTTTCTGCCAGTTCTCTGGTGTCACTTTCTTAATGGCTTGATCAAACAGTAGCTTAACGTCTTTCATTTCGAATGTCGTGTTGTGTCTTGCTACAAATCCTTTCACTTACGCCCATATAAATTATATTGGATTCAGTTCGCAACGATATGGCGGTGTGCGAAGCACAGTTACACTATGTTTGTTTAAAGGTTGGAGAGGTTGCCGTTCAACAGTAACACTATGTTTTTTAGCTATATCTTCCACGGCATATTTCATAAAACGATGTTTGTATAAACGTTTCATTGTAACGTCAAAGGTATAAAGTAAATAACAAAAATAATTTTAAAAACATTTCATTATTGTCAAAATATTGTAATTTCTGAGACTTTATATGCTCTCCCCTGGTATTAATATAAGAAGAAGGTTCAATAATTATTTTTAAAAGTACGTCTGGTATATAAACCAGAGATTAAGCCATTTTCAGTATTAAACTTTACTGTATGATTAATTTTTCTTTTTCGTAATAGATTTGGTTTGTTCGCAAACACATTAATGGCAAGTTTCTCGTTTACACTAGTCAGTACCCTTAAAATTTCATCATTTCCGTCCGATTGGGCGGCGGCTAAGTCCAGCAGTATCCTCTATAGTTCTTCCAAACTCTTCAATGGATTTACTTGCTTTTCTAGCACTGTTCAATTTCACGGACAGTGCACTAGCTGACTTTTTGCAGAGAAAAAGAGTTTTCAAGTCATTAATAAGGGGTTGATTTGAGGCGTATTCATCACGCATCCTTATTTTCGAATTACCCATCAATCTTGCTTTCAATACTTAATTGATTAAGTTGTAGTAAGTCGTATAATTCGACATCGTCTTCGTTGTATAATTGATCTGTAAAAAATTGTCATGTTTTCTATTAAAAAAAAACCTTTGGAAGAAATTTTTTAGTCGAATTAATTAAAACTATAGAAATTGCCATCTGTATAATTTGAATTGAAAAGTAGACATACCTACTTTAAAAAAAAAAGAAATGGCATTTTCAAAACATTTACATGGGTTTTATTGAAAGTGTTACGAAAAATGTTAATAAAAAAAATCAAATAAGAAAGGGAATAAAATCGAAGTTCAATCAGAGCACAACGGTACTTTTGTAATACAGCGGCGGCGCCAGAGGGGGGCACTGGCCCACTCTACAAACACGGGTGCCCACCCAAAATTTTGAAAATGGGTTTTGTAATGGAATTGCTGTGGGGGAAGGGGTATTTGACTATGAAATTATTAATGAGAAAGGAAGCGAGATTATAGAAGGATGTAAAAAGAGAACGAAGATTGACCTTTTTTTGGGGGGAAAGCGCCCACCTTCAAATCATCGGACCCGCTTGTGCCCACCCATCCCAAAAATCCTGGCACCCGCCACTGTACGATTGCTACCAATTTTGTATTCAAGTGCTGAATCAAATTTCGCCTGCGAAGGGCCTTTGCTCCCCCCCCCCCCGAGCCTTATCAAATGGGTGGTTTTTACTGTAAGCCATGAAAATAGTATAGGGGCGTGTGAAGGGTCAGAATTTTTTTTAGAAGTCACTTTTGAGAGTAAGAAGATTTTTAGAGCCGGGATACGTTCTTTTCTTCTGGAGGTCATTTTTTTTAGTCGCCTTCCTTTCGATCCGTAGTGACATCTCCACTATTAAGTAGGGATGTCTGATACACCAGAAGTATCGATACAAGCAAGTATCGGTTTGAAAAAGATAAATAATCAAAATATCGATAACCTATAATAAACGTAACCTCCTATGACAGTGAGTTCTATAAAAAAATCTTAACTACTACCTCCCAACCTTGTCTTATCAAAAGTGACTTCTAAAAATAAAAGGTCCTCGATATATATTGAGTATCAATACATTTTACTGTGCATCATTTAAAAAGTATGAAGTTTCATTTGCATTCCTATAGTTGTTCAAATCATGATCTGTCGATACCATTTGATCGATACACAGTATAATGCATCGATACTCAAAAATATCGTATATCGATCGCGCATCCCTACTTTAAGGCACCTATACTCCACAGCCCTTACCTTACTTTAAAAACTAACATAAATTTTAAATTTTCTGAATTTAAAGGTATAAAAACGCTACCCTTAAAAGCGAAATGAAGAGCCTATACGATTTCATTCAGACTGACAGTCCTAAGTGATCCTCATTCCCGCCGCAGTTTTGCTTCTAATGAAAATTTACATCAGCCTGGCAATCAATTCAAATTCTTGAAATTTGTCCTTACACAATTGGTAAAATTATTGTAATCTCTTTATCAAGCCTGTCAGCCTGAATGATCGTGTAAGGTTTGCAAAATATTTTATTCATAAAAACTAAAGTTCTTTTTGCCACTGAAAAATTTGACTTTATTTTTTTTTATCATGAACAAATACTTTTTTAACATACATATAAACATTTCATATTGAATATTTAAGAAATGATCCTTTAAAACTGCTTCATTTCCAGTTCTATCATTTTTCTGTGTAACTGCAGTGCCTAAAACAAAAAATAAATAAAATAATTACTAAGTAATGAAAAATAAACTACATAGTAATTTTTTTTTACTGCAGTATTTGTACGTTATATTATCTACATAATAGGTTTTGCGGAAACTTGTGCTTTGATTTTTTTTACATTGACTGATGAAGCCCCAAGTATAGTGTAGTATAATGGAATAAAGTAGCAATATATCTTCAGTTTTATTTCTTTTACTTGAAAATCCTTTATTGTCCAAAGAATACATTCTTGCTGACAAAGTATATAATATTTACTTATACATATAATATCATCACAGAACATAGGTACTCTTAATTCTAATGGACAAAGCTGTACGATATGACCAGTAAACCAGTCAAAGGTTAAAAAAGAGAAGTCAGTTAGAACTAATAGTTCATGGTCAAGGGATACAAAACAATTTAAAACAATCATTAAAAAACTCTGAAATGGTATAGTAGGCTTTCTCTAGCAAAAGCCCTTTCACAGACAATTTGAATCTTTTAGGGGTTCTCAAAGATCTAATGTAAGCTAGTAAGTGGTTAAATACTTTTGTGCCAGTATAAAAAAAGGAATTTTTTACCAGAGAAGTATGGGGTATGGGGTATGGGCAACTGCAAAACTTCCACTTGTCTCGTGCCGTAGTGATGCACCCTTAAACTATCTTGGCTCTTAAATTTTCAGTACAGTTCAATTTCAGTTGTATTATATTAAAAAAGCCATGTTTGAAAAAATATATGTCAGTTTTTGGCCTCTAAAATAATAACGATACTTAAAAAATATTTTAAGTGGTATAGGTTGACAAGTCAACTTGGAACTTTAATGAAAGAGGTCTTATAGATTTTTCTTTGGATCTATGTTTTACTCAAAATGCCACAATATACATAAACAGAAACAACTTTAAAAGGGACTAGTGTAAAAAGTTGCAACAGCTTATCAAAATAAAGCTAAGAATAAACATTAAATAGCGATATAAAAAATGTATAATAGCAATAATAGTTTGGGCTACTCGCTACTCTGTCTGTCTGTGCCTACAATAATACTACACCAAAACAAGAGACATAAATAATTGTTAATTATATTTTTTAAACTAATTTAAAAGAAGCCAGTTTCTAACGTGTTCTAAATTTATAATTTATTGTAATATTATGTTAACAATAAAACTGGTACTGGAGACTGAGCATTTCAGGTGAGAAGGTATATCGGAACAATCAGTAAAGTATATGGGCTGGATATTATGGGTTTTAATAATTCAACTAAGTACAATTATTCTATTACCTACCTGTGGGAGGATGATTTCTTATTTCAAAAGTGCTGTGTGTAATATTAAATGCACTTTTTTCTTTATTCCCTTACTAAGATAATATTTTAGTGCAAGTTCTGGGATAGGTATAGGAGAATTTTTTCTTTATTTCAAGCCATATGAGTATCAATGCCAATTTATGTCTTCTTCATATTCATTTAACTCTGCATACATTTACCTTGCATACATTTTATCATTGGTTTGGTTCAGAATTGAGCAGCTAAAATATGATACAAAATATAAACATGACAAATAACTGGTTACAGTTTTTTTGTGAAAAGCTTATCTTATGCTAATTTTAAAATATACTTTATGAAAATATAAACTAAGCTAGTCGCAGTGTCCATTATTTAAGAAAAAAATGCTTATTTTGGTTTAATAATAATTACTATATTATTATAACTTGTGGGTACTTACTTCGTGTTTTAATCATCAATAAATTTTCCCTTTTATCATTGCATAATATGCTTTTGGTATTTCCATAATTTGTTGTTAAAAAAAACTTAAAAAACTCTGCTTTATTCCAATTTAAATTTGATGCAAACAATTCGGAATACTTTTTGACACTTCCAACTGACAGCTCCTAACCTATTTCTTTCCGTATTTTTGGCACTGTCGCACCAAAACGAAGTATGCGTTGCCACACAATTTATAAATTTTGTTTCTTATCCATGCATAACTAATTTTGCTTCATGCAACCCGCTGTAAATGTTTAGCATCTTCTTTAACGTCGGCTGTTAATTCAGATTTGTTTTGTGAACTATTAAATATACTTTTTACATTTTCGAATTCTATAACAAGCTTATCTAAATTTTTTAACTTACTCTCTATAACTTTTGTTGAGCTGCGCCACTTAACGGTTTTTTGAGGAACACTGAGGAACACCTATGCTTCTTCCAGTAGATAGCGGAATTCCTTATTGTCCATATATTATTCCTTCAGGCTGGCTCCGGGTCTGTTCTGGGCTGGGTCTAGTGTAGGTCTAGGTTGGATGTGTTGCCAAACTTTTTGCTGACTTCGTGCTATTTCTTGCCTTATTATCTTTTGTAACATCTTTCTGCATCGGCTTACCACATAAGCTGTTATACAAGGGCATGCCAGAACACAAAGGACTATACCAAAAATGTTCTTCACTGATACATTACTCCGCCGCTATTTCGAGCCTGGGCTATGATAACCTCTTTTATGCTTGGTACTCATCTATAAAATTTACGCCTAGACACTTTTTAAAATTTACTTTCAGACTTATGTTAAGTCCTCTGGCAGGATCGCCATGTGCTGTAACTACTTGGTTCGATGAAGTAAAATAGTGGATAACTGGTTATGAATAAAAAAAGTAGGTATATTTGTTACTCATAGTTACAATCTGGTTATTGAGATTATAACCGTAATAACAATTATTGGTCTACTATGAATATTATTGTTATAGTTATAATAATAGTAAATACAACAGGATGTCTGGCAATAAGTATTAACCACTGTTTTAACCTTGTTATGGTGTTCATGTCAAGTAGGAACTATAAAAATAATATTAAACAATCAACTAGTTTATAAATATAGGTAAAATAATATATTTGATAATTTTACCATAATGTACTTATTTTTACCTTAAAAGCCCTAAACACATGTTACTATAGCTCTCTTACTTTAAAAATTATCGAGCTATCAACAACCCTGTGTATTTTTCTTTGCGTGTTTTAAAATTTCCTACTCATAGATAATAAATAAACCTTCATTTCGGAACTAATTTGAATTAAATTATGTTGAACAATTTTATGATTCATTGGCGCAGTTCGTTATTGTTTGCTGTCTGTGGCAGAGACCAATCGGCAATGCTGAATCATGCAAATGATTTCATAGATTTAGTCTGTGCAAATATCCAATAGAGCGAATAGTAGCGACCAGAAGCACTCATTATTATTTATACAGGATGGCTGTCGAGAAAGTCTAGATAGATGTCGCCTGTGAGACGAATTAATAATGTAATACATATGTTTCTGTAACCATTCCAATATTTCTGTTCAGACTTCCTGACATGCCAAAGAGTAGGTTAAGTATGGTCAAACACAATAATTGTGTTTGACCGCTACTTTACCTACTCTTTATAATTATTATTCATATTAATATGTAAACTGTTTCTATTTTGGATGTGCCATTTGTCAGGCGCGGCTCATGAGTTTTTTTACAGGTGAGGAAGATTTTGATGGTTGTAACCTTACAATCAATATACAGTTTAATAATGCATTGTTTTGCAAAATTATAATTTTTTTCCTACTAATAAACAGTTTTTTTTTAAGCATATTTTAACAATGCCTTGACACCTTTGGTGCTATAATACAAATTATGTTTTAATTCAAAGCTTGGATTCTAAGAACAACAAACTACGGGTTTTCTAACTGCGCAAATGTTTTAGTGCGAATACAGAAATCGAATTTCGAGAAATGCGTTATAGTAGCACAACGGAACGTAATGATTTTATTACCCTAAATCCAAAATTACTCTCAGTGATTCATCGCTTTCATATAAAGTGCAGCGAGTTATACAGGATGATTCCTAAGTTAACACTTCTTTTTTAGCTGTGTATAGAAGGCATTAAAATAAAAAAAAATTTCAAAAAAGCTTAAAAAATACGCGATATACAAAAGTAAAAAATCTAAGTGCGGGCCTGGTCATCAAAACGTCCTGCTATACTTTATGTTGTTTGTCTTATCTCTTATTAGTCATGCAATTTACGGGTCGGTGGTCAGTTATTTATTTGGCAATCTGCTACGGTGTGTTTTTTTGAAATTTGAAAACAATGAACTAGTAGATAGTGCTAATTTACGGTGAGCGTCGTCAAAGTGCGGCTATTGCTTCGAGATTATACGCAGAACGCTTTCCCTTGCGGGCTCATCCTACACCAAGAAGTTTTCTTAATGTTATTCAACGGGCAGAACCGTATTTGATCCATAGCGTAATAAATGAATATAAGTATTTCATTTTTGGGTTTTTTAAAAAAAGGTATTTGAAAATGTTGTTTATTTTAATGCCTTCTATATACAGATAAAAAAGAAGTATTAACTGTATATCACCCTGTATATGGCAAGAGAATTACGGTGTTGGGCCAAGATGGCTCGTATTTTACCCTATTTTAAGGAGCAAATCTTTTGGATATTCTAAAAAATTAGTTTTTTCAGTGTATATCTTAAAATCTCGATATATTTAAATTGAGGGAAATCGTAAGTCTAGTTTTGGAGATTCAGTGAGATCGGACGGCAAAAATTAAGTTTATTTCACATGCTGCAATGATCTCTTAAAATCACTAGAAGAATCTCCCTCATAATTATCAGCACGATATTTCGAATCATCAACACTGAATAAACTAGCTGAAAAGCTAGTTATATCAATAAATTGTTGTTAACAAACATCAGGTACTGCAGTTGATTGGCAAAAGGCAAATAAGCTACTCCTAAACTTGAGTTTGGCTAGAAATGGGGACGTGTAGTAATAGCAGATAACGGCATACGTAACTACCAATGTTTTTCAAATGGGAATGGATTACAGATTTAGAAATACTATGCCCGGTATAAGGACCCTAATAATAATATAAATACTAGCAGTTTGTTTACTAACATACAGGGTGATTCACGTTGAGTGGCCTATTAGAAGATCTCGGAAACGAGTAAACTAATCTTTCTAAAAATTTGATAGCAGACATAATTGGCTTTAAGCTTTTAGAACATTATATTTTGACTTTTTTATTACTTCCGGTTATACCGGAAGCTAATGCCAACTTTGCTATTTAAAATAGAACACCCTGTATATTTTAGCATTTTTGATTACCTTATTAAAATCTAAATAACTTTTGTTAATAATAATCTATTCCTATCTCTAACCATTTTTGAGATATGAAAGGATTTTTTTGTGTAAAAACGCTTCGAGAAGAAAGTTTAGTAACTCTGAAACTAATAAAGATAAACATTTAAAATTTTGTAAGCTTTTAAGTAATACATAGATCTTTAGTTTAAATTACTTAGGTTTCAAGTTTTTTTATACAGGGAGTTCTTAAAATTGTGCCAATGTTTCCATTTAAATAAATGTGCATAAGTCAATTTTTGCAAAGGGAGCACCCTATTTTTTACCTTACTAACGCGTAGAGATTTAAATTTCCTATCTAAATGCCTAATATGTTACAATACACATTTTTAGTCGTTTTGGAATTAAAAGCAATTTAAATAAAAAATCTTAAAATTTCTGTTTGTGTTAATGCGACATTATTTTTGAAAATAAGGCTTTGACTGGGATTTTTCGTTTGAGTTTGAGCTTTGTTACCATTGACATTAAGTGCCTATATTCGTTGCTTAGCTATTTCTGATTTTTTTAAATAAAATTATTTTAATAATTAATATTCGCCATTCTCAGATTACCAAGAATGAACGTAAGTTTAAATAAGTTAACTAGAATATGACAACAGGGCTAACATAAGTGTCAACTTTAAAATCATTTTGGTCAAAGCCTACTTTACAAATTGGCAACAAAGATCAAAGTCAAACGAAAATTCCAGTCGAAGCCTTATTTTCAAAAATAATGTCGCATTAACACAAACAGAAATTTTAAGATTTTTTATTTAAATTGCTTATAATTCCAAAACGACTAAAAATGTGTATTGTAACATATAGGGCATTTAGATAGGAAATTTAATTCTCCACACGTTAGTAAGCTAAAATATAGGGTGTTCCATTTGCAAAAATTGACTTATGTAGATTTATTTAAATAGAAACATTGGCACAATTTTAAGAACTCCCTGTATAAAAAACGTGAAACCTAAGTAACTTAAACTAAAGATCTATGTATTACTTGAAAGCTTACAAAATTTTAAATGTTTACCTTTATTAGTTTGAGAGGTACTAAACTTTCTTCTCGGAGCGTTTTTACACAAAAAAATCGTTTTATAATTCATATCTCAAAAACGGTTAGAGATAGGAATAGATTAATATTAACAAAAGTTAGTTAGATTTTAATAACGTAATCAAAAATGCTAAAACATATAGGGTGTTCTATTTGAAATAGCAAAGTTAGCATTACCTTCCGGTATAACCGGAAGTAATAAAAACGTCAAAATATAATGTTTTAAAAGCTCAAAGCCAATTATGCCCGCTGTTAAATTTTTAAAAAGATAAGTTTACTTGTTTCCGAGATCTTCTAATAGGCCACTCAACGTGAATCACCATGTATATCACGGTTTCATTTTCGAGAAAATTGCGATTTAACTTAAAACAACAAAACTTATTATTTATTAGCGAACTAACAATAAAATTTAAAACTAAATAAAACTGGGTCCGGTCGACTTATAAGAGACTGTAAAAACTGACTGAGAAAAAAACTTTTATTAAAAAGTAGGTTTCCCGAATAAATTTGTGGGATGTCCAGTATTTCATGCAGAAAAAATATTTAACCGCGCCCGAAATTAAGGTTTTAATACCGCAAATCTTGAAACTCTTTAGCTTCAGGCGTAAATTACAAATGACAGCAACTTTATCGGATTGTTTGAAAAATATATGTCAGGAAATGAAGGCACTAGTAACAAAACAAAAACATCTTTACAAACCAATAACCCATTTCGAGAACGAATGTGCCATATAAAATTAAAAATATTGTTATAGTTATTATCCTAACAAGTGTGGAAAGAGACACTTTCCTGCATGCGACTGCAGCGCGAAGCAGTAGAGTGCGGGGAAGTGTCTTTCCGAATGAGTTAGGATCAACATTTTCTCTACAAGCGTTAGAAAAACTACCACAAAATATTTCTAAAAATTTAATTTTACTGAAAAACAAACACATATTTAATTTCTACTTATTAATAATATTTATAAGTCAAAGTCAAAGTCAAAAAATCCTTTATTGTTTAAAGAATAATAAAATTCTTGTTAACAAAGGTCAAAAATAAAAATGAATAACTTTAAAGTACATCCATATACATGCCTATACACTTAATATTAAAATAATACACACAGATTATCGTATCACTGATAGATCATCAAAAAATTCATCCAAAGTATAGTAAGCTTTTTCCGTTAAGAAACGCTTAGTTAATTTCTTAAACTTTTCAAAATATTGTTGCCTTCTTAAAGCGAGCGGAAGATGATTAAATATTTTCTTACCACCATATATAAAAGATTTTCTAATTTGTTCAGAATGAGGTATAGGTAAGCTTAAAAAAAAAGATTGACGCGTATTATAATAAGAAGGCAACAACAGCTCACCTTTATATTTTTTATGTACAAGACAGGCAGTCTCTAAAATAAAGATAGAGCAAAGAGTCAATATTGCATGCCTTATAAATAGTGGGCGGCAAGAATCCCTAATTTTAGCACTACACATGTATCTTATTGCTCTCTTTTGCAGAACAAACACCGTGTTAAATAAATATTGGGTACATGATCCCCAAAAACAGATTCCATAACGAAGATGGGACTCTATCAAAGCATAGTAAGAGCTTTTTGCCACAGAAAAATTTAAGTTATTTGATATCACCCTTAGAGCATAACAGTTTGAAGAAATTTTACTACACAAATTGATGATATGAGTTTCAAACTTAAGAGAGCTGTCTATTGATAATCCCAAAAACTTATTTACAGAGAGCACTGAAATCTTTTCATCCTCCATAAAAATATCCTCCATAACACATTTAAAATTCAACACATTTGTCTTTGCTATATTAAAGGATAACAGATTAGCATCACACCACTTTCTCATCCTGTCTAAGTCGTAACTAATTTCTACTTTAAGTTTATCAACGTCTGTTCCGTGCCAAAGAATGGTAGTGTCATCAGCGAAAATAGTGAATTTTCCAGATATTGGCAAATGAGGCAAGTCATTGATATAAACTATAAAGAGAGGGGGGCCCAAGACTGAACCCTGTGGAATACCCGTGTCAGTGCTAAGCTCACTAGAACTATTATTTTGAAAGGTGACTGTCTGCACTCGACCTGTCAGATATATAATATATATTAAAAGTACAGGTTGAAGCCATCGAAGCCAACTGATCCTGATGAGCGGATGGTTGCAAAGAAAGAGGTATCGAGCTGTTGTTTGCGCTGCTGGGAAACTGTGGAGTTTTTGAAGACGTGGACGCGTTTAAACTAGAGCTCAAATTTGATGGAATATTGCTCTTGATGCTTTTACTTTTTTCGCTTCACACAAACTAACAAAATATTCGTATTGTTTTTCATACCCGACTAATGACTTTTTTGGTAGCAAATCCAAATTTGCGACACTTGCAGCTTCTAGAATATCTTCTGGCAGCTTATCGTCCGAGAAATTATCTATGGAATACATTTGTATCCGAATCTGAACGAAATCAAAAATCAAAGCCACGCTCCGGTGAACTGTTGTAAGGTGTCATTTTGACAGTGAAATTTTATGTGTGTGTCGTGGTTACCATGTTAACATCTATATAAGTACGGGGTTTTTTAAAAATGTTTATAACAAACGCCAAAAATTAGTATTTCTGTAATATACCTCATTAATTTCACTAAAAATGAGTCTAAAAATTCTTACTTTATTCATTAAAGTTGTATTTTATTATCAAATTATAGAAAAAATATTTTTTCGGTATACCGCGCGGAAAAACTTTTCCCACACCGTGCGGGAAAATGGGTCTTTCAGAACCAAAACGAGTGCGGGAAAACGGTAAATCGCGCACGCTTGTAAAAAAAAATATTTTTGATTGCAATACATAAACAAATCGGCTTCTTTATCAAGGAACTTTGAAGCATTTTTTTGCCAAATCGAGGGTCAAAACGCAGGACCTCGTTAGTAACAATTTTAGAATTTTACAGGAAGGCAATAAAACTAGTTTTTCTCTTTTAATAGAGAATTAATAGTTTTAAAATGAGCAGGACCTCGTAAGTGTAACCTAAAAAGAAAATACTCTTTGAAAACAAAAATATATATTTTACCGTAAAGTAAAATAAACAGTAACAAAATACCATTTCTTAAAAACATTCTTTTTAAAAGTAATTTAATATATTTAATATTTTAAAGCTCTTACCCGCCAAAAACAAGGAGCCCTGTACCGCTTGGCAGTAATGATTCGACTCACAAATGCGAGGTAATGCTTTTTAAATAGCCACACATGTACATACGAGGTAATGTTTTCTGCAATTTACGGCAAAAATTAGAAACCCTGTAGTTTGAAACTTTTTTAACACATGGAGCCATCTATTCTAGGCAACAATATATAATAAAACGTATTTCGCCAAAAGTGTTACTTACGAGGTCCTGCGTTTTGACCCTCGAAATGGTGAATACCCCATCGAAAGATTTATGGCAATTCTAAGTCAAATTTGTCAACGTCACAATATAACATTCCCATCGGTTTGTCGTATTTGTTAGCGTTTAGACATATTTATTTAATACACTATTTAATAATGGTTCAACAAAGAATTTTCACTGTCGAACTAATTAATTCCATGTTATAAAGTTTTTATAACACAGGTATGAAAAATTATAATTGGAGATTTGACTTATAAACGATTTGTTTTTGTGTCAGTCGTGGACTTTTGAGGTAAGTTTAATTTTAAATGTCCTAACTTAAATCATGACAGGTAATATAACAACAAATAAATCATGGGTCACTGACCTATATTACTTTAACATTTTAAATTAAAATAAAGAGACGAATCGTTCTTTGTCTTTTTTTTTTGGTACCGTCGAGCCAAAAATACAAAAACGTCTTTTGATGTCAGGATTCACTTGTTAAATAGCATACACAATCCCTAATACCCAGCATATGAAATAAACACGTAAAAAAAATAGTAAAATACTTAGAAATTATAACTAGACATTAGTCTATACGTTATCATTTGGGACATATTGGTGACATTTTGCAAACCAACAAAATTCGTCTTAACGCTATTTCAAACGTGATTTTCTCGGAATCCACACAAACAATTTTGTAAAAACCTGTTTTATATTCAGTGGCAAATTATAATTATTTTCAGCGAATCGAGAATCCGGTTTCAGGTATCAGCCAGTGCGGAGATTTTACCGCCTGAAAAATGTATTAGCGGGATATTGTTGGTTGGCCAAATGTCACCATTGCCATATGCCATACCGTTATTATAGCAAGAAGAAAACGGTATAAAGACTTTTTTAAGATCGTATTTTAATTTAATATTAATTGCACTCTATTTTGGCATCTCGGAAAAAGAAATTTAAAATTCCAAGCGGGATAAATTATTAAATTCTAAAACGATACAAGTCGAAATTAGTTTTTAGCCAATACATTTTTAAAGGTAACTTTTCTAAAGTTGTTTGTCAAAACTTTTATTTATTTAATGCAAATAATCCTGTTTATCCAAAGTTTTATAATAAAATTTTTTTATTGGTAAAGTTTAATGGTTATTTATTCAACTAAATATGAATAAATAAAGTTAACTTAACTTTAAATAATATATACGCAGTTTTTGGCAAAATTGGTCAAATATCTGTTTCTTATTTAAAGCCAAATATCATTCTTTCTAGTGTACTGACAATCATATTTCAGAAGTTCGCGAATACCAAGATATTGGCGTTTGAAAATTTAATTAGTGGGATTTTGCTGGTTGACAGTAGCTGTCAAATATTTAGTGGAATTACGGTTAAGGTACCGCGGTAAAAAATATTTTATTGCAAACTTTTAATATGTCTGATCCCGAGCTTATTTGGCGAACAGACGACCTTAACTATCGGCTTAAAAGAAGTATGGACCCGGTATTTCAATTTGCTTTGTACATGTTACCTTGACGCCTGGTATTTGCGAAAATAAACATAACAAACTTCTACATGTAGAATCTCTATTTCTTTTTATTTTCATTATATTTCTGTTATTATTCAAAACAGCTAATAGATTTAATGTTTTGATATTGGACATCGTACGCGTCACATTGCCAAGCAAAGCCACAGATGAGTCGCCCGAGAATGGCGCAAACGTCTGATCAACAACTATGACATTAACTGACAGTCATGACATGACACAGGCACTTTAACCAACGTCCACCTCAAGGCGTGAAAAACCTTATACGAGGCAGACCACCTCATCGGAGATGGGAGGAATACCTCCAACCAACAAGGGGGCCCTGTATTGTCAATGTCAAGAGCGTCCGGGGTTTCCACGCTGTGGACCCCTTCGTCTATTCCTCAGTGCACCGCGGCCTAACAACCGGGTCGGAGGGTTATGGGTTTATACCGTTCCCCAAACACTAAAGCGTTCACTGTCTTTCCATAGTCAATGATCAGATCAGCCGTTTCGTCCTACTGGGACTCATTAGAGACGCGCGACACCTGAGGCCGCGACTTGCAAAAAGTCTGCGCCTATGGCTGTCAATCGTCTGACGTCTGTATGCTATTGCGTTATCCATCATCGTCGAAGAAATTTCGGTCTCCACTGCCGCGGACCTCTCTTCAAGGGTCGCGCTGTCCTTGCGACAGGCGAGCTAGACTGCCGCTGAGCGAACGATCCATATATGATCAACTATTGGCTTTACTAGCAGATTATGCTTCCTCACTCAATAGCCAACCCTGCCTAGACCCTTGAAGGGAGGTCCGCGGCGGTGGAGACCGAAATTCCTTCGACGATGATGGATAACACAATAACACACAGACGTCAGACGATTGACAGCCATAGGCGCAGACTTTTTGCAAGTCGCGGCCTCAGGTGTGTGTTTTTCAATCCTAGATTGCCAACCTACGTAAAATTTACGTACAGTTTTTTTAAATCTGAAATAATTAACCTAATTGGTATCCTTGTTCTGCCGCTCAAGCACTGCATCTACCATCACCACAACATTCGGCTACCGACGCGTTTCTGATGTGGCAGTTGTGGGTTGTATGTGTCAGAATAAAGAGTGGTAGTAGTGAGTATAGATGTGTTATGAATGCGCTAAGTTCAACTAATCTTTTTATGTGTATTTTTTGGTTATTTCGTTTGTTTTAAATTCCGAAAATTTTTGTTATTTTTGACCAAAAATAAGTAAATACTTTTTCCTAAAAAATTAACAGGTTTGAGACAATTTTTGCACATATTTGTAATACACGTAAAATTTACGTATTGTTGGCATCGACGTATATATTTTTAACGTTGGCAATCTCGGGTTGAAAATAAACCCAATTAGTGACATATTTTATAATTTGTAGGCAACTCCATTCAGTCGTTGGGCAGATGAGGATAAGAGAGACGTTTTGTTACATTGGATTTTAGTCAATGTTTCTTTAAGTACCCGCACTATACCTAGCTCTTCACCATTTTTTAAGACCGCCACTGCTTATAAAGCGATTTTCATTCAAAACATGAATAAATCAGTGATTGGGAGTTACTTTATGTACCAAAACGTGGGAAATAAAATGTTAAGCATTAGTCAATTTGAGGTCCTCACCGATGTTTTAAATTTCGTTGTCATTTTTATACAATTTACTTTGTGACTGGCTGTATGGCTAATTATCCAAATGCCAATTTAAAAAAAATACGAAATGAAAAGGTAGTTAATAGAGGGATAGATACTTCTAATATGATAACATAATTATTACCAAGATTTATGGTATTATTACCAGTCATACTTAGTCAACAAATATTTTAAATTTATCATTTACAGAAAATAAAGAATATAAGCAATCCGATAAATATTTTTTGTTTCAACACGAAAGGTTTTCTTGTTAAATTAAACAAATCACATGTAGAAAGGTTCCGTTTAATTTTTATTGACAAAACGACTTTAGAAGTTCTTTAACCAAGTACATCGACTATATCTATTATTCCGCTTGAAATTCCCTCTTTTCCGTCCAAATTTGGTCTGCATCTTGAAGAATAGGTCTTATGGCGGAAGGCAAATTCGAATAGTCGATTTTGAGTTTTTCTTTTTTGAAATAACCTTTTCCTACGACCACCTATGAAAATGAGAAAAAAAAGACGGTTAACTTGGCTCGAAAGCGCCGATTATCACACGCGTGTTGAAAGAAAATATTTCAACTCTAGAGTGGTAATACAAGGCACACTATTTAATTTAAACATATGATATCAAATTTGACAGACCACCCCTATTTATTAAAAAGAACAAATTTTAGAAATCAGTAATTGTAAAGTGTTTTAACTTATTTTTCATGTATTTGTCGAGTGATTTAGAATTAGAGTGTGAAAATACGCCATGTGAAATTATAAAAAATTTTAATAAAAGAAAAAACAAGTCGCGCTGAAGAAAATGTCATATATTTAAACAACAAATGTTAACTGTTAGCCATGGACGCCGTAGCGTAGACGCTAAAGCTCTTGTCTACAAAACGGAAGGTCACAGGTTCAAATCCCATCAGGAGTATTTGACTTTTTTTTATAAAAACATTAAATAATTTATGGAATTATTTTGAATTGAAATCTTCCTTGTTGGGTGGATTTTTTAAATTTTGGTTTAATGTATATTTCCTTGAAATTTAAAATTTTTCATTCTGGTTAATCTAGAAGTCAATCCAGGATTAGGTCTTCCTATGATATATAAAATATGAAAAAATGAAAATGTTAAACTACAAATAAAGGAAAAGCCTATTGACAACCATATGAAACCAGATATTAAGTGAAACATAATCCTAGGTATGCTAATTTCAACTCTAGAGTTGAAATATTTTTTTTTACAAATCAAAGGCTTTTTTAATAATTCTTTGTGGTCGTAGGAAAAATAGTGTACATTACTCGTGTGAAAGTGATTATTCTAAAACTCGGAGAATTTCCGCACTCGGCTGACGCCTCGTGCTAAATATCTCCTCGTTTGAAAAGTATCACTTTCATCACTTGTTATGTAATATACTATTTTTGTATTGCAAGAATAACAATCGTCAAAATGATTGGTGGGTTTTCGCCATAGCATTGGAACTGCAAAAGGTATACTTACTTTTATCTTTTCATTCATTTCTAATTTACATGCACACACGCATGTCAAGTTGCTTTTCCACTCAACAATACTTAAGTTTAACACAGAAACACTGAAAACGAACAAATATGTGACAGCTGCCAATCAGATACTGATAAACATTAAACATGTATTAAAGACTTCGTTGATTAAAGACGTGCGTCCCAAAAAGGGCTTAAGAGAATAGTAGTTTGTACAACAAGAGTGGATATGATGTCCATATTTACGAGGAAGTAAATTGAGCACGACGCCGTAGGCGGAGTGCTCATACTTCCGAGCGCAATATGGACAATCCACTCGAGTTGTACAGTATATTTTTTCTACGACTTACCTTCCGAAGTTCATGCTAAGAATTAAAAAAAAATTATTTAAATAAGGCATCATAACTTGTCTTTTAAGTTGACCATGAACTTGTAAGAACGGTAATAAGAAACAATTGAACAAAAATTCATTTTGATGGCAGACCCATTGACCAAATTACACTGTAACATATTTATCGATTTGGGTAAGTTCTTATATTTATACAAACTCACTTTTGAATATATCTATCTTTCTCACATTTAACTTTTTGCAGAATAACAGACAAAAAGCGATATATGTATTAATAAAAACGAACAATTTATTATCTCAACCAGGTAATTTGATCAATATTGTTTTACCGAAATGCACAGAAGAAAAATATGTTTTTCGGGTTTATTTCTGCTTGCGTAAAAAATTATAACTCCGAAAGTACAACAAAATAGCTGTAGAATTCATTTCAAACAGTTAAAAATGGATTTTGTGCATTAATATGAATTTTTAAAGTTCGCTATGGTCAAATTTTTCAAAATAATCATGAAATTTACAAACTAGCAACACTTTTAACGTGGAAAAAGAAGACTAGAAGTGGCAATAGTGTAAGTAGAAATAACATAACCTTAAAAATGTTAGTAAAAAATGTTTTTTTCTTCTAGAAATCTTATAATTTCGTCTGTTTTATCGGGTTATCTTCATGTTCCACCATTTAAGAAAGAATTACCAGTTAATTTTCTATGTTTGTTGTGTATAATTAAAGTTTTAAGATCAATTGGGGTTTGATCCCCGTTCAAAAGATATCGGAAAATATCCCCGTGCACAAATATTTATATATATTATTTATATGGAAAAAAATTACCAAGGTTAGTAAGAAAACGTTCATTTGGTAGGTGTATAGTACATTTTATGTAAAGCTTGTAGTAGTTGTCTAGAAATGAGTGGAAATAAAGATATTTTTGAAATAAAAAAGTGCGTCTGTGTGAAAATCTTTAGTTCGGCAGAAAATAACAATAATTTGGTAGAAATATATTTTGGTATTAATTTTGTTATTATACCTTCGATTTTTGCACCATTTCGTGTATTCTTTAGGAAAATATTGTGTATACATATAGACTCTGGGATAAATGTTTTGATTTAAATTTAAAAAGAACAAATTTCATTTGACAGATTTCCATATTTTTGAAGCATATTGTTAACCTAACTTCTCTCAATTGTCAGAAAACGAATTTACAACATGTAAATTTGGTTTCTCTGTAATTGACTACTGTGATTGGTCAGTTTCATAACCTAACTAGGATGGATATAAAATTTTGCCGCACAGTTAACTGGAATAGCCTACTTTACCCGCCACTAAAGTGTAAAGGAAACAGCAAATTTCCATGTGGGAGTAGAAAAAATACGTTCTGAACGCTCCAACACAACTTAACGTCGTTGTCTAATTAACACATGACAAAGGTAAATTGTACTAATTTTCAGAATTCCCCGAGTGTTTTTCTGATAAGTTATTCACAACGGACCTAAAAATGAGCATTATTTGTGCTTCAAAGACCTAAATTCGTATTCTACTCTGCTTTAAAATCCTTGACCTTAATCGGGACCTTTACCATCAGTTCTACAGGTGTCGTTCGAATGTAACTTCGGCATGATATCGAGAATAAGCTTTCCGGAACCCAGTGTCAAAATCATCCAAAGGATTCAGTGAAATTATGTAGTTTGGCAATATCCTTAAAGATGTTCCACGGACACTACTACAACTTTAACAGTGCAAGATCAAAATAAATCCATGCGGGCAAGGCAGTTGAGGCGTCAGTTGATAAATTATTAAAATACACAAATGGTTAATTTTATTACTTATTAAAGAAAAGTGAATTTAAAAAATATTTGTCGTTCGAATGTTGTTACATTAAGATTAACGGGTTCAAATGTAATAACACCCTGTATGTTTTGTGTGTTTCAAAATACCTACTTACATAGCTATTGGCTAAAAACTAATAAACGAGACATTTTCGACAACTTGATTACATTATTAGATTTTCAATCACAAAATTTCATTTGCCAGCTTTTGGTCTCTGAATTCCTTTTCAAGTTAACTGTTGGAAATCCAATTTTGTTTTCGGCAATAAACTTACAAAGCCAACTATGGAAAAAGTTTTTTGGCTCAGCCTTCGAAAACTGCCTAAAGGTTGTGAAATTTCTTCTGTTGTATTTTGGATTCAGTCTTGACGAGTAAGGTCGTAAAGAAGGAGTGTATATCCAAAGCGGTTGCTATTCTAGCGGAACAAGCAACAGTAAAACTTTCCCTTTGGTTTCTTTATCGCACACTAAAAAAATTGTATTATTATTCGTTAATAGTGTTAAATATAGTGAAGAAAAATATAGTTATTTTATCTACAATTTTTATTGTTATATCTATCATATTTCAGAAAATTAAATTATTATCGTAGTCAAATGCATATCGTCATATTTTAACAATATAATATGGTATATTATAATAACATTTTGACATAATCATATAAGTAACTATATTTTTTCTACTCCTATATTAGTAAACATTGTTTTACGCACTGTTCACTTAAGTAAATCCATTCTTACGCAAAACTGTGTGTAAAGAATAAAAAAGCAAAACTGTGCATTATGATGCATAAAAACACACAACTGTGCATTATAATGCCAAGTATATTAATGAAGTTAGCCTTAAACCACTAAAATCGTGACATTAATCTACCTTGCGTTTTGAATATTTGACAACGACATTGTCATTATTTAAGGTTTAAAGTTCAAATCGCTACTTTATATTATAAATCGATTTTTAATTTACTATTAAGAGTCGTAGAAAAAGTATAGTAGGTATTGCGTGTTGTCAAGCAATTGCGCACTCATATAATTACCGCACTCGGCGCTACGCCGCTCGTTCGCAATTTTTCCATTCTTGCATAATACTCTTTTGACCACACTTAATACGTAATTTACTACTAAATTTATTTTAAGAAACCTAGTTAATTAAAATTTTATATTAGTGCATTTAACTAAATATAATAATGAAATTAATAGTTATCGTGACAATCAAAAACATTTAATCTATAATGTTAGCAACAAACACTAGATCTAGGTATTATCATCATAAAGTCTTCAATTTGGTAGTATTATGCAATCTGATATCGTATTTTGATATATTATAACTGTGTTATGACAATCCATTCTTTATAGTATAAGTAAGTAAAATAAGTTAAACCATTTTTTTGGTTTAACATGTTAAACCGGAAGTTGTTCCCTTTAAATAGAAAACAAAAACTAAGGTAGTAGAGTGGTGTAAACCATTATTATTTAACATGCGGTTTCAATAGTGATATAATCTGTCAAAATCTAAACTACTTAAATTAAATTACCTGGCCTTGTCAGATTTTTGATTTTAAGTCTGTTATTTTAATTTTCATGACCTTTGTTCGTATCTTTTTGTTTGTAAAATGTCATATTTATATTTTAATTATTTATTTATTCAAGTTCAGTTCACGACGTCAATGTGTTTATTGTTTGAAATGTCATTTGTCCAAGTTTAGGTTACTGTCTGAACATAAATTATGTACCACAAAAATCTTTTAAGTATTGCTTTCAAAACTCTTTTTGACTAGTAAGTACTCTCTTTTATTATTATTTTACAACTTCTAAATTTATACTTACTTTTAGGGTTAAGCCCTGATGATGGCCTTAAGTAAATAAGGCCGAAAGCGCTTGGCGTCAGTAAAATAAACAGTTACACTGAAATACAACGTTTTTCCTTTCTTCAAAAATTTTATATTTTTGTCATTGCAGTGGCACATTAGAAAGTTTAAATAAACTGCTTATAAAGCATGGAAAAATTAGCAAGTTGATTTGATAGAAATAACTTTAAAAAAAAGTTTGTTTCATTTAAAAAAAATATCATATCTAATTTATACTACGAAAAATAGAGTCCCTATTTAAATAACAAATGCCTTGATATTATTAGTCTATTAGGTATGCGTAAACTAATTGGAATTAATTATCAGGGATATTATGGTTTCTTTAAGAAATATTACTTCCAATGTCCTTGTTCTCTTATGTTTTTTATATTACATAAGTATGTAATACAAAACAAAAACACTATATTTTGCAATACAATACAAAACACTACATTTTAACTTATTTTAAACACTCTATTGGTTTGTTCAATTGCTCATAGAACTAAATTGTTCTTATTTAAATTTTCTTATCTGCAACTGCAATTATTAAAAAATACAAAAAATACCTCCTGAACTTTCTATTTAAAATATAACCGCTATTTGAAATAAAAATATACTTGGTCAGATTAAAAAGTCGTCAATATGACGTTCTTTTATATAAATGGAACATGGAAGAAAAACAAAATAAAAAAATACAATATTTTTAAGTGATTAGGTCACCTTCCTATGTTTTAAAATAAGCTTATTTAAACTTTCTAATGTACAAAACTGCAATGATAAAAAATAAAATGTTTACTTACTTATGATTTAACTTCCTTCGGCCAAATAGAACGTACACAAGAAAGACAAATATATTTCATCAAATATTGTCACAGCCAAGCATGCGTGCAATAATCAGGCAATCAATATGAGAATGGCCGATTCTTGCCTTGAAAACGAGAAAATGGACGGCAAAAGCATCCTTCCGTACTACGACTCCTGTCCTGAATGTTGTCACCGTCAACGGCAGCAACAGTCTCTGTTCAAAAGATAGTAAAGTGGCCAAGACAGCAATGACGTTGGTTATACATATGAAGAATAATATTACTTCAAAAGAAAAGGTAATTCTGGTAACTAAGAATTATCTTAATCGAAATTAACAAAATTTGGACTAAAAAATTGATAATTTATTATTACAACAAGCATGATTGATAAATAAGTTTGTTGGAACATTGATGACATTTAAATAGGATGCATACAGAGTAAAATTTAGCTATAAAATATTTTATTTCTGCCAATTAATAAGAAAACAAGATATTTT
The DNA here is from genome assembly GCA_935413205.1 of Polydrusus cervinus. Classification (NCBI taxonomy): domain Eukaryota; kingdom Metazoa; phylum Arthropoda; class Insecta; order Coleoptera; family Curculionidae; genus Polydrusus; species Polydrusus cervinus. The sequence continues at coordinate 52,605,783 of OW284514.1, forward strand.
CTTTGTTCTATGGGCATTATTTTTTGGTAAATATAGCCATGAAAAAAATGTTTATTGTTTCCCTAACCAAAAAAAATTATTTTTGGTAACGTAAACACGAGAACAAGAAAAAATTATTACTACTAAATACCAAGTCATTTGTAAGAGTGTACTTAATTCCTTATAACTCTGTGTTTGAAAAATATTAAAAAGTTTAGATTCTATGGAATTTTGCGTTGAGGGCAGAGGGTAACCTTTTGAAGAAAAATTTAGAAATATTGGTCGAATGTTCCTAATCACTTTATCACACGTTAAGACCAAAAAAACTTTAAAACACAAATAAATTAGTTGTTTAAAGATCAAATAATTACTTATTAGAACTTTACTAAAGGTGCGCCATGTTATATAATTTGATGCTAGCTGAACTCGCCTTGTTATGTTCCGAGTAGTACCTAAGGTTTGATCTGGTTCTGCAGCCTCTCAAACAACTTTTTCCACAGCAAACGAGCCAACGTTTTTCTGATTGGAAATTTTTCCATGTACAAAAACCGTGCGTGTCTCGCATTTTCATGTGCTGCGTCATAACACTATACTATTCGTTAGTTATATAGACGTTCTTGGCATTGTGGTGTCCATTAATAAATCGAATTAAAAAAATAACAACCGCAAAAATAATTTTTTTCTTTCACATCGATGTTGGCTGTTTTCTTTACACTAAACTAATTGTATAAGTAGGCTATTCCTGTTAATTGAACGGTGATAATTTCATATCCATCCTAGTTAGGATATTAAACTGACCACTTACAGTGGAAAATTACAATGAAACCAAATTAACACGTGAATTTTTTTTTGTTTTCCGACACTTGAATACTGATACAGAATGTAAGATTAAGAATATATTTTAAAAAGATGCAAATCTGTCAGATTAAATTTATGATTTTTTATATTTGACTCGATATGTCTTGTGTTTGCAATAATTTTTGTGCATAAAATTAACTTTTCCTACGACCACCTATGAAAACGAGACAAAAAGCACGGTTAACCTGGCTCGAAAGTGCCGAATATCACACGCGTGTTGAAAGAAAATATTTCAATTCTAGAGTGGTAATACAAGGCACACTATTTAATTTAAACGTATGATGTCAATTTGACAGACCACCCCTATTTATTAAAAAGAACAAATTTTAGAAATCAGTAATTGTAAAGTGTTTTAACTTATTTTTCATGTATTTGTCGAGTGATTTAGAATAAGAGTGTAAAAATACGCCATGAATTATAAAAAATGTTAATAAAAGAAAAAACAAGTCGTGCGGAAGAAAATGGCATATATTTAAACAACAAATGTTAACTGGTAGCCATGGACGCCATAGCGTAAACACTAAAGCTCTTGTCTACAGAACGGGAGGTCACAGGTTCAAATCCCATCAGGAGTATTTAACTTTTTTTTATAAAAACATTAAATAATTTATAGAATTATTTTGAATTGAAATCTTCCTTGTTGGGTGGATTTTTTAAATTTTGATTTAATGTATATTTCCTTGAAATTTAAAATTTTTCATTCTGGTTAATCTAGAAGTCAATCCAGGATTATGTCTTCCTATGATATATAAAATATGAAAAAATGAAAATGTTAAACTACAAATAAAGGAAAAGCCTATTGACAAACTATATGAAACCAGATATTAAGTGGAACAAAATCCTAGGTATGCTAATTTTCAACTCTAGAGTTGAAATATTTTTTTTCAACTCTAGAGTTGAAATATTTTTTTTTACAAATCAAAGGCTTTTTTAATAATTCTTTGTGGTCGTAGGAAAAATAGTGTACATTACTCGTGTGAAAGTGATTATTCTAAAACTCGGAGAATTTTCGCACTCGGCTAACGCCTCGTGCTAAATATCTCCTCGTTTGAAAAGTATCACTTTCATCACTTGTTATGTAATATACTATTCCACACCCACATTTCCATAGGTACACAAAACTTAATAATTTGCTTAAATTTTTTTATAATTCAGGCCAAGAGAAAACACATAAAGATCAAAACCTTAGAAATAGGTTGATATTAAGGTCTCAATTATTAAAGGTTGGTAATTTATTGTTTTGTTGTGACAGGTCTTCTAACGATCTGTTTAAACCTACATTGTTAACTTCACGGCCCTTTAATTTAAGGACGGCAACAAATAAATATTTACAAGAAAACACATTATTTTTATTGTAAAGAAGTTAAGTGACTAGGTAATAAAATAATCATTAGTTACAAGAAAGTCAAATTTACACAGGTATAAGCAGTAATATTTTTATATGAAATGAGTCAAAAATGCATGTTTTTTAATAAAATATTTTTAAAGGTATACTAAATTAATAGAAAGGTACTCTAAAACAAATATAAAATATTACTTTCAGTGGCGTATCCAGAAAATATGCTCCGGGGGGTGGGGGGAGGGCTGAATGGGCGTAAGTAGGAACTTTTTTTCTGGAGAAAGGGACAGTCGGGACTATATGTATGTACTTCATGATATTGTACCTAGTAAAGAAGGCGGTAATTTTCGGAGCCACGCCCAAAGTTCGTTTAAAATTCACCTAACTACTAACAAATTTCATCAAAATTATTAAAATTTGTTTTTTGTAAAGCCGGGTACCCCCGAGCCTAAAAGTGTAACAGCCCTCTCCCCCCTCTCCCCCTAAGCTTAGCCTAGGAACTCGGGGTCTAAAAGTTTAATTGCAAGCTAATTTTTCGTCTCACGCTTGGACTCTTAATTTAAACTTTTAAATAATGTATTCCTGGCTTAGATTACAAAGGTCTTGTAGGAAACGTTTAGTTGTTTAGTTTTTAAACATTTCCTTCTAAAAGTCTTGTTTGCTGCAGCCCGGCAGCTCCCCCTAAATATGCCACTGATAACTTTTATGTACCTATACTTACTTTTTGAAAATCTATATAAGTAGCCTATTTATTATATAAGGTCCCGTGAAAATGGCTTATTATAATTAGATAACTCCTTTTGTGGTCTAGAGAAACATAGCTTTAAAACTATCGTCTAATTAGTTGGGTAAGCATCTATAACATCAGATCGTTAAAAAAACAAATATACATACACTAAACTCCTGACATTTGGTTTCCAAACAGTCGTAATTTTAGTCAGAACTACACTGTTAATACCAATGGCGGCTCGTGAATATTGAGTATGAAAGAGCGCAAATTTAGGTACGCAAAATTGAGTGTCTGCGGATATTTTCACTAATTTTTGAGGAAATGTCTAAAATGGATGACTTCAATTCATATTAAAAAAATTAGCTAGGAAAATTGGCCACGATGTGATTCCCGTTTTTTTATTTTTTTTAAGAGCATCCGAATCATATTTCTAAATTCTTCTACAAAGTTACCAGCTCCATGCTCAATTCTAAATATATTATTAGAAACATTGGGTTCTCTTGACCCGAATCCTGGCTAATGTTTATTAATGAATTTAAAAAAAAATAGAATAATTTTAACAATGCAATGAAATTTTCATTGGCACATAGAGGCCGTTCCTTTGGTAAAAACAGAAATTCAAGATCCTGCTTAGTTTTTTTGTAATTTGGGTAAAAAATTTGCTATTTTACATCGCAAATTTTAACACAATCATGATCACATACCGTGTGTTCAATGAAGTCAGCACTATTGCTAACTTTCCTATTATATGAAATACTACTTCGGTTAAATTAATAAAGAGTTGAAGTTTTATGTGGTGATGTCAAAAAAACAATTAAACATCAAAATCACGTAATATTACAAAAAAATCAGATGGAAAGTATTATTTCTGTTATAACCATGTAAAAGTGAAATTCTAAGTAAAATTTGTTTTTACCACATATCGCCAAACTCAATAATAACGGAAATATTTACATTTCAACGCATTTCCAATAAAAATCGAGAATTTGTAATGTTGATGTTTCATTTTATTTTGACATTACCATAATCATCAGCCCATGAAACTACAACTCTTACAGGGTATAGTCAGATCCACTAGCCGCGTCTGCCAGTTTACGTTGGTGCTTTACCGAAAGCCGCGAGAGAAAAAAAGAAGATAATTTGATAAGGAAGGAACTATTCGCTATAGCAAATTTACACATGAATGAAATATGCTGTGAAAGATATAGCTGAAAAATATAGTGTAACTGTGCTGTTAACAAACCCGAACACACCGCCATATTATTATGAACTAAATCCTATAAAACTTCAATGGGCGCAAGTGAAAGGATTTGTAGCAAGACACAACACGGCATTCAAAATGAAAGACGTTAAGCTACTGTTTAAGGAAGTGACACCAGAGAACTGGCGAAAAGCAGTCCATCGTGTCATTAAAAAAGAGGAGAAGATATGGGATCTTGACCTGATCGATCGAACCGTCGACCTATTAATTATAACGTCAAGTGGAGATGACAGTCCCTCAGATGACGAAGAATATTGTGATTTTTTATTATTTAATTTCTGTATAATGTATTTTTTGTATTTTGTATTTTTTTATAATATTTAATAAAAAATAAGTGTACCTAATATTCACCATCACCCATTTTCAGTGTTTGTGAATAGGATTTTACCGTGATTTACACTATTGGCAAACTCGAATCTAGGGTGCCGATATAAACGTATCAGACGAAGATTATTAGTAGCGTTTAAGAAGTTAAACAGAGAACACGCTATCCCCTACCTCCCACCTTCCATTCTTTAGAACACGCAGTCGAAGCAGGCCCGGGAGCGATCGATACGTCGACTCGGCCACACCACACACATATCCCCCATTCAGTTGGAATGTAGAAGTGGTTATGTGTCTCTTTTTAACTGCAGGTTTTGCCCATATGTGCCTTCCCTCTTGGTTGCATTAGAGATTTCGCACCCTAGATTTGAGTTTGCCAATAGTGTATATATGCTTCTTGTTCACAAAGAGGCATCATTTTTTATTGGAGTTTTTATACAAAAAACAAAAATGGAAACAATATTTTTTTTCTGCTTACGCTACCCGTATGCGTGATATCACTACTTATTCGTCAATTTTTTTCATTAACAACCCTAAAACAATTTTCCACACAACAATTTTCTTATTTGTCACCTTTATAACACAATGTAAATCTTCAAACAAACCCAGTTAAACAAAGGGTTTCTTTACTATCGGTTCTAAAACACCTTTGCAAATATAATTATGTTTTGTATCCCATTGTAAGCATTAACGAATGCTATTTTATGCCGCGCAAAGGGTACATTTTACAACTTTGAGGATAATTAAGGGCTGTATTTTATTACCTTATGTGTTAAGCCTTCAAATAAAATGGCCCTAATTTATTCATGGTCCATAAGGGACGTCAAGTGTAATTACATGACAAAGAACGGTTAGATGAGACAATCAAAATAGTTTGTTATTAAAAACATGGCTCTACAAACAGCGAAGCTAAAACAAAAATAAAACTTATATTACAGTAAAAGGTTGCTGGTTCACTCATTAGATAAGAAGCGTTTTAGGCAAAACTTTTTGCTAAATGCGTTTTTATCTACAGGAAGATTTGGTATATCAACATTTATATTATGGCAAGAGTCTGATATTTAGCACAGCACAACTGCAGGTAACCAACCAATTATGTCAGAAAGTTGTTTTAATTATGGGTAAGTACACTCTAAAAAATGAGTTGGTCGCTCAAGCAAATGTTTTCTTGCTAGATAGACTAGCAAGATATAACTAGCAATAATAAAAGTTTCCCAAACCCATTGTAGCTATTGCATGGTTGGTTAAAACAATTTTATTTAATTTTGCAAATTGAATATTATTCTTAACTGTATTATAGTATTAGTAACGAAGTCGGCATGTTGCAACCAACAGATATTAGCTTACCTAGTTTACACAATTAGTTTAAATATTTACCATAACCAAGCACGCATACCTGGCAACATTGCGTAGGTATGCGAGAGAGCGCGATTCACAGTGTCCCAGCCCGAGATAGCGGGACTCCTGTAATTGTGACGAATGTCTTTACAGGAGATTTCCTCTTAACATTTTTACTTATTTCTATAAGTTTGTTAGAGGTGCTGGTATGCTCAAGAGTGTCTAATAACGATACAGATGGATTTCTTTAGTTATTTTTATTCGTTATTTATTACATTAGTTTACCTACTTGTTGCAAAAATAATTATGTTCCAAACTTATTTTTACTTTAAGGAGTTTTTGTTGAATTTCACTTAATAAATTTTATTAATGTAGATGTCCACTAAATCATTTATAGTATATTTATTAATTGTAGGTAACACAAATACCTTTAAAATATCTTTTTTTTTTGCTATTCAATTATTTAGACTATTAGAAAATTTTAAGTCTGTCGAGTGTTGTAGTAAGTAATTCATTAATTTTTTTGTTTCATATTCTTTTAGGTTAGCTATTTCAAGAAGTACCTATACGTGAATCTTTGATGATTATGAATGTTGCATGCATAAATTTTTAGTACGGGAGCCACTACAGCTGGTACTGTAAGTTAATCTGGGAAAGTAAGTACATTTTGGGAATATAAACATGAGTTACAGATCTTGTTTTTTTCTAACGAGGTACTGATCTTACCTATATTTTCATCGTAGTGGTCAATAAAATTAATTAAAAGCTGATTTCTGAAGTTTTATTATTTCTAATTGTACAACTTTAATAAATAACATTTTAAAATGATATTTACAGCTTAAAAATCTAATCAGAAAATACTAATATTTAATTTTTACTCTACTTGAAAAATCAAATAAGAGGATTATTGTGAATAATTTGATGGCCTTAAATATCATTTTAAGGCTTTGTGTGCAAATTTTTTTATAATTGCCATATTTGAAAGTCCCGCCTATAGTCGAAAGGTTGTCCAGATGTTAAAAATGTTTGCACATAAAATTTTTAAATGATATTTACAGCCAACAAACTATTCACAATCCTCATTTAATTTTCCAAGTATAGTAAAAATTAAATATTAGGATCCTGATGGGTTTTTAAGCTGTAAATATCATTTTAAAATTTTGGCGGCCAAAATTTTTAAAATGGTCATATTTAAAAGTCCCGCCTCTAGTCCAGAGGTTCCCTCCAGACCCGATGGTGGCGCTGTTTTGACGTTTCTTATGTCAAATTTTGCTTCGACCAATTAAAACGTTTGTTTGTCTTCTTTCTATGTTTGTCTTCGTTGCAGTGCCCGTCAACTACTAGCCTCTGTGAACTCGCTATTTACCAGTTATATTTGTTTATTTATGTCTGATTTTTAAACAGCCTTGTGAGACTTTTTATAAGAGATGAAACTATGATACGAGAAACTCCATACTATTCAATTGAGTTATGCCCTACGGTTAAAATGACAATTTTTATAAACCTTAAATTGTTCATGGATAAGAGAATTGTTATTTTGATAAAGGTATGCAATTTTTGAGTGATGGCTAAAATATCAAGCTATATAGGGTGATTCCCAAGTTAATACTTCTTTTCTAGCTGTGTATAGAAGGAATTAAAATAACCAACATTTTCAAATACCTTTTTTCAAAAAACTTACAAATAGGTGAGATAAAGAAGTAAAAAATCTAAGTGCGGGCCTGGTCATCAAAACGTGACATCTATACTTTATGTTGTTTGTCTTATTAGTCATGCAATTTACGTTACGGGTCGGTGGTTAGTTATTTGACAATCCGCTGCGGTGTGTTTTTCTGAAGCAAGTTAATTCTAATTTTGAAAACATTGTTTAAGTTAGGCAGGACCGTATTTGATCCATAGTATAATAAATTAATGTTAGTATCTTATTTTTGAGTTTTTTGAAAAAAGGTGTTTGAAAATGTTTTTTTTAATGTCTTCTATACAGAGCTAAAAAGAAGTATCAACTTAGGATTCACCCTGTATAATTGGTATACGTGTGTGATGTAACTCAATGATTGTTATGTTTCATGTATGTTTTATTTGTACGGACGAGGAAACTTGGTCATGAAAAGGAAGATGAACTTGGAAAATAAAACCCATGAACAATCAAAGATACATATAAACAACATATTTAATTTCTGTATGCTTGGTGAAGTTAAAATTAAAACTTAGTTAAATTCTGCATATTACACTGGTCAACAAAATTTAAGATTTTTTTTGTCCCACGAGCTGAAGTGGGTGTACTTGGTAGTACTTTTTAAACATTATTTCACATATGTTTTCAGAATTTTTCCATCACGCAGGGTTTTGAAGTGACAAAGCAATGAATTTTTGTGAACGTATATATTATAATATGGGTATAAGTTATGAAAAAATAAAGTACAAAGTGATATATTTACTTAGAAAATGTGGTCATATATGACTTTCGACTGTACTTTGCATCAGAAACATCTCTCTTCAGCGTCCAGCAATAGTCTGCCAACATAGCGGGGCTCCATTTGCCTTGGTATCTCTTCTCCATGTCCAGAATGTCCTGATGAAATCGCTCGCCATGTTCGTCACTTACTGCTCCAAGGTTTTTCGGAAAAAAGTCCAAGTGTGAATGAAGAAAGTGTATTTTTAGACTCATGTTGCAACCCATGGCTTTATATGAGACCAATAAATTGTTAACATTCTCTACGTAATTTTCGGATTTACGATTTCCCAAGAAGCCGTTGCAAATGTCCTTGAAAGAAAACCATGCTGCTTTTTCAACTCCATTCAGAGCCTCACTAAAGTTTTCATCTCGAAGTAGCTCTCTGATCTGAGGTCCCACAAAAATACCTTCCTTTATCTTGGCATCACTGATTTTAGGGAACTTACTTCTCACATATGCAAACGCACTGTTAGTTTTATCCATACCTTTAACAAAATTCTTCATTAACCCAAGCTTAATGTGCAAAGGTGGTAAATAAATTTTTTGGGGATCAACAAGTGGGATACCACTGACATTCTTATTTCCTGGTGTCAGGGAAGTTCGTTTGGGCCACTCTTTCTTTTCATAGTGATTTTTCCTATCTCGACTGTCCCATTCGCATAGGAAACAACAATACTTTGTGTAACCGAGTTGCATGCCGAGCAAAAGTGAAACAACTTTCAAATCGCCACAAATATTCCACTTAAAGTCTATATATTTAATTTTTTCCAAAAGAAGCTTCATGTTGTCATATAAGTCTTTCATGTTGCCTGCATGAGCCAAAGGAACAGAGAGGAACTTATTTCCATTGTGGAGTAGTACCGCTTTCAAGCTTGATTTGGAAGAGTCAATGAACAAACGCTACTCATTTGTATCATAGTCATACCCAAGTGCCTTCATAACAGAGCATATATCATTACAAAATACAAGCCCGTCTTCCATAGAGAAGAATTCTTCAAACTCTGCATGGCGCTTACGATAAAAAGCAACTTTTGTGCCACTCTGTAGAAGATTCCAGTCTTTTAATCTAGAACCTAGAAGTTCGGCTTGCTTCTTAGACAAGTTTAAATCGCGGACAAGGTCGTTAAGTTCTTCTTGACTTAGAAGATGCGGCGCACAAGAAGACGAATCTGGTGTAAATGTTGGATCCAGATCAATATTTTCGGCTGAAAAACTTTCGTTGTTTACTTCGTCATCGGCAGTTTCATCGTCGCTCGGTGTCATATTTTGTGGGGGGTCAGGTCCAGGTAATTCCGGACTGTGCGGCACTGGTCTCAGTGCAGATGGAATATGAGGATATTTAACAGTATGTTTGGATTTAGAAATTATACCACTGATATTTGTAAGACAAAAATAGCAATCGGTAATATGGTCTGATGGTTCCCTCCAAATCATGGGAATAGCAAAAGGCATATGTCGTTTACCTTTTGCCTACGCTGTAAGAAGTCTGACACACGTAACACAGCAAATATGGGAAGCCCAGCTTTTGTCTTGATCGCCGACTTTACACTTGAAATACTGTTCATAGCATTTATTAACGAGAGGCGTGAAAGACCGTTTTTGAGATTTAAATGTCAATTCACCGCAGATGTAGCAAAAAGAGTTCGGGTGGTTTACACAATTTCTTGGCATTTTTACAGGTGAGTTACACTACAATAGCTTAAAATGCACCACAGCACATTCTTCAAAACGTTAAAAAAGTCTGCGTATATGTTCATTCACCGAGCTCTAGCCGATAACTAAAACAACAATAAATGTTATGTAGGACTCGGAACTGCTTGCAGGTCTCAACAAGCTAAGACATGTTCCGCGTGACACACAGAGCACACTTTGTTATTTCTAGTCACAACAAGTTATTGTTACAATACACAAATAATAAAATAGCAATGCCTGACACAAGTTTTTTGTTAGATGACTCTTATAGTACAGACCTATGCGTGCATTTTATAGGTAAATAATCACATATACTGGAACATAAAAACTAAGGGTGATGGAGAAATTCTGAAAACATGATTGATTTCAGCATGCAAAATTATATTGAAATCAGACATTTTTGCGCTTGGGACAAAAATCTTGTTAACCAGTGAATTATCGTAACAAAATAATTAACCAACACGAACAAGTTAATGAAAAAGAGGTATGCCTTAAATCAAATTATAAACTGCGTTCGTTTTTGTGTTGCATTTGAGTTAGCCCTTAGAGACCATGACGAAAAAGACACTAAAATTTTGAGAAATTATAATTGTCTTTTTGATAATTTGAAAAAAAATATTGATATTTAATTTAAACATTATTACAAATAATTTTTTTTATTAAAAGGCGAATGCTTTTTGTTAAGAATTTTCGGCCCAATCTTACTAACATATCAAGAGCCGCTATTGTCTTAGCTGCGACTGCGGCCCTGTATTTTATAGGTAATGGAAAGTGAAATTAGGCAATTTAACATTCATTTTTACTGTGTGAGGCTTTTAAAGTTTTACCCCACACACTTGCCTCGAATACCTAACGCTGCATAGATATTACATTTCCCAACACACCTTTGTACTGTTAAAATTAGATTTCTATTTTACACCCGATTGTAGAAATTTCCTCCATAGTTAATAGGGCGTGAAGTTAAACTTTACCCCTTTTGCCTTGGGTAAAATTAACTCATCTATTTTAATACTTTATGTATTAAAACTTTATGTAAATGTGGAAACATTTAATTAAAGACTTAGAGAAAGGACGTCAGAGTTTTGACATTGACACGTTACATGCTCGGAGGGAAATGGTTAAATTATGCAACCAATCAAACTTTATCTAATTGCATTTCCTTTTGTTTTCACAATTTAGTTATGCTTGGAAGGACAGCTGATAAAATTTTATTTTCCCACGGCCATCTATAAAAATAAGAAAAAAAGCACGGTTAATTTGGCTAAAAAGCGCCTTATATCACACGCGTGTTGAAAAATAATACAAGGCACGCTATTTAATTTAAACGTAGTGCCAATTTGACAGATTACCACTATTTATTAAAAATACCAAATTTTAGAATTGTAAAGTGTTTAACTTATTTATCATGTATTTGTCGAGTGATTCAGAATAAGAGTGTGAAAATACGCCATCTGAAATTATAAAAAATGTTCGTAATATACCTACTGAAACATCTATTACCAGAAAAAACAAATCGCGCTAAAGAGAGTGTCATATATTAAACAACAAATCTTTATCTGTAACAATAGCGTAGAGAATAGAGCTTTAGCCTACAGATCTCAAGGTCACAGGTTTAAACCCAATCAGGAGTATTTGACTTTTTTTTATAAAAAGAATAAATAATTTACAGAATTATTTTTAATTGAAATCTTCCTTGTTGGGTGGATTATATAAAATTATGTTTAATGCATCTTTCCTTGATTAAATTTAAAAATGTTTATTCTGGTTAATCTAGATGACATTCCAGGATTAGATCTTCCTATGATATATAAAATATGAAAAAATGAAAAAGTTAATCTACAAATAAAGGAAAAGCCTATTGATAAACTATGAAAACAGATATTAAATGGAAGATAATCCTAAGAATGCTAATTTCAACACTAGTGTTGATATTTTTTTAACACTAGTGTTGAAATATTTTTTTTTTTACAAATTAAGGGCTTTTTTAATAATTCTCTGTGGTCGTAGGAAATATAGTGTACATTACTCTTGTGAAAGTGAATATTTTAAAACTTGGAAAATTTCCGCACTCGGCTAACGCCTCGTGCTAAATATCTCCTCGTTTGAAAAGTATCACTTTCATCACTTGTTATGTAATATACTATTTCTTTTTACTCGCACTCCAGTTTTATCCGATTGGGATAATTCGCCACTAGCGTTTATTAAACTTTTGGGCCGATCTTTTTTTTACCTATGTTTGAGTATAGTTTTGACATGCCTAACTAAAATATTACAATCAGTTGAGGAGCACTTATAATATTGTATTGTTACTGGTAATTAGTTAGTTTGGATAGTTTATTCCTACGAACTATATATTCTATAAAACAATATATATTTTTATACTATTAGCAACTAACTAGGACAGTGCAATACTCTAGTGGGGCTGTTGTTGGCCCATTGGTGAGGAGAAAACTCCGGTCAATTCCAATTTATTGTATTATGATTGCCGTTTTGTATACATTTTTGCTTGATATTGGCTGAAAATCACCAAACAAATTTTTTTATAAAAAATATAGTTGTACTATAAGTTTTATTGCTAAAACTATCAAATTTTAAAAAGCAAATTGTTATTGTAGTCAATACAAGTAGGTGTATTTACAATTAATAGAAAAAATTTAATAAACATTAGCACAGAATATATATAATAATATATATATTCTGTGACACTAGTTTTAACCAAATACACTATAATATGTATTCCCAATTTTAAATATACTAAGTAAAGTAAAAGTTTTGTAGGGGCACTAACCAAAATAAAAGTGACTTCTAAAAAAAAACAAAAAAAAAAGGTCGTGCCTTCCGACACTCTAGAACGCTATAGGCAGCGATAAACAAAACCTCCCTCTTGTTTTAAGTGACATCTAAAAAAAGGTCATCGTTCTCTTCAATATACCATACAACCACTCATCAAAACTTTTATAGCCAAGTCCCTTACAAAACCTGATCCATCAATTTTGGGGGGGCACCAGGGTGGGCACTCATGTTTCTAGGGTGGGCCGGTGCCCACCCTGGCGCCGCCGCTGCTCGATTTGCGACGCAACAGTGACCAAGGTTCGTCGTCAAAAGGTCGACATTGTCCATTCATTTTCTTAGTGCTTAAGTTGTATGAAACTACAAGTCGATAATGGCCAAAATGCAAAGTCCTTTAATAAGACGATCCTCTAGTAAGTCTATATATGCCAGCTCTTTATACGCAAGTGTAGCCCGGCAGCAGCCCTCCAAAAACCTCAACACCCTTCTATTATAAGATATGGAGATAAATAAAGATATTGAATAACAATTGCACGGAAAACACTATGCACTGACATCAAAAATAACATAGTAATAAACAACAGACATAGAATCAAGAGAAAAACTAAAATATTTAGTAGTTCTTGAAACAAAACTGGTATTCATAAGAAACTCAATATACTTAATACAAAAATTTTACACCGCCAAACGACACTTACATGAAGTACTGAACAACAGATCATACTTATCTCCACAGAACAACTTAACAATTGATAACTAAATAATAAAACCGACAATAACATAAGCTGCGCCAGTCTGGTGCAGCATATCAGATGCACAATTTAACAAAATACAAAAACTACAAATAAAATACCCAAATAAGTACTGATAGAAGGACGATCAATATAGGCCACTTGGACATCTACATCAAGCGACATAGATCATACGTATAACTCAATAAAATTTTATGAAAAAGAGCCCCAAAATTTATAATTGACGCAAACATAATACACACAGATTAACCATTATACAAACTAATAGATCCACGTGTAAATATTACACATCCACATACATAATATCTCAACTTTCAAGACAAAATGGGTTTTTAATCCGCTTTTCCAGGAAACTTTAAGTACTTTAATTTATATATTTCCACAGAATTTATTTTAATTTGCATACAATTTTTATACAATGCTCACTGCTTAGTATGTTTACTATTTCAACATTAATCATTTGTTTTATTTCTTAAACCTGGCATTTTATGTTTAACATAAATAAAGGCTCAACATGGTGCAAATTCTATTTAATATTCCCAAATTGTGCCTCACGTACTTGTATACATACTACATTATAACTTATTTTCATCCCATAATTAATACTCCATACACCGCAGTGGGTAAACTTTCTAACCGACGAGGTGTGTATTTTGATATTTTATGTGTTTAACCTTCATGTAAAGCTCCCGAAAATTATTAATGACTCCTGAGGGACGCTGCGGCGCGGCGACATGACACATGTGTTTTTGAAACGAGGGTTGAATACTGATTTTCTGGCCGTCTGAAAGGGATAAAAAATGGCTAATAATAACTTTTAATTCTTCTGTCCCTCTTAAAAAAGATGTATATTTTAGTTAAACCACACGATCTGCGAAAGAATTAAACATTGGCCAGAGGATCTGGTGAAAATTGTTCATTAATATATTAATTTTAGTCTGTATATTATTATTCCTATTTAATTTTATTGTTTTTTGAAGTTTTTCCATTGACTTCCGCCGTCATCTTTTTTGATAGTAATTTTGACTTTTTTTCATATTTTTATGTCTAGAAAGTTTACTTATTCGTGAAATAGTTTTTTTCGGAGCTTTCATTATCGTTCTCTTATATTTTGTAGTTTATGATACGTATTTATTTATTGTAGAAAGTTCTAGCTTTGAATGGTATATCGCGAAAAAATTACGGTTGTGGCTAAGTTCTCTAAAAGAAGATATACTAAAATATTAAATATAATATATGCTTTGTTGATAAAAATATTGTTCAAAGTACTTTTAGTCGATCTATTAAATGTATATATAACATTGGTTATGTACTAGACATACATTTTTGATTCAAAACTTTTAAGAACCCTTACTACGGCACATTAGGCACATTTATTATAATATTTATAAAGTTAGACTTTGTTGTGACCATATTTCTTCGATTTGATTCGTACGATTTTAATAAGGAGGAGATATCACTAAGGAAGTAAATTGTGTTTTAAATTTAACTTACTTCCTTGAGTTATATTAATGTAATGCACATTTATATAATTCTAACTATGGTAGAATTAGGAACATCGCCAACACTATTTCTGATGTGGTCCGCGCGAAAGAAGAGTTAGTCCTGAGTCATCCTCGGACCCCAACAAGAAAGTTGCGCGCTCTGATAAAAAGATATTAACAATCGCACAATCACTGATATTATAGTTGTAGTGGTTTTATGTGTTACGGTAACCAGTAGTTCCTAAATTTACTGTATTTTGTTGCTAATTACGTGTGCTTTATTTGATATCGACTGGGTGGTGAATCCTGGTTGGAACCATAGGAAATCCCACTCACGTTTTAGACTATCCAAATATTTGCTCCCTTGTTGACTTTAGAGCAGTGTCTACGCGTTTAGTTTTCGTAGCATCAAATAAGTAAGGTTCTTATGGCCTGATATTTCTCGGAGAGTGCCAATCTTATTTCTTGCATAGTTTGTGACGACAGAGGATGAAAACCAACAGCTATTTTGAGATCATCCCATGCAGAAATATTCTATAGAGGTTGAAATACGGAGTTGAATGTGAGCCATTTCAATCTTCGCAGACCAACATCATCCAGATATTGCAATATGGGGTCTAGTATTATCATACATCAATAAAAATTGGTCCTTATTTAAATTGATGTATTAATATTTAGAAATGATGCCAAATTTACAGGTGATACTATAACGTAATGAAAGACAACATATTATGCTTCATATCTTCCACTTTATTGGGTACTGTATCTATTATTTGAGAATAATTACTTTAAGCCTAAAGAAATGTGTAAAAAATGCATTCTTTAAAGTACCTAAATCTTTCCGATCATTGTATAGTATATTTGACCAGATCCCCTCTAGATTTTATAGGGTAGGCTAGGCGTATTTCATATTTTATGTGTTAAACCTTCACGTAAAGCTCCTGAAAATTATTCATTGCCTCAGAGGGACACTGCGGTTCGGTGTCATGTCTCATGTGTTTGGAACGAGGGTTGAATAACAAGCTTCAAGATAGTGTTCCTATATTTGTTAACGGCTGAAGCTATATTGTTAAAGAGTAATAGTAATATGAATGATACACGAAGTATTTTTAGAACTAGAAGCTATATAAATATACAAACTTAATTTTTTTAAACTAATTTTTTAAGAAGTCACGTAGGTAGCACGGTGCTTGGGTTACTGGCGTTCGACCATGGCGGTTCGAGTTTGATCCTCGAAGAAATCACACGCTTAATAAAAAAGTTCGGAACTTTAGTGGATAAAATATTCAGTAGGCATTCCTAATATCGAGACCGAGAGTATTCGTAGCCCTCTGGGGACATAAAAAAGAATAAACTAGTGCATACAAAGATAGATAGATAAAAACGTCTTCATTTTTGACTCGGCTAGGGTCAGCTTGCTCTTTGAATAATCAAGCATGTATGATATATTTACAAAAGTTTTAGTTTTACAAAAACTTTATTTTTTTAGCTATATTAAGGCAGAAACTTAAATATTGGCAACTAAAAAAGTAATAATACATTATATTGATCTAACCAATATTTACAAATAATTTTCTAGCAAAAATTCGCGATACTTGACCCTAAATGAGTTTAAACTTAGGATGGCGTGTATTAGTATTGAAAATGTGAGGAGCTTTATAAGAAAAATTACGTTGAAAAAGGACGGTTTAGTGTTTCGGTACTTTTGAAAAATTTGTATAACGGGTTGTACGATTGTTTGTAGAATACCAAAATGAAGCTTTTTACGTAGGTATTTGGGGTACACTACTCACAAATCGATACAAAAAACAAAAAAAATGCAGTCTTTGTCGAGCTACTATTTTAATCCATTTTAGCTCAGACAATTTATAGCTAACATGTTCTCTCGCACTCTTTTGCCATCTAATTTTGCACTGCAAATCCAAACAGGGCCCATACACTAAATAACAATAGTAAGAGTGGGAGAGAACAATAGTTTCATACAGTATTTACTTTTTTTAATTGAGGTCTTAAGATGTGTTTATTTTTGTATAAGTTTATGAGTAAAAAATACTAAATGACTTCTAAACCGAAGCTTGCTATTAAAAATGACCCCCAAATTTTTAAATTCCTAAACAACGGGTAATACCGTATCAGCCATATTTTCATTCATGTTGTTTGCTGCCTATTGGTATCAGGTCCAAATTAAGTTATTTCAGATATAGACAACATAGTTTAATCATTTTAAGAGACAGGCAGTCCGCCCCTTATGCATTTCATTTCTGATTGACTATGGCATTTAAGACTTCGGGGAGATTCTGATAAGCATCCACAAATTTGTTGCTAACAGGTGGTGCCATATTTATTACTGATCCTACAAAAAAAATTGTTAATATTTTCTACATTTTTTAAATTACCAGGTTTTGTTTTTTACTTACTATATACATTCGAATTATTCAATGTGCGTTAGAGATCATTTTTATTATAATTTACTCGCAATAAAATCAAGTTAAACCTTTTTTTCGTCTCGGACAGCACAGGTAAATAGATTTATCATCTCTTTATAAGCCTCCCAGTCCCGAATAGCCTCGAGTTTTTTAATATTTGACATCATCTTGTTCTTTTTTCATAATTTGTTATACGTCGATAAACCAAGAAGCTTTTGGATTATAAAATATTGAAAAATAAAAATAGTACCTCCTAAAAAAAATTATACAAAGTAGTAAGAAGAAGATTTTCCTTTTCATTTCGCCAGATCCATCTCTAGACGCGTTTCGTCATATCATGACTCATCAGTGGAGCTAGGATCCGACGAAAAGAAAAGGGATCTCGAAGCTACTTAATGCCTCAGTCTAATAGTATCGTTAACAAAAACTTCAATATTACAAATTTATATAAGGTTTCAAATATTTAATATCAAACTTTTCATTCCTGTAAGCACTTTATTTTTCTTAACTTCAATTGGAGCCCCTTTATATTTTTAGGGCATTGTGACTTTCAGTAAAAATTTAATTTGAAAAAGTACGATTGTCACTTATTTACCAATATTTTCATTACACAATTAATGAACGCATGACTCGCACTGATACAAATTTTTCTCCCTAAGCCTTCACAAATTATAAAGGACGTCGCATTATTTGGTTTTATGCATTGGTGATATTAGTGACCTAAAAATAAACCTTGATATGGGAAGGACAGTATTGAAAGCCTATACAATTTCAGTTGCTTCTAGTTGAATTATTTTTGTTTAAGCATCAAAAATTGTGTAGCATAATATTTTTAATTTCTGGTTTTTGTAACAGGAAAAAATTATGAAATTGGTTGTATTGAGATTTAAAATTAACAAAGCACAATTAGGAATATTTTTTAAAATAGAAGGGTCTGATTCGGCATTGAATATAGCTTCAATCCAAGTTTTGTCATAAATAATTAGGGCAGTATCATCAGCAGAAATGTTTTAAAAATATTTCTTTGAGCTTATTTTTTATGATTGACAAGATAATTGTGCAGCTATATTAATCAATTTGAATTTTAATAGATTGCTCAGGTATAAAGAAACTGTGAGTATGGTTTAACAAATGTACTAAATATCCATGGAATTCCAGTTTATGATTTAGCGAAACTCTAGAACTGCCAGGACATGTTACAAGTGTAAAAAGTTTCATAAGAACGAATCTATCGGAAAGCATCAATTCTTATTCTTATCTCATAATACGAGATTTGTTATTCAACCCTTGTCTGGGAAGCATGTGACATCATGCGACGACGAGCCGCCGTCCTACACCCCAGCCATGAATAAATTTCGACCGATTTACGTGAAGGTGAAACATATTGTCAAAAAGAAGAAAATGGACACCGAGTGACTGAACTTTGAAGTCAGCACTATAAAATTGTGTAATATTTTGTCAGATATGGGAATCGTAACTTCCAACGCGACGTGATGCGGATCAAGCCTTGTGAAAGTAGGTAAAGTAGCGGGATACTGTAACCTAGAACTTATATTCTGTGTTCATCAAAGAAGCGTTCAAGCAACAAGTAAACCTTATAGTTTTTGTTTAAAAAATACTATTCCTTTTCATTAATACCACCATCTCTGGTTTAAGGTCGCTATAGTCAATACTATATACACCTAAAATAAGAATTAAATAAGTTATAGGGCCGAAGTTGTTATATTTAAAATGAGCTACTAAAATTAAAATTGTTAAAATGTAGTTACGGCTAGATGTCACTGTTCAGAGATCTCTTTCTAATTCGGGCGGTGTATACAGGGTCCTACGCCTCACCTCCCGTCTTCTGTAGCACACTTATTAATTAAGTTAGGATTTTGATATTTTGTAGACTTTACCTGTATCCTAGGGCGCATTTCAGTAAATATTTTTGTTTATACAGGGTGTTCCAAAAAAGTGTGACGTCATAAGGATATGTTTTTTTAGATTACATGCCATATATTTTCTTACTTATTTGGATGCATCTTGTAGTTGCCTACATACTCTTAAAATTTTAATTAAATCGGTTCAGTATTATAGGCAAAAAAAAATAAAAACTAAAAAAAATCAGTTTGGCACCACTGGTTTTAAAAATTAATAAAAAATAAAAATAATGCCTTGGTCTTAAAATTATACAAAGGTACTTAATAAATAAGGTCCTAAAGTCTCGTTAATCCAGTTTGATTAATACGAATTGTACAGGGTGTCCAAAGTTTACTGTCAAACTTTGCAAACTTTAAAGCAATTTATATTTCTTATATCAAATTGGAACCCCTGTATATTATTATGTCATTCGATGCAGAATTACAATTCAAACACTTGTTCTAATTACAACCCTATCGCAATTTCTAACGCATTAAGACCTATTTACAGAAAACTCGTTTTATCAACCTTTCCACCAGTCATTATTATATAATAAATATCAAAGGTGGCTTTAAAAAACAATTTATTGGTATTAAAGTTAATTAAAGTGACAAAAGCCCATTTTGACTTTAGTTATTTTATAATTTCAAATATTATTAGATTATTATTAATTATTTAAGCTATATTATTTTTTGTAATGGAATACAACCAAGAAAAGCTTGTAAATATGATTTTCATATTAGGAGCATGCTAAAAGAATTTTCATTTGCCCTTTTAGTAAACTTTAATATCACTAAATTGTTTTTAAAAGCCACCTTTGATATTTATTATATAATAATGACTGGTGGAATAGTTGATAAAATGAGTTTTCTGCAAATAAGTCTAAATGCATTAGAAATTGCGATAGGGTTGTAATTAGAATAAATGTTTGAATTTTAATTCTGCATCGAATGACATAATAATATACAGGGGTTCCAATTTGAAATAAGAAATATAAATTGCTTTAAAGTTTGACAGTATACTTTGGACACCCTGTACAATTCGTATTAATTAAACTTGGTTAACGAAACTGTGAGACCTTATTTATTAAGTACCTTTGTATAATTTTATTAACGATACATTATTTTTATTTTTTATTAATTTTTAAAACCATTTGGTGCAAAACTGATTTTTTTTAGTTTTTATTTTTGTTCGCCTATAATACTGGACCGATTTCATTAAAATTTTAGGGGTATGTAAGCAACTACAAGATGCATCCAAATAAGTAAGAAAATATATGGCATGTAATCTAAAAAAACATATCCTTATGACGTCACACTTTTTTGAAACACCCTCTATAAACAAAAATATTTTCCTGAAATGCGCCCTAGGATACAGGTAAAGCATGCAAAACGTCATAATCCTAACTCAAGTAATAAGTGAGCTACAGAAGACGGGACGTGAGGCGCAAGACCCTGTATATTACAAATAACAGAAACTAATATTTGTTAAGTATTATATATCCTTTAAATAATATTATTTTCTATGGGATTTCTGATGTCAGTTTTGTTATTTATTTTATAAACATTTATATATATATTTACTACTTAATAAATAACTTAGATTTGCCAAATTTAATTAAATTCTTATTTATGCCATAGAAAAATTGTTTATTCGCGTATTTTATTTCTTTGTGCTAGCTGCTGGCATTATTTTAGATAATAAATTATGTAATTGGAAGTATTATGGCCGGTATTATACAGAATGATTATTTTTTGAGCAAATTTCAAGTTTTCTTTTATTATATCAAATGTAATAATTTTATTCCAGTCACTTTAATATAAAAGTCATTTTATGTTCTACTACTATAAAGATTTTCATCTCATTAGATTCATCCCTAGACGCATTTTGACATATAATGGTTAATCAGTAGAATCAGGATCCGACGAAACAAAGCAAGATGTTTCATATAGCGACATCGTTCTAGTGTCGTTGTTAGATAATCTTAAGGTATACCAGCACCTCTTGTTTCTAATTCTGTTTGAAGGTTGTAATTTATTACTTTTTTCTATGAGAAGTAACATTATTGGATAATAAGAACATCATAAACCACACTAGGATGTTTTTAAAAAATTGTAATTTAAGTCTTGAATTTTTGTAAAACACATGCAGAACATAATACGAAGTAGAAAATTAGCTGTGGCTGTGTAAACGTAGAGTAGAGTTGAAGAAAAGAGAGTTTGTATTACGTGTAAATGTTCCCTTTTGATCAACTGCGTAGCAGAGGGCTTTCAGCTTTTGCCATCTTCAGTGCTATTCGTCAATATACAATGATATCCTCAATTGGGTGAGATGGCATTTCGTCTACTTAGTATTTTAAAACAATTAAAATGGTAAAAAGACAGCATGAAACAAAACATAAAACGTCATTGATTAAAAAAAAAAAACATGCTGACATTGGTAAAAGTAACGAACAAGTGTTACCAATGTCAGCATGTTTTTTTAAACCAATAATGTTTTATGTTTTGTTTTATGTTGTCTTTTTTACCATTTTAATTGTTTTAAAATACTAAGTGGACGAAATTCCATCTCACCTAATTGAGGATATCATTGTATATTGACGAATAGCACTGAAGATGGTGAAAGCCGAAACCACTCTGATACGATTTTGATAAAATAAGAACATTTACACGTAATACAAACTCTCTTTTCTTCAATAATACGAAGTATATTACTCACGTAATACTATTGGACCTCCTTCTTTATTGAATTTTCTCGCTACGCTCGCTCAACCACAATAAAAAAAACGTTCTATTAGTGTTATTGTAACATAAATATCGACTAGTTTCAAAAGAATAGAAAAATTTGCACCAGTGCTGTGCGGTATATATAGTTCCCGCTATCGCTGTGCTAATGCGTGAAAGGTACCTGTTTCCATACCGGGCAGGTTCGGCGGACTTATGTACTTTGATGAGCCAGGCCCATGCATTATGTAGTGTTGGTTAGCTACACACTTTGTACCCTATCATGTATTTACATCCTACAATGTGTACTGTATGTTAAACAAAATTTAAATAAATGTAGATCATACAATGAGATCCACACCTACCCAATGAGGGGCGGATCTGGTCCAAAATCACCTTTGACCAACAAGAACTAGAAGTGGCACCAGCTTCTACGGTATAAATTTTATAACGCTCTACCACTTTGGGCTTGAGCTAAACAGATTTAAGACTATAATAAAAAAAAACCTCCACTACAGAATGTATTTTATTCACTTGAGGAGTATCTGCAGAGTCCTTAGGTTTGCAATTTTACCGTGTTTAGTGTAATGTGAATAGTTTTTAACTGTACTCTGCTTTTTAATGTATTACTTTAAATATTAAGTGTTGTTTCAAATAATTAAATATACTTTATCTGTGACGTGTAAGAAATACTTTGAATCATTTGTTATGAATGAATTGAAAACCCTGCAGTTGAAAGGCGAACTTGATACGATACAGCTGTACCGGTATCATTGCGGTATTTCCTTCGGCGTGTTGTTGAGAACAAGCTGCCTAGACCATATGGAAAATTCATTCCGGACAGTGGTTCATAGAACGACGAATGTTTGGCACCGATTCGGTTGGATTGGAAGACGCCCTAAATCAGAGGCCTTGGTAATATAGACGGTGTCCCGTGAGAGTCTCTTCCGATACTGATCCTAATAGATTGGGTGGCCTGCGTCAACATTCTTTAAGTCATACCACAGAGATATACAGGGTGACCCCCTCGAGGTCTGTAGTGGACAAGAAGTGTTAAACAAGACCGTTGAAACAGTTCTGAGAATAACATCTGCCAGAAAAATTGTGGTTTGGAACTCACGTAAAACTGTAGGTCCCGTCTGACGTAAAACGGGGTTAGCAAAAAGGGTTGCACTGGCCTACTTGCTTGAGCCTCTCCTCAATTGATGCTATAAGCCCTTTTAGTATTTAAAGTCACTCAAAGGGCTTTAAGCCCTCAAAAAATAAAGTTCTTGATTTATATATAATTTCAGAGCGAAAATTAAGCCCTAAGCAAAAGTTTTTATTTTAAGTCATAAAGTTCAATTTCCTTAAGGGACTTGAAGTCCTTATTCAAGTTATAAACCCTAGTTGGCTCTAAATTGCAGTCCAATATAGGTGAATATTTCGTACTTCTCAGAGAGTTTTTATTGAATCCCACACAATAGTTTGTTCAAAAATAAAAAATAAATATTATACGGCCAAACGGCCAAATATTTTTATAAAAAAAAAGTTTTGTACAAAAAAGAAGTTTTTCTATATTCTTGTAGTCGACATGATGGTTTAATTTAAAACTCTACTTGAAATGAAAAAGTTTGCATAATAAATAATCCTCTTGGTAAAATATCAAAACGAAAATGTGTAGTAAACTTTTTAATGCGAATTACTGCGTCAAAAATGTTTTATTAGACTATGTGGACATTGAAAGCATCCATATTTTAAACATTTATATTAAAAGTTCAAAAATATGAGAGCAAAACTGGCCCATAACTTATGGGCCGTAGAGTAACTTGAGATACTAGACATTAAACTAAGCCGATTAAGTCATATAAGTTTTTTCGGATTGTTACTTTCTAGAGATACAGGGTGTTGAAAGTAAAAGTTTATTCTCGAAAATAAGCCATAATTTGAAAACGATTTAATGAATCGTATTGAAAGTTGGCAATATTATGTTTTTATGGGCAAGAATTTGTAAAAAATTTTAAGTTTCAAACTAAAGGGCGCTAGTTGCATACACTGGGCTTCATAAATCTATGATTTTTTTCTTACCTGTGATATTAGGTGTTTTTCAATTATAGTATCTTAAAGAAGGGCATTAAGAATTTCAAATATTGTTTTTTTACAATGTGTCCCTGTTAAAAGAGTTTAGTACAAAACTGAAACTTTTTCGACATTTATAAAATTTACCATAATCATCTGCGATATTATTTAGAAGTAGAAAAAGAAGCACACTGAACCATAACCAGGAATCTTATTATATACACTACAAGGAAAAGATGGTAGTTATCCATCTTAGGATGATTTCTATACGCTGGAGGGGGGGGGAATAGGGGATTAAAACTTGTGTTTTTTAAATACAAGTTATGTTATGTTTAATGTTACAAATCATATTCTTATCGATAAAGCATTTAGAAGTTACATTAAAATATAATGTAATTTTTTTAAATATGTTTTTTTTTAATATAAACAGAAAGATAATAAAATTAGGTTTATATTTCCATCGGATATGTTTACAAGACTTAAAGAACGAATAGCTTAACTTTTATTAATATCGCGTCTTACATTATAAGTACGTAAATCAACATTTTTTATATGTTTTTCAAGTAACTAGAATAAAAATTAAAGTTAGGTTAAAATTTTTGTTAGATAAAAATGATTAACAAGAATGTCTACATTTTACTTGTAGATAGATTAAAAATATTAGGCGCCCAAAAAAAGAATCTTAATTTTATTGTTGTTTGAATGTGTATTCCTCTGATGACACCTGGAGATACTTACTAGTTTAAATGTTGTGATTTAATTAAAATAGTGGAATTTAGTGTCCATTAAAATATATAAAGAAAAGAAGCTTAGCGGCAAGCGGACAGAGTAGTGCGTCTATCTTTTGCATTAAAGTACACAGGGACGCCAAAGGTAATGGGCTCCCTGAGGCACAGGTAGACAATGACAGGCTGTTTCGTTCTTGTTAGAACTCATCAGAAAGTCATAACCCATAAGCGACCCCCAGTACAGCGAGCCTGTTCTTTCAAGGCGTTTCAAGAAATAAAAACGCGATGAAAACTTAGTAACGCCATCAGAAGGAATCAACTCAATGCAAAAGATAGCCATCTAACGTAACGTTAGATGGATAGGTACCGCTGTTTTTTTACAAGAAATCGATTCTCTGATAATTTTTACGAAATATAATTTTTACTTATAATCTGATAAGATCCCGAGAGCTTTAGCTCGAGGGTCTTATCTTTGATTATAAGTAAAAATTATATGGAGTGAACATTTTCTTAGAAAATCTAGTTTCGAGTGAAAAACAACGGTATGAAGATAAGACACCGCTTCTAGAGGTGTATTTTATTGGATAATTTACTGAACCCGAAATAAAAGCCGTTTGTGATAAAGGAAAATATGCAAACACATCATTATGATTTACTTTTAAGTTTATAAACGTGCCACAATTAACAATTAATTAAAGATCCAAGACTAAATCAGACGCGTGGAACGTCAAAAATCAAATTCGCTTATTTTCATCACGGTTGCCATGAAAACGCCAAGATTTCCTAAGCTCACGTCAAAGCAAAGCACACTGAGTTTAATCTTGCATACATTTTGTCATAAAACATTTCTTTAAAAATGTCAAAATTAAGTTAAGTTTATGCCCTAAAATCACCTCAAATAGTGTTGTGTGTCACTTTTATTTTGTAGGGGTTATTATATTTATTTATTAAACTTGATTTCTTAAAATAAATTACTGTTTGTTTGACAAAAAGCTACTGTGGTCTTACCGAGCTAGTCGTAGGTCTTATCGGCTAAGACCACGTTACCAAGGTGGTTGCTATGAAAATTTGCGTTCTGATTGGTTCTATATACAGGGTGTCCCACTTATAATGGAAACAAGCTTATATTTCTGTTATTTCTCAATTGATTTTTTTAAGTTTTGGTGTGTTTATATATGATCATAGGGCGCACTTTCGTAATTCTTAAGATTTAAAGTACCTTTAGCGATTATTTTATTTCAAAACCAATAACAGAAATCGATTGGGCATCGCTTAAAACCACCAAATACAAAATTTCAATAAATTTCCATAACCAGCGACG
Organism: Polydrusus cervinus; assembly: GCA_935413205.1. NCBI lineage: Eukaryota > Metazoa > Arthropoda > Insecta > Coleoptera > Curculionidae > Polydrusus > Polydrusus cervinus. Next base: position 52,631,943 of record OW284514.1, read on the forward strand.
TACGTATGACCATTTTTATTTTAATTTTTTGTTAAAAATATGTACATCCAAATAAGTGCGCTAAGGAACAAGTTAATTAGCAAAACATTTGATTGTTTAACGGCTTCATCTTAAAATATGTAATGCGGTAAAAGCAGTGGCGTACTGTATTTTCTGCTATAAAATAAAAAATGTAAATACAATAATAATTTGTTCTTAAAATGTAAAAAATTAGATAATAATCAAACAGACTTAAATAAGAAAACTTAAAGCAGTTGGCCATGTAAACAAATTATGAGTTTAGACGTCAACGAGCAAATCATTTTTATGTCTAAGTTAAATTGTTATAATTTTTGCTGTATCTAATTATTCAAAATAACAAATATGCGTTTAAGTTTGGCTGAAAAAGTAGAAATAGTGAGACTAGTAAGAGATAATAATCGAAATTGTAGAGAGACCGTTCAATAATTTAATCGAAGACGCCCAAATCGCCTTTTATCACATAGTACAGTTTCTAAAGTCAATCAAATGTTTAACCAACGCGGTTCGGTAGTGCAAAAAAAAGTAAAACGCCTAAGAAATCATCCACAGGATGAAAGAATTTTAAATCATTACCGCGTAAATCCGAAATCAAGCTTAAGAAGTTTGACGTTAAGCGGAAAAGTTCTGTATCAAGATGTTTAAAAAGAAATGGTATTAAACCATTTAAACCAAAATTTTTACACACGTTGCAACCAGGTGATGACGACAGAAGAATGGAGTACCGCCTTACCATGCAGGCAAAATTTTATGAAGATAATGGTATTTTTGGCAACATTTTGTTTACTGATGAAGCAACATTTTCTACAAACGGGACCGTATCTTCTCAAAATATTCGATTTTGGAGTGAGGAAAATCCACACTGGTATATTAATTGCAAAAGTCAATACTCTGCACGTATAAATGTGTGGTGTGGTATTTTGAAAGATCGTATTATTGGTCCCTTCTTTTTTAATACAACTTTAAATGGTGTGAGATTTCTGAACTTCTTGCAACATGATTTTTGAGATGCTATTCACGGTTTGCCGCTGGAATATAGAGAGAATTTATATATTCAGTTGGATGGCGCTCCAATTCATAATTTTGCAGCTGTAAGAGAATGGCTCAATCAAAATTTTGAAAATAAATGGATTGGTCGCAACAGTCCTTTTGTAGCTTGGCCTCCTAGGTCTCCAGACTTGACCCCGCTAGATTTTTATCTATGGGGTGCTATAAAAAATAAAGTGTATAAAACTCATCCAGTGACTTTAGAAGATTTAAAGAATCGTATAAGACAAGCATGTGCAGACATTTCTCGTCAAGAAATTCGCAAAGTTTGTTTAAGAGTTAGAAAAAATAATGGTGACTTGGTTGAAGATATTGATTTTTAGTATGTAATAAGGTATTGTAAGGTATTGATTCAGAGTTGTACACTTGTCATATTGTTGTTGTTTTCAAATAATAATTTTGTTATATTTACATGGCCAACTGAGTTGTTAGATTTTTTTGTCAGTTGCATTTTATTAGAGTTACGCGTACGTTTGATTATTTTGTAATTGTACATATTATAAATTTAATTTTACAGCAGAAACTACAGTACGCCACTGATATATTTTTAGATGAAGCCGTTAAGCAATCAAATGTTTTGCTAATTAACTTGATCCTTAGCGCGCTTATTTGGATGTACATATTTTTACCAAAAAATTAAAATAAAAATGGTCATACGTACGCCGCTGGTTATGGGAATTTATTGAATTTTGTATTTGGTGGTTTTAAGCGATGCCCAATCGATTTCTGTTATTGGTTTTGAAATAAAAGTATCGCTAACGGTACTTTACTCTTTAAAATATTACTTTAAAACCCCTATAGAACCGTACGCCAATGAGTTAACTAAAATCTTAAGCATTACGAAAGTGCACCCTATGATCATATATAAACACACCAAAACTTTAAAAAATCAATTGATAAATAACAGAAATATAAGCTTGTTTCCATTATAAGTGGGACACCCTGTATGTGAGGTAAATTATCCAAAAAAGATGCCAAATCTTCAGTTAGCCAAATTCTTCATTATTAAGGCCCGTTATATCCATCGTCTGGTAACTTTACCAGCAAGGTAATTTCCAAAGCTACCATCGTTTAGACAATTATCTGGCTGGTAACGTTACCAGGAGATGGATATAAGGGACCTAATATTATGAGAGTTTTATAATTCACTCGTTAAGCCAAAAGATTTATTTACGTACTATTTGTTTTTGCCAGAAAACATTTCACTTAGCATATCTCTGCTTGGAATACTTAACTAGATCTTAGCGATGCTTCACACGGTCCAGGGTCCCTAGAATTGCTTAAAATATTTTCTGTATTAGGCATGCATGGTGCCTTTCATACTCTGCAAATTTTACTCGATTTTAATTTTGTCAGGGCATGTTGATATTTATGTTATTTATAAAGTCTAAGCATAAATGAACGTAACTGTCTACAACAGCTAGCTGTATTAATAATTTTAAAAACATAGGTTGGCTTTAACAGCTGAATATAGTAGTTAAACTATTTATATTTTCCAGACAACAATTAGGTCGTGCGAATATAAAGGCAGAATAATTTTTAATTTATATTTAAAATGAAGGTTCTTTAGCCAATCAGAAACACGTAGCCATTGTGTAGAAGTTTAATTTTTTTTAAATTTTAGGTGGAAAGTAATTTTCCAAAAAATTGGAAAATTGCTTAAGAAAGAACTTGAACTGAAAAGAACTTAAGTGTAAAGGAAACAGCAAATTTTAATGTGAACGTAGAAAAAACATTTTTTTCTACCTTTTAATCCTTTGTACCCTCTTTCAATTTTTTACAAATTATTTACATTGTAACTACTAGCAGAATTTTCAAAAGTCTAAAAAAACTATATTAAAACCAATGAAAAAATAAACTAATACAGGTTAAATTGATAACCTTCTCTTTTTTAAGGTGGGTTTAAAAATAATACAGCCAAATTATTATATGAAATAAATGAATCGACTCTTGACAACTTTTTCTAGCTAATTGCGTTCCAGCAGTAAAAGCTTTTAGACAAATTAAAAGGCTTATTGTGCTGTGTATTGTAGGCCATAATACACATGATGAAAGCAAAAATTAATTGGAATATACCTACTGTGTTGATAGTTTTATGAAACTATAATAAAAAAAGGAAAGAGTCAAACTTTTCTCTAACAATGATGATATTCAATTAAAATTGTAAAATATATTACAACAGTAGGTATAGGAATTTTAAAAAAATTGTCTAACACATAGTACAGATACAATTTGTACTAAATACTCCATAATATCACTTTTAACATTTTTGTGCAACATTTTAAAACATTCTGAAACTAAAAATTAATCTTCTAGTTGTATTTAAAAAATACTGTGGCGAAATATAATTTTTACTTATAATCTGATAAGATCCCGAGAGCTTTGACTCGAGGGTCTTATCTTTGATTATAAGTACAAATTATATTGAGTGAAAATTTTCTTAGAAAATCTAGTTTCGAGTGAAAAACAACGGTATGAAGATAAGACACCTATTCTAGAGGTGTATTTTATTGGATAATTTACTGAACCCGAAATAAAAGTCGTTTATGAAAATATGCAAACTCATCATTATGATTTACTTTTAAAGTTTATAAACGTGCCACAACTAACAATTAATTAAAAATCCAAGACTAAATCAGACGCGTGGAACGTCAAAAATCAAATTTGCTTATTTTCTTCACGGTTGCCATGAAAACGCCAAGATTTCTTAAGCTCACGTCAAAGCAAAGCACACTGGGTTTAATCTTGCATACATTTTGTTATAAAACATTTCCTTAAAAATGTCAAAATTAAGTTAAGTTTATGCCCTAAAACCATCTCAAATACTGTTGTGTGTCACTTTTATTTTGTAGGGGTTATAATATTTATTTATTAAACTTGATTTCTTGAAATAAATTACTGTTTGTTTGTTTGACAAAAAGCTACAGTGGTCTTACCGAGCTAGCGGTAGGTCTTATCGGGTAAGACCACGTTACCAAGGTGGTTGCTATGAAAATTTGCGCTCTGATTGGTTCTATATATGTGAGGTAAATTATCAGTAAAACATTAATATGTCAACTTTATCCTATTTTGTACTGTAAATGATTTACACATAAATGTCGGGTTTCACAAAGAATTTTAATAATAATTAACTAACCAGCAAGTTTGACTGTGACATACATGACATTGGCAGAAATAATCACAATCATACTGGTCCGGTTACTTTAATTTTTAATGTACTAATTACTAATCAGGCATCTTTGATTGTAAATTTCAAATACTTCTCAATGTCAGTTATGTCACAGTCAAACTTGCTTGTTAGTTCATTCTGGTTAAAACAATTTCTGCAACCCAACAAAAATGTAAGAGCATGACATTTTTTTAGTAGTTAATAAACGTTGTTGTAAAAACTTGTACTTTATAAAATTAATAGTAGCATTCATAAAATTTTCTTTTTCACTTTCATATTATATACAGTGTGTCCAAAAAAGTATGCAAAATATGGGACATTTTTTTAATACTGATTTATCAGACATTTGGTTCATGATAAGTTGGTTGGTACCTTAGAATTCTAAATGCAAATTTCACGTTTTATCTACGACCAATAGTAAGGGAGCAAATGGCATTTTTTTGAAATTACCTTAAGAGTAAAGCACCTTTATTACGAAAAATACAGCAAAATTTTATAAGGAAATGTTGCTGCAAATTAAAAACTTAGTTTATACCAAGTGTTGCATCGTCGAGCGGGACATAGGAAATCCCATGTAATTTTAAAAGGGGTCAATTATTGGCTTCCCTAATTATTTTAGAGAAAAATTCTATTTAGGTTTATTAAAGAGCACTAAAACCCCCATTCAAAAGAATAACTTCAGATAATTTTGATGAGCCCGTTTACGGGTTATCGCCGATTTCTTTTTAACTATTTCTCCTTTTTATGGCCCCGTATTTGCGGGCACCAGTTAAGGTAAAAGATGACTGTCAAATAAAGTTGTCACTTTGAAATGTGTGCTTTATTGTTATAAAAACTCGTACATCGAAAATATTAGCCATGAATTACACTTCTGAAGAAAAATATTGATGATTAAATGATATTATCAAGGAAATAGTTATCAAAATGTGTCAGACATGTTTGCTGCTCTGTATCCGAATAGACCGATACCTGCAAAATCTACAGTTGAAAGGACTATCAAGAAATTTGAGACAAAAGGCACTGTAATAAATAACTGCAGATGTGAAGAAAGACAGGAATAAAGAAGAGATGCAAGAAATGATAGGGACTTGCAAAGGCAGGAACAAAGAAGAAATGCAAGAAATAATAGGGACTTGCAAGTTTTATTGTGCGTGGAAGAAAATGATGAGAAGATCAGCACAAGGAAACTTGAGGATGACATAGGATTAGATCACACCACAGCGTTACGAGCTTTGAAACGACATAAATATTATTTATACAAATATGAAAAGCACCAAGAGCTAAGAGATAGGGACGAAATACGACGACATGCGTTTTGTTTTGGTATGATTGAAAGAGCAAACATGGATAAGGAATTTTTTAAAAACATTTGTTTCACTGACGAATGCACATTTACCTTAAACAATGAATCCAATGTTCAAAATTATCGATATTGGAGCTAAGAAAACCAACACAGGTTTGTCGAAACAAGGACGCAATATCCACAAAAAGTTAATGTTTGGGCTGGGAATTTCGGAGAAAATATTATCGGGCCATTATTTCCTACACGAAATTTAAATGCAGAATATTTTTCGGAACTACTTGAAAATCATATTTTACCTACTTTACATGATGCCGCCAGGGAAAATCAGGAAGTTTGGTACCAAATGGATGGCTGCCTGGCACATAGTACCCTGGCTGTCCGGGAATATTTAAACCGTGCTTTTAATGGAAATGTTATTGGCTTAAATCATACAGTAAATTGGCCAGCCAGGTCTCCTGATTTATCGCTAAATGATTTCTTTCTCTGGGGCCATTTAAAAAACAGGATATACAAAGATAAAAAATACCCAAATCTAGATGAGTTAAAAAATGCTATTTCTGCCAAATGCAATAGAATTTCAGTTTACCAACTAGCAAATGTAAGAAGAGAATTTTATGATCGCCTCGGTTATTGTCTAGCAGTCAATGGAGGAATATTTGAACATCTTCTTAAATCCTAAAGTTCTAACAATTTAATAGTACCTACCTATTAATTAGTAAAATATTGAAACATGTAAAATGTCATAATTAACCTTGTAATTGGATACTTTATTTTAGTTTTATCCAGATTAATTTGTACTCATAAATACACCTTTAATATTTTCGATGTACGAGTTTTTATAACAATAAAGCACACATTTCAAAATGACAACTTTATTTGACAGTCATCTTTTACCTTGACTGGTGCCCGCAAATACGGGGCCATAAAAAGGAGAAATAGATAAAAAGAAATCGGCGATAACCCGTAAACGGGCTCATCAAAAATATCTAAAGTTATTCTTTTGAATGTGGGTTTTAGTGCTCTTTAATAAACCTAAATAGAATTTTTCTCTAAAATAATTAGGGAAGCCAATAATTGACCCCATTTAAAATTACATGGGATTTCCTATGTCCCGCTCGACGATGCAACACCCGGTATACAAATATTGATTTATTTATCTAAATTTTGATTTTTATTTCTTAAACCTCTAATTTTTAAGAAAACATGAAAAATAAATTTTCTAACCACCTGAAAGTGCCTTATACTATAAGGTATATTTTATCTAACACTGTTAGATAATAAAATACAAATCGGATTGCATAGTTCTACCATGAAATAAAAACTTTACATTGGTAGGATGTCACCACCTGCAGACCGGTTTCGAACTCTTTTGTTCTCGTCAGTACAGGGTAGGTGTTCATACCATACCAAATGAAAGTTTTAAAATCTAATGCATATAATATCAACCTTCTTCGGTCGTATATATACGTTAGCGCCATCTCTTGGTAGTCCCATGCAATCTATCTGAGTATACCCGTCAAGGGATTGCTTCCACCTGACTAGTAAGAGATTCTGTGTTTTTACAAGTTTTTACCTCTAATTTTCCCTAAATAATACGCTTCTGGTCGATTTTGTTTAGATATTAGCGTGATGCACGCATATTCCGTTCCGCGTGTTTTAATTAGAAAGCGTTTTTTATTTAATTATTTTCCCAATAAATATTAGAAGAATTTAAAAACTGAAACGGTAAAATTTTTTATTTTTTCGTGCTCTATCGGACCAAAATCAAAATTTAGTTAAAAAGCCCATTGAATATATTGCTTCTTTATAATAGAAGTACGCTTTTATTTCATCAACAAATCTCGAAACTTTTTCTGGAGTAGGTAATCTTGTTTTAAAGTAATAAAAACTCATACTGGCGAATAATTCAGTGGAAACGGAAACCAGAGTCTGGATGAAAATTGCCAATAATATCATATTTCCGAGTTTATTAAATTACCACACTTCATGAATAAAATAATGATACCTTTCGTGTAATAAATTTGGAGGAAAGTTGAATGAGGAATATAAGGAAAAAAATGTATGCGTAAACAGTTTTTTCTACTCCCACATGGAATTTACTGCTTCCTTTACAGTTAAGTGATGAAAAAAGTATGCTATTCCAGTTAGTTGTGCGGCAAAATTTCATATTCTTACTGTTTAGCGTTGCGACGCCTAAAAATAAAATTTACTTTTTTTTAAAGAAATTTTCCATGAAATACTGAAAAAGTCCTATTTTAGCAGATCGCAACCATGAGTGATCCTAGAGAATTTCCTACGAATATAACAATGTGGTAAAAATGTCTCTGTTCTCTTTGGACACAGCGCCGATTTATCATTCGTCTGTGCTTGGTACTCACGAATCCGGAAATTTTCCAATAGTTAACAACATTCTTTTAAAAATAAGATTTCTCTGTGGCATTCTTATAAAGTACTGACCAATCACATTTTTTGTATTTGCTGAGGCTTTCAAGACAGTTAATTATTTGTTATTAATTTGTCTAATAGGTATAACAAAATATATATGTATCTATAATAGTTTTATCAATAATATAACCTGCTGAATGTTCATAGGAAATTAATATCAGTTAGTATTTATATTAAGTTAGTTTTACTCTAATTTCTGAGGATCTGGCGAAGCGACATAACATCTAGCTTTGGATCCAATGGTCGTTGGTTCAAGCTCGGCAGCTTGCAAACTGTTTTTAAACATTTTTCAGCGTAAGCTTCGTAATTTTGGTCGTAGAAAAAATAAACTGTTCAACTCGAGTGGATTGTCCATATCGCACTCGGAAATTTAAGCACTTTGCCTACGACGTCGTGCTCAATGTAGTTTCTCGTGAGATATAGACAGAAGTAGTACTTTAAACGACTATAAAGAAAGTAGGACGTCCATTGTTTATATATCAACCTATTCTTCTAGACTTAAGTTATCTAAGAAGAAATATTTCAGTTCACAAACTCCCATCGTAAAAATAAACCTCGTAAAAACACTAGTCGGTACCCTATTTCCTACATATTTGTCATACACACGGTAACTTAACCGAGACGAAAGTGTAAGGAAAGACAAAAATTAGGTGTAAAATTTGAAGTCATAAGCGTTAAATAAATTATTGTACCTGTAAATTTTAATTTAGAAGCACGTTTATTTATTTTGTTTTTAGTCTGTAATAATATAAATAATACAACTAAAACACAAGTCCAATGTTGTCATTCCCTGTTTTTTCATTCTATATTGACTTGCCTGTTTTTGACTTTTACCTAATTGGGAGTAAATGCATTTTTTTAATCGGTGCCAAAGACCATTGGAGACCAGGATTATTATTAGATTTTTAGAAAAATTGTTCAATGGTAGGTATATTATTTTTTGTTTTTATATAATTTAAGAATAAACATTTAAGTATCTACGGGCCATCATTGTCAAATAGCAGAGGTATATTGTCAATGATTTATAATATTTATCGACATATTAGTTCTGTACTTTGACTTTATGGCTTCCTCGGCTTTCAAAACGTCGAGCGACACTGATGTGGTGCAAATAAACGGAGAAAAATGTGAATGCCCAAACATAACACGCAAAATCACAAAACACACACATAAATCTATAAATAATAATAAACCATAAACAAATCAAGCCCAAAGGAACAATAAAATACTTTAAAGTTATTTTAGACAAAAAGCTCAATTTTATAAACATCGCTACATACATTACATGAAAATTCTATGCCACAAAAACAAAACTGGACAAGTTACTAAATAACAGATCTCATCCTCAAACCTCAAAACAAACTGACAATTTTTAACCAGGTAATTAGGCCAATAATAACTTACTTTACACCGGTTTTGTGCAGCATTTCAGACACATAACTTAACAGACTACATTAACTACAAAACATAATACTCAGACAAGTACTAACAGCTGGACTGGAAACACCATTACGAATACTACATTACTACATAATGCAACAAACACACCATACCTTAGACTCTTAGACAATACGTACAGGACATTTCAACCAAATTTTACGAAGCGCATGTACAAAACGCACCCCTAACACTAAGCATCACCAACACCAAAATAACAGATAGCATAACACATAAACCAATCTATCACAGGCTTCACAGGCAAGATAGCACGTGCCACTTCCAAATCCCGCCCACATCAAGAGAATATATTTTTTTAAATCCTTGGATAAAAATTAGCTACGCTGTACCTGAGCAATTCAATTCAGATTTTTTAACGCGTTTTCCAGCAAACACCATGTAAAAACCTAACAAATTAAAGCTTTATTAATTGACTTTCTTCAAGTTGTTACAAAACCTATTTCTTTGATGGCGGTGTATGGGTTACTGGAACTGTCCGATACTATATAATATATTAAACATTATAATTGCATCTACCGTTGGGCTATCATCAGCCCCAGCATTGCGTTTCAATGTTGCGAGACCTAGCCAGCTTTAGAGACACATTATATAATACAATACATTGTAATTATAGTTCGTTAGGCACAAAATGACTATGTAACACAAACAAAAACAGTAATTTTAAAAGAGAAATAAACTCGGGAGTTCCAAGCCATCACTGTCATTGAAATGTTAATTCTGAAAGCTCCTGCTCCTTAGAGTTTACGTTCATGATTTAAAATAGCAATTATATGTTATTTTGATATTGGAATTAAGAACAAAAAATTGAAATTTGTCATGTTCCAGACGATTTAACCAATGATATAATACCACCTGTCATTGGTACAAAAAATGGAATTCTCGCTTAGTTTTTTTAAAATTAGAATCAAGACGAACTGCCATTTATCAGGGCAAGATTTAGAGCTTCCGGATCCACTTCATACACTCTAAATTTAAAATAAATATTTTAATTGATATATATACCAAATGTGCTCTTTTCATTGATTTTTAACTCGGAAGAAAGTTTAGTTATCATTGGGTAACATATTTGATTAAAAATTTGACTCCTTGCATAACTTTCTGAGTATTTTAAACTTATATCTTTATATCGTGGTGTAAATACAGTATTTTTTGATATTTTATAAGTTATTTTATTATTTCTCGCTGATGAGATGTTTGATTTATTATTTAATACATGCATTTTTTAATACTTTGAAAAAAAAAATGATATGGAAGGAAGGAACTTAAAATAGAATAAAAATTTTTATTCGGCTTAGTTTTTTCCTCGGCTTTCCATACATTTTTATCTCTTTAATTTAATAATAAAATGAAAAGAATTTAAATTAGGGCAGACTCGGGGCAGACTAATTAATTTTATCTCTAAATGATATTATTTAGGCTGTTAATTTAGCCCTATACAGATGTTTCAGTGAATTAATTATATTGTGTATTGTATTTTGTTTGTGAATTGTATTATATTTAGGTATGACATTGTATTCGGATGTAAGATTGTATGTATGGTGCGTTCCAACCTAAGGGGAATGTTTGACTTGTACTATATTCCGATAACGTTTAACTAAATGAAGGTGTAAAATAGTTAATAAAAAATTAAGTTGCTCCACTCTACACAGATCATGACATAAATCAAGTAAAAAGGAAGGCTGTTAATCCTCTGAAATATATTTCTAATTAAAAATTCTAACGAAGCAAAATCTGAATTATATTGTATATTTTAATCTTTGGCTAAAAAATACGTAATCGCTTGATTTTTATAATAAAATAACAAAATTATATTGAAAAATCGGTTAAAAAATAGTTAACATAGTAAATGAAAAATGAAATAGGCCCCTAGTTTTGTCTAGGTTGGATGGTCCTGTACAGCCGATTTTTTAACAACTTCTCTATATGGAATGTTGAATTTCTTTTCTAGCCAAAATTCTTCACAAAGTGATTTTTTTTAATTCAGTTTAAAAAATCCCTTATTACCATAAGCCGTTTATTTTAGTTTGATACGTCCTTTAATTAATTTTCAAAAGTTGATATTTAGGGCGAATAAATTTTAAGAAATTAAAACGAATTTTAATAAGATAAATTTGTTGATATGATCTTTGTACATGGCGAGAGCGCACTAAATACCAACTGTTTCAAAATAATTAAATAACTTGTCAATTTAAAGTAAATAAATTAATTTCTATAATATTTTAAAGCCTACCATGGATTTAAGGCATAACCTTTAGGAATTTTACACCATTTTTCTAATATTTTACCTGAAATATTAAGGAATGTTGGCAAATCTTTTCAGGAATGTGTGAATCGGAGTCTTCGATCTCCATGAACGGCAGTAGAGTTTTGGACTTGCATTGTCTTTGTTTGTTTAGAATCACTACGTTTCAACTGGTAAGCATCTCCAGTTGTCTTCAGGTGAATACTGAATACGTACGGTAACTACAGCTCTATTTATACTAGGCAGGTGCTTTGACGCATGACTAGTGGGTGGAGTCATGCTTGTTGCTAGGTGATAACGCATAACTGGATGAGTTATGCTTGATGAGTCATGCTCGATGACGTCATGCTCGATGAATCATGGAATCTTATTCTAAGATTATATTTACTTAACAAGGGTTTCCAGACGTTTCTCATATCAAATGAAGGCTTACTAAAGCAACCTGGATTTTGGTGTATGGTCGCAGCTTCCTTAAACTTCCTCTTCCTCCAGTGCGGTTCTTTTTGCAGAATTTCCGCTTTTGTCCACATGATCTGTATGCTAATTTACCAGAACTTCAACGGACTTTCCAGTAATAACCATATATATGCTCCAAATTTGCTCTCTAGTATAGGTGTTACTATCCCCTCATGAACTTTCGTAATACTCACCTATTTGCAAACTGTTTTTATAAAACTAATTTAGGTAAACACTCGTTTATAAATCGTATAATCTCACTTTATAACCAGTGTTTTTCGGGCTCGGGTTTTCATGATTAAAAATAGTAAACATAGCTTACTACGCCAAAATTGATGATTTTTTCAGAAATCATGTATTTTAGGAGCGTAGATCTAAGAGCAGTTTTTGGTGCAAATGCTAAGGTTTTGAAATACTCCTTCTTAAGTGCCGTTTTGTAAATTCATAATAAAGCATTCTCGTTTCTTCCCGCACTATTTTTTTTATTATAAATTATCACACTTCTTCCATAAAAAATGTTTCAATTAAAAGTTTTACTTTAATTTTGTTCTTTAAAAATAAATACCTAATTCTTTTTGTTTTTGTTGTCAAAATATTTCATTGCATTGGGTTATATTTTTGTTAATTTAACATAGATCTAAAAAAGGAAAAACGGAACAGGCATATAGGTAATAGAAAAATACTATATAATATTATTCCTTTTACTCGGTTTCCTATAAAATTGCATCATAAATCAATAACTAAAACGATATGCCTCCGAAATCTTAATAAATAAATTATATAAAACAGGACTTTTAGAAACTAAATGTTTCCTACAAGCCCTATTTAATCTAAGCCAAGAATATCTACATTATTTAAAAATTTAAATTAATAGTGCAAGCGTGAGACGAAAAATTAGGTTGCAATTAGCCTTTTGGACCCGAGCTCCAGGGCTGGGTAGAGGGGGCTGCAGCCCGGCAGCCCCCCCCCCCCCCCCCCCCTGAATACGCCACTGCAGTAAAGTTTGCTTTTCTAGTCTTTTTTAATGTAAATGTCGTAACAATGTTAGACACATCTATATTTTCTGAAAGAATAATATTTATGTATTATGATAATTTATTATTAAATTAATTTTTTTCTTTCTTATAGGGCGGGCGGCTCGCACCGCCCCATTGACTTGTCGCCCGGGTGCCCCGCACCCCCTGCACCCCAGATCGGAACGGCCCTGAGGATGTATATGAAATTATAACCGTTTAGTTTACAGAAATAGCAAATATCCATGTGGAAGTAAAAAAATTATTATTCGTCTTGACCGAACTCTGACATTGCAACAAACTGAAATTACCGAATACAAATATCAGCTTAAACATTAAGAAAAAAAATTACTTTACCTAATTCTCTAAAGGCAAAAATATCGAATAAGGCGCTTTTATTCTTCGGCATAAAAGTAAAAAGGCAATTTCCTTTAGTCGCTACAGTTTAATATTAAAAGGGAGATAATGAAGATAAGTGGTATAGAGCCTACTTTGGTGAGTATAAAAGAAATTTATTTTTATCAAACGCTGCCCCATATCTGGAATAAAAGCACTTGGAGTAAGTGGAGCCCTTTTATACAGTTACCGACCAAGAAAATACTGACAAGAATGCCGAACTCAAATCATAAGTGTTGGGCATCAAAAACACTGATAATTTTCGAATAAAAGTTTTTAGACTATTACAAGTAAAAATAGGTGAATGGATTAGTTTGAAGAACTTTATATACAATTTACTTGATTGTCAAAATGCAGACATTTATTTATGAACTTTAAATTGTTAAGATAAAAGGGTGAAAGTAAGAGAAAGAAATATTTTAGTAAAAAAATTTTGAGGCGTATAAAGTGCAAATAGACAATTATTGTGTGGAGGCCAGTTGCGACTCCTCCTTGAGAGCAAGTGGTCGCGCGCCTCTCCTGCGGGCTGCTAAAAATATGATAATTTTATTTCATAAAGTTTATTGTTTAATTTATAAACAATAAATTACTTTAGTAGATCTACCGATAATGCAGGAGGATTGGCAATACTGCCTACAACTCTCTTACCATCTTCGATACCTACTAATCCACGCGCTTTAATGTAATGCGCTTGATTGTGGCTCGGTACCGAATTCTCTGCAGCAGCTCCTTCCTGACGAACGCTATTTCAATACATTTATATTTTATTAGTTATGTGAACAGCCAAGCTGAGCAAGTACCAAATACTCCTAGAAAGCAGAGTTTGCTAGGATAGGAGCGAGCTTATAAATTATCATTTTCAATATTGTTAAATCATCCTTTGCTTCTTAAAGTGTAAACTTAAGTTGCTGCTTACAAAAATAAAAGTTTTTAAAAACAAAAATCGGTTCTTTAAAAAACTTAACTTCTTCTCTTTTGATAATTACAATCTAGAGAAACTATTATCGTATTAAAGTTATATTATGTAAAATTTGTTTATTTTTTTATTTTTTTATAAATAATTTTATGTTAGATGTTTTAATTTATTTCCCTAATTTATTATATTCTATTATACCTCTAAAAAATATGAATTTTTGAGTAGATTTTAAATTTGTATGATCGAAAATAAAGTTTTTTCCTCTTGTATTGTGAATATCAACTTCATTAAATGTTGTTAAGGAATTTTCATATTAATTATGATGCTGATATATTTAAATTTATTTTATGAATAAAAATCAAAGTACGAAATAATAAAAAGTTTTCTATATTCAACCATTCTAAACAATTTAACATATCCGTTATCTTGGTATACTTATTACACCTCAATATTATTCTCATTGTTCTAGTTCTAAAACTTGTAATCTGTTTTTATCTTGTGTCTGTTTAAAGGTTGGAGACAATGACGTTTTTTGAACGGCAGTAGAGTTTTGGACTTGCATTGTCTTTATTTGTTTAGAATCACTACGTTTCAACTGGTAAGCATCTCCAGTCGTCTTCAGGTGAATACTAAATAAGTACGGTGTACCCCGTGTACACCGTACTTATTTAGTTTTTGTATTTTGTATTTGTCATTAAATTTTAAAGAGCGAACGACATTATTGAGTTTTTATTTTGAGGGACACAACTATCCGACCAAAGTATTACTTTTGTTATTCCCTTTATACCTTTAAAATCTCGGATAAGATTAGTAGTATTCGCAGCTTTTCATTGGTTAAAATGGAGATAGCACAATGATGGCTGTTTGATCGTCAGGCTAATCAATGATGATTTACCATATCATTTGTATAAAATCTTTATTTTTAACTGATATATAAAAATATGTGACAATTCAAATTATAAAAATTCTATGACATCTTCTACCAGCTATATTGTTGTCCCTCAAACTATCTTGAAGGTTATACCTGCATAGGTTAATTGAACATGCCGCCCGCCTTGAAAGGACTCAGTTCTTTCAAAAAACATTTACATTATGAATATAAATTAATATGACAATATAATATTACATTAAACATAGTTCAACGAAGAAATGTGGTTCTGCACTCCAAAAATTGTTTTTGAACTTTAAACAAAAAAAAATGGTATTTTAACAGTCAATTGGGAGAACACATATTTTATTAAGCGCTCTTTTTGTTTTTCCTCCACGCAACTGGACAGTTACTACTCTTGCGATTCCATCTAGACCTGTGTGTATGGATGTGATACGTCCGAGAGGCCATTGAAGTGGAGGAGCTGTATCATCTTTAATCAGGACCATTGACCCAATCTTTAGCGTCTTCTGGCAGTTAACCCTCCATTTTTGTCTCATCTGTAATTCGTTGAGGTACTCAAGCTGCCATCTGGACCATAGCTGTTGAATTAAATACTGGATTCTTTGCCATTTATCTAATCGATTCTCAGGAACATGAGAGAGATCGAATTCTGGCAGCATAGTTAAGGTGCGTCCAATTAAAAAGTGGGCTGGCGTTAAGGCTGTGTTGTCATCGGGGTCACTAGACATTGGACAGAGTGGGCGAGAATTTAATATACCTTCCACCTGAGTCAATAACGTACTAAATTCTTCAAAAGTTAAAGAACTACGACCCATCATTCTTTTTAAATGCGACTTAATACTTTTTATTCCCGCTTCCCAGAGACCACCGAAAGTAGGAGAACTGGCAGGAATGAAATGCCATTTTATTCTTTCTGTTAAAAGACCTTTAGAGATAACTTCAGAATTACTTTTTAAAAAAGTGTAAATAGCATCTATTTCGTTATTCGCACCCAAGTAATTAGAACCATTATCAGAATAAACATTACATGGCCTTCCCCTTCTACTAATAAATCTTTTGAAACTGGCTAAAAATGCATCTGTTGTAAGATTTGATACCAACTCAATGTGGACAGCTTTTGTACTCATACAAATAAAGAGGCAAATATAAGCTTTGGTTAATTTAGCGCCCCTTGTTTTCCTATCTTTAATAAGAAATGGACCACCATAGTCAGTACCTACATTTTCAAAAACCGAAAAACAATTTACTCTAACCTCTGGCAAATCACCCATTAGATAGTTCATAGGTTTGGGCTTAGTTTTGTAACAACGAAGACACTTGCTAATTATAAATTTACAACAACTTCTAGCTGAAATAGGCCAATATTTTTGCCTTATAGAAAAAATCAATTGTTGAGCTCCACAATGAAATAAACGTTCGTGTTCGTTTTGCAAAATTAGTTTTGTTAAGATATGACTGTTTGGCAGAATAATTTGATGCTTACTATTAAAAGGCACATTACTATTTCTTAAACGCCCGCCAACTCTTAACAAACTACTATGAATAAAAGGATTTAAAGAAAGTATCTTACTGCTACTTGGGACATCTTTATTATTTGAAAGATTTCTATATTCGTGCGGAAAACATTCTTTTTGAACCGACCCAATTGTTAGCGTTAGAGCTGTTTCAACTTCACTTGGTTGAAGCACACCATGTCTTCTTTCTGTTATAATATTTTTACAGTTATGTACAAATCGTAAAATATAACTTAACACTCCTAGAAACGTATTAAAAGAAGAAAAACGGTTTAACAAATCATTAATTAAACTAGTATTATTTACAATGACACAAACTACTGTTTTTGTTTCCGGTATATCTTGTAATTGCTCATCTTCTAGAACATACCAATCGCTATTATCCTTAAGAAGCCATTCTGGGCCATACCACCATAAATCATTTTTCATTAAATTGCATGACGAAACTCCTCTAGACACCAAATCTGAAGGATTTTGTTCCGAACGAACGTGATTCCATGACTTACTATTTGTAAAATTTTGTATTTCTTGTACTCTATTTGCAACAAACGGTTTCCAAGTACTGGGTTCTTTTCTAATCCAACATAAACAAATCGTAGAATCCGTCCAATAATAAGTACCATTTAATTGTACATCAAAACACGAGATCGTTTTTTTCATTAAGTTAGCAAGGAGGACTGCACCACAAAGTTCTAGACGTGGTAAACTTAAAAGCTTTATCGGTGCTACCCGTGATTTTGCGCAAAGTAAATTAGATATATAAATACCTGTTGATGTCATACATCTTACGTAAATACAACAACCGTATGCCTTTGTGGATGCGTCACTGAACCCGTGCAATTCAATATTAACATAATTGGATATATTTGCATGACGTGGTATTTTTAAATCATTTAATATATTTAAAGTATTATAAAACAACAACCAAGTTTCAGTAAATTCCTGGGGTAGTCTTTGATCCCAATCAATTCTTTGTTTCCAAAGATCTTGCATAATTAATTTTGCGGTAATTACTATTGGACTAAGTAGTCCTAATGGATCATAAATCTGACAGATTGTAGATAGAATACTGCGTTTATTCCATTGACATGGCTGAATAGTAAAATCAATATTTATATTATATTTTATATAATCATTTTTTGCATCCCAGTTAATTCCTAAAAGTTTATTTTGCTCACCTATTGGAAGTATGGCAACATCTAATTCATTGTTTATATTAAACCTTTTCACAATATTTGGATCATTACACAGCCATTTTCGTAATTCAAAACCTGAACTGGCTAGAATTTTGGAAATATCTTGCTGTATTTTAATAATCTCATCTGCCGAGTCAGAAGATGTCAATAGATCGTCAACGTAAAAATCGTGCTTGATTATTTTTGTTACAAAAGGATACTGACTTTCATTATCTTCTGCCACCTGCAATAATGCCCTGACAGCAAGATATGGTGCCGAAGCTGTACCATACGTAACAGTATTCAATTCATAACACCTCAACTGCTCATTTGGATTTTCTCGTAAAAATATTTTTTGAAATTTACGTTCGTCTTTATCTATTAAAACTTGGCGATACATTTTAGATATATCACTACTTAATACATATTTATGCAAACGAAATCTAATTAAAATTAAAAATATATCCTGTTGTAAAGATGGACCAATATACTGCACATCGTTTATGGACAAGCCTGAACTAGATTTTGCCGAACCATCAAACACTACACGGCATTTAGTAGTTAGACTTGACTCTTTTACAACAGCGTGATGTGGTAAAAAATATCCATCTTCATTTTTATCATCTACCTCAACCATATGTCCTAAATTTTTGTACTCTTGCATAAAATGAGTGTACTGTTTTTTTAATTCTTGATTTTTATTTAATCTTTTTTCTAATAAGTTAAATCGGTGTAATGCCATTGTCTTAGAATCTCCTAATTCATTTACTGAATCCTTAAAAGGAATTTTTACTATATATTTTCCTGAAATATCTTTTTTAACTGTGTCTTTAAAATAATCCTCACAATACTTTTCTTCACTAGAAAATATGTTATTTTTTGAACCTAACTCTTCTACTTCCCAAAACTTTACAATTTCTTTATTTACTGTTTCAAAGTTAGTGTTGACATTCAAAAATGTGACAGATCTGTTTTTACACGCTAAGGAATTTAAGTATAAATTTCCGGCAATTACCCAACCAAACTCAGTATTTTGAAGAACTGGCATATTTGGATCCATTCTTTTGCGCTCTGGAAGTAAAACTGTCCAAAATATTGCAGATCCCAGCAACAAATCGACGTCACTAGGTAAATTAAATTTTGGATCTGCCAAACGTAAATCTGAAGGAATTTTTAAACTATTAATATTGAAAGATTTAATTGGTAACTTTCCGGTAATACGAGGTATAACTAAGCAGTTTGTTTTTACACTAAAATCTCCTTGACAAGAATTTACCGTAATCCTAACTTCTTTATCGATTTTTTCCAGAGCTTCCCCTACGCCTTTGACAACATGATTAATTTTTTTACATTCCAATCCTAACACTTTGGATACTTTTTCTGATATAAAATTACTCTGAGAACCACTATCTAATAGTGCACGACAAAGCATCGATTTATTTCCATTAACAACACACACGATAGCCGTTGACAGTAAAACTTCTGAAACCTCACACTCGCTTGCAACGCCGCTATATCCATTTATCGCGTGAAAAGTAGTACTCTGGTGAGCACTGCTCGTTTCGTCTGCATTTGAATGAAGTACGCTGTTGTTATGAAAACTATTTTTATTCGTTTGAGAAAGAGTATTTTCAGCAACGGTAGAAACAGAATTATTAATATCGAAATTGCTCGAATTTAAATGTAATAATGAATTGTGGTGTTTATGACATTTAATGCATTTTTGTAACTTGCATTTCCAAGTAGGATGAGAATCCCTTAAACAATTCAAACAAAGTTTCAGCCTTTTTACTGATGATATTCTGTCATTTACGTTCAACTTTAAAAAAGATTCTCACCTATAAATTGGATGAGCTTTTTGACAGAAATAACATGTTACCTGTGATTTTCCTTCAAAAGATGCAAAACTACGGCTGCTAACATTACGAGCTTTCTCTTTACTAATAATATTACACGAACTTATCTCAAGTTTTTCTAACATTTCACACTTTTTCTTTAAAAATATATTCATATCTTTCATACTGGGTAAATCTTGCTCACATTTAAAACTTTCCCAATCCCTTTTTGTAACATTGTCAAATTTGGAACACATTATGAAAATAATTATACTGTCCCAAGTGTCAGTATCCAAACCTAGACTATTTAATGAACGCAAATGTTTAGTTACATTATCAAACAAATTTCTTAACTCTGAATGCGATTCATTTATAATACAAGAATGATCGAAAATTGCCTTTAAATGTTTATGGATAATCAATTTTTTATTTTCAAACCGTTCTTTAAGCATTTCCCAAGCTATTTTATAATTAGCTGAGGAAACCTCGATTGATTTAATTATTTGCTGGGCATCCATTTCGAGAGATGACCTTAAATAATAAAATCGTTGTATATCTGATAAATCGCTATTATTATGAACTAAGGCAAGAAAACAATCTTTAAATTCAAGCCATGAATCGTACTGACCATTAAATATGGGTAGTTTAATAGGGGGTAATTTAACCAAAGCTTGTACACCAATCCTGTGAGGTGATGACCCTCCACTCTGAAATGAAACATTGCTAGATGCAACTCCTGACTTATTTTTAAATTTGTCACAAAAAGATTGCATTGAACTAACAAGTTCAAAATAAGATGTCTCAAAATTAAGAGTTTCATTGTCATTACTATTTTTTAACAACTCTATTTGCCCCTGAACATCATTAAATTCATCATATAGGAGCAAAATCTTCTCCAAACGCATCTCTACTTCAGTAATCAACTTATCATCAACATTTGTTTTATCAATACTCTCAAATCTTCCCTTGAATCGAGTTAGTCTCCCTTTAATCTGCCCTCTTTTAACGTTTAAAACCCTTAATTCCTCATCAGCCATTATTGCTCAGGATAAAAAATATAATCAAAAATTAAACCACGTACCAATGATGGTAATCTCTTTTTTTTTAAACCGACACCGGCCGTGTTAAGTTGCCCGATACACAGCACTGAATGTCGCTAGCTCACCTTACTTTATTTCAATGGACTGTTTCTTATTTTTCTGGCACATCCGGCTCGAAGGACCAACTTCTTATGTTTGATCGTCAGGCTAATCAATGATGATTTACCATATCATTTGTATAAAATCTTTATTTTTAACTGATATATAAAAATATGTGACAATTCAAATTATAAAAATTCTATGACATCTTCTACCAGCTATATTGTTGTCCCTCAAACTATCTTGAAGGTTATACCTGCATAGGTTAATTGAACAATGGCATTTTTGTAACTCCAATAATATAACCTAAAAATGTCACTGAGAGGCACTTAGCACAAAACAATATTGCATTAACAAAGCTAGAGAGACGAAAACTGAATACGACGGGAGATACAACAAAACAATATTTTAACTTCAAAACACGCCAAGGAGATACACCATTGTAATTTACTTAATAATAAAAATAGTCTACTTATCTTAGTGGAGATATAACAAATGAACTTTAATAATAAAGAATATGTAAAAACCTCAATTTGTGAAAAAAGTGGAGATAGAACAAATCAATTCTGGACCGACGATATGTAAGGAAAATTTAAAAAAATTAAGTTTTTTTAATTAAGAAGAAAATATTCAAAACTACGCATAATTTTCTTAAATTTGGGGTGTAGTTGACGGTTTGGGTAAAATTTACCGACAAGTTAAAACGATGAGTTAAAACTCGAAATGCAACAAGCTCGTCGCGTTTTGCATCTATTCAGTCTATTAGCGATAGTCCGAATTGATAGTAATGTTTTTGGACCCATTAGGTTATATTATTGTGTATGGCGTTAGGTTATAGTAATAGTGCTTAGTAAAATATGCCGAGAGTGTACCAACGAAAACATGGCTCCAAACGGCTTAAACAGTACACTCAGAAGACCTTGGAGTTATGTTTATCTGAGGTAGTAGAAGGAACATTAAATGCTGCCAAAAAATATAAAAGCATATTTGTGTGCCGAAAAAGTAGACGTTAACGAAGTGCCTATATCGGACATTAAAAAGATTTTAAATTCACCTCAGATAGGCAGATGGGGCGAACTATTTTTTGGATCGATTTCAGTCTTCAATGAAGTTTTTGCTTTATAATTTTCAATTGTTTAATAGTTATGTTAATTTGTTTTATTATTTACTTGCTTGTACCTTGTTTGTATTAGTTAAAATAAATGCATATATTTAACAGTATATTTTCACGACTACTGCGGTGGTAAACTATGTCCCTTACTGTAATGTGAGCTATTTATCATGCAAATTCAATAATCGAGCAAGTTCACCCCTGTGCGGGGCGATATAGGGGAAAGGGGGATAAGATGACGAATCGGGTAAGATGACGAATTGGAAAATTCCGATTATTGTAATTAGATAGCGCTACTTGGTTGATTGCCGAGTGTAGCAGGTGTGTTTCGTAAGTTGCCTATGTATTAACATCAAAACCTAACTTACTTTGTTGACGATATTTCGCCATTTGTGTTTAATGGTTATGTCATTATAATATTAGTGTAAGACCAAATAAGCTTTATAGCGTTTGTGTTGAATCTTATGGTATTGTTTATCCATAATCCATTAAGTTTTCGTGAAATAATATCTCTTTGTTGGTTAATACAAAACTCGATTCAAAATTTCCTGGTCGGCTAAAATGACGAATTCGCTAAGTGGGCAAGATGGCAAATTCGTCATCTTACGCGACCGAAGGATGTGGCAGCATTATTTAATGTGGCTTACGATAAGGTAGCCATAAAAATACCGTACAATCTTTCAGAGCAACTGGATAAGTCCCACTTAATTCTCAAATTTTTAATGATTCTCACTTCGAACCCTCAATGACCCCAAACAAGCCATACGAGCCTTCCAAGAATGTCGACGAACACTTAGACTATGATGTACCGGGACTACCAGATGTCACTAATGCTCTTTCAGCAAATATTGTCACTGCAGTAGGAGGAACTTCTCAAAATACTTCCTCTACTACTATACCTCACTTGCCTATTGCTGCTTATAAAGAAAAGAGACAGAGGAAGAAGCTACCTACTATGCATATAACGAGTACCCCTGTTAAAAGTGCATTAGAAGAAAAAGAGAATGGAAGAAAAACTTACGAGGAGAAAAAAGAAATTAATCGAAGGAGAAAAGAGAATAAAAAAAAGAAAGTTTATATAAAAAAAGCAGATCAAAAAAGGCAAACATGTCAGAAAAGTGAGGTTTGACGATCATGATGTTGGATCCTCTGAGTCCTCTATATCAGTAAATTACATGGAGAAAGATGACGATAATGTAGAGGAACAAGAAGAAATTTGTTTAATTGGTAACGCTTCTGGATAAAATAACATTTGGTACGCCTGTTTCCTCTGTCGTAAATGGGTTCATGCAGCATGCTCAGGACTAACATCTGCAGAAGCGAAGCGAAAAGCATATATTTGCGACTTTTGTGACAATAACTAATATATCTTTCTTCTATTACCTACTGTTTTATACATGAGGGCAAGATGAAGAATTTGTCATAAAATTTTGAACTTACGAACTACTAAAATTATCCTGAATGCTCTAAAATACGAAACAAAGTTTTAGGGCGAAATATGACGAAGAAAATAAAAATATATGCTAACTGTCGTCATCTTGCCCTAATGCGAGCTATTTATCATACAAATTGAATAATTGGGCAAGTTCACCCCTGTGCGGGGCGATATGCCCTTTTTTTCTAATTTTACAGATAGTTAAGATAATTCCTTCTAAGGTTGCAAATCGGTCAACTTCCCCCCGTTTTACGGCACCACTTTTAAATGTCATTATTCATTATTGACATGTTAAGTCAAAAGTTTACATTTATCCTGGCATCTTCGTGCAATAAATGTGATTTATTGCATTTATTCCAAATATAGTTAGATCTAAACTGTAAAAATTTAAAAACTGAGACTGGATTTCAACAACAATAAATTTTCAAATTATTTGTCGTGTGAAACGAATATTTATTTTCGGTGATTTTTACCCTTAAAACGTCCACAATTAAGCTTTTCAAAGTCCGTAATCCTTCTTTTTCCCATTATAGCAGTAAATATCGGGAATATTGATGAACGGTTACACTACATCAATCTTATAGAGTGAGCTGTAATCCAGAATAAGCCCGGTAACCAAGCAAACGTAGATTAATAATATAGTAAAGCTTAAAATTTAAAATCTACTTTAAAAAAGCTCTAAAATGTATAAAATAATATACCGAGTGGTAAAATAAGAATGGACGTAGGTCATATCTCAGAAACCGTATATCATAAAGTTTTAAAATAAAAAAATTCATTACGAAGACAATTAAAAAATGTAAATTATTTTTAAGTTTTCAAATTTAAAAATATTATTGTGAACGTTACACACCATTAAAATTGGAGCAAAAATCATCGTCTTCTTTAACACTCTGTATATAAAATTTTCTGACAGTTAAAGAAAATCCAACATTAACAATTGTTTTCCAAGGGATGAATCTATCAACCATTCAAAACCGTAGGTCGATATTAAATCTAGTTCAGAAAATATTGTCACGATAGGGAATCATAAGATCATAACATTTCATAAATCAATATATTTTCCATTTTAATATTTTAATCATTATTCGCGTTTACCGCCGGCCATTCAAGGCAACATGAAACCGGCGACGAGTTTATCAAACAAATCTAAAAAGTTGCAATTATGAAATGCTATATGTATATCCCGATCTAGCAATTATGGTGGCGTCGTCAAGTCGGCAGAACCAAGGTATACGACCTAAACCCGTGGTCTTACAAAAGGGGGAAAATCGCTGACTTGACGAAACGACACATGGTTGCTAGAGAAACGATCGGCGGGCACTAGTGTTCGAGTCCGTGACGCATCCACGTCGAAATATGTGAATTTTTGTTGGTCCAAAATCTCAGCGATGAATCCAAATTTAAGTAAGTATAATTTATTGCCAACTGTTTTATAAAGGTCTAAATCCAAGTTTGTTATTTTGATTTTCTTATAAGCCCTTCAGGTGATTGTTAATTTTATCATTTCAATAAATTTGTTTTCAAAACCGTTTTGTTTTTCTGATAGTCGCCAAGGTCCCGCGCTACCTTACGTCCCTCGTCATACCCTAAAATCTGGGCGTGACATATGGTGGAGGTACGCCGGTTCTCTTTTTTACGTGCCGGTCCTCTTTTTTTTTCACAAAATTTTAATTTTTTTAACCATATATATTGATATATAATGGAGGCGCTCGGTCTTTTTTTTTAAGAAATCGCCGGTTCTCCTTTTTTTTCACAAAATTTTAATTTTTTAACCATATTCTCTCTTTTCACCATTGACATATGGTGGAAGTGCCGCTTTTCTCTTTTTTTTACGAAATTTTATTTTCTTTTTTAACCATTGACATATGGTAATCGCGCCGCTTTTCTTCTTTTTTTTACGAAATTTTACTTCTTTTTTAATCATCGACATATAGTGGAGGTGTTACGAAATTTTATTTGCTTTTTAACCATTGAAAGATAGAGGCGCAGCACTCCTTATCTTTAAAAAATAAATTCATTTTTCTTTTGTTAAATTTCGCGATAAACACAATTTTTTTCATAAGTTTGTTCATTTTTTTTTCAAAATTTTAGCAAATTTATTTTTATACAATAAGCCAGGACCTTACACTATTATTAAACATAATATAAGAGCATAAAAAGGATTTAGGCCTTTGAAATATTTATTTGTGGTGAAGATTTAGTTTTTTTTCAGGGAAATACTTATTTACTTATTGTTTACTTATTGTTTCGCATATCCGCCTTCTTTTAGCATATTACGAAATATATTACTTAATTACTTATCTTTAAAAACCCTTGGTCTTGAAATTAAGCAAAATAAGAGCACTAGTCAATCACCACCTATCATTACTGTCAATCACGGACCTACCACCAAAAAATTTTGTATTTCCAGGAAGTTTTTTTATTAAAATTTAAGACCAAGTCATCAAATTTAAACTTATTTACTTAATTTCTTTTATTCAGTCAATTTTACATATTTTAATCTCAATTAATTACAAACACAAAGTGTATTTCTAAAGACAGATCGGTATCTTTCATTACAATCTAATTTTTTAATTATTCTAACTAATCGCTTTTGAATTACAAAAATATTTTGAATTTGACAATCCTTTCCCCAAAAAATGATTACATACAGGATTCAAAGTTAGCAAATTACAATATTCTTAGAGTTTTTCGTGTATTTAATAATATTATAGTAGGTATTTGTTAAAATAATAGAAGAGTTAAATTACAAATAAAGAGAGCGTTTAAGTATATCTATGTAAATATTAGCGAAGTTTTTTTTTGAAGATGTGGGATAACGAAATTTTGAAAAAATATATTATTTATAACAACATTAATTAAAATAAAGACTTAATTAAAATATTTACTAAAACATTTCCAAACATTTTGTTAAAAGAATAACGTAAAATAGCAGTTAACCTTTGTGAAAGACCTTTTATATGGAAAGCCCAGTCTAAATATTCATTAATTCGTACCCCTAAAAATTTTGTACTTTGGGTCGATTTCTGATGGATTTTTATCAAAAATCTCGAAAACCACCTAAGATATTACAATACATTTTGGTATATGTAAACTACTACGATATGAAAACACATATTTCTAATCCAAAAAATGTTTTCTTTCCCAAAGCAGTGGCGTCGGTACAGTCGCGCCTCAATACAATTTTAACCAAAAAATATGTTACGCCATTGAGTGTTCCAAACAATTGATGTATTATTACTTATTATATAATTTTAAACAAAAAGTTCTCTGTCATCTTTTTCCTAAAATTTACCGTTTGAAAGAAAATAATTAAAATAATAATCATTTCAGAATCGACAACATTGCTAACTTGAATTTAGTTAAACGATTTTTGTTTAAGAGTAAAGTCTAGCGATGCATTCACCAATTCATTTTTTGTTCAGTATTTCTTATCCTTTTCGCTTCATTTAAGAGCGGACAAATAATCGCCTTTTTTTCGAGGACACGTCTGTGCGCCGGATGCACTTAGGCCAGGTTTCGCTCATCGTGCAAATAATCGTGCTTGTGCAACCATTACCTACAGTTTTGAACTTAAGAAATTTTGATTAATGAATTAATAAAAGCATGTGTGTGTTTATTACTTTATAAATTCAAACTTCCTCAACTTTAAATTTTTAAAAAATATATTACTGTTTGTCAGAAAATTTATTAATCTTGAATACATTGCCATTTCAAATAATTTTGAAAAATCTGTCAATGAACTTATGGGTCTAGAATTATCAATTTGAGGGTGATACAGACCTTTTACTGGTTTTATTAGTGCAACTTTCAAATTTTCACGGAACATACCATACTTAAAAGATTAATTAATTATATTATGTAAAAAATAATGTTTTTATGCACACTAATAGAAAATTTACAATGCTGGTAGGAATTTCAGAAAAACCGGAACTATGTTATGTTATTATACCGTAGTATATGTAAACATATGTTATTACAGTTAAACGGGATACTCGATACGTTCTTCATGAGATCAGTTCATCATACTCCTTTTTCTTTTCCTTATATTGGTCTTTATAATTTTGATGATGTAATAATGATGTGACAACAATAATACTTCTTAATTTCAAATTATACTGATTACAAAAAAAAAGATAAAATGAAATGACGTCACAGAATGGAATAGATTTACCAAGAAGTCCACTAATGAATAGGGCTCAATGTCTATTAACACTTTTTTAAATGTTTTCTTTCACTCTGACACACTAGTAATTGAATAAATATTATTTGGCAGTTTGTTGTAAAATTTGATGCACATGTAATAAGGATTTTTTTCTGTGACAATTAAGCGGTGACGACGATATAATAAGTTATTCGTCCTTGTACAATTACTATGAACATTTACAGTTTCAAATTTCAATTTCTTATTTCTAAACAAAAACATTAAATACGCAAAAATATAAAGACCACATACTGTTAATAGGTATATTCATTTATTTAAATGCAAGAATCTAGAAAGCTCATTTTATTTATTAACCTTACTTTTCTTTTTGTATTACAAAAACCCTTTTTAGCTCAAAGCTACTTACTACCCCAGAACAGTATGCCATATCGCAGGACAGATTCAAAATTTTCATGGTATAGAATTTTTAAGGTGTTTAAGTTCATATAGTTAGCCAATAATTTCATTCCATAACCTATACTACCCAGTTTCAAACACAAACCATTTATAAGGTTGCTCTATGATAAAAATTCTTGGGTATTACCAAGAAATAAAAAAATAGCTAAGAATTTTGTATTATTTCAAATTACAATTTTGTCACATACACTGACAGTGCCGGGTTCACTTAATTTATTTTGTTTAGTCCTGAAAAGAATTAATTTAGTTTTCTCATCATTTAAAATTAATTTATTTTGTGAAAACCAGTATACTCCCCTGAGCTATACCAATACCGTTTTCTTTAACTTTGATTTCTCTGCTACCGTCCTGAACTTTTTTTGAACTTTAGATGGAAATACTGTTGAAATATATTAATACCTAAAATTATTCATAAATACACGCCACTGTCCATTAACATAACTTATTTCAACCTCATAGACATTTAACCAGTCCTGCTTACTCAGACAGTGCAGAAATTCATTTTTGATATTATTTCTAAAAAACTTTCAATCAAATATACGTCACAACAGAAAAGTAATAAAAATATATTATATCGATGAATATAGATCAATATTATGATCATACAAAATAAAATAGATAATAGATATGGGCTATAGGTATATTAAATTTAAAAAATAAAAACAAAAAACCAAAAAAAAAATCATATAAGTATAAATAAAATGCACAGTATATTAGTAAACAAGCACTTTAAAGTTACAAGAGTTATTTCAATTACTCAAAATGGGTTTACGTAAATAAATAATTTAAAAAAAAAAAAAAAAAAAGGGCATTATAGGGCAACAACCACAGAGGAAGGACCAAGTATGGCATCGGCTGTCTACGCAGTAGGCCTTGGCACCAACATCGACGATGCATTCCGTCGATAGAGCACCCACAGCTACGGCGTGCTTCAACCATTCGGCCAATGGACCCAACCGCGCGTTGGCCCACCATCTAACCATTGACGACACGACAGGACCGTACCCAGGCATGGACTTTATTTTGGTGTAGTGACCAAGTGCAAGCGAAAAGTGTTTAGGGACAATTAAGATATTTCTTTCTATATAAAGTTTGTTTGTTTTGTTGTTGTTTGATATTCAATGATATTTTTTTCTCTTTATAAATTTAATACATTTATTCATAAAAGAAGGGAAGTGGAGCCAACTTTTGAGTAAATATTAGAATTTTTTTTCATACACTTCAATTTTTTAAAGTAAATAAGGTAACCTCTACTTCCTTTCGGCCATCGCTGGGGGCCAGCTCTTTTAAGACCGGGGGATGTGTCACGATAGGGAATCATAAGATCATAACATTTCATAAATCAATATATTTTCCATTTTAATATTTTAATCATTATTCGCGTTTACCGCCGGCCATTCAAGGCAACATGAAACCGGCGACGAGTTTATCAAACAAATCTAAAAAGTTGCAATTATGAAATGCTATATGTATATCCCGATCTAGCAATTATGGTGGCGTCGTCAAGTCGGCAGAACCAAGGTATACGACCTAAACCCGTGGTCTTACAAAAGGGGGAAAATCGCTGACTTGACGAAACGACACATGGTTGCTAGAGAAACGATCGGCGGGCACTAGTGTTCGAGTCCGTGACGCATCCACGTCGAAATATGTGAATTTTTGTTGGTCCAAAATCTCAGCGATGAATCCAAATTTAAGTAAGTATAATTTATTGCCAACTGTTTTATAAAGGTCTAAATCCAAGTTTGTTATTTTGATTTTCTTATAAGCCCTTCAGGTGATTGTTAATTTTATCATTTCAATAAATTTGTTTTCAAAACCGTTTTGTTTTTCTGATAGTCGCCAAGGTCCCGCGCTACCTTACGTCCCTCGTCATACCCTAAAATCTGGGCGTGACAATATTAACTGTTAAATTTTGGCGAAATTTTTCTTGCATTCAAAATAACGCGTTTTGTATTTTTATTGCATTACAATTGATTGATTTACATTTTCTTATTATGTTCTAAAATTACATATATTCTTGACTTTCCATTTCCTACCTTTTTACCGTCCCTCGTATCTACCATACCAAAATAAAATACGCTGCTTTAGATGTCGCCGGATTGGAAAGCCTAATGGCGGTACCGCGTCTCGTGTGGGTGTCCATTTCTCCCAACTAGAAAATTCCCAATTTGGTAAGTCGATTTGATTTTTCTGGTTTTACTTTATAATTAAGATACATATATACTTATTTTACCTATAATAAACGTTGCTGGAACTTGTGGTGATCCCTGACCGGGAAGATCTAAGCGTGGGGTAATTAAAGCCAGCGCAACCTATGCTATTACAGTTTAAGTTCTTTTATTTTAAGTGGCTAATACCGCCACACATCCACACATACTGAATTTATTACAGTTAAAAATTCCACCCTGTATACTCACCTATGCTTACACAATTTTAAATTACCCCAACAAAAATGATCGTTCGATATAAAAGATGTAAATTTTCTCATATTATGCAATGCGTTTTCTCTTATTTTAAGTAAACTTTTTATTTTCTTAGTCAGCAAAAAATAAAAGGCGAAAACTTATCGGCACTAACGCAGTTTTTTGTACGCCACCCACGCACGAATACTGAAAAAGTATTGGCTTATCCCCGATTAGGACCTTTTTCGAGATTGATGTTCTGAAACTTAAGCGTTTAGGAAAACATTTATCGATGTTTTTGATATTCAAGAGTAGAGTGAAAAATATATGTGTTCTCTCAAGTTTTCGGGGCTATTTTTATGCAGCAGTAAGGCCCGAATCCCGAATGGCCTAATTAAAAACGGCTGGGATTTGAAAATCTTTTATTCTGCTTGTTTAATAACCAAATCGGTGTTCAAGCAGCCTATTTACACTCTAAATAATAGCCTAGTATACCATACCAAAATCTTAGTTTCCGAGACAAGAAAAGTTAGTTAAAATAGCCTTAAGAAAAAATTTAGTAACGGATACTATATTTTGTTGCTTGACCGGTTCCAGAATTGGTTACTAGTGACTTTTGTCATTGGCAAACTACCTGTTTATTAGTTCTAAGAGTATATTGGTTACTAATAATAATTTTGTTATTAATTACAAGAATGATATTTATGTAGTCTGGACAATCTTCAATAGTACTAGTAACATATTTTATTCTTAGAGGAACCAGATATGTTTATTTTTTTATTTTGCCGTTAAGGAAAAAATAAAATTCCAAAAGCAGCATGATATAATTTTATTGAAAAATTAGATGTATACATAAATCTCAATTTGGCCATTTGAGTCCTATACTTCCTTGTAATTTATTTATCGAGTTTCTTGTTTATTGCTTTCTCATTCATCTCTCGGAATTTTAAGCTTTTTCAGTAATGTTCATATTTTCAATAAAGATCTATTGTTTTCTGGGTCAGACCGGGTTAAATATTTTTATAGTCAAGCTGAAGAGTAACGACAAAATCTTTCTTGCAAAATGCATTTTTTCGTAAGAAGAAACAAATAATCTTAAACAAAAATATAAAATGCAAAAACATTTCCAAAGAAGGTTAAAATAATTTCTGCTCTTATTTATTAATCGACAAAGAGCAAAAATACATTATTCTACAAAATACGGTGTGAATCCATGCATGATAATAAATCGACCAATAAGATTTTAAATGTCATTGTAGGTTTGAATAATTAAAATATGCACATTTATAACTTTTACGAAATTTTAATATTAAAAAAAATAATTAAAATTTTTTTTACAAAATAACATACAATAATCTAAGTTAACTAGAAGATGTTTGAATTACAAGCCTTTAGCAACATTACACTGCTCTTGTCCATGAACAATCACCGGTTATACAAATTGTCGTTTTGACCGTACGGCCTAACATAAGTGAATAAGTAGTCTGGAGTTTTTCGTGTCATATTTCCATATCTCCCATAAAAATCCCCACCCTAAAAAATAATCACATACTAATGCACTATTACACTTCGAAGACCGTCATAAATTAAACAAACATAACAGGTAAGTCGCGGCTTGACAGAGGGTAGTGGCTGAAGAGACACCGTATCGCGCCTGTTCAGTTATATGAACTAGGTAAGCTAATATCTGTTGGAATAAATAAAAACATGAAGTCTTTCTCCACTGGTTTATTAAATAGTTAAATTTAAATGTGGTAGATATTCTACATGTTTCGGGTGTAGTAACACCCATCATAAGGAATAAAATATAAAGAAAAATATTTATAAGTGAGAGGAACAGACCTAAAGGGTGAATGGTAGTGAACCTCGATGGAGCTCTCATCGAGCCATGGAAAATCAAATATTGAGAAATGGGATAATGATTAAAAAATTGGTATGATTAAGTCTTAACACTGACCATGAGCAACAGGTAACAGTGGTAAGAGGAGGCCCGTTTGGGCAAAGAGAAAAAATTAAGAAATGTAAGAAAAGTGGAGATTCACAGGTCAAGAACTTTCATCCCGGAAACTATGAGGAGAAAGAAAAGTTGTTTATTTTTTTATATAAAAAAATAGTTAAGAGGTAAAATAGTAAAGGTATTAAACTGATGTATGAATCTGTAATAAGAAATTGTTGAGTAAAATACATTGAAATGGTTATTTGAATAATTTATTCGAAAACCCCAACACCCACTGGGGTTCCAGTTCGTTCATTCGGGCTTGTTCCCCTAATTTTCTTTTTTGCTATGAAGTCCCTCTTTTTTGTGTATATAAGAGAGATTTTTTCGAATAAATTATTCAAATAACCATTTCAATGTATTTTACTCAACAATTTCTTTTATTCTTTACAGATTCAAACATCAGTTCAATACCTTTACTATTTTACCTCTAAACTATTTTTTTATTTAAAAAAGGTTAAATAAACAACCTTTCTTTCTCCCCATGGTTTCCAGGATGAAAGTTCTTGACCTGTGAATCTCCACTTTTCTTACATTTCTTAATTTTTTTCTCTTTGCCCAAACGGGCCTCCTCTTACCACTGTTACCTGTTGCCCATGGTCAGTGTTAAGACTTAAGCATACGAATTTTTTGATCATTATCCCATTTCTCAATATTTGATCTTCCATGGCTCGATGAGAGCTCCATCGAGGTTCACTACCATTCACCATTTAGGTCTGTTCCTCTCACTTATAAATATTTTCTCTTTATATTTTATTCCTGATGATGGGTGTTACTACATCCGAAACATGTAGAATATCTACCACCTTTTAACTTAACTATTTAATAAACCAGTGGAGCAAGACTTCATGTTTTTATTTATTCCTATAAATTAACTCCACTTTAAGAATGGACTATTTCTTCAAAAATAATATCTGTTGGTTGCAATAGGCCAACTTGGTAACCAATACTAAAATAGGAACAATATTTAGTTTCCAAAACTGAAGAATTTTGTTAAAACCATCCAAGTAATAGCAACAATTGGTTCGGTAAACTAAAAATAATTGTTAGGTATATTAAGGTCTATCTAGCAAGATTGAGCAACGGACAATGATAAGTAATCACTTCACTTTCGTAATAAAGTAATCTTATTGCTAACTTGAAACAGCATTTTAGGAAACCTACCCTTAGGCTGGTTGCAAAGATTACGCTTACGTAGCAATAAGAGAAGTGACAAGTTAATTTACAGAATCTTAAATATGATTTGCAACAGAGTTAAGAAATACCTTCAGGCAACATAATATATATAGCTATTCCAAATACACGAAGTATAAATCGACTTACTGTATATATTATATGGAATTACATACTCTGGGGAGTCATTATACTATCTCCAATATCAAAACTTAGTGGTTTGTACTTTCTCCTACGTTATTCGAGACCTCAAACAATCGGGTGCAAGTAATTTTAAAAACTTTTTAAGTCAGTCAATCATCAAATTTGGTCTCATTTTAAACTAAAATGTTTATATCCGGTATATCGACTTTAAGACATTTAACACCCGTATTCACTAAAGGAATTTAAATTTAAACCCTCGAAATATTATAAATATTACAGTCTTCCAGTTATATTTTCATCGTGGGATTATTTTCATACGTATATGACTCTTTAGTGTTAATTGGATTTTTTTTAAATTTAATCGTTTTACAAATAAATAATTTTACCGGGATGTTGTTGCAAATATAATTTTAGTTCTATAAAGAACAAATTTAGTTTTAAATTCCTTTTTTTTATAAAAATTTAAAGAAAACCAACTAAAATATTTTAAATACAATGTACAGTGTAATTCAAGAATTTAAAAGAAGTGGGTATTGGGGATTACCGTAGGGACATTGGGACCGGAATATTTCTCTAAGAGAATAAATTTCACCGCTTAAAGAATTGAGGCTCAGAGGGCAGTATAGAAACAAAATATACGAAACACTAGACTTATTTTCAAGTACTCTATACAATTCCAAGAGTTTGCCCCATACTCACCAAACCTAAAAATCCTATATAAAAACTACATCAAGAGTCTTGTAATATAATTTTGTTATTTCTGGATACCGGATTCATTTCGGAAATTCATATTTTTAAAATTAAACGACCAAACATTAATCACGACAAAAATGAACAAGTCAATTTTCGTTATTTAGATTAATTAAAAAATACAACAAGAATGCTGAGACGGGTCATTTGGTTTAATTGGTTAACGGCGTTTAAAAATTTAGTAAACCAATAAGCATCCAGCTTTTTAAAACTTTTATAAGCAAGTTATTTCTTTACATATTAAAGTCTTTTGGACAGCATTGTCTTTATTTGTTTTAAATCACAACGTTTTCACTGCTGATTATCTCCAGTCGTCGTCAGGTGGATATTATATAAATGAAGATGTAAAACTGGTAATGTGTCACGTTTGTAAATAACGCCATAAAGAGAAAAACAAATGACAATTTTCTTTATCGAATATCTTTGAAAGCACTCGAATTTTTTTTAAGTTTTTTAAAGGTATGCCGCCCATTTATATACAATATAATTTTTTTTATCTATAATACAATACTACTATATTGCATTATTACTTTATTAGACACTTAGTATACGAAACTGCATTAAAAAATTTCATCTCGAATTTAAGAAACATATCATGGCACCTGAAAGATGAGACCTTATAATCAATTTATGATAACAAAAAGTAATATGAAATAAAAATGAACACTAACGAGAATTTTCAGTTTTTTCGGAATATCTTTGCAGGTACTGAATATTTTTTTAATTAGTCAACGGCTTGTTAGTTGTCTTCGAATTGAGAAACTTTGCCCTATATAACCTTTGCTGTATCTTTTACCGTGTACGAGATCCCAATAGTGAGCGCCGAATTTGTAATAGCCTGTATGCCCTTATTATATTATTTTCCTACGACTACCTATGAAAATGGGAAAACAGCACGGTTAATTTGGCTAGAAAGCGTCGTATATCACACGCGTGTTGAAAAAAAGGCACACTATTTCATTTAAACATATGGTGCCAATTTGACAAACCACCCCTATTAAAAAAAACTTATTTTAAAAAGCAGTAATTGTAAAGTGTTTAACCTATTATGTATGTATTTGTCGAGTGATTTAGAATTAGAGTGTGAAAATACGCCATCTGAAATTGTAAAAAATGTTAATAATATACTGGAAAATCTATTCAAATCGCGCTGAAGAAAGTGTCATGTATTAAACAACAAATCTTTATTGGTATCCATAGGGAAGAGAATAGGGCTCTAGCCTACAGATCGCAAGGTCACAGGTTCAAATCCCATCAGGAGTATTTGACTTTTTTTTTATAAAATATTAATCAATTTATAAAATTAATTTGAATTGAAATCTTCCTTGGTGAGTGGATTTTTTAAATGTATGTTTAATGCATCTTTTCTTGATTAAATTTAAAATTTCTTATTCTGGTTAATCTAGAAGTCAATCCAGGATTATTTCTTTCTTTAATGTATGAAATATGAAAAAATAAAAAAGTTTAACTACAAATAAAGGAAAAGCCTATTGACAAACTATGAAACCAGATATTAAGTGGAACATAATTCTAAATCTGCTAATTTCAACAACTTTTTTTCACAAATCAAAGGCTTTTTTAATGTTTCTTTGTGGTCTTAGGAAAAATAATGTACATTACTCGTGTAAAAGTAATTATTCTCAAACTCGGTGAATTTCCGCACTCGGCTAACGCCTCGTGCTAAATATCTCATTTTTTGAAAAGTATCACTCTCATCACTTGTTATGTAATATACTAAGGTAGGTGCGGTAAATATTGTCATTGTTCCTAATATGGTCACCCCTTGTTACACAGCTAGTAGCGATGCTGCAAGTAGGTGGCAGCAGTAACAGGTACTTTGATTTGCCAGCGTTTCGTTTTTTATTCGGCGGTTTTAGTCTATGCTAAACGTCCGACATAGGAGCACGCCATTTCTTGTCCGCGTTATAAGCAAATTTACTTTCCACGTTGCCTACGCAATCTAAACTAAACTTTTCAGGATTTTTGTTATTAAGTACAGGTAAGTACACTCCAGTGGTTCTTGTTTTATGAATTGCATGAATTATTTCAACTTTGTTTCTAGGTTAAGGATTTTTTTTCTGTACGTTATTTGTTCCTAATATTGCCATGTAAAGAGTAAACAGTAAAGCCCAGCAAGTTACCAAAGATTTGTTCCCGTCAAAACCAAAGTTAAATTCACGCAATGTTGACAGAAAAGCAACGAGCAGTACAACAAAAGAATCGGAGAAAGAATCGTGGTTTTGCTTCGTTTGTGACACCTGCACTAAAGAAGATAGTTTGCTGTTGATATGTTCACGAGTCCTGTGTAGGCCTAACTAAGGATGATAAAGAAAAGTTCATCTGTCTTCTATGTTCTTGAGTTATATTTTTTTAGAAAATTTTGTTAGTTCCATATGTTGTTCGATAGTTCCTAATATTGACATAGGGTGACAATAATAGGGAGAGCTGTTATCCTAATATTGCCATTCTCAACTTTTACAAACACGTACAATATCTTCATTTCTATTCAGTTTTTTGAGGTAAATAAAATATATGATATAAACAATGCATTTCTTTACTCGTACCCAAATTTGTATTTGTTTATGAATAAAAGTATAGGATTTATTCACAACCAAACGTTAAGGTGGCAATATTTGGCTTACTTACCTTATTTCAATGCTTAAAATAATAAACTGTCATTGCACGTATGGGTCAGTATTGTACCATGCATTATTATTGACATTTTTATGTTACACAATTCTTTAAGCCGAATAATTGCTTTAAAATTCAATATGCTGTGCCAGTCTTAAAGATTTTTATTTTAGATTTATTTTTAATATTAATGAAAAATATCTACACAGATAATGTGAAGGCGCTTTAAGATTTCCCTAAACAGCGCTTCTTAAAATATCATTTCAAATTAAGTAAAATTAACTATTAAGGAAAGATGGATTTTAAAATCCAATTATCCTTAATGAAAAAGAACGGTCCTGAATGGCCAATTTGGGAAAATTGATTATGGCTGAGCGTGCATTTTATTCCTCTACTTTTTTAGCTTAGAAAAACTTCGCTAAGATGAGCTTGGAATAATTGCATTTATTTTTTCAGTTATTTGTCAGTGCTGTAAGTTCACAATTTTTGTTAATAGCATGGAGTGAAAATATAAACTCTTCTGGAATTAAATGAAATACCTGGTAGAAGTTGGGGAATGTTTCTCAGCACAACTCTAGAAAATGTTTAGCTAGCTCAACGTTTAGAGGTACCACAGGATTTTTAAAAATCGCATTTTTCTTTAATAATCAATTTTTTATTGCAATTTTGTTTTATTTTGTCCTAAATACTGATAGAATATCTACACACTTCTTGGTTAAGTAGCCAAGCCAGAATACTGGCATCTATTTCGATTTACAAATTTAAAAAACCGCCAAACTTCTAGCAGTAAATAAACTTATTTTGACAAATGTAAGAAGTGAGACACAGTTTTCCTTAAGTAAATATATTAAAGATTATTAGGTTCTACATAATATGATATAGCAATTTAAAAAAAAAAGGAAATATTACCTTCATTCAAGATGAAATTAAGAAACATTTTATGTCATTTAACATTAGCAAAGAGACGGATTACCAAAAACAATATAGAGCAATAATACGAAGGAGTCTGCGACGAGATCTGTAATTTTTGAAAAATAGGAAGGCGAAGACATTCTTGGTTTTCAAATTAAAGCATTTGAAAAAATTTCGAATAGGCTAAAACTTAAATAAGAAATAAGTATAATAAGAAGTATACATGAGTTGTTACAGTTTCAAACGGTGGTTACTACCGATATCAACGCCGTTTCGATAGGGCATTGAATTACGACGTACTTGGTATTTTGCTTGCATAAAAATGGTCAGTTCATGTAGGTAGCGGCATCTAGGTTAGTTTCACATAAGTTGGTACTCTGTTTGTTCGAAACTATCGTCACGTGATTTATAGTGTTGCCGGTCGAGGCAATAATTACGAATATTCCGTAGAGAATCGCAAGAAGTGCTGCGCATAGCGAATTGGGACATTGGGTGAGGAAAGAAAGGGGCACCTAGAATATGCCGAAACAGGATGACCGATTTGGGAAAAAATGTAGTAGCAAAGGATGATGACAGTAGGTAGTAGTAGCTATTAAAGGCATAATGTACGTAGGCAGATTTGGATCGTAGGCAGGAAAGTCAGAATGAAGAAATGACACCGTCGCTTTTCAGGAAAAAGATCGAGTAAAACGATGACCTAGGCGCCTAGGCCTATTTCACCTTTGGCAGCAGTACACCATTAGCGACTAAGATACTTAATCGGCCGGGAAAAGGGGAAAGAAAGGTTTCCTTCCACGTGGCGTGGGATACGCAGTGCCGATAAGTGGAAAATAAGTTCAAAAGGTTGTTATATCGCTTGGGTTGAAGAATAGCGAGAACTTAGCCCGTTCTAGGGATTAAAAGTAGGAAGTAACCATCGATTTTTTTGGGAAGGTCATCAAAGGTCATAAACGTTTTTTTTATCTGTAGAATATGGGTGACCACGCGGCCATTTCAGTAAGCATGGCTTGCTAGAATACCGAAGTCACAACCGAGGTTGCAGTGAGCAGACCTACAACAAAATGCCAGTTACAAAGAGTACACCATGGGAAAAATGCCAACTCCCAGTGGCCTATATTCAAGAAATGTGTAATGTGCAAGCCTACACTGTTCTGTCTACAACCTATCGTTCACCGTCCATGTACTATGTGTGTGTCCAGTGACCTGAGACACTGTGGCTTCAGGGGTTTCGCCAACCTGGAGACCCCATCGTAACATCTGGTCCGAAGCTATATTGTGAACGTCGTATACGTTTTATAAGGTATTTAATTTAGCTATAGTAGTCACGTTTCTCACCCCGTAATGCAAGGTACGAACGTTTTGTTTATAGTATACTTCTTCGGGTAGATATGATAGCTTTTCATGACCTCTCACGCGGGCCAGGGGTCATGTCAATTGCAATACCATATAGTTTAGTGTGGTTTAAACCTGCCTCATTCCCCTCGATATAAGCTTTTATAGGTAAATGAACAACATTTCTTTTTACTACTGAAGAGTTATCGTTCTAGAAAATAATTGGTAATATTTGTGATATTAAATTTTAAGTAATAGAATGCTCAGTTTTACTATTAACATATATCAGCATTGGTTATTAAAGGCCTGAAAAAACAAAGTCATTCGTTTATGAAATAAATTTGTTTTTTATTATTGCATCAATATACCCCAGCACCCTTCAAATAATAGATGTCACCACGACCCTATCCGGCTGTTACAAGCAAGGTAGCTTGTCTGTCAATTAAACATATTCGTTAATTTTTGCGGCCATAGGTGACACACTATAATAAATTTTTGCACGGGCAGACAAAGAGGCTAATATCCAGGATGCCTCATAAATTAGACCATCATTGGAAAGGTCTGGAATCTCCGTGGCAGAGTGTAGAAAAGAAAAAAAATAACCCTTTTTTTACAGTGATAATAAGTTGAGAGTGGAAGAAGAAAATAAAAATGTATATACTCTAAAGATGAGTTGGTCGCTCAAGCTAATTTTATGTTGCTAGATAGATTATAGTATACGTAACAATAATCTTTAGTTTCCCGAACCAATTGTAGCTATTACTTGGTTGGTTTAAACAAAATTATTTAGTTTCGGAACCTAAATATTATTCTTAAATGTATTATAGTATTAGTAACCAAGTTGGCATGTTGCAACCAACAGAATTTCTACCAGTCAGGTGGCAGCAAACATTTAAGAAAGCATGAAAATTAAATTTTAAACCACCTGAAAGTGCCTTATACTATAAGGTAGTATTTCGTCTAAAACAGTTGGATTATAAAATACAGTCAGATTGCATGTAAAGTTTTTATTTCTTGGTAGAACTATGCAATCTGATTTGTATTTTATCATCTAACTATGTTAAACGAAATACAACATTATAGTATAAAGCACTTTCAGGTGGTTTAAAATTTAATTTTTATGCTTTCTTAGATGTTAGTTTACCTAATTCACACAACTAGTTTAAATATGTATCTTCATCAAGCACATACACTCCGGAACAGATCTGGTTTTTGGCAACATTGCATACGCGAGAGAGCGCGATTTACAGGATTGTCCCGTCAACCCTCATTTTCATTTTATGTTTGTTGATTTATGCCGGCCGGTTCAGTTTTGCAGTCTTCATCTAAGAACGCTTGTGTAGTGCATTTATGATTGGTTTTGGCCTTTTAAGCAGCCCGGTGACACTTTTTATGGGATATATGAAAATATGCGACATCACGAAAAACTCCAGACTATTCATTTAAGTGATCAACAAGACCATTTCTTTAAATTTTAAAAGTTCATGGACAAGAGCTTCGTTTTGCTAAAGTTAAATGTAATTCAAACATCATTTTGTTAACTCTAATTTGATCCAATATTCATATTAGAAGATTGTCAAGATAACATTACTATTGTGTAGTCACGCCGCGAAAACTACCCGTTTTTCGTAGAGTGACGGTTCAGGAAGGAATAAAAACTAAAATGAAAACTATTTCTCGTTCTTTATTCGGCTTTTGCACATTTTTTTAATTCGTTATTACAATATACGCGCTACAAAACGATTAATGTTTTAACATTCGATATTTTTCAAGCGATAGGTTCAAAAACCGCCATTGTAATGTTTTTATATCCCCATTAGAGGGGTCTCGATAATATTATCTTCCTCGGGCTGCTCTTTCATTGTCATTATTCACAGTCCCCTTGACTATATTAGTATATTGTCCTCCTATCATCCCGCGGTATAGCCACAGCGCCGACCTATTGTTTCTCTGTGGCCTGGATATACAGCGTTGACACCAAAAGAAAAATAAAGATGTTGCCAAATTTACAAGAAATCCACCTTTATCAAAAAAAAACCGAACCCAATATTAAAATCAAATGGTTCTGACAACTATGATTCTTGTAATATTCAACAAATATACTCTTTCAACTAAAATACAGGCAGTTTGCTAAGGACAAAAGTGACCGGTAACCAATGCTGGAATCAGTCTGTCAATAAAACATAGTTTCCGTTAGTAAATTTTCTCCTTAGGCTATATTAACTAACTTTTCTTGTCACGGAAACTAAGACCTCTTTATAATTATAAAAACGGTAAAGATAGATGGGGATAACATTGTTTCTTAAACATGTTTAGCATTAATAGATCAATACAAAAGGATGGTCAATTGTTTTTAATACGTAGGTCACTATAAATTCACTGGAAAAAATAAATTTTACCATAGTTAATATACTTCTTTACAACGAACCCACTCTTTAAAAATACTCTCCCTATTTTTTTTTTTTTTTTGAAAACTTTCCTGTTAACTAATTTCAACTGAAATGGAATCAAACCGAAGTCTCATGACGCAAGATCGCCGCTATAAGGAAGGCGATACTGAATAGCCGAAACGTTGCATATGCCACGCAGCATTAAGTATCAGAAAACATAAAACACAAAGTCACAGTCTCAACAATTATTGAAAATTATATAAAGGTTTTTGAGAAATGAGTAGTACATTTCTTTGATTAAGTATCAGGTGTGTCCTATTTAACGAAATAACACTGCTCCCAAAAACCTGAGAAATGCTTCTCTTAACGCCATAATGAACTTAATTAAGAAGCTGGAACTACTGCGAGAAATCAAATTATAGTTGTTAGCCGCACAATAAACCTACCTGTCGCAATGGAGAGTTATTATTTTTCAACCCAGTCACAACCCACACCTAATATTTGTAATTATAAGAGAGTATTTATTTTTTAATCAAGTGAAATTTTTCAACCTGCTTACTAAGATGGACCAGTTAACACACCAAACGACTTGACCAAGGAAGTAAAACTTAGTTTTAGACTAAAAATTTTAATCCACACAATACTATTATGTTCAACAACCAAATTAAAACAATATTTTATAACTAATGATGGAAAGCGCGGATTGCTTAACATTTTTATTAAAATGGCAATTTTGCATTCATATTTCACAGAGACTAGATGAAAGAGGAATACAAAGGTCATTGAATAAATGATGCCATTTTTCATCCGTCCTTTTTTTTAGGCTGAAGCAGAAATTTACCATACGCCGGGTCATTCCAAACTAATGTGACAATAATAGGTCCATAGATAATAAAGCAATCTGTGAAAATTAAAACGACAAACCAGAGAAAATAAGTTTTCGCCAAATTTTTTTTTTCTGATTAGTTGTTGAAATTACAAAAACTACAGGAGAATAATCCTATTATTTGACCTATTATTTCTCTGTGCGACAGCGCCGAGAAAAGAGTTTTTAAATAAAAACCAAAGTTTTTGTTTAACTTTTTCATCTTCTTGTCGTCTTGCTTTTTGCCCCGTCATGAAATTTACCTCTCTTTTGGGAGAGAAACCGACCCCAACCTTTTTTTTCTCAAATTGAATGGCCGCCACGATCGCCGGACATTAATCCTCTGGATAATTTCCTTTGGAGTCACCTAAAAACCAAAGTTTACGCAACAAAACCAGAAAATGTTGAGGAAGTTAGGCAACGACCTATACAGGAAATTCGCCAAATAACCACGAAAATGGTATATAATGTCAAGAATGAATATTACTTTAGATTAGGGTTTTGTCAAGAAAAAAATGGTCAACATTTCCAACAATTTTTACAACAAAAAAAATTGCGTCTAGATTACCGAAATGCAAAAGTAAATAGTAAGTGTTGTTTATGCCCTTTTCAACGAAACACGAAAAAAGGTTGAGGGGTGGGTTGTACCCCCCAAAAGAGGGGTAAATTTCATGACAGAATGAAAAAAGTGTACCAATTTAAAAATCAGTTCAACATAATATAAGCAACTCCAAGATGAATAAAGCTTGAAAAAGTACGACAAAA
This sequence comes from Polydrusus cervinus, assembly GCA_935413205.1. Classification (NCBI taxonomy): domain Eukaryota; kingdom Metazoa; phylum Arthropoda; class Insecta; order Coleoptera; family Curculionidae; genus Polydrusus; species Polydrusus cervinus. Next base: position 52,675,494 of record OW284514.1, read on the forward strand.
CGTACGAAACGTCGTTACAAATAAATGAGTTGTTTTTTGTGTAACCTTGTAAACCCAAGAATTACCACATAAAAAATAAATTAAAAAATAAGGACACCCGTATTTCTGTATTTTCTCCGCAAGTACACAGGCTTTCTAAATTTATTCCAGTTAAAAATTCCACCCTGTATAGTATTTTCTCACTGTTTTAATAATCCGCATTTAAAGTGTATATTAGTTCTTCTATTTAGTGCAATGTGAGAAATTTTAGAAGTTTAAGTTGTAATTCAGGTTTATAACGATTTGTTAATTTATTAGGGTTAATCATTTTATACCAGCCTTGAAATTTTAAGTTAGGTTTAATTTTTAATTTTATTTCTTATATGTTTTCATTACTATCTTAAGTTTTACTTTATAACCAGTAACATTAATGCCATCGCAGAAAACAATGGGTCATGTACCGATATAAAACATAAAAATATTGTGGTTTACGCGCCAGAAAGTTTCTAGTAGTTTTAAAATATGCCGTGTCGGCCCGCGGCAGTCCGATTCTGATATAGTTATTTTTATAGCGACCTGTAAAAAATCTAGTTTCATAATTTATTCATACTACTGTTTTTGATACCGATATTGTCTTACTTAGGGGAGAGTTGCCTACATTGAACTGGTATCAGTGAAAATTCAAAGTTTAGTACCAACCGGCAGTCAATCTCAGATGTCGTTTGATCTGGTGTCATAATATGTGGTGCACCCAAGATCGTGTTTCTAGTGATTCTGTTGTAACTTTTTTACCATCTTACTTAGTGATAATTGTCCAAGCAGATAGTAGTAAGTATCCTTTGGTCTGTGGACATTTATATCATATTTTTACAAATACTTTTCTATATTTTCGACTTCAGGAGATTTCCAAGTGAGGCAAATCTTGATACTGATAACACGTGTGTGTTAAAATCAAACAAGCTAAACAATTTTACATGTTGTTTATTCAATACATATCTTTATTATTTTACAATGATTAGATCCCTAAACATTTACAATCTATTGTTGTTTTTTTCTTCTACAGTAATTAGTCTAAGGAGGAAGGGGATGGGAAGTAAGAAAAACACAATGTAAATAATATTCCTATAGGTACATATCAAGAAAATATTAAGTAAAAATAAAACAATTTTTTATTTATTAAAATCTGAACTGTTCGGCATTTTTTCTTTACAATATAAATTGTTAGTTGATATTGATGAATACAATTTATCAATAAATGTATGCTTATTTATTGATTTTTTACAAAAGCAAAAGAACTGTTTACATTCATGACACAACTGTGTTCCATCACAAAACTGGTAGGAATTGACATTCTAAAATAAGAAAAAATTATAAAATTTTCTCATAGCCCCAAGGTACTGTATCAGTAAATAAATAATTTATAATACGTTTATCGTCTGTTGGACTTAAAGCTATTTTTTGTTGGTCAATAGTGTAAACATTATGTTTAAAAGATTTAATAAGTTTCTGTGAACAAGAAGTATTTTGATTGTTAAAAAGACATTGATAGTAGTCTTCAAAAGTAATTGATTTTAGTGCGGTTGATTTAATACCTTTAGCTTTTTTATATTCCTGTTCCTGATAATTATTTAGAACCTTATATGTGTACATTTTAGATCTTAGTCCAATAAATTCAGTCATAATTTTACCATTATTTTCATCTTTCATTAAACCAATTACTTTCTTATTTTTTAAAGGTATATTATAAACATTATAAGGTGCATAGTCAGAGGTGTCAAACTTACAACCATTTTCCTTAATATGTTTATAGATATCCTCAACAAAAAAGTGATAAATCAATGAATCAGTATCAGTATACAGTAATTTTGCATTTTCACCAAATTTGTTCTTAATATAGTTGTAATGAAAATCGTAAACTATAGTTTTTGATATATCTAAAATTGAAAATCCAGCGTATATCGGTTTATTAAATGTTACATTTATTTTGGACATTTCTATTACAACCATATCATTATCAAAAATGGTAAGACTGTGGAAATTTGGTTTTGAAATATAATAGTTGGCTCCATATCTACCAGACCATTTAGTTACCAGTTTAACGTCTTTATATTTACGAACATTCTCCATTGCTTTACCAAAATTTGCATTATTTATTAATTTATAGAAATTTTTATCATGTTCGTTATTACTTTTTTTCCTTAATTCCGTATTTAAATCAATAAATTTTTTATAGTATGCCGACTGTTTGAATTTAAGAGTTCTATGAATCTTTGTAATTTTTAAACCAAATTGAAGAGCCTGTTTTAGGTTTCTATAATGTATAATGTACTTTTCCTTATTAAATAGAGTTGTTAATAATTTTGGTATTTTAGACTTTGAAATTGGTGGTAGACAACGTTCAGGACAGATAGGTAAATCTTTATGTAATTCATAAATTTCTTTTGGATAGTAAAGGTCCACTTCAAAAATATATCCAATGTGACCATCATCTGGAATATTTAAAATATCTATATTTTCCTGATAAAAATCGTTAACCCAAATAAAATCTGATTGTGGTAAAGGAACAGACATCGCAGCCCCATAAAGGTTATTTACATCGAAATACATTAAATATGAAATGGGTTCATTAGTGTTATATTGTTCCCCCATGTATTTATTGTTTGCTTTACCATATCTGTTAGAGCATTGTGAAACTCCACCTCGTATACCTCGTTCTATAAACATGAACATATCTGGATCAGTCAACAATTCAAGCGTAGTATTTGTCATAATTAAAAATGCATCAAGGGCCAACGAAGGGGTTGTTACGTAATGTAAACAGTCTAGTTGATATGTAGCCTTACACGTTGCTCGAAATTTTTCAAAAATATCAGCAAGTAAAATAACATCAGTTTTAAGATAGAGTTCGGTGTATTCTCTTAAATTTTTAATTTTAAAAGTATTCCAAACATTCCAAGCGTGATTATATTCCTCTACTGATATATTTTCATTGTTCAAAGAACTATAAAAATCTTCCATCTTTGGTAAGCAATTTTCCTCTAATTTCTCCCAACTGTCTAAATATTCATAAGGAAAAACTCCTTTACGTGTTAGCAATTTAAACTCATTAATATTTTCATAATTTTTTTTAGTTATTTTTTTATCATCATCTGGTAAATATGATGCTAATTTTTCTAAACTAGAAGACATAAATCGAAAAGAGTCAATAAAGCGAAAAGAAATGTGTGTATTTTCTACATACTTAGTAAATGATATATATCTTTCTTTATTGATTGGTAATAAAGTTATTTTTCCTTTTATTTCAGTACTTAAGGCTTTAATTAGAAAGTGACTATCATAGCCAGATAAATTATGGAAAACTACTGGTATGTGGTGTGAGTCGGTAAAATTCAAGTTACAACTATTATGAGCCATTCCTCTTATCTTTCCGGTCAAATGACAATGATCAATAACTTTGTCATCATTTTCCTTAAATTTGCAACAACATATATGACAATGTGTTGCTTGTTTAATTTGTTTTTTTTCCTTAGTAGTTAAGGGTGGCATAGAAACAGGGTTACGAAAAATGTTATCAATTTCATCAGCTATCTGTTTAAGATTGTTTATAAACCATGATATACAATTTTGACCGGTATAACTAACAAATTTTGATAAGGTATCATTATAAGAACATTTAAGGTAAAAGGCAATACTACAAGGAATATGTTCTTGCAGTTTTTTAGTGTTTAAATTTACATCTACTACATCATCATCACATTTTTTTAATATGCATTCAAGGTCTGCATAAATTACAAATGGTACTTCTTCTTTATTTTTAAAATTTTTAAACTTTAAAAATCTCTCATCTTGACTAGGCATTGTTACTTTAGTTTCATTTAATTTTTTACAATCGATAGTGTGTTTAGCTAAATTTACTTCAGATTGAAAATGATTTAAACAACGTTCACATAACCATGATTTATTATTAATATTGCCGATTTGCTTGTTTACTAATCTTGACAAATTTTTAATATAAGCGAAATGAAAATATTTGCTATCTAAAACATTTTTATATTCATCATTAAAATTTAAATCACCGATTTCAACATCATTTTCACTATCACTATCATCATAATAAGAACAAGACACCATAAGTAAGTTGATTTTTTTTGGATAATCATTTTTACTAATCATAATGGGAAATAATGTCCTCTTTTCCATGGTGTAGATGTTAATAGAAATATAATTTAGTTTTTCAAATTTAGGTATTTGTTTTAAAGTTATAGGAAAATTGATACCTTCATAAATAATTTCCCTAACCTCTCTGAAATGTGGGTACGAACTGATGGCGCTAGAATTTTTGTTTGGGGGAGCAGGATATAATGCAGACACTATTGACCATAAGAAACAGTATTTATCATTGTTTTTAATATTAATGATAGCTTTAGTTCTTTTAATAAAAGGTGGTAGGTCTACGTAAGTTGAAATACCAACACTTATGGGATTGTAACTATTAATGTTAATTTTTAAATGAATAATCTGATACAGAGCCCATCCACTATCCCTTTCTTGAAATTCCTCCAATTTTGTTAGGATTCTATTTTGAATATTTTTTCTTACCACGATTTTAAGTTAGTAGCGTTGTCAATTATTTCATTTTTCGTGGAAAATGTTTTAATATCAGTTTCAGCATTTTGTGGTTTCACAAAATTTGCAGAAAAAATTGCATTGACTTTAAGTAAAGATTGTTTTAATTCTTTTTTAATTTTAATTGAAAAACTTCTGAATGCCCTTTGGAAAAAAATCTTTGGGTCCTTAATGGTAAAATTGGTTATAATACCAGTTTTTATTCTACCATTAAAAATTGAAACCACATCTTGCCAAACTAAATTTTTTACCAATGTTTTACATACTCCAGATTTACCAAATTTACTTCTTTTACAATTTTTTAACACAGCCTGAAAATGTTTTAAGATTGCCAAACTTGATTCTACTCTTGAAAAATTTTGTATGCATTCCCCCTTATTACAAATACCCCTTTCAATAATGTAAATTGTCTTTTTTAAATTTTTTATCCACTTTTTATATTCTTCAAGTGTTCGAATAATACGACACGCTTTCTCTACATTCCCAATTACATTGGCTACGAGTAGGTCCAAAGTTTCTTTGCTTACTTCTTTCTTTTTGTTAGAACCAAAGGAAGTAATACCACCACTATTACTACTTGTACTAGCCCCCTGATTCCAACGGTCAACCCCTTGAACTTGATTGATATTTTTGAAGGAAGACATGTTGTAGTATTCACTAGAATTAAATTAAAAACAAAAATTAGAACCTGCATGTTTAACCATTAGATGAATTTATACAGAACGATATATATTACCAAAAATTAATATGAAAAACTACTTACCAATAAAAGCTTTAATTCAATTTTAAAATTTTAAATCGTTTGTTTAAATGTATATGGATACACAGTTTGGAACAAACTAACTAACTAACTTCTTTAACAACTTAAAATCAGCTTGTTATCTTCTTATTAGTTTTTGTTATTTTACTCAAAATAGAGATCTGCTGTATTTCTAATTTACTAACAATATTATTTTGTGTGATAAACAAAATTAAGTATTCTAATTATTTACCATAGCACCCCAATATTCTTATCTTTCAGAATAGATAAGTAATCATTTTTAGGATTTTGAACATTTTTAATATTTTATCAAAATTATCGATATTTAACCTTTCACCTTATAAAAATAATCCAGACTTAGAGACGCTGCTGGTAAAATTTTTACAAATCTGCAGGGGAATGTTGAGTAAATTAGACTTTTATATTATGCATTAGCTTTTATGTATGTTCAACAAATAAAATTATTTTAAGATATAGCAATACACCATTTTCTCCTTATAAAAATGTAACATACGTATGCAGATATTAGATTTGTTAAAGTATATATATCGTCAACTTTACTATAACAATTCATAATAAATCTAAAAACAAATTATTTAGTGAAGTGTAGTAAATAATAAAAATGGCTGGTATACCTTCAACGATATTAATAAAATCATTAGACGAGTTGAACTTTCCCCTAGATATGGCCCTAGTGGTCATGAAGGAGCTGTTCAGGTAAGACCATTATTATTTTCTTTACTTAAGGGAATTTGATAAAAACGTTTATTATTATATAATATTTTTTTTAGACTAGGAAGCTTTCATTCTGTGTTCTAGTAAACAAAATTAATTTTGATACTTACTTAAAGAAAAGTTAATATCGGTTTTAAAAAATACAGCATTATCCTAATGTGCTCTATTTTATTACCCCTTTAGTAAAAAGTATTTTTTATTTGATGATTTAGTTTTTATAAGGCATGTGATTTCTTGTATTGTAAACCTTATTAAAAAATGTATTCTTATTTGAAAAGTTAGTACGGACTTCTTATTGTTTTAGATTTCAAGTAAAGGAAATCTGCATAAAGAGGGGAAAGATTTTCATCCGCCTGGGGTATTATCCACGGAATGACGTTCTAAAGAAGAAATTTGGTAATTTGCCTATACAATATGTTGTAACACAAATGGAGGATGAAAAAGATGTCGGTCTATTTGAAACCGCTTTGAAGCGGTACCACTTTAATCTTAAAGACGATGATCATTATGAGTTCGAAAATATACAGGGTGGGTCACCACCCAAAAAGCTAAAACCATCTACCAGCAGCACCAGCACTACTACAAATCAGGTTACTGATTTCTATAACTTAGAGGATGATGATGATGATCAAGAGAGTCAACGTTTATTTTAAAAAAAGTAATTTTATTTAAAATTTTATCTACGGTCTTCAATAATTAAATTTTTTATTAAACAAAAAAGTTAATAGTATGAAAGTGATATTAACGCTTACATACCGGTAGAAATAAAATTTTAACATTCTTAACACCACTATAATATTTTTTCTTTTCACAGGAAATTCTTTTATATAATAGAACAAACTGCGTCACCCCAGACCTGATAAGGAGCGGAATTTGGGCACCACCAAAACTGGAGGAATTAAGCGCTAACCTTGTCAGTTTAATAATAAAAAACCAAAAAAATATTGAAAAATTAGAAGTTTCAAATAACTGTAAAAAACTAATTGCATTACAATATTACAAAAATGGGTTTAAATAAATACACATGTTTCTAGAAAATTGTTTTTTATTTTCCTTTTATATTACATTATCTTTTGATATCCAGCTATTATGTGTATCATTAAAGCCTAACCACTTTACTAATACCTTGCTACCTTTACGTTTTAACACTTTTTCAACTAAATATGCATCAGGATATTTTACTTTCTGTAATTGTTGTTCATAAAAGCCTCCCTTAATATCATGATTATTTACATCTTGTAGTAAATAAGTGGTAGGATTTGTTAATTGAACTTTTTTAATAATAAAAATTTCAGTTGACCAATTAGACTGGTATTTTTTATCAAAAACACCACGTATTTTAGAAATTCTTATATGATCACCAATTTTAAATTTTGGTTTATATGCTAACTTAATATGGTTATAAACAGTTTGAAGTAAATGTTTTTCCTGTTTTTTAGTTACCTCAGAAGGTTTCATACCAATAGTTCTATGTTTTTTATTATTATATTTATGAACAATATCAGGTAACAAATTATACCACTTGTATGAACCAATAACATTTAACTCTTTCCAACGCATACTCTTGAGTGTTCTAATTACACGCTCAACAATAGAAGCCTTTTTTTCACTAAAACTATAATAATGTTTAATTTTATATTTTTTTAAAAGTTGTTGGTACTCCTTTGAGAGAAACTCGGAACCTTGATCTGATTGAAGGAGTTTCGGTGGAGTTGATCCTCTAAGAACTTGTTCCATTGCTGTAGCTACTTCTTTTCCAGTTTTTGTTTTAAGTGGATAAGCCCAGAGATATTTCGAAAAACAATTTATAGCTACCAAAATATATCTATAACCATTATTTTCTTTTGCATAGGGACCAATTTCACAAAGATCAACTTGATAAAGATCATTAAGACCTTTAAGTATTACATGACGTCTCTTAAAATTAATTCTTGCAGGTTTGTGTATTTCCTCAACTATATGTTTTTTTATATTAGTAATAAAATTCGTCATTTTTATTTAAATTTGATTGTTACTTAATAATTATTCAATTATATTTGCCTCACGTAGTTCTTCAATTATTGAATTTATTTCGTTTGTGTGACCTGTATTGCCTGCAGTCAGCGAAGCAAGTAATAATTTGAACCGTTCAACCAGCTCATTTGGATTATCCCAATAGACATAATCAGGCGGATTATTAGAAACTTCCATTAAGAGTCCCTGACCTTGTTTATGTTCTGTGTCATCTGACTCCCTTGGAGTTTGTTTCATTAAAGGTTCAATAATTTTTCTAAACTTCATATTACTTGAATCAAAGTTTTTTTTTACCGCGTTTGTTTTAAACAATATAGTGGCATAATTTTTAGCATCATCTTTCGTGTATACAGATGGAGGATTTTGATTGAAAAGTAAACCATATAACCCTTTAGTCCCTCTAAATTTTTTGCCTGCAACTATCAGATCAGGCCCATCAAAATCAATTCGTTTATTTCCAATTGAAAATTGTTCGATTTCTTTGTCAAATTTAACGCGAAGTTTTCCATCTGAATTGTCACTATTCGGATCTTTAATAAATTTTTTAATATATTTTAAGGGAAGAGTATCATATTGCTCATAATAATCTGAATAAGATTTTTCTTGTATACTTTTGTGTAGTTCGCGTTCATAGAGTTTTTGTTTTTCTATTTCTTCTTGCTGTAGATCTTCCTCAAGTCCTTTAACTATTAATTTTCTCAAATCATAAGGTGGTTTTTTACTTGCTGAAGTAAATAATTTCCTTTTCATATGTGGTGCTGTCATAGGTGTTTGTCTAGTAGTTCCCATTGGTGTAAAATCTATAGGTGGAGAAGTTGATGCAACTGGTTCAGATGCTATTGATTTGACATCACTCTTATCAAACAGAGTATCTTCCTCTTCATCAGTCGTATTGTTATTATCATCAGAACGTTCGTGTTTTATTAATTCCTCTTTTTCCAACTGTAAATTTGATGTAATGTTGTCATTTTTATATTTTGGTTTTTCCAATTTATTTTCAATATTTTGTAGATGTTTTGTTATCGGTTGGAATAGATTTTCATGTACTACTTGACCATGCTTAAGAAGGTTTAATTTATTCTTTATATCTTTTCTCTTACTAATAAGTCTTTTTTTAACATCTCTTTTGGTTATAGCAGGTTTCTTAGGTGGAATCATAATGTATGAGTAGTTGTTATCACTCTGTTTTTACCAATATTAATAATACTTATAGCTTAAGTCAGACATATATATAATTATCAAAACAGTATCGGTATCTACCATCATTCAAGTCATTGTCCTTGAAAATTGATAAGAATCCAAATGGTTCTTTCCAGCAGTATGAACAGATGTCTTTAAAATTTTCATACGACATATCTGTACCAACATGATCTGCATATACATGACGTAAATTTAAATCATCCTGTTTAAAAAGAATTAAAACATTAGCATTATCTCTTATTAAATGTTTTGGAATTTTAGCATATGTCTGACAGAGATAAAAACAGTCAATATTGTTATGTCGACCCATGCTGAAATATTCTCGTATAACATCTTGCTTGTCGCATGCCACGTCATCGAAGATAAAAACAGAGTTTGGTTTTGCTTCTGATGGAGGCATTATCGTTTCTCCGCTACTGAAAGCATAATATCCCATACCTTTAATAGGTTTTAATAATTTTTCCAAATACACATATTTAGGTTGATACAAAGATTTTGAAAAAATATAGACGTTTGCAAACTTTAACCCATTGGGGTGTTCAAGTAAACTAATCATACAGTTTGTCTTTCCGGACCCTGAAGGTCCAATATTAACACAACGAATGGTAGTTGGAAATAATTTACTATGTTTACACTTTTTTGTTTTAGTTATATCATGATTATTTACTGGTAAAGTTGTTTTTTGCTTGACAACCTTCTTCATTTTGAATCAAATAACAAATAGTTATAAAAGACAGAACTTTGAAATATATAGTTAGTTTATGTTAATTGCTCTTTGTAATAGTATTTAAAATGAGATATTACGTAAATCATGACGAGTATCAGGGGGAAGGCCTTTTAAACTCAATGATCAATAAACTTCCAATTGAACTACATTTACCTGGTTATAACTTTTGTGGTCCTGGAACAAAATTACAACAACGATTAGAGCGTGGTGATCAAGGGATTAATCCGTTGGATAATGCTTGCATGGATCACGATATAGCTTATTCCAAATCAAAAGAACTATCGAATCGTCATCAAGCTGATCAGATTCTATTAAAACGTGCACTGGATAGAGTCAGTGCATCAGATACCCCTTGGAAGGAAAAATTAATGGCTGCAGGTGTTTCAGCTGCTATGTATGGTAAAATTAAGCTGGGTATGGGTAGTGGTATTTATGTTAAGAAAACCAATAAATTAAAATTTTTCCCTAAAATAAATCAGTCTTTAAGTAAGAGACAACAGTTAAACATCATGAATCAAAGTTCAAAAACAATGCAGCAAAGTATAAAAGTAATGCAAAATTACATAAAAAAAATGGAAACCTTAGTAGAAAAAATGACAACTACAAACAGTAAAAATAACAATAAAGGACCAAAAAAGAGAAAAACACCTGAAGCAATAGAGCATATTGAAAATTATCATGAAAAGAAAATTAGACAAAACATATTAACCAATTCCTCTAAATTGACACCGATGAAAAAAAGAAAACTAGACCACAGTAATGATGATAGTAATAATAATAATAATTTTATTAGGAAAAAAAGAAATATTTTAGAAAAGAAACTTGACCAAGACTTATCAAACTCATCTCAGCAAATTGACAAACAGTCGAGAAAACGTAAAATTAACTCTGATATCAACGATAATTACATAAACAATAAAATATTAAAAATTGATCAACCGGTAACAGTTGCAGTGAAACGAAAACATGAAGATGATGATAATGATGATGATGATGATGATTTTTTAACAAAAAGATATAAAATGTAATTATCGCTATATAAATGATATCTTAGATTTAAACTGTTAGTATATATGCAACGTTCTAAAAGACCAGTCATATTATGGCAGCAACTCGACGTGCAAGAAATGTAAAGAAAAAAACGCGTAACATTAAAAAATATCAACAGAAAAGAAAAACCAAATGTAAAAAAAAATGCCAACAAAAGTTGTTAAGTTTCCAGTCTCTTACTAAAAAAATTAAAAACGATCTATTAAAACAACAACCCAAGACCCTTGATAGTGCTCTTAATATAGCTCTAAAAACTGTTAAAAATAGAACGGGGAATATTAAAGCACCACAAAGGGTAATTCAAATTCCAAAAACCGGTGGCATCTTACCTTTGATACCTATATTTGCTGGTCTAAGTGCACTTGGAGCCCTAAGTGGAGGAGCTGCAGGAATTGCAAAAGCTGTTAATGATGCAAGAGCTGCAAAACAACAACTTAATGAGAGCCAACGCCACAATAAAACAATCGAGGCAATAGCAATGGGGAAAGGACTTTATTTACAACCCTACAAAACTGGTTTGGGTCTTTTTTTCGGCCCACGTACCAAGTTAAGAGGCTACCAATAGTCTTACCAACAAACGCATTAACCAATTTAGACATTGAATTTTATATAAAAAAGCTAAAAATTCCCTATTTTCGTGGTATTTTTATGAAAGATCATTTACCGAAAAAAATTCAAAAATTTGAATCTGGAGTAATAAATCTGGATAATTATTCAGGACCTGGAACCCATTGGACAGCTTACAAAAAATATGAAGGAAGCATATATTATTTTGACAGTTTCGGCAACCTCACTCCACCACTGGAAACACAACGATATTTTAATTCTAATGGACCTTGTAATATATTTTATAATCATACATCATATCAATCATATAACTCTATTATTTGTGGTCATTTGTGTTTAGAATTTTTGTATCACCCTGTATTAATGTTATAATAAATAGTGAATTTGAATAAAAAATTGTTTATTTCATTTCGATGTTTCATTAAGATAACACTGTAAGAAAAAATATGTCTTATACGTTTACATTATCAGGCAATGAAGCTAGGCTTGCTGCTAAAATTTATCCACCCATTGTCCTAAGTGATAATGAAGAATATGTTTTGGGTCTTATAAATTTTGAAAGTTATAATTCTATACCAAACGTTGATGATTCAAATAATATTTTCTACTATGGTGATGATAAAGTTATAGTCCTACCTGAAGGTAGTTATGAAGTAAAAGATATCTATCAGTATTTGGTAAACTATCTAAAAAATCATAATAAAGAAACCAATCCAGTTGAACTGTCCATAGTGGAGAATCGTAATACCTTACAGTGTGAAATAAAATGTAACAAAAAAATTGATTTTACCAAAAAAAGTTCCATTGGTAGTTTGTTGGGTTTTGATAAAAGGGTATTAACACCAATGCAAACTCATATTTCTGATCATCCTGTAGATATATTTAAAGTGAATTCTATTTGCATAGAATGTAATTTAGTAACAAATTCTTATAATAATGGATGTCTGGTACATATCATGCACATGTTCTACCCCACTGTACCACCTGGATATAAAATAGTGGAAAGACCTTCGAATGTCATTTACCTACCGATCAGCACACGTTACGTTGACGAGATACTACTTACATTAACTGATCAAAGTGGAAGATTAATTAATTTTAGAAAAGAATTGGTGACAGTACGTGTACATCTAAAACGAGTGTAATTAAAAATGGTTTTTTTATACAATCATAATTCCTTCAAATTACCTACAGAGCATAATCATAATTTGTATAAAAACCATACAACAAATGTGAACCATGTTAGTTTAAGACATCCGCTGAAAGAGCTAACACCTGAGAATAAACAACTGCTGATTTCTTTAGGTTTTAAACTTAAGCACCATTAAAAGAGTCAGGAGATTTTGGTGCAATTTTAAGTTGCATATTTATACAAATATACAAAGAATTTGGTTTTTGGTGAAGTGTACTTGCAAATATAAACAAGAAGAAGATGAGTTATAATATTTTAAAAGTTAATGAAAATGTTATTCATGACGACTCAATAGTTAGTTATCAATATCACACCCATCAACCATACATGTCTACAACATTCAATAATAATGATGAAATTAGGATTCCTATACAAACGCAGGACCTGTATACCTTACCTAGTCAAAGTTTTTTATATATTGAAGGAAAGGTGTTAAAAGAAGATAATACTTTTAGTGATAATGTAAGAATTACAAATAATGGTATTGCTTATCTATTTGATGAAATAAGATTTGAACTAGCCGGGTCAGTCATTGACAGGGTGAGAAATCCTGGAATAACTACAACCATGAAAGGTTATGCATCCTTTACAAAAACTGAATGCAATACTCTACAGAATGCTGGATGGAATGAAAATGAACACCCTGTATTAATAGATAAACAGGGTAACTTTAACGTGTGTTTACCACTTAAAATGTTACTGGGATTTGGTGAGGATTTTCATAAAATTATAATGAATCTAAGACAGGAATTAATCCTAATAAGAAGCAATTCTGATTTAAATAGTATTATTCAGTTAGAAGATAAGAAGGAAAATTATAAGGTAACATTAAGCAAAGTGTTATGGAAAATGCCACATGTTACTGTTGGTGACAATCAGAAATTACGACTCCTAAAACAGTTTGAAAGCAATAGGGATCTAACTATCGCATTTAGAAGTTGGGAACTACACGAGTATCCACAGTTACAGCAAGCAAAAAATCATACATGGGCTGTTAAGTCATCCAGTTTTTTAGAAAAGCCACGTTACATAATTTTCTCGCTTCAAAATGAAAAGAAAAATAACATAACTAAAAACTCAAGCAAATTTAATCATTGTAATTTGACTAACCTAAAAGTCTATTTAAATTCTGACGTATTTCCATATGATAATTTAAATTTAGATTTTGATAACAACAAATATTCCCTTCTCTATGACATGTATGCGCAATTCCAAAAATCCTACTACTATAAACATAACAGTGAACCTTGTCTAAATCCTATAAACTTTCAAAGTGATGCTCCATTGATAGTTATTGATTGTTCGCGACAAGGTGAAGATATCCTGAAGGGTGGAGCTGTTGATATTCGCATAGAATTTGAAACAAACAAAACAATTCCTGCAAATACTATAGCTTATTGTCTAATTTTACACGATCGTCTAGTCAAATACAACCCTCTTACCAGTACAGTGAAAATTTTGTAAAAAATGTATATTGTGGATGTACAAGGATTTCAGTACAAAAACACTAGTTTTTTGTGTAGAGAAATAGCTATAATAAATATAAACACTGGTAAAATTTATCATAAATATATTCAGCTACCAATTGATCTGTTACACTTAAGCGATCCTTTTGCCAATCATATTGAATGGACAACAAAAAACATACATGGACTTTTATGGGATGATGAGGTCTCTTTTCATGGTTATGATGATGATATTAACTCCGCTTCTATTCCTTCCAATTATTTACCTTTAGAACGTATTGCTCTATTTATAAGTAACATAATTAAACCTCATGAAAAAATATTTGTTAAAGGTTTAGAAAAAAAAAGATGGTTAGAAAAACTAGTTTGTAACAAAATTATTGATTTCTTAGAATTAGGTTGTGTTAAGTTAACTAGTCTTAGACCAATAAACTTCAGAAAAAATGTGCATTGTGTAAATCATGAATATGATAATTTACTTTGTGCTAGAGAAAATGTGTTATTATTAAGGAATTGGTATATAAATAAAACAACTTAAAATATATTTCTTGTTATGTTTTTATTTTCCCCATTAGAACTACACACAATATTCAAATAAACATTATAATTAAATCTTATCAGCGTTGACAGCATCTATCTATTTCTTTTTCTGTAACATTCTATACAAAGGTGGCTCACTACAGGAATTGAACTTCTTATAGCTGTCCGGCAGTCAGTACAATAAAATGTTTGTAATGTATAGTTTTGCTGTCGTCTCGGTCTTAAATCACCTGTTGTTCTAGTATGTACAAAATACTTTGGACCGTTGGTCATATTGTAATTGAGTGTGTACGTAACGTAATACTAATACAATAATGTATATTATGAATTTCTTTGGTTATTATTTCTTCTCTCCCCCTCTTTTCATAATTCTCATAGTAATGTGTAGTAACCTATAAATAAAACTACTTAAAATACATTTTTTATTTTTTATTTCTCTCTATTAATTATAACCGTGTATTAGGAAGAATATGAAAAACTTGAAGATGATGATGAGGAAGAATAGTTTCTTTGATTGTCGTTTCTTCTCTCCCCCTTTTTTTCTTGGTGATTATAATAATGTGAAGGTACATGCTTTGCACCATCCACCCATTTGAATTGCTGTTGACATTCACAAGCTATACATTTCTCACCATGTGGTGCATCTGATTCACCCTTACATTTGGGGCACTTATATTTTGTTGGTACAGGCATGTTTTTCTTTTAGGTTAAACTAATTATATTATTGCTTTATCACTATTATTTGAGTTTTAAGTAAAAATGTAATTGATGCTCCCACACAAAAACTTGAGAATTTATATGAATTTCAGTTATAAAAAATAAAATGCATGCGTACTGATCTCAGTAAGTGTCTAACAGCAATAGGAGAAAGATAAATATTAGATAACCAGTCATGTCAAACGACCGTATAAAAATTGAGTACAGTGGTAGAAAAGCGGAATTTAAAAAAGTAAAAGGCAACCAGTGTTATTTGTGCTACCAAGAAATTAATGCAAGCAACTTATGGTTATCAAAAAACTCTAGTATGTCACACAGTAAATGTCATCGAGAAAAATATAAACAACTGAAAGAATACAATAAAAAAGGGTACCATGAATAACACTTTGTTAGTATTAATCAATCATTCAAACTGTACACTTTAAGCTTCAACATGTCCTACCAATATTTTTTTATTACGTATTATTTTTTTATTATGTATTATTTTTTCATAGTGGTTGGTTGTGAAAATTTGAATGTGAGTCATAACACAACAGATGTGTATGATCATGAAAACTGTAGTTATCTAAGAGATGACTATGATACTTTATATAATACAAGTTTAAACTTGTATATAGAATGTGTTTCGCAACTTGATAATATGAATGATTTATATGATAATGAGTTAATGGTAAACGACATGTGTATGGAAAAACTAGAAAAATGTGAAACTACAACCTCAAATTTAACTAATTCTGTAAATTATACCAATCAAGTAAATATTTTAAAAAACAATATTGAATTGGAATCAACAACGCTTTTACTAAAGAAAAAAACTGCCAATCTGGAGGAAAAAAATAACATTGCATATGCATTAATAAATGATTTTAAAGAAGAAATATCAAATCTAAAAAATACCCTTACTGATACCGTACATGACTTATATGCTACAGATGAAAAATGGAACCAATGTAAGGTGAATTTACAAGACCAATTAAAAAATTATACTAAAGTTTTCTCAAATCTAAATGCTTGTTTGGAAAGAGAAGAACTTGTCCAGGATCAAAAAAACAAATACGTTCTTAGGCTAACTACTTGTAGAAGAAAAAACAATAAAAAGAATAAAATGTTACCTGTTTAGGAATCTATAAACATTTTTAGTATGTATATGTAAATAAACTTTAAAAAGCCACCCTATAAAATTGCATTAATTTGCAACACTCAATCAATCACAATAATTGAATAAACACATGTAATATAGTTTACTTTGTTTTATTTTAACACATACATATACCAGTTATCAGTATAAATATTATAAATAGAAACATTTTGACCCGAAGCTGACCTCTTAGAGATAAATTTTAATTCGGCCAGGCTTAATAAATTACTTCTTCTTCTAACTAGCTATTATGTCACCTATATATATATAATATATAGATCTCTTTGACCAACGTCTACACCTACTGGTGAACTGCGTCATTGTCGATATTACCTCTTCACCTAAGAACTACTTCTTGTAGAATTACGTCACTTCTTTGCCATGAAGAAGTCCATCCATCTAACACATATTTATATATACCTCAAGCTCTGTTAGTCAACAGCTACTGGTAAATTGCGTCATTGTCAACCAATTCTTTGGCTAAAAATACTTCTTGCAGAATTACGTCACTTCTTCGGCAAAGAAGTCATCCTGCTTAGAGATGTGGATGGCACAGGCCATCCGAAGCACCATTCTGCCCAAAACCCCGGCAGTAATACTACTACTGTCTGTATATTGCTTTGGTTCTGGCAGTTTGAGAAATTCGGCAACAATAGAGGGCATTTTCCCAAATGTATTTATACCTACTGGATTGGCTGTGCAATTATTATTCATGTATTTCAGGAAAAAACAACGATGTTTGATAACAGAAGGGCGCAGTGCAATATACTTACGGAAATAGTCAACATACTTTCCAATAATACAGAAACGACTAACTTTCGTTTTTGTGTTTGAAAGTTGTATGACCAATGATTTATTTGTTTTTTCGATATCTTCTACTAATACACAATTCTTCACGCCGACAGGCTCCAAATAATCCGAAAATAGTTGCAACCTTAACCATCAAGTATTTCTCATCTGATGCCTCGTTTATAAACTTTTCAATTTGTTCATTTGTAAGAATTTTTTGGGACGATATCCTTTACTTTTCCGTTTTAAATATGCTAGTACCCTGAAATATTTACTTACATTAACACCATTTTTAACAAGGGCGCTTCAATTGATTTTTCTTGCAAGTATGCTAAAAAAACAGTTTCACTGAAGTTCCCTGAAGGCCAGGAAATTGGTATATGCAATATCGTATTGCTGAGCTGATTTTTTAGGTAGGTGTTCCAAAGATTGCTCTTCTTGCAGACTCTTCAATATCCACAGGAACAACCAAATCAACACTTTTATTAATTATTCCACTATCGACAAACATATTTAGCAGTCAAGAACCAACGACAAAAATTGAACAAGAACGCAATTTAAATGACAGCATCTTTTTTATTTGTAAACAAACATTTGTCAGTAACCATAGCGTTGGCAACGTTTGTCATCCACAACAACCTTGTGATTATTTGACTATTAAAATGCATTTTTAAGTTTAATGTCATTCCAAATTCCCCTATTTTATTATCGAAATAGGGCAGTTATACAAAAAAACATTGTATGATATTTGTGTTAAAAGTAACTTTTCACTATTAAAACTCACATCATAAATAACTATAATATACTCATAATATTTGCTTATTTTACCAAGTTACAGTGATTTTTCCTAAAATAATTCAATATATTCAACTCTCCCCTATCTAATGTTTTAGTTGTAGTTTTATTAAAACGTCAATTTCTATATCATGTTAGATATCTCTTGGGCGGAAAGACCCACAAAGATCAACGAATAAATGGAGTCATTTTTCATCACTTTGTTTTTCTGAAGTTAAAGAAGCAAATATAAAATGCACACTCCGCCATGATTAATGCGACCGAGTCGGCTGTTATTTTCCATTTTGGGTAATTTGATTTTAAAATCCAGCTTCTCCATTTTACGGAATTTCAAACGGTATTACGACAAGGATGGTTTAAGGAAACCTTTAAACTGCTCTCGGTATTTTCAACATATGGGATATTGCCAGCGGAATTAACAGTAGCTATTTTAAATAAATTTGAAATATACTTTTTTTGTTGATAGATTAAGAGCACGCTGGCAAGTAAAAGTTTTTATCTACTTTCATTTAGTAATATGAATTTTACAGTTCTGTAAATCGTTTTGTAAGGGCATCTATTACAGCACTAGTGTTGTAATAGATGCCTTCACAGCACTAGTGCTGTAATAAGAAAAACGGGTTTATTAAAATTTTGCTGTTAAATAAAACCACACTTTTTAGAAGAATGATTTATTATTAACAATTATAAAATTAATTACCAATTATTAATTAAAATATAACACTTAAGGTTTATTATAAACATCAATAATACACGTTTTACAGTTAGAAATTTGTTTACCAGAGGTGTATGTAATGGAGACCTTTACGTTCGAATTTCCAATCATTAAATCCGTGTCTGACGCCATGATTTTCTTTGCTATTTGATTTTTATTTTCTAAAGAATTCTCAACGTAGCCTTCTGTCGTAGAAGAGGATTTCCAGCCCCCATGACGCTTTAACATCTGCATATCTGCACCACCATCAACTAGAATGGTGGCTGAGGACCTCCTAAAACAATGTTTACGGATTATTCAATCCAAGTTTTGTTGCAATCTTTTTTGATATACTTCCAAAACTATTAATTCCGACAGGCTGGGAGGTGCATTTTCCTTTTCCATAAGATACAAAAAACCGCCTCTGAGTTGCATTAGGAGGACGAAGTTTAGCATACTTTCAAAAAATACTTAAACAGTTGACACCTGTCACATTTCCTTCTGTTATAACAAATTCTCGCATAATTTTGGTTTTCGAGAATGGAATCACAATTTTTATATACAAATCATTGTGTTCAATATGATCCAACATTAACTTAGCTAGGTCTTCGCGCCGACAAGCCGCAACAAAAATGCCGATTATCATAACAACCTTCATAAGTAAATATGTTTCATCATCTGCAGTACTAAGAAACTTACATACGTCTTCCTTTGTGAAAACTTTGGACTTTTTGGCCTTGTAACCCTCTGAAGTTCTTTTCAAAAATGCGATTAGTTGAGAAAATCAGCTTATATCTTGATTTTTCTTGACTGAAATCATAGTTCTTAACATTGAGTAGTGAATCCATAGTGTAGATGATTTCTGGGAGCGTTGCTTTACGGAAAAATAACCCAAAAGGATTTTCTCACACACACACATCCTTTATTTTGTTAGCTTTGCACCAATCTTCAAACTTCTGATACACCAGCTCATACCGCGCCTTGGATTTAGTCGGAACTAAACTTGAGATCGCTTCGTTTGCCGCTGCTTCTATATCAGAGGGTAAACTTCCATCAGAATCGCTCATTTTGAAAAACGCTTTTTATATTTTTGAATTTGTTTGACAAAGTTTCGACAGTAACTATGCGAAACAGGAACTATGCAAAAGGTAACATAAAAAACTTGGTTAGTAAACTTAATAGCAGGTGCATTTTTATAGGGGCATTTTTATTTTTTAAAATGACTTTTGCCAAATATTTTTATTCATAGATGAAAGTAGATAAAATTTTGTACAATATTCTTGTTGTAAATTCATATTACTACACTCGATGTTTTATTACTTTGACAACTTTAACATCTCGTGTTGTAATATGAATCTTTACAACACTTATATCGTAAATAACTATTAAGAGCTCGATATATCACGATCATGTCACATGACATTTATGGCACCCTGTTAAAGTCTCGTCTATTTTATGTTAAGAGGTTGGATAAAGAGACAGGATTGGACCTTATGTTTTTACCTGCGACTTCTCCTTTTTTTTAAGGTTCGGTTCGGACACAGGTGACCCGGATTCTGTTCTCGGGACGGGTGTACGTTTAACTGATTGACCCCCCGAATATGACCCATTGAGGGCGGATAGTCCTGCATTTAAGGGATTGATGGATAAACCAGTGCATGTGTGTGGCTCGGGTCCCACGTGAATAACTGTAGGTCCCGTCTGACTGACCTTACCCCGACGTTAATCAAAAGGGTTACAATAAGCTCTTTGGCTACAGTATACTGACAACAGGTCAACCCTCCTTGAACCAACCAACCAAGGTGTCTTAATATTGTATTTTCAGCATTACAACTTGTACAGATATTGCGTAATAATTTTATTAGTAAATAGGAGAAATAATCCATGCTCCTAGTGGAGTGGTAATGGAAATTAATTAAGGGAAATTGCCACTCCACTTGAAGTTAAAAAATGGAAAAATGGGACTTTTAGTCTTTCTCCACCAGTATATTAAGGAACTAAATAATTATTATTCTCTGCAGTTCGGACATAACAACGTCCATCATCAGGAGTATTAGAAATATATCAAAAAATAAAATAAACCGAATTGGTTACTTGCCCTAAGAGCTTTATAGTTTAATTAAAATAGGTGAAGAAACACGTTTCGAGATTTGACGATAACAAACAGTTTTTTTTTAATTTAAGGAATGGAAAGTTTTCTGATGTTAAATACTATTGTAAAAAGAAAGGAAAGATAATTATTAACTTCAAGGCGCATAGAAGTGTAGAAGAAAAAAGGTTTGCATGTAGAATTTATATTTTAAACTTAAAGCGGCAACTTTACCCATAATAATTTTAACTACTTAATTTGCCAGTACCAATAGAATTGTTTAGCCTAGAACAAAAAAGTTATGGAAGATTTTTGTAGAAAATGAAAGTATCAAAAAAAGTTAGTTTTTTGTTTTACTGCCCCTCATATACAATGTGACCAAAATAGTATGCGATATAAGGGATTTTTTTAATTACCGATTTCTGATCTTATTTCTGATTAACGTCGGCCCATGCCATAAAACTATAAATGGATATTTCAGGTATCACCTGCGGCTAATAGTAACGGAGTGAATGTAATGTTTTCAAAATTACCTTAATTATGAAAAATACAGCCAAATTTTATAAGGAAATGTTGTTGCAAGGTAAAAATTTAGTTCAAATACAAAACTTGAGTTTTTACGGATTACTATTTAAAAAAGCAAAATGCCTAATTTATATATATTTTTCAAAGTAAGTTTTTGGAATGGGTAACAATGACAATTAAATTATAAGTTATTTTCCGTAGTATAAATAGAATTACACTCTTAAAAATGACTTGGTATTTAGTACTAATTTTTATTTGTTTCCGTGTTTACGTTACCAAAAATAACTATTTTTAGTTAGGAAAACAAAAACGATTTTTTCCTTGGTTATATTTACCAAAAAATTATGCCATCAGAACAAAGAAAATATCTTATTTTCATATTAGTTGGCAGAAATAAAATATTTTATTTAACTGAATTTTACTCTGTCTATATCCTATTTAAATGTTACATCAAGGTTCATTGTATTTATTAATTAAGTTTTATCAATTATAAATTTGTAGTCACTATCATTTTGTTAATTTGGATTAAGACACATTCTTAGTTACCAGAAATAACTTTTCTTTTCAAGTAATATTATTCTTTATATGTTTAACTAACGGCGTCGCTGTACTCACTTTACACAGAGACTTGACGCCCTTGGGTGCCGGTGACATCATTCTATAGCAAGGAATGTCAGGAGGTTATGTTATGTTAGGGTGCTTTTGCGGTTCCGTGTCAATTTTTTCGTATTTTTAAGGCAATAATCGGCCATTTTCATGGCCGTGTGAACAATGGATGTAACAATATTTGGTGTAATTTATTTGTGTTTATTGTCTTTCTTTTGTATGTTCTTATTGGCAGAAGGAAGTTAAATCATAAGTAAGTAAACATTTTATTTTTTATCATTGCAGTTTTGTACATTAGAAAGTTTAAATGAGCTTTTTATAAAGCATGACAAGGTGAACCGATGAGAAATAACTTAAAAATATTTTTTTGTTTTGTTTTTGTTTTATGTCCCATTTCTATAAAATAAGGTCATATTGATGACTGTTTAATCTAACCAAGTACAACAAGTTTCATATATGTACCTGTATAATTTAAATAGAAAGTCCAGGGGATATTTTTTGTTTTTCAATAATCGCAGTTGCAGAAAAGAATATTTAAATAAGAACAGTTCAGTTCTATAAGCAATTGAACAACCCAAAAGGTTGATTAAAATAAGTTAAAAATTTAGTGTTTCTGTTTTGTATTGCATAAGTACCTATGTATTATAAAAAACATGAGAGAACAAGGACATTGGAAATATTTTTTTTAAAAAAACCATAATATCCCTGATAATTTATTTAAATTAGTTTACGCATAGAGTAGTAATACTAGCTTTTTTTTATTTAAATGGGGACTCTAGGAAGGAATATTTTTTGTTACTAGGTATAAATTACACATCACATTTTTTTCAGTTATTTCCTCGGTTATTTCTATCATCTATTTTTTTTCATTTATGAAATCAACTTGCTAATTTTGCCATGCGTTATAAGCAGTTCATTCAAACTTTCTAATGTGCCACTGCAATGACAAAAATATAAAATTTTTACTTATTTATGATTCTTCAATTTCTTTCTTACAATTAGAAAGTACAGAAAAAAGATAATAAACACAATTTTGTGACTACATACGTAATTGTTACTCTATGAAAATTTTAAGTTTGGCCCAAATAAATGATTGCTTTGGCAATATTTGTAGATTGCATCATTAACAAAAACAATATTTCTTAGAAAAAAAATTTTCAATTTTCCATATTTACACATTCGTTGTGACAACTAATAGGTATGGTTTAAAGTACCATATAATATTTAGTTATCCGTATATAAAATTTCATTGTGACAACTAAAATTTGTAGGTTGGGTTGGTTAATGTTATTAATTAGTTCAACAGTTCAATAACGACATTTTTTTTTGGTTGTACAAACTAATTTTTGGGTTCGATTTCACGAAAATAAATAGTTGTCAGAACCAAATTTTAGTAATACATACCATGTTATTTTTAAGAGTGTAATTTTATTCTAATTTTGATTAGAACACAATGACATGTTAAGTAAAATGTGTTTAATATGGGTGCAACACGCTAATATCTAAACCAACTTAAATCATTGAAATGTTTTAAAGGCTTGCAAGTACATAATACATTTTTATTACCCATGGTTAAATTATTTGATAAATATGTTAAAACTACGTAAATAAAAAATCGACCAGCAGCGTACCATTTATGGAAAAATAGAGGTTTAAGAACAAACATTAAAAATTGAGATACATAACTCAAAATTCGTATTTGGAATACATTTTCAATTTGCAAAAACATTTCCTTTAAAAATTTTGCAGTATTTATCATAATTAAGGTACTTTACAATTAAGGCAATTTAGAAAAAATTACATTCGCTCCCTTACTAAACTGCTGGACAATTCAAGCGGACCGAGCTAATTGTTAGGTGAACTTTGGAGTAAAATATTTTACGAACGAATAAAGCTATCGATGCGCGGTTTGCAAAATTTAAAAGAGAATTTAATTCTTGATATGCACATTTTTTCCGATTTTTTTTTACTTCTAACCTTTAACTGTCTACAGAGTTCAAAGAGAAGTATATTTTTTTTTACCAAAGTTTCCAAGTACCGGATTTCCACAAAAAATAATTTCAAACTATTTTGGATGGCATTTTCTTTATCTCCTATTTATAGAGAACAAAGTGAATTCTCAAATTTTTGATATCCCTCTTTGTTCATGAAATTTCGATTTTTTTCTCAACCCTTGTAAATTTCAGGTATTTTTGTTATTAGGCCTTAGGTCAATGTTTTGTAAGAACGGGTATTGGTAAGTGATTATAACTTCTTAGGACCACCTCTTTTGCAACGAGTTCATTTTAATTTCTTGCGTTTCGTCGTGACTAGTGGCGTACCCATAATCGGTTTTATTTTTATTTTTTTCATTTTATATGCCTCCATTTCCACACATCGTGTGTTTCGTGCCAGGATAACTGCTCACGAAGAAACGCAAGAAATTAAAATGTACTCGTTGCAAAACAGGTGGTCCTAAGAAGTTATAATCACTTACCAAAACCCGTTCTTACAAAACATTGTAAGGCCTAATGACAAAAATACCTGAAATTTACAGGGGTTGAGAAAAAAATCGAAATTTCATGAACAAAGAGGGATATCAAAAATTTGAGAATTTACTTTGTTCTCTATAAATTATTACTTGTGTCGTAGTAATGAAAATTATGCCGGTTTACGAATCCATTGTTATGAAACGTAGCCTCATCACTAAACATTACATAATCGAAAAACTGCGCTTGATGTTGTATCATGTCCTGTTACCACTGACAAAAAACAACTCTCCTTTCATAGTCTTGCTCATTTAATTCTTGTAATAATTGTATGTGATATGGATGCAATTTTTCACTTCAGATAATCCTTGATGCTGAGGACGCACTGAACGGAAATTTGTTGCCAAGCTGTCTCGAACTATTGTGGGGATCTTCAACTAAACTTAACATAACCATAAATTTATTTTCATCGTTGGTAGCTGGCTTAGTTCTTTCATGTTTTTCGTAATCAACACGCCCTGTTCTTTCAAATCTCTCCTTTAACCTTTTAAACGATTTTTGATCAGGATGAGTTCTAAGTGGATATTTTTCTGCGTATACTCTGGAAGCCAGAAATGTATTTCTGTCGCTCTCGCCCAAAACGTAGATCATGTCAACTAGTTCTTCTCTTGAAAAATTCATATTTTTCTGTTTCGATAACGTTAGTTCAGGAAACTAAAATTTAAACAGTAATAAAGCACAAAATCTTAGCGAAATAATTTTTCAATAACAGCTGTGAGAAAGAAAATTATTTATTTTTTGTTATGATATTTAGATATATGACATGTTTAACAAAAAAGTACTGTACATATAAACACACTGTATAATCGAATAATCTACAAAAAATAAAAACGCAAACAGAATTTAACATTTATATATTACTAATAATATCTGATTTTCTTCTACCTAATTTTTCAACCAATATTGCTTACTAGCCAGGGCCAAAAAAAAGATATCAGTATTCCTGAAAATACTCCAGTTATCAGAAACGCTCCGGCAAACATTCCTGCTACAGATGCATACTGGCCGTCGACGGTACTAAAAAGAAATACGTTTATAAAGTTAGGATTTTTATAATTTTATGGGCAAGTTACTTGAAACTTTATATAACACTCGATAATTCTTAATAATATGTACTCTGCTGGAGCTTTGCCATTTTACATAAGAAGAATTTTCTTTCGTTTCGTAAGATCCATCTCCAGACGCGTTTCGTCATATCATGACTCATCAGTAGAGCTGGGATCCGACGAAAAGAAAGGAGAACCCAAAGCTACCTATGCCACACTTGGTGGGACACACCGGTAAGATGTGGCACGGAGCGCCATCTGTATCATTGTTAGACACTCTTGAGCATACCAGCACCTCTATTATTGCATGATTATTGATACCGGTCTATAAGTTTATTAGACAATTATAGACCGGTATCAATAATCCCAATCTTTGGAAAAATTTTTGAGAGCATTCTTAAAAAACAGTTAGAACAATATTTTATTGCGAATAAGTTTATGAATTCTAATCAATTGGGCTTCATGCAAGAACGCTCGGTGGTACAAGCGGTCTCAAAGGTAGTTGAGATGGTAGTCGGGGGTCTCGAGAGAAGCGAGGATGTTAGTCTGACGTTATGCGATTTGAGCAAGGCCTTTGACTGCATATCTCACAAGCTATTGGTGGAGAAGCTAAGTAGGTATGGGATAAGGGGTAATGATTTACAACTATTAGAATCGTATTTATCCGGTAGACAGCAAAAAGTGGTGATTGAAGGTAAGGAATCGTCTTTATTACAAGTAACTAGTGGAGTTCCACTGTGGAACTTCCACAAGGTTCCATATTAGGTCCTTTGCTCTTTATATATATTAACGATTTGTTAAATTTTTTGAAACCATATGATTGTGTATGTTATTGTGATGATACTTCCTACAGCTGTAGTGGTGACGACCGTTTAAATTTGGCCGAAGAAACGAAAACTTTAAACCAAGCTGCAAGCACTTGGTTTTCTCAAAATAACTTAAGGCTTAATCCAACCTTAAACGCAATAAATTATGTTCTCCACTAAGGCGGAATATAAAAATGACAAAACGGTGAAACTGTTAGGCATAACTCTAGATGGAGGGTTAAATTGGGGACCTCCTATTGACGCAATTTCTGCAAAATTAGCTTCTGCAATTTTCACGCTTAGAAGATTAAGATTAATTTTGGATAAAGCTACCCTTTTAATGGTATACTATTCTCTTTTTAACTCCCATGTATCGGATGGGGTTCATATTTGGGGTAATTCTTCAAAGTCGGTCAAAGTATTTAGGTTATAAAAGAAAGACTTAAGAACTATTGTTCAAGCGCATTATAGAGAGCACTGTAAACCTCTTTTTAATGATTTAAAAATACTGACACTACCATGCATTATTTTTTTTTTTTTTTTTTTTTTTTTTAATGATAAAACACCTGCACTGTAGGAAAAATCCTTTAAGGCGCTCTGGGAGCGGTGCGAGTGCGAAAAAAGCGATTAACGTTGGTCTTGAAACGTTGAAGATTGTATTCATTGGGAAACACGACCTCAGGAAGATCATTCCACAAAGATGACGTTCTCCAGATGAAAGAATTCTTGAACAATGAAGTTCGAGGAGTACTAAGCTGAACAACATATGGATGAGCGGCAGTGGTTCGCCGTGTATTTCTGTTTTGCATTGCTCTAGGTGGAATCAAGTGGGCAATGTCAGTCGAACACCTGCCATGGAAATATCTGTAAAAGAGAGCCAAATCACCAACCTTTCTTCGATGCTCCAGGCTATCGAGGGTCTTGGTCAGCTCGGGGTCGCCGATCAGACGAACGGCTCTCCTTTGAATGGAATCCAGTAGCCGAAGGGTGTGCTTGGGTGCAGAGCTCCAGACATGAGAGCAATATTCTAATGATGGTCGAATCTGGGCTTTGTAGAGTGTCAAAAGTTGATGAGGTGTGTACAACCTTTTGGTGCGGAAAAGTACACCAAGTTTCTGTGCAGCTGCCTTGGCAATTGCGGCAACGTGATCATGCCAAGACAGATTACCTCCCAGATTGACCCCCAGCAAATTAATAGACGGTGTCAGGGGAATTGCGTGTCCTGCCATGACTATATCCGGTTCTGCAATGTTAACCTTTTTGGAGAAGACTGCTGCCTGGGTTTTCTTAGCATTAAATTCGACTTGGTTACTGTCACCCCAAGCCAAAATTTCTTCCAGGTCATTGTTGAGGCGCAATACTTCATGCTGCCTGCGAAGATGTGCGTCGGCAGCGGATGTTTGGGGGGTCAAGGTAAAAGATGAGACAAGTGTGCTGTCATCAGCAAAGCTATAAATTGGATTTTGGGTTTTTACTAGAAGGTTGTTAATATACAGTAAAAAGAGGGTAGGCGACAATATGGACCCTTGAGGAACACCGGCATTGATGGTGAAGGTGTCTGAGAGAAACCCGTCAATCGCCACTTGCAGAGAACAGTTCTTAAGGAAGCTGGTTAACCATAAACAAAATCCATTAGGCATACCGTAGGATCGCAATTTACTTAGAAGCCCATCGTGCCAAACACGATCAAAAGCCCTAGAGATAACATTATTAATTAAGATTAACATTTTGAATCAACTTTTAGAAATCCATACAAAAAAAAAATGAATTGCAGAGTAATTTAAATGCACAAGATCGGCTCAGCTTATTAGATCCACCCGATTTAGACTTGAACTGTCAAAAAGAAATTCACTTGATAGTGAATCATATAATATTTTACCTAAAAATATTAAATTCTTAAATTTTAAATATGTTAAATTAAAAATAAAGGACTTTTTAGTGAAACAAGCTTTTTACACTATGAATGAATATTAATCATTTTTAAAATTAAATAAGGACGCTATATTGCAACTGTTTGTATGGGTGTATTGTATATAATATTTTAAATGTTATGTACCTATATTTCGTATAGTAAGTAGTAGTAATACTGAGAGTATAAAATTGTTTGTAATTTACATATATATGTAGATAAAATTGAATTGCTACAATTATTGTAATTTAACAAATCGTAGTCAAATAAACAATTATTTCTATCTTTCTAACAAACTTATAGAAATAAATAAATAATGTTAAGAGGAAATCACCTGTAAAGACATTCGTCACAATTACAGGAGTCATTTAATCGTAATTCACAATTTTTTTAGGGGTAAACCTGCTTTTAAAGTAAAATGTAATTCTTGTCTTACCCAAATAAGTGGAGTGAATAAATAATAGTATATTAGAACATAAGTTTTATAATACAAATTTTAGAGCACGCGTTGGTTTATTAGACGAGTGCTCTAAAATTTGTCTTATGGAACGAATATTTTATAATACTTTTTCTATTTGGGTCATTTTTAAGGAAATTCAAATAAAAATAAAGTTAATAGTTTCCAGTCCAAATTTTTATTTTTTTTGAGGTTGGCAACACTAACAGAAACAGAAAGTTGGTGTGGTCACAGAAGAGAAAAGGGATTAGTGTGGTGCACAAAACACGGACTTTTAGTATGGTGTGCCATGAATTTCAAAACGGTATTGTGTTGTTACCAACAGGAAGAAAATAAAAAATGCCTGTTTAAAATGAATAAAATAATTGCTTATGCAACCCAATGGAAACCCATAATGAAGACTTTATGGTTCCCAAATAGAAAAAGTAATATTAAAGGATCTCTAAGGTCAACGCTGTTTCCTCGGTGATAGTAGCAGTGACGGTTTCGCCGTAGTGCCACAGAACACAGCAGTAAATGTACCTACACAGCTACGGTGTCAAACTCGCATTTTCCACTGTGACAGCATTTAATTTTGACAACGCTATCAGACACGTGTAATGTGTTACTTGTTCGATTGTTGTTCTGACTTCGACTGTTGTTTTGACCTATTTTTTTAGGATATATTTACAGAAAAATAGTAATAGCGCGGCAGTGGCTCAGAGGTGAGTTACAGGCATTCAACCATGGCAACCCAGGTTCGATTCTCGGAGTGGGCCTATGTACAATAAAAAAAAGTATTTCCGAAATTCAGTGGATTTAAGAATGCAGGGAAAAGTGTAAAAGGTATCATCTCCCAGCCCACCCCATTCACGCCGGTAACCAGGCCGGATGAGATTGGACATCTTGTGGGGTGCGGAAGGTCCCCTCGGGAATGGCACTGGCACCGTCACCGCTACCACTGAACCGCGTGGGTCTGGAGGATCCTTAAAGCCCGGTAGTACAACTACGACTTAAGAGTGAGGTCTAGTGAGGCATTCGCCATTTCGTTTTTTGATCAATATTTTGTTACTTTTACCATTTATCCAAAATCGGCCAAATACCGACATTTGAAGCATGCATAAATGTTTACAATTAAAAGTTAAACAAGTTTAAATTTATAAAGTAATAAAAGCAGAAAGAGAAAAAGTGGACAAATTTTACAAATTTCCGTTTTATGCTTTTATTAATTCATTAAACAAAATGTCTTTTAAACGTGTGGGTGTAGCGGGAATGAAGGACATGCGTACTGAGAACCACTGTTTATTTCTTTGGCGACGTTTCGATGATGATTTTCATCTTTCTCAAGCTATTGTACAAAAAATATATATTTTCAATTTTGCAGGAAAAATTTACAAATGGGTACATATACAGTCTTAACTCATAAAAGATCTCTTAAACATCAAATATATGAATACTAACACAAAACATATTTAAAGTTCAGGTTTTAAATGTATAATATATATTTTCTGAAATCAAAAAATTGAAAGTTTAGAGTTACACAAACTGTATCAAATAAAACAACAAAACATAGAACATAAAAACACGAAAACATGTAGGCATGAAAACAAGCACTTACCCTCGAAAATTAAAATGCGGTAGCTAAGATGTTTAGTTTTAAAAACAACATATCACCCGTACTATGGAAAGTCTCCATGGGAAACACAAAGACAATGTTTTCTTAATATTGACTCACTGGTAAAAATTTTCTTTCTTAACTTTAGTCTATGTATGCAAACATTTGATAGAAGTGCTAAATTAAAGTATTATTATAAACTTAAGGTATTACCAACAGTGTTGTCATGTTGGGCTACCGAAAATCGCAGGAAAAGGACAAAATCATTGTTAGAATTATCAAAACAAATGAGACAGAAAGTATTTTTGAAATATTATGAGTCAATATTAAGAAAACATTGTCTTTGTGTTTCCCATGGAGAGTTTCCATAGTACGGGTGATATGTTGTTTTTAAAACTAAACATCTTAGCTACCACATTTTAATTTTCGAGGGTAAGTGCTTGTTTTCATGCCTACATGTTTGTTGTTTTATTTTGTTTTATTTGACATAGTTTGTGAAACTTTAAACTTTCAATTTTTTGATTTCAGAAGATATATATTATACATTTATAATCTGAACTTTGAATATGTTTTGTGATGTGTTAATTTTCTTGTTAGTATTCATGTATTTGATCTTTAAGAGATCTTATATGAGTTAAGACTGTATATGTACCCATTTGTAAATTTTTTCTGCAAAATTGAAAATATATATTTTTTGTACAATAGCTTGAAAAAGATGAAAATCATCATAGAAACGTCGCCAAAGAAATAAACAGTGGTTCTCAGTACGCATGTTCTTTATTCCCGCTACACCCACATGTTTCATTAACTTATCAAGGACACTAGTTGCTTTCTTAATGATGAAATTTCTTTTATTCAAAACTGTAGGTAATTGCTACTCAAAGACGGGTATTTGGCCCCCTTTTGAATAAAGCGAAAAGGATAAGGAATATTGATCAAATAATGAAATGAGATCCGATTGTACAATAAGAGCTTAAGTACGAGTTTTGTAAAGTTCGGCCTAAAGTTGAACTCGGTTCTACTGAGCTTTTATTCAGGTATATTTTTAGGCTTAAACCAAGTTGATAATGACATATAACCCGATATAACAAACCTTATAAATTCTTTTTGACTTCAAAATGTGTGGTAATAATATTTTAAAGTTATGAATGCAAATGATGAGGTTGAACATTTTCTGAATTTAACAGATGAATCGGATGATGAAGATTTTATGGATGTACTAGGAACTATAGAAAACGCTCGAAGACAGCCCCAAAACTACAGACCAAGACCTGATCATACTCAAAGTTTTGTAATTGAATTTAATCTCATCTTTTTTCCACATTCTATTTTTTCGTATTAGTATGATTATCTGTTTTTTATTTACCAAAATAAGTACCTTTAAACTCGGTTACAAAAGCTAATAGCAGACTTTATTTTTTACAAGTAAAATTTGCAGATAGTTTTGTGTTAAGGCCTTTTTACATTGGGTGCAACTGCAAGAAAAAATTGCCTGAAAGCATGCGCTTTGTCGACGTTTTAAACAGCTGATGCAGGTTTTAAATGGGAAAACGTGCATCAGCTGATTAAAACGTCGTCGAAGCGCATGCTTCCAGGCCATTTTTCTTGCAATTGCACCCAATGTAAAAAGGCCTTTAGAATACTTGGAAAAAGTGCCTGCAAATTGTACATAATATCCCAAACTTTGACAACAAATAAAGTTCGAAGGTGTTTTGACAGGGTAACCATTGCCAGCATGGTAATTTTATTATTAATTACACCTATGCATACCTGTGGTTAGAGATTGATTATACAACATAATTATCTTTTTGAACCAATTTCAACTTTAGGTAAAGCTTTGAGAAACTCGTACTAAGGTCCAATTGTATAACCGGGCTTTAAACTAACTTTTTTATCCATAACATTTTGACTGGTCCTGCATTCCTAATTTTTTGCAGTATAATAGATTCTTAAACTTTTCTATTTAACATGTCTTGCTATCTATTCTACTGTAAGAAATAATCGACCCTGTCCATACATAAATGCTACCCTCTATTTTTGAAATATGGAAATAGCAATTAACCTCCTTTCCTTTAGTATTTTTATTTAGTGGAGTAACAGAACCATTTAAGTTTTACCTGGGGGCATACATCATAGCTAACGAACTGAAATAGCCATTAGTAAGCGCCATCAATGCCGAAAAAAACCAATAAATATAATCGTTGCTAAAAATGACAGGTAAAGTTCTTACTAATCCGAATGGTTTGTAATTACAGAACAGGAATAGCGGAATAAGAATAAATCTCAACATCACCGGAATCCACAAATATTCTTTAGACGGCTGAAATAGATTTAAAAAAATAGGTTATTAGTATATACCTACCACAAACAAAACACGAACGAAATATTAAGTGGATCCTAACAATATTTCTAAATTATTTCCAAAGTTACCAACTCAATGCGAAATTAGATCTATATACCACAAAGTTTTAATTTTTTTTCCTCAATGGCATCTCTTTGGATGTGAGAATGTTATTTTTATGCAGAAAAAAAATTAAGGAAAAGATAGAAGCCAATAAAAACTTTTAAAAAAATACTAAAATTAATTGTATTTTAAAAAATATTGAGATCAATTTTTTTTTTAATAAAAATCACTTTCTCACGTTCTCAACATCTGTAGACTACAAATTTTAAAAGCTCTTAAAAATCCATTAATAAACATGGATAGAATTCGTTTCAAGAGAACGCAATGTTTATACGTAGGTATACCAGGTGTCCACGGAAGGTGGCTCGCCCCTATAACTTATACAGGGTGTGTCAATAAGGTGTCGGGCTTTGATAGCACCTAAACTATCAAAGATAGGAAAAAAAGTGTAATATAAAAGTTAAATGGTTTGTTAGGATGCATAACCTAAAAATATTTTAAAATCTACAGGGTGGTCCCAAAAAGTGGTACTGAATAATAAAAAAGAAAATTAAATGGGACACCCAGTATAATTTTCCAGAATATGATTCAATAGAATAAGGACTTTGCAACCATCTTAAAATTTTTGAACTAAAATGCAACGTTGCCAAGAAATTAATTTTTTTCCGAAATTTTAGTAATTTTAAGGGTATCGTAAAAAAATCATAGTAACCTGTGGATTAACCCTAGGCAAATATAATTTACATTGTGGGTACTTTAAGGTACGATATATTGATCGATAACAATGTTTTTTAAATCTCTTATACAGAGCGTTCGGTATAAGTTGGACAACTCGACAGTTTTAAAAATGCTTTATTTAAATTTTTTTAAATGGGACCCCCCTAATTTTTTTAGGCAAAAGAATGTATCTTTCGAAAACCTTACTTTTTTATTAAACATGTCATATATCTAAATATTATAGTTTTTGAAATATTTTAGGATTTGTCTTAACTTAGGGTAAAAAAGGAAAGTTCTAATTGAATAATTTAGTCAGGATTGCTTTGGAACAAAAAATAAATAATTTTCTTTATCACAGCTGTCATTGCAAAATTATTTCGCTAACATTTTTGTTTAAAATTTAGTGCCCCGAACTAACTTTATCGAAATAGAAAAATATGAGTTATGATAAAGTTAGTTCAGGAAACTAAAATTTAAACAGTAATTAAACACAAAATGTTGGCGAAATAATTTTGCAATGACAGCTGTGACAAAGAAAATTATTTATTTTTTGTTCCAAAGCAATCTTGACTAAATTGTTCAATTAGAACTTTCCTTTTTTACCCTAAGTTAAGACAAATCCTAAAATATTTCAAAAACTATGATATTTAGATATATGACATGTTTAACAAAAAAGTAAGGTTTTCGAAAGATACATCCTTTTGCCTAAAAAAATTAGTGGGGTCCTATTTAAAAAAATTGAAATAAAGCATTTTTAAAACTGTCGAATTGTCCAACTTATACCGAACGCTCTGTATAAGAGATTTAAAAAACATTGTTATCGATCAATATATCGTACCTTAAAGTACCCACAATGTAAAGTATATTTGCCTAGGGGTAATCCACAGGTTACTATGATATTTTTACGATACCCTTAAAATTACTAAAATTTCGGAAAAAAATTAATTACTTGGCAACGTTGCATTTTAGTTCGAAAATTTTAAGATGGTTGCAAAGTCCTTATTCTATTGAATCATATTCTGGAAAATTATACTGGGTGTCCCATTTAATTTTCTTTTTTATTATTCAGTACCACTTTTTAGGACCACCCTGTAGATTTTAAAATAATTTTAGGTTATGCATCCTAACAAACCATTTAACTTTTGTATTACACTTTTTTCCCTATCTTTGATAGTTTAGGTGCTATTAAAGCCCGACACCTTATTGACACACCCTGTATATAAATCCAGTGAAACGAGTGCGACGTTAACCAACTATGTTCAACTGCCTGAAAATATGAAAGAAGATGAGAGCTTAGCAAATCTGTTCTGTGCATTAAAATTAGCGAAAGGTGACCGTCCCGATGTCCACATCGGGTTATAAACAAAGCAAATCATAACCAATTCATTTACTAATATTGTTAAAAATCAAATTAGGTTCAAAATTAAACACGCTGTTGACACAAGTAAGTATGGGGCTTTTTTGGCCTTAGTAATCTCCATTTTTTCCAACAGATCCAACTTCACACCCTTAGAAAATGGATATTACTAAGGCCAAAAAAAGCCCCATACTTACTTGTGTCAACGACGTGTTTAATTTTGAACCTAATTTGATTTTTAACAATATTAGTTAATGAATTGGTTAAGATTTGTTTTTGTTTATAATCCGATGTTGACATCGGGACGTTCACCATTCGCTAATTTTAATGCACAGAACAGATTGGCTAAGCTCTCATCTTCTTTCATATTTTCAGGCTGTTGAACATAGTTAGATCCCGTCGCATTTGTTTCACTGGATTTATTGGTCCAATTGACCCGACTGCTCTCTGACATTTGATTTTTTGTTTTTATTATTTACATTTTTAAATTTTAATATGTTATGACTGTTTCTTCTCAGTTTTAAAGTCTAGATAATTAGTGGTTTTTTAATTATTCATGTATCTGTTAGTTAGGTCTCTTGTTTTAGGTCTGATGATGCCCGAAAGGGTAAAACACGTGTAACCACACAATTATATTTGCTGAGACCGAGACTTTGTTGTCTTTCCTTTAAATCTATATCCGGTCTCTTTGAGAATTATGGACGGTTTCTTCGATTTTCTTTTTAACAGATTCGCTGACATAATGTATATAATTTATAAAACTATATAAATAAAACAGAACTTACCCAAAGAATAAAGAATGGAATTATGTTGCCAATTACCGCACAAACATTAAATGTCAAAAAACATAAAACTTGCATGTACAAAAATTCATCCTGTATAAAAAAACTTTCACTGTTTTTTCTGGTATCTAGAATTTATAAAAACTACTTTACTTATAACAGTGACAGGTAGATGGTTAAGTATATCTAAGTAAAACACATTATATTGCCTTCTCTTTGACCGATGCAGACAGACCTGTGTTTCGACAGATATTCCTGGATGGTGTGGGCGAATTCCTAGACGAGAGTGCCAGTACCAAATATCTTGGGGTTTTTATTGATAAACATCTTAGGTGGGATCAACATATATTACATTTGTGCAAAAAAATAAGATGTCTTATTTATAAGTTCTATATGATGAGGGAATTTTTATGTAGGAGAAATCTTTTAATGATATACAAAGCACTTGTTGAGTCCTTACTGAACTATGGCATTTTGGTCTGGAGGGGAGCTCATGACTGTCATCTGGAACGACTAAGGGTTGTACAGAATTACATTGTCAGAATTGTTTTAAATAAGCCGCGATTATATTCGACCAGCCTCTTGTATGAGGAAGGGGTAGTTAATGTAAAGGGCCTCTACATAATCGCGATCTGGAATTTTGCTCATCTAAATAAAAAATTTATTAATTTGTTTATCTCTCATGTATATGTTACCAGAGGAAATATTAACAACTTGCTTAACACTGCATACTGGAGAAATAATCAGGGCCAGCATTTTGTTTCATATATTGGGCCTAAGTTGTATAATCTCATCCCTGTGCATATTCGCAGGACTACAAGAAAGAAAATTTTCAAAAAATTGTTTAAATCTTATTATCTGTTAAACAGTCACATGTTCCTTCGAGCTTTTTAGATTATTTTGACTGTTTGTTTGTGATTGTGTGATTTTGACTGCCTTCGTACCATCGATGGCAGTTATTAATCTTGAGATTGTCATTTCGATGGCGGTTATTAGTTTTAAGATCAATGCAGTACAAATTTGTCGACTTTTGTTTGATATTTACCTATGTATTAAGTTTCATTTTAACATAAGTCTGTGCTATTATATTCCTTCCTATAAGCACATACAGGTATCACATACCTAGGTGCAACTATATATATATATATATATAAGAAAGTGTAAAGTCATATTCTGTGATAAGAGATGGTAAATTTATTTATTTGTTACATTGTTATTATTAATTGATTGAATAAATTGAAATTGAAATTGAAATAAATTGAAATTAAAAGGTCCTATCCTATTTTGTTTTAAATCTTGAGTAGAATTAAAAAATAGCATATACGCTCGCGTGCACAACAACGACCCTTACAAAATTTTGATTAAGATAGGCTTAATAACTTTTTGTTTTTAGTCCGATTTTAGTGATTTTTTTAAAAAAGAACACAAAATTTTTTTTTCCAAATTTTGACTAACATTGGTTATTCGACATATTATACAAGGATAAGTAATCGACATGTTCTTTTTTTACCTAATTTTGAAACAACCTAAAAAGTCTTCTACAACCCCGCTCTAAAGTCAACAGGGGAGCAAATGTTTGGGCAGTGTAAAAGTTGCATGGGATTTTGTATGTTTCCAGCCGCAGTTGGAAATTCGGTACGAAGCGACGCTACGAATTTATGCCAAAAATAACGATTTTATACTACGAACACCTACTATGTTCGGCAAAAATGTAGAAAGTCTGTAGCCGGCTTAATGGGATATAATAATAAACAACATACTTGCTTGCATCGCAGGAAATATTGCCAGGGTGACAAAAAATATGCTAAATATATTGACCAATTGTGGCAAGGCCTTTTTAGCAATTTCCAAATTAGACAACTGTTCTGTTGTAGAATCTACGTGGTTATTTTGCTCCTGTTGTTTCTTTGCCTTTAGATCATAATATCGATAATATCTCTAAAAAATAAATTACTCTTAGTAAATATCTATTATACAGTATACACTCACCTCACTTAAGGCCGTTAAACTATAAATGTTGCATAATGATACAAAAAAAACAAATAATTATATCCCTATATAGTCGATTTCAGAAAGGTGTAGAGCAATAAAAGCTCATAAGGCATACAAAGAGACTACAGAGTAACCCAACAAATATTTAAACCACTTTCATAATTTGTCTATGGTTTCATTGCAATTTTTTTTCTTTTCATCAAGTGCAGGTAGTACCACCCGGGTTGGGGTCAATTTATGGGTTTTGCCTATTGTAATCCATTCATACACACTGAAAATGGTGTGACAAAGGCATGCATTATGTACATAGTTTTAGGTATACTTATTTTTTTATTAAACATTATAAAAAAATACATTATACAGAAATTAAATTATAAAAAATCATAATATTCTTCGTTATCTAAGCAACTGCCATCTCCTCTTGACGTTATAATTAACGGGTCGACGGTCCGGTCGATCAGGTGATCAAGATTCCACATTTTCTCCTATTCTTTATTGACATGATGGACTGCTTTTCTCCAGTTCTCTGATGGTGTCACTTCCTTAATGGCTTGGTCAAACAGTAGCTTAACATCTTTCATTATGAATGTCGTATTGTGGCTTGCTACAAATCCTTTCACTTGCGCTTTACTGCTACCAAACTAATCCCTACACAATATTTCGATTTTTAAACTTTAGGCAAGAAAACATACCTTTCCCAATCCTCTTACGCAATTATTTGAAATTTTAATATTACAGACAATACTATTTTATCTTAATACCCGTAAACCTAAATAATTATATATAATATAACTTATTATACGAATTAAAGAAGTATGGCAGTCGTTTTAATTTTAATAACATTGCATTTTGACACTTTTAACTTTTTATAATAAGCTTACCTTTATTTTACCAAAATAAGACCCAGTGCTTTAAATTAGGTCTACTTACACATAAAGGTAATGCATAGTACGTATCAAATCCAACCATTAACACAAATATGCCAGTAATGAAATAGTAAATGCCAGACAACTTTTTACTCTCAGTAGCATAATGAGATAGGATACTGACAAGAGTGGCAAAAACTCCGCATATGTTGTTGCCGAGGATTACTACTGCCGTATAACTCGGTGGAAGTGTGGCAACTATACCGAAGATGGTGTTTTGGTAAACACCAGTGGACACTAAAATGAAAATCTTTGTTAAAACAAAAAAAAATTGAATGGTTGTGAAGTTTTATATTGATGGATATAGAAACAATTAGGTTTTATAAAGTAAACACTCGAACAAGTTATTACTACTATACCTTTTACCCATATTATGATTCCGGTAGTCCCTTTTGCACATGCTCCGGGAGTAGCTAAAACAACTTAAACAGAGCCGTTATAGCTGTTTTAAACAGAGCTGTTTAAAACAGATCTGTTTAAAACAAACCTCTTTAAAACAGAGCTGTTTAAAACAGCTACGCAAAAGGAAACTTCGGAATATAGCATTGAATATACCACCTTCCTCTACTGACCAGATCTTTACAAACCAACAAAGGCGCCGCAGGCTAATCGCCAGAGGCGAGAATTATTTTTAGTGCACTTTTTTGGCCTATCAAAAAAGTTTTTAAGGAAAAAAATATTAAGTATTTTATTGATATTTATGTATCAAGGGAATTATAAGGATCTTAATTATCAAGCGAGAAGATTCTTCAACAAGTGTCCGCGATAATTAAGATCTACAAATATTTTGTGCCTTAAAAACTTTTTTTGATAGGGCAAAAAAATGCACTGAAAATAATTCTCGCCTCCGGCGATTAGGGTGCGACGCCTTTGTGATATGTCAGGTATTTTATAGTTATTTATGTATCAAGGAAATTATAAAGATCTTAATTATCAAGTGAGAAGATTCTTTACCAAGAGTCCGCGATAATTAGGACCTACAAATATTCTTTTTTCCTTAAAAACTTTTTTTGATAGGCCAAAAAAATGCACTCAAAATAATTCTCGCCTCCGGCGATTAGCATGCGGCGCCTTTGTTTGTCCTACCTTACGATTATAAAGATCTTGTCAGTAGAGGGAGATGGTATGTTCAAAGCCATATCCGGAGTTTCCTTTTGCGTAGCTGTTTTAAACAACTCTCTTTAAAACAGCTTTGTTTAAGCTGTTTAAGCTCTTTTAGCTACTGCCGGCACATGCGCAAAAGGGACCACCGGAGTCTGGCGTGGAACATACCATCTCCCGCTACTCCTGTCAATTTAAATGTTTTGTGCGAAATATTTCCTAATAAGCCGTTTCTGGGGTAGAAATATTTTATATTTTTTATAATCTATTTTATTACTAAATCTAAATATTCTAAGTATATAACTTACTGTTTAAAATAACTACAGATATCATAGTGATATAAAAGAAAGGGTACGGCCATCCACTGCTATCTAACATTGCTAGAAGTATAGTAAACACAAATAATACTATGTTTGCTATAATAGTCCATATAATCCTTAAAGTGAGATCTCCCCTAAAATAAACAAAAAACAAATTTTATAATATAGGTACTTGATTTCATTTTTATAACAATACTAAAGTAAAACTTTAACAACCGTATTCATTTAGCGTTTTTTTTTTAAAACCCTATTAATTTGACATTAGATGTAGGGGTAAAATAGATCAAATAGAATATTTTGGTATTGAGTAAATTAATATAAAAAATTTGATCCAATTTATAATACATATCAGGCACGGCTTGTCCATAGTATCATTTTGTCAATGACCCATATGCAAATTTGATCCACCCTATTAATTTATTTTTTAAAACAAAAAAATATATATACAATATCCATTATAAAATGCAAATGTTTCAAAGTGTGTCATGCGAAAACTACTTTATCAGTACCTGGTTTACAGATGTTGAACGGCAGTTGAGTTTTGGACTTGCATTGTCTTTATTTGTTTAGAATCACTACGTTTCAACTGGTAAGCATCTCCAGTCGTCTTCAGGTAAATACTGAATAAGTACGGTAACTACAGCTCTATTTATACTAGGCAGGTGCTGTGACGCATGACTAGTGGGTGGAGTCATGCGTGTTGCTGGGTGATGACGCATAACTGTATGAGTCATGCTTGATGAGTCATGCTCAATGAATCATGCGTTTAACTCTTGGGTGGTTTTATTCTAAGATTACATTTACTTAACAAGGGTTTCCAGACGTTTCTCATATCTAATGAAGGCTTACTAAAGCAACCTGGATTTCGCAGCTTCTTTAAACTTCCTCTTCCTCCACTGCGGTTCTTTTTGCAGGATTTCCGCTTTTGTCCACATGATATGATGGTCGTGCGTCCAGGCGTGGTCAGCTGCACCTGATTTTTCGGTCTCTCCTTTTTGGGTGTTATTCCTATGTTCTATAATCCTTACTTCTAGTGGTCTTAGTGTCTCACCAATGTAATATTGGCCGCATTCGCAGGGTATCTGGTAGACACAATTTTTCTTGTCTTTCTGGCTTGCTGGTTTCGTCTTCGTTAAATGTCTCTAGAGCTGAATACTGTGTTGATGTTGTATCGTTGTCCTAGTCTTCTTATTGTCTCGGATACTCCTTTGACATACGGAATATTGAGAATTGGTTGTATCTCTTTCTTTGCTTTACGTGTGTTTGGCCGATTTTCCAATATTGTGTCAATCAATCTCATGGGGTAGCCATTCTTATTGAGGTCGGTCTTGATGTGGTTAGTTTTTCTTATGAGAGCTTCGATTGAGTTACAGAGAGTAATTACTCTATCCACAAGGTTTCTTACTATGCCATGTTTTGTGTTGTTTGAGTGGTTTGATGTATAATTGAGATATTGCCCTGTATGTGTAGGTTTCCGGTACACTGAGGTTAGAAAGGTGTTGCCATTTTTCTTTACGTAGACGTCTAGAAAAGGTAATTGGTTGTTCTCTTCTTTTTCCATGGTGAATTTAATTGTCGGTGCCAAGTTATTAATGTGATGTAAGAATTCTCTGAGTTCGTCCTCCTTTTCGTTTCAAATAAGGAAGGTTTCATCCACATATCTTAGCCATATTTTTGGTTTCTTCCCTGCTTGTTTTATTGCTTCGGATTTAAACCATTCCATATAAATGTTGGCGATTATGGGCGAGAGAGATAAGCCCATTGGTAGTCCGTCCTCTTGGCTAAAGAATCTGTCTTTTTCTTGAAATTAAGAATTGTTAAGAGCGCATTCCAATAGTTCCATGATGGCATTTGTAGGTAGCGGTGTTCTTTCTTGTAGGGTTAGGCCTTCCTCAAGTCTGCTCCTGATTACCTTAAGTGCGTCTTTTATAGGGACGTTGGTGTAAAGACTTTCGACGTCAAAGCTGACCAGTTGGTCTCCTGGTTGTACTTCCTTTTCTCTTATTATTTGTGCAAAGTGTTGCGAGTTCTTTACAAATGACGTGTTGTTTCCTTGATTACTCTCTGTAACTCAAACGAAGCTCTCAAAAGCGAAACTAAATGCATCAAGACCGACCTCAACAAGAATGGCTCCCCATGAGATTGATTGACACAATATTGGAAAATTGCAAGAATCGACCAAACACACATAAAGCAGAGAAAGAGATACAACCAATACTCAATATTCCGTAAGTCAAAGGAGTATCCGAAAAAATAAGAAGACTAGGACAACGATACAACATCAACACAGTATTCAGCTCTAGAAACACTTTAAGAAGCCACCTAACGAAGACCAAACCAGCAAGCCAGAAAGACAAGAAAAATTGTGTCTACCAGATCCCCTGCGAATGCGGCCAATCTTACATTGGTGAGACACTAAGACCACTAGAAGTAAGGATTAAAGAACATTATAATAACACCCAAATAGGAGAGACCGAAAAATCAGGTGCAGCTGACCACGCCTGGACGCACGACCATCATATCATGTGGACAAAAGCGGAAATCCTGCAAAAAGAACCGCACTGGAGAAAGAGGAAGTTTAAAAAAGCTGCGACCATACACCAAAATCCAGGTTGCTTTAGTAAGCCTTCATTAGATATGAGAAACGTCTGGAAACCCTAGTTAAGTAAATATAATCTTACAATAAGACCACCCAAGAGTTAAACGCATGATTCATCGAGCATGACGTCATCGAGCATGACGTCATCGAGCATGACGTCATCGAGCATGACTCATCAAACATGACTCATCCAGTTATGCGTCATCACCTAGCAACACGCATGACTCCACCCACTAGTCATGCGTCACAGCACCTGCCTAGTATAAATAGAGCTGTAGTTACCGTACTTATTCAGTATTCACCTGAAGACGACTGAAGATGCTTACCAGTTGAAACGTAGTGATTCTAAAGAAATAAAGACAAAAATAAAACTCAACTGCCGTTCAAAAAACGTCATTGTCTCCAACCTTCAAACAGACACTGATTTACAGATGTCACATATTTGCTCGTTTTAGTGTATCTATATTTAAAAAAAAAAAACCTACTAAATACCTACAACTATGTTTTTCCAATTAAAAATAGGTGTGTGAAATTTAATTTCTTGCAAATAAAAATTCCAACAATATATTTTAAAATCCATCAATCAACTTCATATTTTTATGTCAAAAAATTTAATTTACCATCACCTAAAAAGGTACTTACTTGAGAGGCACAAAAATATTTAACCAGTTAAAAAGTAATGAAGGAATTTGCGAACATAGGGTCAAATATTGCATAAAGCTTCCTCTCATGGGAAATTCAAACCCTATATATTCGATGCTTAGCTTATATTCTGTAAAATACTAAAAAAAAAAACATTAATTTTGTTGTGACTTTTACCCTTCGATAAACTGAAATCACTAGCGGATTCTAACCTGAGCAATAATTTCATGAATATGCCAGCAATGTTTTTATAATTATTTTTTTATTGAGTTATAAATGCTTGCCACATGCGAATAAGAATATCAAAACTTTTTCCTCTACACGTGCGTCACTTTCAGGGTAAGAAAATATCCTATACAATAGAAACTTATTATTGAGGAAGAGTTTTTAAATATCGTAAACATTGTTGTACTGTACAAAAATTATTTAAAAAGATTGGCTACGAGCCAAGTCAACAAATCCATACGGTTTGGTGACAATTTTTTAATTTAATTTAATAGGGTGTAAAATAAAAGGGCTCGTCAAATGATATAACCTTTTTTCTACTCCCACATGGATGTTTCCTGTTTCCCTTACACTTAATTGACGAGAAAATTAGGCTTTTACAGTTAACTGTATCGCAAAATTTCATATTCTTACTGTTCATTGTTGCGACCTTTAAAAATAAATTTTCCCATTTTTAAAGAAAAATTTCACGAATGCACACAATACGGAAATATTATTTTTTAGCAGATCATGACTACAAGTGGTCCTAAAGAATATCCTACGAATATAACAATGTGCGTAAAAATTTCCTTTGGAGACAGCACCGACCCATCATTCCTCTGTGTTTTGTTCTCACGAATCCGGATTTTTTCATTAGTTGACAACATTATTATAAAAATGTATTCCTCTGTGGCGTTCTTATAAAGTACTGACCAATCACAATTAATGGTATTTATTGAAGCCTTCTTTTTTCAAGACACTAAATGATATACTTTATATGTAAATGGTACAATATGTTATTAATTAGTTCAATATAACAA
Organism: Polydrusus cervinus; assembly: GCA_935413205.1. NCBI lineage: Eukaryota > Metazoa > Arthropoda > Insecta > Coleoptera > Curculionidae > Polydrusus > Polydrusus cervinus. The sequence continues at coordinate 52,719,907 of OW284514.1, forward strand.
AATATATACTAATTTATAATAGTTTTATGAATTATGCAACCTGCTGAATTTGCATAAAAAATTAATTTCATGAAGCATTATTATTAAGTTGGTTTTACCATAATTTCTAATATGATCCTTTGGCTCAAACGGTAAAGTCGGTCGTTACTTGATGAAGATCTATATTAAATAAATACGTAAAAGAAACATTATTAAGGTTTCAAATCTTCACATAAATATTTATACTATTATACTGCGAAGAGTAAGACATATATTTGGAGGCAGTTTATGTCATTTTGTGAGCATAAAAGTTATATTTTGGATCGAGACACAGCATTTAGAAACGTGAAATATTCTTTTAAATACCATACGTGCTGTAAAATTATCAATACAACAATACAAATTTCACTCCTCTTTCGGAGTCGTGAAATTAAAAGAAAACACGCATTCGTAAAAAATTATCGGCAATTTTAAAGCACTTGTGGTATTACTAACGATAATTTTTGAGAAATTTTCACTTATACATTTTAAGCTAAAAAAGAGCACTAGTGAATGAAGAGTAGGTGTGCAGAAACTTTCCAGAAAATTAACGATAATTTTTATTGCACTAATTGTTATATTACTACTGATAATTTATTTATAATAAGTGACCAATTATACTTACCGCATAAGCATTAACAAACATATTCCATGGTAATAGAGTGCCGAGTCCATGAATCAAAAACGTAATATAGACCAATGAATATTTATCCGGTGGGGCATTCTCGTCCATTTTAAAACGTTTCTAAAGTTTAAAACTATTCTTTAAACAGAATTTTCGTTTCCCAAAACTTCTATAATTTTATTTGCTTCTAAACTGCTCAGTGGCATTACTTTTTCTTTGACCTAAAAACCCTAGAACTTAAACAAGACATAATTAAACCCTTCAGTAGAAGAAAATATATAAAAAAAATAAAATAAATAAGTGACTTACCTTTTAGTTTACGCATAACTTGTAGGCTGACTAAACTTTTATAATAATTGGTCTATTATTTTAACACAGCACTATATTAATTAGGTATAATTTAAAAAAATGTCATTTTCATTTAGGCTTGACAAGTGCAAACAAAAATTTGACAAAAATTAAATGTTTTTAAACCTGTCGACATCTGATATTTTTTTAAACTACCTTTACCTGTATATACTTTCTGGCTTAAAATCATGGGAAGTTACACTATTTCGGATGAATGATTTTGAGAAAAGCTGCTGTGTGTCCACAGGTTAAATTGTCAATAGCGGAACCATGTAACGCCATAAGAATAGAAAAAAATATGGAAAAGAAATTTCTTTATCTACTTTCATTTAGTAATATGAATTTTACAGTTCTGTAAATCCTTTTGTAAGGGCATCTATTACAGCACTAGTGCTGGGATGTGATGGAGCCCTTTACGTTCGAATTTCCAATCATTAAATCCGTGTCTGACCCCATGATCTTCTTTGCTATTTATTTCTTATTTTCAAAAAAATTCTCAACATAGCATTCTGCTGTAGAAGAGGATTTCCAGCCCCCATGACGCTTTAACATCTGCATATCTGCACCACCATCAACTAGAATGGTGGCTGAGGACCTCCTAAAACAATGTCCACTGTATCCATCGGGATTATTCAATCCAAGTTTTGTTGCAATCTTTTTTGGTATACTTCCAAAACTATTAATTCCGACAGACCGGGAGGTGCATTTTCCTTTTCCATAGAATACAAAAAACCGCCTGTGAGTTGCATTAAGAGGACGAAGTTTAGCATACTTTCGAAAAATGCCTAAACAGTTGACACCTGTTAAATTTCCTTCTGTTATAACAAATTCTCGCATAATTTTGGTTTTCGAAAATAGAATCACAATTTTTATATACAAATAATTGTGTTCAATATGATTCAACATTAACTTAACTAGTTCTTCGCGCCGACAAGCCCCAAAAATGCCGATTATCATAACAACCTTCATAAGTAAATTTATGTTTCATCATCTGCAGTACTAAGAAACTTACATACGTCTTCCTCTGTGAAAACTTTGGACTTTTTGGCCTTGTAACCCTCTGAACTTCTTTTCAAAAAAGAGATTAGTTGAGAAAATCTGCTTATATCTTGATTTTTCTTGACTGAAATCATAGTTCTTAACCTTAAGTAGTAAGTCCATAGTGTAGATGGTTTCTGGGAGCGTTGCTTTACGGAAAAATAACCCAAAAGGCTTTTCTCAGACACCTCCTTTATTTTGTTAGCTTTACATCAATCTTCAAACTTCTGATACTCCAACTCATGCCGCGCCTTGGATTTTGTCGGAACTAAACTTAAGATCGCTTCGTTTGCCGCTGCTTCTATATCAGAGGATAAACTTCCATCAGAATCGCTATTTTTGAAAAACGCTTTTTATATTTTTGAATTTGTTTGACAAAGTTTCGACAGTAACCATGCGAAACAGTAACTATGCGAAAGGTAACATAAAACAGTTGATTAGTAAACTTAATAGGTGCATTTTTAGAGGTGCATTTTTATTTTTAAAAATGTCTTTTGCCAAATATTTTTATTCATAGATGAAAGTAGATAATATTTTGTACAATATTCTTGTTGTAAATTCATATTACTACACTCGATGTTTTATTCAACCCGGCTGACGCCTCGTTTGACAACTTTAACATCTCGTGTTGTAATATGAATCTTTACAACACTTATATCGTAAATAACTATTCCAATCTGATTTGGCACTATAATATAAAAATTTTGTGTGTTTGATCGTTAAATTTGGGAGACGGAAAAAATTATACTATAGAAACTAAAGGCATATCATTTTTCTGTTAAAACCAACAGCAAAATAATTCTAGAAAAAGAAAAAGTATGGTTATATTTTTATAATTTCTGTTTTTGGATTAATTATGAATCAAAACTATTTGACATATCCAAAGTAAGAAACTTGACATTACAATAAAAACCTTAGAAACCACATCTTTAGAATAAAACAAAAATAAGCAAAATATGATTCAAAAGAGCAAGAAAGTTGATTGGAAAGAGCCGTAAAGTTCTTCCTATTTTTTTTGGAGGTGAGTCGTCTCTCGGCTATCGTGAATGTAGCGAAGTGATGATAGTTCTAAATAAGAACAGAAAGGACATTTTTTTTTATTCTTTTCATGGATTTGCTGCAGGTTTTTATGTATCAAAAATACCATAATGGAATAACATGTTCATGAAATGTAATATATTAGCAGTCCTCATATTGAGATGTAAAAATTAAAAAGTGGTGTGATTCTAACCTACTTTCATTTAATTTTACTGATATTGACGTTGACTTAAAATAAATAATATTGGCAGACATACATTATTTACTCGCAATCAAAATTGCATGATTAGTATATTAACAGTTAAGCTAACTGGCAGCGGAACCAAGTAACGCCAGAAGAGAACGCCACTGATCGTTAAATTTCGGATCCGAAAAAAGTTATTTTTTTTTAAATTTTACGTCGGTATATTTCCGCAGCGAGGCCAATCACCGACGCCAGGGAATTTGTCACACACTATCTGGTAATTTTGCCGAATCCCTCTTTGTCGAGGGTAGGATTCTTTATCGTGCCAACATCCATGACACGGGACCCACAGTTTAACGTCTCTTCCGAAAGACGGTGCACCTCTTAAACCAAATTCCAAATTTAACATCGACGTTGCCGGCTCCGGGGATCGTACCTGGGAAAAAGATTATACTATAGGAACTGAGAATATATCGTTTTGTGGTTAAAACCAGCAAAAAATTGTAGAAGAAGAAAAAGTATGGTTATATTTTTTTAATTTCTGTTTTTGGGTTATGTTACAAATCAAAAATATTTGACATAAATGTATGGTTATGTTTTATATAATATATACTATACAGGGTGATTTCTAAGTTGACACTTTTTTTTTAACTGCGTATAGAAGGCACTAAAATAAACAACTTTTTCAAATACCTTTTTTCAAAAAACTTAAAAATAGCCGAGTTACAGAAGTAAAAAATCTAAGTGCGGGCCTGGTAACCAAAATGTAGCCCTTTACTTTATATTGTTTTTGTCCGTTTTTTGTATGTAAGTCATGCATTTTACGGATCAGTGTTCAGTTATTAATTTTGTTAATTCGTTGCGCGGTGTGGTTTTCTTTTAATAAATTGGTGAAAATGGTAAAATTTGAAAACAATGAAGTAATTATGGTGCTTATTTATTGTGAGTGTCGTAAAAGTGCAGATGTTTTTTCTCTACATCCAGAAGTTTCCTAATGTTATTCAACGGGCAAGTTAGGCCAAACCGTATTTGATTTGTAGTGTAATAAATGAATGTAAGTACTTTATTTTTGGGTTTTTTGAAAAAAGGTATTTGAAAATGTTGTTTATTTTAATGCCTTCTATACGCAGCTAAAAAAGAAGTATCAACTTAGGAATCACAGTTTATATACTACGGAGATATTCGAAAAGAACCGAATTTTTTTGCGCCTTTATTTTTGACTTAAGAAAAAAACAAAAACACTTTCTTATAGCAGTTCTTTATGTTCTATAAGATGGCGTTATTAGTTTTCAAATTTAATGTTTCGTTCTTAAGATACCAACCTCAACTCAATTTTTTTAAATACGGACTTGGAAATTTGAAAAATTTTTTATAAACTTCTACGCTTTGGAAATTTAATGAAATTTAAAGATTTTTAAAATTTTAACTTTTTTTTTATCAAATATCACATCTTTAGTATTTCAAAGTATTTTTTCTTTACTATTACGGTCCTGGCAATTATTTTTAGGATAACTTAAATATTAAAATTACATTACATTACAGGAAGATATTGTGGTGTTTATACCGTTTACTATTTCAACAAGATTTACCGTAACAAGTAAGCAAGTTTTTAAGGCATGAGAGTAATTCTATTTTTTATTAGTACTTTATTTATTTTATTAATATAACATCTTAGGTCATATGGTTTTTGTCTTAGACCTAGACCGAAATAGTATAAAATAGAAAAAATAAATGCTCTCGTGTATAGAAAGGGTAACTGGAATGTAAGTCCAGTTAAATTATTGTGATGCGCTTATGTTTGTTTCAAAAACAATTGTTTTACTGTCGGATGATGCTAGTTTCATGTGAAACATGTAACAAAAATAAACAGATAGAAAAATATTTGAGGCTGACACTTTAGGTATTTTTTCTTACAAAAATATCAAATATCAGACCTCTTTGAGTGAAAATGGACGGATTTTTTTAATCAGAAAATTTGGTTTGGCTCTAAATGTTCAGGACCGTATTGATATAAAAAGATAACTTGAAAAAATATCTTATTAGATGACAAGACGTTAAAATTTCAAAAACCTTTCAATTGTATTATATTTCTAAAGCTTAGAAGTTCCTAAAACGGTATTTGAAATTCCGTATTTAAAATAATTGACTAGTCTGTATTTAAAGAACGAACGTCGCATTTTAAAACTAATAACGCCATCTGGTAGAACGTTAAAACAACTATGAAAAAGTGTTTTAAGTCGAAAAGAAAAGCGCAAAAAGTTAATACCAATAATAGAAATTTTGGTTTTTTATCGGATATCTCCAAAAGCCATTGAAATATTTACAATTTTCTTTTACCAAACTATTTTGCCCCAAAATACGCAACTTTGCCTCAATTTAAACATGTTCATATCTCTTACCGTCATTTCAAAAATAAATCCGTAAGAACTTAATTGCTGTTTATATTCGGAATATTTGCATTTCTAGCCCTCGAAATAAATAAGTTGGCTTAAATTAGGTGCTTTTTTACTTCTTATTTTATGTTATTGAAACCCCCATGTAAGCAAACGACTTGTGAACTTCTGTATCTTTTAAAAATAAAAAAATTTATAAATTCATATATTCACATATTCATAAATTTTAAAACTCATTGTGTAATACTATTTAATACTTTTCTAACAGGGGAGTTTCATTTTGCAAATTAGTAAATAACTTGCACGATTCTGGACTTTAATTACCGTAACAGCATGCAAGAGCGCATTGTAAAGCTGTACTCATGTTCATACTGGCTTTTACCGACCGAAAACAGATTAACCAAAATGCCGGATTTGTATCCGATTAATTCTGACTTTCGACGAGATTAAAGTATATTTTGCTGTAGGATCAGTCTAAGCGAACATGGAGTTTAACAACAGGAAAACAAGAAAAATTAAATACTTCCATAAGGTCATTTAGCCATGACCTTATGTAAAGTAAAATCCACAAATATAACATTGTTGTTTACGGAAAGAAAGTTGTTTTAGCGGCACGCGGACAAAGTAGTGTATCTATCTTTTGCATTAAAGTACACAGGTAAGGTAATGAGTTTCCTGGGGCACAGGTCCTTATTGGGACTCATCAGAAAGCCATAACCTGTAAGCGACCCCCAGTATGGCGAGACTATGCTTTCAAGACATTTTTAAGAAATAAAAATGCGATAAAAACCCAGTAACGCCATCTATAGGAATCAACTCAATGCAAAAGATATAGCCATCAAACGTGAAAACATAGAACTAAATAAACCAAGTACGGTGGCCAACGTTTGATGGCTATATCTTTTGCATTGAGTTGATTCCCACTGATGGCGTTACAAGGTTTTCATCACATTTTTGATTCTTAAAAATGTGTTGGGGGTTGCTTACGGGTTATGGCTTTCTGATGAGTTCTAATAAGAACAAAACAGCCTGTCATTGTTTATCTGTGCCATAGGGAACCCATTACCTTTGGCGCCCCTGTGTACTTTAATGCAAAAGATAGACGCACTACTTTGTACGCCTGCCGCTAAAAAAAACTTTTTTCTATTTACTTATACGAACACTAAATTCTCTATTTTTTGTTGTTTACATTTACGTCTGCTGTAAAAAAATTAAGAGACAACACCACCTGTTGATATTACACAGAGGTGTGTTCAGTAAATTAATATTATTTTTTCAAATATTGTTAATCGCATAAATTATTTCAGACATTTTGGTAAAAATGTTTGACTTTATCAGTGTTAATCTAGAATGGTTAATTCATTTAAAAGCAAAAAAAAGACAATCTCAATTACATGTTAAAATTGTCTATATAAAATTTCATTTAAAATACGAGCGAGATTCATCGTTTTTCGGTATGATTTATTAAATCAAAAGTACCACTTAATATAAATGGTACTGAAAGTAGCTATTTTCGGGACGATTTTTTTTACTTTGAAACGAGTTCTTTACTTTCAGGAATATTTTTTTGACAAATGTGTCAAGATATTTTTTTTTTTTAAATCGGCGTTAAGTACAGACCAAAAAGCTATAATATTGTCATATATAGACATATATGAATATTCTATTTTATCCAAAATTCAATTTTATTATTTAAAAAGTTAATATTAAATATACCTACTGACCCAATTATTTGTTATTAAAACAAGCAAACTACAAGGATGCTATCTTAGCATATTGCCGAGCTTGCATTTTGTTACCAATCAATAACTGGGTTAGTTTATTGATACTGATTGGTATAAATAGCAGGCCGGTACTATGTAAAAGACACCATTCGGGGGTCGGGACCATTCGGGTCTCGACCAGTTTGGTCAACACCATTCAAGCCGATCATTTGGTTAGAAACCACTCGGTCGACACCCTTTTGGGCAGATACGACTCGGTCCAGAGAAGTAATATTGGGTCAGTAGCAGCGCAGAGTCCGGTTCCAATCATCAGCTCTTTGCCCTAGAGAGCTCGTCCCTAGTTAATAATGTTGTAAGTAAAACCTAATTTTGTGTAACCGTTTTAACTGCCGTTCCCTTATATAATAAAGTAGGTGTTATGGAGACTTGTCGCCTTTAATTCTTCCCCACGTGACATTATACAGTCGTTTAAGTGATGGAATCAAAATGGGGATCATTGCAGATTAATTAAGAATTAGTAAAAATACTGTTTTGTTGGCTAAGAATAAAATAGCATATTACGGAACGATTACAAGGAAAATAGGTTCTGGTCTCCCCAAGATTTCAACTATCGCTCAAGACAGGGAATTAATACATTTTTTTTTTAAATAATACATTTAAAAGCGCAATTGTAGCTAAAGAAGAGACCAATTTTCCTGGTTTGGATAATACGGCTAAAGCAGAATTCTAAACTCAGATATAGGGTAAGGTTGCCTAAATCATCCCCCTTTTTGGTTTTAATTTTTTTTCTTTTAAACTGATAAGTAATATATATATTTTGGTTTAAAACAATAGATCGGTCTATTGGACACCTAACTGCAGGTTTTAAAATATTATTTTCTATTTCATTTTTAAAAAAACAGCTGTTTTTATAAGGAATAGCAAATGGTACGATTTACGAAACGGGTTACCTAAATCGTACTAGTTGGTTCCTAAATCGTACCACATTGTTATTTTGGATATATTAAATAAAAATGAGTACAGTTTGTTGTAAAGAAAACAAACTACACAAGATTATCGTTTATATTAAGTATTTTACAAAAAAAAAACATTAAAAAAAATCTACCACACGTTTGAAAATAATTTTAAATGTACCTACAAACAAAAGTCGCACACGTAAGACGTGTCACGTTGGAACACTTTTCATGTGCGTGTGTGGTACGATTTAGGAAACTGTCAATCAAAATAATAAATAATACAATTCTAACCCGAATTTAGATTTAAAATTAAATTCAATTTTTGCAAAATTACAAGAACTTCCCAGGCTATGCTACTAAAAAAAATATCTGTATAAATACTACTTATCAATGAGATAGAGTCTTGCAAAAAATCAACAAAATTAACATGAAAATAGCCGAATTCTTTTAACTTGATTTTCCCGCTTAGCGATACACAACCGATCCAAAACGATTATATTATGCAACTGGCACTAGTTAGACACTACAACAACGTCCGATAGATGTCGTATAATTTATCGTCTAATTTGAAAACTTGTAGTAGTACGATTTAGGCAACGGTACGATTTTGGCGACTTTACCCTAAATATCCGATGTTGCTAAAAGATATTGGTGACATAAACGCTATTTCAAACGTGGTTTTCTCGGAATCCACACAAGCAATTTTGTAAAAACCTGTTTTATATTCAGCGGCAAATATAATTATTTCCAGCGAATCGAGATTCCGGTTTCAGGTATCAGCTAGTGCGGAGATTTTAGCACCTGAAAAATCGATTAGCGGGATTTTGTTGTTTTGCAAAATGTCACCATTATTTTCAGATATTAAAAAGGAGAGTCGAATATGCCTGTGATTATTTAAATCAAACGATTTATGGGAAAACTTATATTTTCAGTAAAAAAAAACATTTCAGTTTTGTAATACCGGAAGAGTCCGCGTTTACAGGCTCACTGGAATGATATATGATGAAAGATACACTCACAAAACCAGTTAAAGTAGACTGTTTTCAGTCAATATATGAGGCTGGATCAGTGCTAGAGGACCAGAGGTTTGTCAAATTATACAGGGCACAATTAACTCAGAGCTATATCGCAATATTTTAAATGATGTGATGATTCCATCGGTTGGTGTATTATATGGTAACAATTTCATTTTACAGCATGGTAATGCCCCTATTTATAAAGCCCGAGCGGTAAAAAGTTTACCGTGTTTTACCATGGCCCTTAAATAGTCCAGATCTCAACTCAATAGAGAACATATTATTCTTGTTTTTAATGAGAGTTTATCGCAGTTTGGGCATCAATCCTGATCGTATAGAGTCTAGAATAGATTTGATTTAAACATATTATTTTTGGTCAGAAACATAATTTCAGTAAACCTAGATAGTAGCGTTGGAATTTAACCTCAGACTTTTTGCTTCTATGGTGGGGCCCCCTACCACTTTGTCCGGTTGATAAATGTATTTAATTTAGTTATAATAGTAGGTAATTTAAGTGGAATTAACTCAAATATAAATTTTTAATTGTGTTATACTTCTAAGAATGCCACACTCGTCTTTATGAAGCATATGTTTGCTTAAATAAGAATAACTTTGCAATTAACAAATAATAAGAAGAATACGCTAAGCATATTATATATAAACTTGTATTCTGTTGTAGCAATTTCTCATTTTCGGAGCCTCATGCTATGATCGTTTTACTTAATGCTTTCAGTCATTATGGGGGTTACAATTTTCTTAAAATAAAAGAACAATAATGTCAAGATATTAATAATAAATTACAATAAAAAGGACACCAAAGGGAATAGTTTTGTATTCGTATAATAATGTTTTTTGGAATTAAAAATCCTCAACAAGAGTTTTATAAGGTGTCCTTAACCCGTAACCCGTACATAGTCACTTTTAGGACACGAGTCGTACAGTATGGTCTCTGAGACATCTGGCCATATATACATGTATATATTTTTGTAAGCATGTCATAATGGTCAGGCTATAAATATACATACAGGGTGTCCACCCGGGAACCGAATCGATCTATATATAAAAAACTATACATAGGAAAATTTTGGAAATTTGACAGTATGCTGATGCTGATAGGGGCGACCGGGCTAAAATATTTTCATAATGGTGACACTTTTGGTTATACCGGAAGTAAGCGTCAACTTGCTTATTTTAAATGGGACACCCAATATATTAATACATTTTTGCATTCTACGCAAGATTCTAGGCAGATTTTGTATATCATGTCCTATACCTATGTCTAAACGTTTTTGACATATTTGAATTTTTATGTCAAAAATGACGTTTTCAAGCCTTAGAATAATTATCAATTTTTTCTATAAAGAAGCCTAATTTATTTAATTTAAGTAGGATTCCTTGTTATAAAGGACCTTCTTTAATAGATTTTTTATAATATTTTGATAACTATTAATACAGGGTGTTTAAAAAATAAGATTAAAAATGAAATTGAAAAAACTGCAAAAAGTCTAGATTTTCAAATGGAAACACACAAAATTTATAATAATAATTTCTTATTTAGAATTAAAAATAAGGGTAAGTGTGTATAAGATTGTATATCCCAAAAATTCTTAGTTTTCGAAATATTGCCAATTTAATATTTTTATAGGGATTTTGCTGCAGATTTTAGGTTCTTTGCTTATACTGTAGGCACGCCACTGCAACGTTGTAAAATGTCGCAGAGCGCCTTCATGCATATACTTCGAAGGGCACCTCTTCTAGCAATTATTTGGGCGATCACAAATATGTTTCCCAATTTATCACATTACCCTATCGATGAAATACATATTTATGGACCGATAAAATGGTTTCAAATAATACTTATCGAATCGAAAATCGATGTTTAATTTTGACAAGTGACGTGACGACAAAAAAAAAAGTCGATGGAAATTGACAAAATCTTGTTCTCTTAGGGCCACTTGTATAGGTGCAGTTTAATCTATAAGTCACATTTAAACTTAAGTTTAATTATAATCATTTGTAGTTTAAACTAAACCTATACTATATGTTAGTGAACCCGTTAACAAGGTTCGCATTGCTGTATGTACATTAACGGCGTAAGACTGTGAAGAAATTCATCCATCATGCAGTGCTGAGCTGGCACCTAACGACTATTGATTGTTTCTTGTCCTAAAAAGGGACCCTTATAGGAGGTATTTTAAGGAAGAAACGTCATCGCAAGTTACCGTAAATAAATATTTAAAAAAAAACATCAGAATACCAATAGCAGTGAAAGCATATACATTTCCGGACGACAATGTGAAATTAGGGCGATGGCCGAGGCTAACAAGCAATAAAGTCCGGGAATGTACTTTTACTATGAGATACACAATTATACTGATTTTTCTAAAATCGCATCATTATTGTTATATACCGGGTGTTTCAGGAGGTACGCTCGCCCCTATAACTTTTTTGTTGTTTAAATTATAGATTTAAAATTTTGTGTGTTTATATATGATATTCTTTTGCATTTGATGACATAGCGGATGCCATTTTATCACTTCCGGTTTAACCGGAAATGATCTCAACCTTAGATTTTTAAATGGAACACCCTGTATATTTTTGGCTATATCGATTCAGAACACCATTCCAAATTCAACCACACCCCATACGTTACTTTTTGATACTTTAAATTATTTTTAATTTTATTTTTATTTTTTCGTCTAGATTGCTATGAACTCTTTACGATTGTTTACTTCTAAACCAAAATCTTGATAAAAATGCAATTTTCAAGTTTTATTGTGTTTTAAATTTTTTACATACTTTTTAATTTTTTAAAAAGGCTTTTTCCAAGAAAACTCAATTTTTCCAAATGGAAACATATTGGCTCACTCGGGCAAAAAGATAGAGCACTTTTTTTCCAACAATTTTATATCACACATCCTAATATCAAGTTATAATAATAGCGATAATTTATAAAAAATAACATTTTATGACAAAAAATACAACACGAAGGGCAAACGGCTTTGCATTTATCTAGGTACCCATGACGCCATAATGCTCATAAACAAATGAACATAATTACAAATTAAATATTATCATTGAAACAATAAAAACAGTCTAGTTAGCCTGGGAAAGTAATGTCTCGAAGGGTGTCGTCTATCGGGAAACCTCTCAGCATACACCCTGGCTGCTTGAGTACTGTTTTGCAAACATTTGCTATAAATTAGTACCATATCGATTTTCTCGTTTCTGTTATAGGTTTCCATTTTAATATTTTATTACAAAATTAGAACTAATACACACTGGCCGAAAAATCAAACGATAAAATAGCAAGCTACTGTTGTCATGTCAAACTAATTTCAATGATGGCGGATTTTAACTTTGTAATTATGTTCATTTGTTTATGAGCATTATGGCGTCATGGGTACCTAGATAAATGCAAAGCCGTTTGCCCTTCGTGTTGTATTTTTTGTGATAAAATGTTATTTTTTATAAATTACCGCTGCTCGTTTAACTTGACATTAGGATGTGTGATATAAAATTGTTGGAAAAAAAGTGCTCTATCTTTTTGCCCGAGTGAGCCAATATGTTTCCATTTGGAAAAATTGAGTTTTCTTGGAAAAAGCCTTTTTAAAAAATTAAAAAGTATGTAAAAAATTTAAAACACAATAAAACTTGAAAATTGCATTTTTATCAAGATTTTGGTTTAGAAGTAAACAATCGTAAAGAGTTCATAGCAATCTAGACGAAAAATAAAAATAAAATTAAAAATAATTTAAAGTATCAAAAAGTAACGTATGGGGTGTCGTTGAATTTGGAATGGTGTTCTGAATCGATATAGCCAAAAATATACAGGGTGTTCCATTTAAAAATCTAATGTTGAGATCATTTCCGGTTAAACCGGAAGTGATAAAATGGCATCCGCTATGTCATCAAATGCAAAAGAATATCACATATAAACACACAAAATTTTAAATCTGTAATTTAAACAACAAAAAAGTTATAGGGGCGAGCGCACCTCCTGAAACACCCGGTATGTATTAAGGAATTGTAATCCCTCTATCTCATTGAAAATCATATATTTTGATATTCGAACACTTAAACGAACTAAACATTAAATATTAACAAGAAAGTTGCTTTCTTGTCCTAAGCCGGAAATTTAACTATAAACCTAATGGTTGTTCAGCAAAGGATTAAAATACTATAGAATACGGTATTTTGGACCTACAATTGAGTCGAGTAAGTTATAGTCTTAAAAAAATATATATTTTAACATTAATAATGTTGAACCTTATTGGATTTAAGAATATCTTAATTTTAAAACGAAATTTCGTAATTCGAGAGTACAAATTACTTGTATTTATAAGTTTAGTGTGGTTTGTAAGACTTTTTAATAATGGGGGAATAGCGACCACGCTGGTAAAACCGACCACCTGATTTTACATTTAAATAACCCGCCAACATTTAACATTTACCACGCCATCAATCCAAGATTAACCCTAGAGCTATTACTTAGTTTACCTCTCAAACTGGCGAAATCGCAACGGCAGTAAAAGAACCAGTCAGGTGAAGTAGGTGAAGGGGCCCTTCCCCCAAAAAAATAAATAAAACCAGGAGGAAATGTTTTCGACAATATTAAATATTTATGTACCAATATAGCTACCATTTTAGCCCTTAAAAAATAATTATGTTCGAATTAAAAATATTAATTTAATCCGAATATAGCTATGCATAATAGAGCCACGGTTAACTCCGATGGACAATAATTATACACTCTCGGGCATTTTGGCACGCCCCAGTCGATCGCCGTGTTCTCTACACAACAGCATTGGAAGGCAAGCAGAGCCATCCAGTCAAGCGGTTTTGTTTTCTCGTCCCTATGGTTACGTGACTTTACTGGCGTCCGAAACGCAAGACGTCACGCGGCAGCATGAATAAATTTGCATTTTAAAGAAGTGCAATTTGAAAATAGATCAGTCGTATACCATTGTGTTATCATAGATTCGGGACGTTCGGGTATTTATTTTTGAAACTTCGCGTAACTTACGGTTATAGATATCGTTTTTACTGTTATTTACTGTTATTACTGTGGGATTAAAAAGTTTTAATTTTGTTTTTTAGTTAATTCAATAGTGTGTAAGTACCTACTTGGTTCAATTGTTAGTGTGTGTTTTAAAAATGAACCCAATTAATGACATAGTTTGTAATTTGTTGGAAACTCCATTCAGTCGTTGGACAGATGAGAATAAGAGAGACGTTTTGTTACACGGGCGACCTACTGGAATCTTAAACATAGATTTTAAAAAAGTATTAAAAAAAAGTGGCAGATCCTATAAGATTAATTTTAAGAGTTCCTGGTTTTCAGAATATAATTGGCTATATAATTGTGTCGCCTTACAAAAATCGTTTTGTTGGTCGTGTTTACTCTTTTCGAATAAATATTGCGTTTGGAATAGGGACGGATTTACATATTTTTTAAATATTACTAGATCGTTGCATAAACACGGGGATTCTGGAGAACACTTAAAATGTCAGTTAATGTTAAGAAATTTTGAACAAAATCAAAATACTATTGTCGAAGCTTTAAAAGAAAATGCTAGACGTCAACCGAAGAATCGATCTGATTCTGATTTACAAAAACTTGCTATGTAAGTACGTAATTAAAATATAAATTAGTCAATGTTTGTTTAAGTACCCGCACTATACCTAGCTCTTCACCATTTTTTAAAACCGCGAGCCGCCACTGGAAAGAACAATTATTGTTGTTATTTGGTGGTTATTATTGCAATTATTTTTGTTTGAGAAATAGGTAAGTAATCTAAATTGTGGTTGCATAAACTGATGTCCAGTAGTTAACAATATTACGTAGATATATTGCAATCTAATTAAGCATCGAATTTTGATTTAACCTTAATTTAAAAGGAGTGAAACGAAGTTTTGTTTGTGAGTGTACTTTTGGGTATTATCGACCAGAATGATCGATTTTGTCCGAAACTGATCGATATTACCTGCCAACGACAGAGTATTATAATTTTACCTATATATTTATTTTTAATTGCAAACACAATGCCATTTTCATATAAAAGACAGTCAACCAGTGCCTCATGGTCCATAGAAGATCTAAAACGGGCTATATCGGCGGTAAGAAATGGAAATTGCATAAGAAAAACCGCAAGATTATACGGGATTCTTTATGCAACTCTTCAAGATCATCTGCGTTGAAATCTGGGGGTAAAGAATCAGTTAGGAAAAAAGACGATATTTACAACTGAACAAGAAACAGAGCTTTGCGACTAGATTATCTGTCTTTCAAAAATGGTTTATGGGGTTTCCCACTTGATGTGCGTAAAACTGCATAGGATAGAAAAGAAAGTTTGGCAAAAAACAAACAAGTTAAACGATGTTTAATTGGCCAAGATGAAAAAAAAATAAGAAAAATCCATTAAGAAGAAAAACAGGCAGGAAGTGGCAACCGAGCCTTGTTTCTTATACGATGAATTCGGCAAAGATGGAGAATGGTGGCTTGTATGTATTACGTGTGAGACAAATTCATGCAGAATGTGCAGGCTGCGATATCCGTAGTGACTACATTTTCGATTTCTGTTGCAGTTTCTGTTCCGCTGCCGACGCACATCTTCGCAGGCAGCATGAAGTATTGCGCCTCAACAATGACCTTGAAGAAATTTTGGCTTGGGATGACAGTAACCAAGTCGAATTTAACGCTAAGAAAACCCAGGCAGCAGTCTTCTCCAAAAAGGTTAACATTGCAGAACCGGATATAGTTATGGCAGGACACGCAATTCCCCTGGCACCATCTATTAATTTGCTGGGGGTCAATCTGGGAGGTAATATGTCTTGGCATGATCACGTTGCCGCAATTGCCAAGACAGCTGCACAGAAACTTGGTGTACTTTTCCGCACCAAAAGGTTGTACACACCTCATCAACTTTTGACACTCTACAAAGCCCAGATTCGACCATCATTAGAATATTGCTCTCGTGTCTGGAGCTCTGCACCCAAGCACACCCTTCGGCTACTGGATTCCATTCAAAGGAGAGCCGTTCGTCTGATCGGCGACCCCGAGCTGACCAAGACCCTCGATAGCCTGGAGCATCGAAGACCTGGTTGGTGATTTGGCTCTTTTTTACAGATATTTCCATGGCAGGTGTTCGACTGACATTGCCCACTTGATTCCACCTAGAGTAATGCAAAACAGAAATACACGGCGAACCACTGCCGCTTATCCATATGTTGTTCAGCTTAGTACTCCTCGAACTTCATTGTTCAAGAATTCTTTCATCTGGAGAACGTCATCTTTGTGGAATGATCTTCGTGAGGTCGTGTTTCCCAATGAATACAATCTTCAACGTTTCAAGACCAACGTTAATTGCTTTTTTCGCACTCGCACCGCTCCCAGAGCGCCTTAAAGGATTTTTCCTACAGTGCAGGTGTTTTATCATAAAAAAAAAAAAAATTTGCCACATTTTATACATTTCTTATGTGAACGGTTTTACCCGACGATATCGGTTAATATCGACCGGTGACGTTTTCTGATTTATTATTTTTTTTTACGATGTTGTAACTTTAGAATAATTTTTTGTTTTTAGAATTACTTAGTTAAATATGTAATTAAAACAATAAGACTCTTGCATTTATGTTTTCTATTCAATCTGATTTTTTTAAATCGTTTTAATTTATGTGGTCGATATTCCCCGTTTTTCTATATTTGGAATATTAAATAAATTTCAAATTTTGTAAACTCTACAAATTTGTTTTAATGTAAATGCTTTTCTGATAAGTAATTTTTACTTTAATATATTTTTTGTCCATTCCCTTAGTTAGTAGTTAATTTCGCACAAACCCAGTTTTTATAGCATGATACATTGTCAATCAGAGCATAATGGCGACAGAGATAGCATTGTTTGCCAGTTCGCAAATCTACGTCAATTTAGGGTCGACTGACCACGATAACTCATCACAAAGAGGTTTCCTATTTCATCGCTCGAATTAATGGACAAAACGTAGAACTAGACATGTCAAAAGTCTTTTGTCTTTTGTCTTGATTATTACTCCTACACGGAGAATTTTTTTTTACTTGTTTGGAGATTAAGGACAGAAAATAAAGCATTTAAATTCAATATTTTTTTATTGTAAAATTTATGTTTTGTATAAAGAGTATTTATTTTTGACTGGTGGCAACAGTATACCAAAACTTAACCACGAAAATCTCGATTCTATCTATCTATCTTTCGCATTTGAATAAACACGTTTCCTGATTGTGTTGTAGCTTTATTTTGCAGAATATACTGTTCTGTTATTTTGAAACCTATTTACATTTTGGCATTTTGGAAAACATTTTTTCACCAAATAGAGCATGTGAAGAAATAGTCCATACTTAAAGTGGAGTCGAAATTTAGAAGGTAAGAAATAAGAACACAAAGTCTTTCTCCACTGTTATATTATATAAATACTTTAAGCAACTTCTCTACATGTTTCGAATGCAGAAGCATTCATCTTCAAAAGAATAAATAAGAGAACAACCAATCAGCCGTTGATATTTTAGTGGCAGTGCATTTAAATTATTCGTATTCATTTAATAGAAACTAAAATAGAAGAGTGCTTTTGATATTGTCGACTTTCATTAAATTTGGATCGGGGGCTGAATGGGCATAGGTAGGACATTTTTCTGGAGAAAGTCGACTACATGTTTTTTTTTACTTTTTTTTGATTTTCCTAGCTAGCCAGCTATTAAAAAAAACATTTCTTATATTTGTGACAAATATGAATATTGGTGTCAATCCCAAATATTAACATAATGTATGACTCTAATCAGCGTTTTTCATGCTCGGTTTTTCATCATTAAAAATAAAATAAATATCGCTCACCACGACAAAATTAATGACTTTTTCAGAAATCATGTATTTTAGGAACGTAGATTTAGGAGCAGATTTTAGTGCAAATTGTTAGGTTTTGAAGTACCCCTTCTTAAGTGCCGTTTTGTATATTCATAATAAAGCATTCTCGTTTCTTTACGCACTATTTTTTTTTAATTATAAATCATCACACTTCTTCAATAAAAAATGTTTCAATTAAAATTGTTACTTTAATTTTTTTCCTTAAAAATAAATGCAGACCTCCCCCTAAATACGCCACTGTATAGTTGTTACTATAACGATGTATGGACAATCAGTACTTACCAAGTAATAGGTTAATGTAGCATAAAGTTTGACGTATATTTCACTTAAAGTTTTTATGGAAACGATCTACAAAATGGCCCGTAAGTAACTTACTTATGACTAACGGGCACGTCCAGTCGGCTTACACAATCCCGCAACCCGTTTATGCCGTAACTCGATGATTAATGGGAATGTTTTGGAAAAATCAGAAAAATATTCCCGAAGAAAACTCCTCGTAAAATTTGAAACAACATAGAACAAAAAATGTTGAGAACTTTTCCATATAAGCGACCCTGGGGATTTTTCAGGATATCTGAATTCTTATATACAACCGAGTATGGACGATAAAGTGCATCAGATTTAATACTTTTTATTATTTATCTAGAAAAATAGCTTTTATGCTTAGCAAAAAGCAATATTTTAAAATAGTTTTAACTTTTTAAGATACATTTTACTAAAATAGATCTTCAATATAAGTATTTCAAAGGTTTAATATCTCTTTAAAATGGAGGAACTTTAATTTGAATCAGTGTAATTTTTTTCTTTATAATCCACTAAAAACGTATACCGAATATATACCCTTAAAACCCATTTCGCGAATTCTGAAGCAGGTTAAATATGAGTTATGATAAAGTTAGTTCAGAAAACTAAAATTTAAACACTAATAAAGCACAAAATGTTGGCGAAATAATTTTGCAATGACAGCTGTGACAAAGAAAATTATTTATTTTTTGTTCCAAAGCAATCTTGACTAAATAGTTTAATTAGAACATTCCTTTTTACCCTGATTTACGACAAATCCTAAAATATTTCAAAAACTATGATATTTAGATATATGACATGTTTAACAAAAAAGTAAGGTTTTCGAAAGGTAAATTCTTTTGCCTAAAAAAATTAGGGGGGTCCCATTTAAAAAAATTGAAATAAAGCATTTTTAAAACTTTGGAGTTGTCCAACTTGTAATGAACGCTCTGTATAAGAGATTTAAAAAACATTATTATAGATCAATATATCGTACCTTAAAGTACTTACAACGTAAATTATATTTGCCTAGGGTTAATCCACAGGTTGCTATGATTTTTTAACGATACCCTTAAAATTACTAAAATTTCGGAAAAAAATTAATTACTTGGCAACGTTGCATTTCACTTAAAAACTTTTAATAGGGTTGCAAACTCCTTATTCCATTGAATCATATTCTAGAAAATTATACTGGGTGTCCCATTTAATTTTCTTTTTTATTATTCAGTACCACTTTTTAGGACCACCCTGTAGATTAGAAAATATTTTTAGATTATGCATCCTAAAAAAACCCTTCAACTTATGTATTACCCTTTTTTCCCTATCTTTGATAGTTTAAGTGCTATCTAAGACAGACACCTTACTGACACACCCTATATACTATATTAAATTTGTACTGTATTGTAATTTATATCTAATTAATTTTATTACCGTAGTTCCGTCTTACTTTGCCCACCGCAGGGTAACTTTGCCCAGCGACATGTCATAAGTAATTATTTGTTGAGGTAAAACTGGCAACAGTGGAAAGTGTGGCAACATTCAAAACTGACGGTTAACATTAGTCGGCCATCGTTTATTCTTGTTTGCAAGCTCTAACCGGCATGAAAAGTGTTTTATGAAGGTAAGTACTTTTGTGCATTTTTGATCGGTTTTTTTACCTTTTAGAGTAAGGTCTGTCCACATGTTGTTACTAAAGGATATATTTTGGAAAATTATTTGTGTATACTTTGGAATCTTGGGAAAATACTGATATTATTGGTTAAGTAAAATTCTACACCTCAGTATTTTTTAAAAGAGGCACAATAAGTGGGCAAAGTTACCTTCTAAAATTTTATCAAATTATTTTTTAAGTTTTGGTAAAGAAAACATTTATTGATTGTTTTTAATCTGTTGTAGGTTAAGTAATGGTTAAGTACAAAAGAAAGTTGGGTGCTAGGCACTATAAAAAATTATCCAGAGGAAACGTTAAATCAAGCGGTTGCTGCCATGAAAAAGGGGCTTAGTAGTAGAAAGGCAGAAAAACAATTTAAGATCCCTAGAAAAACTTTGTTGTGTAAGATTAATAAAAAACACACAAACCCAGTAGGACATCCAACTGCCCTTAGCGAAGTAGAGGAACGACATGTGGTCGATGTTCTAATTGCAAGTTCAGAGTATGGTTGCCCCATGACTCAAATAGAGCTTCAAATGGTTCTTCAATCATACCTGAATAATAAGGGAATAAAACATCCAACTTTTAAAAACAACTTACCTGGAAAACAATGGGTTGAAAATTTTATCCAGCGTCACAAGAATTTGTTAACTAAACGTCAGTGCCAGAATATAAAAAGGAAAAGAGCAGAAAAAAGTGAAGGAGAAATTGTTATATATTTTGAAAACCTTAAAAATAGTATTAAAAATATTAAGCCGGAATTTATCCTGAATTATGACGAGTAAAATAATTATATACAAGTTTTTTAAAACACATTTTACTGAGCAATGTTACCCATATAATCTCCAAACTTTGCTTTTAAAGGTCTTTTTCAGGCGTGGGCAATGTTACCAAAAATTCAGGGTAACTTTGCCCACCAACTTTTTTATTTTTTTTTTTAATGAAGTTCTGATCTCATTGCCTTACCCTTAAAAGACATGAATTGAAAAGGTATATATGTTCAGTTGCTATTTTTTGTCTGTTAAAGAACATCCAGGTAAAAAGATATTTTTAAAAAACCTAAAAAAAATGGGCAAAGTAAGACGGAACTACGGTAATGTAATGTAATGTGGGATAAACTGAAGGTTGGTACTATTTGTATTGAGCTCTTGTTTTGGACATGAAATAAATGATTTTTGATTTTGATTTGATTTGATAAATGGATAATTCAGCAAAACCTACCAGTTAACTAAATGAATTTAATTTCATATCCATTCTTGTTAGGATACTGACAAATCTACTATAGTTTGGACAGTATACAGTTTATACATATTTCACTCGGAAGTTTAGGTACTTCGCCTTCGGTGTCTTGCTTAATTTACTTTCTCGTGCGATATGGACATCTTATCAACTCTTGTTGTATAAACTACTATTCTGTGTTCTTACTTTTGTAATATACATTTTTTATTTTCAGATTTGGCTTCTTCGACTCTGGAATTATCACATGAAAGTGCAGCTAAGCAAGAAACCGAACAACTAAGCGTTTTGTGCAAGGACAAAGATAATGGATTCGCGGCTACATGGTGGGGACCAAAAAATAAAAAGCTTGGTGAGTAAATAAACGTTAAAATGCTTACAAGCGAAGGCGTAGATAAGAAAGCAAGTTACCTTGAAATAGTAAAGACGATGGGAACCGTAAGTAATTAATGCCAAAATGACTAAACTTTAATAATATTATTATTGAAATAAATCGAGGAACGTTATCTAAATTCACATCTTAAAGCAGCGGTTTGGCTGTTTATATACGAATTAAAAGTAATTAGAACCAGACCAGTGTTCACGCCTAATATTTCAAAGGAAGTCAAGTAGTAATGGGGACACTTGAACGCACAGGATCCTGCGACACTTAGACGCACAGAATCCGGGCGATACTTAAGCGCACTTTTTTGGGATCTCTGAGGCCGAAGCCAGTGGTTGCACTGGCGTCGCGACGTCACAAAAATGTCAAACGATGGCAAGTACCTCAACACTACTATATTTAGGAGTTCATTAAATCCAAAGAAATTTTTATTTTTTAGATTTGATATATACTTACATACTTGTTTTTGATATACAATTGGACAAAAAGCTAATTGAATTTATTTTTTATGGTCCTATGGCCCTATTTAAGCAAATTAACAAATAAATAAAACCATACTAGGAACATTTGTTAAAATCTGACTGTTAAATTATTACTTCAAAAATAACAACTCGTTACTACTAAGTGCCTCATATACACTGCCGTGATAAACTGAAGCGTCCTAACTGACAAAATTTGAGATTTTGTCTTAAATGCATTTTTGGGTACCTACAGTTTTGTTTTAACTAATTTACAAAACTAAATCGTCCTATCTCATTTTATAGACCGTGAATTTATATATTTAATATTGTCCTATCTACAAAATCATATTAAATACTAAGATATTTTGTTCCAACCAACATTCCACACCTATCTTTGTCGTAACTGTACACTTAGGACAATCTCGTTTTGTACCTCCATTATTCTTAAAATGCGATTACATAGTAAAAAGTCTTATCTGGCCGATTCAAGGCATTACATTTTCTTATTAATAAGGTAGTTAAGACCAGAGTTCCGATGGCACATGCTAGAAAGAGAAAACACGGGGTAGATTTAACTCGAAGAACCACCCTTGTATCTGCCCTGGCTCCAATAATTCCAAAAACTCGACTAAAATTTAAATAATATACACTATTGGCAATTTTGAATTTAGGGTGCCGATATAAACGCATCAGACTGAGATTATTAGTAGCGTTTAACACGTTAAACAGAGAACACGCTATCCCCTACCTCCCACTTTCCATTCTTTAGAATACGCTGTCGAATCAAGCACAGGAGCGTTCGATACGTCGACTCGGCCACACCACACACATATCCCCCCCTTTCAGTTGGAATGTAGAAGTGGTTATGTGTCTCTTTTTAACTGAAAGTTTTGCCCATATGTGCCTTCTTTCTTGGTTGAATTAGAGATTTCGCACCCTAGATTCGAGTTTGCCAATAGTATATAATATAAACATATATTAGCAAGTCCTTGTCCTATCTGTAGCTTTAAAATAAATTTGTGTAAATACCTACTAAAGAAAAGTGTCCTATCTTACAAAAGTCAAATATCTGATTATGTTAACTTACTAATTAAAAGGACATTATAATCGTTTACCTATTAACAACCTTCAGCTTAAGTATTGATTAATTTTAACACAGTCTAAGGCACATAAAAAAAAATTCGAAAAATATTAAAACATAAATATCTCAAAACTTTATTTTATTCAGTTAGGACGCTTTAGCTTAGCACGGCAGTACAGGCGTTGAGGTTTCTCTACAAATTTTTTGTCTCAGTGCCTAAAGGGTTCTTTTGGAAAAGTGCAAGATGCGGACATTTTGTTTATAAGATTTACCATATATTTTTTAAGATCTCCGTATACTCGTATACGTACAATATATTTCAAATGTGCCCAACTGTTTTCATTAATATTGCAAATTTCCTGTATAGGATTTTATTTGTTTTTCCATATTTCCTAATCTGTAAAACCACCCCTGTCCTCTAATGTAATCTTTTTTTTAGTTCCCTTTAAAATTAATATTTTTTTTAGGTGAAAAGACAAAGCCAATGGCAAGAACGAGAACCTTTGGTTTACAACTATTATTTCAAAAAATTAAAAAAGAAGACGCCGGGACATACACATGTAAAACGGAATACGATTCAGCAGATTTTACCCTGTTTGTTGAAAGTAAGTTTTCTTTAGTCAATTATAGGGTGTCGCATTTTGGTGCAGTTTTTTTAAATTCAATGATTAATCTAGTACATAATAAATGTGTAATTATACAGGGTCTTGCAAAAGTGCGTCGAGATTCCATGGATGCTCTCTATTTTTATTCATATTATGCTGACTTAGTTAAAAAAAAAATATTTAATTTTCTTTGGCCGTCCATTGAAGCAACCCAATCAACGCGACTAAATTTAGTCTAATAATACATTTTTTTTAATGGGAATGTAAACAAACTTTTTACTAAAATTCCACTATATTTGAAAACTTTCAACAAATCTAATTTATTCGAATAGTTTCTCTATACGGTAGCTTTTTCAAGAATATTCTTCATCGTGACGTGTGATAAATCTCGAGTGAAGTCAGTGTGAAGTAAGTATAGAACAGGAAGCTGTAATTATTTTTAAAATTCCATTTTTGAAAGGTAACTAATTAAACTATTACAGAAGTGTGTAATTTATAATTAGGGTAAGTTGAGGAGAGATGGACCAGTAGGAGAGTCGGACCACCCGCGATTTCTTACATACTGTAGCAACAATGCTTGGTGCTACGTCATGGGATGAGGCAATAGCGTCAGTCGCCGAAAGGCAGTAGAAGTGCTTGCGTTTGTGTGCAGTTGTTCGAAAAATATCGGGATATTTAGGTTTCAATAGTCACAGAAATTTTGCGTGCTGTTTTTCTTTAAACAGTTAATTCACTTGAGGTAAGTTTTAGGCAAAATTTTAGACATGTTATTGACAAATACGTAGTCTGGGATGCATTTAAGCTTAACAGCGAAGCGTTCACTTGGTTATCAGCTTAAGAATTTACTGGTCCATCTGTCCTTACATTTTAGGAGAGATGGACCAGCATGGAATAGGAGAAATAAACCAATGTCTTATTTTTACGGGATAATGCCTAATAAATACACCCGCAAGCGAAACGTGGCTAAAAGAGCCTCTTGGTCCCCAGAGGATGTATCTTCTGCCATCAATGCAGTAGTGTTCGACGAAATGGGTGTGAACGCAGCAGCAAGATCATTCGGTATTCCAAAAACAACTTTAAAATGCAGACTTGCAGCTAGCAATCTGGATAAAACCGACTCCTCTTCAGAATCGGATGGAGACGTAATTTTGGACGATTCATCTAGTGGGGAAGAAACCCTTGATGATTTAGAAAACCAGTGCGTCCGGTGCCTCGAAGACTATCGCGTTACTAAGAAAACAGATAACTGGATAAAATATATTCTTTGTTCTAGATGGTTGCACGATGGTTGCACATCCTATATCAACACGTGTCAACTTTGTGCTACCGCCCCCAAACTAAAAACTGATAAAAAAATCTAAATACGGGTCTATCTCTCGTATGCCGTCTAGGAAAAATGGGCCAATTTTTATTTTTACATTTTTATTTTTTGTAACTATTTCTTACGTTGCGTTAATATTTTAACTGTGCCAAACATATCACAAAAGTTTATGTTTATATTGTACCGTTTAGCAAATCGTAATTTGTGTAAATAAAGAATTTATTAAAAACTTTTCAAAAGGTGGTCCATCTCTCCTCGAATTAACCTACCATCAAAAGTTTTATTATTTCAAACAATGTTATTAAAGAAGGAAAGAAATAAGAACTCGAAGTCTTCCTCCACTGTTATATTAATGAAAAGCTTATTTTAGATAGAAATTATCTACATCTTTCATATGCAGAAGCATTCATCTCCAGGAGAACAAATGAAATTAAAAAGAAATGACTTCTAACGGAGCTTTAGGATTAATATATTAGATGAAATAAAGGTTTAATGAGTAGAAGAGGGAGAATCATTACCAAAATACACGTCACACCGTGAAAAGAGAAACTACAGTAAGTTTTTTAGCTTTGGGTACTATTAGAACTTAAGTGTAGAATAAAAGGTTCAACAAGCAGGTATGGAGAAGAGAGTTGTTAAGAGAAATGGAGAGTGTTCTGGGAAGATATTTAATAGTTAAATTTGAATGGTACTATGAGCTCGGCATAATAAAAATTATGGAAACGAAGTATATTCATTGAACCTATATTTCATTTAATATTTCATTCTTAAAGCTCCATTAGGATGATATCTACCTTTTTCTTCTTAATTTTATTGGTTCTTATGAAGATAATTGACATGTAGAAAATCTTAAACAAAGTTTTTCATTCATATTACAGTGGAGTTCTTATTCTTTCCTTCTTATTATCCACTCCACTTTAAGTATGGACTACTTTTTTAGTTTGAATATGTTTTTATAGTTTCTTTTTCTATTCTTACTGCACCTAAATTACTTTTTTTTAACACCAGGCAATAACCTTTTTATTCCTTTACCGGTGCCTGATAAAATTTTCTGTTTCATTCCTCTATTGGTCGAAAACGACCAGGATACGTGTTTTAGTCATGAACAATAATGTACATTATACTAATAAATAAATATTTTTTTAATTATCCCGTCCTTATTTAAAGATTTATAAGTAAAGTTATGAATTTACCGTTTTTGTATTCAACTCCTATTCATTTTTTAATGAAACATAATAAGTATATTTTACCCGTATTAGTTATGTATATAATTTCTTGTTAAAAAATAATGGTTAGATTTGTTGGTGTATAAAATTATCATACTTTTTCACAAAGGTAATTTTATAGATTTAATTCTTTAAGGTTTTGACCAACAACTAGAAAATTTAAGATAATAGAAATTATATATGTTACCGGCCAAACCCGATTCCAGGATAAACTAGTTTGGCCTAGGCCAAACCAGTCTATCCGAATAACAATAGGATGAACCAGTTTGTCCTAGTCGAAACTAGTATGTCCTGAAATAAATGTGAGGCTTTTAGGAAAAACTAGTTTATCCTAGTCTAACCTAGTTTGAACTCTAAAAAAATTGTACAGATGCTCTTTTTACGCACTAGAGCGCAAAAAATGCCAATTAAAGTAAATTGCATATATTATTTATTATAAGAACTACATTTCTCCAAGTTGGCCTTGATTTTGCTTGATCTTTTGCTAGTCTTAACATTTGCAATCATTGACCAAAGTAGGGTGTGCCTTTTAGGCACTAGATCCTTAAAATCCCTTTTTTCACTTTTTTAAGTCTAAAATAAATCTACATCTATAAACTCGTGCATAAAGTCGATTTTTCACTCATGGAATTGTCTCGCCTGCGGCTTCAGTGAATTTTTCCATTTGTAAAAAAAAGATCTACTGTACTAAGAATTAAAAAATTTTCAACGGGAGATTTGAGGGTGAAAACAGTAGAACAGTAGTTTAAGAGTGAAGTATATCTTTTGTTAAAACAGGAGATCTGGTAACACTGCTAAATCCTCGCGCCCGACAAGGCAAAGCAAAGATGTTGCCTGTTTTTACCTAGTTTAAACTAGTTAATTCTAGAGAGTAAACCGGCCCTCACACGTTCAATATTATTGTCAATATAATCAAATATTGACAATATTATTGATCGTGTGAGGCAAAATATTGAAGTATTGTCAATATATTGATGTATTTTTGGCGATTCGAAAATATTTCTTTAATATTGTGGGCGGGGCGACTATATTGAAGAAGTATTGACCGTTTGAGGGCTATATTGACAATATTTTGCCAGTATAAACATAAACGCAATGGAAGTCACATCTCCGGCGGCTTCCAGCTCGATGAAAATGAGAGTAAAACTACCGTGAAATGCCAGAGTTATGGGATTCGTCTTCAAAAGACTATTGTAATAGAGATAAAAAGGCGGTTAACTACAAGAAATTATTAAAAATTTATAAAATCATAAAAAAAAGATTCGAAAATCGAATATGTAAAAAAAATGCTTTTAGAACAAATCACAAAAAAGAGTTTAAAAAAATAAAAACTCGAAACGGTCAGATTGTGCTGCCGAAGACGTTTATGAGCAATAGTTGTTTATATACATCGTTATTCATTCGAAAATAGTTCCGATAATCTTCAGGGCCCGTTTCCAAAATGGAATGTAGCACGTGTAAATGGGAGTATCTTTCGTTTCGATAACCATTTTTTTCCAGCATCTTTTTTAAAAGTTTTTCCCACACTCAGATAAATTTGATAAAAATTATAGCTATACAAGATTTTTTGTTACTCATCTTTATAAATTTTCACCGATGCAAAATTTCGTAGCGGCTGAATATTGATGAATTTATTCATAATGTGAGGGAAAGATCAATATATTGACAATAATATTGAACGTGTGAGGGCAGAGTAAAATCGCAGTTTAAACTAGTTTGGACTAGGATAAACTAGTTCGCGCTCCGTGCCACATCTTACTGGTGTGTCCCACCACTGTGCTGCCATAAGCAGCTTTAAGTTCTCTTTGTTTTGTCGGATCCTAGCTCTACCGATGAGTCATGATATGACGAAACGCGTCTAGGGATGGATCTGACGAAATAAAGAGAAATTCTTCTTCTATAAACTAGTTTTTCCTAAAAGCCTCACATTTATTTCAGGACATACTAGTTTCGACTAGGGCAAACTAGTTCATCCTATTGTTATTAGGATAGACTGGTTTGGCCTAGACCAAACTAGTTTATCCTGGAATCGGGTTTGGCCGGTAACATATATAGTCCGTACAATTACTGGCTGGATGCAGGTCACAGCTTCTGATGTAATTTTTGAATTGAGTCATGTCGTTGACTAAATCGTATATTTTTAAACTTCTGTCAGGATTAAAATAAACTTTAAAGTATGCATTTCTTTTTTGGCTGAATAATGGGACATATTTTCAGAATATGTTACAATTAACTATTTTTCGCTTTTAAATCACTTTTAACACTTAAAACTAAAGTGCTTTGAAATGACAAAGATTGTAAAAACGAATTTTATGTTAATTAATAACATATCTACCTTGCATCCAGCCAGTAGTTGTACGGTCTGTTATTCTAAACGATTAGAACAAAAATTAACAAATTATAAAATAATATTTGTCCCAACGAGTGCTAAAAGCATCACCTTATCGCATGCGACTGCTAACAGAATTTCTTTATTGACTTGATAAGTATATAAATTTGTTATTCTCCATGATTGGGTCCTGTAAGGAAAAAAGCAACCTATTTTTCAGACGAAAACGAAACACCCACAACTTATCCTGAGTCTGAAATTTCTATCAAAACGCACACAAACCCAACCAAAAAATACACACCTAACACGGAAGTACCCAAAAGATCCAAACCAATCCATAAAACCATTAAAACCACTATTACTCCAATTACATCAGGTAACTGAATGCCTATGCTGTAGACAAGAAGCTTTAGTCAGCCAAAGTTACTGAAGAGTTAGGGCTAGTAAAGCATTTTACTTTTTCTGAACAATATTTCTTATTTGGTAGTTTTTATGATACAACAAAAAGGTGACAATATTACGATTTTTTTTGTTTGCGACCAAGCATTTTATTAAGTAAAACAATAATAAATACAATTTTTATTAGCTTTCTATTGATATAATAGTTATTTATATACCAAGGCAGTAAAGTGATTCTTTATCGGACGAGTCTGAAATTATGAGATGAGCGAGCGAAGCGAGCGAGGCGAATATTAGGCGAGTGATTAAGACACTTTACTGACGTGGTGCATACAAAATTTTATCGCCAACCGCTCATCGCCGTTTTATGTAAGGCAGACCGCTCTAAGAAAATAGATGTTTTTCCCCATATTAAATTAATAGAAAAGACGGGCTGTAGACCTATTTTAGAATCGGGTCTGCGCAAAATATTTAATAGTTCTTGCCTTATATTTGGTCACAATGTAAAGTAGAAGTTTCATACTACCTATTCCATCCCATATTCAAGCTTGAAAGGTTAAAATAGCTTCACAATTCGACGACAAAAAAAACCATTTTGGCCTAAATTTGACATATCAGAAAATGTTGGCAGACCACGTGCGTATTTCAAAGCACCTCTCAAAAAATTTGACCTACTATGAGAAATGGCAGGTTACTTTATCTGTCGCATATGCGGCAGATAAAATATTTTACCTGCCGCAAATTCAGCAGATAAAGTATTTTATTCTACAATAAAATAAAGTTTTCGTTTACTGCCGGAAATCACTCTGATATTATACGACTTTACTGTCGGTTGGCGATAAAATATCATATCATATCATATTATAATAACTTCATTCGGCTTTGAATCAATGGTAGATTTCTTAACAAACTCACAAATCATAATAATATAAATTAATTAATTTAAATTGGAAATACCCTTCAAATATAATTTATAAATTATTTAAATAATTTTATTGATTTATAAATTTTATTAATTTTGTTATTAATGTTAATAATTTTATTACTTTTTAAAATTTTATTAATAATATTAATTTAATTGATGTTTCTCTTCTCTTCTTTCTTTCGAATTTTTTTTACCTCTTCGTTCGCTGCCACCTTACCTACAAAAATTCGGATATCATTTTTTTTATTGTGCGGATGACGTATGCGAGAATCGAACTCGAAAAGTCACAGTCGAATGCCAGTGACTCACCGCTAAGTCACCGCCGCAGTTGTTTTTCTATCTATGATTTAATTTTTAACAATCTTTATTTTTCTATTTCACAAGAATTTTTGTCCCAATGTTATCACTTTTTTGTTGCATTGTGAAAGTAAAAATTATAACGATCTATCTTAGATTTTTAAAAAAATAACGAAATATTGATCAAACAAAGAAAGAGCAAATAGCTAGACCTGACTAACATTAAATTTATGTATCACGAAAACTAAAAAATATCATTTGTTCGGTATGACATATGAATAATCAAAACTAACATTGGTATAGTCACAATTTTATCCAGGACGGTATCCCGTGATTACATGATTACCAGTTACGTTAACATTTTTCATAATATGAAATAATATGAAATAAAATTAAATTTCTAACTGAGAATTTTAAAGCTTTTCTATTGTGTTGAAATTGAGAAATATTTTGCTTTCTGCTTTTATAAAACTTATAAAAAATGAGCTTTTTAGCTATCTACATTTTTTTCCTATAAAAATTATTTTACATTTTATTCAATTGATTAGTAGGTATTTTTATTCTAGAAGAAAAATAATTTTCCTAAATAAGAATTCTTAAGAATATTAAGAAAAGTTGTTATTGGTTTAAAAACTATTTTCCTAAAAACTTAAATCCATTTTATTTATATAATTGTTTATAATTACAACCTTCCTGTGCAATAATTACAAAACCATTATATAGGGTGACATTTTTAACTGGAAGAAATTCAGTATTAGGAAGCCTCTTTATTTGCTAAAAAATACAGAACTGATGCATTTATTTTTAGTTTCGCCTACTTTTTTCGTGTTTTCACGAAATTTACCCCACTTTTCGGGTGAAACCGCTCTTAACCTTTTTTTTAAGTTTAAAATTATGTATTGTGATATTGCTCGTTGAAAATACCATAAAAAAGAGGATACGACCCACTATTTACTTTTGCATTTTGGTAATTTAGAAAGTCAGAAAAGAAAATGGGCTTTTTACCAATAATTGATACTAAAATTAGGAACTTAGGCAACGACTTACCGAAATTAAATAGTTTAAGCCCTTTTCAACGATAATACATATGAAGAAAAAGTTGGGGCGGTTTCTACCCCCAGAAGAGGGGTAAACTTCATGAAGACTCGAAATAAGTAAGCAAACCTAAATCTTTCAGCAAATAAAGACACTTTCTAAGACTGAATTTTTTTTTCGAGGGCCTGGCCGTACGCCAAATTCACTTAGGCCAGGTTTGGCCCATTATGCTCACCCTGCTTGGTTGTTACGCCCACTCCGTGATCCCGTTTCTTGCACTAGTTTGTGTAGATCAACTGGGGAGGGAATAAGGATGTCCTCTGGTTCCAGTTTTGGTTGCCCGAGTATTTGTTGTATCTTCCGATCTAGTGACTCGCAATGGCAAACTATGTGCTGTACAGTTTCCCTGTCTTGTCCGCATAATCTGCAATCAAGGTCTCCAGTGTACAGGTGCATTCTGTGCAGATGGTTCTTGACAGCCATGCGTCCTGTCAGAATTCCTGTATTGGTTCTCAGCTAATTCCTATTCATTTGAAACAACTGTTTCATAAGTCTTGGGTTTGGATCCCCAATGAAGGTTTTGCTGTGGTGTAATCCCTGTCTGTTGCTCTAATGGATTTTGTGTTCTCTCCTGATCCATCGCTTTATGGCATCTCGTACTGTGCACCTTGGTACTCCAAGTGCCGGTTCTGAATCAATGAATGTATTTTCTGAGCCTTTCCTTGCAAGTTTATTGGCTTTTTTATTTCCTGTAATATCTTCGTGTCCTGCTACCCAGGACAGTATTACTTTGTGTACTTTTGCCAGGGCCTCCAGTTTCTTTTGATATTCCCATACCAGTCTTGAAGTTACCTTGTTGCATATTGGCGATCTAAGGGCTGCTTGACTTTTAGAATATATAATATGGATCCGCTTATTGAGGTAAGCTCTCCTATTGTTGCGTAGATTTCTGCTTGGAACACTGTGGGAGACTTTCCCAGAGAGAAACGCATTTTTATCCGGTCTTACTGCTTGTATCCCTGCTTCGTTACCCTCTTTGGCTTTGGAGCCATCTATGAACCAGGTTATTGCCCCAGAAGTAGTTTATGGTGTTTTGTTTTTCCATAAATTTCGTTCATCAATTACGACCTCATATGGTATGTCATAGCGAAACCGTGGATATATGTGGTCTGACCTTGTTTCTAACTCAGGTCCACTTATAGTTTCGCTTAAAAGTTCGTGTCCAGTCCTAAGAGCGGCGTCGAACTCTGCAGTCTATAGAGTCCCATTCTTGCCTCTCCTTTTAACACCAAATTTATTTCAGTTAAAAATTACACCCTGTATTTAACGAGATAAAAAAGATAAAAGCAATGATACAAAATCCTCCTTTCTTAATTATTTGACTTCTATTTTATAAGAAACGAATTTCAGTTGCCACAGTATGTTCGGTTTAAGCATTAAAACTTTTTAAGTCTTGCACAACATTTAACTGTAATTGACAACCCTTACAGTCAATCTTTTTTTATATAAAAATTATAGGTATTACAATTACTTTCGAATAATTTGCTGAATAACACATTATTAATGATAGCTTACTTTAAACTTTTTATTTGTTCACAATCGTAACTCTCCGAACATTAACACGTAAAAACAAGCAAAACAATAAGCCACGCATAATGTTCGGCCCAGATATAAATCAAGAAAGGGATTACATTTTTAACACAACAGTTTAATAGGTTAATTTTTTATATAAAAACATGCTTTACACTTGGCTCCTTATGGAGGATGACTTGTTTAATTTATGATTTTTTAATCAAAATAATTTTTAAACACAACTGTTACATTAGTAAAACATCTATGACTGTTTGCATCACTTAACATTAGGTTATATATTCGCTTGCTTCATTTGTCATGACAACAGTAATGTTACCATAAGTCAACTTTATATTAAGCTAATTCAAACAGATGATGCAAATGGTCAATGAAGTAATATAAAACCTACTCATAAGGTGTCAAGTGCGTATAGCATATTTGTCAGTTTCAACATAAACAAATTGACAAATTCTTTTTGTAGATTGCATTTGACGCTTTGTAGAGTAGATTTTGTAAAGTTAGTAGTAAAAACTGTAGAAAAAATATTAGATTAGTACTGTCCCGAATGATCGGGAATGGATTGAAATCATAAAGCTAACAGTGTTTAGCTATAAAAATAAAAGGAAATAAAGAAGACTTTATATAACGTCTAAGTTTAATAATGAAAATCATAGCAGAGCCCTGGCGTAGCAAGAATTTTGTATTGAGAATACAGGCAATGTTGACCTTGCGACATGATTGCAGGATAAATAAAAAGCGCCTCAGCCGACAAAGTTTTTGATGCCACGCCCAAAAATACCTTTTTTCTCATATCAAAATTTTTTTGGGCCTTTAAATAATTTCTTATAATTTATTAGATTAAATCTGAGATAAAAAAAATTTAAAGCGCACTCATAATGTTTTTAATAATTGTACGAAGGCAATTTTTTTACGTTTTTAGAAAATATTCAAAAAATTGGAAAAGAAACTACTGATAGTCTCCTATTTCTTTAATGTTTTTTTAACGCCGAAATAAAATGCAACACTGTAATGTAATGATTTTTATAATATTAACAGTTCTTGGAGGGGGGGGGGGCAAATTATTCTTGCCAACCCTTCCCTTTACTACGCCAGTTCGTCTTTCAACATGTGCTATCTAAAAGTAAGAATTGATAATTCAGCCATTAAGTGACAGAAATTAATTTATAAAATTCAAAAATGTATGTGTTAAATTTACGTAGGATTTACAAAAATTCAATATTTACTCGTCAGTCAACTAACCTTACATAGGAAAAATATTATTTCCAATGTATGTAACATAAAGGAAAAGAAAGACAACAAAGTCACGGTGTCAGCAAATATAATCGGTATGGTTACTGTTCGGAAAATAAATATTTTATTTCAGTTCACCCTGTAGGTGGTAATTTATTCCTATTTCTTGGTACGGTTTAATTTATTTAAAAACGTCGTGGCGTAAGATTTCTCTTTTTACCTACAAACCACCCTTCTACGTCGCGACCTTTTTCTTTGTATCCAAAATTATTACAGTCCACTATTCATTATTTTAAGTCGCAGTTCAACTTTCGTAAGAAGAGCTCGGTGCTGTTGACCGTGGCAATAGGCTCTTTTTAGTTTCAATTACTACCCGTTGTCGGGGAAAGTTGTGAACTTTTTTTTTCATATAACGGCCAAGCTAAGTGTTATATATGTTAAATAATAAAGATAGTTGTAACAAGTAGTGGTATGTACTTTTTAAAACTAAAATAAATACTTAGTCCAAAATGTTATCCCTATAGTGCTTTCATTCAGTACACCCTTAACCCAATGAAGACATTAATAAACAGTTACACTTGTTTCACCCTTTCACTAGAAAAGTAAACACAGGGGAAACTACCGTTCTTAGATCTTTTACTTATAAGAAATAACAACAAAATCCATTTTGAAGTATTTAGAAAACCAACATCTACCGATAACATCATTCAGTTCACAGCCAATTCAACGTTTTTACATAAATTTGCTGCTTTCAATTCTTCCTTTTATAGACTATTTAATTTGCCGTTATCTAAAGAGGCGTTTACTAAAGAACTAAACATAATTAAACAAATCGCACTTAATAATGGTTTTCCAATTAAGTCTATAAATAAACTTTATTACAAATTCGTTAACAAATACAAGTTCTCTTACCATATTATACATGCAAAACCCATAGATGTTAAAAACAAGTTTAAATGTCTTACATTTTTTGGTAGCATATCCTTACAACTAGCTAAGTTTTTTTAAAAACCTAAATATTTCAATTGCATTTAAGACAGTTAACACTTTAAAACAACACTTGGTTAAGATCAAGGACCGAACGGACCGTTTTGCAAAATCTGGTGTTTATGCCTTAAATTGTGATGATTGCTCAGCGGTTTATGTCGGCCAATCGGGTAGAAGGATATCCACTAGAGTACAGGAACATCTCAGCCTATTAAATAAGTATAATCATTCGGATACCACCGAGACTAAGTCTGCATTCGCTAATCACCTGTTAACATCTGGACACCAATTCTCTTCCCCTCCAAATATCAAGGTTTTACACGAATGTTCTAAGGGTGTGAAGTTGGATCTGTTGGAAAAATTGGAGATTACTAAGGCCAAAAAAAGCCCCATACTTACTTGTGTCAACGACGTGTTTAATTTTGAACCTAATTTAATTTTTAACAATATTAGTAAATGAATTGGTTATGATTTGCTTTGTTTACAACCCGATGTTGACATCGGGACGATCACCTTTCGCTAATTTTAATGCACATAACAGATTGGCTAAGCTCTCATTTTCTTTCATATTTTCAGGCAGTTGAACATAGTTAGATCCCGTCGCATTCGTTTCACTGGATTTATTGATCCAATTGACTCGACTGCTCTCTAACATTTGATTTTTTGTTTTTGTTATTTACATTTTTAAATTTGAATATGTTATGACAGTTTCTTCTCAGTTTTAAATTCTAGGTAATTAGTGGTTTTTAATTATTCAGGTATTTGTTAGTTAGGTCTCTTGTTTTAGGTCTGATGATGCCCAAAAGGGTGAAACACGTGTAACCATACCGATTATATTTGCTGAGACCGTGACTTTGTTGTCTTTCTTTTCCTTTAAATCTATATCCGGTCTTTTTGAGAATTATGGACGATATCTTCGTATGTAACATAATTTTAAAATTCAGAGATATAAACAAACGAAATACAAACGAAAATATTACAGATTAAAATTCATTAATTTAAAAAGGCATTTTTAGACTTTGACAGGCTGTAACATTGGAACGGTTCATCTTAGAGAAAAATGCTTTTCACTTCCGGAGAGACCAACTTCCGATTTAAACACTGGTTTTACAGTTTAAAATGTTAAACCGGAAGTTGTAACTTAAGTAGAGAATAAAAAGGAAGATAAGGAGTTGAAAACCATTCTAAAATTAACCGTTTCAACGCTACAGCCTGTCAAAATCTGAAAATGCTATATGTTAAACGTCACAATCTTAAAAACTATTAAATTTAGACATATAACATTTTATACAAAATAAGCGTAGAATTTAGTGGGGAATTAGAAAATAATGAAATATATATATATATATATTTAAAAAAAAATTATATTCGTTGGGTTTTTTTGGCCACCCCGTACACTCCAGTATAATTTCAAAAAATGCATCCTAATGATCTCTACAACTTTTGTTTTTCGAACTATTATCTAATTTTTAAGATAAAGAAGAAAATGAACTTTACTCTATCGTTGACTCACCCTGTACAATAATTTCTTATAATATTAATATAAGCGACACTACCAACAAAAAATTAATACCTATATTTTATTGTAAAAAATAAGATATATTTACTTTTCACTACTTCTTTAGGCGTAAAAAATTGATGTAAACGCGATTTTGCTGTTTCTGTTGTTGCTTATAGGTTACGGCTTTTCGAGGAGTCCTAATAAGGACGAAACTGTGGTGATTGTCTACCGGCGCCTTAGGAAACCCATTGTTTGCTGATGCACAGCTTTTTAAATTTAAAAAAATATCAAATGTTAGATTCATATTTCCCTCAATTTAATGAATAGGTGCTAAATAATTAAAAACCAAACATTTTTATTATTTTGAAAAAATGTTATTTGCTAAAATTTTAAGTTTAGTTTTTTATCATGTAACTGGGTGCGTCCAGGCCCTGTATCTGGTAACCCTATTTACCAATTATAGGTATTTCTGAAACAATATGCTTACGAAACGTGTCTTCTAAAGTTTCTCCTACCAAGTTGAAAATTAGAAAAAAGAATACTTGGATTCAATTTATTTATTTTTAGAAATTGATTCCGAGATTTCTTTTTTCTAATTTTTAATTTGGTAGGAGCAATTTTAGGAGACACGTTAAAGCTTGTTTAAAATTAGAAAGAACTGCCTTTTGTAAGCATATTGTTCAAGAAATACCTATAATTGGTAAATATGGTTGCTAGATACAGGGCCTGGCCGCACCCAGCTACATGATAAAAAGCTAAATTTTGAATTTTAGCAAATAACTTTTTTCCAGATAACAAAAATGTATAAATATTGCCTTTTAAATATCAGCTCTATATATTTAATACATTTTCAATAAATTGATGGAAGTAACATTTGATATTTTTTAAAATTAAAAAAAATATTTTTTTTTGAATTTTTGTTATAAATTTGGCACACCAGCACAGAATTGAAATCTAAACACTTTTTTCAATACCTTGTATTCTAATACCAGATTTTCACGACAAAATATATACTTTTTAATTTTCCAGACAAACGAGTACATAGTCACGTGACTAATGTCAAAACAAGTTTTTAGGTTATTCAGAGGCCATCAGCATAAAAACAGTTTTTACAATTTCAATAATAAGAAAGTTTCCCATATGGGTTCAACTTTTTGCCAAACACGTTTTTGAACAGATCTGATACAATAACAAAAACATTTTAGCCCAGGAGCTAAGGTAAAAAATATATACGAAAAATTTCGTTGTTATGCATTTATGAAATGATTACAAAATATGCAGATATCTCAGACAATAGCAGACTTAGGTAAAACACGTGTTTCATAAAATTTAATTAAAATTTAATGCAAAAATGGATGGAAACACATACAGTGTGTCCACGGATAGAGTTTGGAAAAGAAAAAACTACAATTTCAATTATCAGATTTGCGATTACTTTTACAGGGTTAGACAGAAAAAACAGATTTAATTTTTTATTATTTATGATTGAATAAATTAAATAATGTATTAATAAAAATACTTCAAAAGTAGACAAAGAAAAATAGTTTTCTTACAACAAAATCGTTATTCGGCCAGATATAAAATCATATTCTAAGTAATAAGGCAACAATAACTGTTTATTTTTCCGTAAATTTAGTTTAAAAAAAATCCAAAAAACATTTTTCGGACAAACCCTGTATAGTAAATCTTATATTCGAAATTGTAGTTTCAGCACAAGCAGACGTTTTTATAAAGAACTAAAAATGTTGTTTCTGACGAACCCTGTATAGTAATCGCAAATCTGATATTTGAAATTGTAGGTTCAGCATAAGCAGACTTTTTTTTATAAAGAATGACTTTTTCTTCTATACCTACTAATAAAAAAGGTTTTTCTCTTCCCTCTATCCGTGGACACACTGTATATTAGAACATTGTATTTAGAAAACGTCGCGTTTTTTTATCGCCACACGACTTGACAAAAAATGCGTGCATTAAATAGGGTTAAGGGTAGACTACAGTATTCTTTGACGCCTACCCGACCCATCCCGAAGAGCAGCCACTGATTATTTGTTGGTAGATAACCCTCCCCTTTTAACGGTAATACCTTGTCAGAAAAGACGATGCCTTATTAGTATGTACGTCAGGACAAGTAAGACAACCTAATTATCTCAAAGTTGCGAGTACGGCAATGTTATTTTACCGAATTATACTCACATTTTATATTAAAGTTTAATAAAGTGTAGCAATGGGGAGCGCCTTGGGATAAATTAATGAGATAATACGCACCATCTCATCTTGTATATAAATAAAATTGTTTTTATAATATTAAATGCAATAGAAAAAAGTTTTTTTAGCGGCAGGCGGACAAAGTGGTGCATCTATCATTTGCATTAAAGTACACAGGGACGCCCAAGGTAATGGGTTCCCTAGGGCACAGGTTATGGCTTTCTGATGAGTTCTAATAAGAACGAAACAGCCTGTCATTATCTACCTGTGCCCCAGGGAACTGTGTACTTTAATGCAAATGATAAATGCACCACTTTGTCCGCCTGCCGCTAAAAAACTTTTTTTTACTTATAGGGAAGCTAAATTCTCTATTTTATTATTAAATGCAATTTTTAATTATTAATTTTATCATGAAATATAATCAATTTTCTCTATACGTTATGTAGTTACACGAGCATTTTTCAACGTTATATGATTTATTCCTAAATAAGTAATGAATACCCGTTTTCACAGCCTGTGGAGTTGCATCACGTTATGCCTTTCCGATGAGCCCTAATGAAAAAAAATTTTGCTTTGCTTGGTATAAAACAACTAAAATGTTGGAAATCGAAAATAAAATGAATACATTGTCCAAGCAAAATCCCAACGTTTGGGTGCCGCTGATAAAAAATACAAGTCTACCAAATAGGGTGGTAATAAGAACTTTGAACCCCCTCCAAATCAGCAGACCCCCAAACACGCCCTGCAAGAATACCCCCAATCAGCACCTACCTATAATCGACCTAAGATCCACGCTGCTTAAGGTACTCTCAAAACGCTAGCTCATCTCAGGGGGTGGCTACAAAAATTTAATCAAAGCGTAAGCGAGAAAACTCTCTCAAGACGGTAAAAGATTACTCTGGAACTGGCCGAAAAACAACAAGAGTAAATCAAAGCCTTATTACCACAGAGCCAACATCAGCTCAAACAAGGCGATGCCTTGTTGTCGTGTCCCAGTTTGCACTGTACAAACGGAGAACCATATACACATATATGTAATAAGATTGATATGTAAAATACTGTAAGAAATAAAGAATGTTTTAAATCGAAATCGAAATCAGGGGGTGGCTCGACTATTTTCTTCTATATTTATAATCTTGAAACGTTTATAGCAAGTCACTATCAGTTATATTTATTTGTCAAATCCAAAGGCGCCACCTTAATTTTATTTTATATTTAGTGGCCCATAAATGTTATCAGGTCTGGCCCCAGTTAAAAAAAATCAGGAAAAAAAAAGTATAAGACGAGTCCGGTGATTAATTTAAATCGTTCAGTGTTAGCAAAGCTCGAAAGCTATTCTTCAAAAATAAAACACTAGATTAAATCAACACATTGAGGCCAATATATTTATTTATTGATTGGAGTCAGGAAACAAACCTGAAGGTGAGCCCCTGCTACAAAATCAATAAAATAACAAAAGCTCCTCAGTGAGGTTAGCTTAATAAAAGTTACTATTTAAATGGTTATGTACAAAGAAATGCTAGCCAGTTTGACTTTAAGACGAAACTTTAAATTGAAGAAGCAAAATGTTAGAATGATTACCAAAAATTGAATTTAATATTAAACGTCAAACTGTTTTGACAGGGCTTCGCACAGTGACGGCAACTACCTCATAACTACCTTAAAATAAAATGTACAAATTCACAAGGCAGCCACATAGACTAGAACCTAGGTAAATGAAAGATAATACAATTTCAACGTAGGCTAGGTTCCAGAATTTCCACAAGGTCACTGGTGCGAAGACATGTCAAATGTACTAGAGAAACACATGAAGTTACTTATAAAAAAGCATAAAGTGATATACTACCTATGAATGTGCTTAACACTGGAGAAAGTAAAAATTCTAATGTGGAATTTAAAATGTCAAAATCATTAAAAGGAAGAGGTCAATGACCTTTCCATGTTATCAAATTTACAAAATATTTACAACATGGACGCTTTTGTGAGTTAATCACCTGTAAAATGTGAGCTAAATAAAACCTGGGGTACCTCTTAACACTCTAGAGGTAAACGTTAACGTTTGTCGACAAAAGCTACGCTCTTACAGACTCAGGTTTATATCATAAATAAGAAAATATCGATATAATATACTACCCTGAGTATTACACCGTATATTTTCAATAATAGTAGTTATAAAAAAAGATTGACTGATGTTCCAAAATATTACCATAAAATTATTAAAATATTAAACCGTGATCAATGAAAAATTATTATCGAAAATTTGGAAAAGTCAGCTAGCACTGCCGAACAATTCTGAGCAAAGCCACCAAAATGAAACAAAGCCAAATAGCCCAAGCATAAACTGCTACTAAAATAAAGCCTCCTCAGAAATTGTTCCCGGTGCGTAGCCGAAAGCATTAAAAAGTTACAGATAGTACTCACACTGTCGAAGCGTATGATCACAGCGAAAAGATGGAACTTTCTAAAAAGGAAAACTACATACACTTCAAGAGGTCAGTACTAAAAGTTTTGGCATATATATACTTAATAAGTTATCACTTAGCTGTAAAACCACAAACAACCCCTGCTGTTCGTAACCCCTTGGCTCACAAGCACATGGTCCTAAACATCCCAAAAGTCCATCACCTGAATAGTACGTCCAGATTCAATATATCATGGCATCCGTACACCCAAAATACTCGCCACAAGGTTATACCATAAAACCTACTGGCCCCAAACTTTATATCCCATCAAAAAAACATTAAGCCATTATTCCATATCGGCACCAAAAAAAGGAAGGGTACGTCTGTACGCCTTACACAAAAACCCTAAAATCGAATACTTTATTCACAATGTGTAAAATCACACTTCTGCATTTTTAAGCAGACAAAAACTTATTTCAAAAAATCTATTATACATGAGGTTACAACCTAACCTAAAACTTACCCCTTAATTCAAAGGAGGTTGCCTCTTAGCTCCTAAAAAACCATGTGGTCGACTTGAAGTATTTAAATTGGCCTCAAAGGCCGTGGAAATATCAGCACCAAACTTTCAAAAAGACACTTTCCATTTATTTTAGGTCATTAACATTTTATCGGCCTATCGGCCTTCCCAAATTCCAAAAAAAACCCAAACTTCAGGGAGTAATTATTACTGACCAACCTCACCACCTCATGGTTCCGCTAAGAAGGAAAGATCCCCGGCAAAACCCTGAGAAAAAAACCCAAATCCAATAATACCAACTGCACTCCAAACCCATCATAACAAAAACCTATTCATAAAAACATGGCTACCAATGACTTACCAAAAATCACCTACGAGCATACTGGCTTAAATCGCCTTCCAATCTCAGAGCGCCCACAACCCCACTAGTGTGGTACGCCTGAAATGTCCCAACTGACAAGTGTCATCTCACACAGCTGATTGTCAAAATTAATACTAGTGAACAAAAATCGATATAATATGTATAACATCCATGATTCGGAAAGAAGGCAAGCAAACATATCTCACATCGATTCCCCAATCAATGTAGAAAGCCTTCATAACTTATGTCACAAAAATACCGAGAGCCCATCAAAAAAAACAAGTCAACAATACAACAAAGGGCAAATTTCTTAAGGAAGAAGATAAATGAACGAAATAACTGGCACTCGGCCTCTAGGTAGGTAAATACCTTTAATATATATACTGGGTGACATGAAATAATTAATTCCCACTATATTATAATCTTTAAATTGGGACTCGAGAGGTTACGAGTACAAAATATGTACTTTTTGCTGTAAATAAAAAATAGACAATAATTTTGGTAAACTAATTTAAAGAATTTATATACTATTAAAATTGAATGTCCCAAATGGCAAAACAATATCTGAAAACTTATATACACCGTGTTCCAAAAATGAAAAACCTGATAATTTATGTCAACATACCTATTTCTTCTAAAAGACCAATTTTAACCCGTAACACTAATTATGACGAAACGGTGCTTATTGTTAGACTATCAAAATATTTAGATTTATAGTCCCTCAGTTGCGTTTCCACCTTGGAAATATTTCATACAGGGTGGCCCATTAGTCTGACAAAGTAATATACCGTCTCTACAATTAAAGATATCAAGAAAAAGTTTCTATATAAGTTGTGAGGTATAAAAAAACATATGTTCTAAAATTATTTTTAAAAATACAGGATGGTCCAAAAAAGTAGGACAATAAAAAGATAATTTTTTTTAAATGGAACACCCTATATATTTTAGCATTTTTTGTTTCCTTACAAAATTATCCATATGATGCCATATTTAGTTTTTTAATTTTTTGCAACGTTGCGAAATAAAATGCAAAATTCTTAAAATTTTGGAAAAAACATTATAGTAAAAAATTACCTGTATTTCTCAATAAGAGTATCGAAAACTGTCTTAAATGTTTAAGTACCTAAAATTTTGAACAGGGTGTTTTCTATTGACATCCAAATATACAAAACTTTGAAATACAATAACTCTGTTTTTTCAAATGAGACCCTATATTTATTAGGCTCGTCTGATAGATATTGTAAGTATCTTTTATTATTGTTAAGTCATACCTATACCTAAATTTACTAGTTTTGGCAATATTTCGATTTTTATTTAAATTTTGGTGAAAAAAACATGACCAGCAAAGTAAAAACAAAAAATGTGATTGAATATAATGTCATATTAAAATAAATTGATAACCATAGTTAGTGACGTATTTATTTATTTAAACAAAACTTCTTTTTTATTACGCAACTTGATATTGAAAATAAGTTCACAAACGTTATTAATATAAATATAATAATTAAATATTTACATTTTCAATTATACAGGGTGATTCCTAAGTTGCTACTTCTTTTTTAGCTGCGTATGGAAGGTATTAAAATAAAAAACATTTTCAAATACCTTTTTTCAAAGAACCCAAAATAAATTACTTACATTCATTTATTACACTACAAATCAAATGCGGTTCTGCCTAACTTACCCGTTGAATAACATTAAGAAAACTTCTGGGTGTAGGGAAGAAACATCCACTTTTTTACGACACTCACAATAAATTAGCACCATAATTAGTTCATTGTTTTCAAATTTTACCATTTTCACCAATTTATTAAAATTAATTTGCTTTAGAAAACCACACCGCGCAGCAAATTGCCAAAATAAATAACTGACGACCGATCCGTAAAATGCATGACTAACACAGATGTTAAATCCCTCATTCTACATTTAAACTCTGATATTGTCATAAACTTACATTTTAATCTTTTTCTTAATGCAACGTGCAATCATTGTTTCACCGTTCTACTCATTGAACCGTTTTTCTTCGAACCTACAAAATGTTGATGCTCCGTTAAGGTGATATCTACTATTTCTTCTTTTTTCATTTATTCTACTGAAAATGAATGCTTCTGCATTCGAAACATATA
Organism: Polydrusus cervinus; assembly: GCA_935413205.1. NCBI lineage: Eukaryota > Metazoa > Arthropoda > Insecta > Coleoptera > Curculionidae > Polydrusus > Polydrusus cervinus. Next base: position 52,764,296 of record OW284514.1, read on the forward strand.
GAGGAAGTTTTAAATCATAAATTTTTCTCTAATATACACACAAAAAAATCTATACTTCAGTTGAATATAAAATAGTCAATTCAATCCTTCATATACTCCCTATTTATCCCACACGAAGTTGAGTTCGAAATGAACTTACTGTTGGCGTCAACAAATATATTGTTTTTGAATATATGGTAGAGTTACTTTAACTTTTGTTATGTCGTATATTTTGGGTTAGTGTTATTTTGGTGTCAGACTGTAGTCTAATCGAATATAGTTATTTTTGTATTAAGATTAAAGTGTAAAATTAAAATTATACTTAGATAAACTAGAGATTAATGTTAATAGCTTTCCTAAGTAGATTTGTTCTGATTTTACTAGCCCGATTCTAATAGTATAGTCAGATTTGATCCTAGATTTTTTTGTGTGTAACAGTGGAGGAAGACTTTGCGTTCTTCTTTCTATCCTTCTAAATTTCCACACTACTTTAATTATGGACTATTTCTTCAAGTTATTTTTTTTTGTTACCCAAATCTATCCTGCCTGTCTGACGGATAATTATAGAGGTTAGCTAACTGGATAGATTTAAACTTAATCCACTGAATCCTAATATACTTAAACTTACCCCACCTGGTCGGCTTTATAATAATATCGGCCCAAGATAGACCGGCCGCGGCCCTTCGCGCATACCCATTTATTTGACAAAGTAATATACCATCTCGTTTCTCTATTAAAGATATTAAAAAAACGTTTTTATAAAAGTTATGAGGTATAAAAAAATGGATGTACTAAAATTTTTTATATATTTTAGCATTTGTTGTTTCCTTATTATATTATCCATATGACGCGATATTTAGTTTTTTAATTTTTTTCAACGTTGTCAAACAAAATGCAAAATTGTTAAAATTTTGGAAAAAACATGATAGTAAAAAATTACCTGTATTTCTCAATAAGAAAACCGAAAGTCAAAAATTTCTTGTATAAGTTTCAAAGTTTAGGGATAGAAAAACTGTCTTAAATCTTTAAAAACCTAAAACTTTGTACAAGGTGATTTCTGTTGAGCTCAAAATATACTATATTTTAAAATACAATAACTCTGTTTTTCCAATTAAAACATCCCATATTTATTAGGCTCAAATGATAGATATTGTAAGTATCTTTAATATTGTTAAACCATACCTATACCTTAATTTACTAGTTTTGTTAAGATTCCGATTTTGATTTAAATTTTCGTGAAACAAACCATAGTGTTTATTTTTGTAGTTAGCCATAACCAGCAAAGTCAATATTCTTAAATTAATATCCGTATAATAGCACCTAATATTTTTTTCGACGAGGTCTTCTTATAATCTAGGTGATGGCCCTTAATTTTAACATTTATGTAAAAAATTATTATTTCAAGTACTGAAATGCAAAGTGATTTACATTCTTGGTTTAAGATGACAACCCAATAAACCAGTTTTGCATTTTGTTTGGCAACGTTGCAAAAAATTAAAAAACTACATATGGCGTCATATAGATAATATTGTAAGGAAACAAAAAATGCTAAAATATATAGGGTATTCTATTTTAAAAAAATGTATCTTTTTATTGTCTCACTTTTCTGGACCATCCTGTATGTTTTAAAATTATTTTAGAACATATATATTTTTTAATACCTCACAACTTTTATAAAAAAATATTTTTGATATCTTTAATAGTAGAGACGGTATATTACGTTGTCAGACAAATAGGCCACCCTGTACGTCCGATCTGCCCAATGGCAAGTCCGGACCTGTAGGTAAAGTTTACTTGGCTAAAATTTAAAGCTCTTGTGATTAAACCTATGAGAAAATAATTCACTGTTTTCTACTTAATTTCCCTGCTTTATTCATGTGCATTTCCAAACTGTATTAACTTAATAATTCATCTTGTACCTGAAAATAGTGCAGTTTGAGTTTCCTTATGGATTTTGTTAAAGCCCTGTGGGGATTTCAACTTCGTACTTCGTCTAATACTTTTATCGGATTTCCAGAATATCCATAGTTTCTTGTATACACTTCCGCAAACGATCCATAAGTTTCCGTATTTGAAGACGGCGAAATCGGGAAATATGAGAGGATGAAAGGGTTTTAGTTCTAGAGCCGAAGTTTTATTTGATTTTAAGCCAATCGAAAAGTAATAGCGTTTAATTTTTTGTCAAATATAATGTTTAAGTGATTTTTAATAACGAGTGTGACATCATTGAAATTCGACGAAACTATCCAATCTCTAACATTCTAAAAAATACTTTTTCTATTTGGGAACCATAAAGTTTTCATTATGGGTTTCCATTGGGTTGCATAAGCAATTATTTTATTCATTTTAAACACGCATTTTTTATTTTCTTCCTGTTGGTAACAACACAATACCGTTTTGAAATTCATGGCACACCATACTAAAAGTCCGTGTTTTGTGCACCATACTAATCCCTTTTCTCTTCTGTGACCACACCAACTTTCTGTTTCTGTTAGTGTTGCCAACCTCAAAAAAAAATAAAAATTTTGACTGGAAGCTATTAACTACATTTTTATTTGAATTTCTTTAAAAATGACCCAAATAGAAAAGTAGTATAAAATATTCGTTTCATAAGACAAATTTTAGAGCACTCGTCTAATTAGGACACTCCCCGCTACGCGGCTCGTGTCCTAAACCAACGCGTGCTCTAAAATTTGTCTTATAAAACTTAGGTTTTAATATAATATTATCTACTTTCATTTAGTAATATGAATTTTACAGTTCTGTAAATCGTTTTGTGAGGGCATCTATTACAGCACTAGTGCTGTAATAGATGCCTTTACAGTATTAGTGCTGTAATGGAAAAAAAACGTTTTATTAAAATTTTGCTGTTAAATAAAACCACACTTTCTAGAAGAATGATTTATTATTAACAATTATAAAATTAATTATTAATTATTAATTAAAATATAACACTTAAGGTTTATTATAAACATTAATAATACACTTTTTACAGTTAAAAATTTATATACCAGAAGTGGATGTGATGGAGCCCTTTACGTTCGACTTTCCAACATTAAATCCGTGTCTGACCCCATAATCTTCTTTGCTTTTTGTTTCTTATTTTCTAAAGAATTCTCAACGTAGCCTTCTGCCGTAGAAGAGGATTTCCAGCCCCCATGATGCTTTAACATCTGCATATCTGCACCACGCATCAACTAGAATGGTGGCTGAGGACCTCCTAAAACAATGTCCACTGTATCTTCGGGATCATTCAATCCAAGTTTTGTTGCAACCTTTTTTGGTATACTTCCAAAACTATTCATTCCGAGAGGCTGGGAGGTGCATTTTCCTTTTCCATAGAATACAAAAAACCGCCTGTGAGTTGCATTAAGAGGACGAAGTTTAGCATACTTTCGAAAAATACTTTAACAGTTGACATTTCGTCGCCTGAGAACCAGGTTATTCTATGTCCTTTTTTTTTTAAATTGAGATTTTATCATCAAAGTATTCTATATCCGAAGCTCTATCGACCAAGCTATTCCATGTCACTCTGTGCCAATCGGTTCACTACTTACAAAGATTCGAACTTATACTATGTCCATATAAAGTTTTTCATATTCGGACCATTTTAGTCTATGTCCTCGCCAACCAATAGGATTTAGTCAAAATTTTTAGTATATTTTTGCATTACCCACTTTTTATAAACCCTTAAACCTAACTAAATTACACTTTTAGAAAAAAAAAATAATTAAGATGTACCCAATAAAAGCTGGTGAATTTTAAAATTGCTCTACTGTAAAATTTAAAAAAATGGACATAGAATAACCTGGTTCTCGGGCGACGATTTATCACATTTCCTTCTGTTATAAGAAATTCTCGAATAATTTTGGTTTTCGAGAATGGAATCACAATTTTTATATACAAATCATTGTGTTCAATAATATGATCCAACATTAACTTAGCTAGTTCTTCGCGTCGACAAGCCCCAAAAATGCCGATTATCATAACAACCCTCATAAGTAAATATGTTTCATCATCTGCAGTACTGAGAAACTTACATACGTCTTCCTTTGTGAAAACTTTGGACTTTTTGGCCTTGTAACCCTCTGAACTTCTTTTAAAAAATGCGATTAGTTGAGAAAATCTGCTTATATCTTGATTTTTCTTGATTGAAATCATAGTTCTCAACATTGAGTAGTGAGTCCATAGTGTGGATGGTTTGTGGGAGCGCTGATTTGCGGAAAAATAACCAAAAAGGATTTTCTCAGACACCTCCTTTATTTTGTTAGCTTTGCACCAATCTTTAAACTTCTGATACTCATACCGCGCCTTGGATTTTGTTGGAACTAAACTTGAGATCGCTTCGTTTGCCGCTGCTTCTATATCAGAGGGTAAACTTCCATCAGAATCGCTCATTTTGAAAAACGCTTTTAATATTTTTGAATTTGTTTGACAAAGTTTCGACAGTAACCATGCGAAACAGTAACTATGCGAAAGGCAACATAAAAAACTTGATAAGTAAACTTAATAGCAGGTGCATTTTTATTTTAAAAAATGCCTTTTCCCAAATATTTGTATTTATAGGTGAAAGTAGATACAATTTGGTACAATATTCTTGTTGTAAATTCATATTACTACACTCGATGTTTTATTAAACTCGGCTGACGATGACGCTTCGTTTGACAACCTTAACATCTCGTGTTGTAATATGAATCTTTACAGCACCTATATAGTAAATAACTATTATAACCGAATGAGAAAACAGATTTATCCTTCAACTCCCTTTTACTTTATAACCGCATCAAATTCAACCCTTATTAGTTTCCACAAATAATTAAGTCATTAACCAAAATATCAATCCTCTTTTATTTTTTAAGGTATTTAAACCAAATATGTTTTACCCTCCAACATGTACCGGGTGTCCCACTAAGAATGGTTCTCGGCCGTATTTCAGAAAGTGTTAGTCGTATGGCTTGCGGAAATTTTTTTTATAGGAAAGTGATCATAAGAAATGGCTGGTAATTATTTTCAAGTTTCTCAGTCGAGCGCTAGAGGGCGCAACCGTAACGATAAATCAGTAAATCATAATATTTTCAAAAGTTGCTTTTTTAAGGTGTATTGAAAGTACCATTTTCGTAGATATTATTTAGGGTTTTTTAGACAAAATTCACTCATGAAACGTCTGTGTTAGTTTTAAAAATAAAGTAGAGAGTTTAGCGTCCTTATAAGTAAATAGAAAAAAGTTTTTTAGCGGCAGGCGGACAAAGTAGTGCATCTATCTTTTGCATTAAAGTGCACAGGTAGACAATGACAGGCTGTTTCGTTCTTGTTAGAACTCATCAGAAAGCCATAACCTGTAAGCAACTCCAAGTACAGCGAGACTGTTCTTTCAAGGCATTTTTAAGAAATAAAAACGCGATGAAAACCCAGTAACGCAATCAGTAGGAATCAGCTCAATGGAAAAGATATAGCCATCTAACATGAAAACATAGAACTAATAAATCAAAGTACGGTGGCCAATAAACACCAGTATAGGAAACTTTTACACTTCACTAAATTTTTTCTACGGGTTTGTAGGTTCAAATATAGAATGCGCCGTGTAGCCCACTGGGTGCCGATCCATTTCGTATACCGTATACGGGTTTCATCGCGTTTTTATTTCTTAAAAATGTCTTGAAAGAACAGTCTCGCTGTACTGGGGGTCGCTTACAGGTTATGGCTTTCTGATGAGTTCTAATAAGAACGAAACAGCCTGTCATTGTCTACCTGTGCCTCAGGGAACCCATTACCTTTGGCGTCCCTGTGTACTTTAATGCAAAAGATAGATGCACTACTTTGTCCGCCTGCCGCTAAAAAACGTTTTCCTATTTACTTATACGGACTAAAACTCTATACTTATTTATTATTTTAAATAAATCCGGGTTGGATCAACAGAATTCAGTAAACTTAGTTGTTAAAAAGAGTTTAACTTATTCTTTATTTTACTATATAAACTATGACAATGTGATTTTTTAAGTAGGCGCTAGAGGGAGCGCTTTACTCTTAACAAATATTGTGCATTTTTTCAAAAGTTTTAAATACAATAGTATATTTAATTTTACTTCATTACAAAGATGAATTAAAAAAATGAAAAAAACTGGCCAAAACTACAACATGATATATTTTTTCAAACCAGAGATAATACCATGAATAAAAATAAACACGGATAAATATGATTATATTTAAGTTTCAATGTAAAGGTTTATTCAAAAGTCAAATTTTTTTTTTTTTTTTTTAAATGGCATTTGGCTAATTAGCCATACAGCCAGTCACGAAGAAAGTCAAATAGGTCTTGGAAAAACAAGATAATATCTATCATATTATGATGTAAAATTAGATGATTTTACGTCAAATTATTTTTACGTTAAAATTTTCATCGGGCCAATAGTGTTATGCCGTTGTATTTATTAGTGTGTCATTGTATTAATTTTTGAAAATGCCTTTTTTCGCGGTGTAGTTTGAATATTTGGGTAATAATAGTTTGACGTGAAAGAACCTAGTTTTAAATCATATTTTGTTTTCCCAAGGCCTATTTGACTTTTGAAAAAACTTTTACCGCTGAAACTTAAATATAATCATATTTTTTCTTGTTTATTTTTGTCCTTGTTAAAATTTTCGGTTTGAAAAAAGGTATCAATTCGTCTTTGTAAAGAGGTAAAATAAAATATACTATTATATTTAAAAGTTTTAAAAAAATGCGCAGTGTTTGTTAAGTTCCAAAATAGCTCCCTATAGCGCCTACTTTAAAAATCATTTTGTCATAGTTTAATATAGTGGAATATAGAGAAAGGGAAACTCTTTTTATCAAAACTTAGTTTACTGAATTCTGCTGGGCCAACCCGGAGTTATGAGCATTTATTTAATGTGAATCACAGGAGATTTTATACCTACCACCACCTACTACTAACATAAAATTGAATAAGTTATATGACCGAAGTTGGTAAGATAATTTCAGGTCCCCCGTAGCGCAATAGGCAGCGCGCTTGACATGTAATGGAGAGGTTCTGGGTTCGATTCCCAGCGGAGGCATAACACTTTTTCAATTTTAATCGTGTCTGTATGCCGGCAAAATTATTTACAGACGCCAATATAACTACTTTAAACTATTTACGGCTAGATGTCACTGTTCAGAGATCTCTTTCTGATTCCGGCTAATAACGCTATATGTCGTCGATACGATATGGATAAAAGAAAAATAGATCTTAATGTTCAGTGGTAGTGAGTGAGTTCCCTTTCCCCTTATAACACCCTCCTCCAATGTTGCCAGGTCTGGTGATTTTTCACCAGATTTGGTGATTTTGAACCCCATCTGGTGATCTGGTGAAAACTTTTTAAAAAGTCTAATTTCTGGTGATTTTTCGGCACTGATGATAAGCTTATATCTTAAAAAAAAAGAGAGAAAAAGGCTTGATTGTGTTTTATTCTTCTTTGTTAAAAATGGTTACATCGATGCAAAAACTTATTGGTTTCAAAAGCGAAAAGCGTTTGTCTTTGTCTGGAAACTCTCTACTTCTCTGTGCCGAATATTTCTTAGTAGCGGGGGATTTACAGAATTTGTATCTGTTACTGTTTTATATATTATTATAGTGATTTCTAAAAAAAAAAAAAAGGTCGTACCTCGGAAATAACACACATCTCATCTAAGGTCTTGGCACCGGGGTGCGCACTCATGTTTATAGCTTAAACAACATGAGTGCCCACCCTGGCGTCAAAAGCTTAAATGAGAGGTATTTTATTTTCGAGGTATGACCTTTTTTTTTTTTTTTTTTTTTTTTTTTAGAAATCACAGCACAGCAATATATTTGATTAACATTAATTATATATGGTGTTGTATGTGATAATGCGAGAAATTAAGAATCTGGTGATTTCTGGCAACTTTTAAAGCAAGGGTCTGGTGATTTTTAATTTTTTGACCTGGCAACATTGCCCTCCTCGATCTGTAAATCACAGGAGATTCCAGACTATTACTACTAACATACAATTGAATAAGTTATATGACCGAGGTGAGAGAATTTCAGGTCCCCCGTAGCGCAATTAACAGCGCGCTTGACATGTAATGGAGAGGTTCTGGGTTCGATTCCCAGCGGAGGCATAACACTTTTTCAATTTTAATCGTGTCTGTATGCCGGCAAAATTATTTACAGACGCCAATATAACTACTTTAAACTATTTACGGCTAGATGTCACTGTTCAGAGATCTCTTTCTGATTCCGGCTAATAACGCTATATGTCGTCGATGTACGGATAAAAGAAAAATAGATCTTAATGTTCAGTGGTAGTGAGTGAGTTCCCTTTTCCCTTATAACACCCTCCTCGGTCTGTGAATCACAGGAGATTCCAGACTATTACTACTAACATAAAATTAAATAAGTTATATGACCGAAGTTGGTGAGAGAATTTCAGGTCCCCCGAAGCGCAATTAGCAGCGCGCTTGACATGTAATCGAGAGGTTCTGGGTTCGATTCCCAGCGGAGGCATAAAACTTTTTCAATTTTAATCGTGTCTGTACGCCGGTAAAAACATTTTATAATTTTAATATTCATCGTTGTTAGTATATGAAACTCACCAATCACAATAGTCAGATCATGATAACTTGAGAATTATGAGAAAAAAATCTAGTTTACACATAAATTTTACTGGTCGTTTTACGACTCTTAAGCATAAGATAGGTTAATAAAATATTTTATGAAGATGCAAGTATATTGTTTAATATGTAAATCAAGACTTTTATCGCAAATCCTAAGCATAGGTACATCAAGTTTTATAAAATTTATATACTGAATTCTTTATCAAAATGAAAGTTTGTATTTAACTTTGCTGGCTGTTTGCAAGATGTAAATAATTTTCTATCTCGATTTTCAGATATTTTAAATGGGCCCCAACACAGACCTTAAAACTTTTATTATACGCCACAGACAAAAATAGAAAAACTATAAAAAGTTTCCTAACGAATCTCCTTTTCACTTTCTTTTAACATAAGGAAATTTGTTCTCAGTAGCGAACTTGTTAAATTTCCTTCGACTGACTTTAAAAAAAAAAAATTGAAAAATTGAAACCTTGACAAATTTTTGGGAAACAACTCAGACTTACTTAAGAGATTACAAATGAAATCTTTTAATTTATTACATGGACTACACGATACGTTTCGTAACATTAAAGCTTCTTTAGGTGACAAAATTGGTTTGTGGTCCATAATCTACGACAAACTGTCCCTTTAAAAACGGCCCAGCAGGAAATAAAGATGAAAAATATTAAACCCAATAATCAGTCACAAAAATGTAAATTCTATTCTTTTTATTCATGAAACTTGTTATCTTTTTAAATACCAAAATAATTGTTTAAATGTGCCAACTAGGAGTTCACTTCTCCATTTTCTGTCAGCTAATCACTCAAATCATTTATTCTAGTAATGAGGAATATTTACAATACAGTTAACACCAGCATTGAACTAAATTTCTGTTAATTTGCAATTAAGTTTGGATTAATGGGCCATGTAAATATATTGATTAAGCAATACTTAATTTTAATCACTTACACAAACTAATTTTGTTCAACCCTAATTTAAATTATTTACAAATGATTTTAGTTTTTTACGAACGATAACTTTACAATAGTCTTATTACCTATTAATTATTAGAGAATTTTATATACCGGGTAACACAAGAAAGTGCTCACCCTCCTAAATTTTTTTCGTTAATTTAGCAGTAAAGATTAAAAAAATGTGAGACATTAATGTGTAAATTGCAATTTTTCGAGCAATTCAAACCTTCCGGTTTACCGGAAAAGAAGTCAACTTTTAAATTTCAAATAGAAACTCCTTATTTTTATTCGACGCTTAAAATTATGTAAAAAATTCTCTTTTCAATGACTTATCATTTCTTTTAAAAATGACCTCCTAGATTAGTTTTCCTTTGTATTCTAAAATGTCTATACCCTTGGTAAAACAGGGTAAGTGGTAAAGAGTAGGCCATGGAAACGTTAAAATAGTTTATTTTAACCTACTTTATAATAATTTAAGTTTGACGTGCCTAAAAAAAATAAAAAACCTTTGGCAAAACAGGGTAAGTGGTAAAGAGTAGGCCATGGAAACGTTAAAATAGTTTATTTTAACCTACTTTATAATAATTTAAGTTTGACGTGCCTAAAAAAAAATAAAAAACCTTTGGCAAAACAGGGTAAGTGGTAAAGAGTTAAAGAGTTTGTCATGGAAACGTTAAAATAGTTTATTTTAACCTACTTTATAATAATTTAAGTTTGACGTGCCTAAAAAAAATAAAAAGTTTTTGGCAAAACAGGGTAAGTGGTAAAGAGTAGGCCATGGAAACGTTAAAATAGTTTATTTTAACCTACTTTATAATAATTTAAGTTTGACGTGCCTAAAACAAAATAAAAAACCTTTGGCAAAACAGGGTAAGTGGTAAAGAGTAGGCCATGGAAACGTTAAAATAGTTTATTTTAACCTACTTTATAATAATTTAGGTTTGACGTGCCTAAAAAAAATGTATCCGTTAAGGCTATTTTATTTACACCTATTTGAAAAAAAAAACAAAGTTAATAATAAGTTATTAGGTGATAGTAGAAAATAACAAGAAATATCCAATGTAACTTTAAGGCCCATATAAGCCATAAGAAATTTTGTCAAGACCAGTCTAGCATGCCGTGGAAAACAAAAACACTATTTCTACTTTTATTAGGCCAAAATGTCAAATGGTATTAGGGAATCCAAAGCACGTGATTCAATATGGCGATTGGCTGGTAAAAAGCATTGAGCCACCCGTTAAATGTCACCAGCAATATTATTTATATACTCACGTGCACCAATTACAACGCAGTGTTTGCCAGCCAGCCGCCATTTGGACACATCGTTGGATTGCCTAATTATGGTCATATCACTTTAACTTGAGAAAGATGACAGAAACCCATTAAACACGCGTTAAATTTTACTTGACACTTTAGAGAAGTGAGAGGTTAGGAGTACATTTCAAAAAGTGACAATTCTATCAGATTTGTTTATTTTGCTTTCAAGCCTTTCTTCGGTGGTATTTGTAACATTTGAGTGAAAATTATAGTTAAAAACATTTGTGAATTACGTGTTTAGTTATCTATGAGGGTTGGACCGGTTAATTTATTAAATTTAAGTTGAAAATACCTAAATTTTGGCGATGTTCCCGTTATGGATAAATAAAACTTCTTTGCTTTGAGTGGCAAAATAATGTTTTGGTTTTTAATAAGCTAATAGAGAAATGTAAACTGGAAACCTACCCTTTATGGTGAGAGCAAAAGAATGAATACTAATATATACCTAAATTTCGTTAAAGAAGTGATTTTAGTGCGAGAATTAATATAAATGGGACACCTCTATGTTATGATGAAAGCAGAATTAAAACCTCTATATACCTATATACCTAATAGGTACTCCAAAGAAAATCTGTTTCCACTAAACAACTTAATTGGACAGTTTTATTAGACACAGATTACTGCATTTTAATTTCACAGCCATACTATGTTTAAACCCAACTAAGTTTGTTAAAAACAATATTTAATTCAAGAATATCAGAAAAATGCATCTAATGCACTCACCCTAACATAGGTACGTATTTATGGTGTTGCTTGAATTAACAAAAATATAGTGCATTATTATTTATATGCGAGTTTTTTAGATCATTTTCTATTTTACAGGAATTGATTTTAGGTTAGTAATATTTTATACACTATGGTTTATTTCAAAATATCTAGATACGTATAAGCATTACGGCTTAAAACTTAAGCTATTTTTACTGCTTTTGGGTGGGAAAAAGTATTCCTAGGGAGCATGGTTAAAACAAGTTATGGAAAAAATAAAATAATCCTTATAAGTATAGTCAACTAATAAATGTATATGAACGTCAATATTTACAATCCAATGTGTTTATGTACTAATATATATGAAAACATGATTAAAACTATAAGACTATGTTTTTATTTACACTTAGCAGTCTCTCTAGTATAGTTATTTTTAAAAAATGAAAATTATTTATTGATAGAAATCAAACTGAAACAATATTTTATTCTTACATCATACTTTTTCTCATTTTTTTTAGACAATTAAATAATAATCTATGTATATAAATGCACCGTATATTTGTTATATATAAAGAAATCAGGATTAAAATTAAGTTTGCTTGAGTTGCAATTATTGTATATAAGTACTATTTAAAAAATATATATTTGTTCGATGACTCTACTAAAATCTTTATAAATAAATATAACTCTCGATATAACTCGAACTTTCACATTTATGACTTTTGAACTTATGTACCAAAGTCCTTATCTTAAGAAATGTGTAATGTAATATTTTAAAGCAACCAGTTGTTTAATAGTGTTTTATTTTAAATATTTTCTTTTGTTCAGCCTTAACCCAGATATGCCCACTGTCCTTTAAAACGTACTCTTTACAGAAACCATTTTAAACCGCCCACATAATAATACATATGGTTTCTATAAGATTGCACTGTATCATTCGCCAAGATTAAAGCATAGACTGTTTGGTTTTCATGAGATACCGTGTTATTTTTGTGTTTAATGATATATACGGAGTTCTTGAAAAGTGATAATGGATGTTCACAATGACTTCAAGATAACAGGGTAAGTTTATTTCATAAATCATAACAAAAATCGGTCAATAGATTATTAAAATTAAATAAATTAGATCAACAAGTAATTATAATAAGGTTATGTTGAAAATTTGCGGGAATTGTAAGTTCCACTTCGGCGTAAATATAGGTGTCCTTCTAGAAGGACTGTGGGCTAATACGCAACGTTTATTTTAGGGGAGCAACGCTTACTGATCTTCTTTCGATACTAGAAGATGACAAAGAGGATGTTAGCAAAAAAGCAATTGACATTGCTATTATGCCGCCTACAAACTCCTGCGATATATTAACCCATGAAGATTCGGGCGACGACGATGACGTCAACTTGAACAATTTGCCGCCTTTCCAACTTCGAGCAGAAGCCGAACTCTTTGAACAAAATTATGACGATGAAGATAGAATTCCACTCTCCGAGCTTCGTAATCAATTAATATCGAAAAAACGTTATGAGGATATAAACCAATATGGGGGGTGTCGACCGAAGCGACTAAAATATTAGCTTATATCGTATAGCAGTTAGGGGTAAGAAATGGTATTTTCTACTTATTACACACTTGCTCGATGCTGCCGAAAAAAATTCATGGCAACTTCACAGAAAACAAGGAAAAAAACTAGACCACTTGGCCTTCCGAAGAAATGTCGCCATGTCGCTTATTGAAAGCAACAGAGAAGATAGGGGGCTTAATTTACATAAAAGGCTTAATAGACCTTCACCTTTGGAGAATGTAGAGTCAAGATATGACAGATTAGATCATCTTATTGAAGAGCAGGATAGGCCGACAAGATGCAGAGTGTGCCATAAAAGAGTGTCTACGAAATGTCGAAAATGTAATGTTATGCTGCATGTCCGGTGCTTTATATCTTACCATACACGATCATAATTGTTTATAGTGTTTAAACCCAATGTGATTACATTTTACAGTAAATTTTAGAATACCTATACTGTAAAATTTAGTTCTAAATAAAAAAATGGTTTTTGGTTACTCTAATTTATTATTACTTAATCTGGCTATATATATGCCCACTGTCCTTTTAAAAGAACGCCCATTATTGCTGGACTCACTAGCTTTAGATTTTTTTTAGCATTTTTTGTAGGTTATTATGTGCCAATAGAAACCAAATCAACAAAAAATTAACTTAAATTTAAACAAAAAATATGGTTGGGCATTCTGGGTTAATTGAAATCATTAATCATCAAATAGTCATGTTACTTTTTATTACTAAATTTTCCGTTAGGTTTTCAAATTTAAGGCTATAAAGTTTACTATTAAAAAACTAAATCGTATCTACTCTCCAGTAGGGTTAGGAACAGAAAGCCCTATCTTCCTTCTTACAAATAAATACATTGTTGTAATTTAATATATTTATTTGTAAGAAGGAAGATAGGGCTTTCTGTTCCTAACCCTACATTATCATGTCCTTTCTGGAGAATAGATACGACTTAGTTTTTTAATAGTAAACTTTATAGCCTTGAATTTAAAAACCTAACTGAAAATTTAGTAATAAAAAGTAACATGACTATTTGATGATTAATGATTTCAATTAGGGTAGAACAAAAGAAAACATTTAAAATAAAACAAAACGTTTTTATTTTTGAAACACTAAATTCTCAAATTGATAGCTTCAGCCTTCTGTTTTATTCTTCTTAAAGAACGTTAGTCCTGTGTTTAAGTCAGTATATATTCTATTAGCATGCTTCCCAAATTAGTAATTTATTAGTCTACAAATGCATTGTCTTTCCTTCTCATAAATGGTTCTAAAAAAATAAAAACGTATTTAAAAAATGCTGCTCTTAAGGCAGTGAAAATTTATAATAAAAAATTAAACTAATTTATTGTTACAATACTTATAAGTAGCTTTTAATCTTCAATGAATATAAATTCTGGATTATCCACAAAGATTTTTAACAATAATTAACTAACCAGCAACTTTGACTCTGACATAAATGACATTGGCAGGCATTATTTACTTACAATCAAACTTGCCAACCGGATCTGTGATTGTGATTGTGAAAAAGTATTTCTCCCAATATCATGTAAGTATGTCACCGTCCAAGTGGCTGGTTAGTTATTCATTATGAAAATTCTTTGTGAAACCTGACATTAGTCTCCCCATTGTTTTCACCATGTCATTGTATTGATATACAATGATATTGATTTTTTTGGAATTAAATCGTTTTATTAATAAATCATTTTAACTGTAAGTTGTTTTCCTAAAACAGAAAGGAAAAAAAATTGTCAGATACAAATGTATGTCAAGAAAACATCTAAGAGCCTGCCAACTAATAATAAAAATAAAAAAATAAAAATTCTTGTAACATTATCACTGCAACGTGCATTTCTAATTAAAAAGCTGATAAAAAATTAGAATTAGAATGTGTGCAAGTATTTTTGATGTTCGATAGGAAGAAAATATAGGGGCTATTAGGTACTCTCTCATATGGGACTCCCAAAGCTATTGAAAAGCACAGGTGTCAGCTTTAAGTTAATTTGTCTTAGGTTTTCCATAGATTTCCTGGTGTAAATAAATTACTTACACAAATTTTCCTATAAGATGTGTTGCCTGTGATCTGAAGCACTATATTTTAAACTTTTTACATGTAATCTTGTATTTAACCATCATGGAATCTTTTCTATAAAATAAAAAATAAATAAATTGGCAGTGCAGTTGCTGACAAACATATACCAGGACAACAGAAATACATATACCGACATGATAAACTTTAAAAGGTTATATTGAGCACAATTACATTTCAGGGGGTTTTTCAGATAAAAATTATTATTTTTTTGGGTTTGTGGTTCAATCTTAATGTAAAGTATATATTATGCAGAAAATTATATTAATTAATGTGTTTTTAAGCTGATAGAATGTAACATCAAAAACAGTTATGTTAAACAGTAAGTAATTTAATATTGCGTCCATAACTTGAAATATTTGCATAGAGCACATCAGTAAGTAAATTTGATGCTCGAAAACACTTAAACTGGCCTGTTTCCTACACCTATTACGATCACATAATATCATATCAACCCCCAAAAATAAGAATAAAACATTTATTTTGCATATACACCAGTTTTTAATAATTTTTTCTGAAAGAGTGCACAAAATGGTACCAGAGTTGAAGATATGAGACTTAAAATATATTTTTATCGAACTACCCGAAAGCAAAAATATTATCTACCTATATGGGTATTGAAACTGGTAAAATATACCAAAAGCTTCATGCTAATTAGGAAGACAACCTGTATAAATACCTACCTCTAAACTGGTTTCTATGTTAAAATTTTCACTTATGTAAAAAATCTCCAGTCTTGTTTCTGCACAATTTCTACAAAATTTAAAGAATAAAAATTATGTAAATCTTTAACAAGATGAAAATCTGTATTTACCTTTGTTGTAAGTAAATCCTTTTTCAACACACTTTACATTATTTTCTGATATATTCAACAGGGCCCCAATCGACGTTAAAACTTTTATTATATGCAACAGAAATTGAAAAGAAACTGGTAAATAGTCCTTAAATGGTAGAAAATTAAGACAAGTTTATAAAACCAGAACAAAACAGATACAATTATAAGGATTGAAGAAGGAATTATATATTATTTTCTGACTATTTGAGGTTATATCGTCTTGACGTCTTGTTAAGAAAAATTTCCTACAGTATTGCCACTTCTAACGGTTACAACGTTGTTATGTTATTACTATAAATTGAAAAAGAATATCATTATTTTAAAAAATTTTACCTACACGAATACTCAAAAGTTAATATTAATTCCCAAAAAGTATTTTTTAAATGAATTTAGAGCTATTTTGTTGAGAAACTAGGCTTTTTTGTTAGCGAAAGTAGGCAACCAAGAAAACACTTTGAAACCCAAGAGATCACAATGGCTTTGGTACAAAAAACACATTGTTTGTTTTTCAAAAGCCAAATGTGAAAAAGATAGATACAAACCTGATGTCTTCAATGGAATTTGAAATTTTCTACAAGTAAAAGGAACAAACCCTTTTTTCTTCTGTGAGTAAAAGGAAATGGGCTAATTCGACAAATATGTTACCGTTTAATTTGGTCTATGTATTCACCAATGAAATTAATTTTTCTTCAATTGTTGTTTGTGTCATCTTTCTCCAGTTAAGATGATATGACCATAAATAAAATTGTAAAAATTGAAACGAATGAACGATGTTTAGCACAGCATACTTAACATAACTTTTCATGGCTTATACGGGTTTAGAAATTACATTTTACAACTGATTTGTGTCCGCTACACACCTTAATTTATTTTGATAATTTTATCTGTATTTTCTCTTTGGAAATATTAAATTTATGCTTTTTGACGAGAATGAGACTTAGTTGCATTAAGTCAAACTTTGTATAACTAAATTCCATTGCATAACGTATACTTTATAAAACCAAACTAAAAAACATAAATTCAAGACTTCCAAATATCAAAAAATACAATATACACAAGTCGAAGCCGCTTAATTTTTTTAACACGTTTTTCCCTTTTGCGCCAGTTCTTCCCCTAAAATCTACCCTTCTTTTATCCCAGATATAAATACAGTTTAAGTAGTAGACGCTGAAAGCAGGCGTGATGCCAACAAAAAAAAACCTAACCAGGGTAGAATGGATAAGTAGTAGTCTTGTAGAAGTTTTTATCATTTTTATTTCAGCCAATGCTATTTTACAGATAAGGGTGTAAATTGAATTAACCCATTTACGGCCAAGACATGAAATCATCATTATGTTTTGTTGGGATTATATTTTTTATTATTTTAAAGGTCATAACAACAGGCATTTTTACAAAAAAAAATTTCGATATGAAGTTTTTTTTTTTAAGCGTGGTGCGTGTACGCACCATTCGCCAAATCTAAGAACTAAATTTAACAAACTTATTTTAATTTCTAATATGGTTTCTAAAACAGTCAGGATGTAAATGTACATTGCACTTTTCTCATAGATAAATGGTATGATTTTGACACAGTTTACATCTTCTTCGCGCATTTCTGCATGTCTTATTATTAAATGACCCACATTATCAAACCGAACTTCATTGGGAACAGATTCTCTTGGTGCCCTACCGTCAGATATTTCACTTTCGTTGGATTCTTCACTTCTTAGCAAACGTAATGCTAAGTAAGATTTAAAATCGTATTGGGACATACGCGAGTCATTTGCTTTTCTATAAATTTTCCAACAATTAGCTATGACGCTATCCAGAGCATTGATGAAAAGAGGCCACCACCACTTCTTTCCTCATATATTTGTTCTATAATTCGCAATTGCATTGTCGTGAAGATCTACCCCTCCCATATACTGATTATACTGTTTTATAACGTCAGGTTGTGGAAGTTGTACTTCTTTGTGATCTTTTCGATTGTACCTCTTGGCACTTGCTAGAGGTTGAACAGAAAAATTATTACTAGCAACTGTAACAATAGCATTATCATTCCATCTGACAAGAGTAACTTTAGTGTTTTCATCAAAGGCATAATCATAAGCACCTCGACCTTTTTTTGATAGGATTTTAGCACTATCTAGGGGAGCTTTATTGGTTCGATTATCTCTAATCGTTCCAGTGGCAAAATAATTTAGCTCTCGTAGTTTTTGAAATAACTTATATGACGAAAAGTAATTATCAAAGAAAATTCAGTGGTGCGCTGGAATCATTAATTTATTAGTTTACGCTGTAAAATTCGAGACACAACTAAATAAACTATCCATATCAAAACGAGCTCTGACAAGTCTCGGCGCGATATTATTCGGAAAGCTACAATTCACATATTCCGCCAACGGTTCGTGTACGCACCAGTTCGTTTTATGTTCTAATTTTAGGAAACTTGGATTTCTTTACATCAAAAACAATATAAAATTGTTTTATATAGTATTTAAGTAATACAAATACATAAAAATAGTCACAATAAATGTATGTATTATAATTTACTATCAGGTATAAATATGTTTATACCGACTGGGTCAAAATAAACTGTTTTAAAAAATTCACACAACGAAAATAAAACTCCACCACAAAATCGAAATATTGGTAATAATGCGTATGTACTTTAGGCAATGCACAATTAAATTAATATCTAATAAATAAGAAACCGTTTTTTTTTTAAATAAATAAATATTACCATGGTGCGTATACGTACCATTGGCCGGAAATGGGTTAAATAAGTACTAAAAGTACCTTTATTTTTATATTAATCTTTGTAATTTCTTCTCTAGCAATCAATAGCATTTGTTATACGAATTATAATAATTGAATCCTGTTAAAATATTACTTTTGTATAATGAACCCAAACTGTCTTGAACATCCATATCAAATATTCAATACATATGCTAAATTATGTTCATAAATTTGTTAAACATTGTGAAAATATTTTGAAATTTTTGGAGGAAGTAACTAAAGTATTGCCTACACACCCTAAGTAGCATTTTTAGACACATTAAGGGAAATGTATCTTAACTATCGTTTCTGTTTCCGACGCAAATTGGAAACTGTTGGCAACAAATATGGAAATATTTTCGAAACGTATACATTTTGGTTGGTACTAGCTGTGACTTTCGCTGTTTCGATGCACAATCGAAAATATTTCGAAAATGTTTCGAAACTGTTACTTCAAATCTGTTTTATCCAATGACAGTTGTAGGGGGCGGGGCAATGTTAAAGCATGCGTATAAAACTAACACCAAATTGTTTCCAAGTGTGGCTGACTTTGTATAAGAAAATGCCAAAATGGACAAAATAAGGAAACAAATAATTAGAGCACGTGCACTGTAAATAATTTCGCCATGATGAATTTGTCACAAGTCTATTTTCTATAAGTGATGATAGATTTACATTTTATACTTACAGTTATTGCAGAAGAGAACCAAGAATCACTGTCGAAGAAAATTTTATCGTCCAATTTAGTAATTTAGCTTTATATTCCTAACGGGCTCTCAATTTATATTCATTTACAGAAAAAATTATATTTTGCTAAAAATATAATAATTAAAATATTTTCCAAATTTTATTTATTTCTTTTTTAAAACTAGCAAAATGGAACTAATGTAACCACTTTTGGCTTTTTAAAACATGCAGAAACTTAATTAAACCCATTTTAACAAAATAAAAATTCATTTGACAAAATGGCCGCCATAAAGCAATACATTATTCTGGTCCAAAATGGACTCCATACACATTTTCTAGTATTTGGTTTCTATAATGTTTCGTAAGTCATGTATCTATTATTAATAGAAAATGTATCGAAACTACGAAAATAATACACTGTCAATGGTCAAATAGTGCACATAACCTATAACCAAAACCAATTTTATATTTTCTTAAACTGTTTCTATTTTGAATCGAAATATATACTAAAACCGTTTTAGTCAAAATTAATAATAATTGCCGAAGAGCACTATATTTTATTTTGTATAGACCAGTGTGTTAAACCTTCGGTTCTATTGGTTGTGGATTTGGTTTATTTTCTGTTCTTGACATACGCTTACATAGAGTAGTTTAGTAAAACTGTTTTATAAACAAACTGTCAAATTTTGTAAGAATTTACATGCCTAGGATCCTGATGTCGATGGGACATCACTAATTGGAATATCAGGCTGTGGTTTAACTTCTTTCTTTTCAATTTAAAATTATTTATTTTTAGTGTCATAATCTTATGGAATGTTTAGACTGTTTTCGTCTTATATTTTTAAAAAACACACGTATGATTGTTAGAATGGTTCAAAAAACCAAACTATACAAAATGTAAAAATTATAGGTTATGACATTTTTTTCGGGTTTATGTGAAAAAAGGGTGGAAGATTCGAAAAATATTTTCTCCACACGGAACGGATACCATTGTTTGGTAAATTATTCGAAGCAAAAAATCCCAATTTTGATTAACTTAAATCGAAAATGTGTCGCTACAATTTTGGAGCGCATGCGTCTTAGGTATAATTATAACCAAAAATGTTTCGAAAAATATTCATCCGCACGTGTCGTTAATGTATCGACACTGGTTTGTAAAATATTTAGAAACAAGCGGTTCTTAAGTGTTTTTAGTAACTGGATTCGAAAATATATCGCAAAAGTTTCGAAACACGTGTGTATCGAAACGATTTTTTAATTTTATTCGAAAATGTTTCGAAACGTTTCGCACCCAATAATTTGTGTCTAAAAATGCTACTTGGGACTTAACTACATAATTCTCAAGGAACGTACACTTAATCTATTATAACTTGTAAATACCATTCAGTTGTATGTGTTGCACGTGTCATGCTACAAAGCAAAGCCACAGATGAGTCGCCCGAGAACGGCGTAAACGTCTGGTCGCGGAATCGATCAAGTTAAATGACAGGCCGGCCATGGTACCTCAAAACCCGATGAACGTATCTATCGGTAAACAATTAAGTTTATTGGTAGCTCTCCACGGTGCTGAGCGTCTTTGTCCATTACCCGCTGTCTCCTCACCTTGTCAGTAGGGAATAACAGCTTACGGGTTACACCCTGACTCACTGCTAATAGCGGTCTGCCCTGTCTTCTTCACAATTCCGTCCGACCAGACGTTTACACCGTTCTGGGATGACTCATCTGTGGCTTTGCTTCGCAATATGATACGTGCGATGTCCGATATCATTTAGGATATTTATTAAGGACACTTTATATGCAAATACAATTCCGATCGGTATTTCTTAACCTCCTCGTTTTCCCCAAGTTCACCCTACCGTGTTTCGTGACGGCAGCAATTTTAACCAGGCGCTTTTAACGACCTAGTTTTTAAAGAAGGATAATTGGGACGAAAATATAATTTATTCTTTTAAAGTGCTTGTTTTTATTAACTTTTTGACGCAAAGAAAAGGTCGTTTTCGTTTGCGAAACTGGAAATAAATAAACAGTTAAGTGTTCAGTTGTGGAAGGAGTAGGCACTTAAAATTAGATCGGATTTCTTCAACATTCCTTTTATAGTATTATTTTTTGTGCAGTTACGTTAACTTAAGAAATAATCAGCCATATTCACTAAAGAATTCTAATTTAAAAACCCTCCTAATTTGCCAATTCTGGGTTTAAAATGACAAGTGTTTCAAAAAGAGACAACTAAGTTTTGTTTTGTAAATATTTTTATTTCTTTTTCTTTTAATTTAAAAAAAAGAATTTAGTACATACTTTGATTTTTAATACAACTAGTACTTGAATGATAGAATAGTTTTGGACTTGCATTGTCTTTGCAAGTCCAAAACTATTCTATCATTGAAGAAACATCATTGTCTCCAACCTTCAAACAGACACAACTAGAACTGTATTTCCAACAACATCCCGTAAAAAATTTCTATCGTCTATATCAGAAAGATGTAGAGTAACGAACCACTTTTATAATTTGGCATTTATTTCATTGCAAAAGTCTTTATTTTCATCAAGTACAGGTAGTACCACCCGGGTTTGGTTCAATTTATACATTTTGCCTATTGTTATCCACTCACAAACACTGAAAATGGTGTTACAAGGGCGTGCATTGTGTGCATAGTATTAGGTACATTTATTTTTATTAAACATTACAAAAAACAAAATACAAAAAATATATTATTAGAAATTAAATTGTAAAAAATCATAATATTCTTCGTCATCTGAGGAACTGTCATCTCTTCTTGACGTTATAATTAACGGGTCGACGGTCCCATCGATCAGGTGATCAAGCTCTAACATTTTTCCTCTGCTTTTCGGTGTCCTTAATGGCTTGATTAAATAGTAGCTTAACGTCTTCCATTTTAAATGTCGTGCTTTGTTTTGCTACAAATCCTTTCACTTTCGCCCATATAAGTTCTATAAGATTTAGTTCGCAATGATATGGCAGTGTGCGCAACATAGTTACACAATAAAGTGAGAATTTACCGTCCGTATAAGTAAATAGACAGAAAGTTTTTAGCGCCAGGCGGACAAAGTAGTGCATCTATCTTTTGCATTAAAGTACATAGAGACGCTAAAGATAATGGGATCCCTGGAGCACAGGTAGACAATGACACGCTGTTTCATTCTTGATAGAACTCATCAGAAAGCCATAACCCGTATGCAACATGCATTACAGCACACACACCTTTAAGAATAAAAATGTGATGAAAACCTAGTAATGCCAACTCAAGTTAGCTAGCCATCAAACGTGAAAACATAGAACTAAATAAATCAAGTACAATGGCCAACGAAACACCGGTATAGGAAACGCTTTTACGCATCTATACTTTTCTATAGGTTTGTAGATTCAAATATAGATCGCGCTGTCGTAGCTGATCCAATCCGTATATGGATTAAGAACGAAACAACCTGTCCACCTATGCCCCAGGTAATCCATTACCTTTGGCGTCCCTGTGTACTTTAATGCAAAAGATAGATGCACTTCCTTGTCCGCCTGCCGCTAAAAACTTTCTGTCTATAGTTACACGATGTTTTTCGGCTATATCTTTCACAGCATATTTCATAAAACGATGTTTGTGTAATTTTTTTTAATAAATTTATCTTCTTTTTTTTCTTCGGTTAGTTATCATAAATAATTTAATGCACAAAATACCTGCACCTATGGCCAACACCGAAATTAAGCCGAAATGGATGGAATTTTCCATTTTATTATTCTACACCTTTTTGCAATAGACTATAATCGGTTAAACGATTTAATTACAATAAGATCAAATAACACAAAAACGTCATATTATAATGGTATATCACAATAATGCCATTGTGAAAACACAACTGGGAGACTATGTTCGGGTTTGTTTTTAATAATAATTAACTAACCAATGTCATTTAGGTCCCAGTCAAACTTGCTGGTTAGTTAATTAAATTTAAAAATCTTATGCAACCCAACATCGCCTTCCCGGTGGAATATTGGCCTAAGTGCAAATTCTGAAGTGTTGAGAAAATAACGTTTTAATATTTTTTTTATGCAACCATGGTAAATAAAACCTTATAAAAAAGCACAATTTTTTTTTATAATTAAACTATTATATTGAAAATATTACTTACATCTTAGGCTGTTGAATCAATTTCACAATTTTTGTAAAATCTATATTTTATCCCCCTTTTTTTTGACCTCCCCTTCCAGTTACGCCGTTGTTCCACTCAAATCTATTTTTAAGTAATAATTGTGACAACGTTCTTCAAATTTAAGTAAACAATATTGCTTTACAGTATTTCGGAATAAACAATGCAGTTTTAAGCAAATAAATTCAAAGACATGATTACCCAACCGTTTTACTAATAAATAACGCATGCAACATTTAAAAAACTAACATATTAATTAAATAAAAAAATGCAAAAAGAAGGAATAAAAGCATGTTATAATAATTATTATTCTACTAGTAAATTAACATATATAAATATTTCTATTTTTAAACTACTATGGAACTGGAACAAAAATAGGTACTTGAACTAGGCTATTAAAAACGGTTCATAATATTTTGGTATGATATTAGATCGCAAGAGAGTTTGGAATCCAATTCTTTTATTGTCGCCAATTGGAATTTATGCATTGTAAGCAGGTGTTTTTAAGGATATCATTATTTTTTGCTCCAGATCGTCTTGATCCACTATTTCTGCTTTTCGCTTGCTTCTATTCCGCTGAATCTGAAAACTCATCTGTCTGATTCTATGAGTTTTTTTACAGGATCTAAAATAACTGGGGTTTGCTGGATAATTGAATGGTCTGAAACATGAGCGAGCGGGTCTGAAAATTCTTCCTGAGGTACATTGTTTGGCTCCTTTTTTGAGACATCTGCGGTATGACCTAAAAAAATGTAGGAATAAAAATAACACATAATGGGTAAAGGAATTTTTTTATGATTATTTCTTTTCTTTTTTAATTAAGTTTCTAATTTTGTGATACAAACTTTGAAATTATTTTCATCACACTTCCAGTATCTAATTGACTTAATTTAAATATAATTTACTTTTAAGTTAGGATGAAATCGAACCTATGGTTACCAAATGTACCATCAATTTTGATCGCCCCATTATTATTTTTACATAAGCTTCCTAAACTACAAAAAAAATATTGGAACAGCCATACCCTATTTATTTGAAGATGTCTCAATTGAATATTATTTCAGAATAAGTGTCACATACAGAACCAACATCGTCACAAAAGACAATTAGGTCATTGCGAAAGACAAATATTTCGGAGCAACAATTACGCAACAGACATTTACGACATTGTTTTACTAGATTTTGTTAAAAGTACAAACGATATCGAATCAATAAAGACTTACCTATCAATTACGTCGTTTTAGAAACAAACCCGTTATGATCGCTCTGAATGCCGAATCGCAATTGAACATTTATGTCGTCTTTCCGCCGGCGCCAATTAAAAAAACGCGAGAATGCAACAACGACGCAAGCGGTTTTACGCGGACACTTTTTGTACTATAATTATGACATTGTTTGACCAGAGAGAGTGGTACTTTTTAATAGGTACTTATGACGAAATAACTAAAAAAATTGAAAATTTGCACTTAGGTCGATGTTCCACCGAAAAGGCGATATAATATTGAAATATTTCGATGATCGAAGTTTAGATTTAGTAAAATCGTGTGTCTATAATTAAACTTACCAAGCTACCCATAAGGCTGACAGGACTTTAGGTATTAAACCCATTTATTTGTTGATTTAACATTTTTGTATAATTAATATATAGGGTGTCCCAGATAAGGAAGCACTCTACAGGGATCTCGTAAACCATATAAGATACAGAAATGGTTAAATTTAAAAAAATTTGCGCCCTACTAAATTCTACAACAATGTGGTTTCAAATTTAAAAAAACTCCGATTTCTTCCAAAGATACTCGGGCAAAAACAGAATTTTCGCAATTTTATTTTTATTTTTTTCTGTCTCTATTTAAAAATGAAGGTTTTTTCAAAACCAACATAAACTTTGGTTCTTAAATAGTCGGGAAAGTTTATTTTATTATTTTTAACTTCCCCTTCTTCTTTATAATTCAATGACACCTAGTATAAGTAACACGTTTCGGGCCTAAAAACCCATCACCAATAACTAAAACTATTTTATTTTCAATCTCCATAACTTAATTTACTTTTCATCTGTCTGCACTGTATGTTAGGGTGTACCAATACTTGTTAAACGACGAATTAGGTTACTGCAATAGATTAAGCGAGTGAACATTATTTATCTTATTTCTTGGAAGGAAATTCTTTTGTGTTTTTGAGGAGTTGTGTGTACTTATTCATATTGATAATTTAATTTTAAGTTCGAAATAGAGTGCATCCTTATCTGGGACATCATGTAAATACAGAATGGCACACTCTCAATGCAGGATTCCATAGCATCTAAACTATTCAACTAAACTGCTGGACAATTGCTTTCGAGCAAGAAAAATTTCGCCTAAATTTAACAGTTAATATTTTCTGAACCAGATATGATATCGACCTACGGTTTTGAGTGTTTGATAGACTTGTGCCTTGGGAAACAATTGTCAATGTTGAATTTTCTTTAACTGTCAGAAAATTTTATATACAGGGTGTTAAAGAAAACGATGATTTTTGCTCCAACTTTAATGGCGTGTAACTTTTATAATAATATTGTTAAATTTTATCACTCTACGTCAATTGAATCACTAGTTCATAGCAAAGAAAGTAATTGGTTAAATTTTTGATGTCTGCTATATTTTAAGGAATACCGATTTTTTTGGAAAACCTTACTTTATTTCAACTTATTGGTAGCTAGATCTTTTATGAAAAGATACCTTACCGTTAAGTAACAATAGTTGTACCTAAATGTTTTGATGTGCAGTGGCGTACTTATAAACACCTATATGTCTATGGTTTATGAGTATAGTGTTAGAAAGTTAGAAATTAATAAATACATTTTTTCCAAAAATTAAATTAAAAAATTATCTTTGTTAAAATTTTTTATTTTTTTTTTTATTTCATATCGCACTATATACCTATAGTGCGATATGAAAAACTGAAAAATAAGAAAAAATTCACCTTATCTAGGGGCGAGTATATTCCAATACAAAACAATCGTGAAAAATTGTGAGATACTCATAAACCATAAACATATAGTTGTTTACAGGTACGCCACTGTACGTCCTAACATTATTTAGGTTCAACTATTGTTAGATACTAGATAGATATATAATCAAGCTTTTCATAAGTTATAATAATCACTCGCAAAGTTTGCACAATACAATGCACAGTGAGATCTAGCTACTAATAAGTGTAAATAAAGCAAGGTTTTCCAAAAAAATTGGTATCTCTTAATATATATCAGATATCAAAAATTTGACAAATTACTTTCTTTGCTATGAACCAGTGATTTAATTGACGTAGAGTAATAAAATTTAAAAATATTATTGTGAAAATAACACGCCATAAAAATTGGAGCAAAAATCATCGTCTTCTTTAACAACCTGTATATAAAATTTTCTGACAGTTAAAGAAAATCCAACATGACAATTGTTTCCCAAGGGATGAATCTATCAACCACTCAAAACCGTAGGTCGATATCATATATGGTTCAGAAAATATTAAATATAGGCGAAATTTTTCTTGCTCGAAAGCAATTGTCCAGCAGTTTATTTAATATTTTTCGAAAACAAAGTTAAGGAGGGATTAGATCTATAATCAAGAATTATTTTAAATTATACACTTATACAGGATATCTCAAATAATCAGGGCACATCCAGCATACTATTTATTTACTAATAGAACATAATATATACTATATAAGCCTAATTTCAATTGATTTTGAGATATTGCGTTTAAAATATTTTATTTTCAGAATTTGATAGTTTGTAGCATTGGAACAGCGCATCTTACAGAAAAATCGTTTTTACCTTTCTATCTTGGTTCTTTATTCTCTTTTCAAGGAGATTCACTTTCCTGTCTAACATGTTAAACCAAAAAATGATTTTACGGTCTAATATTTTAATCCGCATGTTGTAACTTTTAGCTAGAGAATAGAAAACTAAGATAGGAAAGTCATTTTTCTTTAAATTGCGCCGTTCCAATATTGCAACCTGTAAAAGTCTGAAAATACTATATTTATATAAAGATTTCCTAAAAACAAATAAATTTAGTGATATGAGAATTTTTGCAAAATGTACGTGGGATTTTACAGGTAATTAGAAAATAATATAATATATAGAATGCTTCATTTAAAATTATAGAATATACAACTCTGTTTTTGAAAAAATAAAATAGATGAGTAGTTTAGATGCTAAGGAATCCTGCGTTGAAAGCGGGCCACCCTGTACATATTAATTAAAATGGAAATTAGCTTGAGGACGAATTGACGTAGTGAGAAAATTATATTTTTTAATATACCTAATTTGCTATTATTAAAATGCATTTTTAATATTAAAAAGTCTCTATAATGCAATTTTAAAAATTACAGAATATTAAATTATGCAGGTCAAATTTAATGTGATATATTTTTTTTGTAACAAGCCAACTTGGAAGGAGTTTTTCTTCTTTAATAATGCTTGAAGTTTAAACATTTTCTGTTATATTATTCGTTCTAGGGTAAACAATTCTGTTTTATCCTCCATAGCAATGAGCCGGCACAACAATGTATACGATAGTTTTGAAAAAGGCACCCTTATATTGTTTCATATTATTATATTTTCCAGCAGGAAACTGCGAACTTTGAGTGTACTTACTATTTTATTGTCTTCTAAATGCGGGTAAATACTTTACTTTGTCAATAATAAAATTAATATGATATTTTTTCAAGTTATTAAGAGTCCTTACAAAGTTTAAAAGTAGGTAAAAGCAACAATAAAATAAATAAAGTTCGATCCTTTCTTTTTAACTAACTTCTTACCGTAATACAGTATTCACAGTTCTTTATTCGTGCGTCATTGTTCAACGATTAAGCAACATCGGGATTTACAACTCTCCATCTTTATTTATTATAATAATGACGGTGAATAAAAATATAACCCAACGTCTTCCGGGCGCTATTCTATGGCGCAATAAGTCGTTGCAAATGAAACATGCTAGACACAGATGAAATTGAAAGGAAGAGTTGTAGATTGATTTGTCCGTTAACTTCCGAAGTCATCGTTTTTTCGATTGTAATTTTGCTTTATAATTTTTTTTACATTTTTGTGCCTTAAAACCTTATTGGAGCTTGTAAACTTTACAATATTATAATTGGTGTTAACATGCTTGTTGGTCCCAATTCGATAACCAAATAACGTTTTTCAACATACCCAATAAATCTGCATGATAGAAAAAAATGTATAGGGTTAATTTAAATTAAACACGCATACATGGATATTAATTAATTAAAAAGTCAATTTCGATTAATATTTACTTCCATTATTTATAGTTTGTATAATTCAGACTGTTAATTTATCACCTGTTAATTAGTTGGGTGTGCATAAATATTATCGAATAAATGTGTAATTGGATATGGGACACTACTTTAGTCTGTTAATTTAAAAGTAAATTAACATATTTATTTACTTAAAATAACGAGGAATACTAGATAAATCTACCTAACTAGCCAATCAGAGCCATGCAGCAATTACTATTAAATGTAATGGTTTACTAATTAAAATTTTGTAAAAAGAATTTTAATTGCCTAATCATCTGGTAGTAAGTAACGAAACAATCCTCATGTAAAAGAAATAATTACGGCAATCTATTACTCTTATTAAGTTATTTTGTGATTAAAGACTTCAATTACTACAAGTAATTACAATTTAAAAAATTTAATGTAATTGAATGTTTCAATTTCAATATAATGAGGAATACATTTTTTTTTTGCATCAGATACGTCAAACCAGTAATAAACGTATTGAATTGTTTGTTGTTAATGTTGACAACGCTGAATGTAAGTTATGTGATAACTAGACATCGAACGTGTCACATTGCCAAGCTATATCACTGAAAGACGTGAGAAATATTACTGCGGTTGTTACCGGACATTGCCTCTTCGGTAGACATGCCGAACGTATGCAAATACCCACTAACGACTTCTGCAGAAGTTGCAGAGATGAGGAAGAGGAAGAAAGTATTCAACATTTTCTGTGTGAATGCCCTGGCCTCGCAAGAAGGAGGTTTACTACTCTGGGTGAATCATCTTTCGATAGCCTGGAGGAACTAAGCAACTTACAACTTGGACGGCTGAGCAGATTTCTGAACAGTAGTGGCTGGTTTGAATGAGTTGTTAAAATCCTTCCGCGGTTACGTCGCACAAACCATGAGAGATCTGATGAAGGTGGGTTCTACGGAACACGTGTGGTATCACAACGGACCTAATCAGGACTATGTGAGACTGTTTGGTCAGAACCAAGGGTCTGCCACTCTTACCTAACCTAACCTAGATCACTGATGAGCACCCAGAATCAGAAACAAGGATGACCTCACATTTCATTTTAAGGGAGGCACGGAATGTTAACATCAAATTACGGTGATAGGTACGTCCATCGGGTTTTTGTCGGTACCATGGCTAGCCTGTCATTTAATTTGATGTTAACATTCCTTGCCTCCCTTAAAATGAAATGTGAGGTCATCCTTGTTTTTGATTCTGGGCGCTCATCAGTGATCTGGCTTGGCAATGTGACACGTTCAATGTCCAGTTATCATAATGATCCTCTAGACTCCTTAGCTCATTGTTGTCTCTTTCGATCAAATTATGTGATATGTTAGATGAACAAGAGCAGAGTGTTTGTAAGTATAACTATAATAGAGCATGTGAGTAACTAAACCTAACCTTATTTCATATTTTTGTGATCATATTTAAATAATTTCATGGAATATCTCGTATACAGAGTACATAAAATTTAACCACGTACTTAACTTATATTTAAATTTTTACATTGGTGGTTAAGGTTAACAACACTTTCATATTAATTTCTGGACATAGGCGTTCCGTTCTATAATGTAGTTGTACTGTGTAGTTTTATTGATTTGTTAATTGTGTCCCTTTAGCTACAAAGTGTATTTTATGTTACTAAAATAAAAAACAAAGCAAATAATAATAATAATAATATTAAACGTCTTTATTTAATATAAACATATACATATTTTGAGTAAATACTTACTGCTGATTTGTAATACTAAATTGTAATACATACAAAGAGCGAAGTTTAGTACATTACAGCTATATAGCTATTTTTTTAGAAAATATACTATTAGAAATTTACAGTACCTACATCATCACCGACACTACATACCTTAGATATTTTATTTCTAAGTAATAAATAGGTTTAACTATATAAAACAAAAAAAGTAATTTACATTCGAAAAGGTACCTTTCCAATACATAGCACATCAACCTTAAGAAAGGTCGATTGCGTTATTCATCAAAAATAAAAAAAAAAAAAAAAAAAAAAGAAGAGAAATCTTTAATTATCACAAAGTGAACAAGTTCAACAAGACAGTTACTGAGTAACAAAACAAGCAAATAAAGCAATGGGCAAAGGTTATACATTAAATTAAATTTATTTTTAGGGAAACATATAAGTTCATTGTTGATCTAACAGCATTCTCCATAATTTTGCTTTAAATGTATTGTACAAATTCACAACCTGATAGCTAAAACCCCGTCGAAACAGCGCAGTAGTAAGCCTTGAGATAGTCAGCAACATCCTACCTCGAGTGTTTACACTGTGGACAGAGTCCCGTGAGATGAGCTTGGTACGAAGATACAAAGGTGACGAAGTCAACATTATTTTTTTGACGAACACGGCAAAATGCAACTTTCTCACATTAGCCATCTTAAGCCAACCAAGTTTCAAGAATTGTGGTGTGATATGATCGAACTTCTTTATGCCGACAATAAACCGAACACATGAGTTTTGTACCCTTTGTATCTTACCCTGCTCCAGAAGGTTCAAGAACGGTCCATAAACAAAGTTACAATAATTAAAACAGGAGAGTACTAATGAATTTACAAGGACTATGCGAAGTTTTTTACGTTACACTGTTTTTATTTTATTCTAAAATTAAAAAGTAATTGAAAATGAACCTAATTAATTTTTAAATTTCTTTGTCTAAGTAATGAGTAATTGAAAATTTTTTTATTCTGTGGTAATGTAATTTAAATTAATTTCTGAAAAAGTAAGGGAAAATCTCCTAAATACTATTTGAAAGTAATTTCCCTAGCTCTGCTAGCTATGATAAAGTAACAATTGATTATGGTACATTTCCTAGTAACATATATATATATATATATAACATAAAATCCAAGTTTACTGTCAATTTATTACATAGAGCTTTGGAACAAATTAAGTGAAATCGGCACATCAAAGTTTCATCAAGTTTTTAGCAATGACACTGTATCATATTTTACAGTAAAAAGATTCGTGAAGTTATAAAAAAATAATCTTTATAGTGGAAAGTCTTTAACTGAAACCAATCTTGATATTTATAACAAAGTTGACAACAATAATTATTGTTTTCTAAGATTGTCATTGAAAATAAATATAATATAAAATGTTAAAGCCTCTGCTCGATTTAAAGCGAGTTAGTGAGACAGAGTTCATATTCCTTTCATGTCGACACTTTGACGGATTCAGATGTAGTGACGTTTTTGAAAGGGGTGCCTTGGGCAACTGGTGAGATATTTAACTAAATAATAGGACAAAACAAACCTCAATGCGTGATCGCTGTTCAGTAAATAGCAGCAGGTGGATCATGATTGCAAGTAGCCTTCATCTATTCATATTCGGTTTATCTTGGATATAACCACCGACTTAAAAGAAACATGGACCCGGTAATTCTATTCCCTTTGTATATGTCAGCTTGACGCCTGTTATTTACGATTATAAACTTCTACATGTAGAATTTCTATTTCATTTTATTTTAGTCTGTCTCTGTTGTCATTCTAACAGCTGATAAATTTGATGTCTCGTTTGTGCAAAGTATTCAATCGACGGACGTGAATCAAACGTTCACAGAGAAAATTTAAAAAAACAAACAGTTCCGTGATCCTCTAAAAATTGCATTTACTTGACTGATGACCTTCAAACAGACACATGCATTTACTTATTATGCGACTTTCACAAAAAATACGAATTATATATCATTAAAAAACATTAATTTTATATTTTCCTTTTATAGAGGATCACACCTCTCCTCAAACACCAACAGATATAATCACCCATCATGTCTGGATCCCATCGTTTTTGTTACCGAATTTCTATGGTCCAGATAATCTTGATGGAACTTTTTATCCTGCTTATTGCTAACAGTGCTTAGAAGAAAATAATAAATGAGAATGGAGAGAGTGAATTTTTAATAACATTCGGCAACCAACTTGTTCTTAGTTTACAGCCACAACATTGTTATCTAAAAAATTTGAAATCCCTGATGAACTTCACTCTTTCTCGGCCAAGTGTCCGTCACATAATGTTCATTCACGGCACGACTGTACCGCAAAGAAGGAAAACAACAATATTTTGTAAATCTTCCCTAAAGTCCCGCTAAAACTGCTATTATTTTTATATCCCCACATATCTTCGTAGCTACCTGATGATGTGTTATTATCTCCATTATCCCCCAAAACAATATCTTGCCAATCTAAACGCGCAGTCGGTAGTGATAAATCTGAATTGTGAAGAATAGGTCTTATGGAGAAAGGCAAATTCGGATAGTCAATCTTGAGCTTTTCTTTTTTAAAATAACCTTCAGTCTTTGTCATGCAAAAATAGTCATCTTTAAAATGATTGGTAGATTTTCGCCACAGCATTGAAATTGCAAAAGGCATGCTTTTTATATTTCTTTCATTTCTAATTTACCGCATATACTTTACACACACTATGTCGAGTTGCTTTTTCCACTCAAAATTACTTAAATTTAACACAGAAACACTGAAAACCAACAGGTACATGACAGCTGTTAATCAGGTACTGATACGTCAAATAGATATGAAAGACGGGCGTCCCAAAAAGGGCTCAATAGAAAACACGTTCTGAACGCTCAAACGCAACCTGACGTCCTTGTCTTATTAACACAAAACGACAAAGGTAAATTAAGCTAATTTTTCGAATTCCCCAGTGTTTTTCTGAAAAGTTGTTTACAATGGAGCTAATAATGGGCATTATTTGTGCTTCAAAGAAGGTGACTCAACTTCGTATCCCCCTTTGCTTTAATATCCTTGGATATAACTTTATTTAAGTGTATTATTATTTTGATTCCCCATAAATTCCTTTTGAGACTTTATCGACGCATCGCATATTTACAGTCGTGACGGAACAATTATTGACTTTGCCACAATAAACGGCCACTCTGCATTTAATACATATACTGATGGCCCTTAGCATGAAAACAATTTTCCCCAAACAATCTAGTGTATCACAAAACCGCGCTGGGCGCATAAACTATATACGAATTTGTAAAACAATTTGTTTGATCTATGGCACAGGCACCAGTTGCAAATGCACAAGTTTAATAAATATTATGCAGTTGTGTTGTGTGCTTCTAGAAGATAGAAATATAAATAAACTGCTGCATAATTGAACATTGTTATAAAGCAGAATTATTAAGTAGGGCTTTATGCAATTATTTAAGTGTAAAACGTAGAACATTGGTCTAAAAAGTAACTAGTTTTAACACTCCGATTGAATATTTTTATTGATTTTCAGTTATAGGTTCTGTAATAATCGCCTTTATAATAGTCAATTTTATCTGGTCATACTTAAGTAGATTAAGGAAATTTCCTCTTCGTTCATCGCCACGGCCATTCCCGAGAGGACCTACAGCTACAGGGCTATCGATTCTCGGTTTCCTATTGCATGACTTAACGATTGAGAAGTTTGTACCTTCTTCCGCATCCCACAAGGTGTCCGATCTCAGCCTGGTTACCAAAGTGAATGGGGTGCGTTGGATGATGATAGATCCTCCACTCTTTCCTGCATTCTTAAACCTACTAAATTTTGCCATTTTCATGGAACAAATTGCATATCTCCATGGGAAAGTCTACTCTCATGTACCAAGAATTAAGGCCCTGGGAGTTTGACGACAGTGGGTTTACCTTTAAAAAAATGTTTTGTAGTTGGAAATTTATCTTAGAATGACACAATGTTTAAATTAAATCTAAATATTTCGGATCCTAAAACTACGTAGTATACATTTTTCATGAACTTTGAAACATTATTTTATTAATAAACAAACCCAGCTAAACTTCTTTTTAATTTTTTTTAACGCACCTCAAACTTACCGCTAATACCCTTTTCCATGGTCTGAGAATTCTAGCTTTGTCTTACGTAGATAGTAAATAGTTGAAAACATTATTGCAGCTTGGATGTAATCTATTAAAAAGTACAGTCATTTTACAAATTACGCCCTTTGAATTAAAAGATATTATTAATTAAAATGTATACCGGACGAATCCGATTCTGAAACTATACAGGGTTAGTCAGAAAAAATGTTTTTTTTTTTAATTTTAAATAAAACATCTTGTATATTTTAAGAAATCAATTAGTCCTTTAATTAATAAATCCGACAATATAAGGTTTGATGGATTTAATCCTGAAACTGGCATCAGAAAACAAATTCTATTTAAATTAACAAGAAAACCTTATCAAGGGGAAATATTTAAAAAACCCACTTTATTAGATGTCTAAAATATTTACCATTATTACTTAGGCAATAGCCAAGCCTGTCTTTAAATTTCCGTAAAACATTGTGAAAAATATTTCATGGAATATCACATACTATTTAAATTCTAATACAAGACTGTATTTAACACTAATCGGTCTATTTTTGAAAATATTTGTTTTTAAATCAGGTCACAAAAAATCAAAATGGGTGGGGTCTTAATTCAGCTCTTTCCTAATTTGCAAACATTTGGTTCAACAATTTTTAAAGAAGTTATGATGAATTTTATTTTTTTACATAAATCAGTAGTTTTTAAAATAATTTTTAAAAAAATTGACATCCTGTATAATATTCCATTGTCTCTTAAACCCCGTATATTTCAATTTAGTCGTATTCTATCGTTATAAAAACTATCAAAGGTAATAAAATTGAACCGAACCGTTAAAGGTAAAATATTTCGAAAACGTTGGTTATTTATGCCTGCATGTGTGAAATCAATTTAGCCTGTAACACTACCGAATTGCGTTTCATCCGTATAAGGCAATTCTCGAACAGCGCACCAATTTGTTAAAACCATACTTTGCGAGCAAACCGCCGGATACAGATTTATTCACTTTATGTATGTTTGATCTAAATTGATTGCATTGATGAGATAAATACAAGCTCCTGCAAAATTGGCAGCGACGACGAGACCGTTTAGAATTTCACGAATTTTCAAACATGCATTAAAATAATAGAATGTGAATTTATTTTTTTTACTCCAATATAAGTAAATATTGTTTTTCTACTCCCACGTGGAAATTTGCTGTTTCCTTTACACTTAAGTGGCGGGTAAAGTAGGCTATTCCAGTTAACTGTGCGGCAAAATTTCATATTAATCCTAGTTAGGTTATGAAACTGATCAACAGAGAAGCCAAATTTACATGTTGTAAATTCGTTTTCTGACAGTTGAGAGAAGTTAGGTTAACAATATGCTTCACAAATAGGCAAATCTGTCAGATGAAATTTCTTCTTTTTAAATTTAAATCAAAACATTTATCCCAGAGTCACACAATATTTTCCTAAAGAGTACACGAAATGGTGCAAAAATTGAAGGTATAATAACAAAATTAATACCAAAATATATTTCTACCAAATTATTGTTATTTTCTGACCGAACTAAAGATTTGCACACAGACGGACTTCCTTATTTCAAAAATATCTTTATTTCCACTCATTTTTAGACAATTACTAGAAGCTTTACATAAAATGTACTATATACCTACCAAATTAACGCTTTCTTACTAACCTTGGTAATTTTTTTTCATATAAATAATATATATTATTATAAATATTTGTACACGGGGATATTTTCCGATATATTTTGAACGGGGATCGACCCCAATTGATCTTAAAACTTTTATTATACGCAACAAACATAGATAATTAACTGGTAATTCTTCCTTAAATGGTGGAACATAAAGATAACTCGATAAAACAGACAAAGTTATAAAATTTCTAGAAAAAAAAACATTTTTAAGGTTATGTTATTTCTACTTACACTATTGCCTCTCTTTTTCTTCTCTTTCCACGTTAACAGTGTTGCTAGTTTGTAAATTGGCGATTATATTGAAAAATTTGACCATAGCGAACGTTAAAAATTCATATTAATGCACAAAATCCATTTTTAACTGTTTGAAACGAATTCTACAGCTATTTTGTTGTACTTTCGGAGTTATAATTCTTTACGCAAGCAGAAATAAACCCGAAAAACCTATTTTACTTCTGTGCATTTCAGTAAAACAATATTGATCAAATTACCTGGTTAAGAAAATAAATTGTTCGTTTATATTAATACATTTATCGCTTATTGTCTGTTATTCTGCAAAAAGTTGAATGTGAGAAAGATAGATATATTCAAAAGTGAGTTTGTATAAATATAAGAACTTACCCAAATCGATAAATTTGTTACAGTGTAATTTGGTCAATGGGTTTGCCATCAAAATGAATTTTTGTTCAATTGTTTCTTATTACCGTTCTCACAAGTTCATGGCCAACTTAAATGACAAGTTATAATACCTTACTTAAATAATTTTTTAAAATTGTTAGTTCGGAAGTTAAAAAGTCGTAGAAAAAATATACTGTAAAACTCGAGTGGATTGTCCATATTGCGCTCGGAAGTTTGAGCACTCCGCCTATGACGTCGTGCTCAATTACCTTCCTCGTGCGGTATGGACATCATATCCACTCTTGTTGTACAAACTACTATTTATGTACAGTTCACTCTACAAGTAAATTCATTCTTACGCACAACTGTGCGTAAAGAATGAAAAAGCAGAACTGTGCGTAATGAATAAAAATACACAACTGTGCATTATGATGCCTAGTATAACAATCAAGTTAGCCTTGAACCACCTAAATCTTCACATTTATCTATCTTGCGTTTTGAATATTTGACAGTGACATTGTCATTATTTTAGATCTGAAGTTCAAATTGATACTATATTAATTATATTCCGATCCTTAATTTATTAGTAAGATTAGTAAAAAAGGTATATTATGTATTCCGTGTTGTAAAGCAATTACGCATTCATGTAATTACCGAACTCGCCGCTTCGCAGCTCGTTTGCAAATTTTCCATTCGTGCGTAATATGCTTTTTACCCCACGTAATACGAAATATACTATTACCTCGATTACTCTCATAAATAGCAAAAATATATTAACTATTACACTGAACCAAAAGTGAACATAAATACAAAGAAACAGTTCAATGTAGGTATTAATGATCTTTTTAATTTTGAGCCGATGAACAAGTACCGGGTGGCCAAATACGAATGCACTTCGGCCATATCTCAGGAACCATTTATTACAATGTTTTGAACGAAAAAAAAATTATTACAAAATCGACTAAGAGAAATTGCTGAAAATTATTTAAAAGTTTCTAATTTCCAAATAAAGTTATGTCAAGAATGAAGTGCTTTATTCTTTGGAATAACTTTGCTTTAAATATTTTGATCTAACTCGCAAAATAAACTGAGAGGAGGTGGGGAAACCTCTATTGCAAGAAATACTTATAACTCTAATTTTCCTTAACCAAGTTTAACAAACTTGGTCTCATTTGAAAGAGCTATAGAGCTCAGGGGTCAGGGTCAGCCCCGGATCTACAATTTTTTCGAACCGGGGCAAAACCTTGATAGTGGCGCCTCCTCCCTTTAGTGTTTAAGAAAAACTGTTAAAACTGCCAATGAGTAGCATTTTTATGACCATTTCGAATTCTTGTCTCAAGGATTTGGCGCCCCCATGAATCTGCCGCCCGGGGCAAGAGCCCCGGTTTGCCCCCCTTTAGATCTGGGGCTGCCTATGGTATCAATAAAAATGAATTATGACTATCTATGTTATATTTGTCACCTCTAGACGGCACTATTTGAGCATTCACCGGATTTTTCAATTTTTCTCAAAAATTTTAAGTAGAATCATATATTTATTTAAATAAAAAAGACAAATAAAAACAATCAAAATGGGTGAAAACCGCATGTCGATATTTTAATTTAAGCCGGAGATACAAGAAATCATAGCGTAAAATCGGCTGTATGAAATCGATATTTTTATAAAATGCGTATGGTAGATTAGGGAAGAGTAATTCAGTGGATTTAAGAATGCAGGAAATAGTGTAAAAGGTATCATCTCCCAACCCACCCCATTTACGCCGGTAACCAGGCCGGATGAGATCGGATATCTCGTGAGGTGCGGAAGAAGATACACACTCCCCAATCGCTAGGTCATGGAATGGCAATAAACCAAGGGTTGAGGGGTGTCGCATGACAGAGGATCGTGGTTCGGAACCCACGTTAGGCTGTAGGTCCCCTCGGGAATGGCCCTGGCAGCGAACGAAGAGGAAAAAGCCGAAAAAGCAAGCAAGCCAGGAATAGTAATATGATTTTAAAAAGATTAAATGAAATAATTTATAGTTATTGTTAATATCTAAATTCACCACTAAGAAGAATTTGTGTGAAGACATTAAAATAAACAACATTTTCAAATAACTTTTTTCAGATCGCAAGGTAAATATTACCGCCTTGTTCATTTTCA
This sequence comes from Polydrusus cervinus, assembly GCA_935413205.1. NCBI lineage: Eukaryota > Metazoa > Arthropoda > Insecta > Coleoptera > Curculionidae > Polydrusus > Polydrusus cervinus. The sequence continues at coordinate 52,803,536 of OW284514.1, forward strand.
ACAAAAGTACATTTTGCGTAGCAACTTTCTTCTTTCAATATGGACACTTAAATTTATTAAAGAATAACACGATAGTCATAGGTGGTTGCTATCACAAATTTGTTTAGTTTAATAAATATAACAATTATCTCTACACAAAATAACAGTATCATTTCTTTTTAATGTTAATAAATTATTATCGCAGGTAAAGTATGGTACGTAATTTGGGTTGTAATGCAATTACACACTCGCCACTACACACATTCGGGTGTAACTATTCCCCTCGTGTATAATATGCTATTTACAACCATCATTATACAGGGTGTCAGTAAGGTGTCTGTCTTAGATAGCACCAAAACTATCAAAGATAGGGAAGAAAGTGTAATACAAACGTTAAAGGGTGTTTTAGGATACATAATCAAAAATATTTTCTAATCTACAGGGTGGTCCTAAACGTGGTACTGAATAATAAAAAAGAAAATTAAATGGGACACCCAGTATAATTTTCTAGAATATGATTCAATGGAATAAGGTCTTTGCAACCCTATTAAAATTTTTGAAGTGAAATGCAACGTTGCCAAGTAGTTAATATGACAGCAGTGACAAAGAAAATTATTTATTTTTTGTTCCAAAGCAATCTTGACTAAATTGTTTAATTAGAACTTTCCTTTTTTACCCTGATTTAAAACAAATCCTAAAATATTTCCAAAAACTATGATATTTAGATATGACATGTTTAACAAAAAAGTAAGGTTTTCGAAAGATAAATTTTTTTGCCTAAAAAAATTAGGTGGGTCCCATTTAAAAAATTGAAATAAAGCATTTTTAAAACTATCGAATTGTCCAACTTGTAATGAACGCTTTGTATAAGAGATTTAAAAAACATAATTATTAATTAATATATCGTAGCTTAAAGTACTTATAACGTAAATTATATTTGCCTAGGGTTAATCCACAGGTTCCTATGATTTTTTAACGATACCCTTAAAATTACTAAAATTTCGGAAAAAAATTAATTACTTGGCAACGTTGCATTTTACTTCAAAAATTTTAATAGGGTTGCAAAGACCTTATTCCATTGAATCATATTCTAGAAAATTATACTGGGTGTCCCATTTAATTTTCATTTTTAATATTCAGTACCACTTTTTAGGACCATCCTGTAGATTAGAAAATATTTTTAGATTATGTATCCTAAAAAACCCTTTAACTTTTGTATTACACTTTTTCCCCTATCTTTGATAGTTTTGGTGCTATCTTAGACAGACACCTTACTGACACACCCTGTATAATATACTATTACAAAATATGTATCATACCTTGTAATATGGTTCTAGTGGAACGATATGTATATCATGACTTAAGATATTGCTTTGCAATAAAAATACGTGTGTCATAGTTTAAATAATTGTGTGATTTTAAAATATGTCTAGAAAAGCCAAGAACAAAAATGTGTTTATCGGTAAAGTATTTAGTTTTCATTGTAAAACAAATATATTATGACTACGCTGTGAAAACCATCAAATTTAATTCTGTTCAGTCTAATACTGCATTAAAAAGTATCAAAGTTAAACAAGCTGCGTCATCAGTTAAAAATGTCAAAAATATTTATTATTAATACTAGCTCGAATAAAATAAAATTACCCAGTAACAAAACCGCACTACATTGATGTGTTAAAAAATATTACCTACTGCAAGTCGCAGTGAAGGAGAATACAGTATCGTATATGAATTTAGGTCAAAGTATAATGTTTATCTTACTTTGTAGTATTGCTCATTTGAGAAGATGTATATTGCTAAAGAAGGTTCAATCAAGTTCTCTTGTTTAATATTTTTCTCGTATTCACTTAATTTTATTCAATGAATATACGTGGTCGAGATTTGTTCGAGTTTGTTTGGATTTATTAAGGGTTGTTTACATTTATTCGTGTTTTTTTATGTACTATTTATATTCTATCATCGTCTTAAGACTTTATTATTTTAAAATAGTATAATATTCTCAAATCGTTGGAATCATCGAATTAAATTAAAATCTAAAATAAAGTTATCAAAACTAAACAGAGCTGTGTTAGGAGTAAAATATTTTTAAATTGTTTATTATTGACTGTTCGGGTAAAACCAATAACTCCTAGATATATTTAGGAGTTGTTGGCAAAACCCAATTACAGCGACAATTTCCCTTAAGAAATGCAGCGAAAATTTTGCACCGACTTTTATAACCAATCAGAAGATTTCATTTTGAATCATTACCATGACAATAAAAAACATTTCTGAAAATATTTATGCGCTTTAAACTTCCGGCGGCCAAATTGCACGGGAAATTGGTCTATTACTTTAAATGTCACAATAATGACAGGGAATTACAAAACTAAATTATTTGTCAACGCATATTTTTTAGCTGTTAAGGAAACAACTAAAGTAATTTTATTTTTCATTCATAATTAAAATGTTAAATTTGTGTGCAGTATTTTACTAGGTGCCAAATTTTCTTACTGAATCTTCCTCGAGCTTGAATTATAAATCCGAAAATTTTTCGTCAGTCGCGAATAATTTTTTACATTTTTTTTTTAAATAAAATGCTGGACAATTGCTTTCGAGCAAGACAAATTTCGCCTAAATTTAACAGTTAATATTTTCTGAACCAGATATGATATCGACCTACGGCTTTGAATGATTGATAGGTTCATCCCTTGGTAAACAATTGTCAATGTTGGATTTTCTTTAACTGTTAAAAAATTCTATATACAGGGTGTTAAAGAAGACGATGATTTTTGATCCAATTTTAATGGCTTGTAACTTTCACAATAATATTTTTAAATTTTATCACTCTACGTCAATTAAATCACTGATTCATAGCAAAGAAAGTAATTTGTCAAATTTTTGATATCTGCTATATTTAGTACGTGAGCCTATTCTTTCAAGGCTTTCGCTGTACTGGGGGTCGCTAACGGGTTATGACTTTCTGATGAGTTCTAACAAGAACGAAACACCTGTGCCCCAGGGATTCCATTACCTTTGGAGTCCCTGTGTACTTTAATGCAAAAGATAGACCCACTACTCTGTCGGCTTGCCGCTAAGCTTCTTTTGTTTAATTATTGTGAAAGTTACACGCTATTAAAATTGGAGCAAAAATCATCGTCTTCTTTAACACCCTATATATAAAATTTTCTGACAGTTAAAGAAAATCCAACATTAACAATTGTTTCCTAAGGGATAAATCTATCAACCATTCAAAACCGTAGGTCCATATCATATCTGGTTCAGAAAATATTAACTGCTAAATTTAGGTGAAATTTTTCTTGCTCGAAAGCACTTGTCCAGCAGTTTAATTCGCGACATCGAAAAAGGTTCCCTAAATAATTCATGCTCTAGGGAGATTATAAGTAATAATTTATTAGCAGCTGTCAAGACAATCCTAATCAAATGCTTGAACATGTTTTATTTTAAAATATAAAATATTATTTTTCATGAAATATTCTACCGAATACCACTCGGGGATCAGAAATAACCAGATGTATTTAAAAACTACATTCGTTAAGTTTCAATTTTTAAAAACACGCTTTTGAGCAGAATAATCGGCCTTTTGGATGCACTTACCCCCAATAACATTACTAATTTCTTGATACTACTTATACGCTTTATGAAAACCACCTATTACAGTCTTATTAACTTGTTTGATTTACTTTGATTATATTGATGAGATAAATTTAAACTTCTGCGAAAAAGTCTATATAGTAATCTCCGACACTCTTAAAATTTGCAAATAAACATAATTATATATTTAGCGGCGTGCAGAACGATTTTAAAATTTAACAAAATTTATGGTTTCACTGGATTTGAACCAATTTCCCTGTGGAGACTCAAATGGCATAGAATTCAACTAGCATGCAAGAGGTTCCGGGTTTAAATCCTTACTGCTGCACGCCTCAAATTATATTTCACATATATTTAATACAGACGAGAAATATAGTATTCCAACCATTCATTTTTTAAAAATGTATCATAATTTGGAATAGTGTTGTCTTTTAAATGTAAAATATTGTGTATAATACTTTAAAATATTGTTCTACACTAAAAGTACGTATGCCAGCTTAAATATACACTATTGGCAAACTCGAATCTAGGGCGCCGATATAAACACATCAGAGGGAGATTATTAGTAGCATTTAACACGTTAAACAGAGAACACGCTATCCCCTACATCCAACCTTCCATTCTTTAAAACACGCAGTCGAAGCAGCCACGGGAGCGGTCGATACGTCGACTCGGCCACACCACACATATATCTCCTCTTTCAGTTGGAATATAGGAGTGCTTAAGGGTTTCTTTTTAACTGAAGGTTTTGCCCATATGTGCCTTCTCTCTTGGTTGTATTTCGCACTCCAGATTCGATTTTGCCAATATTTTTTTTGCATTAAAGGGACCCCAAAATAATGAGTTCTTTGGGTGCCAGGTAGACAATGACGGAACCGTTTCGTCCTTACTAGGACTCATTGGAAGGAAATCTCCTGCTTTTTATTTCCTCGCCAAAATTAAAAAGTCCGCTTTATGCCCTGTTACGCCGCAAAATAAAGACAAAATACTTATTTTACCCCCACTCTGACCAAAAAACATTTTAACCATTTACTTGCTGACATATATTTTATATTTTAGAGCCTATTACGTTTGTGGACACTCCTATTGAACAAGAAGGTCAAGAAGGAACTGACGTTCTTGTTAAATGCGAGGCAAAAGGAGGTAATATTAACTGGCTAATAGATGACCAAGCGCCACAAGGTAATATTATTATTATTTACTGCCTGCTTGATTCCTGTACTTGTGACTTAAGTCTTTACAAATGATTTTTTTTCGTATTGTATGATCTTATTTATTAAGAAGGTTTTATTAATATGTATATAGTTTAAAATCGATGTCACTAGATGTCGCTGCTGGTTGACTATCTTTCATTGCTTGACATTTTTTGTTTTTTCGTGTTTTTGGTAAAACTTTTTGACAATTTTTTTCATACCAGTAATAATTGTTAACTTAGACAGGGTATGTATATGACTTTCAATTAAAGGAGGAGACTTACATTGTCTCGGATAAGTTTTAAGATTGGAGTACCATTACTACGAACTGACTACTCAAGAGAGCAACTAAAAATTAATAATTCTTATATTATTTTGTATATCCATCTTTAATAAATAATCATTAATACTTTGACTTGTAGGGCCAAAATATAAAGTTATTGGAGATGGTCTTCTAGTTAGAAACGCAACGAAAGAAGATGCAAGAAATTATACGTGTAAAGCCGTCAGTGAAGGAATGGGCGAAATGGAGGACAGGACAATTTATTTAACAATTACACGTGAGTAAGATATAATTCCTTTTAATTTATATGCGTGATTATTTAGTCATTCTGATCTCATACCATATTGCTGTCTTTCTTTAATTTCCTTTTCAAGGTTTCATTCAAGTTTTATGTCAAAAATGACGTTTGCAAGCCTTACAATAATTATCAATTTTGTTTATAAAGAAGCCCTATTTATTTAATGTAAGTAGGATCCCTTGTTATAAAGGACCTGCTTTAATAGATTTTTTATAATGTTTTGATAACTATTAAATATACAGGGTGTTTAAAATATAAGATTAAAAATTAAATTGAAGAAATCGCAAAAAGTCTTGATTTTCAAATGTAAACACCCAAATTTTATAATTATTTCTCATTAAGCATTAAAGATAAGGGTAAGTATGTGTAATAATATATCCCAAAAATTTTTAGTTTTCGAAATATTGCCAATTTAGTATTTTTATATGGCGATTTTACTGCAGATTTTAAGTTCACTTACTCTAAGTTGGCTATGACGGCGTTGAAAAAGAATTAAATGGTAAGAAAATCTATGAAGCTGTGACTTACCATTTGAACATAATTAATAATCATGCCTGGGCGCTTAAATTATACAAACGAAGATTATTTAAACTCTTTTATTATTTATGGAAAATGTGATAAAGTTATATAAAGAACATGTGATACATTTGTCATTCGATATCCGCAAAAACAGAAGAAGCCATCACAATGTGCTGTTAAAAAAATTATAGAAATTTTTAAGAACTTTAAAACTATTAATACAACAAAAAATAGCTTTAAAAATTTATAAAACTATAAAAAATCTACATTTTTAAACGGAAACCCCCAATATTTACAGCAAAAAGCAAATGTGTCACATGTTCTTAATATAACTTTATCACATTCTCCATAAATAATAAATAAGTTTAAATAATCTTCGTTTGTATAATTTAAGCGCTGAGGCATGATTATTAATAAAGTTCAAATGGTAAGTGGCAGCTTCATAGATTTTTTAGCATTTGATTGTTTTTCAAGGCCGTTATAGCCAACTAAGAGTACCTGAACCTAAAATCAGCAGCAAAATCGCCATATAACAATACTAAAAAATAAGAAATAATTATAAAATTTGGGTGTTTCCATTTGAAAACCTAGACTTTTTGAAGTTTTTTCAATTTCATTTTTAATCTTATTTTTTAAACACCCTGTATTAATAGTTATCAAAATATTATAAAAAATCTATTAAAGCAGGTCTTTTATAACAAGGAATCCCACTTACATTAAATAAATAGGGTTTATTTATTAAAAAAAATTGATAATTATTTTAAGGCTTGCAAATGTCATTTTTGATATAAAAATTCAAATATGTCAAAAACGCTTAGATATAGGTATAGGACATGGTATACAAAATCTACCTAGAATCTTGCGCAAAATGCAAAAATGTAATAATATATAGGGTGTTCTATTTAAAATAAGCAAGTTGACACTTACTTCCCGTATAACCGGAAGTGCCACCAATATGAAAATATTTTATCCCGGTCGCCCTCATCAGCATTAGCATACTGTCAAATTTTCAAAATTTTCCTATAAATAGTTTTCCATATATAGATCGAAGCGGTTCCCGGTGGGACACCCTGTATAAGTGACTACATTAATTTATGATGAATAAATATTTATAAAATATAATTTAATCGGCTCTGTCATGTGTTTGTAAAATCAAACAGTCAAGCACATAACTCCCTCTCGCTCTCTCTAAATTTTCAAAATTAATTTAAATAAATAATTTATTAATTTCTTCTTCTTCTTGTTGTGCCATATCCTCAGTGGACGTTGGCGATCATTCTGGCCCATTTAATCTTGTCGACTGCAGCTCGGAACAAATCGGCAGATGTTCTTCCGGTCCATTGTCTCAAATTACGAAGCCATGATATTCTGCGTCTTCCGAGTCCTCTCTTGCCATCTATCTTACCCTGCATAATAAGCTGCAGAATGCCATACTTATCGTTACGCATTATATGACCGAAGTATGAGCATTTTCTTTCTTTGACCATCCTCATCACTTCTGTTCCTTTGGTCATACGTTGGAGAACTGTCGCATTTGTTACGTGGTGTGTCCAGGATATTCGAAGCATTCGTCGATAGCACCACATCTCAAACGCTTCTAGGCGCTTACAGGCAGCGTCAGTCAGAGTCCAGGCCTTAACACCGTACATTAAAGTGGTGAACACGTAACACAGGATGCGCGTGCGTAGTTGGAGATTAAGCTTCATGTTGCATAGCAAGGTCCTCATTTTATTAAAAGAAGCACGCGCTCTCTCGATTCTTATTATGATTTCCCTAGACTGGTCCCAGTTTTCATTCAGATGTACGCCTAAATACTTAATAGATGGCACCGTTTGGATCTGGGAGCCATTAACTTGAAAGAAGTCATCATTGTTCACATCTTTGCTTATTGTCATAACCTTAGTTTTCTCTGTATTTAGGCGCATGTTGTATGCCTCGCAGACCTCTGCTACTTTCACCAGCAATCTTTGTAGGCCCTCAGCTGTGTCAGCAAGCAAAACAGTGTCGTCCGCGTACCTCAAGTTATTAATGAGAACACCATTCATCAGGATACCGTCCTCGGCCTCCCCTATTGCGTCTCTGAACAGTCTTTCAGAATATGCATTGAAAAGCAGCGGTGACAGCACGCATCCCTGTCGAACCCCCTGACGAATCTCAAACTCCTCCGATGTCCCATCCCCAGTCCTAATAAAAGCTTTTTGTTGCCAGTAGAGGTTGGAAATAATGCGAACATCTCTGTCATCCAGACCTGACCGGTGAAGGGTATCTACCAGTTTATTGTGATTCACCCTGTCAAATGCCTTCTCGAAGTCAATAAAACAGGCAAATACATCACAGTTTATTATTAATTAATTAATTAAATTATAATTCTCAAGTAATCTAGATATTATTATCTGAACAGACAAAATTAAAAACTATTAAGTAAATTCCTCAAAGATTAATTAAAAATTAATTTACGACACAACAAAGATCGGAATTAAAATTCCTTCATGAACTGCCTTTTCTCATAAATATTTACGCAAAAATTAAAATTCTCTTTTAACGTTCGCAAAATATGGGCAAAGTTTCTCGGCGAACATAAATATCAGCGACAGAATAACAAACAGAAGGAGAATGCAAACTACTTCTAATTAAAGTTAATTCTAAAATAATGTTTATGGAAATGTGTAATTTAGACTATGCCCCGATTTTAACGAAACGCGCTCGTTATCATACAGGAAGCATTTAGTGTAACGATTTTGATCCTGCTGACTTTGGAAATCCTTAAATTATTTGTTTGATCCTCACTTTCAAGATTGCTGCTAGGTACATACCTTTTAGAGAAGGGAATAAATGTTTAGTTTCTAATCGGTTTACAAACATTAGAGAGATATTATTTTATTAGAAAATTAACCTAAAATATTTTATAGATAGAGGTTGATTCATGACGAGCTTTCTTTAGAACTTTTGAGAGAACCATTAAAAATGTTTTCTTCAAACTTTGAAAAGGTATATTCTTTGATGTTGCTCTCTACCTTGAATATTGGCTTTGTTCCATCACTTCCAGTTATATCGGAAGAACCTGTTAACTGTGGTATTATACGATATAACTATTTTTATTTTATTATTGCATATTTTTCAAAATTCTAAGCATAGCAACCCCCAAACATACGCTCGCGGACCCCCAGGGGTCCACGGACCACAGGTTAGGAAACTCTGCACTAGACGGACGGCGGCTTGTAGCTAATCGTCCACTATTCGTTAGTTGCATTGTTTGAATAAGCGAGGCTGTGTTTTAGCGTTTAAATAAACATGTCGGAACGAGATTCAGAATCAGAACCTTTTCAAAGTTCTGGAAGTAAATACGTCCCCACTGAAATCGGAGAACCAGGAACAAGTAGAGGCAAGCTTAAAACGAAAGTACGTGTCCGCAAACATACAGAGCAGGTAAAATATGAGAAAAAAGGAAGAAAACGTTCAAGGTGTGAATCCAAGTGGAAAAGAAATATCCGGAAAGTTTTAAATGCTAGTGGTGAAGAGTACCTTAATACAGTGAAAAAGGTTGTGCCAAAACGAGTGATTGAAAGAGATTGTGCCTGTCAAAGACGATGTTTTCTAAATGTGCCTGAAGAAGACCCACCTGAAATGTCTAATGAGGGCTATGAAACCGATTTATCTTTACTTTAGGGAAAATGTAACTAATGTAATAAATTGTTATAATTATTATTCAAATATAAACCGTGTTTTATTATCTTAGTGCAAGACACAGGCAAGTCCAAATTTTCAAAATTTTTTGAAAATATGTTGTTGACTGAAATGTTTTATTTTTCTTTTGCTACTCAGGCTCATTTAGTATATATTTCATAAAATATACCAAATATTTCATTTTTTTAAACTTGTTTCTAAATGGAAAGGTTTTTTTCATTTTCCCAACATTTTGGAAAAGTGGATTTACCCGGTTCTTGCACCAAGGTCTTCATTTTCTATTTAAAAAATTAACTTTCTGATATTAGGTTAAACCGGAAGATATACTTTTTAAATGTGTAGAAAATAAAAATCCAACACAGAAATGCACAAGTCGCTTTTCTTCAGGATGCACCATTAAGACACTATAACTTCTTTGTCTTTTTTTCTTTGTCCTCTTTTTCTTCTTCTTATTTTTTTCAGTTTTACAGCGTTAAACCAGGAATATGCTGCCAAAAGTGGTGGTTGATTATTATACATGAGGAAATTAATATTATAGTAATTATTTTGATAGAACTCGAGAGCTCGTGGTCCAGTCACGTGACATGAACGACATGCGGGTTAATTTTAGTGTGTTTTTGGTATGATTTGAAGTAAAAACCAGGTACGGACTTAGAAACTACATATTCTAATATGTAAAGTTTATTTTTAAACGAATAATATTCTTTAAGCTATTAATAGTAACAGGTGTCATGCCAAACAATATTGTAATAAGATTAGGAAAACAAAAACATAAATCAAAATAAAAAAAAAACTGTCCGAAGCGGGATTCTAAGTGGCGACCATTAGTTCCAAAGTGAAAGAACTATACCACTGAGCCAGAGCCACTTTCGGGAATTTGGTTCGAATCCGTTACATGCGTAAAAGCTAAATGCGACAAATATTTGTAAAAATAAATTGCAACTGTTTAAAATTACCTTATTATATTTAGTAACGGCATCAGTTGAGGTACCAGGCAAACAATAATTATGATCCATAATTGTTAGTTGGAGTAGAAAACACAATATCATACGTTTATGGAGCAAAACGTCATAGTCAATTTTGCTTACGTACCGCCAATTTATTAATATCAAGAAAAATCAAATATTAAATAAAACGTTTAATTCAATATCCAAAATTACAAATTTAACACTAAAGGCGAGTTAAAACAGCGTAATACTACGTTATAAACGCACTACAAACTGACATCTGCTGAATATGCCTCTTCTAGGGAAATTTTAAAGGTCCTAGATCAGCTGGCCAATGTTACCTGTATAGATGTCAATTGTCGAAAATGAGCTTTATCGTTATTTTTTCTTTATAACAGGTTTCTAGAACAAACCAAAATATTTTAAAGAAATTACAACTAACCAAAACTAGCAAAGTTTTTAGAGAACTTTTTCAGTAGTTCTTCTAAAAATTCTACCAACGCTCGCGCTAGTCGTTGACCTGTATGATTGTGAGTATTTTTATTGGCTACTTTTAAAACTATTGTTATCAATTCGATTGACAATTATTGATTTTTTTTTTGCTTGTTGGTGTTTTTTTCAGCTTAATTGATTTTCAACATTCTATTTGTGTGTGAAAAATAATTTTTGATAAGCAGTTTGGCTTTCGGAAACATAGAAGTACTGAAGATGCAGTGTTTCATCTAAGCAATGAAATTTTACTAAACTTAAATGTAAACAAAAAGTATCTTGGGGTTTTCCTAGATCTCGCCCAGGCTTTTGACACAGTGTGTCACACTGGTCTTACTAAACGTTGAGAAAATGCGAGAATAAGGATTACTCCTTTAGAATTACTTAGTTACTACCTTTCTGGCAAATAACAAAGGGTTGAGGCTAATGAATCCATTAGTAGTTCCCGAGGGGTATCTATGGGGGTACCCGAGGGACCTGTGCTCGGACCGATTTTGTTCCTTCTGTACATAAATAGTATAAAAGATCTGGACATAAATGGTACTATTGTCGCCTACGCAGATGACACTGCAATTTTATTTTTTGCTGATACTTTGGAAAAAACATATAGACGAGCGGAGGAAGGCTTGGATATTGTTCAGAAATATCTGAATAGTAGCTTACTTAGTCTAAATATAGAAAAAAGCAAATTTATAATATATTCAGTAAAAAGTACTGACCAACCAACCTTAACTGATCTGCCAGGCTGCGATTCTAAAATTGGATGTGAAATGTGCCCAAAAATATGTAAAGTTAATCATATTAAATACTTGTCAGTATTTGTTGATCAGCATTTGCGATGAAATGAGAATTTTAACTATACAATCAAAAAAATAAGAAAAAGTTTCATACATTTTATCAGCTTAGGGATATTTTGACTAGCATTGGTCGAATCGGTGTTGAGATATTGTGTTATTGTCTGGGGGTCTGTCTGCAACACAACTATAAAAAACTTAGAAATTTGTCAAAACAAAATATTAAAAATTATATATCGACGAGATGCTAGATTTTCAACAAAACAATTATATCAAGAAGCAAAAATACTTAATATTAAATCATTATATAGTCACTCTTGCTTAATATATAATGTTTAAGTATCCTGAGTTTTTGAAACAACAGCTACAAGCACATAACAACACCTAGGTTAAATAAGTCCCATACTCAAAGAACATTAATTTATTTTCGAGCTAAGTTGTTTAACTGTTAGCCATCAGCAAAAAAAAAAATACAAAACTTGCTAAATATAAATATGAAACAAAAAAAATTATTTTAGAAAACTCTAATAAGGTTCTAGCAGTCATACATAACGATAAATAAAGCTTATCTTGGTCTCTAAATTTTTTTGCTTCAGAGGAGTTTGTTCTCTATTCGGTTCCGGCCCGCAATATCCTGATCCGCCCCACCTCCCGTTTACCTTTTAGATGTTATTTATGTTATACCTAAAACTGTTAGGTCTCATGAACTTAGGTTAGAAAAAATAATATTTTTGTTTTTATTTTAATGTTGTTTAATATATTTCGTTGTATTATATGAAAGAAAGGAAATATTCTATACTCTGTGTCCGAGGGAGTGCAACCTGACACAAATTTTCTGGAAGACTGAAATGTTTGCAACTCCCTTTGACATGATACATAGGAATCTTTAGCAAGAATAATTATTGATAAGTTATTATATTTTTACTTATTAACCAAGGAATAGGGTATCCATACGTATTTTGTAACATTTGTAAATTTACCAAATATTAAATAAATAAGATTTTAAATTTTGAATTTAAATATTGATTTTTTTTTTAAATATTTGCATATGACATTATGTTGCCGCCGTAGTCATATTGTAAGGAAGTTTAAAAACATGTCGCGATCTTAAGTCGAACGGCCATCTTTAAAAAACCCTTTTTTTGTAAGTGATTAATTTCTTTATATGATTACGTATATTGTCAATTACAATATTGTTTTTGCACAGATGTTGGCCGGCCATTCTGTTATAAGGGAGTATTTCAGAAAGAGCTAGTTAAATGCGTTTTGTTTTTATTTAACTTTTAGTTTCAAAATTATCTATCTTCTCTAATTTAAAATGTATCAGCTGCAAGAACTTTTAAAAATGCATAGTTATAATTCTTTATAAGACCACCAATTAAACACCAACAATCGTATTCACTAAAGGGATCTCAATTTAAGACCGTCCTAAACTGACAGTTCTGGGTTTAAAATGACAAGTGTCAGAATAAGTCAACTAAGATTCGCATTGTAAATATTTTTTTAGTTTTTTTAATTGATAAAGAAAAAACGTATTTTAGCACGAACTGTGTTCTTTTATAGAACTAAAACTGTATTTTCAACAAGATCCCGTTCAAATTATTTATCGGTAAGACGATTTAATTACAAGAAAATCAAATTAACAGATAATTTACCTCACATATATAGAACCAATCAGAACGCAAATTTTCATAGCAATCACCTTGGTAACGTGGTCTTACCCGATAAGACCTACGACTAGCTCGGTAAGACCACAGTAGCTTTTTGTCAAACAAACAGTAATTTATTTTAAGAAATCAAGTTAAATAAATAAATATTATAACCCCTACAAAATAAAAGTGACACACAACACTATTTGAGGTGATTTTAAGGCATAAACTTAACTTAATTTTGACATTTTTAAAGAAATGTTTTATGACAAAATGTATGCAAGATTAAACCCAATGTGCTTTGCTTTGACGTGAGCTTAAGCAATCTTGGCGTTTTCATGGCAACCGTGATGAAAATAAGCAAATTTGATTTTTGACGTTCTTCGCGTCTGATTTAGTCTTGGATTTTTAATTAATTGTTAGTTGTGGCACGTTTATAATCTTAAAAGTAAATCATAATGATGTGTTTGCATATTTTCCTTAATCACAAACGGCTTTTATTTCGGGTTCAGTAAATTATCCAATAAAATACACCTCTAGAAGCGGCGTCTTATCTTCATACCGTTGTTTTTCACTCGAAACTAGATTTTCTAAGAAAATTTTCACTCAATATAATTTTTACTTATAATCAAAGATAAGACCCTCGAGCTAAAGCTCTCGGGATCTTATCAGATTATAAGTAAAAATTATATTTCGTGAAAATTATCAGAAAATCGATTTCTTGTAAAAAAACAGCGGTATTACCGATATATTACTGTTAATTATTATGGCATATAAAATATTGCTCCGGTAAAAACACAACTGTGAGACTATGTACCTAAATATTTCGATGGTCTTAATTGTAAACCCCTTAGGTCGGCTAGATCCACTTCCTGATAACTTTATTAACAAGATAATTTCCTAAGAAGGTAACATTCTTTGAGATTGATCTAGCAGAACTTAGTTAGAATCTCTTGGTAACTTTACCAGCCAGATAATTTCTATGAAAACAATTTTCTCAACAATGGTTTCTTTGAAAATTATTTTGTTGGTAAAGTTACCAAGAGATTGATCTAGCAAACCTGGGTGCAATGGTTTTTAAAAAATACTTTTTTATACAAACCGAACAAAACACTCTTTAAAAGTACCTTATTTATATTTTATTATGTCCAATTATATGGGGTGTCAAATAGGGGAGCTCATCCCATGGGATATGTCATTATTTTTATTTAATCTTAAGACTTAAAATGGCGCCTCCAAAAATTAGGTAAGATAAAACTTCATACCTTATCTGAAAAAGTATTAGTTGCAAAAATCTAAAAATATACGTTGATAATAGTATATTATTTAACAAGCGGTAATGTAGGTCATAACTCACGCAGATGAAGTTTGCAGCACGAGCTGTATTTTGTATTTTTTTTATAATGTTTAATTAAAAATGGGTGTACCTAATACTATTTAGGTACATAATGCACGCCTTTGTAACACCATTTTCAATGTTTGTAAATGGATAACAATAGGCAAAACCCATAAATTAACTTAAACCCGGGTGGTACTAACTGCACTTGATGAAAATAGAGAATTTTGCAATGAAATCAATGCCAAATTATGAAAGTTGGGTAAATATTCGTTGGGTCACTCTGTAGTCCCTTTGCATACCTAGCTTTTATTACTCTACACCTTTCTAAAATAGACTATAGTTGGGATATTTTATTAGCATTTATAAGGTATTGTTCTAGAAGACATGCGGTTTATCGACACTCATCACTAAACGTTCAAAAAAATTATTTGGTATCTTAATACATCCTAAACATAACCTATAAACACTATGTTGGTATAAAAAATATCATAAGTAATCACATATGCATGCGATTGTTAATTCTATAAGTTCAATTTTCTAAAGTTTTTATACATCTTGTAAATTAGGCAAATTCTTCCAAATAGAATAATGTAAATTTATTGGCGGTTTTGTCCGAAGCTTGCTTTACCATATACTACAAACGCTGCGGTTTAGTGTGGATTTCTATTAAAGTAAAATTTATTGAAATGAAATTAATAAACGCCAGACCGAAACACTATGTTTATTGATTGCACTAAGAGATTGATACGGACCGATCTTAAACAAAGATATAGAGTGATTAATTTGAAATTTACAGTTCCATTAACTGTAACGATTTGTATAAGCATTAAATACGGACTATTTCATTACTCCATTTAACAGATCGGGTTCCAGACATTTTAATCCGAAAAATGATTTCTTTTTAGTTTTAGTTGAAATCCTCATGGACACCCATTCTGCTTTGAAATTTGTGTAGATGAAATAACTGCAACGTTTAATCCGCGGGATTTCGTAAACTATATAAGATACAGAGATGATTAAATGTAAAAAAAATTGCGCCCCTATAAATTCTGCAACATGGTGTTTTCAAATTTAAAATACTCCGAATCCTTCGTAAGATATTTCGGCAAACCCGAATTTTCGCGATTTTGTTTTTATTTGAAGAGGTATTTTAATATTTATTTATTTATTTATTTACATTACCTACCCTCCAGGTTAAATAACCCAACTACAAGGCAGGACCATGAAAAAGTTTACACAAAATATAAATATATTAAAAGTGAAGTTAAAAATACTAACAAAAGTAAGCTAGTCTATACGTAAACCTAAACTTATTATTCAAAATTAAATTTGAATAATAATATAACAAAAGTAACAGTAAAAAAAAGAAAAAGAGAGACTGAACACAGAAAATCATGTCACTGGACAAAAAATAATACCAGCCGCACATTCTTAGTTTAAAGTATTAAAGCCGCACTATCCTCTTAACTGTACTGACAGAAGAACTGAAAAAATCTAAATCAAACCGCTTGTTGTATCTCTCACACATTTGAAAGACAGGAGAAAACTTTAAAATATTTGTCTTTGGATTAGGCAGGTAGAAAGTCATATTTTGTCTTGAATTCAATCGTGGCACATTAAAATTAAGCTTACCCAATATATTTATACAGTCGAGTTAATTGTTTAGTAATTTAAACAGAGCCATTAATACGTGGTAATCACGGCGATCCCCGAGTGATTCATAGTTAAATCTCTGAAGAAGTAGAGTCTTGGGAAAACCCTGCATGGGATATATTCCGTCGACCCTATAAGCTTGTTAAGACATCAATGCTGTTAAAATCCCTAGTGCAGCGCACAATAAATCCATAACTCTGAAAAGCTTCAATAATAATCTTATTTATACGGGGTATAAAAGAAAGCTTTGAATCAAAAACGACTCCCAAGTCGCAAAATGAGTCAGAGCGAGAAATAATTTTATTTTCAAGAACATAATCAAAATTAATTACAGAAAGTTTATTTGTAAATGAAACAACTTTACACTTCTCAATGTTAAGCTTTAAATTATTTTTAAGACACCAATTATTAATTAGATCCAAATTCCATTGAATAACAATACAATCATTGATGTTTCTAATTTTTTATATAGTTTAATATCATCAGCGTATATCAAATGGTCAACATCCAGATCATCACCAATATCATTTATAAAAAGAAAAAGTAACGGACCAAGCACCGATCCCTGGGGGACACCGGAGCCAGCGGTATATTTATTAGAGCTGAGCCCATGAAAGGAAACATACTAGCAGCGGTTGGAGAGATATGACTTAATTAGTGCCAACAAATCAAAATACCATGATCAAGCCGATCGAAAGCTTTTGAAAAATCTAAATATTATTATATTAAATCAGTTTGTATACCCTTATCCAACGACTCAGAAAGATTTTGTGCCATATTAAGCAAATTGGTTATCGTGGATCTACCCTTAAAGAATCCATGTTGCTGCTGAGTTATACAGGGTGTGTCAGTAAGGTGTCTGTCTTAGATAGCACCTAAACTATCTAAGATAGGGAAAAAAGGGTAATACAAAAGTTAAAGGGTTTTTTAGGATACCTAATCTAAAAATATTTTCTAATCTACAGGGTGGTCCTAAAAAGTGGTACTGATTAATAAAAAAGAAAATTAAATGGGACACCCAGTATAATTTTCTAGAATATGATTCAATGGAATAAGGACTTTGCAACCCTATTAAAAATTTTTAAGTGAAATGCACCGTTGCCAAGTAATTAATTTTTTTCCGAAATTTTAGTAATTTTAAGGGTATCGTTAAAAAATCATAGCAACCTGTGGATTAACCCTAGGCAAATATAATTTACGTTGTAAGTACTTTAAGGTACGATATATTGATTTATAATAATGTTTTTTAAATCTCTTATACAGAGCGTTCATTACAAGTTGGACAACTCGATAGTTTTAAAATGCTTTATTTCAATTTTTTTAAATGGGACCCCCCTAATTTTTTTAGGCAAAATAATTTATCTTTCGAAAACCTTACTTTTTTGTTAAACATGTCATATATCTAAATATCATAGTTTTTGAAATATTTTAGGATTTGTCTTAAATCAGGGTAAAAAAGGAAAGTTCTAATTAAACAATTTAGTCAAGATTGCTTTGGAACAAAAAGTAAATAATTTTCTTTGTCACAGCTGTCATTGCAAAATTATTTCGCCAACATTTTGTGCTTTATTACTGTTTAAAGTTTAGTTTTCCAAACTAACTTTATCGAAATAGAAAAATATGAGTTATGATAAAGTTAGTTCAGGAAACTAAAATTTAAACAGTAATAAAGCACAAAATGTTGGCGAAATAATTTTGCAATGACAGCTGTGACAAAGAAAATTATTTATTTTTTTTCCAAAGCAATCTTGATTAAATTGTTTAATTAGAACTTTCCTTTTTTACCCTGATTTAAGACAAATCCTAAAATATTTCAAAAACTATGATATTTAGATATATTGCCACGTGGGGAAGAATTAAAGGCGACAAGTCTCCATAACACCTACTTTATTATATAATATAAAACGACAGTTGAACGGTTACATAAAATTAAGTTTTACTTACAACATTATTAACTAGGGACGAGCTCTCTAGGGCAAAGGGCTGATATAACCGGAACAGGACTCTGCGCTGCTACTGACCCAATATTACTTATCTGGACCGAGTCGTATCTGCCCAAATGATCGGCTTGAATGGTCTTGACCAAAACTGGTCCCCCTTTTGCATAGTACCGGCCTGCTATTTATACCAATCAGTATCAATAAACTTAACCCAGTTATTGATTGGTAACAATATGCAAGCTCGGCAATATGCTACGATAGCATCCTTGCAGTCTGCATGTTTTGATAACAAATAATTGGGTCAGTAGGTATATTTAATATTAACTTTTTAAATAATAAAATTGAATTTTGGATAAAAGAGGATATTCATATATGGCTATATATGACATATTCCCCAGGCCAAAAAAAGCTAGCCCCTAGCTTTAAATCTTAAAACTAAATAGGCTTATACAAAAAAAATATACTCTCTAGAATACAAAAAAATATACACACTTTATACAAACAGAAATATACACTGCTGGCTCTCTTTTTAGGAAATAGTCTTATCGCTAGAGTTCCAACACGCTACCAGATCCTTCGAGCGCACACCTAACACAGTTTGTCTTTCACACTCCCGCACACGGTTTCCGGTAATTCGTCCTTCGATTTCCCATGCAGGATGTTGAAGGAGAATGCAATGCTGAGTCTAACCACCTAACAGTTCATTGTTTCCATGATACAGTTGGCTGTTTCGTGCTAAGGGTTGGTTCCATGCTCAGGGGATTATTGGCTTAATCACCCCTGTGTTTTAATAATACCAGCACCTAGAAGATTGATATCGGTGGCTGGTGGGTGTAGCTATGGATCTCCCTCCTCTTATGAGTTCGGCCACCGAACCCTTGGATTGGACCCAACTTGTACTGCGGATGACATGTTTCACAAAAAAGTAAGGTTTTCGAAAGATAAATTCTTTTGCCTAAAAAAATTAGGGGGGTACCATTTAAAAAAATTGAAATAAAGCATTTTTAAAACTATCGAGTTGTCCAACTTGTAATGAACGCTCTGTATAAGAGATTTAAAAAACATTATTATAAATCAATATATCGTACCTTAAAGTACTTACAACTTAAATTATATTTGCCTAGGGTTAATCCACAGGTTGCTATGATTTTTTAACGATACCCTTAAAATTACTAAAATTTCAGAAAAAAATTAATTACTTGGCAACGTTGCATTTCACTTCAAAAATTTTAATAGGGTTGCAAAGTCCTTATTCCATTGCATCATATTTTAGAAATTTATACTGGGTGTCACTTTTAATTTTCTTTTTTATTATTCAGTACCACTTTTTAGGACCACCCTGTAGATTATAAAATATTTTTAGATTATGTATCCTAAAAAACCCTTTAACTTTTGTATTACACTTTTTTCCCTATCTTTGATAGTTTAGGTGCTATCTAAGACAGACACCTTACTGACACACCCTGTATATTATAAAGATTAAATTCTCATTAACATTTTTTTCTTCGTTCAGAATTTTGCAATTTAAATACGTAAAATAAGTTTTTTTCAAATTACTAATGGTAACTTTTAAATTATTTTTTGGTAGAATTTTTACCGTAGCTCTTATACAGAGCGCATTTAAACTACCTTAAAGTCCTAATACCTTTTTTTTAATTTTAATTTTATGTATTCTTTTATTTAATGTAAAGTTCACGCTGGCGGATCTTTTGCTAAAAGCATTTAAAATGTCTTAATGTTTAGTAATTAATTTTTTATTTTACAAATAGACAAAAATGACAATTTATTAAAACCTGAAGGTAGTTTAAATGCATCTTATAGAAGAGCCAACGTAAAAATGCTACCAAAAAATATTTTATTAATTAACAATAATATTTTGTTATTTGATCGAAAAAACTGTTTTAATTTTTCTATATATTTTTAATGTTTTTACTTATGTATTATAACTGAATCACTTTGTATATCTAAGATTAGAATGTGTCAACAAAGTCGTTAATTACGTTTTCAGGTGATTTTTATTTGTTTTCCTCTATAGCTTGTACTACAAGAAATTAAAATATGAAAAAAATCTAACCCCTTGTTTTCAAAAGTCAAAAAATTAGTAATATTTTTTTTGGATTTTCATAATTCTTAAATATTATTAGTTGTTGAATCCGTCTACAAATTGTTCAACATCCTGTACACATTTTATTTCTTTATAAGTGATCGAAAAATCAGGTTCTTTTCTTTTCCACCACTAAAAAAAATGAAAAAGTTGATAATTTTTAAGAAACAAGTGAAAACTGAAGTACGGAGTTGCCAACTTTAAAAGGCCATAACTCAAAAACTAGTCATAAAATTGAATTATGGCCATGTACACTTTTAATCAGGACGTCAAGATCTACGAAATACTAAAAATTCAGAAAAATTAGCCGAAAGCCATTTCCCATAGGCTTTGTGAGGGGTCCTTTAAAACCGTCCTAAACTGATAGATCTGGGTTTAAAATGACAAGTGTCAGAATGTCGACTAAATTTTATATTGTAAATATTTTTTTGGTTTTTGTTCAAATTTATAATAATAAACGTATTTTACTACATAGTTTTTTATGTTAGGTATTAATTTTTTTATAGGATTACGTTTATTGACAATGACATTAGGCGAGTTCGGTTATTCCTCGAGGAAGAGATGAAAGAGAACACAGATTTAAAACAGCTGATCAGCAGATTACTCCGAGGTTGTCGGTAATTACGGAACGGTTCATATTCATTTGACAAGCAGGATAACCTTACTTTTGGCCTTTCATGATAAAAATGGATAATAATTTGTTAATGTTTAATTCCAATTGTTGAAATCGGCCATAACTCGATGATGAATTGAATTGAATGAAATTATTAACCCAACACCCAACTTTCTTAAGCAATATTTGTCAATCAGCTGATGTTGCTTTTATCCTCGGTTTCTTCAAAAACCTCCGATGAAAAAGATGACGCTCCGAATCATCTGCCCCGGTTTAAACGAACGCAGATAAATGTCAGCCGTCAGCTCTGAAACGATTAAATGAACGACATTTTGACATCCGAGGGATCGAAGACCTCGCCGATGATTAACCGAACTCTCCTAATATTGTTCTTGCACAGATGTTTGTCGGTTATTCTGTTATAAGGGAATAGTTCAGAAACAAACAAGAAAATTAGAGCTGATGTTTTTGAAAATTAATGAAAAATTTAAAAAAATGTTTATCCTACCGTAGTAAGTAGATTGTAAAGTAAAATAAGTTTTTTTTTTAAGATTTAACTTTTAGCTTCAAAATTACCTTTCTACTTTTATTTAAAATGTATCAGCTGCAAGAACTTTTAAAAATGCATGGTTGTATTTCTTTATAATATCACCATTAAAACACCAACAGCCGTATTCACTAATAATAATTAAGATCGTCCTAAACTGACAGTTCTGGGTTTAAAATGTCAAGTATCAGAATAAGTCAACTAAATATTTTTTTTGTTTTTCTTTAAATTGATAAAGAAAAACATAATTTATCACGTAGGTACTGTGTTCTTTAATAGAAATACAACTATATCGGTGTTTCAGAATAAGATGCTGATCCTTAATGGTGTGAATCCTTAGGTGATTTTAAAACGAACATTTCAAATTATCATAATCCTTAACCTATCAACTTTCGAACTACAGGGCGTTAAAGTTTTAAGAAAAAAAATCGTTTTTCTATCATAACTTTAACGACTTTCTAGATATTTTTATGAATTTTTCGCACATGCCCTCTAAGCATTAATAGCCATTTTTGGTGTAGAAAAATTTTAAAAAATTTTAACCAGGGGCGTCCTGAAAGGGTTGGAACTAGACATTTTGGAAAAATATTATGTACGCCACTGCTTTTTCTCAAGATAACGTTTCTTCCTAAAATCACCCAAGGATTTAAACCGTTAAGGATCAGCATCTTGTTCTGAAACACCCGATATATGCAACAACATGGTGGAAGTTTAGAAAACATAATTCCATGTATATAATATAATAGTGGAGAAAGACTTTAAGTTTCTTATCTCTTTCATTTTGCTTTATTGCTAGGAAGAAAACTACTCCAATATTGTATTACTAGACGCGCGACTTAACGTTTGAAATATAATTATTATTGTTATAAGGGAAACTTTCCTCACCACCCACATGATTTAAGTTTGTCAGTCCCTCATTTTATTTCGTAATTACTTCCGCACCACAAATTCTTAGGAAAGCCTAAATTAACTCGTCTTTATAGACGGTAAGTTTCTCCGCCGGTCTTTGTGAAACTTCATAGAGTTTAAATTAGATTTAAACTTGTCGGAAATCTTAGACATAATGATATTTTCATTGGTTGTCGGTGGAGACAGGATATATTTAATTTGTAACCGATTCGATCATAGATTGTAATTATGTTTTCTAGGTACAATAAGAACTCTTCAAAAGGTAGCAAAGAGTAATAGGTATATTCTTATACATTCTTAACACCATAATTTAATGTATTACTTTCTTGAATTAGGCTTTTTTATACACTCTTAAAAAAAATGATTAAATTTTTAATCAAAACCAAATCAGAATCGACTAAATCCAGGTCTACACCGAATTGATTTAGAAAATTAACTCTGCCTATTGATTAAATCAAACAGCCTGTGATTAACCGGTCTTAATCAAAACTAATTAACCTATTGATTATAATTTAATCACTTTTATTAAATATTTTTAGTTAATAATAATTAAATTGGCTTTAGTGGGTAATCTTTAAATTACTTTTGATTTAAGATTAAATTAAAAGTGATTAAATTTGATGTGGACCTTGATTTAGTCGATTCTGATTTTGTTTTGATTTAAAATTTAATAATTTTTTTTAAGAGTGTATGATTGCAAAAAACAACAGATCAGTTACTCTTAATTGGCTATGACGGCGTTAATTGTAATTTAAGCGCCCAGGCATGATTATTAATAATGTTCAAATGGTAAGTGACAGCTTCATAGATTTTTTAGCATTTGATTGTTTGATAGCCAACTAAGAGTAACTGAACTTAAAATCTGCAGCAAAATCGCCATATAAAAATACTAAATTGGCAATATTTCGAAAACTTAAAATTTTTGAGATATACAACCTTACACAAACTTACCATTATTTTTAATGCTAAATAAGAAATAATAATAAAATTTGGGTATTTCAATTTGAAAATCTAGACTTTTTGCTGTTTCTTCAGTTTAATTTTTAATCTTATTTTTTAAACACCCTGTATTAATAGTTATCAAAATATTATAAAAAATCTATTAAAGCAGGCCCTTTATAACAAGGAATCCCACTTACATTAAATAAATAGAGCTTCTTTATAAAAAAAAATTGATAATTATTGTAAGGTTTGCAAACGTAATTTTTGACATAAAAATTCAAATATATCAAAAACACTTAGATATAGGCATAGGACATGATATACAAAATATGCCTAGAATCTTGCGTAGAATGCAAAATTGTAATAATACATAGGGTGTTTCATTTAAAGTAAGCAAGTTGACACTTACTTCCGGTATACCCGGAAGTTCCACCATTATGAAAATATTTTTGCCCGGTCGCCCCCATCAGCATAGCATACTGTCAAATTTTCCTATGTATAGTTTTCCATATATAGATCGAAGCGGTTCCCGGTGGGACACCCTGTATTGTTAATATTATACAAAGATAAACATTTTTGTCCGTAAAAGAATTAGAATCATTTAAATATTTGGGAATAATTTTAGATTCTAAATTTGTTTTTTAAAAACCTTATTGGAAATTGAAAAAAAAATATTATTTTAAAAAGGCTAGTCAAAATTTAAAAAAAACAATCTATGGCCTAATACCTCCTTTTTATATTGTTAAATATTTTTATAGATAGCAACAACAGGATATTAAATGGACTGCAAATTTAAAAAAATAAAGTATGCATTTTGAATGTGGGTACAAACAGTTTCTTTTACTTCGCATGATAAATAACAATGCATCATTTTATAATATATTCTTAACCTCACTTTTGCTTAAGTGTCATAAAACGACGCGTAAAATGTAAATCTAAATTGGGTATTTTTCTCATTAGTCTCAAGTTGTAATGATCTGACCACTAGGAGTTTCATATCCTAACAGGAACGAATATGTTTTAACTGGTATATCCCATGTAGCTAGTCACATACAATATTCATGTGGGAGTAAAATGGTTTTTTATAATACTTAATTTTTACGCAATTGCGCCAGCTGTGCTTAGATTTAAAATAATATTAAATTTAAAAACTCAAACTCTTATATAGAGTCTAAGCAAATCTACCGAATGGAGAAGAATAGCCCGTTAGGGGCAAAACCCCCTTAATCGCCTGGTAACGTTACTGAAGCTAAATAAACATTTTCAAAGCAATACTGTTAACATGCACAATTTCTCTGCAGCATCTAAACTATGCAACTCCCAAAATAAAATGACTTGCACTTTACACCGCCTCATCTTAGTTTCCATTATCTCCTTATTTCCGTTTTAACTGGAACTGAGCAGGAATGCGATATTTATTAGTTCTTGTTACATAGAAGTTGCAGCACTAATTATGAAAAAGCGTATTTCGGTATGCTTAATTTCCGTTTGTGCAAAGAATAGTGTTAATTAATATTTGTTTAAAATAAACAAAATATGTATGGTGAGTAGCTTTTATTCTTTATATATAATAATATGATCACCAAGTCTTAGCATCTTCCTGCAATAAATGTTCTTTTTGTGTTTATTTCATAAATAGTTTTATCTAGCTAGACTATTGAAATTAAAAAACTGGACATAATAAGACTTGATTTTAAGTGCATGGGCAAACTGGCTTTATTATAACTGATCTGTCATAATATATACATTTTCTTAGTACCTATTTTGTATAATAATTATCATAAAATACAGAATCACATTCTATTACCTGGTGTATATACTGAAAATCGAAGAAATCGTCCATAATTCTCAAAGAGACCGGATATAGATTTGAAAGAAAAGAAAGACAACAAAGTCACGAAATAACGATAGCGCAATGTGATTTTTGGAAGGCAGGGATTTTTTTTAAGAGATTGTACTAGATATGATCGTTCCAGGAATAAAAATATAGAAGAGAAGGAAATGACTTTTCACCAGTAAGTAGTTTTGTCATTTATGCTTATGATAATAAATCAGTTAGAAATGGAAGACCAAGATTGGAACTTGCCGACCCTTGTCGCTCTATTTGTAACTGCCATCACACACTTTTGTCAAGGTTAAAAAATATATACAGGGTGTGTCAATAAGGTGTCGGGCTTTGATAGCACCTAAACTATCAAAGATAGGAAAAAAACTGTAATATAAAAGTTAAATGGTTTGTTAGGATGCATAACCTAAAAATATTTTAAAATCTACAGGGTGGTCCTAAAAAGTGGTACTGAATAATAAAAAAGAAAATTAAATGGGACACCCAGTATAATTTTCCAGATTATGATTCAATAGAATAAGGACTTTGCAACCATCTTAAAATTTTTGAACTAAAATGCAACGTTGCCAAGTAATTAATTTTTTTCCGAAATTTTAGTAATTTTAAGGGTATCGTAAAAAAATCATAGTAACCTGTGGATTAACCCTAGGCAAATATAATTTACATTGTGGGTACTTTAAGGTACGATATATTGATCGATAACAATGTTTTTTAAATCTCTTATACAGAGCGTTCGGTATAAGTTGGACAACTCGACAGTTTTAAAAATGCTTTATTTTAATTTTTTTAAATGGGACCCCCCTAATTTTTTTAGGCAAAAGAATTTATCTTTCGAAAACCTTACTTTTTTATTAAACATGTCAAATATTATAGTTTTTGAAATATTTTAGGATTTGTCTTAACTTAGGGTAAAAAAGGAAAGTTCTAATTGAATAATTTAGTCAAGATTGCTTTGGAACAAAAAATAAATAATTTTCTTTATCACAGCTGTCATTGCAAAATTATTTCGCTAACATTTTTGTTTAAAATTTAGTGTCCCGAACTAACTTTACCGAAATAGAAAAATATGAGTTATGATAAAGTTAGTTCAGGAAACTAAAATTTAAACAGTAATTAAACACAAAATGTTGGCGAAATAATTTTGCAATGACAGCTGTGACAAAGAAAATTATTTATTTTTTGTTCCAAAGCAATCTTGACTAAATAGTTTAATTAGAACTTTCCTTTTTTACCCTGATTTAATACAAATCCTAAAATATTTCAAAAACTATGATATTTAGATATATGACATGTTTAACAAAAAAGTAAGTTTTTCGAAAGATACATCCTTTTGCCTAAAAAAATTAGTGGGGTCCTATTTAAAAAAATTGAAATAAAGCATTTTTAAAACTGTCGAATTGTCCAACTTATACCGAACGCTCTGTATAAGAGATTTAAAAAACATTGTTATCGCTCAATATATCGTACCTTAAAGTACCCACAATGTAAAGTATATTTGCTTAGGGGTAATCCACAGGTTACTATAATATTTTTACGATACCCTTAAAATTACTAAAATTTCGGAAAAAAATTAATTACTTGGCAACGTTGCATTTTAGTTCGAAAATTTTAAGATGGTTGCAAAGTCCTTATTCTATTGAATCATATTCTGGAAAATTATACTGGGTGTCCCATTTAATTTTCTTTTTTATTAATCAGTACCACTTTTTAGGACCACCCTGTAGATTTTAAAATATTTTTAGGTTATGCATCCTAACAAACCATTTAACTTTTGTATTACACTTTTTTCCCTATCTTTGATAGTTTAGGTGCTATTAAAGCCCGACACCTTATTGACACACCCTGTATAAAGTTTTCAACGTTTATATAAAAAACAAGATATTCTATAACCAAATAAGTATTTACCCGTATTGTATTTATAAATTATATCAATATAAAACAAAACCATTTACAAAATTGCGTGATGTCCATATTTGACATATTTAAAAAAATATCGTTATAAATATTATTATTGTTAGAAACAAGTGCGCTTATATGAAACAAGGTATCCTCAAGACTGGTATGGGAATGTCAAAGAGAATTAAAGGGCCTGACAAAAGTAAACAAAGTAACATTTCTATGAGAAGCAGGACACGAATGTGTTGCAGGGAACAAAACAGCCGATGCACTTGTAAGGAAAGGCTTTGAAAATACATTCATAGATCCAAAACTGGCACTGGGAGTTCCAAGGTGCACCGTAAGAGATACCATAAAGCGATAGATCAAAAGTGAACACAAAATCTACTCGAAACAGGCAGGGATTGCACCACAGCAAACGCTTCATTGGGGATCAAGACCCGAGACTAACAAAACAACTGCTTTAAATGAATAGGAATCAGATAAGAACTGTTAAAGAAATTCTGTCAGGACACATGGCTGTCAAGAATCATCTGCACATAATACAACTGTATAAGGGAGACCTTGACTGCACATTATGCGGACAAGTCAGGAAAGCAGTACAGCACATAGTTTGTCATTGCGAGTCACTAAAGAGGCAACACATACTAGCGCAATCGAAATGGAATCAGAGGATATACTGACCCTCTCATCAGTTGATCTACACAAACTAGAGCAAGGAATTGAAGTGACAACTGAGTGAGTGTGAAAATCATACAGGGTGAGCAGAATGGGCCAAACCTAGCCCAAGTGCATCAGGCGTATGGACTGGCCCTCGGAAGCAAAAGTACGCCATATTAAACTACCATCCCGGTCTATAAAAAGTTGATGAAAGAATCTTTCCTTTTATTCTTTTTGTTTAACCTAATTCAGATCATAAATATAATGAAAATATTATTATTACAATGACGCGATTCAAATATACAATAACCAAGTAATTAGAATAAGTGTTAAACATCAATAAAAATAATTTATATGCTGGCAAAATTCAAATTATATTCGAAGCAGTAAATTATTCAAGATTAAGGGAATTAGCCCGGATTAAAATCATTAGAGAACAGAAGCTCTTGAACAAAGTTAAAAATATACTTTGAGATGAAAAATAAAATTATGGTAATATTGATGAACTATACTGTCTGAAGTCTGATAAATTGATCATGATTTATATTTTAAAAAATAATTAAAAGATTGGCGGACACACCTTAACGTAATTAAACTTGAAAGCTTGCTGGAACATTTTTGAATAGGACTATATGTCGTTACGTGCAAGATTTTGAAATTTTAACCATTTCTAAACAGAAGAAGAGGTCGTACATGCAAGTATGTAAAAATATAGCTGAGGTATGATAAAATAAAGACATGTATGCTTTAACATATTGATTTCGATTTTTCTTTCGTTACTTTTTAAAATCATGTTGGCGATGATAAACATCGCTTATCTTATGTTTATCGTTGCTATTTGCATTTTTGACAGTTGTGAAATAAAGATGTTTATAAAGATAAAAAAAATGATAATTATAAACCAAAGAAGTCCTGTGTTTTCACTCGAGAATAAATGGACACATTTTTAATATAGGTCAAAGATAAACGTTTTTTTTTTAAGGGGATAATGGTGGTTAGGATTGTTGGGGCATGTAGTGCTAAAGAATTACTGAAATATTCAATCAGCTACAAGAAGTGTTACTAAATTTATTTAATTTCAATTTATCATATTGTAGTATAAATTTTAATCTTGAATAATATTTGTAATTTTTAAGTAATTAATGCACTCTATTTTTATTTACTTTAGTCTAAGTACTTCCTTACCTCCCAAGGAAAGTAAAACCTAATTTTCACCTACAAATTAGTGTCAGTAAGGATTCTTTACTACGCAGAGAGTAAAAAAAAATCGTACAGAATCCTCATTGAATAATTACCCGTGCGTCATAACTTATACACCATTAAAATTGTACGAGTCAAATCGAAAAAATATAGTCAAAACAAAGTCTAATTTTATAAATATTTGAATAGCTATGCTTAATGTCCCGATGTACGGGTTCCTAAATGTTACTGAAAGTTTTTAATCATAAATTTAGTCCAGTACAAAACCAATGTTATCCATTCATTTAATAGTTGGATTAAAAGCACTTTGCACAATATTTTTATCAACAAAGTTTACATAAATATTAAGTTTTTTAGCACATCTTCATTAAGAGGACTTTAGCCACCGCCGTAGTTTTTTCGCGCCATATTATTAAAAGTTAAAACTTTATACAATAAACAAATTCGTATCATAAGCTACTTCCCGAAAACACAAGAGAACGAAAGTAAAAGCTCTAAGAAGAACTATTTTTACAAATAATTAAATATGTAAGGCACAAAAATATTTAAAAAATTAAATGGTCATCAGATAAACGTCAATGGACAAAAAATAATAAAATTAAAAAGTCAAATCAATTTGCAAAGCTTCCTTACAGTTTTTTTCTCTATCTAGCATCTTTTATTGTCAACGACGTATTGCGCCATAGACTAGTGCCCGGAAGACGTTGGGTTGTATTTTTATTCACCTTAATTTTTATATTATTGGCTACGTTTGGTCTATCTCAAAGACCTATTGCATTTTTTGAGTCATATTTGACTAACTGTGTACAATATGTTCAATGCCATGGTCATAATTCCAAAAAATTTACTGCCACCTCAGATGTCCCCCAGGGGTCACATCGGAAACCCCTACTTTTTATTATATTTCTTAATGATCTGGTTTTTATCCTAGATTTCGATCATTTAATTTATGCCGACGATGTCAAGTTATATCTTAGAATTACAGACGAGAGGGACTGAATAAAATTACAAAATAACTTTAAGAAAATAAATAGGTGGTGTAGAGAGAAAAAATTACTATTAAATGTGTCTAAGTGCAGTATTGGTATCTTTACTAAAAAGGAACATTCATGAGTATAGTATAAATGAGGATATGTTAAAACGTTGTGAGTCTGTGTGTGATCTTGGTGTTGTGCTGGACTCAAAGCTCTTTTTCTGTGGTCATTACTCTAAAATTGTTAGAGAAAGCTTAAAATTGTTGGGCTTTATTATAAGAAACGCTGAAGATTTCATGAGTTGGGACACATTTAGGATGTTATTTAATAGCTTTGTTAAATCACGCCTTGAGTAAGTCTTTGGTGTCCTTTCTATCAACCCACATTAGTAACCTGGAAAAAATTGAAAGACGGTTTTAAGCCGGATGGAATCTACCCTAAAATAGGGTTCCCGCACGATCGTCTCTTAGCAAGTTTTTTAATGAAAGCCTTGAAACACGACGAACAAAATCTCAAATTATCTATTATATTATTTCTACACAACGTACTTGTCGAGAAAATTGATGCTGGGAATCATAGGCGCCGGAACTTCAGAATTGCTCTGGGGGCTTGGAGCCCGGATGTCAACGAATAAAAAAAAATGCCTTTATTAAATATACACATAATATAATGTAACATATTTCTAAAACCTCAAAGGTAACAAATTTGGCTAAAAATGGCTGGAATGAAATAGTCAAAAAATATATACCTACTTACAAAAACAAATGTAAAAAATTAAAAGTTTAATATCAAACGGTTAATAATATAAATAATAAATAAATACTAATAATAAACTTAACAACGATTAGAGGTGGCAGGTATAAATTTATAATATTTTTCAGGTTAGTAGAACAGTAGTTTAAGAGTAAAAACAGTAGATCTTCAGTTAAAACAGGAGATCTGGTAACACTGGCTCCAACTTGACCGCGCCGATGCTTGACCTCGCTGACTAGGCCGTGATGCCAGATCGGCATGATGCGCAGATCTGACATCACGGCTGCCAACGTGTAGAAAATATAGATCGAGCGGATAATTAAAAATAGCCGTGTTTTTGAAAAAAATATTTTTAAAATATTGCATTTTTGTATTGTATTTTAGACGACTTTGTCTTATTTGCTACAAAATTCGAACAATCACTAAAACTGGGGTATTTAACGAAAGTTTTCACTAAATCATTTTGGATTGGTTTCGAAATCATTAAATCTAGTGAAATTTCACCAGACCTGGCAACCTTGAGACTTTGAGACCAGGGACTTTCCAAATTATCTACGTGCTCTAAGCAAAGTGGCAGACCAGGGTTGCCAGATCTAGCATAATTTAATTTTCAGAGCCAAAATAATTTTTTCCGAAATATGATAACCGGCTAAATTAAAAAAGGGAAACGACAAATGCAGATAAATTTTATAGAAAAAAATTAAATTATCAAATCTCAAGTAACGCACGTTCTCAAACGAATTGCTATTAGTATCATTATTATGTACACGTACTGTAAGGGTTAGGCTATGGGGGCTACGCCCCCAAAGCAATATGGCTCTGGGGGCCCAAGCCCCAGAGCCTCCACGGGATCGGCGCCTATGCTGGGAATGTTTTACAATCCCTGCACTTTCAGGTACCAAAGCTAACCTCGCGTAATTACTTGACTTTTGCTTTACTAACTCCAAAGACAAATACACTTAAGTTTTCTCCATTACATCAAATATATGGGAAGTACAACAAAATTCAAAACCAGTTAGACATACATATGCACTGTGGCCTCCGTTAAACGCTTGATTCTAGGGTAAACCCGGTAGAGATGGCGCAGCGGGTTAGATGGCGCAGTGCAATATATCCCTAAACAAAATAATATCCGGCGACGTGGCCATCGCTACATACCTTCATTTGTAAGTAAACGTCTATACCGTTCACCTTGCGCCCATCATTTGAAGTTAAGTTATTTTGATTTTCCTTTATATATTTCAGGCATGTCCTTTTTTTTTCTAGATAATACGTAATTTAATAATTTGGGTGTGAAACTAGCCAAAGTTTTTACTAGTTGTAATATTGTCGCTTTGAAATGATCATATCGTTTGTTTTCTAACCTTAAAATCATTCACATTTTTATTTGTTCCCGAGCACGTGACCGAGCCATCTCACTCAATGCAAGTTGGGTTAGATGGCGCGCGCCATATCACCCTATGTTGGTGCGCCATCTTACCCAATCTATTAGATTAAACTGCTAAAATAATTAGCTTGCAGCTTGCTGAGATATTTACATCTCCCGAAAATATGTTAAAAAAGAAAACTCTAGCAGAAAACAAAGTTAAATTGTTCCACAAAAAACACGAGAGGAAGCTACGAGAAATAAAAAAAAATCAGCCAGGCGGAAAAAGTAAGAAGCTACAGCGACTCTTCTTCAGAAAGCGATACACCGCTAGCAGAACTAAAAAATAAACTGTTGATACAAAAGAAAAAGAAAAAAGGGAAAAAGTATAGCAGGATCTTAAAAATGCCAAGATCTAATAGAGGCATCACAAACAAATTTAGAGACTACTGTAGTATTTCTTCGTCAAATAGTGACGTAGCCGTTGGTTCACAAAGCGATTAACATAGCAGCATCCATGACAACGATATCGAAACTGAGTGTGTTGGCTGTGGGGATACCTACAAAACCACTAGAAGTCAAGAAGACTGGCTGCAGTGCGTTTTTTGCAACAAATGGCTTCATGAAAGTTGCACAAAGTTTTCGAACTGTTGCTTGCGATGTTGCACGAGACAGTTTGAATATTTAGTTATTTTTTTAAATATTTTGTGTGAGCGCCATCTCAACCAGAGATGGACTTTTCTCTTATTTGGAAAAAAAGAGAACCATGTCTTGTTCAGTTAAATTAAATGAATTTTTTTCGTATCCTCTACTTTTATTTTTCGCAAAAAAAATGTTTTTTTTACATTATGTGTTTACGCCGAGGTTTACGCCATCTCACCCATACCCATGGGGTGAGATGGTTTTTTTCTGCTTTTTTTAAAATACATTTTATGGTCATTAAAATTAAATTAAGTTTTGTTTTTTGTATCATCTACTTTTATTTTACTCAGTATAATCATATAAAAAATAATTCCTACCTAAAAATTGTAAATCTGATTTTTTGTGCGATTTTGAAAAAATGTGCGCCATCTCTACCGGGTTTACCCTACATATGCACTGTGGCCTCCGTTAAACGCTTGATTCTATAAGGATTTACAAATTATATATGTTTATGTATCATTGTCATATAATTGTAGGTATTATAATTTTTACTATATCTATGTTGTTATTTTTTCTGATAATGCTTTGTGTTATGTTATTTTTTATATCTCATTCGATAATTGGAACTCTGTAGAATGTGGTAATATTAAATAATTAACAAAGAAAGTTGAAAGTTGTAAATCACGTTGTCGCTTAATCGTTAAACAATAACGTACGAGTAAAGAACTTCTATAAATACTGTATTTACTATTTTATAAAAGTGCTATATTTTTTAGCTAAAATTCGGTTTAAACTGAAAAATATAATTGTATTTTTCTGACCCAAAAAAAACCTAAACTGGCCAATTCAGTTCATAATATTTTAATAATGATATAATTAAAATTCTAATATTTGATACACCCAATATAAACGTATTTTAATTAAAAGTCAGCGGGCATCTTTCAATAACGTTTTAATTATTTTTTTGCGGTTAGCACTGGTTGGATTTAAAGGGTCATTTTAGCAACTTTATGAAAACCCGGATTACCTAAATTGAATCACGAAATAAATTATCGCCCCGAAAACGGCTTTTAAAGGTCCCCCAAGATTTAAATTGAATTTAAACTTTTTACTGCCAATTTACATAAAACGTTGCCGTAAACACGTTCGTACCCTTAAAATACTTTATAACAATTCAAAGTGTTTTATTTTGTTACTTTGAAAAAAATCTGTAAGACTCGAGCGATGAATCTTCTGTACCGACAATGTATGTTCTGTACAGGGGCGTAACCAATGGGGAGGATAGCCCTCCCCCCCCTGAAATAAAAAAATTATAATATAAAATATAATTGGGCAACATAAAAATTCTTTGACGGCAACGATATCAATAACACGCCAAATAAAATAGCAAATCATCCTCCCAGTAACTAAAGCTTCAGCAGAAAGACGTTTTTCCACTTTAAAAAGATTAAAAACATATCTGAGAAACCATTCAGGCGAAGATTGTACAACAAGTTTAGCTTTATCAATAAATCCACATTGATTATATGAAATAATCAATATAGGTATTTTTAGTTTTAGGCAAAAATATATGTTGTGCTTTTAGTTTATGGTTAATTTTGATTTTTTCAATAAATAAAAAATATACCTTATTTTTAATATTTTTTTGATCAATTATGTTTATTTTATGAAACACTTTTTGTTTAACAGGTATACTATCTGTTTTATATTACCAAATTACTGTATTTGTATAACTCACTACAAAATTCTTTAAATATATATATATATATATTTGTTTTATTTTGATTGTCCAAAAAAAGGGTTTTTTGGACGTGGCATCAAAAAAATGTTCACCTTCGACGATTTGGCTGCGGCGCTGGTTCATCTCTTTCCCTACCCACCCGAACTAAAATTCGGGCTACGCAACTGATGCTGGTTATTTAATTCAATAATTACCTGTTCTTTTCTTTTTTGGACTTCCAAGTCTGTAGATATTCCGTGTATGTTAATAAATAAATAAATAAATAAATAAATAATTAGAGTTTTAGGTTTTTTGCTATTTACACTGACTTCGCATAGTTAGACGCGAGGGGTAAACCACTGGGGTATTTTATTGTACCAGCTGTGGGTATTTTTGGGTATTTTTGGGTATTTATGGGTATTTATGGGTATTTTTGGGTATTTTTGGGTATTTTTGGGTATTTTTGGGTATTTTTTGGGTATTTTTGGGTAATTTTTTAGGTATTTTTTTAGGTATTTTTAGGCATTATTTGCAGGCGCGGATCCAGAACTTTGATTTGGGGGGGGTCAAATCATGTAAATGATGTGAAATTTTTTTTGGGCCACGCCCAAAGCCCGGCAAGAAAAGCGCCGTAGGCAAATTTTTTTGGACCCACGCCCAAAGTGAGATAAAAAAAAGCGCCGCAGGCGAAAAATTTTCGGAACCACGCCCAAAGTTCGATTAAAATTCACCTACATCATCTACTATCAAATTTCGAAAATTAAATTATTACCTCTTCCCTTCTGCATGGTTTTATTAAATTTGTTTTTGTAAATGTTTTTTTTTACTTTTTTTTTTGCTTCCTAGCTGGCTCTTTAATTAAAAGAAAAAACATTTTTATATTTGTGAAAAAAAATGAAATGGCCTTGGCGTAACACGTGGAGACAGTAAGCCATACAGGGAGCTTTCAATCGCCGTATCACAATTATGGAACGCGGCAACCGCGCAATTCCTTTATTATGTTTAAGCAGTTAAACCACTTTCGACTATATTCGAATTATTCAACTATATTCAAATTATTCGACTATATTCGAATTATTCGACTATTCGAATAACATACCAAACTCGATACCAAACGACTACTCAAATACTTATATTTTAAAAATTCCGAGCCCTAGTATTAAGCCCCTAATAAAGGTTAGTTTTGTTGGTTTAGCTCCAATACTTTGAGCACCCGCTTGACAGAGGGTCAAATTTACTGAGAGAATTTATTAAGTTAAATACTCGGTTTAATATTTGTGTTTTTAGAGTTATTCATAATTTAAATCATTAAAATTTATATAGTATTTTTAGTTAGTGGGTACCGAGGTAGGTAGGTACCTACTAACGTTTTATACTTATTTTATTCAGCCAAGTCCAAAACCAAATACCCACAAAAGTGGCTTAGTGAATTTGTTCCTACTATGCCAAAGTTTAGACTGTTAAGTTTTGTTGATTTATTTAACAAATTTCTTAAGTGAATATTTGTGTTCTGTTATGGTTAATCATAAGTCTAATCATTTATATTTAGTATGTTTAATTAGTACGTACCGAGGTACCTAATGTTTTATACCTATTTTATTTAGCCAATACGAAATACCCACAAAACTGTCCTATTTTTAGTATGTATTCCTGTCATGCTAAAGTTAGGCAGTTAAGTTTATTTTTTATTTTTAGCAAATTTCTGAAGCTAAATGTTTGTTTTTAAGAAATAAATGCTGGTCTTTAAAATAAATAGTGTATCTTTATTAAAATGAAATAAATAATACGCAAGGTCATTAGCGAAAGTTATTTTTTACTGAGGTACTTTTAGCTATTTTCGGGTATTCTTAAGTATTTTTGGGTATTTTTGGGTATTTTTGGGTATTTTTGGGTATTTTTGGGTATTTTTGGGTATTTTTGGGTATTTTTTGGTTATTTTTTGGGTATTTTTGAGGTATTTTTCAGAAAACAAGGTATTTTTGGGTATTTTTTCTTTAAAAGGGTATTTTATTGTACAAATTTAAGGCAGTGGTTTACCCCTCGGTTAGACGTTACTAGCTGCTTTTTTTGTGACAATAGCGTAAACTTTTATCAGTTTCAGTATCAGAGTTTATCAGCGGAACCATGTAGACGATAGAAAAAAAAATATTTTTTAAGCTTGGTATCGAACACTTACTTTCAGGAAGCGAGAGCTGTTTATCATGTTAAGTTATTTAAAAGTAAATATGAGATAGCAAACATAAAAAAAAATTATCCTGCTCATAATATGAGCTCGAATGGTATTTATCAAGGCAATTCCATTAATGCAAAAATCACAATTATTGAGGACCAACTGTGCAAACCGCATTAAATCCATAATATATTGTTTTGAATAAAACTTAAAAAACTAGCAAAGTAAGTTAGAAGAAAAATTAAGATTTTCATGTGGCGCAGAATGATATATGAAATAGGATTAAAAAGGAATATTTCCTTTTTTTTCTAAATTTTCGATTTTCATGATAATATGGTATATTTTTTAGTGGATTTACTGCATTTTGTTTAACCAGAATGTGGATTTATGCCATTTTGCTAGGTTAGTATGGATTTATTCCTTTTTGCTTACTTCTTGTTTGGATTTATTGCGTTTTGCTTGAAGTAATTAAGTTTACATTATTTTATAAGGCCAATAAAATTTAAAACTTCAGTGAAATAATTATTGATTATAGGTATATAAGATTATTGAAATAAAAGGATTTATTTTACTTTGCTTAAATGCGAATTGGATTTATTGCACTTTGCTTAAACGTGCATTGGAATTAATCCGTTTTGCTCAGCTGAGTGTTTTTAATATGGCTATTTCTAATTGATTTATCGCGTCTTGATCAAACTGGGTTGTTCTAATGATAGATTGACTAAAAAGCACTACATTTTTATATTTACCTTAAAAATTATAAAAAATGGATTTAATGCGTTTTGCACAGTTGCTCCTCAAGTAAAACTTTTTTTTAAATAACAATAATAATAACAAGGAAATACTGTTTAAAATGAACAGTTATTAAAGATAAAATTAGTTTAAATTAAGCAGATTAAGCCGTCGAGTCGCCTTGTAAAACAAATTCGTTATCACCTTGCATATTTATCGCTTTAAAAGATTTTGATGAGCAACGATTTTAAATTGACATTTATTAAAAGTTATTTAGAAGTATATTTAGGTACACTGAAATTAAAATAGATTAAAGACAATTTCATTTTTTTATCCTGACGTAAACAACAAGAAGAAAATCCCTGTTAAGACCCTATTTACCCCAAAGGGGCAATAATGAGCTACAACTTCAAATAAACAAGAAAACAGAGGTGTTTCTTAAGATCTTAAGAATTTAATTATTTTTGTTAGAAGATAAGAAAGGCATTTTAACTGCTTTCCCTAAATAATACAAAAACAGTAGGGGTAAGCGTATAAAAATAGCATAATAAATAGGCTATTAAAGAATAGGATGCATCAAAAATAGAATACAACATAAATGTATCGTTAATTTGAAGTAGGAGGAGTAAATTTAATACGATAACTAAACTGATGGACAATTGATTTTGAGCAAGAAAAATTTCGAGTAAATTTAACAGTTAATATTTTCTGAACCAGATATGATATCGACCTACGGTTTTAAATAGTTGATAGATTCATCCCTTGAGAAACAATTGTCAATGTTGGATTTTCTTTAACTGTCAAAAAAATTTATATACAGGGTGTTAAAGAAGACGATGATTTTTGCTCCAATTTTAATGGCGTGTAACTATAACAATAATATTTTTAAATTTTATCACTCTACGTCAATTGAATCACTGGTTCATAGCAAAGAAAGTAATTTGTCAAATTTTTGATATCTGCTATATTTTAAGAAATACCAATTTTTTGGAAAACCTTACTTTATTTCAACTTATTGGTAGCTAGATCTCACTGGGTGTTGTATCGTGCACTTTGCGAGTAATTCTTATACCTTATGAAAAGCTTGATTATGTTCAGTAACAATAGTTGTACCTTAATGTTATGAGGTATAGTGGCGTACTTATAAACACCTATATGTCTATGGTTTATGAGTATATAGTGTTAGAAAGTTAGACATTAATAAATCAATTTTTTCCAAAAATATAATTAAAAAAATTATCTTTGTTAAAATTTTATAATACACTGTATAATATACCTGTAGTGCGATATGCAAAACTAAAAAATAAGAAAAAGTTTACCTAATCTAGGGGCAAGTACTTTCCAATATAAAACAATCGTGAAAAATTGTGAGATACTCATAAACCATAGACATATAATAGGTGTATAAGTACGCCACTGTACATCATAACATTTAGGTACAACTATTGTTACTGAACATAATCAAGCTTTTCTTAAGGTATAATAATCACTCGAAAAGTTTGCACGATACAACGCACAGTGAGATCTAGCTACCAATAGGTTAAAATAAAGCAAGGTTTTTCAAAAAAATCGGTATTTCTTAAAATATAGCAGATGTCAAAAATTTGACAAATTACTTTCTTTGCTATGAACCAGTGATTCAATTGATGTAAAGTGATAAAATTTAAAAATATTATAGTGAAAGTTACACGCCATTAAAATTGGAGCAAAAATCATCGTCTTCTGTAATACCCTGTATAAAAAAATTTCTGACAGTTAAAGAAAATCCAACATTGACAATGGCTTTCCCAGGGATGAATCTATCAATCATTTAAAACTGTAGCAGATGACTACTACACAGTATAGGTAGGTATGGCAATGGAGCATAAGTGAATACTAACCACGTATGTACGACGATGGATTTCACGATTTAAAAAAAAAACAGATATCTTCTTAAAATACTTTTTTATACATTTCATCAATATTTCTACTAATATAAAGAGAATAAATGGGTAATACCGTTATTTTCTGGAAGTAATCAAGGCAGATAAATGACTAATGGAAAAAGTTATATTAGATTGTTGAGCTACAGTTTAAAATTATGCATCATAGAGTACACCACAAAAATCACAAAACTTAAGTTTGGAGATAACAAATTTACCTATTAAACTAAGTATAACCGAATGACTTTATCTCACCAGTTAGATGTTATTTTGTAGGGATAGTTTAACAGCGTTGAAGAACTGCCTTTAAAGATAAAACGACTTTAACAAATAATGGCAGTTAAAACCATTTTACCAGCAGTGCCGCCATTTCACCCCGATATTTGTTGTTGTCAATTACAAATTACAAGCCACCAAGGAAGTTTGTTTGTACAAATAGAAACATTTGTAACTTATATACAAGTAAGCAAAGAAATTATAACACACAGTCCGCTCCACTAGTTTATTAAAAGGGATTTCTTTTCAGAAAAACCTTAATAGCAGGGGCGGACTGGAATCATTTGACCCCGGTGGCTACATGGCCCCTATGGCCCCAACGCTAATTCTTTTTGCTATGATGGCCATATCATCAGCTAGCGGATTTTATAGCGAATAAATACAGAAATAATTTTGAAGCTTATTTGAAATCTAGGTAGCATAAACAAAGTTCAAAATAAGTTAATATAATAAAGAGGTAGTAATAGAGTATCTACGGTAAAGGGCAGTAATGAACAACATGGAAGAATGTGTCTTTATTTATGGAAAACATTTAAAATTATAAAATTGAAACATTTTTTTTTTTTTTTGAAAAAAAAAAATGTTGTTTAAATGTTTGGATCAATTGGCCCCCAAAGGCCTTCTGGCCCCGGTGGCGATGGTTACCCGGCCACCCGCTCCAGTCCGGCACTACTTAATAGTAAGCCGTACATTTTTTGAGGGTAAAAACCCTGATCATCAGCGGAATATTACTATTATATTACATGAAGAGAGACTTTTAACATTGCATGGTTTAAAACTAAAAGAGAAAATTGGAATAATTAAAGTTGTATTATAGTGATTTTTGATTTTTGCAAACAAGAAAATAGATTAAATTAAGGAAAGATCTATTGTCAATACTAGTCTCACGTAAACCGCTATAGGGGCGCCATCCATTAATCAAATTCCACACTTTTACGTCAGTTTAATTACAGTCAACTTCAAATATTTTTAATATTACAGTTTTTTTTCTTTACCCACTTTACAAAAATGAACGTTCCTGGCTTTGTTTCTACTCCTCTTATTGTATAAAACATTGACAGCTATCTTTATCTAATCCACCACCACAAGATTATTTCTCTTTTATATTGTTACTCCTAGCTACTCTTAAGTCTGTAGCTTTTAAAATTGCATTCACATTTTTTTTTTAAATCTTTCAATCTTTCATTTTGTGCTTTGACCACCATTGGTTAACACGTTTTGAATATGAATTCAAAAATTAAATTTCAAAAGTTTCCGAAAGTTATATTTTAGGCCTAAAAATCTTCCTATTTTTCTAATTTTTAAATTTTTTAATTTTATTTTCTTTGATTACGTTATGTAAATAAATTTACGACTTTTACTAATGACAGAGTTTTGGACTTGTCTTTATTTGTTTTACATCGCAATGCAACTGGTAAGTATCTCCAATCGTCTTCAGGTTTTCAATAAATATAGACAAAGTAAGTCCAAAACTGTTCTATCTTTTAAGAAACATCATTAGTCTGCAACCTTCAAAGAGACATTTTTACCATTGTTTGACAAAAAGTACTCGACCCCTGAGAGGACACTTGTTTAGTACCCAGGGTTGTAACCATGGCTATCAAATAATAATACAGGAAGACTGCTCAGAAAACCCAATCAAACTGAGAGGGTGATTTTCTGTAGTAATATATTAAGGGATAGGGAAATTATCGAAAATCATTCCGAAGATTTTTTGCCGTGGAAATCGCTCTAGGGCTTGCCCGAGAGCGATTTCCTAATGGCAAAAAATCTGAGAATAATTTTCTCATTATTTCCCAATCCCGAAATGTATTTTGAAGATTATTTACCAAATAAAAAACTAACAATTTATGTTGCACAATTTAATGTATTGCAATTAAACACACAATTAGTATACTGTATATAACAGAATGCTGAGGGGT
Source organism: Polydrusus cervinus (assembly GCA_935413205.1). Classification (NCBI taxonomy): domain Eukaryota; kingdom Metazoa; phylum Arthropoda; class Insecta; order Coleoptera; family Curculionidae; genus Polydrusus; species Polydrusus cervinus. The sequence goes on from OW284514.1 coordinate 52,845,091, forward strand.
GGAGTTTGAAGAAACAGGGCCAATTTTCGCTGCTGTGTTCTCTTCACAAATATCCATTCTGGGATGAATAGGTTGAGTACTGATGGGTGCAGCAGGGACCATGTTCTTGTCGTCGTTACCTCTCATCTTATAAATGATATTCTCATGGTGCTCTTGATTGCTTTATATTTTCAGATCCATTTTTATCGACACTTTTGGTGATTTCTTCGAGAGAAAAATCTCCAAAACGTTCCATTTTACGTTTAAATGATATCTCGAAATGACACTTTGGCGTTTGTTTGTATTTTATTTGTTGTCCGTAGTAACAACCAAAAACGCCATTGTTCGTTATCTAGATAATCATCAAACATCACTACGACAATAAAAAACCTGTTGTTACAGACGTGTGATTTCAACTGTTGACAAGTACGATTTTCAGTTTTGACGGGTGAGATTTTCACTTTTGACAAGGGTGATTTTTACTGGAGAGCGGGAGATTATCGCTGAATAATCAGGTAAAAATCAATCCGCTTTTATAATGGATGAGGTAAATAATCATTGAAATCAAATGAAAATAGCATTCTAGTTATAACCCATATAGAAAATACTAACAATAAAAATAATATAGTAATGCCCAAACTAGAAATATATTTTCTAAATTCTTCTTAAACCAAAGTTTAAACCTAGGTTTTAACGCTTTTCTGAATTTGTTGGTATAAATCAAGGTCCTTAGATAGATAGGTTGTCTGGTAACTTTGGACCAATCAGATGTTCGCATTTAATGCGCGGGGATGCGTCATTTAGAGGAACTTTTTAAAATCTCTTGATATACGAATGAAAGCTAAGGAGTTTGGAAATGTAATTTAAAACGTGTTTTTTTAAATATCATTTGTCGACAAATTGTGTGTAGGTGTGCCATAAGTCTCTCAGCCAATATTGAGATATTGTGACTCTTTTACATAGCTTAAATTTAAAAAATATAACTTCTGGCACATGATCACGAATCACGTAGTTACCGCAACTTTAAAGAGGCAAGTGTAAATCATACATATATAGAAATGAAGAAATATAGTCCAGATGGACGAACCCTATTTAAGAGGGGAAATAAACTGAATCTAGCCCTTAAAACGCTTTTTACAAATCATTACTATTATCGTAACACAATATTTTTCTGTTTGATTTTCTTTTATTGAAGAATTTATGATTGCGGTAATATATAAAAAAATCTTTTAATAAATACCTTATTATATTAATATTGTGATTAAATAGGTCTATCAGAAAATAGCCCCAGAAACATTATAGGTCCAAGTGCTAAAAGTATTAAAAGAATTGGACTTGATAGTGTCAAAAAATGTATATTTAAAAAAACACGTTTTATCATAAATAGGAATTGTGGAAATTGCGAGAAATAAAACTACACTTATACCATAAATTTAAAAATACTTTTAGTGATGTACTCCACACTTTCATTTTAAATCACTGTCAAAATGTATTGGTGGTATAAAAATATTTCTGAAAATATGGTTTAATAGATTGTTTGATATTTGACAAATATATTTTTTAAGTTTGTATGTAGTCCAAAATTTTAACGCAAAATAATTACAAGTAAATATAGAGAAATCAAGCTTATCTTATGAACTTATGATTTACTATAGTTATTTGCTTTGCTACAACTTTTATAGTTTATGTTTTATTACATCGTAATCACTATATAAATGCTATTATTACAGTATCTGGCCTCTTGGAGTTACTTTTGCATGTAGCTATGCTACAAACATTGCCACCACCCATTATCTAAATAAATAATCACAGAATTCGTTTGAAACTAACGATTTAGCGTGAGAATCTAGTTTAATAAACTAACCTTAAAATACACAAAATTAAAACTTTGACCACTAAGGCCACCCAAACGAAATAGAAAAAAAAGAAGAAGAAAACTTTGATGAAAATTCAGTATTTTTAATAGTTTTTCCACTAAATGTTATTATCAGTTCAAATTCACACTTTAGAATTTAACGTTAAACACACAAATAACACTGAAAACCGCTTTTTTGCGTTCTATCTAACTTAAAACACATACAAATCAGATGTAAACAAATGTATTAGTTCCTCGTGATGACGCGGACACCCCGCTCATCGTCGCTTCCGCCGCCATGTTACCAGACAACCTATCTATCTAAGGACCTTGGGTATAAATGAAAGAAAGGCCAGGTTTTTCCAAGTTGGGCTTAAAATTTTTCATCATAGCTTCCTCCGCCGATATTATGATATTTTTGTACCTTTTTATAGTTTCGAGTTCCAATGACACGGTCTTAGATAGAGATTAAAAAACCTTCTGTTTCAGCGTGAAATTGCCTTTTCTCTAACTAATTCATTCACTATCTATGAGTGGATTTTGAAGTGCAGTAGGATTATTATTATTATTATAAATTGAATTTTGTTGATGCCGTCTATTTGTAAAAACTTAAGAAAACAAGTAGTCAATATTGGAATATTGGGATTATATATTAAACATTTTCTAGTCTTTGTAAAAGTTAAACCTCTCAGTTAAAGTGGAACTATTTTAAAATTACTTGGGAGCGTTAGAGCATTGCAAGCAGCTTTTCTTTGAATAAAATTTAATTTAGTTTGGTATTTGCAATTAATTATTTCTGTTTCTTTGATGTGAATAAGAAACAATACAACAAAAATGAAAATTATTATACGATAAAACTTATTTTAAACCTTAATAGCAGATAGAAAATAATATTTAAAGGTAGGGGAGAATGGAGGAATTTATGTCACTTAAGCTAGATTATGTTTGGTTAATAAAAGACAAACGAGGAAACTGACTCTGTCAAGATCAGATCACATACACGCGACGTTATTGAACATATTTTATATACAGGTGACACATGATATAAAAAGGTAGGCGACTGAAACGTGTAGCTTAGATAGTTTCAAATTACGTTTTAATTTATTGAATTTGTTGTGCCCTATTTATTTACTGAAACACCAAAAATGTTTAATAGTTTTATTAAAGCGAAGCAAAGCAAAACAGTTTGCCGGCGTACAGACACGATTAAAATTGAAAAAGTTTTATGCCTCCGCTGGGATTCGAACCAGATCTTAATATTCAGTGGTAGTGAGTACCCTTTCCCCTTATAACACCCTCCCTGGTCTGTGAATCACAGAAGATTCCAGACTATTACTACTAACATAAAATTGAATAAGTTATATGACCGAAGTTGGTGATAGAATTTCAGGTCCCCTGTAGCGCAATTGGCAGCGCGCTTGACATGTAATTAAGAGGTTTTGGGTTCGATTCCCAGCGAAGGCATAAAACTTTTTCAATTTTAATCGAGTCTGTACGCCGGCAAAAATGTTTATCAATTCAAAGCAAAACAATTTAAGATTACAATATCGTGAATAACACACAAGGCTTAAGATATAAAAATAAAGTTATAATATTAGTAAATTTAGATAGTTTTCAAGTAAGTTCAAGAGACGCAATTTCCGTTTTACAGTGAACTCAGACCAAAAGAGAAATAAACCATTTAACAAATAAGTGAACATACCAATATCACTTACTGGCTGGAAACTGCTCTGGTTCCGAGATTGTGTTTTTATATAATTTAAAGAGACTTGAGAGACCAAACGAGCAGAGGTTACCCTTACACTTAAATACGGTAAACAACTCCACTGAGTAAGTGTTCCTTTGAGATTTTATAGTGTTTTGTAACCCCTACCAAAATAGAGAAGGGGCTCCTTTTTTCTGTGTCAGGAGTTATTAACATTAGGAGAAAAGCTTCTTAAATGTACTATTGAAAATGGAACCCTTTCTTCATCCAATTACAAACAGTTATTTTTATAAACATTTGCCTGCTGACTCCTCCTACGAAACTATAGAAATGTTCTTGTCCTCGTTTTATGCACTATATTTCCACTACACCTATTTTTATCAAACTTATCACACATTAAGAGTCTTAACTTCACAGCGAAGTATTAGATGAGTAATCCATCCTTAAGGATACCAATTCATATCCGACAATATCATTATGTTATATCAATTGGGGATTTAAAAAATACCTTATTTTAGTACCTATGTTCGTTTCAATTCGCCAGAAAGTTAAGAGAAAAGAAGGCAAAAGCGTTACCGTTCAATTTTAGCATGATTGCAATTTCAATAATAGTTGTAGGCGTTCGGCTGACACCAAATAACTCTAGTAAAATTAAATTAATTAGGTATTAATTTGATATTATTCGATAGCTAAAGACTAAAAGTTCAAACATTAGACAGGTGACCATCTAAAACTAGCAATTAACACACTAGACGGCACACATTACACTGGTCCATCCACATTATCGAAATTTATTTTAAACTTTGGTCGTTTCCTAATTGTAATTACGTAATTATAATGTTTGGCTGCTTGGAGACTGCCGATGCCCGAAATTGAATTAATCTTTGGTCGCTTTAAAAAGTCCAATTCTAAGATTGAGTAAAAATATCGACCATTGCATGTTTTCGAACTTTGTGCCCGAGACTATGGAGACAATGATGTTTCTAACACATTTTAAAACCCCTTTACAGTTTCAATCCTTTTTTACAGATCCACCCAGGTTACCCGTGAACACAACTGAAAGACATTACATGCGAGAAGAAATCGTCTATGGTTACATTGGTGGAACTGTAAACTTAACTTGTGAAGTGGAAGCTGAACCGCCACCCAAGTTTACGTGGTTTGAAAAAAGCAACAGGAAAAAAATAGGCGAAGTAATCACTAGTGATAACCCTAACCTATCTGTACTCATGGTAAGTATTATAGGATTTTAAGATATACAACTTCTTCCATTCACAAATTATAAAATCATTTTGGATCAGACCTAAAACATTAAATTTGTTAGTAAGAATAATTTTAAGGAGCCGCGAGAGCAGGATATTCAAAAATTCAAAAAGAATTCGTCATAAAAATATACACAATTTGTTTTATTTTATATTTAATGGACCGACTATCTGCCATCTTAATTTCAATAACTTAATCTTAAACGGAAAGCTTAGACAAAACAGATAATCAATGAGGTATAGTTTGTGCTTCGTATTGCTGTCGACCCGAATGATTGGCTCGAGCTCTTAAAACGCAGTTAAGACACGTCGCCCCCATTTACCCTTTTAGTTATTGAAGAATAAAAAATTATTCATTGCTACACTGCCGTCATAGTGAAAAACGCTATAAAGTAAGAAATCAAGTTTTGAAGAAAAACGGCGTTGACATTTTTATTTTATTTTGTAGCCATATAATATTTTTGTTAATTTTTTTAATAGATTTATAAAATATAAGGTCTAACTCTATATTTTTAGTCAATTTAATTGGTACTAAGTGTTTCTAAAAAATAATATTAACAAAAATGCGTTTCTTCCTAGTATAACATGACATATTATCACATGTTTGCTAAGCAAGAACGCAGTATTCCTCTCTGTTACTGCGTTATTGACAAGTATTCTTTGATGTGCCGCCACTATGGTAAATGGGATTCAAGGCTAGTTTTACCTAATTTTTTTCATAATACTGCATGATTTTAGAAAAAATCCAAGTTAAAACAATAAAACTTGATATATAATGCAAATGTGTTTAAAATATAAAATATTGGTACCAATAAAAAAGTTATCACTAATTAGATATTGTGTGTAATTCTAATGTAAAAAAATTATAGAGGTGCTTACTTTTTCAAAAATGGCCTAATGTAAAAATATGTTGTTAAATCGGATACACATTTAGGGCCCTAATGGTATACTTGTAAATAGTTTTGTATTTTCTTCAGGTATTTTTTCATATTGCAAAAGTAACAAACTAGCGAAACTACAGGTTTTAATAGGTATAAAATTTATTAAATAATACAATACTTTTTGTTATTAATCAAATGATTCGTTTAAGTCATTTGATTGAGAATTGTCTTCTAAATTAAACCAAAATAGTTTTGTGCCTTCCTTCATTAGGGGACAAAGTATTTTAATAATTGTTTTCTTCTTTAATTTATTTACTCCCCTAGCAAATTCGCCATAAACACAATAGTAAAACTAGCATCAGCTTTCGAAAATAGAAAATTGAATTGAAATACTACCTAGTGTATTATGTTTTTAATACTGGTACTATTATTTAAAAAATAACAAAAAATCATATTAATTTCTATAAAATAAAGTCTAAATGAAAATCACTAAAGGTGAATAATCAAATTTACCCATTGTAGTGACACCGTTGTCTAAAATTATGAACAACCAATATCTTCGCATATTACTCTTTGCTGATATATAATTAGTTTATACATGGTGACCAAAAACAAAGCAGTGTTGTTTTGGGGCAATTAGGTCCAATATTTAAAAAATGCCTGGACACGGAAATAAAAATCTTGAGATGTACAAACTAACAATCAAATGCCGTTATTTAAATAAAAGTCAGTAAGAATTATGTTACTGCGTTCTTCATTATGAACATGACACAACTGCATTTTCGGTTAGCAAGCAATGACGTTTTTATATAAAAGAACTAATATTTTATGCAGTAACCACAGAGTTACTGCGTTTTTTTATTATGATTAACTAGGTACTGCACTTTTGGTAGTAATTGATGACTAATCAATCCAATTTTAGGATACTACTAATTTTCTTTTTTATTTTAAAAGAATAATATAGGATTTTTGAAAATGAGACCATGTTAGGAACATAAAAAACAATCCAAAGAATCACATTCAGGCAAAATCTGAAAATCGACAAAAATAGACTTTACTGCGTTTTTAACTATGACGGCAGCACGGGTAAAATAAAATATTTAAAATCGTTGGTTTAAGCAGTACATTCCTCAAGATTTTTTTCCTAACATTAAATCCTGAGACACACCTATGAGTGGCGCAGTAAGGCGAAAAATGAGAAGAGCGATTTTAGCATTGATTCGAGGTTGTTCGCTTGTATATTCCGATATACATTGTAACTGATACAATACAGGATCCCTGATTCCTTGAACTTCCTCTTCCTCCAGCGTGATACTGATTAAAGGTGATTAAATAGTTGCCCTTAATGGAAGATGTAACGAAATAATTTGTTTTAGCTAAAGATGACACATAAAAATATTGGGGACTACAAGTGCAGAGCAGAAAATCCGGCTGGACAACTCGACGTGTTATTTAAACTTCTAAATGGTAAGTTAAACCCTAAAAAATGGAAATTAAATTTTTACCATCAACTTTATTTAATTCCAATAATTATAATAATAATTTATAGAAGGTTCAAAATAATATTTTAAGGACTAAAGTACCTTTAGGGCGATTACATTATCGCCGGTGCAACATTTAGACACATTTAAGCTTTATTATTAATAAAATAAAAAACATTTTTTATCGACATTATCCTTTGAAGAGCTACATTTTAACCTGTTTTCTTTTGGTTTGTTTAAAAAAAAATTAAATGAAATATATAATTAGTTACGAGGGAGGTCTAAAGCGAAATCGCGGGTGCAACTGAATCGGCCCCACCTATTCAGATGTTAATACAAAAACAGCAAAATCTGTTGATTGTAAAATATTTATTATAATATGCCTGCATATTTTAAAGGACTATAAGTTAATCAACCAAAGTATGCCAAAAAATTATAAAGAAAAAAAATATACCATGATTTATTTACTTTTAAAGCAATCGCGGGTGCAACATCAAATTATCGCGGGTGCAACGTGTCTAAATTAAGTGCACATAAACCTTATTATAAGCACATTATGAACAAAATAGAAAATCCAACAATGTATATTGCGAATTAGTACAATTCTGTGTCACTCATGTTGGTTTTTTTTTCAAATACATAAAAAATTGCCGAAAATTCTATCAAATAATATTGATGTATTTGAAAAGGAGAATTGACGTAAGTGACGGAGAAGTGTACCAATTTGAAATATCTTAATTTTTATAAGCGCTACAAATATTTGAATATAAACTTAGATCCAAAAAAGCAGTTTTACTATTAATTAAGATCATTTTCTTTTTATTTGCATTAAGAAAAGTAACAAATACCGTGATTTAGAAATTAATGTCAAGAATCGTCTATAGTGGAATCGCCCTTTAGCGATTATTTTATTACAAAAATAATATACAAAATCAATTTAGCATCCCTCAAAATGACCAAATCAAAATTTTAATAAAGTTACAGCACTAGTGACGTGCGTATGGACATTTTTTTTTTAAATAATTACATCTAAAATACGCATTAGAAACAATATAATTACTTAAAATATCGACAGTTTAACTGCTCCATGTAAAAAAATATATACGTTAAAAGCAGTGGCGTACTGCATTTTCTGCTATAAAAATTATACATTTTTGACACATGAAAAAATAAAAAAAATCAATCGGGCATAAATAAAATTTTTTTTTAATTTGTCACATTGCAAATTTAATTTTATAGTAAAAGATTACAGTGCACCACTGCTTATAACGTATAGTATTTTTTTAGATTAAGCAGTTAAACAGTCAATATTTTTGGTAATTACTTTCTTATCGCTCGTATTTTATTTATTTATTGAAAATACACAATACAGGTTGATACAGAACATAATATCATTAACCCAATTATACAGGTAGTATTTATTAGGGGTGACCATTCATAAGCCACTGGTTGTATCAGTTTAATGAAATTTTGTATTCGGTCGTTTTGAGGGCTGCCAAATTGACGTCTGGTAATATTTTTGAAATAAAATAATCAGTACTTTACTCTTTAAATAATAATTTTAAAACCCTTACAAGTCAGCACGCCAATGAGCCATAGAAAAGTGCGCCCTAGGATCATACGTAACCACATCAAAATTCAAAACAATCGACTTAGAAACACCGAAAATATAAACTTGTTTCCATCATAAGTGGGACACCCTGTATATAACTAAATTTTTTTGGAAACTTTTATTTTGGGTGTTTCGCTGCGGTTATGGATTTTTTGTTCTATTAATGACTATCAAAAAATGAACTAATATTATTATATACAGGGTCATCTAACCTGGACTGAACAGGGGTAAATTGGTCCATGATTTAACCAATTAGGTGAATTTTTGTTCAATTTTTTTTTCTGTCATCGTTCGCAATCGAAAAGAAATAGACCATAGTACTAATAAGCTGGAGTTTCCTCCCATACCTTTACCTAATTTTGATTGTACCTCTTACCAATTGTTGTTCTTTAAAGACACTATTAATAATTATCTCTTACATGATAACGATAATGAGACAATTCTTATTAGAGTTCTCATCTGAATGAAAAATCGACCGTGATAAATGGAATTAATTCTTACGCGGTTTATATAAATAAAATTAATACATTCTCTGTTATTAATAATCACACGAACTTTCAGTAAAAACAATTATTCGAAATCATCACTTGGAATCATTACTTGAAATTATTACTTGAAATTATCACTAGAAATCATCACCTGATTATTGAAATCACTCGAGTACCAAGTACTCCATAATTAAAATAATGCGTTTTTTCCAATACTAAACATTATAGAAAGTAAATGGAAGTTTCTAATATAATAATTTATTAGGTTTAATAAAATTATAGAGTGATGATGATTTACGATTATTTTTCAAGTTTATCAATGTATCTAATAGCTCACCGACCGCCGATTAAATTTTAACTAATTAATGTTCACTAATAATACAATCATGATAAATAAATTTCCGAATTTTCTTGAAGGATCTCAGCCCAACCCACCGGACTATCTCAAATTTATAGAAGCAACTTCTGATACTTTGACAGTGGAAATTGACGGCCCGAAACCAACCGACGAGGAAATCAAATCAAATATGGTTCCCTTGGGATACCGTGTGGAATACAGAACAGCCGATAATGAGTCAGATTGGATAGGCAAAAGCTTTCCTTTGTCTGAAGGTAAACTATTGCTTTTTCCGATTTTTATGTTTGTCAACTTTAATCGAAGTTAAAACTTTTGAAAGAACAACTAAAAATATTTTCGTTAAATTTTATAAGTTTATATTTTTTGATATATTTACCTATTCTATCTTTACCTAAAATATTGACTTTTCTATCAATTTCGTAGTTATACCAGAAGTACTTAGCTGTTAATTTTATTATTTTAGATAATATATAAATTAATTTTTATTAAATTTCCTTATTTTTTTCGAAATTCAAAAAGTATTTAATACAGAGTGATTCAAAAGTACATTGACAAGGGATACGGTTGCCGACATTATTTTAAGGGAAAAGACTTTAATAAACTAGGTTCTTAAACGGTTTTGTTTCGGATATACAGGGTGTTCCAAATTTAAAAAAAAAGTAATAATTTTTAAATAATTAATAATCGAGTAGATATTTTTAGGTAAAATTTGGTTATTTAGGTGAGCACGTAAAAATGACTAATTTAAAAGTATAGTGCACTCTCAGAGATAACCAGTGGCGTCGAGACAAAATTATTCTTTATTTTTGATGACAATAATTATGTTACGCCACTGACTTTATTTTGATTAATATTTTTATGAATCTTTACTTTAATTGTAATAAAAACGCATTTTCGTGATACTTGAAATGGTTTAGGAGTAAACAAAAAATATCTACACTGACAAGAAGCAAATATTTACATCAAAAGTCAAATTATGATTCCAGAGTCTACTTGTAAAAAATTCTACATAATTATTGCTAATAATTTTGATCAGTGTAAGGTATAAAAAATATTTATTCTTAAACCATCCCCAGTTTTAACCATCTTCGTATCTCTTACCGTTGTCGAGATCCCCATAATGTACGCACACGAATTTGTATATATATAAAATATCAGAGAATAGTTTTGTTTCGACGCCATTGGTTATTACTGAAAGTAAATTGTATTTTAAAATAAGGCATATTTACCTTATCATTTAATTTATCCAAGTTTACCTAAGAATCTCTACTGGATTTTTAATAATTTATTTCTCCCCATTTAATTTAAAAATTACTGCTTTTTTTAAATTTTGAACACTCTCTGTTTTGCAAACAAAGTTGTTGAAAAACGTAGTTTATTAAAACTTTTTCTGTTAAAATAATGTCAGCAATTATATCCTGAAGTTGGTCAAAGTACTTTTGAATCACTCTGAATAACAGGTGAAACAACTTATCCAAATTGTTTTTGAAAAATAATCATTTAAAAATGACACCTATAGCACTTTGACAGGCTGTAGCACAATCTTATAAAAAACTTCTTTCACGTTCCTATTTTGAATTTGTATTATTTATTTAAAAAATTAACTTCCGGTTAAGTGACGGATGTCCGGATCCACCGAAAAATAGAATTAGAAGCTTGTAAATTATTACCTTTATTTGATAAATATTCACTTAAAATTTAATTTAAAATTTTTCTATTCCAGCGAAGACCTACAGCCTAACCCAGTTAGCACATACCACACAATATGAAGTAAGGGCCGCTACAGAAAACCCAGCTGGTTTAAGTGATTTTACCAACACGTCATTACTCGAAACAGAGCCTAATGCCGCAAGCAACTTTAAAAATAATTCCCAAACAACATTTGTAGCTAGTTTTGCGTTTAGCATTTTAATAATATTCCTTAATGGCCTCCTTGACAGCCATATTTGATGCTGAACAAAAGATTATTTATTTTTTGATTTGCTAGGATAGATATCAAATTATTCTTAATTCTGAAATCTTATTAATTTCACAAACAATTTTGACATATTTTTGATTGAGATCATAATTATAATTTTTTCAATATTTGTTGCATCTGTCTTAAGCTAAAATGTAAAAATTATGGCTGTTTTAGATCACTCGTTAATTCATGTCTTTTGGTAAATAATTGAAACCCTTGTTTTGTAAATTAAATCGAAAAATGCGCTAATACCCTTGGAAAATAATTATATACAGGGTCCTGCTTTTCATTTTCCGTCATTTTTTTGGGGGTAAAATTCTCTAGAAAAAAAAATGTTTGGGGGGGGGGGGGGATTTACAGATATCATTCATATTTAATCATCATGACGATATACAGGGTATTCTAAATAAGGATGCACTTGACAAGGATCTCGTAAACCATATAAGATACAGAGTTGATTAATTAGAAGAAGTTACGCCCTACAAAATTCTGTAACATTGTATTTTCAAATATAAAAAACTCCCATTCCTTTCGAAGATATTTGGGCAATTTTAGCGATTTCGTTTTTATTTTTTGTTACTCTATTTAAAATGTTAAAATAAATTCTCTATAAAATTTCACGTATATTTTGTATAAAATGTCATATGTTTAAATTTAATCATTTTTAAGATATTTGCGTTTAAAATATGGCCTTTTCAGACTTTGACAGGCTGTAGCATTGGAACGGCGCATCTTAGATAAAAATGGTTTCACCTCCCTGTCTTAGTTTTTAATACTCTATCCAAAAGTTGCAACTTCCGGTTTAATATGTTAAACGGTAAAACAAATTTTTTGGGTTTAACATGTTATGTCGGAAGTTAGTATCTTTGTATAGAGAGAAAAAAACCAAGTTAGGGAGGTGAAAATCATTTTTCTCTAAGATATGCCATTCCTATGCTATAGCCTAAAAATGCCATATTTTAAACGTCAATGTCTTAAAAATAATTAAATTTAAACATATGTTTTTTTACGGTATTATTGGGTATAACATTCCGTAACTTTGCTTCCATTTGATCAATGCTGTATCTTTTATAGTTTCCGAGATACCCATGATGAGCATAGAATTTGGGGCACCCTGTACATACAACAGCTAACCCTCTTTTTGGAATTTTTATTATTAGGAAAGATGCAACAAAGTTAACTATCTTGTTTACCAGAAAAGTTCAAATTATTTTTGTTTATTTTAAAGCCAAATTACGGAAAGTTTTAATATTCCAAACACGTTACTGAATTAAAAATATGATACCAATTAATGTATCTACAATAAAACAAAAAGACTGCTTTATGCTAATTTGTATATTATAAAAATTTAATTAAAAAAAATTAGAGTCGTATAAATTTTGATTTTGCTTTATGTAGAGTTGGTAATGTTAAAAGCGTGGTGTTATTAAAAGCAGGCGTACATTTTCTGCTTTAGTGTAAATTATTGCTTGGAATTAATTTTCGGGTGTCATAGAATGCAAATTTGATAAATTTAAAATGATTAATTTATCAAAGCCTTCGAATTGTTTGTTAATATAAATTGCATAAGTATAATTATACGTTGTAAATAATATAAATTACCTATCATATTAAAATATTCTATTTAATTGTTAAATAAATGTTATAAAAATATTTTAAAATAATTTTAGTTACAGACCATATTTAAACCTGAATATGAATTAAAAATTTAATAATAAAAGCACTTTATTAAAATTGCCGTTAGGCTAAGTTTTCTAACCATTTTACCATTTTTTATTTTGAGTATTGAAAAAGCATCCTCGACTCCTTAAATGCGAATAATAATGTAATTTTTCTGGTCGCGTATTCAAGAGTATAATACCAATACTTACACAGCAGTATTTGCCAATAGCCGCTATTTATGACACATCGTCTCAGTATATATTATAGAGATATTCTGCCAAACAACGAAATCCCACTTAACGATATTTGAAACGTAATTTTCAATCCACACAAACAATTTTATAAAAACCTGTTTCACATTATGCAGCAAGTATAAGTTTTTCCAGCGAATCGAAAATCCTCTTTCAGGCATCAGCCCGTGCCAAAGTCTAAGCGCCTTAAAAATCGATTAGCAAGATTTTGTTGGTTGGCAAAATGTCGCCAATGTCAAACAACGATAAAAATAGAGGTTGTCAGGCCGAAAAATACCATTTTGAATGAACCGTAATGTGCAATATTTCGAAGCAAATTTTTATTGAGATAACCTAATAATTTTCCTTATTATGTTGGTTTGCACGAAGATCTTATTCTATTTTATGCTAACAATTTAATCGTTATTTTTTTAACGATATGAATATTATTTTTTTTAAAGTATAATATGATAATATGTTATTATTATATACCAAGTGGTGCATCATGGCTTAAAGCATAAGAAATCTCATGCAAGTATTAGACTGTCTAAATATTTGCTTTCCTGTTGACTTTAGAACGGGGTTGTAGGGAGATTTTTTAGGGTCTCTGTGTGGCGAGTGCATGAACAATTTGAATCTAACTTATATGAATAGGATTGCGGTTGGTATTTTTTTGAGCTTTGCCACCTAGCAGATAACATCCGTGACCCCTGTTCTCGCCCGTTGGTCCTCATTTCTGACGTGGTCGCGAAGTGACACACCGAGCATCGATCTTTCCATCTTGCATTGTGTTATTCTAAGCTTCTTTGCAGATGTGACCGTCAGAGTTAAAGTTTCGGCGCCGTAGGTCATAACCGGTAGAATGCACTCGCTGGGCTGGGGCTGAACTGGGCTGGACATGTAGCCCGCATAACAGATGGACGATGGACAAAAAGGCTGCTCGAGTGGAGACCAAGGGCTGACAAGAGAAACAGGGGAAGACCTCCCACGCGATGGACGGACGATATTAAAAGGATAACTACAAACTGGATGCAGAGCACTCAAAATAGAGGACTTTGGGCAGAAATGGGGGAGGCCTATATCCAGCAGTGGATGCAAAGGGCTGATTGATAATGATGATCATGCGGTTGGTATTTCATTGGAATTCAACAGGTGATCCTACGGACATCAGCATAGTAATAGTTTTTTACCTAGGTACAGCTCGTACAATATAGCTTGAGCTGGGTGCGCAGTAAACAGGTGGGAGGAGCTAGCCGAGAGCTCATTATTGTGATGATCTTTGAAACGCACACTTCTGTACAGTCTGTCAGAAAAGTAGGACGTTCATTGGAAAAAAAGTTATTACTATATTTATTTGTAATAATGCCTTTTAAAAGTAAAGTCTTAAACCGAGTATTGAGCGGTCAAAGCCGTGAAATAGTTTATAATTTAATAAAATTTATGCAACAAGAGGCAGATACAGGAAGACCAGAAATTGATATCAGGAAGGTTCACGAACGTGTTTCAGCCGCTACAAAGATTAGTCTAAGCGCAATTAAACGAATTAAGCAAGAAGCCAAAAATATCGAATCCGGAGCAGTTAAATCTTTTTCCACGCCAAACAAAAAGCGTGACGGGGATGAGGTGAGGATGAAACGTATATACATTCATCACATACACACCAAAAAGCTTGGAGCGATGAAACAGACGAAGGCGTAAAACAACCTGTATCAAAGGGCACACGCCTAATAATCGTAAACGCTGGAGGAGAAGATGGTTTTGTGCCAAATTCATACGTCAGATGGAAGTCACACTGTAGTACTGGGGATTACCACAATGAAATGAACTACGAAAATTATGAAAAGTGGGTAAAAAACAACCTAGTGCCGAATTTACGCCCGAACAGTGTAGTAGTAATCGACAATGCGCCATATTATAATAAGCAAATAAATAAGTGCCCTACATCTGTAACAAAAAAAGAAGACATGAAAACGTGGTTACGTGAGAGAAATATTCCATTTGACGAAAAAATGTTAAAACCAGAACTCTACAGTTTAATTAAAATGAGGAAACCAAGGGAGAAAAGTTATAAGATTGATGCAATATTTTCCCGTGCGGGGCACACCGTGGTTCGACTACCTCCGTACCACCCTGATCTATGATACATTTGATGACTCTGATGATTATGCAAGCGAGGGTTCTCTGTCCGGAATAGAAGAATTAGACAGATGAAACTGATAAATATTATATAATAGTCATACATGTACTTTTAAAACTTAGACTCTTAATATGTTATGTACATACATCTTTAATTATATAAAGCCGAAATTGTGTCGGCCATAATAAAATTATAAAAAAAACAGGGATGCGAAGTAATAAATGCTCATTAAATATGGAAAACCCATTACTGAGGATTACCAACAATTTAAACACATATGAATAGATGCAAATATGTATATTGTTTCGAGAAAGGGCAGCCATAAAAGCATAATAAACACATAATTAGGCCACATTATGCAAAAAGCAACTAACCCTCAATGTATCTAAGTTTGCATGGTCAAAATATATAAAATAATTTTACTGTTAGAATAATAGAATTACAATATAATTTACATATTGAATAGTTAAGTTTAGTGTTAAAAAAATTTCCGATAATTTAAATTATTATAAAAATAATTAAAAGGAATTAACTTTGTTGGTTGGTTGATTTTTGCATAACAGGGCCCAATTAGCAAACATGATTAGCAGTCACTACGGCTTTGTCAATCAAATCCCACTTTTATTTTCTACGCGGACTGTACTTTACTAAAATTCGGTATTAGGTATCTCTGTCGTACACTGACTCTCCTTTTCTTTCTTCTGCGCATCTCAGGGCTCATGCTACATTGCATGACCTGTACCTAATTTAACCCGTAACTTGTACAGAGTCACTATTAGGACATAAGTCGTACAGTGGGGTCTGTAAGACACCTAGCCATATATACATCTATATATTTTTGTAAGCGTGTAAAAATGGTCAGGCTATAAATATACATATATTGGGAGTTAGCTTATGTAAAAATTTTATGAAATAAAGTCATATTTGCACGAAAATGTTTATTTAATTTTTGAAAAGTAAAAAGTAGTACATCTTTAATATTTACATGTTTTTTCTTTCAAAATGTAAAATAAACACAAACGATTTTTATCTGTAAAGAAACTACATGAACAACAGTAAAATGAAAAAACATTCATACATTTTTTTCACGAATTACAAAAATAACAAGCTTCATTTTAGAGGTCATTTTTACACTCTTTACGTAGGAAAGGTGCACTCTAAACATATTGGGTTTTTACACATAACACATAAGTATTGGGTTTTACGTATAAGTCTTTTGGGACACAGTTTCTTCAAACTGTTTGTCACCATACCGAACACATTTGGACGGCCCCGGAGCAGAATCCATTATAAACGTTTTTTTAAAAGTTATTTAACCCATACAAAGGGGTCTCACAGACACTTCCGTACTTTAAACCGAAATGACTTACGCGTATGTTCATTTATATCGCTCAAAATCTTCAAGCACATTGCTGTCTGCCCTACTTAAAAGTAGATGGAAGGGCAGAATGATATAAGAAAAAGTTGAGGAGCAGCTGAGCGGTATTTATTGACAAGTGTCTTCCAGACCCCATAATACGGGTTACGGGATAAGTTACACAATGGAAGAAAAAGGCACCATATGATAAAATTATACTATGCGGGGAAAAGCTTAAGTGTTTTATTTGATATGTTTTCCGTTTATTTCCCTGATAAACCCATTCCTACCAATACGGCAATACAAAAAGTTATTACTAAGTTTTAGGCGAAAGGCACTGTTATAAACAACTGCAAATTCACAGCACATAATAATCATTAGAGAGTGAAATGAAAACTATGATAGAGATCTTAATATTTTACTTCACGTCAAAGAAAATAAAAATAACAGCACTAGAACTCTCGGACAAAAAGTAGAAAAACATAACATCACAGTATTATTTAATAGGTTTTATTGTAAGTAACATAATTAGTTTTCTATGAAAAGATCCGTTTTAAAAATAAAACTCGTGTTATTTGAAAATATAAACTAAATCCAGTGTAAAATGTATCTGTTAAAATTTTTAAAAATTCAACCGTTTTATTTACAATGAAAAATCATAGGTTGGCAAGTCCATTTAAAGCTGGTGTCCGCAGCATCACCTGTTGAAATCCAATGTAAAACCAACCGCAACTAATTTAAATAAGTTAAGATCGGGTTGTATAAACTTGTTCAAACTTCGCATGTGCACTCACCACACAGATATCCTAAAAAAGTCCCCTAAAACCCTGCTCTCAAATTAACAGGGGAGCAAATATTTGGATAATCTAAAACTTGCATGGAATTGCTGATGTTTCCAACCACGATGCACTATCCGGTATATTACAACCTACATCGGTGAAACGTGGCTACTTACCTTCATAGGCTACTCTATAAATATCGTGGTTCGCGCTTCTTCGAAACCTCACTTGATTAAGCAACATGGTAATAGCATTATTACCTACTAATTATAGTATATCTGGTGTATTTTATTTTTTGGGCCCATTAAACTCTAGTTCTTAACATATACCTTATATTATAATAAATTCCTCGCCACTCTATTGGAACATTAATGAAATACTTCTCCCTTTTCAGAAACCTTGCTATTTAGGAGCATCGTATGTCAGAATATTCCACTTATATTTTGTCCTTACAATATTTATCTTAATTGATTGTTAGTTTTAAGAAATTATTTTAAAAAATTTTCTAAAACATGGTATATTAAATATACCTATAATTTAAAAATGTATACTAAAAAATAGCTCTAGAGCGCAAGTACTAGAGTATTTTTATATGTATATGTGAACTCAGTGAGTATACTTTTATAAAATAACATTTTATATACATGATGTTATTAAATTGATGCATTATATTTAAATTTGTGACACCTTGAATGTCCTAGTAGAGAAACATTCTATACTATTTCTTTTTTAATCGACCCTAGATCTAAAAATTTGAGAAGGTTTGTTAAATAGTACCAAATTTGTGGCACGCCCATGA
Organism: Polydrusus cervinus; assembly: GCA_935413205.1. Lineage (NCBI taxonomy): Eukaryota > Metazoa > Arthropoda > Insecta > Coleoptera > Curculionidae > Polydrusus > Polydrusus cervinus. Next base: position 52,863,636 of record OW284514.1, read on the forward strand.
GTAAAAACCTTTTCGAGAGAGAAAGACGATAAACACATGGCCTTGTCGACTAAAAAAGATGAAAAACAATATCAAAAAAACAAATTGATATTTAATTTTTTTTTCTACGTCCACATGAATATTGTCTATTTTCTTCCTCCAAGCGACTGGATAAATGGGCTGTACCACTTAACTAAACCTATATAATTTCATATCCACCCTTATTAGGGGGTGAAAATGACCAATTATAGGGGTCAGATCGGTATAATGACAAAAAAACAAATTTACGAGTTGGTTGATGATACTTAGCCAAAGTAAAATAAAGAATATATTTCAAAATGATGTAAATCTGTCAAATTATAATAGTTATTTTTTTATTTAAATCATTATATTTGTCTCATATCTTGATTATATACAAACTTTATGCAATTTCTCTTTGCACGAAATGGTGACAAATTTGAAGATATGAGACATATAATGTATGTTACCTTACTAAAGATAGGTGTACTGCATCAAGATCAATAATGCGAAAAAATACACTTCAGCACACCAACACATCAAATTGACGATGGTTTAGAAATAGTATAAGTGATGAAAGTGATACTTTTTAAACGAGGAGACATTTAGCACGACGCGTCAGCCGAGTGCGGAAATTCTTCGAGTTTTAGAATAATCACTTTCACACGAGTAATGTACACTATTTTTCCTACTACCACAAAGAATTATTAAAAAAGCCTTTAATTTGTGAAAAAAATATATCAACACTAGTGTTGAAATTAGCATACTTAGGATTATGTTCCACTTAATATCTGGTTTCATAGTTTGTCAATAGGCTTTTCCTTTATTTGTAGTTGAACTTTTTCATTTTTGAATATTTTATTCATCATAGAAAGAACTAATCCTGAATTGACTTCTAGATTAACCAGAATGAAAAATTATAAATTTAATCTAGGAAAGATGCATTAAACATAAATATAAAAAATCCACCCAATAAGAAACATTTTAATTCAAAATTATTTAATATTTTTATTAAAAAAAAAACTCAAACACTCCTGATGGGATTTGAAACGGTGACCTTGCTATCTGTCGGCTAGAGCTCTATTCTCTACGCTATCCATACCAAAAAAGATTTGTTGTTTTATATATGACACTTTCTTCAGCTCGACTTAATTTTTCTGGTAATAGATTTTCCAGTACTATGTTATTAACGTTTTTTATAATTTCAGATTGCATATTTTCAGACTCTAATTCTGAATTGAATCGACAAATACATGATAAATAAGTTAAATACTTTACAATTACTGCTTTATAAAAAAATTATTTTTAATAAACAGGGTTGGTCTGTCAAATTGGCACCATATGTTTAAATTAAATAGTGTGCCTTGTATTTTAACACTAGTGTTGAAATATTTTTTTTTTCAACACGCGTGTGATATTCAGCGGTTTCGAGTCAAGTTAATTGTGTTTTTTTCCCATTTTCATAGGTGGTCGTAGGAAAAATACATTGTTCATTTTTAAATATAATAAATATATTGCTTTTTGTCTGTTGGTATTGAAAATGCCGAATATGAAAAGATAGTCATAGTCAAAGTTAATTTGTGTAAATAAAGAAATGGTTCAAATTGACCAATATGTTTCAGAACCAATGTGGTTCATGAATTTGGCAACGAAATATATTTTTTTTCAATTAGGTTTTCATCATCTTTCTCCCATCATGTATTTCACAAGTTGTAATACCTAATTTAAAAATATTTTTTTAAAATTTTTGTAATAGGTTCGTAAGTTTGGCCGTAGAGAAAATATACTGTTAAACGCCTTTTTACATTAGGTGCAATTTCACGAAGAATTTCCTGAAAACATGTGCTTGATCAGCTGATGCAAGTTTTCGCATTTAAAACGACCATTTAATTGCACTTGCAACTTGCAATTGCACGTAATGTAAGACGGCCTTTACTCGAGTGGATTGTCCATATCGCCCTCGTACTTTCTCGTGCGATATGGACATCATATTCGCTCTTATTTTACGATAGTAGTTTGTACAACGAGAGTAGATATGATAGCACGAGGAAATAAATTCCACACAATACACTTGAGTTACGATAAGTGTTTGTGTTATTGACTTGATTATTAGCAACCTTGTTAAAATAAGCTTTCAAATTATGGAGCTAAAAAGGTCAAAAATCCAAGTAAGTGGCTATGCTAAGAAAGAATATTTATAATTAAAATTAGGTGAAAATATAGCATACTATTAATTTTTTGTTAATGCATTGTTGATGTGCCCAAAAACATAAAACATATTCATCAGCATAGAGTAAATAGTTTTTTAAAGGCATGGGCTACGTAAGTATCTGATTTATGCTAGTTTCGCTTTAATTATAAATATGTCACATGTCAAAAAATGACAGATACTGGTGGTACTACTTTTCAAAAGGGTAGTCTTCTGAATATACCTTTTAAAAGGGAACTCTTTCTTCAACCAAATACAAATAAATAACGTTATGATCATTTTTATGCGTCAGCGTTCATACGGAACTAGAAATATCTTGATCATTGTTCAATATACAGGGTGGCCCATTTGTCTGACAAAGTAATATACTGTCTCTACTATTAAAGATATCAAAAAAAAGTTTTTATAAAAGTTGTGAGGTATAAAAAAATATATGTTTTAAAATTATTTTTAAACATACAGGATGGTCCAAAAAAGTAGGACAATAAAAATATACATTTTTTTAAATAGAACACCCTATATATTTTAGCATTTTTTGTTTCCTTACAAAATTGTCCATATGACGCCATATTTAGTTTTTTAATTTTTTGCAACGTTTCCAAAAAAAATGCAAAATTCTTAAAATTTTGGAAAAAACATGATAGTAAAAAATTACCTGTATTTTTCAATAAGAGTATCGAAAATCGAAAATTTCTTTTAAGCTCTTAAGTTTAGGGATAGATAAACTGTCTTAAATCTTAAAGTACCGAAAATTTTGTACAGGGTGTTTTCTGTTGACATCCAAATATACAAAATTTTAAAATACAATAACTCTGTTTTTTCAAATGAAACACCCTATATTTATTAGGCTCGTCTGATAGATATTGTAAGTATCTTTTATTATTGTTAAGTCATACCTATACCTAAATTTACTAGTTTTGTCAATATTTCGATTTTTATTTAAATTTTGGTGAAAAAAACTATAATTTTTATTTTTCTAGTAAGCCATGACCAGCAAACTAAAAACAAATGTAATTAAATATTATCCCATATTAAAATAAATTGATAACCATAGTTAGTTACGTATTTATTTAATTTAATAAAATTTTGTTTTTATTACGCAACTGGATATTGAAAATAAGTTTGCAAACATTATAAATATAAATATAATAATTATAAATATGACATTATATTCAATTACATTTGTTTTGACTTTGCTGGTCATGGCTTACTAGAAAAATAAAAACTATAGTTTTTTTCACCAAAATTTAAATAAAAATCGAAATATTGCCAAAACTAGTAAATTTAGGTATAGGTATGACTTAACAATAATAAAAGATACTTACAATATCTATCAGACGAGCCTAATATATATAGTGTGTTTCATTTGAAAAAACAGAGTTATTGTAATTTAAAATTTTGTATATTTGGATGTCCACAGAAAACACCCTGTACAAAATTTTCGGTACTTAAAGATTTAAGACAGTTTATCTATCCCTAAACTTAAGAGCTTACAAGAAATTTTCGATTTTCGATACTCTTATTGAGAAATACAGGTAATTTTTTACTATCATGTTTTTTCCAAAATTTTAAGAATTTTGCATTTTTTTTGGCAACGCTGCAAAAAATTAAAAAACTAAATATGGCGTCATATGGACAATTTTGTAAGGAAACAAAAAATGCTAAAATATATAGGGTGTTCCATTTAAAAAAATGTATCTTTTTATTGTCCTACTTTTTTGAACCATCCTGTATGTTTAAAAATAATTTTAGAACATATATTTTTTTATGTTTTACCTATCTATTATTGATCTATAATACCTTAGAAACGGAATATGTTATGATAGCAATAATACCTGCTATCACACCTAGGGCATTATAAGCGGGCATTATGATAATGCCCGCTTATATTACCCTAATGCGCTAATATGGAAATTTTATTGCTTATCCAATTTTATTTCTCTCACAATAAAGATCAAGTTTATACAAAAAATAATTTTTTCTTTAAACAATACTAAAAATTAAACTTTATTTCCAAAATAAAAATTACAATTTTGAAATGTCCCGGAAAATGTAGCTGATCCCACTATAGAATGGTCGGTGTTTTTTGTGATGGTAGCAGCGGTGGTAGCACTAACGCTATTTTGTATAGAAGAACAGTCTATTAAAGAATTTTCAATAGTCGCTACGGAATTAACCTCGGAATTAACTGAATTGGCAATCATTTTGGCTATTTTGTTTTTGGATGAAATACTTTCTTCTATATATCCTTCAGCTACTGAAGAGCTTTTCCATTTCCCATGTTGTTTTAGCGTTTCAAACGAAGCACCTGCCTCAACAAGTAAAGTTGACGATGTGCGACGCAAACAGTGGCCGGTGTAAGCTTCTGCATTATCCAGTTTTAAAAATTTTGCGATCAATGTTGGGACGCTTCCTATGGTATTTTTTCCAATGGGTTGTACTGTACATCGACCCTTTCTATAGGTAATAAAGAATCTTCGCTCCTTTATTCCAGCTGGTCTTAATGTTGTATACTTTTTTATTAAATTTAAAGCGCCTAAATCTTCTTCGATGATAGTAAAACTTTTTGAAGTTGAAGTTTTAGTTTCTGGTACCTTTATAACCAAGACTGTTCCTCTATCTTCAATGTCATCAATGGTCATTTTGACCAACTCATCTCGTCTTAAACCTCCAAAAACACCCATTACCAATATGACTTTGTGTACCAAGTAGATATCATCAGGAGCCTTCTTAATAAATTTTAATATTTGTTCTCCTTCCAAAACTTTAGACTTCTTCGGGACGTATCCTTTCGACTTAACTTTTAAAAAAGATATGAGACGATGGTATTGCGAAATGTCTATATTTTCATAGACCATCAACGTAGACCTTAGGGTAGAATACTTGGTCCAGAGAGAGTTCGGACTGTATTTTTCCGACTAAAAATAATAAAGTTTGTTAAACATATGTATTAAAATAAAATCAATAACTTACCAGTTCCTGGAAATATGCCATTAAAACATTTTCGGTTATTTGAAGAATTGTGTTCGTATCTTTCCAAATACCAAATATGCCATACTCCCGATCATACTGTTGCCTTGATTTAACTGGCAAAAGATTTTCGGTCGCTTTTATGACCTTTTCTCTTATATTTTGTGGAATTTCTTCCATTTTGAGCAAATCGTTAAATAAAAAATGCCAACTGACTAACTGACAGAAACATCAAAGTCAAACTTAACACCAGTCATTATCTACTTACGTATACAGGTACAGGTGCAACTTATTTTTTATATTGCGAATAAATAATGTAATTAGTCATTGAAAAACTCTTTTTTAGGTAAAACATAAAGCATTGTATGCACCACGGGCTTTACTGGACTATAATGCCCATCAGGCAGAAACCTATCCCTCGGGCCAGAGGCCCTCGGGCTATTTCTACCTTCAGGGCATTATAGTCCCCGTAACGCCCTTGATACATAAATAGCTATTATACCTCACAACTTTTATAAAAACTTTTTTTTGATATCTTTAATAGTAGAGCCAGTATATTACTTTATGAGACACATGGGCCACCCTGTAGTGTTTTAACACCAATTTTCAATAAGCTCAATACTCATAAAAATTCTTTACACTGGCAGCGATGTTTTCATTGAATAATCCAATGCTGAAAGACGCCAATCCACCCCCGATATTGTAAGCTAGATTTCAAAAATACTTATAATGATGGTACAATAGGCATAAATCTGATACATATACAAAACTTTGCACCGAATTATATTTTCTTTTAAACACAGGGTGGCCCACTGTCAACGCAGCATTACATAGCACCTAAACTATTCAAGTTTTTAATACTTTTCAAAAACATAGTTATAAGGAGGCATTAGGTCTACAACTTTTTTTGTCCAAGGGCCCGTCCGTGCGCCGGATGCACTTACGCCAGGTTTAGCCCATTGTGCTCACCCTATTTGGTTGTTACACCCACTCGGTGATCCCAGTTCCTTACCTAGTTTGTGGATGTCCTCTGGTTCCAGTTTTGATGGCCCGATTATTCGTTGCCTTTTCCGATCTAGTGATTCGCAATGACAAACTATGTGATGAACAGTTTTCCTGTCTTGTCCCCATAATCTGCAGTCATTGTACAGTTGCATTATGTGCAGATGATTCTTAACAGCCATGTGGCCTGTCAGAATTCCTGTAGTGGTTTTCAGCTGGTTCCTGTTCATTTGAAGCAACTATTTCATAAGTCTTGGGTTTGGATCCCCAATGAATCTTTTGCTATGGTATAATCCCTGTCTGTTGCTCCAGTGGATTTTGTGTTCACTACTGTTTCATCGATTTATGGCATCTCGTACTTACTGTGCACCCCGGTACTCCGAGTGCCGGTTCTGGACCAATGAATTTTCTGAGCCTCTTTTTGCAAGTTTATCGACTTTTTCATTTCCTGTAATACCTTCGTATCCTCATACCCACTGCAGTATTACTTTGTTTACTTTTGCCAAGGCCTCCAGTTTCTCTTGACATTCCCATACCAGTCTTGAGGTTACCTTGTTACATATTAGCGATCTAAGGGCTACTTGGCTGTCAGAATATATATGAATCTGCTTATTGAGGTAATCCCTCCTATCATTACAATATGGCGTAGATTTCTGCTTGAAACACTGTGGGAGACTTTCCCAGAGAAAAAAACGCATTTTTCTCCTGTCTTAATCCGTGTATCCCCGCTTCGGTACCTTCTTTGGTTTTTTAGCCGCCTGCGTACTAGATTATTACCACAGGAGTAGTTTTTGGTGTTTTGTTTTCCATACGTTTCGTTCATCAATTACGACCTCATATGGTATGTCCTAGCGAAACCTTAGATTTATGTGTTCTGATCTCATTTTTAACTCAGGTCCACCTATATTCTCGCTTAAAAGTTCGTGTTCAGTTCTCTGCCTGTCTAAAAGAAAAGATCTATAACTTAAAATTATTTTAATTGAGTGTTCCAAATAGTCAGGGCATATACAATATACTTTTTTTTAGATAGAACACCCTATACCGGGTGACAATGAAATTACTACCCGGCTTGTCAAGTCCTTATAAAATAATACATTATTAGGAAATTTCGGTAGATTATATGGTTGCACTGTCAGCACATTTTCAATATTTAAACGTCTGACTGTCACTTTCGGTTGAACCGGAAGTTCACGCAACTTCGTTACTTCATATATCTTTATAAATTTGTATTTTACGGGGAATTGTTACTATTTTTACATCATTTTAGGTATCAGGTACGAATGAGTTTAACCATTTTAATTTTTTTAAACATTACATTAAATTTTGAATATCTTTTTGAAAAATGTTGATGTTTTTACAGGGTGGCGCACCGAAAACTTTCCACCCAGGTTTATTTTCTTGTTAATAAATAAATCAAAATTCGCTCGAACACGGGAACCTTAGTTCTCAGGGGGACATATTTTTTTGCTATTTTCATCCCCCCTGCTGGAACCCCCACGACGGGGTGGCTTCCACCCTTAAAATCTTAAATGGATAGGGGGGTCGAGTGACATCTTATTTTAAAGGGAATTGAATTGCCTTTCAACCGACCTTGCTCGTTTAAATCGAGTGACTATTTACTGAGAAATAGGACTAAAAAAAAATCAAGTAAATGTTGAAAATGTCCACCTCCAACCTTCATGCAATTGTAAAGGCACTGTTCAAAATGTTTGCTAACATTATGGAGCATTGCGGGAGTTATTTGTCGGCACTCGTACACTATTCGTTGTCACAAGTCTTCCAAAGAATTCGGTTTTAGACTTTAAATGTCCCCACAAAAAAAAGTCCAGTGGAGTCAAATCAGGCGATCTTGCAGGCCATTCAATAGGACCTCTTCTTCCAATCCAACAGATTCAGGTAAATTTCACCTGTTAAATTTCCAGGTATAAAATACGGCCCAATAATACGGTCCCCAAAAATTCCAGCCCACACATATAATTTTTCGGGATGTTGAGTATGCACTTCTCTAAAAATTCTAGGGTTGGAATCCGACCAATATCTGCAATTTTGTCGAGTGACAGTAACGTGAAGAAAAAAAGTGCATTTATCGGAGAAACAAATGTTGAAAATAAATTGTGGATTGCGCCTGATCATTTCACTAATTAATTCACAAAATTGCAAACGACGATCGTCATCATCTTCATTAAGTGAATTGAGTGAACCAGTTTTATTTTATAGGGATGAAACTTATACGTTTTAAAAGTACGCTGAACCGTTCTACGCGAAACATCCGATACATCTGACACTTTCCTCGTGCTAAGTGTGGGATCGATGGCAGTATGACCCAAAACTGCAACTTCTACAGCTTCATTTCTTACAGGATTTTTAACAATCCTTTTTTTGTTCATCACTGATCCTGTTTCACAAAATTTTGCCACCAATTGTAGCACGTAAGTATGAGACAAGTGGGCATTTAGATGCAATGCATTATACGACAGGGAGGCAGCTCAAGAACAATCGTTACTTCTAAAGAAAAGTGAAATAATTTTAACCTTTTCTTGAAGAGTATACGTCATTTTAATCAATTATTGAACACACTGATATGTAAGGCAAAATGAATTTTTATTCTTACTATGAATTTGATCGATGTCAAAAACAAACTAAGTTTTTTTGATTGAACAAGTCCTTTTATTAAGGTTGTATCCCTTTTTTGCGTATTTTATACCATTTAATTTGTTTACACTTAAGCACAAATTTTTTTACCATTTAATTTCTCGAAAGGTACTCAACCAAATGCAGGGCCGTAGCCAGTGGTTTTGAGCCAATTAAATTCTATTTGAAATAAGCTAATAGCTCGACTTTCCTTTTCATTTAAGATTTTAAGGGTGAAAGTCACCCCATATGCTCCATAATGTTCGCGAACATTTTAAGAGTGCTTTTACAATTGCATGGAGGTTGGAGGTGGACATTTTCAACATTTACTTGATTGATACAAGCGGTAACAAATTTTATTACTTTTAATTTTTTTTCTTTTTAGCCCTATTTCTCAGTAACTATTCACTCGATTTAAACAAGCAAGGTCGCGTTTGAAAGGCAATTAAATTCCCTTTAAAATAAGGTGTCACTCGACCCCCCTTTCCATTTAAGATTTTAAGGGTGGAAGCCACCCCGTCGTGGGGGTTCTAGCAGGGGGGATGAAAATAGCAAAAAAATATGTCCCCCTGAGAACTAAGGTTCCCGTGTTCGAGCGAAATTTGATTTATTTATTAACAAGAAAATAAACCTGGGTGGAAAGTTTTGGGTGGGCCACCCTGTATGTTAAATATTTGCGTAGTTTAGATGCTATGGAATCCTGCATTGAGAGCGGACCACCCTGTATATAAAATTAGGACAACTTCACTGACGGCTATTTTCCCCTTAGCGGTTTGTGTTATTTTTTAAAAACAGATTGTGATATCTTCATTTAAGTATGATTTAGCTTTACTGTTGTAAATGTTTATATATAAATATTATATAATTAAATGAAAAATAATATAACATGTTGTTGTGCCAATTTCCGGAACCGATTTGTGGGCTTTTAAATTATTGTAAATAACAAAAAGTATACAGCGTGTAGCAAAAGTTTTAAATATCTTACATATACCTACTGCTTATCAAAAATTAAAGTAACTGTATTTTTTATTACAACACTACAATGTACATATTATTATAGCTTCCATACTATTAAAAGTGCAACATTATTTTGTTAAAATCTGAATGTAAGATATTTTCTCTATAGTAATCGTACACGATGTATATTTAAGCTTAGTTGGAAAGATGCATTTATGTAAATAAAATAAAAAGATAAATAAAAAGTTGTTTTTCTTAACATGGTTGGAAGAAAGTGGTGGAATAATACCACGTAATCACAAGTGACTGAAAAGGTAAGTTTCCCTACATTAATTTAATTGTGTTATAATAGAATTAGCAACAGATAATCTAATTTTTTAAAACAGTTTTTAAAAAAAAGTATTCAATAAAAATTGAAAACGGTTGCCAAAAATGAATATTTAAAAAAACTATAAGTTAAGAAAAATAAAATAAAAGTTGATTTGCAAACTGTATTGTATCTAAAACATTTAAAAATTACCATAAAATACACAATATACATTTATTACAGAGAGATCCCTTTAAAACCCCTCTAGAAATAAGAGAGGTTAAATTAATTAATACAAGACAAGACGTTAAGGTGCGTGGCTTTAAGCCAGGTATTAATGGTGGGAATCTACACACTTCATCACTCGACTGTTCACCACACGACATCTCATTACGGACACTTAATCACGGCGACATCCCATCGCTACGACACTTCATCACGGCGACATCCTATCACTAAGACACTTCATCACATCCCATTTCATCACTACGTCAATTCACCACACACAATTTCATCACATCAATTCGAAAAGTAGTATAGAATTACCTTTCACGATTTAAATCATAGAATTACCTAGTATTTATTTATTTCTTAAATAAAACAACCAAATAGCATTTGACAAAAATATATTAAAATAATAGAAAATAGTATTATTTCCGTGACAAAAATTGCAATTACAAACAAAATAGAGGAAATGTTATACATAAATCAAAACAAATATGACAACGTTTTGAGAAACATGAGGCGATATTGGGTTTCATTATTGGCAATGATATTCTGTAGCCTAAGTTTTAATGATTTGTATATCGGCTTCATTGGGATGCGTTGTCCAGATATGTGTTGTAAATATTGCGCGTATGATAATTCAGTTTCTTTCACCAGGCCATTTAGGAATGTCCACAATGTAGGATGTGCGCATTGAAAAAGTGACTGCAAGCCATTATGCCATCTTTTAACACAGTTAGTTGTACTGGCAATTCCTTCGGCAGCTGCATTTCGTTGATTCCATAATAGCGCTGGAAATAAAGCGCCTCTCCTTCTTCCTCCACGCAGTTGGCGACCACGGATTAACGTGGTTTCAAAATAACCGATTAATTCTTCAACATCCTGGTGGTTATTTGGGAACGTCTCTGCCACTTCAAAAAATGCATCTTCAATTTCTTGCAGTGAAAGGAGTGATAGGGCACATAACATTTTGACACTTGTGGCTATGTCATACGTGTTGCTTTCATACATATTTTTTAATCTGAGCGCTCCAACTTTTTTTAAGACAGCTTGAGAGAGGTGGAAAAAACATCCAGATATTTGTGCTGTAAGAAATACTTCTTGGAAGGAATTCATTGCTGCCATCTCGAACTCTGTAAGAATTCTTGTTGGAGCTGCCTCTGGTATTAAATTCTTCAGAGCAATAAATAGCCTTGAATATATTTCCTGTGATTTTCCTGGTAATAATGCCAGAACGCAAGGCCCCGAGGTGCTTTCTTCCTGTACGTGAATACTGTATAGCTGAAAGTATAAGTCTGTAATAGTACTTTAAAAGTCCCATCGGCTAACCAGCAGGTTTTTCTTTCTAAAAATTTCAGCAAATCGTTTTTCCCCAATATAATAATAATTATTCTATCATTGTCTTCCCTGCCAGAATCAAAAAGAACGTATGGTGAATACATTTGTGTTATATCAAATTTCATATCTCTGGGAACTGGAGGGGAGTTCTCACCTTTTCCACTTCTTTGCAAAGTGCCAGCTAAAGTAGTTTTCTTTGGTAGACAAACCTTAGCACCATCTGAGAGGTTCTCGACAATTACAGCCATAGCTCGCTTGGGTGTCATACCAGGGCAGGTCATCAGTTCTTTCATTTCTGCAATGGCTTTGCTAGCCAGTGGTTAAAAAGGTGTAACACCATGCGTGTGATCGATAAAATGTTTAACAATTATATTCCCTCTTGTATGAATAATTGACTTGCATTTTGCTCTTTGATGCTTCCTGCATCGCCAGTGGGTAGTATTTTCAGATGCCACTCAATGTTTAATATATTCATGAGACTGGAAAATCAATGTCGAAACTCCCCGAGAAGTTGATCCAAAAGAAAACATTCCCTCTTCCATCTTCTCAAATTACAGTAAATGAAGGTAATACTGAAGAAATTATCGACTTCGAGTTATATTTATATAAAACACACAATACATAAATCCACTAAATAATCCCTCATTAAGAAAATATTCAAAGAAATTATTAAAATCCCCATTTTAACTGCTGGCCTAACAATACCTGGACACATCATTAATATTTTCACTAAAAGTGCGGTCTTAAAATCCTAATTACTTTGAATATTATTTAGTGTTATATGTCTGTCCCTACTATTTTCTATTCTTTGAATATATTTTTGTCAAATGCTATTTGGTGGTTTTATTTAATTGATGTGATGAAATTGTGTGTGGTGAATCGGCGTAGTGATGAAATGGAATGTGATGAAGTGTCGTTGTGCTAAGATGTCGCCGTGATGAAGTGTCGCTGTGATACGATGTCGCCGTGATGAAGTGTCCATGATGAGATGTCGTGTGATGAACTATCGAGTGATGGACTGTCGGGGAACGATGTGCACTACTGGGTCCGTATGCTTTAGGATGATGTAGAAAATTTGAAGATTTAACTTATGTCTAGTCTAAACAGTGAGCTAAGTCTTGTTTGGCTCCAGGCCTTTATGGCGCACCTACATTATTATTATCTTGGTGTCGTATTTATCATAATGTTAGAGTTCTGACATATCCTAAGCTGGCAATATTTAATATCACATAATAATAAATATATCTAAAATAAAATCACAAAAAAATATAGTTTGTCATAGGCATCTTTACGTTACTCCATCATATTTTTAAAGTATTATTAAAACAAAATAACAAAACACACATTGCATGGGTGTTGCTGCAATATGTTGTAATATTGCTTGACGTGGAATATAACTCTGTTATATTAAACAGACACTAACTCTGTTATATTACAACCAGAGACATAATCTATTGCATACTAATTACAATGCCATCATCACCAATACATACCTCCGAATGTCACATTATTTCAATAGAAAGAAACTTAGCGGCAAGCGGACAGAGTTGTGCTGCTATCTTTTGCATTAAAGTACACATGGACGCCAACGGTAATGGGTTCCTTGGGGCACAGGTAAACAATGACAGGCTGTTTCGTTCTTGTTGGGATTCATCAGAAAGTCATAACCTGAAAGCAATTCCCACTACAGCGAAAATATTGTTACGCCCCGCCACTGGTTATTGCCAATAATAGTTAAATAAAATAATTAATCAGATTGTATTATATTTTCTTGGCTATTTGAAAGGGAGCTTTAGCGGCTGGCGAACAAATATTCTAAAATATGGTTGGGTTCTTTTAGTTTTAACAACTATTAGTGATTTTTCTGGAATTGGGTTTAACTCTATAACTATTCTATTAGCTGGTCGATGAAAATAATAACCCACTATTGTGTTATATATACATTTAATGTGAATGTTTAAAAATAGGGTTTTATAATGGTTACAGAATACATATCTATATAAAAATAATACGTGTCCAATATTTTCTATATCTAATATCATAAACAAACAATTAAACCTTGTACTGTGTACGCACCTGATCTATTCCCTGCGGGATATCAGGGTTAATAAGCACATAGCTTTGGCACTGCGTGCAAATGGTTATAAACAAATACATACATCCCTGTGGGATTTTAACGTTAATAAGTACATACGATTTTGGCACTGCGTGCACTTGGTTATAAAACAAATACATACATCCCTGCGGGATCAAATTACTAATATTAAGAATAATTGTTCTTAGCTATGCGAAGTATTACATTAGGTTAACTTTGTCAGATTCATGCGTTTTATAAAAATGATAGCTGAAAACACCTATTCGCTGATATATTAATTATAAGAGTACTGCGTACATTTGGGTTAATGCAAAATGATTATACGGGTCCATTATAACACTGATTTTAAATGTCATTGTTTTTAAAAGTCAATAAACTTACTGCAAATAATGTCCAATATAGAAAAGTAGCATCGTTCTTTCTTTCGTACGGCAGGGCTGGGCTTCGAGCGTTGCACTTTAACGTAAACACACTCACGATCTAGTAATGTAAACCTTCGGGTTAAATTAGAGGCTGAACCCTTAAGGTAATTATGAATTGTTATGTAACTTTCTCACGACTTTAAAAATAGAAAAAAATAATAAACAATTCTTGCATTAAATTGTCTTAAGTTTAACTGGCCATTGAAAATCGAGGCACTAAGGGTTTTTACCCTTTTAGAAATTTAGAGTTTGACATGAGTCTAAGGAAATACTTTTGTCAAGAGATTCTGATATAATAATAATCCCTTGTTTGTCGCGGTCCAGCGTTTTTATATTTTTTATTGTACTCAGTAATTTCCTCAAAGCGCAGAACTAGAATTTTTAAGGCGGTATCCAGAGGATTATAGTCCCGCCTATAGGTCATTAGCTTCTTTTGTTTTAAAATTTTTTCCTTGAATATTTTTTTTAAAATAAACATTTAGAGCGATTAAAAAACTAATAAAAGCAATTAAGGAAGTAAAAAGTAATTAAATTTCGTCAAAAACGATTAACTTAATGGTTTTAGGTGATTAAGAAAATGTTAAGTAAACAAAGTCCCAAGGTTTTTTCTTTTGATTGTTTACCGCGATGAGGTAATGCGAGCTTAGTACGTCTGAGCCCATATATGGTTTTGACTTTGTTTGACCAATGATCGGCAAGAAGAATTGTACGAAATTATTAAGAACACTCCCAGCTTGTATGAGTGAGAACGATACCTTAAATTCTGTCTCTTTCTATGCTTATTTTGATAAAGATTTGATTCGGAATGGATCTCCGTGGTTTTCCTAATAAAATTAAATAGACTTCATTCGATTAAACGAAATAAAATATTTAAGAAAACTTTAGTAAGATCTCTGCCTGTCACATACGTTTATCCCCCGGAAAAAAACAAAATAGTCATAACTAATTTGTTTTGGTTAAAAGAAAAATATTTTATTAAGTTCATTTACTTAAAAACACAGTATTTGTTTATCGAATTCAGGTTATTTTAATATCTAGTTATTTACCACAACGTTCCTTAAAATAAAAAAAAATTTAAAGAATAATATATATAGTTACTCGTATAGCATACATATCTAATTTAGGTTAGGGAATGTCTGACTAGTATGAAACTCGTCACCAAAAAATATTAACAACACTACATAGGTACCTACCAAAAATAAAGTGTATAAAAATGTTCTTATTTTAAATCGTAAGTTTTCCCCACTGTAAAATAAAATAAAGAGACTTAATTCTACACAACATTTTGATTATACTTAATAGCATATAAAACGTAAGACTATTTACTAAATTTGCAAACTACATGTTTGTCCTTTTTATAATAAAATTATTTCAGTACCCTGATAAATCTTGTTATTAAAAAAAAAGTACTTACACTTTTCGAACTTTCACTAGCTAAGGAGTTTCCGCACGCTCCTCAGATTTTTATTTCACCCTTCTAGTTCTTCTTTGGAATACCTGTCGTTACATCGTCCGTAGGTAGTGGTCTATGGTGATTGGTGATCCGTTGAGGGTACTGCAACTGGAGCATCAGGGGAGTTGGGGATACATTTTTACCCACGCTCTCGCTTAGCGACTAAACGCGCGTTTTCCACATTTTTTTTTTTACTTCTAAACTTAGGTTTTAAACTATACTATAACTTAATAATAACTTACATATATATATCTCCAAAATAGAATGTTAAAATTTTATGTCTAATCAAATCCGTTTCTTTTTATACCCATTGCTACTTCTTTTTTCTTTTTATATATTAAACTATTTACACAATAAAATTATCTCTAAAATTGCTGATCTCTAAAGTAGTCGGGTTTTCGCCCTATGCGGCCGCTCCGTGTAGTTATCTGTGCCGGACCTTCCGGATTATTATTAGACGCTTCCGGGGTAGGGGTAGGTAGTTCATCTTGATCGCTATCTGATTCTGAATCCCAGGGTGGCACCTCTTGTTCTAGCTCATTCATAGTCCTTTCTAATTCGGCGTCATAGAAATCGTCATTGTATGACTCGGCTTCACTTTCTGATTGACCTCCTTCTATCATCGGTTCTTCTGTCCGTTCGCTGATTTCATTGGCTGGATCTGGGTTTGGAAGATAGTACATCATAGGGGCTGTATCGGTCATCTCCAGGTCATTCTGGTTTTGGGTAATGTCTTTCTCCCTATCTTCCTTTATATCTTCTCCAGTTTCACGTAAATTTTCCTCTTCCTGATGGGGCTCATGACCATGACAGGGCTTCAACCGGTTCGAGTGGACTATCTGTTCCTTTCGTCCATTAATTTCTTTAATTTTATATGTTACTGGGCCCTTAACTTCAATTATTCGATACGGCCCTGAGTATTTAGGTTGGAATTTTCTAGCTAACGTAGATTTTCCCGGTATTGCAGAAGTGAAAAGGTAGACACGGTCGCCTTCTTTAAAAGTTTTTTCTTTGGCTTTAACGTTATATTTTTTACATTGTTTTTCGGCAGAATTTTCTAACTGTTCTTTGGCCTGACGTAATGCATATTTCATTCGTTGCAACATTTCAGTAGCGTAATTTTCATCTAAGTCGTATTTGCATTCCCTAGGTTTAATACTTAAATGTTGAGGTAGCTCCATGTCTCTACCGAACATAAGGAAAAATGGGCTCTCTTTGGTAGAATCGTGAATGTTATTGCGATAAGCCATAAGCGCGAATGGTAGGAAATCGTCCCATGAGTCATTTGCATTGGAAACGTAATGCTTTATCATGCCTTTTAAACTTCCATGTGCACGTTCTAACATACCATTGCATGCTGCGTGATAAGGGGTGGTTTGCAGTTTGTCGATTTGTAAAATTTTGCATATTTCCGTGAATAGGCCTCCTACAAATTGTTGCCCTCGGTCCGATAACAACTGTCTTGGGACGCCGTATCTAGTAATTATATTTTCTACAAAAGCCTTGGCCACGGTTCTGGCCGTTATGTCAGGTAAAGGTATAGCTTCTGCAAATCTTGTTAAGTAATCCATGCATGTAAGAATATATTTATTTCCAGATCTCGTCCTGTTTAATGGACCTACGATATCCACGCTTATTCCAAAAACTAAGTGTGGGACGGGTAATTTCTGTAAGGTTGCAGGCGGCTGGTACGTGTTTTTATTTACACTGCAAGAATGACATTGTTGACAATAACGTTTTACATCACCGGACATTCCTTCCCAAATAAAATCTCTTTTTATTAGGTCTAAGGTTTTTTGTTGACCTCCATGGCACGCCATTGGAGAAGTGTGATATAGATCTAGTATTTCGGGAATCATACTTTTGGGTGCTACTATTTTGTCATATCGTTCGTGTTCTCTCCGTGTAGCGTAAAGGATATTGTCTGTGTCTAAATAATAGAATCCTGTGTCGTCAGGTAGTGCCTTGATAATATTCTGCAACTTTTCGTCTGCTTGCTGTTTTCTTTTTATGTCCTCACGAGTCCATGTTACGTTGTGTATTTGCACTTTTGCAATATTTTTGGTATTTTCGTGATTATTTCTTTCGTCATGGGTTACTTCTCGAAGTCTAGTTAATGCATCAGCGTTCGCATTTTTATGACCAGGTCGGTAGTCAATTGTAAAACTATATTCCATAAGAGACATAGCCCATTTGGCTAATCTTGAGCTACTATCCTTTAGGTTTAAAATATATTTTAATGGTTTATGGTCACTGAATATGTAAAAATGCGTCCCTGTCAAATAGTATTTAAACTTTTTTACTCCTTCTACTACTGCTAAGGCTTCTCGTTCTATTGTAGAATAGCGGGTTTCTGCGTCTAAGAGGGAACGGCTGTGATAATATATAGGGTGTTCCATATTATCGTATTTTTGACTTAAAATCGCTGATATGCTTCTGTTGCTTGCATCAGTTGAGAGAATAAATGGTTTAGCAAAATTAGGATATTTTAATACAGGAGGATTTATCAATGCCGTTTTCAAAGTTTGAAAGGCTTCTTCTTGCTTATCTGTCCATATGAATGGCGTATTTTTCTTAGTTAACGCTGTAAGGGCTTGTGCTATTTCAGAAAAACGTGGTACGAAGCGTCGATAGAATCCACATAAACCTAAAAATGCTCGAATTTCTTTTACTTTTCTTGGTACAGGGTAGGATTCGACTATTTTAGTTTTGTCAGGATCGGTGGCACATCCGTTTCCAGATATTACGTGTCCCAGATATTTTGCTTCTTTTTGCAAAAAATAACACTTTGTTGGTTTAAACTTTAAGTTGCTTCTTCGCATTATATCAAAAACTTTTCTCAATCTAGAGAGATGTTCAGGAATTGAATTTTTCGAAAATACTATTACGTCGTCCAAGAAAACTAAAGCTTCGGTGCCAATTAATCCAGAGAAAATACTATTAACAAAACGCTGGTATGTCGCGCCTGCGCACTTGAGTCCCATGACCATTCTGTTAAATTGATATGTGTTATCTGGCGTCACGAAGGCGCTCTTCTCCCTGTCCCTTTCATCTAGTTCTATTTGGAAGTATCCACTAGCCATGTCCATCGTAGAAAATAAAGTATTCCCTGTAAGACTGTCTAAAGTCTCTTGTAGGTTAGGTAAAGGGTAAGTGTCGCTCACTGTTATCTCATTAAGTGACCTGTAATCTATACAGAGCCGGAACTGCGGTTCTTCTCCTGGATGCAATTTCTTTTCTACTAATATGGCTGGGGCCCCCCACGGAGATTTCGTAGGCTGTATCACATCGTCCTTCAAAAGCTTTTGGATTTCTTCCCGTAAAATCTTTTGGCGGTGGAAAGGAACTCGGTAGGGCTTCTTACGAATAGGGGGAACCTCTTCGGTGATAATACGATGCTTTACTTGGGACGCACAAGTCAGTTTTTGATTCGGCGCCTTAAAAATATCAATATATTCTTCAATTAATTTTCTTAGTTGCCACTCCACCTCTGTAGTCGGCTTACTTAAGTGCAATTTTTCCAAAATCTCGTCACAATCTTCCTTACTTATTTTTGCTATTTGCTTAGTATCCAGTTCGCGCGTAGGCGAGTCCGTTTCTGCCTCAAAAGCATAGGCAATGATCGTGTTTTTGGGAATAAACACTTCATAAGGATTAACATTTATAATTTTTATAGGGACCTTCTTTTTATTCCCGCATAAAACTCTTGCTACCAGTAGTCCACTGTGATTCCTGTTACTATCTTCAATTACTATGGACTCAGTCAATAATCCACTATTATTATTATTTAGGTATCCTTGACAACATATTTGACTTCTGGGAGGAATAGTTAACTTTCCCTGAATACGTACCTGACCGCATTCTAATGGGTCGTTCGGTACTAGACAGTTTGGCTCTTGTGCCACTGATTTCTTAGTATTAGAGTTTTCTCTCTCTTCAGGCCACTGCCTGGATAACTTCCTTTGGTTACTTCGTTCCTGTTTTATATTTTGGGAAGCTGCAGCCTTCCTTTCTTTGTCTGGAATTCTATTACACTGATTCGGTTGATAGTGAAAATCAGGGTGGGTACCAACCACCTGACTTTCTGAGTTCGACGATATTGGTACTAACGAAGAACTTTCAGCATAATCGTTTTCCTTCAAAGTTTTCTTTTCTTCCAAGGAACTCTCCACTTTCTTCAAAAGTGAGCTAATTACTTCTTTTAATCCTGTTATCTCTCCCTGAAGTATATCTATCTCTTTCCTATAATCATTTTTACCCTTATGATTGTTTGTCGCACTATTGCGCAATGTTACAGTATTTATTCCCTTCTCTTCATCTTGTAGGGGTACCACTTCATTCCCAATGAACATTAAATTTTCTCCCCAGTCTATTTTCACACTGTGGGCGGATAAAAAGTCTACTCCTAATAAAATTTTGGCGTCAAAACTCACTGCATCTGTCAGTAGCACATTTTGAACCAACGTAAGGTGAGCACCTATTCTAATAGGAATATTAACGCTGCCATAATGAGGAATGTATTCGCCCTGTATATCTCTTAAACAATATGTTTTTTCCGTATTTATTTCATACCCCTGTATAATCTCAGGTAATATTAAAGATACTGCTGCGCCCGAGTCTATTATTGCTCTGATTGGCTTATTATTAATTTCTACAAATATTATATTACGGGGTGGGTTATTTTTCTTATTAAAATGCAGTATCCTTTCCTTATTATTTAAAACTACCATTGATCGGTATCTGCAGTCGCATTCTGGGGTGTGAATTTGACTGCTTGCTCGTTTAAAGTCGCCTTATCCGGTGTCCTTTCGTCAATAGTATTTCTGGCATAGCTATTTTGCGGACGCCTGTTCTCGTTACTATTTTGTGGGCGCCTGTTATCATAATTATTTTGCGGACGCCTGTTATCATAATTATTTTGCGGACGCCTGTCTTCATAACTATTTTGTGGACGCCTATTCGCATCTCTATTGGGGAAGCGGGGGCTAGAATTATAATTTCGGTTTCCCCAATTTACGTTTCCTATTCTATTATTTTGAAAATTCCTGGACCTCTCTTGTCGTGGAAACTCGTTTGGACGCCCGGCTACGCGGGGTGGTTTCCATTGTTGCCAATTTTTGTTTCGGTTCTCGAATCTATTAGTACTGTAATGCCTTTTTAGTTTAGAACAATTTCTTTTAAAATGACCAAGCTCGTTACAATAAAAACAACGTTTTTCGGCTACGTTCTCGTTTCCTTGCGAAACTTCGTAAACATTTTTGATTTTTACTTTATTTAAATTATCGATCATTTCCTCGACTTCCGCTCTATCTAAAGCATCCGTAATATTTTTTGCTTGGGCGGATAAAACTTTGTCCCTAATATGTGGTAGTAATCCAAGAACAAAATGTCGTAATAAATCTTTGTCAAATTGTTTTTCTAAGGCTGCTGCTGTTGTTGCATTACTTGAAGTTATCCTAACTTTATTTCCTATTATTTTTATTCTTGTTAAAAATTGCCTACAAGATTCTCCATGTCTTTGTCGACATTCAACAAAATTTTTTAATTCCTGCCCTGGGAAAGTTTTTTCTTTAAATTGTTCCCGTAAAATAGTGGAAAAATTTGTCCAATCTCGGGTTGTATTTATATTATTATCTGAGTTCAGAAACTGTTTTGCTAATCCTCTGAGTTTTAATTTAGCTACTGCTACTTTTTGTTCATCCGACCATTTAGCGATTAATCCCGTAGTTTCTATGTATTCGAGAAAATCTTCTACCTTTGTAGTACCATCGTAATTTGGAACCGCGTCTATTCCTACGAATATTGTACCGGATGTACACGAAGTACTAGCTTTTGCTTCGTCCAGACTCATTTTTATTTATTTTTAAAAACTTTATAAATTATAGTTTTCAATATACTTATAGGCAGATGCTCAACGCGTGAATATATTTTCTCGACCAGCAAAATTACAAAAATTTAATTTCCTTTGTTATTGACATAAAATATTTTTAAATTAGAAATACAGATATAATCAGAAAAATCACCCCTGAACTGACATTTATTGTCAGACAAGGACCCTGAGACCTGACACCATTGTTACGCCCCGCCACTGGTTATTGCCAATAATAGTTAAATAAAATAATTAATCAGATTGTATTATATTTTCTTGGCTATTTGAAAGGGAGCTTTAGCGGCTGGCGAACAAATATTCTAAAATATGGTTGGGTTCTTTTAGTTTTAACAACTATTAGTGATTTTTCTGGAATTGGGTTTAACTCTATAACTATTCTATTAGCTGGTCGATGAAAATAATAACCCACTATTGTGTTATATATACATTTAATGTGAATGTTTAAAAATAGGGTTTTATAATGGTTACAGAATACATATCTATATAAAAATAATACGTGTCCAATATTTTCTATATCTAATATCATAAACAAACAATTAAACCTTGTACTGTGTACGCACCTGATCTATTCCCTGCGGGATATCAGGGTTAATAAGCACATAGCTTTGGCACTGCGTGCAAATGGTTATAAACAAATACATACATCCCTGTGGGATTTTAACGTTAATAAGTACATACGATTTTGGCACTGCGTGCACTTGGTTATAAAACAAATACATACATCCCTGCGGGATCAAATTACTAATATTAAGAATAATTGTTCTTAGCTATGCGAAGTATTACATTAGGTTAACTTTGTCAGATTCATGCGTTTTATAAAAATGATAGCTGAAAACACCTATTCGCTGATATATTAATTATAAGAGTACTGCGTACATTTGGGTTAATGCAAAATGATTATACGGGTCCATTATATCACTGATTTTAAATGTCATTGTTTTTAAAAGTCAATAAACTTACTGCAAATAATGTTCAATATAGAAAAGTAGCATCGTTCTTTCTTTCGTACGGCAGGGCTGGGCTTCGAGCGTTGCACTTTAACGTAAACACACTCACGATCCAGTAATGTAAACCTTCGGGTTAAATTAGAGGCTGAACCCTTAAGGTAATTATGAATTGTTATGTAACTTTCTCACGACTTTAAAAATAGAAAAAAATAATAAACAATTCTTGCATTAAATTGTCTTAAGTTTAACTGGCCATTGAAAATCGAGGCACTAAGGGTTTTTACCCTTTTAGAAATTTAGAGTTTGACATGAGTCTAAGGAAATACTTTTGTCAAGAGATTCTGATATAATAATAATCCCTTGTTTGTCGCGGTCCAGCGTTTTTATATTTTTTATTGTACTCAGTAATTTCCTCAAAGCGCAGAACTAGAATTTTTAAGGCGGCATCCAGAGGATTATAGTCCCGCCTATAGGTCATTAGCTTCTTTTGTTTTAAAATTTTTTCCTTGAATATTTTTTTTAAAATAAACATTTAGAGCGATTAAAAAACTAATAAAAGCAATTAAGGAAGTAAAAAGTAATTAAATTTCGTCAAAAACGATTAACTTAATGGTTTTAGGTGATTAAGAAAGTGTTAAGTAAACAAAGTCCCAAGGTTTTTTCTTTTGATTGTTTACCGCGATGAGGTAATGCGAGCTTAGTACGTCTGAGCCCATATATGGTTTTGACTTTGTTTGACCAATGATCGGCAAGAAGAATTGTACGAAATTATTAAGAACACTCACAGCTTGTATGAGTGAAAAGAACGATACCTTAAATTCTGTCTCTTTCTATGATTATTTTGATAAAGATTTGATTCGGAATGGATCTCCGTGGTTTTCCTAATAAAATTAAATAGACTTCATTCGATTAAACGAAATAAAATATTTAAGAAAACTTTAGTAAGATCTCTGCCTGTCACAATATGTTTTCAAGATATTTTCTTTTTCTATTCTCAATGCAAAAGATAGCCATCTTACGTGAAAACATCTAAGTCATAGAACTATAAATAAATCAAGCACGGAACGGCCACCCATCCAGTATAGGAAACATTTTTTGCATTTCCCTACACATCTCTACAGTTTTGTAGATCCAGATCTAGATCGCGCTGCAATAGCCCACTTTCTTTCTATTTTATTTATACGGACACTAAACTATACCTCTTTATTTTTTAAACACATCATTATATTACGGATAGTACGGCACCCCAGTGGGCTACTGCAGTGCAATCTATATTTGAATCTACAAAATAACTTTTTTAATATAAGGTTCATAAGTTGGATCGTAAAAAATATAACTCTACAACTCGAGTGGATTGTCCATATCGCCCTTGGAAATTTAAGCACTTCGTCGTGGTGCGAAATGGACATCATATCCACTCTTGTTGTACAAACTACTGTTATAGGGCGTCCTGTACCCCACAATATATTTTACTTACGACGATTGCACAGTTCTGTCGTACATGTCAAACTGACAGTGTATAGTGTTAGAAATTAATAAATACATTTTTTCCAAAAATTAAACTAAAAAAATTATCTTTGTTAAAATTTTGTAAACACACTGTATAATTTACCTGTAGTGTGATATAAAAAACTAAAAAATAAGAAAAAACTGACCTAATCTAGGGCGAGTACTTTCCAATATAAAACAATCCTAAAAAATTGTGGGATACTCATAAACCATAGACATATTATAGGTGTTTATAAGTACGCCACTGTATGTACATCATAACAATTAGGTACAACTATTGTTACTGAACATAATCAAGCTCTTCATAAGGTATAATAATCACTCGCAAAGTTTGCACGATACAACGCACAGTGAGATCTAGCTACTAATAAGTTAAAATAAAGCAAGGTTTTTCAAAAAAATCGGTGTTTCTTAAAATATAGCAGATATCAAAAATTTGACCAATTACTTTCTTTGCTATGAACCATGATTCAATTGACGTTGAGTGATAAAATTTAAAAATATTATTGTGAAAGTTACACGCCATTAAAATTGGAGCAAAAATCATCGTCTTCTTTAGCACCCTGTATATAAAATTTTCTGACAGTTAAAGAAAATCCAATATTGACAATTGTTTTCCAAGGGATGAATCTATCAACAATTCAAAACTGTAGGTCGATATCATATCTGGTTCAGAAAATATTAACTGTTAAATTTAGGTGAAATTTTTCTTGCTCGAAAGCAATTGTCCAGCAGTTTAGTTTAACGTCATATCACATCTAGTATTATTAATACGTTTCGGCTTTAAAAATCCATGAAATGTTTTCAAAGCCAACTATACAACAAATATTAAATTTGTCTTCTCTTAAATAAGGTTCCATATTTTTTTTTTAAATTCACAACTTTTCTAAAACATTTTTACTTCAAAAAAATTAGATAAAAGTTCATTGTGCGCTAACCTAATCTGTCATTTGGCAAGTATTAAAAATTTATTTAAATAAGTGCCTCATAACCTACTATACAGTTGAGACAGTTGAAAATTATATTATGTTCCGTACACTCATTTCTATTTTATTTTTATTTTTTTTGGTTTTAATTCATTAAAAGAATTTAATTTTTTAATTGAAAATCTACGCATCACGATACTGTTTCGGGTATTATTTTGGCCGTATTATACCGGTAGTGGGTCTGGAATTGCCGGTATCAAGTGGTCAAATCTGCGCGATGGACACAGTCCATTTTTCGCTCTTGTCACGGCGGTGTCGTACGACCGCGCGGGTGCACGCTTTCTAAATTTAGAAACCAGGAAGAGTAATTTTTATCTGACGCCACAACCGTTTGGGTAAGTCGGGACCACTCTAGTCGTTTTGCCTTTTCTTCTTTATTTCTCAGATCAGATTATATGAGGAAGATTGAAAATAAAATAGTTTTAAATAAGATGAATTTGCACTTATTCTTATTGATGATGGATTGTTTAGTCCGAAACGTGTTATTAATACTAGGTGTGATACGTCATTAAATTATAATAAATGAGGGGAATTTAAAAATAATAAAATAAAATTTCCCAACTACTTTTACTTTTTACTTTTGAAATCTCTTTATTCATTATATATATATTATTACATTGTCAATGCTACTAGCTAAACTTGATACTAATATCATAGATACTAATGTACATAATATGTAACATTGCGTCACATAGATAACACAACAAGGCAATGCCCCGTTGGAGCTAGTGTTGGCTCTTGGTAGCAACACATTGGCTTCTACTTCTTCTGTTACGGACAGTTCCAGTAGTCTATTACTACCATTAAAGATCAGTTTTGTTGAAACTTGAAGGTTTTTAAATGACTTTATCGCTTACTTAATAGAATTTGGGGTACGTTTGCTGGAAAAATCGGCTAAAAAAAACAGCTTAATTTTGTCAGGTACAGTGTAGCATTTTGTCCAAGACTCGAAATGATCAGGTGGGCGGATGTTTTAAGTGGGATGGGCTAAGCCTACGTGGTACGAGAAATGGGTTTACGTTCTCATTTGGTTGTTGTTAGATTTTATTTTGTTTATTTTTATTTTAGTTTGCTCTATTTTCATTATAAATTGGTAATTTGTGATAACGGGTTTATGTATGTAGTAGTCTTGTTCTCTTATGTAGGCCATGTTTGCTGTTAGTATCGTGTTGTTTGGTTTTGTTTCGTAAAACTTTGTCGCTTCGTCTTGTACGTACTAGTAGTCATGGCCTTACTTGAGCCTGGGAACTTTTTTCCGACCGTGGGAATATTATTTAGAGCGTGGGAACTTTTTGGGGCTGGGAGTGGCCGACCTTGGAAATTTTTTGAGGGGTTGTCGCGTGCCGTGAGAATATTATCTAGAGCATGAGAACTTTTTCGACCGTGGGAATATTATCTAGAGTGTGGGAACTTTTTTTTTTGGGGTTGGCCCTAACTGTCACGGGGACCCAACAACCGCTGGCACTAACTACCACTGGCACTAACTACCACTGGTACTAGTTGCCATTAGCGATAGCTCTCGCTCCTACTTGGCGCTAGTTACCATGGCTACTATTGGTCATCCATCATCTGTGATACGCCATCTATTACATGTCACTTGAACATCACCTACTTAGGTATTCATATTTGGGGGCCCAAGCCTACAAGTCGAGGCTTCGCTAAAAGCCCTACCTCCAAGAATCGGTACCCCAATGACGTTACAAACGATTGAAATTATTATTATTTAACAGAAAAAAAGTCCATGTTTTCACCAAGACTCGAACCACAGACCTATGGATTGGAAGCCAGCGCCTTAGCGCACCACACCAGCATGCCATTTACTATATTCCGCTTTTAAGTTGAAGGCTATCTAGGTATACGGTTACCCCGCCTCACAAGAGTCATGCATCGTGACGCACCATGATAAGTAGTTTTTATAGGGGACGTAAGATTAATAATAATATATTTGTTAAAGTGTAGAGGGAACATAAACAGAAAATAAAATTAACTATAACTATAAATAAATTTGGTAATACCTGTAGTATTTATTTACAGCAATGTTTAAAGAACGTGCAATAAACAACTAATCAACATCTAATTAACGACTAAAACATCTAAAAACGTATATTTAACAGGTCTTGAACAGATAAAATTGAGAAAAATAAATAAAATTTGCATAAAGAGAGGATATAGATAACATAAATTCTACTAATACAATATTGTTTTAATATACCTAAGAAACAGCTAAAACCTCTTTGAACTCTTCTTGATCATGTAAACACTTAAAATAAATAAGGGTAGTCACCCCATTCAACCCCCACATATATGCATTGTGATATCAAATTATGGAGAAAAATATAACTAACCCCAATATGCTATTATGTTCTATTAATTTAAAAACCGCAAAGACATTATAGATACTATTTTTTATTTCATTTCAATTTATTTTCTATGATGGCATTTATTACCTACGCAAAGTAAAATTATATAAATAAAATAGTAGCAGATGTTTAAAAGGTTAATTATAATGAAGTATTTGCTAAACTGGAAAAAGTTTTAAGTGCATAAAGAGGACGAGACAAGCTGATGGATGATGGTGATAATAAAAGCGCATAATGATTCTATTAATTAAATCATTAAAACGTAAAATAAATATTACAATTAGTATGTAAAATTATTTGAAGCGGTATTTAAACCGCACATATTTAGATATAATTATAATGAGAAGGGCATAACACAGTAATTATTTTCAGATATATACATAAAATTAGGTCAAATAAATTAATAAAAATAACTTCCAAAATATAGATTTTTTAAAAATAGTGTGATAAAAACTTACAAAATGGAGTTTCCTATCCAGAGCAGTCAAGGGGAATAGAAATCAAGCAGTTTCAGGTAGATTAGAGAGCATCCTGTAAATTATTATAGTTTTACTTATAGGTACTTTTTATTATTTCAAGAAAGTGCATATGAGTACTTATGAAGTTATTACATATTAAATATTGATATTACACAAACCTTCCAAAGTGTACTAGCATTTTCAACGTCTTTAGGTATGCTCTAGATGTTCTTTGTAGTAGAGGCGGTTTCAAAAACAAGAGCATAGAATAATTCGATGATCTGAGTTCAAAAGCACCTTAAACAGAGGTTCCAGAAGAAAATCCAAGCTGGGTAAGTCATAGATTAGAATAAAAACATATAAAATACAGGGTAGAACATTAATAAAATTACAAGATTACATCCCCAGTACATTTTCAGAGCATATTATTGAAAAATAATATAATTGGTTAGAAAAACAATAAAAATTTGTACAATAAACTTTAAAATAGTGGATTGTTTTACCCCGGTAATTATGTAGTAATATTAAATAAAAATGGTAAAACGAGTATTTTTATTACAACAGATAATTACTAATATATGCAAAAGCTCTAGAAAAATAAAAATTAAGAGGTATTTATAGCATAAACTTTTCAGCTATTCAATTTTAACAATGAATAATATACAGAGCATCGATACAAAAAAAACACGAAGAAAATATGGTTTTAATTACAGAATTATGCAGAGACATTTGTTAATATATACAAGGGCCTCATAGAATTCTATATTTAGCCCCATAGAAGGTGTACATTTTCCTCTCCTACTTTATCCAGACTGGAGACTGGCAAAACAACATTAAACGGAGGATATTTCATCCCCATAAAGTCATTTTGGTGTAGTTAAAAAATGTTAAGGACGTTCGGTTGACCCTACCTATATAATAATAACGTAAAACTAAATAAGCGTCGTCTAGAAATAATAGGAACTAAATCTTTGGCAGGACCATTATTGCATAGGTATTAACAGGATGCCAGATCGTGAACTGAGTCCTTAATAGCATCCCATTCGTTTTTTAAATGGAAAACGAAATTTCAAAGCAAAAACCATATGCAGGTACACACATGGAGAATAGGGCAAGTTCTATTATATTTCTCTTCTATGCTATATTTTGTGAGATTAGACGATGAAAATTCAGAAATTTAAAAAGGGGCATCATGATCGATATTGAATTTAAAATATACAATAGCAGACAACAAAATCCCACTTTTAATAACTGAAATGCTACTACTATGTTATACAGGGTAAATCGAAAGTTTACAACAGTTACAGTACTAAACAATACATTAATGCATATTTGATTAAGCCAAAAACACAAAATGCAAGCTAAAAACGTTAATAAAAACTATTTGTTTTGGACTTACGAGAGTATTTATTAATAAAAACCAAAGTATAAGGTTAAAATAACCATTATGCAGTGGATTTTATTACTAAAATACTCCTCAAAGTGGATCCGGGATCTTGCAGGCTGTAAGAAAAAAAATTAGCATAAAATATAAGCAACATTCATAAAAACTAGTATATTACATCCCCGTCTACCAAGTTTTATTATAATAACATACATTTTTACTAAAATATCAAATATTATAAATGTTTTAATTATATTTTTAATATTCGCCATTTTGTACTGAAACCAAAATAAAATAAACAGGTAAGATTTTGGCTACAGAAATAATTATACTTATTTAAGTAATATTTAAAACCGTTATAATAGGACATCATGTACCCATTATTCCTTCACACTTAAGAATATTTTTTAGAAAATAACCTCAAAAATATGCCAACGGGCTTAGGACCGTCTAGTAAAAAACAACTTGATATTTTTCAAAGATTGTTTTTTTTTTTCCCAGGCGTGTTTAAAAATTGGAGACTTCCGGTTGACCTTATTTACCTAAATCTTATGGTATGCAAAAAGTGTATTAATGAGTTAATAAATTAGCTAAATAAGGTCTTAACAGAGTGCCAGAACGTGAACTGAGTCCCCAGGCGCACTCCATTTCGATTTTTAGGCTAAAACGAAAGTTTCAAAAGCAAAACCTTATGAATAAAATCCAAAATATTGGTAGACTTTATTTTTTTTTATTAATACAATATCTATATACATTATATGGTTTTCTGTGTCTTATAGCCATAAGGTTCAGAGCCACCATCGGGGAGAAATTTTCTTTTTGTGGAATTGGGTCTGTAAAGCTTGGTTTCTGCACATGTTGTCACCATATGATCCTTGGTTCGTCGAATGTTCTTTGAGACAATGGGTATTGGATCTGATTTGTGGAGGACCATATCTTTAATAGAATTAAAATTAATCAACTGCGACGCACTATAATTTAACGAAATGCCCTTGACTTTACAAACCACTTCCTCTTGATTGCTTTTTGTTGTATGAATTTTGTAAGCATAGTTCTTGGGTCCACCAGAAACAAAATCAGTAATGTAGCTTCCTGGTCCATATGCTTCAAGTTCGTCAGTCATATCACCGATGAACTCACCAGTAGGTATATCCACGCAGTCGTTTCTTGAAACGTAAATGACAGAGTCTGTGTCATAGTACAATACTCTGTCACCAAGTTGTTCTAGGTATGAATATAATTTAAGACGAGCCTGAGCCGTTACATAACCCGCAATAGCAACATTAACAGTAGGTAATGGATCATAGGCTTCTTCGGTGTGTTCGTAACTGACAATAAGGGTCATTTCATTAACGGGTAGTATGCCGTTAATGTGAATGCAGGGGTTGGTGAACATTGCAAATAATTCAGATGGTTCATTTACAATTTTGGTTTTTGGTTGATTCTCCCGTTGACCAAATTTTCCCCAAAAACTATTTAAAATAAGCTTTGCCAGGGATCTCAACCCAGGATTTTCAACAATCATAGCATACTCGAGCTTTACATCTTCCCTTTCAAAAAACTCTTCAATATATTTATTCTTTTCCTCCTCGGTTTTACATTTCTTAGGCCAACCCGTGGCCTCTTGTTTAATCTTTATGAACGTATTCATCATGGCTGTAAAGAGGCCAGTCTCCCCTGTTTCTTTATTAAATTTTTGAATTTTATATTTCCAAATTTCGTAAATATCTAAAATTTCGTACCCCTTCTCTATTGCTTTAATTACTTCATCCATGACCCAGGTACCTGTTAAAGCCCTTTCTTCGATAGTATGGTTACAAACAATAGCCTGATCCATAGCTTCCCCACATGAGCGACAAAGCATAAACATCAACTTATTATTGGTCTTTTGGGGTAGTACAGGGTGGAACAAGTTGGTAGGTGGAAGAATTTTACATTTAATTAACCCGTCTGTTTTATTTAAATTAAGTTTCTTGCATTCCGCACTGCCAACAATTATCTCAGGGTGACCGATTGGAAATTTACCATAAATACAAATATAGGGGTAGAGACTACACACATCAATATACTTAATCTTTTCCCCCTCTTGGGCTTCATAGTATTCCCAAATATTTCCTGTGCGACCACCATAAAAGGCATCTCTAGGGTTTAAAGGGGTTGAAGTCATTAGAGGATGTATTTTAGTGTAAGCACCGATCTCAGGGTTATCTTCCAACATTTTTCTAAATTCACACTCCCACATTTCTTTTACTACAAAATCAAGTTCTTTTAATTTCATAATTTTCGCCTGTGTTGCCTCGTAACGTAAATTTAAAGTTGCTGTAGGTTCCTCTAAAAGTGGGTCGTTTCTAGCAAATTTGTAGCATTTAACACACCCGTGGTAGTAGCACCCCTGAAACTCAAATATCTCGTTTGTGTCAGGGCAAAAACCATCTACCTTTAAACCATGCAACACAACCTCTTTGCCCTTTGCAGCATGTAAGATGTTTATTTGTCTCTGGTTTTCTTCCCAGAGTAGCCACTCAATTGCTATTTTGCTCTGATTATCAGTCCACCTGTAACCATTTTTCGGTATAATACCAATAGTGTTGGGCTCTAAAAAGTTTCGTCTAAAAACTTTATTACAGGCTGAGGCAATGGTAACTGCTTCTGTAAAGGGACAAACGTTGGTAGTACTCATCAATTGCTCTCTAAATTTCAAGCATGCTTGTGCAAGAATTTCTACATCTGACACACAATAATCAACGAGATCCACCTGCATATTGAATTGGTCATTTTTATGCTCTTCGTACCACTCCAAAAACCTGGTACGTTCCTCATCTTTCATGGTGTCCGGGGAATAATACTCAATAGGCGGTAAAAGACCCACATAATTTTCGTTCGCCTTTGTGTTGAACAAGTGAGGAAAATAACCCTTCTTAAAATTATCTCCAAGACCAAAAGCCTTGGGCAATTTTGCTAGAGCCATAGGGAAATAATTTAGGGAGTCTATAAATTTTACGTTTCCAATTTGCATCATAATTATTTTTGTACCTCTCATTATTAACTCGGGGGTTAAGTCGGTCTTAGTCATTGTATAGTTTAGAATAAACTGATGGTCAAAGGCTTGTCCATTGTGAGCAATTATAATCAGGTCTTGAAATTGTTTTCTTAACTGTAACAGATGGTCGATAAATGTTTTGATCACATCTTTCTTTATTATCTTTGTACGAAATCCGCATTTTTGACAGAAACACAGGTTAGGTTCATTAATGCACGCGTCACAACATTGTTTGGAAACACAAAGATTAGGATGGTGAACAAGCGATCCATCTGTCAATAACTCTTCTTGTTGAGTTTCCAAATCATAGAACACAAACAGAATATCTTTTGTTTTTGGCTTTCCCTTATCTTTTTGAATGTAACAGAGGTGATTTTCGGGCACATGTGAATTACAGGTTTTACAAAATATTTCCCCGCAAACATGTTTTCTACTCCCTTTTACAGTTTTAAAACAATGCTCGCAGCTCCTAACTTGAACACAAACAGTAGTCTTTTCCCACGAACCCTCCTTTAGATGGTTTTCGAAACATATTTTTCCTCTAAAACTTCTATGACAGTTATCACAGATAATCTTAATTTGATTATCAACACATTTTGGTGACTGAAAACAACCGGGGCACATTCCACCGCACCGGTGTTTATGTATATGATCGTATGGTATATAACATGCCTCGCAATAATAATTACAGCAAAAAGCGGCTGTGAGGGAGGTAATAACGTTGAAATGCCCCTCATGATGTAACAAATTAAGTCTTTCGCCGCTCTCGTTAGCCCCTTCAAAAATTACGTCCCTCCCCTTTGATCCATAGCTGTAAACAATAATTTTATAATCGGCCAAATAATCTTGGAATTTCTGTAGCTCAGGAATACCGGCCCCTTCTGAGGGAATGATAATTTGAGAGCTTTCCAACAGTGTCCTTGTTCTTTCTGTCTGAATCTTGCCTGTATCTTTTCTGACTTTATTAAATTCACCATCTTTTGTAATATTAGCAATGGCAACCACCAAAGCACGAGGCAAACACAGATTGTCTGTATTTTTAATGGTTACAATGCCCCTTCTCATACCACACTCCTCGTCGAAACTATTATATTTGCTCCCCCTTCCCCTACCGGCTGGCAAACACACAGTAGTAACTTTCAAGCAAAATGAGTCGGTGTTTAAACCAGATGAGTTAGACTGATATACGTTGCTGATTACGTTCCAGACATCTTCGTAATTTATTTTTGCAGCTTGTTTAAATCGAAGCCACCCCTCACCACGATTAAAATCTTTGGAACAGAAACTAAATCCCACCTGGTCCAGGGGCTGAAGGCCCTCTGTAGCCTTTTGAACAATTTGATTAATTCCCTCCCGTACCCATCCAACCGGTTCAACACCCTCAGGTATAGACTTTAACCTAAATTCCAGGGTACGACCTGTAATATTGTATCGGCGCACTTTTTGAATAGCATCTTTTACAATGATAAACTTTTCCATTTTGCGGAGCTCTTACAGACACGTCTGCACACTTCAAGAGACTAGTAAAGACTGACAGAATCGCTCTGTGGCACCTCTATTTATAACCTCGGTTCGCCAAAATTTAGGAACTAAGGGTGCGTTCAGAAAGCCTGCAATAAATATTCAAGGGTAAGTATGCAGTAGATGTACACACAGTTTTGGACTTTTATAATATATTACTTACCGAGAACAATAATATTTTGCTAGTCGAAAGTGATAGAAGTTCAACTATCATAAAAATCTGTAACAAAACACAACAGTATTTTAAAATTTTACCCCCTCCACTTTTACCCCCTCCACTTTTAACCCTCTCAAGCTACTATATTATTATATTATTATTATCCCTAAACAATTAGTCTTTGTTGATCAGTTGAAGCGAGCACAATGCCTAAAGAGTGTTTTTGGGGACGCCCTTGTGACTGCAGCGAGTGTCGTCCTGAGTTGAAAGAAAAATGCGAGATATGCCTGGACAAGGACGGCTATAGAGTTGGGGGTATCCTACGAAAAGACCGCAAGGGAATATCAGATTATGATTTTAAAACGTATTGTCCAAGTTGTTATTATGTTAATATTGGACATCATGAGGAGTTATACTATGAATTACTCAAAGCAATAGTTGAGGGACAAGCACCACAGACAGAAAAGGATATTAGAGAACGGCTTCGAAGTTGTTTCCGCTCTGCCTCTAAAGGATTTGCAACGGTCACCCCACTTATTCTGTTTACTGTTAGATTTGACTCGGGACAAGAAGAAAAAATAGTACAAATGCTTAAACAAAGAGAAAAAGGAGACTTAATGGACTGGTTCGAGAAAAATGTACTTGATGTCTTAGTATCCCAAATTCAAAGCCATCCTAAACCAACACGATTCCCGTATCTTCAATGCGATGAGTGTATACAAAACACAGCCGAAGAACTAATTATAGCAAAACTCTAAAAACTTAAGCTTGAATGAAGTAGTTAGTTTGTCGTTTTCTACTTATTTATAATAATGTATCTAGATATAGTAAATAAAAAAAGTTACCATTTAAGAGGCATATATTTTTTTAAAAAGTTTTAACATAGACAGGTGTCGTAACGTATCTAGGCCCCTAACAATATTGCTTGTGCAATAATGAATATGAATAATATGGTCATCCAAGGTGCATAAAATAACATGTATTTTAATAAGTATTATATAACTTTAAATATTTTTGAAGTAAATAAGAACATTTTTGTTACTAAGAACCTATTGTTCAATATGGTCTGAACTAGTACCTTATTATCTTGTGATCAAAAATCACATAAAAACGCTATGTGTTAAAGATTTTAACAACTCTAAAGTTTAACGCCCCTAAATATCTATTGCTATACAGTGTACAAGCGCGTGGGAGGTAAATAAATATGATTTCATTTCATGTTAAAAAACCACCCTGTTAAAAAAAACACCCTGTTAAAAAACCACCCTGTTAAAAAACCACCCTGTTAAAAAAAAAACACCCTGTTAAAAAACCATCCAATGTTAAACGATGTAAGATGACTTATGTTTGATGCCATCTACACATAACGTTAAAAATTATATTATTTAAAGGGTTGTTCACCCCCTCCAACCCTTAGACCCATCATGTAACACATTAGAATAACAGGAAAATTATTGTCTTTTAAACTGTAGGCATCTGGTTTATATAGAAATTGTATAAAAAATATTATAATTACAGGCTTAAAATGATTTTAATTGTATACTATAACAGATGGCTGTCGTTATGTCTCAAGTCTTGAAACCTGCTATATTTTGCCTATATTTTTATTGCATAATATTTGACCCGCTAATTGTTATAGGCATGTTGGGTTGTATGATTATAAAACCGGGGTATTAGAAACAGGTCTGTTTTTAGCTTATCGATGTTATCTATGTGTTTTATCCCTGTCGTGTTATTGTTTTCTATCTGTGGTGTTAGTGTTTTCTTGATGTTGTATTGTGACTAAATAAATAGTTAAATACTGGATCAAAGATGTCATTAGCGACTTATACATCAAAGGAGTAAGATGGCAAACAGAAGAATAAAACTTAAGCTCCTGGAAATGCCAAAGGAGAACGTATTTGGATTTAGAACCGATGGTACTGAGTGGTTTCTTGGAAAAACTCCAGTAGAATTCCAAAACGACCAATTGGTAATTAATAATGAAGCCTATACTTTATCTAATGGACTGCTCGATTTGTTAACAAGCACACAGCCCAAAAAATATTCTCAGAAAGACTTGGAACTATATAAAGAACTAATACTGCTATGTAATTTACATAAAAGAAATTTTGACCGAAACGAGCATATTAAATCGAGTTCTAGCTGGAAGTACACAAATATAATTTCTAAGCTTTTCCCACCAAAAAGGCGCTACGCTCCAAAGCCGATAAATAGCAGAAAGTTCTTAAATAATAATGAAAAAATTGCGTGGGCAGAAACAGCTAAAAACCAACTAACTGTGGTGGAAGCTGATGATCCGGAGAGTTTGATTGATGGTTATAGTCCAGGTGAAGAGAAGAAAAATAGAGAAAAACCTGAGTTAGATGGTTCCGCTAAACTAATAATGGAGTATGCAGATGTTAATGAGCTAGTTGACAGGCTTAGATATTTAGAGGAACGTGATATAAATAACTGCTATAGTGGGGAAATAATGACAATTCTTAGAGAACTTGAAAGAATAGGTGTAATAGAATTTTATAAATAAATATATTATAAAATAACTGTGTTTTATTTGCTACTAAATAATTATTATCATAATTTATCATATTGCAAACGCAGTTTTATATATATATAAATAGCATACAAAAGCACCATATTTGTTGTTGATTCCAGTTGCTAATTAAAACACTCGAAGCATCTACTGCATTCGACAAGGGTATAACACAGTATGAACTGATAATTAATGTGTTAATATAGGGAAAACTCCCTAGAAATCAGCTATTATAATAAATAGGTCGTTGCATATAGACAGGCAGCAGTAGCGGAAATATAGGTATACTTGCTTTAACTCCCTAAAACAGTGTGATCTGGTGTACAACGTAACCAGGATAAGCAGTTTTTCTACTACTCGTTATCTTTATCTGATACATGAATTAATTTTTATAAGGATCCACTCTTTTTAAATAAAACCCAATATTTATATATTTAAAAATATTTACTAACACCATGACCCTATTGTGTTTCTATACTTGATTCTAAAACCAATTAAAACTCTTGAGGCAATTAAGCTATAATTTTCAATATGCTGCATAGACTTTTAAGTATAAGTCTTTACCGAAAATAAACAACAATCGCTGCACTGCTAGATAACTTAAAAGCGCTGACATAAATTAGGTCACGTATACATTCACAAAATCTTTCACTTGTTTTCATTACTAAAAATAGGTAAAACCAAAAGGAGGGGTTTAAACAATACTTTCCCGCGACAGTTATTCACAGTAAAAATCAATTCTGCACTTACCCAAATCTTAATTATTGCCCTATAAACACATGTATCACTAGTATATCACCAATGTACTAATAAGAGATTATTTTATCAGAAACTTATGACTTTCGATTTACCACCATTGGCGACGAGCATTTATGTGTATTACGTATATACAGAGTGAATAGATATTTTATGTAGTATAAATTTAATTTAATTATTTCAATTTTTCCTATTATTGATAATACATATTTATTGCAGAGTAAGCAAATAGCAATAGTGTGGTTCTGTGAATCATTAGAGCCTTAATGACACATCTTTAGATGAACTCATATAAGTTGGCCCTGTAGACCTGGTTTATTTTTGGGGTCTAAGCAGTTCCCGTTTGCCTGATATGGCGTTTAATGTTTAACGTAATTTGTTCGATTACGTCCATCCCTTCATGAAAATCACTTTTTTGTATATAGTGTCCCTAGATCTTTAAGTTGCTTTAGTCTTTAAGTATACATCAAACAGCGCAGCCATGCCTAGAGACTGTGATTATTATTATAGTATAATGGAAGAGAATTAGGTAGCCTACATTAGTTATTGGTAGTAGTATTATTGTTATATATTATGGCGGCGGGTTACTAGTTATAAAGCGTTACAATAATTTTATTATTATTATTATTATTATTATTATTATTATTATTATTATTATTAGTATTATTATTTTATATTTCGGTGATGGATTAGTGGTTATAAGGCGCTATTATAATTATTTATTATTACTCTTAATATTAGTATCTTTCAACTGTATATATTGCACTGTAATACACTTGGGTAACATTAACACAACGACTACAAAACGATTACGCAACGACTGCAAAACGATAACGCAGCACAATCACAACGACTACGCAACGATAACACAACGACTATAGGGCACTAATAGAACGTCCCAACACTAGTGTTTAATTAGCTTATGTACACATATGCTTGTCATATAACTTAAAAGAGCCATATATGTTATATGAGTAAAAAGAGGCCAAACTACTATCATATTCATAAAACTCACCCTGTATAACCCTAATAAGAGTCCATCCTGGTTATACAGTAAAAGAAGGCCAAAAATACTAACTCATATCATATAACCTGTATAACGGTAAACATAATCCATAGTAGTTATACAGCTAAAAAGAGGATCAAAAATATTAACTCATATATTATAATCCACCCTGTATAACTTTAAAAAATAGCCCATATTAGTTATGCAGTTAAAAGAAGGCTTGGGGTTTGCTTTGAAACTTTCGTTTTAGCCTAAAAATCGAAATGGAGTGCGCCTGGGGACTCAGTTCACGTTCTGGCACTCTGTTAAGACCTTATTTAGCTAATTTATTAACTCATTAATACACTTTTTGCATACCATAAGATTTAGGTAAATAAGGTCAACCGGAAGTCTCCAATTTTTAAACACGCCTGGGAAAAAAAACAATCTGAAAAATATCAAGTTGTTTTTTACTAGACGGTCCTAAGCCCGTTGGCATATTTTTGAGGTTATTTTCTAAAAAATATTCTTAAGTGTGAAGGAATAATGGGTACATGATGTCCTATTATAACGGTTTTAAACATTACTTAAATAAGTATAATTATTTCTGTAGCCAAAATCTTACCTGTTTATTTTATTTTGGTTTCAGTACAAAATGGCGAATATTAAAAATATAATTAAAACATTTATAATATTTGATATTTTAGTAAAAATGTATGTTATTATAATAAAACTTGGTAGACGGGGATGTAATATACTAGTTTTTATGAATGTTGCTTATATTTTATGCTAATTTTTTTTCTTACAGCCTGCAAGATCCCGGATCCACTTTGAGGAGTATTTTAGTAATAAAATCCACTGCATAATGGTTATTTTAACCTTATACTTTGGTTTTTATTAATAAATACTCTCGTAAGTCCAAAACAAATAGTTTTTATTAACGTTTTTAGCTTGCATTTTGTGTTTTTGGCTTAATCAAATATGCATTAATGTATTGTTTAGTACTGTAACTGTTGTAAACTTTCGATTTACCCTGTATAACATAGTAGTAGCATTTCAGTTATTAAAATTGGGATTTTGTTGTCTGCTATTGTATATTTTAAATTCAAAATCGATCATGATGCCCCTTTTTAAATTTCTGAATTTTCATCGTCTAATCTCACAAAATATAGCATAGAAGAGAAATATAATAGAACTTGCCCTATTCTCCATGTGTGTACCTGCATATGGTTTTTGCTTTGAAATTTCGTTTTCCATTTAAAAAACGAATGGGATGCTATTAAGAAATCAGTTCACGATCTGGCATCCTGTTAATACCTATGCAATAATGGTCCTGCCAAAGATTTAGTTCCTATTATTTCTAGACGACGCTTATTTAGTTTTACGTTATTATTATATAGGTAGGGTCAACCGAACGTCCTTAACATTTTTTAACTACACCAAAATGACTTTATGGGGATGAAATATCCTCCGTTTAATGTTGTTTTGCCAGTCTCCAGTCTGGATAAAGTAGGAGAGGAAAATGTACACCTTCTATGGGGCTAAATATAGAATTCTATGAGGCCCTTGTATATATTAACAAATGTCTCTGCATAATTCTGTAATTAAAACCATATTTTCTTCGTGTTTTTTTTTGTATCGATGCTCTGTATATTATTCATTGTTAAAATTGAATAGCTGAAAAGTTTATGCTATAAATACCTCTTAATTTTTATTTTTCTAGAGCTTTTGCATATATTAGTAATTATCTGTTGTAATAAAAATACTCGTTTTACCATTTTTATTTAATATTACTACATAATTACCGGGGTAAAACAATCCACTATTTTAAAGTTTATTGTACAAATTTTTATTGTTTTTCTAACCAATTATATTATTTTTCAATAATATGCTCTGAAAATGTACTGGGGATGTAATCTTGTAATTTTATTAATGTTCTACCCTGTATTTTATATGTTTTTATTCTAATCTATGACTTACCCAGCTTGGATTTTCTTCTGGAACCTCTGTTTAAGGTGCTTTTGAACTCAGATCATCGAATTATTATAGTACATTTTCATTCCTATATGATTCTATGCTCTTGTTTTTGAAACCGCCTCTACTACAAAGAACATCTAGAGCATACCTAAAGACGTTGAAAATGCTAGTACACTTTGGAAGGTTTGTGTAATATCAATATTTAATATGTAATAACTTCATAAGTACTCATATGCACTTTCTTGAAATAATAAAAAGTACCTATAAGTAAAACTATAATAATTTACAGAATGCTCTCTAATCTACCTGGAACTGCTTGATTTCTACCCTGTTTCACATGTCCTATTTCAGCACGATGTCCCCTTGACTGCTCTGGATAGGAAACTCCATTTTGTAAGTTTTTATCACACTATTTTTAAAAAATCTATATTTTGGAAGTTATTTTTATTAATTTATTTGACCTAATTTTATGTATATATCTGAAAATAATTACTGTGTTATGCCCTTCTCATTATAATTATATCTAAATATGTGCGGTTTAAATACCGCTTCAAATAATTTTACATACTAATTGTAATATTTATTTTACGTTTTAATGATTTAATTAATAGAATCATTATGCGCTTTTATTATCACCATCATCCATCAGCTTGTCTCGTCCTCTTTATGCACTTAAAACTTTTTCCAGTTTAGCAAATACTTCATTATAATTAACCTTTTAAACATCTGCTACTATTTTATTTATATAATTTTACTTTGCGTAGGTAATAAATGCCATCCTAGAAAATAAATTGAAATGAAATAAAAAATAGTATCTATAATGTCTTTGCGGTTTTTAAATTAATAGAACATAATAGCATATTGGGGTTAGTTATATTTTTCTCCATAATTTGATATCACAATGCATATATGTGGGGGTTGAATGGGGTGACTACCCTTATTTATTTTAAGTGTTTACATGATCAAGAAGAGTTCAAAGAGGTTTTAGCTGTTTCTTAGGTATATTAAAACAATATTGTATTAGTAGAATTTATGTTATCTATATCCTCTCTTTATGCAAATTTTATTTATTTTTCTCAATTTTATCTGTTCAAGACCTGTTAAATATACGTTTTTAGATGTTTTAGTCGTTAATTAGATGTTGATTAGTTGTTTATTGCACGTTCTTTAAACATTGCTGTAAATAAATACTACAGGTATTACCAAATTTATTTATAGTTATAGTTAATTTTATTTTCTGTTTATGTTCCCTCTACACTTTAACAAATATATTATTATTAATCTTACGTCCCCTATAAAAACTACTTATCATGGTGCGTCACGATGCATGACTCTTGTGAGGCGGGGTAACCGTATACCTAGATAGCCTTCAACTTAAAAGCGGAATATAGTAAATGGCATGCTGGTGTGGTGCGCTAAGGCGCTGGCTTCCAATCCATAGGTCTGTGGTTCGAGTCTTGGTGAAAACATGGACTTTTTTTCTGTTAAATAATAATAATTTCAATCGTTTGTAACGTCATTGGGGTACCGATTCTTGGAGGTAGGGCTTTTAGCGAAGCCTCGACTTGTAGGCTTGGGCCCCCAAATATGAATACCTAAGTAGGTGATGTTCAAGTGACATGTAATAGATGGCGTATCACAGATGATGGATGACCAATAGTAGCCATGGTAACTAGCGCCAAGTAGGAGCGAGAGCTATCGCTAATGGCAACTAGTACCAGTGGTAGTTAGTGCCAGTGGTAGTTAGTGCCAGCGGTTGTTGGGTCCCCGTGACAGTTAGGGCCAACCCCAAAAAAAAAAGTTCCCACACTCTAGATAATATTCCCACGGTCGAAAAAGTTCTCATGCTCTAGATAATATTCTCACGGCACGCGACAACCCCTCAAAAAATTTCCAAGGTCGGCCACCCCCAGCCCCAAAAAGTTCCCACGCTCTAAATAATATTCCCACGGTCGGAAAAAAGTTCCCAGGCTCAAGTAAGGCCATGACTACTCGTACTGTTATAAGTATGGTGTGTTTGTTGCGTTATGTAATACACGTAGTGGCGTATGTCCTGGTGCAGAGAGTATTTGTCTAAGTATTATGTTTTGTAGTTTTTGTAGTATGTTATATTGGTGGTCTGATATACTGCACTAGACCGGTCCTATATAGGTCAGTCGGATCATTTGATTGCAAATTGTCTGTTTGTTCTGTGGTGAAAGAAATGATCTATGACTAAGTAATTTTTGTAAATTATTGGTCGCTGCGTAGAATTTCTGTACTGTTCTTGTCATGTGGTGTAAACGTCAGTTTTTTGTCTAGCGTAACTCTTAGGTATTTTAATATTTGTTTGGGTCCTGTTTCTTTATTGTTTATTATTAGGTGTTGATTTATGTGGACATTGCTTCTTTTTGTTGTTATTATTAAGCACTTACATTTTTCTTCATTTATTACAAGTTTCCATTTCTTGTACCATGGAAGGAGGGGACACTCAAGTGGTTGGAAAGGTGCTGTCTGGCTATATTT
Source organism: Polydrusus cervinus (assembly GCA_935413205.1). Lineage (NCBI taxonomy): Eukaryota > Metazoa > Arthropoda > Insecta > Coleoptera > Curculionidae > Polydrusus > Polydrusus cervinus. The sequence goes on from OW284514.1 coordinate 52,906,250, forward strand.
GAATAATACGAGTTTGTGTACATTAGTACATCGTCCGCGAATATAGCCAGATTGGAGTTTGAAAAACCTGGAATATCGGCTGTATAAAGATTGAACAGTGGCGCTGACAATGCCGTGCCCTGTTGCAATCCAGCATGCAGAGTTACAGTAGAGGACAAATCATCTCCCACCCTTACTCTTAGTGTTCTGGTTGTTATGTATGAATGCATCAGTGTTATTACGTAAGGTGGAAAATTGTGTAGTGTGATGAGTTTGCAAATCAAACCATTGAACCATATACTATCGAAGGCTCGCCGTATGTCCAGGGCTAGTAGCACAGTACATTGCTCTTTTTCAATTTTTTCCAGCGCTTTTTATGCGACATGCACAACAAGCAGTACTGCTCCCCTGTTTTCCCTGAACCCGAATTGCTCCTTCGGTACATTCTGATCCAATCTATTTGAAAGCCGGTTACTTGATTGTTCATATCAGATTCTTAGACATGTTTGATGTTGTAAAGTTTAAAAAATATAAAACACAAATATAGGTTATTGGTAAAAGTAACATGCCATGTTTATTAGGAGAATAGTAGGGTCTAGGATAGTAATAAAACTTAAAATTAGTAATGTCACAATACATTTATTAGAAACGGACTTTATATCTTTAATAATTTTGTTTTAAACCCGCATAGTCCTTGTAAATTCATTAGTACTCTCCTGTTTTAATTATTGTAACTTTGTTTATGGGCCGTTCTTGAACCTTCTGGAGCAGGGAAAGATACAAAGGGTACAAAATTCATGTGTTCGGTTTATTTTCGGCATAAGGAAGTTTGATCATATCACACCACAATTCCTGGAACTTGGTTGGCTTAACCTTCCAGGACTCGCGCTAAGTCTCACAGACCCGAGACATTTATATTTACGGATATTTTGGTGGTGGGGTGATGCCAACGGTTGTTCGTCTCGGTAGCTTTCGATATTCAGTTCATACGCCGACTCGAGGTACGCGTCATCAAAAATGTTTTTGTTGTGAGTAGTAATGAGCGAAAAAGTCTGTTAGACCCGGCGCGAGTAGATATGTCGCTGTTATAGAATTTGCATTTATTTGGTGTTGACTGAAGATAATTGATTATAAAGGTAATTATTTGTAAAAATCTGTTACTATAATCTATCAAACTTAATTGTAGCATATTTCAGATGTCCTACGAAGAGGAGCAGGCGCATCTTCATCGGCTTAATGCTGAGGTTGCCACACCTGAGCACCCGATAGACGCTAGTTTTCGTCTTTTTGAAGAAGAAAAAATTGAAGAAGCCCCAATTGATGAAGAATCTGACCTTGAGGAAGATCACGTCGAAGAAAGAATAGAGGATACAGATACTGAGCAAGATGCCGAAAGCGACGACGAAAGCTATGAGAGTGTAGCAAAAGTCCCAAGAATTCCATCATTTCGTGGGAAGGATGGTACAACAACTGTGTAGAAAATTTGTTTGCCTAGCCCACGCCCAAATTGTATGTCAAGGATGTATTACACAACATGAAAACAATTAGTATTTAAATGGAACTCAATTGTTTTGTAAGAACATACATATGTTTTAGTTATGTTTTAGTTTTTTATAATATTTTTAATAAAAGTATCTAGAGTTCAATACTACAAATTCGTTCTTTCGCTACTTTTTGGCTAGTGTTATTACCTCAATAAACTGACCAAAACGACCTAAATAATGCTTTACCTGTCTAAAAACCATTATTTGCTTTGCTAAAAAAAGTGTGGCAATACATGTAACACATTTTTTTGAGCTATTATATCATAAGGGCCTGCTAGACCCAGCGCGAGTAGTCATGTTAAATAAAGTGGCGCGAGTCCTCGAAGGTTAAGATGGCTAATGTAAGAAGGCTGCATTTTGCCGTGTTCGTCAAAAAATAATGTTGACTTCATCGCCTTGGTATCTCCGTGCCAAGCTCATCTCGCGGGATTCTGTCCACAGTGTAAACACTCGAGGTAGGACTTTGCTGACTATCCCAAGGCATACTACGGCTCTGTTTCGACGAGGTTTTGGCTATCAGGCTGTAAGTATGTATAATAAGTTGCCTACTGATTTGAAAGGTAATCTAAACATTAATACATTTAAAATCAAAGTAAAGAAAATGTTGTTAGATCAACAATAGAACTAATGTGTAATGTGTTTCACCAATGATAAATTTCATACAATTAAGTCCTACCTTGCCTATTGCTTCTTTTGTTACTCTTTTGTTATTCATAGCTATCATGTAAGCTTATTGACTTTATAATGATTGAGGAGTTTTTCTTTTTTCCTTTTTATTGAATGTTCGTTACTTAATAACTTTATATTGTTAAACTTATTTATAATTTTAGGAATAAAATATGAAAATGTATTAGGTATGTAATGTTGGTGATAATATAGGTACTGTAAATATATAATAGTATAGATATTCTTTAAAAAACATTGTTACCTACTTTAAGAGTTAAGTGTAAGAATAGCCATAGCTATATAGCTATATTGTGCTAAACTTCGCTCTTTGTATTGTTGTATTATTTATATCAAATAAAAGACGTTTATTATTATTATTATTATTATTATTATTATTATTATTATTATTATTATTATTATTATTATTATTATTATTATTATTATTATTATTATTATTATTATTATTATTATTATTATTATTAATATTATTATTATTATATATCAATGAATTACTCAACAATCGTAAACTAATAATCTCAATTTGATATTAACAAAGCCATCTGACAAGGCCAAAACAAATTATGTTGCCAATTCCGAAGCATAGGTAACTTAATTAGTAAAAGGTACAAAACCAATATTTTTAATATACAGGGTGCTACAAATTCATGTGCGTACAAGGGGATCTCGAAAACGGTAAGAGATTCGAAGATAATTAAATTAAGGCAAACTTGCGTATTTTAGGGCTTAATAATTTGGTTAAAAAAAATAAATATTCCGAATACCATAGATAAACTAAACCAAGAGAAACGATTCGATGTCCAAGTCTGTAACGGGTTACGCCAAACGCCGCGAAAACATTCAGGCAACGCGAATATCCGTCTAAAGTCACTTTGCTTCTCAGCATTTACGTCGCGGCCTTGAGGCACGCTGTAACCATTTAAGTCAGTTGTCTAAGTTTACTTAGTTTATGAGTAAGCAATGTGTTATGTTTACCAGACCTACTTTTCCAATAGGCAAGGTAGGCCTGAGCCTCTGGACCCGCTTTCAGAGGGACCCCCCGCGCTCGGTCTGAGCATGTAGTTTGACTCAAAATATTTCATATGAAAAACTAAAGTAAAAAAATATTAAATAAAATCTAAGCCAATCCACAGATTTATTTATTGGTATATGCAAAACAAAAAACAACTGGAAAAAAATCTTGATATTTTGCTGCACAAGTTTGTAACATAATAAAAATGCATTTTTTTTTTAATATACCGGGTGTCCCATTATGGATGGCCACCGGCCGTATCTCGGAAATTACCGGGCATAGAAACTCAGAAAAAAAACGTAATCAAAGTGGTTAAGAGAAAATCCTGGTAATAATTTTTAAGTTCCGCATTTTGCCGCAAGAGGGCCTTATTGAAAATTAAATATTGAAATTCTAAATTTCTCCGAAAGTTTCAACATTAAGGTATACCTTTGGTTACATTATTAGAAAGCTTAGATAATTATTTTGATTTAAGGCTCATTGGCGAACCACTCTTGATAAGAGTGGGGGAAGCTATTGAAAGTGTAATCATTTAATTTTCTAAACGACTTTACCGATTTTAGTAAACTTAAGCTTATTTGGAAGAGAAAGGGAAGTACTTTTAATTGCCGTATCTACTGGTACACATTGATACGCCACTGGTACGCATTGACTTTTTCGAAATAATAAATATCCAATATTTAAGTGATTTTATTGATCGCAGTAGCCAAAAGCCGATAGATGAGAAAAAGTTTTAAAACCGAAATTATTCATATTTGCCCGTGTGTAGAAAATTGCAAAAAAAAAACACAATTTCTTTTACCACCTTTCAAAATTTTTGGAAATAATCCTTTTTTTTCAATTTATTTAAAGTTTGCCATATAACGCATAGTATTACTTATAAAGCAAAAACTGTCCGCAAAATCGAAATTTTCTTAAATTCAATTGTTGCAAAAACAAAGAATTGCAACAAGAATATTTTCAATATAATATTTTCAAGGATTTTTATTTTATCTTTGTATTCATAAGAACATTATCGGTGATTTCGGAGTCGCAAACACACGGAAATATCTCTGTTATTACCGCCAAAAGTAGTTTAGAAAAAGGCTTATCGCGTATGTTTGCAATAAAGTATTTTGAAGTTAAAGGTTGGATCTCTACAAAGTAATAGAAATACAGACTCACTGTCACAACAACCACACTTTATAGTGGAAAGAACTAAACAGCCTGGATAAGTAAGATCATTTCCTTCATATTTTGTATAGAAGTTTTTTCACTTTTCTTAAAGTTAACTCCGGCTTTATAGGATGTTTGAGACTTTCGCTATGAATTCGAATTAATAGTTTTATCGCAACCCAATAAATTAATTGATGAGAGAAACAGATTAACTATTATTGTGACAAGCTAAAACGGATTCATTTGAACCGTATTATTTTTTGATTAATTTTTGGATTAAGATTGTTATGTTTGTTATTGGTTTTTTTGTAATAAATGCGTCTTAATTTGAAAACTTGCAGCACAGGATTAAATTAAAATGGACTCGTTGTTTAACTTGCGTTTGTGAAGATCTTAATGTTAATAAATGTTGTTATTATTTAATTGTAGCTAATTAGATTAAGTATTCAGAGTGCCTGTCTGAATGCCTGTTTAACGTTAAACAAAAGTAATTAGAATACGAACACAAAGTCTTCCTCCACTGTTATATTATAGAAATATTTTAAGCAACTTCTCTACATGTTTCGAACGCAGACGCATTCATCATCAGGAGAATAAATAAAAGAAGAAAAACCAGTAGGTATTATCCTAACTGAGCAACACAATTGCAGGTTCGATGTAAAAATGAGTGGAACGGTGAGAAAACAGGTACACACGTTGCATTGTGAGAAAGAAAGATATGTAGGTTTGAGGCTTAAAGCACTGTGAAAAATTTAAAGGTAGGATAAAAAATTTGTCATCTTTGTGTGAAAGAACTGTCGAACGATGAAACTGAAGTGAATGGGAATAATCATTTAAGCAAAAGAAAATTGTTGGCTAGTCATTTGAGAAAATATGAAGAAGAAGTGGATGTAAGTGTGAGGAAGATAACTATTAAAAATTTATTAAAATGTAATCTTAACTAGATGTAAACCTCTTGTTGGTGTACGAGTAAAAGTAGTAAAAATATGTATTTTTAGAAAACAATAAATTGTAAATTAAGAATATACATCATTATCTCCAACTTTTGCTGAAAAAGTAGCATTTTACACTGTATACGAACATGTAAAACAAGCTACAGCAATAGACACAATAAGGAAGTGAAACGTCTGTTCTCAGTGCGTCTTTTCTTAAGATAGCACCGCCTCCGGAAGTACAACGTACCACGGGTATTACAAAGTAATATCCATCCGGAGCCTCTAACCAATGCACAGAGTGGAACAATAAACTCCCCACACATGGGCTCACTCCGGTACATTGAGGCTACGTGACAAACAAAGTCCGACATTTTCTATGTGAGTCTTTATAAAATAATCATAATAATAATACAGATAGAAAACTGATTGCTAAGAATCATCATTACATATAAATGTAAAACAAAACAAATATAAATGTTTGTTACATCAGACGTTTACCAGATTTATTTTAAAATAAAACTTGAACAGTGCTATTTTTGTTTACTTTAATTTTAAGTTCTGACTTTATTATAAAAATATAAATAGATTATCACGGTAAATTCATACCTCCCTTTTTTTTGCATACATTTAAACACATGATATCAACAAGCTGTTTTGGTTATTAAAATGTTCTAAATCGAAATGTCAAGAGGTCGTGAAATGATAAAGTCATGTTTGTAAGAATCAGTTTTTATTATTATTATCTTATGCGAATTACTTAAAAGAATAAACAAATCGGCTATAAGAGCAGCTTAAATTTTTAATTGGAATAAAAGAAAGCCTCTTTATTTGCGGAGAAAGTACGGAAATACGGGTGCCATTATTTTTAGTTTGATACACTTTTTTCGTCCCGTCATGAAATTTTCCCCTCTTTTGGGGGTAGAAACCGCCCCCAATTTCTTTTTCTCAAATCCAAAGGTATGTATTGCGATAGCTCGTTGAAAATGGCATAAAAAAAGGAATACGACCCACTATTTACTTTTGCATTTTGGTAATGTAGAAAGCCAAAAAAAATAAGAACTACTGTTTTGGTTTTGGCCGGCTGGCTAAAAAAAAGGAAACATGTTATTGATAAGGTTGTTTATACCGCATTTCAGTGGTCACTTTATATTCGATTTAGAAGAAGTAAGAAGAATCTGTAGTAGTATTTTGTGCTGTTTAAATCGTTACTTTATAGTAGGAAATATTTTTATTGTACTAAAATGGGTTATCTAACTGAATCACAGAAATTGAGATTTTAATGATGATTGGCTTTGGCGACAGATCGCGTACTCAATCAGAAGCAGAAGTAGCCGCTTTATTTCACGAAAGACACCAATTTTTTCAAGGCAATTTCACCCCACACCAATTTCCCAAGGCACCATCAGTAAAATTACCAGACGTTATCGTGAAGTGGGTCACGTCAGGGACATATTATATCAAGAATAAGGCAACCCAGAGTAATGGATGAAGACATGCAATTAAACGTTTTCCTTGCTCTCCAAGAAAATCCTGTTACTCCAGTTCGGAAACTTCGGAAAGAGAAAATAACATAAGCCATACGTCTGCATTCAAGTTAGTTAAATCATGTCAAATGCGTCCTTATAAAATATAAAATATTAATGGTACAAGAGTTACTGGAAGATGATCCGGACCGCTATCTTAAGTTTTGTGAAGTGATGATGAATGCACTTGATCAGCATTTAGTAGATTTGGATTGGATCCTTTTTACAGAAGAGTGTACTTTTGTAATAAATGGGGTGAAAGTTAATAAACAGAACTGTCGATATTTTTCGCAGAAAATCCTCACTGGATGCGAGAAACACACACCCAGTTTCCGCAAAAACTTAATGTTTGGGCAGGCATAATTGGCGACCGAATTGGGCCAATATTCCTTGAAGGTAACTTAAATGGCCGTACATATCTAGATTTTTTGCCAGGAGAACTTATTCCAGCTTTGACTGCTTTATTTCCTTACCATGCAGAAGCTGATCTTCATAATGATCGAATATGGTTACAGAAGGATGGAGCTCCGCTTCATTACACCATAAATGTTCGAAAATATTTAAGTGAAATTTTTCCAAACCGCTGGGTTACCATTGAATGGCCGTTACGATCGCCGGACCTTAGTCCTTTGGATTTTTTCCTTTTGGGTCACCTAAAAACCAAAATTTACGTAAAAAAAACCGAAAATGTAGCGGAACTTAGGCAACGACTTATACACGCCAAATAACCCCGAAAATGGTATCTACATAATGTCAAGAATGAATTTTACTTTAGATTAGGGTTTTGTCAATTTTTTCAGAAAAAAAAAGAAAAAAAATAAGTTTGGCGTTAATGGGTTAACCATAAGCCCAAATTATCTAATATTTAAAATAATCACACAAGATATTAATTTTTTATAAACCGGTAATTCATAATTAAAAAATACCTTAAGTTTTTCAATTAAATGGTGGTTGTTTAATAAAGAAATAATAAAACGACTGGTCTGCATTTTACATTGTTTATTTATTAATATATTGTATCTGTGTCAAGCAAAGTACATAGTAAACAAAGAAATATTGAACAATCCCATATATGTTGCACCTACATACACATATAATATGTACATACGATGTACTGTGTGTTTGATTTGAAATTTTTATTTTTTAAAATAATCAGAAATTAATGATTGTTTATGCACACTCGACAATTAACATCTGGTTACTCTGTGCTAGGTTGCTGGACACTCCAATTTAGATGGCAATAGGCAGCCTTAGACAAGGAAAGAGAGGAGGCAGCCGATGCGCTCGCGAAAGAGGGCGCACGCATGCCAGCTGATCTAGCAGACAATACGATGAATAAACCACTGGGATTAGGCAAAGAAGAGATTGATTACACGGCTAAGCAACTTGCACAAAACGGATAGACAGAGTTAACAACCTGTAGCATATCCAGGCAACTGTGGCCCATATTTGATAAAAAGATAACCGCAGAGCTATTAAAGCACAGTCGGAAACACGTGAGAAGTATTACTGCGGTTGTTACCGGACATTTCCTCTTTGGTAGACATGCCGAACGTATGCAAATACTTATAAATAACATATATATGTCTGTAGATTTTTTTATCTGTATTTAGTAGTGAGCCAGCCCACAATATCCCAAAAATTTTTCTGCATTCTTTAGGTGGTTTTAGAACCGTGTGTCAGACAAAACATTTCCTTTAGGAAACCCATAAACGACAATACATTTTTTAGATTTTTACACTTTAGTGGTCTTTGTTGAAATTGAGGTGTTATTTAAAGTCCCCTAAAGCCGGCATTTAAAGGTTAAAAATTGAATAAAAAGTAATAACATGTTTTATTTAAAGCTTTTTTATTTGAGACCCCATTAGAATAGCTACAAATTAAAAAAAAATATTAATTAAAAATAAATAAAATACTTCCATATTTATTTAAAGAACTGAAATCTTTATGCCAGAGTTATTTTACTTTTGATTCTTGACTTAACGATAAACTTTTGTTTCAGATCCAAATATTTCAAGCTCAGGAATGAAGTTAAACATTGCGGAGTTTGTTTTATTGACCTCGCTTCTTTATGGTAAGTCAATAATTGTAAAAATTAAATTAATAACAATTTATGAATCGAAAGATGGCAGTATTTGATATATGTAAAATACTGTTGCTTCTATTAAAATAATATATTATTTTTGTAACAGAAAAAAAAATGATTGATGAACCAAGATATTCTAAATTTCTTCATGATTATTGCATTATTAAAGAATAATAATATTATAATAAAGTTAGCTGTAGTGGATTTGTATACTTATCTTGAATGAAGAGAACGGAAAAGTTTTGTATTAAATTCTATAAAATTTATTAGAAGTAGCTTTCGGTATTTTATTTCTTGTTAACAAATGGTAATGGTAAGTTGGCTTCGATAGGGCTTATAATAATAAAAATATCCTTTTTACAACCCAATTTATGAACATTTCTTTAAATCAAATAAATGGGGCAGATGACATCTGACTGAGGGTCATAAACCATAATAGACGATTCATCTGCTGGTCGTGATTTTATATTTTTTGAGAGTTAGATACTGTTTAATGAGGAACTTTTAATTAATTTTTTTCTATTGTATTCGCATTTAATTTTTAGTTTAGAACCAAATAAATAAGAGAGAGTGAAATTTACATTTATTTTGTTTATATATTTGTCTTTTGAAGTTTATAAGTATTTTTTTGGATACATTATATTTCTACATCGTTTTATCGATATTGTTTTTACACAGAAAAAGTAGCCGTTTTTATTCTTTTCAAGGGTCCAGCTAGCGTCCTAGATATTACGTTTTAACCTGACCGGGATACTCACTCCCGGGTTTTCTGTGCGAAAGAGAACAGGATATCCTTCGCGTACAATTATTTACCAACAAAACAATCCTTGTCTGTTTAAAGGTTGGAGACAATGACGTTGCAATGGACTTGCATTATCTTTATTTGTTTAGAATCACTACGTTTCAACTGGTAAGTATCTCCAGTCATCTTCAGGTGAACACTGAATGAGTACGGTAACTACAGCTCGATTTATACTAGGCAGGTGCTGTGACGCATGACTAGTGAGCGGAGTCATGCGTGTTGCTAGGTGATGACGCATAACTGGATGAGTCATGCTTGATGAGTCATGCTCGATGACGTCATGCTCGATGAATCTTGCGTTTAACTCTTGGGTGGTCTTATTCTAAGATTACATTTACTTAACAAGGGTTTCCAGACGTTTCTCATATATAATGAAGGCTTACTAAAGCAACCTGGATTTTGGTGTATGGTCGCAGCTTCCTTAAACTTCCTCTTCCTCCAGTGCGGTTCTTTTTGCAGGATTTCCGCTTTTGTCCACATGATATGATAGCCGTGCGTCCAGGCGTGGTCAGCTGCACCTGATTTTTCGGTCTCTCCTTTTTGGGTGTTATTCCGATGTTCTTTAATCCTTACTTCTAGTGGTCTTAGTGTCTCACCAATGTAAAACTGGCCGCATTCGCAGGGGATCTGGTAGACACAATTTTTCTTGTCTTTCTGGCTTGCTGGTTTCGTCTTCGTTAGGTGGCTTCTTAAAGTGTCTCTAGAGCTGAATACTGTGTTGATGTTGTATCGTTGTCCTAGTCTTCTTATTTTCTCGGATACTCCTTTGACATACGGAATATTGAGAATTGGTTGTATCTCTTTTTCTGCTTTACGTGTGTTTGGTCGATTCTTGCGATTTTCCAATATTGTGTCAATCAATCTCATGGGGTAGCCATTCTTGTTGAGGTCGGTCTTGATGTGGTTAGTTTCTCTTTTGAGAGCTTCGTTTGAGTTACAGAGAGTAATTGCTCTATCCACAAGGTTTCTTACTATGTCATGTTTTGTGTTGCTTAAGTGGTTTGATGTATAATTGAGATATTGCCCTGTGTGTGTAGGTTTTCTGTACACTGAGGTTAGGAAGGTGTTGCCATTTTTCTCTACGTTGACGTCTAGAAAAGGTAATTAGTTGTTCTCTTCTTTTTCCATGGTGAATTTAATTGTCGGTGCAAAGTTATTAATGTGATGTAAGATTTCTCTAAGTTCGTTCTCGTTTCCGTTCCAAATAATGAAGGTGTCATCCACATATCTTAGCCATATTTTTGGTTTCTTCTTTGCTTGTTTTATTGCTTCGGATTCAAACAATTCCATATAAATGGTGGCGATTATGGGCGAGAGAGATGAGCCAATTGGTAGTCCGTCCTCTTAGCTAAAGAATCTGTCTTTTTCTTGAAAATAAGAATTGTTAAGGCAGCATTCCAATAGTTCCATGATGGCATTTGACCAGTTGGTCTCCTGGTTGTACTTCCTTTTCTCCTATTATTTGTGCAAAGTGTTGCGAGTTCTTTACAAATGACGTGCTGTTTCCTTGAAGTGGTTGGAGTAGGGGAAGTAAAAATTTACCTAGTTCATATGTAGGGGAGTTAAGGGAGCTTGTAATTGGTCTTAGAGGCATATTATGTTTGTGTATTTTTGGCAGGCCATAGAGGTGTGGTGGTTTACTGTGGTGTGGTGTCAGGCGTCTCCGCGTCTTTTCTGGTATGTACCGCTCAAATTTCTTAAGTGTTCGGTAGACTCTTCCTTTGATTGTGCCGGTCGGATTTTTGGAAATAAGGGTGTAGTTTCCTTTTTGCACAACAAAACAAAAAATACTTACCTTTTATACTTTACATGCTTCCTCCTGACAATCTTATTCATGTTATTGACTATGTTTATTTGATTCCAAACTCAATGACTAATATGTGATATAAAAAAAATAAAAATAAAATCCATTATATAATTTTGTTCTAAAATTGTATTTAAGTTTAGAGGTTTCCCTATCTAAGCACTAAATAACAGTATTAATTATTACGACTTTGCCAATAACTTGGCAACGCTGCACATGACGTATGGATTGTTTCACGCCTTCCACAAGCTCTTGTGCTTGCCTTTACATAATACTACGGAAGAACAGACGCGATTGGCGTGAACTTTCGAGAATTCCCCGACCCGAAATGCGCAGTATTGTATTCCGATGGCTATTAGCGATCTATAACAATATAATATGCATTAAAAAAATTATTTAATTATGTATATTGTTCTCGATATTATAAATCTGTGTTTATTAACTGACTGACGTGCAATGTGATCTAGTAGATTCATTAATCAATATTATTTATTACACACGTTTGTTTTTTTATTGTTTCTTGTTTACATTATTTGTATTTGCAATTTTTTTCTATGGAATATTTAAGGGGCCCCCTGCCCCCCCCCCCCCCCCCCTAGCTACGCCGATGCTTACTTAGGACTAACAGGCACGTCTAGTCGGCTTTACACAATCCCGCAACCCGTTTATGCCGTAACTCGATGATTAATGGAAATATTTTGGAAAAATCAGAAAAATATTCCCAAAGAAAACTCCTCGTAATATTTGAAACAAAATAGAACAAAAAATGTTGAAAACTGGTATTTCCATAAATCGACCCTATAGATTTTTCAGCATACCTGAATTCTTATATACATTGGAGTATGGACGATAAAGTGCATCAGATTTAATAGTTTCTGTTATTTTATCTAGAGCTTTTAAGCTTAGAGAAAAGAATATTTCAAAATATTTTTAACTATTATTGGAGTGTAATAATTTTTTCAAATAATAGGTACAACAAAAAATATCCTAAAAAATGTAAAGATACATTTTATTTTACTAAAATAGATCTTCAATACAAGTATTTGAAAGGTTTAATATCTCTTGAAACTGTAGGAATTTTAATTTGAATCACAGTGTACATTTTAGTAGTGTAGAAATGGGAAATGACCTTCTCCCCCCACTCCTTCCATTGACCTTGACCGCGAAGGTGGGCAGGTGTTTATTTGACCTTGACCTTGAATGGGTGCAGGTGTTTTTTTGTGTGATGTCATATGACCTTGACCATGTACGTTTGCAGGTGTTTATTTATGACCTTGTCCATATTCGAGGTCACTTGTTATATTGATGACCTTGACCATGTACGTTTGCTGGTGTTTATTTATGACCTTGACCATGATGGTATGTTTTTCCCATGAAGTGGTTACTCCCCCTGCCATTAATTTTTTTATTTCATCGACCTTGAAAACTCCAATAAAAGATGGTTCAGTTAGCAAGATATTCATAGTCACACAAGCATAGCAGCCCATAAACTGTTACCTTGAAAAGTGGTGAATAGTAATATTTCGTTTGTGGTGTGTATTCCAACAGTGTCTATTGAAGGTATTTTAAATTATTTTATTACATATTTCAATAATGAGCATTTCACAGCAGACCTTGAGTGAAATTAATAATATGATAAACAAAGAAATGGAGTTTCCTGAACGTAAAAGACTTTCAACTTTGGATGTGGGAAAAGTTTACACCATTAAAAAAATGATTCCAGCAACAACACGCTTTGGTAAAAGTATTGTTGTCACACTATTTGATTCGCTAAACAATGTGATATTTCAAACATTTTTACCAAAACGTGTAGCTGAAACTTTTACCGAGGATATTATAGAGGGCATAAATATGTCTGATAATAAATATACTTTAACATATTTGGGGCTAAGTTCAAATGTTACTTCTGGGGGTAATGCACGAGCATTAATTAATTTTGGGACTTTGGAATAAACTTTTTTCTTTTTTAATTTTTTTATATTGTTTATCATATTAGTTAAGTACTTATTGCTTGAATATGTAAAAAAATAGTTGTACACTTGAAGCACCTCCACAATCGCTTAAAATATTATCTATTTAAGATGTGTGACGATAAAGATACGGTCAGAGTTGCCCAAGATGCATATTTTACTGAACTATCGTTGAAATTACGAAAAATGGCTCAAGATGCTCTAGATGACTCAACACATGACAAACCCGGTTTGGGTTTGAGTTTAACGGAGTACAAGAAAAACATGATGGATGCAATTCGTTTTCGAGTTGGAGCTCATCTTTGCGAACAATTCCTATATGGGTCCATTGGTTTAGATGAAATTTGTTCCGGTATGTACCTTGAACGACTGGAAGAGTTCTTTATCAAAATACCACATATTTCCAAAGAAATATTGCTAAATTATGGTTTAATCGCCGATGACGACACCGACGACGATGACGACGACGACGACGAGGATGAGGATTCTAGTTTTGGAGGAAGAAAAGAAGAAGAAGAAGAAACTAAAGAAGACGAAGAAGATGAAAAAGACAAAGAATACATTTTCTCGTATGCGTGTTGTGGTGGCGGCGGTAGTAATGTAACAGTAATCAATGATTGGTGCCCCAAATGTTTTTAACCAATTTATTGTTATGTTTAAAAATATAAAATTGTAAATAAATTGTATGTAGCAAAATTATTGTTTGTTTTTTCTCAACATATATAAGCGGATATCATAAGAAAAATGACTTAGTTGAAAATAAAAATGGGTCGTGTTAACAACACAATCGACAAATTTGGTCGTCAAAGAGTGAATGAAAAAGTTCAACTACTCCGCGGTATACCAGGTAATGGTTTTAAACTAACCTCTGACGGACAATATGATATCGAAGGAAAATGTTTATCAAATGTTGCTCAACCAACTAAAGATAATGATGCAGCAACTCGACTATATGTTTTTGAAGAACTGTACAAATCACGAAAACAGCTTTTTGATATAATCAATAAAGATTTCTTTGGGCTCTTTGATAGAAAGCAAGAAGATTTTGAAGAAAAAAATAATAAGCTTCTGGCAGCTCTTGAACATCGAGTTGATAACCTTGAGAAGAGTCAGACAAAGATGCCCATCCACTTGGTATTAGATAAAGATCACTCAAAAAAGAAAGGTCATAAGTGAGGGACATCTGTATTGTATAAAAACTAGAACCCAAAATCCGATAACTCAGTTTACTTCTACCATTCATACATCGAGTTTAATAAATTTTGCTCAAAAATGACTTCTAAATCACAAACAACGCTGGTCTATCCATTTTCTGTAAATGGACGTCAAATGTGTGTCAACTGTGAACATTTCGAAATTATCGGAGGAAAAAGGGGTTTTTGTGATTGGTGTGAAAAGGAGTTTCCTCCGAAACAGCAGGAAGAACAATCTCCAGCAAGACCAGAACAAGAGCGGCAAGAACGAGAACAACAACAACAACACCAGCAACAAGATCATTCACCATCAACACCTGTAATACCGAATGCTTCACTCGAGCCATCAACTGACGAATTTTGCGATGCTCCGCTCGACACATCAGACGAGGAATTTTGGGATAGTGATAGTGATCACACTGATGATGAGGAGGAGGAACAACGTATCCGCAGTATATGTTTATCCAAGGATGAGCTTCGCCAATTTGGTTATAACCCCTAGGTTAACTTATTAATATTTTTCTTTTTTGTTCTTCTTGTAAAAATATTATTATATAATAAAAAATATATTACTTTTATATCTGTTTTTTATTTTAAATATTATCAGTTACAAATCGTTCCTGATATATTTTATTTCTATAGTACATGTAAAATAAAATACAATTTTGCAAATTATATGTTTATTTTTTACTAGTGTTACACAATATATTTAAATATTTTTTTATACAATATCAGACTTATCTATCCAAGAGTTAGCCTGGTTTGAAAATCCTAACCATTTTACAAACAATTGATCAGTGTGATTTTTCTTACGTTTTCTTAGAATTTTTTCCACTAAATAAACACCTGGACTATTTGTTTTTTGCAATTCTGGTTCGTAAAAACACCCTTTAATCGGTTGACCTTCTTCTAACGACTTCAATAGGTATGTTGGTGGGTTAGTTACATTAACTTTGGATATTTTAAATAGTTCAGTTGACCATGAGGGGGTATATCCTTTATCAAATATGCTCTTATACTTGCTAATGCGAACAATATCACCCAAACGATATTTTCTTTTCTTCGGAACAATTTTCAAATAATTGTATGCATTAATTTGTGTATTTTCTTTCACATCTTTCGGTTTCATTCCAATCGTACGATGTTTGGCGTTGTTATAGGCTTTCGTTATAGATGGTAAAATTTGTAACCATCTGTACGATCCTCTTGCTGAAAATTGCTTATATAACTTGTTTTTTAAAGTTCGTATAACACGTTCTACAATGGCTGCTTTCTTCGTGCTATAGGTAGAATAATGGTTTATGTTATATTTTCTCATAAGAGCTTGAAAGTTGCTATTGTAAAACTCTTTTCCTTGATCGCTTTGTAAATTAGTTGGAGTAAATGAAGCCTCTTCAATAATGCTTTTCATTGCATTAGTAACTTCAACACCGGTCTTATTTTTAACAGCTCTCGTGTACACAAATTTTGAATAACAATTTATGCAGACGACAATATAACGATAACCGTCGTTTTCATTAGCATATTGTTGCATTTCTGCCAAATCAATTTGCCACAAATCCTTATACCCTTTTATTATGGTGTGTCTTCTGGCGAAGTTTTTTCTTGCATTTCGATGTAGTTCATTTACAATTTTAAGCTTTTCGGGGCTTGGATCCATAGTATAGTATGTCTCATTCATCACTGATCAATATAACTGATTGCAATTACTTAATATATAATTCCTTCCTCTCGAAGCTCCTCAATAATTGACATAATTTCATTATCATGCCCAGTATGTCCTGCTACTTTTGAACTCCACAATAATCGTAATCGATCCACCAACTCACTGGGTTTATTCCAATAGACATATTGAGATGACTTTGAAGATAATGTCTTATTTACTGGCAAGTAAATTTTAGATTTTTTCTTTTGTCGCACTCCAGCACCAAGTTTAGTTCCCTGCATTAGCGGTTTTATAATTTGTCTATATTTTGGCCATCGAGTTTCCCGTAAACCATTACTTTTGTCGTAATGATTGTATGCTGCATTTGTCATATCCAAAATATCTTTGTATGTTTGCAGAGTGTCTTTATTCAAATCGTCTTCATGGCCCAGTAGTGGTGGTGATTTTAGGAAAATCAAATCATAAAGCTCTTTTGTTCCATTAAATATAGCAATATTTCTCTCCTTTTTATATAAACTAATGTTCCCATTGGAGAAACGTACTTCGACATTTCCGATATATGTTTTGTCTTTATTTGTTTTTGTTTTTGAGTCATAATGAACACCGTAAATGTTGTCATAATAGGATGGATGCCTTTGTAACCCTGTTAGATAGGTGCGAATACTTTTAAAAGATGTCCTCTCAATAGAACTAGTTTCATTAGATGTTGGTGTGGATTGCCTTGATGGAGATGGTGTTGCAAATACTGACGACTCATACAATTTATGTTTTGGGGTAGATGTTTCAACTGGCGCCATGAGTAATTCATCAAATATTTCTGTATTTGGATTAATTGATATATCTGCATTATCCATTGTTGTGTTTAAACCGTAACGACTTCCAGGTTTACTTGTAAAAATTGATTTTTGGGTTAATGTTGGCTGTGGTGACTGTTTCTGCTGCTGCTGCTGCTGCGGATGCGGTTGCTGTTGTTTTAGTGACTGTTTTTGTGGTTGTTGTTTCTGCTTCACTGCATTTGATATTGATGTCAACGGTTTAGTAATCGGTTCATAAAACTTTTCTAAATCGACATGATATTGAGATTTAGCTGCTTTGATTTGCTTAAATTTTTTCTTTACAGCATTGGTTGTTTCAACCAGTTTACGTTTTAAATCGATTTCTTCACTCATGGTGTCTTCAAATTAACGGACAATGATGGAATGAGGGTTTATTGCTATTTCTATAAATATATATAGCTATCAAATCCCTTGCGATATCTTCCCGAATTAACATCACTATCTTTATCGATAACTAAAAAACCATACTTATTGTCCCAACATTTAGAACACATGTCTTGAAATTGCGGAAACGTTAGATCAGGTGAAACATGATCAGAAAATATGTGTCGCATATTCAGCTCGTCCTGTTTAAACATTATAATGAAGTTTGCATTATCACGTACAAGTTGTTTTGGAACACGTGAATATGTTTGGGCTAAGTAAAAAGCATCCACATTTTTGTGTCGTCCCATACTAAAATATGATCTTATAACATCCTGTTTTTCACACATGACATCATCAAAAATAAATACAGAGTTTGGCTTTGCATCTGACGGTTGCACTATATTATTTCCATCGCTGAAAGTGTAGTAGCCAAGACCTTTAATTGGTGATAGGATTTTTCTCAAATACTCATATTTGGGTTGATACAGTGACTTTGAGAAAATATACACATTTTCAAAACGCAATCCCAACGGGTGTGTTAACAGCGATATCATAACATTGGTTTTTCCACAATTCGACGGTCCAATTAGCAACCCACGTATAGATGATGGAAGCAGCGGTCCATGTCTTCTTAAACATTTCTGATCGTGTCCTGACCCAACCTTGACATCAAGATTATCAACTGGTAGTTTTTGCTTAAGCTTCACAATTCTCATTTTAACTATATTTTATAGTGATTTTCACGTATGCAATCATTTAGATGTCATCAGTCAAGCGAAGTGGTCGCTATCGGTTATCAAGTAAGACTGGAGCTGGTATTGTTAATTCAGCAATTAATAGGTTACCAATTGAGTTACATATACCCGGTTATCAGTATTGTGGACCTGGGACCAAAGTAATAAAACGTGTTCAACGTGGTGATCAGGGAATTAATCCATTAGATGCTGCTTGCAAAAAACACGATTTAGCATATTTGCATAACAGTGAGGATTTAAGTGCACGACACCAAGCCGATTACGAACTCGAACAAAGTGCTTGGAAAAGAGTAAAATCTAAGGAGGCTAGTTTACGGGAAAAGGCTGCAGCTTGGTTAGTAACTAACGTCATGAAAGCAAAACAACGTTTTGGTATGGGAGTGCCATCGACTAAACAAAATAAACGCCGTTCAAAGGTTTCCAAAGGAAAAAAGAGGGGCAATAAGCGTCGTCGTCGTCATCATCAACAAAAACCCAAGAAAGCATTTGGATCAGCTATTAGACAACCAATTCGATCGCAATTAATGAAATCTGGAGAAAAGAAGAGCCTTGAAAAAAATCTTATGAAAACATCAAAAATAGCTATTACAGCTGCACGTAAATCCTTAAAAGCAGCTGGTGGTAAACGAAAAATTCGCACCCCTAGAATTATACCAATCCCCAAAACTGGTGGGATATTACCTCTAATACCGATATTTGCAGGGCTATCAGCTTTGGGTTCCTTAGCTGGTGGAGCAGCTGGTATTGTGCGCGCTTTAAAGACTGTAAAAAATGCAGGCACAGAAAAAACCGGTGCTACCTTGCGTTTGTGTTCAAAAGGAAATGGTTTGTTTCTTAAGCCATATCGTACAGGTATGGGATTATTTCTAAGCAATATTAATGGAAAATCAAAAAACTAATTGAATCCCTGCCTCGAAGACCACTATCCAATATTGATATAGAAAAGTTTGCTGCAAAGATGAAAATACCACATTTTAGAGGGGTTTATATGAGAGATTCACTGCCAGTGCGAGGACCCAAACGTTATGAAGCTGCAATTATTAATTTGGATAGTATATTGGGAGGCGGGACGCATTGGGTAGCATATAGAAAAAAAAATATAAATGTAAAATATTTTGATAGCTTTGGTGATTTACCACCACCTACCGAATTGGTGCGCTATCTACAACGGGGATCCGAAGCATCAAGGAAAATCTACTATACATATGACCGCCAACAAGAATTCGGTACAGTCTGGTGTGGACATTTGTGTTTGAAGTTTCTCTCTCAAAATTAAAAAAAATATAATGGCAACAGCGTGTGTGACACCAAAAGTGGATCGTGATAACTACACAAAAATGCTATTGTCGCTTAAAGCATATAGTCAAGTAGGTGGGCTGAGAAACATGTCAGCAAGACAGTTAGAAAATATGCCAAAGGAAGTGATGATTGCGTTAGCCTCAGATGAAATCGCACTCGTTTGGAATAAGCTACCTGAACATATGAAAAGTGACAAAGAATTGTTAAAATATCAATACTGTAACGAACATTATAACAACGAAAATAAATCAGATGTGGATGAAGGAGATGGACCAGCACCAAAAAAGTTATTTTGTTGTTATTGTAAAATCAAGGATGTAAAAATAACATATGAAACAGCTAAAGATGGATTGATGCATAGTCTAAACCCAATTAATTGCTGTAAACAACAATAAATAAGCCCGCATACTATGCTTCGATAGCAGTCATGTCTTACACATTCACGCTAACAGGACACAGAAGTGTTATAAGTGCGGATTTTTATCCACCCGTCGAATTGAATTCAACGCATAAGTATGGTCTTGCATTGTTGGGATTTTACACTTATAATTCAATTTTTAACGTTGATGAAAGTAACAATTTGTTTGCATACATGAAAAATGATGGTCAAAAACCAATACAATTATGGATTCCACCAGGAGCTTACGAAATTAATGAAATTTCCAAAGCGATGCACACAAGTTTAAAGCAATCCTGCAAACAAGACAAATGTGATATATTATTTTCATTGGAGGCCAACAATAATACATTAAAATGTGAACTCAAGTCGTCGCTCAACATTGATTTCAGAGGAAAAAACACTATTGGTGGATTATTAGGCTTTGGACCGGTTGTGTTAAAAAGTGGAAAACTACATAAATCAACTAGTAATGTGGACATAATGAAAGTGCGTATTATAAGGGTGGATTGTAACATAACTTCAGGAGCATATTTTGAACTCAAGACAAAGCCACACATTATTCGAATTCGATGTTGATGTTGAGCCAGGTTACAAAATTTCAAAAGAACCTCAAAATATTATTTATATGCCGATAATGCCCGAGGGACGTCAGTCAATAGACAACATTACTCTACGCATCTTGGATGATAACGGTGATCTGATAAATTTTCAAGGTGAAAAAATTATAGTTAAAGTGGAATTGAAAAAAATATTATAAATATGGGTTTTTGCTTCAATCGTCCACTGAATATGCTGTCCAACACTCAAGCTTCAACTGCACAACATAAAAGAAAACATATTACACAGACCAAGATCATTCACAATCCAGACGTTAGATTGAAAAGACGTTTAGCTCGTAAGCAGCTCTCTGCAAAAGACCGTAAATTTCTACAATCCATTGGTTTAAGAGTACGAAATTAAAATATGGCCAGTACCAGTGACAAAATTGAGGTTTTTACCGAACCCATTTTTGATAATTCCATTGTCAGCTTACAAGAGCACACATATAAGCCGTATGGTTCTCCGACGTTTAGCAACTCTGATGAAATTCGCATTCCAGTACACTTTCAAGACATTATTTTGGATATATCAGACAGCTACATATACATCGAAGGGACTTTCAAATCTAGTGATGTTACTAAACACTGTTACTTATCAAATAATGCAATCGCTTTCCTCTTCGACGAAATACGTTATGAAATGGCTGGGGAACAAGTTGCTGTTGTTCGAAAACCTGGAATTACTTCAACGTTGAAAACTATGGCATCATTGGGTGCAACCCAACAAAAAAGTCTTATGGCCTGTGGATGGGGTTTGGATGAAAAAAACCAAGGTATATTTGATTCTACAAGTAAAGTGTTCTCTGGAAAGCTACCTCTAAAATATCTGATGGGATTTGCTGAAGATTATTCGAAGGGCATATTTAATATTAAGCAAGAGTTGATTTTAATTATCGCCCGCACTTTTTCCAACTGCTACATTGGTGAAGTTGATGCTGATATTACTATTGAAAAGATTGAGTGGAAAATCCGTCATATTATTCCAGATGACCGACAAAAATTGAAAATATTGTCCCGTATCAATAAAGGTGGAAGTAATGTAAACATTCCAATGGCATATCGCAAATGGGATCTTTACGAATTACCTGCTTTGCGACAAACATCATCCGACGTGTGGGCCTTAAGAACAAGTGCGAGCTTGGAAAGGCCGAGATATTTGATTATTGGATTCCAGACAAGCACTTTTTCTGACAATAGAGAAAAGAATGCCACTGAATTTACTACAGCCGATATCAGTGACATTCGACTCTACCTTAACTCGACAGTATTTCCTTATGAAAGATGGAATTTGGATTTTACGAAAAAACTATATGCGCCAGCATATTACAGTTACGAAAATTTCCAAATGAGCTACTATCAACGAGAACTTAATGACCCGATGATGAGTTTTTCCGAATATATCAAAAATCCTGTATTCATCATAGATTGTAATCATCAAGCAGAGGCGTTGAAATCATCTACTGTGGACGTGAAGTTGGAGTTTGAAACACGCAAAAGCAAATTTCCAAAAGACACTAAAGTGTATGCATTAGTTATTCACGATGCATATTTTAGCTACAATATACTAAATGGCTCTGTTAGCAATAAGTCAATGTATTAATTATTATTTATGTAATAGTAAAAATAAACTGGTAAACTAGATACTCTGTGTTTTATTCATGTTACTATGCATAGAAAGTATTTTCAAGGCTACAACGCTCAGGGTCAACGGTTGCAAGGATTCGAGAGAGAGAGAATTTGTAGTGTTGGTGGTGGTGGTGAAGGTCGAAAACTTGTATTTAATCGGGGGATGATGGGTGAAAAATTCATTCTACTTTACGATGTCGTCTAATTCAGATCAGGGATATTCGACGAACAGTTCTGACGATGACATGCCTGCTTCACGGGTCCAACAAAGAAGGGTACGCCGGCGACGTAGGTTAAGGCCGCGGTTCTGCATTGTGCAGTCATATGTGAAATGGGGCGAGCACGTCTCATTATGTATGCATTGCCACATAACGAGCTTTGGTGGTTTGATGAACGTAGATTTCATTCAAAGTCATCTTACGACTGCGATGATACGCAACGCGCGAAGTCATTCACGCTGTGTTTTGTGTCGCGAAAGACTTTTTACAGTCTTTCACCAAGACTCTTGCATTATCTGCAATAGAATTCAGTAAATTATATTGCAGATAATACAATATATCGGCCTTCCCTACCGACCGCTACGAACCCAGACATTCCCTGGTCCATTGTAGGACAACTGCCACCCCCGGTCCTACTTAGGACCACAAAAGACTTTTATGTAGATTAGTTGTATGTCACAGAGTGACATAGTTGTTCTTGGTTAAGAAAACCTTTCTTGGCTAAGAAGAATTATGTTACTCTGGTAAATACATAATAAGCTGTCGCGGTGAATGTAAAAAATTCTTTTTGGCCACCTTTAATTTTACCAAACTCCATTCCCTTTCCTGTGGCAAGAGAACATAGTAAAAATATGTGGTCTTTACCTAGCCGTAAGAAAAAACATGATATGATCAAAACGCTCATTTAGAATTACAAAAATCATACATTCTTTGCTAATACATCCCGAGTGACATAATTTTCAAACAAGAAATGTATTCTTGAAGAAAATATATTGTCACATACTTGGTGACCATCTAACTACAATGAAAGTATTTTGTAGCCCTGAAAAGGGCTGATTTTTGGTAATGGAAAGGGGAAACCTAGAGTGGTTGGTGTCCTCTCGCCACCTGGACCGATCGCGGCGCAGGACGCCTATGCGGCGCCGGGCGTCGTTGCCGTCGTTGTTCCCGACGCTCTTCCATTTCTCTGAGGAGAGCATCTCTCTCCTCAGGGCCAAGCTGCCACGGTGGTTCCTCCACCACCTCTATCGGTTCAGTCATTACCACCACCGGCTCAGGTTCTGGTGGCGGCCTGGGGGTCGGTGGTACTGCAAGTACCGGCTTTTTTGCGTTTTTGACGCCCCAATCCTCCCAATACTTCGCTATTTTCTCGTCTCTGCTAGAGTTCGTCATCAAGCGACACTTGTTGCAACGGTAGGACGACATATCGAAGAGAGTGAAGAAATATTTTTATTGTGTTATTAAGTTCATACATTTAGGTGGAACGTCGGCTGGTTATTACACCTAACGCCATCTATTAAAACTTTTTTGTGTGTAAACTTTTATTTCACAAAATATTTTTTGTGGTATTAAAATCAATTAAAGTAATTATATATTTTTATCAATAGATGGCGCTGAGGGTACTATTAAATAAATCGATTTTAATACGAAAGATATTTTGTGAAATAAAAGTTTACACACAGAAAAAAGTTTTAATAGATGGCGTTAGGTGTAATAACCAGCCGACGTTCCACCTAAATGTAGGAACTTAATAACACAATAAAAATATTTCTTTATACTCATCATGGCTGATGAAAGACCACCATCCCGAGGTTTATCCGTCTATAGCGACGAAACAGAGCGTTTCCGACCCATGAGTCCGGGGCTATGGGATCAGCTAAACCAAGCTGATGGTGACTGGGTGGAATTTGAACCTAATGAGCCAGCTGCTGCCGAAGCGGATGACGATTCACCGGTCGAGCCAGATTCCTCGACAGATTGGGAAGTTGGCAACGCCGCTGACGATTTCAGCGGTCCCGCTGACTCAAGCTCATGGTGGGACTATGAGGACGACGTGAGCGAGGGGCCTGCGGATTCAACAACTCCGTAAGGCATTCTCCCCTCGCTCACTAACGATGACGACCGCTACGAACCCTGACCGCCCCCTCGGGGGCACAAAAAGAATTCATTGTAGTTTAGCTAAATATATAATTTACAAGTTTTGATAAACATTTTCTAACGATGACGAACGCTACGAACCAAAGGTCAAACAGGACAGGGTCACTAAGTGGTTAAATGGTTTTCACTCTACTTAAAATCCAACAATTTTGTATGCAAAACCTTATGCCAGAATTCGATAATTTTTAAAACTATTTCTAACCCGATTCAGACAAAATTATATAGCACTGAAAAAAAGCCGGATAATTTACTGTATACACGGCAAATTTTACATTAACAAAAGGTTTTTTACTAATTTTTTAATCAAAATTAAAAAATCGATATTTTTTCTATTTTTCTGCTAAGTTTTTAAATGTGTTAAAAATGCTTGGAGAAAATTTTTTTTTATTTGGCCCTTTATGTTTAAAAAAACACTTAGCGAAATTTTTAGCTATTTATATATACCTACAAGCACTCTTAGACAGAAAATGTGCTCGTTCTTAAAATGAAATTAAAATAATAAATTTTAAGCAATATTAGTAACTTTACAAAAAAATTTTATAGAACATAAAAGATTCGTATGAAAATCAACAATTTATTCCCGACATAAAATTTGTAAAATTTATTTAAAAGAAAAGAGTAATAAAATCGTAAATTATTGCTAAAGTAATGGAAATATCGAAAAAAGTTATAAAGGAAAGTTGATTTGCACATCAAATTACATGGGATAGCATTTTTCAAAAGTTAAAAATGTGAAAAACTGAAAAACGGCAAATGACAAAGTTAGATGTTTAACGTAATTGGCAACTTTAAAAATTCATAGCTCCCTTATTATACGTCTGACAAAAAAAACATTGGAGTCAAAACTTGTTAGAATTTTCTGAAGAATATTTTAGTGAAAAAAGAAATAAAATCGGTTAAAAAATAAAAAAGTTTATGATTAAATTAAATTATTGCTAAAGTAATGGAAATATCGAAAAAAGTTATAAAGGAAAGTTGATTTGCACATCAAATTACATGGGATAGCATTTTTCAAAAGTTAAAAATGTGAAAAACTGAAAAACGGCAAATGACAAAGTTAGATGTTTAACGTAATTGGCAACTTTAAAAATTCATAGCTCCCTTATTATACGTCTGACAAAAAAAACATTGGAGTCAAAACTTGTTAGAATTTTCTGAAGAACATTTTAGTGAAAAAAGAAATAAAATCGGTTAAAAAATAAAAAAGTTTATGATCAAAAAATGAACTAAAAAGTTGATAAATCTCGTATCTATGCAGTCTGAGAGTGGGGAAATGGTGTGGGCATGATTGGGAAGGGTCGATATACACGTTTTTTTTTTTTTTTTTTTTTTTTTGTTTTTATAAGTCCAGTGTGTGTTTTATGGCGATGCTGCGGGTGATGATACTGGCGTTACATCCTCAAATATTTTTTTCGACCGGCCCTTACCCGCTCGTCTACCTGACTTGCAGATAATTGGAGACAGCGGACGCTCCATGGATGCCGGCGATGGTAGTCGTTTAGGAATTGAAGGTTCCGCAACTATTGGTTTTATTTGACTGTTTTTTTTCTTTTCTAGCCAGTCTGGCAACACTGCGCATTTCGCTGGTTTTCGAAATGTAAATTTCTTCCTCTTGCAGCTGCTGCCAGACGATGTTGTTGGCTGTGGCTCCACCATCTCTTGCCTAGTTCGCTTACTCGCATAAAACGTCTTGGCCTCCTTTGTTACATCCCCCGATGGCAACGTAAGCAACGTATGGAGTTTGCTGGGAACCTTCGCTTCCTTTACCACTATATCGCTTACAATATTTACTTTGGGTTCTTGCTGTTTAAACCCGCCCTCCAATAGCTTGTCAATTGCTTCGGACGCTAGCCGGTCTAGGTCCTCATCACCCCACACATCTTCACATTCTCTATTTAACTCTTCTTGGGTATTCTTCCCAAACATATCGCTAACATCTAAACTCGGTAAACTCATTTTAATAAACTGACTTAACACAAACTACTCGAACGACTTGAAAATTTATACTGAAGAAATAGGACTGGTGTATATTCTTTTATGCGCACCTCCCCACTACATACCCACCCCCACCCCTGTTCTCTATCTCTCTTACAATACAACTCCCTCTCAAGGTTCAGATCCGTCCTTGTGTTATAATATATTTTTCTTGAAGTATGTATTTATTTTCAAGACTTATGTGAACCAATGTATTTTACACAATATATTTCCAAGGTTAAAATGTGTCCTCGATGTAATTTTAAAGGTTACAATGCTATTGGGATAATATTTAATAAAACAATGTTTTTTACGGCAAATTTTGGTTTTATTAATATATTTAGTCTCTTCTGTCTCTCTTTCAAGGGTATAATACATTCTTGTAAATGCAATGTTCTCAAGGTTCAGATATAACCTTGTGTTATATTAGACTTTTCTTTAAAATATATATATTTGGTTTCAAGGTTTACGTGAATAGGTGTATTATGCACATTATATTGTCAGGGCTGAAATGTGTCCTCGAAGTAATTTTTAAGGTAACAAATTCTGTATATAGATGCAGACATTTAGCACGGAATTATTAGATATTTCTTTACCATTTCTTTACCATTTCATTACAAACATCGTAGACATTATGCTGCCAATCGACCAAGAACCAAACTTTTCATCAAACAAGTATGAACAACCGCAAAAGGGGTTTCACGCTATATGTGTAAGGTGTAAACGAAACGATTTGTATTGGCATCATAACAGCCGTATTAGTTATGTTGACTTTCTTAGAATACAAATAATTCGATGTGCTGTTTGTGGTATGCAGATGTACCAACATCCCCGTCCAGTAAGACAATCAGATATGGAGAGAAGAAGATGGGTGTTGAAAGAAGTGTATAATAAATTGTCCAATTAATTTTGTATATATATTAAATAAAACTAAATTGTTTGCTGCAACGTTGTGTTTTATTATTATTTTTAGTTCTTTAATATAACATATTATGTAAAAATGTTATTGTATAAATATTAACAATTTGTAAATATAAAATAAAATCTGAACAAATAATACAAATAAATGAGCTGCCTAATATTACGTTATATAAGGTATGAATTTTCCAGTTTATTATTTAAATGCCTCAATGACACGCAGTAAATTTTCTAAATTACTTTCCGGATCTGAATTATAAAAGTCAATGTCGGCGTGACCCCAAGGTAGAGTTTTTGTTGTTAACGGAATAACATAACGTTTATCGTCGTTGTGGGACAGGGCGATTTTATTTATTACTTGTGTGTATACATCATGTAACACACTGCGAAAAGTTTTCATTTTTCTAAAAATTAAACCGCCCTGTTCCACAACTTTTCGATAATCTTCTAGATGAAGTTCCTTTTCGATAACTGATTTTTTTATACCTTTTGCCTTTTTTAATTCCGCATTCTTAGACTTCACATAGTAAGCCTTGGCTCCGGTACCATAAAAACCAATTATCGGGTCACATGGAAATTCATCTTTCATCTTACCCGGAACCGAAATACTTTTTGTAATATTAAATTCATTGTTTTCAGGAAAATTTGAAGTATCGAATCTCTCAGGATTTTCGGCTATCACGCGATAAAAGTCATCACAAAATACTTTTAATATTAGCGAATCCGTGTCGGTGTACAGTAAAGAAGCATCATTACCAAACTTTTTTTTAATAAAATTGTAAAAAAAATCATAAATGACTGTTTTTGAAATGTCTAAAATGGAAAACCCAATATATATTGGTTTGTTGTAAATAATTTTTAATTTATCCATGTGAATAGCAACAAAATCTTTTGAAAATATTGATCGACTATTGAAGTTAGGTCGAGCAATTAATGCTCTAGCCCCAACTTTCCCTCTAGCATTGTCCCAATGAGTTATTAGTTTAATATCTTTTCGTTTTTCAACGTTTTCCATGGTTTTTCCGAAAATCGCATTAATAATTAGTTTAAACAAATCTTTACCAAATTTTGATTTTGCAGAGTTTCGTAAACTAGTATTAAAATCAATATATGTTTTAAGCCACGTTGATTGATTAAATTTCAAAATTCTGTGGGTCCGCATTACCATAAGGCCGTTGTTAATGGCTTGTTTTAGGGTTCTGTAATGAACAATATACTTTTTTTTATCATTTAAATTCGGAATTAATTTTGGTAACTTTGCTGTCTCCGTTGGTGGTACGATGTTTTCCACCAAAAATGGAAGATCTGAATGTGTATCATGCAATTCTTCTGGATAATGCACATCCACTTCCAAAACGTAGCCTTGTGGGCTATTATCATCTATATTCATAATATTTAGATCTAAAATTTCGCGTTCAGATAACCATCTAAAACCACCAAATGGTAATGCTTGGGACATACTATGACCGTACAAATTTGTCGCATCTAAGTAAGTGATATAAGATGATGGTTGAGTTGGGTCAAAGTTTGGTAAATGAGAATTATTGGCAATATGTTTTCTTTCTGTACACTGACTTATACCACCGCGAATACCTTTTTGAAAAAAATGAACCTTGTCTATATCGGTCAAAAGCTCTAACTCTACCTTAGTCATGCGCAACATACAGTCAAAACTTAAACTTGGTAAAGTGTAGTATTGCGCAGAATCTAATTTATAAACTTTTAAGCATGTATCGCGAAACTGTTCGAAAACATCACATAACAATAGAACGTCTGATTTTAAATACAAATCGGAATATTCACCCAAATTTTTACACTTAAACACTCGCCATACTTCTCTTGCTCTATCATAGCATTCATCGCTGATGTGTTCTCCGCGTAATTGGTCATAAAACTGATTTTTCGTTGGAAGATTTGGGTTATTCATCTTTTCAATATTATCAACGTAACTATAAGGAAAAACCCCTTTCTGTCGCATTAAGTTAAATTCCTTGTTATTGACAAAATATTTACGGGTTTCCCTAAACTCATCATTGCTAAGACCATTACCTAAATTCTCCAACGATGTCGATAAAAATTTAAAGCTATCAATAAAGCGGAGCTTTAAATTTTTTCTTTTTGTTTGACCCGTTTTTTGATCGACATAATCGTGCATGTAAATGCTCTTTGTAAATGATATATATTTCTCCTTACTTTGAGCTATAACATCAATTTTATCCCCATATCTGCATAATTCCTTGATGAACATGTGACTATCATAACCACTTAAATTATGAAATATTATGGGGATGAAATTGGGTATTTTATAATTTAAATTACAAACGGAATGTGCAGCACCAAATCTTTTTTTACCCGTTATATGGCAATGATCTTTAACTTTCTCTTTAACGTCTTGGAATGGCATTTCGCAAATACTACAAATGGTAGCATTTTCAAAATCCTCTCTCTCCTCACGCGTCAATTTAGCCATAGGAACGATATCTTTTAAATATGTATTGTAAAGGTGTCTTAAATCGGTTTCGATACGATCAACGAAAACTTTCGCTGCATCGTCTCCACGGTATAGCTCAAATTTCGAAATAGAATCATCAAAAGAACATTTAATAAGATAGGCAAAAGAATAAGGTTCATGCTTTAGATTTTCAACTGTGTAAGATTTTTGGGGGTTTGGTTCTACTGTTTCAACGGGTTTTAGAACAGATTCAAAATCCGCATAAACAACAAATGGAACTCTCATTTGCTTCTCAATACCCTCAAATTTTAAAATATTTTCCGGAACACTTTTACCAAATTTATCGACTTTTACATCTGTTGAAGGTGTCAGCGTAAAGATATGCTTACAATCATTTTGTTGGTGTAACATTAAAGTTGATGGTGAAATAAAGTGAATAAGGCAGCCATCGCAAAAGTATAATTTATCGTGATGTTTGGAAATTTGACTGGAAACTAAGCGAGACAAATCAGTTATCCAGCAGTAGTGGTTTTTAACACAGTTGTCGTCACAAACATGTTCACTGTCACCTACACCATCATCTTTAACATTACAATCTTTAGTAATAAGCAACAAATTTACATGTTTTTGTAGTTTCTTTGGGGCATATCTTAACGGACCGACAACTTCGTATTTAATTTCATTATTTTCAAACCGCGACTCTAATCCATATACGTTGACTGAAATATTATTTAATTCCTCAAATTTTGAAATATCGCGCAATTTAACTGGAAAATTCATACCTGTAAAATTTAACACTGTTGAGAAATGGGGGTATGAAGTAACCTGTGCCCGCATCATGGCTGCTGGAAACAAAGCTGACGTTATGGCCCAGGCAAAACAGCACTCATCCCTATTCATAATGTTCACAACAGCCCTTTTAAGTTCAATAAACCTCGGCAACTTCACATACGAGGAACCACCCAACGGTGAGAACTTGTTAATGTTTACCTCAAGATATAAAATTTTTTCCAATGCCCATCCTGAAATCCAAACAAAAAAAATATAAGTAAATTTTCTAATGGATTGCTACGTTTTATTTAATTTTGGTTTAAAATGTTTTTTATTCTTTTAACATACCTGAATCTTTCTCCTGAAATTCCGTAGACTGAACTTTCATTGCCTCCACAAAAGATTGGTAAACATCATCCAAGTCGCTTCCTTTATTTACAATTTCATTACACGTATTGAAGGATTTCTCACTGAAAACGTCCTGTGATGGTAGAAAATATCGTCCGACGACAACCATATTTATTTTAAGAGACCGGTGAACATGCAAAATCTTACTGATTAATTGCATTACTTTTGGTTTAAGTTCTTCAAAAAAGACGGAATAGTCCACATGCTCATTATCACTGCTGATGTGATAAGATGCTATTCTGTTTTTAAAACTGCTTTGCACCAACTGAACACCCGGACACACTGCTACACTTGCCTTACTTTTATGTTGTATTGTTCTTTGATGAGCTGCAACACAATTCTTTGGTATGCTAATATTGCATAGCTCACACGTTTGCATGGCAGATGTTGATGCGGCACCATCAACTTTTCTCCGCTTTTCCGCACCCACACAATCATTAAATCTTGCCACACATGACTCCTTTTGATGACGTGATAAATTATATGTGCGAGTAAACGCAGCACCACATTTTTCACACACATAAGACATTTTACTAAATATATTATAATCAAGAGAGAGAATGAACTTGCACTGTTGAAGAAAAAATGTACACTGATAAATTTTGCTCCCCCCACCTATTTATAGAGCACACACGACGAAGGTTAGACCACACCTCAAGGTCATCAATATAACCAGTGACCTCGAATATGGTCAAGGTCATAAATAAACACCTGCAAACGTACATGGTCAAGGTCATATGACATCACACAAAAAAAACACCTGCACCCATTCAAGGTCAAGGTCAAATAAACACCTGCCCACCTTCGCGGTCAAGGTCAATGGAAGGAGTGGGGGGAGAAGGTCATTTCCCATTTCTACACTACTCATTTTTTCTTTATAATCTACTGAATGAAAAATTCAGCAAAACCTACCAGTTAACTGAACAAATTTAATTTCATAGTCATTCTTGTTAGGATAGGATACTGACAAATCTACTATAGCTTGGACAGTATACAGTTTATCCATATTGCACTCGGAAGTTTAAGTCCTCCGCCTACGGCATCGTGCTTAATTTTTTTCTCGTGCGATATGGACAACTTATCCACTCTTGTTGTATAAACTACTATTCTGTGTTCTTACTTTTTTAATATACATTTTTTATTTTCAGATTTGGCTGCTTCGACTCTGGAATTATCACATGAAAGTGCAGCTAAGCAAGAAACCGAACAACTAAGCGTTTTGTGCAAGGAAACAGACAATGGAGACGGGACTTCATGGTGGGGACCAAAACATAAAAAGCTTGGTGAGTAAATAAACGATAAAATGCTTACAAGCGAAGGCGTAGATAAGAAAGCAAATTACCTTGAAATAGTAAAGACGATGGGAACCGTAAAAGTAATTAATGCCAAAATGACTAAACTTTAATAATATTATTATTGAAATAAACCGAGAGAAGTTATCTAAATTCACATCTTAAAGAATCGGTTTGGTTGTTTATATACGTATTAAAAGTTACTCTACTCATTCAAAGCAGTTTCTTAAATTTAATTAGAACCTGACAGTTTATTCACTGTGTTTACTCCTAATAAGACGAAGGAATATGGGGACACTTGAACTCACAGGATCCGTGCGACACTTGGACGCACAGAATGCAGGCGATACTGGAGCGCATTTTTTAGGATCTTTGAGATTACGACTTTGAGTAAAAACGAGGCCGAAGCCAGTGGTCGTACAGGCGTCGCGACGTCATAAAAAGATCAAACGATGGCAGGTACCTTAACTGTACTGTATTTAGAAGTTCATTAAATCCTGAAAAAAATTTATTTCTTAGATTTGATATACATATTCTATTTGTTTTTGATATACAATTGGACCAAAAGCTAATTGAATTTATTTTTAGGGTCCTATTTAAACAAATCAACAAATAAATAAAACCTTACTAGGAACATTTGTAATACTCTATATCAAGTTACTTTTGAAACATCAATTAAACGGATTGTCTGTAATAGAGCATAATCAGATCAATTTGGTTAAATCATTAATTTATTAAATTATTACTTTAAAAATAACATGTTACTAACTGCCTCTCATACAGGCTTCGATATTCCTCAACAAATTTTTGTCTCAGTACCTAAAAGGGTTCTTTTGGAAGAATTCAAGATGTGAAAATTTTGTTTACAAGATTTGTCATGTCTTATTAAAGATATCTCTATACTTGTATTCGTACAATATTTTTCAAATGTGCTCAAAAGAAATAATCCAGTGGGGTCAAGTGCGGTGATCTTACCAGCCACTGTTTGGTATTACTTTTTTCATTAGTATAATAAATTTCCTTTATAAGATTTTATTTGTTTTTCGATATTTCCTAATCTGTAAAACCACCCCTGTCCTCTAATGTAATCTTTTTTTTAGTTCCCTTTAAAATAAATATTTTTTTAGGTGAAAAGACAAATCCAATGGCAAGAACGAAAACCTTTGGTTTACAACTATTATTTCATAAAATTAAAAAAGAAGACGCAGGGACATACACATGTAAAACGAAATTCGAGTCAGCAAATTTTACCCTGTTTGTTGGACGTAAGTTTTCTTTTGTCTATTATAGGGTGTCAGGAGCCCTGAACTCGCCCTTGGCATATCAAAACGGGTAACCAAAGCAACATCAGACAGGTAGGCGCAACACCTATCCCGATGGAACAGGATACCTGGTCATACCCAAGCGAGGGCCACAATTGGGAAACCCTCCAAAAACCTATCAACTGGAATGATGCCTCTAACGCGCACCCAGCTAAAACAAGTGGTCGGCCTACTAACAGGCCACTGCCACTTAAGAAAACACCTACGTCAAGTAGGAGTTTACAATGGTCCCATTAAATGCAGGCTTTGCGACAAAGAGGACGAAACCGCCTCACATATCATATACAGGGTGAGTTTTTTAAAGTGTTACAAGGCGATATCTCGAAAACGATTTAAAATATTTTCTTGAAATTTTAGGGAGATAATGGGGAGATAGGGGGACATATTTGTACATGTTTTTGACACTTACCCCCTTTTCCTATTTTGAGGGGTGGGGGGTAACTTTGCAATTTTAAATGGGATTATGTACTTTTGTTTATTAAATATGAATCTACGTAAAAAACTGTATACGTATACAAAAAAATTTTTGATTTGCTGCCATGGTTATGGAATTATGATTTATTTTGTTATAAAAATTTAAAAAATTAATTACCATTTAATTTCAACTAATTTATCGTCTATCATGCTTAAGAAGATGTTCAAAGTGTCTTCCTTCAACTTCCAAACACTTTGTCACTCTTTTTCTAAATGAATAACGTACCCTCTGTAACATATCAGGTGTCACTAATAAGCAGGCAACGCGAATTCGGTCTTTCATATCATCTAAAGTTGTAGGTGCAGTCGCCATCACTTTGTTTTTGATAAAACCCCAGAAGAAAAAGTCAAGGGGGGTCAAATCCGGGGACCTAGCAGGCCAGTTGATCGGACTAGCTCGACCAATCCACCTGTTTTCAAGCAATTCGTTTAATTCATTACGGGCCTGTATCGCATAATGTGGTGGAGCTCCGTCCTGTTGAAAAATTAATTTCTACTGACAGGGAAAATAACTTAAAATCTTACCTGGCCACAATTATGGAAATTAGCCTCGTCAGAAAAAACATTATTTAGTAACCTGTTATTTCCTTGCATTTCTCTTATGATCCAATTGCAAAAGGTAACGCGATTTTCAAAGTCTTGACCATATAGCTCTTGATGGAGTGTAATGTGGTATGGATGAAATTTGTACAAGTGCAATATGGTCATAACTGATTTTTGACTTATTCCAGCATCTTTAGCAAGCTGCCTGGAACCTACATGCGGGTCAATAAATGTCATTCCTAAAACTCCAACTGCCCTATTTTGATCTGTCTTTGTTCGCATCCGAACTCTTGGCTTCGTCTTTAGACTGCCAGTAGTACGACTTCTGGTTTCCAGCCTTTTAAATGCCATGTGCGATTTCGGGTTCATAGGAAACCTCTCCGCCCACACTAGTGCAGCTTGTCTGTAGTTTTTTCTGCACTCCCCCAAAATTAACAACATATCAACTTGCATACTAAAATTCGCTTCCATGTTTATTTGACCACACAGAAATAAACGTTAACACATTAAAAATATTAACTGACTTACGTCAAAACAAAACCACGCATTTCCATGGAAACGAATAATAATTTTAAAATAAGTGAACTTGATTTATGGGATTATTTTATTAAAATTAAATGGTAGTCAATTTTTTAAATTTTTATAACAAAATAAATCATAATTCCGTAACTATGGCAGCAAATCAAAAAATTTTTTGTATACGTATACAGTTTTTTACGTAGATTCATATTTAATAAACAAAAGTACATAATCCCATTTAAAATTGCAAAGTTACCCCCCACCCCTCAAAATAGGGAAAGGGGGTAAGTGTCAAAAACATGTACAAATATGTCCCCCTATCTCCCCATTATCTCCCTAAAATTTCAAGAAAATATTTTAAATCGTTTTCGAGATATCGCCCTGTAACACTTTAAAAAACTCACCCTGTATAACTGCGGAGCACTGACTCGAAAAAGACTCAAAATCTTCGGAGGTATCCAATGTGGGGATAACCTCCCACATGACAAAGTTGGTAGGAATTTGCTGGACCTTATAAAAGGAACAAACCTTTTCTAGCAAGATAGGGGAGCACAATAAGCCACTAGGCTGTAGTGCAGGAAGCTTGGGCCGAACGCCCGACCCCCGCCTTAAACCAAGCTACCAACCATAGGGTTTTTTTTAATGCAATAAGAAAGAAAGAGAGAGAGAGAGAGAGAGAGAGAGAAAGTTTTTTTCCAAATTCTCTAGAAAAATAATTATAGGTCCATTTTAAATTTTTATTATTTACCTACAAGATAATAAGAAAAATAATCGCAGAGACTGGTCGTGGCTATATCTTAAATTTTGATTTTACCACAGAAATAGCGCCAAAAACTATTTTTTTTTTAATTGACAAAGTAAAACATTCTGTCTGCTCCATTATGTATTAATTGGCATTGGAGGCTTCCATATTCAGTGGAAAAAACTCTCAATATATTCTACATGAATAGGAAAGTAGAAGATGCTAGATTACAACATTTTATTAAGTAGAAAACAAGAAAACAAAAACAGTAAGTTCATAACCACTTCGAAATTTTTAAAAAGACGGGTATAATTAAAAAATTATAATTTATCAAATTCTTAGACTTAATTTTAAGAAAATTTTGTAATTCATGTTCATGGCTGAAAACCCTGTTATTATCGTGTGGCAGTGGTATAACGTTAAGAGCTAACAAACTTCAGAGGAATTCAGCTTAAAATTAAAAGAAAAAGAGGGATTATTGCCAAGTGTTAAAAAGAAACAAATTGGTTGAAGTGAGTTAAGTTAAATATTAAAAAAAGTGACGTGTGGTAAATTTAGAGTAAAGTCATTGTGAATAAGAATAGAACAAGAAGCTGTAATTGTTTTTAAGATTTAATTTTTGAAAGGCAACTAATTAAACTGCTATCGAAGTGTGTAATTTATAATTAACGTTAAAAATTCGAATATTTAAAACAATGTAATTAAAGAAGGAAAGAAATAAGAACTCAAAGCCTTCCTCCACTTCTTTTTCTTCTTCTTCTTTTTCTTCTTCTTCTTCTTCTTCTTCTTCTGCTTCTTTTGCTTCTTCTTCTTCTTCTTAAGGTGTTATGCAGATTCCTGCGTAGGCGTTCGTCCTTATCAGATATTCCTACTGATTGCAGCGTTTTGGAGTGTTTGAAAATCATGTATCCCCCCTGCCGCTAAAAAACCTTCTTTTCTATAAAAATTACATTTTAGACACTTTAACAGGCTGTAGAATATTAACGAGACATCTTGGAAAAAACGGGCTTCTACGTTTCTATTTTAAATTTTATTTTCTACATATTTTCTGGTTAATTTTCGGAAGTTCAATTAAAACAGATGTTACAATTTTTTTAATGTGTAAAAAAAGAAAAACCAACATTAGAATGTGCAAGCTGTATTGCTTTAAGATGCACTATTAAGGTGCCTGTCATAGTCCAAAAAGTGTCATTTTTCAATTGCCGATACATCAAAAACTATTCAGTTTAGACTTGTAAACCAATATTTGTTTAGAATTTTGAGCAAAATTCAAAAACAAAAAAAAATATCTATAAGATTTGAAATAACGTAGTTGACAGCTACTTCCGGTATAACTGAAAGTAACAGAAAAACATCAATAAATTTTTTTTTTAATTTGCAGCATTTAAAAAAATATATTTCATTCAATTATTCTTTATATCAGATTGCTAGGTTGATTGATATGCAATAGGCCTGTTTAATCGGCATAGGTAAAACGCCATTCACAGGTAAAAAAAAAATTTCGCTACACTAGTACCTGAGTGATAAAGCTGTTTTTTTTTCGTACCGTTTTTCCAGTGAAACAAGCGAAAAATCTTTTGAATTCAAGTTACAATTAATAATTAATATCTTAAAGCGCAAATAAAACAAATTCCTTTATGGCGGTCAAAGATTGCTGGAACCGGCCGAATATAAATAAAATTAAAATCAGTGTGTTTTTCTACCAGGGCAAAGACCAGTCCCGACAGGGCGTTGCCTCGTTGTTGTGTCCTGTTTTAGCGTGCTAATACAGTAGATTTAGGATAAGTTATATCATGTAATATAACATAAATAGAATGTAATGAAATGCTAACTTATACTTTAATGAATAAAGAATATTTTAAAAGTAAAGTAAGGTAAGAAATAAAAAATATTTGGTTAGTATAACACTACTAATGGGTTACATAAACTAAAATATTATGTAGTACCTAGCTGTTGTAACAAGAGTTATTTAGCACATGGCTACATGATACATTTTAACAATAAATATATCTATTTTTTATTGACATTTTAAATAGCTTTTTGAAACATCCTTGTTTGTTCTGTTGCGTTAATAAATATACATTTTTTTAATTGTTTAAAATTGATTTTAAAGTTTTAATTAGTTTTTAATTGATATGTTTAATATATTAAATAAATTCTATAAATCTTTTATAAAATACTAACTTATCAGCTACGTTCTTTGAAAAATTATTTTGAAAAAAGTATCTTTGTTTTGTATTATAAATTAAGATGACCACAATTTAGAAGAGTAAACTCCTTGAAATGTAAAGGTATCACATTGAATTTTATAAATAAATATCAAAAACAAAAATAATATTAAGTCTATTACATTTAAGCATTCTAATTTGTTTTAACATATCTAAATATTTAACTGAGTTGACAATTTTCAATCTGTCATTATCAATTAAAATATTCAAATTGCGAGCATTTGCATTTTCGCCCATTCTAAGACTAATGGCATGCCGTTAATATACCGGGGGTCCCAGATAAGGATGCACTCAACAGCGATCTCGAAAACCATATAAGATACAGATATGATTAAATTAAAAAAGTTGCGGCCTACTAATTTTTGCTATATTGTGTAAAACTCCGAATCCTCCCGAAGATATTTGGATAAAACTGAATTGTCGACATTTAGTTTTTATTTGAAAATATAATATGTTTAAATAACGTTTACTTTCCCATTATCAGTTTTTCTCCTCTACAGTTAGTGTAATTAGATTTTTAATCCGATGTTTTCTTTTTCAAAACCGTTATTACCTTTGCTTTTTTAAATTGTCAGGAAATTTTATTTTAATATTTTTAAATTGAATGCTTCTTTAATAATTCAATGACGTATCACACATTTTTGACTTAGAAACTCCTTATCAAAAAGAGTTACTGCAAATCTTATATCTATCCACTTTTTTTTGTTTTCAAAGCCAACTAGAAATAATTTTACTTTGGACGTCGACTATAGATCATAAATCCAATATTTCTTCTCTTAACAAATGTTTCACCTATGTCAGCCCACTATATAGTTGTTACAGATTAGATTACGTAGATTGAAAATAAAATGGTATAAAATAAGATGAATTTGCACTCTTATTGACAACGTGTTTTAAGTCGGAAGTGTTATTAATACTTAATATGACACGTCATTGAATTATAAAGGAAAAGAGGAACACCGACTTGTCGAGGAGCAAAAGTTATTGATTTTAACATATCTCCTCAAATAAAGTCAGAGAAAAATAAAAACAAACTCGAGAAATTCGGTTTTGTCTAAATATATTTTTTAAATTTGAAAACACAATTTTGCAGAATTTAGTAGGGCGTAACTTGTTTCTACGAGATCCCTGTAAAGTGAAAGTTTATCTGGGACACCCTGTATAAAATAAAAAGTAAAAGTTTTAAAATATTTCTCTGAGGTGCTCCTATGTTATTTATCTTTTTAGTTAAAAATATATTACCGGAAGTGATTTTTGTTTTAGAGGGTGTTTTATGCCGTACATGATAAATTCTTGTGCTTATGTTGATGACAAAGCCCTGTCGTACTTGTCAACCTAAAATACTGACAAAAATAACAAGAACTCTTCTGACCTTAGAAAATTGAACCTATAGAATTACCATTACTTGTCCATTATATACTTTTACCTATAGCTATGTACTGTAGTACCTTACCCATATTGTTTTTGTTATAATTGGTAACAATAATTAGGTTTCATAAAGTAAACACTCGGGGACACTTTTATTACTAAACTTTTTATAAGCTTTGTTCTTTTTCTGGCAAGTCTATTTCACAAAGTCGAAATAACAGGTTTTCTTGTTGCTTATACATAGCAGTTATTTTAAATAAATTCATTGACAATCACCAAAAACTTTTAGTAATATATTTTTTATCCGATTGTGTCAAAAAATGACGTTTTATAGATCAGATATTTGGACGAAAAGGTAACCTTTTTAATAAGGTATTGATTATTGCGCTGGTAGCTAGGCAACCTTTGTCGTCCTAGTCCGAAAAACATTTTGTCGGACACTAAAATATTTTCAACAGTTTATTTTATTCATTTATTTACAATATTTATATTAAATGTACAATTAGAACAATTTTAAACAAGAACGGGGTGATGTAAATTTTATAAGCTCTATCATATATTTCCTTAGATTTTTGTGGCAAAAAATGTAACATTACTTCCTTGGCAGTTTCTTGAATGTCAGGTGGTGTACCTTCTATAAGATCATCGTCTATTTCCATTTTTAATTGTGTT
Source organism: Polydrusus cervinus (assembly GCA_935413205.1). Lineage (NCBI taxonomy): Eukaryota > Metazoa > Arthropoda > Insecta > Coleoptera > Curculionidae > Polydrusus > Polydrusus cervinus. The sequence goes on from OW284514.1 coordinate 52,946,323, forward strand.
TTTCAGGTTTTAAAACTAGCAGAACATGAAAGATTAGTTAAAACTATCGCCTGATTGATAAAACGTCAGTTGATAATATTAATTTAATTATTTGTTAGATCCATGGATACGCATATTACAGGTTTCATTGTTCAAACATTCAAGGAATGAAATATATTGGTTTTCTTAATTTTTACATTATTTTATAATCCGAGCAAAAACACAATCGGATAAAAAATAACGTATATTATACGGACGAAAAATGTATTCAGACTATGCGGGTTACTGGCCTCGGCTTTGCCTCATCCAGTAATCTCCCGCAATACGTCCGAAATACTGCATTTTTCGTTCTTGTAACATAATATACTATTAAGATAACTATGCCAACGTAGTTCACGAAGTGGGCAGAAGTTCAGTAACTTTATTATAAGGTGTTTTAAAGAGTGATTGACTAAACGGAAAAAATTACACTTTTTTTGTCAAGTTATTTATCTCACGGCGAAATATGTATCATACCTTGTAATATTGTTCTAGTGGAACGATATGTATATCATGGCTTAAGAAATTGCTTTGCAATAAAAATACATGTCACAGTTTAAACAATTGTGTGATTTTAAAATAAATCTAGAAAAGCTTAGAACAAAAATGTGTTTATCGGTAAAGTATTTAGTTCTCAGTGTAAAACGCTCGTATAAAATCAAATTACCAAGTAACAAAACCGCACTACATTGATGTGTTAAAAAATATAAACTACTGCAAAATTAAAAAAGTCGCAGTGAAGGAGATTACAGTATTATATATAAATTTAGGTCAAAATATAATGTTTATCTTACTTTGTAGTATTGCTCTTTTGAGAAGATGTGCTTAAGAAGGTTTAATCAAGTTCCCTTGTTCAATATCTTTCTCGTATTCAATTAGTTTTATTCAATGAACATTCGTGGTCGAGATTTGTTCGAGTTTGTTTGGATTTATTAAGACTTTACATTTATATTCGCGTTTGTTCATATACAATAATTTATATATAATAATCTTCGTAAGACTAACTATTCTCAAATCGTTGTAATCATCAAATTAATTTAAAATCTAAGATAAAGTTATCCAAATTGAACAGAGCTGCATTAGGCGTAAAATATTTCTAAATTGTTTATTATTGACGGCTCGGGTAAAATCCAATTACAGCGAATATTTCCCTCATATGTTAAAGTTCCCATAAGAGAAATGCAATTTTCGCAAAATTACAGCGAAAACATCACTGCCATAAATCGAAAATTGCATCGCAAGTTTATATTGTTGACGAAACGTCAAAGCAGGATTTTATTGTTAACAAACGTCAAAAAATGTAATATTCTGATAATTAACGTCATCTTATTGAGTGACAGCAGACAAAAAAGTCAATGTCAACGCATGTTTTCCTTTCATTTTGTCAAGAATTGTTAATAACTATCTCTTTGCATTGGGATAACCCGTGGCCACGTAAATTTTTTGTTTTTTTATAAAAACAACGCTATTGAACTTTTCCGTAGACGTAATTTTACTACAAAAATGTCTCGTTTTGGCAAAGAATCTATCCTCGAAATAGAGCAGAAAATAACAGAAGCCATTCCAAAGAATACTGCATCAAATCACGACTATATTTGGCGGCAGTTTATATGTTTTTGCAAGGAAAGGGGGCACGTTCTTTATGAAAACACTAATGTTTCAAAACTGGCAGATATCTTGAAGGAATGGGCGTTTAATATGAAAAAGCAAAATTGTGAGGACTATAAAGATTATACTGTCAAAACTATATGGAATGTTACCGCTAAATTGTTGATAAATAAGTATCACAGAGATTACAATATTATTTTCAACCCATTCAGTGACATTCAGTTCAAATCATCCCGTGATGCCAAAAATGCTAAACGGAAACAACTACAGCAGGAGCCGGAAAAAGGAAAACAAAGCTCAGTTTTTCTAAAGCACGACGAATTCATCAAAATAGTAGAGACTTGCGACGAGGAAACCCCCGACGGTTTGCAAAAAAAGATGTTTTTTGTTTTATCCTACGAGCTGGTCTGGCGTGGAGGAGAAGGCCCAAGGTGTTTAACAAACTATCTTAAAGAAGAACTGGATCACGCGGGTCAGAAGACGGGACGAATAGAGTACAATCCGCTTTTTACCAAGACTACTCAAGGAGGAGATAAGCCCTGCGCATCCTCGAAATGGTTGGTCAGGAATAAAGTAAACCCGAACATCTGCCCTATCCGAAACTCTTGCAATTATAAAAAAACACATTTCATTCAAAAATTATCGGTAATTTTGATGCACTTGTGCACTTACCCCCGAAAATTTTCCTTAAGAAATGCAGCAAAAATTTTTCACCGACTTTTTCTAACCAATCAGAACATTTCATTTTGAGTCATTACCATGACAATGAAAAACATTTCTGGAAATACTTATGGTCTTTAAACGTCCGGCGGCCAAATTGCACCGGAAATTTATTTTTTCTTTAAATGTCAAAATAATGACATGGAATTACAGAAACAAAGTATTTGTCAAGGCATTTTCTTAGTTGCTAAGGAATCACTATGTGTTTCAAATATTTTTTATTAACAATAAAAATGTAAAAATTTTTTGCAATATTTTAATAGATTCGAAATTTTCTTACCGAATCTCCCTCAAGCTGGAATTATAAACCCGGAAATTTTTCATCAGTCGCGAATAATTTTTTACATTTTAATTTTAAATAATTAGCGACATCGAAAAAGGTTTCTCAAATAATTAATGCTTCAGGGAGATAAAAGTAATAATTTCATAGCAGCTGTCAAGACAATCCTAATCAAATGTATAAATATGTTTTATTTTAAAATATAAAATATAAGTTTTCATGAAATATTCTACCGAATACCACTTCTGCATCAGAAATAACCAGATAATTGTTCATTTTTTGTTTTCAAAAACTACCGTTGTTCAGTTACATTCTCCAAAAATACGCTTTGAAGCAGAATAATCGGCCTTTTTAATGCACTTGTGGTCTTACCCCCCAATAACATTACCAATTTTTTGATACTACTTACTTTATGCAAACCATCTATTACTGTCTTATTAACTTGTTTGATTTACTTTGATTACATTGATGAGATAAATATAAACTTCTGCAAAAAAGTCCATGCCCATAGCAATCTCAGACACTTTTAAAATTTTCAAATTTACATAATTATATAAATTTAGCAGCATGCAGAACGGTTTTAGTATTGAAAAAGTTTTATGATTTTACTTGATTTGAACCAATTTCGCTGTGGAGACTCAAATAGCTCAGAATTCGATTGGCATGCAAGAGGTTCTGGGTTTAAATCCTTACTGCTGTACGCCTCAAATTATATTTCAAATATATTTAATACAGACGAGAAATATACCGTATAGTATTTCATTTTAATCATTTTTTTAAGATGTATCATACTTTGGAATATTGTTGTCTTTTAAAGGTAAAATATTGTGGATAATGCTCTAAGATATTGTTCTACACTAAAAGGACGTATGCCAGATTAAATAAATAATATACCTATTAACGAAGTTTAAACATTGAAATATGTTAGTTATATTGAGACATGCCATAACTTCACTTATAAATAGCAGTATACTAAGGTAGAAGTTTTGTGTCCCGAAAACAGAAATCAAAGAAAAAATTCCACACTTGTAATTTTTATTTTTGACAGATTACCATGGCAACGAATGAAATTTAGTGGAAATTTTTTCCTCGTTGGTACCCAACAGAGAATTATACTGGAAAGTTTTTGACGTTTATAATGACAGAATATTTTTTTAAAAATCTGGTTCTTATTTATTTACATGATAATTTTCATACATTTCAATTATAAAGCTAAGATATTATCTATATTCTTTGGACACCTCCTTTCTTCCTAATGGCGAAAATGCAGGACTTGGAATGGAATGAATTAAATGTATGTCTTATTAAATATATATAATATTTAGACACTATTCTTCTATTCACCTTTTTTCCATTTAGCACATTGAATTTTGAATAGTTTAGATGCAAATACTCGTGAACAATTCGAAACATATTTTCTTTCTTTGACTAGGAGCCACAATCCAATATTGATGCGGGTAAATAAGTCATCGCACGATGATTGATCATTATCAAACAACTTCACGCATATTTTGCATACAGTATGTTTTTCAAACCGATTCATTTTTAAAACAACAAATTTTGTTGGTTTTACTGGCGGCACAATATTCTTTATTACAACAAAACGCGAGTTTTTCTGATGTATTGAACTGTCAAAATACGATGATCACAGCCTCCAATGATTGAAGCTTGCTGACGTTTCGCGCTGGTTATGAATTCCATACCAATAAAACACGTAGGAAAAGTTAATAAAAACGCAAAAGAGCAATTTTCTACCACTTGTAGTTACTCAGAACTTATGTAAAATTAAATAATATACTGTGTTGTGTCTTGAGGTGGTATTTTTGTGCAACTACAACGAGTAGAAATCAGCAATTTAAAGGACTAAATTTTTGCGCTGTAAATCTGTTCATGCAGCGTTCCGAAAAACCTTTTAAATTATGATTTTCTACCACTTGTAGTAAGCCCATGTAACTATAAAATATAATATTCAAGATCCTAAAATGGCACTTTTGAGCTACTACAATCAGTAAAAATCAACAGTTTATAGACTATTTCAACACAATTTGGTGTGGAATTTTCTTACTGAATACCACAAGAGGTCAAATTAAATCCGAAAGTGGTATTATAAGTGAAAATTCTATGACTGACGGACATCAGGTAGATGTCTAGGTGTTTTAAATTAAAGAAACTCCAAAATGATGAGTTCTTTTGGTGCCAGGTAGGCAATGACGGAACCGTTTCGTCCTTATTAGGACTCATTGGAAGGATATCTCCTGGTATTTATTTCTTCATTCTACTATCTGACGAAGACACTGTGTGTCGAAACAATTATTGTCATAGTACAATAAAAAATAAGTGAAGATTTATACATTTTTGTATTCTTTTTAACCTAGTTTCTATAATGGATCTTAATCAAGTAACGGCTACATCTATTGAATACCTATTTATTTTACTAATCGACGTGTCCGAGCATTCTTTCGAAAATAAATAGGTATTTGAATTACTGAATTTATTCCAAATTACAGACTATCACTGTATTTTATATTTTAGAACCTTTTATGTTTGTGAATACTCCTCTGGAACAAGAAGGTCAAGAAGGCACTAACGTTCTTGTCAAATGCGAGTCAACAGGAACTTATGTTAACTGGCTAATAGATAACCAAGCGCCACAAGGTAGTAATATTATTATTATTATTATTATTATTATTATTATTATTATTATTATTATTATTATATTATTATTATTATTATTATTATTATTATTATTATTTTTATTAATATTATTATTATGATTATTATTTACTGCCTGATTGATTCCTGTACTTGTAACTTAAGTTTTTACAGATGATTTTTTTTCCTATTGTTTGATCATATTTATTAAGGTTAAATTAATATACCGGGTGTTGCATCGTCGAGCGGGACATAAGAAATCCCATGTAATTTTAAATGGGATCAATTATTGGCTTCTCTAATTATTTTAGAGAAAAATTCTATTTAGGTTTATTAAAGAGCACTAAAACCCACATTCAAAAGAATAACTTTAGATAATTTTGATGAGCCTGTTTACGGGTTATCGCCGATTTCTTTTTAACTATTTCTCCTTTTTATGGCCCCGTATTTGCGGGCACCAGTCAAGGTAAAAGATGACTGTCAAATAAAGTTGTCATTTTGAAATGTGTGCTATATTGTTATAAAAACTCGTACATCGAAAATAATAAAGGTGTATTTATGAGTACAAATTAATCTGAATAAAACTAAAATAAAGTATCCAATTACAATGTTAATTATGACATTTTACATGTTTCAATATTTTACTAATTAATAGGTAGGTACTATTAAATTGTTAGAACTTTACTGCATTCAGCAGAAATAGCATTTTTTAACTTGTCTAGATTTGGGTATTTTTTTATCTTTGTATATCCTGTTTTTTAAATGGCCCCAGAGAAAGAAATCATTTGGCGATAAGTCAGGAAACTTGGCCAATTTACTGTATGATTTAAGCCAATAACATTTCCATTAAATGCACGGATTAAATATACCCGGACAGCCAGGGTACTACGTGCCGGGCAGCCATCCATTTGGTACCAAACTTCCTGATTTTCCCTGGCGGCATCATGTAAAGTAGGTAAAATATGATCTTCAAGTAGTTCCAAAAAATATTCTGCATTTAAATTTCGTGTAAGAAATAATGGCCCGATAATATTTTTTTCGAAAATCCCAGCTCAAACATTAACTTTTTGTGGATTATGCGTCCTTGTTTCGACAAACCTGTTTTAGTTTTCTTTGCTCCAATATCGATAATTTTGAACATTGGGTTCATTGTTAAAGGTAAATGTGCATTCGTCAGTGAAACAAATGTTTAAAAAAATTCCCTATCCATGTTTGCTCTTTCAATCATACCAAAACAAAACTCCGGTCGTCGTATTTCGTCCCTATCTCTTAGCTCCTGGTGCTTTTCATATTTGTATGAATAATATTTATGTCGTTTTAAAGCTCGTAGCGCTGTGGTGTAATCTAATCCTATGTCATCCTCAAGTTTCTCTGTGCTGATCTTTTCATCATTTTCTTCCACGCACAATAAAACTTGCAAGTCCCTATCATTTCTTGCATCTCTTCTTTGTTCCTGCCTTTCTTCACATCTGAAGTTATTTATTACAGTGCCTTTTGTCTCAAATTTCTTGATAGTCCTTTCGACTGTAGATTTTGCAGGTATCCGTCTATTCGGATACAGAGCAGCAAACATGTCTGACACATTTTGATAACTCTTTCCTTGATAATACCATTTAATCATCAATATTTTTTTTTTCAGAAGTGTAATTCATGGCTAATATTTTCGATGTACGAGTTTTTATAACAATAAAACACACATTTCAAAATGACAACTTTATTTGACAGTCATCATCAAATACGGGGCCATAAAAAGGAGAAATAGTTAAAAAGAAATCGGCGATAACCCGTAAACGGGCTCATCAAAAATATCTAAAGTTATTCTTTTCAATGTGCACTGAGGGAAATGCCTTAATACAACTGTTAGCCTGACACGAGTTTAATAGTGGATATACAATATTGTATAATAATAATTACACATCTACTTACTGTTAGAACCTTGTTACATAGTAGCAGCTAAACCCGTTGTGCTACAATGAGGAATATACCCGTCATACAATTTTTCTTCTGTAGTTAAATAGCTCGTACCCGTTATATACTGATCCTACTATTTTAATACAACTAGTTATATAAATAAAATCTTTCTAAAATGTATATAGTAAGTATACAAATATTGTATAATGTTTATACACCAATTGAAAAATAATAAGTTACTCCGGTATCAAAAAGTTATATAACCCCAAAAATCAGTTGTATTGCTGTAGAACCCCTAGTTGCATAAATTACCTACTTTTTCAAAAATCGCGCCAATCGCTAGCCAATCAACGTGGCTTCCGGACGACCTGTCGAGCAGCCGAGTTCCGCCGAGGCCAGCCATTTCCTTTGTTCTTGCTTGTTCTTTTCCTTCAATGTTGCCAGGTCTGGTGATTTTTCACCAGATTTGGTGATTTTGAACCCCATCTGGTGATCTGGTGAAAACTTTTTAAAAAAGTCCAATTTCTGGTGATTTTTCGACACTGATGATCTTTTAAAAAAACCAAGAGAAAAATGGCTCGATTGTGTTTTATTCTTCTTTGTTAAAAATTCGGTGACATCGATGCAAAAACTCTTATTGGGTTCAATAGCGGAAAGCGTTTGTCTTTGTCTTGGAAACTCTCTACTTCTCTGTGCCGAATATTTCTTAGAAGCGGGGGATTCACAGAATTTGTATCTATTTTAGCAGTTACTGTTTTAGCAGTTTTAGTATTGTTTTTAATTTAATATAAGTACCCATTTAGTTAAAAAAGGTAAGTTTTTATACATTTTTGCCGTTGTTATTGTCTTTGGTGAGACTTTTGTGTATTTTAAAAGCATGCAGCAGGTATTTAAATTTATTTCAAAGCAAATTTTGGAAAAAAAATGTAGGTACTTCAGATCAGATTTTTTTTAGCATAAAACACCAAAATATGGACGCATTTTTGGTAATTAGCAAAAAACAAGAATCTGTTGTTTGTCCACTTGCTCCAGAACCAAGCACAAGTACCGAGACAAAAGAACAAGGTGCAGCTGCACCAATTGAATCTGGCTCGACTTTTGATTCTGTGGCTGGTACAAAGGCTGAACATTCTTCAACTCAATCTAAGAGAAAAAAGTTATATCTACATAAATATAAAACCGAATGGGAGAAACACACAGACTTTCAAAAATGGATACATCCAAGCTCTCTAGGTGACAATTATTTTAAATGTAAGATATGCAATAAGGACTATATATAGGCGGTATAGCAGCGGTTAAAAAACATAGTTCCTCAAAAAAACATATTGACAATATAAGTGCAATGCGTAGCCAATAAGTTTTGTCAAGAAAAGTGTTTAATATTCCATCTGATAATTTAATTAAGCAAAATGAGATTAAAATTGCTTCTTTTATAGCGGAGCACAATATTGCAATCAACGTAACCGATCATTTGACTGAACTTGTAAAATCTATTTGTTTATCTGGAATGGAACCTAGTCAAGTTTCCAAAATGTCTTGTGACAGAACAAAATGTACTGCAATAATTAATAATGTTATAGGAAAAACAAGTTTTGAAAACCTTGTTAGTGTCCTAAAGGTTAAAAAATTTTCTTTGATATTTCCTCGGAAAAACATTTAGCTATAGTCGTTCGATATAATGACAACTTTAATATTAAAGATGAATTTCTTGGTCTCATATAAGTTAAGGAAGCTACCGCATTAAATTTATATAACGTTATTATAAATTTTTTTACGGAAAATAATATTCCTTTTAAAGATAATTTAGTTGGATTTGCAGCCGATGGAGCAAACGCGATGATGGGAGCTCATAATTCGCTAAAAACTCTTTTGCTTCAAGACATACTGAATTTATTTATATACAATGAAGTGTATATGCCACTCTCTGGCATTATGTGCCTCTTATGCATGTGAGAAACTGCCAGATGATGCAGAGAAGTTAGTAAGAAGCATTTATTCATATATGCATCACAGTTTTAAAAGGCAATCCGAATTTCAACAATTTCAAACATTTTTTAATATCAAACCACACAAACTGTTGCATGCTTCACAGACTAGATGGCTGTCATTGATTTCCGCTGTTGTTAGAATCCTTGAGCAATATGAGGCTCTACAGCATTATTTTAGAATTGAAGCCTTTGATCGAGCATCGGGAGCAGCTGAAATCAATGATATGCTAACCAACCCCCTAAATAAATTATATCTTCTGTTTCTTGAATACATATTGCCAACTTTTACAAATATGAATTTAGAGTTCCAATCTGAAAATCCAAAGATGCATACTATTTACCCTCGAATGTCGAGTGCTTTCAAATTTCTTTTAAGTTGTTTTCTTAAACCAGATTACATAAAAAATATAGATTTACAAAATGTTCAATATCGCAATCCGCAAAATTTTCTTCCTAGTGATAAAATTTATTTAGGCCCTAAAGTAACTTTAGAACTGACTAAGCACGGTTTCACAGAAAGTGTAAAAAACAATTTTAAAATTAAATGTCTTGATTTTTATATCGAGGCAGTTAATCAAATTCACAAACGGTTTCCTTTTAATTCTCGCGAAGTAAAAATTCTTCAGTTGTTAACTGTATTGAGTCCTCCAAATATTAAACATACTGAAAGTATAGGTTCCTTGGGTTTCATGTTTCCTAATATAGTTACAGATATTAATACCTTAGATAGGGAGTTTAGAGAATTAAAATATTCAGAGTTTGATTTTTCTTTAGATGAGATTGAGTTTTGGAAAGAAGTATGCCAAGACAAAAAGGGTGATAATAGGCTTGTTTTTCCAGAACTTGCAAGTTTTGTTAATATTTTGTTTACATTACCGCACAGCAGCGCATGTGTCGAAAGATTATTCTTTGAAATTAATTTAAATAAAACAAAATTGAGGAATAGACTAGGTTCCAAAACATTAAGTGGCATTTTGCACAGCAAAAGAATAATTTCATCAAATGATGAAAATTGTTTTAATTTTTCTGTTACAGACGATATTATAAAAAAACACAATAATAGTATGTACTTCTAATCTCCTAATAAAGCATTCAATTAGTCTTTTATTTTACCTGCCTATTGTTAGAATTTGTTTTATTATACCGATAATTTTTGATTTTACATTAATTATAATATGTGTTGTATGTGATAATGCGAAAAATGGTGACATCGATGCAAAAACTTATTGGTTTCAAAAGCGAAAAGCGTTTGTTTTTGTCTGGAAACTGTCTACTTCTCTGCGCCGAATATTTCTTAGTAGCGAGGGATTTACAGAATTTGTATCTGTTACTGTTTTATATATACTGTTTTTTATATAGTGATTTCTAAAAAAAAAAAAGGTCGTACCTCGGAAATAACATACATCTGATTTAAGGTCTTGGCACCGGAGTGCGCACTCATGTTTATAGCTTAAACAAACATGAGTGCCCACCCTGGCGTCAAAAGCTTTAATGAGAGGTATGTTATTTTCGAGGTATGACCTTTTTTTTTTTTTTAGAAATCACAGCATTATTATTTCATTTTACATTAATTATATGGTGTTGTATGTGATAATGCGAAGAAATTAAGAATCTGGTGATTTCTGGCAACTTTTAAAGCAAGGGTCTGGTGATTTTTAATTTTTTGACCTGGCAACATTGTTTTCCTTTTCGTTCGGCTCGTCGCGGACGTCTCGTGTGTGCGCATGTTTTTTTCTATATATTGAACTTTTTAGTTTTTTGTGAGATTTCGTTGTCATGGAGTCCTTTGGACTAACTGAGGACGTATTGGAAAGGTTTCTAGGTAAGTACATTATTAAAAATCCTATTTTCAATAATTTAATTTGTTTTATTGGCATTTATACCGAGCTCCATCTAACGTTCATCATATCATGGCGGCTTTTTAAAATCTTGCATAGGTAATTGTTTTAATACTCATTGAAATTAATCGAAACTGATATATTTACCTACTAGTATTTTATAATTTTATTTGAGACTCACCTACCTAGGTAAATATCTAGTAGGTAGGTAGGTACCTACTAATTCTAAACGAACAAGGGCTAGGCGATGCGGGGAGCGGGGCCCCCATTTTATGTCACTTTTTCGAAAGTTTTATTGGAATTGGGAATACTGGACTGGGTAGTAGGGTTACCAGACGTCCCGTATTGTATTTCCCGGGACGTCCCGTATTTTAAGCTTATAAATAAGCTTATGTTCCGTATTTATACACCATGCACGTGAATTAAAATCAAAATTACGAAGCAATTCACCCTAGATTCTTATTAAGTACATTTTAATTTTATAGAGTAGGTATTATAATATTAAAGGCAAAAAGGAAGTCATAAAAATTTCGCAATTTTTAACAAAATATTCAAAATAATGTAGGTACTTCTGAATTTAAATAAAACTTTGGTAAAATATTTGTTTTATTTTATTTATTCTGGGCAAAAATACAAACAATCTGGCAACCCTACTGGGTAGATACCTATAGGTACCTATACCCACATAATTTATTTTAAAAAATGTTGTCTACCTAATAGCTTTAAATTGATTAGATACTCAGCTTTTAATATACCCCTCCGTTAGGTAATCTTTAAAATTCAAAGCTCTTAATTTTAGTTCGATAAAATAGACTTATTAGACCTATATCTGTATTAAGAGTGGATATTGCCATGACGAGGTTGTAGACCGAGTCGAGTAACCGTACAAGTTCTGTAGTGAGCCTTACCGTACGTGGGATATACAACATTTTATCTGAGACCCAGTATTTTAGCTTTTATGTGTTCAAAATGATTTTCATATTATGCAGACATTACACAAAAAAAATGACAGTGACTGATGGAACAAAAAAAAATCATAATTTGATTAAAAATGAGTAACGTAATAAGTTCGATTGCATCGCTGAGTGATGTAATGAGTCGGTTGAGTGATGTAATGAGTTCATTACATCATTAAGTACAATGATACAGTATATTATAGGTATACCGGGTGTTTCAGGAGGTACGCTCGCCCTTATAACTATTTTGTTGTTTAAATTACAGATTTATAATTTTGTGTTTATATGTGATATTCTTTTGCATTTGATGACATAGCGGATGCCATTTTATCACTTCCGGTTTAACCGGAAATGATCTCAACCTTAGATTTTTAAATGGAACACCCTGTATATTTTTGGCTATATCGATTCAGAACACCATTCCAAATTCAACGACACCCCATACCTTACTTTTTGATACTTTAAATTATTTTTAATTTTATTTTTATTTTTTCGTCTAGATTGTTATGAACTCTTTAAAATTGTTTACTTCTAAACCAAAATCTTGATAAAAATGCAATTTTCAAGTTTAATTGTGTTTTTTACATACTTTTTAACTTTTTAAAAAGGCTTTTTCCAAGAGAATTCAATTTTTCCAAATGGAAACATATTGGCTCACTCGGGCAAAAAGATAGAGCACTTTTTTACCAACAATTTTATATCACACATCCTAATGTCAAGTTAAAAGAACAGCGATAATTTATAAAAAATAACATTTTATGACAAAAAATACACGAAGCGCAAACGGCTTTGCATTCATCTAGGTACCCATGACGCCATAATGCTCATAAACATATGAACGTAATTACAAAGTTAAAATCCGCCATCATTGAAATTAGTTTGACATGACAACGTAGCTTGCTATTTTATCGTTTGATTTTTCGGCCAGTGTGTATTAGTTCTAAGAGCTGCCATTGTAAGAAAAACAATTCAAAACATTCGCGCTTGTCATGAAGAACAAGGAAGGCATTTTAAACAACTGGACTAACTAGACTGTTTTTATTGTTTCAATGATAATATTTAATTTGTAATTATGTTTATTTGTTTATGAGCATTATGGCGTCATGGGTACCTAGATAAATGCAAAGCCGTTTGCGCTTCGTGTTGTATTTTTTGTCATAAAATGTTATTTTTTATAAATTATCGCTGCTCTTTGAACTTGACATTAGGATGTGTGATATAAAATTGTTGGTAAAAAAGTGCTCTATCTTTTTGCCCGAGTGAGCCAATATGTTTCCATTTGGAAAAAGCCTTTTTAAAAAGTTAAAAAGTATGTAAAAAATTTAAAACACAATAAAACTTGAAAATTGCATTTTTATCAAGATTTTGGTTTAGAAGTAAACAATTTTAAAGAGTTCATAGCAATCTAGACGAAAAAATAAAAATAAAATTAAAAATAATTTAAAGTATCAAGAAGTAACGTATGGGGTGTCGTTGAATTTCGAATGGTGTTCTGAATCGATATAGCCAAAAATATACAGGGTGTTCCATTTAGAAATCTAAGATTGAGATCATTTCCGGTTAAACCGGAAGTGATAAAATGGCATCCGCTATGTCATCAAATGCAAAAGAATATTACATATAAACACACAAAATTTTAAATCTGTAATTTAAACAACAAAAAAGTTATAGGGGCGAGCGTACCCCCTGAAACACCCGGTATATTATAGGTATACCTAAATAAATAAATAAATATTAGGTACATAACGCAAACAGGCTATAAAATAAAATACATTTTCTAAACGTAAAGATAAAAAAACCTACCCATATGTTGCTCACTTATATGAGGAAGTATATTTACCGGACACCCTGTATATGCAATGGTCAAACTTACTTTCCAAAAAAACCTACTTAATTTTAATCAATTTGCAGAGGAAGGAATCGACAACGCATCATTTGACCTTTTAGATGACGAGACAATTGCAAAGCTTTTTCCTAAGGCAGGGCCTCGTCTGCTGTTTAAAAAAAAATATAATGAATATAAAACCGAAAAGGAGCCAAAAGTTTTAGCTGAGGTAAATTAATTGGTCCAGAATAATTTTCACATAGAATTACTGAATTGCTATAATTTAATATAAAAATTGAATAGAAGCTAAAAGTAATCTTTTGAAAAATACATATTTTCAGGTATCCACCAATTTTGCTTCACCTTCATACACAACATCATCTGATACAGTGACTAACGAGGATTGTATTGAAATAGATCTCACGGATGTATGGACTAATGAATCACAGAATTTAAATGATGATAACATTTTAAATGCAACTCTCAAGGAAAATTTTGAGGAAGCTGACTTAAATTCTACACCGAAACGTCGAAGGACTATAGAAATTGTTAATATATTTGACGGGGTGAGTTTATTTCTTTTTAGGTTTGTATGGTTCTTAGTTTAAAACATTTTTTTTAGAGTTTAGAAAGTGTCCTGAGCAACACAATTGATGGTAAAATCGTTCTCCTGAGAAAGGGAAATTTAAACAATGACGCCAGACAAAGGCTGGTAAAAGAAATAATCAATTATTTAATTGGAAAACTGGGAGTAGAGGGGTATGTTAAAGCTGATGAGTTTTTACATTTCTTAAGAACGTTATGGTTTTTGTGTGATTGTTTATTTTGTGCCTTGTGCATAAATTATAGTACATTCATAGGCTATATAATCTCGCTCGTCAAATTTTTACTACCTAAAAAACATATTATCATGTTATTGTATATTATTTATTTTAGTGTAAAAACATTTATGTTGGAATATGCTGCTGAGGAAATCGCTAAACTTTTCCCTAACGAAGTAGCAGAAACATATTACATTCCATATTTGCCGAAGTCTCCCAGTGTATTTAAGAAGGCAGCAAAAGGCAAGCTGTGGAGCAGGTTTGTGAACGTTAGATCGGCAATCAAGACAGCTGAAAATTCATTGAAGAAGGAAAAAGTGACTTTGGCAATAAAAGGTATACCTTACTTATTTTTATTCAATATTTATCAATACAGCATTACAGCAGTTTCGAAAGTATTTTTCGAAAATGCGTTATCTATAATCTTACTAAAATAATATGTGATTTAAAATAGACTTAAAATGTTGCAAAAACTCTTGTGTAGCATAATATATTATTAACAAGTACCTAGTCAAAATAAGTACATGGATATCATTTATAGTTTGTCCCACTTTTAAGAGCCTATAACTTTCTTGTTTTTTGAGTTCATTCAAAAAACGGGATGTAGAATTTTTAGCCAAGTTTTTATGGGTTTTGTCAAAAATGACAGTCACATGTCCCATTTTAAAGCAAAAATTAAATTTTTGTACAACTGTCAAAAAAAGATGACTTTTTTTGGTTACTATGGATGCACAAAACGTCTCTTTTTTTCACTGTGAAATTCGTATAAAAATGCAAAAATTAATTTCCAAAACATTTTTTATAAAAAAATGTATTATTAAAGTGAATTAAATTAACAATTATTATTAGAATAGTAATTAACGGTGAAGTTAGAGCAATTGTTAAATTTAAACTATCGCAGGTTGGGAACAGGTGTAAGAAATAATACCTTAAAAGCTATGAATAATTATGATTTTAGATTTTTTTTCTAAACACAACAAAAAATGGTTAACAACAAACAGTTGTACAAAAAATGTTGTTTGTATTTCGCGCGCAATAGTTGTTTTTATGGCACATTTGATTGCATTTTTAACCTCGACCTAACGGTCACGGTAAAAATTTACAATCTCATGTGCCATTAAAAAACACCTATTTTGCGCACTTAATACAAAAATAACTATTTTTTAAACGAACATCTTATATTTGTTAAGTACACAAGTAGTCTATTCTCAGCTTAGATGTAGGTACTGTTAGAAAGCTACAAGCTGGCAAAGTTCAAAAATGTCATTTCATTTTTTAAAAGTCAATATCTCTGAAACTACTAAGTATAGACTGATGGATGATGCACTTTATAAAAAAAAATTATAATTATATAAAATCACAAGAAAAAGAATTATCGTCTGTATAACATATCTATATAACATTATAACATAAGTTATAAAATCATGCACGGCATATCAAGACAAAGAAAATGAAAATGACTTTTCTGATTATTCTTTTCTTTCTCTGTATGCCGTGATTTTCTAACTTATTTTAAATTTTTTTTATGCAGAATCTGAAAATTAGATTGTTCCATTTAAAAAATTAAATTTTTGCTTTTAAATGTGACATGTGACGCCTACTGGCATTTTCGACATAACCCATAAGAGCTTATTGGATACAAGTTCTACATCCCGTTTTTTGAATGAACACATTTTATAAAAAATGTTTTGGAAATTAATTTTTGCATTTTTATACGAATTTCACAGTGAAAAAAAGAGACGTTTTGTGCATCCATAGTAACCAAAAAAAGTCATCTTTTTTTGACAGTTGTACAAAAATTTAATTTTTGCTTTAAAATGGGACATGTGACTGTCATTTTTGACAAAACCCATAAAAACTTGGCTAAAAATTCTACATCCCGTTTTTTGAATGAACTCAAAAAACAAAAAGTTACAAGCTCTTAAAAGTGGGACAAACGAAAATGGTAACCCTCTACAAGTGTAATCCATACCATGTATTTAAAGAAATATTATTACGTTTCGTATTTTAGAATACCCTAACAAGGATGCCGAAATAGATCTACTCTGCACAATAATAGAGCCAAAAGATAAAGTTGTGGCTCTGTGGAGGGAAACATATGAGCAGAGAAAATTAGTTTTAAGATCGTCTTCACTTACGGTTCAAGAAGTATTTGATCGATATGCTGCTCTCTCAACAAGCATTGGACCTGAATTGGTAAGACTGATTGATTTTTTTAAGTCCCTGTTGTACCAGATGATTGGTTATATTTTGCACCCCCACCTATCTTATATATTTGAAGGTATCAAAAAACTTTAAATACCAAATTTATAGAATTTTTGAAAAATTTTTATTGAAGAAAAAGAATAATTACCTATAATCTTATGTAGAATCTAAAAATTTAAAGATACCTATACAGGGTGTTCCATTAAAAAAAAACACAATTAATAATCATTTGACAGTTTTGTAATGTTTTTTTTTCTTCTGATATTATTTAATAAAAACTTTTCAAAAATCCTATAACTTTGGTATTTAAAATTTTTTGATACCTCTTCAAATACATGAGATAGGTGGGGGTGCAAAATATAACCAATCACCCGGTACTTACAGGGTTATAATTTTAGTTTTTCCCACTTTTAAGAGCCTGTAACTTTTTTGTTTTTTGGGGTAGCGCGTTCATTAAAAAAAAATGGTTGTACCTACAACTTTGAGCCAAGTTTTTATGGATTTTGTAAAAATTGACAGTAAGCGTCAAATTTAAAAGCAAAGATTAAATTTTTTTTTAATGGAACACCCTGTTACAGGCTTTTAAAAGTGGAAGAAACTAAAATGATATCCCTGTATAATACAACATTTCAATACCTTTTCTTTTTAGATTGATAGTGACTTCAACACCAAATATGGTGATAATGATCTAGTGTACCAAACCCTGCCCGAAGTGGCCAAAGCAATAGTATCAGAAGCAAAAAACAGAAAAATTTCTGTGGTCTCAGAAGAAAATATTGGTAAGCAAAACATTGTTAGTTTTCAATATTTTGCAACTGCATTGTCAT
This sequence comes from Polydrusus cervinus, assembly GCA_935413205.1. Lineage (NCBI taxonomy): Eukaryota > Metazoa > Arthropoda > Insecta > Coleoptera > Curculionidae > Polydrusus > Polydrusus cervinus. The sequence goes on from OW284514.1 coordinate 52,963,972, forward strand.
AATTATTCCGATTTTGTAAATATTGGGTCTTGAAATTTTTTCCCTTTTTCCTTCAACAAAAAATGAGAATAAGATTCGATCAAATGGAAATCAACAGTGAATGGGAATATACTGATTACTTTTCTTTAATTGGTTTTTACATTTTTGTATATTTTTTTCAGATCCCATATTAAAGGCGATTTTGACATTGCCATATCTTTTTACACCAATAACACTGAAAAGTAAAAGAAAAAGTGGTAATTGGCGACCGTCACGAAGCGAAATATCGGAAAGTTTTTTTCTTCAAGTTGATGTAAGTAATTTGGATATTTCCCAAATATAATATTACGCTTATTCGCATTTAAAATTGGTAAGTTTTAAACTAGCTGATCAGCATTTTTTTTATATTTTAGAATTTTGAAGAACTTCAAGAAAAAAAATGCAAAAGGTTGCAGAAGCTTAAAGAATATAATTTAACGCTACAGCCGTTTGGAGTAATTTGTGGTCCACTGACCCAGGTCACAAAATACTTAGTTATAGTAAACGATGTAATATACACATTTGACTCAATCATAAGAGCAGTGGAAATACTGTACAAAGTTTTTCATACGTTAGACATTGAGTACCCGCATGAATCTGCACATTGTTGGCAGTTAATCGAAGAGGAGGTGTATGGCATGAAAACTTCACCATCAAACTCGGCAGTAACTGCCCTAATATCGGATTTAAAAAAATTTGCATAGGTAGGTTTGTTAAATCAATAGGGAACTTTTGTCACCATAAATCATGATCACAAGATTATATATAACCTGTTAAATTTACTACTAAATTTGTTTACCATAACACGTTTCCTGTGAAATAAGTAAAAAAGTGTTGGAATTATTATAAAGCAAATAATGTTTATATCAATATACTTTCTCATTTTTCAAAACTTGTCTTTTATTTATATGGAGTAGTTTATTACAATAATTATAATATACGTAGGTACAGGGCATATAAATATAACTAAAACAGGTACTTATAAAAACCCATAAAACTAATAATATATCATGCATTTAAAAAAAAATATATTAATGGTCAATTATGATAATACAGGTACCTATATATAATCAATCTTGACCAGTATTGAAAAATTGTAAACTTTGTATATATAACTAAAGTATAACCATTTACAGGTATAAATGGACCCCCGCTTTAACTTTTTTATCCAATGGTATTAGAAGGAACGGTAAATTGGAAAGTTGTAGGTGTTTTCAGATAGGTGTCGCAAACAAAAATATATTTTTTTCTTATAGAACACCCTGTATATAATATTCCTAAATGATAGACCTGGTCTACCTGATAAAGAATATATAATTTGTTATACTTACTTGAAATGTTGAAAGTGAAAAAACGCATATTAAAGTGTCCTTATAGTGTGGCATGGATTCTAGGTGCTTTCCATTGCATAAATATCGACAAAATTACTACCCACCCAAAGAAATAAAAATTGATTTTTTAATCCATAACATAATATGTACCTACCTAATAATTCTATTATTTATAATACATATCTTTTAAACGACATTTAATTTGGAAAATTAATTTAAAAAATAAAAAATAGCCTGCCATAAGCACAATTAATAATTAACAAATAATAATAATTTAATTAATAATAAGCGTTTCTTGACTTAAACATTTAAAGTATAACATAGGTTAGGCATAACAAATTATATTATTATTTATCAGGAAGGCCAGCTCTATCATTTAAGAATGGTATATACTGGGTATTCCATAAGAAAAAAAAATATTTTTGTTTGCTACGCCTTTCTGCAACACCCTATCTATATATTATTTAAACTATGTCGTAAAAAACTTTATGTTGTACCCTACAACTTTGGCATATACCATTTTTTTAATATCATCGAATAAATAAGTTAAAGGGGGGGGTCCATTTATAGTGGAACACCCTGTACATACCTATACAATAAATTTTGGCCAGTATTGAAAAATTGTATACTTGGTATACAACTAGAGTATACCCATTTACAGTTACCTATAACAATAAGTTTTGGTCAGTATTGAAAAATTGTATACATGGTATACAACTAAAGTATAACCATCTACAGGTATGTACCTATACAATAAATTTTCGTCAGTATCGAAAAATTGTATACTTGGTATACAACTAAAGTATAACCATAGTCAATCCATATTATTGCTGATATATAACAGGGATATATCCATAGACAATTCATATTATTGCTGATATACAACAGGTATATACGGGTTATAATATCGTATAGAACCTGGTAATTGGTGGGTATACAATTGATACTAACCAATATATAACTTTTATGTTATCGGTATACAAGCTACAACAAATTGACTATGACTGCTGTACGAACGGTATACAATAGTATTATAGTCATTATAGTAAATTTCTTCACATTCCAGAAGAACGCATTGTATTACCCCAAAAAACAGTTCACTTGTCACCAATAGTATATTCCTTTTGTATAATCTTTATATAATTTTTGTTTAATGGTTAGTTTCTCTTCTCTCAGTGTGGGTTTTAGTGCTCTTTAATTAACCTAAATAGAATTTTTCTCTAAAATAATTAGGGAAGCCAATAATTGACCCCATTTAAAATTACATGAGATTTCCTATCTCTGGCTCGACGATGCAACACCCAGTATATAGTTTATGTATGTTGTTTAAAATCAATGTCACTAGATGTCGCTGCCGCTTGACCATCTTTCGTTGCTTGAAATTTTTAGTTTTTTTCGTAGTGAACCATCTTCCGGTTTTCATTAGATTCTGGTAACACACTTTTTATATCAGTAATATTATTAACTCAGAGAGGGTAGAATATGCTGCATACGATTTCATTATAGTATAAATGTTATTAGAACGCGACATTCTTATATAAGAATTCAAAGCTGGAAGAAAACCATTTTTAAGATTAAATATAAAATGTGGTCAATGTTTTCTAGTTATTGCGGAGTCACAAGTTAACCAAATGCAGGTAATTTTTCAGTCATTTGGTGCATATTCTATGTAACCGTTTAGGTGTCTTTGTTTACGGTACTCGTATATGACTTTTGATGAAAGGAGAATTGCATTGTCCTGGATAAGTTTTAAAATTAGAGTACAATTACTATGAACTGACTACTCAAGAGAGTAACTAAAAATGTATACTTATATTATTTTGTATCTCCATCTTCAATAAATTGATACTTTGTCTTGTAGAGCCAAAATATAAAGTTATGGGAGATGGTCTTCTAGTTGTAAATGCAACCAAAGAAGATGCAAGACATTATACATGTAAAGCAGTCAGTGAAAAACTGGGCGAAATGGATGACATTACAATTTATTTAAAAATTACACGTGAGTAAGTTATAATTTAATTTATAAATCGTATATAAAAAAATATAGGTTTAAGATAAAATTTAAAAATTGAGACACAAACCTGAAATTTCGTTATTACTTTTTAATTTCAACATCAATCAACATTTACACATAAAGTTTTTTTATAATTGAGGTACTTTTTAAAAAATGGCATTTTCTCCCAGCAGGGCTCGCTCTAGGGGGCGGCAACCTGGGCCCCTGCCCAGGGCGGCAAGCTGGAAGAGCGGCATGAAAAATCAAAAAAAAAACACCATAAATTCCCGTTTTGCCTACCTACGTTCTTAGGTATATATGAAGTTTGAACCATTCCAATTCCCAGTTAACAAATTTAATTTCCTTTGTTTTGCCGTGCCTCCCATTTTTAAAACAGTGACAATTTCGACGGATCCCTTTTCTTTTTAATATTATAATAATCATTTTACGAATGTACTTTTCCTACTAAATGGAAGAATGCCCATGTTGTTCCCATTTTTAAAAGTGGAAACTCAAATTGTGTATCAAACTATCGTCCAATTTGTAAACTAAGTATATTTAGTAAAGTATTGGAATGCGTAGTACATAAATTCTTGTTTAATATTGTTAAACTTGATATTATCGAGGAGCAACACGGGTTTTTCTCGAAAAGATCGGTGGAAACAAACCTACTGCAGTACACAAACTTTATCTTGAACGCAATGGACGTACAGATTCAGGTGGATTCCGTGTACACCGATTTTAGCAAAGCATTTGATAAGATAAGCCATAATATATTACAGCAGAAACTGGCTCAAATAGGCGTGCACGGGGACCTTCTGTGCTGGATAGCGTCTTATGTTTTTAACAGAACACAGTCAGTTGTTGTTAATGGTCACCAGTCAAAGCCTTACACTGTCACTTCAGGTGTACCCCAAGGTTCACACTTGGGTCCTCTTTTATTTTTGATATACCTAAATGATATAGTTCTATGTTTTAAGCACTGTTATTTTTCTATCTACGCTGATGACCTGAAGATCTACTTAACCATCAAAACTATAAGCGACTGCTTCTTACTTCAAAATGACCTCGATAGATTGTGTGACTATTGCAGGGATAACGGGCTGGTTCTGAACATTGATAAATGCTGTTTTGTCTCTTTTACGCGCAATATTCAATCATTTGTGTACAATTATAGACTTAATGATTTTCCATTAAAACAGGTGGACTCTATAAAAGACTTAGGTGTTGTGCTGGATAACAAAATGACATTTTCTCTTCATGTAAACTGTATCGTGGGTAAGGCAAATAGAACACTAGGTTTTATACTAAGACAGTGCAAACAATTTGTTTCTTTTACTGCTCTAAAAACGTTATATTGCGCTTACGTACTGAGTAAGCTGAATTACGCATCAGTGGTCTGGAACCCACAATACAATGTCTATAAGAGTAGATTGGAAATTGTACAGAATAACTTCTTAAGATTTCTTAATTTTAAAGAAACTGGCATGTACAGCAACACTGTTAGCACATCTTATTTACGTACCCATTTTAATTTTTTTTCATTAGAAGCGCGCCGAGAACAAACAGATATTATCTTTCTTTATAAAATCATAAATAATTTAACTGACTCGGCTAGTATTTTGTCCAAAATTAATCTCAATATACAACCACGTGTGTTAAGAAATAATAATTTATTTTTTGTCCCTTTCTCTAGGACCAATCTTGGTAGAAACGCACCTATCAATAGGATACTGTCATTGTATAATTTGAGATATGCTAATATTGATTTATTTGGTAATTCTATAGGTGTCTTTCGAAATAGTGTTAGGGGACGTTATTTAATTCAATAATTACCTGTTCTTTTCTTTCTCAATGTATTCATGATTTGTAACTAGGCTGATAAGTACTATACATCTGTACACTATTTAATGTATCCATGGATATCACTTTGGACTTCCAAGTCTGTAGATATCCCGTGTATGTTAATAAATAAATAAATAAATAAATATCAAGCAATTCCGCGACAAAGCAAGCCGAACAACGCCGGCACCGGCACCGGTACTTTTTTTGGTCATGGCGGCGTCGCAGCAAAACACAAGCCGGCGAGCGGCGAGGAATAGACAGACAATTTGCTGTTGTGGTAGGTATAAAACGAAGAAGGGATGAAAAAGGCGGCAATTTCTTGTTTTGCCCAGGGCGGCGTTATTGCTAGAGCGGGCCATGCTCCCAGAATATTAGCCGCAGGTATAATCTGAAACATGCGTTTATAGTTTTAAGGCCTGCACCAACTTTTATCAAGAATAAAATTTTCTTAGATATCGACAATAAAAAAATGTTACATACTTTTGTGAATACACTAGACATGTAGAAATCGGGATCTTGAAGATTTTTTGATCACCATTCTTCGACCACAATTCTTCTCCCACAATTTTTCGACAGCACAATACATCGATTATACAGTTATTAGTCGATGCTTTTTCGAGAGGAATATTTTTCGACGGGAAAAATAAAATAAGTTGTGTGTGTGATTGTGGTAAATATTAGTCGTAAAATACTTACAATAATAAATTATAATTATGTTAAGTACTAATCCTTAAATTTTAACCCACCGTGTCCTGCCTACCCACATTAGAGGTACTTCAAATTTTAATTAAAATTGATGCTACCTCTGTGAAAATTAACACTTGTAGTAAATAGTGGTCATAAAATACTATTGATAAGGATTAGGTACTAAATTTAGAACCACTTCTATCGCCGAGAACAATAACAACTGACTTTGAAAAAGCTATGATCAACGCCGTCAAAAAAGCGTTTCCGTTCGTGTCATCCAAAACCACGGTTTAAAGCAGAGGTACGAAAATGATGCTGCATTTACCTTCACGATGAAGATGTTGTCAGCTATTGCTGGTACATGCACCCTTGGAAATAAAAGTTTTTGAGACACTTTGCGATAGTGACGTTTTACCTCCAGAAGTACAAGTAATGGGATATTTTGAGGACACATGGATTTATCGCCCACGGAGACGTCAACGCGACCCCTGCAATTTCCTCACGAACTATGGAATTTTCACGAAACCGTGTTAGAAGGTTTACCTAAAACCAATAACTCGGTGGAAGGCTGGCATCGCGGATTTCAAGAGCAAGTTGCTGCGATGCATCCAAACATTTGGAAGTAGTGTTGATCCGCAACAACCAAAGAAGAAATACCGTGACTCTGCACAACGTGTTAGGACAATAGTAAGCCATTTTGATCCCAACAATGTAATTGATTTTTTAAGGGGAATACCACATAATATATCAAACTAAAGGAACGTTATCATTTTTGAATTTTAACTTAGCTCTGTATTTAAAAATTTTAGATTTAATTTAGTACCTAATATATTATTTTCATTTTTAATTGTAAGTATTCTACAACTAACTCCAAATAAAATGTTTAAAATCAACTATATTGCGTTTTACCAATACAAGTCGAAAAATATCCAGGACGAAAAATTGTGAACCAACAATTGTGTAATCAATGAATTGTATCGTCAAAGAATTGTGGTCGAAAAATTTTCCTAGATTCGAAGAAATCGCTTTAGATACGCGTATACAGGGTCCGGCGCCTCACCTCCCGTCTTCTTTAGCTCACTTATTAATTAAGTTAGGATTTTGATATTTTGCAGACTTTACCTGTATCCTAGGGCGCACTTCAGGAAAATATTTTTGTTTATACAGAGTGTTCCAAAAAAGTGTGACGTCATAAGGATATGTTTTTTTAGATTACATATATTTTCTTACTTATTTGGATGCATCTTGTAGTTGCCTACATACCCCTAAAATTTTAATTAAACAAAACTTTAACTAAAAACTACTAATTATTATAAATATTAATATTAAAAACACAATAGTTATAACTTCCGAAGTAAAAAACTATCTGATAAGGTCAAAATTTGCATTATTATACTTTCCCGCACTAGTGCGGGAAAGTGATACTTTCAAAACTAAAATGCGTGCGGGAAAATGGGTTAAAACGCACGGTCGTAGAAAAAAATTATTTCATGTGTATATCTTAAATTTGTATTTTTTACTTAAAAAATTAACTTCTGGTTAAGTGTTGGTTGTCCGGATCAACCAAAAAATAGAATTAGAAGCTTGTAAATTATTACCTGTATTTAATAAATAGGTATTCACTTACAATCTAATTTAAAATTTTTCTATTCCAGCAAACACCTACAGCCTAACCCAGTTAGAACATACAACACTATATGAAGTAAGGGCAGCCACAGAAAACCCAGCTGATTTGAGTGATTTTACCGACACGTCATTATTCGAAACAGAGCCTAATGCCGCAAGCACCTTTAAAAATAATTCCCACACAACATTTGTAGCTAGTTTTGCGTTTAGCATTTTAATAATATTCCTGAATGGCCTCTTTGAAAGCAAATAAAGTTCACTTCCTCGTTACAATTTATTCTCCTCTTGGTGTAAATAAAAGTTTAATCTGATGTTTTTAATCCGACGTTTCGTTTTTTCAAAACTATCATCAACTTTACTTTTTATATAGTCTAATAGTATTAATAATACGATTCAAGCTTAAAAACTCATCATCAATAAGAATCAGTGCTAATTCATCTTGTATCTATCAACTTTCTTTTGTTTTCGAAACCAACTAGAAATAATTTGACTTTAGACGTCGACTAAAAATCATATCAAACTTTTCTTCTCTTCAACTATGTTCCATAATTTAAAAAAAAACGGCAATCACACACCTTTAAAACATAAAAGTTTTAATTCACAGAACTTATTTATCAACTTTCTTTTGTTTTCGAAACCAACTAGAAATAATTTGACTTTAGACGTCGACTAAAAATCATATCAAATTTTTCTTCTCTTCAACTATGTTCCATAATTAAAAAAAAAACTGCAATCACACACCTTAAAAACATAAAAGTTTTATTTCACAGAACTTAGATAAAAGTTCATTTGTACTAAACGATTTCATTATCATAATCTGTCATTTGGCAAGTATTTATAATTTATTATAAAAGTTAGGGAGGTAAAAACCATGGTTAATAAATTTGTTGCTAGTGAGCCATGGAATTTGTAGGTGTTGAGTTTTCGGCACTCCGTGCAGCAGCGCGCCCGGTAATGTAAGTAAAATTACTTCTGGTTGTTATCAAGTTGCATTACTCTTATACAGCACGAAAAATTTTAAATATTCAAGAAAATATTTGATAACGCGGAATTACAAGGTTTGGTTGATGTAAAAGGTGTTTCACGGTGGATGGAACGTTAGACGTTTATGGAATATGGGTGATACGTTTTCTTCAAAAATTTGGTTGCTTAGATAAACAACCATTGTCTATCGTTTTAAAATATTTTCAGCAATGCGGCGTTGCCGCTTCTGCCCAAAACAGGTATCGTAAATCGTTATTTTAAATAGAACACGCCATTCATAATATTGTTTTCTAATTCCCTATAAAATTTCACGTATATTTTGTATAAAGCGTCATATGTCAAAATTTAATTGTTTTATGTTTATATTTATTAATATGGCATTTTCAGACTTTGACAGGCTGTAGCATTGGAACGGCGCATCTTAGACAAGAATGGTTTTTACCTTTCTGTCAAATGTTTTTTTACGGTATTATTGGGTATACCATTCCATAACTTTGCCACCATTTGATCGATGCTGTATCTTTTATAGTTTCCGAGATACCCATGATAAGCATCGAATTGGGGACACCCTGTACATACAACAGCATGTGCTTCTGTGATTTTTATTATTAGGAAAGATGCAACAAAGTTAACTGTCTTGTTTACCAGAAAAGTTCAAATTATTTTTATTTATTTTAAAGCCAAATTATTACGGAAAGTTTCAATATTCCAAATACTGAATTACAAATATTATGATACCTATTAATGTATCTACAATAAAACAAAAATACTGCTTTATGCTAATTTGTACAAATATTATAAAAATTTAATTAAAAAAAATTAGAGTCGTATAAATTTTGATTTTGATCTATGTAGAGTTGGTAACATTAAAAGCGTGGTGTTATTAAAAGCAGGCGTACATTTTCTGCTCTCGTGTAAATTATTGCTTGGAATTAATTTTCGGGTGTCATAGAATGCAAATTTGATAAATTTAAAATGATTAATTTATCAAAGCCTTTGAATTGTTTGTTAATATAAATTGCATAAGTATAATAAGTAAATACGTTGTAAATAATATAAATTACCTATGATATTAAAATATTTTATTTACCACAGTTTGGTGTGGAATTTTCTTACCGAATACCACACGAGGCCATATTAAATCCTTAATTTTTTGACCTCTAGTGGTATTATAAGTGAAAACTTTTTTGTTACTTTAAATATAGAAAAAATGACACGGAATGACAGAATTAAATTATTTGTCAAGGCATATTTTTTAGTTGCTAGGGAAACAACTAACTTGATTTTAATCTTATTCATAAACTACTACAGGGCGGCCGTACAATACCTCCGTTACTATTTTAAATACATGAAAAAGTTGAGGGTCAGTACGTGAGTTATAACGCAAAATTATTTTTGACTCTGTAGGTTGGCTCAAAAAAAGCACAACAAGAAAATATGTTTTTTTTAAATAGAACATCCTATATATTATTGCATTTATGAATTATAGTTAGAATTCAACATCTATTTTTTATTGCACACTACTTATATGTTATGTAAATTATATATGTAAATGTAAATTTCATTATTTTAAGGAAATAGACATTTAAAAAATTACATTTATCCCTCATTAACAGGCTGCTGCGTCCAAATGGTGAATAAAAAAAAACGGTTTAATTTGTTTTCAGAGCACAATTTAATTGGGCGTCCATTATACAAATAATTATACTTATATGCGTAGGTACTTTAAGAGTTCGTTTTTCTCGTTTTCTGAAATAAAAATATCAAAATCATAATTAAATGTTTTTATTTTATTGAACTTGATTATGTCAGGGTATTGTGTTCCAACTTGCAAAATAGCCCCTGTAGAAATACAAAAGTTTGTTCGCTTTTGAAGGGGATCTTTTTTTAGGATTGTATTTTATTTTTGACATAATGTTACGGAATCCGTATAATTACCTACATAGTGGCCCATTTGTCTGACAAAGTAATATACCGTCTCTACTATTAAAGGTATCAAAAAAAAGTTTTTATAAAAGTTGTAAGGTATAAAAAAACATATGTTCTAAAATTATTTTTATACATACAGGATGGTCTAGAAAAGTAGGACAATAAAAAGATACATTTTTTTAAATGGAACACTCTATATATTTTAGCATTTGAATCCTCATGTCTTCTTTTCTTGAGATCCCTTATAATAAATTAGTGGAGCAGACTGTGTGTATTATTCCCCTACTTATAATATCACTCCACTGAGAGATGGACTATTTCCACAAAATTGAAAAATATAAGTTATGAAAAATTATGAAAAATAAAATAGAAGTTGATTTGCAAACTTTATTGGATCTAGAACATTCAAAAATTACCATAAATGGAAAATATAGCTTAAAAACATAGTATAACAGTGCTGCGCGCACCGCCATACCATTGCAAACTAAATCCTATAGTCTATAGTACCTACCTACTTATATGGGCGCAAGTGAAAGGATTTGTAGCAAGACACAACACGATATTTAAAATGAAAAACGTTAAGCTACTGTTTGATCAAGCCATTAAGGAAGTGACACCAGAGAACGGGCAAAAAACAGTCCATCATGTCATTAAAGAAGAGGAAAAAATGTGGAAATCTTGACCACCTGATCGATCGGACCGTCGACCCGTTAATTATAACATCAAGAGGAGATGACAGTTCTTCAGATGACGAAGAATAATTTAATTTTTTATAATTTAATTTCTATGTAATGTATTTTTTGTATTTTGTATTTTTTTTATAATGTTTAATAAAAAATAAGTGTACCTAATACTATGTACATAATGTACGTCTTTGACACACCATTTTTTGAATGGAGAAGAATAGGCAAAACCCATAAATTGACCCAAACCCGCGTGGTACTACTTGCACTTGATGAAAAGAAATAATTTTGCAATGAAATCAATGCCAAATTATGAAAGTGGCTTAAATATTCGTTGGGTCACTCTGTAGTCACTTTGCATACGAAATGAGCTTTTATTACCCTACACCTTCTGAAATAGATTATAGCTACTATATAAGTAGGGTATCAGAAGAATGGCGCGACATTGGCCTTTACCTACTTTGTTGACAAGATAAATAGACCATAAGATGTACATTGTACATACTGTAAACTAAACACAAACTTCACCCATGTGAATATTAACGTTTGGATTGGGATATATAGAAAGAAACAAACAAGGAGAATTAATTTTTTTTTTATTCGTATACACTAAACTTTACGGGTGGTAATTTGGTGTAGGAACCACCACAGATCCCCAAAACAAAATAGTCTTGGTTTGCTCGTGTCTTATGAAAAATAGGAATGGAACATCTAATCTGACAGTAACTCTGCTACCGTCCCTGGACAAACTAACAGATGTTGCTGCTGCGGCTTCGGTTCCCATTTCGGTTATATCCATGTATACCTAAAAATAACAATATATTTTGTGTAAATTTGTCAGAAAATTTCCCTCATGTATAAAAAATGCCATAAGAGGTGTGCAATTTCCACTGAATTACAGTGGAAATTGCACTGTAGCAACCATAGCAACAAGTAATAAAGAAGTCAACTTTGACGTTTCTATTTTAATAATAATTATTTGTATGTTTAAATAAAAATGCCCCAAAACCATAGCAACAAATAATAAAAAAGTCAACTTTGACGTTTCTTCTTTATTAATAATTATTTGAAAGTCGATCGTTTGAAAAATGAGTCGTTTTGGTGAATTTAGTGAAGTTGCGATTTATGTAAATATAGAAAAAACTATCCCGCCCAATACAATGAAAAGCCGATCGTTCTTATGGAAACAATTCATGGAGTTTTGTGTTGCGAAAAAATAATGGCGATGCATATAAAGAAAGCACAATATAGAAAGTAACAAACAAGGAGAATTAATTTTTTTAAATTCGTATACACTAAACTTTACGGGTGGTAATTTGGTGTAGGAACCACCACAGATCCCCAAAACAAAATAGTCTTGGTTTGCTCGTGTCTTATGAAAAATAGGAATGGAACATCTAATCTGACAGTAACTCTGCTACCGTCCCTGGACAAACTAACAGATATTGCTGCTGCGGCTTCGGTTCCCATTTCAAAAGTAATGCGGAATTTAACTGCAAAAATGGTGATGGAGGCATACTTTGAAAAATATGGTATTAAAATAGACCTATTTGAAGATCAAGAGTTTAAAGCTGCCAGGGATGCAAAAAATGCTAAAAGAAAGGAATTGCAAAAGCACGAGGATAAAAGAAAGGTTAGTTCAATTGCCCTAAAATATAATGAAATGAAAATGTTAATTGACAATTGCAACGAATGTACCCCAGACGGTCTGCAAAAAAAGTTTTTTTTTATATTCACCTATGAATTGGCATGGAGAGGGGAAGAAGGCAGCAAAACCTTATTGGAATTAAAAAAAAAGAATTTGACAATGGGGGGCAAACAACAGGTAGAATAGAATACAATCCCATATTCAGCAAAACGACACAAGGTGACTCCAAACCGTGCGCTCCATCTAAATGGCTAGTCGCTAATAAGAAATATCCCGATCTTTGTACAATCAGATTGTTTAACTTGCTAAAATCAAAACGAGAAGGTCTTGAAAATTATCGTTTATTTTTAACGGTCAATCCATTTTAGAAAACTGGAAGTGGATGGTATAAAAACAGTCCTGTTGGGCGAAATGAAATAGCAAAATGGACTACTACTCAAGCAAAAACAGTGGGACTAGACGTTACAAAAACAAAAATTACTAATCACTCACTTAGGGCTACAGCCGTGTCAAAACTTGCAAAAAGCGGTATTGCAGAACAGGAACTTATAAAAATGACTGGCCCATGCTAGTTCCAAATCAATTGCCAGCTACCTTCAAATGGATCAAGAACATCATGAAGCCATTGTAGAAAAAATGAGAACAGATAGCATCATAGGTATGGACTCAAATAAGACCACACAATATATAATAAATTACAATAATTGTAATATTACTTTTAATAAATAAAAAACTAAGATAAAATGTTAACGTGTTAGCTATTTATTCTGTAAATTTTCTACCTTCTTCGGGGTCGGGCAATTTATAGTTTGAAACAACGATGAAAATAAACTCATGCAGTTATCAAAAAATTTTAATTTTCCAAAATTTTCGGAAATTTTTTTGCACTTATGGTATTATCCCCGAAAATCGGCACGCTTGCAGATTTTTAGATTGAGAATGACATGTTCGATAAAATAGTATGAACTATATATTTAATGACCTTACAAGATGTAGAAGACCTAGAATCTAGGCTTAACATACTATACTCTAAAACGAATACATTAAGATCATTATTAAATTAAATGTCATTAATGCTTGCTGTAAGTATGTGGCTTTAAGCCCAGGCGACATGAATTAATAACATTTGATTTTTCTTAAAGTACCTACAAAAACTGAAGGGGATGCAGATACGTAGTAGGAATACATCAATTCGTAATCATGCCTATAGTAGCAGCTACGATTAATAACCAATATATTGCCAATAGCATATATTATAGATTTGTGATATGATGGAAGACTAAAAGGGAATAGAGAGTTTGCGCATTTCACATTATTTTGTAGAACATGTAAACAGTGAACAGGGCTGATATAGGAGAGTATAAATTACATGGCACGTAAAAGGCACTATATCAATTACAGTAGGTTATAGGGATACCTATATTTTGGGCAAATGTTCCGGAAGGGCTTAATTACAAGCAAACGAATAATAGTTTGTACAACAAGAGTGAATATGATGTCTATATCACACGAGAAAGTAAATTGAGCACGACGCCGTAGGCGGAGTGCCCAAACTTTCAAGTGCGATATAGACAATCCACTCGAGTTGAACAGTATATTTTTTCTACGACCAAAATTACAAACCTTATGCTAGAAAATGTAAAAAAAAAGTTTGCAGGTTGCCGGGCTCTATAGTAAAACGCTCTACCGTCTAATTATGGTAATACCAACTGAATAATGATGCTACATGAAATTAATTTCCTATGCACATTCAGCAGGTTGCATTATTGATAAATCTATTATAAATGCGTATAGATTTTGTTATATTAAACAACTTAATAACATATTGTACCATTGTACATTTTATTTAAACAAAACCAAGGTAATAACTTTAAAAAAACAATAATGTACAATAATAGTTATTTAATTAAAAAATGTACATACTACATTCATTTGCCCGTATTTCCGAAACAGTTGAATTTAATCATATGGTATGCTAGAGCAAAAATATTTGAAATTTATTGAAGATTTAGAATATCTGATAATATACAGGGTGTTCTATTTAAAAAAATAAAAAAAATTTCGTCAACACTTGACAGTTGGTGACATTACTGACATATGGTATAACAGTCAAATAGTAAAATTTTAGTCCTATAGATTGCCCAAAATCCCGATTCGATATCACTTTTCGTTCGCTTGTAATTAAGCCGTTCCGGAACATTTGCCCAACCCTGTATATTTCTGGAATGCGCTGGGTTTCCCCCAGCCAAGGACAGTTTGTTTTGTTGTAGAAAAAAAATTGGCTTACCAGGCATTTCAGTGTACTTTACGAACTAACGACGTTGTGTTACGTATTCACAGATTAAAACCCGGAGGTAGGTATAGTATAGGTACGGAGTAGGTATAGTATAGGTACAGTTTACCATCGTAACTAAACATACCGACCACTTTTAGGTGCTAATGACTTATACATTAAGGAAATAATCAACTACACTCATCAGCAAAAAAAGCCGGACAAGGAAAATTATTACCAACTTTGATATTAATTAACTTTTCTGATTTTAAAATATCTTTAATGAAATTTTCGAAAGATGGTAGCAGCATGTATTAAGATTATTACCCGCTTTTCGATTTAAGAAAAATGTTGACATGTGTGATATTATACCGAGGGCAACAAATGATACTTTTTTTGCCTTACGTTCTTAACACCCTGTGGAGAAAGTGGGCGGGGCGATGATATTGCAGTGCATTTTATGTGGAACTCGCATGTTTTCTTAACATTTTGTTTTTTGATTCGTCCCAATAACTGTTCTTTTTAAAAAGATACAATCTTTTTAAAACATCATTTTAATTTTTCCAATGTTAATAAAAAAAAAATTAAACGTGATAAGTTGCCTATCAACTAGCATTTTATTTCATTGTCAGTGTTAAGCTTGAGATATTGCCCAAACATGCGCTCAGAAGTTGTTGCCCGTGCTGTGGCACTAAACGACGATGGCCGAAACATACGATATATCGCTAATGTCTTGGGCGAGGCTAAGAGTACCGTACAGGATGCGATCAGCCGCTTTCTACAAACTGGGGAGTACAGTCTGGGGTTGTTTGACGACTAATGGCTGAAGATGGTAAACCGCGATCGCGTAGTTTTACGTCTCCTCCCTGATCCTTGACGCCTGGAATACTCCCCAAAAATAAATTATTATGAATGATTTAAAATATTTATTAGATATAGAGGTATAATAAAGAGTTAGAGATTCAAAAATGTTTATGTATTATAAAGCTTCGTTTACCATTCTTTTTATATTTCCTAAACTTTTGTACTCTTTTAATTAGCTAAAAATTTTGACCAAGATTTTGTAAATTTCCGCTTGTATAGGCTGTGCGGATGAATATCATCAATCGTCACTGTAATACATATAAAAGTAAGAAGAGTCTCTCCGTATTTGTAAATCCAACTTTGACTTATGACTCATGTAAATGTATTTCGATGTCCGTCTTCGGGAAATATTATTTTTTGAGATTTTTTTTAATATTAAAAAACTCACTTTTTGAGCTTTGGAGATCGTCCGTAAAAAAACAACGAAATATCGTAGCCGTATCGCAGAAAGATTGCTTAAGGATCAGTCTATAATATATCCCAAAATCAAATTGATAGCTTTAATTTTTTACCAATCATATTTTTTAATATTTAAACACCTATTGTGGGCCTATACCAGTTATTTTTCAAGCAGATCACTAAAAATGGCTTTCTCGTCGGATTCTTAACAATTAACGACTGTGATAATTTCGGTTGAGGTTCCGTACTAGCCATGCATAACTATCTAATATTGACGAATTGCTTGATCGGTTAAATATTATTATAAGTTTTCTATATTTTCAGTATTAAACATTTTTTCTACATCTGTACACCGCTCGTGTTTTTCATCGGGCGAAATTCGCCGGCGAGCAGTGGTGAAACGGATTAAATAGCGATGGGTCGGTCGGTATATGCGTAACTGCTACTTTGAAACAGCATTTGTTAAGACCGTCGCATCGTTCATCTTATACAAGCAGTTACTTTAGAACTATAATATTGACTAACTGTTTGTCATGGCGTGGCACATCGCCCTACAGCAAACGATTATGAGGTAATGGATGGGAAATAGTCCAGGCGTGGTCAGCTGCACTTTGAAGTTAGGAAGGTGTTGCCATTTTTCTCTACGTTGACGTCTAAGAAAAGAAATTGGTTGTTTTCTACTTTCTTCATGATGAATTACATGTATTGCTAACCACGCCTGGATGCATATCCATCATATCATATGGACAGAAGCCGAAATCCTGCAAAAAGAACTGCATTGGAGAAAAAGGAAGTTGTCACTATACACCAAAATGCAGGTTGTTTTAGTTCGCCTTTATTGGACATGAGAAACGCCTGGAAACCTTTGTTAAGTAAATTTAATCTTAGAATAAGACCACGTAAGAGTTAAACGCATGACTCATCGGGTGTGAGCATGACTTATACGGTTCTGCATCATTACACCTAAATATAAATAGAGCACGTAACAGTTAAACGCATGACTCCGCCCACTAGTTAGGTATCACTGCACCTAGCTGATACAAAACTACCATGCTTGTTTAGTATTCACCTGAAGACGACTGGAGATACTTACCAGTTGAAACGTTGCCATTCAAAACAAATGAAGACAATGCAAGTCCAAAGCTTTACTGCCTTTCAAGATTCAACTAAATATAATACTAAATAAATAAAGGTATTTTTAAACTTCTTTTGACGAGACGAAAAGAAAATGAGACGCTTGATTTTTGTCTAATTCTACCGAATGCTATCGCTAGATATATTTTAGGAAATATCTTTCAAATACATTTTTGATAGGTATCCTAATGGTTATATGAAAAACAGAGAAATTTAATTGAGTTAAAGTTATATCTATGAATTTATTCAATTCACCTTGTGTACAACCCGATCAGCATACAATCCAGGATTCTGATAATTGTTATCAGTGGACTGTTGATTTATCATCTGACGGATGTTATCCAACGTTGCTCCATTTCTGCTTCCCAAATTAGCCACTACTTGTTCGGGTGCTCGATTGGTTAAGTCGACTGGACTGATCAACTGATCATATATTGATTCGTTTCGTTGATTCAGTGTCCCACTTGGAGAAGCTGAAATTGATCTATATGAAAATTCTCCTGAAGATATAAGACCCAGATTTGATTGGCGAGGATCAAATAGAGACCTAGAAAGTAAATATTAGTTTATTTCTGCCATGTTCTTAAGGCGAACAGTGATGTTTTGGCATTCAACAATCAGAAAATATTAGACGCACCAGTAGCATTAACAATTTCTTTTTCGAATACTCCTTTTTCACAAGATGTATTTAAAAAAAACAGAAATTTTATTATGTAATAATACTTTCTCTATCGAGCTGTAGTGATTTTTTATTTTAGTTTTCTCTTATACTATAAGCTACCTATACTGTCATGTATGTCACCGTCAATGTTGCCGGTTAGTTAATTATTGTCTAAAATCTCTGTAACCCGACATAAATCATTCAAAATTATTCTTAATATTAAGGGAACCCAAGAATTGACATACTAGCAATAGTTCGCAACAACGGTGCGGCTGCAACATACCACATTTCTTTGGTGAAATGTACCAAAGTTCTTCAGTTTTGAAGAGAACTTTTCTGCTTTTAGCAGTATAGCAGGAGAGATTATATACATTTTTTATATAATATATAATTATAATAATAATAATTAAATCAAAATATTATAAAAGTATAATTAATAATAATTTTTATATAATAATAAATAAATATTAATAATATATATAATGTGTGTGTAAGGGAATTGCTTACAGGTTATGTCTTTCTGATGAGTCCTAACAAGAATGAAACAGCCTGTCATTGTCTACCTGTGCCACAGGGAACCCATTACATTTAATGTCCCTATGTACTTTAATGCAAAAGATAGACGCACTACTTTGTCTGCGTGCCGCTAAAACTTTCTTTCTATTAAACTTATACGGACACTAAACTCTACTACTGTATTTTTTTACAAGGCAATGTATTACGGATTAGTGCGGAACCCCAATGGGCTACTGCAGCGCGATCTATATTTGAATCTACAAACCCGTAGAAAAAGTGTAGGGATGCGTAAAAAAGTTTCCTATTCTGATATGTTGGCCTACCGTACTTGGTTTTATTGTAAGTTCTATGTTTTTACGTCTGATGGCTATCTTTACATTGAATTGATTCCTACAGATGGCCGTACTAGGTTTTCATCATATATTTATTATTAAAAATATCTTGAAAGAATATTTTAGCTGTATTGGGAATTGCTTGCAGGTTATGGCTTTCTAATGAGTCCTAACAAGGACGAAACAGCCTGTCATTTTCTACCTGTGCACCAGGGAACCCATTACTTTGTCGGCCTGCCGCTAAAACTTTCTTTCTATAGTAAAAATACTGTTTTAATGACTAAGATTAAAATAGCACAATATTGAACAATTGAAGAAATATAAGTTTTGGTCGCCCCAAAATTTCAACTAACACTCAGAATTAATATATTTTTTTACAAATAATCCATTTAAAACACCAATTGGAGCGAAAGAAGAGATCAATTTTTCTGGCTCGGTTAATACGGCTCGAAGCAGAATTTAAAACTAGATATTTATAAATAGTCGATGTTCTCCTAATAAGATAGTCTTCACATAAATAAGCCAATCAGAGTCGAATATGTCCATGGTTATTTAAATCAAAACGATTTATTAAAAAATGGTATATTTTCAGATGAAAAAACGTTTTAGTCTTGTAAATACTACAATAAGGTATCATGACATATACACTCGTAAAACTATTCAATGTCTGGATCAACGCTAAGGGACTAGGGGTTTGTCAAATAATAGGTTGGATCAACGCTAACGGACTAGGGGTTTGTCAAATAATATAGACCATAGTTAATGCATGGTTAAATCGAAATATTTTAAATGAAGTGATGATAACATTAGTACGAGCTGTTAAAAATTATCTTGAGGAAAGTCATATTTATTTTTACCCTGGCCTTTAAGGAGTTTAGATCTCAATCCAATGACAACATTTATTTACAAATACAACTTCCATACGAACAAGCAAAGAATAAGTGCAACATGGGATACAATAACAGAACAGTATACGAAATTTAATTTTAATTATGCCTAGAAGAGTTTTTACTTTTGTTACATTTTAATATTATAAATATACGCATAAATATTTAATCTCGATCTTTTAAGAAAGGTAATAATATATCTTATTTTGATGATTTACCCTTTTATTTCCATAGCAATAATGATATAATAATTCTTAGTATGATCTATGATATAACGAAAGCAGAAATTCAGTGTGCCCTGTTAAATTCAAAAAATGGGAAAGCAAGTGGTCCTGATGACGTCTATATCGAGGTTATAAAAATATTACAGAACGAAGAATCTTTTGACATCCTAGTAAAACTATTCAACCATATATACCGAAACGGCAACATACCTACTGATTGGTTGAAATCCACTTTTGTTCCGCTTCCGAAAAAAGCGAAAGCCAAGAACTGTAGCGATTATCGTCTTATTAGCTTAATGAGCCATGTACTTAAACTCTTTCTAAAAATAATACATAAGAGAATATATGCGAGATGCGAGACAGCGATGGGTGACTCCCAGTTCGGTTTTCGCAATGGCTTCGGTACAAGGGAGGCATTATTCAGCATACAGGTTCTAATCCAAAGGTGACGGGACATATCGGTGACCGTTTACGCATGTTTCATCGACTACGAAAAAGCCTTTGATAAAGTTAAACATGAAAAACTGATCAATATTCTCAAAGAAATAGGATTAGAAGAACGAGACCTCAGAATAATAGCCAACCTTTACTGGAATCAAACTGCTCATATAAAATTCGATAACAGCGCATCTGACGAGATAAAAATCCTAAGAGGCGTCCGTCAAGGGTACATTTTGTCGCCACTGTTATTTAATCTGTATTTCGATAGGATATTTCAGGAAGCTTCAGACGAATGCTATGAGGGTATCACTGTCAATGGGATTAATATCAATAACCTGAGGTATGCGGACGACACTGTCCTTATTTCCGATTCCCTGGAAGGACTGCAGGAACTAGTTAGCCGCGTGACGGCTGCAAGCTCAGAGGCCGGACTAAGCCTAAACATGAAAAAAACCAAGTGGCTAACAGTTAGCAAGTCAAACAACGTGGATAGACTGCTGGAAATCAACGGCCAACGGATTGAGCGAGTAGAAACTTTTAAATATCTTGGGTGTCAGCTAAACGAAAAATGGGACGGTATGCAGGAGATTCGTGCAAGAGTGGAACAGGCTCGTGCTTCGTTCCTGAGGATGCGTAATGTACTTTGCAGTAGTGATTTAAGCTTGCCTCTGCGCATCCGATTGCTTCACTGTTCTATGGAATGGAAGCATGGACCTTGACAGATGCGATGTGCAAGAAATTGGAGGCTTTTGAAATGTGGACGTACAGAAGGATCCTAAGAATTTCCTGGGTAGAAAGAGTGCGTAATACCGAGGTACTTCAACGCCTCGATAAACAGCTGAAGGTTCTGTTCACTCTAAAAAAACGCAAACTGGAGTATTTTGGTCACATCTTGAGAAATGACAAGTATCGACTTTTAAAACTCATTATAGAAGGGAAGATCGAAGGACGGAGAGGCCCGGGTAGAAGAAGAGTATCCTGGCTAAAAAACCTAAGGCAATGGTATGGAGTGAGCACCACCACATTGTTCCGTCGAGCTGTAGACAAGGTTCAGATAGCGCTGATGATTGCCAACGTCCGAGGCGGACAAGGCACCTAAAGAAGAAGAAGTATGATCGAAAGAGAAGGCTTAACCAGCCTTAACTAGAACTCAGGAGCAGCCAAGCTGCCTACCTCTCATGTGTTGAATAAATCACCGACAACAATGAGCTAAGGAGTCTAGAGAATCAATATGATAACTGAACATCGAACGTGTCACATTGCCAAGCCAGATCACTGATGAGCACCCAGAATCAGAAACAAGGATGACCTCACATTTCATTTTAAGTGAGGCAAGGAATCTTAACATCAAATTAAATGACAGGTTAGCCATGGTACCTCAAAAACCCGATGGACGTACCTATCGGTAAACGATTAGTTTATTGGTAGCTCTCCACGGCGTTGAGCGTCCGGGGTTTGCACGCTGTGCACCCCTTCGTCTATTACCCGCTGTCCCCTCACCTTGTCAGTGGGGAATAGCAGTTAATGGGCCGATATGACTTACTGCTAACAACGGTATGCCCTGTCTTCTTCCGTCAACATCTCAATCCTTGATTGAATGATTGAGATGATCCTTGTTTCTGATTCTGGGTGCTCATCAGTGATCTGGCTTGGAAATGTGACACGTTCGATGTTCAGTTATCAATTCTTAATATATTTTGTTAAATCCTTATATCCTAGGTGCTACTCTAATACTAAAATTTTGCTATCCCAGTTTTTATTCGGCACGATGGTAAAGAAATATTCACGAGAGTACTCGTTTTTCGACATTTGACATCCAGATATATGACCTCGGCCGGCTGATTAGGACTTTCAAAATTTCCCCAGATTTTGACAGAGACGTATTTAGCCAATGTTTGATTCATAAACATATGATATTCTGTTTTAGACTATAACTAACAATTAGTTATGGATCATAACTATTGTTTGCCTAGTATCGCAGCTGATGCCATTGCTGAGAAGGTATTTTTAAACAGTTTCAATTTAGTTTTTCAATAATTTCTTGCATTTAGTCATATAACGTATTTGAACCTGCTTTTTAGAAAGCGCCTTCTTGGCGTAGTGGTATAGGCTCTCCACTAAGGGTCGCGGTTTCGAACCCCGCTTCAGACAAAACTTTTTTTTATTTAATTTTTTTTGTTTTTCAGCAATTATTTATTTTTTTTAAATCGATTTCAACTAAAAAAAATGCAAGACAATTATTCTGCCGTGCTAAACTGAAGCGTCCTAACTGACAAAATTTGAGATTTTGTCTTAAATGCATTTTTGGGTACCTACAATTTTGTTTTAACTAATTTACAAAACTAAATCGTCCTATCTCATTTTATAGAGCATGAATTTATAAATTTAATATTGTCCTATCTACAAAATCATATTAAATACTAAGATATTTTGTCCCAACCAACATTCCATTCGATGGCACATGCTAGAGAGAGAAAACATGGGGTAGATTTAACTCGAAGAAACACCCTTGTATCTGCCCTGGCTCCAATAATTCCAAAAACTCGACTAAAATTTAAACAATATACACTATTGGCAAACTTGAATCTAGGGTGCCGATATAAACGCATCAGACTGAGATTATTAGTAGCGTTTAACACGTTAAACAGAGAACACGCTATCCCCTACCTCCCACCTTCCATTCTTTAGAACACGCTGTCGAAGCAGGCACAGGAGCGTTAGATACGTCTCGACCACACCACACACATATCCCCCCTTTCAGAAATGTAGGAGGGTGGTTAGGTGTTTCTTTTTCCTATCTGTAGCTCCAATAAATTTGTGTAAATACTAAAGAAAAGTGTCCTATCTTACAAAAGTCAAATATCTGATTATGTTAACTTACTAATTAAAAGGACATTATAATCGTTTACCTATTAACAACCTTCAGCTTAAGTATTGATTAATTTTAACGCAGTCTAAGGGTGGCAAATAAAAAAAAATTCGAAAAAAATTAAAACATAAATATCTCAAAACTTTATTTTATTCAGTTAGGACGCTTTAGCTTAGCACGACAGTATTAACCTTAAATCTTTAAAATAAAAAAATATTTCGCAATTATTATGAATGTCTTATAATGGAAACAAGCTTATATTTTCGGTATTTCTGAATTGATTGTTTTGAATTTTAGTGTGGTTTCGTGTGATCTTAGGGGGCATTTTTTTATTGTTAAAAGTTTTAGTTAACTTATTGGCGTACGGATTTATAGGGGTTGTAAAATAATGATTCACCTTTAGCGATTATAAGTTTTCATTTTCGTACAACTAAAAGTTTCGAAATTCAACAAATTCTGAAGTTCCTACCTTGTTATTGTGGTCTGTTAAACTGTTTTTTAAAATTAACATTTTAACCTTTTTCTTGTCAATAGATTGTGTTTTTTTGAGGGTGTTAGATTTAAGGGCTTAGCACCACAAAGTATCCCCCGAACTACGCCTATATCAATATTAGATATAATAATATTATATAACAACACATTAGTTAATAATATTTATACAAATAAAGCGAATAAATATTTCTATTCTATGTTTTACTCAAATAGCTTACACAACTTTTTCTATTTATCACTGTGTCGACCGGTAAGCATATTTACTATCTCTGTTATAATTACCTGTTTCAAACGAGGAAAGACCACAAGGGATATAGGCGAATAAAAGAAGCTGTCAACTGTCATTACCTAATCTGATTTGCAACTTTTTTTCTTCATCTTATTGTAATCTTGTTTAGCACGACAACAATAACTATTAATGGCTTAAAAAATATTATTTGTTTAAACATACATTTTACATATTAAAAATTTGTAATTTCTAAGTCCGATCCTGTAATTTACGTCAAGTCATACCAACATAATACACTAAAATGAACCAGCATGTCATTCATATCACGTGATTGGGCCAGGATCTCGCGATTTCTATCAAGAATATTACTATACCTATGCTAATGTTGATGAGGGCAAAACGGCTAAAATATTTTTTTAATATGATGGTGCTTCCGGTTATACCAGAAGTAGGTGTTCAGTTGCATATATTAAATAGATCATCCTATATATTATTTTATTTTTACATTCCATTTATGATTTTAGGCAGATTTCATTATATCATATCCTATATTATATCTAAGTCGAATGGTTTTTGATATATTTAAATTTTTAAATCAGAAATGATGTTTGCAAGGCTTAAAATAATTATTAATTTTTCTTATAATTATTATGCCTTAAATATCTTATTTATGTGGAATTTCTTGTTCAAAAATGCCTGCTTTATTAGATTATTTATAATATATTGATAATTTTCATACAATACAATAAATGAAATGAAATAGAAAAAACTGCGAAAAGTCTAGATTTTCAAACGGAAACCTCCAAATTTTATATTTATGTCTTGTTTAGCATTAAAAAAAGGGTATATAAGTTTGTTTATTCCAGAATGTTTTAGTTTTCGAAATATTGCCAATTTAACATTTTTAAAAGGCGATCTTACAGCAGATTTTAAGTTCAGTTACGCCCAGTTGGCTATGACTATTTGTACTATTTAAGCGCCCCAGTATGCTTATTTATAATTGTCAAATGTCAAGTGACAATTTCATATATTCCTTTAACATTAGTAATCGCCACATAAAGATATTAAATTTATAATATCTCGATGACAACTAAAAATTTTCAGAATAGGCAACCTTACACAAACTTACTTGTTTGTAATAATAAATACGTAATAATTATAAAATTTTGGGGTTTTCATTTGAAAATTTAAATTTTTTGCGATTTTTAACTTCATTTTTAAACTTATTAATTGAATATCATACCCTGTATTAGAAGTTAATAAAATATGGTAAAAAATGTATTAAAGGAGATCCATTTCAACCAGGGATCTAACCAAAGTTATCAAATATTCATTCTTAAGCATTCATGGACTAGAAATTACTAAAAGTGAAAAAAAAGGAAATTTTAATTTTTTGCATTTTTAATATTTTATACTTTTTTTGAATAATTGATAGAAAGTCCATAAAAATATATTCTCTTTCTTACGATACTCACTGAACTCCCAACATCTCTAGCGAACTTCTCAAGTCAATAGTACTCTCAATCTTCATTTTGGGAAACAAAAAAACTGATCCTGTAATTTTAGTGGAGCTAATCAATCGCTCCAAATCATTTTCAGTCAACTTCCGCTCAAACTCTTGAAGTCTTTCCTGGCTCGACTCGGAGGGCAGAACCACGTACATTGTACTTCTGCCACCTTTGTAGGGTAGTCCTAGGATTTCACAGCCCAGCACTGGGTCTTTGTAGTAGGGAAACTCACCTCCGTTTGACATCATGTCTACTTGGTGGGTGCTTGGAGCTTTTCTGCCATTTAAAAAAAATGGACGCCTGAAAGTAAGTAATAACTGCATGGTAAATTTAGAAATGTCAATTCATCGTACAGAAAATTATAAAATCTCTTTTAATATAACAGTTCAATAATAATATACAATCTGATATAAAAAAATTAAACTCTTCTATTTTTAAACATCATTTTAAAAAACATTTACTTAGGATAATTTGGAAGATTACTAATCAAAATTCAAGACAATGACAGGCTGTATCGTTTTTGTTAGAACTCATCAGAAAGCCATAATGTGTAAGAAACCCCAAGTACAGCAAGACTGCTCTTTCAAGGCATTTCCCTGTGCCCCAGGGAACCCATTACCTTTGGCGTCCCTGTGTACTTTAATGCAAAAGATAGATGCACCACTTTGTCCGCCTGCCGCTAAAAAAATTTTCTATTTACTTATACGGACGCTAAACTCTCTACTTTATTTTTAAAAACACGACATTGTATACGGAATGGATCGGCACCCAGTGGGCTACACGGCGCGATCTATATTTGAGTCTAAAAACCCCTAGAAAAAATTTAGTGAAGCGTAAAAGTTTCCTATACTGGTGTTTGTTGGCCACCGTACTTTGGTTTATTAGTTCTATGTTTTTACGTAAGATGGCTATATCTTTTGCATTGAGTTGATTCCTACTGATGGCTTTACTGGGATTTCATCGCGTTTTTATTTTTTAAAAATGCCTTGAAAGAACAGTCTCGCTGTACTTGGATATGCTTACAGGTTATGGCTTTTTGATGAGTTCTAACAAGAACGAAACAGCCTGTCATTGTCTACCTGTGCCCCAGGGAACCCATTACCTTTGGCGTCCCTGTGTACTTTAATGCAAAAGATAGATGCACCACTTTGTCCGCCTGCCGCTAAAAAACTTTTTTCTATTTACTTATACGGACGCTAAACTCTCTACTTTGTTATTATTGTTATTATTATTATTATTATTATTATTATTAGTAGTATTATGATCGGAATAATGTTTATTTTTTCTAGCTTTCATATATTTTTTATTTCTATCGCCAAATTCGAGTACTTGGTCTTCTTCTCCGATTCGGTTCTAGAGGGGTTGTGTGTTAGTGGGCAACCTATATCGATTATGGAAGCTTGCTTGGTCGTCTTTTCAATAAAAAGAATATCCGGACGGTTGTGGTCTACTGTTCTATCCGTTATTTTTGGCCTGTCCCAGTATAAGAGATATTCAGGGGATTCAAGGACTGACTCGGGTGAGTATTGATAGTATGGTGGGATATTTTCCCTTAGACCTAGTTTATGGGCCAGTTCCTTGTGGATGATCTTTGCCACCTGATTATGTCTCCTCGGGTAAGCATTGGGGGCCATAACACCACAACCCGCCGTGATATATTCTATCGTTTCTCCGGGGCAATTGCATTTTCTGCACACATCTTCCACATTTCTTTTCAAGATGATTCATAGTTTCGAGTTCGAATGACACGTTCTTATAGATAAAACCTTTTGTTTCAGCAGACTTGTACCGTCGACATGGGACGGCGTGTTCTTTGTAACCTTTACGGACTCATTTCACCGGTAAACTTGTGAAGTCATGAACTAATTCATTTTGCTCACTATAGGGAATAGTTCATTTGTTCGTTCATGAACTACTATCTCCAATGAAACAGTTCACATCATCAATAATAATATTGTCGGATATGGATTGATATCCTTAAGGATGGATTACTCATCTAATACTTGGCTGTGTTGACTTAATGGGTGTTGAGTTTGGTTCCAGTTTAAATATTACATTCTAGAATAATCTTTGTTATGAACTCTTGCTAATAATTTCTGACACAGCAAAAAGGAACCCCTTCTCTATTTTGGGAGGGGTTACCAAATATAATAAAAACTCAAAGGAATATTTACTCTGTGGAGTTGTTAAAGTATTCAAGTGTAAGGGTAACCTCTGTCCGTTTGATAGCTCAAGTATCTCAAATGATGTAAAACATAATCTCAGAACCAGGGCAGTTTCCAGCCAATGAGTTGGTGGTCTTTGCATGTTTATTTCTCTTTTCGCCCGAGTTGACTATTTGTTGACATAGCATCATATGTGAGTTTTAAGGGGAGAACTCTTCTTTAGAAAAAACGTCCTACATTTTCTAATTCATTATTTTATATTTTTATTTCTTAAGATCTGTATGTATTTCACCATAATGTAATCGTAAATTGCTTTACTTTGGTTCGCTTTAATAAAACTATTAAAAATATTTGGTGTTTCAATTAATAAATAGCGCTCAACAAATTAAAACGTAATTCCAAACTATTTAGGCTACACGTTCCAGTCGTCTACCTTTTTGTAGCCAGATAATATACAAAAATAAAATATCTCTACCCTTGCCATTGATCTTCAGCGAAACAAATTGCAATGATAAAAATGGACAATAATTAACGCAATGTGTGAGGGGCTAATGAGCAGATTGAAAGGAGCTCAACTCCCCATTTCTTCTATAGTCCCTCACCACTAAGTTGAGCCTAAGAAAATATAGGAATAAATAAAAACATGAAGTCTTTCTCCACTGGTTTATTAAATGGTAAAGTTAAAAGGTGGTAGATATTCTACATGTTTCGGGTGTAATAACACCCATCATCAGAAATAAAATATAAAGTATAAAGAGAAAATATTTATAAGTGAGAGGAACAGACCTAAATGGTGAATGGTAGTGAACCTCGATGGAGCTCTCATCGAGCCATAGAAAATCAAATATTGAGAAATGGGATAATGATTAAAAAATTGGTATGATAAAGTCTTAACACTGACCATGGGCAACAGGTTGGTAACAGTGGGAAGAGGAGGCCCGTTTGGGCAAAGAGAAAAAAATTAAGAAATGTAAGAATTTTTTTTTCTTTGCCCAAACGGGCCTCCTCTTACCACTGTTACCTGTTGCCCATGGTCAGTATTAAGACTTTATCATACCAATTTTTTAATCATTATCCCATTTCTTAATATTTGATTTTCTATGGCTCTCTTTATACTTTATATTTTATTTCTGATGATGGGTGTTACTACACCCGAAACATGTAGAATATCTACCACCTTTTAACTTAACCATTTAATTAACCAGTGAAGCAAGACTTCGTGTTTTTATTTATTCCTATAAATTAACTCCACTTTAAGAATGGACTACTTCTTCAAATAATTACAAGCATTGGCTTTGTCAGATAACAGTTACCTGGCAAAACGGTAAATAATTATAATTAAGTTACTGGAGTAATAACAACATACAGTCGACATTATAAAAAATAGATATTACATTTTGGTAGATTTACATATGGAGCGAAAAGATTAAAAAATATAGAACGTTAAATGTGTTTCCAAAAAATTGATATACATTGAAAAGAAGCTATCTTCTTGGCTTTGTATATATGCCAATTTTTCCTGAGATTTATTTTGCTCTCTAAATATTTCTGGCAGATGATGGGGGGGGGGGACTAGCTTCCCGGGGTGGCTAAAAAATTGTCATCTTCTACAATAACTCTCATTTTACTACCACTTCATTAAATTTCATTAAAATTGTTTATAAGCTTTGCCTGCGCATGTTTTTAAGAAACCCAAGTAAATGTTTTAAAAATAATATTTTTGTTATAAAACAGAATGTTAAAATAAAAAGTTATCACTATTTTCAATATGCTTTTTGCTTGCGGCTCAGTTAAAAATTTTTTTTCTTATAAATAAATTTATCTATTTCACTTTAATTAACAATAAGCAAATTACTTTAGTTTTTACTAGTTTCAGTAAAAGAATTCACTGTTTTTAATTCATCCCCCCCCCCTTCCTTCCCTGACAAACTCTGTGAATACACATATTGAATATCACTGCCTCATGAATTCTGGGTAACTTATCTTTTCTACAAAATAATACTGAGAGTGTAACGTATCGAATTTAAAAACGTCATAAAATTCAACTTCTTAGGTACTAAAATAACGTTTACATTTAATTTTAGGATAAATTGACAATACATACTTTCGAGTACTTCCAGCAAAGAAATGATGTTCCCACTCAGCTTTGAAATAAAGAACGCTGGTCAGAATCACTTTTGTTTCACTGGAAGGCAACTCATTTAAAATATCTTTTATTTTTCCATTGGTATTGGTTTCAACCCACTGGTTCACTTGCTGTTGTGCCGATCTTGGATTTCCTTGAAAATCTACATTTAAAATGCTACTATGGTAGAGTTCTTCTGCTGTAGATCTGTACAAAGGCCGAATCTATAAAATTATTAGAAGTTGACAAAAATGACTAAAGCGTTAGAGAGCATTTTTTTTAATACACTTGTTGTTAACGGAGATTATTACTTTATTTATATAATTATTTAAGAAAAAAACTTAAAAAAAGCTTTTATTTAAATGCGCTAAAAAGCAGAAAAGAAACTTTGGAGTGAATCAAACCCATCCCTTTGTTACATTATAGAATTTTATGATATAAAAGCTCATCGCAAAAATAAATCTTGACACAGGTAATCTTAAATTTAATTTATAAGAAATATATAGGGAATTGGGTTTTTTTTATCATAAAAATACATAGTCATCAAAACTGAATCAACATGTGAAATTTCAACTCCATAGGATAAAAAGAAGGGATTTGGGTTCGGAATTTTTTATCATATAAATGCATTGTCATCGGGACAGAATCACCATGTAAAATTTCAACTCCGTACAATAGGAGGAAGGGGTTCAGGTTTGTTAGGAATTTTTTATCATAAAAATACATAGTCATCAAAAATGAATCAACATGTAAAATTTCAACTCCATAGGATAAAAAGAAGGGATTTGGGTTCGGAATTTTTTTATCATATAAATGTATTGTCATCGAAACAGAATCACCATGTAAAATTTCAACTCCGTACAATGGAAGGAAGGGGTTCAGGTTTGTTGGGAATTTTTTATCACATCATATCACATTGTCATCGGAAGGTTTACATTCTTGTTGCCATTTTTTCTCTTCTACAAGTTGGTATAATTAGATTTTTAATAGGACGTTTGGTTTTTTCAAAACCATCTTCAACTTTGTTTTTTTAAATGGTCGGGAAATTTTATTTTATTATTTTTAAATTTCCCTCCTCCATTATAATTCAATGACATATCACACCTAGTATTAATAACACGTTTCGGACTTAAAAAGTTATCATCAATACAATTAGGGTGCAAATTCATCTTATTTGAAACTATTTTATTTTTAATTTCAGTTACCTAACCTATCCCTGTATAGTAGGCTGCTAAACAAATTATAAATAAGTAGGTACTATGCACAGCCCCCTATAAAGTAAAGAAGGCCACTTTTATCAAATTTATTTGAAGTAAAATCCTGAAATTAGAAATTAGGGTAAAACTAACTTAATAATAATACTTAATGAAATTAATTTTCTATAAACATTCAGCAGGTTGCATTATTGATAAAACCATTATAGATGCGTATACAAGGTGGGGACTTTAACTGGAATAAATTCGATATTAATAAAACTGCTAAAGTTGCGCCTACAAAATTAGGTATGTGGGGGTTTTGGAGCATGCGAAATTGGATTATGATGTCGGCGCAGTTGCCAGATTTCTCAGCTTTGCGCTACACGTATTAATTTTGTTATTTTAAATGGAATGCCCAATTTATTTTTATTGCAGTGAATTGGGCGTGTCAAGTTTAATAAGGTCCCAATTTTTCAAAATTTTATTTTTACTAGTTGCTGAGATATGACAACACATCATTTTCAATTATTAGTGCAATTTTATTTTTTTAGAATAATTATTAAACTTATCGAAAATGCCCGAAAATATGAAGCAGCGTCCACTGTTCATAAGGTATTCATCTTTTCGGGCGTTTCCGACAAGCCTAATGATCATTCTAAAATAAAAAAAATAATTTAATTTTATTTTTTTGAAAATGCTGTGTTGTCATGTCTCAGAAACAAGTGAAGATAGAATTTTGTAAATTTGGAATCTTACTAAATTTGACATGCCCAATTCACTGCAATAAAAATAAATTGGGTATTCTATTTAAAATAACAAAATTACTACGTGTAGCGCAAAGCTGAGAAATCTGGCAACTGCACCGACATCATAATCCAATTCCGCATGCTCCAAAACTCCCACATACCTAATTTTGTAGGCGCAACTTCAGCAGTTTTAATAATATCGAATTTATTCCAGTTAAAGTCCTTACCCTATACAGGGTGTCCCACCGGGACTCGATCTATATATAGAAAAATAAACATAGGAAAATTTTGACAGTATGTTTATACTGATGGGGGCGACCGGGCTAAAATATTTTCATAATGGTGGCACTTCCGGTTAACCGGAAGTAAGTATCAACTTGCTTATTTTAAATGGGACACCCTATATATTATGACATTTTTGCATTCTACGCAAGATTCTAGGTGGATTTTGTATACCATGTCCTATACCTATGTCTAAACGTTTTTGACATATCTGAATTTTTATGTCAAAAATGACGTTTGCAAGTCTTTATAATTATCAATTTTTTCTATAATATCTTATTTATTTAATTTAAGTAGGATTCCTTGTTATAAAGGACCTGCTTTAATAAATTTTTTATAATATTTTGATAACTAATAATACAGGGTGTTTAAAAAAAAAGATTAAAAATGAAATTTAAAAAACTGCAAAAAGTCTAGATGTTCAAATGGAAACACCCAAATTTTATAATAATTTCTTATATTTTAGCATTAAAAATAAGGATAAGTTTGTGTAAAATTGTATATCTCAAAAATTTTTAGTTTTCGAAATATTGCCAATTTAGTATTTTGTAGCAGATTTTAAGTTCAGTTGCTCCTAGTTGGCTATGATGGCATTGAAGCTGTCACTTGCCCTTTGACAATAATAAATAACCATGCCGGGACGCTTAAATTGTACAGTCATAGCCAACTAAGAGTAACTGAACTTAAAATCTGCAGCAAAATCGCCAAATAAAAATACTAAATTGGCAATATTTCGAAAACTATAAAATTTTGAGATGTACAACCTTACACAAACTTACCCTTATTTTTAATGCTAAATAAAAAATAATTATAAAATTTGGGTGGTTCCGTTTGAAAATCTAGACTTTTTGTAGTTTTTTCAATTTCATTTTTAATCTTATTTTTTAAACACCCTATATTAATAGTTATCAAAATATTATAAAAAATCTATTAAAGCAGGTCCTTTATAACAAGGAATCCCACTTAAAATAAATAAATAAGGCTCTTTTATAGAAAATATTGTTAATTATTCTAAGGCTTGCAAACGTCATTTTTGACATAAAAATTCAAATATGTCAAAAACGTTTAGACAAAGGTATAGGACATGGTATACAAAATCTGCCTAGAATCTTGCGTAGAATGCAAAAATGTAATAATATATAGGGTGTCCCATTTAAAATAAGCTAGTTGACACTTACTTCCGGTATAACCGGAAATGTCACCATTATGAAATTTTTTTAGTCCGGTCGCCCCCATCAACATACTGTCAAATTTTCAAAATTTTCCTATGTATTGTTTTCTATATATAGATCGATTCAGTTTCCGGTGGGACACCCTGTATATTTTGTTATATTGAACAAGTAAATAACATACTTATAAATTATATAATTTACTGTCTTGACAAGGAAGGCGGAGGCTCAGTAAATACACGAATCTGTGATTGTTCAGTACTTTATAAGAATGCCAGAGAAATCTAACTTTAATAACAATATTAATAAAAATAAACGTCGTTTATTTAAATAAGGAATACAATTAGGCAACAGGGCTATTCTTACATATAATCTAAACAATGTTGTCAACTAATGGAAAATTTCTGGATTCGTTAGAACAAAGCACAGAGGAATGATAGGTCGGCGCTGTATCCAAAGGGAAAAGAGAAATTTTTACCACAGTGTGGAAATTCTGCATGATCACTTGTCGTTCTGATCTGCTAAAAAATTACTTGCAGTATTATATATGTACATTCGTGGAAAATGTCTTTAAAATGGTAAATTTTATTTTTAAAGGTCGCAACGCTGTGCAGCACTGAACAGTAAGAATAAGAATTTTTGCGGTACAGTTAATTGGAATAGCCTACTTTTCTAGTCAATTATGTGTAAAGTAAACAGCCAAATATGCATGTGGGAGTAGAAAAAAGAAATTGTGCACGATCAAACATAAAAATTATTCAATACAGATTAAATGTACATCCGTCTTTTTCGAAGTCAAATATAAAGTCATAGAATCGTAGGATCAGTAATACTTACTGGATAACCAGATTGAACAAACACCGCAGTACCAACATTAATGTGTTCACCAAGATTGAAACCAGATGAAGCAATTAATTCATTAATCAGTCTTCCAAACTGTTCGTGGACAATTTGTGATTTTGTGTTAAGATCTGTAATTCCAGACGCGAGTCCCATCAGATTAGATATCTCTTGAAACGTTTTACCATTGGCTCCTAATAGTACCAGTGCCATTGCACCTAAAATTTAAAATTAACATAATATTGAGGTGACCTTTTAAAAATAATAAAATGCAGACAAAATAAATAATTTTGCATTTTTTTATCAAATATTTTATTGAAACAATAAAAAACATGTAGATTAAAATACTTTTACATGCTTAATATAAACCAGTGGTTCCCAAACTAAGGGGCGCGAAGCAGCATTGAGGGGGGGGGGGGGGGGCTCTGAAAAACTGCAAATTTAATACAAATTTTTAAATTTAAAACTTTAGAATTTAGATTTTAGATTTAGAATAACAAAAATCAGGTCAAATTAAAAAAACTAAAACCGAAGAGATTACAACAGATATTATATCTCATCTAGAAAGTCTTTTCGATGAATTTCAACGGTATTTTTTTAATTTACATGACAATGACGATCATAAATTTGATCAAAATCCTTTTAATTTTGATATAAACATTCTTCCAGAACAAGTACAAGCAATCGACTTAAAATATTACGATTCAGTGGCGAAAATTAACTTTGAAAATTTGGCGATTACTACTTTTTGGATAAAATATCTTCCCATTTATCCATCAATCGCTGAAATGGCTTTAAAATTTTATATTCCATTCTCGAGGACCTACTTATGTGAAAAAGGATTTTCTGTTTTACTGGGAATTAAAACAACACAACGGAATCGGCTTGATGTTGCTAGTGACCTCCGTCGCGTACTTTTAAAGATAGCACCAAGAATTTCCGACCTTGTTAAAGAAATACAACACCACACTTCTCATTAGATTAGAGTTCAAATGTCACGTTTTTAAATAAAAAAATAAATCCTAAGATGGAAAGTTCTTGTGTATAAACACCTAATTTGAAATTCAGAAAAAAGTATTTCCTCGAGCCGGATTCGAACCGACAACCTCCGTATATCCAGTACAGAGCGCTAACCAATTGCGCCATCAAGGAAGTAGGTTCGCAACGGCAAATCTGGAAACACTTTCATCTGGTTGCCGAAACGGTAATGTTGTTGTTTAAAAAAGGGTAAAAATGATTTACAATATCTATCACTGTGCGTATTTCAGTAAATATTTGAAATTTTCGGACGAAAGTGTTTCCCGATTTGCCGTTGTGAACCTTGATGGCGCAATTGGTTAGCGCTCTGTACTGGATATACGGAGGTTGTCGGTTCGAATCCGGCTCGAGGAAATACTTTTTTCTGAATTTCAAATTAGGTTTTTATACACAAGAACTTTCCATCTTAAGATATATACATACTTTATTTTCTTACGAAAAAGAACCGATAGGTATTAATCAGCCGCCTGAAAAGCATACATCTGGTTGCCGAAACGGTAATGTTGTTGTTTAAAAAAGGGTAAAAATGATTTACAATATCTATCACTGTGCGTAAATAAATAAATAAAGTAAAAGAAATGTATCTGTATAATGGAGAGGAGGGAGGCGCGACCATTTCTTGATTCCCAAAAGGGGGCGCCATAGAAAAAAGTTTGGGAACCACTGATATAAACAATTGCTCTACAGCATTTCATATCGTGAGATTTAATACGAAATCTGTAGAGCTGACGGTAAATCGTAATATCTGCCACCCCTGATCTAATGAAACAAAATTAATATTTTTGTCAGATCCCTCAATAGACGTGTTTCGCCATAATTACATGGCTGCTGAGGTGTTGCGCCAGTCGCTAAAAGAATAATATTGTGCGAAAATTATACGTTTTAAGTGGATTTTCTTGAAAACTATGTTATTATATAAATATTTCCATTAAAAGAAAAACTGGGTGGTGCATCGTGGTTGGAAACACCGTAAATCCCATCTAAGTTTTAGACTGTCCAAATATTTGCTCCCCTGTTGACTTTAGACCGGGGTTGTAGAAAGACTTTTTTAGGGTCTCTGTATGGTGAGTGCACAGGCGGAGTTTAAACAATTTTGGACAACCCGATCTTAACTTATTTGAATTGGATTGCGGTTGGTTTTTAATTGGAATTCAATAGGTGATGCCGCGTGCTGGTGCATTGATTGGACTTGTCAAATGTAATTTGAAAGTATTAGATTATTTTTTAGTAATCATTTTTTTTTAGGTAATTATTATGAGTTGCATAATAAAAGATAAAGTCACTATAATAAAATGGTATCTACTATGCGGGGAAAAAATATTGTATCTGAAATGTTTTCCGTTTATTTCCCTGATATACCCATTCCTACCACGTCGGCAATACAAAGAGTTGTTACTAAGTTTAAAGCGAAAGGTACTATAATAAACAACTCTGTACCCCAGAGCCAGACTATATTAAGTCCAAATATACAAAATTTTAAGTAAATATGTCACTTTTTTCACTTAATATTTTGCGGCCCATCGTTTGGTATATTTAGTTTTGCCTTATCTTTTAAACTAAAGAAAATAACTCATTTTAAACTAAGTTAAGTCCACAGATTCCCCTGAAGCAAATAATGTTAAGTCGCGTTAACCTTATTTACCTCTGGATTTGCGTTTAGTTAAATACGTTAAGTCCATGAGTGAACATCTACCTCGCGTGCGTGTTTAATATTTTGTGTAGTGCAAATTTATTTTTAGGCGCCTGAGTTTTTTTAAAGGAAGCATGTCTTCCACTTCTGTTCCATGGTCTTCTAGGACAAGTAAAATGGTAAACAAGGTAAGACTTGAGTTACCACGAAGCGGCCAAAGCGTTGTATGGGGGAGGGGGGAGGGGGGACGGGGACGGGGACGAAGAAGCATCATGTTTAAGATCACGTTTCAGATGACTTACAAGAAATAACAATTTGGTCTGATAATTGTCCAAGTCAAAACCGAAACATCTTGTATGTGTAATTTTTTTATCCTTCGTATCAAGCCAAACATTAAAGTTGTTAATAACAAGTTTTTGTCCAGAGGACACACACACTTAGAAGCTGACGCCGTGCATTCTGTGATAGAGCGCGAAAGGAAGAAACTTCCACAGTTTCAAATAATGACTCCCTGGGATTGGCAACAGATGATTCGATTGTGTGGTACAAAGAAACCGATTATTGTAGTCAACATGGAAATCCCCGATTTTAAGGAATTTAAACAACATTTTGATGGATCAGTTGCACCATATATCCACAAGAAAAAAGATATCGACGGAAATGATTTCCTTATATCTCAAGCAGTTCACATGCAAGTTAGAAAAAGTAACCCTGGAATTCTATATTACAAAAGAGATTTCCTTAAAGACTTTTTGGAAGTTGACTTTAGCAGAAGAACCAGGAGAAATAACAGCATTCCTATATCTATTTCCCCGATTAGGGAGGGGCCCAAACCAATCTTAGCCAAAAAGTATATTCATTTACAGAAGCTTTTAAAATGGGTATCAAAAAGATTCCATGATTATTATATCAAGTTAGAATATGGAAAGGACGTAGATGAAGAATAAAAAGAACATTTTAAAGTTTGTATTCATTATCAAAAGGACAAACCTTTTTGTGTTACATTTTCTTTTAATAATGATTATGTAATAATTTTTTAGGACTTACTATACATGTTATGTCACTTTTGAGATAAGTTAAGTCCACCTTCTTGGACTTAACATGCATATTAAATACAAAATTTCTTTTTTTTTATCTGTAAAACTATGTTAAGTCCCTAAAATCAAAAATAAAATGCAAAAGCTAAAATTGGTATTATGTTTCTTATTCCTATACTTAAAAATATTTTAAATACCGAATATTGACTGGATTCAAAAAAACCGTAAGTTACAGTGTTAAAAAGTATAAAATGAATTCAATAAAACTGTTCTACTGAAAAATTTAGTTTTTGGACTTAATATAGTCTGGCTCTGGGGTACAGAACTGTAAAATGCACAGCACAGAATCATGAGAGAGCTAACGAAAACAATGATAAAGATCTTAATATTTTATTTCACGTCGAAGAAAATAAAAATTTCAGCACTAGAACTCTCGGGCAAGAGGTATAAAAACATCAAACCACAATACTGCGAACTTTGTAAAAGCATAAATATTATACATACCGGGTGTTGCATCATCGAGCGGGACATAGGAAATCCCATGTAATTTTAAATGGAGTCAATTATTGGCTTCCCTAATTATTTTAGAGAAAAATTCTATTTAGGTTTATTAAAGAGCACTAAAACCCACATTCAAAAGAATAACTTTAGATATTTTTGATGAGATCGTTTACGGGTTATCACCGATTTCTTTTTAACTATTTCTCCTTTTTATGGCCCTGTATTTGCGGGCAATAGTCAAGGTAAAAGATGACTGTTAAATAAAGTTGTCATTTTGAAATGTGTGCTTTATTGTTATAAAAACTCGTACATCGAAAATATTAAAGATGTATTTATGAGTACAAATTAATCTGAATAAAACTAAAATAAAGTATACAATTACAATGTTAATTATGACATTTTACATGTTTCAATATTTTACTAATTAATAGGTAGGTACTATTAAATTGTTAGAACTTTAGGATTTAAGAAGATGTTCAAATATTCCTCCATTGACTGCTAGACAATAACCGAGGCGATCATAAAATTCTCTTCTTACATTCGCTAGTTGGTAAACTGAAATTCTATTGCATTCGGCAGAAATAGCATTTTTTAACTCGTCTAGATTTGGGTATTTTTTATCTTTGTATATCCTGTTTTTTAAATGGCCCCAGAAAGAGAAATCATTTGGCGATAAATCAGGAGAACTGGCTGAGCAATTTACTGTATGATTTAAACCAATAACATTTCCATTAAAAGCACGGTTAAAATATTCCCGGACAGCCAGGGTACTATGTGCCGGGCAGCCATCCATTTGGTACCAAACTTCTTGATTTTCCCTGGCGGCATCATGTAAAGTAGGTAAAATATGATCTTCAAGAAGTTCCAAAAAATATTCTGCATTTAAATTTCGTGTAAGAAATAATGGCCCGATAATATTTTTTTCGAAAATCCCAGCCCAAACATTAACTTTTTGTGGATATTGCGTCCTTGTTTCGACAAACCTGTGTTGGTTTTCTTTGCTCCAATATCGATAATTTTGAACATTGGGTTCATTGTTTAAGGTAAATGTGCATTCGTCAGTGAAACAAATGTTTTAAAAAAATTCCCTATTCATGTTTGCTCTTTCAATCATACCAAAACAAAACTCCTGTCGTCGTATTTTATCCCTATCTCTTAGCTCTTGGTGCTTTTCATATTTGTATGAATAATATGTATGTCGTTTCAAAGCTCGTAACGCTGTGGTGTGATCTAATCCTATGTCACCCTCAAGTTTCCTTGTGCTGATCTTCCCATCATTTTCTTCCACGCACAATAAAACTTGCAAGTCCCTATCATTTCTTGCATCTCTTCTTTGTTCCTGCCTTTGCAAGTCCCTATCATTTCTTGCATCTCTTCTTTGTTCCTGCCTTTCTTCACATCTGCAGTTATTTATTACAGTGCCTTTTGTCTCAAATTCCTTGATAGTCCTTTCGACTGTAGATTTTGCAGGTATCGGTCTATTCGGATACAGAGCAGCAAACATGTCTGACACATTTTTATAACTGTTTCCTTGATAATACCATTTAGTCATCAATATTTTTTCTTCAGAAGTGTAATTCATGGCTAATATTTTCGATATACGAGTTTTTATAACAATAAAGCACACATTTCAAAATGACAACTTTATTTGACAGTCATCTTTTACCTTGACTGGTGCCCGCAAATACGGGGCCATAAAAAGGAGAAATAGTTAAAAAGAAATCGGCGTTAACCCGTAAACGGGCTCATCAAACATATCTAAAGTTATTCTTTTGAATGTGGGTTTTAGTGCTCTTTAATAAACCTAAATAGAATTTTTCTCTAAAATAATTAGGGAAGCCAATAATTGACCCCATTTAAAATTACATGGGATTTCTTATGTCCCGCTTGACGATGCAACACCCGGTATAGGTATAAAAAACATCAAGAATTACTAGAAAAGAATGAAGAGCGTAGATCGTTTTTATTTTTGAGATGATTGACCAGGCTAACAACAAAAATGTTTACAAAATATTTGCGTCTTAGACTATTTACGTTAAATAATTCGCTAAATATACAAAATTATTATCGGTACTGGAGCCTACAAAATTAAAATCGTTTTGCATGCACTCAAACCCAATACCCTCAGAAAGTGAATGTTTGGACAGGAATTTTTGGATATTGAACCAATTTTTATTGATGGAAATCTTACGGGTCCCACATATTTAAATGTTTTTCTTAATTAAATTGGACACGTACTGGAGAAAGTCGCTGATGAAAATCAGGAGATTTGATTCCAAATGGATTGTTGCTCAGCCCGTAATTCGCTTGTGATACGCGAATTTTTAAATAAAGCCTTTAATGGGCACGTTATCGGTCCAAACTCAACAATTAATTGGCCAGCTATAAGTCTTCTGACCTCTAACCAAACGATTTCTTCCAAGGGCATTTAAAAAAAAGTTTTTTATGAGAGGATTGTTTGATTTGAAAATTTAAAGCAGATACAAATTTAATTTTAATGAAATCTACTCGCTAATATTCGTAGAGAATTTTACGATCGTTTAGCAGCAAATGGCGGTTTATTCGAACATTTAATTAAGAATTAATAATATTCCAACCGATTGTACAGTTTCCTTAAAATAAAATTATTAGGTTCTTTTTTATAAACAATTGTTTATTTTTAAACACCCTCTTATTTCCTTCCTCATTAGCAATTCTTTAAATATTAATTAAATCCAGTGTAAAATGTATTTGGTAAAGATTTTTAAAAAGCCCACCGTTTGCACATTACATTTAACAATGACAAATCACAGCTTGTTAAGTCCAATTAATGCTGGTGTCTGTAGCATCACCTGTTGAATTCCAATGAAAACCAACCAGAATTCTATTCAAATAAGTTAAAATCGGGTTGTCCAAAATTGTTCCAACTCCGCATGTGTACTCACTACACAGAGACCCTAAAAAAGTCTCCCTACACTACCTATCTACAGTCAACAGGGGAGAAAATATTCGAACAGTCTAAAATTTGCATGGGATTTCTTATGTTTTCAACCACGATGCACCACCCGCTATATAACTTATTTAAATGAAATAGAAATTCAAGAGACCAAACAAACCCTTGAAAAACACTAAAATATGATTTAAAAAAACATTATTGGATTTCAAAATTCTGCAGTATTAGCATAGATGGTGGTAGAATACAGGCACATTGAAATGATAGGTCGACGCTATCGCTGAATATAGATTTGATTTTCATTTCGATACAATAATATATCAATAGCCCAAGCGCTTCAAGATTAGTGGCTAAATGCGTGGCAAATATCACCACAAACATGTCAGAATAAACTTTATAATATTGTAGTAAAATTGATTCGTAATTTTTGATCAAAGTTGAATTCAGACCCTCACCGAACTTGAAGTTCTGTAGGGTACATACTATTTACGACGGTATCAAAAAGTCTATTTCAAGATATTTGGCAAACTCTCGCTTTACAAAGTCATACATTTTTTTCGATTGTTATATTCCTTACTTTCAAAAATGTTGCAAATAAAAAATAACACACTTTTTTTACGTTTGAAATATCTGAAAATAATATAAGTTAATGTTGTTAATCCCAAACATTTACAACACAAAAATTCTAGAAATAAACATAAAAAATTACCTGATATACTTAATGGAGAAAACACTACATTATGCCCCCTTCCCTTATTGTTTAATAGTCTGTTCAACGTTACGCTAAGTCTGGATATACCAGTAGAAATGATTTCATTAACATACTTTTCGTAGGTACTCGTTCCCCTAATTGATGCTAAGTCTGTGCTTGAAATCGGAACCTACAAAAAAATACTATATTAAACATACTTATGCAAACCGTTATTTTGGGCAGAATGTTATCTAACCCATAGCTCGTAAAGCTATGCCGCAACAATTTATGCACACTTGGCAATCAACATCGGGTTACTCTGTAATGTGTTTCCGGGCACTCCTAAATAGATGGCAATGAGGCTGCCGATGCGCTCGCGAGAGAGGGCGCAGGCATGCCAGCTGATCTAGCAGACAATACGGTGAACAAGCCACTGGGATTAGTCAAAGAGGAGACTGATTACACTGCCAAGCAGTTTGCACAAAACAGATGGACTGAGTTGGAGAGCCTGAAAGAACTAAGCAACTTACACTTGGACGACTGAGCAGGTTTCTGAATAGTAGTGGCTGGTTTAAATGAGTTGTTAAAATCCTTCTGCGGTGCACTAACCATCAGAGATCTGATGAAGGTGGGTTCTACGGAACACGTGTGGTATCACAACGAACCTAATAAGACTACGTGAGACTGTTTGGTCAGAACCCAAGGTTTGCCACTCTTACCTAACCTAACCTAACCCATAACATTAATGTAATGAATGATTTTAAAGTACCTACAAACATAACTATAATCTATTTTAAAAACGTGTAGAGTAATAAAATGGGAAATTTCGTCCAGTTGGGTTCAATTTCAATGTCAGGCATACGCGCATGTAAATTTTGTACATTAAATTATTAATGATAACTAACCAAAAATGTTAGAGAATTAGGTCAACGGGTATTAAGATAGGGATTTTTAAAAAAAGGTTTGCTAATCTTTCGGTCGTTCAATACGGGAGATTACCACGATAACATGAATTCGAATATGTTTGAGGACTATTTTGATCAAATGATAAAATATTTTCCAGCTGATTCAGTAGTAATTATGGATAACGCAAGCTATCATTCACGACATACAGAGAAGACTCATCATCAACTTCATCTTGAACATAACAAGAAATTATCGACTGGTTAACCACCAAAAATATTGAATTTGAAGACAATTTGATAAAGAAGGAACTCTTAGCTATAGAATATTACATCGTTTTATAAAATATACCGTGGAAGATATAACTGAAAAACATAGCGTAACTGTGCTGCGCACACCGCCATATCTTTACGAACTAAATCCTAGGACTTATACGAGCGCAAGTAAAAGGATTTGTGGCAAGACACAAGACGACATTTAAAATGAAAGACGTGAAATTACTGTTTAATTAAGCCATTAAGAAAGTGACACCAGAGAACTGACGAAAAGCAGTACATCATGCCAGTAAAGAAGAAAAGGACCTTACGTGCCTTAATTTTTAATTTACTAATTGGCCACCTTTGACTGTAAGTACATAATGCCTGTCGATGTCAGTTATGTCACAGTCAAACTTACTGGTTAAAAATCTTGCAACCCAACAGTATAGTGAAGTAAAACAAATAAAGACAATGCAGTTTAAAATTATTCAATCATTTAACAAAATGTTAATTTAATAGTTATAGAATCCTTATTTTTATTAAAAATACATTTCTGGCAACAACTTGTGTTATATATAAAAATCCCGAATCCTGAGTTGCCGCTTATCAATGTTAACCATTGTACTTTTATTAATATACGATAAAACGCTTTATCAGTAAATAATTGAGAAATTCAAAAA
Organism: Polydrusus cervinus; assembly: GCA_935413205.1. Lineage (NCBI taxonomy): Eukaryota > Metazoa > Arthropoda > Insecta > Coleoptera > Curculionidae > Polydrusus > Polydrusus cervinus. The sequence continues at coordinate 53,007,736 of OW284514.1, forward strand.
CTAAAACCATAAAAAACTTTATTTTTTCGTGCTCTATACGATTAGTGAAAAAGCCGATTGACTTACCTTGGCATGTTGATTAGAAACATAGAGTTGAGAACTTCCCAAACTCTCGACTGGAAAGTAGACTGCATCACTCTCGTTGACGGCAGCCGCAAGTACGTTGGATATTCTCAATAAAACAATGAATGGGAATAAATTAAGTGACAGATGCATATCTGAAACAAAAGCGATGTCGTAACCTTGCAGTAAGCAGAAATTCAATTAAATAATGTTTTTTTAATTATTTAAATTGCCGGGTGTGAAGGTTAGAGTGAATCATGTAAAAATCATAAATAATAAGTTGTCAAGTACAAGTCGGACTCGCGTGATAACAGTTTCATATCATCACTGCTTGTAATTTTTTCTCAATGCGGATTTCATTCTTTACATTCTAACTGGCTTATCATCGCTGTTGGGCATTATACAAACCATCGAATCTATCACAATCCAGGAAAATACCTTTTACAATAAATTTCATTTAGTGATGGGTATTATTTTTGGTAATATAAGTTATTATAATTGTTTGTAATCTTGATAATAGTTTCTATTAAAGTCATTGAAAATTTTCATTAAATATTACAATATTTTCTAATAAAAACCTTTTTTTTTATTAGCTTTTACTATATTTAATTGTAAGATTTACTAGATATTAATAAATGTATGTAAACATTTTTGTAATAAAATTAACTCAATTTTATTGTAAGATTTACTAGTTTTATTGTAAGAAATATGAAATAGTTTTATAGTTATTATTAATTAATTTCTTATATGGTATTAAGTATATCACTTCCTAATTTATAAAAATAAACTTAGCGGCATGCCGATAGAGTAGTGCGTCTATCTTTTGAATTAAAGTATACAGAAACGCTAAAAATAATGGGGTTCCTGGGGTACAGGTAGACACTGACAGGTTGTTTCGTCCTTATTGGGAATCATCAGAAAGCCATACCCTGTAAGCAATTCCCATTACAGCGAAAATATGTTTTCAAGATATTTTCACCAATAAAAATATGATGAAAACTCAGTATCAATGCAAAAGATAGCCATCTAACGTGGAAACATAGAACTATAAATAATTCAAGCATGGACGGCTACTCATCCAGTTTAGGAACCATTTTAGGCTCTTTCCTATACATCTCTATGGTTTTGAAGTTTCAGATCTAGATCGCGCTGCAGTCGCCCACTAGTGTGCAACACTACTAGGTTTTCATAATATTTTTATTTGTAAGAATATTGTCACGATAGGGAATCATAAGATCATAACATTTCATAAATCAATATATTTTCCATTCTAATATTCTAATCATTATTCGCGTTTATCGCCGGCCGTTCAACGCAACATGAAACCGACGCCGAGTTTATTAAATAAATCAAAACAGTTGCAATTATGAAATGTTATACGTACATCCCGATCTAGCAATTATTGTGGCGTCATCAAGTCGGTAGAAACAAGGTATATGACCTAAGTCCATTGTCTCCCTAAAGTGGGAAAAATCGCTGACTTGATGAAACGACACATCGTTGCTAGAAAAACGATCGGCGGGCACTAGTGCTCCGGTCCGCGACATGTCTACGTCTAAATTTGTGAAATTCTGTTGACGCCAGCGATGAGCCCAAAATTTAAGTAAGCATGATTTTATTTTTAACTGTTCTGCAAAGGTCTAAATCCAGATTTATAATTTTGATTTTCTTGTAAACCCTTCAGGTCATAATTATTTGTTCAATAAACTTGTTTTCAAAACCGCTTTGTTTTTCTAATAGTCGCCAAGGTCCCGCGCTACCTTACGTCCCTCGTCACACCCTAAAATCTGGGCGTGACATATGGTGGAGGCGCCTCTTTTTTTTACGAAGTTTTATTTTTCTTTTTAACCATTGACATATGGTGGAGGCGCTCGGTCCTTTTTTTTAAGAAATCGCCGGTTTTCTCTTTTTTTTCTACAAAATGAAATTAGCGTCCCAAGCAGCAGGTCAGAAAATAAAGGGATACCAAAAATAAGTATGGCATCGGCTGTCTACGCAATAGGCCTTGGCACCAACATCGACGATGCATTCCGTCGATAGAGCACCCACAGCTACGGCGTGCTTCAACCATTCGGCCAATGGACCCAACCGCGCGTTGGCCCACCATCTAACCATTGACGACACGACAGGACCGTACCCAGGCAATTATGAAATGTTATGATCTTATGATTCCCTATCGTGACAATATCTTAAAAACATAATTTCGCTGTAGTGGAAATTGTTTACAGGTTATGGCTTTTTGATGAGTCCCAATAAGGACGAAACAGCCTGTCATTGTCTACCTGTGCCCCAGGTAACCCATTACCTTTGAAGTCCGTGGGTACTTGTATGCAAAAGATTGACGCACTACTCTGTCCGCTTGCTGCTAAGTTTCTTTCTACATATTTTAACGGACACTATTTTTACACTCTTTTATCGTTTCTTAATGTTTATTATCTGCGAAAAAATGGGTTTATTATAAGATGTACTATTATACAGGGTAAGTCAACGGTAGAGTAAGGTATTTTTTTATATTTTAAAAACTAGATAAAAACATTAAATATAAAAATATAGAGATTGTTAAGATGTATATTTTAAAATTATATTGTAGTATACAAGGTTGCCCCAAAAACCAGGTAAATACGTTATAATTACATTTTTGAATACTACTAAAAATTCAACACTAATTTTATATAGCACATTAGACGAATAAATTTAATTGTTAGACTACAACATCCTAAACTAGACCCTATTGGAAATATGTATCAATAATAAAAAAACTTCCTAGTGTATCAGAAAAACACGGCGCAGTTTAAAAACATAAAATGAGAATAAATGTACGTTTTCTTATTAACCAAGTAATTATTTTATTTTCCAGTCGCAAAATCAATTTTATTTCGATAACTAAAATAGACAGAGACAGTTTAGAAATAGGAAACCAGATTCGACACCTCAGTCAGGTAGAAGTGCGTCATCGTCACTACCTTTGCTTGGAATTATTTTGACATTGGAAAGTAATGTCGCTAGTTTTGTTTACTTATTTTCTCAGTAAATAATAATCGGAGAATTTAATTTTTTCTTACTCTATACTCTACAGGGTATTACAAATTCGACATACCAGCATTGGAATCTCGGAAACCATAGGAGTTAGAGGAACGGTTAAATGGGGGCAAAGTTGTGTAATTCGGTGCTGATTATAATGCCGCTTTAAAAGTTTTCAAATTCCGAATACATCCGATTTTATTCGAAAAAACCGAAATTTTGCAAAATCGTTTTTATTTTTTCCTCAGCTCATTTGTCTAGCTATTTAAAAACAAATGACACTTTGTCATTGTCACTTTTTTTCCTCTACAAACAGACCTTACTAAACTAAAGATCCGCCATTTCGTCTCCGAGCGGCCATCACCAACTTTACTTTTTTAAATACGGACCTGGATTTTTTGTAACCGATTTTTAAACCCTCCTACTCTCAAAATGTAATGGCGATATTACTTTCTCATAATGATGAGTTGGCCTTGCTTATTTTTTAAAATTAATATTTTTTACAATTCTTGTCAGTCCGGTCCTGGCAACTAATTACAATATTAATTAAAAACTTTATTTCATTTAAAATATTCATACCTAAGTAATATAATTTATTATTTATATATATTTTATATATTATTTAGGAATTTTCTTATAATTCTAAATTTACTAATTAAATCCTAATTTTCTAAATGTTCAGAGAAATTGCCGTTTTGCTTAATACAAAGATCGATTTTTCTTCCAATTTTGACGACAGCCCTTCACCACCCAGATCTTCTCCTGATCCTGCCAAATGCAACCTGTATGTAAATACCTAATATGAACTTAAGACAAACTTTTTTGTAAAAGTTTTAAATAAAATAAAGTTTTTAAGTGGACGCCGTAGCTACCCGCTTTAACAGATTTCATGCTGATACCTCCACGCAAGCCAGCGGCCGGTTGACGTGGAAAGGCATCGCGGATGGCCGGCAATTTACGGGAGCCAGTGGCGTAACTACCAATAATTTATTACCAACTTCTAAAAAGAAAGATTATTTAAGTCGATTTACATTTTTGATTATCTATTTATGTTAACGTACAAACGTTTGCTGCGAATGAAAAATTGAAAGTGCTGACGGATAAATCATTTTTGCCAACAAAATATATATTGGACATTATAATTGTCGCTTCTAATTGGACAAAATTAAATGTTAAGAAATAGTTATTTCATCGGGTCTCATGTCAATTTGGGGACTTTTGGAATTAAACAATTTTGATTCCTTATTGCCTTGAAAAATATAGGAAATACGTATCGAAAAATTATTTTATTTGTTTTTACCCTCTCAGCTAAATAAATATAAATAAAATGGAACAACTTTAAAAAATTTTCTACAAATAATTAAATAAAAAATTAATTTAACTAATAGGTACTACTGGAAGAGTCGATGCTTTAAAAAAAAGTGCAAAATTATGCAGGCATGGTTAGAAATTCGCGATATGCACAAAATGGGCTTTTTCACTAAATTTTTATTTTGATCCTATTGTATGGAGAACGAAAAAATAAAATTATTTACCTTTTTAGTTTTTAAAATATTTAATTATTTACTGAGACAATAATTAAACAAAGTGCGCTCTCTAATAAAAACACGCAGACGAAAGTACCAACGTCACAACAAAACCGGAACATGGGTAACTTGGGAAGCCTTCATTCAGATAACAATATAATCGGTCGCACGATTCGCAAATAAAAGAATTGCGCGGTTAATAGAAGTTTCAGCTTTTCCGCCGTGTTTTTTTATTATTTCTAGAAAAGGTTTGGAAGATTTTTGATATTGGGATATGTTTTCAATAGGTACTAGTTCAGGATGTTATTGCTGAATATGTTAACTTCGATTGCAGTGAAAGTGAGTAAGCGATTAACTAAAAAAAATAATTAATGAAAACACTGTGTTTTTGATTTTCACTTTTATATTGTCAACATGACATATGTTTCACCGTCACAGCGGCTTCTTCAGATAGATGTAAAGTATACAAAAAAATTTCCTAAATTAAAGTCCAATTCACGAATAATAAAATTGATGGTTCTAAAATACGAAGCTATGAAAATTAAAGTTTATTATTATGTTGGTTATAATAGCTTTAGGTATACTTACTGTACTCATTACAACGCAGTGCCGTTTGTGTCAATTAAAAAAATCGTTATATTATTTAAACTCACTGTTCCCTGATCTTCGAGGATGGAGAATACGAAAAAGGGCTGCTTACCGTTTTATGTTAGGTACATGTAGGTACGCATTACAGCTCAGTGCCGTTCGTGCCAATTAAATTTCAAAAATCGCCTAACACGTGGATGGAGATTTTGTATGTGCTACATTTTAGCACCAATTTTTGTTTTTCCTGTATCAGGTGAAACATAATCCAACTTAATTTTTTTTTTAGCTAAAATACCACTTATGATACATTTTTGGAATGCTCTTTTGAAGAATAAATATCCTATTGTTTTTAATTTTAATTTATTTATATTTTTATTGTAAAAAAATTAAGTTGGGTTATGTTTCACCTTATACGGGTAAAAAAAAATGTCGGTGCTAAAATGTAGCACACACAAAATCAATCGACGTGTTTTCTTATTTTTCAAAAATATTTTTCCCCAAACTTCTAGCGAGTTTGTTCCAGTTGGAGTCCCAATCCTTTACAAATTTTCGTCTCTTATACAGGGTTGCCCAGAAGTCCGGAATAAAATCACTATAGCCTTAACCTGTAACTTTTTGGGAAAACTTAGTTTTATATATGCTCACATTTTGACGTTATTCGTTTGTTTTTTTTATCGACATTTGTCAAAGATATGACGACATCGATCTTTTTTTTAAATGGAAACATATAGCTTGTGATACATCATTTGAAAGCTAATATCTCTTACAGTATGCTCATCAATTTTGGCGCAATTCTGTCAAGCTATTTCAAAATGGCGACTATTAAAAGTTAAAAAAAAATCTTTATTTAAATAAGCGGAAATGATAAATCATTGATGTTTTTTTTACCTTTTAAGGTAAGAAATCTTCATTGTTTCATGTTCTGACATGTTGTGACATTGTGAACTAAAAAACATCAATGATTTATCATTTCCGCTTATTTAAATAGATTTTTTTAAAACTTTTAACAGTCGCCATTTTGAAATAGCTTGACAGAATCGCGCCAAACTTTATGAGCATATTGTACGAGATATTAGCTTTTAAATGATGTATCACAAGCTGTATGTTTCCATTTAAAAAAAGAACGATGTCGTCATATCTTTGACAAATGTCTATAAAAAAAACCAAACGAATAACGTCAACATGTGAGCATATACAGGGTGTCCCATAACTTATGGGCCGTAGAGTAACTGGAGATACTAGATATCAAACTAAGCCGATTTAGTCATATAAGTTTTTTTTTGATAATTAAAATATTAATTTAATTATGTACTATGTTTTTTTATGCTTTGGGATGTTTAAAGGGAAATATCTCGAAAACCGTTAAAGATATTAAGATCAATCAAGTACATCTTTTTGACTCAGAAAATGCCCTGCTTTAAGAAACTATAATTGAAAAACACCTAATATCACAGGTACGAAAATAAATTATAGATTTATGAAGCCCAGTGTATGCAACTAGCGCCCTCTAGTTTAAACTTAAAAATGTATACAAATTCTTATTTCTTGCTCATAAAAACATAATATTGCCAACTTTCAATTCGATTCATTAAACCGTTTTAAAATTTTGGCTTATTTTCGAGAATAAACTTTTATTTTCAACACCCTGTATCTCTAGAACGAGTAACAAACCGAAAAAACGTATATGACTTAATCGTGTTAATTTGATGTCTAATATCTCCAGTTCCTCTACGGCCCATAACTTATGGGACACCCCGTATAAAACTAAGTTGACGTGTCCGAGCGTTTTTCCCAAAAGTTACAGGATAAGGCTATATTAATTTTATTCCGGACTTCTGGGCAGCCCTGTATATAGAACTTCAAGTTTGAACAGAAATAAAATAATGTGTCTACTATATACTATAATGAAAGATAATATAAAAAAAAAACAAATGCAAAAAAATGTTGGTGCCAAAATGTAGCTCATACAAAATCTCAATCGACGTGTTTTTCCATTTTTAAAAAAAATATATTTTCCTAATCTAGCGAATTTGTTCCAGTTCTTCACCCTGTACAACAAACCCGAACAACATAATTTCAACAGAAAATCAAATCCGCCCTCATAAACAATAAACTGGTTCGCAAGACGAAAATGTAAATCTAATTCTTTTACTCTAATAATAGAATATTAATGTCCAATCGTCCACATAAAGAGACATAAATAACTATTAGTCAATTATCTATACAATCCCTTTGGTGCATTGTACAGATTCTTGGTATTCACCGACCGGCAAGGCAGTTTGAGTCTCCAAAAGTACGTTCGCCACTGATATTATGACGGTTTTGTAAGAGAGAGAGCATCGGTGGGCGACTGGGATGGATTATAAATAAGCTTAGAAATAGACTAAAAATCGAATTTTCGTTTAAAAAAAAAACCGTAATTGTTTTAAAAAAAATGTTTTTATAAAAGTTGTCTAAAATTAATTACAGAATATTGGAAAGTCCATATGGTGTTGCTAAATTAAAAAATAAATGATTTAAATATACATAATACATATATGATAAACCAAAAGGACTTTCCAATATTCTTTGTTAAATTTCTAAAAACTTTTATATACAACATTTTTTTCTTAATCGATTAATAAACCCTTGAGAAGAAAACTCGTTTTAGAGGTGTACGGAGTCCTCTTAATTAATATTGTAATTCGTTGCCAGGACTGGACTGACAAGAAGTGTAAAAAATATGAATTTAAAAAGATAAGCAAGGATAATTCATCTTTATGAGAAAATAATATCGCCATTACATTTTGAGGGTAGGAGCGTTTAAAAATCGGTTTGAAAAAATCCAGGCCCGTATTTAAAAAAGTAAAGTTGGTGATGGCCGCTTGGAGACGAAACGGCGGATCTTTAGTTTGGTAACGTCATTTTGTAGAGGAAAAAAGTGACAATGACAAAGTGTCATTTATTTTTAAATAGCTAGTCAAATGAGCTCAGGAAAAAATAAAAATAATTTTGCAAAATTTCGTTTTTTTCGAATAAATTCGGAAGTATTCGGAATTTGGAAACTTTTAAAGCGGCATTATAATCAGCATCGAATTGCACAGCTTTGCCCCCATTTATCTGTTTCTCTAGCTCCTATGGTTTCCGAGATTCCAATGCTGGTACGTCGAATTTGTAACACCCTGTATACTATAGGGTCAAAATAAAAATTTAGTAAAGAAGCCCATTATAAATTAAATAAACCAGAAGATATAAGAGGTATGAGACAGTTCCATGATTCCTAACTGCATCATCATAAATATACAATTTCACAACAAGACGTTTTACAACATCTCCCACAGTAAATCTAGGTAACCCAGAATTATACCAATAAAAGTAATATTTAATTTCATTTAAAAGGTCAAATAAAATGCATTTATGTAAGTTGATATCAGATTAAAAATAACATCTACATTATGTAGAAAATATTAGTTTTCGACAAATTATTGCCGGGTAAATCCAGATCCAGATCCCTATAATTTATGTTATTTCGATAATCAGTATCGACTAGTGATGAAAACACTGGGGGTTTACAAAGTTTGTAATACCAAGTACATTATAGATTTTTTTTTTATAACCGCACAACCACTTAGTGTCGCTCCTAGCGGGAGAGGGGAAAGATGATGATGCACAGCTCGTGAGCGGCCAAAGTAAAGGGCGGCCAAATAGCCATCAAGTTTAAAAAAGTTAACTGAATGTAAAGAAAATGTTTAAAGTTATTTCAAGGAAAGCAAAATACTCTGGTCTCTAGAAACAGTCGACACAGTTGTAGAAATATCTGGGATTACTCAAGACGTTTATAAATTTGAGCAACAAGCTCACACAATCTGTGATGGCGCAAGAGTGTTTTATAGAGGACAATAAAAGGTTGGGTTACAGTATTTATTATTCAATAAGAGTGTGAAGTTAGTATAGTTGAATTTGAGAAGTTTCACTACCTACTACTTGTACTGACAGTCAGGATTCAATACCATATTTCCAAATTTTTTTTATCAAATAAGCCTACCTATAAATAATATTAATATTAAAATTACAAAGAAAATCTTAGCTTCTACAAATTTAATCACAGGGCTACAAGCATGGTAATAAAATTAAAATTCTAAATTGAAATATATATATTTAATTCTATAATAGATGGCACCAAGACATTAACAACATTGGAAGAATTGTTCTGATCGTTAAATAACAAGTACAAGCTAGAACGGCAGTAGAGTTTCGGACTCGAATTATCTTTATTTGTTTTAAATTACTACGTTTTAACTGGTAAGCATCTCCAGTCGTCTTCAAGTGAATACTAAATAAGTACGGTAACTACAGCTCTATTTATACTAGGCAGGTGCAGTGACTCATGACTAGTGGGCGGAGTCATGCGTCAAATTCACCATGAAGAAAGAAGAAAACACCAAACAATTACCTTTTATAGGGTCAACGTAGAGAAAAATAGCAACCCTTTCCTAACTTTAGCTTTAGTGTACAGAACACCTACACATACAGGTCAATATTTCAATTATACATCAAATCACTCAAATCGCACAAAACATGGCATAGTAAGATACTTTGTGGATAGAGGAATTACCCTCTGTAACTAAAACGAAGCTATCAAAAGAAAAATTTACCACATCAAGACAGACCCGAACAAAAATGGATACCCCATGAGATTGGTTGACACAATATTGGAAAATCGCAAAAATCGGCCAAAAGCACATGAAGCAGAGAAGGAGCTACAACCAATACTCAACATTTTGTATGTCAAAGGAGTATCCGAGAAAATACTTGGACAACGATATAACATCAACACAGTATTCAGCTCGAAAGACACTTTAAGAAGTCATCTGACAAAGACAAAACCAACAAGCCGAAAAAAAACAAGAAAAATTGTGTCTACCAGATTCTTTGCGAGTGGGGCCAATCTTACATTGGTGAGACACTAAGACCACTCGAAGTAGGGATTAAAGAACATAAGAACAATACCAAAAAAAAGCAGGTGCAGCTGACCACGCACGGCCATCATATCATGTGGACAGAAGCCGAAATCCTGCAAAAAGAACCACACTGTAAGAAGAGGAAGTTTGAGGAAGCTGCTACCATACACCAAAATTCAGGTTGTTTTAGTAAGCCTTCATTAGATATGAAAAACGTCTGAAAACGTTTGTTAAGTAAATGTAATCTCAGAATAAGACCACTTAAGTTAAACTCATGAGTCATCGGGGATGAGCATGACTCATCTAGTTATGCGTCATACACCTAGCTTGTAGAAATAGAACACATAAGACTTACACGCATGACTCCGCCCACTAGTCATGCATCACTAGTATCAATAGAACTGTAGTTGCCATACTTATTAAGTATTCACCTAAAGATGACTGGAGATACTTAGCAGTTGAAACGTATGGATTCAAAAGAAATAAAGGCAATGCAAGTCCAATACTCTACTGCCGTTTAAGAAACGTCATTATCTCCAACCTTTAAACAGACACTATGTGAAAGCTAGTTTATGGCTTAGATGAAAACAATCCTAAAAGTTTTAATTTTTAGTAAGAAATTAAGGTTTTGTAAGTATACAACGCGCGCCTTCAGAACAAAGTCAACTAAAGCCCTACTGGTAATAGCAAGAACCCTAACCATTGACCTGCTTGCGAAACAATGCATTGAAGTAAAGGAAGTAGGCAAAATGCCTAAAGCAAGCGCAAATAAAACAATGTTAAATCGATGATAGGAGAAATGGGAATATATAGAAGAAACTGCAGGCTGGACCAAAGGACTGATATCAGATATAAGAACCTGGATAAATAGAAGCTAAGGTGAGGTTGACTTTCCCCTCACTCAGATACTATCAAGTCATAGGTATTTTAAGATCTAAATCGTTTTCATCTAAGCGACAACAATGCTTACTATTATCTGGGACTCGCCGATAAACCAGAACAATGCGTAAGATGGGAATAATACAAAGAGAGTGTAGAACAAAAAGTTGGAAGACTATCACCGGATAACCTACTTCAATATATGCTAAGAAATGCTGGCGAGATATCAGTAAACTGGCCAGAAAAATGCTTAACGAAAAGAGTAGGGAAATAAAATACAGAGTCCAATAATGAGATCCACAGTACACTGACAGAGACACCGAAACAGGACTCGAACACCAAAACAATGATATAATACTGGACAGTAGTTCTAAATAGGTCTACAACCGTGTTTATAGAAGGAAAAAATTTATGGAAATGGACTGCAGTATTTAAGCATTAAGGGGGATATTTCATCAACTCTCATTGAGTTTGTCTGAATTCCATTCAAAATTTTAAGTATAGCTGATACCTCAGCTAAATGAAAATAAAATGGCACATTGGGATCAAGGTACAAGCTATTACTATAGAAATCAATTTTATTACTACAGATACATTTTGCGGAAACGTTCCAGGAAAATTATTAATATCATTAGGTTCAGATAAAGGTTTTGGAATACATATATTTTTTCTAGAGGTTATATTAAAATTTTTTAAAGCTGTGGGTTTTACGACTATATCCTTCTAAATACAATAAATCTAAATATCCTAATGTAAGTGTCCCTTTGTTTCATAAAAGAATTGAGATTTGTTCTTAACCAGAAGCTGTCTTGTAGTACGTGATTTTTTAATGGGATCGTAAATATTGAACAATAGCAGAACTAAGTCATAAATATTTTAATTTTATTACTTCAAATATTTTCATAACGAATATTATTCCATGATAAATTATGTAGGTATATTTCGCAAAAATCATTAAAATTTTTAAAATAATGAATAATTGTATGTTCAGCTAATTTTTTTTATTTATTTTTAAGGAACAATAAACAATTTTATGATCCAAAATGTCATCGGTAGGTATTGTACCGGATGCACTAACAAATGCGTTATTACTAACAAAAACCAGATCAAACTAGGTACAAGCATTGGCAGCACCCCTAATAGATTCATTCATTTTTTGCTGACACTAGTTTTCAAATAAAGTAGGTGAAGGTTACCAAGAGATTTATTTTTGCAAACCTTACAGACGTAATATCTAATTAAAGTTTCAAGAGTGATTGGTGATCAGTGAGCTTAAGGCCTGGTTGTACAATTACGACTTAAGCTTAGTTCATCGTTGAACCAAGCTCAAACCTTATTTTTAAAATGAAGTTTGAGCTTAGTTCAACGTTAAACTAAGCTTAAGCCGGAATTGTACAACCGGTTTTAAGTGTTACAATTTTTCTTATTAAAGTTTTATTTATTTCTTGTTATTTTCCTAAATAGTACTTTAAAAACATAAAATAAATTTGTTACTTAATAAATTATAAATACTCAAAAAAGCGGGAAGGTATCAAATTTAAGCAAACTTCAAAAAACTCTTACAACATTATATTAACACGTTGAGTGCCATCGTCCAGTAAACTGGACATACAAGTTCTTTATATATAGCCCGCGTCCAGTTAACTTGACGCAATTAAACAGCACGTTTATATACTTCGATTTGTTTGTGGGTTACGGGAATCAAATGAATTTGTTCAGTGCGGGCTATAGTCAAAGAATAAATCATAGATTTGACAATTTTAATAGCAATATCAGATCTGGCACAATATGGCAACAAGCAGTTCGAAAGACGAATAATTCCAGTCCGATCGCACTCTTGGTGTATGGACATGACATGCAGGCAGGCACGTCGTGTGAAATTTTGTTGTGGTGTTTGTTTATGCAAAGCTGTGAAAGTTTGTTGATTTTTCAAGATGTCTACGAGTGATAATTACGCAACTCCAAGGTAAGTCCTACCTATTATTATTAGTAATTACTTCTTGCCGACCAGGGTGATGAAAAGACAGCAGATTCCAATGGTGAAGAATGGAAAGATGAAGAAGAAGAGCCAATAGTGTTCCCGTTTACTGACGTTAAGGAAATCAATGTTAGTGACCTTTCGCCTAATCCAGGTTCAATAAATTATTTTATGCTATTTTTTGCAAAGGATATTTTTGAAGAAATAACGAAAGAAACTAAAAGGGGGGCAAATGCAGTATTTGCCTCCAAAAAAACAAGGTCAAGTAGAGAAAAAAAGTGGCAAGATATTTCTGTCGACGAAATGCGGAAATTTATCGGTTTGTATTGCCTATCTGGCACCGTTAAATTTTCCCTTTTAGCCAAGCAGTGGAGTCGCCATCCTTTATATTTTCATCCCGTATTTGGAAAAACTATGTCAAGAAATCGGTTCCAAATAATTCTAAAGGACCTTAGATTTGTAGATCATGCTACGATCGACGAGAATGATAAGTTGTTTAAAATTCGGCCTATTTTAGAAAAAATACTGCGAAATGGTAAACTAGTTTTTAGTCCTGGTCAAAACTTATCGATTGATGAAGCCATGATTGGTTGGAAAGGCAGATTATCTTTTCGACAATACATATCAAATAAGAGCCATAAATATGAGATAAAATTGTATGAACTAACAACTGATAATGGGTTTGTTCTTGACGTGATTGTTTACACGGGAAAGGGAACATTAGTTTCAGAGGATTCAACACACGCTGAAAGTGTGGTAAAAGAATTGATGAAAAATTACTTAGAAAAAGGACACACTGTATACCTTGATAATTTTTACACCAGTGTTGCGTTGGCTGAATTTTTACATAAGAAAAAATGGGTTTGGTAGAAACCATAAGGAAACTATGAAAGCCAAGTTAAAAAAAGGCGAAGCAGTTTGAAAAAGAAAGGGAACAGTTTCACTTACTAACTAGAAGGACAAAAGGAATGTTAGAATGATAAGTACTGCCCACAAACATTCTATGGTCGAAATTTAGGAGAGCTAATAACAAGAAAATAAAACCTGCATACGTTATCGACTACAATAAAGATATGTCGGGAATTGACCTATCAGATCAGATGATGGCTTACTACTCTACCCCTCGTAAAACCGTCATATGGTACCGCAAAATATTTTTCCATTTGATAGATTTGTGTATGTGGAATGCCTGCTACATATATAATCTTCATAAGGAGAAAAGTATTAGACTTTTAAACTTTCGGGAAGAAGTGATTATGAAACTTATCAATGACGACAATGAGCCACGCAATTTGCAAGTAGAAGATGAGGTCGAAACTAAAGGCAAATTTCACTATCTAGAGCCGAATCCTTCGACAGAAAAAGACAAATGCACAATGAGACAATGCCGTCAGTGTACAAAAACAAAAGCACAAAAGAAAACCAGATATTCCTGTCCAGTTTGTCCAGAAAAATCAGGTTTATGTGTTTATCCCTGTTTTAAGGATTGGCATGCACAATCTACTTGAGCGTTTTTTATGTAGTATTTAAGACAAACATGTGTTAGTACTATTATTTTTATTATGAATAAAGCTTAAATAGTAATCATTATTTTTGTAGTGAGAAGAATATTTATATGTCCAGTTAACTGGACAGCGGGATATATAGGGTAAAAGTATGTTCATAGCCCATTGTCCAGTTTACTGGACATCTACTGGCGACCTTGAAAATAGTCAAGGTTAGTTTACAAGACCATGAACATGCATTTATCGTTAAAAAAAATGATATAACCCAAAAGTTGGTGTTGGTTCCTCTGAGTCATTAATTGAATCCCACCATGACACTCAACGTGTTAACTAGAGGCGTCTGAATTTAAACCCGTTCTAAACTGACAACTTTAGGTTTAAAATGACAAATATCAGAATAATGTTGGGTTGCACAAATATTTTTAACCAGAATTAACTAACCAGCAAGTTTAACTGTGATATAACTGACATTAACAGGCATTATGAACTCACAATCAAAGGTGCCTGATTAGTAAATTAAAAATTAAGGTAACCGGGTGTCATGTATGTCGCAGTCAAACCTGCTGGTTAATTAATTAGTTTAAAAAAAATTTACGCAACTCGACATAAGTCAACTAACTTTTATGTTGTCAAAAAAATGTCCTTAAAACTTATAAAGAAAAAGTACACGTACTATGTTCTTTACTAGAACTATAACTATGTTTGCAATAACATCCCGGTAAAATTATTTATCGGAAAAAGGACTTAATTACATAAAAATCAAATCATATCAAATCAAATCATAATCA
The DNA here is from genome assembly GCA_935413205.1 of Polydrusus cervinus. Taxonomy (NCBI): domain Eukaryota; kingdom Metazoa; phylum Arthropoda; class Insecta; order Coleoptera; family Curculionidae; genus Polydrusus; species Polydrusus cervinus. The sequence goes on from OW284514.1 coordinate 53,023,024, forward strand.
TATTACAATAATGCCATGGTGAAAATATAACTGGGATAGACCTAAATATTTCGATGGTTTAAATTTGAAACCTTTTAGTGAATATGGGTGTAAAAAGAACTTTGAAATATACTTCTACGGTACCAGCCATCGATTAACATTTTTAATGAAATACCCTGTCAGTGACGGCTCGCGGTCTTAAATAATGGTGAAGAGCTAGGCATAGTGCGGGTGCTTAAACAAACATTGACTAAAAACCCGTGTAACAAAACGCCTCTCTTATCCTCATCTGTCCAACGACGGAATGGAGTTTCCAACAAATTACAAACTATGTCATTAATTGGGTTCATTTTTAAAACACACAACTAAGTAGGTATGTACGTACACTACTGAAATAACTGAAAAATAAAAACAAAACTTTTTAATCACACAGTAAATCACGTAAAAACGATATCTATAACCGTAGGTTTCGCGAAGCCTCAAAATAAATACCTTAAGGTTAGGCGAATTAATGCTAAAACAATGGTGCATACGACTGGTCTATTTTTAAATTGTGCTGTTTGAGTGACTGATGTCACGTAACCATAGCAACGGTAAATATAAAAGCCATGTTGGGCGTTGGGTCTTCACTTGCTTTGAGCGGGAACGGACACGGTCGGCTGGGGCGCGCCAAAATGACCGAGTGTTTATAATTATTGTCCCCCCCCCCCATAGTTACCCGTGACCCTATTATGCAGAGCTACATTCGAATTAAATTAATATTATTAATTCGAACATAAATTTTTTTCAAAGACTAAAATGGTAGAAAAACTTTCCTCCTGGTTTTATTTTTTTTTGTGACGAGCTACTTCACCTGACGAGCCGCCACTGTACCCTGTTGAGCTGAAAATTTGTAGTCAGATATTTCATAGCAAAACAAGGCTAATTTCCATAATGAGAGTTATTTTAACGTCTGCAAGCAACGCAATGTTTGGGAAAAATATTAGAAAAGTTAGTTTTGAAAGCAACGCGAGTCACGTGACTATACTATACATGCATACGTCATTTTTTAATCTTGGGTAAACAAGAACTTTCACCAAAGTGAAATATGACTTAAGCCGATAAATAAAAATAAACTAGTTTGAAATAGACTTTCTTGCTAATAATGTATAATTTATTTAAAAAAGAAACTAGCATCTAAACATCCATAAACACAGGTGTATGTCGAATTGTACAACGATTTTTAATAATATGAACTAACCAGCATCTTTGACTGTAACATATATGACATTGGCAGTAATATTTTTCTCACATTTATAGTGGCCCGGTTATTTAATTTTTAATTTACTAATCAGGTTGCTTCGATTGTGAGTACATAATGCCTGTCGATGTCATTTATATCACAGTCAAACTTGCTGTTTAATTAATTATTGTTATAAATCTTTGTGCAAACCAATATTAGTCTTTTAATATTACACGATTTTAGTAAATTATATATATTAACCTGAAGAAATTTGATTGACAGCGAGGTGCAATTATATTATGTACTTCGTTACATACGCCATTCTGAATTGTTTAAATTAAATTATTAAATATTTATTTTCTTCTTGCTTATTACCTAAAAACATCTTTGCTCTGCAGTTATGCTATGATTCTTGCCGAATGTGTCTATGATATGAAACTGTCACACAATGACAATCGTGTTATAAATTTGTATTTGCCGCACTTAATATATTGTAACTAAACTGGTATGGTAAACAAATCTTTGCTTAATTTATACAAAAATAATTCGGTTTCTTTCTAAAAATAAAAATAATGGACTGTAACAAAAAAATAAAAGAGCAGTTAAAACTTACTTTATGTTAACGATATCTGCAAAGAGTATTTTCATAAAATTGAAGAGCAAAATATATTTTTTATTACAGGCACTAAATGTCATTATTTAATTGCACACATATGATCTAGAACTAGTTCTTCTTTCATACAAATAACTAATAAATCGCGCACATGTTGCTGTTTACGCGTATTACATTAAAACTCGCTTGTGTTGAAATGGAAGTTTGAAACAAATTATTGTAATCTACTATCTTTTCATTAGAGTCATTCGGGGAAATTGGGGTCAAGGAAATATGCTCAGCTAGGCCGTCAGTAACTATGCTTTGTAGGCGTGATACTCAAAGTATTCTCAGTGACTGATGAACAACCCAGTACGTCATAACAGAGGCGGTCATATTAACTCTTTGAGGGGGGTGGGGGGGCATGTCAAGTACTTATTCTTATTTCTTATTATACTAGTAACTTGTAACTAGAATTGTTTAATTGTAAGTAAGACCCACTTCCAGTGGCGTAGCCAGAAAATATGCTCGGGAGTGGGAGGGGGGGGGGTGAATCAGTGGGCGTAAGTAGGACATTTTTTTTTCTGGAGAGGGAGAGTCGTAACTGCATGTATTTCGCGATATCGTATCTATTGAAAAAGTCGAAAACGCGCCGCAGGCGAAAAATTTTCAGGGCCACGCCCAAAGTTCGATTAAAATTCACCTAACTACTATCAAATTTCCAAAATTAAATTATTACCTCTCCCCCTCTGCATGGTTGAATTAAATTTGTTTTTATAAATGTTTTTTTTAATTTTTTTTTGATATTCCTAGCTTTATACAGGGTGGGGACTTTAACTGGAGTAAATTCGATATTATTAAATGCTGTGTTGTCATGTCTCAGAAACTAGTGAAGATAGAATTTTGTTAATTTGGGATTTTACTAAATTTGACACGCCCAATTCACTGCAATAAAAATAAATTGGACATTCCATTTAAAATAACAAAATTACTACGTGTAGCGTAAAGCTGAGAAATCTGGCAACTGCGCCGACATCATAATCCAATTCCGCGCACTCCAAAACCCTCACATACCTAATTTTGTTGGCGCAACTTCAGCAGTTTTAATAATATCAAATTTATTTCAGTTAAAGTCCCCACCCTGTATATATATAAAAAAACATTTTTTATATTTGTGAAAAAGATGAATATTGGTGTCGATCCAAAATATTAACATAAGGCGTATGCATAACTCTAACCAGCGTTTTCGGGATCGGCTTATCATGATTAAAAATAAAGTAATTATCTCTCACCGCACTAAAATTGATTATTTTTTTATAAATCATATATTTTAGGAGCGTAGATCTAAGAGCAGTTTTTGATGCAAATGCTTAGGTTTTTAAATACTCTTTCTTAAGTGCCGTTTTATATTTTCATAATAAAGCATTCTCGTTTCTTCCCGCACCATTTTTTTTATTATAAATTATCACACTTCTTCCATAAAATTTTTTTGAATTATAGTACATTATGATATTAGGAGAATAAGAGTTACTTTATGTGCTGAGCGTGGAAAGCTTGTCTGACTCACTGCGTTCGTCAGACAATCCATGCAAAGCACATAAAGTATCTTATTCTCCGAATATCATATACTATTTTTTCTTCAAACGTGCATCATGTTATAAATTAAATAAAAGAAAACGAATTTTTAATGAAAATTACATGATTGAATTTTCAACTTATTTCACGGTATATTCCCTTTTTGGTATCGTTATCATGGATACGTACTTATTTGGCATCTATCAAAACTAATATTTCAATATAATGTATTTATACTCCTAGTCATATAAATGAAATTTAATGTCATTGAGATACGTCACATAAGTTATCACTTATATGACGTTTGAAGAAAACAATTTTTAATTTAATTTTTCTCTTTAAAAATAAATACCTAAATGTTTTTTTGTTGTAAAAATTGTATTGCATTGGGTTATATTTTTGTTGATTTAAAATAGCTCTAAAAAAGGGAAAACGGAACAGACAAGAGTACCTATATAATAGAAAAATACTATAAATACTATTCTTTTTACTCGATTTCCTATAAAATTGCATCATAAATCAATAAAACGATATGCATCCGAAACCTTAATCTCTATATAAAACAGGAAATCTACAGTAAAAATTCGGTATTTCTATTTTTACTGTTGGCAAACAAAACTTTTTTTATTTTGAAGAAGTAGTCCAAATTTTTTTTTATAATTTCGGAAATCTCTTTAAGTAAATGTCCATATCTAGTGCCTAAATATGCTGCTGCATCAACAAGGTGGGTTGGGTCAGGCTTACTACCATGGAAGGAATGCACGTACTAAAGTGATAAACACTTATAGAATCGTTTTGAAAGCGACTTTGTATGTCTGAGCGGGGCTCTTATAATGTAGATCGACGCACAGAGGTTAGCATAGTTACTATATGAACTCCCCTGCGTCATAAATACGGTAATAAAATCGTATGAATTAAATCGAAGAACTATGGTCAAAACAAAATCTAATATCATAAATATTATAATAGATGAGCTTAATATCCCGATGTACGATTTTCTAAAAGTTTTGAATTAAAAATTTAAGTCTATTACAAAACCGATTTTTTCCAGACACTTAATAGACCATTTAAACGTACTTTGCACGATATTTTTTCAATAACCTATACATACATAATATGTAAGTTTTAAGCATATCTTCATTAGAAGGAGAAGCAGGTAAATCCATTTTTTAACTTGAAACCCCAAACCCTAAAAAAGCCTTGGTAGAAAATATCAGCACCCCCCGAACATATTTTCTGGCTACGCCACTGGAACAAATTAAACCTTATATTTCGTATTAAAAATCTCGTTTTAATTTGTCAAGTTAAGCAAATGCAGATGAATTGAAAAAAAATAATTTTTAATTCACTTTCTAAACAAAACATCACATCGGCTTGTATAATTAGCAAACTATATTTAAATAAATGAACTTAATGTTTTAGTTCATTATTTGTTAAATAAAAAATGTTTTTTTTACGAATTTGTGAAATAAAATAATGGTCACAATATAACCAAAACGTTACACTCGTACATTTCCACAAGCCTAAGGTAATATTAAGATGTAGTATTGTTTTCAAACAAGCAATCAGGCAAAAATAGTGCATCTCTAAGTTTTTTAAAATAATTACTATGATCAAGAAAAACAAGTTAAATCCATGTTTTCAAATCACAATAATTTCTATCGAATATATTTTTTCTCTATAGCCTATTTCAGAAAGGTGTACTGTAATAAAATGGAAAATTCCGTCCAGTTCGGCTCACTTTCGGTGTCGGCCATAGGCGCAGGTAAATTTTGTACATTAAATTAATTAACTAACCAAAAAAAAAAGAAGATAATTTGATACAGAAGGAACTATTAGCTATAGAAAATTTACAAAAACATCGTTTTATGAAATATGCTGTGGAAGATATAGCTGAAAACATAGTGTAACTGTGCTACGCATACCGCCATATTATTGCGAACTAAATCCTATATAATTTATATGGGAGCAAGTGAAAGGATTTGTAGCAAGATATAACACGACATTCAAAATGAAAGACGCTAAGCTACTGTTTGATTAAGCCATTAAGGAAGTGACACCAGAAAACTGGCGAAAAGCAGTCCATCATATAATTAAAGAAAAGGAGAAAATGTGGGATCTTGACCACCTGATCGATCGGACCGTCGACCCATTAATTATAACGTTAAGAGGAGATGGCAGTTCCTCAGATGACAAAGAATATTAAAATTTTTTATAATTTAATTTCTGCATAATGTATTTTTGCCATTTTGTATTTTTTTTTATGTTTAATAAAAAATAATTGTACCTAATACAATGTACATAATGCACGCCTTTGTCACATAATTTTCAGTGTTTGTGAATGGATAACAATAGGCAAAACCCATAAATTGACCCAAACCCGGGTGGTACTACCTGCACTTGATGGAAATAAAGAATTTTGCAATGAAATCAATGCAAAATTATGAAAGTGGCCTTAATATTCGTCGGGTCACTATGTAGTCCCTTTGCATATCTAATGAGCTTTTATTACTCTACACGTTTTTGAAATAGACTATACACTTTCCTAATCTTGCGTTCTTAACTTAGGCTTTATTGACTGCATTTATTATGACAATTCAAAAAGTAGCTTTAATTTAAGAAAAATCCTGTCCCTCATAGCAAAAAGCCTAATTTAACATCCCCGCTATAGTTTAGCAAACCATTTACTCTTTGGACTCATTTATTCTTGATGACTCTACTACAGTTCGGACCTGCTGACCTTAACCAGTAGAATTCCCCACCAGACAAGCGACTATTTTTACATAAATAATGTAAATTAAAATTATTATTCTTGCAAGAGAGTCAATTTATTTATAATACTGGTTAAATAACAATGGTAAGTATAAATTGACACATAAAAAATGAGTCCCCAAAATTTCCAAGTTTGATTAGTATGAACTTTCTTTGAACTGATTTCAGATTCTTCCGTCACTTGTGATATTCGCAGCTTTAATCCATACCATTTATTCAAAAACAACTGAAGTTGTCGAATTTATTTTAAAATGTATTAGTTTAATAAGTAATAAGGCAATAATTTTTATACATTTTCTTTTGTGCTGTTAACAAGCGCCCAGAAAGACATTTCAAAATTAGTTGTAGGCGTTTGGCTATTACAAAATATTACTAAATAAGATTTATATTTGGTTTCACCGAAGAGCCAATAGTTTAATAGTAGTTTGTACAACAAGAGTGGATCCCTGTGTGAAATAACCCGCACTTTTTAATTAATTTAAATTAAAAAATTTAAATTTTTGAGCATTCACTTTTACTAAATTCAATTACCTGGCCTTGTCAGAATTTTGATTTTAAGTCTGTTATGTTAGTTTTCATGATCTGTGTTCGTATCTTTCTGTTTGTAAAATGACATATTTATATTGCAATTATTTATTTATTCCAGTTTAGTACACAACAATATGTATACCGGGTGTCCCATTATGGATGGCCACCGGCCGTATCTCGGAAACTACTGGGCATAGAAACTCGGAAAAAAAATGATCACTAAAGTGGCCATGAGACAATCCTGGAAATAAGTTCCGCATTTTGCCACAAGAGGGCGTAATTGAAAAGTAAATTTTAAAATTTTATCTCCGAAAATTCCACATTCGGATATATCTTTGATAACACCGTTAAAAAGCTTGAACAATTATGCATCATTTTTGTCTCATGTTCATTGGCGTACCGGCTTTAATAAGAGGGGGGAAGCTGTTGAAAGTGTAATCATTTAAATCGCTGTAACCTATATCGAAAAGTATGAAATTTGCTAGAAAAAATATTAAAACCGCAGCTCGATATCTCCGTTCGTTTCAGCGTTATCGCCAAAAGAATAATTTTTAAAACTTTAAATGAAGAAGCGGTAATATATTTTTCAGAAAAAAAGTGGGACGCCACTGATATTTTTCCATGTGGATATTATTTCTGATTTGGCTGGTCAATTCTGCATGAAAATGGTCTCTTGCGTTTTTCTCCTAAGACACACGGTTCTTAATTAAAATAATTAAATTAAATTAGCTCTACTAATTGACCAGCCTAATCAGAAATAATATTCACATGGAAAAATATCAGTGGCGTACCACTTTTTTTCTAAAAAAATATATAACCGCTTCTTCATTTAAAGTTTTAATAATTATTCTATTGGCGATAACGCTGAAACGAACAGAGATATCGAGCTGCGGTTAATATATTTGTTCTAGCAAATTTCATCTACTTTTCGATTATGGTATCATAATTATACCGTATGATTTATTTTTTCGGATTAAAATAAAAAAATGTGTTATTTTTACAAATTGCGCCCTCTAGCATTTTTTTTAGAACTATTATGGACAACTAAATACGATTGGTGAAAGTGCATACATTTCTCTTCCAAACAAGCTTAAGTTTACTAAAATCGGATAAGTCGTTTATAAGTTACAGCGATTTAAATGATTACACTTTCAACAGCTCCCCCCTCTTATTAGAGCCGGTACGCCAATGAGCATGAGACCAAAATGATGTATAATTATCCAAGCTTTTTAACGGTGTTATCAAAGATATACCTTAATGTGGAATTTTCGGAGCTGATATGTAAAATTTTAAAATTTACCTTTCAATTACACCCTCTTGTGGCAAAATGCGGAACTTAAAAACTATTTCCAGGATTTTCTCATGGCCACTTTAGTTATCATTTTTTATCCCCGAGTTTCTATGCCCAGTAGTTTCCGAGATACGGCCGGTGGCCTTCCATAATGGGACACCCGGCATATTATTTGATATGTCATTTGTCCAAGTTATTATTTATTTTTGCCAACCCCTCCCCCCCTCCATCTATAACTACGTCCATGCAAGCGACGGAAATTGATTTACTTCTTGGTGACGACTTTGTTTTTGTTTATGCTTTATTTTTTAACCTTGATGTTTCCTTCTGGTGACGATAATTAGTGGGATTTAACATTTTTATCTCCAAGTATTTTATTTTTGAAGGAAAATATTTCAACTTTTTTCACTAGAATATTAGGAGAAAAGATCGGATTCAAATAGTATATGAAACAAAACACAGAGAAGATTCAGAAGCACGATGCCCAATGTAGAATGGACCAAAATAATAATATTTTTTGAATATTTTATGCATTGGAATAGTTATAAAAAATTGCCTTTTTTTAAACAAAAGTTTATTTTGGAGTTTTTGATTGTGTGACGTTCTCTACCCTCTACTAAAGCTTTAAAATTTTTCAAAACAGGAGAAATAAATTTCCATTTTAAAGTACGACCCAATATTTTGGAATTAATAGTACAAACATACATTTTATTTAGAATTTTGCTGTTGTAATAAGTTTCTTGACCTCTCTCCACCATCAATATTTTAAAAAATCAGATATTTTGTTGGTTATTTATAAAAGATCGATTCAGTGTCGTTAGTATAACTTGTTATTCCCTTCCTTCACAAACCCATTACAAAAAATACCAGCGAAAAGCTCGCAGTGACGGATTACAGAATTTCAAGTTTTACACACACAAAAATTGCCATGAAGAAACAAAAAATAAAATGAAGACTTCTTCAAAATTTAGCCACGCTATATTTTTTTGAATTTAAAAAAAAAATTATTGCTTTTCGGCTCCTTTTTACTTTTTTCATTTGTTCAATAAATATGAATTTTGTTTTTATATTGTTAATAACTTTTTTTAATTATGAACCGATTTTATTGATTTTTATCTTATTTAACAGAGGATTGACCAAGAGAGACCGCTAATGTCATATATTTGACATTTTTTGTTAAAAAAAAAATGGGGGCCACACCTCAACTTGGTTAAACTTTAAAACTCGCTGGAACTTTTTTGAATAGCACTGTATACATTTACATGCAAGATTCTAAAATTTTAAACATTTTTAAACAGAATAAGACGTGTTTGATCGAAAGAGAAGGCTTAATCAGCCTTAACTAGAACTCAGAAGCAGCCAAGCTGCCTACCTCTCATGTATCGAATAAATCACCGACAACAATGAGCTAAGTGGAGAGTCTAGAGGATCAATATGCTAACTGAACATCGAACGTGTTACATTGCCAAGCCAGATCACTGATGAGCACCCAGAATCAGAAACAAGGATGACCTCACATTTCATTTTAAGTGAGTCAAGGAATGTTACCATTAAATTAAATGACAGGCTGGCCCGGGAACCCGGATGTTTGTTTATGGCTGGGGGTATGGAGCTCATGCCACATAGTCGTCTGTTACCAAGGAGCAACTGGCGGTTGTCTGGTGCCGAGAGGGGAATCACCCCTGCACTCTCGAACATGCAACACTATAATCTTTTTAGTCCTTGCCCAGAGTTCCACAGGTCCTTTACCTGGCTCACCGTTTTTTGTCCTTGCGACAGTCGAGCTAGGCTGCCGCTGAACGAACTAAATCTTTCAAGACAACTATTGGCTTTAACTAAGCTCACCAAAAGCCGACCCAGTCCGGACCCTTAAAGGGAGGTCCGTGAGTGTGGAGACTGATACCTTCCATGACGATGATGAATAACGCCAGTTGTCAGACGATTGACCATCTATAGGTGCAGACGCTTTGCGGGCCGCGGCCTCAGGATGGTCGCGCGTCTCTGATGAGTCCCAGTAGGACGAAACAGGATTGAGATGTTAATGGAAGAAGACAGGGAATACCATTGTTAGCAGTGATTCATACGACCCATAAACTGCAATTCCCCACTGACAAGGACAGGGGACAGCGGGTAATAGATGAAGGGGTGCACAGCGTGCAAACCCCGGGCGCTCAGCGCCGTGGAGAGCTACAAAATAAACTAATATTTACCGATAGGTACGTCCGTCGGGTTTTGAGGTCCATGGCCAGCTTGTCATTTAATTTGATGTTAACATTCCTTGCCTCACTTAAAAAAAATGTAAGGTCATCCTTGTTTCTGATTCTGGGAGCTCATCAGTGATCTGGCTTGGCAATGTGACACGTTCGATGTCCAGTTATCAGAATAAGAGGTCGTGCACGCACAAAAATAGCTAACATATGACAAAATAAAGGCATGTATGTTTTAACATTTGATTTCGATTTTTCTTATCATTATTTTTTTAAATCAAGTCAGCGATGATAAACATTGCTTATTTTGTGTTGGTCGTTGCTCTTTGCGTTTTTGACTTTTTTGAAAAATGTGATTTTCTTATACTGTATAGCAGGAAAATTTCGTTAAACTTCACTAACTTTAAATCCTCTTAACATCAAATTAAAAAAATTTATTTTAAGGATTTTAAAGCAGAAAGGGATACGAATTTGGATCAGTCTTTGAAGCACAAATAATTTCCATTATTAGGTCCGTTGTAAACCACTTTTCAGAAAAACACTCGGGGAATTCTGAAAATAGTATAAATTTACCTTTGTCGTTTTGTGTTAATTAGACAAGGAGTTGCGTTCAAGCGTTTAGAACGTATTTTTTATTAAGCCCATTTTGGGACGCCTGTCTTTCATACATGATTGTCAGTACTTGATTTATAACTGTCACTTATTTGTTCATTTTCAGTGTTAAACTTAAGTATTCAGTGGAAAAAGCAACTCGACATAGTGTGTGTAAATTAGAAATGAATAAAAAGAGATAAAGTATGCCCATTGCAGTTGCAATGCTATAGTAAAAACCCACCAATCATTTTGGCGATTGCTATTTTTACAATACAAAGGCTGAAGGTTATTCTAAAGAAGAAAAACTCAAGATCGACTATCCGAATTTGCCTTCCGCGATAAGACTCTTCTTCACGATGCAGACCTACCAGTACCGACTGCACCTTTAGATTGGCAAAGTAGTGTTTTGGGAGACAATGAAGATAATAACATAGCATCAGATAGCTTCGAAGAACAGTGTACCGACCCCAGTTTTACTCCAGGTCTCAGTTCTAGCGAACCACATTTAATTGTTCACAGTGAGTTAAATAATTGTACGTGATTTGGGGTGTCAAAGGAGTAGATGTTACGAGCCAATGAAACAAAAATTAAGACTTTTAGGAAAAGAAATGCTTCATTTTACAATGTGGAAAATTCGGTATGTGTATGATATCGCTTAATGCAGGAACATAATATCGAGCATCCTCCTTGTGAATGGTGCTTGTTCATAGACTCATCGAAATAAAGTTTAAAAACTTTGTTATTATATAATGGAAATTTAAAACTATCTATACCGGTTACCCATTCGATAACAATAAAAAAACCTATGAATATATACACATCCTTAAAGTAATCGACAACCCCTACAAATGGCAAATATTTGAGGACTTAAAAGTTTTTGCGATTTTAGTGCGACTTCAGGGAGGATTTACAAAATATTGCTTTGTTTGTGGGACAGTCGTGCAGTGAATGAACATTATGTGATGAAAATTTGGCCGGAACGGAGTGAATTTCAAAAGGAATTTAAAAATTTTTAGGTAACAATGTAAACTACGAACAACTTGGTTGCTGAATGTTTATAAAAATTATTTTTCTTCATTATTATTTTTTCCTAAGAATTTGCCACATCCAAGACGAAAAGTTATCCGGACAATGGAAATTCGGTATCAAGGACGATAGGATCCAGTCATGATGGGTAATTATTACTTTGATTTTTGAAGAGAGAAGATGTGATCCTCCATAAAACGAAAACATAGAATTAGTGGGTTTCAAATAAATATTTTTGATGTAAATATAAATTATAGATATAGTCGATGTACAGGATTAAAGAACTTGTAAAATCGGATTGTCAATAAATATTAAACGGTAACGTTCTACATGTGGTTTGTTTAATGTAACAAGAAAATCTTTGTGTTACAATAAAAAAATATTTTTTTAAAATTTTGTGTAAATATTAATTATACATTTTCTAAAAACTATGAGGATTTTATTTAAAATGCCTTTATACAGATATCTTAAAGATAGTGGGATATAGACATTTTTAAGATGTTAGGTTTTACAACATTGGACGTCTTAAAGAAGCCTGGTAAAACGATTTAAAGCGAAACAGGACATCTGTAAACGAATGAATATCTTAACGAGACATCTTTAAGACGGCTTTAGGATGTTTTTGTACCTACTAAAATAAGATTTTTTTAACTAAAATTATGACTAATTAATTTGTATCCAAACAGGACTACACTCCAAAAATGTTAGTCTTTTGCACCTATTCAAGCGTCGATCAGGAGACATTGTACATCAAAGAAAAACTTATATTGAACGATTTTCATCAGTGCACCCATTAAAATTAAAATTTATTTTTTTTAAAGTCGTGTTAGTGAAGTGAGATGTCAAATGAAAAAGGTTCGTCAAATGGTATGGAATTCAATTCAAACATTATTGTGTCAGAAACGACAAGATGTATCAAACATTTACCACGGTAAATCGTAAAAGAATGTTTTAAAAAACGCACTGTATTTTAATACAATACATCGACAAATTGGCATTACAAACATTTCTCATTTTGAAAAATTACATCGTGACAGGAAAATTAGTTAATATTGTTTCCCTTAAGAGCTCATTACCGCATTACAAATTAAAACATTTAAAAAAAAATTCTCCGCTGCTTGCTTCTTCAAATTGGGAAATTCGTTTTACTTCAATTTATGTTCCTTGTTCAGAAATACAGGGTTGCAGAAAATGTGTTTGGAAATTTAGACAGGTTATTCTACTTGCCAAAGTAAAAGAATAATAATAATAATAATAATAATAATAATAATAATAATAATAACCCCAACGCTTACCTGGGGAGACATAATTAGGTGGCTAAGATTATCCACAAGGAACTGGCCCATAAACTAGGGCTAAGGGAAAACCTCCCACCATACTACCAATACTCACCCGAGCCAGTCCTTGAATCCCCTGAATATCTCTTATATTGGGACAGGCCAATAATAACGGATAGAACAGTAGACCACAACCGTCCGGATATTCTTCTCATCGAAAAAACCACCAAGAAAGCTTTCATAATCGACATAGGTTGCCCACTAACACACAACCTCTCTAAAACCGAATCGGAGAAGAAGACCAAGTACTCGAATTTGGCTATAGAGATTAAAAATATGTGGAAGCCTTATAAAATAGACATAATTCCGATCATAATATCGGTGGAGGGAGCTATGACGAAAAATTTCAAGCCCAACTTGGAAAAACTGGGCCTATCAGGTTATTTATACCAACTAATTCAGAAAAGCGTCATCCTCCAAACATGCCATATAGTACGGAAGTTTCTAAACAGTACAGGTTAAGATAAATTTCTTCTCTGTACTGTAAATAATACCAGCAATACCAACAAAAAGCTGTGAAAACTAACATTGAGAAAAATAATAATAATAATAATAATAATAATACAATTGGGCGATATTTAGCCCGTAGGGCTATTCTTACATATAAACCGAGATATAAACTAAGTAAGTACGAAAGATATTCAACATAACTAAATACTAGATACAACTAGTCTGACTATAACTAAATAGTACCTGTAATCAAGCAAAAAGTGTAAAATTAAATATTAAATAACCCACCCACATATTGACGCTCGGCATGCCCGGCAAACCATAAATATAATAAAAGTAAATAAAAATGATATGACAAAAGCACCATACTGCAAGGAAATCCATTGAAATGAAGACTTAGGCAGCTAAAAATTCCAACATATAAAGTTTTTTTACTTTAATCTTAAATGACAGGACTTAAAGTCAGGGTCAATGCTATTATACAATTTCACAGAGATATAGGACAAGCACCGCTGAAATATAGCAGTTTTATATTTAGGGATTGATAACATACCTCGGGACCTAACTGAAACTTTATGCAAGTTGGATCTAAAACAAAGTTTTCTTCGCAGGTACAAAGGTGTACTGGCTAGCAAAAGACGATGTGTAAATGTAAGCAAATGTACTTTCCATATTTTGTCCATGGGCAGCCTTTCCAAGATTTTTAAATTTGCAGATATTGAACCATATTTTTTAAGGCCAAAAACGAAAAATCTACAACAATTCCTTTGCACCTGTTGTATTCTGTGCCTGGTAACCACATCCAAACAAGGCCCGTATATTACACTACCATAGTAGAATATTGGAAAAACAGTAGATTCACACAACATTTTCCTAAGTCTATAATTGAGAAAATGTCTATTGGCATATAATGTTCTAATTGCACAATAAGAACGCCGTAAAAGTCCAGAAACATGCTCTGAAAAGCGCAAATTTGAATCAAATATTACACCTAAATTTCGAGCAGATCCTTTGTGTGGAATTTTTTCATTGTTTATTATGGATTAAAACCACTATCCAATAGTAACCTTCGCTTTTTGGCATTTCCAAAAGGCATAAAAAAATTATTTGCATTAATAGTCAGATTATGAGATTTTGAATAGTTATAGAAGTCACAAAAATCTAAATCTTATTACCGCCCATCAAAGTTCATATTTTTTTCTTATTTTACATACAGCAATTCTTTCTTGACCAATAAAATTGATGTTTGCATAGAGATTTTTGGCGATTTCTTATATTCTGTTACAAAAATGTTGTCCTACTATACCACCTGAAAATAATATTTTATTTGTCGCATGCCATTTTAGATTTGACAGATTTTACAGAAATGAATAATATGTGGCATTAAAAATAATAAAATACTAAATAAAAAAGAAAGGGATTACTCACAAATTATAATTAATATTATTAGCTTTGTTTTATAGTTATCATAAAAAACAATGTAACATAAATTTTAAACCCAGCTATATTTTAGATCGTAAATGTCCACTAAGAATATTGCCAAACTCGCGTGGGTTTGACCCTCTTGGATGCTAACTTTTGCACAATTCTATCTTTATGGATGTCTGGAGCATAACTTAAGATGTATACAAAATTCTAGCTTTCTATCTTTAGTAGTAAGGTCTGGGTATTGATAAATGACAGGTATGGTTATGTTTTACCCCTTAGGGGTAAAATTCCAACACGAAAATAATTATTAATTAAAAAATTCAATTTTTATTTATTTATTTATTTAATACTCAACAGGTATAGAAATACCCAATTACGAGTAGGAGACTTAATATCTAAGAGTATATAATTATCAATACTATAATTAAACAGCTAAAATCAACACTTTTTTGAGTTCTTTTAAACTCATATGAAATAAATCACAATCTTTTTGAATATCATTAAACAATCTACACATGACATTAAGTGGTGCATTATTAAAATTATTGGTGCTTGCAGATTCCAAATAAAATGTAACAGGATTTCTTGTTCTATATAACGGAATATTAAAATTAATCAACGATAGTAACTTAGAATCATCAATTTGATTATATAATAATTTGAAAAGGAAAACTAATGAAGAATTACTTCTTCGGTTTTCCAAACTTTATAGATTATATTTTTCCTGAGTAGAATTTTAGATATAGTTATGTCATATGTTTTTGTTTCCCTGTAATATAAAAATCTTAAAAAAATTGTTTTGTACCTTTTCTATACAGGGTGTTTTTTAATTAAGTGCCGATGCTTAAGGTTGTGAATCTTTAGGTGATTTTAAGAAGAAAAGTTAATATTAACATATGTCCTCAGCTCATTAATTTTTATTTCAACAAAATATCGAAAGCTGTCTCAATGAATCGAAGAAAAAAATCGTTTTTTTGCTTTTACTTTTGTATGCAAAAAGCGTGCATCATACGAAAGTAGGTCTAAGAACCAAATTTGCTCAAAAATAAATGAGGATTTTAAATATAAGTTTGGTTTTTAGAAAAATCATTGGCGTATCATTTTTTTCTTAAAAAATATTCAGTTCCAACCCCGTACGGACGTCACTGGTAAAAATTTTAAAAAAAATCTTTTAAGTCAAAAAATGCTCCTTAATGATTAGGAGGTGTGTACAGAATTTCATAAAAATATCTAAGAGTAATATAATAATTATGATAAAAAAGTGATATTTTTTTAAAAATGTTAACGCCCTGTAGCTCAAAAATGAAGAGCTTTAGGACATATGTTAATATTAACTTTTCTTCTTAAAATCACCCAAGGATTCACAACCTTAAGTATCGGCACTCAATTAAAAAACACCCTGTATACATATAAGTAATGTGTCTGTAAAGGGTGTAAAGGGGATGAAGTAATGATGCACAGAGTGATCTTTAAGAACTGAATTTATTTTGTTGTAAATTGTTTGTGAAGGCATGGATTTGCATGTGTATAAAAACATTGTTTATTTTATTTTAATACCTGTTTGTTGGGTATTTCTAGTTCAGGTTAACCTAGAGATAACTATACTAAGTTAACCATGACATCTCCCTTCTTATAAAATGCTTAATCTAAAAATATTTTATACTTAGTATTAATGCATTTAATTTACCAAATACTTATAACTATCTACCAAATACTTAACTATCTTACTAGTGAAACTAACAAGAGCATCGTCTACCACTTAATTTGAAGTCGCTGAGGTTGTTTAACATTTCTACCAAATCTTGTTTGCAATGGTGTGCTCGTATTAGTTTCGCATGCAGGAGAATTTTTATTTCCATTGTCAGAAATCCAATCTTCATCATCTGATTCTAGTCTATTAAAATTAAATTGATTTAAATCTGAGCATTTATTTATGATGAATTTTTTATTTCTAACTATGGGTTTTTGAGAGGAGCTTGTTTGAATATTATACGATCTGGGTCTTACATTTTTACCTAAGATTTTACCTGGTATATTTTTATTTCCCGATCTCATAAAAACACACTGACCTGGTTTGAAATCTGGTAAACTTTTTGCGTGTTTATCATGATAAGTTTTTTGTTGTTTTTGTCTTTGCTTGAAAATGTTCTTAACCTTTTGTGTTTTTATGTTAACGGGCATTAGTTTTTCATTAGTGACAGGCAAAATACTTTTTAATTGTCGGTTATATAATAGTTGAGCTGCAGATGGTATATTATCACTTATAGGCGTATTTCTTAATTCTAAAAGTGCTAAATAAGGGTCTGTTTTTGACAGTTTACATTTTTTAAAAGTATTTTTTACTGTTTGTATAGTGCGTTCTACTAACCCGTTGGATTGGCTATGATAAGGACTTGATGTTTTATGTGTAATCGTCCACTGTTCACAAAATTGTTTGAATAATTTTGAAGAGAACTGTGGCCCATTATCTGAAAATAGAGTGTCTGGAATACCTTTGTTTGAAAAAATTTTCTTTAGTTTATTAATTGTATTTTCTGACGTTTGGTCTTCCAGTCGCTCTACTTCGAAAAATTTAGAAAAGTAATCAACTAAAATTAAATAGTGCTTAGAATCAAATTCAAACAGATCCAATCCCAGTTTTTCCCATACTCGGTCTGGAAGTTTATCTTGTTGTAGCGGTTCTTTTTGATTTGCTCTTGTGTATGTTGCACAAGCTTGACAATTAGCAATAAAGTTGTCAATGTCACGTGACATTCCAGGCCAGTAAAGTATTTCGCGTGCGCGAAGTTTTGTTTTTTCTTTGCCCAAGTGACTAGAATGTAATTTGTTTAACATTTCTTTTCTTAATTTTTTTGGAATAATTAGCCGTGAATTTTTAAAAAGTAGTCCTCTATGAAAAGAGATTTCATCTCTGAATGCAAAATATACCTTAATGAGGTCGTTTAACTTTTCTTTATTTTTTGGCCACCCGGTTTTTACCGCTTGCATGAGTTCCTTCATTTCCAAGTCGGTTTTTATTTCATTTTTTATGATTTCAAGTTTTTGATCGCTAACTGATAAATTTTCTACAATCAAACAAACTTGAGCTTTTAAATTTTGTTCCAAGTTTACGTCAAAATCGGGATCAATAAAATCAAATTTTTTTATTCTTGAATCATGAGCTCTTGACAACGCATCTGAAATAGCCATTTTAGACCCGGGTTTATAGATTAAATTTATGTCATATTTTTGAATTTGAATCAACATACGCTGTAACCGAGGAGGACAAACGTTTAAGGGTTTTTTCATTATCGTTGTCAATGGCTTATGATCTGTTTCTACCGTAACGTTTTTTCTACCATAAACAAACTGATGAAATCGATTAAGACCAAAACAAATAGCATACATTTCGCGTTCTATTGGTGCATAAGCTTTTTGAGTATCGGTTAGAGCTTTTGAAGCATAGTAAACCGGAAGGTTATTTTGGAGTAAAACAGCGCCTACAGCATTTTGTGATGCATCTACTGAGACGGTTACATTTTTATTTATGTCAAAAAATTGTAAAATTGGTTTAGAACACAGAACATTTTTTAAGGTTTCAAAACTTTTTTCATGATGATTTTCCCAATGCCAGGGTACGTCATTTTTTAAAAGATTTCTTAGATGTTCTGTCTCAAAAGATACATTAGGTATGAACTTGGAAACATAGGTGATCATGCCTAAAAATCGTTCGACGTCTTTTCTGCAAGTAGGTTTTTTAAAGTATTTAATGGCAGCGACCTTATCTTCTGCAGGTTCTATGCCTTTAGCAGAAATGCGGTGTCCCAAAAAATTTAGACTGTTAATACCAAATTTGCATTTCTTTAGGTTTAATTTTAAGTTAACTTCTCGACACCTTTTTAAAACTTTTTTTAAACGCAAATCATGCTCTTCTTTTGTTTTTGCAAAAATTAAAAAGTCATCAATATACGACTCGACCCCATCGATATTTTCAAAAAGCATTTTTATCTTTTTATTAAAAATTTCTGATGCAGACGATAAGCCATAAGGCATTCTCAGAAATCTGTATCTGCCAAATGGACTATTGAAGACACACAATAGTGAACTTTCATTGTCAAGTTTGACCTGCCAAAATGCATCGCTTGCATCTAAAATTGAGAAATATTTCGCGCCGGCCAACTTAGCAATGATGTCATCTACCGTGGGCAAAGGATAAAAGTCTCTTTTTATGGCCTTATTAAGATCCTTTGGGTCCATACAGATTCTTAGATCACCGTTGGGCTTGTTTACGATAACTAGAGAATTTACCCATTCTGTAGGTTGGTCTACTTTGGCAATTATTTTTTGCCTTTCTAATTTTTTAAGTTTAGTTTTTAATTTATTTTGAATAGAAAAGGGTACTTTACGAGGGGCGTGTACTACGGGGGAAACATTATTATCAATTTCTATTGTATACTCACCTTCTAAACATCCAATGCCTGAAAAAACATCAATATTATCATGTATAATTTTTTTATAATTCGTATCGGGTGTGTGGCTTGAATTTGATTCAATGGTTTGCACTAACTTAATTAATTTCAATTTCTCACAATCTTTTTTGCCTAAAATCGGAGGTACATTGTTTTTGTTTACTATGTAAAATACTAAATTTGTTTTTATTTCGTTATATTTACATTCTAAGGTGCATTTCCCTAACAAATTAATTTTATCGCCCGTATAGGTAGACAAGTTTGGCATATTCTGAATTAAATTGTCCTTATGGATTTTTAATTGACTTAAAAACCTTACAGGGATTAAATTAACTTGTGCTCCAGTATCTAATTTAAATTCAATTTTTGTGCCATTATGAACCTCAACTTTAGCCTTCCAATCTTTATTATCTATGGTATTTACAGAATAATTTATGCAGTCTATATAAATATCATCATCGGACGATGATGAAAAGTTATACTCATTACCTTTTATTTGAATGTTATCCACAGATCTGCACATTTTTGCGAAGTGATTTGGTTTTTTACATTTCATGCAAATTTGACCGTAAGCAAAACATTGATTTTTTTTATGATAAGCACCGCACTGATAACAATTAAATTTAACAGGTACCTGCACTCGCGCACCACCACTTAACTTTCGCGTGTTAGAAAAAGAACGCTGCTGGAAAGGAAACGGTTGTTGTTTAGACGAAGATGGAGATTGCCATGACGAAGATGGAACCGTTTGTTGTTGCCAGGGACTATTTTGCTCGGAGTTTTTTTTGTCAGTAGCTTTTTTGTTTGATTTCTTTATACGATGTACTGAAACTTCGTCACCATTTTGAGAATTTTTGGAGCATATCTCTTCTAACTGTATTTTTGTTCTTTCCGCGGATCGGCAAACTTCTAAGCCTTTGGTCAGAGTTAAATCTTTTGTTCTTAACAATCGATCTTTAACTTGCATGTCTGTGATCCCCAAGACTAATTTGTCTTTGATCAAGCTATCTGTTAGTTCCCCAAATTCACATGTTGCACTTAAATCGCGAAGTTCATTTACGTAGGCATCAACATTTTCACTTTCTTTTTGATTTCGTAGAAAGAAAACATGCCTTTCGTAAGTTATGTTTTTTTCTGGATTAAAATATTCTTCAAACTTTTGAATTATTATGTTATAATCCATATTGTTTTCGGGTTTTATATATGTAAAGTTATTGTATATTTTAAGAGCTCTATCCCCAATACATGAAAGTAAAACTGATGCTTTATAAGATGATTCTTCGTTATTTGCTTTTGTAGCAAGCAAATACAGCTGAAATTTTTGTTTGAAAAAACGCCAGTTTTCAGCCAAGCTTCCCTCCCACAACATTGGACTTGGCGGTGGAATGTTAACCGCTGAGTGCTGAACAGGATCAGGTTGCGTAGACTCACGAGTCTCGGGCATTTTTTTAAACTCACTTTGAAAATTTTTTTTTAGCATTCACTATACTTTAATCACTATGACTTCAACTATTTTCAACTTTATTTTGCCCTATAACGACTACGACTGCGCCATGTAAAGGGTGTAAAGGGGATGAAGTAATGATGCACAGAGTGATCTTTAAGAACTGAATTTATTTTGTTGTAAATTGTTTGTGAAGGCATGGATTTGCATGTGTATAAAAACATTGTTTATTTTATTTTAATACCTGTTTGTTGGGTATTTCTAGTTCAGGTTAACCTAGAGATAACTATACTAAGTTAACCATGACAGTGTCTTGGCGTTTTCCTTAGAAATTAGTTCTATTTAATATCAAAAAATACTTTTAGGAATTGCTTTTATACCCTTAAAGGACGAGTTTTGCAAATATTCTTTCTAAGTGAACATCTGGGGTAAAAACTAAAGATGTATGAAAAAATTTCAACTTACTATTTTAGTAATTAGAGCTGTACGTATATATATTAGGGGTCGAGATGTGTTGACATTTTCCTTACTTTTTAAAATAAAAAATAATTTTATTTTAAAGCCTAGCAATGGCACGGCGGAACCAGTAAACTGAGGTCAGACCCAATCGTACAGGGTTGTCGCGTACATAATAATATTTTAATTTGAGGGAAAATTCGATAGGAAACATTTCCATATATTTCAATTTCTTAAAAATGTTCAGTCCCATGAAAAAATTACCTATGCAAATATTAAGTCTTAAATATCGCTCCTTAATTTTTTTATAAATAATGAAAGTTCGCCGTGTGCGCAAATTTAAATCGCCTCCCCAGAGAATTAAAAAACATTTTTTTGTGAACTGTGTAGTTTTTGATGATATTAGCTTATGCTTAAGAGTATTATTTTTCAAATTTAATTTTCATGCAAGTTCCGTATTTTATCTTAAATTACCGCAAAAAAAATATTTTTTGAAATAGTTGTTATCTTAGGTTTCTTTCTTACTGTTTTTGCTAGTTCCCTATTACAAAATGTACAAAAATTGTTTTAGTTTTTATCAATAAAAAATATCTTTAAACTAATTTAATAGCTTTAGCCGCTTAAGTGTAAATGTAAAATTCCCAAAAGCGATACTAGACCCTTAATTAATTATAATAATTACTTTTCATCAATAATATTGTTTTATTTTTAATTAGAAAGCTCACTACAATTTTACAAGAAGTAAAACATACAATGTTTCAAACTAACGAAAATAATATAATATTTATTTCTCCAATTCTTAAATACCTCAGATTCATGGGACTCGTCCCGAATTACAACTTTGAGAAAAGGAAAAATGAAAACGCAGTCCCTTTTTTGATTTTGGGACTGGTTCTCTTTATCGTGGACTGTATTTTCACTCAAGAAGCCATAAAACATATTTTGAATATTTCAAACCAGTATCATTTTAATGCTTTAGCTACTGTTGTTTGTCTGTTAAGTTGTTTCACTTATTTATCTGTAATTTTAAACACCTGGATAAAAAGAAGTACTTGGGATTTTTTTTTTCAAGAAGTATTTAAATTGGAAAATCAAATAACTAACAATAATGGTCTAAACGTTAGTCAAAAAACGATTTTTCTTAAAAATAAACTTTTTATTTTTATCACCGTAAATATTGTGATGATTTTTTTTTACGCTTCTGACATATTTCGATACCTTTTTCAAGGAAGACTTTACGGCTACATAAGGTTTGCTCCGGATGTCATGTTTGCGATTCAAATGGTATTAACAAATTTTCTCATTAGTATTATATCTTTGTACTTTAAAGACAAATTTAATGCTATTGATCAAATGATGTTAACAAAAAGTCATACCGAAGAATGTATCATAATTGTAAGGCTTTCGATAAGCTTGTATTTAAATATAGCGAGATGCTTGGATTTATTTAATAATTTATTTGGAAATTACCTTATTGTTATGGTCGTTACAAATTCGGGTCTGTTCTTGTGTTCTTGGTACGATCTATACCTACACCAGAAATTGGGTCTTGGTATTTACAGCTTTGGTATGACAATCATCTATACTTCCATTTTTATGGTAAGTTTAATAAAATTGTATTCATTGTATTATGTCATTTACTTTCTAGGGATGCATCCAGAGGGGGCGAGGTTCCCGAAATCATTTTCTCCAAGTTAAATATTATAGAAATTTAGAAAGACTATATAATACCATTGAAAATGATATAATGTAAGATTAAAAAAAAAAACGTTATTCTAAATTACTTTAGAAGTTGACAGTCAGTTCTGCCATAAAAAAAAACAATCAAGTAACTTGACTTACTTGATTTTTACTTTGTATGCATCTTTGGGCTTCCCTTTGACCCCTCTGCCGTACAAAGGAAAAATCAAGTAACTCGAAAACCAAAGGTTTTGGCCGGATCGGTTTTTTTTTTGATAACTTTTTTGAATTTTATCCCTCAGAGTTGTTTTCTTTTTCAACTTAAATGTTTTTTTGTCCTCTTTCTAAGGATATAAGTAAATATACGACAATCCTACTAAATATCTATGTTTTTGATAGTGCTTGAGTTACTAAATGCAACAATCGCTTGGATATGCAATCCTAAAAGCAAGTAACTCTATATGCTAGATGTTTAAATAAGGTAAATGCGCAAAAACAATGAAACAATCAAGCAACTGGAATTATAATTTACACTACAAAAAGCAAAGCAACAAAAAACTTAGATAAATAGAGTAAAAGGTGTACAAGTTTCTAAATGCTTTTCTAAAAATAAAGTAAAACGACGTATGAAAAACTAATTTTTATTTTTAATAAATGAAATTCAAACGCGACAAAACAACATTAAAAATAATATCTAAAAATGAGTACGTGTGTACAAGCATATAAATCCCTTGAACAAAAACTGCCGAATAAAAAAATTATTTAATTAATAAATTTGGATTTTCGGTACATGTAGGTATTTGTGTCTTGACTTCAAAGTTTCATAACTTATCTTATTAAACTTTGATAAGAAGTCTTTGTGCATTTCACAAATAGTTATATCACATGGTAAATATCTTTTATTAGGGGCATTCTCTAAATTGTAATGTGAGACTTGTGGATGGTAGAAATCAATGTGTTTTTTTACATCAGCGTAATTTTTGTACTTTAAACGAAGTCGACTTAGCTAGACTTTGCTATCATTTTAACCCTTTCGAAAATGCTAAGTACAGTTACTTGATTCTTTGTTTGCATTTTATAGTCCTTAGCATTAAGTAAATCGATTTACTTGTTTCTTAAATTGTAAAAGTGTAAAATCCCAAAAAGTAACTCGATTAGATTTATTTATGCACTGGTAATATATAAATAAGAATAGAAAAATGCAGGGAAGTAGAGATACTAGAATGTAATAGTAAATAACTTGGTAATTTAACACTACTTAAATATCAGAATTAGTGGAGACAAAGAGGCCTTGTATTTTTTAAATTTATATAGATTATTATTCAAAAGTATTAATAAAAGACTACGGGATCGATTCCATACTATGAGGAAATTTATGTTATCTTATGGTATTTATACTACCTCTAATTATTGTACTCTATCTTCAAGTCTTGCAGTTTCCAGTTAAAACTAACTGAAACGTTGTGTTCAGTTACATATAATAAAAATAATAGAAATCCAAAAAAACGTTTTTATTTTTTAAACGACATTGTCAAGTTCAACCGTCGAAATATAAGATTTTTAATTTTTTTTTTAGAAATTCTGATTAGTAGTTATTGGGGTTAAAAAAAATTTGAAGAAAAAATCACAATTTTGAAAAAATATTATGGGTCAAATTGTTTAAAGAATTTTCAAAAATTATGTGGATAAAGAGAATTCGAGATTCATAAATTATTTTTCCAAATAAACTTATAATATCTAAAGTAAAAGTCTGTAATACATTACATTAATTTATTGGAATTAGATTTTAGGAATGGGACATGTTTCGACGATATAATATCGTCATCATCAGTATCGGAATAAAATAAACTTTTTATACTAATGTTTTCAGCAAGTTGTGTCGGGAACTTAGCCTATGTACTATTCATGTGGGACATGGTTCAGATATCGTCAATGTCCCGCCCAAAGTTCGTTTAAAATTTACCTAACTACTATCAAATTTCAAAAATTAAATTATTACCTCTCCCCCTCTGCATTCTAGGATTAAATTTGCTTTTGTAAATAAATATTTTTAAATTTTTTTTTTTTGATATTCTTTCTCTTTATTTAAAAAACATTTTTTATATTTGTGAAAAATATATGAATATTGGTGTCAATTCAGAATTTTAACATACCAGCGTGTTTTGGGGCTCGGGTTTCCATGATTAAAAATAAAGTAAATCTAGCTCACCTCGCCAAAATTAATGATTTTTTCAGAAATCATGTATTTTAGGAGCGTAGACCTAAGAGAAGTTTTTGGTGCAAATGATTAGGTTTGAAATGCTCCTTCTTAAGTGCCGTTCTGTATATTCATAATAAAGCATTCTCGTTTTTTCCCGCAGTATTTATTATAAATTATCATACTTTTTCCATAAAAAACGTGTCAATTAAAATGTTTACCTTAATTTTTCTCTTTAAAAATAAATATCTAATTGTTTTTTGTTTTTATTGTAAAAATATTTTATTGCATTGGGTTATATTTTTGGTGACTTAAAAAAGCTCTAAGAAAGGGAATGTCAATGAAGCATGGGTAATAGAAAAATTAGATCATAATATTCAGTAGCAGTGAATGAGTTCCCTTTCCCCTTATATATCCCCGGTCTGTAAATCGCAGGATATTCCAGACTGTAACTACTAACATAAAATTGAATAAGTTATATGACCGAAGGTGGTAAGAGAATATCAGGTCCTCCGTAGCGCGCTTAAGGCTTAATCGAGAGGTTCTGGGTTCGATTCCCAGCAGAGGTATAAAACTTTATCTTATTACTTAGTTGAAAATTAGAAATTCAAAAACTTAATATTATAATGGTAGCCGCAACTGAAAGAGAAAACATGAGATATTTATGATGGTTATATGAAAGTATGTGAGATATTTAGCCAAACCGATCCTTATCAGTATGAAATAAATCAGTCATGTGTAAGGCAACTAGTTTAGAAAGAAATTTAACGGAACGGGATATATGAAAGACAGGCAGACCAAAAACAGTATAGCTGATGGTGATAAAGCTCTGAATATTTAATTTATCTACAAGATAGTCCAAAAAAAAAGCACTTTAACAGTTTTCATTGGGCCACATTATGTATCACCAATCAGTTGAAAGTTTATTTCAAAATGCTTCACCCTAACAAGTCACACTTAGCATGACTTCGAAAGAAGAAATTCAGAATTTTGATAAAAAGATGAAATGCGAATATCCTTATTTTTCCCGTAACATTCTGTTTTTTGATAAATTTACCTTTATGCTTAACGGCAGAGATAAATCATCGGCTGTCAGACTGTGTATATAATCAGGCGTACGCCACTGTTGAGATCAGTTGTCAAAATTAGAAGCGAATTTTCAAAGTTAAATTTTTCACAAAAAACAATACAAAATATTGTTTTATAGTACCTATACCAAAACCAGAATGGGCCCCATATCTACCCGAGAAAATAAATATAACATCAATTTTTACCGTTATTAAGTTTGAGCTGCAAACCTAACTTCAAACAAGAACGTGCATCTAAATTCAAAACACCTTTACACAAAACGGAACAAAAATACCATGGCAAAGTGCCTTATTTGTGCGGCAGATGAAGATAAAAGGGCTGCTTTATACCTGCGACTGCTGCACCCAGAAGATATGCAGTAAATGTGCAGATCTTACGAGCTCCGAAGACAGGGTAATGGAACTGAAAAAAAAAACAGGAAAATGAAATTCTGTTGCCAGACCTGTAATAATCCAATCCTTTTCTTAATGGAGGAGCTGAAGATGCTTCGCGGCGAAATAAGATCCATGCAGGAAAAACTGACATGTTGTTTAAAACAAGGTAGCAAGGCAGCGGCGGCGCCAGGGGGGGCCAGGGTGTGCACCGGCCCACCCTAGAAACATGAGTGCCCACCCTGGTGCCCCCCCCAAAATTGATGGATCCAGTTTTGTAAGGGACTTGGCTATAAAAGTTTTGATGAGTGGTTGTATGGTATTTTGAAGAGAACGATGACTTTTTTTTTGTTTTTTTTTAGACATCATTTAGAACAAAAGGGAGGTTTTGTTTGTCGCTGCCCATAGCGTTCTAGAGCGTCGGGAGGCGCGACTTTTTTTTTTTAGAAGTCACTTTTATTTTGGGTAGAGCTCATTTGTGCCCTCCCAAAAATCCTGGCGCCGCCACTGTAGCAACCCAAGTAGCACAAAAATACTACTATTAGACTAAAGTGTTATATATCAGGTTTATAATGGTATTAAAATACATCGATTTATTATTTAATAGTCGTAATAAACACATATTTGCTGCAGAAACAAATCTATTTTATTATTTTATCATAAAGATATTATTAAGACAAGTTAATAAAACATTTTTATAGGTCACGTATTAAATTGACTTGATGATATTTATATGACAAAACGTATACGAGTATTTTGTATTAAGCTCGATACATTATATTATTATAGTTAATTTATAGCACTGGTTAAAAATACTTATAAAACGTTTATAAGAATATGACTTGTAGTATTAATAAACCTGTATAACTAGGTTATATAGCGGTGGTGGAAACTTAATTAAAAAACAATTTATTCTTTGCAACAATTAGGTTGTGTCGGTCTCTCTTAAAAAAATATTTTATAGCTGTTGAGAATTGAAACGGTATAAAATACTTAAAAAATGTTTACAAAACAAAACGGTATTTTTAAATGCAAAATCATTATTAAGGTAACCCTATAAAATAATTATAGTACTAACCCTAATTTTGTCATACATACGGTTAAATTTTTATTACTTAAACCATATCGAGCATATCTAGAGGGAAAAAAACAAAACGCAGTGGTAATTTTAAGAGAAAGTTAAAAGTCAACTATCAAAAAATTTTAAATGCAAAGTTGCATGCATGTTGACACGTGACCAGACAGAGATGATCCAAGTCAAAGTGTAATTGTTCAATAGCAACTAAGTTCCAATTCTTTATCTGAATAAAATTATAAACAGTAATAAAGAATACAGGCATTACCCAGTTATAGAGGAAAGTGACGATGAAGAGAATGCCTCAGAATTAACTCAAATTAGCAAAAATATTAAGGTCAATAAACAAATAAGAACATGGGCTACCTCGTTTAATGTTAACCATTAAGCATTAAGAGAACTATTTACAATTATTAATGAAAGAATTCCAAACTTACTTTCAAAAGATTAGGACATTACTAAATACAGCGAGAGAAATACATAATTTGATTAAAATGGAAAAAGGTTATTATTGGCACCACGACGAAATAATAGCTAATTTACAAAAATACTCTAAAACACACCCTATGAACCTATGAATTTTATATCGTTAAATATAAAAATTTTGAAGGCCTTTTCCCATATATGTTTAGAAGTTCTAAAACTGCATGAGAGAAAAACTGTAAAGCAGCCTAGAAAATTAATAATTTAAGTAATGTTGCTATCAAACAAGCTACCAACTATATGTTTTCTTATAAAATAGTCTTTTGTCAACCTATTAACTTTATCAATTTGTTTCTTGCTAAAATGTGTCTTTTATTATTTTATTAAAACTATATTAAAAACATCGCTAAGTTGTTTTTGACAATATGATTACTAACAACCTGTATAATTAGACCCAGTGTTTACTTGAAAATTTGAGACATTGCTAAATTATTATAACATTCCTTAAAATATTTTTCTCTAAAGGTCTATTAAATTTGTAAAAAAATGAACACTATTTTTAAGTTATGCCAATGTTACTTTATGAATAGTGGATATATAGGTATTACATTTATATAATATACAAAAATTCTGTGGCATTGAAGTTATATATATATATTTGTTTATTATTAACAGGAAAAGCTTTGTTTATACAATTTTTTATACAGTTTAATAATGACTAAAGTGGACATGAGAAAATCCTGGAAACAATTTTGTTCCGCATTTTGTCGCAAGAGGACGTAATTGAGAAGTAAATTTTAAAATTTTACATATCTCCGAAAATCCCACATAAAGGTATATCTTTGATAACACCAATAAAAAGCTTGGACAATTATCCATCATTTTGGTCCTATGCTCATTGGCGTACCGACTTTAATAAGAAGGGAGGAAGCTGTTGAAAGTGTAATCATTTAAATCGCTGTAACTTATAAACGACCGATTTTAGCAAACTAAAGACTGGTTGGAAGTGAAATGTATGCACTTTCGCCAATCGTATTTAGTTGTCCATAATAGTTTTCAAAAAAAATGTTAGAGGGCGCAATTTGTAATAAGTACACATTTTTTGATTTTACTCTGAAAAAATAAATCATATGGTATAATTATGATACCATAATCGAAAAGAAGATGAAATTTGCAAGAAAAAATATTGACTTGAAGCTCGATATCTCCGTTCATTTTAGCGTTATCGCCAATAGAATAATATTTATAAAATTTTTAAAACTTTAAAAATGAAGCGGTCATATACTTTTTAGAAAAAAAGTGGGACGCCACTGATATTTTTCCATGTAGATATTATTTCTGATTAGCCTGGTCAATTCTGCATAAAAATAGTCTCTTGCGTTTTTCTCCTCAGGCACACCGCTCTTAATTAAAATAATTAAATTAGCTCTACTATTTATTATTATTAACATTCATAATGAAAAATTTTGTTTTATAAAAATTGTTGGAAATGACCACCATCATTTAATAGGCATGCTTGCACCCATTTAATTATTTTAATTAAGAACGGTGTACCTAAGGAGAAAAACGCAAGAAACCATTTTTATGCAGAATTGACCAGGCTAATCAGAAATAATATCCACATGGATAAATATCAGTGGCGTCCTACTCGCTTCTTCATTTAAAGTTTTAAACATTATTCTATTGGCGATAACGCTGAAACGAACAGAGATATCGAGCTGCGGTTTTAATATTTTTTCTAGCAAATTTCATCTACTTTTCGATTATGGTATCATAATTATACCGTATGATTTATTTTTTCGGAGTAAAATCAAATAATGTGTACTTATTACAAATTGCGCCCTCTAACATTTTTTTTGAGAACTATTTTGGACAACTAAATACGATTGGTGAAAGTGCATACATTTCTCTTTCAACCAGTCTTTAGTTTGCTAAAATCGGATAAGTCGTTTATAAGTTACAGCGATTTAAATGATTACCCCCCCTCTTATTAAAGTCAGTACGCCAATGAGCATAGGACCAAAATGATGGATAATTGTCCAAGCTTTTTAATGGTGTTATCAAAGATATACCTTAATGTGGGATTTTCGGAGATATGTAAAATTTTAAAATTTACTTCTCAATTACGCCCTCTTGCGGCAAAATGCGAAACTTAAAAATTATTTCCAAAATTTTCTCATGGCCACTTTAGTTATTATTTTTTTCCTAAATTTCTATGCCCAGTAGTTTCCAAGATATGGCCGCTCCGTACCCTTAACTGATCTCGCTGTATAACACAGAACAATCTGCTTTCATAAGAAAATAAATTATAATTTTATTAACTATAGCGAGCAATTCTAGGTACTTGTTAACTAATACTTTACAAACAATAACGTTTTTTTAAATCAAAAAAAATATATAAAAACTCAACGATCCACGCCAAAGAAAATTAGAAAATGTGTACTTACCCCGAAAAGCACGATTCTGGCCTTTTTTGCCAAATTTGCACAGCCGTCATACTGCTTTGGTACTGTGTTATATTATTTATATGATAAAAGTAATTTAAAGTGGCAAGATCAGTAAAAATGCTCAATAAACTCACTAAATCTTCTCAGATCTCGAATATCAAAAGTTTGCGTTATCAAAGTGACAATAAAAAAAAACATTTCCAAATTTTATTTTTATTGCTGTCAAAATCGGGGAAAATGATTCATTTATTCGTTGTTGGGAAAACAGTTTAGATTATTTTATTTCTTAGGGCATTTGTCATTTAATAAATATAATTTTACAACAATTTAATAAACTATTAAATAATATTAGTAATTTATAGTGAAATATAATTTATTCCTATTAGCATAAAATATACAGGGTGTGTCAGTAAGGTGTCTGTCTTAGATAGCACTTAAACTATCAAAGATAGGGAAAAAAGTGTAATACAAAAGTTAAAGGGTTTTTTAGGATACATAATCTAAAAATATTTTTTAATCTACAGGGTGGTCCTAAAAAGTGGTACTGAATAATAAAAAAGAAAATTAAATGGGACACCCAGTATAATTTTCTACAATATGATTCAATGGAATAAGGACTTTGCAACCCTATTAAAATTTTTGAAGTGAAATGCAACGTTGCCAAGTAATAAATTTGTTTCCGAAAATTTTAGTAATTTTAAGGGTATCGTTAAAAAATCATAGCAACCTGTGGATTAATCCTAGGCAAATATAATTTACGTTGTAAGTACTTTAAGGTACGATATATTGATCTATAATAATGTTTTTTAAATCTCTTATACAGAGCGTTCATTACAAGTTGGACAACTCGATAGTTTTAAAAATGCTTTATTTCAATTTTTTTAAATGGGACCACCTTAATTTTTTTAGGCAAAAGAATTTATCTTTCGAAAACCTTACTTTTTTGTTAAACATGTCATATATCTAAATATCATAGTTTTTGAAATATTTTAGGATTTGTCTTAAATCAGGGTAAAAAAGGAAAGTTCTAATTAAACTATTTAGTCAAGATTGCTTTGGAACAAAAAATAAATAATTTTCTTTGTCACAGCTGTCATTGTAAAATTATTTCGCTAACATTTTGTGCTTTATTCCTGTTTAAATTTTAGTTTCCTGAACTAACTTTATCATAACTCATATTTTTCTATTTCGATAAAGTTAGTTCGGGAAACTAAATTTTAAACAGTAATAAAGCACAAAATGTTGGCAAAATAATTTTGCAATGACAGGTGTGACAAAGAAAATTATTAATTTTTTGTTCCAAAGCAATCTTGACTAAATAGTTTAATTAGAACTTTCCTTTTTTACCCTGATATAAGACAAATCCTAAAATATTTCAAAAACTATGATATTTAGATATATGACATGTTTAACAAAAAAGTAAAGTTTTCGAAAGATAAATTCTTTTGCCTAAAAAAATTAGGGGGGTCCCATTAAAAAAAATTGAAATAAAGCATTTTTAACACTATCGAGTTGTCCACCTTGTAATGAACGCTCTGTATAAGATATTTAAAAAACATTATTATAGATCAATATATCGTACCTTAAAGTACTTACAACGTAAATTATATTTGCCTAGGATTATTCCACAGGTTGCTATGATTTTTTAACGATACCCTTAAAATTACTAAAATTTTCGGAAACAAATTTATTACTTGGCAACGTTGCATTTCACTTCAAAAATTTTAATAGGGTTGCAAAGTCCTTATTCCATTGAATCATATTGTAGAGAATTATACTGGGTGTCCCATTTAATTTTCTTTTTTATTATTCAGTACCACTTTTTAGGACCACCCTGTAGATTAGAAAATATTTTTAGATTATGTATCCTAAGAAACCCTTTAACTTTTGTATTACACTTTTTTCCCTATCTTTGATAGTTTAGGTGCTATCTAAGACAGACACCTTACTGACACACCCTGTATAGTGAATAAAAATGGACATTTTTTCTATAATTTGCCTTTGCTCTGCCGACAAAATGCATAATATGGCAAGCCAGGAGGGAATTTTCCCTTTGTCCCTCCCTCCCCCCAATTTATATTTGAGCCAAACAATTTTGTTTATTTTTATATCTAATAGTTCAATTATCGAAGATGATTACCATAATCAGTTATTTATTGATGTCCACCCAATTTCATTATAAGTTAAAGCAAGCATAGTTTAATATTACAAAAACTAAAACACAATGTTGTTTCGCGACAGTAAAGAAAATCAGATAAAATTTATTTCTCCACTTTTTAAATACCTCAGTATCATAGGACTTGTCCCAAATTACAACTTTGAAGAAAGTAAAAATATAAACACCGCACCTTATTGGATTTCCAGGCTCGTTTTATTTACTATAAACTATTTCTTAACTGGATTAGCTGTAAAATTTATTTGGACGCAATCTAACCAATATTTTTTTAATATTTTGACTATTATTGTGTGCATGCTAAGCTGGTCAGCTTTTTCATTTGGAATTTTAAACTCTTGGTTAAAACGAGATACTTGGGAATTATTTTTTCAAGAAGTATATAAACTTGAAAATCAAATAAATATGTATGGTCTTAATGTTACCAGAAAAACATTTTTAGGTAACAAATTGATTATTTTTATTCCCATAAAAATATTGGTGATTCTATATTATTATTTTGAAATATCTCGATATTATGCTTACGGAAAACTACACACATTTATAAGATTTGTGCCCGATTTAATATTTTCTTTTCAAATGATATCAAAATTATTTCTAATTGGTGTTTTATCTCTGTATTTTAAAAAGAAACTAGATGATGTTAACCACATGCTGCTAACCAGATGTCACAGAGAAGAGTGTATTAAAACTGTGCGAGTATCGAAAAGCTTATATTTTAAAATAGTGAGATGTGTGGATTTATTTAACAATTTATTTGGAAATTACCTTATATTTATGATCTTTACTAATTCAAGTCAATTTTTGTGTATTTGGTACGATCTATTTTTAAAACAGGCAATGGGCTTTGGCATTTACAGCTATGGTATGACTGCCATCTATACTTTCGGTTTATTGGTAAGTTTAATAAAAATTCATTCATTTTACTACACCATTCCCTAGCAATACAGCGGCGCCACCTACAAATAATTGAGGAGCAACTGTACAAAACGAATTAAATCCATAATATGTTGTTTTGAATAAAACCTAAAAAACTAGCAAAGTAAGTTAGAAGAAAAACTAAGATTTTCATGTGGCGCAAAATGATTTATGTAATAGGATTAAAAAGGTTTATTTCCTTATTTAATCTAAATTTTCGGTTTTCATGACAATATGGTATATTTTTTAGTGGATTTACTACATTTTGTTTAACCATAATGTGGATTTATGCCATTTTGCTAGGTTAGTATGGATTTATTCCTTTTTGCTTACTTCCTATTTGAATTTATTGCGTTTTGCTTAAGGTAATTAAGTTTACATTATTTTATAAGGCCAATAAAATTTAAAACTTCAGTGAAATAATTATTATGTGTATATTTCTGTATATATATATATATATATATAAGATTATTGAAATAAAAGAATGCAAACGCTTTAAACAGAAATGAATATTCTTTTTTGGATTTATTTTACTTTGCTTAAATGCGAATTGGATTTATTGCACTTTGATTAAACGTGCATTGGAATTAATCCGTTTTGCTTAGCTGAGTGTTTTTAATATGGCTATTTCTAATTGATTATCGCGCTTTGATAAAACTGGGTTGTTCTAATGATAGATTGACTAAAAAGCACTTCATTTTTATTTTTACCTTGAAAATTATAAAAAATGGATTTAATGCGTTTTGCACAGTTGCTCCTCAATTTATCAAAAGTGAAGTGGAACGCGGGGAGAGAAAAATCAATGAAAGAAAAAAATTACAAAATTTAAATATACAGTGTCACCAAAAAAGTATGCACAAATTTTTTTATTACCTATTTCTCCGAAAGTTTTATTCTTGATAAAAGTTGATGCATGCCTTAAAACTATAAATGCACATTTCAGATTTCACCTACGGTGAATAGTAAGGTAGCAAATTAATGTAATTTTTTCGAAATAGCCTTAAGCGTAAGTAAATATACTCAAATTTTTTATGTATTTCAATTATTAATTTTTTTCCTTAAACCTATATTTTTTCCTAAACGATACGCCCCTGGTCGATTTCTTATTTACACAATGTTAACATATTTAACAAATAACTAAATTATGTGTTTATAATTAAAATGTATTAATTAGTTGCAAACCTAAAGTTTTACAATGATACGAGTTGGTTTAGATATTTACGTGTTGCATGCATATAACCCATTTTACCCAACTTGTTTTCTAATTAAAATTAAGATAGAAACCAACTCTATTCATACTACGGGAAATAACTATTTATGTTAATCCAGTACGCTCAAGTCCAATAACATACTTGCAAAAATGCATATTATAAAATAGGTGTTTCGTCTTTTTAAAGAGAAGGCCCTGAAAACAATTAGGTAACAAATTTATATTATTACTAATGATTATAAAATTCCTTTTTCTACGATCTTTTCTAAAATGTCATTTTGTGTATGCATTTCTTATGACAAAAGTAGGTCTTTAATACTATGCAATAAAGTACTTTTTGCCCTAGTGCAATAAAATAAATTGCCAATTTGGGCCTTATCGATTTAGATGCTTTTATTTCCAATAAATATTTGCGGTAGCCGTATTTATTAAAAAATAGTTATCACATTTCTATTGATGTAAAGATGGCATTGAAACGCCTAAAAAAATTATTTATATGTTTCAAAAGTTAAAAACATTTCAAATAATAAAATGAAAAATGCAGGTGCGTAACTTAAAAATAAATCAAATAAAGGGTTTCCTTTTATTTCGTCAGATCCATTCCTAAACGCGTTTCGCCATATCATGGCTCATCAGTAGAGCTAGAATTCGACGAAAGAAAGACATAACTCAAAACAGCTTAAGCAGTATTTGGTCAGTGGCGTAGCCAGCTTTTGAGGGCGTGGGGGGGGGGGGGGGGGGGGCAAGCATATGATGGGGCGCTAGGCCCAAATCAAAAAGTGACTTCCGCGCTTTTATAATTTTATAACTCCCCTCATGTCTAAATTGACGTCTCGGATCATTCTCTTTAATGTAACTTCTAAAAAAAAAGGTCGCCCCAACAGCAATACACTAAATAATATGATTTATAATTTACGGGACCAAAGCGGAGGGGGCGTCAACGAAATGTTGTACAGAAATTCAAAATATACGACAATAAGTCAGGTAAAAAAAAAAAAAAACTAAAAATTTTTTTTTATTTCTAAAAACTAAAAAAAAGTAGCTAATTTTTTTACGATATTACTGGGCATACAATTCCACAACTTTACCATCATTTAACCTAATTACTAACGGGGACATTACAGAAAATCCGCGACTAGTCTTGCTGCTGAAAGTTGTTAAGAATGTTGCCTACGTAAGCCGCAAGACTCAAGTACAAATTTGTAAACTAACTTTACCGGTGAATCAAATGGAATCATACTAATATGTTAAAACAAGTTCTGATCTGGCACTATTGTTTTGAGGTATGAGCCATAACCGAGCAAAAAGTCACCAGCGAGAAAATAAATTTAGTCTTGGCACATTAAATTATTTGTTATTCTCCGGCTATTGTACTATTGGAATAAATAAAAGCATGAAGTCTTTCTCCACTGGTTTATTAAAGTATTAAAGTTAAAATGTAGTAGATGCTCTATATGTTTCGGGTGTAGTAACACCCATCATCAGGAATAAAATACAAAGAGAACATTGTTATAAGTGAGAGGAACAAAGTTAAATGGTAAATGGTAGTGAATATCGATGGAGCTCTCATCGAGCCATGAAAGATAAAATATTGAGAAATGGGTTAATGATTTAAGATTGGTATGCTTGAAGATTAGAGGTTAAGTCTTGACACTGACCATGGGCAACAGGTAACAGTGGTGAGAGGGGGCCCGTTTCGGTAGAGAGAAAAATGTAAGAAATATAAGAAAAATGGAGATTCACAGATCAAGAATATTTGTAATAAAGGCAATAAACTAGACCTGTTCAAAATTCTTGAAATTAACAAAACCTTAAACAACAACAATATTACTTGCCTAATGACCAACTTTAACATGGTGCCACCCAATTTTTTAACTCTCTCAATTTTATTTATAATTAAACTTAACCTTCTCTAGGTCTAACGTTCCTTTTTCGGTTCTTTTACTTTATTTTTGAAAGTAATTTTTCTAACCATACTTATTTGAGTGATCCAACCCTTAGCTCCATAACATGTTACAACTACTCCGCTTTTTACTAATCTACCTATTTCAACCCTCAAGTTATAGATGTCGCTGTTGATATTTTAGATTTATACCCGTCAGATGTTTCATATTATAGTATTCTTTTACTTTCCATATTTACATAAATTTTAAACTTTCCCAATAGAGGTCACCAAAATATACAATGCTTTTGTTTATGTAAGTGGTGTCAGGGATTTCTTAATATTTTTTTTTTAATACTTGCAATCAACTCTTAATGTTAACTTTGATTTCTCTTAGTTGTAGTGTTTACTCTTTTTCATCCTATTGAACCTCGATTAAGCTTTTTCCGTCACACATTCTTTCAAATTACCCGCTAAAATATCTGTCATCTTCCCCACCTTGAAGATATTATGTGTCAAGTGACGAGTCACTGGGTCAAGTTCAAATTATTTTCCTTTTGACCTCGTGTTGAATGAAAGTCTAACAAAAAGGACTCCTGTTCTCTGGACCTTTTTCTAAGTTGTACTACAAGTTTTTTAAAAATTTTCCAATCACTTGGTTCCAACCATGTTGAAATTAATACCCACTGGGGTTCCGGTCCGTTTATTTGGACTTATTCCCCTAATTCCCTCTATAATCGTAAACTAAGGTTAGTCCCTCTTTTTCATATATATATAAAAGGAATTCTTAAATAAATTATTTAAATAACCATTTCAATATATTATACTAAACAATTTCTTTTATTCTTTACAGATTCACACAGTTTAATAATTGATACCCACCTCTAAGTAATCTTTCTAAAGAAGTTTAAATAAACAACTTTTCTTTCTCCCCATGGTTTCCGGGATGAAAGTTCTTGACCTGTGAAACTCCATTTGTCTTATATTTCTTACATTTTTCTCTCTACCGAAACGGGCCCCCTCTCACCACCGTTACCTGTTGCCCATGGTCAGTGTCAAGACTTAACCTCTAATCATCAAGCATACCAATCTTAAATCATTAACCCATTTCTCAATATTTTATCTTTCATGGCTCGATGAGAGCTCCATCGATGTTCACAACCATTTACCATTTAACTTTGTTCCTCTCACTAATAACAATTTTCTCTCTGTATTTTA
Source organism: Polydrusus cervinus (assembly GCA_935413205.1). Taxonomy (NCBI): domain Eukaryota; kingdom Metazoa; phylum Arthropoda; class Insecta; order Coleoptera; family Curculionidae; genus Polydrusus; species Polydrusus cervinus. Next base: position 53,061,056 of record OW284514.1, read on the forward strand.
TTCCTGATGATGGGTGTTACTACACCCGACACAGTAGAGCATCTACTACATTTTAACTTTAATACTGTAATATACTAGTGGAGAAAGACTTCATGCTTTTATTTATTCCTATAAACTAACTACACTTTAAAAATGGACTACTTCTTCAATATTGTACTATTGTTCTAGTTTTCCTTGAAAGTTTAAAGGGCCTGAAAAATAGTGATAGCTAATTAAAATAAATTTCAACAATAATTTTGTTCAAAAAACTAATTTATTTTAACATTTTTTAATTAAGAAAATCTATCTGGCGCTATCTAAGACAGATGACACATTAAAATCAAGAAAATTCAGTGTTGATACGAATTTGAATTATCGTTGACGGGGACTATACAATAGGGGAGAGTCGGGTATTGGTGCGCACCTAAGCCAAAACTGTAATATTTCCGAAATGACAAAAGATTGGACTTCAAGGTTTGCTATCAAGATTCTTTAACTATCAAGATTCTTTAACGATTTGGCTTTAATATTCTGTAATTAATTTTAAATAAAAATGCACATTGTGACTTTTAAATTCGAAATAATCGTGCTCATTGAAAAGGGAAACGAATAAAATAATTTATTGAAGCTAAGATTATACTTATTTATTCTTATAGCCTGAATCATGATTTCTGGATTCCATTGGGCCTTTGTTGTTTTACGTTGATATTTCGGCATCTGCAAAAATGCAAAATATTATAATCTTAGATATTTAAGACTGTTATTATGGGTTCTTTTGAGGTTATGCCGAAACTCGACGTGCTGACTTTTTTGGACCTCGAATTTGGATTTAGCGACCCCAGAAACATATAGTAAATGTGGCCTGACCCCTTTTTTGTGTGGCTGTGTTATTTACAACGCATTCTTAACAATTCTACATACATGGCGGCTAATCGTGCGCACTGCGCCCGATTAACCGAAAGTGGCAGATTCGGTTTTAAATTATTTAAAACAATATAAAACATTTTTTGCCTAAATAATATATATCAGTGTCAAGAGGACTCATTAAGGAATGTATTACCGCACTCGATTATCAAAAAATGTAAAAATGGAAATACTTACGGCTTATTTTTTTCGAAGTATCTACTAGTGCACGACATACGTAAACAACGAAGCGATCATTTTGGAGTGATCAAACTGACTCATATATCATAGTACACAGGCTTGGCAAGGGATGACGCCTGAATACAGATTTCGAATTATATACCGCTGGTTATGGAAATAAAGACATGCGCACGATTAGCCGACTCTCCCCTACATACCTACCCGTTACCCCGGCGACTGGTAATAATAATATCAATATAGTGGCTTATTTTTATAATTATTTAATGTAAACAAGCACTGATAATTACTTTTTACTAATATAGCAATAGAAATACAATTAAATTAGAAAAATATTTTCTTCCATTCCATAATACTTTTTTAATCATAAACACTTCGATCGAAAGCAGCATTTATAATATAATATGATGGAACAAAAACTATATCGAATATTATTTCGACATTTTAATGAACATGAAATAAAATTTATGTCGCCGTTTTTTAAATGCCTCAGTTTTGAAGGAATAGTTCCGAATTATAACTTGGATACAAGAAAAATCGAATACAATGTCTCTGTTTTGATTTTTAGACTGTTAATATACGGTTTATACTGTTTCTTAATCAAAGAGGCATTTCAAATGAGTTTGATACAATCAACCAGCCAATTTCCCAAATTATTTGTAATTATTTCAGGTATTTTAGTTTCTTTAGCTATTGTACATGTTATTTTCGAAGCCTGGTTAAAACAAGATACTTGGGAAGTTTTTTTTCATAAAGTATTTGAATTGGAAAGTCAAATAACTCCGAATCGTATGAATATTGAGAAAAGATCATTATTTTTCTTTAACAAGATGTTTTATTTTGTTATGCTTAATACATTCATGTGTTTTTATTACGCTGTGGATATATTCAGTTACTCACTCAAAGAAAAACTGCATACATATCTACTGTATACACCATATATAATATTTGCGTTTCAAATGGTTTCAAAGAATTTTCTCATCAGTGTTATAACCTGGTATTTTCGAAATAAATTAGATGATATTAACCAAATACTGCGGACCAGATGCCACCCAAGCGAACAAGTAAAACTTATCAGAATTTCAAAAAACTTGTATTTAAAAATAGTGGGATGTTTGGAAATATTTAAAACTTTATTTGGAATATATCTAATTGTTATGGTGTTTATAAATTCCATTGTATTTTTGAGTATTTGGTACGACATATTTTTAAATCAGAAACAATTATCAGATTTTAAACCGTATTCTATGACCTTCATTTATAATTTTTTTTTAATGGTAAGTGTATTAGAAATATTCGAGGAAATATTGTCGCGTATCAAAATAATTGGAGAATGGATTGTGTAGCTTAGATGATTTTTAATTTATATTTTAATTATTTTATTAATAATTATTTATTATTTAATGTACCCTTATGGTGCTGATCACTGAAACACTAAGGATTTTTAGGAGATTTATTTAATGATTGGCAAAGCGATGATAGATAATAATGCGAATAAAATACAATTTGTCGACATAAGATTATAAAATGGTAAATTAAGGGTGTTCTCTAATAAGGAGAGAAACTCTCCCTTATTTCAGCAAGGTGTTATTCGAGCAAGTTTAAAGAAACAATTTCTTCTTAAGAGATAACTCGGACCAAAAATGAGACTTATACAATTTAAATAATTTAACGTAAAGAACTCTTAAGCAACTGGAGCAAAGTATAATGGTTCTGGAGCAGTACTCTTCGTTGCTTGAAAGCTGATTTGGACTTTAAGTAGTTATTTGGGCAGAGGTTACTCTTACATTTGAATACTTTTTACAACACTCCGAGTAAGTGTGCCTTCGAGCTTTTATAAAATTTTGCAACCCTTACCAGATCAACGGCGTATCCAGTTCGTGCTTCTAGGGGGGGGGGGGGGGGGGGGGGGGAGGGGGGGGGGGAATTATCTGCTAGACTACTAAATAATAGCAACTTTAAGGAGTAAGGACAAAAATTACACAACGCTTAAGTAATTACTAAAATTAAATTACTTGCTAGTATTTAATATTTATTGGTTTACAAAACAAACAAAAAGTAAACAAATCAATCCTAAAATCTAAGTTTTTATTAAGAAAAAATACAAAAAAGACGTTTTTTACAAGACAAAGTCTAATTTTCTGTTTTTCGAAAAAACAAAACGGTTTATTATGGACTCCGTCTTTATTGTAATATTTTGATGGATGTGTAGCAAGGCTAAACCGACAAGTCGGTCTTGCCCCATAGTACTTCTTGACATTGTGAGTAGGCGCCGTAATGCCGAGAATATTCTTTCACGAGTAGCGTTACTGCTAGGTAGTGTTACTCATTCCGAGTAGGGAAGAGTGGGAAGGCAATCAGAATATAACGAAAACAGATCACGCAATCTTCACAGACGGTTCAAAGATGGACGTTGGTGTGGGAGCCGGGGTCTTTTCCGAAAGTTTACAAATACAGAAATCGTATAGACTCCCCAACTATTGTAGTATTTTTCAAGCGGAAGTACTGGCAGTAGAGAAGGCGGTCAATATCCTGCAAGAACACCTTGGCTTGGGAGTAGCCTCGTCAATCACCATCTTCAGTGATAGTCAGGCGGCGATTAAGGCAATCTGTTCCAGCAGCGTCAAATCAAAGCTCGTAAAGCGATGCCGCAACAATCTATGCACACTTGGCAACCAACATCGGGTTATTCTGTGCTGGGTTCCTGGACACTCCAAAATAGATGGCAACGAGGCTGCCGATGCGCTGGCAAGAGAGGGCGCAGGCATGCCAGCTGATCTAGCAGACAATACAGTGAACAAACCACTGGGATTGGTCAAAGAGGAGATTGACTACACGGCCAAGCAGCTTGCACAGAACAGATGGACAGGGTTGACAACCTGTAGTACATCCAGGCAACTGTGGCCCACATTCGATAAAAAGAGAACCGCAGAGCTATTGAGACACAGTCGAAAAGACGTGAGAAATATTACTGCGGTTGTTACCGGACATTGCCTCTTCGGTAGACATGCCGAACGTATGCAAATACCCACTAACGACTTCTGCAGAAGCTGCAGAGATGAGGAAGAGGAAGAAAGTATTCAACATTTTCTGTGTGAATGCCCTGGCCTTGCAAGAAGGAGGTTCACTACTCTGGGTGAATCATCTTTCGATAGCCTGGAGGAACTAAACAACTTACAACTTGGACGGCTGAGCAGATTTCTGAACAGTAGTGGCTGGTTTGAATGAGTTGTTAAAATCCTTCCGCGGTTACGTCGCATAAACCATCAGTGATCTGATGAAGGTGGGTTCTACGGAACACGTGTGGTATCACAACGGACCTAATCAGGACTACGTGAGACCGTTTGGTCAGAACCAAGGGTCTGCCACTCTTACCTAACCTAACCTAACCTAGGTAGTGTTAAACCTAATTATTGTAACAGGGATTTTATTCGGGGAAATATATTTTTATCGCAGTTTTGATATGCTAGTAAAATGGTTTGATCCAAATTATTTTTTTCCCTTAGACTTGCTAGTAACAGATCAATTTCCCCAGATAACTCGTTTTCAATAAAGCTTTTACTAGAACCTTCAATAGTACTTAAATAGTTTGATAATTCTTTAATATTTCTACTAATCTCAGTTTTAGATTTATTATATAACCAATATTGAAGGTACTAAAAGACTAAAGTCAAACATTATCATGTTTTCTTCTGAAAACCGAAAAGTTCTTCAATTATGTTATCTAATAAAGGAATATACACCGAAATTTAATAATATTCTTCAAGATTAGCCAGAGAAGAATTTGCCCTATTTCTCCGCCTTTGGGTGAGCCTTGGAATGTTGACATCAAATTCCAAGTCATTGCACAATTTTGAAATTTGTTTGAATACTGATTCAGAATTTAAAGTTACATTTCCTCGTCTCAATTTTAATGTATTTATTATATTAGTCATCAAGTTCATATTTCGTTATTATTTATCTAAATCATAAAGTAAAAAGTAACCCTCTCCATGTGATTTTTTTTTCGTCAATTCCATTGAATCTTGGGTGGGGGGGTTAATTTCCCCTATTCCCCCCCCCCCCACCCCACCCCCACCCCCCTCCTCCTTGTATACGCCGGTGTACCAGATGGAAGAAGGAGTTCCTTTTTGCCATGTCAGCAATTTAATAAAAGATTGGATTTATCCCAACCAATTCAAACAATTATTGTTATCAACATTTTTGTCTACAAACTACTTCTACGAAACTAGAAATGTCCTTGTCCTTCTTCTACACACTATCTTTCCACTATACCTTTTCTTATCAAACTAAACACCTAATAAGAGTGTTAGAACCACAGCGAAGTATGAGATGAGTAATCCATCCTTAAGGGTACCAATCCATATCCGATAATATCATAAAACCTAAAAAAATTGCCTACACCCTACCTAATCCAGGCCGTGATTATCACAAAATTTTATAGTCAATTTAAATCAGTTAAAATTTACTTAAAATTTTAAATCATATTAACTCCCTTGTAGGTATTTAGTAAAAAATCAATTTTTAAAAACTAACCATCCAGGAGGTTGTTTAAACACAACATTTAAATAGTACTAATATACGGTACCTGTGTGATTCAAATAAATACGACGGACGCGTCACTTTAATTAAAGTTCTAGTCATTTCAAATCAACAAAGCAGTAAAAGTAGCATATCCTTCGTTTGAAACTACTCTGTAGTAAAAGTTACATCTAAAAAGAGTAAATCTAAATAATTATTTAATTAAGACCAACCGTAGTCGATGAGTCATTACGAACAAATACTGCATTCCCACCACATCGTGCACACTATACCTGCGCCTGGCGATGGCAATAAAATGTATTTTTTATATACAAAATATTATATAAACGAATTTTAGGAGAATTAAGGGGCGCGGCTTCAGTGGAGACTTTGAAAATAATATCGGGGAATCGTTTGTAATTTTATTGGAAAATAGGAAACTAACATAATGATTTGAATGAAGAAGCTATCAGAATGTACGTGGTCTCAACAGTAAAGTAGTAGAGTTTTTTCATTCAGTTATATTGACAGAATGTGAATATGATATAGTTAATCTAAGTGAGATATGGCTGGCTAACAGTGCGAATGATAGTGAACTTTTTCCCGAATCCTTTAAAATTTTAAAATGTCGAAACAGGAATAGAAATATGCGTGATGGTGGAGTTTTGCTGGCAGTTAAAAAGAATTACAAATCTTGTTTACTGAAATTTCTACTATTTAGGTAACCTAAGGGATAAAAAAGTATTTATGTTTTTGAATTTTACAGAGTTCTTTGACTGCCACCAAATAAATTAGGTTCTAAATAAGAACAATCGTTTACTTGATGTTGTAAACTTCAAGGCAAAAAAAAATTTAACGTACAATATTAATTCTAAAAATTACAACTTTACGAAAGCTGACTTTGACGCAATATACCAAATGTTTCAAAAAACTTCCTGGAATGACCTCGAATCTTTTGATGATATCGATATGAGTGTTAAATGTTAAAAGTTATATGGTATCTTTGAGGTCTGTATACTAAAAAAGAAATTAAACTCAAAAATCTATCCGGTATATTTTACAAAACATATCGTAAAAGATATGAAACATAACGAGAAATTGAGAGTTTAGAGTAAGAGGTCTAGAAATGTAGAAATCATATTTTAGAAATATCAGTTTTAACATCAGCAGATTTTGATCGAAAGAGAAGGCTTAACCAGCCTTAACTAGAACTCAAGAGCAGCCAAGCTGCCTACCTCTCATGTGTCGAATAAATCACCGACAACAATAAGCCTAGAGGATCAATATGATAACTGGACATCGAACGTGTCATATTGCCAAGCCAGATCACTGATGAGCACCCAGAATCAGAAACAAGGATGACCTCACATTTCATTTTAAGTGAGGCAAGGAATGTTAACATCAAATTAAATGACAGGCTAGCCAGGGGGTCCGGGACTTGGGAACCCGGATGTTCGTTTATGGCTGGGGGTGTGAAGCTCATGTCATGTAGTCGTCTGTTGTCAAGGAGCAACCGGCGGTTATCTGGTGCCGAGAGGGGAATTACCCCTGCACTCTCGATCGTGCAACACTACAATCTTTATAGTACTTGCCCATAGTTCCACAGGTCCTTTACCTGGCTCACCGTTTTCTGTCCTTGCGACAGTCGAGCTAGGCTGCCGCTGAACGAACAAACTGAGTTATCTTTCGAAACCAACTATTGGCATTAACTAAGCTCACCAAAAGCCGACCCAGTCCGGACCCTTAAAAGGAGGTTCCTTGAGTGTGGAGACCGTTACCTTCCATAACAATGATGAATAACGCCAGTTGTCACACGATTGACCATCTATAGGCGCAGACCCTTTGAGGGCCGCGGCCTCAGGATGGTCGCACGTCTCTGATGAGTTCCAGTAGGACGAAACAACGAAATTATTAACATGTTAACGGAAGAAGACAGGGCATACCGTTGTTAGCAGTGAGTCATATCGATCCGTAAACTGCCATTCCCCACTGACAAGGTGAGGGGACAGCGGGTAATAGACGAAGGGGTGCACAGCGTGCAAACCCCGGACGCTCAACGCCGTGGAGAGCTACCAATAAACTAATCGTTTACCGAGGTACATCCATCAGGTTTTTGCCGGTACCATGGCTAGCCTGTCATTTAATTTGATGTTAACATTCCATGCCTGACTTAAAATGAAATGTGAGGTCATCCTTGTTTCTGATTCTGGGTGCTCATCAATGATCTGGCTTGGCAATGTGACACGTTCGATGTTCAGTTATCATCATCAGATTTTACACAGCTTAATGTTTTAGGGATCACCCTGTATAAATAGACATATAGTAAAGTCGCACAAATTGTACTTAGTGGTCCCAGAGACAGCCTACTTAATAAACTAAATGATTGATTTTTGATGAAAATATAGGCTTTTGATTATAAAGTACATTTTAACTATTTTATAATTAAAATATACCTATTCCCCACTACTAAATATTGCTTGCTACAATGACTAATAATAAAATCAATAAAGTGGTTCATGTTTACATTATTTTAAATAAGCACTGATAATTACTTTTTACTAATATAGAAATACACAAACACAATAAAAATATAGTCCCCACAGTTAATAATATATTTCCAAAATCTAAACATTTGTCGTTGCCTGTGTGGTGCTGCATTATACTACATTAAATATAATGCAAAAGAAACTATATCATAAATTTTTTCGATATTGTAATGAAGATGAAATAAAATTTATTTCGCCGTTTTTTAAATGCCTCAGATTTATGGGAATGGTCCCAAATTATAACTTTAATACAAGAAAAATTGAATATGAGGTGTCTTTTTTTATTTTAAGGCTGCTAATATTTTGTTTATACATTTTCTTAATAAAAGAAGCATTGCAAATAAGTTGGATACAAGAAAGCAGCAATTATCCCAAACTATTTGTCATTACTTTAGGGATTTTAATTTCTTTAGCTGATTTACATGTCATTCTCGAAACCTGGTTAAAACAAGATACTTGGGAAGTATTTTTTCATAAAGTATTTGAATTGGAAAGTCAAATAACTAAGAATCGTATGAATATTGCGAAAAGATCGTTATTTTTCTTTAACAAGATGTTTTATTTTGTTACGCTTAACACATTTATGTGTTTTTATTATGCTGTGGATATATTTACTTACTCTCTCAACGAGAAACTGCAAACATATCTAATGTATATACCATATATGATATTTGCATTTCAAATAGTTTCCAAGAATTTTCTCATCAGTATTATAACTCTGTATTTTCAAAATAAATTAGATAATATTAACGAAATACTCTTGACCAGATGTTACACAGGAGAACGAGTAAGACTTATCAAAGTCTCTAAAATCTTGTATTTAAAAATAATGGTATGTTTGGAAATATATAAAACTTTATTTGGAACATATTTAATTGTTATGGTGTTTATAAATTCCATGGTATTTTTGAGTATTTGGTACGACATATTTTTAAATCGAGGACTATTTTCAGGGTTTAAACCGTATGCTATGACCGTCATGTATGATTTTTGTTTATTGGTAAGTATATTAGAAATAAAATAAAACTTTTAAAAAAGCCTTTGTTGCTTTGCCAAATTCATTCTTATCCTTGTTTCGCTATATCATGGCTAACCAATAAGTCTGGCAAATAAAAGGAAAATGTTGTATTAGGTGAAATGAAAAGAAATCTGCTAAAACATTTCGCGCTCTCTCTAATCAGAAAAAAATATCCGCCCCACTTTCAGCTTAAAGAGATACCCAGTTTGGTTAGGCAATCATTATAAAGGAGTTTAAAAGTTGGATATGTGCTGAAGGTGGCTCTCTCTTAAAACTTTATTTTGTTATTAAACATAATGGAATGAGATTTGGATAATGTTTCTTGTATTTATGTATTTATTTATTGACATTCAAGGAATATCTACAGATTTGGAAGTCCAAAGTGATATCCATGGATAAGTATTATAAATATGTATTTTTAGTACTTATTAACCTAATTTCATATTATGAATACATTGAAAAAAAAAGTATGGATGAACTTTGAATCTCATAACGCTTCTTAACAGTATCTTCAAAGGCTCTTAGAGAATCATCAAATAATTCAATATTAGTGTATCTCAAATTATATAATGACAATATCCTATTAATAGGTGCGTTTCTACCAACTTGAGTCCTACAAAAAGGTACGAAAAATAAATTATTATATCCTCAGACACGTGGTGGTAAATTAAGATAAATATTGGACAACATATTAGCCGAGTAAATTAAATTATTTATAATTTTAAAAAGAAAGATGATTACTGTATGTTCTCGACGCGCTTCTAATAAGAAAAAATTAAAAAGGGTACGTAAGTAAAATGTGCTAATAGTGTTGCTGTACATGCTAGTTACTTTAAATTTAAAGAATTTGTATTATAACATAACTCTGCAAGTTCAGATGTAGAAAACGTTTTTTTTGTAAATTAATTTTTTATCCACAGGGCTATTGCTAATTAAATAAGTTTGTTAGAAGGTACTGGTACGCTTTAATAGTATCAGCGACACTAGATGTTGCTAAATACAATATCTTGCTGGTGGTTTTTACCAAATACTACTTAAGCCGTTTAGAGTATTTTCTTTCTACGAAGTTGCCGCAATTTTTCTTGTACTAGTACCTGGTTAGTTTTCTAAAGCATTCACGACTACTTCTTTAGTTCTTATAGTACTATGTATTTCTGCTTAATAAGTGGATTATCTTGTTAGTTTTATTTTCGCTTAGTCGAATGTGAACTTGTGCAAAAGTTTATTTGGATTATGCTGCCATTTAAGTCGCTTTGCTGTAAAGGAATTACCTTTATTAGCAAAACATTTTCGGACGACCGTAAAAAGTGTACAGTCCGGAAATGTAGCTTCTTTTACGAGGTATACAACATACTATTTTCCGAAAATAGAAAATTATTAAAAGGACATAAATCATTTTGAAATAAACATTATTAATTTTGTTCACCAATAAAGGATGCCATAAAATATTTGTGTTGTAACTATTCAAATAAGGTTATATTAAATTGTCAAACTTGTCGCACTTCAGTTTAAAAGAAGCTGTACAGTTTGAACCACAACAGTGCATATAGTAATAATAATAATAATAAATCGACTTTCATTCTTGGTGAATGGTAAATTACAACAAATATATTCAAAATATGTACGGTAAAGGCACAGCCTTATCAAGGCGAGATATATGATGTCCATATCGCCCGAGGAAGTAAATTGACGCCGTAAGCGGAGTGCTGAATCTTCCGAACTCAATATGAACAATCCACTCGAGTCGTACAGTATATTTTTTCTACGGCTAAACTTCTGTAAACTTCGTACTCAAAATTTTGAAAAATATATTTAAAAACCTAAAACAACAAAAAACATTTAAATTTTGACACCCTGTATAGTGTATATCAATCGTAGAGCCTTTTTAACCACCTGTTGATAAGTAGCTTTTCCTATTTTAAGTAGCACTATTACTCATTTAAATAACTATGTGTCAGTCATTAACACCCTGTTTAGTTATCATCATCATCAATAGCCACTCTGCGTCCACTGCTGATCATAGGCCTCCCGTCAATTATTCCAATGTTTTCGGTCTTGGGCACTTTGCATCCAGTTCTGTTGTATGCGCTTAATGATGTCCGACCATCTTGTTGGGGATGTCCTCGATTTCGATACGCATCGTGTCTAGGTCTCCACTCTAGAATTTTTCTCGTCCATCTTCAATCTCTGACTCTGGCAATATGGCCTGCCTAGTTCCATTTCAGCGTTGTAATTCTTTCGACTGCGTCCGTAACACCGGTTCTTTCCCTTATTATATAGTTTGGAACTCTGTCTCGATCCAAAGTTACTTCTGAATCCGGCTTGTTCCAGTGGTTGGTGAAAGTCTAATTTAGGTCCCAGTCTATTAGTAATTACCCAGCAAACACAACAGTGGCGGAAAAGGGTCGGCCGCTATCGGACATCAGCGGATTGGCACCTAATGATAATGGCGCCTGCTATACCACTGCTAGTCTCTCGCGCGATCACGATAATCGCTTCACATCGTTCTTAAAGGGTATCTTTCCGCTACCGCAATCGCGCTGCTTAAAACCATAATCCTATACGCGTACGTTTTGCTGCCGCGAACCCGCCAAGGGTTGGCAGCCGCCTTTTAGCTGCTGTTCCGTGACTGATTTCACGCTTAGCACATTCGATTTTGAATTTCCCGCACTGTCATTTGTCAGTCGTGTAATATTAATGGCAATGGCGGTTTGGTTATTTTAAGACGGCGTGCTTAGAAAAACGTTTTTTTTCGATTTTTTTTATCCTTTTTCCGGTTTGTGGTGCAATGGAGGGAGAAATGGAGGAACCGTAAGTAAATGTTTAAATAATAATAATAATGGCTAGTAACAGACAGAAAAGACGGGTTTTGGCTCAACAAGATAATGACATTCTAGGGGATTGCTCTGCACCACAAAAAATTCGGTGTAATTATGAAAATACTATATGTCCAAGAAATAAAAAGTGAGGTGAAGAAGATGAATGCAACTGACCAAGTACAGAAGAAAAACGAATTCCAAAACTTACAAGAGGAACTAAATTTTTTGAGTTATGATGCTTTATTAGATTTCGATGAAAAATTGAGGGATATGAAGTATTTTGACATGATGGTAAGTATTTCCAGTTTTCACATGTAAACCTGAAATGTAATATAAATGATTTAATTTAAACAGCTATTATTTGTGCTATTACTTGATCCTATTTCTTCTTCAAAATTTAAAAATGTTATAAAACACAAAAAATTAACCTTTGATACATTTTGTGTTTTTCGGACACCACATTATGAAAATAATTTCAAAATGTAGGTACCTTCATCCTGAAATGTTTCTTTAAAACTTTATATGATCTGTCTGTCTTATCTTGCAGCAGACAACTCTGGTTCTTCTTGGAGGTAGAGATCTGAGTGCACCAGAAAAATATTAAATGCCATTATGGGGCCAGATTTATCCTTAAAAGTTAATTGGATTGGGGCTAATTTAAAAGGAAGTTTTCAAAAAGCTAAGAATCTTCTGAGGCTAATCTACGGTATGTTTGTTTTACTTTTTGTCGTTGTTTATTGTATTCACAAAACAATTTTAATTTAGAAAACAGAATATGTTCTAAGAAATTTGAAGTCATTTTACTATTTATTGCTTTTCTGTCAATATTCTAGGCACCATAAGGAGAAATACTTCGTGTTCCTCCGCAACAAACGCCGAAATTGACAAAGTGATAAAAACCTGGCTAAAAAACTCTGCTGACAGGGAGGGTGGACGAAACCATCAACGAAAATGCGGTATAACTGAACAAAACTGAAATAGATAAAACAAAAGTTTATAGGTATTCTATTTATAGCAACAAACCTTAGTGAATTGGATGAGGTACATACTTCATTTCATTGCATTCATTTTATTTTTATTTAGAAAAAATATTTTAGTTATTTTTAAATCCGTTTTCTTTTTTTGCGGTTCAGGTTGTCCAAACAATGAAAACATTGGATATAAATTAAAACAAGCATTTTAAAATAAAACAGAATTTGTATAATGAGCATTATGCTGCTTTTTCTAAAAGAAAATTAAGTTGTCTATAAAATTTATTCTTTTTTAAATTAAAATGCATGTTATTTGATCAGCCTGACCACCAATAATCTTGTTTATTTTAACACTTTAAAAAAATTTTCTTGAGGGAGCAACACTAAAACTTCAAAAAAAAAATTGTTCCTACTTTTATATACAGGGTGGCTACTATTTAATTGACCACCATGGGTATCTTTTAAACGGTAAGTCCTACAAGTTGATTAAATTAGAGAAAATACGCCACATTTAAAGCCCTCTTAAGATCCAGTTACCGCGATGCCAAAATGTTTTTATTTCCTGAGATACAGGGTGGTTTGTTAAAAACGTCTAGAATTAGTTCCTTTATTAGCTCGAATGATTTCAATTTTAAGAAAATGTTCTTCAATTAAAATCTTTGTATTATTTTCTTCTCTACAAAATGGCGTTATTACCTTTTTTATATGTCTTGGTATATCTGAGATATCATGGTCAACTTCATTTTTTTAAATACGGACCTGGGCTTTTTAATTTTATTTTTGAAAGTACATTTTACCATAAATGCCATGATGTATGTTATCAGGAAATTTTTTGAAATATTCTCAGTACGCCTATGGTTTCTCCAAATATTTTAATTTTTGCTTTGGAATAAAATTAAATTAAAATAGAAACCCCTAAAAAAAATAATATTTTAAAAACCCATAGGCGTACTGAGAATATTTCAAAAAATTTCCTGATAATGTATAATTTGTGTCGAAACTTACATCATTGTATTTGGGCTAAAATGTGCTTTCAAAAATAAAATTAAAAAGTCCAGGTCCGGTTTTAAAAAAACAAAGTTGACCATGATATCTTGGACATAACAAGTGATATAAAAAAGGTAATAACGCCATTTTGTAGAGAAGAAAATAATACAAACATTTTATTTGAAGAATATTTTCCTAAACTTGAAATCTTTCGAGTTATTAAAGGAATAAATTTTAGACGTTTTTAACAAATCACCTTGTATCTCAGGAAGTAAAAATAATTTGGCAATGTGGTAAGTGGATCTTAAGTGCCACATTTTCTCTAATTTAACCAACTTCGTAGGAGTTGCCGTTTAGAAGTTACCCATTGTGGTCAATTAAATAGTAGCCACCCTGTATATACATACTTACTTTACTGAGTGTTACTGACCAATTGATGTCTTATGTTTACCTCATAAAGACCAAAGAAACTTTTCATAAGTATAAGCATAAGTTAATAGAATCTATATAATATTAGGTTTAGTGCTCTAGTGCTGTTCTTGTTTTTTTATATTTTATAATATTAACTATGTAAGCAAATTAGTAACTTGTTCTAGTTCAAATATGGGAAACTAAAAGAATACCTATATATATTTTTTAAAATGTTGGTATATATGTTATTATGAATTTAGACTTTTTTAAATTAAAAACTGTATAAAATATTCGGTCGTTTAAATATTAATCACTCCCATATTTACCTTTTGGCACAACACAAATATTGTATTTCAGAAACTAGACATTCAATCAATAATCGTAAAAATTAGTTTTTTTTGCATCACCCAACTTGCCTGATTAGTCGACCTGTATCATATTATTTTTTGTCAAAATCCAAATTTTTCTGTAATATGTATAACCTTATATAATGTCTGCTTTTTTTACATTTAGCAATATTTACATTCTGATAATTTTCAGTGTTTTTCAGGCAGTGTATACTGCCTCTTATCAATCTTATGAGACTAATGTCGAGACCCCCATTGGAGAATATAGGGTCAGAGCCCTATATTCTCCAATGGGGGGTCTCCTCTAGCGAAACGAGTGCGCTACGCCAGGGCGCATGAGGAGTTGTTCCGCCTTCAAGGCCCTTAAAAACGCGTTTAAAGCGGCAGGTATGCCACCAGCGTTACACTGGCGGGTCATCGCAGGTATGGTAAAAAGATGTCTGAGATCCGCCCAGCGGCCGACTGACGCCCAGCCGGTCATGGGCGTACTGCATTCCGCGGCGCCTTCCGCGTCTGGAGCGCTAGTGCGCTTTCTCAAAGGCGGCCTCGAAACGTCGGTGTTTCTTTGGCGCTGTGTTTGTTGGGTATTCTCATAAACAGCTTATACAAGTGAGATAATAGGCTGATAGGTCTGTAGTTTCCGATATCCGTTATGTCTCCCTTTTTATGCAAAATGATCATAACGGCCTTATTTAAGTGTTCTGGTGTACTTTCTTCAAAAAGGCAGGCATTATACAGATTTCCCAAGGCCTTTACTAGGGACTAGGGCTATTCGCCGTCGCCGTTCCGCCGTCGCCGTTTCGCCATCGCTGTTTCGCCGTCGCCGTTTCGCCATTTCGCCGTTCCGCCGTCGCCGTTTGGCCGTCGCCGGTTCGCAGGCAGGACAGTTCGCCGGCAGCCGATTCGCCGTAGGCCATTTCGCCGTCAAATAGAGATGAATAAAATACGTAATAAAAAATATAATATATATAAAACCAGCCACAAGTTGTTCATAATAGAGATATCCTCCCTTTTGAACTATCCTGATACCTTCAATGAATTACAGATCTAAAAAATTTTATATTACTGTCACTTCTACTTAAAGCATCGAAAATGTAAATATATCCATTATCAAAAAAAAAAATTATTTTTCCTTTTCCTCAATATTTTGCCTCCATTATCAAGATCACGCTTCTTACGATACTAAAACCCTTATCAAAAATGTGATAATGAGAAAAAAGATCATCAGGCACATAGTAAGTACGTTTATTAATCCCATTAGTAAGTAAGGTGATTATGGTTATTGGAATTCAACTTCTGCACCTTATTTTATAATATACTAGTGTAATAAAATTTGTAATAAGGGTTATTGAAATTTAACTTGTTTTGTTAACTGCACACTATTCTATAACACTCTAGTGTAATAAAACTTCCTAAGTTTATTATTCTCTATGTATATTTTTTTCAAACATTTTAAATTATATTCTTTATTTTGTATTTTATTAATCTCTATTTGACGGCGAATCGGCTGCCGGCGAACAGTCCTGCCGGTCAACCGGCGACGGTAAAAACGGCGACGGCGAATAGTCCCATTCCGCCTTTATTATGCACCTTCCAGTTTTAAGGTCAACCTTACCTGCCCGTGGTGTACCCTGTTTTCACAAACGAGGCTCTGACGACCAAATCACGGCAGTTTAACCGTTCTACCGAGGTTAAGAAAATTAAACCCTCCTGATAGATCCTCTATCAACCCGCACAGGCCAGCGTGGTAGAGAAACGGCCAAAATTCCCCGTGGAGTTATAATATACTTAAATCCGAATAAGAAGTTATGCTTAGGCCCAATTTTTTTTTTTAGAGTGTCACACTTTTGGTTCTCTAAATAGTCTCGGGTAGTCCTATTAGATCCGTTGTGATACCACACGTGTTCCGTAGAACCCACCTTCATCAGATCTCTGATGGTTAGTGCGGATTACACCGCAAAAGGATTTAAACAACTCATTCAAACCAGCCACTACTATTCAGTAACCTGCTCAGTCGACCAAGTTGTAAGTTGCTTATTTCCTCCAGACTATTGAAAATCGGTTCACCCAGGGCAGCGAACCTTCTTCTTGTAAAACCAGAACACAACACAAAAATGTTGAATACTTTCTTCCTCATCCTCATCTCTGTAACTTCTGCAGAAGTCGTTAGTGGGTAATGGTCGGTGACAACCGCAGTAATATTTTTCACGTCTTTCCGACTATACTTCAATAGCTCTGCGGTTGTCTGTTTTTCATTTCATATATTGGAGTGTTTAGAAACCCAGCACAGAGTAACCCGATGTTGGTTAGATTGTTGCGGCATCGCTTTACGAGCTTTGATGTGATGCTGCTGGAACAGATTACCTTAATCGCCGCCTGACTATCACTGAAGATGGTAATTGACGGGGCTACTCTCAGGCTAAGGTGTTTTTGCAGGATATTGACCGCCTTCTCTACTAGTACTTCTGCTTGAAAGATACTACAATAGCTGGGGAGTCTATACGACTTCTGTATTTGTAGACTTTCAGAGAAGAACCCGGCTCCCACACCCACGTCCATTTTTGAATCGTCTGTGAAGATTGAGTGATCTGTTTTCGTTATGTACTCGCTGCACTGCACTCTTCTCTACTCGGAATGAGTGTAGAATACATCCTATAGAAGCATGTTATTGGGACAGAGTAATCAGTCGAGTTTTGTAAATTATCCCCCGGGTGTATCTTTAGTATCCTGCTGTTTCCGTGGTTTGTTTCATTCCAGAAGCTCGACTCTTTCAGTCGCAGGATGAGCTATACATTTGCCGTAGATATACTAGGGATGTGTATATAGCAGCACCTCCAGTGTGGCTGTGGGGGTTGAGTTCAAGGCTCCGGTAATTCCTAAACAACCTGATCTTTGTAAACCTAAATTTAAACCATGTCCCGCATTAAAAAATGACCATTTTTGAAATTTCTTTAATTTAAACTGGATCTAGGTTTAAATCACAGATTTAAACCGAGGTCCATTTAAATCGAAGAAATGATAAAAAATGCTCATTTTATAATGTGGGATTGACAAGTTCAAGAATGGAAAGTTCGAGTTAAGAGTGATTTATCTAGTCATAAATTAATATAATGTAGCATAACATAAGAAGCTATGACCAGGTTGATTACACTTGAATTAAATTTTACGATTATAGAATTATTTCTTGGTTTAACCTAAGTCTAAACCCCAGCTTAAAGTAAGGTTAAAGAGGACGTTATTAAATTGCGACTAAAATAAATATAAAAAAATCCCAATACACGTGTTGAATTTAGAATATCGTCCTTGTTTTGAGGTCATATAATAATTCCTTATAAAAAAAATCATCATTTTTTAATATAATTTTTTGTGGGCCTTTTAACGATGTCTGTATTATTTTATTGCTCAGTCAACATACAAACGGTTATAATTAATTTTAATAGACTAGAAGTAAATATTAAAAACTAACTAAATGTAAACTTAATAACCCTATTTTCAGCAAGCATGTATTAGCTGTCTGTTTTCAAGAAATAACTGCTATTATCAAATCGTTTAATGTTTCCAATACCTAAAGTTACATTTTTTCGAACTTCAAATCAAAATAATATTAATTTTATTTCTCCATTTTTTAAATATCTAAGATTCTTGGGGCTTGTTCCAAACTATGATTTTGTAAGAAGAAAAGTCGAACACACCGCCTTTTTCGGGGTGCTGGGGCTAATGTTATTTTGTCTATTATGTTTCTTTACTCATGAAGCTGTCAAATTAAAATGGAATGAACCCAACCACAACTTTCTTAGTATTTCGTTTATTATTATGTGTTTACTAAACTATTTGTCTGCCTCTTTTAATATCTTAAACTCTTGGCTAAAAAAAGATATTTGGAAAATATTTTTTCAAGAAATATTTCGGCTAGAAAATCAAATAACTATGAATCAGCTAAAAATTCAACGACGATCCTTTCTTTTCTGTAACAAATTATTTATGTTTATCGTGATAAAATTATGTATTCTATTTGTGTACATTATGGACATGGTCAGGCACTTAAATGCAGGAAAAATTCACATATTTTTAATATTTATACCCTCCATAATTTTTACTTTCCAAATAGTTTCAAAAAATTTCCTTATCTGCGTTTTAGCCTTGTACTTTAGAGAAAAGTTTGATCATATTCACCAAATACTTTTAACTAGAGCCAAAACCATCGATTGCATTCAAATGGTACGATTTTCGAAAACAATGTATTTGAAAATTGCAAAATGCTTGGATTTATTTAATAACTTATTTGGAAACTACCTTATCTTTATGGTTTTCGTAAATTCAAGTCAATTTTTGTGTATTTGGTATGGTTTGTCTTTTACACAGGATTTTGGAATATATTTTTATTGTATGATTGGCATGTATACATTTTTTTTATTGGTAAGTTAATTTAAAATTTTCAACTTGTTGTAGGTCCCCTAATGAAGAAAATTTAGCCAATGGCACAATTTTCAACATATAGCAAATGCGGTTTCGCTAATTCATGCAGTTTTAACTAATTTTGCCAACAAATTTCGCCTGCGGTGCAATTTTTGTAGTAGTTATAGTTGCATATTGTTTTTATACATTTTTAAAATTAATAAAATAACAATTTGAGATAGAAACACTTTAAAATAATAAGTAAAATATTTTCTATCTTTTTTTTACTTTTAAAACAATATTTCTCTTTTTACTTTTTTAAATAAGGATTTGCATGTTTGTCCATTTTTATTTTGCATTAGTGTTTGGTATCATATTGAAAAATTTCATTATTTTTAATGAGTAAAAAATCCAATATGGCAGTCATAAAAAAAAAGAAATAAATCATGAAAATACTGATTTATTTATAAAAAATAATATAATTGAGTATTTAATAAATATTTACAAAATATTGCTGATTTCAAATAAAAGATATATAAAAATAAATATTTTAAAGAAATCTTTGAGTATAAAGAAGTAACAACCATCAGATTTGATTACATAACCTTGAAGTTGTTTCACGATATTAGGTACCGGGACCTAAACTTTTTAACTTAACCAATGCTGTATTTCAATATTGTTGGTTGAATATAAATAAACTATAATGTTTTTTTTTCAAATTTTAAAACACATAATTTTAGTGGCATAGTGTTGAATTGAGGAAAATGATTCTGTATTAAACCAACAAGTTTATTAGTTTAATTTAAAATGTAATCGGTATCAGTTAATTTTATCTTAAGCCCGAGTAGAAATCCGATCTCTAGTGTTTTATGGTACTTACGAATCTTTAAAGTACGTAAGAAAACTTATGAATAATAATTGACCTATATATGTTGTAATTATATCCAAAAAACTTCTTCAGATATAAAATTAAATATAATACATTTAAGGACTTATTTTTAAACAAGTCCTTTCGTCTTGTGTAATGATGAAAAGCGGTTAGAGTGCATGTGGTTAAAATAAATTTATGTCAACCTCTCAGTTCTTAATTAAAAACAAACTTTAAAATTCAGGAAAACCGGATTTTTTTTATGATATTACCAGAACCCAAATTTTGCAATTTTGTCAAACTTGACCAACGCTGTATTTCATTACCGTTGAATATTAACAAATATTTCAATCGATATATCAAATCGACTCTAACACTAACTCCCCAATGACGTCAGTTGAATTTATTGATGTTTTTTTTTTACTAGTAACAAATGCTTCTAATTAGTTTTTAATAAAGAAGTAAACTAATAAAACACGTAAAATAAATTATTATTGGTTTAAATACTTCCAATTAAACTTATTTTACCACAATAAATTGTTGTGGCTCAAAGAGAGTAAACAGCTTGTATTACAATGTTACAAAAATTATACGATATCTGTTTTTAGGACTCTAATGATTATGAAATTAAATTTATTTCGCCATTTTTTAAATATCTTAGATTCATCGGGCTTGTTCCGAATTATAACTTTAAAAAAAGGAGAATTGAATATGTTGTTCCTTTTTTGCTTTTGAAACTATTTTTATGGTGCACAATTTGTTTTGCCACCAAAGAAGCGTTATTTTTATTATTGGAACAACCAAATCCAAAGGTTAATAATGCGTTTTCAGTTATTGTCTGCATCTTATGCTTCATAGCTAGCCTTTGGCATGGTAAACTCATGGTTAAAGAATGACCTTTGGGAAGCCTTTTTTCAAGCAGTGTTTAAATTGGAAAGGCAAATATTAAAGAATCAGTTATATATTGCACGGAGAAAAATTTTCTTCCAGAATAAATTATTTATTTTTATCGCAATCAATATATTATTTCTGTTTTTGTGTATGTTGGACTTCTTCGACTATTTTCTTAAGGAAAACATTCATTCATATTTGATGTATTTTCCAGAAGTAATTTTTTTTATTCTAATGGTTTCAAGTAATTTTCTCGTCAGTGTCATTTCCTTGTATTTTAAAGATAAACTTAATGATATTAACAAAACTCTTCTAACAATATCTTCCTCGAAAGAGTGCATCAAAATTATACTGGTTTTAAAAAAATTGTATTTAAAAATATCATCAAAAAATCAAAATCATGATCTTTACAAATTTCAGTGAATTCTTGTGTATCTGGTATGAAGTGTTTTTAAATCCAACTATAGACTTCGAAGATTACGGTATATCTGTTGCTTACGCTTTTGGTTTACTGGTAAGCTTCTTTTTTTTTAATTAAATATAATCTTAATCTATCAGTTCCTGTACCGTCTAGGGGCGAGCAGTGACTATAGCTTTGTTCATACAGCAATCATGGACTAGTAAGTCAGCTTGCTTTCAATTGGTCTCAAAAAGTTTAAAACAGTGTAAATCGATAGAATAAACATGAATAAATAATATATATTAATTGATGTGAGAACATAGCTTATACGACTAACATGGCTGATATAAATTCTTAATTGCCGACCTTATGAATGAGATTATTTTAGACTGACACTTTCTTAAAAATAACATGGTATGAATTGGAAATTTGGTTTTGACAACCATTTATTTTCGTAAAATCGGACTTAATCCAAAAATTAATCTATACAACCAAAAAAAATGCCGTAATTGAACTCTTGAACTAATTAATAACATGAACCAACCCAACCTACAAATTTTAGTTGTGACAACAAAATTTTTTAGTTTACCTTTTAGTTTTCACAACTAATGTGTAAATGTGGAAAATTGGAATCTTTTTTATGGAAACATTGTTTTTGTTAATGATGCTCTCTACAAATATTGCCAAAGCAATCATTGATTTGGGTCAAACCTAAAGTTTTCAAAGAGTAACAATCACATGTGTAGTCACAACATTGTGTTTATTCTTTTTTCTGTACAGGGACATTATTTTAAGTGTCTCACCCGATTGGCGACTTTCCTATCGACCACAATAAAAACACAATTATGTAGTCCCTAACAACTTTTTGTGAAGAAGCCAAATTTGATGTCAAAAAAAATATATGTTTACAAATTTGACATCATACGACGCCATTTTGGATTTTCTTAAATGGCAACCCTACCTTATAGTATGACAGCTGCATTCGCTTATTTGTTCCAATATTAAAAATGTATAATTGTCAATATTTATTTCCAGCCGTTCCGGAGATACGAGGCTTCGAAGTTGGTGATTTTGTTATCATCGAATTAACAGAAGCTTTAACATTAAAAACTCAATTTTTTTGGATACGTAATTTTTTATGGCGGAGCCACCTATGCTATTGTCATATATGTGAGATGTCAAAAAATTATAGTTACGTATTTCCCAAAAAAAATTGAGTTTTTAATCACAAAGCTCCTATTTTTTAGTGGGGTGAGACACTTCAAAGACATAATCGTACGATGCAGTTTTTGATGTGGTCGTATTTACGTAAGGGTTAGAAATAAATATCGACAACTATATATTTTTTAAATCGGACCGCGAAATGCAATACATTGGTGTAGTTATAAATATGAGTTGCCATTTTATAAAAATCAAAATGGCGTCGTAACTGTTATATTTTGACATCTGACATATATGGCAATAGCCTGGGTGGCTCCGCCATACAAAATTACGTATCTCTAAAAAAAATTGAGTTTTTAATGTTAAAGCTTCTGTTAATTCGATGATAACAAAATCACCAATTTCGAAGCCTCATATCTCCGGAACGGCTAAAAATAAATGTTGACAATTATACATGTTTAATGTTGGAACAAATAAGCGAATGCAGCTGTCATACTATAAAGTAGGGTTGCCATTTAAGAAAATCCAATATGGCGTCGTATCTGTCCAATTTGTAAATATATATTTTTTTTGACATCAAATTTGGCTTCTTCATAAAAAGCTGCTAGGGAATATATAATTGTGTTTTTATTGTGGTCGATGGGAAAGTCGCCAATTGGGTGAGACACTTAAAATAATGTCCCTGTACACTCTAATTGTAAGAAAGAAGTTTAATCATAAATAAGTAAAAATGTGGTAGAAATAACTTTTAAAAAAAGTCCGTTTCATTTCTAAAGAAAATGTCATATAATTTATACTCAGTAACGAAAAATATTACAAAACAAAAACACTAAATTTTAACTTATTTTAATCAACCTTTTGGGTTGTTTAATTGCTTATAGAACTAAATTTTTCCTATTTAAATTTTCTTATCTGCAACTGCAATTAGTAAAAAAACTTTTTATTTAAAATATAATAGTTATATAAAATTTGTTGTTCTTGGTCAGATTAAAAGTCGTCAATATTACGTTTTTTTATAGCAATGGAACATAGAACAAAAAACAATACTTTTAATTTATTTTTATCAGGCCACCTCGCCATGCTTTATAAAAAGCTCATTTAAACTTTCTATTGAATATACAACTGCAATAAATTTCAAACCATCTGAAAGTGCCTTATACAATAAGGTTGTATTTCGTCTAATACAGGAGGATAATAACATACAAATTAGATTGCATAGTTCTACCAAGAATTGAAAACTTTACATTGGTAGGATGTCACCACCTGCAGACCGGTTTTGAACTCTTTCATTCTCTTCCTTAAGTTTAAGAGGTCTATATAAAATTAGGCCTAACATGAACAAATAAAAAATCCAAATAAACGTTTTGAATTCAGATCATCGTTCTTGTTTTGAAGTCAATAAATTCCTTATAAAAGATTATCGTTCTTAACTATAATTTTTTGTGAGCTTTTTAACGATGTCTGTATTATTTTATTGCTCAGTCAACATACAAACGGTTATAATAAATTTTAATAGACTAGAGGTAAATATTAAAAACTAACTAAATGTAAACTTAATAACCCTATTTTCAGCAAGCATTTATTTAGCTGTCTGTTTTCAAGAAATAACTGCTATTATAAAATCGTTTAATGTTTCCAATACCTAAAGTTACATTTTTTCGAACTTCAAATCAAAATAATATTAACTTTATTTCTCCATTTTTTAAATATCTAAGATTCTTGGGGCTTGTTCCAAACTACAATTTTGTAAGAAGAGAAGTCGAACACACAGCCTGTTTCGGGGTGCTGGGGCTAATGTTATTTTGTCTATTGTGTTTCTTTACTCAGGAAACTGTCAAATTAAAATGGAATGAACCAAACCACGACTTTCCTAGTATTTCGTTTATTATTATGTGTTTTCTAAACTATTTGTCTGCTTCTTTTAACACCTTAAACTCTTGGCTAAAAAAAAATATTTGGGAAATATTTTTTCAAGAAATATTTCAGCTAGAAAATCAAATAACCATGAATCAGCTCAAAATTCAAGTACGATCCTTTCCTTTCTGTAACAAATTATTTATTTCTATCGTGATAAAATTATGTATGCTATTTGTGTACGCTGTGGACATAGTCAGGCACTTAAATGCAGGAAAAATTCACATATTTTTAATATATATACCCTCCATAATTTTTACTTTCCAAATACTTTAAAAAAATTTACTTATATGTGTTTTGTCCCTGTACTTTAGAGAAAAAATCGATCATATTCACCATATACTTTTAACTAGAGCCAAAACCATCGACTGCATTTAAAATGTACGATTTTCGAAAACAGTGTATTTGAAGATTGCAAAATGCTTGGATTTATTTAATAATTTATTAGGAAACTATCTTATCTTTATGGTTTTCGTAAATTCAAGTCAATTTTTGTGTATTTGGTATGGTTTGTCTTTTACACAGGATTTTGGAATATATATTTATTGTATACTTGGCACATATACATTTTTCTTATTGGTAAGTTAATTTAACATTCTCAACTTGTTGTAGGTCCCCTAACAAAGAAAATTTAGCCAATGGCAACTTTCAACATATATAGCAAATGCGGTCTCGCTAATTCGTGCAATTTTAACTAATTTCGCTTACAAATATCGTCTGCGCAATTGTTGTAGTGGTTTTAGTTGCTTATTGTTTTTTTTATATAGAAACATTTTAAAATATTTTACATATTTTATTAGTTTTTAAAACAAAATTTCTCTTTAAAGGTGTTGCTTAATTTTTTAAATACTGAACTGCAAGTTTGTTCATTTTTATTTTGTATTAGTGTTTGGTATCATATAGGAAACATTAATTATTTTTTAATGAGTGAAAAATCTAATATGGCGGTCATAAAGAAAAAGAAATATTTATATCATGAAAATATTGACTTAAAAAAAAACTAATTGTTTAATAAATACTAATATTTATGTGCCCCCACAAAATATTTCTGATTTTAAATAATAGACATAAAAATAAATATTTTAAAAAATGGAGGTATGTGTGAGTATTAAGAATTAAAAACCTTCAGATTTGACTACATCACAAAAACTTTTTTCACGATATTAGGTATCAGGACCTAAATTTTATAACTTTGTCCTTTGAATATTACTCAAAGCTTTGTCACAACTTGACCAACGCTGTATTTCATTATTATTTTAAATAATATTTTTTTTTAAATCGCTAGTAAAAACTAACTTTTTTATTTTTTTGATATCCTGGTGTCTATGACGTCAGTTAAATTTATTGATGTTTTGTCTATACCATTAACAAATGCTTCTAATTAGTTATTAATAAGGAAGTAAACCGATAAAACACGTAACAAAAATGATTATTGGTTCAAATACTTTCAATTAACCTAATTTCACTACCATTGTTCTGGCTTAAAGATAAATAACAGCTTGTATTACAATGTTACAAAAACTGTACGATTTCTGTTTTCAGGACTCTAATGATTACGAAATTAAATTTATTTCGCCATTTTTTAAATATCTTAGATTCTTAGGGCTTGTACCTAATTATAATTTTAAAATAAGGAAATTTGAATATGTTGTTCCTTTTTTGGTTTTGGAGCTAGTGTTTTGGTGCATATTCTGTTTTGCAACCAAAGAAGCATTATATTTAACACTAAAACAACCAAATCTAAAGTATAATAGTGGGTTTTCAGTTTTTCTCTGCATGTTATGCTTCATAGCTATTTCCTTTAGCATGGCAAACTCATGGTTAAAAAAGGACCTGTGGGAAGTTTTTTTTCAAGAAGTGTTTAAACTGGAAAGGCAAATATTAAATAATCAGTTAAATATTGCACAAAGAAAACTTTTCTTCCAAAATAAATTATTTATTTTTATTACAATCAATATATTAATACTTTTTTTGTGCACTGTAGATTTCTTCGACTGTTTTCTTAAAGGAGAAATTCGTTTCTTTTTGATGTATATTCCAGCTATAATTTTTGCTGTTCAAATGGTTTCAAATAATTTCCTCATCAGTGTTATTTCCTTGTATTTTAAAGACAAACTTAATGATATTAACCAAACTCTACTAACCATATGTCCCTCGAAAGAGTGCATCAAAGTTGTACGGGTTTTAAATAAATTGTATTTGAAAATATCGACTTGTTTAGATTTATTTAATGATTTATTTGGAAGTTACCTTACAATCATGATCTTTACAAATTCCTGTGAATTCTTGTGTATCTGGTATGAAGTGTTTTCATATCCAATGGACCTCGAGGATTATGGTATATCCGTTGCTTACACTTCTGTTTTACTGGTAAGCTGTCTTTTAATCTAACCTAATCTTAATATATTAGTTCATGTACGTCTCTAGAGTAGAATATGGCGTCTAGGGGCGAGCAGTGACTATAGCTGTGTTCGTACATCAATTACGGACTAGTTAGTTTGCTTCAGATTGGTTTCAAATAGGTTTTAAACAATGTAAAGTCGTGTAAAGAAAGAGTATTTCAAATCCATTTTTTTCTTGGTATATTATTTAGAATACCTTTTAATTAACTAACGAGAAAATTGTTTGTTGTTGTTTATTACGTCTGAAAGACTGTCAAATTTGACGCATGGACACATCCCCTTTCTGCAGTAAAAGAAAACTAAAAGTGATAATTTTGACATTTTTTTTTATTTCGATCGAAACTTTTCCGCAAAAACAAAAAATAAGTTAAATAAAAGAGCCTATTTGATGTCGCCTTCCTTTTCATCGGTTGGCCACATTGTAATTTCCCTCCAAAAGTCCAGATATTCCTCGGATATGAATTTTATTGTGTTTAATATGTCTGTCATTTTTTTTGTTAATAGGCAGCTTGTCGGTGTAAGCTCTTTTTGTGCAGTAAGTTATTTGTTTCTCTGTATTCCTCAGTCGGTAAGTGTCAACTACAGGGCAATTTATAAATTCTCTGCAAACTATTTCGTTACCCGAAGAAATAGTAAAATGGTGAAAGGAAGCAATAGCAAAAGATTTCTTTTGAAGGCGTGGCACATTTTCCCCGTAAGATTCATTTGACAGGCATGTTTTCTTGTAAAATCCTAGCCACCAGTTTTTATAGTCAAAAACTAAATCGGTAGAAACCCGAACAACTGAGAACTTCTGCCTATTTTTGAACGCTTTGGAAATTATTCCGCTATATTCCTCGATAGTGTAAAATCTTTCAGTTTTATTAAGCTGCCGTTTAATGAGACCAAAGTCGCGGTCACAGGGCATAAATGAATGTCCTCTCATGGGAAAGTATATTTAAATCTCTTCAAATCTCTTAAGCTCAACCAAGCTCGATGTATTTAAGATTCTAGAAGCGAAATATACAAAAATGTCAATTTACCAAAAAAATGGAGATGTCTCCTTTCTGCAATTAGCAATTCATATATATTAATAGTAACATAAATAAACAATTTGAATTTGAAAAGACAGCAATTGAAAGCACGCTGACTAGTCCGTAATTGCTATGAGAACATAGCTTTTAAGACTTACAATTTATTAATGACCGGGATTATGTAAATTCTCAATTGCCGACCTTATAAATACAATAGTTTAGACTGACATACCCTTAAAAATAACATGGTATGAATTACTAAAATTTGGTTCTGAAAACCATTTATTTTCGTGGAATCGGACTCAACTCAAAAATTATTCTATCCAACCAAAAAAAATTGCAGTTATCGAACTGTTGAACTAATTAATAACATAAAGCAACCCAACCTACAAATTATTAGTTGTCACAACGAAATTTTATACAGGGTGATTCCTAAGTTGTTACTTCTTTTTTAGCTGTATATAGAATACATTAATATAAACAACTTTTTCAAATACCTTTTTTCAAAAAAAAAATAGCCGAGGTACAGAAGTAAAAAATCTAAGTGCGGGCCTGGTAATCAAAACGTAGCCCTTTACTTTATATTGTTTTTCTCCGTTTTTTTGTATGTGAGTCATGCATTTTACGGATCGGTCGTTAGTTATTTATTTTGGCAAATCGCGGCGCGATGTGGTTTTCTGAAGCAATTAATTTTAATAAATTGGTGAAAATGGTAAAATTTTAAAACAATGAAGTACCTAATTATGGTGCTAATTTATTTTGAGTGTCGTAAAAGTTCGGATGTTTCTCTATACCCAGAAGTTTTCCTAATGTTATTCAACGGGCAAGTTAGGCAGAACCGTATTTGATTTGTAGTGTAATAAATGAATGTAAGTATTTTATTTTTGGGTTTTTTAAAAAAAGGTGTTTGAAAATGTTGTTTATTTTAAGGCCTTCTATACGCAGCTAAAAAAGAAGTATCAACTTAGGAATCACCCTGTATACGGGTAGGTAGGTATCTAAATAAAAAAATGTATATCTAATATATTATAAAGTATACACTCCTGCTTTTAAACCATACCTTTTAGTTTTCACAACTAATGTGTAAATGTGAAAAATTGAAATATTTTTTTTCAAGAAAATATCGTTTTTGTTAATGATGCAATACACAAATATTGCCAAAGCAATCATTTATTTGGGCCGAACTTGAAATTTTCATGGAGTAATAATCACGTATGTAGTCACAATATTGTCACGCCCAGATTTTAGGGTATGACGAGGGACGTAAGGTAGCACGAGACCTTGGCGACTATCAGAAAAACAAAGCGGTTTTGAAAACAAGTTTATTGAAAATATAAAATAATAAATTCCTGAAGGGCTTACAAGAAAATCAAATAATAAGCTTGGATTTAGACCTTTATAAAACAGTTGGCAATAAATTATACTTACTTAAATTTGGACTCATCGCTGAGATTTGGGACCAACAAAAATTCACATATTTCAACGTGGATGCGTCACGGACTCGAACACTAGTGCCCGCCGATCGTTTCTCTAGCAACCATGTGTAGTTTCGTCAAGTCAGCGATTTTTCCCCCTTTAGTAAGACCACGGGTTTAGGTCGTACACCTTGTTTCTACCGACTTGATGACGCCACCATAATTGCTAGCTCGGGATATACATATAGCATTTCATAATTGCAACTTTTTAGATTTGTTTGATAAACTCGTCGCCGGTTTCATGTTGCCTTGAATGGCCGGCGATAAACGCGAATAATGATTAGAATATTAAAATGGAAAATATATTGATTTATGAAATGTTATGATCTTATGATCCCCTATCGTGACACATCCCCCTGTCTTAAAAGAGCTGGCCCCCAGCGATGGCAGAAAGGAAGTAGAGGTTACATTATTTACTTTAAAAAAAAATTGAAGTGTATGAAAAAAAAAATTCTAATATTGACTCAAAAGTTGGCTCCACTTCCCTTCTTTTATGAATAAATGTATTAAATTTATAGAGAAAAAATATCATTGGATATCAAATGGTAACAAACTTTATATAAAAAGAAATATCTTAATTGTCCCTAAACACTTTTCGCTTGCACTTGGTCACTACACCAAAATGAAGTCCATGCCTGGGTACGGTCCTGTCGTGTCGTCAATGGTTAGATGGTGGGCCAACGCGCGGTTGGGTCCATTGGCCGAATGGTTGAAGCACGCCGTAGCTGTGGGTGCTCCATCGACGGAATGCATCGTCGATGTTGGTGCCAAGGCCTATTGCGTAGACAGCCGATGCCATACTTATTTTTGGTATCCCTTTATTTTCTGACTTGCTGCTTGGGACGCTAGTTCCATATCATAGGGTCCTTCCTCTGTGGTTGTTGTCCAATAAAGCCATTTTTTCTTCTGTGGTTGTTGTTGCTAGACGTCTCTTTTGTTGCTACAAGAGTCATTTTCGTAAGTTAACCTTACATTGGATATTTTCGGTTTATTTGAAATTTGCAAATGTTGCAAATTCCAGTGTTTCGATGCAAGGCTTCGGGAAACGGCGGGATTAATGGCTTTTCTTGAAGAAAATCGTCTAAATTGGCAATCACTAGTGTTTGTGAAGTGTTATAGTGATAGTTCAAGTGATGCAGTGTACATCTTCTTGATTTGCCAATTGTTTCGTTGTTAGCAGCCTTGCTTTCTCCTCTCGATCGTAATGCATGGTTAGTGTTGATGAATGGCGGTTTTTGTGTTTCATCTACTTGGGTATGAATTGATGAAGACTTCTATGATTGGATTGGGATAGTGTAGCTTAGTCAGCAGGCATCGATGTGTCTTGGCAGTAAAGGCTGGATACCAACAATACTGAGTCATGCTTGCTGTACAATGGCTGTTCTGTCTCTAGTGTTGGGGCCGACAGCAATACTGATTGAGGATGGAACAGGTGTCCGACTAGGTGGCTTCGTGGTAGTGCAGCAGTGTTTACATGAAAAGAATGAAACAAAGAGTAAGTATATGCTCCTATTTTTTGCTTAATATTTTATTTAAAATCTCTGAATGTTTTCAATTATTTTTTATATATTTTTTATTTATTAATGCCAGAATATTGCACTTTCTAGCGCTGAAATGCTTAGATAATTAAAATCTTATTTACATTTGCATTTGGGTTTTTGATATTTTGAATATCCTATACTTTTGTTAAAAAAAAATTCAGAATTAAAACTTATAGCGTTAGTTAAATGACTTGATTACTTGAAAATTTACATTAGACTATCTTAATTCATATTATTCATATTCATATTCAACAACTATCAATAGAAAAATAAAGAAATAGCAGGCAATGCAGAGTTTGAGGTTTATTTATTGTATTTAGATTATTAAATTAAGTATTTAAATTGATAATTTGCTAATTAAATCTTTGATTGATAAATTCTTTTGTATTCTATCTCGTCTGCTACTGAATTTTTTTGTAGAAATAATATTATTTATTAGCATTGCATTTTGAGTTGCTGTAAAATTGAAATGTCAAAGTTTTGGTACTTATACCTAAAGATTTGAGGTTAGATTGATCTCCCTATAAAAATTGTATCCTCGATTGTATCATTTTCTGAAATTACTATTTATAAATGCATTTATTTTTTCATTGCTATTTTTCCTTTTTTCCTTGCGTAGGATTTTGGATAATACTTGAAAAAGCCTTCTACCGAGTTGTAAGCCCCTATCTTCCACCTACGCAATAATCTTACTTCTGCCTTTTGCAGGATTCATATTTTCTTTATATAACATAAACATACATAATAAAAGTACCTACTTATAACAATTAGCTTATTTCAGCTTTTCACATATACTTCATAATTGCTTGCTTTATTCAGCTGCCATATTTAAAATCATTATTTCATATTCAATCTATATCCATTATCAACTTTTCATAATGTCAAAATTTCTTCTTGTGAAATTTTGATGTCCCGAGACTAAGTCATTGTGAATTACGATGATATTTATCCAAAACCTTTACGCATAGTCTTGGCGTAAATAACAAAGTGAAACACCGACTAATGTATTAAATATTTGCAATATGGGTCGGGCCTACTAACCCTTATTGGAAAAATTTAATTGAAATATCTTATATTTCGATGCACTAAATCTGTGCCATATTTATTTTCGGAAGATAGTAGTAGAAGGTTTTATGCTCAAGTATTTCCAGTGTATATTTTTTATTACAATTTGTATTTAAATTTTAGTTTTAAAGCTTGGGATGTGTGAAAGAGGAATGTAAAAAATGGAAGTTTTTTTTTTTAAAAAAAATTTCAAAATTTCTGTGACAGGGATGGCTAGCTCCTGACCAGAGTTTCTTATTTCTTTCGTATAATTGTCAACTCTAAATTATTAGTAACACACATCTGCTGCTAAAAAAATATTTTTGTAGGATCAATCTGCAAATGGAATTTTAAATTATTTAAAAATTTCTGTGACAGGGATGGCTAACTCCTGACCACAGTTTTTTTTTCTTACTTTCTTGGTTTAACCGCATTCCTAAAACTATTGGTCACACAAATCTGTTGAAGAAAATATTTTTATATGAGATAATATTGAGATTATTTGTATTTTTCTCTGTATTCTATACCTAATTATAATGGTATTGTTTATGACGCTGCTATGATTATAATGAAAGTATTTTTTATATTTTTTTAGTTTTATGATAGCCTAACGATACGTAAGTATGTCATTATTATTTTATTTAAAACTTATTGAAATCAAATCAAATCAATGTTTTAACATTAGATTGAAAAATTGTTGTTTTAAATTATTTATTTAAGTAAACCCATTTTGAGTAATTGGAAGAACTCTTGTAACTTTAAAGCGCTTGTCTATTAATATACTGTGCATTTTATTTATACTTATATGATTTTTTTTTTTGTTTTTTGTTTTTATTTTTATGTTTAATATACCTATAGCCCATTTCTATTATCTGTTTTATTTTGTATGATCATAATATTGATCTATATTTATCGATATAATATATTTTTATTATTTTTCTGTCGTATGTTTGATTGAATTTTTATACCAGTGTATTTTTATTAGTAGTAACGAAAGTTTTTTGGCAATTAAGTCAAAAATGAATTTCTGCCCTGTCTGAGTAAGCAGGACTGGTTAAATGTCTATGAGGTTGTAAGAAGTTATGTTAATGGACAGTGGCGTGTATTTATGAATAATTTTATTAATATATTTTTCAACAGTATTTCCATCTAAAGTTCAAAAAAAAGTTCAGGACGGTAGCAGAGAAATCAAAGTTAAAGAAAGCTGTATTGGTATACCTCAGGGGAGTATACTGGTTTTCACAAAATAAATCAATTTTAAATGATGAGAAAACTAAATTAATTCTTTTCAGGACTAAACAAAATAAATTAAGTGAACCCGATACTGTCAGTGTATGTGACAAGAAAATATATTTGAAATAATACAAAATTCTTAGCTATTTTTTATTTCTTGGTAATACCTAAGAATTTTTATCATGGAGCAACCCTATAAATGGTTTGTGTTTGAAACTGGGTAGTATAGGTTATGGAATGAAAGTATTGGCTAACTATATGAACTTAAACACCTTAAAAATTCTATACCATGAAAATTTTGAATCTGTCCTGAGATATGGCATACTGTTTTGAGGAAGTAGCTTTGAGCTACAAAAGGTTTTTGTAATACAAAAGGAAAAGTAAGGTTAATAACTAAAATGAGCTTTCTAGATTCTTGCATTTAAATAAACTAATATACCTATTAACAGTATGTGGTCTTTATATTTTTGCGTATTTAATGTTTTTGTTTAGAAATAATAAATTGAAATTTGAAACTGTAAATGTATATAGTAATTATACAAGGACGAATTACTTATTATATTTTCGTCACCGCTTCATTGTCACAGAGAAAAAAAAATCCTTATTACATGTGCATCAAACTTTACAACAAATTGCCAAATAATATTTATTCCATTACTAGTGTGTCAGAGTGAAAAAAAAAAACATTTAAAAAAGTGTTAATAGACATTGAGCCCTATTCATTAGTGGACTTCTTGGTAAATCTATTCCATTCTGTGACGTCATTTTATTTTATCCTTTTTTGTAATCAGTATAATTTGAAATTAAGAAGTATTATTGTTGTCACATCATTATTACATCATCAAAATTATAAAGACCAATATAAGGAAAAGAAAAAGGAGTATGATGAACTGATCTCATGAAAAACGTATCGAGTATCCCGTTTAACTGTAATAACATATATTTACATATACTACGGTATAATAACATAACATAGTTCCGGTTTTTCTGAAATTCCTACCAGCATTGTAAAATTTTCCATTAGTGTGCATAAAAACATTATTTTTTACATAATATAATTAATAACTCTTTTAAGTATGGTATGTTCCGTGAAAATTTAAAAGTTGCACTAATAAAACCAGTAAAAAAGTCTGTATCACCCTCAAATGAATAATTATAGATCCATAAGTTTATTGACAGATTTTTCAAAATTATTTGAAATGGCAATGTATTCAAGATTAATAAATTTTCTGACAAACAGTAATATATTTTTTAAAAATTTAAAGTTGAGGAAGTTTGAATTTATAAAGTAATAAACACACACATGCTTTTATTAATTCATTAATCAAAATTTCTTAAGTTCAAAACTGTAGGTAATGGCTGCACAAGCACGATTATTTGCACGATGAGCGAAACCTGGCCTAAGTGCATCCGGCGCACAGACGTGTCCTCGAAAAAAAAGGCGATTATTTGTCCGCTCTTAAATGAAGCGAAAAGGATAAGAAATACTGAACAAAAAATGAATTGGTGAATGCATCACTAGACTTCACTCTTAAGCAAAATTCGTTTAACTAGATTTAAGTTAGCAATGTTGTCGATTCTGTAATAATTATTATTTTAATTATTTTCTTTCAAACGCTAAATTTTAAAAAAGGATGACAGAGAACTTTTTGTTTAAAATTATATATTAAGTAATAATACAGTAATTGTTTGGAACACTCAATGGCGTAACATATTTTTGGTTAAAATAGTAATGAGGCGCGACTGTACCGACGCCACTGCTTTGAGAAAGAAAAAATTTTTTGGATTAGAAATATGTGTTTTCATATCGTAGTAGTTTACATATACCAAAATGTATTATAATATCTTAGGTGGTTTTCGAGATTTTTGATAAAAATCCATCAGAAATCGACCCAAAGTACAAAATTTTTAGGGGTACGAATTAATGAATATTTAGACTGGGCTTTCCATATCAAAGGTCTTTCACAAAAGTTAACTGCTATTTTACGATATTCTTTTAAAAAAATGTTTGGAAATGTTTTGGTAAATATTATAATTAATGTTGTTATAAATAATATATTTTTCAAAATTTCGTTATCCCACAACTTCAAAAAAAAACTTCTCTAATATTTACATAGATATACTTAAACGCTTTCTTTATTTGTAATTTAACTCTTCTATAATTTTAACAAATACCTACTATATTATTATTAGATACACGAAAAACTCTAAAAATATTGTAATTTGCTAACTTTGAATCCTGTATGTAATCATTTTTTGGGGAAAGGATTGTCAAATTCAAAATATTTTTGTAATTCAAAAGCGATTAGTTAGAATAATTAAAAAATTAGATTGTAATGAAACATACCGATCTGTCTTTAAAAATACACTTTGTGTTTGTAATTAATTGAAATTAAAATATGTAAAATTGACTGAATAAAAGAAATTAAGTAAATGAGTTTAAATTTGATGACTTGGTCTTAAATTTTGATAAAAAAACTTTCTGGAAATACAAAATTTTTTGATGGTAGGTCCGTGATTGACAGTAATGATGTTTGACTAGTGCTCTGATTTTGCTTAATTTCTAGACCAAGGATTTTTTTTTTTTTTTATAAGACATTAAGTAATATTCAAAATGATTCCTAAATACTTTTTGCCCTTCCGCATATTTATAGGTTTTATGACGCAAAAAAAATTTCAAAATGAAAGTAAATAAGTCGGTGAATATGCAAAAAAATTATCAAAATAAATGTTTTCCTGAAAAAAAAACTAAATCTGAACCACAAATAAATATTTCAAAGGCCTAAATCCTTGTTATGCTCTTATATTATGTTTAATAATAGTGTAAGGTCCTGGCTTATTGTATAAAAATAAATTTACTAAAATTTTGAAAAAAAATTGCATTAACGTATGAACAAAATTGTGTTTATCGCGAAGTGTTACAAAAGAAAAATGAATTTATTTTTTAAGATAAAGAGTGCTGCGCCTCTATCTTTCAATGGTTAAAAGGCAAATAAAATTTCGTAACACCTCCACTATATGTCGATGATTAAAAAAGAAGTAAAATTTCGTAAAAAAAAGGAAGACCGGCGCGATTACCATATGTCAATGGTTAAAAAAGGAAATAAAATTTCGTAAAAAAAAGGAGAAAAGCGGCGCGATTACCATATGTCAATGGTGAAAAGAGGGAATATGGTTAAAAGAATTAAAATTTTGTGAAAAAAAAGGAGAACCGGCGATTTCTTAAAAAAAAAGACCGAGCGCCTCCACCATATGTCAATGGTTAAAAAAGAAAATACAATTTCGAAAAAAAAAAAGGAGCGGCGCCTCCACCATATGTCACGCCCAGATTTTAGGGTATGACGAGGGACGTAAGGTAGCACGAGACCTTGGCGACTATCAGAAAAACAAAGCGGTTTTGAAAACAAGTTTATTGAAAATATAAAATAATAAATTCCTGAAGGGCTTACAAGAAAATCAAATAATAAGCTTGGATTTAGACCTTTATAAAACAGTTGGCAATAAATTATACTTACTTAAATTTGGACTCATCGCTGAGATTTGGGACCAACAAAAATTCACATATTTCAACGTGGATGCGTCACGGACTCGAACACTAGTGCCCGCCGATCGTTTCTCTAGCAACCATGTGTAGTTTCGTCAAGTCAGCGATTTTTCCCCCTTTAGTAAGACCACGGGTTTAGGTCGTACACCTTGTTTCTACCGACTTGATGACGCCACCATAATTGCTAGCTCGGGATATACATATAGCATTTCATAATTGCAACTTTTTAGATTTGTTTGATAAACTCGTCGCCGGTTTCATGTTGCCTTGAATGGCCGGCGATAAACGCGAATAATGATTAGAATATTAAAATGGAAAATATATTGATTTATGAAATGTTATGATCTTATGATCCCCTATCGTGACAATATTGTGTTTATTATGTATTTTCTGTACATTCTGATTGGAAGAAGAAAGTTGAATGATAAATAAGTAAACATTTTATTTTTCTTATCATTGAAAAATTGTTAATTTCATAGAAATAACTTTAAAATATGTTTTATGTTTTATTTTATGTATTATATTCTATTATTCAGACTGAACCTGATGATCTCCTACCAATAGTAAAGTCTTGATAGGAAAATAACAATTTTTTATAAAGATTAGTGGCTTTACGAAAATAATTGTAATATTATTCGTTAACAATAAAATATTGTGAAGCAAAAAATTGTTATCATAGTCAAATAGATATGGAAATATTTTAACAATATGATATGGTAAACTATAACAATATTCTAAGGCACTAGCACATAAGCAACGATATTTTAAATTAACTTTAGCAAACTTAGTTAATTTAAATTGTATGACCGTGCATTTCATTTATTAATTAACTAAAGGAAGTATTGTCTGTTTAAAGGTTGGAGACAATGACGTTTCTTGAACGGCAGTACAATTTTGGACTTGCATTGTATTTATTTGTTTAGAATCACCACGTTTCAACTGGTAAGTATCTCCAGTCGTCTTCAGGTGAATACTGAATAAGTACGGTAACTACAGCTCTATTTATACTAGGCAGGTGCTGTGACGCATGACTAGTGGGCGGAGTCATGCGTGTTGCTAGGTGATGACGCATAACTGGATGAGTCATGCTTGATAAGTCATGCTCGATGAATAATGCGTTTAACTCTTGGGTGGTCTTATTCTAAGATTGCATTTACTTAACAAGGGTTTCCAGACTTTTTCATATCTAATGAAGGCTTACTAAAGCAACCTGGATTTTGGTGTATGGTCGCAGCTTCCTTAAACTTCCTCTTCCTCCAGCAGTGCTGTTTCATCATCTCTCTCGCCCATAATCGCCAACACAAAACCTACACATACAGGGCAATATCTCAATTATATCAAACCACTCAAACAACACAAAACATGGCATAGTAAGAAATCTTGTGGATAGAGCAATTACTCTCTGTAACTCAAACGAAGCTCTCAAAAGAGAAGCGATACAACATCAACACAGTATTCAGCTCTAGAGACACTTTAAGAAGCCACCTAACGAAGACGAAACCAGCAAGCCAGAAAGACAAGAAAAATTGTGTCTACCAGATCCCCTGCAAATGCGGCCAGTCTTACATTGGTGAGACACTAAGACCACTAGAAGTAAGGATTAAGTAACATCGGAATAACACCCAAAAAGGAGAGACCGAAAAATCAGGTGCAGCTCACCACGCCTGGACGCACGGCCATCATATCATGTGGACAAAAGCGGAAATCCTGCAAAAAGAACCGCACTGGAGGAAGAGGAAGTTTAAGGAAGCTGCGACCATACACCCAAATCCAGGTTGCTTTAGTAAGCCTTCATTAGATATGAGAAACGTCTGGAAACCATTGTTAAGTAAATGTAATCTTAGAATAAGACCACCCAAGAGTTAAACGCATGATTCATCGAACATGACGTCATCGAGCATGACTCATCAAGCATGACTCATCCAGTTATGCGTCATCAGCTAGCAACACGCATAACTCCGCCCACTAGTCATGCGTCACAGCACCTG
Organism: Polydrusus cervinus; assembly: GCA_935413205.1. Lineage (NCBI taxonomy): Eukaryota > Metazoa > Arthropoda > Insecta > Coleoptera > Curculionidae > Polydrusus > Polydrusus cervinus. Next base: position 53,099,625 of record OW284514.1, read on the forward strand.
CCTAGTATAAATAGAGCTGTAGTTACCGTACTTATTCAGTATTCACCTGAAGACGACTGGAGATACTTACCAGTTGAAACGTAGTGATTCTAAACAAATAAAGACAATGCAAGTCCAAAACTCTACTGCCGTTAAAGGAAGTATGTTAAATTAAAAAACTTGAATTGTTAAGTGAGAATCAGAATTATTTAAATACTTCGATACTCTTAGCAGCAAATACCAGATCCCATTCGGCCAAGACATGGCGATAAAAATTATTTACCTTCCAAGAAGGTTGATATAATTTGTATGACTTTCGGTCTACGGGCAGTGTTTCCAGATTTGAAGGAATTCCTTTAATATATAGGTTTTAAGGTAAATTTTGGGATCCTGAAGGAATGAATGATTTTTATCAAAAATGAAGGATTTTGAACATTTTAAAGGATTTTGGGCATGTGAAAAGGAAACGGTATAAGTTAGAAGTTACTGACCATGGAACAAATATTGAGAAAATATTCTCCCCTGTTGCCTTTTTAGTGGGGTTGTAGGGAGATATTTTTAGGTTCTCTGTGTGGTGAGTGCACATGATGAGTTTGAACAATTTTGGACAACCCAATCTTAACGAATGTGATTGCGATTGTTGTTTCATTGGAATTCTACAGGTGATGCTGCGGACACCAGCACTGATTGGACTTGTCAACCTGTTATTTGTCATTGTCAAATATAATTTGAAAATATTAGATTTCTTATAGTAGGTAATAATTTTCTACCTAGGTAATTATTATTAGTTACACAATCGAAGAAAAATGGTGCTATGCGGGAAAAAATTTAAGTATAGTAGGTATCTGATATGTTTTCCTTTATTTTCTTTTTCTACTCCCACATGTACCTGTGCGGCAAAATTTCATATCCGTCTTAGTTACGTTATGAAACTAACAAATCACAGTAGTCAATTACAGAGAAGCCAAATTTACATGTTGTAAATTCGTTTTCTGACAGTTGAAAGAAGTTAGGTTAATAATATGCTTCAAAAATATGCAAATCTGTCAGATGAAATTTGTTCTTTTTAAATTTAAATCAAAACATTTATCCCAGAGTCTATGTATACACAATAATTTTCTAAAGAGTACACGAAAGGTATAATAACAAAATTAATACCAAAATATATTTCTACCAAATTATTGTTATTTTCTGACCGAACTAAAGATTTACACACAGATGCACTTTCTTATTTCAAAAATATCTTTATTTCCACTCATTTCTAGACAATTACTACAAGCTTTGCATAAAATGTACTATATACCTACCAAATGAACGTTTTCGTACTAACCTTGGTTATTTTTTTCCATATAAATAATATATATTATAAATATTTGTGCACGGGGATATTTTCCGATATATTTTGAACGGGGATCCAACCGCAATTGATCTTAAAACTTTGATTATACGCAACAAACAAAAAATTAACTGATAATTCTTTCTTAAATGATGGAACATAAAGATATCCCGATAAAACAGACGAAATTATAAGATTTCTAGGAAAAAAATCAATTTTTTACTAAAATTTTTAAGGTTACGTTATTTCTACTTACACTATTGCCAATTCTATTTCCACGTTAACAGTGTTGCTAAGTTGTAAATTGGCGATTATTTTGAAAAATTTGACCATAGCGAACGTTAAAAATTCCTATTAATGCACAAAATCCATTTTTAACTATTTAAATCGAATTCTACAGCTATTTTGTTGTACTTTCGGAGTTATAATTCTTTACGGAAGCAGAAATAAACCTGAAAAACCTATTTTTCTTCTGTGCATTTCAGTAAAACAATTATTAATGACAATACCTGGTTGAGAAAATAAATTGTTTGTTTTTATTAATACATATATCGCTTTTGTCTGTTGTTCTGCCAAAAGTCGAATGTGAGAATGATAGATATATTCAAAAGTGAGTTTGTATAAATATAAGATATTACCCAAATCGATAAATATATTACAGTGTAATTTGAGTTTGCCATCAAAATGAATTTTTGTTCAATTGTTTCTTATAACCGTTCTCGTAAGTTCATGGCCAACTTAAAAGACAAGTTACAATGTCTAATTTAAATAATTTTTTAAAATTCTTAGCATGAAGTTCGGAAGTTAAGTCGTCGATATGGATATCAGATCCACTCTTGTTGCACAAACTACTATTTCCTACCAAGTCCCCAATATATTATTTAAATTTGAGGCGAAAGGCACTGTAATAAACAATTACATATGCACAGCACAAAATCATGAGAGAGCTAACGGAAACAATGATAGACATCTTAATATTTTGATTCACTTCAAAGAAAATAAAAATATCAGCACTAAAATTCTCGTGCGAGGGGGGCAGAAAGACATCATCATACCACAATAATGAAAACTTTAAAAAATACATAAATATCATTCATATAAGTATCAAAACCATCAAGGATTCTTCTTCTTCTTCTTCTTTAAGTGCCGTGTCCTCCCAGAACATTGGCGATCATTCGCATGATCTTCACTTTGTCCACAGCCGACCTGAAGAGTGTCGCGGTGTTTACTCCATACCATTGGCGAAGATTCTTGAGCCATGATGTTCTTCGGCGACCAGGCCCACGCTTTCCCTTTATTTTTCCTTGGATAATAATGTGGAGCAATTCATATTTTGGGTTTCTCATTACGTGGGCAAAGTACTCCAGCTTTCTTCTTTTTATGGTATTAAGTACTTCTCTTTCTTTATTCATACGCTGTAGAACCGCTTCATTCGTCACCCTGTCCATCCACGATATCCTCAGCATTCTTCGGTAAGTCCACATTTCGAAAGCCTCAATCCTCCTGCACATTGTTTCAGTGAGAGTCCATGCTTCCATCCCATAGAACAATATGCTCAAGACATAGCAACGTAATAGGCGTATTCTTAAGGGAATTTTTACAGCTCTGTTGGTGAGGACTTTTTGCATGTTCCTGAAAGATGCTCGTGCCTGTTCTATTCTGCTTTTGATTTCTTGAGTTAAGTCCCATTCTTCATTCACCCAGGAGCCCAGATATTTGTATTTTTGCACTCTCTCCACAATTTCTCCGTGTATGCTGATATCTGTTAAGTTGTCCTCTATATTTTTGCTTTTGCTGACAACTATTCATTTGGTCTTCTTTATATTTAGTCGTAAACCCATTTGTTGGCTATGGTCTGTAACCGCTGCTAGGAGTGCCTGTAAATCATCTTTGTCTGTTGCTAGTAAAACCGTGTCGTCCGCATATCTTAGATTGTTGATGGCTGTTCCATTACCAATAATTATACCCTCTGTTCTGTCTTCGATGGCTTCTCTGAAAATTCTTTCTGCATATAAATTGAACAAAAGGGGGGAGAGCACACAGCCCTGTCGAACTCCTCTCATAATAGGTATTTCTTCAGATGTCTGGCCGTTAATTCTAATGTCAGCTGTCTGATTCCAATACAAATTGGCGATTATCCTAATGTCTCGTCCGTCCAGGCCTATATTGTTCAGTATAGTTATTAACTTGTCGTGTTGAACAGTGTCGAATGCCTTTTCGTAATCTACGAAACAAGCGTATACATCAACGTTTACATCTCGACATCGTTGTATTAGAACCTGGACGCTAAACAGCGCCTCCCTCGTGCCGAAACCGCTTTTAAAGCCAAACTGAGATTTGCCAATATTTTCTTCGCATTTGGTGTATATTCTGGAATGAATGATCTTCAGGAACAGCTTTAATACATGGCTCATTAAGCTGATCGTCCTATAATCTTTACAATACTTGCAGTTAGCCTTCTTCGGTATAGCAACGAATGTTGACCTGAGCCAGTCTTTAGGAATTATTCCGGTCTTGTATATGCAGTTTAGCAAGTTTAACAAAAGTGCAAGGGCTCGGTCTTCTTCCAGTACTTTTAAAACCTCTATTTGTATTCCATCTGGTCCAGGTGCCTTTCCGTTTTTTGCACTTGATATAGCATGTAAGAGTTCTGCCTTAGTGATATCTAACCCGTCATCAAGGATTGCTAAGAGGAAATGAAGAGCAAAGGTGACTTTTTTGTTTTGAAATAATGGAGCGCTAACAACACAGATAATTTTTACAAAATATTTGTTTCTCAGACGAATGTACGTTTACATTAAATAATGAGTCGAATAGTAATAATAGGCACATTGTCGATCCAAACTCAACAAATAATTGGCCAGCTAGGTTTCCTGACCTCTGAGTAAATGACGTCTCCCTCTGAGGGTATTTAAAAACTTTTCTTTATAAAAGTGTTAGGTTTGAAAATTTAGAGTAGTTAAAATCTTTTAATGCAATTTGAAAGAATTTTTCAATATCAACTCGCTAATGTTCGTAGAGAATATTACGATCGTTTAGGATATTAGTAGTAAATGGTGGTTTATTTGAATATTTAATTACGAATTAACAACATTTCAAACGATTTTAAAGTTTGCTTAAAATAAAATTATAAGATTTTTTTTAAAAACAATTGGGTTTAAACAGCCTCTTATTCTTTCCCCTTTTAGCAATTCTTAATTATTTTAACACTATTTAATAGTTAAAGAAATAGTCCATACTTAAAGTGGAGTGGGAATTTAGAAGGTAAAAAATAAGAACTCTTCCTCCACTGTTATATTATAGAAATATTTTAAGCAATTTCTCTACATGTTTCGAATGCAGAAGCATTCATCTTCAGGAGAACAATTAAAAGAAGAAAAGACCAGTAGATATCACCCTAACTGTAGATATCACCCTAATTGTAGGTTCGGTGTAAAAATGAGTGGAACGGTAAGGAAACAGATACACACGTTGCACTGTGAGCAAGAAAAGTATGTGGGTTTGAGGTTTAAGGCACTGTGAACACTTTAAAGGTAGAATGAAAGGTTTAACATCTTTGTGTGAAAGAACGGTCGAAAGATGAAACTGAAGTGGAAGGGAATAATCATTTTCTCAAATGACTAGCTAACAGCTTTATTTTATTTATACTTTATTTTATTTTATTTTTGTTTGCTTTATTTTTTTTTTATGATAAAACACCTGCACTGTAGGAAAAATCCTTTAAGGCGCTCTGGGAGCAGTGCGAGTGCGAAAAAAGTGATTAACGTTGGTCTTGAAACGTTGAAGATTGTATTCATTGGGAAACACGACCTCGGGAAGATCATTCCACAAAGATGACGTTCTCCAGATGAAAGAATTCTTGAACAATGAAGTTCGAGGAGTACTAAACTGAACAACATATGGATGAGCGGTAGTGGTTTGCCGTGTATTTCTGTTTTGAATTGCTCTAGGTGGAATCAAGTGGGCAATGTCAGTCGAACACCTGCCATGGAAGTATCTGTAAAAGAGAGCCAAATTACCAACCTGTCTTCGATGCTCCAGGCTATCGAGGGTCTTGGTCAGCTCGGGGTCGCCGATCAGACGAATGGCTCTCCTTTGAATGGAATCCAGTAGCCGAAGGGTGTGCTTGGGTGCAGAGCTCCAGACATGAGAGCAATATTCTAATGATGGTCGAATCTGGGCTTTGTAGAGTGTCAAAAGTTGATGAGGTGTGTACAACCTTTTGGTGCGGAAAAGTACACCAAGTCTCTGTGCAGCTGCCTTGGCAATTGCAGCAACATGATCATGCCAAGACATATTACCTCCCACTACCATTTTGCTTAAATGATTATTCCCTTCCACTTAATTTTCATCTTTCGACAGTTCTTTCACACAAAGATGTTAAACCTTTCATTCTACCTTTAAAATGTTCACAGTGCCTTAAGCCTCAAACCCACATACTTTTCATGCTCACAGTGCAACGTGTGTATCTGTTTCCTTACCGTTGCACTCATTTTTACACCAAACTTACAATTATGTTGCTCAGTTAGGGTGATATCTACTGGTCTTTCCTTCTTTTAATTTTTCTCCTGAAGATGAATGCTTCTGTATTCGAAACATGTAGAGAAGTTGCTTAAAATATTTCTATAATATAACAGTGGAGGAAGACTTTGTGTTCTTATTTTTTACCTTCTACTATTTAATAGGTTTTATATGTATTTTGTATGTATAAGTAAAATAATTCGTTTAAATTAAATATTAAAAGATCCGTCTTGAAAATAATGCTCCTTTAGTTTGAAAATATTAGTTAAATGTATTTGGTAACGATTTTTAAAAAGCCTACCGTTTGCATATTACATTTGACAATGACAAATCACCGTTCGATAAATTCAATTAATGCTGTTGTCCGCAGCATCACCTGTTGAATTTCAATGAAAAACCAACTGCATTCCTATTCAAATAAGTTAGGATCGGGTTGTACAAAATTGTCCAAACTCCGCATGTGCACTCACCACAAATAGATCCTAAAAATACTGCCTACAACCCCGCTCTCAAGTTAACAGGGGAGCAACTATTTGGACAGTCTGAAACTTGCATGGGATTTCCTATGTTTCTAACTACGATGCACAACCCGGTATACCCCAAAAAATTTTTTAGATAATAAATTATATATAACAGGTTTGAAGACATATCATTTTAAGCGAATATTTTTTCAAAATTTGCTTTCGTCTCATATAATGATGAAAGGCAGTTCGAATGCATGATTGTGATAAAAGTAAATTTATGTCAACCTCTCACTTCTTAATGAAAACAAGCTTTAAAGTTTAGGAAAACCGGATTTTTTTATATTACCAGAACCCAAATTTTGCAACTTCAGGCTTAATTAGCCTTAACTAGAACTCAGGTGCAGCTAAGCTGCCTACCTCTTACGTGTCCAATAAATCACCGACAACAAGGAGTCTAGAGGATCATTAAGATAACGGACATTGAACGTATATTGTCAAACCAGGTCACTGATGAGCACCCAGAATCAGGAACAAGGATGACCTCACATTTCATTTTAAGTGAGGCAAGGAATGTTAAACATCAAATTAAATGATAGGTCGGTTATGGTACCTCAAAACCCGATGGACTTACCTATAGGTAAAGCTAAAGAAGACGATTGACCATCCATAGGTGCAGACCCTTTGCGGGCCGCGGCCCCAGGACAGGATGGTCGTGCGTCTCTGATGAGTCCCAGTAGGACGAAACAACGAAAGGACTGAGATGTTATACGAAAGAAGACAGGGCATACCATTGTTAGCAGTGACCATAAACTGCCATTTCCCACTGACAAGGTGAGGGGACAGCGGGTAATAGATGAAGGGGTGCACAGCGTGTAAACCCCGGACGCTCAGCACCGTGGAGAGCTAACAATAAACTTTTTGTTTACCGATAGGTACGTCCATCGGGTTTTAAGGTACCATGGCCGGTCTGTCATTTAATTTAATGTTTAACATTCCTTGCCTTACTTCAAATGAAATGTGGGGTCATTCTTGTTTGTGATTCTGGGTGCTCATCAGTGACCTGGCTTGGCACTGTGACACGTTCGATGTCCAGTTATTATAATTGATCAACCCTGTATTTTATTATCGTTGAATATTAACAAATAATATTTTTTTTAAATCGCGCTGACTATAAAACTAACTTTTTTTTTGTTTTTTCGATATCCTCGCCTCCATGACGTCAGTTAAACTTATTGATATTTTGTCTATACTATTAACAAATGCTTTTAATTATGTTTTAATAAAAAAGTAAACCTATAGAACACGTAAAATAAATTATTATTGGTTTAAACACTTCCAATTAAACTAATTTCACCACCATGAATTATTGTGGCTCAAAGAGAGAAAACAGCTTGAATTATAATGTTCCAAAAACTGTACGATATCTGTTGTCAGGACTCTAACGAATATGAAATTAAATTTATTTCGCCATTTCTTAAATATCTTAGATTCATAGGGCTTGTTCCTAATTATAATTTTAAAAAAAGGAAAACTGAATATGTTGTTCCTTTTTTGGTTTTGCAGCTAGTGCTTTGGTGCATCTTCTGTTTTGCAACCAAGGAAGCATTATATTTATTATTGGAACAACCAAATCCGAAGTTTAATTATGCGTTTTCAGTTATTGTCTGCATGTTATGCTTCATAGCTATTTCCTTTGGCATGGTAAACTCATGGTTAAAGAACGACCTTTGGGAAGCCTTTTTTCAAGCAGTGTTTAAACTTGAAAGGCAAATATTAAAGAATCAGTTAAATGTTGCACGAAGAAAATTTTTTTTCCAGAATAAGTTATTTATTTTTATCGCAATCAATATATTGTTACTCTTTTTGTGCACTGTGGACTTCCTTGACTATTTTCTTAAGGGAAACATTCGTTCATATTTGATGTATTTTCCAGATGTTATTTTTGCTATTCAAATGGTTTTAAATAATTTTCTCATCAGTGTGATTTCCTTGTATTTTAAAGACAAACTTAATAATATTAACCAAACTCTACTAACCATATATCCCTCGAAAGAGTGCATCAAAGTTGTACGGGTTTTAAAAAAATTGTATTTAAAAATATCGACTTGTTTGGATTTATTTAATGATTTATTTGGAAGTTACTTTACAATCATGATCTGTACAAATTCCAGTGAATTCTTATCTATCTGGTATGAAGTGTTTTCAAATCCAAATATGGACCTCGAAGATTATGGTATATCCGTTGCTTACACTTTTCTTATACTGGTAAGCTGTTTTTTAATCTAATATAAACTGAATCTATCAGTTCCTGTACCGTCTCGGGGCGAGCAGTTACTATAGCTTTGTTTGAACTGCATTCGCGGACTACTTAGTAGTGTGCTTTCGATTGGTTTAAAACAGTGTAAATAGATACAGGGTTTCCCAGAAGTCCAGAATAAAATTAATATAGCCTTAAACTGTATTTTTCGAGGAAAACGCACGGACACGTCAACTTAGTTTTATATATGCTTACTTTTTGACAGCTACTATTACCGTAAGGCACTTAAAAATACTACTTAGTTTGGTTCATTCTATAAAATAGTCCTTATTGTAAAAGTAGCAAATAATGATGAAGCCAGGCCATTCCCACATATACCGGGTGTCCCATTATGGATGGCCGTATCTCGGAAACTACTGGGCATAGAAACTCAGGGGAAAAAAATGATCACGAAAGTGGCCATGAGAAAATCCTGGAAATAATTTTTAAGTTCCGCATTTTGCCGCAAGAGGGCGTAATTAAAAAGTAAATTTTAAAATTTTACATATCTCCGAAAATTCCACATTAAGGTGTATCTTTGGTAACACCATTAAAAAGCTTGGATAATTATGCATAATTTTGGTACTATGCTCATTGGCGTACCGACTTTAATAAGAGGGGGAAGCTGTTGAAAGTGTAATCATTTAAATCGCTGTAACTTATAAACGACTTATCCAATTTTTGCAAACTAAAGACTGGTTGGATGATAAATGTATGCACTTTCACCAATCGTATTTAGTTGTCCATAATAGTTCTAAAAAAAAATGCTAGCTGGCGCAATTTGTAATAATAACACATTTTTTGATTTTACTCCGAAAAAATTAATCATGCGGTATAATTAGGATACCATAATCGAAAAGTAGATGAAATTTGCTAGAAAAAATAATAAAACCGCAGCTCGATATCTTCGTTCGTTTCAGCGTTATCGCCAATAGAATAATTTTTAAAACTTTAAATAAGAAGCGGTTATATATTTTTTATAAAAAAAGTGGGACGCCACTGATATTTTTCCATGTAGATATTATTTCTGATTAGCCTGGTCATTTCTGCATAAAAATGGTCTCTTACGTTTTTCTCCTCAGGCACATCGTTCTTAATTAAAATAAATAAAATAAATTAGACGGGCGGAAGCTTGCCTATTAAGTAAAGGTAGTCATTTCCAACAATTTTTATGAAACAAAATTTTTCATTATCAATGTTAATAATAATAAATAGTAGAGCTAATTTAATTATTTTAATTAAGAACGGTGTGCCTGGGGAGAAAAACGTTAGAGACCATTTTTATGCAGAATTGATCAGGCTAGTCAGAAATAATATTTACATGGAACAATATCAGTGGCGTCCCACTTTTTTTTATAAAAAATATATAACCGCTTCTTATTTAAAGTTTTAAAATTATTCTATTGGCGATAACGCTGAAACGAACGAAGATATCGAGCTGCGGTTTTAATATTTTTTCTAGAAAATTTCATCTACTTTTCGATTATGGCATCATAATAAAATTATCCCGTATGATTTATTTTTTCGGAGTAAAATCAAAAAATGTGTTATTATTACAAATTGCGCCTGCTAGCATTTTTTTAGAACTATTATGGACAACTAAATAAGATTGGTGAAAGTGCATACATTTCTCTTCCAAACAGTCTTTAGTTTGCTAAAGTCGGATAAGTTGTTTATAAGTTACAGCGATTTAAATGATTACACTTTCAACAGCTTCCCCCCTCTTATTAAAGTCGGTACGCCAATGAGCATAAGACCAAAATACCCAGGCTTTTTAATGGTGTTACCAAAGATATACCTTAATGTGAAATTTTCGGAGATATGTAAAATTTTAAAATTTATTTTCAATTATGCCCTCTTGCGGCAAAATGCGGAACTTAAAAATTATTTCTAGGATTTTCTCATGGCCACTTTAGTGATCATTTTTTCCCTGAGTTTCTATGGCCGGTGGCCATCCATAATGGGACTCCCGATATAGAATTATTATATTGCTAATCAAACTTTAGCCAAATAATGTCGGGTTGCACAAAGAATTTTAATAATAAGTATTTAACCGGCAAGTTTGACTGTGACATAAATGACTTTGACATCACATCACATTCACATTCAAAGGTGCGTGATTAGTAAATTAAAAATTAAGATAACCGGGCCAGTATGATTGTGAGAAAATTATTTCTGTCAATGTTACGTCTGTCACAGTCAAACTTGCCGGTTAAATAATTATTATTAAAATTCTTTGTGCAACCCGCCAATTACGGTTCGGGGAACCTGCCATAGTAAGCAGTTATCATCAGCAAAATCATCGATGGCAACCCAAATTAAAAAACCATAATCAGCAATAAATTACATATAAATAGACAGCTCTTAGATTAGGATAGTTAGTTCTAAAATTGTATTAATTATATTATTATAATTATTATTGTTAAGCGGTTATAAATAAAGGTCTTTTTAAAAAGTACCCTTCGAGTAACCAACCCTTAACTCGCTATAAGTCTCGTAGGTAGCTTGTATCTGAATTTGTAAGCATGTGCCATATTTAGTATAAACAACACATTATAGCAAACTTATTCTGACACTTGTCATGTCATTTTAGTTCCAGAACTGTCAGTTTATGACAGTTTTAAATTTAGAACGAATATAGCTGTAAAAGGTTCTTAACCTACAACCGTCCTAAATGCACGGTGCAAGGTTTAAAATTACAAGTGTCGGAATAAGTCAACTAAGATTTGTGTCTTTAAATTATTAAAGAAAACGGTATTATATATACTATGTTCTTTATTATACCTAATACGGTAATAGTTATTTATGTACCAAGGCAGTAAAGTGATTCTTTAGGGGACGAGTCTGAAATTATGAGATGAGCGAGCGAGGCGTGCGAGGCGAATAACAGGCGAGTCGATAAATACACTATACTGACGGGGTACATACAGTATTTTATCGCCAACCGTTCATCACCGTTTTATATAAGGCAGACCGCTCTAAGAAAATAGATGTCCCCAATAGAAAAGACAGGCTGCAGACCTATTTTAGAATCGGGTCTACGCAAAATATTTAATAGTTCTTGCCTAATAGTTGGTCAAAATGTAAAGTAGAAGTTTTATACGACCTATTTCATCCCATATTCAAGCTCGAAAGGTTAAAATAGCTTCACAATCCGACGACAAAAAAACCCAATTTGGCCATAATTTGACACGTCAGAAAATTTCGACCGACCACGTGCGTATTCCAAAGCACACATGACAAATTTTGCCAGTTTGTTCGGCATAGAGTAAAAATTTGCGGAGGGTAAAATACTTTACCTGCCGCAAATGCGGCAGATAAAGTATTTTATTTTGCAATAAAATAAAGTGTTCGTTGACTTGCGGAAATCACTCTAATAATATACGGCTTTACTGACGGTTGGCGTTAAAACTATTTATCGATAAAATGATTTAATCGTAAAATAATGACATAAACACAAATGGCATGGTAAAAATACAACTGAGAGGCTATAAGATCTAAATATTTGGCTGGTCTAAATTAAAAACCCTTTAGTGAATACAGAAGTACATGTAAGTTTGTGAAAAACACTTGTTAGTTGGTTATTATCTGGCTTCCATTTGGTCATTAACTGGAAGCATATGGTCAATAGGTTTTTGTTTTTTTTTATTACATATTTAATAGGTACTTAGCAAGCATCTTAAAAATTTAATTTTCCCATAGCTTAATTACATCCAAGCCTACACTACAAGTAACATTTTGCAAAGCTAAACTAAAAGATAAACTTTTGGTAACAATCTATTGTTAAAATTGCTTAAGTGATCATTCAATTGACGAGTTACCCTAGTTTGGCAATAACGAGGTTGGAATGAAAATTTTATCCGAGCGTGAGGAACCACGAGTATCGAATTTTCAACAGTAATATACCGATAGAGGAGGCGTCTTATCGGTAATACCGCTGTTTTTTATAAGAAATCGAATTTCTGATAATTTTCACGAAATGTAATTTTTACTTATAATCTGATAAGATCCCGAGAGCTTTAGCTCGAGGGTCTTATCTTTGATTATAAGTAAAAATTATATTGAGTGAAAATTTTCTAAGAAAATCTAGTTTCAAGTGAAAAACAACGGTATGAAGATAAGACGCCGCTTGTAGAGGTGTATTTTATTGGATAATTTACTGAACTCGAAATTAATGCCGTTTGTTACAAAGAAAAATATGCAAACACATCATTATGATTTAATTTTAAGTTTATAAATGTGCCACAACTAACAATTAATTAAAAATCCAAAACTAAATCAGACGCGAGGAACGTCAAAAATCAAATTCGTTCATCAATAATTATCATTACGCTTGCCATGAAAACGCCAAGATTTCTTACGCTCACGTCAAAGCAAAGCACACTGGGTTTAATATTGCAGACATTTTGTCAAAACATTTCTTTGAAAATGTCAATAATTAAGTTAAGTTTATGCCCTAAAATCACCCTAAATATTGTTGTGTGTCACTTTTATTTTGTAGGTGTTATAATATTTATTTATTAAACTTGATTTCGTGAAATAAATTACTGTTTGTTTGACAAAAAGCTACTGTGGTCTTACCGAGCTAGTCGTAGGTCTTATCGGAAAAGACCACGTTACCAAGGTGGTTGCTATGAAAATTTGCTTTCTGATTGGTTCTATATATGTAAGGTAAATTATCTGACTGTAACCCCATAGATTATTGGTGTTAAAATTTTAATTTTTAAGAAACCATATTTAAAAAAACACCGATTTTTTATTCCCTTAGACCAGGTCAGAGACAAATCACCCTTAAGTCAAAATATTGCTGTGTTCTTTTTTGGCGGAATGTTTGGATATAAAATTCAACTTTTTTTTTTAATTTCAGTTTAGTCAGTTTTGTCTGATGTTCTGTTGTGACGTAACTATGCGAGCTTCAGAAAATCTTCTGGTGACCTGCTATAATATTCAAGAAAAATATCACTCGGCTTCGGCTGAATACAGGGAACTGGAAAATTTTGCCAACAAATTAATTAACAGGAAAATAAGGTTCACTGCAGCGAATTATTTTGAAATCAATAGAAGCACCATGTTTGGACTTTTCTGGAATATTACTACCCTGTTCATAGCATTGGTACAATTTGATTCTGTTAAACCGGAATCATCATCAAATTAAAAAGTGTTGATATACCTAATGTAATATACACCCTGTCATCAAAATGCTAACGCGTTTTGTGAATATTGGCAATATATTACCTTAGAAAGTCCGAATCCGTGAAAAAATATATATTTTCCTACGACCACCTATGAAAAAGAGAAAAAAAGCACGGTTAACCTGGCTCGAAAGCGCCGAATATCACACTCGTGTTGAAAGAAAATATTTCAACTCTAGAGTGGTAATACAAGGCACACCATTTAATTTAAACATATGATGCCAATTTGACAGACCAACCTTGTTTATTATAAAGAACAAATTTTAGAAAGCAGTAATTGTTAAGTGTATTTATCGAGTGATTTAGAATTAGAGTGTGAAAGTACGCCATGTGAAATTATAAAAAATGTTAATAAAAGAAAAAACAAGTCACGCTGAAGAAAATGTCATATATTTAAACAACGTTAATTGATAGACATGGAAGCCATAGCGTCGACACTAAAGCTCTGGTCTACAAAACGAGAGGTTACAGGTTCAAATCCCATCAGGAGTATTTGACTTATTTTTATAAAAACATGAATTGAAATCTTCCTTGTAGGTTGGATTTTTTAAATTTTGGTTTAATGTACATTTTCTTGAAATTTAAAATTTTTCATTCTGGTTAATCTAGAAGTCAATTCAAGATTAGTTTTTCCTATGATATTTATAAAATATGAAAAAATGAAAAAGTTAAACTACAAATAAAGGAAAAGCCTATTGACAAACTATATGAAACCAGATATTAAGTGGAACATAATCCTATGTATGCTAATTTCAACTCTACAGTGAAAATATTTTTTTTTAACTCTAGAGTTGAAATATTTTTTTTTACAAATCAAAGGCTTTTTTAATAATTCTTTGTGGTCGTAGGAAAAATAGTGTACATTACTCGTGTAAAAGTGATTATTCTAAAACTCGGAGAATTTCCGCACTCGGCTGACGCCTCGTGCTAAATATCTCCTCGTTTGAAAAGTATCACTTTCATCACTTGTTATGTAATATACTATATTATATACAGAGTATTAAGTAGGGATAGATGGGGGTTTCTGCGCTACTTTACTCCTCTTTTGCGCATACGCCGGCAGTGCACAGAAAACAACTCTGTTTAAAACAGCTCTGTTATGACGTATGACAGATGACACACGTCTGTGCACTGCCGGCGGATGCGCAGAAGCTAGGGAGGTAATTGGCGCAGAAACCCCAATCTATCCCTACTGTATTGCAATAAAACGTGTAATACCTATATCTTAACACGAATTAAAATAATTGATTTCTGTAAAAAGGTTTAATTGGGTGTTGTCGATTTTTACAGGGTGCTACAAATTCGTGGCCGTACCAGGGGATCTCGGAAACGGTAAGAGATACGAGAATGATTAAATTGAGGCAAAGTTGCGTATTGTGGGACTTAATAATCTTATAAAAGAAAAGTGTAAATATTCTGATCCAAATACCTTCGGAAATATCTGAAAAAAGCCGAACTATTTATTATGGTCTTAAATTTTTCACTTTTAATTTTTCATTTTTGACTGGGGAATAAAACAAAAAACAGTTTCTTATGGCCGTTTTTTATATTCTACAAGATGGTGTTATAGTTTTCAAATTGGACGTTTCGTTATTTAGATACCAACCTCAAGTTAATTTTTTTAAATACGGACCTGGAAACTTAAAAACAGTTTTAGGGACCTCTGAGCTTTAGAAATTTAATAAAATTTAAAGGATTTTAAAGTTTTAACGTTTTGTCATCAAATATCACATTTTTATTATTTAATATTATCCTTCCTTTACTATCCTGGCAGTTATTTTTATGATTACTTAAATATTAAAATTACATTACAGAAATATATGGTGTTTAGGCCATTAATTATTTCAAGATTTACCGTAATAATACTCTAGGAAGTACGTAAGTTTTGAAGGCATGAGAAGTAATTCTATTTTTTGTTATTATTTTATTAATATAACATATTATATCGTATGTCCTGTTATCTTTGCTTTAGACCTAGACCGAAATAATGTAAAACAGAAAAAAAAATAATGCTCTCGAGTGGAAAAAAAGGCAACTGGATTGTTAGTCTCGTTATGGTACTGTGATGCACTTATGTTTGTTTTAAAAACAATTTCAAATTTCTTTTACTGTTTATAAGGTAATGCTAGTTTCAGACGAGACATGTAACAAAAATAAACAGACAGAAAAATAATGAAAGCCTTTACTTTGGGTCCTTTTTCTTGCAAAATATCAAATAATTGGCCCATTTGAATAAAAATGGACGGATTATTTAAATCAGAAAAAAAATTTTAGTTTGGCTCTAAATGTTCAGGAACGTAATGATATGAAAAGATAATTTGAAAAAAACAAGTGTTATTGTGATGACAAAACGTTAAAATTTCAAAAACTTTAAATTGTATTAAATTTTTAAAGCTTGGATGTCCCTAAAACAGTTTTTAAAATTCCAGGTCCGTATTTAAAAAAATTGCCAGGAGATTGGTACCTAAAGAACGAACGGTCGAATTTGAAAACTAGTAACGCCATCTTGTAAAATTTAAAAAATGGCTATAAGAAAATGTTTTTTGTTTGTTGTCCAAGTCAAAAATAAAGGCGAAAAAATTAGAAACCAAAACTAAATATTTCCGTTTTTTCGGATATGTCCGAAAATATTCGTAATATTTAAAATCTTCTTTCACCAAATTATTATGCACTAAAATATGCGACTTTGTCTTAATTTAACCATCTTTGTATCTCTTACCGTTTTTCAGATGCCATTGTACGTACACGAATTTGTAGCAAATTGATAGATTCAGCAGATACTAGGTTTAAATCCATAACTATAGACGTATGAAGTACAGTAAAACAACAAATTAAACTGTAAATTTCCACTATATTTTAGTATGAAATGAGTTAGTAAATAAAATCAAACATATTCATTTACCTAATAAGGCCAAGTTAATTTCGTTTGATGTAACTAATTTATTCCCTAGCATACCTATAGACGAAACCATCGCCCTCGTTAATAAACTATTAGACTTAAAAAATATCAATGGTGTTAAAAAGCAAGACATCTTATATTCACTCTCTGTATGTCTCGAGCAAAATTATTTTGAGTTCAATGAGCAAATATACACTAGCAAAAATGGCCTAATTATGGGCAACCCTCTTAGCCCTTTATTGGCTGAAATTTTCATGAATTTTTTAGAAGACAATATCAGCAAACATCCACTTTGTAAACATTTTCTTTATTGGCATAGGTACGTTGACAACTTCTTGGCTTGTTTTCTTTTAACTGGAAGACAACAGGGAAAAAACGTGCAATATCCATTTCAACTAGTTTTGAGAAATTGCGATTTTAAACTTTGAAACCAAACGAGTTAAAATCGGGTAAAGATATATAGATTTTTTTACAAAATATGAGACCAGAAGATTGTTGTCCTGTATTTTTGGTTTAAAATAATTGAAAAACTTTTTACTTTGTACCTTAAAAGAACAAAAATACATAAAGTACAGGAAAAAAACGATACAACTCCGAATGTTTCTTGTAATATTGAAGCACAAATGGTAGTTAGCTATCTTCTAGTTTGGGTTTTCATTATTTTTTAGTTTTGGTGAAAAGGTGGTCTTGGTCGAGGCTTTGATCAAATCTTTGGTCGAAGTCTTCGTAGAGGCTTTGGGCGAAGTCTTGATCGAGGTCTTGGTTGAAGCCGCGAGGTTATTGTAGAAGTCTTAGCAGCTGCCTTGAACGAAGTCTTAACTGATTCTCTTTTAAGCAAATTTTCATAATATTGATGAACAGAGTAGTCGCAAAATTCAATCAGCCCCTGAAGATTTTTGTATTTTTCCAGTGTAATCGGTAATCGCTCTGTAATAATAACAATAATTCTTTTGTACTTATGAAAGCTATACACTTACCATGATAAGCTCTCTCTGGCCGAAAGCGGTGGCCCTCGAATTATACGTCGGGGTCCTCGGGTTGGAAGAGCCATGATGGAACTTGTCCAATTTCCATTATATGAGTCGCGATGAAATACCATACGAGAATGATTGGCAGAAACCTTTAATTCTCGAATCGGTATTCCAGTCCCTAACCATGCTTTCATCAACCTCATCAATAAAAGGAGCTGGTTTGCATCTGGCTGCCCTAAAAACTTCTATCCAGTCCTTTGGATGCTGTGTTTTGGCCTTTCACTCACGCAATTTATGAGAATATTAAAACACGCGTTTCCTGACTTAGCACGTTCCTTTCCTGTCACGCGCTGACTACACACGTTTTTTCCCTGTACAAATAAATTTTCAATGCAACTATCTCCTGACACCGAGCGTTTTTAACCGAACCATTTATGCCACGCCAAACTACGGGTAATAATCTACTATTTACCAGGGTTAGTCAAAAATAGCAAAAAATTGACTTTGCACGTTCTTTCCTTGTTGTCTTCAAGACAGTTAAAAATCTTTTTAGAGTATATTAATAGTTTACATAAAAATATCAAATTCACAATTGAACAAGAAATTAATAACTTTATTAATTTTCTTGATTTAAATATTAAAAGAAAAAATAATCAACACAGTTTCTCCGTTTTTCATAAACCTACTCATACTGACACCGTCATACCTAATTTTTCATGCCATCCTACTCAACACAAATTATCTTCTTTTCATAGTATGATCCATAGAGTAGTAACTCTCCCTCTTAACAAGGTAAATTTTTAAAAATAATTAATCTATATTAAACAAATAGCCGTAAACAATGGTCATAAAGCTAATTGATAATATCTTAAAAAAGAAGACGTACAAAAAGACTATTGACTTAGTATTCCCAAGATTAAAAACATCCCCAGACAAATTTAAAACTGTTTCTTTTATCGGAAAATCCAGTAAAACAATTGGTAACTTTCTCAGTAAGCTAAATATAAATGTAGCTTATAAAACTAATAATTTAACTTAATCTGTTAGAGTCTATGGAAATAAATAAACTTAAAAATACGGATCTGTTGTTAAATGCTTAATTAGATTTAAATAATTCACCTTTGTTAAATTTATTCTACTGATCATTGTCGATAAAACTCGGTAATAAATATATTAAATACTTTATTGTATTATTATAATTATAAACACCCTTTTGGTTTTCCCAAAATTGTAACCCTCCCTCTATCTATTGTTATTTTAAATTATCTGAATTTATTGTACTAATTATTTTCAACAATCATTACATCTGTGTCATCTGACGAAGCTACAGTGTTAGCAAAACATGTCATTTTATAGTAAAATATAGTGGAAATTTACAGTTTAGTTTGTTGTTTTACTGTTCTTCATAAGTCTATAGAATTTGTAGCACCCTTTATAACTTCGAGTAAAAATTAGACCAATGCCAGTAAGTGCGCAGACATCGCGACGCTATAAAAATGTTAATCGATGTACTTTATATCATATCAAAAGCTTAATAAATTTTAAGAGACTTTTGTACTTTGCTCAAATTAATTTTTAGTAGAGATATTAAGTTTAGGCAAGGAACGAAAATTTATTTAACGAACTTTTGAAATATAATACTTTCAAGTTACCTCCCATCGATAGACGGTGTGCCTTCCACAAAATTAATCAGACCGTGTCTGTTTAAAGGTTGGAGACAATGACGTTTCTTGAACGGCAGTAGAGTTTTGGACTTGCATTGTCTTTATTTGTTTATAATCACTACGTTTCAACTGGTAAGCATCTCCAGTCGTCAATGCAAGACAATGCAAGTCCAAAACTCTACTGCCGTTTAATCAGACCGATTACATGAATTATCCTATGTTGCTTAAACATATAGGCATTGCAAGTTTTAAGTGCAAATACCATGCACAGTTTGCTGAGTAGTCGAAACATAAGAAAATGTGCATATATGCTAGAAGTCAAGTAATATTAATTTACACACATAAAATGAAAAGTTGTTCGCAATTAAATTTAGTGTCAAAATATATATAATAAATACGTTTTTTTTTCAAAATTAAAGATAAAATAGTTATTCGTATGTTACCAATATTAACACACACCATCATACATACACCATCACCCTCACCATCACACTGTATATAAACATAATTATAAATTGTCGTTTTGGGTGTAATAGTGTCTGACATCAAATAGATGCAGTTTTTTTACAGTATCAATGGGTTCTTTCACTGTAATCGAATTTATTCTATTTAGCACCAACATCTTGAATTTGAACCTAATAATAACAATAATATCCTTTATTTCCAACACAAATCTTACAAAGGCGCCCTGGGACAAATTATTATTATTAAAATTACACAATAAACACCATTTTCTGATTACTTCCATGTTAAATAAAAATAAATAATTGTCAAAAACTGTGGTTTATAAATTTAATAAAACGTGTGTGTGTTAAATTGATTTGTAATTTATTTTTAAGGCTTTCACACACTGGCGCGAATTAATTCGCCGTGATAACGAAGCGAACATTTCGCGACATAGGCGATAACAGAATTCGTCTCTCCTATCACATTTGCGCTAATATTTCGCGACATACGCAGGTAAAATTCGTGTATCCATTTGCGCGAAAATTTCACAAGATATTTTTTTCTCTTGATATTTGCAACCAACAGTGTTTAAGAAAACATATTACAGTATACAAAGGGACCCAGACATGCAACAAATATTGCATTCGCTACACGATAAAAATTTGTTAATTACTTTAATCCAAATAATCAATGATATTACACAGTATACCTATCATCGCATTTAGATATTACGATACAATAAGAAGAAGTAGGAATTAATTCAAATTAACAATAAAATACGTATATGAAAAAATATCTTTTTCTATCATGTATCTCTCGCCCAATTTCATTCCATAACTTACCTTTGTTTCTTATATTTTTGTAATCTTTATGGCGTAAATCGTAAAAAATTGGATATTTCTTCACAAACTCTCTTTTTCAGGTGAAGCCATCTTTGATTCAAAACGAAAACGACAGAAAACGCGGCTGGTCGCGAAAGAAATAAATTCGCTAGAGTTTCGTTGTCGTCAAGCGAAATTTTCGCGCCGGTTTGTTGCTCCTCGTTATACGCCGAAGACTTTGAATCGACGAATATTTCGCGAGGCGAAAATTTCGCCGTCGCACCGAATTATTCGCGCCAGTGTGTTCAAGCCTTTAATCCTACCTTTAAATATACCTGAAGATTTCAAGTAAGACTAAGTGGGCTGGCTTAAACTTTAACATATAGTAAGATTTTAAGTAATAATTACACCAAACAACCTTGATTGTAACATCAATGACATTAAGAGTAGGTATTGATTGCACGAATCACGAATTAATATTAGTATTAGTATTAGTATAACCTGACCACTTTGATTGAAGAAATTAGTCGTGGAATCAGTAGAATTACTCTGAAAGAGAACCTATACTGGGTGTTACAAATTCTACGCTCACCATAGGACGTACTTTGTCCCAAAGCCCACTGATGTATGTACCATCGCGTAAAATGCAAACTAGGACATGAAAATTTTAATTTGAGCTCTTGGTCTATAAAAATTTGACTTTATCATCTTGGCACATTGTCAAAATTGACAGTATTACATGGTTCAGGAATCAAGACGTCAATTAGGCAATCCAACGATGTGTCAAAATGGCGGCTGGATGGCAAATACTGCTTTGTAATTGGGAAATCCAAACCACGTGATTCAACATGGCGGTTGGATGGCAAAAAGCATTGAGTCACCAGTTAAGTGCCACCAGCAACATTATTTTTATGGTCACGTATATCAATTACAAAGCAGTATTTGCCATCCAGCTCCATTTTGACACATCGTTGGGTTGCCTAATTGGTATACGTGACCATAAAAATAATATTGCTGGTGGCATTTAACTATTGACTCAGTGCTTTCCCAGCAAACACAGAACGTCGGTAAATGGTTGGGCCTATGGTGGCAACAACGGCACGGCGTTGGCAACGGGCGCATAATACCGAACCGGTATTGGTCCATTGTTGGTCTTACAGCGGTGGCATATTAAAGGATAATTTGTAGCGGGCCGGTTCTGGCTTGCCAATCGTTTTAATGTCATCGGTGCTCCAGTATCTTGCCAGCGTCGGTTATATTACGTGTGCCATTGAAAGTCATAAACGCTAGATAAATAGCACCATATATTTATTTACACTATATATTTATTTATTTAAATAATAATTGTTAAAATGGGGAGCTGAGATAATGTCAAACTGATAATAATATAAGTTTATTAAATGTTTTAAACATTTCAAAATTCCTCCGTAAATGACATTCAATGATAACTAGCAATGAATGAGAAATTGAATTTGGCGGAAATTTTTAAAAGTTGTCTTATAGGATGTGGCTGATATGACGCTTTTGGTTGGTAGCTTCTGTTTTTATTATCATAACCAAACTTCTTTCCTTTCTCGTGGAAGTCGCGCGTGTCCAAGTTGATCGCGTGTTTTTAATTTAATAATAAATAAATAAGAGTAAGTATATTCCTTTATTTTTTGCTATCAGGACTAATCCAATATATCAGGTGTTTTTTAAAAATAATTGGCTATTTTATAAATAATTATGTAGTCAATCTGGCAAATAGGTGAAAAACATCTTTTTACCTATATATATTAAAATTTGAATTCTGCTTTACTTCAAATTACAGGTTTATTTATTTAGATCCTTATTTTTTCAGAGCTTCTAAGCCATTTGGTAAAAGAAATCGTTACAATAAAGAAGGATGTTAAACAACTCATATGTTCCAGTTCAGATATAACCGAAGTGTCATTTTCCGAGCTACACAAATGCCAGTTATATGAAGATTTGGTTAAATTTAATGATGATTTGAAAAATGGAGAGTTCTTCAAAAAATGCGTAAGCACAGTTGTTTCAAAAATTATTAGATAATAGTCCTGAGTTATAATTTTCAGATACCTATATTTTTTTTGTACACTTAGATGTTTTTTCCAATTTTAGTTTCAGTTCTTTAATTTTAGGTTTAGGAACTTGAGCATCTTACTGGATCTCGTGGGGGCAATGACTACAGTGAGACATGAACTGTTATTAATAAAAGGTAAATACAATTTTTTTTTTTGGTAGAACTATTTGACTGCGCCACCGAATAAAACCATGCAACTTCTTTAAATTTTATTCAATTGCCTAAATCATATTTTATTTATTTCACTAGTCATTTATTTTATTACTATTGATCTTTAAGAAAAAAATAAATAATAAAAATTAGATTCAAAGGCTTAAACAATTTCTTTTAATTAATTTTTAGCAGCAGCACATAAAAATTCTCGGGTGAGGAACTGCACTGACACAGAAGTCAATCGATCACGTTATTATGGTATGGTTAAGAAATACCCCAGATAGAGAAGCTGGCCGAACTGAAAGAAACCAAACGAACCCATCAGGTCCTCTTGGATAGTAAGACGAACTCGATATTTTTATGAAAGAAATATTGTTGTAACTTTTACAGGATTTTATGTGAGGATTTTGGTGGAAAATAAATTAATTTTTTTGTTTTAATACCAAAGTTTTATTACTATTATCTTATTAAGGTGCAAAAAGTCTGTTGCACTTTTCGTTTCACTATAATTAGGATTCTAAAATTAAAGTAATTTTTTTCGTAAATCTCTTGACAATGACAGAATACTAACAACCATGAGGAATTATTATTAGTTTTGAAAAGTTTTAATTTTTCTATTAAGTTTACATTAATGCATTTTATAATTAATTTGAAAGGCAAAGCCTAGTTTTAAGACCGAGCAGTAGCGACGTCTTCGTTATTTTTTTTATGAATATTTTATATTTGTTAATCAAATTACTTTTAAACCGGCATTTGGGGCCAATTACCAATATTTTGGTTGTCGAAAAATAATTATTAGTGACCAAATTTTCCGCATTTTCACCAAAATGCGGAAAATTTGGTCACAAAACCCGATATATAGCTTATTTCGAGTTAAACACATATATTTTTAATAATATTGGCGAACGCATAACTATTCAGTCCTAAAATACCCAGCATTTTTGTAAAATGAAATGGCGAAGGAATCAATTTTAGGCCCGCATTGGGCTTTTGCACGTTAGCCCAAAGTGGGTCGATGCATAACCTACATCGGACATTAACATTTTATTGAAACAGGCCCGTTTCTGTTCCGACGTTGGCATCTGGCTGTTTAACCGGCAATGGTCCAGCAAGCTTTATGCATCGCGCCGTTTAAACCCGTGCTGGGTAATCGTCGTTGGCCCACAAGTCGGCCGGGCGGACATTCCCTATATGTGGCCCAGTACAGAATGCCGATAGTGGTCCGTTGATAAGTGCATCGGCAAGCGCCCGCTTGCCGGTATCGGCCCTCTTATGTTGTGTTTGCTGGGTTTTGCCATCCAACCGCCATATTGAATCACGTGGTTTGGATTCTCAAACTGTCCACCACTTTGATTGGTTTTATAAGTATATATTTCGTCATATCGTATTCTAGTGGGCCAGTAAACGCAGATTCTCCCGTTGTTTATTTTAATGCCTTCTATACGCAGCTAAAAAATAAGTATCAACTTAGGAATCACCCTGTATAAACTATCTTGTTCAAATTGTCCACTTCTCCAGCCACCTACATTGGAAAAACCACCAGGTCATTACATACAAAAATCAAGGAACACATAAGCAGACCAACAATATCAGTTTTTGGGCACCATCTTTACAACACTATTTTTCTCCTACTTCAAATAGTAAAATCACTCATCATTTCACAGGTCTTAATGTCAAACATCTTGGTCTTCTGGAGGAATTAGAAATTTCTAGAGAGATCAAGAAAAGTCCTGTCCTTTGTCTTAACACCAAAATGATAAATTCATCTAGCAGTAATTCTCTTTTTATTCTTTTTAATTAATTTTTTTGTTTAGCCAATTGTCCAATTTACTACAGGATTATTTTTTCCATATAAATTTTTTTTAACCTTGTTGCCAACTCTGTTACAGATAATTCCTTAAAAATCTGAATACTCTCCTCATTAAATTTAATAACCGAAGTTGAAAACTTCTGATTTTATAAGATATTGGTTGATTGTGTTAGCTTTTCGTTAATTTTTAATGGCCGATATCCGGCCCTTCTTTAGAGTCCACAAAAAGTTCTTTTAAACATGCATTTTTGCACAGGCTTTATCTTTTTAGCATACAATACAATGTTGCCGGTTACTTCACTTTATAATTATTTTATATAAAAAATTATAAATTTGTGAGCATTTCATCATCATCATCATCATCATCATCAACCAGCCATCTGCGTCCACTGCTGGACATAGGCCTCCCGTAATTGATTCCATGTATGTCTTTCCTGAGCCACGTTCATTAAATTCGTCCTGAATTTTCTGATGTCGTCTGACCATCTTGTTGGTGGCCGTCCTCTACTGCGATATGCGTCCTGTCGCGGTCTCCATTCTAGGATTTTTCGAGTCCATCGTCCATCCCTAAATCTTGCCACGTGGCCGGCTCAGTTCCACTTTAGAGTGCATATGCGTTCTATCGCGTCAGCCACCCCTGACATCCTGCGTACTTGGTCGTTTGGTACCCTGTCTCTGAGATAAAGGTTTAGCATTGCTCTTTCCATCCCTCTTTGAGCAATGCGTATTTTGTTAATAGACTGTTTCGTGAGGGTGAGGGTTTCTGCTCCATAGGTGAGTACAGGCAGTACGCACTGGTTGAAAACCTTCCTCTTTAAGCACCTTGGGATATTTGACTTAAAGATGTATCTTAGTTTACCGAAAGCAGCCCATGTTAAGCCTATCCTGCGTTTTATCTCGCATGTTTGGTTATCCCTTCCAATGCGGATTTCGTGACCAAGATATTTATGCGAGTATGACTGCTTTATGGGGATTCCGTTCACTGTTATTTCTTCGCTCACCACGAGGTTTGTCAGGTACTCGGTCTTGTTGATGTTTATCTTTAATCCTACAGTATTTGATGCATTTTGTAGTTTATGTAGCATTTTTCTAGCTTCATCGACGCGGACTGCAATTATGACGATGTCATCGGCAAATCTCAAATGGTTCAGTTTTTCGCAATTTATGTTTATGCCCATTTCTTCGAAATCTGTCCTCTTAAACATATACTCCAGGAGGGTCGTGAATAGTTTTGGGGACAGAACGTCCCCCTGACGGACTCCTCCTTCGATATAAAAGTCTTGGGTCCTCTCGTGAATTTTAACACGTGCCGTGGCCTTTTCGTATATGTTCTTGATGACCGATATATATCTGTGATCAACTCGACATTCCGCGAGAGCCTGTAGCAATTTACTTTGGCTTATGGTGTCAAATGCCTTTTCGTAGTCCACAAATATCATGATAAGGGGTTTATTGTATTCGATACACTTCTCGATGAGGGTCTTCACAACTTGTAGGTGGTCGTTAGTGCCATACCTCGTTCGGAAGCCCGCTTGTTCGCAAGGTTGGTAATGGTCTAGTTTGTTGGTAATTCTCTTCGCAATCACCCTCATAAACAATTTATATGTGTGTGATAAAAGACTTATAGGTCTGTAGTTTTGTAGCTTTTCCATGTTACCCTTTTTATGGAGAATTATAATGGTTGCTCGATCCCACTGGGAGGGCGTTGTGCTATTTATTAAGCATGCGTTGAAGAGTCTGCATATAGCCTTATGTAGACTGGTACCACCTTGTTTGATGGATTCTATTCGATTTGTCCTCACCTGTGGTTTTGTTGTTCTTCATCTCCTTTAGAGCTGCTTGTAGTTCAGTTACTGTTACCTCTGGGAGGTCCTCTGACCCTTGGTTTTGTATTTTAGGTATACTGACTTTTGTTAATCTATCATTAGGGTGCGTATACCTGTATTATTTTTAAGGAGTATCTATGGTTGAGCTTGTAGATTAGATATAGTACCTGGCACTGACGGAGTGAAACTGTACGATGTTGGGTATGTGGTTTTTGTGAATTAAGACGCCTCCATCTTTTACGTTGTCTGTTCCAGTGTAATGGAGCATATGTCCTGAGTGTAGTACTAGTTCTTCATGACCCTTCCTCTTGTGTTCACTAAGTCCCAGTATATCCCATTTTATGTGGGAAAGCTCCTCTTCCAGCTCCTGTAGTTTTTCTGGGCTTGAGATTGTTCGCGTATTTAAGGTGGCAATGTTTAATCGTCGTCTATGGTAGCCTGTTCTAACCCGGTGATTCTTCGCACCCTCCGCCCGTCGGTCTATCCGTCGGGAAGCAGCTGGCCGCCGGCGACTGAGGGCCGTACTGTTTCTGTGCACATCATCATCATATTTACGAGGAAAAATTAGCCGAATACTCCCACCACGCAGGCCAGCGCGGGTTGGTAGGGGAGACATTTGTTGAAAATGCATTTCCTCAGTTTCAGTTTGGACAGTTATACCGCTGTTACTCGGTTGCCAGAGCCTCGTTGGTTATCTAGCAGGGTGTACCGCGTGCAGGTGAGGTTGACATTTGGGTTAGCAATTTTGTCTCTATTTTGCTTCCACCCCTTACACACCCCCCAGCATTTACTATTACTTAAATTAAATTACCTGGTCTTGAATTTTGATTTTAACTCTGGTATTTTAATTTTCATGGCCTTTGTTTGTATCTTTCTGTTTGTAAAATGTCATATTTATATTTCAATTATTATTTATTTATTCAAGTTTAGTTCACGACGTCAATGTGTTTGTTATTTGAAATGTCATTTAACCAAGTTTAGGTTATTGTTAAGTACTCCTATTTTATTGTTATTTTACAACGTGTAAATGACAAATAGATACATACAGCACTCCAAAAAATGAGTTGGGCACTGAAGCTATTTTACTTTAGTATACCTAATTATAATCTTTAGTTTCTCAAACAAATTTTAACTATTACTTGGCTGATTTAAACAAAATTCTTTAGTTTTGGCACCTAAATATTATTCTTAACTGTATTATAGTATTGATAACCAAGTCGGCCTGTTGCAACCAACAGATTAGCTTACCCAGATCCCACAATAAATATCCAATCATAACCAAACACACCAGCACTACCAAGATTTGGGGCTAAGAGTTATATACAACCTTGAATGGTTGATAATATATAGTAATTTTAAGTATCAAGACTATCATTTAGAAGGTATAGACACCTACCCTGTACGGACGAGAACGAAACCAGTTTGCAGGTGGTTGCATCCTACCAATAGTAAAGTCTTTACTTCTTGGTAGTGCTAGTGATATGCAATCTGAATTGTATTTTTGATATCTCACACTGTGTGGAGAAAATATGGGCGACCTTATATAAGTAAAAGGTGGTTCGAAAATTATTTTTATGCATTTTTTAAACAAATTAGTATTAGTGAAAGACATAAATACTCTTTAAACTTACAATCGTTAATTTGCCAATGACACAGGTGATGAGTAATAAATGCCGGAATCGGCCTAGCAATGAAATGTAGTATCCGTTACTAAATTTTCTCTTGATTCTACTTTAACTAACTTTTCATGTTATGGAAACTAAGGTTCTGATATGGTATACTAGGACAGTTTTCAGAGTGAGAGTAAATTACAAATACACCCGGCATATATTTACACCACGCAAATAGAACTCAACACTAACATAAAACATAACACAAACAAGACAGCCTGACAACATAATACACACATGCCCTTCAAAATCGAATGAGATCACTCAATCTTAACAACTGAACACTCAACTCTAGCTGAGAGCACTTTCAAAAAGCCGGAATCCAGAAAACTAAAAACGTCATTGGAGTCGAAAAAAATTATCTTTTCCATTGTTCACCCTATAAAATGTCATTAGTATATTAAGAGTTCCTGTTAAACACTGTAAGTCAAAATTATCACTTTTTTTCGATGGCAAATATAAGATATAGTATGTAATTTTTGTCTAATTATTGTAGTTGGGGAAAAACAAATTAATTGAAATGGGTTCATCATTCAATACATACTAGTTGATATCTAGATTAAAAAATATTCAACTTTCAAAAGATATTAATACTAACAATAGCGTCATGCTACTAAATCTGAATAATATATTATATAGAACAAGAGAAAGACAAATAAAATTTATTTCGCCTTTATTTAAATACCTGAGATTTACAGGGATAGTACCAAATTACAACTTTGTAACGAGAAATATCGAATATACAAATATTTTTTTGATTTTGAGAATGGGGTTGATTTGTTTATATTGTTTTTTGACTAAAGAAGCTTTGGATACAGTTTGGAACGGTCCAAACAAATTGTATTTTAATATATTAACTATTGTCGTCTGCTTATTAGTGTATTTAAGTATGGCGTATGAAATTTTAAATTCCTGGCTACAAGAGAAAAATTGGGAAACTTTTTTTGAAGAAGTATTTAACCTGGAAAATCAGATATTTAAAAATAAACTGAATACTCATATTGCAAAATCAATATTTATTTTTAATAGACTATTCCTTTTTATTACGATGAACATAGTTATTCTATCAGGAACTTGTTTAGATGTTTATGGATATTATATTAATGGATTGGATTTGTATACTTATCTGGCTTTTATACCAGGCGTGATCTTTAACTATTATACCGTTTTAAAATGTTTTTTCATTAGTGTCACTGCACTGTATTTCAGAGACAAACTCGTTCAGATTAACCAAATACTATTAAATAGTTCTTACACGTCCAGATGCATAAAAATTGTATATTTTTCGAAAAAATCATATTTAAAGATAGCGAGATGCTTGGATTTACTTAATGAGTTGTTTGGAAAGTGCCTCCTATTGACTGTTTTCACAACTTTTGGTGAATTTTTATGTATTTGGTTTGAAATATTGCTTGACGCAGGAAAAAAATACAATAATCTTTTTACTTATGTTATAACTACCTTTTATAGCGTTTGTCTGATGGTAAGTTTAACTACACGTATTTGGTTTGCATCACGTAGGTCAATAGGAATATTTTATAATACACAGTTACATTCTTTATTTAGGTTTTATAAAATAGTTTATATAACACCTTATACCTAATTCGGTCAATAATTTATAGTTAAAACTGGTCAGTTGTTTCTAGAAAAAAAGATATTACTCCATTAAACTTCAAATAGACAGCCGTCGCCAAAATACCTATTTTACAAAACGGAATCCCTCAATTTTGGGTGGGCACTAGGGTGGGCACCCATGTTTTTAGGGTGGGCCGGTGCCCTCTCTTACTGATATAGACCAAAATAAAATATTTCAAAACAAGTAAAACCAGGTACAATAAAGTAGGTACTATTTTTTTCTACTTTCACATGGATATATTTTATTGTTTCCTTTACACCAAAGTGACTGGATAAATGGGTTATTTTAGGTAGCTAAATCGAAAGAATTTGATATTTATTCTTGTGTGATGAACAGTGTTATAACCCTTAAAAATAAAAGTTCCTATTTTTAAGAAAAATCCCACAAATGCAACAAATTCCGAATGATTCTTATTTTTAGCAGATCACAACCACAAGTGGTTCTAAAGAATATCCAACGAACACAATATTTTGTGTAAAAATTTCCCTTTTCTCCTTCCCTGGGACAGCTTCGACCTTTTTTTTAACCAAACTTTATTTATGAACTCAAAACAGTAGATATACATAACTGGTACCGGGTCCAGCTCAGCTAGTAACTAAAATTTATTATATAAGATTATTTTTTTTTATATATACAGGGTGTCCCACCGGGAACCGAATCGATCTATATATGGAAAACTATACATAGGAAAATTTTGAAAATTGGACAGTATGCTGATGCTGATGGGGGCGACCGGGCTAAACTATTTTCATAATGGTGGCACTTTCGGTTATACCGGAAGTAAGTGTCAACTTGCTTATTTTAAATAGGACACCCTATATATTATTACATTTTTGCATTCTACGAAAGATTCTAGGTAGATTTTGTATACCATGTCCTATACCTATGTCTAAACGTTTTTTACATATTTGAATTTTTATGTCAAAAATGACGTTTGCAAGCCTTAGAATAATTATTAATTTTTTCTATAAAGAAGCCTTATTTATTTAATTTAAGGGGGATTCCTTGTTATAAAGGACCTGCTTTAATAGATTTTTTATAATATTTTGTAACTATTAATACAGGGTGTTTAAAAAATAAGATTAAAAATGAAAATGAAAAAACTGTCAAAAGTCCAGATTTTCAAATGGAAACACCCAAATTTCATAATTATTTCTTATTTAGCACTAAAAATAAGGGTAAGTTTGTATAAGATTGTATATCCCAAAAATTCTTAGTTTTCGAAATATTGCCAATTTATTATTTTTATATGGGGATTTTGCTGCAGATTTTAAGTTCAGTTACTCTTAGTTGGCTATGGCGCCTTGAAAAACAATCAAATGCTAAAAAAATCTATGATGCTGTCACTTAACATTATTAATAATCATTCCCGGGCGCTTAAATTATACAAACGAAGATTATTTAAACTTATTTATTATTTATGGAGAATGTGATAAAGTTATATTATGTCACTTTTGCCATTCGATATCCGCAAAAACAGAAGCCATCACAATGTGCTTATTAATAATGTTTAAATGGTAAGTGACAGCTTTATGGATTTTTTAGCATTTGATTGTTTTTCAACGCCGCCATAGCCAACTAAGAGTAACTGAACCTAAAATCTGCAGCAAAATCCCCATATAAAAATATTAAATTGGCAATATTTCAAAAACTAAGAATTTTTGAGATATACAATTTTATACAAACTTACTCTTATTTTTAATGCTAAATAAGAAATAATTATGAAATTTGGGTGTTTCCATTTGAAAATCTGGACTTTGGACAGTTTTTTCAATTTCATTTTTAATCTTATTTTTTAAACACCCTGTAATAATAGTTATCAAAATATTATAAAAAATCTATTAAAGCAGGTCCTTTGTAACAAGGAATCCCACTTAAATTAAATAAATAAGGTTTCTTTATAGAAAAAATTGTTAATTATTCTAAGGCTTGCAAACGTCATTTTTGACATAAAAATTCAAATTTGTCAAAAACGTTTAGACATAGGTATAGGACATACAGGGTGGCCCATTTGTCTGACAAAGTAATATACCGTCTCCACTATTAAAGATATGAAAAAAAGTTTTAATAAAAGTTTTAAGGTTGAAAAGAGTATATGTTTTTAAAATATTTTTAAATATACAGGGTGGTCTAGGAAAGTAGGACAACAAAAAGATACATTTTTTTAAATGGAACACCCCATATATTTTAGCATTTTTGGATTCCTCACAAAATTATCCATATGACGCCATATTTAGTTTTTTAATTTTTTGCAACGTTGCCAAACAAAATGCAAAATTCTTAAAATTTAGGAAAAAACATTTTAGTACAAAATGACTTCTATTTCTCAATTGGAATATCAAAATTCGAAAATTTCTTGAAAACTCTTAAGTTTAGGGATTAAAAAGCTGTCTTAAATCTTCAAGTGCTTAAAATTTTGTACAGGGTGTTTTCTGTTGACAAGCGAATATAGAAAATTTTAAAATACAATAACTCTGTTTTTTCAAATGAAACACCCTATATTTATTAGGCTTATCTCATAGACAATTTAAGTGTCTTTTATTCTTGTTAGGTCATACATATGCATAAACTTACTAGTTTAGCCAATATTTCGATTTTTATTTAAATTTTCCTGAAAAAAAACTGTAATTTTTATTTTTCTAGTTAGCCATGACCAGTAAAGTCAAAACAAATGTAATTAAATATAATGTCAAATTAAATTACGTATAATAGTAATGTTTTTTCGAAGAGGTCTTATACTCATTAATATTAACGTTTATTAAAAAAATAAATTTTTCAAGTACTGAAATGGTTGACATGATTTACATTCTGGGTGCAAGTGACAAAAATACATTGTTGGTAACAAAACTTTATCATGAAAAATACCCAGATAGACGACAACCCAATAAACGAGCTCTCGAAAAATTAATGGAGCGGTTTGACAGAACAGAAAGTGTGACTTATAATAAAAGGAATAGAATAAAAACTGTTAATACGGAAGAAAATAAGCTAAATGTTTTATTGACTATTACTGAAGATCTCTATATCGGTCAACGACCTCTGGTACAACAAACTGATATTGCTAGATCATCCGTACAAAGGATAAAATGGGCCCATAAAATGCACCCATACCATGTGTAGTTTTTTGTGAGTGGGTTCAAAATAAGATGAGAGAACAATGGAATTTTTCAATAAGTAAGTAAGTAAGTTATAAATAAATACGTAACTATAGTTATCAATTTATTTTAATTTGATATTATATTTAATTACATTTGTTTTGACTTTAATGGTCATGGCTAACTAGAAAAATAAAAATTACAGTTTTTTTTCAGGAAAATTTAAATAAAAATCGAAATATTGGCTAAACTAGTAAGTTTAGGCATATGTATGACCTAACAAGAATAAAAGACACTTAAATTGTCTATCAGATAAGCCAAGTAAATATAGGGTGTTTCATTTGAAAAAACAGAGTTATTGTATTTTAAAATTTTCTATATTCGCTTGTCAACAAAAAACACCCTGTACAAAATTTTAAGCACTTGAAGATTTAAGACAGTTTTTCTATTCCTAAACTTAAGAGCTTACAAGAAATTTTCGATTTTTGATACTCTTATTGAGAAATACAGGTAATTTTGTACTAAAATGTTTTTTCCTAAATTTTAAGAATTTTGCATTTTGTTTGGCAACGTTGCAAAAAATTAAAAAACTAAATAATATGGCGTCATATGAATAATTTTGTGAGGAATCCAAAAATGCTAAAATACATGGGGTGTTCCATTTAAAAAAATGTATCTTTTTGTTGTCCTACTTTCCTGGACCACCCTGTATATTTAAAAATATTTCAAAAACATATACTCTTTTCAACCTTAAAACTTTTATTAAAACTTTTTTTTCATATCTTTAATAGTAGAGACGGTATATTACTTTGTCAGACAAATGGGCCACCCTGTATACACTATGCTCTTAAATACATCAATAAAATACACAAATTCCTAAGTTGCAATAAAATTTTATCTAGTTGGAGTTTCGTGTAGTAAATACTTTTTTCTACGATCGTTCAAAAAATGTCATTTTGTGTATGCATTTCTAATGACAAAAGTAGGTCTTTGTTGCATACTATGCAATAAAGTACTTTATTGCATAGTATGCAATAAAGTAAATTGCCTAGGAAACGAACACATTGTTAATAGTATGTGTATCACAAAAAAATATGGCGGAATGACAGACGTGTTCCTTCCAAACGATTAAAGTCAAAGGTATCTATGATCCATTGTTAAATTTGAATTACAACTTTTGCACACAAAGGAGAGGTAATACAGAGCAATTTTAAACTTTTTTGTTAAATAAGAAAGCGATCGTAGAAAAAATAGTGTATGTAACATGTGCAAAAAGTGTGTTTATTGCACATGGCATATTATTATAACTTCTATGCCGTGTGCAATAAACATTCACTTTTTGCACATGTTACATAAATAACTATTTGACCTCCTTTCCAAATTTGAATGGGTTTTGTCTTCTTCGGATGCTTTTGGGAATGGTGTTGTACATCATCGAGGCTCTACTGATGACACTGTTCTTTTTTAGATTTATTCTTGATGAGGATAAATAGAGATTTTGACGTTGCCTGGTGTAATGTATATATCATTATTCTTTATTGGTTTAATATTATTATTTTTATTATTATTATTATTATTATTATTATTATTATTATTATTATTATTATTATTATTATTATTAATTTGACTGATATTATATCAGTGTCATCTGACGAAGCTACAGTGTTAGCGAAACATGTCATCTCATAGTTAAATATAGTGGAAACTTACAGTTTACTTTGTTTTTATTTTTTTTGTACTCTTATTATATTTGTTATTTTGACAAAACAGTTTTCTAACAGCTAACTTAACACTATATAATGCAATGAAAACACTAAAAATAATAGCTCCTATTACATCTACCATAAAATATTTGTACCAAGGCATTTTTATCCCAGCCACTCTTAAATGTGTCGCACCCTTATGCCTTATGACGTATTCAATCCAATAAACTGCAGTTTCCATGGGTTTTTGTATTCTGTCATGGTACACTCTTGATCGCCTTTGAACATTTTCTTTGTATTTTGGATTGGTAAGAATTTCATTAACCAGAGAACTTAGAGTTTCTTCGTGAAAATCAGCATCATTATAGTTTAGAACCAGTCCATACCCACCAGCCGCGGCTCGTTCCGCGTTTGCAAGTTGATCTCCAAATACTGGTATGGCCAAAATGGGTACACCATGATAGATAGTTTCAGTGGTACTAAGAAGTCCTCCATGTGTAATAAAAAGCTTTATGTTTGGGTGAGCTAAAAGAAGAGTTAAATGGGTCAGGCCTACAAAAAGTTCTTTGGATACTTGGATAATATTTGCTAATTAATCAATATTGAATTATTTCATAGAAACTGATCTCAAAAAATATGGAAATCATATATTTTTATAGATATAACGAGAGCATGTATATTTTTTGACTGTGATAAATGAAGGAAACGTCGGTGGGGAACCTTGTTTTGTCCACTAAATTAATGAAGCATAAAACAAGTTATTTATTAGCTTATATCGTCTGCGTTTCCGCAATCAATAAAAGAGTCATAACCTGAGATTAAAAATGTATATCGTATCAAAATAATTATTAATGGCCTTAAGGTATCAGAGAGCGTGGCTTTGATGTCATTGGTCAGAAATTAGGGTGTGAGTAACGGACCGGCACGGTGTCACTCGGGTTTACTGTCATTCGACTTTACTGTCATACTATCCAGCATTTTTATCGTTTTTCTTAGTTTCGTATGTAGTTTTATTTGTTTCTCTGTGTTTATTGGGATTATATGACATTGATTGTCATTTTAAAACCTGAAAATGACTAAACAGTGCAGTGTGTAGCGTAAGTGGCAATCTACGAGATTGAGTATAATTTCATCGGTAAGTAAACAAAACCATGCCTAGGCAGTATTGGTAGATAGGCGTGCAGTTAAAAAATCATTATTGTAAAATTATATTGAAAAAATGTTTACAAGGTTTATTTCTATTTAAAATTAAGTAATTTTTAGTTACAGGAATGTACATAAGACCAGGAATTATAATTTGTTGTGCGATTCTAGATTAAAAATGTGCATGAATACCTTTTTAATGGAACTAATCTACCCAAAAATAAAAAAAATACAAAGGCTAACCTATTTTTTGTGGTTGTTGTTGTTGTTGTTGTTGTTGTTGTTGTTGTTGTTATGCATAAATGTATTTGTTGTGCTTAAGAAACAAAGAATGACATTACAAACAAGAAACTAAATCATACTTAATATGCCAAAATAAGCGTCAAAAGAGGACGAATTATTAAATAAGGTTTGTAACATATGCTGATACATAATCATTCGCACTCATAGCTCTGAATGATATCAATCAGTTGACACATCACACAGCTTATTTAATATTTCGCTTATCTGCTTTTCCGATCATGTGAACCGTACCCTGATGGAGGCCCAGAGCTGGGTTAAAACCGATGGACGTAAATAAACTGAAATATTTTTATTCCTAATTAGGGCAGAGTACTACACAAAAAACTTACTGTAAATTAATTTTCAAAATATAAGTCACTAATTTTGGCTCACCCCGTATTCTGCAGGCATAAGATCGAACTTTATAGATTTGGTTTAATGAACAACATGCTTCTTAATACATTTGATTAGTTTAAAAATATACTTGCAACAGCTTAGAGTTGAAAAATTATCGTTGTCTTATATCGTAGATTTATAAATAATGTTCACTTCTTGTAATTCACATTATCCGTACAGATAAATATTTCTTGTGAGTGATATTGAGCCTTTAAATTCTATTATGTGTAATGATTAAATTACTATTCGTTGATTTATACATTTTCTGCCCCTTAAAGGATGCGCCGCCTATGGTTTGTTTTGAAATTCAGCATATAATATATTAACATAAGCCCTGTATTCCTATATGCCATATTTCGTATATCAAGGAGCCATATTGGCTTAATCTGCCGCGCAGTGGCGGCTCGTCAGGTGAAGTAGGTTCACAAAAAAAAAATAAAACCAGGAGGAAATGTTTTCGACAATATTAAATATTAATGTACCAATATAGCTACCATTTTAGCCCTTAAAAAATAATTATTTTCGAATTAATAATATTAATTTAATCCGAATGTAGCCATGCATAATAGGGCCACGGTTAACTGCGATGGACAATAATTATAAACACTCGTGCATTTTGGCGCGCCCCAGTTGGCGTGTCCGTCAGCTCAAAGCAAGTGAAGACCCAACGCCCAACATGG
This sequence comes from Polydrusus cervinus, assembly GCA_935413205.1. Classification (NCBI taxonomy): domain Eukaryota; kingdom Metazoa; phylum Arthropoda; class Insecta; order Coleoptera; family Curculionidae; genus Polydrusus; species Polydrusus cervinus. Next base: position 53,136,692 of record OW284514.1, read on the forward strand.
CTTTGATATTCACAGTTGCTATGGTTACGTGCAGCATGTAACAATTTGAATTTGAATAGATCAGTCGTATGCACCATTGTTTTAGCATTGGTTCGCCTAACCTTAAGGTATTTATTTTGAGCTTTTGCGAAACTTACGGTTATAGAAATAGTTTTTCTTCACGACCAATGCAATAATTCCAAAATCATTTTTGATAATAGAATGTAAAAATTCTCGCTCTTGAGTTGGAATATTTATTCTGAAACACTTGCTTCTTATGCGTTTTGCGTGTATTTTCATTCCATAACAAGATACGGAATAAATATTCTGTAATTGATCTAAACGACATAGGTTGCCATGAATTTCGAAACTGTCAATGTCAGCAGACAAATTTTAGTGCAAGTCAAAATATGAATGAAAAATCGGATGAATCAGATATGGAACTAGATAATACTCCACGTTAAATTACAAATATTGCGAATAATATTTTTGGTCGTGGAGAAAATATAGTCTGCTACTCGGTTAGAATGAAAATTCGATACTCGGCGTTCGGAATCTTCCACTCGGATCAAATTTTCATTCCAACCTGGTTACCGAATCTACTATTACGTGATGTACTGTGTGAGTAAAAAGTTTTGTTTTTATTTTTCAGTTAATTCAGTAGTGTACGTACCTACTTAGTATTGTGTTTTAAAAATGAACCCAATTAGTGACATAGTTTGTAATTAGTTGGAAACTTCATTTAGTCGTTGGACAGATGAGGAAAAGAGAGACGTTTGGTTATACGGGTTTTTAGTTAACGTTTGTTTAAGTACCCGCACTATTCTTCACCATTTTTTAAGACCGCGAGCCGCCCCTGCTGCTGCGTTCAGAAACTCAAAAAATAGTTTCATTAAAATACTTTGCTTCATTCTAAAAGAGCCTTAAAATTTAAAAATAATTTTATAATATGCCTCAGGGTATATTATGTATTTTCATAAGCAAATTACCTAAAATATCTTGTTGTGGTAACCATTTTTTAATCAATATATTCGACGGCTTTCCAGGCAAATCCTCTTCAAATTTCCAAATTACCTTTTGCTCTAACTTTCCGAGAACGCTAAGGATTGCTTTCTTCTTTTCTTCGGATATGTCCTTGCTCTTTAAATTGGATCCCATACTAAAACGCCATGTTTTGTTCCGTCCAAAAAGTCTTGTAAATCCTTAGGAAGCTTTTTTGGTGGATCAATGAAGTATCCGCCAATTTCTATCATATTGGGAACCAGTGGCACTGCTGGATTTATACTTGTATGAGAGTTCAGTAGAACCAAAGAAACGTTGGTATATAGGTCAGTTAGAAGCGGGGCTGTAGGAAATACTTGATGCATAATCTCATCTTGCTTTGGAAATAAAAGGTATTTCGACATCAGCGACTCTAACAGGAAAAACATTAGGTTTTTCACTCTAAAGAAAAACGTAAATTCGTTTGAGAAATCTTTGTTCATCATGGTACATAAGAAACTGGTTGGGGATTTCCCACTGTTGGATTAACCATACCGTTTGGACCCACACTGCTAAGAGTAATTAATGGACAGTCATAAATATATGCAAAGACTTGGTGCGCATCATTGCCAAAATGTTCCATTATAACAGCATCAAATTGTTGGTCGGACTGAATTAATTTTTTAACATTTGAATGATGCAGTGTCTTATTGGTGGGCTCCAAAAAACTTTTTGAAATGGTTCTCATTGTTTCAAGGGCACTTCGCTTTTCCAGATCAAAAAGGTTCATTTCCTCGAGTAGTTCTAAAAAAATGATAAAGAGATAAGAATTAATAGCATACAACTAATATTTCTAAATTCCTCTCCAAGGTAGTTACCTAGCAGAATAATTTAGAAATTGCAGCATGCATACAAGGTGATTCCTAGGTTAGGTTAGGTAAGAGTTGCAGACCTCTGGTTCTAACCAAACAGTCTCACGTCGTTCTATTATGTCCGTTGTGAAGGTGATTCCTAAGTTGATACTTCTTTTTTAGCTGTGTATAGAAGGAATTAAAATAAACAACATTTTCAAATACCTTTTTTCAAAAAAACTCAAAAATAGGCGAGATACAGAAGTAAAAAATCTAAGTGCGGACCTATCGCGGTAGTGACTCAGAGGTGAGTTACTGGCATTTGACCGTGGCAACTCAGGTTCGATTCCCGGAGTGGGCATACGTAAAATAAAAAAAAGTATACTAGTTCCTCCGCCAACACCAGCAAAAAAAAGTACGGGTCTGGTATACTTTATGTTGTTTGTCTTATCTCCTATTAGTCATGCAATGTACGGGTCGGTGGTAAGTTATTTGGCAATACGCTGCAGTGTGTTTTTCTGAAGCAAGTTAATTTTAAATTAGTGACACATGAAAATGGTAAAATTTGAAAACAATGAACTAGTAGATATGGTGCTAATTTACGGAACGTGTCGTCAAAGTGCGGCTGCTTCGAGATTTTACGCAGAATGCTTTCCCTTGCGGGATCATCCTACACCCAGAAGTTTTTTTAATGTTATTCAATGGGCAAGTTAGGCAGAAACGTATTTGATCCATGAATGTAAGTACCTTATTTTTGGGTGGTATCTGTTTTAATCAGGCTAATATAGCTTCTATACGAATTAGGTTAAAAATTTCATACATATGCAGACTTATATTGTATCATAGGATGTATTTCAGGAAATATTTTTCCATATACAGGGTAGCCCAAAAAGGTGTGATAACAAAAATGTAATTTTTTTAAATGAAACACTTAGTATTTTATTGCATGTTTTGGTTTGTATTACAATCCTCTATAAATGCTCGAATTTTTTTTTTGCTTCGTTAGTTTAAGAACAATTAGTTTTACGGCCTGGAAAATAAAATCAAAAAACCATCCTAATTTAATTTTAAAGCCATGGTATTGGGTGAGATTTATGACAAGAGGTCTAGAGATATTATGAATCCCATAGTATATATCTACTTTATCAAGGATGTTCATAAAAAGGTTTTAAAAGCCACACATTTTAAAATCATTTTTATCAAGCGGGTCACACCCTGTATACATTTTTTTTTGTAATGCAAGCATATAAGCATTCCAGCCGTTTTTAAAATAATTGCAAATTTCATCATTATGATTTTCAAAAGGAGTTTTAGATATTATTAGAATTAAGCATAGGCGACTGGACTAAATCACAATGCATGTTCATCATAATGTATTTAATTTTATTATGTGAATAAGTCAACACTGTCTTAAAAAGATCTGTTTACATGCCTTAATATATCAGATAAAATACTAGCAAAACGGTGTAAAACTGATAAATGTTTTGCCTTAAAAACATGATAGGCTTTAAAATAAAATAGGAATTCATTTATTAAAATTTGACAAGTTGTTTAAATAATTTGAAAAAGTTTGTATTTAGGGCGTTCTCACGAAGTACGGAAATCAACCAACTCAACTTCATCATTTAAATTCGTTTTATTTTCTTGGAATATTAGTCGTCCTTAATACCAATTTTTTTAAATTAATTAAATAACTTTAACTTAACAGATTTTACGGCATGCCCTTTAAGAATTTTCGACCGTTATGTTAGTATTTCACCTGAAATATTTCTCTCTTTTGATCTTTTCAGGAATGTGTTGACTTGTGCACAGAATAAAATAAATACATTTTGAACGTTTACTGTGGTTTAGTTTAGTCGCCTATGCTTAAGTTTTATAATAAAATTCAATTTAAACAACATAGTTATAAAATTAGCAATTAATTCGAAAACGGCTGGAAATATTTTACATTACAAAAAATGTGTTTAGAAATTCTACATATAACAGCCAAATAATAATTTTAGGCAATTATAGAGAACTTTAAAAAAATCAAAATAAGCAAAAAAGTACTGAGTGTTCCATCTAAAAAAAATACTTTTTGTTATCACACCTTTTCGAGGCACCCTGTATAAGAGAAAATATATTCCGGAAATACACCTTAGGACCCAATATAAACCTGCATACAGTGGCGTATTTAGAGGGGAGCTGCCGGGCTACAGCCCCCCGCATGACTAGTGGGCGGAGTCATGCGTGTAACTCTTACGTGTTCTATTTATACTAGCTAGGTGTTGACGCATAACTGGATGAGTCATGCTCAATGACTCATGCGTTTAACTCTTACGTGGTCTTATTCTTAGATTACATTTACTTAACAAAGGTTGCCAGACGTTTCTCATATCACATTATAGGATAACGAATAAAAACTCAGAATTTTGACTTTAAACTTAAAAATTCTGACTTCAAACTCAAAATTCTGAGTTTAAAGGCAGAATTCTGAGTTTGAAGTCGAAATTTAAATTACAGACATGGATGCTTATGATGTGCTTTAAGAAATGAATTAAAGACCAGTTATTTTAGTTTTGGCAAAAAGTAAAGCATATAATTGTTAGTTGGATGAGAACCATTAAAGAAGTTTTGCTGCTTCTAATCGACGAGGTAGTAAAAAACACCTATCTTATTTTCAGCCAGTATTCTTCTTATTATAAAGTCAGAACTCTGAGTTTGAAGTGATAATTTTGGGTTTAAAGTTAGAATTTTATTTAGTCGATCAACGTCTTCGTAAGAAATTGTCACTTGTCTGTTTAAGAATCGGCCAAACGCACATAAAGCAGAGAAACAGATACAACCAATATTCAACATTCCGTATGTTAAGGAGTATCCGAGAGAATAAAAAGACTAGGACAACGATACAACATCAACACAGTATTCAGCTCGAGAGACACATTAAGAAGCCACCTGACGAAGACGAAACCAACTAGTCAAAAAGACAAGTAAAATTGTTTCTAGCCGATCCCCTGCGAGTGGGTCCAATCTTACATTGGTAAGACACTAAGACCACTCGAAGTACGGATTAAAGACCATAAGAACAACACCCAATAAGAGACCGAAAAATCAGGTGCAGCTGACCACGCCTGGACGCACGACCATCATATCATGTGGACAGAAGCCGAAATCCTGCAAAAAGAACTGCACTGGAGGAAGAGGAAGTTTAAGGAAGCTGCCGCCATACACTAAAATCCAAGTTGTTTAGTAAGCCTTCACTAGATATAAGAAATGTCTGGAAACCTCTATTAAGTAAATGTAATCTTAGAATAGGACCACGTAAGAGTTAAACGAATAAGCCATCGGGGATGAGCATGACTCATCCAGTTATGCGCCATACACCTAGCTAGTATAAATAGAACACGTAAGAGTTACACGCATGACTCCGCTCACTAGTTATGCATCGCTGCACCTAATATACATAGAGCTGTAGTTACCATACCTATTCAGTATTCACCTGAAGACGACTGGAGATACGTACCAGTTAAAATGTTGGGAGTCAAAACAAATAAAGACAATACAAGTCCAAAACTCTACTGCCGTTTAAATTGTCACATGATTAGAAAATTATTTTCCATCAATATTTATTTAAACATCCATTTTTTATATGAATTTAAAGGTAATAGTTTAGCTCACCGTCAAAATCTTCTTTAAATCCATCCAAGACCACATCTGTGTAGGTTCCGTTTTTTGGCTTATTTTTAAGTTCATAAGGACTGATCACTGTAACATCATGACCCGATTCTGCTAAACCTATCATCAATTTGGATGCTAGAATGTAATGACTAGTTGCAGCTATGGGAAAAACGCCCAAAATTTTTGCGCTTTCGGCATATTTAAAAGCAATAAAAACAAAAAAAATATATTTTAACACTCTGGTGCTTAGCATTGTGACACTACTTATTAAATTAATAAAAATTGATGACTGGAAAGAAACGTTTTTTTTTATTACTTATACTAAAAAAAATAACCTCGTTATCTTTTACAGATAACGATAAAGCTTAATAATACAGAAACGGTAACAATTTTTTGTGTTTGAAGATTTTTCTTAGTATTTCAGACTTTTTTTAATTAATATCTGACAAACTTAAATTCTTAGTAAGAATGGTTAGCTATTTATTTTAAGATAAAATAAACATCCAATTTAGTTGAACCAAATTATTTTGTTAATTTGAAACGTATGTTATACTTCATATAATTTATTATTCTCGTATAATTCATAGCCAATAGCTTGATTTAAGAACGATTAAACTTGCTTGTGTGTAACTATAGTTTTTAAGTGTTGTGATTTTTGGTATCCGTTTGCTAACGAATAGAGGTTAGTTCTGCTCTTGAATTTTTAATCTTTAATTTATTAATATTATTTCTGAATTATCCTGCCAAATCAGGGAGGTTATAAATGATTTCTAAATTTAGTTACAACATACTCTTAAATAAAGTTTGGGTCTATTGGATGCTTATCATGTCAAAATTTCTGATTTTTGACTGATTACGAATCTGAAAACGACTTTCGTCGGAAATTAACTACAAGGGAGAACTCTCTTTGTTAGTCGTCGTCGTTACCAAAAATCAACAAAATTGAATAAAGCTAAGAGAAAATTTTGCCATTAGCAATTAGCAAACTAAAAACTTTATTTATTTATTACTATTATTAAACGTACAGTTGTTATACGTAACAGTTTATTCATTCTTTTCTATCAAAGCATGGTTTTGGGTATGATTGACTTGAATTTGAGAAGTCGAAGGTCCAGAACATGTTTATTTGTTGTTCTGAGAATTTCGATGAGCTTCAGATGATGAAAAGGATCTAGCTGTAGATGTGGTTTCAGGGAATTTGCGTTTGAGTGGCCTAATCTACTCTTTGATAGATTCAGCCGATACTCGGCGGAAATCCCTAACTATAGACTTATGAAGTACAGTAAAACACAAATTAAACTGTAAATTTCCACTATATTTAACTATGAGATGATATGTTTCGCTAACACTGTAGCTTTGTCAGATGACACTGATATAATGATTGTTGAAAATAATTAGTACAATAAATTCACATAATTTAAACTAACAATAAAATAGGGGGAGGGTTACTATTTTAGGAAAACCAAACGGGTTTTTACTAAAATTATAATATTAACAATAAAGCAGGTAGTATATTTATTACAGAGACCTTATCGACAATGGTCAGCAGAATAAATTTAACAAAGGTGAACTGAAGTTTATTTATTTCCATAGACTCTAACAGATTAAGTTTAAATCTTTATTTTCAGTGTGTAAAATTTTAAAAGATGCGTCAAAATTCTGTTGGCTAATAAGTAAATGATTAGCATAATTCGAATCAGTTCTATTTTTGGCGAAACTGTTATGCCATATAACAGATTAAATTATCTGAATTTATAGTATTAATTATTTTCAACAATCATTATATTAGTGTCGTCTGACAAAGCTACAATGTTAGCAAAACATGTCATCTCATAGTTAAATATAGTGGAAATTTACAGTTTAATTTGTGTTTTACTGTACTTTATAAGTCTATAATCTACTCTTGTTTCCGAACACTTTGTTTAAATAGGGTAGCCACAGCGAAAGATCAATGAGAATGATTTGTTATTTTATGCTTCTTCGTATCAATTCCAATTCTTTTCGCTGAAGTTTTGGCCCACTTAGATACTGTATTTATTTCTAGTAGAGTATTTTTGAACAAACATCTCTTCTGCTAGTTTGGATGAACGGAGAGAAATAGTCTGTCTGTGGAAATGTTTGGTACTTTTTTTCCAATATTTTTAAAAATAATCGTACAGGGCATAATTTTTTGATGATTTCTTACCAACCATTTGCTGTTTGCCAATCTTTTGACCCACCTTAAGCTGTTTTGGAAAATATGCTGTTATATTCAATTTGTCCGGTAAATTCTCCCATGGTATCCAAACCCCTTTTGAAAATATTGAATTATGCAGTTTACGACCTTATTGTCTCTCCAAGCTATTTTAAAGGAGCAGAGATGAAATTTTTTCTGCTTCATCAGGGTTTTTTTTGTTGTAGCTTTACATTATTGTTAGTAAATCTATGGTGGATAATGCTTTTGAACTTACTTTCCCCTTTTCCTGAAAACTTTAAAGCTGCTTTCTCTTTGTGTCTCTTGCCATTCGCGCATTTTTAAAGGAAATATCCGTAAAAGGGTTAATCTTTATTTCATATTCTGTAAAATACATTTCTTGAATTATTTTTGCTGTAGTGTTCTATATAACCTTTACAGAAAATTCTTTATAGTCTTCACCTTTACAATTCTTCATATTAAAGGCGTAATTATCGATGATTTTTGGCCAGTTCCATCACATTAGTACATTTTTCCAGTTTATCATTTCTTGCTATTAGAAACTCTGAGAACTGTGCCCAAATTGAGTTCTTGGACTTTCGTGTGTTAAGTGGAATATTTCTGGCAACCAATTAATTAATTTCTTGGGTATATTGGTATTCAAACCTTGCATTTTCCTTTAAATTGTTCATTTCCTCTTTTTCAAACCAGGATGACATTTGTCAGACCAACAATAGTTTTTACCTGACATCTATCAAAATTTTGCCGCTGAAAAAACGTCTTGTTGATTTTGTTCATGTAGATGTAATTAAGAGTTTTTTCACTAGACTATTTAACTAGAGTGTTTTACACTGGCAAAATGTCATAGCAACGGCCGGTCTTCTACTGGCAAAATTACTACCTGCACCTACCTGGACAAAATTCACATGTGATTTTTGCCGCGGTAAAATTTTAATTTTTGATTGAAAGAAGTTTTGTTACCATGGTTCTGTTAATTATTTAAAATGTCATTGTATTATTTCTTGTTAACAAACGTCAAATTATTTTAGTTCAAAAATGAGTGTTTCTGAAGAAAAAAACAGATTTGGAATACAATCCATTACAGAAATTAAAAAGGCAGTGTCGGAGAATATACCTCCAAATACGCGTATCTCCAAAACTTCCATTTGGCGACAGTTTTCGCAGTTCTTATTGATAAGAGATTATAAGCTTGAAAAGCATACTCCAGCCGAAGAATTAGCAAAAATTATGGAAGATTATGCTTACAACATGAAAAAACTAAATGGAGAGGACTACAAAGAGTCAAGTATCAAAAGCATATGGAATACCACGGCGCAGATGCTACAAGAAAAGTATTATCAAGAATTTAATATAAAAATAGACCCATTTACCGACATTCTTTTTAAATCAGCCCGTTTGGCAAAGGACTTAAAACGAAAACAACTTCAAGGTAACCAAGAAAAAAGAAAAACAAGTTCGAAAGCCCTTACAACACAAGAATTATTGGAAATGATAAAAATTCATGACGAAGACACCCCAGACGGCCTACAGAAAAAAATATTTCACTTATTTTCTTTTGAACTTGCGTGGCGAGGCAACGAAGCAGTAAACTGCAAAGTACATTATTTCCACCAAGAATTAGACCTAAATGAAGAATTTACGGGACGTATCGAATACAATCCCATATTTTCAAAGACTACACAAGGAGGGCCTTGGCCAGTAGCAAATGGTTGGTAAAAAACAACACTAACAAAGATCTTTGTCCTATTCGTCTATTTTTAAAATTATTTGAAAAAAGAAATACCAATCCAGAAATTACAAGTGACAGGCTCTTTTTGACAGTTCATCCAAATTGGAAAAAAGGAATTTGGTACAAAAACATGCCTATTGGAATAAACAGCATGTCGAAATGGACCAAAATCTCAGCAGAAAAAATCGGCGTAAATACCAAAAAATTTAAAGTAACAAACCATTCACATCGCTCTTCCACTATTTCTGCCCTTGCAAAAAATGGCGTTGGTGAGCAAGAAATTATCAAATTAACAGGACATTCCCACGCCAATTCTTTGAAGCCTTATTTGCAGTTAGACTCTGAACATTATTTAAAATTAATTGCAAACTTAAGAGAAAAAGCACCAGATCAAGTAATATCATCAAATCAAAATCAATCAAATAATGCACAAACGTTTAATTATCACAACTGTAACTTTTACATCTATAAATAAGTAATTTTTTTGTTTTATTCTTAAATAAAAGTTTTCTAATTTTATTGTTCTTTGTCTTTTTTCTAGTTAAATAGTCATGTCGAATACCACTCGAGAAAAAATTGTGTAAGCAAAATTGTTCTCAAGGATTTATTTAAGTTTGTTGCTTTTAAGCAATTTCGCTCATGACATTTTCGACAAAATCACTCGCCTGACGGCTCGTGATTTTGTCAAAAATGTCATTCGCGAAATTGCCAAGCAACAAACTTTCATACCTTTCGAAAATTTTGCCGACAAAATTTTATCTATTGTGATATTATATATGAAAACAGGTCGTTGCTATGATATTTTGCCAGTATAAAACTCTCTAGTGAAATAGTCATTAAAATTCTTTGTGTAACCCGACATTTAAATTGCAAGAGAAAGGTCGGCGCACAATTTACATGTTATAACAACAGACCCTTTTAGATATAAAGACAAGAGGGATCAGTTACCACCCGTCCATTAGCTAATGCTTGGTTAAGAGTAAGGCCTAGTCACAGCTCCCTTCACAGAAAGCCACGATGTAAGAATTGGCAACGCCGCATCAGCTGATAGATGAAGATCTATTTGTAGAAGGGATTAGCCAGGCCGAAAGGCGGCTTATAAATGTAAACAGAGTATAAAACAAGATTTAAAAATGCGTTTAGGATGTGTGTTTTTTAAAAAGTATAATGGAACTTGACAATATAATTTCGCAAGTGCATACAAACCTTTTGCATTGTTAGCACAAAAGAACGAAAAAAATTCCTCACGTTTTCAATTTAAAAAACTGAAAATCTTTCACCTGTCTCGGGATCCTGAGTCGATATTAGGCTCTAATAAATTTATTTCATACTAACAATTTAAAAAAAAATAATTAAAATTATACCAAGATTAAAGTACCTACCTAGTAAATAGTAAAAAGGTAGCTGTATGATATCCTAGAAAAATTAAAAATTAATAAGTTTTATTTTTTTAAAGTGTCCAATTTCCTTTTTTTGTTTTTAGATAGAGATTTTTCTGCGGCATATTCGTTATCGCTAAAAGTAAAATATCCTCACGAATAATGTCATTTGGGACAAAATGTTTAGCACAAACTACAGAATACGGTGTAGGTGACCAATTAGCTCTTGGAATGGCTTTTAGCCACTGAATTTTAGGATTTTCATTTTTTGGGAAGTGAAAAATTGAAACAGCCTCTTCTCCTGCTTTTAAAGCACTTTGATAGTTAGAATTGCATCCAGGAACACAGCAGGGGCTTGGCATTTAAACAACTAAATTTAAAAAATAGTACGTACCAAAGTATCTAGGTCCTAGGTACTATAATACTACCTACTTACGACATTTTTAAACTTCACTGATAATTTTTAACCTAACTTATATATGATACCTTTAAGCTAAATAAACAACCAACACATAGGTAGAATTTAATAAATTAACTGTACGCACAAAACAATAAAGTTCACGCAACAAGCCAAAAATATAAACAAAACGTTTAAATTTTTTTTTTTTTTTTTTTTTTTACGGTTCGTCGACTACGTAGGCCATCTTGAACCGGTCATCGACCACAAATGTGATCTACCGACTGGGGAGTGTGAAACGGCACCTTCATCCTACGAGATATCCGATCTCATCCGGCCTGTCCGGCGTGAATAGGATGGCTAGGTGTCGATTCATTTTACACTCTTCCCTGAGGCAAGAGCACGCCGTGTTCCCAAGCGGTCACCCGCCCAAGTACTAACCGCGCTCGACACCGCTTGACTTCGGTGATCTGCGGGAACCGGTGCTTAATATGTCGACAGGCCCTTGCCTAAACGTTTAAATTAAAATATAAAATTTCGCCGCCATTACACAAACGGCGAGTCAGCAGGCAACGGTTGCCGCGGTCGTTCACTTGGTTTATCACTTTATTAATAATAATACAGCAAAACCGCATCAAAAATAGTCACTAATCTTTTGAAGGGGTTCTTAGAAATATAACTTCAGGTAAACTCTTTGTAAGATATCAATGAAAACCGGATAAAAAATGCAAATTATTTAGAAAAGCCGAAAGGTCAACCACATGTTTAGCATAAATTGCATGTACTAACGTCAAGAAAGTGAACCAAACCATATCCTCATCCCGTGTTGCCAGATTTCTTACATCGCGGCTTTCTGTAAAGGGGACTGTGGCCTAGTGTTGCATTCGACATTTCGTTTTTTGATCAGTATTTCGTTACATTTTCTTTTTATCCAAAAATTGGCCGAATACCGACATTTGAACCGAATACCTACATTTTAAAGTTAAGCAAGAATTTACAAAGTAATAAAAGCAGAAAAAGAAAAATGCACAAATTTCACAAATTTTCGTTTTTTACTTTTACTAACTCATTAAACAAAATTTCTTTACTTTAAGGACGGCTATTTGGCTTCTTTTTGAATAAACCGGAAAAAAAGGATAAGAAATATTGGTTAAAAAATGAAATGGCGAACGCATCACTAGACTTCATCCTTAAGGATTAGGTTTTATTTGTGTGCGCCCTTTAAAATGTCGTTAGTATATTAAATGTACCTGTTAAACACTATAGTATTTATCACGTTTATTCTGGATGTATTTATCGATGGTAACGATAAGATATAACACGTAATTTTTCCATAATTATCGCAGTTGGGGAAAAATAAATTAAATGAAAATGGTTCATCACTTAATACATTTATTCATTAGTCGATGTGTGCACTAAAAAATATTCAAGACCCAAACAAAAAAATAATCCTAACAATTTTAAATAACTAAAAATAAATAAATAAAAAAGTATCATGGTGCTAAACCTGAATAATGTATTATATAGAATAAAAGAAAGACAAATTACATTTATTTCACCATGTTTTAAATACCTGAGATTTATAGGCCTAGTACCAAATTACAACTTTAAAACGAAAAAAATCGAACATAAAATCCTTTTTTTGATTTTAAGGATGGTGTTAATTTGTGTACACTGTATATTGACTAAAGAAGCTTTGGATATAATTTGGAGTGAACCAAACCACATTTTTTTAAAAATGTTAAATATTCTCGTCTGCTTATTGATGTGTTTAAGTATGACGTACGACATTTTAAATTCCTGATTACAAGAAAAAATTTGGGAAACTTTTATTGAAGAAATATTTCAAATGGAAAACCAGATATTTAATTATAATGTGAATACTCCTATTGTAAAATCAATATTTATTTCCAATAGACTATTCATTTTTATTATGATAAACATAGTTAATCTATTGGAATATTTTTTTGATTTTTATGGATATTACATGAGTGGATTGGATTGGTATACTTACCTGGCTTATATACCAGGCATGCTCTTTACCTATTATACCGTTTTAAAATGTTTTCTCATAAGTGTTACTGCACTGTATTTTAGAGACAAACTTACTCATGTTAATCAACTACTTGTAAACCGTTCTGACTCAGCCAGCTACCAAAAAATTGTGCTTTTTTCAGAAAATTCTTATTTAAAAATAGCTAGATGCTTGGATATATTCAATAAGTTGTTTGGAAAGTGTTTGATATTTACGATTTTTGCAAGTTTTGGAGGATTTTTGTGTATGTGGTATGCAATATTTTTGGTTGCAGGAGAAAAATACGATAATGTTTATAGTTATGGCTCAATTACTTTTTATAGCCTTTGTTTATTGGTAAGTTTAACCTGAATCATATTTTCAACGTCGCAAGTATTTTTCTTGCATCATTACGTAGGCTAATAAGACTATTTTACAATATACAATTACGTTATTTTTAAAAGTTTATTAAACTAATAATAAGGTAATATTAAATTAGATTAAGAATCGTTGGTAAGTAATCATTGGTAACGAATTATCCAGATAAGATTCTTACTTTGTTAAACCTTAAATAGGCAGCCCTTCATAAAAATATCTATTTTATTAAAAATGTAGTTACAAATCAAGGACATATCATAAAAAGATAAAAATATTAACCATATGTTTCCTAACAAATAATGTAACAAGAAGAAAACTACAAAATAAGAACATAGAAAAAGAACCTGTGAAACTTTTCTTTGAAAATATGTTTAAAAGTAAAGCTGAAAACAAAACACAAAACATAATTATAACAATAATAATATACCGGGTACCGGGTGTTGCATCGCCGAGCGGGACATAGGAAATCCCATGTAATTTTAAATGGGGTCAATTATTGGCTTCCCTAATTATTTTAGAGAAAAATTCTATTTGGGTTTGTTAAAGAGCACTAAAACCCACATTCAAAAGAATAACTTTAGATATTTTTGATGAACCCGTTTACGGGTTATCGCTGATTTCTTTTTAACTATTTCTCCTTTTTATGGCCCCGTATTTGCGGGCACCAGTCAAGGTAAAAGATGATTGTCAAATAAAGTTGTCATTTTGAAATGTGTGCTTTATTGTTATAAAAACTCGTACATCGAAAATATTAAAGGTGTATTTATGAGTACAAATTAATCTGAATAAAACTAAAATAAAGTATCCAATTGCAAGGTTAATTATGACATTTTACATGTCTCAATATTTTACTAATTAATAGGTAGGTACTATTAAATTGTTAGAACTTTAGGATTTAAGAAGATATTCAAATATTTCTTTATTGACTGCTAGACAATAACCGAGGCGATCATAAAATTATCTTCTTACATTCGCTAGTTGGTTAACTGAAATTCTATTGCATTCGGCAGAAATAGCATTTTTTTAACTCGTCTAGATTTGCCGGGCAGCCATCCATTTGGTACCAAACTTCCTGATTTTCCCTGGCGGCATCATGTAAAGTAGGTAAAATATGATCTTCAAGTAGTTCCAAAAAATATTCTGCATTTAAATTTCGTGTAAGAAATAATGGCCTGATAATATTTTCTCCGAAAATCCCAGCCCAAACATTAACTTTTTGTGGATATTGCGTCCTTGTTTCGACAAACCTGTGTTGGTTTTCTTTGCTCCAATATCGATAATTTTGAACATTGGGTTCATTGTTTAAGGTAAATGTGCATTCGTCAGTGAAACAAATGTTTTAAAAAAATTCCCTATCCATGTTTGCTCTTTCAATCATACCAAGAAAAAAACTCCTGTCGTCGTATTTCGTCCCTATCTCTTAGCTCTTGGTGCTTTTTATATTTGTATAAATAATATTTATGTCGTTTCAAAGCTCGTAACGCTGTGGTGTGATCTAATCCTATGTCATCCTCAAGTTTCCTTGTGCTGATCTTCCCATCATTTTCTTCCACGCACAATAAAACTTGCAAGTCCCTATCATTTCTTGCATCTCTTCTTTGTTCCTGCCTTTGCAAATCCCTATCGTTTCTTGCATCTCTTCTTTGTTCCTGCCTTTCTTCACATCTGCAGTTATTTATTACAGTGCCTTTTGTCTCAAATTTCTTGATAGTCCTTTCGACTGTAGATTTTGCAGGTATCGGTCTATTCGGATACAGAGCAGCAAACATGTCTGACACATTTTGATAACTATTTCCTTGAAAATACCATTTAATCATCAATATTTTTTCTTCAGAAGTGTAATTCATGTCTATTATTTTCGATGTACGAGTTTTTATAACAATAAAGCACACATTTCAAAATGACAACTTTATTTGACAGTCATCTTTTACCTTGACTGGTGCCCGCAAATACGGGGCCACAAAAAGGATAAATAGTTAAAAAGGAATCGGCGATAACCCGTAAACGGGCTCATCAAAAATATCTAAAGTTATTCTTTTGAATGTGGGTTTTAGTGCTCTTTAATAAACCTAAATAGAATTTTTCTCTAAAATAATTAGGGAAGCCAATAATTGACCCCATTTAAAATTACATGGGATTTCCTATGTCTCGCTCGACGATACAACACCCGGTATAAAGAAAATAGTATATTATAATAGTCACATTTTTTCAATAAGAGCTTGTAAATCATGCATTTTAGACATTTCCTAAAAAATTAGTAATTTGTAAAAATCCGTATAGGCACTCCATTTTTCGTACCTAGATGTGCGCCCTCCCATACACAATATTCACGAGCCTCCACTGATGCTATTTAAATTTTGTATAGAATTTGCTAAAATTCTATCAGTTATCGTGTCGTCGTGGTGGTCAAAGTCGAAAAATATGCGATTCTTGTAGATGGAAGATATCGAAAATTGAGAAATAATTTTTTCGATTGTTTAAATCTCGCACATTGGTTAATGTTATTGCAGGGTCACATTCTTTACGAATTAGGTTGAATTGGAAAGTTCGGATATGCGTTTAAAGGATCAGACCGTTTAAAATACTTTTTTTTTCGCAATACATGTTTCTATAACGAAAATGACTAATGTTGGGTGGCACAAAGATTTTTAACCATAATTAACTAACCAGCAAGTTTGACTGTGACATAAATGACATTGGTATGCAATATATAACTCGCTATCAAAGGTGCTTGATTAATAAATTAAAAATGAAGGTAACCGACGCATTATGATTGTGAGAAAATTATTTCTGATAATGGTGACATTTTGCAAACCAACAAAATCCCGCAAATCGATTTTTCAGGCCCTAAGTCTTCGCACTGGCTGATAACTGAAACCGGATTCTCGATTTCCTGAAAACAAATATATTTACCGCTGAAATGAAAATAGCAAAATGTCAGCAATGTCATGTAGTTAATTATACATGAAAATTCTTGTATCTGTTTGAAGGTCGAAGACAATGATGTTTCTTGACTGATTTGGACTTGCATTGTCTTTATTTGTTTTATATCAACTGGTAAGTATCTTCAGCTGTCTTCAGGTGAATACTAAATAAGTAAAGTAACTACAGCTTTATTTATACTAGCTAGATGCACTGAAGCATGACTGAGATGGGTGCAATTATGCATTTAGTTCGTGTGCGCTATTTTAAGTTTATTTAGTATTCAGTATTCAGTATTCACCTGAAGACGGCTGGAGGTACTTACCAGTTGAAACGTTGTGATATAAAACAATTAAAGACAATGCAATTCCAAAACTCTTATATCAGTCAAGAAACATCATTGTCTCCGACCTTCAAACAGACACAAGAATTTTAATGTATAATTAACTACAATTAATTTTTTGTACAGCCAGACATGTCAATTGTAAAAGAAAGGTCGGCGCACAATTTACATGTTATAACAACAGACCATTTTATGGCCGTTTGCCGTTAGATTATATGCTATTTAATCTAAGATAAAGCTTATCTTAAGAAATCGGTTTATACGCGTTGGCTTTTCCTTAAAGCTCGGCTTACAATCGGACTAAGCGTCGCCCCAGAATTATTCGGCTTATCTTATATATCTAACTTTATCACTTTTTTTATGTGTCAGTCTGTGATATCAGGTGTCAGTGAAATCATAAATATCCCAAAGAAAGTTCTGCCTTTAAAGAAAAATAATAATAGCCTGGAGGAAATAAGCAACTTACAACTTGATTGACTAACCAGGTTTATGAACAGTAGTGACTGGTTTGAGTGACTGAGATCCTTCTGTGTATGTCACGGTAGCCATCAAAGATCTTATGAAGGTGGATTCTACGGACCATATGTGGTATCACAACGGACCTCATAGCAGTACCTGAGACCGCTTGGACAGTACCCAAAGGTCTGCCACTCTAACATACTCTAATCCAAGCTACGTTAAACTTAAAGTGATGCGAGCTGCATCGAACCATTACCCTAGTTTTAGACTTTTCTTTTAATAAGTAAAATTATCTTGGTTGAAGCCTACAATTTTATTATGTTATTGATATTTTTTAAGTATTGAATTTAATAAATTGTCAGAATAGTTTTATTTTTAAACAAAGTATATACCAATATTTTTTCAAAAGTGGTACATAAGGTGTTACTAACGCATATCTTGTAATATATTGTGTGTAATATAATATATAATTAAGGGGGATTTCTACTGTGATGGTTTTCAAAAAATCAAAATTTTTTTCCGACGATTTTCGACTCTCTATAGCCTCTAGAATAACCGCGTGTAAACGTTTATACCAAATCTACTTCAAAAAAAAGTTACATCCAATTTTATGATTGCCGGTCAGTTCTCACCACTAGCCGCTTTTGAGTTAAGCCGCGTTCTCAGAGCTACGTTCTGTCGCCAGCGACATCATCTCGACCAATCAGGATCGTCAGACCAGGCTCGCAAAGAGGCAGGAAGAATCAGCTCGTTAATCGTTTTTCGAAGAAGAGGGAGTAATCTACGGGCCAGACATCGCAGACTAAGTAGTGACAGTGAGACTATTTTGTTGTGAGCCACCGTTGAAACTTTAAAGTTGTTTTTCTCGAAACCCTGTTTTTCGCGCTGGCGGAAAGTACTTCGGTATGTTCAAATTATCAGAATTTAGTGATTTTGGTCTTAAAATGCTCAGAATACAAGTGGTTATAGCCCCCTCTAGAATCAAGTATTTTGCCATATTACAGAAAATGTTACGGCCCTTAAAATACAGAAAAATGGTACATTTTCAAAAAAAAAATTAAATCTTGCGCCATTTTAATAGTTACTCGAGTTTTGACTTGATTCTAGTGGGGGCTTTAACTACAAGCTTATAATTGAAGAATCTGGGTCAATTTTATTTTTGTCATGAATAGAAAAATGTAAGTATTTGAGTTCCGCCAGCAAGTTAGGTTTTTTTTGAGGGGCACCTTGTAGCACCCTGTAGCACTCTCAAGTTTTTTATTTTTTAGGGGTTGAAAAATTTTTTTTGGTACATCTTATCTTTAATAAAAAGAATTGAAAACTTGTTTTTCTGCATTTATCTTATTATCCCTAGAAAAAAATCGTAAAAAAACGATCAAAATAGGACCATCACAGTAGAAAATGTTATGACAATTCAAGTTCCATTATATAATAAGAGAAGAAAAAACGACAAAGTTAAATCTTAATTGTAAGCAACAGGTAGCATATTATGTTTTATTTAAAATTTCAAAATTTTGGATTTTTTGAGAGTGTCCCGCCTCCCCTAGTTTTATAACGTTTTTTTTTCATCGGCGATGCTCTTGCGTACATTTTTTTTCATATTACCGTATAATTTTTTACGGAAAAAACTTTCAGAATGTTGGGAATTAAAAATATCAGTAATTTTCTGCCCTACGTTGTCTTTTTCCCGTCATGTTAATGTGTCCTTTTTTTTGTTTTCAATAATATTCTTAAAATTTACAATAATTATTGTTGTCAATATATTTTTTACTTTGTAAAAACTTAGGATAATGCTTTTTTACGTTTTCCATTACTGGAGTAAATCTGCCAGCACCAAAATTCAAATTATACAAAAATAGAGATTAGTTTCACGCAAAAGAAACCTACATATTTTTGACAAAAAAAACATAAGAATTGGCGATTATAGGGGACGATAAAATTAGTGTAAAAGTTACTAGAAAAATAACCAGATCGACGCCGTTGTCAAACTTTTGAAAAACCTAGCTAAGTTTCAGATGTGTTGACTCTGTGCATCCCATTTTAATATAAGGTGACGTTTAAGTATAGGGTTTTCCTTAGCTAATATTTAAATTTAAGCAAGGTGGTGCAAACGGCCATTAGATATACAGACAAGAGGGATTATTTTTTCGCCCAGTTTACACCCGTCCATTAGCTAATACTTGGTTAAGCATTAAGTTTTATTTTCGTTCATCCTATATAATATCGTTAGTATATTAAATGTACCTGTTTAATACTGTAGTATTTATCACGTTTATTCTGTATGTATTTTTCGATGGTAAATATAAAATATAACACGTAGTTTTCCATAATTATCGCAGTTGGGGAAAAACAAATTAACTGAAAAGCGTTCCATACATTTTTTCACTAGTCAATGTCTACACTAAAAAATATTCAAGACCCAAAAAAGATTATTGCCAGCAATTTTGAATAAAAAAGCATCATGCTGCTAAACCTAAAATGTATTAGAACAAAAGAAAGACAAATTAAATTAATTTCACCTCTTTTTAAATACATGACATTTACAGAGCTAGTACCAAATCACAACTTTGAAACGAAAAAAATCGAACATAAAATCCTTTTTGATTTTAAGGATGCTGTTAATTTGTGTACACAAAAATTTTTAATATCCCTGTCTGCTTATGAACGTGTTTAAGTATGGCGTTTGAAATTTTAAATTCCTGATTACAAGAGAAAATGTGGGAAACTTTTATTGAAGAAATATTTAAATTGGAATATCAGATATTTAATAATAATGTGAATACCCCTATTGTAAAATCCATATTTATTTCCAATAGACTATTCATTTTTATTATGATAAACATAGTTATTCTATTATTCTATATTTTCATAAAAAGATGTAGTATGTAGTAGCAACAAAATGTATGTAGCACATGGCTACATAATACATTTTAACAATATATATATATATATATATATATGTAGGCAAGGGCCTATCGACATATTCAGCACCGATTCCCGCAGATCACCGAAGTTAAGCTATGTCGAGCTCGGTTAGTACTTGGATGGGTGACCGCTTGGGAACACTGCGTGCTCTTGCCTCAGGGAAGAGTGTAAAATGAATCGATACCTAGCCATCCTATTCAGGCCGGATGAGATCGGATATCTCTTAGGATGAAGGTGCCGTTTCACACTCCCCAGTCGGTAGACCACATTTGTGGTCAATGACGGGTTCAAGATCTTAATTTTTGTAATCTAAACCTCAAAGTACATCGTTCAAAAATCATCAATATTGGCGTGCTGAGCTAATAGATATTTACCAAAATGTCATTTGAGACATTCATGTTTAGTCATATTAAATTAAAAAATTGTAGTTATCGAAATTTTTGTCATTTATTAATATGATGGCTATTAGTTCAAATAATAAAATGCCCAAAGATGGGGTGGTGTCTTTACTTTACAATCCCCGGGGGGAGGGGTGTTTAACCCCCAAAAATACTCCCTCGGGCCGCCACTGTATTAAATAAATAAAAATAAAGCTGCTTAGAAAAATTTGCAAAAACTTTTTGTAAAATGAACGAGAGTTATGTTGTAATAGATGATCATTTTGTTAAAATTTTTGGCCAGTCACGGGTAGACAAGTGCCTTCACTTGCCCCTTCCTTCGGACGTCCATGCCTTTTAAGGAGTGAATTAATACATTTTAAACATTATTTAAAATGTTTACCGTATTTGTCCCCAGCAAAGTCGTATAGTGAATATGATGATGTTTTTTTATATTTCAGCATTAGTCCGTTTAGGACAAGTATTTCTATTGGATTACTTTTCGGACCTTGTCATTTTATTATAATATAAAAATTTTGGAGAACATTGGCAACATTGTCAAGCTGCAGTTTTCATGCCATATATTCGATAAAGTCCGTGTTTTATTTCAATTTTTTTTTATTAATTTACTTTCTCAGTGATGGTCTAAAAAGATCAAAAAGTACAAAACTAAAAATTTAACTTTTTGTTCCATTATACACAAAAAACAAAATCAAAATTTAGTGAAAGACCCATTAGACCTGTCTACAACAACAGACTTTTTACCTTACAATTATTATTATATATTTTTTCCAAAGCTTTGATTCCTTCATTACAGATCCTTTCCTGATGATAACTCTTGAGGTCGAAACGCGTTAAGATTTTTAAAAATAATTTATTATATAAAGTGAAAACGGATTACCTTTTTGTTATATTTAAAATGTAAACACTTATCCTGGAGACTTACTACAAAAATATAAAAAAAAATATTTACTATTATTGCCGTAATAAAAAAAATACAAGAGAGCGTTATTATTACAAAAAAAAAGGATTTAATAAAAATTAGTGGCGTAAAATTTTCATACAAAGATGTAGTAGTAGTAACAAGATTTATTTAGCACATGGCTACATAATACATATTAACAATAAATATATATTCTATATTGAAATTTTAAATGACCTTTTGAAATTAGAGAATAATTTTGTATCGACGCCACTGTTTATCTTTCGGAGTGCATTGTACTTTTAAATTAGTCATATTTATTTTTTTTTAAATAACCAAATTTTACCTAAAAATCTTTACTATTGGTTTATTAATTATTTAAAAATAATTATTTTAGTTTAATTTTGGACACCCTGTATTTTCCAAATAAACCCGTTAAAGAACATAAATTATTAAAAGGTTTCTTCTAAAAATAATGTCATCAACATATCCTGACGGTTGCCAAAGTACTTGTGAATCACACTGGGTAGCGTAAAAAATACAGTAAAAATTACGAAATTTTGCAGTGCGCTCTTAGACCGCGGCAGTGGCTCAGAGGTAGAGCTACTGGCATTTAACCGCGGCGACCCGGGTTCGATTTCCGAAGTGGGCATACGTACAATAAAAATAGTATGTCCGAAATTAAGTGGATTTAAGAATGCAGGGAAGAGTGTAAAAGGTATCATCTCCCAACCCACCCCATTCACGCCGGTAACCAGGCCGGATGAGATCGGACATCTCGTGGGGTGCGGAAGAAGGTACACACTCCCCAATCGGTAGGTCATGCAATGGCAATAAATCAAGGGTTAATAGCCGGTGGGGGTGTCGCATGATTGATGATCGTGGTTCGGAACCCACGTTAAACTATAGGTCCCCTCAGGAATGGCCCTGGCAGCGAATGAAGAGGAAAAAAGCCCAATTCGAAAGAAGGGCAGAGAGAGATCATTCGATTTTGACAACTAACCACTCGACTTTCACTGAAAGCATTTTCAGACAGCCCAAAAGCAGTAAACTGAAAACGCGAATAGAGTCGAAAATATCTCTACTTGGTGGTATAAAAAAGCTTCCTCTGATTTTGATTTAATTTCACTTCGGCATGGCACATCCTGTAAAATACCGTTACTATATTTAATGTGCCTGTTAATATCACTTTATTCTGAATGTTTTTTTATGGTAAACATGATAGATATAATTTTTCCTTAATTATGACACTTTGGAAAAAACAAATTAATTAAAATGAGTTCGTCATTCGATACATTTATTGGTCGTTGTCTACAGTTAAACCTGAACAAAACTCAAAATAGAATAATAATATTTAGAGCATCATGGTACTAAACCTGAATAAAGTATTATATAGAACAAAAGAAATACAAATAAAATTTATTTCACCATGTTTTAAATACATGAGATTTATAGGGCTAGTCCCAAATTACAACTTTGAAATGAAAAAAATCGAACATACATTCCTTTTTTTGATTTTAAGGATGGTGTTAATTTGTATACACTGTATAGTGACTAAAGAAGCTTTAGATATAATTTGGTTCCGATCAAACCAATTTATTTTAAATATTTTTAATATTCTCGTCTGTTTATTAATGTGTTTGAGTATGACACATGACATTTTGAGTTCCTGGCTGCAAGCGAAAAATTGGGAAACTTTTTTTGAGGAAGTATTTAACTTGGAAAAACAAATATTTAAAAATAATCTGCATACTAACATTGTAAAATCAATATTTATTTTTAATAGACTATTCCTTTTTATTATGACGAACATAGTAATTCTATCGACAACTTGTTTAGATATTTATGGATACTATAATAACGGACTGGATTTGTATACTTATCTAGCTTATACACCAAGCATGCTCTTTAACTATTATACCGTTTTAAAATGTTTTCTCGTCAGTGTTACTGCACTGTATTTTAGAGACAAACTTATTCAGATTAATCAAACACTTTTAAACAGTTCTGACTCAGCCAGCTACATAAAAATGGAATTTTTTTCACAAAATTCATATTTAAAGATAGCAAGATGCTTGGATCTGCTTAATGAGTTGTTTGGAAAATGTGTCTTATTTACGGTTTTTGCAAGTTTTGTAGGATTATTGTGTACTTGGTTTGAAATACTTTTGAACGCAGGACAAGATTTCGCCTATTTTTATATTTATGGCTCAACTACCTTTTTTAGCTTTTGTTTAATGGTAAGTTTAATCTAAATCATCTTTTCTAAGCAATAAGTATTTTTTTGCATTAGTCTATGTAGGTCAATGCGCTCACCATAATAACAAAATTGATGTTTTTTTTAGAAACTATGGATTTTGTGGAGTAAATTACAAATCTAAAAATAATTTTCCTCGAAAATGCTTAGTTTTCAAGGTATTTCTTTCTTAGGGGTTACCTATGTTAGCGCCGCAAAATTTTCCAATTTTCCTTCTTTATTGCAAATAATTACTATTTTTAAACATTGTTAATTAAACTTCTTCCGCGTTAAAAAAAAAGCAAAGAAAAGGACACAATTTGTTGATTTTTCAATTAAAATATTCATTTTAAAATTAGAGTATCTTAACTTAATTCCTTCATATGACTTCATTTAGGAGGCTGATTATATCAGAAACTATAATAAATGCGTTTTGGCTTTGAAAGTCTGACCTCTATGAGTAGGGACCGAGGTAGGGACTTTAAGAAGGAATATCTCTAAACTTAGCTTTTCCAACGAAAATTTTTATTTTTGTAATATACACCTCAAAGTATATCGTTCCTGAAAAAATTATCTATATTGGCGTGCTGAGCTAATAGATATTTACCAAAATGTCATTTAAGAAATTAATGTTTAGTCATATTAAATTTATAAAATTGTAGTTACCGAAATTTTGCCATTTCTTAATATGGTAGTTTTTAGTTCAAATAATAAAATGTCCAAAGATGGTGTCTTTATCTTACAATCCCCGGGAGAAGGGGTGTTTAAGGATTTAATAAAAATCAGTAACGTAAAATTTTCATAAAAAGATGTAGTAGTAGTAAGATTTATTTAGCACATGGCCACATAATACATTTTAACAATAGATATATATTCTATATTGAAATTATAACTTACCTACCTTTTGAAATCAGAGAATAATTTTGTATCGACGCCACTGTTTATCTCTTAGAGTGCATTGTACTTTTAAACTAGTCGTATTTAGCTTCTCATTTAATTCACCAAATTTTACCTAAAAATCTATACTGGTTTATTAATTATTTAAAAATAACTAATTTAGTTTAATTTTGGTCACCCTGTACTTTCCAAACAAACCCGTTAAAGAACATAAATTAATAAAAGGTTTCCTCTAAAAATAATGTCAGCAACCATATCCTAAATGTTGGCAAAATACTTTTGAATCACATGAATTGTAGTGTAAAATATACAGTAGAAATTATGAAATTTTACAGTGCGCCCTTAATAATTGAATGTACCGGGTGGTCCATAAAGAATGGTTGCCGGCCATATCTCAGAAACTAGTAATCGTACAGCATCCGGGGACATTTTTTTATGACAAAAGTGCCCAAGAGAAAATGCTGGAAATTATTTTTAAGTTCCGCATTTTGCGCCAAAGGGGGCGTAATTAAAAAGTAAATTTTAAAATTTTACATAATATCTCCAAAAATTCCACATTAAGGTATATCTTTGATAACACCATTAAAAAGCTTGGATAATTATGCATCATTTTGGTCTCATGCTCATTGGCGTACCGACTTTAATAAGAGGGGGGGGGGAGCTGTTAAAAGTGTAATCAGTTAAATCGCTGTAACTTATAAACGACTTATCCGATTTTAGCAAACTAAAGACTGTTTGGAAGAGAAATGTATGCTCTTTCACCAATCGTATTTAGTTGCCCGTAATAGTTCTCAAAAAAATGCTAGAGGGTGCAATAATAACACATTTTTTTATTTTACTCCGAAAAAAATCATATGGTATAACTATGATACCATAATCGAAAAGTAGATTAAATTGGCTAGAAGATGACTGGAGATGCTTACTAGTGATTATAAACAAATAAAGACAATGCAAGTCCAAAACTCTACTGCCGTTCAAGAGCAGAAAAATGTCTACTTGAAGAAATAGTTCATATTTAAAGTAAAGTGGGAATCTAGAAGGTAAAAAATGTCTCTACGTGGTGGCATAAAACAGTTTCCTTTGATTTTGGTTTAATTTTACTTTGACATGGCACATCCTGTAAAAAACCGTTAGTATATTAAATGTGCCTGGTAATACCACTTTATTTTGGATGTATTTTTATGGTAAACATAATAGATCTAATTTGTCCTTACATATTACACTTTGGAAAAAACAAATTAATTGAAATGAGTTCGTCAGTCGCTACATTTATTGGTCGTTGTCTACAGTAAAATCTGAACAAAACCCATAACAGAATAATAATATTTAGAGCATCATGGTACTAAACCTGAATAAAGTATTATATAGAACAAAAGAAATACAAATAAAATTTATTTCACCTTTTTTTAAATACATGAGATTTATAGGACTAGTCCCAAATTACAACTTCGAAACGAAAAAAATCGAACATACATTCCTTTTTTTGATTTTGAGGATGGTATTAATCTGTATACACTGTATAGTGACTAAAGAAGCTTTAGATATAATTTGGTTCCGATCAAACCAATTTATTTTAAATATTTTAAATATTTTCGGCACTTTATTAATGTGGTTAAGTATGACGCATGAATTTTTGAGTTCCTGGCTACAAGAGAAAAATTTGGAAACTTTTTTTGAGGAAGTATTTAACTTGGAAAAACAAATATTTAAAAATAATCTAAATACTCACGTTGTAAAATCAATATTTATTTTTAATAGACTATTTCTTTTTATTACGATGAACATAGTCTTTCTATCAGGACTTTGTTTAGATATTTATGGATACTATATTAATGTACTGGATTTGTATACTTATCTGGCCTTCATACCAGGCATGCTCTTTAACTATTATACCATTTTAAAATGTTTTCTCATCAGTGTTACTGCACTGTATTTCAGAGACAAACTTATTCAGATTAATCAGCCGCTTTTAAATAGTTCTGACACGGCCAGCTATATAAAAATGGTGTTTTTTTCACAAATTTTATATTTAAAGATAGCGAGATGCTTGGATATGTTTAATGAGTTGTTTGGAAACTTTGTCATATTTACGGTTTTTGCAAGCTTTGTAGGATTATTGTGTACTTGGTTTGAAATCTTTTTGAACGCAGGACAAATATACGATAGTTTTTATATTTATGGCTCAATTACCTTTTTTAGCATTTGTTTAATGGTAAGTTAAATCTAAATCATGTTTTCTAAGCAATAAGTATTTTTGCATTATTCTATGAATGTCAATAGGAATCAAACGTGTGTGGGGTAGCGGGAATAAAGGACATGCGTACTGAGAACCACGTTTGATCAACTTTTCAAGGACACTAGTTACTTTCTTCGTGGTCAATAGGAGTGTTGTACAAACAGTCGCATTGTTTATTATGGTTATTCAAAATATTTTCTATCACAGCTTATACCAGATTTAGTCAATAATTTATAGTAAATATTAGTCAGTTGTTCATTTTCAAGAAAAGGTGGCCCTGCAGAAAAATATTTATTTAATTAAAAATCTATACAGGGTGCTACAAATTCGTATGCGTACAAGGGGATGCCGGTAAGAAATACGATGATGGTTAAATAGAGGCAAAGTTGCGTATTTTGGGACTTAATAATTTGGTTAAAGAAAATTATAAATATTTCAAATGCTTTCGGAGATATCCGAAAAAAGCCGATATTTCTAATTGGTTTTTAATTTTTTGCGTCTTCAGTTTTCACTTGGGAAAAAAACAAGAAACACTTTTTTGTGGCCGTCTATTATGTTCTACAAGATGACGTTATTAGTTTTCAAATTCAAGGTATCGTTCTTTAAATACCAACCAACATTTTTTTCTTTTTTATAATGCAATGTACATTTTGACTTTCTCACCGTTCTACTGAACCGGTTTCTTTGAAGTTACAAATATTGATGCTCCGTTAAGGTGATATCTAATAATTTCTTTTTTTTTTCATTTATTCTCCTGAAGATGAAGGCCTCTGCATTCGAAACATGTAGAGCATTTTTTAATTCATAAACATTTCTTTAATATAACAGTGGAGGAAGACTTTGTAGTCTTATTTCTTTCCTTCTGAATTTCCACTCCACTTTAAGTATGGACTATTTCTTCAAGTTGATCTTATGTTTGTTTCAAAAATATTTAAACTTTTTTTTTACTGTTTATTTGGTCTGATGATGCTGTCCCTAAAACTGTTTTTAAAATGCGAGGTCCGTATTTAAAAAAAAAATGACTTGAGGTTGGTATCTAAAGAACGAAACGTCGAATTTAAAAACTAATAACGCCATCTTGTAGATCATATAAAACGGCTATGAGAAAATGTTTTTCTTGTTTTTTTCAGTCAAAAATAAAGGCGCAAAAAAATATAAACCAAAACTAAAAATTTCTTTTTTTTTGGATATCTTCGAAGATATTCGGAATATTTACAATTTTCTTTTACCGAATTGTTAAGCCCAAAAATATGCACCTTTGCCTCCAATTAACCATCTTCGTATCTTCTACCGTTTTCGAGATCCCCTTGTACTCACACGAATTTATAGCACCCTGTAGAGTTACAAATTAAGAACATCATTATATAAAAATGGGAATGTAAACCAAATTTTTCTTACCAGCAGTGGCGGCTCCTCCTTGACGCCGCGCCCCTCTTCTGCCGCCTGCCAAAAATACGATAATTTAATTTAATCATGTTTATTGTTTAATTTATTGGGAAAGAATAAATCAATTTGGTAGATGTACCGATCTTATCCACTAAATCAAGCGTTCTGGTTTTGGCTTTCGTACCGAATTCTCTGCGGCAGCTCCTTTTTGATGAACGCGTAAAATTAACGACCTCAGATAGCCCTAATCCACCAACTATGTAACTGAAAACAGGATGAAATATCGTTGATTTATTTGCAAATGCAGGGGCGGCTCGTCAACAAGTGCGCTCGTGCGCGCGCACTGCCTAAGAAAGTCAAGCACCAGCAAAAATAAAATTTATACTTATTTAAAAAAATATTTAGGAAACTGAAATAAAGAACTTGTATTATATAACAATGGCGAAGGCGTAAGACTTCAAGTGCGACCGAGCGCGTGGGCAGACTCACCGGCTGTGTGCTGTAGTGTGTATTCGTTCGGCGCTCTTATAGATGGATTTTCGTGCGATTTTCCTTATGCGGATTGATCGGGAATATTCGGTTAATCGCCCGATGAGAGGGCGTCGCCGTGCGCTATCTGAATACACACTTCAATAATTTAATATGATTGTTTTATGAGTTTTTGACGCGATTAGATAAGTTTGGAGTTTATTGACTGTGTTGTGGATGTTTTTGTGTTGTTTTTAAGTTTGGAGTTTATTGACGGTGTTGTGGATGTTTTTGTGTTGTTTTTAAATTAATAATGGCTAGTAGTTTGGATTGTGTCACACGAAGTAATATAGTTATGGACCAAAATTCTGTAGAGGACATTATAAATAAATTTTCGACATTCGATTTCCAAAGGAAATTTTTAAAAAATAAAAAATAAATTTGGTGCTAAAACAAAGAAAATTTAAATCCCATTTAAAAACTGCGTTTTTTTTATTTTTTTGGATAAAAAGCACAAAGAAAATCGATGCAAAGGTGAAAAGGGGCGTGGCACCTCGAAAAATTTTCGCCTGCGGCGCTTTTTGCCTGCTGCGCAAGTTACATTTTCTATACTGTTGATGTAAACAGTTTAGACCACTCCTAGTTTTATAGATAAGAAATGTTATAAATAGTAGTAGGAGACATTTATGCTTTACTTCTGTTGTTACTGTTCATTGTAATTTTGCATTCTCCAATTTCCAAAATAAATTTTATTATATGTGAGGGAAAGTTGTGTTCTTTGAAAAGCAGTGTTTTTTAAAAACCCAAAACCCTCGGCCCGACATATAATTGGCGCAGTCGTGCGGATTTTTGAAACGTTCCAAAAAGGCAATTTTCGGTAGCGGTTTCTTTCAAGAATTTATTCAAAAAAACCTACGGAAAAAACGGAGAAAATTCCAAAAGTGTTCCAGAAGCAAATAGCACCGATCTAAGGTAGCAACTGGACATCGCAGGAAATCCAAAAGTGTTTCAGAAGCCGATAGCACCGATCTAAGGTAGCAACTGTACACCGCTGGACAAAATACAGTTCAAGAACTTCAGGAGTCCGGGAAAATCAAATTTCCTGGTTCACCGACGGACAAGCATCGCTGGACGTGAACAAACCTGGGGAGGACAAACATCGCCAAACCAGTTTAGATTAAGGACCTGGGGAGGACAAAAATCGCCAATCCAGTTAGGTTAAGGACCCAATGAAGATTTTCATCATTTTCCTTTTGTAAGTGAAAATTGACATTTTTGATTTTTGAATTGCATTTTTTTTCAAACAACGTATTTATTTTAATTTCTGTACGGACAATACTCTTTGTTTTGTTATTTATAACATTCATAAAGTAATCATATTGTCCTTGCAAAAATTGCATTTCATTTTCCTAGTGTTAGACATTTTTAGTTTTAAGAGTGTTTATTTATTCTTGCTATATAGTGTCTCAAAGAAAATAAATTTTTCAAAATTGATTCTGAAATAGATAATATTACAGACATTTTAAATTCTTTGTTTCTTGAATCAACTCGAGAAAATAGTGAAAATACAATGCCTGAAATAAATTATCAACTTTTAAAATATCAATCTGATAATATTCCACATTTTGATGGAAACCCAAAATTATTAAACAGATTTATCATCGCAGTTGAAAATTTGTTAAAAGCTTTTTTTGTTAGAACAGACCTAAATGCTAGTATTAATATTTGTATTTTCGACACTATCTTAAGCAAATTGACTGGTAGAGCTGCAGAGTTAATTGTATCTCGAACAGAACTAAATAGTTGGGCACTAATCAAAGGTGTATTGACAACTAGTTTTTCTGATCAAAGATCAATTGATTGTCTTATTCAAGACTTACTTAACTTAAAACCATATAAAAATGAAAATCCGATTATTTTTGGTATGAGAATACAAGATTCTCGTAGTTTATTATTCTCAAAATTAAATGCTGGACCTGAGAATCCTGATACAAAATTAATTAAAATTAAACATTATGACGAGTTTGCATTAAAAACTTTTTTAAATGGTTTACCATATAATTTACAACTTGTGACTAGATTAAAAAAACCAGATTCTCTAGAAATGGCAATGGCTCATGTCAGAGAAGAAGAAAATTTTATTTACTATAAAAATGCGCAAATGTCAAATAATTTTAAACCTACTCCATTTTTAAATAGAAATCAAAAACCGAATTCTCCTATGTTACAAACGTATAAACAACCGACGTTTAATCCAGTTCAAAATAATTCACCATTTAGACCATTTACAAGTTATCCACAAAATAATAATTTTTCAAGACCTTTTGCAAATTTTTCACCGAATAATAATTTTTCAAGACCTTTTGCAAATTTTTCACCGAATAATAATTTTTCTAGACCTTTTACGAATTTTCCACAAAATAACAATTTCCAGAGATTTACTCAACCAAATGTATTTTCTCAACCAAGACCTAATTTTACAAATAATAATCAGCAAAGACCACCTTTCAATAATCAAAATTTCGGACAAATGTCGCGAAGAACAAAAGTTGAACCAATGGACACTAGTTTTGGTAATACTGTCATTAATAATAATAATAATCAGAATAAAAAATTCACTGTTCAAGAACTTTATAATCAGGAAGTCTTGCAGAGATCACCTGATCAACCGAATCAATCAAATAATGATTATTTACCTGAAAATTATTGTGACAATGAAAGTTATGACTATAATAATGAATATTATGACTATAACTATACCGAACATGACTTTAACCAAATACAAGAACAAAACGATTATGACATAAATTTGGGTTATTCTGCTAACTCAGATAGTTTACAAAATAGTGAACAAGAAAATTCAAATTTTACCCAAACGAGCCAGAAGACCGATATGACGTAGTATATCTTAATAATTATAATATCCAATTACCCTTTATTTTAATACCCGAACTTAATGCAAAATTTTTATTAGATACAGGTAGTACAAGAAGTTTTATAAGTCCAAAAATTGCTTATGAAAATTTTCCAAATTCTATTCAAAGAGAAATTTTCCAAGTGCAAACTGCACACGCAACATCTTTTCATAATGAAATTGCTATATTACCAATTTTTCCTACTTTTAATACACCCGGTATACATAAATTTTATCTTTTTGATTTTTCAAATAAATTTGATGGATTAATAGGCTTAGACATTATAAAACAATTAAACGCTAATTTAGATTTTAACAGTTCCACGTTAAAATTACCAAATACAAATATACCTATTCGACAAAACAATTTACTAAACCAAAAAAATATTGAATGTAATTTAACCTATGTTATTGACCCAAGAACCATCCAAAAAATACAAATCCCTGTTAATATAAAAGATGGATACGGTATATTCCCTTACCAACAATTAGGACACCTTGAAATACCAGAATGTCTTGTAAAAATAGAAAACAATTTTGCTTTCACTACAATTTTAAACCGAGTTTTAAACCCTCAGGAAAACCCCATGGAAATTCAATTTTTTGAAACTTTTGAAGTAGAACCTGTAGATTTAAATGAAATAAATTTTATCGATCACCCTATAGAACAAGAAAAACCTGATAAAGAAATTGATAATAAGCTGAAGGCTAATTTAAAAAATATAAGACTCGATCATTGTAATTACGAAGAAAAACAAGAACTACGCAAATTATGTTTTGAATTTCGTGATATTTTTCATTGCGAAGATATACCCTTAAGTTTTTCTAATGCTATAAAACATGAAATAAGATTATTTGATGAAACCCCGATTTATACAAAAAGTTATAGATATCCTGAAATACACCGTGAAGAAGTAAAAAGTCAAATTTTAAAATTATTAGCCCAAAATATTATTAGAGACTCAAATTCACCTTGGTCATCTCCTATATGGATAGTACCTAAAAAAATGGACCAATCCGGTAAACAAAAATGGCGCATGTGTATTGATTTCAGAAACATTAATAAAAAAAGTATTGACGATAAATTTCCTTTACCAAACATCACCGATATTTTAGATAAACTAGGCAAAGCACAATACTTTACAACTTTAGATCTAGCAAACGGTTTTTATCAAATTCAAATGCATGAAAAAGATATACCTAAAACGGCATTTACTACGGATACAGGACACTACGAATTCTTACGGATGCCATTCGGACTGAAAAATGCACCGGCAAGCTTTATGCGCGTCGTAACTAACATTCTGCGCGGTTTACAAAATGAAATATGTTTAGCTTACTTAGATGACGTCATTGTTTTTAGTACAAGTCTCCAAGAACATATTCAAAATTTAAGAAAAGTCTTCGAAAGACTACGTAACTCATAATTTAAAATTCAACTCGACAAAACCGAATTTTTGAGAAGAGAAGTCCAATATTTGGGACACATTGTAAGCAAAGATGGTGTAAAACCAAACCCTGAAAAAAAGGGTGCAGTCAAAAATTTTCCAATACCTAAAACTACTAAAGAAATAAAATCATTTCTAGGTTTAGTAGGCTACTATAGACGTTTTATAAAAGATTTTGCAAAAATCACAAAGCCTATGACGCAATGTTTAAAAAAGGACGTAAAAATAATTCATAACACAAATTTTATAAATGCTTTTGAACATTGTAAACAACTTTTAATTAACGCACCAATTCTTCAATACCCCGAGTTCACAAAACCATTTTTATTAACTACGGATGCAAGTAATTTTTCTTTAGGCGCAGTTTTATCTCAAGGCACTATTCCAAATGACAGACCTGTAGCTTACGCATCTCGTACCCTTAACGAAACCGAAACAAGATATTCAACTATTGAAAAAGAATTGTTTGGGCGTGTAAATATTTTCGACCTTATTTATTTGGACGTAAATTTTATATTTATACAGATCATAGACCACTAGTATTTTTTAACCTTAAAGAACCAAATTCAAAATTAGTAAGATGGCGGTTACGCTTAGAAGAATATGATTACGAAATTATTTATAAAAAAGGTTCATTGAATACTAATGCAGACGCACTTTCACGCATTCAATTAAATATTTACGAAAACGAATCTGTAATAAATAACCCTGGTGATTCTAATCAAAACATCGTCGATTTTCTAAGAGACCTTTCTGAAAACCCCATTCAAGATAATGAAAACGCTGAAACAAAAAATCCATTGTTAAATAATCCAGGCGCTAGTAAGCAAAAGAAAAAATTATCTCTGATGTTCAACTCGCGAAACCTAGACCTGAAAACCTTGACTCAACAGTGCACAGTAATCAAGCTGATAATGACAACAATAATATTACTATTTTAGATGAGATAATCAACAATAAAATGTTACAATATTTAATTAAGAGGTCACCACATCCTGAAATAAAAATTCAAACTGAAAATTTTGACAAATACAAAATTAACCATGTCGAATTACAAAAAGACCCTAACATCATTAACACATTTATTAAAGAATACATGAACCCTGAAAAAACTTGTTACGTATATTTTCACGATAAAGATTTAATTCCAATTTTTAATGATGTCTATATTAAACATTTTCAAAATCCGAAAATTATTCGTTGCACGAAGTTAGTTAATAATATTACTGAACAGGAAGAAAAAATTATGCTTATATCAACATCAAGGAAAAACTAATCATAGAGGAATTTTAGAAACCTATGAACGCCTTAAAGAAATATATTTTTGGCCTAAAATGAAAAATGATATAAATCAATTTATAAATGATTGTAATATCTGTCAAACATCAAAATATAGTAGACTAAAATCCTATGTCCCTATAACTAAAACAGACACACCCTGTAAACCTTTGCAAATGTTACATATAGATACTTTTATTTTTGAAACGCAAAACTTTTTAACAATTTTTGACAAATTTTCTAAATTTGGACAAGCTTACCCCTACGATAAAAATGCTAAATCTGTTTGTGATAAATTAATAAACTTTTTCTCATTTTACGGATGCCCCGAATCTATTACATGTGATAATGGCGGAGAATTTAATAATGACCTTTTAAAAGGATTGCTTAAAGCCCAAAAAATTAATGTACATTTTACTACCCCTAAACACCACGAATCAAATTCGCCAGTAGAACGTTTTCATTCAACTATTATTGAACATTTAAGAATTTTAAAAGAAAAAGATAAAAATAAATCTGTTAATGACTTAATGCCATATTATGCGATAATTGCGTATAATAGTACTGTTCATAGTGTAACCAAGTACACACCTCATGAACTTGTCCTAGGTCATACAAATTCTAGAGATCCCCTAGATCTTATTCTTACGACATTTTACTCTGATTATGTATCGTCACATAAAGATAAAATAGATGCAGTCTATGAGAACGTCACTACCAAAACAGATAATAAAAAAGAAAGAATTTTAGCAAAGAGAAACGTCAAAGGAGACGAAGCTCTGGATTTTAAACTAAACCAAAAAGTTTATAAAAAACTCTCGCAAAGAAATAAAAATAAATCCAAATTTGGAGGACCTTATTTAATAACTGAAATACTCGAACATAACCGTGTAAAAATAAAAAACATTAAGAACCCTAATAAAATTGAAATAATACATATTAAAGAATTTAAAAAACCACTTGTTACAGATGGCCCTTCGTCCACGGAGACAACCCAAAATACCATAACCTAAATGATAACCCAGGAATATTACCCTATAAAATAGGTAATGCCCAAAAAGCGACCAATCATTGGACCTTTATACAAATTTTTGATATAAAAAATTTAATTACCGAATTTTCTGAAATAAACAACAGATACGATACTCTTAAAGAAAATATTAATAATTGCTCTAACTACAAAAGAGAATTTCATAACTCCTATGTTATTATTGACAATCTTAAACAAAAAATTAATAATCAATTAGACCAACTTCTTCCAATTAAAACCCGTAAAAGACGAGCCTTGATAAATGCTCTAGGTAGTATAATAAAAAGCATTACAGGTAATTTAGATCAAGAAGATGCCGAACACATCGATAATAATATAAACATATTAAGACAAAACCAAAATAATATAAAAACTGCTTTAGACAAACAAATGACACTTTTTGACAAATCAATAAATAACTTCCGAGAAACAATTAAAAACGTTTCGCATAATCAAGAAATCTTAAAATTACGCGTTAACCAAATAATTGATATAATTAATAAAGTCGAAATCGAAGAAACCAACCTTTTTGAGTTTTTTCGTATTCATATGATTTTTTCACAAATAACTACATTTTATCAAAATATTTATGATATATTAGAAAATATTGAAACTGCAATAACCTTTGCAAAATTAAATACTTTTCATAATACTATTATTAATACAAAAGAATTTTTAACTGAATTAAAATTACTTGATGTAAAACTAAATTTTGAAAAATTACCATTTGAACCAACGGCAGAAAATGTATTAAAAATAGAGAATACTTTAGAGGTAAAAAGTTATGTTAAAAATAAAGTAGTCATTTTTATAATTGAGATTCCTTTGGTAGAAAAAGAAAATTATGATTTATTTCAATTATTTCCTTTACCTACTAAGTATGAGAACCATTATAAAATAATTGTACCTAACTTTGAATATTTATTAGTCAATGAAAAGCATTTTGGATATTCTAATCAACCATGTAAACGTATCTCGATTAATAAGCATTTATGTACTCATATACATTCGGAAAACTTTTATAAGAACATCCCTTGTGAGGTACAGTTATTACGATATGAACATAATATTTCGAATTGTGACACCCTGTATATTGATATCGATAATATGCAACTTCAAAATATTGATACCAATAAATGGATTTTGGTAACAAATAAAGATATTGTAGGGATTGAAACATGCGAAAACTCGCAAAACAATATCTTATTTAATGGAACATATTTATTAGAATTAAGTTTTCCTTGTAACCTAAAATTAGGAGATATTATTATTCAAGCCTATAAAAATATAAAAAATACTTTTCAACATATACCCTTACCAAATATTAATAATAATTTAACGCATAAAGTATTGTATAAAAAGGTAAAACTGCTCAACCTTAATAATATTAATTTTAATAAATTAAATAAATTACAAGAAGAAATTAATTTACAAAAATCTGAAAATTCAAAATTAAATACACCCGTATATTATGATAAAACGAGTATTTGGACAGTTTTACTATACATTGTTCTTTGCATAATAATACTATTTTGTATTTCAAAGTATCTATGGCCTATTTATATTAAAACTAAAAATGCTAAAAATGATTCAAACACTATTGACTTTTAGGTCATAGAAACTTTCAAAAGTTTATATGCCCTTCTAAGGGTGGAGGAGTTACATTTTCTATACTGTTGATGTAAGCAGTTTAGACCACTCCTAGTTTTATAGATAAGAAATGTTATAAATAGTAGTAGGAGACATTTATGCTTTACTTCTGTTGTTACTGTTCATTGTAATTTTGCATTCTCCAATTTCCAAAATAAATTTTATTATATGTGAGGGAAAGTTGTGTTCTTTGAAAAGCAGTGTTTTTTAAAAAGCCAAAACCCTCGGCCCGACATATAATTCGCACACCCTACGATAAATATCACGAGCCGCCACTGTCAAATGTATGATGGCAAAGCACCAAATAAAGTAAGATATGCGGCTCGTTAAAATTTGCAATGTAAAATAGCGGCTTTTTTTACCCGAATTACAAAAATGCTAAGCTAGATATTAAATTTTAGTTTTTACCTAGGGAAAAATGGTATATATGTAAGGTGAAAGTTATTTTTATGTAAGAAAAAATTCCTGGAAAAAATAATAAGCCAATGAAAATCATTAAAATTTTTGCCATTTTTTCACTCTTTAATATCTGAATATCTATCTACACAGAAAAAAAATGGTAATACCAATAATAGAATTATTATTGACTAGATATCCCTAACGTCCTAATAGAAGGATGCTATATTCAAAAACTGCTGGGTACGTCCCTGGCTCAAATCATAGTAGCTCCACCTGTGGAGGCATTTTCAAATACATTACGCTATCAGTATATCGAATGAAATAGATTGTTTTTCAATTCGTGTTAGCTTGAAACAGTTTTAAATTTTTGGGAAAATGAGTGATTACGGCATTAGGTTTTCAAGGTAAGTGGAAAAATCAATGTACTTTGTTTTATTATTTATATCTATAGTTAGTATAACATATAAACTCCAATATTGTTGGTAATATATTCCCAATTCAAATATCACATGATTACTCTTGAAAAAGTAAGGTTAAAGATAGGCGTTCTATATGTAGTACGTCATGAATATATATTATTTTAATTTATTAGAGAAATATTTCAATTTACTTTTTATTGTTGTTTATATTGTTTTAGAGGATTTTCGTTACATGAGGCTCTGGCGATAGTAGAAGCCGATGATTTTCCGCAAGCTTCAGCGGATATTGTAATGCTTCCTCCAGATGACGGAGCTGACACTGATGAAGATTCAGGAGATGAAGACACTGTTTCTCCTGATAATTTACCGTCATCCCAGCTTCGAATACCAGCTGAAATATAAGTACCTTTGCAGCTCGAAGATTCGGACTCTGAGGATGACAATATTCCTTTAGCAAGGTTAGTCACTAAGTCAAAACCTGCTAAAGTTTTCAATTGGACTAACTCTCATGTACCCGACTCTAATCAGTCTGAGAAATTTGAGCAATTAGAGCCAGAAAATAACGACGAACAATCACCAATGTCTCTATTTCTTAGTCTTTTTGATGAGAATATTTTTGATATGTTAACGGACGAATCAAACAGATATGCAGCAATGAAGAATGTTAATAATAAATGAATAACCATAAGAGAAATGAAAAGCTTTGTTGGAATTCTTGTATTGAGTGGTTTTGTACCATACCAAAGAAGAAAAATGTTTTGGGAAAAGGACAAGGCCGTGTATAATGAGCTAGTCTCTAAAGCTCTTTCCAGAGATAGGTTTGTCTATATCATGAAAATATTTCATATCGCTGATAACAATAACCATGCTCCTAATGACAAATTTGCAAAAGTACGACCACTCTTTGCAGCACTAAACCATAACTTCTTAAAGTTTTCGCCCCATCAAGAACACCACAGCGTTGATGAAGCAATGGTGCCCTATTTCGGACGCCATGGCACTAAACAATTTATAAAGGGTAAGCCTATACGATGGGGCTACAAGCTTTGGGTAGGCTGCACACATTATGGATATATAAATTGGTTTGAGCCATATCATGGAGCATCCACTCACGTGTCACCAGAATATAAGGAATTGGAAGTAGGTACTTTACTTTACTTTTTCGAGTCCGGAAAACTACAATTTCTGAGCCCAATGTCGGGCTATGTCCAATGCTTGTTGATTGTTTATCCATAAAGCATCGAGGGTACATCTATGTGGGCAGTTGGGACAGATGAGTAGGTGTTCCATATCCTGTATAGCTCCGCAGTCGCACTTGTCGTCATTACTATCCAGCAGGCCCCACCTAATGAGATTGGTCTTGACGGGGGCAACACCAGTTCTGATACGATTCAGCATTCTCCAGGTTGTCCAGTCGCTTGATGCGCCGCTCGGTGGGAGTTCTGTTATTGGATAACAGGCGGGTGGTTCATCCAGTGGCGTGCCCAGGAAGCGCCTTCTTGATTTTAGTCTGCCCAGTTGCGCCTCGTGTCCGAATAGTGAGTGACGTTCGTCGAAGGTCTGTTTGATTCTCTCGGTGTGTTCGTAGGCTGTTCTACGTGAGTCAGGGTCCGAGAGGCCCGAGGCTTTGTATAG
This sequence comes from Polydrusus cervinus, assembly GCA_935413205.1. Classification (NCBI taxonomy): domain Eukaryota; kingdom Metazoa; phylum Arthropoda; class Insecta; order Coleoptera; family Curculionidae; genus Polydrusus; species Polydrusus cervinus. Next base: position 53,176,195 of record OW284514.1, read on the forward strand.
TTTGTCCAGTGGCGTGGGTTTCATGCAGCCGGTTATAAGCCTGCATGTTTCGTTCAGACTGGCATTTACTTTTTTGGCGTGAGTGGATCTGCTCCACACTGGGCAGGCATATTCCGCTGTCGAAAAGCATAATGGAAGTAGGTGCTGGAGTAGTACTTACCTACGTAGATTCTCCTAAAAGTCGTTGGCCAGAGACTAGATTTCATATCTTTTTTGATAATTTCTTCTTTGGAATTCCGCTTTTTGAACGATTATCAGCAAATGGGATTAAGGGAACTGGTACAATTCAAAGTAATGTCAAAAATCCATTGAAATCAACGACTGTAATGAAAAAATCCGCAAGAGGAATGCATGATTACAAGACAGATATTGATAAAAATCTAACAGTCATATGTTGGAATGATAACAGTGTGGTGTCCTTGGCATCAAATGCTGTTGTAAACCGATTTTCTCAACAAGAAAAAAAGGCAGTTGTAGTACCTCAGCCATTCATGATAAAACTATATAACGAAAATATGGGCGGCGTCGATAAAAGTGACCAAAACATCTCGGTATACCGGACTGGAATTAGAGGCAAAAAATGGTACTTTTGCTTATTTGCCCATTGTATCGATATGGCAATACAAAACGCGTGACAACTAAGCCGAATCCTGAATAAAAATCAACAGCTGGATCATTTAGCTTTCCGAAGAAGAATAGCTAATTGTATTCTTGAAACAAATACCAAACCTAACACCTATTCAATGGGTCGTCCAAGCCAAAGGGAGAATATTGATTCGCGATTTGATGGAATGAATCATTTTGTCATTCCCCAAGATAGACAAACGAGATGCCGACACTGTCATCTTAAAACCACCACAAGGTGTATAAAGTGTGACATTGGACTTCATGTAGAATGTTTTCTAGTCTATCACACAAAATAAATGTAGTACATTTTCCTGACGTCCTATATAAAGGACGCCCATTTTTATGAAAAAATCTGATTTTTTTGGTAATGTATCTACGGAATTATGTTTATAGGATAAAAATAAAGAATTAAAAAAAAAAGTTTTTATTGAGTTTTTCATGGCTCAGGAGTAAGTGGTTTAACTAAAATATAAGCTTAAAACAATAAATAATATTTAGTTCAATAAAATTAAAATATTTTGATCAACTATACATTTAATATTGACCTGTTTAAGACAGATGACTAAGGTCTGTATGGAGGGCGGAGTATCTAGAGTACGAGTAAATAACAGTCTGTCCGGCAGTTTTGAAATACACAGTGGACTTAAACAAGGCCCTCTCACCACTACTTTTTAATCTCATCCTGGAGAAAGCCGTAAAATCAGCTGAAATAAAAACCGAACTACTAACAACAAAAGGTTCCAAACTACTACTAGCATAGCAGATGACATCGAGCTCATTGGGGACTCCGTCGTAACCGTAAAAGACATTTTCAGCATGATTGAAAGAACAACAGAAGAAGTAGGACTAAAAGTCAATGAGGATAAAACTAAGTACATGTGTATAAATAGAATGGGACGAAGAGATAGATTGGGACAAAACGTCACAGTCAACACTTTCAATTTTGAAAGAGTAGAGCATTTCAAATACCTTGGCGCAACAATTACTGCCGACAACGACATCAGCGAGGAGATCAAAGGTAGAATTCAATCTGCAAACCGCTGCCTTTATGCACTTAACAACCTCATGAAGTCAAAACACCTAACAAGAACATCGAAAATCAAAATCTACAAAGTCAGGCCAGTAATAACATATGGATGTGAAACGTGGACAATGACCAAGGCAAAAGAAGAAAAACTTAGACGTTTTGAAAAAAAAATCCTCAGGAAAATCTTTGGACCACATCACGATCCGACCACAAATCGATACCGTAGTAGAACGAATCCAAGAGCTTTACAACGCTGCTGATATTGTGCAAGAGATTAAATCTCAACGATTAAGGTGGGCAGGCCATGCACACAGACTTCATGACGAAAGACTCGTGAGACTAGTGTGGGAGGAGGTTTATATTTATTGACTTATTGATTTTTTTTGGATACCACAATACTGTTTTCTCTATGTAAGAGTACAAAGTGGATGATATCTTCATTATTTGGCACGGAAACGATGACGAACTCAGAGAATTCCTACATCACATCAATAACTTTGCACCCACAATTAAATTCACCATGGAGAAAGAAGAAAACAACCAATTACCTTTTCTAGACGTCAACGTAGAGGAAACTGGCAACACCTTCCTAACTTCAGTGTACAGAAAACCTACACATACAGGTCAATATCTCAATTATACCTCAAACCACTCAAACAACACCAAACATGGCATAGTAGGAAACCTTGTGGATAGAGCTATTACGCTCTATAACTCAAACAAAAGCAACGTAAAGCAAAGAAAGAGATACAACCAATACTCAACATTCCGTATGTCAAAGGAGTATCCGAGAAAATAAGAAGACTAGGACAACGATATTACATCAACACAGTATTCAGCTTGAGAGACACTTTAAGAAGCCACCTAACAAACATTGGTGAGACGCTAAGAACACTCGAAGTAAGAATTAAACAACATAAGAATAACACTCAAATAGGAGAGACCGAAAAATCAGGTGCAGCTGACCACGCCTGGACGCACGGCCATCATATCATGTGGACAAAAGCCGAAATCCTGCAAGAAGAGCCGCACTGAAGGAAAAGGAAGTTTAAGGAAGCTGCCACCATACACAAAAATCCAGGTTGTTTTAGTAAGCCTTCATTAGATATGAGAAACGTCTGGAAACCTGTTAAGTAAATGTAATCTTAGAATAAGACCACGTAAGAGTTAAACGCATTTCACTCATCCAGTTATGTGTCATACGCATGACTCCGCCCACTAGTCATGTGTCACCGCAACTGCCTAGTATAAATAGAGTTGTAGTTACCACACTTATTTCGTATTCACCTAAAGTTAACTGGAGATGCTTACCAGTTGAAACGTCGTGATTCAAAACAAATAGAGACAATGCAAGTCTAAAACTCTACTGCCGTTCAAGAAACGGCATTGTCTCCAACCTTTAAAGAAACAATAATGGCATTTAGTTCAAATAATAAAATGCCCAAAGATGGGGTGATTTCTTTATTTTACAATCTTCTGGGGAAGGGGTGTTTAACCCTCAAAAATAATCCCTCGGTCCGCCACCGTGTTAAAGAAATAAAAATGAAGCTGCTTAGAAAAACTGGCAAAAACTTTTTGTAAAATGGCCAAGAGTAATGTTCTAATGTATGACCATTCTGTTAAAATTTTTGGCGAATCACGGGTAGACAAGTGCCTTCACTTCAGTAGCGGCTCGTCAGGTGAAGTAGGTGAAGGAGATCTTTACTAAAAAAAAATAAAACCAGGAGGAAAGTTTTTCGACAGTAATAAATATTAATGTAGGTACCAATACAGCTACTATTTTAGCCCTTAAAATTTTTTTGTTTGAATTAATAATATTAATTTAATCCGAATGTAGCTTTGCATAGTAGAGCCACGGTTAACTCCGATGGATAATAATTATAAATACCTGTGCATTTTATCGCGCCCCAGCGACCGTGTCCGTTAGCTCAAAGCAAGTGAAGACCCAACGCCCAACATGGCTTTGATATTTACCCTCGCTATGGTTACGTGACATCAGTCACGCAAACAGCATGTAACAATTTGCATTATGATGAAGGGTAATTTAAAAATAGATCACTCGTATGTACCATTGTTTTAGCATTAGTTCGCCTAACCTTAAGGTATTTATTTTGAGGCTTCGCGAAACTTACGATTATAGATATCGTATTTCCGTGATTTACTATGTGATTAAAAAGTTTTGTTTTTATTTTTCAGTTATTCAGTAGTATTCGTACCTACTTAGTTGTGTGTTTTAAAAATAAACCCAATTAATGACATAGTTTGTAATTTGTTGGAAACTCCATTCAGTTGTTGGACAGATGAGGATAAGAGAGACATTTTGTTACACGGGTTTTTAGTCAATGTTTGTTTAAGTACCCACACTATACCTAGCTCTTCACCACTGCTTCAGTTGCCCCTTTCTTTGGACGTCCATGCCGTTTGAGCAGTGTATTAATTACTATACATTATTATCAATGTTTAACCAATTTCGATATTAAAATTCTATTAGACATGTTTACCGTATTTGTCCCTAGTAAAGTCGTATAGGTTGAAAAACAAATTAAATTGGTTCATTACTTTAATTTTCTTCGCTAGAGCCTAAAGTTATTAAAACTAAGTCTCTGCTAAAGTCTACTCGTCACAATAATTAAAAATGAATAAGTCTGCTATGCTAAACAAATTAAAGAATTTGTCGTTTCTGTCCAAAGACACTCAAATAAAATTTGTATCGCCATTTTTTCAATACATTAGATTCATGGGTCTCGTTCCAAGTTACAACTTTAAAACAAAAAAAACTGAACATCATATATTTTTTTTAATTTTGAAACTAATATTGATTTGTGTGGTCAGTGTAGTGACTAAAGAAACATTAGGTATAATTTGGTCAGAACCAAATCAGGTTATGTTAAATATTATTACTACTATAGCTTGCCTTTTAACATCTTTCAGTATTTTCTTTGAAATCATAAATTCCTGGCTACAACAGGATACTTGGGAAACTTTCTTTCAAGAAATATTTAATTTGGAAAACCAGATAACTATTAATAATTTTAATCTGAATATTCTAAAATCAGTATGTATAACCAACAGACTATTTATATTTATGGTGTTAAACATAGCAATTCTACTACATAATGGTGTTGATATATATTTATATAGTACTTACACATTACATCTATATACTTATCTGCTTTATGTACCGGGAATGATTTTTAACTATTATACATGTTTAAAGAGTTTCCTGATAATTGTTATAGTATTGTATTTCAAAGACAAACTTAATCACATTGACCAAATACTCTTAACTAGTTCTTACACAGAAAACTGCATCAAAATTGTACTTTTCTCGAGAAACTCCTATTTAAGGATAGCAAGATGCTTGGATTTATTTAATAAGTTGTTCGGAAATTCTCTAATGTTTATGGTTTTTGCATGTTCAGGCGAATTCTTGTGTATTTGGTATAAAACATTTTTGAGCTCAGGAAATAACTACTATCAAGCTTATAGCTATGGCTCAACCGCCGTTTATACCTTTAGTTTATTGGTAAGTTTTCTAAAAATATTTTAAACAGCTAACATACCGATTATTCGAAATAGGATTTTCCCCCCTAATAGTCGCCAAAATTTTCTTTCGCTATAGAACAGTTTTAAATAAATATAAAAGGTTTTTTATACGAAGTATTTTGATATCAAAATTTATTATTGTATGTATATACGGGTTCCGAGAAGCTCTTACAGGCGGAACAAGAGCCAAAAAAATAATTTCTCCAATGTCTATTTAACAATATATTTTTATTATTATAATCTTGGGTCATATAACCCGGAGTAGGAATACCACAGGGTAGTGTCAGAGAACCAATTTTATTTATTATATATGTCAATAACATAACTGAATTGTACTCATTAAACGGTAGAATAAAAATGACTAACTATGTTGATGATACTAATATTTTGTTGACTGGTAGAAACCTGAATACTTTGGAACATGATATTCACATGTTTGTGAAAGGGGCAAAAGAATAGTTTTAAAAACATAAGTTGATTAATAATAGCTCAAAAACTGCTCTGACAATGTTTAGAACTAACAGAACACAGATTGAACCACCCGAGAGCCCCAATATAAAACATGACTGCAATATAGTCCTACAAAATAATGTTAAGTTTTTAGGAATGTTTCTAGATAGTACTCTTTCCTGCGACTATCATGTTGATCATGTTGTAAATAAGTTAAATATAATTAAATAAATATTAGCTAGATATGTTCCTTCCGAGACAAAAAAAATGTTGTACCATGCAAATCTTGCATCACGTCTAAGATACGGAATTATTATGTATGGAAACTGCACAGATATGCTAAGGGTATTTGTCTGTCAAAAACGAGATCTTAGAATATCACTAAACTTAGATTATCTGGAGTCATGCAGAGGAAAATTTAAAGAATATAAAATCTTAACCGTCACTGCATTTTTTATACATGAAAGCATACTCTTTTTTTTAAATAGTTTTTTTTTCGCAAACAATCAGGCACAACCAGTATATTCTACAAGAAGCTTAGAATATACGTATCCAAGACATATATTAGCTATGAGTTAAAAAGGGGCATTTTATCAGTGTATTAAACTCTTTAATCGTCTACCAAATAATATTAAAACAGTAACCAATATAAAACAAATTAAGAAAACAAATTTTAAACTACTTTTAGATATAGAACCTTATGATATTAATAAATATTATTGATATTTTGAAGCAAATTAAGTTTGTTTCTATATAATATGTTTATTATATTTTTTTTAAATATTTATTATATTTTGTTTTTCGCATGAATGAACTATTTAATTGTATTTGCTCTATACTCTTAAATAAAGATAATTTATTATTTATTATTATTATTAATATATGGATTCAGAGAAGCTCTTGCAGGAGGCACAAAAGCCAAATGAAATATAATCTTGGACCATATAACCCGCTATACAAGCCACCCTCCATCAGACCCCCAATGGTAAGTTAATGGCACTCGACCGTAGCGGTCCGAGTTCGATTTTTGGAGAGGGCATACGCTTAAAAAGTATTCCCGGGACTTAAAGTGGATAAAAGAATGCAGTATGCTAATAGTGATTCCTAAGTTCTGAACCGAGAAGGGCGTCATGGACCTCTGGGGCGTTAAATGGATAACTGCTTGCTGCTATTTTGGATGCGATTGGGAGGGACCTTGATGATGGGAAGATATCTTCTTTGGTGCAGCTGGATTTCTCGAAGGCATTTGACACCATTAATCATAAACTTCTCTGTGTTAAATTGTCATACTTTGGGTTTCACCCATCAGCAGTGAATTTCATAGCATCATATTTGAGAGATCGATCCCAGAGGGTTGTGCTAGGGGACAGTTGAATTCTGTTACATCGGGTGTGCCACAAGGCTCGATTTTGGGACCTCTTCTCTTCATTATTTATACCTCTGATGTTCTAACAGATATAGAGAACTGCTCAAAACAAACCTATGCGGATGACACACAGATTTCCTTCGGTTTCTTGCCTAAGGAACATCATATTGGTGAGTTTATTATAAACAATGAATTAAAAAAAGTTTACGACTGTGCAAAGGGTCACAATTTGACTCTAAATCCCAAAAAATCCGTTGTGGTTCACTTTGGAAAAAAGAGAATTTGTGATATTAATCATTCTGTCCAGTTACACATCGGGGGAGTACCTATTCCAGCAAGAAACGTCGCTAAGTCTTTGGGAATTCTGCTTGATGATCAGCTAAAATTCATAGATCAGGTCAATGCTCTCCTTAAAAAATATTTTCATCATCTTAGGCTTCTCTATGCAAACAGACACGTTTTGTCTAGAAGGATGAGAATTGTTTTATCTGAATTTTTAGTATTGAGTCATTTTAACTATTGCAGTTTTATTTATGGTCCCTATCTTAATCTTTTGGAAAAGAGAAAAATTCAGAGAGTGCAAAATTATTGTTGTCGCTTTATTTTCTCTCTGCGTAAATATGACCATGTTTCAAGTTCAATTCGTGAACTGAAATGGCTTAATATGAATAATAGACGAGAGCTCCATTTTGCAGTTTTTTTACATAAAATTGTTCTTACGGGATTGCCTATTTTCCTTAGGGATAGGCTTATTTCTAGAAACGCTATACATAACAGAGACACACGATATAATGACCTTTTTAGCATTCCCAAACATTCTACAGCCATGTTTCGGCGATGTTTTAGTTATCAGGCTCCTCACACCTATAATAAACTTCCAAATGATCTTAAACTGTCAAGCCCATTCTCTTTTAAACGGAGGTATAAATCTCACTTACTTGCTGGCCAATAAATACTCACAACTATAATTGTAAAGTTTGTGGTGTGGACAAAACAAAATAAAAAAAAAAGATTGTTATTTAATTATTGTATAGCTTTTTGTTTATTTATAAAATATCTTAATAATATTTATATATTTTAGTTAGAGGTTCTATGTAAGACTAGCCATTACGGCTAAATATCGCCTCGATCAAGAATATCTTTGTTAAGATTTGATTTTGTGTAAATTTTTTATTTTTTTTTCTTTGAATAAAAGACGTTTATTATTATTATTATTATTATTATTATTATTATTATTATTATTATTATTATTAATATTATTATTATTATAACTAGCCCATACATGTGGTTCGGGTCCCACGTTTAGCTCTAGTTCCCGTTTGGCTGATATTACCCAGATGACAGTGGATGCAATGAGTCTAAATGGCCTAATTATACTGGCTCTTCCGCCAACCCCAGCAACAATAACAACAACAACAACAACAACAACAACTACTCTAGGTCCGTTACACAATCCGGGGCCTCTAATCATGAGCGCCCATAGAGAAAAATTTCTGGTGGGAGGGAAGGATAACCAGTAAAAAAAAAAGTAGCCTCGTTATGCAGCATCAAAAACTTTTCCAATCAAATGTGACGTGTAAAAAAAAATCCCCGGGATCAAGAGAGGGGGGGGGGGATTTAAACCCCCTGACAACCTTATTATGTTTCTTTTTTAATAAGTTACTCCATAACAATTTATAAGTCACTGTAAATGTTTAGCGGTGTTAATTTGGTGAATTAAATGAGCACGTAAAAATTACTAATTTGAAGGTACAATGCACTCTCAGAGCAGTGGCGGCGCCAGGATTTTTGGGATGAGTGGGCACAAGTGGGCCCCATGATTTTTGAGTGGGCACTGACCAAATCAAAAGTGACTTCTAAAAAAAAAAAGGTCGCTGCCTCCCCCGCGCTCTAGAACAACGCCATAAGCAGGGGCAAGCAAAGATTCCCTCTTATCCAAAGTGACATCTAAAAAAAAAACAAAATGTCATCCTCTTCATACAACACTACTCTTTTCTCATTTAAAGCTTTCATAGCCGATTCCCCCTTCCCCCCGAAGATTTCATTACAAAACCAAATCCATCAATTTCGTTTTTTCTTTCTTTGTAAAATAATTTTATTGGGTTGGAGCTGAAACTTTAAAAAAACAATTAATATGTAAACAAGTATTGTTGAAGCTGTGGCGTACCTAGAAATTTCTTTTGAGAGGAGATTTGTCAATACATTCACAAACTCATAAAAAAAACATTTTGTTGTAAAGTGACGGTAAATATCTATTATGCGCTCACCATAATAACAAAATTGATAATTTTTTTAAAAACTATGGATTTTGGGGATAAAAATACAAATCTAAAAATGATTTTCCTCTGAAATGCTTAATTTTCACGGTATTGTTTTTCTTAGGGGCTACCTATGTAAGCGCCGCAAAATTTTCCAATTTTCTTTCTTTGCAAAATAATTTTATTGGGTTGAAGCCGAAACTTTAGAAAAACAATTATTATGTAAACAAGTATTGTTGAAGCTGTGGCGTACCTAAAAATTCCTTTTGAGCGGGAATTTGTCAATACATTCACAAACTCAAAAAAAAACATTTTGTTGTAAAGTGACGGTAAATATCTATTATGCGCTCACCATAATAACAAAATTGATGATTTTTTTAAAAACTACGGATTTTGGGGAGTAAAATACAAATCTAAAAATAATTTTCCTCGGAAGTGCTTAATTTTCAAGGTATTGTTTTTCTTAGGGGCTACCTATGTAAGCGCCGCAAAATTTTCCAATTTTCTTTCTTTGCAAAATAATTTTATTGGGTTGAAGCCGAAACTTTAGAAAAACAATTATTATGTAAACAAGTATTGTTGAAGCTGTGGCGTACCTAAAAATTCCTTTTGAGCGGGAATTTGTCAATACATTCACAAACTCAAAAAAAAACATTTTGTTGTAAAGTGACGGTAAATATCTATTATGCGCTCACCATAATAACAAAATTGATGATTTTTTAAAAAACTACGGATTTTGGGGAGTAAAATACAAATCTAAAAATAATTTTCCTCGGAAGTGCTTAATTTTCAAGGTATTGTTTTACTTATAGGGGCAACCTATGTAAGCACCGCAAACTTTTCCAATTTTTTTCTTTGCAAAATAATTTTATTGGGTTGAAGCAATCGAAGGTTATAGTTTGGATGAAAAGAGGCCCAAAGAACAAAAATAGGGGAAAAGTACCAACCTACATGGAAGATGGCCAGCTTTACGTACTTTTTAAATTCTTATATCAGAAACCGATATAAATGCTATTTTGCTTTGGAAGCCTAACCTCTATGAGTAGGGAGTTTAAGAAGGAATATCTCTAAACTTGGCGTTTCCGACGAAAATTTTTATGTTCGTAATCTACACCACAAAGTACATCGTTCCTGAAAAAATCATTTTGACGTGCTGAGCTAGTAGATATACCAAAGTGTCATTTGAGAAATTAATGTTTAGTCGTATTAAATTTGGGGTTATCGAAATTTGGGCCGTGTATTAGAATGATGGCTTTAAGTTGAAATAATAAAATGCCCAAAAATTGTCTTTATTTTACAATCCCTGGGGGAAGGGTGTTTAATCCCCAAAAATACTCCATCGGTCTGCTACTGCGTTAAAGAAATAAAAATGAAGCTACTTAAAAAAAATGGTAAAAACGTTTTGTAAAATGGCCAAGAGTAATGTTCTCAATGGTCCCATTGAATGCAGACTTTGCGGCGATGAGGACGAAACCGCCTCACACATCATATATAACTGCGAAGCACTGATCCGAAGAAGACTCAAAATCTTCGGAGATACCCAATGTGGGGATAACCTTTTGCATGACAAACTTGTTAGGAATTTGCTGGACCTTATAATCGGAACAAACATTATCTAGCCAGATAGGGGAGCACAATAAGCCATTAGGCTGCAGTGCAGGAAGCTTGGCCGAACGCCCGACCCCCACCTTAAACCAACCAACCAACCAACCAACCAACCAACCAACCAACCAACCAACCAACCAACCAACCAACCAACCAATGTTCTAATAGATCGTCATTTTGTTAAAATTTTTGGCCAGTCACGGGTAGAAAAGTGCCTTCACTTGCCCCTTCCTTCGGACGTCATGCTTTTTAAGGAGTGTATTAATTACTACACATTATTATAAATGTTTAACCAATTTCGATATTAAAAATCTATTAGACATGTTTACCGTATTTGTCCCTAGTAAAGTCCTATAGGTTGAAAAACAAATTAAATTGGTTCATTACTTTAATTTTCTTCGCTAGAGCCAAAAGTTATTAAAACTAGGTCTCTGCTAAAGTCTACTCGTCACAAGAATTACAAATGCATAACTCTGCTATGCTAAACAAACTAAAGAATTTGTCGTTTCTGTCCAAAGACACTCAAATCAAATTTGTATCGCCATTTTTTCAATACATTAGATTCATGGGTCTCGTTCCAAGTTACAACTTCAAAACAAAAAAAACTGAACATCATATTTTTTTTTTAAATTTTGAAACTAATATTGATTTGTGTGGTCAGTGTAGTGACTAAAGAAGCATTAGGTATAATTTGGTCACAACCCAATCAGGTTATGTTAAATATTATTACGACTACAGCCTGCCTTTTAACATCTTTTAGTATTTTCTTTGAAATCATAAGTTCCTGGCTACAACAGGATACTTGGGAAACTTTCTTTCAAGAAATATTTAATTTGGAAAACCAGATAACTATTAATAATTTCAATCTGAATATTCTAAAATCAGTATGTATAACCAATAGACTATTTATATTTATGGTGTTAAACATAGTAATTCTACTACATAGTGGTGTTGATATATATTTATATACTACCTACACATTAAATCTATATACTTATCTGCTTTATGTACCAGGATTGATTTTTAACTATTATACAGCTTTAAAGAGTTTCCTGATTATTGTTATAGTATTGTATTTCAAAGACAAACTTAATCACATTGACCAAATACTCTTAACTAGTTCTTACACAGAAAACTGCATCAAAATTGTACTTTTCTCGAAAAACTCCTATTTAAGGATAGCAAGATGCTTGGATTTATTTAATAATTTGTTTGGAAATTCTCTAATGTTTATGGTTTTCGCATGTTCAGGAGAATTCTTGTGTATTTGGTATGAAACATTTTTGGACTCAGGAAAATACAACTATCAAGTTTATAGCTATAGCTCAAGCGTTATCTATACCTTTAGTTTAATGGTAAGTTTACTAAAAATATTCTAAGCAACCAACATACCCATTATTCTAAATAGGATTCTCCCACTTTAATAGTCGCCAAAATTTTCTTTCGCTATAGACCAGTTTGAAATAAATACAAAGTGTTTTCAAAACGAAGAATTTTGATATTGAAGTTCTTGCAGGAGGAACAAGAGCCAAATAAAATAATTGTTCCAATATCTGTTTAACAATATATTTTTATTATTATAAACTTGGGCCATATAACCCACTGTACAAGGCAGGGGGGGTAAGGGCGTGTCGGGCTTGGTGAGGAAGCAGGTACTGGTTAACGAGCCGGGCCTGGGCGAGGTGAAAATCCAAACCCGGCCCCGGGCGTTGGCTCACCTGTGGACTGCCTTGCTGCGAGGTCGGAGGTTTCGCACACTGACCTGACGCTCCATCCCCCCTATAGTACGTCCGCGTCCCCAGTGGGTGATGTACGTCAGAGCTGGGTACAGATCGGTGTTTGCACTAACACCGGTCTCAGCTAAGACTATATGGTGTGTGACCGCGACCTCTCAACTTATACCCTTAAAACGTGTGGGATGATTATTCGATCCCAGCCTATAGCTGGGTAAAGAGTATATCTCCTTACGTAGCTCAGAGAGGTAGTGAAGCACATGTCTTCACGACCAGCCACTCGTCTTGGGCTCTTGAATGTCGCAGTATTCGATGCTTCGGCATTCGATGCTGCACATCAAGGGCAAAACAAGTACCTGCACCAATTGCAGGGGCCGCGTCACGGCACTGCTTAAGGGAGTGGTAAATAGAAAGCGAGCGATGGTAATAATAAATGGAAATAATGATAGAGGAATGTAAAATAATGGGATGATGATAGTGCTTTTTGATTTTTATTTTTTGTTTTTTGTTGGCTCTTTAGAAGTAATAATAATAGATGGTAATGATTCCCGATCTCTATGCAACTGAGAATTTCAGTTAAAGAGAGAATATATAATGTGGGATTATCGATTTTGGGATTTTTATGATTTTGGAAGTGAATAAATGGGAATTGAGGTGATAAATAGATGATATGAAAAAAGATGGTTTTGAAAATAGATGGTGACGAATATGGAAGATGTGAATAAGTGCCGGAAATAGAGGGTGCGAGTTGGCCAAACACTCAAAATCCCTTAAAACTTGCGGGTCAGGTCGATCCCACATTAACTGTGGGTAAAGGCTTCGTGTTGGTAGTGTCTAGGCACAGCTGGTACATGGTCCGTTAAGTAGTGCGATAAAACCTTTCGGGGTGGAAGCCATAGTTTGGTAGAAGGTACGACAAAAGCCTTCGACTCGTCGTTCGAGGTGTCGGAGCGTCTTGAAACGCTCTAGTATCCGAGACGCAGTTCTTAGTGTTTTTTAGCAGTTCGCCCATAAGTCGTGAAAGTGATCGCCGTGCACGAACAGTGCCAAGGTGTCGGGTTCAGTTCAAGCTGTTCCTAGTATCCGTTGACCACTTTTCACACTGGGTTGATCCTTCGACGTCCGACCAGTGTACGATATGTAGCAGGGTACTGACCTGCTATAAACTGGTACTGCGGGGGGATGGAGCCCAGTTGCTTCGGCAACGCCATCCCAACATGGTGTTGGACTCGCAGGGGCAGTGCTCGCTACTTTAGTTGGTAGGTTTTTCTGCTTGATGCAGCGCGAGGATGAAGCCTTGACAGACAGGTGCCGTTTGAGCGTGTTTTACAGACTGTACAAGGCAGGGGGGCAAGGGCGTGTCGGGCTTGGTGAGGAAGCAGGTACTGGTTAACGAGCCGGGCCTGGGCGAGGTGAAGGTTTCGGCTGGATCCGAGCTCGGTTCCGTGCCTTGGCCTCCTGCGGAACCGCTTTGCTGCGAGGCCAGAGGCTCTGCCTCTCTCTTAGCGAAGACTATATGGGATAGCAGGTATAAGGTGGTGACAGACATGACTCTCTCGCTCCAGACGTTTACATATCCGACTGGCGAGAGATTGACGTGTGTGACCGCAACCTCTCAACTTATACCCTTAAAACGTGAGGCTGATTACTCGACCCCAGGTCTTCTGGGCAAAGAATATCTCCTTGCGTAGCTCAGAGAGGAAGTGAATGCACACGCTTTCACGACCAGTGACTTGTCTTGGGCTCCTGATGCTGTCGCATTAGGGCAAAACGAGTACCTGCACCAATTGCAGGGGCCGCGTCACGGCACTGCTTTGACAGCGACAACTGGCATGAGGGATTAAAGATGGCATGAAAAATTAAGGGATATGCATAATAAAGGGGATTCAGATAAAGAGATTAATGGGATAAAGATTGGCAAGTGAGAATAAGGGATTTAAGTAATTAATGGGATAATGAGATATAGTAAGACATGACTAATGGGATAATGATATGAGGGTTAATAAGATAGAGGGATCTTGAAATAGAGAATGGCAATGATGAGATGAGGGAATAATGTTAAGAGCAACTGAGACACGAAAGGGAAATGAATATATGGGAATGCAAGTAAGATAATGGGACATGACTGAAATGAATGGGAATAAGAATGAGCTATGAATGGGAATATGATTAGTCTTTTTTGATTTATTGCTTTTTGTTTTTTTAATATAAGGGGATTGTCAATTTTGTGGGGAAAGATAGTCAAGGGAGATAGGCAAAAGACAAGACTGGCAAAGAGACAAGACTGGCAAGGAGAGAATAGGCATGGAATAGGGTGCGAGTCCACCAGATACTCAGTAATCCCTTAAAACTGGCGGGGCAATCGAGCCCACAGAGGTGGGTAGCTGTTCCGTCCAGTAGTGCGATAAAGCCCTCCGGGGTGGAAGCCATAATCTGGTAGAAGGTGCGATAAAGCTCTTTAACTCGTCGTCAGAGGTGTCGGAGCATCTTGAAACGCTCTAGTATCCGAGACGAAGTTCTTAGTGCTTTTCAGCAATTCGCCCAATAGTTGTGGAGGTGATCGCCGTTCACGAACAGTGCCTAGATGTCGGGTTCAGTTCAAGCTGTTCCTAGTATCCGTTGACCACTCTTCACACTGGGTTGATCCTTCGGCGTCCGACCAGTGTACGACATGTAACAAACGGTTATAAACTGGTACTGCGGGGGGGTGGAAGCCCCGTTGCTTCGGCAGCGCCACCCCAAATTGGTGTTGAACTCGCAGGGGCAGTGGATCGCTATCCTAGGTGGTAGATCAATGCTGTTATGGCGCGCGAGGCGTAAACCGTAAGGTAAAAGCCGTTTGAGCGTACTCATTATGCTGTACAAGGCACCCTCCATCAGACTCTAGGTCCACCACGGTAATGGCTTAGTGATGAGTTAGTGGAGAGGGCATACGCTTAATGCCCGGAACTTAAGTGGATAAAAGAAGGCAGTGTGCTACTAGTATCTGGACCGAAAAGGGCGTCATTCATGGACCTCTGGGGCGTAAAAAGCATAACTAGTACGTACATATGATTCGAATACCACGTTTAGCTGTAGTTCCCGTCTGGCTGACATTACCCAGATGCAGAGGCGGATTATAGTACAAACCGAACAAGCCTAGGCTTGTAGCGCCAAATCTGAAAGGGGCGCCACATTTTCCAGCGCCAAGACTCCAAGAGAGACTTAGATAACCAAACAAGATATGAAACTAAGCGATTTTAACCGTGGTTGGAAAAAAACGGCGTTTGATTAACCAGTTAATTTTTAGCTAACACCACACGCCATGTATATTATTCTGTAATAATTATTGTAGCTTATTTTTCCAGACTACTACGCTTCGCATCGCGACATAGGCATCTCTTTGGCAGCGGGCGGCGCAGTGGCTACGCTAGGGGGGCCAGAGGTGGTCCGGGCCACCCCAAAAGTTTTTTCAGACCCCCTAAAATAAATTTAATCTTAAGAAGCTCTTAAAAAAGTGATTCACTTACTTTATGTTACCAATATATAATATAGCTAGTTGTAATATACAAAGTCAATTCTTGTGTTTTGTTAACGAACCTATTAAGCTTTACGGTTATTTAAACCCAAAAAAGGGTGTGGCACCCAAAAATGTTTCGCAATTCCCTTTCGCCCCCCCACCCCCCTAGAACAAGTCCTAAATCCGCCACTGTAGAAGGGGGCGCAAAAATATCGCAGGGCTTTGGGCGCTTCTGCCCAGATAATAGTAGATGCAATGGGCCTTATTGGCCTAAGTATACTGGCTTTTTCGCTAACCCCATCAATAATAACAATAACAACAAACCTAGATCCGTTACATCATCCGGAGCCCCTAATCATGAGCGCCCATAGAGCCAATTTTAGGTAGGAGGGGGAGCGGAACCACTCAAAAACGTAGCCTCGGTATGCGGCATCAAAAACTTTTCCAAGCAAAAGTGACTTGTAAAAAAAAATCCCCGGGATCGAGAGAGGTAGGGCACCTTTATGGACGCTTGAAACCTTCACAACCTTATTATGTTTCTTCTTTAATAAGTTACGCCATAACAATTTATAAGACTTTATTGATATCATAAAGAAAATAACTTAGTCACTGAAAATGTTCAGCGGCATTGTATACAACTAACATCAAAAATTGAATAAGCTATATAGCCGGAGTTGGCTGAGAGAATCTCACAGCTTCCGCATCGTAGTTGGCAACACGCTTGACATGCAATCGAGATGTTCTGGGTCCGATTCCCAGCGGAAGCATAAAATTTTTTCAATTTCAAAAACTTTGCCTGCAACGCCATTAAACAATTTCAGTTAATTTAATTACAAACACAATACACCTACATTTAATAATTAGTTACTACAAAAATAATATTAATTATTAGTATTTATTAAGTCTAAAAAATAAATAAAAACTTTTCAAATAAATATGACATACAAAGAAGCCTGCTAGACTAGTAAGCGGCATAATACTTGTCGGGCCCTTTGATCCGTTCGCCTCCTAATGTGCGGATATTTTTATTTAATAATACTTTTTAAAATAATAAAATAATGTGGGACAAATTTCTTTTAGAGTTAAATCTTTCTTCTTGAACAAATTTAACTAAAAATAAAAACTCCTCCATTGCCTCCATCGATGGCAGGCAATGTTTAAATTGATTGAACAAGTACAACGTTTGGTGTTCCACAGTTTTATTGAACTAGAATATATAGTCTGTTTATTTCCAACTGACAAGAAATGAAAACAAATGCACGTGGACACTCGCCCTGAATAGGGTCGTAATCAGAAGTTTATAACACTCATACAGCTGCACGATTTCACAAAGTCACAATAAGACAAGCACTGCATCATGTAAATCATAAATGAGGGAACTTGCATGAAAATTAAATTTTGAATAATAATACTCTGAAGCGAAGTTAACATCATCAAAAGACCCCCAGTTCACAAAGAAATTTTTTTTTGATCTTTTGGATTAAATAAAAACGATTAAAGTTTGCGGTTGTGACGTCAAAGTCCAGTAAATTCCTATCAAGTTTGTCATGCCGGAGGTTATCCCCACATTGGATTCCTCCGAAGATTTTGAATCTTTTTCGGGTCAGTGCGGCTCGCAGTTATATACATATGATATATGAGGCGGTTTAGTCCTCTTCGCCGCGAAGTATGTATTCAATGGGATCATTGTAAATTCATACTCGGCGTAGGCGTTTTCTTAAGTGGCGGTGGGCTGTTAGTAGGCCGACCACTTGTTTTAGCTGGGTGCGCGTTATAAGCAACATTCCAGTTAATAGCTTTTTGGAGGGTTTCCCTATTGTGGCCCTCGCTCGTATCCTGTTCCATCGGGACAGGTGTTGTTATTGCACCCACCAGTCTGATGTTGCTCTGGTTGCCTCTTTTGATATGCCAAGGGCGGGTTCAGGGCCCCTGAGTTTTTGAGATGATCTGGCTCTAGCCAGTTCATCGGCCTTTTCGTTGCCTGCTATCCCCGAGTGACCAGGAACCCACAGGAGTTCCACCCTATTGTCCCGTGGCGCTAAGTCTTTCAGGTTGTTTAGACACTCCATTAATGTGATCCTCGATTTGAGTCGATTGGAGTTTAGGGCTTTGAGGGCAGCTTGGCTGTCTGACAGAATATATATCTCCTGGTCGTGGTAGCCCTTTTCAATACTTTCCTGTACACATGCTTGTATAGCACGTATTTCCGCTTGATATACTGTGGCGTAGTTTCCCAGGGGAATGCTGATTTCCATTCTGGGTCTTTCCCCAAATATACCTGCGCCTACCAAACCAGCCCCTGTCTAATGACGGAGGTGTCCCTTTTGACTACATGTCAGAGTCGTATCTGATGTTGAAAGATCTGGTGAAGTTGTAGACCTCTTTCATGTAATCTGTTTGCATCTTCAAGAGCTCGTCGTTGATTAGATCCGCGGCTCTTATGTGCCCTATTCTTACGGGGTGTTGTCTCCATTCATCATTTATTTTCATCCAAGAGGCGCTATTTATACTACAGTTTAAGCAATTAGCATTTTAACCAGTGGCGGCTCGTCAGGGGAGGCAGTGCCTCCCCCTGGAAATATTAATACCTTATTTAATAAATACCTATACCTACAATTATACCATTAAAACCGGTTTAAAACATATTTTTTAATATAAACACAGTAATAGTTCCTGTATAAATTTTGCGAAATCTCATCAATAAATTTGTAGTTTCTTAAAGTTCCTAATATTCAATTATTAATTTTGAAGTCTGGACCTTTGTCCAATAAATGAGTAACAAAGTCCTTATCCGTTTGTTATTGCATCTTGTCTCGCTCTTCACTGGGTCGCAGTTTATCGAAAGCGTGCGGAGGCAATTCGAAAAATGTTTCCTCTGGAATCAATATTTTTGGAAAAAAAAAGCGTAGTAAGCTTTGTCGCATGACGCAAAGCACTGTTAGAAGGCAACGCCTACTGCGCTTTAAACCAATAAGAATTTAGAAATTTCGAATTAGTTTCTGTAGTTGGGTCGTTACACCTGTTACCGTTATGTTAGTGTAGATTATGATTTTCTAATGTCTTTCATAATTTTTCATTCTTGTAATTTGGTGATAAGTAAAGGTGTTATCGAAGGCGAGAGGGTAAGTTTTTAAAATTTAATTTACTAATTTCATTATTAAAAATGGAAATAAATATAGGATCTGTAAGAAACACCAAAGATATCGTAGATTTTCTTATTAAATTTAAATTTAGCCGACTTTTATACGACGACAAATTATTTATATTTATAGTATTATTAACCTTTTCATATTCCTTTTAACTTAAATAGGAAAAAGGGGGATAAGATGGCGACTCGGGTAAGATGACGAATTGGAAAATTCCGATTATTGTAATTAGATAGCGCCACTTGGTTGATTGCCGAGCGTAGCAGGTATGCTTCGAAAAATGCCTATGTATTACCATCAAAATCTGACTTACTTTGTTGACGATATTTCGCCATTTGTGTTTAATGGTTATGTCATTATAATATTAGTGTAAGACGAAATAAGCTTTATAGCGTTTGTATCGAATCTTATTTTCAATCGGTAAGTATTTTCTTCAATGTTATGGTATTGTTTATCTATAACCCATTATGTTTTCGTGAAATAATATCTCTTTGTTGGTTAATACAAAACTCGATTCAAAATTTCCTGGTCGGCTAAGATGACGAATTCGCTAAGTGGGCAAGATGGCGAATTCGTCATCTTACCCGACCTAAGGACGTGGCGGCATTATCTAATGTGGCTTACGATAAGGTAGCCATAAAAATACCGTACAATCTTTCAGAGCAACTGGATAAGTCCCACTTAATTCTTAAATTTTTAATGATTCCGACTTCGAACCCTCAATGACCACAGACAAGCCATACGAGCCTTCTAAGAATGGCGACGAATACTTAGACCATGATGTACCGGGACTACCAGATGTCACTAATGCTCTTTCAGTAAATATTGTCCCTGCAGTAGGAGGAACATCTCAAAATAGTCTACTAATTTCTTAGATATTTCACTACCAGTGCCGTCTAATACAGAATCATTGAATTGTCTATACCTCACTTGCCTATTGCTGCTTATAAAGAAAAGAGACAGAGGAAGAAGCTACCTACTATGCATATAACGAGTACCCCTGTTAAAAGTGCATTAGAAGAAAAAGAGAATGAAAGAAAAACTAACGAGGAGAAAAAAGAAATTAATCGAAGGAGAGAAGAGATTAAAAGAAAGAAAGATGAAATAAAAAAAAAAGCAGATCAAAAAAGGCTGTCAGACAAGTGAGCTGAGGTTGGGGAATGCTTTGACTTCTCCATATCAGTAAATTACATGGAGAAAGATAACGATAATGTAGAGGAACAAGAAGAAATTTGTTTAATTCTGGAAAAAATAAAATTTGGTAGGCCTGTTCCCTCTGTCGCAAATGGGTTCATGCAGCATGCTCAGGACTAACATCCACAGAAGCAAGGCGCAAAGCATATATTTGCGAGTTTTGTGACAATAACTAATATATCTTTCTAATTACCTACTGTTTTTCTTTTATTCAATAATCATCGACATTTTACCCGCATGTTTTCGTCATCTTACCCATACATGAGGGCAAGATGACGAATATGTCATAAAATTTTGAACTTACGAAAAAAAACTTTACAGTGAAGATAACATGATAAGAAGCCAACTGTTGAACTAAAATTATCAAGAATGCTCTAAAATATGCAACAAAGGTTTAGGGCGAAATATGACGAAGAAAATAAAAATATATGCTTACTGTCGTCATCTTGCCCTCCTCTCCCCTACTTGTGTTTTTTGATTTGTGTAACTTAAAAATATTGTACTGTACATTTCGAGGAATGCCGATGAGGTGTTCGGTATTACCCTACAGTGGTTCAGCATTATCCGACATGTATTGAATTATTTACTAAATACTTTTTATTGAATTTTTTTTGTGTAAAACTAATTGTAAATGTATATTTGCAGATGCCAAGTAACTACAAAAAAAAACTAAACGATGTAAATCCACAGGACAT
This sequence comes from Polydrusus cervinus, assembly GCA_935413205.1. Classification (NCBI taxonomy): domain Eukaryota; kingdom Metazoa; phylum Arthropoda; class Insecta; order Coleoptera; family Curculionidae; genus Polydrusus; species Polydrusus cervinus. Next base: position 53,197,341 of record OW284514.1, read on the forward strand.
AGAACTTGATAAAAATGAAGGAGAACTATGTTTAGCGTGTGAAGAATATGGGAAAAAAGAAATGTGGTATCGATGTGTTGGCTGTGGAGGTTGGGTTCATAGGCTGTGCAGTGGAGCCGAAACACCAGAAAATTATATTTGTGATTTTTGTATATAATATTAATGTTGTACTACCAATTTTGTTGTAACTTTTCATTTTGTTCGGGATTACCCATCACATGTACCCGATGCCTTCGGGTAATGCCGATTTTGTAATGTTTTTTTAAAACAGGTTTTGTGTTTTTCTCATATTATCTGGACTAAAAAACGCGTAACAATTTATTTTCTAAAACTTTCTTTTATAGAATACACCATATCCCATGACCATAAGTCTACTAATTTTAGAGTTAGTAATAATTTTCCTTAGGTATTCGCAGTTACCGGTCTTTCCCCTAATTATGACATTATTATTTACCCAATTTCAATATTGATAGACATGTTTATTGTTTACCCCAATTGTTTCCAATAAAGTTTGTAGTTGGAAAAACAAATACAAATTAAATTAAATTGGTTGATTACATTAATTTTCTTCGCCAGAGTCAAGGAATATAAAAATTAGGTCTCTGTTAGGGCCAACTAGTCACTTTTAATTAACAATTACCATGATTGAAAAATTAAAGAATTGGTCGTTTCAATCCAGGGAAACTCGAATAAAATTTGTTTCGCCATTTTTTCAATGTCTTAGATTCACGGGTCTCGTTCCAAGTTATAATTTCGAAACAAAAAAAATTGAAAATAAAATATTTTTTTTACTTTTGAAACTAATATTGATATGTATAATCAGTCTAGCGACTAAAGAAGCATTGGTTATAATTTGGTCAGAACCAAACCGGGGCATGTTAACTATTTTAACTATTGGGGCATGCCTTTTAACATATTTCAGTGTTTTATTTGAAATCATAAATTCCTGGCTACAACAGGATACTTGGGAAACTTTCTTTCAAGAAGCATTTAATTTGGAAAATCAGATAACAACTATTAATAACCTAAATCCTCATATTTTTAAATCCTATACTAACAGACTATTTATTTTTATTGTATTGAACATAGTACTTCTACTTGAATATTGTAATGATATATATGGATATGTTTTTTTTGCTTATAACCCTTATAATTATATGGCTTTTGTACCCGGACTGATTTTTAACTATTATTCAGCTTTAAAGACTTTTTTAATTGGTGTAGCAGTATTGTATTTTAGAGAAAAACTTAACCACTTTAACCAAATACTCTTAATCAGTTCTTACACAGAAAATGTCATCCAAATTGTGCAATTTTCGAACAACTCTTATTTAATTATGTCAAGATGCCTGGATTTATTTAATAAATTGTTTGGAAATGGTCTTATATTTACGATTTTTGCAAGTTCAAGTGAATTTTTATGTATTTGTTCACTTCATTTTTTCAAATGAAAACATACATTTTTTATTTCATTTTTGAATTTTGCATTGAATTCTAAGCATGTTTCATGTACCATGTCCTATACATAAACTCAACAGTTATTGAAAAAAATAGGATTGGGGAATCCAACGATCTATCAAATCTTTTGGCAATATGGCATTTTGGGCTCCCCAATAAGTAAGAGTGTCACTGTCACCGTATATTTCTATAGAAACTGTATGACAATTTTATTTCAAATAAGTATAATTATTGACAAGCGTAGTTTCAAAGTTGCGGTTTTCACAATAATGGTGAAGTTAACGGAACGGGAAAAAATTGAAATTCTATGCATGGTTGGGTTGGGTGATAAAACACGTACTCAAATAGACACAGCCCAATTATTTAATGAAATCCATCCTGATCGTTTTCCCATATGTCAAAAGATGGTGAGTAGAATAGAGGCTAAGTTTAGAGTTCGGTCATGTTAGAGATTTGTCTAAATCTGGTCGTCCTACTCGAGATGAAAATTAAAAACTTGACGTTTTGCTTTCTTTGGAAGAAAATCCATGTATTTCCCTGTCGCACATTGGGGCCGATTTACACATGGCGAAATCTGTTGTTCACCGAGTAGTTGAAAAGCACAAATATCACCCATACAAAGTTAGTCCAGTGCATAAGTTATTTGAAGATGATTTCGATAGGCGAAAAGAGTTTTGCGAACGCATGCAAAATATGTGCATTCTAGATAATAGTTTAGTAAAAAATATTATTTTTTCGGATGAACCTACGTTCTATTGGAATGGTAATGTGAACAGACAAAATTGTCGATATTGGGCAACAGAAAATCCGCATTGGATGATAGAGGTTCACAGCCAGTACCCTGAAAAAATACGCGGAAGAGTAATTGGTCCATTTTTCTTTGAACAGTCTTTAACTGGACAAGTATATCTCGAATTTCTCCAACTTGAATTAATTCCAGCATTAGTGGCTTTATTTTCGAATCCATTGGATCCAGACTCCCCTGACGAAGAACTGATATTCCAACAAGATGGTGCTCCTCCGCACTATGCTGCCACTGTGCGCACATTTTTGGATGAAACCTTTCCCAATCGGTGGATAGGAAGGAGAGGACCTATTGAATAGCCTGCTAGGTCGCCAGACCTAACTCCGCTGGATTTTTTTTTTGTGGGGTTAACTCAAATCAAAAGTATTTGTTAACAGGCCAAACAATATGCAGGAGTTAATAGAGAGGATCCGAAGAGAAGTGCGTGTCATAGCTCCGGAAGTGGTTGGAAACGTGCAAAGAGAGTTTATTGATCGTCTTGGATATTGTGAAGCCGTAAATGGCGCACATTTTTAACATTTAATTGGATTTTGTTGTGTTTTTTTTTAATAAACATTTCTTACTTATAGATTTGTTCATTCCTAATTTTTTCAATAACTGTTGAGTTTATGTATAAGACATGGTACATGAAACATGCTTAGAATTCAATGCATAATTCAAAAATGAAATAAAAAATATATGTTTTTATTTGAAAAAATAAAGTTGATAGTCGTAACTTATTTTTGAGCTACCCTGTATACATGAAATTACCACAAAAAAAAACACATTAAAAAATAAAAATCGACGGGTACGAGCGTTTTTTCAAAAAACTTACCGCTGAATTTTAAATGAACTTAGGCATTACTTCTGAGACTCACTGTACAATATAATCGTCTGTCTACTTTTAATGCTCAGTATTAAGAACACAAAAAAATTCTACACTAGATAAAATGAAATAAAAAATATCCTTTATACAGGGTGTGTCAATAAGGTGTCGGGCTTTGATAGCACCTAAACTATCAAAGATAGGGAAAAAAGTGTCATACAAAAGTTAAATGGTTTGTTAGGATGCATAACCTAAAAATATTTTAAAATCTACAGGGTGGCCCTAAAAAGTGGTACTGAATAATAAGAAAGAAAATTAAATGGGACACCCAGTATAATTTTTCAGAATATGATTCAATAGAATAAGGACTTTGCGACCATCTTAAAATTTTTGAACTAAAATGCAACGTTGCCAAGTAATTAATTTTTTTCCGAAATTTTAGTACTTTTAAGGGTATCGTAAAAAAATCATAGTAACCTGTGGATTACCCCTAGGCAAATATAATTTACATTGTGGGTACTTTAAGGTACGATATATTGATCGATAACAATGTTTTTTAAATCTCTTATACAGAGCGTTCGGTATAAGTTGGACAACTCGACAGTTTTAAAAATGCTTTATTTCAATTTTTTTAAATGGGACCCCCCTAATTTTTTTAGGCAAAAGGATGTATCTTTCGAAAACCTTACTTTTTTGTTAAACATGTCATATATCTAAATATCATAGTTTTTGAAATATTTTAGGATTTGTCTTAAATCAGGGTAAAAAAGGAAAGTTCTAATGAAACAATTTAGTCAAGATTGCTTTGGAACAAAAAATAAATAATTTTCTTTGTCACAGCTGTTATTGAAAAATTATTTCGCTAAGATTTTGTGCTTTATTACTGTTTAAATTTTAGTTTCCTGAACTAACGTTATCGAAACAGAAAAATATGAATTTTTCAAGAGAAGAACTAGTTGACATAATCTACGTGTTGGGCGAGAGCGACAGAAATACATTTCTGGCTTCCAGAGTATACGCAGAAAAATATCCACTTAGAACTCATCCTCATCAAAAATCGTTTGAAAGGTTAAAGGAGAGATTTGAAAGAACGTTGATTACGAAAAACATGAATGAACTAAGCCAGCTACCAACGATGAAAATAAATTTATGGTTATGTTAAGTTTAGTTGAAGATCCCCACAATAGTACGAGACAGCTTGGCAACAAATTTCCGTTCAGTGCGTCCTCAGCATCAAGGATTATCTGAAGTGAAAAATTGCATCCATATCACATACAATTATTACAAGAATTAAATGAGCAAGACTATGAAAGGAGAGTTGTTTTCTGTCAGTGGTAACAGGACATGATACAACATCAAGCGCAGTTTTTCGATTATGTAATGTTTAGTGATGAGGCTACGTTTCATAACAATGGATTCGTAAACCGGCATAATTTTCATTACTACGACACAAGTAATCCTTTTTTTACTAGAGAAGTTAGGAATCAACATCAATGGAGTATTAATGTGTGGGCTGGCATAATAGGTAATCATGTTATTGGGCCACATTTTTTTGAAGGAAATGTTAGAGGCCAGATTTACCTTGATTTTTTACAGAATGATTTACTTGAACTTTTAAATGTACTACCAGAATACATTCGCGAAACAATGTGGTTTTAATAGGATGGAGCACCACTTCATTACAGTATGTATGCTCGTGAGAAATTTTTTAAATCAGCGATTTAATGATCACTTGATTGGTAGAGCAGGTCCAATATCGTGGCCTGCAAGATCTCCCGATCTAAATAAGCTTGATTTTTTTTATGAGGATATGTAATTATGTCCCCGTTGTCTCTGGTCACCAAAATTTTGAGTCATCTAAATATTGTTAATTTTTTTTTTAATTTAAATTTTTTGCCTCAATTTAGCTCCCTAGCCCCCCCCCCCTCTAGGTGGGCCTATGTTTTGCCTACTTCTTGTTTTGTCAGTGTTCTTAAAAATTAATGTGCAGTTTGTAACTATTTTCTTCCAACACAATCTTGACTAAATTGTTTAATTAATCCTTTCCTTTTTTACCCTGAGTTAAGACAAATCCTAAAATATTTCAAAAACTATGATATTTAGATATATGACATGTTTAACAAAAAAGTAAGGTTCTCGAAAGATAAATCCTTTTGCCTAAAAAAAATAAGGGTTTCCCATTTAAAAAAATTGAAATAAAGCATTTTTAAAACTGTCGAGTTGTCCAACTTATACCGAACGCTCTGTATAAGAGACTTAAAAAACATTATTATCGATCAATATATCGTACCTTAAAGTACCCACAATGTAAATTATATTTGCCTAAGGGTAATCCACAGGTTACTATGATTTTTTTACGATACCCTTAAAATTACTAAAATTTCGGAAAAAAATTAATTACTTGGCAACGTTGCATTTTAGTTCAAAAATTTTAAGATGATTGTAAAGTCCTTATTCTATTGAATCATATTCTGGCAAATTATACTGGGTGTCCCATTTAATTTTCTTTTTTATTATTCAGTACCACTTTTTAGGACCACCCTGTAGATTAGAAAATATTTTTAGATTATGCATTCTAATAAACCATTTAACTTTTGTATGACACTTTTTTCCCTATCTTTGATAGTTTAGGTGCTATCAAAGCCCGACACCTTATTGACACACCCTGTATATTGAAAATAAAATTTTTAATAAATCACTTGATGCTTCAATGTAATATAAAATTATTCTGAAAACGATTATTAATGATTTTTTTAATTTCATAGTTTTAGCTAGAAAATAGTAATTAAATAGTAAATAAAACAAAGGTTTCTTTTTGTATTTAGTGCAACAACAGCCACGCATAGAAAGATTGTACCAATCTCATTAAATAATTATTATAAAGTAATAAATGATGTAGCAATAATTATCAGTGTTCATACATTATTGGATATTTATATCGATGATAAAAATAAGTTATTTTTTAATGTGTTCCTAATAATTGTAGTTAGTGAACTAAATATTATTCCTACAAAAACTTTAATAATTTCGTTAGAGCATATTCATCGTTTTTTAAAATACATTTTTTAAACTCTAAATAAATTTAAAAGATGTTGGCAAATTTAAAGAATATATTATATCCAACAAAGGAACGCCAAATAAAATTTGTTTCTTCATATTTTAAATATCTCAGATTCATGGCTGTCGTTCCCAATTACAACTTTACCAAGAAAAAAATTGAACATAAAATCCCCTTTGTGATTTTGGGGGTCATCTTAATTTGCGTTAATTGTTTTTTGACTGAAGAAACTTTGGACATAATTTGGAAACAACAAGATCAGTAAACTTTTAATATTATGACCGTAATTGTCTGTATTCTAAGTTGTTTAGTTTTTTCGTTTGGAATTTTAAACTCCTGTTCGATACAAAATACCTGGGAAACGGTTTTTCAAGAAGTATTTAAATTAGAAAATGAGATAACTATTAATAACGCTGTTACTTTCATTTCAAGATAAATATTTCTAAGCAATAGCCTATTTGTTTTTACTACAATAAACATGTTCTTTTTTTGTAGAAAATTTTCTTGATATTTATTATGCACTTAAAATTTACCCATCTCAGTTTCATATTTACGTAACTTTTCTACCAGGCATGATGTCCACCTATCAAATATCTTTAAACAGTTTCCTTATAAGTATTTTAACATTGTATTTTAAAGATAAACTTACTTGTCTTGACCAAATACTTTTAACCACTTCTTACACAGAAGAGTGTGTCAAAATTGTGATTTTATCAAAACATTTATATTTAAAAGTTGCCAACTGCATTGACATATTTAATCGTTTGTTTGGAAATTATCTGATTTTTACGATTTTTGCAAGTGCCTGCCAAGTTTTGTGTATTTGGTATGAATTATTTTTAAGTTTAGACATTCAATACGATAGCATCTCCAGTTATGGTTCAACTGCCCTTTATACCATTACGTTATTGGTAAGTAAATTATTTAATTCTTGATCTATAAATGTACAGGGTGTTTAGTCCCCTGAGTTTTTAAAATTTTTAAATAGTGCACATAGCGCACACGGATGCGGTTTCGAGACACTATAAACTGTAAAAAATTAGGGTAAAATTTCATATTTTTTTTCACACTGAGAAAAAGGAATTATAACCATTATAAGAATTTTAATGGCCATTATAAGAATATTAATTACTCTTTGGGACAGCAATACCAATTATACACCAGATATTGCTAGGATCAGTGCATAAGGATAACTAAAATATGTTATACTGTTTATATGACACGGATGGTAACCATGAAGGTTTGTTCCATAGCGACTATGAAACGTACTTCTGTGGGTATACACATTAGTTAAAAACGATTATACTGTTTATATGACATGGATTATAACCATAAAGGTTTATTCTACAGCGACTATAAAACGCTTTATAACCAGTAAATACAGTTGAAAAAGAGTATAATCCAGTTTTATAACCGGTATAAAATTGTTTAGCTGCCAATATAAAACGTTTTTATACCGTTTGCCGATTCCCAATATCTCCAAGCAATAAGCGAAATTTTGCATGATTGTATGTTTTAAGACCAAAAAATAATAAAGGTAAAGAAATGATATTTTACTATATTTATATTGGTATTGACAAATTTCATTTTTTGATTTTACCATGTAACTACTGCTATTTTTCGCTTTAAAACATGTGCAATCGTATATCCAGAATTTAAAATAAACAGATAAATGGCCGATAATATAAAAAATAGTAAATAATAAAAATAGGTTAACATTTTAAAGGTATTTATTTAACTAAAAAAAACAAATAAGGGTATTTATCCTCAACACTTGCTAATCAAGAAACTACGAAAAATTAGAGATCATAAACACAGCTCTTAGGTTACAAAATACTGATAATTTTACACCACCACAAATAAAGCTTAATAATAACCTCACAACACTGTTCACAAAAAAAACAAACATCTGAGACAACCCGAACAAATGCAAATGGCATCGTAAAACACGTCTTGATACGTCGAAGTCCCCCCCCCCCCCACTCTTGCCAATTAAAATATGTTGCATAAGGGTAAATAAATGTTTAATATCAAATAATAATTTAATTAATACCCCCAAAAAAGTGTTTTATTGTTGGTATAATCTTTATGTTGTATAAAACCATTTTTATTTCTAAAACGAATGTTTTATTAAAATACATTCTTACAATTCTGGGCTTATATTCATAATTATTTCGTTTTATTGTCCGTATAAATAAAGAGGTAGCAATTCTGCATGCTGTTCGTTAGTTAACTTTTTTGCTATAGTAATAGATTGTTTAATAGTGATTATTAAAAATGTTGCTACTGGTATAAGACTATTCTTAACAATTCTGTTTAATTAGTCGATTTTTCTCTGTGCACGATACAGAGTCCTGCAATAGTAATGGAATGCTGCTTGAATAATAGCAACGGCTGATTCTAAAATTAAAAGTATTACTTCAGGCTTCTATTGCTCTCATATGAATTAAGGTAGGAATTTCATTCATATGCAGACTTATACTGTATAATAAGGTGCATTTCACGAAAATATTTTTCCATATACAGGATCCAGGGCCCAAAAAAGTGTGATAACAAACAAATTTATTTATTTAAATGGAACACCTAGTATTTTATTGCATATTTAGTTTCGTTCCTATTAGAGTTATTTATAATTGTTCAAACTTTATTTTGCTTCCGTAGTTTAATGTCGGGTTACAGAAAGAATTTTGATAGTTATTAACTAACCAGCCAGTTTGACTGTGGCATACATGAGATTAGCAGATATAATTTTCTCACAATTATACTGGCCCGGTTACCTTAATTTTTAATTTACTAATCAGGCACCTTTGATTGTGAGTATCTACATAATGCATGTCAAAGTCATTTATGTCATAGTCAAACTTGCTGGTTACTTATTTATGGTTAAAAATCTTTGCCAACTCAACATAAAAATATTAAATTAAAAACTAAAAAAAAAGTTTTACGGCCTTGGAAAAGAAAATCAAAAAAACCATCTAGTTTTATTATTAAAATTATACAATATCGATTAGACTTAACTACAGTAGATATTCAAAATATGTTTCTTTTTTAAAATGAGTGACATTTTGAACATTTACTGACATTTAATCTAGTCGCCTATGTATTATTTTAATAAAAAAAAACCTAAGAAAATGGAATTTCATATTTTTAGTTTTCTCTGATAATTATTGCAAGGTGATAAATGATGTTACTAATTATCATTGGATGTTTATTTTGATGTCAAATAAATATAAAAAAATGTTTTTAATTTGTTCCTACTAATGTAGTAAGAGAAAATGAATAAATTGCTTCATTACATTTATTAATTTTGCTAGACCATATTCATTGTCCTGGAGACATTCCTTAAACTCAAAATAAATTTAAAAGATCATGCTGCCAAAGCTAAAGAATATATTATATCCAACAAAAGAACATCAAATAAAATTTGTTTTGCCCTATTTTAAATATCTCAGATTCATAGCTGTCGTTCCCAATTACAACTTTGACAAGAAAAAAATTGAACATAAAATCCCCTTTGTGATTTTGGGGATGATGTTAATTTGCGTGAACTGTTTTTTGACTAAAGAAACCTTGGAAATAATTTGGAAACAACAAATCCAGCAAAGTTTTGTTATTATGGTTTCTATTGTCTGTTGTCTAAGCTGTTTTGTTTTTTCGTTTGGAATTTTAAACTCCTGTTCAAAACAGAATACCTGGGAAACTTTTTTTCAAGAAATATTCAAACTGGAAAATGAAATAACTAGTAATAACCTTATTACTTTCATAGCAAGATCAATGTTTATTAGCAATAACTTATTTATTTTTGTTACAATAAACATATTTATTTTAGTAGAATATTCTACTGAGATTTATGCAATTAAAATTTACGGATTTAAGTTTGAGACTTACGTAATTTTGCTGCCAGGCATGATGTCTACCTATCAACTATCTTTTAACACTTTCCTTATAAGTATTTTAACAGTATACTTTAAAGATAAACTTAATTTCCTTAATCAAATACTTTTAACCAGTTGTCACACAGAAGAATGCATGAAAATTGTGATTTTATCAAAAAATTTATATTTAAAAGTTGCCAACTGCATTGACATATTTAATTGTTTGTTTGGAAATTATCTGCTTATGACGATTTTTGCAAGTGCCTGTGAAGTTTTATGTATTTGGTACGAAATATTTTTGTCATCAGAAATAAAATACGATATCACCTACAGTTATAAATCAATGGCCCTTTATACCATTACATTATTGGTAAGTAAGTTATTTCATTTTTAATTAATAAATGCAAGGCCAATTTTTGATAATAGAGGTCCCTATAGTCTATTCCGAGTAATAAAATGGGATATTTCGTCCAGTTCGGCTCAATTTCGGTGTCGGCCATAGGCGCAGGTAAATTTTGTGCATTAAATTATTTATGATATCTAACCAAAGAAAAAAAAAGAAGATAAGTTGATAAAGGAGGAACTATTAGGTATTGCAAATTTACAAAAACATCTTTTTATGAAATATACCGTGGAAGATACATAGTGTAACTGTGCTGCGCACACCGCCATATCGTTGCGGACTAAATCCTATAGAACTTATATGGGCGCAGGTGAAAGAATTTGTAGCAAGGCACAACACGGCATTCAAAATGAAAGACGTTAAGCTACTGTTTGATCAAGCCATTAAGGAAGTGACACCAGAGAACTGGCGAAAAGCAGTCCATCATGTAATTAAAGAGGAGAAAATGTGGGATCTTGCCAATCGATCGCACCGTCGCGTCGACCCGTTAATTATAACGTCAATATGAGATAACAGTTCCTCAGATATTATGAGTTTTTATAATTTAATTTCTGTATAATGTATTTTTGTATTTTGTATTTTTTTTTATAATGTTTAATAAAAAATAAGTGTACCTAATACTATATACATAATACACGTCTTTGTCACACCATTTTCTGTGTTTGTGAATGGATAACAATAGGCAAAACCCATAAATTGACACAAACTCGGGTGGTACTACCTGCACTTGATGAAAATAAAGAATTTTGTAATGAAATCAATGCCAAATAAATTGGCTTAAATATTTGTTGGATCACTCTGTAGTCCCTTTGCATACTTAATGAGCTTTTATTACTCTACACATTTCTGAAATAAACTATAGGTCCGCTATGCAATTTAGGGTTCCTAATTTCGGGGCGGAGAAGGTGAGGATCACCAGCCAAAAAAAAAACGTTCCTGCCGTGTGTGGTATCAAAAAAATCTCATATCAAAAGCGACTCAAAGAAAATAACCAGGATTCCGAGAGGGCGCCCCGTATTCCCGTCACAACTTATAGTGTTTTTAATAAGTTACGCAATAATGATTTATTATGCTTAAATAATATCATAAGGCAAATAAATCAGTTACTACAAAAACAAAAATAAGTATTTTTTATGTCTGGAAAACAGTATTAAAATAGTTAGTTATATAAACATAAAATTAAAATATTTTTTAAAAAACTTCCCAAATAAATATGGTACGCTCTTAAAAATGCCTTGGTATTTAGTACTAATTTTTATTTGTTATCGTCTTTACGTTACCAAAAATAACTATTTTTAGTTAGGAAAACAAAAAAGATTTTTTCTTGGTTATATTTACCAAAAAATGAAGCCATCAGAACAAAGAAAATATCTTGTTTTCATATTAGTTGGCAGAAATAAAATATTTTGTTTGGCTGCATTTTAATCTATATATATTCTATTTAAATGTTACATCAAGGTTCCTACAAACTTGTATTTATCAATTAAGCTTGTTGTAATAACACATTATGAATTTGTAGTCCCTATCATTTTGTTAATTTTGATTAAGATACATTCTTAGTTACCAGAACTAACTTTTCTTTTCAAGTAATATTATTCTTCATATTTATAACTAACGGCATCAACAGAGACTTGACGCCCTTGTCCGGTGGGTGACATGTGACATCATTCTAGCCAGGACTGTCAGGAGGTTATGTTATGTTAGGGTGCTTTTGCGGTTCCGTGTCCATTTTTTCGTGTTTTTAAGGCAATAATGGGCCATTTTCATGGTCGTGCCCGTGTGGAAAATGGATTACAATATTTGGTGTAATTTATTTGTGTTTATTGCCTTTCTTGTGTACGTTTTTATTGGCATAAGGAAGTTAAATCATAAGTAAGTAAACATTTTATTTTTTATCATTGCAGTTGTACATTAGAAAGTGCAAATGAAATTTTTATAAAGCATGGCAAGGTGACCCAATGAGAAATAACTTAAAAATATTTTTTTTGTTTTGTTTTTGTTCTATGTTCCATTTCTATAAAAGAACGTCATATTGATGATTTTTTAATCTGATCAAGTACAACAAATTTCATATAGCTGTATATTTTAAATAGAAAGTCCAGGGGATATTTTTTGTTTTTTAATAATCGCAGTTGCAGATAAGAAAATTTAAAGAAGGACAATTCAGTTCTATAAGCAATTGAACAACCCAAAAGGTTAAGTAAAATAAGTTAAAAATCTAGTGTTTCTGTTTTGTATTGCATAAGTATGTATTATTAAAAACATGAGAGAACAAGGACATTCGAAATAATTTTTTTTAAAGAAACCATAATATCCCTGATAATTTATTCCAATTAGTTTACGCATACCTAATAGAGTTGTTATACCAAGGCATTTTTTTTATTTAAATGGGGACCTAGGAAGAAATATTTTTCGTTACTAAGTATAAATTACATATCACCTTCTTTTTAGAAATGAAACACACTTTTTTTGCTTTGGCAATATTTGTAGATTGCATCATTAAAAAAAAACAATATTGCCTTGAAAAAATTTTTCAATTTTCCATATTTACATATTAGTTGTGACAACTAATTTTAATAGCGGAAGTACCATATAAATTCAGTTATCCGTATATAAAATTTCGTTGTGACTACTAAAATTTGTAGGTTGGGTTGGTTAATGTTATTAATTAGTTCAACAGTTCAATAACGACAATTTTTTTTGGTTGTACAAACTAATTTTTGGGTTGAGTCCGATTTCACGAAAATAAATAGTTGTCAGAACCAAATTTTAGTAATCCATACCATGTTATTTTTAAGAGTGTATACAAAAAAGTCGACATAGATCAATCAAATCAAGCTTTTTTCCTCTTGCCTTCTAGACTATATATAAGTTCAAAATTAACATCAGTGGCTCTTCGCTTTTGTAGAAAAAACAGCGGGTTGTACAAAGTCAGAGGAAAAAAAATCCATGAAAATAAATAGTCTACTCTATTAGAAATTCAAGAATACGCTGGAATTTTCTCTAACCTCGTACAACCAGCTCCACTCTATATAAAAGTGATGAATTACTGACAGTAATTTTAGACTTGGACAATAGTAAGCGGCACAATGCTTGTTGGGCCCTTTGATCCGTTCACCTTCCTTTGTGCAGGTATTTTTATTTACTGATATTTTTCAATTAATAGGCTAATTTTGGATACATTGTTTTTTAAAGTTGATTTTTATACTTGAAAGAATTGTAATCGAAATAAAAACTTCCTTGAATAATTATTTTTATAAATATAAATAATTTCCAGAAATTATCGAGGCGTGTGATTGAACGAATACCTGCAAGTGTGCATCGGTGACTGCTTCTTTATAGTTCTTAAAGATTTTGACAAGTTATTTAATTAATTTGATAATTGGTATTTAGGGCGAATAAATTATAAGAAATTAAAACAACTCAAACATTAAAAATGTGACATGACAGGAACAGATATTGTATTTAACTAAAAATATTAAGTTTTTATAGTTCTTTTTTTTGTATTTTGTTGTCTAGTTTTTTCCTATTCCCGAGGGGACCTACCTACAGCTTAACGTGGGCTCCGAACCACGATCCTCAGTCATGCGACACCCCCCCAAGGGCTTACAACTCTTGGTTTCTTGCCATTGCATGACTTACCGATTGGGGAGTGTGTACCTTCTTCCGCACCCCACGAGATGCCAGATGTCAGATTTCATTCGGCCTGGTTACCGGAGTGAATGGGGTTGATTGGGAGTTGATACATTTTACACTCTTCCCTGCATATGTCCACTCCAGGGTCGAACCCGGACCGCCACAGTCGAATGCCAGAAACTCACTTCTGAGGCCACTGCCGAAGTCAGTTCTTTTTTGTAAGATTATGATAACCGTGTAAAAAAAAATGGCCGAAACCGGTTTCCAACTAATAAAAAAAAAATCGTGGAAAAAAGACATCATGAAGTTTTCTTGGAATAATACAGTATAAGTCTGCATATGAATGAAATTTCCAACTTTCTTCGTACGGGAGCTATAGAAGCCTGACGCACTATTGCAGGACCCTGTATATAAGGTATATTTTAATGGGTAAGTAATATTTATTTACCAAAATTTTAAATGTAAAAATTTACTAGCTTAATATATTTTTTACAGTATTTATAATGAACATATTTTTTGAACTAATAATTTTTGGATTTTTGGTATGGCACTATCAGGAGATGGCGCCACAGACTATACACAATCCAAGAACATTGATGTCATAAGCTTTAGTATCAAAACTTTCGTTTCGTATGGTATTTTTTTTTTATGATAAAACACCTGCACTATAGGAAAAATCCTTTAAGGCGCTCTGGGAGCGGTGCGTGTGCGAAGAAAGCGATTAACGTTGGTCTTGAAACGTTGAAGATTGTATTCATTGGGAAACACGACCTCAGAAAGATCATTCCACAAAGATGACGTTCTCCAGATGAAAGAATTCTTGAACAATGAAGTTCGAGGAGTACTAAGCTGAACAACATATGGATGAGCGGCAGCGGTTCGCCGTGTATTTCTGTTTTGTATTACTCTAGGTGGAACCAAGTGGGCAATGTCAGTCGAACACCTGCCATGGAAATATCTGTAAAAGAGAGCCAAATCACCAACCTGTCTTCGATGCTCCAGGCTATCGAGGGTCTTGGTCAGCTCGGGGTCGCCGATCAGACGAACGGCTCTCCTTTGAATGGAATCCAGTAGCCGAAGGGTGTGCTTGGGTGCAGAGCTCCAGACATGAGAGCAATATTCTAATGATGGTCGAATCTGGGCTTTGTAGAGTGTCAAAAGTTGATGAGGTGTGTACAACCTTTTGGTGCGGAAAAGTACACCAAGTTTCTGTGCAGCTGTCTTGGCAATTGCGACAACGTGATCATGCCAAGACATATTACCTCCCAGATTGACCCCCAGCAAATTAATAGATGGTGCCAGGGGAATTGCCTGTCCTGCCATGACTATATCCGGTTCTGCAATGTTAACCTTTTTGGAGAAGACTGCTGCTTGGGTTTTCTTAGCATTAAATTCGACTTGGTTACTGTCACCCCAAGCCAAGATTTCTTCCAGGTCATTGTTGAGGCGCAATACTTCATGCTCCCTTAGAAGATGTGCGTCGGCAGCGAATGTTTGGGGAGTTAAGGTAAAAGATGAGACAAGTGTGCTGTCATCAGCAAAGCTATAAATTGGATTTTGGGTTTTCACTAAAAGGTCGTTAATATACAGTAAAAAGAGGGTAGGCGACAATATGGACCCTTGAGGAACACCGACATTGATGGTGAAGGTGTCTGAGAGAAACCCGTCAATCGCCACTTGCAGAGAACGGTTCTTAGGGAAGCTGGTTAACCATAAACACAATCCATTAGGCATACCGTAGGATCGCAATTTACTTAGAAGCCCATCGTGCCAAACACGATCAAAAGCCCTAGAGATGTCCAGTGTAACAGCCCGGGATTCTCCATGATGTTCGATGGTGTTGCTCCAAAGATGGGTGACATATGCCAAAAGGTCACCTGTTGATCTGGACTTACGAAAACCGTATTGATGGTCGCTGATAATGTTAAGCCCTTCCAGATACTTTAGGAGTTGTTGGTTAATAGCTTTCTTCATTACTTTTGAAATTACTGAAAGCAATGCGACGGGTCGGTAGTTGCTTGGCAGGGTCTTTTTACCTTTCTTTGGAATGGGCTGGACACCAGTGGAACACCAGTGTTGCTGATATGTTGTAATTGTAACAGAGCTGTAACGTTTTTAAAGCATCTTTTAGGCTGTTACGCCCTTAAGCAATCTGTTACTTTTTTATTAACCGCGATTTTTAGTAAATCCATTACATTTTTGAAACAAAGCTACGGAAATACGGAGCATCAAAAACTGCACTATCTCACCCCATTAAAAAGAAGAAGTTTTGAGATTAGATTCTCAATTCTTTTTGAGGATAGTTATCTCGGCTATAAAAAATTACGTATCCTTAAAAAAAAATTAGGTTTCTTATCTGAAAGCTCCTATTTTTTAATTGGATGAGAACAAGACCACCAGCTTCGAAGCCTCGTATCTTCGGAACGGTTGAAAATAAATATTGACAACTACATATAATTTTAATGTCGGAATAAAAAATTGGATACAGCAGGCTTGCTATAAAGTACTGTTGGTATTTAAAAAAAATCCAATATGGCATCTTATCTGTCAAATTTGTAAACCTATATATTTAAAAAAATATTGTACATTACACAACCGAAAAATACATTAACAGTAATCGCAGGCTCCCAGGACTCGCCTAGCGGCTCGCCATGCCTACTTCGTCCTGCAAAATAGTACTTTCCGGTCTTGTAACATATTATACTATTGTGACGTCAGAATACGCCAGAAAAATGTCAGTTTATGAACAATCGCGGAAAAAACAAATTTTGACGTAAATACCAAAATGGTATTTCATATTTGATTAGTTTCCTTTAATTAATTACGAGGTAATAAATAATGTTAATAATTATTAGTGAACTACATTATTGGATGTTTATTTCGATGTTAAATAAATATAAAATATTTTTAATTTGTTCCTGTTAATGTAGTAAGAGAAAATAAATGAATTGCTTCATTACATTTATTAATTTTGCTAGAGCATATTCATCGTCCGGGAGACATTCCTTAAACTCAAAATAAATTTAAAAGATCATGCTGCCACAGCTAAAGAATATATTATATCCAACAAAAGAACGTCAAATAAAATTTGTTTCCCCATATTTTAAATATCTCAGATTCATGGCTGTCGTTCCCAATTACAACTTTGAGAGGAAAAAAATTGAACATAAAATTCCCTTTGTGATTTTGGGGATCATCTTAATTTGCGTGAACTGTTTTTTTACTGAAGAAACTTTGGAACTAAATTGGAAACAACAAAAACAGCAAAGTTTTGGTATTATGGTTTCCATTGTTTGTTGTCTAAGCTGTTTAGTTTTTTCGTTTGGAATTTTAAACTCCTGTTCAAAACAGAATATCTGGGAAACTTTTTTTCAAGAAATATTTAAACTGGAAAATGATATAACTACTAATAATGCTGTTACTTTCAGTTCTAGATCAATATTTCTAAGCCACAGTCTATTTGTTTTTATTACAATAAACGTGTTCATTTTCGTAGAAAATGTTCTTGATATTTATCATGCACTTAAAATTTACCCATCTCAATTTCATATTTACGTAACTTTTCTGCCAGGCATGATGTCTACCTATCAACTATCTTTAAACATTTTCCTTATAAGTATTTTAACATTGTATTTTAAAGATAAACTTACTTGTCTTGACCGAATACTTTTAACCACTTCTCACACAGAAGAGTGCATCAAATTTGTAATTTTATCAAAAAATTTATATTTAAAAGTTGCCAACTGCATTGACATATTTAATTGTTTGTTTGGAAATTATCTGCTTATGACGATTTTTGCAAGTGCCTGTCAAGTTTTATGTATTTGGTACGAAATATTTTTGACATCAGCATTTAGATACGATATCACCTACAGTTATAAATCAATGGCCATTTATACCATTACGTTATTGGTAAGTAAGTTATTTAATTTTTAATCTATAAATGCAGGTCCTATTTTTGTTATTAGAGGGCCCTAGGTTCGTTACGCAATCTGGGGTCTTTAATTTTAGGCGGAGAAGCACTAGCCAAAAAAAAAAACGTTACTGCGGTGTGTGGTATCAAAAACTTCTTTTATCATAAGTGACTTTAAAATAAATACCCAGGATCCAGAGAGGGCGCCCCCCATGCCCGTCATAACTTTAAAGTGATTCTTTCTTAATAAGTTCGGCAATAATAATTTATTATGCTTCAAAATAATATCATAAAGATAATAAATAAGTTACTACAAAAAAGTATTAAAATAGTTAGGTATATAAACATAAAATTAAAAAAGAATTTTAAAAACTTCTCAAATAAATATGGTATACAAAAAGTCGACATAGATCAATCAAATTAAGCTTTCCGCCTCTTGCCTGCTAGACTATACTACAGGTACAAAATTAAGATCAGTGACTCTCCGCTTTCGTAGAATGAGCAGCGGGTTGTACAAAGTCAGAGGAAAAAAATCCATGAAAATAAATAGTCTACTCTATTAGAAATTCAAAAATACACTAAACTGGATCTTCCTTTACATTTAAAATAATTTTTATTTGTATATTATATACCTATACTATATAAGACGGCAAGCGTGTAGCGCAATTTGTCAGGATTTTTTACGATTGTTTTTTGTTTTGCATACAGTATATAAATCTGTCGATCGACTAGGATATCCTAATGAAGGTTGACTTAGAGTGTTATTTATCCCCATTTAACTTGCAACTTCACTTCAAGTATGGACTACTTCTTCAAACTAAATAAAAATTAGCCCACAAACCCGCCCCCTCCTCCTTTATAGGCATGCATTTTTAACAAGAACTAAACATACTATGGGAATGTTACCTAATCGAGCTAAGTATTCTCTGTAATACAGTTTAGAAAATTGGACATCATATTTTAAATTTTAACCACACCCCTTTAGCTTTAAAGCTTCTTGGACTATACCTTTGTCGAGCAATGCAATGTGAATAGAGACGCCATAACGCAACTTGTTTACGGGTTCACGGTGTTCTTCGTCTTCGCAGTCTTCAATCTAAACAAGTTGCTGCTGCAAACGCTCGAGTTTTTAAAATTATGAGTGCCCAAAGAAACAAAAGTGCCTAAAATTGAACGGCTATTTCTTATCGATAAAAGAAACGACTGAAAATTGGTGAATGGACCGGTAGATCTTGTGGTTACCAAAAAAAACACCAACAAGAGTTTGAAAAACAGTTAAAGCGTTCAGGACACCCTGAAAATGAGTTAATATGAAACAGAAAGTCCAAAGCGATAGTGTTCTTAAATCTAAGCAAAACATGTAAGTAGAGTTTCTGTTTCCGACTTCCGAAATCAGCATTTCTTCTGACAGCGACGTAGACTTTGAATTTTCTCATTCTTCAAAATCAAAACGTCCTAAATTTGAGCCAGTGTCGTCACAGATGAAAATCCCACTAACTCATACAGCCAAAATCTCCATTTTACCGGACATTTCAAGTTGAGTTGCCGCAGAAATGATAACAGCTGTGTTAGAAGACTTTTACATCGTTAACATGACCGAGACTTCCAAAGTCATTGATAAAAATAAAATTCATAAGGGAAGAGAGAAAATAGGGGTCCGTTAGCAGCAATTTATTTTTCCGACCAGAACAGCATAACATGATGACCGTAATAGTAGATTCTGTAACGAGGTTGTAGCAGTAGCAGACTATATTTTCTCCACGACCAAAAATACTATTTGCAATATTTGTAATTTCAGGTGGAGTATTATCCAGTTCCATATCTGATTCATCCGATTTTTCACTCATATTTTGACTTGCGCTAAAATTTGTCTGCTGAAATTGACAGTTTCGAAATTTATGGTAACCTATGTCGTTTAGATCCATTACAGAATATTCATTCCGTATCTTGTTATGGAATGAAAGTACACGCAAAACGAATAAGAAGCAGAATAAATATTCCACTCAAGAGCGAGAATTTTTACATTCTATTATCAAAAATGATTTTGGAATTATTGCATTTAGTAATGGTCGTGGGGAAAGATAATTTATTAATGTATTAGGTAGTTCGATTTAAAAAATATGTTGCACGGATGAAGGAATCTAATAATAAATATTTTCACCGTTATTCTAATAATTGACCAATAATTATTTCTGCATAGGAAATTGATGCATCCTTATGCAAATTTTGCAAGAATCAAATTTTTCAGAGTTACTAATATTACACAAGAGCTTCAGGTGATCGGATGTAATTGGCCAGATGTAAATGCGTGTTGGAAGAGAGGAGTGACAACCACAAACAGGAGGCAGTTTATATTTCTACCTCAAATCCCTACAAAATATGTAACTTCTGGCAGAATTTCTAATAAAATTTATGCTCGCTTATGGTCCAAAATAAAGTCACAATCATTAATTTAACACGGAGATCGACATTTATGGGATATGAGACGCTTCTAGACAATTTCCAAAACATGTTAAAATATGTCACTGTACACTGCCAACATTCTCAAAAATTTTTAATTTCTGTAATGACTGATGGATTTTTCAGAACGTGAAAGCTAAATTTCCAAGCTGACAACTATGTAGACAAAATTGACTGGTCGCAAACAGTTATTATATGGCCACCTCTTATAATTAGGATGACTGATGAGGACCTTATAAATGTCCTTCAGACAAGGGTATAATTTTAAATGGATAAGGTTGCGTGCCACACAATGTGAATGTGCGAGCACCTTCCTGTGGTGAGTTCGGGGTTAGTTTGAAATCCGAAGTTCCTTTTTTTCTAAAAGCGAACCGGATTCCGTTTTTAGTTTCCAAATTAAGCAAATAGTCGTATACATGAGTTTTAATATAAAACGGTGGTTTGTCTTCTATGATCTTGAAGGCTAAAGAGGCGCAGTTAAAACTAAAAGATGTTGTCCAGTTATTTTTTCGGTGGTACACAGAGTACAAATCTTAACATGGTAACTACATATAGCTTGTCTTGTTGCTTTTAAAAAAGCATTTCTTTAGAAGGGAAGGGGGGCGGCTAATTATTTTTTGACAGTGCCTAGTGTTTTTGTATAAGTTTCTGCACCGCTAATCACTACCCTTCAAAAAATTAAATAATACAAATTTTCGGCATTTTTTGGCCCATTATTTAATTCCCCTGAATATAATTAATACTAAATAAATAATACCGGATCCTTCCTTGAGGGTAAATATAAGAAAACTATATTTTTATTGTCAATGTCTGTAGTTAGAAAAGCACATAAAAAACACCGTTTCCATAAACTGGTCCGCTTTGCTTCAGTCGGTAATCAATACTAAGAGCCAAAACATTATCAAGATTAGTTGAAAAGGGCATGCCACAA
The DNA here is from genome assembly GCA_935413205.1 of Polydrusus cervinus. Taxonomy (NCBI): domain Eukaryota; kingdom Metazoa; phylum Arthropoda; class Insecta; order Coleoptera; family Curculionidae; genus Polydrusus; species Polydrusus cervinus. Next base: position 53,218,685 of record OW284514.1, read on the forward strand.
AATTAAAATATGTTATTTCAAGCAACAGAAGAAATTGAAATACAATTTATTGTGCCATTTTTTAAATACCTCCGATTCATGGGACTTGTGCCAAATTATAATTTTCGAACCAAGCAGATCGAGTACAAAATTCGTTTTCTTATTTTGGGGCTAGCCTTAATATGGCTGGATTGTTTTTTGACTAAAGAAGCAGTGCAAGCAATGACAACACGCACAAACGATTTTTTCTTTAATGTAGTTAGTATTATTTCATGTCTTTTAAGCAGTTTAAATGTTTCATTTGGAATTTTAAACTCGTGGGTACAACGCCACATTTGGGAATCTTTTTTTGAACAGGTTTTTATTTTGGAAAATAAGTTGGCCATTTATCATCTAAATGGCTCATCGATTTCGAAAAGATCAGGATTTATATACAAAAAACATATTATTTTTATTATGATTAATGTTTCTATTTTGTTGCTATACTCTTCTGATATTTATGGATATTATGTCTTTGGAGTCGATCTTAATGGATATCTGGCTTACTTACCAAATATGATGTTTACCTATCAAATGTCTTTAGAAAGCTTTCTTATTGGTGTTCTAGCTTTGTACTTTGCGGATAACCTTACTGGCATTAATCAAATACTGTTAACCAGTTGTCACAAAGAGAACGGTGTTGAAATAATGGTTTTTGTGAAAACAATCTATTTTAAAATAGCAAACTGCTTGGACTTGTTTAACAAATTGTTTGGAAGTTATATCTTATTTCTAGTTTTTACAAATTCTTGTCAATTCTTGTGTATGTGGTATGAATTCTTTTTGAACATATTAACAAAGAATTACAGTAACGCTTACGAATATACTTCGCCAGCTCTTTTCACTTTTGTTCTTTTGGTAAGTAAAAAACAACTATTTCAGATAAAGATTGAAGTTTTAAGATTAGCGTCCTAATTTAAATTTAGATAGGTAGGTATTTGCGGGTATAGGACAATAAAAAACAATTCCTTTTTAATTAAAAAATTGCCGACGTTTCGACCTTTATTTAATCTTTATCAAGGCTGTAACAAAACACAAATATTGGGGAATATATTAATGAAATTCCATTTTTTTCTCTATATTGAGTGCTCTAGATGCAAAACTCGCCTAAAGCATTAAACGTCAATTTGAGAAAACCACGAAAAACATATTTTAAACTATGTATATTTTGCCAATTGCCACATTATTATTATTTTATTTTATTCATAAAAATATCTATTTTTAGGCATCCAAGTGGTTTTAAAATATTACTAAGGAGTTTGGAGATATCTAAGCAAAATAAATACATTTGGCCAGTTTTACAAAAATAACTATTTTGTATTAAGTGCGTGAAGTGAGTGTTTTTTTAATGGCATATGAGAGTGTCAATTTTTTGCCGAGACCGCAGGTCGAGGCGAAAAATTCTCTAGAATGTGCCATTAAAACACGAATTTCACAAACGAAATACAAACAATATTTTTTGTACAACTGAAAGTTTGAATTAATCGGTTAAATTGTATATTATAAAAAAATTTTACCATATAATTTCACATAATCAAGTTAACAGCCCTGTCGTTACTATAGAAATGGTTTGTTGGCACGTTGCTTGTTTTGTTGTCATATTACGTTGATAGCTGTTCATATTTATTGCAATTTTTTAAATAAATAGTATAAGTACTTAAAATGGATGTAGATTACGATAGTGATAGCGAGATTCCTTCAGATATAGCCGATATAGCAAATTCGGCTATAGCTAACATGTTACCGGCAAAATCAAGATTTATATACGAGAAAAATTATAACCAATTCCGTGAATGGTGCGGCAAGAAAAATATACAAAAAGTGTCTGAAAAGGTACTTTATGCTATTTTGAGGAGAAATCCAAAACTGTAAAACCTTCTACTTTATGGAGTGTCTACTCAATGTTGAAGAGTACATTGAATGTTAAAGAAAATATTGATATAAAGAAGTTTTCAAAATTGGTGCCTTTTATTAAGAACAAAAACGTTGGATACCGAGGGAAGAAATCTAAAGTTTTATCGAGAGACGATATTAATAAATTCATTCAAGAAGCTGATGATGAAACAAATTTACTTTATAAGGTACAGATGATCAAAATTTTGTATTATTTCAGTAATTTTAATATTTTTTTAATTGTAGGTTGCGTTAATTTTGGGAATCAGCGGTGCTTGTCGCCGTGAAGAATTATTGAAGGTAACTATTGATGACATTGAAGATACCGGGTCTATATTGATTGTTAAAATACCGGATACAAAGACCTATTGCCCAAGAATGTTTACCGTTTCAAATTCTGATTATATTGAGATATATCGCAAGTATAGAGCACTAAGGCCGTCCCATACACACAAAAAGAGATTATTTTTAAAATATTCAAGAGGAAAATGTGTTGACCAACATGTGGGAATAAATAAAATAGGGGAAATTCCTAGCTTGATTGCAAAATGGCTGGGAAAAGAATTGCATAAGAGCTACACAGGTCACTGTTTTAGGAGGAGTTCTGCAACTCTCTTAGCCAATGCAGGGGGTAACATGACATCTATAAAACGCCACGGTGGTTGGAAATCTGCCGCCATAGCAGAAGGATATATAGAAGATAGTTTGAGTAATAAAATTGATATTTCTAATAAATTAAATTGTTCCTCTACTTCCAAACAAATCAATATAACTGATATAATTGTGGACTCAACTTTTCAAGGAATATCTAGCGTTTCTGATCAGCAGCAAGGTGGACCAGCTTCGGGAATTAATATTGGAAGCAATTGTTTGAACTTCACCATCAATTATTATTGTAACAAATGAAATTTTTTGGTAGTTGGTAATTAATTAGTAAATTTGTACAAAAAAATTCAATACATTTTTTAAAAAGTAATGTTTTATCGTTTTTTTCTAAATCATTTTTCCAGTTAAAAAAAGTCTTTTTTTCACCGTGAAAAAAAGTATTTTTTTCACTGTTAAAAAAACAAAAGGTTTACGTATCGATAGCGATGAAAAAATGTCAACTTTTTTTGACAGTTGTACAAAAACACTTTTTCATAGCCGTTTTTTATGTTCTACAAGGTGGCAATTTTTTTAAATACGGACCTGGAATTTTAAATACAGTTTGAGGGATTTTAAAGCCTTAGAAATTTAATACAATGTACAAGTTTTTGAAATTTTAACGTTTTGTCATCTTATAAAATATTTTTCAAATAATTATCTTTGTCATTTCATGATGGTCCTGAACATTTAGAGCCAAACCAAAAAATAAGATTTCGGATTTAAAAAATCCGTTAAGATCTCTCTCAATCAATCTCTCTCAAAGAGGCCTGATATTTGATATTTTGTAAGAAAAGAGACCCAAAGTCTCGGTCACAAATATTTTTTTGTCTGTTTATTTTTGTTACATGTTTCGCCTGAAACTAGTATTATCAGATTTTTTAAACAGTGAAAAAGAATTAAATAGTTTTTGAGATAAACATAAACGCATAACAGTAACATAACTAGACTAACACTCCAGTTACCTTTTCTTTACTCGGGAGCATTATTTTTTCTGTGTACAGTATTTTGGTCTAGGTCTAATGCATATACCATAGGACATAGGATACCTATATGTTATATTAATAAAATAAATAAAACACTAATAAAAAATAAAATTACTTCTCATAGCTAGAGTATTGTGACGGTAAATCTTATTGAAAAAATAAACTGGCTAAATACTATAACTTCATGTAATGTAGTTTTAGTATTAAAGTAATTCTAAAATTAATTGCCAGGGCCGTAATAGTAAAGAAAGAATAATTTAAAATGCTAGTGATGTGTTATTTGACGACAAAAAGTTAAAATTTTAAAAACCTTTAAATTGTATTAAATTTGCAAAGCTTTGAAGTCCCTAAAAATCCAGATACGTATTTAAAAAAAAACTAAAAATTTCGGTTTCTTTCGGATGTCTCCGAAGGTATTCAGAATGTTTATAATTGTTATTAATTAATTATTAAGCCCCAAAATATGCAAAATTGCCTCAATTTAACCATCTTCGTATCTCTTACCGTTTTCGGGATCCCCTTGTACGCACAGGAATTTGTAACACCCTGTATAGGTATATAAAAAAAAATTATATTTTATAAAATTATTTTAAATTTTCACATATCTCTTTTTTTATTTCATTATTTATTTTTATTTTTCTATCCAAAATCAGAACAATGCTTATAAAATATGTTGTAATGTTCTGCAAACTGATAGGGTTAAAAAATATATATTTATATCAATCAATATATCTTAAGAAAAAGAAGTTAGTTAATTGTTTATGGGAATAAAGAAATCCGGATAAGACCACATATATACACACACCTTGTGTGATTGTGGATATTATTTTTAACTTTTGAGTGCGAATTAAAGTATAAAACTTTACCAGACATTTTGTGATTGTTAGCGACTTGTGTCTCAAGATGAGTAGAAAAAAGTGCATGATCCTTTTTTGCACGAATCGCGGTTCAATACCAGGAATAAGGTATTTCAGGTACCTATGTAAAATATTGGGTACTTAGTTTTATTTGACCATAAACTGTATACACCCGAACTAATGAATTTAAATAAAAGCTTGTAAAAATATTTTGAAAGTCGGTCCTGTCCAACGTTAACATCAAGAAGCAAATTACCGAGATGCGCAAACTCAACTCACCCTGATCATCTGCCTATTGTGGTGTCATCATTGAATTATGGTATTAGCAATATAGTGTATGTATATACAGGGTGATTCCTAAGCTGATACTTATTTTTTAACTGTGTATAGAAGGCATTAAAATAAGCAACATTTTCACGTACCTTTTTTCAAAAAACTTAAAAATAAAATAGTTACATTCATTTATTACACTACGAATCAAATATGGTTCTGCCTAACTTGCCCGTTGAATAACATTAAGAAAACTTCTGGGTATAGGATAAGCACGCAAGGGAAAGCGTTTTGCGTATAATCTCGAGGAAACATCCGCACATCTACGACACTCACAGTAAATTAGCACCATATCTATTAATTCATTGATTTAAAATTTTACTATTTTCATATGTCACCAATTTAAAATTAACTTGCTTCAGAGAACAGCGGATTGCTCAACATCACCCGTAAACTGAATGACTAATAAGAGATAAGAAAAACAACAGAAACTATAGCGGTCTATAGTTTCCAGTGACCAGGCCCGCACTTAGATATTTTACTTCTCTATCTCGCCTATTTTTAAGTTTTTTAAAAAAAGGTATCTGAAAAAGTTGTTTATTTTAATGCCTTCTATACACAGCTAAAAAAGAAGTATCAACTTAGGAATTACCCTGTATGTGGATGACACACACGAGAAGCCCAATAATGATGCAAAATATATACAAATGTGTCGTTAAGCTTCAAATACTCATGCCTATTTTCAAAGTAAAGGAATATGTGTTAACATAATCATTAAAATCATCTCCAGTGATCAAACTGGGAATACACATTTAAAACAGACATAAGACATAGAAACAAATGTTTATGTATAGAAACAACCTATACGACAACGAGTACTGTTAATCTCTGAATAAAAGAATGTGCATTATGGTTTAGCATACTCGTATCTTTTTTCCTCTTATTTCTTACCATTCGTATTTTTTCCCCATTTGAAAAAAAAACGTACACATATAATTTAAATTAATTTAAGTTTACTAGTTATAATTCTCCATTACTCCATTACACTAAAACAAAGAATTTTTATATAAATTCAATAAATATTTATACTGTATATCCTTGGGTATTCATTATACAATTAACACAGTTGTGTTATTAAGAGTTATGTAAATCATTTCACTCAAAACCCTTTTGTGGTAGTTACTCTCTCTGTCCAGAATCGGGACACTATTAAAATCAAAAGTGTGGTCTAGATTCAAATGGTGTTGTGATCATGCTGTTTTTCCTGGTTAATTACGATTCAACTCCCTACAGTCATATTTATATTGGTAGGTCCTACTTTTTAAATATTGTTTTGTCATGTCTACATAACACTTTTCGCAACCAGAGCAAGCGATCTTATAAACAATATTAGAGCATAGATTTAATGGTGTAGGATCTTTTAACTTTGTAAAAATAAAGTAAACAAGCTTGGTGTTATAAAAGTCAATTTTACACTTTGGATTTTATTTTTGTTAGGTGCGTTTCTATCCTTTCAGAAATGCCTTTTATGACGTAAGGAAATTTATAATATTTTATATTACCTTTATTATGTCTTTTTTTTTGTTTTCATTCATTCTATGTTTATATTGATTAAATAGATATTATATTGATTATTTCCCTCATTATCAAATAGACCAATAAGCCACCATCATTTTTTGAATAAATTTTGTTTAGATAACTGATTAAATCCCAAAACCTGTTTAACCACTGTTAAACTTTCGTCCTCCATATTGGTTTTTGTTTTATCGTTTATCACTAATTCTTACAATTCTCGGCAACAGTTTATAAAGAAACATTAATTTCTTAGTCGTCTGAATAACCTAATATTGATTTTTATCAGTAAATACGCTATTTTCGATAGTATTTTTTTCTATATGTACTTTTAACCAAAAATATTAAATTTAGGATTTGTTGTTGTTAAAGAAATAAGGGTCAAATTTTAATATAAATAAAATTGTTTCTTGTTGACTTTACTTTAAATTATTCGGGAAATAATCTAGCCGTATACCACTCGACCTATAAATTTAATCCATTAAACTATGCATCATATTTTGATCAGGATCTTACTTTTTGGTAAATAGTTTCATGCACAATAATTTGAAAATAAAAACCCTCGACCGCTTCGCAGTTTCGGGTTTTTTATTATTTTTTAGTTCTCCACAAAATTCTACGCTGATTTTGTATGTATTCACCTGAAGACGACTTATCAGTTGAAACGTTGTGATATCAAACAAATAAAGATAATGCAAGTCCAAAACTCTACTACCGTTAATAAATAATTTGTTACAGTTTTTTTTCTTTAAAATAATAAACATTTTACGAGAAAACTATAGTGTAATGAATTTTTTTACGAGATTAAGGATCCGGGGAAGGGGAGGTTGAATAAATAATCATGTCTGCTAATGACATTTACGTTACAGTCAAAGTTGCCTGGTTAGTTAATTATTGTTAAATATCTTTGTGAATGCTACAAAAAGTGGTAGTACCTACGCCAATGACTCAAATACATATTAAATGTATTTACTTTATTGTGGCTGAATATGCTCTATAGCTTATTAAATAACGATCCATAGATGACAAAGGGACGGTCACATTTAATTACACACATTACCTAAATGAATTTCAAAAAAGATGTAGCGAATAAAGCACATTTGTTTGTTAACGATAAAATAAAAGTGAATGTTTAGTTGTAATTTTTTACTCAGTGAAAGGTATAGGTAGGGCAAAGCGAAAGAAATTAAAAATTTTTAATAACCACTTATTCTTGCTTTAATCAACTAATGGATTAACGTAAAAAATATATTTTTGAGGGCTAAATCCCTTAAAAGTCAAGTGACACATGATACACATAAATGCATGATCTATTTTGCTTTATTATTAGTGTCAAAAATGTTTCTGATACTCATAAATTAATATAATAAATATTCAGATAATACCTATACAGTGTATCCCAAATTTGTTGGTTGTTATTCGAGTTAGGAGGATGGTTAAATTAGAACAGTTTTATGGAATTTATAGGTGATAAATTTTTTATAATTTGTATATATTTTTATTTCTGATTTTATTATTTTATTTAAAGTCCAATTTTTTTTTATCAGCTGCTATTTTTTTGCTGTGGTATATATCTGCCTCGAGCACTATAATAATTTATTATTTTTTATTTATTTATTAACGAGCTTAGCCCATTTACAAAATACAATCATATCTAATGTATACATAAAAATTTGCAAACTTATTTTAAAACAATATTAACAAACAATTAAACAAAGTAACACTAAACTAATTAAGGCAATTTGCCCATTTATCAATTAAAATCAGGTACTAACTGAAACAGTAAATAAAATAAAATCACTTTAAAATCAGGTCACAAGTCTTAAGCTCCTATAAAATTTAGAACGTGATGAAAAAAAGTCCAACTCATTAGAATAAGAGTTAGCTAACCTAGTAGATCTCAATAAAAAAGAATTAGAAGCGTAATTTGTACGATTGAATGGCTGATAAAAAGTGTAATTCGAACGTGTGGTTGTGGTATAAGTCATTGCATCTCCCTCTGGAATTTTAAATGCGAAATATCTGAGAAACTTGTACTGGACGCTCTCCAAACCATTTATATGGACTGCATAACTTGGATTCCATACCGAAGATGCATATTCCAGATGGGATCTTACCAATGAGCAGTACAGAGACTTTAACGATTGGAGACCCGTGAAATCCCTGGAAGATCTCTTTATGAACCCCAACATCCTAAGTGCCTTGTTCTTAATATTTATAATATGTGGCACGAAGCTAAGAGAATGATCTAATGTGATCCCCAAATCAACCACACTATCCACAAGCTTCCATGCATCACGCCCAATAAAATATTGGTAAGTAGATGGAGGTCGAGATCGAGAGAAGAGCATCAAGTGATACTTTGAAGCGTTAAGTTCCATTTCATTTAACTTACATCAATTTTTGAAGTTAACCAAATCCAACTGCAACAGTTCACAATCCCGGGAAGAGCTGATACGAGAAAATAATTTTAGGTCATCAGCGAATAGAATATATCTAGCAAATTTAAAACAGGTGTAAATATCATTAATAAAGACATTAAAAAGTAAGGGGCCCACATAAGAGCCCTGGGGTACTCCTGACGTAATCCTTACTGTCCTAGAACTGAAGTTATGAATCCTAACAATCTGTGATCGATCATGCAAATAGCTTTCAAACCATTTTAGCAAAGAGCCCTGAATATCAAGCATTTTGAGCTTGGCAAAGAGTACCTGATGATTGACTCTATCAAATGCCTTTGAGAAATCTGTGTAGATAGAGTGAACTGTACCACCATCTTCCAAGGTCTCCGTCAGAAAATCAGTATATGACACCAAGTTAAGCTCTGTTGATTTTCCACATTGAAATCCAAACTTTTCATCCATGATAAAACCGCTAAATAACTCTGTCAGATAATCCGTTACTATATGTTCAAACAACTTAGATATTGTGTTTAATATACTTACAGGTCTGTAGTTACTGACCTCTGACTTATATTACCAGACTTGTGAATGGGCACGATGAAACTAGACTTCCAACAAGATGGCAAACAACCAGTAGCCAAAGATAGCCTAAAAATGAAGAAAAGGTGCCTAGCCAGAATAAAACTACAATGTTAAAGCAAAATAGGGGGAACTCCATCCCGTCCAGAACCCTTGGTACAATCCAACGTACTCAGCTTAGTATACACATCAGATATAGAGAGGTTTATGTTAGAAATGTTCATATTGTTTGTTAACAATTGATTAGGAATATCACAATGCTTATCACAGTAAATGGATGAGAAGTAATCAGTGAAGAGATTGGCTATATCAGGCCCTGAGGTACCCCTGTCGCCTCTGTAAAATAGCTCATAAAGGATATTAGCAGTGTTACGCTTTGCATTGACGAATTTCCAGAAATTCTTGGGGCTTTGAGTTGAACAACATAATTATCATAACACACAAGTTTTAATATATCACACTTTTTTTTCGTGCTCCAATATTTACACTAAGCATTCCCATATTTAAATAAAGAATAAAAAACTGAGAAAAAGTACCAGCGGTTTCTGTCCAAGTTGTACTGTAAATGAGCTGTACCATTTCAAAATATAAAAAGAGTAATATTTTAAATGTCAGTATTTTAAGGACAATCTACAGGGTGCTACAAATTCGTGTGCGTACAAAGGGGATATTAAAAATGGTAAGCGATACGAAGATGGATAAATTGAAGCAAAGTTGCGTATTTTGTCGGTTAATAATTTGGTGAAAGAAAATTGTACATATTTCGAATACCTTCGGAGATATCCGGAAAAACCGAAATTTTTAGTTGTGGTTTTTAATGTTTTGGGCTTTTATTTTTGACTTAGAGAAAAATAAAAGACACTTTCTTATAGCCGTTTTTGGTTTTCTAAAAGACATCGGTGTTTGCTTCCAAATTCGACGTTACATTGTTTAGATACTAACCATAAGTCAATTTTTTTAAATGCGGACCTGGAATTTGAAACACAGTGTTAGGGACTTCTATAAGCTTTAGAAATTTAAAGGTTTTTAAAATTTCAACGTTTTATCATATTATTTTAATAAGATTTACCGTTACCATACTCTAGGAAGTAGGTAAGTTTTTAATACATAAGAAGTACCCAATCCAATTTTTATTAGTATTTTATTAATTTTATTAATATAACATGTACCTATATCTTAAGTCCTATGGTTTTTGCCTTAGGTCTAGACAGAAATACTGTAAAACACAAAAATATTGAGGTCTTTTTTCTTACAAAATATCAAATATCAGTACTGTATGAGGAAAAATAGACGGATTGTTCAAGTCAAAAATATTTTTTTTTTAGTTTGGCTCCATGTGTTCAGGAACGTAATGATATAAAAATAAATTTGGAAAAATGTGGGATTAGATGACAAAACGTTAAAATTTAAAAATAAATAAAAAAATAATAAAGCAAAATGTGGTGGTTATTAAAAATTTAATTTATTGATAGTCGCTATCCCTATACTATAGTGAAATTTAAATATTCAAAAAAACTTATAAAAATGTGTTGGAAACTTAGAAATATAATTTTGCAACCTACCAATGGAGACCAAATACAATTCCTATTTCCCATTTTTAAGTTTCTAAGATTCATAGGATCCGCTCCAAATTATAATTCTAAAACAAGACGAGTGGAAAACAATCGTATCTTTTTATTTTTGGGTTCTTGTATATTGGCATTAGCATGTTTTTCTACCATCGAGGGAATCCGAACATTATGGTCACTAGAAAAGGACCTAGCAGTTTTTAATTTAATATTCTCCTTAAATTCGATTCTAAGTCTTGTTGGTCTAATATTTGTCTTTTTCAATTCCTATCTAAATAGTAGGACTTGGGAGAATTTTTTTTTTGAAATTTTTAATTTGGAACGAGATTTGAACTTGCATCATCCTTGTCGCGTAACAAAATCCCTTTTTATCTTTAATAGACAATATCTTTTTATAACATTACTCTTCGTGATTCTGTTAGGAAATGTAATAGATCTTTCTGTAAAATTCTTGAATTGTAAACTTCAAGACTTTATTTTGTTTGGGACAAACTCTTTGTTTGCCAATACGGCAGCTTTAAATAACTACTGGATTGGGGCAACTGCATTGTACTTTAGATGTAAATTAATTAATATCAAGCAAATACTCAATTCGTCCTCGGAAGGATATACAAAACGTATAATAGTTTCTAAAAATGTGTATATAGCAATAGCTAACACAGTTGATTTTTTAAACAAACTGGTTGGAATATTTCTTCTTTTAATGATTTTTATTAATTCAACTCAAGTTTTGTGGATTTGGTATGCCATCTTTCTGAAAAAATTTTTGAGTTATTATGAGCTTAGTATGGTTTTCATCTATACTTCCTTTGTAATGGTAAGTTTATCTAACCAAGTATAAAAAAACATTAGGTCAGTGGCGGTTCGCGGTCTTAAAAAATGGTGAAGAGCTAGGTATAGTGCGGGTACTTACACAAACATTGACTAAAAAGTCGTGTAACAAAACGTCTCTCTTATCCTCATCTGTCGAGCGACTGAATGGAGATTCCAACAAATTACAAACTATGTCATTAATTGGGTTCATTTTTAAAACACAGAATTAAGTAGGTACGTACACTACTAAATTAACTGAAAAATAAAAACAAAACTTTTTATCTCACATTAAATCACGTGAAAACGATATCTATAACCGTAAGTTTCGCGAAACCTCAAAATAAATACCTTAAGGTTAGGCGAACCAATGCTAAAACAATGGTGCATACGACTAATCTATTTTTAAATTGCCCTTCATCATAATACAAATTGTTACATGCTGTTTGCATGACTGACGTCACGTAACCATAGCGACGGTGAATATCAAAGTCATGTTGGGCGTTGGGTCTTCTCTTATTTTCAACTAACGGACACGGCCGGCTGGGACGCACCAAAATGCACGAGTGTTTATAATTATTGTCCATCGGAGTTAACCGTGGCCCGATTATGCATAGCTACATTCAGATTAAATTAATATTATTGATTCGATCATAATTATTTTTTAAGAGCCAAAATGGTATCTGTATTGGTACATTAATATTTTTAATTTTGTTGAAAAACTTTCCTCCTGGTTTTATTTTTTTTGGTGAAGAGCCGCTTCACCTACTTCACCTGACGAGCCGCCACTGCATTAGGTAAATCTATAATTGTTTTATAATGGAATGCTAATCCAAATGGGCGATAGGTAATTCTTCATATGAACACAGGTCCGCACCCGCTTGATTTTTAAGATACAGGATGTTTAAATTTAAAAAACCATAATTTTTTTCCCGACATTTCGAAAAAAATTTTGGTATTTGCGAAGCACGCATGAAATACATTTTTTTTTCAGGATAAAGGTTTTTTAAATTTTCATCAGTAGCATCCCTGTTAACATTCCCTGAAATACTTTTAATAAAAAAAAATAATACTTCATTGATTTAAAAAAATATATTATATTTAAATCTTCTCCTAGAAATCGTCTCTTAACTTGATTTAGTCAGACGGACGTTTTTCGATTTCAAGGAATGCATTTTTTATTTTTTATTTTTAAAAACATATCTGTTTTAAACAAAAAAAACATTAATAAAAAATTATTAACTGTTGTTAATTGCTAATGTCCGCCTCCTGTAAATATGCGCGCTTCAGCCCTGCTTCTCATCGACTCGCGTACTCTTCGGAAAATTCCTGGGGTATTCCTTACAGGAATTCCTATAGCTTCACAGGAAACTTTTACGCGGTTGAATTGATTGACTGTAAAGCAAGATTTTAAGATGTCCCTCAAAAAAATTCAAAACTGTTTAGGTCTGGGGATCTAGCTGGACATGACTCTGTTCCCCCACAACCTATCCAGCGATTATTAAAGTTTTGTTCTAAATATTCACATTTTAGCGCTTGGTGCGCGGCGCAGGTGCACCGTCGTACATAAACACAGGAACATCTTCCAATAAATTTGGCCAATTATCTTCAAGAAACTGGCAATAATAATCGTAGGATAGGTGGGGGTCAGCTAGATTTCCAGACCAAAACAGTTTGGTTTTTTTTTTCGGTACATCTTCAGACCTTGGTTTACAGTCAACCAATTCAAACCGAGGAAGAATTGCGAACCCGCATAATTTCCTGTGAAGCCATAAGAAATCCTGTAAGAAATACTCCAGAAATTTTCCGAAAATTACGCGAGTCGATGAGAAGAAGGGCTGAAGAATATTACAGAAGGAGGACATTTTCAACAGTTAAATTAATATAGTTGCTCGCTTGCTGCTAATTTTTCTCTACTTAATTTTTTTTTTGTTAGTTACTGAAAATCCATGTACTGTAGTTGGACTGGCAGGATCGCCATGTAAGGTAACTACTTGGTTCGATGAAGTAAAACACTTATTTTACTGGTTAGGTATAAAAAGGGTATATTTGTTACTTTTAGTTACATTATATCTAACTATAATTAAACCTTATCTAACCTAATAAAAGCTTATTAACTATATCACAGTCAGTCTTATTTATACTACGTACTAACCTTAAACTACGTTAATAACCTTTGGTTTAGAAGGAAATATTATTGTTATAAGTATTAAGAGTGATTACCACATCACGTCTGACAATGACTATAACCCCTGACTTAACCTTGTTATGGCGTTCAACGTTAAGCAGTAACTAATAACAACAATATTAAACAATTTAATAATAAAGGCAAAATAATGGATTTGGTAATTCTACCATAATGTCCTTATTTTTACCCTACACAGATAGTTGTAAGTTCTTAAACAATAGAGGTTAATTATAAATATCGGGTGTTTCAGAATAAAATGCTGATCTTTAACGGTGTGAATCCTTAGGTGATTTTAAGAAAAAAAGTTCAAATTAACATATATCCTTTGGATCAACAATCAACTTTCGAACTACAGGGCGTTAAATTTTAAGAAAAAAATCGTTTTTCTATCATAACTTTAACAACCTTCTAGATATTTTTATGAATTTTTCACACATGCCCTCTAAGCATCAATAGCCATTTTTTTGTGTAGAAAAATTTTAAAATTTTTTAACCAGTGGCGTCTTAAAAGGGTCTGAACTAGACATTTTGGAAAAATATTATGTACGCCACTACTTTTTCTCAAGATAACTTTTCTTTCTAATATCACCTAAGGATTCACACCGTTAAGGATCAACATCTTATTTAGAAACACCCGATATTTATAATTAACCTCTATCACTTAAAAACTGATAACTATCTGGAACAAAAAAAAAATAAATTAAGTAGAGAAAAATTAGCAGCAAGCGAACAACTATATTAATTTAAACACAAACACCCGATATAATTTTTTTTTAATCTGGCGTTTTTTTGATTAAAACTATTTTAGAAAATGATGAACAGGGGTGCCACTGATGAGAATTTAAAAATCCTTTATCCTGGAAAAAATGTATTTTCATGCGTACTTGGCATGTACCAAAATTGAAAAAAAAATACAAGGCGGTCTTAGAGATATTGGGAAAATTTTTTTTTTTAAATTTAACCCTGCGTTACCCGCGGGTCTTAAAATCACAGTGTTACTCGCAGGTGAGCGTTGTGCTCACTTGTCGTATTCGTGTGAAATAAAAAATATCTTTCGCTGGAAAAAAAGTATGTTTGTTTGCTAATACAATATTTTATTTTGAAAATTAAGAGTTTACATAAAATGGAACTAAATATTTACATAAATTCTAAACGGGCGTGCATAAATTTAAACTTAAAAAAAAAAAATTAAAATCACTTAGGTATACTTGTACTCAATACAACTGCTGAGGATTAGATGGACGCGCTGGTTGATTAGTGCAGAACTCTAACTGTAGTGATGAAAAAAATAAAAAGGTGAGCGCCGCGCTCATCCCGCGTGTAACGCAGGGTTAAGCATCTTGTATCTGTATTTATAGTCATATAAAGAATTATTCTTAAACTATTATCACCCCTTCGTAAAAATAAATATAAATAAAGCATTCAATTATAAAACACCTGGTATATCTACCATACAACCCAAAATAGTTATTTACCTAACAAGTGCGGAAAGTAGTACTTTTCCGCACGCGGCAGGCAAGCCGTCAAGGGCGGAAAAGACACTTTCCGCATCTGTTAGGTACAAAAGTTTTCCTACGATCGATATAGTTTTCAGATAAACGTCAATTAGGTGCGTAATAATATACTGTAATTACAAAAATTATTGAGCTTCTGGCAGAAAAAATATTTATTTCACTTTATTGAGTGTTTTAGATAAGGTATTCATTAATTTAACAAATCGTGCGGAAAAGTTACTAGTGCTAGTAATCCTGAAAAATTACTTTTCCGCACGATTTACATATAAACACATATTTACATTCTAAATATTACAAAAAAAGTGTGGTAAAGTAATAATTGTGCGGGAAAGTAAAATCATGCCGAAAAGTGGTACTTTCCGCACGATAAATCGTGCCGAAAACTAACTTTTCCCCACGATCGGATCGTAGGAAAAATGTTTAAAAGGGTTCTTGCTTTTTCTAGTGACCGCATTCTTAATATATAATTTATCGATGTATCATCCATTCGTCAGTATCAATCAATGTTCAGTTTTGACACACTTGAAATGAACGACAATAAATATGGTTATTAGTCGAGCACTTCGTCTGTGTCCTTTCATCAAGTTTGTTGCTTAAATAAGTACACCTCAGTACTGTTCATTGAATTTTAAGGTGATATTAATTTTTATTAAGTACTAATCTTTCGAAAATTAAAAACTAACTTTATACCTGATGATAGCACACAGAAAACGAAACGTCGAACTCTAAATTTCTTAACGTTTACGAGATTAGGAAAATTCAAAACACTAAACACTGCTTAAAGCAGTTTAAAGTTACTCCTTTCTTTTGTCAGATCCTAGCTCTACTGATGAGCCATAATATGGCGAAACGCGTGTAGGGATGAATCTGACGAAATATCATCAAATCAAATCAAAAAAGCTTTATTGTCTAAGACAATGTCTTGTTGACAAAGCAAAAAAAGTTTAACAATAAATAATACACACCTCTATACTCTTATACCTATTCTAAAATACAAAATAAAAATTTAAACAGAAACTACAGCTACATTTTGGAACGTACTACATATAGTTCTAAAAGTCGTGTCATTAGTAAACATAGAGTTAAACGAAAAATGTAAAATTAACACCGAAAAGTACAAAGGAAAAATTTACGCTGTAAAACAAATAATGCTTATTGCATGCTATGCATCTATACAGTACCTAAAGGAAAGTCAATAGTATCATCAAAAAACTCGCCCAGTGTATAGTAGGATTTAGTTATAAGAATATTCTTAAGTTTCCCCCGGAACTTTCTTTCACACTGGATTTTAAAAAATCCTTCTAGGAGGTGGTTAAAGATTCTTTTACTCTGATACACAATACTCTTATATACGTGAGTAGAGGTAGGTATAGGTAAATTAAGATTAAACGCTTGACGCATATTATATGCCGAGCCCGCTTCCAATTCATCCCTATGCTTTTTAAAAACCAAACAGGATGATTCTAACAAAAACATCAAAGTTAAAATTATATTATTAATTTTAAAAAGGGCCTAAACGAGTCTCTAAATCCAATCCTGAACATGTACCGCAAAGCTCTCTTCTGTAAAATAAACATAAAATTAAACAAATACTGAGAATAACTACCCCAAAATGAAATACCATAACGCAATAAGCGGGACTCTATTAACGCAAAATATGCATTACGAACTATGGATCCATCCAGCTCGTCGGCAATAACTCTCATGGCAAAACAGCCTGAAGCAACTTTCTTCCTAAGTTGTAAGACATGTGAATCAAATTTGAGTTTATTGTCAATATACAGCCCTAAAAATTTAGTTTCGCTTTGCTTTGCAATGGGTTGTCCCGCTATGGAAATGGTACTAAATTGACATTTAAACTGTATAATATTCGTTTTAGAAATATTACAGGACAATCCATTTGCATTTATTCAATCTTTAAACTTCTATAGATTTTCAGAAACATCCAATTCCAATTGCTCAGTGTCTCTGTATGTCCATAAAATTGTGGCATCATCAGCGAACAAGGTGAGAGAACCCTCTTGATATCAACTTTATCAAGATCATTAATGTAAATTTAAAAAAGCAGTGGCCCCAAAACAGAGCCCTGCGGTACGCCATATGAAATTGTCCGCTGTTCCGAGAATGCATTCTTAAAGTTAACACTCTCTGGAGGCGAGCACCTAAGTATGATTCAAACCACGCCATTAAGCTCCCCCTGATGCCATACTTCTCACGCTTCCAAAGTAGTATTCTGTGACAAACACAATCAAAAGCCTTCGAAAAGTCACAGAATACCGCTGCGGCAACATCACTCTTATTAAGTCCCAAATATAGTTTCTCCAAAAAAGAAAAAATAGCATCACCGTTATTCCTAGCCTCCCTAAAACCAAACTGTTCATCAGAGAGCAAATTAAACCTAAGCAGAAAACTCTGAACACGTTTCTTCACTAACGTTTCAACAATCTTTGAAAGGGTGGGCAACAGTGAAATTGGTCGAAAGTTTGTTGGCAAATTGTGATTTCCCCCTTTAAATATAGGCAATACGGTCGTCATTTTCAAACATGAAGGGAAAATGCCTGATTGAAAATAATGGTTTATTGCACTTGAAAATGCATCCAGTGCTTTAATGGGTAATAGCAGAAATATCCTAAGTGACACATCATTGCAGCCCTTAGAGTCTCTACTTTTAAGAATATTGAATGTATCCCTTATCTCCTCGGGAGTTGTAGGAGTGAGAAAAAATGAGTCAAGAACAGAAATATTTCTCAAGTAAATTCGTGGGTCAACCTCCGTTGCAATTCCGTCACACAAATTCTGAGCTATAGAGCAATAAAAATTATTAATTTCGTCCGGCCCCAAATCGGAGTCCACACCCACACTACTACTACACCCAACTCTCAAATCATTCACAACCTTCCATGTTTCCTTCTAAACGTTTCTAGATTGAATAATCCTTTTTTTTTATAGTAATTTTGTTTTGCCGCCTTTATAACTCTTCTATAAACAGTACGATAGGTATTGAAAGAGCGTACAAAGAACTCACTATCAATATAAAATTTTCGGAGATAATGTATAGAACGCATGTTCCGAGCTGAAATCCTTAAGCCCTTTGTAAACCATGGTTTTTTATTTCTTTGTTTTAATGATCTATTTGGAAACGACAAATTAAACACTCGAACCAGTAGCGAGTGAAAAGCCTCAAAAGGGTCTATAGAGCTTTGAATCTGAGTCCATTCAATATTTCTTAAAAACGCCTTGAAACAACAGGCTCGCTGTACTGGGGGTCGCTTACGGGTTATGGCTTTCTGATGAGTTCTAACAAGAACGAAACAGCCTGTCAGTGTCTACCTGTGCCCCAGGAATTCCATTACCTTTGGCGTCCCTGTGTACTTTAATGCAAACGATAGACGCACTACTCTGTCCGCTTGCCGCTAAGCTTCTTTTCTTTATGTAATCTATTAAAGTTGCAGAATTTGCTGTCATTCTGGTGAGTTATAAAACATGCATATCTAAACCATTAGAACGGAATATGTCCAATAGGTATTGTCTAGCTATAGATTCAGCGTCTAAAAAATTTACATTTATGTCATGAATTTGTTTACATGATAAAGGATCCGGGTTAGGGGGGTTGAATAAATAATCATGTCTGATAATGACATTTACGTTACAGTCAAAGTTGCCTGGTTAATTAATTATTGTTAAATATCTTTGTGAATCCTACAAAAAGTGGTAGTACCTACGCCAATGACTCAAATACATATTAAATATATTTACTTTATTGTGGCTAAATATGCTCTTTAGCTTATTAAATAACGATCCATAGATGACAAAGGGACGATCACATTTAATTACACACATTACCTAAATGAATTTCAAAAAAGATGTAGCGGATAAAGCACATTTGTTTGTTAACGATAAAATAAAAGTTAACGTTTAGTTGTAATTTTTTACTCAGTGAAATGTATAGGTAGGGAAATGCGAAAGAAATTAATAATTTTTAATAACCCCTTATTCTTGCTTTAATTTACTAATGGATTAACGTAAAAAAATATATCTTTGAGGATTATATCCCTTAAAAGTCAAGTGATAATAGGTAAATACATGATTTATTTCGCTTTATTATTAGCATCAAAAATGTTTATGATACGCAAAATTATTATAGTTAATTTTTTTAATATAATAACTATTCAGATATTATACAGTGTATCCCAAATTTGTTGGTTGTTATTCGAGTTAATAATAATAATAATAATATTAATAATAATAATAAGAATAATAATAATAATAATAATAATAATAATAATAATAATAATAATAATAATAATAATAATAATAATAATAATAATAATAATAATAATAATAATAATAATAATAATAATAATAATAATAATAATAATAATAATAATAATAATAATAATAATAATAATAATAATACTAATAAAGCAGAATGTGGTGGTTATTAAAAATTTAATTCATTGATGGTCGCTATCCCTATACTATAGTGAAATTTAAATATTCAAAAAACTTTTAAAAATGTGTTGGAAACTTAGAAATATAATATTGCAACCTACCAATGGAGACCAAATACAATTTCTATTTTCCATTTTTAAGTTTCTAAGATTCATAGGATCCGCTCCAAATTATAATTCCAAAACAAGACGAATGGAAAACAATTGTTTTTTTTTATTTTTGGGTTCTTGTATATTGGCATTAGCATGTTTTTCTACCATCGAGGGAATCCGAACATCATGGTTACTACGAAAGAACCAAGTAGTTTTTAATTTAATATTCTCTCTAAATTCGACTATTTGTCTTGTTGGTCTAATATTTGTCTTTCTCAATTGCTATCTAAATAGTAGGACTTGGGAGAATTTTTTTTTTGAAATTTTTAATTTGGAACGAAATTTGAACTTGCATCATCCTTGTCGCTCAACAAAATCCCTTTTTATCTTTAATAGACAATATCTTTTTATAACATTACTCTTTGTTATTCTACTAGGAAATGTAATAGATGTTTCTGTAAAATTCTTGAATTCTGAACCTCAAGATTTAATTGTGTATGGGACAAACACTTTGTTTACGCATACGGCAGCATTAAATAACTACTGGATTGGGGCAACTGCATTGTACTTTAGGATTAAATTAATTAATATCAAGCAGATACTCAATTGCAATTCGTCCTCGGAGGGATATACAAAATGTATAATAATTTCTAAAAATTTGTATATGGCAATTGCTAACACAGTTGATCTTTTAAACAAACTGGTTGGAATATTTCTTCTTTTAATGACTTTTATTAATTTAATTCAAGTTTTGTGGACTTGGTATAGCATCTTTCTGGAAAATGATTCGAATTCTTATGATCTTAGTATGGTTTCCATCTATACTTGCTTTTTAATGGTAAGTTTATCTAACAAAAGCCCAAGTTTAAAAAAACATTAGGTAAATCTATAATACAGGATGTTTCATAATTGAATGCTAATCCGTAAGGGCGATAATACTTGGATGATTTTAAAAATAATTCTTCATATGAACATAGGTCCACACTCGCTTTATTTTAAAGATACAGGGTGTTTAAATAAAAAAAATAATTCCCAATATTTCTTAAATCGCTTTGTATTTTTTTTCAGTTTTGGTAGGGTAGAGTGGGGCAGGTTCGGACACTTTTTTTAAGGCGATTTTTTACGTTTGATTTAGCAACAGGCATTTTTCTAAGGATTCTAATAAAATATTTTTAAACTAATAACATAGCAGTTTAATAAAAAAAAAACGTTCACAGTTTTTTGTAAAAAGGTTAAATAAAAAAAGTTGCATTTGTCCGAAGGTGCCCTATGGTTGGGCAGTTTTGGGACACGCATGGGGTAGGTTCGAACATCTACTTTATAAATAATCTTTCTTTTCAAAAGTATATTTTTAATATTTTAACGTTAAACGTTAAACGTTAAACTTAACACAAAGCGTATGATCAAATGAACTTTGTTATCCTCACCTAGTAAAATTAACATACTCTTTGAAAAGTTTTTTTCAATAAAGCCATCAAAAACGGCAACTTATTTTAAATTTAAAGAATTAAATTTTAGGAAACTAGCCAGGCGAGTATTTCCAGCAATAGAAGTTGGTCTGGGCAGTTTTGCCTCTATGTTACATCTTGCGATGGTTGAAATATCATCCACAGTGGGAAAGTGGAAACGGTTGTGCGAATGTCTTAAATATTTTACAACAAACTCACCATATTCTTCAAGCTGTATCACTTGCCCAACATGATAAAAAAAACTGTTTTTTTCGTGGGAAATATGTAAATAAATAATAAGTGGGGCACCTCCGGACAGTCAGAATGTATCCCACACTATACTGTCCGGATGTACCCCACATGCACGAAATATAAACAACCTAATAAATCTAAAAATAATGCGTTGCCGATGCTTGAAGTATAGGTTATGTGCTGTAAAAATATTATACCTACTTTTTACGTATGCCACTTTAAAATCAAAAAATTGCAACACCAAATAGTGCAAAAGCTTACGAATAGATGAACATATTACTTACTTGAGGCCACTGTTTATTATTTTTGATAATAACTTTTAAATTACGTTAACTACCAGCCCACAATTTCGCGACATGGCGTGAAATAAGCACTGCTACCGACTGGTAAAATACCGAATCACGTTTCGGTTTGGAAGGCCTTCAAATCGTCCGGAGGTGCCCCATGTCCGAACCTGCCCCACTCTACCCTACATGCGAAGTAAGCATAAAATTTTTTTTTTCAGGATAAAGGCTTTTTAAATTTTTATCAGTGACGTCCCTGTTAACATTCCCTAAAATACTTTTAATCAAAAAAATAATACCTACGCCACTGATTTAAAAAAAAGTATTATTTTATAATTAGCCTCTATATATTCTCATAGAAATGGCATCTTGACTTATTTTTGATCAGGCAGACGGGTTTCGTTTTAAAATATTAAATAAAAAAATAAATACGCATAAGAATACATTTTTTATTTTTTAACACTTAGTAACTATTTTGAACAAAAAAACATTAAATTAACTAGAGAAAATTTAGCGGCAAGCGGACAACTACATTAAATTAACTGTTGAAAATTCTCATTGACTCGCGAACTCTTCGGAATATTCCTGGAGTATTTCTTATAGCTTCACAGCCCCCCCCCCCCCCCCCCCGAGCCTAGGAGCTCGGGTCTAAAAGTCTAATTGCAACCTAATTTCTTGTCTCACGCTTGGATCGTTGATTTAAATTTTTAAATAAAGTACTCTTGGCTTAGATTACAATGGTCTTGTAGGAAACGTTTAGTTTTTAAACTTTTCCTTCTAAAAGTCCTGTTTTATATAGAGATTAAGATTTCAGACGCATGTCGTTTTAGTTATTGATGTATGATGCAATTTTATAGGAAAACGAGTAAAAAGAATAATATTTTATAGTATTTTTCTATTATATACTTGTCTGTTCCGTTTTCCTTTTTTTAGAGCTATTTTAAATCAGCAAAAATATATCCCAATGCCATAAAATATTTTTACAAAAACAAAAATATGAAAAAATAGCTATTTTACTTTAGGAAATAATCGACCGTTACCATACATAAATGCGACCCATAAAAGTTTTCACTATTTTGAATAAAATTTTTGCCTGTTATACATTTTTAATTTTTTTACTATCGCCTGCGGCGCAATTTTTGAAGTAGATTTGCTTGCTTGCGACCTTCATGGTTTCTCCTTTTCCCAAACCGATATCGCGACTTCGCTACCGAATTATTTTGAATTATACCTAATCAATAGCTTTAACGAATTTCCTTTTTAAAGTGACTTTTTTAATTAATAGAAAAAAAATTAATCGACACATTTTAAACTAAGTACTAAATAAAATTGTCATAATTGTCATATATTTTTCCGATTTTTAAAGCAATAATTTTTCTCTGCATCGCGTTGTCCCCCTATTAAGCCATAGAATATCCAGCGAAAAAAATATTGCTCCCCCCCCCCCTGAAATAACTTCATCGAACACACATACAGCTAAAATGTTATTAAAGTCAAAATTTAGAAAATTACTCTTTTGATTTCAGTTTAGTCAGTTTTGCCTGATGTTCTGCTGTGACGTAACCATGCGAGCTGCAGAAAATCTTCTGGTTACCTGTTACAATCTTCAGGAGAAATATCACTCGTCTTCAATTGAATACAAGGAACTCGAGAACTTTGCGAATAAATTAATAAACAGGAAGATAAAGTTCACTGCAGCGAATTATTTCGACATCAATAGAAGCACCATGTTTGGACTATTTTGGAATATCACTACATGTTTTATAGCACTAGTTCAATTTGATACTGCCAAACCTAAATCATCACCAACTACGTAAATAATTATTGATAGATGTCAGTGGCGGCTCAATCCCACAGTAAATAACAGTAAAAACGATATCTATAACCGTAAGTTACGCGAAGCCTCAAAAATAAATACCCGTACGTCCCGAACCTATGATAAAATAATGATATACGACTGATCTATTTTCAAATTGCACTTCTTTAAATGCAAATTTATTCATGCTGCCGCGTGACGTCTCACGTTTCGGACACCAGTGAAGTCACGTAACCATAGCGACGAGAAAACAAAACCGCTTGACTGGATGGCTCTGTTTGCCTTCCAATGCTGTTGAGTAGAGAACACGGCGGTCGACTGGGGCGTGCCAAAATGCACGAGATTATATAATTATTGTCCATCGGAGTTAACCGTGGCCCTATTATGCATAGCTATATTCGGATTAAATTAATATTATTAATTCGAACATAATTATTTTTTAAGGGCTAAAATGGTAGCTATATTGGTACATTAATATTTAATATTGTCGAAAACATTTCCTCCTGGTTTTATTTATTTTTGTTGGTGAAGGGCCCCTTCACCTACTTCACCTGACGAGCCGCCACTGGTAGATGTATTTTTTTTATGAAAATAATGTCATTGTAGCAATTTCACAATGCCACTGTTAAATGTAAATTTTAATAGGTTTAGTCAGACGTTAAACTATATCTTGCCATCTTCATCTATCCAGACTACAATAACTTATTGAAGATGATTATATTTGATTTTAACTGTTAGTACTATAAATTTGGTTAAAGCGACTACAAAAAGGTTAGCGTAAGGTCGTTCCTCGGACAAAAAATATTTAAGAGAAGGAAATGACATTTCCCCAGTAAGTAATTTTGTTATTTATGCTTAGCCCAATAGATCAGGTTATTGAATTCATGAAATGAACGACAAAGATTTTTCAAAAACATCATGATACATTATACTTCTGCGATGGTTGTCTTAGGCCCATTATATCAATTTTCGGGTAATTTTACTACCCAGATCATTTATATCAAAACAATTATATCAACGGTGGTTTCTTTAGAAAAAACCTTGCTGATACAGTTACCGGGGAGATGGATATAACTGGCCTAATTTGCTTTATTTTACCCTTAGCTTAAATGTTATATAAAAAAATTATTGTATACATATCTTTACGCTGACTGACACCATCAACAGATCAAAAAATCGATAAATTTGGTACGAGTGTTATGAAATAGTATATTACGTATTAAGTGTGGTAAAAGCAAATTACGCACGAAAGGAAAAATTGCGAACGAGCCGCGTAGCGGCGAGTGCGGTAATTACATGAGTGCGTAATTCCTCTAGAACACGCAATACTTTTTCTACGACTCTTACTAATAAATAAAGCTCGGATTATAGGCATATTGCCTTTTTTTGCCTATTCTAGGTGCTTTTTGTATATTTTGCCTTTTTCGGTAAACTCGGCCTTTTTGTGCCTTTTTTGAAATTTTATGTTACCAACTCTTGATATTATTCATATTACTATTATTAAACCATTCTAAAATAAAATTTTGGCTAGTAATAAAATATTAATGGTTTGTTTGATAATTAAGAGGCTTAACTATTGGGATATCCCTAAATCTTTGACCACCTTTTATAATAGATTAATAAACAATACCTTTCAGTTGTACAGACGGTTACTGTATCAGAGTTTAGTTTTGTTGCGTATGCCGAAAAGTAAAGATTACTCATTTTAAAAAGTTTTAGATGTTTTGTGAGTTTGTTTAGTAAGATGACTTCTAAGTTAAGTGCATGGATTCGACCATATACGGAAATTTCTCTAGAAGGAGATGGAACATTTTGTAAACCGTGCGGCAAAATTAAATCAGCACCTGGCTGGAAGTATTGGTCAATTAATTTCTAAAAAAATGAAACTTATAAACTTAACAAAAATGAAGGTTTCTCGTTTTTATCTGATGTTGCTAAAGTTTTCAATGGGATATTTTCCGAAGAATTACACATTGAGCCAGATTTATTATTCGCTCTTAAATATGCTCCAATTACATCTGTCGATGTAGAGCGTTAATTTTACATGTTAAAATTAATTTTAAGTGATAGAAGGCAGAGGTTTAAAACAAGAAATATAGAAAAGCACTTAGTTGTAGATATTACTGATAAAATTGTAAGTGGATAAAATGTTTAATTATTAATTAACAATTATTTAGTTATGTAAATATATTTGTGTTAAGTTAATACACTTTGTATAATAAAAAAATATTAATAAATAACTTAATATTAATAACGATAGAGTTAAAGGCATTTGCCTAAATTGCCTATATGTTAAGATTTTTGCCTTTTTCAATACAAAAAATTGTCTATATAAGCGCCTTTTTCTTCAATTTTTGTTGCCTATAAATCCGAGCTTAACTAATAAATTAAAGATCGGTTTATAATTTATAAAGAATCGATTTGAACTTCAAACAAAGGTTTTTTTTTTCCATACAATTATATTTAATGATATTCAAAAGATCAATAAGAAAAATATGCCAAAACAGAGCACATCATGTTCGAATGTTATGCGAAAGAGATTTGGCAAGTGTAAAAACTTGGGGGTATATTCCAATTTGTATTTAAAATCAGATGTGCTATTGGTATGCAAAGTGTTTGAACAATTTTTCGATAAATACTTAAAAGTTTATAAATTAAATCCTGCTCAATATCACATTCTACCAAATTTAAGTTTTGATTGTATGTTTCGCATGACCAAGGTAGAGTTAGAGCTTTTGACCGATATAATATAATTCATTTTTTCAAAGAGGTAATTATGGCGATATAAGTCAGTGTACAAAAAGAAAGCATATTGCCAATAATTCCCACTTACAAAACTATGATCCCCAGTAAACCATCTTCATATGTATCGAAAAGTATTTTTTCTACTGACGTTTTATAATAACCTCTTTTTGATTGTCATTATGATTTTTTAATAACCTCCTTTTAGGCGCAGCGGGCTTAAAAATTTTTTAAGCACGTTACCAGGAACAACGTGCTTAAAAGTAACAAGTATAAACACAGACTATAGTTTTACCTATTTATTATAAATATTAACAGTACAGTTACTTATATTATTAAAATGAATGCTGGGGTAACCTAAAACAGTTCGTTGAGATATTTCTCTTTGTAAAATTAATAAGGAATTTGAACTTTGAACAGTAATAGAATCTGCAACAGCAATATCAATTAAACCCATGCCACTAGTAGAGCTGGTAGAACACTCGGATTCATTACATTTAACACGTTTGTTGTTAGCGTCCAAAGATTTTTGACCAAGAATTTTTTCGGAAATTTTTTTTTTATTTTCTAAAGAATCTTCTATATACCCCTCAGCCACGGTATTTGACTGCCAACCTCCATGTCGCTTTAGCATCAATATATCCGCTCCAGAGTCAACTAAAAAAGTTGCTGAAGATCGTCGAAAGCAGTGGCCTGTATATTCTTTAGCGTTTGGAAGCTCCAAGAACTCAGCTATTTTCTTTGGTGTTGCTTCAATGGTATTAATACCCACTGAAAATCTGGAACATTTGGAGTTTCTGTATGCGATAAAAAATCTTTCATGGGTTATGTGTGCTGGACGTAACTGCGCCTACTTTCGGAAAATATTCAAGAAGTTGATGCCTGATGCTGATTAGCCTTCGCTAATTACAAAGCTTCTTGCAATATTTGTTTTAGTGTTTGGAATGGATATTTTAATTAAAGACTCCGAAATTTCGATATTATTCATATTTGAATATGTGAGTTCTTCTCTGCGACATGCTCCAGAGATTCCCACAATAAGTATGACTTTGTCCAATAAATAGTTCTTATCGTCTGTTTCTTTGACAAACTTTTCTATTTGTTCTTTAGAAAAAACTTTCGACTTTTTGGGCTTAAACCCCGTAAATTTTCTTTTCAAAAATGCGATTAGGTTTGTAAATGTCTTCATCTCAACATTTTTATTCAAATAAAACATCGTTCGAAGCATTGAGTAAGTACTCCACAAAGTTGATGACTTATAGGCATCGGATAATAGTGAAAAATATGCCAAAGACTTTTTCTGACAAGTTTTTTACCTTTTTTCTACACACCATTTTTTGAATTTTTCGTATGTGCCCTCATACAAATTTCTTGATTTTTGGGGAACAAGGTACACCATTGCGTCATTTTCAATGTCTGAGTCCTCTAAATCACTCATTTTTACTTTTATATTTGTCGCAGTTATTGACAAAAAAATCGAATTTTTTTTTGACAACTGTCGATTTTTTTGACATGAAAGGTGTAAATGAAACATAGGTAATAAAATGTTAGTAAAATTAAGTTTTCTATTATAAAACCTCAGTAGAAAAAATATTGTATACAACTCGTTACGAAACAATGTCTTTTAGTCACTTTGACGTGTTGTCCAACTCGGCTTCGCCTCGTAGGACAATTCACGTCGCGTGCCTAAAAGACACTCATTTCGCAACTAATTGTATAAATAGCTATTTTTACGATTACAATATTTATCTTTTTGATCGAAAAGTAAAAATAAGTATGAAGGTAATTCAAATAAACTACTTGTAACCACTCGAAAAAAACTTACTATTTTACGTACGTAGTTACAAGAACTTACTTTCAGTAGCCAGATGTTTTAAACAGTGATATTTGAGGGGTCTAGTTCCAAACTGTACAATATTCACTTTAAAGAAATTTCCAGAAAACGAAAAAAACCTCTAAATTAAATGTTATTCCTTTTTTTTTAACTTTAAGTATTCTTTTGAGATGTAGTCATTATCTATAGACATTTTGTGAAGTCATAGAAAAAAAAAAGTTTTTCTTGGCAAAAATATTTACAAAAAATAAATGGAGATTGTACGTTATGAACCTTAGATTGTTCACTTTGAAAATAAAATAATGCTTTTTCCGTTGAATAGACTTTCGAAGAATAAAGATAATAAAATTATTTCGAGTTATAACCTGTCAAAATAACGACTTTAGCGCAAAAGAAATATAGCTCACTTTGAAAGTAAGTGCATAATAAGGTATTATTATGTATTGGAGATTGTACGTTTTGCTTTAATTGACGAATTAGGAGATTGTACAGTTTGAAACTAAAATATTGTTGGAGATTGTACGGTATGGAACTAAGCTAAATATTTTAGACCAAAAATAAACTGGAGAATAACAGTTTTGGTACAAAATGATGGTTTATTGTAATTCAGCGCTAAAAATTACATCTGAAGCGCCATCTATCACATTTTTGTTAAAAACTGGAGATTGTACACTTTGGAACTAGACCCCTCATTTAAGTAATAAATTATTATTATTATTATTATTATTATTATTATTATTATTATTATTATTATTATTATTATTATTATTATTATTATTATTATTATTATTGTATATTTATAAATGTTTAAATTACTTAAATTCTATTACCTATAACTGGTGTTTCAATATGGCACACTACAACTTACTAACTCAATTAATTATTCGTGATTAAGATACTTAATAAAAGTATATTAAATAATTAACTTGCGGGGAAAATAAATTTGAAAACATAATACTTTCTAGCGTAAGCTAATATCATCAAAATACCGACAGTTCGCAAAAAAACTAAAATAAGGGTTAAATTTTTAAATTTAACTCGCCAGTAGTATCCAAAGAATAAAATGTCTAATCTGAAAACTGATAATGCCATCTGTAGATAATAAAAAACGGCTATAAAATATTTTATTATTAAGTCAAAATTATTGTAAGGTAGTTACTGAAAATCCATGTTCTGTAGTTGGACTGGCAGGATCGCCATGTAATGTAACTACTCGGTTCGATATGAAAGAGTCATCAAGACGTGTATAAAAAGGTATTTATTTCTATTCTTTCTATCTATTTCTAATTATATTTACAATCAGTCGTAGTTACTTATATACTAAACTTAACCTTAAACTGGTAACCTTAACTCTAAGCTTAACCTATGATTGTATAAATGTTATTGTTATATTTAATGTACAATAACATATTGTTACCTTTAATAGAGGGTTATACCCTCGACTATATCCTCGTTATTGATATCAGGGTAAAGGTAACAATAATATTATACATACCATTAAATATGTACAATTAGGTAAAATAAGGTAAGCCTTATTATTACCCTACATCTCCTGCGGGAGGGGAAAAAAATCTAATATAACTAAATATTTGATTTTTTTGTACGGTAACTTAATTAGGTACCTAATAAAATATATTTGTACGTAAAATTATTTAAAATATTTCTTAACTCTATTCCTATGAACTAACACTTTTACAATTTATTTACATCTTTAACAATCGTTACCTTTTTACTACTTACTTGAATTTATGAATACAATATTATTATATTATTATACGTCCTATTTAATTATAAGTCCTATTAATCCTTGCGTGTCCTCATGTCGCTAGTAACTGTAAATCATTAAGAACTATTTGTCTTACGTTCGAATATCCTTTTCCATTTTTAATAATAGATATTTATTTCTATACCGGTATCTATTATTCATTTTTTTATTTTCAAATGTTTTTTTTTTTTTTAAACATTTGAGCGCTTTTTTCGTCATCGCGAATATTATATTCAATATTCATCACATACGGCATTCGGTTCTTTCAACGAAGCAGTTAAATGCGAAACGCCGATCAAGAATTCCGAACTTTATGTTCCGTATAATTATTGTTCCTGAATTACAGGGCTTTCGACTGTGCACTTAGGGCCAAACGTCGTTCAAGACTCCTGACTCATATAAACAATATTTTTAAAATAGACGAAATTTCCTATGCTGCAGGCATATTTTTTACTTTTGCGCATTTTAATAAATTTAGCTATCGAACAGGACAGAGTTCACAAGAATTATTAGGCCGTTTTACTAACTCTACTACGCCCGGGAGATCAATCCGTTCGTAAGTAAAAGTTTGTTAATGTTACTTCCGCGTCGCGTGTATTCAAAAAATTTTTATTAATTCCATATTACTTTGCGGACAAGCTAAAATACTTGTTATATAATACTATTTGCTATATCTCCTGGTAACATAATACAATTTTCATATTTGTCAACATAGCTATATTTAATTATTTCACAGCGGGCTAGAATTTTAAAATATGATTTTGGTTTTGCCAACATTGGTCTGAGAAAATTTTATTCTCAGTAAAAAAATGAACCAGTATTATATTTACTAGAAAACGAAAACTTAAAATTTTTTAAAATTTATCTTGGAAATATATTTTTTCAAAAAAAAAATCTGGGCCTAATACTCCATTTATTTTATTTTATTTTATTTTCAAAACTTTCAATTACATGAATGTATGTTTTAAATTGTCATCAAATAAATTTCAATGTCAAGTTCGTAAAAATGTTGAACTAATTATTTTTATTTTCTTTCCGGTGTTTATATATTCATGTTTAGTAATAAAATTTTTAAATATAACACTTATAGAAGCTGCTGTGTCAATTAATAATTTTAAAATGGTGCATCTATAGTTGACTTGAATAAAATTAAATTTAAAATTACAGATTTTAAGTTTCCTTTATGCCCTTAAAATTTATCGGCTAATTTGATTGTATGATGTTACCCTCGCAAGTATTCATGAGATATGTACTATTATTTTTATTATTATACCCTTAAAAAAAAAATTTTTACCACGATTTGACGAACTCCTATATTGCGAAAATCTATTATTATTATCAATATTTCGCGAGTTCCCTGCGGGTAAATTTCTTTGTTATTTAAAATTTGGCACGAATTTAAATCAAAATTCCTACTCATGGTTGCTTAATACCTTTCAAAATTTAAATTCTCGAATATAAAATATAGTTAAAATATGTCCCTATTAAATACAATTTTTAAACAATTAAATAAACTTATCTAAATTCTTACTAAATTTTCACCGAGCTGTGCCTCACTGGTGTGTCCTTCCTAAGATTGTGTAGTGCCGTGGTTGCTCCCATAAATAGCGGGACTCCTGAAGATCCATGAGCTAGTCCCCCGTTGCGTACGAGCGGCTTTTGCCTCACCTTCTATTAAGGCCTCACACGTACGTGCTGCTGGGCTGGACTGCTGGTGGCTGCTAACTACATCTTCGCCTGGCGCCGTGGTATCACATTTTTCACATTTTTCACCATCGGCTGACTAGGAAGACTGGACCACTGTTTCTGGACTGGGTGAAGATGGCCTTTTCTCTCCATGCTCTGATTCTTCCCCATCTCTAATATTTTTCACTGGACACTACACTTTAATTACTTTGGAGGATCGCCATTTTTTTTTTCTAAGACTTGTATAAAGTCCTCTGGCAGGATCGCCATGTAAGGTAGTTACTGAAAATCCATGTTCTGTAGTTGGACTGGCAGGATCGCCATGTAATGTAACTACTCGGTTCGATATGAAAGAGTCATCAAGACGTGTATAAAAAGGTATTTATTTCTATTCTTTCTATCTATTTCTAATTATATTTACAATCAGTCGTAGTTACTTATATACTAAACTTAACCTTAAACTGGTAACCTTAACTCTAAGCTTAACCTATGATTGTATAAATGTTATTGTTATATTTAATGTACAATAACATATTGTTACCTTTAATAGAGGGTTATACCCTCGACTATATCCTCGTTATTGATATCAGGGTAAAGGTAACAATAATATTATACATACCATTAAATATGTACAATTAGGTAAAATAAGGTAAGCCTTATTATTACCCTACATTATTATATTTCCGAAGTTATTCGAAATAATTATAATTTCCTTTGGCCAAAGTCCCAAAATACGCAACTTTGCCTCAATTTAACCATCTTCGTATCTCTTACCGTTTTCAAGACTCCCATTTATGCACACGAATTTGTAGCACCCTAAATATCTAATAAATTAAGTTTTAATATGTATTTCACTCGTTTGTTAGTTTTATTTTTAAAAAATCGCTAAGTTGTATTTTAATTTAATGTTTGTGAGATTGTATGTAAATTTAAATAAACAATAAAACTATGGTTGAAATTTCTAATTTAAAAAAATATATCTTTAAAATTGTGGAAATAATTTATAATTAATTCAGACATATATTTAATTAAATATATTTTTCCAGGACATGCTACAAACATGTTCTTGAAATGGAGTTGACTTATTAATACAAACACTACATTTTTTTTTAAATCGACAGTTTGGTAAGAACCACTAAAATCATCAATAAAGTCTCTGTGTAGGCAGATTTATAGCAACACCCTCAACAAAATCCTGAAATAACAGTTTCCGATTCCCCGTGATCAAGGACGGATTGATGTTTTAGCTTATATACCAGCAGTAAAGATTTAAAATGTGAGACATTAATAAGTGTGTAAATTGCCATTATTCGACCAATTCAAACCTTCGAAACTTCAACTTTTAAATGGAAACCCCTTATTTTTATTCGACGTTTAAATTCTATAAAATATTCTCTTTTTAATGACATATCACACTTTATCATTTATTGTTTTAAAAATTGCCGCCTATATATTCCTTTGTTTTTTAAAATGTCCATAACGTTGGTAAAACAGGGTAAGCAGTAAAGAGTAGGCCATGGAAACGTTATATGAAACGTTTATTTTAACCTTCTTTATAATATAAGTTTGACGTGCTTTAGAAAAATGTATCCGTTAAGGCTATTTTATTTACAACCTTTTAAATAAAAAGAACGTGAAATTTCTCGATTTTTTTAAATGACAACCCATCTTTTTTTTATTAGATTCATTAAATTTTCTTTCTAAAGATGTATCACAAATTAATAATTATTTATTAGTTAATAGTAGAAATTAACAAGAAATATCATAAATGTCATTTATAGATCCATATAAGCCGTAAGAAGTTTTGTCAAGACTAGTCTGGTATGCCGTGGAAAAGAAAAACATTATTTATCCTCCTATTAGACCAAAATGTCAAATGGTATTAAATAAAATATATACATAAGACATAACTTTGCTTATACGGGTCTATGGTCTATTTCTTTTCGATTGCGTACGATGACAGAAACCCGTTTTACAATAAAATAATGCAAGAATTTTCATTTTTGACAAGTTGAAAAATTAAGGTTAGGGATTTACGTCATAACTGACATTTTGTTGTTTACTGTTTATAGAGGTTAGAATTTTAAATTAACACTTGTTAAGGCCGCTTTACAGTTTGCAATTTTTTTTTCACGCAAGAAAAGATTGCCCGGGAGTATGCGCAGAACGAGGCTAAGGATCAGCTGGCGCAATTTGTATTGCTTGCAAGAAATATAACTCGGACCGTATTTTTATTGCCATTGCAAGCGCAATTCTGAGGATTTTCTGGTGATTTATGAGACACCAAACTAAATATAAAAATCCCTGACATTTATTTATGTTTTTTCTAACCTATAGCGGGTACGTTTTGTTTTTGTTGGTTTGCTTTCATGTCCTGTAATGATGTTTTGTTAAAATGAATTCACAAAAAGCGCCGGTAAGTCCTAACCAAATGTATTTTTATTTTAATGGTTGGCAAGTGGTACATCACCTACGATCTTGGCAAGTCATTGCACGCTGTAAAACGAAGTGAAATTTTTATTGCCGCAATATTAATTGCTGCAAGACAACTTGCGTGAAAGAAAAATTGCAAACTGTAAAGCGGCCTTTAAGAAGATGAATTTTTAGGTTATGTCACAATGTTTGGCGTTTGGCATGGCCTTCTATATTTTGTCGATAAATCGGACATCCTTTTTGCTTCAACACAAAGTAGGCATAGGTTTACTATTTTATGTTGCAGAAAAATGTGAAATTAACCGATTTTATGTACAGAAAGTTAATAGATTATTTATTTCGTAATATAACTAGAGCTAAAAGTTATTTTTAATTGCTAAAAGGTTTATAATTAGCATATATTTGCTAGAAATCAATCGAACGGAAATGTCTTCTTCTTCTTCTGTGATTTAAAAAAAAGACCTTTAATAAGTTGGCTATGCATTTATGTAGTGTAAGTTGGTCCATGATTTAACCAATTAGGTGAATTTTTGTTCAATTTTTTTTTCTGTCATCGTTCGCAATCGAAAAGAAATAGACCATAGAAATTACGTTTATCATATTTTTTGCTAATTTCTACTATTACCTAATAAATAATTATTAACTTGTGATACACGGTTAGAAAGAAAATTAAATGATAAACTTTTGTATAATAAAATAAAGATGGGTTGCCATTTAAAAAAGAATCTAGAAATTTCGCTTCGTTTTTTTAAAAAACAGGATGTAAATAAAATAGCCCTAACGGAAGTATATTTTTCAAAAAAGTCAATTTTATATTATAAAGCAGGGTGAAATGAACCATTTTAACTTTTCCATGGCCTACGCTTTACCACTTACCTTGTTTTATCAATGTTATGGACATTTTAAAAAACAAAGGAAAATTGATCTAGGCGGCCACTTTTAAAACAAATAATAAAGTGTGACATGTCATTGAAAAGCGAATTTTCTACAGAATGTAATTATCAAATAAAAAATGAGGGGCTTCCATTTAAAAGCTGACTTCACTTCCGATTAAACCGGAAGTGGGTTTAAAGGTTTGAATTGGCCGAAAAATGTCAATTTACAAACTTATTAACCCCTCAAATTTCTAAATCTTTACTTTTAAAATTACGGAAAAAATTTCTTGTGGCTTTCTTGTATTACCCGGTATGGCCATTTTTGTTTGGTTTAGTTTTATTTAATGTTTTGTTATATTTAACTTATCAGTTATAATTTATTTTATCTTGAATTTAAACGTTTAAAAAAGTGACATACATACAGTGTGTCCACGGATTGACTATCGAAGAGGAAAAACTTTTTTATTTGTGGGTTTATGAAAAAAAGTTATTTTTCATAAAAACTCCTGCTTGTTCTCAAACGACCAAAAAGCATATTATTTATTCAAATTTATATACCGGGTGTTCATAATTTAGAAAAATATAAAAAAAGCTAAGAACAAAGTACCCTTATGTGTAAAGATAGGATAAAAAGTAATTAGTAAAAGCTGTTGTGGTTGAAAACCTACGTCTCATTTCCAAATTTTGACTTATTAGCTAAATGTACAGAGACTGGCAAAAAGTTCCAACTTATAAAATATGATTTGCTTTGATTTTTTTACGCATTTCTTTTAAAACGTATTGATTTTTTAATAATATGGGTAGTTACTTAGCCGTTTTCGAAAATTTTTCGTATAAAGATAAAATTTTACAAATAATACCTCCTAAAGACTAACTAATTTGCAAAATGCGTTAATTTAACGCAAATCATATTTTATGAGTTAGAACTTTTTGCCGGTCTCTGTACATTGTATGAAAAGCAATACGACCATTTTGTTACGTGGTGTAAGGAAAAATATTATATATAAATAATATTAATTTATAATAATTAGTGGTTTTTAGTTAAAGTTTTGTATTTATGTATGTTGAAATAAAATAATTTTTGAAAAATGGGTTGGTATACTTTTTTGTATATACGGTCGTAGAAAAAATAGTGTTCCTAACTCATGCGTAAAGTGTCTTCCCGCCCTTGACCGCTTGCCCAAACCCCGCTCCGCGTCGTTCGGGTCAACTGCAATAACTATTTTTTCATAAACCCACAAATAAAAAAGTTTTTCCTCTTCGATAGTCAATCCGTGGACACACTGTATATTCAGGATATATAGAGACATTTACAAATTTAAAAAAAAATCAGGTCCATATTTGCAAAGTTAAAGTTGATGGTGGTTCTAAAGAAACAAAACGTTGTACTAAAATCTTAAGAAAAACACCAGTGTGTGAAAATGTATAACTTAATTTCCGAGATCTCAATGGTGACGCGGGACACCTTGTATAGTACATACGCGTCCCAAGATTTTTTTGTAATAAACACAAAAATTACACTCAAAATGTAAAATTAAATAATATATATTTTCCATCTTGTAACAGTCAAAATTATACACTTAATCAAATACAAAGATACACTTAAATATAAAAATTATTCTTAAAATTATTGTTTTAAAATTTTGTACAGTGTATTATTAATAAGATAATAGGTAGGTGTAGGTATCCTAAATACAAAAATATAACTTTTTAAAATACATTAACTTAATACAGGGTAAATCAACGATCAATGTAGTATTATCACATATAATCTTCCTAGAGCATAAATTATTTCTGGAATATTTTTCGAGATTGCGAATTTATTAAAAAAATTCCGTAAGAAAATTTCACACCTAGTAAAATATTACAGCAACATTTAACATTTTTATTATGAATGAAAAACATTTGAAATAACAGTGATCAATGAATAAAAATAAAATTACGTTAGTTGTTACCTCAGTAACTAAAATATGTGCCTTTTTTGCTCTGACAAATAATTTAATTTTGTCATTCCGTGTCATTATGTTGATATTTAGAGTGCATGAATATTTCCGGAAATTTTGTTCGTTGTCATTTTTCTTGCTGAGGGCACGCCCATTGTGTTCACAATGTTTGGTTGTAATACCCATTCGTTGATATGGTAATGATTGAAAATGAAATCTGATTGGTTAGAAAAAGTGGGTGTGAAATTATCAGCTATATTCAATAGAAAGACGAGCATCAAGCAATATATTTAGATCTTTTGTATCTCATGGCATAAAAATTCAGTCTTTTAACGATATTCCTATTCCAAGTTTTAAATTTGCGCCGTGTAACGGAAGTCGCGTGTGGAAAAACATTGCTTTGCGCA
Source organism: Polydrusus cervinus (assembly GCA_935413205.1). Classification (NCBI taxonomy): domain Eukaryota; kingdom Metazoa; phylum Arthropoda; class Insecta; order Coleoptera; family Curculionidae; genus Polydrusus; species Polydrusus cervinus. The sequence goes on from OW284514.1 coordinate 53,256,013, forward strand.
TTTGTTTTTTTTTTTTGAATGACAAGAGTTTTGGACTTGCATTGTCTTTCTTTGTTTTAAATCACAACGTTTCAACTGGTAAGTACCTCCAGTCGTCTTCAGGTGACCACTGAATAACTATTTTTTGTTCAGTAATGTAAATGTCAAAATGAAGAAATTAAAAAGGCAAAAAACCGACGTTCAACCCTAATGGACAATAGACATCGGAAAGAGTCAATTTTTAAACTTTCAGAAATGTCAGAAGTAACGTCATTACTACAATATATGGCTGTAATTAAAAAAGCTTATACTTGGATAAGGATTAGGTTTTTTCCGTGTAGTAGGCGCAGAGATTGATAGTTCCAAATTTTACATTTTGATTATTGGACAGAAACATTCTCAAAAAACTGTTTTTTATTTTTTCATTTTTTGATCAATATTGTGTTACTTTTGTGTTTTAACCAAAAATCGGTCAGAAACAATTTTTTGCAGAGTATTTTATGCATCACAATACGCAATTTTTTGTAGTTTTCCTCCACTATGACAAACTTTAAACATTGGTCATTCTGAAAAACTCAATTATCATTATCATCGATTTACCATGTATAAAAGGAATAATAGCTATTTATGTAACAAGTTGCAAAATGAAGGGGTTTTTTGCACAAGTTGTGAAGAGTTCAATACATCATGTGAAAAAAATAGGCTCATTTTGAAACGTGTTTCATACAAAAATATTTGTCATTCAGTCATCGTAATAAAAAAAATATATTTAAGTCGGATTTAGCATAAAAATGGAGAAAGTATAAAATAAAAATTAAAAAAAGTTGTTTCGTGTTTTTCCGACTAAACAATGAATGCCTGGTTTATATATTCAGTAATAATTTGTAAAATATCCACTTATATTTCATAGTTTTGTCCTAAAAAATGAGCGACATTGAAGAAGCTGGAAACGCTATAATAAAAAAATTTGCTGCAATAAGTCGAAGACATTATATTATTATGAATCGCTTTTCTAGTACGAATAACATATTTCTTACCAATATATTTCGAGGATCACACTGGAGTGCCTAAACAACCTGAAATACTTGGCCGCAAGGAACAACAGGATAGAACTTCTCTGGGTTCCTGGTCACTCGGGGATAGCGAGTAACGAAAGGGCCGATGAACTGGCTAGAGTCGGATCATCTCAAAAACTCAGGGGCCCTGAACCCGCCCTTGGCATATCAAAACAGGCAACCAAAGCAATATCAGACAGGTGGGCGCAACAACAACACCTATCCCGATGGAACAGGATACCTGGTCATACCCAAGCGAGGCCCACAATTGGGAAACCCTCCAAAAGGCTATTAACTGGAATGTTGCCTCTAACGCGTACCCAGCTAAAACAAGTGGTCGGCCTACTAACAGGCTACTGGCACTTAAGAAAACACCTACGCCGAGTAGGAATTTACAATTGCCCCATTGAATGCAGGCTTTGCGGCAAAAAGGACGAAACCGCCTCACATATTATATAAAATTGCGAAGCACTGACCCGAAGAAAACTCAAAATCTTCGGAGATATCCAATGTAGGGATAACCTCCCGCATGACAAACTTGGTAGGAATTTGCTGGACCTTATAAAAGAAACAAATTTTTTCTAGCAAGATAGGCGAGCACAATAAGGCACTAGGCTGCAGTGCAGAAAGCTTGGGCCGAACGCCCGACCCCCGCCTTAAACCAACCAACCAATATATTGATAATGTACAAGATTTGTGACCCAGATGAATGACTGAACCGAGATACAGAATTTGCGCTATTCACATCATTTTGTGGATCATGTAAATATTAAAGGGATTCATAGGCGGGCGTTCATGTGTTAATACATTAGCGCGCATTCATGTAGGTCGCGCATCAACGTAAACTTAATTTGGACATATATGGTGAGAGATGTTCTAAGATATAATTAGCCATTTTGTATGGACAGTGGGCACACACGGTCATACAAGTCGGTGAAAACAATGTCAGAAAAAATGTGTTTGGTGGAAATCGCGTGCGCTGTTCTTGTTAAAAAAGTTCCGTTCCAAATGGAGCATAGAATGGCCGATCAAAAAATGGTCATCTCTTACAAAAATACCGTTGCAGTGTCGACATTTTTTATGAAAACATTGATTTTATTCCTGCTTATTTAATTTATAAATCACTTTTCGCTTGCGGTGTATTTTTTCAGAGACACGAATAAATCTTTTGAATGAATGAAAGTTATTTTTATTACAAAATAAAATCTTAAAATATAAAAGTTTTCACTATTTTGAATAACATTTTTGAACGCGGTACTGTTATAAATATTTTGTTTTTTAAATAGATTTGCCAACAAAAAAAACAACACCTTGAATGCCGGACAAACCACAATTTTTTATTTAATAATTGTCCTACCTAGATGTTTGCCGGGCCCACACACAGTCGCACTTCAGCTCATGTACGCGCGTTGATGTTTTCTGGCGGTGCCTGGTTAAGAAGTATGACACACTTCTTGAATACACGCTAATTCTTGTTTGCAAGTTGAAGAATTAATGCATGAACGCAGTTATGTGTTCGGTAATTCATAGAACTGCTGCGTTGCAGAATGCTGACAGAAGCACGGTTCCCACGAGAACCGAACAGTGCATTCTACTTGGCTTTCAACATTCAGATTTGACATAGACTTTATCAAGTAAACATACATGTTTTTATTGTACTCTATTTTTCAATTTTTACGATTGTAAAATAAAATAAAAAAGTAAATTTTTTAAAAACGCGTTTCCATAAACGCGAAACATAAAGTGGCGCAGTCTTTTGTGTAGGATTTGAAAGGGACTTTCATCGTGAAAAACCCGTCGGTTTCAACCGTTTATTCAAAAATCGAACCTTTTGCATCGTGCAAAATTTTGACTTCCAGTGTAGTGCGTAAAGGTGGTAGAGAAAGTGCAGCATCGTGTTGGACCATACCAGTTGGATTAAAATAATGAAAATTGCTTCATTTATGTAAGTTGCTTTCCATTTTTCCCGTCTATGTCATTCTCCTCGTCTCATTCTAGTTCCACAGAGGAAAATAGTAGTAACGAGTTAGATTTAAACGACTTCATCAGTACTGAAACTGATTTTAATTTAGATAGGTTATTTTCGAATCTTTCTTTAAACAAAGTAGAAGAGAACCCAAGTAATATTAAAACAAAAATGGCAACACCAAAATTTGACAGTAAACTTTTAGAAATTGTTCCCAAATTTGACGGGAACCCACTAGAATTATCTTCTTTTTTGGATACTGCCAATACTTTAATTAAAACTTACTGGGACGCAACACCTGAAAATAGGAACTCTGTTCAAAACGTCACACTTATTTACGGTATTTATGCAAAATTGATAGGCAAAGCTAGGGAAGTTTATAGCATTTGTATTGCGAAAGACTGGGCGAGCGTAACAAGCGCCCTAATTTCTCACTTTGGTGATCAACGCGACGAAAACGGTTTATTGTTTGACTTAGACCAGTTGAGACAAGGAAATAATGAACCTTCTTTGCAATTTTATACTAGAATAATGTCGAATCTAAGTGCTCTGCATAATTACGTAGACACACACGAAAATACCACAGACATTATTGGTGTAAAGAAAGAATTTTACAATAAACATGCCTTAAAAATATTTTTAGCGGGATTAAAAGATCCCTTAGGTTCGACTATTCGTGCTATGCGACCTAATTCTTTAGCAGTCGCCAGACAGTTCATTATATCAGAAAATAATATCCGTCATTTGCAAAAACCGCAAGTCGAATTTCAAAAAAATAAACCAGTACAAAAATTCCATAACAACCATCCTCATAATTTTTACAATAATAACAATCAACCCCATAATTTTTATAATAATAATAATTTTCAACCTAATTTCCCCCAACAATCTTATTCTAACCCTACTTTTCCACGAGGCCCCATTAATATTCAACCTAGGCCGATATTTAATCAAAGATTCCCAACTAATAGACAAGTCTTTGGGCCCCCTAAAAATCCAACAAATGTTTGGAAACATAACCCCCAAACTCAATATCAACCAAGACCAACCCCTATGAGCGGAATCTCACACGGGACTTTCCCAAAACCTAGAACCATGATGCAACAACAACCTCCCCGATACACTAGACCGAACCTTGTTTTTGAAGAACTATATAACATGGAACAACCCCCTTTCTTTGACCCGAACACTCCCGGTCCTTCCTACCAAAATTATGGTTCCTATGAACCCGATTATTTCTATCCCAGCTATGACAACCAAAACTATGTAAATGTACCTAACCAACAATATGAACCCTGCGAAAATTTCGAAGAAGAAAACAATAAATACCCCTCTGAACAAAATGACGATTCCGAGCAAAATTTTCAAGAAATTACGCCTCAAGAGCCAATCATATAGAAATTCATTCAATTTATGACCGCAAAGATTTACCATATATAAAAATATTAAATCCGCCTATAAAACTATTAATTGATACCGGTGCGACAAAATCATTTTTAAACCCAGAAATTGCCGAAAAATATTTTTCAGACTGTATAAAAAAGGAACCATTCACTATATCATCAATATTTCAAACTACTAGCAGGGATTTATGTGCCGAAATACCAGCATTTCAAGAATTTAACTCTGAAAAAAATATAAAATTTTATTTATTTAAATTCCACCATTTTTTCGATGGCCTTATTGGTTATGAGACTTTAAAAACCCTAAATGTTCAGTTAGACTTACAAAACTCTGTTTTAAAAACACCCTCAGCTAAATTACCCTTAACTCATTACGAATCAAAAAACAAACTTCTATTTTTCGCACGCATTGAACCATACAGCATAGAAACCTTAAAAATACCCGTCACCGTAGCAGATGGTGACGTCACTATTATCGAAACCAGACTATTTAACTGCGTTATTCGCGAATGTTTGACAACATCGACAAACGGATATGCTCCGGTTGATATTCAAAATCGCACTGAGAATGTACAAGAAATTTATCTCTATTCTCCGATACCGGTCAAATCTTTCGCCGAAAATGAATACGAAATATTTCACGTTACCGTAGAACATAACAAAAATTCAGAAAAAATCGATGTACCCGAATTAATAAGAACGCAACATATGAACGCCGAAGAGAAATATCACATTGAAAAATTATGCATAGAATTTTCTGATATTTTTCATCGCGAAAATTTACCCTTGACATTTACAAATCAAGTCAAACACCGCATAAAAACAACGGACGAAACGCCGGTATATACAAAATCGTATCGATATCCATTCATCCACAAGCCAGAAGTCGAAAAACAAATTAACGACATGTTAAATCAGGGAATTATAAGACCGAGTGACTCACCCTGGTCATCCCCAATTTGGATCGTGCCGAAAAAATCCGACGCATCCGGAAAAAAGAAATGGCGCATAGTTGTGGACTACCGAAAAATAAACGATAAAACTATCGATGATCGATACCCACTTCCAAATATAACAGACATTCTCGATAAACTTGGCCGTTGTCAATACTTCTCGACTTTAGATTTAGCCAGCGGCTTCCACCAGTTAGAAATGCATCATGACGACATCAAAAAGACCGCGTTTAACGTTGAGAACGGGCATTACGAGTATCTGCGCATGCCCTTTGGGCTCAAGAACGCCCCCGCAACATTTCAACGCGTCATGGATAACGTGCTTAAACAATTAATAAATAAAATATGTTTTGTCTACATGGACGATATAATTGTCTTCTCAACCTCTCTTCAAGAGCACATAGTTAACCTAAAAGCTGTTTTCCAAAAACTGCGTGAAAGCAATCTAAAAATTCAACTCGACAAGTCAGAGTTTTTGCGCAAAGAAGTCGCGTTTCTTGGCCATATTATAACACCTGAAGGTATAAAACCAAATCCGGACAAAATAAATGCAATCTCAAACTATCCCATTCCAAAAACAACAAAAGAAATTAAAGGTTTTTTAGGGCTTTTGGGATACTATAGAAAATTCATAAAAAACTTTGCAAATATTACAAAGCCATTTACCAATTGTTTAAAAAAAGGGCTCCACAATTAATATTGAAGACCCAATATATATAAAAACATTTGAAGATTGCAAAGCACTTTTAATTAATGACCCGATTTTAGAATATCCGGACTTCTCTAAAGATTTTAATCTGACTACCGACGCAAGTAACGTCGCCGTCGGCGCCGTCTTATCACAAGGAATAATAGGAAAAGACAAACCTATTGCGTACGCGTCGCGCACTCTTAACAACGCGGAACAAAACTACTCGACTATAGAAAAAGAATTACTGGCCATTGTATGGGCAACTAAATATTTTAGGCCCTACTTGTTTGGCAGAAAATTTAAAATTATCACGGACCACAAGCCTCTTCAATGGTTGATGTCTCTAAAAGAACCAAATTCCCGTTTAGTTCGGTGGAGATTAAAGCTCGAAGAGTTCGACTACGAGATAATATATAAAAAGGGAAAGAAAAATACAAACGCGGACGCGCTTTCTAGGGTAGAAATATACCCCACCGAAACTAACCTCCCACCTGTTTTACAATACATGAACGAATTTAACGAAAACCCTGTCTTAGACACACAACCCTCTACGAGTAATGAAACTACTAATGCTGTGTTAAATCCACAACCCTCGACAAGCCGTGAAACCGATAATCAATCGATAATAGTACAAGCTGACCAGGACGAAAATACCGATAACGAGACAGTGCACACTAGTGCCGAAAATCCCATATTAACTATTAATATTACTGAAAAACCTTTAAATTATTTTCTTTGTCAAATAATAATTAAAAAGGTTGACCAAAATCCACGCATTGAGATGAAAAGAATTTTTGGCAACCCGATCAATCGTACGCGGTGGCATCTCTACGTGACAAACGAAACGTTTCGCGAACAAACAATACAATTCTTAAAAGAATATGCCGAACCAAAAAGGCAATATGTGTTTTACTTCGAAAACGATGACGATCAAAATTTTTATAAAGAAATGTGTAAGTTTATCCCGGAAACTTTTAAAAACTCTACATATAGACTTCTTAAATCCAACACCCTCTTACATGACGTCACACGCGAAAATACGCAGCAGAGCCTCGTAAAAACGCAACACGAAGGTATTACGAACCATCGCGGCATCCACGAAACGATCGACGAATTAAGGACTAAATATTACTGGCCTAAGTTGAGCGATGACGTCAGAAAATTTATTAATAATTGTCATATCTGTCAACAAGTAAAATATGACCGCCATCCGCCATTAATTAGATTACAATTAACGCCTACTCCAAAAAAACCATTTGAAACGATTCACATAGACACATTCAAATTTGGCAACACCGTAACCCTCACAATCTGCGATAGTTTTTCTCGATTTGGCCAAGCCTACGTACTACCTAGTCTGTCGGCATTACACGTATACCAATCACTATTACAGTTTATTTCTTCATACAAGATACCCGAAAACATAATTTCTGATAATGGAATTGAATTTTCCCAAAATTTATTAAAAGATTTTGCAAAACTATACAAAATCAACTGGCATTATACACTACCATTAAACCCCAATAGTAATGCTATTGTAGAACGATTTCATTCTACAATACTAGAACACATGCGTACATTATCTATTACAAAACCCAACTTAAACCCTTTCGAAAAAATCACGTACGCAGTCTTAGGCTACAATAATTCTATTCATTCGGCAACTAAACGAAAACCGATTGACTTACTATTAGGACATTTGGAACTTAAAGACCCGATCGATATCGATAATCAAGCGGAACCAATTAGTCACCAAATAAACGAACACAAAGAAATTATGGTTGACCTATACAAAAAGATACACGAGAATACATCTAAACAAAAATCTAATATCATATCAAAATTAAATGAAAAACGCGATGACCCACCAGACGTCGAGCCAGGTACTATTGCGTATAGAAAACTGACAGACAGACAGTCAAAAACAAAACCGCCTTATCGACCCGAACATGTAGTAAGAAGTAACAATCTTACCGTTACAACCCCTCTTAATACTTACCACAAAAAAGTATTTAAAAACCCCCGAAAATTTATAGACAAATCGTTGTTACAGGCTGATGACCTTTCTGGTTCAAACCTCGATGACACAGAAAATCCAGATACGACCCCTCCAGTCCAACCCGGGAATCCTACCCTTTAAACTGGGATCTGCTAAAATAAAAATCGCCTCTCATACTTTTCTACATTATATTCAACTTCAACCTCTCCAAAACCAAATCAAGTCCATAACAAATCAATACAATAACTTAGAAGGACTATTTAATAAGTCCGCTACCATTCATACAGATCCCCTGTATAGTGCATACAAACATTTAGAATACGAAGTAACAGTTGTTAACAGAAAACTACAATCAGTATTTCCAGATAAAAGAAATAAACGGGGCCTTATAAACCCATTAGGCTCTCTAGTAAAATATATTTCTGGTAATTTAGATCAGGAAGATGCTAGAGAAATTAATGACAGTTTGTCAGAGCTGGAATCTAACCAAAATAAAATAGTAAAGAAGGTAAACAAACAAATGTCTCTAACATCAAATTTAATGCAAAACATTAACGAAACTATGACGAGCGTAACTCGTAATCAAAAATTAATCGAATCAAAAATTGAGGAAATACGGAAAGACCTAAACGACCTTGCTTTTAGTTACACCCATTATATAGAAATACGAGAAATATTAGATGAAATCAAATTAAACTTAGACTCGTTGCTAAACTTCCTTTCAGAAATAGAAAATGCTATAAGTTTCGCAAGTCTTAAGACACTACACCACAGCATCGTCTCTCCCACAGACCTCAAAGAAATCGTAAATAACCTATATAAAATTCATAGTCAGTCGCAAATATTATTTAATGATAATAACTACCTAAAATATTATAGCATAGTAGAAACAAATGTTTTCTATATTAAAGACAAAATTATTTTTTCACTCGATTTTCCTCTGGTACATCCCGATACCTTCGATCACTATCATTTGTATTCCATTCCAAACCAAAACCAATCAATAATAATTCCACCATCCACATACCTTGTTATAAGCAACAATGACTACCAATACCAAGAAGACGAGTGCATCGACCTAAGACCAAATTTTCTCTGCATGAAGAACCACCTCTTACCACTACAGGACAACCTAGACTGTGTAACGTCTTTACTTTCTAATGGACCCAAAATAGAGAAATGTCAACAAGTTCCTGTCCATGTCGGTGAAGAAATCATCGAAGAAATCAATGATGCTCACTACATTGGTATCTTTCCCAAAACCAAGAAGCTTCAAGCTGAATGCACCGAAAATGACGTCGCCCTACTACAAGGGACCTACCTTTTTGTTGTTCCGCCAAATTGCGCAATAAAAGACACAAAGTTTATTTACAAAAATGAAAAAGGTATTATTTCCGGCCACCCAGTCACACTACAAGATATCAAAGAGCTCCATATCCCCACCTTGGAAGTACATAAACTTAAACTAGAAAAGGTATCATTGGATAAACTCCACGAAGTCCAGCTCCAGCAGCTACAAGAGGAGCCACTGGAAGAACTCCATCTCCATTCAAGCTATTCCACTTGGTCTCTGGCCTGCGTCGTAACGCTAGTCTCATGTATCACTATCTACTTCCTAATTACACGAAAAGAAAAAATCTACAAATTATTACGCAAGAAGAAGCCTACAGCAGCCAAAAGAAATCCAGTTGAAGCACCGTTTATAGCAACTCAGATGGTTCCACCCTCGAGTTCCTTTTAGGGATGGAGGAGTTATGTGTTCGGTAATTCATAGAACTGCTGCGTTGCAGAATGCTGACCTAAGCACGGTTCCCACGAGAACCGAACAGTGCATTCTACTTGGCTTTCAACATTCAGATTTGACATAGACTTTATCAAGTAAACATACATGTTTTTATTGTACTCTATTTTTCAATTTTTACGATTGTAAAATAAAATAAAAAAGTAAATTTTTTAAAAACGCGTTTCCATAAACGCGAAACATAAAGACGCCTGTGTATGCCGCCCTTAAACTAGGTAGAGGAAGGTAAGAAATTCCACGGCAACTATATCTACATAGTAATAATTTATAAAGAAACCTAAATTGTTCCAAATAGATTTTTTTTGCAAGCATTTTCTAGAAACAATTAAAAAAGCAGGATGTTTAAAAACATAATATAAAAAGTACTGTACGTCATCACGTTTATTTAGGTTTAAGAGTCACTGAAAGATTCCGGTGTCGATTTACGACCGTTAAAAAGGCCTGGCGGATGGAAGTCCAATGTTGTTGCTGAAAGTTATATCGAAAAAGGAAGGAAAATAAAAGGAAAACAACTATGAGGATACTTGGTGACGATACGTCAGCAAATGTACCAGTTATTATTAATGGAAGTACGTCTACAAACATACAACAGTAGATTCCTCCGTAAAACAGATTGTTAGCAATGACGATGATGGGGTATCATCGCATGAACGAAAGCCAGCATTATTTCATGATAATAAATGTTCCAATTCTACTTTTAATGATAAAAAACTGAATTTATTTTATAATAAAACAATGTTATTTTCTTGTCAAAATCCATGTGTGTAGGTATGTATGATTAAATATCGATTGATTTTAAGTAATGACTGAATGACAAAAACTTTTTTAATACCTAATCATAATTACAAAATTCACAGTCGTTGAAAGTTTTTACAGTTATATCACTAACCTTAGAATACTATAAAAAGCTCGAGTTAATAGATTTCTCGTAGGTCACCTCGTCCGGACTGATTCTTACATGTTCGACCGAACAAAAAGGCTGTGTACCGTTGCTACTTACGTCCGGCGACTCGAACGGACTTTGCTCGTGACTACCTGAAAGAAAAAATATCGAAAAGTTATACAGGATGTCCTTGAAATGACTGTACAACGCTTCACCACAAATTCTTTAACCAAAAATAAGGCGATCTAGACAAACTTACCTATATGCGATGTTGCTTCGTTTTGCCGCTACAGGGCGCTAAAGTTTCAAATTAATGTCGTTTTTTGGAATAATAATATATACTATAATAATAAAAATTTTGGGACTAAGAGTGACTATTATAAATAGCGTGTCTTGATGAATACGCCATCTTTTTTTAATACCTGCAAATTTAAAAACGGCGTGTGATTTAAAAAAAATAAAAGTTTGTCATTTTGTTACCCCCCGTATAAATGACTTTAATTATGTCTCTGACACTAGGTAGTTGAATTCATTTTAAAACTTTTTTTTGTCTCTTATTAAATTTTAGCCAGACATGCAGCTTCTCTACAAAAAAATATATATTCAGGAACACGGTGAACATTTTGTACAATTGTAATAAAAATCAAACTATGGTCTATTTCTTTTCGATTGCGAACGATGACAGAAAAAAAAATTGAACAAAAATTCACCTAATTGGTTAAATCATAGACCAATTTACACTACATAAATGCATATAGCCAACTTATTAAATGTCTTTTTTTTTAAATCACAGAAGAAGAATAAGAAATTTCTGTTCGATTGATTTCTAGCAAATATATGCTAATTATAAACCTTTTAGCAATTAAAAATAACTTTTAGCTCTAGTTATATTACGAAACAAACAATCTATTAACTTTCTGTACATAAAATCGGTTAATTTCACGTTTTTCTGCAACATAAAATAGTAAACCTATGCCTACTTTGTGTTGAAGCAAAAAGGATGCCCAATTTATAGACAAAATATAGAAGGCCATGCCAAACGCCCAACATTGTGACATAACCTAAAAATTCATCTTCTAAAAGGCCGCTTTACAGTTTGCAATTTTTCTTTCACGCAAGTTGTCTTGCAGCAATTAATATTGCGGCAATAAAAATTTCACTTCGTTTTATAGCGTGCAATGACTTGCCAAGATCGTAGGTGATGTACCACTTGCTAACCATTAAAATAAAAATACATTTGGTTAGGACTTACCGGCGCTTTTTGTGCATTCATTTTAACAAAACATCATTACAGGGCATGAAAGCAAATCAACAAAAACAAAACGTACCCGCTATAGGTTAGAAAAAACATAAATAAATGTCAGGGATTTTTATATTTAGTTTGGTGTCTCATAAATCACCAGAAAATCCTCAGAATTGCGCTTGCAATGGCAATAAAAATACGGTCCGAGTTATATTTCTTGCAAGCAATACAAATTGCGCCAGCTGATCATTAGCCTCGTTCTGCGCATACTCCCGGGCAATCTTTTCTTGCGTGAAAGAAAAATTGCAAACTGTAAAGCGGCCTTAACAAGTGTTAATTTAAAATTCTAACCGCTATAAACAGTAAACAACAAAATGTCAGTTATGACGTAAATCCCTAACCTTACTTTTTCAACTTGTCAAAAATGAAAATTCTTGCATTTTTTTATTGTAAAACGGGTTTCTGTCATCGTTCACAATCGAAAAGAAATAGACCATAGTTGGTAGTTATTTAGAATTTTTTTATGTTTTTCGTTCATTATAGCAAGGTATTGTAAATATTTTTTTTGTAGAGAAACTGCATATCTGGCCAAAATTTAATAAGAAACAAAAAAGTTTCAACATAAAGTCAGCTAGTGTCAGAGAAATAATTAAAGTCATTTATACGAGGAGTAACAAAAAGACAAACTTTTATTTACCAATCACACGCCATTTTGAAATTTGCAGGTATTAAAAAAAGATGGCGTATACATTAAAACACGCTATTAATAATAGTCACTCTTAGTCCCAAAATGTTTATTATTATATATATTATTATTCCAAAAAGACATTAATTTAAAAACTTTAGCGCCCTGTAGCGGCAAAACGAAGCAACATCGCATATAGGTAAGTTTGTCTAGATCTCCTTATTTTTGGTTAAGGAATTTATAGTAAAGCGTTGTAAAATCATTTTAAGGACACCCTGTATAGAGCAGTATTCATCTTTAACGATGATAATATGCCATGGAAATTCTCAAAGGGTGGGTGGGCACTGCCAAAATGAAAAATAAATTTAAAAAAAAGTATTTCCCTATAAGGTACACCGGGGTAAGCGGAACCGTGAATTTTAATACCTCCTGTTTAAACGTTATTTAAAAAAAATGTATCTCATAATCTTGTTCATAGTTGGCAGGCTTACTGGTTAGACATTATTTTAACAACATACCAACATAGAAACCGATAAAAAAATCCCTTTTTCTCTAGGATTTTTTTTATTTTCGCTGGTCTTGGGTTACACTTGCCCCAGGTTTGTGGGGCAAGTGTAAACCGTAAAAAATAATTGCCAGGGCCGTAATAGTAAAGAGGGTATAATTTGAAATACTAGTAATGTGTTATTTGATGACAAAACGTTAAAATTTCAAAAACTTGTACATTGCATTAAATTTCTAAAGCTTATAAATCCCTAAAACTGTATTTAAAATTCCAGATCCGTATTAAAAAAAACTGACTTGAGGTTGGTAACTAAAGAACGAAATTTCAAATTTGAAAACTAATAACGCCATCTTATAGTACATAAAAAACGGCTATAAATGAGTGTTTTTTATTTTTATCCCAAGTCAAAAATGAAAGCGCAAAAAATTAAAAACCAAAAATGAAAATTTCGGTTTTTTTCGGATATCTCCGAAGGTATTCGGAATGTCTACAATTTTTTTCCCCAAATTATTAAGCCCTAAAATACGCAAGTTTGCCTCAATTTAACCATCTTCGTATCTCTTACCGTTTTCGAGATCCCCTTGTATGCACACAAATTTGTAGCACCATGTACATATAGTCATCATTTTCATAAAATTCTATACTGAAAAAAAATTAAGTCTGCTTACCTATACTATTAGGGGGTAAAATGGGTAAGCCTAAAATAAATCTGATATTGTCAGTTAAGTGGTCCGCTTCTTTTATTTGGTAAAATATCCCTTCAGCTTTCTCGAGCATCAGCGGCATATCCAGTTTACCCGACAACTCATTTATATGCTAAAAATAACAATAGTGTAAGGCAAAACAATGTTTTCTATAGAAAGAAACTTAGCGGCAAGCGGAGAGAGTAGTACGACTCGCGTCTATATCCCAGCCTAACGGCAGGCATACTGCGTATCTTAGGCGGATAGGGTGATGGCGGAACATTTAAAATATAGATAGAAATGGATTTAATTATTTTTTTACGTCACGGTGTTGAATCATAGTCGAGGTATTAAGTTTTCTTACAAGAACAGTTTGTTCATTTGTGGCCTTGTGGGGCATAATTAAAATGGAGGGGCAGGTTATTAATCAGTAAGTTTTGTTATGGCATGCGGCTAACACAAAATATTAAATATTTTGAAAGTAAAAACCTAACCGTCATTTTTTAAATTGTAGAACAGTTTATGTGCGCACAGACTGTGGTATGATACAAAAATAAATATTAATGTTCACATGAAAGGAACACACAAACAAACAATAAACCCTATGATTTCTTCTAACTGTGACCCTCATACGCATAACAAAAAGTCGGAACATCTTTGAATTTTTTAAAGCGTAAAAGAAAAAAAGAATAAAGTGTTTGGTTTAAAAATATACAAAGTATACCGTAATATTAAAAATTTAATTAAGTAATCGCTATATCAATCATATTTTACATGTAATAATTGAACTCATTTCTACGTATATAAATTTTAAATATTCCGCCATCACGCTATCCGCCTGACCTTGCATTAGACTGGGATATAGAAGCGAGTGTAGTGCATATATCTTTTGCATTAAAGTACACAGCCTGTGTAACACAGGGACCAAAGGTTATGGGTTCCCTGAGGCACAGGTAGACAATGACAGGCTGTTTTAGAGATGAGCGATATTTTTGTACCGGTGACTTATACCGGCGACCTATCTGGTCACCGGTATTAGCGGTGACCAAATTGCCCAGGTCACCGCGACCGCGACCTACCGTACCACACCCAGGTCGCCGCTCCAAGTATCGGGCTTACCCGGTGACCGATCAGATCAAGTCACTGGTAACTGCTCGAAATGCGAATATTAAACAGCGACCAGCGACCTAAACAGTGACCTGCGAGTACAGATAACAGCGCGATTGGATTTTCGATTCTCATCAAGGCGCCGGGCTGTGCAGCGACCTGTATGACTGGTTGCTGAACACAGCGAAAACAATATTAAAATAATAAAATTTATTTCTGCTTGTGGTTGGTCAAGCTCGTGCTCGAGAAGGTAGTATTTGCATAACTTGCAGGGTGATGCCACGGATTGACGTGGTTTGAGAGGATTATAGGATTTAGGTTACGTTTTGGTTTTTATTTCACTGTCACCGTATATTTTTATTTTTGAAAGTTGTGTTTATAGATTAGTGATATTTAATGTTTAGTTTTTATGAGAGCTTGTGTAAAAAGTTGATTTGTTAAAAACTATTTTTTTTAAAGATTTTTTAGATAATATTAAGGTATGCAAATATATTTTTTATATAAATTTTAAATGATTTTAAAAGGGTTACACGCAGTGATTGAATCATCAAACAGTAAGAACAAGCTCTAAAATATTTTAAAATCCAAATACCTAGTGGTTAAGTGAGGTAGCTTGCTTCAACTTCGCCATTTGTAAACTATTTACAAAAAAATAATAATAATAATAATAATAATAATAATAATAATAATAATAATAATAATAATAATAATAATAATAATAATAATAATAATACTTATTATTATTATTTTTATTTTTTAATACTTATTATTATTATTATTATTATTATTATTTTCTCTGTAGTTTTTCCTCTTAAAAATATTTTCATCTAAAGGTAGAGATTTTTATGAAAGTCACCGGGTCTAAAGTCGCTGTTAAAAATACCGGTGACCTTAAAGTCGCTGTCACCGGTATACCGGTTACTTGAAAGTCACCGGTAATCTCACCTCTAGGCTGTTTCGTCTTTGTTGTGAAAGCCATAACCCGTAAGCATTCCCACTACAGCGAAAATATGTTTTCAAGATATTTTTACGAATAAAAATATTATGAAAACCTAGTATCGCCATCTGCTGGAATCAACTGTATGCAAAATATAGCCATCTAACGTGAAAACATAGAACTATAAATAAATCAAGCACGAAACGGCCACCCATCCAGTATAGGAAACATTTATAGTTCTATGTGTTCACGTTAGATGGCTATCTTTTGCATTGAGTTGATTGCAGCAGATTGCGATACTAGTTTTTCATCATATTTTTATTCGTAAAAATATTCAAACATATTTTCACGGTAGTGGGAATTGCTTACAGGTTATGGCTTTCTAATGAGTCTCAACAAGGACGAAACAGTCTGTCATTGTGTACCTGTGCCCCAGGGAACCCATTACCTTTGGCGTCCCTGTGTACTTCAATGCAAAAGATGGACACACTACTCTGTCTGCTTGCCGCTAAGTTTTTTTCTATAAATTTTAACGGAAACTAAAGTCCACTATTTTAATATTTTTTATGTTAAAAATCGGGAGAAAGCCGGTAGTGTGGGAGTATCCAAGAGAAAAATGATTTTCACCTCTCTATCTTAGTTTTATTCTCTATCCAAAGAGACCAACTTCCGGTTAACATGTTAAACTAAAAAAACTATTTTGATTTAAGAATTTTTAGATAGAGAATAAGAAACTAACTACTATTTTAAACCATATTCCATACTTTTTTTGATACACCTTGCCGTTAGTATCAGCTAAGCAATGTTTTCATTAAACTACAGAAAAAAAGCTTACTTTAAGTATCTCGGTAAATCCATAGTTATTTTCCATTAAAGCAGATCTTTCATGTTCCAAAATAGTGACACTTATTAATAGGTGGAAATTTTCACAGGGATATCCTGTCCACAGGACTTCCCAAAATCTAAAAATAAAATAACAGAGAGAACTTACAGAGAGAAATAAGGAAAACCCGCATAATGTTATATAACACATTCAGCAGGGCTATTTTACCGTTTAAAACGACGTAAATTACAACAAATATAAATAATATTTTTACTGTAATAAAAAATAGTACATTGTATACCTAGTAGGAAAAGCTGAACATTCCCGGACGACCGTAAAGTATGTCGAGGTGCAGCCGAGACTGACAATACGGAGTCCGGGAATGTGGCTTTTTCTACGAGGTATACATACTATTTTTCCGTAAATCGAAAATTATTAAAAGGACATAACTTATTACAATCAACTTCAAAACAACATCAAAATTTTGAAATAAATATTATTAACTTTGTTTACAAATAGAGGATGCCATTAAATATTTGTGTTGTAACTATAGAAACACAGTAATATTGAATTATTAAGATTAACACATTTTAGTTTACAACGTAGCCGTACAGAAATAATATTTCTCCACGACCATTACTGAATGCAATAATTCCAAAATCATTTTTGATAATAGAATGTAAAAATTCTCGCTCTTGAGTTGGAATATTTATTCTGAAACACTTGCTTCTTATGCGTTTTGCGTGTATTTTCATTCCATAACAAGATACGGAATGAATATTCTATAATTGATCTAAACGACATAGGTTGCCATGAATTTCGAAACTGTCAATGTCAGCAGACAAATTTTAGTGCAAGTCAAAATCTGAGTGAAAAATCGGATGAATCAGATATGGAACTGGATAATACTCCACCTGAAATTACAAATATTGCGAATAGTATTTTTGGTCGTGGAGAAAATATAGTCTGCTACTCGGTTGGAATGAAAATTTGATACTCGTGGATCCTCACGCTCGCTACGCTCGCGTTCGGGATCTTCCACTCGGATCAAATTTTCATTCCAACCTCGTTACAGAATCTACTATTCCTTACAGTACAATAATAAATATTTCCTAACAGTTATTTTCCGTTGCCTAGCAACGACTAAGTGTAAGGAAATATTGACTTTTTCTTTCAGAAATGTGCCAATATTTCCGATCGATTTTCGGAAAAATATTTTATTTCGTATCAAGTTATAAAAAAATGTACAAATATCATAAGCTTGTGTTTTTGAATTCTGTTGGGCAATTTATTGCTGCTTTTAAAAACTGATAACTGGTTTAACGTTAATTTAAGTCGCATGGCGTCTCTTTAGTTTATTTGGATCCCCCCCCCCCTCCACTGTCTAAAAGCTAATGTGCTGGTGCTTACTTAACCTTAATTTTGCCTAGTAAACTTATTTATTAACAGGGTTGGATTATTTTACGATTTTCTGATTACATTTCGTCATGTTTGAATTTTTCCGGATATTTGAATTTTGAAGATTAAATATTTTCAATAAAAAATAATTATAATTAAAAATTTGGGCGTCGCAATCAGCCTTTTTATTCATATATTTTTTATTTAAGACCTCATAAAGCCCATGTTACATTGAATTGTAATAAGATATGTGACGTCTCTGGAATAAAAACAGTTTTAAGTTTGAATTTCGAATTACCTCATAACATCATCCTGACTCAGCTCCCTCTTGAACCACACCAAGAGCCATCGAAAACAGAAGAACATGTTCCCACTGTCATGGTTATCCAAATAGTTCGCAAGAGGAGGATCGACAAAACACAGCAATGTGTGCAGGTTTTCCAGTTGAGCCTTCATTCCAGCTTGATCTATGTCGAAGTTTGATATCTAAAAAATAATAGAGATTTTGATGAAATGAATGAAAGAAATTATTAATCATTCAAGAAATTATTATGTTAGAATCCGGTTAACCACAGAATTAAAAAAATTGTGAAAGAGAAGACGGTTTTTCATTTTCCTATGATACAAAATATTGCTAACTCACTAAATGGGATGCCTAAAAAATTTGTATACAGTCACACTATTCGACAAGGCACATTATAGGCTTGTGTTGGATAAAAAAAAAATCGGGGTGGATAGTGGCCTGTTGCATGTACATTTTAAAATTATGTTCATATACAGGGTGATTCCTAAGTTGATACTTCTGGTTTAGCTGTGTATAGAAGGCATTAAAATGAACAATATTTTTAAATAACTTTTTTCAAAAACCTTAAAAATAGGCAAGATACAGAAGTAAAAAATCTAATTGCGGGCCTGGTCATCAAAACATAGCCCGATATACTTTATGCTGTTTTTGTATTATTAGTAGTTATTAGTCATGCAGCTTTCGGGTCGGTGGTCAGTTATTTATTAGGCGATCTGCTGCCATGTGTTTTTCTGAAGCAAGTTAATTTTAAATTGGTGCCACGTGAAAATGGTAAAATTTGAAAACAATGAACTAGTAGATATGAGGTCCTAATTTACTGTGAGTGTGGCAACATGCTTCGAGATTATACGCATAACGCTTTCCCTTGCGGGCTCATCCTACACCCAGAAGTTTTCTTAATGTTATTCAACGGGTAAGTAAGGCAGGACCGTATTTGATTCGTAGTGTAATAAATGAATGTAAGTATCTTATTTTTGCGTTTTTTTGACAAAAGGTATTTAAAAATGTTGTTTATTTTAATGCCTTCTATACACAGCTAAAACAGAAATATCAACTTAGGAATTACCCTGTATAGAAAGAATGTAGTGTGAATTAAAATATATGTATAGATAGAAACTTAGCGGCAAGCGGACAGAGTAGTGTATCTATCTTTTGCATTAAAGTACACAGGTAAGGTAATGAGTTTCCTGGGGCACAGGTAGACAATGACAGGCTGTTTCGTCCTTATTGGAACTCATTAGAAAGCCATAACCTGTAAGCAATTCCCACCACAGCGAAAATATGATGGAAACCTAGTATCGCCATCTGTTGGAATCAACTCAATGCAAAAGATAGCCATCTAACGTGAACACATAAAACTATAAATGTTTCTTATACTGGATGGGTGGCCGTTCCGTGCTTGATTTATTTATAGTTCTATGTTTTTACGTTAGATGGCAATCTTTTGTATTAAGTTAATTTCTGCAGATGGCGATACTAGGTTTTAATCATTTTTTTATTCGTAAAACAATATTGAAACATATTTTCGCTGTAGTGGGAATTGCTTACGGGTTATTATATTAATCAACTCAATGCAAAAAAAAGTCATCTAACGTGAAAACATAAGTCATAGAACTATAAAAAAATCAAGCATGGAACGGAATTATTTTCATATTGTACAGGTTGTCCCAAAATAACTAGACGTATCTAAGTTTTATTTCTTTAAATGAAATGCCCAGTATATATTATTTCACATTCGATTTTTAAGATCTAAATAAAAATCATCAAGGTTTACCGTACTTAAATTCACTAAAGAGGTTTTAAATGTAGACCATCGAAATATTTAGATCTATAGTCTCACAGTTTATAAAGAAATATTCACGAGAGAACTCGTTTTTCGACATTTGACCTCGGCCGGCTGATTAGGACTTTCAAAATTTCCCCAGATATTGACAGAGACGTATTCAGCCAATGTTTGATTCATAAACGTATGATATTCTGTTTTAGACTATAACTAACAATTAATTATGAATCATAACTATTGTTTGCCTAGTACCGCAGCTGATGTCATTGCTGAGAAGGTATTTTTAAACAGTTTCAATTTATTTTTACAATAATTTCTTGCATTTAGTCATATAACGCATTTGAACCTGCTTTTTAGAAAGCGTCTTCTTGGCGTAGGGGTATAGGCTCTCCACTTTGGAACTAAGGGTCGAGGTTTCGAACCCCGCTTCGGACTAAACTTTTTTTTTTGTTTTTAGTATTTATAAATTATTTTAGATCGAGTTTAACTAAAAAAAATACAAAACAATTATTAACCTTAAATCTTTAAAATAAAAAAATAATTCGCAATTATTATGAATGTTCCACTTATAATGGAAACAAGCTTATATTTTCGGTATTTCTGAATTGATTGTTTTGAATTCTAGTGTGGTTTCGTGTGATCTTAGGAAGCATTTTTTTATTGCCAAAAATTATTGGCGTATGGATTTATAGGGGTTGTAAAATAATAATTCACCTTTAGCGATTCTTAGTTTTAATTTTCGTACAACTAAAAGTTTCGGTATTCAACAAATTCTGAAGTTCCTTCTTATTGTGGTCTGTTAAACTGTTTTTTAAAATTAACATTTCAACCTTTTTCTTGTCAATAGATTGTGTTTTTTTTTTTGAGGCTGCTAGGTTAAGGGGCTTAGCACTACAAAGTATCCCCCGAACTACGCCTATGTCAATATTAGATATATTATATAACAACACATTATTTAATAATTTTTATATAAATAAAACAAATAAACATTTCTAATGTATGTTTTACTCAAATAGCTTACACGACTTTTTCGATTTACCACTGTGTCGACCGGTAAGCATATTTACTATCTCTGTTATAATTACCTGTTTCCAACGAGGAAAGACCACAATGATAGAGGCGAATAAAAGAAGCTGTCATTTCCTAATCTGTTTTGCAACCTTTTACCTTCATCTTATTGTAATCTTGTTTAGCATGACAACAATAACTTTTAGTAGCTTAAAGAATATTATTTTTTAAACATACATTTTACATATTAAAAATTTGTAATTTCTAAGTCCGATCCTGTAATTTACGCCAAGTCATACCAACATAACACACTAAAATTAACCAGCATGTCATTCATATCACGTGATTGGGCCAGGATCTCGCAAGTTCTATCAAGATTATTACTATAGCCCTGTTCAAGTAGTATAAATAAAAAAGTTCACTTGTACGGCCTAGTACGGCGTCTACAAGTAAAAATGAGGAAGAGAAGACATGTTACATGATTAAAAATAGAATTTTCTCGTTAAAATTATTCCACTTACCACTTTATTCATGAAACCAACAAAACACCAAAATGCATCAGATTCATTTTTCAAGAGCATTAATATCGGGGATAGAAGATCGCTCATCCCCTGAACATAGCCTAAATCGAAATTGTACATGACATATGTCATTAAAATGTCATTTAGGGTTTGTAGGTTAAAGTTGTCGTCTCCAGCGTAAAACTCCAGTGTTCGATCGGTCCTAAAAATAGATAAAATACTTTATGAAATAATAAAAGGGTTGTATATTTAATACTGCGAGTATGGGTCGCAAACATTTTTTAAATTCAATTTAAAGCTTACTTAATAAGATACTGGATTGAACATTTCCAAAATAGTCAATATGACGGTCCATGATACCAATGAGTAGTAACCCGAGAAACAGATGGCCTTTTTAATTGTGTTTTCATGGTTATGAAAAAAATTTTTAATCACCACATGACGTCACAGCTTCCGAATATCATGTATTTAGTTCTTAGCACAATGATGGTGATCATGATATGAGGGGCTTAAAGCTGAAAGCTCTCTTGTAGATCCCATCAAAATATCACTTTATTGTGAAAAATACCACATTTATGCCGTAAAGATTATATTTTTCGAATAAAATGATGAGTATCGAATTTGGGACACCCTGTACAAGAATCTTAACTGAGTTTTACCACTAGGAGATAATATTATGTAAAAAATTGTATAAAATATTATCACTACTAAACTGCTGGACAATTGCTTTCGAGCAAGAAAAATTTCGCCTAAATTTAACAGTTAATATCTTCTGAACCAAATATGATATCGACCTACAGTTTTGAATGGTTGATAGATTCATCCCTTGGGAAACAATTGTTAATGTTGGATTTTCTTTAACTGTCAAAAAATTTTATATACATTGTGTTAAAGAAGACGATGATTTTTGCTCCAATTTTAATGGCGTGTAACGTTCATAATAATATTTTTAAATTTTATCACTCTACGTCAATTGAATCACTGGTTCATATCAAAGAAAGTAATTTGTCAAATTTTTGATATCTACTATATTTTAAGAAATACCGAATTTTTTGGAAAACCTTGCTTTATTTTAACTTATTGGTAGCTAGATCTCACTGTGCATTGTATCGTGCAAACTTTGCGAGTGATTATTGTAAAAAGCTTGATTATGTTCAGTAACAATAGTTGTACCTAAATGTTATGATGTACAGCGGCGTACTTATAAACATCTATATGTCTATGGTTTATGAGTATCTCACAATTTTTCACGATTGTTTTATATTGGAAAGTATTCGCCCCTAGATTAGGTCAATTTTTTCTTATTTTTTAGTTTTTTATATCGCACTACAGGTATATTATACAGTGTGTTTACAAAATTTTAACAAAGATACATTTTTTAATTTCATTTTTGGAAAAATTTATTTATGAATTTCTAACTTTCTAACACTATACTCATAAACCATAGACATATAGGTGTTTATAAGTACGCCACTGTACATCATAACATTTAGGTACAACTATTGTTACTGAACATAATCAAGTTTTTCATAAGGTATAAGAATCACTCGCAAAGTTTGCACGATACAACGCACAGTGAGATCTAGCTAATAATAAGTTGAAAGAAAGCAAGGTTTTCCAAAAAAATCAATATTTCTTAAAATATAGCAGATATCAAAAATTTGACAAGTTACTTTCTTTGCTATGAACCAATGATTCAATTGACGTAGAGTGATAAAATTTAAAAATATTATTGTGAAAGTTACACGCCATTAAAATTGGAGCAAAAATCATCGTCTTCTTTAACACCCTGTATATAAATTTTTTTGACAGTTAAAGAAAATCCAATATTGACAATTGTTTCCCAAGGGATGAATCTATTAACCATTCAAAACCGTAGGTCGATATCATATCTAGTTCAGAAAATATTAACTGTTAAATTTAGGCGAAATTTTTCTTGCTCGAAAGCAATTGTCCAGCAGTTTATAATACTGAACTTAATCAAGTTCTCATCAAAGCATTTTGACATCGGAGCGAAAAAAAACAATTTTCTAGTGGTCTTTTAGCTATCTGGATGAATTTTATTGATTAAATAAATGCCAACGTTTCGCTGTATTTCATCCAGTCTAAATCCATAAATTGAAACTGCGAAATGTGTGTGTGTGTGTGTAATTAGGTTTTATGGCTCTGGTTGAAACCAAATGGCCAGCATCTCTCTTTGTTTTCCTTTTTTTGATTACTTTTACTGAGATAATGGTTTTTACAATTTCTTTACTTAACCTATTTTTAGTAATTCTTGATAATAAAACTAAAATAAAGTTATAATCTTTCATATTTTTTTTTTTTAATTTGTTTTTTTTTTTTTAATTTTTATTCGCTTTTTTTTTTATGAAATGTTTTTTTTTTAATTTTTTTTTTCTTTTTTTTTAGACAATGTTTTTTTTTTTTTAATTTTTTTAGCAATGTTTTTTTTAAGCTTTTTTTTTAAGCAATGTTTTTTTCGTTTTTTTTTACATTTTAAGGTTATTACGTGATATAAACTTAAATAGCGTTTTATATACGTTTACATTTCCTGTAGAAATTAAAGTGTCTAGATTAAAAGGATATTCAACCAAATTTTTAAGTTCATTATATAATTCATTGGTGAACACAATGTTATGAAATAAATTATAAAACTACTAATAGAAACAAATGTCACCTACTACTCCAGCAGTGGTATTCCCTGAATGTCAAAATACAATCCTTAATCTACCATTAAAAAAGTGGAGAAAACCTTAAAAAATAATAATCTTCTAGTCAGGTTTAGATTGAAGAAATGTTGAAAAATAATATATTGTAATATCGAAATTACCTATTTACATCCTTTTCTATTAAACTTTTCCTCTGGGCGTAATCTGAAAAATTTTCCTCCTGCGCCCTCGTCATAGATTTCCATTGAAGTTTCATTACGTAGTATTCGTCGCTCTTTTGTGAAACTAATTTTTGTCGTTCTCCTGACGTGCTGTCCCATGGGAAGTAGTCCAGCAGGAATTTCCAAACTTCTTTACGAATTGAAGGTTGTACACCCTATATACAAATACAAAATTCGAAATCAAGCTATTTTTACTGTTTAAACCGATGTACGTCATCATTTTTAATTTTGACGTTATGAAACATAGTTGCCAATTCTTTCCAGTATTTCTTTAGTAAGATCCTGTGCAATTTGGGGAGGAGTGAGAGAGACATAATACATTTGTTTTTAAAAAAAAGTGAAAATTTGACGTTTACCACGTGACTGACTTAGGTCACAGCCTTATGCTACTCAGCTAATAAAAATATAAACCAGCGTATAGTCAATACGCAGATAAAATTTGTTTTTTTTTTACATTTTTGCCAAGTCTTGACACTTTCTCATAAATCGACCATCAAAATTAATATCCAAATATTTAATTAATTAGGCAATCCAACGATGTGTCAAAATGGCGGCTGTGGGCAAAAACGGCTTTGTAAACGGTACTAGTGACTATAATAATGACATTGCTGGTGACATTGTTTTTTATAATATTTCTCAAAATTCATTCAAGTTTTTTCTTTACTATTTATTCTTTGTAACATTAACCTACTCCCTTTGTGTAAAAACATATTATGATAATAATTTCTTTCTATGCTATGAAATCAAATATATTTTCAGTGACCTCTCCATTACACCACCGACATTTTCCTGAATTTAAGAGTACATACTTTACCTGTATATGTTGATTTATAGTACCGCTTTCTGATTAAAATGAATTTGTCCAATTACCTAACTATTTTTGAATTTGTGGTATAATAAATGTAAGAAGTATGAGATATGTTTTTAACTGTTTAATCATGTCATGTCAATCATCATTTATATAACGTGCCTACAAACTAAAATAATAATAATTAAAAAAATGTTTAACTTATTAATCCAATCTTAGACTATCTTATTACTCTATCTCTTATATAATTGCAGACTAAATGTTACATTTTTGATTTGTTTATTGCATGTGTTTGTTTGTTTCTTTCATTGTAATATTTTGTAAATTTATTTGCATAACTAGAATTAATTATTTTTTTGACACGGGAAGTGCTGAGTTTAATATTAAGGGATATATGTTGTTTCGACGGGATCGCTTATCGAGAGGAGGTGGGGTTGCCATTTACATTAGTAATACAATTCGTGCTCAAGTTGTTGAGGCTAACTGTCGTCACGTTGATATTGAACAATTGTGGGTAAAATTTAAGATAAACGACAGGAGTTTTGCACTTTCTGTTTTTTACAGGCCACCGTCTGCTAATGTTGTTAATGGACTGGATGAACTGGATGATGTTATGTCTGTTGTTTTACCGTCTGTTGATTGTGTTGTTTGTATGGGAGACATTAATATTGACCTTTTTAGACATGAAAATCCAGAAACAAATTGCTTTGAGGCGTACGGCTTTGCCCAAGTTGTCAATGAACCAACGAGAATATCTGGTAGCACCTCTACGCTTTTGGATCCAAATTATATTTCCGATAAAGATATAATTAAAAACGCACACGTTATTGATGCACAGAATATCTCGGACCATCGATTGGTTCTTTGTGAACTTAATGTTAAGGTGGCCAAATTTAAACCAAAAATCGTTAAGTATAGAGACTTCAAACGTTTTAATCATGCCTTATTTCACAATGATCTAATATCCTCACCCTTTAATGATGTTCTTTATATTGACTGCATTGAAAAAAAGATAAAATTGTTTAACGAGTCACAAGCTTGTTCAACCGTCATGCTCCACTTAAAACTTCAAGGGTTACCAGGCCTAAGGCTCAGTAGTTAATAGAGGATGTAAAGATTGTTATTAAAAACCGCGATAATGCTTTAGCCAGGTATAAAGTGTCAAGATCTAATGATGACTGGGAGTTATATAAAAGATTACGAAACTCAACTCTGGCTTTAGTTCGTAGACACAAAAGGGCGTTTGTTGACGGTGTGATTGAGGGGGGTGGCTCTGGAAGAGTGTGGAATGTTCTGAAGGATTTAAATATAAAGCAAAATAAAGTTCAGGATATTCCTCTCATTTGCAGGATGTTGAGAATATCAATACCTTTTTCAGTTCTGTTTTTAATCCTCGTAAATGTGAGGAAATGGTTAACAAGTATTCAAATTTGACTTCCCCATATGAAAACTCTTTTGAGTTTAAGGCTGCAACTATCGAGGAAGTTTCGAATGCCATAAACAGAATCAAATCTAATGCATTTTGTGATATTAATCATTCTGTCCAGTTACAAACGTCGCTAAGTCTCTGGGAATTCTGCTTGACGATCAGCTAAAATTTATAGATCAGGTCAATGCTCTCCTTAAAAAATCTTTTCATCATCTCAGGCTTCTCTATGCAAACAGACACGTTTTGTCTAGAAGGATGAAAATTGTTTTATCTGAATCTTTAGTATTGTCATTTCAACTATTGCAATTTTGTTTATGGTCCCTATCTTAATCTTTTGGAAAAGAGAAAAATTCAGAGGGTGCAAAATTCTTGTCGCTTTATTTTCTCTCTGCGCAAATATGACCATGTTTCAAGTTCAATTCGTGAACTGAAATGGCTTAATATGAATAATAGACGAGAGCTCCATTTTGCAGTTTTTTTACATAAAATTGTTCTTACGGGATTGCTTACTTTCCTTAGGGATAGGCTTATTTCTAGAAACGCTATACATAACAGAGACACACGATATAATGACCTTTTTAGCAGTCCCAAACATTCTACAGCCATGTTTCGGCGATGTTTTAGTTATCAGGCTCCTCACACCTATAATAAACTTTCAAATGATCTTAAACTGTCAAGCCCATTCTCTTTTAAACAGAGGTATAAATCTCACTTACTTGCTGGCCAATAAATACTCACAACTCTAATTGTAAAGTTTGTGGTGTCGAAAAAAAAATTGTTATTTAATTGTATAGATTCTTGTTTATTTATAAGATATCTTAATAATATTTATATATTTTAGATAGAGGTTCTATGTAAGACTAGCCATTACGGCTAAATATCGTCTCGATCAAGAATATCTTTATTAGATTTTGTGTAAACTTTTTTTTTTCTTTGAATAAAAGACGTTTATTATTTTTATTATTAATTATATTATAACAAAGTAAAAACTTATTGAAATTGTGTGAAGTGTACAAGCAAGCTTTTAAAAAGCTTAGGTATGTACAAATGCAATAAATAAACCTCCTAAACATCAATAAGTATTTACAACTACGCCTATTAGTTTTAAAAAGAGAAATGATGGATAATAAGCTTTTTCTTATTTTAATTTATTAAAACGTATATTAAGAAAAAAAAACGAGTTTCGGTTGGGTAACTATTTTTTGGGGTTTTTGGTACCCGGTATTTATATTTTTACCCGCCGAGTATACCTACGTCTCATCGGTACAGGATCAAACTTTTTTTTGGTCTGACGGTATATATAATACACAATATTCCACTTACCCCTCTAAATATCAACGTCTTTATCGACTCCACGTCCTCCAACTTGCCCTCGTAGTTAAACTGACTGATCCACTGTTCTTCACTCAAGGGTTTACATCGTGGAAAATCTTTCCTAGAAGGTAATTGAGGCAATTTCTGAACCAGCTCGTATTCGCCGCCCGAATGGGTCGTCGAGTCATCGTATTCCGAGAGGGACCGATTCAGATCCTCATGTGGTAGTTCGTAGTGTTCGCCTGGATCACCGCTGCGGTATACTGAAACAGTAAAATAATTTTCAACAAAAAAAGTGAAGGGAGGAGTTTAAATACAATTTCCATATCGTTATGGCTACGACGGAAATGAAGTCATTTTAAAATACCACTTTCAAGTAGCGAGTACTTCGAAAAACTGCAGGAGCCCTTCAAATATCCATGTCACTCATGGTAACCTTATACAAAGAATAGTAACAGAGTATATAACTTTTAGATATGCAACCTCCGTTATATCTACTAATCATCGTTTAGGAGTTTGATGGCACAGAATTTAATATTTTAGTACAGTTTGCTGCAATTTCGCAGCGAAATAAAATATTATGCTTCTTCATTATGAAATACTAGAAAAGTCAAAAACTGTTAGGTTAGGTACTTATACTATTATGGGAGACGGCCATTTTATAGTACAATAAGTTCATATAAAGGTTAATAGGGGTAATTTTTGTTACTAGTATTTAAGAAGTTATACCGGGTCCGCCAACGTGGCGGGGATGGAAGATTAAATCATTATAGAGGAGCTTATCAAAAATACTAAACCAGCATAAGGTATCGACTTAAAAGCGGCATATTTTAAAAATATTTTACATTATACAGGGTGGCTCAAAAAAGTGTGGCGGACTAAACTTGCATTTTTTTAAATGGAACACCCTATATATTATATTTTTTGACTTTGACAGGCTGTAACATTGGAACGGTTCATCTTAGAGAAAAATGGTTTTCACCTCCCTATCTTAGTTTTTCATTCTCTATCCAAGCAAACCAACCTCCGATTTACCATGTTAAACCAAAAAATCGGTTTTAACGATTTAACATGGTAAATCGGAGGTTGGTTTCCTTGGATAGAGAATGAAAAACTAAGATAGGGAGGTGAAAACCATTTTTCTCTAAGATGAACCGTTCCAATGTTACAGCCTGTCAAAGTCAAAAAATGCCATATTTTAAACGTCAATTACTCAAAAACAATTAAATTTAGACATATAACATTTTATACAAAATATACGTGGAATTGTATAGGGAATTAGAAAATAATATAATATATAGGGTGTTCCATTTAAAAAAATGCAAGTTTAGTCCGCCACACTTTTTTGAGCCACCCTGTATAATGTAAAATATTTTTAAAATATGCCGCTTTTAAGTCGATACCTTATGCTGGTTTAGTATTTTTGATAAGCTCCTCGATAATGATTTAATTTTCCATCCCCGCCACGTTGGCGGACCCGGTATAGAAGAAGCGGTGATTACTGATAGTAACAGATACTGATAATAACAAATCATAACCAACATCATCACCGTCATCTTCCAGGTTTTATAAAGGTGATGAACATCACTTCTTCATAACTATGGGTATTCTAGTTGTATAAATGTATTATATACTTGTAACTTATAGTAATCTTATAAACCCTTTATAACATCATATACTTTTATTACCTTTATATAACCATTATATTACTTGATGTTACCAAAAGTTGCAATGAATGTTTATTAGGCAGGGTGCTACAAATCGTGTGCGTACATGGTGATATCGAAAACGGCAAAAGTTATGGGATGGTTATATTGAGGCAAAGTTTTCCATTTTGAGGTTTAATAATTTGGTGAAAGAAATTTTCAAATATTTCGAATAAATTCGGAAATATCCAAAAAACCGAAATTTTCAGTTTTCGTTTTTAATTTATTGCGCTTTAATATTTAAATTGGGAAAAAAACAGAAAACACTTTTCCATAGTCGATTTTTTTGTTCTATAAGATAGCATTATTAGTTTTCAAATATGACGTTTCTTTCTTTCCTCGAATCTTTGTATGCCACCGTCAAGTCAAATTTTTTAAATACAGACAAGGAATTATTAATAGTAAGGTTGTAAGGACTCCTATAAGCTTTATGTAGGGTTCTATAAAGATGTTTAACAATTAACTAACCAGCAACTTTGACTGTGACATTTATGACATTGGCAGGCATTATTTACTCACAATCAAAGGTGCCCGATTATAAAATTAAAAATTAAGGTAACCGGGCGACTATCATTGTGAGAAAATTATTGCTGCCAATATCACCGTCAAAGTTGCTGGATAGTTAATTATTGTTAAAAATCTTTATGCAACCCGGTATAAGAAATGTAAAACAATTTAAAGGTTTTTTTTTTAATTTTCACGATTTTCTGAACAATATTTCCAGTGCAATCTTACTTACCATAATTGGTAACCTTCGCAAATGCCTCAAGTCCCCCTACGTAAGGATTTTCTTTAATATTTTTAAACATTGTCCACAATGACTCCCCTTCATTCTTAATATTCAACGCCGCAAAAGACTTGTCCAATTGTTGATACTCTGGACTGTCAATGTCATATACAATAAACAGATGCTTGTCCCGTCGGGATGGGCCGATTTTCAAGATGGTCTTCAGGACACCAATCAGGTATTCGCAGTTTCCGTGTTGAAACAGGAAACTGCAGATGGGCTCGGATGATCCATCGAAGAATGTCAGTTGTCTGCTCTTATTAGCTACTCTAAAACTAAAAAAAACGCCAACTGGAAGTTAAATTAAGTGTTGATGATAATGATTCTTTTTCAAAAAAAAAAAATATTATACCAATATTAAAATCTTTACTTCTTGGTAGTACTATGCAATCTAATTCGTATTTTAATAGCTAAAACAGCTTTTATTATATAATAGTATAATAGTATAACAAGTGATGAAAGTGATACTTTTCAAACGAGGAGATATTTAGCACGAGGCGTCAGCCGAGTGCGGAAATTCTCCGAGTTTTAGAATAATCACTTTCACACGAGTAATGTACACTATTTTTCCTACGACCACAGAGAATTATTAAAAAAACCTTTGATTTGTGAAAAAAATATTTCAACTCTAGAGTGGAAATACAAGGCACACTATTAATTTAAACATATGATGCCAATTTGACGGACCACCCCTATTTATTAAAAAGAACAAATTTTAGAAAGTAGTTTAGTGTTTAACTTATTTATCATGTATTTTTCGAGTGATTTCGAATTAGAGTGTGAAAATACGCCATCTGAAATTATAAAAAAATATTAAGAATATCCTGGAAAATCTATTACTAGTCAAAACAAGCCCCGCTGAAGAAAATGTCATATATTAAACATGAAATTTGTATGTGTTGCCCTAGCGTAGAGACTAGAGCTATGGCCTACAGATCGAAAGGTCACAGGTTCAAATCCCATCAGGAGTATTTGACTTTTTTTTTAAAAAAACATTAAATAATTTATAGAATTACTTAGGTATTTTGAATTGAAATCTTCCTTGTAGGATGAATTTTTAAAATTTAATCAAGGTAAGATGCATTAAATATAAATTTAAAAAATTCATCCAACAAGGAAGATTTCAATTCAAAATACCTAATTCTATAAATTGTTTAATGTTTTTATAAAAAAAAGTCAAATACTCCTGATGGGATTTGAACCTGTGACATTTCGATCTGTAGGCCATAGCTCTAGTCTCTACGCTATGGCAACACATAAAAATGTTATGTTTAATATATGACATTTTCTTTAGCGGGGCTTGTTTTGACTGGTAATAGATTTTCTAGTATATTCTTAACTTTTTTATAATTTCAGATGGCGTATTTTCACACTCTAATTCGAAATCAATCGACAAATACATAATAAATAAGTTAGACAATAAACTGCTTTCTAAAATTTATTCTTTTTAATAAATAGGTGTGGTCTGTCAAATTGGCACCATAATGTTTAAATTAAATAGTGTGCCTTGTATTTCCACTCTAGAGTTAAAATACTTTCTTTCAACACGCGTGTGATATTTGGTGCTTTCGAGCCAAGTTAACCGTGTTTTTTTTTTCTCATTTTCATAGGTGGTTGTAGGAAAATAATATTACTACATTAAGGATCTTATGCTAGGGTATAGAATTTCCAAATGAATTCACCTTAATAAAAACTAATTAAATTAATAATAATTGGCTGGTTGCATCAAAGATCTGCTGCGAGGTGCCGGTATACGAGCCGGTGTATTTAAAATATTTAGGTAAAGTAAGGGCGAGATTATTATAAGCTATTTCGTTTACCGCTGGTCAATAAGACGAGTTTTATTTTGGTCAATTGATTTTTAAAATAATATAAATAGAAGAGCCTTCTTTTAAATAAAAATTATTTATGGGATTCAAATTAAATTTAATAATTAAAATAATGTGGTACTTATTTGTGCTTTCTTTTGAAAGTGCAAACAAGATCATCTGTGTACCACAGTGGGAGAAAATTAACTAGTTTATCTAAATTTCGGTACAAATTAGATTACCAACCTTTTGATGTCATCAAGGTTAATTTTAAGACATTTTAATCGATTATGGTAGTCCGATGGCAAACTCCCACTTAAAGTTCGAACTCTTTTTTGAACGGTATTCACTACGGCCCATTCCTGATCTTGGAGTTCCGAGTCAACTGTGACATCATTTGGTTTCCACTCAAGGATCCCTTTTTGAGAGACATTTCCTAAAAAATGCAACAGCGATTATTCAATTTGTACAGGGTGTCCCGAAATTACCGTGCAATATTTTTAGGGCATAAAATACATAAAAGAATATGACAAAAATGTCCTATAAACATACCCCCAGAAATGATTCTTTAGGGGCTAGAGCCCCTCAAAGAGGGTCGAGGAGAAATTTTTTTTGTAATAGCATGAAAACAGTTTAAGATAATGGCATGAAAATGCCATGGTACATACTTTACAACCGATAAGTTGTAAATTACAGTGAATTTAAATTGAAAATCATTCTCCCAGTGGTGTCCCACGAAGTTTGGCTTACAGTAAATATTAACCTGGGTTTTTTATTTCTAAGATTTATTAATTTTAAATAAGTCTAGAGTTTGTTCTTAAAAAAGATACTCTTGTTTTATTCCCATAGGAAGCACAGTTTTCGAGTAAAATTAATTTTAAAAATAATGCATTCTTCAAAAAGAAGGATAATCCATATGGATGAGTTTAGATAATGCCAAAAGTTGTTCTTAAGAATGTAGCAATGTCCAAAAGGTCTAAAATTAATATACAAAATTTCTACAAACAATGTTTTGAGTACCTATCATAAGTTGCAATATAATTTTTTTTGTAACATAACTTTCCAAATTACCTGAACTCATTTATGGATTATCTTTA
The DNA here is from genome assembly GCA_935413205.1 of Polydrusus cervinus. Classification (NCBI taxonomy): domain Eukaryota; kingdom Metazoa; phylum Arthropoda; class Insecta; order Coleoptera; family Curculionidae; genus Polydrusus; species Polydrusus cervinus. The sequence goes on from OW284514.1 coordinate 53,289,579, forward strand.
AATACGGTATTTTTAATTACTTTTTATTACAAAAAAAAATTTCCCCTCAACCCTAAGGCGCTCTAGCCGCCTAAAGAAGCAGTTCTGGGGATATGTTTATAGGTCATTTTTGTCATATTTTTAGATGTACTTTACGTGTAAGAAATACTGTACGCTAATTTCGGGACACCGTGATGTGTGACCGGCAGAATATGGAAAACTATTAAGTATTGATTTCACAGAAAAGTTTTAGAAGTGTTCCGGCGGCACCTGTTTTAAAGCTTTGATGTATGTATGTCGAGGCGTTTTGATAAAAATTGAAGAAAGAATTTAAAATGTCTAAATAAAAGTTATTTCATCATTCTCATCTTCCACTAAAGATTTTTTTTACAGTATATTTGTTGGGGGTATTCACAACTAATCACAGGTGTGCCCACAGGGGAGCCACGGCCTCCCCTAATACCATATTATAAAAATAAAGCAATCAAGAAAGAATAATACAATCTCCAATATCTCCACTACATCTACCCACATTATTGAATTTCAAGGACTTGGTGGCATCAAAAACTCGTCGCTGTTTCTTCTTTTATTAACAATTTAGTGCTTAGCCCATCTTAATTAAAAAGTCTGCGGCCGTCTGTGCAACTAATAGGTACCTACCTAGTCTAGGTACCGATTTAAAAAATGTATACTTTCATATATGTTCGTTACTATTTAGTCTAATTATGAATAGCATATTTGTTTTTATAGATTAGATGCTTAAACACATTATATAAATAATCTTAACATAAATAGCCAATAAAATCAGAGGAATACAGAGTTCAACACTGGAATGTAATATTGAGATCCGGTCGATAACCATAATATACTTAAAACTGACTACTCTGACATAATATTTATGGTTGTCTCTAATAAGTTCTACAGAAAATAAGATTTGCATACTGTATGACTGAAATCTACTTTTTATACAGGGTTATTTACAAAAAACAAATAATCCATATTTTGGCCCAAAGCGGCCCAAAGTAAGCGAAACTTGTTAGTTGGGTATTAATTTAAAATTAAAACCAATTTTTTCAATAAAAATTTTCTGTTGGTTGCTCTAGAATTGAAAATTAGAGTGATATTTCTCCTCTCATGAAACACTGGGTTTTAATTCTTTTCATTTCTAATTTTTTGTTGGCTTGGGATCAAACCACCATCTGAGCCACCATTAGAGGTCTTATTCCTCCATAAATTTCCATGTATTAGAGTAGGAGGTAGTCCTTTAGTAGTAGTAGGAGTCCTTTTATTCTTATTTTACTTCTCTATTCCTATATTGTTTATATTATATTGTCCGATATGTCACAATTTTTAAAAAGACATACACACACATCGGTAGTATAAAACGGATAATAAACATATTGGTAAGTAAACACTAATATACAATTAACACACAGACCATAAGTAGTACCTAAATATAATAATTAATTGTTTGCACTTGGTATTTAACTAATTAGTTGTTTACTACATAATATTATAGGTACTAAATTATTAAGTAATAAATATTCTTTTTACCTTCATTCTCCACTGTGCCCCAAATGTACAGTGTTCCGATGGTATTGATAAACGAAATATATGAAGATGGAGCTTGTTTTAAAAGTACACCATCTTGTGAAAAAATCTCTCGATAATCATCAAACTCGTCGTCCATTGTTTACTAGAAATGAACAAAGTAAATAATATAATACCTGCCTAATTAAAAATTAAACAAAAAAAAATTAAATCAGGTCAATTTACTTCAATTTAAAAAATTAAATAAACCATCACCCTAACGAAAGTTTCTTACCCGTTAAAAATATTTGGGTATTTTACGCTCAATTTCACAATGTTGTTATCACTTTGAAAAAAAACTGGGCAGGTAGATAAATAAAAAAATTGTAAACAACTTAATACGACCTCGTCAAATCCCAAATCTGACATTTATTTTATCTATCATGGATTTTAAACTAACCTAACTTTATTATGTCAACGATATTCTATGAAGCCTAGTCAGATGTCGCCACAACATTTTTTCTTTTTGCACAGGGCAAGCGAGACTGTTTTTGAGCTGTAGCAACACGTCCATACTTATAATTATTCCTTTGTGCCAAAAAAGTAAAATAGGAAACATTAAATTACTTTTATTATGAGAATTTCCAGATATCGGAAATAGATGGCGCACTTTACCCAATGTAGAGATGGGAAATACTGTTGTAACGTTCCATTTCATACCGAGACAGGAAAATACAACTAAATAACCGTTACTTTTAGAAACGAACTAGGGAGCGCTTGGATAGTGAAACCCACAAAGATGACCTACTTTATCACAAGAGTCTCGGGATCAACGATGAGCTCCCCCCGAAAGTAGCCGAATGAACGAACGTTTGACATAACTTATTGGCGCGAAATTCATATGTTACAGGCACGTTTGAACAACGCGAATTCATTGTGCGTCAGACAAGGAGACTTGTGCGTATATAGTGCGACAATATATAGGACTGTAAAGGTTCATTATATTTTATATATTTTGAATTATGTAGGACTATGTATATACAAGGGGGGATTAAAAGTAACTACTAACTTCCACATTTTTTAAATGGGCCATAATATCTTTGTATTTCATGAACTTTCTCATAATAAAACCTTTGATATTTTAAAGTACGTTAACGCCTAAATTTTGAGAAAATGTATTTTCAAAATTATTATTTGTGTACGAAACAAGAGCGTATCTATCGACAGCGTACTTCAATTATTAAAGATTTGGTGTTGCCATTTTTCTATAATGTATCCGCGTGTTAGGGTTTTTCTTTAATTTGACTGGTGGATTGGTAAGAATTATTTTGTAGTTAAAATAATGTTTATATCACGTCACCCGAGAATTATAGTGTTCTATATCCACTTTTCATAATTTTGATCCACAGCTGTTTAAAGGTTTTTCCGTTGTTTCTTCATTATTGTCATAAAAGTCTCTCATCTCTTATAATCATAATTTTTTTGTAGTTGTGAAGCGATTATCAAAAAAATATTAAAAAATCAAACTGAGAAAATGGATATAGGTTACAAATTACTACTCTTTTGTTTCTTGCTGGATATAGTTTAATATGGAACCAGTTTTGTGGATATAGAATATTATCTTAATTCTGTTTATTGGTTATAGAATACAAATGAAGCAAGAATACTAATAAAATGTAATTATTCAAGAAAAACATTTTTAAATTATTAAAAAATATATTTTTATATTATATAATATAACAAATAAAAATTAAACTTTTTTGGTATTTCTCTTGGGTTTTGAGTTTCGATCTATAAGCAAATTAAAGAATTCTTTTGCGTGTTCTGGCATTTGAGGAAGCATAGCCTTAAAAAATGTTTTTTTTCTTCGGATACCCCAACTGTCTGACTAATCATTACTAGTTCAGGAAAATCGCACAACTGTGGTTCTTTCTTCTTTATAATAAGCGCTTCTTTGATCTCCTCTTCGAAGGTTTCTCTAAAATATATTTTGTGGAAACTTTCCTTTTTATAGATTAAATGTTTTATTTTGGTAAAAGGTACATTTTTATAATTAAGCTTTTTTGATCCGGTCTGATAGTCTAAGAAGTCTTTTTCATGCATTTGCATAACTTAAAAATGTAACTTCCATGAGGTAGGCATATGGGTCAAAATTTTTATGAGTTGCATAGGTGTCCAGATCTCTAAATCCTTTACGTATCTTTCGATACAGCTATGCGCAGCATCAATTTCCTGAATCGTACCATGTCCAGGTTCGGAGTATTTGTGCTCAATAACTTTGACCTCCTTACTATTTTAAGAAATTAAGAATTTCTGTATAGCACAAGATAAAAGACTATTACGATTTTGAGGCACACGCAACTATCAGACCACAATATTATATTAGTAAAGTTTGGCAAATCCTCAACTATTCTATTTAAAATCTTAATCAATGCACTGGCAATGTGATTGCCACCACGGCCTGATATGAATTCGTGCCATACTACACAGTAAACAATCTTATTTGTACTACAATGAGCAGTTCGATTGTAGATATTCAACTTGGACTGATAGTAATAATGCCCTATTAATATTTTCTGAATTTGCAGATAATTCTTTAGCCATAGCACTTTCAATATTTTCAATAATGATATTGCTGCAAATCTGTGATAGCTCACTAAAATGGCACATAAAAAATAACAATTTATTCATTATAAAAGAATGCCGACAAAAACTTACTTCCAAACATCGGTAGGGCACTCACTAGGCTTCGATGGCACAGAAGATACACTTTGAACACTCATTTTAATTACAAAAACAGTATTATTTAAAGACAAATTAGCAAACGTTTACCCAAACAAGTGATTTTATTTGAGGTTATGTTTGGATATAGAACAAAAGTTCACCATAGCTCAGAATAGGAAGTATTATTAGTATAATATGGATATAGAACAAAGTGGATATAGAACAAAAATAACAACACGCGAGGAATGTCGGCTATAGAGTATTAGGTATGTTGTAGGATATAGAATAAAACTTACACAGAAACATGGCATGCTTTGCTTTAAACGGATATAGAATAAAATTATACCATAGAACATAATTGCCCCAATAAAAGTTGGTTTTTAACGGATAAAGAATAATTTTGTCACTCATATTTTGGATATTGAGCAACTTAGCCTTCTAATTTTGCTGGATATAGGATCATCTGGCAAAAATAAAAATAATGGTGTATTTAACTTAATTTCGACTAAAAGTGGATATAGAACACTATAATCCTAGGGTGACGATCAGTCTATCATTTTTGAAAACAAATTTATTCTATAGGGTCCTGCACCTCACACCTCCCGTGCGGGAGGGTGCTCACTTATTAATTAAGTTAGGATTTTGATATTTTGTAAAGTTTACCTGTATCCCAGCCTAGGGGGCATTTCAGGAAAATATTTTTATATAGGGTGTTCAAAATAAGTGTAACGTCTTAAGGATCTGGTTTTTTAGATTACATATGCTATATATATATTCTAACTTATTTGGATGCCTCTTATATAGTTGCCTTCATACCCCTAGAATTTGAATGAAATCGGTTCAGTATTATAGGTAAAAAAAAAATTCTAAGAAAAATCAGTTTTGCATCACTGGTTTTAAAAATTAATAAAAACTAATAATAATAATAATAATAATGCCTAGATAATGGAATAAGAACGGTACTTAATAAATAATAATAGAACGGTAGGTACTTAATAAATAATGTCGAACAGTCTCGTTAACCAAGTTTAATTCATACGAATTGTACAGGGTGTCCAAAGTTTAGTGTCAAACTTTGCAAACTTTAAAGCAATGTATTTTTCTTATTTGAAATTGGAACCTCTGTATATTATCATGTCATTGTATGGGATCTACCTATTATTTATTTTATACGATCTCTATTACAATATATAAGAGAATCATAAAATTCAAAATACAGGTTAAACTGGATAATGCGTCCGAACAGGACACCATGGTATATTTCATATAAATTTCGAGGTGCTCAAATAAGGTGGTAAGTAATAATTTTAAAAAAATGAGTAAAAAAAAATTTTTGATATAAAGATTTTATTAAACTGCACTAAAAAGAAAAAGATGACTTTGAATTAAATTCAAGCGCATCGTATTATTATAATATAAAATTTTATAATATATGTCGCAAGAAATTTTAAATTAAATTTATAAGAAATACATAGGCAGGTACCTATACTTAACTTAAATTAATCTGTGTTAAGATTTATTCTCGCGACAAGCTTTTAAATCAAATACCATTTTATAATGTAACAAAACGATGAGTCTGATTTACTTTAAAGCTTATTTTCTTCTATTTAGAGCATTTTAGTAAAATATTTTTATTCAAAAAGGTTTTTTATCCTTAGTTTTTTTTAGTTTCCGTTGAAAGTGAACCAACATTTAAAATTTCAATACTGTATAATAAAAGGTAGAAGTTCGGATTTGTTCGTTTTTTTATCACAAAAATACGTTGTCATCAAAACTAAAACACCGTGTAAAATTTCAACTCCTTAGATAAGATGAAGGGGTTCGACTTTGTTCGGGTTGTTCGTTTTTTTTATTATAAAAATGCATTGTTATCGAAACTGAATCTCCATGTAAAATTTGAACTCCGTAGGATAAGAGGAAGGGGTTTGGGTTTGTTCGGGTTTTTGATCGGGTTGTTCCTTTTTTTTTAATCTTAAAAATGCATTGTCATCGGAACTTAATCACCATGTAAAATTTCAACTTTCTAGAATAAGATGAAGGGGTTCGCGTTTGTTCGGATTTCTTTATCATAAAAATTATTACATTACAGGCAGATAAACAAGAAAAATAAGAAAAAAAGCGATAAATGTCGTATCGCTATATGACCGCAATACTCTCAGAAAATTAATGTTTGGACGGATATTTTAGACACCAAATAATTGGGTCTTTTTTTTTGGATAAAACTTTTTTTTGCTAGTTTTTTGAATAAGTTGCAAAATCAAATTGAACCTGCATTGGATGCTGTCACTGTTGAAAATCAGGAGGTCTGGATTCAGATGGACGGCTGTCCAGTCCAAAATTTTGCCGTAGTAATATACCATCTTCTGGATGCTTTACAAGAAAATATGACTGGGCCAAACTATATAATAAGCTGACCAGCCAGGTCTTCTGATCTTTTCCCAAACGACTTTCTCCTATGGAGGCACATAACAGATAAAATTTATAAAAACGTTCGGCATGAATTATAAAAACGTTCGGCACGAAAATCTGGAACAACCAAAAAACTTAATTTCAGCAATTTGTGATAGCATATCGTCATACCAACTTGCCAATGTAACCAGGAAGATTAATATTCGCTTAGGATATTGTATGGTAGCTAACGGGGAGTTCCTTGAGCATCTTCTTAAACAGTAATTAAAATAATAGCTTCCATTATAAATATTATTAGTTTTGTTTAAATATTGTAACAAATTTATCATTAGGTTCTTGGTAATTTGTTGTATTATATACATTATATATAATATTTACTGTCTGTTGACATTTTTTTTTACTAAAAGTTATTAAATAGGTTATTTTATTTAAAACTACTCCCTAGCCTTACAATTGATAAACACATTTTTAATCATTTATTTTCTGGTGTACTGACAAAAATGTGTCAGGTTCGTATTTCCTAGTTTATTATTTAAAAAATACATTTTGTTTAATAACTTTCAAATTGTCTGTTTGAAGATTGGAGACAATGATGTTTCTTGATCGGCACTAGAGTTGGACTGGACTCTTATTATCTTTATATGTTTTGAATCGCTACGTTTTAACTGGTAAATATATCCAGTTAAATATTATTCTACTACGACTATAATAAATCTACGCCTTAAAAATTCATAATTTTTAAAAAAATTGGCGTGGTGAGTGTATAAAAGATACAAACACAACATGCGCACTTAAACGGCTCGAGCTGTTTAAGTGCCCATCCCAGGATTTAAAAGTCTTAACGGGAATATTTTGGATTGAAGCCCAACATTCATGTTTTTCACACATGTAAAAAATGTTTTTCTCTTCCAAAATTATAGCGCCAGCTAGAAATATCAAAAAGATAGTGAAAAGACATCCTAAAATTAAAATATTATCCAACCATAGAGGTAATTATTTAATTTTCTAAATTTAATAGTTGTTTGGTAAATTTTTAACAATCTTTGGGCATGGCCCCGTGGCGCGTTTTCCAGTCTTACTAACTAACTTATTATGTCGAACGGCAGTAGAGTTTTGGACTTGCATTGTTTTTATTTGTTTATAATCACTACGTTGAACTGGTAAGCATCATCTCCAGTCGTCTTCAGGTAAATACTGTATTCACCTGAAATAGCGCATGCTATTTTGAATCGTACAACAGATTACCCTTATCTCATACAATAGAGCTGATTAGAATTTTTGAATATTCTATTATAAGGACTACCAATTTTTTAAGTCTTAAATAATTTCCATAATTTTTTAAAGATACTGGTAATTACCTACGAAATTCCGTCATTGAGCTTTTACCAAATGGTCGTCTGGACCTGCATAGATTGTAGTCTAGTTTTTTCCAAACTATCGACTAACATTAAGACCTTTCATTTCCACCTCAATAGTAATTTTTAAGAAAACTATTGCATAGATAATCATCTAAACCGTAGAATGCTTTTATTTTAAGATATCTCTTCAGCATTGTTTTAAAAGAATCATAATGAAGATTTTGATTTAACATTAAACAATTTGACTCCGAATTGGTTCTGTCCATCCCTCGCTCTGTTCCAAAATAATTTATTCTGAAGTTTAGACCATGTATTGTAATCGTGATGGTAAGAATGTTTAGTGTTACTATCTACATTCTCCCTAATATGAAGTAGGCATGCTAATATGTAAACACTAGGAGATGTTAAGATATTTAATTCAATAAACTTATTTTTACAGTCTTTTCTATACCTTGGGTTACAAATGACCCTAACACACTAATAAATAAATCGGGCAACTGAAGATACACAAGAAGGAGAAAAACACGACTGCAGACAGTGGGTAGTACGTATATGTGGAATCAAGAGCTTATACAAAGTAATATATTTCGAGTATTCCTTACGTAGACATAAAAGTGTGCGAGGGTGTGTCAGTGTGTGTAGACACTACACAAACTTGGTTTAAAACGTATAATACGCCAGTGCGGTTATTCAGGTGAAGTGCCACTTTACCAGAGAATACCCACGAATATAAACATTTAATTTGCTTAAAGAACTAATTGGCTATTGCCGCAATTTTTTAACATCGACTTTATAATTTCGTTTTTTATGTCCTACCACTTGCGCACTATCCTCTTCAATAGCAGAATACCTAAAAAGCAGCGCATCGGGCAGCGGTATTACTGGATTTTACAGGTGACGACAATAACTGGTTGCCATGACATCGTCGAGTTATTCATGTTGTGTATGTTTGTCGAGGGAGGTGTTTTTGGATCCATGAGGTGTGTAACTAGTCACCATTTCCGATCGAACTGCCGACTGGCCAGCGCCAGGGCGCGAGGAGATTAACTTATTTTAAATTGACATTAAGCTGAGCTGAGTACCTCTAAGTCCTAAGTAGAGACTAGTATTTTTATGAAACTTGAGAATGATGATGTAACTTATTGGAAACACCATTTAATCGATGGAATTTAAGGAAATCTAGGTTTAATTTTTAGTTGATAAAATTGAAAACCGTCTTTAAAATTCTCTTAAGCTTACTATTTTAACCACGAGCTGACAGCGCCAATAACCCCGAATGACCGTTATAAAAGAATGTGTTGATAGAAAGATTAACTATAGTAATCAGTTTGTAAAACAACCTTAAAACAATCAAAATATGTTGTGTATTTATAATCTGAAGTACCCACTAATCGTAATAAGCCAATAACTCGAATCATGGACTTAGATTTTTTTTAGAGAAAATTGTGACTTATTGTGATATTCAAGTGCGTTTAATAAATGTCATTATCAAATTAGTCACTTTAATATCTGTTAGTTAAACTGAACTAATCGAATAAGGAATTTTTGTTAATAGACATCAAATGAATGTTTAGGTTTTAAGATTGTTTAGGATTCGAATTTTAGTTAAGGAAATAATAAAATACACAATATATTAATATAAGAACTTTACTGGGACAAATCTTAAGTTTTCTGTTGTATAACTACACACTTTGATAGTAAAAACGATAATCATACTTCAAACATCTTAAGAATACTAATTATTCTTGAGATGTATAGTATAAAAATTATCCTCCTAGAGTAATCACTCGCCGCTAGATAAATCTTTTGTAGAGTTTGCGGGCACCGCCCCTCCTTAAACGATGAGTGCCCACCCAAAATTAAGCGATTCGGTTTTGTAATGGAGTTTCCGGGGGAAGGGGAAGATTTTTTTTTATGAGAAAGGAGTGTTAAGGATGTAGTAGTGAAATAAGAGATAAGGTCGTTTTATCTAATTACATTTACCGCTTATGCCGTTATGGGAGATCGCAGGGAGGTGGCGACTTTATTTTTAGAAGTCATTTTTGATTTGGGTAGGCCCATCCAAAAATCATTGGGCCCTCTTGTGCCCACCCATCATCCCAAAAATCTTGGCGCCGTCACTGCGAGTTTGGTATAAGTACCTATACACTGAAAAGCACCCAAAAATTACCTATATCGAATATTTCGAATCCCTGGGATACAAAAACAAACTGCCTAAGCAGGAGCGTAACGAACCCGAGTGTTCAGCGGAGGAGAAAGGTAGGTTGGGGGAGGGGGTTGGGGGAGGGGAGAGAGGGGCGTGACCATGGAGGGTTATGTTATACATTCAATTCTTCAGGGAATATCAATCAAACACAAGTCGAGGAGGGGGCTCTTAAAATGGCCGTAGCCAGGGGTGATGAATGGGGTCTAACCCCCCCCCCCCTGTAATATTTACGGACGGAATTTAACACGTTTGCTCATTATTTTTCTCTAAATATTAATGTCAATAAAGATTATGGAAATTTTCGAGAATATTGAGATGGTATATGTTATTGTGGAAAGTATAATAAAGAGAAAAGAAAATTAACTATCACTGTATATTTCTATTTCATTATTTTTTCCAATTTCATTTAGTCCGATTTTATTCTTTTTAATACTAAATTTATTATATTGGCTGCGTGAAATATGGCGAAGGCTATTTGAGTTTTTTTTTTGTGCTGGGTTTTTAAACCATATTATTCTTTGTTGACGTCATCGATTCGATATCACGAAAATACAAGTTTCAAATTTTTAAAAATATGTTAGACGCACGTTTCCATTCTGACCATTAGATCCACGTAAAATACCATTAACCAACGATGTGGCAAATCCCTATTTAGATCACATTAATAACCGCTCACTACAATTCCATGCTTTACTGTTGAAATTCTATGATGAAAAACCTCATAAAATTCAGACACACTAAATACACATAGATTTTCATTACATTTCAATGGTGCCAATTCCTATTATAATCACGTTTCCATTCTGACCATTAGATCCACGTAAAATTAACCAACGATGTGGCAAATCCCTATTTAGATCACATTAATAACCGCTCACTACAATTCCATGCTTTACTATTGAAATTCTATGATGAAAAACCTCATAAAATTCAGGCACACTAAATACACATAGATTTTCATTACATTTCAATGGTGCCAATCCCTATTATAATCACGTTTCCATTCTGACCATTAGATCCACGTAAAATACCATTAACCAACGATGTGGCAAATCCCTATTTAGATCACATTAATAACCGCTTACTACAATTCCATGCTTTACCATTGAAATTCTATGATGAAAAACCTCATAAAATTCAGACACACTAAATACACATAGATTTTCGTTACATTTCAATGGTGCCAATCCCTATTAGACGCACGTTTCCATTCTGACCATTGGATCCACGTAAAATACCATTAACCAACGATGTGGCAAATCCCTATTTAGATCACATTAATAACCGCTCACTACAATTCCATGCTTTACCATTGAAATTCTATGATGAAAAACCTTATAAAATTCAGGCACACTGAATACACATAGATTTTCATTACATTTCAATGGTGCCAATCCCTATTATAATCACGTTTCCATTCTGACCATTAGATCCACGTAAAATACCATTAACCAACGATGTGGCAAATCCCTATTTAGATCACATTAATAACCGCTCACTACAATTCCATGCTTTACCATTGAAATTCTATGATGAAAAACCTCATAAAATTCAGACACACTAAATACACATAGATTTTCATTACATTTCAATGGCGCCAATCCCTATTAGAATCACGTTGCCTTTCTCACCATAATATACACATAAAATATCAGTGTAAGTCTATGGTGTTAACTCACACTATATTCTAGCCACATTTATTTACCATTATTCTTCATATGAATCCTGCGTAGAAATACCCCTTTAATTCCCAACCCACATTAAATTTCTAAAAAAGCCAAAAATACCATTGTTTTACCATGGTATGTTAATGATGTTTAATGTGTTTTTTTTGATAGGGTATACTAATCCCAATTTCCTGAAGGTTCTTATTTTCATAATGAGGATAGGTAGGTAATGCCCGAATGCTTATAAGAAAAGAGGGTTTGCCAAGTGGTTTTAACCTATGGAACGATGAGCTTGTAATACGATCGGATAAAAGTCTAATTATTGCAGCAGTTGGCAATAGGGATGTCAATCCCGAATAGTTTTCTTAATTCTGGGATTTTTAAGTCTTGTACGATTAATCCTGGGATCCAGGGATAAGATACATATACCAAAAAAATCAGATAACATTTAAAAACTTTTATTGTATTAATTTAATAAAAAATCTCCTAAACGAACTTAAAGAGGTGTATTGTAAATATTAAAATATGCTTTAGGTTTGTAAATTATTTAAAAAATTCTGCACAAATATTAGTGCCACTAAAGTTTTATCTCCCGGCCTCGAACGTATTTTATAAACCCTACAGAAGAGAAATATCTCTCAGATTTCACGCTTCTGGGCTGAATGGATAATAAATTCAAAGGCTTCTTGAAGATTATGTAAAAGACTGCCATTTGAGTATCAATCAATTTTTTGAGTATTGTTGTCAGGCAGTCGCGTCTTATTACTTTTTGGTCTGCTTTGTATTGACCCTGGACACTGTTGTAATGCCGTCTGCAGTTTAACCTTAAGTTGTGCTCTCACAATTTCCGTAATGGGAATCAGGTCCTAGTCGCTATCGTCACTGGTTTCTTTTTCACATGAATCTGTATTGTCTAGCCTGATTAAAAGTTTTTCTAATTCAGATCTAATTAGAAGAATAGTTGATAATTTGCAGCAATCATCAGGTTCAGGATTTATCCCGGGATTAGCAGCTCTAATATCGGTATTTTTGATACAGGTTTTTCTTCCGAAATCTTGGGACTGAGATCCTGGGATTGACATCCCCATTGGTCAACATCAATATACAAGTGTTCGTGTAGGAGTTTTTAAGGCACTATCATTTTTTTTTTCGTTACAGCAGAGGTTGGCGGAGGAGCCCTATATAGGTCTAAGAGGACCATTGTATTTCCTATCGTCTGGGTGATGTCAGCCAGATGGAGCCTACAACTTAGCGTGGGATCTGAATCACGTGTATACACTAGCTTACCCTTTTGGTTCCCTAGACGTCCACGATGCCCTAGATATTAGGAATAACTAGTAGTATACTGCAATCTTTTATCCGCTAAAGGGAAGATCATACTTTTCTTTATTAAGCTCTCCGAGGACTGAACTAGGAACCGCCACTATGGAACGTCAGCAACTCAACCACTGAGGTACCAACCGTAGTAAGTTCTTGGATATTTTTCACTCTAGTGGTGCAGCGACAAACCCTCCTGGGGGGGGGGGGGGGTGATGAACTTGAGTTTAATTCAAATCAATATCTTCCATTTGGTATTTAACAATAAAGAATATGTTGTGTGACTTCGCCACCTTACCCCAGATGAAAAAGGAAATTCGAATTGTCATATACCTGGTGTCCCATTATGGATGGCCACCGGCCGTATCTCGGATCGGAAACTACTGGGCATAGAAACTCAGGAAAAAAAATCGTATTTAAATTGGCTAAGAGAAAATGCTGAAAATAATTTTTAAGTTCCGCATTCTGCCGCAAGAGCGCACAATTGAAAATTAGTTATTAAAATTTTAAATTTCTCCGAAAATTCGCACATTAAGGTATAATTTTGGTAACATCATTTGAAAGCTTAGACAATTCTGCATCATTTTGGTTTAAGGCTCATTGGCGTACCGACCTATGGGGAAGCTATTGAAAGTATTTAATTTGCTGTAACTTCTAAATGACTTATTCGATTTTAGTAAACTTAAGTTTGTTTGGAAGAGAAAGGGAAGTACTTTTAAGTTTCGTATTTATTGGTACACAACAGTTTCTAAAAAAAATGTCAGAAGGGACAATTTGTAATACAAATAGTTTGTTTAATTTAATACCAAAAACTATAATCTTTATTTGCTTCGGAGTTATTTATAATAATAAAAGTTTTTTTTGGTTTTATCCCGAAAACTTTAGAATTAATAATATAATCAGGGAAAATTTATAATTTAGGTATAATTCTAACATGATGTTTTAAAAAATAGATTTAGATAGCCGTGAAACAAAATCAACCACTGTCAAAATTAAATCAGTTTGCAACTATTTCAATTTATTTATCTTCATGGAAACCTGCCACTTTTGAATGATAGAAGAGTTTTGGACTTGCATTGTCTTTATTTGTTTTACATCACAACGTTTTAACTGGTAAGTATCTTCAGCCGTCTTCAGGTGAATACTAAATAAGTAAAGTAACTACAGCTCTATTTATACTAGCTAGATGCACTGGAGCATGACTGACATGGGTACAGTCATGCGTATAGTTCGTATGCGGTATTTTAAGTTTACATCTACTTAACAAGGGTTTCCAGATATTTCTTATATCTAGTGAGGGCTTACTAAAACAATTTGGGTTCTGGTATATTGTAGCAGCTTCCTTGAACTTTCTTTTCCTCCAATATGGCTCTTTATGCAGGTTTCGAGCTTCTGTCCACTTGATGTGATGACCGTGTTTCCAGGCATCGTCAGCTGCACCTGATTTTTTGGTTTCTCCTTTAAGCGTGTTGTTTCTGTATTCCTTGACCCTAGTTTCAAGTCTCACCAATGTAGGATCGGCCACATTCGCAGGAGATTTGGTAGACACAGTTTTTCCTGTCTTTCTGACTTGTTGGTTTCGTCTTCGTCAGGTGGCTTCTTAAAGTGTCTTTCGAGCTGAATACCGTATTGATGTTATATTGTTGTCCTAGTCTTTTAATTCTCTCAGATACTCCTTTGACATACGGAATGTTAAGTGTGACTCTATTTGTTTCTTTTGTGTATTTGGCCGTTTCTTGTGATTTTCCATAGTTTATCAACTAGATGCCCGGGGGGTCTTGATGTAGTTAGTTTACTGTTTGAGGTCTTCATTTGAATTACAGATGGTAATTGCTCTATCCACAAGCGTTCTTACTATGCCATGTTTTGTGCTGTTTGAATGATTTGAAGTGTAATTCAGATATTGACCTGTATGCGTAGGTTTCCTGTATACTGAAGTATGGATGGTGTTGCAATTTTTCTTTACGTTCACATCTAGGAAAGGTAATTGACTTTTTTCTTCTCTCTCCATGGTAAATTTGATTGTCGGCGTCAGGCTATTAATGTGATGTAGGAATTCCCTGAGTTCCTGATTGTTTCCATTCCAAATAATAAAGGTGTCGTCCACATATCTCAGCCACATTTTTGGTTTCTTTTTTGCTTATTTTATTGCTTCGGATTCAAACCATTCCATGTTGACGATTATTGGTGAGAGAGAGGAGCCCATCGGTAGTTTGTCACTTGGCTGAAAAACCTATCTTTTTCCTAAAAGTAAGAATTATCTAGGCAACATTCTAATAGTTCCATGATGGCCTTGATAGATAGCGGTGTTCTTTTCTGTAGTGTCTGGTCTTCCTCAAGTCTGCTTTTAATAACTTTTAGTTCATCTTTTATAGGGACGTTAGTGTAGACTTTCGACGTCGAAGCTGACAAGTTGACCTTCTGGTTGTACTTCCATCCCACCAATTAGCTGTACGAAGTAAAGAATCTTTCACAAATGAAGTGGTATTTCCTTGGAGTGGTTGAAGTAGGGGGAGTAAGAATTTCGCAAGTTCGTAGGTAGGAGAGTCTCGAGAGCTCGTTATGGGTTTGATAGGCATGTTATGTTTTTTATTTATCTTCGGCAAGCCATAGAGGTGTGGAGCCTTACAGTGATGTGGTGTCAGGCATCTTCGTGTCTTTTCTGGTATGTATCGTTCAAATTTCTTGAGTGTTCGGTAGACTCTTCCCTCAATGATGGAGGTAGGATCCTTGGACATGGGGGTGTAGTTTCCTTTCTGCAGAACTTTTTCGATTTTCTGATCGTAGGTCTGAACATCCATAATGACGGTTGCATTTCCTTTATCGGCTGGTAGAATCTTGATATTCGGATCTTTACGTAGTTTTGCAAGCGAGATTGTTTCTTTCTTACCAATATTTTGTTTTGGGGGTCTTGATTTTTCTAGAACCTCTCTAACCTTCCATCTGAATTCTTCCGCTTGTGTTTCTCCTATGTTTGTTGAGTCGACAGTGCTAATAATGTCCAATATTGGTATCTCTTTTGGAGCAATGGTAAAGTTTAGATCTTTAGCCAATAGGGATTCTTCTGTAGTTGTTAATTGTTTGGATCAAATGTTGATAATGGTTCTGGGTTTGCGTTGTCGGTGTTTCTTGACCAACCTGTCTTCGCAATTTCTTATCATGAATGTGTTGTTGATTTGTTCTTACTTTTTCACAAGTGGCGTCAATCTTCCGGAAAATTGGTCCGTGATCTTCTTCCAGTGTGTATTATTTGATTTCCTCAAATCTCTGTTGGAGATCTGTGAGTAGAGAAGCTTTCTTAAAACGGTGGTAGTTGATCTGGAAGCATATAAGGGCTTTGCTAGCGTTGTTTAGAATCTTCTTAGCTTGTTGTCCTGGGATTGGTGACTAAATCCTAAAGTCATCTGGAATAATTCCTTGGTCCCTTGCTCCTAGTAGAAACTGAATGTGTGTTTCCTCCTTAATTAATTTTACCTTAAATTTCCCTTAGTTACGAAACTTATCATTTATACCGGGTCCATACCCGGCTTCTAGTGTCTGTTTGAAGGTTGAAGACAATGATGTTTCTTGAACGATAGAAGAGTGCCCTCCCCCCCCCCCCCACCAATCTCAGTCATGCTCCAGTGCATCTAGCTAGTATAAATAGAGCTGTAGTTACTTTACTTATTTAGTATTCACCTGAAGACGACTGGAGATACTTACCAGTTGAAACGTTGTGATGTAAAACAAATAAAGACAATGCAAGCCCAAAACTCTTCTATCATTCAAAAAACATCATTGTCTCCAACCTTCAAACAGACCCTGCCAATTTTATTTTATATCTATCTAGAATAATTTTTTAAATATCATATTCGAATTATGTCTAAATTAGAAATATTTGATGATTATATGACTAATAAGTAGTTTTTGGCCATAGGACTAATGAGTAACAAATTTATCTAATCATAAAAGTTAAAAATACTTTTTTGTCGTGGAATGCTTGATGACAACTATCAAATCAATCACATCAATTTAAGTATTAAAAATTATTCTTTTGACAATAATTCTGAAACAAAGAAGATATTGAACTGCGGTTACACATTTTTCTTGCAAATTTAATTTACTTTTAGTCATACCGTATGATTTAAGTTCTCGGGATAAAATAAAAAAACTGTTACTATCACAACTTACGCTCTCTAGCTATTTTATTAGGAACTATCGTGTACCAATGAATACGACAATTAAAAGTACTTCCCTTTCTTATCCAAGCAAGCTTAAGTTTACTAAAATCGGATAAGTTATTTAGAAGTTACAGCAAATTAAATGATTACACTTTCAATAGCTTCCCCTACTCTTATCAAGGTCGGTACGACAATGAGCCTTAAACCAAAATGATGCAGAATTGTCTAAGCTTTCTAATAATATTACCAAAGGTATACCTTAATGTGCGAATTTTCGGAGAAATTTAGAATTTCAATATTTAATTATCAACAGTGCTCTCTTGCGGCAGAATGCGGAAAATAAAAATTATTTGCAGGCTTTTCTTTTAGCCAGTTTAATTACCATTTTCCTTCCTGAGTTTTTATGCTTAGTAGTTTCCCAGATACGGCCGATGGCCACCCATAATGGGACAGCCGGTATAAAACAAGTGATAAATTTTGTCGGAAAAATATTTCGTTGGCAGGCGCGTCTCGTTTTTTTACAGGTGGGGAAAATTTTTTAGCCAGTAATCTAACAAGCAAAATGCAGTTTAGTACATATTTCTGCCAAGGAATAATTATTTTCCTTCTAATTAATATCATGGAAACATACTAAAATAGCATTTTTGTTGCGATTTGTTTTTAAATTACATCAAAAAGCTTTATTTTATGTAGTTGTGTGCTTCTATATCAAATCGTTCCTTCTATCCTTTTGTTTGAAAAAATGTTTAATCACTAGGTCACTAATATTATAAATACTTCTAATAAAAGATTTTTCAAATGTTAACGAACCGATTCGATTGCTTAAAACTGTAATATTTCTTGAACTGGTGAAGTCACTGTTCTTTAATACAAGTCGCAACACATATGTCAAAAACACACATAAATAAACTAAGTGCATACTAATAATAATAGGTATAGGAATAGGTAAGGCAAGTAAAAATGCTTGACGCGTGTTATAATGATTAGGGATAAACAATGCACTCTTATACTTTTTATACATTAAACATGCAATTTCCAGAACAAAAATGCAACATAGAGTTAGGATTGAATACCTCAAAACCAGAGGACGACATCCAGCCCCACAGACATATCTCACTGCTCGCTTCTGCAGCACGAAAACGGACTGAAACAAATGCTGCGAACAAGATCCCCAAAAGCTGATGTCATAGCGAAGATGGGACTCAATCAATGCATAGTAAACATTCATAGCCATGGAAAAGCTCTAATTATTTGATATAACCCTAAGAGCGTTAGAACCTGAGGAAATTCTCCAACACAATCCTATGATATGGTCCTCAAATCGTAAGTTCCTATCTATAGACAAACCCAGAAATTTATTTACATTAGGCATAGAGACCACTTTGTTATCTAAATAAATATTTCCTATGTTACACTTAAAATTCAAGATGTTAGTCTTAGAGATGTTAAATGACAACAAATTTGAGTCACACCACTGCTTTATCAAACCCAGATCACCACTAACCATTAACTGGAGTCGCTCGGTATCCGTGTCGTGCCAAAGAATAGTGGTATCGTCAGCAAAAATAGTAAACTTGCCTGCAATTGGAAGATGTGGTAGGTCATTAATGTATATGAGGAAGCATTAAGAAGTTTCTCAAAAACTTTAGAGGGAATGGAAGAGTGTGTGTTTTACCTTGCAGTAAGTTTAGCTAATAGCCCCACAATAATTAGCCATATATTTATACAATTTAAAATCGATTTTTTAAGTTTTTAAAATTTAATTGTTAAAGATGTGTGTGTGTGTGTGTGTGTGTTTGTTTTATGGCTCTAGTTTAAACCATAAAACAAACACACACACACACACCCTATCACACACACACACATCTTTAACAATTAAATTTTAAAGTTAAAAAGTTAAAGATAATTATTATAAGATAAGAATATACTGCATCTTCAGAAATCGAACATATTTGATATGGTATCAGTGACGTTTTAACTTTTTAATTATTTAAAGAGAATTAATTTTACATTTTATTTAATTTACTTAGTAAGTTTCAATAAATTACATCTCTCTTTATCAAAATATTTTGAAATGCATACTACTGAATTTCCAGAAATATCAGAACTTCCATCAGAGCCTACTGTAGATTATATGCGTAAGTAAAAAAATCTTATATGTATATTATGAAATTAAATTACTAATTTATTAGGAACCTTCATTATATAAAAAGTATAATATGGTATTAAATAATCCCTTAATGCAATTACAAATTATACCCATGTTGTATTATCAAAACGGAGCCTACAGCGTTTTTTTTATTGGAGGAGCCTGTTCTATGCAAATTAACTGTCTTGGACAGAAATAGCCCAGGGTTAATGTCTTTCTAAAATTATTTTTAGATGGGTTGGCGTTCGAATCATCATTACCAAATAAGTAGTGCATCTGATTTTAAAGTTGAAAATGCACTGATCTACTTTTATACATTAAAAGCTTCTTAATCTATATAAATATTTATAATAAAATTTATCTACGGCAACTAATATTATTAAAGCGTATTGTATGTAAATTTTTATAATGACCTTTGGGCTACTGCAGCGCGATCTATATTTGAATCTACAAACCCGTAGAAAAGGTGTAGGAATGCGCAAAAACGTTTCCTATACTGGATGTGTTGAACTAACGTACTTGGCTTATTGTTAGTTCTATGTGTTTAGGTCTGATGGCTATCTTTTGTATTGAGTTGATTCCTACAGTTGACAATACTAGGTTTTCATCATATATTTATTAAAAAAATATCTTGAAAGCATATTATTGCTGTATGGGAAATTGCTTACAGGTTTTGGATTTCTGATGAGTCGTAACAAGAACGAAACAGCCTGTCATTGTCTACCTGAGCCCCAGGGAACCCATTACCTTTAGCGTCCCTGTGTACTTTAATGCAAAAGATATTCCCTATTTTGTCCGCCTGCCGCTAAAAACTTTCTTTCTATTTTACTTAGATGGAATACTATAAAAAAATCAATATTCCAATCCATATCCAATATGGCGTCGTATCTGTCAAATTTGTAAACATAGATTTTTTTTGACATCAAATTTGGCTTCTTCACTTAAAGCTGTTAGGGAATACATAATTGTTTTTTTATTGTGGTCGATAGCAAAGTCGCCAATCGGGTGAGACACTTAAAATAATGTCCCTGTACGTCCAGGCACGGTTAGCTGCACCTAATTTTTCGTTCTCTCTTTTAGGCGTCTTGTTTCTGTGATCCTTATTTCGAGCGATCTTAGTGTCCCCATCAATATCCATATATCTTGCAATATGTGTGTTATCCTAGAAAAATAGAGCGCACAAATTAAATGCATGACTGCACCTGACCCAGTTATGCTTCAGTGCACATAGCTAGTGTAATATAGAGCTGTAGTTACTATACTTATTTAGTATTAATCTAAAGACTACTGGAAACACATTTGAAACATTGTGATTCAAAAACAAATAAACCAATGCAATTCAAGAACTCTTGCTATCGATTCAAAAATCATCATTGCCTCAAATCGTTAAACAGACACCAAAGTGACTTTTATTTTTAATAAATCATTTCTGCTAATGCCATGGGTGGTACAATTTTAAAATTGTCGGGTTAGTTAATTATTATTTAAATATTTTTAGAATAGAGTTTAAGAAATAAAATGTTCCTTACGCCAAATAATATTTAAGGGTTATGTGCTTCAATCTTCTTTTAATAAATCACAACATAAGCATTCAGAAATAACGTAAAGGGTACACTGTATTTTCAAATAGACGATGACATCAGTACTATACATATATAATATATATCATTATGGCGTTAGAACCTCGAACGAAAAACTCCTACTTTATCTTAATACGGTCATCTCTAAATGCGTTGCAGGCATTTTTTTAAATATTTCAAGTGAGTATCTTTTGCGTCTTAAAATAAAAAAAAACATACTTGAAACCACATAGTCAGAGCTCCAGTCCTACAGATTCCAGTTGCCACGTTGGACAGACAAGGTCATCTTCTATAGTAGAGAGCGAAATTCTGGCTTTCGCACTCCATTTTTGCATCCAAGGTGACATTGTATTGAATACAGATTAAACAAAATAGTCATTGTAATATAATTAGTGCGTTGGTGCCGAACCGATCAAACATGATTTGCTTGTAATATCTGTCAAAGGTCAAAAATTGTTTTAAATTCAAGTTCCTTTTTAATAGTAATTCAATTATAGAAAGAAAAGTTATCGCCAAGCGGACAAAGTCGTCCCCATGTACTTTAATGCAAAAGATAGATACCTACACAACTTTGTCCGCTTGCCGATAACTTTTCTTTCTATTTTATTGTTACGTAAACATTGTCAATTCCGATCATTTTCCAAGTTCAACGACGACGAGTATTAAGTGTGGAGTAAGTTATAATAAAAAAAACTCTACAACATGAAATCATAGTTTTAACAAAATTAAACTAAATTGTATTCGCTCCTAAAGCTGCCATTTTTCTGAATTTGTCACTTATCTACCTGTTATTTCATATCTATGATATTTTCACAGCGATATTTAACCAAACCATATAGCCTTCACTTTTAACTACGATTTTATTAACTTCCTCAGCCTTCTGTTATACATCGTCGTTGTTCTAGCTATCGGTCGTATCTCAATTTTTTTTTAAACTAAAGATATATTGCATAGTGGACAGAAAAACCTACCTAGTTAGCATACTGTTGGGTATAATGTCAATAATAAATTAATAAACCTATAAAACATTTATGTTATTGGGTCGTATCTAAATTTATGCTATTTTCTGTTCTCGCTATCAGTCGTACCTTAAAACCTAAAAACAAATCAGGTTATCCATGACTTTAAAATGAATCAGGCCTGCCATGAATCATCAAAATAATTGCTAATCGGCATTGTATTTTGTGTTTTGACAGGTTATTATTTGCTTAAGTATAATATAAATAAATTTGGCGATTGAAGAATTAGTTTTATCACGTTGTTACTGTGAAAAAGGTAAGCAAATTTTGGGGCTTTTGAGGAAATGCATTATTTTTAAATATATACTTTTTTTTATTATACTAGAAAATGGATAGCGATAGTGACTCTGATGCACCATTAGCATTATACGTGGAAAGTGCAAGGAAACGTTTTATTCAGAAATTGTCGCAAACTGAGCCCAATCAAACATGTGAAGCTTTTGGCTGTTCAATTAAAGTTTTTAGTAGCTGCCATCTATGTTTAATTCTTCTATGTTACGAACATTTTTTAGAAGAAGTTTCATCTTGTGCTTTGCATGGAAAATCTAACCGTGACTATCTTAAAACATTTTGTGTAGCTTCGTGTACATCTGCAGAATCATCGGCACAGAATCAACATAATAACAATAATGACAAAGCTCCTGAGGAATACTTGGTAGAAGGAATTAGAAGGGAACATACGATGGAAAAAACAACTAATAAGAGGAAGCAAATGGCCAGTAACTTGAGAATGAAAGGAAAGGAATACGTTAGTTACTATACCAATAAAGTTATTCCAGCCAAAAGAATTCTTGAGGAGCAAATAATGTGTGACACGCTCCAGTGTAGGAAAATAGGAAAATTATGTAGTTTATTTAGTAAAATGGACAGAAAAAAATATTTTCAAGGCATATTGGACTTTACCATCAACTCAACTAAAAAGGGAATTTATCGCTCGACACTGTTTACGTAGTGAAACGAAGCAGAAGACAAAAAAATCAAGAAATTCTAGGAGAAAACATACTTTGGCATATTTCCTGCCCCTAGAAGGTGTGGCGAAAAAAGTTTGCAAACAGTTTTTTTTGGGTACTTTAGTAATATCTAAAAAAGTAGTCTTTACTACTATTAAAAAGTTGAAAAACACGGGGGTTGTCGAAAAAGATCAAAGGGAAGGCAGGCCTGAATCTCAACTTAGGCGTGACAGAAAAATAAAAATTGATGTTAAAATGCATATTGACAGATTTCCAAGGAAAGAATAATTCCATTACTGTAGAAAATCCTTAAAAAGAGAATATCTTCACGGAGATTTATCTTTGTCTATAATGTATGACTTGTACAAAAACGAAGTGGAAGGACAAGAAACTGCTAGTTACAGTACCTACTTTAGAATTTTTAAATCGCTAAATTTGTCATTTAATCATCCTAAAAAAGATCAATGTAGCCTTTGCTTGAACTACAGAGAGGGTGATGATTTGACAAGAGATAAGTTGAGGCATTGATTTAATCGACACATTAAAGAAAAAGAAAAAATTAGAGAAAATCGAGACATTTGCAAAAGTCAGTCCCAAAATAATCCGGAAATATTAAGCGCAGTGTTCGACTTACAGCAAGTAATATATTTACCTTCTTCCAATAACTCAAAAGTGTTTTATAAAAACAGGTTAAGTAATTATAACTTTACTATTTATAACCTGGGTACAAAAGACTGCAATTGTTATCTTTGGCATGAGGGTGAGAAGAAACGAGGTTTCTCAGAAATTTCTACGGCGGTTTATGCATTTCTACAAGAAAATGATGATTTTGGTGTACAAAGCGTAAACCTATTTTGCGACGGCTGTGGAGGTCAGAACAAAAATACCATTATGGTAACGATGTTGCTATATTTTGTTTCTAATAGCAAGAGTATCAAAGAGATAATTCTAAGGTTTTTCGAATCATATCATGGGCAGAATGAAGGGGATCCTGCCCACAGTACAATATCAAATGCTTTAAAGAAATCTGGAGAAGTTTTTACGCCAGCTCAACTAATTCCGATAATTCGCCTTGCAAGAAGAAGAAAACTATATGTAGTAAACCAGCTAAATTACTACGACTTTAAAAACTTTAAAAAACTATCACAAGAAATTAGAATGTTAAGCATTAGGACAGATGATAACAAAAAAAAATAAATTGGACAGACATGAAGGAAATAAAAGTAACAAAACGACGTTTAAGAAAAGTTTACTTTAAAACTAGCCATAATGACAATGTATACAGATCATTAACACTAAAGAGAAATACCTGTTTCAAAAATCTTGTAATACCAGCTCTTAATAAAAGTCCAAACAAGATATCGCCAGTTATAAGAAGTTTAGAGCATAAAATAGTATTTGAAAATTTGCGTCATTACTATGTTAACATTTAATAAATAATATGTTCGAATTATGCACCAATCATAATCCAAATCATAAGAATACAATTAATTTTCTGGCTATGGGTCGTATCTCAAGAAAACTAGTAAACATATATGTTTAATAGGGACTATCTAGTACCTAGCGATTTCTGGGTTGATCAACCTTAAAATTAAAAAAAACTCAAACCAAAGTCGATCAACAAAATGTACAAGATAACTTTAAACTTGGCTGAAAGTCTTTTTATGGCCTCCTGAATAATTTTTAACTTTTTAGATACGACCGATAGCTAAAACAACGACGAATTTTTCAAAGTTCTCCACGCCACCGCTAAACAATAAGCGAGGTACAGCGTTGTCAAGTTGTGACAAATATTTGAAGGTAATTGAATAACGTATTAGAACTCTTGTATTCGTCTGGGGCGCGTTTACAATTGCTTGTCGGGAGCGTACTGGGACTCGATTCTGGAATCATGCCTAAAAATGTCCGTAGGAATGACGTCAACTGTGAACGCGACGTTGGCGAAAAAATAAAGCTATCAACATTTTAACAAAAAATTTTGGTTATGTCTTCTTTTCGATCAGTCTATACCATGAATTAAGATGGTTGATTTAGAAATCAGTAATCAGATGCGTAATTATTTTACTTAACCTGAAACAAATCAGTGTGTATAAAAATTTTTGTACGTAATCTTTGTATATAATGAGAAATATAGATATAATTTTCTTCAACATATTGATGATACTTTGTTAAGAACAATGCTACTCTATTTTTGTATTACATTGTCATTTGAACTTTAAAAAAATGGTTTGCTGATAACTTCGGTGAGATAAAATTCGAGTAGAGGACGTCACATGAATTACGAGGTCCTATAAGATCTGATGTATAATATACTATTTAGCAAAGGCTGTCTTCAACAAGAATTTTTTTTATTGAGTGATTCAGTTCACAGTTAATGGGTTAGTTTAGCAGAGGGATCTTAAGTAACTTGCAAGAACTAATTAATTCTATAATGCTGATGGTTCTTTTCCTTCAATAAAGATTATTTTGAACGGCAGTAGAGTTTTGGACTTGCATTGTCTTTATTTGTTAGAGACACTTTAAGAAGCCATCTAACGAATACGAAACCAGCAAGCCAGAAAGACAAGAAAAATTGTGTCTACCAGATTCCCTGCGAATGCGGCCAATCTTACATTGGTGAGACACTAAGACCACTAGAAGTAAGGATTAAAGAACATAGAAATAACGCCCAAAAAGGAGAGACCGAAAAATCAGGTGCAGCTGACCACGCCTGGACGCACGGCCATCATATCATGTGGACAAAAGCGGAAATTCTGCAAAAAGAACCGCACTGGAGGAAGAGGAAGTTTAAGGAAGCTGCGACCATACACCAAAATCCAGGTTGCTTTAGTAAGCCTTCATTAGATATGAGAAACGTCTGGAAACCCTTGTTAAGTAAATGTAATCTTAGAATAAGACCACCCAAGAGTTAGACGCATGACGTCATCGAGCATGACGTCATCGAGCATGACGTCATCGAGCATGACTCATCAAGCATGACTCATCCAGTTATGCGTCATCACCTAGCAACACGCATGACTCCACCCACTAATCATGCGTCACAGCACCTGCCTAGTATAAATAGAGCTGTAGTTACCGTACTTATTCAGTATTCACCTGAAGACGACTGGAGATGCTTACCAGTTGAAACGTAGTGATTCTAAACAAATAAAGACAATGCAAGTCCAAAACTCTACTGCCGTTCAAGAAACGTCATTGTCTCCAACCTTTAAACAGACAAAAGATTATTTTATTATATTTCTAGTATAAATTATTCTTGACTTCCAAACTTGGTGGAATTTATTTTTTAATCCTAAGGCTAATTATATTATTTATATATTTTTAGGAGTTCTGCGATACTCAATAAATGAAGATTCTGAAATAAGACATAAGCTAGACAAAATCAAACATAAAGATGAAGATAATCTCATAAATAATCTAGATGCATATCGAAGTCAACTTGATATCGAGAATGGAAACAATCCTAGTTCTGGTCATCTTCAAAAAAATGGTAAGTGATGCTTATTTATGTATTTAAGTTGATTGTATAAATAGGTTTTAAATCAAAAACTTACAAAGTTTCCTCTTTGATATTTTGCTCTTTCTATAAAAACAAGTTGTATTTTCTTTCTTTCAGAAATAGCTTTGACATATTTATGAAGATTATTTAATTGAATAGTTTTTACAAAGGTCATTCTGAAATTGTAAACTTCAATACTATATATTTAAAAAAAAATCCAACTGGTAGTGTTTAAACATAATGGTAGCCTTTTCCTCACTGAGTGTCTAGATCCTTTCCTTCACAATGAGTATAAATTTATAACAGAAATAACTAATTACAACTTATTAGCCAGAGCACTCTGGTAGCGACTGGAAGTTTTTTCGTGGATGGTTAAATAACTACTTACTTGTTACTAGAGAAACAAGCGCGAAAATCTGAAACTGTTTCTTCTTCTTCGGGTGCTATGCAGATTCCTGCGTAGGCGTCCGTCCTTTCGTCCTTATCAGATATTTCTGTTTATTGCAGCGTTTTGGAGTGTTTGAAAATCATGTATCCCAGTCCACTGTCGAATATTTCTCAACCAGGACAATTTCTTTCTTCCTATCCCTCTCTTTCCTCCTTCGATTTTACCCTGCAGGATAGGACGTTGAAATTCATAACGTTCTCCACGCATAATGTGTCCTAAGTAAGCTATTTTTCTTTTTTTTTTCTTCGAAAAGTTCACGATCTATCAATTCTGCTCTTTGGAGTACATCTTCGTTACTTATATGATCGATCCATGATATTCTTAGCATCCTGCGCAGAGTACACATTTCGAATCCTTCAATTTTGTTTATTGAAGCAGTTTTCAAGGTCCATGCTTCCACCCAGTACAAGAGAACTGACCAAACATAGCACTTAACCATTCTGTACCTAATGCCAAAGCTTAAATTCCTATCTACGAGGAATTTCCGAAGTTTCAGGAAGGTTGTTCTTGCTTGTTCTATCCTGCATTTTATCTCTTGCTCTGGGTCTAAATCTTCGTTCAGCATACACCCCAAGTATTTAAATTTCGTGACTCGCTCAACGTCTTCTCCATCTACATGCATCCGTGGATACTGAACATTGTTTCTGCTGACAACCATAAACTTAGTTTTGTTGATATTAATTTTTAAACCCATTCTTCTACTGGTTTCATTGACCTGGTCTAGCAGTGTCTGGAGGTCATTTGCGTTGTCTGCAAGTATTGCCGCCTCGTCTGCATATCTTATATTGTTGATGGGGATTCCATTGATTTTAATGCCTATAGGATTATCTAGAACTGATTCAGTAAACACTCTTTCTGCATATAAATTGAACAACACGGGCGATAGGATGCAGCCCTGCCTAACACCTTTCTTTATTTCAAACAGTTCTGTTGTTAAGTTCTGTAGTTAAATTTCTGCTTTTTGGTTCCAGTACAAATTACCAATAAGCCTTATGTCCTTATCATCCAGTCCCACATCTCTAAGGCATGACATTAGAAGACTATGTTTAACGTTATCAAAAGTCTTCTTATAGTCTATGAAGCATATGTAGACATCCTTTCTTTGATCTTGGCAATTTTGTATTAGTGTCTGTAGGCTGAATATGGCTTCTCTAGTTCCAAAACCGTTTTTGAATCCGAACTGGCTACTGCCACTAGCCCCATTCGCATCTTCTGTAGAGCCTCGTATGTAGGACTCGAAGAAAGAGCTTTAAAAAGTGGTTCATTATGCTAATGAGACGGTAATCTTCGTAAGTTCTTGCGTTATTTGTTTTTGGTAGGGTGACAAAGGTAGAGCGAAGCCAGTCCTCAGAGAAATATCCCGTGTCATAGATGTTGTTGAATAGTTTGACTATTGTTTTCATATTTTGTTCGTTGACAAATTGAAACGTTCAGAGTGAAACTGTTTATTAAGATGTAAAACTCGGAACTTTTTCTTAAAAGGGAAACTAAGGAACTTTCCCGTAAATATACACCTGGATCTATGGCGAACAAATAACCCCAAGGAACTGATTTTAGTATGTCAATATACCTTCTAACATTTTGCCCAAGTCGAACTAACCCCCCTTAAGGTTCTATTACCCCAATAATTATGTCTTCCACCCTATAGAATGGCTTATAGCGTAGTTAACCCCCTACCCCGCTTCGTCTCTATAGTACTGTCATTTATAGTACACTGCTAGTATATCTCATGGTACCCGTTTTGTCGGACATTTTCCTTAGATCCTAACGGGGTGTAAACGTTAGACACTTAGGGAGATACTATGTATATTATCTTTTAGGCAATCTAAAAAATCTACCCAAAATAAGAATATGTAGTTATAATTTTGCAAAACAAAATTTTAGGTTTTACTGCGAAGCAGGAGCGTGAAGACTGACTATTAGGTTAAATTAAAAGTTTCAATTAATGAAAGGTCTCACAATATTAACTGAAGAGTCATAATAAGATCTTATAGACATATGATCATGCAAGAATACTAAAAACGTTTTTTTTGTTGCGAATAACAGAAATATTTATAATAATTAAGTATTAAAAAAAAATTAAATTAATGGCGGTAGGGGTAGCAAGAAGTTCATAAAAATATTAAAACATTTTTTAGATAAAGAAGAGGATATAGCTCCATCGGAAGGTGATCCAAATGCCCCAAAAGATAAGGGACATTTTGTTTTATGGGTAGTCGGACTTTTTGGATTGGTTCATGTGATGCCCTTTATATTTTTGTTTCAGGCGAATGAAGTAAATTTAACAATATATATATATATATATATATATATATATAAACAAGTCCTAGGCCTTGCATTTACTATTTTAAATAAAAAACCGTAAATAACTCTTAAGGGGATTGGTGCAATGTTTCATGTAACCAATTTATGCCTGTTGTGCTATTAATCTTATAAATAAATATATTTTTTCAAATTCAATTTATTTTAAAATTATAAAACTATTTTTTTTAACATATTGCCTTAATGAAATTGTTAAGATGTACTCCTATTAAATAGTCTCTAAATCTAAAAATCGAATTTGTTTTTTAATATAAAATTGAAAAAAAATATATTTATTTTTTTAAAGCAGCACTTTTTATAAAGAACAAGTTTTCTCCGTAAAATCAATAATTTACAAATTGCCCATTTGTTAAGATGGTTTATGGACACGCTGTATAAAATAACAAAAAAATATATGGTCTATGGGACAGTGCATAACTTGCTTGTATATGATTCGCGATGTTTGTTAATGCATAATTTTGTGATATATGATATAAGATTGTAATAAAATTAATGATACATTTAAATAGTCTTGTCAGTGCCAATCTCCAAATCACTTTTTCTTTATTTTATCACCTATTATTTACTGATATTGACATGTATGGATTTCTTAATAATTAATATTCTAATTTTATAATATTTTTATATATTACTTCAAAAATTAACGTGCTATTTACTACATTTTACTCATAAATAGGTATATTTACTTTTGAATAATAGAGTTTCAACTTCCATCGTGTGGGATGTTGTAAGTTTCATTTTGATTCTGGATTTGGAAAAATAAATGTATTATTATTTAACTTATTCTATTGGAAAATGATCTAAAAAGGTCAAAACACGTTTTAGGAAACTGAATTAAATACTGTGAAACATAACAAGTAATCAATGTTTTATTTTCCATACAAAGTATTATTATTATTTAAAACCCAAAATGAACATACTATAGTTGTTTCTTTAATAATATATAATTTTTTAAATTCTAGTACTGGATGTACAAGTTTCGAAACACCACCGCCGGCGCAGAAGGCAGAACCTACCTGCAAGCCAATTTTTTCTCTTTTGCCAAGATTGCCATTACGGCGCCTGGTGCACTGTGCACACTTGTAGCTGCGATTGGTGGACATAAAATTAAAGCCCAAATAAGAATATTTACTGTTCTATTTATACACTCAGCAATTTTCTTCGCACATATTGTATTTTCTATGATCAATACCGATGAATGTAAGTGTTATTTTAAAAATCTTTATTAAATAATCCTAAACCAAAAAGGCGTATACTCACCTGCTTTTAAAGTAATTAAAATATATATCCGAATAAGTTTCCTAGGTTCAGAGATACTTTTAAAAATATATAGTCTCTGGCAAAAAATATTTGGAAAACCAAATAATCATTAAACTGCAGTTTGTAATAATTTGCTTAGATAAATCTCAGAATTAGGTACTCGATTAAACTTAATATAATTATTAATACTAACATGTTTTATTACCTTTAGGGCAAATGGGATTTTTTGTTGTTGCACTAGGACTGTCGGTCATAATGGCTGGTAAGTAATATTATAATATTTTTTATGCGTCAAAGTTAGATTAAAATGTCAGATTTCTAGCTCATTTGCAACAACCTATACACAGTCCAGCACAAATACTTTATATTTTATGGATGCTTGAAATTTGGGGATCAAGACAATTTAGGTTCTATAGTGTTTCCCATAAATACCTAAACGAAGATATTTTCTTAAAAATATTCAAAAAAAGTAGCTTATAAATCCGTATTTTATTAATAAATTAATTAATTAAATATGTCAATTTAAACTCAAAAAGCTTAAAATAATTTAAAAACAATTTAAAAAATATTTATTAACGCAACATATCTATTGTTAAATGATATTATGTATCCATGTGCTAAATAAATCTTGTTACTGCTACTACTATAATTTTAAGAACATTTACTTGCACGTTCCTATCTTAGATTGTTGTTACGAAACTTAAAATACAAACTCTCGAATTTACTGATAAGTCCCTAAACCAGTTTCACAGGTTAAGGAAAAAAACAACAGTAATGTGTATGTCATACTTTTCGAAGTTGTACCTTACAGTTTCAATAGTCTATCGAATTTGAATATTGTAATTTTTACAGCGTCAATATCTCAAATACAGCAAGTTCCAAGAATATAACTTTTTACACAATACATTTAAACAATTTCAGTTACCACCGAAAAAAATATATTTATTTTATACACAGTGATTCCTAAGTTAATACTTTTATTTTAGCTGTATATAGAAGGAATTAAAATAAACAACATTTTCAAATACCATTTTTTTTAAAAACTCAAAAATAAGGTACTTACATACATTTTTACACTATGGATCAAATACGGTTCTGCCCAACTTGCCCGTGGAATAACGTTAAGAAAACTTCTGGGTGTAGGATGAGCCCGCAAGGGAAAGCGTTCTGCGTATAATCTCAAAGCAGCAGCTACACTTTGACGACACTCCGTAAATAAGCATCATATCTACTAGTTTCTTGTTCTCAAATTTTATCATTTTCACGTGTTACCAATTTAAAATTAACTTGCTTCAGAAAAACATACCGTAGCGAAACGCCAAAAAACTCACCATCGACCCGTAAATTGCATGACTAATAAGAGATGAGATAAACAATGTAAAGTATAGCAGGCTACGTTTTGATGACCAGGGCCGCACTTAGATTTTTACTTCTGCATCTCGCCTATTTTTAAGTTAAAAAAAAAGTATTTGAAAATATTGTTTATTTTAATGTCTTCTATACACAGCTAAAAAAAAAGTATCAACTAAGGAATCACCCTGTATGCATGTAAAAAAATCAATTTGTGCTCTCAAAAATGCTTCTGGCTCATAAAGTTTAAATTAAAACAACACGTTGAGAAACATAAAAATTGACAGATTTCCTTGCCTTTGCTAGCTTCCACTCATCTTGTGATAATCCAACATTAAAGAGACTTTAGTTACAGCACTATTACTACCCGGAGCAAACTGGCTTTATTATAACTCATTAAAAAATATTTTAGTATTCTGTATAGAAATTATCATAAACTACAGAATTCCGTTTTATTACCAGGTATCCTAAAATTATATTTAATATAATTTAATTAAAAATTAATACTCTGCACAATAATTTCTTATAATAATAAATTATGTCTTAAGAAATTGTGCACTTCATTACAAAGCGTTAACTAGCATTACCAGTAGGAAATTATTTTATTGTAAAAAAATAGGATTTTTAAGTTTATACCTGTATACTATCAGTATTCACCTAAAGACGATTGGATATACTTACCAGTTGAAACGTTGTGATTTGAATAAACAAAGACAATGCAAGTCCCTAACTCTACTGCCGTTCAAGAAACATTATTGTCTCCAACCTTCAAACATAAATTAATATATTATTTTTTAATCTTCATAATAGTTTCTACTAAAATTTATGAACATTTGTATTATATATATAAGAATATTTTCTGATGAGAAATATTATTTTTTATTTGCTTTTACTGCATTTTTTTTTATAAGAAATATAAAATATTCTTATAGTTATTAATTAATTTCTAATAATATGGTATTATATCGCTTCTTAAAGTTTATTATCTGTGATTAAGTGGTTTTATTATAATTTATTATAAGATGTACTATTTGAATATTATACAGGATAAGTCAACGGCAAAGTAAAGTACATTTTTCTCTTTATTATAAAAACGTTAAATAAAAAATGTATAATGATCGTTAAGATGCATTTAATAAAATTATATTGGAATTGGAAGATCAACGGTTGCCAAAAAAACATATAAAATATAATCTGATAGTAATGTTTATTATATACTTTAATAAAATGCACAATTTCTCAAGTCATAATTTAATATTAAAAGAAATTATTATTGTACTGCGTATTAATTTTGGATTGAAGTGAATTTAATATAAATTTATGTTATGAGTGAATAAAATGAGATTCTGTATTTTATGATAGTTCTTAAACAGAATACCAACATTTTTTTATAATAAGTTACAATAAAATCATTGTCAGGTGTACAGGGTGAGTCAACAACAAAGTAAAGTTTATTTTCTCCTTTATCCTAGAATTAGATAAAAATTCGAAAAACAGATGCTGTAGGTGCACATTTTAAAATTATGCTATGTGTATACAAGGTGGCCCAAAAAACGTAGCGAATATAAGTTTTTTTAAATGGAGCAATCTATATATTGTATCATTTCTAATTCCTTACTAAATTTAATGCTTATTTTGTATAAAATATTATATGTATAAATTTAATGGTTTCTTTCGTTTAAAATATGGCACTTTCAGACTTTGACACTTTGACAGGCTGTAACATTGAAACGGTTCATCTTAGACAAAAATGATTTTTACCTTCCTATCTTAATTTTTTATTCTCTACTAAAAGTTTAACATTTTAAATCGTTAAATCCGGTTTTATGGTTGAACATGATAAATCGAAAGTTGGTTTCTTTGAATAAAGAATAAAAAACTAAATAAATGGAGGTGAAAATGTTACGGCCTATCAAAATCTAAAAATACCATATTTTTAACATCAATATCTCAAAAACTATTGAATTTAGACATTAACAAAATTAGCATAGAATTTTATGGGCCATCAGAAACTAATACAGTGTCAGTAAGGTGTCTGTCTTAGACATCACCTAAACTATCAAAGATAGGGAAAAAAGTGTAATAAAAAAGTTAAAGGGGTTTTTAGGAGACAAAATCTAAAAATACTTTCTAATCTACAGGGTGGTCCTAAGAAGTGGTACTGAATAATAAAAAAGAAAATTAAATGGGACACTCAGTATAATTTTCTAGAATATGATTCAATGGAATAAGAACTTTGCAACCATATTAAAATTTTTAAAGTGAAATGCAACGTTGCCAAGTAATTAATTTTTTTCCGAAATTTTAGTAATTTTAAGGGTATCGTTAAAAAATCATAGCGACCTGTGGATTAACCCTAGGCAAATATAGTTTACGTTGTAAGTACTTTAAGGTACGATATATTGATCTATAATAATGTTTTTTAAATTTCTTCATTACAAGTTGGACAACTCGATAGTTTTTAAAGTGCTTTATTTCAATTTTTTGAAATGGGACCCCCCTAATTTTTTTAGGCAAAAGGATTGTTATATATATTTTTCGGAACCCTTACTTTTTTGTTAAACATATCATATATCTAAATATCATAGTTTTCATAACTCATATTTTTCTTTTTTGATAAAGTTAGTTTGGGAAACTAAACTTTAAACAGTAATAAAGTACAAAATGTTGGCGAAATAATTTTGCTGTGACAAAGAAAATTATTTATTTTTTGTTCCAAAGCAATCTTGACTAAATAGTTTAATTAGAAATTTCCTTTTTTACCCTGATTTAAGACAAATCCTAAAATATTTCAAAAACTATGATATTTAAATATATGACATGTTTAACAAAAAAGTAAGGGTTTCAAAAGATAAATTCTTTTGCCTTAAAAAAATTAGGGGGGTCCCATTTAAAAAAATTGAAATAAAGCACTTTTAAAACTATCGAATTGTCCAACTTGTAATGAACGCTCTGTATAAGAGATTTAAAAAACATTAAAATATATCAATATATCGTACCTTAAAGTACTTACAACATAAATTATATTTGCCTAGGGTTAATACACAGGTTGCTATGATTTTTTAACGATACCCTTAAAATTACTAAAATTTCGGAAAAAAATTAATTACTTGGCAACGTTGCATTTCATTTCAAAAATTTTAATAGGGTTGCAAAGTCCTTATTCCATTGAATCATATTCTAGAAAATTATACTGGGTGTCCCATTTAATTTTCTTTTTTATTATTCATTACCACTTTTTAGGACCACCCTGTAGATTAGAAAATATTTTTAGATAATGTATCCTTAAAAACCCTTTAACTTTTTTATTACACTTTTTTCCCTATCTTTGATAGTTTAGGTGCTATCTAAGACAGACACCTTACTGACACACCCTGTATAGGGTGTTCCATTTAAAAAATCTTATATTCGCCACGTTCTCTTGAGTCACCCCGTATACTCCAGGATAATTTTAAAATGTGCACCTACAGCATCTGTTTTTCGAATTTTTATCTAATTCTAGGATAAAGGAGAAAATGAACTTTACTTTATGGTTGATTCACCCTGTACAGTCGGGTCCATTAGGTGTTAATTTTTTTCTTGCTGTGTTAAATTTGAAAAAGTGTAAACTTACTCACTTACTATAACAAAGCGACATGTAAACATATTTCTCCAATGTGTTTTCATCTCTGGATTAACGAGTTTAAAATAAGTAATTTCCATAACACCGAATATAACTGTCTTAGTATCCCTTATTTATCGTCAGACTTTTGTGACGTCCTGTATAACATGTTTAAATTTATTTTTAGTTGCAATGGCATTTGGCGGATCTGGCTCCATGGGTCTTATAGCGAAACTTCCTCGTCGATATATGAAAGCTCAGTTGGTGGGTGAGGGAGCATCTTCCATTTTTTCTGCAATTATTAGATTATTGTCAATCTTTATTACACCTTCTACTAAGGACGCAGCTATAATCTATTTTAGTACTGGAGCTATTCTAATGAGTGGAACTTCCATTGTATTCTATTTTGCAACTCAAACTACGTTTTTTAAGCAAGTTTTCTACATTCTAAAATTCCACCAAATTAATTTCGACCTTTTAAGTCGAACTTTGCTAGTAATCCCACATTACAAAATGGCTATTTTTGACATTTCCTCGATTTTAACTGGACTTTTAAAAAATCCAAAAAATATCTCTAATTTTCGGGAAAAAGGTAAAAACTAAAATTAATTCTTAAGGCTCATTACTTGAATTGTATACTATTTCTAGGGAGTTGTATTTTAAATCATTTATATTAGGTATTATACAAAAAACCACAAAGAAGAAAGAAACGAGAAAATACGAAACCTAGGAGATTTTATGGGGGTTTTTAAAATATTATGGTCTCTTTTACTCTTAGGCGTTCTTCCTCTAATGGATCCATCCAGCTCGATCAAGAACTTGGTTGAATCAGAGTACAAAGGAATTAACGAATGGGGAGGTAAGCATTTATTATTTTACACATAGTTATTGACAAACAGTATAAAGCATTGAACAAAATCTTCTTAAATTATATTTAAAACCAACACCAGTTTGGTTTTTACATTAATTATTATAACTTCGAAAAAATAAGATTTTTTGTTCTATACTAATTTAGATTTATTCGTGATGGACGTTTAGTGTGGTATAGAAAAATGCATTGTTAATTAGTCAAAGTCAAAATATGCTTATGTCAGAAAGAATAGTTATTTATGATTTAAGTTTTACATTAGAACAAGCGTAATCACCTAAAGATGACTGGAGATACTTACAAGTTGAAACGTTGTGACTTAAAGCAAAAATAGACAATGCAAGTCCAAAACTTTTCTATAATTCAATAACAAGAGATATTAAGGTTATCAAAAGAGTCGTCAAATAAGTTTCATAAAACATACAGTGTAGTAATATGAATTAACAGCAATAATATTATACAACATTATATCTGGTTTCATTTATCTACTTCTATTTATCAATATATAATAAAACAAAGTGTCACAAAATCTAAATGACGAGACTAGCAGCTGATGATGCTTTATGAACAAAAAAAAGTATCCGGTATTACATCCATTGATTAGGTAACAAATCGTCTTAAATCACTTTTTGCAAGCTTTGTCAAACAAAGTCAAAAATACAAAACCTTTTCTAAATAAGTGATTCTGATAAAAGTTTACCATCTAGTATTAAATATATTATTATCAGTGCCAAGATTACAAGATAAGTGTCCCAAAAAATCCTTCTGGTTTATTTTCTAAAAAGCGACGACCCAAAAATCATGGACTCACTATTCAATGTTGAGATTTTTGTTAAGAAAAATTAAAATATAAGCAGATTTTTTTTACAATAATTGTATATCTAAATTTTAAAATATGGCAAGTGATGAATTATATCTACTAATAAAAGTTGCTATAATAAACGACATTTTTGGCACCTGTGTGCATTAACTAAGATAATGCTGGATCATATTCCATACAATCATCTTTATATAAAAATTGTTATTTCATGCATGAAGAAAAAATTATGCAAGAATTTATTACAACAGAAGGAAAGGTGCCAGATATTAACTGTTTTTAAAAAAATATTTTTTGACAATATTTTGAATTTTGACCTTTTAGTACAACTCACAGGCGTTTTTCTGTATATCACATTCAGAAAAAGTATACCTCACAGCCTGTAGTAGTTAATAATTGTGAATTTACAAGAAGTTACTTTAGATGAATTTCTAAAAATTGTATTTGAAAAAGTTGCTTAGAATTAATTAGGTTCATAGGCAAAATATCTTAAACTTCTATTGGCAAACTGGGAATCTAGAACAATCTGTCACCAGTTTTTAACAACAATTTCTAGTTGCACACAAATTTTAAATAATAATTAACAAACCAGCAAGTTTGACTGTGGCATACATGACATTGGCAGAAATAATTTTCTCACAATTATATTGGTTCGGTTACCTTAATTTTTAATTTACTAATCAGACACCCTTGATTGTAAATTCCTGGTTATTAATCTTTGTGCAACCCAAGAAGTTAAAAAAATTACGAAATAATTTTATTTTTTTCAGACAAGTATTTTGTTACTATTTGTGTCTATCTAGTACCTTCAGTTACTGGAGTAGTTGGAAGGCTGATATTTAACTTTATGGATTATGTAAGTGATACACATTATTACTCTTTATTTTATTTTTACTACTAAGCCGAATGGTTCATTGGTTAAAACAAATATATTTATTTTTTCATTTCATTTAAAATTTCTTTTTTAATGACATAGGTTATTTATTTTTTAAATAAAGGCAACGTTGTATTATTATACATGTTACTAGAGAAACGAAAAAACTTGTAGTTCCTTAAATATTGTCAGTCGTATTCACTTGAGGGTTCTAAATTTAAAACCGTCCTAAATTAACAGCTCTAGGTTTAAACTGACATTACAGATTTACTAAAATAGGAGGTTCTCTCTGCATATTCTTCTACACCATTTATTTGCTTTGCAATTCCTATTTTATTTTGCACCGAATTTTCAATATAGCCCTCCGCAACACTGGAGGACTTCCATCCACCATGTCTTTTAAAACTCATGATAGCCCCGTCAGCATCTACTAATAATGTAGCTAACGTCCTTCGATAACAATGTCCCGTATATTCTTTGGGACTGGACAACTTTAAATGTTATGCAATTTGAGAAGATATTTTTCCAAAAGTATTTATACCCAGTGGTTGGATAGTGGCTCCCTTTTTTATATGCAATAAATAACCTTAAATGAGCGTCATCGGGTCTAAAAGCTCTATACTTTTTGAAAATTGAAATATTATGAATTTCTGATGAAAGTCCTTCCACGTAAACCACAAACTGTCTTTGTATCCGGGACAGTTACAACAAGATGGGTTTTAAATTCCTTAATATATTCATTTTTCATTTTACATAACTCCACTCGACGATATGCCACAGCGATGCCCACAATGAGTACCACCTGAATCAAGCAAATAAGTTGATATTGGATATCGTACGCGTCACATTGCCAAGCAAAGCCACAGATGAGTCGCCCGAGAACGGCGCAAACGTCTGATCAACAACTATGATATTAACTGACAGTCATGACATGACACAGGCACTTTAACCAACGTCCACCTCAAGGCGTGAAAAACCATATTATACGAGGCAGACCACCTCATCGGAGATGGGAGGAATACCTCCCACCAACAAGGGGACCCTGCATTGTCAATGTCAAGAGCGTCCGGGGTTTCCACGCTGTGGACCCCTTCGTCTATTCCTCAGTGCACCGCGGCCTAACAACCGGGTCGGAGGGTTATGGGTTTATACCGTTCCCCAAACACTGAAGCGTTCACTGTCTTTCCATAGTCTATGATCAGCCGTTTCATCCTACTGGGACTCATCAGAGACGCGCGACACCTGAGG
This sequence comes from Polydrusus cervinus, assembly GCA_935413205.1. NCBI lineage: Eukaryota > Metazoa > Arthropoda > Insecta > Coleoptera > Curculionidae > Polydrusus > Polydrusus cervinus. The sequence goes on from OW284514.1 coordinate 53,328,914, forward strand.
CCGCGACTTAAAAAAAGTCTGCGCATATGGCTGTCAATCGTCTGACGTCTGTGTGTTATTGCGTTATCCATCATCGTCGCTTGGCAATGTGACGCGTACGATGTCCAATATCATAATTGGTCCTCCAGACTCCTTAGCCCGGTGATGTCGGTGATTTATTCGACACCTGAGAGGATGACAGTTTGGTTTACTGGATCCTGAGTTCTGGTTAAGGTGTTATTAGCCTTATTCTCTTCGATCAAACAAATAAGTTGTTATTTAAAAGTAAATTTAAAAAAAATCGCGAATTAGTACCTTTATTAATAAAAACTCCTCATCTGGTGCCGTAACAAGGAATTTTACAATCTCATTCTGGGAGAATATCCCACAGACTTCCTTTTTAAATATGCCATCAGTTTTAAGGGACATAAAACAAACTTTTACGAAATTGTTACAAAAATAATTATCGTTTATTCCGTTGTCAAGTTTTACACCTGTCATATAAAAGCCAACTATTAAATTTCTATAATTTATTTTCTTAGCAACCTGATATTAATGAATCCTTGTTAACGACTTACGAGGCATCTACGGGGTAAATTAAAACAGTGCTCTTTTAGTTTTTAATATTGATGCCCTTAAACATGCTTGTAGATAAAATATCGTACAATACACTTACGGTAGGTGTCTTTACCGCATTTGCGTGATTTACCAAACTCGCCCTCGGCTCATTGCTATATCAAAATAATGCTACGGTGAAAATACAACTAAGAGACTATAAAATCTAAATAATTCGCTGGTCTGAATTAAAGACTCTTTAGTGAATACGGGAAGTATTTTTCCATTTAGGGAATATATCTTACTTTTAGGACTGTAGCATGCCCGTTCTTTATGTTCTCGTAATTACCCGAGAAATAACCTTTGGATGTCTAACGTTTCTTTCTAATGCTCAGCCAAGATCTCATTTACCAGTAATTCTTAAACATGACTGGCAATTCGGTCTAGCAAATGTGGGTAACTCGTTGACAGGTGGATTTACGACTAATTTAATGGCGATAAAAACAATGAGGTAAGTTACATAACATTATATACTTTTTAAGAACTTATTTTATTAATCAATTTGCGATAAAGAAAAATCTATTGTTTTCAAATTGTGTGAGCATATTCATCGTCATTAATTTCAATTCAACAACCGACTTTTATTATGCTACAATTCAGGTTCAATTTACTTTTATTAAATAATGTAAATCTATTATCTGTATTTATTGCAGAAGAAAGATTTTAACCTTCAAATTTACTATATTGCTTTTCAGACCCTACGAATAAACATTTTGTTTTAACGCAGAGTGATAGATACTTTTAATCATTTTATTTACAACCATACATGTAATGTTGATATAACAACCTTATTAAAAGTTTGAAAGTGTCACATTACCTACGTCTACTTCCCTCACCCATTTCCCTCATTCTTGTTTTTCTCTCATTTCTCCCACTCATTCAATAAAGCAAAATATTTATGTAATATCTTTACTTAAAAATTTTTATACAAGGAACGTATATTAACAAGACAATTAACAACAATAATTAAACATTATAACATTATACCTTGAATGCTTTTTCATATTGCCCCCTACTTTTCTTCGGAAGTAAACTTGCTTCTGCTCTTTCTGCAGCCTCTTTGAGTTCTGTTGTGATGGGATAATCTTCATTCTCACTATCTGACAACATTTCGGGTTTTTTCTAACACAAATTTGACAGAACGAGACAAATTCAAAATTGTTTAAAGGTATGCTCCAATACTATGGCAATGCAACCAGCATATTTTCGTTTGGCGTCAAGACAATAATTTTTACTACATTTTTTGAAAAAATGAAACATTATCTAATTTTCAATTAACGGTGTGGTTGTAAATAAAATAGTATATACTATTACCCTTCTAAACAGCAACATTACCGGTTTCGGCAACTAGATGTATGTTTGTTAGGCGACTGATTAATACCTATCGGTTAGTTTCTTTAGAAAATGAAGTAAGTGGGTTCTTAAGTAGAAAAAGTTTTTCGTGTTTTTGTTATTTTTTTTTAATGACATTTTAAGACGAAAGGTATCGTGTGTTTTTACTTATATTTAAATATTAGAAAAAATGATTTTCTCGGGCCTGCGATCTGTACTAGATATACGGAGGTTGTCGGCTCGAAACCGGCCCGAGGAAATACTTTTTTTTGAAATTCAAATATATGCAAAAACTCACGATACCTTCCGTCTTAAGATGTCATAAAAAAAATATCAAAAACACGAAAAACTTTTTCTATTTAAGAACCCGTTGTGTTTTAAGCCTGCAGTCAATTGTCATTAAAAAGCAGGTTTTGTGTCATTTGGAGAAAAAATACGTTGACGTAATACCTACAATTAAATCTTTTTTATTTGACAGCATCCTCATCATATTAAATTTTACTATCTGCCACCTTTTAATTAAATAGTCATGTAACCACTTATGTACCTGCCCACATCCTTTGAATATATTCAATCACGTTATAATGTCACGTGGGGACGAATTAAAGGGGACAAGTCTTCATAACACCTACTTTATTTTATAATATGAAACGGCAATTAAAACGGTTACATAAAATTAGGCTTTACTTACAATAATATATTTGGTTAGGGACGAGCTCTCTAGAGCAAGGGGCTGATAATTGGACCAGGACTCTGCGCTGCTACTGACCCAATATTACTGATCTGGACCGAATCGTATGTATGGTCTCTACCCAAAATGATCGTGACAAAGGGTCCTGACCGGAATGGTCGAGACCTACTGGTCTCAACCCGATGGTGGTGACCTAAATGGTCTTAACCGGAATGGTGTTGACCGAGTGGTGTCTTTTGCATAGTACCGGCCTACTATTTATACCCATCACTATCAATAAACTAACCCAGCTTTTGATTGGTAACAAAATGCAAGCTCGGCAATATGCTAAGATAGCATCCTTGTAGTTTGTATGTTTTAATAACAAATAATTGGGTCAGTAGGTATATTTAATATTAACTTCTTAGATAACAAAATGGAATTTTGGATAAAATAGAATATTCATATATGTCTATATATGACACAATATTAACTTTCCATTTAAATTAAAGTTCTTACATAACAAGTCGTTCTATTCTTTTTTTATTGTTATTCTCGCATCACTCTATTCTTGGCAAAATAAATTTATTTATTTACACAAATTTAAATATTTTTTTAAGTATGGTACCACAAGATCGCATAGAACTCTCCATGATGTGCAACATGTTCTTTACTGCGGTCGTCACGGCTGCCACGTCACCATTAGGAGTACTTGGTGTTAAGCTCCTCTAACTTCAATGGGGAAAGATGAAATTAGAAAAATTAGGAATTATTAGCTTAGTTAAATCTTTTGAAAAAATTTAAATTAGAATCTTGTCAAAACACTTATTTTCAATTATTCATATATGTATAATGCTTGTAAAAAGTTCCAAGCTTTCTTAAGAAGTATTTCTTATTTCTTAAGAAGTATTTCCAGTAAAAATACGTTTAAATGTCAGCACTAAATAATGCTATAAGCTAGAAAAATATATTTTAGGTTAAGCAAGCTTATTTTACATCATTCTGCACGCCTTGAATTCCTCTAATACGTGGGAATTATGCATTAAAAATAACAATAGATCTTTGTATAGCATAACCATGGCAAATGTCGCACTTATATAAAACGGTGATTTTTCTAAAATTAAGTTAAGTTTACAGTTTTATTGTCACTTCAGTTTTTCAGTAGATCTTGTAAATATTAGACATAATGTTAAATTTAAACAATTTATAATATAAAATAAAATTTTAAAACCATATTGGTTTGTTCATGTTGTTAAGTACCTAATTTAAAGGGGGTGTGTGCCAAAAATTAAAGTTTTAGTACATAAAAATCTAAGGATAACGGTTCAAACCTCGTCATTCTACGACTAACCATTGCTGAGATATATCGGGTTAAAGTTTTACGCGTCGACTGCGTGACGTCACAAAAGCTTCGGCTAGCGGCGCTCTGTACCGGGTAATTTTTTGCCTTGAAGATAAAATTTGTCGACAATAAGCTTTTGTGGTTAGGTATGGTTGGATATCAGGCACATTTTAAAAATATCTTTATTTATACAGGGTGCGCCCAAAAAGTCGGGTGACAAAAAGGTGCATTTTTTTAAACGAGACACCCTATATATTGTATTATTTTCTGATTCCTCACAAAATTCTACGCTTATTTTGTAAATGTCATATGTCTAAATTCAATAGTTTTTGAGATATTGACGTTTAAAATATGGCATTTTTAGACGTTCATCTTAGAGAAAAATGGTTTTCACCTTCCCATCTTAATTTTTTATTCTCCATCTAAAAGTTATAATAGACAACATTACAACAGGAACAAAATACTATATTATTGAATTGAATTATTATATTTTGTACAGGTCTCAAATAAATAAATGATATTTTAATTTATATTATTTTCCACTTAATTAGTACAAAAGGGTATTATGGTCATTATTTTCTTATAAAAAAGGTGATTTCCGAAATTAACAAAGATAATACTTGTTGCAGAACGACTGCAACCTGTCCTCATTAATTATTTAAAGTAAAATAAAAATCAAATCTTCCATACGGCCAAGCGTCATTGTACGGGTGGCGCGATTGTCATTAAAATTTTTATAAACAGCAGTTCTGTCATCGCGAAAAATGTGAATTCAGTGTGTCAATTTTAAATTGGAATAAAACCGTTGTTTACGGTGCCAATATACTCTCTTGTTAAGAAAAGGCTCTTCTCATAAAACTTTAGCAGAAGTAGCAATGTGTGTCATCGCAACTACAAATCTATTGTGAAAAATCACTGATTGGTTTCATCCCTCCTAATTTGTGGACCACAGGTATAATTTACCCCTTTATTTGTCTGATTTCACGGATACTTTGCTGGACACCAGTTAAGCACTATGTTTTTGTAATGCATACATTTCACTAATAGTAGTGGTGTGTGACTACCAATCAGCTGTTCATCCAGTTAATTGGCTTATTCGTGTTCTAATTATAAATATATTTATTTTCTACTGATGTAGAAACCAGTTTACGCATTTAGCAATTTCTACATGATCTAAATTGTTCCATGTGTCTGGACCTTCAATATAAACTCATTTTAGTTGTAAAAAACATTGATTGTTAATGTTCTGTAATGTACTAAATTTCCTCTCAGGTACTAGGTAAAAAACGGGATTTATTCAGATCACATTATTAGATAGCCTGTGACAGATTAGAGTTAGCGAACCTACGTTGAGTCAATGCAACAGATCCAGGCTATCTTGTAATGATCGGATGAATCGCGTGTAGCTAGTCTCCTGAATTGTCTTGTGTTGTAAACCTAAATTTAAGTAACTATTTTATTGATTAACATTTATATCAAACACCTGCGTTGTGTCAATCTGTAACTGTTAATTATTAATTAAATAAAATCAATCCATTTTTTGTAGTAACTCAAACTTGCGTATTTTTTATTAACCCCATGAATGGTTCATGGGGTTAATAAAAAACAGGGAAACACAGTATTTCTTAAACGTAACTTTTGCTAGCCTTCGATAAAACACGAAGGCTACCCTATAGATATGTGTCATGGACTAAATAGTCTCTGAACATATTTATTGGTCCTTCGAAACGCGGATTTCGTAAGTTTGAGTTTGCATAAATGTGATTAATATAGTAAAATCAATATAAACATTGTTGGAAAAAACATAAAAGTTTTCTCTTGAAATTTAAAATTTATTTCTCTCTCTCACACTCATTCGGAGTGATAAATCTCTAGCTATTATAGTAAAATATAAATTGGGTTATACGTAAACATTTTTGCAGGTGTTTAGTTGTATTAATATTTTAATTTTGTAGTGACACTTAAGAGTGTTACCTATATCTTGCGTATTTAAAATATCGCAAATTAATTCTGCACAATAGGTGTATTTCTAAAAAGTTTGACGTCATCAGTAAGTAACTTTTTAATTTATTTTGTATTAATTTTCTATCGCTCGATTAGAAAAATTGTATTTCTAAAAAGTTTGACGTCATCAGTGCGTAACTTTGAATTTATTTTGTACTAATTTTCTATCGCACGCATAGAAAAATAGTATCTCTAAAAGTTTGACGTCATCAGTGCGTAACTTTTAATTTATTTAGTACTAATTTTCTATCGCACGCATAGAAAAATTGTATTTCTAAAAGTTTGACGTCATCAGTGCGTAACTTTTAATTTATTTTGTACTAATTTTCTATCGCTCGCATAGAAAAATTGTATCTCTAAAAGTTTGACGTCATCAGTGCGTAACTTTTAATTTATTTTGTACTAATTTTCAATCGCTCGCATAGAAAAACTGTATCTCTAAAACTTTGACGTCATCAGTGCGTAACTTTTAATTTATTTTGTACTAATTTTCTATCGCTCGCATAGAAAAATTGTATCTCTAAAAGTTTGACGTCATCAGTGCGTAACTTTAAATTTATTTTATACTAATTTTCTATCGCTCGCATAGAAAAATTGTATCTCTAAAAGTTTGACGTCATCAGTGCCTAACTTTTAATTTATTTTGTACTAATTTTCTATCACTCGAATAGAAAAAGTGTATTTCTAAAAGGTTTGACGTCATCAGTACGTAACTTTTAATTTATTTTGTATTAATATTCTAAAGATCGAATAGAAAACGTGTATTTGTAAAAAGTTTGACGTCATCAGTACCTACGTAACTTTCTAATTTATTTTGAATTATCTCTCTATCACTCGGATAGAAACGTATTGTTAAAGGTTAAAGTCGTCAGTACTCAACGTTTACTCGAGTTTTTTTGAATTGCGGTTATTATTCGACTAAAGAAAAATTTAGATTAAAGTTTGTGTCGTGAGTACACAAATTTCTATTTTTATCATGCGAATTTTGTCTATCGGTCGTATGGAAACTTCGCACCAAGGGCTATCGTCTTTATATTTATCTCCAGTTAATTGTCTGATATTATTGAAGAAGTTATTTAGTTCGCTCTCTTGCTATGAGTCATTTTAACGTATAGGTTATAAGTCCAGTATTTGTACAAGCGTGTGCAAATATTGAAGCCATTTATATTGCTAAAATTTGACTAAATATTAAATAAATAAAACAATTTTTGGTACACTGAGAAAAGTTGATACAAATTATAAATTGTATTACACTGAAAAAAGGTGCCACAAATTTTGACTACCTGTCTATTGGCTTAAATTTTATTTTTGAATAAAAATATCGCTATATCCTTGTGAGCTCTCTGTCTTAAGGGACATAGACTTAATTAAAAAAAATATATATTTTTATTTTCTCTTGTTTAATATTTTTGAAAATTTTTATTTTGTTTCGCACTATCGGTGCGCTCTCTTGGAAACTCAAAACAAAGGTTTCCCTTCAATTTTATTGATTTTCAAAGTTATAGAAATTTTTCACAATGACGTCAAAAGAAGATTTGTGTAAAAAACGTGCAGGGTACAAAGGATTTATTACTCGCGTAGCCAATTGGTATGATTGTTCGCAGGATGTTGAAAATAATCATCTTGCCTAAAAAATTCGACTTGAAAGCTTAACTAAAGTTTTTTCTAAGTATTCTGATGTTCAAGAAGAAATTGAACAAATTGACCCCGACGATATAGATCGTGTTGACATTGAAAATAAATTTTTTGATTTACATGCCGAATTTGAAGGCAAAATTTCTTCTCTTTTAGAATCACAAACTCGGAGTAATTCTTCATCCCCTCTTAATGTATCAGCAACTGCTGCCACGCCAATTATTCCGCAAGTAAGATTGCCTGAAATTCATATCCAAACATTTACTGGTGAAATTTCAGAATGGACCCCATTCTTTCAACTCTTTTCTGCATTAATTCATGACAATCCCTCTCTAGGTGATGTACAAAAATTTATGTACCTCAAATCTTTATTGAAAGATGAACCGTTAAAACTTATTGACACGCTCGCTGTCACAAATCAGAATTATGCTTCTGCTCTCACGATACTTAAAAGTCGTTACGAAAATAAAACAACCATTATAAATACCCATTTAATGAATTTATTGGACATTCCCTCTATTTCGAAAGGTAGTTCTCAAGCTCTTAGAGATTTTGTTACTAATTGCAAACGCAATGTTGAATCTTTAAAAAAATTTAATTTATCTTTTGAAGAACTTTGGAACCTTCTAATGGTTCATTTACTTGAACGAAAAATAGATTTCGTATCAAAAAAGGCGTTCATGCAATCCAACGGTCGACGCATTTTTTAAATTTCTTGATCATAGATGCACTGTCCTTGAAAATCTAGCCAGTCTAGATGGCACTGCAAATAAAAAATCTAATTTATCTTTACATGTTAATCAATCAAATCCTAGTATTGAAAATAGTACATTTTGTAATGAAATTCATAAAATTTATACGTGTATGAAATTTAAAGGTTTACAAGTAGCCGAAAGGCACAAGTTTATAAAGTCAAAAAATTATTGTTTTAATTGCTTGGGTAATAGTCATAGGAGTCCCCAATGTCAATCCACACGAGTGTGTAATATATGTTCACAGAAACATCACACCCTGTTACATTTCGCTAATTCTCAAATTGCAACTACATCATCGTATTACCAATCAACCCCCACAACTTATCAACAAAGTGTATCACCACTACAACCAGTTATGATTCCCCTGACTAATTACAATGTCCCTCCACCAAATTGTCAGAATAATAATTCCCCAGCTACAAATGTAGCAAATCGTTTTCAACCTTCATTGCCTCGCATAAAAATAATACAAAAACTTTTCACTCCAAAACCTCTGGACACTCTAATTCCCCTGTAGATTCTCACGATTCAAAGAACGAATCACTCGCATCACAATCGTTGTCTGCCATAGCAACTTACCCTTCTCATGTGCTATTAGCCACAGCCTCTGTGTATATTTATAATGCAAATGGCATTCGTATCTCAGTCAGATGTTTGGTTGACAGTGGCTCACAAACGTCATTAATTACTAAACCAATGATTGATAAATTACAGTTAAAAACCTACAAGAAACAACTTAGTATTTCTGGAATTTCTCAGACGAATTCCACGTCTAATGAAATGATAGACTTGACGTTACACTCCAAAGTCAACTATCGAAGCAAATTTAGACTTTCTTGCGCAGTGTTGCCAAATATTTCCTGTCAACTCCCACAAGTAAATATTAACGCTTTTAGGCCTAATATCCCCAAAAATATTAACCTAGCTGATCCAGATTTTGGACTTTCTAATGATATTGACGTATTAATAGGAGCAGAGCTCTATTATACTTTATTGCTGCAAGGTATTATAAAACTTGGCAATAACCTTCCCATACTCCAGGAAACTTATCTAGGATGGATAGTTGCTGGAAACATTCCCCAGAACTTGTTGAATCATAATAAAAATGTCTCCCGCTTTACTTCTTGTTCGACTGTGCAAGGCAGTGAACACTCGAAAGTTTCGTTGTTTCTTCAAACTACTGCAGAACAACAAATATTGAATGACACTATTGAAAGGTTTTGGAATATTGAGGAACTTCCTCAAAAAATTTCTCTTTCTCCTGTTGATGAACAGGCAGAATGTATCTTTTCTCAAACAACCCAAATATTACCTGACGGTCGTTATCAAGTCGACCTTCCCCTCAAAACTCCTGAGGAAACTAAAATCCTAGGAGAATCATTTAATATCGCAAAGAAAAGATTTTTGAATCTTGAAAATAAGTTAAAGAATAACCCGTCACTTCGACTAGATTATACTAAATTTATCGATGATTATGTTGACCTAGGTCACGCCAAATATGTCCCCTTATCTCTCGAAATGACAGATGGTAGTAATCCACCTGTCAATAAATATTTTATCCCTCACCATGCGGTATTCCGCGAAAATAGTGCAACGTCAAAAATCCGAGTGGTTTTGACGGTAGCTGTAAAACAAGCAGCAATATTTCCTTAAATGACATTGTTTTAAAAGGCTTTCAGGTGCAACCTAACCTGTACGACATTTTATGTCGCTTTCGCTATTTTAATTTTGTTCTAACAGCGGACATTGAGAAAATGTACCGCCAAATTAAAATTAACCCTGGTCAGTGTTTTTTATTAAACAGTCTTTGGAGACCTACTCCACATGAAGATATTAAATGTATCGAACTTTCCACAGTTACGTACGGTACGAACTGTGCCCCGTATTTAGCAACTCGTGTTTTAACCGAGATTGCTAACCAAAATGTTGAAAATTTTCCTTTAGCCTCTGATGCCTTATTAAACCATACTTATGTTGATGACATAATATATGAATGTGAATCGTCTAATGACTTACAAAAAATGCATGATGAATTAACGCATTTATTGAAAACACATGGTTTTACTTTGCACAAATGGTGCTTAAACTTTCCCATTTTCGTTGACCAATTGTCAACAAACCGACCTCATAAAGTTGATGTGCCTATTGGCAACGCTTCTAGTTCCATTTTAGGTTTAAAATGGAATCCCATGACTGACATATTTACTTTCTCTCCTCCTCACATGTTGAATACAATTCATCTCACTAAAAGGGTGATTCTGTCTATCATTGCTCAAATGTATGACCCCCTCGGATTAGTGTCTTGTGTCGTAGTACTCGGCAAACTAATAATGCAAAAACTATGGCTCCTAAAAATAAATTGGGACATAGAAATTATTGATCCTTATGTTTGTTCCCTTTGGAATACTTTCACTTCTAATCTTGTGAATTTAAAGCAAATTAAAATCCCTCGCAATTTATTTCTTGTTAAACCAAAACGAAAAACTCAGTTACATGGCTTTGCAAGCATGTCCGCTTATGCTGCTTGTGTGTATTTTAGAACTCTATATGAAAATGGAACAGTTTCATCAAATCTAGTTACTTCAAAGTCTAGAGTTGCCCCGTTAAAAACGATTTCTCTCCCACGATTGGAATTAAGCGCAATGCTTCTTTTATCTCAACTTGTCAAACATGTACAAGAAATTTATGAAAATAATCTTCAAATAGATTCTACTCACTTATGGACTGATTCCATGATAGCTCTTTGCTGGATACAATCTCATGCATCCAGATGGTCAGTGTTTGTTTCAAACCGAGTGTCACAAATTCAAGATCTTACCTCAAAATGTACTTGGAGACACATTGACCCAAAAAATAATCCCGCTGATTGGCCCTCCCGTGGTTGCCTGCCGCAACATTTAATTAATTGCCCCCTTTGGTTCAATGGACCAGAAATGTTATCTCAAGGTGAAAATTTTGATCTCATATTCATTGATCATAATATCGAACCCTCTACCTCAAATGAAAAGGTTAACAAAGCAATTCTTGTTGAAGAAAAAAAATTGCCTCCATTTCACTTCATATTTCCTCTGACGAAACTGAATTTTGCAATAAGCTATTCGGAAAATTTTCAAAATTCTCCAAGCTACAAAGAGTTATTGCATACTGTCTTCGGTTTGCAAATAACGCAAAATCCAATATTGTTAAAAATGCTGGATCTTTGTCTACACATGAATTACATATATCATTCCATATCATTGTAAAGGCCTTACAAGCCACACATTTTGCTAAAGACATTTCTGAATTGAAAAACAATAAATGTTTGTCCAATAAGAATCTGTTGTCATTTAAACCATTTTATTGTGAAGCTGACGGTCTCCTACGCGTAGGAGGACGCTTAGAAAACGCAGATATTCCCTTTGATCAGAAACACCCCATTTTATTACCAGCTCATAGTAATGTAGTTACAATGATGTTACTACAAGAGCATCAACGGTTGGGCCATGCTGGAGCTCAAACTGTTCTATCAAATTTCCGCTTACGTTGTTGGCCGCTCAATGGCCTAAAAGAAATTAAAAAAATTATTCGTAATTGTCTCAAATGTTATCGCTTTCGCGCTGAACCTGCTCAGTAAATTATGGCCGATCTTCCTAAAGATCGTGTCCGAGTGTCTCGCCCCTTCCAAAAGGTCGGAGTCGATTTCGGTGGACCTTTTCTTATCAAAGCATCTCGTCTTAGAAAGGTTCCCCTAACTAAATGTTATATTTCAGTATTTGTATGTATGGTTACAAAGGCAGTTCACATAGAACTTGTCTCAAGTCTTTCGACTGAAGCATTCCTTGCTTGTCTTAAACGTTTTATTGCCCGGCGAGGCAATCCGTCTGTAATTTACTCAGATAATGGCACAAACTTTCAAGGTGCAAAAAATCAATTATATGAACTTGAAATTGAAGCTATTTTAAATTCTCGCCCATTATGTCCGTTGTCTAATGACCCCGCAGACTTACAGAGTCTAACCCCTGGGCATTTTCTAATTGGTACTAGCCTCATGGCATTCCCCGAACGGGATCTTACTGAACGAAATGAAAATCGTCTTTCCTTTTGGAGTAGATGTACTCAAATACAACAATTATTCTGGACGCGTTGGTCTACAGAATACTTAAATGAACTACAAAATCGGCCTAAATGGCTTCTTCCCGTTGATAACATAAAAACTAATGATATTGTGTTATTAAAAGAAAATAATACTACTCACCCGCTAAAGTGGCCCTTGGCAACAGTTATAAATACTGTTTGTGGACCTGATGGAAAGGTCAGAATAGTCATGTTAAAAACAACAGAGGGTATATATACTCGATCAATAGCGAAGATTTGTCCTCTACCAGTGGAGTCAGTTGCAGGTGGAAAATCCTGCAGCAACCACTAGAGTTTTTGTTTATCTTCCTTGACCGCCATTTTTTTGCTCTTGCGCCCCAACACTGTTTGCACCACGTTTATAAATAACAAGTGTCTTCTCTTCCGGTAGTATCGCACCATCCCTTCGGCTGCGGTTCAGGTAGAACCGCCCCGTTTTCGTTGCTGTATGCGTGACTGTCTCGCAACTGAGTTCACTGTAGAAACGTTACTTTCAATTTATTTCATATCTATAGTTCCTTTTGAAGCTATGACGCTTCAATGCCGGGCAGTATGTTGCAGAACGACTGCAACCTGTCCTCATTAATTATTTAAAGTAAAATAAAAATCAAATCTTTCATACGGCCACGCGTCATTGTACGGGTGGCGCGATTGTCATTAAAATTTTTATAGACAACAGTTCTGTCATCGCGAAAAATGCGAATTCAGTGTGTCAATTTTAAATTGGAATAAAACCGTTGTTTACGGTGCCAATATACTCTCTTGTTAAGAAAAGGCATTTTGTCGACGCTCTTCTCATAAAACTTTAGCAGAAGTAACAATGTGTGTCATCGCAACTACAAATCTATTGTGAAAAATCACTGATTGGTTTCATCCCTCCTAATTTGTGGACCACAGGTATAATTTACCCCTTTATTTGTCTGATTTCACGGATACTTTGCTGGACACCAGTTAAGCACTATGTTTTTGTAATGCATACATTTCACTAATAGTAGTGGTGTGTGACTTCCAATGAGCTGTTCATCCAGTTAATTGGCTTAGTCGTGTTCTAATTATAAATATATTCATTTTCTACTGATGTAGAAACCAGTTTACGCATTTAGCAATTTCTACATGGTCTAAATTGTTCTATGTGTCTGGACCTTCAATATAAACTCATTTTAGTTGTAAAAAACATTGATTGTTAATGTTCTGTAATGTACTAAATTTCCTCTCAGGTACTAGGTAAAAAACGGGATTTATTCAGATCACATTATTAGATAGCCTGTGACAGATTAGAGTTAGCGAACCTACGTTGAGTCAATGCAACAGATCCAGGCTATCTTGTAATGATCGGATGAATCGCGTGTAGCTAGTCTCCTGAATTGTCTTGTGTTGTAAACCTAAATTTAAGTAACTATTTTATTGATTAACATTTATGTCAAAAACCTGTGTTGTTTCAATCTGTAACTGTTAATTATTAATTAAATAAAATCAATCCATTTTTTGTAGTAACTCAAATTTGCGTATTTTTTATTAACCCCATGAACCATCACCTAGGGAAACACAGTATTTCTTAAACGTAACTTTTGCTAGCCTTCGATAAAACACGAAGGCTACCCTATAGATGTGTGTGATGGACTAAATAGTCTCTGAACAATACTTAAAACATCAGCGATAATTGCCCGTAAATATATTAAGCCAAGTAAAATAAATAATACTCTATATTATTGAATCAATATTTTACATTTATTTTTACTTGCGGTAGCAGCGGGTGGCTGGTCGCTACATCCCGAGTACCATTTTGTGCTATTCCTTTTTAACGTAATATATAGATAAGAACGGAGCGAACGCATCAGAAATTCTGTTGATTGATTAAGTTTTGCATAATGATGTTAAATGATTATGCCCATGAGGACTGGAACATGGACTTTAAAGGCCATTCATTAGAGTAAATTAGATTTTTGTAGTCCGCGTTAATTTTTATTAATTTTTTTCTTACTAGAACATCGGCTTTTTTTGTTTTATTTCTTGATTAAGTTTTTTACAGAAAATGTAAATGTAAACATTAATGTTATATTTGTGGCGGTTACCTTACCACCCATGCCTGACTTTGCACATGTTAAACCGTTAAAACCGGTTTTTTGGTTTAACATGGTAAACCGAAAGTGGTAACTTTTAGATAGGGAATAAAAAATTAAGACAGCGAGGTAAAAACCATTTTTCTATAAGATGAACCGTTCCAATGTTACAGCCTGTCAAAGTCTGCAAATGCCATATTTTAAACGTCAATATCTCAAAAACTATTGAATTTAGACATGACATTTACCAAATAGGCGTAGAATTTTGTGATGAATCAAAAAATCATACAATATACCTACCTATTGGGTGTCAATTTAAAAAAATTAACCTTCTTGACACCCTACTTTTTGGGCGCATCCTGTATAATTCAAAATATCTTTAAAATGTGCCTGATATCCAACCATACCTTAACACAAAAGCTTATTGTCGACAAATTTTATCTTCAAGGCATAAAATTACTCTGCGCAATCGTTGACTCACCCGGTACATTTCCTCGCACGGGGCTGCAAAATACGCCACTGACATATATAAAGAAGGTTATAAAAAGATTTTTGACAGTGAACAACATGGAGGTTACCAACCCGACTAATACTAAGCGCTAAAACTTACGTAAATTCCATGCACTGTACTGATTTATGCAGCGGCCAAGCTTTTGTGGCGCTGAAATATGACATCTTTGAAGAGGCATATCTCCGTTATTATTTGCGATAGAAGGATGCGGTTTGAACTATTATTCTTAGTTTTTTTTTCTTTATTTTTTTAAATAAAATTGGTTTTTTGGCGCACACCCCCTTTAGGTAATAATAAATATATTTTAAAAAATAATTAATGGTGGTTTTTATGCGAAATTTCTAGTTTTCCTTCAAGAAAGAAATAATTATAAGCAAAGACAAATTTTATGTTCATCTACACTTTAGACTAAAAATATAACAAATATATTTTTTTTCCGACGAGCCTCCGACAGAAGGTGTAAATTTTTTTTTATTAGTAAAGATGTCTTTTTGCATACTAGTGAGGAAATATTTAGTTTTTTTTCGGGCCTTAGTGCGAAAAGGTGAATGAAAAATATTCATTATGCGAGAACTAAAAGTAACTACTTGTTATGTTTTATAATGCTTATTAGTTTCTGCCTTTTCATATCATTATCAAAGAAGTACAAAAATATACTATATCCGGAAAGTGACTAAAATTGTAAAACATAATAAATACTGAGTTATTCATATTTCCAGCACAGTGGAACTTCCTTGCTCCCAAGAAGCCCTACTGAGTACTAGTCTTCAGGTTAATACTTCACCCTGAAGATGACTGGAGATACTTACCAGTTGAAACGTAGTGATTTAAAACAAATAAAGACAATGCTGCAAAGTCCAAAACTCTACTGCCGTTCAAAGTCCATTTTTGCCTCATCTCCTTTTATACCAGGTAAAGCGGAGGAAGGTCTAGGATAATCCCCATTGTGGATGTGGGGGGTGATTTCATAGCCCCCAGCAGGCCAGTCTTTGCAGGCTTCCTAGCTTTGATATTGTGGTTCTTTGCCACCATACCAAGGCTGCATGTGTAATTGCGGGTCATACCACTCTGGTGTACAGCCAGCCATGTTTTCCGTAGATTCGTCTAGTAACTGCTAAAGTAACTTCTGACTTTCGGATAGTTTTTTCCATGTGTTTGTTTCAGGTCAGTCTGGAATCTAAGGTTACACCCAGATATTTGATCTCTTCTGACAGTGGAACATTTTCTCCTAATAAGGTTAGGTTAGGCGGGGCGTCAACCCCTCTTTCTTCCTACGTTTTGTAAAGGGTATTATAACAGTCTTTTGTGGGCTGATGTTTAGTCCTTCCTGCCCTACCCATTTTTCCACGATTGAGAGATCTTTGCTTTCTATTTCTCAATCTTATTGTTGAATTTGCCTTGGGTATGACCAAATCGATTGCGTATAACCTACAATGAAGTATATCATTCTCTACTCTGAGTCCCGAAGCAGTCCGTTCATGAGAATGTTCTAAATGTAGTCAATGAATTGATGGAAAAGACGTGGGGTTACAGAAGAAATAAAAAGCCCTGTAATAGCTAAACAAGAAAACATTGAAATCGTTCAAGTAGACATGGGAGACAATGCCTTAAACAGGATCAGCCGGTAGAATGAAAACCCAACCGCAATCCTATTCAAATAAATTAAGATCGGGTTGTCCAAAATTATTGAAACTTTAGGTAGGGCAAATTAAAATAAAAGGGCCATAAAATGTCAAAGTAATGATTACACTTTTTATAAAAGGCACTGAACCGCCTTAATTGAATAAATAATGTCATACCAGGCCAATGAAAAGTCCCATTTTTGATGTGATTTTAATATAAGAAATAAACGTAAAAGTTTTTAATTGGACAGAACCCTTACGTGTTCCCTCTGTATAGCGACAATCATACGGATCATTCCTCTGCGACCAGAACCAAGATCTTAGAACTCCCATTCCTCTGTGTCATCAGACCCAGAGGAATAGCGACGTTCTATCATTCCTCTGTGAATCCTAACATTCCTCACAGAAGAAAAAAGGGTTTTGTTTGTTGGACATTCCTAACCTTGTTGTCGACATAGGAAAATTTTGGCTTAACTGTTTACCATTTTATTTTTGTTTATTCTTGAAACCTAATCTAAGACTGTCTGTAGTTCCGAATCTGTTAAATGATTTAATAAATAAACCCTTTAATTGTGACGTGAAGTATAATGATAAGTCTATATTTTCAACTCCGGTAACGCCAGATGAAATTTGTAAAATAGCAAAAAATATAAATAACAAACATAGTAGTGGTATAGATGATGTTCCAACAAGTATTGTTAAGTTAGCTACTAATGATTTGCAGGATGTATTGTGTTATCTCATAAATAACTCTTTTAAATTTGGCATTTTCCCTAACAATTTAAAAATTTCAATAATTAAACCCTTATATAAAAAAGGAGATCCTGAAAGTCTAGACAATTATAGGCCTATTAGTCTGTTACCGGGATTCTCTAAGATTTTTGAATCAGCAATGAATGTCGTGATGTGTCACGAAAGAATACAAAATTAGAAAATTTTTGGTAAAAGAATCATCAAAATCCGTTCATAAATAAAAAAGTTATAGACGTTCAAAAGGTGTAAAATCCCCCCATGTTAAATCTCCATAAGAAAAAGGCCCGAGGAAAAAATCACGCAAGATTTACTCGAGCGTTCAGTCGCCGCTACGTCCGGCTGGATATCGCCTCGACTTGAAATTTTTTGGCTCCCGGTTTTTCTCAATTTTCTCAAGAACAATAAAACATACAGCAATCACAATAGTACTAAAAGAAGCGCTTTTCAAAAATGCACATTTTGATATAAAAATCATTTCGATACGATTTCTAGAAAAAACAATATTCAAGAAAAACGATTCTCCCATGTTAATTGCAAAATCCACCTGATTGGTAGAAATCGACTTTAGACACGCCCACTCGAGATTCTCATAAAACCACACGCCGAAACGGCAGACAGGCAGTGATTGTACAACATTCAAGAAGTCAACACTCAACGTTGCAGTCTTCGAATGTAACGGTAAAAGTAACCTAAAAAGTAGTATTCTCTTTTCCGATAACAGAAGTTGAAGATCTCAGCCGAAAGAAAAAAACTGTAGTTGGAGTCCATAGATGTATCGGTAGCTGCAAACGTCGAACCACTGGGAAGACCCTAGCGTCAAATCATTTCCAGGACGATTTGTACTTCGAGAAGATAATTTCTTCCAGCCGGCGCCGTGGATAAATCTAATTCGCAGTTACAGATTGAAGCAAACTTTCAACTTTTGTCTTACAGAGAACTTCGAAGCTCAGAAATCCGACGAAAATTACGTGATCTACAGATTTTAGCAGATTTTCCAGAAAGTTAAAATAAAATTTAGAAAAATTTTCAGCTGAAAAAATTTTATTATTTTTTCAATTACAAAAGAAATTCATATTACAAAAGAAATTCACCTGTTATTATCATAACAGTTTAACTTTGTTCCTGACAACTTGTTCCTGTTCTCGAGACGAGCACTATTCGATGTCTTCAGCCTGGGATTCTACTTTGGAAAAGTGTCTGTCTCGCGTTCTTTTAATAGTTTCGTGGGTCACTGGGTTAAAACATTGGCAGGTTTACGAACCAGAGCACGTTCATTGTCTTAACCAAATACTGAAGAAACAGGTGATTCAGCCGGCTGATGCACCTGCAACGATATTATTTCCGCGGGTAGATAGGATAGTTTAAATGTGAAACTGAGGTAACAGTTTCTAGATTAGTTTATAAAAATTCGTAGGCTCTACTAAGTTCACACATTTCAGGCAGCCCTGTTTGTGTGGATGAACAGATGAGCATAGGGTTAGGAACCTTGTAAAAATTAGTGTTGGGAAAAACCGATGATTTTAATAATCGAGTAGTCACTACTCGAGCGATTTCAATAATCGAGCGATCGCTCGAGCGATTTATCACTCGAAATTTCGGTTCAAGTTCAAGTAGTGAATGAATTCAATGAATACTAATGAATAGCGCATTGAGCGAGTGGTTGATCGCTTGCCGCTCGATTCGATTCGATAGCGAATGACGCCGAGGGCAAGCGATCACCACCGATTGCTTTTTGAAGGCCAGGCGTCGCAGATGTTTACGTTTACAGGTGATTCTATTTATATTTAGTTATTTTCGCCTTCTCTTTTATGTTTATGTGCCGTTAACAAAGACGTATGTCGTGTGAGACTTCGGAGCATTAACTTAAAAGCCGTCAAGCGACGATGGCCGAGCGGATATCGAATGAACGAACTTTCGCTCAGTGGTTGGTGCTTGACTGCTTGTTAAGCGACGATTTTCGCTTGAAATTATAACTCGAGTAGTCGTGTCAATAACCGAGTGATGTCGGTTATTTCAATAATCGAGTACTCGAGCGGTTTTTCACTCGAGCGATCCCAACACAAGTAAAAATCAAATTTTCATTCTTAAAATTTAAAATTCATAATCCTAAAAATCGCGTAATTAATATTTAAAATTTCATTGAGTCTAAATATTCAAGATATAATCTTTTAAATAAATCTCTTTCGTGATCAGTAATAAAATATATTTTTCAATTTTGAGTTTGAAAGATTATCAAAAATATAATTTTGTAAAAGTCTTTTGTATAAGACTATAATTATGATATTTCTGTAAAGGGTAATTTTCCCTTAATTTTAAGATGTAAGTTGTCTTGTGACAACGTTTCGATTTAAATGACTAAATCCTGAAACCTTCATCAGGTATTTTATAATGATATTGCGTAGAAGTTAGTGTGGAAAAAGAATAGGAACTTTCTCATTAAATATTAAACAGAGTTTAATATTAATAATAGAAAAGAAAGACTTTCGTGGTGTGTGTTAAATGCAGAGTGTTTAACACAAAAATATTTTATATACAGATATTATTCTGATTCAGTGTTACGATTTTAGTTTTTTGAGGTTTTTCTATAAAAATACTCCCTTCATTATAGGTTTAAATCTTGTTGTCGTAATAGACCTGCGATTTACCTACACTACATCTCTTCCAGAGCTCTCTTGCTCTATTTTAATTTTTTAAATAAAGCTTATTTGATATAACCAAGACAATTTTAGTTTTTGACGTTTCGCTATAAAAACGATCCCTTCACCAAAAGCTTAAATCCAAGGCGTCTTAACCGACCGGCGATTTGCTTAGATTACGTATCTTCTCGAGCTCTCTTGCTCTTCTAAAATATCACCGATTTTAATAAATCTTTTCAAATATAAATAAAATTTTTATTTCCCAAATAAATGAAGTGGGTATATTTATATCTGATATAAAAATTATTAAAAAGTTCTTTTTAGAAAAAATTTATATTTTTCAAAAATATTAAAATTTTGATTTTCACTAATTAATAATATATTAATAAGTTTTCATTTGACTGTTCTTTATCAGTCTTTCAAATTTTATATATAAATATTCATTTCTCAAATAAAATTCAAAAAATTTTCTTTGTTCAAAATTTAAATAAAAAATAAGTGAGGACATTTTTTCTTTCAAGTCAACAATTTCTAACAAGAACTTGCGTTAGGCATCTCATTAGTGTTTAATTTAGAGTATAGTTAGGAAAAGTCGACTATAAATAATTTGCAAATCTTCAAAAATAATTTACTTTTCATTTTTCAAAAATTCAGTGTAAAAAGATATTTTAATTAATCCATTAGCCCAAAGTCCATTCAGCCTGAAAAATGGCATTCTCAAATTCCAACCCTTTTAAAAATTTAATTTCTAGTCCCCTTTCAAATGAGGCGGGACTGGAGTCCCGGGTGGTGGTGGGTCCTCACTTCTCCCCCCCTGAGGTAGTTCACGATTTAATCGACTTAACCGACAATAATATAAATAATATCGAAATGGATATAGATAGTAACGATAGTACCGAAACTTTAAATTCTAATGTAAGTTTGTCCAATTTGATGGACATTTCTCAATCTTTGATTGATGGCGATCCTGATCTTTATTTAAATAACACTTCCAAAAGCGTAGTTTTTCAAACTCATGTACCCGTTCGTTTGAATGTTGAAAATTCAATTCAAGATCAAAATAATCCTAATAATGATATTCGATATTTGTATAATTGCGATCAGTATAAGGTTGACCTAGGAGTCTCTGAGCCGAGTCAGATAAATGATTATTCGGTACAGGCCCAAAATAATACTGTCTCTAACCTACAAGTACTAGAACAGTTGAGTTTAAATTCTAATAGTAATTTTTTATTTCTTGTAAATAATCAAATGGAAAGCCATGGCGAACCGTATTTGCAAAATCAATCTCAAGTACCAGTTTTTGGTCCGGCTGCGCAACAGCAGCCTTCTTATTTAAAGATACAGAAATTAAATGATAATAAAAATTCGAATAAAAATAGCTTATTAAACATAAACGGACGACATGAACAGTAGATTAGTTAGCTTCATGAAAGGTAATGGAACTGAAAAAAAAACAGAAAAATGAAGTTCTATTGCCAGACCTGTAATAATCCAATCCTTTTCTTAATGGAGGAGCTGAAGATGCTTCGCGGCGAAATAAGATCCATGCATGAAAAATTGACCTGTTGCTTAAAACAAGGTAGCCAGGCTACCACTGTCGATCCAGTCATCACCATCAAACAGGCAGAAATAAGTGTGGAAAGCAGTAAGATGCAAAGAAAACCTGAAAAGAACCAATATAAAAAAGTAACCTCTCCAAAAAAACAATTCAAGAGGTCAAGAAAACAACCAAACAAGTGACCATGAAATTAAACAGCGGGAAATCATGAATGACATTATAAATCTAGCACAGGATGACTCTGAAAAGAATCTGAAGGTTCCAAATGTTCTACCTCGAAACACCTCACCAAAAAAACACACGTTACAAAATGCACCAAGGAAAAGTAGCACCACACTAGGCTCTAATACTAACATATTAGGAATATCAGCAGTAGAGAGCCGTAGAAGTATTTTCATCTCGAGACTCAGTCCAAACACAACAGTTCCCCAATTAAAAAATCATTTGGAAGAAAACCAAATAAAACACATAATGCTGGAAAAACTAACAACAAAATCAACCGATATAGCCGCTTTTAAAGTTCAGGTGAGCTTCTCGGATATGAAGAAAATTTATAATCCAGAAATATGGCCAAAATATACCATCCTGAGACCATATCGAGCTCCAAAAGTAAATCCCGATAAGAATTTTCCCATCATCATCAGGACCCAGGACCATGGATTGGTAAAGGGAACAACGTCCAATTAAAGGTGTTTTATATTAATATAAGATCAATTAGGAATAAGTTGGGTGAATTGGAATCATTCTTACAAAGGTACCAAAACAGTTTTGATATAATTTGTCTTAGTGAACATTTCTTAACCAAAAATGAAATAGATTTTCTTAAGATTGACGACTACAATTTAGCCTCTTTTTTTTGTAGGGAAAATACCAGCCATGGTGGTACTATTATTCTTAATAAGCCTAGTTTAAACTGTAGAAATAGGGAATATATTGCAAGCCTCTCTATTGAAAACCATTGTGAAATCTCGGCAATTCAAATTAAAGCTTTAAATTTTATTATTATTACAATCTATAGGCCACCTAGTGGCAATTTTGATATATTTATGAATGCCATGGAGACTATTCTTTCAGATCTGGTAGATCTCGAAACACACATAATCATTAATGGTGACTTCAACATACACTTTAACTCCAACGATAGAAAAAATAATGAACTGCTAAATCTTATGCAATGCTTCGGGTTTGTTCAGCAAATCTTTAACAAAACCACACATTTAAATACTTTGGACAATATATTTATAAATTTTAATGACACTTTACATTTTAAAACAGAGACCATTGATCCTCATCTCTCTGATCATTACGCGACGAATATCTTTGTCAATTTGGACAGGGGTGACTCCGTGTCAAGGCCTATAACACAAAGACCGATCACCGACCGTGGTAAGTTTCTAATGCATAGTCTCTTGGAAGAACAAAATTGGAACTTTATTCAAAGCACAGATGTGATATAAGTATAGCTAAGAAAATTGTAATATAATATTAAGTGTATACACTGTGTAGATATGTTTCCTAATTAACATTAGGAAATGACGAAATAATAAGTTGACCGAATGAGTTCAATTATTTGAAATGTGTATGCTTTGTATGCAATTGAATATAAGTGTTGATATGGCACAATCAAGGGGATTGCGGCAACGCTTATATTGATAGAGGATTCAATAGACTTAGTTTGAACATTGAACTAGTAACTTGTTTTATTGACGTCACCCAATAGAATGCATTAGAGCAAGGAAGAACATCTTTATATTTATTACATGGCGATCCTGCCAGGATAAGAACAAATAATGGAAATTTAGGCAATATTGGTATGGAATAATGGATGGCAATATATTAAATTAAAGGAAAATGGGTAAAACTCAAAGCAAGGAGGAAATAATTATTGCCCAAGCAGGAAACAGTGGGGGACAAACCACTTCTGCACATTTTGGTTCCATCCAGGACATTTTAACTATGGTATTGATTATCCTAGCCATTACAGTACTTTTATGGCTTGGCTATAGGAGATGCAAAAAAGCATTAGAAAGAAAAATTAGAAGGACAGTAATAGCAACCCAGAGCCAACCAGAGTTGTAAAAATAAATTGGATATGGGTATATGGTAAAAATAAATATGGATATGGGTATATGGTTAATGTATGTACAAATATGGTAAAAATAAATATGGATATGGTTAATGTATGTATAAAAAGGGGTTATAATTATATGGTTAAATGGTATATGGTTACATGGTTATATGGATAAGCTGGATATAAAAATTATAAGTAAGGAAAAAATATTATGGAATGTCGAAAGAAGTTGATGAATTTAAATATTTACTGGAAGAATTAAGAGTATTCTCTAGAAACATTGGCAAGGGCAATCAAGATCGAAGAAATAGTTCAAAGGTACTAGAATATTATTGTAGGAAATTGGACAATTTAAAATTACAATTTAATGAAATTAGGTATACATTTAAAAGTAAATCGTATGTAGGAGATTTATTAGAAAAAGCTAAATTATATGTAACCGATATAAATAGATATTTGGAATATTTAGATAAAACTTTGCAAGAAAGGCTTACAGAAACCCAATTGCTGAAATTACCATCTGTGGAAAACCTTGATTCTAATTCTTCAGATAGTGAAACGGAAGTAAAAATGTCTGAAAAATTTGAATTAAAAACCGCAGCGGGTTTAATTCCAGCAATGGATGGCTCTGAGGCTTCCACGAAAAAACTTATTGATGCTATAGAGTTGTATGATTCCTTATTGGACAATGATGGCAAAAAACTTTTAACTATCTATGTTCTAAAAACTAAACTGACGGAAAGCGCAAAAATTAGGCTTAAACAAGCTTATGCAACAAATGCACTTTTAGTTGCCGATTTAAAATCTTATTTTATTTCGAAAAAATCAGTTTCAGCGCTCTCATTAAAATTAAATAACGCAAAACAAAATTCGAAATCAATCGATGACTTTGGAAGGTCGTTAGAAAAATTACTAGTTGATCTTACTTTGACGCAAGCGGACGGAAATGAGCGAAACGTGACGATTTTGAGACCAATAAATGAAAAAATCGCGGTGAATTCATTTGCAAACGGGCTTAATAATCATGACTTAAGAACGATTATAAAAGCACGGAACTACTTAAGTCTTAATGAAGCGATTAGGGGTGCTAAGGACGAAGAGTTATCACAAAACAATTCGACACCAATTTATTCTATGCGTTCAAACGGCCATAACGCGAATAATAGAGGCTCAAACCATAGACGAAATTTTAATAATAATTTTACAAGGGGCTCTTTTAGAAATTCAATTCGAGGAAACAGTAATAATAGACAGTATAATTTTAGCAACAATATATCGCAACCCACTTATAGGCAAACTCCACGTTTTTCAAACCCACATTCATTTAATAACAGGGGGAGCAATAATCGTTATGCGCAAAGAGGATATTTCATGCAAAACACAAATCAAAGAAATATAAGTACGGATAATGCAAGTACTTCTACTCAATCACAACCGAATAGAACGTTTTTTCGAGGCTTCTAATGCACATTTTTTATTAAATTCAAATGGCTTAAATTTTATTACTGTAAGATATGGGAAAAAATATATTAATCTTTTATTAGATACAGGGGCATCTGTTAGTGTAATTTTTAAAAAATATGTAAGTAAGTTTGAAAAAATTAATTTTTCGGAAAATATAAAAATTAATGGAATATCTGGGTCAATAGTTTCACAAGGTTCAGTAAACTTAAAATTAAATGTAAACAATGTAAATATAACTCATAAATTTTTGCTGATTGACAGTTTTGAGGATAGTTGTCACGGTGTAATAGGATCGGATTTTTTCTATAAATATTTAGCAACAATAGACTTTGAAAAGTTTTGTTTTTCATTTTATTTTAACAATGAAAGAATATTAACACCTTTGCATGCTAAACGAGAATTATTTACGTTAATTCCTAAACGCAGCGAAATAATTAAATATTTTCATGTAGAAACAGATAAAGAATGTGTCATTTTTGCTGACGAAGTAGGTGAAGGTATTTTCACAGCAGGAGCAGTAGTCCGACCTACCTCAAATATGATACCTATAAAATTTCTTAATGTACGTGATCAGGATGTTAAATTAAAAAACTTTCAGCCAAAAATTGATTTACTTGAAAATTATGAATTTTGTCATTTCGGCTCTACTAACAATAATTCAGTTAATAGAGTTGAAAGGTTACTAAACTTATTAGAATTTAAACATATGAACGATAAAGAAATGTTTTCTATACAGAAAATATGTGCCAAGTATTCTGATATTTTTTTCTTAGAAAACGACCCTTTAACAACAACCAATGTTTATAAACAAAAAATTCACTTAAAACCCGACGCATCACCTGTTTACGTTAAACAATATCGATTACCTCATTCTCAAAAAGAAGAAATAAATAAACACATTGATAAAATGCTACAAGAAGGAATAATTGAGGAGGCCAGATCTGAATGGTCTGCACCACTTTTAATTGTTCCAAAGAGAGTTGATAATAATGGTAATAAAAAATTTAGGATCGTACTAGATTACAGACTTTTGAATTCTAGGATTATTTCAGACGATCGATGGCCTTTACCGTGTATCAATGAAATTTTAGATTCGTTAGGCGGCGCGACTCTTTTTTCACATTTAGATTTATCGCAGGGTTACTATCAAATAGAACTGGAAAAGTCTAGCAGACCTATTACGGCCTTTACGGTAGGTAGTAAAGGGCAATTTCAGATGACTCGGATGCCGATGGGCTTAAAACTATCGCCAAATTCGTTTTGCCGAGCAATGACAGTTGCAATGTCAGGTCTTAATTATGAGAATTGCTTTGTTTATTTAGATGATCTTATTGTGTTTGGTAATAATTTAATTAATCATAATAAAAATCTGGTCAAAGTTTTTCAAAGATTAAGGGAAGTAAATTTAAAATTGAACCCTAACAAATGCGAATTTTTAAAAAGGGAACTTTTATATTTAGGACATGTTGTATCAAGCGAGGGGGTGTTACCAGATCCTGAGAAAATTAGGGCGGTTCAGGATTATCCTGCACCAAAGGATGCTAATGAAGTAAAAAGGTTCGTTGCATTCGCAAATTACTATAGAAAATATATTAAGAATTTTGCGGAAATTGCGGCGCCACTAAATTACTTATCAAGGAAAAATGTTCAATTTCATTGGACTTCCGAATGTCAAAAAGCTTTTGAATCGTTAAAAACAGCTCTCGTTAGCCATCCCGTCTTGCAATATCCCGATTTTTCACCTGAAAATACTTTTATTTTAAAGACTGATGCAGCACGTGATAGTGTAGGTGCTGTGTTGTCAAATCTTGATGATAGGCCAATAGCTTATGCCAGTAGAGCATTAAATAGAGCGGAAAGACGATATTCTACCATTGAAAAGGAACTTTTAGCTATTGTCTTTGGTATTAAACATTTTTCTTGTTATTTATATGGTAAAAAGTTTATTATTTATACTGATCATAAACCTTTAGTTTATTTGTTTGGTATGACAAATCCTTCAAGTAGGTTAACAAAGTTTAGACTACTTATAGAAGAATACGATTTTGACATAAGGTATATAAAAGGTAAGGATAATGTAACTGCTGACGCGTTATCACGAATACCAATTTCTTCCGATGAATTAAAAAATATGTCTAAAACGGTTGAAGAAACATTGTTTGCTATAACTAGACAACAGAGTAAAGTCCTTAGAGAGCAAGAAAAAAATAAGGTAAGTTTTAATGACTCACTGAGCGACAGGATTGATCACCCTGGCGTTGTTGAATTATTAAAAAGACCAAAAAATTCTTATGAACTTAGTTCACTCTCTAGAAAAGATTTTGAAAAGTTAATTAAAGAAAACAAATTTAATTTTCATTTAGGTGATTTTCTTTACGTCGAAAATCAAAAAATAATTTACATGAAACAGGATACTCGATCGGCGTTCGTACTAGGTACTTCGTCGAGGGACTTGGATTCAATATGTATAAAATATAATATTCCGGAATTAATTATTTTAAAAAATAAACAGAACGCGCGTTTGATAACTAGTATAATGAATAATGAAATAAAAGACATGTCAAATAAATATTTTAAAATTTCGATTATTAAAGACGTAGAAAAGGTAACTGATTTAGAACGTCAAAGAATTATTCTTAATGATTTTCACATCCTGCCCACCGGAGGTCATGCAGGAATAAACCGGATGTACAACAATATTAAGAAATATTACTTTTGGCCAAACTTACATTTGGATGTTGAGGAGATTGTCAAGCGTTGTGATGCCTGTCACAGGTATAAGCATTCTAGGCCTAATGTACAACCTATGTCCATCACTACGACTGCATCTTCAGCATTCCAAAATGTTTATTTAGATTTAGTAGGACCTTTAGAACAAGATAAAGAAGGAAACCGCTACATACTTACTTTACAGTGTGAGCTTTCAAAATTTGTTGAATGTTATCCCTTGCCAAATAAAGAATCAACAACCATAGCAACAAGTTTTGTAAATAATTTTATTTTGCGATATGGTATACCAAAGTGTATAATTTCAGATAGAGGTTCTGAATTTCTGTGTTCTACTTTAAAAGATACATGCAAAATTTTAAAAATTAAACAGTTATTTTCTACAGCATATCATCATGAAACCTTAGGTTCTCTTGAAAACACACACAAACATTTAAATGCTTA
Organism: Polydrusus cervinus; assembly: GCA_935413205.1. NCBI lineage: Eukaryota > Metazoa > Arthropoda > Insecta > Coleoptera > Curculionidae > Polydrusus > Polydrusus cervinus. The sequence goes on from OW284514.1 coordinate 53,357,208, forward strand.
TTTACGGATACAGACAACCAAAAATCCAGAAACTTGGAGCACTTGGCTTCAATTTTGGAGTTTTTCATACAATAACAGTGTTCATACTGAAACATGTTATACTCCGTATGAGTTAGTTTTTGGGAAAACTTGTAATTTACCCTCTAACATTGTCAATAAGGTAGATCCACTCTATAATTTTGATAATTATCCAACTGAACTAAAATATCGATTGCAAAATGCATGGGCTGATGCAAGAGAAAATTTAGTAAAGTCAAAAGAGAAAAGGAAAACCTATGTTGACCAAAAAACAAAATTAATTATTTACAAACCTGGTGACAAGATTTTGGTAAAAAATGATGCTGGAAACAAAAAAGATGCTATTTATAACGGTCCTTATCTGGTAGTTGAGGATAAGGCTCCAAATGTTTTAATTAAAATAGGAAATAGGTTAGTTGAGATACATAAAAATAGGACAAAAATGTATTTTGATACATAGTACATCAAACATTTTTTTTTCTCTATTTTTTTTAAATTTTCGTAGGAGGTGTGATATAAGTATAGCTAAGAAAATTGTAATATAATATTAAGTGTATACACTGTGTAGATATGTTTCCTAATTAACATTAGGAAATGACGAAATAATAAGTTGACCGAATGAGTTCAATTATTTGAAATGTGTATGCTTTGTATGCAATTGAATATAAGTGTTGATATGGCACAATCAAGGGGATTGCGGCAACGCTTATATTGATAGAGGATTCAATAGACTTAGTTTGAACATTGAACTAGTAACTTGTTTTATTGACGTCACCCAATAGAATGCATTAGAGCAAGGAAGAACATCTTTATTATATTACACAGATATTTCCTTGGAGTGTAAATATGATATCTTTATGCAAGTGTTGCTGGATGCCATGAAAGTGGCTTTTCCAATAGTAAAAAAAGTCTACAATAACAAAAGTAATTCCATTCAGTGGTTCAATAAAGAAATTCGTCAAATGCGTGACACGCTCCAATTAATTAACGAATCATATGCCAATAGACCTTCACCGTCAATGCATGAATACAAAAACCAGTACAGACAGCACTATAGACAAACTATAAATAAAGCTAAACAAAATGCATGTTCAAATTTTATAGCAAAGTCTGATAATATTGCTAGGTCCTCCTGGTAGGCTATTAACTTCTACAGAGGCAGGACACCTGCAAAACACACAGACTGTGAATTAACTGCTGAAGACTTCAATACATTTTTCTCAAACATTGCTGACCATATTATCTCTCAACTACCAAATCTTTCCTCAGGAAACAACTATAAAGACTGCCCCTGTGATTTTCTACGAAATAAAAATACACAAGGTCATCTATCTTTTTCCTTTCAGGAAGTCAGCTATAATCATGTTAGGGATGTCATAGATAACTTAAAAAACAAAAAAAGCAAAGATATATATGACATGAACATAGAACTAATCAAATACTTAAAAAATATTCTCATATATCCAATTACCAACCTGATAAACCTTAGTTTAAAAGAGGGTGTATATCCCAAATGCTTTAAAATTACAAAAGTAATCCCCTTATTAAAAAAGGGCGATTTTAATGATTTAAATAACTATCGACCGATATCTCTCATGCCAATCATATCGAAAATTTTTGAGTCAATTATGAAAGAACAACTCTATCATTATTTTGAATCAAACAATTTGTTCTCTGATAGCCAGTTTGGATTCCGGACTAACCGATCAACTTCGCTAGCTGTGCTGAAGGTGCTCGAGACGGCAGTGGAGGCCTTTGAAAATGGACACTTTATGGATGCCGTTTTCTGCGACCTTTCAAAGGCCTTTGACTGTGTGTCTTATAGCATACTATTAGAGAAAATGAGCCTTTATGGGATCAATGTGTAACGAAGTTACATTATTTTTACAGGGTTGTATACGTATCCGTTTTTAACTTTCTTATTTTTCGTCGCATAAAGTTCATTCTTGTTCGTAAATTATTCATATTAATTGTACTGATTAATTTTCTAAAGTTTTCCGTCGCGAAATACCGGGAAATAGCTTTTCTTAGTTTTCCTTCATTCCCCACTGTTCATAGTACGGGTCGGCGCGGAACCGCCGTCGCCATCGGTACCTCTCGATGTCGCGCGCCGAGTGGAAGGGGATCCGCCGGTCTGAGAGCCTTCCTTAGCGAGATCGTACCGTCTTACAATCAGAGTACCGCACTCTCAACTCGCGTCCGGTTGACTACTCCGACTAGCTCCCGACCATCACCGAGACCGACCGACGATTAACAAACGGTAAGAAACATCATGTAGACTGTTAAAATTGTATAAGCGCCGTCATTACACTTTCTGGTTCACCGACACATACATACAATACACTGTTCTCTCTCTGACACATATACCGGGATATAGTAAGTTACATTCTTTATGATTCTCATATACGATTCCGGGCTGCTTGGAAAACCATCGATCAGGTAGCTTTGTCTCGTTCTATTTCTGCACCGAATTCGTTTAAATATTATCCTATATGTATACGATACCGGACTGCTTGGAAAACCATCGATCAGGTAGTTCTGTTTCGTTCTAACCTATACGACATATACATATTACACTGACACCGTTATACCTTTCTCTCTTCAACACACACAATGACCGGTATAATAATTATCCCATATACGATTCCGGGCTGCTTGGAAAACCATCGATCAGGTAGCTCTGTCTCGTTCTATCCGACACATACATATTACACTGACACCGTTATACCTTTCTCTCTTTAACACACATAAAGACCGGTAAATAATTATCCCATATACGATTCCGGGCTGCTTGGAAAACCATCGATCAGGTAGCGCTGTCTCGTTCTATCCGACACATACATATTACACTGACACCGTTATACCTTTCTCTCTTCAACACATACAATGACCGGTATAATAATTATCCCATATACGATACCGGGCTGCTTGGAAAACCATCGATCAGGTAGCTCTGTCTCGTTCTAAATAATATACACCGTTCTATCTTTCTCTTTTCAAACGACCGATATATTAATTATTCTATATATATACGATACCGGGCTGCTTGGAAAACCATCGATCAGGTAGCTCTGTCTCGTTTCATTTGTTTTGCACACCGGGCTAAATCCATTAATATATTATCTCCGTTCTCTCTCTCTCTCACACACACACACACACGCATACCGACATACCTATCTCTGTCCGACACATACAACACTGACATTTACAATTTTCCTGCAAACACTGTTGAACCGCCAGAACGTGTAATTCCGCGAAGTTCATATATAAATACGCAAGTACCGCACATCCGGCATATTATTTTAACCGCTACTAAACTACTAGTCGTTTCTATTCTCTTCTGAAACTTTTTACCGATACCATTCAACGTATTTCCGGCCGCATCTATCTTTGTAAGTAATGTAAGCACGGGTTTCTTTTCCGATAGCTCAAGTAGGTCGCGTTCCGTTACTGATGTCCGCAAGTCCGTTACTGTTCCGACCTTTATACTGATACTTGCCGATCGTGTCTCCGTTTGCGCCTACGTACCGCTGCCGTAAAGCCAACCGCCGGACCGCTTGCAAATATAGAATCGCGAAACAATCTAATCACGCCGAAGCCGGAGTCATTTATTTCAGCCGCGAATAATTAATAAATAAAGATACCTTGTCGCGTACCGCTGAACGTATACAATCCTCCTCTCTCTTTAACTGGTAAATTCATTTCATTTTACAACCGCTAATAAATGGGGCATATTTTAATGTACAGTACTTTGAATATAAAATGTTTTAAAACCGATTGTTTTATTATTCCTTCGCACCATGCATATGCAGTTGAACGCCTGGATTATTTTCTCCACTGTCTAAAAGCTACTCGAAGGTAACTGTGGGCCTCTTACCACAATAATCCAAGAGGTGGCGCCCGAGACTCCGTTGGAAAAGTACTTTTCGTCCTATAGTCGCATGCAGCAAATCACGCATAAGCGACGTGAGCAATAGATTAGCTAGATAGATAGATAGGAATTAATACGGATCTCCCAAAAACGCCCTCTTTACAAAATTTGGCGCCCGAGCAGGGACGTACTGCGCATGCGCGAAATAAAAATTTTCTGTAAAATACTGTCGTACCGAGTTTAAAAATTAAACCGAAGGTAGGGAATCCATTTTTCGACATCTGTATACTGTATTCTTAGGTTTAGGTCTGTTATTTCCGTATTATACCGCGGGCTTGGTAAAGAGTCGCGGTCCGGTTAGGGTATTACCGTGGTTCAGAGAGGAACCCAGGTGGTAAGAATCCCTGTTTAGTTTTAGGTTTAGGTTAGGTCGTGTCGAAAAATGATCCGTTGACGTACATTTTGCCGAATACCGTTTAGCGCATGTGTCAAACATAGTTTTTTTTAATTCGTAAAATTTAGCTCACTAAGTTGTTGCCGTTCGAAAAATCGCGCACCGCTGAAAGAAAAGAGAGGGGAGTGTGCGTTCTTTTACTTGCGCAAATTCATATCTGACCGATAGTTAGTCGTCGAGAAATATCGAAAGAGTTCCCATCGAACCACCGACCGAGACGGATCGTTCTCTAGAGACCGCAGAGATCCTAAAAGCCAACTGCAATGAATACTGATGAGCCGAACAACGCCGCCGCCACGACGCCGCTGCACTCCGAAGATGACACCACGAAAACAACGCAGACCGATCCGAGTGATACACAAGTAAGCTGGGTATATCAATTAAAAAAGGATAGTCTAATTGTCGAATTAACTAAATTTGGTCTTGAGACTACTGGAAGCACCGACATCCTCAAGAAACGTCTAATAAATTTTATACGCAGTGGCCGCGCGACGCCATCACTAAAAACAACACCGTTTAGCTTCCCACCTGGTAACGTTTCCACTACCGCTACCCAACCGACCTGCGCAGCAGCCACGTCACCGAAGCCTTCCTTGACCACAACTCAACCTGCTGCAGGAAACACAGTAACACCGGCAGTCACGATAACGACACCGTCCGCATCACAGGCCGCGATGACCACGAACATTGGGCCAAATACATCTGGAACCGTACGGTCTTTAAAAGTATATAAATGGAACATACATTTCAATGGCCGAGATGACCCAGTGACCTTTATCGAACGCCTTGAAGAAATTTGCGCCGCTCAAGCTATCTCAATGGACGCACTGCTACCGCACATGCCCGAACTTCTACAAGGAGAAGCTGCCTTATGGTACCGCAATAACAATAGGAAGTGGAGAACATGGGTTGAATTTGAAGTGGACTTTAGAAGCTTTTACTTCCCGTTAAACCATGCCGATGACTTGGAAGTGGAAATAAGTCACCGCCGACAGAGAACAACCGAATCGCCCAGCCGGTATATCACCGATCTGCAGACGCTTATTCGTAGACACGGAAACATAAATCCGGATCAAGAATTAAAATGGCTATACCGTAATCTACTGCCGCAATACCGACAACAAATACGAAGGTCGGATTTCACAGATATTGTGTCATTTTCCCGAGTAGTACGGGAAACCGAGTTATTATTGGAGCAACTAAGCCGCACCAATTATAGGCCACGACCCGAACCAACCAGCAGTATGCCTACAAATCGGCCAAGAAACGCCCCACCACCAGAAAGACGCTCGTCGAACCAACGTTTGCCAATGTGCTGGAGATGTGGAGAAAGCGGACATTTTCGTACCGAATGCAGAAATCCGCCCCGCTTATTTTGTTCAAGATGTGGTAGGGATAACATCATGTCTCGCAACTGTTCGTGCCCCACAATCCGACAGGAAAACTAAACCGGCGCTGCACCGCTCCGAGGTCAGTTCAGTACCGAAACCATTTAACCTCGACTCCATTACACCGTTCGATAAACAATAATACCGATAACCGTCCGCATGTCATCGTATACATTTGCAATACACCGTTTTCAGCCTTAATAGACACCGGCGCTGCAAGTTCATATATAGGGGATCTAGCCGTCGAAAACTGCCGAAGACACCGTTGCGAAAAAGTAATATCACCTGTAAAAAGTGCCCAAGTAGCCAACGGCGGAGTGATACATATATCAGAAGCCTACCGCCTCTCACTGAAATTTGGAAACACCGCTTTAACAGCAGACATCAGTTACTTTCCGCATCTGACGTCCGATGTTGTATTAGGAATGGACATATTGGGTCGCCACCAGTTTCAGCTTGATTTAAGCTCTGGCCAAGTATACCTTCATGACGAAGCCCTTTCTTTCTCCGATATGTGTAGTCCCATAGGCTTAAATCAAAACGCTCCTAGTCTAGTTCTAACGCAGGAAGAAGAACGCCAACTACAACGATTTCTAGACCGAGAGCTTCCGAAATTCAACGATATACACGGCACTACTCCGCTCATGCAGCATACAATACATTTGTTAAATGCCGAACCGATTAAGCAACGATATAGGCCGCAGAACCCTAAGATGCAGGAAATAATCAATACAGAAGTCCGAGAGATGTTGGAAAACGACATAATTGAACCTGCCGATAGCCCATGGAGTTCTCCCGTCGTAATAGTCCGCAAGAAGGATGGTAAATACCGATTCTGTATCGATTTTCAAAAGATTAACACCATTTCCCGTAAAGACGCCTACCCGCTGCCCTACATCAATGCAATATTGGATAAGCTGAGACGAGCCCGGTATATTTCTAGCATCGACTTAAAACAAGGCTACTGGCAGATACCGCTATCTGAAGAAAGTAAACCGATTACTGCTTTTACTGTACCAGGCATGGGCCTATTTCAATTTAAAGTAATGCCTTTTGGATTACATTCAGCACCCGCCACGTTCCAGAGATTAATGGACCGCATTATTGGGCCGGAGCTTGACCAGTTCTGTTTTGCGTACCTAGACGACATAATTATTTTAGGAGAAACCTTTGAGGAACACCTTAATAATCTACAAGAAGTATTTCGCCGTCTCCGTACCGCTAACCTGAAATTAAACCCAGAAAAGTGTCAATTTGGCCGTCGATCGCTCCGATATTTAGGTCACCTGGTTACCTCTAAAGGCATTAGTACCGATCCTGAGAAAGTCTGCGCCATTCTTCAATTAGCTGCACCGACTAGCATACGTTCCTTACGACGATTCCTGGGTATTGCATCGTGGTACCGACGCTTCGTACCTAATTTCTCACAGATAGCCGCACCGCTCAATCAACTCTTAAAAAAGGGAATTCGTTGGAAATGGACTGAAGAACAACAAACCGCATTCGACCAGCTAAAAACTAGCTTAACCAATTCACCTGTCTTGACGTGCCCGGACTTTTCGAGACCATTCACATTGCAAACAGATGCATCCGACAATGGGCTTGGTGTTGCACTAATTCAGCATGGATCCGACGGCGACCACGTGATTGCATATGCAAGTCGAAGCTTAAGTCCAAACGAAAAGAAGTTCTCAGTCACTGAGAAAGAATGCTTGGCAATTGTATGGGGAGTAGAAAAGATGCGACCATACCTAGAAGGCTATCACTTTACAGTCGTGACCGATCATCAATCCCTCCGCTGGTTACATTCGATTAAAAGTCCGTCCGGCAGATTAGCTCGGTGGAGCATGTACCTTCAACAGTTTGACTTTGAAATAAAATACCGAAAGGGGGTTCTAAACAAAGTAGCCGATGCACTATCCCGTGCCCCATCGCTACCAATGACGAGGAAGAGGAAGCCAACCCGATATTTTCCTTAGAAGAGTTTACGCCCTGTTCTTGGTACACCGCCAAGAAAACTGCTGTTGAGAATAACCCCACTGCTTTCCCGGACTATAGCATAAAAGATGGACGCCTATACCGTCACTTCTGGGATATGTCCGACCCTACCGATGATGACATGACCGATCCATGGAAAGTTTGCGTTCCTAAGGCCGCTCGAAAAGCAGTACTGGAAGAGAACCACGACCGACCAACCGCCGGACACCTCGGTATTGCAAAAACTACCGCACGAATAGCCCGTCGTTATTACTGGCCAGGTATGTTTAGAGATATTGCCGTTTATGTGAGACGCTGTGCATCTTGCCAAAGGTATAAAACTTCTCAACAACAAACTGCTGGTAAAATGCGACCATCAAGGAATGACCAACCATGGGAAACCGTCAGTACCGACTTAGTAGGACCATTACCCCGATCGGCGAAAGGAAATAACTACCTAGTTATGTTTCAAGACCGCTTTACTAAATGGGTGCAGTGTCGTGCTATTCGAAAAGCTACCGCTAAGGCGGTAAGCCAGGCGCTCTATGAAGAGGTTATCACCCGATTCGGATGCCCACACACTGTTATTTCCGACAATGGAACCCAATACACCGGACAAACCTTCAGGGACCTACTAAATGAAATGGGAATCACGCACCGCCTTACCCCTCCGTATACACCGCAAGCCAACCCAGTAGAACGCACCAATAAAACTATGAAGACCATGGTAGCCCAATTCTGCGAATCAGACCACAGAAAATGGGATGTGCATCTACCCGAGTTAGTGTTTGCACTCAATAGTTCCCGACATGATTCTACAGGATTTTCTCCAGCTTTTCTTAATTTTGGCCGTGAGCTGGACCCCCCGAAACCGTTATACCGCAACCTTCCGGACACTGAACCACAGCCAGACGACGTCGGCCCCTCCGCAGAAGAAAATACCGCTCAATTGGAGAACCTGACGGACAGGCTAAAAAGGCTGAAAGATGTATATGCGCTCGTCCGCATCAATCTCGGAAAAGCCTTCACTGTTCAAAGCCACCACTATAACCTTCGTCGCCGTGAATGGAGATGTCACATTGGTGATAAAGTCATGCGACGAGAAAACCCACTATCTTCTGCTATTAAAGGATTCGCCGCCAAGCTTGCACCGAAATATTCTGGGCCTTATACTGTAATTAAAGTGGTATCACCGGTTGTATATGACCTTAAGGATCAGTCTGGGAAAAAGTACCGGAATACACATATTAAAGACTTGAAGCCCGCACACGATGATCTAAAGTAATTTCCGCCCAAACCGACACCCCTAACCTAGTGAAGCCCTATGTGATGTTCCAGTCCCAGGAAGCAGAGACGGTGAGGCATCGTGTTTTGCACGGTTTTCCACCGCTACGTGTACGAGAACTTGTTGCAGTACCCGGACCACTGGACCAGTCTAAAGAAGAAATGATATATTATTTTGATTTTATTTAGATCCGCGATAGTTTTCTGAATTGTAATTTTAATTATTAGGGACCTTCCGCAATAGGGCTAGATTAAGAAAATATTTTCCTTTTGTAAATAAAAATATTTTTTTCAAAGAAGGGGGGGTGTGTAACGAAGTTACATTATTTTTACAGGGTTGTATACGTATCCGTTTTTAACTTTCTTATTTTTCGTCGCATAAAGTTCATTCTTGTTCGTAAATTATTCATATTAATTGTACTGATTAATTTTCTAAAGTTTTCCGTCGCGAAATACCGGGAAATAGCTTTTCTTAGTTTTCCTTCATTCCCCACTGTTCATAGTACGGGTCGGCGCGGAACCGCCGTCGCCATCGGTACCTCTCGATGTCGCGCGCCGAGTGGAAGGGGATCCGCCGGTCTGAGAGCCTTCCTTAGCGAGATCGTACCGTCTTACAATCAGAGTACCGCACTCTCAACTCGCGTCCGGTTGACTACTCCGACTAGCTCCCGACCATCACCGAGACCGACCGACGATTAACAAACGGTAAGAAACATCATGTAGACTGTTAAAATTGTATAAGCGCCGTCATTACACTTTCTGGTTCACCGACACATACATACAATACACTGTTCTCTCTCTGACACATATACCGGGATATAGTAAGTTACATTCTTTATGATTCTCATATACGATTCCGGGCTGCTTGGAAAACCATCGATCAGGTAGCTTTGTCTCGTTCTATTTCTGCACCGAATTCGTTTAAATATTATCCTATATGTATACGATACCGGACTGCTTGGAAAACCATCGATCAGGTAGTTCTGTTTCGTTCTAACCTATACGACATATACATATTACACTGACACCGTTATACCTTTCTCTCTTCAACACACACAATGACCGGTATAATAATTATCCCATATACGATTCCGGGCTGCTTGGAAAACCATCGATCAGGTAGCTCTGTCTCGTTCTATCCGACACATACATATTACACTGACACCGTTATACCTTTCTCTCTTTAACACACATAAAGACCGGTAAATAATTATCCCATATACGATTCCGGGCTGCTTGGAAAACCATCGATCAGGTAGCGCTGTCTCGTTCTATCCGACACATACATATTACACTGACACCGTTATACCTTTCTCTCTTCAACACATACAATGACCGGTATAATAATTATCCCATATACGATACCGGGCTGCTTGGAAAACCATCGATCAGGTAGCTCTGTCTCGTTCTAAATAATATACACCGTTCTATCTTTCTCTTTTCAAACGACCGATATATTAATTATTCTATATATATACGATACCGGGCTGCTTGGAAAACCATCGATCAGGTAGCTCTGTCTCGTTTCATTTGTTTTGCACACCGGGCTAAATCCATTAATATATTATCTCCGTTCTCTCTCTCTCTCACACACACACACACGCATACCGACATACCTATCTCTGTCCGACACATACAACACTGACATTTACAATTTTCCTGCAAACACTGTTGAACCGCCAGAACGTGTAATTCCGCGAAGTTCATATATAAATACGCAAGTACCGCACATCCGGCATATTATTTTAACCGCTACTAAACTACTAGTCGTTTCTATTCTCTTCTGAAACTTTTTACCGATACCATTCAACGTATTTCCGGCCGCATCTATCTTTGTAAGTAATGTAAGCACGGGTTTCTTTTCCGATAGCTCAAGTAGGTCGCGTTCCGTTACTGATGTCCGCAAGTCCGTTACTGTTCCGACCTTTATACTGATACTTGCCGATCGTGTCTCCGTTTGCGCCTACGTACCGCTGCCGTAAAGCCAACCGCCGGACCGCTTGCAAATATAGAATCGCGAAACAATCTAATCACGCCGAAGCCGGAGTCATTTATTTCAGCCGCGAATAATTAATAAATAAAGATACCTTGTCGCGTACCGCTGAACGTATACAATCCTCCTCTCTCTTTAACTGGTAAATTCATTTCATTTTACAACCGCTAATAAATGGGGCATATTTTAATGTACAGTACTTTGAATATAAAATGTTTTAAAACCGATTGTTTTATTATTCCTTCGCACCATGCATATGCAGTTGAACGCCTGGATTATTTTCTCCACTGTCTAAAAGCTACTCGAAGGTAACTGTGGGCCTCTTACCACAATAATCCAAGAGGTGGCGCCCGAGACTCCGTTGGAAAAGTACTTTTCGTCCTATAGTCGCATGCAGCAAATCACGCATAAGCGACGTGAGCAATAGATTAGCTAGATAGATAGATAGGAATTAATACGGATCTCCCAAAAACGCCCTCTTTACAAATGGAAGTAGCCTAGAACTACTAAAGAGTTATCTGAGTGACCGAACTCAAATGACATTCTTTACTGAACTATCCTCGAGTGCCTCCATTAAGCATGGAGTTCCCCAAGGCTCCTTAATATCCCCTCTACTCTTCTTAATTTACATAAATGATATCAGTAGCTCTGTTCCTGATGGGGACGTTTGCTTATTTGCCGATGACACTACATATTATCAACATGACGAAAGTTTCCAAAACCCCATTAAAAAAAGAATTGAATCCTTAATAAACCTGGAAAAATGGTTTAATTGCAACAAACTATGTTTAAATCAAGATAAAACCTCCAAGATTATATTCACTTTAAGGCATCTTCAAGAGGATACTTCAAATCCCCAAGAGGTAAAGTTTTTGGGTGTCTACTTGGACCCTTCACCAAACATACAACCACCATACAAAACACCTTGCAGACCGGCTTTGCAAGGGTGTTTTCATATTAAAAAATCTTAAAGGCATAGTACCAACATCAGTAATGCTTCAAGCATATCACGGACTTTTCCACAGCCTGATTAGTTATGCAATCCTGGTGTGGGGTCACTCCTGTCATGTGGGCAGAATTTTTGGGTTGCAGCGAAGGGCTCTGAGGGTCATGGCTGGTTTGGAATACCGAGCGGATGTTAGGCAGACTTTTGTTGATCTGAAGATTATGACTACTCCGTCTTAATACATATACCAATGTTTACTACACGCACACAAAAATATTAACGATCTTCAAAAAAATAATGACCTGCACTTGCACGATACGAGGCTTGCAAACGATCTTAGAATCCCCTACTTTAGGTTGAGTAAATCAAGAATCTCATCAAACTATTATTCTTTAAAATTTTTCAATAAGCTACCAATTAGTCTTCAACAAATGCCCTTCATAAAATTTAAAAATAGTATCAAAGAATTTCTATTAACTAAAGCATTCTATAATGTGGATGAATTTCTTGAGTTTAGGTTTTAAATATAATTAAGTAACTGATCTCAATTCCTACCCGAAATTTTTACTTTTTAAAGTTTTATCTTAAATTTAATTAATGTGTGTTATAACGTCTGAAATTTTAAATGTTAAATTTAAACTGTGCATAATGTGCTCTATAATATGTATTGTTTATTGTATAATGAATGTATTTAAATATTTTTTTACATGTTTTCTACATATCTTAAGTTTATTTTAATTATTAAGATTGACGTGTGTAAAAATTTTAATTTTGTGACACAAATACTTGAATAAATAAATAAATAAATAAAAGAATGCAACATATTTACCAAATATCAACATGGTTTTATTAAAGGAAAATCCACACAAACTGCTATCTTTCAGTTTATACAATTTATTATTGAACACCTTGAAAAAGGCGAAATGGCTCTTGGGATGTTTTTAGATCTGTCAAAGGCATATGACTGTCTAGATAGGGAATTATTAATAAAAAAACTAGATCAATATGGAATCAGGGGGAATGCCAAAAAGTGGTTTGTACCGTATCTAAACAATAGAAAACAAACGGTATCAATCACTAAAGGAGGTAAAACATGTAAATCAGAATTACTTTTAAATGATATAGGAATAGCACAGGGTAGCATTTTAGGGCCAGTTTTGTTTATACTGTTCATCAATGACCTGGATTTCATAACTAATGGACCGAATCAATATATTGTTAAATTTGCAGATGACACGAATCTAATTATAGGTAATGAAGTTTTAGAGATTCTGCTCACTGAAGCAAAACATTTTTTTGCAAAAGTGACAGATTGGTTTACAAAGAATAGGCTTATATTAAATAAAGATAAAACAAATATTATTTTATTTAGAACAAAACAGTCAACAGTAGAGAAACCTCCAACTGTAGAACTAGATAATAAAGACGTAAACTTTTCAGAAAATACAAAATTTTTAGGTATATTTGTTAATGAAAATTTTGATTGGTCATGTCGTATAGATAACTTGGAGCAAAAACTTAATTCGGTTTGTTATGGAATACGGGTCGTTGCGAGATATGTGGAAGAAAGGACTCTCAGGATGCTTTATTATGCAAACTTTGAGGCATTGATACGATATGGGGTTATTTTTTGGGGCAGACACAGCTCAATCCAGAATATCTTTGTAGCTCAAAAAAGGATAGTAAGAGTTATAAAGAAAATGGAATATAGGGAAAGTTGCAGAAATGTTTTTAAAAATTTACGAATGTTGACGGTATATGGTATTTATATTTATGAATGTTTAATGTTTTTCTTTAAACACAGAGATATGTTCAATCTAAGGGTAAACCATGAATATGGAACAAGAACCCTAGATGTTTCGTATCCAATACATCGATTAACTCTTACTGAAAAATGCCCCCATTACATGTGCTTAAAATTTTTTAATGCTCTGCCGATTAGAATAAAACAAATAAACTCACAAAAACTTTTTAAAGTGGAAATTAGAAAATTGTTAATTGATTTAGAACCCTATAATTTAGGTGATTTTATTGATAGTTTATAGTGTGAATTGTTTATAAAGTATTTCCATTGTTTTGTTATGACGTCATTTCATTTTGTATTCTTCTTGACTATGACTTGAAATAAAGAAATTTATTATTATTATTATTAAGTTTGAAACCATCTGGGTCCATACAAGGCTTAAGGATGCATTGCGACTATATGACCACTTTAATAACACTAGGAAATCAAAGGATCTGTATCTACCCCTAACCTAAACAGAAATCCATAATGTAGAAAAGCCGTAAGCTATATAACCATCTTCCTGAATGCATAAGGGACCTTCCTACCCTTAAACTCTTTAAGAGAAATGTAAGGAAACTACTAATGGAGAGAGTCTATTACGAGTTGGTTAAGTATAGTGATGCATTTTAGCTCGATGTGTCTACAGAATTGGTCATTTTGTATGATTCGTTTGGTCAAATTTCCTATACGTTTTCTTTGTTGCCTCTCGCCTGCATGGAAGTATATAAAATATAAACTGTCATCATTCAGACTAACAGTCTTGAAAATGGAATTATGGTAATAATACAAAACAAGACTGATATGAGAATTCAGGACTGTTATTGTGAATAATCATGTAGGATCTGCAACAGAGTTGTGATTTAAGAATACATTTTTGATTTGTTTCTTTTAGTTTTATAGTTTCATTTTAAAATTTATGTAGATAGTTATTGTTAAAATTACACAAAATTATGTTATTTTAATTTAAACTATATAGGAAAAAATAAATTAGGCATGCATTGACAACTTCAAATTTTGCACCTAATATTTTATTTCCTCGCCTTTTTTCCCCGGTTAAGATACCGTGATGATGACTATACCTTATGTATTTTTATACTGTCTAAAATTTTTCCTTGTTATGCTTGCTTGTATATTGGCTTTGATTGTTAACAAGCACTTTTTACAATAAAGCATTTTTTGAATTGGAATGTGTATTTGGCAGATTAATCCTATCCCTATGGCAAATGCTTGGATCCTTTCAGTGTAATGACATTAATATATTTAAAAAAAAGCAATCCTGTCTAATCTACTTTATGATTTAAAACTATTTTCCCCAATTCTAAAATTGAATGTTGTCTTCTTGTTTGTAGGTAAATAGCCGCCTAGGAACAGCACATGATTCCGACCTGACTTTAAGAAAACTAATAGAGTTACACGAATGATCTAAGTCAGAAACTAACTTCCACTCTTGCCCCTGCTAAGGCCTCTCATCTAACTTGAGCAAAAAGTAACATGCCAATATTGAACATACAAAAAATTTGGGTCAGGACAAAAACTAACATTTTAGATAAGAAAAGGGGTTGTTCATAAGCGGCTATCATATCTGTATTTTATATTGTATTATTGATTTGAATATTTATCTTCTTAAATTGTCAACATAGCCAATAAATGTACTTTAATTTGAATTAGGGGCATGGCGAGTTTGTTATAAGATTGGAATACCCACAAATTTTTACACAACATACCTACTACCTTTTCTGTCTACCTACATACAAGTGATTATAAAATAATACTCGATATATTTATCTGAAAATAATTTATGACAAGAATATGTATGTATACATTGAAGTTATACTTTTTATAACTTGACATTTAAAATAAAGATTACAAGGAGAACAATATGTGTATTATTTTCATAAGGCTAGGGTTTGGTACTGTGCCTTTGTCACTACTACAACTCTACTTTGCAAACTTTAAAGCAATTTATTTTTCTTATTTAAAATTGGAACCTCTGTATATCATGTCATTATTGTATGGGATCTACCTATTATTAATTTTATACGATTAAGTGTTTGTAAAAGATTGTGATTTAGCTTCACCATTTTGTCAAGAAATATGTTACATTTTTTTAATTAATTATATTATACCATTCAGTATTTTTTGTAAAATAATTAAAGTTCACCACCGTACCTACGGAGTTGCTAAATTATTATAATGTGCCCAGATATTTATTGATTTTTTTATAGCTTGAAAAGTTTATTTTATAAAAAGTCATGTAATACTTATATACCACTTGACTTAAATGTCTAAAGGCCTTTTTACATTTTTTTGAAGTTGTCAATTTAATGTAAATTGTTCATTTGGTCTAAATAAAGGATTGTTTAATAAAAAAAAAATTAAATTTTGTGACTTGACAGTGGCGTGTCAAAAAAAATATTTTTGAAATCGTTAACCACCGAGCAAAAAGCGATCATTTACACTTGATTGAGAGATTGGCATCAAATAAGAAACATCGCAGATAAATTAGGGATTAGCAAAAATACCGTGTTGTTGGCTAAGCACAAAATTGCAGAATATTGAAGTATTGTAAGAAAAGCGCAGGTTCTACTCGCCCCAAAATTTCGAATGATGGCCAAGATATAGAATTAATTAATTTTCTAAAAGAGCAATCCCTTCGAAACAGCAATAAAAGCTAAAGAATTCGAAACAGCAATAAAAGCTAAAGAAGAAACACATTTTCCTGGTTCGGCTTATACAGCGCATAGAAGAGTTCGTAGTTCAGATATCAAAAGTTGTTGTGCTGCCAATAAAATATTTTTGACCGAAGCAAACAAACAGAGAAGAGTAGAATTTGTTTATGAATATATATAAGTCAAAATTATGGGAAACCGTAATATTTTCCGATGAAAAAACCTTTCAATCATGCAATTAATGGGAAAATCCGCGTTTATAGGCCTTCTGGTACGAGATACGATGGAAGATATACAAATAAGACTAATCAAAGTGGACGCTTTTCTATAAACGTTTGGGGCTGGATTAGTGCAAGGGGTCCAGGAGTTTGCCAAATAGTGCATGGTAGGTTCAATGCACCATTATATTGCAACATACTAAACCAAGTTATGATACCATCTGTCGACGCAGTATATGGCCAAGGTTTTATATTTCAACAAGAAAGAAAAGAAAATCAAATTTGTATTCTGCCTTAGCCCTAGAAAAGTCCGGATTTCAACCCAATTGAAAACGTTTGGGGTGAGATGACAAAATTTATGTATAAACACAACTTCCAGCCTAGAACTCGGGATGAATTAAGCCAAAGGATAATGCAAGCATGGGATGCAATAACGCAAGAGTATACGAGAAACCTAGTATTAAGTATGCGACGACGTTTACAAGCATTAATCGATAATAATGCATGGTGCAACTACCAAATATTAAAAATATGTTATTATATTAAAGTTTAAATATGATTGAAATTAAAATTTATTGGAACATAATATTAAAAAATATTGTTTTATTTTTGTTACATTTTAAAACACAATATGCGAATTTTTATTTTTCCTCTTATTTCTAAAAATGTGGTATTAATTGTTGTTAAACCTTTTCACTTCCATGACAACTATTATAACAACAATGATAACCTTCCCTCAATAGATTTTACATATTCCTTATAGTCAAGGAGCTACTCTACAACAACAATTTTGCTGTCCCAGTTTTTTTTGGGCGCAATGGTACCAGTGAGATAAAGTCTCAGTCCGCCCATGTTTGACGTTTTAATTTGTGACGCACAAAACTATTATGACGTTGAATTTTTATGTTCAAATTCTTAAGTTCAAAGCTACCTGCACTTGCATGGACATTAACATTGGCGTAACTGAAAGGCGGAAGGGGGCTATAAGGAAAATATTAAAAACTGTAAATGGAAACGATTACCTACTAAAGTCATAATAATGAAACACAAGGAAACTTATATTAATTGATAGAGCCTATACTTGGTGGAAAATAAAGTGTGTAAAACAAATATTTGAACTGGTAAATTTAATTTCCACTACTTTTACCGGATGACAACGAAATTACTACTACTTAGGTACTAATGATTGCTCTGTGAGCACAATTTCAGTACTCAAACGTCTTATTCCGGTTGAACCGGAAGTGACAGTCAGACAATTTTGTTATTTTGAATACAAAACACTGTAGGTAAATCTTTTACCAGATAATTATGCATTCTACATTCTACAAAGAATTCTAAGCATAAAACATGTCACCTATCATCGAAAGAGGTTTCGAGAAAACTGCGTTGGAAATTGCCAAATTAGCCACACATATTTTATTGTTTTTACAAAAAATAAATGAATTAGTAAAAAAAATTATATTTTTTTACTTCTTTTTAGGTATTCCATATGAATGAGTCACAACTAACTTCACTTCTGGTTTAACAGAAAATGTTACAAAATTTGACATTCAAAAACAAATTTCTCCAAAAGTTTTTTAATGGCACTCCGTTTTTTAAAATCTAATTTTCAAAATTATCTTTTTATCACTTTTCTTAATAGTTTTTTGTTTATGCTTCCCTCTATGTCTAAACTTATTAGTTTTTAATATATATAAACCATTAAAAGTTTAGTTACAGCTTCCAAATGTTAATTTATTCATAGTTTCATCTAAGGTACCTAGCTATGGATCCCTGCATATCTATTTACTAATTTTAACTTACGTCTTAGGACGTTATTATTATAATCCATAGCTACCTTAATTAGATAACACTATAAATAAACTAACATAAATTGTTGCTTATTGGTTAATGTAACTAAACTTTTAATTGCTTATATACAGGGTGACAATTTGAAAACGAACAGCATTTAATATTGCCTCTACCAATGATAGTATGAAAATTTGGCGAAACACGTCAATTGATATATCGAGGGAGACATTTTTTAAGACATTTGTTGTCGTGTTACTTTCAACCCCCTAACCCCCAGAGCACCTACCCCTAAAATTTTAAATGGCACTCCCTATTTATTTTGCCATTTTTGTGTTCCTTATAAAATTCTACATAAACTGTATAATTTTTTTTTTAAATGTAATTATTTTATTTTTTCTAGTGGCGATATCGAAGACGAAATGTAGAAATACATTCCAAATTCCTTTATTTATTTACAATTTCTAACGCCATTTTCTCGGAAACAGTCTTAAATAGGTAGGTATGGGAAATGATACATTTTATGCTTAAAATTCTTATTCATACAATAAATGTTTTTAAAAATATAGGGTGCTCTATTTAAAAATACGAAATGATGTGCACATCCGGTTCAACCGGAAGTGTCAGTCAGACGTTTCAATACTGAAAAGGGGCGCACAGAGTAACCATATATATGTTCTACCAAGATTTCATAATAATTTTTTGTTTATAAGGGTGACAAGCTGGTTGGTAATTTCGTTGTCACCGGGTATAAGGGTGCTACAAATTCGTGTGCGTATAAGAGGATCGCGAAAATGGTAAGAGATACGAAGATGGGAAAATTGAGGCAAAGTTGCGTATTTTTGGGCTTAATAACTTGGTGAAAATTCTAAATATTCCGAATAACTTCGAAGATATCCGAGAAAACCCGAAATTTTTTGTTCTTGTTTTTAATTTTTTGCGCCTTCATTTTTGACTTCGGAAAAAAAAACAAGAAACACTTTCTTATAGCCGTTCTTTGTGTTCTAGAAGATGGCGTTATTAGTTTTCAAGTTGGACATTTCGTTCTTTAGATACCAAAACCTCAATTAATTTTTCTTAAATACGGACCTGGAATTTTTAAAACAGTTTTAAGGACTTCTTTTTTTCTTTGGAAATTTAATATAATTTAAAGGTTTTTAAAATTTTAACCTTTTATCATCAAATAACACATCACACTTCAACGATTTCGAACGTATTTCAAATTATCCATTCTTTACTATTACGACCCTGGCAATTATTTTTAGGATTACTTGAATATTAAAATTACATTACGGGAAGTTATGATGTTTAGGCCCTTTATTTTTTTAATAAAATTTACCCTCACAAAATACCCTAGGTAGTAAGCTAATTTTGAGGGCATGAGAAGTAATTCTATTTTTATTAGTATTTTATTAATATAACATAATATCTTAAGTCCTATGGTTTTTGCCTTAGACCAAGACCGAAATACTGTAAAACAGAAAAAAAATGATGTCTCGTGTGAAGAAAAAGTAACTGGAGTGTTAGTCTAGTTATGTTACTGTGATGCGCTTATGTTTGTTTCAAAAACAATTTAAACTTTTTTTTACTGCTTAGAAGATCTGACCGAGACTTTGTGTGTCTTTTCTTAATATCAAATATCAGGCCTCTTTGTGTAAAAATGGACGGATTTTTCAAATAAGAAATCTTTTGTTTTTGTTGCTCTAAATGTTCAGGACCGCGTAATGAAATTAAAAAGATAATTTAAAAAATGTGTTATTAGATGACACAACGTTAAAATTTCAAACACTTGTATGTATTAAATTTCTTAAGCTTAGAAATCCCTAAAACTGTTTTAAAAACTCCAGGTCCGTATTAAAAAAAAGAATTGAGGTTGGTATCTAAAGAACGAAATGCCCAATTGGAAAACTAATAACGCCATCAAAATTAAAAACCAAAACTTAAAATTTCGGTTTTTTCCGGATATCTCCGAATGTTTTTTTTTTTTTTTTTGTTTTATGATAAAACACCTGCACTGTAGGAAAAATCCTTTAAGGCGCTCTGGGAGCGGTGCGAGTGCGAAAAAAGCAATTAACGTTGGTCTTGAAACGTTGAAGATTGTATTCATTGGGAAACACGACCTCAGGAAGATCATTCCACAAAGATGATGTTCTCCAGATGAAAGAATTCTTGAACAAAGAAGTTCGAGGAGTACTAAGCTGAACAACATATGGATGAGCGGCAGCGGTTCGCCGTGTATTTCTGTTTTGCATTGCTCTAGGTGGAATCAAGTGGGCAATGTCAGTCGAACACCTGTCATGTATTCGGAATGTTTACAATTTTCTTTCACCAAATAATTAAGCACCAAAACACGCAACTTTGCCTCAATTTAACCATCTTCGTATCTCTTTTCCGTTTTCGTGATCCCCTTGTACGCACACGAATTTGTAGCACCCTGTATATTAAAAAAATGAGATATTTCGCTAACACTGTAGCATCGTCAAATGACAATTATTATAATAAAAAAATATTTTATATAATATGTACCTACATATAAATCGACATACTTAAATCTTCCATTCCATTCCCCATTCCGTAGTTTTACGCGAATAAAATGCAGTGTTTTTTCCAAGGAAAGTAAAAATATTTAAATAATGACCACTCATCGAATAAAAAGTTCTTTGTCCTCTAATAATATTTGTTTGGGCGCTTATGGTTCTGGGCATCGATGAACCTGTTTGACCGTCGAAACATTACAACCCGATGCAAATAAAACCTGATTACTGGGTACTCAGTTCAACCCAACCATATTCTATATAAGAGAGATGCTATACAAGCTTTTAGCACTTTTTTATGAATTTGTATGCTTTACTTAACACGGATATATTATGTTTAATACCGCGACTTTGTGGTTAATTTACAGTCTCCTCGGTTGCATTTTATTGTATTATTTAATATTTATAATTAAAAATTTCAAATTGATACAATTTTCTTTCACCAACAATGGTTTTTTTGTGCCGATTGTACCATTTGTCGGTACTGTGTATCTGGGTTTATTTACAGGAGACACACGTAAGTATATTAAGATTTATCAAAATTTTTTAAATTATTTTATGGTGGTAGGTAGGGGAGAGTTGGACAAAATCGGGTATCACTTCAAAAACTGACTGTTTCTCGTGGTATTTTAGAGTATCAAACCTTTGGTTGTAGATTGAAATATTCCCAGATGAGTTAAGTTTGATATACCAATGTCAATTTTTATAAATATTCCTATATTTTTTTTTATTATTATTATTATTATTATGAAAATACTGCAAAATACCCGATTTTGTCCAACCGGTATGATAAAACCGGGTAGTAACCTAAATACCATGTAAAAAGGTCAATAGGGAGAAAATAAAATATTTATTTAAAATATATGAACAAAAAATCAAAAATCTATGAACAAAAGTCGCAAATAAAAACTTCATCTACATCATCATAGGCACTACATGCTTCATGAGCCCATTTGTTGCAAGACCCACATTTCACCCAGCCTTCGTTTTATTTAGAGTTTGAAAATAGTTCGTTGCAATATAGACACGCGTCGTCATTATCATCTTCTTCCTCCGAACTATCAGAAACTGCAATCGGTAATTTTGAAACCAATTTTTTTTTGGAGCAGCCCTTTTTACCACATATTTTCCTTTTATTTCATTTAGCTTTAATTTTTTTACGACGGGAGATTTTTTAAAATTTTCCTCCAACTCAGACTTATAAGGAGATGATGTTATTACAGCAGCCTTGCCTCTTCTTCTGTTATCGTTGGGCGGCTTCCTCGATGCCCTAGGAATCGGAAAAACCTCTTTTGGAGAGACTGAAAAGTCAGATATTGATTTTGGGAATGTTGCTTGTAAACTGTCAGATTTAGTGGTGGCTTGTTTAGAAAATGAAGAGCTGTCAGTAGAATTTGCAGTGTGGGAGTTTAAAGAGCTACAGCTTGGTTGGGGAGCATCGATGCGTGAAGGTAACGGAGCTAATGATTGTGTAGCTGTCGGCTTTGTAGATGAAGTAGACTTATCGAGTTCTTTGCCTAAATTATTGTCCAAATTTGGTGGCGTAGATCCATTTTCTTGTATATTTAGTTCTCGCTCCGTAGTTTCTGAGGGAGCAAACATCCACTCAGAAAAAACTTCAGGATTAAGAGGATAAATTCCAGTTTTCCTAAAACCATTTATTGCAGTCTTCATAACTGCCGATTTAACAAAAGCTTCACCAAAGAGTTCTCCCACTTCATAAATTGTAATACGTCTTCCAGGATACTGGCGCATCCATTTTCTTACTTCTTCTCCATAATAGGTATTCAGGGGAGCCATAAATGATACGTCAAGGGGTTGTAATCTGTGTGTGGTATGCGGTGGAAAGCATATTATAACAACATGTCTTTTTCTGGCCAGACTTATCAACTCCAAGCTTTTGGTATGCGTAGCATGTCCATCTAGAAGCAACAGAACGGGATTTTCTGATGTAGGGTTAGTAAACTCGACGAACTTTTTAAACCACTTAATAAAAATATTTGTTTGGATCCATCCACTTGGGTGGAATTCAGCAAATGTTCCAGGAGGTGTGTGGTCTAGAAGCTGTGCGTTGGGAAGTTTTCTAGGAAAATCAGCATTGTAGGCATATAGGAACCACTTGCGCTCATACAGATTTCTGCGGTAACCAAGGTTCCTCTTTCAGCGGAAACCAGAGCTCCAATTTGTCGTTTTCCTCTCATAGAAATAACTTTAGACTGCTTGTTGGGGACAGTGGTAATTCCCGTTTCATCAACATTCCATATGCGCTCAGGAGGAAACTTGTGTTGGTCATAAACTTGTGTTAATAGAGTAAAAAACTTTTCTACTGCTGCTCGGTTAAATCCTATAGCTCGTCCAATTGAAGTAGCTTCTGGAGTTCTCAATCGAAGTTTTGGATGTCGCGACAAAAACGAATAAAGCCAACACTTCCCAGCCATTTTATTTTCTTTATTTAAATTGTGGGTGATGTTATTCTGTACGGCTAGTTCGTAAGCAAGAATTCTTAGTTCTGATAAAGTAAATCCGAATAGTCTACTTTCCATTTGTAAAATATGCGAAACTAGCTCATCTTCTTGGGCAACGCTAAACACAGTCTTGTATCGACCCGGACCTAAAAAACCCCAAACATTACACTTAACACAAACCCAATTGTGTTTTAATATAAAAAACGCTTTATTTAAAATAAAAAAACTGAATTAAATTCAAGGTAATTTGTACCTTTCTTACTAGCTTCTTCAACAGAGTTACCATTTCTTGCTTTTTTGACACGATCTTCTAATGTTGATTGGGGAACATTAAAACTTTGAGAGGCCTTTTTATATCCCATCCTATGCTCTAGGACTTCAATTATTGCATTTTTCATGCTTTCTGAATCCCATGACTGACGAGTAGTTTTTCTTTTATAACGCGACATGTTAAAGTTCACTAAAAACATTAAAAAACGCTGCAGTAAGTAGAAGTAACAACAGGTATGATAAAATCGGGTACCCGGTTTTGTAACAACCAGCACTACCCGGTTTTGTCGAACTCGTAAACAAGACATTAAATAGTATGTAAAAATTTTAGGTTATGAGATAATATTCAAAATTTTTGATCAAATTATAGGTAATGTATTAGGTTACATACAATAAATTTTAAAGCGGTCATTAGTTATTCAGTAGAGAAAAAAAAGGACTATAAACCTACCTTAAAAATCGAGTTTGGTACACCGAAATACACTAAAGGTCTTCCTGCTCCACCACGTTTTACTCAAATGATATAGAAATGAACACACGCGACTCTAGGCGGTTTAACGACACTAATTTACCCACCGTTCGATAGATGGCACCACAAATTTAGACGAATTAGGCGGTACCCGGTTTTATCAACCTACCCGGTTTTATCCAACTCTCCCCTACATTTGTTTATATTCAAATAATAATTCCTTTAATTTACTAAATCAGAATATTGCATTACATTTTTTACTGAAAAAGTTTCACCATTTATAATACAAATTTTAAGCACTTGCTTAAAGAACAACATACAGATATTGGAGGGTATCAGACAGTGGCGTAGCCAGAATTTTAGTTTGGTGGGGGGGTGGGGGGGGGGCAACAATTATAAACCTATTATGGAAAAGTTTTCAGTAATAACGCTTGCTGGAAGACGGACAATTTCTGATCTTGTTATGATTTATAAGCTGGTTAATATTCGCCAATACTTAGATCAAAGCTAAGTTTTAATGTACCGGTTACCTAAGAGCGTTTTCACACGGCACCATATATCGCGCGCGATAAATGGTCGCAATATTGCTTTACACCAAATTATGTGTTCTCTAATATCGCTTGTGTGTGAAAATGGCTCATTAGAAAACACATAATTTGGTGTAAAAGCAATATTGCGACCATTTGTCGCGCGATATATGGTGCCGTGTGAAAACGCTCTAAGCCTTCAAAATACATTTAACATTCCACATCGAAATACGAATTCAGGTCAAAATTCTAGAGATCTATAGAGCGACACGTACCTATAAGAGCGTTTTCACACGGCACCATATATCGCGCGCGACAAATGGTCTCAATATTGCTTTTACACCAAATTATGTGTTTTCTAATGAGCCATTTTCACACACAAGCGATATTAGAGAACACATAATTTGGTGTAAAGCAATATTGCGACCATTTGTCGCGCGCGATATATGGTGCCGTGTGAAAACGCTCTAATGGTCTTTCCTTGAGTATGGAAATGTTCGATATGTCTATAGTTAGATTTAAAAAACATGTCAGATCATTGTTGTAATTTTTTTTTTGTTTTTAATTTTAATTTTTGTTAGGTTTTATATTATATTTTTGTTTGTATAATTAAAACATTTAATTCCCACTAGCTAATACCACAACGTGGATGCTTTATTGGACTTAGTGTCTGTTGTATCCCTACTTGTTAATAAATAAATAAATGTAAAAAGGCCTTTAGGAGTATGAAATGTTGCATACCCATATTTGACGTATATTAGTAATTATTTAGTAGTAGAGGGGGGGGGGCAAATAAAGGGTAGGGAAAGCTACAAACCAGCGCCGCAGGCAAATCGCCGAAAGCGAACATTGTTTTGGGTGCCACGCCCAAAAACCCCTTTTTTTAGACAATCAACAAAAATTTCAAAACAAAAAATACATATATTTAAAGACACTTGTATAGTGAGTAATACAAATACACTAATATAAGTAATTTAAAACAGATAAAGTACTTGTTAAACAAAAACTTCTTCATAAAATAAGCATAATTGAGCAAAAAAATATTAAAACTAAGGTATATTTTTTAATTATGCCTAAAACTAAACCGTATTTCGTCGCCTGTTTTGACAAAATATATTGATAATTTTCATCTACCCCCCCCCCCCCTCTTTATTTGCGGACAAAATACGGAAATACGGGTGCCCTTAGTTTTAGTTTGAAACACTAGGTACACACTACACTACACAATGTGTGTATCGGTTTCCTCACCGTTCCACTCATTTTTACTCCGAACCTACAATTATGTTGCTCAGTTAGGGGGGTATCTACTGGTCTTTTCTTCTTTTAAATTTTCTCCTGAAGATGAATGCTTCTGCATTCGAAACATGTAGAGAAGTTGCTTAAAATATTTCTATAATATAACAGTGGAGGAAGACTTTGTGTTCTTATTTTTTACCTTCTAAATTCCCACTCCACTTTAAGTATGGACTAATTCTTCAAGTTAATTTTTAGGTTTTTCGTAACTCTTTCTTTTTAACAAACTAAAATATGCAACATTGGCTCCGTTACCCCAACAACTCTCTATGTCTTGTAGTTACCGAGATAGCAATACCTACATCGCATTTGTAACATCCTGCAGAAGTAATTAAAAATTTTGTGAATTAAAAAACAGAAGGTAAAGGTATACACAAATTTTAAATTGAAACATAAACTACACGTAATTATAGGTAATATTTTTTAACATTTTTGCCATAATATATTAATATAAATAATAATGAAATAATAAATATGTATATAAATAAATACTAATTTCGAAGTATTCAATGATGAAAAAATATAAATAATTTACTTTCATAATTACCTATAATGTCTTATAAATTAAAATCTGTAGGTATCTATAGAGTTTGAACTTTTCTTCCTAATTAATATCAAATAGGTACCAAGGTTTTTTATGCAAATAAATACGGAAATGTAATGTATCTATACTTATATGCTCTTTAATTATAATACAGTGTCACCGATAAAGTCTGATTCATACCATAGGAAATTTTTTATTACTGGATTTAAGAAAATTTTAATTTTGTGGACAGTTTTTAATTTAAAAGCACCTACCTAATACAAAATAATGCAATGCAATAAATAAAAGTTTTTAAAAATCGGCTTGGCCTGTCGTATTTAACATATTTTCAAAAAATTTGAAATAGGTTAGGTTATTTTCCAAAATGTTGAAAAATGGCAAGTTAAAAAGTTTCTTATTTTTAAATATTCTGTACCTACTTGCCATTTGTGTACACGTACACGTTGAGTAGGATGGATGGTACAATTTTCGAATGAACTTGTTATCATCAATAATTATCAAATTTTTTAACAGCAAAAACAGGTAAAGTTCTTTTCACGATAAAAGGTTCCTGATATAATGACTGCAATAAAATGGGTGCAGTCGTAAATACCCAACGACCTATATACAGTTATAATTATCGAAATAAATACCCGTTAATCCCCAGTATTTATTTTCGGAGCCGTGTTATAATGAGTGCTAGGTAAGGTTAAAATAAAATTAAATAATTTTAAATGTTTAGAAGTCCACTAATTACTTTGAAAGATGAATGTCAGTCTTTTTTCTCAAGGGAAGTGTATCAAGAAGTATTGCAGTATCATTTTACGAAATATTGTATTTTACGTATAAAACAGCGGTATGTGGCGTCCGTGGAAAAACATTGATGCTAGGAACATTGTAAACACTGTTTATGGTTAAGAAGCTTATAAAAACGATCTTCTAGCAGTATCAAAGGCATTCTGTATAAAAAAAGTATATATTTTTGACGCATTGGCAGAGGAAATGGGACATACTGGGCGACGGCTCCCATCCTATTATTCTATTTTCAAACTTATAGAGCACATATGGCACCAATTAAAATCAACTGTTAGGTCAGAAAATACTTCTCCGACTTTTTTTTTCCAAGGACCCGTCCATATGTCGGATGCACTTAGGCCTGGTTTGGCCCATTATGCTCACCCTCTTGGATTTTCATACCCACTCCGTGATCCCAGTTCCTTGCATTAGTTTGTGTCGGTCAACTGGGGAGAGGGTCACTAAGTCCAAACTTCTCCGACTTTAAATTATATAGTGTTGTAGAATTAATAAAAAAATTGTTAAAAATGCCTATATTAGACATGTGTAGAGTAATAAAAGCTCATTATGCAGGTATGGAAAGGCACTACAGAGTAACCCAACGAATATTTAAGCCACTTTCATAATTTGGAATTGATTTCATTGCAAAATTCTTTATTTTCATCAAGTGCAGATTAGTACCACCCTGGTTTGGGTCAATTTATTGGTTTTGCCTATTGTTATCCATTCACAGACATTGAAAATGGTGTGACAAAGGCGTGCATTATGTACATAGTATTAGTTACACTCATTTTTTATTAAACATTATAAAAAAAATACGAAATACAAAAAATACATTATACAGAAATTAAATTATGAAAAATCATAATATTTTTCGTCATCTGAGGAACTGCCATCTCCTCTTTTAACGTTATAATTAACGGTCGACGGTCCAATCTATCAGGTGGTCAAGATCCCACATTTTCTCCTTTTCTTTAATGACATGATGGACTTTTCGCCAGTTCTCTGGTGTCACTTCCTTAATTGCTTGCTCAAGCGGTACCTTAACGTCTTTCATTTTGAATGTGTGTTGTGTCTTGCTACAAATCCTTTGACTTTCGTCCATATAAGTTCTATACGATTTAGTTCGCAATGTGGTATGTACAGCAGAGTTACACTATGTTGTTCAGCTATATATTCCACGGCATCTTTCATAAAACGATAAGTGTGTAAATTTGTTATAGCTAATAGTTCCTTCTTTATCAAATTATCTTCTTTTTTTTCTTTGTTTAGTAATCATAAATAATTTAATGCACAAAATTTACCTGCGCCTATGGCCGATACCGAAATTGAGCCGAACTAGACAGAATTTACCATTTTATTACTCTATACCTTTCTGAAATATACTATAATAATGAACGGCAGTAGAGTTTTGGACTTGCATTGTCTTTATTTGTATTCAATATTCACCTGAAGACGACTAGAGATGCTTACCAGTTGAAACATAGTGATTCTAAACAAATAAAGACAATGCAAGTCCAAAACTCTACTCGTTCAAGAAACGTCATTGTCTCCAACCTTTAAACATATACTATAGTAATATTCTGCCAGGTAAGTAGTTGGAACAATTTAATCTAAGATGTAATTACTGTAGAAAATTCGTATGTTACTCTGTATGATACAATTACATCAATTATAATTAATTTAAATAGGGATAACGACAGCAAAACAGAACTAGATATTATAGAATAACATTATACATGTAAAAAAATATAAGTAATAAGTACTTATTTAAAAATTTATAATATTTTCATTCAAAATAATATAAACACATCATAGGAGTATAATTATTTAATTTCCTTTTCCTGCACTTGCATACTTTAGTTATTTATTGCTAAGCTCTTGTCCATACAATGGGATCGACCATTTAGTTTAGGAGTTAACAGGTCAAAACAATTTATTGTAAAAAAAACTACCTATTTATCTGATACAATCATCTAAAAAAATGTAGGCGATGTCCTTATAATGGCATAGTTGCGGAAATGAAAAATACTGGAGAAATAACACTTAATCACATCTTTAAGAAAATTCTACAAATAAGTTTGTAGAAAGACGTAAGTACCAGTAATTATTATAAATAAATTGGTAATAATAATCGTCTTTCCTGATTAGGTTCTACCAGAAGGCCATCAACCTTATATTTTACGCAAAAGTAGCTATTCTGCATTCTTGTTTTTAGCATTGAATTTGCGACTTTAAAATGTATTATAAATTACAAGTGCAGAAGCGAGTATACAGGTCTGACAAAATACTTTTACAATTAGGTGTTTAACGGGTAGAAATGAGAATGTATTAATATACCAGCCATACATTAAATAAAGAGAGAAATTACTTTCGCCTTGCTTTTCCTGTATAATGAAATAAATGTTTTAAAAATAGTACCTACGTTGTATAGGTAGGTACCTAGTAGGAAAAGCTGAACATTTCCGGACGACCGTAAAGATTGTATGTCGAGGCGCAAGCCAAGACTGCCAATACGGAGTCCAGGAATGTGGCTTTTTCTACTTGGTATACATACTATTTTTCCGTAAATCGAAAATTATTAAAATGACATAACTTATTACGATCAACTTGTTAAAATTTTGAAATAAATATTATTAACTTTGTTCACAAATACCTAAAGGATGCCATTAAATATTTGTGTTGTAACTATGGAAACACAGTAATATTGAATTCTCAAGCTTAACACATTTTAGTTTACAAGTAGCCGTACAAAAATAACATTTCCTTACAGTACAATA
Organism: Polydrusus cervinus; assembly: GCA_935413205.1. NCBI lineage: Eukaryota > Metazoa > Arthropoda > Insecta > Coleoptera > Curculionidae > Polydrusus > Polydrusus cervinus. The sequence goes on from OW284514.1 coordinate 53,387,256, forward strand.
ATAAATATTTCCTAACAGTTATTTGCCGTTGCCTAGCAACGACTAAGAGTGTAAGAAAATATTGACTTTTTCTTTCAGAAATGTTATTAAAAATGTCAGTATTTCCTATCGATTTTCGGAAAAATACATAGTTGAATTAAAACTTCCGTAACAGTAAATTTTTAAATTTCCACCCTGTAGATATAATTTCGCATGGAGCTGGTACCTTTGGAGAATGATTTAGAAATATTGGTCGGATATGCTCTTAACGATTATTTTTGGATGGTTGTGTTATAATATTTATTTCTAATTTTCAGTAAATATATTATCAACGACGAGCCTATTCAAGAAGATATTTGGATTTCCATGTAATGGTTGGATGGGGTTTCATTATCTCCTTTTCAACAACGATGCATCAGAAATTAAAGTAATTTTAAATCACCCCAAGTGCATTGACAAGCCGACGCCATTTTATGAAAACTTTCAAGTAGTTGCAAAGAATTCATTATTTTTGCTTGCTAGTAAGTTTAAGTATATTTGATATACACAAATAGTTATTACCTGGTCCATAAATTTAAAATATACAGGGTGATTTCTAAGTTGATACTTCTTTTTTAGCTGTATATAGAAGGCATTAAAATAAACAACATTTTCAAATACTTTTTTTCTAAAAACCTAAATATAGGCGAGATACAGAAAAAAAAATTTAAGGGCGAGCCTGGTCATCAAAATATATATACTTTATGTTGTTTGTCATATCTCTTATTAGTCATGCAATTTACGGGTCGTTGGTCAGTTATTTGGTAATCCGCTGCGGTGTGTTTTTCTGAAGCAAGTTAAATGAAACGTGAAAATGGTAAAATTTGAAAACAATGAATTGGTAGATATGGTGCTAATTTACGGTGAGTGTCGTCAAAGTGCTGCTGCTTCGAGATTATGTTTAAGTTAGGCAGGACCATATTTGATCCATAGTGTAATAAATGTAAGTACCTTATTTTTGAGTTTTTTGAAGAAGGTACCTATTTGAAAATGTTGTTTATTTTAATGCCTTCTATACACAGCTAAAAAAGAAGTATCAACTTAGGAATCAACTTGTAAATAACTAAATGTTGTATTATAATATGTTTGGTGAAAAGGTACCAGCTATCGATTAAATTTCGGAATAAACATAAATATATCTGGGAATAAATTTGATAGCGTAAATACCCGACAGCAATGGTGAACCCATAAACAAGATTTAAAAAACATAAAAAATTTGGGGTTTTCTATGACGTAAACATAAATATAATTATTAATTTGCAGGTGAGACATGGAAACCCCGTCGAAAACATTTTTTAAAAAGTTATCGACCAAAAGTTTTAAAAACTTATCAACAGACATTTTATAAACAGAGCTGTGAATTTTTGGAGGAAATTAAAAACCAAAAAAAACAGGAAAATCTCTTCGACATTTGCAACAGATATTCTTTTACAAACTTTTTTCGTAAGTACATAACAAAAAAATTTACACCCATATTCACTAAAGCGGATTAAAATTTAGACCATTGAAATATTTAGATCTATAGTCTCACAGTTGTGTTGTTGGCTTATTTTATATGCCATATAACGCTTTTGGGTTAATTTCATTTTTTTGTAATTAAATAATCTTGCCGATAAATAATGTTGCAAATGCAGTTTTGTTTCTATTACATACTAAAATACGTTTTTCTTTATAAGTTTGAAGAAAAATTAAAAAAATATTTATAATATAAAGCTTGATAGGCTTATTCTGATACTTGTCATTTTAAACCCAGAACTGTCAGTTTAGTACGGATTTAAATTTAGAACCCTTTAGTGAATACGACTGTAAATTTGTATAAGTTTACCCTTTAACATAGGTAATACTAATATGTGAACTAAGAAAGTGCGGATTACTGACTGTGAATGCGAAAAGTTAAATTTTTACTGTTTATTTTATACACAGAAAGAAAATAATTATTAAAACTAAATAGAAATAGTTTTAGCGGCAGGACGCCAAAGTAGTGCATCTATCTTTTGCATTAAAGTACACAGGGACTCCAAAGGTAATGGGTTTCCTGGGGCACAGGTAGACAATGACAGGCTATTTCGTCCTTGTTAGGACTCATCAGAAAGCCAAAACTCGTAAGCAACTCCCAGTATAGCCAAAATATGCTTTCAAGACATTTTTAATTATAAAAATGTGATGAAAACCTAGTATCGCCATCTGTAGGAATCAACTCAATGCAAAAGATAGCCATCAGACGTGAATACGAAGAACTAAATAAACCAAGTACGGTGGCCAACAAATGACAGTATAGGAAACGTTTTTGCGTAACCTACACTTTTTCTACTGGTTTGTAGATTCAAATTTTGATTGAACCCGTCGAAAAAGTGTAGGTTATAAAAAACATTTCATATACTGGTCTTTGTTGGCCACCGTAATTGGTTTATTGGGTTCTACGTCTTCAATTTTTTAGATGTCACTATTGATAGAATTTTTTTGATTGTTACCTCCTCCCCCCCCCCTTCTTCGCCTGTAATTGGCTCCATGGGCGCCGATGATTAGAGAGGCTCGGATTGCATAACGGGCCTAAGGCCACGCATATCCAAAAATAGGCCCAGATGATGATTGTAAAAAACTATTGATCAAATCAAGGTGTTTACCATAGCCTTCTAGAATTTAAGGAAGAGCGACTGCGAGACAATACAGGCTAGTTAATAAAAAAAGTAAAAATTTTACGTTTAGGTACCTACTACGTAGATGACGTTGGTTTCCGCCTGCTGATACACAAACTAAACGATGTCAACGTCTAGTGAATTAGGCAATCCAACGATGTGTCAAAGTGACGGCTGGATGGCAAATACTGCTTTGTAATTGGTACACGTGACCATAAAAATAATATTACTGGTGGCATTTAATGGGTAACTCAATGCTTTTTGCCATCCAACCGCCATATTGAATCACTTGGTTTGGATTCCCTAATTAAAAAGCAAAACTAACCGAAAAATATATTTATTATATAAACGCCTTGACATGTTATCATGATTTGACAAACAATACTAACCAGGTAAATTATTTAATTCTGGCCACTGCCATGAAGGTAATCACTGTCCGTTAGGACTCCCTAAAAGACGCCTCCGCACTCTGATCCGCCCAAATGAAGCAGTTAGAAATTCTATCTCACTCACTTGTTTTGAATTGAGAAGGCTATGGTTTTTTATAGTTTAAATAATAAAACAAAAAAAAACAAATGGAAGGAATTTAAATATTATTTTTATATTGTATTAAATATGTCGAGATTGTCGGGTATTAAATTTTAAAAAAATACACTAATTAGCTCAACCCCGTGGGTGGTGTGGAAATGAACTAAAAGCACTAAATATTGCACCATGCCTAAGAACATATGAAATACTTGTTGATATCGATAATAAAAAATAAACATAGCTATGTCTACTTTAGCAATCAACTGCACTTTTGGCTAGATAAAGTCCTTATAATTACTGGCTGGATTCACGTCACAGCTTCTGACCCAATTTTTGATTCGAGTCATGTCGTTCAAAGTATCTCTTTAACTTATTGCTAAAAAAGAGTAATTTTATAGTAAAGAAATAACTGAAAACTCCGGATGAGTCAAAAATCGAGAGGTAAAATTAGAAAAGATAAAAGTTCTGATGGAGATTCGCAAAAAAAGGAAAATTTGAAAATAGAAGAACTGACGGAAGTTAATGACATAAAGAAAGAAAATAAGGAACTGAAAGAAAAAATAGCGTTATACCAAGAAATTTTAGAGACTAAAGAAGAATTAATTAAATCAAAGGATGTAATTATCAAGGAACTTAATGAGAAGACTATCTTACTGCGTGAAAAAATTGATTCATTAATAATTAACGAGAATAAAGGTAGACAAGCTTTTTCTTATAGTGAGGCATTACAAAAAAATAGAAAAATAGAAGATAGTACAACAGAGAACAGCAAGGCGTTAATAATTAACCCAAAAAATAAACAAGAAATAAAAAAAACTAAAGAAGATATACAAACATTTTTAAAACCTGCTGATCTAAACATTACGATACCTTTTATACGAACAACAAGTGAAGGAGGATTAATAATAAAATGTCAAAATGAAGAAGAAATTAAAAAGATCGAAGAAATAAGTAGAAAAAATATAGGAAATAATTACAATATCAGTTTGGAACAAAATAAATTTAGAATCAAAATAGTCGGTTTAGAACGAAATTTAAGTAACGAAGAAATAATAAAATTTATAAGAGAGGAAAATAATTGTATGAATGAAAATTCAGAAATAAAAGTAGGTACTTAAAGTTGGTAAAATGGTCAATAGATATATGGCGATCGTAGAATGTGACAAAGGCACCTATTATAATATTATGAAAAATGGTTTATTGTGCATAGACTTATCAATCTGTTCTGTATATGAACATATAAATGTTTTGAGGTGTTACAACTGTGCTGGATTTAATCACATGGCCAACAGATGTACGAAAAAAGCGGTATGTTTAAGATGTGGAAGTAAAACACACTTAAGCCCAAGTTGTATCAGCAATATTAGTGATTCAAGATGTCCAAATTGTGAAGAATTAAATACAAAATTCAACTTAAATTTAGATATTAAACATTCACCGTTTGAAAAATCATGTCAAGTTTACATCAAAAAAATAGAAAATTCAAGAAAAAATAAGTAGCAATTAAATCAAAATAGTCTGGTCAATTCAAGAAGCAAAGAAAAAATGTTTTTACTTAATGCTCAAGGACTTTTAGGACATCTGGATGAAATTACAAATTTTATGAATATTCAAAAACCTTTAGTTTTTTGTTTTACTGAGACCCACGTAACAGAAGACATTGAAAATTTTGAATTGGAAATAGGTAATTATAATCTAGAAAGACTAAATTCCAGTAGTCGGCATACGGGGGGTGTTATATTTTATATAAGAAATGATTTATTTTACAAAAAGATTTTTCATAAAATAATTCCAAATAACTTGTGGTTTTTACACATAGAAATTAAAATTTTAAATAAGTTATATACGTTAGTGGGTATTTATCATTCGCCAAATTATTCTCATGCTGATTTTTTAAATTATTTTGTTGAATGGTATGAAAGTTTTGGTATTTTAATAAAAAGTGATATCATAGTTATGGGAGATTTCAATATAAATTGGAAGGACAATGGCTTTTATACCAAAAAACTAAAATGTATCCTAAATGATAGTGGTCTTTATCAACTGGTAAATGAAGTAACACATTTAACAGTTAACAGTGCAACTATCATTGACTTGGTAATTTCAAATAACAAAGATTTTGAAACACATAGCATAACAAATCCTATAATTACCGATCACTGTATTGTCGAAATAATTATTTTAAGTAAATATAAAAATAGTAAAAAAATTACGGTTCGTCAGCGAAACAATGATGTTGCTATGTTTAGAAATTGTTTAAAAAATATTTCTTATGATTTTAATGAACCAAGTATAAGTACAAAGTGTGATTGTTTTATAAATAATGTAAGAAAAGTATTTGATACTTATTTTCCTAAAAAAGAAGTTATGACATACTCAAAACAAAAATGTTTCTTTAATGATGAAATTAAAGAATTAATAAAATATAAAAATACATGTTTTATTAAATTTAAGTTCACAAATTTGGAAATTGACTGGCTTAAATATAAACAGTCTAGAAATTTAGTGTCATCAAAAATTAGAAATGAAAAAAAAAGTTTTTTAATTTAAAAATAGATGAATGTAAGCATGATTCAAAAAAAATGTGGAAGACTTTAAAATTATTTATATCAGAAAATAAAGTAGAAGAATACAAAGGAATAAGTTTTAATGGAAATATTTTAAACAATAATATTGAGATTGCAGAAAATTTTAACACTTTTTTTATAGAAAGCATAAATCATATAGTTAATTCCATACCAAATTATCAGGACCATTTTATTTTTAAATTAAATTTAACTAGGTTAGAAAACTTTACATTATTAAATTTAAACGAATTGAAACAAATAATATTTAGCTTTTCAAATAAATCAAGTACAGATGATATATCAATAAATTTTTTAAAAACAAATTTTAATGAATTATCCAATCCATTATTAGATATTATTAATTCTAGTTTAAAGTTTGGCATTGTCCCGGAAAATTTAAAGGTAACTACAATAACGCCAATTAGAAAAGTTCAAAATACATCAAAGCCCGAAGAATTTAGACCAATTAATACACTTGTAGCTGTCGAAAAAATTTTGGAAAGAGTAGTCTATTATCAGTTATTGGATTTTGTAGAGGAACATAAAATATTATCAAAATTTCAATCAGGGTTTAGAAAGAAATATAGTTGTGAAAGTGCTGTACAGTATGTTTTAAATGATTGGAAACTAGCAGTTGATAAAGGTGAAATGGTGGCCGTTATCTTTTTAGATTTAAAACGAGCATTTGAAACAATTGACAGAAAAAAGTTATTAGAAAAATTACGAAAGTATGGAATTGGTGGACAGGTATATAAATGGTTGCATGACTATTTAATAAATAGATGGCAATGTAAATGTAATGAGTATGTCTCAAATAAAAAAGGTATTAATGTTGGTGTACCTCAAGGTAGTATACTTGGTCCTTTGCTGTTCATAATTTATATTAATGATTTGGTTTATAATCTAGTCGATTGTAAATATCATTTTTTTGCTGATGATACAGTGATTTACATTTCAAGTAGCAATATAATGTGGATAATAGATAACATGAATAATAAACTATACCTTATATATAAATGGATGTGTGAAAATAAATTGAAAATTAATATCGACAAAACAAAATGTTTATTATTGGGATCTGAAAAGCAATATAGTGAATTTTTGAATCAAAAGCTTTCTTTTAAAATCAATAAAGAAGATATTGAAATTGTAACAAAGATTAAATATTTAGGAGTTATCATAGACCAAAATTTAACCTTTCGTGATCATGTGGACTATACTTGTAAAAAAATTTCAAAAAAAATAGGAGTTTTAAATAGATTAGGAGGATATTTAAGTACTTATAGTAAAAAAATGATTTTTAATTGTATTATTTTACCTCATTTTGTTTTTTGTAGTTCGATTTTATACATGTGTTCACAACAAGATAAAAATAGATTACAAGTTTTACAAAATAGAGCAATGAGAATAATATTGGGGTGTGATAAATATACCAAGATAACAGATATGCTAAATTGTTTGGAATGGATGAACATAGAAAACTTTTTATTATTTCGTAGTTTGATTTTTATTCATAAAATAAATTTAAATATATCAGCACCATATTATGAAAATTTTTTAACAAAATTTAATGAAGTTCATATTCACAATACAAGAGGAAAAAACAACTTTATTTTGGATCATACAAATTTAAAATCTACTCAAAAATCAATATTTTTTAGAGGTATAATAGAATATAATAAATTAGGGAATGAAATTAAAACATATAACTTAAAATTATTTATAAAAAAATTAAAAAAACAAATTTTACATAATATAAGTTTAATACGATAATAGTCTTTCTAGATTGTAATTATCAAAAAAGAAGAAAATGAAGAAAAAGATAAAATGTAAATGTATTGAAATAGCTCAATGAGCTAATAAAAATTAATTATTATTATTATTAAGTCGTATATTTTTCAATTTTGTCACGATTTAATTAAACTTTAAATGGAGTATTTCTTCTTTTAATGAATATTGAGAAATATTTTTAGAATAATATGTTCCAACTAACTATTTTTTTCTCTCAAATCACTTTTAATTAACACGTAACATTAAAGTTCCTCAAAATGACAAAAGTTGTCAAAACGAATTTTGTCAATTGACAGGACCATTTAATGAATAAAAATCCTACTTTCTTTTTTGTTTTGATTAGGTATTTGAGAGTTGTAACGTGCATCCAGCTCGAGTTCTGGGACCTCCTTGCAAGATAACCCCCTTTTTGTGCCTGGTCTATTATTCACCAAATTGTTTGTTGAAAAATTTCGCGTTTGAAAAATCTATTAATGGGATTTTGCTGGTTGGCATAATCGCGCCATACGGTCTTTAGCAACAATGTTTTAAGTAACGTATTTACAGGACGAATTTGGTTTTAAAGGCTAAAGATTTTGCCAAGAATGATAAAGAAATTTATCATTCTTGAAAATCAACATGTTTTAAATATTTTTTAGTTACATCAATAGGCTTGGAAGAAGAAAAGGTCGATCATAAACAAATGAGTGAATTTGGACAAATACTCGATGAGTAAGTATTAATTAAAGCATTTATTTAAATAACAATGATTGTTCAAAAATAAGGTTTTTCGAAAACTAAGAAACACACAGAATGGGTTGCTCATAAATTGATGTATTTAAAAAAACTTTAATGATAGAAGAGTTTCGGACTTAAAATGAACATACCAGTAATTACCTTTAGCAGATACCCAGAGTGATAGATATTTTTTAAATCATTTTTACCCTTCTAAACAGCAACATTACAGTTTCGGCCCCTAGATGCATGTTTGTTAGGCGGCTGATTAACACCTATCGGTTCGTTTTGTAAGAAAAATCAAGTATGTACATCTTAAGACGGAAAGTTCGTGTGTATGAGCACATAATTTGAATTTCAGAAAAAATTATTTCTTGGAGCCGAACTCGAGGAAATAATTTTTTCTGAAATTCAATTTATGTGTTCATACACACGAACTTAAGATATTATCTTTAGAATTAGGTTAACAGCTTTTTTAATTTTTTCAAATAAATTTTCCGTTAAACAATAAGAAAAATAATTTAAAAAATTAATTGTGAAGGTACCGTAGTAAATGCCCATGCAGAACTATGAATAATAGGACCCGAGAGAGGGATAATGATAGTGATCTTAATTTACTGCTTTATGTCGAAGAAAACAAAGGTATAATTGGTACTAGGATGCTAGAAACCCGTACTTTTTAAGAAATATATATTTTTCTTTGTGTTAAACCATGAACCAAATAATCAAACTTCACGTATTGGAATAAAAAAAGGACAACCGTTTTATAGCTACAATAACTACAAGGGATTTTTAACCACCATATAATTAAGCCTTTTATTCTGGACCAAAGTTTAACATCTGCAAGTTTTCTGGATCTGTTGCAAAATCAAATTGAACCTGCATTGGAAGCTATCGCTGGTAAAAATCAGGAAGTCTGGATTCAGATGAACGGTTGTCCAGCCCACAATTCCATCGTAATAGGGCACCATCTTCTTGACGCTTTCCAAGAAATGTGATCGGACCAAACCATATTATGTTAAGCTGGCCAGTCAGAGCTTCCGATCTTTCCTTAAACGACTTTTTTCTATGGGGGCACATAACAGATAAAATTTATAAAGATGTTTGGCACGATATTTTAAATAACTAAAAAACTCAGTTTAAGCAGTTTGTGATAGAATATCGCCATACAAACAGGCCAATGTAAGAAGGGAGTTCTCTAATCGTTTAGGATATTGCTTTGCGGCTAACGGAGGTTTTTTTAAGCATCTTCTTAAACATTTAATAAAATAATATCTACCACTGTAAATATTATTGATTTTTCTTCTGTATCTACTTATTGTTTTCAGTTTTATAAACCGATGTGAGTTAGTGCTGCCTAGCGGGTGATTTCCTCTTAACATTTTTACTTATTTCAATAAGTTTGTTAGATGTGCTGGTATGCTCAAGAGTGTCTAACAACGACACAGATGTCGCTCTGTGCAACATCTTGGTCTTGTGATCTACCAAATACTGCTTATAGCAGTTTTAAGTTACTCCTTTAATTGGTCCGATCCTAACTCTACTGATGATATGGCTAAACCGGTCTGGGGATGGATCTGACGAAATGAAAGAAAACTTTTCTTCTGTAATTATTGATTTTGTTTAAATATTATAACAAATTTATCATAAAATTTTTGGTTATTTATTGTGTAGTGTAAAATAAAAAAATATTTACTGTCTGTTGATATTTTTTACTAACAGTTTATTAAAGTTATTAATTAGGTAATTTTATTCAAAACCTGTCCTTGTTTCTGGCCACTCGGGGATAGCAGGCAACGAAAAGGCCGATGAACTGGCAAGAGCCGGATCATCTCAAAAACTTAGGGGCCCTGAACCCGCCCTTGGCATATCAAAACAGGCAATCAGAGCAGCCTCAGACAGGTGGGCACAACAACAACACCTATCCCGATGGAACAGGATACCTGGTCATACCCAAGCGAGGGCCACAATTGGAAAACCCTCCAAAAAGTTATCAACTGGAATGATGCCTCTAACGCGCACCCAGCTAAAACAAGTGGTCGGCCTACTAACAGGCCACTGCTTAAGAAAACACCTACGCCGAGTAGGAATTTGCGGCGATGAGGACGAAACCGCCTCACATATCATATATGACTGAGAAGCACTGACCTGATGAAGACTCAGAATCTTCGGAGACATCCAATGTGGGGATAACCTCCCACATGACAAACTTGGTAGGAATTTGCTGGACCTTATAAAAGGAACAAACCTTTTCTAGCAAGATAGGGGAGCACAATAAGCCACTAGGCTGTAGTGTAAGAAGCTTGGGCCGAACGCCCGACCCCCGCCTTAAACCAACCAACCATCCAACCAACCTTAACATTGACATAAAATAACTTTGATAAATTTTTAATTATTTATTTGATGGTGTGCTGACAGAACTCTGTCAGGTCTGTATTCCCTAGTTTATCGTTTAAAAAATATATTTTGTTAAATACCACCTAAATTACTAGAAAAATACACTCTTGTTATTAGAAGGCCACTATTCCGTACTAAAGCAAATCAAAAAAATGTTTGACCCATCCTATTATACATGTTTTTAGTTCGCTACAGATTCTATGGTTAACTACATCACAATAATTTATTTTTAGAGTACAACAATTAGGATCTTCGCAGATTGTTGATCCTATTACTCCCATCAAAGTTTGGTTTCATTGTTTTCCAAGAGGTCGTAGGGCGGCCCACTTGTTGGAAATTGCTAAACTTGTTGTTAAAAACATTGTTTTACAGAAAAAGAAACAGCACGCAGATTTTCAAGGTAAGCATATGCATGTCTAACAAAAAAATGTTTACATAGTATTTAGATGTAAATAAAAAAATCATTAAATTTATGTTGTTATTAGTTCGAAAAATATCAATATTTCTATTTACGCGTATAATAGCGGCAAATTGTTGGCTCTACTGGCGCAAATATGGAGGGCGCAGAGAAGGGATAGTGCAAAGAGAGGAAGAATGGTACTATAAATTTAACCAAATTTGGTAATAATTTCTAAAAAATAAATAAATATTGAGTTCTATTTTTTTGCAACGTCAAAAGACTTGACAAAATTTGTACGAAAACGAGCATTGCAAAACGTCTAAACAATATTAATTAGGAAGTTGGGTGTTTTAAAATTTTATTATTTTTAGAATATACGGAAAATGCAAATGAACTACCTCTCATGGATTCTATGTTATATGTAAATGGAAAACAAATGAGTGACAACGAGATTTTTGAAGAAATGGTTCTTTTTTCAGCTGCAGTAAGTATAGATATATCAGCTCTGACTTAAAGGCTGTTGATGACACTTAATTTTTTGTAACTTTTTTTTATAGAACTTTTAGTTTGGAACAGTTTGGTCAGGGCCGGATTTCAATTCTGATCAAAAACTGGGAGTCAGTAATACGTTTAAAATTATATGCATATGGTGATATTTTTTATGCAATTAGCCACAAATGTTAGGGTGCTGTTTCTTGTTCAAGATAATTTCTATAAAAAATTAAATACGACAGATTTCCATTTCGCCTTAAAAGATATCACCATGTTACTCCAACCTATAGACAATATAATATTATAAAACTTGAGTTTAGACGCGAAATGCACTTATATTCATTCATAAAACAATTTGTACTAAAAAACTAATTATTTATATAAAAAATCAATTTAGAATTAACCACAACATCAATATTATAAATCAAACTAATTAATAAAATATTAATAGGTACATTGTACAGAAAAATTTTAAACTTGTTTTAAATATAATAGTTTAATAATATACAACAATCTCATATAAAAAATTATTATTATTATTATTATTATTATTTTTCTCAATGTTAGTTTTCACAGCTTTTTGTTGGTATTGCTGGTATTATTTACAGTACAGAGAAGAAATTCATCTTAACCTGTACTCTTTAGAAACTTCCGTACTATATGGCATGTTTGGAGGATGACGCTTTTCTGGATTAGTTGGTATAAATAACCTGATAGGCCCAGTTTTTCCAAGTTGGGCTTGAAATTTTTCGTCATAGCTCCCTCCACCGATATTATGATCGGAATTATGTCGATTTTATCTAGCTTCCATATATTTTTTATCTCTATAGCCAAATTCGAGTACTTGGTCTTCTTCTCCGATTTGGTTTTAGAGAGGTTGTGTGTTAGTGGGCAACCTATATCGATTATGAAAGCTTTCTTGGTGGTTTTTTCGATGAGAAGAATATTCGGACGGTTGTGGTCTACTGTTCTATCCGTTATTATTGGCCTGTCCCAGTATAAGAGATATTCAGGGGATTCAAGGACTGGCTCGGGTGAGTATTGGTAGTATGGTGGGAGATTTTCCCTTAGCCCTAGTTTATGGGCCAGTTCCTTGTGGATGATCTTAGCCACCTGATTATGTCTCCCCAGATAAGCGTTGGGGGTCATAGCACCACACCCCGCCGTGATATGTTCTATCATTTCTCCGGGGTAATTGCATTTTCTGCACACATCTTCCACATTTCTTTTCAAGATGACTTTTTCATAGTTTCGAGTTCGAATGACACGGTCTTGGATGGAGATTATAAAACCTTCTGTTTCAGCGTGAAGCTGCATTTTCTTTAACCAATTCAGTGACATTTCTCTATCTATGAGTGGATTTTGAAGTGCAGTAGGGTATTTGCCGTGTAGAGCTTTCTCCTGCCAAGTTACAAGTTGTTGACTTGGCGGCGCGCGGATGATGTTGGGTCATCCGTTTTGCTTTAAGTTAAGGGCTGTATATCCAGCGTCTGCTGCTACCACTTTTTTAAGAATCCCCCCCCCCCCCCCCGATTCTTGGAAGTATTTTCTCAGATATTATTATTATTATTATAGTTTTAATTTTCATATCAGTACTATTGCTTAGATTAGGTAGTAAAATAGATATGCTACAATGTTTTCTGTATCCAAAATGCACTTTTAAAGAGATGATGATAAATGATATTTTTTATCATACAACTAGAAAAACGATCGCTTGCACATTTCTGTCTTAGTTTTTCTTTTTAAACCGGATTTTTGCTATCCTATTTACCTTCCTGCTTATCTGTAGTGCCAAAAAAAGTTAATAAATAATTTAAATACCTAGATTTAGTCATTGTTATACAGCTTTCTTTTTGTTTTAGGCAACTGAGACTACAGGAAATGTAATGGCTTTCTGCCTTACCTGCTTGGGAATGAATAGAAGTATTCAGGTAGGTAATAAGGAAAAGTTCTTTTAAAAAAAAAGTTCTTGTCTGGTTCAAGTTACCCCTATTGGCATCTTACACAGGGTAATTTCTAAATTTAATAGATTAGGATTAGAGGAAATGTGTCACTTTTAAGTTTTTGTTAAGCTCCAGTAACTGCGTTGCGAATTGTTTTTGACTTATGAGATACAAGATAACTTTTAAAACATGTCCAAAATTAATGTATTTATTAGTTTATTTAAAAAATATATTTAAATAAAAACATATTATGTTTTTCTGTTCTACAAAATAACATTATCAATTTCTTTCAATCCGATTAATATAACAGAGTAATTTTGTTTCTTATATTACGTCATACCATAAGTTTTTGTTCCGTTAATTCGATTAGACTAGGATAGATGATGCGTCGATTGGTTACCACACAAATGGTAATAAATGATTAGAATTTCTAACCTATAATAAAGGACACAGATTAAGTTTATTATAATGTAAAAAATATAGTCCATTTACAGGTCGATTCTGTAATGAGTGCTTTAAATTATTCTTAATTTTGAGAAGAAAAGCGTTAAGACAGGGCACTTTACTTTTAGGAAACTCTGTACAAAGAAGTAATGACGGTTATAGGACATAATTCTATTTCAACTGATGATCTTGTCAACCTGAAATATACCGAAGCTGTTATTCAAGAAACGTTAAGAATTTTTCCTGCGCTACCGTTGGTTGGTCGGTATATTGACGACGATATTGATGTTGGTACGTATAAAAGTAGATATTGGAATTTCAAATATTTTTTTTAATAAACGCCTTCTCCGATTTGAAGGAGAGATGAGAGTAATACAATACAGACCTGTTCATAAAAAAAACGGAATTTACCTTTTGACCGGGGCTGATCTATAGCCTTCTGCTACGCGGCTGTGATAGTAAGGATACAAATAAATAGTTGCAAGAAAAAGGTCGCCTTTAAATTCAGGCTTCCCTGCAAAGACGTCCCCTGAATCCGCCAAAGTGCCGAAATGAAAGAATATGAAATCTGTCACTCCTTTGAAATCGAGACGGTCATGAATGAAAAAATCAGAAGCGCTTTCGCGTGCCACTGTTGGAGTACTCCTGAGTTGCTCCAGACCATTTCAGTCGTGCTTTTACGTGTTCGGGTGCACAGTCCATGACACATCTGAATTATTCTTTTTTTCCTCGTCTATTTCCCCAGAAGCACCCACCGTTTTGTCGGGGCTTGACGCTCTTGTTTTCTTTTTATGTGTTTTAGAGATTATGGAGTAGTTTATTTGCCTGTTTTTAATTTTATTTTGGCTGTTAGATATTTTGGTAATACGTTAAATAGTTTAAAATTTCGATTAATTCTGTCAAATGTAGACAAACTAAATAGAACCGTTTTGGTGTTATATGCAAGGGGCACGCACGGGATATTACGCTTTTGGAGCGCTCCAGAAGTTTGATACACCGACCCCGAAAGCGACTCAGATCATCAAATAATGATTTATTAATTTTACTTAGTTGTTCCAGGTTCCAGAACGCGTCACATGCTATTTTTTATTTTGGTATTTAAAATAACACATTCCAAAGGGGTGTATTACTACCTAACAGGATGAATCGGGACGGGGGAAGTTAAACTTTTTCAGTATCCTTGCTAACACAAGTAAATTATTTTTTTAATATACAAATAACATTCTCAGTTTGTGATATATTCTGATGAAAGATGTAATGCTAATCTTTAATTTGGCCATAAATTGCTTTTTCTAATAGAGTTACGTTTATGCTCAACGATATCTACCTTCAATATTTTTTTGTTTTTGGTCTACCATTAAGAGCAAACAGTAGTCGATGAGTCATCACGAACAAATAGTGCATTTCCACCACATCTAGCATACTATACATGCGTCTGACGATCGTAATAAAATTTCTTTTTTTATATACAACATATTATAAAAACAAATTTTACGATAATTAAGTGGCGCGACGTCAATGGAGATTTTGAAGATAATATCGATGCATCGTTTATAAGTTAAATGAAAATAAGAAATTAACATGAATGGCCGGAATATTTCTATTTTTATGTTCTGCATCGCGGATGATATAATTTTAACCAAAATAATTGAAACTTTAAAATAAATTAACCTTTCATTAATTAACTTGTGATTTGTGTTTGTCAAATGTAATTGGCCAAAAAATCGAAACTTAAAAATCTTTATCAGATTGCATTCAAATTGGATTTTTAACTGCTCTAAATTTTCAGACCTAACACTTTTACAAAGAAAATATTTTACATGCCCCTAGAGAAAAAAGTCGTTTGGTGAGAGGTTAACAGACCTAGCTGGCCAATTATTTGTTGAGTTTAGACCGACAACGTGCCTATTAGAGGCATTATTTAGATATTCGCGTAACACAAGCGAATTGTGGGTCGCTCAATCATTCATTTAAAACCAAATCTACTGATTTTTATTAGCGACTTCATCCAGTCCGTATGATTGTCCTCAATAAAAAATTATCCAATGATGCGATGTTCAAAAATTCCTGCGCAAACATTGCATTTCTGAGGGTATTGGGTTTGAGTGCAGGCAAGACGATGTTCATTTTGTAGGCTCCAGTACGGATAATTTTGTGTATTCGGCTCATTATTTAAAGTAAACGTGCATTCGCCTGAGAAACAAATATTTTGTAAAAAATATCTATTGTTGTTCATAATTTCAAAACAAAAAAGTGATAGTCGCTCTTCATCCCCTTCTAGCAATTCTTGATGGTTTTGACAGTTATATGAATGATACGTATGCTTTTTAAAGTTCGCAGTACTGTGGTTTGATGTTTTTTTACCCCTTGCTCGAGAGTTCTAGTGTTAATATTTTTATTTTCTTTGACTTGAAGTGAAATATTAATAAAAAATCTTTATTATTGTTTTCTCCATTCTCTCATGATTCTGTGCTGTGCATTTTCAGTTGTTTATAACAGTGCCTTTTGCCTCAAAATTAGTAATAACTTTTTATATTACCGACTTGGTAGGAATCAGGCAAATAAACGGAAAACATATAATTACCTAGGTAAAAAATTTTTACTAGATTATTACTAGTAAAAAAACTAATACTTTCAAATTACATTTGAAAATGATAAACTACAGGTTTACAATTCCAATCCATGCTGCTGTCCGAACCTGTTGAATTCCAATGAAAAACCCACCGAAGTTCTATTCAAATAAGTTAAGATCGGGTTGTCCAAAATTGTTCTCATGTACACTCACCACATGCACAGAGGCCCTAAAAATTATCCGTACAATCCCGCTCTAAAGTCAACAGGGGAGCAAATATTTGGACAGTCTAAAACTTGCATTGGATATCATATGTTTCTAATCACAATGCACCACCCGGTATATGTATCCATTTTCAAAAAACTATATTAATCAGTTTTTGAAATTTTTTCATTATTTTTAACCCCAACCACATTTTTCAATGCCTACGGCCTTGCGCACCATACCTAATCTTATAAATCTGCAAAATGAGTTATGGAACAGCACCATCTTTTTTTGTAGGTAACAGAATCATCCCAAAAGGAACGAATTACATAATTAGCGTTTTTCACCTCCACCGAGATCCAAGATATTGGAAAAATCCTATGAATTTTGATCCTACTCGATTTTTACCTGGAAAAGTAGAGAACATTCTACCTTATTCTTATTTACCGTTTTCTGGTGGCTCCAGAGATTGCATAGGTAAGTAACCGTATACTATTCAATGAGTGAGTAGAAATGCTTTAATAAGTAGCAGGATTTCCAGTTAGTAGAGAGCGACAGTAAACCATCCTTGCTGTGCATATTCAAAAGACAGTGAGTCTATCTTACTCTCCTTGTGGGGTTGTATATGCATGCTTGCCAGTGTTGCCAATCGTAGAGGAGAAGTTATAAATATATTCCAAAGTCGGAATATTGGCTACTTGTAATTATCGGTGTTTTACGTTAATGCCATCTAGCATTATGTAGGATAAAAGTTTTGCTTTGAACACAGAAGGCAACTCTCGAACCGAATGGAAGTATCGCCAAATTCTGTATTTTACAAGCCCTTTTAAATTTTTTATGAAAATTTGCTCAATAAATAAAAAATTTGGTTGGTTGGGCGAATTGGTGACATTAAAAGGTTATTTTATCAATGTCATAAGATGGCCTATATATAGGTGTTGCTCCATAAAAATCTAAATTTAAAAAGAAAATATAATCACATGAGACTGAATTTCATCTCTAAACTAATGGGTTCTTTTTCATCGTTAACCATTACCGAACGTAGTACGTAGACTTATTTTAGTTTTAATACTGCTCCTATTGGATATTCACGTCTGGTGGTCGAAAACTAAATCATATAAAAAAATCAGCGATTTTTAATGAAACCGAATTTCAATGATTTGTGCGCTGTCCTTTAGACGCATGTTTGCGTACTATAAGGCGCCTGGTTGGACTACGGTGTCAACCACTAGCGTTTTTTAAAACACAGACCTAGACATATTTCAAATGTGTATAGTGAACGATCGTGTGATTGAGACTGGGAACCCCCAATATTATGGGTTCTCCCACCATTTAGTAATACATTTTTTTGGAAAGTGTTTAAGTAATACAAGCGTTTTGTTTCCTTTTTAGGAAAGGCACAAGCAATGATGTTGATGAAGACGACCATAGCCAATGTTGTCCGGAACTTTGTTCTAACTTCCAGCATCAAGTCTCTGGAGGACATCCGCTTGTCTTCGTGCTTGACAATGAAAGCCACACATCCTCTTTTTTGTCAGTTTACTCCAAGATAATTCTAGATATAGGTTATAATATAAAATGCAGAGTCTCCTATGAGTAGGTAAATAGTATTTAGACGATAAAAATCAATAAAGTACTAGTAGCTACAATATACGAAAATGCTTCTATCTAATAATGTGATAGTTCTGTGCTGTGGATCAAATATTTGATACTTACAATCTAGGCATCTTTTTGGGCCGCCCTGTATATACTTGATAAATTATGAATGGGTTTCTAAGAGATTCACTGCTTTGTATAAAAAAGTGTTGACTAGCATGTCAAATATAAATTATTTTACCATTTCAGTTAGGTGTTTAGTAAATTAAAGCCTATGAAATGTAACCGAGTTATACCGCCCTATTAGTTATGTAAGAAAGCTTTATTAAAGCAATCAATTTGGTTTTAAATTCAATTTGTAAGACTCTGTTTTGGACTCTGGTAGCAGATTATACCTGTATATCGGTAGCTCATTCTCAGTGTTTTTCTTTTGTTTGATTTCATTACGTCTTTTTTATTTAAAGCAATCTAATTTGCCATGTTAGAATAGATGCATTACATAGTATAATGTAATTGTTTAAAAATATATTATACATATACTACATAATTTGGTATTATACATGTTTTTAGAATAGTACTTAAATAATAAAAATTAATATTAGATAATTTTTTTATTTACTTAGGTACCTATATCCCGATGTTATTATCGTTTTTGATATCTAGTTTATTTATATGTGTGAACTAAACTATAGAAAATACCATTAAGATATAGATTTAACAAATAACACAACATGAGAGACCTCGGTAGTGGCTCAGTGGTGAGTTACTGACATTCGATTGTGGCGGTCCGAGTTCAATCCTCGGAGAGAGCATCCTTTTAATAAAAAAAAAAGTATGCTCGGAACTTCAGGGGATAAGAGAATGCAGTATCAATAGTGATTCCTAATATCGGGACCGAGAAGGACGTCATGGACCTCTGGGGACGTGGTTCGGATCCCAGGTTTAGCTGTAGATCCCATCTGGCTGACATTACCCAAACGATATCGGATACAATGAGCCTCATAGACCGCCATCCGCCAACCCCAGCAGCAACAACAACAACAGTAGATATAAGGTCAAACCGAGGATGAAACACATTATTTTGGTGATGCGCAAAAGAACTATAGTTTACCATATTGAATTATCTGTAGGTATATCCGTACCTACCTAATGGATATTTTTCCTTGCTTGTTTGCTATCCATCTCACCAATGAACCCTCTTAACCAGGTTATTAAAAATCTGGAATATTGCATACATCATAAGTCAACAGGTAAAGCAATTATTTGGATAGTCTAAAACTCGAATGGAATTTCCTATGTTTCCAACCACACGGTAGACAATAGCCACCCTGAACTGACAAGATCGAAAGAGTTCGAAACCAGTCTGCAGGTAATAATAATAATAATAATAATAATAATAATAATAATAATAATAATAATAATATATATATTGCCAGTGAGATTTACATAGTAAATATTGACAACATCATTTAAAATAAGCCTTTAAAAAGAATAAAGTTAGACCTAATCCTATACCACAAACAACAAAGGGAATAGTTAATATAAAATTACATCGCTAATTGTTCACAAACTATCACACACAACAGATAAGCAGTTAGAGCCCCAAGTTCACATGCTCAGTGGTAGTTACATCCTATCAATAGTAAAGTATTTCCTTGTTGGTAGTGTTATGCAATCTAATTTGTATTTTGATATCTAACACAGCGTTGACAAAATGTGAACTTATATTATAAGGAACTTTCAGGTTGTTCGAAAATTATTTTTTTATGCATTTTCTTAACAAATTAGTACTGGCAACAAATATACTCTTTAAACTAACAGTCAGTTTGATAATGACAAAGGGAGGTAACGAATGCCGGAATCGGCTAAGTAATAAAATGTAGTTTTCGTTACTTAATTTTATTTAAAGCTTATTTGACTTACTTTTCTTGTTATGGAAACTAAGATTCTGGTATAGTACTTATACTAGGCCAGTTTTAAAAGTGTAGAATATTTTATTTTTTCTCGCTCTACACGATAGGATCAAAATCGAAAATAGGTAAAAAGCTCATTTTCGTGTCGAAAAACAATGTTTCAAGAATTGTCGAAGAATTGTTGTGGAAGAATTGTTGTCGAAAAGTTTTCCTAAATCCCCGACGGTAATTTCCCTTAAAACAGGGACATTAATATCATACACGCAGACGTGTCATAAAATATTTAATCATCTCCGATAATATCTATAGTCTATTTCAGAAAGGTGTGGAGTAATAAAATGGGAAATTCCGTTCAGTTCGGCTCAATTTCGGTGTCGGCCATAGGCGCAGGCAATTTTGTGCGTTAAATTATTTATGATAACTAAAATTTACGAACTAAATCCTATAGAACTTATATGGGCGCAATTAAAAGAATTTGTAGCAAGACACAAAACGACACTCAAAATGAGAAAGACGTTAAGCTACTGTTTGATCAAGCCATTAAGAAAATGACACCAGGGACCTGTCGAAAGCAGTCCATCATGTCATTAAAGAAGAGGAGCGAATGTAGGATCTTGACCACCTGATCGATCGGACCGTCGACCCGTTAATTATAAAGTCAAGACGAGATTTCTCAGATGACGAAAAATATTGTGATTTTTTATAATTTAATTTCTGTATAATGTATTTTTTGTATTTTGTATTTTTTTTATAATGTTCAAAAAAAAATTAGTGTACCTAATACTATGTACCTACTGCACGCCTTTGTCACACTATCACCAAGTGTTTGTGAATGAATAAAAATAGGCAAAACCCATAAATTAACCCAAACCCATTGACCTGCACTTGATGAAAAAAAAAATTTTGCAATGAAATCAATTCCAAATTATGAAAGCGGCTTAAATATTCGTTGGGTCACTCTGTAGTCCCTTTGCATACCTAATGAGTTTTTATAACTCTACACCTTTTCGAAATAGACTATAATTTGCTGTGCTTCACAAACACAGATTCTTATACATTTTTATAATTTCGTTTTTTATTTAACCGCTCTGTACAGTTCCTGTTATAGGCATATCAGGTATGAGAACAAACACACTTTGTTGGGTAGATGTTTTCTCGTTCGGGACCGGGGGCGGCAGCTCGCGGAGGTGGTTGTAATGCCATTTTTGGGCAAAAGGCGAGTCGAAATAAGAAAACGGGAAGGTCACTGTAAAGAATTAGCTACCGTCTTGTATTTAGATTAATAATAAAGTAAAGGTATACACACTAGAAACGTAATAGAATTTTGTTAATGTTACCATCAATATAGGATTTATCAATTGACTACGAGGTTCGATTAAAAAGTTACGTTTAACCCTGAATTCATTCCAATGCCATCTATCTAACGCAGGTGCGGATCTAGATTTTTGTTGGGGATCGGCTAAACTTTCGAAAAATTTTGCAAAAATATAAATTGTTTGAAAGCTTAAAAATTTCCCTTTTAAATAAATCCGAACAAAATTTATAAATTCCCTCCCAAACACCCGAAAACATTATGTTAAGTAATTTAAAACAATTTCTATTTTTTCTTTTGTTGTTAAAATTTTTTAATAATTCAATAAAGAAATTACACAAACCTGACATTTATTCAATTATTTATATTGTAGTAAGCCTAAAATTGTTAATTATGTTCCAAGCTTACGTATGAAATTATTAATGTTTAAAAATACACATATAATTTTATGACTTTGGAAAATTTTTAGGAAAACCTCGGGAAAAAAGGAAATTTTTGGTACACAGCTTAAAATAAAGTTTATATCTTTGTAGGGTTTGTTGGAAACTGGTCAATGATAAACCTTAGATGATTATGCTCAAGAGTGTCTAACAACGACACAGATGGCGCTTCGTGCCACATCTTACTGGTGTGTCCCACCACGTGCTGCCTAAGTAGCTTCTTTTCATCGGATCCTAGCTCTACTGATGAGTCATGATATGACGAAACGCGTCTAGAGATGGATCTGTCGGAACGAAAGGGAAAAATCTCTTCTTTAAACTTGAAGATGTTTTTCTTAAACTTCACGAATAACATTTTTATCCATGAGGTGCAGACTTTTCCGCGGGCACTGTATAAATGTACCAATAGCTACTGGATTCCATTCAACGGAGAGCCGTTCGTCTGATCGGCGACCCCGAGCTGACCAAGACCCTCGATAGCCTGGAGCATCGAAGACAAGTTGGTGATTTGGCTCTCTTTTACAGATATTTCCATGGCAGGTGTTCGACTGACATTGCCCACTTGATTCCACCTAGAGCAATGCAAAACAGAAATACACGGCAAACCACTGCCGCTCATCCATATGTTGTTCAGCTTAGTACTCCTCGAACTTCATTGTTCAAGAATTCTTTAATCTGGAGAACGTCATCTTTGTGGAATGATCTTCCTGAGGTCGTGTTTCCCAATGAATACAATCTTCAACGTTTCAAGACCAACGTTAATCGCTTTCTTCGCACACGCACCGCTCCCAGAGAGCCTTAAAGGATTTTTCCTACAGTGCAGGTGTTTTATCATAAAAAAAAAAAATTAAAAAGTATATATTCTGTAGTTTTTAAATTATTTGCTGTATTCCAGGCATCCGTGACACCCTGTATACATAGAGATTCGATTTTTAAATTTCTAAGATAACAAAAGGAAATAAGAATAAATATAATTAAACAAAAATATAGTAATACCCTGGTACCAATCTATTTATTATTCAACATACTTTATAAACCTTAAAGATTACCATGGACTAAGCTGTTGTGTGGTAGTAATCTTTGGTTTGGAATGTTGTAATCTACTCCTAATTATTATTGTCTATTTTCGGAGTGATTTTGAAATTCAAATATTAAATAAGAATAATAATTCCATTTCAAACATACTTTCAATGTTTATTATATTACTGCGACTATTTTCTTGTTCTATATTTAAATTTACATGAGTTATACGATTGAAGCACGGAAGTCCTTTTTTAAAAACAACCTTATTGATTAAGAATATATATCAATCGATTTGTTACTTTACGGTTCGTAGAGTACGAACGATTACTCTTTGCAACTATGAAGTTTGTGCATTAAATTATTTATGATAACTAACCCACAAAAAAAATATATAATTTGATAAAGAATGAACTATTAGTTATAGCAAATTTACACAAACATCGTTCTATGAAATATGCCTTGGAAGATATAGCTGAAAAACATAGTATAACTGTGCTGCACACACGGCCATGCTGTCAGACAGCCAAGCTGCCCTCAAGGCCCTGAACTCCAATCGACTTAAATCGAGGATCACACTGGAGTGCCTAAACGACCTGAAAGACCTGGCCGCAAGGAACAACAAGGTAGAACTCCTATGGGTTCCTGGCCACTCGGGGATAGCAGGCAACGAAAAGACCGATGAACTGGCTAGAACCGGATCATCTCAGAAACTCAGGGGCCCTGAACCCGTCCTTGGCATATCAAAACAGGCAACCAGAGCAACATCAGACAGGTGGGCTAAACAACAACACCTACTCCGATGGAACAGGATACCTGGTCATACCCAAGCGAGGGCCACAATTGGAAATCCCTCCAAAAAGTTATCAACTGGAATGATGCCTGTAACGCGCACCCAGTTAAAACAAGTGGTCGGCCTACTAACAGGCCACTGCTTAAGAAAACGCCTACGCCGAGTAGGAATTTACAATGGTCCCATTGCATGCAGGCTTTGTGGCGATGAGGACGAGACCGCCTCACATATCATATATAACTGCGAAGCACTGACCCGAAGAAGACTCAAAATCTTCGGAGATATTCAATGTAGGGATAACCTCCCGCATGACAAACTTGGTAGGAATTTGCTGGACCTTATAAAAGGAACAAACCTTTTCTAGCAAGATAGGGGAGCACAATAAGCCACTAGGCTGCAGTGCAAGAAGCTTGGGCCGAACGCCCGACCCCCGCCTTAAAGCAACCAACCAACACCGCCATGTCATTGCTATCTACTCAATCCTATAGAACTTATATGGGCGCAACTCAAAGGATTTGTCAAGAGGAAATGACAATTTCTCAAATGACAAAGACTATTATAAGTTTTTATAATTTAATTTCTGTATAATATATTTTTTGTATTTTGTATTTCTTTTATAATGTTTAATCAAAAATAAGTGTACATAATGCACGCCTGTGTCATACCATTTTCAGTGTTGATGAATGGATAACAATAGGCAAAACCCATAAATTGACCCAAATCCGGGTGGTACAACCTGCACTTGATGAAAAGAAAGAATTTTGCAATGAAATCAATGGCAAATTATAAAACTGGCTTAAGTATTCGTTTGGTTACTTCGTAGTTCCTTTGCATACCTAATAAGCATTTATTACTCTACACGTTTCTGAAATAGACTATAGTAGATAGATAATTATTACTTGGCAAAACTATGAACTAAACTGTATTTTGATTGTCAAGTTACTGCTATCAAAATTTGACCCACCTGTAAAAAAACCCACGAGCCTCGCCTGGTTCGATTAAATAACACAGTATGTATTAATATACTTTTCCTTTATATATTTAAAAAAAAATAAAAAAAAATTTAGTGCAAAACTTTACTTGTCATTTTAAATCAGAACTGTCAGTTTAATACGGTTTAAAATTTAGAACCCTTTAGTAAATTTGGCTGTACGTTTTTAACTATTTCATAAATGCATGAACATAACATTTTACATTTTCTGCAATATATACAATCCCAAGACTGGACTTGAATAATAACATGTAAGCTTAGCGTCTAAGCTCAGTCCAAGAATTGTTACCAAACGATCATCAACAGCGAATGGAATTATCAATGTGGTTTATGGGTAATTTGTATAATAATGAAAACGTTTTTGAAATAATCAATTGGATCAATGGATTATTTTTAATGGACTCTCAATTCAGCACCAATTCATTCGATAATATACTAGAACATTTTGTAAAAATGCATTATCTACTTTCATTTAGTAATATAAATTTTACAGTTCTGTAAATCGTTTTGTAAGGGCATCAATTACAGCACTAGTGCTGTAATAGATGCCTTTACAGCACTAGTGCTGTAATGAAAAAAAAAAACTGTTTTATTAAAATTTTGGTGTTAAATAAAACTACACTTTTTAGAAGAATTTATTATTAACAATTATACCTTGATTTTTCTTAACTGAAATCATAGTTCTCAACATTGAGTAGTGAGTCCATAGTGTAGATGGTTTCTGGGAGCGTTGCTTTACGGAAAAATAAACCAAAAGGATTTTCTCAGACACCTCCTTTATTTTGTTAGCTTTGCACCAATCTTCAAACTTCTGATACTCCAACTCATACCGTGCCTTGGATTTTGTCGGAACTAAACTTGAGATCGCTTTGTTTGCCGCTGCTTCTATATCAGAGGGTAAACTTCCATCAGAATCGCTCATTTTGAAAAACGCATTTTATATTTTTGAATTTGTTTGACAAAGTTTTGACAGTAACCATGCGAAACAGTAACTATGCGACAGGTAACATAAAAAACTTGATTAGTAAACTTAATAGCAGGTGCATTTTTACAGGTGCATTTTTATTTTTAAAAATGCCTTTTGCCAAATATTTTTATTCATAGATGAAAGTAGATAAAATTTGATGTTTTAGTAAACTCGGCTGACGCCTCGTTTGACAACTTTCACATCTCGTGTTGTAATATGAACACTTATATCGTAAATAACTATTATGGGTAATTTGTATAATAATGAAAACGTTTTTGAAATAATCAATTGGATCATTTTTAAAGGACTCTCAATTCAGCACTAATTCATTCGATAATATAATAGAACATTTTGTAAAAATGCATTATTTAGTGATAATGAGAGACTATTTTTTTTTAAATGTTAAAGAATTTTTCGCAGACCGAATTACAGGGTGGTTGGTTGGTTCAAGGAGGGTTGACCTGTTGTCAGTATACTGCAGCCAAATGGCTTATTGTATCCCTTTTGCTTAACGTCGGGGTAATGTCAGCCAGACGGGACCTACAGTTTTTTACGTGGGATCCGAATCACGCGTATGCACTGGTTTATCCGTCAGTCCCCTAAAGGCAGGATTATCCGCCCTCAATGGGTCGTATTCGGGAGTCAACCAATGTCATACTGCATTCTTACCTCTAAAATCTTGGGTATACTTTTTTTATTAAGCGTACACCCGTCCCGGGGATCGAACCCGGGTCACCTGCGGCCGAATGCGACAGCTCTACCACTGAGCTGCCATACCGTGGCAGTTACAGGGTGAGTCAACGATAGAGTAAAGTTAATTTTCTCCTTTATCATAAGAATTAGATAAACATTCGAAATGCAAAAGTTGTAGAGATCATTGAGGTGCACATTTTAAAATTATATTGGAGTATACGGGGTGGTCCAAAAAAAACGTGGTAAATATAACTTAGGATTTTTTTAAAATAATACCCTATACCGGGTGTTGCATCGTCGAGCGGGACATAGGAAATCCCATGTAATTTTAAATGGGGTCAATTATTGGCTTCCCTAATTATTTTAGAGAAAAATTCTATTTAGGTTTATTAAAGAGCACTAAAACCCACATTCAAAAGAATAACTTTAGATATTTTTGATGAGCCCATTTACGGGTTATCGCCGATTTCTTTTTAACTATTTCTCCTTTTTATGGCCCCGTATTTGCGGGCACCAGTCAAGGTAAAAGATGACTGTCAAATAAAGTTGTCATTTTGAAATGCGTGTTTTATTGTTATAAAAACTCGTACATCGAAAATATTAGCCATGAATTACACTTCTGAAGAAAAAATATTGATGATTAAATGGTATTATCAAGGAAATAGTTATCAAAATGTGTCAGACATGCTTGCTGCTCTGTATCCGAATAGACCGATACCTGCAAAATCTACAGTCAAAAGGACTATCAAGAAATTTGAGACAAAAGGCACTGTAATAAATAACTGCAGATGTGAAGAAAGGCAGGAACAAAGAAGAGATGCAAGAAATGATAGGGACTTGCAAGTTTTATTGTGCGTGAAAGAAAATGATGGGAAGATCAGCACAAGGAAACTTGAGGATGACATAGGATTAGATCACACCACAGCGTTACGAGCTTTGAAACGACATAAATATTATTCATACAAATATGAAAAGCACCAAGAGCTAAGAGATAGGGACGAAATACGACGACAGGAGTTTTGTTTTGGTATGATTGAAAGAGCAAACATGGATAGGGAATTTTTTAAAAACATTTGTTTCACTGACGAATGCACATTTACCTTAATAATGAACCCAATGTTCAAAATTATCGATATTGGAGCAAAGAAAACCAACACAGGTTTGTCGAAACAAGGACGCAATATCCACAAAAAGTTAATGTTCGGACTGGGATTTTCGGAGAAAATATTATCGGGCCATTATTTCTTACACGAAATTTAAATGCAGAATATTTTTTGGAACTACTTGAAGATCATATTTTACCTACTTTACATGATGCCGCCAGGGAAAATGAAGAAGTTTGGTACCAAATGGATGGCTGCCCGGCACATAGTACCCTGGCTGTCCGGGAATATTTAAACCGTGCTTTTAATGGAAATGTTATTGGCTTAAATCATACAGTAAATTGGCCAGCCAGGTCTCTTGATTTATCGCCAAATGATTTCTTTCTCTGGGGCCATTTAAAAAACAGGATATACAGTTTGCCAACTAGCGAATGTAAGAAGAGAATTTTATGATCGCCTCGGTTATTGTCTAGCAGTCAATGGAGGAATATTGGAACATCTTCTTAAATCCTAAAGTTCTAACAATTTAATAGTACCTACCTATTAATTAGTAAAATATTGAAACATGTAAAATGTCATAATTAACCTTGTAATTGGATACTTTATTTTAGTTTTATTCAGAATAATTTGTACTCATAAATATAACTTTAATATTTTCGATGTACGAGTTTTTATAACAATAAAGCACACATTTCAAAATGACAACTTTATTTGACAGTCATCTTTTACCTTGACTGGTGCCCGCAAATACGGGGCCATAAAAAGCAGAAATAGTTAAAAAGAAATCGGCGATAACCCGTAAACGGGCTCATCAAAAATATCTAAAGTTATTCCTTTGAATGTGAGTTTTAGTGCCCTTTAATAAAACTAAATAGAATTTTTCTCTAAAATAATTAGGGAAGTCAATAATTGACCCCATTTAAAATTACATGGGATTTCCTATGTCCCGCTAGACGATGCAACATCCGGTATATCGTATTATTTACACTGTTGCTTCTTTAGGTAAAAAAGTACCTACTTATAACTTTGTTACGTTAAAACTCTACAGTGCCAGTATCAGCGAACCTGTCTTGTTTCATATAATAAATTGAATCTTTATTTTCTAGTAAAAAAGCATTTTACATCATTTCAAACTCTATTTTTTTCCGAAACATAAATCTAACTCAACCTTAATAGAGAATACATAATTAATTTGTTAATATATACAGTCAAACTGGACATAAATCATCATTATCTGTTGACTTGAGCTGTCCTTAAAAAATATTAGGTGTGTCTTTATTAACATTCTTTAAAATGTTTAGCCAAAAATTTAGCCCACGATGAAATTCGTATAATACAAATTATAAAGCATGTGTCATAATATCTTTTGTGTTTTTAAATAATTGGCTGTTAAAGTAGATTATATTTTTTAAATTTCTAAGTCCTGACGAGAGATTTCATGATTCAAAGTAGGAAGGAATACCTACTAATATTTACCGTTTTTGTCTTTACAGGTATATTGCCACCCCCCTCTCCGGTATTCCGGGAGTTTCCCAGAATCGGGACTAAAAAAGCGTGTCTCCCGGGTTTCATATAATTTCTCCCGGAAATCCAGTTTACAAAACGCTGCAAGAGCGTGGTGGAGGCGGCGACCTTTTTTTTTAGAGGTTACTTATAGAGCGTGGGGGAGGCGGCGACCTTTTTTTTTTAGAGGTCACGTTTCACCTTCAACAACCCTAGCTGTAGGTCTATGGCTCTGATCGGACAGCTCTAAAATTAAAAAACCACGGAGGAAAAAACGAATTATTGTATGTGGACTAGGCATTAAACATATTCGAAACCGAACATATGGATTTTTTTTCCGATGGCCTGTCAATACGCCGGATGCACTTAGACCAAGCTTGGCCCATTGTGCTCACTCTGTTTGATTTTTCACACCCACTCGGTGATCCCAGTTTGTGTAGGTCAACTGGGGAGAGGGTCAGGATGTTCTCTGGTTTCAGCTTTGGTTGCCCGAGTACTCGTTGCCTCTTCTGATCTAGAGACTCGCAATAGCAAATTATGTGCTGTACTATTTTCTTAGCTTGTCCACACAATCTGCAGTTAAGGTGTCTATTGTACAGTTGCATTCTGTGCAGATGAGTCTTAACAGACAAATATCCTATCAGAATTCCTATAATAGTATTCAGCTGATTCCTGTTCATTTGAAGCCACTGTTTCGTGTTTCTGTCTCGAGTCTGGATACAAATCATCAAGCATTTACTATGGTGTAATCTCTGTCTGTTGTTCCAGTGGATTTTATGTTCCTTCCATCGTTTTGTGGCATCTTGTAACGGGCATCTTGGTACCCCGACTGCCGGTTTTCTGAGCCTTTTTTCGTTCATAGGCTTTTTCGTTTCCTGTAATACGTTCATGTTCGGGTACCCACTGCAGTATTACTTTGTTTACTTTTAGCAGGACCTCCAATTCCTCTTGACATTCCCATACCGGTCTTATTGCATGTTAGTGATCTAAAGGCTGCTTGACTGTAGTATACTGTAGTATACTTGAGTATAGTATATGGATTTGCTTATTGAGGTAAGCTCTCCTATTGTTTTCATACGCATACTGTAATATGGCGGAGACTTCTGCTTGGAACATTTTCTCAGAGGGAAAAATAAGTTTTCCTCCAGTTTTACTCCGTGTATCCCCGGATATACGGATATATAAATATTAAATCATTGTGATTTTTACTTTAAACATGTATTGAAATCGGTTTATTGGTATGAGCGAAAAAAATATGAGTTTTGAACCACTGGTTTTAAAAATGTATAAAAAATAAAATTCTGCTTCATTTAGAAAAGATGCTTATTATAAGGTCTTATACTCTCATCAACAAAGTTTAATTGATACAAATTAAACAGATATTTAGTGTGAAATCTTTAAATTTTTAAACCATTTTATTTTTCTTATACTTATTCAATTGATGCCCCAGTATTAAAGTTTTTACTATTTCTATGTCGAATAAAACAAACAAAATGTTTTCTAATTATAACCTTATTGCATTTTTTATTAAATTAAAAGTAAAGGTAAAAAGGTAATAGTCATTTTAAATTGAAGAATGCTTTGAAAACAGATTTTCCGTCAAATGGCTGTTGGTATACAAAAAATTAATAAAACAGCAGCGGAACCATGGAAAAGATAAAAAATAAATTTCCTGTCTATTTTCCTTTTTGTTCTTATTTAGAACTATGTAAGATCGTTCGGCTACATTCGCGACGGCCGATAGACGACTCTCCCCGATATAAATAGAAAGAACTTTACGGTTATTTCCAATTATCTTTCTTGCTCTTTTATATAACATTTTGAGTATTTCTGTTTCATTCTAAAGATGTTGTTTTTATGGTTTTTATGTCAAGTTTTTTACTTTGGTTATGTCAAATATTTTTGATTCATAACATAACCCAAAGACTGGCAAATTGCCTCGTAGCAGAGCCAAAAAACATACAAGACAAGACAAGACATAACCCAAAGACAGAAATTATGAAAATATAACCATGCTTTTTATTAGGCAATTCAACGATGTGTCAAAATGGCGGCTGGCTGGCAAATACTGCGTTGTAATTGGTGCAGGTGACTATATAAATAATATTACTGGTGACATTTAACGGGTGGCTCAATGCTTTTTGCCAGCCAACCGCCATATTGAATCACGTGGTTTGGATTCCCTAATTCTTCTACATTTTTTCTGCTAGTTTAACCACAAAACGGCATGTATTCAGTTCCTGTAGTATAACTTTTTCCGGGTAACGATCAAACACGGAAAATCTTTATATGTATAGTGTAAGTATAAGTTTTATTTTAATCTAATTAGTTGGTTGGTTGGTTGGTTTTGTCACAACTATTTCACTTCCAGTTTAACCGGAAGTGCTGTAAAATTTGACATTCAAACACAAATTTCTCCAATAATTTTCATGACACTCCTCCTTTTAAATCTATTTATTTAAATTATCTTACTTTCCTAAATATTTTTTATTTATTCTTCCCTATGTCTAAAGTTTTTAGTTTTTAGGATATAGACAATTAAAAGTTTTGTTACATTATCCAACAAGCAATAATTGATGGTAATTTTTTCATAGTTTCATCTAAGAAAGCTAGGGAGCCCCGCATATCTGTTTACCAATTTCAACTGTTTTACGACGTTATTATTATCATTCATAGCTACCTTAGATATTACCATGAATAAACTAACATACATTGTTGCTTGTTAGATAATGTAGCTTTTAATTGTTTATATTGTAAAAACTATTTTTTTTAGACAGAAAGTAAAAAATATTATTATAAGATGATTTTGAATATTAGATTTAAAAGGGGTAGTACCATAAAATTTATTGAAAAAAATCGTGTGTGAATGCCAAATTTTGTAACACTTCCGGTTAAACCGGATGTGAAATAGTTGTGACTTTTTCTTACGAAATATCTAAAAAGAAATAAAAAAGTTATAACAAATTTCTTACTTATTTATTTGTTTTTTGTAAAAAAGTGACTAATTAGACAATTTCCAGCGCCATTTTCTCGAAAACTATCTATACTACTATAGATAGGTACAGGATATGATACATGTCTTATGATTAGAATTATTTATAGAATGCATATTTTTAAAAATATATAGGGTATTCTATTTAAAAAACAAACTATGCTCACTTCCGGTTCAACCGGAAGTGACAGGTCAGACGTTGACATACCGAAAATGTGCGCACAGTGTAACCATATAATCTACCAACTAACCTATAGATTACCTGGTGCAAGCAACTCTATTATATGCATAAATACTTTTTTCTTCAAACGTCAATAAACTCGACGTTTTTCTACTAATTTTTTGACGTTAAAGTTCTACTTTTTCGTCAGAAGGCGGTTGCTTTTGGCAACGGAATAAAAAGTATTTACTTTTTCTTCCGTTGCCAATAGCAGCGGAAGTAAAAGTATGACTGTGTTCTCATGACTAAATATATATTAAATAATACCAGAAAGTTATAAACATACTTTATTTATTTTAATAAAAATAAAGTACAGCAATGTGACTTAGGGTAAATGTACTTTTAGGGTAATAGCACTAGCATTCAAAAACTATGGTAATCCCTATAATAATAAATAATAATAATAATAAAGTTAAATTTGTTTAAGGAGGTGCGTTTACCCATATTGGCCCTACATAACTATTTAAATACAACATTAAAAGTACAATTTTTAATTGTAGCCCCAGAAAAATTAAGACTGCTTGTTACGATGGCCTGTTGGTTGGTTGTTTCGATATTTTTTAGTGTTGAACTCTCAGTGAAACCACTTTCTGTCGAATTTATTGCAGTATTTAAATTATTAGTAATTGATTTATTATTATTTGGTTGTAAAATTTTTTTTGCAATATCTTTCTTATTGGTCATCGATTCGTCGATGTACCCTTCAACTACAGTCTGCCCCTGCATCTACAAGCAGTGTAGCTGAAGTTCTCCTTAGACAATGGCCGGTGTACTCTATTGCACCTGGTTGTTTTAAAAACACTGCTGCTTCCTTAGGAACAGCACTTATTTTATGAATTCCCATTACCATGCGACAACACCGACCATTTACAAATTTAAAAAAAATCTCTTCTCGCGCATACCTTCCGGGCGTAATGATGCATAGTTTTTATAAATGCTTAAATATTGCTCCCCAACAATAGTAAACGACCGCGGTTTCCTAGTTTCATTATTAGGAATTCTTATGTGAATCGCAGATCCTAAGTCTTGTATGTCATCAACGACCATTTTCACCATTTCTTCACATCGGCATGCACCCGATATTCCAATAACCAAAACAATCTAAAAATTAGATATATTACCTTTATAAAAAATTTGTATACTTTAAGGTAATACCTAAATTTATCTTAATTCCCAAATATTGCTGATTAGGAGCTTCAGATAGAAATTTTTCAAACTGTTCCCTGGTGAATACTTTAGCTTTTTTGGGAATGTAGCCTTCGTTTTGCTTCTTTAAAAAAGCTCGTAGCTTCAAATACTTGCTTATGTCTATTCCTTGTCTGATATTTAACATTGATCTTAACATAGAATAATGTGACCACATTGTTGAACCTTTCATTTTTTGATTGCTCGCTAGTTCCGAAAAATATGCCAAGAGTACATTTTCAGAATTATTTTTGGTGTTTTTCTCATTGCACCATGCCTGGAATCTTTTAAACGCAGCTTCGTAAACACCACTGGATTTTATTGGCAGCAAATTGTTCGCAACATTTGCTGCAATTTTGGCAACCCCCGGGGGCGTACAGGTAAATTCTGAGTCTGACATTTTAATTTGAAGTAAATGTAGTTTTAAAAAATTCTATTTTTAAAAGGATAAAAATTAAATAAAGTTACGCAATAATGAATGCTGACACTTGTCAAATCGAATGGCACGTCGCTATCAAACAATATAATAATAAATCCATAGTAACGCTAGCCCCTTCTCAAAACTTAAAATTTTTAAATAAAACAATTAAAACATTTTGTATCTTTGTGTTTTCATATTTAAACAACGTCTGAAGAAAAAAAGTATGTTTTATTCGGAGTAAAAGCAACTTCTTATGACTCGTCCGTAATTGCCGGACTCACTTTGTTTGTCCGGCAAACCTACAGACTCGTCAGAAAAGTATCGCTTTTACTCCTAATAAAACAATATACTATATTGACGGACTCGACGGATATGTTACTGAGACCTCATTTTTTTTTTAAATATCAAGCATGTCAAAGTGTTCGACGCCCAGTAAAGTAACAGTAAAATACTAAAAAATGTATCGACAATATCCTAGTCATACCAACCGTGTCTAAATACTAATTTTTAATCCAGTTAAATAATCTCTCGTTTAAATTACTACCTAAGCGAGAAGTCCAGTCTTCCCACACTAGATCGATTTTTTCAAACAACTTTTACATATTACTACAAGCAAACAATTATTTGGTGTGGGCCGACGCAAAACCAGTTCTGAAATTGCAATTATTTATGTGTTTTAGAGATAGTCCTTAAATGGGGAAATGTCGTAGGATTCTCTTTTTTCCGCTGAATTTGCGCGACGAATGCCTCGTTTAAGTTATCGATTTCTAAGACTTATTTATTAACTATAATAAATCTGGAGGTGTTGCATTTGAATAAAGATATACTGCAGATCAGTATTTGAAAGTGTGGCATGCATACCGATGAAGCTAATTGGATTTTTATTGGTATCCGCGCGGAGGCGTCGATTTAGATTTATCGAGCTAGGTCTGCACAGCTGATTCCTTCTAATTCACAGCTGTGTATTACAGGAATAGATCCAATTTTTTATACAAGGTGGGAACTTTAACTGGAACAAATTCGCTAGAGGTTTAGGACAAAATATTTTTGTAAAATGGAAAAACAGAAAATTTGTATGAGGTAAATTTTGGCTCCAAAATTTTTCACGCCCTGTAGAAGGTGAAATATAACCCAACTTATTTTTTTTAATAGAAAGATACCAATTATGATACCTTTTTGGAAAAATCTGTTATAGTCTATTTCAGAAAAGTGTAGAGCAATAAAAGCTCATTAGGTATGCAAAGTGACTACAGAGTGACCCAACGAATATTTAACCACTTTGATAATTTCGCATTGATTTCATTCCAACATTCTTGCAGGTAGTACCACCCGGGTTTGGGTCAATTTATGGGTTTTGCCTATTGTTATTTATTCATAAACACTGAAAATGGTGTGACAAAGGCGTGCATTATGTATATAGTACACTTGTTACAAAATAAATACAAAATACATTAAAAAATATCATAATATTCTTCGTCATCTGAGGAATTGTCATCTCCTCTTGACGTTATAATTAACAGTCCGATCGATCAGGGGGTCAATATCTCACATTTTTTCCTGTTCTTTAATGACATGATGGACTGCTTTTCGCCAGTTCCCCGGTGTCACTTCTTTAATGGCTTGATCAAACAGTAGCTTAACGTCTTTCATTTCGAATGTCGTGTTGTGTCTTGCTACAAATCCTTTCACTTGTCACCATATGCCATAGGATTTAGTTCGCAATGATATGGCAGTATGCGCAGCACAGTTACACCATGTTTTTCAGCTATATCTTCCACGGCATATTTCATATAACGATGTTTGTGTAAATTTGCTATAGCTAATAATTCCTTCTTTATTAAATTATTTTCTTTTTTTTCTTCTGGTTAGTTATCAGACATAATTTAATGCACACAATTTACCTGCGCCTATGGCCAACTCCGAAATTGAGCCAAACCCATTTTATTAGGTACTCTACACCTTTCTAAAATAAACTATAAAGAAAATCGAATATCCTATTGTTTTTAATTTTAATTTATTTTCATTCCCCAGGTCGGGGAATTCGCTAGAATGTTGCAATAAAATATAAAAATATTCGTGAAAATGCATGTCGATTGAGACGGTTTGTGGAATTCATACTCAAAAAAATTATTTTTTCGACCCTTTTAACGTAATGAAACGTAACCCAACTTATTTTTTTTGCAATTAAAAATTAACATAAATTAAAATTTAAACAATAGGATATTCAATTTGCTCTTTAAATGAGGTTTCCAAAAAGGTACATAAGCGGTATCTTAAAAGAATTAAGTTGGGTTATGTTTCGCCTTATATAGGGGGTAAAAAAAATGTTGGTGTCAAAATGTAACACATAGAAAATCCCAATCGACGTGTTTCCTATTTTTTTCAAACTTCTAGCGAATTTGTTGGAGTTAAAGTATATTTCTATAAATGTCTTTGAAAACTAGTAAAGTAGAGATTTAAAAAAAAAACGTCCTCAAATATAACGTTTAACTGAAATTATAACTCTTGAAACATAGCCTAAGTAAAATGTAAAGGTGAATAAAAAATAGCACTGTCACGTTCTGAAGTTACGATTTTTAAGGAAATTATATCTGTGGCTGTATGGCTTAAGGGCATAACTTGAATTTTGGCGAAAATGAGTTATCTATGGTAAGATACTTATAAAAACAAGATTTACACTATGGCAAAAGGATATACCTCAATTCTCAAAAATAACGAACTTATTTTACTAAAATTGGGCATAACACATGATATTGAAAATATTCAATCTAGTAGAAGGTTATAACTACATATGTTTATAAAAAACATATAATCATTTGCAAGAAAAAGGACATAACTGTAGATACTTTGGAGCAAAATAAAAACATGTTAAAACAGAATGGTATAAATTGACTTAATCAATAATTTAACACATTTATAGCCAGGCATGAAGGTATAACTTGACATATTTCCCTTTGCCTAAATGAAAATATTCATTCGTCTGGGGATAAGTGGCTAGTTATACCCTTTTGCCTGCTTGAAATTTCGGAATTTCGCGCGATCCCTGTTAAAAACGTGGTTTAATCGTGCAGTTCAGTACCTTTTTAGCAACGGTCAGAGAAGGTTCATTGTTCACCCTTGTTCGAATTTTACGATGCATCAGCGAACCCGAAAAATACTTATTGCTTGTAGTAAAGAAAATACTGAAAGAGGATCTGCAAATCAGTATATAGGAAATAGAAGCGAAGGTAAGAAATACTAATTATTGTTAAACTATCTATAAATAATAGTCCTAAGAACCTCAATTAAAATATGTTTTTTTTTATTGTTTCTCTAAGGCATCAGTGGGGTTGTCTGTGCAGATGGCTGCGAGATAAAGGGATCAACAAATAATATTTCAGGTGATCTTAAGCTACCAAAACCTGGTGAAGGTACTTATTATTTATTCTTAGAATTTTTTTTTATTAATTTCGTTAAAATTATTTTCTAGTTTTCAATCCCATTGTAGCCAATGAAACGCAGACTTCCGGCAATATGCAGTATGCCACTAAATTCAAAGACCTTTATAATGCATTTTGGCCGACAAAAGAAGATTATGAAAATAAGCAATATGAAGAAAAAAGCTAATCTAATGGAAATGTTGGACTTAATTGACTGTAGTGCAAGAAAATTCTATATAGACTTAAACGCAACGACACAAAATTCACTAGATTTAACTGATAAAGATCCTGATATTGACCGGGTAATGAGCGATGTTGAGTTTTAAGAAATACAGTATTTTTTCATTCAATTTCGTTTCATTTCCTATTAATTATTAATATTTCATGTTATAATAGTTAAAGGATAAGTCGAATTATACTTTTTAATAATAATAAACATTATACTAATCTTTAAGCAAAAAGGCATAACTCGACTTATTTCTTTGTGACTTATTACAGCATGAAAAAACAGAGTATATATTTAGTTATGCCCTTATACCTGGTTGCTTGGCAACACATAATTCAGTTATGTCTAACAATTTTTCAAAAACAACTGTTTTTTCAAAACCAGAAAAAGTAACTAAATTAAAAAACATTAAATTTACTTTCTACCAACCAAACATACTCATAGTCAACGTTTAAAATGGCTTTGTCGATTGTTTATCCGAAATTTTAAACAATTTAGGTTTATTGGCTCTCCTGAAAAGTGATAAAAATTGAGTTATGCCCTTTAGCCATACAGCCACAGATATAACTGTTATTGTCATTGATTAATACAAAATTTAAAAACATAGACATACACTCATGGACAAAATGGGCTTTTTCACTATTCTCATATTTAGTAGTTTTGGCATTTAAATCGTTAAGTCGGTGCTATAATATGAATTTATTATCAATAACACTATTGCTAAGGATACCATATATTTTTGGAAGCTTATTGATTGAATACATGCATAATTTCCACAAGTTTTAAAAACGCAAAACTCGCGAGATTACTCGATGACGTCGATCCGATAAAAATTTATAGTGAGCATCATTACCGATCTTTCACTTGTCACGGCGGTGTTTTTTTTTTTTTTTTTTTTTTAAGATAAAACAATAAAGCGAATAACGTTGGTCTTGAAACGTTGAAGATTGTATTCATTGGGAAACACGACCTCAGGAAGATCATTCCACAAAGATGACGTTCTCCAGATGAAAGAATTCTTGAACAATGAAGTTCGAGGAGTACTAAGCTGAACAACATATGGATGAGCGGCAGCGGTTCGCTGTGTATTTCTGTTTTGCATTGCTCTAGGTGGAATCAAGTGGGCAATGTCAGTCGAACACCTGCCATGGAAATATCTGTAAAAGAGAGCCAAATCACCAACCTGTCTTTGATGCTCCAGGCTATCGAGGGTCTTGGTCAGCTCGGGGTCGCCGATCAGACGAACGGCTCTCCTTTGAATGGAATCCAGTAGCCGAAGGGTGTGCTTGGGTGCAGAGCTCTAGACATGAGAGCAATATTCTAATGATGGTCGAATCTGGGCTTTGTAGAGTGTCAAAAGTTGATGAGGTGTGTACAACCTTTTGTTGCGGAAAAGTAGACCAAGTTTCTGTGCAGCTGCCTTGGCAATTGCGGCAACGTGATCATGCCAAGACATATTACCTCCCAGATTGACCCCCAGCAAATTAATAGACGGTGCCAGGGGAATTGCGTGTCCTGCCATGACTATATCCGGTTTTGCAATGTTAACCTCTTTGGAGAAGACTGCTGCCTGGGTTTTCTTAGCATTAAATTCGACTTGGTTACTGTCACCCCAAGCCAAAATTTCTTCCAGGTCATTGTTGAGGCGCAATACTTCATGCTGCCTGCGAAGATGTGCGTCGGCAGCGGATGTTTGGGGAGTCAAGGTAAAAGATGGCACAAGTGTGCTGTCATCAGCAAAGCTATAAATTGGATTTTGGGTTTTCACTAGAAGGTCGTTAATATACAGTAAAAAGAGAGTAGGCGACAATATAGACCCTTGAGGAACACCAGCATTGATGGTGAAGGTGTCTGAGAGAAACCCGTCAATCGCCACTTGCAGAGAACGGTTCTTAAGGAAGCTGGTTAACCATAAACAAAATCCATTAGGCATACCGTAGGATCGCAATTTACTTAGAAGCCCATCGTGCCAAACACGATCAAAAGCCCTAGAGATGTCCAGTGCAACAGCCCGGGTTTCTCCATGATGTTTGATGGTGTTGCTCCAAAGATGGGTGACATATGCCAGAAGGTCACCTGTTGATCTGGACTTACGAAAACCGCATTGATGGTCGCTGATAATGTTAAGCCCTTCCAGATACTTTAGGAGTTGTTGGTTAACAGCTTTCTCCATTACTTTTGAAATTACTGAAAGCAATGCGACGGGTCGGTAGTTGCTTGGCAGGGTCCTTTTACCTTTCTTTGGAATGGGCTGTGTTTGTTTACGTCCCACTTATATCGGAATTATTGTGAAATTTTGCTGTATTGTTGTTTAAATTATCTGATCTTTCTATTTATTTGCTTATAGAGCAGAAATATCGAAAATGACTTAGGTTAAACTCTTTAAACTGTAATTTCATTAGATTAGTCTTCTGTCAATAATTTCGGTGTTGGCCACATGTGAAACCTTTTATGCTCGTTATAAAATATATTTTTTTCCTAGAACTTTAATATATATTAAGACAACATATAGATAACATTTCTGAAATTATTTTTTTTATTTTTATGTTTTGGAGAATTATTTCTATTAAATTTCTTTTTAGAGTTTGTCATTGTATTATAATATAAATATTTTAAACAACATTGGCAATATTGTCAAGCTGCCGTTTTCATGACGTATATAAAGTCCGTCTTTTTGTTCCAATAATTTTTTTTATTAATTTTTTCTTAGTGATGGCTTAAAAATATCAAAAAGTACAAACACGGAAAATTTTATTTTTTGTTCCTTTATATACTAAAATCAAAATCAAAATTTAGTGAAAGCGCCCAATAGAAAATATTTTTTGTTATCACTATTATTACTTAAAAATAATTTAAATTCATCGGAGTAAACTTATATGTGTTGATGTTATTTGTTTAGAAGGCGAATATATTTAATTCTTTTAAAATAATTTGACGTTTACTTCATATTAATGGAGTTTGTTTTCTCTCGAGCATTTTAGCATAAAAACTTCGTTATATACATAATTTATGAATTATAGTTCATAAAGTTCTTTGTAGTAAAATTAAGTCAGTGATAGTAATTCGTGTTTCCTTAAAACAATATTTAAAACAAAAGTATGCCACCAGCTAGACAATGCAGTGAAGTTGAAGCAATACAAATTGTAAATCTATAACGAATGATTTATACAAAAAGATATCGCATTACACCTCAGGAGAGGTCAATCTACAGTATCAATAAATGTTTTAAAAAGGCATCAAGACATTGAAACTTTCGATAAAGATCCGGTTAGGGCGCAAAGGGTGGACAACAGCGACTGATGACCGTTTTTTGATCATTAATTCATTATAAAATCGCACATTAACATCAACACATCTCAAAAATGACCTGCCAAATGTAAATTAGTTTAAATCCAAGAAGGCCTCGCAACGTTTCAAGTCTTCTCCAAAATCACAAAACTTGTCGATTATAATTTACCAGAAGACATGCTTAATGGAATATCATAAATTGGAAACATTTTCTATTCACCGATGAGTCTAGAATTGAATTATGGAAGCCACATAGACGAAACTATATCTACAGATGAGTTGGGGAACGATACTCCAATCTCATAAAGACAGGTAGTTTTGGAGGTTGTGGCTTATGCTATGGGAGGGACCCACCAAACTCATGAAAGCGATTGGACGAATTACTACACTGACTTGCATTTTGGAAACATACCTACTGGATGGGCATTATTGGATACGAAAAATTCGTATTAATGCACATGCAGCTGCCATAGTAACTAATTATCTAGATGCGGTCCAAGATTAAGAAGAGCTGCGGTTTGAAGCACAAGATAAATGGAAGCAATTCCCAACAAATACATTGAAACTATACTTACTAGTATGTCGAGAAGAATGCAGTAATTACAGCTCGAAGAGGGGATACTCTTTAATACTTGTATTTTCCATCTTAATAGCATTAAAGTTTAATAGCAATTACATTTTCAGTCAATTCTTCGGTCTTCAGTCTCTGAAGGTAAACCATTTTCTAAATTGTTCATTATTTTTGGAAACGCTTAAGAAACCTTTAACAACAATATAAATAACTTATTAACAATATCTTAGTAACTTGGACAAGTCCTCAGTTGAAATTTGAAACTAATTACTACCGAAGTAGTGTAGACAATGACGTTTCTTGAACGCAGTAGAGTTTTGGACTTGCATTGTCTTTATTGGTTTTGAATCACTACGTTTCAACTGGTAAGTATCTCCAGTCGTCTTCAGGTGAATACTAAATAAGTCTGGTAACTACAGCTTTATTTATACTAGGCAGATGCAGTGAAGCATGACTAGTGGGCGGGGTCTAGCGAGGTGATGACGTCATGCTCGATGAGTCATACGCGATGACTCATGCGTTTAACTGTTGCGTGGTCTTATTCTAAGACTACATTTACCTAACAAAGGTTTCCAGATGTTTCTCATATCTAATGAAGGCTTACTAAAACAACCTGGATTTTGGTGTATGGTGGTAGCTTCCTTAAACTTTCTCTTCCTCCAGTGCGGTTCTTTTTGCAGGATTTCGGCTTTTAGTATTCACCTAAAGACGACTGGAGATACCAGTTGAAACGTAGTGATTCAAAACCAATAAAGACAATGCAAGTCCAAAACTCTACTGCCGTTGTTTTGTTATGTTACATTATAATAACTTATGACCAGGTAAAATATGTTTTCTAAGAAAAGCCTTCTAGTATAGAAAAATACGTAAAAACATCAATTGGTCACTGGGGCTAATCTCGATTGAGGGGGGCTTAGCGTCCCTCTAGTTGCGCCTATGAGTGGCGACTTGATTTCATAATAAATCAATTAAAGAAAATATATATATATAATATCAAACTGCTTTGTAAATCAGTAGTTGGTATTTTAACATAGATAAAAACAGATCATTTATAAAATTATTATTGAATCCATTATCGTTATCTTCATTAAATTTATCTTCATTAAATTTCAGAAGTGACTAAATAAGGAAACAAGTATACATTTCAACTATGTTTATTAATAAAGGAATAAATAAGAGCAAGTGTATGGAATGGCTGCACCTGGCATGGTGGTTTGAATCGTTGACCTTTATTCAACACCCACGACAAAATTTTTGTTTTTTATTTCATAAAGTTTGCTGTATATTACTTCGTCATTATTCATAATCATAACGGGGGGTATCACTTGAAGAATTTAATGTCGAATTTAATATAATTTTATAAATGTATTTAATATGGATGTAATGAGAGGACAGCCTAAGGTTTTTTTTATGTATTTTATTTAGTTATATTGCTTTAAAAGATGTATTTAAATTTATTATCACTTTTAATCTCTCTAGAGCATGAATTGTTTTCGGAAGTTTTATCGAGGTTGCAAATTTTTTAAAAAAATTCGCTACTGAGGAAAAGTTTTCGGAATAATAATTCAAGCGGTAAGAAAATTTGCCACCTAGTAAAATATTACACCAAAATTTTACATTTTTATTATGAATGAGAAACATTTGAAACACTGGATTCCATTGCGCCTTTGTTATTTTACGTTGGTATTTCGGCATCTGCAAAATTGCAAAATATTATAATCTAAGATATTTAAGACTGTATTTATGGGTTCATTTGAGGTTATGCTGAAACTCTGACGTGCTGACTTTTTTGGACCTCGGATTTGGATTTAGCGCCCCCAAAAACATATAGTAAACGTGGCCTGACCAATTTTTTGTGTGGCTGTGTTATTTACAACGCATTCTTAACATGGCGGCTACTCGTGCGCACTGCGCCTGATTAACCGAAAGTGGCAGATTTAGTTTTAAATTCTTTAAAACAATATAAAACATTTTTTTGCCTAAATTATATATATCAGTGTTAAGAGGACTTATTAAGCAATACATTAACGAACACGATTATCAAAAAATGTAAAAATGGAAATACTTACGTTTTATTTTTTTCGAAGCATCTACTCGTACACTACATACGTAAACAACAAAATGACCATTTTGGATAAGTAAAGTAAAGCGATCCTACTGACTCATATATCATAGTACACAGGCTTGGCAAGGGATGGCGCCTGAATACCGATTTCGAATTATATACCGCCGGTTATGGAAATAAAGACATGGGCACAATTAGCCGCCGCGCACGATTACCCGACTCTCCCCTATTACAATACGAGACGGAAAATGTTTCATTTCTAGTCGTCGAGAGATAAACTATAATCTCGAGA
Source organism: Polydrusus cervinus (assembly GCA_935413205.1). NCBI lineage: Eukaryota > Metazoa > Arthropoda > Insecta > Coleoptera > Curculionidae > Polydrusus > Polydrusus cervinus. The sequence continues at coordinate 53,430,972 of OW284514.1, forward strand.
CCGCAATGAAATTTTCCGTCGAAAATTATATACTATTTTATTTTCAACCATGATATTATGATTCAAGTAAACATTGAATATTTTTGCACGATAGACTTTTTTGAAATAATAAATTTTGTCGCACCTTTCATTTCCATTATTATTCGTTGTCGCCAGTTAAGAGCAGTTGTCGCTTAAACTTTTTTGAAAGTCAGGGTTTTTTTAAGAAAAATAATACAGATTAAAGATGTTCTCCTAGAGTGACGACGAGTTAATTAGCTGTACTCCACCTGATTTGAAAGAAGCAGCAAATAAGATTGAAGAAAGTCTGCTACCTACAAGAGGGTTTGAAAATTTCTGTAATACATAACAATGTCAATTAAACAATTAAGGTGTATAGTTAAAAATATGAATAAATAATGAATCGGATCGTTGCTGTGTTCTTATTTTACCCCGTTTTTATAAGACCTACTCGAAAATACCGGGCAAGAAAATGAGGATTGAAATGTATTAGGATGGAAACGTATTTTCCGTCCTAGGATGGAAAATGTGGATCGGAAGTAAGAAGACAGAAATGTGACATTTTCACATTTTTTAAAATACTTTGTTTGCTTTCTACAGATAAACAACAAACTAAATTATGTTTTATTTACACCAAGTAAAATTTGGTTAAAACAACACTTCAACAGTAAGCTAACGAGGTCCATAATACCTTAATTTGTCTGCTCCATTTTGGTTCAAAAACGGGTCCACACGTAGTCTTACCGACGTCGAGTTGTCTATAGCGACATTGGTCAGACGTCTCAATGCTAGTTGGGCGAATTTGGTCTAGGAAGTATTTCGGTAAAGAATTATATTCCCCCTCTTAAATTCAGAATTGATTTAATGCCCCATTCAGTTTATTATAAAATCCTAATAATTAATAAACGTAATAGAAGCGATATGGAAAAAGTTATGTTTACATAGAAAAAGCAAATTATAAACATTAAATTAAAGATGTAGACTAATCGCAAAAATACGAAATAGAATAATTTATTGAATATCGAAACTTTTTGGACGGTTTCCGTGTTTATGTGGGAGATCAATACAAGGTTAAATTGAGTGGATGTACCAGAAATACATATTTATGTTCAAAATTGTATAACTTAAAAGTTTATTTGTTATTTTTTCCTTTACTCTAAAGAGAAAATTGTAAAATTATAATCAGATGTCGAAGTGTTATTGTTCCTAGATAGCAAAGAGTTTGTCTCCCATTTCCGTCTGTCGTCTATGACGATGAATGACGAAAATTTGTATATTGGAAATTAGCCCTGTTCAAAACTTGGTATACTTAGTTCGGGTTTTATAATTCAAGCCGAGTCTTTAAAGGAGCTTATGGGCAATGGCTTTTGGCTAATATATCTGAATTTTTAGTATTTTGTAGATCTTGACATCCTAATTAAAATTAAGTGCCCTATAACTAGTTTTTGAGTTATGAGCTTTTAAAGTTGGGAACTTTTTACTTTGAGATTTTCTGCATTGTCTGGAGTTTTCACTTGTTTCTTAAAAACTATTAAATTTTTTATTTTTCTTTTTTGATGGAAAATTGGAGCCTAAGTTTTTTTTCACTTATATGGAAATAAAATATATAGAGGATTTTGAATAATAGACGGATTAAAAAATTAATATCTAATACTTAGAAATTATGAAAAAGGTACCGTAAACGGGGTTACTTTGCACTCAGTACGGTAACTTTGCACCAACGCTGTAAAATATTATTTTTGGTAGCACAGTGCTCCATCTTAATTTGATGCGTATACTAATGTCATGTGCAGAGAAAGAACACTGCACACTATTGACTCCAAAACTCTAAAAAAAGTTGACCAACTAAAAGACGTTGGAGTTCTTTTGGACAGCAGATGGTCGTCTCGCTCTTACTTTGATAATATTATAGCCGATGCGAACAGAATGTTAGGATTTATTATTAGAAGTTGTAAAGTTTTTAGAAACCCTAAAACATTCCTATCGCTCTATTTTGCTTTTGTTTACAGCAAAGTTTCGTTCGCTTCAGTTGTATGGAATTCCAATTACAAAGTACACACTAAAAGAATTGAAGGAATTCAAAATAAGTTTTTGACAATTAAAGCTGAGTGTACTCCCGAGACTGCTGCCCAAAAATTTAAAATATTACTTCTTGCCGCAAGGCGAAGCATTTCAGACCTATGTTTTATACGCAAACTTATTAACAATAAAATTGATTCGCCACCTCTGTTATCTTTTTTAAATTTTAATATCCCTGCAAGGGAGCTTAAAAATCAGGAATTATTTAATGTACCGTTCAGAAGAACAAATTTGCCTTTTAATTAGAATGCAGATTACTCCTAATAAGTATTGTAATGACATTGAAGCATTTTCTACCACATTTACAACATTCAAGTCGAAATTAAAACAAAGTGTTTTTCGCACATGTATTTACTAATATAATTAACTGACTTTTCTCTGAATTGTATATTTGTCATTTTTTTTAAATTTAGGATTAGTAAAAAAAACCCTATATTAATATCTTGTAAACAGCGGAAGCTTATTCTGGAACTCAGTTCTGTAGCCTCCTAAACTTGTATTAAATAAATAAATATACATATTTTTCAAACCGTCACATTCAAGGTCCTCCCCGACAGTCCCATCACATTCAATTTTATTTAGAATCGGTTCCTAAAATGTTGGTACAGTCTTGACTTTTAAGCGATAAAAAAACAATATTTTTTTAAATGTTTCCTTGTTGTGATTTTATTTTTTATGATCAGTTGCGTAAATTTCAAGACTGTCTTTCTTTATTCAAACCTGTCTCAACTGCAGTCCTTTAATTTTCAAGCCCGCCACAGTCAATCAGTAACATATAATTCTTTTTCTAAATATGACGTTCAAACTAAGTGAAAATTTAATATACAAATTTTACTAAGGGGTCCAGTGGCGTAGCCAGAGAATATGCTCGGGGGGGCTCACTGGGCGTGAGTAGGATATTTTTTTTCTAAAGAAATGGACAGTCGTGATTACATGTATTTCAGAATACTGTGCCTAGTGAAAAAGGCACAAAGCGCCGCAGGCGAAAAAAATTTCGGGGCCACGCCCAAAATTCGTTTAAAATTCACCTACCATCAAATTTCGAAAATTAAATTATTAAAATTTGTTTTTGTATTTCTTTTTTTAATTTTTTCCAATATTCCTGGCTCTTTATTAAAAAAAAACATTTTTATATTTGTAAAAAATATGAATATCAATCCAAAATATTAACATGAGACTTATGTATGACTTTAACCAGCGTTTTTCGGGCTCGGTTTTTCATGATTAAAAATAAAGTAAATATTGCTCACCACGCCAAAATTGATGATTTTTTCAGAAATCATGTATTTTAGGAGCGTAGATCTAAGAGCAGTTTTTGGTGCAAATGCTTAGGTTTTGAAATACTCCTTCTTAAGTGCCGTTTTGTATATTCATAATAAAGCATTCTCGTTTCTTCCCGCACTTTTTTTTTATTATAAATTATCACACTGAAGGGGTCCACAATATTGTGCAATGTGCTTTTAAATGATCTTTTAAGGGCTTCCCATACCAGCGCGTGAAACGCGGCATTGTTTCCTGGCTGATAAGCCAGATATAATATAGATATAATTGAAAATTTTATACATTAAATTTAATTTAAATTATTTTTTGAAGTTGTATAGCAGAGGTTGGGTAACTTTTAGGAAAACTCATATTTACATAAACCATTGTAAATCTGAGTATGGGTTTTTATTTTAAATAACTTTCCTTCATGATATTTTTCTTTATATTTAAAACTAATGGTACTTTACTCTTATCCAAAATTCAAATTGTTTCCCTACTCTATGGACACGGAACTTCAATATTTTGGTTTTCGGGCATACAGCAGAAAATTTTTCTTATATTGGGTCACTTATCTGCCAGTAACTTTATACATAAAATATAGTAGGTACTATAATCTATTTCAGAAAGGTGTAGAGTAAAAAAGCTCATTAGGTATGCAAAGGGTCTACAGAGTGACTCAACGAATATTTAAGCCACTTTCATCATTTGGTATTGATTTCATTGCAAAATTTATTATCTATTCACAAACACTGAAAATGGCGTGACAAAGACGTGCATTAGGCATATAGTATTAGGTACAATCATTTTTTATTAAACATTATAAAAAAAATACAAAATATAAAAAAAAAATTATTTATACAGAAATTAAATTATAAAAACTCATAATATTCTTCGCCATCTGAGGAACTGTCATCTCCTGTTGACGTTATAATTAACGAGTCGACGGTCCGATCGATCAGGTGATCAAGATCCCACATTTTCTCCTCTTCTTAAATGACAATATGGACTGCTTTTCGCCAGTTCTCTGGTATCACTTCCTTAATGTCTTGATCAAACAGTAGCCTAACGTCTTTCATGTTAAATGTCGTGTTGTGTCTTGCTACAAATCCTTTCGCTTACTCCCATATAAGTTCTATAGGATTTAGTTCGCAATGATATGGCGGTGTGCGCAGCACAGTTACACTATGTTTTTTAGCTATATCTTTCACCGCATATTTCATAAAACGATGTTTGTGTAAATTTGCTATAGCTAATAGTTCCTTCTTTATCAAATTATCTACTTTTTTTTCTTTGGTTAGTTATCATAAATAATTTAATGCACAAAATTTACCTGCGCCTATGGCCGACACCGAAATTGAGCCGAACTGGATGAAATTTTCCATTTTATTACCCTACACCTTTCTGAAATAGACTATAATAGGTACAATTAAATGAATACTTGTGATAAATTCTAAATAATTATGTTATAATATTAATTATGAAAGATTTATTTGTGGCAAAAAATATATTAAATAATGAAACAATCCAACACAAAATAAAATGGTGTATCAAAAAATTAAAAAATTTGTCAAACCCGACCACCCACGGATTAATTAGTTTTTTTTTCTGTGTATTTAGTAGGTAATGGTAATAGTTTATTTAGCTCGGCGGCTCGTCAGGTGAAGTAGGTGAAGTAGGTAAAGGGGCTCTTCACAAAAAAAAAATAAATAAAACCAGGAGGAAAGGTTTTCGACAATATTAAATATTAATGTACCAATTCAGCTACCATTTTAGCCCTTAAAAATATTTATGTTCAAATTAATAATATTAATTTAATCCGAATGTAGCTATGCATAATCGGGCCACCGTTAACTCCGATCGACAATAATTATAAGCACTCGTGCATTTTGGCGCGCCCCAACCGACCGTGTTCATTAGCTCAAAGCAAGTGAAAACCCAACGTCCAACATGGCCTTGATATTCACCGTTGCTAGGGTTACGTGACGTCAGTCACGCAAATAACTTGTAACAATTTGCATTATGATGAAGGGCAATTTAAAAATAGATCAGTCCTATGCACCATTGTTGTAGTATTGGTTCGCCTAACCTTAAGGTATTTATTTTGAGGCTTCGCGAAACTTACGGTTATAGATATCGTTTGTATGTGATTTACTGTGTGATTAAAAAGTTTTGTTTTTATTTTTCAGTTAATTCTTTAGTGTAGGTACCTACTTAGTTGTGTGTTTTAAAAATGAACCCAATTAATGACATAGTTTGTAATTTGTTGGAAACTCCATTCAGTCGTTGGGCAGATGAGGATAAGAGAGACGTTTTGTTACACGGGTTTTTAGTCAATGTTTGTTTAAGTACCCGCACTATACCTAGCTCTTCGCCATTTTTTTAGACCGCGAGCCACCACTGCTCAAAGTTTGAAACATTTTTTTATGTGTTTTTGAAATATTCGCCGCTATATGATATTTTTTTAATTTTCGCCCATCATCAATAAGCTAATGGGTATTCCATAATAACTTTTTTTCACTTTTGCTAAGGACCACTTTATTTTTTATTTAGTTACCCTGAATTTATGGTACAGACAGCACTAATATGGCTATACCTACTATTACCATAAGATGCCATAAGAAAGGTGTGAAGAGACAAGCCAGCAGCGCAGTGTCCCTGCATCATTACCGCTAAGAAACTCGCGGATGTGGGGGACGTAGAGGGGACCGAGATGGAAGCACTCTACTGGTCCACCCACGTGGTAATCGGCGGATCCACGCAACTTTTAACCCATGAACGGAGGTAAAATACTATAGTGTTAAAGGTGCAAAAATTTGTTAAATTAATAAAACATTATATTTTTAAAAATTTTGTGATCTTATTTTAAATATTCTTATATTACACTGGTCAACACTAATTATGTTGCCAACAATATTTGAACGATTTCTAGGTAATTTTGTGGTGCTGATTACGAATATAAAGTCCATTTTTCTGAATTGGCTCGAGTTTTTTGGATAATTAGCTAAATATTATAAAACAAAAAAAAATTAAAAATTTATAGAGCAGTAAGTAGCATTCGCTGAAAATTAGAATGTTTTCGAGAAATATACATGAATGATCAATAAAACCCATAATGATGTTCGGTATATCAACAAAAACACACAGTTGTCTAATTTAGACAACTAATCCGTAGGGAGAAAGCGCTGTTTATACGATTTTCTTTTGTATGTGTTGTCAGGAACATCACGTTGAAGACTCCAGCAATAGTCTGCCATCATATGCTTGTCCCATCTGCCCTGGTATCTTTCTTCCATCACTTTTAGATCCTGGTGGAATCCTTCGCCTTGTTCCTCACTTAAGTCCCCAAGATTGTCGGGAAATTTATCCAAGTGGCTGTGAAGAAAGTGTACTTTAATGCTCATATTAGTACCCAAGGTTTTAAAGTTCAATAACATCTGTTGCACCAGTTCCTCATAATTGTCCGCTTTGTGGTTACCCAAGAAGTTCTTAACCACCGAGACAAAGCTAGACCAAGCAGCAGCTTCAAGAGTCGTCATGTGATTTGTAAAATTAGAGTCCTTAATAAGTTTGCGAATTTGAGGACCATCAAAAATACCCGCTTTTAGCTTTCCATACTAAGCCTAGGAAACGATCTACAAATGTAGTTGAAGCAATCGCCATTTTTATTCAAAGCTTTAACAAATTGTTTCATTAGGCCTAACTTGATGTGGAGCGGTGGAAGAATGATTTTTTCCCGGTCCACTAATGGTTCGTTTATGACATTCGCTGTTCCTATAGTCATGTTTTGTGTTATTGGCCAGTTAACCCTATTCCAATGATCTTGTTTCGCCCTACTATCCCACAAGCAGATAAAGCAAGGGTGTTTTGTATACCCAGTTTGCTGCCCAAGCAAGAAGTTCGCCATTTTCAGATCCACACAAATAGAAAATTTATGCTCATCATAGCAGAGTTTCTGCAATACTAACTTAATGTTTGTATATTGTTCTTTAAGTTTTGTTGAGTGGGCTATAGGAAGCGAAGCATATCGGTTGCCATTGTGCAGCAACACACACTTTAAACTTCTACTGGAACTGTCTATGAACAGTCGCCAATCACCTGGGACAAATTGCATTCCCATGTGACGAAGAAGTCCGGGAATATTGTTACAATAAACAAGTTCGTCATTTTGACTAAAGTAAGGAACAAGTTCCACCTCTCGTATTCTATAAATTGTTATTTTTACATCTGACTTTAGACAGTTCTTTTCTTTTAACCTGGATGCCAGAAGTTCAGATGCTTGCTTTGATAGAGCGAGATCTCGTATCAGGTCATTCAGTTCTTCTTGGAAGAACTGCTGTGATGTTGAAGGTTGTCCCTCATATTCACTTCCACTACTACTACTACTACTTAAGTCCTGGTTCTCAATTTCTTCTACTTCTGAAAGCGGAAGATCTGGCAATGTGGTATATACTGGTACGGGGACCTCTTCGCTATGTGGCACAGGTCTCCTTGCAGATTCCAAATCAGGATATTCCCATTTGCGTTTCTTAAATCTATTAAAACCTTTTACATTCACCAAACAAAAATAACAATCGTCATGGTGGTTTTTCTGTTCTCTCCACACCATTGGCACACCAAATTTTAAATTCTTTCTCTCCTGATTTGTCCATTGTCGTAAAGATTCAACACAGGTTTTACACACTATATGAGGGGCCCAGGACTTATCTTGATCTCCAAGCACTACGCCAAAATAGGCCTGATAAGCTTGCCTTACAAAATCTGTAATATTTTTTCGTTGTTTCTCTACAATATATTCACCACAAATGTAGCAGAAGACATTGGGATTGTTCGAACAGTGTCTTCGAGAAGAACTCATTTCTGTAAAAAGCGAGCGTAATTTTGTATGTAAAATACGTACATATATAAGTCACATACACACCTTCCTTGTACTTGAAGTCTTTCTCATTTGTAGATTGACAAGATAAGCAAAAAAACATAATGACCACGACCCTACGCACTTAGTTTACTTGCTAGGCAGAACTGGAGCTAGTTACAATTAGACAAGTCTGTCTAGCCGCTCGGATGCACGCGAAGAAGCAAGTAAGCAAGTCTAGGATTGTCGAGAAAAGTAGAGTTTTCGCATATATCCTCTTAAAAACTACGCGTTATGGATAAATTTCTAAAAAATTGATGGTATGCACTATCTCAAAAACTAGAGCCAATTTGGAAAAACTACTTTTATTTTTAGATTCAGCAGACCTGAATTACCCTTAATTCGTTTAAAAATCGTAGGCAACAATTTTTTTTTTTAATTTGTTGGGCTGTGTTATAGATAATTGTACAGATAATCGAACATTTTTGTAATAAGTTGCTCACAAATATAGTACAGTATTCACAGTAGGTCTTAACTCATGCGTCATTGTTCAACGAAGCGACATCGTGATTTACAACTGCCTATCTTTCTTTATTATAATAATAAAGGTGAATAAAAATATAACCCACTGTCTTCCGGGCACTATTGTAAGTACAAGTTGCAGATTGATTTCACTATTTAATTTTATTATTTTTTAAGCCTTCCGACGTCATGGTTTTTTTTGATTGTCATTTTGATTGTTTTTTTACATTTTTGTTCCTTTAAAATTTACTTATTTATAAAAATAGTTCTTCTCGAAGCTTTTGTTCTAGTGATACATATTTATTTATTGTAAAGAATTCGAACTTTAATTAGCATGTCGCGGAAAAAATTACGGCGGTAGCTAAATGCCTCTAAATGAAGATATGCAAAAAAATTAAATATTAATGTATACTTTTCTGATAAAAATATTATGCAAAGTGCTTTTCAACGATCTATTAAGGTCCTTCCATAACAGCGTAAAACGTGGCATCGTTTCCTGGCTTGTCTAATTGAAAATTTAATACAAAAATTTTACGGGGTTCACAAGAACTTCTAGTTTGGCGGATGATACCTTAGTTTTTGTCAAAAAAAAACAACACTAATTTTAAAGTTTCCATTGTAGGTTCAAATTATATCGGCCGCCATGCAGGACATAAAAATAGAAATATTGCAGCTATTCATGTTAAATTATTATTTTCCATTAAAATTACAAACGATGCCGCGATATTACCTTTAAAATCGCCATTGACGCCGCGGCGCTTAATTCTCGTGAAATTAGTTTTATTATATTTTGTATAAAAAAAAATAATTTTATTTTCATCATCCGATAATTCCGATACAGGTACAACATGCGCGATGCGATGGAAATGTACGGTTTGTTCGTAATAACTCAAAATGTTTGTTCCCACAAGCAATCACGAACATGTTACCGACAGTTTGACATATCTCTAACCAATCTCAACACCCAGAAATCCGCGTCCGAGTCTATTGCGCAGAATCCCAGTCCGTGACAGCTGTGGAAACAAACCGATAGGCTACTATTTGCTCTTTAATGCATGGATAACATTGGTTTTGTACTAGACTAAAATGTTTGATTTAAAACTTTAAACATTTTTTAGGAACCCGTACAACGGGACATTAGGCACATTTATTAAAATATTTGTAAAAAAACCTTGTTTTGACCATATTTCTTTGATTTGATTCGTACGATGTTAATGACGTATAAGTTGTGACGAGAAATTACTCACTGTGAATACTGTAAAAGGTCTAAACAACTTATTATAAAAATATATTTTATCTACTTTCATTTAGTAATATTAATTTTACAGTTCTGTAAATCGTTTTGTAAGGGCATCTATTACAGCACTAGTGCTGTAATGGAAAAAAACCGGTTTTATTAAAATTTTGCTGTTAAATTTAGAAGAATAATTTATTATTAACAATTATAAAATTAATTACCAATTATTAATTAAAATATATCTTGATTTTTCTTGACTGAAATCATAGTTCTCAACATTGAATAGTGAGTCCATAGTGTAGATGGTTTCAGGGAGCGTTGCTTTACCCAAAAGGATTTTCTCAGACACCTCCTTTATTTTGTTAGCTGTGCACGAATCTTCAAACTTCTGATACTCCAACTCATACCGCGCCTTGGATTTTGTCGGAACTAAACTTGAGATCGCTTCGTTTGCTGCTGCTTCTATATCAGAGGGTAAACTTCCATCAGAATCGCTCATTTTGAAAAACGCTTTTTATATTTTTGAATTTGTTTGACAAAGTTTCGATAGTAACCATGCGAAACAGTAACTATGCGAAAGGTGACATAAAAATCTTGATTAGTTAACTTCATAGCAGGTGCATTTTTATTTTTTAAAATGCCTTTTGCCAAATATTTTTATTCATAAATAAAAGTAGATAAAATTTTGTACAATATTCTTGTTGTAAATTCATATTACTACACTCGATGTTTTATTAAACTCGGCTGACGCCTCTCGTTTGACAACTATAACATCTCGTGTTGTAATATGAATCTTTACAACACTTATATCGTAAAAAACTATTTTATATTTCAATTGAAGCCGTTTTTATACAGAAAAGTTCTTTTTATGAAAAAAAAATAGCCTCAGTAGTGTCTGGGTTAAGAGCTACTGACTAATATTTCTAAATTCTTCTAAAGTTAATAGCTTCATACGAAATTATGTCTATATATATTAAATTTGACCAAAAACATTGCGTTCTCTTGACCCGAATCCTGGCCATGTTTACTAATGTATTTTTAAAACTTTTTAAATTGGGACAAATATTAGAGAGTCTCATGAATATATTTTACAATACAATGAACTTTAATAGTAATTTAACCAACAAGTACATTAATAATGGCGATTAACGATCGAAATATTTTAACGCGTGAGCGTAGCGAACGCGTTAATGTTCGAGATCATTAATCGCATTTTAATATAAGAGTTGGTTACAATGTTTTTTCGTCGACCGTATTTTTTACTAAAGGGAAGAAAAACAGTTAACAACTTTTATTTTACAATCCAGATTTCACAATTCTACAAATACTAATGATAGCGGACGACGTTTTGGATTGACGTTTTATTATTTTGTTGATTTGTTTGCATGGCTGCCTTTAATTTTAATTACCAAAATCGTGCATTTACAGAAAATCATACATTAATAGGGGTCATTAATGAATGATTTTGGGAAATCGTGCATTTACAGAAAATCATGCATTAATAGGGGTCATTAATGAATGATTTTGGGAAATCGTGCATTTACAGAAAATCATGCATTAATAGGGGTCATTAATGAATGATTTTGGGAACGTTAATATCGGATGTAAATACACGGTCGACGGAAAAAACTATTTTTATGGTTTTTATTAGCTTAAACCAATCTTTTTCTTCATGAAAATAACTTTCCCATATATATCACCTTTATTAACGAAAAAAAAACTTAATAAAAGTAATTTTAAAACTTATCAAAAATGTAAACATTAACGTTGATATCAGCAACATAATATATAACTTGACTACGCTTATGAACATTATTTGCAAGAAATGTCATGCGAAGAATAAGGCTAGTTATCAATTCGAATAACACTTACGACATTACAAAGGTATTTAATGTATTTTCCGTCGACCGTGTATTTACATCCGATATTAACGTTGCCAAAATCATTCATTAATGACCCCTATTAATGCATAATTTTCTGTAAATGCACGATTTCCCAAAATCATTCATTAATGACCCCTATTAATGTATGATTTTCTGTAAATGCACGATTTCCCAAAATCATTCATTAATGACCCCTATTAATGCATGATTTTCTGTAAATGCACGATTTCCCAAAATCATTCATTAATGACCCCTATTAATGCATGATTTTCTGTAAATGCACGATTTTGGTAATTAAAATTAAAGGCAGCCATGCAAACAAATCAACAAAATAATAAAACGTCAATCCAAAACGTCGTCCGCTGTCATTAGTATTTGTAGAATTGTGAAATCTGGATTGTAAAATAAAAGTTGTTAACTGTTTTTCTTCACTTTAGTAAAAAGTACGGTCGACGAAAAAACATTGTAACAAACTCTTACATTAAAATGCGATTAATGATCTCGAACATTAACGCGTTCGCTACGCTCACGCGTTAAAATATTTCGACCATTAATCGCCATTATTAATGGACTTGTTGGTTAAATTACTATTAGGAGATTGATGTCATATTTCTATTTGCCTGTCGTTTTGTTATTGTGAATAATTTCGAAAACTAGCTACAGGGTATTTGTTCACTAAATAGGTTTCATACGACACTAATGCCCATATTTACAGTCGTTCCATGAGAAACGCCTTGAGATTTTACTTAAGGCAATTCTTAAGAAAAATCTCAAGAAGTCCTCAAGGGAAACATCATAACGTTATTTTTTCTACTCCCACATGGAAATTTGCTGTTTCCTTTACACTTAAATGGCGAGTAAAGTAGGCTATTCCAGTTAACTGTGCGGCAAAATTTCATATCCATCCTAGTTAGGTTATGAAACTGACCAATCACAGTATAGTCAATTACAGAGAAGCCAAATTTACATGTTGTAAATTCGACCATCTATAGGCGCAGACCCTTTGCGGGCCGCGGCCTCAGGATGGTCGCGCGTCTCTGATAAGTCCCAGTAGGACGAAACAACGAAAGGATTGAGATGTTAACGGAAGAAGACAGGGCATACCGCTGTTAGCAGTGTGTCTAAGGAACCATAAACTGCCATTCCCCACTGATAAGGTAAGGGGCAGCGGGTAATAGACAAAGGGGTGCACAGCGTGCAAACCCCGGACGCTCAGCGCCGTGGAGGTATATCAATAAACAATGTTGTTTACCGATAGGTACGTCCATCGGGTTTTGAGGTAACCACGGCAGGCCTGTCATTTAATTTCATGTTAACATTCCTTGCCTCACTTAAAATGAAATGTCAGGTCATCCTTGTTTCTGATTCTGGGTGCTTATCAGTGATTTGGCTTGGCAATGTGACACGTTCGATGTTCAGTTAGCAAAAAAAAATATGTCCGAAATTTAGTAGGTTTAAGAATGCAGGGAAGAATGTAAAATGTATTATCTCCCAACCCACGACATTCACGCCCTTGAGGGGTGTCGCATGATTAAGGATCGTAGTTCGGAACCCACGTTAAGCTGTAGGTCCCGTCGCAGTGGCAGTGGCAGCGAACGGAGAGGAAAAAATTACAAGAAAAAAGTTCTGAATATGATAAAGCCCTCTAGAGTTGTTCTAAAAATCAGTTCTTATACTTTGGCATAATATTGAATTTGCTATTTTTCCTTAAAACATTTTTTAAAAAAAATAGTTTTTTTCAAATAAAATATCTAATCTATATCCAATTTCTTAAAATATTTAAATAAGAAAACAAATCGGATATATGTAATATTAAAAATACGAAAAAACTGTTATTACAAAAGGATACAAAATGACTTACACCTAAAAAATATGTTTGATTCTACAGGGTTGCGCAAAAACATGGAATGAAAAATGTATTACTTTTTTAAACCATGCAAACACTCTATATTTAATAACATTTTTAAAATTCAGGGAATCATATCATGTAAAATTACTATAAGGTTTTCTATACCCAAAACGCACAATTAATAAGATGCTGAAATTTGAAAATGATATTCTTTATACTGCTTAACTTTCTACAGTTTATTTATATTACAAATTAAATAAAAACTTCTGTATTTTCTGTAGATTATAGTATGTAAACGTAATAATGTTTATAGGTCTGATGATGCTCAGACAGAGCGAGACATAATATGTAACCTTACTTGAATGAAAGTTGAATGAGGCCATGATTTTGCGTCTTTTTTATCCTTAAAAAAAACCGCTTGCACATTCCGGTCTTAGTTTTTTATTCTTAAAAAAAAACAATTAAAAACATGACGAGAAAGCTGCACGTTTAAGAACTTAAAGCGAGAAGGCATATACTTCATCCTATTAACCGCGTAATTATTTATTTGCTAGTCGTGCTACCGATTATATTGTTTTCTTTGTGTAGATAGAACTTAAATAGAAAAGAACAGATTAGAAACAGAACACCAGCCTCGAGAGATTAGTCAGGTCGGAGATGGATCCAATCGTGTCGTATGAAGGCTGTCCCGGGTTACCCATTTACCGGTTTGGTTGTGACGTCAGTACTTCTTCTGCGTGTTTTTATTGGACAGCTTATTCTGTCTAACTATTTTCTCAGTAAATAATTGAAGAATTTAAATACTGAAAACTACGAAGGCGTAGAGGGGTCATGTAGTTTTTTTTTCTTAAATTCCGACTTTAAACTCGGAATTTTACAAGTTCCGACTTTAAACTCGGAATATTACTAGTTTTTTTCTTAAATTCCGAGTAAACTCGGAAATTTAGTAAAATTCCGAGTTTAAAGTCGGAATTTAAAAAAAAAAGTACATGGCCTCTCTACGCCTGCGTAGAAAACGTAGAAAATAGGGTCAAAATTAAAATTTAGTGGAAAAGCCCATTGTTGAAATATATTATTTTCAATAGGTTCTGATTAAGGATGTCATCTAGAAGTTTTTACTGTTTAATAAGGAATGAAAGACGAGTTGACTACTGCCCTTATTCAGCCCGCCCTGAATGAAATCCTACACATTCTCAATCTATTTACGTGATTAATACAGTAAATTGAAGCATGCATGCCGGGCAACACTATATTTCTAAAGTTTAATGTGTCCAAAAAAGAATATTTCAAAATTTAGAAAAATTTTATGCGTCTGTACAGAAAAATTTTTCGTAAAAAGTGTGTATTAAAAAAAAAAGAGCGTCGAAGAATTTTTTTTTAAAGTTATATTATAAGCCTTTAAGTCATGACAGTCTAAAGTTACAGGATGAAACTATGTATGTGATATATTATGCCTTAGTTGTGTTTAAGTGTTAAAATGATTTGCGTTATAAAAATATAAAAATTTTGGATCTACCTATATACCCACGAGTGCTCGCCAATGTTACCAGGATGATTTAAGGACTCAATATACCAGCTACCATGGATTACTCTATAAGATATCCTAGGTAAGTTCTAGGGTTAGTACATGAACTTTATTTTTTGGCAACAGCCAGTTCTTGCCAGCCACCAAAATCCATTTCATATTTCAAACGCGAATTTATCTGAAACTACACAACAAACTTCTTGTTTTATATTCAGCGGGAAATATCATTTTTTTTAGCGAACCGAAATTCTGGTTTCCGGGGTAAATGAATACCCGACATATTAACGCTTGAAAATTCTAAGAGCAGGACTTTATTGGTTAGCAAAAACTAGCTATTGTTAATCAACCCTAAACATTATTATACTAGGTGATTCATTAAGGGTGACGAGCGGGCATATCTCGGAAACTACGGGGCATAGAAATTCAGGAATAAAAAAATTTATAACTAAAGTAGCCTAGAGGAAATCCTGGAAATAATTTTTAAGTTGCGCATTTTGCCGCAAGAGGGCGTAATTGAAAAGTAAATTATAAAAGTTTACATAGGTATCTCCGAAAATTCCATATTAAGGTATATCTTTGATAACACCATTAAAAAGCTTGGACAATTTTGCATCATTTTGGTCTTAAGCTCATTGGCGTACCGACTTTAATAAAGAACGGTGTGTCTGAGGAAAAAAACGCAAGATACCATTTTAATGCAGAATTGACCAGGCTAATCCGAAATAATATCCACATGGAAAAATATCAGTGGCGTACCACTGTTTTTCTAAAAAATATTCTTTATTTAAATTTTTAAAAATTATTCTATTGGCGATAACGCTGAAACGAACGGAGATATCGAGCTGCGGTTTTAATATTTTTTCTAGCAAATTTCATCTACTTTTTATTATGGTATCATAATTATACTGTATGATTTATTTTTTCGGAGTAAAATCAAAAAATGTGTTATTATTTAAAATTGCGCCCTCTAGCATTTTTTTTGAGAACTATTATGGACAACTAAATACGATTGGTGAAAGTACATACATTTCTCTTCCAAACAGTATTTAGTTTGCTAAAATCGGATAAGTCGTTTATAAGTTACAGCGATTTAACTGATTACTCTTTCAACAGCTTTCCCCCCTCTTATTAAAGTCGGTACGCCAATGAGCATAGGACGAAAATGATGCATAATTGTCCAAGCTGTCCGGGGTTATTTGGCTAATTTCGTGTATAATTCGTTGCCTAAGTTTCTCTAACAATAGAAGAATCAATTATTGCTACATAGCCAGTTTTTTTTCTAGATTTCTGAAATGCAAAAGTAATTAGGGGGTCGTATTTCCTTTTTTATTCCTTTTCCAACGAGCATCATAATATCTACCTTTATTCAGTATCAGTATTCACCTGAACATGACTGGAAATACTTCCCAGTTGAAAAGTTGTGATGTAAAACAAATAAAGAAGATACAAGTTCAAAACTCTTCTATCACCTACCTTTACATTTGAGAAAAAAAAGTTGGGGGTGGTTTCTAATCCAAGAAGAAGGGTAAATTTCATGAAGAAACCAAAAAAGTATGCCAAGGCTTCCTGAAATGAAAAGTATTTTTTTTTTGTATTAAGCGTAGTTTATTTTCTATTGCCTAGCGCTTTCGGCCTACTGAAAGGCCATCTTCAGAGCTTAGGTTTCGTCAAATATTGATCAGGAAACAAGAAACATTTTCAAAATGAAAAGAAAATTTATAAACAAATTCTCAATGTGTTGGTTTCGATTTTTAAAAATTGTTTCAAGAAAATTGTGTTTTATGAACATTTTTTGTTAGAACAACTGGATTACCTTATTAAATGCTTCATTTAATTAGTCGATAAGTTGTTTCGATTTTTTAATACAGGGTTTTACAAATACCATGCATTAGCAATATTAGCATTGATATTTTTGTAACTATATAAGAGATAGGAAGTTGGTTAAATAGAGGCAAAAATGCATATTTCAATCCTGAACAATTCTGGATGGATTTTTAAGTCCAAAATGTATAATTAATACTTGTGTCGTTAAATTATGAAGGGGGACGGGAAATTAAAAATATTAAAATAAAATTTCATGTTTACTCAAATAAGCCAATTTAATGATGGTTTTGAAAAAACGAAACGTTGGATTAAAAATCTAATTATACCAACTTGTAGAGGAAAAAAAGTGGTAATGAGAATATAAACTTGATTTTAACATATCTCTTCAAATAGAATCAGAAAAACATAAATACGAATTTGCAAAAACTCCATTTTGTCCAAATATCGTCGGAAGTATTCGGAGTTTTTTAAATTTGAAAACACGATATTGCAGAATTTAATAAGGCCCAACTTTTTTCAAATTTAACCATCTATACGCATTCTATTATTGGACACTACAGCATACTAAAATTTTAAATAAATGGGCTGATGGCTTTTATCTGTTTGTGTGTGCTTTTACTATGGTAATTACCGTTTAATTAAGAATTAAGAGGTTTTATTTATACAAAATTAACGATTAAGCGGTACATTTAAAACAAAATCCGAAAAAATCGATTGTTTTAATTTTATTAATAAGTGTCACACTCGGTCCCACATTCAGAATTCTTGTCAAAACGTTATAATAACCCAATGATGCTATGCAGTTTTGTATGGTCATCTTCGTGGGTTTAACACACAAAAACTAACATAAAGTCAAAAAATATGCATAAACTCGAGGCCATAATTAACTTTTAAATGCGATTATTCTTTCTCAGTCGTGAATAGCAATAATATTATCCTTAATAGGAAATACCAAATAATTCTGCTGACGGCTTTAATGTAGATTTACTTAATATAGGTGTGACATAAAAGTTCCTTGTTTTGTTAAAAAGTAATGGTTTTTACACCTTAATGTTCCATTAAAAGTAAATGTAAGATGGGGAGAAAAATTAAAAACGCAAATAATAAAAATAATACATCACAAAGTATCCGTGAAAAAGCCGTCATCACGTGGTATTTTTTATTTTTAGTGTTATTATAAACCATTATTACTTAAGAATCCTTCAGACCACTGTGTTACGGTGGTGACGGTTGGGCTGCGATATCACAGAAGGCGGACAGCTGTCGCACAACAATCTACAGCCCAACAGCAACAAGGAGGTTAAGTACCTCGACAAAGGAGTTAAACAAGACAACCAACTTCACCTGCCGAAGGTGCTGAGCGACACTGTCAGTCAGCTCTTATTCCAGGGGTCCCAGATCTCACGATTTGTCTTGAGATCTCCCGATATCATACCTAATGTCTGTTTAAATGTTGGAGACAATGACGTTTCTTGAACGGCAGTAGAGTTTTGGACTTGCATACCAGCTGAAACGTAGTGATTCTAAGCAAATAAAGACAATGCAAGTCCAAAACTCTACTGCCGATCCAATCATACCTAATCTAACGATAAATAATGTAAACCTCACAATTTTTTAAATTTAAGTAACTTCGTTACCAAAAAATAAAATTCTTGTTATTTCATGTGAAACCCGTGCCAAAGACCTAGTGTGTTTATAACGCTGGAAAGTGGATCTTTTTTGTATAAGTCATTTTTGATCCGAGGAGTGAAGGTTTGGTTGACGCAGGAAGAGGACGTTTTAGGATGGGGTTTTAGAGGTTTTAAAAGCGAAAATTGACGTGGAGTATTGGCATTTACTGTAAGCCGTGCTAAAAAAAGAGTGGTTCTATCAAAAAAAGGGAGATCTCACGATTTTTTTCCGAGAAGCTGGCTCAAATTCAGGCAGAATAACCTAGAGGCGCATGAAATGGATAGTATCCAACATTGAAAATTTGAAAATTAGTGAATAAAGGTGTTATTAATATACGTAACTGGGGGGGGGGATAAAGACAATAATAAGAGTTCTCACGTCACTTTAAATATGGACCATATTTGCAAAATTTTTCAATTTGTCACGTCATTCTACACACGCTGTAAAGTATAAACTAAAAAAATAAAATAAAAATTGCTAAATAATTTTTTCGTTTTCAATCTGTGAGTAACATGGATTACTGAGAAAGATTATTCAGTTTCCGATATAATTTTTGCCAATTTCGACGCAGCCACACTGCCACAGTCGTTAGCTGCGGTAATATAAATGAA
Source organism: Polydrusus cervinus (assembly GCA_935413205.1). Lineage (NCBI taxonomy): Eukaryota > Metazoa > Arthropoda > Insecta > Coleoptera > Curculionidae > Polydrusus > Polydrusus cervinus. Next base: position 53,450,288 of record OW284514.1, read on the forward strand.
ATTAGTACTATATTATAGCAGTTGTCCATGGTATTGGTGACATTTTGCAAACCAACAAAATCCCTCTAAACGCTATTTCAAACGTGATTTTCTCGGCATTCACACAAACAATTTTGTAGAAACCTGTTTCATATTCAGCGGCAATTAATATTTCCAGCGCGTCGAGAATCCGGTTTCAGGTATCAGCCAGTGCGAAGATTTTTACGGCCTGAAAAATCAATTAGCGGGATTTTGTTGGCTTGCAAAATGTCACCAATATGTTAACAATATTAGATTCAAAGGTATTTAAAGGATATTTATTTTCAACTGGCATAGTATACAATATCAATACCATAACCTAACCACAAGTACAGTAGTACAAATTATTTATCGAATTAAACTATCGATTTATGAATTGAGTTCGTATCAAATCAGATTGGAGACACCCTGTATTTGTATTCTACCTTTACATACCGACACCTTTATTAATTCTTTAACTATAAGTATGGTGATTTGATGCTTCCTACGCATTTTCTGTTATAACACATATTTATTAAATAAACCTGCTATATTTGAGAGAAAACGTTAGATTTCTCTTTGAATGTCATTGTTTAATAATTAATATGCATTTTTACATGCCAATATATTTATATGAGCTTTTATGCTTCATTGATGAAATTATACGTTAATTAAAACACCTGTTTTTATTGTATCCAAGGAAAAAACTAGTTTTGGTCATACCTACAGGGTAAGTATAAAGGGTATCAAAAAAGTCTGGAATATTACGAACAGGAACGACGAAATAGTTTATATAAATGTACAGGCCGAGTCAGAAAAAATACAAATTTTGTATTTTCCTCGAAAGCGAACGTATTCATGAACTTTTTTTAAAATATATTGGCGTTTAAGGCTGGATTTATAAATTATAGCTGGCGTGAGCGTTCATTTTTGACGTTCGTAGACGGCATTTATAGACTTGGAGTTGGCGTCGGCGTCGTTCCTATTCGATCTGCAGTTAATATTATTAAGACTATGGCCTTCTAGAATTTTACGAAGAGTGAGTTAGAAACTATAATAGGCCAATTCATATTAAAAGAGTGGGGAAATTTTGACGTTTACCAGGTAGATGACGTAGGTCGCCGCCTGCTGCTACTCGTTGAGTAAAGATACAAACCGACTGTTTAGCCATTAAATAAACCAAAGTGGTAGTTCCATTTTGACGTTTTCGTCAAGTTGTGTTTTTTAAAATAATTTACGGACTTTTAATTCTTAAAGCAACGAAACCCACACACACACTTTAGAGCAATATTCAATACTTATTATACTATTTTTAATTTCAATATCTTACACAAACTAACGGGTGAATGGTGAATTTAAATAAAAACTAAACTGTTTAGTTTAGAACCCGGTCCTGTCAAATGTTTACAACTAGAACGAAATTTCCGAGATGCGCAAACTCGACCGGACCCTAATCACCTGTCTACGTAGGGACATCAGCAACTTATGGTATTAGCAATATAGTGTTTGGAATACGGCCGTGCGGAAGTCGCTGATTTTACGTGATCGTATGACAGGTGATGCCGCAGAGAATTTGATACCGCGCCACAACCGAACGCATTAAAATGATGGCGCATGGGCATCGATTTCAGGTAACGAAGGGGATAAGAGAGTGGCAGGCAGTGTTGCCAATCATCTTTAATTGTCAGTAGATATACCAAATTTATTTATTGTTTCCCGATGAATTTAGTAATAAACATGATGAAATAAGATTATCGAATTTGTGGCCAGGGGCAGTTGGGCCTCAGCCACGCGGCCTCAAGGAGGAGCCGTCACTGAATGATTTTTGTTCATAAGAAAAACACTAATGCGAGATTGACGAAGGATTGATATTATTCAGGACGGTCATGCCGACTGATAGTGTAATGTTTGCTTACCTTTGTTTAGAAAAACAGGAAGTACGAATAGACAGGAAGGCAGTGGAAGACATAAAATTCGTACGAGGAATTTAAAATACTCAGTTTGCCCGTCCATCCACCAATAAATAAAAAATGGCGCCCTTGGCAGAATGTATTAAATTTAAACTTTACATTAGAATTATTTCGGTCTATAATGGCCCGTAATAGCAGAGTACCTTAAAAACTATTAACATAATTGAAGCGGTTATTGTATGAAGGAAACAAGTCCGTGCTACCTACTTTTGAGAAAACTGAAAAAAACCAACTAGTTTCTAAACTTGAAAACCTATTAGTTTATGGTTTATAGATAAAATGTAGAAATGGAGTACCAGAATGATATGCGACAAAGCCAAATGGATTTTGAAAAATACTAAGCTTAGGAGGGTGTTTTATAAGACGTGGACTTGTTTCCTTTATATAATAAATGAATAAAGATAAAATAAGAATGCTGCTGCTTTACTTTTAATTTTTTTTTCATAAAGATATAGGTTGAATGTTATAAAAAAAACCTAGCCTACATCTTGAAAGTCAAAAAAATTCTTCAGAATCATATTCCCTGTTTGTTTTTGGCCATTCCCTAAACTGTTGAAAAAATTCTTGTTCTTCATCAGGAATGTATGGTAAAAGTTTCATAAGATCCTCCAGTTTTTTGGCCTTAATTGGTACCTTTTTTTCATAAGCCCTTACATTTGGAAAGGGAGGAGCTGCAACGTTTTTTGATAAATGAAACTTGAACAAGGTAATGTCATCTATGAACTCCCTTGCTACTATAAAACCTGGACTGTCACTTGCATAAGTTAAATGTTTATATTTTGCTATGCTTGTTTATATTCACAAAATAATTTCTATGAACAGAACACTCACACCTTCAACTGAAGTAATGATAATAAAATAACCGTCAAACCGTAAACAAAACGCAAGTAGCGACGCCAGCGCCACCAAAATGGGTGTATAAAGGTAACAAGTCCCAGACTAGTTCCCTTTATACACTCAACGAAATTTCTTCCCATAAATTTCGCGTAATGCAAGCGGGAGAAGTTTATAGACTCAGTGATCCGTTGATTTCCATTTTACAAAATATATATCTTAGTTTAATTTTGTAGAAATGTGGACTTGTTTCCTTTATACAATAACCGCTTTAATTCTAAACCTGGTATCATCATTTTTAACCCACTATTACACGATCTGCACTCACTGTTAGAAGTGAGTAAACATGGCGAGTTTAAAGATATTTGCGTTCCGGACGGGAAAAAATCCAGAAATAGTTCAGAATTCTACAAAAATAAAATAGTGATAAATTGGACCAGGCAGCGGTAGAAGCTACTTTTAGGCGAATTTTAAATGCATAATATAAAAAGAAAACACAGTGTCGCAGCTACTTTTTTTACACGAAATTTCGCACATATTTGTCAATAAACAAATATATTATTAAATAATCATAACAAGCGAATTATTCGGGGTGATCAACTAAAGATGTCGAGCAGCTATATCTCCAAAACCATACATGTATTAAGAAATTGGAGCAAAGAAATTCACTGTAAAATATTAAAATTCTGCCGATAGGACATTGGCATAGCCACGTGATGAAGGGGGAACAAGGGGGAAAGGGTACCTCTTAACGTTAAACATTATAAATCGCATTTCGCATATAATCGAAATTCCATACCTGCAAGAAGTTGGTGACCAAAATATTTTTAGGTTAGCTAGAGGTGACTTCTGGTAAAAAAGTTGAAATTCGATAATTTTCATAAAAATATATTTTTTTGTAACTCTTGAGAAAAATGTAAGCGTATATCTCAAGAAAAAGAGCAATTTTGATGCTCCAGTGTAATTTAAAGAGCAAATTACTTGAATAAACAATGTTGAAACAGAATGATAAAAATATTATGTTTGGTGCTAGCAAAATTTAAAAAAATATTAATCTAACAATTATTAAAAACTCAGTAATTATAATAATTTCTGTCGATTCTCTTTGTTTTAGAATTAAAATTGACGAAAAAAAAAACAATCCAAATCGATGAAAAGTGTTTGTTTCCCTAAATGATATAGCGAGACGAGTCTAGGGATGGAAATAAATACTTTTCATTTTAAAATTGCTTCGGAGCTTTGTACCAAGAGTACGGGTAGCGCACTACCTGGTGCAGCAAATAAGAATGTGAGTTTTTAAATAAATCAGATTAAATATATATATTCAGCCTTATGCAGTAAGTACTTACATTGACTTTGAAGTCAATGTTGAAATAATTCCAATAAAAATTGACTAAAAAAATTAGTATGTCAAACTGACAATTCATACAGGTAGCTAGTTTTATAATATATTAAATAAAAAAATACAAAAATATACAAAATATACACATAGAAACTAAAAGCAGTAGTTACTTTATTATATTATTCTTTGCGCTTCCTAAAAAAACGTTTTCCTTTTTCGGAAAAGCTTCTTTTGGTTGTTTTTCTGTCATATTCAGCTAAAGATCTCTTCCCAATGTCCAACAGTAATCGGCCATCATTTTTGTGTCCCAGCGCCCCTGGTATCTTTTTTTCATCTCTATTATATCTTGATGAAATCTTTCACCTTGCTCTACACTCACGTCCCCAAGATTTTCCGGGAAATAGTCCAAATGAGAATGTAAAAACTGAATTTTTATGCTCACACTGCAACCAAGAATCTTGAATTTTTCCAGCATATTTTTAACGATCTCAACATAGTTTGTGTCTTTATAATTCTCTAGAAGTTTATGTACAACTTCTTTAAAAGCAAGAAAGGCATTTTGAAAGTCCCAAATCTCTTACTAAATCATTCAGTTCGGCTTGTGAAAATAGTTGAGGTTGGTCTTGACCTGAGGTTGAGTCCATAGCCTGTAGGGAGCCGGAAGTTGAGGAGTTTTCAGTATCTTCTTTTAGTACTTTGGGGGGTATGGGTATAGGTACAGTATCACTGTGAGGAACTGGTCTGATAGCTGATTTAATATTGTTTCGGTACAAAATATGTTTCAAAGTTTTTCTATTATGCCCCTTAATATCACAAAGACAAAAGTAGCAATCATCATGGTGATTTTGCGGTTCTCTCCAAACCATCGGTATTTCAAAAGAAAGGCTTTTTCTATTCCCTTTGGCCAAATGTCTTAAACCTTTTTCACATACCTTGCAATCAACATGCGATGCCCAATTTTATCTTGATATCCTAATTTGATTTTGAAATAAGCATAATATACATATTTTACAAATTCACCAATTGATCTCTAAAACTTTTTTTAATGACATTAAAATGTATTTTTTGTTTGGAGTGATAAACTTAAAACCCTTCTTCTTCGCATTACTAATAAAGTTAAGGCATAATAAATATAATTTAGCAGGTCAAAATTCCCGAAGTCCAAACTACAATAAATTTAGCAATTAATACATCATTACTTTTTTTTACCTCAATTTATGATAGCCTACTTAATAAATTTCTTGAAAAGCACCACAGAAAATTTTTAAATTTTATTAAAACACTATTATAAAAAAATTTTATATTATTTTTTCTTTAAAAAAAAAAAAAAATTCTGTTGGTGATAGAGACCAATTGTATTTTAATTAGTTATTTCTATATAAAAACTGACCTTAACAAGCAAAAATCACATCATCACAAATTTTATGCAGGCCTGTGACTATTGACATCATTTCAAGTTCGCTACCGGGCAAGTTTTCGTTTACGTTAGAATTCTTGACTTTTGTCAACCTTGACTTGAAATGTATTTCAATTTTTCCCTTAGTAAAAGAACAATGTATAAGGGCACTTGACTTAATTTTAAGTTTCTTGAAAACTAATATTTCAATTATTGATTAGAGTGCCTTCCTGCATCATAAGGCCGCTTTACAGTTTGCAATTTTTCTTTCACGCAAGTTGTCTTGCAGCAATTAATATTGCGACAATAAAAATTTCACTTTGTTTTACAGCGTGCAATGACTTGCCAAGGTCGTAGGCGATATACCCCTCGCCAACCTTTAACATAAAAAGACATTCGGTAAGGAGTAACCGGCGCTTTTTTGTGCATTCATTTTAACATAACATCATAACAAGACACAAAAACAAACCAACAAAAACAAAACGTACCCACTATAGGTTAGAAAGAACATAAACAAATGTCCGCGATTTTCATATTAAGGTTGGTGTCAAATAAATCACCAAAAAATCACCAGAATTGCGCTTGCAATGGCAATAAAAATAGGGTCAGAGTTATATACTCCTGGGCAATCTTTTCTTGCGTGAAAGAAAAATTGCAAACTGTAAAGCGGCCTATACCAAACCAACATTTTTATTGAAATCTGTCAAATGTCGTTTTTATGTCATAATTTCAACCTTGACATCAAGTCAATGTACTTACTGCATAGGGCTGATTTACCTTATGTAAAGGAAAACGTTTTTAAGGAGCTTTGTCAATAAATTTCCTAATTTATGCCGGGCTCAAAGTGGAAGTTATTTGCATGAAATCCTTCATATTTTCATTTTAAAAACGCTCCTATTTGCCCTGTTTTTCCAGGTCACCGTCATGGTTTATTCTCAACATAGATTTAATTATTGAATAGAATGACCATAATGAAGATGGTTTGTATTTTGCACTTAATTCAGCAAAATAGGCCAGCAGAATATTTTCGATAAATGAATTTGCGTTTTTTCGAAGAGGTCATTCGTTCAAGGTTGTAATAATTTTTAATATAAATGGATTTCGATGTTTTCGATATTAATAATAATAATAATAATAATAATAATAATAATAATAATAATAATAATAATAATAATAATAATAATAATAATTTTTATTTCCAAAGTGACATAACAATATGTATGGAATCCGTCAATAAAATGCATCAAGTGTAAATAACGCAATCACAAACAAGCAACAATTTTAAAAAAAACATTAAATATAAAAATATAAAACACCGATTTATAGGTTCATACCTTACCATGCCAAACCATATACCATTCATATTATAAAACTCTCGATTAATCAAAAAACTTTTGAGTAGATTTTTAAATGTTTTTAAGGTAGATGTTGTTGATTCAGATAGTTGTGTAATTTGTGGAAGTGTACAAGTAAAAGACTTCATTTTCAACCATCTCAATATAAATACACAAGCACTACGAATTTGACACTGACACTTTGAGTTTGTGTCTCCAGATATTATTTAATTTGAGAAATTATAAACCACAATCATAATACTTACATTATATACTAGTCGTAGATAAAATCTATTTGGAATATGATGCTGTTAACGTCTTGATGCCATTATTATTGAAAACTACTCGGAGTATCGTTTTTAGTTAAATGTTGAAATGATTGGGTGATTTGTGCAGCATAGCAAAAAATATCAAAATTTTATTGGCTGTTGGAACTCTCAAAAAATTTTCACCGAAATCAAGTGAAAATTAGATTCTAGTTCTAGACTAAAGAAAATAGTTTTGAAAACGAAAAGTTAATAACTTCACAGTTCTATTTTTCATTCACCTTTACCTTATCTTACAAGAGTAAAGGCATAAGGAATCTATATCACGGCATAATTTGAAGACTTTATTTTTGATCCCACGATATTTTATTAAATAACACTTTCAATCTTCCCTGTTTTTGGACCGTCGCCTGAAGGATAAATGATAGTTCTACAATGTTGTTTATTTAATTTTCTTTAAACATTTTTTATATATTTTAAATAACAACAAAGTCATTGCACTTGGCAGCTTTAAAGGACCGCCGTGTGTGTATGTTGAAAATGTATTCCACTTTATATTAAAAATATAGATTGTGGTTAGGACATAGTAAATTTTCTAAAAATAAAGGCCTTGCCTTTACGCCAGCACTGCGATCAAGAGCCGGCAACCTAAGAACACCCGTACGGGTTAATAATAACTCGGAAACGAGCACCTAGTGCCGAATAAGGTTCAATCTCGGGTTTCACGACGGCCAAATTCAGAATAAACCAGGAGACGGCGGGAGAGGCGTCCCGACGCCCGAAATAACTAGCCGCGACGCCAATATCGGCCTTGTACGGCCAGTACGCGCGGGCTTTTCGGCTTTTACTGAGTTTTTAGACTTTTATTGTTGATACCATTAGAAATGCAACAGTTTTTCCTGTTCATTTTTTTAAACATCTCTGATTCATGTATTTTTTTTATACTTGAATAACATTTTATTACTCGTATACAATGAATGAATTTAGGTAGTTATTTTTAGGACATCATAGAAATTTTTTTTAAGTGACAGTGTTATTTTAAATTATTGGATGTGCAATCTGTGATATTAGAAATAAGGTTGAACTATGATTCAAAGTAAGTGTAATTAAAAATAAAGTGTATCTAGTAAAGGGTCATGTATATGGTTAAATGGCTCAAAAGTATTTGTTTAAGAATCTTAAAAGATGTTTGACCTGTTTTAATAAAAATGTTCTTTTCTACCTACACACATGCATAAAGTATCACTTTATACTATCACATATATTTTTTAATTCTAATCATGTTCTGGATTTGTGGGACTTGGGAACTTTTGATTAGATATCGGACGTTGAAAGTGAAACGTTACAAATAAAAAAAAATCAAGTTAAGAGCCTTTCATATCAGCGTGAAACGCGGCATCGTTTTCTGGCTTGTCTAATTGAAGATTTAAAACAAACATTTTAGGGGTTTATAAGAACTTCCATTTTGGCGGATTATACCTTATTAAAAAAAAAATTATTTTGACTTTTCAATAATTATACTTAAGTTGGCTATATATGGGAAACTTTTTTATTATTAACTTTACGAAAAAAAGTTATTCTTTATAAAAAGTTCTGCATAGCCCAAAACCTTAAACGCAACCATCAGATGTTCAATTTTTTTAGTCGTTTACGAGGTTTGTCAAAAAATTTGAATTTTGCCCAGGAGTAAAGTAGGTACCTTTATTTTAGACAATATCGAAAACTATAATTATGAAAAGTTGTTCGGTATGCAAAACTATGTTCTATTATGCAATTACATTAAAAAATATTTTTTTATTTTCACAAATTTTGTCTCAAATTAGATACCGATAATTTTGTAAAAATAAAAAAAATATTTTTTAGGGTAATTGTATATTAGAACATAGTTTTTCATACTGAACAACTTTTCATAATTATAGTTTTCGATATTGGCAAAAATAAAGGTACCTACTATACTCTTGGTCAAAATTCATATTTTTTAACAAACTGAAAACATTTAACATCTGATGATTGCATTTTAGGTTTTGGACCATGCAGAAGTTTTTAAGAGGAATAACTTTTTTTCGTAAAGTTAATAATAAAAAAGTTTCCCATATTATGTAGCCAACTTTAGTAGAGACACTGTAGGGTCAAATTATATCATTCGTCATGTAGAACATAAAAATAGAAATATTGCGGCTATTCTATGTTAATTTCCTATTTTACATTAAAATTACAAACGATGCGCCGATATTATCTTCAAAATCTCCACTGACGCCGTGCCACTTAATTCTCGTAAAATTTGTTTTAATAATATTTTGCATATAAAAAAACAAATTTCATTGGCTTTGCCAGACGCAGGTACAATATGCAGCATGTGGTGGAAATGCACTATTTGTTCGTGATGACTCATCGACTACAGTTTGCTCCTATCAATAGGTACTTCTAATCCTAATAAAATAAAGATATTACTGTAGAATAGTATTAAGAATCATATTTTATTACTGTATTAATAATTATTTTAGTATTGACATCAGTAATACTGATTGAATGCCTAGTACTTATAGTGTCCCACCGGGAACCGAATCGATCTATATATAGAAAACTATACATAGGAAAATTTTGAATTTGACAGTATGCTGTCGGCTGTAAAATATTTTCATGATGGTGGCACTTCCGGTTATACCGGAAGTAAGTGTCAACTTGCTTATTTTAAATGGGACATCCTATATATTATTACAGTTTTGCATTGTACGCAAGATTCTAGGCAGATTTTGTATACCATGTCCTATACCTATGTCTAAACGTTTTTTGCATATTTAAATTTTTATGTCAAAAATGACGTTTGCAAGCCTTAGAATAATTATCAATTTTTTCTATAAAGAAGCCTTATTTATTTAATTTAAGTGGGATTCCTTGTTATAAAGGACCTGCTTTAATAGATTTTTTATAATATTTTGATAACTATTAATACAGGGTGTTTAAAATATAAAAAAGTCTAGATTTTCAAACGGAAACACCCAAATTTTATAATTATTTCTTATTTAGCATTAAAAATAAGGGTAAGTTTGTGTAAGGTTGCATATCCCAAAAATTTTTAGTTTCGAAATATTGCCAATTTAGTATTTTTATAAGGCGATTTTGCTGCAGATTTTAAGTTCAGTTACTCTTAGTTGGCTATGACGGCGATGAAAAACAATCAAATGCTAAGAAAATCTATGAAGCTGTCACTTACCATTTGAACATTATTAATAATCATGCCTGGGCGCTTGAATTATACAAACGAAGATTATTTAAACTTATTTATTATTTATGGAGAATGTGGATAAAGTTATATCAAGAACAGTGACACATTTGCCATTCGATATCCGCAAAAACAGAAGCCATCACAATGTGCTGTTAATAAAATTATAGAAAATTTCAAGAACTTTGGAACTATTATTACAGGGTACTCAAAACTCATTTCTGTAAATTCTTCTACACTACATCGCGACAAAACAACAAAGCTTACCTTAAAAAGCTTTTAGTTAAGTACTCTTAAATACATTCTAGCAATTCTAGCTATTTATAGAAATATGAGAAATGCTATAAGAGGAACAGAACAAACTAACTATTTTTAGGTTTATTTCAGTTTATTCTTAAACTATCTTAGCCTACTTTTCATATTGTTAAAGCAAAGAAAATATTACTAAGTATTAATTTTATTACCACAAATATATGTCTATATAGCTATTAGTGATATTAATGTGATTGATTGAGGTTTATTACAAACTTTACTTTCTTCGCAAATATTATTATTAAATCACTTTTCTAAATGTTGCAAAATAATGAAATTTTTAGAATCGCAAGGTTTTGTATTATCCCTTTTGTTAGGAAAAGGAAAGCCTTAGTTTGATATTGAGGGGGGTCATGTAATTTTGCGTTTTACCCACTACCTATATCCATGAGTCAATCTCTCTCACTCTATCTGTAAGCTTTGTTTGTCAGTCTGTGCGTTTGTATACCACTACAAAGCTTAAAAACTACTTGATATACAGGATGATTCCTAAGTTAATACTTCTTTTTTAGCTGTGTATAGAAGGCATTAAAATAAAAAACATTTACAAATACCTTTTTTCAAAAAACTAGGCGAGATACAGAAGTGAAAAATCTAAGTGCGGGCCTGATCATCAAAATGTAGCCTGCTATACTTTATGTTGTGTTTATCTTATTAGTCAAGCAAGTTAATTTTAAGTTGATGACACTTGAAAATGGTAAAATTTAAAAACAATGAAGATATGGTGCTAATTTAGTGTCGTCAAAGTGCGGCTGCTGCTTCAAGATTATATGCAGAATGCTTTCCCTTGCGGGCTCATCCTACACCCAGAAGTTTTCTAAATGTTATTCAATGGGCAAGTTAGGCAGAACCGTATTTGATCCACAGTGTAACAGCTAAAAAAGAAGTATCAACTTAGGAATCACCCTGTATAATAAATTTAGAAATATTTTAGTACCTACTTTAAGGATATACATTATAATGGTTGATGTTAAAAAAATAAACCAGACCAATATTTAAAAATTCTTCTCCAATTATGTTCAAATCGAAAATCATAGCTTTCTATTATTTTTTTTTTTTAAGTTTTAAATTAACTTTGCATAAAGATTTTTTAAATAAAAAGGTATAATACCTTTTCCTACTACCGCCTATGAAAATGAGAAAAAAACACGGTTAATTTGACTAGAAAGCGCCGTATATCACACGCGTGTTGAAAAAAAATATTTCAACACAGTGTTAAAATATCAAGGCACACTATTTAATTCAAACATATGGTGCCAATTTGACAGACCACCCCTACTTACCTAAAAAGAACAAATTTTAAAAAGCGGTAATTGTAAAGTGTTGTAACTTATTTATCATGTATTTGTCGTGTCAATCAGAATTAAAATTGAAATTAAAAAAAATGTTAATAATATACAGTCAATTTTGCGCAAACACACAGTAGGCCTTGCCAGGCTCTAATTAAATTTTGTCTTTTTACTAGGCGGTTAACTTAACTGAGAACGATTTTTCTTTATGCAACCCACTGTAAATGTATAAAACTAACAAAACAGTGTTCAAAAATAGGCATTCTATAAATTCAAAAATTAATTTTTTTTCTGTGTATGTATATATATATATAGAGAATGCTATCCAAGCTGAGCCTAGGATAGCAAACTGTACATGCAATGTTGAGCCAGATCAACCAAGCTGAGCCGTATATGTGGCTCAGGTTAGTTTTTGCATGAAAACAGAGTCACGTGATGAAAAAAAATCCAAACGTACTAATTTTAAGATGGATTAATTTTTACCCAATCCTGGTCCTTCATTTATCTCATCTGACAACTGTCCAAACAGATTTTACGCGCCAATTTTTCCCTCCAAAAAGTGGCTCAGGTTGGTATGAATTCTAATAATTTTAGTTCGGCAAAAAATCTACCGTGGCTCTGTCATCGAACTCGTATATACAAATTGTATAGGTGTAAAGCTAAGTTCGTGCATTACAACCTGAGCCATCTAAATTTGGCAACAATGAAATTTTATTTATTCGTTTAAATACATCGATTTAAATAGGTAGCTGTGAAATATAATTATGTAGCAAAAGATAAGCCAATCCAATTTTTTGTAATTACTTTTTGGGTAATAGATTTCACTCACACTCTGTTAGGGCACTCGGTTACTTGAGTTATACTTACTTACCTACATATTCTGTTTTAAAACTTTTAGTAAAGCATTGATGTTAAGACACACTTTTATGTAAAAGTTTTTATTTGGTTTTTTAGTTTTGAATACTTTTTTATTCCTATAAGAAGCATTCTGATAAATTTGTAGAAAGACAGGAACAAACTTAACACTCAATTCGTGGGTCTTAAATTTAGATATGTGTCGTTTTAAAAAGCTAAAAACTAATTTTTAAGATACTTTCGGGCACTTTCTCTTAAAAATATTTTTTTTTGAAAAATAAACCATTTACGAAAAAATCTATTGTTTTTAGTCAACCAAAATTCTGTGATGCAGCATTATTCTACGTTATTTCTGAAAGCTTTAAACTTTTGATTGGTGAAATGAAATAAGAATTTACTTGCTACTCAAAATGGACCACCTGTAAGTACGTAAATACACTTTCTTATCCTTCAAATTTGATGGCCATGATAAGAGTTATCTTTAAGTCCTATATTTTCGTTAAAGAGAACATAAGAAAACAAGAATGACGTCTCCTACCCACTACAGAATTTTTTCGATATACTTACCGGACAACCTGTATTACTCACCGACGTAAAGCAAGGAATAAGCTTAGTCAACGTGAATCTCGCACACTAGCTTATATATTTTTTAGTATTTTATAACACACCAATTATTTTACCACAAGAGGTGAACTGAAAATCTAGTTATTTACAATAATTTTAACCTTTTCGTACTTATCTTATGAATAAATGATTTAAAAAATTCAATGATTTTATCATGAAAATAAAAATGTATATTTTCGAACGTCTAAATGAAACTCTAATGTTGGGTTGCACAAAGATTTTATAATTGACTAGCCAATACCTTAATATACTTTTCCCACGATAACTTCATATGAACTTAGCAAAACATCGCGTAATTTTTAAAAAATAAGAACGACAAAATTGATTTTTCCACAACTAATTAACGATAAAAAGAGGCAAACTTAGCGCTACTGACATTTGCAAAAAACTATTTTTTCTTTTATTGTTTTGCAAAGTTTATATGAAATTAAAAAAAACATCGCGTAATTTTTTAAAATTAAAAACGACAAAATTGATTTTTCCACAACTAATTAACGACAAAAAAGACGAAAACTTTAGGCTACTAACATTTGCAAAAACTATTTTTTTAATTTATTGTTTTGCAAAGTTTATATAAAATTAACAAAAACAATGCAACATTTAAAAAAAATAAGAACGACAAAATTGATTTGTCCACAACTAATTAACGACAAAAAGAGGAAAACTTTACGCTACCAACATTTGCAAAAGATTATTTTTTTCTTTTATTGTTTTGCAAAGTTCATATGAAATTAACAAAAACATCGCGTAATTTTTAAAATATAAGAACGACAAAATTGATTTATCCACAACTAATTAACGAGGCAAATTTTACGCTACTAACATTTGCAAAAGTTTTTTTTTTCTTTTATTGTTTTGCAAAGTTCATATAAAATTAACAAAAACATCGCAACATTTTTAAAAAATAAGAACGCCAAAATTGATTTGTCTACAACTAATTAACGAAGTAAATTTTATGCTACTAACATTTGCAAAAGCCTATTTTTTTCTTTTATTGTTTTGCAAAGTTCATATGAAATTAACAACAACATCGCCTAATTTTTTTAAAATAAGAATGCCAAAATTGATTTGTCCACAACTAAATTAACGACAAAAAGAGGCAAATTTTACGCTACTAACATTTGCAAAAAACACATGTCATTGAATTCACTTTTTGGAGATTATCACATGGTGACTATTTTCTTAGAAATCACCAAGACAATATTTCTTTTCTTCATAAAACTCTTCCATCCCCCACAAAATTTTCTGCGGGCGGCTTTGATTGTGTAGGTATACTTAAAAGTAAAAGCAATACACTTCCGGACGATAATGTAATTTGATAAAGTTTGATATTCGTGATCGATTTCAGAAATACTAGTGTTTGACAACTAACAATGCAATGTTTGAATAATTAAAACGATCTTCGAAAGAACTAACCAAAAAGAGATTTATAGTCGACTATAGACTATAAAAATCTCTCCGTATTGATTTTTATGTGTTTGTTTTCTTTTTAATTTTTATTAAATGTTAGGTCTGATGATGCCTCTATACAGGATGCTACAAACTCGTGTGCTATATTTTGCATTTTTTGAGGTTTAATAATTTGGTGAAAGAAAATGGTCAATAGTCCGAATACCTTCGGACATATTTATGCGAAAAAAAAAACGAAATTTTTAGTATTTGTGTTAATTTTTGGCGCCTTCATTTTTGACTTGGGAAAAAAACAAAAAACACTTTCTCATAGCCGTTCTTTATGTTTTACAAGATATAAGTTTTTAAATTCGACGTTTCGTTCTTTAGATACCAGCCTCAAGTCAATTTTTTTAAATACGGACCTGGCATTTTAAAAAACAGTTTGAGGGACTTCTAGGTTTTAGAAATGTAATACTGTTTAAAGATTTTTAAATTTTAACGTTTGGTCATCTAATAAGACATTTTTTCAAATTATCTTTTTATTTTATTACGGTCCCCAACATTTAGAGCTAAACTAAAAATCAAAATTCTGATTTAAAAAAACCGACCATTTTTACTCAAAGAAGCATGATATTTAATATTTTGTAAGAAGAAATACCCAAAAGTCTCGGCCTCAAATACATTTCTGTCTGTTTATTTTTGTTGAGAAATAATACTGTTTTTTTTTAGTTTTTTATTTATTTTATTAATATAACATCTTGGATCCAATGATTTTTACCTTAGACCTAGACCGAAATACTATAAAACAGAAAAAAATTATTGCTCCTGAGTAAAGAGACGGTAACTGGAGTGTTCGATTAGTTATGTTACTGTGATGCGCTTCTATTTATTTCAAACACAATGTCAACATTTTTTTACTGTTTATAAGGTCTGACGATGCTAGTTCAAGCGAAACCCATGTAACAATAATAAACGAACAGAAAGATAGTTGAGGCCGAGACTTTGGGTCTTTTTTCATATCAAATATCAGGCCTCTTTGATTAAAAATGGACGGATTTTTCAAATCAGAAATTTTTTTTTTAAATGCTCATGACCATAATGATATAAAAATATAATTTGAAAAAATGTGTTATTAGATGACAAAACGTTAAAATTTCAAAAACTTTAAATTGTATTAATTTTGTAAAGCTTAGAAGTCCCTAAAACTGTATTTAAAATTCCAGGTCCATATTTAAAAAAATTGACTTTAGGTTGGTATCTAAAGAACGAAACGTAAAATTTGAAAACTAATAATGCCATCTTGTAGAACTTAAAAAACGGTTGTGAAAAAGTGTTTTTTTTAAGACCGACCAGAAAATATACACTTTCTGGACAATTTTTCGTCCAGAAAATAACGTTTTGCCGGTCTCGGGACCGGAAAATTGACGTAAGGGACCGGAAAAATCCTTTGCAAGTCCCTTACGTCAATTTTCCAATCGCTCTTTGATAATGGAATCTACTTTGATTTCGTTACTAAGGTAACAAAATTTCGAATGTATTGTTGAGTGACAGTTCGTTTGATGAATTTGTTGTTTATGTCAAATAAAATATAATGAATTAAAAAATGTATTATATAAAAGTGTCGGTCTTAAAAAAAATATTGTACGTCACGCAACCGGAAATTTGTGTTTTTCAGGTCTCCCCAAGATTCCAGGACTCGCCTACGGCTCGCCCTGGAAATGCTTGTCTCGACCTGAAAAACACTTCTTTCCGGTCTTGTAACGTAAATTACTATTTTTTCCCAAGTCACAAATGAAGGCGCGAAAAATTAAAAACCAAAAATAGAAATTTCGTTTTTTTTTCGGATATCTCCTAAAGCATTGGAAATATTTACAATTTTTCTTCGCCAAATTATTAAGCCCCAAAATACGCAACTTTGCCTCAATTTAACCCTCGATTTAACCATCTTCGTATCTCTTACCGTTTTCGAGATCCCCTTCTACGCACACAAATTTGTAGCACCCTGTAGAGGTGAAACATGTAAGTTTAAGATTTAATAAAATTAAATATTGCTATATAAATTTATTATAGGTATTATATATTTTGTCCCTGTGTTTATAAGAGTTCTTTTTGGGTTAGCATTTTTCCTTGAATTATACAACATTATAAAGTCCACTGCATTTTGATTCAGTACCTTCTTGGATTGCTCATTATATTAACATATCGAATTCCGTTCAGAAATCTTCAGAAATAATGCGAAATCACGAGATATTTCCCTATTTGCGAAATACTGTCACATTTAAAAATAAGAACGACAAAATTGATTTTTTCACAGCTAATTAACGACAAAAAAGAAGCAAATTTTACGCTACTAACATTTGCAAAAGACTATTTTTTTCTTTTATTGTTTTCAAAGTTCATATAAAATTAACAAAAACATCGCGTAATTTTTTAAAAATAAGAACGACAAAATTGATTTTTCCACAAATAATTAACGACAAAAAAGAAGCAAACTTTACTCTACTAACATTTGCAAAAACTATTTTTTTTTCTTTTATTGTTTTGCAAAGTTCATTTGGAATTAACAAAAACATCGCGTAATTTTTTAAAAATAAGAACGACAAAATTGATTTTTTCACAGCTAATTAACGACAAAAAAGAAGCAAATTTTACGCTACTAACATTTGCAAAAGACTATTTTTTTCTTTTATTGTTTTCAAAGTTCATATAAAATTAACAAAAACATCGCGTAATTTTTAAAAAAATAAGAACGACAAAATTGATTTTTCCACAACTAATTAACGACAAAAAAGAAGCAAACTTTACGCTTCTAACATTTGCAAAAACTATTTTTTTTCTTTTATGGTTTTGCAAAGTTCATTTGGAATTAACAAAAACATCGCGTAATTTTTTAAAAATAAGAACGACAAAATTGATTTTTCCACAACTAATTAACGACAAAAAAGAAGCAAACTTTACGCTTCTAACATTTGCAAAAACTATTTTTTTTCTTTTATGGTTTTGCAAAGTTCATTTGGAATTAACAAAAACATCGCGTAATTTTTTAAAAATAAGAACGACAAAATTGATTTTTCCACAACTAATTAACGACAAAAAAGAAGCAAACTTTACGCTTCTAACATTTGCAAAAACTATTTTTTTTCTTTTATGGTTTTGCAAAGTTCATTTGGAATTAACAAAAACATCGCGTAATTTTTTAAAAATAAGAACGACAAAATTGATTTTTCCACAACTAATTAACGACAAAAAAGAAGCAAACTTTACGCTTCTAACATTTGCAAAAACTATTTTTTTTCTTTTATGGTTTTGCAAAGTTCATTTGGAATTAACAAAAACATCGCGTAATTTTTTAAAAATAAGAACGACAAAATTGATTTTTCCACAACTAATTAACGACAAAAAAGAAGCAAACTTTACGCTTTTAACATTTGCAAAAACTATTTTTTTTCTTTTATGGTTTTGCAAAGTTCATTTGGAATTAACAAAAACATCGCGTAATTTTTTAAAAATAAGAACGACAAAATTGATTTTTCCACAACCAATTAACGACAAAAAAGAAGCAAACTTTACGCTTCTAACATTTGCAAAAACTATTTTTTTTCTTTTATGGTTTTGCAAAGTTCATTTGGAATTAACAAAAACATCGCGTAATTTTTTAAAAATAAGAACGACAAAATTGATTTGTCCACAACTAAATTAGCGAGGCAAATTTTACGCTACTAACATTTGCAAAAGTTTTTTTTTTCTTTTATTGTTTTGCAAAGTTCATATGGAATTAACAAAACCATCGCGTAATTTTTTAAAAATAAGAACGACAAAATTAATTTTCCACAACTAATTAACGACAAAAAAGAAGCAAACTTTACGCTACTAACATTTGCAAAAACTATTTTTTTTTCTTTTATTGTTTTGCAAAGTTCATATGGAATTAACAAAAACATCGCGTAATTTTTTAAAAATAAGAACGACAAAATTGATTTTTCCACAACTAATTAACGACAAAAAAGAAGCAAACTTTACGCTTCTAACATTGGCAAAAACTATTTTTTTTCTTTTATGGTTTTGCAAAGTTCATATGGAATTAACAAAAACATCGCGTAATTTTTTAAAAATAAGAACGACAAAATTGATTTTTCCACAAATAATTAACGACAAAAAAGAAGCAAACTTTACTCTACTAATATTTGCAAAAAACTTTTGTTTTCTTTTATTGTTTTGCTATGTTCATATGAAGTTAATTTCAGGATATAATATCGGTATATAACTTCTTAATAGAATCATTTTTATTAATGCAAAAAAGGTCGAACTTATTTAGATCTTTTAAGACATGCTTTCCCTCATTCCATCGAAACGTATTCCCCCTCCCGATTTTTTGTTTAAAAACATTAAGCGAACAATCCTATTGATATTCGCTTTAAACTTCATAAACAGTAATTGGTGAATTATACTAGTTAGTTATTTAATAATATAAGACAGACTTATTACCTCTCTCTTTTCCTCCTCTAAAAATATTTTTAAAACGAAAGTTTACTTTGGCAACAATGCACGGCTCAGGGTGGTTAACTTGAATCTAGAAAGTTGTATATTTGGCTCAGATTGGGTATAAATTTCTACATGGTTCAGGTTAGTACAAAAAGTATCTTTATATATAAAAACCAAAAAATTATAAAAAAAATGCATTAATTAGATATATATGTTGATAAACACTTACATTTTACCTTACAAATGAACTATGTACCTTCAATTTAAATTTTCATAAATATATAATGGATGGCTCTGTATAGTACGTTTTAACTAGTGGCTCGGATTTGATATAAAGATCTATATATATATATATATATATATATATATATATGTATTAAAATATGCAGCCCCTTAAACTTTATATATTTTTTTATAATAAGTAATAGAAAATATATAAATGTCTAACTCAAGTCTAGAATACATTAACAATAATATCAACAATTTTCAAAACAAATTACTTATATATTAATATATGAAGGAAACTCATTTTCAGAAGATTTTACAATGCAATCAGAGGAAACTGAAGAAATAGCTGCTTGCCCGGGAACTCCTTCATCAGAGAAAATGACTTTCATTAAAAATACCACTCTAGTGCATTCAGAAATTTCGCCCAAGACAGACCAATTAGAGTAAGTTTAATCTTATGCTCATTAGAACTAGTAAATAATACCTAATTATTTAATTATAATTTTAATTGTGTTAAAAATAAATAACCAAATTACTAAAGAACGTTGGCTGATTAAGCTCAACTTAAGAATAACTAGAATGTAAAATTTTAAAATTATTTGAATGTGCGAAAATGTAAAAAATATATCTACTTTATTTCCAAAAAAATTACAGAAAAGGAATTGGTGGATTATTCAATGCCCCAGATTAAAGCTTAAAATATCAAAGATTGAAGTTAGAAAGTATACAGAGTCCTGCAATAGTACGTCAGCTTCTTTAGCTCCTATACGAATTAATTTAGGAATTTCATTTATACGCAGACTTTCACTGAATCATAAAGTGTATCAGGAAAATATTTTTCTCCACGACCATTACTGAATGCAATAATTCCAAAATCATTTTTGATAATAGAATGTAAAAATTCTCGCTGTTGAGTTGGAATATTTATTCTAAAACACTTGCTTCTTATACGTTTTGCGTGTATTTTCATTCCATAACAAGATACGGAATGAATATTCTGTAATTGATCTAAAGTACACAGGTTGCCATAAATTTCGAAACTGTCAATGTCAGCAGACAAATTTTAGTGCAAGTCAAAATATGAGTGAAAAATCGGATGAATCAGATATGGAACTGGATAATACTCCACCTGAAATTACAAATATTGCGAATAGTATTTTTGGTCGTGGAGAAAATATAGTCTGCTACTCGGTTAGAATGAAAATTCGATACTCGTGGTTCCTCACGCTCGCTACGCTCACGTTCGGAATCTTCCACTCGGATCAATTTTTCATTCCAACCTCGTTACAGAATCTACTATTCCATGTACAGGGTGGCCAAAAAAGTGTGATTTGATTACAAGAAGTTGTATTTTTTAAAGTGGAATACCCAGTATTTATTGCATATTTAGGATTGTATTAAAGTTCTTTATACAAGGTAATTCCTTAGTTGATACGGCTTTTTCAGCTGTGTATAGAAGGCATTAAAATTATCAATATTTTCAAATACCTTTTTTTTAAACTTTAAAATAGGCGAGATACCGAAATAAAAATTCTAAGTGCAGGCCTGGTCATCAAAATGTAGCCTGCTATAATTTATGTTGTTTGTCTTATTAATCATGCAATTTACGGGTCGGTGGTCAGTTATTTGGTAATCCGCTGCGGTGTGTTTTCGGTGGTGTGTTCTGAAGCAAGTTAATTACGGTGAGTGTCGTCAAAAAAATATTCTTTCAGTAAGGCGGGACCGTACTTGATCAATAGTGTAATAAATGAATGTAAGTACCTTATTTTAGAGTTTTTTGAAAAAAGGTATTTGGAAATGTTGCTTATTTTAATGCCCTCTATACGCAGCTAAAAAAGAAGTACGAACTTAGTAATCACCCTGTAATTGTCCAAAATTTAATTAATAAGCAGATTTTTTCAAAAACAAGTTAACTTGTGCATTGATTAAAATGAAAGACATTATTAACATTTACTGTAGTATTTTAGTCTAGTCGCCTATGTATAATTTTACTAATAAAACTTTATTTTTAAACATAATTTAGAACATTTGCAACTTTTTTGAAAACAGTTTGGTAGAACTTATGTTTGCGGTACAAAAATAACTTACTTAAGAATTAAATATTAAATCGTCAAATAATATATAGGGTGTTCCATTTGAAAAACTTGAGAAAAATAAATTTAAAATATGAGGTTTTTGAAACCTTTTTATGAACACCCTGTATAAAATAGATAAACTTTATTAGATTTATAATATCTCTAAGCCTCTTGTCATAAATCTCATTCAATCCGATGATTAAAAAAATGAATTTAAATGGTTTTTTGATTTTTTTTCCAGGACAATAATTTTTTCAGTTTTTAAAATATTGCTCCTAAACTACCAAAGCAAATTTTGAAATTTGAGCAATTATAAAGGACTCTAATATTCAATAAAATACTGGGTGTTCCATTAAAAAAAATAAAACTTTTCGTTATCACACTTTTTTGGGCCACCCTATATATAAAAAAATATTTTCTGCATATGAATAAAATTTTTAACCTAATTAGTATAGGAGCTATAGAATCGTGACGCACTACTGCAGGACCCTGTATACTCTGATAACTGGTTGTTAAAAGCTAGCAGCTGGAGCTAGACAGCTAGAAGCTATTACTTGGAAACTTAAAACCAGACACTAGATAAAATTTTATAAATTATATTGTGAATTATCAAATTGGAAATATACGTTTTACTTTAGGAAATTACAACAAAAATTATGTCGCAATTCTGAACTCTTTAAATAGAAAATTAAATAAGAAAAGTATAGGTAGGTACCTGGTTAAAAAAAATTCAATATTCTAAAGATATCTTTATTTTAAAAAGCTAATTTTATCCAGTTCTTCCCTTATTTGTTAATTGGGTTTTTATATCTGGAGAGAAAGAAAATTATTAAAAGGAGGCGTGCATGATCGATTTCCAGCAATACTTTAAAGATTTTATTTTTTTCTTAAGTTATAAGAAATAGTATAATTGGTGTCAATTTAATGTGCTGGTTGCAGTGGACTTTATCTGATATCTGTATTTATAAAAGTTGTATGGTTGGATGGTGTGCATATTTTAGACATAATTTTAAATAAGCATGGTGTCTCATAAACATGTAGGATGTACTAAACATACATTTATTTCAAGGAAACGCCATATATTTTTTTATTATTTATTTCCCAAAAAATGTTTCATGTACTTACAATTTTATACCAACCCGTTTTCTTAAAATGATGTGTTATATTATAAAAAATAATTATTTAATATTCCTTTACTTTGGATAAAACTCATGTTATCATAAATAACTTTTAAAACTATTGATTTGACAAAGAACTATTATTATCAATAATTTATACTTTTTCAAACAAGTAACTCTTTTAGATCATGCAGTCCAGTCAAATTTGAAAATATCAACCTGGAAGATGATATCGAAAAAGTCGAAGTAGACTCTCACGAATCATCATCCGAGTGTGATAATCTCCTTCTGGACGACAAGCCGGAATTTATACCAATTCCCGATTTCTCTACAATTCCAGAAGAAAACCCCAATGAATCCATAAAAAATTGGCTTCAAAAAATAACCGAAATACAGAATGTAGCTGTTAAAAAAATTCCTGCTCCTGCATCAAATCCGTCCACTCCAAGAGTGATCAACTATCAAGACTTACCTTATATGGGAGAGATCACTCTTGAAAACTCAAAACCTAGAAGGGGAAGAAAGCCTAAGAAGGCTGATATTTGTCATTTGATTTACAAGAACTATGGTACTATTTTTCCTGGTACTCCGAATGCGAATAGCTATTTGGAAAAAGATAGTCATGCGAATGCTAAGAAAAACGTAGCGATAGGAAAGGAGAGCGATGTAAACAGAAGCGATGTACAGAATAAGATTATTAGTAGCTTACTTGAGAAAAGACTGACACAAGAGAATAAGAAATCGTTAAAGGTAAACAGCTAAATAAATAGACGGCTAAAAAAAATATTTTTAGTGTTTTATGTGTTAGCATACTAATAGTCTTGGAACTCAAAAATAAAACACTACGTTACTCTATTAAAAGCGGAATCCTGTATACGAAAATAGGGGCGGTAGAGCTCCCCCCCCCCCACCCCACGATACTTACAAAATGAGTTTTTTGTTTACCTTGAGTTTTGCAAATTGAAGGGCGTATAAAGAGTCAGTATTTTTGTAGAAAACACTTTTTAAAATATAAAGGTTTTTAGTCGTCCGTCTCATCGTAAAAATCTTAAGAGACTCAGGGCTATGGAGATACGGAATCTTACTATTGTCATATTACATCATGTGTAGGGCGAAGTGGGGGAATCATAGTCAGTTGGGAAATTTCCTGTAACTTGATACCGTGACTTTGTATTATTTTATGTATAGAAATAAATTTATGTCAAGAGGATGAACTTGATGATTTAGAAAATGGCAAGGTTACTTTGCCAAAAATATATATGCTTTATTTCTTTCATATTAAATAAAATGCCAAGTATTTTTTTAAATTTAAATTAGCATTAAAAATGGATTGACCCGAAATACCCACAGGGTGGGGGGATACCAGTCAATGATATCAGTCAGGTCCTAACTTCTTCCTGCAGGTCAATTATTTTGATTAATAAAAACCATGTTCTAGTAGATGGGTGAAGCTATCTTTTTTTCTGTTTACTTATACTATAAGCTTAAATGATTGTTCTCCCGTATTTAAGGTTGAGTGAAAATAAAAAGTTATTTTGCATTGTCAATAATCGAATAAATTTATTTAAATGCAAAATATGTGTCAAAATATGGCCAATTCGGTACTTTTCTGACTATTTTTAAAGCTAAATGACAAGAAAAATATAAATATTGTAATTTTTTAGGTAAAAAACAATAAAGACCAAAACGAACCTCTTAATTTATGCATACGAGACTTGAACCAATTGAAAATAAGACTTATGAATAAAAGTGACAAGATGACGGTCTCAGAAGTTAAATCAGAACCACAATCTGATGATGACATAGAAATTATTACCGAAACACCTTCACCGAGCTTGAGTGTCAAGACGGAAATGAGGTTTCCTTCTGTCACACCCGACAGTATGTCTACGTCCAGTACTGATACTCCAAATACTCCGGAAGGGCAAGCAGGGTAAGAAATATTAGTTTTTTCTGTTCTACATTCCACGTATTTCTTCTAATTAGAATTGACGTGAGTCTAGCTATTTTTTTTTAATTTGCCCTTAGACGATCAGTATTATTTTCATATTAAGACTGTCCAGTCACACAACAAGTCTTACTGATCGTGTAGTGTCTGCAAAAGATGTCTTTTGTAATATAAAAATCAATGCGTTTTTTCGTAGATGTGTTTATTGGCCAAATGCAGGAATATTCCTCCACCCCATGGCCCTTCAACAACAACTCATGATGTACCAACGACTTGCTGGTAACATGAACTACACGTTACCAAGTCACAGTCCGCGGCCGCCTCCCACCAGTACAGAAACAAAATCGGAACATCCTGAACCGCTAAGAAAAATAGTACCAAAAGTGCAAAAAAGTCATTCTAATACCAGTGAAACTAGTCATCGCCATGTCAACGAAAACAAACCCAAAAGAAATGCAGGAGCAAGTTCAAATGATAAGACGCCAGCTAAAAGAAAAAGGTCTGCGATTTTTATTCCTCCTATTCCTACGGAAAATACTACTAATCCTGCTACGGAAGTCAGTATTTGCAAGTTTAAATTCACAGGAGGAGCAAAGCCTAGTTTGCAGGAGAAGAAGATGCTCTCGGTGGATTCAGGGGGAAACTTTAGGTAAGATCGAATAATGTAAAACCACTTTAAATATGGAAGAATTACTTCTGTCAATGTCACTAATGTCACAATCATTGTTTAATCCATCACCAGCAATAAAACTATATAGCTAAGCCTTTCGATGAAGCTGTGGTGGCAGAAACTTTTCAATTTTTTTTATATAAGAAACTTAAATTATTGTGTAAATAAATAACTTTTTTGTTTCTTTACAGGTATTACAGTGGCACGGGGGACAAAAGCATGCGAGGTTATGAATTTTTTCCCCGGGAAACTCTCCAGCAACAAATTTCCGCTCAAGGATCCAGTACTGGGGCCTTTCTCCAAGCAAGCGGAGAAAAAATCTACCCAGCTCCTCCTCTAGACATAACTGGAGGCACTACGACATCAGATTTTCTCCTACAACCTGATCTACCCGGTTCGAGCATCGCAGCTATTCAACAAGAAGTCAACAACGGAAACGCCCTAAGAAACAAAAAAAGGAAAACGAGAAAATCCGTTCAACGAGAGAAACTAGAGCAAACCTTTAAGGAGAAGGGATTTCTCATTCAGACGCAACAACTTGAATCGGCAGAAGGGGCGACGTACTGCAAATTTAGGCAACTTAGAAAATTTACCCGTTATTTGTTTAGATCGTGGAAGGATTACTTGCCGGGAAACGTAAAGGAATTGAGCGAGAGCGAGCAGCGAGAACTGCAGCAAGCAGGAATCACTGAAGTTCCTCCAGACACTGTAGAGCAAATGCCATTGCAAGCAAGCGGAGATCCTCCCAGTGACAAGTCATAATTAGTGTTAAACCTCGTTGGTTCATTTATAATATGAAAAGTAAGTTTAATTTTTTTGAAATCATATACACGGTGCTACAAATTCGTGCGCGTACAAGGGGATCTCGAAAATGGTAAGAGATACGAAGATGGTAAAATTGAGGCAAAGTTGCGTATTTTGGGGCTTAGTAATTTGGTGAAAAAAAATTAAAATTATTTCGATTGCTTTCGGAGATATCCGAAAGAAACCTAAATTTTCATTTTTGCTTTTTAATTTTTTGCGCTTTCATTTTTGACTTGGGAGAAAAATAAAAAAACACTCTTTTATAGCCGTTTTTCATGTTCTACAAGATAGCGTTATTAGTTTTTAAATTCGAAGTTTCGTTCTTTAGTTACCAACCTCAAGTTAATTTTTTTAAACACGGACCTGGAATTTTAAATACAGTTTTAGGGATTTATAAGCTTTAGAAATGTAATACAACGTACAAGTTTTTAAAATTTTAAAGTTTTGTCATCTTATAACACATTTTTGAAATTATATTTTTCCTTTCATTACGGTCCTGAACATTTAGAGCCACACTAAAAAAAACAAAAGATTTCTGATTTGAAAAATCCGTTCATTTTTACACAAAGTGGCCTAATATTTGATATTTTGTAAGAAAAGAGTAACCAAAGTCTCGGTCTCAAATATTTTTCTGTCTCTTTGTTTTTGTTTCATGTTTCGCCTGAAACTAGCATCATCAGATCGTATAAACAGCAAAAAAAAAATTAAATTCTTTTTGAAACAAACGTAAGCGCATCACAGTAACATAACTAGACCAACACTCCAGTTACCTTTTTTCACTCGGAAGCATTATTTTTTTCTGTTTTACAGTATTTTTTTCTA
Source organism: Polydrusus cervinus (assembly GCA_935413205.1). NCBI lineage: Eukaryota > Metazoa > Arthropoda > Insecta > Coleoptera > Curculionidae > Polydrusus > Polydrusus cervinus. Next base: position 53,477,269 of record OW284514.1, read on the forward strand.
GGTCTGAGGCAAAAAACCATAAGACTAAAGATGTTAATAAAATACTAATAAAAAATAGAATTACTTCTCATGCCGTAAAAACTTGCTTACTTCCTAGAGTATTGTGACGGTAAATCTTTTAAAAAAAAATAAACGGTCTAAACACCATAACTTCCTGTAATGTAATTTTAACATTTAAGTAATCTAAAAAATAATTGCCAGGGCCGTAATAGTAAAGAGAGGATAATATGAAATACTAGTGATGTGTTATTTTATGACAAAACGTTAAAGTTTTAAAAACGTTTAAATTGTATTAAATTTCCAAAGCTTAGAAGTCCTTAAAACTGTTTAAAAAATTCCAGGTCCGTATTCAAAAAAATGTATTGAAATTGGTATCTAAAGAACGAAACGTCCAATTTGAAAAGTAATAAAACCATATTGTAGAATATAAAAAACGGCTATGAGAAAGTGTTTTTTGTTTCTTTCCTAAGTCTAAAATAAAGGCGCAAAAAATTAAAAACCAAAAGTAAAAATTTTAGTTTTTTTCGGATATATCCGAAGGTATTCGGAATACTTACTATTTTCTTTCACCAAATTATTAAGCCCCAATATACGCAACTTTGCCTTAATTTAACCATCTTCGTTTCTCTTACCGTTTTCGAGATCCCCTTGTACGCACACGGATTTGTAGCACCCTGTATGAATTACTAGAATTTGGTAAAATAGTAATTACCAAATTTAAAAAAACGGACCAGAAATTCTGACGTAGGAGTTTTATACAATCTTACTCTACAGTAGCGAAATAGCAGTAAAAAATATTTGCAACCCCCCTTTCTCTCCACATGCTTTAAGTGAAGGCACCTCCACCACAGATTTTCTTCTACAACTCGATCTGTAAGGTTCGAGTATGGTAGCTAGTCAACAATAGGAAAGCAGTAAGCAAGAAATAAGAAACACGAAATAATCATTTTACTGAGAATAACTGGAGCAGACCTTTAAAGATATGAGGTTTCTTATTCAGGCACAATAATCTGCAAAAGGGGTATACATATTGAAATTAGGGAACTCCTGAAATTCACGCAATAGGTATCGATGTAAAGAAGTTGAATTTCATTGGTAAAAGTGAATTACAGCTAGCAGGAACGTTCGAGATTTCTGCTGACTTCATAGATTAAAATAATATACCAATACTTAGAATCCCGATAATATTATTTCTATGTTGTTTCTAACATCGAACTTCGAATGTCAACAAACTATATCTAATATCTAACATCGACAGTTAATCATCGATCTAATATCAATGTTAATCACCTCCTTTATTACTGACAAAACATCGAACATTGATATCATAATAAAATATCGACGAACACAGCCCAGCACTATTCGATCAAAATACAGTAATCAAGTCAATTATTATATCCATAATTTGACATTCCATTAAAAAAAATTTAATTTGAGTGGAAATGCTTAAAAATATAGTTTTGCATTTTTCTAACGAGTGCGAATAGTAATACTTTTTCACACTTGACGTTTGATCCACATTCAGGAACTGAAAATATTTTTCGCATGAGTTAGGAAGAATATTTCTACAAGAGTATTGTTAACAAACAATTTTTAGTATAATTAGTTTCTTTTAAAAATAAAAACATTATTATTTTTTCTCGCTAGTGCCGATAATTTTTTTCACTTTTCCTCACTAATGGACAAAAACACTTGAGCATTTGTGCTGAATGAGTATCTCTCTACATGGGCGAAAAAGCGAAAATTAATGCATGCCCGTAGAAAAGTAACAAATTTATAAACAAAAGAAGCTTAGCGGCAAGCGGACAGAGTAGTGCGTCTATCTTTTGCATTAAAGTACACAGGGACGCCAAAGGTAATGGAATTTTTGGGGCACAGATAGACAATGACAGGCTGTTTCGTTCTTGTTAGAACTCATCAGAAAGTCATAACCCGTAAGCGACCCCCAGTACAGCGAGCCTGTTCTTTCAATGCGTTTTTAAGAAATAAAAACGCGATGAAAACCCAGTAACGCCATCATAAGGAATCAACTCAATGCAAAAGATATAGCCATCTAACGTGAAAACGTAGAAATATAAATAAATCTAAATAAATCAACCACGGAACGGCCACTTCACCAGTATAGGAAACATTTTTCGTTTTCACGTTAGATGGCTATATCTTTTGCATTGAGTTGATTCCTTATGATGGCGTTACTGGGTTTTCATCGCGCTTTTATTTCTTAAAAACGCCTTGAAAGAACAGTATCGCTGTACTGGGGATCGCTTACGGGTTATGACTTTCTGATGAGTTCTAACAAGAACGAAACAGCCTGTCATTGTCTACCTGTGCCCCAGGGATTCCATTACCTTTGGAGTCCCTGTGTACTTTAATGCAAAATATATACGCACTACTCTGTCCGCTTGCCGCTAAGCTTCTTTTGTTTATGTACTTAAACTGACACTAAATTCGACTATTTTATTTATAACAAATTTATCTTGTGTATCCTATGATTTTAAAAATATTTTCAGTGATGTATCAATAATACAATGGGTGCAATTTAATAGTGTGGCTCTAAATTGTTGTATATTCCAATTTTTTCCTCTTCGTTCGCTGCCAGGGCTATTCCTGAGGGGACCTACAGCTTAGCGTGGGTTCCGAACCACGATCCTCAGTCATGCGACATCCCCAAGGGCTATTAACCCTCGGTTTATTGCCATTGCATGACTTACCGATTAGGGAGTGTGTACCTTCTTCCGCACCCCACGAGATGTCCGATCTCATCCGGCCTGGTTATCGGCTTGAATGGGGTGCGTTGGAAATTGATACATTTTAGACTCTTCCCTACATTCTTAAACCTACTAAATTTTATTGTGCTAATGCCCATTCCGAGGATCGAACCCGGGTCGCCACGGTCGAATGCTAGTAACTCACCTCTGAGCCACGTGAGAGTATTGTATTGACATGTGGATTGTGGATGCTTGTTTATAATAGTGGCCCTTTCTGTTTAAAATAAAGCTATCAATTACGTCACTCAAAATATTTTTAAATTTATGGAATTAATAAATTATACCAATGAAAACAGAAATATACAGGGTGTTACAAATTTGACATACCAGCATTGGAATCTCGGAAACCATAGGAGTTAGAGAAACGGTTAAATGGATGCAAAGTTGTGTAATTCGGTGCTGATTATAATGCCGCTTTAAAAGTTTTCAAATTTCGAATACTTCCGATTTTATTCGAAAAAAAACGAAATTTTGCAAAATCGTTTTTATTTTTTTCTGAGCTCATTTGACAAACTACTTAAAAATTAATGACGCTTTGTCATTGTCACTTTTTCACCTCTGTAAAATGCATTATTAAACCAAAGATCCGCCGTTTCGTCTCCCAGCGGCCATCACCAACTTTCGTTTTTTAAATACGGACCTGGATTTTTTTACCCGATTTTTAAACCCTCCTACCCTCAAAATATAATGGCGATATTACTTTCTCGTAATGATGAATTGTTCTTGCCTATTTCTTTAAATTCATATTTTTTACACTTCTTGTCAGTCCGGTCCTGGCAACGAATCACAATATTAAATAAAAACTTTTTTTATTTAAAACATTAATACATAAGTAATATAATTTATTTTATAAAAATTTTCTAATACTTAATGCTAAATTTACTAATTATAAATCCTAATTTTCTAAATGTTCAAAGAGATTGCCGTTTTGCTCAATACAACGATGGATTTTTCTTCCAATTTTGGCGACAGCCCTTTCAACCGATCTTTTTCTTATATATAGTTCTTCCATGGTATCTACGTCAGTTTTATAAATAACATTTTTTAAAGCCCCCCATAAAAAGAAATCCAGCGATGAAATATCTTGCCAGGACCGGACTGACAAGAAGTGTCAAAAATATAAATTTAAAAAAATAAGCCAGAACAATTCATCATTATGAGAAAGTAATATCGCCATTATATTTTGAGGGTAGAAGGGTTTAAAAATCGGTTAAAAAATCCAGGTCCGTATTTAAAAAAGTAAAGTTTGTGATGGCCGCTCGAAGACGAAACGGCGGATCTTTAGTTTAGTAATGTTATTTTGTAGAGGAGAAAAAGTGGCAACGACAAAGTGTCATTTATTTTTAAATAGCTAGTAAAATGAGCTCAGGAAAAAATAAAAACAATTTTGCAAAATTTCGGTTTTTTCGAATAAAATCGGAAATTCGGACTTTGAAAACTTTTAAAGCGGTTATATTCAGCACCGAATTGCACAACTTTGCCCCTATTTAACCGTTTCTCTAACTCGTATGGTTTCCGAGATTCCAATGCTGGTATATCGAATTTGTAACACACTGTAGAGAAGGAAAGAAATAAGAACTCAGAGTCTTCCTCAACTACAAAAGAATTCATCTTCAGGAGAACAAATTAGTTAAGAAGGAAAGGGTAGACATCATCTTAACGGAGCCTTAAGATTATCTTATTAGATGAAATAAAGGTTCTCACTATTCTACTTATTGAACCTTTATTTCATCTAATAATATAACCTTAAGGCTTCGTTAAGATGGTATCTACCCTTTTCTTCTTAATTTAATTTGTTGTTCTGAAGATAAAGGCTTCTGCATTCTAGACATGTAGAGAGTTTTTATTTTAAAATAAGTTTTTCATTAATATAACAGTGAAACTTTGAGGTCTTATTTCTTTCCTTCGAAATATCCACTCCACTTTAAGTATGGACTATTTCTTTAAGTAGAAATATAGAGGTTTTGCATTATTTTTAAATAATATGAAGCTTTGTACTTCCTACCCAATATTTTTTTTATGAGAAAATATATTTCAATACGTTCTAGTATTTTTAAAAAGTTGACTTAATTTATCGACATAACAAATAGCTATTGGAAATCAGTGATATTTACCAAAAACTATAGAGGGTTATGATGAGTATGATAGATGCTAATATATTTTTTTAATTAAAATTGGAGCATTTACAATAAAACATTTTTTGAGTGGTATAGAAGTATTAATATTAAAAGTTTTGTAAATAATAATAAGTAATAATTTTTAACCAAAGATTTAATAGTTTTGTGAATAAACATAAAATGGACAATAAATTTAGGAACATTTTGACAGGGTCAATTAAAATTTGATGCTAAATAATATTTTAAAGTTTGAAAGTAAAACAATATGTACTGTTTCTTGAGGCATAATTATTGATAAATTACGTTAATAGTTCTAGTTTTTAAGTTATTGTCTAATCTAGTCCTTATTTTTAGAATCTATTTAAAGTGCTATGTACTTTAAACTCTGTTAATTAAATAAAACCTTTGTTCTTTTTACCTTTTTTTTTATTTGGGTTTCGATCCTTTCAGGGCCACTGCCAGGGTGCTCAGAATCCCCCCAAGCCTAAGCAAGAGACATTAATTATCACTTAATAAAGCACTAATAAAAAGCAGTTTGATTTCCGTATGGGTGTTTCAACTCATCATGCATTTGATTCCCTAATAAAATCCTTGAACACTTGGATCAAGATAAACAAATTCTAAATTCTCTAAAACTGCCTAAAAACGTTTTACTGACCGTGGACAAAAAGTTGTCTTACACCCAAATCATAATAGTTAATTACGATATAAGTGTTGTAAAGATTCATATTACAACACGAGATGTTAAAGTTGTCAAACGAGGCGTCAGCCGAGTTTAATAAAACATCAAATTTTATCTACTTTCATCTATGAATAAAAATATTTGGCAAAAGGCATTTTTAAAAATAAAAATGCACCTGCTATTAGGTTTACTAATCAAGTTTTTTATGTTACCTTTCGTATAGTTACTATTTCGCATGGTTACTGTCGAAACTTTGTCAAACAAATATAAAAAGCGTTTTTCAAAATGAGCGATTCTGATGGAAGTTTACCCTCTGATATAGAAGCAGCGGCAAACGAAGCGATCCGAAGTTTAGTTCCGACAAAATCCAAGGTGCGTTATGAGTTGGAGAGATTGGTGCAAAGCTAACAAAATAAAGGAAGTGTCTAAGAAAATCCTTTTGGGTTATTTTTCCGTAAAGCAACGCTCCCAGAAACCATCTACACTATGGACTCACTACTCAATGTTGAGAACTATGATTTCAGTCAAGAAAAATCAAGTTATAAGCAGATTTTCTCAACTAATCGCATTTTTGAAAAGAAGTTCAGAGGGTTACAAGGCCAAAAAGTCCAAAGTTCTCACAAAGGAAGACGTATGTAAGTTTCTTAGTACTGCAGATGATGAAACATATTTACTCATGAAGGTTGTTATTATAATCGGCATTTTTGGGGCTTGTCGGCGCTCAAAAATAGCTAAGTTAATGTTGGATCATATTGAACACAATGATTTGTGTATAAAAATTGTGATTCCATTCTCGAAAACCAAAATTATGCGAAAATTTGTTATAACAGGAGGAAATGTGACAGGTGTCAACTGTTTAAGTATTTTTCGAAAGTATGCTACACTTCGTCCTCTTAATGCAACTCACAGGCGGTTTTTTGTTTTCTATGAAAAAGGAAAATACACCTCCCAGCCTGTCGGAATTAATAGTTTTGGAAGTATACCAAAAAAGATTGCAACAAAACTGGGATTGAATAATCCCGAAGGATACAGTGAACATTGATTTAGGAGGTCCTCAGCCACCATTCCATGGTGGTGCAGATATGCAGATGTTAAAGCATCATCGGGGCTGGAAATCCTCTTCTACCGCAGAAGGCTACGTTGAGAATTCTTTAGAAAATAAGAAACAAATAGCAAAGAAGATCATGGGGTCAGACATAGACTTAATGATTGATGGAAATTCGAACGTAAAGAGCTCCATCACATCCACTTCTGGTATACAAATTTCTAACTGTAAAAAGTGTATTATTAATGTTTATAATAAACCTTAAGTGTCAATCAAAATTTGAATAAAAAAATTTTTTATTACAGCACTAGTGCTGTAAAGGCATCTATTACAGCACTAGTGCTGTAATAGATGCCTTTACAAAACGATTTACAGAACTGTAAAATTCATATTACTACATGAAATAAAGATAATTTTTTTTAATTCTATGGCCATAACAAGTGGAGTTTCCCAAGGAAGTTTATTGGCCCAGCTTTTATTTATAATATACAAGGTGTTTATTAAGTACAGAAACTTAAAGGCATTAATGTTTGATTGATTTTAAGACAATAATTTTATATAATTATGGGTCCGCAACGGCTTCGTCTTCCAGATACAGGGTGTTCAAAATTCAAACAAATTTAAGATTTTTCCAGATATTTTTTGAATGGTGTCAGCTACTTCATTGAAACTTAGAACACACTAATAGGGCAGTAGAGTTTTGGACTAGCATTGTCTTTATTTGTTTTTAATCACTACGTTTCAACTGGTCAGCATCTCCAGTCGTTTTCAAGTGAATACTAAATAAGTATGTTAACTACAGCTCTATTTTAAGAAAAAAATAAACTATTACCTTTTCTAGGCGTCAACGTAGAGAAACATGAAAACACCTTCTTAACTTCAGTGTACAGAAAACCTACACAGGTCAATATCTCAATTATACAGGGTGATTCCTAAGTTAATACTTCCTTTTTTGCTGTGTATAGAAGGCATTAAAATAAAAAACATTTTCAAAAACGTTTTTTTAAAAAACTCAAAAATAAGGTACTTACATTCAGTTATTACACTATGGATCAAATACGGTCCTGTCTAACTTTCCCGTTAAATAACATTAAGAAAACTTCTGGGTGAGTAGAGGGAGCTGATTCTTTTCACATCAATTTTTGCGGTCCCTTCTGCGCATGCCCAGGCAGTGCGCAGGCGTGTGTCATATGTCATACGTCATCTGACATGTCACAATCTTGGGCGTGAGCTATTTGGGCATTAGCTACTTGGGCGTTAGCTACTTTGGCCTTAGCTACTTGGGCGTTAGCTACTTGGGCAATAGTATTCATTATATGCCACGTGTTTAGGATGACGTCATATTATGTTTAGGAAAAGATGGTGGTTATCACCTGGCAATTAAGATATATCAAGGTCACCTGTCACTTGGCAAATGACAAAATTAAAAATTAATACGGGGATCGTATTTAGGATGATGTAATAAGTCGTTTAAAGAAAACCTGAAAGCGATCGGTCAACCGGTTCAGAAGATATAGTTTTTTGCGATTAGTGCCCTTATGTATAGTATCGAAGAGAGTAAATTCTGGTTATAGGTAGAGGTATATAGAACCTATCTAGAAGTGAAAGATTTTTTTAAATATCTCAAGTACTAACGGCGTTAGATGTATTAAACCATTAAGGCCTTAACACAGCACAGTCGTGTAAAGCACTGATAATGTTTATTTATTAGTAGAAATATACCTCGTATATTAATTATATTTACAAATTACTGTATCACCAGTAAAATCGTCAAAGTGTCAAAACGGCACATCTAAAAATTCTAATTTTTTCAGTATTTACATTAATGATCTATACCTATACAACCTCATAATCAAAATACATCCAAGTATTCGAATTATCAGTAAAACCATAATAACTGTCAAAACGGCACCTCAGATTTTTATAATTTTATCTAATATATTCATTATTAAGCCATACCTATAGAACCCCGCAATAAAAAAATAAGGACATTTTGGAAATGCGCAGAAGCCGAAATCGGTGTTTCGGAGTTAAATACGAGGAAATATTATGCGCATATAGCGAAAAAAGTACCTTCGGTACTCCGGATGCCAAAGGGCACCTTTTAAATACATATTTGAAAAACACATCATTTCGACATTTTTGGAAAAAATTAAACGAAAAACATAATAGGGCAGACGCCGTAATACATTCCATATATGAAACAATAATCGAGAGAATATCTATTATAAAATATATTAGAATCTTTAGATGTCACACTTTAGTAAAAAGCCTTGTTCTAACAAGATGATGATCTCATCAAGCGAGAAAAATCAACTTGTATGTAATTAATATGCAAATCATTAGTGATCGGAGATTGCAAGTATTTTTTCAACTATCACGCTATGATGACCTCAACACGAGGAGAAAGTCACCCGGCCTGCAACGTGTTTCGCAGATGTAATTAATATTCAATGTCGTGACTGGTACGTACAAAGTGAAGGGTATAGGGTATAAATACAGTGGAAAACAGGCAAGTAGCATCAGTTATCATCGAGCAGAAGTCGTGACGTGTTGTGAAGATTAACAAACAGTGTAAAATTAATAATATTGTAAGTACCATATTTATTATTATATATATATATATATTATATTATGTGTTATTTATCTATCTGAGTCATGCATTAAATAAAGAATTCGTTCTAAACAATCAATATCTGCATTATTTAAGGGCAATATAGGATGTAAGAGAGTACTAAAGGGGTTGATATAAGTGGTTATTAAAGGGTTATATCGATGCTCGCCAAATATTATGTTATGATGTGAACGCTAATTATTATTTAAAACTATTTTACAGAAAATGTTTGTTTGTGAGCATTGTCAGCGTTCATTCACCACAAAGGGTAACCTCAAAAGCCATGGCGATTGTAGACTTACAGTACCAGGCTGCCAAACTTGCGGAGAGAACTTTAAGTCAAGGTGGGCTCTTCGACGTCACCAACAGGAGAAGCATAGAGCCCCCAAAAGACAAGCGACGTCCTCGCAAGTAGCCATGGCTAAGAAGGCTAGACTCGTTTCGACCGATGGTAAGTTATTACATCATATTGTGTAAGATTAGGTATTGCTTCATACTGTGTAAGATTAGAATATATTGCAGCATAATTTAAAAAACGATAATAAGGCATTCTTAGACAGCTTGTATAAATTATTTGCTATAACCTATGTTTGACCATATATGAACAGCATCAGTCAACAGGAAAAAATTAAAACGACGTTGCCATTACAGTGCGGTAATAATTGTATAAAAAGTATTATAAGTGAATTTTAATTTATTTCAGAACCATCAACTTCAGGTTCATCTATGCAGCAGATGCATTGCAATGCCTGTCAGTCAGATGTGTCTGTCTCCCGTTGGTCCAACCATCTAAGGACCTTAAGCCATCGGGAGAACTGCTGCGTGGAGCAGGAGGAAGGTGTAAAGCTTGTAAAAACATCGTTCCGAAGCCGAATTGCTACCTACCGACTTTCTTCAATCCAGGACCCCACCAACGTATCCTTGTTCTTAGAACACCTACGGGAAAAGTTCTTAAGGTTGGTGGGAGCCGTACTACAAAAATATGACCAGCTGAAAGTCGGTGTAGAGCTTTTTGGCCGCTTCCTCCTGCAGACGAGCGAGTCGTCAGAGGTGAAATCCTTCAATGCTAAGTACGTTATGGTGAATGGCGCGACGGACTTAGAGGAGCTGTTTAATCAGTTTACTGCCATCCTGGACCGGAAGTATTCAGAGTTTTCGGAAAAGGATAGTGGTAAGTAATGTTGTAATGGCTTAAAACATAATACTTAACAATGTTTCTATTGTTACAGGGTGGACTCTTCAGCAGCTCCTACACTTAGAATTAGGGATCAATAAAATCAACCCTCTAAAGGCATCATCCTACATCCCGCTGCCAAAGGAGATTGAAGCAAAGCTTGCTGTCTTAAACATTCAAAATACGGACCTGCAATGCTTCAAATGGGCAGTCTTAGCTTCCTTGCATCCGGTTCATTATACTCAAAACGCAAATAGAGTCGTGAACTATATGCCTTTTGAGAACGAACTGGACTTTACAGGTATGGAATTTCCGATTAAACTTAGTGACATATCTAAATTTGAACGCCTTAATAATATTTCTATCAATGTATATGGGCTTGAAAAAGTTTATGATAATGGTAAAAATAGTATTGAGGTTGTAGGTCCCTTATACTTTACTACATCTCGTAAGGAGAGACATGTAAATTTGTTATTAATCAGCGATGATTATGAAAATAGTCATTACGGTTTAATAAGAAGTTTATCTCGACTGATCTCAAGGCAATTGTCTTCGCGTCATGCTACTAAGTATTTATGTGATGGTTGTCTAACTTACTTTTATTCAGAGCAAAAATTAAAAGCTCATCAAGAACATGATTGCGGACACGTTTTGGCTAAAGTACCAACAACTGATTTAAAAAAGAATAAATACGGAGAAGAGGTCCCCGAGAATATTTTGAAATTTACAAATTTTGAAAAGAAATTAAAGGTACCATTTGTTGTTTATGCCGATTTCGAGACAATCCTTGAACCTATACCTACAGAGGAAAATGAGTTGGACCCTGATACATCCTATACTGTTAGAACTCATAAACATGTGCCCTATTCATTTGCTTACTACATTAAATGTGACTTTGATGATGCCTATTCAAAGTACCAAAGTTATAGAGGACAGGACGCACACAAAGAATTTGTAAAACGGTTAGATGTTGATTGTAAATCAATATACAACCATTTTATGAAGGAAGTGGTGCCTATGTTACCTATGACGGCGGAACAAGAGAATGAGCATCGACAAGCAACAACCTGTCATATTTGCGAAAAACCATTTGACGTAGAAGCAAACGATAGAGTTCATGATCACGATCATTTAACGGGGCTCTATCGCGGTCCAAGTCACTCTGTATGCAACCTAAATTACAAACTTCCCAATTTTATTCCCATCTTTTTCCATAACATGTCCAATTTTGATTCCCACTTGTTTGTCAAGGAATTGGCTTGCGATGAAGAAAAGTTGGACGTTATCCCCCAAAATAAGGAAAAGTATATTTCCTTTACTAAACATATCTTGGTGGATAACGTCGAAAACAAGGAGGGAAAACAACGACAGGTATTTTTAAAATTACGCTTTTTGGATAGTTTCAGATTCATGGCTAGCGGCTTAGATAAATTAAGTCAAAATTTAAAATCAGATCAGTGTAAAACCGTGCGTAAATATTTTGCAGAACAGAACAAATTTGAACTTATTCGACAGAAGGGTGTCTTCCCGTATAATTACGTAGACTCTTTTTCAAAATTAGACGAAAACAAGCTTCCATCGCAAAAAGGCTTTTTTAATAAACTAAAAAATGATGACATTACCACCGATGATTATAAGCGTGCTTGGAAAGTATGGAATCTATTTGAATGTAAAACTTTAGGCGAATATTCTGATATTTATTTAAAATCCGACGTATTAATTTTGACAGATGTCTTTGAAAGTTTTAGAGACGTGTGTCTGTCTACTTATGGCCTTGATCCTGCGCAGTACTTTACTGCGCCGGGTCTTTCGATGGAGGCCGCCCTTAAAGCGACATCCATCAATCTTGAGCTTCTGACCGATCTAGACATGATGCACTTCTTTAAACACGGTATTCGCGGGGGAGTCAGTCAGTGTAGTATAAGAAAAGCTTTTGCGAATAATAAATTTATACCACATTATGACGTTAACAAACCCACCTCTTACATCATGTACCTGGACGCTACCAATCTATACGGAGCAGCCATGTCACAATTTTTGCCAACGGGGAGCTTTAAGTGGCTAAACGAAGCCGAAATTCAAAATTTAAATTACCTAAATATCGTGAAAGATTCACCAACAGGTTACATATTAGAAGTTGATTTAGATTACCCGGAAGATTTACATTCTTTACACAATGAATTACCCTTTTGCCCAGAATCCATTGCACCACCAAAGTCAAAATTCCCGAAAATAACAAAATTAATTCCAAATTTCATGAAAAAAGAAAAATATATTATTCACTACCAAAATTTGCGTCAAGTTCTAGAGTATGGACTTAAGCTCACTAAAATTCATCGTGTTATATCTTTCGACCAATCTCCGTGGCTTAAGAAATATATAGACCTAAACACAGCGTTGCGAAATCAGGCAAAAAATAAGTTTGAAAAAGACTTTTTTAAACTTATGAACAATGCTGTGTTTGGCAAGACAATGGAAAACGTGGAAAAACGGGTAGATGTCAAGCTTGTTACCCATTGGGAAAATATTGGTAGGAGGTTGGGGGCCGGAGCGTTAATCGCGAAACCTCATTTTAAAGATCGAACAATTTTTAGCGAAAACCTGGTAGCAATCCAGATGAAAAAACAAAAAGTCGTATATAATAAACCTATTTATGTAGGTTTTTCAATCTTGGAAATATCTAAAACAATTATGTATGACTTTTTGTACGGGTATATTAAGCCGAAATATGGCAACAGCGCGGAATTGTTATACACTGACACCGACTCCCTAATTCTAAAAGTAACAACAGATAATTTATATGACGATATGACGGCAAATTTAAGTAGATTCGATACTTCCAACTACTCACAAGATAACCCACATAATGTTCCTGTAAACCAATCTATACTTGGTAAAATGAAAGATGAATATGCAGGAAAGATTATTTGGGATTTCTATGGAACCGGGGCGAAAGCATATTGCGTTAATGTGGAGGGAAAGTTGACTAAAAAAGCTAAAGGGGTTCCTGACTACGTCACCCAAAAAGAACTGACTCTTGACGATTATAGAGAAGCGGCTGACGTAGAAGGAACTCAGATTCATCGTAGAATGAACACTTTCCGTTCGCATGAACACGATATGTATGTCGAACTTAAAAATAAGGTAGCGCTGTCATACGCGGACGATAAGCGCTTCATTATACCCGGTTTCGAGCACACGCTTGCTTGGGGTCATAGAGATATAGTATTGTATAAGGAATCATCGGAAATTCCATAAGCTAAGACTGACCATAGCTATCTTTGTTTCAATCTTCTTGGATAGCTGATGGTTTTAGAGGGTTGTGATATTAGGCTAGGTATTTAATATATTATTATTATTTAATTTGTTTATTTATTGTATTATTATTATTTATTATTATTTATTGTATTAATATTTATTGTATTATTATTTATTATATACATAGATGAAAATGTTAATTTTTTTGTATTAAAATGTGTATCATATATACAAATAAACACAGGATTTCTTTGTATTCAAATTTTTTGTCTTATTTTACCCCCTCTCCCTCTTCCCTACTAAGGAAAAAAAAACAGATGTAAATTTTTAACATTTATTTTACAACAGTATAATATTCAATGTTTAGTTTAAACAATGCAGGTATATGTCTGGCAAATAAACGAATTAGCTTGTCAGTCCATCGAAACAAATATTTGTCTGTCATGGCATCTTCAAACTTGAGGCTTCGCTTTTCGTCATTACGATGAAACACCAAAGTGTACTGTCCAATAATCATAAAGATGTCAACCCAGTGAGTGTTGAAACAATCAAACGTACTTATGAATTCTTCAAATTCATCACTAGAAAAATAAATCTTGCCATATTCAATAGTGTCTATGATTACTTGTTTACGCTCTTTTTCTGTAGTGTTAAATATAATTGTTATGTAATCATCAATTTCATAAACTCTGCTTGGCTTGATCTTGCGTACAATATCATCATTATCCTGCTGACATCGAGAAGGAGATTCAAACACTTTATCCCAAGCGGATGATGAAGAGGAGGCCGCCATTGATAAGTATTAGAGGTTAAGTTTTAACAACTGTCTAACCAAATATTTATGATCTTCGTAACACTTGATATCTTTTTTCAGCCTACGTATTTTTCGCAGATGTTCTTGGAGTTTAACTCTAAAATCGACTGTCTTTGCCCTAAGCTGAAGACTAAATGACTAAATTCCAACTTTAGCGCTAAATATTTCTTTCGTAAGGTATTACCCGTCTGAATAATTCTTTGCTTAACATCCTTACCGAGATTCTTTTAAATAAGAAGCCATAACAGATAAAACAGCTAAAATCAGGTAAAAACCCGATAAAAACAGCTAAAACCCGCTTAAAAACAGCTAGCGGTTTTTAAAAAACAGCTAGCGGTTTTTAAAAAACAGCTAAAAACCACTAAATAAACAGCCCTGTTTAAAAACAACCCTGTTTAAAAACAGCTCTGTTTAAAAACAGCCCTGTTTAAAAACAGCCCTGTTTAAAAACAGCCCTGTTTAAAAACATCCCTGTTTAAAAACAGCCCTGTTTAAAAACAGCCCTGTTTAAAAACAGCCCTGTTTAAAAACAGCCCTGTTTAAAAACAGCCCTGTTTAAAAACAGCTCTGTTTAAAAACAGCTAAAACAGCCCTGTTGTGTTGTTGTTGTTGTTGTTGATTCGATTTGTTAGGATATGTCTATGTTCAATGATGTGCTATGACTTAGGGAATTAAATACCTAATAAACATGCTACGATACCGACTATTATTAATATCATTATCTTTAACAATGACTAAGAATCCAAACATATCTTATCAATATTCCGAACAAACACGTTTAAAAGTACCGAAGGACGTGCATGTATTAACATGCTCGCCGTAGGTTTATTTCAAGCGAAAATCATTCGGGCTGAATCAAATCAGTACCTTAGCATTATCAAGAACCAGTTTTAAGTATTTTTCGATAAGTATGTCACAAATAGAATAAATTAATATCATTGCTATTATAACCATATGGAAGGCATAATAAATTTGATAATTCAGTATAACCATTACACTTCTAACATACGTATTTAACTGGGATTAGCATAACAACTATCGCTGTTTCTCTAAATATAAACTAAGGATAGAAGTATTCAGTTAAAACATTTATATAGAAATATTTAACTGAATTACTAGGCCAACAAAATCAATACAAATAATTTTATTTTTATATATTTATTTCAACATCATTCAAATAACAATATCTAAAATTATATAATACCTTTACATTATTCTGTGAACAATGCCACACACTTGAATCAGAATCGTGATTATAACATTCTGTTTTATTCATAAATGTGCTTAATTTAAGATTATCTTTATTGGGAATATTTACTATACAAGAATTAAAAACATCAAACTCTCTTAGAAAATTTGCTTTCATATCACCCTTTACCAAAATTCTTATATTATCAAATATATATGAAGCTATTATAGTGTCCAATATTTTTGGTATATCATTCAAATCAACATAACCAGCTTCCCAAAGTAGGCCATGATATTGGCCTTCTAAATAAACAACAGTTTTCAATTCTTCCGATTTTAAAAATTTCCGAGGGAAAGGAGGTTTAAAGAGATAAGTACTCAATCGTTCGCCATCATAGAATGACATCTTCTTTGGAATGAATACATTTGAAATATTATAACCTTGTATGTCAACACAAAGTACTTTGAGAACCATCTTATAAAATCTATTATATTTTTAATATAATATTTATGCTTGAACCATCTATTACTTACTAAATGTTTAATAAGAACCCGTATGTCTTAATATATAAGGATTTATATCACGCAATCTTATCTCCCTCCCTCCCTCCTCCTCCTTTAATATAAGAATGAAATTTTAATTTACCATTGATCTAGAGAAACCATTAGTATAAACTAATCTTTTAAACCAATAATATCTACAAAATCACATAATATAATAACTTTTTTAAACATCAACCCTCCCTAGGGTTTGTTTAAAAATTAAATAAAAATTGTTTCTCTACAAAAGTAATTTGTTTAATAATATAATCTGCTAATTTGGGGTTTATTCGGGTTTTGGACTTGTTTGGACCACTGCGGTTTTTCAGGTTTGTTTAAGCCACGTTTGGGTTTTTCGGGACGCGCGCCCGAACAAACCCAAAAAACGATCGAGATTTAAACAAACCCGTAAAACAGAAGTATTTCCCACAACCCCGAAAAACCCAAACGTGGCTTAAACAAACCTGAAAAACCGCAGTGGTCCAAACAAGTCCAAAACCCGAATAAACCCCAAATTAGCAGATTATATTATTAAACAAATTACTTTTGTAGAGAAACAATTTTTATTTAATTTTTAAACAAACCCTAGGGAGGGTTGATGTTTAAAAAAGTTATTATATTATGTGATTTTGTAGATATTATTGGTTTAAAAGATTAGTTTATACTAATGGTTTCTCTAGATCAATGGTAAATTAAAATTTCATTCTTATATTAAAGGAGGAGGAGGGAGGGAGGGAGATAAGATTGCGTGATATAAATCCTTATATATTAAGACATACGGGTTCTTATTAAACATTTAGTAAGTAATAGATGGTTCAAGCATAAATATTATATTAAAAATATAATAGATTTTAAAAGATGGTTCTCAAAGTACTTTGTGTTGACATACAAGGTTATAATATTTCAAATGTATTCATTCCAAAGAAGATGTCATTCTATGATGGCGAACGATTGAGTACTTATCTCTTTAAACCTCCTTTCCCTCGGAAATTTTTAAAATCGGAAGAATTGAAAACTGTTGTTTATTTAGAAGGCCAATATCATGGCCTACTTTGGGAAGCTGGTTATGTTGATTTGAATGATATACCAAAAATATTGGACACTATAATAGCTTCATATATATTTGATAATATAAGAATTTTGGTAAAGGGTGATATGAAAGCAAATTTTCTAAGAGAGTTTGATGTTTTTAATTCTTGTATAGTAAATATTCCCAATAAAGATAATCTTAAATTAAGCACATTTATGAATAAAACAGAATGTTATAATCACGATTCTGATTCAAGTGTGTGGCATTGTTCACAGAATAATGTAAAGGTATTATATAATTTTAGATATTGTTATTTGAATGATGTTGAAATAAATATATAAAAATAAAATTATTTGTATTGATTTTGTTGGCCTAGTAATTCAGTTAAATATTTCTATATAAATGTTTTAACTGAATACTTCTATCCTTAGTTTATATTTAGAGAAACAGCGATAGTTGTTATGCTAATCCCAGTTAAATACGTATGTTAGAAGTGTAATGGTTATACTGAATTATCAAATTTATTATGCCTTCCATATGGTTATAATAGCAATGATATTAATTTATTCTATTTGTGACATACTTATCGAAAAATACTTAAAACTGGTTCTTGATAATGCTAAGGTACTGATTTGATTCAGCCCGAATGATTTTCGCTTGAAATAAACCTACGGCGAGCATGTTAATACATGCACGTCCTTCGGTACTTTTAAACGTGTTTGTTCGGAATATTGATAAGATATGTTTGGATTCTTAGTCATTGTTAAAGATAATGATATTAATAATAGTCGGTATCGTAGCATGTTTATTAGGTATTTAATTCCCTAAGTCATAGCACATCATTGAACATAGACATATCCTAACAAATCGAATCAACAACAACAACAACAACACAACAGGGCTGTTTTAGCTGTTTTTAAACAGAGCTGTTTTTAAACAGGGCTGTTTTTAAACAGGGCTGTTTTTAAACAGGGCTGTTTTTAAACAGGGCTGTTTTTAAACAGGGCTGTTTTTAAACAGGGATGTTTTTAAACAGGGCTGTTTTTAAACAGGGCTGTTTTTAAACAGGGCTGTTTTTAAACAGAGCTGTTTTTAAACAGGGTTGTTTTTAAACAGGGCTGTTTATTTAGTGGTTTTTAGCTGTTTTTTAAAAACCGCTAGCTGTTTTTTAAAAACCGCTAGCTGTTTTTAAGCGGGTTTTAGCTGTTTTTATCGGGTTTTTACCTGATTTTAGCTGTTTTATCTGTTATGGCTTCTTATTTAAAAGAATCTCGGTAAGGATGTTAAGCAAAGAATTATTCAGACGGGTAATACCTTACGAAAGAAATATTTAGCGCTAAAGTTGGAATTTAGTCATTTAGTCTTCAGCTTAGGGCAAAGACAGTCGATTTTAGAGTTAAACTCCAAGAACATCTGCGAAAAATACGTAGGCTGAAAAAAGATATCAAGTGTTACGAAGATCATAAATATTTGGTTAGACAGTTGTTAAAACTTAACCTCTAATACTTATCAATGGCGGCCTCCTCTTCATCATCCGCTTGGGATAAAGTGTTTGAATCTCCTTCTCGATGTCAGCAGGATAATGATGATATTGTACGCAAGATCAAGCCAAGCAGAGTTTATGAAATTGATGATTACATAACAATTATATTTAACACTACAGAAAAAGAGCGTAAACAAGTAATCATAGACACTATTGAATATGGCAAGATTTATTTTTCTAGTGATGAATTTGAAGAATTCATAAGTACGTTTGATTGTTTCAACACTCACTGGGTTGACATCTTTATGATTATTGGACAGTACACTTTGGTGTTTCATCGTAATGACGAAAAGCGAAGCCTCAAGTTTGAAGATGCCATGACAGACAAATATTTGTTTCGATGGACTGACAAGCTAATTCGTTTATTTGCCAGACATATACCTGCATTGTTTAAACTAAACATTGAATATTATACTGTTGTAAAATAAATGTTAAAAATTTACATCTGTTTTTTTTTCCTTAGTAGGGAAGAGGGAGAGGGGGTAAAATAAGACAAAAAATTTGAATACAAAGAAATCCTGTGTTTATTTGTATATATGATACACATTTTAATACAAAAAAATTAACATTTTCATCTATGTATATAATAAATAATAATACAATAAATATTAATACAATAAATAATAATAAATAATAATAATACAATAAATAAACAAATTAAATAATAATAATATATTAAATACCTAGCCTAATATCACAACCCTCTAAAACCATCAGCTATCCAAGAAGATTGAAACAAAGATAGCTATGGTCAGTCTTAGCTTATGGAATTTCCGATGATTCCTTATACAATACTATATCTCTATGACCCCAAGCAAGCGTGTGCTCGAAACCGGGTATAATGAAGCGCTTATCGTCCGCGTATGACAGCGCTACCTTATTTTTAAGTTCGACATACATATCGTGTTCATGCGAACGGAAAGTGTTCATTCTACGATGAATCTGAGTTCCTTCTACGTCAGCCGCTTCTCTATAATCGTCAAGAGTCAGTTCTTTTTGGGTGACGTAGTCAGGAACCCCTTTAGCTTTTTTAGTCAACTTTCCCTCCACATTAACGCAATATGCTTTCGCCCCGGTTCCATAGAAATCCCAAATAATCTTTCCTGCATATTCATCTTTCATTTTACCAAGTATAGATTGGTTTACAGGAACATTATGTGGGTTATCTTGTGAGTAGTTGGAAGTATCGAATCTACTTAAATTTGCCGTCATATCGTCATATAAATTATCTGTTGTTACTTTTAGAATTAGGGAGTCGGTGTCAGTGTATAACAATTCCGCGCTGTTGCCATATTTCGGCTTAATATACCCGTACAAAAAGTCATACATAATTGTTTTAGATATTTCCAAGATTGAAAAACCTACATAAATAGGTTTATTATATACGACTTTTTGTTTTTTCATCTGGATTGCTACCAGGTTTTCGCTAAAAATTGTTCGATCTTTAAAATGAGGTTTCGCGATTAACGCTCCGGCCCCCAACCTCCTACCAATATTTTCCCAATGGGTAACAAGCTTGACATCTACCCGTTTTTCCACGTTTTCCATTGTCTTGCCAAACACAGCATTGTTCATAAGTTTAAAAAAGTCTTTTTCAAACTTATTTTTTGCCTGATTTCGCAACGCTGTATTTAGGTCTATATATTTCTTAAGCCACGGAGATTGGTCGAAAGATATAACACGATGAATTTTAGTGAGCTTAAGTCCATACTCTAGAACTTGACGCAAATTTTGGTAGTGAATAATATATTTTTCTTTTTTCATGAAATTTGGAATTAATTTTGTTATTTTCGGGAATTTTGACTTTGGTGGTGCAATGGATTCTGGGCAAAAGGGTAATTCATTGTGTAAAGAATGTAAATCTTCCGGGTAATCTAAATCAACTTCTAATATGTAACCTGTTGGTGAATCTTTCACGATATTTAGGTAATTTAAATTTTGAATTTCGGCTTCGTTTAGCCACTTAAAGTTGGCAAAAATTGTGACATGGCTGCTCCGTATAGATTGGTAGCGTCCAGGTACATGATGTAAGAGGTGGGTTTGTTAACGTCATAATGTGGTATAAATTTATTATTCGCAAAAGCTTTTCTTATACTACACTGACTGACTCCCCCGCGAATACCGTGTTTAAAGAAGTGCATCATGTCTAGATCGGTCAGAAGCTCAAGATTGATGGATGTCGCTTTAAGGGCGGCCTCCATCGAAAGACCCGGCGCAGTAAAGTACTGCGCAGGATCAAGGCCATAAGTAGACAGACACACGTCTCTAAAACTTTCAAAGACATCTGTCAAAATTAATACGTCGGATTTTAAATAAATATCAGAATATTCGCCTAAAGTTTTACATTCAAATAGATTCCATACTTTCCAAGCACGCTTATAATCATCGGTGGTAATGTCATCATTTTTTAGTTTATTAAAAAAGCCTTTTTGCGATGGAAGCTTGTTTTCGTCTAATTTTGAAAAAGAGTCTACGTAATTATACGGGAAGACACCCTTCTGTCGAATAAGTTCAAATTTGTTCTGTTCTGCAAAATATTTACGCACGGTTTTACACTGATCTGATTTTAAATTTTGACTTAATTTATCTAAGCCGCTAGCCATGAATCTGAAACTATCCAAAAAGCGTAATTTTAAAAATACCTGTCGTTGTTTTCCCTCCTTGTTTTCGACGTTATCCACCAAGATATGTTTAGTAAAGGAAATATACTTTTCCTTATTTTGGGGGATAACGTCCAACTTTTCTTCATCGCAAGCCAATTCCTTGACAAACAAGTGGGAATCAAAATTGGACATGTTATGGAAAAAGATGGGAATAAAATTGGGAAGTTTGTAATTTAGGTTGCATACAGAGTGACTTGGACCGCGATAGAGCCCCGTTAAATGATCGTGATCATGAACTCTATCGTTTGCTTCTACGTCAAATGGTTTTTCGCAAATATGACAGGTTGTTGCTTGTCGATGCTCATTCTCTTGTTCCGCCGTCATAGGTAACATAGGCACCACTTCCTTCATAAAATGGTTGTATATTGATTTACAATCAACATCTAACCGTTTTACAAATTCTTTGTGTGCGTCCTGTCCTCTATAACTTTGGTACTTTGAATAGGCATCATCAAAGTCACATTTAATGTAGTAAGCAAATGAATAGGGCACATGTTTATGAGTTCTAACAGTATAGGATGTATCAGGGTCCAACTCATTTTCCTCTGTAGGTATAGGTTCAAGGATTGTCTCGAAATCGGCATAAACAACAAATGGTACCTTTAATTTCTTTTCAAAATTTGTAAATTTCAAAATATTCTCGGGGACCTCTTCTCCGTATTTATTCTTTTTTAAATCAGTTGTTGGTACTTTAGCCAAAACGTGTCCGCAATCATGTTCTTGATGAGCTTTTAATTTTTGCTCTGAATAAAAGTAAGTTAGACAACCATCACATAAATACTTAGTAGCATGACGCGAAGACAATTGCCTTGAGATCAGTCGAGATAAACTTCTTATTAAACCGTAATGACTATTTTCATAATCATCGCTGATTAATAACAAATTTACATGTCTCTCCTTACGAGATGTAGTAAAGTATAAGGGACCTACAACCTCAATACTATTTTTACCATTATCATAAACTTTTTCAAGCCCATATACATTGATAGAAATATTATTAAGGCGTTCAAATTTAGATATGTCACTAAGTTTAATCGGAAATTCCATACCTGTAAAGTCCAGTTCGTTCTCAAAAGGCATATAGTTCACGACTCTATTTGCGTTTTGAGTATAATGAACCGGATGCAAGGAAGCTAAGACTGCCCATTTGAAGCATTGCAGGTCCGTATTTTGAATGTTTAAGACAGCAAGCTTTGCTTCAATCTCCTTTGGCAGCGGGATGTAGGATGATGCCTTTAGAGGGTTGATTTTATTGATCCCTAATTCTAAGTGTAGGAGCTGCTGAAGAGTCCACCCTGTAACAATAGAAACATTGTTAAGTATTATGTTTTAAGCCATTACAACATTACTTACCACTATCCTTTTCCGAAAACTCTGAATACTTCCGGTCCAGGATGGCAGTAAACTGATTAAACAGCTCCTCTAAGTCCGTCGCGCCATTCACCATAACGTACTTAGCATTGAAGGATTTCACCTCTGACGACTCGCTCGTCTGCAGGAGGAAGCGGCCAAAAAGCTCTACACCGACTTTCAGCTGGTCATATTTTTGTAGTACGGCTCCCACCAACCTTAAGAACTTTTCCCGTAGGTGTTCTAAGAACAAGGATACGTTGGTGGGGTCCTGGATTGAAGAAAGTCGGTAGGTAGCAATTCGGCTTCGGAACGATGTTTTTACAAGCTTTACACCTTCCTCCTGCTCCACGCAGCAGTTCTCCCGATGGCTTAAGGTCCTTAGATGGTTGGACCAACGGGAGACAGACACATCTGACTGACAGGCATTGCAATGCATCTGCTGCATAGATGAACCTGAAGTTGATGGTTCTGAAATAAATTAAAATTCACTTATAATACTTTTTATACAATTATTACCGCACTGTAATGGCAACGTCGTTTTAATTTTTTCCTGTTGACTGATGCTGTTCATATATGGTCAAACATAGGTTATAGCAAATAATTTATACAAGCTGTCTAAGAATGCCTTATTATCGTTTTTTAAATTATGCTGCAATATATTCTAATCTTACACAGTATGAAGCAATACCTAATCTTACACAATATGATGTAATAACTTACCATCGGTCGAAACGAGTCTAGCCTTCTTAGCCATGGCTACTTGCGAGGACGTCGCTTGTCTTTTGGGGGCTCTATGCTTCTCCTGTTGGTGACGTCGAAGAGCCCACCTTGACTTAAAGTTCTCTCCGCAAGTTTGGCAGCCTGGTACTGTAAGTCTACAATCGCCATGGCTTTTGAGGTTACCCTTTGTGGTGAATGAACGCTGACAATGCTCACAAACAAACATTTTCTGTAAAATAGTTTTAAATAATAATTAGCGTTCACATCATAACATAATATTTGGCGAGCATCGATATAACCCTTTAATAACCACTTATATCAACCCCTTTAGTACTCTCTTACATCCTATATTGCCCTTAAATAATGCAGATATTGATTGTTTAGAACGAATTCTTTATTTAATGCATGACTCAGATAGATAAATAACACATAATATAATATATATATATATATAATAATAAATATGGTACTTACAATATTATTAATTTTACACTGTTTGTTAATCTTCACAACACGTCACGACTTCTGCTCGATGATAACTGATGCTACTTGCCTGTTTTCCACTGTATTTATACCCTATACCCTTCACTTTGTACGTACCAGTCACGACATTGAATATTAATTACATCTGCGAAACACGTTGCAGGCCGGGTGACTTTCTCCTCGTGTTGAGGTCATCATAGCGTGATAGTTGAAAAAATACTTGCAATCTCCGATCACTAATGATTTGCATATTAATTACATACAAGTTGATTTTTCTCGCTTGATGAGATCATCATCTTGTTAGAACAAGGCTTTTTACTAAAGTGTGACATCTAAAGATTCTAATATATTTTATAATAGATATTCTCTCGATTATTGTTTCATATATGGAATGTATTACGGCGTCTGCCCTATTATGTTTTTCGTTTAATTTTTTCCAAAAATGTCGAAATGATGTGTTTTTCAAATATGTATTTAAAAGGTGCCCTTTGGCATCCGGAGTACCGAAGGTACTTTTTTCGCTATATGCGCATAATATTTCCTCGTATTTAACTCCGAAACACCGATTTCGGCTTCTGCGCATTTCCAAAATGTCCTTATTTTTTTATTGCGGGGTTCTATAGGTATGGCTTAATAATGAATATATTAGATAAAATTATAAAAATCTGAGGTGCCGTTTTGACAGTTATTATGGTTTTACTGATAATTCGAATACTTGGATGTATTTTGATTATGAGGTTGTATAGGTATAGATCATTAATGTAAATACTGAAAAAATTAGAATTTTTAGATGTGCCGTTTTGACACTTTGACGATTTTACTGGTGATACAGTAATTTGTAAATATAATTAATATACGAGGTATATTTCTACTAATAAATAAACATTATCAGTGCTTTACACGACTGTGCTGTGTTAAGGCCTTAATGGTTTAATACATCTAACGCCGTTAGTACTTGAGATATTTAAAAAAATCTTTCACTTCTAGATAGGTTCTATATACCTCTACCTATAACCAGAATTTACTCTCTTCGATACTATACATAAGGGCACTAATCGCAAAAAACTATATCTTCTGAACCGGTTGACCGATCGCTTTCAGGTTTTCTTTAAACGACTTATTACATCATCCTAAATACGATCCCCGTATTAATTTTTAATTTTGTCATTTGCCAAGTGACAGGTGACCTTGATATATCTTAATTGCCAGGTGATAACCACCATCTTTTCCTAAACATAATATGACGTCATCCTAAACACGTGGCATATAATGAATACTATTGCCCAAGTAGCTAACGCCCAAGTAGCTAAGGCCAAAGTAGCTAACGCCCAAGTAGCTAATGCCCAAATAGCTCACGCCCAAGATTGTGACATGTCAGATGACGTATGACATATGACACACGCCTGCGCACTGCCTGGGCATGCGCAGAAGGGACCGCAAAAATTGATGTGAAAAGAATCAGCTCCCTCTACTTGGGTGTAGGATGAGCCTGCACGGGAAAACGTTCTGCGTATAATCTCGAAGAAACAGTCGCACTTATTAGTTCAATGTTTTTAAATTTTACCATTTTCATTTGTCACCAATATAAAATTAACTTGCTTCAGAAAAACACACCCGTAAATTGCATGACTAATAAGAGATAAGAAAAACAACATAAAGTATAGCAGGCTACGTTTTGATGACCAGGCCCGCACTTAGGTTTTTTACTTCTGTATCTCGCCTATTTTTCAGTTTTTTGAAAAAATGTATTAGAAAAACTTGTTTATTTTAATGCCTTCTATACACAACTAAAAAAGAAGTATTAACTTAGGAAACACCCTGTATATCAAATCACTCAAACAACACAAAACATCGCATAGTAAGAAACCTTGTGGATAGAGCAATTTCCCTTTGTAACTCAAGCGAAGCTCTCAAAAGAGAAACTAACCACATTAAGACCGACCGCTAAAATAAAAAACATACTTAATAATTGTCACCAGGGCCGTAGCTAGAGGAGGGCTGGTCAGGGCGAAGCCCTGGTAAAAAATATTGAGCCTTGGTAAAAAAGACTTTGAAATAGAAGAAAATAAGTATCAAAAATGTCTGCAAGTTATTTGATAAGTTTAATAAAATTAATTAAATAATTTCGTCATACGGGTAGAGTCCTGCCCTCGTATGGCCGATTTAATTTACTTGGCTTTTGAAAGTCGAAGAACAGAGATCCTCGACATGGAGTCATTTTTAATAAAATTTCACAATAAAAAAAAAAAGAAAATTGCAACTTTTTTAGTTTTAATGATTTTAATAATTATCATTCTGTTTTAAAATTTAGTTTGTTTGTATTTTTGTTCATATTTATATACTTTTCTATGTAGATATTCTAACAATAATTGTTATGCGTTTTAAAAATTTTCTAATTCTTTTTTTTATCATATCGTAGGTCTAAGTCACAATATAGTAATAATTTTACAGGAGAACCATAAAACGTACCGAATAAATAACGAACTAAAAACGAACTATTTTTCTTCGACGTTTTTGTTATCATATTTTATAATCTGGAAAGTACTTGTTATTTTAGGCATAAAAAAGGTATTTTTTTACAAAAAAAAAGAACTTATGTCATTTGATCTTTATTATATGTATGTAACTCCATGCGCAAGTAAAATAGCTTTATTTTAGTAATAGTTTGTACCAAATTAACAAAAGTTATATATTATTTAGGTACTGAACAACATACTTATAATTATTAAAAAATATCTACGAACATTTTTGATCAGAAAAAAATCGACAAAACACGAAATAGGTAGCCACAATCGGTTTACTAAATATTCTTATGTACTGCTAAGACTTTTTTATTTCAATGACTGTACCCAATTTCCTTGCTGTTTACACTGACTTCGTATAGACTTTACTTACAAAGTTTATAAATATCTATAATTATTATTCG
Source organism: Polydrusus cervinus (assembly GCA_935413205.1). Lineage (NCBI taxonomy): Eukaryota > Metazoa > Arthropoda > Insecta > Coleoptera > Curculionidae > Polydrusus > Polydrusus cervinus. The sequence continues at coordinate 53,504,187 of OW284514.1, forward strand.
TTCCTTGTTATTTAATTAAACATGAAGCACGTCGGATGTCGGTCGTTCTAAAATGTTAAAAATTCTACAGCGTCCCTTAAAAATCAAATATCATTATATTTCAACGTGAGAATATGGGCCCTGGTAAGCAATCGAATAGCCCTAACCAAAGATTTGGTTCTAGCTACGGCCCTGATTGTCACTGATAAGTTACCCATATTATATAGTGGGTGTCTACACATAACGTAATGGAATGGAAGGGGGGGAAGGCATTACGGTCTTGGAACGGGGAGGGAAGGCAATAATTAGAGAATATCTAGATATGTAACTTGTGATGGCCCCCTTAGTTGTAATCGCCAAAGTTTGCACACTATTAGAAATGAGAAAAACAATTATTTTATTCTCTTATAACATTTATTTATTTAAGCATTCACAGTAAAGAGTTTAGAGAATTTTACTTACAAGCATTGAATCGTTTTTGTATTAAATCTACAAAATTCACGAGTCCTAAATCCAGTTTTCAAAATAACAATGCGTCATTTGTATGCAAAAAAGTAAGAATTTCAAGTTTTATTAATTTTGAATTCGTGAATTTTGTAGTTAAATTATTTCTTAAATTATAAACTAAAGATAAAAAGTTTCCATATTGATGCATATTTTTTATCCGGCGATGTATAAAAATATATTTTAAAGAAATTTAAATACCAAATATTTTGTTTAATATATTATTTGATTGTCCGAAAAAAAAATCTGCTGTATTGTAAATAAACAAAGATATCCATTTATCCATCGTGAGTATTCGAAATACTATAGAAAAGGTATTCATACATAAACAATATCTATAGTTACAGCCCTAAATATTCCAATACTCATTAGTAATAAATTTCAATATTCCATTTATTAAAGTATAGGCAATTAACAGCTAGAATTTAAAATGCACAAACTCCTCTAAATCTATATAAATCATTAATAATATCTTTGAAACTCTTAAGAGCATTCTAAACAAATAATCACTGATAGGTAAAAAAGATCGCGTTAAATATTCTACTTAAAATAATATTATAGTTAATTTTTTTACAACACTTTTAAAGTTAGAAAACGAAGTTAAAACAGATCGTTTGCTATCACATAGAAGTTTATCACTAATTTTTATTTTACAACAAAAAGTTAAGCGTTAAAATTCTAAAAATAATTTTACAATCTATTTAGAATACCTGAAATCAACACTGATCCAATATGCTATACAGGGTGTAATCGAATCACTAAAGCTCTATCCCCACAACAATATCAAACTGATCAACTAAACCGCTGGACAATTGCTTTCGAGCAAGAAAAATTTCGCCTAAATTTAACAGTTAATATTTTCTGAAACAGATATGATATCGATCTACAGTTTTGAATGGTTGATAGATTAATCCCTTGAGAAACATTTGTCAATGTTGGATTTTCTTTAACTGTCAGAAAATTTTATATACAGGGTGTTAAAGAAGACGATGATTTTTGCTCCAATTTTAATGGCGTGTAACTTTCACAAAAATATTTTTAAATTTTATCACTCTACGTTAATTGAATCACTGATTCATAGCAAAGAAAGTGATTTATTAAATTTTTTAAATCTGCTATATTTTAGGAAATACCGATTTTTTTGGAAAACCTTGCTTTATTTCAACTTATTGGTAGCTAGATCTCACTGTGCGTTGCATCGTGCCAACTTTGCGAGTGATTCTTATACCTTACGAAGAGCTTGATTATGTTCAGTAACAATAGTTGTACCTAAATGTTATGATGTACAGTGGCGTACTTATAAACATCTATATGTCTATGATTTACGAGTATCTCACAATTTTTCACGATTGGGGGATCCTTAAAATTAGGTAATGCTAGTTTAATTTTGATGGAATTAATACATGGTAGGCCCTCGTCGGATGGACGGGGTTTGGTTTGACGGCAGCTAGTGATATTTAATATCAAAGTCTCTTTCAATCTAAGTTTAATTTTAGGAAGTGGAGTGTTAGAAAGTTAGAAATTAATAAATAATTTTTTTCCAAAAATATTAAATTAAAAAAATTATATTTGTTAAAATTTTGTAAACACACTGTATAATATACCTGTAGTGAGATATGAAAAACTAAAAAGTAAGAAAAAATTAACCTAATCTAGGGGCGAGTACTTTCCAATATAAAACAATCGTGAAAAATTGAGAAATACTCGTAAACCATGGACATATAGGTGTTTATAAGTACGCCACTGTACATCATAACATTTAGGTACAACTATTGTTACTAAACATAATCAAGCTTTTCATAAGGTATAATAATCACTCGCAAAGTTCGCACGATACAACGCACAGTGAGATCTAACTACCAATAAGTTGAAACAAAGCAAGGTTTTCCAAAAAATCAGTAGTTCTTAAAATATAGCAGATATCAAAAATTTGACAAATTACTTTCTTTGCTATGAACCAGTGATTCAATTGACATAGAGTGATAAAATTTTAAAATATTATTGTGAAAGTTACACGCCATTAAAATTGGAGCAAAAATCATCGTCTTCTTTAACACCCTGTATATAAAATTTTCTGACAGTTAAAGAAAATCCAATATTGACAATTGTTTCCCAAGAGATAAGCCTATCAACCATTCAAAACCGTAGATCCATATCATATCTGGTTCAGAAAATATTAACTGTTAAATTTAGGCCAATTTTTTCTTGCTCGAAACCAATTGTCCAGCAGTTTATTTATATAACTTATATAACTTAATTATAAGTGGAAACAGTTTTCAAACCGTAGGAATGATAAATTAAGAAATTATTACTTTAGTAGGCTTTAGGGTGTTTCACGATGAATCTAACATTAGACGTTTATGGAAAACAGGTAAAACTTTTTCTTCAAAAATTTGGTTGCTCGGACAAACAACCATTGTCTATCATTTAAAAATATTTTCAGGAATACGGCGTTGCCGCTTCTATCCGAAACAGGTGGCAACATCGTTATTTTAAGTGGAACACCATATATACCTTTATTATAATATTTTATAGTTCCCTATACAATTCCACGTAGGTATATTTGGTATAAAATATCATATACTTATCTAAATTTAATTGTTTTTGGCATATTGACGTTAAAAATATGCTATTTTCAGACCTTGACAGGCTGTAGCAGTGGAACGGCGCATCTTAGAGAAAAATTGTGTTCACCCCCCCTCTTAGTTTTTTATTCTCTTTCTAAAAGTTACAACTACCGGTCGAAAACCATTTTTCTCTTAGATGTCAAAGTCTAAAAATGGCATATTTTAAACGTCAAAATCTCAAAAACAATTGAATATAGATATCTATATAATATGTTATACAAAACATACGTGGAATTGTATAAGAAATTAGAAAATAATTTAATATATAGGGTATTTAACCTAAAATAACAATGTTGCCAACGGTTTTGAGTAGAAGCGGCAATGCCGCTGTGCTGAAAATATTTTAAAACGATAGACCTTGGTTGTTTAACTAAGCAACCAAATTTTTAAAAACAACGCAACACCCCGTTTCTATTCTCACCATGAAACACCCTGTATGTCGGGTTGCACAAAGAATTTTAATACTAATTAACTAAACAGCAAGGTTGACTGTGACATGCATGACATTGGCAGCAATAATTTTCTCACAATTATACTGGTGCGGTTACTTTAATTTTTAATTTACTAATCAGGTCCCTTTAATTGTAAGTACATTAAACCTGCCATGTCATTTATTTCGCAGTCAAACTTGTTGGTTAGTTATTTCTGGTTAAAAATCTTTGCACAACCCAATAATATAAAGATCCAAAAATCTACGTTTCTTGACGAGAGGAAAAGACAGAAATGTAAACAACAATGTTATATTTGTTACTTTTCTTTCATTAATTAAAGAGTTAAACTTAAAATTGGAAATAACCGTGAAACTTTTATAGACAAAATATCGGTTAGCTTCTGACTTTAATGTCGATAATTTCTTATCTCTTTGCACAATATAATTCTGAGACACCCTGTATATGGTGTAAATCTTATAACAATATGTTTTAATCCTGTTAAAGTTTGCATTAATAAATTATAAAAATGTAAATATTTACAACCAAGCGTAAAGTATACTAAATTGTGACTTTTTATTTTAAAGTTAATGTTCCCGAAAGTAACATATTTTTCAAGGAGTAAAGTTTTAGATAAGCCACACATTTAAATATATTTTACATTAAAATATATAGTTTGGGTAAAAGTCGTAGTTATATTTGTTTATTTCTGTATACTCGACTTTATACACCCTGTATAATACTCTTTCCATATTTTATATATATTGTGCCCAAATATTATTCTTACCCTGTTGAATCTTAACTGACCTTTTAGATTAATTTATCACTTACATGACTTTGAGGCATAAAAATTCAGTTCTTGACGATTTTTCAGTAAATAAAAAAAAAATTGTGTGTAGTCAATCGGATAAAAAATATTTGTTTTTTAAATTCTTCGAAATGATTATTTTGAAAATTTTAAAATTATTCTTTGGAGGCAAATAAATTCTAGTAAAGTTAGTTAGTTAGTATATCAAAGAATAATGGTAATTTTAAATGTTTATTTTAGAACAGAAATACCGCCGGAGGCATGTGAATGATAGATTCGTCTTAATACAAAAACTGTATGATTCCTTATTAAATTGCAGATATGTTTTTTCTTTGTCAGTTTATATTATTTAAGATTGTTAACAATGCATAATATGTCGAAGCTGTCAAGCCGGTATGGCACTATTTTCTAAATATTCCAGGAGTGACAAAAAATAAGCGTCATCTTTATAGCTTATTTCTAAATCAAATGATTATTTATAATTGCAAGAAGAAAGGACACAGCCAGAATAATTATATACTTTTTAGTGCCAACCCCGATAATAACTTTTGTACATAAGTTAAAAACCAAAAAATTGACGCTTATGACAAATCTTCACATATAATCATGTATCAATAGTGGTTATATTAAGCCATCCTGGCCCCAACAATTACTGACTGGATGCACGTCACAGCTTCTGACGTAATTTTTGATTCGACTCATGTAGTTGATTACATCGTATATTATTTTAATTCGGCCAGTTGACATAGCAAAGCGTCGCAGCGGGCGGGCAAGGATAAGCAGCATAAGAATTCCCTTAACTGCTGCGAACAGCCGAAAAATTTGACCAGCTGTCTACCATTGCGGCTTTGAATATTGATGTTTAAGGATTGCGGTGTTGGTTTTATTTTATTACATTGGAATATAACTTGCCTACGGAACAGTATCGCGCGGTATACAACATTCAATATAGAACATTTCTTTATAAAATAGGGGTTTGCTTTGCACGGCATCGTAAGGTATTTTGACAAGAAATTTGTACAACTTTGTATTTTAAATTTTTAATTTAGATTTGTAAAAATAAGTAGGTACGCCTATGGTACGAATACAAATGTTTCAGCTTTTATAATAAGACATATTTTCAGAACATGTTACAATTAATTATTTTTCGCTTTCAGATCATTTATAACACGTAAAACTAAAGTTCCTCGAAATGACAAAGGCCGTAAAAACAAATTTAATTTTTTTTTGACAGGACCATTTAATTAATAACAGAGCTACCGTATTTTTGGTTATGATTCTGTTATTGCTAGTTGTGACGTGCATCCAGCCAGTAATTAGATGAACTATAGATACCATTAGCCAGTTTGGGGCAGGAGCGGATCCAGCCGGTTCTGGTCCCCTAATAAACATAAATGAAACACAAAATTTGGAAAAGAGCTTTACGAATATTTGGATATACACTTACTTTTATTTTTTTAAAACCATTCTTGTGCTGGCCTTGCGTTTTCTTTGAATTTTTATATTGTTTTTATCACATAGTCATAAAGACTTTAACTAGAAAAGAAAATATTTTTAAAAAATGTCAATTGAGATTATTTATGTGGTACATTTTGGCACCAATTTTTTTTTTACTCCCTGTATAAAATGAAACATAACCCAACATAATTTTTTTTTTAAATGGGAAAGTACCTACTACCTGTGATGCCTTTTTAGAAAGCTCTTTTAAAGAGAAAATTGAATGTCATTTTAGTATATTTTTATTTTTTATTGTAAAAAATTCATTTGGGTTATGTTTCGCCTCCTCAAGAGGGTTTAAAAAAATATTTTTTGGTATTATGGTGCAAAGCCTACAAAACATCTCAATCGACGTTTTTTTTTACATTTTTTACAAATAATATATTTTTTTCCAACATTCTATAGAATTTGTTCCACTGAAAGTCCTCACCATGCGACAAAGAAAATAAATTAAAATTAAAAACAATCAGCCTCTTAGAAATTACCATTTAAAGGATACCAATAGCGGGTCAATTAAATAGTGACCACCCTGTATAGTACAATTATTAAATGTCATTCTGGCTTGACAACAAACACGAATTTAGTCCTAGATACTTTGTCAGATTTCACCTTGTCAATGGATTATTTTTCTTGGCGTTTCAAGTTGACTTTTAACCCTTTTATAATAAATAAACTATTCTTAGTATTATTGCTTAAGTTATTTTTCTAAAACAATATTTTTTGAACAGAATTTAGGTCTTTAAGCTCAAAAAAGGTTTCTGATTCATTTAGTGAATGTATTGCCACAGAAATTTTAAATACTTACATAAAAACCTACATGATAGATACTATTTCAGTGGCGGCTCGTGAGGTAGAGCCACGGTGCCTTGGTCCTACCTGCCCTACCAATTAAAACTGAAAATAATGTAATATTTTATTTTTAAAGCAATGGGGGAAAATATATGTAAAAGTGGAACGCAGTGGAGCATAAATTTATATTACGGGAAGCGATTATACGTAAATCGGTAACGTAGTTATCGTGCTTGGCGAACTGAGCTCGGTAACGATGGAGCGATCATGTGTATATAAATTAAAAACATAATAAATTGCCATGAATAATATGACGTGCCATGACGTCGTGACAAACTCCTTATGAGCCCAGATAATGCCGGCCCAGTTCTAGTCAGTAGCCTAGCTGAATGTTATTTAGTTGGTTGGAATTCGACGCGTCGTCGGTAACAATGATGTTTGACTGTTCTTTCGTGGTATTTTTAAACAATTTAAATTTAAAAGTTATAGATATAATTACCTTTTTAATATAGAATCCACTGCAACGTTATCGTTAGAACAAACGTTCGACGTTAAGGGGATCGGGCGACCCCTATCCGATTTAAAAATAGAAAAAAAAACTCAGGGTGAACAAAAAGTGCGTTTGCGGAAAGTTAATAAAATAATTTATAAAAAACTAATTGGGTACCTATACGTGGGTGCTTTATTTGGAGGGGCGAGGAAACTTGGTCCCTAAAAGGAACAGATAATCTTGTCCATATCTGGGAAAAAAAAAATCGAAGGTACATAATATAAACAACATATTTAATTTCGGTATGCTTGGTAAAGTTAACATTTAAGCTCAGTTAAATTATGCCTATCATAACGAAATAATTAAGCAAAACGATATGCCCTAAAATCACATTACAAAAAGCGTTTGTTTTTGTGATGCATTTCAGTTAGCTCTTAGAGGCCATGACGAAAAAGAAACTTAAATTTAAAAAATTATCGTGGTGTTTTAGACATTTTTAATTTTAAAAAGAATTCAAATATATTATTTTTATAAAATGGCGAATGCTTCCGTAAACTATTTTTCTCCGACCTAACTAACACGTCACGAGTCGCCACTGTAATCTTTGTAAATGTTACACTAATTTCGTATGTTATAAATAGTCGTTCTAAAGGCAAAATTTTATTGAAATGTATTTTTAACTATACAGCAAGTTTTCAAATATACATATTACATAGATCCATCAGTATTGTCACCACTAGTTCTTTATCATAGTCGCTATAGAACCAAAATGAGTTGTGTGAATTTTTCAAAATTTTATCCTTTAGTACACTAAGGCCCGGTTGTACAATTAGAACTTAAGTACGAGTTTCTCAAAGCTTATTATTATTATTATTATTATTATTATTATTATTATTATTATTATTATTATTATTATTATTATTATTATTATTATTATTATTATTATTTATTTTATGTACTTAATTCGCCTATAAATTATTTAACATTTTGTGCATATTTTATTTCTATACACGTGAAAGAAAACTTAAGGCATTCGCCAATAAAAAACAATAAAAAGTTAATAGTTTTTTAAAAACAAGTGAAAACTCCAGACAATACATAAAAAATCTCAATGTAAGAAGTTACCAACTTTAAACGACCATAACTCAAAAACTAGTCATAGGATGGACACTAGAAGATACTAAAAATTCAGAAAAAGAGCCTAAAGCCATTTCCCATAAGCTTTGTGCGGGGTCTGTAAAAATTTGAAAATTGAACATAATAATGATAAGACTGGATATTTAAGTGTCAGTACTATTATAAATGAAGTATACCTAGACATCCGATTTAATGGATTAGAGCAAGGCTCAAGGCCGCGACGGAAATCCCGGGAAACGAAGTGACTTTAGACGCATATTCGCGTTCACTGAATATGTATTATAGACAACGTTTAATAAGACTTAAAATAGCTATAGTTTTACCGAATTAAAGAGTTGTGCACTGCTCTGATATCACTAATACTATTTACCTACCAGAAGTAGGTACCTAGTAAAAATAGGTATAATTTGAAAAAATTCAGTGACACGCAGAGGAAAACAAAAATAAGTATATTTAACTCTGGTAATGAACTTTTTAAATCTTTCCAGTAATACATTGGTTCTATGGAGACAACAATAATTAATATGGTCGAGAAATAATACAGCAATAATGTATGGATTTAGTAAAGAAGTTTAAAAACGTTTTAAAATGTGCTTTACATTTTGGTCCGTTTCTATTATTAGTTATATCTAAACACAGTTAAGGCAAGGGATTGCTGGTATAAAGGGTTTCGTAACAGATAGACGAAGTTTACAAATGTATTTGTTTTGTCTATTAAACTGTTCATCAAACAAATCGACAATGGACTTATTTTACCTCGTAGATGGGACACTTTGTATATTACACTGAACATATACACATAATCACAGATTTTAAAGGTACTCTACGAATTAGTTTTCGAAAATCTGCCAAGAAAACTATATAAGATAAGGACATCCGAAACTTAAAAATTATACATAAAATCTTTAAAAAAAAATTGGTCACACATAGTCAAATGCTATACAAAAATATGGGAATATGTGTAGGAATATAAACACCTGGTACAATAATATACAAATACAAGGATATTAGGTATATTTTAGCAACATTGAATAGAAACATAAAGTAGTCACCCAATACCCTAATAACACACTACATTCTGGGAATGTTTTACATGTCTTATGAAAGTCTGAATGTTCTGGATATTAATGGAATATTCTTGGAATACCCTTTTCAGTACATTCACGGAAAAAAAGGATTGAACATTTTACGAACATTTTGCAAATGTTATTTCACGCTTGCTTTTGGACCTCTAATAAAATGAAAAATTTTAAAATGAAACAAATTTATTCATATGGGATAGGATTTTTTTTGTAAGAAATTGTGTTATTTTACAATTCTTGTAACCTATATGCAACCCTAGAAGGATGATAAAATAAGTTTTAGTATAATATCAAGACCTTCGTACGAAATTAATAATATTAGTATATTAAATAACAAGTGATGAAAGTGATACTTTTCAAACGAGGCGTCAGCCGAGTGCGGAAATTCTCCGAGTTTTAGAATAATCACTTTAACACCATGTACATTATTTTTCCTACGACCAAAAAGAATAATTATTAAAAAAGCATTTGATTTGTGAAAAAAATATTTTAACACTAGTGTTTAGTGTTGAAATTAGCATACTTAGGATAATGTTCCACTTAATATCTGGTTTCATAGTTTGTCAATAGGCTCTTTCTTTATTTATATTTTAACTTTTTCATTTTTTCATATTTTATAATATATCAAAGGAAGAACTAATCCTAGATTGACTTCTCTGATTAACCAGAATAACCATAAATTTAAAAAATATACCCAACAAGGACGATTCCAATTTAAAATAATTCTATAAATTATTTAATGTTTTTATAAAAAAAAGTCAAATACACATAATGGGATTTAATCCTGTGACTTTGCGATCTGTAGGCTAGAGCTCTATTCACTACGCTAGCGCTACCAATAAAGATTTGTTGCTTAATACATGACACTCTCTTCAGCGCGATTTATTTTTTCTGGTAATAGATTTTACAGTTATTATTGACATTTTTTATCATTTCAGATACCTACATGATAAATAGGTTAAACACTTTACAATAACTGCTTTCTAAAATGTGTTCTTTTTAATAAATAGGGGTGGTCTGTCAAATTGGCACCATATGTTTAAATTAAATAGTGCGTCTTGTATTTCAACACTAGTGTTGAAATATTTTTTTTTCAACACTTCTCATTTTCATAGGTGGTCTTAGAAATCAATACCCTGTACTGACTAGAACAAAATAGTTCTTAGCAGGTCTGCAGATAATTATATCCTTACTACCAATAGTAAAGTCTTCACTTCTTGGTAGTATTGCAATCCGATTTGTATTTGGTTTGAAGTGTGAAAATATCACCTTATATAGTATAATTATTCAGGTGGTTCGAAAATAATTTTTTATGCATTGTTTAATAAAAATAATTCCATAGTATCTATAGAACATTCGCGCACATTCAAAGAATGTTCTGTTAAAATGTTCACCGAATATTTAATTTGATTGACATTTTCCTGGTATGTTTCATGAATGTTCTAAAACATTCGCGCGCATTTCAGAAATGTTCTGATGTTTTAATAAAATATCGTCTGAATGTGCTGGGAACATTCTTGTGTTATTAGGGTAGGTTTATGTTTTATAATAATATAATTATGTTTGACTTTGTGTCTGACAGTTCGGCACCAGTTTCATTCTTTCAATGTTTCTATCCATTATAGTTAACGAAAATGTAAGAGGGTCAAAGTTTCAATATCTTTTTTCACTTCAGACTTGTTAATCGGAATCTCAAAATTGAATATTTTGTTGCAAACGTATTACGTAAAGCTTAGAAAAGCATCGCTTTACTCAGTTAAAGCCTTAAAAAGTCACCCTTGCCAATATGCTACGCCAGGGATTGAATTATATAAAAATTCACCCATTTTATCTGACCTTTTTAAGGTGTCCCAGCTAAGGATGTACTCTACAGGGATCATCATAAACCATAAAAGATACAGAGATGGTTAAGTTAGAAAAGTTGCGCCCTACCAATTTCCGCCATATTGTGCTTTTAAAATTAAAAATCTTCGATTCGTTCCGAAGATGTTTGGGCTAAACCGAATTTTCGCGATTTGTTTTTTATTGTTTTTTGACTCCATTTAAAGATATGTTAAATTAAAGTTTACAATACTATTTTCGCTCCTCTATAAGTTGATGTACTTTGATTTTTAATACGACGTTTCGTTTTTTTTTAAACCATAATCAACTTTGTTTTTTTAAATAGTCGGAAGATTTTATTTTATAATTATTAAATTACCTTCATCATACATATAATTCAATCACACCAAGTATTAATAACAGTTTTCGGATTTAAAAACCATCAAAAAGAATAAATGCAAATTCGTCTTATTTGATCAATTTTATTTTCAAAATCTCCGTTATACCTCCCGCGCACTAGCAACTTTTCCGAAGCAACTGTTCAATCACATAAATGGAACATACATAACTAAATGTAATCTTGCGCACTGGCGATTTTTAAATCAAAGCAACAAAAAAATTACAACACGTCCTATTTTAACGGCGATGAAACTGTTGGCGGTGATTATCAGCCACGCTTGTTTAAACCTGTCGCCGCGCACGAGCGATTTTTTAGTTGCTTTGTTGACTACTATGGTTTATGTGCAGTCCTGTTTTACATGGTAAATACAAGTTTTAATAAGAAATCATGTCGGTAGATACTGAATTGTTTATTATAGAGGTGGAAAATGCCCAGCACTTTATAATATCAAACTAAAAGAATATTCTGATAAAATTTTCAAAAAGAAGTTATGGATTGAGATGTTTGAAATTTATAAGTCTTTGACTTAGACCTCCCGCGCACTAGCAACTTTTCCGAAGCAACTCTTTAATCACATAAATGGAACATACATAACTAAATGTAAACTCGCGCACGGGCGATTTTTAAATCGAAGCAACTAAAGAATTGCAACACGTCCTATTTTGACGACGATGAAACTGTTGCCGGTGATTATCAGCCACGCTTGTTTAAACCTGTCGCCGCGCACCCGGCGATTATTTAGTTGCTTTGTTAACTATTTTTACATGGTAAAATGTTACGGTTTCTTTCTTTCCTGTGGTGGTACAGCCAGACGAAATGTAGTATTTTGATATGAAATACGATGTCCCAGTATTTTTAATAAGTTATCAAAACTATCTATACTCATTCGAAAATAATTAAAAAATTTATTTGGATGCTCTCTCAAGCCATCAAACAACTTATAAAATTGTCCATTTAAAGGTCTTTGGCTTAGTATTGGATAAACCCAAAATAACTTTTTTTTTGCATTCTTTTTCTAGCTAAACTGAGAGCACAAACACATGCAATTTCTACAAAATCCATGGTTGAATTGACCTTTATAAGCAAATATTCTCTAGATGTGCGCTGTCGGAGATAACGGGCAACTTTTTGGGTAACTAAACTATTTAGTTGCTTATAACAAAAGTTGCTAGTGCGCGGGATGCATTATTTGAAACTATTTTATTTTCAATCTCCGTTACCCAATCAAATTTTCATCTTTCCCGACTGTTTAGTAGGCTGTGACAGGTACTAGTTTAAATAAACAATAAATACTTCCCCAATGACAGATTGGGTTAATGAAATCGTTTAGTGCAAATTAACATTTATTTAATTTCTTTAAAGTAAAAATGTTATGTTCTTTAGGAGTTGTGTGATTTTTTTAAAAAATAATGTTAGAACATTATTCGAGAGAAGAAAAATTGATTCTTGTCGACGTACAGAGTCAAATTATTTCTAGCAGGCTTTGAAAACAAAAGAAAAAAAAATTGCAATTATTCCTATTGATGATGGGTGTTAAGTCCAAAACGTATATTTAAAGGAATCAGGAAATTAAAAACTAATAAAATAAAATTTCGGTTTATGATGGTTTTGAAAAAACGATACGTCTGATTAAAAATCTAGTTATAGCAACTTATAAGTATAGGAGAAAAACTTTTTCTAATTTAACCATCTGTATCGTATATGGTTTACGAGATCCCTGTAGAGTGCCTCGTTATCTGGAACACCCTGTATATATACCGTTTTGACTTCCTTTTCAAACCATTTCTTGATATTTTTATTATTTAGAAAATTCTTTGGCTTTAAAAAAAAATTATTTGATGAAATAAAAATAACTGCAAGTTATATTCCACAATTTGCTGACACGTGTTTCGGTCCTTTCGAGAAAAAGAGAACAAAGACCCATTCACAGTTTAGGGTTAGCCCGCCTACACTTTCGTGAAGGTTATTAACTTATTAATAAGTATAGTATTTGTTTATTTTAGTTTCACCTTTACTATGTCTACTAAATTTTTAAAACTTCGTTATTAGCATTTCGAATTTTTTTAAATAATTGCTTGTTGCTGTTTGCTACTATTAATTTTTATTATTAAAGACTATACCGGACCTCCATTTAGTGTGCTTGTGAATGATATCTCGTTAACGGCTGATCTTACCAAAATAACTGTAAATATAAAAGTTGTAACCGTTGATCGTGTGCATTAAAAATAATTTTAAAGTATTTTAAAAGTACAGGCTATACCAAATATGTTTTTGTATTAAAACAACCTTGTAGATTTATTTTTTATTCTAAAGTGTTTTGCAGACAAATACGACATTGCCAAGATATGTTTTTTTTAAACAATTTGTAAAGAAAAATAAGTTTGTATTAATAAAATGGATAGATTTTTACCATTATTAAAAACTTTAATTCCAAAATATGGACAAATTCTTCTATTCTTGCATCTAGACCACACTCCTAATAGAATGGGCATTAGTAATACTTTGTGTTAAAAATTTCGATTCAAACATGGATAGATATTTTCTATCAGTTTTAGTCATTTTTTAAAATAAATTATTTATAAATTGTTAGTTAAATAAAAAATTTGATTATTTCGTTGAAAACAGTTTCACATTTTCTTTAATTTAGTATCATTATGTAGTATTTTATTTTAGTCGATTTCTAAACTAATCAAGATTTGAATGGCAGAGGAGTTTTGGACTTGCATTGTCTTTATTTGTTTTAAATCACAACGTTTAAACTGGTGGGTATCTTTAGTCGTCTTCAGGTGACTGGAGATACTTACCAGTTAAAACGTTGTGATTCAAAACAAATAATGACAATGCAAGTCCAAAACTCTATCTCCGTTCAATTTTATTGTATCTAACCTTTAATTAAGATAAGAGATAAAACAGGTTTGATACAACTTTCATTTTTAGGACACCCTATAATATAAGTTAAATTTTCCGAAGATGCACATTATCATCTGCTACAACTTTTCTATTTATAGTTTTTTCGGATCAACTTAACGAGATATCGTTTATCGGCACACTAAATCGAGACCCGGTATACTTGGATACAGAATTTCTATCTAAAATATAATAGGAATTCAGTACTATTTTATAAATAATCAACTTCTAATAAAGAGCTTTATTATGTACCTATATAGGTATAAAAGAGACTATCGAAAACTTATTTATAAAGGTTGCCGACATCAAACACCTTAGCCGGCATCTACTGGACCCAACCAGTTAAGAAATAGATTATTCCACACGAAATTCTCTTTTACTGATCGGAAAGCCAGAAAAAACGATAAAATGTATTTTTTCGGCGATGTAAAAATTTCCCTATCCAGAGAATCACCCATATATTTAATTTTTTTTTGGCGATCGATGCGCGCCTATTCTTGACTGACGTGAGGCCTACTTGACTGTTTTTTTTCTTTTTTTATTTTTATGCGGCTTCATCAATAAAAATGAATTCGCGATGATCCCTTCTATACTTTCATTTATTTCACTTTGGGGCTTTGATGCTGAAGTAAACAAATACATATTTCATTAAAGAATTATTTTTGACATGTATAGTCCTATTTATAAATATTGACTGTTGTTCTACTTAAACTCTATATATAGTTATATTTTACATATTTAATAGGCATTTGAAAAAATTGTCATAATTTACATTGGTAGGTGTAATTGATTATGTGGAAATTATTTTCCAGTGGTGCCAGTACAAACGTGTGTGATTCAAAATAGTTTTATTCCAAAAACTAGGGTCAGCAAAGCAACGGCAAAAAATATAGATTAACTAAACGTTATTCAAAACGTTTATTCAAAATAAGCTTAAATAACATGACTTTATTTTTTTACATGCAGATTCGTTTTAAAAAGCGGAATTGACATATAACGAAATTTGAGCGTATTCCGTTTCCTATTTTCAATTTTTTTAAGCCTAAACGAAACGTAATTGAGATTGAAACACAACACACGTACACGGTACTCTTATTTTGGATCACACAAAAGATTACGAAATATTTAAAAAAATTAAATAGCGAGTGTTGCTACTGATCCGATCCGATACTGATCGAAGATTTATAAAGCAATTCTAAAAGATATGATATGTACAATGTTATGCTTCGATTTTATAATAGAGAGTTAGCCAGCTAGGTGTTTGTATTCGATAAATCTGGTAAATTAAGAAAAAATCTTCCCTTTTAAAGTATATCAGGGAAGTATCTTAGGGCCATTACTTTGTATTTTGTATACTAGTGATGCCATCAGTGTTAAAATGCGAATATTCGCAGATGACACTCTTATTTTCATTAGTGGTAAACATATTTTAGATATTTTAAGTTTTAAATTAAGAACTTGTTTTTTGTCAAATTGGTTAAAAGTAAACAAATTAAAGTTAAATGTTTTCAAAACAAAATGTATGGTTATGGGTGCAAATTCAAATTTAACCAATTTAAATAAACTGCTGGACAATTGCTTTCGAGCAAGAAAAATGGCGCTTAAATTTAACAGTTGATATTTTCTGAACCAGATATGATATCGACCTACGGTTTTGAATGGTTGATAGATTCATCTCTTGGGAAACAGCTGTCAATGTTGGATTTTCTTTAACTGTCAGAAAATTTTATATACAGGGTGTTAAAGAAGACGATGATTTTTGCTCCAATTTTAATGGCGTGTAACTTTCACAATAATATTTTTGAATTTTATCACTCTACGTTAATTGAATCACTGGTTCATAGTAAAGAAAGTAATTTGTCAAATTTTTGATATCTGCTATATTTTAAGAAATACCGATTTTTTTGGAAAACCTTTCTTTATTTTATCTTATTGGTAGCTAAATCTCACTGTGCGTTGTATCGTGCAAACTTTGCGAGTGATTCTTATACCTTATGAAAAGCTTGATTATGTTCAGTAACAATAGTTGTACCTGAATGTTATGATGTATAGTGGCGTACTTATAAACACCTATATGTCTATGGTTTATATCTCACAATTTTTCACGATTGTTTTATATTGGAAAGTACTCGCCCCTAGATTAGGTCAATTTTTTCTTATTTTTTGGTTTTTCATATCGCACAACAGGTATATTACACAGTGTATTTACAAAATTTTAACAAAGATAATTTTTTTAATTTAATTTTTGAAAAAAAAGTATTTATTAATTTCTAACTTTCTAACACTATACTCATAAACCATAGATATATAGGCGTTTATAAGCACGCCACTGTACATCATAACATTTTGGTACAACTATTGTTACTGAACATAATCAAGCTTTTCATAAGGTATAAGAATCACTCGCTAAGTTTACTCGATACAACGCACAGTGAGATCTAGCTACCAATAAGTTAAAATAAAGCAAGGTTTTCCAAAAAAAACGGTATTTCTTAAAATATAGCAGATATCAAAAATTTGACAAATTATTTTCGTTGCTATGAACCAGTGATTTAATTGACGTAAAGTGATAAAATTTAAAAATATTATTGTGAAAGTTACACGCCATTAAAATTGGAGCAAATATCATCGTCTTCTTTAACACCCTGTATATAAAATTTTCTGACAGCTAAAGAAAATTCAATATTGACAATTGTTTCTCAAGGGATAAATCTATGAACCATTCAAAACCGTAGGTCGATATCATATCTGGTTCAGAAAATATTAACTGTTAAATTTAGGCGAAATGTTTCTTGCTCGAAAGCAATTGTCTAGCAGTTTATTTTAATTGATGGGGACAAACTGGAAATAGTAAACTTATTTAAATATTTAGGTATACCTATTGTAGTCTAGTTCAGAAGGGTGTAGAGTAATAAAATGGGAAATTCCTTCCAGTTCGGCTCAATTTAGGTGTCGGCCATAGGCGCAGATAAATTGTGTGCATTAAATTATTTATGATAACTAACCAAAGAAGATAATTTGATAAAGAAGGAACTATTAGCTATAGCAAATTTCCACAAACATCGTTTAATAAAATATGCCGTGAAAGATATAGCTGAAAAACATATTGTAATATTGTGCTGCGCACACCGCCATACCATTGCGAACTATAACCTATAGAACTTATATGGGCGCAAGTGAAAGGATTTGTAGACAACATTCAAAATAAAAGAAGTTAAGCTACTGTTTGATCAAGCCATTAAGAAAGTGATACTAGAGAATTGGCGGAATGCAGTTCATCATATCATCAAATGAGGGAAGAAAATGGAGATCTTGATCACCTGATCGATCAGACCGTCGACCCATTAATTATTCTTTGTATTTTGTATTTTTATTATAATGTTTAATAAAAAATAAGTGTACCCAATACTATGTACATAATGCACGCCTTTATCACACCATTTTTAATGTTTGTGAATGGATAACAATAGGCAAAACCCATAAATTAACCCAACCCCGGGTGGTACTACCTGCACTTGATAAAAATAAAGAATTTTGGAAAGAAATCAATGCCAAATTATGAAAGTGGCTTAAATATTCGTTGGGTCACTATGTAGTCCCTTTGCATACCTAATAGGCTTTTATTAATCTACAACTTTCTGAAATAAACTATAAACTAACTCAGAACTAAAATTTAATATCCAATTTGAAAATTTAATGTCTAGAATTGCGAGAAAAATAAATTATTTTAAAAGAATAAGTTCAAATTTAAAATTTTATTCGAAAAGAATAATTTTTAATATTTTAATTTTGTCATAATTTTTGTATTGTTCTACAATTTTGTTTAATGCGGATGATGGTAAATAAACAGATTACAAATTTTATAAAATAAAGCGATGATAATTTTACTTAATATGGATAGAGATTTTCAAAAATTAATGTACTAATGTTAAAAAAAATTAGAATGGGTAAATGTAAAAAAAATAGTATTATTTTTAATTTTGATATTTATTGATAAATTTCAAAACGGCAAGTTACCTTTACCTGAAGTATTAATTTTTTAAATGTCATTTATTCGATAATTAGAACTGTTTGTAAGGAAACTAAAAACTGGCTAGCTAAGTCATTTAACAAGTTTCAGCTCAGGGAAAAAAAATGTTAATGATCCCAATTTTTTTACAGGCCTGTGGAACGTTCGAATTTTTTGTACTTTCACTTTTTTCTAATTTATAATTCCGAAGTGCTTGAAAACAATGTAAACTGGCTAACTCACCCTTTTTTTGACCAAGTGGAATGTTTCACAATAAATATTTAACCAAGGTATTTTTATTTTTAACCTTAAATCTAATGTGTACTAACGACTCTTTTTTCTAAATTCGTTTAATTAAATTACTTTATTATTTAATGCCTCATGACGCATAGAGATCATTTTAAATAAAAAAATTCCCTGTGCCATATTTAGTGTCTCTAGAGGTGAAAATATTCGCTTATTTTAATGTAAACTATTCTACAATTTTAATATTATCACTACGCGTATTTAAAAATCTACTACAGAAACTTTTTAGATTGTCGAGTTTTTAAAATAGGCTTGAAAATGTATTAAAATTGTATATCACCACAAAGGGCACAAAGTATTAATAATTAGGAGCTAGGGCAAATTACGCATTAGACATTTAAGTTTTTGATCAATATTTTTTTTCATTGCATCCACGGGCAAATAAACGTTTTTGGGTAACATTAACCTACAATTTTAAATTAATTCATGATTTAATTGAATCACTGGTTCATAGCAAAGAAGTAATTTGTCAAATTTTTGATATTTGCTATATTTCAAGAAATACCGATTTTTTTGGAAAATCCTGCTTTATTTCAACTTATTGGTAGCTCACTGTGCGTTGTATCGTGCAAATTTTGCCAGTGATTATTTTACCTTATGAAAAGCTTGATTATGCTCAGTAACAATAGTGGCACCTAAGTTTTATGATGTACAGTACCGTACTTATAAACACCTAATATGGCTATGGTTTATGTGTATCTCACAATTTTTCACGAATGTTTTATATTGTAAAGTACTCGCCCCTAGATTAGGTGAATTTTTTCTTATTTTTTAGTTTTTCATATCGAACTTCAGGTATATTATACAGTGTGTTTACAAAATTTTAATAAAGATAATTTTTTTAATTTAATTTTTGGAAAAAATTTATTTATTAATTTCTAACTTTCTAACACTATACCTACTCAAGTGTTTATCAGTACGCCACTGTACATTATAACAATTAGTTACAACTATTGTTACTGAACATAATCAAGCTTTTCATAAGGTATAAGAATCACTCGTAAAGTTTGCACGATACAACGCACAGTGAGATCTAGCTACCAATAAGTTAAAATAAGGCAAGGTTTTCCAAAAAAATCGGTATTTCTTAAAATATAGCAGATACCAGAAATTTGACAAATTACTTTCTTTGCTATGAACCAGTGATTCAATTGACGTAGAGTGATAAAATTTAAAAATATTATTGTGAAAGTTACACGCCTTCTTTAACACCCTATATATAAAATTTTCTGACAGTTAAAGAAAATCCAACATTGACAATTGTTTCCCAAAGGATGAATCTATCAATTATTCAAAACCGTAGGTCGATATCATATCTGGTTCAGATTTCTTGCTCGAAAGCAATTGTCCCGCAGTTTATTTAGAAAAGTAGAAAACGAAATTTTGTCAAATTGGTCCATATTTTATTTTTTGCTTTTAATCCAAAATACAGGCTTTTTTAACTTAAAATTGTAGGAAATTAAGCTTCAAATGTGAGTATTTCATCAAATTAATTTATTTTATTTATCAATTTGGCCACTTTTTGATTAAAGCGAAATATTAATCAAAAAATAAATGACCAATGAGTTGTTAGCCCTGATTAAAAAACCTATAAATAATTTTAACAAATTATTTTATAACCACTCTTCAAATGAGTTAAATAGTCTACTTTTTGGACTTGTACAATTTTGCACATATTTATTTGCTATAAAAACTTATCTCAAAAAAACGTAATTTAGAAAATTGTCTAACATATATGTAGACGTACAAACTTTTTGCCCAAACAGAAAAAGAAAGATATTAATAAATTCTGTATTTTTGGTGATCCTATTAAGTAATACCGCTATTGCTATTTCTGAATCAGTAAGAAACCCAGTTTCGTTATATTACACGTACCGTAAAACGGGGTTACTTTGCACCGCTTTTTGCACAATTTTTTTTTTATTGAAAGATAAAAATATCTTAATACTAATATAACTATTTTATGATTTTTTGTGGATATCATTAAGCTCATTAACTAAGTCTCATTACATTTTTAAGTTGATTCTTTGCAAAATTAGGACACAAAATCGACTTACATCCTGGTGCAAAGTATACCACGTAAAGGGTATACTTTGTTTTACTTTATTTTAACGTAGTTTTACCGTTTTATCTACAATTAAAGCAAAGTAACCGCATACGAGTCATACTTTGCACCATTTCAGATATTGTGCAAAGTATCCCCAATTTCGTAAGAAAGTGGGTATTCTTTGCACCAGTTGTACGGTGCAAGGTATTCCCAATTTTATATGGAAATTGCCTATGTAAACACAAAAAAATAGAAAAACCTAAATATGTATTTTATTGACCTATTTTATTACCTTCATCTCTAAACTAATAATTGTACATGCGATTGAACGGGTACTTACCAATGTTTATCAGCTTAGGCTTTCTCGGCAAAAAGATTTTGCACAGCTTTAAAACGTGACAATTTAGAGGTTATATATTATGGCGGAAAATGATTGACAAATGACCGAATGTGGGAGTTTCTAACCTCTTGAGATGATATATTGCAGTGTTCTTTCTCTGCACATGACATTAGCAGGAGCCTCAAATTAAGATGGAGCACTGTGCTACCAAAAATAATATTTTACAGCGTTGGTGCAAAGTTACCGTACTGAGTGCAATGTAACCCCGTTTTACGGTACAATAAACGGTTTAATGTAAAATATTTTTATTTTCCAAATATTTTCATATCTGGGGGAACGCCAGTCGCGTATTGAAGGGAGGGGTAAATAGGAACATGTTTTAAAATACCTGTTTAGCAATTAAATTTTTTACCATGATTAGTTAATATATCTACTAATATTTTTAAATATCGACGCTTGATTTAAGAGTGGTAAAAATTGTAAACTCTTGCTTGGCTTGGCGCCCTCCTCACGTTAGCCTCCCAGAACAAAAATATGTATATTTCAAACTACGAAAAAACTTAATAAAGTGCTTAAGGCTTTTATGAAAAACGAAAAATTATGCAATGAATTTTTCTAATATTTTCTTTTATGTATATACCGGGTGGCCCATTCTGGATGGCCACCGGCCGTATCTCAGAAACTACTGGGCATAGAAACTCAGGGCGAAATCGTAATTAAAGTGGCTAAGAGAAAATCCTGGAATTTTTTTTAAATTCCACATTTTGACGCAAGGGGGTACAACAAGGCCGTATTTAAGGGGGGGTTTTGGGGGTTAGAACCCCCCCCCGAAATTATTTATTTAATAATGAAGTTCAGAAAATTTAATTAAAATCGTAAAAAAATCAGAAAGATGAAAGAAACAAAAATAATTTTTAAAATTAAAAAAATCTTAAACTTTAAAGTGTTTCAATAAAAGTAAAAAAATAAATATTTCTTAAAAATCTCAAATTAAGTAATTCGCAACAAAATTTAAACCCGAAAAAAATTCGGTATTGTAAGAGAAATCATAAATTCGGAATTAAATCTGGCGTCCGAAGATTGACAACAGTGGCAACACTGGCAACATTTGCCGCATTGCCGCGAGCCGCGACGCGTTTTAACTTGCTGATCAGACGAGCTCTAGACGTTGTGTGTCTTTATCACATAATAATAATAAACAAAAACTTTGTTATGTGGGTCTGTATGGTAGGGCTGTCTATGTTATTATTTGCATTTGCGCTGCCATTAGATCATTCTGGATTTTGTAAGGATTGGTTATAGTATTATAGCCAACAATGCCAACAAATGTAATATTCTTGTGGTGATTTACAGGGGGGGGGGGGGGTTAGGGGGGTTGTAACCCTCCCCCGTAATGTTAACAAATCTAAAATAATTTACTACTTGCTCGCTTAATACCTAGAAGTTCTTAATTTGTTTACTGAGAAAGCGCGACGCTTAAATTTAGTATCTTAAAATCCAATACATTTCTTGTAATTAATTACAGTTTACAGTTGTCACGCTTTAACTTTTCCCGTGCATGTTAATAAGTTATACATAAATCATAAATTATATGTCATACCAAAATACCAATACTTTTTTTGTTTTGTTTGTTTAATATGTGGAGGCGATGAAAATTGGACAAAGGTCGGTAAATAGAAAAAACTTTTACAAGAAATTAAAGTGGCAGACATAAAAATACTTGTTTTTAGTTCTCTATCTATGGGTATTTTACCCAAAAAAGGGCGTGGCACCCAAAAAAATTTCGCCTGCGGCGCAAAATAGCGCCGCGCCTTCGGCGCGCCAGAATAACCCCTCCCGAAAAATATTTCTGGCTACGGCCCTGGGGTACAATTGAAAATTTAATATTGAAATTCTAAATTTCTCCGAAAATTCCTACATTAAGGTATACCTTTGGTAACATAATTAGAAAGCATAGACAATTCTACATCATTTTGGTTCAAGGCTCATTGGCGTAACGACCTTAATAAGAGTGGGGAAAGCTATTGAAACTGTAATCATTTAATTTGCTGTAACTTCTAAACGACTTATTCGATTTTAGTACACTTAAGCTTGTTTGGAAGAGAAAGGGAAGTACTTTCAATTATATATAAATAAGACAATTAAAAGTACTTACCTTTCTCTTCCAAACAAGCTTAAGTTTACTAAAATCGGATAAGTCGTTTAGAAGTTACAACAAATTAAATGATAACACTTTCAAAAGCTTTCCCCACTCTTATTATGATCGGTATGCCAATGAGCCTTAAACCAAAATGATGTAGAATTGTCTAAGCTTTCTAATGATGTGGGAATTTTCGGAGAAATTTAGAATTTTAATATTTAATTTTCAATTGTGCCCTCTTGCGGCAAAATGCGGAACATAAAAATCGTTTCCAGAATTTTCTCCTAGCCACTTTAATTTTTTTTCCCTTAGTTTGTATGCCTAGTAGTTTCCGAGATACGGCCGGTGGCCATCCATAATGGAATACCCGGTATATATTTTGTTGTTTACTTTTAATTGAAAAGTTGATATCCCCTTTTTTCCTTCCCTTCAATCACTTAAAAAAAGTTGTTTTTAAAACTGTTTCAGTAATAACATCAGTCTGGTTTCGCTTAAAATGAATATTTTGTTGTCAAGATGTAGTCTTTATTAAATGATATGAAATAAAAAATTTAGTGGTTGATATGTGATATTAACGACAAAAAGTATTATAGTTGGCCAGTATATTGCCAAATATTTAACATTATTCCAAAAATTTAAATTTTATTTGGTTATTGTATACCTACAACCTGTTATGGTATTAAGTTATTTTACATGGCTGAAAAAACCACCATTTAAACCTATTTTACTTATAAATAGATATTCTCTTTTTCAGTGTGTTTTATTCTTTATAATTAATTATTATTGTTATATAAATAGATATTTGCTTATAGTATTTATTACAACCACGCATTGTAAAATATGCCTAGAAATATATTGTGGCTCTGTCGTAAAACTGACAATTACAAGAAAAAATACCCTAAAATAGCGCTATTATAAACAAAATGGCGCCTCTTCAATGTCGTATGTTATAAAACAACGATTTCTGAAAATAGTGCATTGTTTTATTAAAAGGTCGCAAAACAACCGAAACAATAAAAATCTTCTTGTTTATGAAATCGATATTTAAAATATTGTAAATGGTAATTTATAGACATTAAAATCAGACCAAATACATTTTTTTGTTTATTATAATACATAACCTGAGGCCTATTTCTCAAAATCGAGGAACAGTCTTCTCATGAGATAATTCACTTTCCGGTCAGTGTGAGAAATATGTTTCTCGAGTTTTAGGCCTCTGTGTGGTTTCTAGGATATTCGTACTTATACAAATATTCTTCCTTCTGTGCTGTAATAGTTACCACTCATAGTAACGTATGACCTTCCTATGTTTGTACTATTTAATAATAAAGTAGAGAGTTTAGCGTCCGTATAAGTAAATAGAAAATTTTTTTAGCGGCAGGCGGACAAAGTGGTGCATCTATCTTTTGCATTATAGTACACAGGGATGCCAAAGGTAATGGGTTCCTTGGGGCACAGGTAGACAATGACAGGCTATTTCGTTCTTGTTAGAACTCATCAGAAAGCCATAACCTGTAAGCAACTCCAAATACAGCGAGACTGTTCTTTCAAGGCATTTTTAAGAAATAAAAACGCGATGAAAACCCAGTAACGCCATAAGTAGGAATCAACTCAATGCAAAAGATATAGCCATCTAACGTAAAAACATAGAACTAATAAACCAAAGTACGGTGGCCAACAAACACCTGTATAGGAAACTTTTACGCTTCACTTTCTTTCTGATGGGTTCTAACAAGAACAAAACAGCTTGTCATTGTCTACCTGTGCCCCAGGGAACCTTTGGCGTCCCTGTGTACTTTAATGCAAAAGATAGATGCACCACTTTGTCCGCCTGCCGCTAAAAAACTTTTTTCTATGTACTATTTAATGTTCTTTTTTAAACTGTAGGTACATGGAAAAATCAATAATTTAGATGGCCATCGATCGAGGTCCTTCAATACAATACACTATTTTCAGAAACTATTTTGCTATTATTTTTTCTGGAAGAAAAGTTTGTGACAGAGCCTATATCTTTGGAAAATTATCAGCTTGGTCAGTGATACAGTGATGTTTTTCAAGTTTAGAGCATTTTTTTAAAGAAAGTTGATTATGAGGTGATTTGGCGGAAATTATAATCTAACCTCTGATGATCGTAATATTAAAAGCAGAGATAATTGCATCTCCTTCCTAGACACCTACCGTATAATATTAAAATTATTAGGGAATCCAAGAATGTGTCAAAAATGACGGCTCATGCCAAATACCGCTTTGTAATTGGTACACGTGACCATAAAATAATATTGCTGTTGGTATTCAACTCAATGCTTTATGCCATCAACCGATTGATTTACGTGGTTTTTAGGTGCATTTTCTATATATGTATTCGGTTCTCGGTACTATTGACCAACATTAATCAACAAATTATTAAATGAAGAAATAAAGTCAAGGTCTAACATTGAAAACATCCTCTGCATTTAGGGTAAACTGGTCCATTACTAAAAGCTATGCGTTTCTGATGAATCTGTATTTACATTTAAACTAATTTAATGGATCTTCGTTTTCTGGAAACCTAGCTACTAACTGTAATTGCTGCTGCTGATGTTGCTGTTCTTGTTGCCTTTGTACTATCGTATTTAGTATTTGTGTTATGGAGTCCATCTTTTTGTCCATTGCGAATAACTAAAAGAATAATTAGCTTTATAATGAAGGTTAACTTTGACATCGGGGTATCATTGTCACATCTTGAAGACAGCTCAGTATTTTCGTGTTTATGCTAGTTACAGAGTTCCGCCCATAAATTATCAAAGAACGCACCGGTGGCATCACGGCGGCGATGAGATACTCCCCTACGCAACCGTTTATTTTCCATCCATCTGTCACTTGTCTCGTTCTCGTTTTTCCGTGCGCATGGTGTTCAAAAACTTTTACAATTTACTTCATTTTTTACGACTTGCAGCATTTTAGTTTTGGAAACTATAATTACCCTTTTTTGACTAGTCTTACCTATAATGTTTGTAAGGAATGTCAATTTTCGTAAATAAATGGCTAACTTTGCCTCCAAACCCTTTTTGCGGTCATTCGGTGCAATCATGTCAATATTCGCCTCGACCAAGGGTAACATTGACACTTTACAATTAAAAAAAAATTGTGTCGTTCGAAAAATAAAGTTTTAAAACAGACGAATTACCCTTTAATCAAAGGATATATCACAGACACAATGTACCCTTTGGAGAACGAGGGAATATAAACTTTTCTTGTATTTTAAAATAATACATTTTTTGAAGTTGTGTAAATTTGTTTAAAATACTAGTATTTCCAACATTGTCCACGTCTAATATCTATCAGAATATACCTATATTCGTTAATTCCCTGGAAATATTGATATTGGCCGAAATATATGGCTAATAACGATCTGGTTATTGTCGTCAAAACCCAATATACAATACTGCCCATAACAAATTCTACTTACATGCTGCTCTACCCTGTATAGTCTTGCCCCTACAGTCATTGGTTTGGAATTCCCCACTCTATCGATGCCTGCCAAGTAGCTTCCTGGTTTGCCGAGGGTCTGATCCAGCCTTCGTTGGAGCTCCTACACATTTTTATAATATTTTTGATTTAATTTACAAATTACAAAAGTCAAACCTTATTTTATTACAGTCGAAATAAGTAATTTTAAATGTGTAACTAAGCTAAATACTTAAGTCCTTATGTTACACCAACATTCATTGAGACCACAAAAAAACAAATGAACAACAAAAGTTTCCAGATATTTTTTATATACGAGTGTTTACTAAAACAACCTAGGTTCTGGTGTATACAAGCTGCTTCCTAGAACTTCTCTAATACCATACTGTGATAAGTTTTGCCGATGACACTGATATTTTTTTTAGCTCTAAATCCTGGCTAGAGACAAAAGAGAGGGCAGAACGGGATTTGGGAACATTAAAAAGATATTTTGATTATAATCTGCTAACCTTAAATTTCGAAAAAACAAAATATTATATAGCAGGACTCCCAGAATTTCATCATTTGCCTTGCCTTATGAATGCTCAAAGTTTTAAAATAGCAAAAACAAACTCAGTAAAGTATTTGGGCGTTATATTGGATTCGCATCTAAGGTGGGACGAGCACACCAACTATGTTGTAAAGACAATGAGATCTCTCTTATATAGGATTAGGTTTCTGAAAAATATATTCAATTACCGATTCCAGGATTACTTATGGCCTATTAGCCTGGAGAAGTGCTCACAAAAAAGATACAGATATGGTTTGTATAACAAAAAAACGATTTATGAAAATTATTTATGGCAAAAACTATATTTACTCGAGCGATGCGGAATCAAGACTGTTGGATGTTTGACGATTATATTTTTTCTCTGTTATAGTTTCCAAAAAAAAACACAACTCAAAACTAGTTAAAATAAATCACGAATATAATACCCGAATTAAACTCACCCAAAGTCGTACTCCCATGGCAGTTGAATCAGTGAGCCAAAGAACCTACAAATTTATTGCACCAGGTCTTTTTAATCAACTACCAAATGATAATAAACTTCTGAACTCAATACAACTTTTTAAAAAGAGACTAGGATTATTTATTCTTGGCAAGGAAAGATCTTTTGTTTATGATTTGGTTAAGGTGAGGATTTAATCAAAGTATTCTCATGATGATCTTAATACTGAATGTTCTTAAAACTAAATAGCTTTGGGTAGAGCATCTAATTTATGAATATTATGTAAATATGTCTGGCCTATATTAAGTATAGTGTTTGGGTTTGGACTTTGTATCCCTAGGAAAGTAATGATAAGGTTTTATTATGAAGTAATTTAGGTGTACTTTTGTTGCATTTTGAATATGGAAACTAATATGTGATCAAAAATATGTCGTTACCCGCGTGCAGCTTCATATAGCTTTGTGGGCTTTCTTCGTTTATTTTGCAAGATCAATGTTAGTTTTTAGGTTCCCTCAATTATAATATGAATGTATATGAACTATTTGGCAAATAAACGCATTATTATTATTACCATATATAAGTACCCAGATTGTTTTAGTATACATGCCCTCATTGGATAATAATACCATAACTATCTGTAAACCTTTGTTACCACGCACGAATCAAACGCATAACTGCAGCACCCATTCCAATTAGGCTTCAGTGCATCTAGCTAGTATAAATATGTAGTTACTATACTTATATAGTATTCACCTGAAGGCAACTGGAGCTACTTACCAGTTAAACATTTGTGATTTAAAACAAATAAGGACAATTCAAGTCCAAAACTTTTGTATCGGTCAAGAAAAATCATTGTCTAAAACCTTGTACCAGACACCACAAATTTGTATTTAGTAAATATTTTTACATTTATCTTGGACCCATAGACAGACGTATTTTTTTTACCAAATTTTTATAAATTACAAGTTGTCATATAAAATATAAAACACCGTTGATGGATGTTTCTAACTACCTAAAATTGTAACCGACGCCTCTAATATGCACAATACCTACCTACCGAAAACATTTTTTTTAGATTACTGGAGTTCTCAGTGAATATTTTAAACTAGGCACTGCCTTTTACCTATTTTAATTGACCTAAATATGCAGTTTGACTACTACATGACAAGAAGGGTGTGTACGAACCTTGACCTGGCTGGTTCGAGTTTTTATATCGGCATTTTATAGTCATTATTGGCGTTTTGATTGGGTGCATGAAATGCGGTTATTAGTGGATTTGGGTTTCTGTCTGCCGATTCGAAATATTTTGTTTTTTGGTCATTTATGAATGTTTATTATGAAGTTTTCAACTTTTAAGTCCCTGTGTATGGCTACATTTCTGACAAACCATGGTGCATTTGTTATAATTCTTAGGATCTCGTTTTGAAATATTATTTATTTTTTCCTGTGTTACATAATGTTGGCGAGGTTGGTATTGCGTAAAGCATAACTGGACGTATGCATGTTTTGTATAATATTGTTTTGTTTTTTATATTAAGTTTACTACGTTTATTTAGGAATGGCTAGTATACATGAAGTAGGCAGTTTGCCTTGGTAAGAGTATTGGAAAGGTGTTTTTGCCATATGACTTTTTAGTCATAGTAAGACCTTGGTATTTGACTGATTGTTTTCAGGCGATGGCGATATCTGCGTTATTCATTTTTATGTTTCTGAGCGGTATTAGATTTAGTGAAAAGTATGCCCTGTGTTTTGTTTGGGTTCCCATGGATTTTCCATCTCCTCATGCAGACACAGATGGCGTCCAGATATCTTTGGAGTTTTCTAAGTAAATAATCTAGTGAGTAGATCTTTAGGAATATCTGCCATGAAAATATTAAAGAGGTGTGGAGAGAGTGGGGAACCTTGCGGTACCCCAGCTTTCATGTTGCCGACCCTATATAGGAGACCGTCTAATTTTACCATGAAAGTTCTATTACTCATGAATGCCTGTATAGTTTTAATAAGTTAATTTGGGTACCCTGTCCTTATCGTTTTTAAAATTAGAGCTTCGTGCCAGACACGGTCGAACGTTTTGGAAATGTCTAAGAATACGGCTGCCGTATGCTTTTTTGTATTGAAATAACCTATTATATTGGTTACAATTCTTGTTGTTTGATGGGTTGTGGGGTGCAGGGCTCGGAAACCAAATTGTTCATTTGGCAACAGCTGTAATTCGTTTTTTTTAGATTACCTTTGAGATTACGATTCTTTTATATTCCATCCAAGTAACTAGTGCAGTTCCACAAGGTTCCATATTAGGTCCTTTGCTCTTTATTATATATATTAACGATTTGTTTAATTTTTTGAAACCATATGATTGTGTATGTTATTGTGATGATACTTCCTACAGCTGTAGTGGTGACGGCCGTTTAAATTTGGCCGAAGAATGGGAAACTTTAAAACAAGCTGCAAGCACTTGGTTTTCTCAAAATAACTTAAGGCTTAATCCAGATAAAACGCAAGAAATTATGTTCTCTACTAAGGCGGAATATAAAAATGACAAAACGGTGAAACTGTTAGGCATAACTCTGGATGGAGGGTTAAATTGGGGACCTCATATTAACGCAATTTCTGCAAAATTAGCTTCTGCAATTTTCACGCTTAGAAGATTAAGATTAATTTTAGATAAAGCTACCCTTTTAATGGTATACTATTCTCTTTTTAACTTCCATGTATCGTATGGAGTTCATATTTGGAGTAATTCTTCAAAGTCGGTTACAAAAGAAAGCCTTAAGAACTATTGTTCGAGAGCACTGTAAACCTCTTTTTAAAGATTTAAAAATACTAACAATACCATGCATTTACATTTTGAATCAACTTTTAGAAATCCATACAAAAAAAAATGAATTGCAGAGTAATTTAAATGTTCATGAATATTGCACAAGATCGGCTGAGCTTATTAGACCCACCAGATTTAGATTTGAACTGTCAAAAAGAAATTCACTTGATAGTGAATTATATAATATTTTACCTAAGAATATTAAATTATTATATTTTAAATTAAAAATAAAGGACTTTTTAGTAAAACAAGCTTTTTACACTGTGAATGAATATAAATCATTTTTAAAACTAAATAAGGACGCTATATTGTAACTGTTTGTTTGGGTGTATATAACATATATAACTTAGGTATAACAACATATATATAATATTTTAAATGTTATGTTCCTATATTTCGTATAGTAAGTAGAAGTAATACTGAGAGTATAAAATTGTTTGTAATTTATATATATATATGTATTTAAAATTGACTTGCTACAATTGTAATTTAACAAAACTTAGTCAAATAAACAATTCTTTCTTTCTTTCTTTCTTTCATCTTACAACCAAATAAAAACGCTTTTTCTTTTATTATTAAATAAACTTAATAATTTAACGGCTAAACTCGTGTAAGTCGAGAAAGAAAAACTCACCTTTATTCTAACCATCATATTTAGGTGTCCTTGGCTGTACTGTTCAATGACGTCTCTGACGTCGTACGGTTTTCTGGCTTGTTGAAATTTCCGTCTCGCAACAAAATATTTTATTTTTCTGATAGCACGAATGGCGTTTTTGTGAGCATCTGTAAGCCTAAAAAATAATTATCCTTTTTCCAATGGCATATTTATGATTTATATTTTATAAATAATCTTAATAATAAAGGATAAAAGAACTGTTTACTACACCAATATGAAATGTTAATTATGTAACGTACGCACGAGTGAAACAGGTTACACATTTACAAATTAAAGTACTCTAAAATGCAGTTTTGACACAATTTAACATAAAATAATTTTAAATATTTAGGAATCCCCCTATTACTTTAATAGATTGAATGTTAATCTTTATTTATTTTTTATTAAATGTTCAGTTGTATTGTGATATCATTTAATCCCATAGACCATATACAGGGTGATTCCCAAGTCGATACTTCTTTTTAGCTTTGTATAGAAGGCATTAAAATAAACAACATTTTCAAATACCTTTTTTCAAAAAACTCAAAAATAAGGTACTTACATTCATTTATTACACATGGATCAAATACGATTCTTAACTTGCCCGTTAAATAACATTAAGAAAACTTCTGGGTGTAGAACGAGCCCGTCAGGGAAAGCGTTCTGCGTATAATTTGGAAGCAGCAGCTGCACTATGACGACACTCGCCGTAAATTACCACCATATCTACCAGTTCATTGTTTGCAAGTTTTACCATTTTCATGTGTCACCAATTTAAAATTAACTTGCTTCAGAAAAACACACCGCAGCGGAATGCCAAATAACTCACCACCGACCCGTAAATTGCATGACTAATAAGAGATAAGACAAACGACATAAAGTATAGCAGGCAACGTTTTGATGACCAGGCCCGCATTTAGATTTTTTACTTCTGTATCTAGCCTATTTTTAAGTTTTTTGAAAAAAGTATTTGAAAATGTTGTTTATTTTAATGCCTTCTATACATATACAGCTAAAAAAGAAAAATCAATTTAGGAATCACCCTTTATGGCACCAATTCAAATCAATTGTTAGAATAGAAAAGTAGTTGTAAAATCCCTCTGCAGTGTACGCCTAACCATCAGAGATCTGATGAAGGTGTGTATTACGGAACACGTGTGGTATCACAACGGACCTAGTAGGACTACGTGAGACTGTTTGGAGAACCAAAGGTCTGCCACTCTAATCTAACTTAACCTAGGTTAAAAAATACTTCTAAGACTTTAAGTTATAGTTGTGTAGAATTAATAAAATAGATGGGTTAATGATATTCCCACAGATAGTTCGATCGATCATGTAATTACTGTAGAAAATTTTCATGTTACTCTACATGATACAGTTAAACCTAGTAGAATTAATTTAAATCAGGATGGCGAGAGCGAAACAGAACTGATAGAGAACACCATTATACATGTAAATAAATGTGAGTAGTAGATATAGTTGGCCGGTGCTCAATGGCACCCCCCACCCCTTTTTTTGATTGGTCGACCCCCCACCTCTCCCCCCACCTCTTTTTTGATTGGTCGACCCCCCACCTCTGACCCCGCCCATTTGTGGTGGGGGGTGCTATTGAGCACCGGCCATCACTCCGATAGGTAGAGCTCCTACCTCTGGCTCCACCCACTAATTTCGGATTGGTCGATCCCCCACCTCTGACTCCGCCCACTATAACCTGAGCACACTCCCTACCCAAGCCCCTCCACTTCTGTTAAGGAGAAGGGGAAGAGAGCATAGCATACATTTCGGATTGGTCGAACCCCCACCTCTGACTCCGCCCACTATAACCTGAACACACTTCCTACCCAAGCCCCTCCACTTCTGTTGAGGAGAAGGGAAAGAGAGCAAAGCATATAAGCTAAGGAGCTATAGTTTAAATTCATTAGTTTTCTTTTAGTATAATAATAATTTCAAGCAATTTAAAAACATACTAAAATGGCGAATGTACAATCCAAATTATATATTTATAAAAGTGGTAGCGGTGCAAGAGAAGAAATGGTGGCAATCCATGGCGATGAAGCAATATATTTTACAAAAGAGGGTGAAATTGATGGTAGAGTGCACGCATTGGTGGATGTCGATCGATACAATTACGATGCAGACGATGAAGACGAAGATGACTCTGGAGCTGAAGATACGGTGTTAGGAAGTGGATGTGGTGAGGAAGCACAATGTAATTTAAGAAAAGTGAATGCCTCAAAGGCATTGCTTCCCGCTTATCTTCAGAGAGAAGTGTGCGTCATACAGTCTTACCTTATAATTGAATCGATGGCAGGTGGCATGTATTGTGTTTGCCACAACTGCTACTTTGTGTGTGCTAATGAGCAACCTTGCGGCAAACATATACATGTCAATACGCATTACAAGAGAGCCATAGATTGTTGTGAAAATGATCTAAAATGTAAAGTGTGTGAATCAAATTTATTTTTAACCATTTCCCCCGAGGTGTGTGTGATGTGCATTAAGCCTGAAATGCACAACATCTCGAATCACACTATAGGGAAGGAATTGTTAAAAAAATGTATCTAAAAATTGTATTCTTTATAATAAACTTTTTGTAATACATACCATATTTTTCATTTATTCATATCCACAAAATAAGCCAACATAGCATATAATAAACTTAAGGTTGCAAATAAAACATACTAAATATTAAAAAAATTTATTAGTAACAATTCTTATAACTGTATAATAGTTTTACATTGGCTACTGCACAATGCCAAGCCTGCACCGTTTTATGAAAAAAACACTCTGGAATTCTCTTAAATTTACTTAATTTTGGTTCATTGCTCACTGGAATACTGACAATGTTTTCACTGTCTAAAACACTTTTTAAAAATTTTGATTTTTCAACACCTTTTACATATATTTTTGGATTATCAAATGAGAAAGACACTTTTTTAAGAATTTCATCAATTTCTTTAAAGTCTACGTGACCCAATTCCCAATTTAATCCATGATATTCTTCTGACCATGTTACAACTTTATCATCTACAGCAGACAACATGCTTCGTTTAAATGGAGGTTTTAATAAAAAATTTGAAAGACGAATTCCATCATAAATTGCAACCTCCTTGGGGATGTATGCAAAAGAGCAATTATATCCTTGAAAATCAACAAAGATATCTAAAGCACCGCACTCAACCATGGTTTACGATAGAATAATATTTTAATAAAAACATTCAGTTTAAACGTCGATTAATTCGATTTTAAACCTGCGCATTAAATTTTGCTCCCAATAAATCTTTTGATAATAAAAATAAAAATTGAAAAACAAGATTAGGGTATAAAAATATATATTGTTAATAAAATGAAAAAAGTGTACAATGGAACTAAAACTACTATAAACTAAACTAAAAATTAAACCTATAATTAAAAACTTTTTTACACTGTCTTTTTGGCTGGTTTCTGATTGATACAGTCTTAAAATCCGCCACATCGTTCACCACTAAATCACTGCAATTGTCTAAATACAAAAATTCTGAAACACTATTGTCCATCACCTCTTTGTTGTCACTACTGTTAGCATCATTATTCTCATTGAACTGGTTTGAGGGGGTCAGCGATAGCGCACTGCTGCAATCGGCTGTGATCGTTGACGACAGCATTGGATCACCACCCAGCATTGGTGAATTTGGTCTTGTCGGAACATCATACAACCAGAGATCCATTAGAAACTTCTCTGCGTTACTAGACACGCTAGTGCAAAAGTCACTAAATTCTGGAAACGTCATCTTTGAAATTTGTTCTCGTAGCACATCATCATTAATTGAAACCCTCATTTTTATATATTTTTATTATTTTACGAATTGAATATAACGAAACTAATAACTGATGAGAATAAGCGAGAGACACATGATATATAATAAGTGGCTCCTCCCAGATAAAAAAAAAAAAAAAAAAAAAAAAAAACAAAAAAAAAAAAAAAAAAAAAAAAATTTGAAAAATAAACTCAAAAAAAAAAAAAAATTAAAATATAAAACATAAAAAAAAAAAAAATTTGAAAAAAAAAAATATAAAACAAAAAAAAAAAAAAAAAAAAAAAAAAAATTGAAAAATAAAAATATAAAACAAAAAAAAAAAAAAAAAAAAAAAAAAAAAAAAAAAATTTGAAAAATAAACTAAAAAAAAAAAATTAAAAAAAAAAATATAAAACAAAAAAAAAAAAAAAAAAAAAAAAATTTGAAAAATAAAAATATAAAACTGAAAAAAAAAAAAAAAAAAATTTGAAAAATAAACAAAAAAAAAAAAAAAAAAAAAAAAAAAAAAAAAAGTCACCCCACCACGCACATTCCCAGACGGGTTTCGAACGCAACATTTTTACCGCCCATGTTCCATTCTCTTCAGTCGTATTTAAGTCTTCGTTTACTGTAGGAGCGTCGCAGTGTGCATTTTTTGTACCGTTTTGTTTTACTATTTGTGTCATTAATTCAATTCAATATTGTTTGTTCATATATTTTGTCATTGTGTTATTTAGTGTTTTTGTGTTTCGATTGATTTAAAGGTATGGCTAATATTGATTTAACTGTTTTTGATTTGAAATATGCTTGCAAATTTCACGATAATATTGATTGCTCGCTTTGTGAAATGTCCTCTAGTCAATTAGAAGCATATTTTAAACAGGAGGAAAACATTAATGATTCTGAATTATTATCATTTAGTGACATTGAGGATTTTATTAGCAGTGGTGATAATATAGACATCGATGACAATAAAATTCTCGAATATTTTAATAACAATGGTGCATCAAATATTTTTGATTTTGAAAATACGGATGATG
This sequence comes from Polydrusus cervinus, assembly GCA_935413205.1. Classification (NCBI taxonomy): domain Eukaryota; kingdom Metazoa; phylum Arthropoda; class Insecta; order Coleoptera; family Curculionidae; genus Polydrusus; species Polydrusus cervinus. The sequence continues at coordinate 53,540,223 of OW284514.1, forward strand.
GTAATTCAGAAGCTGATGCACTACCTAACCATAAATTTATAGTATAAACCAAAGCCCATCCACTATTTCTTCAGTATTAAAATGTCTTTCTTGTGCACACTGTGTTTACGCGAATTTAAGGAAAAACGAAGTATAGTTCGACATATTAAAGAAGTTTGTCTGGACAACAAAATTGCATCCAATCCTGATAGCTATATAATTGATGGTAAGTTATCCACCTTTTCCCACGTATTTTTTACTTCATTATATCTATTATTTTTAGTAAATAAACAATTTTATAAGCAAGATGATCTTCACCGCTGTGACGACTGTGATGTCAAAGTTCCTAATAAATGCTGGCCAGCACATTTTAAATCAAACGCTCACAAATTAAGAGTGTGTGAAATTATCGAGTCTGGAATAGAGGTGTTGAATAGTGCTTTTCAAAGAAGAATTATTTCATACAAAATATCTTCACCCAAACACTTTGTAATATTAAAGGAGTTTCAAGAAAACATTAGAGATAAAGTTATTAAAGTTATTCAAACGGAATTAAAGAAACATCGCGCCATAAAAGTTAATATGGAATTGTTTGGACTATACTATTTGCCAACTTCTAAGATTTCTGAAATTAAATCACACAACACAGCATTTGAAGTTGTAACTGAGTCTACGAGTATAGTTATGTTGTATGAAAAATTTATGGGAATAATTGATGGAAAACTTGATGAATTTGCAGAACGTGACTCAGGTATGCATATTTGTTATTACTAATTTTTATCAATTATTAGAAAAACCTTAAATATTAATTATTTAATCCTATTGATCAATAATTATTTTAGGGTGGATTTTGGAGCAAATACTTCATCTAGAAGTTAATATAAACAAATATAATCCATTGAAAAGTTCTTCTTATGTGTCTTTACCCAAAGAAATTTTGCGAAAAAATGCTGTTGTAAATGTGCAAAATAATGATGATTTTTGTTTTGGTTATGCTGTTGCATCAGCTTTGCACCAAGGAGACCCTCGAAATCCCGACTCGTATCCAGATTTTAGACAGCTATTTAACTTTCATGGTATGGAATTTCCAGTATCCCTTAAAGCTATCCCCAAATTTGAAGAAATTAATAATATATCAATAAATGTTTATGGCTTGGAACTGGTGTATAAAAAGGGTAAAAATATTTATGAGGTTATTGGTCCTTTACATTTTTGTAAAGTTAGATGTAACACTCATATAAATTTACTATTATTGTCTAAACAAGATGATGTAGATAATATTAAAAACCATTACTGCTATATAAGTGATTTATCCCGATTAGTCTCAGCTCAAATTAGCAATCATGAACATAGAAAATATTTCTGTGACGGTTGTTTACAATTTTTTACCACTTTTAATACACTTCAACAACACATGCAAAACGATTGCAATTTTATTAGAAATGATTTTCCTTCAAAAGAGTTTATTATTGATAAGTTCGGAAATTTTGTGCCGGAAAATATATTAAAATTTGAAAATATTCAAAAGCAAATGAAAGTTCCATTTATTGTTTATGCTGATTTTGAATGCGCTTTAAACCCCATTCAAAATGATATGGCAGATTTATCACAATCTTACACTTTAAAAAAATTTGAACATATACCACATTCATTCGCATACTATATAAAATGCTCGTTTAACGATAAAATTACAAAATTTCATTTATATAGAGGTAGGGATTGCATTGAAAAATTTGTTAAAGATTTAGAAATGGATATACGATATTTATATTCAAACTATTTAAAAGATATTACACCCATGTCTAAACTAACTGATTTTGAGGTGAAAAACTTTCAAAATTCGACTTATTGTCATATTTGCAATAGAGAAATCATAGACAAATTAGATAAAGTTAAAGATCATTGTCATATCACGGGTAAATTCAGAGGAGCTGCACACTCCGCATGTAACCTTAACTTTAAAATTCCACAATTTATTCCAGTTGTTATGCACAATTTAAAAAATTATGACAGTCATCTATTTATAAAATCATTATGTTTAGACAAGGAGCAAATTGATGTTATACCTATGAATAAGGAAAAATATATTTCGTTTAGCAAGTATTTGTGGGTAGATAAAATACAATATAAAAATGGTAAAACCAGAGATAAATATCTAAAGATTAGGTTTATTGATTCTTATCAGTTTTTACCATCATCATTAGATAATTTATCCACTATTTTAGATGATTCTCAATGTTTAGAAGTGAGAAAAGAATACTCGAATGATGTACAATTTAAAAGTATGAGAAAAAAAGGCGTATTTCCATATTCATACATAGATGATATTTCAAAATTTGATCAAACTAATTTGCCAACTGCAGATAAATTTTATAATGAATTAAAAAGTGAACATATTTCGAATGAGGAATATCAACGGGCTGAATATATCTGGAATTTGTTTCAATGTCAAACACTTGGCGATTATTCAGATATTTATTTAAAAAGTGATGTCTTGTTACTAGCAGACATCTTCGAAAATTATAGAAAACTTTGCCTAAAAACATATAAATTAGATCCAGCACATTATTTTACAGCACCGGGATTAAGTTGGGATGCCATGTTGTTACACACAGGTGTAGAACTAGAACTTCTTACAGATCCTGACATGCTTCATTTTTTTAAAAAAGGTGTAAGAGGAGGTGTTAGCACTTGCACAGGGCGGAAATCCGTAGCGAATAATCCTTTTCTTAATACTTTTAACCCTTTAGAACCCACAAAATATATCATTTATTTGGATGCTACTAATTTATATGGTTATGCAATGAGTCAATATTTACCTCAAAAAGATTTCGTCTGGCTGTCTCAAGAAGAGATTAATTATGTAGAAAAACATATAAATGATATCTCTGATACCGCAGAAACGGGTTATGTTCTGGAAGTTGATTTAGAATATCCTGAAAAATTACATAACGAGCACAATGATCTACCATTCTGCCCCGAAAATCTGATTCCCCCCAATTCAAAATATTCAAAATTAATCCCAAATTTAAAAAATAAAGAAAAATATGTTATTCATTACACTTATCTAAAACAATGTTTACATTTTGGTATAAAACTAACAAAAATACATAGATGCATAAAATTTACTCAATCTCCATGGTTAAAAGATTATATTGATTTAAATACAAATTTAAGAAATTCTTCAAAAAACAAATTTGATAAAAATATGTACAAGACCAATAATAATAGCATATATGGGAAAACAATGGAAAATGTGGATAGAAGGGTGGACGTAAAACTGGTGTCACATTGGGAACGAGTTGGTCATAAAATTAATTGTGCCGAAAACTTTATAGCAAAACCTTATTACAAAGATAATAAAATATTTTCAGAAAATTTAGTGGCTTTACAAATGAATAAAACAAAAATTGAATATAACAAGCCCATCTATGCCGGGTTTTCAGTTCTGGATATTTCTAAAACAGTCATCTACAATTTTTTTTACGACTATCTTAAACAAATGTACGGGGAAAATGTTTCTCTTTTATATACTGATACCGATTCTCTCATACTTGAAGTATCAACTGAAAATTTTTATAATGATATGAAACATAACCTAGATAAATTCGACACCTCTAATTATGATAAAAATAATATTTATAATATACCTCAAAATATCTCTGCGGTTGGCAAATTTAAAGACGAATATGCTGGTGAACCAATCCAAAGTTTTTACGGAACAGGAGCGAAAGCGTACTGTGTTGAAACAAAACACAATATTCTTAAAAAAGCCAAGGGTATTTGTCGCTCTTCCATTCAAAAACAGTTAACCATTACAGATTATATAAACGTAGTTGAACAAAATTCTAAAGTATATTGTACTATGTATGCATTTAGATCACATTCACATACAATATATACCGAACTAATTCAAAAGTTGGCTTTGACAGCTGATGACGATAAACGATATTTAATTCCTGAAACTAGTAAAACTTTAGCTTGGGGTCATCATGATATCCAATTACATGAACTGTGTAAAATTATGGATACGCTTGTTGAAAAATAAACAATTTGACAGCATTTTATGTATATAAAAAGAAGTATTATTAAATAGAGATCAGTTGTTAGACACTCTTTAAACAAAATGATTGCCAATACTGTGCTAGTTTTATCTGCGATAATAGGGAATTGCATATATGTAAATTATGTTCCGAAAACACATATTGCCGAAATTTGTCTTAGCACAAATAAATCAGATGTTAGTTTAAAATCTTGTAAAATAATGACAATATCTAATATGAATGGTACTGTCATGTGGTATCACCAACTAGATAATAAGTATATATTATCACCCAGCTATTTTATGATAAAATATGTGTATCCAAATAAAACAATAATTACTTCAGAATGGCGCGTATTGACGCAACAAAATAAGCTTTATTGTGGTGAATACTTTTTAAGTTTATATGTGTCACTTATTAGTTTTTCATTAATGTATGTCATGTATTTACCAATTTTATTTTTTTTATGGAAAATAAATAAACTATTGCAGTAATTCAATATTTTTATTTTACCCCCACCCATACAGGATGGAGTGGGGGATATGTTATAAAGGAGTCGACGTGTCGAAGGGAGAATTAGTAAAGAACTTATCGTTAAAATGAATGTATTCAACACAGCTCATCCAAACAAAATGAATTCATATTATAGTGGAGAACAGCCTTCAAGTTTAAACAACAGTTTAAATAGTGATAGTAATATTAAATATACAAATATTGTTCAACAATGCTTTTACCCATTAAATAAATCAGTCAATAAATATGTGTGCGTTGGTTTAAGTGTTGAAGATTTTAATCCATGTGTCAAGCTGTGCGGAAATAAAGGAATTTCAATTATTTTTAATGAAAATGAGTGGAATGAGTTATTGACATACCAGGGTGTAATAATGAATAATTTGTTTTCCTCAGATTCACATTGTGATTCGCTAGAGTTCGGAAATATTGGACTACATTTTGAAAAAATGCGTGACGTAAACCTTTTAAAAATTAGGAAAAATAAGGTTTACATCTATTTGGCTAGAGAAACAGTTTGCAATATGTGGCAGTTGACTACATTAATAGAGAAAAGATTAGCCATTCTTAAAAATCAGCAATTTAAACAATATTTTTCAATATTTAAAAATAATTATATTAATAATGAATGTAATATTATTGATAAAATATTTGACGTATTATCGTTACAAGAGAATCCTAGTGAAAACGTATGCACAATAATGGAGTTAGTCATTCTACACCCATCCATCCTTGAGAGCAAAATCAGAGAATAACAACATGAAGAAAGTGCTGTTTGACGAGGGAAAAAATGAAGTTTATACAATTATTGCCTGGGGTTATGCTTACAAGCAAGCTAGGGACAATATGTATGAACGTCTTGCCTGGGATCGTGCTCATTTTCAAAGAAGAATTGAACGTCTTTCCATTATACTAAAAAAGGTTTTAACTCCAGGACATAGGAATAAAATTTATTGTGAACGTTTTTTATATAATAAACAGCAAGTATAAATTTAAAAAGTTTTGTTTTATTTGTAGAATTACAAAATGTGCTAATTTGATATTTCAGATCTTAAAATCCAAGAGTTGTGTGATTTATCCATCCCTAGCCATTTAACGTAAACTTTGTCACCTTTTCTTCTTAATATTTTTTCAACTAGATAGACGTCTGGATGTTTAACTTTCTGCAACTCCTCTTCATAAAATCCTCCTTGAATATTATCATTGTTTTCATCTTTTAGCAAATAAACTCTGGGCTTTGTTAATTTTGCTTCTTTAACTTGAAAAACTTCATTAGACCAATTTGGAGTATACCCTTTTTGGAATGCTTCTCTATACTTACTTATTCGAACGAAGTCACCTTTTTTAAATTTCGGCATTCTTGGATCGAGGGTTTTTTGAAAAGTGTACGCATATTTTAAAATTTGCTTTTCATTAGTTTCATTAACTTCAATAGGTTTTAAATTAATTGTTTTATGTTTTGTATTATTATATTTTAAAACAATATCATTTAAAATATCCAACCATTTATAATTCCCTCGCAAACTAAACCTCTTCCACATATGATTTTTTAAAGTTCTATTTACTCTTTCTACAATGCTTGCCTTTAAATTGGAATACGTACTATAGTGATTAATTTGATATTCATCCATTAAATTCTTAAAATTCGCATTGAAGAATTCTTTTCCCATATCAGTTTGAATATTTTTTGGAATGGTTTTAACTTGTTTTAAAATATTTTCCATAGCCGAAGTAACGTCTTTCGCATTTTTACGTGTAACAGGTTGAACCCAAACATACTTAGAAAATGTATTTATCACAACTAAAATATATCGATATCCTTTATTAAATTTTGCATACGGCAACATTTCAACCAAATCTGCTTGCCATAAATCGTTTAAATTTTTAATAATAACATGACGACGTTTAAAAGTTCTTCTTGCTGGTTTGTGTAATTCATTGACCACATCTTCCTTGATACTATGTTGGGTACTCATAATTAGTAACTGCTTATTTCTCTACTACAACCTGACATTTTAATAACAATTCGCCATAAAATTCTGTCTCAGTCCCATGAGTAGTGTGATGGAATGAAATTATATCTCCCTTTTTTAACTTGCAATCTATGGGATTAGTGATTTGCTCACCATTAATTTTTAGAGAAATATATTTTTTAGGGTATTCAGCTTCTACTATTGTTGCGGATTCTATAGCGAATGTGTAACTTCGTTGTTTATTTTGCAATAATTGATACGCATCATCATCTACATCAGTGTAGAAATTAAACCTTCCGATAAAAGGTAAAACTAAATTATAATAGAGTTTTACTTCTGAAAGATCAATAATTTTTATGAGATTATTTTCAACACTAGTTGTTGAAGAATTAAATTGCTTATCTTTTCCAAATATGTGGGCGCCAAATTTGTTAATCGACATTGTCGTAGTCGGGGATGGAATGAAAAATATATGTGTGACTATATGTATTTATTCAATTATTTTCGCTTCTCTTAATTCTTCCAAAATTGATGCTATTTCATTTTGATGACCAGTATGTCCAGCCAGTTGTGATGACACCAATAATTTTAGTCTCTTAATTATTTCATTTAAATTATCATAATAAACATAGTCCAACTTCTTTTTTGATAAATCTAACATAATACCCTTTCCTGTAGTAGATCTGGTAGATTGCGCTCTGGTAGAACGCGGTCTCTGTGGTGGCCCCAATCGTGAACTACCCGGTAAAACTGGTTGATAGCCTGACTCTGAAGATGTGCTAACGGTTTTATATATACCCTTTCTCAATAAATAAGGTTTAATGATTGTCAAGTATTTAATGTCAGTTGTTCCTTGGATTTGATTATTAGAATCAAAATTGCGTCTATATGCATTCGTCCTTTTCAAAACATCCATATAATTTTCCAGGTCATTTGATGTATAACCAACCGGTTGTTTTTTAAAGAGTAGCTCATACAAACCAGGTTTTCCTCATATCTTACACCCTCCACTTTAAAATCCTTTCCTATGAAATCTACGGCAGAATTGGCAATCCGATATTTTTCTGTATAAACATCATGATTAAAGCCATATTTGTTATCAAATTTATCTTCAGTATCCTTTATTAACTCATCCACAAACATTCTTACTAGCGGATCATAAGCCTCCAAGTATTCCGCATAAGCAGGTGTTCTTGTTAAATTTAATACATCTTGTCGTATACTTTCTGTAGTAGGTTCAATTGTTGTTTCTCCACTTGATTCTAACCTACTAGACTCAGGTAGATTTTCCCAAAATATGTCATCATCTTCTAGAAATGATACATTTGATGGTAAATATTTGTTAAATATATTTGATTTTCTTGGGTCTACTGTTGGAGTAGGGAATTGAAATTTTTCTTGTGGTGATAAGCTCTCTTTTTTAATAAATGGTTCTGATTTAATTGTCTTAATTAAATCTTGTAAAGGTTGAGTGATTGGTTTAAATTCTTTTTCCCTACGAATTTCTGTATCAGATAAATCTGATTTTAAAGCTTTATACTTTTGTCTAACAGCTTTTCTAGTTTTTATTAATTCCTTCACTGTTTTTTCATCCATCTTTACAAAGCTAAGTTATGGAATATAATGAAATATTATCATTTTATTAGATATTTATATACTTTAAATATAAATGAAATTATCGAATCCTTTTCTATAACGACCGTCATTTATTGAACAATCTTTGTCTATCACCACAAAATCATATTTATGTTGCCAACATGTTGCACACACATCTTTAAATTTTTGAAAAGTCATATCACCATTTACATGATCATCATATATATGTTTTAAATTTGTTGCATCTTGTTGAAAAATAACTAAAAGGTTAGCATTGTCTCTTATAAGTTGTTTTGGTATGGCTGAATATGTTTGACATAAATAAAAGCAATCAGTATTGTTATGTCGACCAAAACAAAAATAATCCCTCATAAGACTTTGATTGCTACAAACAATATCATCAAAAATAATTATCGAATTCGACTTTATTTCATTTGGTGAAACAATATCTTCAGCGTTTGAAGAGTCGAAATAACCAATACATTTTAATGGTGCAATAAGCGTTTTTAAATAATCATATTTCGGTTGAAACAGTGACTTAGAATAGACATATATATTTTCAAACCTTAAACCGTTAACATGGGTTATAAGAGAAAGCATTATATTCGTTTTTCCACAACCTGATGGTCCGACTACTAATGCGCGTTTGCAATTCCCGCCAAATATTAGCCCATGTTTTCGGTAATTATTTTGATTTAAATCAAAATTTTTAATTGGTAGGGAAAAGTCTTGTTTTCTAATCTTCATTGTTTGAACATCAGTATTTAAGTAAAGATATTTTCACCCATTAGCCACTTATATATAATGGCTAAGCATAGTAACAATAATTACATTAACTGTCGGAAAGGTGAGAAGAAAGGTAGTGGTCTTATAAACACATTAATTAATAAATTACCTATAGAGCTTCACATTCCTTCATATAACTTTTGTGGTCCTGGTACAAAATTGTATAAAAGACTCGCACGGGGAGACAAAGGGATTAATAAGTTAGACGAAGCTTGTAAAGAACACGATATAGCATACTCGAAATATACGGGTTTAGAAAAACGACACAAGGCTGATACGATTTTAGCTAAAAAAGCTTTTAATATATTTAAAGCCTCCGACTCTGGTTTGGGTGAGAAATTGGTTTCCTTGGGTGTTAGTGGAATAATGAAAGCGAAGACCAAACTAGGTATGGGAATGCGAAAAAGAAGGGAGCATATACCCAAAAGAGGGGGACAAATATCTTTTAACAATGTTGTAAAAAAAGCACGTAAAGAACTTGTTGGAAAAAAATTTAGGACAGTTAAAAATGCAGTTAATACTGCACTATCATCAATTAAAAAAACAAAATTAAAAATTGGAGAACCTAAGCAAAGAATAATTCCAATTCCAAAGACTGGTGGAATTTTACCATTAATACCTATATTTGCAGGATTATCAGCATTAGGTGCTTTAAGTGGTGGTGCTGCTGGTATTGCACAGGCGGTAAACGCCACTAAAAATGCACAAAGAAAATTAGAAGAACAGAAGAGGCATAACAAAGTAGTGGAGAAGATGACTGTGGGAAAAGGTCTTTATCTTCAACCATATAAAAAGGGTTGTGGATTATATCTTAAACCATATTCAAAAAACTGTTAAAATTGCTACCTCGCACACCTTTAACAAATTTAGAGCTGTTAAAATATGCGAAATCTTTGAAAATAATAAATTTTAGAGGTGTTTTTATGCGGGATAAATTACCAAGAAAAATTAAAAAACATGAGGCAGGCATTATTAATTTAGATGATAATTTGGGCGATGGTACTCATTGGACCGCATATTTTAAAAATGGTGAAAAAATAAGCTACTTTGATAGTTTTGGTAATTTAAGACCGCCAAAAGAAGTCATAAGATATTTTTTTAGCGATGGTAGCAAAAATGATATTAAATACAACTATGATAAATATCAATCTTTTAAAGATTCTACTTGCGGACAATTATCTTTACAATTTCTTTATAATAATATGTAAGTTCGTTTAAATTGCATTTATACTACAACCACCATGTCATTTACAATAGCCCTTTCTGGGAACTCTGCAGTTCTTCAAGCAAATTTTCATCCTCCTATTTACTTGAATCCTAACCTATCCTATGTTATCGGTCTCACAAACTTTGAAACTTTTAATGCAATACCAAATATTGATGAAAATAATAATAAAGTATATTTTGGAAAAGATGGCGACTTTCTAACGATTCCAACTGGTAGTTATGAAATGGATGACATTAATAAATATTTAAAAACTGAATTTGAAAAACGAAATATTTCCTTTAATTTATATGCCAATAACAACACGTTAAAATCAGTCATCATGGTTACTACGGATATAATTTTTAAAGATGGGACAATAGGAAAAATTTTGGGTTTTAATAATGGCATTATAAAAGGTGGTGGATCCCCCAACACGTCAGAAAATCCTGCTGAGATTATAAAAGTAAATTCTTTATGTATAGACTGCAGTATCGCTGAAGGTTCCTATTTGAACGGAAATCCTGTACATATAATTCATCAGTTTTTCCCTAATGTCAGTCCAGGATACAAAATAGTTGAAAGTCCGCAAAATATTATTTATTTCCCTGTCACCGTGAATGTAATTGATAAAATAACAATAAAAATAATTGATCAAGACTTGAATATTGTTGATTTTCGAAACGAGACAGTAACTATAAGGTTGCATATAAAGGAAGTATAATGATAATTTTTTATAGCACAAACCCCATTAATTCACAAAGAGAAATTAAAAACTATAAGAAGAACAAACAACGTAAACTAAGGAGTAGTAGAAAATTAAACAGTGGACGAGTAACATCTGCAAATAAAAACTTTTTGAAATCTCTAGGATTAAAAGTTTTAGTATAATGGATATACTTAACGTAACTCAAGATCTTTTCTTTGATAATTCTATTGTGCACTCAGAATTTCATGGTTATGAACCATATCTACCCACAAAATTGGGGAATAATGATGAAATAATTATTCCTATCAATGAAGTAGACAAATATACCCTTCCCTCTGAAAGTTTTCTTTACATAGAGGGTAAACTAACAAAAAATGATGGCACTGTTTCAAATACATTAAAACTGATTAACAATGGGATATCATTTCTTTTTAAAGAGATTCGTTACCAACTAAATGGCGTCACTATCGATGCGGTTAGAGACGTTGGGCTAACTTCAACAATAAAGGGGTACTTATCATATAATAAAAATGAGTGTAATAAACTTAAAAACGCTGGTTGGTTTCCCATGGAAGATTCACAGGTCATTGACGCTACAACAGGATTATTTAATGTTTGCATTCCACTTAAATTTTTAATGGGTTTTTTTGAAGACTATAAAAAAATAATTTTAAATTCTAAACAAGAACTTATTTTAGTGCGAGATAATTCAGACAAAAATGCTACAGTCAATACCGTAGATGAAACTCCAAAAATTCAACTCACCAAACTAACTTGGAATATGCCGCATATATCAGTAGCCATTCCTCAAGAATTAGCCCTTACTAAAATAATTGATAAAAATAGTGATTTATTAATCGCCTTTAGAAGTTGGGAATTGATAGAAAATCCCGAATTACTAAAAACAAGTCGGCATAATTGGTCTGTCAAAACATCAACCAAAGTAAATACTCCTCGACATGTAGCAATTTGTTTTCAAAAAAATTTTAGAGATAAATCAATAAGTGATATGTCTAAATTCTCCAACATTAAATTGCGAAATATAAAAGTGTTCTTAAATTCTGAGAGATATCCCTATAACGATTTATATTTAGATTTTGATAAAAGTAAATTTGCATCATTATATGAAATGTTCTCACAATTTCAAAAATCATATTATGGACTAACACCCGAACCAATTTTTTCACCAAAGGAATTCAATGATAATGCTCCTATTACATATATTAATTGTTCACATCAGAAAGAAACAATTGAATCTGGAACCATTGTTATGAGGGTTGAATTTGAATTGAATGAAGATCTTAAAGATACAGTCTCTGCTTATTGCCTTATTATGCATGACAAAATTTTTAGTTACAATCCTTTAACCAAAAACGTTAGACAACTATAATGCGCATGCGCGGACATTTCTATATAATCCGAACAGTTCATGGATTATTTTTAGTATTGTGTAGATTGTTATGAAAAAAATATATGTGCGACTTTTAGCTAAACACATTAAAGACTTAAACCGTCTAAAGCAAATAATTGTTAATTATTGTTTGAAACGAAAAGTGTTTAAGAAATTTGAATATTTGAAGATTTAACTATGAATATAGTAATTGATATCCAATTGTTTAAAATAGAAAAAAATAAATTTATTGTAAAGGAGCTTGCAGCATATGATGGTTCCCGCATTTGTCATTATATTTTTAAACAACCATTCAATATGGATCTACTTCCACCAGATTTGCAAAAGGATGCTATGTGGGTAATGAAGAACTATCATTGCATTCCATGGGGTGAAGGTTTTACACCGTTACACAAATTTGCTGATATTATCAAATCTCTAACGACTGACAGTGGTTCAGTTTACGTAAAAGGAAAGGAAAAGGCAGACATCATTCGCAGATATAGTTATAAATCAGTTATTGAATTGGATAGTCAACCAGCTATACGAGCAGATCGAGTTCACTGCTTCTTCCATAAAAAGGAGTATTGCATTTGTGCACTAACAAATGTTTTTAATTTATATAATAACTTCCTAATGGATGAAAAATAAAACAAGATAAATCGTATAAATGTGTTTTATTACCCTTTTTTTACAACATATTATATATCATTCCCTATTTTATGTTGAAATTCAAACATAAATTTATAAGATAAATGTTGACAGAAACTTGGTTTGTTATTATGGGTGTTTTTGGAGCTTTTTTTAGTGGGGGAGCTTTTTTTAGTGGGGGAGCTTTTTTAGTGGGGGAACTTTTTTAGTGGGGGAGCTTTTTTTTTGGGGGAGGTTTTTGTAACATGGGGGTGGTTGGTGACAGGAGGTGGTTTTTGTAACATAGGGGCTAAAAAAGCTCCCCCACTAAAAAAGCTCCCCCACTAAAAAAGCTCCCCCACTAAAAAAAGCTCCCCCACTAAAAAAAGCTCCCCCACTAAAAAAGCTCCCCCACTAAAAAAGCTCCCCCACTAAAAAAGCTCCCCCACTAAAAAAAGCTCCCCCACTAAAAAAGCTCCCCCACTAAAAAAAAAGCTCCAAAAACATCCATAATAACAAACCAAGTTTAAAACCGGTTTGACGGGGTAAACCCCTTCAACCTAGGGTTCACACGTAATGGGATACCTCACCCCGCCATCGACGTCTGGTTGAGGTATTAAGGTAAAAGTTAATAGTAAACTTAACAGTCACACGATTTATTTATTTATTTTTTCAGGAATAATCTTTAACATCTCAATGTACAGCGGTTTAATTACAACTAAATTTAATGTCTGTCCCTGATCTTGATTCTCTTAAAACTTGTTGAAGAACTTTTTGGCTATATGTGCATTTAGCTCATCAGTCACTTTTTCAATTGTCTTCTCCTTTTTTATTAGTGAATCCAACAGGGCTGCTGGAAGTATCCCATTACAGTTCACAGATTGTAGCTCAGTCATAATAACCCCAGTGCACAGGATATAACCGTCGGTTAGTGAGTCACAGGTCACAATTCCTTCCAATAATGTGTCAAATTTAACTTTATAATTGTTATGAAAATGTAAGTAATAATCATTCCAATATTTAAAATTTGTGTCTTCTTCAAAATATTCGCGCTGTAAATCTAAGTATTCTTCTAATAAGTGCATTCGGATCAAGCCCAGCACTTTATGGCAAAATATGCCGACTTCAGAGTTGCAAATACCACACACGTCCATAACTTTAAACTTGTATTAATAATCTTAAAGAGAATCGTTTTGTGTAGAAAACTACTGAATTTAAACTACAGCTCCTTGGCTTAAATGCTATGTTCTCTTTCCCTTCTCCTCAACAGAAGTGGAGGGGCTTGGGTAGGGAGTATGATCAGGTTATAGTGGGCGGAGTCAGAGGTGGGGGTTCGACCAATCCGAAATTTATGCTATGCTCTCTTCCCCTTCTCCTCAACAGAAGTGGAGGGGCTTGGGTAGGGAGTGTACTCAGGTTATAGTGGGCGGAGTCAGAGGTGGGGGATCGACCAATCCGAAATTAGTGGGTGGAGCCAGAGGTAGGAGCTCTACCTATCGGAGTGATGGCCGGTGCTCAATAGCACCCCCCACCACAAATGGGCGGAGTCAGAGGTGGGGGATCGACCAATCCGAAATTAGTGGGTGGAGCCAAAGGTAGGGGCTCTACCTATCGGAGTGATGGCCGGTGCTCAATGGCACCCCCCACCCCTTTTTTGATTGGTCGACCCCCCACCTCTGACTCCGCCCATTTGTGGTGGGGGGTCGACCAATCAAAAAAGGGGTGGGGGGTGCCATTGAGCACCGGCCAACTATATCTACTGTGAGTTATATTTAAAAACGTATATTATTCATTTATTACACATCATACAAGTATAATTACCTACTTAATTTTCTTAGTCCGACTGCACCTTTATACTTTACTTATTTATTGCCAAACTCTTGTCCACAAAATGGGTCGACCCTTTAGTTTTATTGTAGTTAACAGGCCAAAACAATTTATTATGAAAAGAACTATACTAAGTGTTTCCGTTTAAAAAGTATTCTATAAGTATATATTTCTTAGGTCAGTTCGTATAAAAATAGAAGAAAACACAAATGCCTATTAAAGATAGTTATAGATCTTTGGTGATTACTTGAAAAATGTTATATCTTGCAAAAAATGTATAACTTAAAAAACTGTGATATGCAGTTCTTTGCTGACATCACAACTTACAGAAATATGATACACTTTTGACTGTTTCTAATTTTCATGTTTGTGAAAAGGCTTAAACACATCAAGTATTACAGTGTATGATTTTAAGTAATAAATTACTCGGTGTAACCCTTCACAGCTAGCATGTTAGTCCAAGTTCCGTTTATTTACAATACTCGCGATAACAGACATTAACGCGCTGCATGCTAGCGGAGTTGATAGTTCTCTTTAGCCTTAAAAGTTTTAGAATCTTAAATTTTCAGAGAAGAACTAATTTTTCGTGGTTGAATTATGTTTTTAATTTGTATGAATATCATATACCACCACTAACAAAGCACTAACAAAGAAACCGACACAATTATTGGTCGTTCTCGGTTATTCTGGAATAGCTGTTTATATTCACATTCACGTTTTGCGCCCTAGGCTACATGGTAAGTTTATATAAATTGCCCGTACTGTTATAAAATACCACCTTTTTTAATATTACACTTTATAAAACAGCCTTGAATGACAGTAAGGAAATTAATACGTTCGCGTGTATACACGTTTCCTGTACGCCACAGCGGTCCAGCTATAATATTTAACTATAGGGCCAAGTAGCCTAAGAATACGCGCCCGCCTAAGAGTATGCAACTATATTTATTAATAAAAATTCATAAAATACGTGCTGGCATATATGATTAAGTTTATTAATTATACAAGGTGACACTTGTTTAGTTTGACACTTCACCCGGCAGTTTCTCGACTAAGCGTAAATTTTGCCGGTCGTTTAAATTTACTCGCCACAGAAAGACTAATTTTTATAAGTTTTGAGGTGTTTAAATTATCTTTGCAGTGGTAAGTAAGCAATATAGTGTCTTTTTATGTGCCTTGAGAGAAAAAATACACTATTTCTATCCAAATAAACGTATTTTCTTTTGATTATATGCATTAATAAAAGATATTTAAGATTAGATTTATCAAATGTTTATTTCTCAAGAGTACGCTGTACGCTGTCTTCTTAAGAGTTCGCACAAGTTGTCCCTTTAAAAAAAGCCTTCAAGAAACAGCGGCGGTTGAAAAAGTAAAAACAGTAAAGAAAACAAAATTTAAAGATTGTTTTTCAAAAAAATTACCAGTAAAGAAAAATAACGCGTTGAAATTCACTAAAGAACAAGAACCTCAACCTTCAACATCATCTAAAGGAGATGTCGAATGTGAAATTTTTTGCCCCGCGTGCAACGAGAAATTTAGGGGCCCACCGGATGAAGACTGGATTCAATGTTTTGAGTGCGCCCAATGGTGGCACGAAGAGTGCACTTTTTATTCAGGCGGGGAATTTTTCTGCGATTTCTGCACTTAGTTTACACATGCGTACTCTTGAGCATGCCCTTGCGTACTCTTAAGGCAAGCCATTCTCAAGGGTACGCAAGTGAATATATTTGAAAACAAAAAAAAATACGTTTTAGTTATATTCAAATTTTAAATCACTTGTATTTAAAAAAAATAAATATTCAACGAATTGAAAACTATTTTTTTTTACATCTTGCAGTAAACATTTGCTAATTACCAATAAAAACATATTAGGTGCGTACTCTTAGGCCACTTCCCCCTATGTATGATTGAGGTCCGCTGGCGTACACTTCACGAAAAGTCAAATTAGTACCTGGCGATCCCCAGGGCCCGCTGTACGAGCCCTAGAAACCGTCGTGATGTTTAACATGTTAAATTTCATAAAACATCACATTTTTAGATGTATTTCAGGAATTAAAGGTGATATCAAAATAAAACAAATTAAAAAAATTATTACCTGTGCAAGAAATGTATCTCCAGTTTAGTAAAATATATTTTTCTTTGGTTACTCGCAAACTACATTAGATATACAGGGTGATTCATTAAGGGTGGCTACCAGCCATATCTCGGAAACTATTGGAAATAGAAACTCAGGCGAAAAAAACTTGTAATTAAAGTGGTCATGAGAAAATCCTAGAAATAATTTTGAAGTTCCTGGCATATTTTCTTGCGAATTTAATCTACTTTATGATTATGAGATCACCTTATATAAGATTTAAGTTACTGTTATTTTTTGCAAATTATTCTGAAGTGAACGAAGATATCGAACTGCGGTGTTTATGTTTTTTTTTGCAAATTTAATCTACTTTCTGATTATGTTGTCCTAATTATACCATATGATTTAAGTTTTTGGGACAAAATGGAAAAAAAACTGTTATTGTTACAAATTGCGCCCTCTACTAATTATTATAAACTATCACGTACCAATGGATACGACAATTAATAAGTACTTACTTTTCTCTTCCACACAAGCCAAAGTTTACTAAAATCGGATACGGCGTTTAGAACTTACAGCAATTTAAATAAATAATAAATAAATAAATATATAAATAATAAATTATCTAAGCTGTCTAATAATATTACGATGTGGAAATCTTTGGAGAAATTTAGACATTTAGTTTTCAATTATACCCCCTTGCGGCAAAATGCGAAACATAAAAGTTATTTCTAGAATTTTCTCGTGGCCAGTTTAAATACGATTTTTTCCCTGAGTTTCTATACCCAATAGTTTCCGAGATATGGCCGGTGGCCTTCCTTAATGAATCAACCTGTATCGTTGAAAATATTCTTTTGTGGTTACCTTTTAAGAAAAATGTTCAGAATCGATTTCACGCATATTCAGGGGGGTAATTTAGTGCCAGCTGCGTTGTTATTAAAAATACACAAAAAGAATTATTACAAAAGTTGAAGGACATCAAATGACCTACAACTTAAAATTATTTTTGTGACTCAAAATATTGTTCTTGTATAAATATCACACGCTATACTTTATTACATTTTTGAATTCTGGGAATCAAGTGATAATGAGATGCTGACATTTAAAAAATACATTTTTAAAGTTTAAAAGGCTACAGTTTATTTATACCTACAAGTTGGAGAAAAATCTCTGGTACATTTCTTTCTTAGTTTTTCATTTTTTATTTAAGAAGGCAACTTCTGTTTTAACTGTTTAACTTAGAACACCAGTTTTACGCTAAAAATAAATTTGTTGAAACCGTTTCTTTGGGAAATACTCGATTGAGGTATTGCATTAACCAGTATATTTAAGGATTCTCGAGTGTCTCGGATAAAAAATATCAAGCAATGGTATTTGCCGATTTTTTTATATAGCGTTAGTTTAAATAACTTTAACGGTCAATTTTATTTTTTATATCAAAACTATAGCCAACTTTGGAAGTTTGATTTTTTATATCAAATTTTAAAAACAAGAAAAAAAATTAATTACTATAGCACAGCTACTATTAAAGAACTTTTCCTACGACCACCTATGAAAATAAGATAAAAAAGCATGGTTAATTTGGCCAGAAAGCGACGTATATCACACGTGTGTTGAAAAAAAAACAACACTAGTGTTGAAATATCAATATCAACCAATTTAACATAATATGGTGTCAATTTGACAGACAACCCCTATTATTTAAAAAAACAAATTTTAGAAAGCAGTGAATATAAGTTGTTTAACTTATTTATCATGTATTTGTGGAGTGATTCAGAATTAGAAGGTGAAAATACGCCATCTGAAATTATAAAAAATGTTAATAATATAGTGGAAAATCTATTACCAGAAAAATCAAATCACGCTGAAGAGAGTGTCATGTATTAAACAACAATTGCTTATCGGTAACGATAGCGTAGAGAATACAGATTGCATGGTAACAGGTTCAAATCCCATCAGGAGTATTTGCCTTTTTTTAATAAAAACAATAAATAATTTATAAAATTATTTTGAATTGAAATCTTCCTTGTTGGGTGAATATTTTAAATTTATGTTTAATGCATCTTTCCTTGATTAAATTTAAAATTTTTCATTCTGGTTAATCTAGAAGTCAATCCAGGATTTGTTCTTCCTATGATATAAAAAATATGAAAAAATAAAAAAGTTAAACTACAAATAAAGGAAAAGCATATTAACACACGATGAAACCAGATATTCAGTGGCATATAATCCTAAGCATACTAATTTCAACACTAGTGTTGAATCAAAGACTTTTTTAATAATTCTTTGTGGTGGAAAGTGATTATTCTAAAACTAGGAGAATTTCCGCACCCGGCTGACGCCTCGGGCTTAATATCTCCTCGTTTGAAAAGTATCACTTTCATCACTTGTTGTGTAATATAATATTTCAAAATACGTACTGTGTGACTCGTGGAAGTTCGGTATCAATATCATCGATTTCGTCTGAAGGTGCTTCCGTTACTGTGCTGGTTTGACTGATAAATACGGCTCCCCTATTACTTTCTCTCTCACCTCTTCTTACCCTATTAGGAGTACCTAAAAAACGTTCTCTATCTAGCTATCTTGATTTTGACAAACAATAATTCTGAAAACTAATATTTATCGGGTGAAATTAAACATTCAAAGATACATAAATTTACAACAAGCTGAAAATCAGTAAAAATGTTCAAAATACAATTATAAATAAAATTTGTAAGTTCCCCATCATTCCCGCGTATGAAAAAAATTTGACTCAAGGTCAAAGGTCAAAAAAATGAGTTTTTCGCAATTTTTAGCAAAACGGTAAGTTTTATCACAAAAGTACCTCAGAGAAAAATTGTAGATCATAAAATTATCCATAAAAAATGTTTTGATACTTTTTTCTATAAGCCACCGTTTCTGAGATATGATGATGTTGATTTCTTACAAATACTCACAACAAGTCTCGGTTCATTTCAATGTTGACAGAAAAGTTTACTGCTGAACATATACTAGTAAAACAAGCTAATAATGATGCTGATCAATTGATTATTGAAACAACAATAGAGCAATTCAATTCGACAAATACAACTATTGTTGTCGGTGAAGATGTAGACTTACTCGTATTACTCACTGGTCGAACTCCAACTAAAAAAACTAGTTTCTTCTTAAAACCAGGAAAAGCTCAACATTAATCGGAAATATATTCATCAAAAAGTTTATCTACTGTTGCAAAGTGTCAAAATCATGTACTATTTTTACACGTAATAACTGGCTCTGCATATTACAGGAGGGGTAAAACGACAGTTTTCAAAATGTTCGAAAAACAAGATTTAGTTCAATGTGCTGAAGTTTTTAAAAACAGTAATTCAACTCAACAAGAAGTTATCACTAATGGCATTCGCTTTCTTCTTTCAATGTACGGAGCTCCTAAAAAAACTGCGTGTATAGATAAGCATGTTTCGTTAAAAATACTAAAAATAAAAAACCGGTACAATTAGCTTGTCTTCCTCCAACCTCAGCTGCTACTCATCAACATCTTCTTCGGGTATATTACCAAGTTCAAGTGTGGCTTGGTTATCAGCAAGATCCTACAGACTGGGCTTGAAAGGTGGTCAACAATACATTAGAACCAGTTCAAACTTTACTCCCATCTGCGCCGGAAAAATTGCTAAACACAATTTTTTGCACTCTGTTTTGTTCTCTGGCATGTACAAATTGTCACAATCACCAACAATTGAGGATTCGTTTGATTCCAACGAGGTGACTTGCCATACATCGCTATTGACAAAATTTACTTGCACCCAGAATGAAGAAGAACAAGAAGAAGAACAAGGAGAAAATCAAGAAGAAGAATAATTTGAAAGTTACGAGTCAGACGAATAAACTTCACTACTTTTTTTTAATCAACATCGCTTTTATCTTTTCCAATTTTTGCTAATTTCCGTTATTTTGCAATAGTTTCAAATTAAACAGGATCACAACTGATTTGTGGAGTAGGCCTACTGGAAAACCACGTTAAAAAAAAGCGCTAAGTACACTACCTCATAGGTGGCGTGGAAACGTGTGCATATTATGACGATTACAACTTTTTGAATCGTTATATCTCAGAAACGGTGGCTTATAGAAATAAAGTATTAACACTCGAAAGAAGTAAAAAAAAAGCCAATAGCTACTAAACATCAAAATCATTGTAGAATTTATTACTTAATCCTCATATCTCGAATACAATTAAACGAACAAACAGAAACAAACTCCTCGTTCCCTAACATATTTAATAAAAAAATTCGAAATTGCGGAGACTGGCGTCTTTTATAGGTAAACCATCCAAAATTTATTTAATAAACATCAAATGACGATGGTTATTAATTTTGACTTCATTCTATAGATAAACAATAGGGTGACTTACTGTATAGCACCGCATCGTATAGATTTTTGCGGTTGTTTACTTAATGCCAGAGATTCATGATGAAAACGGATTGTGCTGCCTACCCTTAATGAATTTTGGCAGTAATCCTATTATTTATTATTTTAATACCTTCGGCGGTAGAGATGTTATAGGAGACTTAATAAGCGTGTTATCGAAGTTATGCGTTGTTGAGTGTAAACTGAATTATCTGATTTGAAGCATTATTAAGAATACACTATAGTTATAGTAGTTTAAAGTAAAATGACACTCTTTCCGGATTCGTGGGATATTCTTTAGGGTCATTTATAATTGGGATCTGCTAAAAATAACACTTGTTTAGTATTTTGTGCATGCGTGAGATTTTTCTTTAAAAATGGAAAATTTTATTTTTAAAGGCTGCAACATGTGTGTTTGTTCCTCCTCTTGGGTTAAAATAGTGTCCACACATCAACTCTACAAACAAAGTTTATTAGCAGTTTTAAAATCGTTGATATCTATTAATAGATATTCAAGTCCTAGGATCATTGTCCAAAAATTCTTAAGTTATCTGTCAAAAAAAATGTATACCACAACACAAAATCAGATATAGGTTTACTCAAAAAATATTGTTAATAATTTTTTTAAGCATAACACGCTTATTCTCGAAGTCGTATTGTGGCACTTCAGTATCTGTTAATGCTATGACCATATCTATTTTTACCTTATTTGATACGTTATCATTGAACGGATATCATCCATCCTTGTCAGGATATGAAACTAATCACTGACTAATCACAGTGGTCAGATCATTATAACTTAGGAACCTAATTTACAAGTAAATTTACCCCGTCGTTGTACCTATGACGCTTATAGTAATAAAATTAAGTTAAGAATATTTTTTTTTTAAATGCAAATCTATCAGATTTGTTACTTATTATTTGAATCAAAATATTTACTACAGATCCGACACCAATTTTTATAAAAATTATATGCTTAATTTATCAAAATGAAATTTTTTACTTGCATTTTTTGGTTTTTTGTGATAAAAATAATTTTTCCTGACTATTTTTCTACTATTCTCTGATATTTTTAACGGGCCGCAACGCTAATCAACCTTAAAACTTTTATTATACTTCAGCACAGAATATATAGCGTAACTATATATTCTGTGTCTTCAGTTTAAATAATTCTACTATTAAATCTTCCTTAAATAGTTAAAAATTATTAGAGGGTATCTGATGTCGTTGTCTTATCTCTGTTAATTTTGTAGACCGTATTGCCACTTCTCTTGTCACGTTTACAGCATTGCTATTATATGAATTATAGAATGTGATATAGATTACCATCGCAAATGTCAAAAGGTAATATTATTGTATAAAAGCTGAATTTAATATTGTATTATGAATTTTACCGCTATTTTCCTTAGGTATTGTTTGGCGTTATGATTCTTGTAAAAATAAGCAACTAAGATTACATTGAATACCAACATACCAACCAAAAAAATGGTTTCATTTTCAATTTATTAATACTAAAATTTAATTACTATTTAAGTACAAATTATTATAAACATATTTCTTCATACATTGAAAGCTAATAAAGCTTCGCGGTAAAGATCTCAAAAACATCTGGTCTGTCTATCACTCGAAACGCTATCTTTCATCGGCACAGTATTTAATTTAATTCCGGGTAAGTAAACATTGGATAAAATGGAGGAAAACTCTAGATGAAGTTCGAGTGAAAGCCGTAACGAATTTCCGTCATACGTCACAAAGATTTATGATATTGACTTAACCAGAGAGGTTTTTATATTATTTTATTCCGTATTATTTTTGATCCTCACGGGTAGTAAGAACTTGAGACTTTAGACTCTGAAGTTTACTCGAAGATAAAGGTTTTTTTGTTTATTTATTTAGTGTTACGTATACTTATAAAATAATTAACTACCTTAGAAAATTGAATATCATAATAAATATTTGCGGGCGATAAAGTTCATAATGCCCGGTAATTATAATTAAAGAATAGTAGTTTGTGCAACAAGAGTGGATATGATGTCTATATCGCACGCGGAAGTAAATTGAGCACGACGCCGTAGGCGAAGTGCTCAAACTTCCGAGCGCAATATGGACAATCCACTCGAGTTGTACAGTATATTTTTCTACGACTTAACTTCCGAACTTCATGCTAAGAATTTTAAAAAATCATTTAAATTAGGCATCATAACTTGTCTTTTAAGTTGGCCATGAACTTGCGAGAACGGTAATAAGAAACAATTGAACAAAAATCATTTTGATGGCAAACCCATGGACCAAATTACACTGTAACATATTTATCGATATGGGTAAGTTCTTATATTTATACAAACTCACTTTTGAATATATCTATCTTTCTCACATTCGGCTTTTTGCAGAATAACAGACATAAAGCGATATATGTATTAATAAAAACGAACAATTTATTTTCTCAACCAGGTATTTTGATTAATAATTGTTTTACTGAAATGCACAGAAGAAAAATAGGTTTGTCGGGTTTATTTCTGCTTGCGTAAAGAATTATAACTCCGAAAGTACAACAAAATAGTTGTAGAATTCGTTTTAAACAGTTAAAAATGGATTTTGTGCATCAATATGAATTTTTTACATTCGCTATGGTCAAATTTTTCAAACCAATCGCCAATTTACAAACTAGCAACACTGTTAACGTGGAAAGAAAAGTGGCAATATTGTGGTAGAAATAACATAACCTTAAAAATTTTAGTAAAAATGAATTTTTTTCTAGAAATCTTATAATTTCGTCTCTTTTATCGGGGTTATCTTTATGTTCCACCATTTAAGGAAGAATTACCAGTTAATTTTCTGTTTGTTGCGTACAATAAAAATTTCAAGATCAATTGGGATTGGATCCCCGTTCAAAATATATCGGAAAATATTCCCGTGCACAAATATTTATAATAATATATATTATTTATATGGAAAAAAATAACCAAGGTTAGTAAGAAAACGTTCATTTGGTAGTATAACGATAATTTGGTAGAAATATATTTTGGTATTAATTTATTATACCTTCAATTTTTGCACCATTTCGTGTACTCTTTAGGAACATATTGTGTATACACATAGACTCTGGGATAAATGTTTTGATTTAAATTTAAAAAGAACAAATTTCATCTGACAGATTTGCATTATTTTAAAACATATTATTAACCTAACTTCTTTCAACTGTCAGAAAACGAATTTACAACATGTAAATTTGGCTTCTCTGTAATTGACTACTGTGATGGGTCAGTTTCATAACCTAACTAGGATGGATATGAAATTTTGCCGCACAGTTAACTGGAATTGCCTAATTTACCCGCCACTTAAGTGTAAAGGAAGCAGCAAATTTCCATGTGTGAGTAGAAAAAATATTGAACAAAATTTGTATTTATTTTTAACAATTTTTTTACGTAATATTATTTTAAACAAAAGCTTAGCGGCAAGCGGACAGAGTAGTGCGTCTATCTTTTGCATTAAAGTACACAGGGACTCCAAAAGTAATGGAATCCCTGGGGCACAGGTAGACAATGACAGGTTGTTTCGTTCTTGTTAGAACTCATCAGAAAATCATAACCCGTAAGCGACCCCCAGTACAGCGAGCCTGTTCTTTCAAGGCGTTTTTAAGAAATAAAAACGAAACGAAACAGCCTGTCATTGTCTACCTGTGCCCCAGGGATTCCATTACCTTTGGAGTCCCTGTGTAGGGTAGTGCGGGGTTATCTGGTCCGCTTTTTTTGAAATCATTATAATTTCGAATCTAAATCATATACGCAAATAAGAGAATCTTCAGAGCATTCGTTAAGCTTTATTTTACCATAATTATATGTAAAGGAATCAAAAACTTGTAACACTTTTTTTTTAAAATAGGTTTTTATAAACGGAAGTAATGGACCAGGTAACCTGACTAGTAGGGTTAAATGGACACACCCAATGTCCAGTTAACCTCACTAATAATAATAAAGAAAACACAAGTTTAATAAAGAGCATTTACTTCAAATAATTATAAGAAAATATTCAGATCTTTATATAAACTACCCCTGAAGGTAAAAACATCAAAGAATTATGGGTAACCGTTTAGGAGCTAAGAAATAAATCACTTTTAACAGAAAATTCACTGCACACTAAATTCAGACATATCAAAGTGAAAATAAAGTAAATTCTCATATCGACCTTTAGAGTATTTAGTAGGTATTGGTAAACCACATACTATATCTTCAAATGAAAGAAAAGAAGGCTCCTCCTCCGAGTATATGAACCGATTAGATGGATGCTGTCTTTTTAGAAATGCCACGGTGTATCCGTTGGTAAGGCTATTTATTATTTCTGCAGCGTAATTTCTAAATGATTTTTTTCCATGTACCTTCACTATTAGGAAATCGCCTTTCTTGTAGTTTTCAGGTTTTCTGGATAACGTCGCATTTTCATCTAGCTCTTGTTCCCATTCAGAAGAATCTTCATAACATGGCTCTTCTCCAGATTCAGATGAGGACGATTCTAGAACCTTACGCACAACAGTTTTCTTCTTTGCCTTATTTTTTCTTTCTCTTGCGCGCTCCTCAAGTTCTTCTTTTACAGGAGTGCTAGTTAGGATCACAGATTTACCCTTCTTTCTACCTGAGACCTTCACTTTCCTGGGAGGTGCTTTTAGAAATGGTCTTACAGTTTCTGGAAGTATAATCTGTGTTTCTAAAATATTACTATTATTTTCTACATGCAAAGTAGATTTAGTTTCTAGAATTTTGGAACATCCAGGTTGAGCTTCGATATTTAGAATTGACAATTCGTCTGCAGGCATTTTTGGTTCATCAATAGATTCATTTACACGGGTGGTTTGTATATTTACGTTTATCGGGGAAACAACAAGGGTTTCTTCATTTAAGGATCGGTCTGTGACGTAGGATGGTAAGAATTCATCGTCTGTAAAAATATCGTCATTAAACGGGTATACACCTGCTTTTGCAAAACCACTATTTATATTTTTGACTGTAAAAGCCTTGGGAAATGCGTCGCCCACCAATTCAGCAATGTCGTAAATGGTTATCACACTGCCAGGATGGTTGGTCATCCATCTATTGCAAGAATCATTATAATATCTTTTAAAAGGGCCAAAGATTGATATGTCCAGTGGCTGTAGCCGGTGGCTACAGTGCGGAGGGAATGTTAATAAAATTATGCCATTTTTCTTTGCATAATTTAAAGCCCCTAGATTCAAGTGACTTTCATGATTGTCGAGTAGAATTAATTTTGGGTTTTCTGGATTTGGTCGTTCGCACCTTACGAAATGTTTTAAAACATCTTCGAATAATTCGCCTTGCATCCAGCCTGATGGTGTTGCATTCCCCTTACTTCCAACTGGAGCATTTTTCAGCATGTGTTCTTTATAATGTTTTCTAGGGAAAATCAAGTAAGGGGGAAGAGCTCTACCTGTACAACCAACTATAGCACATAGGGTAACTAGGGTTCCCCTTTCTGCGGAGGTAGCTTGTCCTACTTGCCTGGCTCCTCTTGCTGCAATAATTTTTGGCGGTTTGTGAACAGTAAGGCAACCTAAAACAATTTTATTTTTTATTGATACAAGTAGAAAAATAATATTGATTATAACTACCTGTTTCATCCAAATTGTAAATATCTTGTGGCTCCAATTTATTAGCATCTAAAACTTCTTTCAGATTTTCGTAGAATTTTGCGACATTGTGGCGGTTGAAACTGGTTGCCCGACTTAAACTAGTCTGCTCCGGAGTTCTTAAGGAAAGCTTGTGCCTTTTTAAAAAATGGAGTATCCATTCTTTTCCAGCCATCTTGGTATTGTTCCAATTCTCTAAACCTTTTCTTAAAACAGTTTTGTTAGCTATAGCGAAATCATAACCAAGCTTACGCGCCTCCTTAATGGTTAAGCCGTAATTCATCATAGCAGCTTGTTTTAGATATTGAGCTAGCGCTGTCTCCTGAGCGGTTGAAAATACTTTTAAGTGTTCATTTTTCGGACTAAAATTGACTTGCTCAAATCCGAAATTTTCCACTTTAGCTTTAAATCGTATCAGAGTTGTTCTTGGTATATGAAATAGTTTCGCTGCTTTACGAACTGCCATCTTATTTTCTACCACTTCTCGTACGGCTAGCTTCAGATTTTCTTCAGAAAATGATCGATTTGTGGTGGTTCTTTGCCGTGTGCGTGGCATAACTTAAAAAAAAAATAACACTAAAACCAATAAAATATTACATGGGGTTAGCTGGACCAGGTCCAGATAACCTGACTACTAGTCGGTCCGGTTAACCTCACTGTTTTCATCTTTATTTTTTAGTATTTATAACTGTAACCTTACAATTTGAATACAATGCAAGCACACACACCTACAAACTACACTATTATGTACTTACTTATTCAATAAAATAATCCCTAGAAGCAATAAGTTCCGTGAAAAATATTTTTTTAGTAACGAGAGAGAAATAACTATTCACCTCAAAAAACTTTAAACGACTAACGGACACGCAGCAATTACAAATGGACGTGGTCCTTCGTATAGGGTGTTCGGCACATGTCGGGGATACTTGAGTAGTGCTAGGAGTATGCAAAATTACCGGGGGAGATTTAAAAGTTGGAGTGGACCACCTAACCTGCCTGTCCAGTTAACCCCGCTCTACCCTACTTTAATGCAAAAGATAGACGCACTACTCTGTCCGTTGCCGCTAAGCTTCTTTTGTTTATATATTTTAACGGACACTAAATTCTACTATTTTATTTATACTTACACACGGCATTTACGGAATAGTGCTGCAAAACGAGTGGGTGACTGCAGCGCGATCTAGATCTGAATCCACAAAGCTTGGAGATGTACGGAGAAGCGAAAAATGTTTCCTATACTGGTGAAGTGGCCGTTCCGTGCTTGATTTATTTAGATTTATTTATATTTCTACGTTTTCACGTTAGATGGCTATATCTTTTGCATTAAGTTGATTCCTTATGATGGCGTTACTGGGTTTTCATCGCGTTTTTATTTCTTAAAAACGCCTTGAAAGAACAGTCTCGCTGTACTGGGGGTCGCTTACGGGTTATGACTTTCTGATGAGTTCTAACAAGAACGAAACAGCCTGTCATTGTCTACCTGTGCCCCAGGTAACCCATTACCTTTGGCGTCCCTGTGTACTTTAATGCAAAAGATAGACGCACTACTCTGTCCGCTGCCGCTAAGCTTCTTTTGTTTATATATTTTAACGGACACTTAATTCTACTATTGTAATATTATTCTGTTTTTTTTTGTAATTTGGTTTTTTACTTTTCATTATAGAACATTTTCATACTCCTTGTCGTACTGGGATTTAGAATTTGCCGGTAATAAGTTGTTCTTAGGTTTTTCAGCATTTTCTAAAATACTTGGTGGAATTTCGTAACGTAAAACACGCTTAAAATAAACAACCCTTGGCAACCGTTAAACTTATTCTATGACAACCGATTAAACTTCACTAAATACTAAAAATTGGCGAAAATAGTTTTAAAAAAAATGTAGGAAGTTAAATATTTATATTTTAACATTAATGAAAAATAAATTATTGTATACATCATAGGCATTACTAGACTATAATGCCCATCACACGAAAACCATCTCACGGGCCAAAGGCACTAGGGCTAGTTGATATCGCCTTCCGGGCATTATAGTCTACTTAACGCCCTTGATATATTGATAGCTATTATATTCTTTATTTTTACTATTAATATGATTATGATATTATTTTATGCTATAAACCTATATAACATAAATTAAACATATTTATGTAGCAGGTTCAAAATATATTTACATTTAAATAAGGGCCAAATAATAAAATTCATACTGAGTAACAAAAATAATTAAGTTAGCGGTTGTTAGGGCTACCTGTCGCTAAGATATTATTTAATAACATAATAATAATATTTTATTAATTGAAATAAGTTAATTAATGAATTAAATTATAATTGAACCTTTATATAGTTAAAAAACCTGTCCACTCAAAGAGCTTTTAAAATATTAAAATTATAATAAGGGCGAAATCAATAAAAATGAAGCTTATGTCATATAGATCTATGTAAAAATATATGCGTGTATAAATATTTTTTTCTACTACCATATGGATATTTGCTATTTCCTTTACACTTAAGTGGCGAGAAAAATAGGCTTTTCCAATTAACTATACGGCAAAATTTCATATTCTTCCTGTCAGTGCCGCACAGTGTTGCGACCTGTGGAAATAAAATTTCTCATTTTTAAAGCAAAACTCCACGAATACAAACAATACTGAAAAAATCTTTTTTCAGCAGATCTTTTCCCCTTGGAGACAGCCCCAACCTATCATTCCTCTTTGGTTTTTTCCCACCAATCAGGAAATTTCCGATAAGTTGACAAAATTAAATTAGACCTTTTATAAATATCATTTAAAGAAACCTTTTTAATAAAATGTTTTATTCTAATATTATCAATACTTTGTCCCATAAGTAATGTTTTTACCTGTATATGTTCTTTTTACCTTTATATGTTCTTCTTGTAGGACCTAAGCCCTGATGATGGCCTACAATTAGGCCGAAAGCGCTAGGCAATATTGAATATTGAATTGTAATATTATATTATATGAAAAAATGATCATATTCCAAGAAATTATATAATTGATTTTTTCTACATTTTTTCAAAAGTTTTCTATTATTGTTGATCAAGTAAGTTGGTCTCTCATCACAATAGTGGCGTGTAGGATGAAAAATTATTTTCCAACGGTATCTCGAGGGCCACCCCTTGGAATGTGGTAAGGGGCCCACGTGCTCCGGGAGCTTTGCAGTGGAGAAAATAAACCAGATGATCAACTACGCGATGGGCGACTACCTATTACTCCTTTTGAGCGTCCTGAAATATTTTGGACTACGGCGGTGCTTGTAGTCTAGCTATTGGCCGTTACCGTTAAGGTATGCTTGCTCTAGTGGTGGTTGGTCGGCACCCTGCTTGCAGGTAGACTGGCGGGTCTTCGAGGTCGGGCTGATCTGACGAAACTCAGTTAAGATACCGCTTAAGTAGTCCTAGTGACGTCGCCGGCGCTCACCATTTGTAAATTAGAATAAGATTGGATTCTTTTAGAATTACAGGAAGTACTCATTTTTGTATGAAAGGATTAAACGACGGTGTTTAAATAGGAGTTATATGATCACTTTTTAAGACCAATGTTTTTTTACCCATAAAACGTGACTCTTCTAGAGTGTGCGCTGTTCTTCCTTTTGCAACCAATTTACAAAAATATATAGATAATATACCTTACCTGATCGATGCTCGTCCATGTAGAACGCCATGTCAGAATCGGATGCGCATCTTGAAGACTCGTTGCCCTGCTGCACGACCGCCTGCGAGCCTCCGGCACCTTGAGGTACCTCTCCCTGCGGCGTGCTAGGCGTTGTATTGGACGCAGACGCCGTTACTGACTCCATGCGATTCCGGGACTTTCTCCGCTTGAGAACCGAGGCTTTTTTTGCTACCTGTAATATGAGGGACTGACCCAACGTATGGAGTACTTAACACCAAGACATCGACACTGGCTCTAAATCTAAAACTAATGGGGAAATGGGAAAGCAAGTTCTAGGTTTCGGGAAAATAATATACTGAAAGCTCGGAATAAATAACTTACAAAAGTTTTAGAATGGTATGGCCTAGTATGGTATAGTATTTGGTATGTATATATACTGACATAGGAGTATATCGCTGTAATTAATAGATTGCATTCATATATTTGCAAATGAATCTTGACGTTATGTTTTACTTCAATTACCATCCTCTCCGAGCAAAGAATTTGGGAAAATAATTAACATTTTCAGGGAAACCTAGGTAATAGTACATTACGTAATAAGTATTGTAAATTGCGTATTACACATGAATGGAAAAGTTATGCACTTAGCCGCGTAGCGCCGATTGGGTAATTTCATGAGTGCGTTATTATTGCATTACAATACGACATAAGTACCTCTACGATCATATTTATTAAAATTTAAAAAAATATACCTATAGTGTTATTTTGTAAAACAATACAAAGTTCATGTGTTTTTTTTCTCTAGCATTTGTGACAGCAGCCTCCTACGACTTGTTACTCTTTTATAATCGCAAGAGCCCATATTGAACGGAGAGCTTGCTACGGAATGTATACACTTTTGTTGAAAATAAACAAGGCGGTCTTGTTTACTGTACGATTTATTTTAAAAAACCGTGCGATTTACTTTACAATGCGTAGAATTTAACTATAGTAGTAATCGTAGGTAATAGTATATTATTAACCAATAAGGTTTGGACAGCTACTACTATTGCCCGAGTATCGAGTTTAAATCATGAGAAGCGCAGCGACGAGGGATTTAAGACGCGAGAGATATAATGGCATAGCTGTCTAAACCATTGTTATTATATCTTTAAATCACTCATTATTGACCGATTATTAACTTTACAAATCGTTTTTCTTTACCCCTAGCCAGAATCCTCTATTATTGACCGTCGTTATTGACAACGGTCAATAATAGAGGCTTCTGGCAAACAAAAGCAACTTGCCCTTTTTTTATTTTAAAAATATATGAAAACGTCATATTTAGACAACTAGGTTATCAAAAAGACTTAAATTTTTTTATGAATTGACAAATACTGACAACTAAGAATGCCATCTGACAAGATAAAAAAAATGCTGCAAATTTTAAAGCAAAGGTAACTTGACTGAAAAAACAGAAGCAACCCTAAGAAGGTATATTAACTTTAATTAATAATTTAATGTTGTAAATGTGTTAGTAGTGGAAAAAAATAATATATTTACCACGGTTTAGACAACTATTATTGCCTTCACGTCTTAAATCCCAAGGAGCGCAGCAACTCGGGATTTAAAATCGATAGTATATATAATAGTATAGATAATAGTATCTGTCTAAACCTTGGTTAATAATATACTATTTTCCACTACTAATACATTTACAAAATACTTATTATTTCAGTGTTAATAATTATTATAAAAATGTATATATTTAATAGATTGTTTCTATAACCTTGTTTAATCAAGTCACCTGTGTTTTGGATTTGGCAAGATAATAATTGTTGTTTGTTAATGTCAAATTGCGATTAGGTTAGGTTACGATTATGGAGTTATTTATCGATGTATCAAAGTGTAGATAATTTTTTAAAAATTAAATGACAAAGCCCGTTTCTAAATCAAGTATTGAAACATTACTAAGTTTAAGTTTTATTACGTTCCGAGTACTATTCTTCTAATGAATATGGCACATTATTTTTTCTCATAGCCTATATTTTTGATTTTAATATCGAAACTGTACAACATCCAACATCTCTAGGAATCTGATATGTAAAGTCAAGTTATCTGGTGTCATAGATTGTTTTCATTATTAACCACGGTCAATATTAAGTGTTGAGGTAGAGTGAGGTAGAGAAAATCGATTTGTAAGGTCAATAATGGTCGTTTAATATGTTAGTAATGGAAAAACATTTTTAAAATGTTATTTTTATAATAAAGTAAGTAAGGCGTTAAATTATGGGGTTTGCATAAATATGCGGTTTTTATTTTGTAAATAATTACTTTTCAATTTTATACCTATAGTCTATTTCAGAAAGGTGTAGAGTAATAAAATGGGAAATTCCGTCCAGTTCCAAACCGATTTTGTGGTTGACCTAATGGGTCCTATTATGATTAAAAAAGTATCAATGACTTTAATAAATTTTCTTTTTGAGATTGTTTATAAAATTAATAGAAAGAATTACAATTTTTTAGAGATGAAAAATATGTGAAAACTTTAACATATTTTTCCAATTTTTGAGACAATAATTAACTACATCGCGCACTCTACTTAAAAAAATTGAGTTTCTATTTCTATTCATATCCGATCTCTAGTTATAGTATAATTCATAAAAACGATGTAATAATAATGTCTATTTTCTTACCTAATAAACATAAACACAAACAACAGTAGTAAACTTGGAATGATCCCCTATTTATAAAAGTAAAGATAAACCTTTAATACGAGATTCAATTAATGTTCGTTGTTACACACACAACAAACATAAACAGTTATATTAATTTAGGTTCATAGTTTTTATAACAAACAAACCCGGCCGTAAGCGTAACGCCAAATTTGGCTTGTGGCGGATTTTGTGCAAATTCGAACAGACAAAGATAATAAATAATTGCAAATAGGTATATGGACATATTTTTTTTTCTGTGCAACTTCAGAAATACGTTAATTAAAATTTAAAAAATTGAAATTTAGATTTATTAATTTGCAATTTCCACCAGTGGCGGCTCGCGGTCTTAAAAAATGGTGAAGAGCTAGGTATAGTCCGGATACCTAAACAAATATTGACTGAAAACCCATGTAACAAAACGTCTCTCTTATCCTCATCTGTCGAACGATTGAATAGAGTTTTCAACAAACTACAAACTATGTTATTAATTGAGTTCATTTTTAAAACACATAGAATTAACTGAAAAATAAAAACAAAACTTTTTAATCACACAGTAAATCACGTTAAAACGATATCTATAACCTAAGTTTCGCGATGCCTCAAAATAAATACCCGAAATAATAACCTAAGGTTAGGCGAATCAATGCTAAAACAATGGTGCATACGACTGATCTATTTTTAAATTGTCCTTCATCATAATGCAAATTATTTTTACATGCTGTTTGCGTGACTGACGTCACGTAACCATAGCAACAGTGAATATCAAAGCCATGTTGGGTGTTGGGTTTTCACTTGCTTTGAGCTAACGGACACTGTCGGCTGGAGCGCAACACACATATTACTATAAATATACATGTTAATAATATAATGTTACATACAATATGTCACGGATGTGATCGAGTCACCGATGTGAAAAATAACATATTTTAAATGTTTGCGTTAGGACTACAAACTACGATTAAATTTATTATTTAAAGTTATGTCATGCCCTGTCATGTCAGCGCGTGATATTGTTTTTTTGTTGTTTAATAAGTCAAAATCTACATTTTTTAAGATTCGCCAGTTACAGACGTGACTGCCTTATTTAAATCATATTTTAAAAATAAAAATAATTCTATCGTCTGTCTTACTTTTTAATAGGGAACTTTTCAATTTTTTTTTATTGCTTAAAAATGTTCAATCATATGAAAAAATAGCATATGCAAAATATTACGTCTTAGTTTAATATAAATAATTAAAGTTCGCCGTGTGATGTCACGTAGTATGAATCGCCCACTTCCGCGCTATGTATTTTAGTACGCTTTGACGTCACAACCGCAAACTTTAACCACGTCTAATATTTAATTCAGAGAATTAAAAAACACTTCTTTGTGAACTGTGGGTCTATTAATAATATTAGCTTACGCTCAAGAGTAATGTTCTTCAAATTTAATTTTTAGTCAAGTTTCCAATTATGTTAAATAGTTAAAATAGGCCTAATTGTCACGAGAGGGCGCCTCAAGTTGTAATATAAGCGTTACGGACATGTGACTAAATTTTTAAGGGGCAATGCAGTTTATAAGGTTTATAATTAAATCGAGGATAATATAAGCTTTGTAGACTTTTTAGAAGTAGTTAAGAAATAAAAAAGAGAGCAAAATTTCCCAAGTGGCCCATATAAAGAAATTTATTTCAAGGTTTGGTTGAAATAATGGTAACTTTCTACATATTTCAAAAAACATGTCGAAATAAAAATCCGCCACACGAATTAAAGTTCCTTATTAACTAAACTATTGAGCCGAACGTTCATTTTTAACATCATTATTATACAGGGTAGCCCAGAAGTCCGAAATATAATTAATATAACTTGTAACTTTTGGGGAAAACATTCGGACACGTCAACTTAGTTTAATATATGCTCACATTTTGACGTTATTCGTTTGTTTTTCTTTTAAAGACATGTGTCAAAGATATGACGACATGTTTTTTTTTAATGAAATCATACAGCTTGTGGTACATCATTTGAAAGCAGAGGCGGCGCCAGGATTTTTGGGATGGATGGGCACAGGGGGGCGTAGGCACTACCCAAAGGAAAGGTGACTTCTAAAAAAAAAAGATTACCGGCCTCCGCCACGCTTTATAACACCATAAGCAGTGGGAAACAAAAAAGGTCTTTGCTCTCTTGAAAATAACATACAATACCGCTCCTACCTTATCAAACCTTTCATTGCAAACCGAATCCATCAATTTTGGGTGGGCACTCGTGTTTCTAGGATGGGCCGGTGCCCACCCTGGCCCCGCCGCTGTTTGAAAGGTAATATCTCGTATAGCTAGTATGCTCATACATTTTGGCGCGATTCTGTCAAGCTATTTCAAAATGGTGTCTGTTAAAATTTTAAAAGAATCTTATTTAATTTAAATAGGCGGAAATAATAAATTATTGATGTTATTTTACCTTTCAAGGTAAGAAATCTTCATTGTTTCATGTTGTGACATTTTGTGACTTATAGTTAGGTTTATTTGTTATTTATTTTGTCAAAAAAAATGTGACGAAACAAAACATAAAAAAAATATGGTTTAACTTGGCAAATGCTGCAAACCATTTTTGTTTAGAAAATTGTAAAATAATACTTTGGAAATAAGGTAAGGTTGCCTATATCGTAACACTTTTTGGTTTTAATTTTTTTTCTTATAAACTGATAAATGAAATGTATATTTTCTGGTTTAAAACAATAGATCGGTCTATTGGACACCTAACTACAATTTTTAAAATATTATTTTTTATTTAATTTATAAAAAACAGCTGTTATTGTAAGGAATAGCAAATGGTACGATTTAAGAAACTGGTTTCCTAAATCGTACTAGTGGGTTCCTAAATCGTACCACAGTGTTCTTTTGGGGTATATTAAATAAAAATGAGTACCTACAGTTTGTTGTAAAGACAACAAATTACATAAAATTATTGTTATTAAGTATTTTACAAAAAAAAAACATTAAAAAAATCTATCACACCTTTGAAAATAATTTTAAATGTACCTACAAACAAAAGTCGCACATGTAGTCCTTATTAAGACGTGTCACGTTGGAACACTATTCATATGCGTGTGTGGTACGATTTAGGAAACTGTCAATCAAAATAATAAATAATACAATTCTAACCCCAATATAGATCTAAAAATAAATTCAATTTTTGCAATATTACAAGAACTTCCCATGCTATGCTACTAAAAAAAAATATCTGTATAAATACTACTTACCAATGAGATATAGCCTTGCAAAAAATCAACAAAATTAACATGAAAATAGCCGAATTTGCTTTTCCCGCTTAGCGAAACACAACCGGTGCAAAACGATTGTACTATGCAACTGGCACTAGTTAGACACTACAACAACGTCCGATAGATGTCGTATAATTTATCGTATAATATGAAAATTTGTAGTTGTACGATTTAGGCAACGGTACGATTTTGGCGACTTTACCCTACTTAAATTAATTTTACAAGGTCACAATGTCACAACATGTCAGAACGTGAATCAATGAAGATTTATTACCTTGAAGGGTAAAAAAACTTTAATGATTTATCATTTTCGCTTATTTAAATAGAGATTTTTTTAAAAGCTTTTAACAGTCGCCATTTCGAAATAGCTTGACAGAATCGTTCCAAAATTTATGAGCATACTGCATACAGTACGAGATATTATTTTTCAAATGATGTATCACCAGCTGTATGTTTTCATTTAAAAAAAAGATCGATTTCGTCATATCGTCTATAAAAAAACGAATAACGTCAAAATATGAGCATCTATAAAACTAAGTTGACATGTCCGAGTGTTTTCACCAAAAATTACAGGTTGAGGCAATATTAATTTTATTCCGGACTTCTGAGCAACCCTGTATTGTCACTCCCTTCCCAGGACTGTCAGTCTGAAAGATCGTTTTATCAATTTTAATTATTGTGCCAAAGACTTTTTTATAAATTATCAGTATATCATTTTGAAACCAAGAACTAGATACGGATAATGGATATGGCGGGATGCAAATGGTTAAGCGCTGTAAAAGCTATATAACATATATTATAAAATACATACAGCTTATATTTAAAATGACAAAAGAGTATTTTCAATATTTTAATAAAAAAAAACATTTAAAAAAATCCTTTACAAAATTTAAGATAATATTATTTCATGATAATGCCTAGATTAACCTTTGAACCACTATTTTATTGCGTATTTAGTATTTTTGAAAATATTTTTAATATTGTGTAAAAATTAAACTATGAAATAATCTATACTTACTTATACTATTATTATTATCTAATATTTAAAACGCAAAGCCAATATTTTGTCGTTCTTATTTTAAAGCTTCTACAAAACGTAGCTTCAAGATTCTTTTTTAAAAGAAAGGACTCATCTCCTAATTGAGTCATCATAAAAATATTCTCTCTAAATTTAATATCTAAATAGGCTATAACGTACAAAACATTTAATTACTTGTTAAGTAATAAATTATAGTTCTTGATTTTTTGGCGAATAACTTACGCATAAGCTTCGCGAAAGCTTGACGCGGTTACAAAGTATTTTTTTAAAGTGTTAGAGAATCGTCAGACGAAGCTGCCAGTAAAGCGGGCTGGATCGGCTAGCTAGTAACTATAGCATTTTTAAATAGTAACGCTCGATCTTTGAAATGTAATAAAATAAATTATTTAAGTGAAAAGGACATGTTTGTGTTTAGTTTTATGTGAAAGCATACAGGAGCATATTATGTTTTAAAAATGATCAATCAACAAGACGGTACTACGTGCCACATTGCACATGAGACACTGACATTATTCCAGTGATGTAAAATAAATAAGGACTCGTTACAAAGTAAGCGTTACTATGTGATCACTAAAAGTAACGAGTCCTAAGGTTATAAAAGGCTCGTTACTTTTGGCATTTCGTTACTCTGAATTTAAATCTAACTAACTATTCTACCCAGAATTTTACAGCGGGCGGTTTCGTTCGTGGACTTGATAGCCAATAACGGATGACAGACAAACCGTATCATAATTATTATTTTTCGAGCTGGATTTTGTTTTTACCTCGTTCAGGCGGCCGATGGCGTGTCGTTTTGCATGTACTTTAGAGAGATGGCGTATTAATATTTGGTTAATTTGTTGTCGGGAAGCCATGTTGCGTGTTGGGTTGAGGAAATACAGGACTGGAAGTTACCATTGAGAGATGAAAGAAATGTTTATTCTTATGTATTTTTAATTTATATTTATTTTTTAATTTTAACAGGCATTTATTTTATAAACATAATATAAATTGAGTATTCTGTTTCTTAGATTGTATAGCCAGGGCCGTAGGTAAGGGGGGGGTTTAGGGGGTTGAACCCCCCCCCCCCCCTCCCATGATATATTACTTGACTGAACTACCCAACTCAAAAATCGTCTCGTCTCCCTAGCCTTACTAGAGAAGATAGAAAAGATTCTTTTCCAAAAAAATATTACTAAAATATATTAGATACTAAAAACAATATTAACTAAATGAATCAAAGTGTGTCCTTCCACGTTCGCTTTACCTGATTCATCACCTTAAGATTTACTAACAATTTTATTTGTCCGTCCGTTGGACAACTTCCATTTCCGACAAGTGCGTTTAGTCAGTCCTGTTCTGTGTTCAGTCCGACCCAGTGGCATATTGGGGGGGGGGGGGGGGGGGGGGGGGCGCTACCGGGCTGCAGCTCCCCCCGAGCTTCGGAGCTCGGCTCTAAAAATCTAATTTTTGAACGCTTGGACACTTAATTTAAATCTTTAGATAATGTATTCTTAGCCTAGATTACAAAGGTTTTGTAGGAAAGTTAGTTTTTTCTTCTAAAAGTCCTATTTTATATAGAGATTTAGAGATATAAAGATTTTTGATGCAATTTTGAAGGAAACCGAGTAAAAAGAATAATATTTTATAGCATTTTT
The DNA here is from genome assembly GCA_935413205.1 of Polydrusus cervinus. Lineage (NCBI taxonomy): Eukaryota > Metazoa > Arthropoda > Insecta > Coleoptera > Curculionidae > Polydrusus > Polydrusus cervinus. The sequence continues at coordinate 53,579,223 of OW284514.1, forward strand.
CCAATATATACTTGTCTCTTCCGTTCTGCCTTTTCTAGCGCTATTTTCAATCAACAAAAATATAACCCAATGTAATAAAATATTTGCACAACAAACCAAAAAATAATTAATTGAAACATTTTTTATGGAAGAAGTGTGATAATTTATAATAAAAAAAATAGTGCGTGAAGAAACGCGAATGCTTTATTATGAATATACAAAACGGCACTTAACAAGGAGTATTTCAAAACCTATAAGCATTTGCACCAAAAACTGCTGTTAGATCTATGCTCCTAAAATGAAAACATGATTTCTGAAAAAATCATCAATTTTGGCGTAGTGAGCGATATTTACTTTATTTTTAATCATGAAAAACTGAGCTCGAAAAACGCTGGTTACAGTAATACATATGTCTTATGTTAAAATTTTGGTTTGTTATCAATATTCATATTTTTACAAATATAAAAAATGTTTTTTTTTTAATTAAGAACCAGCTAGGAATATCAAAAAATAACATTTACCAAAACAAATTTAATCCAACCATGCAAAGTGGGAGAGGTAATAATTTTATTTTCGAAATTTGATAGTAGTTAGGTGAATTTTACGAACTTTGGGCGTGGCCCCGAAAATTTTTTGTCTGCGGTGCTATTTTTCAATTTAACAGGGCATGGCACCCAAAAAATGCAACTTTTTTAACTTAATAACCTAAACACCCCCCCCCCCCCCCCCCCATGAATAACGTCTAGCTACGGCCCTGTGTATAGCGTAAACAAATTGTGTTTAGTCAAGTTCACTTCGCACACTGGTATTTAGAAAATTATAAAATTATAGAGCTTCGATTCCTAGAATCAGATGCCCAAAAGCAGAAACGAAGTGTTTATATTTTGTGTAAATTGAAAACAAATAAATCTATTTTTTAATCAATACGCCATGTTCTATTCCTATTTGTTGTTATATTGTATGTGTTTCTCAATCACATATTTGAGAATTGACAATAGTACATAACCTAGATTTAATATATTTATACTACAAAATATGAGTATTTAGCAATCGATCAACGACATATTTTTTATTTTTAAAAGTAACGATTTACATAAAGAAACGAGTCCTGAGTAACGATCCTAATACCCAAAGTAACGAAACGGTCCAAGTCCTTAAAAGTAACGAAAATTTACATTACTGCATTATTCCATAAGAAAAGTTTGAATATTCCGTTAAAGGGTGCCATTCACGGACGTTCATGTCTTAATACATCAGCGCGTGGGTATTCATGCCTTAACTAGCATTTTCGAGACTTATGACTAAATTTAAACTATATCTGACGTCAGGGTTGGTGCAACTTTGGTTAATATAGTTACTTAAGATGTCTAGTTAGTATTTACCGGCTAAACTACGTCGTGTGGATGTCACTGAGTTTCTTTCGGATTGAGGTCACGAATAATCTCTACTCTTACGCCGTTTAAACGTAGTAATCACCTTAAATGCCGAGGTAGTATCTAACGCCAAAATCTCGGCGCTCGTTGACCCCCTGAAACCCGATTTTTGGTTCGCTGGATAAAACTATATTTACCGCTGAATAGGAAAAATGTTTTTACCAAATTGTTTTTGTGGTTTCAGAGAAAATCAATATTGTTTAGCGGGATTTTGTTGGTGGGCAAAATCTTATTAGGTATTAATACTGATCTTTAAAAACGCCTATATTAAAAAAATTCATTTTTAAAGTAGCAACATTTAATTTGAGGTTATAGAGCAACAGAAGATGACAGATAGACTTGAAAATAGGTTATATATTTTTTGTGATAAAATGTCCACTACTTAAAAAATTAGTATTAATACCTATTTTAATAATTAGATTGTTACATAGTTTTTTTAACGCAAAAATCTCAAAAACTAATTATGAAATTCGAGATCAGTTGAATGCAAAATTAATGAAAGTACAACATATAAATTACATTAAGACTGTACCATCGCTTTTAGGTATTTTCTACTTGTTTCTTGCATTTATCCTGTACCTACACTCAAAAACGACAAAGCTAACAAAGATGTTTTATAAAATACATAAATAATTTTTGTATATTCAACTTTAAGTTTAAAAACCAAATATGGGGGAGTGGGGTGGTGCGCATCAAACATTTTAAATTTCCCGGGTTATATGGAACATTCAAATATTGCGGCTCTCTGCTACGAGGTGGATGGGTGGTTGGAGCATGGCCTTCTCGATGTTTAAAGAGTAGAGATAAGTGTTTTTCTTGTCTTTACGTTTATCGAGAAGGTCATGAGTTGGAGCGATCATTTGTGACCTCAGGTTACGCGTTGCGCGATGCGTTATAATGACGTGGTTATATTTTGCTGTTAGAGAGTACTGTGGGGTTTTAAATCGTCGCTTTAAGTTTCAGGCTAGGTCCTATCGATTAGTTTGGACGGCTGGTTTCACTTAAGGTGTGTTCCCACAAGCAATCACGGACAAGTTATCGACAGTTTGACAGTTCTCTAACCAATCCAAACACCCAGAAATCCGCATCCGAGTCTATTGAGCAGAATCCTGATTGTCAAGGACTGTCCGTGACTGCTGTGGGAACAAATCCATTGGGAACAGGCCCAGAACTTAAAAACGGACAGGTATATTTTCTGGAGGGAAATTGATTCCATTTTTGGATTTTAAACCTAACCTTGGAAAAGGAAGGAGTGCTTCAGTGTCCACGTGGTTGATTTTTATTTTTATTAACAACCCTATGGGGGGATTTGTGAAGCTCTGGGAGCCATTTGTTATTATCGACACTTTTAACGAGATTATCCCGACTCTGCACTCCTTCCCGGCTTTTACCAGCCAGAAAGACATTTTCTATAGCCCTCCAGGATAGTGTGAGGTATATATATGGGCTCGGTTTTGGAAATAGTATTTAATTAGAAATTTTATGGTTTTTTTTTATAATTTGGGTTTTTTTTGTCATTTTTACGGGGTTCATTTGTTCACCTTGTTCAAATTTGAACCATTTTTCGTGGGGTTCTTCTTCTTGTTTTTACTTTCTTCTTTCTATCTCTACATTTTGGTACCTTTTGGTCTTTTCTGGACCATGGTTTTACCAAGAATTTGAACCATCCGATCTGGTTATACCTACTTACCACTTGAATTTGGGACACTCTGTACATACAAGGTTGTGCTACCAAACGAGATTATAGAAACCAAAAAGTTTGTTCCAATCGGTTTAACCGGTTTTTAATAACATTTTATTTTTAAGGATATGTTAAAATCTTTGTAAAAAATCCTTTTTAAAATTGGTTAGAATGATTTGTCCAAAACCAAATAAAACACAAATTATTTTCAAATAAAAAATTCTAACCTTACCTCAATCGTTTTTATATAAAAAAAAGGGTATGGAAACAACTTCTTTCATGTTCTCGGTAACTTATTCAATTTACTTAAAAGGCCCGATGCCTTTCACTGCCAAATTTATCCATTTCCTTGAGTGGGTTTTCTACTTAAATTGGAAAATAATCACAAAATTTAATAGCAAAGTTTCTGAACTTGATCTACGTAAACTATGAATAGTGCTTTTACTAAACACACAATTTTGTATGAATAAATATAGTTTAAATACTGACACAGTCAGACTTTGTAGATTGACGATTCTTAAAGGAAATTTTACCATTATACTGGTGAATATGAATTTTGTAACATACATAAAAGAAAATACCAATTTCAAGTCTGTTAATCTCAGTTTAAGACTAAGTTAGCTTTGTATAGGTACCGGGTGAACAAGAAGTTTTTCCGTAATTTTAGCAGTAAAAATTTAAAAATGTGAGACATAAATAAGTGTGTAAATTGCCATTTTTCGACCGATTCAAACCTTTGAAACCACGTCTGGTTTAACCGGAAGTAAAGTCAAATTTTAAATTTTAAATGAAAACCCCTTATTTTTATCCGACGTTTAAATTCTATAAGAATTTCTCTTTTCAAAGACATATCACACTTTATCATTTGTTTTAAAAATGGCCACCTAGATTAATTTTCTTTTGTTTTCTCAAATGCCTATAACTTTGGTAAAACAAGGTAAGCGGTAAAGATTAGACCATGATAAGGTTAAAATGATTTATTTTATTCTACTGTATAATTTAAATTTGACGTGCTTGAGAAAAATGTACCCGTTAAAGCTATTTTATTTACAACCAATTTTTAAATAACAAAATGCGGAAATTCTCAATATTTTCAAATTGCAACCAATCTTTGTTTAATTATAATAATATTGAAATGCAAAAGTCGGATTTGTAAAACTCCGCAGATGCCGATACTGGTACAACCTTTTTATGTTTGACAAATTTGTAGATTAACTTCTATTTAAATAAAATTTGGTTACTTGGTTCAAGGTATTTCCTTAACTGAAAAAGACGAACCGAAGTCGAAACAAGTATCCAAACTTAATAATATTCTTTATTTAATTTTCTTTCTAATGGTGTATCACAAGTTAAAAATTATTTATTAAATAATAGTAGAAATTAACAAGAAATATCATAAATGTAATTTCTAGACTCATATAAGCCATAAGAAGGTTTGTCAAGACCAGTCTAGTATGCCGTGGAAAACAAAATCATTATTACTGCTTTTGTTAGACCAAAATGTCAAATGGTAAGGTAAAATTACGAAGATTGAATTGAATTAATTGTTTTCCTACGAACACCTATGAAAATGAGAAAAAAGCACGGTTAACTTGGCTCGAGAGCGCCGAATATCACACGCGTGTTGAAAGAAAAAATTTCATCTCTAGAGTGGAAATACCTACAAGGCACACTATTTAATCTAAACATATGGTGCCAATTTGACAGACCACACCTATTTATTAAAAAGAATAAATTTTAGAAAGCAGTTTATCGTCTAACTTATTTATCATGTATTTGTCGAGTGATTTCGAATTAGAGTGTGATAATACGCCATCTGAAATTATAAAAAAGTTAAGAATATACTGGAAAATCTATTACCAGTCAAAACAAGCCCCGCTGAAGAAAATGTCCTATATTAAACAAGAAATGTTTATATGTAGCCATAGCCTAGAGACTAAAGCTATGGCCTACAGATCGAAAGGTCACAGGTTCAAATCCCATTAGAAGTATTTAACTTTTTTTTATAAAAACATTAAAATTTATAGAATTAGGTATTTTGAATTGAAATCATCCTTGTTGGGTGAATTTTTTAAATTTATGTTTAATGCATCTTTCCTCGATTAAATTTTGAAAATTCATCCAACAAGGAAGATTTTGATTCAAAATACCTAATTCTATAAATGAAGCGTCCAGTTACAAAACCCTTTGAATCCAGACACCAAGTTTTTTCAGGAAAGACCTAAAACTTATAATTTAGTTCAGCCTCAAATTTAACTCTCCATATTTAGTTTCCCATAAGCAGAGTATGTTCTAAAACAGGGTTTTATATATTTTAAATGTATTACAATTAACATAAATCCGTCAATTAAAAAAATAAATTGGATTAAAACAGTTTTGTTGCCAAATAGAGGATTTAAAAAGTTATGAAACAGTTGTTATTGGATTAAGGAAGTTTTGAAAAAGTAATTGTAGAAAAAGTTGTATTTCAGAAGTTTTTATTATTTATCTTACAATAGGTACCAAAATATTAAAACCTAAATTCTCAAGCCATCGTCTTCTTCGGTATACTCAGGCGCAGGTTCTGCTTCAACTTCATTTTCAATGTTATGTTGGTCACTATATAACATTAAAGTTATCAATAAGGTCCTTCCAATCTTGCCCAAAATGTTTCTTTAACAGATTTTCTACGTCCTTGACTTTGGCTTGTTTTACCGGATATACTTTTGAAAGTAATTCTGGACTAAGATTTTTCCCCTTTTTTACTATAGACTTGTACACTTCTATGTCATTTCTATAGAACGTTTCTCCTTTTACCAGTACATTTTTCATTCGTCCTGATAGCTGTTTTTTCTTTATGCGTTTTGCAGTCGAAAACTGAAAATGCCATTGGCCAGGTGGTTTTATATTTGCTTCAATAGACCTTTTCAATTTAATGAATTTGATTGAATTATAGCAATATTTTGTCATTAGAACCTCAGCGAAAGGCGGTCAACAAATTACTAAACCGCGAAATAGCTGTGGAAGAAAACAGTTTTGATATTGCACGGTATAAGCGTAATCATATGGGATTGGATTTAGGCAGTTTTGATACAATATGTAAGTAATGGATAGAACGAGTTTTGAAACAATATTTCAATGGATTTGCATGGATTATTAATGGATCTAAAAACTTTTGCTACAAGATAAATACATGGCCAAATTAAATAAAGAAGTTAAACTACAGCGCCACCACTATCGCATTTTTGAAATAAAATGGATTTAAACAGTTTGGTAACTGGACGCCTCAAATTATTTAATGTTTTTATAAAAAAAGTCAAATACTCCTGATGGGATTTGAACCTGTGACCTTTCGATCTATTCCGTAGACCATAGCTCTAGGCTCTACGCTATGGCTACACCAATAAACATTTTTTGGTTTAATATAATATATGACATTTTCTTCAGCGCGGCTTGTTTTGAATGGTAATAGATTTTTCAGTATATTAATATGTTGTATAATTTTATTTCAGATGGCGTATTTTCACACTCTAATTCGAAATCACTCGACAAATACATACATAACACTACTAAACTGCTTTCTAAAATTTGTTCTTTTTAATAAATAGGGGTGGTCTGTCAAATTGGCATCATATGTTTAAATTAAATACTGTGCCTTGTATTTCAACACTAGAGTTGATTTTTTTTTTCAACACGCGTGTGATATTCGTCGCTTTCGAGCCAAGTTAACCGTGCTTTTTTTCTCATTTTCATAGGTGGTCGTAGGAAAAAATATTTCAGTACGTTCCATTTGCTGCTTATCCCAATAAGTAGAGTTGGCTATTTTTCCTTGTATGACTGGAAAACATAAACAATTTAAGGCAGGGTGGGTTAATGACCAACCAAAGGTGCCCTATATCTTTGAAAAAAAATTAAGAATCTTTCTTTCTTGCCAAAGCTTTCTTAATAATTGCGTCTAAACTTAACTTCCCAGGATTAATCATAATGAGTTTTTCTTTTTCCTATAAAAAAAACACCACATTTTATCATTTAGCTGGCTTATCTTAATCTTCAATATATTTTAGCAGTAAACAACGCACATTTCGCAATCAAAGGGGTTTAAAGCAAAACAGCCTTAGTAGAACAATGTTCATTTTGAAAAATTTCACCTCAAAGTTTTACATTCGTAAATATCCTCAACTGTTCCATTGAATTATTTTGTATTACAGACCGACTAAAAGTGAGTATAAAACTATAATTTAAATTCCTCGCAAAAAAAAACACTTATGTTGGGTTGTACAAAGATCCTTAACCATAAATAACTAACCAGCAAATTTGACTATAACATAAATGACATTCGCAGGCATTATTTACTCACAATCAAAGGTGCCTGATTAGTTAATTAAAAATTTAAGTAACCGGGCCGCTATGATTGTAAGCAAAAAATACCAATCAATGTCATTTATGTCACAGTCAAACTTATTAGTTAGTTAACTATCGTAAAAATCTTTATACAACCCGATATTAATATATAATTTTTAATAAGAAAAAGCACTTAGGCTGTTTCGCTTCTAACCCCTTCAGTTAGGACCATAACATACATATAGTGACACTAGGGTATTTACCGGTAGCACCACAATATCCGCCGAGTAAACTCAATTTTAAATTTCAAAAATAAATTTTTAGAAATAAAAAATCATGATTCTAGACAATGATGTTTCTTGAATAATAGAAGAGTTTTGGACTTGCATTGTCATTATTTGTTTTACATTACAACTTTTCAACTGGTGAGTATCTCCAGTCATCCTCAACTTACTATTTAGTATTCGCCTGAAAACGACTGGAGATACTTACCAGTTGAAACGTTGTAATGTAAAACAAATAATGACAATGCAAGTCCAAATCTCTTCTATCATTCATAAAAAATTATAGCGTCTAAACTATAAAAATTTCAATAACGATTATAGTTTTGATTTCTTATTTTTTAGTTTTTGGCTACATTTTCTTTGCAGCATGTAATACAAAATTTCCAAAAATACAAAAAAGGTTTTCGATTAGTCAAAATCCTCCATAGTTTATAAACATTCAAGGTCATTGGTGTTTTTGGTATGTTTAAAAAAATACCATTATTGTTTTACTTTAAAAGAAGTTCTTCAGTATATGCTTTAAAACAAAAAAAAAATACACGCCGATAGCTCAACTCGTTTTTGAAATATGCTAGTAGATAATATATGTAAAACGCATTTAATAATTAAAAAAGGCCAACTCCACTAATAACTACCTGGCTTTCCATAATATTCAATTCTCCTGAAAGATAGGTCGGTAAACTGTAAGTATTTCCTTCTGTTTAGAAACCCGAAATTTTAAAACCGCGTCGCGCATCGCTCGCTCATTATATCACATCCGTTGCTTGACCATTCTAATTAATTTTTTTTTTTTAATAAAAATTATGTGCCAAATGGTAGCTTAAAATTCTGTTATTAGTGTTGTAAACAGATTTTTGGGCACAAAGAAAGATGAAAACTATGAAATTATTATAGACGAACTTTTAAAATCTATCAATTACTAGAATGTCGCATGTCTTTATTAGGATGATTCTCCTCAAAATTTGAGCGCAATAAGTAACGGACATTAGGGGATATTTTACCAGGATATACGAATAATGGAAACACGTCAGAGATGCTAGGACCCAGCTATGATGGGCGCCTAGTGCTGGTTTTTAAATATAGAAAATTGGCCTAGAAAAAAAGGAAAATGTACCATTTTGTATTTTTGGTCGTAGATGAATATAAAAGTGTTATTAATCATATATTTTAATTTGGGCTTAAAATTTTTTACACCTGTTTTTAATATTTATTACGCAATTTACACACCAAAATTTTATATTTTGAAATAATTTCGATTGCTTTAGAGATTTTTGAGAAAATACATCGTTGTAAGTGGAAAATCTTGAAAAGCGTAGGTAGACTCTTCAATATGGTTTTATAACTTATAACGTTGTGTCTATTTGAAGGTTGGAGAAAGTGACGTTTCTTGAGTGTCCGAAGAGTTTTGGACTTACATTGCATTTATTTGTTTTGAATCACAACGTTTCAACTCGTTGACACGTTGTGATTTAAAACAAATAAAAACAATAAAAATCCAAAACTCTAATGCCTTTTATAAACTGCATAAGTTATTTTTATCTTGAATACGTATATTAATAGGAATTAATTTTTTTTTAAAATTAGGTAAGACTGACATAAACTAGCTTTAAGAATTACTTAACTTTTGTTGATACAATATGTTTACAAACTGTAGTAGACGACGAAACTAAAAACAAAAATTACCCTAGCTGCACTACATCCCCTAAATACCGGGTGTCCCATTATGGATGGCCACCGGCCGTATCTCAGAATGTACTGGGCATAGAAACTCGGAGGAAAAAGATTATAACTAAAGTTGCTATGAGAAAATCCTGGAAATAATTTTTAAGTTCCGCAATTTGCCGCAAGAGGGCGTAATTGAAAAGTAAATTTTAAAATTTTACATTAAGATTCCGAAAATTCCACATTAAGATATATCTTTGGTAACACCATTAAAAAGCTTGGACAATTATGCATCATTTTGGTCTTATACTCATTGGCGTACCGACTTAAATAAGAGGGGGGAAAGCTTTTGAAAGTGTAATCATTTAAATCGCTGTAACTTATAAACGACTTATCCGATTTTAGCAAACTAAAGACTGGTTGGAAGAGAAATGTATTCATTTTCACCAATCGTATTTAGTTGTCCATAATAGTTCTAAAAAAAACTGCTAGAGGGCGCAATTTTTAATAAAAACACATTACTCCGAAAAAATAAATCATACGGTATAATTATGATATCATAATCGAAAAGTAGATGAAATTAACTAGAAAAAATATTAAAACCGCAGCTTGATATCTCCGTTCATTTCAGCGTTATCGCCAATAGAATAATTTTTAAAACTTTAAATAAAGAAGCGTTATATATTTTTTAGAAAAAAAGTGGGACGCCACTGCTATTTTTCCATGTGGATATTATTTCGGATTAGCCTGGTCAACTCTGCAAAAAAATGATCTCTTGCTTTTTTCTCCTCAGGCACACCGTTCTTAATTAAAATAATTAAATTAAACTAGCTCTACTATTAATTATTTTTATTATTAACATTGATAATGAAAAATTATGTTTTATAAAAATTGTTGGAAATGACCACCTTCACTTAATAGGCAAGCTTCCGCCCTTCTAATTTAGTTTAATTATTTAAATTAAGAACGGTGTGCCTGAGGAGGAAAACGCAAGAGACCATACTTATGCAGAATTAACCAGGCTAATCCGAAATAATATCCACATGGAAAAATATCAGTGGCGTCCTACTTTTTTACTAAAAATAATATAACTGCTTCTTCATTTAAGTTTTAGTTAGTAGTTAGTTAGTTTTAAAAATTATTCTATTGGCGATAACGCTGAAACGAACGGAGATATCAAGCTGCGGTTTTAATATTTTTTCTAGCAAATTTCATTTACTTTTCGATTGTGGTATAATGATTATATGATTTATTTTTTCGGAGTAAAATCAGAAAATTTGTTATTATTACAAATTGCGCCCTCTAGCAGTTTTTTTTTAGAACTATTATGGACAACTAAATACGATTGGTGAAAGTGCATACATTTCTCTTCCAACCAGTCTTTAGTTTGCTAAAATCGGATAAGTCGTTTATAAGTTACAGCGATTTAAATGGTTACACTTTCAACAGCTTCCCCCCTCTTATGAAAGTCGATACGCCAATGAGCGTAAGACCAAAATGATGCATAAATGTCCAAGCGTTTTAATGGTGTTACCAAAGATATCCATAATGTGGAATTTTCGGAAATATGTAAAATTTTAAAATTTACTTTTCAATTACGCCCTCTTGCGGCAAAATGCGAAACTTAAAAATTATTTCTAGGATTTTCTCATGGCCACTTTAGTCATAATTTTTTTTTCCCGAGTTTCTATGCCCAGGAGTTTCCGAGATTCGGCCGGTGGCCATCCATAATTCTGCGTTAATCTGAGCTTCTTTATTTACCCAATCAACATTTCCAGTAAAGTGTTTTCGTCATGATAGGGAAAAGGCGAGTTAGTCATTTCTATTTTCAAGCGATTACATGAATTTTTCAAAATGTACACACGTATTACAGGGGGTAGCGTAAAACCTTTATATCAAACATTATTTGGTGAACGAAAATATGAAGTTACTCTGTCCAACTCTATGTATATTCAGAATAAGTCATTCGAGACTTTATAAAATCTAGAATGTAAACTTTTTACCCATAACGTAATACATTTTTGTTCATTAGGCATTCCAGAACAATTTTATTAATAATTTTCTGTGATAAAATTCTTCAATTTTGTAGATTATACATTATTTAGATTAACATGGTGATAAATGGTGATTTAATCATAAATTTTAAAGTATAATGCATATAATGACCTGCCCAATTTTTATAGTAAAGCACTTTGCCCGACTTTGTTTGCATTGATTCTAATATGCCAAATTCATTTTTAGGAATGTAACACATGCACTTGATTAGACTTCCAACGTCAAATATTTTATTGGACATGCTTTAAGCGACCCACTACCCACTCGGCATTTTATACATTTAGTTAATTTACCTTTGACAGCGGCATAGAATAATTTGGTCCTCCTCCAGTGGCAGCACCTCCACCCGTCGTAGAAGACGCCTTAAATTTAAAAAAGGGATTTTAGTTTTAAATATTATAAACTTAATTTTTTATTCTTAAATTTAAGTTCTTTGTCCACAGGTGCGTGTAATACATGCTTTGACGTTTCTTTTGTCAAAAGCGTTGGCCAATTTATGGTTTAAAAATTCTTTAATTTCGAAAACGGGTTTCCCCCACGAACTATGGCTGGATTTATGGGAGATGGATATATAACTGACTGTATATTTACAAGCACACGACAAAGATACATACTGAAAACTCAAAATCTGTTGCTCTTTAATCAGCTATAACCCGTCAAGAGATTATTGTTACAGAACCTAACATCGTTGCCGCTAGTATGTGTATCTCTTTCCTACGCGTTTGCCTTTGCAAATCTCTTATCGCAGTTCATCAATCCGCGTGTTTTCTCTGTTTTCTTTCAATATAACAGAGCTGGCATTTATTTATTTACATGTTAACTAAAAAGTGCAGTATTGTTGTTCTATTTGATATTTTTTGAGATCATTTTGTGCGTCGACTTTCTGGTTATAAACTGTTGGACTATGTGTACCTTTTTTTATGAAAAAGCAAGTAAATATTTTGTTTAATTACGGAAATGCCAGTCCGGCTCTAACCAAACCTTAAGTTCTGTTAAATAAATGTTACTAGAAATGTGTGTCAGCGACGGTCATTAAAATCTTACGTAAAATACACTATAAAGGAAGGCATAATTGTTGACTATTAAAATATTGTAACAAAGCACTAACATTATACATTATATTATATTATTGTTCTTTAAGCTAATTTTGACTTACCTAAAAGTTCAAAAAAACCATATAATACAATTTATTAAATATCTTGGAATTTATATTGATGCAAATTTATAATGAAAGAAACATATAGAAATAATAACTAAAAAACTTAGATGCTGTCTATACAGGGTGATTCCTAAGTTGATACTTCTTTTTTAGCTGTGTATAGAAGGAATTAAAATAAACAACATTTTCAAATACATTTTTTCAAAAAACTCAAAAATAAGGTACTAACATTCATTAATTACACCATGGATTTAATACGGTCCTGATTAACTTAAAAAATGTTTATTTGACGACACTCGCCGTAAATTAGCAACTCATCTAGGTATTAGTTCAAAATAAACTTGCTTCAGAAAAAAACACCGAAGCGGATTGCCAAATAACTGATCATTGCATTGCTAATAAAACATAAAGTATAGCAGGCTACGTTTTCATGACCAGGCCCGCACTTAGATTTTTTACCTCTGTATTTCGCCTATTTTTAAGTTAATGAAAAAAGGTATATGAAAATGTTTATTTTGATGCCTTCTATACACAGCTAAAAAAGAAGTATCAACTTAGAAATCACCCTGTATAGTTTTAACTCAATATATTTGATTATACCTTCTGTATACACTATACAGGGTCCAGTTTCTTACCTCCTGGCTTTCATAGCTCAGTTATTAATTAAGTTAGTATTTTAATAATATTAAATATTAGTCTTTATCTGTTTTCTAGAACGTGTTTCAGCATAATATTTTTAAATATACAGGGTGACCCAAATAAGTGTGCTCACGCCATAATGATATTTAAATTACATAACATATATTTTATTGCTCATTTGAGTGCCTCTTGATGATGTACATACATTTTATTTTTAAATCTGTTTAGTGCTAGTAGTGTAGAAATGGGAAATGACCTTCTCCCCCCACTCCTTCCATTGACCTTGACCGCGAAGGTGGGCAGGTGTTTATTTGACCTTGACCTTGAATGGGTGCAGGTGTTTTTTTGTGTGATGTCATATGACCTTGACCATGTACGTTTGCAGGTGTTTATTTGTGACCTTGACCATATTCGAGGTCACTGGTTATATTGATGACCTTGAGGTGTGGTCTAACCTTCGTCGTGTGTGCTCTATAAATAGGTGGGGGGAGCAAAATTTATCAGTGTACATTTTTTCTTTAACAGTGCAAGTTCATTCTCTCTCTTGATTATAATATATTTAGTAAAATGTCTTATGTGTGTGAAAAATGTGGTGCTGCGTTTACTCGCACATATAATTTATCACGTCATCAAAAGGAGTCATGTGTGGCAAGATTTAATGATTGTGTGGGTGCGGAAAAGCGGAGAAAAGTTGATGGTGCCGCATCAACATCTGCTATGCAAACGTGTGAGCTATGCAATATTAGCATACCAAAGAATTGTGTTGCAGCTCATCAAAGAACAATACAACATAAAAGTAAGGCAAGTGTAGCAGTGTGTCCGGGTGTTCAGTTGGTGCAAAGCAGTTTTAAAAACAGAATAGCATCTTATCACATCAGCAGTGATAATGAGCATGTGGACTATTCCGTCTTTTTTGAAGAACTTAAACCAAAAGTAATGCAATTAATCAGTAAGATTTTGCATGTTCACCGGTCTCTTAAAATAAATATGGTTGTCGTCGGACGATATTTTCTACCATCACAGGACGTTTTCAGTGAGAAATCCTTCAATACGTGTAATGAAATTGTAAATGAAGGAAGCGACTTGGATGATGTTTACCAATCTTTTGTGGAGGCAATGAAAGTTCAGTCTACGGAATTTCAGGAGAAAGATTCAGGTATGTTAAAAGAATAAAAAACATTTTAAACCAAAATTAAATAAAACGTAGCAATCCATTAGAAAATTTACTTATATTTTTTTTTGTTTGGATTTCAGGATGGGCATTGGAAAAAATTTTATATCTTGAGGTAAACATTAACAAGTTCTCACCGTTGGGTGGTTCCTCGTATGTGAAGTTGCCGAGGTTTATTGAACTTAAAAGGGCTGTTGTGAACATTATGAATAGGGATGAGTGCTGTTTTGCCTGGGCCATAACGTCAGCTTTGTTTCCAGCAGCCATGATGCGGGCACAGGTTACTTCATACCCCCATTTCTCAACAGTGTTAAATTTTACAGGTATGAATTTTCCAGTTAAATTGCGCGATATTTCAAAATTTGAGGAATTAAATAATATTTCAGTCAACGTATATGGATTAGAGTCGCGGTTTGAAAATAATGAAATTAAATACGAAGTTGTCGGTCCGTTAAGATATGCACCAAAGAAACTACAAAAACATGTAAATTTGTTGCTTATTACTAAAGATTGTAATGTTAAAGATGATGGTGTAGGTGACAGTGAACATGTTTGTGACGACAACTGTGTTAAAAACCACTACTGCTGGATAACTGATTTGTCTCGCTTAGTTTCCAGTCAAATTTCCAAACATCACGATAAATTATACTTTTGCGATGGCTGCCTTATTCACTTTATTTCACCATCAACTTTAATGTTACACCAACAAAATGATTGTAAGCATATCTTTACGCTGACACCTTCAACAGATGTAAAAGTCGATAAATTTGGTAAAAGTATTCCGGAAAATATTTTAAAATTTGAGGGTATTGAGAAGCAAATGAGAGTTCCATTTGTTGTTTACGCGGATTTTGAATCTGTTCTAAAACCCGTTGAAACAGTAGAACCAAACCCCCAAAAATCTTACACAGTTGAAAATCTAAAGCATGAACCTTATTCTTTTGCCTATCTTATTAAATGTTCTTTTGATGATTCTATTTCGAAATTTGAGCTATACCGTGGAGACGATGCAGCGAAAGTTTTCGTTGATCGTATCGAAACCGATTTAAGACACCTTTACAATACATATTTAAAAGATATCGTTCCTATGGCTAAATTGACGCGTGAGGAGAGAGAGGATTTTGAAAATGCTACCATTTGTAGTATTTGCGAAATGCCATTCCAAGACGTTAAAGAGAAAGTTAAAGATCATTGCCATATAACGGGTAAAAAAAGATTTGGTGCTGCACATTCCGTTTGTAATTTAAATTATAAAATACCCAATTTCATCCCCATAATATTTCATAATTTAAGTGGTTATGATAGTCACATGTTCATCAAGGAATTATGCAGATATGGGGATAAAATTGATGTTATAGCTCAAAGTAAGGAGAAATATATATCATTTACAAAGAGCATTTACATGCACGATTATGTCGATCAAAAAACGGGTCAAACAAAAAGAAAAAATTTAAAGCTCCGCTTTATTGATAGCTTTAAATTTTTATCGACATCGTTGGAGAATTTAGGTAATGGTCTTAGCAATGATGAGTTTAGGGAAACCCGTAAATATTTTGTCAATAACAAGGAATTTAACTTAATGCGACAGAAAGGGGTTTTTCCTTATAGTTACGTTGATAATATTGAAAAGATGAATAACCCAAATCTTCCAACGAAAAATCAGTTTTATGACCAATTACGCGGAGAACACATCAGCGATGAATGCTATGATAGAGCAAGAGAAGTATGGCGAGTGTTTAAGTGTAAAAATTTGGGTGAATATTCCGATTTGTATTTAAAATCAGACGTTCTATTGTTATGTGATGTTTTCGAACAGTTTCGCGATACATGCTTAAAAGTTTATAAATTAGATTCTGCGCAATACTACACTTTACCAAGTTTAAGTTTTGACTGTATGTTGCGCATGACTAAGGTAGAGTTAGAGCTTTTGACCGATATAGACAAGGTTCATTTTTTTCAAAAAGGTATTCGCGGTGGTATAAGTCAGTGTACAGAAAGAAAACATATTGCCAATAATTCTCATTTACCAAACTTTGACCCAACTCAACCATCATCTTATATCACTTACTTAGATGCGACAAATTTGTACGGTCATAGTATGTCCCAAGCATTACCATTTGGTGGTTTTAGATGGTTATCTGAACGCGAAATTTTAGATCTAAATATTATGAATATAGATGATAATAGCCCACAAGGCTACGTTTTGGAAGTGGATGTGCATTATCCAGAAGAATTGCATGATACACATTCAGATCTTCCATTTTTGGTGGAAAACATCGTACCACCAACGGAGACAGCAAAGTTACCAAAATTAATTCCGAATTTAAATGATAAAAAAAAGTATATTGTTCATTACAGAACCCTAAAACAAGCCATTAACAACGGCCTTATGGTAATACGGACCCACAGAATTTTGAAATTTAATCAATCAACGTGGCTTAAAACATATATTGATTTTAATACTAGTTTACGAAACTCTGCAAAATCAAAATTTGGTAAAGATTTGTTTAAACTAATTATTAATGCGATTTTCGGAAAAACCATGGAAAACGTTGAAAAACGAAAAGATATTAAACTAATAACTCATTGGGACAATGCTAGAGGGAAAGTTGGGGCTAGAGCATTAATTGCTCGACCTAACTTCAATAGTCGATCAATATTTTCAAAAGATTTTGTTGCTATTCACATGGATAAATTAAAAATTATTTACAACAAACCAATATATATTGGGTTTTCCATTTTAGACATTTCAAAAACAGTCATTTATGATTTTTTTTACAATTATATTAAAAAAAAGTTTGGTAATGATGCTTCTTTACTGTACACCGACACGGATTCGCTAATATTAAAAGTATTTTGTGATGATGACTTTTATCGCGTGATAGCCGAAAATCCTGAGAGATTCGATACTTCAAATTTTCCTGAAAACAATGAATTTAATATTACAAAAAGTATTTCGGTTCCGGGTAAGATGAAAGATGAATTTCCATGTGACCCGATAATTGGTTTTTATGGTACCGGAGCCAAGGCTTACTATGTGAAGTCTAAGAATGCGGAATTAAAAAAGGCAAAAGGTATAAAAAAATCAGTTATCGAAAAGGAACTTCATCTAGAAGATTATCGAAAAGTTGTGGAACAGGGCGGTTTAATTTTTAGAAAAATGAAAACTTTTCGCAGTGTGTTACATGATGTATACACACAAGTAATAAATAAAATCGCCCTGTCCCACAACGACGATAAACGTTATGTTATTCCGTTAACAACAAAAACTCTACCTTGGGGTCACGCCGACATTGACTTTTATAATTCAGATCCGGAAAGTAATTTAGAAAATTTACTGCGTGTCATTGAGGCATTTAAATAATAAACTGGAAAATTCATACCTTATATAACGTAATATTAGGCAGCTCATTTATTTGTATTATTTGTTCAGATTTTATTTTATATTTACAAATTGTTAATATTTATACAATAACATTTTTACATAATATGTTATATTAAAGAACTAAAAATAATAATAAAACACAACGTTGCAGCAAACAATTTAGTTTTATTTAATATATATACAAAATTAATTGGACAATTTATTATACACTTCTTTCAACACCCATCTTCTTCTCTCCATATCTGATTGTCTTACTGGACGGGGATGTTGGTACATCTGCATACCACAAACAGCACATCGAATTATTTGTATTCTAAGAAAGTCAACATAACTAATACGGCTGTTATGATGCCAATACAAATCGTTTCGTTTACACCTTACACATATAGCGTGAAACCCCTTTTGCGGTTGTTCATACTTGTTTGATGAAAAGTTTGGTTCTTGGTCGATTGGCAGCATAATGTCTACGATGTTTGTAATGAAATGGTAAAGAAATATCTAATAATTCCGTGCTAAATGTCTGCATCTATATACAGAATTTGTAACCTTAAAAATTACTTCGAGGACACATTTCAGCCCTGACAATATAATGTGCATAATACACCTATTCACGTAAACCTTGAAACCAAATATATATATTTTAAAGAAAAGTCTAATATAACACAAGGTTATATCTGAACCTTGAGAACATTGCATTTACAAGGATGTATTATACCCTTGAAAGAGAGACAGAAGAGACTAAAGATATTAATAAAACCAAAATTTGCCGTAAAAAACATTGTTTTATTAAATATTATCCCAATAGCATTGTAACCTTTAAAATTACATCGAGGACACATTTTAACCTTGGAAATATATTGTGTAAAATACATTGGTTCACATAAGTCTTGAAAATAAATACATATTTCAAGAAAAATATATTATAACACAAGGACGGATCTGAACCTTGAGAGGGAGTTGTATTGTAAGAGAGAGAGAACAGGGGTGGGGGTGGGTATGTAGTGGGGAGGTGCGCATAAAAGAATATACACCAATCCTATTTCTTCAGTATAAATTTTCAAGTCGTTCGAGTAGTTTGTGTTAAGTCAGTTTATTAAAATGAGTTTACCGAGTTTAGATGTGAGCGATATGTTTGGGAAGAATACCCAAGAAGAGTTAAATAGAGAATGTGAAGATGTGTGGGGTGATGAGGACCTAGACCGGCTAGCGTCCGAAGCAATTGACAAGCTATTGGAGGGCGGGTTTAAACAGCAAGAACCCAAAGTAAATATTGTAAGCGATATAGTGGTAAAGGAAGCGAAGGTTCCCAGCAAACTCCATACGTTGCTTACGTTGCCATCGGGGGATGTAACAAAGGAGGCCAAGACGTTTTATGCGAGTAAGCGAACTAGGCAAGAGATGGTGGAGCCACAGCCAACAACATCGTCTGGCAGCAGCTGCAAGAGGAAGAAATTTACATTTCGAAAACCAGCGAAATGCGCAGTGTTGCTAGACTGGCTAGAAAAGAAAAAAAACAGTCAAATAAAACCAATAGTTGCGGAACCTTCAATTCCTAAACGACTACCATCGCCGGCATCCATGGAGCGTCCGCTGTCTCCAATTATCTGCAAGTCAGGTAGACGAGCGGGTAAGGGCCGGTCGAAAAAAATATTTGAGGATGTAACGCCAGTATCATCACCCGCAGCATCGCCATCGCCGCCGCCATCAAATACACCGGAGTGGTTGATGGCCTACAGCCAGGAGCAGGAGCGGGAGGCCATAAAAACAATTGTTAATGTGGTTTCCCTCTCCATCACCAAAAATCAGCCCTTTTCAGGGCTACAAAATACTTTCATTGTAGTTAGATGGTCACCAAGTATGTGACAATATATTTTCTTCAAGAATACATTTCTTGTTTGAAAATTATGTCACTCGGGATGTATTAGCAAAGAATATATGATTTTTGTAATTCTAAATGAGCGTTTTGATCATATCATGTTTTTTCTTACGACTAGGTAAAGACCACATATTTTTACTATGTTCTCTCTTGCCACAGGAAAGGGAATGGGGTTTGGTAAAATAAAAGATGGTCAAAAAGAATTTTTTACATTCACCGCGACAGCTTATTATGTATTTACCAGAGTAACATAATTCTTCTTAGCCAAGAAAGGTTTTCTTAACCAAGAATAACTATGTCACTCTGTGACATACAACTAATCTACATAAAAGTCTTTTGTGGTCCTAAGTAGGACCGGGGCGGGGGTGGCAGTTGTCCTACAATGGACCAGGGAATGTCTGGGTTCGTAGCGGTCGGTAAGAAAGGCCGATATATTGTATTATCTGCAATATAATTTACTCAATTCTATTGCAGATAATGCAAAAGTCTTGGTGAAAGACTGTAAAAAGTCTTTCGCGACACAAAACACAGCGTGAATGACTTCGCGCGTTGTGTATCATCGCTGTCGTAAGATGGCTTTGAATGAAATCTACGTTCATCAAACCACCAAATCTCGTTATGTGGCAATGCATACATAATGAGACGTGCTCGCCCCATTTCACATATGACTGCACAATGCAGAACCGCGGCCTTAACCTACGTCGCCGGCGTACCCTTCTTTGTTGGACCCGTGGAGCAGGCATGTCATCGTCAGAACTGTTCGTCGAATATCCCTGATCTGAATTAGACGACATCGTAAAGTAGAATGAATTTTTCACCCATTATCCCCTGCTTAAATACAAGTTTTCGACCTTCACCACCACCAACACTACAAATTCTCTCTCTCGAATCCTTGCAACCGTTGACCCTGAGCGTTGTAGCCTTGAAAATACTTTCTATGCATAGTAACATGAATAAAACACAGAGTATCTAGTTTACCAGTTTATTTTTACTATTACATAAATAATAATTAATACATTGACTTATTGCTAACAGAGCCATTTAGTATATTGTAGCTAAAATATGCATCGTGAATAACTAATGCATACACTTTAGTGTCTTTTGGAAATTTGCTTTTGCGTGTTTCAAACTCCAACTTCACGTCCACAGTAGATGATTTCAACGCCTCTGCCTGATGATTACAATCTATGATGAATACAGGATTTTTGATATATTCGGAAAAACTCATCATCGGGTCATTAAGTTCTCGTTGATAGTAGCTCATTTGGAAATTTTCGTAACTGTAATATGCTGGCGCATATAGTTTTTTCGTAAAATCCAAATTCCATCTTTCATAAGGAAATACTGTCGAGTTAAGGTAGAGTCGAATGTCACTGATATCGGCTGTAGTAAATTCAGTGGCATTCTTTTCTCTATTGTCAGAAAAAGTGCTTGTATGGAATCCAATAATCAAATATCTCGGCCTTTCCAAGCTCGCACTTGTTCTTAAGGCCCATACGTCGGATGATGTTTGTCGCAAAGCAGGTAATTCGTAAAGATCCCATTTGCGATATGCCATTGGAATGTTTACATTACTTCCACCTTTATTGATACGGGACAATATTTTCAATTTTTGTCGGTCATCTGGAATAATATGACGGATTTTCCACTCAATCTTTTCAATAGTAATATCAGCATCAACTTCACCAATGTAGCAGTTGGAAAAAGTGCGGGCGATAATTAAAATCAACTCTTGCTTAATATTAAATATGCCCTTCGAATAATCTTCAGCAAATCCCATCAGATATTTTAGAGGTAGCTTTCCAGAGAACACTTTACTTGTAGAATCAAATATACCTTGGTTTTTTTCATCCAAACCCCATCCACAGGCCATAAGACTTTTTTGTTGGGTTGCACCCAATGATGCCATAGTTTTCAACGTTGAAGTAATTCCAGGTTTTCGAACAACAGCAACTTGTTCCCCAGCCATTTCATAACGTATTTCGTCGAAGAGGAAAGCGATTGCATTATTTGATAAGTAACAGTGTTTAGTAACATCACTAGATTTGAAAGTTCCTTCGATGTATATGTAGCTGTCTGATATATCCAAAATAATGTCTTGAAAGTGTACTGGAATGCGAATTTCATCAGAGTTGCTAAACGTCGGAGAACCATACGGCTTATATGTGTGCTCTTGTAAGCTGACAATGGAATTATCAAAAATGGGTTCGGTAAAAACCTCAATTTTGTCACTGGTACTGGCCATATTTTAATTTCGTACTCTTAAACCAATGGATTGTAGAAATTTACGGTCTTTTGCAGAGAGCTGCTTACGAGCTAAACGTCTTTTCAATCTAACGTCTGGATTGTGAATGATCTTGGTCTGTGTAATATGTTTTCTTTTATGTTGTGCAGTTGAAGCTTGAGTGTTGGACAGCATATTCAGTGGACGATTGAAGCAAAAACCCATATTTATAATATTTTTTTCAATTCCACTTTAACTATAATTTTTTCACCTTGAAAATTTATCAGATCACCGTTATCATCCAAGATGCGTAGAGTAATGTTGTCTATTGACTGACGTCCCTCGGGCATTATCGGCATATAAATAATATTTTGAGGTTCTTTTGAAATTTTGTAACCTGGCTCGACATCAACATCGAATTCGAATAATGTGTGGCTTTGTCTTGAGTTCAAATATGCTCCTGAAGTTATGTTACAATCCACCCTTATAATACGCACTTTCATTATGTCCACATTACTAGTTGATTCATGTAGTTTTCCACTTTTTAACACAACCGGTCCAAAGCCTAATAATCCACCAATACTGTTTTTTCCTCTGAAATCAATGTTGAGCGACGACTTGAGTTCACATTTTAATGTATTATTGTTGGCCTCCAATGAAAATAATATATCACATTTGTCTTGTTTGCAGGATTGCTTTAAACTTGTGTGCATCGCTTTGGAAATTTCATTAATTTCGTAAGCTCCTGGTGGAATCCATAATTGTATTGGTTTTTGACCGTCATTTTTTATGTATGCAAACAAATTGTTACTTTCATCAACGTTAAAAATTGAATTATAAGTGTAAAATCCCAACAATGCAAGACCATACTTATGCGTTGAATTCAATTCGACGGGTGGATAAAAATCCGCACTTATAACACTTCTGTGTCCTGTTAACGTGAATGTGTAAGACATGACTGCTATCGAAGCATAGTATGCGGGCTTATTTATTGTTGTTTACAGCAATTAATTGGGTTTAGACTATGCATCAATCCATCTTTAGCTGTTTCATATGTTATTTTTACATCCTTGATTTTACAATAACAACAAAATAACTTTTTTGGTGCTGGTCCATCTCCTTCATCCACATCTGATTTATTTTCGTTGTTATAATGTTCGTTACAGTATTGATATTTTAACAATTCTTTGTCACTTTTCATATGTTCAGGTAGCTTATTCCAAACGAGTGCGATTTCATCTGAGGCTAACGCAATCATCACTTCCTTTGGCATATTTTCTAACTGTCTTGCTGACATGTTTCTCAGCCCACCTACTTGACTATATGCTTTAAGCGACAATAGCATTTTTGTGTAGTTATCACGATCCACTTTTGGTGTCACACACGCTGCTGCCATTATATTTTTTTTTAATTGTGAGAAAGAAACTTCAAACACAAATGTCCACACCAGACTGTACCGAATTCTTGTTGGCGGTCATATGTATAGTAGATTTTCCTTGATGCTTCGGATCCCCGTTGTAGATAGCGCACCAATTCGGTAGGTGGTGGTAAATCACCAAAGCTATCAAAATATTTTACATTTATATTTTTTTTTCTATATGCTACCCAATGCGTCCCGCCTCCCAATATACTATCCAAATTAATAATTGCAGCTTCATAACGTTTGGGTCCTCGCACTGGCAGTGAATCTCTCATATAAACCCCTCTAAAATGTGGTATTTTCATCTTTGCAGCAAACTTTTCTATATCAATATTGGATAGTGGTCTTCGAGGCAGGGATTCAATTAGTTTTTTGATTTTCCATTGCTATTGCTTAGAAATAATCCCATACCTGTACGATATGGCTTAAGAAACAAACCATTTCCTTTTGAACACAAACGCAAGGTAGCACCGGTTTTTTCTGTGCCTGCATTTTTTACAGTCTTTAAAGCACGCACAATACCAGCTGCTCCACCAGCTAAGGAACCCAAAGCTGATAGCCCTGCAAATATCGGTATTAGAGGTAATATCCCACCAGTTTTGGGGATTGGTATAATTCTAGGGGTGCGAATTTTTCGTTTACCACCAGCTGCTTTTAAGGATTTACGTGCAGCTGTAATAGCTATTTTTGATGTTTTCATAAGATTTTTTTCAAGGCTCTTCTTTTCTCCAGATTTCATTAATTGCGATCGAATTGGTTGTCTAATAGCTGATCCAAATGCTTTCTTGGGTTTTTGTTGATGATGACGACGACGACGCTTATTGCCCCTCTTTTTTCCTTTGGAAACCTTTGAACGGCGTTTATTTTGTTTAGTCGATGGCACTCCCATACCAAAACGTTGTTTTGCTTTCATGACGTTAGTTACTAACCAAGCTGCAGCCTTTTTCCGTAAACTAGCCTCCTTAGATTTTACTCTTTTCCAAGCACTTTGTTCGAGTTCGTAATCGGCTTGGTGTCGTGCACTTAAATCCTCACTGTTATGCAAATATGCTAAATCGTGTTTTTTGCAAGCAGCATCTAATGGATTAATTCCCTGATCACCACGTTGAACACGTTTTATTACTTTGGTCCCAGGTCCACAATACTGATAACCGGGTATATGTAACTCAATTGGTAACCTATTAATTGCTGAATTAACAATACCAGCTCCAGTCTTACTTGATAACCGAGAGCGACCACTTCGCTTGACTGATGACATCTAAATGATTGCATACGTGAAAATCACTATAAAATATAGTTAAAATGAGAATTGTCAAGCTTAAGCAAAAACTACCAGTTGATAATCTTGATGTCAAGGTTGGGTCAGGACACGATCAGAAATGTTTAAGAAGACATGGACCGCTGCTTCCATCATCTATACGTGGGTTGCTAATTGGACCGTCGAATTGTGGAAAAACCAATGTTATGATATCGCTGTTAACACACCCGTTGGGATTGCGTTTTGAAAATGTGTATATTTTCTCAAAGTCGCTGTATCAACCCAAATATGAGTATTTGAGAAAAATCCTATCACCAATTAAAGGTCTTGGCTACTACACTTTCAGCGATGGAAATAATATAGTGCAACCGTCAGATGCAAAGCCAAACTCTGTATTTATTTTTGATGATGTCATGTGTGAAAAACAGGATGTTATAAGATCATATTTTAGTATGGGACGACACAAAAATGTGGATGCTTTTTACTTAGCCCAAACATATTCACGTGTTCCAAAACAACTTGTACGTGATAATGCAAACTTCATTATAATGTTTAAACAGGACGAGCTGAATATGCGACACATATTTTCTGATCATGTTTCACCTGATCTAACGTTTCCGCAATTTCAAGACATGTGTTCTAAATGTTGGGACAATAAGTATGGTTTTTTAGTTATCGATAAAGATAGTGATGTTAATTCGGGAAGATATCGCAAGGGATTTGATAGCTATATATATTTATAGAAATAGCAATAAACCCTCATTCCATCATTGTCCGTTAATTTGAAGACACCATGAGTGAAGAAATCGATTTAAAACGTAAACTGGTTGAAACAACCAATGCTGTAAAGAAAAAATTTAAGCAAATCAAAGCAGCTAAATCTCAATATCATGTCGATTTAGAAAAGTTTTATGAACCGATTACTAAACCGTTGACATCAATATCAAATGCAGTGAAGCAGAAACAACAACCACAAAAACAGTCACTAAAACAACAGCAACCGCATCCGCAGCAGCAGCAGCAGCAGCAGAAACAGTCACCACAGCCAACATTAACCCAAAACTCAATTTCTACAAGTAAACCTGGAAGTCGTTACGGTTTAAACACAACAATGGATAATGCAGATATATCAATTAATCCAAATACAGAAATATTTGATGAATTACTCATGGCGCCAGTTGAAACATCTACCCCAAAACATAAATTGTATGAGTCGTCAGTATTTGCAACACCATCTCCATCAAGGCAATCCACACCAACATCTAATGAAACTAGTTCTATTGAGAGGACATCTTTTAAATGTATTCGCACCTATCTAACAGGGTTACAAAGGCATCCATCCTATTATGACAACATTTACGGTGTTCATTATGACTCAAAAACAAAAACAAATAAAGACAAAACATATATCGGAAATGTCGAAGTACGTTTCTCCAATGGGAACATTAGTTTATATAAAAAGGAGAGAAATATTGCTATATTTAATGGAACAAAAGAGCTTTATGATTTGATTTTCCTAAAATCACCACCACTACTGGGCCATGAAGATGATTTGAATAAAGACACTCTGCAAACATACAAAGATATTTTGGATATGACAAATGCAGCATACAATCATTACGACAAAAGTAATGGTTTACGGGAAACTCGATGGCCAAAATATAGACAAATTATAAAACCGCTAATGCAGGGAACTAAACTTGGTGCTGGAGTGCGACAAAAGAAAAAATCTAAAATTTACTTGCCAGTAAATAAGATATTATCTTCAAAGTCATCTCAATATGTCTATTGGAATAAACCCAGTGAGTTGGTGGATCGATTACGATTATTGTGGAGTTCAAAAGTAGCAGGACATACTGGGCATGATAATGAAATTATGTCAATTATTGAGGAGCTTCGAGAGGAAGGAATTATATATTAAGTAATTGCAATCAGTTATATTGATCAGTGATGAATGAGACATACTATACTATGGATCCTAACCCCAAAAAGCTTAAAATTGTAAATGAACTACATCGAAATGCAAGAAAAAACTTCGCCAGAAGACACACCATAATAAAAGGGTATAAGGATTTGTGGCAAATTGATTTGGCAGAAATGCAACAATATGCTAATGAAAACGACGGTTATCGTTATATTGTCGTCTGCATAAATTGTTATTCAAAATTTGTGTACACGAGAGCTGTTAAAAATAAGACCGGTGTTGAAGTTACTAATGCAATGAAAAGCATTATTGAAGAGGCTTCATTTACTCCAACTAATTTACAAAGCGATCAAGGAAAAGAGTTTTACAATAGCAACTTTCAAGCTCTTATGAGAAAATATAACATAAACCATTATTCTACCTATAGCACGAAGAAAGCAGCCATTGTAGAACGTGTTATACGAACTTTAAAAAACAAGTTATATAAGCAATTTTCAGCAAGAGGATCGTACAGATGGTTACAAATTTTACCATCTATAACGAAAGCCTATAACAACTCCAAACATCGTACGATTGGAATGAAACCGAAAGATGTGAAAGAAAATACACAAATTAATGCATACAATTATTTGAAAATTGTTCCGAAGAAAAGAAAATATCGTTTGGGTGATATTGTTCGCATTAGCAAGTATAAGAGCATATTTGATAAAGGATATACCCCCTCATGGTCAACTGAACTATTTAAAATATCCAAAGTTAATGTAACTAACCCACCAACATACCTATTGAAGTCGTTAGAAGAAGGTCAACCGATTAAAGGGTGTTTTTACGAACCAGAATTGCAAAAAACAAATAGTCCAGGTGTTTATTTAGTGGAAAAAATTCTAAGAAAACGTAAGAAAAATCACACTGATCAATTGTTTGTAAAATGGTTAGGATTTTCAAACCAAGCTAACTCTTGGATAGATAAGTCTGATATTGTATAAAAAATATTTAAATATATTGTGTAACACTAGTAAAAAATAAACATATAATTTGCAAAATTGTATTTTATTTTACATGTACTATAGAAATAAAATATATCAGGAACGATTTGTAACTGATAATATTTAAAATAAAAAACAGATATAAAAGTAATATATTTTTTATTATATAATAATATTTTTACAAGAAGAACAAAAAAGAAAAATATTAATAAGTTAACCTAGGGGTTATAACCAAATTGGCGAAGCTCATCCTTGGATAAACATATACTGCGGATACGTTGTTCCTCCTCCTCATCATCAGTGTGATCACTATCACTATCCCAAAATTCCTCGTCTGATGTGTCGAGCGGAGCATCGCAAAATTCGTCAGTTGATGGCTCGAGTGAAGCATTCGGTATTGCAGGTGTTGATGGTGAATGATCTTGTTGCTGGTGTTGTTGTTGTTGTTCTTGTTCTTGCCGCTCTTGTTCTGGTCTTGCTGGAGATTGTTCTTCCTGCTGTTTCGGAGGAAACTCCTTTTCACACCAATCACAAAAACCCCTTTTTCCTCCGATAATTTCGAAATGTTCACAGTTGACACACATTTGACGTCCATTTACAGAAAATGGATAGACCAGCGTTGTTTGTGATTTAGAAGTCATTTTTGAGCAAAATTTATTAAACTCGATGTATGAATGGTAGAAGTAAACTGAGTTATCGGATTTTGGGTTCTGGTTTTTATACAATACAGATGTCCCTCACTTATGACCTTTCTTTTTTGAGTGATCTTTATCTAATACCAAGTGGATGGGCATCTTTGTCTGACTCTTCTCAAGGTTATCAACTCGATGTTCAAGAGCTGCCAGAAGCTTATTATTTTTTTCTTCAAAATCTTCTTGCTTTCTATCAAAAAGCCCAAAGAAATCTTTATTGATTATATCAAAAAGCTGTTTTCGTGATTTGTACAGTTCTTCAAAAACATATAGTCGAGTTGCTGCATCATTATCTTTAGTTGGTTGAGCAACATTTGATAAACATTTTCCTTCGATATCATATTGTCCGTCAGAGGTCAGTTTAAAACCATTACCTGGTATACCGCGGAGTAGTTGAACTTTTTCATTCACTCTTTGACGACCAAATTTGTCGATTGTGTTGTTAACACGACCCATTTTTATTTTCAACTAAGTCATTTTTCTTATGTTATCCGCTTATATATGTTGAGAAAAAAACAAACAATAATTTTGCTACATACAATTTATTTACAATTTTATATTTTTAAACATTACAATAAATTGGTTAAAAACATTTGGGGCACCAATCATTGATTACTGTTACATTACTACCACCGCCACCACAACACGCATACGAGAAAATGTATTCTTTGTCTTTTTCATCCTCTTCGTCTTCTTTAGTTTCTTCTTCTTCTTTTCTTCCTCCAAAACTAGAATCTTCATCCTCGTCGTCGTCGTCGTCGTCATCGTCGTCGGTGTCGTCATCGGCGATTAAACCATAATTTAGCAATATTTCTTTGGAAATATGTGGTATTTTGATAAAGAACTCTTCCAGTCGTTCAAGGTACACCTAGTTTCACGGCTAACTTCCAGGTGAATAAAATAATTTTAAATTTGCTGCAATTTTTTGCCGCAACAGCCTATATATTTTCGGGTCGTGAAACTTCGTCTTTACAAATCAATAGTATGCGTAAGACAGAGAAAGAAATGCCTTTGATCACTATTAAACAAGATAATGTGATTTAATGCTTTGCAATGAATTTAAGAGACCCGCTGGCAATAGGTTGCCGTTAATTAGGTCACAAGAGTGGGGGAGGGGGGATATAAGGGTTTAATTGTTCGCTGTTTGAATATTATTATTAAATTAAATAAATTGCGATTATAATTATTTAAACCAAATAATATGTTACAAAAAAACTCTATTATCAAAATTTGTCTTTTTATCAAATTATTGTAATAATCGACGATATTGATACAATGAACTATGCGGACGCAAAGACAAGGTGACAAAGGTGAATTAGTGATTAAAAGTTAGTTCATATAGACGCGAATCACGAAAGGCGAATCGCGAATTGCATTCTCATTGGTCGATTTCCAAATTAAATTTAGTGGCGGTAAAAATGATAAGACGTTTTTAAGTTATTTTGCAAAATTTTATTTTAGACGACGAGAATCTTGAAGGTATTTCTTATTGGCCGATTTAAAATTAGTGGCGGGAAGATTAATATTGTGATCCTTTAGCCTCATTTTCTGATTTAAATTATGATAGGCACCCTTTTTCTTTCTAAATTGAAAAATCTCGCAGGTTTCTACTGACCTATGTATTTTTTGTGCTCTATTTTTTAACAATAAATAGGCCGCGATTGCTCGTCTTCGTCACCAATGATAATTAAAGTATGAAAACTTAAAACGGAATTACTTATAGGTAAAAATAAATATTTGTCACTCTGTCAATATTTCGCGAATATTCGTGTGTATATGAAATAGGAAAAAAACGCGATTTTTTTTGCGTATATCCGCAATTCGTGATTCGCGTCTATATAAACTAACCTTTAGGGATATATACTAAAAAAAATTATTATCAAAATTCGACAGGTGCTGTCAATGTCAAATTGTAACAATCAACGATTTGTTGATGAATAGCATGAATCCAACTAAACTGCTCATCACAAAGTTCGATAAATAGTTTTGTTGCCGTTTCACCAATCACAACACTTAGTTTAGTTTCGTATTACCCATTGTTATTAGTTTTCTTTTTAGGAAATAAACCAAATTATGCAGTAAATCAAAAAAACTGCATAAACAGTGATTAACGGGATAATGTTGTGTAAGGCCCATATTATCCATCTCCTGGTAACTTTACCAGACAGATAATTTCTATGGAAACAATTGTCTCAACAATGGTTTCTTTGGAAATTATCTTGCTGATAAAGTTACCAGGAGATGGATAATACGGGCCTAAGTTGTGTCCAAAACAACAAGCTGTTCTAATAAGAAAATTAGGATAATTCTTGCTCCCTGGGACATAAAACTAAAATTATAAAACTGTGTTATACAGTGAGGTCCTAAAGCCGCCCCCCCCCTCTAACTTCTACATCGTTCGGTATATTTTATTGAAATTTAGAACAATAATATTTGAGTAACGTCGGGTTGCACAAAGAATTTTAGTAATAATTATTTAACCATCAAATTTGACTGTGACATAAATGACTGTGACAGGCATTAGATAGGTGCTCACATTCAAAGGTGCGTGATTACTAAATTAAAAATTAAGGTAACCGGGCCAGTATCATTGTGAGAAAATTATTTCTGCCAATGTTACGTCTGTCACAGTCAAACTTGCTGGTTAAATAATTATTATTATTCTTTGTGCAACCCGACATAAGTCTTGCATTTTTTGACATACCAATGACAGCTGTAACTTTCTAGATGACAGCTAGGTCCGCTTTTGGAATACATTCTTCTACTGATACCTCATTTTAAAGGTATTTTAATGCATGAGGCATTCTCTAATTTAAAAATAAAAAAAAATTAATAAAAAACAATTAAAATTAGTTTTTACAGAAAATGTCTGCATATTTTGCGTTCCGGATATCATTCATTAAGCATACGAACAGCAGCTTGGTAATTTTGACTAGCTTCGCCAAAAATAATACCTAACCGCTTCAAATGTATTTTGTAAAGAACAAGCCATTTAAGACAATTTAGGGCTAAGAATATTTGCTGTCTCAATCAGACATTTAAAAATATTATGACAGCAACAATCAATAGACATCTAATAGGTAAAAAACATTTGCAATAAAAAATTTTATTTTTTTTTAAATTAAAAAAAAATGTTATTTGGAGAACCTCATTTCCATTTAAAAAAATATTCCAAAAGCGGACCCAGCTGTCATCTTGAAATTTACAGCTCTCATTAGTATGTCAAAAAATGCCAGACTTACTCGAATATTATCTTGTCTTGGCCTCCTAAGAAGTAATCAGTATACATAATAAATCTCAACTTTTAAACTCTACCTCCCTATTGTCGAAAATAGGCTATGGTATATACCTTACTTTCGATCTTTGTCACAGTCAATCAACAGACAAATTATTATTTAATTTTAACGATCGCGCAACAACGCTAACGATCGCGCAACAACGCTAACGATCGCGCAACAACGCTTAGGCAGGCCGACACTATTTAGTGGACTAGCGCAAACATCGGGGCAGTGTTGCCAGACTGGTCAACGAATTATTCTGCGGAGTAGATCATCTCGGCAGCACAATTCAGCAATTGTGTATCAAGGTTGTATTATCAGATATATTTTTATTGGCCCCTTGGCCTTACTTTGTCCTTATCAATAGTTTCAGAAAAAACAAAATTCTGAATATTTTCATTGTATATGGTGTTTTTAAATCTATTGTTAAAGTATTCCATTTTTATTAAAAATTCTTTAAAAATCTGCAAATTACGAAATAATTCTGCAGCTCTGCAAATAGGCTTCCAAAAATCTGCTAAGAGCATTAAAGTTTCGTAGGTATACGGACGATAATTTGAAAAATAATGCTAATCGACTTAAGATGGGTAGGTATATGAGTACGAGATCATCTCGAACTGGGGGATTTGCTGAATCCGAAAAGTTAAACCTAATCCTAATCGGAGTATGAAGTGTGGTGCCGACCCGGCAATAATGATTTTGCTTCAATATTGACATATGTCTTTTGTTGTAAATTAAATTAAAAATTATTATTACGGAAACTATTTTAGTATTTATTAGCATGCCTAGTTTGAAAGTGTAAATTAATTCACGTGTAATGTTTAGCGGTAGCTTAGCGATAGACAGGAAGACATCA
The DNA here is from genome assembly GCA_935413205.1 of Polydrusus cervinus. Taxonomy (NCBI): domain Eukaryota; kingdom Metazoa; phylum Arthropoda; class Insecta; order Coleoptera; family Curculionidae; genus Polydrusus; species Polydrusus cervinus. Next base: position 53,611,505 of record OW284514.1, read on the forward strand.
AAACGGTAGATCCACCGCTAAAACTAAAGATCTGGCAACACTTATCAATATTAAAAACGTCATTGGCTGGCTGCATTCCATTCTCTTCTTCCCAGAATTATATTAGTATTCGGTTTTACTCGGCTGTATATATAGTGCGTATCATATGAACAATCCACCAAATTTCAATATTTTCACCTGGAAGTTAACCGTGAAACTAGGTGTACATACCGGAACAAATTTCATCTAAACCAATGGACCCATATAGGAATTGTTCGCAAAGATGAGCTCCAACTCGAAAACGAATTGCATCCATCATGTTTTTCTTGTACTCCGTTAAACTCAAACCCAAACCGGGTTTGTCATGTGTTGAGTCATCTAGAGCATCTTGAGCCATTTTTCGTAATTTTAACGATAGTTCAGTAAAATATGCATCTTGGGCAACTCTGACCGTATCTTTATCGTCACACATCTTAAATAGATAATATTTTAAGCGATTGTGGAGGTGCTTCCCTACAAGTGTTCAACTATTTTTTACATATTCAAGCAATAAGTACTTAACTAATATGATAAACAATATAAAAAAATTAAAAAAGAAAAAAGTTTATTCCAAAGACCCAAAATTAATTAATGCTCGTGCATTACCCCCAGAAGTAACATTTGAACTTAGCCCCAAATATGTTAAAGTATATTTATTATCAGACATATTTATGCCCTCTATAATATCCTCGGTAAAAGTTTCAGCTACACGTTTTGGTAAAAATGTTTGAAATATCACATTGTTTAGCGAATCAAATAGTGTGACAACAATACTTTTACCAAAGCGTGTTGTTGCTGGAATCATTTTTTTAATGGTGTAAACTTTTCCCACATCCAAAGTTGAAAGTCTTTTACGTTCAGGAAACTCCATTTCTTTGTTTATCATATTATTAATTTCACTCAAGGTCTGCTGTGAAATGCTCATTATTGAAATATGTAATAAAATAATTTAAAATACCTTCAATAGACACTGTTGGAATACACACCACAAACGAAATATTACTATTCACCACTTTTCAAGGTAACAGTTTATGGGCTGCTATGCTTGTGTGACTATGAATATCTTGCTAACTGAACCATCTTTTATTGGAGTTTTCAAGGTCGATGAAATAAAAAAATTAATGGCAGGGGGAGTAACCACTTCATGGGAAAAACATACCATCATGGTCAAGGTCATAAATAAACACCTGCAAACGTACATGGTCAAGGTCATAAATAAACACCTGCAAACGTACATGGTCAAGGTCATATGACATCACACAAAAAAAACACCTGCACCCATTCAAGGTCAAGGTCAAATAAACACCTGCCCACCTTCGCGGTCAAGGTCAATGGAAGGAGTGGGGGGAGAAGGTCATTTCCCATTTCTACACTACTAGTGCTATCAGCTAAAATAAATATAAATTAGTTTTGAAACACTGGTTTTAAAAATTAATGAAAAATAAATGTAGTGCTTCAATATGAATATCATACTAGATACTTATTAAATAGTCTTATTTACCATTTTGATTAATACAAATTTTACAGGGTCTCCAAAATTTAGTGTCAAACTTTTTCAGTTTTTAATGCACTTTATTATTCTTATTCTCAGTGGGAGTCGCTGTATTATTTAATATCGTTCGACCCAGAACTAAAAAACAGACATTTCCCTCCTTATTACAGACCTACCGTAATTCCTAACACCTAAAAGCAGGGGCGGCTCGTCAACAAGTGCGCTCGTGCGCGCGCACTGCCTAAGAAAGTCAAGCACCAGCAAAAATAAAATTTATACTTATTTAAAAAAATATTTAGGAAACTAAAATAAAGAACTTGTATAATATAACAATGGCGAAGGCGTAAGACTTCAAGCGCGACCGAGCGCGTGGGCAGACTCACCGGCTGTGATGTGGTGTGTGTATTCGTTCGGCGCTCTTATGGATGGATTTTCGTGCGATTTTCCTTATGCGGATTGATCGGGAATATTCGGTTAATCGCCCGATGAGAGGGCGTCGCCGTGCGCTATCTAAATACACACTTCAATAATTTAATATGATTGTTTTATGAGTTTTTGACGCGATTAGATAAGTTTGGAGTTTATTGACGGTGTTGTGGATGTTTTTGTGTTGTTTTTAAGTTTGAAGTTTATTGACGGTGTTGTGGATGTTTTTGTGTTGTTTTTAAATTAATAATGGCTAGTAGTTTGGATTGTGTCACACGAAGTGATATAGTTATGGACCAAAATTCTGTAGAGGACATTATAAATAAATTTTCGACATTCGATTTCCAAAGGAAAATTTTAAAAAATAAAAAATAAATTTGGTGCTAAAACAAAGAAAATTTAAATCCCATTTAAAAACTGTGTTTTTTTATTTTTTTGGATAAAAAGCACAAAGAAAATCGATGCAAAGGTGAAAAGGGGCGTGGCACCTCTAAAAATTTTCGCCTGCGGCGCTTTTTGCCTGCTGCGCACACCCTACGATAAATATCACGAGCCGCCACTGCCTAAAAGTTATTTAGAAAAAAATCGTTTTATCAACTAGTTCAATTACATCATCCAATACAAAAACATTTTATTGAATAAAAACTGAAGATAGCTTTGAAAAATCATTCTATAAAGTGGTTATTAGGATACCTAGCTGATAAAACGAGTTTTCTGCAAATAACCTTTAAGGTGTGAGAAATTCCGAGAGGGTTGTTATACGGAAAAACGTGTGTATATAATTTAACATCGGATGATGTAAAATATATACGCGGCTCCAATTGAAAAAAAAAGAATAATTATACGATTCACATACTAAATTTTGGACATATAATTCATATCAAACTTGGTTAAGAGACTGTTAATCCTTATTTAATAAACACCTTGTATAATTTTTTTTTGGGGCACTATTTTTATTTCTCATTAATTTTTAAACCATACAGTGGCTATTATATTTAATTTAATTTTTTTGCCGATATCACTAGACTGATATAAATCAAATTTTTGGTACTGCATGTACCTACTGACCTAAAAGAAAATATTATAGCATGTAATCTAAAAAATATATTAACATTATAACGTCAGACTTTTTTGCTGGTGAACTATGCAAAATATGAAAATTCTAACTATAAAGAACGAAATGTGAGATTAAAACTCACTGACAACATATTTACCATAACATTACTATTGAAAGTTAATTTTTAGGATTTTAAAAATCACTTTCTTTTATCTCCCTATTTTTAGATTCACTTACCTGTTGATTTGAAATTTGGTCCTTAAGGTAAACCTGCCACGTAGCTGTCGAGTTGAAGTTTTTATCGGCTGCATAACATCGCCACAAACACTGAATCAACATGGCGGCCGCAGGGATTTGTCTATTAAAGTGTTTCTGACGTTGCTTTTGCTGTACTTTCAGGGCAAATCCTGAACCCAAAATACCCTGAAAATTGAGAGCATGAGTACACTCCAGGCTCAATATTACTGTCAGTAGGTACATAGCTTTCATATCGAAAGCAGAGACGTTGTACGAGGTCGGAGGATACAAATTCTGTAAAATATATATTGTACACTATTAAACTTTAAAAAATACCCTGGGAGTATTTCCCCTTAACTTCGGAGAACCCGCTGTACTCTGTGAAAGCGATGAATCACGTGGCCGTGGTATGCTGTATCAAAAACTTACATCAAAAGTGACTTCTAAAATCCCAAGGATCCAGGGTAGGGATGGGATAATTCGAATTAAAAATCCTCGGTATGTTCCGATTATTAATTTCGAGGACGAGGATACTCGCAATCGTAATCTGAATTTCAGCCGACTATATCTGACTGACAATCCGACAAACGTGAGTTTTCATTCGTCTTTAGAGTAGGTTGTGTAGGTGTAGTTGGTACGGGTTTTGACTTTTTTTTGCTCATCACTTTTTTGTCGGGCTTCGCCTTTTGCGTAGATGCGGGTGTAGTTTGTGTCGAGCTTCGCTTTTTGCGTAGGTTGTGAAGGTGTAGTTTGTACGGGTGTTGATTTTTTTTGCTCATTACTTTTATCCGGTTTCGCCAAAACTACCTTTATTTGGTCTCAATGATTCTTCCTCGGTTATTTTAAGTCGAGGAGTACTCGGGTCGATTTCGAGTCGAAAGACGGCGGCGACGCGGTCAGGTTTTACTACCGGCTGGAAGCGAGCATGCAAAGCGATTACGATTTCGAGTATCATGTGGTTACGAAAATCCTCGAATCGCTAGTATCCGATTATTAAAATATACCAATTATGCCCATCCAGCCCCCCCGCCCCCTTATGCCCCGCCAAACTTATATGTCGGGTTGTACAAAGATTTTTAATAATAATTAATTAGCCAGCATGGTGACATGTAAGACATTGGCAGTAATATTTTTCACATTTTTAATTTATTAATCCTTCAGTTTGGATTGTGACTACACTGTACGTAATGCCTGTCAATATCACTTATGTCACGATTAAACTTGCTGATTAGTTAATTAGTGTTAAAAATCTTTGTGCAACCCAACAATTAGTGTTTAGTAAGTTACGTATTAATAATGTTATAATAAAAATTGTTACGAAAAAAACAATAATAATTAAGTAATATTTATTAAGCCTACAAAACAGTTTTAAAATAGGTTTATACTATAAACATAAAATCAAAATTTTTTTTTTTAACTTTTCAAATATATATGGCATACAAAGAAGCCGGCATTGATCAAACAATAAGTTGAGCTTTTCGCCTCTAGCCTATTAGACTAATAAGCGGCAGAATGCTTGTCCATTCGCCTTCCTTTGTACGGCTATTTTTTTTCATAATATTTTTAAATTAATAAAATAAGTTTGGATACATTTCTTTTAAAGGTGAATAATTTTTATTTATATAATTAAATAGAAACTCTCCCTAAAGTAATAATTTTTTCCCCAGAAACCCTAAAGAATTCGACACCGTCGTCGAGGCGTGTGATTAAACGAATACCAGCAAACGTACATAGGTGACGGCTTCTTTATAGTTCTTACAAAATAATAATATTAATATTTTATCAAATACATAATTTAATAATTTATTGTACTATTAGGCGAGAAACTTGTGCCGCAATATTTTTTTTGCGATTGTTTCTTTTTATTGTTTCGGATACAGTAATAAATACATCTGTCGAACGGCTTAGATTATATAAAATATTTTTTTACAACAAATAAGTTAAGTAGAATCTTAGTTTGGCACACTGTGGTTTGGCAAATGAAGTATTTTGTCTCAAAATGAATAAAGTGTCGCTCAGACCAAGCGCAGGACCCCTTTGAAAGCGGGGGATAATAGGCTCTCTACTAATCCTATGGCAAGTTAATATTTTGTCTGTCTTTATTTATCTTTAGCGTGTATTAATTGATAAGATTCAAATTTTTTACAGGAAGCATATAGGTTTTTAGTTGCAAAGTAACAAGTTAAAAATAAAAATGTACACAAACAAACTTTTTAACAGTCGGCCTTCAAATTCAAAATATAACCTATTAAGTAAGTACCAATATAAAAAAAATTATTTGTATCATAAAATTAAACTTTTTGGAGTTGAATCCCGTTGCAAGAAGACTTTATAAATCAAAGAAAAAGTTACAAAAGCAATTATCAAATAATCGTCTTTACAAAACCTACTTCGTCGAAAATTATTGGTCTCCCGAAAAAAATAAAAAAGTTTCTGTAGTCAACTCGTGTCGCAAACGTTATCCTAGCAAAATAATAACTAACATTATAACGCTCGTTAAATAATATAATACTTACTTATTTATCAACAGTGTATTAACAGAACGGAAGTTCTGCAGAAGCGAAGCCAATTTATAACTATTACCTGTTACAAGGGAATGCACGTTGGGGTGGTACGAAATGGACATTTTAGATGTTTAAAATGGGCTAGTAATAAAACGTGTCCTTTTATAAACATTGTAGTCCGTATACGCATTTATATTTTATATTTTGGTTTTTAATTTATATTTCTTTAAGTCATTTTAGTTTTAATTTAAATTCAATAATCAGAAGAATATTCTTTCGCGTGGTATTTCAGCTGGACTTGGTAGTAGATCTGAAATTGCCTGTAGCTGGTACCAAGTGGTCAAGTTCTAGTAAAGGCTACAATCCATTTAGTTCTCCTCGCGCGTCAGTGTCGTACAACCCATATCGGCTAACACGCGTATGCACGCTAAAAAAGGAAACATTAACTAGCAAGAAACCAAGAGTGACCAAAATGACGCCATAACAAGCCTATACCACTCCCGTCGTTTCGTTGATTCTTTCCTTTTTCCATTTTTGGTGCGTACACAGTGTTTACGGTACAAAATATCTGCCCTCTAAAACCTTATCTCAGATACCACTAAATCCATCTTGGATATCGTTGTTATCAACTCTATTAATTCTGAATTCGGAATTGTTGCTAACATAGCGATTCAGTTGCCTAACATGTTTAATGTTTGCCAGTTAACCAGGCCCTTACAATTATAGTTTGAACTGAAATTTGGTTTGGGCACTGTTTAGGCCAATTTTTGTATATATTAAAAAATGCATTCTGGCAACAGCAAAAGAAGAGACTTGTCTTACAACTGATTAAGAGGCGACGCGATAGTTTACAATAAAGAAGTTTAAAGAACCAAGCAATTCGTTTTTATTAGTTAACTACAAAATGACCATCGTCAACAGGTACTGTAAATTCTCTTATAAAGGATCCCTCGAACCAACTCGACGCGGTGCTGCAGTGACGGTGGCGGTAGCGAGACGATTTCGCCTCGTTGCCACCGAATACAGCGGTAAATAGAAAAAAAGTTTGTTAAATTTGGTTAAGGAGAACCGAAGTTATGAGTTTTTCTTTCAAAAGAGGTCCCCCTCCACCCCACAGTTTACTTTACGAGTTAGATCAATTGACATAACTTTATTTGACATATTATCAGTAAAAACCTTATAGACTTCTTAGTCATATTATGTTAAACGCCCTCTAGCGGTAAATTTAGAAATTTAACAATTATTTTCAGTAAATTCTCTTGATCGAATTTGTAATGATTATTGTTTATTTTAACGCTTTGGATCAAACGATTCCTGAGATATGGCCGGCCTCCATTCTTATTTGGCACCCCGGTACCCTACTTCAAAAAATATTTTTTAAATGATTAAATTATATGTAGAAAAATAAACAATAAAATAACGAAATATCCATAAAGGATAATTTAAAACTGGGTCATAAACAATAACATCAATTTTAGGCGGTAAAGTGCTTCGTGGCACGCAATCAAAAGGTCCGCTCTATTCCACCGCTAAATTATGATAGCAAGACAAAGAAAAATCGATTAATTTACAAAATTACACATAAAATATGGCGATATGCGGATTAAGTGATCATGGCTTGAACTCACGAAGACATTAATATGTTATTTTGCACAACATCTGCAGTGACCACCAAAAAATGTGCAATCTATGAGAATTTTTTATTTTTAAATTTAATAAAGTAAATTTATTTTTTCTATATTATCTTCAAATCAAAATGATACCTATTAAATCCAGTAAAAGCTTTATAGTATTTAAGGAAGAGTCGACAATTTAAAATTGCCTTAAAAGTACCCTCATTTTCAATTTTTTATGATTTGATGAAATGCGATTCTGATTGATATGATGAACTATCAAGTGTTGCTTTCTTTGGACAAAAAATTGGTATTTATAGTCTTTTTTCTCGAGGGCCCGTCCGTGCGTCGGATGCACTTAAGCCAGGTTTGGCCCATTGTGCTCATCCTGTTTGGTTGTTACTCCCACTCCGTGATCCCAGTTCCTTACACTAGTTTGTGTAGATCAACGGGGGAGAGGGTAAGGATGTCATCTGGTTCCACTTTTGGTTGCCCGAGTATTTGTTGCCTCTTCCGATCTAGTGACTCGCAATGGCAAACTATATGATGTACAGTTTCTCTGTATTGTCCACATAATCTGCAGTCAAGGTCTCCATTGTACAGTCACATTCTGTGCAGATGGTTCTTGCCAGTCATGTGTCCTGTCAGATTTCCTGTAATAGTTCTCAGCTGATTCCTGTTCATTTGAAACAACTGTTTGTAAGTCTTGGGTTTGGATCCCCAATGAAGCTTTTGCTGTGGTGTAATCCCTGACTGTTGCTACAGTGAATTTTGTGTTCACTCCTTCCTTAATGGCTTGATCAAACAATGGCTTACCGTCTTTCATTTTGAATGTCGTATTAGGTCTTGCTACAAATCCTTTCACTTGCGCCCATATAAGTTCTAAAAAATTTAGTTCGCATCGCAGCAGAGTTACACTATGTTTTCAGCTATATGTTCTACGCCATATTTCATAAAACAATGTTTGTGGACATTTTCTATAGTTAATCATTTCTTCTTTATCAAATTATCTTTAAATTTAATACTTTTGGTGGCTAACCAGTCTATAATTTCTTGTTTTCTCCAAGATGAAGTTGGAGTCTTCTCTGTGCATCATGAAAGATAGCTTGCATTACCTATAACTACCAGGGCCGTAGCTAGACGTTATTCATGGGGGTGTGGGGGGGGGGGGGGATTTAGGTTATTTAGTTTAAAAAAAGTTGCGTTTTTTGGGTGCTATGCCCTGCTAAATTCGAAAATAGCGCCGCAGGCGAAAAATTTTCGGGGCCACGCTCAAAGTTCGTTTAAAATTCACCTAACTACTATCAAATTTCGAAAATAAAATTATTACCTCTCCCACTCTGCATGGTTGGATTAAATTTGTTTTGGTAAATGTTATTTTTTACTTTTTTTTGATATTCCTAGCTGGTTCTTAATTAAAAAAAAAACATTTTTTATATTTGTAAAAATATGAATATTGATAACAAACCAAAATTTTAACATAAGACATATGTATTACTATAACCAGCGTTTTTCGGGCTCGGTTTTTCATGATTAAAAATAAAGTAAATATCGCTCACTACGCCAAAATTGATGATTTTTTCAGAAATCATGTTTTCATTTTAGGAGCATACATCTAACAGCAGTTTTTGGTGCAAATGCTTATAGGTTTTGAAATACTCCTTGTTAAGTGCCGTTTTGTATATTCATAATAAAGCATTCTCGTTTCTTCACGCACTATTTTTTTTATTATCAATTATCACACTTCTTCCATAAAAAATGTTTCAATTAATTATTTTTTGGTGTGTTGTGCAAATATTTTATTGCATTGGGTTATATTTTTGTTGATTGAAAATAGCGCTAAAAAAGGCAGAACGGAAGAGACAAGTATATATTGGAAAAATGCTATAAAATATTATTTTTTTTAGTCGGTTTCCTTCAAAATTGCATCAAAAATCAATAACTAAAACGATATGCGTCTGAAAACCCTAATCTCTATATAAAAAAGGACTTTTAGAAGGAAAAGTTTAAAAATTAAACGTTTCCTACAAAACCTTTGTAATCTAGGCTAAGAATACATTATTTAAAGATTTAAATTAAGTGTCCAGGCGTTCAAAAATTAGGTTGCAATTAGATTTTTAGAGCCGAGCTCCGGAGCTCGGGGGGAGCTGCAGCCACTGGGTCGGACTGACCACAGAACAGGACTGACTAAACGCATTTGTCGGAAATGAAAGTTGTCCAACGGACGGACAAATAAAATTGATAGTAAATCTTAAGGTGATGAATGAGGTAAAGCGAACGTGGAAGGACATACCTTGATTCATTTAGGTAATATTGTTTTTAGTATCTAATATATTTTAGTAATATTTTTTTTAGAAAAGAATCTTTTCTATCTTCTCTAGTAAGGCTAGGGAGACGATTTTTGAGTTGGGTAGTTTAGTCAAGTAATATATCATGGGGGGGGGGGGGGGGGTTGAAACCCCCTAAACCCCCCCCCCCCCCCCCCTTACCTACGGCTCTGATAACTACTACTGAATCAGCTGGAAGATATTTTATCATTTCACCAAAATAGTCCTCAAAAACATTCGAGTTCATGTCCTCGTGGTAATTATACGAATTGAATTACGTAACTACTTGAAAGTTTAATATTACAAATAATACTATTTTATCTTAATACCCCGTAGACCTAATTCTCTAAAATTTTTGGTTAGTTATCATAAATAATTTAATGCACTGCACGACTGGACGGAATTTATCATTTTATTACTCTACACGAGAGGTCGGCAACCTTTTAACAAAGAGGTGCCCATGTGCAATTTTGAACAAAGCCAAAGTGCCACTATCAGTGTTGACACAAAATTGTTTTTCAATCGTAACAAATTTACTTAAAAACCGTAACAGATTAACATCTGTTCTGCCCTTCTCTTCCAATTCAAAGTCACTTCTAAAAAAAATTTAAAAAAATGTCCCCAGCTACGCAAAGAACAAACCGAAGTAAAGGGCGAACCCGCACAAAAGTACTTTGACTAGAAAAAAAAAGGTCCTCTGTCCTACCCAAAATATCACAGCTCACGAAAACGTAACAGATTGCTTAAAGGCGTAACAGCGTTACAGATCCTTTAAAAACGTAACAGATCTGTTACAGTTGTAACAGATCGGCAACACTGGCCACTATACAAAACTGTATAATTTTTATACGAATAAATAATGTATAAAATTGTTAAAAGTAATAAGTTTGACACGCGTGCCATAGGTTGCCGACGCCTGCTCTACACCTTTCTGAAATGGACTATAGATATCTTTCGGCAATTTGATCGAAAGCGAGCAGATCGCCCAATCGGACCTCTCATTTATCGCCTAGTTATCCTATAGATAATGGCGGTTACTACTGTCATCTAATAAGTCTTCATTTTGTAATCGTCTTTTTTGCCTACCGACTAAAAATTTGCTAATATGACGACAAAAAATAATACTTTTTAATTAGGGGAGTTCCATGTATCGAACCCCATGTACTTACCGCTGGAAGTGCGAAAAAAGATATGGCGAAAACACTAAAACACGATGCCACTATTTTTCCCATCCAAGTCCTGGGCACCGTATCACCGTAACCAATCGTAGTGACGGTAATGACGCCCCACCAGAGGGCGTCAGCATAGCTGGAAAAGCCACCGGTATTCTTGCCGTCTGAGCCTACGGCATCCTTTTCTGCCAAATATACAAAGTAACTGCTGAATATTAGGCCTAGGAATCCAATATATAGTGTGGTAATTAATTCCTGAAAAAATAGTACATTTTAATAATAGGTACATGGTAAAGAATAAAAATGTATTGATATTTAGATATTTTCCATTTTAAAATTTGAGAAAACAAGAATGAACGCCGGCCATATCTCAGGAACCATTTATCACAATGTTTTGAAAGAAAAAAAAATCATTATTAAATCAACCAAGAAAAATCGCTAAATATTATTTTAAAGTTCCTAAATTTACCGCTAGAGGGAGTTAAATATATGACCAAGCAAATTATATTAATATAATTATAGTATTTTTATCGATAATAATCAAAATAAAGTCATGTAAAAAATTAAGTATATTACTCTTTGGAATATACGGTATAACATTGCTTTAATATATTTTGATCCCACTTGCAAAATAAACCTCTTTTAAAAGAAATACTCATAACTCTGGTTTGCCTTAACCAAATTTAACAAACTTGGTGTCATTCGAAAGAGCTTATCCTTTAGTAACATTTCAAATTTAGTATGACTATATTTTGTAATATCCGTCGCCGCTAGAGGACGTTGTTTGCTCAATCACCAAATTTTGTAATTTAAAAATTTTAAATGCAACCATATATAAATATTAATTTAAATAAAAAATGGATCACAAACGAAAAAAATGGTAGAAACCGTATATCCATATCTTAATTTAAGCCGGAGATACAAGAAATCGGCTGTATGGAACCGGTCTTTTCATAAAATGTAATGTAGGTTAAGGAACAGTAATATGATTAAAAAAGCGTAAATGAAGTAATTTATAGTTGATGTTAATATCTAAATTTACCACTAGAAATTATTTTGCCGCAGAAATAAAATTAACCCGCTATTATTCTTCCAGAAAACTTTATTTTATAGGCTCTGTCAGCAATTGATGCATTTGGACAGCATTCAAAATATACTGACAGCATATCAAATGCTTCGCCATTTAGAATCAGGATTTTTGCGCAGCAAAATCATTAATAAACTCGATAAATGTTTCATGGTTTCAATTATTTTCGTCTGGGACAGGTTTTTATAATTTTGTTTCAAAGCCTACTTTGTATTCAGTGAGATTTTTTTGGTAAATTATAACTAGTTATAATTCCCACTATTAATATTTGATCAGAAGTTAAATGAGTTAGAATTAAGGTATTCATTTTATTTTGGAATTAATAAACTTTTTAAATTCTAGGATTCTAGGAACCAAGAATACCTATTTTATGAAAATATCGGTTCGGTGCAGCCGATTTGACAAGTGGTTTTCACCACTACTGTTTTATTCTATTTTCTATTTAAATAAATATTTATATATATTTTTATTAAAAAATTTTGAGAAAAATTGAAAAATCTGGTAATTGCGCAAATAGCCTCCCGAGGGGCGACGGATATAACAAAAAATGATCATACTACATTTTAAATGTTACTATAGGATAAGATATTTAAAATGAGACCAAGTTTGTTAAATTTGGTTAAGGCTAACCAGAGTTATAACTATTTCTGTCAAAAAAAGTTCCCACTCCTCTCCTCAGTTTATTTTGCGAGTTAGATCAAAATGTGTGATAGAAGAGTTTTGGACATGGTCAGCTGCACCTGATTTTTCGGTTTTTCCTTTCAGCGTGTTGTTTCTGTGTTTCTTGACCCTAGTTTCAAGTGGCCTTAGAGTCTCACCAATGTAGAAGGATCTGCCACATTCGCAGGGAATGTATGCTTTTCAGGCGGCTGATTAATACCTATCGGTTCTTTTTCGTAAGAAAATAAAGTATATATATATCTTAAGATCAAATTAGGTGTTTATACACAAGAACTTTCCATCCTAAGATATATACATACTTTATTTTCTTACGAAAAAGAACCGATAGGTATTAATCAGCCGCCTGAAAAGCATACATCTGGTTGCCGAAACGGTAATGTTGTTGTTTAAAAAGGGTAAAAATGATTTACAATATCTATCACTGTGCGTATTTCAGTAAATATTTGAAATTTTTCGGACGAAAGTGTTTCCTGATTTGCCTACTTACCTACCTACCTACCTACTTCCTTGATGGCGCAATTGGTTAGCGCTCTGTACTGGATATACGGAGGTTGTCGGTTCGAATCCGGCTCGAGGAAATACTTTTTTCTGAATTTCAAATTAGGTGTTTATACACAAGAACTTTCCATCTTAAGATATATATATATCAATTGACGTGTTTCGCCAAATTTTCATACTATCATTGGTAGAGGCAATATTAAATACTGTTCGTTTTCAAATTGTCACCTTCTTACATTTTTTGCAAAGTTTTTAATACCAGAACTTCAAAAAATACTTCCTTAGTATGGATATCTAGACCAAACGATATTTTTTCTACAGAATGGAGCCCCATCTTCCTTTGCAAGAAATGTAAGAGGATTAATAAATGTTACGTTTCCAAATAGAAGTGGATAGGACTGCGAGGATTTATAGAGTGGCCGCTCAAATCTCTGGATATTACACCCTTAGATTTTTATTTATAAGACGATTTTAAAAAAAAGGGTATTAGTCACCAGACCTAGAAATCTGGTGCCGCATAAAAAATCTGTGAGGACTTATTTTTAAATTTTAGAGAAGCCCTATGCAAAAAGCCGCTATAAGCAACGTTTCATTTAAAATCCCCACCCTGTAGACATAATTCATAACTACTTATAACATAAAAAACTATAACCGATCTTTTTTGGACCATGGCCGGCTGCCTGACCTAAAAATCGTCTAGAAAGTACCAATTTTCCCGCCTGATTGTAAAAAACAATGTTGATAAATACTTGACCAAAAAAATCAATTCATTAAATTACAGGGGCCAAGTAATCGGCGCCAGCAAGTAAAAGATTGAATCAATACATCGCTAATTGTTATTTGAACAACCTAATGGCGGTTTTATTATTGTAGGTACATTAGTTACGCATTATACAGGGTTTGAATTTTAAATGGAAAGCTGCTTATAGCGGCTCTGGAAATAAGATTTCTCTAAAATCCGGAAATACGTCATCAAAGATTTTTATGGGCCTCCCTTTTGTCATGTAAAAGAAAATTGGGACAACAAGGATGGGCGCAGCCCTAACCAGTTTTTTTTTTTGAAATTAAAGGATACCACCTGTGGCGCCTTTTTGGGAAGCTTATCGAAAAAGGAATTGGTCTATATATTATTTTTTACAGTAGTTATGTTGGAGTCTGTAAATAATTTTTAAATTGAAAAATATTTTTGCCGGCGTACAGATACGCTGGGATTCTAACCCAGAACCTCTCTATTAGACTTCAAGCGCGCTGCCAGAATCACAAGAGATTCCAGACTATTACTACCAACATAAAATTGAATAAGTTATATGACCGAAGTTGGTAAGAGAATATCAGGTCCCCCGTAGCGCAATTGGCAGCGCGTTTGAGGCCTAATCGAGAGGTTTTGGGTTCGAATCCCAGCGGAGGCATAAAACTTTTTCAATTATTTTTTACATCTGTCAAACCATGTGTCAAAGAAACAATTATTATATTAACAATAACTTTAAAACTATAATCTCACTTTTTTAGCATAGCAATTGTTGAAAATGTGCTCCATGAATCTGTTAAAACAGACCCAACCGACGGTAGAACTCTTCCCTTACTCTTTCCAAAACTTCTGGCGTTATTACAAGTATCTCTGCCCGAATCATTTCTTTTAACTCTTCCTAATTTCCAAGTCTGGTGATATATACCCTTCTTTTTAAATCGCTTCATAAATAAAAATCTAAGCGTGTAATATCCGGAGATTTGGACGGCCACTCTACATATCCTCGCAGTCCTATCCACGTGTTTTGAAATGTAATATTCAAAGGTTTTCTTATATGGAAGATAGGGCTTTCTTTCCTAACCCCTTATTTCTTACATTTCTTGCCAAATTTTTAATACCAGAACGTCAAAGAATATTTCCTAATTGCAAGAAATATAGGAGTATTCTTAAATATGATATTTCCAAAAAGAAGGATAGAACTTCGAGTATTTATAGAGTGGCATCCCAAATCTCCGAATATTACACACTTCGAGGATTCGGACAGAGATTCGTTTAATCACTCCAGAAGTTTTGGAAAGAGTAAGTTAAGAGCTCTACCATAAAGTTGGTCTGTACTAACAGATTCATGGGTCACATTTTCAACAAATTGCTATGTTAAAAAAGTGACATTACAGTTTTAAAGTTATTGTTAATTTAATTGTTCCTAGAATTAGTTTTTAATAAATTTCTGACACATGGCTTGACAGATGTAAAAAAAAATATGAACCAATTTCTTTTTCGATAAGTTTCCCAAAAAGGTGCCACAAGTGGTAGTATCCTCTAATTTAAAAAAAAGATGTTTAGGGCTGCGCTCCCTCCTTGGGGCCCCAATTTTTATTTACATGACAAAAGCGACGCTCATAAAAAATCTTTGAGGCCGTATTTTTGGATTTTAGAAAATTTATTCCCAGCCGCTATAAGCAGCGTTCCATTTAATATTGTCACGATAGGGAACCATAAGATCATAATATTTCATAAAACAATATTTTCCATTTTAATATTTTAATTATTATTTGCGTTAAACACAGGTCATTCCTCGCGCAACATGAAACCGGCGTCCAGTTTATTCAACAAATCTAATAAAGTTGCAATTATGAAATGTTATACGAGCTTCCCGATCTATCAATTATTGTCGACTCATCAAGTTAGCAGAAATAAGGTTTATGACCTAAGTTGGTCGTTTCCCTAAAGTTGGAAAAATTGCTGATATGTCGAAACGGCACATTATTGGTAGAAAAAATACCGGACGTCACTAGTGCTCCGGTCCGTGATGCATCCACGTTAAAATTGTGAAACTTATTGGTCCCCAAATTCTCAAGACGCCAGCGATGAGCCGATTAATGTAAGTACAATTTTATTCTCAATTTATTGTCAAAGGTGTAAATCCGAGTTGTTTATTAATTTTGATTCTTTTTGTAAACCCTTAAGGTAATTATTATTTTGATCTTTTTAAATAGACTTGTTTTCAAAATCACTTTGTTTTACTAATAGTTGCTAAGATCCCGTAGTTACCTTTACGTCCCTCGTCACACTCTAAAATCTGGGTGTGACAATATCACGGTTATCACCACCCTGTATATATTTTTTAAATCGATTGTTCGTATTTATAACCCATTTCATACAATAAACCCAGACACATTTATATTTCCGTTTCACTTTCTTTTTATTCCAAGGCAGGGAATTAGATATAACGACAATAACAAAAACATGAAAATAAAATTATGAGTTTTCTGTGTCCTCTACACGAAACCGGTCAAGGATTTTATTAAATATTTAGAAATAATAAAATAATAAAGCGTATTATCTATAAAGCTGCAACGCTGAAGTTAAAAAAGCAAAGCATCACAGCGGGAGGGCAAGGACGACCAGCATAAGGTTCCCCCAAATCAACACAAATTCGCTGCGAATGAGCGGAAATATTTGGAAGCTGTCTATCATTGCGATGTTGGTTTGGTTTTAATAAATTGGGATGCAACTTACCAACGACGAGAAAGCAAATGTAGACCCCGCATTCCCCCTTATCAAAACAAGCCAACAAAAATTAAAATTTAAGCTGCTACTTAATTTCTGACGAATTCATGAATGAAACCATATAGAAATGGTAGGAAATTTTTCGAGCGTATAATATGCTGTTGCCAAATGATTAAATCATTCTCCTATTGTGGGATTTATTTGGGCTCAAATAGGTACATTCTTTTTTTCACCGGTTAATTGAGCCAGTGGGGAACCAATGAACTTATGATTGACAGCTGCTAGAATGACGTCATCAACAGGCGGGTTAATAATTTTACGATCTCTCTCTCGTTGACGTCGATAGAAATCACCAGAAATCCACCGTGAATAAAAAACCATGATTTATGTTCAACTGGTAATACAATAAGCAATTTATGAGTGCCACCGGTGAACTCACCGGGTAAAAAAAGAATATACCTAATTAAACACATCCTTGGACTGCCTAAAACATATTTTAACCTCAACTACTAATAACAACAAGCATTTCGAGAAAATTTCTCAATGAATGGAAGCTAAGAGAGCTTCAGTAACTGCCTGTAGTCTCGTATTCCTAATAATTTACCACATTTTCATGAAGTACCTATTTACATATCGACCTGAATCCACGTAGAGAATTAAAAATTACACCAACACAGGTATTGAGTTCGATTATTCAATGTCGAGTTGGCATATTTTGTAATTGTATCCGTATCGAGATTTAAATGAAAACCGCCACAGAATCGAACTTGGAACGTGATTGTCAGTTTGACATAACTTAACCTAACTTTTGAGCTGAACTACTGAACAAATTATTTATAAAATAGTTATCTTGTCAAAACCATTTAGGTATATTACATAGTCACCTTCATGAATTCGAGAAGTAAATATATGTTTGAAAATCAGTTAGTTACGATGACATTTAAAATTGCCTTTAACATACAAGCATCAAAGAGTCATAAAAAATTAATTTTTCGGATTATCCCACACTAGCGCATAGTTCGAAAAACGACGATCGTGCAAAACTTGGCACCGTTTGCCTCCTAGCGGTAGCAAGTGGAAATTGGGAACTGAGGGTTTTATGGGTTAATTATAAATAAACTATGGTGAGACAGTGATAGGTTTGTAAAATAATCGATTCAGTGCCTGGATTTCGTAGTAGTCTACGCCCTTTTATAAACAGTGAGGTGTAGGCTCGGCGCCAAAGTAATTTTATGAATGAGATGCGGGGTCTATCTTTACTTTCTCGTCGTTGCAACTTACCTACGGAGCTGGTATCGCGCGACAAAGAACGTTCTATTTTAAAATAACCATATGTACGGCATTATAAGGTATGTTCAGAAAAATTTTAGGCAATATAAAATGTCAATGAGTTTAAGTTTTTGTTTTGTATTTTTAATTTGCATTTGTAAAAATTCGTAAGCCTATGACTCGGATACACATGTGTCAGCTTTAGTTATCTATTAGAACTAACAATGCAGTAGTAATGTACAGATAGAGTAAACCCTTGCCTTGGAATGACGAAGGTAAAGGGAGGCACAAGGGCGATTAAGACATTTTGCTAAATTAAAATAAATTTTTAAATTTCAATTTCAGTGCAGATACATCGTAAATAACGCTGATGTAATTTGATGGGAGACCTTGAGAAAGTCATTTAAAATATACGCTTTTTATTTAAAGATAATATTGTGTGGATATTCACATATAATATATACCTACTTATGTGGGGATTGTGGGGTATTCTTATTTATCTTATAACTCCCTATGGCGGCTCGTGAACATTAAGTATGAGGAGCGAAGATCTCAGTATTCAAAAATGAGTGCATGCGGAGATATTTTAATTTTTGAGGCAAAGTCTAGAATGCATGGCTGACAGAGATAAGAGCAATTAAATTCTATTGATATATTTATGTTACAAATATCTGTATATAATATAATCGAAAAGAAAAAAAATGCCTACCAATCAGTACTACCATCCAGTACTAATTGATTGTCTGGTACAAACAAGAGCTTGGTGCATGGCAGGTATTTGTGTAACATTTTAGAGTTGCCAAAATAAACGTTTTCGGCGCCGCGTCTGCAGTGGCGGCTCGTCAGGTGAAGTAGGTGAAGGGACTCTTCACCAAAAATAAAAAATAAAACAGGAGAAAAGTTTTTCGACAATATTAAATATTAATGTACCAATACAGCTACCATTTTAGCCCCTAAAAAATAATTATGTTCGAATTAATAACATTAATTCAATCCGAATATAGCTATGCATAATAGGGCCACGGTTTACTCCAATGGACAATAATTTATAAACACTCGTACATTTTGGCGCACCCCAGCGACCGTGTCCGTTAACTCAAAGCAGCGAGTGAAGACCCAACGCCCAACATGGCTTTGATATTCACCGTTGCTATAATTACGTGACGTCAGTCACGTGAACAGCATGTAACAATTTGCATTATGATGAAAGACAATTTAAAAATAGATCAGTCGTATGCACCATTGTTTTAGCAATTGTTCGCCTAACCTTAAGGTATTTATTTTAAGGCTTCGCGAAACTTACGGTTATAGATATCGTTTTTACGTGATTTACTGTGTGATTAAGAAGTTTTGTTTTTATATTTCAGTTAATTCAGTAGTGTATGTACCTACTTTGTTGCGTGTTTTAAAAATTAACCCAATTAATAACATAGTTTGTAATTTATTGGAAACTCCATTCAGTCAGTTGGACACATGAGGATAAGAGAGACATTTTGTTACACGGGTTTTTAGTCAATGTTTGTTTAGGTACCCGCACATTATACCTAGAGCTCTTCGCCATTTTTAAAGACCGCGAGCCGCCACTGCGCGCCTGGATAAACCACCTAACAGATATTGATACAAGAGAGATAATAACACCAATGAATACAGGGTGGGACTTTAACTGGAATAAACTCGACATTATTAAAACTGCTGAAGTTGCGCCTGCAAAATTTGGTATGTGGGGATTTTGGAGCATGCGGAATTGGATTATGATGTCGGCGCAGTTGCCAGATTTCCCAGCTTTGCGCTACACGTAGTAATTTTGTTATTTAAAATAGAATGCCCAATTTATTTTTATATCAGTGAATAGGGCGTGTCAAATTTAGTAAGATCCCAAATTTACAGCATTCTATCTTCACTAGTTGCTGAGCTATGGTAACACTGTAGTTCCTTTAAAAAGTACCGGAACGCTTATCTACCTTAAAGTAGCGTTACCTTGTT
Source organism: Polydrusus cervinus (assembly GCA_935413205.1). Classification (NCBI taxonomy): domain Eukaryota; kingdom Metazoa; phylum Arthropoda; class Insecta; order Coleoptera; family Curculionidae; genus Polydrusus; species Polydrusus cervinus. Next base: position 53,631,347 of record OW284514.1, read on the forward strand.
AACATCTTTATAGTTATTAAGTTATTGACAAGCTCCTAGAAAAGTTCTTGTCGTGTCAAAATGGCTTACTTAACTGAAATCTTAAAAATAGAAAGCGTTCCGGTACTTTTTAATGGAACTACAGTATTGCCATAGCTCAGCAACTATTAAACATAAAATTTTGTAAATTTGGGATCTAAATTTGACACGCCCAATTCACTGCGATAAAAATAAATTGGACATTTTATTTAAAATAACAAAATTACTACCTGTAGCGCTAAGCTGAGAATTTTGGCAACTGCGCCGACATCATAATCCAATTCCGCATGCTCCAAAACCCCCTTACACCCAATTTTGTAGGCGCAACAAGCCGTTTTAGTAATATCGAATTTATTCCAGTTAAAGTCCCCACCCTGTATATCGACCTCCCTTACTGACGCGTAAGGAAATCGGCCTTGTTTGTCCTGGTCAGATCCTCATAATATGAGGATCTGACCATATTATGATGCTTCATTTTATCGAAAGTGAATAGTCCAAATTGGGTTGAGAAACTACTAGGGTATATAGTTATGGCTTTTGGCTATGCTACCGCTACCAGATGGCATCTGTTTTTAAAACAGCTTTGCCTGTCGAAATATTAATTTTAAAATATTTTTCTTTTAAACAGTTTTTACTACATATTTAACATAAATTATTCTTGTAGGTTAAGTTTAGGTGAATCCGTCAGTAAAGTATAGTCCTGATTCTGGGTGTAAGTGTATTATTTTTAAAATGAAAGAAGAAATACTTTAGCGGGTTATATGTTGTCCAGATTTCGGCGTGTTTTCCGTCACACGACGGGTCGAATAGGACCAAACGATATTGCTTTTTTTACGTGTTTTATCAGAGAGAAGCGGCCGCAGACAACTCAGTACCAAGCGCATAACTTGATAACGTGTGGATTATCGTTAGGCACGGAAAGTTGTAAGAAAATTGCAGGTACCCGACATTATTATATTATGTCAAACACAAAAAACAAGAAAACCCGAACCCTAAAAAACCTCGTTAGAAAATATGAGCCCTCTCCGAACATATGTTCTGGCTACGCCATTGGATAGAATAAATAAGAATTTTGTAAAGTAAATACTCGAAAATGCCTTTTTTACTATACCCTTTACACTGTTATTTTTCTGGCAAGCCTATTTCACAAAGTCAAAGCAATAAGTTATTTTATTGCTTAGTGTATTTTCCATAATTTTAACGACAATGACAAAATAATTCTAGCAATTATTTTAATGTTTAATTAGTACTTTAAATTTAATTTTAAAAGTTCTGCATTTTTGAAAATATGAATAATTTTTTAAATGTGAATGTCGTTATTTCTTAACCAATATTATAGTATCTTGATACCTACATTTTTCCAACCAATGTTTCCTAATAATGTTTATTATTTCTTTATTTCCAGATAAATTAATACTGACCTGTCTGTGTATATAAACAACCGACCCCAGCAGACGCCACGTTCCTCCCTGCCGGTCCACATGCAACATGCGGAGGATTTGCAAGAATCGGATTCCTCTTATCGCTGACGTCGCAAACACTTGTCCGTTCGATCCTAAAGTTAATACGACTATCGATGCTACAACTACGATGAGATCTGAAAGAGAATGATTCGATATACAGAGTGTTTTAAATTTAAGCCTATTAAAAAATTAAATTGGAATCCACTGCCGAAATTGATAGATTGCCGCGTATGCTACCATATCTCATTTCTAGACCTGCTGCCGTTTCACCTGGAACTTTCTATCGCCTTTTTACATGCATGCGTTTTCTCAAGTAATTAACCACGTGAACCTTTAAGTTGCAATAAACCAGATTAGCCGCGTCCTTTTACCTATACCTATAAATCCATTGCCGTGATGACCTTTATACTGAAATTATTGAGAATGCTAAGCCCTCTTCTACAGGTCATTTTTTTTATAACGCAGCAATATACCAATAAAAAATCAATATTGCTAATACGTTTTACCGCCTCTATTTTTAAATCTAAGCCGTTAACAATAAAGCCGGTTTCTCTTACATCATATTTTAATAAAACACAAACAAGAGTCTCACTCTAATAGATTACCAGATTCTTAAAACTGTAAACTGATATGTTTTGAACCATTTTACTTGGCAATAGAAAATATTTTAAAACAGTTTGATTAATTTTAATTATTCCATTTCGAAAATATTGATTTCGCTCAAGGGGAGCAACAGGTAGTCGCATATTTTTTAGTTTATTTTCTCTACTTTTAACAAGCTCTCGGTGCACGTGGGCCCCTTACCACAATAATCCAAGGGGTGGCGCCGGAGATACCGTTGGAAAAAACTTTTAGTCATGTAGCCGAAAACGCCTTTACATGTTTGTGCTCTGTTATAATATAAGAAAATTCTTGGAAGATACATATTTTATGTCAGTATGCTTCCTATTAAACACGAGTTAAATTCGTTTGAAATTAAATGCAAAATATACCTATTATATCCATTAAGAATGTACTCTAAAAGAAACGTTTCTTTATTTTTTAACTACACTGTATGCTAGTTTAAGACACTTACCTATAATGCAAATAGGTTTCCTAATGAACCTCAATCGTCCCCAAAATCCCATGTATTTTGACCTGCATCCCGCAGACCACAGACGCACTCCGTACTCTATTCCAAAAAATAAAACTAAACATATTTCCTGAAACAAGAAAAAATCAAGTATTATTAAAGAAAAAACCTTTTAAATTGTTATTTTTATAATATTATACCGCAATACTTGGGGGGGGGGGGGGGGGGGGATGAGGATATTTTTGTTGGATAATCGATTGTTCAAGATGTAGAATAGTACTTTGTACTACAAGAGTGGATAATATGATGTCCATATCGCACAAGAAAATAGCTTCCGAGCTCAATATAGACTGTTTACTCGAGTTTTACAGTATTTTTTTTCTACTAGTCAACTTCCGAACTTCATATTAGAAATTAAAAAAATATATACAGTGTGTCCACGTATTAACTATCGAAGAGGAAAAACTTTTTTATTCGTGGGTTTCTGAAAAAAAGTTATTTTTCATAAAAACTCCCGCTTGTTCTTAAACGACCAAAAAGCATATTATTTTTCAAATTTATAAACCGGGTGTTCAGAATTTAGAAAAATATAAAAAAAGCTAAGAACAAAGTACCCTTATGTGTAAAGATTAAAAGTAATTAGTAAAAGTTGTTGTGATTAAAAACCTACGTCTCATTACCAAGTTTTGACTTATTAGCTAAATTTACAAAGACCGGCAAAAAGTTCCAACTCATAAAATATGATTTGCTTTAAATTAACGCATTTTGCAAATTAGTTAGTCTTTAGAAGGTATTATTCTGTAAAATCCTTATCTTTATACAAGGAATTGTCGAAAACGGCTAAGTAACTTACCCATATTATTAAAAAATCAATACATTTTAAAATGAAACCGTGCACTATTTATAATTAAAGCAAATCATATTTTATGAGTTGAAACTTTTTGTCGGTCTCTGTACATTTAGCTAATAAGTCAAAACTTGGTAATGAGACGTAGGTTTTCAACCACAACAACTTTTACTAATTACTTTTTATCCTATTTTTACACATAAGGGTACTTTGTTCTTAGCTTTTTTTATATTTTTCTAAATTCTGAACACCCAGTATATAAATTTGAAAAAATAATATGCTTTTTGGTCGTTTGAGAACAAGAAGGAGTTTTTATGAAAAATAACTTTTTTTCATAAATCCACAAATAAAAAAGTTTTTCCTCTTCGATAGTCAATCCGTGGACACACTGTATATTTAAATCAGGAATTGTAACTTGCCTTTTTAGTTGGCCGTAAACTTGTGAAAAAGATAATAAAAAACAATTTAAAAAAATATTCACTGCTTTGGCAAATCCATGGAGCAAATATTACAATGTACCATATTTCGATTGAGATAATTTTTTATATTTGCACAAAATTACTTTTAATATATAACTACTTATCTTCTTCATAAAATGTTTGGCCTTTTCCAGAATAACAGACAAAAAACGATATATTTATTATTAAAAATGAACAATGTTTTCTTCTACACTATAACCACGTTGATTTAGCAACACTGTAGACGTGAAAAGAAAAGTGAATGTGTGAGAGTAGTGATGTGGCAGAACAAATCTAAATAACATAACCTTAAAAAGAAAAACTAATTTTTGTCTAGAAATATTTTAATTTTGTCTGGCATATCTTTATAGATATGCGTTTTTATTTTATAAAGATAATAATAAAACAAACATCCTATTTACATCTATGAATCCCTTTAACACACACAAAAAAATTGAATTTTGTTCTTCACATACAATGTCAATGTGTTTTAGTTACTAATACGATATAGTACAGAATGGTGGCGACGTCCCAGCTTGTTTTCATTCCCAATTTTTACAGTTTTGTGATGTGCATTTTAATTATTTTGTGTCTACTCTTATGGAGAGCTTAAAAACACGACGTTTTAATTAAGGTAAGTCCTTCTTTTCATCGATGTGAACGTTTTTTGGTTGATTTTATTCGTACACAACTAAATAAGTATGATTTTTTTAGTCAAGATGATTTTGGTCAATCTAGTCACATATATTTTATTTTAATGTATTTGTATTTAAAAAAAAAATATTTAAAAACATCTTTGATCACCAAAAGTGTTCTGTATGTATATATCAACTTTTTAAAAGACAATCTTAAGTTATAGTAGTCCATTTATCTTTTTGTAGCCCTAAGGAAGGTAGAAACCAAACCACAGAAACGTCGGCAAAAATTAAAAATACTGGTAAAATAATGGTAATAAAAAGTTGGTCCAATCCGCTCAAGACATTTTCTTTCCATCAATAATATGTTTAGCAGTTTATTTCATTTTGATAAAACTTTACTAGATTGACTAACTAATATATTTTTTCAGATAAGATTTATTAATTTAAAATAACGTCGAGCTAATTAAAACTTTATTGTTTTTAATAATTCATTTTCCAGTGGAGACCAATTTAAATCAAAACAGCAACTAATTAAATGCAAACATTGCAGCCGGTGATTGCAAATTATCAACAGAATTATATTAATTGAAATATTTCCCAGGGAGAAACGACTATATTTATTTAAATTTATATAGGGTGAGAGAAAATATAAAAAATTCTATGGAAAATTTACAGTTCCTGCATGCAGAACTAGACTAGAAGAACATATCTATCTGGCCATGATAAAAACAATGGATAATTCACTGGTCAACAAAATTTAAGATTTTTTTTGTCCCACGAGCTGAAGTGGATGTACTTGGTAGTACTTTTTAAACACATTTCATATATGTTTTCAGAATTTTTCCATCACGCAGGGTTTTAAAGTGACAAAGCAATGAATTTTTGTGAACGTATATTATAATATGGGTATAAGTTATGAAAAAATAAAGTACAAAGTGATATTTACTTAGAAAATGTGGTCATATATGACTTTCGACTGTACTTTGCATCAGAAACATCTCTCTTCAGCGTCCAGCAATAGTCTGCCAACATAGCGGGGCTCCATTTGCCTTGGTATCTCTTCTCCATATCCGGAATGTCCTGGTGAAATCGCTCGCCATGTTCGTCACTTACTGCTCCAAGGTTTTTCGGAAAAAAGTCCAAGTGTGAATGAAGAAAGTGTATTTTTAGACTTATGTTGCAACCCATGGCTTTATATGAGACCAATAAATTGTTAACATTCTCTACGTAATTTTCGGATTTACGATTTCCCAAGAAGCCGTTGCAAATGTCCTTGAAAGAAAACCATGCTGCTTTTTCAACTCCATTCAGAGCCTCACTAAAGTTTTCATCTCGAAGTAGCTCTCTGATCTGAGGTCCCACAAAAATACCTTCCTTTATCTTGGCATCACTGATTTTAGGGAACTTACTTCTCACATATGCAAACGCACTGTTAGTTTTATCCATACCTTTAACAAAATTCTTCATTAACCCAAGCTTAATGTGCAAAGGTGGTAAATAAATTTTTTGGGGATCAACAAGTGGGATACCACTGACATTCTTATTTCCTGGTGTCAGGGAAGTTCGTTTAGGCCACTCTTTCTTTTCATAGTGATTTTTCCTATCTCGACTGTCCCATTCGCATAGGAAACAACAATACTTTGTGTAACCGAGTTGCATGCCGAGCAAAAGTGAAACAACTTTCAAATCGCCACAAATATTCCACTTAAAGTCTATATATTTAATTTTTTCCAAAAGAAGCTTCATGTTGTCATATGATTCTTTCATGTTGCCTGCATGAGCCAAAGGAACAGAGGGGAACTTATTTCCATTGTGGAGTAGTACCGCTTTCCAGCTTGATTTGGAAGAGTCAATGAACAAACGCCACTCATTTGTATCATAGTCATGCCCAAGTGCCTTCATAACAGAGCATACATCATTACAAAATACAAGCCCGTCTTCCATAGAGAAGAATTCTTCAAACTCTGCATGGCGCTTACGATAAAAAGCAACTTTTGTGCCACTCTGTAGAAGATTCCAGTCTTTTAATCTAGAACCTAGAAGTTCGGCTTGCTTCTTAGACAAGTTTAAATCGCGGACAAGGTCGTTAAGTTCTTCTTGACTTAGAAGATGCGGCGCACAAGAAGACGAATCTGGTGTAAATGTTGGATCCAGATCAATATTTTCGGCTGAAAAACTTTCGTTGTTTACTTCGTCATCGGCAGTTTCATCGTCGCTCGGTGTCATATTTTGTGGGGGGTCAGGCACAGGTAATTCCGGACTGTGCGGCACTGGTCTCAGTGCAGATGGAATATGAGGATATTTAACAGTATGTTTGGATTTAGAAGTTATACCACTATATTTGTAAGACAAAAATAGCAATCGGTAATATGGTCTGATGGTTCCCTCCAAATCATGGGAATAGCAAAAGGCATATGTCGTTTACCTTTTGCCCACGCTGTAAGAAGTCTGACACACGTAACACAGCAAATATGGGGAGCCCAGCTTTTGTCTTGATCGCCGACATTACACTTGAAATACTGTTCATAGCATTTATTAACGAGAGGCGTGAAAGACCGTTTTTGAGATTTAAATAATGTCAATTCACCGCAGATGTAGCAAAAAGAGTTCGGGAGGTTTACACAATTTCTTGGCATTTTTACAGGTGAGTTACACTACAATAGCTTAAAATGCACCACAGCACATTCTTCAAAACGTTAAAAAAGTCTGCGTATATGTTCATTCACCGAGCTCTAGCCGATAACTAAAACAACAATAAATGTTATGTAGGACTCGGAACTGCTTGCAGGTCTCAACAAGCCAAGACATGTTCCGCGTGACACACAGAGCACACTTTGTTATTTCTAGTCACAACAAGTTATTGTTACAATACACAAATAATAAAATAGCAATGCCTGACACAAGTTTTTTGTTAGATGACTCTTATAGTACAGACCTATGCGTGCATTTTATAGGTAAATAATCACATATACTGGAACATAAAAACTAAGGGTGATGGAGAAATTCTGAAAACATGATTGATTTCAGCATGCAAAATTATATTGAAATCAGACATTTTTGCGCTTGGGACAAAAATCTTGTTAACCAGTGTATTGTTATATCCATCTACTGGTAACTTTACCAGAAATGTAATGTACAAAGGAACCATATTGAGATATACATACATACATTATTTCCAAAGAAATTATCTGGCGGGTAGAGTTACCAGGAGATGGATGTAGTGGACCTAAGTCGGTGCTATAATAAGTACTTTTATCAATAAAATTGTTGCTAGGTAATAGTTTATAAATCACAAAATCAACATAATAAATAAATAACATTTAGGATAATAAATAAATAATAAGAATAAGCCAGCAAAAAGTTGCTAAACTCTTTTAAATTGTAAAATAAATAAATATATATATAACCTAGTTTAAAAAATAAATAAAACATTTAAAACGTCAAAACTATTTAAAAGGTTTTAAATTTTTATATATGTTAGCTTTAAAAGTATTGTATGTATGTACAATAGAAAATATTCAGAGTACTGACGGCCTAAAAAGTTATTAAAAGTTGAAATAATTTCACTATTAAAAAAATTATTTTTATAAATTTTAATTAAAATGAAAATAGAGAACAATAATTCTACGTTAATTAAAATATCAAAAACACGATGATATACAGGACAAAAAAAAACATCGCGAAGCAGGACCACCGTTCGGCCAGACTATCGAGTCCCCTAACTTATATTTCGCCCAATGAAAATGCTTGAAACTAGTTCTCACACGAATTTCGCTGACACTACTATCTGCGCGAAAAAAGCCTGAGAACGGAATCTTCCCGATGCACAGCCATAGGAATTTATTTTATTTATCCTTTATTGTTAAGAAGACTTTTACAAGCATTAACAATGTCTTAAATATAAATCTATATAGTTAGTATAAAAATTGGTTATCAAATGTAAAAACATTAAAAAACATTCAGTAGCACAAGAGAACAGTAACAGAATCTATAAACAAACTTACACGAGACAAAAATTAAAATATTATTGGTGGACACTCCAATGTAGAAGTACAAATATTAACCACCAAGATATTCATTAATAGTGTAGAATGAGTTTTCAAGAAGATAGCACCTAAGAGACTTTTTAAAAGTACGAAAAGAGGGTTCTGATTTAATATTATTTGCGAGTTTATTGAAAACATAACTACTAAAGCAATGCGGACTTTTCTTGTAGGTGGATAGTTTATAGTTAGTAATTAAAATGTCTTCATTTTGTCTTGTCTCATAGTTATGAACATTAGAAACAGGTGGAAAGTCTGATAAATGTTTCTAACGTAGATTGCCGATTCCATGATCAAAATAGAGGGTAAAGTTAGTATTTTGTTATTTTTAAAAGTTGGTCTACATGTTTCTAACGGTTTTAGGGAAAATACTTTTCTTATAATTCTCTTTTGTAAGACGAAAATTCTGTTTAGGTCAGTGGCCTGACCCCAACATAAAACCATATACTTTAGATGGCAGTAAACCAGGGCATAGTAAATATTTAAAAGCTGTTTTCTTGACAGAATATTTTTTAAGTTAATGATGGCAAAGTATGCAGATTTTAATTTACTGGCTACATGTTCGTGCCATGTCAGTTGGCTATCAACATGCAAACCCAGAAACTTAGCCTCTGTCGCTCTCGCAATCTCCACTCCACCCATCTCAAGAACAAAGTCCGGAATAATTCGTCGTTTATAAAAAACTATATACTGTGTTTTGTTTTCATTAACCATCAATCCATTCATAGAACACCAGTATTTAAATTTATTGAGGATTTGATTCGCGCGTTGTATAAGAATATCAAGCAATGTCCTATGGAAGTGTCATCGGCGTAAAGAACCACTTCAGCGTTCTCGCCTAACTCAAGGAAGTTGACCAGGTCATTGATAAATAACAGAAAAAGTAATGGTGAAAGAACGCTACCTTGAGGAACTCCGTAGTTTTGTGATTTATAATTAGAAAGAAGTGTACCTATTTTTACGCGAATTTTTCTGCCAGTTAAAAATGATTCCAGAATTTTGTTTACGTTTCCTCTAAAGCCCATAGCGAACAGTTTTTTAATTAATAGTTTACTATCGATACAGTCGAATGCTCGGGTTAAGTCAAAAAGGAGGGCTATTGTATAATGACCATGATCAATTGATTTATAAATAAACTGAATAAAAGCTACAGCTGCTGTTGTAGTAGATTTATTATTTGTAAAGCCATGTTGACTCCTAGATAATAAATTGTTCCGATTTAAAAATGATTAAAAGCGCAAAGTAAGTATTTTTTCAAAGAGTTTTGAGAAAGACATAAGACTTGTCACTGGTCGATAATTTTCAATAAGTTGCACATCACCTTCTTTATGACGCCACAGAAGCATGCGCCATAACTCTCGATTTTGTAACCTTTAAGCCGCGTTGACACGGTTCAAGTAAGTTGAACAACTCACTTGAATTCAACTGAATTGAACGCTTGAAAAAGTTTACACGTTTCATTTGACATGTAGGCATTTCAGTAAAAAAAAATGGCGCCGAGAAAGATTCATTTCGTTACTTTACAACAGCAGTGGCACTTGCCCGCAAATCTCTATTTCTATAATTTACACTTTTTGTGTTCCACAAACATGGATATTTTTGATAGGTTAAAGCAAATTTCAGCGACTTTTCCTTGGTGCACCTAGTGCCGGCCATCTTGAATTTGTCGACTTGAACGAAAAAGTTGAGGCTTGTTCAACTGGCAATTCTTTCAAATGAAATGAATCAAGTCAGTTGAATTGGGGGTTTACACGTTCAAGAAGCGTTCAATTCAGTTGAATTTAAGTGAGTTGTTCAAGTCACTTGAACCGTGTCAACGCGGCTTAAGAAAGAAATATATTATGACTATTCAGTGTTCGTTAACCCTACTTTATTACCGCTTGCGCAGAACTGAGCGCATTAAAAATATATAATTTACGGAAAGGGCGGTTAAGATGGCATAGACAGACAAGATGACTATTTGCTGTTATAAGAAATCTAACAGCTTAACAAGTCCCACAGTCTTCATATGGGCAACTCCGCATTTAGTTTTGATGTGGGTGATAATCAAGTGCTACATTCCAATTTACACATTATTTTGTGGCAATCAGATACTACTTTTAACGCTGCTTTGAGGACAATAGAGACTTTTTGCACCTCTTAAATTAACATCAGTTTTTAGCTCCGTTATGGTTAACTTTATTAAACATAACAAGTACCGACACTGTTAAAACAAGAGATTTTGCCGCGCCTACGGTCTGTCTGTAGTTATTTGGCGCCAGCGCATCTAAACAAATAAAATTCCTAACCTAACAATAATTTGATTAATTTGTATATTTAACATTTTTCTGTTCTTGGCGGTCTTCGTGCGTATTTCGTTGTGTTATCATCATATTAAAACTGCGATATAAATTATAATACATTTCAATCATTTCATAAACAATAAAAAAGTAAGGTTAGGTTGCAATAAAGGCAGGTCTGCCAGATTGAGTCAAGTATATAAAGTCGAAAATATATATAAAAAAAGCAGAATCTACCCAATACACCCAGGTCCATTATTTGATTTCTTTCAAAGAATCCACTTTTCTTGTTATCATCGTTTATTGCCGTGTAAAGCTACTACTTGCTTCGGATTTTAATTAATTGCTTATCACAATTTTGATTCATAGTAATGATGCTTAATAACTATTGTATATTCCGGCAACCATGCAGTTTAAGCATAACCATAAGGATTACGATAAGCTCTTCCTTATCTTCCGTAAATAACGGAGTCCGTTATGGTTAATAAGCACAACGGATTACCTTTCTGACACTGCGCATGTGCAGAATAACCATAACCACAAAAGCATAACAATTTAAGAGGTGCAAAAAGTCTCCATTAACAGGACAGTGTTAATGTAAACTGCATGATGGCTACCATAATTTTTAATTTTATATTTGTTTCTATGGAGGAACTATTGACAGAATGGAAACTATAGTCACTAATTGTAGTGGCAGTAAGTAGGTAGAAATATTATGACACTACTTTTTATTATACTAAATATTTATTGCTAGTTTTTAACGTTGCGGTTTGCCGTATCCATTTGTATACAAATAAAGGCCTCCCTTTTACTTACTACTTTCGATGAAAATCTTTTTCAGTTTTATAATCTACGCCCCAGAATACATATTCTTGAGACAGAAGAAGTATCATGAGATTTTCCATGTAAATTCGAGATAATAATATATTCCCAATGGTATTAATTTTAAAGAGCTTAGTAAGTGTAAAATGTCTGCCAATTTTAAACTATTTTATACATACCGTTGTAAAGATATTAAGAAAATTCTATCTTCAAACAAGCTTAAATCTGGACCACGATTATGTTTAATTTTAATTCAGGTTAGATTAAAAATACCACACCTTTATAATTAGGTTGACAGCGTTTTTAATTTCTCGCAAATAATTTTCGCGTTGAATGTTTCTAATCGCCATGAGCTACCTAGTTAAGGAAAAAGTTACAATGATTAAATAGTACTACGGCGGAAATAGTTGTCAAATATTATCCGACTTGTTCTCAGTATATTTTCCTAATTGACCCATTAAAGGTAGATTAACCATAAGAAAAATAATTAAAATATATAAATCCAAAGATAAGGAAACTGCCCCGGTTCTGAGATTGTGTTATTACATCAATTAGAGAGACTTGAGTGACCAAACGGGCAGAGGTTACTCTTACACTTAAATACGTTAAAAACTCCAATGAGTAAGTGTTTCTTTCAATTTTATAATGTTTTGTAACACCCAACCTTAGTAATTATTATTGATTTTTTTAAATATTGTAACAAATTTATTCATAGTTTTTTGGTTATTTATTGTGTAGCGTAAAATAAAATTTTTAATTATTTATTTGCTGGTGTAGGTACTGACAAAAATCTGTCAGGTCCGTATTTCCTAGTTTATCATTTTAAAAATATATTTTGTTATATAACTCGTAACGGGTGATTCAATAAGAAAGGTAGCCGGCTATATCTCGGAAACTACTGGGCATAGAAACTCGGGAAAAAAAATTATAGCTAAAGTGGCCATGAGCAAATCCTGGAAATAATTTTTAGGTTCCGCATTTTGCCGCAAGAGGGCGTAATTGAAAAGTAAATTTTAAAATTTTACATTTTTCCAAAAATTCCACATTAAGGATATCTTTGGTAACACCATTAAAAAGCTTGGACATTTATGCATCATTTTGGTCTTATGCTCATTGGCGTGCCGACTTTAATAAGAGGGGGGAAGCTGTTGAAAGTGTAATCATTTAAATCGCTGTAACTTATAAACGACTTATTCGATTTTAACAAACTAAAGACTGTTTGGAAGAGAAATGTATGCATTTTTACCAATCGTATTTAGTTGTCCATAATAGTTCTCAAAAAAAAATGCCAGTGGGCGCAATTTGTATTAATAACACATTTTTTGATTTCACTCCGAAAAAATAAATCATACGGTAAAATTATGATACCATAATCGAAAAGTACATGAAATTTGCTATGAAAAATATTTAAACCGCAGCTTGATATTTCCGTTCGTTTCAGAGTTATCGCCAATAGAATAATTTTTAAAACTTTAAATGAAGAAGCGGTTATATATTTTTTTGGAAAAAAAAGTGGGACGCCACTGATATTTTTCCACGTGGATATTATTTCTGATTAGCCTGGTCAATTCTGCATAAATATGGTATCTTGCGTCTTTCTCCTCAGGCACACCGTTCTTAGTTAAAATAATTAAATTAGACGGGCGGAAGCGTTAATATTAGATGAAGGTGGTCATTTCCAACAATTTTTCATTATCAATGTTGCTTGTAGGGGAGGATGAACATCATCCTGCCCTTTCTATATCACTGGAATACTCTCATTCAGTTAACCACAAACATGACTTTGTTATAAACTTTGAAAATAACTATAATTTTCGCAAGGCTAACTTTCCTTTAATGTATAATAAGTTTCTGGATGTTGATTGGTCGTTTCTTACATCACTGGATAGTTTGGATGGTGCATGCACTTCTTTCTACGACAAATTGTTTGAGATTGTTGACTTATGCGTGCCACGGTATGCGAAAACTCCGAACGGTAAGTATCCACCGTGGTTTACTAAAAACATTATCCAAGACATAAAAAAGAAAGATAAGTTCCATCATAAATACAAGAAAACGGCTTGTCCCCAATCAATGCAAAATTTTAAATTCTTAAGATCCAAAATTAAAAAAGATATCCAAACTTCCTATAAACACTACCTACAAAGAATAGAACTTGATATTAGGAGAGACCCTAAAAAATTCTGGAATTTTATTAAAAGCAAGAGGGAGACCTCCAATATTCCAAATGCAATGTCTTATGACAATGAAGAGTTCACTGATCCTCTTGATATTTTAAACAATTTTGCTAAATTCTTTGAACAGTCATTTCTGAATAGTACTTCCGGTGCTTTAAGAAATGATCAAACTATTTATAAACATATTATTAATGTCCACTACTTTTCTGAAGATGAGGTCATCAATGCCTTAAAGAAGATTAAACCGAAGTTTACTACAGGACCGGATTCCGTTCCGGCATTTTTAATCCACGATTGCCGTTTTGTTTTGGTGAGACCGCTTCATATTATATTTAATCTATGTCTTAAGTATCAGTCAATACCTCAGATATGGAGAACTTCTAAAGTATGCCCTGCATATAAAAAGAGTGATAGGTCAGAAGTATCTAACTACCGACCAATATCAATTATCTGTAATTTTTGTAAAGTGTTTGAGTTCCTACTTCACGAGTCTGTCTTTCCGTTCATCCGCGGGCAAATAACTCAGCAGCAACATGGATTCTTTAAGGGTAGATCCACGATAACCAACTTGCTTAATATGACACAAAATCTTTCTGAGTCGTTGGATGAGGGTATACAAACTGATGTAATATATTTAGATTTTTCAAAAGCTTTCGATCGACTTGATCATGGTATTTTGATTTCAAAATTAGAAAAATTTGGATTTTCAGAGTCGTTGTTGGCATTAATTAAGTCATATCTCTCCAACCGCTGCCAGTATGTTTCCCTTCATGGACTCAGCTCTAATAAATATACCGCTGGCTCCGGTGTCCCCCAGGGATCGGTGCTTGGGCCGTTACTTTTTATTCTTTTTATAAATGATATTGGTGATGATCTGGATGCTGACCATTTGATATACGCTGATGATATTAAACTATATAAAAGAATTAGAAACATCAACGATTGTATTGTTATTCAACGGAATTTGGATCTAATTAATAATTGGTGTATTAAAAATAATTTAAAGCTTAACATTGAGAAGTGTAAAGTTGTTTCTTTTACAAATAAACTTTCTGTAATTAATTTTGATTATATTCTTGAAAATAAAATTATTTCTCGCTCTGACTCATTTTGCGACTAGGGTGTCGTTTTTGATTCAAAGCTTTCTTTTATACCCCATATAAATAAGATTATTAGTAGCTCTTCAGAGTTATGGATTTATTGTGCGCTGCACTAGGGATTTTAACAGCGTTGATGTCTTAACAAGCTTATACAATGCCTATATAAGATCGAAACTAGAATATGCCGCAGTGATCTGGACACCTGAGTATAATGTTCACATTGATAATCTTGAAAAGGTGCAGCGAAAATTCTTAAAGTACCTTAGCTTTCGGGTCGACGGAATATATCCCATGCAGGGTTTTCCCCAGACTCTACTTCTTCAGAGATTTAAATATGAATCACTCAGGGATCGCCGTGATAACCACCTATTAATGGCTCTGTATAAATTACTAAACAATCAACTCGATTGTATTAATATATTGGGTAAGCTTAATTTTAATGTGCCACGATTGAATTCACGACAAAATATGACTTTCTACCTGCCTAATCCAAAGACAAATATTTTAAAGTTTTCTCCTGTCTTTCAAATGTGTGAGAGATATAATAAGCGGTTTGATTTAGATTTTTTCAGTTCTTCGGTCAGTACAGTTAAGAGGTTAGTGCGGCATTAATACTTTAAACTAAGATTGTGCGGCTGGTATTATTTTTTGTCCAGTGACATGATTTTCTGTGTTCAGTCTCTCTTTTTCTTTTTTTTACTGTTACTTTTCTTATATTCGAATAATTAGTTTAGGTTTACGTATAGACTAGCTTACTTTTGTTAGTATTTTTAGCTTCACTTTTAGTATATTTATTTTTTGTGTAAACTTTTTCATGGTCCTGCCTTGTAGTTGGGTTATTTAACCTGTAGGGTAGGTAATGTAAATAAATAAATAAATAAATAAATAAATAATAATAATAATAAATAGTTGAGCTAATTTAATTTAACTATTTTAATTAAGAACGGTGTGCCTGAGGAAAAAAACGCAAGAGACCATTTTTATGCAGAAGTGACCAGGCTAATCCGAAATAATATTTACATGGAAAAATATCAGTGGCGTCCCACCCTTTTTCTAAAAAATATATAACCGCTTCTTCATTTAAAGTTTTAAAAATTATTCTATTGGCGATAACGCTGAAACGAACGAAGATATCGAGCTGCGGTTTTAATATTTTTTCTAGCAACTTTCATCTACTTTTCGATTATGGTATCATAATTATACTATGTGATTTATTTTTTCGGAGTAAAATCAAAAAATGTGTTATTATTACAAATTGCGCCCTCTTTTTTTTGAGAATTATTATGGACAACTAAA
Source organism: Polydrusus cervinus (assembly GCA_935413205.1). Taxonomy (NCBI): domain Eukaryota; kingdom Metazoa; phylum Arthropoda; class Insecta; order Coleoptera; family Curculionidae; genus Polydrusus; species Polydrusus cervinus. Next base: position 53,647,560 of record OW284514.1, read on the forward strand.
TACGATTTGTGAAAGTGCATACATTTCTCTTCCAAACAGTCTTTAGTTTGCTAAAATCGGATAAGTCGTTTATAAGTTATAGCGATTTAAATGATTACACTTTCAACAGCTTCCCCCCTCTTATTAAAGTCAGTACGCCAATAAGCATAAGACCAAAATGATGCAGAATTGTCCAAGCTTTTTAACGGTGTTACCAAAGATATACCTTAATGTGGAATTTTCGGAGATATGTAAAATTTAAAAATTTACTTTTCAATTACACCCTCTTGCGGCAAAATGCTAAACTTAAAAATTATTTCCAGGATTTTCTCATCGCCACTTTAGTTATAATTTTTTTTCCCGAGTTTCTATGCCTAGTAGTTTCCGAGATATAGCCGGCCACCTTTCTTCTTGAATCACCCGGTACATTACTAAAAAAATACACTTTAAATTCGACAAGGACATTTCTTTTATTGTATTCTATAAAAAGTTTAAGTAACTTTTAGGGCTAAAATAAATACGGGAGCGAATATTTGATCCCCTCAAAATTTACATGGAAAATCCCATGTGTCTTGTTCGGACGCACCAACCGGTATACCAAACTTTATTTAAGTGTCTGTTGTAACTACATGTAGGAAGAAGTTGTAACGTCTTTGATTTAAGAATCTGGGTACATCAGAACTTTTAAAGGCGAAAGAAACTAAAGGACAGGGTTTATATATTACCAAATGTATACCGAAAAACCGCAACGTTAAAAGACTAACAATAAATAGTTACCCTAATAAAAATTATTTCGAAAAGTATTTGTACATAGGTAAATCAAATTGGCTGTAATTTTCACAACAGTTTACTATATTATAATAAGTAATATGTGAATTAATCACTCCTTTTGACTGACCCAGTAGTGGACCATCCGAAAGTGAGATATGCATGCGAAAAAGGGGTATTTTCTGGACTCCAGTAAAAAATCTCTTTGCAATCTGATATTAGACTATTTTCAATTTTTTTTTCTTCAGAGCCAAGTAAACGTTTTTTTTTATCAGAAAACATATATATTTTATATTACATTCTGTGTGCCCGACTCTATAAAAAACGCAATATTGAAAAATTCTAAACTCTCTGTCTTGCTGTTAAATCAATTTTACTTTTGACTTCTATTTGGATTTGGAAAACCCAAAGGGAAAGCTTTGTGACCTACATCTTGCCTGAATTTCTAATATTACATACATAGTAGAGATAGAATAAAACACAATGGGAATGGGATTGGGGGAATTTGATTGTGTAGTCAAGTTATTATAGGGAAACATGCGTTTGCTGTTAAATCTACTAAATGATATGTGCTGTTAGGGCCAAAGTGATCAATTTCGCCTATGACTTGATAATATGTAAAACATATATCAATAAGACTGTACTCATATAGGAAGAAATTAGGTTCAAAATTTTAGGAGCATCCTATCAATATTTCTAAATTACTACTTTCATGCAAAATTATATTTATACCGGGTGACAACGTTATTACCACCCAACTTGTCTCGTCATTATAAAATTAGTATATTACATAACAAGTGATGAAAGTGATACTTTTCAAACGAGGAGATATTTAGCACGAGGCGTCAGCCGAGTGCGGAAATTCTCCGAGTTTTAGAATAATCACTTTCACACGAGTAATGTACACTATTTTTCCTACGACCACAAAGAATTATTAAAAAAGTCAACTCTAGAGTTGAAAAAAAAAATTTCAACTCTAGAGTTGAAATTAGCATACCTAGGCTTATGTTCCACTTAATATCTGGTTTCATATAGTTTGTCAATAGGCTTTTCCTTTATTTGTAGTTTAACATTTTCATTTTTTCATATTTTATATATCATAGGAAGACCTAACTGGATTGACTTCTAGATTAACCAGAATAAAAAATTTTAAATTTCAAGGAAATATACATTAAACCAAAATTTAAAAAATCCACCCAACAAGAAAGATTTCAATTCAAAATAATTCTATAAATTATTTAATGTTTTTATAAAAAAAAGTCAAATACTCCTGATGGGATTTGAACCTGTGACCTCCCGTTCTGTAGACAAAAGCTTTAGTGTCTACGCTATAGCGTCCATGGCTACCAGCTAACATTTGTTGTTTAAATATATGACATTTTCTTCAGCGCGACTTGTTTTTTCTTTTATTAACATTTTTTATAATTTCACATGGCGTATTTTCACACTCTAATTTTAAATCACTCGACAAATACATGAAAAATAAGTTAAAACACTTTACAATTACTGATTTCTAAAATTTGTTCTTTTTAATACATAGGGATGGTCTGTCAAATTGACATCATATGTTTAAATTAAATAGTGTGCCTTGTATTACCACTCTAGAGTTGAAATATTTTCTTTCAACACGCGTGTGATATTCGGCGCTTTCGAGCCAGGTTAACCGTGCTTTTTTTCTCTTTTTCATAGGTGGTCGTAGGAAAAAAATATTATTATGAAATGTTTGTAAGTTATATGGTTACACTGTGCACACATTATCAGTATTCAAACGTCTGACTGCCACTTCCGGTTGAACCGAAAGTGCATACAACTTTATTATTTAAATAATCCTATATATTTAAAAAAATATGCATTCTACAAAGAATTTTAAGCGTAAAACAACTATTTTATTTCCGGTTTAACCGGAAGTGCTGCAAAATTTAACATTTAGATAAAAATGTATTCAATAATGTATGTTTTTCCTGATTTAGTATATTTTATTTGTAACATTCTAAAACAAAAGCCTTGGGCTATGGCTAAAATCGCTTAACAACACCATCTGTCAAATATTGTTGGTTGTAAACAGGCGTAAGATTTGTGAAATAATGTCGAGAGTAAAAAAAAAGGTGTATAGAATAGGCGTTCGAAACTTTAAAAAAATTAGTGCAATTTACCGAACTTGAAAAAAGTGCAGTATATGAGACAAAAAAGGATAAAAATGGCACAGGTAAAATGCATATACCAGTTTAGGAAAGACTGCGTAAGAGTTGCGGAAACAATTTAAAAGCTTTAGTGAACCATAAACTGTCCGCATGTCACTAAAACAACAAGGCTACATATCAAGGAACCAAAAAAAAATGGACTACCATTACCGAACATTACGGCGGTGACCGTAAGTTTCAAATTCAAAAATGCCTATTTGACCAGAATTGTAAAATAATGATCAAGCATCAATGCAACTAACAAATGAATGTGTAATAACTTCAATAAAACTTACATAAATCATAGGACGTATTTTTGGATATCATATTTCCAGAGCAGCGTTCCATTTAAAATCGTCACCCTCTTCCATATGCTCTAGACAACTAATTACATTCTTTTTAAGTGATTATCTCATTAAACTTCTCCGTAGTTTGTTGAAACTTAAGTAACATTGTTTATAGATTATCCTCGTTCTCTAATACAATAACGACATCAAAGGTATTACTTATTAATTTGATTTCGTTATTAAATTATTAAAAGCGCTGCTCACTGTCTCGACAGATGAGTGCGAACTCTGCCCTTGTTGAACAAAAATTGTATTTATTGTAATTGCAATTATTTATTGTAACTTATTACTTTTTTTTCAACAATTATTATTATTATTATTATTTTTATTATTACTTGTGCATCATTCAGTAACATGTTCCAGTGGTCATAATTTTTTTGATTACCCATTATTAAGTTGAGTAAAGTTGGGAGGGGGGGGGGGCATTTCATAAAAATAATTACCATTAAAGCTAAAACTAATAAAAATCCTATACTGTATAACTAATTCTCAAATCAGGGAATAGATCCATTTAATTTGAAACCTTTGAAACCGGTAAACTGAAAGGTTTCGCCCTAAATTTTAATTGTTGCCGAAATTCCATTACTAAATGAACAGTTGAAATACAGAACCAGAACAAAACGAATGGAAAGCTTTAAATTCTTAATCTGATACTATCGGATAACATACTTTTGATATTATTATATAATTATAATGCTATTAAGCTAAACCATCAAGAAATAATATAATAGTTCCAATCCCTTTCAATAGAGATTAATAATTAATTATATTACTGATGAAATATAACTAAGTATTTGAAATTTAATATTTTTAGTCTATCTTCATTTCACAAATTAATCATATTAATTCCAAACTGTAGATATGTAAAAATGGTGGGAAGAAAACTTGTCTTTTACATATATACATACTACCATTTTTATCATACACACGTAGTTATAGAGATTTCTGTCCTATGCATACACGTCTCACCGTCTATATTATACACGTATACCGTGTAGTGTAACTTTACCGTCTTATACTTATTGTTGCTACTTCAGAACGTGCATCTTTGTGAAATTTATACGCTATCGCGCATGCTTAGGTTATTATACCGTTACTAATGGCTGAGCTTACTGCCGGTTAGACCGGAACTTTTTACTGGTTCCGTAATACATATCTGCCCGCTTCCGCCTTCGCAAGTAGTTTTACTGAGTAAATTTTTTCTGTTATTATAAGTTGGCCGCGACGTTTTACCGATATTTGCAAGTCTTTTACCATACTGACCTTTATACTGATACTGTTAATGCTGTGAGCGCGATTTCAGATCCATTACCGATACCGATAAGTTGACCGCCAGAGACCCGAATTTACCGCGGACTTTCTGAATTAAAACCATTAATGTCGTTATCTCTGGCATTGTTTTCATCATATTTAAACAACACACATTTTTGAGGAGCATACACTCATACTTCTCTTCTCTATCTTTATATACCGTTGTTAAGTTTACACACTCGCTTTAATATACTCTTGGAATTTAAAACTGCGAATCGATAGTTATACCAAACTGTGTACTATTTCTTTTGGAACTAAAAAATGTTTATTTTATTAAATTGCTCCTTCCCGAAACTGTCTTTTTCAGGACGCTATAAAAGAGCAATAGATGGTCGTACGTTGCGTAGATGATCGCCTGGTTTAATTTTATATATTGTAGCAAGCTCCCGGTGCACGTGTGCCCATTACCATATTAATTCAAGGGGTAACGCCTGAGATATCGTTGGAAAATAACTTTTCGTCCTACAGATAGATTATTTATGCAGATGTTTCGGTAGTTTAATTTCTACCTTCCTCAGGGTAAAAAAAAGAATCGATCTCTGTAATTTTAAATGTTGGCATAACCAAACAGAAAGCTTGTTATAAACATTTAGTTTACAAAAAAGTGTAAAACTATATTATTCTTTGTATTATATTGAAATTTGACAACACTGACAACATTGTTAAACTGCCGTTTTTATGACGCAGAACTCATATAGTCCCTGTTTTTGTACCAATAATGCTCTTATTTTTTTAGATATAGCTTGAAAATAATAAAAATTAAAACCCAGAAATATTAGTATTTTTCTTTGTAAACTATTACAACTAAAATCAAAAATTAGCAACAAAGTCCCTTTTAACTATGCAGTTTTAAAAACGTACCTACACATCTTGAAAATTAATTATTATGCAACTGTTTTTTTTTTAAATAGGCAACTCTAAAAGTACACATTCTTAGAGATCTTTAAACATACCATTCTTAAAAAGATCATATTTTATTTTTTCTCTAAAAGAATTTAAAATTCGTCTATACTTCATAGAAATAAATCACCCTAAGGATATTTTTTTTCGATCCCTTTTTTATTTTTATCGATAACATGATTAATGAGAAGAGTTCTTTACTTTCATTTTTTTAACCGGTAAGCTATAAAGGAAATTACCTTTGTGATATACGTATATCACAAAATACTTTAACCTAAATCTGGAGGGGTTTTATTGTGTCGTTTAAATAAAACCCACTTAAATTTGAAGTAAAAAGTTTGAGGGGTGAAATTCAATGCTATTTACGCCTTTTAAAGTTTTTGTACATTTTTTTGCAGAAATGAATGGGCTTTTTAGAAACTTGATATCAGTGGCGGCTTGTACCTTAGGGACAAAGTAGTAGAATATACTTTTTCAAACACATTAAATTTAATAACCATTTAAAATTAAAAAACATTTTTTTTAAATTTATTTTATCTGGCCCCTTAACAGTATTGTGGTTACTTGTTTCAGGGCCATAAATTTACGATTTGTTTTATATACAATCGAATAATATACTACCACTAATTTTCGAGAAAATGTCTAAAATGCCTGACTTACAAATTCATATCGACAACATTGACCACGATATGATTCACGTTTCTTTATTTTTTAAGGGCACAGAAAAATATTTCTAAATTATTTTTCACACTTACCAGCTATATCTATATATATATATTAAAAACATAGAGTGCTGTTGATCCAAATCCTGGCTAATGTTTATTATTGGATTTTTCAAAACTTTTTAAATGCGAGCACACATTTCTTATTTATTTGGGTTCTTGTTGCTATACATGTCAAAGTCAAAGTTTATATATAGATCTAAAGACAGGTCAAGTTATATGTTACATACGTATAAAGGATAGTTTGTTGTAAGGTTAAAAAAAGGCGGATAAATCGTTCTTGAACTACAAATAAACGGTATTAGCACAGGATATATAGCACTGTTATTAATTAAAATAATTAAATTTAATTGACAGGGGGAAGTGAGGGTGGTCATTTCCAACAATTTTTATAAAACAAAATTTTTCATTATCAATGTTAATAATGATAATAATAAATAGTAGAGCTAGTTTAATTTAATTATTTTAATTAAGAAGGGTGTGCCTGAGGAGAAAAACGCAAGAGATCATTTTTATGCAGAATTAACCAGGATAATCAGAAATAATATTCACATGAAAAAATATTAGGGGCGTCCCACTTTTTTTCTAAAAAATATATAATCGCTTACTTTTAAAAATTATTCTATTGACGATAACGCTGAAACGATCGGAGATATCGAGCTGCGGTTTTAATATTTTTTCTAGCCAATTTCATCTACTTTTCGATTATGGTATTATAATTATACTGTATGATTTATTTTTTCGGAGTAAAATCAATTAATGTGTTATTATTAAAAACTGCGCCCTCTAGAATTTTTTTTTGAAAACTATTATGGACAACTAAATACGATTGGTGAAAGTGCATACATTTATCTTCCAAACAGTCTTTAGTTTGCTAAAATCGGATAATTCGTTTATAAGTTACAGCGATTTAAATGATTACACATTCAACAGGTTCCCCCCCCCCCCCCCCTCTTATTAAAGTCGGTACGCCAATGAGCATAAGACCAAAATGATGCATAATTGTCCAAGCTTTTTAATGGTATTATCAAAGATATACTCTGATGTGGAATTTTTGGAGATATGTAAAATTTTTAAATTTACTTTTCAATTACGCCCTCTTGTGGCAAAATCCGGAACTTAAAAATTATTTCCAGGATTTTCTCATGGCCACTTAAGTTATAATTTTTTTTTCCTGAATTTCTATGCAAAGTAGTTTCCGAGATATGGCCGCTCGTTACCCTTAATGAATCACCCGGTACAATGAAATTTGAGTTTTTATAAGCTTATATTTTTTCCTAGATTTTTTTTGCATAAAAGCTTTCTTACACCCACATTGATATCACATTTCCATTTATAAAAATGCTACTTATATGCCATTTTTTACCTCGATCGGTTCCACTTGCCGCGTCTCCCGCTTTACGTTGATGTTTTGGCGTTTGCCGCGATACCTTCGCGAATAAATCAATGAGATTTTAGCCTGTTTTCAGTTACACAGCGGGTGGAATAGGGCCGTCCGAGGTCGCTGATTTTAGGCGGTCGTCTGGACAAATTAGTGAACTGTCAAACGGAGAACTTCGACGTATCGTCGAACTGGATGCCAGGTGAAGGGGCCAGCAATGCGAGCGAGACCGGCTAGTTTGACTATAAAAGCTCTTTATTAACAATTAGTCTCTGTATTTTATAATAAATCCAGCGCGATCGGTTGTATTGTGTTGCTTAACTATAATATAATCTTAAATTTAAAAAGTTTGAAGCGAGGAAATCGATACTGTTTACAAACAACTTTTTTAGGCATCATGATGGAAATAAACGGGCTTTGTTAGAAGTTGGGATAATTTTAAACAGTAAACTTTGCGTAACATTAAATAGCCATTTATTTTTAAGGGTTCATTCATCACCATTGAAAATTTTTACTCGTCCCTTCGGCTGTCCAAATTAGGTATTATTTTTCATTTAGTTTATATTTCACTAAAATACAAAGTTGTCCTAAAAGAAATCAACTCAAAAACAATTTGTTTCGACCACGTTGATAGGGGCAAAGGGAAAATTCCCTCCTGGATTGCCATATTATGCATTTTGTCATCGGAGCAAATTATAGAAAAAATGTCCATTTTCATTTACTTCATATTTTCGGCTAATAGGAATAAATAATATTTAGCTATAATTTACTAGCATCAAACAATATTATCGAATAGTTTATTAGATTATTGTAAAATTTATTTATTAAATGGCAAAAAATTTTGGGTAAGGATGAATCAACGGATTATTAGGTTCTTTGTCTCACTAATGCACTAATAAATAAAAGAAACTAAACCGTTTACCCAACAACCAATAAATGAATCATTTTTCCCGATTTCGACAATAATAAAAATAAAATCTGAAAACGCATCTTTTAATTGTCATTTTGACAACGGAAATTTTTCAAATTCAAGATTTGAGAAGATTTATTGAGTTTATTAAGCATTTCTACTAATTTTGCCAGTTTAAATTACTATTATCATATAAATATTATAACACAGCACCGAAGCAGTGTGACGGCTGTGGAAAATTTGGCAAAAATAGGCCAGAATCGTGATTTTCGGGGTAAGTACACATTTTTAAATTTTCATTGGCGTGGATCTGTGAGTTTTTATACATTTTTTTTTCTACTGAGCAATGTCAGTAGATTAATAAATGTCCATTGTAAAAAAATATTAGATATGGGTTTGGCTCAATATTTAATGTTCCTGTGGTTTTTCTGTTCCTTTAATTATCTACACAAAAATAAACTTATAAATTTAAAAATATATATTTTTAGTTGGCCCAAAATTACTAAGAGAAGAAATTCTTACATTTAAAAATTATATAAGAACGAAATATATGTTTCAACCAGTTAAGCGAAGACTGTAGACGGGAACAATACCTATATAATATTTGTGAATATTGGAAGTGGAAAAGGAGAAATCCCGGGAGAAATGCAGCAAGAAATACCCAAAAAATTCTCAAGTTTCATATAGATTTCAAAAAACGCTAAAACTATTTCTGCAACTTGAACAAATCTTTAATAAATTTAAAGAAAATGCAGCATATTTTAGGCTTAGTTAAATATTTTGTTTTAATATTTATGTAGGTAATAAAATTTGTTAATATAAATTCTAATTTTTTTTAATTTGTACTTGTTTTAATTGTTTGTTGTGTAATAAAATCAAGTATAAGTGGTTAATGGTTCTTTAATTAAGAATACGTTTTCATTTGTTATTTCTTTTTAAACAATATTTAATAATTTTTTCATTTTATTCAAGAAAATGCAAAATAACGGTACCTTTAAACCAATTTCATATAGGTAACCTTCATATACAGTTACAAGCTTCAAAAATTTTATTTATCAATATTATTAATAAATTATTAAAATCCGAAAGGAAGTTTTGGTAATTTTGATTATTTCGTTTTTTGCTATAAATTTATAAACAATATTTTTTTAATTGTAAATTTTGGAACCACGCTATTTGGCCGCTCTATGGAAAGAACTATAATAAAATATTAATTTAAAAAAATGTTATTGCTTGCAACGTACTAGTTAACAAATACCTAGAATTGCTCTCTATAGTTAATGAAATATAATTCCTTTTCTTATCAAAGTAGATCGTTTTTTAATGTCCTGTATATATTTTTAAATAATATTTTTTCGAAAGAACGCCACTGGGCCTCCAGAAATGAAAATTGCTGCGACCAATAGGATTATGGGAAATTTCAAATGAAAATGTATTTTGGCGGGAAAATTTGTTGCCAAACTGTGTAAATTATTTTATAAACAAAGATTTTCTTGTTAATGATAAACAAAAATATATCTTCAATGCAACTGATTTTTGTATATAATAATTTAATGTATATCTACTATTGATAAAGTAGAATTGACATAACTTAAAAATTGTGTCAATTTTATTACAAATTTAATAGACCTTTACAGAAAAATAGATTAAGGAATGTTATGTTATGATAATTTGGCAATATCACAAATTATGTTTGAGCCAAACAATTTGCCTATGTTCTCAAGTAAATGCTGGGTCTAATTATACAGGTCGTTGATAGTACCCTTGTGTGGAAAAGTCTTGATATTCTTCGACTCATTCAATCCATAGAGCTGGATTTAACACTGATTAAGGAATGGTACGAATCAGATTCACTCTATTTCAACATGTCAAAAACAAGTATTGTCTCATTTAACTGTCATGTACCAAATGTGGATATATGTAGTTAATAACAGTAATAAAAACAATAGTAAATGCTTGGGTCTGCATATTGATGAAAGTTTGAAGTATACAACACAGGTCTATTTAGGAAAATATCTCGTGGTTGTTATGGTGTAAGAATTGTTGCGAATGAATTAAGTGGAAGAAATGCGTGAATGGTGTTTTTTGCTCTGGTAGAGTCCCATTTATTGTATGATATATGTGTCTGGGGCTATTGTCTTCTTCTTCTTCTTCGTATGCCCATCCGGGTCGGATGCTGGCGACCATCTGAATGATCCCTGAACAGTCCCGTGGTTGACTTTCCGAACCAGACTCTTAGGTTTTTCAACCATGAGATTCTCCTTCTTCCTGGTCCTCTGCTCCCGTAAACTTTACCTTGTAGGATGCATTGGAGGAGATGGTATCGATCTTCATTGCGCATTATGTGCCCAAGATATTCTAATTTCCTGCATTTAACGGTGTAAAGGACCTCACGTTCCTTTCTCATGCGGCGTAGGATTTCTTCATTGGTCACCCTCTGCGTCCACGCGTCAGCATCCTTCGATACAGCCACATTTCGAAGGCTTCCAGCTTCCTCTCAGTAGCAGCAGTCAGTGTCCAAGCCTCTACTCCGTAGTACAAAACAGAAAAGACGTAGCATCTTAACAACCTGATCTTTAGGTTTATGTTTAAGTCATGGCTCTTGAAGCACTTTGTCATTTTATTGAACACTGCTCTGGCCTTCTCTATCCTGCATCTGATTTCCTGTGAATGGTCCCACTCTTCATTAACACAGGTACCCAGGTATGTGTATTTTTGTACTGTTTCCACACGTTTTCCATTTATAATTAGGTGGCTATCCGGGATATTTCTTTTACTGATGATCATAATTTGGTTTTGTCTACATTTATATCAAGACCATATTGCTGACTGATCAGTGTGATTTGTGTCATCAGGTTTTGCAGATCGTCTAGGTTATCTGTGAACACGACGGTGTCATCTGCATATCTTATGTTGTTCAGCCTCTGTTCATTCAGGTTCACCCCTGCCTCACTATCCTCCAGTGCCTCACGAAAGATGTACTCGGAGTATATGTTGAACAACAGTGGAGACAATATGCAACCCTGTCGAACTCCTCTAGCACTTCTGACTGGCTCGGTGTGGCTGTCCTGTACTCGGACGGTGGCCTTCTGATTCCAATACAGGTTCGCGATGATCCTAAGGTCTTTGTAGACGTGATTTATTTCAGTCAATATTTGTGTTACAGAAGCGGGCTGTTCGATATGTATGTAAGCTAAGGACGAGAGAGCACTGCCAAGCCCTATTTATAAATCGGGGTGTGTTTGTTTGTGTTGGAGACTGCATGCTTAATTCATAAGTCTGTTCTACGTTCGTAGACCAATGACTACTCTCCCGGGACAGTATAATACCAGAAGCTCAGGTAAACTTACACTGGTTAAACAATCAATATTTTATGAGAGTAGGAAAATTTATAATCATGTTTCGCAATCGGTAAGAGAACATCAATGACTCAAGCTTTAAAGAAAATTATTTAAGGCGCTACTGTTGACAAAAGCGTTCAATACGTTGGAGGAATACTACAACTATATATTTTACGGTTTTTGTCTTTTTATAGCTGTGTAATCGTATAGACATATATTTGTAGTTATTTTAAGTTAACAAACTTTGTCAACACGATTGAATGTTCTTCAAACAATAAAGTATATCAAAGTACAGTATTAAAGCATAGTTAAACCTATTCCAAAGAATAAAACACCGATTTTTTGCTATAATGCTAAATTAAGCATATTATCGGTAACAATCCTATAATCCATTTAGTAATAGGTTAAACTTCCTCTAGCGGCAAATTGAGAAACTAAAAAATAATTTCCAGCGATTTTTCTTGGTCGATTTTGTAATGATTTTTTTTTATTTCAAAGCGCTGTGACAGACGGTTCTTGAGATATGGCCGGCGTCCATTTTTGGCCATCCGTTACAAGTCGAGAGTCACTCGGCCTACGACGTCGTGCTCAAGTTAATTAATTAAATATTATTTATTCATTTTATATTACGTAATTTTAACTGTTTGCTCAATAAAGCTTAACATATCAAAAGCCCAAGTTTATTACGTAGTTTTCCTTCAATTCTGTCAATCAAATGCTTTATTGAATTGAGAATGAAGCAGATGCGAATGCAATAAAAACTAGTTGTTTATGCCCAATTATATAAAGTCCTCTTAAACCTAGGTTTAAACCGAAAAATAATTTTATAATCGTAGAAATGTCAGAAACGGTCGATTTATAATGCGAATATGACAACACAGTTCAATTTAAGAGTAATCAACCTAGTCTTGTTTTTATGTTTGTTACATTATATTAAGTTATGACCAGGCAAATTACTTTTAAATGACCAATTCTTCGATTTAAATTGGACCTCGGTTTAAGGGCCGCTTTTACAATGTGAAGTTAACTATAAACCATGGATTACTAAAAAATAAATGACTTTTACAATCTATGGTTATCTTCAAACTGCTTAAACCTAAGATTAACCCTAACCTGTAGATGAAGTACTTTTAAGTTAAGTCATACCCAAGGTTTAAACTACGAATTTGTCAGCATTGTCATAAGCTTAAATATGCATCTTGGTTGTTTTCTTTCCACGAGAGAGTGCCGTTTTTGTTGCATTCTATTATATTTTTATGCAGTTTTACTATATCCAAATGTAGTGTAACTTCATGTTCTGCAAAATTTGGTGCTCTTATCTTATCTTCCATTGCTATTACTATTCCTTACAGAACACTAACAAACGAAGGACAGGAAAATTAAGTTTCAATGTACGGTTTAGATACGAATAAAAATTGTAGGTTAGGAAATTAACTGCACTGAAGTTAGGTATAAGTAATGGCACAGAGTATATGGCGGTCGGTGCTGTCGCTTGACATAAAAGATAACAAAACATTGTAAAACCGAAAATTTTAAAGTGAATGATAAACTAAAGATTAATCCCTGGTTTAAACTGCAAAATAATCCTTAAATTAACTATATATTGTAAAAGCGGCCCTAAGTCATAGATGTTCTTTGCCCAATTTTATAAAGTCGATTTAAACCAAGGTCCCGTTTAAATCGAGGAAATGTCAAAAATTTTGGCGTTTCAACATAAAGACGGTTTTATGAGTTAAATAGGTAATTTTTGCTTTTAGAACTTTATATACTTATAAAAAAATTACGGACACCCCGTGGGAAATAATATGGTGATTACTTAATTTTTCTGGCATAAGCCCGCTTCAAAATATTTTTATTGGATTACTTTTTAGATTAGTTTCCTTTTTTGGTATTATGTATAAAAATTTTAAAGAACTTTGGCAATATTATCATGACGTTGATTAATATTTGATATGATGAACTATAGTTTTTGTCAGCGATGGCTTAAAAATATCAAAAATAAAATCACAGAAAATCTTATATTATTTTTTGAAAATGAGGTTACTGGATGAAAATGACAAATAATTTATCAGTTATTTCCCGTCAAGTGAATATAGTTGTTATCTGTGTTTTAATATGCGTCCAATACGCTAATATCTAAACCAACTCGTATCATTGAAAATTTTTAAAAGGTTTGCGACTACTTATTACTTTTATATTTTAAATCCATGGTTAAGTTATTAGATTTATCTGGTAAAATTGCCTAAACAAAAAATCGACCAGAGCCGTACCGTTAAGGGAAAAATTAAGGTTTAAGGAAAAAATTAAGATACATAACTTAAATTTCGCATTTAGACTAACTTTTTGACAACATTTCTATATCAAGTTTTGCTGTTGTTTTCATAATTAAGGTATTCTACTTGTAAGGTGATTTCGAAAAAATTGCATTTGAAGACAACAGGGAAAAAACGTGCAATGTCGATTTTAACTAGTTTTGAGATATCGCGATTTTAAACTTTGAAACAAAACGAGTTGAAATCGGGTAAAGATATATACATTTTTTTACAAAATATGAGACCAGAAAATTGTTGTCCTGTATTTTTGGTTTAAAATAAGTGAAAAACTTTTTACTTTGTACCTAAGTTTATTGAAAAACGAACAAAAATACGTAAAGTACAGGGGAAAACAATACAACTCGGAATGTTTCTTGTAATATTGAAGCACAAATAGTAGTTAGCTATCTTCTAGTTTGGGGTTTCATTGTTTTTTAGTTTTGGTGAAAGTCTTGGTCGAGGCTTTGATCAAAGTTTTGGTCGAAGTCTTCATAGAGGCTTTGGGCGAAGTCTTGATCGAGGTTATTGCAGAAGTCTTAGCAGCTGCCTTGAACAAAGTCTTAACTAATTCTCTTTTTGGCAATTTTTCATAATATTGATGAACAGAGTAGTCGCAAAATTCTATCAGCTCCTGAAGATGTTTGTATTTTTTCAGTGTAATCGATAATCGCTCTGTAATAATAACAATAATTCTTTTGTGCTTATGCAAGCCATACAAGCTCTCTCTCTCTGGCCGAAAGCGGTGGCCCTCGAATTTGACGTCGGGGTCCTCGGGTTGGAAGAGTCATTATGGAACTTGTCCAATGTCCATTATATGAGTCGCGATGAAATATCATACGAGGATGATTGGCAGAAACCTTTAATTCTCGAATTGGTCTGGAGATAAATGGGCACTTTTTGGTGTATTTGAAAGAGAGAAAACTATTCCAGTCCCGAACCATGCTGTCATCGACCTCTTCAATTTTAAAAGGAGCTGGTTTGCATCTGGCTACCCTAAAAACTTCTATCCAGTCCTTTGGATGCTGTGTTTTGGCCTTTCACTCAAGCAATTTATTAGAATATTCATACACGCGTTTCCTGACTTAGCACGTTCCTTCCCTGTTACGCGCTGACTACACACGTTTTTTGCCAGTACAAAGAAATTTTCAATGCAAATATCTCTTGACACCGAGCGTGTTTAACCGATATATTTGTGCCACGCCAAACTACGGGTATTTATCTACTATTTACCAGTGTTAGTCAAAAATAGCAAAAAAAGTGACTTTGCACGTTTTTTCCCTGTTGTCTTCATTTGCTTCCTTACTATTAGATACAGGTAATATCTAAAATATGCATTTATAGTTTTTAGGAATGCATCAACTTTTATCCGGAATAAAATTATCTGCAAAATTGGTAATAAGAATATTTCCCATTTGTTGCACACTTAATCGACCACACTGTATGTACTAAATCTAAAATGAAAATTTAGTGAAACAGCCCATTGGTAGTAATAGGATCACCTCGATAATCTGCTATACTAAATACATGCAAAAGAAAGCTTAAACAAGTTAAGGAAAACACCATGCAAAAGGCTAAAGCAGTGGCGGCTCGTCAGGTGAAGTAGGTGAAGGGGCTCTTCGCCAAAATATATTAAACCAGGATGAACGTTTTTCGACAATATTAATTATTAATGTACCAATACAGCTATCATTTTAGCCCTAATAATTATGTTCGAATAAATAATATTAATTTAATCCGAATGTAGCTATGCATAATAGGGCCACGGTTAACTCCGATGGACAATAAATTATAAACACTCGTGAATTTTGGCGCGCCTCAGCCGACCGTGTCTGTTAGTTCAAAGCAAGTGAAGACCCAACGCCCAACATGGCTTTGATATTCACCGTTGCTATGGTTACAAGCAGCATGAAACAATTTGCATTATGATGAAGGGCAATTTAAAAACAGATCATTCGTATGCACCATTGTTTAAGCATTGGTTCGCCTAACCTTAAGGTATTTATTTTAATAGTTATGTTTTTTTACTTGATTTACTGTATGATTAAAAAGTTTTGTTTTTATTTTTCAGTTAATTCAGTAGTGCGTACGAACCTACTTAGTTGTGTGTTTTAAAAATGAACTCAATTATTGACATAGTTTATAATTTGTTAGAAACTCCATTCAGTCGTTGGACAAATAAGGATAAGAGAGACGTTTTGCTAAACGGGTTTTTAGTCAATGTATGTTTAAGTGCCCGCACTATACCTAGCTCTTCACCTTTTTTTAAGACCGCGAGCCGCCACTGGGATAAAGCTAATTAAAAATGAAACCTGGACAAAATAAGTTTGGTTTAAACTTTAATAACGGAAAAACTATCGGAACTTACCATCCAAAAAAGCGTTTCGTTGGCGAAATTCGAATACGTATCGATCGTTGAAAGGACGCTAAATATTAGGCATACTAACACCAGCATAAATCTGAAATGAAAAAAAAAATCGTTATTTTTTTCAATCTGCCAAATATAGCTTTTAAGCGAGTTCTCTTTATAACATGTGTACTGGTTAATTTTGTTTAATTTTCTAACATTGTTACACATAATAACAAAAGAGCTTTTCCAAAATATCGTCTGTGGAGGCAGTCCCTCAAGAGAATGCGCCGAATAAACTGATCTACTTTAAATTAATATATATCCATATATATTGGCGCGAAACTCTTGCTAAGGATTACTTGCAACCTAGGTTTAAACCAAAGAACAATTCTAAAATCATAGAATTGTCAGAAGTATTCGATATGTAATGTGGAATTGTTAGCAAAGTTCAATTTAAGAGGGATCAACCTGGTCATAACTTGTTATGTTATATTGCATTATATTAGGAGGACATTTGTATCCTTTCTTTTTTTGTTTAGATGTTAGATAGTTTTTGCATCCAACCATTTTAGAAAAATATAAATAATTTACCAGTTGTACGTACCGTTGAGGACACTCATCATGTATTTTAATTGTTTTCTGTCAGTTATTTTATAAAATGTAACTTTTATCTGTGTTTTAAGTATTAATTAATTTTTATTGACCAAAGTGCGCCCTACTTTGTTTCTGTGTTTTTAGACCTTATTGCCTTTAAGTTATTATTTTCATATTGTATAACACATACCTTGTTCCTTACAGCATGTCCTGATAAAGGCCTTTTTGGCCGAAACGCTTATACACTAGTCTTTATTTTAATAAATGTAAGAAGGAAGATAGGGCTTTTTTTCCAAACCCCTTATTTACAATGTCCCTTCTGGAGAGTAGTTACGACTTCGTTATACAGGGTGTTTCATTTAAAAAACTTGAGAAAAATGAATTTTAAATGTGTTGGTGAACACCCTGAATAAAATAGATAAACACTATTAAATTCATAATATCTCTAGATACCTTGTCATAAATCTCACCTAATTCCATGATTTAAAAAATGATTTTTTTTTTAATTTTTTTTTTCAGGACCGTAAACCTTTATTTTTTAGTTTTTAATTTATTACTCTTAAACTACCAAAGCAAAATTATAACAATTTTGGACAATTATAAAGGACTCTAATACGAACCTAAATATGCAATAAAGTACGGGATATTCAGTTTAAAAAAATACAACTCTTTGTTATCACCCATTTTTTTTGCCACTCTGTATATGGAAAAATATGTTCCTGAAATACAGTATAAGTATTCATATGAATGCAATTAAAAACTTAATTCGTATAGGAGCTATAAAAGCCTGATGCACTATTGCAGCACCCTGTATATTATAGATTTGTTAAGCCTAAAACGAAAAATATGAGCAAGAATGATTAATATTTTTAAACAACATAATAACGCCTATTTAAACAAAGAATGATCTTTTATATGATTGGTTTATTATTAAGAAAAATATTTCAGATTAAATTTGACCTACTGAACTGGGAACTTCTTGAAACAACCGGTATCACTCTTTATGTCATCTGTGGTTGTCAAATATTGAATGCAGAGTTTTATTATAAATCACTCTATATTCTTAGTTTTGGCTTAGAACATCTGCAATACTTCAATTAGTTTCTGGCAATAATATTCCAATAAAATATTAGCTAGATATACCGATAGTTAATAGATTGATATTTTTCTTACATTTCTAGAAATAGATAGAAATCGCTTGCCATTTATTTTCACAGAATCCTGACCGATTCTTTATTATCCTGTATTTAGCAAAATCCTTAACTTAAAAAAAAATTCGGGTTAATCTTCCTGAAAAACTTTAAAGATGCGTGATAAAGCGTTCAATTTTTCCGCTTTCATGTAGGCCTTTTTGGTTGGCCCTTCCTTTATTAAATTTTTGCGCAATTTTACTTTCCCCTGTTTCTTTTCACATGATTATTTCCCAGAAGTC
Organism: Polydrusus cervinus; assembly: GCA_935413205.1. Taxonomy (NCBI): domain Eukaryota; kingdom Metazoa; phylum Arthropoda; class Insecta; order Coleoptera; family Curculionidae; genus Polydrusus; species Polydrusus cervinus. Next base: position 53,666,084 of record OW284514.1, read on the forward strand.
CAAAAAATCTTATTTCTATTTTAAGCCTGATTTGTATATCAACAAAGCGCAGCAACTTAAAGCGATTTTGGGGCAGTTGTAGTTAAGACGGAAGAAATTTAATACGGATTCGAGTAATGATAATGATTTCTCGTTATACCGTGCGATGGTAAAGGTTTGAACAAAGTTATTACAAGAACTCGTTGTTTTTTTTTCTACCAAAAATCGCTCGTATTAGTACATTTTTTTTCTGTAAGATCATTTCAATTAATCTAAATAACAACTTAGGCAAGGGCCTGTCGACATATTAAGCACCGGTTCCCGCAGATCACCGAAGTTAAGCTGTGTCGAGCGCGGTTAGTACTTGGGCGGGTGACCGCTTGGGAACACGGCGTGCTCTTGTCTCAGGGAAGAGTGTAAAATGAATCGACACCTAGCCATCCTATTCACGCCGGACAGGCCGGATGAGATCGGATATCTCGTAGGATGAAGGTGCCGTTTCACACTCCCCAGTCGGTAGACCACATCTGTGGTCGATGACCGGTTCAAGATTGTCGGCGAACCGTAAAAAAAACTAACAACTTCTAAATTAACTTTTATTTCCTTTTAAATTTTAATGTTATTTCGCCAATATACTATTATATAATATAAATTAAATTGCATTTTTTAAACAATTGATTTAATTTAGATAACATATTTTAGGACCACACCCTCTTTCTAAAATTGTCCTCAATTTGTTTCTAAACTCTTGTGCATTAAAGTCATAAATGTACCAAAGCCGAGCCGCCAGGCGATTTATGGGAGCCTGCGAGTCCTGGTAATACTTACTTTTTGGTTGTGTAACGTACAATATTTGTTTTACAATCAACACAAGATCAGTGTCGTACGAGATAATTTTGATGGTATCTGACTATATTGGTATAGTTTTTTTTTATACAAAAAACTATGTAGTCAGGAAAATAATTTTTAATCGTCACTATAATAAATTTAATTTAATACATAAGTTTTTGATAATATCAATTTTTGAATTGTTATGTTTAAAGTACAATTTTGTGTGTTATTGAATTGTAGACACGATGAACAATTTTTTTATGCATCTTTGGTTGTTTGCGATATTATATCCATTTTTGATCCTCCTGCTTCCTGAACTTCACTGGCTATGGATGCAAACCTACTGGTTGAAGAGAGCATTTTCTTTTATTATAAAATAGAAATAACCTACGATGTGGGACATTATACGGACTTAAAGAAATATATTTTAAATATACATTTAAGTTTCGTTCGTCAACAACTGTAAATAACCTGAGATTATTTGTTTTCGGATTTGGAATTTTTACCGGCAGCATCGATTTATTATATTCAACAAGGTCAATTGTCATATAGCTAATTCTGTACAGCGAAAAGCCCCAGCCAAACCCAATATTAGTAAAGGCTAAAAAAATTATAATTAATTATATAATATAAAATATATAATTTTTTTTTCATTATTATAAAATATAAAGAGAGGGAAAATTTAAAAAATAACTCATGTTATGTATTTAAGTACTTACTTTGATTAAAAGATATTTATTATCAGAAGATTCTAGAAGGAATTTTTCAATGTCTTCTCTGGTAAGTACGCTCGATCTTTTTTTAATGAATGCCATTAGTTTATAATATTTGTTTATATCGACATTTTCTTTTAATTTTAACATAAATTTGATCATTGACTATAAGCTCCATAGTGTAGATGATTTCAACTTTTCGGATTCCTTGTTTAGTAAAGTAGACTAACAAAACATCCGCCGAAACATTCCGTGCATTCTTTTCTCTACACAAATTTTTAAAAACGCTAAACGTTTTTTCAAAGTTCTCTCTAGACTTATGCGGCAACAAATCATATGTAGCTTTAGCAGCCGCCTTAGTTATTTTAACTCGAATTTCATTTTCTTACCAACCAAATTAATTTCCATGTCTAACGTCTAAAGTCTTCAGCATAATTTTAATAAACCACAAACATATTATTTTGTTTAACTATGTTTATTTTTGAAAGTCATGTCGTACCTGACAGTTCGTTGCTATGGAAGCAAAAAAACATAAGCATGTTAAAGCCTACTTATTATTACTTATATAAATTGGTTTGCTTAATTTCCTCAAACGGAAAACGGAAAGCAAAAAGAGGAACCAGAAAAGTAATTCTTTCTACTCCCACATGGAAATTAGCTGTGTTATTAATACTAAAGTGATTGGTAAAGTGTGCTATTCCGGTTAACTAAACGGATATGATTTCATATCCATCCTAGTTAGGATATGAACCTGACTGATTATAAAGAAACCAAATTTACATGTTATAAGTAAGTAATTTTCTGACACTTGACAGAAGTCAGGTTGAGAATAATATATACTTCAAAAATATGCAAATCCTTTAGAGAAAATGTGTGAGCCCGGAGGCGAAAAATTTTTTGGGTGCCACGCCCCTTTTTTGGGCGTTTTAATGATATCCGATATCGATATTTAGTCAATAATATAACATAAAGCCCCTGGGCCTCCCACGCCTTAAAATTTTTATGTAATTTATATATTATTTTATTAAAAGTACTGTTTTTTACCAGAGTAGAGCCCAAGATTACTTTTACAAACAAAATAAGTAGAAATTTACTTTTAAAATAATGGTTTATTTCTCATTTTTGTAGCGTATCCTAAAAGAATATAATAAGAATATAATAAGATAATAATTTATATAAGAATATAATTTAGGGTGGGCTGTGCAATTTTTTATTGATACATTGAGCTCATTAAAAATAGCAAATATATCAGTTAAATACGCTAGTTTAGCTATCCAGTTGAGATCTTCAAATACCGCTGCTAAAGTAGGTTTTTTGTCTAAAAGGAATAAATAAAGTTCGTTCTTCAGTTCTAGTACGCTGGATACAAGGATTTTGCCCCTTGACAACCAACGTACTTCGGCATGCAATAGTAATTGTGCATGTTCAGCTCCCATATCTTGACACAGGGCAGCAAACAACCGTGAGTTCAAAGCGTTTGCTCTTACATAGTTGATTATTTTAACTACTTCCCCAAGAACGTTATTTAACTCTGTCGACATTTTTTTTGTAGCAAGATTTTCTCTATGAATAAAACAGTGTGTGGATTTGCAATAGGGTGCGACAGCTTTAATCTGTGAAACTACACCGGAGTGTCTCCCCGTCATTGCGGCTGCACCATCGGTAGATACGCCTACACAAAATTGCCAGTCCAGGCCATATTTTTTAACAATAAAGTTATTCACCATCTTGAATATTTCTGAGCTAGTAGTGTTGGTCAGAAGTGACGCAGAAAAAAAGAATTCTTCTTTCATATCATCTTTATATTCATAGCGCACATACACTGCCAAAATGGCCAGATTGGTCACATCAGTTGACTCGTCTAGCTGCAATGAGAAAAACTGAGCTACTTTTAGCTGCTCTATCAGTTGTTCTTCTAGGTCGATGTAAATGTCGTGAATTCTTCGAGCTACCGTATCATTGGACAGTGGAATATTGGCAACTTTTTTAGCGGACAATTCACCCAACATTTCGAGACACACATCTTGAATACAGCCCTTCACAAGGTTCTCACATATATTGTATGGTTTTTTTGCGGACCAGCTACTATCGGCTCGCGGACCAGCACTGGTCCGCGGACCACAGTTTGAGTAGCACTGGTATAGAGTCTGTCAGACTCCGTGTCCGTAGTTAAAGGTTAAATATATTTTTAATTTTTAGTATGAAGTGCGAAAATTAAGTAGTAGAAAATATACTGTACAACTCGAGTGGATTGTCCATATTGTGCTCGAAAGTTTGACAATTTACCTCCTCGTGCGATATAGATATCATATCCACTCATATTATACAAACTACTATACCGGTCCCTTTTTCATTACTTTATGGTCTAGCCCGACCAAGTGATATTTTACGATTAAAAAATTACCTAGAAAGTGCTTGCTTTCCGGTCGATTGAATTTTTTTTTATTGCCATCGGCGGACACAGGTACAACATGCACGATTCGGTGAAAATGCACGGTTTGGTCATGATGACTCATACACTACTGTTTGCTCTTAAACATTAAATCATATTTTGACTTTGACTAGATACTAATTTTTATACAATATCAACGAACATTGAATAAAAAATGTATTTTCAAATTTTTAAATATTTAGGAGTATTTTCGAAATATATCTGTTAAGAAAAACGAGACAATTACAATTGCAGCATAGAATATCCAGAATCTATATCACAGTGCTCATTAAATTTAATAAGTAGACAATGTTTTACTATTTATGCAGTAACGTCGTTTATCATAATGCAGTTTTTTGTGGCCATTTTCTTTGTCTGTCTGTTTCTAATTAAAACTGTTTTAAGTTTACGAGTCTACTTAGCTGAAAATTTAATTAGTTCTGTCAAAGCAAGAGGATTATATATATGGAGTAGGTTGCAGGGGAGTTTTGGATTATTCACCTTAACCAAGCAACATTTGTTAGTGTTTATCGCACCAGCGAGTTTGTAAATTCGGTTAGCGGCATTTTATTGGTGGCCACAAACTGGCTATTGTCTTAATCTCGTATTTATTTCTCGAAATAAAAACGTTTTTGCTTTGTACCATATGGTACTTAATTTTTAAATATAATTTATAATTAAAGTTGTTTGCGATGTATATTGAATAGGTCAAATTACAATTTGGAGACGTTTGTCAATTCCTTGTATCCTGTATAATATATAATTATTTACGCATAAGTAATGAATTAATAATTAACAGTTGCACCTTTTAGCATCAAAACTATTTTAAGATTTAACCAAAATTCAGTGTAATCGTAACAACTTTACATAATATGATACACCCTTCCTTGTACACACTCACAACCTAGTCTCACACGACTCGCATATCTTTAATTTTGTAAATAAATAATTTTTAAAACCTTAAAAAATAAATGTAATATGCTTCTTTAAAAAGTTTAAATATTTAAAATTCTGCACTTAACCTTTTGTTATACGGGGTTGAAGAAATGACATGTTATTCAAAATTTCATAATATAAACCAACTGGAAAAGTTGCCCAAATCAATGAATATAATATTTTGTTTTCCTTATACTGACAGCTGATTGACAAAGGTGTGCTGTGTGTTTTCTTTATTGTGCACACGACATATTAAAAACCACTTATGTTTTAAAATGCTTCTAGTCGTCTAACTTAATGCAATGATTTTTAGATAATAATAATAGTAGTTTGTAAAACAAACATGAATATGATCTCTATATCTCGCAAGGAAGTAAATTGAACACGTTTCCGTAGGCGAAGTGCTCAAGATGCCCAAATATACATTTTCATTTAAATAAAACGCCTTTTTTTTTAATGACGTTAAATCCGCTATAGGTATCTTACTTAATTTCAGGAAAAGTTGTCTTACAATACAACGTTGCCAATATATGATTTATTAAAAATAATTTTTGGGGCAAAGAAGTTTATAATAAAATGGCTAGATTTTTACTATTTTTTAAAGTTTATAGCCAAAATCTAGTTTACCTTTGCATCTATAATCACTAAACTCTTAATAGAATTGGCATAAATAATATAGGATGTTGATTTTGATCCAAACTTGGATAATTTTTATGTCAGTTTTTATTATTTTTTGAAATAAAACACCCTAAATTTAATTATTTTGTTGAAAGTAGCTTTAGTTTTCCTTTAATTAGATGTCAGTTAGTGGTAATTGATTTTAAGCAATATCTAAAGTAATAACGATTTTCTAAAAAATTATTAAAAACAAACAATTCTGCAGATACAGGTGTTTTAATAGATTATTAATGGCATTAGAAGTATTTTGTTTCAAGACCATCTAGACTAGAATATGCCTGTGCATACCTGTGCATTAGGCCCACTAGCTGTGCATATAAAGACTTGTTTTTTAAATACGTTGCTTGAAAATATCGATTACTTTGGAAATTACTTGAAATAAAGTACTACATACTAATATTAAAGTAAAGGAAATTTACAGCTACTTTGAACGAGATAATTAAATGCAGGGTTTTAATTTTTTTTAAACTGAAAACTGAAATAGAAAGTATATAAGTTTGGTACAAAAAAAGACCGTTTATTAGTTGTTGGGAGTTTAGTAATTCTACATGCAAAGATATTCTTTGCCCGAATTTTGGTAAGAAATATTTTAATAATGGTATAAAACTAGTCAAATTAAAAAAGAACTTCTTTTTCCATAAAAAATATTTAAAAAATCATACATTGGCAATTTTCATTGCAATCTTTTATTCAAATAAAGAAGAGGCTTTATTACCATAAAGAAAGTATATGGCGTTTTATTTAAAGAAATGCATACACCATGCATTTTTGAAACACCCAGTAAATTTAATTTTTTTCAAAAGATCCGCTTATTAACTGTTTCATTTTTTGTATTTACAGTTTTCTGTTAAAATTGACCGCTAACCAGATATCGTCTACCGGCACATTAAATGGACATGAACCCTGTATTTCTGGCAAGAGATAATTCCTATGAATACATTTTAGTTTCTATTGACAATATCTTTTTATTGGATATAGCTCGAAATAAACGTTTTGATAACAATTTTAGAAGTTATGATGAGCACTTTTGAATTAGCTTCAATATTGTAAGACATGACTTGCACTTTTTTATCAATGTTAGAATATTGCAAGACATGACCTGCCCCTTACTTTTAAAAATATATTCTTTTAAATTCGGGGAAAAAATATAAGAAAATATAATAAAAACCAAAGTAACACTAGGCTAATATTGGTCTTTAGTTATTTGGTGTAGATAAAATTTAATCAAAATGTAAATATAATGATAACTCTAGAATTGATAAAGATGGCTGAACACGGCAATAGTATAATATTTACGAGTGGAAATAGTAGTTAATTGTAATTTTTTCCGCAAGTAGTCTATTAACCTATTTTATCAAGATATCTTCATAAATAAAATTCTGACGTACCATTCCTTTGTTACGACCTATACATGTTTTCTCTGTGACTAAATAAAAACAATTCGGAAGCAATGACCTATATTCTCCTCTGATATACAAGTCAACAAAAAATGTAAGTAATTTTGATTTAACAATTTCACAGTTAAATTTTTGTTTGGTTGAGGGGGCACGACAAATCAGTAAATAATGATTATGAATATGTATAGAAAGTTTTTAAATATCACTCTCATTCCAGTTCCTCTCTATTAAAATAGAGACCACTCTTTCCAGCATACCAATGTATTATTTGCAACTGCCAAAGATGGTAAACATAAATAATTGTATATTATTAACCAACGTTTAAACAGATATCATTATTGCCCGAGCATCGAGTTTAAATCTCAAGAAGCAAAACGACGAGAAATTTAAGACACGAGGGCTATAATAGTAAGGCTTTTTAAACCATGGTTAATATAATTTCTTTTCACCACTAACACATTTACAAGATTTTATATTATTAATAATTATAAAAAAATGTAGGTATATATTTAAATGATTGCTTGTGTAACTTTCTCAATTAAGTTACCTGTGTTTTGGAATTTGCATTAGCATTTTACTTCATTTCAACTCAAGACTTTATAACATGTGATTAAGTAGCATTTAAAAAAGTCCACAAGCATTTAAACAGAAACTGAAACGAACATACGAACGATGATGTAAACTAAATTTGCGAAAGGCGAGGTTTCACGTCGTTTGTTCTCGATTTCGGCAAAGCTACCTAGAGATACACCGACGTAATTTAACCAGTAAATTTTCCCCATGGGCTTTCGGCAAATTTGGTCTGGTTTTGAGAGTACTTAACCAATATTTTAGATGGTAATTAAAAAAAAATAAGGTATGGCGTGTTTTGCTAGGATATCCAATGAATTATACATTAGGGTTTAATTATTGAATCAATTCCTTCACACCCTGTATTGAAAGCTAAATTTATAAAAAAAAGAATTGTTTCATTGTAAGCTAAAACTTTTTAGTCCCCCTCATATATTCCCACAATAAATACCTCTAACCACATACACTGCCAACATAAAAGACCAAATAAAACGCATACTTTTACTATTATAGCTAAAATCGATACACAATTCCATAGTGGAGAAATTGTATAGGATATTTTTAAATATCAATTTACTGCATCGCATCGTTCGAATCTGGCACATACAAAATAGAATATTATTTAAATCAGAGTTTATTGTTTGCAAATGACGTAGGTTGCAATACAAAAGGATTTGTTTTAAAAATTGACTCCAGGTTTTTTCTAGAAATAAGGAAAATAATTATTCTAAAATAACAAAAACCTTTAATTTAAATTGAATAATACCGCCTACAAAGAGTGTTAAAAAAGCAGAGGCGGATTATAGTACAAGCCGAAAAAACCTAGGCTTGTAGCGCCAAATCTGAAAGAGGCGCCATTTTTTCCACCGCCAAGACTCCAAGAGAGACTAAGATAACCAAACAAGATATAAAAGTAAGCGATTTGAACCGTGGTTAGAAAAAAACCGCGGTTGATTAACCAGTTAATTTTTAGCTAACACCACCCATGTATATCATCCTGTAATAATTATTGTAGCTTATTTTCCCAGACTACTACGCTTCGCATCGCGACATAGGCATCTCTTTGGCAGCGGGCGGCGCCGTGGCTACGCTAGGGGGGCCAGAGGTGGTCCGGGCCATCCCAAAAGTTTTTTCGGATCCCCTAAAATAAATTTAATCTTAAGAAGCTCTTGAAAAAGTTATTCACTTACTTTATGTTACCAATACATAATATAGGTAGTTGTAATATACAAAGTCAATTCTTGAGCTTTATTAACGAACCTATTTTGCCCCCCCCCTCCCCCTCCCCCAAAATTTCTTGCCCCTTCCTGGCCACCCCTGTAGCAAAAAGCTGGCGTCGCCACTGGGGCGGCGGCGAACGTGCAGCGCAAGTGTGAATGTATTCGTTTAAAAAAAAAACAATAAAATATTTATCTGGCGATTATAGTATTAAATCAACAAAATTTGTTTAAATAGTAAAAATACTCCAGATGTCGTCAGCCTAGTTGGAATGTTTTGACTTTTTGACGCTGCGTTAATGAAATTTATACTTTAGATTGCGCCCCCTCCCCCCTAGAGCTCTAACGAAACTATATAATATTTATAGTTCTATAAAAAAATATATCTTTTTGTTTTTCTTAACTTTTTTTATTGGTGTGTATAAGTGCCTTTGGCTACATCACTTCTCTACCAAGCAGGTGTGCAACCTTTCAAATTTCGAATTAAGCCCCCAAATCCCTACTGAAAGTTGACACAATAATTTTTTTGGCGATAGCGGTCAAAACTCACAGATTAAAAAAGTTTTTTAAAGTCTGGCATATTGCCGCCGATTAAGCTTTACGGTTATTTAAACCAAAATAAAGGGTGTGGCACGCAAAAAAGCGCGGCACAAAAATAATTGCTCAATTCCCTTTTGCTCCCCCCCCCCCCCCCCCCCGAACAAATCCTAAATCCGCCACTGTAGAAGGGGGGCAAAAAAATATCCCAGGGCTTTGGGCGCTTCCAAGTGTTAATACGCCTCTGGTTAAAAAAATGGCTTATTAAACTTAATTGGGTGTCGTAGAGAAACACTTCATACTTTTTTTTTGACATTTAAAGAATTAGATAAAGATTGTAAAACCACAAAATGTCTTACTCTTCAAGTGGTAGTAACATTTACAAAATAATTTCGAACCACCTGCAAGTTCCTTATACTATAAGGTTGTATTTCATCTAACACTGTTAGATATTAAAATATAAATCCGATTGCATCATAGTACTACCAAGAAGTTAAGACTTTACCCACCTGCAGATCGGTCTTAAACTGTTTCCTTCTCGTCAGTAAAAGGCATGTGTGCAGGTGGTTAAAGCCATTTTTACGAGAAACGGTTCTAATTTGTTGACTGCAATAAAATGGGTGCTAAGTGCAGTCGTGAATACAGGATTATAATGATTTCTATATAAGGTTTAATTAAAATAAGATAATTTTATATGTTTAGAAATTCCCATATTACTTTGAAAAATAAAATGTCCGTCTTTATGTCTTACGAGAAGTGTTCGGTTGTATTGAAATATAATTAATTTTTAATGTCATACAGCACATGTGGCACAAATTAAGATCAATGATTAGGTCAGAAAATACTCTCCGACTTAAGTTATAGTGTTGTAGACTTAATTAAAAAATAAATTAATAAAATCTTTATTCGGAAGTTTCAATAAAATAATATAATATTAAAAATATATAAATATTATAATAAAAAATATAATAAAAATATGGTGGGTAGATATTTCCCCAGGGAGTTACAAAAATTCAATCCATTATGTAATTATTGTTGAAAGTACTTATGTTACTCTACATCAGTGGTCGCCAACCTGTCGATCGCGAGCTACCGGTAGCTCGCGGAGGCAATTCTGGTAGCTCTCACAACGATTTTAATTTAAAAAATACAAACTGCAAAAATCAGAGAAGCTTCCGAAAATTCCACAAAAAAATCTAATTGTCGTTACTTTTTTGTTGTTATTATTAACTATTTTTAAATCCTACTTGACATGCCGTTGTGGCTGGATAAAAGTTTGTGTTTATTTTTCAAACACCTTCGTTTGGTAGGTAGGAATGTAGCTATGAACAAGTAGGTACGTACTAGTAATATTAGTTATTTTGTTATTAGTTTATTATTAGTTTATTATTAGTTTATTACTAGTACCTATGTATTATGTATTACCAGTTAAATAGTAAAATAAATACATATAATGATAAATTAACTGTGGATTATTTCTTTTACGTTGCGTTACGTGGCTTCCGTGTGGGTAGCTCGCTGTTTATTCCAAAATTAACAAAGTAGCTCAACACATTGAAGAGGTTGGCGACCACTGCTCTACATGATACAATTAAACCGATTATAATTAATTTAAATGAGTATAGCGGCAGCAAAACAGATCTAGATATAGTATACATGTAAATATATATAAGTAGTATTTAAAAATTTATAATATTTAGTTTTTTTCTCATTTCATTAAATTAATACATTAAATTGTACATTATGGAAGTATAATTACTTAATTTTCTTGGTCTGACCCTTAATTCCACATGCATCCTTTATTTATTAATTGTCAAAGTCTTGTCCACAGAATAGGATAGACCCTTCAGTTTTATTGCAGTTAACAGGTCAAAACCCTTTATTGTGAAAATAACTACACATCCTACCAACAGTAGATAAAGTCTTCACTTTTTGGTAGTACTATGCAATTTGATTTGTATTTTGCTATCTAACAGTGTTGGACGAAAGATACAGCTTGTGATATATCATTTGAAAGCATGGTCATAAATAATTTTGGCGCGATTCTGTCAAGCTATTTTAAAATGGTCACTATTTAAAGTTTTAAAAAAATCTATTTCAATAATCAATGATAAATCATTGATGTTTTTCTTAACTTTCAAGGTAAGAATTCTTCATTGTTTCACGTTCTGACATGTTGTGAATTTGTAAAATTGTAAAATTAATTATGTTATTTATTAGTATTATTTTACAATTTTCTAACAAAAAAAAATGTCAGAAACTGTGAAACAATGAAGATTTCTTAACTTGAAAGGTAAAATAAACATCAATGATTTATCATTTCCGATTTCAATTTTTTAAAACCTTTTAACAGTCGCCATTTTGAAATAGCTTGACAGAATAACGCCAAAATGTATGAGCATACTGTACGAGATATTAGCTTTCAAATTATGTATCACAAGCTGTATGTTTCCATTTAAAAAAAGATCTATGTCGCCATGTCTGACAAATGTCTAAAAAAACAATATATATAAAACTAAGTTGACGTGTCCGAGCGTTTTCCCAAAACTTACAGGTTAAGGCTATATTAATTTTATTCGGGACTTCTGGGCAACCCTGTATAAATTTATCACTAAATATTGTAATACCAAGGCATGTAGAGGACGGAGTATGTTAATAATGGCAGACTACTTAGTGAAGTAAATAAAGCGCATGTTGTTCATTTTTTTTGATGCTGGAGTCCAAAAATCTAATTCCCTCCACACCCTTCCCGTTTTTGAAGGTAAAGGATTCGAAAACACGCTTACCGTTCTTTACCCCCTTGCCACCCCTACAAGTCACATGAAACAGGAAAAAATTGAAAGGGGTTTCGTGGTAAAAGCTAGGTCGCGGATGGAGGATGTTGTATGTTACATGTTGGCAATAATAATAGTATTAATATTTTTATCCTTGGGTTCACAGCAACATCTACCTGCTTTGACCCACTACCACCTTTAAATCCTTTCCCCGTACCCATTTTCTCCTTCAGAATACTACTCAACACTAGAAAACAAAATAGGGGGTGGTTTCGACCATTTTTTTTTCTGGGGTTGGCGGAAAAGCCAGTATACTTAGGCCTATATAAGGCTTATTATTATATTCCCTATCGTCTGGGTAATGTCAGCCAGACGGGACCTATAGCTTAACGTGGAATCCGAACCACGTGTATGCACTAGTTATCCTTTTTACGCCCCCAGAGGTCCATGACGCCACTCTCGGTCCCGATATTAAGAATCACTAGTAACATACTGCATTCTTAAATCCACTGAATTTCGGACATACTTTTTTTATTGTACGTATGCCCACTCCGGGAATCGAACCCGGGTCGCCACGGTCGAATGCCAGTAACTCACCTCTGAGCCACTACCGCGGTGTAGATTTCGACCATGCGCTGGGGGTTAATGATTTTGGCACCATCCCTCGGTCATAACGCACTTCTTGCCTCGAAACCTCTTTTAAGTTTACATGTTTCCCCTTTCCATTTCGACTTATCCCCAGAAAAGACACAAAAGCTTTTGACTGTTTTCGGTAGTTGCAAGGAATGTGGAAAACTTAAAAAAAAAATCGTATTCTCCACACTAGAAAACAGGGAAGGAAGCAGATCGTTAACGCCGAAGAAAGATCATCCATATCTTTGGGATTCGTTCACTCCACCAATATATTATAGGTTAACGAAGGTCAATGGAAGTACTTTTTAGTATTTAGTTATTTAATTATACAGTAAACTAAGGAACGTCATCTTATCTAAACGTTTTGCTTATATTTGACAGCATGGTAATTTTAATATACGACCAAAAGAATAGTTTTTCTTTTTGTCATGAGTTCCCGCCCCACATCCCGTAATATAATATGACGACTTGAAACACGTATATTGCTATATATTTTAAATGTCATATTTAATGCTTCGCTGCAACGCAACCTACCGAGTGAACAATACAATTCTGGCAGTCTTCTCTGGTATTATAAATAGGTAAATTAACATTATTTCATTTTTTTTTATTTATCAAACAAACTGTTTCTAATATAAAACAAGAAATTGTAACACAAGAATTCCTAGATGGGCATATTACTTTTCATGGGCCACTTGGCATATTTTGCTAATAAGTCATGTCCTACGATCAGAACGAAATGGAATCCCCCTGTCTTGTTCTATAAGTGTTTCTGGCTACCTTTCTTGTTCTATATGCTGTGAAGTAGCTTTAGTCGCATAGGAATAATAGTACATTGTATACCTAGTAGGAAAAGCTGAGACTGACAATACGGAGTCCGGGAATATGGTTTTTTCTACGAGGTATACATACTATTTTTCCGTAAATCGAAAATTATTAAAAGGACATAACTTATTACAATCAACTTGTAAAAATTTTGAAATAAATATTATTAACTTTGTTCACAAATAAAGGATGCCATTAAATATTTGTGTTGTGACTATGGAAACACAGTAATATTGAATTGTCAAGCTTACACATTTTAGTTTACAAGTAACCATACAGAAATATTATTTCCTTACATTACAAGAATACATATTTCCTAACAGTTATTTTCCGTTGCCTAGAAACGACTAAGTGTAAGGAAATATTGACATTTTTTCAGATTTCTGAAAGAAAAAGTCAATATTTCCTTACACGTTGCTAGGCAAAGCAAAATAACTGTTCGGAAATATTTATTATGGTATTATAAGGAAATATTATTTCTGTACGGCTACTTGTAAACTAAAATGTGTTGAGCTTGACAATACCATATTACTGTGTTTTCATGTTTACAACACAAATATTTAATGGTATCTATCCCTTATTTGGGAACAAAGTTAATAATATTTATTTCAAAATTTTAACAAGTTGATGGTAATAAGTTATGTCCTTTTAATAATTTTCGATTTACGGAAAAATAGTATGTATACCTCGTAGAAAAAGCCACATTCCCTGACTAATTATTGTCAGTTTCGGCTTACGAATCGACATAAAATCTTTACGGTCGTCCGTGAATGTTCAGCTTTTCCTACTAGGTAGGTATACAATGTACTATTCCTATGCGACTAAAACTACTTCACAGCATATAGAACAAGACAGGTAGCAAGAAACACTTATAGAACAAGACAGGGGATTCCATTTTCTTCTGATCGTAGGACATGGCTTTATAGGAAGCAGAAACATGCCACCGGCACCAGAATTTTAAACTGTCCTTAAAATATACACTTAGTTAATGTTAAAAACGCTTCAACCCCCCAGTCGGAAGTAAATCCTGGGTGCAAATATGCCTCATATACTCATATAATTCATAGTGCATTTAGTAGTTCACCCGGTATACTTAAATATTACCAAGATCATATTCCGGAAACACGACTTTCCATTTCGTTTAATTTGTAAAAACATGTCGCTTGCAAATGGCAAAGTTTACCTTAGCAACGAATATGCATAATTAAATAAACATTTTAGCTCCCCAATATTAGGTGTAAATAAATAAAAAGGACTTTTGGACAAATAACTGCGTTTTTTTATTATCTACATTTGCATATTGTTCGGAGTTTTAAAAACGCATTTTCATTAAAAGAGAAGGGGACCAATTTTTGCGTAGTGTAGTTGGTATCGTTGTTTCGCGTATTTTTTTTACTCTACAGAGTGTCCCAAATTCAAGCCTCATCATGGATATCTCGGAAATTATAAGAGATATAGCATCGACCAAATGGTGGCAAAGTTGCGGAATTTTGTGCCCAGTAATATCGTAAAAAACATTGAACTTATTTTACTATTTAAAATATTCTAAAAAAAATAAAATTTTAAGTTTTTGTTTTTTTCAGTTTTTCTCACCTATTTTAACCGCTATAAGAAAACAATCACAACATTGTTAAAACAGCTTTTTTAGCTTTATATTGATGTGATTTTAGAATTTCGGTATGTTATCAACTTTTTTTTTTTTTAACGGACCTGCATTTTTTATTTTACTTCTTGAAAAGTCCTAAATTCAACCAATTCAATTTTTAGACGTTTTAATGTTATCTGTACATCATTAGGAATTTAATAATTACTATTAAATAAATACGGTCCTGGTGTCAGTTAATTAATAATTTTCACCAAATACAACATGCAAATAAATGCAGAAGTTAACAATTATATAATGAATTATCTATATAAAATCTCTTTATATTTGTTTCGAATAAATTTTATTTCTTAGAATAACGAGCGTAGATTAAAGGGCTACCGAACTATTAATTAAAAATTACATATTTAATTGTAGTTTTTGATAATATATCTAAAGCAGATATGAGAAAACAAACAAATATTTTTAATTCAAAATAAATAAATTTAAAGTTTAAACCAGCCACACAGGCAACACTGAAAAAGAGGTCAAATTTAAAGTTTAATTTAAATTATAACAAAGCATGAAATAAAACTAAACAAAACAAAGGTGGTTATAACGGAAACTATATACTTGATTGTTTGGCTTACTTATGTTGACAAATGTAGTAACTAGTCACCTTTTTATGATGAATTTTTATGGAATATTATGATTCTGCTTTAGAAATAGCTTTTATATGGTTTATTTATTCTATAACTGTTAAATTCTGTATTCATTTGCATGTTGTATTTGGTAAAAATTGTTAAGTAACTTACACCAGGGCAGTATTTATTTAACAGTAATTATCAAATTCCCGATGATGTAAAGATGACATCAAAGCGTCTTTTTTTTTTTTTTTATGATAAAACACCTGCACTGTAGGAAAAATCCTTTAAGGCGCTCTGGGAGCGGTGCGAGTGCGAAAAAAGCGATTAACGTTGGCTTTGAAACGTTGAAGATTGTATTCATTGGGAAACACGACCTCAGGAAGATCATTCCACAATGATGACGTTCTCCAGATGAAAGAATTCGTGAACAATGAAGTTCGAGGAGTACTAAGCTGAACAACATATGGATGAGCGGCAGCGGTTCGCCGTGTATTTCTGTTTTGCATTGCTCTAGGTGGAATCAAGTGGGCAATGTCAGTCGAACACCTGCCATGGAAATATATGTAAAAGAGAGCCAAATCACCAACCTGTCTTCGATGCTCCAGGCTATCGAGGGTCTTGGTCAGCTCGGGGTCGCCGATCAGACGAACGGCTCTCCTTTGAATGGAATCCAGTAGCCAAAGGGTGTGCTTGGGTGCAGAGCTCCAGACATGAGAGCAATATTCTAATGATGGTCGAATCTGGGCTTTGTAGAGTGTCAAAAGTTGATGAGGTGTGTACAACCTTTTGGTGCGGAAAAGTACACCAAGTTTCTGTGCAGCTGCCCTGGCAATTGCGGCAACGTGATCATGCCAAGACATATTACCTCCCAGATTGACCCCCAGCAAATTAATAGACGGTGCCAGGGGAATTGCGTGTCCTGCCATGACTATATCCGGTTCTGCAATGTTAACCTTTTTGGAGAAGACTGCTGCCTGGGTTTTCTTAGCATTAAATTCGACTTGGTTACTGTCACCCCAAGCCAAAATTTCTTCCAGGTCATTGTTGAGGCGCAATACTTCATGCTGCCTACGAAGATGTGCGTCGGCAGCGGATGTTTGGGGAGTTAAGGTAAAAGATGAGACAAGTGTGCTGTCATCAGCAAAGCTATAAATTGGATTTTGGGTTTTCACTAGAAGGTCGTTAATATACAGTAAAAAGAGGGTAGGCGACAATATGGACCCTTGAGGAACACCGGCATTGATGGTGAAGGTGTCTGAGAGAAACCCGTCAATCGCCACTTGCAGAGAACGGTTCTTAAGGAAGCTGGTTAACCATAAACAAAATCCATTAGGCATACCGTAGGATCGCAATTTACTTAGAAGCCCATCGTGCCAAACACGATCAAAAGCCCTAGAGATGTCCAGTGCAACAGCCCGGGATTCTCCATGATGTTCGATGGTGTTGCTCCAAAGATGGGTGACATATGCCAGAAGGTCACCTGTTGATCTGGACTTTCGAAAACCGTATTGATGGTCGCTGATAATGTTAAGCCCTTCCAGATACTTTAGGAGTTGTTGGTTAATAGCTTTCTCCATTACTTTTGAAATTACTGAAAGCAATGCGACGGGTCGGTAGTTACTTGGCAGGGTCTTTTTGCCTTTCTTTGGAATGGGCTGGACACGCGCCGACTTCCAGCAGGATGGAAATATTTCTTTTTTGTAGGATAAGTTGAAAAGTTTACAAAATACTGGTGTAAGTTTATCGGCGCATGTCTTGAGAACAATGATAGGAATTTCGTCTGGACCAGAAGCTTTATTGACGTCGAGTCCTTTAAGAATCCGTTTAACAAGGCGCTGACGGAACACGATTTCAGACATTTGCGATTGAACTGAGGGAATGTTGGGTGGTGATTTTCCCTGGAAGTCTACAGTGGAATGCGAGGAAAACAGTTCAGCAAGTAGGTTTGCTTTATCCCCGGCTGTGGTTGCTGTTGTGCCGTCTGAACGTGTTAGAGGTGGAATAGTTGACTTTGTAAAGTTTTGGCTGACGGCCTTAGCGACCGACCAAAAGGACCTTGATCCGTTAGGACTGGCAAGAAGTTTGTTTTTGATTCTCTCGTTATGAGCTTCTTTGCTTTGGTCTATCATTTGCTTACATTGGTTTCGGGTGATAACAAAGATGGCGCGATTTTCAGGAGTAGGGTTTTTACGCCACTGTCGGTAAGCCAGGTTTTTAGATCTGACAGCACGCTCGCAATTCTTGCTAAACCAGGGCTTGCCGTTGGAAGGGCGCTTTTTGGAGAAAGGAATAAAGGCCTCCATGCTAGTTAGAATGATGTCGGAGACCTCCTTTGCACAGACAGATGGATCATCCGATCTAAAAATTATTTACTGTGATACATGATTTAAGGCTTAAAATACAAAATGCAGGTTCTTATTTAAAAAATTAAAGTTGACACAACAGTTTCACAAAAATGAAACCTTGTATCGGAATTATAAAACCACGGTAATATAAAGCTAAAAAATGTCTAACGTATTTTTCTCTATAGCGATTAAAATAAGTCAGTAAAATTTAAATCACCAAAACCCAAAATTTTAGTTTTTTGACCGATGCTGTATCTCTTGTAACTTCCGAGATACCCATGATGAGGTTTGAATTTGGCACATCCTGTTCTGCACCCACCATGTAACTTAGCGAGACCCCACGCTGGTAATCCATCCTATATTGATATATTTCAAAATTGGTACTATTTTTAATATTATAATAACTAAATTGCATAAATATACAATATACTTATAATAGGTGTTTTTTAAAGAACCATAGAACTTAAACAATTGGCTTGTTGTCTAGGTTTATAAAGAAGATACCTAATACTTTTGGTTTTCGATTTTCGAAAACTTTTGAAAATATGACTTACCCGGTTTTTGGATAGATATTTTCAATTCAACTTGCCTAGCAAACCAAACATGCTAAAATTTAGCAGGGGAATACGACATACAAACATGTTTTAAAATTGGGCAAGTAGCCTAACCCAAAAAAAAATTATAAATCGACTCTAAAAGACCATAAAACTATACTGAAGAAAATCATTTTCACACCCGAAATGTAGAATTTTAACACTTTATTACGTACTATTTACATCACCCAAAAATGTTTTTTCTTATCATTAAATAACTTTAACGCTAAAATTTACACTTGACTAACATAACTTTTACCTACCATTGGTAAAATTTACATACAATTTCACCATCTTTAAAGTAAATGATTTTTACACTTACTAGTGTGGATAAATACTAACCCCATCGAGTGTTCAGTTTCAAATATACCACTCAACTTTCTTCTGTGTATATATTATCTAAAAACAGTGTAAAGATATTTATCCATTTTTTGTTTTAGTAAATGTTATTATTTCTACTTATTCATTTTACCAAATGATTGGATTCGAAAAGAAAAATATTTTAAATAAATTAATGTTTTATAATTACGAATTATTTTTAACGAGGCAAAAAAATGTGTAAGACCCCATTGGTAATTTTATACCATTAAATTAATCAACCACAGACGATTTTACTGAAAACATCATTAAAGCGTACACTTTGCTGAGCTTTTGTGGTGAGAACAATGTAGCTCATATCTTTGTTCATTAATAATCTGCGAATATGGCTGTGAGTAAAAATTTTTCAGACAATTTACATTTTCCTTTTTTTTTGGCGGTCATTAATTATTCGTGTTAAAATAAGATCAGTTTCATACATCTGCAAATAGACAGGTGCAACCTAATGCACACATGCATGCAGCTTTTAAACAAATAATAAGTTTATACCTACTGAACAAATAGAATAAAAATATTTTTCACGCAATTAAATAAATGAAATTTATAATGATTATATACCTCAATCCGATTCTGACCAATTAAACGCTGTTTTGCGACCAATCAGATGCATATTATACTGAATATACCCCGCATAAGTGAATATACCCCGGGCCACCTGCCACAACAATGCCAATGCATAACAACATCATAACAAGTTTAAAATGTTTGATGGTTGCTATAGACCGTTTCTATAATAACAAAAATCCCTTTCAACAAATCAAGTTTTTGATGTTGTCAGATTAATGTCACATTTTTTTTAAAATGGAATCTTGCCGATTCGGCAATGTTTTAGTCGAAAATATAAGAAAAAACGCTGAAAAGACTATCCCAGAAAATACAACAAAAACAAAAAAGTATATATGGACCCAATTCGAGAAATTCTGCGAAACACGGCAGTATATATTGACCAACTAATTTTCTGTTAGTTTTATTACTTTGTCAATTGTTTAGGTTTTGTTTCGTTTTGTCCGTTTTTCTAGTAGCAACATAAATTATTTTAAAAATCTTGCATTTCGTTGTATTTTTTCTTTTTTTTGGTATATAATCTCAACATATACCACTCGAGGTAAATATTTTATTTAGAATATTCACCTCTTGTGATATAACTTATGAATATACCCCGCATAAGTGGATATACCCCGGGCCACCTGCCACAACAATGCCAATGCATAACAACATCATAACAAGTTTAAAATATTTGATGGTTGCTATAGACCGTTTCTATAATAACAAAAATCCCTTTCAACAAATCAAGTTTTTGATGTTGTCAGATTCATGTCACATTTTTTTTAAACTGGAATCTTGCCGATTCGGTAATGTTTCAGTCGAAAATATAAGAAAAAACGCTGAAAAGACTATCCCAGAAAATACAACAAAAACAAAAAAGTATATATGGACCCAATTCGAGAAATTCTGCGAAACACGGCAGTATATATTGACCAAAAATACAACTATAATACAGCTTGCCGCTATATTGGAAGACTGGAGTTTTAATATGAAGAAAAAAGATGGTTCTGACTACAAGGAAGGGGTTATCAAGACAATGTGGAACCAAACAGCCCAACTGCTTCAAGAAAGGTACTTCAATAAATACAACATTAAATTTGATCCTTTTAAAGATCCTGAATTCCAAAAAGCACGTATGGCTAGAAATTCTAAAAGAAAACTGCTTCAGGCTGATCCAAAAAATCGCCGGAAAAGTGCAAGAGCACTAACCTACGACGAGTACAAAAAGATGGTAAAAATTTTTGACGAAAATAACCCCGAGGATTTACAGAAAAAGTTCTATCAAATAGCGGCTGTGGAATTAGCATGGAGAGGAGGAGAAGCCGAGACATGCCTAATTACGTATTTCAGAGAAGAATATTATAGCGATGGTAGAAAAAGTAATAGAATGGAATATAACCCAATCTTTTCAAAAACATCCCAAGGCGGAGACAAGAAGCTTTCAAATTCAAAATGGTTAGTGGCAAACACAAAAGATGCCGATTTATGTCCAGTTCGCCTTTACAGAAAACTAATTTCAAAAAGAGGGCAAAATATAACTACCCAAAGACTATTCCTGACAGTAAATCCAAATTGGAAAATGGGAAATTGGTACAAAAACTGTCCCATTGGAAAAAATACTCTTTCTAATTGGACAAAACAAGCAGCACAAAAAATTGGACTAGATACTGAGAAAGAAAAAACACAAACCATTCCAATCGAGCCACAGCTGTCTCTACATTAAGCAAAGCAGGTGTGAGCGAACAAACTCTTATAAAAATAACTGGACATAGTAGTGCTGCATCCATAAAGCCATACTTGCAGATGGACAAAACTCATCACGAAAACACTACTCAAGGTTTAAGAGGTCACCCTCCAACTAATGGGTTGGACCAACACGAAGCTCCAGTCTCTTGCAGCTCGAAGAGTTTCCAGCAACACCAGCAAGCCACTACTGTTTATTATAATAACTGTGTGTTTAACAATAATACTTATAACTAATTTTCTGTTAGTTTTATTACTTTGTCAATTGTTTAGGTTTGGTTTCGTTCTGTCCGTTTTTCTAGTAGCTACATAAATCATTTTAAAAATCTTGCATTTCGTTGTATTTTTTCTTTTTTTTGGTATATAATCTCAACATATACCACTTGAGGTAAATATTTTATTTAGAATATTTTTTGACATTTTTGTGCAAAATTTTTGACAGAAATTTTGCACAAAAATGTCAAAAAATATTCAAAAAAATATTCACCTCTTGTGATATAACTAATGAATATAGTGCATTGTAATAGCCCCGGAAATACAAAAAGTCAAAAAGTATAAGATATTGCAAGTGTGTTCATTAATTATACAGGGTGCTACCACTTCATGGGGACAGGTAAAAAGCCTCCCAAATTAATGAAGGTTGCATATTCATAGGTAAAAACGGTCCCAATATTTCAGCTTTACCTGATGTTTACATGTAAAAAGCCTTCCGCATAATTAAGGGTTCGAAATTAAAATTCAATTAAAAAATATCATTTTATATACACACATTTATTAATATATTATTTTTAATATTTACAAATACCTACAATTACAAACAAATATACAAAAATCATATTTGCTTGTTCTTATGTCCATAATTTCTAAGTCCAAGAAAGTTGCTACTATATCCTTAGGCAATGGTGACTGCAACTTCCTGCGTACGTTATACAAATTCCTTCGTATTGTTGATGGGAGATATTCGTGAAGTGCACGTCGAATTATTTTGGCAGGCCTCTCAGATATATCTCCCACAGCTTTTCTTTTAAATGCAGATGTCACAATTTGGCGGTTCAAAAATTGCAAGTTGGCTTCATGACAATGGTTAGAAATTTGTTTTGTAACGGTTATATTATCACTTACTGAACCCAATGTGAAAAGAGTTGACTTACAAATTTTATTGACACAAGTCCAGCGATCCTCACCACTTTTTAAGCATTTTTAAAAACTATACCACGAGTAATTGTTTTTCTTTTTGACCTAATATCAATTTTACATTCATGTTGACACTTGTCACAAGAAAGAAATAACCATAAAACTAATTCAGCAATATTTGAATTGTATCATTTTCTCATCCATAATTATTAGCCCACCCATCTGGCTAATTAAAGGGTGTTGGTAAAAACGGTCTCGGGCAATATTAATGTATCTGTGACCCTATCTCATTATTAAGCATGCGGGAGGGTTTTAACCTTTAGATAAGAGCAATAAAGTATAATTTCTTAATTCTCCTATCTCTCGGGACCGTTTTTACCAACATCCCAATTCATGTGCGTACCGGGTGTCCCATTAAGGATGGCCACCGGCCGTATCTCGGAAACTACTGGGCATAGAAACTTGGAAAAAAAATGATAACTAAAGTAGCTATGAGAAAATCCTGGAAATTATTTTAAAGATCCGGATTTTGACGCAAGAGGGCGTAATTGAAAAGTAAATTTTAAAATTTTACATAATATCTCCAAAAATAATTCCACATTAAGATATATCTTTGGTAACATCAATAAAAAGTTTGGACAATTATGCATCATTTTGGTCTTATGTTCATTGGCGTACCGACTTTAATAAGAGGGGGGGAAGCTGTTGAAAGTATAATCAGTTAAATCGCTGTAACTTATAAACGACTTATCTGATTTTAGCAAACAAAAGACTGTTTGGAAGAGAAATGTATGCACTTTCACCAATCGTATTTAGTTGTCCATAATAGTTCTAAAAAAAATGCTAGAGGGCGCAATTTGTAATGATAACACATTTTTTGATTTTACTCCCAAAAAATAAATCATGCGGTATAATTATGATATTATAATCGAAAACTAGATGAAATTTGCTAGAAAAAATATTAAAATCGCAGCTCGATATCTCCGTTCGTTTCAGCGTTATCGCCAATAGAATAATTTTTAAAACTTTAAATGAAGAAGCGGTTATATATTTTTTAGAGAAAAAGTGGAAAGCCAATGATATTTTTCCATGTGGATATTATTTCAGATTAGACAGGTCAATTCTGCATAAAAATTTTCTCTTGCTTTTTTCTCCTCAGGCACACCGTTCTTAATTAAAATAAATAAATTAAATTAGCTCTACTATTTATTATTATTAGCATTGATACTGAAAAATGTTGTTTTATAAAAATTGTTGGAAATGACCACCTTCACTTAATAGGCAAGCTTCCGCCCGTCTTAAAACTTATTCTATTGGCGATAACGCTGAAATGAACGGCGATATCGAGCTGCGGTTTTAATGTTTTTTCTAGAAAATTTCATCTAGTTTTCTATTATGGTATCATAATTATACCGTATGATTTATTTTTTCGAAGTAAAATCAAAAAATGTGTTATTATTACAAATTACGCCCTCTAGCATTTTTTTTTGAGAACTATTATGTACAACTAAATACGATTGGTAAAAGTGCATACATTTCTCTTCCAAACAGTCTTTAGTTTACTAAAATCGGATAAGTCGTTTATAAGTTACAGCGATTTAAATGATTACACTTTCTACAGCTTAACCCCCTCTTATTAAAGTCGGTCCGCCAATGAGCATAATATGATCAAAATGATGCATAATTGTCCAAACTTTTTAATGGTGTTACCAAAGATATACCTTAATGTGGAATTTTCGGATATATGTAAAATTTTAAAATGTACTTTTCTATTACGCCTTCTTGCGGCAAAATGCGGAACTTAAAAATTATTTCCAGTATTTTCTCATGGCCACTTTAGTTATCATTTTTTTTCCCGAGTTTCTATGCCCAGTAGTTTCCGAGATACGGCCGGTGGCCATTCTTAATGGAACACCCGGTACAAGGATCTCGAAAACGATAAGCGATACGAAGATGGTTAAATTGAGGAAAAGTTGCTTATTTTGGGGTTTAATAATGTGGTAAAAGAAAATAGTAAGTATTTCAAATACTTTCGGAGATATAAAAAAAACGAAATTATTTGTTCTAGCCTTCATTTTTGACGTGGGAAAAAACAAAAAGACTCTTTCATACCAGTTTTTAATATTCTACAAGATGACGTTATTATTTCTTAAATTTGACCTTTCGTTCTTTAGATATCATCCTCAAGTAAATTTCTTTAAATACGGATCTGGAGTTTTTAATACTTCATTCATTTCCTTCAGAACATCGTAAAAAAATATTTTTAAAGATCCTAATCTTCTATATAAAAAACTTCTAATACTATTACTACTAGCTCCATAGTTTTATATCAAGGAAGTTCAAATTAGTAAGCCAGTATAATAGTTAAAATATTGTTAACGATTCAACAATCCAAACAGACTACAGACCGACACAAAACGTCGCCCAAAGGGATCAATTACTTGGGTCACGCATAAGTGCATGAAAATTTATCGCATCACGACTTCACCCCTAAAATTTTCGCTCGCCACCTGGGAAAAATATAAAGGTTAAAGGTCAGCCCACACGTGCTCGTTTTAAAAGCAACAAACTTATATAAATTCTTATATAACTGGCTAATCTGGCCTAATTTCCATAAATATTGGACAATAATCTGTTAGATCATAAAATATTCCAGCAAGGCACCGGGTTAGCAGGAACACGAACTATCAATTTGAGCGCATTAAAATTCGACTAGTGCAGGGCCGGAGTTTTCAACCGGAATATGACCGAATAGAAAAACAAAGTAAAGTGTGTAGAAATACGCATACACGGCTTTATAAAATAAAATAAAAGGTCCAGTGTTAATAATATTTTGGGACCCCTAAAGAATAGTCCACTTTAACTATTATCAATCATCCTGTTATCATTTAAAAAAAAAATTGTTAATGTGATTCAAAACAGAAGTACGGGTAAATTTTTTTTCTCGTTGGACAACTTTAAAATAACTCCATCAGAGTCTCTAATCCCATTCACCCACGGTCGATACACACATCTATTTTAACTACACGGTTCTGGGAACTGTAAAGCTTACTACGAAATGGTTAATATACTAAAACTACACAAGTGAAATGTTGTATATACCGGGTCTCTCAGATAGGGATGCACTTTAGAGAGAGATGGTTTAATTAGAAAAGAGTTGCACCCTACTAAATTTTGCAACATTGTGTTTTCAAATTTCCGAAAATATTTACGCAAAACTACATTTCCGCGATTTTGTTCTTATTTTTTTCTCTGTCTCTCTCTCTATTTAAAGAGATATGTTTAAAAAAAGTTTACATTCTCATTACCATTTCTATTCTCTATAATTTGGTGTAGGTAATTAGATGTTTAAATCGGCGTTTTGTTTTTTAAAACCATCATCAATTGTGCTATTTTAAATAGTCGAGAAAATTTGTTTTATTATTTTTAAATTCCTCTCCTTCTTTATAATTCAACGACGTATCACGTCTAGTATTATTAACACGTTTCGGACTTAAAAACCTACCATCAAGTTGATGACGGTTCTAAAAAAACAAAACGTTAAATTTAAAATCTAATTACACAAACTTATAGAGGAAAAAAATGGTAATAAGAATGTAAAATTATTTTATCATATCTCTTAAAATAGAGTCGGAAAAAATAAAAACGAAATTGCTTAAATTTAGTTTTGGCCAAATATCTGAAAGGATTTGGAGTTTCTTAAATTTGAAAACACGTTGTTGTAGAATTTCGTAGGACGAAACTCTTTTTAAATTTAACCATTTCTGTATCTTATATGGTTTACGAGATCCCTGTAGAGTACATCCTTATCTGGGACATCCTATACAACCCGAGCACCGATAAAAAGTATATTTACCTAGGGAACATACAAACTTGAATTGAATCATAATAATACATTAAAACAAGCTGGTATCTTGGTTTTAACCAGCACAACCAGCAAAAAATCAACAGCCGAAAAAATCGTTTTAGTCTGGGCGCATTACGGCACTACATGACCACCCTGTATATATATGGATTTATTAAAAATTTTAAAATATTAAGTTATAAGCAAATTTATAAATCATTCATTGTTTTCTGTTATTCGGTAATAAAACATGATAGATAGAAAATGTTTTATTTATTTTGGTGGGTAAAATTAAGGTAGTATTCGTTCGTAGTCCTCTGGGTACGGCCCTGAATAGGTTTACATAAAAATTGTTGTCAGAGCACGCTAACTCTATTAAAATAACTAAATTCGTATATTTTCGACCTGACACGTGTTTAAGTTTATCAATAAGATTCGTTGGATATTGATAGTTTACATACCGTAGATAGTACTTGAAAAATATTGTAATGTTTAAATTTAGTACATATATTTTACTCCGAAAAAGTTCTGCATATCTAGAAAGAAAAACAAGCAAAGAAAAACAAGCGGACATAGTAGTGTGTCTATCTTTTGCATTAAAGTAAACAGGGACTCCAAAGGTAATGTTTTCCCTGGGACACAGATAGACAATGACAGGCTGTTTCATCCCCGTTGGGACTCATCAGAACGCTATAACCTGTAAGCAATTCCCAATACAACGAAAATTAAAGATATTTTTAAGAATAAATACATGACGAAAACCTAGTATCGCCAACTGTTGAAATCAACTCAATGCAAAACATAGCCATCAGACGTAAAAAGGTAGAACTAACTTAAACAACAACAACGGTGCTTGGACCTGACCATAACCACAGAATATATAGAGTATATATTCTGTGGTTATGGTCAAGTCCAAGCACCGTGCTGATAAATCACTTTTAGCTCGAACTTTGCTGTCAATCTATGTTATAAAATGACCATTTGCGACATTTCTTCAATTTAAACTGGAACTCGGTTTCAATCGACTTTATTAAATTAAACAAAGGAACATCTATGATTTAAACCGAAGTCCAGTTTGATTCGAAGAAATGTCAAAAATGGCCAACTTATAATTTGGAATTGACCGGAAAGTTTGAGATAAAAGTAATTTACCTGGTCATGACTTCATGACATAATAAGTTATGACCAGGTTGATTACTTTTAAATTAAACTTTGCTGACAATTCCTCATTATAAATCGACCATTTCTGATATTTCACCGATTTTAGAATTATTCTTCGGTTTAAACTTAGGTTTAAGAGGACTTTATGAAATAAGGGTCTAAAGGAGGGAGACAATAATGTTTCTTGAATGATGAAGAGTTTTGAAAGATTCACTCGAAGACATCTGAAAAAACTTACCAGTTGAAAAGCTAATTTAAGAACAACTCGAGACAATGCAAGTCAAGAACGTTTCTATCATTTAATAAAAGAATTATCCGGACTGTAGGTATTTATGTAGTTATTTATTTATTTACATTACCTACCCTACATCTTAAATAACCCAACTACAAGGCAGGACCATGAAAAAGTTTACACAAAAAATAAATATACTAAAAGTGAAGCTAAAAACACTAACAAAAGTAAGCTAGTCTATACGTAAACCTAAACTAATTATTCGAAATTAAATTTGAATATAGGAAAAGTAACAGTAAAAAAAAGAAAAAGAGAGACTGAACTCAGAAAATCATGTCACTGGACAAAAAATAATACCAGCCGCACAATCTCAGTTTAAAGTATTAATGCTGCACTAACCTCTTAACTGTACTGACCGAAGAACTGAAAAAATCTAAATCAAACCGCTTGTTGTATCTCTCACACATTTGAAAGACAGGAGAAAACTTTAAAATATTTGTCTTTGGATTAGGCAGGTAGAAAGTCATATTTTGTCGTGAATTCAATTGTGGCACATTAAAATTATGCTTACCCTATATATTAATACAGTCGAGTTGATTGTTTAGTAATTTATACAGAGCCATTAATAGGTGGTAATCACGGCGATCCCTAAGTGATTCATATTTAAATCTCTGAAGAAGTAAAGTCTGGGGAAAACCCTGCATGGGATATATTCCGTCGACCCTAAAGCTACGGTACTTTAAGAATTTTCACTGCACCCTCTCAAGAGTATCAATGTGAACATTACACTCAGGTGTCCAGATCACTGCTGCATATTCTAGTTTCGATCTTATATAGGCTTTGTATAAGCTTGTTAAGACATCAACGCTGTTAAAATCCCTAGTGCAGCGCACAATAAATCCATAACTCTGAAGAGCTTCACTAATAATTGTATTAATGCATTAGTATATTACATAACAAGTGATGAAAGTGATACTTTTCAAACGACGAGATATTTAGCATGAGGCGTCAGCCAAGTGCGGAAATGCTCCGAGTTTTAGAATAATCACTTTCACACGAGTAATGTCCACTATTTTTCCTACGACCACAAAGAATTATTAAAAAAGCCTTTGGTTTGTGAAAAAAATATTTCAACACTAGTGTTAAAAAAATCAACACTAGTATTAAAATTAGCATACTTAGGGTTATGTTCCACTTAATATCTGGTTTCATTATTTGTCAAGAGGCTTTTCGTTTATTTGTAATTTAACTTTTTCATTTTTCATATTTAATATTATAGGTATCATAGGTAGAACTAATCCTGGATTGACTTCTAGATTAACCAGATGAAAAATTTTAATTCTAATCAAGGAAAGATGCATTAAACATAAATTTAAAAAATCCACCCAACAAGGAAGATTTCAATTCAAAATAATTCTATAAATTATGTTTTTATAAAAAAGAGTCAAATTCTCCAGATGGGATTTGAACCTGTCATTTTGCGATCTGTAGGCTACAGCTCTATTCTCGACGCTATCGATGCCAATAAAGATTTGTTGTTTATTACATGACACTATTTTCAGTGCCATTTGTTTTTTCTGGTAATAGATTTTTCAGTATATTACTAACATTTTCTATAATTTCAGATGGCGTATTTTCATACTTTAATTCCGATTCACTCGACAAATACATGATAAATAAGTTAAACACTTTACAATTACTGCTTTCTAAAATTTGTTATTTTTAAGAAATAGGGTTGGTCTGTCAAATGGGCACCATATGTTTAAATTAAATAGTGTGCCTTGTATTTTAACACTAGTATTGATATATTTTTTTCCAACGACCGCCTATGAAAATGAGAAAAAAAGCACGGTTAACTTGGCTCGAAAGCGCCGAATATCACACGCGTGTTGAAAGAAAATATTTCAACTTTAGAGTGGAAATACAAGGCACACTATTTAATTTAAATATATGATGCCAATTTGACAGACCACACCTATTTATTAAAAAGAACAAATTTTAGAAAGCAGCTTAGTTTATTTATCACGTATTTGTCGAGTGATTCAGAATTAGAGTGTGAAAATACGCCATCTGAAATTATAAAAAAGTTAAGAATATACTGGAAAATTTATTACCAGTCAAAACAAGCCCCGCTGAAGAAAATGTCATATATTAAACTTAAGCAGAAAATGTTTATTGGTCGCCATATCCTAGAGACTAGAGCCATGACCTACGAATCAAAAGATCACAGGTTCAAATCCCATCAGAAGCACTTGACTTTTTTTTATGAAAACATTAAATAATTTATAGAATTATTTTGAATTGAAATCTTCCTTGTTGGGTGAATTTTTTAAATTTATTTTTAATGCATCTTTCCTTGATTAAATAAAAAAAATCATTCAAGAAGGAAAATTTCAATTCAAAATAATTTTATAATTTATTTAATGTTTTTATAAAAAAAGTCAAATACTCCTGATGGAATTTGAACCTGTGACCTTTCGATCTATTAAATTGGCATCATATGTTTAAATTAAATAGTGTGCCTTGTATTTCCACTCTAGAGTTGAAATATTTTTTTTCAGCTCTAGAGTTAAAATATTTTTTTCACAAATCAAAGGTTTTTTAATAATTCTTTGTGGTCGTAGGAAAAATAGTGTACATTACTCGTGTGAAAGTGATTATTCTAAAACTCGGAGAATTTCCGCACTCGGCTGACGCCTCGTGCTAAATATCTCCTCGTTTGAAAAGTATCACTTTCATCACTTGTTATGTAATATACTATTTTCAACCCGCGTGTGATATTCGGCGCTTTCGAGTGTTTTTTTCTCATTTTCATAGGTGGTCGTAGAAAAAATATAATTTATGCATGTGCCCCTGCACAAATTCCGACGAAAATAAACAATTTAAAACTAGTACATTTTTAAAGAAGAAACGTCTACTAGTCGTTGAATATAACTTTCCACATTAAAAGTAAAGCAGTCTGTTAAATTTATTCCAGACTTTACCGAAATATTCAAAGGTTAGAGGTGAACTAACACATAAACGTTAGGAAAGCGTCATTTCTGTATAAATTTTCTTATAACTACTTAATCTACCATGCTTTGTCCAAATTATAAATGTTTTTTATAGTCCTAAAAAAAGGCTTGGCCCTGGTCTTTTTGATTTTCGCGTGGAGCATGATTTAATATTTTTTTTGCTTTCAAGAATAAACCACGCACAGTATACAAAAATAACAAAATTTATATTTGTAAAAGATAAGATTTAGTTTTTTATTTCTAATGGGCTTTTTTACTAAAATTTAATTTATTTTAATTTACCCCCAAAACACTATTTTTGTACCTATTGACCCACCAAACATGTTATATTGTAGTAAACAAACGTAACAAAAGTAACTTTTGTTACGTTTTTAAAAGCACATAACTGTTCTATAACTGAAGACGGCAGGACGGGGCAGGACCCCCCAACATTTCTGAAAAAAACTATAAAATTCATGCCACTGATAAAAAAAATTCCGGGTTCTTTATTATTTACATAATTTGATACAATTTAAGCATGATCTTAAAAAATTTTGGGCTGTGGCGGTATTTGCTTGCGAAGGCTACCAAAAATTGTGGCTGCGCCCAGTGGCGTATATAAGGGGGGCTGCCGGGCTGCATTTTCAGCTTACGCATGGACTCTTAATTTAAATCTTTAAATAATTTATTCTTGGCTTAGATTACAAAGGTCTTGTAGGAAACGTTTAGCTTTTAAACTTTTCCTTCTAAAAGTCCTGTTTTATATAGAGATTAAGGTTTCACACGCATATCGTTTTAGTTATTGATTTTAAAGGAAAACGAGTAAAAAGAATATTTTATAGAATTTTTCAATTATATACTTGTCTGTTCCGTTTTCCCTTTTTTAGAGCTATTTTAAATCAACAAAAATATAACCCAATGCAATAAAATATTTTCACAACAAAAACAATTAGGTAGGTATTTATTTCTTAAGAGAAAAATTAAGGTAAACATTTCAATTGAAACATTTTTTATGGAAGAAGTGTGATAATTTATAATAAAAAAAATGGTGCGGGATGAAATGAGAATGCTTTATTAGGAATATAAATATATGGCACTTAAGAAGGAGTATTTCCAAATCTAAGCATTTGCACCAAAAACTGCTCTTAGATCTACGCTCCTAAAATACATGATTTCTGAAAAAATCATCAATTTTGGCGTGGTGAGCGATATTTACTTTTTTTTTAATCATGAAAAACTGAGCCCGGAAAACGCTGGTTAGAGTCATACATACGTCTTATGTTAAAATTTTGGATTGACACCAATATTCATATTTTTCACAAATATAAAGAATGTTTTTTTTTTAATAAAGAGCCAGCTAGGAATATCAAAAAAAACATAAAAAAATTTTTTTAATCCAACCATGCAAAGGGGGAGAGGTAATAATTTAATTTTCGAAATTTGATAGTAGTTAGGTGAACTTTAAACGAACTTTGGGCGTGGCCCCGAAAATTTTTTGCCTGCGGCGCTTTCCCGCCTTCTTCGCTGGGTACAATACCATGGAATACAATCACATATAGTCCCGACTATCCCTCTCTTTAAAAAAAAAATGTCCTACTTACGCCCCCCGAGCATATTTTCTGGCTACGCCAATGTGGTGGCCCCCCAATATTTTGGGTCTCGAACCGCCCCTGATGGTGTTGGTTGGTTATGGAAACTCTGCTTGATTGAGAACTTATTTTATTAACCAAGTCCAACAGAAAATCTTCGTTCATAGTTTAACCGTTTTACAACTTATTATTTTAAACTTTTTGAACTCATTGTTCGAAAACTTTTAATAGTCTTCAAAACAATCGAAAGAATGAAATGTAAAACACGACCCGGCTTACATTCAAAATTAAACGGAAAATAAGAATTCACCCGAATAAAGGCTGGAATAGAAAAGTTCTATCGCGAAATCGATAGAGTACCGAACTTTTCTAGAAACGAAATTATACTTCTTCTTAATATTCTCTTTACCCTCACCGTATTGTACAGGTTTTTTACACATTACCTTTGATCAATCCTCGCACAGGATTTACTGGATTTATAAGGGCGTAAGGAGAAAATAGTACCATTATCGAACGATAATATTACAAGAAACACAGGTTGTTTTGCATTATTCTTTTTTATTTATTAAGCTTAAAATTTAAAAAGTAGGTTTACGTCATGGGAATTTTAAATAAAGAGATATTTTTATGAGTAATAGGATATTTTATTTTATTTCTGTTGGTACAGATATTTTGACCGTTAATAATTATTAAAGGTATACAGGGTGTCCAATAACTTATGGGCCGTAGAGGGACTGGAGATACTAGACATCAAACTAAGCCGATTAAGTCATATAAGTTTTTTCGAATTGTTACACGTTCTAGAGATACAGGGTGTTGAAAGTAAAAGTTTATTTTCGAAAATAAGCCATAATTTTAAAACGGTTTAATGAATCGAATTGAAAGTTGGCCATAAAATGTTTTTATGAGCAAGAAATGAGAATTTATAGAAATTTTTAAGTTTAAAACTAGAGGGCGCAAGTTGCATACACTGGGCTTCATAAATCTATGATTTTTTTCTTACCTGTAATATTAGGTGTTTTTCAATTATAGTTTCTTAAAGAAGGGCATTTCCTGAGTCAAAAAGGTGTACTTGATTGATCTTAATATCCTTAACGGTTTTCGAGATATTTCCCTTTAAACATCCCATAAAAACATAGTACATAATTAAATTATTATTTTAATTATCAAAAAAAAACTTATATGACATAATCGGCTTAGTTTGATGTCTAGTATCTCTAGTTATTCTACGGTCCATAAGTTATGGGACACCCTGTATAATGTTGATACAATTTATAAACTTTCCCACACATACCATAATGATACAATTTTCTTAATAGGTTAGCCCTGTCAATTTTTGTTTCAAAATCTTAAAATTTAAAAATGCTTTAGGTTAGGTTAGGTTAGGTAATAGTGGCAGACCTTTGGTTCTGACCAAACAGTCTCACGTAGTCCTATTAGGTCCGTTGTGATACCACATGTGCTCCGTGGTGAGTGCTTTAACTATGAATTATAGTTTATTTCAGAAAAGTGTGGAGTAATAAAATGGGAAGTTCCATCCAGTTTGGCTCAATTTTGGTGTCGGCCATAGGTGCAAGTAAATTTTATGCATTAAACTATTTATGATAACTAACCAAAGAAAAAAAGAAGATAATTTGATAAAGATGGAACCATTAGCTATAGCAAATTTACACAAACATCGTTTTATGAAATATTCCGTCAAAGATATACCTAGCTGAAAAACATAGTGTAACTGTACTGCGCACACCGCCATATCATTGCGAACTAAATCCTATAGAACTTATATGGGCGCAAGCAAGGCACAACACGACATTCAAAATTAAAGAGGTTAAGCTACACCAGAGACCTGGCGAAAAGCAGTCATCATGTCATTAAAAAAGAGGAGAAAATGTGGGATCTTAATCACCTGATCGATCGGACCGTCGATCTG
Organism: Polydrusus cervinus; assembly: GCA_935413205.1. Classification (NCBI taxonomy): domain Eukaryota; kingdom Metazoa; phylum Arthropoda; class Insecta; order Coleoptera; family Curculionidae; genus Polydrusus; species Polydrusus cervinus. The sequence goes on from OW284514.1 coordinate 53,700,322, forward strand.
ATAATTAAAACGTCAAGAGAAAATTACAGTTCCTCAGATGACGAAGAATATTATTATTTTTATAATTTAATTTCTTTATAATGTAGGATTAATGTATTTTTTGTATTTCGTATTTTTTTATAATGGTTAATAAAAAATAAGTGTATCTAATACTATGTACATAATGCACGACTTTTTCAGTGTTTGTGAATGGATAACAATAAGCAAAACCTATAAATTGACCCTAACCCTGGTGGTACTACCTTCACCTGATGAAAATAAAGAATTTTGCAATGAAATCAATGCCATATTATGAAAGTGGCTTAAATATTCCTTGGCTTACTATGTAGTCCCTTTGCATACATAATGAGCTTTTATTACTCTACACCTTTCTGATATAGACTATAGAGGCCTGCACGGGCCGGGTTTTTATCTCGGGCTTTAACAATAAAATAAATGTTCGGGTTTTGACGGACCTGCTAGGTATGCCGGACTTTTATGGCCAGCCGGTCTTTCGGATCAGCCTTTTTTAAAGAAATATTTGTAAACTAATTTTCAAGCTCTAATAATTTTCTCGGGCCTTCTAGGCCTGACGGGCAAGCCGGGTCTGCCGGGCTTGTCGGGTCTATCGAACTGTTAATTTTCAGTTGACGGGCCAGACCGGGCCGCGTCACAAAATTCCGGTTCGGGTCGAGTGGTGATATTCCGGCCCGTAGTTACATGGTACGACACTGGTAAAAAAGAAGAAGATAAGAACCGGTAAATGCTAACAATGATTTTATTTCGAACCTTATCTGTTTCAAGGACTAAAATAATAATTAACTAAAAAGTGCTAAATAAGACTTGCATCGAACTGTATCTCTTAATATTTTAATGAGTATGTTTTATTTCGAAGCTTATCAATTAGTTGATGTCTTATATTTAATAATATTAACATTTAATCTTTTATACCGTAAATTATCTTATGTTGAAATAGCATTAATTCACTTTTTATCAATTTCTAACAATATAAATATAAGTGAATCCATGCTCATACAGTATTCAGTAAGACGCGTACACGTTAGTTGCTTTATACCTTTGTATCACTTTTGACCAATATATTGATTCTAAAGAAGCCCGTATAGTTTCTTTGGCAGTATTTTGGCAGCAAAAATCAACGCAGAAGTTTTCACGAACCATCGCTGCTGGAAACTTGCGTAACTCTGTGCAGAGTTTTAATCTAAATTATCTCCTGTTTGTAAATATACTGCTAGAAAATTGCTTTCGAGCAAAAAAAATTTCGCCTAAATTTAACAGTTAATATTTTCTGAACCAGATATGATATCGACCTACGGTTTTAAATGGTTGATAGATTCATCCCTTGGGAAACAATTGTCAATGCTAGATTTTCTTTAACTGTCAGAAAATTTTATATATAGGGTGTTAAAGATGACGATGATTTTTACTCGATTTTAATAGCGTGTAACTTTCACAATATTATTTTTAAATTTTATCACTTTACGTCAATTGAATTACTGGTTCATAGCAAAGGAAGTTAATTGTCAAATTTTTGATATCTGCTATATTTTAAGAAATACCGATTTTTTTGGAAAACCTTGCTTTATTTTTACTTATTCGTAGCTAGATCTCACTGTGCGTTGTATCGTGCAAACTTTGTAAGTGATTCTTATTCCTTATGAAAAGCTTGATTATGTTCAGTAACAATAGTTGTACCTGAATGTTATGATGTACAGTAGCGTACTTATAAACACCTATATGTGTATGGTTTATGAGTATCTCACAATTTTTCACGATTGTTTTATATTGGAAAGTACTCGCCCCTAGATTAGGTCAATTTTTTTTTATTTTTTAGTTTCTCATATCGCACTATAGGTATATAATACAGTGTGTTTACAAAATTTTAACAAAGATAGTTTTTTTAATTTAATTTTTGGAAAAAATGTATTTATTTAATTTCTAACTTTCTAACACTATACTCATAAACCATAGTCATATAGGTGTTTATAAGTACGCCACTGTATATCATAACATTTAAGTAAAACTATTGTTACTGAACATAATCAAGTTTTTCATAAGGTATAAGAATCACTCGCAAAGTTTGCATGATACAACGCACAGTGAGATCTAGCTGCCAATAAGTTGAAATAATAAAGCAAGTTTTTCCAAAAAAATCGGTATTTCTTAAAATATAGCAGATATCAAAAATTTTACAAGTTACTTTCTTTGCTATGAACCAGTAATTCAATTGAAGTAGAGTGATAAAATTTAAAAATATTATTGTGAATGTTACACGCCATTAAAATTGGAGCAAAAATCATCGTCTTCTTTAACACCCTGTATATAAAATTTTCTGATAGTTAAAGAAAATCCAACATTGACAATTGTTGCCCAAGGGATGAATCTTTTAATAATTCAAAACCGTAGGTCGATATCATATCTGGTTCAGAAAATATTAACTGTTAAATTTAGGCAAACTTTTTCTTTCTCGAAAGCAATTGTCCAGCAGTTTAGTTCAATCCAGAGTTACAGAAAAAAAACATCACGAAAATTGCTATGTGTTGTGATTTGTAACACTTTCTTGGCTTACTCAAAGAGCTAAATCTAAATGTTTTATTTTTCCCTTTCTTTCCCGACGATATCCCTCTGTTAAATTTAAATTATCCCATAGTGTTCAAAAAGCATTTGATAAAGTAAAGAGAGAAAATTGGCTTTTCTAATTTTCGGCCGGACGGGACGGTCGGAAACCCGGAAGCGAACTCGATAAAATACGAGTAACAATCGGAAAAATAAACCTCTTTTGTTCAATATTTACATGCTATTGGTATATTTTAATTGGGTAACTTTAAGTAATTAAAAGTTGAAATGATATGCCCTACACAGAATGAAGATATATTTGTATATTATTCTGCATTAGTACCAGTCCTCGCTTACATACTGCTACAAAAAAATTTCAACCGACCATACCGAAATTAATAAGTGACAATAATACGATAAACTGAACGCATAAATCGAAGAAAGATTGATAATATATAGAAGTCGGATCTGACGATGCGTGTACTGTACACATAATATAATAAAACTAATATATTGCTAATGGCATGTACCGGGTGATTCATTAAGGGTGACGAGCGGCCATATCTCGGAAACTACTGGGCATAGAAATTCAAGAAAAAAAAATTATAACTAAAGTGGCCATGAGAAAATCCTGGAAATAATTTTTAAGTTCCGCATTTTGCCGCAAGAGGGCGTAATTGAATAGTAAATTTTAAAATTTTACATATCTCCGAAAATTCCACATTAAGGTATATCTTTGATAACATCATTAAAAAGCTTGGATAATTTTGCATCATTTTGGTCTTATGCTCATTGGCGTACCGACTTTAATAGGAGGGGGGAAGCTGTCGAAAGTGTAATCAGTTAAATCGCTGTACCTAACTTATAAACGACTTATCCGATTTTAGCAAACTAAAGACTGTTTGGAAGAGAAATGTATGCACTTTCACTAATCGTATTTAGTTCTCAAAAAAATTGCTAGAGGGCGCAATTTGTAATAACAACACATTTATTGATTTTACTCCGAAAAAATAAATCATATGGTATAATTATGATACCATAATCGAAAAGTAGATTAAATTTGCTAGAAAAAATATTAAAACCGCAGCTCGATATCTCCGGTCGTTTTAGCGTTATCGCCAATAGAATAATTTTTAAAACTTTAAATGAAGAAGCAGTTATATATTTTTTAGAAAAAAAGTGGGACACCACTGATATTTTTCCATGTGGATATTATTTTGGATTAGCCTGGTCAATTCTGCATAAAAAATGGTCTCTTGCGTTTTTCTCCTCAGGCACACCGTTCTTAATTAAAATAATTTAATTAAATTAGCTCTACTATTTATTATTATTATTATTATTATTAACATTGATAATGAAAAATTTTGTTTTATAAAAATTGTTGGAAATGACAACTTAATAGGCATGCTTCCGCCCGTCTAATTTAATTTAGCTATTTTCATAGGTGGTCGTAGGAAAATACTTTTTCTCTAGTAGTTTTTCTGAGGTTGCCACTGATAAATTCGACTACAATTATTTCAATTTTTCCGTTTTTAATAATAAAATTCGGAATTTTACTTTTACACGCTTGATTGACCTTTTGTCGCCTTGTGCAAAATTTTCATTTTCAAGCAAAGTATTTTGCCCGTCATTTCCTCTGGGAAGGACTATTTACCCAACCATTCGTGGCCAAACAACTGTCCGTAAAGTTAGTCTACTGAAAAAGTGAGATAATGCAGGGTCTAGAATAACCTTTTGTAACAAGATGTTTAATAAATAATAGCATTTTCGAGTTAAAGTGAAAAAAGAAGGAGAAAAAAAGTCTATATCTGCTTTAATTGCTTTAATATTTCGTCGATCCAGTATTGGTTTCTTCTACCTCCACCAACTAATAAACATTTGAGAATTTAGCAATAGAAATTTTTTCTTCGAGTAATTTATTTGTTTTAATAAATTGAATTGAAAAAATATTTTCTGGGGTAGTTGACGATATTTACAAATAATATTTATATTTATTTTACCCAAATTATATAATGATAATTAAGTATGAATTTAAAAGTATTTGGAGATGTAAAATAAAACTTTCAGATATTTTTTTTGTCTACTTTCATTTAGTAATATGAATTTTACAGTTCTGTAAATCGTTTTGTAAGGGCATCTATTACAGCACTAGTGCTGTAATAGATGCCTTTACAGCACTAGTGCTGTAATGGAAAAAAACGGGTTTATTAAAATATTGCTGTTAAATAAAACCACACTTTTTAGAAAAATGATTTATTATTAACAATTATAAAATTTAAATTAAATTATCATAACAACCTTCATAAGTAAATATGTTTCATCATCTGCAGTACTAAGAAACTTACATACGTCTTCCTTTGTAAAAACTTTTGACTTTTTGGCCTTGTAACCCTCTGAACTTCTTTTCAAAAATGCGATTAGTTGAGAAAATCTGCTTATATCTTGATTTTTCTTGACTGAAATCATAGTTCTCAACATTGAGTAGTAAGTCCATAGTAAAGATGTTTTCTGGGAGCGTTGCTTTACGGAAAAATAACCTAAAATGATTTTCTCAGACACACATTTTGTTAGCTTTGCACCAATCTTCAAACTTCTGATACTGCAACCCATACCGCTCCTTGGATTTTGTCAGAACTAAACTTGAGATCGCTTCGTTTGCCGCTGCTTCTATATCAGAGGGTAAACTTCCATCAGAATCGCTCATTTTGAAACACACTTTTTATATTTTTGAATTTGTTTGACAAAGTTTCGACAGTAACCATGCGAAACAGTAACTATGCGAAAGGTAACATAAAAAACTTGATTAGTAAACTTAATAGCAGGTGCATTTTTACAGGTGCATTTTTATTTTAAAAAATGCCTTTTGCCAAATATTTTTATTCATAGATGAAAGTAGATCAAATTTTGTACAATATTCTTGTTGTAAATTCATATTACTACACTCGATGTTTTATTAAACTCGGCTGACGCCTCGTTTGACAACTTAAACATCTCGTGTTGTAATATGAATCTTTACAACACTTATATCGTAATTAACTATTATTATATAATTTTAGTTTGTTAAATTATTTAACTCAATTTTTAGGTTGAAAGCGTTTTAAAACTGTAACTGTTTTTAAATACGCCTGGTCTTCAAGATCCATAGTATTTAGCATGGAATATAACGCAATTTCCTTATCTTCGGATATTTTAGGAACTAGCTTTATTAAAAAAACAACTGGAAATATATTTTTCTGTTGTTTTTTAATTCGCAAATTTTTCTTCTCCACTGGATTTAAAGAACAGATTTTAAAATCATTTTCAAAGGAGGTTCTGTATTTAACTTCAAAAATATTATCTTTATTTATATAATATTTTTAATTTTCGTATGCGGAATCAGATTATACCTTAGTTGGTTTAATTAAGGTGTATAATTGCGGTAATTTGCGATATTCATTTGTAGTACTTATACGATACTTTAGTTTACCTTCCGGTAGGTTTAAAAGAGCGCGTACAAGCGAAAGGGGGCTGTGTATATCTAAGAATTTTATATGCTTTTCTATAACACTGTGTGTAGAATTGATTCCTTGTAGTGTACTGTGACCTGGCTCAGAAAATCTTTGCTCTACTGTCTTTAAGTTACTCTCCGGGTTAAGAAAAGTTTAAAGAGCGAACGATATTATTGAATTTTTATTTTGAAGGACACAGCTATCCGACCAAAGTATTATTTTTATTATTCCCTTAATATCTTGTAAAATCTCTGATAAGATTTTAATTTTTTTTTCCATCAACACCACCTTCTCCAGTCATTTCCTCATTCCAGACACTGCAATAAATAGTCTTATTAAGATTGCAGTGTGCTGTTAAATTATAACAGTTTAACCTTTTTCCTCTTAACATTGTTACTTATTTCTATAAGTTTGATAAAGGTGCCGGTATGCTCAAGAGTGGCTAACACCGACACAGATGGCGCTCCGTGCCACATCTTACTGGTATGTCCCACCAAGTGCTGCCTAAGTAGCTTCGAGTTGCCTTTTCTTTTCGTCAGATCCTAGCTCTACTGATGAGTCATGATATGACGAAACGCGTCTAAAGATGGATCTGGCGAAACGAAAGGGAAAATTTTCTTCTTTATAATAGTTTAGTTCTTGTTTGTAAAAGTGGGAAGACACATTAGATTTCGGCAAGGAAAATACATTTTCCAAATCAAAAGGTATAATAGCGATATCTTTATTACTATTTTGGCGATCCAGATCCCTTTCCTGATTTCCTCTTGCCTTATTGCCAATATGATTTTCATAAGCCATTACTTCGCCTTCGGTGGGATTAGATTTTAACTTAAATTTAACACATTTGTCACAGATATCCTTCTTAGGTCTATGAAAAGATAAATTAAATTCAAAGTTGAAAATTCTTGAATACGCATAAAACTTTAGGGGCTCTTTTACTTAAGACAATAAGGTCTATACATCTTAGTTAAATTTAAATAACCAAAAGGTTTGCTATTTACGGATTAGTAGTATTCGCATCCTTTTATTGGTTAAAATGGAGAAAGCACAATGATGACATTTTTGTAACTACAATAATATAACCTAAAAATGTCACTGAGAGGCATTTATTACAAAACAATTAGGGAATCCAAACGACGTGATTCAATATGGAGGTTGGATGGCAAAAAGCATTGAGTCACCCGTTAAATGTCACCAGTAACATTATTTTTATGTGTCTGTTTAAAGGTTGGAGACAATGACGTTTCTTGAACGGCAGTAGAGTTTTGGACTTGCATTGTCTTTATTTGTTTAGAATCACTACGTTTCAACTGGTAAGTATCTCCAGTCGTCTTCAGGTGAATACTGAATAAGTACGGTAACTACAGCTCTATTTATACTAGGCAGGTGCTGTGACGCATGACTAGTGGGCGGAGTCATGCGTGTTGCTAGGTGATAAAGCATAACTGGATGAGTCATGCTTGATGAGTCATGCTCGATGACGTCATGCTCGATGAATCATGCGTTTAACTCTTGGGTGGTCTTATTCTAAGATTACATTTACTTAACAAGGGTTTCCAGACGTTTCTCATGTCTAATGAAGGCTTACTAAAGCAACCTGGATTTTGGTGTATGGTAGCAGCTTCCTTAAACTTCCTCTTCCTCCAGTGCGGTTCTTTTTGCAGGATTTCCGCTTTTGTCCACATGATATGATGGCCGTGCGTCCAGGCGTGGTCAGCTGCACCTGATTTTTCGGTCTCTCCTTTTCGGGTATTATTCCGATGTTCTTTAATCCTTACTTCTAGTGGTCTTAGTGTCTCACCAATGTAAGACTGGCCGCATTCGCAGGGGATCCGGTAGACACAATTTTTCTTGTCTTTCTGGCTTACTGGTCTCGTCTTCGTTAGGTGGCTTCTTAAAGTGTCTCTAGAGCTGAATACTGTTTCGATGTTGTATTGTTTTCCTAGTCTTCTTATTTTCTCAGATACTGCGGAAATCCTGCAAAAAGAACCGCACTGGAGGAAGAGGAAGTTTAAGGAAGCTGCTACCATACACCAAAATCCAGGTTGCTTTAGTAAGCCTTCATTAGACATGAGAAACGTCTGGAAACCCTTGTTAAGTAAATGTAATCTTAGAATAAGACCACCCAAGAGTTAAACGCATGATTCATCGAGCATGACGTCATCGAGCATGACTCATCAAGCATGACTCATCCAGTTATGCTTCATCACCTAGCAACACGCATGACTCCGCCCACTAGTCATGCGTCACAGCACCTGCCTAGTATAAATAGAGCTGTAGTTACCGTACTTATTCAGTATTCACCTGAAGACGACTGGAGATACTTACCAGTTGAAACGTAGTGATTCTAAACAAATAAAGACAATGCAAGTCCAAAACTCTACTGCCGTTCATTATTTTTATGGTCACGTGTACCAATTACAAAGCAGTATTTGCCATCCAGCCGCTATTTTGACACATCGTTGGATTGCCTAATATTACATTAACAAAAATTAACAAAGCTAGATAGATGAAGAATGAATACGACGAGAGATACAACAAAACAATATTTTAACTTCAAAACACGCCAAGGAGATACACCATTGTAATTTGCTTAATATTAAAAATAGTCTACTTATCTTAGTGGAGACAAAACAAATCAACTTTAATAATAGGGAATATGTAAAAACCTCAATTTGCGAAAAGAGTGGAGATAGAACAAACCAATTCTTGACTGACGATTTGGCATGTACCTAATCTTAACGAAATATCCTTAATATAACCGGATAAGTGCAAGTCGTAGTAGTCTTATACAAAGAATTTCACTTGCAATGATTGTGTCTTTAAAACAAATTGATATATTTAATTTCTATAAAGAAAACTTAACGACTCAAAGAGAGACTAAGATAACCAAACAAGATATGAAACTAAGCGATTTCAACCGTGGTTAGAAAAAAACGTAGTTTTTTAAAGTCTGGCATATTGCCGCAGATTAAGCTTTATGGTTATTTAAACCCAAAAAAGGATGTGACCCCAAAAAATTTCCGCCTACGGCGCAAAAAAGCGCCATCGACGCCCCCTTCCCCCTAGAACAAATCCTAAATCCGCCATTGTAAAAGGGGGGCGCAAAAATATCCCAGAGCTTTGGGCGCTTCCAAGTGTTAATACGCTTCTGATCTTTAGCATTAAAGTACACAAGAACGCCAAAGGTAATGGGTTCCCTGGGGTACAGGCAGACAAAGACAGGCTGTTTCGTCCTTGCTGGGCCTCATCAGAAAGCCATAACCTGTAAGCAATTTCCAATATAGCAAATACATGTTTTCAAAATATTTTTAATAATAAATATATGATAAAAACCTAGTATAGTCATCTGTTGAAATCAACTTAATGCAAAAGATAGCCATCAGACGTAAAAACGTAGAACTATAAACAAACCAAGCACGGTAGGTCACACGCCAGTAGGAAACATTTTTTGCGCTTTTCAACACATCTCTACAGTTTTGTTCAGATCTAGATCGCGCTGCAGTCGCCCACTAGGGTGCAGCACTAATTCGTAAAACTGCCCTGTAAGAAATTAAATAAAATAGTAGAATTAAGTGTCCGTTAAAATATATAGAAATAATTCTACTATTTTATTTAATTTTTCTATATGTATCAGATTTATATCCGTTAAGCTGTTGCTATAGTCGGATCTGGTCTTATCGTGCGGGTCATACGATTCAAGAAAGACATACTCTCAGTTTTTGTTTTCTTTACTTGCGTTTAATTTTACCCTCTAAATAAAATACGTAAGAAAAATGAGACAGACTTATTCCATTTTGACATGAAAAAAAAAAAGATATATATGTATTTACTTTCCAGCGATTCTAAAAAAGCTTATAATAGCACCAGCTACGTTTTATTTTAAATATGCCAGTTTTGTGACTTTGACAGTTTGTGACAAAATGAAACAATTTTCTGGGTTTTTGCATCCCCAATCAAAATAAATGGTACTTAATCTGATAAACTATTTCGAAAATGAAAGAAAAAGTGGAAATTCGCCAACTCAGGAAACAGTAGCCAAAGCACTGGGTTTAAGGACTCTGCAGAAAATTGTGCATGAAACAAAACATAACATAATACTCAAGAACACTAAAAAGAAAAGCGTAAAAGAAGAAAGCCAAAGACTGAGGATGTAAGCGAAAATATTAAAATTGGAGTACGAAATGTGATTTACGATTTATACAAATCAAAAACCAATGTAACTCTTCCAGTTTTACACAAAAACATTAAAAATTCGGGGTGTTTTGGAAATTGGACTTGAAGCGTTATCAAAATTATTAAAAAATTTAGGTTTTCGCTATAAAAAAGACTGTAACTGAAGATTTTTATGTGAGCAGCCACAGATAGTGAGTCAGCGTATTCAGTTTTTAAAAAAATATACGGACAATTACAAATCGAAATTTAGAAAAGTGGTATTTTTAGACGAAACGTGGATATTTTCAAATGGAAGTGGTTCAAAATCTTGGCAAGCTGAGTCTATAAAAAGTGTTAAAATGAAAAAGGGGTGCGGTACGGGAAAGCGTTTTATTATTTTGCATGCTGGTTCTGCAACAGAATATGTTGCAGGTGCGAGTTTAATTTTTTCTTCAACATCAAAAAGTGCTGACTATCATGATAATATGAATTGCGAAATGTTTGAAAAATGGTTAACAGTTCAATTGATACCAAATTTGGATGCTCCGTCTTTAATTGTATTAGATAATGCATCATATCATTCAAGAATTTTAAATAAACAGCCTACTTCATCTTGGAGGCAAAGTGATGTTTATGAGTGGCTGGAAAAACACAACCAAAATCTTTTACCAAATATGCTAAAATCGGAACTCCTATCAATAGCAAAGTCTCTTAAAAAACCCAAAATATACGCGGTAGATGAAATACTGCGTGAATATGGTCATGAGGTTCTCGACTGCCACCATATCATTGCCAGTTTAACGCAATAGAATTAATATGGGCTGGTGCAAAGTCTTATTATGAAAAACATGTAGGTGATGGTCTTAAATCCGACCAAGTACAAATAGTTTGGCAAGATTCGTTAGATCATATTACACAAGAGTACTGGAAGAAATCGGTGGAACATACAGAAATATTAATAAGGGATTGGTGGGATCGAGAACAAGTACTAGATGTCGAAGTAGCGCCAATGATAATTGCTCCATTCGAAGACGACTCAGACGGCGAGGACTCTTCAGATTTTATAAGTGACGATGAGAGTTCTTAGGCTATAATTATAAACGGTGTTTTTCGTTTACATTTTATAGTATTCTTGGGTATTATATTATGCTTTTTTTTCATGCACATTATTCTGCATAGTCCTTAAACTAATTCCCAGTGTTTTCATTACGGTTTCCTGCATATTGGTTTGCGAATTTCCACTTTTTCTTTCATTATCGAAATAGTTTATCAGACTAAATGCCATTGTATTTTTAGGTTTTAGTAGTAAAATTGTTAAAATAAATTGCACTGTTTATTATTGTCGTTTTTAATTAAAGGGTACATTAGGTATATAATTAACGATTAAATAATTTTTTTGTAACTTTTTCAACTCCCCTATACATAATTTTCACAAAACTAATAATATTAGGTATATATGGCTATCTTCGCGATAGCTAAAATAATGAAACTATTTTTCCTTCCTTCGGTATATTTGTAAATAATCTTACAACATTTTTATATTCTCTGTGTTGTCTGATTTGACGCATATGATCAGTGACCTTTGGATCCGCACGTTAAGACCAGATCTGACTATAGAAATATTTTAGATAACTGGCTATGGGCAATTATTTGTACAGGAATTTTGTTTGATTTTCTTCTAATTAAGTAATTAGTTTAAAATGTTTTGTTAACAATTTTGCATCGAATACTGAAATAATATTGAAAAATTATAAAAATTAATTTGTTCTATTTTTCCATCGATCTCTTTATTTGAAGTTTAAATTAGTAAAGATCGGACTTAATTAATATTAATTGGTGTGTACTGCTTTTACCTCAAAAACTTTCGAAGCCAAAGCTTAAAGTATTAGAAATTCTAAACCTTGGGGAAAACTTTTAACCAGGCAGTGGTGAAGTTAGTGTTTTTAAGTAGAGACACCTGGAATAAGTTAAGAAACCCTAATTTAAAATTAAAGATAAATTAAGCTTTTATTAAAAATAAATACCCACCCAAAATGTATTAACTCAATTTATACCTAAGCCGATTCAGCCAGATTTTGTTTGTAGAACCAAGATAAATACGCCTGCCTGAGGAATTAAATATATCTATGACTACGGGGGGGGGGGGGGTTAATATCTCTTTGTCAGAAAGCCAGAAGGGCATGGGCGTCCAGTAGGATAGTGCTTGCTGCTTGCTGCTTGCTGGTTGCTGCTTACAGCTGGTTGACCAAAGAAATATCCACTATTAACATTCTACAAAAAGTTGCTTTTGACTAGTTTCATTTAGTAATAAAACGTTATTTAAAAAATAAACTACTTATAAAAAATGACCATGTTTTCCCCATTATTAAGAAACCATAGCGTAATTTGTGGTAAAATTAGATACTGTAAATATTTTAATAAAACATCACATTTGACAAAATCATGAGCTATTTGAGTCAACTATGAGATTTTTAAGCCAACTAGAGTAAAAAAGTTTTGTAAAGTTTAAATTACTACCCTGTATATTTTTTTAACTCCCTTCATGTCATTTAATTTGTTATGATCACATTCTAAGCAATTTTGAGAGATATCAAAATATAGGTTTTTACTTGTTTATTTTAGCCCAATGTTTTAAAACTTTTTAAAAAGGACGCATTTTTACAATTTTTATTTTATTTTATTTTTTTTTTTTAACGATTCGCCGACTACGGAGGCCATCTTGAACCGGTCATCGACCACAAATGTGGTCTACCGACTGGGGAGTGTGAAACGGCACCTTCATCCTACGAGATATCCGATCTCATCCGGCCTGTCCGGCGTGAATAGGATGGCTAAGTGTCGATTCATTTTACACTCTTCCCTGAGGCAAGAGCACGCCGTGTTCCCAAGCGGTCACCCTCCTTAGTACTAACACACAGCTTAACTTCGGTGATCTGCGGGAACCGGTGCTTAATATGTCGACAGGCCCTTGCCTACAATTTTAATAATGAACCTAAAAAATATAAAGCAAATTCGTATTATTTATTAGGTAGAAGTAAATTAAAATGTTGGATATCTACAAACTAAATTAAATTGATTAATAAATTAAATATAGAAAAATAATTTACTTACATACAGTGTCCGCGGCAAATTTTTGACAATATGAGAAACTTTTTTTACGCATTTGTTTTGAAAATCTGTTGCCTGCGTTAGGTTCTGTATGACCCGGAGTAAGAAAAAAATTTAACATTATTATTTTACATTTGTCAAATGTCATTTGAAACTATCAAACTGGTGAATGTGTAATTTTTTTCAGAGATGCAAAGAAAGATTATAAGAAAATATTATTTTTAGTTTGAATCCAAATATGTATTTACAACTTTACAGCCGTAAGATGCGCCATTTGGACGCTGCAGCATGTCAAAAGGGATAAATGTCATTTTTTAAATGTCAATATCTTAAAAACAATTAGATTTAGACATGTAGTGTGCTATATAAAATAGGTCTAGAATTCTAAGTATAATTTAGAAGTGCATAAATCTTGGGTGGTCCAGTTAAAAAAAAATATTATTTTTCTTATTCCGCTTTTTTGAGCCTCCTTATACAGTTAAAAATAATTTTACGTTACTTACTTACTGGCCTTCAACTTTTATATTAACATTTTTAAAGTATTTGAAATGAGCTATTGTTCTTTGACACACTAAACAGCCACCCTTATTAAAATATTTATAGTATCTAACTTTAACCATAAATTATATCAGAGTTTCAAGAAAAGAAGGTAAACATAACCGTTTTTTCTAAAAAAAAATATATTTCTTTGAAAAACGCCCTGTACAATTCAATTTTAAACTACTATTTATTAGTAAACTGGCTTTATGATGTTCTATTAATAAAAAATTAAACATTGAATCTCCACACTTTTTGAACCACCCTGTATTTACCAAAATAATTTTAAATCTTGGAATTAAGCTGTTTCTTCAAGTTTTATATAAAACATCCTTTTTATTTGCTATGATTTTCAAGATACGGTTCCACCAAACACGGTTAGGACACCCGGTATAATAATAGGGAAAGTTAGACCATAATAATATATATATATACGATTGTGTTGTGCGTTGAAAGCTAGTTTAACTCTGACATACATGACATTGGCAGAAATAGTTTTCTCTTAATCATACTAGCCAAGTTACCTTAATTTTTTATTTAATAATCAAGTTCCTTTAATTGTGAGTTCATAAGGCCTGTCAATGCCAGTTATGTCACAGTCAAAATTGCTGTTATTCTGGTTAAAAATCTTTGTGCCACTCAACATTTATGTATCAAACAATTTTTTTAAATCGTCGAGTATTATCCTCGACCTTCTTTAAGAGCTTTAAGACTGCACGTCTACTTCAGACATAAAAGGCACAACTTGATCTTGTTTCGGAAAGTATGTTGTAGACTAAGCGAAACTATTCAGTAAGCAATACCAAGCCAAATTTGATTTTAAGTTATTGCTTTTTATAAAAGCCAAAACTTGTATGCTTAAACAAGTTTAGAAAATGGAACAATTTAGTGTAAGCGGGTAAAATATTCGTTTCGCAATATTTCTAAAAATTCAACTTTCCTTTACGACTTTAACAGAGGAATTCACTAAAGGATTCTAAATTTAAAATCATCTAAACTGACAGTTTTGGATTCAAAAGGACAAGTGTCATAATAAGTTGACTAAGTTTTGTATTGTAAATATTTTGTTGGTTTTTCTTAAAATTTATAAAGGAAAACGTATTCTATAACATACTGTGTTCTTTAATAAAACTAAAACTATATTTGCAACAACATCCGGGTCAAATTGTTAATCGGTAAGACGATTTAATTACAAATAAAATCAAATTAATCATATAAATATAAAATAATGCCACGGTGAAAACACAACTGTGAGACTATAGATCTAAATTCCCGATGGTCTAAATTTTAAACCCCTTTAGTGAACACCGGTGTAAAGATTTAAACAAATTATAATAATAATAATTATTATTATTATTATGTTTTCAGTGTTCTGTTTCTCAGCTTTTTGTTGGTATTGCTGGTGTTATTTACAGTACAGAGAAGAAATTCATCTTAACCTGTACTGTTTAGAAACTTCCGTACTATATGGCACGTTTGGAGGATGACGCTTTTCTGAAATTGTTGATATAAATAACCTGAAAGGCCCAGTTTTTTCAAGTTGGGCTTGAAATTTTTCGTCATAGCTCCCTCCACCGATATTATAATCGGAATGATGTCCATTGTGTCTAGCTTCCATATGTTTTTGATCTCTATAATCCAATAATAACTAATAGAACAGTAGACCACAACCGTCCTGAAAGGACCAAGAAAGCTTTCATAATAGATATAGGTTGCCCACTAACACACAACCTTTCTAAAACCGAATCGGAGAAGAAGACCAAGTACTCGAATTTGGCTATAGAGATAAAAAATATATGGAAGCTAGATAAAATGGACATAATTTCGATCATAATATCGGTGGAGGGAGTTATGACGAAAAATTTCAAGCCCAACTTGGCCTTTCAGGTTATTTATACCAACTAATTCAGAAAAGCGTCATCCTCTAAACTTGCCACATAGTACAGAAGTTTCTAAACAGTACAGGTTAAGATAAATTTGACCCCATTCTGTCTTTGCCAACTTTGGCATTAAAATTTCCAAGAATTATATTTATTTCATTCAGTTAGGTGAGTTTTAAGACCAGACCCAGTTGTTTATAGAAGTCTTCAACTTCTCGTTTATCTGCTGTTGGGACATAGACCTGGACAATATTGATGTTAATAAGCCTATCACGTAGCTGAATCAGAACTACTCTTTCGGAGAGGGGAACAAAATTTTTGTTACTTTTCGTCTATTAAGATATCAACGCCTTGTTGGTGATTTCAATCAGTATTGTTGTCGGAGTAGTAAAGTACTTTACCCTTTGATTTGAGTATTCCGCTTCAAAGCCATCGGACTTACTTACTCCAAGAATGTTTACCCTCATTCTGTTTATATTAAGTCACGATTTTTGTAATTTTATCCAGTTGGAACCAAGGGATGATTCGCACCGCCTGACCATTGAAGGTCTGTATGGGCTACAGGCCATTCGTATTTATGATTCCCACATGATAAAATGATCTGATGATTATCCTGGGAATATCTAAAATATGTTAAATGTGGTGATAGTTAAATAATATTTAATAGCAGTTTAAATATTATGAGTTATGCCACTTTTCTTTTTCGGATAAAAGGTGCAATTCATTTTATAAACCGTTAACTAAAAATATGTTCTATTTTAAATTGTTAAATCCCCGAATGCTCTTCGCTGTCTTTTTAGCTTTGAGAGCTTTAACATGCTCCCTTGAAATGTGGCTCTGCTTAAAGTTTCAATCTGTCCGAGGGGAGTTAAAGGCGCCCGCGCTTGTCACGTCAGATAAAACTACTTTAACGGAGCCTTTTGCATTTTCCAGAGAACATTCTGGATTTATATTAAGATCAAGATGTGGATCTCTTTACAGGAAATAACGAGGTTAATGACTTTTAGTTTTCTCGCAAAAAAAAAGGATTATAATCTTGAAAAATAGTAATTTCTATAAGAGTTTATATGATGTCCATATCTCACGCGGAAGTGAATTAAAAGGCCTTAGCACCACTCAAGTTGTACAGTATATTTTTTCTATCTAAACCAATTAAAAATTACGCTAAAATTTATTTAAATAAATACAGCAAAATATGTCACTTATTCCTAACCTTATCTTTTTAAATTCGAAGAATCAATCATAGCGCGAAGTAATTTTATGCTTTGAACATAAAATGTGTTGATAATAAGATTTTGTGTGCAGGTGTGGTTGGATATTATTCTGCTAATTTTAAAATTATATTTTTATTATACAGGGTGCGATTAAGAAGTAAGGGATCACAAAATTACATTTTTTTAATGGCACAGCCTGTATATTATTGCTTTTTTAAACTATACTTATGATTTTACACCTATTTTATATAGCACTTTACTATTAGTATATTCAATTGTTTTAAAAATCCTGACATTTAAAAAAATTACATTTATCCCACTTGACAAGTTCCTACGGCCAAACGGTGCAATTTAGAACTTTCGGTTTAAAAATTAAACCTAAAAAAAACAAAAAACCTTCCGAGCGTGTTTTAAAAGAAATCAGCAAAACAGCTGTACATTTTCTATTTAAAAAATTAAATGCGGTATTTCTGCATTACTATGAACTTTTAACGTTCGCTAGATCGGTAAATACATTTAAAATTATGTCCAGCTAACATAGTAACAACACTACAAGTAAACCTGGAAAGAGAAGTGGCAATACTGTAGTAATGTGGCCACATAACATAACCTTAAAAAATAGAATATTTTTTTTCATAGAAATCTTATAATTTCGTCGGTTTTATTTAGTTTTGTGTACTTATTTTTATTTTACACCATTTAAGAACTATTTACCAGTAATTTTTCTATACTTCGCAAGAAAGTCCGCATTAAATGGCATATTTTTTTATTATTAGGTATAGGTAAAAATTGAAAAACAGTTCGTTTTTGCTTGACTAAAAACCAAAAATGACGTAGACCGAAGCAGCTGCACGATTTGCGTTACCTGTGACATTTTTTAATAAAATAGGTTCAAAAATTCCCTTATTTATCAAAATATCGAATATCTTTATTCGAGAAAGTTGTTTATTTAGGCATTTTTAGCCTCTGTACAAAATTTGGAGAGACTAATAAATTTTTTATTTTTTACCAGTTTCTTGAAAATGTTGATCAACCCTCGTAGATTAACTTTTATATGTCGATGTACAACCATTTGTTATCTTAATGCAATTTTTGGTAAAATTTTTATTTCCAATTATTTATTTTGCTTTAAAAACTGAAATTGTTATTGATCAGTATGTAATGTTTGATGCAAAGTTTATATAATTACATCAGTTTTGGCAAAAACGACGTTTCTTATTTTTCTTAAGTTAGTAAACAGATGTACATACAAAAAGAAAATATTAGGAAGCTTTCGAAGAAATTTCACTTAATTAATATTGGATCAAAAAGAACAAATATTTAATACTTTTTATTCAACAAAAATATAGTTTACGAGTAGGCGATGCATTCGTTGCTAAGGAACATTACATTCATTTGTTGTTTATTTAATTTCAGAAGCAAAAGTCTGATAACAAATGAAGTAAAGGTAAATGGTTTAACACCGATGTATAAAAGTTAATCTACAAGGGTTGATCAAAATTTTCAAAAAACTGGCAAAGAATAAAAATTGTATAAGACTGTCAAAATTTTGTACAGGGGCTAAAAATGCCTAACTAAACAATTTCCTCAAATAAAGTTTTTCGATATTGTGATAAATAAGGGCATTTTTTAACCTATTTTATTAAAAATGTCAAATTTGACAGGTAACGCAAGTCGTGCAGCTGCTTCAGTCTACGTCATTTTTGGTTTCTAGGCAAGCAAAAACTAACTACATTTTTAATTTTTACCTATACCTAATAATAAAAAAATATGCCATTTGATGCGGACACTGTATACGTTTCGTATAATAAAAGTTTCAAGGTAGATTGTGGTTGGAGCCTTTCAAAATATAGTACGATCGCGGTGAAAAAATATTTGCATGGCAAAAAACCAACAAAGGTAAACCAACAAATGTTCATTTTGTAGGTACATATATACATTTTATGCATTAAATCTTGTAGCAATTGTCTAGAAATGAGTGGAAGATTGGCCATTTTTAAAATAAGAAGAACATTTGTGCATAAATCCTTAGTTTGGGTCGGTCACTGTACTTATATAATAGATCGATAATAGTTATTTACGATATAAGTGTTGTAAATATTCATATTACAACACGAGATGTTAAAGTTGTCAAACGAGGCGTCAGCCGAGTTTAATAAAACATCGAGTGTAGTAATATGAATTTACAACAAGAATATTGTACAAAATTTTATCTACTTTCATCTATGAATAAAAATATTTGGCAAAAGGCATTTTTTAAAATAAAAATTCACCTGTAAAAATGTACCTGCTATTAAGTTTACTAATCAAGTTTTTTATATTACCTTTCGCATAGTTATTGTTTCGCATGGTTACTGTCGAAACTTTGTCAAACAAATGTAAAAATATAAAAAGCGTTTTCCAAAATGAGCGATTCTGATGTAATTTTACCCACTTATATAGAAGCAGCGGCAAACGAAGCGATCTCAAGTTTAGTTCCGACAAAATCCAAAGCGCGGTATGAGTTGGAGTATCAGAACTTTGAAGATTGGTGCAAAGCTAACAAAATAAAGGAAGTGTCTGAGAAAATCCTTTTGGGTTATTTTTCCGTAAAGCAACGCTCCCATAAACCATCTACACTATGGACTCACTACTCAATGTTGAGAACTATGATTTCAGTCAAGAAAAATCAAGATATAATTGTTAATAATAAATCATTCGTCTAAAAAGTATGGTTTTATTTAACAGCAAAATTTTAATAAAACCTGTTTTTTTCCATTACAGCACAAGTGCTGTAAAGGCCCTTACAAAACGATTTACAGAACTGTAAAATTCATATTACTAAATGAAAGTAGATAAAAGTTACAATGTGTATATTCAGTGTATCATTGACCACTATGACTGGTCAGTTTCATATCTTAACTAGGAAAGATATCAAATTATACACGTTCAGTTAACCGGAATAGCCCACTTATCCAATAACTTTATTGTAAAGGAAACAGCAAATTTCCATGTGGGAGTAAAAAGTAGTAGATTATTTATCCATTCTATCCATCCATCCGTTATTCTGTCTGTCTGTCGTCTATCTATTTATTTATCTGTCTGTGTAAGGCATTATGTCGGTGGTTTATTATAAAATTAGTCTTATAATCATACGTCTAGGCTTTTTAAATATATTGTAATAGGTGACAAATAATTAAGATTTTTGAAATATAACTCATAATTTTAGGAGTATTATATTATGACTGCCGGTATGCCAGGAGAATAGGGTCATTTGGTCAAACCTAATATTACATTTTTGGTTTTTTCTTGAATCATTCCCAATTTAAAGTAAATTCTGAAAAGTTGAAATCGATCCGATAAGTAGTTTTAGAAATACACGAGTTCAAAATCAAATTAAACGATCGACAGGACCGCGAAGTGGTGATGTAATTACCTCTCACAGCTCATCCGATTCGAACTCGAGCAATGGTCTCCCTTTTTTATTTAGATTTAAATATTGTAAAATAGTGTAAAATACGTTTAATTCAAAGAAAACTATATAATATATGCCATGCCTACCTAAAAATGCTTAGGAACGTAAATAGAGGTTTTATAATAAATGTTTTTATTTGACGTTGAATGGATCACCATTTATTTTGAATATTTTAACGAAAGTACTAACTTATTACGCAAAATAAAACACAATCGAACGTTAAATTATTTTACAATTACCATTTTTATGCTGCTCCTCGTAACAACTTGTCGTAATGAGCTTAGATTTATTGGATTGTAGCATTACTAAATGGCTGTGACAACTTAATCCCTACTAAGTTGTCCTTTAATGTTAAAAGACTCAACCTCTCACTCAAGAAGAAACATATTATCTTTAGAAACATTAGACAACCTATACATATAAAACGGTCCTATTTATGTTCTTTTAAGAAACTTAAATTATTTGAGAACTTATTACCAGTCGAAGACTGAAAGATATGTTTGTCTAAAAAAGAATCATGCCTATTTTAAAACTAACACCCGATTCTTTATCAGTATTACAAAATTATCATATAGTCATAAAGATGTTATAGGTAATTTACATCATAGCAGGAAATGCTGAATATTATACACATTATATTTATATCTTTTTTTCTGGAACTAAGTATGCATAATAATTTATTTATTTATACTTTTTACGACATGTTGTATAATTAACACAATATTCCTGAAACGTGCCCTAGGATACAGAAGACGACAATCCTTGTCTTTAAATAGCCCACAAAATATGTGCATTTTTGCTTAGTTACCGATTTATTTCTAAAGGGGCGAAAATGCATTGGGGGGCCAAACTAACTATCCCCATAATTCGTCATAATGTCGGGTTACCCAAAAATTTTAAATAATGATAACACTGTGAAAGAAATTTCAACTTTTTTGTTTCCTAAACAAAACCTATTTTTTCTTTATTCACCCAAGTAACTAAAAAATAACTATAAAGATTTAAGTTGGCTGGCAAAAAAATTTGAGTTTTTTGTAAAAAAATTGTATAGGCATGTTATATGTAAATCATATTTTGTTTTTCCAAGGCCTTTTGACTTTTAAAAAACTTTAATAGAATCATATTTTTCCGTGTTTATTTTTATTATATTTCCTTTTTGGAAAAAGATATCAAGTTGTAGTTTTCGCCAGTTCTTTAGGCTTTTATTTATCTTTGTAATAAGGTAAAATAAAATATACTATTGCTTTTAAAACTTTTGAATAAACGCGCAATATTTGTTAAGTTGTAAGATAGCTCCCTCTAGCGCCTACTTTAAAAATCATATTGTCATAGTTTATATAGTGGAATATAGAGTAAGGGAAACTCTTTTTATCAAAAAAGTTTACTAAATTCAGTTGAGCCAGCCCGGAGTTATGAGCATTTACTTAAAACAATGTTCAACCTTCCCCCACCATTTTATTTTAAAACTGACAAAGACGTTTCATGAGTGAATTTTGTTTAGAAATTCTCAAAGTATACGAAAATGGAACTTTCAATACACCTTAACGAGGCAACGTTTGAAAATACTGAGTTTTACTGATTTACCGTTTCGGTTGCGCCCTCTAGCGTTCGACTGAGAAACTTAAAAATAATTTCCAGCAATTTCTTATTATCACTTTTCTTATAAAAAAAAATGTCCGCAGGCCATACGACTAACACTTTCTGAGATACGGCCGAGAGCCATTCTTAGTGGGACACCCGTGCAATGAACATACAAAATATAGCTAACAATATTATTGTTGATTTAACAAAAGCGATTAAATACCATATTTTTATCATTAAATCTACAGACACTTATTAAGCGCTTCTTGGCCAGCAGTCTCTGGGCAGGCACGTAGACAGACACGGAGACCATACCTATAAAGCAGGGATGCACAAACCGCGGCCCGCTGTCGATATGTATGCGGCCCGCAAAAGAATTTTGAACTCGACAACCCTGATTGGCTATGTGACTTAGCGTTTCTTGTAGATATCACAAATCACTTGAATGTCTTAAATACGCGACTCAATTGATTTCGCAGTTATACTCTCATGTTTCGTCCTTTCAATGCAAATTGAGTCTTTTCAGGACACAAATCAATTCAGCCAATTACGGCCATTTTCCGAACTATAAAAAAATTATGGAAAAATTCAATAAAACTGACGTCAATTTCGCTCATGTTGAATAAATTGATATTTTGATACAAGCTTTTCAAAATCGTTTTGTAGACTTCAAAAAAGTTAAACCTCTATTGGACATTTTCAGCAATCCTTTCAACATTTTACCCGAAAATGCGCCGGAATCAATGCAGCTGGAGTTAATAGACATGCAAAATAATGATAATTTGAGAAACAAATTTAACGAAGGTAATTTACTCAACTTCTACCATTGCGTTGATAAAAACGCTTATAAAGAGTTGCGAATAAATGCATTGAAATGCGCAAGCTTATTTGGATCGACGTATATTTGTGAACAAACGTTTTCAGTGATGAAACTTAACAAAACAAAAAACCGAAACCGTCTGGCAAATGACAATTTGGAAGCAATTTTACGTGTGGCGACAAGTAATGTGGAGCCAGATATAAAAAAAATTGTTAGTTCAATGCAATGTCATGGATCAAAATACTAAAACATGAAAATATTACATTGTAATGATTGGATATAATACATAATTACAACAGGTTCTTTTATTTTTATCGTTGTACACCATTGTATTGTTTGTAGTGGCCCGTCCTTGGCTTATATTGTTCCCTATAAGTCTGTGCATCCCTGCATAAAGCACCTCAATTATTACCGGGTTTGTTTTTGTGCTTTTCTTGGAAATTTTGTGTGATGTTTTTTATTTTTTCCATTTGAAAACCAAGCAACATGATTCCAAAAAGGGCGTGGTACCAGAAAAAATGTCACCTGCGGCTCTTTTTTTTACACCTTCGGCACGGTTTTAATGGGCCCCACCCGAGAAGAAATCCTGGCTACGTGCCAGAGACTCTGTGGCATCTCTCGTAATAGTTCTGCAGTAGTCAGCTTACATCACACAGTTCCATTTTCCCTGATACCTTTTCTCCAACTTTTACTTCTTGTTAAAATAATTCCATGGTTGCAATGTATATTTTGAAGTACTTTGTATTGATTTTGTAAACCACAAGTCTTTTGACTGCTGTTGTGATTTGAATAAATAAAATAAAAATAAATTTATTTTAAACGAAATCCAACCAGAGGCGTATAGTTCTTTTCTTTTTTTGGCAATTCCAAATCCCTTATAAGGTGACTTAATTCACTTTGACTTAATTTTTGAGACTTTTCACTGGGAAGTTCACAGACAAAATCGGAGTCTTGTGAGTTTGATGAACCGGCGACATTTTTCGGTACACTATCATTTAAATCCATTGGATCATCATCAGAATCAGTCGAAGTCCTGTGGTGGATTACGTACAGGCAACTTATCACTATGAGGCACCGGGCGTATTGCGGATTGTAAATTTGGATATCGGATACCTTTTTCTCTTCGAAAAGCTTTCGTTGACGAAAGGTATCAAATAAAAGTAACAGTCAATAACGTAGACTTTTGGTTTTCGCCAGATCATGGAAAGAGAAAAGGGCATTTTACGCTTTTTTTTACTTAGCCAGCCGTGAATGTTGAGCACACATTTGTAGCAGTGGATATGGAGAGCCCAATTTTTATACTGGCCACCAACTTTGCAGCCAAAATACAAGTGATCAGCCTTTTTTATTAAAGGGCTAAGAGTACGTTATTGTTTCACAAAAGTCACGTTACCACAACAACAAACAACAAACAAAAATAATACAGCTCATTTACACAAACTCGCGATCTGTTGCTTAAAACTACATAATTTCTCAATTACGAACAGCTCTCAATTAACTGGTTGTTGAAATACAACCAATAATTTAGAAATTATGCTGTATGTATTTAAACTCCTTATAAAGTACACCTGTGATAATAAATCCTGGTATTTCTCATTTAATGGTCACATTTTCCCATATAATAAGGGCAGGTAGGTAATTATTATAATTAGCATTCATCTATAAAACTGAAGTTAACTGACACTTTTGCAAGACAGATTGTTAATTAGTTAATAATAATAATAATAAAGTAAATAATAGTATTTTACGTTACAAGGCCGGTAGGTGACTTATTACAGCACGAGTTGGTTTACGGACTAGACGACGTAGGGGCCGAGTCTGGAATATAAACGAGTGCTGTAATAACACCTAACGGACGTGTATCGTATGATATTTTATTTTATCCTGTCTTTATAATCCCTTTTAAAAAGAATAAACAAATAGGTCATATTACCTTTTAATTGACAACTTGTCAAAGATCGAAAGTAACCAGTCATGGTTCCTAAAATCATACAATTGTTGCTAGGGGAACCCCATTACGGTATCTGATACTGTAATGTTCCATTTACGGGCCGCAAATGAGTACAGGGTAAGTAAATTTATTGGACAGGATGAAATAAATAAATTTTGCTATTTTGTTCTCGGAAACATTTTTGCTGTTCCCCAGTGTTATTAGCTAACCAGGCATTTTTTACTACAACTTAAATGGTATTGGCAGAAATAATTTTCTCAAAATCAAAGTGACCCGGTTAGTTTAATTCTTACTGATTTACTAATCAGGCAACTGTAATTATGAATAAATAATGTTTGCATTTATTTCACGGTGAAAGTTATCTGGATAGCTAATTATTGTTAAATTATAAAATCATTGTACATCATCCAACAATGTTATTACAGTTTTATAACTAAACGTATGATCCAGCGTAATTTATTAATCCATGGAAACAATGCTTTGGGCATCAGCTTTTACGCTGAGTTGGCCCCGCCATTACGTTAACAATTATCTACGTTCGTGCTATACATAATAACAATAAAAAAGTATATAAATCAAAGTCTACTTACACTGAGCAATGATAAAAAATGCAGATCCAGCCTACAGGATGTTCCAAAAACACGTAAGTTTTCTCCTGGAGTGTTTTTCCTTTTTTAAGGTGAAACACGTATTTGGATTTGAAGGCTTGGTCTATGGGAAGGGAAATGGGATAATAGGGATCGGACACCCCCCGGGGGGCTTCTATGTCTTCGCCTACTATGTCCTCTTCGTCATCCGCCATCAGCTCGTCTGGATCCAGGGGGGGTTTCTTGTGGTGGTGCCCGTATTCACGATTTTGCTTCGATTTTTTCTACGGTTAATTTTGGTTTTATGAATCATATTTTTGGAATTCCGAATTAAACACACAAATTATAGCTATGTAATAACTAAGTAAGCTCCATAATTTTCTAGTAGATGCTTATTATTAAAACGTATTAATAACTTGTTAAATTTTTATTGTAAAATATTTTTTATTAATTTAATTATTGTTAAAATAATTTTTTTTAAATAATAGTAAATTTATATTGTAGTATGAATAATCTAGTTTCGTAATAATATTTTTATAACAAAGGGCATATTTATTTCAGTACATATTATTTATTATTCTAAAAATAAATTGGCTCAAATTTTTCATTTTCAAAATAAATTTATATCATTTTGTGCTAAGTTGAGCATGCAAATTTAATATAAATTTCAAATAATTTATATATAAATATAGAACGTATTTGTTATATTATGTTGTTAGCTTATAATAATAACAATACCACCAACAAAATATTATTTGTAGTTTTCAGATTACAGAAGCAGTTGGGGTACATTTTTAACATATAAGACAATAACAGAAAAATCATGAGAGGTATTTTTTCAATTATTTGACTTTGTTGGCTTTTTTAGATTATTAATAAGAATTAAGCATTTTGTGTTGCTTTTTACTTGACTTATATAAAGTTTTTATAGCTACATTCTAGATTAACAATTAATATTGGTTTAAAAGAAAAAAACTATAGGTTATGAAGATACTGTCACTTCCAAATTAAAGGTACTGAAAAACTGTCGTTTCAGACCATAACCAGTTTTTAAATTAAAAATTATTTAGTTCATTTGTCCTTCTATAAATTAAAAATAAAGCTCCACGCAGACAAAATATAGAATAAATTATATTTAAAAAAAAATATAATGGAGGCTGCTTCACTACAGAGCTCGGGTTTACCTACAAAAATCAGACATGCCTTATAATATAAAAGGGGGCCATCAAAAATTTATTTCTTTGATGAAGCCGCATAAAAACAATAAAACAAAAACATTTTCGTCGAAATATCCACAACGGCTAACTCAGCCTCATATGAAGGCACGTGTGGATGGGCAAGAAAAGACTAAGTAGATGGGTGATTCTCTGGATAGATAAATTTTTACACGGGCACCAAAAGAATACATTTTAACATGTTTTCTGGCTTCAGTATATCAGTTAAACAGAATTTTCGTGCAGAATAATTTTTATTAACTTGTCGGGGCCGCTAGATGTCGGCTAACCTGTTCGATGTCGGCAACTTTTATAAATAAATTTTCCATGGTTCCTTCTATAACAATAAATGTTTTTATAATGATCGCAACGCAGCGTGTAATAATCAAACGCCGTATTTTAAACCTCATTTAGGACTAGTGGGGGCACATTGTTTTAGACACCATATTTTTCTCTGTGGGGGGAGGGGGTGTAGGAGAGGTTTGGCCTGACTACAACCAATTTTCCTATTTTACAGTCTGATTTAATGAAATTTACATAATAATAAATAAAACACGGCAAAGTATGAGATTGGGTGTAAAATTTACGTTACTAAAATTATAGGATTGTTAAAAAAAACGGAATTTTATTTTTATATAATAAGTTTTTTATTTATGGGCCGATTTTATTGATTTTGATGAATCAAGAGAGACCGCTAATCTCCTATAATTGACATTATTTGTTAAACAAACAAAATGGCGGACACACCTTAACTTAGTTTAGCTTTAAAACTCGCTAGAACTTTTTTGAATAGCACTGTATATGTTTCTATTTGCGTTTTTTGACAATTGCGACATTCCACTTATTTTGATTATCAAATTATTTAAAATGGTAGTTTATAATGATGATAAAAATTTTAATTTTAAGAGGATTTAAAGTTAGTGAAATGTTACGAAATTTTCCTGCCGTAAAGCACAAGAAAACACGTTTCCCAACCGTTAAAAAACGCAAATAGCAACAACAAACATAGAATAAGTCATGTTTGTCATCGTTGACTTGATTTTAAAAAATAACAAAGAAAAATTGAAATCAAGAAATGCTAAAACATTTTTTTTTCTTTATTTTATCATAAGATCATAAAATACAATAAAGACATGTATGTTTTAGCATTTCTTGATTTCGATTTTTCTTTGTTACTTTTTAAAATCAAGTCAACGATGACAAACATGACTTATTTTATGCTTGTCGTTGCTGACTTATGTCAGCTATTATACAACCTCGTATTCTATTCAAAAATATTTAGGATTTTAGAATCTTGCACGTAAAGATGACAGTGCTAATCAAAAAGGTTTCAGCTAGTTTTAAGGTTTAACCAGGTTGAGTTGTGTCCGCCATTTTGGTTTTTTAACAAATGGCAAAAATATAAGATTGGCGGTCTCTCTTGATTCATCCTCTTACAAACAAGAAAAAAATCAATAAAATCGGTCTTTAACTAACGAAGTTATTATGTAAAAACACAATTGCGCATTTTTTTTGAACAACTCTATATAATAAGTTACAGAAAAAAAGTTTTGGCGGGTAACACACTAGAGAAATAAGTTGAACGAAATTCGGCCAAAAATAGGCAATTTGATTTATTATCGGACAACTTAAATCAGTGGCGTAGCCAATAAACCCGAAATCCAAAAAAAAAGAAGATAACTATAATTGAGCAACATAAAAAATCTTTGACGGCAACGCTATCGATAACGCGCCAAATAAAATAACAAATCATCCTCCCAGTAACTAAAGCTTCTGCAGAAAGACGTTTTTCCACTTTAAAAAGATTAAAAACATATCTGAGAAATTATTCAGGTGAAGAGCGTACAACAAGTTCAGCTTTAATAAGTATTCATAAAAAAATCCACATTGATATATGAAATAATCAATATATTTTGTCAAAAAAGGCGACGAATCACGGTTTAGTTTTTGGCAAAAAAATATGTTGTGCTTTAAGTTTATGGTTAATTTTTGTTTTTTAAATAAATAAAAAATATACCTTATTTTTAGTATTTTTTTGCTCAATTATGCTTATTTCATAAAGAATTTTTTGTTTTACAAGTACCTATATATTATGTGTTTTATATTACCTATATTACTGTATTTGTATAACTCACTACAAGTTTCTTTAAATGTATGTATTTTTATTTTGAAATTTTTTTGATTTCTCAAAAAAAGGGTTTTTTGGGCATGGCACCCTATCCATTTGCCAAATGATGGCTACGCCACTGACTTACATATTCAAATAAGATGGAATGAAACAATTATCTCAGAAACGCCAGTGGGTTCAGTCTCATTTGAACATATGGGTTGTGTGATAATAAAACAAATTTCCTGTTACCCGCAACCAATATCATTAAACTTATATTACCAGTCTGTCACAGGCTTTAAACTTTGCCCCGGATGAAGTTAAAACTACGGAATGCAATCGATGCGCTGTGCGATCATGTTTTTAGTAGATTACTACAATTATTATAATTTTTTTAAATATAGTAATGTTTAACTACCTTTATGGGCATTGGAGACTTTTTTAGTATCATTTCACTACATTTCTGTTGGCTTTTAAATTCCTTCAAAAACGGCAGAATATCCGAACATTCCTCCTCATCGCTATTGCCCGAATGTTTGTACCTTTTAAAATATAATAAATAAATTTAAGTTAATAAAGTATACATGGTTCAACCTCCAATTAATGTGTAATTATTCTTTAATACGTCACAATCTACTACTTGGAAAAGCCAATATTCTTTAACTTCAATTGGCGGAATTCATCGACTAAACCATAAACTAAGTAACTAGACGTCCGATCTAAATGGGTTATAGCGTGGCTCAAGACGCGAAGTAAGTTTAGATGGATGTTCGAGTACGCTGAATGTTTATCATACTACATACATTGATTTATTTTGCCAACTGACATTCGCCCAATGGAGTTTCGGTTTTATTAATGCGATTTGTAGATAAAATTTACACATTTTAAACAAAATTACATCTCGATAATTAAGTGGCCCATAAAAAAATTTAATAATAAAACAACCACTTACGAATGACATTTGTAGAGTGGTTACAGTTCATACAGCCAATGGCATTTTTTAAATAGCCACTGGTGAAACTATGCTATATTTTAAAAAAGATTTTTCTAAACGGTTTGTTTGCTACTTAAATAGTCGCACCACTGTTTCTTTTTTTCGTTAGACCCTAGCCTTAATGACGAGCCATGGTCTGATATAACGCGTCTAAGGATGGGTCTGACGAAATTAAAGGAAACTTTTTGTACTTATATGTTTTTTTTTAAATTTTATTTCGGTATTCATTTTTTACTTACTGTGTTTTTTAGTGGACGGTTATGATTCGTTTTGATCATAATTTTAAATAAAAATCACTATTTTCTTTAAAAAAAAATTATTTCATTAGTTCATACGTGGTATTTGTGCGTACCTACAAATTGTGGCATTTGCGACATGCACACAAATGAACATTTGACACTTGTTGAGAAGTCATAGTTCGGTAAGGACCACGCATTGTGTTACTATCAAAAATTAGTTAGTTTCATTAGCAGGAAGGCGCCTAAACCCCTAACCTGCTATTATCTATTTCTGAAAGGTATAGAGTAATAATATGGGATATTCCATCCAGCTCGGCTCAATATCGGTGTCGGCCATAGGCGCAGGTAAATTAAATGCACAATTATTTATGATAACTAACCAAAGAAAAAGAAAAGAAGATAATGCCATAGAGATGGAACTATAGCAAATTTACACAAATATTGTTTTATGAAATATGCCGTAGAAGATATAGCTGAAAAACGTAGTGTAACTGTGCTGCGCACACCGCCATATCATTGCGAACTAAATCCTGTAGAACTTATATGGGAGGAAGTAAAAGGATTTGTAGAAATAAAAGACGTTAAGCTACAGTTTGATCACGCCATTAAGGAAGTGACACCAGAGAACTGGCGAAAAGCAGTCTATCGTGTCATTAAAGAAGGGGAGAATGTGGGATCTTCACCACCTGATCGATCAGACCGTCGACTCGTTAATTATAACGTCAAGGGGATGACAGTTCTTCAGATGACAAAGAATATTAAGAATTTTTTATAATTTAATTTCGGTATAATGTATTTTTCAACAATGCCAAATTATGAAAGTGGCTTAAATATTCGTTGGATCACTCTGTAGTTCCTTTGCATACCTAATGAGCTTTTATTACTCTACACCTTTCTGAAATGAACTCTCATTTTATGCCAAAAGAAACCGATGAGTCGTTCTTTGTTTTAATGGTTTAAAATCCGCGAGTCCGCTAATTTTTAGTTTGTTTTTCGCATAATTTTCACCAGACTTTTAAAAAAACCTTTCTAACACAGAACTTAAAATATTTCGAGAAATTACACATTAAGGGGGCATCTTATTATTATATACCATAAAGAATTTCATTCGAATTGTATACTAGATTTTTTCTACAATTTTATTATGGTTTACACTTTTTATTATGACTATATAAGTAAAGCAACACGAATTGTTTTTTTTTTATTACTATATATTATATGGGACACCAGTAGGGATAGATGGACCGGCGCATGCGCAGGGAGGAAATTGGCGCAGAAATCCCCATCTATCCGAACTGACACCCTGTATTGCACTTATTTTAACAACTTCTTTTTAACAACTTCTTTAAATAAGTTTCTAATGATTCTAAATTTGTTTGCCCTTTTGACAAAAGGTTAGTTCCCACAGCTGTGACCGACAATCCGTGACAAACAAATTCGGACGCGTTACTATAAACATTTCTGGCTGTTTGGATTGGTTAGAAAACTGTCAAACTATCACTAATTTGTCTGTGATTTTCTAAGGGAACAAACCTAGAAACTTAACGAATCAGAAATTTTTAGTTGAAATATGTTGACAGAACGATTCTTAAATGGGCTTTAACTCCTATGTACAAACTACAGCACACAATTTTTCTTACCCGACAAAATATTTTAACGTTTTAATATCTTTTTATTTGCCACTAAAATGTTCATTTCCTCATATTTATGCCCTTGACATAAAGCATCATAGAAATGAACAATGATAGAACAAGGTTCCGGTGGCAACAGTGTGGTAGCAATAAAGTGGGTAAAAAGTGCTATCGTTTAAAAGTTGTTTATGTGCTAATTCGATTTATTTTCGATTGAAGATTTTCTCCTTAAAACATAACCCTAAATTCTAATTTAATATTAATTTAAAGTCATATGCTTTAAAGTTAGGCATTGGTTGGTTTCGCAAGTACACTGCGTACATTAACTATGAAATAGGTACAGAAGTACTTGATCCAAATTCAATCAATCCATTCCATTTTTAATTTATTAGGTCTCTAGGACTACTATCTGATAAGTAACTTGTACAAGTCACTAAAATCCAGTACTAAAAGCAAGTGTTTTGAAAGAATATGTTATAACTTTAGTGCTAAAACCAGCTAAGAGGCTAAAGTGCTAAATTCCAGTACTGGACTTAAGGTACTAGGCTAAACTACACGGTACCAGTAACTTGTACAAATCACTAAAATCCAGTACTGGATTTTAGCACTAAAAGTTGACACTGGGTTTATTTATTTATTTATTCACGGACATTGCTTAATTTTACAAATAACGTGGTAATCTTAATTCTAACGCAGAATAACATATTCAAAACATTCAAATGATTAGGTGATCAAAAAAAAATTGTAATAATAAAACAAAACGTAAATGATTACACTTGTGATAAAATTAGAGATTTTAAATTATAGTAAAGTAATTGAAAAGAAATCGAGTGTGGGATGCTCATTGGCCAGTCTGGCTGACCTTGATATAAAAACATGTTGACCGTAGTTAGTTCTATGAAGAGGTGTTTCCCTTAATGGTACATGTAACCCCATTTTATTAGGCAAAAGTGAACAGTTATATATTTATTATGTATCAGACTGTAGAGCAATTTAAGGTCTTTTAGATTCCTGCGTTGTTCAAGCGTATCTATCTGGATGTTAGATTCCAGCTGATAATATGTTAGTTCTGGGGTATATTAAGTTTGAAGACCATGTATTTTAGAAATTTATGTTGAACCCTCCCTATATTCTGAATATGTAGGTACATTATAGCAGGGATTCCAGACGCAGGAGTATTCGAGATAAGTTCTTATTAATGAGCAATTTAGTTGTCTAATTGCATTAGTGTTAATAAATTCGCTGCTAATGCAATCCGAGAAATTGAAGGAATTTAGTAAGGGTGTTCTGGATGTGAGATATAAAAGTGAGCCTTTAGTCCATAATCAAACCCAGATCCTTAATTTCGGAAACTGTAGTAAGCACATTATTTTCTATTAAATAAGGTGGCTCAACCCCTGACCGAGCCTTGAGAAAAATGATCGAGTAACACTTTGAAGCATTCAGCTCCATATCATTGTTCTTGAACCATGCAACTAACTTGTTTAAGTCCGACTTAAGCTTCATGCAATCCTCCGGTGATGAAATTTTCATGAACAATTTTAAATCATCAGCAAAAATGATTACATAATTTTTCTTGTCACTGGGTTTTTACTGGATTTTAGTGATTTGGATACAAGTTACTGGCACCATGTAGTTTCACCTTTCTTGTCGTAGACGTAAACTTATAAAATATTCAATTAAAGCACTTGCTTTTAATACTGGATTTTAGTAACTGGTACAAGTTACTGGCACAGTGTAGATTTACACTTATTTTATGTTTTTTTTTTTATACAAGGTGATGACTAAAATATCAGGTAAATGTAAATAATGGTGATGTTAAAATAAAATCAATTGAATAAAAATATTTTACTGGTATTGTGATTTACGTTGCCAACCAACCAATGGTCTCAATTAAAACTACTTTGTCACGATTTCCAAAAATCCGATAACCAAAAAATATTAAATCAAAATTACCCTGTTTCTTCTTCGCTCGTGCTCCCAATAGGGCACCGCTGAGCTTCCTCTCCACAATTAGTGTCTCGCGTATCCTCTTTAGGGGCCATGTGGTTGAACGGGCTCTTAAGAACACTCAGGACGAGATCGTCACCGTACTTCTGGAGGTAAAGGGTAAATAGGGGTATTACGAATACAGGGTGACTTGCTTTTACAATGTAAGAGTAAAAGTCATATAAATAAGCATCTAAATTATTAAATTTCTTTCGAAACCAATCTTTCAATCATCTTCAAAACAACAAAAACAAAATTATAAACTAAAAATAAGAAGAACTAGAATTTGTGAAATTATAAATTTTAAATGATATACAGAGCCTTATGGAAATGACTTATTTAAATGGGTAACTTGGTATAATTGGCCAGGGTTCTTGGCCCGAACCCTGGCCAATATATATTAATATATAATATAATAATACAAAATATTTATTAATGCTTGAAGAAATAGTCCATACTTAAAGTGGAGTGGAAATTTAGAAGACAAGAAATAAGAACACCAAGTCTTCCTCCACTATTATATTAAAGAATTATTTTAAAAAACGTCTCTACATGTTTCGAACGCAGAAGCATTGATCTTCAGAAGAATAAATAAAAAGAAGAAAAACCAGTAGATATCACCCGAACTGAGCAACAAAATTGTAGGTTCGATGGAAAAATTAGTAGAACGGTGAGAAATTAGGTACACACGTTGCATTGTGAAAACGAAAAATGTGTTGTTTTAAGGCTCGAGGCACTATAAGAATTTGAATGTAGAATGAAAAGTGTGGCTGTGTGTGAAAAAACTGTTGAAAGATATGAAACTTAGTGAATGGGAATAATCATTTTTTTTCATCATTTTATTTTTATTCATTTTCTTTTTCTTAAATGATCTTTGCTGACAATTCCCCATTATAATTCGATCATTTCTGACATTTCTACGAGAGGGGGTTAGAAGTAAAAGGACTCAAGTGCACATTTTATAAAAAACGAGTTAAGTACATATTCCTATCGTTAAAAGCTATTTTTATTTAGTAGTGAAAAGATTCAAGTGCATTTCCTTAAACTCTTGCCATCTTTTAGCCGGTATAAAAAAGCAATCAAAAACTCTTTCTCCACGTGTGGAAGTAAACGGATTCAGGTGCACTTGAACCGTTTTACCGCAAACCTAACCTAAACAGATACTACTATTGTGTGATGATCCTTTGTAACGTACAGTGATTATTGTAGTGTCTTTAAAATTAGTTTATGACAATATTGATAGCGAGTCAAGTGAAAATGAATTTTTACACGTTACTCCTTTAGAAACAATATAAATAATACTTAAAAAGTTTTATTTGACAGCTCTCAAAATTTGACAGGTAAAGGTCTGGATTTTTTGCCTCGAAAATTGTCAAAATATAATGCCGTATCTTGTTTTCCGAAAAAATAATTCTCAATATTTTTTTTAAGAGACAACTATCAAATTTTGACAGGTGAACGTCAAATATTTTTTCATCAGTTTTCATCCGAGAGCCTTGGCATTCATATTCTACAGTTTCAATTTTTTATCACTACAAATAAAAAAGTTTTATTTGACCGCTGTCAAAATTTGACAGATAAAGGTCTGGATTTTTTTTGCAATTTTTTGCCTTCAAAATTGTCAAAATACGATTTTGTAGTTTGTTTTAAAAAAAAATTAATCTCAACATTTTATTTAGGATACACTGTCAAATTTTGACAGGTAAACGTCAAATATTTTTTCATCATTTTCTTATTCACCATAAATAAAATTAATTTCAAATTTTTTCGTTCATAAATAAAATAATTTTATTTGACAGGTGTCAATTTTTTCCCAATGACAAATAAACATTTTTGGGTTAACTTTCATACTAAAAAAATTCAGAAGACGATTGGGTGGTTTTTAAGATAATTAAAAGCTCGTAGGACCCAACTATATTTGTAAGCTGCACTTAAAACATTTTACCAAAAAAAAGTAAGTGTTAATTCGGGTTCAAGTACATTTTTGCAAAATAAGCAATATCTAAAATGGTTTACGAAATATCGATTTTCCAATATTATTTCAGAAATATATATTAACTGATTCACTAAAAACATTTTTTATATATATTAACTGCAATTTTGAAACACTTTAAAGCTAATTATCTTAGAACAATGAAGAATGCACATAAACCCTTTTACTTCTAACCCCCTCAATTAGTATTTATTTTAAACCATGGTTTAAACGCGGATTTAAGAGAATTTTATAATATTAGGCCTTAGTAAACATGACTGCAAATGTTTACTTGTCATTTTATGACTTGCCATACATTTTAAACGGCAAACAAATCGTAAAGTTTCTTGTCAATTATAGTAAAACGATATTTAAAAATATAGCTTCCTTCAAATAGTGTTTATAGCCTGACTTGCAGGTTATAATTAGTCTTTTCCACAATACCCTATATATTATACAGTGATAGGCAAAAATATGCACCATATGGATTTTTTAAAATTTTGTTAGAAGACCAGCAGTAGAACCACAGACAATCGACAGTTTGTCGACAATTTCCCCTTACGTCTCTCTTCGTCTCACCCTGACTCAAGGTTAATCTACAAAATCGTTACCACCGACAATCGTTTTACGGAAATATATCGATTTAATCGAATCGCCACAAAGCGACTGACAAGTGAATCCCGCTAAAGCTTGTCGATGAATAATCTAACCTCAAAATTAGTTTTGTTTGGGTTTGTTTATATTGTTTTTTTCGGCAAATTTTTTTTTAAATTATTTGCCATTCTTTCACACACGGTAAGTAGAAATATTGGTATGATGAATAAATCTCTGACCCATATTATTTGTTATGATAAAAGAAATTTCATTAATGCAGTTTGACATCGAATGTTGGCTTTGTACTGAAATATCTACGCTTTGCCCCATGAGCCTCTGATAACTGCCAGTAGCGAAAAATTGCAGTGCCGCAAATATTCTTGTCCGTGGGGACAATGCACCTCTTCGCGGAATATTCCTCATGTAGGGCAATAGCATATCCACCAGCATTTGTGCCTGTGGCTTAGTCAGTCGGTATCTTCGTCTAAATTCCACGTCGTCCACAGTAAAAGGATTAAATGAGTCCCACATTCGCATCCTCTGCAAATTAAAACGTCGTAGACGTAACCTGCGTCTCCCGCGATCCATTTAAATATTTACTGGTAACATTTTGATTAATAAACTATAATAACTCCCAAAATAATAAACGATTGAAACTCTCCAAATATTTAAAAACGACCATAAACGCGCGAAAACAAACAAAAATATAACCTATTTTATTCTTCTTTTTTTCTGTAAATTATTGGCCTTTAATCATAACCTAGGAAACATAGGGAATGTTTTTAGAATGGATTATAAGTCTTTATCGACAGAGCGGAAACACCCGAATAGATGACGATTTCGGTAAAGCGATTGACTGTGGTACGAATTTTCGATCGCTTCGACAGAGTGTCGTCGACTTCTCCTTGTCGATCCGACTTGAAAGCGATTGTTCGTGGTTCCGCTACTGGTAGTCTATAGATTTTAAAATAATTGAAGACAAAAATGCTCTATACTTAAATGATTTTTAAAGAAAATTAACATGAAATAGACCTAAAAAATACCAAGCAAAACTTAATCAGAGAAGTATTTCATTATTTTACAGCAGATACATTTTAATTAATTTCGCCAACCATTATTTTAAACAATTACGCATACAGTTATACTGTTATTAACTAAATTAATTAGAAATGGAATTTTCACGCAGTCAATTAGTTTTATTTTGTAAATTTCTCCACTCTCCACAGTAATAATTACATACCTATCCAGTATAGGAAATGTCTGAGCATGTATTTTGATGCAGAACCGACAACAAAAAATAATTAAGGACATAATTAATTTTTTTTTTAATTAATTAATTAATTAACTTTCTAGAAATAAAATACTTTGAACAGAAATTTAGGATACTAAAGTACCTTCTTCACAAACATGCTTCAACTTCCTTTGTGAAAGTGTTGGACTTGTTATTTAAGTACCCAAAACGATAGATGCTTTTGTAAGCAGTTTTGTTTAAAAAATCATGTATGAAACTTTAAGTACGGCCTTTTAGGCCGTCCAGACATATCAAAACTCAAAACAACTATTCCCCGATAGAACGCCAAATTTTATGAGATTCTCCTTTCGTTCCGTTCCTACAATTTTTTAACACCGTTTTTGACGTTCTATTATCACCATCACGTCTGGACTGACTGAAGTGGTGACGTGCTCTGACAATTTACACATTATTTGTTCCATAAGAACTATCGGCTTTGATTGCATGTATTGATTTGATTTTAATCCATAGATGTGCAATGATTTTACGCACATCAAAATCCCAATAGAGGTTGAGAAATATTGTAGGAGACTAATGTAAGGTTGCATACATATTTTTAACTACAATTAATTAACCAGCGAGCTTGACTGTGACATAAATGGCGTTATAGGCAATATTTACTCACAATCAAAGGTAAGGTAACCGGGCCAATATGCTTGTGAGAAAATTATTTCTGCTAATGTTATGTATGTCACAGTCAAACGCGCTGGTTAGTTAATTGTGGTTAAATATCTTTATGCAACCCGAGAAAAAAAATTTTTATTTATTATTTTAATGGTATACCTAAATTGATTTTTTTATCTATTATTTTAATACACATACATCACCATCACCATTAATATAATAAATAAAAATATTAACTGAAATGTACAATCTTAAACAAGTCTAGAAAATGGATCATATTTTAAAATATATGCTTCTTAGGATAAATTGGCCAAATTAGTCTACGTTAACAGAAACACTATTTTAATTGAAATCATAGTTAAAACAATTCTTTCTATGGAAATTATGTTACTGTTATCAGTAACAGAACCTTGATATGAACCTTCGATATGATTATCATTATTTATTTGGATATATCTGCCCTGCTAAGACAACATGTCCTAACTGCAAAAATGTCGTTTCTTGGGTTAGGCTACCATTGTATATATTTAACAATCTTCTGTACGCTTACTTAGCGTAAAAGTCATATCTGCATTCAAAGCACTAAATATACATATATTCACTTTGTCCGAAGTGCTTAATTTTTTACCTTTCCTAAGTAAAATCATCCTATGTAGCTTTAACTACGTAAAACAGTCCTATCGGTGCATATAGGACATATTGTCCTTACTGAATAAGATAGGACAAATATTCTTAGCATGACATTTCTTTCTACAGTGACATACATTCCGCCAAATTGCAGCGATATCACTGAAGATGAATGAACTTAGTTAAGAAACATACCCTATTATGTTTTCGTTTATTTTTAATAAAGTTATGTCATAATATATTATGTTGGTTTCACTTAGGACATTTTATCTTACAAATAAAATTTTTAATCAGTTCATATTGTCCTAACTACTAATAATATCTCCCAGATTATAATTAATACGAATATTTATATTATCAAAAATGATTAGTCCTTATTTTTAAAATTATTTGGCAAAACACCACTTTTCTAGATAAATTCAGAAAAAAAGTTCATATAGAAATAATAAAATGCTTAATTTCTCGAAATTAATTTTAAGCACTTGGGACAAGTTGTCTTAGCAGGGCAGATATGGTAGAAAAGTTTGAAAGATACAGTAATGGTAAAGGTACTCAAGAGGTATAATTTACACAAATTCACGGTAGATTCATTTGGATGATTGGAATCCACAATTTCATAATATTTCTTCCATGGTCTCCAAGAGCCCATAAGAATAATTTTGCCACCCACGGTCGAAACACATCTATTTTTCCTAGGAACTTTTACATAAATAACATTGGCAGAAATGATTTTCTCACAATCAAAGTGACTCAGTTAGTTTAATTCTGTATGTCATAACATAACTAAGCAACTTTAATATAAGTAAATAATATCTGCCAATATCACAGTCAAAATTGCCCGATTAGTTAATTAATGATTAGCAGTTTTGTACATACAACCCGATGCAAAGCAACGAAGGATCAGAAATTAGGGGAGCTTTACATTACGCTGAATTTAGAAACTAAATTTAGAGTAGTAGAGGGGGTTTAAATTTAGGCTGTATTGAATCGCTCTTTACCCTATGCAAATAAGTCACTCTTACAGATGTGCAGTATAGGTCTTTTTTGGGATTTGTGTCACCGGATCCGTGCAATGATCCGACTCACTTAAGTGGGATGCAGATCTGTCGATCAAAATATTACAACGCAAATACGTCTTGCAATGTCGCTCCTTTTCGGTCTTGTTCGTCCCGGGATCCATCAGATCCGTGTTTGGGTGATCGGATCCATGCAATATGATGAAACACACGCATTAGGGCGTGCGCCATCTAAAATAATTCTAATTAACCTGTAATACCTTTTTCGATGTTGAAAGATCGACCGAATCTCGTAATCTCGTTATTAATTAATAATATGGTTACTAAACATACAGGCATTCATTATTCTATTTACGATTCGTAAACCGTCTGTTTTATTTCTGCACTCTATTCGGTTCTTTCTTAAGATCCAACTCACTGAACCGGCTCAGATCTAAACCGCCCACCACTAATCACTTTAGATTAGTGTAAAAAACGCCCATCAGGTAATATCAGGACTAATGGCATCCTCAAAACATCAAGTAGTTGGCCTTGCCATGGTGTTATCGACCTCAATTTGAATTAATAAAAAGAGAAAGAAGTAGTTATTAAATATAAAAGTTTAACCAGGCGATGTAAATAAATTTCTCAGATTGGGCTGTACACAATTTAAAAAATTATTAACTTCGGTATTATCATAAAAGCAAGATCGACACTCACACCACACATTACACCATGCTAAATGGTATACTAAGTTAGATTTAGTGTAGCATGGTCATTGCGGTCACTCTGATTAGTGTGCTAACTGCAGTTAC
Source organism: Polydrusus cervinus (assembly GCA_935413205.1). NCBI lineage: Eukaryota > Metazoa > Arthropoda > Insecta > Coleoptera > Curculionidae > Polydrusus > Polydrusus cervinus. The sequence continues at coordinate 53,740,742 of OW284514.1, forward strand.
ACCGCACTAAATTTAGCATAATGTAAAGGAGAACCTATTCACTTAGACTAAATATTAGCGATATCGTTATTGATATCGTAATCATATTCAAAACAAAGAATCAGTTTTTATACTAATATAATTTATCATTGCGGGGGACTATAGAAATTGTAGAAATATTTCAAAAAATTATAAGGATTAAAAATATTTTTGTTTTAGAAATTATTTTCCCAGTCCTCCAGCCCCTTTACCCTTCCCAATGAAATTGATTCGTTTCGCTTTAAATCTGATTCAACTACGTAGCTACACCTACACTACATAAAGAGCTAATTACCCGTTATTCTAACAAACTCCGAGGAAGCAATTCGGTTCACAGCCGTAATTAAAATCAAAACTTCCTAACGAATCTCTACTTTGTGTAATTAAAATACGTTTTTTCTACGTCGACGGAGACTCGACATACTGTGACATATCGACATTCTATTTTAAAAAATGATTTTTTTAATCCCACGTTTCTCGGAATAAGTTCATTAGTCAAATTTGGCACAATGTTCGCCACGTGGTTCCTTACATTCATGTTAATGTATTTAAAGCATTATTTCTTTTAAAGACATCTTAGGTGTCCTAAAAACTACATATGAAATTTGGCTTCTTGTAAAAAGTCTATATTTATTCTTCTGAGAAGGTCACATAGCATGAGACATTTTCGTTAAAATTTTCTTTGTGGTTTGTGTTGGCTGTTTATAAGATTAGTTTGATAATGGTTCGTGAGTCGTTGTTGTACGAGACATACATCTCTAAAGAAGAATATAAAGAACAGTGGATATGCGATTGTGAAACTTTGAATGCAATGTTCTGCTTTCCATGTTTGTGGTCATATTTAGAAGATATAGATAAAATAAGGAAAAAGGTTATAAATATACAGGAGAATTATTTACAAGTGGATTGTTCTGCAGATTTGTAGGTTTAAATAAATAAACATCATTTTTCTGATCATCCGACAACAAATATATAAAGTGAAAATTTTAGAAGAGGGAATAAACCAAGTAAAATATATATTTAATAATTGACAACCAACAATTTTCAATTTTTTTTAATACAGAATATATATCTTGGACCTGTTCAATACAAACGAATGTATGCATTATTCAACCTAGATATCAAAAGATTAACTAATAATTAATTTTTTTAAACTCGAAACTTAAGATTTAGAAAACACCATTTAGCCACACAGAAACATATTTTTAAAATTCCCCACAACAAACAACGCTATAGTTATTTTTAGGTAAAAGTCCATAATTTCGCCATTTGGAAAAGGTTTCAAACTAAGTGCCGAATATGTGTTTTTTAGAGCAAGTTATCGCACCCTAATGGGTCCTTTTAAAAGTTTGGATACAAACGTATATTTATTACTTCACTTAATTTTATTTGTTTTCGGACATTTAAGGCTTTTTGCTCGAGTTAAATACTATTTTACGGCCCTAAGCATGATTTTATACTTAGAAGAAATTATACTCTAGAAAGAGAAATAATGATCTTGAATAAATTTAAGTTTATAACAATATAAGCATTTGCCGATGCGATTTATTAAAAAATGTGTTATTGCAATTTTTTCTAAAACCTAGTTTCATACTGTCAAAATTATGAAAATACACGTTTCCCATTTTTATCGCTCTGTATGTTTATTAAAATTATAGATACAGGGTGGCCGTTTAATGTGGCAAAGTACAATAGCTCCATTACTCTACATCAAAAATGTTAATATGACAGTAAAAGGGCAGTAAGTGAGTTATAACGTAAAATTATTTTTTACTCTATAGGGTGGCTTAAAAAAACGCCACAACAAAAGTGTAGTGTTTTAAAGAAAAATACCCTGTATATTGTTGCATTTTTAAATTATACTACAATTACGAAATGTAAGTGGCAACTATTACTTTTAATTTAATACAAGGAATATGGTTTATGTACGATGGTGCATCACCCCATTTTCCACGAACAGTTCGCACAATGTCTTACAAACCAGCAGTTTCCTAATAGGTGGTTTGGCCAATTTTTGATGGCCACCCCTTAACTCTGACCTTAACCCTCTAGATTTATTCTTTAGGAGTTATATCAAATCTTTAGTGCATAAAGTAAAGATTCAGAAACGCGATCAACTGTTGCCAAGGATTCAGGAGGCTACCAACGTAATTCAAAAGAAAGAAAGTAATGTATTTAAAGTAAAGCGGCATTTGGTAAAAGGTCTAACAAAATTAATAGAAGTGGGAGATGGACAGTTTTCACATTTGTTTTGTCAAAACTGAATAATTGAACTGAATTTTTGTTGAAAATAAAAACTTCCAGGCAAAGTTATTTAAAAATGCAAATATGTCGGAAACGGTTTATTTTAATAAAATAAATTAAGGCAATCTTTTTTTTACAAATTACCATTCTATTATAAATTTTAATTACGGTTCCAATAAAGGTACCAGCAATAAAATGTTATCATAATGTAGGTACTGTGCGGGTGACTATAAGATATAAAATTTGGGTGTCCGTCAAAAAATTTCGTTTTCGGTTCTTTACATAGTGAGTACCCCAAAATGACGTAATAAATTCTATAGCCTATTTTAGAAAGGTGTAGAAAAATAAAAGCTCATTATGTATTTAAAGGGACTACAGAGTGACCTAACGAATATTTAAACCACAAAATTCCTTATTTTCATCACAAGTGCAGGTAGTACCACCCGGGTTTCGATCAATTTATGGGGTTTGCCTATTGCTATCCATTCACAAACACTGAAAATGGTTTGACAACGGCATGCATTAGGTTAGGTTAGATTAGATAAGAGTGGCAGACCTTTGGTTCTGACCAAACAGTCTCACATAGTCCTATTAAATTCGTTGTGATACCACATGTGTTCCGTAGAACCCACCTTCATCAGATCTCTGATGGTTAGTGCGATATACACCGCAGAAGAATTTTAACAACTTATTCAAACCAGCCACTACTATTCAGAAACCTGCTCAGTCGTCCAAGTTGTAAGTTGCTTAGTTCCTCCAGGTTATCGAAAAAAGGTTCACCCAGAGCAGTGAAAAATGTTGAATACTTTCTTCCTCTTCCTTATCTCTGCAACTTCTGCAAAAGTCGTTAGTGGTTATTTGCATACGTTCGGCATGTCTACCGAAGAGGCAATGTCCGGTAACAACCGCAGTAATATTTCTCATGTCTTTCCGACTGTGTCTCAATAGTTCTGCGGTTCTCTTTTTATCGAATGTGGGCCACAGTTGCCTGGATGTACTACAGATTATCAACTCTGTCCATCTGTTCTGTGTAAGCTGCTTGGCCGTGTAATCAAACTCCTCCAAGGCATGCATTATGTACACTTATTTTTTATAAAACATAAAAAAAAATACAAAATGTAAAAAATACATACATTATACAGAAATTAATTATAAAAAAATCATATTATTCTTTCTCATCTAAGGAACTGTCATCTCCTTTCGACGTTATAATTAACGGGTCGACGGTCAGATCGATCAGGTGGTCAAGATCCCACATTTTCTGCTCTTTTTTAATGACATGATGGACTGCTTTTCGCCAATTTTCTGGTGTCACTTCCTTAATGGCTTGATCAAACAGTAGCTTAACGTCTTTCATTTTAAATGTCGTATTGTGTCTTGCTACAAATCCTTTCACTTGCGCCTATATAAGTTCAATAGTATTTAGTTCGCAATGACATGACAATATGTTTTTCAGCTATATCTTCCACGGCATATTTTATAAAACGATGTTTGTGTAAATTTGCTATAGCTAATAGTTCCTTCTTCATTAAATTATCTTCAAATTCAATACTTTCGGTGGTTTACCAGTCGATAGTTTCTTGTTTTCTCCAAAATAAAGCTAGAGTCTTCTCTGTGGGTCGTGAATAATAGCTTGCGTTATCCATAACTACTACCGAATCAGCTGGAAGATATTTTATCATTTCACCAAAATAGTTTTTATTACTCTACACCTTTCTGAAATAGACTATAATTTAATCGATAATGTATCATATTTATTGAAAATTTGTAATTTTTGTTAAATGATGTTTCCGCCTCCGCCAGCTTAATTAAAAGTTTTAATTTGATTTGACACTGTAAACAACTAACGAAATTACAAAGTTGCAGCTCGTTTTAAACCAATAATTTCATATTTAATTGCTGCAATAACTCCCGTTTATCTGTTAGCCGTTTTTGGATTATTAATCGCAGTGGCGGATCTGGATTGCTGTGGTAGCTAAGCTAGTTAAACCGACAACTCTAAATGCTTAGTACTTTTGTTAATTCACAATATTGTAGCGTGATCAGTAAATAACGCGAGTGAACGTTTTATAGTAACCTTAGCAAGATCATTAACGTAAAATAAAAAGCAGGGGACCTAAGACAGAGCCCTGCGGTACAATATATGAAAATGTCAGCTATTTCGACAATGCATGCTTAAAGTTAACCCTATGGAGGCTATTAATTAAATATGACTCAAAAGAAAAAAATACATTTTCAGTGCTCTCAACCTCCCTGAAACCAAACTACCTATCGGAGAACAACTATTTTAAGTCAATATCGCAGCTAGGGAGACGGGGTTTGTTGAAAACCCAAGAATATTGGGATAGATCATATTGGAACCTAATTTCCTTTGTACATTGTATTGGTTTTTAAAATTAGCTTTAACAATAATCCTATTTTATTCTTTTTAATAGAAAATTTTTGAATGGGTGTATTTTTAACGAATTTTAAGGGGTGGCCCCAAAAGTTTTTCGCCCGAGGTGCTTTTCCACTGCATTGACAATATGTTGAAAGTTAGGGCATACTAAACAATCCCCTATTTCTTGCTCGCTACGGCCTTATTAGAAGTGAGTGTTGTAAAATATACGATTATCATCATATAAATAAAAATATAAAAAAAAGAAGCTTAGCGGCAAGCGGACAGTCCGCTTGCCGCTAAGCTCCTTTTCTTTATATATTTTAACGGACACTAAATTCCACTATTTTATAAATAAAAATGTTTATTTGAGTCGGGAGTCGTCATATTTTTCAATGGTAAATAAAGCACTACTTTATGCTTTTATTAATTATCTATTATGTCACGCTGTATTTTCAAAATTTATATATGAAGAGTAGACTTTTAAAGAGCGTTAAGTGAGTTTTTTTAAATTATTACTTTACACCGGGTGACACAAGAAAGTGCCCCCCCCCCCCCCCCCCCCAATTTTTCCCGTAATTTTAAAAGTAAAGATATACAAATTTGAGGTGTTAATAAATGTATAAATTACCGTTTTTCGGCCAATTTAACCCATTTTTAATCGATGCTTTAATTCTATGTAAAATTCTCTTTCAGTGTCATATTACACTTTATCATTTGTTTTAAAAATGGCCGCCTAGATCAATTTTCCTTTGTTTTCTAAAACGTCAATAACTTTGATAAAACATGGTAAGTGTTAAATAGAAGGCCATGGAATCGTTGAAATGGTTTATTTTAACCTGCTCTATAATATAAAATTGACTTGCTTTAGAAAAATGTGCCGTTAGGGCAATTATATTTACAATCTATATAAAAAAACGGAATTTCTCGAATTTTTCAAATAGCAACCCATCTTTGTTTTATAATACTTAATAAAATTCTTCATTTAATTTCCTTTCTAACGGTGTACTTATCACTAGTTAACAATATTTTAGAAGGTAAAAATAAGAACACAGTATAATAAGTCCAGTTCAACAGGTGACCTTCTGGCATATGTCACCCATCATAGAGAATCCCGAGCTGTTACACTGGACATCTCTAGGGCTTTTGATCGTGTTTGGCACGATGTGCTTCTAGGTAAATTGCGATCCTACGGTATGCCTAATGGATTTTGTTTATGGTTAACCAGCTTCCTTAAGAACCGTTCTCTGCAAGTGGCGATTAACGGGTTTCTCTCAGACACCTTCACCATCAATGCCGGTGTTCCTCAAGGGTCCATATTGTCGCCTACCCTCTTTTTACTGTATATTAACGACCTTCTAGTGAAAACCCAAAATCCAATCTATAGCTTTGCTGATGACAGCACACTTGTCTCATCTTTTACCTTGACTACCCAAACATCCGCTGCCGACGCACATCTTCGCAGGCAGCATGAAGTATTGCGCCTCAACAATGACCTGGAAGAAATCTTGGCTTGGGGTGACAGTAACCAAGTCGAATTTAATGCTAAGAAACCCCAGGCAGCAGTCTTCTCCAAAAAGGTTAACATTGCAGAACCGGATATAGTCATGGCAGGACACGCAATTCCCCTGGCACCGTCTATTAATTTGGTGGGGGTCAATCTGGGAGGTAATATGTCTTGGCATGATCACGTTGCTGCAATTGCCAAGGCAGCTGCACAGAAACTTGGTGTACTTTTCCGCACCAAAAGGTTGTACACACCTCATCAACTTTTGACACTCTACAAAGCCCAGATTCGACCATCATTAGAATATTGCTCTCATGTCTGGAGCTCTGCACCCAAGCACACCCTTCGGCTACTGGATTCCATTCAAAGGAGAGCCGTTCATCTGATCGGCAACCCCGAGCTGACCAAGACCCTCGATAGCCTGGAGCATCGAAGACAGGTTGGTGATTTGGCTCTCTTTTACAGATATTTCCATGGCAGGTGTTCGACTGACATTGCCCACTTGATTCCACCTAGAGCAATGCAAAACAGAAATACACGGCGAACCACTGCCGCTCATTCATATGTTGTTCAGCTTAGTACTCCTCGAACTTCATTGTTCAAGAATTCTTTCATCTGGAGAACGTCATCTTTGTGGAATGATCTTCCTGAGGTCGTGTTTCCCAATGAATACAATCTTCAACGTTTCAAGACCAACGTTAGTCGCTTTCTTCGCACACGCACCGCTCCCAGAGCGCCTTAAAGGATTTTTCCTACAGTGCAGGTGTTTTATCATAAAAAAAAAGTCTTCCTCCACTGATATATTATAGAAATATTTTCATAAATAGACTTTGTGTTCTTATTTTTACCTTCTATATTCCCACTCCACTTTAAGTATGGACTATTTCTTCAAATTATATTTTAGGTAATAGTGGAAATTAACAAAAATATCATAAATGTAATTTCTAGACTCGTACAAGCCAAGCCATGTCAAGTATGCAGTGGAAAACAATTTATTAATTTCTATCATCGTAATTATTGTTTAATACCATTTGACATTTTGGTCTAATAAATGCAGAAATAATATTTTTGTTTTCCACGGCATACTGGACTGGTCTTGACTAAATTTCTTGTAGCTTATTCGAATCTAGAAATTACGTTTATGATGTTTCTTGTTAATATCTACTATTACCTAATAAATAATATTTACTTGTAATACACCGTTAGAAGGAAAATTTAATTAACAATATTATTATAATAAACCAAAGATGGGTTGCCATTTAAAAAAAATGAAGAAATTCCGCTTTGTTTTTTTAGAAAACACGTTGTAAATAAAATAGCCCTAAGGGATACATTTTTCTCAACCCAGTCAATTTTATACTATTAAGTAGGTTAAAATATGTCATTTTAACATTTCCATGGCCTACTCTTTACTACTTTCCTTATTTTACCAAAACCATGGACATTTTAAAAAACAAAGGAAAATTGATCTATGCGGTCATTTTTAAAATAAATAATAAAGTGTGATATGTCATTGAAAGTAGAATTTTCTATAGAATTTAAAATAAAAATAAGGGGGTGCCAGTTAAAATTTAAAAGTTAACTTCACTTCCGGTTAAACCGGAAGTGGTTTCGAAGGTTTAAATTGGTCGAAAAATGGCAATTTACATACTTATTAAATACTCTTGTTTTTAAATCTTTACTGTTTAAATTTCGAAAAAAAATGGGGAGGAAGCACTTTATTGTGTCACCCGGTATATTATTATCCTTAAATAACCTGATCAATATTTTAAACTTTCAAAAATTAATATCCACATAAAATGCATTGCAGTTTACCCCCAAGTATTTGAATAGCATTTGACCCATCCATGTTCACGATGTTCCAGAATTTTCTCTATACGCTCTATTCCCGTTTAAAAGTATGAAATATTTTTATTAAATGCATAAATTCCCTCATGTATTTAAAACAGTTTTTCGATAGGCCTAAAGTGATTACGTACAAATTTTCAACCCCGCTTAAACCATCCGTTTTAGGGTTAATTAAATCCGGACTGTTTTTCCGCAGTACAACCGGATCAATGCTAATCAACTTTTTGCGGAAGTCGGATTAAGCAGAAAACGGAAGTAAATTTATTTTTGCAGACAAAAAAAATCGCATTTTTTATGGTTGTGCATTATTTTAAGTTGGTTTCTTTGGAATTATACGGCCAATATAAATCCGAGTTAGGTGTTTTGGAACAAATTACAGTCGTAAAAACAAAAATATTTCGGTTATTTCCGGGTTTTATTTGCTTAGAAAATAACCACGGAAAAAAACTTTTTGAAATTTTATCATCATATTTTTTTTATTTATTGAATAATGGGTATGCCAGAAAGCAGTTGCGGCTAAATTTATTATAATTTATTGTAAAATTTTTCTACTATCCTGTATTATAATTAGATAGATAGAAACGTCTTTATTTTTTAACTCATCGAAGAGCAGCATTGCTGTTTACTTAACCAAGCATATACAATACAAAAATATATATTTACATATCAATAATTAAAGAAAGAAAAAAGAAAGAATAAGTAGTAGTAGTAATATTATAATATGATATATAATTATTATTATAATAATATAATGAATTAACTAAAGATTTCTTACTCATGCATAAAAAAAACAGTTATTGCCGGCATTCTATTTAAAATATCAAACTTTTAATAATTACTAAGCAAATATAGTTTAAACTTATTCTTAAAAGACAAATAACTAATATTTGTAAACTTGTCTCGAATTTCCGAATTAAATAATTTAGGAATCACATAAGAAAAGCAACGTTCGTAAATGTCTGTACGGTGACGTGATATATTAAGTAGATCATTGTGGCAAGTCTAGCGATGATCATATCAAATCTTTCAATAAAATTTAGTAAATCTTACAATAAAATCTAATAAAACCTACAATAAAATCTAGTAAATGTTGCAATAAAATACAGTAAAAGCAAATAAAAAAATATTTCTTATTGGAAAACATCGTAATATTTAATAAAAATTTTCATAAATTTTAATAGAAACTATAATAAAGATTACAAACTATTAAAATATATTATATTACCAAAAATAATACCCGTCACTAAATGAAATATATTAATTTTATTGTAAACGGGATTATCCTGGATTATGGATTATAAAACATATTATTATATTTCTTATATAAATTTTCCTCCGTGTACAAATTTTTTATATAATTTATTAATTATTGTTCCCTAACAATAGTAAACGACGACGGTTTTCTAGTCTTATTCAGAAATTCCTATATGGATGTTTAGCAGGAGCTGATCCAGAAAGGAATTTTGTAGAAGTATCAAGAAAATTCTGCAGGCGAAAAATTTTCGGGACCACGCCCAAATTTCGTTAAAAACTCACCAACTACAATAAACTTTCTTAAATTAAGTAAGAATAAATTTGGTTGTTTAAAAATGTTTTTATTTCTTTCTTGATATTCTGCTATTGTGCCACATCCAAAAATATTTTATTTTATAGCAGATGGTAAATTTTTAACGAAATTTGGGCGTGTTCCCGAAAATGTTTCCCTAGATTTACACTTTGTGGCCTGCATGAAGTTAATTTTGGGTTTGGTACTGTTTAGATGCAATGTAACTATGGCGTCAGCACCTTAGGTGCTTTTTCCATTAAAAAGGATAAAATAGGATTAATATCAAAGCATATTTAAAAATTGTTAAAGTGTGCTTATACAGGGTGCGTCAAACTCAGTGGCCTATTAGAAATATTTAGAAAACGACAAAAGATATGTTTTTGAAAATTTGAGTGTGTTCATAAGAGCTAGTGTTCTAGCGTTTAAAAATATTTTGAAAGGGGCGGTGTTGCCAGATCATCTTGAAACTCTTAGCAACTTTGGAATTTTAAATGAGACACCCTGTATATTATTTTACTTTTTGTTTCTGCTTAATAACACAAACATTTTTTGTACATAATAATCTATGCCTATCTCTTATAGTTTAATTAATTAATTAGTCATTTTTTGGGGCCAAAACATGCTAACCAGAAATTCAAATAATTTTGTGATTAAGGCACCTCGAAAGTTAAAATTTTTACAGACGGTTTTTATAGCATGCCCATCTAGGAATTTTGATGATATATGTTAATATTTTTACACAGAGCGTCACAAAAAAACGTAATCTTCGTAATATAAATAAATGCAAAATTCTCAACTTTTTTAAATGAAACACCCTGTATTTTATTTTCCTAACAAAATCTAGTTTATATTTCCTACCAATAAGTATAACATATTCCTATACCTATCTCTAACCAATTCGAACTTACAAGGGGTTTAAAAAAAATAATAACTTAATAAAAAGGTTTAAACACATTTAATAGTAGGCTTTGGCAGAATTTCTTCGGAAACAAATGAAAAAGAAAAAATGTCAACTTAATTGGTTTTGTCTATAATCTGTGTTTTTAAATTATTGACTAAAATGGCCAATATTTCTTATTCAAACGCAGAACTTTTGAATTTACTTTTTATACATGGAGAGTGTAATAAAATTGTATCAAGAACATGTAGACGATTTAATGAATGGTATCATTATTCATCTCCAATCACAGCAAAAAAGTTTAGAAAAATAGAACGAAATATGTTGCAGTATAATAATGTGAATGTGTGACGTATAAATCCATAGAACGAATAATTTTTTTAAATATAAGATAATATAGGAAATTAAGTTGACATCTCTCGGTTGACATTTTTTCTCTTTCATTTGTTTCCGAACAAATTCTGCCAAAGCCTACTATTAAAATAAATGTGTTTAAACCTTTTTATTAAGTTATTAATTTTTTTAAATCCCTTGTAAGTTCGAATTGGTTAGAGATAGGTATAGGAACATGTTATACTTATTGATAGGAAATATAAACTAGATTTTGTTAAAAAAATAAAATACAGGGTGTTCCATTTAAAAAAGTTGAGAATTTTGCATGTATTTATATTACGAAGATTACGTTTTTTTGTGACGCTCTGTATACAAATATTAACATATATCATCAAAATTCCTAGATGGCCATGCTATAAGAATCGTCTGTAAAAATTTTAACTTTCTCGGTGCCTTAATCACAAAAATATTTGATTTTCTGGTTAGCATGTTTTGACCCCAAAAAATGACTAATTAATTAATATCTTAAAAACTATAAGAGATAGGCATAGATTATTATATACAAAAAATTTTTGTGTTATTAAGCAGAAACAAAAAGTAAAATAATATACAGGGTGTCTCATTTAAAATTCCAAAGTTGCTAGGAGTTTCAAGATGATCTGGCAACACCGCCTCTTTCAAAATATTTTTAAACGCTAGAACACTAGCTCTTATAAACACACTTAAATTTTCAAAAACATATCTTTTGTCATTTTCTAAATATTTCTAATAGGCCACTGAGTTTGGCGCACCCTGTATAATATAGTTTTCGTTTCTCTTTTTTAAACTTTCCAAATCTATGCTATAGTTTAGGTTTTTTGTCATGGGAGGGGTTTGAACCCCCTTAACATTGCCCCCTTCCTTATCAATGGCAACGACGTAATACGTAGATAAGAAAATGTATTTTGAAGGCCGGAAATTATTATTATTAGTGATAATAAAGATGTGTGTGTGTAATTAGGTTTTATGGCTCTGGTTGAAACCAAATGGCCAGCATCTCTCTTTGTTTTTTTTTTAAGTTACTTTTAATGAGATAATGGTTTTTACAATTTCTTTACCTAACCTATTTTTAGTAATTCTTGATAATAAAACTAGAATAAAGTTATAACCTTTTTCTTTTTTTTGTTATTTTTAATTTTTTTTTTTTTTAATTTTTTATTCGCATTTTTTTTAAACAATGTTTTTTTTTTAATTTTAATTTTTTTTAGGCAATGTTTTTTTTTACTTTTTTTAAGCAATGTTTTTTTTTCATTATAAGGTTATTACGTGATATAAACTTAAATAGCGTTTTATATACGATTACATTTCCTGTAGAGATTAAAGTGTCTAGATTAAAAGGATATTCAACCAAATTATTAAGTTCATTATATAATTCATTGGTGAATACAATGTTATGTCTATGGCACCCTAATATACTATGTTCCAGATCACGGATTTCTACACATTCACAATTTTCATTATTCTGTAGGCCTATTTTTTTATATTTAGGATAGATAATAAAGATATGTATACTAAATTATTATTCGTAGTTTTTTAAAGTATTTAATATACTTTTTGAACTGAATTCGCTTCACTTCATTGAAAGAAAATGTATCGCCTCTATGGCATACATTTTTCCTGGCAGCAGTTCCCCTCTCCCCCCCCCCCCCCTCCCACACATACACACACACACATGTTTAAAAAATCAGTTGGAAAATTTTTGTTTGGAACCCCCTCAATAGAATGTGCTTCGGTACGTCTCTGGCGACAAGTGGCAGTGGGGGTGAGGGATGTAATAGCACCGCAGGCGAAAAAAAAATTCGCTACCACGAATAAATTAACTTTTTTACTGAATTAATATAAAAAACAAAGCTAAAAACATTTTTTTAATTCTTTGGCTATTGTAGTGAGAAGTATTTCGCTGGAGTTCTGAAATTGTGTTGGGTTAAAAATAAACGTAATATAATTTTGTGAAAATATAATCGGCGACCCGTTGAGATCTCGGGCTTTAGGGGGCGGCCTAATTCACCTACTGGTAAAACCTCTCCTATCTAAAGAACATACTTTACCATAAATGAATTTGTGAAAACATGATTTTTTTCATTAAGTTTTGTTATTTTTCTAAAGTGTACTTATGTAGAGAGGTACAATATGAAGTTAAATCAGGTCGGCCAATACCTTCCCTGATTTTAAAATAAATTACCCCCCCTCCTCTCAGTAGGTATATGTCAAATTAGAAATATCCCATATATGTACTCTATGTACCGTAAATTATTAATGTCTTAATTATACTTTGTAGCTAATAAAACGGTATGTATTTTTCATAGAAACAGGCACGAATGACAAAGGTGAAAATCAAGATAAAATATGTAAAAATATTTATGATGTTTCATTAAAAATTCAAAGTTATTCGTTTTCGTTTGACACGCCATCACGAAGAAAAAAGTTGTTAGAAATTTTGTTTTTCCGCCAATTTCACGAGAATATTAATTTATTTCAATTCCTTTTGTTATTTAAATTAAAATCCTGTAATTTAATATTCTTAAAGTCATGACTGGAAATTAAAAAGAGAAGTCAAGTTTGAAAAAAAAAAAGACACGAGATAAGTAACATGTATTGTGTTGATAATATTAATCCTAATTATGTGAATTGTATATTGCCAATTGAATATAATAATCCATTAAAACGGCAGGAAGAATTTAGTATCTTTAAGTACTCCTTTGACAAAAGGTCTAAAAACACGTGCTAAGTCGCAGTGGCGTGCATACAATTTAGGCAAAAAAGCATTGCCTACCCTGGGAACAATAAAACAAACTCCAACCAAAATTATTTCTTTCTATTTAAATTTTTTTTCTCCGTGTAATATCCGGCAATATTTCTGTGTATGTAAAGGACCAGGACCGAAAAGATAATCGTATAACATTGAAGATCATTTCTACGAACGCATCCGTTGCCAATTAATCGTAAACTCGATCGCTGTATATAAGCAGCCCGTATAAGAATTTCGAAAGCAATGATTTTACATTACATTAACCGCTTATGTGAGAGCAAAAGCACTGCCTTTATACGAGTGGAAGCGAGCGAGAGCCGGTAGGCAGTAAGCTAGAAAAAGAACAAATACACGTGACTCTCTAGCTGAGCCTTCGTCGGCCAGCGTTATTAAAATGCATTGGTGCCAATCTTCCAATTTTCTCGTAGTTTCAAAAAATACTACGCGTTCTCGATATAAAACATGTCAGGTTAGTTAAGATCTTTATTTGTAACATAAAATAAGAAGGACTTTTCTGATGATTTAAGATAATTTTTGCTAATAAGTATGTTAAATTATAATTTACATAATAATTGACTTGGGGTTCAATCAAGTGGATGTTAGATTTAAAATCTGAATATAAAACGAATGTAGATGATATTTATTCATAATAATAATACATATTAGTGTTTTCGCCCAGTGTTTACTTTTGCTATTAACGTCGCGCGTCGCCGTCGGTTGTCGAAAAAAAATGGAGAAGTGGACATGTCCACGTACATGTAATTGAGGTAATGGCGATGTCAACTGTGTTGAAAATTTTTAAAGTCAATTGTTTGGAAATTAAATGTTTGCCTACCCTGTTCAAACGGCTTTGTACGCCACTGCTAAATCGTATTAACATACATACAATTTCCGACGATACGATGATCCGACGGTACTCCTATTGCTCACGACGCGGCGTCGGAACAGTTACAATTATTTTAACTGTTGTCCGACATCGTATGTTACATAACCTCAAATATTCAGTATTTTTGTTATTATTTTGGTTGAGCGCGGATCTAAAACCAAAATTAATAGGGAATAACTATCAACTACAAATCCAACAAACTAAAAATAAATAATTTTAAAGGTTAGGTAGTGACGAGTGACCGTATTTTCTTTTCTTTTTTAACGTAATTCCGGATCCGACGATGGGATGTGCAAAATATTTTCTGGCTGCGCATTTCATATAAATTTCTTACTGCATATGACCAAGATGACGCATTGTTTTAGTTTTTAGTCCACCAATACTAGCACTTTGATGACGTATGAATTTAACGACGTTGTGGAATATTAATATAATATGGTCATAACCTAACAAAAATTGGCAATTCAAAACCGGCTCAACTGCCGCCCTTTAATTTTCAAGGCCGTCACAGTAGAATTTTTTTTCCTTAATTTTAAGAGACATTTTTTTAAAAATACCAAGCCGTCTTCCAACCTTGCGGTAGCGCTTCTTTTTTCTGCATTTATATCTTCAAAGTTCCTTAAACTTTTAACATAAGTAGAGGAAGAAGGGACATTCAACGCCAATTTTTGCTATCCCTACTGCGCTTGCGTCATCTGTCGATTTAGCAACTAATTTACTTTTTTATGTATAGTGAAGAGTACCTTAGCATGTTTATATTATTTACGAACTAATAATTACATACATCATTTTATTTTCTAACTTTTTCCTTTTAATTTATGTATTTCTAATCATAAACCTAAGTTTGGGATCAACATATTTTACAACATTTATAAATCACGAATTAATTTTAGTTGATTCAAAAATTTTTTGCTCATTGCGTCCTACTGATTTTTCCGAAAAATATTTTCTCTACTACCGTGCGTAAAATACTTTACGCCCTATAGAAAGTGTATAATATGTAACTTCGTATGCTACTGCGTAATAGTTATTTACATTACTAGATGCGAGGTTTTGAATTGGCGAGGCGAAGCCGAGGTGATTTAATACCTCCGACCACCAAAAAAAGGTCTCGCATCGTGTAATGTATTAAATTATTTCTACTACACAGTAAATTAGCACCTCATATCTACTAGTTCATTGTTTTCAAATTTTACCATTTTCACGTGTCACCAATTTAAAATTAACTTGCTTTAGAAAAACACACCGCAGCAGATCGCCAAATAAATAACTGACCACCCCCGTAAATTGCATGACTAATAAGGCAAAAACAGCATAAAGTATATCAGGCTATGTTTTGTTGACCAGGCTCGCACTTAAATTTTTACTTCTGTATCTCGCCTATTTTTAAGTTTAAAAAAAAAGGTATTTGAAAATGTTGTTTATTTTAATGCTTTCTATACACAGATAAAACAGAAGTATCAACTTAGGAATCACCCTGTATATTTTCCTGTAGTAGAAAAAATGGTTTATGCAGTTCGTGGGAAAAATTTCCCATTCGTAAAAAAGTACTACTTCACGCACTTGTATAAATAACGATTAATAGGTTTTGTTATTTAATTATTTTATCGAGAACTGCTCTATTCCTCTTTTTCATATTTTTACAGTTGGCAAGTTTAGCGTCTAGACGGCTCGTTTTTAGGGTTATTTAAATCTTGTTTACTGTTCTTATTAAGGTCAAAAATAAAAAAGAATTTTAAACCAAAATACAGACTTTGTTTTCTCCCCTAAACGCAAACTACCGAATTAAATTTTGAACTCATTTACCGGGTCTACCGGAGTCCCTTGGCTCTTTGAATGTTTTCGTGACGGCCAAAAACGAGCTTTCTTTGTGTGTTTATTTTAATAAATAAATAAGTAGTTCCATTATTACAATATGCATTAACACTTTCACATAAGGTCCCTGCGGATGTGGAAAAGACCAAATTATGCAGGAAAAGCAAACTTGGCTTCGAAACCACAGATTATAAACTTGACGTTCGTTTAGCCGAGGGTTTAGCACGTAAATGAATTTAATTATTAATTCAGGGCACGTTGAGCTGCCCAATTCCATTTCATAGAACAAATAATATGCCCGAATATTCGGGGTATTTTTTGAGCTGGCTACAGGATGAGCCGTAATAAAAACACAAAAGGTATTTAGCAGATCAATTCAATAATTAAAGGGCTCAATGTTATGCGGGGTGTTACAAATTCGATGCTAGTATTACTAACTGAGTAAGAGATAGAGGGTTGGTTGAATGGAGGCAATGTTGCATAATCTAAGGATGAATAATTTGTTAAAAAGAAAAAAATTAATTCTAGTTTTTATTTTATTCACGACAAAACAGTGATTATACAATAATTTTAGGTACGAGATTTTGTTTTTTAGTTACCCACATATTTTTTTAAATACAGATCATTTTTTTTACCTCCCAAAACTAATAATGTATCATTTATCACTCATCATCACTAAACTTGTAACGTCACGTCATCATCACTTGTAATTATAAAAGCATTGTTCCTTAAGAATTTTTTTTTCAGATACAATATTGATATGGGTGTATAAAAAACGAGACATCGTATCGTATCTAAACATCAACTTATTTTCTTAAAAGATTTTGTTGTAGAAATCACATTGAAAATTCCTTAAATTAAAACAATATTGATATAGAGATTTTAAATTACATTCCCGGCCTTCAAAGCTTGTTGATCTCGTCTATTGCATTGTCCAAACATAATCAGACCTAAGCAAAGCTAGTCTGATCTGGAAGCAAGCTAATGAAAAATAATATATTTTGACACTACACAAGTTTTACAACCTCATTTTGTGGAATTATTTCAAAAATATGATAACTAAACACACAAAATATATGCCCGTAATTCCGGACGACTTAATTATTTTAATTTAAACACAAACCTAGCGAAAGAGGCCGCGACGAGCTGACGGCCTTAGCGGGCTCCCCACCATTTAATGCTCCCTTTCTACAAGATGTTATGAGTTATGACTTAAGACTTTATATGTCGCTTCGTTTTCTGTGTGGTCCCATATACGCGCGCCAAAAAGTATTTTCGAAACTAAAAAGTAACTTTGATATATAGGCTTTGTTCCAACTCAGCAAAAAAATCCTTACTAAACCGTACAATCCAGTCGATCAATTACTTTTCCATTGCAAAATAAATTGCTAATTTTAAAATCCATTTGATCGGCTGGAAATTACCGTTTAGAAACGATTTTCTTGCTGAGTTAGAACAAATCTATTGCAATTACAATTACGGACTGGATGCACGTCACAACTCGCAAATACATAATCATAATTGAAACAAAAAATAAAGTAGGTCTGTTATTAACAATTAACGGGACCTGTCCTAAGGTTTTTCGGGCCCGGTTATTCATGTTTAATAAGGTAGGTATATAAATATCTTTTATATACTTACCATAGATTACGAATCTGAGAGCCGTTTTGTTGCAAATGGTGAGGTTTTAAAATATTCCCTCTTAAAGTACCGTTTTGTATAAAGGTAAGGTTTGGATTCATAGAAGTATTCTTTTTTTATTGCAAATATCACATAACTTCAATAAAAAAAAAATTTCAATTACATTTATTACTTCAAGTTTTGTTTTTAAAAATAAATAAAGGAGAGTGATGGTTGTCATTTGTTTTTATGGCATTTGATTACTTCTTGGTTGATTTAAAATAGCTCTAAAAAAGGGAAAATGGGACAGAACAGTATACGTACAGGGTGATTTTTAAGTTCATACTTCTGTTTTAGCTGTGCATAGAAGGCATTAAAATAAACATTTTCAAATACTTTTTTTTTAAAGTTAAAAATAGGCGATATACAGAAGTAAAAAATCGAAGTGCGGGCCTGGTCATAAAAACATAGCCTGATATACTTTATATTAACTGAATAAGTAAGCAAATTTATCCTTCACCTTCTTTATTATACTTTATATTGTTTTTGCCTCATTAGTCATTCATTTTACGGGTCGGTACCGATGTTCAGTTATTTATTTGGCTATCTGCTGCGGTGTGTTTTTCTGAAGCAAGTTAATTTTAAATTGATGACACGTGATTTTTCATTAAATTTCATCACAACCTAATATTTAAGACGATATCTTTATACATAACCGGACTATTAGAAGAAAAAATGTAAGAACTTATCTTTTCCGACAATAACTGCTTTGTAACCATACCAAAAAAACATAGTTACTTATAAAATCATTAATTTTGGCGTGGTGAGCGTGTAATAAATACGTATGTACCAAAAGGCAAACTAATATATGAATTTTGTGCTGTGTTGGTTTTACATTTTCTTATTAAACATTTAAATTTAAATTCGATTACAAGCGTAGAATAACAAATTAGATTGCAATTATAATTCTAGGATTGGGGTGGGGGAGAGGGTGCAGCCAGCAGCCCCCCTTGGCTGCACCACTGAACTTGTTTCAGTCCCGTTGTTAAAAATATACGATTTAATCAACGACATGACCCGAATCAAAAATTAAGTGTAAAGACAATACAGATGATTTTTAAATTTAAAAAACTAAAAACGCTTAGGGAAGAAAAACAAGGTTTTTAATTTAAGATTTTTTCTAAAAATTTTTGAGTTAATAATAGAATTAATTTTAAACATTTTTAACAAATTACCCTGCGATGAATAAAAAATAATTCAGCAACTCAGTTACTTGATCTTAAAAGCTGTAAATATTACACGTTTTCTCTAACGTGATCAACAACCGTTTACAAGATATCACTACCTATCACCCTGTCTAGGGATGTTTCCGACCCCCATTACAGGGATTATTAGGTAATTATTAGCATCCTCCTATCCATTCTAATTCGGTTTCACCGTCGAAAAATACATAAAAATATCATTATAACATTCAGGAATCAGAACTTTTTATCGTGCGACTATGAAATTGATAAAATATTAATTCTCCGGTCTCTTTAAAATTAATCCACCCATAACGTTTAAAATTTCGTTATATTATTAATCATTGTTTGCAGCAACGAAAATCCTGCTGAGCAATATTTTAAACGCGATTTTCTCTGAAACCACACAAATAATTTGTTAAAAACCTATTTCATATTCGGCAGCAAACATCATTTTTTCAAGCGAACCGAAAATCAGGTTTCAGGAGTTAGTAAATGCCGAGATATTAGCGTTAGAAATTTCGAATACCGGGGTTTTGTTGGTTGTCAAAAACTGACTTTTATAAAAAAAATGTTAATTTTCAACTTTAATTAATATTTATATTAATCCCTTGGTTTTATTACCTATAAATTTGTATCGTGTGTATTATATTCTATAATTTTTTTTAAATATAAAGGCGAAATATATAATTTTAACTTATTTGTTACAATAATGTTAATTTAAATGCTATGTCCTTTAATTACAGTATATTCGCCCAGTAGAGTAGGTCATAATGAAAAAAAATATATATAATAGTAACCAGGCGAGGGAACATGATGATTTACGCGCCGTTGAAATGAAAAAATTGGAACAACGTGAAAGAATTGTTTCAGTTTTTCGCTTTGATGTTTACATTGAGGTAGCGTTTAAAAAACGTTTACTTCTCCTAATCTTCGTTTTTTTAAATAAATGACTGTAACCACAGGGTGATTTAATAATAATAGGTCATGGATGTCTTTTTACTAACTTATTTATTATATTCCAATATAACTTCCCATCAAACAACGTTTTGTTACCTCGACATTGCACTCATATAATATTTTAATAATGTGACATTAGTTCGTATGTGGAAGTTATTGTGATTCTAATACGGATGCAATAGAATATATCTCAAGTTTGAATAAACTGCTGGACAATTCAAGCGGACCGAGCTAATTGTTAGGTGAACTTTGGAGTAAAATATTTTACGAACGAATAAAGCTAGTGATGCGCGGTTTGCAAAATTTAAAAGAGAATTTAATTCTTAATATGCACATTTTTTCCGATTTTTTTTACCCTTTAACCTTTAACTGTCTACAGGGTTCAAAGGGAAGTATGGTTTTTTTACCAAAGTTTCTAAGTACCGGATTTCCACAAAAACAATTTCAAACTATTTTGGATGGCATTTTCTTTATCTATCTTAACAAAATTATATTTATTGTCCGTAATATTACGAAATATGGCAGCAATACCCATGCAATGTGTTTTTTTTTTATATTGTTGTAATAATAATTTAAAAATATCGCGGAGTGACGTGAAGATGCCTGTTTTGTCCATGAATAGGTACATTTTATGTGATATTTTTTATTAATGTTTATTTTTATGTATTATTCCCTAGAATTTACGTCATGTCCTTGCTGCATCACCAGCTGCATTCGGCCACATTATAGATCTTTAATGAGACTATAAGACCTAATGAAAGTTAACTGTGCACGTAACAATATTAAAAAATATCAAAGGCGTAAAGCGAGAGCATGTAAGCCGGAGCGACATCTATCGTGTCGAGGTGGGCACTTATATTCAAGGCTTATCACTTTGTGATGTTAAGGAACTATAACTTAATAATAGCAATATGAAATAATAATAGTAATGCCGTCCTTAATTAAATAATAAGAGTTATATGTTTTAGTTTATATATTTAGTTATTTACAAAATATAACAAAAGATACTTTTAAACAATATATAACTAAATGTGGTTGTAATAATAACATATTTGATGAGAGACATTTAAAAAAAATTGGTAATAATTAATTCAGTATTTTTTTGGCTATTATCTATTTTATGAATAGTTCGTAAGGATGTGAATGTTACCATACTATATCATGTGAGGAGGCAAGAGTTCTATCATTTTTTAAAATTACTTTAAAGTGTATTTTAACTTTTTACGTGATCCTGAATAGCCCGAAAGCATTATTTTAAAATAAAAGCATACTAAATGTAATTAACTCCTAACTATTCTAGTAACTAACTAATGCAACTCTCTTGATACCTTTACCATCCTAAAGTAAATGTTGTATCTAATAAGCATTGAAGATGTGTTCGTTAAAACTATATTAAAGTCTCCTTTTTTTAATGAACCTTTGTCAGGACCACAGTAAACATTTTTCTTTAAAATAAATTATTAGGTTATAATAGATAGTAAGTGCAAATATATGTATTTTTTAATGAAAATTTTAATATTACTGGAGACTGGGCTGGTTGTTTTAGTTATCATTTATACCCTACCAATTTGTTTAATTACATTAGTATCGTAACTGGTACATATTAGTCTAAAAAAGTGTTTTCCTTCCTTCGTCTAATCCATCCCTAGACGTGTTTTGCCATATCATGGCTCATCACTAGGAGTAGTAGTCGACGAGTAAAGGGAAACTGTTTACTGTTGAACATTTAGAAGCGAATCTCAAAGGTAAAATCTTGAGCGTAGTGACATCTAGTATTGTTGTTAGATACTTTAATAGCATTCCTGCTGTATGCTTTCTAGGTAGTTAATAACGACACTAAAATATTACCGTTGAGTGGCGACTAAATAGTTTTTGTACTGTCAGACGGTACCTACACATACATGTATTATTATTTGTGGTATTTTTTAATTTTTGTAACGTTAAGTTAAAATGGCGAATTTTGTTTAAAATAATGGTGCGGGTTAGTGCTTCACTCTTGAGAGACCGACACTAAAAGTATGAAAATAGCGTCGAGCTAGCCGCTTCATTATGTTTGTACCCTCAAAAATTTCGGTCTCACAAGCCGCGAGTGAAACACTAATGCGGGTAGGTTGTTATAGCGTCAGCGAGGCTGATCCCATTGCCATAGGTCCTTAGCTATATATTCTGTGTTAGTTGTTATACTATACTATATCATCCATACATTACTTAAACATAACTGCCACTCATAGCAAAAATAAAATGCAAGATAAAGAAGTGCTAAAAGAATTAACCAAGATTTTTATAAAATGGTGTGAAAAGAAATATTACAGCAAATTTAAAAAATAAGAATAGGTAACCTGTTGCACTAGATGATGAGTTGAGTAATGATGATAATGATACGTTTCTTTCAGTGTATACTAAAACTTTTCTCGTATCCAGCCCAGGCAAAGAATGTAGGAAATGCACCCACCAAATGTCATAAATGGACTCGTAAAAGATGTGTAACTTAGATGATGAAACCTTAGTCTGTACCAACCGACCCCAAAGATGAAACAAAACTGATTCTACTGTGGAGTTTGTTACAATGATCAAAATTATTAACATATAAACTATATCAGTATAAATTTCTCTTACTGTTTGAAGGTTGGATACTATGACGTTTCTTGAACGGCAGTAGAGTCTTGGACTTACATTATTTTTATTTCTTTTAAATCACAAGCAAATAAAGTTCATGCAAGTCCAAAACTCTATTGCCGTTCAACTTTTCTTACGTTGGGTTGCATAAAGATTTTTTTAAAAATAATTAACTAAACTGCTGGACAATTGCTTTCGAGCAAGAAAAATTTCGCCTAAATTTAACAGTTAATATTTTCTGAACCAGATATGATATCGACCTACGGTTTTGAGTGGTTGATAGATTCATTCCTTAAGAAACAATTGTCAATGTTGAATTTTCTTTAACTGTCTGAAAATTTTATATACAGGGTGTTAAAGAAAACGATGATTTTTGCTCCAATTTTAATGTCGTGTAACTTTCATAATAACATTGTTAAATTTTATCACTCTACGCCAATTGAATCACTGGTTCATAGCAAAGAAAGTAATTTGTTAAATTTTTGATCTCTGCTATATTTTAAGAAATACTGTTTTTTTAGAAAACCTTGCTTTTTTTAACTTATTGGTAGCTAGATCTCACTGTGCGTTGTATCGTGCAAACACAAAATTTTGAAACACACTACATATATATACCTGTAGTGCCATATGAAAAACTGAATAATAAGAAAAAATTCACCTAATCTAGGGGCGAGTACTTTCCAATATAAAACAATCGTGAAAAATTGTGAGATACTCTTAAACCATAAACATATAGGTGTTTATAAGTACGCCACTGTACATCCTAATATTTAGGTACAACTATTGTTAGATACTCTACGATGTAGAGTGATAAAATTTAAAAATATTATTGTGAAAGTTACACGACATTAAAATTGGAGCAAGAATCATCGTCTTCTTTAACACCCTGTATATAAAATTTTCTGACAGTTAAAGAAAATCCAACATTGACAATCGTTTCTTAAGGGATGAATCTATCAACCACTCAAAACCGTAGGTCAATATCATATCTGGTTCAGAAAATATTAACTGTTAAATTTAGACGAAATTTTTCTTGCTAGAAAGCAATTGTCCAGCAGTTTATTCAGACCAATTCTACTGTGACATACCTAAATGACATTAGCAGAAATAATTTTCTCACAATTAGAGTGGCCCAGTTAGCTTAGTTCTTGATTTACTAAGCAAGCGACTTTGATCGGAATTTAATAGTTCTTGCCAATGTCCCAGTCAAAGTTGCCTGGTAAATGAATTATTGTTTAAAATCTTTGTGTAACTTAACATTGATAAATATGCATAAAGAATGCAAGTTCTTACGTTTAATCTCTACATAGAAAGCGTTTGAGTAAGATCACTGGCCCAAGAACGTGTATCCTAGATGAGTTTTAAAAAATGCGAATGAACAAACATACCCTTACACATATCTTTATAAAACAATATACAACTAAAAATATATAAACATACATTTTGCTCTACATCATCGTTTTGCGACCTCATCGCTTTAAGAAACGACGGCCTCCTATCCATTCCCATTTCATTCACTTCCAATAGATTTCCTCTAGATCTTTCCAGGTCCATAGGAACCAAGCTTAGGCGCCTGGATGTGCGGTACAGATCCTCTTGCTGAGAGCGGTTCATTGCTCTGGACACGGTTACCAGTGACAACATTTGCACGTTTGCATCTGAGGTGCAAATTGTGAAAATTTTAGGTGCAAAGTATAAGCAAAATTTTTTAAAAGCTTTATGTTAGAATATTAAAATATTGTTTATAATATAAAATATTGTAGATACTAGAGAGAATAAAAATATTGTCTAGAGATTTTTAGATATTTCTTTTTTTAGGCAAGAAAATGTCTAATTTATTATAAAGTGCTCGACTGTTTAGAAAATCTGCTATTTTTATTAGGTTTTAAAAAAACGAAGTTCGTAATTATTGGCGGACTTTGATATGATATGGTTATAAACGTCATTTCAAATGTTTTTTTGATTCCAACATCTCTATTTCGTAAAATATATTTAAATTGGTTCTTATTTGCGAAGTTACATTTTAGTTTAATTAAATTTAAATATTTTATAAAATTATTTTTAAAAACATGCCAAATAAAAAAATAAGACATCGGAATTCCTGGTTTGAAGTTGTAGTGTGGAAGAAATTCTCATTGATATCATGGTCGCTTTAAAGGTTATTATGGCTCGTTTTCATGTGACAACAATGTCGCGACTTTAGTACCATGACACTAAGAGTCGCGACATTTTGAAACATGCAAACTTTAAAGTCACGTTGTCGCGGCAACAATTTAAAGCCGTGGCATTAGTGTCGCCATATCAAAATCATGTTGATATTTTTGTGACATTTTACATTAGTTCCACACAATCTTGCATATATGGCATCCAAAACATCAGGTAGGAATATACTTATTGAACATTTTGGAACTCGATACAGATATTTCAAAGGAGCTAGTGAGTGAGTCTCTTGTAGCCAAGTACCTCAGGGTTATTTGAAGCTTCAATTTGGCCGGTTATGCGTCTCGCATAACAGTATCCTTCTTTTGAATGCTAGTTTGAACCTTCCCAAGTAAAAATTAAACATAGCCTGGTGCATGAAATTAAAAAACCTAGGAGTATCTTCTACAGCAAGTTCTCGTATAATTTAATACAAAAATTGTGACATTAACTACATGAAAACAACCACTAAAAATGTCATAATGTCATGAGTTAAAGTGTCATACATTATTATGTCGCATGAAAACGAGCCTTTTTAAGGTGGAAGTCACGAAAGTTATTTTAATAGGCTCTATATTCTATATTCCAGGTTTTAACTTGATTCTAGATTCTAACTTCTAGTTTCGACCTTCAGCTTCTAGCCTTTGGCTTTTATTTTATAATATCAAATTAAAATGTTCCTTTTATTTCGTCAGATTCATCCTTAGAGGCTTTCACCATATTATGATGGCTCATTAGTAGAGCTAGGATTCGATAAAAGAAAAAAAGTACCTACGCTAAACTACTTAAGGGGTTTTTAGTTACACAATTAAAAATGTTGATGGTGTTATGTAAACTCACTAATTCATAATTTACACTAGGTTGTGTTAATATCAACAGCACATTAACAAATTTACCCAAAGAGTGTGAACACCTAGCCCTTTACTTACAAAACATAGTTATTTCACACCGATGAAAGAGTAAAAAGCCCTTCATGGGATACATAGGATGACTCTAAGGATACAACCAAAAAAGATTTATAATATAATAATAAGTAAGTGTTAAGACTTCTGTTTGCCTAATTATTACGACCGTGTTCTTCTAATATTTATATTTAATATCTAACTGTGTTAGACAAAATACGAAAATCCTTATAAGTATAAGGAACTTTTAAGCAGTGTTGCCATATTTCAAAGGTTCCCTTTAAAATGAACCATAAAGGTGGCAAATTTACCCCGTACCATGACTAATATTATTCTTAAATTGTATAGTATAGTCAACTTCATCACAGTGTAAATGTTATCAAATGTAATGTATTCAAATCTAACTATAAGGATTTTTAGCACCTGACTGTGTTAATTTTACTATTTCTTAAAATATATTTATACATCTCTCGATGTATTGTAACACCAGTTGGGTTTGTATTGAAATAGACCACCGCCATAGTGTTCCTTTGGCCATGGTTAGACACTTTTAAAGCATACCAGCACAATTAATAAATTTATAGAAGGAAGTAAAAATGTTAAGAGGAAGTCACCTGTAAACATATCCGTTATAATTAAAGGAGTCTCGCTAGGCAGCGCTAATCCGTAAATATTCGTTTAGTTCCGAAAACTAATATAATGTCAAATAAAGATTTTTCTTTCAAGTCGTCAGATCCATCATTGGACGCATTTCTATTTTATAAGTTCGAGCTTTTAGGTTTAAATAACTAGCTTTTAAATTCTTGTCTAGTATCTATACTCTAGCGTATAATTTTCTAGCTTCTCGTTTCTCCAGTTTTTACTACTACTCTATCGTCGATTTGTAAATAGTTTTCCATCTGCGCGTCTGGTACTTAGTATCGCAATACTTTAGCGAAAAAATGTATTAACATTCGTATAAAAAAAACTATTGTCGGGTTGCATAAGTTATAACTAAAAAATTAAGGTAACCAGGCCACTTTGATTGTGATAAAAGTACTTCTGCTAATGTCAATATTTATCACCGGTTAGTTAATTAATTATTGTTAAAAATCCTTATGCAACTTGACATTAGACTGAACCTCGAACTAATTTGTGTCGCTTTTGACCAGCGGCAACGCGTCCATGAGGGGAGGGGAATTTAAGAGGTTCATAGTCACCTTCTTTTACCCAAATTTATATAAGAAGAATACCATGTTATTTCAAAAGTATAACCTTCCTATAATTTTTGAATTTTTTTTTTAAATGCTTTTAAGTACAAATATTTATTCAACAAATCATAACAAAGATACTTTCCCCTCCTTTGAATCCCGTATCTCCGAAAGCAGGAGCGACCATGATATCAAAAGAGATTTTTTCAAGTTATTTATAACTATAAAGTTAAAATAAAAAAATCTGCAATAATCCAGATAGAATTTAATTTTTTAAATATTAATAACTTGGGCTTGGCCAAATCCTCGTGAGATTATTACAAAATAGAATTTATGAAGTTGCCTTTTTTCATGTCGAAACTTAACGTCATTTTTTTAATGGAAACTTACATCATTAGGCTCATAGGCCTTAGGGGGCTTGCAGCGACGAGGGCTTAAAAAGGACAACATGGTCTCGGAGGTTTTTCGGGTTTGTTAATTGACTGGATACTGGCTGGTTGATGGTTGTACATGTTTCTAGCTATTAGCTGATAAGAAAATAGCTGCCGAGAGTTAAACTTGCACTTTTTCGTCGAAGATAACTAAAAATATTTATTTTGGAATAAATATTTAAATCTCCGAAAATATATTATTATTTGTTTGTTATTTGTTGCTTGTATACAGGGTGTTACAAATTCGCTGCATTTTAATTGCTATCTCGGTATATATAAGAGATAGAGAGTTAGTTAGAAAGAGGCAAAGTGGCATGTTTAAATGATAAATAATTTGATAAAAAGACATTTAAAATATCCCGATGGCTACTGGAGAAAAACCCAAAAAATCCATTTTTTATCTTTTTTTTTCACGACAAAATAGTAATTATTCTGAAAAATCAAGAGTGCTTTCTGATGACACTTTTTTACACTCTTTAAGAAAGTAATTTTACCTTTTGTTTTCAAATCAACTTAATTTTTTTTAAATTTTGAGTAGCTTTGACCTAAAAACTAATGACTAGTGTCAAGTATGATACACCATTAGTTTTGGGAGGTCAAAAGTTATTTAAAAGGAGAGCATAATAAAGTGCCTTAAAAAAGAGTTCTTGGTTTCTGAAAATAATCAATGTTTTGTAGTAAAAAAAAATAAAATCAAAAACTGATTTTTTTCAGTTTCTATCACCGGAAGTCATTGCAATTTTTTTAATTTCTTTTTACTAAATTATTTAGCATTAAAATATGCAACTTTTCCTCTATTTAACCAACTCTCTATCTCTTGTAGTTACCCAGAGATTATTGCGAATGCATCTAATTTGTTGCACCCTGTATAGAAATATCTTAAATGTGGCATTTGGCTGTGCTAAATATATAGATTGTGTCAAATATAAACACTGTTATAAAAAATTTAGGAATTTATTTTTAATAAAAACTTGTTATTTTGTTATTAGTTACAATAAAATAGCGACAATTCAGAGTAATATTCAACTATGTAGTTTCCAATATAAGAAAGTTAAAATCAGTATCATTAGGCGGTGGGTATTATAAAACTTAATTGACAGATGAACGAAGATTGTTGATCAGGTACCAATTAAAGTTAACTGATGTAGAGAAATGACAGTCGACGCTGAATATAGGAATACTTATTTCATCATCAAAAAAATAAACTGTTGTTCTTCTCTCCATGACTCATTTAATAAAATATTGACAAGCTACTGGTTAGGATGTTAAAAATTCTTCTTTACTCGTTTTTGAAGGTTAATAAGAATCTTATAAAACTGACATTTTTTCTAGTGAAGGTAGACAATATAATGAGTTATCTCTAAAAGTGCCAATGATCGGGTATTTTTCCCTATATTGTTGAGTGGTTGATATTGCAGCGTCATTTGTTCAGTAACTGTAATCGCATACATTTCTTATACTAGAAAACTAAGCAAATCTGATAACAATCTGCAACGCGTTCTAATAATGTTTTAATGTGTTTAGAAAATTTCTGTCGCGCTGCCTTTTGTGTTTTATTGCGCAATTAGATACTATTGTTATTGCAGTTTTAACTTTTTTAAAGCAATATTTAAAAAAAGACTAAAATTGCGATTTACTGGCAAAAATCAAAGCCTTTGGGGCAGTAGTTTAAATTATTCAAATGACCTGATATTTTTTTGGAATTAGTTCTTAGTTGAAGGGTGAGACCATTAAAACATGAAAGTTGGTAACTATAAGGACCACCCTAACACCTAAAAGGAAACAAATAACCAATATTATCCCATAAAAAAAATTGATTAATCATATAACCAAAACAAGCCAAAACGATGTCACAGAAATGCTGTTTCCTTAAGATTTCTAGCATTGTTCTCCCAAGATTCCCTTTTTTATTATTTAAGCTTGCTTCTTTATTTCTATACGCGAACACAATGACGACACACTTTTAAATACACTTTGCCGCCCTCGGGCGCATTTAAATAACTTCGCCCAGTTATTTTCAGTCATTCTGAATTATTTCGTTTAAAGGAAGGGGCTGTCTGTAATAGCGTTTTTTCTGCTAGCGTACGAAAAAGTACACTTATTCGCACATATTTACAAATGGAAATTTTATTTTTTCCACACGAAACTCAAAAAGTTCTTTTAAATTTAAATTCATGTTTTTCGTCCCTAAGAAGGGTATCGAACTTCTTAAGGGATCACCATTGAGCGTTGTATTTACGACATTTACATAAAAATTATTTTAAAACTGTGGTATTTATTTGGTAGAATATTTGTTTATACAGCTAAAATAAGTAGTCAAAATCCTTTATTGGCGACGTTGTAGACAATTCTACAAAAAAGGTTGTTATTCCGAACAGTGACTAGAGATGGGAAATACTGTTAACGATATGGAACGTTACATTTCATTCCGCGACCCAATAACCGTTACTTGGGAACGAACTTTAGTGCAAGGTATGCAAAAAAAAGTAAAAAATTTATCGAAATAAAATATTATCTATCACTTCTATCTGTGACCTTAAAATCTCAAACCAATAAATGATAAAATTCCAATCGTCTGTTAATTAATACATACCCGCGAACAGCGCCCGCAATAGTTCCCCCGGAAACCTCTTGTCCCCGGTCAGAAAAAATACCTTCAACGACAAAATACCGTCAACCACAAGACTATTACTGTTTTTCAAACATCGTTTGTCATTGCGCGCTCCACAACGAACGGCTGAAAAGGCCGATCACTGACGCTTTCTCTCGGTTTGTATAGTAGTGTGTTAGTAACGTAGCTAGCATTGAATGGGCCCTGTATCAAGTGTCAGGCGGTGGGCCCTTTGGCTAGAGGACATTTCTCCACCTCTTTTGTGGCCTCTTTTAAGGTGGGTTACCCCAGTCCTGTGGTTCCTATATCATTGATACAGCTGATATAGCGGTTGCTACGCCACTGCAGTGTGTAGCGGCGAAGGGCGAAATGCCAATAGTTCCAGAGTAACTGCTTTCTTGTATGAGGTGGGGCGCGACACGACGGTATTACATTTTTGCTTTACATCCAAAAACAAATACAAAAATGAGACAGCACCATACATCAGTATACAATGATGGAACCAAATAAACTGCTGAAAAAAAATTCGATGTATCTATGCCAATGACGTACCCAACGTTCGTCAATTATATACAGGGTGGGAAACAAAGTGGTAAAAAAAATTGAAAATTTGAGGTGCCATTTTCTTAGTGATATTTTTTACGCAATATTATAATACTTACTATTTTATAAGTTATTATCTCGGGACTTTTAAACGTCGGAAAATTACATTAGTTGTCCAAATATCAACAAATGTCTCAAGAAAAAGTTATTTGCATTTACATAGACATTCTAAAACCAAAGTTTTGTGCAAAACTTATATTGAGCGAGAAAGCTAACAAATATCACTTTATTTTCAGTTAAGTACAAGCTGTGTACTTCCTTTTTTCCCAAGGTTTTCCTAAAAATTTCCAAAAGTTATAAAATGTTATGTTTATTTTAAAACTTTAATAATTTCACAAGTAGGCTTCGAAAACAATAACAATTTTAGGCTTATTCTTACACTTTAATAATTTCACAAGTAGGCTAGGAAAGTAATTATGTAAATGCAAATAAGTTTTTCTTATGACATTTGTTGATATTAGGGAAAAAATTTCATTTTCCGACGTTTGAAAATTTTAAATGACATTTACAGATTGAAGCAAATGCATTATGTCAAATATTTTAGACTATTTTTTGGTTTCAAATTAAGCAAAAACATTCAGAAAGTTTCTTTTTTAACTTCACGAATACATTTTTTTTATATCGTGCAGACTTTCCCGCGGGCACTGTAGAAGTATTTTAACCCCATTATACGTGTAGTTTTGAGTAATTATTCGGACGGTTGACACGTACGTTTTTCACCATTTATTTACATCCATTCAATTTATCTTGATGTATAGGGTGGATTTACTTCATTCCAGGGGTTGTTTTTGATTGTAAAGCAAACATTTGGAACTTTTTTTAAAATTTAGATTCGTTTTCAGCGTCGAAAAACAACTTTTAGAAATTAGAATCTTTGTTATTTTTCATGGAGCTCTGGATTAATTGAACAAGTACACATTTTGTATTACTGAACCGTTAAAGATGTCAATGTTGGTTTTATGTAACAGATTTTTAATTTATCGCTTTTATTGAGAGAATATAATTCCGAAAAAGACCTATTTATAATAAAGTTGGTGCACCTAAAAAGTCCCGAATCCACTTTTTAGACATCTCGCTGATGCATACTAACGCAGTAGTGCTCAATATGCTTATAATTTTACAAATTATTTTAAAAAATCAGACGCTTTAACATGTGCTGTTAAAATTTGGAATAGTTTGTAGCATTTGAATTGTCACAATTCCATTTAAAAAATTGATTTTTTGAATGTAAAAGCCAAACTATGTTTCTATTTGTCATCTGTTGAATTATAACTTAAAAATACTACTCGTCCTAGTTGATTTCACTGCGGTACTTTAGCCAAATGCCAATTTAAATTAATGACAAGAAAAAATAAGAATCTCTTTAAAATAATAAATCGTTGGTTCAACCTAATTTAAACCTCAAATACCGGAACAAAGCAACATCTGCTGCTAGCTTTACATTTCTATAAATACCTTTTTAGCCCCCACTCAACCCTTCAGTGATAAATCGAGTCGGGCTCAACTTGTGGCAATATCTTGTACAAGAGCTCCATTTTACTTTTCCAAGGCAGGTCGGCATCGTTTTCAATTTAGATAATCTTCTTCAAACTCCGGATCACTTCGATACGTCGCACACTGAGGCGACAAACCTCTAAAACTGGCATCAAATACAAACTGTATGCAAACAACCGTTCAATATATGAATTTTATTAATATTGATAAAGACGTACTTAAATTTGTCAAAAATATGCATTCTTATCCCTTTTTTTTAAATTATAAGTATTATACAAAAAAAAAATAAGGAAATATTCAAATATTTAATGTGCTTTGCTCTTCTTCAAATAAAATCATTTAAAAAATTCTTAGGGCTTTAATGATTATATAGTATGCCATAACGACACACTAACTAATAAAAAAATTAAGTCAAAACCATTTAAGCTGCAGACTTCTATCGTTTTGGTACACTATATTTGGTTAAGGAACTTTCCAATCTCAATATCATCAACATTTTAATGCAATTTTGTGTGGGTACTTAAAAATATAAAAAATATTACGAGGTCACTAGATATAAAATTTTATATTTAGTCGATATTATTTTTGAGGTTATTTGAGTTGAATATCAAATGTGGCCCAATAGATTTTAAATTATACAGGATGCTACAAATTCGTGTGCGTACAAGGGGATCTCGAAAATAGTAAGAGATGTGAAGATGGTTAGATTAAGACAAAGTTACCTATTTTGGGGCTTAATTTTAGTGACAGAAAATTGCAAGTATTCCGAATACATTCGGAGAAATTCGAATAAAACCGAAATTTTGAGTTTTGGTGTTTAATATTTTGTGCCTTAATTTTTGACTTGAGAGAAAAACAAAAATACCTTTCTCGTAGCCGTTCTTTATGTTCTACAAGATGGCGTTATTAGTTTTCAAATTCGACGTTTTGTTCTTTAAATACCAACCTTAAGTCAAAATTTTAAATACGGACCTGGAATTTTAAAAACAGTTTTCTCAGACTTCTACGCTTTAGAAAATTAGTACAATTTAAAAGTTTTCAAAATTTTAACGTTTGGTCATCATATATTACATCATTAATATTTAAAATTATTCTTTCTTTACTATTACGGCACTGGCAATTATTTTTAGGATAACTTAAATCAAAATTACATTCCATTATGGTTTCAATACGATTTACCGTAACAATACAAGTAAGCAAGTTTTTTAGGTATGAGAAGTAATTCTATTTTTAATTAGTATTTTATTTATTTTATTAATATAACATCGTGAGTTCTATGGTTTTAGACCTAGTCCGAAATACTGTAAAATAGAAAAAAAATTAGGGCTCCCAAGTGAAGAAAAGGTAACTGGAGTGTTAGTCTAGTTATGTTACTGTGATGGGCTTATGTTTATTTCAAAAACAATTTAAAATTTTTATTACTGTTTATACGATCTGACGATGCCAGTTTCAGACGACAACATTATGTAACAAAAATAAACAAACAGAAAAATATTTGAGGCCGAGACTTTAGGTGTTTTTTCTTACAACATATCAAATATCAGGCCTCCTTGAGTAAAAATGGACGGATTTTTCAAATCAAAATTTTTTTTTTTGGTTTGGCTCTAAATGTTCAGGACCGTAATGATATATAAAAAGATAACTTGAAAAAATGTGTTATTAGATGACAAAACGTTAAAATTTTAAAAAACTTTTTTAGATTTAAAAAAAATTTTTATAGGTTATTGAAAACTCATTTCTTTTTAAATTAAATTTGAGATAACCTACAGAAATATAAAAAATACAATATACAAATAATAATAACGTTAATTGGACTTCTAAGTCCCTAAAACTATATTTAAAATTCCAGGTCCGTATTTCAAAAAATGGACTTAAGGTTGGTATTTAAAGAACGAAACGTCCTACTTGAAAACTAATAACGCCATCTTGTAGAACATAGAATACGGTTATAAATTAGTGTTTTTTGTTTTTTCCCATGTCAAAAATGAAGGCGCAAAAAAGTAAAACCCAGAAACAGAAACTTCGGTTTTTTTCGGATATCTCCGAAAGCATTCGGAATATTTACAATTTTCTTTTACCAAATTGTCAAGCCCCAAACTACGCAACTTTGCCTTAATCTAACTATCTTTCTATCTCTTACCGTTTACGAGATCCCCTTGTACGCACAGGAATTTGTAGCACCCTGTATATATTGGAGACAATAAAAGACCAATAATATTTTGTCTCTGACTATAGGTGAGTTCGGTTAATCATCGGCGAGGCCTCCGATCCCTCGGATTGTCAAAATGTCGTTCGTTTATTCGTTTCAGAGCTGACGGCTGACATTTATCTGCGTTCGTTTAAACCGGGGCAGATGATTCGGAGCGTCATCTTTTTCATCGGAGGTTTTTGACCGAGGAAACCGAAGATAAAAGCAACGTCAGCTGATTGACAAATATTGCTTAAGAAAGTTGGGTGTTGGGTTAATAATTTCATTCAATTAGGCAATCCAACGATGTGTCCAAATGGCGGCTGGCTGGCAAATACTGCTTTGTAATTGGTGCACGTGACCATTAAAATAATATTGCTGGTGGCATTTAACTGGTGACTCAATGCTTTTTACCAGCCAACCGCCATATTGAATCACGTGGTTTGGATTCCCTAATTCAATTCATCATCAAATTATGGCCGATTTCAACAATAATTGGAATTAAACATTAACAAATTATTATCCATTTTTATCATGAAAGGCTAAAAGTGAGGTTATCCTGTATGTCAAATGAATATGAACCGTTCCGTAATTACTGACAACCTCGGAGTAATCTGCTGATCAGCTGTTTTACATCTGTGTTCTTTTTCATCTCATCCGCGAGGAATAACCGAACTCGCCTTTGGTCATGTATTGTTAACACAAATATTCGTGCAAACCGTGCGTCACCACCCCTAAAGTCGTCCTTAGTTTTTGCCAGTTTTGTAACTTTCTTGCCCCAGTGTGCGCCGCAACAAGGTCATGCGGAACTAAAGTATTCATTAACAAATTAAGATCGTAAAAGGCTTTAAATTAGTAAATTAAGATCAAACTGTTCAAGGGGTTTAATCCCTTTAATTTAAAGTTTTTGAAAGTACGTGGTTATGTAGGAAATAATTATATAAGACTACATTTTTAATGATATAATTATTTATGTACTCGAAATTACAGAAAAAATATTTTCTTATAAGATATGGAAATATGAATAATCACTTATAATTAATATTTTTTTTTTTAATTATATAACTTCTGGTAATTTTTATATGGAATTCAGTTTTTTCAAACAACTTTTTAGACTTTGCTCAATATGATTTTTATAAATTATTCAGACTTTATATTTTACTAATTAGGTCAAGGTTTAGTAAAATCAATTATTTATTTAATAAGGGACAAAGCAATATTCCTTTGTATAAGAAAAATCAATTTTGCTTTGTTTTATTTCGTTTTAATGGATAATTAGTGTCGTCTATAAAAACCGGCATTAATACCTGTTGGATTTTTTTACGATAATGACTTTTACCTAAAATGGATGTTAGTTATTTATAGCAGTGGTTTTTAAATTATAGGCATTATTCAACAAAATAATAATGAAATACATTTTTAGTATCGTATAGTATTACTAGGGCTACTAGTAAATATACTGTTGTCAATTTAACATATAGATTTACATGGTCAAACTCAGTGACGGCTATACCTTTGTTTGCAGATATGCACAACACCAAAAAATACAACAATAAAGAAATAAAACATAGAAAACACAAAAAATTATTTCTCAAAATTCTTTTTATCACTGTATAATTCTACTTATATAGGGTCCTGCACCTCACCTCCCGTCTTCTATAACTTAGTTATTAATTAAATTAGGATTTTGATATTTTGCAGACTTCACCTGTATTCTAGGACACATTTCAGAAAAATATTTATGTTTATACAGGGTGTTCCAAAAAAGTGTGACGCCATAAGATAATATTTTTTTAGATTACATGCTATATAATTGTATTCTTCTTTATTTGGATGCCTCTTATATTTGCGTTCATACCCTTTAAATTTTAATGAAATCGGTTCAGTATTATAGACGAAAAAAAGAAAAAACTAACAAAAATCAGTTTTGTACCACTGGTTTTAACAATTAATAAAAAATAAAAATAATGCCTCGTTAATAAAATTATACAAAGGTACTTAATAAATAAGATCGAATACCAACCAAGTTTAATTAATACGAATTGTACAGGGTGCCCAAAGTTTAGTGTTAAACTTTGCAAAATTTAAAGCAATTTATTTTTCTTATTTTAAATTGGAATCTCTGTATATTATTATGTCATTCGATGCAGAATTAAAAATCAAACGATTTTTTTTTCGCCTGTAATACTAAAGAGGCATCCAAATAAGTAAGAATATATATAGCATGTAATCTAAAAAAATATATCCTTATAACATTACCCTTTTTTTGGAACACCCTGTATAAACAAAAATATTTGCCTGAAATGCGCCCTAAGATACAGGTAAAGTCTGCAAAATATTAAATTTTAACTTAATTAATAAGTGAGCTGTAGGAAACGGGAGGTGAGGTACAGGACCCTATATACAGTATACTGAAGGCAAATCATTTAATTCCACTTGATATGATCATGGGAAGCGCCAGGACCATGAACGTTTTTACTGTAATCAAATTTATCATATTAAGCTCTATTATCCTGAATTTGAACCTACTATATATATCCAAATAATAAGAATCTTCTTAGAGTGCACAAACGAAAAGAAGGAAGGAAATGAGCCACTAAAAGTTTCTCTGCACCAATATATTGAAAGGGGTAAGAGACGAAAACTCTACATGAATGAGAAAGCAAACTTATCCTTCATCTTTTTTAATATAGTATAAAAACAATTACCACCTACGCGTTTGGGTAAAAACCATCAACAGGGCTAGCAGGTCAAAAACTTAGTCACTTGACAATCAAGATATAACACTGGTATCGGTCATAGCATTAATGTTATGTCTTGACTGTCTTGTGAGTGTGAGTTTTTGACCTGCTAGCCCTGATGATGTTTTTTTACCGAAACGCGTAGCTATTAATTGTTTTTATATATATTTATACTATATTAAAGATAGAGAGATATCAAAATTTTGAATTCGCTACTAATCCGAGACCTGCTGGTAGGTCTAGGTTCCGATCTATTCGAAATATTTGTAGTAATGATAAAAGACTATCTATAATACAAGCTACTTTTTAAGGCGGCCGGCGCCGGCGTTTACTTTAGTCAAAAAGCTTTTTATTATAGATGTCAATAATTGACTATAACAGCAAATGAATAAATCGATTTTATTTATTTACTTTAATTTATATTACTAAAAACATTACAACAAAAAAAAAGTGATTGAACCGTTCTTAACATTTAAATATTATTTTTGGCATGCATAGCAGACGTACTCATAAGGAAATATATATTTTTAACCAAGGATGCTTGTTTAGGTTAGAAAATATTAAGTTTAAGAACTTATATTTAAAAAGTTTACTTGACATTATAAAAATTACGACGATCTCGCAAATTTAATTTTCGATTATAAAATTTACGAAGATCTTAAATTTTTCTTATATACATGTTAGATTGGTGCCCGTTGTGATATTATAAATATTCTTGAAAACTGGCTATAGAGAAATTATTTGTACACAAAATATATTTCATGTCACATTATCCTTAATTTGAAAAATTTAACGAAAATTCAGTGAAGGTTTAAAAGTTCTCTCATCTTCAGGATAAATTACTTATGCACTAATTTGGGTTATACAAATATTTTTAATAATACTTAACTAACCAGCAACTGTGACTACATGACACTGGCAGAAATACTTTTCTCACAATCACAGAGGCCCGGTTATCCTAATTTATAATTTACTAATCAGGCAACTTTGATTGTGAGTAAACAATGTCTGACAATGTCATTTATGTCACAGTCAAAGTTCCGGTGGTTAGTTATTTATTGTTAAAACTGTTTGTGTAACCCAGCGTAAATCTTGTAAAAAATATTCTAAATCAATTCTACATCTAAGTGAAAAGCAATTTCTGTTAAAATTTGCTGTTATAGAGCAATTGGGTTATATTTTTTGGCAATGGTTTTTTTATAAAAATCGAGATTTATACTTTAAATACTAAATTTTCAAAAGATGTCCGGATCCTTAAACTTAAAGTTTCCGCTTCTATCTTTTGTAAAAGAAGATTGACATCTATTGTAATTTTTCGACCTTTCCCTTACATTTTCTGAATCATCTGTAGTTAATATGAAACATATTTATTTTAAATAAAATTTTACTATAGGGCTAGTTTTTAAAAGTATTCACAATACAAGCAACACAACATCTGATACATACAGGATGTCACAATGTCTGAAACATTTTAAAAACTGCTGAATATAACATTATAGAAATTGTCGCATCCATTTAGTTATAACCTAAGATGGAAAAACCGTTTCTTCAATTGTACAATACTTCTTGCCTAATAGATTATGTATTAAAACATCGCGCCGATTTGTTCTCGTAGGGCTTATTTTTATATAATATTTTTCATATCTCGGGTTTTGAAAAAAATAATGACTTACGGTTTTCACAACTATTTTCCATATTATTTATATATTTTTAGTCAAGTTAGAATGCCACTTCTGATATACCTTTACTATAAGGTTTGGAATGGATTGGTCACTGTAGTTACGCCCCCTAGCGGCCAACCTTATTAGTAATACTTTACAGCGATTTTTCTTGATCACTTTTATCACAAAAAATGTTTTTCGCGAGCTCTACGGTAAACGGTTTCCAAGATATAGCAGGCGCCCCTTTTTAGTTGTAGGTACAATTGCAGAAACGGTTTTTGTCCTAGGGTTGTTGGTTTTAACTAGACGGAGCGCTGGCAATTCGTGTGCTTACATGAGGATCTAGAAAACATACGAAGATGGTTAAATTGCGAAAAAGTTGCGTATTTTAAGGCTTAATAATTTGGTGAAAAAAAATTGTAAATATTCCGAATAACTTCGGAGTTATCCGAAAAAATCCGAAATATTCAGTTTTTATTTTAAATTTTTTTCGCCTTAATTTTTAACTTGGGAAAGAAACCGAAATACTTTTTCATAACCATATTTTACGTTCTATAAGATGGCGTTATTAGTTCCTAAATTTAACATTTTATCCTGACATTTAAAATACAGTTGTATGGACTAAAAGCATTAGAAGACTAAGACAATTCAGAACACATTCAGAAATTTATTGAAATATTGTCTTTAAATTTCCAAGTCCAAATTTCAAAAAATTGTTATGTTGGACAGTGATATCCAAAAGACGAAACGTCAAATTTAAAAGATAACGCCATCTTGTAGAACATAAAAAACGGCTATGCTTTAATTTTTTTTCCAAGGGAAAAATTAAGGCATAACAAATTAAAAACCAAAACTGAAAATTTAGTTTTATTTCGAATATTTGTAAATTTATTCGACATTTTTACAATTTATTTTGTTATATTATTAAATCCCAAAATACCGAACTTTCTACTATCGCATCTCCCACTGTTTTCGAAGTTCCATTGCATGCATACGCATATGTAGTACCCTGTATAGATCTGCGAATGTTCAAAAAATTGTATTCAGTATCTACCTAGTTTTTGAAATATTTGCTATACTTGTTTGATACGGGTCTGTTCGGGTCTGTTTTATTTTATTTAAGAAATCTCTGTTAGTGGCTTCGAGTATACGAACATACGCTGTGCGTGAGACACATCTTTAAAATTTCTTTTTGGGTCAAGGGTAACAAACGACGAAATCTACCCTTTTAATAAACATGTTGGGTGACCAAACGGGACAAAGAAATATAACTTCTTTATGGTTAGAAATACAAATATAGTTTTACAGGATTTGTACGGATTTTTCTTTTTTATATAGGTACTCTGTACTAAATGTATATTCATAAATTAAATACTTATTTTTTAACGATGTCCTATATTTTGTATTGTTTTTTAATTCCTTATACCTATGCTTTCTTAAGTCAAACCCTTCGCCATTTTTGACAGATTACAACATTTTTTAATATTCACGTTAGCGTTTATATTTCGTCCAATTCATCATGAAATAAATAAAAAGGAAAATAACACAAAATAGGTAAAATACGCTTCATATGGGATTTTTATTATTTAATTTAAGAAAATTTCAACTTTTTTATGAAGTCAATTTAGACCGAGGTCCAGTTTAAATCGAAGAAATGTCAAGAATAATCATTTTATAATGTGGGATTTGAAAGTTCTATTTTTAAGAATTATATGCGTTTAGTTCGAAATTTGTGGATCCAACTTAGTTACCTTTTTAAACCTTAATAGAATCAATTCACGTGAAGTTTGTTTAGTAATAATGTTACTAGATAAACTTTGCACCAAGTATTTTATTGGATAATTTATGATTTTTTTGAAGAAATGTGGGGTAAAAATGGTTTTAAGTAGAAAATACCCATATTAGCAATAACTATCTTACATTTACATGATTTTTTTGAGGTTTGGTCAAAGTCGAACGATAAAAAGAATCATAGGTCAGAAAAAAATTAAGCAAATTAAGTTTTTCCGAAATTTTTTATATTAAGCACGTGGATAAAAAGTTGAAAAATAGGCAACATGTTGATTTGTCATTTTTCGAGAAATATTCTAACACTTTCCTTTTTTGAAAATTTATGAAATTTGAGGTCAAGTTAATTTTTTTAAATCTTCTCTTCTATGGCATCTTGCATTACTTTTAAAGGAAGAACAATCCATTCTTATATTCAATAATTAAAAAATTTCCAATATAATGCGGACTTCACTGGTGACAATGTATAAGTTCCAAAGCGAGCATAGTTTTTGAAAAGTTACAGAATAATAAATAAATGGATTTAAAATATGATAATAGTTTTAACATCTATATATTAAATACTTAGTATACAAAATATAGCTAAGATAATGATTAATTATATAATATAAATTAAAAATTAAAGTTTTTTTCGTGCTTGCTTAATGAAAATTAAATAAAATTAGTCGATTACTTAAATCTATTTATTAAATATTATTTTGGAGGGTTTTTCTGGGTGAGACACATTTCATTTGGATCATCTCGGGCGTGCCGACCCCTGCCATCTCTGGCAACGTTTTAACTTCCATGATGAGATTCTCGTTCTCAAAAGATCAGACTTTTTACATTTTTTATACGTTTTCAAACAAAAGTTAAAATGTAATCTACCAATGTATTAAAAATGTTAACTTTTAAATACATATATTAGGAATAACGTTTCAAAAATATGATAAGGGTATATAAAATATAAATTTACTCGATTACCAAAATATAGACTTTAAAATAAACATCTCTAATTTTCTGGCGTTTTAAGCAAAAACATTTTTTACTATAAAATTTTGAGTAAAAATAAACTTTTCAAATAGCTATCATCATTTGATGTTCCTAGAAAATCTTAATTTAAAAAAATATTTTTTTTCCTAAACGCTGTAAAAAAAAGTCCTGCGAATATCTCAATTTTTTTCGATGTTCCATTGTTTTTTTCTACACCCAATAAGAAAAGTATTTTAATCCCCTTTTTAAAAATATAAGTATGACTAGAATTTTAAAAAAAAATAAAAAAAAATTAATTTCAAATTACTTATTTTAGAAGCAAAATATTGTTTAAAATAACCCATGGGCATGTAGGTAATAGCAACCATCTAGTGCCTCTAACATAAAACTTGTATGCAGTTCAAACCACATAAAAGTTACTTTTCTTTGTCGCAGTGTTGACAGTGTCGACGCTGGTTCACCCTTTCTAATTTACCCTCAAAATCATTAATATAATAATTAATCAACAGAATCCTAAGAGCAATCCAAGACAAACACGACGAAAAAACACTACACGTGATAACAGCTATATCGATTCCAGTCCTCAGGTAACACAATGAATAATTAAAACCGTAAATGTCGCATCTGACGAGCGTCGAAATGGAAAAACGCGCGAAAACGGGTGTCTGTTGGCGTCGCGACGGATTTAAACCAACTGTTGGATTGGACGGCGTCAATGTCGGCTGCACGTTGTACCGCTCAAAACTACCAGTGTTGCCAGTCTATTGAAATGAAAAATCCAATATATTTATGAAAACAATAGATGGTGAAGTGCGTGTCGCGTTCGAGTGATAGAGTTTGAGTACATGAAATATGGTGGTGTCCACTGCTTATAAACAAAACAACACTAAAACTAATAAGCAGCCATCGAGTAAGTTATTCAATAATGTACCCGAGAAATGTATTTGTTACACCGAAGTGCATAACTGTATCGCCCTGAGGATGACCTAATAGAGGTCGAAACATAGGCTAAATACAAAATTATAAACTGTTTTAGGGACCAGTACCTAACAATTTTTACCCCTAAATCTTACTTTTAATAGTATGTTTGTGGATAAAAATTCTCTAATCGAATACATACTAAAAAATTAAACATTCATATATACCTACTTTTTTGATAAAAATATTTCGCAAAATGATTTTAAACGATCTATTAAATGTATGGGTAATATTGGTATTGTACTAGACTTAAATTTTTGATTCAAAATTTTAACAACTTTTTGGAAGTTTTCAATATTTGTTTATTGTAAAAGTTGAATAATCAACAAACAGCCATAAGAACATAAAAATGAATGTATTATAATTTAGCTATAGAGAGCAGTCAAAATTCGAAAGCTTGTTTAAAAAGTTGCCAAATTTTAGACCTGAACCGAAAACCTATTTTTACAACCTAAGTTATTACTCAGCACTTGGCAACCCCGAATCGTGCATTTGCGATGGCGTCGATTGTTTTTTTTTGTTTTAAATCGATTTATGGGTGAACCAGTGCTGCCACACTGGTGAGTAATGGTGAAGTAGCGGTTTACTTTAGGATGGATTGTGTAGAGGTCGTAGGTTGATATTTAACATAATAAGAGGTAATAGCTCATATATAGATGTTTAAAGGATTTTGCAAAGTATTTTTGGTAATGGAAAAAAATACAAAGCGGAAAAAACAAGACATTTACTGAGTTATTCCAAACTAATATGACATTTGTTTGTCTTTTATTTTTTCATTGTTAAAAAATATGAAGAAATAGACTATAGGATTTTTATCGATAATATGCCAAATAAAGTTAAGTCAAAACTTAAGTGTTTTATTTTTTGGAATATGCGCCATAACTTTACTCTGATACATTTTAGTCTAACTCACAAAATAGACTTTAAAATAATTTCCAGCAATTTCTCTTGGTCGATTTTTAAATTATTTTTTTTCTTTTAAAACTTTCTGATGAACGGTTCCTGAGATACCATACACTCTGTACACTTAAATATGTTCCTTTGGTAATATTTAATAGTAAATAATTAGGAATTATATTAAACACAGGGACTGGCTGAAACTAATTCTAGAATAAAGACAATTTTAAATATTTCTTATATTGTAAAAGTTCATATTTATACTAAAATTAAATATACAGGGTCCTGCGCCTCACCTCCCGTCTTCTGTAGCTCACTTATTAATTAAGTTAGGATTATGACGTTTTGCAGGCTTTACCTGTATCCTAGGGTGTTTCAAAAAAGTGTGGCGTCATAAGGATATGTTTTTTTTGATTACATGCCATATATTTTCTTACTTATTTGGATGCATCTTGTAGTTGCTTACATACCCCTAAAATTTTAATGAAATCGGTTCAGTATTATAGGCGAAAAAAAAAAAACTAAAAAAAATCAGTTTTGCACCACTGGTTTTAAAAATTAATAAAAATTAAAAATAATGTCTCGTTAATAAAATTATACAAAGATACTTAATAAATAAGGTCTCACAGTTTCGTTAACCAAGTTTGGTTAATACGAATTGTACAGGGTGTCCAAAATTTAGTGTCAAACTTTGCAAACTTTAAAGCAATTTATTTTTCTTATTTCAAATTGGAAACCCTGTATATTATTATGTCATTCGATGCAGAATTACAATTCAAACATTTGTTCTAATTACAATCCTATCG
Source organism: Polydrusus cervinus (assembly GCA_935413205.1). NCBI lineage: Eukaryota > Metazoa > Arthropoda > Insecta > Coleoptera > Curculionidae > Polydrusus > Polydrusus cervinus. Next base: position 53,784,900 of record OW284514.1, read on the forward strand.
CAATTTCTAACGCATTAAGACTTATTTACAGAAAACTCGTTTTATCAACCTTTCCACCAGTCATTATTATATAATAAATATCAAAGGTGCAAAACTGATTTTTTTTAGTTTTTATTTTTTTTCGCCTATAATACTGAACCGATTTTATTAAAATTTTAGGGGTATAAAGACAACTATAAGAGGCATCCAAATAAGAAAATATATGGCATGCAATCTAAAAAAACATATCCTTATGACGTCACACTTTTTTGGAACATCCTGTATAAACAAAAATATTTTCCTGAAATGCGCCCTAGGATACAGGTAAAATCTGCAAGATATTTAAATCCTAACTTAATTAATAAGTGAGCTACAGAAGACGGGAGGTGAGGCGCAGGACCCTGTATACTGTCCATGTTTTTACCCAAAAAAATGTTAAACAATATTAAGTTTACTGAGTCTCAAGAATACTGGATTTTAGGTTTTCTGAGAATTCATTTTATAATTTTTTTTTATGTATTGGTTTAATATTTTAATTTATAATATATACCCTATATAAACTTTTTCTTAAAATGGCTCATAGTAAGTAATCCTCTAATTTTAACATCTTTCAAAATGTCTGTTGGTTGAAGACAATGATGTTTCTTGAATAATAGAACAGTTTTAAACTTACATTGTCTTCACTTGTTTAAATCACAACGTTTCAACTGGTAAGAATCACCAGTCTTCTGCAGGTGAATACTGATCTAATTACCTGAGGATGACTGGAGATTCTTACCAGTTGAAACGTTGTGATTTAAAGCAAGACAATGCAAATATTTTATCAAATGTTAAAGGATATGCGAATCATACTATCGGCGGTAATATAAAATATTAGGAAATGCTAATCATATTATGTGAAATTGTATTTCAGATAATAAAATCATTCTTGTTGGGGTTATTTGCAGAAATTTGGGAACAAATATTTTAAACTTTTATGTTATATTTTAAAATGTAAGTCATATGGGAAAATACATTTCTTATCTACTTTTTTTAAATTTTCAATATTATAAGCCAACCAAATTAAATAATTAAATGATCCTTTGGTATATAAACCTTATACATATACATTGTAATAAAAAATGGAGCTAAATACATGATATCCTAATATAAATGTTAATACTTTTATTTATGCATATAAAAATAATGGTTGTTATTTGGCACTATAATATTAAAAATTTGGCATTACGGTCGCTTCACAGTACAACTACATCCTGAAGACGCTAACATAAAATTAAGTGTATACGCAGTGTTACAATTGACGTATTATATTTAGGGACATCCGAACAATATTTCTAAATTATTCCCCAAAGTTACCAGCTTCATGCAAATTTATATCTACGGGGTGTTACAAATTCGACATACCAGCATTGGAATCTCGGAAACTATACGAGTTAGAGAAACGGTTAAATGGGGGCAAAGTTGTGCAATTCGGTGCTTATTATAATGCCGCTTTAAAAGTTTTCAAATTCCGAATACTTCCGATTTTATTCGAAAAAAAGCGAAGTCTTGCAAAATCATTTTTATTTTTTCCTGAGCTTATTTGATTAGCTATTTAAAAATAAATGACACTTTGTCATTGCCACTTTTTCTATTCTTTTACACTTCTTGTCAGTCCGGTCCTGGCAAGATATTTCACCGCTGGATTTCTTTTTATGGGGGCTTTAAAAAATGTTATTTATAAAAATGACGTAGATACCATGGAAGAACTCGAAGAACGCATAGAGGTTACATTTGGTAGGATAAGGAGAAGATCGGTTGAAAGGGCTGTCGCCAAAATTGGAAGAAAAATCGATCGTTGTACTGAGCAAAACGGCAATCTCTTTGAACATTTAGAAAATTAGGATTTAGAATTAGTAAATTTAGCATTAAGTATTAGAAAATTTTTATAAAATAAATTATATTACTTATGTATTAATGTTTTAAATAAAATAAAGTTTTTATTTAATATTGTGATTCGTTGCCAGGACCAGACTGACAAGAAGTGTAAAAAATATGAATTTAAAAAAATAAGCAAGAACAATTCATTATTATGAGAAAGTAATATCGCCATTACATTTTGAGGGTAGAAGGGTTTAAAAATCGGTTAAAAAAATCTAGGTCCGTATTTAAAAAAGAAAAGTTGGTGATGGCCGCTCGGAGACGAAACGGCGGATCTTTGGTTTAGTAACGTCATTTGGCAGAGGAGAAAAAGTGGCAATGACAAAGTGTGTAGCTTGTCAAATGAGCTCAGGAAGAAATAAAAATGATTTTGCAAAATTTCGATTTTTTTCGAATAAAATCGGAAGTATTCGAAATTTGAAAACTTTTAAAGCGGCATTATAATCAGCACCGAATTACACAACTTTGCCCCCATTTTACCGTTTCTCTAATTACTATGGTTTCCGAAATTCCAATGCTGGTATGTCGAATTTGTAACACCCTGTATATATACTAGAAATATTGCATTCTCTTAAAGCGAATCCTGTCCAAGTTATTATTTTAATTTTTAAAAAAATTAAATTTGGACTCTACACAGTATGTAAGATAGTAGTGTAGAAATTTTTATTAAAAAACAAATAATTCTCCTATTAATTTGAGACAATGAACTTTAGTAATTGTTTAGGATCTTTATTGGCTTATATCTTTTTCCTCGATATTTTTTCTGCATGAAAATAACTTGCTTAAACCCGCGTGATACCATCTTTTTATTGTTGAAAAAAGAAATGAATAATTTGTTTAGTTTTTGTAATTCACTTCAAGAAAACCCGCTTTGGACATCCTAGAGAAACACTGTATTTTCTGCGACCTTTATTAATTTTGCTAAAAAATTTTACTTTCGGTAGTATTTTTATGGCAGTTTTACTTGCTTTCTTTGAGTGTTTTTACAATTAAATAATAATATCACAATTTTAGAGACATTTAAACTACAATAAAAAAATAAATTCCATATATTTTTAATTTTTTAAACCATTTTTCACTACATTGCGTTCCCTCTTCTTTACCAAACAGTCGATTTTCCGATAGAAAATGGTCGGTCTCCCTGGAAAAGTTTCTTTTGACGCCCATGCCTATAGCCAGTTTTCGAAATAATTCATAATAACATAACAATAGGTATAATCTAATTGTTTTAGGAAATTACCAAGATGGCAAAGCTTTTTTAAAATTTAGTATTTTTTTATACAAAAAAATGTTGAAGGTATCTTTATCTGTTTAAATAGTCGACAAGCATTTTAATAATAAATGGCCTGTCGAAATCTACAACATTATACGCTCCCTTTTTCGGTACAGGAGCCAACCCTCTTTTGTGCTACGGATCACGTCAGTCTTACGTATTTTATTTATGTATGACAATCCACACAGGTGGTTACAAAACAAATGACGGTTCATAAAATATTCACTGTTTTTTAAAGTCATGTCCGGTAAAAAAGTTAATTTTTGAAAACCTCTGTGGATATTTAAAAAATCTAGATAAAGATATTGAAAAACCTAGAAACCTAAAAAATTAATAGTGTAGATAAAAACATCCTGGGCAGCTACTGAATTTACAAAAGCCAAATCATTCCTATGCACTTGACCTCAACAAAACAATAAATTGTAATTACTTTTTATTTTAAAAATTCTTAATTAAAAATATATGTGACTATAAAATTTCATGTCATTTCATGATTAAATTGTTGCCAAGTTTAGTTAAAACAACAATAAACATTTTGTCAGAACTTAGGAGATATAATGCCCCTTATACAGGATGGGAACAAGAACAATAAAGCCTAAGAGCGATATATAGGGTGATTCATTTAGGGTGGCGAACGGCTAGATCTCTAAAAACATATATACTAAAATATTTGGGGTAAAAAATTAATTATAACAAAAAAAAAGTTTACTGAAAAATATTTTTTAGTTTCAAATAATTCTCCCTTTGAAGGACATAATTGCTATGTTACGATATTAAATCCTTTATTTATACTAACATAGTCAATGCAATATAGTGGGTTTATTAATAACTTTGAATAATCTTTTTACAGGGTGAGTTAACGGTAAAGTTCATTTTCTCCTTTATCTTAAGAATTAGATACCAATTCGAAATACAAGTGGCAGATACCATTATGGTGCACATTTTAAAACTGTGCTGGAGTATACGTAGTGGCCCAAAAAACGTGGTGAATATAACTTTTTTTTTTAAATGGAACACCTTATCCAGAGTGCTACAAATTCGTGTGCGTACAAGGGGATCTCGATAACGGTAAGAGATACGAAGTTGGTTAAATTAAGGCAAAGTTGCGTATTTTGGGGCTTAATAATTTGGTGAAAGAAAATTGTAAATATTCCGAATGCTTTCGGAGATATCCGAAAAAAACCGAAATTTGTAATTTTGGTTTTTAATTTTTTGCGCCTTCATTTTTGACTTGGGAAAAAAACAAATAACACTTTTTCATAACCGTCTTTTATGAACTACAAGATGGCGTTATTAGTTTTCAAATTCAACGTTCTGTTCTTTAAATACCAACTTCAAATAAATTTGTGTAAATACGGACCTGGAATTTTAAATACAGTTTTAGGGACTTAAAAACTTTACAAAATTTTACAATTTAAAGTTTTTGAAATTTTAACGTTTTGTCATTTAATAACATTTTTTTAAAGTTGACCGTAATGAAATAAAAAAATATTTCATTACGGTCCTGAACATTTAGAGCCAAACCAAAAAAATATTTCTGGCCTGATATTTGATATTTTGTAAGAGAAAAGACCAAAAGTCTCGGCCTCAAATATTTTTCTGTCTGTTTAATTTTGTTACATGTTTCGCCAGAAATTAGCATTATTCAACGTATAAACAATTTTTAAAAAATTGAAATTTTTTTTGAGACAAATTTAGGCGCATTACAGTAACATAACTAGACTAACACTCCAGTTACCTTTTCTTTACTCGGAAGCATTAATTTTTTTCTGTGTTACCGTATTTTGGTCTAGGTCTAAGGCAAAGACCATAGGACTTAAGATGTTATATTAATAAAATAAATAATATACTTATAAAAAATAGAATTACTTCTCATGCCTTAGAAACTTACTTACTTTCTAGAGTATTGTTACGGTAACTCTTAATAAAATAAAACGGCCTAAATCCATAACTTCTTATAATGTAATTTTAATATTTCAGTTATCCTAAAAATAATTGCCAGGGCCTTAATAGTAAAGAGAGAATAATTTGAAATATTAAAGTTGCGATATTTGATGACAAAACGTAAAAATTTTTAAAATATCTATTATTAAATTTCCGCAGCGTAGAACTTCCTAAAAATATTTTTAAAATTCCAGGTCCGTATTTAAAAAAGTTGACTTGAGGTTGGTATCTAATGAACGAAACGTCGAATTTAAAAACTAATAACGTCATCTTTTGGAACATAAAGGCGGCTATGAGAAAGTGTTTTTGTTTTTTTCCCAAGTCAAAAATTAAAGCGCAAAAAATTAAAAACCAAAACTAAAAATTTCGGTTTTTTTCGAATATCTCCGAAGGTATTCGGAACATTTAGAATTGTCTTTCACCAAATTATTAAGCCCCAAAATGCGCAATTTTGCCTCAATTTAGCCATCTTCGTATCTCTTACCGTTTTCGAGATTCCCTTGTAAGCACACGAATTTGTAGCACCCTGTATATTGAATTATTTTCTGATTCCCCACAAAATTCTACGTTTTTTTTGTAAATGTCATCTGTCTAGATTCAATAGTTTTTAAGATATTGACTTAATGTGACTACTGAAAGTTTTGATCCTGGCGGAGAGTAATCTGTACAGGATAAGTTACAGTACAGTTACAGTTAAAGTACATTTTTCCCTATTTTAAAAACTAAATCAAAACGTTAAATATAAAAGCTGTAGAGATCGTTTAGATAAATATTTTAATATTATATTTGAGCATACAAGATTTCCCAAAAAAAAGTGTCGAATTAACCTGTTTTATAAATATATTATTATTGCATTTTTGAACGGTACTAAGAATTCAACACTTATTTTATTCAGGGTGATTCCTAAGTTGATACTTCTTTTTTAGCTGTGTATAGAAGGCATTAAAATAAACAACATTTTCAAATACCTTTTTTCAAAAAACTTAAAAATAGGCGACATACAGAAGTAAAAAACCAAGGCACACTATTTAATTTAAACATATGGTGCCAATTTGACAGACCACCCCTATTTATTAAAAAGAACAAATTTTAGAAAGCAGTAATTAAAAAGTGTTTAACTTATTTATCTTGTATTTGTCGAGTGATATAGATTAGAATTAGTGTGAGTGTAAAAATACGCCATCTGAAATTATAAAAAATGTTAATAATATACTGGAAAATCTGTTAAGAAGAAAAATAAATCGCGCTGAAAAGAGTGTCATATATCAAACAACAAATCTTTATCGGTAGCGATAGCGTAGAGAATAGAGCTCTAGCCTACAAGGTCACAGGTCAAACCCCACCAGGAGTATTTAATTAAAATTATTTTGAATTGAAATCTTCCGTATTGGGTGGATTTTTAAAACTTATATTAAATGCATCTTTCCTTGATTAAATTTTAAAAAAATTTATTCTGGTTAATCAAGAAGTCAATCCAGGATCAGTTATTCCTTATATAAAATATAAAAAAATTAAAAAGGTAAACTACAAATAAGGGACAAGCCTATTGACAAACTATGAAACCAGATAATAAGTTGATCATAATCCTAAGTATGATAATTTCAACACAAATGTTGATATTTTTTTTTGTCAACACTATTGTTGAAATATTTTTTTCACAAATCAAAGGATTTTTAAATAATTCTTTGTGGTTTTAGAAAAAATAGTGTACATTACTAGTGTAAAAGTGATTATTCTAAAACTCTGGGAATTTTCCTCGTGCTAAATATTCCCTCGTTTAAAAAGTATCACTTTAATCATGTAATATAGTATTTTCGATGAACAAATTTAAATTTTAGAAAATGCTATTGTATTGTTTAGTCGAATTTAGATTACACAGTAATTTATCATTGCCGGTATATTTTACCACTGACAAAATTATTATACAACCATAATGTTTGGCCTAATTCTAAATAAAGCACGACCAAACTTTAAAACTCGCCATAAATAATTAATTTTTTATTCATTATAAGTCTACCATGTCATGTACAATAATAGATGATTTATTATATTTTGTAATAAATTATATTCCCATTATCTTTTATCCTCAATTACTTTCATACAAAAGGTAAAAAAAACTGTAAAAAATAAGCCGTAGTAAAATTTATTAAAAATTATTCTGAATAAAGTTTTTTTAACAAATTTGGCAACAGATAAAGAAAAAATTGCCTTTTATACTACACATCTTATTTTGTCAGTAAATAAAAGCTCACCAAAACTGTTGAAAACTAAAAAAGGAACAGAAAATTAACATAATAGGTCATGAATTGTGAAAGTCACGAAGAAATCATATAATATTGTATATTACGTTATCTAATATCTTAAATTACGATAACGTCACTTATTTAAAATATTTTTATGAATAGAGAGTAAAAATTATAAAGTTTTCTGAAATAAAAATCCTAGAAAATAATTCTTCAAAAACCCTATAAAATTCTAAACTTATACTAAGTTTACTTAATGGATTTTTTGAAAGTCTAAAGTCGATTTTTTTCTGAAAATCTAATTTCCTCGATTTTATCCTTAATGCTAGTAGAATATCTCACAAAGGTTATAAACAGAACCTTTAGTAAAAGTACAATTAGAGCTTAATTATGAGTTTTTCAAAGCTAGACCTTAAGTTGAACTTGGTTAAAAAAAATAATTCTGTTGAATGTTCAATTCCTGACCACAGATCTGCACAGGTGGGATCAATAATTAAGTTACCAATCTGGCAATGGTTACACTGTCAAAAAACAATCAAACTTCATTTGTTGTCAAAGTTTGGGATATTTACAATTTGATGCTACTTTTTCTATGTGTTCTAATACAAAATTATTTGCAAATTTTATTTTCAATGAAGAATGTCTGCTACTAGCTTTTGTTAAGAAGTTAAAAGGTATTTTGGAAAATAAAAAACTAATAATATTATTGATAAAGAAAAAATAGAATGTTGAAAAAAGATTGTTCAACCTCATCATTCGCATTCATAACTTTAAAATATTATACCACAAATTTTGAAGTTAAAGAAATGTATAAGGTTTGTTTTATTGGATTCTATGCGTGATTATTAACTTGGTTTAAGCCTAGAAAATTGACAACTTACCTGAAGAATGAAAGCTTAGTAGAAAGAGAGAGAGAGAGAGAGAGAGAGTTCAACTTTAGGTCGAGCTTTAAAAACCTCGTACTGTCGGGTTGTTCAAAGATTTTTTACAATAATTAACTAACCAGTAACTTTGACGGTGACATACATAACATTTATACAAAATTTTCTCAGAATCATAGTGACCCGATTACCTTAATTTCTAATTTACTAATCCTACACCTTTAAAAGTGAATAAAAAATAATGCCAACCAATGTTATTTAGGTCACATTCAAACTTGCTGGTTAGTTAATTATGGTTAAAAATCTTTATGCAACCCAACAATTATCTTTTGTAATTTTTGTCTACCTATTTATATTTTTTATACTTTGAGTCACTTGGGGCACCTCAAAACTTACATCTGGTAAATCGATCTATTGCATACTTCTTGGTTCAAGAGATGAGCATCTTTTAGCATCTATTCCGTTTTAAGGATCAAAGAAGAAAATCGCCAGATATAACGTTACTCCACCCTATTATTAAACATTATAAAAAAATACAAAATACAAAAAATACATTATACAGTAATTAAATTATAAAAATTCATAATATTCTTCGTCATCAGAGGAACTGTCATCTCCTCTTGACGTTATAATTAGCGGGTCGACGGTCCGATCGATCAGGTGGTTAAGATCCCACATTTTTTCCTCTTCTTTAATGATATGATGGACTGCTCTTCGCCAGTTCTCTGGTGTCACTTCCTTAATGGCTTGATCAAACAGTAGCTTAACGTCTTTCATTTTGAATGTCGTGTTGTGACTTGCTGTAAATCCTTTGACTTGCGCTCATAAGTTCTACAGGATTTAGTTCGCAATGATATGGCGGTGTGCGCAGTACAGTTACACTACTATGTTTTTCAGCTATGTCATCCACGGCATATTTCATAAAAAGATTTTTGTGTAAATTTGCTATACCTAATAGTTCCTTCTGTATCAAATAATCTTTTTTTTCTTTGGTTAGTTATCATAAATAATTGAATGCACAATATTTACCTGGGCCTATGGCCGACACCGAAATTGAGCCGACCTGGACGGAATTTTCCACTTTATTATACTACACCTTTCTTAAATAGACTATAAACACTTTACTAATATTTTCATTAATTTTTTGCCAAAATTTGTTGCTTGTCATATTTTATATGTTTTGGTTTTGTGAGTATTAATGGAATATCTCAATTTATGGACATTTTGCAAACGTTCTCTCTTGCGATGCTATAATTTTCTTTAAATTCTATAAGAGATAAAATGTAATCGTAAAAAATAAAAGATAATAAAATAAAAGGATTATTAAAAAACATAAATTTCCATTTTCAAAATGTGTATCGAACAAATTAAATATAACTTCAATTTTCCACCATATTTTTTTTTTTCGCAATCTGTGTTCATTACTTGCTGCAGCGCCCTCATCAAATTTATTATTAATTTAGCAGCAATTTCAGTTCGATTCGATTATTGCCTAAATTACAAATTGTTGCGATTATTTTAAAAATTCCTTACTCAACAAATCTGCTTTATGGGCATTGGCGTAATTTCATAAAAAAAATCCGGAGAATGACAATAAAAATGAAAAGGTTATTTCAATTATTTGAAATCACCGTGCAATTTAAAAAATATGTTACTTATACAGGGGGCTATAAATTCGTATGCGACACACATATATACATACACTATACTGCCAATACAAGCAGCCGCACGAAGCAAGAAGATACCCATTGTTTGTATTCTTATTCGTCGCCATCTTTTGTTTCGTTCGTTCGTGTGTGGTTATACTTTCCAAGTTTTGGGTGTTAATATTTATAAAACTTTACTTTAGACATTTTTTTTGGTAGTTTGTAAGTTGATAGTCGTTTCCATCTTTTTTTACATTGTATTCGTTCGGATGTTCCGTATGTGATTGTGGATATTATTTTAAAGTTTTGGGTGCGAATTTGGGTATAAAACTTTACTAGACATTTTGTTATTGTTAGCGACTTGTGTCTCAAGATGGGAAGGAAAAAGTGCATGATCCTTTTTTGCACGAATCGCGGTTCAATGCTAGGAATAAGGTATTTCAGGTATGTAAATTATTGATTACTTAGTTTTATTTGGCCATAAACTGTACACACCCGAACTAACGGGTGAATTTAAATAAAAGCTTGTAAAAATATTTTGAAAGTCGGTCATGTCAAATGTTTACATCAAGAAGCAAATTTCCGAGCTGCGCAAACTCAACGGACCCTGATCATCTGCCTACAGTAGTGTCATCATTAAATTATGGTATTAGCAATATAGTTTGATCGAAAGAGAAGGGTTAATCAGCCTTAACTAGAACTCAGGAGCAGCCAAGCTGCCTACCTCTCATGTGTCGAATAAATCACCGACAACAATGAGCTAAGGAGTCTAGAGGATCAATATGCTAACTGGACATCGAACGTGTTACATTGCCAAGCCAAATCACTGATGAGCACCCAGAATCAGAAACAAGGATGACCTCACTCGTCTTAGTTGTTTCCAGTCCACCCTCACGCATCCCCCGGGGGGGTCCGGGACTTGGGAACCCGGATGTTCGTTTATGGCTGGTTTTGCAAGAGCTCATGTTACGTAGTCGTCTGTTGCCAAGGAGCAACCGGCGGTTGCCTGGTGCCGAGAGGGGAATCACCCCTGCACTTTCGAACGTGCAACACTACAATCTTGCCTTGCCTTGCCCAGAGTTCCGCAGATCCTTTACCAATAAACAATTTTGTTTACCGATAGGTACGTCCGTCGGGTTTTTGAGGTAACCACGGCAGGCATGTCATTTAATTTGATGTTAACATTCCTTGACTCACTTAAGATGAAATGTGAGGGCATCCTTCTTTCTGATTCTGGGTACTCATCAGTGATCTTGCTTGGCAATGTGACACGTTCGATGTCCAGTTAGCAATATAGTGTTATTCTTGCGACACGAACATCTCGAAAATACTAAGAGATACAAAGGGTTAAATTTGCCAATTTTAGAGCTTATTAATTTGGTAAAAGAAAATTGTAAATATTCCGAATACCTTTGGAGATATAAGAAAGTGACTTGGGAAAAAACCAAAAAACTCTTTTTCATGGCCATTTTTTTATGTTCTATGCGACTGCGTAATTAGTTTTTAAAATCGACGTTTCGTTTTGTAGCTACCAACCTCAGGTTAATTATATTATTACCGACCTAAAATTTCATATACTGTTTTAAAAATTAAGATAAGAGAGATCCAAAGTTTCAGCCTCAAATATTTGTCTGTTTATTTTTGTTTGTTTGCCGTAGGGCTGAGCTCAAAAAATTTAAATTTATTTTTGAAACAAAATTATGCCCATCATAGTAAGATAACTAGACAAATACTATAGTTATCTTTTTTTACTCAGACGCATTAATTTTTTTCTGTTTTAGTATTTCAAGGTGTAAGGCAAAAACATAAGAAACAGCCTAAACACCATAGCTTCCTGTAATGTTGGTTTATAAATTAATTACCTTAGCCGTAATAGTAAAGAAAGGACCATTTGAAATACTGATGATATGTTATTTGACAACAAAATTTTAGAAATTTTAAAAACCTTTAAATTGTATTCCTAAATTTAGAAGTCCGTATTACTGCATGTAAACGTCCAGGTTTTTATTTAAAAAAAATTGACTTGAAGTTGGTACCTAAAAAACGAGACGTCAAATTTAAAAAATAATACCACCATTTTGTAGAACAGGCACAATGGCTATGAAAAGATGTTTTAATTTTTTTAAATCAAATCAAAAATAAAGGGACAAAGAATTATAGATAAAAACTGAAAATTTGGATTTTTCCTTGACTTAAAAGTTGAGGCGCACAAAATGTAAAACCAAAACTGAAAATTTGGTTTTTTCATATATCACCAAAATTATTCGCAATATTGACAAATTTCTTTTATCAAATTATTAAGCCCCAATACATATACGCAAATTTGAAATAATTTACCCATCTTCGAACCATTTTCGAGATCGCCTTGTATGCACAATAATTTGTAGCACCCTGTATAAATATTTATTTTTATTCATTTTCCAACATTAAATTAAACTTTAATAAAAATGCATCCGAAGGTATTTCTAAAAGAACGAAAATTTTCGTTTGTGTATTTTATGGCATTATTTAACGTTATTAATTTAAATAACCTTTATAAATATAGCATTCTTATTTATATTTCCGTCTTCTGTAAAAACACACCAACAAAATATATAACAAAGAAAGCGATGTTTCCCTACGAAGAATTTCAAGAGTCAACGTGGACTACAAATAACCCCACTCTAATTAATATTCTATTGGCTTTTAGAGACCATTTTCCACTCCTTATTGGCTTAATCGATTAGAAATTAATCATCTTTCAAAATTCAACCAATGGACAGTATTTTCGATCGCTCGAAGTCGAATCACTTTAAATGGATAGCACAAAATTGTAATAAGGTCTGGCAACCAGCCAGCGGCCCTCTGGTATCGAAGGTAAACAAAACATATTGAGTCAAAAAATATTGAGTCAAAAATTCATTCATAGCCTATTAGTTTACTATTTACCTAATATATTACAGGCAATTCGCTACTGCTTTAAGAATTATATTTATTAATTTCTGAAATAGCATTTTTTATAAGAAAATAATTTTGATTCTAATAATTAAGTAGAAAATATTATAATAAAAGAAATCATTACTTTATTTGACATATGTACAAAAATATAAAGATCCAAGAATCTATCGCTTTTTTTATTAGGCGTCGATACACGACCATATCAATCATATATTGATCTAATTTAAACCATACTTTAATATAAATCACAATAATAAAGTAATTATTTTGTAATTATACGGGAATGACGGAACTAATATTGATTGTTTAAGAGCAAATTTCATACCTTAATAGGGTTGATATTATTCAGGATTGTCAGTAATATTAGTCGTATAGGTTCTGCAATAGTTCACAAAGAGGACGCACTTTCTGTTGAAGTTTTTAGATTAGTCAGCCCGCGTACATGCTGATACAATCATTTGTTGATTGGCTTTTAACCCACTGGCTGTATATGCGCTATTTGTATCATATTTTGTAGTAGTTCTGCTGTGTTTATTAAATATTATTTTCAGTAAAATGTTTTTTTACAGATATAATATTTTCCGAGAAACCAATAAGAAGCCGCTACCTCCACATCGTTAGTTATAAAACGTCTATACGGCGACGGTTTTTTATTAGTTCTAGCAAAAAAAAATATTTGGTAAAATATTTATTTTATTTGTATTTAAATTCGTTCAAAGAATAAAATTCCATCAAAAATAGGTGACGTCACTGCCGATTTTTCCTTAAAATAATCTTAAAATTACGACCAACATTATGATTTTTTATATAATCTACTTTAAAAATCATGATATATTTATGGAGAGATTAGAAAATCTTACATCACCTTGTCGGAAATTAAAATTAAAGGGACAACGGTAATTGTTGTTATATTATTGAATTTACATTATCTTTCTGTAAAAAAAGTCAAAGTACATTAGTGTCACCCAAATTGTAGTATTTTTATATATATTTTACCCGAATTTCACATAGATTTTTTAAAAAAATTTACAATGGCAGATTAATAGACAATTACGTTATAAGTCCGGTAAATCAATTTTTACAGTATGAGTGAAATGTTTCGAGACGAGGCGACCAAGGAGCCGAGTCTCGAATTTTGAAACGAAGACTGTAAAGGATTTCCCGGACAAATGACGTATAATATTTTATTTCATACTGTTCTGTTGAAAATTATGTTTTGAAATTATAATGAAGTTTTATTCTGCGTCGTATATTTGAAAAGTGCTTATATTTACTGGTGGAAACATTGTGTGTTTGACATAATTCAAATCTAATGGAAAGATAGCGTTGATGTACCTAGGAAACGTAATTGTTTTAATTTCGCGTTTAAGTCTAAATGGCGTCTAAATAAAAAGTAAAATCAGTTGAAAATTACCGTTATTTCACAATTATTTTCGGGGGTAAGTGCACAAGTGCATCAAAATTACCGATAATTTTTGAATGTGTTTTTTTATAATTGCAAGAGTTTGTTTTCATATTTTCGCGAAAAAGCCCGACTCCGCAGGAGCAATTTGTAAAAAGAAACACATTGAATAAAAAAATTATCTGGTTATTTTTATGCACGACTGTAATTTATTTGAATATTTCCCAAATTAATTAAGAACTCGAATCAAGTAAATTTAAATATTTTATTTAGGAAGAAAAAACTAACAATAAAATTAAAATGCTTAAAAATTACAAGAATTGCAATGAAAAGTACAATTATTGTAATTAACAATATTTTGCTTTGAATTCGTAGACATGGTGGTTGATGCAGTCAACGAGCGAGAGCTTATTTTGGCGGGGGACTCTCTTGAGCTTGACGGTTGGTCATTGTCCCGCATTTTTTCAATCAAAAGCATATGGTGGTTCTCATCCATCTGAATGTAAGGCGTCAGTGACTTGGTAGTTGAGTGTCCACTTGGTTTAGTTAACTGTTGTTCTCCAACACCTTTTTTGGCAATAATATAAACTTGCGATGCAATTTTCGATTTCTGGCAGTGCTGTTTTCGCTGTAATTTTGCGAAAATTGCATTTCTCTTATAGGAACTTTAACATATGAGGGAAATATTCGGTAAAATTGACGAAATGGAGTTGGATGATGGTGATTCCAAATGAGGAAAATTTTGTAGAAGTTTTGAACCAAAATAATAAAAATTTCTCAACTATTATAAGTAGCAGTGATAATAATTCCCATTAAACTCCAAAAATTAATATTAATGATAATCCAAATTGAACCATTAACATTAGCTTTAATAAAGTAGTAGAGTCTAGTGTCCGTATAATTAAATAGAAAAGAAGGCACTATTTTGTCCGCCTGCGGCTAAAAAGCCTTCTTTTTTATTAGCTTTAATGTATCTAAGTTGTAAATATCTATTATATGTAGTTATTAATTTATTATTAATATAAGAAATTGTTTTAAAAAAAAAAGAGTTTAATTTTATTCTATGCGAATGCATAGAATATGTTAAGTATGTTTGATATTGAGAGGATTTTGTATGTAAAAAAATTTGGGATTAAACTAAAACTTATAAATTTCAGTCCGGTAAAGAAATTTGACAGGACTAGTCCGGTAAAAAAATTTTTACCTGACTTATTGCTGTAAAACCTTATTTTCTAGACTAAATTCCAATATATAAAGGTGTGTTTTACAATACAGTATGAAATAAAATGTATTTACTTAACAAATGTAAAACCATAATTAGAATGTAAAATCGCTGTGATATTTGGTGGCCAAAAATAACCAACAATATTTATTGTAATTTTACCATATTTTCGTTTACAGCGTACGCCTATGTAATGTAACCGAAATGGCGCCGCAAACTAATAATGATTCACTAAATAAATCTAAAAATTCAATCTTCACCTCTGACATTTTATATTTAGTTTGTTCCGAGAACAAGCCCCACATCAGGATAAGCATTTTATTGGGTCTATCTCGAATTTCCAGATTATTTAACAAAAGAAATCGCCAAGGAAAATATCATTTATATCTTGAACGGTTTGGTAGGAAAGGGAATAAAAAGTAATTCGTTGTAGATTGTTAACGATAGTGTCCGGGAAAAGGCCCTTGTATATTTTTTTTGCAAACCAAGAATTGTTTCCTTAAAATATTTTGGAAGAAATAATATTCTGTAGCAAGTCCGAAAAATACGTCTCGCTCTAGAAGTATGTTCAAAAAACAGTTTCTGGACTTGTTGCATATCTACACATTTTTACGGCAAATGTGTGGTATAACAAGTCAATGAAGCACATTCCGTTTTTATATTTATGTGGTGGAACAAAGTTAGGAACATTCTAATTCTTGTTTATTCATTCTTCGGTATTTAGGACAAAATAAAACACTGGATTTCTTACTTAGTCGACGTTTCGTAGTTATTTAAATCAATGTTAATTACTTAATAGAATTATTTTAATCACTATATTTTACCTGGGATATATTTTCAACGTGTTTCTTATGCTTTTTAGTCCTGAGAAAGCATTTAAATAAATTTGAAACTTTGAAAAAGTGAGAAATCCAGTATTTTATTTTATTCTAAAAACCAAAAAATAAATAATAGTTATTTTCACTACAACGGAGGTAGATAGCTCTTACTTAATTTTTACTTCACCGAATTACCAAAACAATCATATTCATTTACTTTTAAGTTTATAAAAGCATTACTGCAATTAATTAAAAATGCAAGACTCAATCAGACGCGTGGAACGTCAAAAATTAAATTCGTTTGTTGTCATTACGGTTGCCATGAAAACGTCAAGATCTGTTAAGCTCACGTCAAAGCAAAGCACACTAAGTGTGCTACTTGCTACTTGCTTACATATTGTCATAAAACATGTTAAAAGGATTAAAATTAAGTTTATGTCCCACAATCACCTCTAAATACTGTTGTGTGTCACTTTTATTTCGTAGGGGTTATAATACTTATTTATTAGGCTTGATTTCGTAAAGTAAAATACTGTTTGTTTGACAAAAACCTATAGGGCGTCTTATTGAGCTTGCGGTATATCTTATCGGGTAAAATGACCGTTACCAAAGTGGTTGCTATAAAAACTAGCGTTTTTATTGTTATATATACCGGGTGATATAAAAAAAAAATTCCCGTAATTTTAGCAGTAAAGATTTAAATATATGAAACGTTAATAAGTATGTAAAGTGGCATTTTTTGACCTACTTAAACCTTCGAAACTACTTCTGGTTTAACCGGAATTGAGGTCAACTTTTAAATTTTAAATGAAAACCCCTTATTTTCATTCTATTTTTAAATTCTATAGAAAATAATTTTTTTAACGACATATCACACTTTTTCATTTTTGTTATAAAAATGGCCATAGTTTTAGTCAAACAAGGTAAGTAGTTGAAGTAAGAGTAGGAAAGAAAGTATGGAAACGTTAAAATGGTTCATTTTAACCTACTTATTAGTACAAATTTATTTGCTTAAGAAAAATGTATCTGTTAGGGTTTTTTTATTTACAATAAGTTTTATAAAAATACAAAGCGGAATTTTTCCATTTTTTTAAATGGTAACCAATTTTTGTTTTATTATAATAATATTGTTTTTTTAATTTTCTTTCTAGCTATGTATCACAAATTAAAATAATTTATTAGGTATAAACTACCAAGAAACATTAAAAGTGTAGTTTCTAGACTCGAATAAGCTATAAGAAATTTGGTCAAGACCAGTCCAGTATGCCGTGGAAAATAAAAATATTACTTCTGCATTTATTAGACCAAAATGTCAAATTTGTATTAAATAATAATTACGAAGATTGAAATGAATTAACTGTTTTCCACGGCATACTTGACTTAACTTCTTATGGCTTGTACAGGTGTAGAAAATACATTTATGATATTTTTGTTAGAAAAAAAAATAAAATGAAGAATTTTATTATAATAAAAGAAGATGGGGTAGTATTTAAAAAATTCGAGAAATTCCTTTGTGTTTTTTTTTTTAACAGGTTGTAAATATAATTGCCCTAACGGCACATCTTTCTCAAGCATGTAAATTTTATATTATAAAGCAGGTTCAAATGAACCATTTTAACGTTTCCATGGCCTACTCTTTACCACTTACCTTGTTTTATCAAAGTTATAGACATTTCAGAATCCACAGGAAAATTGATCGAGGCGAGATTTTTAATACAAAAGATAAAGGGTTATATGTCATTCAAAAGATAATTTTTTCACAGAATTTAAGCAATAAATAAAAATTCAAAATTTTACAGTTGACTTCACTTCCAGTTAAACCGCAAGTGGATTTGAAAGTTTGAATTGGCCGAAAAATGGTAATTTACACACCTATTAACTCCTCAAGTTTTTAAATCGTTACTTTTAAAATTACGGAGAAAATTTGGAAGGTTTCTGCTGTCACCCGGTATATGAGGTACATTATTTTTGTAGTATTTAGTACAAAAACTATTACTACTTGTATTATACTTAGATCTATGTAAACGAATACTACAAATAAACCATATTATTATTATTATTTTTTTTTTCAGTCTTCTGTTTCACAGATATTTATTGGTATTGCTGGTGTTATTTACAGTACAGAGAAGAAATTCATCTTACAGTTTAGAAACTTCCGTAGATACTATAATATGGCAAATTTGGAGGATGACGCTTTTCTGAATTTGTTAGTATAAAGGCCAAGTTTTTCCAAGTTGGGCTTGAAATTTTTCGTCATAGCTTCCTCCACCGATATATGATCGGAATGATGTATATTTTTTATAGCTTCCATATATTTTTTATCTCTATCGCCAAATTCGAGTACTTGGTCTTCTTCTCCGATTCGGGTTTAAAGAGGTTGTGTGTTAGTGGGCAACCTATATCGATTATGAAAGCTTTCTTGGTGGTTTTTTCGATGAGAAGAATATCCGGACGGTTGTGGTCTACTGTTCTATCCGTTATTATTGGCCTCAGTATAAGAGATATTCAGGGGATTCAAGGACTGGCTCGGATGAGTATTGGTAGTATAGTGGGAGGTTTTCCCTTAGACCTAATTTATGGGCCAGTTCCTTGTGGATGATCATTGCCACCTGATTATGTCTCCCCAGGTAAGCATTGGGTGCCGTAGTACCACAACCCGCGATAGAATATATTATTCTATCGTTTCTCCGGGGTAATTGAATTTTCTGCACACATCTTCCACATTTCTTTTCAAGATGACTTTTTCATAGTTTCGAGTTCGAATGAGACTGTCTTGGATAGAGATTATAAAACATTTTGTTTCCGCATGAAGCTGCCTTTTTTCTAACCAATTCAGTGATATTTCTCCATCTAGGTGTGGATTTTGAAGTACAGTAGGGTATTTGCCATGTCGAGCTTTCCCTTACCAAGTTGCAAGCTATTGACTTGCACTAGTTATATATATTTATGAGACCCCTTCCTCCCTTCTTTCGTTTAAGGTAGATTCATTCAAGTACAAAGCGTGGGTGGTGGAATCTGAATTTTGTCAGCGACCTGCTCGTAAGTCTAACTAGTTCGTGCAAATCCGTGTCCGAATACTTAAGACTTCCGAATGAGTAGGTAAGTATTGGTATTGCCCAGGTGTGAATGGCAGTAGTAAGGTTACCAGCATTTAGGTAAGTATTAAAAAGCTTTGTAAGTCTGCTTTTATATTTGTTTTTTTAGCCTTTTTAGGCTTGTGTGATTCACTTGTTGGTTTTGGGAGATGCCTAAGCATTTATATATTTTTTCCTCATTTAGTATATCTATACCTTCAAGCAGTCCACGATTTTGTTCAATCTTTCCTCGTATGACATTCAAGATTGCGCACTTGTCTAATCCAAACGACATTTTGATGTAATCGCTAAATGTCTCTTATTATTTTTGTCAAAATACTAGATTAGGCTAGGATTATTCTTGCTCTTTTCGCTAAATACCATCCAGTTAATTTATCTTATTTTATAAAAATTTAACTACAAAGTACTTACACTACAATATGATATAAGAAGCACTTCCAATTGTCTGGTCTCTCCAGAAAGTTGTACACTTGCCCTTGGAAAGTGGCTTTCCCGGCAATTTTTCGATGTTGCTTGGTCGCGTATCGGGCAGCTTCTCCCCATTTTGGGGGACTTTCCAGAATAAGTGAGGCTGCGTTAAGGCCTTCGAAACAGGTTGCTGGCGGACCTGAAAAATAATAATTTAATAAAAACTAACACCGCCCTTAAGAGTACATCACCGCATGTAAAATAAAACCACTTTTTGCCGTCCGCTGTCACTAAATTTAAATGAAAGAAAATTGTTTTTAATCCAAATACCTTTGGAAATATCCGATAAAAACGAAATTTTCAGTTTTGGTTTTAAGTTTGTGCGCCTTAATTTTTGAGTTGTTAATAGCAAAAGTAAACACTGGGCGAAAACACTAATATGTATATGAATAAATTTTATCCAAATTCGTTTTATATTCAGATTTTAAATCTAACATCCACTTGATTGAACCCCAAGTCAATTATTATGTAAATTATAATTTTACATACTTATTAGTAAAAATTATCTTAAATCATCCTAAAAGTACTTCTTATTTTACCTTACAAATAAAGATCTTAATTAACTAACCTGACATGTTTTATATCGAGAACGCGTAGTATTTTTTGAAACTACGACAAAATTGGAAGTTTGGACCCAATGCAGTTTACCAACGCGGGCAGACGGCATGATACAAACTACAAGAAGATATGATACCGCGCATGTTTTCGTGACGTCACCTTAGGTATGTAGAAAAACCGCCATATATTAGATATTCTTCGTTGTTTACTATTTCTATATAAAATTTTGGTCAAAATGAATTCCTAAATACTTTAATTTTCCTTTTAACATAATCACATCTACCGTAGAACGGGGTGACTTTGATTTTACGGGGTGTCATTGATAATTTGCCTAAAATTTTAGATTTTATATTATTCAACCCATATAGCGTTTTTTCATAACAATAAGGTTGCTGCATTATATTAGGTTAGTTATTTGGGATGACGTTAAGAGGCGTTTAAATCGCCGGTTTATTTATTTGAAATATACAAATGGGGTACTAGAAGTGTGTGATAATAGCCATTGGAAATAGAGTCCAATAAAATTTAAGTGTATAGGTGTGTTCACTAAACAAAGGGTAATAATTTTTATATAGAAGTTTAGCATGATCTATTAGCTATCTCTTAGTATTAATATATTTATAAACAATGACTTTTTTACAAATATATTGTAATTTTCGTCGTTGGGGGTGACTTTGATACATTTTGTGGGGTGACTTTGATAGCTGTATTTGGGTAATATTAATTGAAATATTTATTTGAATAAATGACCTGGAAAATATCTAGTTCTATAATACGAAAAATTAAAATATGACGAGTTCCAAGTTCCTGGTCTTAAATCATTAGACACGACCAAGACAATTTTTAAAATTGTTGAAGATGATAATCTTACAGTTTCTCTTGACGACATAAAAGCAATTTTACCCACGCCTATAATTGAGAAAATAGGTGATAGAATAACCAAATGCCGTTTTAATAAAGAACTAGATGTAAGAGAACAGTAAAACATTAACTTTTCTAATAGTAACTTTGGTTGGTTGTTGTTTATTGTTCCTATTTATCTATGTATTTTTTTACAACTATTTATTTTGTATAAGTATTAAAAATATTTTAGTCTCTGTTAAATATTAGTTATTCATTTTTGTTACTATCAAAGTCACCCCATAAATAAAATAGTGAATATCTAAAAACTGGCTTGGTCAATTTTAAGTTAGGACGACATTGATTAGTCGATTAACTGGGCATATACAGTGTGTCCAAAAAAGTATGCAACATATGTAAAAGTTTTTTATTACCGATTTCTCAGAAAATTTTATTCCTGATAAAAGTTGGTGCATGCCTTGAAACTATAAATGCATATTTCACATTTCAACTGCGGCTAATAGTAAGGGAGCAAATGCCATTTTTTCGAAATTGCATTAAGAGTAAAGTACCTTAGTTATTAGAAATACAGCAACATTTTATATGGAAATGTTATTGAAAATTAAAAACATAATCCAAATACGAAATTTGAATTACGTGTCTCTTTTACATATGTTGCATACTTTTTTGGACACACTGTATTTTAATGCATTTTAGATCATGGTATCAAAGTCACCCCATATCACCCCATTACAATTTTTTTCTCAAAACCTATTGCATTTGATAAAAAATTTACAGTAGAAACTGAAAGTGTAGATAAAATTACATATATTATATCTATTTTTTTTGTAAATTTTAAAGTAGTTTTTAAAAAACTACGTAGAAAAGAATGTTAAAATTTATCAAAGCCACCCCGTTCTACGGTACAAGTTTGAGTTAAACGAAAGGTATTAAGTGTATTACGTTTTAAATCTTGATGATCACAGTAATCAATCCAAAATGTATGTTTCAATATTTCAGTCACAGTACAAAGTCTAATGCTAATATAATTTATCATAAATTTATTAAAAATATCATATAAAATTGCCTTTAAATAACGTAAAAGTGGTTCAATCCAAAAATTCCCCACAAGGTGACGTCATAAATACACTGCGCACACCCTGTCGATATCATACCTTGTACAGTTGTATCCTGGGCCGACGGAGGCTCAGCTAGAGAGTCACGTGTATTTGTTCTTTTTCTAGCTTACTGCTTACCGGCTCTCGCTCGCTTCCACTCGAATAAAAGCAGTGCTTTTGCTCTCTCATAAAGGGTTAATGTAATGCAAAATCATTGCTTTCGAAATTCTTATACGGGTTGCTTATACAGCGATCGAGTTTACGATTAATTGGCAACGAATGCGTTTGTAGAAATGATCTTCAATGTTATACGATTAACTTTTCGGTCCTGGTCCTCTACATACACAGAAATATTGCCGGATATTACACGGATAAAAATTTAAATATAAAGAAATAATTTTGGTTGGAGTTTGTTTTATTGTTTCCAGGGTAGGCAATGCTTTTTTGCCTATATTGTATGCACGCCACTGGACACAAGCAAATATTTATATTTCAAACTGGAATAGTTTGCACTTTAAGTAGGTCAACCCACCATTGTACGAAATGACAATACATACATGGTTCTTTCAGCTTTAGTTTAACGTGGCTGTTTATCATCTAAAATCTAGAAGAAAGAATGGTATAAGTGCGGCGCTTATACACTGTAAATAAAATAAAATTAACTATTGTACGTGATTTATTGCCATACATTAATGTGGTAAAGGACCTTCAAAGCAAAATAACCTGGCACCTGTAAAGTTTCGCGATCTTTTTTTCTAAATTAAAAGAAAATTTTCTAGTGAAATGAAATTAATATTACTGGTACGTTCATTAAGGGCATCCGATCAATATGTATGAATTCTGCTCCAAGGTTAGCAGCTCCATGCGAAATTATGTCTATATAATAATATTTCCTACTAGAGTTTAGTGTCCGTAAACACAAAAATGGAAAGAAAGTTTTTTACATGGTATTGTATTATGGATTGGTGCAGCACCCCAGTGGGCTACTGCAGCGCGATCTATATTTGAATCTACAAACCCGTAGAAAAATGTAGGGATGCACAAAAACGTTTCCTAAACTGAATGTGTTGGCCTAACGTATGTACCATTGCGCCCAAAAAAAACTGGGACAGCAAAATTGTTGTTGTAGAGTAGCTCCTTGACTGTAAGGAATAAGTAATATCTATTGGGGAAGGGTTAGCATTGTTGTTATAATTGTTGACATGGAAGTTAACACCAACATTTTTAAAAATACTAGGAAAAGCATATTTAGTGTTTTAAAATGTAACATAAATAAAACAAGATTTTTTAATGTTATGTTCCAATAAATTTTAATTTCAATCATATTTAAACCTTAATATAATAATATGTTTTTTAATATTTGGTAGTTAGCACCGTTATTATCGAATAAGGCTTGTAAACGTCGTGGCATACTTAACACTAGGTTTCTCGTATACTTTTGCGTTAGTGCATCTTGCATCCCATATTTCATTATCCTTTGGCTTAATTAATCCCGAGTTTTAGGCTGGAAGTTGTATTTATACATACATTTTGTCATCTCACCCCAAACGTTTTCAATTGGGTTGATAACCGGACCTTTCGAAGGCCACGGCAGAACACGAATTTGATTTTCTTCTAAATAATTTTGAACTATGTCAGCTTTATGTATAGAAGCATCATAATCTTGTTGAAATATAAAATCTTGGCCACATACTACGTCGACAGATGGTATTATAACTTGGTTTAGTATATTGCAATATAATGGTGCATTGAACCTCCCCTGCATTATTTGGCAAACTCCTGGGCCCCTTGCACCAATCCAGCCCCAAACATTTATAGAAAAGCGTTCATTTTAATTAGTTTTATTTGTATATCCTTCTTCGTACGTCGTACCAAAAGGCCTATAAACGCGGATTTTCCCATTATTGCATGACTGAAAGGTTTTTTCATCGAAAAATATTACGGTTTCCCATACCTTGCTTTAAATATTCATTAGCAAATTCTACTCTTCTCTGTTTGTTTGCTTAAGTCAAAAATATTTTATTGGCAGCACAACAACTTTTTATATCCGAACTACGAATTTTTCTACGCGCTGTATTAGCCGAACCAGGAAAATGTGTTTCTTCTTTAGCTTTTATTGCTGCTTCGAATAGATGATCTGTTAGAAAATCAATTAATTATATATCTTGGCCGTCATTTGAAATTTTGGGGCGACCAGAACCTGCTTCTGCTTCCATATTCTGCAATTTTGTGCTTAGCCACAACACGGTATTTTTGCCAATCCCTAATTCATCTGTGATGTTTCTTATTTGATGCCCATCTCTTAATCGAGTATAAAAGATCGCTTTTTGTTCAGTGGTTAACGCGGGCATTTCAAAAAATATTTCTTTTAACACGTCACTGTTAGTCACAAAATTAAATTAAATTGACAACTTCGAAAAAAGCTAATTAGGCAATCCAACGATGTGTCAAAATGGTGGCTGGATGGCAAATACTGATTTCTAATTGGTACACGTGACCATAACAAAGCAGTATTTGCCATCCAGCCGCCGTTTTGGCACATCGTTGGATTGCCTAATAGTCTGGGAGATTAAACTACATTTTACTATCCCAGTTTTTTTTGGTAGCAATGGCTATCAATATTTTGTCCAGTTGTCTTTTCGGCAACATTTTCTTACCCTTTCAAAATAATGGGGTTTTTGGGAAATGTAAAAAAAATTATCTTTTTTCCATCTGGATCTGGCTTCTTGTAGTTACAGTTACTATTGCATGTAGCTATGCTACAAATATATTGCCACCACTCATTATCTAAATAATTAATCACCGAATTAGTTTTAAACTAACGATTTAGCGTGAGAATCTAGTTTTATAAACAAACCTTAAAATTCACAAAATGAAAACTTTGATAAAAATTCAATATTTTTTATAGTTTTTCCACTAAATATTATTATCAGTTTAAAAAATATATATTCACACTTTAAGAATTTAACGGTAAATATAAAAATAACAATGAAACCGGCTGTCTTGGGCTGTATCTAGCCTAAAACACATGCAAATCAAATGTAAACAAATATATTCGGTCATCTCGATGATGCAGACACCCCGCTCATCGTCACTTCCGCCGTCATGTTACCAGGCAACCTATCTATCTAAGAACCTTAAAATCCCCGATTTTGGGCGAACGGCAAGCGTTAAATTTACCATAATTGTTTAGGAATCCAGTTATAAAGAAGTAAATAATAATCTCTAAGTATAATATCAGTAAATAAAAGAATAAATTTAATGTGGTAATGCATATTACACATAAATTAAAAAAAAAAAACATAGTTTTTCAATAAAGTATGTTTGTTTTCTATAAAAAGAACTTTTAGGCAACTGCATAAAATCATCAGTAAACGGATCAATAGATGATTAATAATAGATCTGAAGTGTTTACCCAAAATACCTGTTTGCTATTCCTAATACATCAAAGCAAGTTTGACAAGTGCGTACAACCCAAACTAAGTAAACAGAAGTAAACAAGTGCTGTAAGCTTGATAGAGTTTTTCTTGGTGTCGATGTTTATTTTGTCTTAATTGAAAATACTATAAAAGGAAATTGCCTATAAAAATAGAAGGGATTTATTCGGATTTATTAATCTTTAAATTCCCACTTTAGAAATGCAGTCAAAAATTGTTTTTAAAATGTTTATTTGTTTTACGTCACAACGTTTCAACTAGTTAGTATCTCCAGTCGGATCAGGAACCCAAAATCCACTGGAGTAACAGACAGGGATTAGCCCATAGCAAAAGCTTCATTGGGGATCCGGACCCAAGACTTACGAAACAGCTGGTTCAAATGAATAGGAACCAGCTGAAAAGGAATTCTGATAGGACACATGGCTGTCAAGAACCATTTGCACAGAATGCAACTGTACAATGGAGACCTTGACTGCAGATTATGCGGACAAGACAGAGAAACTGTACAGCACATAGTTTGCCATTGCGAGTCACTAGATCGGAGTAGGCAACAAATACTCGGGCAACTAAAACTGAAACCAGAGGACATCCTTACCCTCTCCCCAGTTGACCTACACAAACTAGTGCAAGGAACTGGGATCACGGAGTGGGTGTAACAACCAAACAGGGTGATCACAATGGGCCAAATCTGGCCTAAGTATATCCGGCGTACGGACAGGCCCTCGGAAAAAAATATCCAGTCGTATATTCACCTGAAGACGACTGGATACCTATTGAGGCATTGTGATGTAAAACAAATAAAGACAATGCAAATCCAAAACTCTTCTATCATTTAAGAAAAGAAATATCGTCTTCGACTATATACTTCTAAAAATGTAATAAAAGTTGCTTTTAAACAATGTAACCAAATGTTGCTGTAATATAACATGTACATGTTTGGTGGGGATATCTTCTAGACGCTCGCCTTGTTTTTGAAATTCTAAAGTTGTCAATGCTTTTTTCTTGACATTTCCCTTTATATTTCAAATTTTTAATTTATAGGTGTTTATAATTTTGCTAATCCAACGTAATAAGTTTCGTAAAGTAGGTTCATTGTATAGAGTCCGATCTCGGATTAAATCCCCAAAAGATATTATCGCTTTTTCAACAGTAAGTCGATTAAGTTTGTTCAAGTTTCATTAATATGGTCGCCCTGTATAAGGCATAAAATATAGTTAATTTCATATACGCGCAAAATCGATAGAAACCACTGGCACTAAGGCGGTCCTAAGATCGCGCCGAGGAACCAGCAGTACAATAAGTACCAATATACGTATACGACGCTGTTTTTCTCGCCTTTTTAACCACTTTTACGCTGATCACGCATTTCGTGAAGTGTGTGAAGTGAAGTATTTTCTTTAGGCCACAAGGGTACCCGTGAAGAAGCCTTCCAGCTCTACGAAGACTACACAAGGTAAGCCGCTTTAGTGAGTCGCATTTGTTTGTTCATATTTTCTCATTTTTCTATATATATTTTCATGCCTTTACTTAGCATCGCCATTTTTTTACCGTTTATTTTAATACCACGCTAATAAAAAATTACAGTCCACTTTCAAACCCTAAAAATCTGAGCTTCGTCGTGACAAAGTTAGAATACCTTCGCTTTACTTGTTCGTACCGAGTTTTCCACTGGTTCACTGTATTCGACAAAATGTTACTAGGCGGTTCCCAAATAAAATTATCTTAGAATTACGCGGTATCTTCCGCGATAAATATTTGTATTTTATTTTTCGTCATAGTTTTTTAATTCGTGAAATGGAAAACACACGGAAAAAGTTATTTTTGAATTTTATGAGACAGAACAGGTTATAGACGAAGTAATACCGTTCATTAATAGGGATGATGATAATGATTCTGATGAGTCCGAAAGCATGGATTAAATTTCAAATGCAGAGGAAGACTATTTTTAGTACGTGTCTACAAGTAGGTACGTTCTATCGTAAGACTACAATATCGGTTCTTTATAGAACTAAAACTTTATAAAAAAGAGTTCGTAAAACTAATATGCCTAAATACTATAAAAGCTTTATAATAATTATTTTTCTTTACCTAAACTAATTTTTTATTTACTTTAAATTATTTTATTTAGAAAATATAATTAGTCAAGTTTCAAAAATATCTAAAATATAATTTATTGTTTGGGATCCACCGACTACCCTGCTTAAGAGGTTTTATTGCTTAGAGGACTTTATACAACTAACAGACTTAAGCACCTTTATTGATGAGCGCATTTTCTCACAGAAGAATATATATAACACGAAGAAAGCAAATAGTGTCCTTGATAAGTTAATCAAAGGTGTGGGTGTAACGGGAATAAAGGACATGCGTACTGAAAAACCACTCTTTATTTCTTTGGCGACGTTTCGATGATGATTTTCATCTTTCTCAAGCTAATTTACAATATTACATATTACATAAAACGTGTGATATGTTGTTTTTAGAACTAAAAATCAAAAAAAAAGAATATATAAACTATAATTTAGCAACATAAAAAATATTTGACGGCAACGCAATTAATAACGTGCTAAATAAAATAACAAATCATTCTCCCAGTAACTAAAGCTTCAGCAGAAAGACGTTTTTCCACTTTAAAAAGATTAAAAACATATCTGAAAAATCATTCAGGTGAAGAGCGTACAAGTTCAGCTTTAATAAGTATTCATAAAAAAATCCACATTGATATATAAAATAATCAATATATTTTGTCAAAAAAGGCGACGAATCACGGTTTAGTTTTTGGCAAAAAAATATTTTGTGCTTTAAGTTTATGGTTAATTTTTGTTTTTTCAATAAATAAAAAATATACCTTATTTTTAGTATTTTTTTGCTCAATTATGCTTATTTCATGAAGAATTTTTTGTTTAACAAGTATGTATATGGTATATGGGAATAAATAAAAAACATGAAGTCTTCCTCCACTGGATTAATAAGGTAATAAAATTAAAATATGGTAGACATTCTACATGTTTCGGGTGTAGAAACACCCATCATCAGGAATAAGATACAAAGAGAAAAAATAGTTATAATAAATGAGAGGAACAAAGTTAAATGGTAGTGAACATCGATGGAGCCATGAAAGATAAAATAATATGAAATGAGTTAATGATTAAAGATTGGGATACTTAACACTGACCATGGGCAACAGATAACAGTGATAAGAGGGGCCCGTTTGGGCAAAGAGAAAGATATAAGAAAAATGGAGACTCACAGGTCAAGAACTTTCATCCCAGAAACCATGGGGAGAAAGAAAGGTTGTTTAATTAACCTTTTTTTATAGAAAAATTATATAGATAGGTAACAGTAATTGTTTCACTGTATACTGTGTAAATCTTAGTCAATAACTATTAGGGGAAATTGGGGGACAAGTCCGAAATGGACTGGCACCCCAGTGGGTTTTAATTTCAGCATGGCTGGAATTAAATTGTTAAAAAATATTTAAAAAAAAAAACTTTTAGTAAAACTTTGAAAAATGTCTAGAGAACAGAAATTGTTTGTTAGACTTTCGTTCGACACGAGGTCAAAAAGGAAAAGACTGAAGAATGGACTACTTCTTCAAAAGTATGTACCTATATATTTTCTGTTTTATATTACCTATATTAGTGTATTTGTATAACTCACTACAAATTTCTTTAAATGTATGTATTTTTAGGGTTTTTTGGGCGTGGCACCCAAAAAACTTTGCCATTTGCCTACGGCGCTGGCTTGTCGGTTTCCCTACCCATTTGGGCCCCCCCGAAATAAAATTCTGGCTACGCCATTGTGGCTACCACACACACAAGTGTTTGTTTTCATGCCTACATGTTTTCGAGTTTTTATGCTTTATGTTTTATTGTTTTGTTTTTGTTTTATTTGACATAGTTTTGCTAAACTTTAAACTTTAAATTTTTTGATTTCAGAAAATATATATGTTTATAATCTGAACTTTGAATATGTTTTGTGATGCGCTGATTTTCTTGTTTTAGTATTTATATTTATAATGTTTATGAAGTTTTATATGAGTTAAGACTGAAATTGTACCCATTTGCAAAAATTTTTCAATTTTTTTTTTGTAAATTCGCTTGAGAAAGATAAAAATCATCATCAAATCGTCGCCAAAGAAATAAAGAGTGGTTTCTCAGTACGCATGTCCTTTATTCCTGCTACACCCACACCTTTGATTAATATATATAACTTTGCGTTTTAAATGTTTACGGCATTTTGTAAACTCTGCTATTTTTTAAAGTTTTTCTGTCTTTTGATTCAAGACATATCAAATGCTTAACTTTGAATGACGGTGCGTTGGTGTCAGAGATGCTATCTCTAGCTACTGAAAGTTGCGCGCCCATTAGACCTCGAAACTTTTTTTAAAATTAACTTTTAAATATTGGCACAATATATGGAAAAATTGCTGTTTTCATTATTCAAGTACATGTTGTAAATTTGAGAATCACCAGCATACTGTGAAATAAGGTTTCTTCCAAATACGCCATGTTACATTTTAAAGCAATTTTAATAAAAATATAATAACCTATTTGTATGGTCATTTAAAACTTTAAAAGTTAATCGATTTTTGCCCGTAAGGTAGAGGCAAGTCGCTTGAAAATAGTAAACAAAGTGGTAAAAATAAATGAAAAAACGTGTCGAACGGATTTTAATGCTCAAAACTAAAGCTATTTGAAAAAGTGATACAGAAATAAATAGGAGAAAAATACAAACACTAAGATAACCTACAATAAAAATACCAAGAAGACTACATAGAAATTTAAGCCAAGACTGTAGGAAGAAAATGGGGACTAAACCAGTAAAAAATTCAAATAAAGAAAATTCACAAAAAGACTACAAGAAAACTAAGAGAAGACTACAGGGCACGAGAGGATTTTACCTGATTCCAAAGGAGTTTGCAGGAGGTTCTGGCTGCTCCTGTCGCTCATAGGACTAGGAGATGGCGTATTTCCTACTTCAACTATAGTTACGGATAGTTGAGATCTCCCGCCTGGAATAGAAAAAAAATCTGGATGGAAAATTATATCCAACTATAAGTGGATTCAATATACTTTTTTAGTAATATTTTTATTGTAAATTTATATCAACGATTTTGGCATCTAATTAAAAATATAATGAAAAGAATGTCGTTTATATAATTAATTGAAAAATACAAGTATGATCCTTATTAATGCGTATATGGTAATTTAAGCACCAAAAACGACGTACTACACCTTACGCAATTACATAATTTTAAAAGTTCCATAGGTAGCACTGGTAAACCCAATATTTTTGTCCGTTCGCTAATTTATGTAAATTGCTATAGTTCCGATTTACTGTACACGTCAGTAGATATTTTGGCACCAATACCAGGCTGCTGACATCACTAAGCCCCACCTAATTAAATGATGTCGTTTATTATCTTCTTCCATCAAAAACTATTTCTAGAAAAAAGTCTTTGCCGTAACCAATAACTTCTTCTTCTATCGAAAGTGACCTCTAAAAAAACTCCCTCGTCGCAAATAACTTTGTGGTTTTTTGAGTGCACCTCCAAGTATCTCTAAATACGCCTAGGATTGTGGATATGCTAAAATAAGCCGTGTACAGCATAATGAACTGAGAATCAATCTCACTTAAGTAAGTTGGTTGGTTGGTTGGTTGGTTGGTTTAAAGAGGGGGTCGGGCGTTCGGCCCAAGCTTCCTGCGCTGCAGCCTAGTGGCTTATTGTGCGCCCCTATCTTGCTAAAAAAGATTTGTTCCTTTTATAAGGTCCAGTTAATTTCTGCCAAGTTTGTTGGCTTCCACTGAAGATTATGAATCTTCTTCGGATCAATGCTTCGCAGTTATATATGATATGTGAGGCGGTTTCGTCCCCTTCGCCGCAAAGTCTGTATTCAATGGGACCATTGTAAATTCCTATTCGACGTAGGTGTTTTCTTAAGTGGCAGTGGCCTGTTAGTAGGCCAACCACTTATCTTAGCTGGATGCGCCTTAGAGGCAACATTCTAATTGACAGCTTTATGGAGGGTTTGCCAATTGTGGCCCTCGATTGGGTTTGACCAGGTATCCTGTTTTATCAGAATGGCTGTTATTGTTGCGCCCACCTGTCTGATGGCGGGTTTAGGGTCCCTGAGTTTTTGAGATGATTTGGCTCTAGCCAGTTTATCGGCTTTTTCGTTTCCCGCTATCCCCGAGTGACCAGGAACCCATAGAAGTTCTACCCTGTTGTTTCTTGTTCCTCGGTCTTTCAGGTTGTTTATAAGGCACTCCGTTGTGATCCTCGATTTGAGTCGGTTGGAGTTTAGGGCCTTTAGGGCAGCTTGACTGTGTACCAAACCAGGCCCTTGTCTAATGACAGAGGTGTCCCTTTCGACCATATGTCAGAGTCGCATCTGATGTTGAAGGGTCTGGTGAAGTTATAGACCTCTTTCATGTGATTTGTTTGCATCTTAAGTAAGAAATAAAGCATTAATATAGACAGTAAAATTCATTATTTCTGAGCTAATATACAATTAACCAATTTGTAATTTTAGTTTAGTTTTAATAGTGTTCATGGCTTGAAGAACGAACACAAAAATGGCTAGAAAATAGATCCCAAAACTTTTCACTACAAAATTTAACGATATCATTTCGCAAAGTATTAGTGGGTAAAATACTTGAACGCCTAACTACTGGGCCATCGCATTTCTACAGTATTTTTGCTCTTTCCAACCAGGCCTAACTCTATTATGGAGTTTAGTATGCAACACTTAAAGCTAATAATTTGCTACACACACTGTCACAATAGGGCATACATTATTTTTTAGCCATAAATGCAATAATTAAAAAAGTGTATTATTTTCATTATTACTAGTCACTGGCACCACATCTCTCAGCTGCATTTAAAAATCTAATTTAAAAGCACAGAATTTCGATCGTTCTTCTGTAACGACCATAAACTTGCTTTATTTTTATTATTTTGGCTTAAGTCGATTTTTCTGTCACTCTTCATTTATATTTTCAGTGCACATTCTGCAAAATAAAAATGGCTAAATTTAAATTTATTGATAAAGCAAACTCTGGTGATTCATTAGAGAATCCGACTTAAATTTACTTTCAATTAAATGATCAAATTTCGTGACATATTTAATATCCAGGTTATTTGATCGATCGTTCTATATCGCCAATATAAAACTGGATACACAGGCAGGGCCGTCCCCGGCGGGAATTTGTGCTCTCGCAATGGGCACTATCATAGTATAGAAACGTCAATAAAGGAATAATAGGAAGCATCATTAAATGCAATATATCGATTTTAAAGAAAAATAGGCTGGACATGGGAACCTTGACCTCGTTGCAGTGATGAATACAGGGGAGAAGGGGGCTTAGATTTAACTTCTGTTTTTAAAATATATTTGATTTATAGTAATTGCTACAAAAAATACCTTAAGAATTATTATTATTATACAGGGTATTACTTATTTGTATATACTAAACTGCTGGACAATTGCTTTCGAGCAAGAAAAAATTCGCCTACATTTAGGTGCAACTATTGTTACTGAACATAATCAAGCTTTTCATAAGGTATAATAATCACTCGCAAAGTTTGCACGATACAATGCACAGTAAGATCTAGCTACCAACAAGTTAAAATAAAGCAAGTTTTTCCAAAAAAATCGGTATTTCTTAAAATATAGCAGATATCAAAAATTTGACAATTTTTTTTCTTTGCTATGAACCAGTAATTCAATTGAGTGATAAAATTTAAAAATATTATTGTGAAAGTTACACGCCATTAAAATCGTAGCAAAAATCATCATCTTCTTTAACACCCTGTATATAAAATTTTCTGACAGTTAAAGAAAATCCAACATACAATTGTTTTCCAAGGGATGAACCTATCAACCATTCAAAACCGTAGGTCGATATCATATCTGATTCAGAAAATATTAACTGTTAAATTTAGGCGAAATTTTTCTTGCTCGAAAGCAATTGTCCAGCAGTTTACTTATTTTAGGGATACTCAAAGTTCTTAGCATTTTTTTTCGGTTTTTATTAAAATCTCTAAAATTGGTTGAAATATTATACTAAATTTTGGTATAACAAACTATTATGATATAAAAACTCGTATTTTGCCCTAACATTTTTTTTTTCTAAAATCAGTGGCGGCGCGGCGTGTCTATGGCTACGATTCGATAAACTCTTAACCAGAAAAATATGTTATTTTCAGAATATTTATTTTATTTATTAATATTATATTTTGCGTGTTTTTTCACAACTTTTTGTTAGTATTGCTGGTATTGCAGTACACAGAAGATATTCATCTTAACCTGTACTGCTTAGAAACTTGCGTACTATATGATAAGTTTGGAGGATGACGCTTTTTTGTATTTGTTGCTGAGCATAAGTTATATTGTACCGTTTTAAAAATAATCAAATTTGTTTGTAAGTTGGAGGCAATGGTGTTTCTTGAATGATAGAAGAGTTTTGGACTTGCATTGTCTTTATTTCTTTTGAATTATAACGTTTAATCTAGTAAGTATCTCGAGTCGTCTTCAGGTGAATTCATTTTTTATATAAAGAACAAATAACAGGTATACATTAAAGAACTTTTTAAAATAAAAATATCGTTTACCTGAACTAAGGAGCTTTTGTTGTTCATCCAAGGCCATGTTAAATGTTTCTGGATACCGCTTTGGAATAGGTTTCATTTAAAATCCATTTTGGATCATATCTGGAATTAGAAAATATAGGTTTTAATAGAAATATTATTTCCTTACATTTTAAATAATGCTTTAGGAATGAGGAATTACCTTAACCCTTTATAGGGCAAAAGACTTTTTTTTAACTTTTTCGTTTGTTTATAAAATGTGAATTCTTTAGCTAATGAGAAACCCATAGGTACCTGAATCAACGCAATATATTAAGAAGAACTCAAAATTTTTCAAAATTTTGGGTGGGAAGTAATTCTCCCAAAAGGTTTTCTGAAAGAAAAAAATATTGGGAAAATGATTTCCCACTTCTACAAAAATAAAAGACAAAAAAATAATTTAAAATTGTTATATTAACAATATCATCACAAAGATATATTTGGTTAAAAGAATAATCTTTTATAATAATTAAAAAGTAATGTTGTGTACCGAATGGAAGGTTATTAGGTAACTAAAACGACTTTTAATTTATTACATTATTTATTATAACCTATACCGAGTTACCATGTTTAGCATAAAAACCGTACTGCTGGTACCTTTAGATATGGTCCAGTTCCCTTATAATGTACTTTGATACTTGAACCTCTAGAGGCGCAATAATAGCACTTAGTCTAATATACCACAATTCCTCCACCTTAAATTAAAAAAAAAACTTTCTTCCCCTAACCATCAAGGTTTCTTTTTAAATTATGATTAACCGAAAATTCATTCTAAACAAGCGGCCAGCAGAAATTGATGGTTAATTGGGAACAAAGCGTTCCGGTGGACGCCGCTTCCTTCTAGGTCTTGAGGCGGTTGACTCAGCCGAAAAACCTTCAGAGTCCTCATTGCTACTAACCACAACTTCCTCGGATGAGCTATCATCCGTCATGAATTCACCACTGGACTCACTACTTTCGGCTGATTCTTTCCTCTCAACCTCTGGAGGAATAGTCCTAATATCTATACTTTTGGCATGCAGGGGCATAATATGGTTCATGTGACGTTTCCACACTAATGAAGAATTAGGAATTCGTACATAAACAACATTTTTACCTACTGTTTTTGTTATAATACCCCTAATCCATTCTGGTTTTACTTTTCTAAAGTCTTTTACTAAAACTTGCTGTCCTACTTCCACCTGCTTGCGACCTTGGTGCCGATAACCACGTTTTTGTTTTATTTGTGCACACTTTAAATTTTCTTTAACCTCTTGAAGAGATTTATTCTCCCGAAAACCGACATTTGGTGGTTTTAATAAATCTAACCTAGTTTTTAAAGGTCTACCCAGCATTAAACGAGCGGGTGATTCTCCTGTACTGCAATGTTCCGTATTGCGATAAAGGACTAAAAAATTGTCTAAATCTTTTTGTGTTAAATTTTTGGGCTTTGAAATATTACTTAAAATATCATAGGAACTTCTTAATTCTTTAATAAGATACTGTTTTACGGTTTTGACACTATTTTCAGCCGCTCCGTTTGATGCCGGGTGATATGGTGGTGACGTCACATGATTAATTCCATTATTTTTCAAAAAAAATTGAAATTCGGCAGAGACAAACGTTCTGCCATTATCTGATACTATTAAATCTGGCAACCCATACCGAGCAAACAACCCCCTCAATTTTTCGATTGTAGTAGATGCTTTAATGTTATTCATTAGAAAAACTTCCAACCATTTTGACAGAGAGTCCAACAAAATAAAAAAAACTTTACCATTAATGGGCCCCAAAAAATCAATATGTAGACGAGACCATACCCTATCAGGTATTGGCCAGGGTAATAGCTCATTCTTAGGAGGATTCTGTCTACAACTTAAGCAAGCTGAACATGATTTACCCATTTCTTCAATGTCATTATTTAAGGAAGGCCACCACACATAAGACCTAGCCAAAGACTTACATTTGACGATGCCTAAATGTGTCCTATGTAACTCGTTTAAAACAGCCCCGCGCAACGCATCTGGAACAATGACACGATAGCCCCACAATAATATATCATTTTCTAAACCTAACTCGTCTTTTCTTCGGAGGTATGGTGACATTTCGGCACCTACCTTTTTTGGCCATCCCTCAGTTACATACCTCGAGACAGTATTTAAAATTTTATCCTTACCGGTTTCGATTTTTAATAAGTCTAAGTCAATGGGTATATTATCCTTTTCAGTTATATAATTTAAAGTTATATTAATCTCTGCATTTTCATTAATATTATTTTTTTCGACTGCAGGTAATCGTGATAAGAAATCAGCATAATTTTCCTTGCTCTTAACATATATAATCTCAAAATTATACGAGCATAAATATAACGCATATCTTTGCAACCTGTTTGTGGTCATGATTGGCAACCCCTTTTTTGGACCGAAAATAGATATTAATGGTTTGTGGTCGCATTTTAGCAAAAAAAATTTTCCCCATAAATAGGAACTAAACTTTTGTACACCGTAAACTATACTTAATGCTTCTTTGTCAATTTGAGAATATCGTTTTTCTGCATCTGTTAACGTTCGCGATGAATAAGCAATAGGGCGTTCTGCTCCATTTTGATATCGATGAGCCAAGGTTGCGCCTAACCCATATGAAGATGCATCCACTGTTAACACTAGATCTAAATTTGGGTTGTAATGAGCTAAAAACTGATCCGATGTTATCAATTTTTTTATTTCTTCAAAAGCAACCCGACACTCTCTGGTCCAATTAAATCTATGCTCCTTTTTTAGCAAATTATATAAAGGGTGTAGAACATTAGAAAGGTTAGGAATAAATTTATGATAATATTGAATAGACCCTATAAACGATTTAAGTTGTGAAACGTTTGTTGGTTCTGGAATTTTCAAAATAGCATCAATTTTTTCTTGCGATTTATGTAAACCATTCTTATCTATAACATGACCCAAATATTCTACGGAGTTTTGAAAAAAACTACATTTTTCCTTTTTTATAGTCAAACCACAGTCTTGTAATCTTTGTAAAACTTGCTCTAGCCGATCCGCGTGAATTGTTTTATTCTCTCCCGTTATTAAAATGTCATCGAAAAAACAACATACTCCTGGTATCCCTGACAAGATCTGCTCCATTGTTTGCTGGAAAAATCCAGGGGCGCACGATATTCCGAAGGGTAATCTAGTGTACACATAACAACCCTTATGTGTCGAAATTGCCGTCAGCTGTTTTGACTCATCAAGAGGTAATTGTTGATACGCAAAAGCCAAATCTAATTTGGAAAACTGCTCTCCCCCTGTTAATTTGGAAAATAGATCCTCTATTCGTGGAATGGGATACCTAACAATTTCAATATGTGGGTTTAACGTAATTTTAAAATCCCCGCATATACGTACGCTACCATCATGCTTTAATATTGGAACTATCGGGGTACCCCAGTGAGTGTACTGCACTGGTTCCAAAATACCCATACTAACTAATTTCTCAATTTCTACGTCTACTTTTTCTTTAATTGAATAGGCTATTGGTCTAGGTTTTAAAAATTTTGGTACGGCTCCTTCCTTTACTCTTAATGACAACTTGCCTTTATTAAAAGTGCCCAATTTATTGGAAAATACCTCGCTATATTTTCTAACTAAATTTTCGATAGTAATTTTTTTTTCAATGTTTACAAAATTTAATTTGCTAAGTCCCAGGTTAAACTTGCTTACGAAATCTCTACCTAACAATAAACTGGCCCCTTCACGAATTACATAGAAATGCAGATTCTCGACTCTCCCTTGAAATTCTATTCTAGCACTAAAATTACCCACAGGTATAATTGTGCTACCCACATAT
Source organism: Polydrusus cervinus (assembly GCA_935413205.1). NCBI lineage: Eukaryota > Metazoa > Arthropoda > Insecta > Coleoptera > Curculionidae > Polydrusus > Polydrusus cervinus. Next base: position 53,823,129 of record OW284514.1, read on the forward strand.
GTAATAAAATTTATTTTGGTTTTTTCAAGGTGAGTATTGTAAAAATATTTCTTCCATAATAATTCTGACATAACGGATTTGGCAGCCCCTGTATCCAATTCAGCCTTAAAATATAACTTATTTATTTGGACATTAACAAGAATAGGATTTTCATTAACCGATCTTAAACAGAAGAGCGGTAAATTAGTATTATTAATGGTATTATCTCCTGAACATTGTTTAAAATCAGTATAATTATTATCAATTTCGTTTAAATTCATATTTTCAAAATCTATATAATTAAACGACCTTTTGGGCATTTGTTTACACATTTTGCGTAAATGCCCCTTTCCACCGCACACATCACAAATATACCCGCGATAAAAACAACGAGAACTATTATGATTGTTGCCGCCACACACCATGCATGCTGACGTACCTGGCTGGGAGGTTTCCCTTCTACCCCCACTTACTTCTGCATGTCCCAGCGGACGTGTCTGATTGGGCTGGGCATATTGAAACTGCGCATCGTCTATGACCCTTGATGATGAAGGCCGCTGGACTGGGTTTTGCTGACCATACTGTTGAAGTCGCTGCCCCCTCCTGCTACCTCCTCGACCGCCTCGATATTGAGATGCCGATGCACTTGTACTACGTGTATTATAATGCTGTAACTGATTTAACTCACTTTTTATTTGTGTTACCGGTAACCCATAGCTGTTTTCTGCCGTTTCTGTAGACAGTGCTAACTGAGTAGCTTCTTGAAATGTCAAAGTGTCCGTTTTAGTAAAAAATAGATCCAATATTTTTCCGCTATCAAATCCACAAATAAATTTGTCTCGTAACACTGTTTCTAACATATTTCCAAAAGAGCAGTGAGCTGCTAACTTCCGTAATCTGACAGCATATTCCTGAATTGTTTCGGAAAGTAACTTTCTAGTTGCGTAAAAAGCGTATCTCTCCGCAAAAATTGCTCTATTTGGTTTATAAAATGCTTCCAATAAGGCTACCAGATCCTTATAAGGAATCTGCTCTAACGTGTTTGGCACTGCTAGGTTTTCTAAAAGAACAAAGGCACTTTCCATTAGCCCGTTAAGGAAAATAGCACGTTTTTTTTTGTCATCAGTTACATCATTGGCCACAAAAAACGATTCTAATCGTCTTTTAAACACCGTAAAATCATCTACGTCTGGGTTGAATTCCATCTGAATACCCACCGAAGCCATTTTGATTTTTTTTTATTCTTGACCACTTAAACACTATCTATTATATCTATGGAAAATCACTATAGTCCCGCTTACATTATTAGCCGATTGACTCGTCGCCAATTGTTGTGTACCGAATGGAAGGTTATTAGGTAACTAAAACGACTTTTAATTTATTACATTATTTATTATAACCTATACCGAGTTACCATGTTTAGCATAAAAACCGTACTGCTGGTACCTTTAGATATGGTCCAGTTCCCTTATAATGTACTTTGATACTTGAACCTCTAGAGGCGCAATAATAGCACTTAGTCTAATATACCACAAGTAATTTTACAGTATTTAAAAATGAAAACAAACTCTAACTCAGGAACATTATTTTATCAAAACACATGTAACGCTTAAAATTTAAGTTTAGACCAATAAAATCTAATACCAGGAAGATAGTGAAAGCCCATAAATATTACTATGCCTAACCACGCTCGCAGTTCCTCGACAGTTAATGAAAGATTAGTACCCATTTGTTGAGCGTATATATTTGACTGAGAAACCATTTCACATAAAAAAAAATTGGTAAAGAATAGGCAAAAAAAGTCTATAGGTGATTTACTGATTTACACACTCCATCATATTTAGGCCCGAATTCTTCTGTGAAATTTGCAGTGGAATACCTGTTGGGGTCATTAGCTTGCTTGGACCAATCAAAGTTTTCACATTCTGCCTCACTCTCTGAGTCGCTTGACGAGTCACTACTTCTGGGAGGGGTTCCATACCTTGCAAGCAAATCGTCGTTGTCGCTATCGAGTTGAGGTTCAAAATCCGAATCAGATGAGCTTTCACTATCGGGGGCTTTTGAGGTAGAAGGATTGTTTCTGTTGCACCACTGAGGAAGGTTATCTTCGGCATCAGAGTCTCCACCTATGTCAAAATGTTCTGCTTGTTCGTCGGTAATCTCTTCTAAACTGGCAGCCACCTCATTCGCTAGGCGTTCTAGATCTTTTTCAGAAAGTCTAGCCATCTCGATCTAAAATAATAGCGGATATCAAAGAATTTTTTTATCTTTTCACCTGCACATGCACACAAAAAATATAATAACATGTTAGCCAAACAAAGCACTAGCTACATTTTTTTAATATGACAAAAAAATACTCCGGATTATAGATTTTTTGTAAAGTAAACTTTATATTTTGCTTTTACATACTGTTTAAAAAATTTTAAAAATAGAAAAAAAATGGCCGAATGGTTGTAGCATTCAGTTATGCTTATGATTAAAGCGTTTCTCTTTACATTTCTAAATATTCAATAGCAAATTTATGAAATATAAACATTTGTAAAATTACTTACCACATTGAAATAAATAAAAGCACTTTTAAAAAGATGATATTTGAAAATTTAACAAAAAAAAACACAAATATTCAAATTTTCCGACTTCCACAGGTTCTTTGGTTAAATATTTTCCCACCTGAAGACAAGAACCGAGCCTGAACGCATCTAGAACTTAACTGACTCGTGCCAAATTTAAATTCGCGTTTAAACCGTCATTTGTAAGGCGGTAGGGATCAGTGGGAATAGTAGAGGCTTGCGGTTGTTTTAATAGATATCGGTGGGAAATATTGATACCAATGACCTATAAAGGGTTAACTTATTAAAATATTCTTATTGATTCATTACAATTTATAACAGAACATTTTCAAAAATAGGCTGATGATGAACATGTTTTTGTTATATTTACCACTGTTGGAAATTTAAGAAAAAAAGTTGTTTTACTTTCTATAATATAACAAAATTATTATGGATTTTCACCAAGTATCGACCAAAAATATCGAAATGTTCGCACCCCGGCGAAAATAATGGCACAACTTAAAAAATGAATTTTTTTAAGTCAAGTCAGTGACAGATACGTATGGTATACCTCCGCGTGCACCTGTTTTGACTTGATAACACCACTATTGTAACGAATTTTTCCTACGACCACCTATGAAAATGAAAAAAAAAACACGGTTAACTTGGCTCGAAAGCGCCGAATATCACACGCGTGTTGAAAGAAAATATTTAAACTCTAGAGTGGAAATACATGGCACACTATTTAATTTAAACATTATGGTGCCAATTTGACAGACCACACCTATTTATTAAAAAGAATAAATTTTAGAAAGCAGTTTATTGTCTAACTTATTTATCATGTATTTGTCGATTGATTTCGAATTATAGTGTGAAAATACGCGATCTGAAATTATAAAAAAGTTAAGAATACCTATAGGTACTAGAAAATCTATTACCAGTCAAAACAAGCCCCGCTGAAGAAAATGTCATATATTAAACATAAAATTTTTATGTGTTGCCATAGCGTAGAGACTAGAGCTATGGCCTACAGATCGAAAGGTCACAGGTTCAAATCCCATCAGGAGTATTTGACTTTTTTTTATAAAAACATTAAACAATTTATAGAGTTAGGTATTTTGAATTGAAATCTTTCTTGTTGGATGAATTTTTTTAATTTATATTTAATGCATCTTTCCTTGATTAAATTTTAAAAATTCATCCAACAAGGAAGATTTCAATTCAAAATACCTAACTCTATAAATTATTTAATGTTTTTATAAAAAAAAAGTCAAATACTCCTGATGGGATTTGAACCTGTGACCTTTCGATCTGTAGACCATAGCCCTAGTCACTACGCTATGGTTACCAATAAAAATTCTTTGTTAATATAATATATGACATTTTCTTCAGCTGTTTTGAATGGTAATAGATTTTTCAGTATATTATTAATATTTTTTATAATTTCAGATGGCGTATTTTCACACTCTAATTCGAAATCACTCGAAAAATACATGATAAATAAGTTAAACACTAAACTACTTTCTAAAATTTGTTATTTTTAATAAATAGGGGTGGTCCGTCAAATTGGCATCATATTATGTTTAAATTAATAGTGTGCCTTGTATTTCCACTCTAGAGTTGAAATATTTTTTTCAACTCGAGTTGAAATTTTTTTTCACAAATCAAAGGTTTTTTTAATAATTCTTTGTAGTCGTAGAAAAAATAGTGTACATTACTCGTGTGAAAGTGATTATTCTAAAACTCGGAGAAGTTCCGCATTCGGCTGACGCCTCGTGCTAAATATCTTCTCATTTGAAAAGTATCACTTTTATCACTTGTTATGTAATATACTATTTAAATAATAAAAAAAATTAGTGAAAAGACAAAAAAGCGTAGCCGAGCGTAGGCGAGTGTCATAAATCATCCTAATGAATAACAGCCATTATATGCGAGTAGACTACTAAACTTTGTCCAGGACTACCAAATAATTTTTGCTATAATTAAGTAAGTAAAACATATTTTTATTTTTAAATAACTAACATTTGATGTTCCAAATTAAAATTAAAAACCGATGCGCAATTGTCAGAACAGATAAAAACAAAGTGCCATGATTTTGCCATAGCGACAAGCTCTACAACTTGACGTTCATGACATACTCTGTTTTTTATCATATTAAAATCATATGAATTCATAATTCACTAGTGAATATTGGATATTATATACTAGTGTATATTTGAAATTATTTATTAAGGGAACCACATGTCTAATGATCATGTTATACAGTATAGTCGTCGACAAAATAATATTTTTTTAAATGTCGAGCAATATATAAAGTATTTCACTAAAAACTTACAATGCCGATAACTTTGAAACGAATTGAGATAATTAATTTCTGTATGATTTTTTATAATGTAATTTCTGTATAATGTTTGATAAAATATAAGTGTACCTAATACTATGTACATAATGCACGCCTTTGTTACACCATTTTTAGTGTTTTTGAATGGATAACAATAGGCAAAACTCATAAATTGACCCAAACCCGTGTGATACTACCTGCACTTGATGAAAATAAAGAGTTTTGCAATAATATCAATGCCAAATTATGAAAGTGGCTTCAATATTCGTTGGGTCACTCTGTAGTCCCTTTTCATACCTAATATGCTTTTATTACTCCACATCTTTCTGAAATAGAATATAATTTTATATAAGAATAGTATACACTTTAAATAGGATGTCTTTAGTATCGTAAATAAATAGCTCACTAGCATTACTAGCGTTGATGTACGCGTATATATCTCTATATACTGGGTGTTACAAATTCGACATACCAGCATTGGACTCTCGGAAACCACAGGAGTTAGAGAAACGGTTAAATGGGAACAAGTTGTGCTGATTATAATGCCGCTTAAAAAGTTTTCAAATTCCGAATACTTCCGATTTTATTCGAAAAAAACCGAAATTTTGCAAAATCGTTTTTATTTTCTCCTGAGCTATTTAAAAATAAATGACACTTTGTTATTGCCACTTTTTTCCTCTACAAAATGACGTTACTAAACTAAAGATCCGACGTTTCGTCTCCGAGCGGCAATCAACAACTTTACTTTCTCATAATAATGAATTGTTCTTGCTTATTTTTTTAAAATTCATATTTTTTGCACTTCTTGTCAGTCCGGTCCTGGCAAGGAACTACAATATTAATTATAAGCAATAATCAAGGAAAATTCATCATTATGGGAAAGTAGTATCGCCTTTACATTTTAAGGGTAGGAGGGTTTAAAAATCGGTTAAAAAAATCCAGGTCCGTATTTAAAAAAGTAAAGTTTGTGATGGCCGTTCGGAGACGAAACGTCGGATCTTTAGTTTAGTAACGTCATTTTGTAGAGGAGAAAAAGTGACAAAGTGTCATTATTTTTAAATAGCTAGTCAAATGAGCTCAGGAAAAAATAAAACGATTTTGCAAAATTTCGGTTTTTTTCGAATAAAATCGGAAGTATTCGGAATTTGAAAACTTTTAAAGCGGCATTATAATCAGCACCGAATTGCACAACTTTGCCCCCATTTAACCGTTTCTCTAACTACTACTAATGCTGGTATGTCGAATTTGTAACACCCTGTACATATGTGGCCTGCTTAATAACGATCTAAACCAAGCCCTACGTTTTTCAAATCCAAAGCCCTTTCGATTATAATAATTTTTGTTCTCACGGTACATTAGTGAAGTATGTGCTGGGCACAGGTATTTGCCTATTTGTTAACTTACTACAGAACTATTAAAGGGGGGAACTGTTTGACTAATAAAAAATTAATAAATACAACCATTGAACGTTAAAGTTTTAATATCCTCGACGTTGTGATAATTATAACCTTGCTAGCCATTAACCATTTTCCATTATCAAAACACATTGTTTGTCAGCGTTATAGGGTAGAAAGCTTCATTTTGACATTAATTTTAATAGCAGAGCGATGTTATTAAATTTCTTATAATAGGTATATAAAAATTATTAGTTTTAATCTACTCTAGTAGTTTGATAAGATATTATATTATATATACTTACAATACAATATAAAGTGCCTTCAGTATTTAAAGGGAGTAATTACAAAAAGTTTGTAAAATTATGGCGATGTTCAAATCGATGCTCTTCCACGCAACCATAATACATATTTCGGAGGCAAACACCTTCGTCTTCAGCAAAAATTTCAAATCAGGCACACCGTTCTCAATTAAAATAATTAAATTAAGTTAGCTCTACTATTGATTATTATTATTATTATTATTATTATTATTATTATTATTATTATTATTATTAACATTGATAATGAAAAATTTTGTTTTAAAAAAATTATTGGAAATGACCACCTTCAATTAATAGGCAAGCTTTCGCCCATCTAATTTAATTTAATTATTTTAATTAAGAACGGTGTGTGGAGAAAAACGCAAGAGACCATTTTTATGCAGAATTGACCAGGCTAATCCGAAATAATATCCACATGGAAAAATATCAGTGGCGTCCCACTTTTTTTTTTAAATATATAACCTCTTCTTCATTTAAACTTTTAAAAATTATTCTATTGGCGATAACGCTGAAACGAACGGAAATATCGAGTTGCGGTTTTAATATTTTTTCTAGCAAATTTCATCTATTTTTCGATTATGGTATCATAATTATACCGTATGATTTATTTTTTCGGAGTAAACTCAAAAAATGTGTTATTATTGCAAATTGCGCCCTCTAGCAACTTTTTTGACAACTATTATGGACAACTAAATACGATTGGTGAAAGTGCATATATTTCTCTTCCAAACAATCTTTAGTTTGCTAAAATCGGATAAGTCGTTTATAAGTTACAGCGAGTTAACTGATTACACTTTCAACAGCTTCCCCCCCCCCCCCCCATTTATTAAAGTTGGTACGCCAATGAGCATTAAACCAAAATGATGCATAATTGTCCAAGCTTTTTAATGGTGTTACCAAAGATATACCTTAATGTGGAATTTTCGAATATAAAATTTACTTTTCAATTACGCCCTCTTGCGGCAAAATGCGAGACTTAAAAATTATTTCCAGGATTTTCTCATGGCCACTTTAGTTATCATTTTTTTTTCCCCCGAGTTTCTATGCCCAGTAATTTCCGAGATATGGCCGCTCGTCACCCTTAATGAATCACCCAGTACAAAATGAACGTTTTTTACTAACCTTGGTTGGTTTTTGCCATACAAATATTTGTCCACCGCGATATTTTCTGATATATTTGGAGCGGAGATCCAACCCCAATCGACCTTACAACTTTTATTATAAACAACAGATATAGAAAAATAACTGGTAAATATTCGATAAATAGTAAAAAATTAAGTTGAGTATATAAACCCAGATAAAACAGACTAAATCATAACATTTAAAAAAAAATTAATTTCAAGTAATGGTTTTAAGGTTAAGTATGTTTTTCATTGTGTTTTGCACAGAAAATAAAAGCGTTTGTTCGGGTTTATCACGCAAGCTGGCAAAGGCAATGGTTTAGAAAGAGAATATATGTCCATTTTTGTTATATCGCTCCTTGTCTGTTATTCTGCAAAAGGCCAAATATGAAAAAGATTGTGTAAATATGAGAAATGACCCAAATCGTGCAATAATTGGTCCATAGATTGGCCAACGAACAGAATTTTTCTTCAATTATTGTTTTTTATTATCTTTCTCATAAGTTCACGGCCAACTGCAAAGACAATTTATAATGCCTAATTTAAATATTTTTTAAAAATGTTAAGTATAAAGTTCGGAAGTTAAGAAACTAGCTTTCGGAACCTAAACCGATGTCTACGGGTCATCGCTGCCTAGCGGGACTCCTGTAATTGTAAGGGAATGTCTTTACAAGTGATTACCTCTTAACATTTAGCTTATTTCTATAAGTGTGTTAGAGGTGCTGGTATGCTCAAGTGAGTGTCTAACAATGACACAGATGGCGCTCCGTGCCACATGTTACCGGCGTGTCCCGCATAAGCAGGTTTGGGTTGTTCCTTTCTTTCATCGGATTCTAGTTCTGCGATGAGCCATGATATGGCGAAGCGAGTTTAGGGACGGATGTAAGGAAATGTAAGGAAAATCTTTATTTGTTTTAAACAAATTTTTTTTTTAAATCCCGAAACTATATTTTCCAATACAAGGTAAATACTATAAATTTTATGCCAAATCAGTTAAATAGTTTTGCCTATAGGTTTCCCATTTTGACGAAATTCTAAAACCTAACAGCAGTAATAGGCTGCTAATGTAAAATTAAAACCACAGCACGCGCGCCCCATATTTCACCCGGCACTCCTAATTTTTCCTCGCAGGAATCAAATGATTTCAATAAATAACCAGGAATTCGGCGAATCTGCGTGGTTTAATTTCCCAGGCCTTTGTTAGCTTTCCTTTTAGTGAGTAAGGGAAGGGCAACGGTTAATAATTTAAAAGTAAATTTAAGTTATCTACGGTTATGGTTATCATATCAGAATTCACTTTATTTTTAACATTAATTGAAAGTATGCGTTTTTACTGTAAAATATAGAAATACAAAGATTTTTAGTGTTCCTTATTCAGTGCAGTGCCGCACTAGGTGTTTTACCGCCGGGTGCAAATAAAAACTTGTCATTCCTTTTACTTTTAAAAATAATATGGTAGGGTAGAGTGGGGCAGGTTCGGACACTTTTTTTAAGGCGATTTTTTACGTTTATTTTAACCACAGGAATTTTTCTAAGGATTCTAATATGTTTTTTTATGTTTTTAAACTAATAACATAGGAGTTTAATAAAAAAACGTTCACAGTTTTTTTTAAAAAGGATAAATAAAAAAAAGTTGCATTTGTCCGAAGGTGCCCCATGGTGGGGCAGTTTTGGAACACGCATGGGGTAGGTTAGCACATTTACTTTATAAATAGTTTTTCTTTTCAAAAGTATATTTTTAATATTTTAACGTTAAACTTAACATAAAACGTATGATCAAATGAACTTTGTTATCCTCACCTAGTAAAATTAACATACTATTTGAAAAGTTTTTGTCAATAAAGCCATCAAAAATAATAACTTATTTTAAATTTAAAAAATTAAATTTTAGAAAACTAGCCAGGCGAGCATTCCCAGCAATAGAAGTTGATCTGAGCAGTTTTGCCTCTATGTCACATCTTGCGATGGTTGAAATATCATCCACAGTGGGAAAGTGGAAAAGGTTGTGCAAATGTCTTAAATATTTTACAACAAACTCGCCGTCGGCCGTATTCTTCAAGCTGTATCACTTGCCCAACATAGTAAACAACTGTTTTTTTCGTGAGAAATATGTAAATAAATAATAAGTGGGGCACCTACGGACAGTCCGAATGTACCCCACACTATACTGTCCGGATGTACCCCATATTATGCACGAAATATAAACAACCTAATAAATCTAAAAATAATGCCGTTGCCGATGTTTAAAATATAGGTTATGTGCTGTAAAAATATTATACTTTTTAAGTATGCCACTTTAAAATCAATAAATTGCAACACCAAATAGTGCAAAAGCTTACGAATAGATGAACATATTACTTACTTGAGGCTAATGTTTATTATTTTTAATAATAACTTATAAATTACGTTAACTACCGGCTTACAATTTGGTGACACGGCGTGAAATAAGCACTGCTACTAACTGTTAAAATACCAAATCACGTTTCGATTTGGAAGGCGGTAAATTCAAATCGTTCGGAGATGCCCCATGTCCGAACCTGCCCCACTCTACCCTACTATACATTACTCACCTAAAAGTAAATCTATGCAACTAAAAAAACTGTCACGTTTAAACTGTTTAACTAGTTGTAACATAAACCAACCTAACCTACAAACTTAAGTTGTCACAACGAACTTTTATATACGAGTGATTAAAGCGATGTTTTATGAAAAGTTAAAGATTTTTTTGAAAAATATTGTATTTGTTGATGATGCATTCTATAAACCTTGCAAAAGCCATAACAAATAAAAATGAAACATCTACAAAGGAGCGGAGTACCTATATAAACAATCTTGTTCAAATTGTCCAGCCACCTATATTGGAAAAACCACCAGGTCTTTACATACAAGAATCATAGAACACATAAGTAGGCCAACAAAATCAGTTTTTTGGGCACCATCTTAAATATAATAACCACAATTTTTCTCCTACTTCAAGTAGTAAAATCATTCATCATTTCACAGGTCTGAATGTCAAACATCTTGATCTCCTAGAGGAGTTAGAAATTTCTAGAGAGATCAAGAAAAATCCTGTCCTCTGTCTTAACACAAAAATGACAAATTCATCTAACAGCAATTCACTTTTTAGACTTTTCAATTAATTTTTTCGTTTAGCCAATCAACCTTCACTGCATAGGTACTAAACCTTTACCATCATTTGGCCACTTAACTATAAGATTATTTTTCCATATAAATTTTTTTTTAACCTTGTTGCCAAATCTCTTACAAATATTTCTTTAAAATCTGAATACCCTCTTTATCAAATTTATCAACCTAAAACTTGTGATCTTATAAAATATTGGTTGATTGTTTTGATTTTCGTTAATTTTTAATGACCGATATCCAGCCCTTGTCTGGAGTCCACAAAAACTTGCCTTTTAAACATGCATTTTACTCAGGCTTCATCTTTTTAGCATACATACAATGTTGCCGGTTACCTCATTTTTAATTATTTTAAATAAAAATTTTAAATTTGTAAGCATTTACTACTACTTAAATTACCTGGCCTTGTCAGATTTTTGATTTTTAGTTCTGTTTTTTTAATTTTCATGACCTTTGTCCGTATCTTTCTGTTTGTAAAATGTCATATTTATATTTTAATTATTTATCTATTCAAGTTCAGTTTATGACGTCAATGTGTTTATTGTTTGAAATGTCATTTGTCCAAGTTTAGGTTACTATATAAACATAAATTATGTACCACAAAAAATTTTTAAGCATTGCTTTCAAAAACTCTTTTTGACTATAGTAAGTACTCTCTTTTATTGTTATTTTACAACTTCGAAATTTTATACTTACTTTTAGGGTTAAGCCCTGATAATGGCCTTAAGTAAATAAGGCCGAAAGCGCTTGGCGTCAGTAAAATAAACAGTTACACTGAAATACAACGTGTTTCCGTTCTTTAATAACAATTTTGCCAAACTTAAAATTTTCTTAGAGTACAATTATCACAACGTTGTGTTTATTGTCTTTCTTATATATGTTGTAATAATTGTAAGAAAGAAGTTAAGTCATAAATAAGTAAACTTTTTTTTTTTCAGGTGCACATTAGAAAGTTTAAATAAGCTATTCATAAGGCATAAAAAAATTATCTTTTTTTTTTAAAAGAAAAAAGACACAAAGTCTCGGCCTCAGAGACTCTGTGTCTTTTTTCTTACAAAATATCAAATATCAGGTCTCTTTGAGTAAAAATGGACGAATTATTCAAAAAAATTATCTGATAGAAACAAATTAAAGATATTGTGTTTCTTTATTTTGTTTTTGCTTCATATTCCTTTTCTAAAACAAATTATCTTAAGGTATCTGCAACAAATACGGCCCATCTCAGAAGGAAAATGTTTTATTTCAGCTAACAACCTAACCAAAACTAACTACTGTTAAAACATGAAAAGTATGGACCCTTTTAACGAAAAATTGCTTTGATTTGCGCAATTACATTTCACATCGATTTACATTAAACTTTTTAAAAAAAATTGGAAAATGGGTTTTATTATGAGACAGGTCGTTTAATAAGGCCCTCGTAAAATAGTGATGAAAAACTTGTTTCTTTTTAAGTTACCGAGGTCATTGACCAAATAACCTTATGGAAGAGCCGCCCTTGGTAAAATACGAATGGTTGCATTAATTTATTGCAGAGTGTTTATTCCTTCGACTGAATAGCTATTCTCCTACACTTTCTTTTTGGAAGCCAAAAGTCAAAAGGTAATAAATTTAAAAGTTAAATTATGGTTATGATTGTCAACGGAACCATTAGGCTGATAAAGGGGGGCCCTTTAAGGGGAGATTAATGACAGTTGTTTTGCCTTCTAAACTGCTGGCACTTTGAAACGCATAAGGAAAATCTTTTACTCTATATTTAAAATTAAATACATCAGGAAATGTTAAAGATATGTGAACGCGGTGTGAAGCATATAGGATCCCTCACACCGACCCCAAACATTGGCATTGAGAACTATAGTATTTCCGCGTCTGTTGATGTAAACACGTTCATATACCGCTATGCATATTAATCCGACGCGGTACCGCATGGGTCGCGGCAGCGGAACTTTCGCCGGCCCGATCTGGGGATCCTTATTAGTGCTTATTGTGTAGTCTTAAGCCGCGTTTTCAGAGCTACGGCTGTCGCAGGCGACACATCCCCACTTCTTCAATGAGTATCTCGCCGACAGCTGTCACCACACGTAAACGAAGTGCAGTTGAAATAATTCAACGACAGCGGTACTGTCCAAGCGACACAGTGGTGGGGGATTAGGGGTTGTGACGTAAACGGTCCTGATTGGTCGAGATGATGTCGCCGGCGACAGAACGTAGCTCTGAGAACACGGCCTTAGGGTAGATTGGTTACTTTTGTTTTGTATGTACAAGTTACAAGTCACATTGTATCTATCTGCCATGAATCAAAGCTTTGTAGGTCACAAGCACAATTCCATTTTCTAATATAATGACAATGTCAATTTTAATTTATTATACTTCATCATTCTCAGTAACTAATTTTTTTTAGCGACATAATAATGTATCGTATATATACTTACTTACCATAAAATTTATCTTCGCAATGTTTCGTGAATGTTATTTTAGTTTGGTAATAATGTTAATTAAATTAAAATGAAAATATATTTTCGATTAAACTAATGGATTTATTAAACTAATCACTCAAATTTCCATTAACCTCCTACTTTTCATCAAACAAAAGAAAAGGAAATAAAGAGTTCTAAATTTAAACCGTGCAATTTCGCCGAATATAGTTATTTTGATCGGTATCAAATTTATAACCCTGACATTTAACAAAAAAAGTCGATTTTGTTTCATTTATAAGATATAGTGAAACAACACGATATTTAAGATTATTTTTATCACTTACAATTATTTTAATAAAAATAAATAATGAATTCGAAAATTAAATAATTTCTATGTTATACAGGGTGTTCCAAGTTAAGTGCGCACTATTGCTAACTCTTTTATTATTATAGATACAAAGTCGGTTAACTTAGCAAAGTAGTAACATTTTTTCTGCTGATTAAACAAAAAACAATTGAATACAGCATTTCCGATTAAACGAGAAAAATGCATTTTTTTTTAAAAGGAACACCCTGTATATTTTTGACACAAATGTTTGCAAATCGTCTACAGAATAAAAAAGTTTATATGCAATATTGGCCTAAAACTAAGAAGAATCTAATTATAGCCATATTTACTTTTTAGACAAGGTGGCTGTGCATTTTTCAAACAACAGCTTTATTCGGTGTGTCAGTAGATTATTCTGCTGTCAACAAAAGTAAGCATTTATGTTATTGTAAGTGATTGAACTGGCCTGTGATTTTAGATTTTTTGGTAAAAATATTACAAAATGGTGTTCACACATTTAGAAAAATGCGATATGTTGGAAGCGTATTGTGTATGCAGAAAAAATAGTTTCCGGGCACAGGAACAATATTCCCAAATGTATCCTGAACATGATCAACCAAACAGAAGGTATTTTTTAAAGATGTATAGGTAGATAGCAACAAATGGTCCTATACGTTGGCTCCCACGATCTCCTGACATAACTCCACTAGACTTTTACCTTTGGGGTTATGTCAAAGGAGAAGTCTATCAAAGGAGATACGTTAACCTGGAGGAACTTCAAGAAATCATTCGATTCATCATATCATCCATTGAAGTGTTAAAAGCCACAAGACGGGTTTTAAAGAATGTCGAAAAATGTATTACACAAAACGGCGATCTCTTTGCACATCTAATGTAGTTTTTTTTATTACGCTTAAACCAAACAGTTATGATAAAATTAGGTTTTATTTTAAAAATGCACAGCCACCTTGTCTAAAAAGTAAATATGGCTATAATTAGATTATTCTTAGTTTTAGGCCAATATTGCATATAATTTTTTTTTATTCTGTAGACGATTTGCAAACATTTGTGTCAAAAATATACAAGGTGTTCCGTTTAAAAAAAATGCATTTTTCTCGTTTAATCGGAAATGCTGTATTCAATTGTTTTTTTTGTTTTCACTATCTTAATCAGCAGAAAAAATGTTACTACTTTGCTAAGTTAACCGACTTTGTATCTATAATAATAAAAGAGTTAGCAATAGTGCGCACTTAACTTGGAACACCCTGTATAGTTATATTTTTAAAAATTTAGCAGCAGGCATAATTGAGGCTATGAGATGAAAAGTGACCTAAGCCCAAAATACAACTAATGAGAAAAACTACTTTAAAGTCTTTGATGTTTTCATACTTCATACATGTTAATATAAGAGGCATATTGCAACATTTGTGCAAAACAAGTTACAATTTTTGACTTCATTTATTGGGTGTTAATGAAAATTAAAAAAAAATTTTTTGTTTTTTGAAAAAATTATGGTTAGGCCACTTTGATTTTTTCATATTATTATAAGAAGCAATAAGTGGTTTAGACCACTTTGGCACACTGGGTATTAGGTAAAAAATTCTTGATTATACGGACTTTAGGAACGGATAACAGATAAAAATAATAATGTAAGTACCTACATTAAACAATGGAGAAAATTTGATGGGGTAATGTTTTTATGCTGGTGTTTCTTCTGTATCCCTAAAAACGTCAATAATATCTTCAGATAAATCGTCGTCGGTGTGCATAAAAGTTATGATGAATGGGGGTATAAACTGAATTAATTCCATTAGGTCAGCTTTTTTTCACATCAATTTTGCGGCCGTTTGGATATAACAAATAATTCAGGTTTGCAGGAAAAATAGAATTTATTTTCTTTACATCTACGTCATTAAATGGAACTAATTCGGTATTTGAGTATTTGTACGAAATTATAAAAAGTTTTTTTTTCTAAACGGATCCATTGCATTTTCATCTATTCAACTCTAGATTTATCGGACGCGATTTTTCTGTTAGTAATATTACTTTAAAATTCTTTGATAGAAAAAAAGTTTTCTGATTTCATATGGCCGATATTGAATGGAATCTTTTTTTTTGCAGTCATAGCCTACACAAGACCAATCTTCTGGGATGTAAATTTCTTTATAGTACTTTTTCTCTTTCTCAATGAGTCCGAAGTCCTGGTTAATTAACCGTTGACCGCTTTTATAGGCATAGAGGCCTAACCCACATGTACTGTGTTACCTTTTAAATTATGGAAATAATTTTAAATGCAAAAGAAACTAACGGCGACATCTACCAATCGGTAGCCGAAGATTGCTTGGGCCACTTTGCATCTGAAAATACTTAAATAACAGATAAGTTTGCTTTCATAAACGCGTTTCGTTGTAGGTTAGGCCCCTTTGCATCTCATAGCGTCAATAAATTTTGAACTTTTAAAATATTATTTTTGTCGTTTGTATCACTTCCGGTTATACCGGAAGTTATGGCCAACTTTGGTGTTTTAAATAGAATGTATATTTGAGCATTTCTGGATATCTAAAATCATTTTTGAGATACGAATTGTTGATTTTTTTATGTAAAACCCTTATCAAGAAGAAAGTTCATTCATTTTGGTACTAATAAAGCTACACATTAAAAATGTTGTAAGCTTTTAACTGAATCATAGATCTTTAGAGTTCGCAACATAAGTTTTACGTTTTTCTACAGGGTATTTTTAAAATAGTGCCAATCATATCATTTAGATAAATGCGAATAAGTCAATTTTTGCAAAAGGAACACCCTCTATTTTATCTTACAAACGTGTAGAGAATCAAATTTCCTATCTAAACTAAGTCTAATTAGTCACTATACATATTTTTAGTCATTTTGGAATTATGAACAATTGAAAAATATCTTAAAATTTCTGTTTGTGTTAAGGTCATAAAACATTATTTTTGTAAACCAGGCCTATGACGGTGAGTTTTATTTAACTATGACCTTTGTTGCCAATTTGATAAAATACGTCAACGTCAACTATAAAGTCATTTATTTTCATTTTAGCACTTTAAGACTAGTCCTCTTCCCTTTTTTTATTACAATGGATTGAACAAAATTAGAACTGTGATTTGGTTCTGTTGTCCAACTTGGTTTTGTTCGTGCGTACAATTTTTAAAGCATGTAAAAACCCCTCGTTTTTCCTTCTACTTACATAAATAATTAATATATTATAATACTATGCAAGTACTGGTTTGACTAAGACCGCTACACAAAACGAAAAACCCCAATTCATTATCATTGAACTAAACGCAATCAAAATTGACGATTTTAATTTGTGTGTGTTTATTACGTTAATGGCACTAGTTTAAACCAAATGGCCAGCTTCGGTTTTTTTATTTAGTGGTCTGAAGAAGGAGCGTTCGTTTATTTTTTTGAGGTTATTAAAAGAATAAGTTTGGAAAAAAAACAATCTATCTTTTTTTTCACTGAAATTATGATACCTTACAATTTTTTTATCTTTTCTTTTTTTTCTCTTCTTCTTCCCCTTTTTTCTATCCTTTTTTTCCCTTTTTTTTGCATTTTTTTTAGAATTATATTTTGTTATCTATAATATTATGTTTGTATAGTGCCCTCTAAATATTTACGTCATTCAATGATATGAGATGACATAAATTGAACGGCCTTGACACAAAGTCACCCAGATCATCAAATAGTGAGTTTAAGCTATTTTGTAGGTTGACACATTCTAGAATGCAATGTTCCACGTCGCCTGTTCTGACACAACTACAATACTCGGTGCCAACTAAACCTATCCTTTTTTGGATATAAAGAAGTTCGGATTCTTTAAATAATTCTTATTAAATATCTATTTATTTTTTTATCTTAAAAAATTAAAAAACGTGAATTTTGAACGGACAGTATATTTTGTCATGTGAAAAGAGATTAACACTGATCCTGTAAACCTTCATGAGAAGAAAAAAAAAGGGTTATGAAAGAAAACAACACTGTTTTTTGATTTTCACTTATATTTGTCAACATGACACGTGTTTCACCGTCACAGCGGCTTCTTCACATCTGAAGAAGCCGCTGTGACGGTGAAACACGTGTCATGTTGACAAATATAAGTGAAAATCAAAAAACAGTGTTGTTTTCTTTCATAATTTTACTATGGATTTTCATCAAGTTAAGGTCGAAACTATTAAAAAAAAAAAAGGGGATTAAAAAGGTATTTTTACCTTCGCATTACAAAAATAAATAAACCAGGACCTTTTGAGTTTTAGCTCGCAGACTGGTTGTTGCTGTTATTTTAAATAATGAGTTGTTGAATGTTATAATTATATATATTAAATATTAAAATCAAAATGGGTGCAATTATTTAATGTACATTTTTTTTTCTAATTGATTGACTTTAAAAAGGAGACATATTTTAAACTCACGCAGAATTTTTAATATGAATTTACTTTAAATAAAATTTCAGGTTATAACGAACGGAACTATGGGATCTTTCACTATTCTGATATCTGATACTATTGGCATTTAAATTGTTAAATCGGTGGTATATTAAAAGTTTATAATCAATAAAACTATTGCTAGGTTATGCCAGGAATGATTTGCAGCTCACTGAAAACATGTACAAATTAGACTACTTTTAAAATCGCAACTCTGACACGATGATTCGAAGACGTCGCGTCGGTTATATAAAATTTTACAATGAGCATCTTTACCGATCTTGTAATGGTTGTGTTTTTGTTTACATCCGAATTTTGATGTATTTTTGTGTAAAATAACTGTTCTTTTTATTTATTTGCTTATAGAGTCGGGTTTTAAAACTTTTAAACACTGTTTCCGTCTGACAATCTGAAACTTTCATCTTAAAAAGAATATAAAGATTATATTTGAAATACTAACACTGGTATTTAGAGGACTATACAATACAACGCTTAGTGTTCTTGGTAGACATATTTTAATATGACATGAATTTAAAGTTTTTGTTGCAATAGTTTGTTATTTATTCATTTTCTCAGTGATGACCTAAAAATATCAAAAAGTAAAAACACAGAAAATTTTATTTTTTGTTCGATACACTACAACAAAAATCAAAATTTAGTGAATAAGCCCATTACACCAATTGTCGAGGCAGCACTGCAATAGTTCTATGATGTCATTTGTGGATAGTGGTGTTCTTTCTTGTAGAGTCTGGGCTTCCTCAAGTCTGCTCCTGATAACCTTAAATGCGTCTTTTATAGGGACGTTGGTGTAAACACTCTCGATGTCAAACAGACACTAATAAAAAAAAGTTTCATTTGTTGCACACTTAATCGATCTCACTGTATATCCAGTCAGGTGAGGCTTATCATAACAATGCTTTGTCATCGAAACTAAATGTAAATTTTCAATTTTAAATAAAATTATTTTTAAAGCTTTTATTATACTACCTGTTTTAATAATCTATTTTTCCATTAGTAACGTATATCATTTCGATATCTCCTAAAAATGGAAAATACGCTCTTGAACGTTATTTGAAATACGCTATTAGCGGAGAGATTATTTTTTCTATATTAACGTATTTTGATATTATACCGATTTCTCTTCAATACCAGTACCATTTACAGCTGGACGGACAGCAAATTTTTACATAAATACATTTTAACCTTAACTGCCTTCTGCTTGTTTCTAATAATTTTGTTGAAATTCATTTAGAAACAACTAAAAATAGACACACTGCAAATGTCATTAAATATTAACGACAACACCTTGGAGAATTGCTCGTTGTTACCTACGGTTCAAGTTTTTCCTGGAAAAATAAAATTTACAAAGTGCTGTCTCGTGGGAAAGTTAAATAACAGAGTGTAATTATTGTACAAAGCAATTTATATTGTGCTAGAATGTAGATACTTCGAAACGGGGTAAAAACGTGTGTGAAAGTAATCAAAGGACCCCTCACAAAGCTTATGGGAAATGACTTTCGGTTAATTTTTCTGAATTTTTGGTATTTCGTTGATCTTGACATCCTAATTAAATGTGTCCATGGCAGTAATCCAATTCTATGACTAGTTTTTGAGTTATGGCCTTTTAAAGTTGGCAACTTCGTACTTTAAGAGTTTCTGCATTATTTGGAGTTTTCATTTGTTTCTTAAAAACTATCAACTTTTTTATTTTTCTTTATTGGCGGAAAAGGAGGCCTTAAATTTTCTATTACTTATATAGAAATAAAATATGTACAGGATGTTGAATAATTTGTATACGGATAGTTAATAATATTTAAGAATTATGGAAATCCAAAAAAAAATTATTACCTACCCATTTTTTTAAATTTCAAAAACAAGCGGCTAGATTTTGTTCATATTTTAATATCTTGTAGTACCAAGCTATAGAGAAAAATAAATGGGCATAGGTAGATGTAGAGTATATTGCTTGGTAGTTTATTTTAAAAAAATAAAGTTCACCTGAAAACGTAATAAAGGATCTTAATTTCTATGTTATAAATTGATTCTTCAATTTATTATCTTTAAACTTTAAAAAATAGAAAAGTTAAATAAGCCTTTTCTGTCAAATGACAAAATATTGTTAAATTATAATAGTAGTTTGTACAACAAAAGTGGATATGATGTCCATATCGCACGAGGAAGTAAATTGAGCGCGACGCCGTAGGCGGAGTGCTCAAACTTCCGAGGGCAATATGGACAATCCACTCGATTTGAACAGTATATTTTTTCTACGACCTTATGCTAAAAAATGTAAAAAAAAAGTTTGTAGGTTGCCGGGATCGAACTCACGACCATTGGTTCCATAGTCCAACGCTCCAACGTCTGGACTATTGAAACCTTAAAATAATTATGGGAAAACCAACTAATAAAAATGATGCTACATGAAATTAATTTTCTATGCACATTCAGCAGGTTGCATTATTGATAAATCTATTATAAATAGTCTAGATTTTATTATATTGAACAAATTAATAACAAATTGGACCATATGTATTTAAATTATATAATTTAGTGCCTTGAAAAAGAAGGCGGAGCCTCAGTAAAAATAATATACTGTGATTGGTCAGTACTTTTATAAACAACAACGGATTCTCTGTAATTGACTACTGCGATTGGTCAGTTTCATTACCTATCTAGGATGGATATGAGATTTTTCCGCACAGTTAACTGGAATAGCCTACTTTACTCGCCACTTAAGTGTAAAGGAAACAGCAAATTTCCATGTGGGAGTAGAAAAAATATTTTTTTGGTAGAATTACTACCTTGGTTCTTATACAAGATGCATTTTAACAACCTTCGGGTTTTAATAAATCAATAATTTTGTCCTTTTGTAAAACGAAAAATTATTTCCCAAACATTAAAATATTTTAAATGCTTTTGGAAAAAGAGCCATTGTGAACTTTACAGTAAATAAAAATAAATTCATATGATTCAAACAAAATAATAATTTTATTAAGACTCTAAGGTAATTTAGATGCGTCTTGTATAAGAGCTACCGTAAAAATTGTACCAAAAAATAATTTATAATTTAACAGTAGGTAATATATTTTTATTTGATAAAAAAACTCTTTGAATTTTCTTATTTTTAAAAAATTTCACTAAAGTAAATTATTACATATAACTGGATAACCCTACAAATCTATGAATGTGTCAAAAAATTATTATTGTTAAAAAAAACGTTACAGCTTGGATAATAAATTATTGAATCAATAATAACATAGAAATTAAAGTCGTTTATTACGTTGTCAGGTGAATTTTTTTTTTAAATAAAATACCAGGCAACAACAATAAATTAATTCCCATTTATTTTTCTATATAGCTTGGTACTACAAGATATTAAAATATAAACAATATCTAGCCGTTCATTATCGAAATTCAAAAAATGGGTAATAATTTTTTACCGGATTTTTAAAATTGTAAAAATTATTAATTATTTAATCCGCCTATAAATTATTCAACACCCTGTATATATATATATATATATATGTCTTTCACTTTTATATATATAAAAGTGAAAGACATCGTAATGCCTAATTTTTCATAAATAAAACAAAAAGTTTTATTAGCTTTTAAGAAACAAGTAAAAACTCGAGACAATGCAGAAAATCTCAAAGTAAGAACTTGCCAACTTTAAAAAGCCATAACTTAAAAACTAGTTATAGGATTGAATTGCGGCCATGGACACTTTTAATCAAGACGTCAAGATTTACAAAATATTAAAAATTCAGAAAAATTAGTCGAAAGCCATTTCCCATAAGCTTTGTGAGGGGTCCTTTGATTACTTTCAAACTCGTTTTCACACCGTTTCGAAGTATCTATATTCTAGCACAAGATAAATTGCTTTGTACAATAATTACAGTCTGTTATTTAACTTTCCAACGAGACCTTTATTCTTGAGCAAATTTTAAAAAATGTATCGTATGCGCTGCTTTTTTTTTTTTAATTTCAATGAGCGCTTTTTTGTTTAAGGGGACACAGAAACTGTTATTGAAAATAAAATTATCTGTGAATGCAATAATAAAAAGGTTTTACTTATGAAGCGGGAATTTCGGTCACCAAAATATTAACAACTTTTTTTTGAAGATCAAACGTATCGTATTTAAATAATAAAAATATGTTGTATATTCCATTATTGTATATCTAAACTAGTCCGTTGTGAGAAAAATCAAATAAAACCCGACTTTACCGACCTTCTCAGATTTTTTTGTCATTTTTCGTGGATTGTGAACGCGTTGACTCGCCCTTTTATTTATAGAGACATTATTTATTAAGGTTGAGAGGATTATCTGTACTTTTTTTCCACGCTAAGACCGAGAAAAAGGTTTGAATCAGGCCGACAGGCGTCAAATAGCTTAGTTTATCGAAAAGGGCTGAAAACCAGATTTACTTAAAAGTAGCATGTAAAACATAAGCAAATAATGTCGGTTAGAGTTTCTAACAATCATATAGACTACAAAACTCGAAGAAAATATTAAAAAAAGACAATCGAAAAACACAACTTATTCCTTTTTTTTTAGGGGAATGGAAGTAAAAAACGTATTATTTTACTAAAATTTCCACTATATTAAAAACACTGTAAATGAATTTTTACGACATGTTTCGCTGCACGGCAGCTTCTTCAGGTGTGAAAATATAACAAAGGATTAACTATTTATACGTACTATCTAATACCTTATAATAACAATGTACCTAAAAGTGGGTTTTACTGACCTTATCCTTACTAGAAAAGATTTAACAATGGGGATATAGTTAATTCTAATTGATTATTTAGTAAACAACCAGAACTTTTAAGTTTGGTAATTTCTAGAGATTCAAGCAGATTTAATTTAATACCTTTATTATCTATATGCAAAATTTTAAAATTATTGTTGAAATTATGATTTGTCTCTAAAAGAATTATTTCTTCGGTTTATGAAACTAGTAAAATGCTCCTTAATTCTTATATAAAAGCTTCTGCCTGACTGGCCAATATAGGTTTTGGGGCAATCTCCACATGTTAGTTTATATACCCCTGATTTATTATATTTCCCTTATTATTTTTTATGAATTTGCCTAATGAATTATTAGTTCTAAATGCTATTTTAATACCCAGCCTTCCTAAAAATTTATAAATTTTAATACTCATGTGACCTATATGTTATAACATTATAACGTTCAAAATTATCTTGGTTAGTTGAATATATCATTTCCCTTGCCTTCTTGTACATTTTTTTATTTAATATTTTATATACAGGGTGTGTCAGTAAGGTGTCTGTCTTAGATAGGACCTAAGCTATCAAAGATAGGGAAAAAAGTGTAATACAAAAGTTAAAGGGTTTTTTAGGATACATAATCTAAAAATATTTTCTAATCTACAGGGTGGTCCTATAAAGTGGTACTAAATAATAAAAAAAAAATTAAATGGGACACCCAGTATAATTTTCTAGAATATGATTCAATGGAATAAGGATTTTGCAACCCTATAAAGATTTTTGAAGTAAAATGCAACGTTACCAAGTACCTAATTAATTTTTTTCCGAAATTTTAGTAATTTTAAGGGTATCGTTAAAAAATCATAGCAACCTGTGGATTAATCCTAGGCAAATATAATTTACGATGTAAGTAATTTAAGGTACGATATATAATAATGTTCTTTAAATCTTTTATACAGAGCGTTCATTACAAGTTGGACAACTCGATAGTTTTAAAAATGCTTTATTTCAATTTTTTTAAATGGGACCCCCCTAATTTTTTTAGGCAATAGAATTTATCTTTCGAAAACCTTACTTTTTTGTTAAACATGTCATATATCTAAATATTATAGTTTTTGAAATATTTTAGGATTTGTCTTAAATCAGGGTAAAAAAGGAAAGTTCTAATTAAACTATTTAATCAAGATTGCTTTGGAACAAAAAATAAATAATTTTCTTTGTTACAGAAGAAGTATCAACTTAGGAATCACCCTGTATAAGTTTTTAAAATAAAGTGTCGTTTGTTTGTTGACCGGTACCAGTGTTCTGTCTTGATTGTCTATAATGACTAAGTTTTAGACCTGTAAGTAATGTAAACCTTTTTTTATTTATCACTTTCTAATCATGGCACATGTGACATTGTTTATATATTCATTTTAATTGGTAAAAAGTGAGAATTATCGAGAAATGGTAAGGGGTAGCAACCACTTTCGGTTCTTTTGAATGTAAATATACAGTAGGAACTGCATGAAAAATATTGTGATTGTGTAATGGTGAGTTTTAAAAAATCTATAGTATACTTGGTATTATTACAAACTTTGTGAGCCCCAAGTGTTTCCATCAAGGACTGACAACGTGTATTATTATTATTGTTATTAATTATACTTGTAATATTAAGATTTTTGTCATTAGCACAGTGTTTCAAAAAATATATAGTTAAAAATTCACCGACAGCATTAACACAATATCTAATAACCGGGTGTCAGTTGTAATATTCCGTTTCTCCTAAAGATAAAATCGATTTGCAATTAAGGTTAACACGGTTTCGCTCTCGAGGCTTTACGATACAATATTTATAAAAAAAGGAATGCTACAAAATACCTGAATATTTATATTGCGCTATAAGAAAATATGGCATTTTTTGCAGTGTTGTTGATTTAATATAATAATTGTTGTACTTCCAACAAACATTAATAAAATTAACATTCAACGAAGGATTCAAATAGTAACAGGCATAAATCATCAGACAAATGTGATTGGTAAATTCCCACCAAACATGTTATATTACAACAACATTCGGTGACATTGTTTGAAAGTATAACTTTTGTTACTTTTTTAAAAGTATATTACTGTTATTGATACTACTAACTGGGGTAATTTTGTACCTCAACTTGATTTTTTTTTATGAAAAATCAAGATAATTTCGTTTTCGTTAATTATGCGTGAAAATCCTTTTAGAAATACTAATTAGACTATATTTTTAACTTAGTTTTCAAAATAAAATTAATTTTTAAATAACACTAATTTTTTTTCCAAGGTTTATTGTGTCTGTTGTACAAAAATACTCCACTCCGTAAAACTTGTGGACGTTCAAAAATTATCGACTGAACATGCTTTAGATGAAGTTAGTGATGAGTCCAACTCATGTAAAAAAAATAGTTTTTAACTACAACATAACTAAAGGCACCGTTGATACCGCGGACAAAATGGTTAAGGAATACACTACGCGAAGAGTGACAAACAGATGGCCAATGGTTATTTTTGGTCCTCTCATTGATACCGCAGCTTCCTATATTCCCATACGCGCAGTAATAGATATTGTAAATCATTTTTACCCTTTTTAAACAACAACATTACCGTTTCGGCAACCAGATGTATGCTTTTCAGGCGGCTGAATAATACCTATCGGTTCTTTTTCGTAAGAAAATAAAGTATGTATATATCTTAAGATGGAAAGTTCTTGTGTATAAACACCTAATTTAAAATTCAGAAAAAAGTATTTCCTCGAGCCGGATTCGAACCGACAACCTCCGTATATCCAGTACAGAGCGCTAACCAATTGCGCTATCAAGGAAGTAGGTTCACAACGGCAAATCAGGAAACACCTTCGTCCGAAAATTTCAAATATTTACTAAAATACGCGCAGTGATAGATATTGTAAATCATTTTTACCCTTTTTAAACAACAACATTACCGTTTCGGCAACCAGATGTATGCTTTTCAGGCGGCTACTTCCTTGATGGCGCAATTGGTTAGCGCTCTGTACTGGATATACGGAGGTTGTCGGTTCGAATCCGCCTCGAGGAAATACTTTTTTCTGAATTTCAAATTAGGTGTTTATACACAAGAACTTGCCATCTTAAGATATATATTCCATATACATACATACTCTACTATACGATACTACATAATCGAACCCGGGTAGCCACGGTCGAATGCCAGTAACTCACCTCTAAGCCACTACCGCAAAATGGAGAGTAGTACAATATCATTATATTATTTCTGGATATGTTGGCCAAATTTATTTCTATTCCTTTATTTTATGGAGACTAAAGCATCCCATTTGAAACAAATCATACCTAGATGCTAGGCGCAAATTTCTCCTATATCTTGGAAAATAACTTGTAAAGGATCCAATACGTCAAAGATTTCATAACAAGGATAGGATCCAGCAATTAATCCGCGATCACATGATTACTGTGATTCCCGAGTTAGGCGGCCCTAACTTTTAGTGGAGTGATCATCTGGTTGTTGTGTTATTTGTCCTCGACAAAAAGATAGAAACCCCCGCAATAAATGCAAATCCTGTAAAAATTTCGTTTGTCTAGAACATAGTGAGAAAATAGTTTTTGTGGACAGTTCAAATAATAAAAATTGTGTTACTTCAAAAAATGTTATGTTGTTTTTTTTTTTGATACCCTTTCTTATTTGTAAACTTTGTTATAATAAATATTTTGTTTATATATTTTATTATTTGTGTTTGATTTAACAACAAATATAAGATATACCTAGAAAATTTAGTTAAAAATCAATAAACTACCCGGGGAACAAAATTACCCCAGTTAGTACTTTACGGGGTATGAAGTCAGTCAGTATTGGGAGGGTTAAGTTATATATTTCCCCAACATCTAAGGTGCCAATTTTACTTTCATCAGGTCTTATAGTTTCACTGAAGAGCTATATAAGGTGTTTCACGGTGGATTGAACGTTAGACGTTTATGGAAAACGGATGACACATTTTCTTCAAAAATTTGGTTGCTCAGATAAACAACCATTGTCTATCATACTATAATATTTTCAGCAATGCGGCTTTGCCGCTTCTGCCCGAAACAGGTGTCAACATCATTATTTTACATGAAACACCCTATACATTATAATATTTTATAATTCCCTATACAATTTCACGTATATTTTGTATAAAATATCTAGATTCAATTGTTTTTGAGATATTGTCGTTTAAAATACTTTCAGATGTAGACAGGCTATAGCATTGAAATGTTCACCTCCCTCTCTTAGTTTTTTATTTTCCATACAAAAATACCAATTTCCGGCTTAACATGTTAAACAAAAAGTATGGTTTTACGGTTTAACCTGTTAAACCGGAAGTTATAACCTTTAGATGAAGAATACAAATTTGAGATAGGGAGTTGAAAACCATTTTTCTCTAAGATGCGCCGTTCCAGTGAAACAGCCTGTCAAAGTCTGAAAATGGCATATTTTAAACGTCAATATCTCAAAAACAATGTTGCTACCTGTTTATAAATATGTTAATAAACCATGATTGTTTATCTGAGCAACCAAATTTAAAGAAAACCTGTAACCCGTTTTCCATAAACGTCTAACGTTCCATCCACCGTGAAACACCCTGTATAATGTGGTCAAGTGCATCTGAAGATCCAGTGGGGACACTATGGCGTAAATTTTAGGTAATACAACATAAGAATAAACAAATATATCAATAAAAAATATAGCTTGTCATAGACAAAATGGACATATCCACAATATTTTTATAGCTATTAATATAACGAGATTATTATGCAATTTATAATAGTCGAGGACATTACTAGGTGACAAGGCAACAGCCGAGTCACCCGCAATGTCCGAGACGGTGTTAAATCGCTAATAATCGAGTTGTATTCAAAGCTTTATCGTATCATTGCCAACGGCGATGCGAAAATAAAAACAAGGTTTTATGTCATTTCATTTTGGCATTTCAAAAAGTCATCATTAAAATCATGCAAGATTTTGATATTCCTGATGATATATTAGCTGCAGCCAACATTATAAGGTTGAACTTGCTTCCGGACTAATCTAAAATCCATTATGAAAAAGAATATCGGCAGTTTTGTGAGTGGCGAAACAAAGTACATGTTCAAGGTACAGAAGAAACGGTATTGCTGGCGTATTTCGCAAAACTCTCTAAGTAATACTCTGCTTCATCCTTATGGCCGAAATATTCCATGTTACGAGCGACTTTAGAACTGAAGGAAATAGTGGAAATCGACAAATATCAAGAAGAAAAATGTTGGATATAAAGCAAAAAAATCAAAAGTATTTACAAGAGAACAAATCAACGAATTTGTGTGTTCTGCCTCAGACGAGTTTTTAATGATGAAAGTGGCTTTTTTAATTGGAATTGGAGGAGCCTGTCGAACTAATGAATTAGCGAAGATGACCACGGAAGATGTTGACGTTTTAGAGGACAAGCTGATTGTTACTATTCCCGACTCAAAAACCCACAAGAAACGTAATTTCGCTGTGATATTTGACGGCGAAGTCAATCCTGTGCTTTTATTTAAAAAGTACGCAATGTTAAGGCCAGACCATGTCACTCACCAAAGATTGTTTGTATCATATAGAAAAGACAAATGTACGGTACAGCCCTGCGGCATTCACTTCTTCTCTAAAATACCTCAAAAAATAGCTAAGTATCTCTCACTTGAAAATCCTAATTTGTATACTGGTAACTGCGTTAGAAGATCTTCGGCAAAATTTCTTGTTAATGTTGGAGGAGATATATTAGACCTACAAGAACTTGGTGGATGGGAATCGGCGAAGGTTGCTAGAGAGTATTTAGAAGAAAGTGTGACCAAGAAAGTTTCCATTGCTCGCAAAATTCAAATCGGCGATGTTTCCGGCAGTGAATTAAGCACTTCGAAAGGAGTGCTTGCTCGGTCATTAATCAGTCTTCAGAGGGCATACCTAAGATCGTGGACGTTAAAGACAAAGGTGTATTCATCAAATTTGAAAACTGTCAAAATATTGTTTTACATGTTCATGGAAAATAGTTATGGTTACTAATGTATTATGAGTAACTAAGGTGTTATGTAGGTTTTAGTACGTTTATGATTTTAATAATTATTAATAAAGATATCATATAAAAATGACTTAATCTTCAATGATACGATAAAATTAATATTAAACGTATGTAACAGACGGCGACATCTAGTGTCGATTTCGGACACTTCTTAAGCGTAATAGTCCAACTTATTAGTATTTTTATGAATATAGGTAACGGCTGGCGAGAGCGAAAATGTTCTACTAATACTAAGGACGCCAGTACTGATCGTTTAGGTTCCCACCCCAATACATATATTTCAAAATAAAAAAAAGCAATTACGTCATTTCTTAGCCATAAAAAAGAAAAATGTTCACTTCCTTTTTATATGGCATTTTTCTTTTATGACCACGGAGTATAAAAAAACTCGATTCTAAAATAAAAATTTTATATTTTGCTTTTATAAACTTGCACTCTTTCTTTTACCGTCTAAGGTAGAACGAAAAACTTAAAATTGCCCAAGAGTTAAGTATCTTTTATTTCGCCCTACGATAAAGTGGCATGAAGAAAAGTTGTTTTAATTAAAAAGTTTTGTATAAAAGTTTTTTAGAGAGTAATATTGAAAGAGCTTTACAGATTAGAAAAAATATATAA
This sequence comes from Polydrusus cervinus, assembly GCA_935413205.1. Lineage (NCBI taxonomy): Eukaryota > Metazoa > Arthropoda > Insecta > Coleoptera > Curculionidae > Polydrusus > Polydrusus cervinus. The sequence goes on from OW284514.1 coordinate 53,852,588, forward strand.
ATATTACAATGAAATTTAATAGATTGATTTAAAGTTTTAAAAAAGAATTTTCGAGAAATATCGAGTATATTTATAGTAATTATTTATATCAACATATTTTACTTATGTTAAGATAGTTTAAAGTAGTTAGTTTATGAAAAAATATCTTGTGAAACACGGACAAAATTAGGTTAGAAGAAGAGAAGAAAGAGATTCTCAAAAGTATATTATATATGGAAGCAGGTCTTCTTGATATAAAGCAAATGTATTGTAACATATTTTTGCACCATTACTGAGAAAATACATTTTAACTGATGTGTTTTTGACTATTCCAAGTAAAATATTTGCCAAAGTTGCAAATTTGCTTTTGTGTAGCATTAAAATAAGGGTTACTGATGTCTCTTTGTCGATCTTGATGAAGTTCTTTGCTATAGATATTAAATTTTCTTAAATATTTCACAATAGCAAAGTACGTCATTGTAACAGCAAAAACGGTTTTCAAAAGAATTTCTACCAGTCCGAACGATGACGTATTTAAAGATTACATATTACATGAATACTTTCAATCAAATTTACCAAAGAAAGAGAAGAAAACCAATTACCTACCTTTCCTAGATATCAACGTAGAGAAAAATGGCAACATCATCTTAATTTCAGTGTACAGGAAGCCTACGCATATAGGCCAATATCTCAATTATAGGTACATCAAATCACTCAAAAAATGCAAAGCATGGCCTAGTAATAACTCATGTGGATTACCATTTGCAACTTGAATGAATCCCTTAAAAGAAAAACTAACCACATCAAGACCGACTTTAGCAAAATTCGTAAGAATCAGTAAAACGTACAAAAAACAAGAGAGATACAACCAACACTTAACATTCCGTATGTCAAATGAGTTTCTTAGAGAATAAGATAACAAGGACAACGATACAACCTCAATACAGTATTTAGCTTGAGTAACATTTTACGAAGAAGAAACCACCAATCCAATAAGACAGAAGAAACTGTGTTTACCGGATCTCCTGCGAATGCGGCCAATCCTATATTGGTGAGATACCTACTAACATCACTCAAAATAAAGATCAAGGAATATAGAACTAAAAGAAGAGGCCGAAAAATCAGGTATAGCTGATCATGTCTGGACGCACGATCATCATACGGTCGTATAATAATGGGGCTTATCTAGAAAAGAAGAAATCGTTTCTGTTATTATATAGCGTTAGTCATAAAAACTACTTTTTTATTTTAAATATTATAACGTGCTGTCACCAGCAATGTTATTTTTATGGTCACGAGCCCATCTCAAAAATCAGAAGAGAGAAAAAAAATGATAAAACAAAAATTTCAGTATTATATTTTGATCCTGACATAATAAAAATAATTATTCAAGGTATACAGCCCAAAAATTCTTGAATTATCTTCAAGATAGCCTTACTATCATCAAGAGCTTATTATAAATACCAAAGTCTAGTGAGTTCTAGCGAGATCTGTAAAGTCTAAAACGTGTGGGCAGAGCCGCCTCCCTTGTATGATACGTATGAAAGTCGTGATTAACAATAAAAGTTCCCATATCTTTAAGAATACCAAAAAGTGTCTGATATATGTGAACAGAAGGCAGTGGCATAACTTTCAGTCGAATAAAAAATGATTTACATTGCTCCCTGTGTCGCAGACCAGCCATAATTCTGACTGTTTCCCCATATTAAAGCACCACAGGTGAGATGGGAGTGGAAAAATGAAATATAGACAGTCATTAATATACTTAAATCAACCAATCTTATCAATTGTCTAAGCCAAAAGAGGGGACTTGAGAGCTTAGATGCTAGACTACTAACATGGCTATTCCAAGTCAAGCTGATCATCAATTTACTGCCATTTATAATTTAATTATTCGGAGAAGAAGTTCCTGAATTTTACGTAGATTTAATTGAAGGTTATAAGAGATAAACCAGGCATTGACTTAATCTTCTAAATTCTGGGATTTAACCCTTAAAAGATCAACATTAAGCCCCTGACACACAAGAGTTGTATTATCTGCGAAAAAAGTCCCCGCTCGAAAATGAGATGATAGAATAGATCATTAATATATAATATATTGAATAGTAGAGGTCCAAAAACATATCCTTGTGGAACTCCAGAATTGACGAATTGCTTTTTAGTTACAACAATTTTTTTCATGACATACTGTTCTCGATTTTCTAAGAATAATTTTATAAATTCTAATGGAGCACCCCTTACTCCATAAAATCGACACTTTTTTATCAGAAATTTATGAGAGACACTGTCAAAAACTTTTAACAAATCACACAACCTAATAGATGTGCGCAAACCAGATTCAAGGCCCTTGACAACATGCCCCACTACGTTCTAACTAGCCTGCGTTGTGGAACACTTCTTTCTGAACCCAAACTGACTCGGACATAAAAGATTATTGTTCCCGAAGTAACTATACAGAGTGATTCCTAAATTGATACTTCTATTTTAGATGTGTATAGAAGGCATTCAAATAAACAACTTAAAAATAGCCAAGTTACAGAAGTAAAAAATCTAAGTGCGGGCCTGGTAATCAAAAGGTAGCCCTTTACTTTATATTGTTTTTGTCCTTTTTTTGTATTGTTAGTATGTTAGTCATGCATTTTACGAGTAGGTCGTCAGTTCTTTATTTTGTTTGTGTGCAATTCACTCCTGTGTGTTTTACTAAAGCAAAGTTAATTTTTAATTGGTGACATTTGAAATATGGTAAAATTTGAAAACAATGAATTAAAAAATATGGTGCTAATTAATTAATTAAGAGTGTCTTCAAAATGCGGCGTTTGCGTAATGTTATTCCACGGACAAGTTAGGCAGAACCGTACTTGATCCATCGTGTAATAAATGAATGTATGTACCTTATATTTGAGTTTTTTGAAAAAAGGTATTTGAAAATTGAATGCCTTCTATACACAGCTAAAAAAGAAGTTTTAACTTAGGAATCACCCTGTATAATCTGTTTTTAAAAACCTTTTCCATTACTTTTCCCAGAAATGAAACCAGAGAAATAGGGCGATAATTATTTATCTATATTCTACGCATCTCCTTTTTTAAATATAGGTGTCACCCTAGTAAGTTTAAACTAAGTTGGAAATACACCCTCCGAGAAACATCTATTTACAAATAATGTAAACTCTGGGAAAATGATATTTATTATTTATTTTAATACTTTAACGTAGTTGATTCCATATACAAGAGAATTTGAATTTTTAAATGACATTACTGTCTCAAATATTTCCTGCTCCGTGGCCGGCCATAAAAAAAAGAACCTGTGGATATAGGTACCCTATTTTTTAAAAGTAAACTTTAATAAATGTTGGATTGAGTAGTCCGTTACTTTGTGATATTGCATATCAACAAAAAGACAATATGTGTAATTTTACTTTGTTATAATATCACTTTTTATTTACTGATTAGTTACTGCAGTTTCGTAGTAGGTACTACTACATTATCAAACTGAATACCTTAAACTACGTTTCACAGTTCTAAATAGGTTTTTAACAAAGGGTGCTTATAAATATTAAAATAAAAATAGAATATTTATCCCTTAATCTAGTAATGGATCCCTATTGTATAGTAATGTAAATAGCGGGGAGTTCCACAAGTCTGTTTGGTCATTTAGTAGGTTTATGGTCGGGTTTTTATTATGTTTATAAATTTCTATTGATTCTCTTGCTTTTTGGTGTAGTATGTAAAATTTTTAAATTATTCACATCTGGGAAACAATGACCTGTATCCGAACAGTGTTTAGCGAAATTGGAATTTTCTTTGTTTAACAAATAAGAAGTCGTATGTTCATTATATCGGATATTAAAATTTCTTCCTGTTTGACCTATATATGAGCTACATTCTGTACAACTTAGCCTATAAACTCCTGATTTTTTAAGTGGGGGTGTTTTTGTTTGGAATTAAAAAATAATAATTGAGACATTTTTTGGGCTGGTGTGAATGCTATTTTTATGTTGTTTTTTGAGATTATGTGTGCGATTTTATCTGAAATTGGACCAAAATATGTTCATTTTAAATATCTACTTTTTTTATTACTTTTTTTTCTTGTGGGTATATTTTGTTTAGTGTTATTTGTCTTTGTTTTTTATTTATTAAAGAATGAATGATGTTTGCGTTAAACCCGTTATTTTCTGCTATTTTTATTATGGTGTTTAATTCTTTTTTGCGGTTGTCTTCATTTAAAGGAACTGTAAAGGCTCGATGTATCATGGATTTGTATGCTGCAAGTTTGTGGGAATTTGGGTGTATGGCGTGATTAGGAATTGTTGTGTCTGTAAATGTTGGTTTTCTATAAATATCAGTAGAGGGAGAAGAGGGGTTCTGCATCAATTTCCACGCACCCTACAGCGCATGCGCCAGCAGTGCGCATGCGTGTGTCATCTATCATACGTCATCTGTCATCTGTTATACGTCATCTGTCAACTGTCAAATGTCACACTCTTGGTCGTTAGCTACTTTGGCACTAGCTACTTTGGCGTTAGCTACTTGGCCAATAATATTCCTTATTGGACACTTGTTTAGGATGACGTCATATCATGTTTAGGAAAAGATGGCGGCTGTTACCTGTCAATTAAGATATGTCAAGGTCACCTGTCACTTGTCAAATGTCAAAATTAAAATCCAGATATCATCTGCTTAAAAAACTTATTATCTAAAAGTCCTTCTAACAATTTGGGTAAATCTTTTCCTTCGTAATAATCTTTACACAACTTTGCACCTTATGTATAATACATTATTCATCATAATATCTAGCTCAAGATGAACTACTTGCCATAACATACTTTGTATTTAAATTAATTTCTTTATTAAATTTATTTTCAAATTTTCTAACAGCTCGTAATAAACTGTTGATCCGTTTAACTACTGTTTATTTAACTGTTCCACTGTTCATTTAGCTGTTCCGCTGTTCATTTAGCTGTTCCACTGTTCATTTAGCTGTTCCGCTGTTCATTTAGCTGTTCCGCTATTCATTTAGCTGTTCCGCTGTTCATTTAGCTGTTCATTTAGCTGATCTGCAGTTGACCTTGGTCTCATATAGGAAATAAAGATGACGCAATCTTGGCGATACCGTATTATACGAAGTATATTCCTACTAAGAAATAAACAGTGTCAGTGCTTTGCACGACTTTATCGTGTTAAGGCCCTAATGGTTTAATACATCTAGCTCTGTTATTGGTTGAGATATTTAAAAAATTCTTTTACTGCTAGATAGGATTTATATGGCCCTACATACAACCAGAATTTTGGCACTCCACTGCTAGGCATAAGGACACTAATCGCAAATAACTATATCTTCCGAACCAGTTGACCGATCAACTTCGGGTTTTCTCTAAACGACTTGTTACGTCATCCTTAACACGATCCACGTTAGATTTTAATTTTGACATTTGACAAGTGACAGGTGACCTTGACATATCTTAATTGACAGGTGACAGTCGGCATCTTTTCCTAGTGGGACATAAAGATTTCGGCCAAGAGAGGGCTTAGTGGTGATCCCATTGCTAAGCCATCTCTCTGTTTATAAAATTTATTATCGTATTGAAAGTAATTTTCAATAATACACAGCTCGAAAAAAGTGATAATTTCAATTTTTTGTAACCGGAATTATTTTTTTGGTGGTTAGCGTGTTTTTAATAATTTTTAGACAGTCTGAATTTAAGATGTTAGGAAACATGTTGATGACGTCAAAGGATACTAAAACACTGTTATTGGGTACCTTAAAATTTTTAAGTTTTTCTGTAAGTTCTATTGAATTTTTTATTGCGTATTTTGCGTTAAAATGGGCAGTTTCTTTATAAATTTGGTTGAGTTTAGAAGTTAATTTGCTAAGAGGGCTGTTTGTGTATGACACTACAGGACGAATTGGCGCATTTTCTTTATGAATTTTAATCAGGCCATACAAGTTGGGAGGGTTTGGGGTAATATTGATTATTTGGAGTTTCTCTTTATTGGTTAGTACATCATTAATATCTTTAGAAGTTGTTTTTAACTTATTTTTTATTTTTGAGGTGGGATCTGCAGTAACTAATCAATAAATAAAAAGTGATATTATAACAAAGTAAAATTACACATATTGTCTTTTTTAATAAATGTTATAACAATCTATCTATAATTTGTTTGCGTATGCCACAAATTCGCTCAAATACCACATTAACGTGTCTACTGAAAAAATTTGTAAGCACTTTTTTTACCACTTGATTCTGAAGATAACATTTTTGTCATTTGATTTAGCGGTTATTCAATTTGCTTTATAATTATCCTTATAGATTATTTTGTTTCTTGTAGAGGTTCTGATAAAGGACAATTAATTTGTTCGATACCGGTTAACCAATAAAATACATTTTTGTGAGAAAGAAGACTGCTGTTTTTTATTTATTTGCCTTCGTAAAACTTTATATTATTTATTGCTCAGGGAAATGATTATTCTAATATTTTACCATTTTACTTGCAAATTTTAGTGGCTCTTTTTTTACAAGCTCTAACCTTTACCTTGACCGTAATAAATTCAGATTATTTTATACACTAAAAACATTTTTAATTACGCGATTGTGACTAAGTAGATTATGGCGTGCGACCAAAACATTAGCAGAAATAGAAATCGTGATATTTGAGGATTTTTGTAATAAAAAAATTTATATTCATTTCGACACGTTATGCCAATAAGCAAGTTTAAATTTGAACATCGCTCCACATGTCTTCACGAGCGAGGATGCGAGCACGGTGCATACTCTTTTAAAGTGAGTGGCTGTTCTAACCGGACATAAAAAGCGGGAGAATTTTTACTATTTTTATACTAAGGACCTTCTAAATGAAATAACTGAGATGCAGATGCAGTATCTTGTTTATAATATATTATTATAACAGGTTTATCTTCGTGGTCAAAATTGGCAACCAAGTCGGCATGTTGCAACCAACAGATTGGTAAGCTAATATAGTTCCCACAACAAGTTTAAATATTTATATTGACCAAACACACCAGGAATACCAAGAGATGGCGCAAAGAGTTATATAGAACCCTAAAAGGTTGATAATAATATTTTAATTTTTAGTATTAACGGACCCTTAGTCAATATAATAAACTGTGATTGGTCAGTACTTTTAAGAATGCCACAGAGGAATTTAATTTTTATAACAATGTCGTCAACTAATCAGTGATGTAAATTTTCGTTACTTTTAAGGACTTGGACCGTTTCGTTACTTTGGGTATTAGGACTCGTTACTCAGGACTCGTTACTTTATGTAAATCGTTATTTTTAAAAATAAAAAATATGGCTTTGATCGATTGCCAAATACTCATGTTTTGTAGTATAAATATATTAAATCTAGGTTATGTACTATTGTCAATTCTCAAATATGTGATTAAGAAACACATACAATATAACAACAAATAGGAATAGAACATGGCGTATTGATTAAAAAATAGATTTATTTGTTTTCAATTTACACAAAATATAAACAAATAACACTTCTTTTCTGCTTTTGGGCATCTGATTCTAGGAATCGAAGCTCTATAATTTTATAATTTTCTAAATACCAGTGTGCGAAGTGAACTTGACTAAACACAATTTGTTTACGCTATACAATCTAAGAAACAAAATACTCAATTTATATTATGTTTAAAAAATAAGTGCCTGATAAAATTAAAAAAGAAATATAAATTAAAAATACATAAGAATAAACATTGCTTTCATCTCTCAATGGTAACTTCCAGTCCTATATTTCCTCAGCCCAACACGCAACATGGCTTCCCGACAACAAATTAACCAAATATTAATACGCCATCTCTTCAAAGTACATGCAAAATGACAAGCCATCGGCCGCCTGACGAGTAAAAACAAAATCCAGCTCGAAAAATAATTATGATACGTTTTGTCTGTCATCCGTTATTGGCTATCAAGTCCACGAACGAAACCGCCGCTGTAAAATTCTGGGTAGAATAGTTAGTTAGATTTAAATTCAGAGTAACGAAATGCCAAAAGTAACGAGTCTTTTATAACATTAGGACTCGTTACTTTTAGTGATCACATAGTAACGCTTACTTTGTAACGAGTCCTTATTTATTTTACATCACTGCTACTAATGGGAAATTTCCGAATTTGTAAGAACAAAGCACAGAGGAATGATAGGTCGGTGCTGTGCTGTCTCCAAAGGAAAAAGGCAAATTTTTTACGCACAGTGTTATATTCGTAAGATATTCGTTAGGATCACTTGTCGTTGTGATCAACTAAAAAAATACTTTCTCCGTTTTGTGTGTATTCGTGGAATTTTTATATAAAAACGGGAAATTTTGTTTTTAAAGTTTGCAACACTGTGAAGCACTGTTATGAATTTTTGCCGTACAGTTATCTGGCATAGCCTACTTTTCCCACCACTTGGGTATAAAGGAAACAGCAAATTGCATGTGGGAGTAGAAATAAAGTTGTCACTGGTAGAATCACATGACGAAATGATTCATATCATCTTTAGCTTTGAATTTTAACATTTAAAGAAAGCCGAATAAATAGGCGCACTATGATTCATTCGCTACGTAAGAACCGACGTGACTTCGGAGCGCGCCATCTTTTATTGCATAAAATAAAAAAATATCTTGTGTCTGAAATCGATCGAAAATGGAGACAAACATTAGTTCGTCTCCAAAAACGGTTGTCACATTTTTGCGCTGATCCGTCGTTCTTTAAATATTGAAATTCAAAGTCTTTAGCAAAAATTTTGGCAGCAGACCTTTAAAACCTATTTAAATTTAATAGCAAACCGGTCGCCTATAACGAATCATAAAAGATTTAATATAAAATTCTTACCTATCTTTAAATTGATTTTACTACCGTGACTCGTCGCGTGCGAGAATGTGTCTTTATGAAAAATAAATTTGATTGATCCATCGTAGGAAGTGGCAGGGTATTGGATTTATTTTATGGGAATAATCGGTTGTTTTTGCATACTTTAGTATTTTTTGTGATTTATTTAAAAAAACTGGGCCATGTTCTGATGAAAATATATAACAGTAGTCGACAAAACTGATTTTTTTTCTGCTAAAAGAATTTGATTCGGTATTTATTCCATATTAATTTCATGCAACGGGTAGGGTTATTTTGCAACTCGTAAATAAAAATGGCTTCTTTGTATAATGTACTTTAATATTTTGTGCATTTAATTATTTGTAATTAAAGCTGCAACGGTGGAGTTAAAATAGCAAAGCGTCAGACAGGGGAGCAAGCACAAGCAGCATAAGAATTCCCCAAACTGGTGCAACTGCCCGGAAATTTTGGCGAGCTGTCTATCATTGCGGTGCTGATTTGGTTATATTAAATTGGGATACAACTTTCCTATGAAACAGTGTCGCGTAGCGGACAACGTTCATTTTCAAAATAGGGATTTGCACGGCAGCATAAGATTGTTTTACAAGAATTTTGGGTAACATTAAATGTCAATGAATACAAATTATCGTTTGCATTTTCAATTTAGATTTACAAAAATGGGTACGTCTATGATTTAAATATAATTGTTTCAGCTTTATTTATAATACGCCTCTTTAAATATAGTTTTTATGATTTTCTGACACACAGAAACATTTTTTTTTCATTGAATAATATAAGAGTTTTAGACTTGCAATATCCTTATTTGTTTTACATCAAAAAAAAGTAAGCAAATAGGGTCACAATCAACACTCAACATCGTATATCAAAGGAAATATCTGAGAGAATTAGAAGACTAGGACAACGATTCAATATCAATACGGTATTCAGCTCGAAAGACACTTTATAATCCACCTGACGAAGACAAAACCAAGTCAAGAAAACAGGAAAAACTGTATCTACCAGATACCCTTCAAATGTGATGTGACACTAAGGCCACTTGAAACTAGGGTCAAGGAATACAGAAACAATACGGGAAAACCCGAAAAATCAGGTGCAGCTGACCATGCCTGGACACATGGTCATCACATCAAGTGGACAGAAGCCCAAATCCTGCATACAGAACTACACTGAAGGAAGAGGAGTTTATGTAAGCTCCTACCATACACTAAAACCCAGAATGTTTTAGTAAGACCTCGTTAGATATAAAAAAAAATTTGGAAACCTTGACTAAGTAGATGTAAACTTAAAATACCACCGACGAACTGAACACGTGACTGCACCCATCTTGGTTATGCTTCATCTAGCTAGTATAAATAGAGCTATAGTTACTTTACTTATTTAGTATTCCCCTGTAGTCCAAAACTCTCCTATTCAAGGAACATCATTGTCTCCAACCAGAGGCGTAGCCAGGTTCCCCCCCCCCCCCCCCCCATTCCAAAAAAAGAAGAAGATATAAAATATAATTGTGCAACATAAAAAAATCTTTGACGGCAACGCTATCAATAACGCGCCAAATAAAATAACAAATCATCCTCCCAGTAACTACAGCTTCAGCAGAAAGAAGTTTCAGGCGAGGAGCGTACAAGTTTAGCTTTAATAAGTATTCATCAAAAAATCCACATTGGTGCATGAAATAATCAATATATTTTGTCAAAAAAGCCAACGAATTACGGTTTAGTTTTAGGCAAAAAAATATGTTGTGCTTCTTTATAGTTTATGGTTAATTTTTGTTTTTTCAATAAATAAAAAATATACCTTATTTTAAAAAAAAAAATTTCCAGAATTTCCATAATTGAAATATCATGGGTCATTATTAATCCATTGCCTTAACAAAGTATTGCATTAGATCAAGTTTATTATGCATTGGAGGAGAGTTTTCGAAAAAACAAGATTCTTCCCGCCTGGTATAAGACCGTTTTCCATTTGGCCAGAGCTCGTTGACAAAATGATTTTTTATCTCTACCAGCCAACTCACATAAAAAAAAAACAATTGCAAAATTTTATATTCCAGTTGTAGTCCTAAAAAGATTGTTATTTTTTTCAAATCCTCGCAGATATACTGTATCTTAAAAAGTAAACATTTAATATTCTTATATGACTCTTTCATGTCGAAGGCATATCCAAGAGGAACAAAAGGGTTTGCGTGCCCAATACATAAAAATTAAATCTAATTTACCGCCTATATATTTTTTACATTTTTTGACACCCCCCATGTGATTTGAGACTTATTTTCTTTAGAAACAGAACTTTTTATGAAGAATACTTTTTTTCGTACAGAAAGAAAATATAAAGTTTTCCTTAGGTAATGTGGTTTCTGGACACGCTGTATAGTATTATTTTGTGTCAGGTTACAAAACAATGAAGCGCGTAGGGGTCTAATTTTGCATAAAAACATACATCAAAAATAACAAAGAAATTTCATTTAACCACTATAGTTATATAAACCTTGCGTTACGTCCAACCAAAGATGATCACGATCAAAACGTCAAAATAATAAAATTAATTCTTCAATAATAGCAGAGTTTTGGATTTGCATCGTCTTTATTAATTTTAAATCACAACGTTTTAATTGGCGAGTATCATCAGTCGTCTTTTCAGTTCTTACATTGCCATGTTTTGAGTGATTTAATGTGTAATTGAGATATTGACCTGTATGCGCAGGTTTTCTTTACACTGAAGGTTGGATGGTATTGCCACTTTTCTTTACGTTAACATCTAACAAAGATTGCAATGATTGATTGTAAAGCTATTAATGTGATGTAGGAATTTACTGAGTTTGTTATCGTTTTCATTCCAAACAATGAAGGTGTCATTCACATACCTTAGGCACATTTTTTGTTTCTTTTTTGCTTATTCTATTGCTCGAAATCAAACCATTTTTTATTTTGACGATTTTGGTACCTAGAGAGATGAGCCCATCGGTAGTCCATCCACTTAGCTAAAAAAAAAATTGTTTCTTGAAAATTAGAGTTGTTGAGGCAGCATAGGTAGCGGTGTTCTTTCCTTTAGAGTCTGGTCTTCGTCAAGTCTGCTTCTGAAAACCTTAAGTGCATCTTTTATAGGGACATTAGTATAAAGGCTGACAAATTGGTTTTTTGATTCTACTTCCTTTTTCCTATTATTTGAACGAAGTGTTGTGAATTCTTTACAAATGATGTGATGTTTCCTTGGAATGGTTAGAATAGGGGAACTAGAAATTTACTTAGCTCGTATGTAGGAGAGTTAAGAGAGCTTGTAATTGGTCTTAGAAGCATGTTATGTTTGTGTATTTTTGGCAGGCCATTGAGGTTTACTGCGGTGTGGTGTCAGGCGTCTCCGGGTCCTTTCTCGTATGTATCGTTCAAACTTCTTACGTATATGTTCGGTAGACTATTTTCTCGACTGTGGTGGTCCGATCCTTGGAAATAAGGGTGTAAGTCTGAACATTCATGATGACAGTTGCATTTCCTTTGTCGGCTAGTAGAATCTTAATACTGAAATATTTACGAAGTTTTGCAAGAAAGATTTTTTCTTCCTTACCAATATTTTTTTTGGCGGCTTTGATTTTTCTGGAACCTCCATCCAAATCCTTTCGCTTGTGTTTCTTCTATGGTTTTTGAGTCAACAGCGCTAATAATGTTCAATATAAGTAAGTTAGATAGTAAAGTTTAAACCCTTAGTCAAAAGGAATCATTATATGATTATTATTAATTCTTTAGATTAAATGTTTACAATGGTCTTTGGTTTTGAGTTGGCGTTGTTGTTGCTTCTTGACTAACGTGTTTCATAATTTCGTCTCATGAATATCTTATATTGAAAAGTAGAATTTAACGTCCGTAATAATTCACTGAATTACCTCTCTTACTTTGGTAGAACACTAAGACCACTGGAATCAAGGAACATAGAAACATTTCGCTAAAGGGAGAGACCGAAAAATCAGGTGCAGCTGATCATGATTGGATAGACGGCCATCATATCAAGTGGACAGAAGCTGAAATCCTGCATAAAGAACCACTGGACTGGGGGAAAAGAAAGGTCAAGCAAGTTGCTACTATACACCAGGTAAGCTCTTATTAAATATAAAAAATATCTGTAAACCTTTATTAAGCAGATGTAATCTTAGAATTATACCACGCACGAACTGAACGCATGACTGTTCCCATCTCAGTTATTCACCAATGCACCTAGCTAGTATAAATAGGGCTGTAGTTATTCTACTTATTTAGTATTCACTTGAAGGCGACTGGAGATATTTTACCAGTTTAAACTTCGTGATTCAAATAAAAATAAAGACAATGCAAATTCCAAACTCGTATATCATTCAAGAAATATTATTATCTCTAACTTTCAAACAGATACTAAAATTATTTTTTTGTCAAGCAATAAAAAAAGGAATGAACGAAAGAAGCTTATTAAAATGACTTCCTCAATCGCTGTTATAAGAATCATTTAGGGCAATTGTATTCTTTGTAAATGAGGACGATGCTAAAAATAAAAATTGCTTTCTAACATGCAATTTCCTACTAAAAGATATAGAACAAAAAATTAATTTTGTTGAATACAAGTATGTTCATAATAAAATTTTTTTAATACTTAAATACTACTGTAAACGTTTTAATGTTTAAAATAATAGAAGCAACCATAAACTTTTCCATCAAAAATAGTCTACTATTTGTCTGTTGTTTAATGTGTATCCGTAAATAGCGTCGGACTGGTCATATAGTCAGGGTGGCGTTTTCTACCCGAAACCAAGACTGCGCGGGCCACCCAAGCTACACAAAATAGTTTATACACTGTTTATAAAGCCATATTATAGACAACTGTTCTTCATTGTGATCTCTTATTAATAATCTTTTATTATTGATTGGACAAAAACATGTGTTTTTACTTATCTTCACTATGGGTACAGAATCGATCCAAATTTAATTCTCTTTTTTTTTATTTTTCAAAATTAATTCCTTAAACCTGGCATCAAGTAAACAAACAACCTTATCAATAACATGTTTCCTTCTTTAAATAGTCTGCGCTGGCAAAATCCAATTGTAGTACTATCAATTGTTTTGATCGAAGGGAAGGCTTAATCAGCCTTAACTAGAACTCAGGATCAGCAAAGCTGCCTACCTCTCATATGTCGAATAAATCACCGACAACAATGAGCTTAGGAGTCTAGAGGATCACTATGATAACTGGACATCGAACGTGTCACATTGCCAAGCCAGATCACTGACGAGCACCCAGAATCAGAAACAAGGATGACCTCACAATTCATTTTAAGTGAGGCAAGGAATGTTAACATCAAACACATGGACAATTTAGCTTAATAGTCAACAGGATGAGGGATCCCAACCAACCAAGATTGGGACCGAAACCATAGGGCACACCTTATAAGTGGCACATTGAAGCTTTGGCGGTTTTTCGCGATTCAGCTTTCTATGGTCAATCGGCTTTGAATACCGATGTCGAACACTGTTGAATACCTCACCTTCCCGAACACACAAAGGCCTTATGTCTTTATTGTTCACCCTATGTCACCCGCCTTGTGCGACCGACAGCGCCCATTCAAGGGTATTTCATTCGCATACGAGGGTATCAGCGGGGGGGAGGAGGATCCATAGTCTAACCATTAACATCTCAATCCTTCGTTGTTTCGTCCTACTGGGACTCATGAGAGACGCGCGACCTTCCTGAGGCCGCGGCCCGCAAAGGGTCTGCGCCTATAGATGGTCAATCATCTGACAACTGGCGTTATTCATCATCGTCATGAAAGGTATCAGTCTCCACACTCACGGACCTCCCTTCAAGGATCCGGACTGGATCGGCTTTTGGTGAGCTTAGTTAAAGCCGATAGTTGTCTCGAAAGAGAACTCAGTTTGTTCGTTCAGCGGCAGCCTAGCTCGACTGTCGCAAGGCAGAAAACGGTGAGCCAGGTAACTGGAACTCTGGGCAGGGACTACAAAGATTGTAGTGTTGCGCGATCGAGAAGGCAGGGGTGATTCCCCTCTCGGCACCAGACAGTGCGGGTTAAGCCCTCAAGCATCGTTCGTTACGTCAATCACATACCTGTCGTCTTGGTTGTTTCCAGTTCACCCTCACGCATCCCCCGGGGGGGGGGGGTCCGGGACTTGGGAACCCGGATGTTCGTTTATGGCTGGGGGTGTGGAGCTCATGTCACATAGTCGTCTGTTGCCAAGGAGCAACAGGCAGTTATCTGGTGCCGAGAGGGTAATCACCCCTGCACTCTCGATCGTGCAACACTACAATCTTTGTAGTCCCTGCCCAGAGTTCCACAGGTCCTTTACCTGGTTCACCGTTTTCTGTCCTTGCGACAGTCGAGATAGGCTGCCGCTGAACGAACAACCTGAGTTCTCTTTTGAGATAACTATCGGCTTTAACTAAGCTCACCAAAAGACGACCCAGTCCGGATCATTAAAGGGAGGTCCGTGAGTGTGGAGACTGATACCTTTCATGACGATGATGAATAACGCCAGTTGTCAGACGATTGACCATCTATAGGCGCAGACCCTTTGCGGGCCGCGGCCTCAGGAAGGTCGCGCGTCGCTGATGAGTCCCAGTAGGACGAAACAACGAAGGATTGAGATGTTAATGGTTAAACTATGGATCCTCCCCCCCCCCCCCCCCCCCGCTGATACCCTCGTATGCGAATGAAATACCCTTGAATGGGCGCTGTCGGTCGCACAAGGCGGGTGACATAGGGTGAACAATAAAGACATAAAGCCTTTGTGTGTTCGGGAAGGTGAGGTATTCAACAGTGATCGACATCGGTATTCAAAGCCGATTGACCATAGAAAGTTGAATAGCGAAAAACCGCCAAAGCTTCAATGTGCCACTTATAAGGTGTGCCCTATGGTTTCGGTCCCAATCTTGGTTGGTTGGGATCCCTCATCCTGTTGACTATTAAGCTGGATTGTCCATGTGTTTGATGTTAACATTCCTTGCATCACTTTAAATGAATTGTGAGGTCATTTTTGTTTCTGATTCTGGGTACTCGTCAGTAATCTGTCTTGGCAATATGACACATTCGATGTCCAGTTACTATCAATTGTTGCTAAAATGGCCAGTCCTTTTTTCTGGGTTTCTAGATTACCGAAATTCAAAATTAAATAATTGGTTTTATGCTTTTTGTAATACAATCGCATACCTTTACATTTAAAAAAAAAAGTAGGGGATAGTTTCTACCCCAAGAAGATGGGTAAACTTCATGAAGACAAAAAAAATATGACAAACTAAGAATAAAAGACAATCCGTAGTTCTGTATTTTTTCAATATATTAAGAGGCTTCCTAATACTGAATTTATTTCAGTTAAAAATTCCAACCTATATATTATTCTCGTCACTTATCTGTAAAGAGTGCAGGTTTGCAATCTGCAATCCTTCATCCAATCAAAAATACTATACAGGATGAAATAAATGAATTGTTTTCAACGGCATATTTGACATAACTTTTTATGGCTCTATATAGAAAAACGGGTCTAGATAGAAATTACATTTATGATATTTCTTGATAATTTCTACTCTTACTTAGTGGATACCACATTATTAACTTGTAATTTTATTATTATGTAGTCTTATCCTTTTTTTAAGAAACAGTGTTTGCAGCTTTTTTTTTGGTAATTGCGAATGGCGATGGTAACATCATTCTGAGCCGTGTATACATAAAAGAAAGGCAAAAAATAATTTTTATTATTACACAAATACGCCAAAAGGCTTTCTCTTTTTTAATTTTTCTCGTATTCGTAGAAATAAAGTTAGACCTTGTTTAAATATTAAACAATGACTAATTAGTTGACCCAAGATGGTATGTCAAAAGTTCCCTTTTGGTAAAACCCTTAATAAAAATATTATTCAGTGGTTAAAAAAACCTTTTTTAAAATTGCATGTCTAATTTGGAGCAATAGTCCAGTCAAATTATGCAACAAACTGTTTTTGATTAACGGGACAAAGGAAAATGCGGACTCCCGTTTCTGAGAGTACTGAGCACGATACTGATCAGTCAGTAACTATAAAATTATTTTATTTATCTGCTTTGTTACCTTAGAGTATATCCCTTTTTAGAGTTTATCTATGTAGGAAGAGTCATTGGAACAGCGACGGAGTAGGCGCAGGTATATTTGGGGCAAGACCCAGAATGGAAATCAGCATTCCCCTGGGAAACTACGCCACAGTATACCAAGCAGAAATACGTGCTATACAAGCATGTGTACAGAAAAATATCGAAAAGGGCTACCACGACCAAGAGATATACATTCTGTCAGACAGCCAAGCTGCGCTCAAGGCCCTGAACTCCAATCGACTTAAATATTAATTTAAAAATTTAATAAAATTTAATTAAATAATATATTAAATCGCTGTAACTTATCCGATTTTAGCAAACTAAAGACTGTTTGGAAGAGAAATGTATGCACTTTCACCAATCGTATTTAGTTGTCCATAATAGTGCTAAAAAAAATGAATAAACGGTGTGCCTGAGGAGAAAGACGCAAGAGACCATTTTTATGTAGAATTGACCAGAAGAATCAGAAATAATATCCACATGGAAAAATATCAGTGGCGTATCACTTTTTTTCTAAAAAATATATAATCGCTTACTTTTAAAAATTATTCTATTGGCGATAACGCTGAAACGAACGGAGATATCGAGCTGCGGTTTAAATATTTTTTCTAGCAAATTTCATCTACTTTTCGATTATGGTATCATAATTATACCGTATGATTTATTTTTTCGGAGTAAAATCAAAAAATTTGTTATTATTGCAAATTGCGCCCTCTAGCATTTTTTTTTAGAAATATTATATACAACTAAATACGATTGGTGAAAGTGCATACATTTCTCTTTCAAGCAGTCTTTAGTTTGCTAAAATCGGATAAGTCGTTTAAAAGTTACAGCGATTTAACTGATTACACTTTCAACAGCTATTAAAGTTGGTACGCCAATGAGCATAAGACCAAAATGATGCATAATTGTCCAAGCTTTTTAATGGTGTTAGCAAAGATATACCTTAATCTGTAATTTTCGGAGATATGTAAAATTTTAAAATTTATTTTTCAATTACGCCCTCTTGCGGCAAAATGCGGCACTTAAAAATAATTTCCAGCATTTTCTCTTGGACACTTTTGTCATAAAAAAATTTACCCGGATGCTGTACGATTACTAGTTTCTGAGATATGGCCGGCGGTCATTCTTAGTTGACCACCCGGTACATCTGCATGTCAAATTTCATCAGATTGACCGACGAAATTTTCAGTTTTCTTTTCAACCGAGAAATATTTGCTATTTAAATATTTAAGCGCTAATATATCGGTATTCACTAACTCCTAAAATCTCTAGTTTCAGAGAAATTCGCGTATGAATTAACGTTTAGCGGGATTTTGGTGGCTGACAGAAACTGACTATTAATAAGCTTCTGCTTCCGTATACCGGGCGACACAATTTTAGCAGTAAAGATTAAAAAACATGAGACGTTAATAAGTATTTAAATTGCCATTTTAGTGAAGTCAACAGAACTATTAAATGTTAAATAAAAATCCCCCATTTTTATTCTATATTTAAATTCAATAGAAAATTCTCTTTTCAGTGACATATAACACTTTATCATTTGTTTTAAAAATGGCCGCCCAGATCAATTCTCCTTTGTTTTTTTAAATTGTCCATAGTTTTGGTAAAACAAACAAAGTAGTAAAGAAACGGTCATGGAAACGTTAAAATGGATCATTGTAACCTACTTAATAGTATAAAATTTACTTGCTTGAAAAAAAGGTATTCGTTAGGGCTATTTTATTTACAACATGCTTTCTTAAAAAACTAAGCGGAATTTCTCCAATTTTTTTAATAGCAACCGATCTTTGTTTTATTATAATAATAGTATTTATTTAATTTTCTTTCTAACGATGTATCGCAAGTTAAAATTATTGATTAGGTAATAGTAGAAATTAACAAGAAATATCATAAATGTAATTTCTATGCTCGAATAACCTATAGGAAATGTAGTCAAGACCAGTCTAGTATTCCGTGAAAAACAAAAATATTATTTCTGCATTTATAAGACCAAAATGTCAAATAGTATTAAACAATAATTACGAAGATTGAAATGAATGAATTGTTTTCCACGGAATACTTGACATAACTTCTTATGGTTTATGCGGGTTTAGAAATTACAAGTATTCAGGAAGTTGCATTGAAAATCCCTTCCTTTACTGACAACAAAATTCTTAATATTCATATTTTAAAGGCAGAACTAAGAGAACATAAAGAATGTGTTTTTATATATACCGATGGGTCTAAAACAGAATTAGGTAACGGTGCAGCCATATATTTACCTCAACTCAACAATGAATTTAAGTTTTAAGTTGAAAAAAGCTGCAGTATTTTTACTACAGAGGCCCTAGCTATTTGTAAAGCACTTAATTTTGCACTCGAATACGACAATCAATATTTCGCTATTCTATCTGATTCTATGTCCGTTTTAAAAGCAATAAATAATATCCAGCTTTGGTCCTACAAAATTAATTCTATATTATGGCACATTCGAAAATTATTACGTCAAATCACTCTGCAAAAAAAGCATATAACATTTATTTGGGTAAAAGCACACACTGGAATACCAGATAATGAATATGTAGATACCCTAGCCAAGGATAACATTCTCAATGGAACACCTAATAGCTCTAGTCTCACTCTTACCGATCCGCATATCCTTCTAAAAATACAAATACTGGAAAAATGGAAATTAAGATGGAAAACCTATTGTAACACATCTTCAACAAGATATTCGCTTCTTGTAAAAAGTATTCCCAATAAATACTGGCATAAAGATTTGTTAGTTCCCAGACGATTTATAGCAACCATTATCCGACTAAAATTGGGCCATGCTTGTTACCCAGCCCACCTAAATAAAATACGTATTGTTCCCTCTGACAAATGCGATTTGTGCGATATAAAATGTGATTTAGACCAGTGCTACTCAAACTTTTTGAGTCGCGGACCAGTAATTATTTTGTCATGTTATCCGCGGACCAAAGTGAGCCCGGAGGCGAACATTTTTTTGGGTGCCACGCCCCTTTTTTGGGCGTTTTAATGATATCCGATATCGATATTTAGTCAAAAATATAACATAAAGCCTCTGGGCCTCCCACGCCTTAAAATTTTTATGTAATTTATTTTAATTAATGAATCAATATTAATTACACTGGTCAACAAAATTTAAGATTTTTTTTGTCCCACGAGCTGAAGTGGGTGTACTTGGTAGTACTTTTTAAACATATTTCATATATGTTTTCAGAATTTTTCCATCACGCAGGGTTTTAAAGTGACAAAGCAATGAATTTTTGTGAACGTATATATTATAATATGGGTATAAGTTATGAAAAAATAAAGTACAAAGTGATATATTTACTTAAAAAATGTGGTCATATATGACTTTCGACTGTACTTTGCATCATAAACATCTCTCTTCAGCGTCCAGCAATAGTCTGCCAACATAGCGGGGCTCCATTTGCCTTGGTATCTCTTCTCCATGTCCAGAATGTCCTGGTGAAATCGCTCGCCATGTTCGTCACTTACTGCTCCAAGGTTTTTCAGAAAAAAGTCCAAGTGTGAATGAAGAAAGTGTATTTTTAGACTCATGTTGCAACCCATGGCTTTATATGAGACCAATAAATTGCTAACATTCTCTACGTAATTTTCGGATTTACGATTTCCCAAGACGCCGTTGCAAATGTCCTTGAAAGAAAACCATGCTGCTTTTTCGGACAAGGTCGTTAAGTTCTTCTTGACTTAGAAGATGCGGCGCACAAGAAGACGAATCTGGTGTAAATGTATATAAATGTATATAATAAAATATTTTCGGCTGAAAAACTTTCGTTGTTTACTTCGTCATCGGCAGTTTCATCGTCGCTCGGTGTCATATTTTGTGGGGGGTCAGGCACAGGTTATTCCGGACTGTGCGGCACTGGTCTCAGTGCAGATGGAATATGAGGATATTTAACAGTATGTTTGGATTTAGAAGTTATACCACTGATATTTGTAAGACAAAAATAGCAATCGGTAATATGGTCTGATGGTTCCCTCCAAATCATGGGAATAGCAAAAGGCATATGTCGTTTACCTTTTGCCCACGCTGTAAGAAGTCTGACACGCGTAACACAGCAAATATAGGGAGCCCAGCTTTTGTCTTGATCGCCGACTTTACACTTGAAATACTGTTCATAGCATTTATTAACGAAAGGCGTGAAAGACCGTTTTTGAAATTTAAATGTCAATTCACCGCAGATGTAGCAAAAAGAGTTCGGGTGGTTTACACAATTTCTTGGCATTTTTACAGGTGAGTTACACTACAATAGCTTAAAATGCACCACAGCACATTCTTCAAAACGTTAAAAAAGTCTGCGTATATGTTCATTCACCGAGCTCTAGCCGATAACTAAAACAACAATAAATGTTATGTAGGACTCGGAACTGCTTGCAGGTCTCAACAAGCCAAGACATGTTCCGCGTGACACACAGAGCACACTTTGTTATTTCTAGTCACAACAAGTTATTGTTACAACACACAAATAATAAAATGGCAATGCCTGACACAAGTTTTTTGTTAGATGACTCTTATAGTACAGACCTATGCGTGCATTTTATAGGTAAATAATCACATATACTGGAACATAAAAACTAAGGGTGATGGAGAAATTCTGAAAACATGATTGATTTCAGCATGCAAAATTATATTGAAATCAGACATTTTTGCGCTTGGGACAAAAATCTTGTTAACCAGTGTTATTACACACGTTTGTTTTTTTATTGTTTCTTGTTTACATTATTGTATTTGCAATTTTTTTTATATTGAATATTTACAAGACTACCAAAAGTACTATTTTTTACCAGAGTAGAGCCCAAGATTACTTTTACAAACAAAATAAGTAGAAATTTACTTTGAAAATGTGGTTTATTTCTCATTTTTGTAGCGTATCTTAAAAGAATATAATATGTATATTTAGGGTGGGCTGTGCAATTTGATTGATGTTTAAGTAATTGATAGGATTCGCGGACCAGCTACTATCGGCTCGCGGACCAGCACTGGTCCGCGGACCACAGTTTGAGTAGCACTGATTTAGACCACTTATTCTTGGAGTGTAAAAAGTATGACAATGATGTTAATAGCCTATTTGAACAATTAATTCAAGAATGTAAAGTCGAGTGCCCATTTAATATCCTAAATCTCTTATTCCTCGAAAATGTAAGAATTTATAATGTACTGGTAAGCTACTTATATAAAACCAATTTAAAACTGTAAGTTCTACCTATCCTAGTCTTTCCCTATGTGGTTTTCCCTTTTTCTTAGTGTTCTTCATTCCTTGTACGTCTTGAAAGAAAGTCGACCTGACAGACCCCAGTACCGTGAAGCGTGTATCCCTGTTTGATTGTTTGTTACAAAAAAAAAGTTTCTTTTACTTCTCTACTTTGTGACTGGCTGTATAGCTAATTAGCCAAATGCCATAAAAAAAAATAACAATTATGATATTTTTGTTAATTTCCACTATTATCTTTAAAAAAATACTAAATTGTGATACACCGTTGGAAAGGAAATTAAATGAAGATTTTTATTATAATAAAACAAAGATAGGTTGCTATTTGAAAAAAAACGAGAAAATCCGTTTTGTTTTTTTCAAAAACAAATTGTGAATATAATAACCCTACATTTTTCTAAAGCAAATCAATTTTATATCATAAAGCAAGTCGAAATAAACCATTTAAACATTTTCATGGCCTACTCTCTACCACTTACCCTGTTTTATTTTGGTTTAGGAAAATTGATCTAGGCAGCCATTTTTACAACAAATGATAAAGTGTGATATGTCAATGAAAAGATAATTTTTGATAGAATTCAAGTATCAAATAAAAATGGGGGTTTCTATTTAAAATTGAAAAATTGACCTCACTTCCGGCTAAACCGGAAGTGGTTTCAAAGGTTTAATTTTATCGAAAAATTGAAATTTACACATCCTTTAACTCCGCAAATTTTAAAATCTTTACTTTTAAAAGTACGGATAAAATTGGGGGTTACTTTCGTGCGTCGCCCGGTATAAAAAAATATTTTTTTTTATAATATTTCGGTTCTAAAATAAAACATTATATTTTGCAATCAAGAATCTTTGTTGCTAGTAGTTGCTTAAAGAAAAAAACCATTTTCAAACCCATAGAAAAATTATGAGCCCTTAAAATAATGTATTTTCATAATTTTTCTAGGGGGACTTATCTGTAAAAATAATATTTTTTTTATGGTGCCAAGAACCTTTAAGGGCACTTTTTATTTTAGCTCTAAACCACTAAAACTTATTTTTTTGATCAGCACGTATTTCTGGCTCAAGGCCAATAACCTCAACCAAGAATATAATAAATAAATAATATAAAAACTACCGACTAGGAGGATAGTTTCTTCATGTACTTATAAATTGCTATTCTTCACAATTTTAAAGTCTATGATTCACACACTCTATTGTAATTATTATTCCTCATTAGTGAATGAGAAATTAAGAATGGCGCTTCTTAGAAGAATTTAATTTTTATATATTTGTACAAAAGCTATGCTTGGGGGCATTTGAATAATTTTGTTATTTTACATTCAATCTCTACCTACATTTCTAAAAATCTACCAGCTTGTGTATATACAGTTCATTATCTAATTAAAATACAAAGCATTTTTGTTTCCATTGCATAGGCAAAAAAAATAATTTACCGTATTTAATTTTGTGCCAGAATGCCGGAAAGTCCCACCAAAAGTTTATAAAAAAAATTAAAGAGTCCTTAAGTATAGTGCGTCATATCAAAATCCGCGTTTTATTACTGTAAAGTCCCGATCAGGGCCAACAACCCCAAC
Organism: Polydrusus cervinus; assembly: GCA_935413205.1. Lineage (NCBI taxonomy): Eukaryota > Metazoa > Arthropoda > Insecta > Coleoptera > Curculionidae > Polydrusus > Polydrusus cervinus. The sequence goes on from OW284514.1 coordinate 53,876,328, forward strand.
AAAGGTATTAGATACACTAGTGTAAGGTTAAAGGCAAAGTTTCACCCTGTCTAAACAGGCATATCCCTTAGCGGAGAAATGGACGAGTTTGCGTGAAGAGAAACCAGAGTGGAAAATGTGTTTCAAACTTCGAATAACCGGTTTTATTTCGGAGTGACTCGTCGATATTCGGTCACACTTGCTAAGTTCCAGTATTATAAAGACGTTTTCTTTATCTTTTTGTTGTGTCCCATTTTCCATTACTTCTCATTGAGGTATAGGCAGGCTAATCTAGTGAATGCTTCTATAATCCGGTTTTGACGCCCACATAATAAACATTATAGATTCATGCAGTTTAAAGTTTTCATACTTTCATTACTATTTTTAATTAAATAGAAATTATTATAATCGAAGGTTCCATTTTCTCTAAGAGACATATTTAAAATACACCAAATAAAATACGCAAAGTCACAGTCTCATTTTCATGAGACCGTGACGTTAGTGTAAGTTAGTACCTAGTTGTTTTGAGTCTTCGAGTATCTGAACTGACTGTAAGCTACAAGGCTGTGGTCTGATCAACAAACTACATTATTTAAAGAAAAATGCTGCAATTACTATTGACAATAATGAGTTCGTCACAATATTTCCAGCAAGAAATATTGAGAACTGATGAAGGGTTTGACTAAAATAAAATAGGAAAATTATTGATTCAAAAGTTAGTAGGGGAGAGTCGGGTATTGATGCGCACCTAAGCCAAAATTTTAATATTTCCAAAATGACAAAAGATTGGACTTCTAGGTTCGCTATCAAGATTCTTTAACGATTTGGCTTTAATATTCTGTAATTAATTTTAAATAAAAATGCAAAATTTCAAAAAGTGACACTGCGCACAATTACCCGACGTATGCGGCTAATGGTGCACATGGATAGGATAATCGTGCGCATTGAAAAGGGAAACGAATAAAATAATTTATTGAGGCTATAAGATTATACTTATAGCCTCAATCATGATTTTTGGATTCCATTGCACCACGTTGGTATTTTGGCATCTGCAAAAATGCAAAATATTATTATCTAAGATATTTAAGACTGTAATTATGGGTTCTTTTGAGGTTATGCCGAAACTCTGACGTGCATGCTGACTGTTCTGGACCTCGGATTTGGATTTAGCAACCCTAAAAACATATAGTAAACGTGGCCTGACCCCTTTTTTTGTGTGGCTGTGTTATTTAAATGCATTCTTAACAATGCTAAATGCATGGCAGCTAATCGTGCGCACTGCGCCCAATTAACCGAAAGTGACAGATTCGGTTTTAAATTTTTTAAAACCATATAAAACATTTTTTTGCCTAAATTATATATATATCAGTATCAAGAGGACTCATTAAGCAATGTATTAACGCACACGATTATCAAAAAATGTAAAAATGGAAATACTTACGGCTTATTTTTTCGAAGCATTTACTAGTACACGACATATGTAAACAACGAAGCGACCATTTTGGAAAAGTAAAGCGATCCACCTGACTCATATGTCATAGTACACAGGCTTGGCAAGGGATGACGCCTGAATGAAATAAAGACTTGCGCACGATTAGCCGCCGCGCACGATTAGCCGACTCTCCCCTACAGAAAAATAATTTCAGAAATAGTTTGTAAGGAAAAACATACCGGGCTAGTTGAAAGTACCGGAACGATTAAATATCTTCAAAATCGCTAAAGCTGTGATTACAAAATTCAGCATTTGATGGTTTTTAAGCATACGGAATTAAACAATCGGCACTGTTGCCAGATTTCCCAGTTTTGAGCTAAACGCGTAGTCGCTCAGCGTAACTGGCAATATCGAGAATTTTAGAATTATTTTTTTAGAACGGTACTGCGCTGTGGCACATAATCAACACTTTTTCAGATTCTCCATAATTGAAAATAGAAGGGGCAGGGGTTTCATAGCAGTGTAATTGTCCATATCACGAATTTTGGATTTTTTTTTAATTGACATGAACGGCACAGCGCTATAGTGGATACAGTACGTACCGATATAGTGGGTACAATAAGTACCTAATATAAAATTTGTAACAAACATAATAATATAATTCAATATTCATAGCTTCGTATTTTTTAAAACCATTCATTTTTAAATCAGCATATTTTACACGACTTGATATTTTAACCAACTCCCTATAGCCAAAAAGTTGTACTAAGTTTAACACCAAATAAACTAAAAATGGAACGGATTGATTGAATTTTGATGAAAATATGAGTGTTTAAAATTTACTAATTCCACTATTCCAGAATAATTAATGGACACAGTGTATTATTTGTTTTTCGATAATATTATTAAAAAATATTTAACTGAAGCTAGTTGCTAAAAAGATATGTTACCTACTGTATTGTTACGCGTTAACAATAAAGAATTGTAAAGAATAGTATATTACGTATTAAGTGTGGTAAAAAGCATATTACGCACGAATAGAAAAATTGCAAACAAACCGCGTAGAGGCGAGTAAGGTAATTACATGAGTGCGTAATTGCATTACAACACGCAATACTAACTATACTTTGTCTACGACTTTACTAATAAATTAAAGATTGCTTTATAATTAATAAAGTATTGATTTAAACTTCAAATCTCAAATAATGACAATATCACTGTCAAATTTTCAAAACGCAAGATAGATAAATGTCACGATTTGAGTTGTTCAAGGCTAACTTGATTGTTGTACTAGGCATCATAACTCACAATTGTGTGTTTTAATGCAATATAACGCACAGTTTTGCATTTTTATTCTTTACACACAGTAGTGATTAGTGCCCACCCAAAATTGAGGGATTCGGTTTTGTAATGGAATTTTCGTTGGGGAGGGGGATTTGACTATGAAATTTTTGGTGAGAAAGGAGTGGTATTATAGAAGGATATAATAATGTAATAAGAGATAAAGAAGAACGATGATGACCTTTTTTTTAGACGTAGGTTTAAACAAGAGGGGAATTTTGTTTACCCCGCTTATGGCGTTATAGAGCGTGGGGAAGGCGGCGACTTTTTTTATAAGTCATTTTTAATTTGGGCAGTGCCTACCCTAAAATCAGCTTGTGCCCACCTATCCCAAAAATCCTGGGGCCGCCACTGCATGCCCATGCAGACCAAATACGGCAAAATTAGCTTCGCAGCACTATTTGTTTAATCCTTATTATAACGAATCATCAAGCATCAGAGGTGATTGCAAAATTATTTTCCTTGTGCATTTATAGTACTTAATTGAAGTACTTCACGCACGGTAGTATTTAAAAAAAAAGGTTTTTGCAGCACTATGTATATGTACAGTAAGTATATATTTTTATTATTAATTTTTTTTAAACACATGCATATCATAATACATGCAGTTGTAAAAGATCTATAAAAATGGTATATCATACAATTATATATTTTGATGGTCTTATAAAAAAAATATGAATAACAAATTTTCTATAAGAATCGCTATATTGAATATGATTCAGCATTAGCTTAGTTCATTTTTCCCGACGACAAGCCCCATGTAGATTATCGCAGTAACGTTCATAAGTATATACATGATTCATCATCAGTAGTATTTAAAAACTTAAATATTTCTTATTTAAAAATTTTGGACTTTTTGACCTGGTAACCACCTGAAATACGATTAGTTGAAAAATTTTGTTTATACATACATATGAAATATTTATTAATATTAATTTTAATTAACTTAATTAATATAAAAAGTTAGTGGACATTTCTTACAGTACCTGGACGTATATCTATATAGTAATTGGACAGTGTATAAATATATATTTTAAAGATGGAAAGTTCTTGTGTAAGAACACATAATTTGAAATTCAGAAAAAAGTATTTCCTCGAGGCGGAAATATATATTTTTATATTTAAGCAAGACAAAAGAATATTAAACCAAAATCATTAAGATAATTAAATTTAAAGTCCGGCGTACATTTACTGGCTCGATGCACCTCACAGCTTCTGACGTAATTTTTGTTTCAAGTCATGTCGTTGATTAAATCGTATAATTTTTCAATTCTATCTGGATTCAGATATGCTTTAAAATGAGTATTTCTTTTCTTGCCGAATAATGAGACATATTTTCAGAATATGTTCTAACAAACTATTTTTCGCTTTCAAATCACTTTTAACACGTAAATTTAAAGTTCTCCGAAATAGTTTATTACAAACTCAAAAAGATACTTGCTCTTTAAAGATATGATATTGGAACTTAGTCAGTGTCATAGCCATGAAACATACAACTCATTGGTTTCTTGGCTTATTAAATATTTATGGCGAAATAAAATTGTCCTATTTATGTGCTTTATATCCCCCGGAAAATGAATTATTAAAGTTCCTCGCATAAACAGTCATTAATAGACATATAAAATGTTCAATGACTATTTCTTTTTTATGAGCTAATGTAAAGTCATTGTTGCATAGTTAGTTTCAGTTGTATACATGGGCACCAGTGGCGGATCGTCAGGGAAGGCAGTGCCTCCCCTGAAAATATTAATGTAATAATACCTTATTTTATATACCTATAATTATACCATTAAAACAGCTTTAAAACATATTTTTTATTATAAACATCATAATAATATAATAGTTCCTCAATAAATTTTGCGAAATCTCTTTAATAAATTTGTACTTTATGAAAGCCTCTAATATTCAATTATTAATTTTAACGTATGGACCTTTGTCCAGTGACCGAGCAACAGCGTCCTTATCCGTTTCAATGTTATTGCATCTTGTCTCGCTCTTCATTGATGGATCGCAGTTTATCGGAGCTTGCGGAGGCAATCCGAAAAATGTTTCCTCTGTAGTCAATGTTTTTGGGAAAAACAACAGTAAAAATACAAATAAATATATGTTTTCGGAATCGTTGAATGCTCTTTCGCATGACGCAAAACGCGGTTAGGAGGCAGGCACGCCTCCTGCGCTTTAACCAATAAAAATTTTAGGAATTTCGAATTAGGTTCTGTAATGAGGCCGTTACACCTGTTACCGTTATGTTATAGTGTAGGTTATGGTTATTTAATTTCTTTCATAGTTCTTTATTCTTGTGATTTTGTGATACGTGAAGGTGTTATCGAAGGCGGGAGGGTAAGTTTTTAAAATTTAATTTGCTAATTTGATTATTAAAAATTAAAATAAATTAAGGATCTGTAAGAAACACCAAGGATATTGTAGAATTTCTTATTAAATTTAATTTTAGGCAGACTTTCATACGACGACAAATTATTTGCTGAACATAGAACGATAACATATTTTTAATGCAAAGCTTCCTACAGGCACGTAGCCAGGATTTCTTCTTGCGAGGGCACCATTAAAACTGCGCCGAAGGCGTTAAAAAAAAGCGGCGCAGGCAAAAAATGTTTGGGTGCTTTATAAGTATGCATGGTTTCGGGGGGGGGGGGCTCCCTGGCTACGTGCCTGGCTTCCTATATAAAATATTTTATTGACCAAGTACCTAGAGGTCCTTTCAATATCCTAATAAATAATCGATTTTGTTGTAAGAAAAATATTTTGCCTACCTCCTTTAAAAAAATTACCATGAAACACAATATTTTTAGCGTTGCAAAATTTGGCGGCTTTTCGAGGTCACGATTAAAAGAACGAAACACGTAATTTTTATAAGAAGTTACTTTGTTTGCCAAGTTTGACTCAAATTGTAACAATAATTTTTTATTAAATATAGGTATACCTAATACCTCTTTCGGGCCCTCAAGAATGATTTAATTATATTGTTTTAAAACATCATAGGTATCTACTAAAATACCTACCTATAAAAATAACTTGCGAAACTAATTTAATTTACGAAATTTGGTAGCACTTATAACTGAGTGAATTAATAACGAATTATGGGCGTGACTCCGAAAATTTTTTGCCTGTGGCGCTTTTCCACCTTGATGCTTAATTTTGCCTCCCTATGTAACTTAGCCACGAGTTGCCACTGATGGGCACCCATAGGGAGGGGCAAGGTAGGGCCGGTTCTCCCTCTGCCCCTGCATTCTGGAAAGGGTCTGGCGACAACTTCTCTTTTTTGGAGACTACCTTTCATAAGAGGATAAATGACGAGGACTTCTTATTTTAAGTCACTTTCGACAAGAACGGCAGCGGCGTTTCATTCGAACTCATTTGAAAAAGAAGTTTTGCGGACCCCTCTTGAAATGTATTTTATGGGCGCCCTTGGTTGTCTACAGAATGATTCACAACCAGGGTATGTACGCATATTTAAAGAAATAACAAATTAATAAAACTTTTTTTAAATGTTCATTTTTGTACTTTTTTTGATTCTGCATCCCAAACAAAATTTGTATTACTTAATATACATTTGTGCCGATTTGCCGTTTAAAACAGACTTCCTGCCGCAGAGGTAGAGTCGGTCCAGGTCCGGCTCAAGGAACAACTATTTTCTGAATTTCAAAGTCAAAGTCAAAAAATCCTTTATTGTTTAAAGAATAATAAAATTCTTGTTGACAAAGGTCAAAAATAAAAATGAATAACCTTAAAATACATCCATATACATGCCTATACACTTAATATTAAAATAATACACACAGATTATCGTATCACGTATCATTAAAAAATTCATCCAAAGAAGCTTTTTCAGTCAAGAAACGCTTAGTTAATTTCTTAAACTTTTCAAAATGTTGTTGCCTCCTTAAAGCGAGCGGAAGATGATTAAATATTTTCTTACCACCATATATAAAAGATTTTCTAATTTGTTCTGAATGAGGTATAGGTAAGCTTAAAAAAAAGATTGACGCGTATTATAATAAGGCAACAGCAGCTCACTTTTATATTTTTTTTATACAAGACAGGCAGTCTCTAAAATAAAGATAGAGCAAAGAGTCAATATTGCATGCCTTATAAATAGTGGGCGACAAGAATCCTTAATTTTAGCACTACACATGTATCTTATTGCTCTCTTTTGCAGAACAAACACCGTGTTAAATAAATATTGGGTACATGATCCCCAAAAACAGATTCCATAACGAAGATGGGACTCTATCAAAGCATAGTAAGAGCTTTTTGCCACAGAAAAATTTAAGTTATTTGATATAACCCTTAGAGCATAACAGTTTGAAGAAATTTTATTACACAAATTGATGATATGAGTGTCAAACTTAAGAGAGCTCTCTATTGATATGCCCAAAAACTTATTCACAGAGAGCACTGAAATCTTTTCATCCTCCATAATACATTTAAAATTCAACACATTTGTCTTTGCTATATTAAAGGATAACAGATTAGCATCACACCACTTTCTCATCCTGTCTAAGTCGTTACTAATTTCTACTTTAAGTTCATCAACGTCTGTTCCGTGCCAAAGAATGGTAGTGTCATCAGCGAAAATAGTGAATTCTCCAGATATTGGCAAATGAGGCAAGTAATTGATATAAACTATAAAGATATAGGGGGGCCCAAGACTGAACCCTGTGGAATACCCGTGTCAGTGCTAAGCTCACTAGAACTATTATTTTGAAAGGTGACTCTCTGCACTCGACCTGTCAGATACGAGCGAAACCACTTCAAGGCAGTTCCTCTTATCCCATACGCCTCCAACTTCCACAGCAGTATTTCATGATTTACGCAATCGAATGCCTTTGACAAATCACAAAACACGGCAGCACGGCAAATATTGTGCAAAACACAAGAAACTTTCCGTCTTATTTTATATAAATGAATTTTCAAAAGTGAATCAATGGTTATTAATCAGCCCTCCAAATCGCATGCATCTATAATAGGGTTGCCACCTCTCCAGGTCTGACCTGGAGTCTCCAGGTTTAGTTTGGTGAGTCTTCAGGTTGAAACCCTCTCTCCAGGTTGAAACCCTCTGACTTCAGGTTACGGGTTAATGCGGGCACTGGCCCACCCTAGAAACATGAGTGCCCACCTAGTGACCTTTTTTTGGTATTGATACTGGGTAAATAACTATTACTCTATATATAAGTATGTGACCCACCATACACCCTGATTGTTGGCGGCAGCCAGAGCTCGATATCTAAATAGATGTTTATCTTGACCGTAAGACCGAGTTCACATGGGGCGCAAACGAGGATTCCCGCAAACGTCGTAAATATGACAGGCGTTAAGTCAGACGTGATTGATCGACAGTCAGCTGATTGACAGAATCAATGTCAATCAGCTGACTTTCGACTAATCACGTCTTAATTATGCCGTTACGCCCCATCTAAACTCGGGTTAGTGTGATGTCGCTCATCAGGGTAGAATATTTTCACAACCCTCAAAATTTTAGCTGGGACATTAAAACTGACTATAGATAAAAGCTTAGAGTAATTAATATAGTCATTCACCAATCTGTAAATAAAAAGTTGGTCAAAGTTTGTACGCCATTCATTTAAGCTTCTAAGCAATTGGAAGAAATAATAGTTGGTACACCATTTTATGTTTCCTCGCTCCTTTGCGCGTATTATTAAATGAAATATAATTTTAAATAAAATATAAAAGCTAGACTACCCACGGTTAAGACTGACTTTTAACAGCCAACAACTATACACTACACATACAACTACAAGAAATATGATACGTGACGTCATCTTGTGCGTAAAAACCGCCGAATATTGCGATATTCTCTTCTATGTAAAATTTTGGTTGAAGCGAATTCCTTAATACTCTACTTTTCCTTCCAACATCATCACATCTACAAGTTTGAGTTAAAAGAAAGTAGTAGTATATTAAGTTTTCAATCTTGATGATCACATAGTAATCAATCTAAAATGTATGTTTTCCTAACAATGTCTACTTCGCACCCTGGTGATATCATATATAGCTTTGCGTTGAGTCAAAGAAAATGTATAGGGTTCGTTAAGTGCTTTGTTGAGTGTGTCTTCTGGGTATAGCGACAGCGACAACCCACAGAACTCGAATAAGCGACAACCTATCATTCCTATGTGGTGTTGGGTTACTAATGGTCACTTGTCGTTTCCCACATTCAGCCAGCTTGCTTGTGTACCTATAACTTAAAGGCAGTGGTTCCCCAAGTGTGCGCCGCGAAAAGTAATCAGGAGCGTCGCCAGAAGCCTGTATATTCGTTAATATGCAGCACTTTCTTGGACACGACTGTAGTCATATTGCGAGTACGCCCTGACAAAATACTAAACCTGTAAGTACGCCGCGAATTGTCTTAACGTAAGTTTGAATCATGGTTTAGTTATGCGACACCTCCCATCAACCCTCGATTTCTCGCCATTTCATGACCTACCGATCAGGAAGTGTGTACCTTCTTCCGCATCCCGCGAGATGTCCGATCTCATTCGACCTGGTTACCGGCGTGAATGGAGTGCGCTGGCAGATTATACATTTTACACTCTTTAAATTCCTGCATTCTAAACCTACCAAAATCCGGATATACCTACTCTTTTTATTGTGCGTATACCCACTCCGAGTACCGAACTCGGACCGCTAACTCACCACTGAGCTACTGCCGCGGTTTCTTCGAAAATACTTACAAGGGAAATATTAGCACAGAGAAAATATAAGTGTGTGCAATTGATTTCTTAACCCAGTAGCAACATAGAAAAATTATATACAATTTTTGTTTCTTTAGTGTGTTGATATGCAACCCATACTACATGCAACGTCAGAACTCTGTGCACTCTTCCTTCCTCGTCTAAGTTCAAATACTACGAATTTTTCGTCTTTGACATTTGAAACAGGAGTAATCGAATCGTTCGTGTGAGGTGAGAGTAATAATAGTAATCAAAAATCAACCAAAAATGTCGATGGTTGGTTGAAAAAAGTTAAATTGCTATAATTATTATAAAATAAATTAGTTGTGTATCTTAATTTATTATAAAAATTAGAAACTAGGTTAAAGATTGGTAAGTTTAATATTTTACTTTATACATCCAAAGCTTATCCTATTGTTTTTAAATATTCAGCAGTGGTTGCAATGTAGAGACTTTTATTAAATTTCATAACTAAAACGTATTACATGATTTGTGACGTGTTATTTTTAACAGAATATTCTAATTTCTAGTAAAATATTTCAATAAAAACAACCCTGGTAACTAACCACATAAATTCCACACAGAAAAATTCAGATTTGTTCGGGTATTTTTTAGTAGCTAGAGTTCCCATAGTTTTCTAGGTTTATGAAAACATATTGGGTCAATAGGAAAACTTATTAAGTCGGCTATAACTGTTAAAAATCAAAAGATGAATAAGTTTAAGAACATCTAGCAACAAATACCTATGTCAGCTACTGTAAATAAATTTGTATGAGAAGGCAGTCAATTCATATAAAAGTGCCTACTTAACAACCAATGCACCAATGCCCTTATTTATAGTCGTTCCTTGGGACTTCCTTACTCGAGGAGAATCTCAAGTGTTCTTCAACTTGACATTATATTGACAGTTCCTTGAGGATACCTTAGGGACTACAGGCATTACGCCCGTATTTATAGTTTTTTCTTGAGGAAGCCTCGACACTTAAGGCAGCCTCACATGTCAGAACTGATTTTATAGACAAAGATTAGTCTTTGATCCTGAAGGAACTGTCAATATCAAACAAATGCCTACTACTGTAGGTTGGTAGGCACAGAGAAAGTACATGCCTAACTGGTAGACAGGATAGTAAACATACCAATTCTTTAAAATAATGTAAAGAATGTCAAAAAAATCTTATAACAGCACATACAAAATTTTATTCTAATTCATTATTTATGTTTAAACTATGTACTATACTAGGATAGTATTTACATCCCGTAGTTGATGTCAGTTCGCCTTTTATTGTATTTTAAATTATACTTAATGCTCAACTTTTAGAATACCTACCAGTACCAAAGAGGCACTGGCAAAGGCCGAAAGTGCTCTGTTATATAAATTTCGAGTAACCAAAGACAAAGAGGTACAAAGTTTCTTTCCTTTCTTTTATTTATAACAATGATATTCAATACTTTTACTTCTATAGTATTCTTTATAAATAAGGATTTGAAACTTCACAAAAAATTTCCGTAGGTTATATTTAACTGTTAAGACAAAAGATAACCTTATATGTCGTATGTATTTAAAACTTTTTCACCATAATATTATGCAATCTATTTATAACCTTATTAAATAATCTCAAATGTAGTTACTTAAATTTATGATAAATATTGTAAGTAAATAACAATAGATTTTGCCTTTAGATAAATATGAAATTTCTTGAAAAAATATTAGTTTCTTTAACTTTGAAAATTGAAAAATGTTGGTATGTTAAAAATTTAGATCCACACAAATCTTAAAATATTTACATCAGGTAGAATATATTTCTTAGTGTGTTAACACTAGCACAAGGGTTAGTTTGTTACAGTATAACCTTTTTTTAAAAAGAAGAGAAGAGTGAAAAATAAACAAATTATTTTTAAAAATACGTTTATTCCAATAAAAACAAATAACATTTATAGGCACAAATTAGTCTTCTTAGTTGCATCTTAAGTCAGAAGAATTTAAAAAGGGTTGTGATAGCGTCTGGAACTTACCGTTTTATTGTATTTACGACCCTTATGGTCTCTTAAACAAGAGCACAAATTTTGATTTAACATTTTCATATGAAAAATCACCGGAAAACATGCACCGTTGGAAAGAAAAAATTAAAAATCAATCACAATTTACCATTAAAATTGTATACAAGTTGTCTTGCAGCAATTAATATTGTGGCAATAAAAATTTCACTTCGTTTTACAGCGTGCAATGACTTGTTAAGGTCGTAGATAGGGTTGCCACCTCTCCCGGTATTCCGGCAGTCTCCCGGAATCGGGCCTTAAAAAGCATGGTCTCCCGTCTCCCGAATTTCATATAATTTCTCCCGGAAATCCAGTTTTCAAAACGCTGCACCTTTCATACAAACTTTCCACCGTCCATTTTTCAACAAATAGAAGCTCCATGCAAGCGTTTTCGTCCCTTTTGGGTAAGCGAACACCGCGCGCGAAATTTTGTTAACTATTATGCCTGAAGGATCTTTTATTTATGTCCTTTTTCTTTAGACGTCATTTTGGACAAGAGGGCAGTTTTGTTTGCCCCTGCTTATTGTATTATAGAGCATGGTGGAGGCGGCGACCTTTTTTTTTAGAGGTCATTCTTGATTTTGGATACTGCCCACTTAAAAATTATCGGGCCCACTTGTGCTCACCCATACCAAAAATCCTAGCGCCGACACTGATGAGGTTTTTGTTCATTTTGTATGTAAATAAACGTATTTACCTTCAACTTTTTTTTTTTGGTTATTAGCGAGGTTATTAGACTCCCGGAATCGTTGGTAAGGAAGGTGGCAACCCTAGTCGTAGGTGATGTACAACTTGCCAACCTTTAAAATAAAAAGACCTAGAAAAAGACATTTGGTTACGACTTGTGCATTCATTTTAACATAATCTCATTACAGGACACAAAAGCAAACCAACAAAAACAAAACGTACCCACTATAGGTTAGAAAGAACATGTCAGGGATTTTTATATTAAGGTTGGTGTCTCATAAATCACCAAAAAATCCCCAGAATTGCGCTTGCAATTGCAATAGAAATAGGGTCTGAGTTATATTTCTTGCAAGCAATACAAATTGCGCCAGCTGATCACTAGCCTCGTTCTGCGCATACTCGCAGGCAATCTTTTCTTGCGTGAAAGAAAAATTGCAAACTGTAGAGCGGCCTTATTATTAAGTAGTAAATATTTAGTTGTACTAACTCCCATTATAGTGACATAAAATTCCTATTTTACATAACTCACCAGCACCCTTTAGCATTTCGTAATCAAAGAACAAAAAACTCACCTGAAATATTAAACCAACAAGACCTGTCCAGGTCAGCTCCCCTTAGTGATTAGGACCTCTTCATTACATAACATTTTGATTGTTCCTCTTGTCTACTTTAAGGATCACGTTTAAAACACCGATTTTGTTTTTTATCAAATCTTCAACATATCCTTCAGAAACACTGAATGATCGCCAGCCCTGTGGCGTTTTAATGTTATGTTATAACATCTAATCCAGAGTCGACTAAAATTTATTTATTTACGAAATTACACGAAACCTCAGTTTTGAGGAAATCAAAAGATCAAACAAAATGATCTCATTCAAACGATTCCAGATCAGAATTTTTATGTTTACATTACACCGTAATACACCTCAACTATTAAAGATACGGTTACTTCGACACATGAAAAAGTACTTAAAAATAAATATAGACATAATAAGTCTGGCGTGACTCAAATTTTCATTTTTGGAGATACGCCACTACGTCAGGAGATCGACGATTTGTGATATTCTGAAATGTCAATATTTTTCCTTATGTTAAATACTGCCCTCAGCATCGAATAATTCGTTTTGCATCTTTTCGAATAAGTAAGAAAAATACGCAATCAATAAATTTTTAGTTGCCATTCTGCCCTTCTTTCGAATTAGGCTTTTTTCCTCTTCGTTCGCTGCCAGGGCCATTCCCGAGGGGACCTACAGTTTAACGTGGGTTCCGAACCACGATCCTCAGTCATGCGACACCCCCCAAGGGCTATCAACCCTTGGTTTATTGCCATTGCATTACCTACCGATTGGGGAGTGTGTACCTTCTTCCGCACCCCACGAGATGTCCGATCTCCTCCGGCCAGGTTACCGCCGTGAATGGGGTGGGTTGGGAGATGATAGCTTTTACACTCTTCCCTGCATTCTTATTCCACTAAATTTCGGACATACTTTTTTTATTGCACGTATGCCCACTCCGGGAATCGAACCCGGGTCGCCGCGGTCGAATGCCAGTAGCTCTACTTCTGAGCCAAAATTTTTAGTTAGTTTTAACGTTTTCGTAATGGAAGAACGTATTTTTTCGGTGGCAATAATCCATCAATCTTAGTTTAGAGTTACTTAATCTGCAATATCCTTAAAGTCCAAGTTTGTAGCGACTTTCCATTTTTTCGTTGTTTTTACAGAACAAGCAGAACACAAAAAGCGAAATTTGTCACCGCTTGTCATACTCTCGGCAAGCGCTGCGCACAGCTTCAAGCAACAAGCACTTTGGAAAAGTGCTTGCAAGCACTTTAAAAATTACCAAGCACTTTAAAAGTACTTGGTGCTTGGTAGTTCTTAATGTGCTTGCAAGTACATTTCGAAAGTGCTCAGTGGCGGTTCGTCAGGTAAAGTAGGTGAAGGGGCTTTTCACCAAAAAAAAAACAGGAAAAACGTTTTTCGACAATAATAAATATTAATGTACCAATACAGCTACCATTTTAGCCCTAAAAATAATTATGTTCGAATTAATAATATTAATTCAATCCGAATGTAGCTATGCATATTAGGGCCACGGTTAACTCCGATGGACAATAACTATAAACACTCGTGCGTTTTGACGCGCCCCAGTCGACCGTATCCATTCACTACCCGTGTGGTCCGTTAGCTCAAAGCAAGTAAAGACCCAACGCCCAATATGGCTTTGATATTCACTGTTGCTATGGTTACGTGACGTCAGTGACGCAATCAGCATGTAACGATTTGCGTTATTGATGAAGGGCAATTTAAGAATAGAACAGTCGTATGCACCATTGTTTTAGCATTGGTTCGCCTAACCTTCAGGTATTTTGGTATTTATTTTGAGGCTTCGTGAAACTTACAGTTATAGATATAGTTTTTACGTGATTTACTGTGTGATTAAAAAACAATTGTTTTTATTTTTTAGTTAATTCAGTAGTGGACGTACCTACTTAGTTGTGTGCTTTAAAAATGAACCCAATTAATGACATAGTTTGTAATTTGTTCGAAATTCTATTCAGTTATTGGACAGATGAGGATAAGAAAGACGTTTTGTTACACGGGTTTTTAGTCAATGTTTGTTTTACCTGCACTATACCCAGCTCTCTTCACCATTTTTTAAGACCGCGAGCCGCCACTGAAAGTGCTTGTTGCTTGACGCTTTGTCCAGTTCTGCTCTGGGCTTCGAACGCGCGCTGGCCTCGTTTACGCCTCGTCCACCAATTTGCATCCTCGTCCTAGAATATGTTATTTTTCTTACTAGATACACATTATATTATTTTATATAGAGTAATGAACTTTTAATATCTCGACTTTAGTCCCATGAAATAAAAATAAGCTCTTTACCTACTAAACCCCCTTAAAGCTAATTTAAACTCGTGGATGAGTTAAAACGTGGATTTATTATAAAATATCTATTGTTTTATTATATTTTTTTCATAATTTTATATTTAGACACAATTGTTTGATCTTTTAATCTAGTCTTAACTCTAGTGGCAAAAATAATGTCATATAAATGATTTATGTAGATAATTGGTAAATAAAGTACAGAATATGAAAGGCGGGTTTAATTTAAGATTTGCGTTTGCTTATGAACAAAGGTACACATCAAATCAGTAGCTTAATAAGCCAGCTTAGGACAACACATGATGAAGGGTGATTTTCAGAGTTCCGGGGTTTTCTTCTGATCTAAGTATACAGGGTGTCCCACCGGGAACCGCTTCGATCTATATATGGAAAACTATATACATAGCAAAATTTTGAAAATTTGACAGTATGCTAATGCTGATGGGGGCGCCCGGGCTAAAATATTTTCATAATGGTGGCATTTCCGGTTATACCGGAAGTAAGTGTCAACTTGCTTATTTTAAATGGAACACCCTATATATTATTACATTTTTGCATTCTACGCAAGATTCTAGGCAGATTTTGTATACCATGTCCTATACCTATATCTAAGCGTTTTTGACTATTTGAATTTTTATGTCAAAAATGACGTTTGCAAGCCTTAAAATAATTATCATTTTTTTTTATAAAGAAGCCCTATTTATTTAATGTAAGTGGGATTCCTTGTTATAAAGGACATGCTTTAATAGATTTTTTATAATATTTTGATAACTATTAATACAGGGTGTTTAAAAAATAAGATTAAAAATAAAATAGATTTTCAAATGGAAACCACCCAAATTTTATAATTATTTCTTATTTAGCATTAAAAATGAGGGTAAGTTTGTGTAAGGTTGTATATCCCAAAAATTTTTAGTTTTCGAAATATTGCCAATTTAGTATTTTTATATGGCGATTTTGCTGCAGATTTTAAGTTCGGTTACTCTTAGTTGGCTATGACGGCGTTAAAAAAACAATCAAATGCTAAAAAAATTTATGAAGCTGCCACAATTTTTCTATAATTTTTTTAACAGCACATTGTGATGGCTTTTGTTTTTGCGGATAATATCGAATGGCAAATGTGTCACATGTTCTTGATATAACTTTATCACATTCTCCATAAATAATAAATAAGTTTAAATAATCTTCGTTTGTATAATTTAAGCGCCCAGGCATGATTATTAATAATATTCAAATGGTAAGTTACAGCTTCATAGATTCTTTAGCATTTGATTGTTTTTCAACGCCGTCATAGCCAACTAAGAGTAACTAAACTTAAAATCTGCAGCAAAATCGCCATATAAAAATACTAAATTGGCAATATTTCGAAAATTAAAAATTTTTGGGATATACAACCTTACACAAATTTACCCTTATTTTTTATACTAAATGAGAAATAATTATAAAATTTGGGTGTTTCCATTTAAAAATCTAGATTTTTTGCAGTTTTTTCAATTTCATTTTTAATCTTATTTTTTAAACACCCTGTATTAATAGTTATCAAAATATTATAAAAAATCTATTAAAGCAATTATAACAAGGAATCCCACTTACATTAAATAAATAGGGCTTCTTTATAAAAAAAAATTGATAATTATTTTAAGGCTTGCAAACGTCATTTTTGACATAAAAATTCAAATATGTAAAAAACGCTTAGACATTAGGTATAGGACATAATATTTAAAATCTGCCTAGAATCGTGCGTAGAATGCAAGAATGCAATAATATATAGGGTGTTCTATTTAAAATAAGCAAGTTGACTCTTACTTCCGGTATAACCGGAAGTGCCACCATTATAAAAATATTTTAGCCCGGTCGCCCCCATTATACTGTCAAATTTTCAAAATTTTCCTATGTATAGTTTTCCATATATAGATCGAAGCGGTTCCCGGTTGTGTACATTATGCCACTATACTGCAACAAATTATTTAAAACGCTCGGTAACATCTAATTACCTTAATGCTGAAGAAGTAATTAGACATTTTATGAGACATAAGTAATCTTGAAAAACTTGTTTGTAAGTTTTATTGGTTTAATTTTTAAATATCACTCTATAGTTTTAGATAAATGTAGTATTATGATCAGCTAAGAAAATCTTATTGTTTGTAGTAGTATTAGTTATATTGATATAAACATTTTAATTTCTTTTCAGTTTTACTTAATCATCACTAGAAAAATTAGTTAATTGTAAAAATGAGAGTTGTTGCATTAGTTAGTGGTGGGAAAGATAGCACATACAACATGATGCAGTGTATAGCTGCTGGACATGAGATAGTAGCTTTAGCTAATTTAGTACCTCATAACAAAAGTGAGATTGATAGTTATATGTACCAAAGTGTAGGTAAGTTTGTCATTGAAGTTAATAGAATCATGACTTGACTATTAATTTAAGTAGAGTGTATGTAATTGGCTTTATTTTTTTAGCATTTAATGGTATTAATCTTGTGCAAGTAATCATGGCTATAGTTTAAAAAAAGACATTGTTCATTTTTATTATTAATTACACTGCATCCATTAATATGGAATAGTTAAAAAATTACTTGAATTTCAAAAGCCCATAAATCCCATCAAAATGTAATTAATCCATTTCATTTTCAGTTTATTGGGTAGGCTGTATCTTGGATCACTAAGCACAATATGTGTGACTTCACTTTATCTCTTTTCTATACAGGGTGATGGCTAAAATATCAAGCTGTGCAAAATCTGCTGATTTTAAAATTGATGTTTCTAAAATATAAAACTATGGAAATTGAATTTTATTATTGTAATGGTTTAGGTACTTACTTACTTTACCCATTACAGTGCGGTGCCATTCGTATGAATTAAAAAAAAATAAAACTCCGAAAATTGTGATACTATACAGGGTGTCCCACCGGGAACCGAATCGATCTATATATAGAAAACTATACATAGGAAAATTTTGAAAATTTGACAGTATGCTGATGCTGATAGGGGCGACCGGGCTAAAATATTTTCATAATGTTGGCACTTCCGGTTGTACCGGAAGTAAGTGTCAACTTGATTATTTTAAATGGGACACCCTATATAATATTACATTTTTGCATTCTACGCAAGATTCTAGGCAGATTTTGTATACCATGTCCTATACCTATGTGTAAACGTTTTTGACATATTTAAATTTTTATGTCAAAAATGACGTTTGCAAGCCTTAGAATAGTTATCAATTTTTTCTATAAAGAAGCCTTATTTATTTAATGTAAGTAGGATTCCTTGTTACAAAGGACCTGCTTTAATAGATTTTTTATAATATTTTAATAACTATTAATACAGGGTGTTTAAAAAATAAGATTAAAAATGAAATTGAAAAAACTGCAAAAAGTCTAGATTTTCAAATAGAAACACCCAAATTTTATAATTATTTCTTATTTAACATTAAAAATAAGGGTAAGTTTGTGTAAAATTGTATATCTCAAAAAATTTTAGTTTTCGAAACATTGCCAATTTAGTATTTTTATATGGCGATCTTGCAGCAGATTTTAAGTTCAGTTGCTCCTAGTTGGCTATGACTCTGTACAATTTAAGCGTCCCGGCATGGGTATTTATTATTGTCAAATGGCTAAAACATTTTATTTTACACAGGTTAATATATTAACCATCATCCTATATAAAAAAAAGGCATAAAGCAAAGTCCCACATATTACACTTAGTGCTCCAAGTGACAGTATACCCAATAAGCTGAAAATGAAATGGATTGATTAAAATTTGAATTAAAATACGTGCTTTTGAAATTGAAGAACTTTGTTAATGGCTATTTTATTGTATTTGTTCATATGAATATCGTTTTACATTTTCAACTAGTTTAACTTATTATTAATAACTATATTTTTATTAAATTATTGAGTGTAACTGACCTGAGTAAGTACTTTAAAGTACAATACATCAATAAAGAAATTTGAATTTAACTATTACATAATTAATGGCCAGTGACAGGGTATATCGCTTTTTGTCTGTTACTCTGCAAAAGGCTAAATATGAGAAAGATAGATATATTCAAAGAATATGTTAATGAATATGGGTGTTATAGTTTTTACTTATATAAAATGTACTTTTAGGCCATGAAGCCATAGATTTAATCGCTCAAGCCATCGATTTGCCAATATTCAAGAAGATAACTTTTGGGGTTTCAAAGAAGAGGGGCAAGACATACCATCCCTGTGAAAATGACGAAGTGGAAGATCTTTATTTGTTGCTCGAGGAAGTGAAGAAGGAAATCGAATTCGATGCTGTGTCTGTTGGAGCCATCTTGAGTGATTATCAAAGAGTTCGTGTCGAAAATGTGTAGGTATATTTCGTGTCAATAAATTATTGTTCTGTAAAAAAAAATGTCCAAGACTCTTGGCACAATATCTCGACTAACATCGACCTTCACTGATCTGTTCTCCCAATAAAAGGTTTTTGTATTAAAATCTCAAGATACAACCGGCCGACATCCCTTTTTGGTTGTACACCCGGTACAAATGGCGATTTTGAATTTAAAGAAGTATTCCTACAGAAAATGTATACTCCGAATAAAGGACGGTGTATGCAGTTTAAAACAGTTTTTTATTCCTCCGAACTATCCCACCACAGAAACGTCTCTTTATAAATCCACCCGTGGCGGCGGACCATAAATTTCAATACACAAATGGTCAATTTTCACGCTTATATAGTCGGATCTCTTATCGTGCGGGTCATACGATTCAAGAAAGACATACTCTCAGTTTTTGTTTTCTTTACTTGCGTTTAATTTTACCCTCTAAATAAAATACGTAAGATGAATAAGACAGACTTATTCCATTTTGACATGAAAGAAAAGGATATGTATTTACTTTCCAGCGATTCTAAAAAAGCTTATAATAGCACCAGCTACGTTTTATTTTAAATATGCCAGTTTTGTGACTTTGACAGTTTGTGACAAAATGAAACAATTTTCTGGGTTTTTGCATCCCCAATCAAAAAAAATGGTACTTAATCTGGTAAACTATTTCGAAAATGAAAGAAAAAGTGGAAATTCGCCAACCAATATTCAGGAAACAGTAGCCAAAGCACTGGGAATTAGTTTAAGGACTGTGCAGAAAATTGTGCATGCAACAAAACATAACATAATACCCTAGAATACTAAAAAGTGTAAACGAAGAAAGCCAAAGACTGAGGATGTAAGCGAAAATATTAAAATTGGAGTTCGAAATGTGATTTACGATTTATACAAATCAAAAACCAATGTAACTCTTCCAGTTTTACAAAAAACATTAAAAATTCGGGGTGTTTTGGAAATTGGACTTGAAGCGTTATCAAAATTATTAACAAATTTAGGATTTCGGTATAAAAAAGACTGTAACCGAAGATTTTTATGTGAGCAGCCACAGATAGTGAGTCAGCGTGTTCAATTATTAAAAAAATATACGGAAAATTACAAATCGAAACTTAGAAAAGTGGTATTTTTAGACGAAACGTGGATATTTTCGAATGGAAGTGGTTCAAAATATTGGCAAGATGAGTCTGTAAAAAGTGTTATCGAAATAGTTTATCAGACTAAATGCCATTGTATTTTTAGGTTTTAGTAGTAAAATTGTTAAAATAAATTGCACTGTTTATTATTGTCGTTTTTAATTAAAGGGTACAGTAGGTTTATAATTAACGATTATATAATTTTTTTTAACTTTTTCAGCTCCCCTGTACATAATTTTTACAAAACTAATAATATTAGGTATTTGTGGCTATCTTTGCGATAGCTAAAACAATGAAACTATTTTTCCTTCCTTCGGTATATTTGTAAATAATCTCACAGCATTTTGATAGCCTCTGTGTTGTCTGATTTGACGCATATGATCAGTGACCTTTGGACCCGCACGTTATGACCAGATCTGACTATAGCAAAGCAACATTTAAAAATATTTTTTTGTTTTCATATCCGAATTTGCGAATCCAAATATAATAAATTATTTCCAGAACACCCTGTGTAAACCAGAAAGTTGTCTAAAGTAGTGTCAATAAATCCAAAGCGGTAATATTTATTGGGAATGTTTTTTAAATAGCTTTTTTCTTCGATTTTATTGATTCGAATTTACTTCCAGATGTCTTAGGCTAAAGCTAACCCCCCTGGCTTACCTGTGGCAACGAAATCAGGAAGAACTCCTGGACGAAATGATAAAGTGCGAAGTCGACGCCATCGTCATCAAAGTCGCGTCCTTGGGCTTAGAACCGAAAAAGCACCTTGGACGTAGCTTAAGTCTGATGCAACCTCATCTATTGGCAATGCACGAGAAATACGGCCTTAATGTGTGCGGGGAGGGAGGAGAATATGAGACTCTGACATTGGACTGTCCTTTGTTTAAAAGTAGAATAGTGGTGTAAGTATACTTTTCACAACATGTTGTACATATGGCCAAAAATTGTATACATTTCTTATAAAGCTTTTTGGAGTTACGGTCTCTTTATGTCTAGACATTTATTACAGGTATGCTGTGTCGACCTCTACAACTAGAGTAGTTAGAACCAAAAAAAAATTCGTTACAGTGTCTGTTTGAAGGTTGGAGACAATGATAGAGGAGTTTTGGACTTGCCTTGTCTTTATTTGTTTTACATCACAACGTTTCAACTGGTAAGTATCTCCAGTCGTCTTCAGGTGAATACTAAATAAGTAAAGTAACTACAGTTCTATTTATACTAGCTAGATGCACTAGAGATACGTACCAGTAGAAACGTTGTGATGTAAAACAAATAAAGACAATGCAAGTCCAAAACTCTTCTATCTTTCAAACCTTTTACAATCTCTAGCTAATTAAATTTTGCAAAAATTCGGTGAATTCATCATAATATCACTAAATTGCAGTTGAGGATCTGGACTATCTGCGCGATTAACATTTCATTTGAGCTCATTTTACATAAAAAACTTGTCAGTTACCTAATTGTGACAGAGTTTTCCTGAAGACTAAACGAGATGTTTAATTATGTATCTTTCTTTCTTACACGAGGTTGTTGTCTTGGTACATCTCTCACAGAGCCCAATTTACGATAACGTGCCACAATTTTGCTAATAGTTCCTTGCGAAATTGATGGTAACTCAAGGCGCTGTTCTTAAAATAGCAGCTTCTGCTTAAGTCCACAGTCTATCGTCACTAGTATTTAAATTATATGCGATTCAATTAAATAAAAAATTTAGGAGTATGCTCAACTAGACCTGACACAATAAGCAAATAATATAATACTCGGAATTGACGTCGGGAGCTCAATTCTCGAGTTATGACGACATTTTTCGAATGCGACATTCTGAAGCGAGATTCCAGAAGCGCGTCCGACAAACGATCGTAAACGCGCTCCTAGTGAAGTCCGAACCATGCAAGTAAAATCTTACCAGTGTGGAATAACCTGCCGGCTCACGCTATCCCCGAGTTATTATTTATCTGGCAATGCGATCGTGCTCTGCGAGTTTCTTGAAGCACTCGCGCAGTACTCCGCTTTCCCCGTGTCAATCTACAAAATTAAGCCGTGAATTATTTGGAAAGTTCGCTGCATTTCGTGCAGCGCGAGTGCGGTATTGGATAGGGTTGTTTGTTTTGTTACACAGGGACGCCAAATGCAATGGGTTCCCTGGGGCACAGGTAGACAATGACAGGCTGTTTCGTTAAAGTAGTGCATCTATCTTTTGCATTAAGTACACAGGGACGCCAAATGCAATGGGTTCCCTGGGGCACAGGTAGACAATGACAGGCTGTTTCGTTAAAGTAGTGCATACAGGGACGCCAAATGCAATGGGTTCCCTGGGGCACAGGTAGACAATGACAGGCTGTTTCGTTAAAGTAGTGCATACAGGGACGCCAAATGCAATGGGTTCCCTGGGGCACAGGTAGACAATGACAGGCTGTTTCGTTCTTATTCTTTTCTAATAAGAACGTAACAGCCTGTCATTGTCTACCTGTCCATGCACTACTTTGTCCGCCTGCCGCTAAATAACCTCTTCTATATGCTTTATACTGTTTTCCCTGCATACATTAAATGGCGCACTACCTTTTTAAACATTTGAATAAGAAACAATCTACAAGGAGAAACGTTGAAAAAGACTAGAAAATTATGAGAAATCGTGGTAACAGCTGTCTCCCTGCTATCTATTGAAAAACAGTTTTCATTTCTTGCCATTCTTTCGAGTTAGGCATTTTACCTTTTCGTTCGCTATTATTTGATGACGAAACGTTAAAATGTAAAAGGAAAATAGGCAAAAGTGTGTAATGGATATACAAAGCTAATTCTATTGATTCAATTTAGAATTAGCATCAACTTTTTTGCAATTTAGAATTGAATTTTTCATAGCGGTGTCAGCTGGCGCATAAACTTTTAAATCGCACCAATCGATGAAGCACATGGTAGATAGATAGAAACCATTGATAATTTTATTAAAATTATTTTTAGAGAAAATTCAATAATTGTTATGCATCAAATCGATCCAATAGCCCCTGTGGGGTACTTGAAGTTAAATACTCTTAAGCTAGAATTCAAGCTTCCAGCGCTGGATTTACCAAGTAGATTGAGAGGCCTACCCTTAAAAGACAGCTACGGTTATGTTGTAGACAATAACGATGATTTTCTTGAAATAGACAACGAAGAACAAGGTAAGAACACGATTTTTGCGCTGATATTTGAAAGTATTTCTGATTGTAATTTCCTCGCTTAAATTTTTCCGTAAGATAATACGTGCACAAATTACTGTATAAAACAATATTTTTAGTTGACTATGCAAAATGGTCTCTCGTGTTTTTCCAACGACGAGAAAGCACAGATAGACCCCGCATCTCATCCTATAATTTGTATTTTATACAGGGTGCGCCAAACTCAGTGGCCTATTAGAAATATTTAGAAAACGACAAAAGATATGTTTTTGAAAATTTGAGTGTGTTCATAAGAGCTAGTGTTCTAGCGTTAAAAAAATTTTGAAAGGGGCGGTGTTACCAGATCATCTTGAAACTCCTAGAAACTTTGGAATTTTAAATGAGACACCCTGTATATTATTTTACTTTTTGTTTCTGCTTAATAACACAAACATTTTTTGTATATAATAATCTATGCCTATCTCTTATAGTTTTTGAGATATTAATTAATTAGTCATTTTTTGGGGCCAAAACATGCTAACCAGAAAATCAAATATTTTTGTGATTAAGGCACCTAGAAAGTTAAAATTTTTACAGAGGGTTCTTATAGCATGGCCATTTAGGAATTTTGATGATTTATGAAAATATTTTTACACAGAGCGTCACAAAAAAACGTAATCTTCGTAATATAAATAAATGCAAAATTCTCAACTTTTTTAAATGGAACACCCTGTATTTTATTTTCTTAACAAAATCTAGTTTATATTTCCTACCAATAAGTATAACATGTTCCTATACCTATCTCTAACAAATTCGAACTTACAAGGGGTTTAAAAAAATTAATAACTTAATTAAAAGGTTTAAACATATTTAATAGTAGGCTTTGGCAGAATTTGTTCGGAAACAAAGGAAAGAGAAAAAATGTCAACCGAGATGAGATGTCAACTTAATTTCCTATATTATCTTATATTTAAAAAATTATTCGTTCTATGGATTTATACGTCACACATTCACATTATTATACTGCAACATATTTCGTTCTATTTTTCTAAACTTTTTTGCTGTCATTGGGGATGAATTGGAATACAATTCATTAAATCGTCTACATGTTCTTAATACAATTTTATTACACTCTCCATGTATAAAAAGTAAATTCAAAATTTCTGCGTTTGAATAAGAAATATTGGCCATTTTAGTCAATAATTTAAAAACACAGATTATAGACAAAACCAATTAAGTTGACATTTTTTCTTTTTCATTTGTTTCAGAACAAATTCTGCCAAAGCCTACTATTAAATGTGTTTAAACCTTTTTATTAAGTTATTAATTTTTTTAAACCCCTTGTAAGTTCGAATTGGTTAGAGATAGGTATAGGAACATGTTATACTTATTGGTAGGAAATATAAACTAGATTTTGTTAAGAAAATAAAATACAGGGTGTTCCATTTAAAAAAGTTGAGAATTTTGCATTTATTTATATTACGAAGATTACGTTTTTTTGTGACGCTCTATGTAAAAATATTTTCATATATCATCAAAATTCCTAAATGGCCATGCTATAAGAACCCTCTGTAAAAATTTTAACTTTCTAGGTGCCTTAATCACAAAAATATTTGATTTTCTGGTTAGCATGTTTTGGCCCCAAAAAATGACTAATTAATTAATATCTCAAAAACTATAAGAGATAGGCATAGATTATTATATACAAAAAATGTTTGTGTTATTAAGCAGAAACAAAAAGTAAAATAATATACAGGATGTCTCATTTAAAATTCCAAAGTTGCTAGGAGTTTCAAGATGATCTGGCAACACCGCTCCTTTCAAAATATTTTTAAACGCTAGAACACTAGCTCTCATGAACACACTCAAATTTTCAAAAACATATCTTTTGTCGTTTTCTAAATATTTCTAATAGGCCACTGAGTTTGGCGCACCCTGTATAGAGCAAGACATATCATACCTTTAAAGTATTTAAAAAATGTTACTTTAATTTATTCTAAATTACAATATCTGATTTCAATTTGGGGTTCTGCTAATTACAGTACTTTGAGCCCTTAAAAAAATATAAACAAAATTATTAAATGCATTTATAATTTACCTTTCTTAGAACCCACTGAAAATTTGTTTAAACCCAATGGATATTATTAATCTTTATAAAGTTAAAATGTGTACAATTAATACACTCCATAAACATTTAGAGAAAGCATTCAAATATTACACTGACATTATATATCAATTCATTACATCAACATAATGCACCTAAAAATAATGAACTCGTTCTTCAGTAAAGAGTAATTTTGAAAAAAGATCAATTTTATATAATGGAATAGTTATATACACGGTGATTCCTAAGTTGATACTTCTCTTTTAGCGGTGTATAGAAGGCATTAAAATAAACAACATTTTCAAATGCCTTTTTTTCAAAAACTCAAAAATAAGGTACTTATATTCATTTCTTACACTATGGATCAAACACGGTTCTGCCTAACTTGCCCGTTGAATAACATTAAGAACATTTCTGGGTGTAGAATGAGCCCGCAAGAGAAAGCGTTCTGCGTATAATCTCGAAGCAGCAGCCGCACTTTGACGACACTCGCCGTAAATTAGCACCATATCTACTTGTTCATTGTTTTCAAATTTTACCATTTTCACGTGTGAACTTGCTTCAGGAAAACACACCGCAGCGGAATGCCAAATAACTCACCATCGACCCGTAAATTGCCTGACTAATAAGAGATAAGACAAACATAAAGTATAGCAGGCTACATTTTGATGACCAGGCCCGCACTTAGATTTTTTACTTCTGTGTCTTGCCTATTTTTTAATTGGAATAAATAAAAACATGAAGTCTTTCTCCACTGGTTTATTAAGTAGAAAAGTTAAAAAGTGGTAGATATTCTACGTTTCGGGTGTAGTAACACCCATCATCAGAAATAAAAAATAAAGAGAAAATAGTTATAAGTGAGAGGAACAAAGTTAAATGGTGAATGGTAGTGAACATCGATGGAGCTCTCATCGAGCCATTTGTGTCAAGTGACGAATCACTGGGTCAAGTTCAAATTCTTTTTCTTTTTGACCTCGTGTCGAATAAAGTCTAACAAAAGAACTCCTGTTCTCTAGTCCTTTTTCTAAGTTTTACTAAAAATTTTTTTAAAAATTTTCTATTAGCTTGGTTCTAGCCATGCTGAAATTAACACCCACCGGGGTTCCAGTCCGTTTATTCGGACTTGTTCCCCTAATTCCCTTTATTGTTATGAACTAAGATTCATACAGTTCAATAATTGGTACCTACCTCTAAATTTATTTTTCTATAAAAAAGGTTAAATAAACAACCTTTCTTTCTCCCCATGGTTTCCGGGATGAAAGTTCTTGACCTGTGAATCTCCATTTTTCTTATATTTTCCTCTTTGCCCAAACGGGCCCCCTCTTACCACTGTTACCTGTTGCCCATGGTCAGTGTTAAGACTTAAGCATACCAATCTTTAATCATTAACCCATTTCTCAATATTTGATCTTCCATGGCTCGATGAGAGCTCTATCGATGTTCACTACCATTCACCATTTAACTTTGTTCCTCTCACTTATAACTATTTTCTCTTTATTTTTTATTCCGGATGATGGGTGTTACTACACCCGGAACATGTAGAATATCTACCACTTTTTAACTTTTCTACTTAATAAACCAGTGGAGAAAGACTTCATGTTTTTATTTATTCCTATAAATAAACTCCACTTTAAGAATGGACTACTTCTTCAAAAATATTTTTTAATTGTTGGAAAAAAGGTATTTGAAAATGTTGTTTATTTTAATGCCTTCTATACATAGCTAAAAAACAAGTATCAACTTAGGAATCACCCTGTATAATAATTTACCAAAAAAGATTACAGACATGAAAAGCTTAGAAAATTTTAAGAAACCTGTAAAAAAGTTTTTCCGGAAAATTAAATTTACACTAAGTACTTAAGTATTTCATTTTTGATTTCTATTAATAATTTTTAAACTTATTATTTGTTAAAAAATACTTACTGCTAGATATGTATGTTAGTTTAATATTCCCTGTTATAAACATCATAGTTGATTGGGAGTAAAGAATTATAATTTAAAAAATATCTATATATTTTTCTTATAGATACCGAAAATACTGAACCCCAAGTTGAAAACGAAGTACCTGATAATTTTAAGTATGTTCAAAGTCAGGAGCCGAACTGCGGCCTGAGTAAGGAAGGATGGCTGTGGATGGGCGGCATCCAGGGCGAATCGAACGATCCCGGCGGGGCTCTGGAAGAGGCCATCAGTAAAATAAAGTGTAGGTATGCATTGGAGTACATTCTCTGCCGCACAAATCTAAAAGGATTTCAAGTCCATTGGAACACGCGCCAAACGCTTACAAGCGAAGATAACAAAATAACGGTCGGAATTTCTATTATAATGGGTTTTTTCACTAATTTTTGATATTGAATGTAGTATTTTTTCTTTTTGATATTTTTAAGCCATTACAGAAAATAAATAAATACAAATTATTAAAACAACAACGTGGATTTTATCAAATCTACGTCATGAAAACGACAACGTTGCTAAAGTTATATAAATGACGTGAGTCTAAAAAGTAATCGACTAGAAATTCTTCAAACCGGATTTACGCCAGAAAAATAAAATAATCACCATATTATTTCACAAGTGTTATCCACAGTATGAGGCGGACAGAGTTTCGAAGGGGAGAAATAGACAAAAAAACTGAATGATAAGAAAGTCATTGTTTATGAAAGTTTTTGCTTGTAAAATAAACTAGATTCGCGGTAAGAAAATTGTATTTTTTTACGAAAACGTCATTTTGCGTAACTGAGTATATCATGAAGGATAGAATAATTTTGGACTTGCATTGTCTTTATTTATCATAACGTTTCAACTGGTAAGTATCTCCAGTGTATCTTCAGATGAATACTAAATAAGTACAGTATTTACACACAACACTGACAACAGAAATAGAAAAACTTCGAACCTATTTTATTTGTTGGGGCTTCGACGTTTGTTGCTAGTTTTTAAATTAATTTACTTTTATATTATATAAAAATATGTCCAAACAAGAGATTTACATCCTTTTTAGAGGCAGAGTCGCAGCTTGTCAGAGGAAAACAATGGTTTGTTTTATGTCTGTCCAGTATTTTTAAACCTGGGTACATTATCAAATAAATAAAAATAACAATTATTTTAAAGAAAAGTAAATCAAATTTCTCAATAATTATGATGTAAACCAATAGTCTGGCCAGACACTCATTCTCACTAGCAAATTTTTATGTGACTTGTATCAAATCAAAATCAAATCAAAAAATATTTTATTTTACCATTTTTGATAAAAAATATATAATATTTATAAATATATTTATATATACATATAATAAAAACAGTTTTAATGATGAAAAATACTATTTATCGCACCGGCTTTTTTTAATTTGATAATAGTGAAAGAGCCCATTGATAGTTCATAGTTAGTAACCAAATAATTATTTTTCAGCACCGCTTGGTAGGTGCTTATTTAACTTGGCCGCCATGAAGGTAACCGTTTATTTCTATTTTCATTTTTTGGTAACATGTACTTCAGTCCTTTTAGAATATATGTGGTAGTATTGTTTATTTTGGTAAAAATATACAATAATTATTTATTTATCAATTGATATAAAATAACGTGTCCTGACCACATATGTAAATATATTCAATATATTGCTAATAGCCGTGTGACCCAAATCGAGGACTAAAACGGGAGGCAGTATTTGCACAGTTTACACCATTTTGTGAATCCTGTAAATATTAAACAGGGCCGGTAGAGGAGGGTTAGAAATTACACGGCACGGAAATGACACTATATCTATCGCAATGGTTTATAAAGACTCTTTAATAGTTGATCTAACTAATTTTTTTCAATAACAACATTACACCTAAAAATACCAGAAAAATGCACAAAAATAATGAACGATCCATTTCTGTTCTCATCGATGCATCAACTGGTTAAAATGCGTTGCTTATACTACATATTGCGCACGCAACCCGAACACGAGCTACATAGGAGACTTATGGAGGGCACCCATTGAAAGAAAGAACTGTTTATTTGACTACGTTTTGTTAAATTACAATTTTAGCAAGTCAATTGTAAACTACAAACAATTTTAACGAAATATACCTGTTAGCAATATTACATAACTTTAAAACATTATATATACATACACCTATAAAAACAGTTACAATATAGCGTCCCTATTTAATTTTAAAAATGATTTATATTCATTCACACTGTAAAATGCTTGTTTGACTAAAAAGTCCTTTATTTTTAATTTAAAATATTTAAAATTTAATAATTTAATTTTCTTTTTGACAGTTCAAGTCTAAATCTGGTGGGTCTAATAAGCTCAGCCGATCTTGTGCAATATTCATGGACATTTAAATTACTCTGCAATTCATTTTTTTTGTATGAATCTCTAAAAGTTTATTCAAAATGTACATGCATGGTAGTGTTAGTATTTTTAAATCTTTAAAAAGAGGTTTACAATGCTCTCTATAATGCGCTTGAACAATAGTTCTTAATGCTTTCCTTTGTAACCTAAATACTTTGAACGACTTTGAAGAATTACCCCAAATATGAACTCCATACGATACACGGGAGTTAAAAAGAGAATAACATACCGGTAAAAGGGTAGCTTTATCCAAAATTAATCTTAATCTTCTAAGCGTAAAAATTGCAGAAGCTAATTTTGCAGAAATTGCATCAATATGAGGTCCCCAATTTAACCCTCCATCCAGAGTTATGCCTAACAGTTTTACCGTTTTATCATTTTTATATTCCGCCCTAGTGGAGAACATAATTTCTTGTGTTTTATCTATATTAAGCCTTAAGTTATTTTGAGAAAACCAAGTGCCTGCAGCTTGGTTTAAATTTGCCTTTTCTTCTGCCAAATTTAAATGGTCGTCACCACTACAGCTGTAGAAAGTATCATCACAATAACATACACAATCATATGGTTTCAAAAAATTAAACAAATCGTTAATATATAAAGAGCAAAGGACCTAATATGGAACCTTGTGAAATCCCACTAGTTACCTGTAATAAAGGCGATTCCCTACCTTTAATCACCACTTTCTGCTGTCTACCGGATAAATACGATGCCAATAGTTGTAAACCACTACCCCTAACCTCATACCTACTTAGCTTTTTCACCAATAATTTGTGAGATATGCAGTCAAAGCCCTTACTTAAATCGCATAACGTTAGACCACAGCAAGACCAGCCCGGACGGCGAATTTTAATATGCGCGTAATCAAATGAAGTAGCGCCCACTGAATTGGAACCGGTCAGCGCAACGTGGCACGCACAGGCTAGCGACGCAGACGATTGGTATTCTTGAAGGAGCAAATTTTTTTTTTGCTGCCTACCATTAACGATATATTGATTACAAATATGTGTACCTTACTCATTGAGAGTAGTTGAGTTGTGTTTTTCTACCATGCTCTAATACTTCACTCTCTAAAAATATTTTTACTCGTGTATTTTTTTAGCGATGCTCGATTCAAACAACCACACAGTCCAAGATATTTGTTCCGTCACGATGTATATAAGTGACATGTCCGAATTTTCCCACTTAAACGAAAAATATATTAAAATTTTTGACCATGTGAATCCGCCGAGTAGAGCATGCGTACAAGTTCCGTTACCCTGTCCGGTGTTGATTGAAGCACTGTCCTGGAAGAATGTTGAAAATTGTGTGATTGGTGACACGGATATGGAAAGGTAAGAATTTTTACTAAAAATTATTAGCTGATTACGTTTTTTTTTAATGGTTTTTTTTTAAATAGTTTTTTCTTCACTGGTTATTGAATCCAGAATTTATTGTCTTACCGTCTAACCAATTTCTAATTTATTAAAACAAAAAGTTCTAAAGCATCTAATCTGGAAAAATTCCAGGGTACCGCTTTTTCCCGAGGAGATTATTTTAATGTTTATTATAAAATGTATTAACTTAATTTTTTTTTTTTGAAAATTTTGCTAATTCATGATTACTGATTTCTAGCAAAAATAGAGAAAACCGTACAACTAAAAATGAACGGCTCTGACTTATAATCTAAAATTTGAGTATTTTATATTGCGTTAGGCAAATTTTACATAATTCCAAGGGCGCTGACAATAGTAGTTTGTTCAACAAGAGTGGATATGATGTCATATCGCATGATGAAGTAAATTGCGCACGACGTCATTTGCCGAATGCTTAAATTTCCGAGCATGATATAGACATTCCACACACATTTTTAAAAAGTATTATAAATTAAGAAAGATAATGAACAACAACTAAGGATCCACCATCTAAGGACGATTTACCAGTTGTTTATCTATTTTTGTTGCATATAATAAAAGTTTTAAGGTCGATTGGGGCTCTGATGTAAATATCAGAGAATATTAGAAATATCTTAGTGGAAAATCATTTACATCGCAAGAAGCCAAAAATGGCAAGCACAAACTTTCATTTTAATAAAGCGTTAAGCATATAAATGTTATTATTGAAATCTTATAGCAATTGTACAAAAATGAGTAAAAAACTGGAGATTTTTAGAATAAGAAAGTAAGCCTTTTAACATTTAACAAAATAAAGTAGAGTTTAGCGTTCGTATTAGTAAATAGAAAGAAAGTTTTTATCGGCAGGCGGACAAAGTAGTGCGTCTATATTTTGCATTAAAGTACACAGGGACGCCAAAGGTAATGGGTTACCTGGGGCACAGGTAGACAATGACAGGCTGTTTCGTCCTTGTTAGGACTCATCAGAAAGCCATAACCCGTAA
The DNA here is from genome assembly GCA_935413205.1 of Polydrusus cervinus. NCBI lineage: Eukaryota > Metazoa > Arthropoda > Insecta > Coleoptera > Curculionidae > Polydrusus > Polydrusus cervinus. Next base: position 53,908,841 of record OW284514.1, read on the forward strand.
ACAACTCCCAGTACAGCGAGAATATTCTTTTAAGACATTTTTAAGAATAAAAATGTGATGAAAACCTAGTAACGCCATCAGTAGGAAGGAATCAACTCAATGCAATAGATAGCCATTAAACGTAAAAACATAGAACTAATAAACCAAGTACGGTGGCGGGTTCTGTGTTTTCACGTTTGATGGCTATCTTTTGCATTGAGTTGATTCCTACTGATGGCGTTTTTATTCTATAAAATGTCTTGAAAGAATATTCTCGCTGTACTGGGCGTTGCTTACGGGTTTTTAACTTCTGATGAGTCCTAACAAGGACGAAACAGACTATCATTGTCTACCTGTGCCCCAGGGAACGCATTACCTTTGGCGTTCCTGTGTACTTTAATGCAAAATATAGACGCACTACTTTGTCCTCCGGGCGATAAAAACATTATTTTCTGTTAAACAAAATATCACACTACAGATCTGAAGCTAAGCCGGAAAATTACAATGGAGAATTAAAAAATTTCCAATTTTCAGAAAAAACTATTCAAATAAAATTTAGTAAATAAATGTGTATAATAATTATCATTAAACATCCGGATAAAAGAAAGCCGACACAATGTAATTTAAAAAGGACAATTAACCAATAATATAATAATTATTATTATTTAATGGCTTCAAACGCAAAACCACAAGTATTTATATCACATTCAAGGCATACATGGCGAAGTTTCTAACTGAACATTTTTTGTTAATTTCACACACAGTTTCTTTTTAGACATACGCTGCATGTTCAGAGCATATCCCACTGGGCCCCTTGCAATATCGGGCCCTACAGCCAGGCTACCAAAATAGGAGATTTCATCCATCTGGCTGGACAGATCGGATTAATTCCTGGCAATTTGCAGTTGGTCGCCGGCGGAATAAAGGCTCAGTGTAAGCTTGTCGTCAAGCACATTGATAGGGTGCTGCAAGCCGTCGATAGTAATGTAAACGTGAGGGATGTTGTGCAGGTGTGTATTTAATTAGTCACAGTCAGTAGCAGTGCGGGCTCGTGGCTTATTTAAATGGGGAGGCAAAATGAAGCACTTTGATGGAAAAGCGCCGCAGGGGAAAATTTTTCGGAGCCACGCCCATAATTCGTCAATAATTCACTTAATTATAGGTACTATCCATCGACTTTAAAAAAAACATGGACCCGGTATTTCTATTCTCTTTGTACATGTCAGCTTGACGCCTGTTATTTACGAAAATAAATAAAGAAACTTCTACATGTAGAATCTCTATTTTTTTTTATATTCAGTCTGTCTCTCTTGTCATTCTAACAGCTGATAAATTTGATGTTTCGTTTATGCAAAATATACAATCGACGGACGTGACTCAATAGTTCACAGACTAAATTTAGGAAAGTAAACAGTTCCGTGATCCTCTAAAAATTGCGTTTTCTTATTATGCGACTTTATATAAAAACGTGGGAAATAAAATGTTACGCATTAGTCAATTTAAGGCCCTAAACAATGTTTCAAATTTCTTCGTTATTTCTATACGAAATAAAAAAGTCGTTAATAACAATCGGCAACCAAGTTGTTCGTAGTTTGCAGCCATAACATCGTTACCTAAACATTTTTAAATCCCGGTTGAACTTCCCTTCTTTCCGGCCAAATTCTCGTCATATAATGTTTATTCACGCCACGACTGTCCGACAAACAAAGAAAACAGCAATATTTTGTAAATCTTCCCTGAAGTCCCGCTAAAATTGCTATAACTTTTAAATCCCCACATATCTTCGGAGCTACCTGATGATTTGTTATTATCTCCATTGTCTCTCAAAACAGTATCTTGCCAATCTAAACACTCAGTCGGTACTGATAGATCTGAATCGTGAAGAATAGGTCTTATAGAGAAAGGCAAATTTAGATCTTGAGCTTTTCTTTTTTGGAATAATTAACCTTTAGTCTTTGTTATGCAAAAATAGCAATCTTCAAAATAATTGGTGGGTTTTCGCCACAGCATTGGAACTGCAAAAGGCATATTTGTTCTATTTTCTTTCATTTCTAATTTACCGCACACTTTATACACACTATGTCGAGTTGCTTTTTTCACTCAAAAATACTTGGATTTAACACAGAAACACTGAAAACGAACAAATATGTGACAGTGGCAGCTGTAAATCAGCTACTGATAAACGTCAAACATGTATGAAAGATAGGCGTCCCGAAAAGGGCTTAGTAGAAAATACGTTCTGAACGCTTGAACGCAACTTGACGTCGTTGTCTAATTAGCATAAAACGACAAAAGTAAATTATACTAATTTTCCGAATTCCCCGTGTGTTTTTCTGAAAAGTTGTTTACAATGGAGCTAATAATGGGCATTATTTGTGCTTTACAGACTGTGGCCCAACTACATATCCCCCTTTGGTTTAATATCCTTGGTACTATCAAATTTCGTAAATTAAATTAGTTTCGCAAGTTCTTTTTATAGGTATTGATGATGTTTTAAAACAATATAATTAAATAATTTTTAAGGGCCCGAAAGGGGTATTAGATACATATTATTATATTGATTAAAAAAATATTGTTAAAATTTGAGTTAAACTTGCGAAACAAAGTGACTCCTTGTAATAATTACCGTGATTAACTGCTTCGTTTTTTTAATCGTGACCCCGGAAAGCCGCCAAATTTTGGGAAGCTAAAAATATTGTGGTTAATGGCAATTATTTTAGAGAAGGTAGGTAGGCAAAATATTTTTCTTACAACGAAACCGATTATTTATTAGGATAATAAAAATACCTCTACTTGGTCAATAAAATATTTTATCTAGGTAGGTATGCATTAAAAATATATTATTGTTCAGCAAACCCAACGGGAAGGTGTAGAGTTTCCATTAAATTATTTTATGGCCAAGAATGTTGCTCAAATCTGTCCATAATAGTTCTCAAAAAAAATGTTAGAGGCACAATTTGTAATAACACATTTTTTGATTTTACTCCGCAAAAATAAATCATACTGTATAATTATGATACCATATTCGAAAAGTAGATGAAATTTGCTAGAAAAAAATATTAAAACCGCAGCTCGATAACTCCTTTCGTTTCAGCGTTATCGCCAATAGAATAATTTTTAAAACTTTCAATATTATATATTTTTGAGAAAAAAAGTGGGACGCCACTGATATTTTTCCATGTGGATGTTATTTCTGATTAGCCTGGTCAATTCTGCATAAAAATGGTCTCTTGCGTTTTTCTTCTCAGGCACACCGTTCTTAATTAAAATAATTAAATTAAATTAGCTCTACTATTTATTATTATTAACATTGATAATGAAAAATTTTGTTTTATAAAAATTATTAATAGGCAAGCTTCCGCCCGTCTAATATATAAAGCATATGGGAAACTTTTTAATTATTAACTTTACGAAAAAAAGTTATTCTTCATAAAAAGTTCTGCATGGTCCAAAACCTAAAATGCAACCATCAGATGTTAAATTTTTCAGTCGTATACAAGGTTTGTTAAAAAATATGAATTTTGCCCTAGAGTAAAGTACCTTTATTTTTGCCAATATCGAAAACTATAATTATAAAAAGTTGTTTGGTATGAAAAATTATGTTCTAATATGCAATTACACTAAAAATTTTTTTTTTATTTTTACAAATTTATCGGTAATTTGAGAAAACATTTATTTGTAAAAAAAAAAATATTTTCTAGTGTAATTGCATATTGGAAAATAGTTTTTCATACCGAACAACTTTTCATAATTACAGTTTTCGATATTGTCAAAAATAAAGGTACTTACTTGAGCAAAATTCATATTTTTTGACAAACCTCGTATACGACTGAAAAAATTTAACATGTGATGGTTGCATTTTAAGCTTTGGACCATGCAGAACTTTTTATGAAGAATAACTTTTTTTCGTAAAGTTAATAATAAAAAAAGTTTCCCATATGTCGCCAACTTCGTCGTAGACTCACTGTATACATAATGTCAACTAGAACTTTTCAGAAAACTACTGAACTTTCTTAAAACTTTGGGATTTTATATTTTTAGATGGGCCCTTTCTTTGCCCAAAATATTGACTTTTTCCTGTCATTAGTAGTTGTCAACTTTGTCTAAACGTATTTAATATAATAAGCCAAACGTCTAAACTGAATGGTTTTTGAGATATTAGCACTTAAAAAAATTACATTTTTGGTACTTTGACAGACTGTTTCTACTTAACGGCGCATCTTAAAAAAAAATCTCTTTAAATTCCCATGTTAACGTTTTATTTTTTACTTAAAAAAATTATCCCACACAAAATGCCGCAACTTTGCCATCATTTGACCAACGTATCCCCCATTTTTCATAGACTTCTACCGTTCCATCCACCGTCAAACACCCTGTATAGTATTGTTTGTAGAAAGATATAGATCGATTTTTTTTACTAATATCATAATTTTTTTTAATATAATAAAAAGTATTTTGACCAACATAAGTTGCAAATCTTTTTTTATTGAATTTGGGAATGGAATTTTATTTTAACTTAATAAATGATTACATGTAATTTTAAACCATTTTTAGGGAATTTGCTACGTGGCACACAGTTCATACATCGAGCCAGCAAGAAAACACTGGGAAGCGAGAACCAACAACGCCATTGTAGAGTACGTCGTCGTCACTGGACTGCCAAGAGGTGCCTTAATAGAGTGGCACGTATGGGCCCATAGACACAATAATCAATTCGAATGTAAGTTTATTTAAGTATAGTTATTAATTTAAGATTATTTTTTCCTGGTTCAGAAGAAATAAGAACCAGTGCGCGAATAAGTGGTTTCTCACACTTGTACGTGAAAATACTTTTTCCTACGACCACCTATGAAAATGAGAAAAGAAGCACGGTTAATTTGGCTAGAAAGCGCCGTATATCACACGCGTGTTGATAAAAAATATTTCAACACTAAATATTTCAACACTAGTGTTGAAATATCAAGACACACTATTTAATTGAAACATATGGTGCCAATTTGACAGATCACCCATATTTATTAAAAAGAACAAATTTTAAAAAACAGTAATTGTAATGTGTTTAACTTATTTATCATGTGTTTTTCGAGTGATTCACAATTAGCGTGTGAAAATACACCATCTGAAATTATAAAAAATGTTAATAATATGCTGGAAAATTTATTACCAGAAAAAACAAATCGCGCTGAGAAGAGTGTCATGTATTAAACAACAAATCTTTATCGGTAGCGATAGCGTAGAGAATAGAGCTCTAGCCTACAGATCGCAATATCACAGGTTCAAATCCCATCAGGTGTATTTTACGTTTTTTTATAAAAACATTAAATAATTTATAGAATTATTTTGAATTGAAATCTTCCTTGTTGGATGGATTTTTTCAATTTATGTATAATGCATATTTCCTTGATTAAATTTAAAAATTTTCATTCTGGTTAATCTAGAAGTCAATCCAGGATTAGTTCTTCCTATGAGATAAAATATGAAAAAGTTAAACTACAAATAAAGGAAAAGCCTATTGACAAACTATGAAACCAGATATTAAGTGGAACATAATCCTAAGTATGCTAATTTCAACACTGGTGTTGATATTTTTTTTTCAACTTGTGTTGAAACATTTTTTTCGCAAATCGAAGGCTTTTTTAATAATTCTTTGTGGTCGTAGGAACAATAGTGTATATTAATCGTGTGAAAGTGATTATTCTAAAACTCGGAGAATTTCCGCACTCGGCTGACGCCTTGTGCTAAATATCTCCTGGTTTAAAAAGTATCACTTTTATCACTTGTTATGTAATATACTATATTGGGATAATGTAAAAAGCTCTAACAAGCATTAAGAGTAACACAACACACTAGACTATTTCATATACGCGCCGTTCCGAATGGTTAATTCATACAGTATGTGGGTTTTCCAACTATTTTCCTCTCATTTCAGAATAAAAGATAATTCAACAAGACTTTAGCCACTGCCGTAATTTTTAAAGCATACTTTTTAAAGTTCAAATGTATATAGAAAGAGAACTACAGGCCAATTACATTACTTCCGGTATTGGGAAAGCTTTATGAAAAGATTATTAGAAATAGACTACTGGAATGTATACAAAACAAGATTCCAAAATGCCAGTTTGGATTTAGAGAGGGCTGCTCCACAATCCACCCACTAACAATCCTATGCTCAAACGTACAAACAGCCAAACACCAAAACCTTAAAACAGCTGCTCTTCTCTTAGACATCAAAAAAGCATTTGACAGTGTCTGGCACGAGGGACTTATGTACAAACTACACCAGCTGGAGGTGCCCAAATACTTAATCTACATAATAAGGATATTCCTAAATGCGCGCACATTAAGGGTTAAAATTAATGTGTGTGTCCGAAGAATTTACCCCCGAACAAGGAGTGCCACAGGGTTCTCCACTCTCGCCGACCCTATACAATATATACTGCTACGATATGGGCGCGGACATGGACAACGACAAAAACTGTTACTTACTACAATTTGCAGACGATACAGGTATTATAGCTCACAAGAACTCCACTCGGAAAGCCACAGAAGAACTACAGGAGGCAGTATCAACAATGGAAGAATGGTTTAGAAAATGGAGAATAACACCAAACCCAAAAAAAAAACTCAACTCCTTCTCTTCAACCACAATATTACAAATCACTCGCCCCAGATACTACTAGGCAATCAACAAATCAAGCCAGATAAGACTGCAAAATACCTAGGAGTACAACTAGATGCTAAACTTAATTTTAACAAACACACCTCTGCCATTTAAAACAAAGTCAAAACTCGAGCTAAGTACTTTAGATCTCTGACTTTTAAGAATGAAGGTATTAACACCAAAACGGCAGCAAAAATATACAAGTCAATTTGCAGGCCACTTCTAGAGTATGGACACGTACTGCTGAGTAATGCCAGACCACCAGCCCTACAACACCTCAAAGTAGCAGAAACATCAGCTTTAAGAACCATGACAAAAATACGACACCCAGAAAACCCTCTTCACAACCCCAGCAACCGACTACTTTACCAAAAAACCAATATACAACCCATTGATCTAAGACTAACTGAATTAACTAGCAAATTCAAAGCCAAACCCGAAAATCTGAATCTCATCGAAGAACTGTGCCTAACAAGAGATAATCAAGAATCTAGATATAGATACCCAGAGCAAACCATATTGGAGATATTAAGGAACCATGCAGCTAGATAGCAAAACTATTAATCAAATTAATCTGACTTGTTTTAGTTTTTTTTTTGTTGCTCATCTTTATGAATTACAGTTAATAATTTTATATTTGCAAATACTATATACTGTTAATATTAAGAATTAATTAATGTACTGTGGCTGAAGGACTTCGGTCGATGGCCATTTGGGAAACCAATAAAGCACATAATAATAATAATAATAGAAAGAAATTTAGCGGCAAGCGAACAGAGTAGTGCGTCTATCTTTTGCATTAAAGTACACAGGAACAGGGCCGTCGGGCCCGGGGGCTGTGTGGCATCCCGGGCCCAAAAGGACCTGAAACTCAGGAAGTAGAAAATTTTCGGGTGCCACGCCCAAAAAACCCTTTTTTGGGCCATAAAAAAAATTGAAAATTAGAAAAAACATAATATTTTTAAAGAAACTTGTAGGGAGTTATACTAATACACTAATATAAATAATCTAAAACTCATAATAAAACTATGAAATAAGCAAAAAAATATTAAAAATAAGTTTTGTTTTTTTTTTGGCCCAGGCCACCCACACAAGTAACTTTTCAGCAACTGACTTGCATTAATTGTTTATGGACTGCCAGTTATTTCTAATTAAACTTAAATCGTCCATTAGGCTAGAAATATTTTTATATTTTTAACTTCCAAATCGATCGTTTAAGCTTTAAGATACCAATAATTAGTAACGTTTTTATTTTAATATATAATAATTTACGCATGTAATGTTTACAAAATAATTTTTTTTCAACAGAAATTTTATATTTTTACACAATTTATCGTATTGTTTAACTGAACCCGAGCCCTTAAAAGAGACGTGGGCCCGGAAAAATTTGTCGTCCCCCCCCCCCCCTGACTCCCTTATATTATTTTGTTTTGTTATAAGTGTGTTTAATAAAGTTGGTAAATATATCTTTATTGTATCAATTTGGCCTTTATAACTTATTTAGTTTTTATCCTAGGAGAAATTCATTATAAGCTTTTTTGTTTAAAATTTATAGCTTTAACAGATAAAAATATGAACGGCAGTAGAGTTTTGGACTTGCATTGTCTTTATTTGTTTAGAATCACAACGTTTCAACCGGTAAGCATCTCCAGTCGTCTTCAGGTGAATACTGAATAAGTACGGTAACTACAGCTCTATTTATACTAGGCAGGTGCTGTGACGCATGATTAGTGGGTGGGGTCATGCGTGTTGCTAGGTGATGATGCATAACTGGATGAGTCATGCTCAAGCATGACCCCACCCACTAATCATGCGTCACAGCACCTGCCTAGTATAAATAGAGCTGTAGTTACCGTACTTATTCAGTATTCACCTGAAGACGACTGGAGATGCCTACCGGTTGAAACGTTGTGATTCTAAACAAATAAAGACAATGCGAGTCCAAAACTCTACTGCCGTTCAAGAAACGTCATTGTCTCCAACCTTTAAACAGACACAAGATAAAAATATAATATACAGTGTTTTCCATTTAAAAAATTGCATCTTCTAACCTCAAAAACACAATGCTCTCTTTTTTTTTATTCTTGTATCTTAATGAGCTGTAAAAATACTACTAGTTTGCTAATTTAAACAATTTTACATCTTTAATAATAACAAAGTTACCAATGGTAACTTAATTTGGAAAACCCTGTAGAGTCAAAATCAAAATTTAGTGAAAAAACCTTTTATAACAAATAAATATGAGGAGTTCGAACGATGATGCATAAGTAGTAAAGATCACCGGGAGTACTGTATCTTAGCGGTCTTTAAAGAGATTGACGAGTATCGATTGCCCAAATATATTGCTGTTTCGTTTTCGATTAACACCCTGTATTTAATTCTATTTTAGATGAAGAACGGGGAAAGCGCATCGATAACTACTCCATCTCACTCTACCGACGTGTCAACTACGAAAATAACGTTGCCGCCATCGTTTGCCGAATAGAGAGTAGCGAAGACATCGAAACCTTTGATAAGCAAACATTTTTTGAAGCTTTGTCCTATTCCTTAGAAAAATTAAAACAGGGACACGAGACTGATCTCACATCTGTCTTTAACTTACGAATTTTCTATTCCGTACTTAAATTTCCCGATATTAGTTCTTTGGTAGAAATCGTACAGAAATTTAGAGAAGGCACCAGTTTAGTCTATAGCTTTATACCAGTTGTGAAATTAAAAAACGAACATACCTTTTTGTCGATTTGTGGCATACGGAATCAGTGATAGTTTGAAGCGTAAATAAAGACACTTTATATTTGTTATATTTAATTTTATTGCTTTCCTTACAAGAGAAAGTATTGTAAAAACCCCTTTTCTTCCAATATTACCAGCAAAAGATGCGTCTGTTTCAGGTCCCTTAATTACGAAGAGCATGTTTCCATTCTTCGTCGACCTGTCTATCTGTTGCTCGAAAGTTTAAACACTATTTGGCAGGGAATGATTGCATTTTTGTATGTAGATCAGGCATTATAGTCAATTTGAGAAAGGTGTAGAGTAATGAAATGGAAAATTTCGTCCAATTCGGCTCAATTTCGGTGTTGGCCATAGGCGCAGATAAATTTTGTTCATTAAATTATTTATAATAACTAACCAAAGAAAAAAAAATTTGATAAAGCAGGAACTATTAGCTATAGCAAACATCGTTTTATGAAATATGTCGTGGAAGATATAGCTGAAAAACAGTGTAACTGTGCTGCGCACACCGCTATGTCATTGCGAATTAAATTCTATAGAACTTATATGGGCGCAAGTGAAAGAATTTATGCAAGACACAACATTCAAAATAAAATACGTTAAGCTACTGTTTGATCAAGCCATTAAGGAAGTGACACTGGAGAACTAGCGAAAAGCAGTCCATCATGTCATTAAAGAAGAGGAGAAAATGTGGGATCTTGACCACCTGATCGATCGGACCGTCGACCCGTTAATTATAACGCCAAGAGGAGATGACGGTTCCTCAGATGACGAAGAATATTATGATTTTTTATAATTTAATTTGTATATAATGTATTTTTTATTATGTTTAATAAAAAATAAGTGTACCTAATACTATGTATATAATGCACGCCTTTCTCACACCATTTTCAGTGTTTGTGAATGGATAACAATAGGCAAACCCCATAAATTGGCCCAAACCCGGGTGGTACTACCTGCGCTGGATGAAAATAAAAAATTTTGCAATAAAATCATGGCCAAATTATGAAAGTGGCTTATATATTTGTTGGGTCACTCTGTAGTCACTTTGCATACCTAATGAGCTTTTATTATTCTACACCTTTCTGAAATAGACAATAAGTCTACGCAACACCAACAATCTATTTAGTAAATTATGAGATTTAATGACAAACCTCACGATTTTTACTTATTTTACTATTACGGCAGCTAAGGTTATGAATAAACTAAACTAATAATTATGATTAACCCTGTGTCTCACAAAACCGAGCAGGTCCAACTTTTCCCTATTTTTAGAATTGACCAAAGTAAGGCTGTGTTAATATGGATATAAAAGTTTATATACCTTATAAAATGTATGGTTGAATTAAATTCCGCAAGCAAAGCGGCGGATACCTGCTAGTATACATATACAGAGTGATTCCCGACGAAAGCATTCGCAAGCAATTTTATGTGTCTGTTTGTAGTATAAATAGAGCTGTAGTTACTTTACTTATTTAGTATTCACCTGAAGACGACTGGAGATACTTATCAGTTGAAACGTTGTGATATAAAATAAATAAAGACAAGTCCAAAACTCTTCTATCAGTTAATTTTATGTGTATACGGGGTGCTACAAATTCGCGTGCGTTAGTTCTAACCAACGTGCATGGTAAATGACCCTGTGTATTATGGATTAAAATACGTTTTAGCTAGTGTACAAATAAAACAAACTTGCTAGTGAGAAATGTTTATTTTTGAAATTCTAAAACAATTATTTTTATGTATTACAGTAGTATAATAAAAAATATTTAAAATAAAAAGGAATCTGAAGTCACAATAAAAGACGTAGTTTAATAATAAAAGAATTTTTACAAGAAATATCAAACGCCATAGGGTCTGTCTCATACATTATATACATTTCTGATAATATATCTTATATACAATTAAGTTAACAATAAATAAACAACATAATATGACTTCAGAATTAAAAATATATATTTACTTTTATTGAAATCGGCATGGAAATGTGATAATTATTGCTTTTTATGTATTGTTTCTATGCCGATTCGACATCTTAAAAATTATAAAACGACGTTGTACCTGTACAATCTACATACAGGGTTTTTCACGGTAGATGGAACGTTAGATGTTTATAGAAAACGGGTGATACGTTTTCTTTAAAACTTTGGTTTCTTAGATAAACAACCATGGTCTATCGTTTTAAAATATTATCAGCAATGAGGCGTTGTCACTTCTGCCCGAAACAAGTGGCAACATCGTTATTTTAAACGGAACACCCTATATATTATATTATTTTCTAATTACCTATATAATTCCACGTATATTTTGTATAAAAGTCATATGTCTAAATTCAAATGTTTTTAAGATATTGACGTTTAAAATATGCCATTTAAGCACTTTGACAAGCTGTAGCACTGGAACGGCGCATCTTAGAGCAAAATGGTTTTCACCTCCCTTTTCTTCTTTTAATTCTCTATCCAAAAATACCAACTTCCGGTTGTTTTTTTTGATTTGTTGGTTTTACATGTTAAACCGGAAGTTGGAACTTTTAGATAAAGAATAAAAACTGAGATAGGAAGGTGAAAACCATTTATCTCTTAGATGCGCCTTTCCACTGCTACAGCCTGTCTGAAGTGTGAAAATGGCATAGTTTAAACGTCAATATCTCAAAAACAATTGAATTTAGACAGATGACATTTTATACAAAATATACGTGGAATTGTATAGGGTGTTCTATTTAAAATAACGATGTTGCCACCAGTTTCGGGCAGAAGCGGCATCGCTGCATTGCTAAATATTTTAAAACGATAGACCGTAGTTTATCTCAGTAACCAAATTTTTGAAAAGAATATATCACCCGCTTTTCATAAACGTCTGACGTTCCATCCACCGTAAAATACCCTGTATAAATAAAACTTTCAACTAAATGTTTTTGAGTAACAGTAATTACTAAAGGTTTTAAAAAACATTCTGGCAACGCCGACCTGGATTATACACCATAACATTTACTCGTGAATTTTTATACATTTAAGTACTTCCTTACTGAACAAAAACGAATTCTAAAGATTGTAGATAAAGAATCAGTTTAGGGACTACAATATTCTGAAATCACAATAACAAATTAACTCTATTGTTGATGCTGCAATTTTGTAACATATTTTACGCCTTGACAAGGTTATAGCGCTCTGAATGTTAATGTTATACTCTTACATTAACTAGTCGTAACGTTTATACGTCGCTGTAAGCTTACAGAGGTGTAAATTTTGTTACAAAATTGATTTACACTTTTTTACTCGACGTGCTTGGTGAAACCGCAAGCTAGAAGTGGATTTATAGGAACAATTTAAAATATGATCCAGGTCGGTACGTTCTATGTTTAATTTAAGGTTACACGAAAATAGCTCGTGATTTTTTTTGAGTAACCTTTTTTAAGGGGATTTTCTTGACAGTTCAAAAAATAAACTCTCTTAGGTCGATAATTTCAATGTGTTAACAATGTGATCAAATTTAAATTATATCTTTCACACTCTGTCTGACTGGTAAGTTTATGTAGCCAGTGATAGTTATGTTTTTGAAATTATCGGTCTTAAAATGTAATATTTATTTTTTCCACCTACAGTAACAGTTTCTACTGTCAAGAAAACCCTTTTATATATTTAAACGACCATCTAAAAAAGGACTCGTACATAACAACAAACCTATAGACAAATACGTATTTTGATTTAAACTTGATCTAACATTAATATTTAGCTCAGTTTTACGAGGTATCTAAAAAGTCATCTGAACACGTTTGACATGTAAAATCTATTTTAGGGTAAAAATGAGCGAAGGTTCTTATTGCAAAATGTAGAGGGAGCGGGGGTGTCAATTAAGGTAGGTTTTTAGTGTTTCATGTTAAACTTAGGAAAACGAAACATTTTGTGTATCTAACTCGGTTCTGTTCAGATATTTGCCATGACCTCTTCAGCCAAATTTAAGTCGGTATTTGTAAGTCACATTTACTGTAGAAAAATGAACGGAAAGGTTACCGGAAACTCCATCCGATGTTACGTCTATATCTTCAGTCGCTTCACCTAACAAAGGATAACCAAGTCAGCCCCTGCCTTAGGCAAAGTTTCAAAGATAACCAGATCAACCACTGCCTTAGGCAAAGCTTGGAGGACAATCAGATTAGCCACTGCCTTAGGCAAAGGTTCGGGGTTAACCAGATCAACCAGTGCCTTGGGCAAAGCTTGGAAGATAATCAGATCAGCCACTACCTTAGGCAAAGGTTCGAGGATCACCAGATCAGCCACTGCCTTAGGCAAAGGTTGCAGGACAACCAGATCAGCCACTGCCTTAGGCAAAGGTTGCAGGACAACCAGATCAGCCACTGCCTTAGGCAAAGGTTGCAGGACAACCAGATCAGCCACTGTTTTAGGTAAAATGACTCACAACTGGTCAGTGTTTCCAACAGGTTGACGAAAAATTACTGGCAAAACTTTTCTGTATTCCTCGGGCAATCATAAAATAACATTTTTACTTAACTAACAATATTGTAAAATTTCAATTTTTAAACGATGACGTCATGAATTATTGTGGATTTTTTAAACTTTCCACACTTCGTGATGCTCATTGTCATCCTGATAGTAAGATAAGCGACAAATCTATATATTTTTGTAAGGAAATGTGTAGTTATAACTGAATTAACTATTTATAAATTAGTAATTAAATAAAAACGAGTATATCTGCTATTCGTTGTAAATTCCTGGCACCAAGTCGTTACTGGCAAGACCAGGAATTTTTTGCAAATTAAAATTTCCGTAACTGGTATCATATATAACCGAGATCTCTAGGAAACAAAAAAAACTTGTTCTCAGCTAAAATGTCCTCCGGATAAAGTAAAACAAATTTCAACATTCACGAGCGCGCGTTTTAATTAAAACTTTATAAAACTGTTTTGTATACTCGACCTTTTAATTATAAAACTTTCCCTAACTTTTAAACATCCCTTTCTACCATACATTCATACATAAATTTCATTAGCAAGAAATGAGCAAATGTTAAAATAAGTTCATTATATAATTTCCAGATTAAAAGTAAATAGCGCCGGTAGAGTTTCGCTGTTTTCGAGTTTAAGGTAACTTTTTAAATGCAATAAATGCGCTTTGCAAAAGTTCATTAAACTTCTCACAAGAGGTTTCATTAAAATAAGCATATTAATTTTTTTAACGATGTAGGTACTTGTATACATGCGTTGTTTTAAAACTTTGCTTAGTTCCAGGATCGTTCAATTTTTCGTTGTGGTAGAAGCAGACTCGATTTGAAAAGAGCGAGTGAAACCTAACCATTTCATTATTTCAGGTGCAACGTCTTTGAGGGGTAACCCAAGCAGCATTTTCACAACGTCCTACTAATTTTGTAATACTTACGACGTCGCATTAAGTACAAATAATACACACCTCTTGACCGTTACTAGACGACGTTGAGTCGTCCTTTATTTTGACCATATTTGTTAACTTTTTACCGAAGTACAACATCCAACGTTAAATCAGCGTCCGATTTGGTCATATTTGATAACGTTGTACCGGGGTACAACATCCAACGTCAGATCAGCGTTAGGGGTTCTATATAATGCTGCAACAACATGAATATTTTATCCATGTGTCCTTTTTCGATATTGAACCAGCATTTGACTGATGAAGCCTCACTAGCTTTTTTGACGGTGGCCAAATAAATGAAGTCCATTTTCTTCCCACTTATGGGGAACTCCGCACTGGTTCCACTTCTTGCAACTCCTTGATTAGTAGTACTTTAAAGTAGTCACCCATTTATTTCTTTAATTTTTACAAGAAAACTAGATGATTAACGATTAAAAACTCGACGATTAAGAACGACTCCCCGGTGCGCGCGTTAATATTTTGTTAGGTGGTTTTTTACATCTGTAAATAGCAAATACCAGATGTTTGGATTTGGAAGAACTTTCTTTATGACACGATGTCTATTGTGAAATTTGCAACACTGGAGTTTGTTGATTCTTTAAACTAAGCATATCCTTGACAAGAAAATGTTTATCTAAGAAAAAAATTAATTATAATTTGAGAAATCAATATTCAATTCATTCCCCAGGTTGCTGACTTTATGGAAGACTCCCGCACATTTACCAAGTTAGTTTTGTGTACATAACTGCTAAGACCAAGCGGTTTTAATGCATATTTCCGACAAAAATTGTTATCTGGGAAAGCAAAATATCAAGGGCCAACATTTAGTTTTTTAATTTCTGTTAACTTTTCACAAAAGACGTGATAAAATATAGAAGACAAAGGGTGACAACTTGGGATTGAATTTAATCAAGTTTTATAGCCTATCGTCATATTACCGAGTTAATAAAAATTGTGGTAACAAGAAAAGTTGATATCTGCATCCGTTTGTTTGTTAAATTACCAAAATAGGTTTTAAGATATTAATTCAAGTTTTGTAATGTGTGTGAGGGTGAGTGTATGTGTAAAGAATTGAACGACCTTCTTGAATATTTGGTAAATTAAATGCATTGTTTTAACTTATGCCATGTTAAAAAAAATATCTAAATACTCATATAATTCAGATCGAACTTCTTACAGGTAAGTTATTTATTCCTGTAATTATTTTATTTGTTGATAAATCCATCCATAAGAGATACATTTTATATTCAAAAGTCTATTCATTGATTGTATACAATTTTGGTCGCTATACTGAAAAAATGTTTTTAAATAGCAAAGAAATTGTATTTTTTTAAATACTGATTTTTGCCATATACATAGACATATTTCCAACATGAAGCAGAAGGCTATTATAGTTAAAACAATGATTTTTCCGTTGATTATTTTTTTATGAATTCGAATAATGCTAGATCTAAATGCCTTTACAATTATTATTATTGCTGACTATTTCTAAAAAGTAAAACACGGACCTCAGAAATAATACAAAAATCTAAAACACTCATCTAACAAATATTTCAACTTCGACAATTTTACGGCTTTAAAGCTGGGGCTAGTGACACATAGCCATTTCATTCGTTGATCAACATTTCGTTTCTTTTTCGTTTTATCCAAAGAGTGGCCAAATAATATCGTATTTCGATTGTAATTATCAACAGACTTAAGTTTAAAAAAATTTGATTAATAAAATAAACTGCTGGACAATTGCTTTCGAGCAAGAAAAATTTCGCCTAAATTTAACAGTTAATATTTTCTGAACCAGATATGATATCGACCTTTTTGAATGGTTGATAGATTCATTCCTTGGGAAACAATTGTCAATGTTGGATTTTCTTTAACTGTCAGACAATTTTATATACAGGGTGTTAAAGAAGACGATGATTTTTGCTCCAATTTTAATGGCGTGTAACTTTCACAATAATATTTTTAAATTTTATCACTCTACGTCAATTGAATTACTGGTTCATAGCAAAGAAAGTAATTTGTCAAATTTTTGATTTCTGCTATATTTTAAGAAATACCAGTTTTTTTGGAAAACCTTGCTTTATTTAAACTTATTGGTAGCTAGATCTCACTGTGCGTTGTATCGTGTAAAATTTGTGAGTGATTATCAAACCTCATGAAAAGCTTGATTATGTTCAGTAACAATAGTTGTACCTAAATGTTATGATGTACAGTGGCGTACTTATAAACACCTATATGACTATGGTTTATGAGTATAGTGTTAGAAAGATGTGTTAGTATTAGAAGAATTTGTACAACGTGACGTCACACGCCAAACTGATGAGCATTTATAAAAGATTAAGGAGTGATATCCAAGAGGTAATATTTTGCATATTATGTTATTTTTCGCGTGAGAAAACATTTGTATACAATAAGAAAATGCGAAAGTTTCCTATTGTCCTCCAAAGACGTGTATAGGGCCAATTTTGGGATAAACAAAAACGTAACGAAATATTGGTGAAAATACGAAATCGCGTCACTACTCCTAACGTTCAAAATATTTACTAAAATAACTTTGATAATTTTAGAACCTATACAATTTTAGTGTTTTTAGACATAAGATCTCAATAAACAGTTATAGGGATCACAGAATACGATTTTGTGATGTATATGTACGTCTATCATCAGTCCCACTAAAATACGAAATATTACCTAAAAAATGTAGAGAAAAAAATCCAGCTGCGACGATTAGGTATCCAAAATCGACTTAATGGTACGTCTATGATAGACAGCCTGTATAGAAACCAATAATTACAGTGTCTTGAAATATACAGTGTTTGACATAAAGGATGACACATCGGGGAAAAAAATTATAAATACGATTTAGAAAAAAATTGATTTTTCCAATTATATATATATTTTTCTAAATCTAGTTATAACAATTTTCCATAATGTACGTTGCAGACTTTTTGTCAAATAAAGTTAAGAACAATTATTACCATCCTCATACAAGATACCATACATTTTGTTGATTTTGCAAGAAAAAGTTCAAATGACATTATAATTTATTATTTCTGAAAAAAAAAGTTAAATCGTCTTCTGGATATCGAACCCAGGATCTCTTGCTGTCCGTGCAAACGTAATAACTACTGAGCCATCACGGAGGCTCTGAATTTTTCATATTGACCTTTGCTCTCTTAGTATAAGCTGAAGATAAATTATAAAAATTTCGTTTATTGTTTACTCAGTAATAGAAAATGTTGCTTCCTTTTTCGGACATACTTATAACATTACCTGTATTTATTGTTTTCTATCTGGCAACTTTCTTATGCCTTTTATTTCCTAAAATAACCTTTCTCTTCCATTTTATGAGCGAATTCTTTATTCAAATACTTGGCACTCTTGGGACAGTCATAATATAAAAAGTAACACAAAAATAAACTACATCATTTTCTATGTTCGCAATAGAACATATATTATTATATGGTTTTCCCGATTTTATTTTATAAAGTCTTTTTTAAGGAATATGGTTTTGTAATTTAATCAGTAAGAGGTTATTATTATCAAGGGCGTATCTAGTTGTTTCAATTCTGATATTTTAGGATATCTTTCGTTATACGATCTTTTTCTATATGATTTTAATAAATTATACAGGGTGATTCACAAAGAGCCTTTATTAGAACTTAATTATAATTTTTCAAGTGAACATATACCAAGAACTAAGTTTTCAGTTTAGACTTATGATCTGTTATAATGCATATAATGGGAAAATGCCAATATTTTAGTTAAAAGAGCACATTAAAAAAACAACACATAAGTTTTTAAAAAATATGAACCACCCTGTATATTTCAGTAAATTTTGGTATTGTAAATACCTTTAAAAAACTGTTTAAGTAAGTTTGGCGCGTTTTTCCCCAAATGTATTATATCAATAAGGATCAATCATCAAGGCCAGAAAAAATAAGCTCTCCATAGAAATTCTGAAAGGTATATGGAAAAAAAAGTTCAAAACCTGTTGTGGATGTACTTAAAATGGTTTACTAGCTTATTTTGAAGAAGAAAGCAAAAAGTCGTCGACCCTGTGATCATTTTACTCAAAATAGTCAAAATTATAAGCTTTTATTGTATTAATATTTATCAGAAAACGGATATAAAAAATTATTCTTAAAGCTTTTAAAGAAAATATATTATTTTAGATTTAGATGGTATTAATAAGCTTACAAATGATGCTATACAAAGCATTGACCTCTATTACCAAATATCTGGTTTTCCTCTTAGAGATTTTATTAAAATGTCACACGGGTCCATGCCAGACGTCAACAGTCTATGTTTGTCTACGTTGGTCAACAGAATAAAACATTTTATTAATATTACCAACTTTTAAAATATAAAAAACCTGTTTTATAATTAGGTTATTAGATTTGATATGGAACCAAATTAGAAATAAAAATGATGAAATTATATGTCAGTAGTAGTTTTATATCAGGAATTCGAAATTCGTAGATACGCCTAACAGATAGACTCATGCTGAGTTTAGACCAGCACCATATTTTAAACTATTGATTTTATGCTATACAGGGTACAACAAACAGACCCAAACGGTAAGAGATACTAATATGGTTAAATTGAGGCAAAGTTGTGTATTTTGGGGCTTAATAAATTATAGTTAAAAAAAAATTGTAAATAATCCAAATACCTTCGGAGATATGCGAAAAACCCGAAATTGGTTTTGGCTTTTAATTTTTTGCACCTTCATTTGTAACAAAAATAAACAGACAGCAAAATATTTAAGACCGAGACTTTGGGTTTTTTTTCTTACAGGCCTTTTTAAGGAAGAATTTACGGATTCTTCAAATCAGTGTTCAGGACCGTAATGATATAAAAATATAATTTGAAGACTGATACGTCATCTTGTAAAACATAGAAAACGGCTATGAAAGTATTTTTTTGTTTTTTACCGCGTTAAAAATAAAGTTTTTTTTCGGATATCTTCGAAAGTATTCGGAATATTTACAATCTTCTTTCAGCAAATTATTAAGCCCCAAAATACGCAAGTTTGCCTTAATTTAACCATCTTCGTATCTCATACCGTTTTCGAGATCCCCTTGTACGCACACGAATTTGTAGCATCCTGTATATTATGGAAGTATTTAAAGTGAAACAGTGATTAAGGAATTATTTAATTGATCGTAGGGCACAATAAAGGATATTTGAGTGCCTATACCACAACCCACAAACAAGTAACAAAAGCATAACAGGGTCTTTTTCTACTAATATCATGAGCCGTAGGCGATGTTTGTATTTTATTTTTCTGAGTACGTGTTTTATCCTAAATACATTGATGTATCGCGCAACCCTATTTACTTTCGTAAAAAATCATTAAATCTGGAAAATTTTGTATTGGAAATCAAAAATGCCATTTCAAGCATTTACTAAATAAAATAATTATTTTTTTTTTAATTCACGAATGAATGTTTTAATTTTGTACCTAATTTTCCTTGATGTAATAATTTTTGTCGAAACGTAAGTAAATTTTCCAAAACTCTTCTATCGTAAGTTAATACGGTTGAGTGATACATCATTGTGTAATACAAAAATCCAGGTCCGTATTTAAAAAACAGAGTTGACGTTAATAACTTATTATTATAATTAAAGCTGCAACGTTGGAATTGAAATAGCAAAGCGTCGGGCCGGGCAGGCAAGTACAAGCAAAATTAAAATCCCCCAAACTGCTGTGAACGGCCGGACATTTTTGCGAGCCGTCTACCATTGCGGTATTAGTCTCGTTTAATTAATTTGGGATGAAACTTACCTACGAAACAGTGTGTAGTGTGGCGGACAACGTTCAATACGTGAACGTTCCTATTCAAAATAGGGGTTTGCACGGCATCATAAGGAATTTTCACAATGAGTACAACTTTTTATTTTGCATTTTCAATTTAGATAATGTAAAAACAAGTACGCCATATTGTAGAATGGAAAAAAAGATCTTGACGTTTTTTAGCATTACAGGAAAAATAAGTTCCCGCTTTCGAAAGTGAGCGCAAATATTAAAAGTGTTAAATTATGTCATAAATAATATCACAAATGACAATGAATGTTTTAATGAAACCTCTCGATTTGGGAATTGGGAGTAAATAGTAATTGTTTCTCAAACGCATGCATAGTACAAGTACCTACACTTTTCTTAGTAAATGGAATTAACAGATTCGCCTACGACTTATGCTGTCAAGTTTGGGACACATCAAACTTATTATTTAAGCCCTTGTTAAGCAAATACCTGTTTTGTAGCCGATCCCTTAAGTAAATCCAATTATCACTGCTTAAACTGTAAAAAGTAGTTTTTCGACTAGATCCTACCGGATAAATTCAAGAACGTCATGACGTCATCATGATTGAGATTCTTAACACCGATCTTAATACTACATTGGAAGAAATCAGACTTCTAAAATCATTTGAGGATGAGCCCTTAATGCGTTTTTACGCGCGAAATAGAATTTATCACAATTCCTAACTTATAAGGGTGTTTACGAAGATTTTATCCATGCGGCGGGAACCCACTGCGGTTCTCTTTCTAAACTGTTGATTTCACACAACAAGTCATGGTACGCTCGTTCCGTGTCATTGTTGATGATGATCATATCGAAGAAATGACCGTACTTGTTCTCCATCTCTCGCGCTTTGTCTATTATATCTACTAGATCTTCCTCCTAGAAAAAAAAAGAAATATTATGGTTATATAGTCCATACTGGCTGCATGCACGTCACAACTCGCAAATACATAATCATAACAAAATAAAAAATAAGATAGGTCTGTTATTAATTAAAGGATCCTGCCAACAGTGGCGGCTCGTCAGGTGAAGTAAGTGAAGGGGCTCGTCACCAAAAAAAAATGATAGAACCAGGAGGAAAGTTTTTCGACAATAAAAAATATTAATGTACCAATACAGCAACCATTTTAGCCCTTAAAAAATAATTATGGTCGAATTATTAATATTAATTTAATCCGAATGTAGCTATGTATAATAGGGCCACGATTAACTCCGATGGACAATAATTAAACACTCGTGCATTGCGCTCCAGCGACCGTGTCCGTTTGCTCGAAGCAAGTGAAGACCCAACGCCCCATATGGCTTTGATATTCACCGTTGCTATGGTTATGTGACGTCAGTCACGCAAACAGCATTTAACAATTTGCATTATGATGAAGGGCAATTTCAAAATAGATCAGTCGTATGCACCATTGTTTTAGCATTGGTTCGCGGTATTTATTTTGAGGCTTCGCGAAACTTACGGTCATAGATATCGTTTTTACATAATGTTTTGTTTTTATTTTTCAGTTAATTCAGTAGTGTACGTACCTACTTAATTGAGTGTTTTAAAAATAAACCCAATTAATGGCATAATTTGTAGGAAACTCCATTCAGTCGTTGGACAGATGTAGATAAGGGAGACGTTTTGTTTGCGGGTTTTTAGTCAATGTTTGTTTAAGTACCCGCACTATACCTAGCTCTTCGCCATTTTTTAAGACCGCGAGCCGACACTGCCTGCCAATTGACATAAAATTCATTTTTATAACCTTTCGAAAAGCTTTAGTTTTACATGTTAAAACTGATTTGAAAGCGAAAAATAGTTGGTTGTAACATATTCTAAAAATAAAGTACAATTATTGGCTGGATGCAAGTCACAATTTCTGACGTCATTTTTAATTTAAATTTAAGTTCTTTTGCTGAATAATAAGGCAAATTTGCAGAATATGTGCCAATAAATTCACTTTCAAATTACTTTTAACACATAAAATTAAAGTTCTTCGAAATGAGAAAGGTTGTCAAAATGAATTTTGCGTCAATTGATAATGTCCTTTAATTAAAAACAGACCTACCTACCTTATTTTTTGTTTATGATTTTGTATTTGCGAGTTGTGACGTAAATCCAGTCAGTAATTGGACGAACTATATGTCTCATTATTCAGTAAAAGAAGACATATTTTGAAGCTTATTTAAATCCTGACAGATTGAAAAAATATACGATTTAATCAACGACATGACTCGTATCAAAAATTATGTCAGAAGTTCCAGCCAGTTATTGTACGGACGTTGTTTGCAAATTTTGAATATTATACGCAACAGTTGGACAAGTGCGACTTGTTGAAAGGGTAGGCGATGCGGATGTAACATTAATATATTCATAGGTAAAAGTTTTAAAAAAATTTTAAAAATAAGTATTGAATAATATTTACAAAAGACTTTTTATTTTTGAGAAACAAATTGGTTTTTAAAATAAAAGTGTGTTCTAGTATATTTTGTTTGGTGTTGTCTTTGTACAAAGACCATATTCCCACATATAAAAAGTAATGAGAAAAGTAAGTACCTATACAAAAATAACATATTTTGGTCCAATTTCAGGTCATAATCTCAAAAAATAACATAATAGTGGTATTTACACCAGCACACGCTAAATTGATTGGAGACAGGTCATTGTTTCCCAGATGTGAATAATTTAAAAATTTTAAACACGGCGTCTAAAAGCAAGAAAGACATCTTGGAACAACTTGGAATCAATAGAAATTTCCAAACATAATAAAAATTCTACCATAAACTTACTAAATGACCAAATAGGCATGTAGAAGTTCAGGTACAATACTATGTAATAAGAATCAATAACTAGATTAAGAAATAAATATTCTACTTTTATTTTAACTTATTTAGAAGCATTCTTTGTCAAGCCTCTATTTATAATCGTACAAAGTAGTTTCAAGTTATTCAGTTTGATAAGGTGGTAGTATTATGAAACTGCAGTCACTAATCAGTAAATAAAGTTATAGTATAACAAAGTAAAGAACTCATATTGTTTTGGTTAATATGCAATATCACAAAGTAATACTCAATTCAATCAATATGTATAATATCTTGGTATACATTTTTTGAAACAAAACCCTTAAACAGCGTAAAAACCATACCCAAAAAAAACACATTATTAAAATAAAATATGTATAAATAATAAATAAATCCATAAAAAATTAATATTTGATTTTATTTAAAGGATTATTATTTTCCAATAAAAGTAAACGATAGATTTCTATACAGGGTGATTCCTAAGTTGATACTTCTTTTTTAGCTGTGTATAGAAGGCATTAAAATAAACAACATTTTCAAATTTACGGTGAGTGTCGTCAAAGTACGGCTGCTGCTTCGAGACTATGTTTAAGTTAGGCAGGACCGTATTTGATCCATAGTGTAATGAATGAATGTAAGTACCTTATTTTTGAGTTTTTTGAAAAAAGGTATTTGAAAATGTTGTTTATTTTAATGCCTTCTATACACAGCTAAAAAAGAACTATCAACTTAGGAATCACCCTGTATAATAATATAAAGTTGACATATAAGATGGATAATAAAAATCAATTATTATAAAGAAACATTTTTGGAAATGCTTTAAATATTTAATATGAATCAATTTTGTTGTGAATAATTTATATAAATGATATTTTTTACAATAAAGAGTTTTTTTTTATTGTGGATATATACACGACCTATTTACTGTACCTTATATGATTCTCCCAGCCGATCCTTCTTAACCTTCAAATTTTCCAAGTTAGGAGGCGCCACAAACACAACGTACGGTTTCAAGTCGGACGTCCTCAGTATCTTTAAACTTTGAGGATGTAAATTGAGCACACAAATTTTCCCGGAGTTCACCACGGACCGGATCGCGTCCAGGGACGTCCCGTAGTAGGCCTTCTCATACTCTCCGTGTTCCACAAACTTCCTCGACAGTATATCCGCTTCAAATTGGGCTCTGGTGATGAAGTGGTAGTCCTGGCCGTCCCGTTCGTTCTCTTTCCTCGCCCTTGACGTATCTGTAAAGAAAAACAAGCATTGAAGTAAGATAGCCATGGCAATATATTTTATCAAATCATTGAGCCACACGTTAAATGCTACCGACAATGCCGTTAATAGGTCACTACTTGTGCCAATTACAAAGTTATACTTTTTATTTGCCCACAGCCGCCATATTTGATGCCTAGTTGGATAATCTAATAGGAGGAGTCATAATTATTATATTAGGCAATCTGGCTGTAGACATGCTTACCACGCCACTGAGGGAAGCATGGGTATTAGGAATTATTGTTAGTTTTTAGAAGTTGGGGCCTGAGCCTGGGGCCATCAGGTAGGTAATGATGCTTCCAAATAAATATAATTTATAAGAATTCAATAAGCATTTAATTGATACAAGTAAAAACGTATTACTGATATCCTTAAAACGTGATTTTTTCGCAAAATACGTGTAGATGATACCTAAATTGGGGGTAGAAATTGTAGAGTAATGGTCAGCATATAAAACAGCTTGGAAGTTCAAATTTTGTATTTAGCTTAAAATTATGTCTCGATTTCATAGAGTTCCCCTGGAGGAAGAGGAGATTCAAGGAAGCTGCTACCATACATCAGAATCTGGGTTGTTTTAGTAAGCTCTCATTAGATATAAGAAATATGTCCTCCACTAGAAAAGGAGGAGATTCAAGGAAACTACTACCATAAATAGAGATGTAGTTACTGTACTTATTTAGTATACACCTGAAGACGACGACAATACCAGTTGAAACGTTGTGTTTTTAAACAAATAAAGACAGTGCAAGTCCAAAACTCTTCTATTATTCTAATATGTAGTGAGTTGTGAAGTGTTAAATAATAATTTAAAGTAAGTACATATTTTTTTAATATTTATTTTAAATTTGATAGTGTAGGAAAATGTATTTGACTTATATGTAGTTATGATGATGGTTTAAACCTAATCGTCAACAATCTAAATTTGTTATTGAGTTAACAATATTTATTGACCGAACAAACCCAAGAAACATATATGTTTGTTTTAATTATTGATAAGAACAGGTGAATTAATTAATATTAACTTACGCGGTATGGCGGCGGCGAAGCGTTCCGAATTCTCCATAAGTCTTTGTCTAAGTTCGTGTCTTCCAATATCCGGAGGACCTATTAACACTATCGGTCTCTTTTTATCGGCCCTGGGGTAGAATAACGAAACTTCTTCGTACGTTAATATTTCTTCTGCGTCGTAGTCGTCGTTCGCGTACATCGGATAGCCACCTTAAATAAAAAATTGTTTCAAATAAATTGTTTTAAGTTCATCCATATAATTACTAATTCTACTTGCTTAGTTCTGTATTCCCACCCACACCTTCTTCATATCAAAAAATGTTTTTGTAATAATAAACATATTTCTTTTACATAATTACATTCATTTATATCCTAAAAAATATAGTGACATAGCGAGTTTTGCTTATGTCGTAGATCTTATACAATTTTTTAACATTTTTATTTCACTAAAAGATCGTTCCGAAAAGGTCACCGTTACAGGAAAAGTAAAAAATAAGATTAAAACTGTATAAACTTCACAATAGTCTGCTTCCAAACATGCGTAATTTTTAATATTAAATTGAAAACGATCTCTTATGGACATACCCTTAGGTCATGTTTCATTAAATCAAGCAACATATAAAACTAGTTTACTAATTACGATTGGTGGAGTAATAATTAATTATTTTAGTTTTTATATAAATTTAATATTTTGATAGATAAATCCATCAAATCCTATATTGTTTAAAAATCTTTTCAGACATTTTTGGTACCCTGTAATTTTATATAGGAATAATAAACCCGCCATTGCCAATTTTTGATCAAATTTCTAATAACAGCACAAAGAGTTCCCTCTTTCGTTTTAAATAAAGGCTACTATTGAATTATTTTAATTTCAAGTAAATATATTTTAATACCTTCATCGTACGCTCCTTTTTTCTTCTTTTTCTTTGACGTAGTCCCACATAAAAGCGTGGACGCTTTTTTACTGGGTTTCGATATTCGTTCTTCAGCAGCCAACCGCATCGTTTCTCTTTGATGTTGAAAAGACAACGATGGAATCAGACCGGCCAAGGTTTGGTCCTCTTCTCCTTCTCTATACGCTTGCCACCTTTAAAAGAAATAACTTTAAAATATCTGTAAAACAAATGTTGTTAAAATAACGTTGTGGAACTAAATTAATAGCGGTCGTCGTGTATCGGATAAAGGTATAGGGTGAGATTACAGAAGCTCTGCATCCGAGGTATGTAGCTGCAACTAGTAGTGATAGAAGAGTTTTTTGTCTTTATTTGTTTTAAATCACAACGTTTCAACTGGTAAGTATCTCCAGTCGTCTTCAGGTGAATACTCAACCTGCAAGTAGTAGTTTGAAGATGCAAATGTCAAAAGTGAGATTCCAGAAAACATTCATCATACTTTTCGTCTATAAGTCGGCTGCAGATTTGTAGATTGTCACAAAGTCCTGTAAACTTGCTGAATCTAATTTAAAAAAAACTAAAACCAACCTATAAATTAGGAAGTAGATGTGTGAGTGGATAACTAGTGCATACACGTGGTTCGAATTCCACGTTAAGCTGTAGGTCCCGTCAGGCTGACATTACCCAGACGATAGGGGATACAATGGGCCTCATATAGGCCTAAGTATACTGGCTCTTCCGCTAACCCCGGAAAAAAAATACATATCTGACATAATATGGCAGTGGATATCAATACACCAGAAGTAGCAAAACAATTTAACTACGAAAAAGATGGTTGATTTGCAAATAGTTTATGGAATGTCAAATTTCTGCAAATAATTTTGCGTCTGCATTTTCTGCAATCCCACCCACACACGGTAATTAATATAACCGACAAATTATAAAAAAATAAATATAAAAATAGTAGAGGGTACTAGGGTACAATAACAACTTTTGATTAATCAACATATAGGCGGTGTAGGCATAAACTAAGTAAACCTTGTTCAAACAATGTTCGGGCAGTTTGTTTAAAATTACTTACCAGTTAGCATCTTCTTGGCTAATAACATGGAGCACATCTCCTTTCCTAAAACTAATGCCGAGCTCCCGACAGGGAATGTACATGTCGTCCTCAGGGTCGTAGTCGAATAAGGCCCTCACGTGAAGAACCATGTCTCGGGACAGATGGGTTCTGGAAAGGTACTTATTTTAATGGGTAATCAATATAAGTAATACAAAACAGACACTTAAAACATAAAAACAAATTTATGTTACAAAAAAATCTAGATATGTGGTCCATGTGGCAACACTGACCTGACTTAGAGGGCAGACCCGGGCGGCTGATTCAACATCATCTAAGCGAAACGGGGATTCATTCATTCGATAGTTTTGTTCTTAAAAACAGTATTATAGTCAAAAATATATCATTATTTTCGTGAATATTTTGTTTTATATTTAATTAAAGGCTTTTTGGTCAAATAGACTACAGATACTACAGGTAACCTAACGACATCCATAAGTCGTTGATGGTCATGGGAGGCATTACTAAAACCGAATGCCTAGGTGGAAGAGTAATATTTAGAGACCGGATTTCATTATTATAAGTAATAATAAGTCAGGGTCAGATTTACAAATACCATAGACATTTATTTTAAATTAAGAGAGGAACCGATAATTTGGAACTATATAAAGATTTTCTGTATTTGATCATTAAATCTCGGACTTGGAAAAAAATATACTATTAGGAACTAAAAACTAATCATTTTGCGGTTAAACCAGCAGAAAAATTGTAGAAAAAAAAGTATGGTTGTATTTTTATTTTTGCTTATTATCTAATGCTAATTTTTAAATTGTGTCTCGGCCCATAGGTAACAAATAAACGTCACTTGTCAAAAAACCGCTCTTACCTCGCCTGGGATGCAGGTATAACAAGAATCGTCAGGGAGCCTTCCATGTCCTTGAGAATATCACAGACTGCGTTTACGCTTTTCCCGCGCATTTCAATTCCATTTACTTCTAGAATTTCGTCGCCTTCGTGTAAAAGGCCGCTCTTCTCTGCCGCGCCGCCTCTTACAACTCGACCTGTAAAAAAGCAGTAGGTGAGTCGACTAAGAAAGGTACACTCTGGAAAGAATGTCAAGTGTATCTGGCTCTCCACCCTACTTATTAAAAAAAAAGAATTTTTTCATGGTTTCCTTACTTACCAATAACAACAGCATCACCTTCGTTCCTAACAGTGGCTCCCAACGGCTCAGTCGTCTTTTCTATCCTAATTATTTTTATATTGTCGTCGGTGCCGTAGCGGCTATTTGGTATCGGTGATGCCGCGGCCATGTCCAGCGGGGGCGGAGGCGTAGTGGAGTCAGGAGGAAGGGTGGACGCTACCCCGTCGTGGGCGGCCATTAAAGCTTCAAGTTCGTACCCTGTAGGGAAAATTAAATATTTATTTAACCTATAATGTGTGGTTGGTGCGTATGATTCTATTGTCGTCAGTTTGTCACCCTGTCTGTTCGTGCGGCAACTGAAAAACTGACGTAGAAGGACGAAATTTAAACTATGAATTAGAATGTTAACGTGTAATTATACATACACTATTGGCAAACTTGAATCTGGGGTGCGAAATCTCTAATGCAACAAGAAGGCACATATGGGCAAAGTCTTTAGTTAAAAAGAGACCACTCTTACATTTCTACTGAAAGGGGGGATATGTGTGTGGTGTGGCCGAGTCGACGTATCGATTGCTTCCGTGGCTGCTTTGACCGCGTGTTCTAAAAAATGTTTAACGTGTTAAACGCTACTAATAATCTCTCTAATGCGTTTATATCGGCACCCTAGTTTCGATTATGCCAATAGTGTATATCTTAAAGTAATACATACGAAACATTGCTAATAATTTTTTATGTATAGCTGTACCTGTGAGTATAGTCGCTAACTCCACTGCGTAGGCACTCTGCGAGGTCCCCAAGGCATCCAAGACGTCCCTGAGGGCGTTCTGAGCCACAGGCTGAGGTCGGACGGCGATCCTCGAGCGTACCGCCTGGATCTTGTTGTGGATGGCTAGCGCCCTCCCGAACTGCGGGGATAGCAACAGCGATTGAACAGCCGCTATTCGGCCTTCCAGGCCGGATATGCCCGAGCCCGCCGAGGTCTTTTTCAGTTGCAATTGGAGGCGCTGGACTGCGGCTTCGAGGTCGCGGTAAGCTGAAAACAAAAAGAGAAGGCTAGTATTTTTCAGTTTTCATTCATTTCATTCATATGCTGACTTCTTATATTGGATCACATCAGGGTGTATTTAAGGAAAATATTTTCCTCGAAAACGCAGAGATACGAAAAGATACCAAGAATCAAGAGAAAAAATATAAAATTTTCAAGAAACTCAATGGCGTACATACCCCCCCCCCCCCTAGTTACTATAATATACCGTTGTTTTAATATGTCGTTTTAAAGAATAAATGTATCAATCTCTATATTGTTGAATTATGTCGGGTTGCACAAAGAATTTTAATAATAATTAATTAACCAGCAAATCTGACTGTGACATACATGACGTTAGCAGAAATAATATTCTCACAATCTTAAAGGTCCAGTTACCTTATTTTTTAATTTACTAATCAGCCACCTTTGATTGTGACTTTAAAATGCCTGTCAATGTAAGTTATGTCACAGTTAAACATGTTGGTTAGTTAATTCTGTTTAAAAATCTTTGTGCAACCCAACATTAGTCTATTACGAGACTTTTTGATTCTTCAAAAATATAGGTACAGGACATTCTATATAAAATAAAAAATGTTAGCATTTTTCTGATTAACCCTACAATGTAGGTACTAGCCTTTCCACAAGTCTCGGTTAACAGATAAATGTCAAATTTTGTTATTTCTTTACTGTCCAGCTTAATTATTACATCATTTTAAACTTTTTTAAATGCATTAAAGAACAAGAACGTCACGATAAAGCTACTTAAAGTTATTAATGTATTAGGTAATTATTCCAAGCATGTCAAGAAAAAAGTAAAAGGATGTTAACTGAATGACCTTATTTTGCTTGTTTGTGCATTTTATGCAAATTAATGCGTGGCTTACTTCAAGTGTGGAATTATTTATTTAATTTATTAGATACCATATATAGAGTCTGCACATAAACGTTTGTTGTATTACTATTATTAAAATCAAATTTTCCGTGTGTTTAGAGGGTGATCTCTATTTAAATGACCACTATTCAGTGGCGGCTGGTGCATAAGCGTTGTAGCCAAAAAAAAAATTATTAAGCAATCTTACTAAAATACACGGTGATTTCTAAGTTGATACTTCTTTTTTAGCTGTGTATAGAAGGCATTAAAATAAACAACATTTTCAAATACATTTTTTCAAAAGAACTTAAAAATAGGCCAGATACAGAAGTAAAAATCTAAATGCGGGTCTGGTCATCAAAACGTAGCCTGCTATACTTTATGTTGTTTTTGTCTTATTAGTCCTACAATTTATGGGTCGGTGGTCAGTTATTTATTTGGCAATCCGCTGCAATGTGTTTTTCTGAAGCAAATTAATTTTAAATTGGTGAAACGTAAAAATGCTAAAATTTGAAAACAATGAACTAGTGGATATGGTGCTAATTTACGAAGAGTGTCGTCAAAGTGCGGTTGCTGCTTCGAGATAATGTTTAAGTTAGGCAGGACCGTATTTGATCAATAAAGTAATAAATGAATGTAATTCAAAGAAGTAGTCCATTTCTCAAAGAGACTTTATTCAATTTTTAAAAATGGGGAAACTCAAAGTCGAAAGTCTCAATCATGCATTAAAATTTAATAACTTGGTTACATGTTTCGCCCTAACATATGGGCATCATCAGACCTAACATTCAGAATAAAAACAAAGAAACAAAAATTAAAATTAACACATCGTATAAATGACTTTACAAATAAAGTGTAAATAATAATAAACAAATAAGTGTAACTTTATTTGTAAAGTCATTTATACGATGTGTTAATTTTAATTTTTGTTTCTTTGTTTTTATTCTGAATGTTAGGTCTGATGATGCCCATATGTTAGGGCGAAACATGTAACCAAGTTATTAAATTTTAATGCATGATTGAGACTTTCGACTTTGAGTTTCCCCATTTTTAAAAATGAATGTAATGCCTTTTATACACATCTAAAACAGAATTATCAACTTAGGAATCACCCTGTATATTCTATTACCAAAAAGCAAATACTCGGCATTCACGCTGTAAATGCTAAAATACTGTTAAGTCGCATTTACGATCGACGTCGGACGTTCGTCGGGCGCGCTCTGGGAGCTTAACTCTCGAGTTACAACGACATTTTACAAATGCGACATTCGTGGACATTCTTAAGCAAGATTTCAGAATCGAGTCCCAGAGCGCGCCCAACAACCGATCATACACGCGCTTCTAGTGAAGTTCGAACCACGCAAGTAAAGTCGACCAGTGGAATAACCTACCGGTTCACACTATCGCCGAGTTATTAATTATCTGGGCAACGCAATCGTGCTCCGCGAGCTGCTTAAAACACCCGCGCAGTACTCCGTTTTCCACGTGTCAATCTACAAAATTAAGCCGCGATTTAACTGGAAAGTTTGCCGCATTTAGTTCAGCGCGAGTGCGGTATTTTATATTTGTTTTTCTACGCGACTTTCTAGTTTTACCGTCCCTGTGATTCTGTTTTTTTGTGTATCGCAGACAATAGATGAAAAGAAAAAGATAGACCATCGCCAGATATTATTATTAAAAAATAAGTTACACACGCAAATTTAATAGACATTTATTTTTAAAATTAATGAATATGTGGATATAACAAAAAAAAATCTTTATACTGTTTTTCCTGCTTACATTAAATTTAATAGCAAACAATTTATTTAGAAAAAAAAAACAAAAAAAAATTGTATCCTTCACGAAATGCAAAAGTTTCAGTGTGTCATGTAAAAAATCCCCAATGTAAATCTACGCCCTAATGTATTTTTTTTATAATGTTTAATAAAAAAAAAATAAGTGTACCTAATACTATGTACACAATGCACGCCTTTGTCACACCATTTTCAGTGTTTGTCAATGAATAACAGGCAATGGCCTGTCGACATATTAAGCACCGGTTCCCGCAGATCACCGAAGTTAAGCTGTGTCGAGCGCAGTTAGTACTTGGGCGGGTGACCGCTTGGGAACACGGCGTGCTCTTGCCTCAGGGAAGAGTGTAAAATGAATCGACACCTAGTCAGCCTATTCACGCCGGACAGGCCGGATGAGATCGGATATCTCGTAGGATGAAGGTGCCGTTTCACACTCCCCAGTCGGTAGACCACATTTGTGGTCGATGACCGGTTTAAGATGGCCTCCGTAGTCGGCGAACCGTAAAAAAAATTAATAACATTAGGCAAAACCCATAAATTGACCGAAACGCGGGTGGTACTACCTGCACTTGATGAAAATAAAGAATTTGGCAATGAAAACAATGCCAAATTATAAAAGTGGCTTAACGATTCCATGGGTCACTCTGTAGTTCCTTTGCATATACCTAATAAGCTTTTATTATTTTCTGAAATAGACTTTAGGGTGTTTAGGTTTTCTTCAAATTAAAAAGTTTCAACTTACCATACGCTACATGAACCCGTTCCTTTTCCTCCGAGGGACTCTCGCGACCGTGCTCGGTAAGCTCGTCTTCGTAAGCATCGTTGACGGCTCCTTGTGGAGAGCTCGCCAGCGTCTGCAGCTTAAGGGAGCTACGCAACGATCTGTTGAGGAATTCATTTTGAGCGGCCCTCCGTTCTTCTTCGTCTTTTCGTTTACGGATTTGTTCCTGTAACAAGAAAATGTTTAATTAGTTCAGATGGTATTTTCAAGAAATAAGTATATCCTGTGATCCAAGCAGTATCAGAAAAATACAACCCCGAAACAGAATAACACAAAAAAAATGCTGTTTTGATTAACTCTGTAGCTTTGTTACCAGTCAATCAGTGGCATAATTTTCGCAT
The DNA here is from genome assembly GCA_935413205.1 of Polydrusus cervinus. NCBI lineage: Eukaryota > Metazoa > Arthropoda > Insecta > Coleoptera > Curculionidae > Polydrusus > Polydrusus cervinus. The sequence goes on from OW284514.1 coordinate 53,942,406, forward strand.
CGTTCACAGCATTCAATACTAATAATGTATAATAAAAAGTAAATATTGTTTCTATTGATTGCATTTCTGGAATGGTTTAGGTCTGTCTGATCGACAGTTCAGAGTATGCATAAATGAAGTCAACTCTGATATATTTCCGGTTTCCTCCGGGGTGCCACAAGTTTCGCATTTTGGGCCTTTATTATTTACATAAACGACATTAAAAGCTGCTTCTTAAATTGTGACTTTGTAATTTATGCGGACGATTTGAAAATGTAAGAGCAGATTCGTTCACTAGCCGATTGTGACCTTGCATAACAAGATCTCCTGCGTTTTTTCATTAATTGTAGGAAAAATAATTTGTTTATCAATATAGATGAATCCTGTGTAATCTCATTTTCTAGGAATAGAAATTTAGTTAACCAGCACCACCTAATTATTGGAAGCTATATTAAAAAAGTCAGTGAAATAAGGGACTTTGGCGTAGTCCAGTTGTTGTCAGATTTTGGGCTTTATTACGAGGCAGGCTAAATACTTTAAGAAAACTACATCTTTACTTTGCTTTTACCATGCATATACAGGGTGGCGCATCGAAAACGAAGCAGAGACATTTACTGGCAGCTAAGTTCTTTTTTGGAAAAACGCTCAGACCCGTCGATTTTGTTTTCGAGGGGGACACAAAATTGGCAAAATATCACGTTAACACGTGCAGCCCCCTGGGCGGGGGTGGCACCACCTCTAAAATCTTAAATGGAAAGGGGAGTGGAGTGATACTTAATTTTAAAGGCCTTAGTACATAAATCATTATAAAGGGAATTGAAAGACCTTTAAAATAAAGTATCACTCCCCCCTTTCTATGCAAGATTTTAGGGGTGGTGCCACCCCCGCCCAGGGAGCTGCACGTGGTAACTTGATTTTTTGCCAGTTATGTGTCCTCTTCGAAAACAATATTGACGGGTCTGAGCGTTTTTCCAAAAGAGAACTGAGCTGCCAGAACATGTCTCTGTTTCGTTTTCGATGCGCCACCCTGTATGTGTATAGCAAGTTAAATTTTGTATCTGTTGTATGGAATCGAATGATATACTTAGATAGATTGGAAAGGGTACAAAACAGATTCTTGAGATGCCTACTATTTAAACAAAATTATATAGGTACTTTACGATATAAACACTGTAAGATTGAATTTTTTTATATTGTCTCTGCAAAACAGAAAAGTCTTATTGGATTTGGTTTACATCTTTAAAATCTTCTTAAATTGTGTTGACTCTCCGGATCTTATCTCAAAGATGGCGTTTATTGTGGCACCGCTACAACTAAGAAACAATTATATTTTTTACACTCTCTTTCATTATACAAATAGTTCTCAAAATTCACCAATCAGTCAAATGATGAGAAACTCGAATCTCTATTTTTCTGACCTAGATCTGGATTTCTTTTCGACATCTATGGACAGATTTAAACAAGCTCTAAAACAAAGACTCACAATGCTTCGTTTACTCATGTAAGAAAAATAAATTGCTTTAAAGTTTGCAAAGTTTGACACTAAACTTTGGACACCCTGTACAATTCGTATTAATCAAACTTGGTTAACGAAACTGTGAGACCTTATTTAATAAGCACCTTTGTATAGTTTTATTAACGAGACATTATTTTTAATTTTTATTAATTTTTAAAACCAGTGGTGCAAAACTGATTTTTTTTAGTTTTTATTTTTTTCGCCTATAATACTAAACCGATTTCATTAAAATTTTAGGGGTATGTAAGCAACTACAAGATGCATCCAAATAAGTAAGAAAATATATGGCATGTAATCTAAAAAAACATATCCTTATGACGTCACACTTTTTTGAAACACCCTGTATAAACAAAAATATTTTCCTGAAATGCGCCCTGGGATACAGGTAAAGCCTGCAAAACGTCATAATCCTAACTTAATTAATAAGTGAGCTACAGAAGACGGGAGGTGAGGCGCAGGACCCTGTATATGGTGCTAATATCTATCTCGTTTATTTTTTCTGTAGCTGTAGTATTTATATCGTTAACGTTATTGTACCTTTGATTGTAGACTTAGTTCATTAAATAACCCAAAAAAAAAAAATCTCGATGCGTTAGGTCTGGTGATCGGGTAGGCTATTGAATAGGGTCAATCGTTACTATCCCTTGATAATTAAAAATAGCCCTTAAAAGTTAAATAGACCTGTGTAGTTATGGGCTTAGGTTAGGTTAGGTGCTTGTAAGGAATACATTTTTTTGTTTTCAATAATAACAACTGAAAACAAAACTTATAAGCGAAACACGAAAAAAAAACGTAGGTACTTAAACAAAATATGTAATATTAAGTTATCATTGTTCTCCAAAGCCTGTTAAGATACTAAATAAATATTAAATAGTGTGCTGGTCATGCGGTTTTCATAGCATCCCTTACTATAGTAAATTTTACTAAATATTTAGAAATTGTAATATCGACGTTATTTTTGACTTTAGAAAAAGGGTCTTTATGAGTTTTTTTGTTTAAAATTTAAAGTGTTAACAGATAATATAATACACAGGAGTTTTCATTTAAGAAAAATTTGTTTTTACTTGTAACCTCAAAACACAATGCTCAATAGTTTTGCATTCTTGCACCTTAAAGAGCTGAAAAATACTACTACTTTACCCGTTTAACCAATTTTGCATCTTTAATACTAACAATGTTACCAATAATTGTAAACACTTATTAATTTGAATAACCTTGTATAAGTATTTTTATATGTAAAAAATTTGTATTGCAGATAGGCCAACAAAGTATTTGTAAAAATGACCCCTCCCCCCTACAAAACGAAGTTCTGGATCCGTCTCCTACGAACCGCTTCTTTGAAATGCCACTGGTACGGCACTATGTCAACCAATAGATGCAATAAGTATTGCAAATTACCACGCGTGTTATTACGAACATTTAAACTTAAATAAACGCAAAACAATTTAAATAATTATTCGAAATATCTAAGAAAAAGCCACTAAAACCGCTAAATACCGTAAAATATAGCCCATTTTTTGCACGACACGGCTATTAATCTGTGCAATAATATACTCCATACAAACAATGATTATTATAACTAAACCAATTTGCGCAACTCTAATACGAATTCTTCTGCTGGAACGTGGAAAAGAGACATTAATTATTACGTACGCGTTAAATAATAATACCTAATAACTTCTTTAAAATTTCGCAATAAAATACCTAATTAAGAAATATAATTAACTGTACATTTGTTTCATTACCGTTTTAAAAATAGCCGTGCCGTATATGGCGATGCTACTTCCTATGCTTGCAGAGGAATGTCTGGTTTATTATGGTACGTTTAACATACACAAAATAGTTTGAAAAATGAGGAAATGGAAACAGGAAAACATACGGGGACCAATTCATATGCGAATGAATATATTAATTTGTGTCTGAATTCTAAAATTATTTGTCATTTTATTATAGTATGTCAGTATCTCGAAAGCATAAAATCATCCCAAGTAACTTCTCGCTTAAAACGTCTTCCAAGAGCATTCGCGACGTTAACAGTCCTTAGATTAGTAAACGTCGTTCACTTCAACGTTACCAAACGTGACCTGTTGCGACGGAGATAGATTCAACGTACAAGAACGTTTAAACAGTAGAGTTTTGGACTTGTATTGTCTTTATTTATTTCGAATGACTACGTTTCAACTGGTAAGCATCTCCAGACGTCAGAATACTCAGTATTCACCTGAAGACGACTGGACATGGAACCAGTTGAAACGTAGTGATTCCAAATAAAGACAATGCAAGTCCAAAACTCTACTGCCGTTCAAGAAACGACATTGTCTCCAACCTTTAAACAGACAAACGTTTAAACAGTTAAATTGCCGAATGCCGCTTAGGAATTTTTAGGGTTATGTTGTTCCCAGTGTTGCCAAAATCGGAAAATGTGAAAAATACTAGGTTTAGTCAATAACTTTTTAAGTAATTTGAACCTGTGAACCACGAAATCTTCACGTAACTTCAAAAAAAAATCTTCGCTCCGAAGAAAAATGACTTCTAACAAAAAAAAAACGTCGCTCCGAATTAAATAACTTCTACTTCTAAAAAAACCGCCGCTCATCCAGTATATTCCACCCGAAATACCGGTTTTTCAAGATTTTTATAGATATTTGGTTTATTTTTTTTTAAATCGGTGAAATCAGGTGTGTGCAAATCAGTAGAAAAACATTGGTTTCCGGTATATCGGAAGATTGACTTCCATGTCGGTAGATCTACCGAAAAATTGGAAGGTTCGACAACACGGGTTCTTCTTTTCTTTACAGAAATAAGGTCTTAAATCAGTTGTTAATATCAACCATTTTTTGGCAGTTTAAGGCTAGGTTTGCACTAGTTTGCGCCACGTATTTAAACTTCAAGTTTAAAAAAGTTTTAAATAGGTGCAATGTTTTAAACGTTGATTCTCAAAGTTTACATTTTCCAACCTATTGTGTGTTTTTGTTAAAATTGGTAATATTTCAGAATGAACTGCCAAACTCGCCATTTTTAATTAATAAAGGACAAGATCAAAATGTCGCCATGTTCGACTACATTGAAATTTATTAAATATTTGTGATGTAAAATACGTTTTAACGATTTTAACTAAATTTAAATTGACAACAATTAATGTAGATTTACTTTTTGGAAGTATAATATTAAAATGTGTTGCTGTTTTTAGTATATTCAATCATTTTACGTGATTTAAATCAAAACTATAAGAGCAGAACATAATAAATAAAATAAGACTACTTTATAGTTTAAATAAATAAACCTAAAGTTAAAAATCTAGTTTAACGTTAAAAATGGTAAAAAAAAAACAACCCTAAATAAACATTCAAGACGCGGGGCAACGTCATAACAATCCGAAATTTATTCCCAAAACTTGTGTAAATAAAGGTCGCTGGGACGTCGTGTTAACGTTGTGTGGCAACGTTAAGTCGACGGCACCGACGTTGATGTTAAAATGCTACCTGAGATATTTTAAAAAGTAGGGCCAAGTTAGGCGCTTATTAAGATTTGATAATGGTAGATAATATTATTAGAGTTAATTGATTATTAGCCCGTCGAAATTTCAGCGGAGAGTCACAGAAGCGCTGGGTTTTAGTAAATAAATTCAGATTTAAGTAACAAATTAATTTTTTTCCGTTCCGATATTCATCATTGTTTTGAAGTAGATGACGAAATGTATAACCCTTTTTAACTGACATCACCCAAAGACTTCAGGTCGTTCTCAATATAATTTTTTTTTTAAATATCCAAGTTCGCCGTAATTTTCTTAAAATAACCAAAAATTATACCTATAGATATAGACCTCAACACCTACATGTTGTAAACAAATTACCTAAGAATTGTTTTATGAACTCATATTAGGCGCACTGCTACAAATATTTAACGAATCCTTAAAGAACTGGAGGGTCCACTTCATAATTAAATTAAACCATTAGAAAACTAATGATTTGGTGCCTAATTAAATTAACATACATTTTAAACACTCCACAAACCTGATTTAAAAAGTAGTTATTGTTTATGTTGTTTATTTTTTTCGTATCCACAACCATAGTGACATAGTACCATAAGCTTTCTTTTTTTACACTATTTGCGATACTTTTCTACTTAAAGTAAAATATTTACTTTAAAAAATCATTCACATCACAATGGTAGGTACATATATCACAAGACAGGTAAAAACTATTTCACGCACAAAAATCCAAATTAACTATTTAAAATATGTGACGCAAACCATTCAACTAGAAAGAGACGACACCTTACTAATTAGAAGGTTAAAAAAGGAAGGGCGAGTCCCCCGCTATTTGTTTGATTAGTCGCACATACAAACACACACAGGTAGGCAATATGAGTGCTACTCCCACCTGTCTATGTTTACAAAGTAGGTTCAATAGTGTGGAAATGGTTATATGAATGTATTGTATGCGATGACACATGCAATATACAGAGTGCGCAAGCATAGTTCCCGTAAATTTTTTTAAAATCAAATTAATAAGCCATCGACCTACTACGAACTTACTGATCGATCGAAGGTCCTTCAGTCGCTGAATGTACAGTTTAGAGTTGTTACCCTACCCAACTTTTTTTTACGGTGCAGTTGTATATCACCACTTTTGGCCTGCACTTTAATTTTGTATAAGTTTTCCTAATTTCTTTTCTATTTTAGCTATGCTGTTTTATAAATAGAAAAAAGTGTATACATGGTGGAATTTCTAACAGGAATAAATTTAGTATTAGAAAGCCTCTTTATTTGCTTAAAAAATACAGAACTACGGCTGCGTTTATTTTGTCATACTTTTTTCATGTCTTCATTAAATGTACCTCTCTTATTGGCGTGGAAACCGCCCCCAACTTCTTTTTTTTATGTATTATGATGGAACAGGCATAAAAAAAAGGAATACGACCCACTATTTACTTTTGCATTTCGGTAATCTAGAAAGCCAGAAAAAAAACTGGCCGTTATGTGCTCTTTCATTAAATTTTGATTTTGGTTGTACTAAACTGCTGGACAATTGCTTTCGAGCAAGAAAAATTTCGCCTAAATTTAACAGTTATTATTTTCTGAACCAGAGATGATATCGACCTACGGTTTTGAATGCTTGATAGATTCATCCCTTGGGAAAAAATTGTTAATGTTGAATTTTCTTTAACCGTCAGAAAATTTTATATACAGGGTGTTAAAGAATACGATGATTTTTGCTTCAATTTTAATGGCGTGTAACTTTCACAATAATATTTTTAAATTTTATCACTCTACGTCAATTGAATCACTTATTTATAGCAAAGAAAGTAATTTGTAAAATTTTTGATATCTGCTATATTTCAAGAAATACCGATTTTTTTGGAAAACCTTGCTTTATTTAAACTTATTGGTAGTTAGATCTCACTGTGCATTGTATCGTGCAAACTGTGCAAGTGATTATTATACCTTATGAAAAGCTTGATTATGTTCAGTAACAATAGTTGTACCTAAATGTTATAATGTACAGTGGCGTACTTATAAATACCTATATGTCTATGGTTTATGAGTTGAGTATCTTACAATTTTTCACGATTGTTTTGTATTGGAAAGTACTCGCCCCTAGATTAGGTGAATTTTTTCTTATTTTTTAGTTTTTTATATCGCACTACAGGTATATAAATTTTAACAAAGATAATTTTTTTAATTTAATTTTTGGAAATAATGTATTTATTAATTTCCAACTTTCTAACACTATACTCATAAACCATAGACATATAGGTGTTTATAAGTACGCCACTGTGAATAGTGAAAGAACCCATTGATACTACAATTTTTATTTAGAGGAACTTAGGCAACGACTTATACACGAAATTTGCCAAATAACCCCGGATATGGTGTATAATGTAAAGAATGAATTTTACTTTTGAAAGGGGGTTTGTCAAGACACAAATGGGTAATATTTCCAACAATTTTTACAATAAAACAAATTGCGTATATATTAACGAAATGCAAAAGTAAATAGTAACATACCTTTATATTAGAAAACAAAGTTAGGGGCGGTTTTTACCCTCTAAAAGAAGGGTTAATTTCATAAAGACGCGAAAAAGTATACCAGACTAAATATAAACACAGCCGCTGTATTTTTTCAGCAAAAAAAGAGGCTTTCTAATACAAATTTATTCCAGTTAAAAATTCCACTCTGTATGTGTTTGGTTTACATATCAAATATTTGTTGAAATATTAAAATACTCTAAAATATGTAAGCCCTATGGAGGGGTTTTAATACTGTACCGTAAATCCTGATACAAAAACACACTGCAGGAAAATATTATTAAATGTTGTTTTTCTAACATAATCGAGGAAATTCACCATTTTTATTTTAAAATATATGATCTGCCGCTATTGTTTAAATATTGAAGATTAAAAGAGATGTACGTCACCCTATTAACCGCGCAATTCTTTTATTTGCCAGTCGCGCGATCGATTATATTGTTATCTTTGTTTCAATAACTTAAATAGACAGACAGTTTAAAAACAGGAAACCAGACTGGAGACATCAGTTAGGTAGGAGAGACAAAACGACTATTGCTATGTTATTTCGCGTGTTTTTATTAGAGGGCAAATTTTGTTTAAATATTTTCTCAGCAAATAATTGAATAATTTTGAAGAAGTAGTCCATTCTTAAAGTGGAGTTAATTTATGGGAATAAATAAAAAGCATGAAGTCTTCCTCCACTGGTTTAATAAGGTAATAAAATTAAAATATGGTAGACATTCTACATGTTTCGGGTGTAGAAACACCCATCATCAGGAATGAGATACAAAGAGAAAAAATAGTTATATTAAATGAGAGGAACAAAGTTAAATGGTAGTGAACATCGATGGAGCTCTCCTGGAGCCATGAAAGATAAAATAATATAAAATGAGTTAATGATTAAAGAATGGGATACTTAATTCTTAACACTGACCATGGGCAACAGGTAACAGTGATAAGAGGGGCCCGTTTGGGCAATCTTTGTCTTTGCCCAAACGGGCCCCTCTTATCATTGCTTATTAAGTTTTGGGACAGAAAACATTTTGCTAGAATTAGAATCCAGAACAAATTTAATTAACTTGTTGTCAACGGTATTTTTTATTTTCCCGAATTTGGGAACTCATATTTTGTTATCCGTTTGTATCTCATTATTCACCAATTATCCACTAGTTTAATTATTTCATCTTGTAAGGGTTCCGCTATATAAACATGATCAGACTTATGACAACAGGAAATATGATTTATTTTTTATTTTTATAGTTTTATTCATATTGAATAATAAAAATATACGAACCTCGGTCGGTGTGCCTCTCAGCAGCAATAAACAATAGGTATACCGGATGCTTAAGAGTGTCGTTATTAAACGTATATAGCAGTGGCGTATTCAGCAAGTGAATCTGGAGGGGGTGGGGGATGCCACTGAATATTATAAATAATTGTATTGCAGGTGTGGAACGAAATAAATAGGAGAAGGAGAAAATACAATATATTTATATACCGGGTGTTGCATCGTCGAGCAGGACATAAGAAATCCCATGTAATTTTAAATGGGGTCAATTTTATTGGCTTCCCTAATTATTTTAGAGAAAAATTCTATTTAGGTTTATTAAAGAGCACTAAAACCCCCATTCAAAAGAATAACTTTAGATATTTTTGATGAGCCCGTTTATGGGTTATCGCCGACTTCTTTTTAACTATTTCTCCTTTTTATGGCCCCGTATTTGCGGGCACCAGTCAAGGTAAAAGATGACTGTCAAATAAAGTTGTCATTTTAAAATGTGTGCTTTATTGTTATAAAAACTCGTACATCGAAAATATTAGCCATGAATTACACTTCTGAAGAAAAAATATTGATGATTAAATGGTATTATCAAGGAAATAGTTATCAAAATGTGTCAGACATGTTTGCTGCGCTGTATCCGAATAGACCGATACCTGCAAAATCTACAGTGGAAAGGACTATCAATTTGAGATAAAAGACACTGTAATAAATAACTGCAGATGTGAAGAAAGGCAGGAACAAAGAAGAGATGCAAGAAATGATAGGGACTTGCAAAGGCAGGAAAAAAGGAGAGATGCAAGAAATGATAGGGACTTGCAAGTTTTATTGTGCGTGGAGGAAAATGATGGGAAGATCAGCACAAGGAAACTTGAGGATGACATAGAATTAGATCACACCACAGCGTTACGAGCTTTGAAATGACATAAATATTATTCATACAAATATGAAAAGTACCAAGAGCTAAGAGATAGGGACGAAATACAACGACAGGAGTTTTGTTTTGGTATGATTGAAAGAGCAAACATGGATAGGGAATTTTTAAAAAACATTTGTTTCACTGACGAATGCACATTTACCTTAAACAATGAACCCAATGTTCAAAATTATCGATATTGCAGCAAAGAAAACCAACACAGGTTTGTCGAAACAAGGACGCAATATCCACAAAAAGGTAATGTTTGGGCTGGGATTTTCGGAGAAAATATTATCGGGCCATTATTTCTTACACGAAATTTAAATGCAGAATATTTTTTGGAACTACTTGAAGATCATATTTTACCTACTTTACATGATGCCGCCAGGGAAAATCAGGAAGTTTGGTACCAAATGGATGGCTGCCCGGCACATAGTACCCTGGCTGTCCGAGAATATTTAAACCGTGCTTTTAATGGAAATGTTATTGGCTTAAATCATACAGTAAATTGGCCAGATAGGTCTCCTGATTTATCGCCAAATGATTTCTTTCTCTGGGGCCATTTAAAAAACAGGATGTACAAAGATAAAAAATACCCAAATCTAGACGAGTTAAAAAATGCTATTTCTGCCGAATGCAATAGAATTTCAGTTTACCAACTAGCGAATGTAAGAAGAGAATTTTATGATCGCCTCGGTTATTGTCTAGCAGTCAATGGAGGAATATTTGAACATCTTCTTAAATCCTAAAGTTCCAACAATTTAATAGTACCGACCTATTAATTAGTAAAATATTGAAACAGGTCAAATGTCATAATTAACCTTGTAATTGGATACTTTATTTTAGTTTTATTGTCTAGCAGTCAATGGAGGAATATTTGAACATCTTCTTAAATCCTAAAGTTCCAACAATTCAATAGTACCTACCTATTAATTAGTAAATTATTGAAACATGTCAAATGTCATAATTAACCTTGTAATTGGATACTTTATTTTAGTTTTATTCAGATTAATTTGTACTCATAAATACACCTTTAATATTTTCGATGTACAAATTTTTATAACAATAAAGCACACATTTCAAAATGACAACTTTATTTGACAGTCATCTTTCACCTTGACTGGTGCCCGCAAATACGGGGCCATAAAAAGGAGAAATAGTTAAAAAGAAATCGGCGATAACCCGTAAACGGGCTCATCAAAAATATCTAAAGTTATTCTTTTGAATGTGGGTTTTAGTGCTCTTTAATAAGGTATAAGTATGCAGATGAATGAAATTACTAATATACCTCACTCGTATAGGAGCTATGTAGGCCTGACGCAATATTGCAGAACCCTTTGTATTAACTATTATTTTTATTTATTCGATAATAAAGTCAGGTTTGAAAAAGATTTGTCAGTCGTAAAACTTTTTTTAGTCACTGTTTTCCTCCTTTAAAAATAGTCATAAAACGTCAACAAATAAAATAGGTTAGGATTTCTTAAACTACCTACTCTCATCCGTCTTCTGCGAATAATTTCGGTGTTGCCACATAAAGTTAAATAGTTCTTAGAGCATTATTTACTTATTTTAAGACAAAATATAGATTACACTTCAGAAATAATATAAGTAGTTATTTTTTTTATTGTCAGACTCGTGTCACTTCTTGGTATTGTATTATAATGTAAAAATTTTAGAGACAGAGAATATTAGATACCATTGTCAAATTGCCGTTTTTATGGCGCAGATTTTATAAAATCGGTATTATTCTTTCATAGTTTCTATTTATTTATTTTCTCACTGGCGGAAGCGGACGGTTTAAAAATAACAAAAATTAAAAGCACAAAATATTTTATTTTTTGTTCGTTTACGCACCACAACCAAAATCAAAATTTAGTTAAAAACACTATTGTCGGTTGCCCCCAGAATCACATCTGGCTACGCCATTGTGTTGTGGTGTCAATGAGTTGTAATACTTTTATCTGAATGAATGTTAAAACTAATTGAAAAATAAATGTAAAAATGTGATAATATTATGTGCTGTCAGACACTGTGACATCCATAGGTTCTGTTTTATTGCACGTAAGGAATGTGCCTTATCACAGATTAAACAAAAGAATGTTCTATAGGGTGAATCAGTGAGTTAGAGAGATAATTTTGCTTTTTAATGTTTCATTCCTGTGTAGTTTATAACTTTTACGAAATTTTATTATTTTGTCTATCAATTTTTATTTTTATATACTTTTACATATTAATTATGTTTTAAACAACGCCAACTAAAACAATGCACAATTGAAGTTGTTTTGAATCATGCCTATTTATCAATAATTGAAACTTTGAAATGATTCAAAACAAAAAGTAATAGATTTGATGCTTTATTAGTAATCATGATAAGATTGGATGCAAACACGCGTGAATTTTACAGCGCAGCGTAAGCATGAAAGCATCTATTCCATGAGAAGTGCATGATCAGTGGAAACAACCGCAATTTTCAAATAAGCGGCTTCATCGGCCAATCATGTAACTGACTTACGCTGTCAAATTTACGGTCTTGGAGACTCAGTCCAACCTTAAATATAAAGATAAAAATAAATTCCTTCATAACCGATTTGGAACTAATTAATTTCTACATCTAAAATAGGGAAAGAAAAATTTTGTTATACCGGCTGACACAAAAAAATTCAATATTTTCTATAACTCTAGAAGTACCTACATTTAAAAAATGTTTGTAAGTGTGTAAATCACTATTTTTCGGCTAATTCAAATCTTCAAAACCACTTCCAAGACCTTGAAATTTCAAATGGAAACCCGTAATTTTTTTTCAATACTTTAATTCTATAGAAAATTCTCTTTTCAGTGATATCACAATTTATCATTAGTTTTAAAAATGGCTTCTTAGATGAATGTTTATTTGTTTCCTAGAATGTCCATAACTTTGGTAAGTAAAATAACAAGGTAAGTGGTAAAGAATAGGCCATGGAAACGTTAAAATGTTTCATTTCAACCTTCTTTATAGGAAATAGAAAATTAACTTATTCGAGAAAATGCATCAGTTAGGGCTATGTTATAAACAACTTACTTTAAAGAAAAGAAAGCGGAATTTCGCGATTTTTTTAAAACCCTTTTTTGTATTATAATAATAAAAATATTTATTTAATTTTCTTTGTGGCCAGATGCACGTCACAGCTTCTGACGTGATTTTTGTTTCGAGTCATGTCGTTGATTAAATCGTATATTTTTCCAATTCTGCCAGGATTTAATTAAACTTCAAAATGAGCATGTCTTCTTTTCATGAATAATAAAACATATTTTAAGAACATGTTCCAATTAATTATTATTTCTCGTTTTTAAATTATTTTTAACACGTAAAATTAAAGTTCTTTGAAATGACATAGGTTGTTAAACCGAATTTAACGTCAATTGACAGGACCCTTTAATTAATAACAGACCTACATTTTTTTGTTTCTGTTATGATTATGTATTTGCGAGTCGTGACGTGCATTCAGCCATGGATGGATGAACTATATCATAAGAGTTAATAATAATTATGCATTAATGAATAATAGAAATTAACAAGAAATATTATAAATATAATTTCTAGCGAAGTATAAGCCATTAGAAGTTTTGTTAAGGACAGTCTAGTAGGTATGCCGTGGAAAACAAAAACATTACTTTTGCTTTTATTAGACCAAAATATCAGATGGATAACTACAAATATTTAAATATGAATTTTCTTCCACAACATAACTTCTCTCTCTCTCTCTCTCTCTCTCTCTCTCTCTCTGGAAATTACATTTTTATGATATTTCTTGTTAATTTCCACTATTATTACCTACTTAATGCAAAATTATTAACTTGTGATACACCATTACAAAGAAAATTAAATAAAGGATTTTATTATATTATAACACAACGATGAATTGCTATTTAAAGAAAAAAATGTTTTTTTAAACAGCTTGTAAATACCATAATGGATACTTTTTCTCAAACAAGTTTCACAATATAAAGTAGATTGAAATGAACCATATTAACGGTTTCATAGCCTATTCTTTACCACTTACCGTGTTTTGCCAAGGAAAATTGATTTAGGAGATAATTTTTAAAACAAGAGATAATGTGTGATATGTCATTGAAAAGAGAATTCTCTATAGAATTGAGGCATCGAATAATACGGCAGATTTCCATTTAAAATTTAAAAGTTGACTTCACTTCCGCTTTGATAATCGCGCACAAAACCTTCATTTAGGGCAACTTGAAATCATTATTCCAAATACAGAGTGGCTGAAGTAGTTAAAACCGTAAATTTTTAACTTTTGTCAAGGTAACTGAGATTCTATATTTAGGAGTAGAAATTAATTTTAAACAATTTTTCTTCGTAAACTTTTTTGCGTATTTTTGAAAATAAAGATACCTAATTCTTGAATGAAAATCAAATATTTGCCCCCACCCTGTATATGGTTGGCTTTTACAAATTTTCATGAGTATTTCGGTTTCAGAATATGTAGAGAGTATTATCTGAGGTGCTTTTTTTTAGTCTTAAAATTTTTTTCACGGTATTGTAATGTCACTGTATAACGGCATTTATTGTAAATATACAGCCAGATAGTATCAATAACTCGATCAGTGGCCTAGCCAGACATTTAGTTGGGGGGGGGGGGGCAAAGTATTTGAAACCGAGTAACTAGGCTAGATTTTTTTAAACCAAAAAAAAATCAAATTAGAAAAAATATATAACATTTTTATTGAAACTTGTAGGGAGTTATACTAATACCTACACTAATATAAAAATTGAAAACTTATAAAAAAAACTTTATGAAATAAGCATAACTGAGCAAAAAATAATAGTCGATAATTATTAGAAGCCATAGTCAAGTGAAGATTTTGAATGCAAACAACAATAAAACTTTTTAAATTAATAAAAAAAGAGGGTGTCGCGCGCCGCGGGTGTATTTAAAAGTTTAAAGATTTGCATGGATGTCAGTTCATCTTGCAAGCATTTTGTATACCGGGTGTTGCATCGTCGAGCGGGACATAGGAAATCCCATGTAATTTTAAATGGGGTCAATTATTGGCTTCCCTAATTATTTTAGAGAAAAATTCTATTTAGGTTTATTAAAGAGCACTAAAACCCACATTCAAAAGAATAACTTTAGATATTTTTCATGAGCCCGTTTACGGGTTATCGCCGATTTCTTTTTAACTATTTCTCCTTTTTATGGCCCCGTATTTGCGGGCACCAGTCAAGGTAAAAGATGACTGTCAAATAAAGTTGTCATTTTGAAATGTGTGCTTTATTGTTATAAAAACTCGTACATTGAAAATATTAGCCATGAATTACACTTCTGAAGAAAAAATATTGATGAATAAATGATATTATCAAGGAAATAGTTATCAAAATGTGTCAGACATGTTTGCTGCTCTGTATCCGAATAGACCGATACCTGCAAAATCTACAGTCGAAAGGACTATCAAGAAATTTGAGACAAAAGGCACTGTAATAAATAACTGCAGATGTGAATAAAGGCAGAAACAAAGAACAGATGCAAGAAATGATAGGGACTTGCAAAGGCAGGAACAAAGAAGAAATGCAAGAAATGATAGGGACTTGCAAGTTTTATTGTGCGTGGAAGAAAATGATGGGAAGATCAGCACAAGGAAAGTTGAGGATGACATAGGATTAGATCACACCACAGCGTTACGAGCTTTGAAACGACATAAATATTATTCATACAAATATGAAAAGCACCAAGAGCTAAGAGATAAGGACGAAATACGACGACAGGAGTTTTGTTTTGGTATGATTGAAAGAGCAAATATGGATAGGGAATTTTTAAAAAACATTTGTTTCACTGACGAATGCACATTTACCTTAAACAATGAACCCAATGTTCAAAATTATCGATATTGGAGCAAAGAAAACCAACACAGGTTTGTCGAAACAAGGACGCAATATCCACAAAAAATTAATGCTTGGGCTGAGATTTTCGGAGAAAATATTATCGGGCCATTATTTCTTACACGAAATTTAAATGCAGAATATTTTTTGGAACTACTTGAAGATCATATTTTACCTACTTTACATGATGCCGCCAGGGAAAATCAGGAAGTTTGGTACCAAATGGATGGCTGCCCGGCACATAGTACCCTGGCTGTCCGGGAATATTTAAACCGTGCTTTTAATGGAAATGTTATTGGCTTAAATCATACAGTAAATTGGCCGGCCAGGTCTCCTGATTTATCGCCAAATGATTTCTTTCTCTGGGGCCATTTAAAAAACAGGATATACAAAGATAAAAAATACCCAAATCTAGAAGAGTTAAAAAATACTATTTCTGCCGAATGCAATAGAATTTCAGTTTACCAACTAGCGAATGTAAGAAGAGAATCTTATGATCGCCTCGGTTATTGTCTAGCAGTCAATGGAGGAATATTTGAACATCTTCTTAAATCCTAAAGTTCTAACAATTTAATAGTACCTACCTATTAATTAGTAAAATATTGAAATATGTAAAATGTCATAATTAACCTTGTAATTAGATACTTTATTTTAGTTTTATTCAGATTAATTTGTACTCATAAATACACCTTTAATATTTTCGATGTAGGTACGAGTTTTTATATATGGGGGGCTCAAAGAAGAAGTGGACCAAGTCCAAAAAAAGCAACATGGAGAAAACAATGAAAATAGTTTTTTACAGATAATTAATTTGAATGAAATTTATTTTTCGTTTTCTTTGTGGGATAGTTTTAGTATATCCCTAACTTAAATATTTTTATTATATCTAGGTATTTTAAAAATATTTTTAGTACTCCAAGGATATTTTTGGGCCATCATGTTGGACTTGGTTCATTTTTCCAGTGAATGTTTTTCTAATTATTTCTGAAAATCCTAATTAAATCTGAAAATTACCTAGTACAATACAGTAAACATATTTTTATTACTTTAATAACTTGAAAAATACATGTTAAAATACTAATACAATAAGCAAACAGCTTTGTTAGTCATCGTAAACCATTTCATCATCCACAAATTCAGTTGGTTGTCTTGCAGCTCTGGTAGAACTGGCAAGTGGTAAGTTTTTAAAGAAATTGTGATGTACAGGAGGAATGTAAGCAAGAAGATCAGCCATGTATTTTTTTTTGCACTAGTTACAGGACGTCTTGTAGTGTATAGGCATTGTTGTTCAACGTGTCTTAAAGATAACAAATGCATTCCTACAGTACTGTTTTTTTTTTAAATCGATATCACGAAAGGGCATTAGGTCACTTAAAGTTTCTCTAAATTTTATTTTAAACTCCTCTCCTTTCTCAAATCTAAGCCATCGTATCTTTAGCCAACTAAAAGGAATATTATCAGTGTCTTTTTTCTGTTAGTTACACTATCTTCTAATGCAGATGTACTTAAGAATTCATTTCGTTGCATTATGATGGTTTTAAAACAGGGAGTTTTCCTCTTTGCATTACCAATGATGTCATACCAATCTTCTGGAACAAAAATATTCTGGTGTTTCTTGCTGGATGATTCTACTATTCCAAACTCAGAATCATTGGGCAAAAACGAGTGACCAGACACTAAAAATTTGAGTTCAATCGTTTCTACGTTCATCTCAGGATCCTGAACAAGTTTTAATAAAGTCAGAGATAATTTAATATTCCTGTTTTGTCCCGTGCAAGAATCAGAAAAAAGAACAATGCTTCTATGGGTAGAAGCATTTTCTTTGAGATGTTTGCAAATACACGAAGCCACTTCTTGAGAGCCTCTACCACCTTCCGTTTCATCTCAAACATGCATAAAACCTGTATTTAAATTAAATGAATGTATGCCAAAGTTGTATACATACAAGTTTCTTTTATAATATGCAACGGAAGTAGAAAGCTTAGGAAAAGGAAGCGCCTTGTGAAGATCGAATGTACCAACATAACATTGATCAGAAGATTTTTTCTGGTTAGTTCTTAGAGCTTCCCTGGCCTGTTCAGCACGGGCCAAGTGAATATTTTTTTGGGTTTGCAGTTCTTCTTTCTTTTCCTCTTCAGTTTCAGCAAGCAGCTTTAGCTGTAACTCATCGCACAAACGGCAGGTGTCCTTACTTGGAATTTTAAAGTGGAGATTGAATTTTGTAGAAAATACTTTATAGTAATATTTTTTCTTTACTGGTTGCTTCTTGTTTTCACAACATGTTTTAACATAAAGGTCATACATTTTTCTTATGTTTAAATCCGGGTTAAGATATCGCCTATTTTCATTATCTTTCCTACTGTAATGGCTTTGACAACGGGGAAAAGAGTTAATATGCGCGATAACGTCAGAATCGTCAATTTTGTTAGTTGGCGTATTTCTGCCACGATTATCCATAACTGCAAAAACTTCATCTTTTGTTAAACATCGGTACAACCTACCCCAGCTAATTTGCAACACACCAAGGAAATACTTTTTGCAGACATTTATATTGGATTCTTTTATCCGTATTGTGTATTCAAATGTTGACATTTTTTCTTTCCCTAAACCATTCCTCGGGCGTTTTCGTTGAGTTTTTATTAAACCACGCAAAAAAATATTTTGTTTACTAAAGTCTGCTAATTTCCAAAACGTTTCAAAGAATACCAACAAACTTTCTGAGTTCATTTTGGTTTTACATTTTTTGCCACATTCGCAGTCAAAATGTGGGTTAAACGCTTTCGCTGGGATATTTTTACCAGTCTTTGTCACATATGATTTTCCACTATTTCTTAAATTCTTTTTTTTATTTTTAGTCCAGCTATTTTTATTTATTGACCGTTTCCTACCCCGTTCTTGCTCTCGGTTTACAGACACTGGAATTTCTGAAACAGAAAAAGTTTCAGGATGACCTGAATAATAATAAAAGATTTGTCATCTTACCGTTTAGTTCCACTGTCTGCAAATGTGGAGAAAGTCGGTTCTGTCGAACAAAATGTATGAGAGGTAGATCTTCATCAGAATCCGAGTCTAAAAATAACAGCGAACATTTTTGAAAACCTTAATGTTTATGTTTAAATAAGAAACCAAAACGTCAAAACCTACATAACCTCCCTTATCCTTAAACTTTTAAAAAAGTTTAACCCCGCTCACGTAATAACAGACAATCTTTAGTAAACACAACGTTAAACTTACCTATATTATCATTAAACAACATTTTTATTATTTTACCACACTATTTGTTAAAATAATACTGATTTTAAATGCGCGCAAAATGATTAAAACCGTTAAATGGACTTGGTTCATTTTTGAACTGAACATTTTAAAAATAAATTCACTGGAAAAACCATCTAGCGCCATCTGTTGTAAAAAATTTGAACTTAGGACTTGGTTCATTATAGTACTGAAATGTATATGCAAAACGCTTCCGCAAGATGGGTGTAAGTCCAAAATTTCAAAATGTGGACTTGGTCCACTTTAGCTTTGAACCCCTCATATATATATTAATAAAGCACACATTTCAAAATGACAACTTTATTTGACAGTCATCTTTTACCTTGACTGGTGCCCGCAAATACGGGGCCATAAAAAGGAGAAATAGTTAAACAGAAATCGGCGATAACCCGTAAACGGGCTCATCAAAAATATCTAAAGTTATTCTTTTGAATGTGGGTTTTAGTGCTCTTTAATCAACCTAAATAGAATTTTTCTCTAAAATAATTAGGGAAGCCAATAATTGACCCCATTTAAAATTACATGGGATTTCCTATGTCCCGCTCGACGATGCAACGCCCGGTATGTAAGATGACGTGTTATTTCATTTGGTGCGTTATTAATAGGGTTGCCGTAATTTCGTTTCCCAATTATATTTTAAATCTTCTGGTTTTTTGGATTCTTCTTCCCCCCACCCCATTGGCTACATCACTGATCAATTCGGTAAATAATGTCGGTGCATGTCTGCCAACTGCTTTATTCTAAATTAAGTGACTTTTAAATCGTTAGCTGGCCAATGCGTTTAACAAGAGAATCATCACCAATGCACTAAAAACTATAGTCATAGTTCAGTTTTTATATTATACCATTACCAAAGAAAAAAATACTAACCTGATATTTCTTAATACTATCCAACTGCTCCCTGGTAGGTTCCGTCACCACGGAAGTTTTGTTACCAGTGGCGTAGTTAGGCGTGTAAGGGGTCGTGGCGTTAATATTATTGTTGTTATTGGCTATTCTGGCTGGCAGTTGCGGCGCCACCGCCTTATTGACCAATCGGCCATCCGATTCGATTTTCAAATGATCCCTCGGGGGCGGCACTGGCTTCGGGGGGACTTGGGGGGTTGCTTGCAGGGGCGAGAGGTGGTTGTGGATGGGGGTAGTGATTGAGCCGTTTACGGTGGGCTGGGGATAAAAATAAAAATACAAATGAAGGAAAAAAGTAACATACTGATTTATTGGAAGATTGGTTAAATTTTTCGGCAATTCCGTATTTTTATTGCTGGCATCTAGCAGAAAGAAAGAAGTGGGGTTTAATAACTAAGCATATTGTTATTTTCATATGATTAATGACTCTGGCTACTTGCTTTTACATGCTATCCCCACTCTGTATATTATGTCAAAACTGTCAAAAGTAGTTTACATTTTCTGTTGGGGAGCAATAAATGTTAAATACATCAGGATTTACAGTGGTTCTTTACTTGTGCATCATTGTATAACGATTAAGCGAAAACGTGATTAACAAGTCCCCATCTTTATTTATTATAATAATAAAGGTAAATAAAAACATAACCTAACGTTTTCCGGGCACTATTCTATGACGTAATACATCGTTGTCAAATTATTATTCTGCAAAAGGCCGAGTGCGAGAAAGATAGATATATTCAAAGGGATTTTGTGTAAATATAAGAAATTACTTAAATGGACAAATATCTTATGTGTGTAATTTGGTCCATAAATTTGCCAACGAAATTAATTTTTCTTCAATTGTTTTTTATTAGCTTTCTCGCAAGTACAGGACTAACTAAAAAGACAAGTTATACTGCCTGATTTAAATAATTGTTTTTTAATTTTTATATGATTTTTTTTTCAAGTTAAGTGGTAGAAAAAATATACTGTATATGGACATTATTTTAAGTTTCTCACCCGATTGGCAACTTTCGTATCGATAACAATAAAAAAAACAATTATGTATTCCATAATAGCTTTTTGTGAAGGAGCCAAATTTGATATAAAAAAAAATATATGTTTACAAATTTGACAGAGACGACGCCATATTGGATTTTCTTAAATGGCAACCCTACTTTATAGTAAGCCAATTGCATTCGATTACTTGTTCCAACATTAAAAATATATAGTTGTCAACATTTATTTTCAGCCGTTCCGGAGATACGAGGCTTCGAAGTTGGTGATTTTGTTATTATCGAATTAACAGAAGCTATGAGATAAGAAACAATTTTTTTTAGAGATACGTAATTTTTATAGCGGAGCCACCTATGCTATTGTCATATATGTCAGATATCAAAAAATGACATATAAGACGCCATTTTGAATTTCTTTAAATGGCAACCCACATTTATAACTATACAGGGTGTTACAAATTCGACATACCAGCATTGGAATCTCGGAAACCATATGAGTTAGAGAAACGGTTAAATGAGTTCAAAGATGTGTAATTCGGTGCTGATTATAATGCCGCTTTAAAAGTTTTCAAATTCCGAATACTTCCGATTTTATTTGAAAAAAACCGAAATTTTGCAAAATCGTCTTTATTTTTTCCTGAGCTCATTTGACTAGCTATTTAAAAATAAATGGCACTTTGCCATTGCCACTTTTTCTCCTCTACAAAATGACGTTACTATACTAAAGATCCGCCGTTTCGTCTCCGAGCGGCCATCACCAACTTTACTTTTTTAAATACGGACCGGGATTTTTTTTTAACCGATTTTTAAACCCTCCTACCCTCAAAATGTAATGGCGATATTACTTTCTCATAATGATGAATTGTTCTTGCTTATTTTTTTAAATTCATATTTTTTACATTTCCTTTCAGTCCGGTCCTGGCAAGATATTTCACCGCTGGATTTATTTTTATGGGGGCTTTAAAAAAATGTTATTTATAAAAATGACGTAGTTGGAAGAACTCGAAGAACACATAGAGGTTGCATTTGGTAGGATAAGGAGAAGATCGGTTGAAAGGGCTATCGCCAAAATTGGAAGAAAAATTGATCGTTGTACTGAGCAAAACGGCAATCTCTTTGAACATTTAGAAAATTAGGATTTATAATTAGTAAATTTAGAATGATTAGAAAATTCTTATAAAAGAAATTATATTACTTATGTATGAATGTTTTAAATAAAATAAAGTTTTTAATTAATATTGTGATTCGTTGCCAGGACCGGACTGACAAGAAGTGTAAAAAAATATGAATTTAAAAAAATAAGCAAGGACAATTCATCATTATGAGAAAGTAATATCGTCATTACATTTTGAGGGTAGGAGGGTTTAAAAATCGGTTTAAAAAAATCCAGGTCCGTATTTAAAACAGTAAAGTTGGTGATGGCCGCTCGGAGACGAAACGGCGGAACTTTGGTTTAGTAACGTCATTTTGCAGAGGAGAAAAAGTGGCAATGACAAAGTGTCATTAATTTTTAAATAGCTTGTCAAATGAGCTCAGAAATTTAAATTAAAACGATTTTGCAAAATTTCGTTTTTTTTAGAATAAAATCGGAAGTATTCGAAATTTGAAAACTTTTAAAGCGGCATTATAATCAGCACCGAATTACACAACTTTGCCCCCATTTAACCGTTTCTCTAACTCGTATGGTTTCCGAGATTCCAATGCTGGTATGACGAATTTGTAACACCCTGTATAGTTGTCGATATTTATATTCAACCATTTCCAAATATTTTTATCGACAACTAGGTATATATTTTTGAAATCGGACCGCGAAATGCAATACACTGATGTAGTTATCATTGTGGGTTGCCATTTAAAAAAATTCAAAATGGCGTCGTAACTGTCATTTTTTGACATCTGACATATATGACAATAGCATAGGTGGCTCCGCTTTAAAAAAATTACGTATATCCAAAAAAAAAGTTTCTAATCTCAAAGTTTCTGTTAATTCGATGATAACATAATCACCAACTTCGAAGCCTCGTATCTCCGAAACGGCTGAAAATAAATGTTGACAACTTAACATTTTTAATGTTGGAACAAGTAATCGAATGCAATTGGCTTACTATAAAGTAGGGTTGCCATTTAAGAAAATCCAATATGGCGTTTTATCTGTCAAATTTGTAAACATATAGTTTTTTTGACAAGAAATGTGGCTTCTTCACAAAACGCTATTAGGGAATACATAATTGTTTTTTTACTGTGGTCGATAGGAAAGTCGCCAATCGGGTGAGACACTTAAAATAATGTCCCGGTACAATAAAATAAAGACAATGCAAGTCCAAAACTCCACTGCCGTCCAAGATACTGTATACAACTTGAGTGCGATTTTGACATATCATATCCACTCTTCTTGTACAACTACTGTTTTGTTTAATTCTACTTATAATTTACTGTATTCCATATTACCCCACATACCAATCCCACATTACCCGCCACTTTTGTTCAGCACATCAGAATGTATATTTTCAAACTTTTTTCTGAATTACAACCATTTTTCTAATCAAAATTGGTTGAACAGAAGTTGTGGCTTATTATATCATCAAATTTTAGAGTAAAAAGTGTATTATTTTTTCAGTAAAAAAGTAAAATGATATCCCACATTACCCGAAATTATTCTACTAATATTAATAAGCACAATATATTGGTTAGTTTCTAAATACTTGTGTGTCTATGTATCTAATATCATATTAAAGGTGTTTAAAGTGTATATTTTAATACTATGTTATTTATTCGCATTAACCAGCAATTGTATCATGCTGCACTCAATTATTTCAACTTCGTATTATTTGTACGTTTACCTCGATTGTACTTTTCAGTGGGGTTGAGGGGTATTTTGGCGGGGTCTTTTTTCTTTCGATAAAATTTTCAGGTACATCAATTGCTCGTTCTTGTGTTTCGCCTCCGAAATTCACGCCGGAATATCTGTTGTACCCGACCTAGGTTTATCAATCAAAAATAAAAAAAAATAATAAAAAACTAAAACCAGGGTTCACTAACAAGAATATTGCACCCCGACCTTTAGATTATGACCTGACAATAGCGTTAACGCTTTCGTCATTTTATTTGTATATATATTTTAATATATTTTAAATAATAAAATAAATAAATGAAAATCCAACCACACAGCAACGCTGTCAAATTTAAGAGCCTTCCATACCAGTGTAAAACGCGGCATCGTTTCCTAGCTTATTCAATTGAAAATTTAATACAAAAATTTTACTAAAGGGTTCACAAGAACTTCTAGTTTGGCGGATGATACTTTATTTTTTTTTTAATTTAAAATTGTTTTTAAAGTTTCAATTATACAGGGTGTTACAAATTCGACATACCAGCATTGGAATCTCGGAAACTATAGGAGTTAGAGAAACGGTTAAATGGGGGCAAAGTTGTGCAAATCGGTGCTGATTATAATGCCGCTTTAAAAGTTTTCAAATTAAGAATACTTCCGATTTTATTCGAAAAAAACGAAATTTTGCAAAATCGTTTTTATTTTTTCCTGAGCTCATTTGACTAGCTATTTAAAAATAAATGACAGTTTGTCATTGCCACTTTTTCTCCTCTACAATATGACGTTACTAAACTAAAGATCCGCCGTTTCGTCTCCGAGCAGCCATCACCAACTTAACTTTTTTGAATACGGACCTGCATTTTTTTAACCGATTTTTAAACCCTCCTACCCTCAAAATGTAATGGCGATATTACTTTTTCATAATGATGAATTGTCCTTGCTTATTTTTTTAAATTAATATTTTTTACACTTCTTGTCAGTCCGGTCCTGGCAACGAATCACAATATTAATTAAAAACTTTATTTTATTTAAAACATTCATACGTAAGTAATATAATTTATTTTATAAGAATTTTCTAATAATTTTAAATTTACTAATTATAAATCCTAATTTTCTAAATGTTTAAAGAGATTGCCTTTTTGCTCAATAAAACGATCGATTTTTCTTCCAATTTTGGCGACAGATCTTCTCCTTATCCTACCAAATGCAACCTGTATACGTTCTTCCATGGTATCTACGTCGTTTTTATAAACAACATTTTTTTTAAATAAAGTTTTTAATTAATATTGTAATTCGTTGCCAGGACCGGACTGACAAAAAGTGTAAAAAATATAAGTTTAAAAAAATAAGGACAATTCATCATTATGCGAAAGTACAATCGCTATTACATTTTGAGGGTAGGAGGGTTTAAAAATCGGTTAAGAAAAATCCAGGTCCGTATTGAAAAAAGTAAAGTTGGTGATGGCCGCTCGGAGACGAAACGGCGAATCTTTAGTTTAGTAACGTCATTTTGTAGAGGAGTGAAAGTGGCAATGACAAAGTGGTATTTATTTTTAAATAGCTAGTCAAATGAAGCCCAGGAAAAAATAAAAACGATTTTGCAAAATTTCGGTTTTTATCGAATAAAATCGGAAGTATTCGTAATTTGAAAACTTTTAAAGCGGCATTATAATCAGCACCGAATTACACAACTTTGCCCCTATTTAACTGTTTCTCTAACTCCTATAGTTTCTAAGATTCCAATGCTGGTATGTCGAATTTGTAACACCCTGTATAGGTTCAATTTATATTAAACGCCATACAGAACATAAAAATATAAAGATTACGGCTATTTATGTTATATTTTTATTATCCAATATAATTACAAACGATGCCCCGATATTATTTTCAAAATCTCCACTGACGCCGCGCCCCTTAATTCTCGTGAAATCATAAATAATATTTTGTATATAAAAAAAGAAATGTTATTGCCATAGCCAGATGCAGGTAGAGTATACACGATGTGGTGGACATGCAGTATTTGTTTGTGATGACTCATCGACTACTGTTGGCTCTTAAGATTTAACATAAATTATAACAAAACATAAAATAAAGTTAAACAAACCAAAGGTCGCTATGACGGAAACTCTATACTTGATTGTTTAGCTTAATTATGTCAATAGATGTAGTGAGTTTGAGTTGTGGTTATGTTCAACGGATGATATTTAAATTGCGTAGGCTTACTCAAAAATGCATTCGAGAAAAAGGACACTTGTTTGAACGACTAATATAAAGATTTTTTTTTTACTTTTTGTTTTTGTTGCTGGTCTTTTTTCTTTTAATCTGTTTCCTGCATAATACAGGGTGATTCACGTTGAGTGGCCTATTAGAAGATCTCGGAAACGAGTAAACTAATCTTTCGAAAAATTTGACAGTAGGCATAATAGGCTTTGAGCTTTTAAAACATTATATTTTTAATTACCTTATTAAAATCTAAATAACTTTTGTTAATAATAATCTATTCCTATCTCTAACCGTTTTTGAGATATGAATTATAAAAGGATTATTTTGTGTAAAAACGCTCCGAGAAGAAAATGTAGTAACTCTGAAACTAATAAAGGTAAACATTTAAAATTTTGTAAGCTTTTAAGTAATACATAGATCTTTAGTTTAAATTACTTAGGTTTCACTTTTTTATACAGGGAGTTCTTAAAATTGTGCCAATGTTTCTATTTAAATAAATGTGTATAAGTCAACTTTTGCAAATGGAACACCCTATTTTTTAGCTTACTAACGTGTAGAAAATTAAATTTCCTATCAAATGCCTAATATATTACAGTCTACATTTGTAGTCGTTTTGGAATTATGAGCAATTTAAATAAAAAATCTTAAAATTTCTGTTTGTGTTAATGCGACATTATTTTTGAAAAGAAGGCTTCGACTAAAAATGTGGATTATAACATACAAAGCTTAAAAAATTTAAATGTTTACCTTTATTAGTTTCAGAGTGACTAAACTTTCTTCTCGGAGCGTTTTTACACAAAAAATCCTTTTATAATTCATATCTCAAAAACGGTTAGAGATAGGATTAGATTAATATAAACAAAAGTTATTTAGATTTTAATAAGGTAATCAAAAATGCTAAAATATACAGAGTGTTCCATTTGAAATAGCAAAGTTGGCAATAACTTCCGGTGTAACCGGAAGTAACAAAAACCTCAAAAGATAATGTTTTAAAAGCTCAAAGCCAATTATGCCTGCTAACAAATTTTTAGAAAGATAAGTTTACTCGTTTTCGAGATCTTCTAATAGGCCACACAACGTGAATCACCCTGTATATTACTCATCCGGCTGTGTGCAAATATATCATAAATAAATGCCAAGGCCGTATTTATTTAAAAGTACCTAATTGTCAAATTCTTGATAATGTATAGATAACATCAAAACGTCCAAAAATTGTTAAGTGTGTTACATGGTTGAAATTGGGTTTAAAGAGATTTTTAAAAATAAAATAAAAAATGCATGTCCGTATTTAAAAAATTAAAGTTGATAACAGTTTTTCAAAAATGAAACGTTGTGCCGTGATTCTAAAAACACGATAGTATAAAACCAATAAAGTTGCTTTAACAATATTGTATTTATTTATTAAAATTTAATTAAGATAAGTCAGATAAATTTTTAAAAATCTTAAAATTTTATTTTTTTTTCGAATAATTTCGAAAAATAAAAAAAAAAGCTCAAACTTTTTTTTACGGCACAAAATTATGCAACTTTGTCCACATTTGACCGATGCTGTATCTCTTATAGTCTCTAAGATAACTACGATGAGCATCGAATTTGGAACACCCTGTATATGTATTTAAAAAATATATAACCAAGAATCGGAATAAACCACGGACTCAAGGTTTAAATTTGTTCTTAGATGGATTTTTTAGGATCATTTCCATTCATTCAATTTATTATTTTTTTATTGTGTAACTCTTTTCAAAGGGTTACACTCCCTCCCTGCTCACCGTCAAAGTGGGCTTCGGCGGCGGGTACCTAGGCGGCGTCTTGTTCCTGGCGATGAAACTATCCGGCACATCAACGGCCATTTCGCGATGAGGCGGCCCATCGCTCCCGGGAGGCACCATGGTGACCATATCCAGCGCGGTGCCGTCCAGAAGGTCGTCGGGCGGCTTCTTGATCGGCTCCTGCAGGTCGGAGTCGAGCACGACGATGCTGCTGCCCGATCTCCTGCGGGACCTTAAAAGAAAGTTAATATTTAGAAGAGGTGTCTGAAATACGCTTTGTAGGTTTACTTAAATAAGTACCTACTAACTTTATAAATATGAAAAGGTCAGCAAAAGTAGGTACATACAGGGTGTCCCACCGGGAACCGAATCGATCTATATATAGAAAACTATACATACAATTCTGAAAATTTGACAGTATGCTGATGCTGATAGGGGCGACTAAGCTAAAATATTTTCATCATGGTGGCACTTCCGGTTATACCGGAAGTAAGTGTCAACTTGCTTATTTTAAATGGGACACCCTATATATTATTACATGTTTGCATTCTACGTAAGATTCTAGGCAGATTTTGTATACCATGTCCTATACCTATGTCTAAACGTTTTTGACATATTTGAATTTTTATGTCAAAAATGACGTTTGCAAGCCTTAGAATAATTATCAATTTTTTCTATAAAGAAGCCTTATTTATTTAATTTAAGTGGGATTCCTTGTTATCAAGGACCTGCTTTAATAGATTTTTATAATATTTTGATAACTTTTAATACAGGGTGTTTAAAAAATAAGATTAAAAATGAAAATGAAAAAACTGCATAAAGTCCAGATTTTCAAATGGAAACACCCAAATTCTTATTTAGCATTAAAAATAAGGGTGAGTTTGTATAACGTTGTATATCCCAAAAATTCTTAGTTTTCGAAATATTGCCAATTTAATATTTTTATATGGGGATTTTGCTGCAGATTTTAAGTTCAGTTACTCTTAGTTGGCTATGACGGCATTGAAAAACAAGCAAATGCTAAAAAATCTATAAAGCTGTCACTTACCATTTAAACATTATTAATAAGCACATTGTGATGGCTTCTGTTTTTGCGGATATCGAATGGCAAATGTGACATGATATAACTTTATCACATTCTCGATAAATAATAAATAAATTTAAATAATCTTCGTTTGTATAATGTTAAGTGACAGCGTCATAGATTTTTTTAGCATTTGACAGTTTTTCAACGCCGCCATAGCCAACTAAGAGTAACTGAACTTAAAATCTGCAGCAAAATCCCCATATAAAAATATTAAATTGGCAATATTTCGAAAACTAAGAATTTTTGGGATATACAATCTTATACAAACTTACCCTTATTTTTAATGCTAAATAAGAAATAATTATAAAATTTGGGTGTTTCCATATGAAAATCTAGACTTTTTGCAGTTTTTTTAATTTCATTTTTAATCTTATTTTTTAAACACCCTGTATTAATAGTTATCAAAATATTATAAAAACTCTATTAAAGCAGGTCCTTTATAACAAGGAATCCCACTAAAATTAAATAAATAAGGGTTCTTTATAGAAAAAATTGATAATTATTCTAAGGCTTGCAAACGTCATTTTTGACAGAAAAATTCAAATATGTCAAAAACGTTTAGACATATTAGGTATAGGACATGGTCTACAAAATCTGCCTAGAATCTTGCATGGAATGCAAAAATGTAATAATATATAGGGTGTCCCATTTAAAATAAGCAAGTTGACACTTACTTCCGGTATAACCGGAAGTGCCACCATTATGAAAATATTTTAGCCCGGTCGCCCCCATCAGCATACCGTCAAATTTTCAAGATTTTCCTATATATAGATCGATTTGGTTCCCGGTGGGACACCCTGTATATTATAACTCCTGGGATACTGCGGCGGTGGCGCAGCGGTAAGTCATTGGCATTCGACCGTGGCGTTCCGAGTTCGATCCTCGGAGTGGCAGGGAAGAGTGTAAAATGTATTATGTCCCAATCCACCTTATTCACGCCGGTAACCAGCCCGGATGAGATCGGATATCTCGGGGGGTGCGGAAGAAGGTACACACTCCCCAATCGGTATTGAGGAGTGTCGCATGACTGAGGATCGTAGTTCGGAACCCACGTTAAACGGTAGCTCCCCTTGGGAATGGCCCTGGCAGCGAACGAAGAGGTAAAAAGCTTAATTCGAAAGAGGGGCAAAAAAATGACAACTTCTGGGATATTTCAATTTAAAAATTTTGTGTTTATAATAAATTCCACAGTACCTATTCTAAAAGGCTTGTAAAAAGTGAACTCCAAACTTTCTAATAAATTTTAATGAAATATGGGCTGTGGTTATGTTCTAGCATATACAGTGTGCCAATAAAAGTTATCTAGAAATGTAAACATTTTATTCTCAACTGTATTTTTGTAAATGTAAATTTTTAAAACTGACAACTGACTATGGGCTCAAAATATTTTATAGAAAAATGTTTTCGGGTAACAATAATCGAATTAATTTCGTTAATTTGTAACAAGAGCAATAAAGGGCATGCAATAACATTCCAATAATAACAATCCATGGATAGTTATGTTATCACTATGTCATCATACGTTAGCAAGGAAACATTTTTTTTTAGTTCTGTAATTGTTAAAATTTAAAATGTCATCAGTTACTTGAATTTATTGAATTTTACAACTATTAAATCACACAATGTATAAAAAATATATATTCCTGATTTTCTATACATGTACTAATTTTAGTTATACCAATGGACGCAATCCTCGCATTGGTTGAAACCCCCCTCTATATTGGCCACTACCCTAAGCACCTTTTTTAACAATGGAAAAAATATGTATGTATTTTATGTACGTTTAATGGTAAAAAAGTGTTTACAACCATTTGTCGATAATGAAAATAGATCTTATATGTTTTTAGTATTTTTTAAGAATAAGGTTTAAATTTGTGACATCCTGTAGGTAACAGAACTAAACCTGTAACATGATATCATAAAAACGTTTCTTTCATATCTCAGAAAAACAGGTACTTTTGAGCACTCAAGTCGTGTCTGCATAGTATCAAATCGTTTTGACGTGGTGCCACTTAACATTCTTGTCTAGACCATTATTGTACCCAACAACCTGTAAATCTGGCAGAGAGAAATTTTGGGTACCGTATTTTATGGGGTGAAGTTGACCACCGAAGTGAAATGACTCCAAATATGAAATATTAATTTTGGCTACGTTTTTATTTGTCATCAAATGTATGGCTGTTTTGCTTCGTAATATAAAGATTTTCAAAAGCTGGACATAGAGTAGCTAACAAACTATGTTTCATATCACAGTATACACGGTGGCCTGCTTAACGTGGCAAAGTACAATAGCTCCGTAACTAGTTCAAATACATCAAAAATGTTAATATCAAAATTAAAGAGCAGTAAGTGAGTGATAACGTAAAATTATTTGTGACTCTATAGGGTGGCTCAAAAAACACAACTAGAAAAAAAATTTAATTTTTTGAAATGGGACACCCTATATATTATATTTTATATAACATATTACATGTCTAAATGCAATTGTTTTTAATATATTGACATTTATCACACTTTGACAGGCTGCTGCGTTCAAAGGGCGCATCTTAGACAAAAACGGTTTTTACGGCCTTATCTTAGTTTTTATTTTCTACACAAAAATACCAACTTTCAGTTTACCGGTTAAACCTGTAAAACTGGTATTTTTTGGTTTGTCCGTAAAACCGAAAGTTGGTATTTTAGGGTAGAAAATAAAAAATTAAGATAGAACAGTCGAAACAGTTATTCCCTAAGATGAACCATTTGGACGCAACAGCCTGTCAAACAGGGATAAATGTCAATATCTTTAAAACAATTGAATTTAGAAAAGTAGGGAGTTATATAAAATAGATGTAGAATTCTGAGTTTAATTCAAAAATGCAATAGTATACAGGGTATTCCATTAAAAAAAATTGTTACGTGTTTTTGAGCCATATCCCAAGTCAAAAATAATTTTACGTTATAACTGCCCTCCACCTTTTATATTAATTTGAAGAAATAGTCCATACTTAAAGTGGAGTGGGAATATAGAAGGTAAAAATAAGAACACAAAGTCTTCCTCCACTGATATATTATAGAAATATTTTAGTCAACTTCTCTACATGTTTCGAATGCAGAAGCATTCATCTTCAGGAGAAAAATTAAAAGAAGAAAGGACCAGTAGATATCACCCTAACTAAGCAACATAAATATAGGTTCGGTATAAAATGAGTGGAACAATGAAGAAATCGATACACATTGCATTGTGAATAAGAAAAGTATATGGGTTGAGACTTAAGGCACTGTGAAAACTTTAAAGGTAGAATGAAAGATTTAACATCTTTGTGTGGAAGAACTGTCAAAAGATCAGAATGAAGTAAAGGGAATGATCATTAAGCAAACTATTAGCTAGTCATTAGAAAAAAAAAATTTTTTGGAGAAGAAGTGAATATAAGTGTGAGGAAGACTATTAAAAAAAAATTTTAATTGGAAATTAAATTTAATTGCAATGCATTATTGGATGTAAACCTCAATGGTTTTTATTTATGTTTATTCGTAAATTTATTTTGCTCAGTTAGGGTGATATCTACTGGTCCTTTCTTCTTTTAATTTTTCTCCTGAAGATGAATGCTTCTGCATTCGAAACATGTAGAGAAGTTGACTAAAATATTTCTATAATATATCAGTGGAGGAAGACTTTGTGTTCTTATTTTTACCTTTTTTTATATTAATGTTTTTGTTGCATTTAAAATGGTAACGGAGTTATTCTACTTTGAAATACCAAACGGCCACCCTGTAGATAATTAGGAAAATATATTGGAAAAGCCCGAAAATAACAATAGTGTTTAAATAGATAGTCCTATTTTAAGAAAAACCTTTTTTTTAATGTTATAGGCAAATAATTAAGTACAATGTCTGAAAAAAAGAAAAATCGCTATGAAAATCGATTGTTATACCTAAGATGGTAAGTGACTGACATCGCACCACAGGCGAAGATTTTCATAAAATCCAGTAAAAGGTAAGTAAATCAGCTGTATACAAATTATATTAGGTATTTGTTGGGGTTCTGGGTTGAAAAAGAGCGATATAGCTATAGTCCATACAATTACTGGCTGGATGCACGTCACAACTCGTAAATACATAATCATATCAGAAACCAAAAATTAATTTAAGCCTGTTATTAACTAATGAATCCTGTCAATTAACATAATATTAGTTTTGACAACTTTTTCATTTTGAAGAACTTTAATTTTACGTGTTAACAGTGATTTGAAAGCAAAAAATAGTTAGTTGGCATATTTTCTGAACATATATGTCTCATTTGAAGGTTGGAGACAATGATGTTTCTTGAATGATAGAATAGTTTTGGACTTGCATTGTCTTTAATTTGTTTTACATCACAACGTTTCAACTGGTAAGTATCTCCAGTCGTCTTCAGGTGAAGTATATGGAGATACTTACCAGTTGAAACGTTGTGATGTAAAACAAATTAAAGACAATGCAAGTCCAAAACTATTCTATCATATGTCTCATTATTCAATAACAAAAAAAAGGTCTATATACGATTTAATCAACGACATGGATCGATACAAAAATTACGTCGGATGCCATGACATGCATCCAGCCAGTAATTGTCCGGACTTTACCTAATATTTTTTTTCAAAATAAAGCCTATAAACAAAATTAATGAAACGTTTAAATGTTTGACTAAAATAATCAAGTATTAAATATGTCAATTACAATCAGAACTGCAATAAGCAGCAATTATGATACAGAACTAAGATATATGTTTACACTTAGTTATTTAAACTCTTACGTAATTTAAAACCGTCCTAAACTGACAGTTCTGGATTTAAAATAACAAGTGTCAAAATAAGTCAACTAAGTTTTGTATTGCAGTGGCGGTTCGTCAGATGAGGTAGGTTCACCAGGAGGAAATTTTTTCGACAAGACAATATTAAATATTAATATATCAATACAGCTACCATTTAAGCCCTTAAAAAATAATTATATTCGAATTAATAATATGAATTTAATCCGAATGTAGATATGCATAATAGGGCCACGGTTAACTTCGATGTACAATAATTATAAACACTCGTGCATTTTGGCGCGCCCCAGCCAGCCGTGTCCGTTAGCTCAAAGCAAGTGAAGACCCAACGCCCAACATGGCTTTGATATTTACCGTCGCTCTGGTTACGTGACGTCAGTCACGCAGACAGCCTGTAACAATTTGCTTTAAGATGAAGGGCAATTTAAAAATAGATCAGTCGTATGCACCATTGTTTTAGCATTGGTTCGCCTAACCTTAAGGTATTTATTTTGAGGCTCGAGTTTTGTTTTTATTTTTCAGGTAATTCAGTGGTTTAGTACTTAGTTGCGTGTTTTAAAAATGAACCCAATTAATGACAAAGTTTGTAATTTGTCGTTGGACAGATGAGGATAAGAGAGACGTTTTGTTACCCTGGATTTTAGTCAATGTTTGTTTAAGTACCCGCACTATACCTAACTCTTCACAAGTTTTTAATACCGCGAGCCGCCACTGTTGTATCGTAAATAGTATTTTGTTTTTCTTCAAATTTATAGAGAAAAACGTATTTCAGCACGTACTATTTTCTTTAATAGAACTAAAATTGAATTTGGAACAATATCCCGGTCAAATTATTTATCGGTAAGACGATTTAATTACAAAAATATTAAATAAACACAAAGGCGTCATATGGCATATAAAATAATGCCACGGTGAAAACACAACTGTGAGACTATATGTATAATATAGATCTAAATATTTCGATGGTTTAAATTTTAAACCGTTTTATAAATACTGGTGTAAATTGTCGAATTAGAACTGTTTCAAACATCAAACTCTTTAGTATTATATTGGTATTAACATAATTTTTTTTCTGTGTATAAACATATTCGCGGATTTTCTTTAATTACACACATTAATTCATGCAGTGGGTTATTATCAAATAAATTGTTTTAAAATTTTACGTGTAACTAGATGTATAATTAAATCGCCACATCTAATTATTGTTTATAATTACGTATTCCTGACTCCTAACCTTGAAGGTCAAATGGAATTTATTAATCAAAACACTGCTCGTGCATAAACATACATGCGAGTAGAAGAAATATTATGGTAATGTAGATATAGCCTCAGGTAAAATAAATTCTTAAGAAGAAATTTTAAAAAACCGCCTTTTTATGTGAGCAGAACAATAAAATCCTCCACCTGCTTGCCTGAGTTTAACTTGTTTAGAAGTAGCGTTTTTTAAGAAAAGTGCGGAAAGTAGTTACTTTCTATACGCGTTTACAGGAACATATAGATCGACTCCTCCTCTTTTGCCAAAACAACGAAACAACAAAGTGTCTAGTCTCCATCAGGACCAGTTTTTTAATCAGTTTATTAATTTAAAAAAACATTTAGATATTCCCCACGTATTAAATTTATGTTTAATTTACAATATTATAAGGATATGACTAGACATAAAAAGAAATTCTGCATTTTTCTCCCAGCAAAACTTTAAGAACCATCGTAAAAAACACCGAAATTACCAGTTTATTCACGAAAACAAAAGTGTCTATATCATAAACAATGTAATTCAGTCAGTAATACTGATCGTGTAAGGACCTCATTAGAATTCAAGAAACTAATAACTGGCTTAATCTCCAGTAAAATATCGTTGCAAGGTACCAGTACTAACAATATAATTCCTTATCGTTATACAGGGTGTCTCATAACTTATGGACCGTAGAGTAACTGGAGATACTAGACATCAAACTAAGCCGATTATGTCATATAAGTTTTTTCAGATTGTTACTCTTTCTAGAGATACAGGGTGTTGAAAGTAAAAGTTTATTCTCGAAAATAAGCCATAATTTTAAAACGGTTTAATGAATCGAATTGAAAGTTGGCAATATTATGTTTTTATGGGCAAGAAATAAGAACTAGAGGACGCTAGTTGCATACACTGGGCTTCATAAATCTATGATTTTTTTTCTTACCTGTGATATTAGGTGTTTTTCAATTATATTTTCTTAAAGAAGGGCATTTTCTGAGTCAAAAAGGTGTACTTGATTGATCTTAATATCTTTAACGGTTTTCGAGATATTTCCCTTTAAACATCCCAAAGCATAAAAAACAAAGTACATAATTAAATTAATATTTTAATAATAAAAAAAAACTTATATGACATAATCGGTTTAGTTTGATGTCTAGTATCTCCAGTTACTCTACGGCCCATAAGTTATGGGACACCCTGTATATGTACATAAGTTATAATATAAGATAGGTAGGTACATATTATATAACTAATATTAATTTTTTTATGCCCGTTTTGCAATAATTTTAGAGGACTATATATAGTTTAAAAAAAAAAATTGAAGCTACAATATCAGAACAGATTCGAACCATTCTTATTTAAATTTGTAAAACATTATGAATAAAAATGGGTACTTTATTCGTAAAGAATAAAATATAGAAGGAGAAACTCCATTGAGTAGGTATCTGCTCAGAGTATAACCTCTCGTTGTATTCATTACACCCACTTATAACTAGAAGATAACAAAATCGAATTCTATATTTTGTACTTCTATACCTACAGTCAAAAATCTATATATAATAATTGTTGTGATACTACTAATAACGTTTAAAACATTCAAATTATCTTAATGACTTTATTTATCACATAAATAAACAGAGAAACAAGTATTCATACCAGTAATATTTTATTATCCTCATTTTTCCTCCTAGTGACACTTCCAGAACCATCGTCTTTCCGCAAAAAAAAACACCAAAATCACCGGATTTTATTCACGAAAACAAAGTTTCATTAACGAAGACAAAAAAATCTTAAAAACAATCAAACCACATTTCACCCGATGGCATTCCGTTCTTTTACATGCATTCTCTTGGAACCCAAGAAACAAACTTTGGCCAACCCAGCACCGTGGTTCTTTTCAAAACCAAAGAACAAGTGGGTGTAACGGACAGGTACAAAAGAAGTAAGTTTTGATGAATAGCCGCCGTTAGAACCAATGATAATCACATGATGGTTCGATATTTACTTCCAATCGTACAGAAAATTACTTAGGGCATTCCTGTGGCTCAGGTGGGGTACTTGTTTGGTCCACGCAGTCAGGTAAAGGTAAGAAAAGACATTTTTACGATTCTCGTGTTTGCCAGAGCGTAGCTTTGCCAGAGACGGCTCTACGGAGTGAGTTTTTTGTATTTATTCAAAATAAATTAAGGACGAAACTTATGAAGTTATCATTTCTGTACTACAGGGGTTCTCAAAGTTTGTTCTATGGCGCTCCCTTTTGGGAATCAAGAAATGGTCGCGCCTCCCTCCCCCTCCATTATACAGATACAAGTTGTATTAATTTTGCAGTTTTTCAGAGCTCTCGTGCCACCTCTAATGCTGCTTAGCGCCCCCCCAGGGGGGCGCGCCCCACAGTTTGGGAACCCCTGCTGTAGTACCTCTGTGTTACATTCAAATGCCAATTAATTTCCTTAAAATTTAATTTAAATAGAACTTCCCGTGTATTTTTCAAAATCAAAAAGACAAATTCAACGATATTGGGTTTGACGAACTTAACTGGAAAAATAACATAAGAAAAAATTATTAAATAAATTAACAAGAAAATAGTATAAATAGGAAGAAGTATTTAAAAATTGAGCAAAAGATACTTATATACCGGGTGATTCACGACGAGTTTGCATTAGAACTTTTGAGGAAACTACTGAAAATATTTTTTTGAAAATCTGTAAATTTAAGTTTATCGATATGCTCTCTTAAACTAAAATATTAATATGTTATTGTCACTTCCGGTTATACCGGAAATAGCTTCAACTTTTATTTGTTAAGTATTAAGTACAATATAGCATTTTTTATTATATTTTTGGTTTTTGCATTAAATTTTAATTAAATTTTATGGAACACGTTTTTACCTAAGTCTACTAATTTCTGAGATAGTTGCATATGATGTATGAGATTAAATTATCCGTATATATTTTTTACCTTAGCGCCTGGACTAAAAAGTTTTTGTTATTGTATAGTTAAAGAATCGAGAAATCTCTAAAAATAATTAAACTTGGCATAAAATATACAGGGAGGTCACAATTATTCAAGTTTCCTGACGTTGCGTTAGAAGTTTTAACTTCTAACGCCAACATGATGACGTGTGACGTGACAATGATATTATAATAAAGCGGCTTATAAACTTCGCTGGCGTTGGCGCCGGCCAGCCGTTCAACTTGACGCAATTTTAACTTTTCGGCGCTGGCGTTCGTAGCAATGACGTCAAGCCAAGAGTATTATATCAAAATGACAGCTATTAAAAAACAACAATGTGTTGGGTTATCTTAACAGTGTCAATTGCAATTCTAACAGGAACAACAAAATGTAACTTTCTTCTCCAAATTAAAATAACAAAAACACGGAACTATCTAGAATGTGACAGTCTTGTAGAAAAGATACAACATTCATCTACAACTTTTCACACTCAACTAAAAATGTAACGGTTTTCGTCAGATGCCGACTAAAAGTTTATAAAAATGCCGTCTACCAACATCGACGATGAACGCTAGCACCACCGACAACGCCAACGGCAGCGAGAATTTATAAATTAAGCTTAAGAACGAGTTTCCTAAGGCTCGACCCAAAATTGAACTTAATTCAAAAAGGTAATTCTGTTGTATAATGAACTACAGTTTTACAAAGGTGGGATCAATACTTATATTGCCATGATGGTAATGGTTCCGTTGTCAAAAGACCATCTGAACTGAGTTTAATGCTGAAAATTTATTTGTTCAACCTCAGCAGGAATTTAAAAAGCTTGACTCAACGCTGAACTAAGCCTAAACCATAATTGTACAACCGGACCTTTTATTAAAAAAACTTAATCTTCTGGTAAATCTACCAGTCTAGACATATAAGTACATACACGGTATAGGATGAGGTGGATATGAAAAGTCTTTGTCCAGCCAATCTCAGAGTAGTTCTTCGAACAATTTTGACTTTATCAATGCAGTTATTATCCACCAATCACTACTTTTCGTCTCATGAAGGTCCTTACAGATATTACCACTTAATTTAGCTATACCGATGTGAAAATGACCACAGGGTGAAAAATCGAGATGTGGAGGAATGTCACTAAGTCGAATTGATTTAAGTAATAGTCCTTAGATACCTATTGGAATGGATGGACAAAGTGATTATTCACATATTTCAATATAGAATGTGTCCCAGTTTGGCGTAACTCGTTACATGAACGGCAGTAGAGTTTTGGACTTGCATTGTCTTTATTTGTTTAGAATCACTACGTTTCAACTGGTAAGTATCTCCAGTCGTCTTCAGGTGAATACTGAATAAGTACGGTAACTACAGCTCTATTTATATTAGGCAGGTGCTGTGACGCATGACTAGTGGGCGGAGTCATGCGTGTTGCTAGGTGATGACGCATAACTGGATGAGTCATGCTTGATGAGTCATGCTCGATGAATCATGCGTTTAACTCTTGGGTGGTCTTATTCTAAGATTACATTTACTTAACAAGGGTTTCCAGACGTTTCTCATGTCTAATGAAGGCTTACTAAAGCAACCTGGATTTTGGTGTATGGTAGCAGCTTCCTTAAACTTCCTCTTCCTCCAGTGCGGTTCTTTTTGCAGGATTTCCGCTTTTGTCCACATGATATGATGGCCGTGCGTCCAGGCGTGGTCAGCTGCACCTGATTTTTCGGTCTCTCCTTTTCGGGTATTATTCCGATGTTCTTTAATCCTTACTTCTAGTGGTCTTAGTGTCTCACCAATGTAAGACTGGCCGCATTCGCAGGGGATCTGGTAGACACAATTTTTCTTGTCTTTCTGGCTTACTGGTCTCGTCTTCGTTAGGTGGCTTCTTAAAGTGTCTCTAGAGCTGAATACTGTTTCGATGTTGTATCGTTTTCCTAGTCTTCTTATTTTCTCAGATACTCCTTTGACATACGGAATATTGAGTATTGGTTGTATCTCTTTCTCTGCTTTACGTGTGTTTGGCCGATTCTTGCGATTTTCCAATATTGTGTCAATCAGTTTCATGGGATAGCCATTCTTGTTGAGGTCGGTCTTGATGTGGTTAGTTTCTCTTTTGAGAGCTTCGTTTGAGTTACAGAGAGTAATTGCTCTATCCACAAGGTTTCTTACTATGCCATGTTTTGTGTTGTTTGAGTGGTTTGATGTATAATTGAGATATTGCCCTGTATGTGTAGGTTTTCTGTACACTGAGGTTAGGAAGGTGTTGCCATTTTTCTCTACATTGACGTCTAGAAAAGGTAATTGGTTGTTCTCTTCTTTTTCCATGGTGAATTTAATTGTCGGTGCAAAGTTATTAATGTGATGTAAGAATTCTCTGAGTTCGTCCTCGTTTCCGTTCCAAATAATGAAGGTGTCATCCACATATCTAAGCCATATTTTTGGTTTCTTCTTTGCTTATTTTATTGCTTCGGATTCGAACCATTCCATATAAATGTTGGCGATTATGGGCGAGAGAGATGAGCCCATTGGTAGTCCGTCCTCTTGGCTAAAGAATCTATCTTTTTCTTGAAAATAAGAATTGTCAATTATACATCAAACCACTCAAACAACACAAAACATGGCATAGTAAGAAACCTTGTGGATAGAGCAATTACTCTCTGTAACTCAAACGAAGCTCTCAAAAGAGAAACTAACCACATCAAGACCGACCTCAACAAGAATGGCTATCCCATGAAACTGATTGACACAATATTGGAAAATCGGCCACACACACGTAAAGCAGAGAAAGAGATACAACCAATACTCAATATTCCGTATGTCAAAGGAGTATCTGAGAAAATAAGAAGACTAGGAAAACGATACAACATCGAAACAGTATTCAGCTCTAGAGACACTTTAAGAAGCCACCTAACGAAGACGAGACCAGTAAGCCAGAAAGACAAGAAAAATTGTGTCTACCAGATCCCCTGCGAATGCGGCCAGTCTTACATTGGTGAGACACTAAGACCACTAGAAGTAAGGATTAAAGAACATCGGAATAATACCCGAAAAGGAGAGACCGAAAAATCAGGTGCAGCTGACCACGCCTGGACGCACGGCCATCATATCATGTGGACAAAAGCGGAAATCCTGCAAAAAGAACCGCACTGGAGGAAGAGGAAGTTTAAGGAAGCTGCTACCATACACCAAAATCCAGGTTGCTTTAGTAAGCCTTCATTAGACATGAGAAACGTCTGGAAACCCTTGTTAAGTAAATGTAATCTTAGAATAAGACCACCCAAGAGTTAAACGCATGATTCATCGAGCATGACTCATCAAGCATGACTCATCAAGCATGACTCATCCAGTTATGCGTCATCACCTAGCAACACGCATGACTCCGCCCACTAGTCATGCGTCACAGCACCTGCCTAGTATAAATAGAGCTGTAGTTACCGTACTTATTCAGTATTCACCTGAAGACGACTGGAGATACTTACCAGTTGAAACGTAGTGA
This sequence comes from Polydrusus cervinus, assembly GCA_935413205.1. Lineage (NCBI taxonomy): Eukaryota > Metazoa > Arthropoda > Insecta > Coleoptera > Curculionidae > Polydrusus > Polydrusus cervinus. The sequence continues at coordinate 53,983,538 of OW284514.1, forward strand.
TTCTAAACAAATAAAGACAATGCAAGTCCAAAACTCTACTGCCGTTCAAGAAACGTCATTGTCTCCAACCTTTAAACAGAAACTCGTTACATATTTAGATGATGTTCAGTATCATCACATATACCAAATTATAGTTCTTTGCTTGATCTAAAATGACAGGAAACATTTAATATTACCATCCTTTATCTCCCTCCTCATTCTCTTTATCTTTACCGGTAATCTATAATGCTGTAAACGGCGAAAACTGAACAACAGATCAAACAAATCTCATTTGCTAAACACAAAGTTGTATAGCCAATAAATTATTGTTCGTATGTAGGCCAACCAAAACAATGTTTACCAACAGAAACTGAAGCCTCAAAATTCTGGTTTAGTTTAGCACCTACATATTCAACACTAAAACAATACAGTGTTACGCTGTATTATTTTAATTTGGATGTATTTAAAATATATTATATTCATGTACACGGAAATTACGAAAGACACTAGAAAAATAATGACCATTTACTTCAACGTACTTGCACCATCTGTGTTGCAAAGACTTTATTCCATAAGAAAAATTATTCCTGTTGACTAGAAAAGAAGGTTTTTTAGCGGCAGGCGGACAAAGAAGTGCATCTATCTTTTGCATTGAGTACACAGGGACGCCAAATGCAATGGGTTCCCTGGGGCACAGGTGGACAATGACAGACTGTTTCGTTCTTATTAGAACTCATCAGAAAGCCATAACCTGTAAGCGACCCCCAGTACAGCGAGACTATGCTTTCAAGGCATTTTTAAGAAATAAAAACGCGATGAAAACCCAGTAACGCCATCTATAGGAATCAACTCAATCCAAAAGATAGTGTTGGCCTAACGTATTTGGTTTATTGTTGCGCGTCCCTGTGTACTCAATGCAAAAGATAGATGCACTACTTTGTCCTCCTGCCGCTAAAAAACCTTCTTTTCTATTTAATTATACGGACACTAAACTCTACTACTTTATTCCCGTTGACCTTCAAAGCCCACATCATCACATCAATATTATTTTTCAATTATAGTTATAGCCTACAAATAAGGGCTCCTGAAAAGCTGATCTTTAATAAGTTATAAGCTATGTCTTATAAAGTCCGTACAATTACTGGCTGGATGCACGTTACAGCTTTCTGACGTAATTTTTGATTGAAGTCATATCGTTGATCAAATCGTATATTTTTTTAAATTGTGTCAGAATTTAAATAAGCTTTAAAATGAGCATTTCTTTTTTTACTGAATAATCAGACATATTTTCAAAATATTTCTCGCTTTCAAATAACTTAAGACGTAAAATTAAAGTTCTTCAAAATGGCAAAGGTTGTCGAAACGAATTTTATGTCAATTGACAGGAGTTTTAATTAATTACAGACCTACGATATTTTTTGTTTCTGTTATGATTATGTATTTGCGAGTTGTGACGTGCATCCAACCAGGAATTGTACGGACTATACACTATCAATTTTAATATGTGTTGCAATACCTCGTACCCGCAGCTTCGCCGGCGGTATTACAATATGTTCTATCAAATACAGATAACAGTTCTATCTAATAGACAAATTATCCTTAGATCCGTACAGCTTATTGCATTTGTACCTCAGACAAGTTAGGGTTTGTTTAAGGTTGGAGAAAATGACGTTGCTTAAACGGCAGTAGAGTTTTGGACTTGCATTGTCTTTATTGGTTTTGATTCACTACATTTTGACTGGTAAGCATCTCCAGTCGTCTTCTTGTGAATACTAAATAAGTATGGTAACTACAGCTCTATTTATACTAGGTAGATGCAGTGGCGCATGACTAGTGGACGAAGTCATGCATGTAACTCTTACTTTTATACAAAATATAGGTGTAGATATAGCGATAGACCATGTCGTTTATCTGAGTAACCAAATTTTTAAAGACAACATATCACCCGTTCTCCATAAATGTCTAAGAACGTTCTATCCACCGTGAAACACCCTGTAGATGTAATTTCGCATGGGGCTGGTAACTTTGGAGAAGAATTTGGAAATACTATTTGGACCCCCTTAACTACAAGATTGCAATAGCTTCTTTATGAATAAAAAAATAATTTGTGAGTTGGTTATTTTGGGTATTTTTTATCTTTGTATATCCTGTTTTTTAAATGGCCCCAGAGAAAGAAATCATTTGGCGATAAATCTGAAGACCTGGCTGGCCAATTTACTGTATGATTTAAACCAATAACATTTCCATTAAAAGCACGGTTTAAATATTCCCGGACAGCCAGGGTACTATGTGCCGGGCAGCCATCCATTTGGTACCAAACTTCCTGATTTTCCCTAGCGGCATCATGTAAAGTAGGTAAAATATGATATTCAAGTAGTTCCAAAAAATATTCTGCATTTAAATTTCGTGTAAGAAATAATGGCCCGATAATATTTTCTCCGAAAATCCCAGCCCAAACATTAACTTTTTGTGGATATTGCGTCCTTGTTTCAACAAACCTGTGTTGGGTTTTTTTGCTCCAATATCGATAATTTTGAACATTGGGTTCATTGTTTAAGGTAAATGTGCATTCGTCAGTGAAACAAATGTTTTTAAAAAATTCCCTATCCATGTTTGCTCTTTCAATCATACCAAAACAAAACTCCTGTCGTCGTATTTCTTCCCTATCTCTTAGCTCTTGGTGCTTTTCATATTTGTATGAATAATATTTATGTCGTTTCAAAGCTCGTAACGCTGTGGTGTGATCTAATCCTATGTCATCCTCAAGTTTCCTTGTGCTGATCTTCCCATCATTTTCTTCCACGCACAATAAAACTTGCAAGTCCCTATCATTTCTTGCATCTCTTCTTTGTTCCTGCCTTTGCAAGTCCCTATCATTTCTTGCATCTCTTCTTTGTTCCTGCCTTTCTTCACATCTGCAGTTATTTATTACAGTGCCTTTTGTCTCAAATTTCTTGATAGTCCTTTCGACTGTAGATTTGGCAGGTATCCGTCTATTCGGATACAGAGCAGCAAACATGTCTGACACATTTTGATAACTATTTCCTTGATAATACCATTTAATCATCAATATTTTTTCTTCAGAAGTGTAATTCATGGCTAATATTTTCGATGTACGAGTTTTTATAACAATAAAGCACACATTTCAAAATGACAGCTTTATTTGACAGTCATCTTTTAACTTAACTGGTGCCCGCAAATACGGGGCCATAAAAAGGAGAAATAGTTAAAAAGAAATCGGCGATAACCCGTAAACGGGCTCATCAAAAATATCTAAAGTTATTCTTTTGAATGTGGGTTTTAGTGCTCTTTAATAAACCTAAATAGAATTTTTCTCTAAAATAATTAGGGAAGCCAATAATTGACCCCATTTAAAATTACATGGGATTTCCTATGTCCCGCTCGACGATGCAACACCTGGTATATTAAAATGTTTTTAGCTCTATCAGGTTTATGCCTGTTAATACTTCTAAAAACTGACTACAATTATTTACACCAAAGATATATTTAATTTTTATTTGACTGAAGGCATTTAATAAATATACTGCTTGGTAAAGGCATGCCTTAATTTGGAATTTAATACGCCCCTGACTTTCCTTCCTTTGTGTTTTTTTGTTGGGCGGATATCAAATTACCATCTAAAGACGGTGGCGGTTAAACGTCTGATGCATTTCGAATTTTGATGAAAAAAAATAGGAATAGGTCAAGATACAAATATAAACAATAAATTTGCGCTTTTTGGCGCAAAAATTTGACTGGCCGCACGATATTGCTATTATTGTAATTCCTTTTAACTATCATAACAAAGCCAACGGCTAAGTTCAGAGTTTCTTTTAAAAATTTACCTTAGCTATAATAGCTATTTGTGTATTAAGACCGCAAAATGATGCATTACCGCTCTGAGCGAAAAGTTTGACGCAGCTATTTCACGAGAGCGGTAATGTCATTTTCGATCGAACATGATTTTTTGCACCACCGGTGTTTTTAAAAAAATGCTTGTTAAATAGCTATTTTCTACTCCTACATGGAAATTTGCTGTTTCCTTTACACTTAAGTGGCGGGTAAAGTAGGCTATTCCAGTTAACTGTGCGGCAAAATTTCATATCCATCCTAGTTAGGTTATAAAACTGACCAATCACAGTAGTCAATTACAGAGAAGCCAAATTTACATGTTGTAAATTCGTTTTCTGACAGTTGAGAGAAGTTGGGTTAACAATATGCTTCAAAAATATGCAAATCTGTCAGATGAAATTTGTTCTTTTTAAATTTAAATCAAAACATTTATCCCAGAGTCTATGTGTAAGTATACACAGTATTTTCCTAAAGAGTACACGAAATGGTTCAAAAATTGAAGGTATAATAACAAAATTAATACCAAAATATATTTCTACCAAATTATTGTTATTTTCTGCCGAACTAAAGATTTGCACACAGACGCACTTTCTTATTTCAAAATTATCTTTATTTTCACTCAGTTCTAGACAATTACTATAAGCTTTGCATAAAATGTACTATATACCTACCAAATGAACGTTTTCTTACTAACCTTGGTAAGTTTTTTCCATATAAATAATATATAATATTATAAATATTTTGTGCACGGGGATATTTTCCGAAATATTTTGAACGGGGATCCAACCCCAATTGATCTTAAAACTTTTATGATACGCAACAAACATAGAAAATTAACTGGTAAGGAATTCTTCCTTAAATGGTGGAACATAAAGATAACCCGATAAAACAGACGAAATTATAAGATTTCTAGAAAAAAAAAACATTCTTTACTGACATTTTTAAGGTTACTTCTACTTACATTATTGCCACTTCTCATCTTCTCTTTCTACGTTAACAGTGTTGCTAGTTTGTAAATTGGCGATTATTTTGAAAAATTTGACCCTGGCGAAGGTGTAAAATTGATATTAATGCACAAAATCCATTTTTAACAGCTATTTTGTTGTACTTTCGGAGTTATAATTCTTTACGCAAGCAGAAATAAACCCGAAAAACCTATTTCCTATTTTTCTTCTGTGCATTTCAGTAAAACAATTATTAATCAAATTACATACCTGATTGAGAAAATAAATTGTTCGTTTTTATCAATACATATATCGCTTTTTGTCTGTTATTCTGCAAAAAGCCGAATGTGATAAAGATAGATATATTCAAAAGTGAGTTTGTATAAATATAAGAACTTACCCAAATCGATAAATATGTTACAGTGTAATTTGGTAAATGGGTTTGCCATCAAAATGAATTTTTGTTCAATTGTTTCTTATTACCGTTCTCACAAGTTCATGGCCAACTTAAAAGACAAGTTATGATGCCTAATTTAAATATTTTTTTTTAATTCTTAGCATGAAGTTCGGAAGTTAAGTCGTAGAAAAAATATACTGTTCAACTCGAGTGGATTGTCCATATTGCCCTCGGAAGTTTGAGCACTTCGCCTACGGCGTCGTGCTCAATTTACTTCCTCGTGCGATATGGATATCATATCCACTCTTGTTGTACAAACTACTATTTCTAATATCTTCTGGTTTTTTTTGTTTGATTCACACCATTTACGGTTTTATAGTTTAGTTAATAGTTCATACTGCTTTTATTACTTGATTTTGTCTTCTATGGAAGCAAATTAAGAGTAACTTATTTTGCAGCTGGCGCAATTTTTGGTGGAGTACACGAAATATCACTAATGTCGTCGATTTTCATTGAAATTTCACGGGAAGACGTTTTCATTGTACGAGAACGATCTTAAAATCATGCTGCTCATAAAATTATAGTCATGTGCCTAACACCCCTTAACGCCTACTTTTAAAATGGTGTCAAACATAAGGATCACCACACGTTTTGTGATGGTTTTCTAGGTAATCAAGCTCGGCGAGCGACAAAGTTACGAAAACGCTCTCTTCTCATAAAAGTTTTACTTTTGTGCTTTCTGTCAGAAGCGCTAATTTGTACTTTAAGCTTGATTGCAGGCAAAGTATTTTTCCTCCTCCCTTGCTGCGATTAAATATACTCGAAGTGCCCACTAATCAAACACGCATGTGGCCGTAAGCCGTAAAGTCATATACTATCTTATTAACTTCAAACTGTGTATTTCGCCTTCGTCAATCATCATGGTAAAAACGCGTTTTTTATCGGTTTTTGTCTCCGTTATAATAACCACGAAAACTGATTTTCTATCTTCTACATGTGTAACTAGCCTATTTACAAGTTCTTCTCGTCGATATTCACCAATGATTAATGCGACTTTGTTCATTAAAAACGTCTAATTCGGTACTTCATACATAAATTTTAAAACACCTTCTCTGGACAAAGCTTTGGACTTTGTTGGCTAGTGCCCTCTTGACCCTTGCTTCAAATATTCGGTTAACTTGTGGTAATTAGCAATGTCAGTATTCTTATGTTTACCATTTGGCCCATAAGGAACTGGGAGAAAATGTTTCTGCGAGATCGCTTAAATATCCAAGAAGAACAGTTTCAATAATATATACTACTGTTTTCTGCCATCCAGTTTATAGTAATTTGTCATTGTAGTGTTACTATTTCATCGGGTATTTCAGAATTTTGACTTTTTAAATTTGACTATCCCACCAAGTACAGCAATGCATAATTTTTCAACGTATGACGTAAAGACTTCCATAACAAATGGCGGTTATCTCTATGTATCTATCTTAATGACGTTAGTCTGTTTCCGACCAGTTACAGAGGCGGAATCTGGATTTGGATAAGAAGGGGGGAGGAGGCGACGACTAAAGAAAAAGTTACTTGAAAAAAAAGAGCATATCCCGGCTCTAAAAATATTTCTATTCTCAAATATAAATCAATAAAAATACTAACCCTTTAATTTTCAAGGCTCAAAGTAAACGGGGCGGGCTGCCTCCCCCTGGATCTGCCCCTATGCAGGTGCGATATCATTAAAAGATATGTCACACGGAAAAATCAAAGAAACATGTATGTTAAACAAGCCTTACATTTCATAAATACGATTATAATAATTTACTTAACATTTGTATTCATACCCAACCCAAACGTCTTCCTGTGTGCTTATCTGCACACAATGATGTCAAGACAAAACAATTTATACTTACCTTGGCTAAGATGAATCTGATTTTTTTTATATACTTACAGGATAAGTCAGATAGTTTCAGTCATTTTTTGTTATTCACAGAGTAACAAAATGATAATATGTAGAAAAGGACTCACATGGCAGAGGAACCACCGACTTTTCAGTCCCCAGTCCCCCCCCCCCCCCCATTATGAAATTTGAATTCTCTCCATAAATGCACAGATTGCTCATTTTGATTTCTATTAATGTGACCAACTTTAAATTTATACTAATATTGGGCATCCCATATCGTCGTCCTCCACACAAAGTGTCGTAACTGACAAAAATCGAAAAGTTGAGTTTCGCCGCCCATATTCTAAGTTCGCTTCCCTTTTTTTTCTCACCAAGTGTCGTAACCGTATCCATAAAGGTACCCAAGTTATAAAGAAAAAAAAGAAACGCCGTATCTAACAAAATAATTTTTTGGAATCACACCAAACAACGTATCTTAAGATACGTCGTTTTGTAAGCAAAAATGTATACACCTTTAGTGTCGTATGTGAAGTTAGGTCGGTTTGGGTGAAATATTATCGTGATGGCACTCTAGAAAGCGGCATCGTAAGTTCCAAGCTATACCTTCATTCTGAGTTGTCGCTACAAAAAATGTACGCAATGTATCTACAGGAATTGGAACATGCAGAATCAAATACTAAACCGAGTTTTGCAACATACCGGAGAATATTTTTGAAAAAAAATTTATCATTTTTTTGACCAAAAAAGGATATGTGCTCTTTATATCTAACTTATAAACAGGGAGACAACCAGACAAAACTAAAACTTAAAGATAGATATGAGAAACATACTTTGGAGAAAGTAAAAGTAAAAGAGCTAAAAGAAGAATCAAAAACGCAAGCTCTAAAGAATAAAAATAGGATGTGCAGTTTTTGATCTGCAACAGGATATACTTGCCTAGAAGCAAAGAAAGTGCAATTTTTTACAAAAGTCGTCTGTCTAATTTTAATTTTATAGTGTATAATATTGGCACTAAAGAATGTATTTGCTTTTCCCAGAACGAATCGCTAAGTAAATGGGGAGCATCAGAAATATCTACTTGTGTGTATAAAAGCCTAAAGTACAAGGTATAAAATCTGTTTTACTTTATTCAGACGGATGTTTTGGGCAGAATAAATATTCTATAATGGCTGCAACGTTGCTAGGTATATTCAGTACAGAAATTTAAAAAGATCGAAACAATATCCTTACGGTATTTTGAGACGAATCATGGCCAGAACGAAGGCGACTGACTCGGCGCATAGTGCCATAGGTACAAGGTACAGCTTTATCACAAGCTGGTGATATTTTTGTTCCCAGCCAACTTTTTCCCATTTTTGAATTAGCCAGGCGGAAAAACTATACAAAATAATGCCAATGAATTACACAGACTTTCTGGATTTTAAAAATGTCTCGAAAACTTTAAGAATTTTGACTGTTCGTACCAGTAATGAGGGAAAGAATGTGAATTGGACCGATATAATGGAACTAATGGTGGATAAAAGGAATCTCACAAAAATATTTTTCAAAACCAGCCATTTCAAAACAAAATATGATTTCATTCAATTAACACGGTTAGAAGGCGGAATTTCCAATATTAAAGTAGACCCTTTAAATATTACTTTACCAAAAATGACTAAAAAAGAATTTGATGATCTTACTTCTTTATGTAAAGGTGATACTCCGGTAATCCGGCTTACGGAGTTTAAAAACTTTTTTACTATAACTTGCCTCACGAGAATTAGATAAAATAAATTGTTTACATTACTGTGGTTTAATTTAAATAAATACATCAAACGTAATTGTTTGATTTCAAAGTGCCCTATCCACTCTACAGTTAAATAAAAAAAAATCACACAAAGTGACGTAAGTGACCATTTTCGTGAAAATTTGAAAAACTAAAAACTTTTTTTATAATTTTAATGCAGGAAATGATAGATCCACTATTAATTATTTTTATATATTTAACTCAAAACGCTACTAAAAATTGTTTCGCCGGTTGGTCTAATTACAATATACTAAATTTAGTTTTTTCGCTCTCCTGTAAAATTTATAAAATGCTACTTACGACACTTTGTGTGGAGGGCGACGATATGTCTGAAGAGGACCTTACACAGTCCGGCCAAGGACTGACAATTTGATTTATCTTGTAGGGTAGAGATTGTTGGATGGATTTCAGGACCTTGTGAATTCCGTTAATTTAATTTATTCAATCAGAACGTCAATCCGATTGCTAGTGTAAGGGCCACATATATACATACACTATATTGCCAATACAAGCAGCCGCACGAAGCAAGAAGACACCCATCGTGCGATTCAAAATAACCTGAAAAATGTAAAAAAGGGGGGAGGTCGGTTGTACGCCGTTTTTCAAAGAAATGAAAGGTATTTTTTGTATTCAGCGTAGTTTATTAAATATTGCCTAGCGCTTTCGGCCTAATTGTAGGCCATCATCAGGGCTTAGGTCCTACAAGAAGAACATATAAAGGTAAAAAGAACATATATAGGTAAAAACATCATTAATAATATTAGAATATAACATTTCATTAAAAAGGTTTCTTTAAATGATATTTATAAAAGGTAAAGCTGAGAATACTCAGTCGTCAAATTTGTCCAGGAAGCAAGAAACATTTCAGAATGTAGAATGTAGAATGCAGAATGTAGAATAACCTGAGTTGGGGGTCGTGGCGCTTGCGCAGTAGGGAAAAAATTAGGCAACCCACACGATTTCTAACAGAACGTAAACAGAACCCAAGGTCTCTTGAACAGAACCGGCTCGCCGTTATATTATTTTTAGTCGCCATCTTTTGTTTCGTTCATTCGTGTGTGGTTTTAATTTCCAAATTTTGGGTGTTAATATTTATAAAACTGTACTTTAGACATTTTGTTATGTTAGCGACTTGTGTCTCAAGATGGGTAGAAAAAAGTACATGATCCTTTTTTGCACGAATCGCGGTTCAATACCAGGAATAAGGTATTTTAGGTATGTAAAATATTGGTTACTTAGTTTTATTTGACCATAAACTGTACACACCCGATCTAAACGGGTGAATTTAAATAAAAGCTTGTAAAAATATTTTGAAAGTCGGCCCTGTCAAATATTTACATCAAGAAGCAAATTTCCGATCTGCGCAAACTCAAGGGCCCCTGATCATCTGCTTACAGTGGTGTCATCATTGAATTATGGTATTAGCAATATAGTGTATATATATATATATATATGTGGTAAGGGCCCCCTTACAACACGGTACAAGGTAATTTTTACCTGTTTGTATTAGTTCGCAAGGTTAATACGTCTGCAAGGTATGTACATACCTTGTAGAACTAATACAAAGGGGTTTCTAAGGATATTGAACCAATTTAATACAAGATGAAATAAAACTAGAAAAAAAATTACCATGGACTTCTTTTGGTTTCCTCGTGTGACCTCAGAGAATGTGTTTACCTTTGTTTATTATGTTAAAATTATTGTATTTGTCATAGTAATTAATTGTTATATATGATTATAACCGCTCCTTGGCTATGTACTTCTTATCAAATTTTACCTTGACTGTCTGTCTATTTGACTGAATTTTAACCTGCTTGCCCTGAAGATGGTCTATGACCGAAACGCGTAGGCAGTTTTTGAAATTTTAAATAAATAATGAAGGTCAAGGACAATATTTGCTTTTCTCTTCCCAGTTTATTAATGTTTTTAGAGAAAACTACCTTAATCCAATTTAAATGAAAACCCAGACGCAGACGCCAGCGTGGGAACATATTTTCAGATTTTTTCCACAAAAAAGGCCAAGTATGTTTCCTTTTAACAACCAATTCCTTTACCTTTTCTGAATTCTAATAATTCTACCTGAATCTTCTAAAAAATCTTTTCAAATCACCTGAGTAACGTGGGATAGAAGGTTATAAATCTCAGCTTTAGTTTAAGTTGTATGTAACTGTAAAAGTTATATAAGTCCCTTTATGTAAATAGTCTTGGGTTCATTATATTAGGAAGGAATCAAACGTGTTTAAATAAATATTTTATCTTTGTAAGGAAAATGTGTACCTAAGTGTAAATAGAATAAATAAGAGAACATGGACAACAATTTAAAAAATGTATTTATGTATTCTTTTTTAACTGTATAGAAGGTACTACTTCATTTATTACACTATGGATCAAATACGGTTCTGCCTAACTTAAACATAATCTCGAAGCAGCAGCCGCACTTTGACGACATTCACTGTAAATTACCACCATATCTACTAGTTCATTATTTTCAAATTTGACTATTTTCACGTGTCACCAATTTAAAATGAACTTGATTCAGAAAAACACACCGCATCAGATTGCCAAATAAATATTTGACCACAGACCCGTAAATTGCATTACTAATAAGACAAAAACAACAGAAAGTATAGCAGGCTACGTTTTGATGACCAGGCTTGCACTTAGATTTTTTACTTCTGTGTGTCGCGTATTTTTAAGTTTTTTGATAAAATGTATTTGAAAATGTTGTTCATTTTATTGCCTTCTATGCATAGCTAAAAAAGAAGTATCAATTTAGGAATCACCATTGAAAATCTATTGTCGGCATTAATAATAAAGATATTTAATTGTGCCACAAACCACATAACAAGGCCTATTTTTGGTTATTGGGGGCTCTATGCTCGTTACGCAACTTGAGGCCCCTCATCATGGGCGCCCACAGAGCCAATTCCAGGCGGGGAGGGCGAGGGTAGCCAGCCACGGTAGTCGGTATCAAAAACTTCTCCTATTAATAGTGACTTCTAAAAAAACGCAGGATCCAGGGATGCCCCTCATGGGCGCTCATGCCCCTCACACATTCATAGTATTTTTTTTAAAATAAGTTACGCAATAATATTTTTTATTATGCTTCAATAACATAAAAGAATTTTTAAAAAAAACTTTCGGCCTCTCGCCTAATATCAGATAATTTTTTTAAGGTTATATTTTTAGTCTTGAATTAATTTAAATCGAAATAAAAACACTCTTTAAAATAAGTATATTTATAAATATAAATATAATATTTTGTCAGAAACTATAGAAGCCGCCACCCTCGTCGGGGCGTGTGATTGAACGAAGTGTACGTCGGTAACGGATTCTCACAAAATAATAATATTAATATTTTTTATTTTTTGTTTATAAGCTGACAAAAGTGTGCCGCAACATGTTACGAGTTTTTTGTTTCGCATACACTAATATACAGGTTAATTCCTAAGTTGATACTTTTAGCTGTGTATAGAAGGCATTAAAATAAACATTTTCAAAAAACTTAAAAATAGGCGAGATTGAGATGCAGAAGTAAAAATCTGCGTGCATGCCTGGTCATCAAAACGTAGCCTGCTATACTTTATGTTGTTTTTGTCTTATTAGTCAGTCAATTTACGGGTCTGTGGTCAAATATTTATTTGGCAATCTGCTGCGGTGTGTTTTTCTGAAGCAAGTTAATTTTAAATTGGTGACACGTGAAAATGGTAAAATTTTAAAACAATGAACTAGTAGATATGGTGCTAATTTATGGTGAGTGTCGTTAAAGTGCGGCTGCTGTTTCGAGATTATACGCAGAATGCTTTCCCTTACGGGCTCATCCTACACCCAGAAGTTTTCTTAATGTTATTCAACGGGCAAGTTAGGCTAGACCGTATTTGATCCATAGCATAATCCATAAATATAATAAGTACCTTATTTTTTAGTTTTTTAAAAAAGGGTATTTGATAATATTGTTTATTTTACAGCCTTCTATACACAGCGAAAAAAGAAGTATCAACTTAGGAATCACCCTATAAATCTGTCGATTTAGTTCTTGTAAAAAAAAAATTACAATAAAAAGTTTAGCAGCATCTCAGTTTGGCAAGAAACAAACCCTATTTAAGGTCAATAAAGGTTTAAAAATATAATTTTTTTGGATAATATATTTACATAAGGTGGGCCTTATTACCCACAGGTATCCTTATTAAGTTATTTCCATAACACTCTATACATCTCTTGCAGTGGTGCACATACAATATAAGAAAAACTCGTTACATATCCTTGAAATTGAAAATCAAAGAACTGGTAAGTAATTTAATGTTTAATTATTTTGCCTACCCTACTTTAATTCGCATTGCACGCCACTTCCTATATGTTTAAGTACTTTTGCGGTGTAATGCTATGAGCGCAATAGAAATTGCCGATAATTCTGAAACAGCGCATTGCATGAAAACTGCATGATTTCGTCTTCTTAAATTAATGCATGCGGTTTTTGATACATAAGAAAAATATCTGTTTTATGTACTCCGTCATACTTTGGATTATTGTGTCATCGGAAAGAATGCCTACAATACTACAAAAATGCACATAAAAATTACCTGTTGAATTACATATTTTAAAATGTTAAAAGTGTAATCAAATTTAAGGAATGTATGACGATGCAAAAACCTAAAATTTTATTAGCGAATATAAAATAAAATAGAAAGTGGTATTGTCATGATAGCACCGTATTTTTTATAAATATACGAAACATATACAGAGTGTTATAGAATTGATGCTTTATATTTAAACTCGTAATAATCTTGATATAAGAACAAAAAAAAATTTTATATTGCCTTGCTACAAATAAGCGAGAAAATTTTCCATTTGTTTTATTGGAATGATGGCCAGTTGACGTGGCTACTGAAGAAACTCAAAATAATGACACAGACTTATGGGTTTGTTTGGATTAAATACAGCTCTGATACGTACCCCAATGAAACTACCACTAATGGGCTTTTTCACCATAGTCTATTTCAGTGTAGAGTAATAAAATTTTGAATGTCGTGTTGTATCTTGCTACAAATCCTTTCACTTGCGTCCATATAAGTTCTATAGAATTTAGTTCGCAATGATATGGCGGTGTGCGCAGCACAGTTACACTATGTTTTTCAGTTATATCTTCCACGGCATATTTCATAAAACGATGTATGTGTAAATTTGTTATAGCTGTTCCTTCTTTATCAAATTATCTTCAAATTTAAAACTTTTGGTGGTTAACCAGCAGATAATTTCTTGTTTTCTCTAAGATGAAGTTGGAGTCTTCTCTATGCGTCGTGAATGATAGCATGCGTCCATAAAATTTTTTAGTTATCAACGGAATACTGTCATCCTTGCCAAACTCTATTAGGATCTTATCTAGGGTGGGTATTTCTTTTTTAAAATAAAAAGGGTGAACTTTTTTTCGAACTACACTTTTGGTGTCTTCATCAAGGACTTTTACTGGTCTGTCTGGACCTTTTTTGGGAGTTTCCACTTGACCTGCTGTCTTTGTCTCCCGTAATAATTTAAAAACGGTGGACTTTCCAACTCCAGTCATTCAGGAACATCGGTCGACAGTAAAATGCGGGTAACCTTATTTTATGCAATCATGTACTTTTAAAATAATAACTTTTTCACTAGTTGATAGTGCGCCTATGGCCGAAACCGAAATTGACTCGAACTGGACGGAATTTCCCATTTTATCACTCTACACCTTTCTGAAATAGACTATATAATAGATTTTTTCATATTCAGCAGCAGTAACATCCTGAACTAAAACCTATTCAAACCATATCCCAATAATAAAAATCTTCCAAGAGTATCACAAACCTTTTTTAGAAACAATTAAAAACACGGCGCGAAAACAGGAAGTTTAAAACAATATAAGATGATGATTCTGTTAACCCTTTGTGCGACGAATTATATTATTATCTTTGTTTCAATAACTGAAATAGACATAGACAAATTAGAAACAGGAGACCAGACTCGAGACTTCAGTCAGCAGGAATGCGTCGTTTACAAATCCGCTGCTGTCATTGCTTGAAATTGTTGTTGTGATGTCGGTAAGTAGTTTCGAGTGTTTTTATTACAGAGCAGATTTTGTTTCATTATTTTCTCTCTAGTAAATAATTGAAGGATTTTAAAATTAAAACGGTAGAATATTTGATTTTTTCTTGATCTAGTCAACAGATGGACTGATGAGAACGGGATCCATGATTTTTCATGATTTAAACGCGCAAAACGCTCAACTCCCATAATATTTCAAAGTATATTTTTTTACAATTACAATATTTTCTTGCGAGGAAATATATGTCATTTTCAAAACCATTTTTAAAGGTCTTTTCCTGTCATTTTTACCATCAAACTTACACACTCGTCATCTCGATGTCGGGCAAGTAAATACACACTTCGTTGTACATTGTTGTACAGGCCTTATTCATACACCACACCTTTTCATGTAAATGAAGTATTGTTAACTCTCCGCCACTATTTATCACAGAACCGAACGTATTATGAACCAAATAGAAATTCCTGAGTAGAAATCGCTTAAACAACATACAATATGTTTATAATAGTTGATTGTTCCACCTACCACCATATTATCATTAAAACATGGTGTAAATAGCCATATATGCGTGATATGTCTGCTAATGTCAATTTATGCTTTATGATAAAGCGGATTGAATTACTTTGTTCATTGTATATTGTGGCTGGTCTGGCGCAGTTTCACTCTGCATTACCGCAAACGAGATATTAAATGAACGGATTTTAATCTCATTGTTGAAAAAATACCATCGTATAAGCCGAATTCTCCATGTTAAAAATAAAATGATTGAAAATCAAATCATGAAAGTGTGTAATCAAATTAGTATGACATGTGACATGGAATCACAATTAATATTAGGATTTGAACCATACGGTGTCATAAAACAGGAGTAGAATCAGGATCATGATGCAAATGCTTGCACATTGTAAATTATGTGATTTGTATGATATGTAAACGACTGTGCGAAGAAAAAACAGTAACAAACATTCTACGGTAGGTACTATAAAATAAGGAGAAACTAAAGTAACAATTGACAAAATTTATGTATACTCTAAAAACTGGCCTAATATACCATATCAGGATCTTAGTTTCCGTAACAAGAAAAGTTAGTTAAAATAGCCTCAAGAGGAAATTTAATAACGGATACAATATTTTATTTCTAGATGAATGCCGGCATTGGTTACTAGTCATTTTTGTAATTAGCAAAAACCTGTTTGTTAGTTCAAAGAGTAAATTTGTTACCAATACTAATTTTGTTGTTAATTAAAAGAGTTATAGTAATGTTGTTGTTGACAATCTTCTAATATGAATATCGGATGATTTGGATAATTTATAAACATAACATACCTATATTAAAAATATGTTTGAATTATCTTTAGCAAAATGTCTATGTCATGTCTATAAACAATTATTAAAAGTTTTTTGTTTCTTTGCTGGGGTTGGCGGAAGAGCCAGTATACTTAGGCCTATAAGACTCATTGTATCCCCTATCTGGGTAATGTCAGCCAGACGGGACCTACAGCTTAACGTGGAATTCGAACCACGTGTATGCGCTAGTTATCCTTTTTACGCCCCCAGAGGTCCATGACGCCCTTCTCGGCCCCGATATTAGGAATCATCAGTAGTATACTGCATTCTTTTATCCACTAAATTTCGAACATACTTTTTTTATTATGCATATGCCCACTCCTAGGATCGAACCCGGACCACCACGGTCGAAGGCCAATACCTCACCTCTGAGCCACTGCCGCGGTATATCGGTTGGTTGCAACATGCCGATTCGGTTACCAATACCACAGAATATATGCGTAGCTATATATTCTGTGCCAATACTAAAATTATATTTAGTTTCCAAATCTAAAGAATTTTTGTAAAAACACAGAATCTCTTACTAGTCAGGTGGAAGCAAACATTTAAGAAAGCAAGAAAAATAAATTCTTAAACCACCTGAAAGTGCCTTATACTATGAGGTTGTATTTTGTCTAACACTGTTAGATAATAAAATAAATACAAATCGGATTGCATGGTTCTACCAAGAAATGAAAACTTTACATTGGTAGGATGTCCTGGATGTCACCACCTGCAGACCGGTTTCGAACTCTTTTCTCTTTTGTTCTCGTCAGTAGGTACATACAGGATAGGTCTAGGTGTTCATACCATACCAAATAAAAGTTTTAAACCTAATGCATTTAATATCAACCTTCTTCGGTCGCATATAAACGTTAGCGCCATCTCTTGGTAGTCCCATGCAATCTATCTGAGTATACCCGTCAAGGGATTTACAAGAATTGTAAAAACACAGAATCTCTTACTAGTCAGGTGGAAGCAAACATTTAAGAAAGCATGAAAAATAAATTACGATCGAAAAAGGTTGATATTATATGCATTAGGATTTAAAACTTTCATTTGGTATGGTATGAACACCTACCCTGTACTGACGAGAACAAAAGAGTTCGAAACCGGTCTGCAGGTGGTGACATCCTACCAATGTAAAGTTTTCATTTCTTGTAGAACTATGCAATCCGATTTGTATTTTATTATCTAACAGTGTTAGACAAAATACAACCTTATAGTATAAGGCACTTTCAGGTGGTTTGAAAATTTATTTTTGATGCTTTCTTAAACTAAAGAATTTTGTTTAAACCAACGCTGAATATGATAAATTTAATTATGGTGAAAAGGCCCAATATTGCTGTAGCCATGCATCGTCTGAAAATGATGCTTCCTGAGGTATTTTTTCTAAATAAAAAAAAAGATAGAATAAAATCGCTACTGTACAGGTAGCAAAGGTGTGTTGAAAAGGGACCATCATTGTACTAAATAAATTAAACTTCAAAAAATAATGTTTTATTTATTGTTAGGGAGAGGAAACTTCTAATGTCCCTCGTATATCGCCGACAGTTTATAAAAATGTATGAAAATTGGAGTAGGTTGAAAAATTGAATGTGTCGACACAAGGAAGTCTTTAGTTTGTGGGTAATTTTAATTATGGGAACTGGAAACACAAATACAAAGCACAACCGGTAAAAGTAAAAACGACTGAATGGCTAAATACTACGGGTAAAACATTATAGTGTAATAAGTAATAACTTTAACTTTATTGGATTTTAGTAGGGATCTGTGGTACGGTGGCGCGAGGTCAAAATTATAGTACATATTTCGTATAAAGCATCATTAAGCATTTATACGCTAACAAGTGAAAACTGCTAATACGCCATTATGCTTAATGGTATACAGGTTGCTACAAAGTTTCGTATTTTGAGGCTAAATAATCTGGTGCAAGAAAATTTTAAATATTTAGGATATCTTTGGAGATATCTGAAAATAACCGAAATTTGTTAGTTTTGGTTTTAAATTTTCTGCTTATTATGTTCTAAAGATTTTTAACCACAATTAACTAACTAACCAGCAAGCTTGACTGTGTCATTACCAGATATTATTTACTTATAATCAAAGGTGCCTAACTAGTAAATTAAAAATTAAGGCAACTGAGTCAGTATGATTGTGAGAAAATTATTTCTGCCAATGTCATGTATGTCACACTGAAAATTGCTGGCTAAAATGTGGTTAAAAATCTTTATACAACACGACATTAATTTTTTTACTTTTTGTCATCAAATAATAGAAATCATCAGTATTTCAAATTATCCTTTTCTTACTGTTACGGCCCTGGTAATAATTTTTAGGATTACTTACACATCAAAATATATTACACGATTACAACTTATTTCAACAAAGTTCTAGTCCAAAGCTAGATTTACCATAACAATACTTTAGGGAGTAAGATAGTTTTTAAGAAGTAATTCTATTTTATATTAGTATTTTTATTTTATTATTATAACATTAAATTAAATAAGGAATTTAGGTGGTAAATATATTTATTATATGCTTACTATGCCAAAATTGCTAGTTTTTTCTTCTGGAATGATGGATTTTAGGCCTTAGATTACGAATCTAAACCCCGTTTTTTCGAAAACGTTTAGTTTTAGGAATACACCTTCTTATTCTTAAAGTGCCTTTTTGTAGAGGCTACGATTCTGATGAATAAGGCGGCCTGTTGGGTCTTCTTGATCGCTATTTTTTTGTCGTAAATAATCACATTTACCCTTCTTCATTAAAAAAGCAGAAAAAATATTAGGTATCATCATTTTCTGTGTTTTTCAATTCAAAGTTTGTCTTTAAAAATAATAATTATTATTTTAGCAAAAAAGAGGCTGAGGTTGTCATTGGTCTTTGAGCTATAATGGGTCATTTTATAGGCCGTTTGGTACTTTTCCCCCCCTATTTTTGTTTCTTTGGGGCCCTTTTTATCCAGAATATAATTTTAGGTTTCTTCAACACAACAAAAATTGTTTGCATTGTAAGCTATAACAAACCGAAAATGAATGAACAATTAACCTTATAAATGTAATAATATATAAGAGGTAATTTAATGGGCTATGTTTAAAAATAAATATTTTAATTGAAAAATAGTGATTATTTGCAATAAAGAAGGAATAATTAAAAAATCCCTAAGATGCAATAAGTCAAGAACTAGGCGTTTCCGATAAAAATCGTTTTCGAGAGTCGTAATCTACACGTCCCAAAATTTATTCCTGAAAAGTTGATTTAAACCCCGTTTTACTCCTAAGATGCCCCATTTGGACGCTGCAGCTTGTCAAAGTGGTATTAATGTAATTTTTTAAAAGTCCATATCGTGTGCTATATAAAATAAGTGTTGAATTCTTAGTACCAACAATTCAAAAATGCAATAATAATATTGTAAAAAAAACAGGTCATATTCGCCACGTTCTTTGGGCAACCTCGTATACTCATGTACATACAATGTAAGTTTAAAATATGCATCTTACCGATCTCTATAACTTTTGTATTTAACGTTTTTATCTAGTTTTTAAACTCAAGAGAAAAATGTATTTTACTCGTAGATGCCGTTGACTTAGGTAGGTACCTATTTTCCAAAAAATCTCCATCCTCCCAATTAACATTTCAAAACTCTCGCTTTGCCTTTTTCTATAGTAAGTATTATACGTCCGCCTAATTTTCAGAATTTTATTTTGTTCTGCTATTTATTTGTATGTATTTTTTTGGCATACGAACCCTCTTATCCACTAAAAGTTATTGGTTGTTGGTATTCCGCCCTCACGCTAGGTTTTTAGCTAGGCAGAGATCTTTTGTGGAAGGCGGAGTGGCTTTTCTTGCCCAAATATATTACCAATTTTTTCAAACAATTTTACGATATGGCGAAAGCGGCCAACATAATATCGACAACTCCCGCTTTTGGTTTTTTGAAATCTGGCATCTCTACCTGCAGTGGCGTATTTAGAGAGGGGGGCTCCCGGACTACACCCCCACGCTGGTTATAGTCATATATACGTCTTATGTTAAAATTTTTGATTGACACAAATATTCATATTTTTCACAAATATAAAAGTGTTTTTTTTTAATAAAGAGCCAGCTAATATTTTATGATCATAAAGGTACAGAAAACTAAAAAAATTACAATGAGTTATAATAGAGGCAGTTTGCTCCGTGTACCTATTCTTCATATAAGTCATTGTAAGTCAGTCTATGGAAGTAAAAACAATTCGCAGTTTTGAACTATTTTAGCTTTTGAATTGACAATTTTTGAAACATTTTTGTGTGAAGATTTGCTTTTTCCACTTTTTGTATCCTTACCTTTGTTGTAATTCGTTTTCAACGTTGAGTTTATTGTTGTTATTCTCGACGAGCGCGGTGGTCTTCAATTTATTATTGTCTTCTCCGATCAGCAGCTCCGTGTGCCCGTTCTGGAAAGGCGAAGATGAGCGCCGGTCTTCCAACTTGCGCACGTTTAGATTTTGGGGCGGACTTTCGTCGCCTTTCCTAAAACATAATAACAGATTACAGAAAACAATATAATCATAATAATATGTATTAAAATTATTCTTAATAGTTAAAATATAATAAATATGTTTATTTTATCTTCCTCAATAAGCACATTCGTCAACCCCTGAAGATGTGCTTTTTAGGGGTAAATCTTATTATTTTTAGTATTTAAAATCATAAATACATAAGACTATTAAAATGTTTTTTTTTTATATATTTCTTTAACATTATATAAAACTTTAAAAAATTTGTGGCGGGCCAGATCCTCAGATCCGTCCGGGATTGGAGGATTTACACGTGCTTTATTTTGTCGTTCCAATCGGATCAGGCCCTCGTCTTTATTACCACTACTTAATACTAGATGGCAGCTGTTTTGAATACGGTTTGCCCTGTCGAGATATTAATTTTAAAATAGTTTTATTTTAAACAGTTTTTACTGTTTACCATAAATTATTTTTGTAGGTTAGGTTTCGGTCAGTCCGTCGGTGGATTATAATAATATTCCTGATTCCGGTTTATCAATTTTAAAATGAATAAAATAAAAGAGGAAAGACTTAGCGCTTTAGGTATGTGGCCTGCCGAAAAACATTTTGTAAACAATATTGATGACTTCAAGAACAAAAGTGTTTGAATCATTTTCAAATAACAAAAAGACGTACGAGTTTTCTTATAAGATAATTTGAGTGTTTTGTGAACATTTTTTGTTACAACTACTGCAAGTGCTCCATTTAATTAGTCGGTAAGTTTTTCTCGGTAACTACAAGAGATAGACAGTTTGGTAAATGAAGGCAAAGTTGCATATTTTAATGCTGAACAATTTGTTAAAAAGAAATTTAATTTCGATGATTTCCAGAGATATCCGAAAAAATAAACGAAAAACTTGTTTTTATTTTTTTAAGACAAAAGTACTTATTATTTTTATAAACCAAAAAAATTCAGGTCCGAATTTGAAAAAATTTAGTTGATATAGGTATCTAAAAAACGAACGTCGTATCTGAAAAAGACTCAAATACTCAAATATTTATTTCATAAATTACATATACAGTGTATTTTACAATTCATAAATGGAGCACTCTAAATTTTTAGCAAAATTTGTGTTGTGCTCCGTTATCTTATAATAAAAATACTTTACAATACTTAGTAACTTATTCAGGTTAAGTATAATAAAATATTAAAAACATATCTACAATAAATGCGTAAGATAGATATGTTTATTATCATATATCCAGACCAAGACCTCAGCCGCAACCCAGTGAACATGTTCAGATATTTTATCATCTCTACTAAACATTTTGGTTTTTATAAAAACAATATTTTATTTGTCATTATAAACTTTTTAGCCTCCTTAATAAAAATATGTTTCTTGCTAAGATTTCGTATCCTCACAGGTAATGTGTTATAATATTTTTGACCTATAAAAGTAACAAATTTTTGGCATCGCGTCTTTCGATATAAATTTTGTATTATGTGCTGGTTTGAGATGGCTCTAGTTGCGCATTGATGACTGACTTTTTTCTCTATAAAAGAAGTATGGGTAAAAATTATTGACTGTAAGACATAGAGAAGTTTAATATCAAATAATTTACTATCTAAATATAACTGTTCAGTCGGATATCTTCTATTTTTTTTAGCATGACTTTGATGACATAATTTTGGGTGACTTGTAGTATTCTTAAATTTGTATTATTTAGTCCACCCCAAATTATTAGTCCGTATCTAAATATTGTTTCAATTAATGCTTTGTATGTTGCTATTAATTGTGGCTTGCATAAGATATTTCTTAGTTGGTAAAAAATGGGTATTATTGATCTTATTTTATTACTTATATGTTGTGCATGATATTTCCAATTCAGGTGTTCGTCCACCATTACACCCAAATATTTTATAACCTTTTCTCTTTTGATATCCATGTCACACTTACACATTGTATTATTAGACATAAACATGCACTGGTTATTGTGTAATTTTAGTAACTGTGTATCACATGCTGTTGCATCCGAAGTTGAGAAAGCAAGAAATTTAGTTTTAGTATAGTTCAAGGTTAGTAGATTTTTGTCCAGGTACATACGTACTCTAAAAAGACCGATCTCAGCCTTTCTCAGAGCAGTTGCCCATTCATCGTCTTCGAAAAGAATCACAGTATCATCTGCATATGAAATAATTTTAGCATTTAATTTCAGACTAAATAAACTGTTAATATATACCAGAAACAGGATTGGCCCCAACACCGTGCCCTATAATAATAATAATAAGATTATTTTCTTGAATCGCATTAAAAATTGTCTTAAGTAAGTGTTCTTGGTTTGTCCAAAAAACCAATATTTTGTCGTAAAGACAATAAAAACACAAATTAATTTTTTCTTATTTTTTTTTCGGATGCTCCGGAAGTCATCGGATTTTTTTTAAACAAATAATTCATCATTAATATGTGCAACTTTGCCTTCATTTAATCAAATTTATATCTCTTATAGTTACTGAGATAGCAATGTCAATGTATCGAATTTGTTACACCCTGTACTCTCATCAAAGATTTTCGACTTGATATTTTGGCCCCACCTGTATCGACTATCACGAGCCGCCACTGGTTGAGAGATGATACATTTTACACTCTTCCCTGCATTCTTAAACCTACTGCTAAATTTCGGACCAAACTTTTTCTTTATGTGTATGCCCACTCCGAGGATCGAACTCGGAACGTCACGGTCTGCAGTAACATAGTTACTTGAAATTTTCTTTGTCCCATGAGTTTATTTGTTAAGGCCTTTTTACATTAGGTGCAATTTCAAAAAAAATTGCCTGAAAACATGCGCTTTGACGACGTTTTAATCAGCTGATGCAAGTTTTCCCATTTAAAATTTGGTGGGGTGGTGTTTTTTCTTTACAAAAATAATATTTTACCTGGACTGTGGTGGTCCGATATGGTTTTGAAGAGGCGCGATGGTCGTTTCCTCGCTTTGCAGGACGCGCACGTCGTTGGCTACGAGAGGCGAGGTCCGGGGGGGCTGCTTGTCTCCCCCCGCACTCCGGTGCACGGCAACGACTGAGGTAGTACTGGATAGTGCGCCGCCGCCCGATCTACAAAAGAATATAGTTTTATATTTTCTTCGTAATATCAAATTGTTATGGAATTAATTCGTATGTTCAGGGACTTGATTACGTTTTTCTTTTACCCCATTTATACTCTAGGTACAACATTACTGTCAGTGACTCATGGCTCTCATATAGAGACCCAACTAGCATTTTTACGTCGTACCGACATTATATTTTTCAACCTGACGTTGGAAACTTACGTCGATCTGACTTAGAGAAGACTCGAATTTGCACTAATTTGGTGAACAAAATAAGGGTTGTAAGGACGTCAGTATATGACTTCTGCACATTATAAGTAACGAATTTTATGTATATCTGTTTATACTGCACCTAAAATGTCGTGAAGTTTTAAAAATTGACTTCTGCAGGGGTAAACATACTAAACCACTAACAAATATAACCAACTGATATTTTGTGGGTTCTTTCATAAAATATAAGTAATGACTCCTATATAACGAGCTCACTCTCAATAGAATAAACTTATTTAGAATGTTCCGGCCCTTAAAATTGAAACGCAAAGCACTTCACTGTTAAATTTTGGCAATATAGACCTTTAAAAACTAATTAATTAAATTAAAGAAATAAAAATACTATATCTTGGATAAAGAAGAACTTAATTAAACTAGCATCTAAACACTCAGAATACGTAAAGTAGGATATTATAGATCAAATAGGGGCTGTTTCTTGTATCTTGTGAAAAACGAAACCCTAAAATTAGCTCCAGTCAAGATGTTACCTAAAAGGGTTTAAAACACGCTTTAGGGAAGAATTAGTCGAACACAAATGACGTATAGACAGATTTAGTTAAGATAAGTAACACATTTAAATCGTGCATAGGTAATAAAAGTGCAAAACTTTCAACTTATTATTACTTCACGTCAAAAAATTTACTTTCTGTATACCCTTGATAATACTTTGACTTTCGGCCCACGATAATAGCCCCTTAAGGACCTTCAGAAATGAGTCATAGTGCGACGTCTGTGTAAATACTTTTAGCATCACAGATACTACCTCGGCATTTAAGGTGAAATTACTACGTAAGAGTAAAGACCATTCGCGACCTCAATCCGAAAGAAACTTAGTGACATCTACACGACGTAGTTTAGCCGGTAAATACTAACTAGACATTCTTAGTAACTATATTACCCAAAGTTGCACTAACCCTTGTTGGGGAGCAGCGGGTTGTATAAAGTCAGAGGAAAAAAAATCCAATATTCTGCTTTATAAGAATTTCAAAACTACAGTGGAATTGTTTCCTCTAAATTCGTACTGCGCTGCACTCTATATGAAAGCGATAAACCACTGGCAGTAATTTTAATATTAACATGATTTTATTGGATTGACATTTCAAGATCCCTTGCATTTTTGTATCATGTGAGATTTTTCGTAAAAACCAAACTTACATAATGCCGTCATAGGTTCTCTTACGATACACCTACAATGGTATGCCGATTAGCAAGTTGAAATTTAAATACTGTTGCGCATTTTGTCACACCCGAGCGCGACGGTTCTAACCTCAGATTGCCGGGCCATTGTAAAAAGCGCGCAAAATAAAGTGCTATATATCGTGCTTGAATCCCCATTTAAGCGTGCTGGATACCCGAACGTGACGTCACAATATGGGAGAGAGATAGAGATTTCAGGTGCATAATATGTAGGTATACCGATGTTAGTGTATCGTGGATACTTCAAAAGATTGTGGTTGCCACCCTGCTTGGGAACTAACAGAATATTCCGTATTTGTAACACTATTTTAGTAACAAAAATTAATCAGGCCAAATCAAATAATTTTTCAAAACTTTCAATTTTGTTGTTTATGTGTTGTCGGTCAGTAACAGCGGCGGCGCCAGGGGAGGGCCAGGATGAGCACCGGCCTACTCTAAATAACATGAGTGCCCACCCTAGTGCCCACCTAAAATTGAAGGATTCGTATTTGTAATGGAACTTCTGTGGGGGAAGGGGGATTTGACTATGGCATTTTTTATGAGAAAGGAGTGAAGAGATAGAGAGCTCGATAATGACTTTTTTTTGGACAAGAGGGGAGTTTCGTTTACCTCGCTTATGGCAATATAGAGCGGCGACTTTTTTTAGAAGTCATTTTTGATTTGGGTAGTGCCCCTTCCATAAATCATCGGGCAAGCTTGTGTCCACCCATTCCAAAAATCCGGGCGCCGCCACTAGTCAGTGACCACCACCATAACCAACTAAATTTCAGATCTCTTAGAAAACAGGGTTGAGACAGAGACAGTCAGACAAACGACGTTGTAGTGACTTCCCACCAGAGTTCATTTTTACAATTTTGTAGCTAAAACCGTCTAAAGGCCGCGAAAAGATATACCTTATCGCAAATATATAGTTTAGTAAAATAATATAGTTTATTATAATAATAAACCATATAATTGCGATAAGGTTAGATAATATCATTAAATATCCAGGGTCAAAAATTCTATGTATCGAGTATCTGAGGGGGGGGGGCAAGAAATGTTTCTAAATTAAAAATTATTTCTAATACTTGCCTGCTTCCTGTGGGGTTGTTGTTTAAATTTTCGGTGGCCGTCAAAGAAGTTACGTAGATGGGCGAGTTGTTGATGAAGCCGTTTAAATCCTCCGAGGTAACCACTGTCTGCTGATTTAACTGGAACAAAAGTTAAAAAAAAGTCAATAAAATATGCTTTAATGTCAGAAATCAATTTTTTTTTTGCTATAATAGTAATAATAAATCATCAGTATTACTTATTCTTCACTTTTTACAATTATAAAAAGGCCCCGAATATTAATATAATACAGCCATTTATTATGAACTCTCTTAATCAATACATTAGAAAAAGACGATTCCCAGAAAAGACAGTTTTTGAGATACTAACAAACTAGTGTTTTTTTTTTTTTTTTTTTTTTTTTTTTTTGAACATGGCAAATCACACTTCTGTTCCAAAATTGTTTTTTGTAATACAATATTTTTGATGTAAATTAAGGGCTGAAAGACCTGGGTCGATAGCCTTTTAGACTTGTGTCTAATAAATATGTTTTATTAAATTAAAAACTTAATTCAATTTAATAATGTAATTCAAAAAACGTTTTAAAAAACCATCACATTTTTTTTAAACAAGACCTTTTTTTATTCGTTACATCTTTAGTTACCCTGTAAATGTTTTTTTTGCTGAACTTCGTTTTTACTCTAATTTCATTTGATTCTGTATTATTTCCTACGTTTGATAAAAAAATAATCTGCAAAACAAATAAGTATAGTTTTATTTTATTTAAGTATAGTTTTTATCCATGTGGTTTGTCTTGTCCACACTCAGTCGGCGGCCATTTATAGAATTCGATACTACACACTACGTATACTGTTTGTTACAGAACTGAGCGTCTTTTACGTATATATACAGAGATGTAAAATTGTTAGTCTAGCCGTGCGTTTACCGGCTGTCTTTTGTGTTCATGTATATACTAAATTTTAGCTCTCTATGTCGACTGGTGCTTAAGAAAAAACGCTGTGACAGATACGCGGTTAGTATTCGATTCGAATGTTAACATTTTCCAATTTTGATAGAGCGCTGTCTAGTTGCATACTACTAGGTTCTTTCGTTCCTTCTACAAAACATGCAATTAATATAAAAAAACGTGAGATGGACATACCCTTACCTGCTGGGACAGTTTGGTCATGTCGATGGGTGTGATTTTGCGCAACGCCGAGAGCCGCTCCAGCCGCTCGCGGGCCTGCTGCTCCACGGCGATGACGAAGGCATCCTGCACGTTGTCCGAGCACAAGTCGAGGTCTACAGCTGGAAGAAAAAATAAAAGCAGTTTGAACAATAGTTTTTTAGTAGTGGCAAACAATAAGCGTGGATATGGCCAATAGACTCGAGTTGTACAGTATATTTTTTCTACGAGCCTTACTAAAAAATACAAATTTTAGGAATCGGGGTTTGACACTGCGATCCAAAGTCATGCCAAATACCTGCTCGGCCAAATGCTGTTATTATAAATGAGAGTAAAACAAAAAGGTAAACTTTTCTATATTTTTTTATTGCTTAAAAATGTTCAATCACATGAGAAAATAACATATGTAAAATATTTCGCCTTAAATATCGCTCCTTAATTTTTTATAAATAATGAAAGTTTACGGTGTGACGTCACATAGTATGATTAGCTCGCTCTCGCGCTATGTAATATAGTACGATTTGACGTCACAACCGCAACCTTTAATCGCTTGAATTTATAAAAAATATTTCTTTATGAACTGTGGGTTTTCTGATGACATTAGCTTACGCTTAAGAGAATTATTTTTCCACTTTAATTTTCATGCAAATTTCCTTTTACAATATTAATTGATTGATTTTATGAATTATTTGTCTATGCGCCAGTAGCGTGCAAAGCCGTTAAAAACAGGGTGGGAAAAAATTAATTTCCAAACGATTGACTTTTTAATAATAATTTCAACACAGTTCACATCGCTACTACACTTAAATTACGTGTAAGTCTACGTGGACATGTCCACTTCTCCATTTTTTTTGACAACCGACGCCGGCGCGCGACTTTTATAGTAAAAGCAAATAAAGGACTAAAACACTAATAATATCATCCATTTTATTAAACATATTGCTTAAAAAGAAGTAACATATGTGAATTATAATTTAAGATACTTATTAGCCAAAATTATCTAAATTCTTAATTAAAGTACTCCTTATGTTACGTTACTATTTAAATCTTAACTAACCTAATTATTAAACGATATAGGGACATGTTTCATGTCTCATGTTATATCGAGAACGCGTAGTATTTTTGGAAACCACGACAAAACTTGAAAATTGGCATCAATGCACTTAACAAATGCGGGCGGATGGCTGCCGAAGGCTCATGTCTCGAACGACGTGTATTTGTTGCATCTCTAGATTACTGCCTACCGCCTCTCTCGCTCGATTTCACGCGTATAAAAGCAGTGCTTTTGTTTTTCCATAAGAAGCTAATATAAAGGGAGATCTCTGGTTTTCGGACAGTCATACGGGATACTTATACAACGATCCAATTTACGATTAATTATAGTGATTTAGTGATATTTGATATACGATTAACTTTTCGGTCGTTTACATACATAGAAGTATTGTTAGGTAGGTATTACACGATTAAAAATTCAAGTAGGTATAAAGAACTACTTTTGGTTGGCATTTGTTTCTTTATTTCCAGGGTAGGCAATGCTTTTTTACCTATATTGTATGCACGCCATACGCCACTGCCATGCACATTCAGCCGGTAATACCTAGATGCATTATTAATGATAAAACTATTATAGATGCATATATATTTTGCTATATTGGACAAATTAATAATAAATTTTACCATATACAGCTCGTGCAATATAGCTTGAGCTCTGACTTTTGGGTGCGCAGTAAACAGGTGGGAGGAGCTAGCCGAGAACTCATTAATCTGATGATCTTTGAAATGCACACTTCTGTACAGTCTGTCAGAAAAGTAGGACGTTCATTGGAAAAAAAGTTATTACTATATTTATTTGTAATAATGCCTTTTAAAAGTAAAGTCTTAAACCGAGTATTGAGCGGTCAAAGCCGTGAAATAGTTTATAATTTAATAAAATGTATGCAATAAGAGGCAGATACAGGAAGACCAGAAATTGATTTCAGGAAGGTTCACGAACGTGTTTCAGCAGCTACAAAGATTAGTCTAAGCGCAATTAAACGAATTAAGCAAGAAGCCAAAAATATCGAATCCGGAGCAGTTAAATCTTTTTCCACGCCAAACAAAAAGCGTGAAAACAGAAAAAGCAAAATAGTCTTGGACGTTGCTTTTCAAGGTGTTTTACGCAGAACAATTCACAATTTTCATAAAACAGAAAAGTAAGTGCCAACTCTAGCGAGAATTCATAAAAAATTTCAAAATGATATCAATTACCAGGGATGCCTGAACAGTTTAAGAAAAGAAATAAGAAAAATTGGATTTCGTTGGAGAAAAATCAAAACCAATAGCAAAATTTTAATGGAGAAACCTGACGTAAGGCATCTCCGCATCCAATTTTTAAAGAAAATGAGAGTTTTCCGTGCAGAAGGACGGCCAATTGTTTATATGGATGAAACGTATATACATTCATCACATACACACCAAAAAGCTTGGAGCGATGAAACAGACGAAGGCGTAAAACAACCTGTATCAAAGGGCACACGCCTAATAATCGTAAACGCTGGAGGAGAAGATGGTTTTGTGCCAAATTCATACGTCAGATGGAAGTCAGTCACACTGTAGTACTGGGGATTACCACAATGAAATGAACTACGAAAATTATGAAAAGTGGGTAAAAAACAACCTAGTGCCGAATTTACGCCCGAACAGTGTAGTAGTAATCGACAATGCGCCATATCATAATAAGCAAATAAATAAGTGCCCTACATCTGTACCAAAAAAAGAAGACATGAAAACGTGGTTACGTGAGAGAAATATTATTTCTATTTTGTTGGTTGGTTGATTTTTGCATAACAGGGCCCAATTAGCAAACACGATTAGCAGTCACTACGGCTTTACCAATCAAATCCCACTTTTATTTTCTACGCGGACTGTACTTTACTAAAATTCGGTATTAGGTATCTCTGTCGTACACTGACTCTCCTTTTCTTTCATCTGCGCATCTCAGGGCTCAAGCTACATTGCATGACCTGTACATGGATGCATTAATAAATAAATTAAATTTAACTGTCATGAAAAAGAAGGCGGCGCTTCAGTAAATTCAAGTGAAATTACAGTAAGGTTTGTAGCTAGAATTTAAGAGCAGAATAAAAGGTGTGAGAAAGAGAATTGTTAAGAAAAATGGGAGAAATTCTCTTTTTTACACCTGTTTGTTAAACCTTTTATTCTGCACTGAAATTTTGATGGTGCCCAAAGCTACAAACCTTACTGTAATTTCCCTTTTCACGGTGTGACGTGTATTTTGGTAATGATTCTTGATATTCTACTGATTGAACCGATATTTTAATTTAATGTTAGAATGATATCTACCCTTTTCTTCTTAATTTCATTTGTTCCATAATAATGCTTCTGCATTCGAAGCATGTAGAGAAATTCTATCTTAAAATAAGCTTTTCATTAATATAACAGTGGAGGAAGACTTTGAGTTATTATTTCTTTCCTGCTAATTATCCATTCCACTTTAAGTATGGACTACTTCTTCCAAATTGGATTTTTAGTATTTAAGGGTAAATATTTCTCTTTCAAGTTATCCATTTCATTAAATGCAAAACTAAACAACGCGACGTTTACGAGTATGCATGTGTATAATGTATGTATATACAGGGTGTCCCATAACTTATGGGCCGTAGAGTAACTGAAGATACTAGACATCAAACTAAGCCGATTATGTCATATAAGTTTTTTTTTGATAATTAAAATATTAATTTAAGTATGTACTATGTTTTTTTATGCTTTGGGATGTTTAAAGGGAAATATCTCGAAAACCGTTAAAGATTTTAAGATCAATCAAGTACACCTTCTTGACTCAGAAAATGCCCTTCTTTAAGAAAAACACCTAATATCACAGGTAAGAAAAAAAATCATAGATTTATGAAGCCCAGTGTATGCAACTTACTTAGTTTCAAACTTAAAAATTTCTACAAATTCTTATTTCTTGCTCATAAAATCATAATATTGCCAACTTTCAATTCGATTCATTAAACCGTTTTAAAATTATGGCTTATTTTCGAGAATAAACTTTTACTTTCAACACCCTGTATCTCTAGAACGAGTAACAATCCGAAAAAACGTATATGACTTAATCGGCTTAGTTTGATGTCTAGTATCTCCAGTTACTCTACGGCCCATAAGTTATGGGACACCCTGTATTAGGTATTACCAGTATTTAACTTATAGTGAAATTGTAACCCAGATTTCTGAACTGTTCGGACAGCAGAAATATTCTTGCGAGGCGGCTCCTGCTGAACGATGCTGCGTCATACCAAGATACCTCGGCCTGAACTTTGAGTTCGCCGACCCCGATTGGGCAAATGGTTCTTGAGATTACCAAGATGCCATATTACTCAGGTCACCGTATGACATTTATTTCAACTTAAGATAACGAAAGAACATGATGTTCGTACGATACTGATTGGCTCAATATATGTATATTTATGCAGAGTGGTGCCATTTCAGGTTTTGCTTGGGGGGGATTTAAAGTGACCAGATGCTTTTGTGTGTCTATGAAAAAAGTTTAAAGAAATTTATTTTTTAATATTTATATTGACTTATACCGGGTGTCCCATTATTGATGGGCACCGGCCGTATCTCGGAAACTACTAGGCATAGAAACTCGGGAAAAAAAATGATAACTAAAGTGGCCATGAGAAAATCCTGGAAATAATTTTTAAGTTCCGCATTTTACCGCAAGAGGGCGTAATTGACAAGTAAATTTTAAAATTTTACATAGAACATTTTTATGCAGAATTGATCAGGCTAATCAGAAATAATATCCACATGGAAAAATATCAGTGGCGTCCCACTTTTTTTTCTAAAAAATATATAACCGCTTTTTCATTTAAAGTTTTAAAAATTATTCTCTTGGTGATAATGCTGAAACGAACGGAGATATCGAGTTGCGGTTTTAATATTTTTTCTAGCAAATTTCATCTACTTTTCGATTATGGTATAATTATACCGTATGATTTGTTTTTTCGGAGTACAATCAAAAAATGTGTTATTATTACAAATTGTGCCTCTAGCATTTTTTTTTTGAGAACTAGTTGTTACGTTCTTGAAAATAGAGACACTGTGTATTTATTAGTAACAGTTTATTAGTAAATTAGAAGAAACCCGGGACGTACATTTTACTTGTCAGGTCGACATCAGCTGTCACCTGTTCTACCTTATTGTACGTCACACTAATATGGACAACTAAATACGATTGGTGAAAGTGCATAGATTTCTCTTCCAAACATTCTTTAGTTTACTAAAATCGGATAAGTCGTTTATAAGTTACAGCGATTTAAATGATTACACTTTCAACAGCTCCTACCCCCCGCTTATTAAAGTCGGCACGCCAGTGAACATTAGACCAAAATGATGCATAATTGTCCAAGCTTTTTAATGGTGTTATCAAAGATATACCTTAATGTGGAATTTTCGGAGATATGTAAAATTTTAAAATTTACTTGTCAATTACGCCCTCTTGCGGCAAAATGCGCAACTTAAAAATTATTTCCAGAATTTTCTCATGGCCACTTTAGTTATAATTTTTTTCCTTGATTTCTATGCCCAGTAGTTTCCGAGATACGGCCGGTGGCCATCCATAATGGGACACCCGGTACAATAGCTATTTATGTACCAAATGCGTTAAGGGCCTTTGGCCCGAGGGATATAGTTTTCGCCTCATGGACATTATAGTCTATAACGCCTGTGGTGTATATAAAAAAATTGTTAAGAATGAATACAAATTTTATGCAATATTTTCTTTAATAATAATTACCGAGCATTATGAAAATCACATTATGAACTTTATCTCCCGTTAATTCCTATGATATTATGATGATGTTTATAGCAACCGTTTCTAAGGTATTGTAAGTAATTATAGTAAATAATTGATAGATGAAAAATAATTGGACTAATAATGCTAGCATAATTCATTAATTATTAAGTATCTACCCTTATTACTTACTTTTCATCTCTCTTGACAATTTTCTTTCTTAAAACTTGGTTGTTAAACCTTTTGTTCTACAATTAAGTTCTTATAGTGCCCAAAGCTACAAACCTACATTATGTTTCCCTTTTCACAGTGTGACGTGTATTTTGGTGATGATTTTCTCACTTTTCTGCTAATTGAATCTTTATTTAATCTAATAATATAATCTTAAGGCTTCGTTAAGATGATATCTACCCTTTTCTTTTTAATTTAATTTATTCTCCTGAAGGTGAATGCTTCTGCATTCGAAACATGCTGAGACTTCCTATTTTAAAACAAATTTTTCATTAATATAACAGTGGAGGAAGACTTTAAGTACTTATTTATTTCCTTCTAAAAAATAAAGTTTTACGCTCCTGGAAAAAAAATCAGAAAAACGGTTTCAATTTATTTTTTTAATCATGGATTGAGTGAGATTTATGACAAGGATCTAAAGATATTATGAATCCAATAGTGTTTATTTATGTTATACAGAGCGTTCATAAAAAGGTTTTAAAAAAGACACATTTCCAACCGTTTTCGAAAAAATTGAAAATTATATGATGTTTAAAAATGAGGTTTTATTAAGATTAAATTAATTTAATAATAAAGCTTTTTTTATAACATACAAGACAACAGGTTAATACATGTTTATCTATTTCGGCTTCAAGTAGATATTGTAAAGAAATCTATAGTTAGTTTGTGATTAAAAAAAGTTTACATTTAAAAAATGAAATAATTTAAAATATTTTTACAAAAAGTTAAAAATGAATTACTGAAAAAAGCTTATTATGCCGTACTTAAATAAATATTTCAATGATAAAAATCTCTCATAACTATAATTTTAATTTTCTAACCTCTGTTATTTTAATTTGATTGATTGAATTATATTTTTATTGTAGGTTAACATTTCTAAAAGCTGTGACTGTACATAGGGTTGCCACCTTTTTATTGTTGTGAACCTGGAATTTCCGCTATGGCTTTTATATTTCTAAAAAAAAATGGTCAACACCCATAAAATAAAAACACAAACAAACCCAAACAGGCACCACCTACGCTGTCGGCGAAGCCCGACTAAAGCGCTAACTAAAAAAAAGTCGCCCCCCCTCTCATCGCATTCTCGTTGTACTTCCCAATCAAAGGTGACTTCTAGAAAAAATGGTCTTGTACACCATAACCTGGAGTCAAAGAGTTTCGACCTGGAGACACATATTTGAAACTGGAGACTCCAAACCAAACCTGGAGACTCCAGGTCAAACCTGGAGAGGTGGCAACCCTAATTGTTCAGCTAATTATTTCTGACATCAAAGCTTTTAACTTAGGCTTTGACTAAAAAACTACTACTACTACTACTAAAACACATTTAAATTCAGGATATATTCATAGGCGCAACTCTGGGCGCAACTTGAATCAAGATTATCCACCCTAGGTCAATTGATGTTTTTACATTCTTTTCTATATAGGACGACATCTTTTCAGAAGTAATCATTTGAAAATTATGGATTATTACGCGATCGACCTTTTTTTACAAAAAAAAAATATATTCAGGATGTATAGTAGGATTTTGTAAGAGTTCTACACGGCGTTTTCCTTCAAATATGAGTGTTTAGTTGGGCCACTGGATACATTTGGTTATTAAGAAAATTAGTATTTTTTTTCTGAAGCAGATGTTGCTTGTAAACCATGCTGAACAAACAATTTACTAATATAATAATTAATAAAAAGAATAAAACGTAAACAGCATAATACTAACAAACAAGCTTGTACACAACAAAATAAATAGAACAGTTCTGCTTGGAAAACCCCTTTTTTACAAAAAAAAACTTAATTTCGGCTAAATTTATGAGCCGTATCATGTAAACAATTTGGAACTTAATTGAAATAAAAGGTTCGGTAACATGATTGAAATCAATGAAGTAGAGGTATTATATAAAATTCAGGCCAGACGGACACTCGGCCAGCTAAAGCGGAAAAGTACAACTTTTCTTTAATTCCAAAAACAGTTCGAGTAGGCGCTAACCAGTCTCAGAGCGACAAAGAAACAAAGCAGCGTTGCCAACTTCGAAAATGTAATCTTTGGTATTCTATTATAAATAAATTGGAGAGCTTAATGTGATCTTATGATTCAGAGCTGGGCAAAGCACTCGAAAAGAGTGCTCTGCGCACCAAGCCGTTTAAAAAAGTAATTGCACCAAGCACTTTAGAAATTCTAAGTGCTTGCAATTACCAATTCCCGAAGAAAGTAATTCTTAGTGCTTGTAAGCACTTTAAATGGCTTGAAAGCGAAATTCGATTACCAATTATCAAACACTTTTTATAAATGGCTTCAATCACCAATTACCAAGCACTTTATTTTAAAAGTGCTCGCAAGTACTGTGCTGGAAGCGCTATTGTGCTTGAAGCTCTTTCGAGG
Organism: Polydrusus cervinus; assembly: GCA_935413205.1. Classification (NCBI taxonomy): domain Eukaryota; kingdom Metazoa; phylum Arthropoda; class Insecta; order Coleoptera; family Curculionidae; genus Polydrusus; species Polydrusus cervinus. Next base: position 54,019,447 of record OW284514.1, read on the forward strand.
CAATAACTGCCCAACTTTGTTAATGATGCATACCTAGAGCAGATCCAGGGAGGGGATATATTGAGGTATGAACAATTAATTTATTTAGGATTAGTCAAAAAACCCAATATTAATATATTGTAAACAGCGGAAGCTTATTCTGGAACTCAGTTCTGTAGTCCCTAAACTTATATTAAATAAATAAATAAATTCAAAGGGTGAGCTTCGGTAAAAGAAAAAAATGTTTAAAAGTTACTTTTGAGAGGTGGAAGGTTCGAAATCAAGAAACGTTTTGAGAGTGAACCGTTCTCTGCAAGTGGCGATTGACGGGTTTCTCTCAGACACCTTCACCATCAATGCCGGTGTTCCTCAAGGGTCCATATTGTCGCCTACCCTCTTTTTACTGTATATTAACGACCTTCTAGTGAAAACCCAAAATCCAATTTATAGCTTTGCTGATGACAGCACACTTGTCTCATCTTTTACCTTGACTCCCCAAACATCCGCTGCCGACGCACATCTTCACAGGCAGCATGAAGTATTGCGCCTCAACAATGACCTGGAAGAAATTTTGGCTTGGGGTGACAATAACCAAGTCGAATTTAATGCTAAGAAACCCCAGGCAGCAGTCTTCTCCAAAAAGGTTAACATTGCAGAACCGGATATAGTCATGGCAGGACACGCAATTCCCCTGGCACCGTCTATTAATTTGCTGGGGGTCAATCTGGGAGGTAATATGTCTTGGCATGATCACGTTGCCGCAATTGCCAAGGCAGCTGCACAAAAACTTGGTGTACTTTTCCGCACCAAAAGGTTGTACACACCTCATCAACTTTTGACACCCTACAAAGCCCAGATTCGACCATCATTAGAATATTGCTCTCATGTCTGGAGCTCTGCACCCAAGCACACCCTTCGGCTACTGGATTCCATTCAAAGGAGAGCCGTTCGTCTGATCGGCGACCCCGAGCTGACCAAGACCCTCGATAGCCTGGAGCATCGAAAACAGGTTGGTGATTTGGCTCTCTTTTACAGATATTTCCATGACAGGTGTTCGACTGACATTGCCCACTTGATTCCACCTAGAGTAATGCAAAACAGAAATACACGGCGAACCACTGCCGCTCATCCATATGTTGTTCAGCTTAGTACTCCTCGAACTTCATTGTTCAAGAATTCTTTCATCTGGAGAACGTCATCTTTGTGGAATGATCTTCCTGAGGTCGTGTTTCCCAATGAATACAATCTTCAACGTTTCAAGACCAACGTTAATTGCTTTTTTCGCACTCGCACCGCTCCCAGAGCGCCTTAAAGGATCTTTCCTACAGTGCAGGTGTTTTATCATAAAAAAAAAGAAGATGTTGATTGGAACCAAGGATCTATTTTTAAGTCCTAGATCTGCCACTGATGTATACTTATTATGTAAACAAACAAAGTATGAATAACTCCATGTATTCTATACATAAAAGTTTTAAAAAATACAAAAGTTGTTTTGCTGGTCACTTGACAATTGATTTCCAGCAATGAAGTCAAAGAAATTTATTGACAAAGCTCCTGATGAATTTTTTTTTGCATAAGGTAAATATACATATTTAATCTGATCTATTCAAAAACTCACATTCTTAATCGCTTCACGTTATATCAATTGTTGGAATTATGGACGCATGTCGCTCAAAAGAGCTTTTTCAAATTAATACAGAAGTCGTAAAGGATTTCCAAACAGAGTTCTTAATAACAACACCCAAAACTAACACCAAAATTGTACGAAAATTCACCATAATCAGTACGTTTGACAATATTGTAAAATCAATGCGTTCTTTCTAAATTATCAAAAATCCAAATTATCAATACAACGTATGGGAAAACAAATTTGCAGATATTGGTAGCCAAATTTTATTGCCAAATGTTTAAACTTGCCAAATCCTCAAAATTATACCAGCCATTGTTATCGCATGCACTCTGTACATTGATGGAGGAGGTGATATAACTGAATTAAAGCGTCATGGGAGCTAAAGATCTACATAGGTAGCTGAAGAATACATTGATCAGTCTATGAGAAACAAGACAACTACAGCAAATACTATCGCTAAACAGTTATATAGTAATGAAGCAACTTCTTCCTTTACAGCAACCGAAATTCCAAATATTTGTATTAAAAACTCTTCCAAAATTAATGATAGTTCGCGACCAATTCAGTTTATTAATTGTACATTACTAATTTTAGTGTTATTGACAAATATCTCAATTAATAATCTATTCAATATCTCAAATTAATAAATTAGTCGTAGATAAAATAGAGTACACTTCTCGAAATAATGGATATTATTCCTTCAGACTGTTACTCCCTCGCCGCTAACGCGGCTTGGTTCGTAAGTATTTCTTGGGAATAACAGCGATTAACATTGACTGGTGGTGTAATCTACTATTTTTGATACTTTCGAATGTATAATTATGTTAACAGGATTCTGTAACATTTTACTAAAACACCGGATTTGCAGTATTTATAGTTAGTCAACATAACAATAATACGGTAAATGGTATCTAACTATATATATTTTTTTCAATAATCACCAATTGTTAACGTTAAATAAAAGTTTATTCAATAATGGATATTGTTATTTAGTAATTTATCCCGCATTGTGTGGTTAAATTTTGGGGATATTGCTTAAATTAATGATGTAATGGGGATTTCCATTAAAATTGAATTATACATGTGTATATATTTGAAAAAATTGGGGTTTTGCTCACTTTTAAATTTAAAAACCATACAAATTTTACTGAAAAGCATTTCACTACCGAGTGAGTTTTTTAATTAAAAAAAGGGAATAAGTAAAAACAAAGCTTAAAAAGTACGTTGAAGTTTAATCAATTTTGTTCTTTAAAATTGACTTTTAGTGTAGAAGAAATGGTATTTATACTGGAAGAATGTTCAAAATAGTAGTTAGTACAACAAGAGTGGATATGATGTCCATATGGCACGGGGAAGTAAATTGAGCTTGAGCACGACGCCATAGGCGACTGAGTGGTCAAACTTTCGAGCGCAATATGGACAATCCACTCGAGTTAGGTATACCGTATATATTTCTAAGACTCAACACTAAAAAATTTTTTAAAATTATTAAAATCGGGCATTATAACTTTTCATTTTAGTCGGCCGTGAACTGTGAAAAAGATAATAATAAACAATATACAGGGTGTCCGGTAACTTATGGGCCGTAGAGTAACTGGAGATACTAGACATCAAACTAAGCCGATTAAGTCATATAATTTTTTTCGGATTGTTACTTGTTCTGGAGATACAGGGTGTTGAAAGTAAAAGTTTATTCTCGAAAATAAGCCATAATTTTAAAACGGTTAAATGAATCGAATTGAAAGTTGGCAATGTTATGTTTTTATGAGCAAGAAATAAGAATTTGTAGAAATTTTTAAGTTTGAAACTACAGGGCGCTAGTTGCATACACTGAGCTTCATAAATCTATCATTTTTTTTCTTACCTGTGATATTAGGTGTTTTTCAATTATAGTTTCTTAAAGAAGGGCATTTTCTGAGTCAAAAAGTATACTTGATTGAATTATTATTTTAATTATCAAAAAAAAACTTATACTAGATACTAGACATCAAACTAAGCCGATTAAGTCATATACGTTTTTTCGGATTGTTACTTGTTCTAGAGATACAGGGTGTATATAATTTATGTATTATTAATTTAATTTTGTACTATGTTTTTTTTATGCTTTGGGAGGTTTAAAGCGAAATATCTCGAAAACCGTTTAAGATATTACACTTTTTGACTCAGAAAATGCCCTTCTTTAAGAAACTGTAATTGAAAAACACCTAATATCACAGGTAAGAAAAAAAATTATAGATTTATAAAGCCCAGTGTATGCAACTAGCGCCCTCTAGTTTCAAACTTAAAAATGTCTACAAATTCTTATTTCTTGCTCATAAAAACATAATATTGCCAACTTTCAATTCGATTCATTAAACCGTTTTAAAATTATGGCTTATTTTCGAGAATAAACTTTTACTTTCAACGCCCTGTATCTCTAGAACGAGTAGCAATCCGAAAAAACTTATATGACTCAGGCCCGTATTATTCATCTCCTGGTAACTTTACCAGACAGATAATTTCTATGGGAACAATTGTCTCAATAATGGTTTCTTTGGAAATTATCTTGCTGATAGAGTTACCAGGAGATGGATAATACCGGCCTTAATCGGCTTAGTTTGATGTCTAGTATCTCCAGTTACTCTACGGCCCATAAGTTACCGGACAACCTGTATATACATATAACATATTTGTCAGTTTGGCTTATTTCTTATATTTACACAAAATCACTTTAAATCTCTCTCACATTCAGCCTTTTGCAGAATGACAAACAAAAAGCGATATATCTATTAATAAAAATGAACAATTTATTTTTCTCGGTCATAGCTAGTTTGATTAAATTGTTCTGCTGAAATGCACAGAAGAAAAAAGAATTGTCTGGGTTTTTTGGTTGCCTGCTTGCGTAAGAATTATTACTCCGAAAGTACAGCAAAATAGTTGTGGAATTTGTTTTAAACAGTTAAAGACGACTTTTGTGCAATAATATGAACTTTTAACGTTCGCTATGGTAAAGTTTTTTAAAATATTCGCCTGTAGAAATAATATAACCTTAAAACCTTTAGTAATCAAAATTAATCGTATTCTAAAAATCATATGATTTGTCTGTTTAATCTGGTTTTATGTACTTATCTTCATTTTCCACCATTTAAAGAAGACTTATTAGTTATTTTTCTATACAGGGTCCTGCGCCTCACCTCCCGTCTTCTGTAGCTCACTTATTAATTAAGTTATGATTTTGATATTTTGCAGACTTTACCTGTATCCTAAGGCGCATTTCAGGAGTTTGCTGTTAGGACATTTGCTCATCAAGTCGAAGGTTATGAGTTCGATTCCCAGCCAAAACATGAAGCCTTGCACTTTGGTGTCGCTAAATATTTATCAGTTATAACAAAAACCTAACATTTGTAAATTTTATTAATAAAAGAGCTTGGATAGCTGACGGCAACACTGCAGGACATTTTGATCTGGTTAGCCTTGACTCAAGAGGTTGAGATTCTGAAGAGATGACGATGGTATTTCTTTACCAAGAAATGGGCTTCGCGGTATTTCAATATTACCGATTTGACTTTTTATACACAGATTGCGAATTGTGTGCCGATGATTTGGTCGATTTGATTTTTCGGCTTAAAATTCCGTACAGTATGGTTCTTTTCATTTTGTTTGGGTATGTTTAGTTGTGGCAGAAATATGCATCATACCTATAGGGTTGCCATCTGTCCCGATATATAAGGACTTTACACAAACCCACGTGCCCACCCAAGTGTGTTGGGGGGATTAATTTACGTATTATATTTAGCGCTTGGGTATTTTTTTAAAATAAAGTAAATAAAGTTCTAGGAACAAAATATACTACTTAACTAGCATAAAAGGTTTCACATGTGGCAACACCGAAATTATTGACAGAAGACCAAGCTAATGAAATGACAGTTGAAAAAAATCTAACCTATAAGTTATTTGTCAATCTTTCTGCTCTATGAGCAAATGAATAAATATAATAGGTATTTTAAACAAAAATACTTCAAAATTTCATAATAATTCGTATGTAGGTATGTGGCATGTTAACAAAAACACCGACATGACAAGTGAAAGATCGGAACCGATGCGCATTCATGGGTTTTTAAAGTGTATGTAAATTGTGCATGTTTTCAATAAGCTGCAATAAACTCACGGGATGGCCTAGCAATAGTTTTATTGATGATAAACTCCTATTATAGCACCGACTTAACAATTTAAATGTTAAAACTATCAAATATGAGAATAGTGAAAGAGCCCATTATTAATTCTAGACGTGGAAAATGTCCTCGAACTGTTCTGCTGTAGATCAATCGATCCAGAAATTTCTGTTGTACATTTTATACTACTTATGGAATAATTTCCCCTATTACTCGTCGAATATACATTCCTTAAAGGTATCTATCGAGTTGGGTTTAGTTTGGGTATTAATTAATTTTGAAGTACTTATAGCCACTAAAAAAAAAGTCCAGTGTATTAAGATTGGGAGATCTGGGTGGCCACTCTATTGACTCCCATCTACCTATCCACAGTAGTTTCCCAAACGAATTTTAGCTATTGCTTGGTTGATTTAAACAAAATTCTTTAGTTTCGGAAACTAAATATTATTGTTCTTAACTTTATTATAGTATTGGCAACCAACAGATTAGCTTACCTAGTTTCCAAAACAAGTTTAAATATTTATCTTGCAAACACACCAGGACTATCAAAAATGGCGGTAAATGTTATATACTATCCTAGAAGGTTGATAATATTGTAATTTTTAGTATCAAGACTAACGTTTGGAAGGTATAGACACCTATCTATGCTGTAAGGATGAGAACGAAAGAGTTCGAAACCGGTCTGCAGATAGTTGCATCCTACCAATAGTAAAGTCTACACTTCTTGGTGGTGCGATTTGATTTGTATTTTGATATCTAACACAGTGTTGACAAAATATGACCTAATATTATAAAGAACTTTCAGGTGGTTCGAAAATTATTTTTAATGTCTTTTCCAAACAAGTTAGTACTAGCAACAAACATACTCTTTAACCTAACAAGCAGTTAGTTTGCTAATGACAAAAGTTCAGTGGCACGTCAGCCCTTAAGAAATAATTATGTTTGAATTAATAATATTAATTTGATCCGAATGGACAATAATTATAAACACTCGTGCATTTTGGTTTGGCGCGCCCCAGCTGACCGTGTCCGTTAGCTTAAAGCAAGTAAAGACCCAACGCCCAACATGGCTTTGATATTCATCGTTGCTAAGGTTACGTGACGTCAGTCACGCAAACAGCATGTAACAACTTGCATTATGATGAAGGGCAATTTAAAAATAGATCAGTCGTATGCACCATTGTTTTAGCATTGGTTTGCCTAATCTTAAGGTATTTATTTTGAAGCTTCGTGAAACTTACGGTTATAGATATCGTATTTACGTGATTTACTGTGTGAAAAAAAAGTTTTGTTTTTATTTTTCAGTTAATTCAGTAGTGTACGTAGCTACTTAGTTGTGTGTTTAAAAATGAGCTCAAGTAATGACATAGTTTGTAATTTGTTAAAAACTCCATTCAGTCGTTGGACAGATGAGGATAAAAGAGACGTTTTGTTACACGGGTTTTTAGCCAATGTTTGTTGAGGTACCCGCATTATATATACCTAGCTCTTCACCATTTTTTGAGACCGCGAGCCGCCACTGCAAAAGTGACCAATTGTTGGAATCGCCCTAACAATAAAATGTTACTAAGTTTGTTGCCCCCCCCCCCCCCTCATATAAACCCCATATATGTCAAGATATTTAACCTAACATGTAAAACAATTCGTACGAAAACATGATACTCACGTTTAACAAATGAAAGTTTGTTTTTCTATACAATAGTGACCAGCGGACAAAAGCAAACTTCGATCGATCGGCCACTATCGGCTTTCAGTGGCTGCAGACTGAAAGGAATTCCGTTTATTGTCCGATGACTGGGATATTTCGTTCGTCATTTTAGTTTATGAAATTACGCCAATATTTTGCAATTTAATTTTTTGGTTTCGTTGAAGCTTTGAAATATCAATAGAAATAATATGCGGTGCTGTTTATTTTTTCTACTCTTACATGGATATTTGCTGTTTCCTTTACACTAGAGTAATTGGATAAGTGGGCTATTCCGGTTAACTGAACGGATATAATTTCATATCCATCCTAGTTAGGATAAGAAACCGACCAATTACAAAGAAACTAAATTCACACGTTGTAAATTTTGCGCGACGTTTCATGACACTTAACGAAAGTGAGGTTAGGAATCTATTTCAAAAAGATGCAAATCTGAGTAATCAAATTTTTTATTTTCTATATTTAAATCAAAATGTTTATTCTAGAGCCTATTTTTTCTAAAGAGTGCACGAAATGGTGCAAAAATTAAAGATATAAAAAAAAGTATTTTTTACCGAACTAAAGATTTCTGTATATACAAAATGAACGTTTGTACTTACTTGCCGTTGGTTTTTTGCAATTACGAAGCAGACGAAGTTCCACCCCCAATCGACTTTAAAAATTTTATTATGTGCAACAAATATAGAAAAATAACTGGTAAATCTTCCCTAAATGGTGGAAAATGAAGATAAGTAAATTAAACCAGATAAAACCGACGAAATTATTAGATTTTTAGAAAAAAATAATTCTATTTTTTAAGGTTATTCAGTTATACTAACGGTTTTAATGTTATTTCGTTTTGTTTTGCACAGAAAAAGGGGTTTATTCGAGTTTGTTACGCGAGCACGCAAAAAATACATTTCAGCACAACAATTTGATGATTTAGAAAAATTAATTGTTTATTTTTATTACTAAATATAGATATCCCTTTTTGTCTGTTATTCTGCACAAGGCTGAATATGAGAAAGATAGATAAATTCAAAGTTATTTTATCTACCTAAATATAAGAAATAACTTAAATCAACAAATTTGTTGCCACACTCTTCTTGTGATATTTGAACTATAGTCTATTTCAGAAATGCGTAGAGTAATAAAATGGGAAATTCCGTCCAGTTCCGCTCAATTTCGGTGTCGGCATGGTGTCGGCCATAGGCGCCGGTAAATTTTGTGAATTAACAGGTACCATTGCGCCCATAAAAAACTGGGACAGCAAAATGTAGTTTAATCTCCCAGACTATTAGCTTGTTTTGAAGTTGTCACTTTAATTTAATTTTGTGACTGACAGTGACGTGTTAAAAGAAATGTTTTTTGAAATGCTAGCGTTAACCACGGAGCAAAAAGCGATCATTTACAAATTAAACATATTAAATAAGAAACATCGCAGATGAATTGGGGATTAACAAATATACCGTGCTGTTGGCTAAGCACAAAATTGCAGAATATAGAAGTATTGTAAGAAAAGCAGTTTCTGGTTGCCCCAAAATTTCGAATGACGGCCAAGAAACACATTTTCCTGGTTCGGCTAATACAGCGTGTAGAAGAATTCGTAGTTCGGATAAAAAAAATGTTTTTGTGTTGCCAATAAAATATTTTTGACCGAAGCAAACAAATAGAGAAGAGTAGAATTTGCTTATGAATATATAAATCAAGGTAATAAATGGGAAACCGTAATATTTTCCGATGAAAAAACCTTTCAATGATGCAATAATGGAAAAATCCGCGTTTATAGGTCTTATGGTACGAGATACGATAAAAGATATACAAATAAGACTAACCACGTTTTCCTATAAACGTTTGGGGCTGGATTAGTGCAAGAGGCCGAGGAGTTTGCCAAATAGTGCAGGGGAGGCTCAATGCACCATTATATTGCAACATACTAAACCAAGTTATGATGCCATCTTTCGACGCAGTATATGGTCAAGATTTTGTATTTTAACAAGATATTGCTCCTATACATAAAGCCCGCATAGTTCAAAATTATTTAGAAGAAAATCAAATTCGTGTTTTGCCGTGGCTTTCGAAAAGTCCGGATATCAACCCAATTGAAAACGTTTGGGGTGAGATGACAGAATTTATGTATAAACACAACTTTCAGCCTACAACTCGGGATGAATTAAGCCAAAGGATAATGCAAGCATGAGATGCAATAACGCAAAAGTATACGAGAAACCTAATGTTAAGTATGCCACGACATTTACAAGCCTTAATCGATAACAACGGTGCAACTACCAAATATTAAAAAACATGTTATGTTATTATATTAAGGTTTAAATATGATTGAAATTAAAATTTATAGGAACAGAATATTTAAAAATCTTGTTTTATTTTTGTTACATTTTAAAACTCTTAAATATGCGTAGTTTTATTTTTCCTCGTATTTTTAAAAATGTAGTATTGTTAAACCTTTTTACTTCCATGACAACTATTATAACAACAATGGTAACCTTTCTTCAATAGATTTTACATATTCCTTATAGTCAAGGAGCTACTCTACAACAAAAATTTTGCTGTCCCAGTTTTTTTTGGGCGCAATGGTACCTTGGAGAAAACAAGAAATTATCGACTGGTTAACCACCCACCAAAAGCATTGAATTTGAAGATAATTGGATAAAGAGGAAGTATTAGCTCTGGCAAATTTACACAAACATCGTTTTATGAAATATGCCGTGGAAGATATAGCTGAAAACAAAGTGTAACTGTGCTGCGCACACCGCCATATAATTGCGAACTAAATCATATAGAACTTATATGGGCGCAAGTGAAAGAATTTGTAGCAAGATACAACACTACATTCAAAATGAAAGGTGTTAAGCTACTGTTAGATCAAGCCATTAAGAAAGTGACACCAGAGAGCTTTCAAAAAGCAGTCCATCATGTCATTAAAGAAGAGGAGAAAATGTGGTATCTTGACCTGATCGATCGGACCGTCGACCCGTTAATTATAACGTCAAGAGGAGATGACAGTTCCTCAGATGACCAGGAATATTATGATTTTTTATAATTTAATTTCTGTATAATGTATTTTTTGTATTTTGTATTTTTTTATAATGTTTAATAAAAAATAGGTGTATCTAATAATACTTTGTACATAATGCACGCCTTTGTCACACCATTTTCAGTGTATGTGAATGGATAACAATAGGCAAAACCCATAAATTGACCTAAACCCGGGTGGTACTACCTGCACTTGATGAAAATAAAGAATTTTGCAATTAAATCAATGCCAAATTATGAAAATAGCTTAAATATTCGTTGGGTCACTTTGTAGTTCCTTTGCATAAGCTTTTATTACTCTGCACCTTTCCGAAATAGATAGCTACGCTTGTGAAATCCTTGTATTCCTTTGACATGGGAAGGGGCGTGCATAACTAATTTAAATTAATAAGAAAATTACCGTAATGAGAGATTTTTACGAAGTTATTCAACTTTATCGCATTGTACGGGTAACGTGAACGTGTATGTCTCCCTAATATTGATCTTTCATTAGAAGCCTTGAGCTAATAAAAGTTTTGCGTAATGGTTCTTTAAGCTTTAAATTCCACTGTCTTAAAAGCAATAAAGTACTTGTAAATTAAGTGCCCTCTTACTGTGAATTCGTCCAAATGTCATACTTGAGATCAAAAAGCGGGCCACTTGAAAACTATAATGATTATAATTGCCGATAAGCTTATTAGGCTAATTAATAGAGATGTTGATAATTAAACCAAGCAAAGGAGACTTATAACTTCATTGCGGCCTGCATAGAAGGAAGTATGCACCGAAAAGAAAACGATTTAATTGATTTCTAAAAAGAAATTCTAAGCAATAAAAAAAATGTTTTGTCCGGCTTTTAATTGCATATGATAGGCCATTGATTATGTCCTAAAAAGCAGGGTAATAAGGAACTACATAGTGTGTGGGTTTTTATTGCATAAATCGTTCAATTGGTTATTCAGAATGCAGAGTGCTATTAAATTAGAGGGGGGAAACTAGAGATAGGGGGGAAAATGCAACCCTTACGGTTTTTTGAGTATATCTCGAAAACGAAGCAAAATTCAGGGGTATTTTATAGGAAAAATTTTGTAGAGAGTTAGATTTTCTATCGAAGTGGCGTAATTAAAAAAATTACACGTCTATTCAGTTTAAGTTATATTAAAAACAATTTAACAAAAAAATGCAAAAAGTTAAATATTCTATTTTTTTTACTTTTATGCAAATAACTTTTTTTGAGCGGAGATAAGTTTAAATAATAAATCCCACAAAGTCCCGGTCTCAAAAATTCTTTAATATAACGGTTACATGTTTCGCTCACAAATGAGCATCATCAGACCTACAAACGTTATTGTGTTTGCAAAATGTGCATATAAAAAAACATAAAAGTATCTTACCTAATTACACAAACAAAGAAACATTTAAAAATTAAAAATATATAAACACCTCACCCAACTGTAAATAAAAACATAAATAAATTATACTGAGTGGGGAGTAACAACCTTATATAGATTGGTCAAAAGTAGCCCACGAAGTAAATGCCCAACTTTGTCTGTTAGTGCCAAGAAAAATAAAACTAAAGAGAGAAATGTCAAATGTCACCGGAAAAGGCGGGAGAACAAAAGGTTATGGATATAAAAGCGAATCATTTGTTTATGTTATTGAAAATAAAATAGGGCTCAAAATTAAAAACTTCATTAACACAGGTAAGGACTGAACTCTTCTTAGCTTTGGTTATCTCTAATTTTTCAAGTAAATCCAACTTTTTGCTCTTCTGACATTCGTAAAGTATGTTTACATTTTCAGGTGCCGAGAATTGATGTTTTGATTCTAACAGATGGTTTGCAAACGCTGATTTCGTGTTAGTTATATCAGTATTCCGGTATTTATCAACAAAACTAAGATGTTCTTGGATTCTGGTCGATATTTTTCGTCCTGATTGTCCTACATACACTGCAGGGCACTCTCCACAGTGCAAAGAACACACGCCTGACTTTGAAAATGAGTCAACTTTGTCCTTAATTTTGACTATATGCTGTTTAAGCGTATTATTAGTCTTGAAAGCTAGTGATATGTCGTAAGATTTGAAGAATTTTCCCAATTGTAAAGATATGTTACCGAAATAAGTTAATGATCTATAATTATTTTTGTTAGATATATTTGAATGTAAAATATTATATGATAATTTGTATTTGTTGACGAATTTATAATAAAGTTTGTTAATTAATCTTAATGGGAAACCGTTATTAAAAGCTAATTGTTTTATTATGTTTAGTTCTTTATTAAAGGCACTTCTAGATAAAGGAAGTTTAAATAGCTTATAGAAAAACGAGTTGAAAGCTGCAAATTTATGGGAATAAGGTGAGTTAGAATTAAATTGAATTATGTTATCAGTAGAAGAAGGTTTCCTGTAAATTTCAAATTCAATCTTATTATTGTTTCTTGTTAAAAGGAGATCTAAAAAAGGTAATTGACCATTATTCTTAATTTCAGTTGTAAATGTTATTTTTGGGTGTATCCCATTACCATAGCGTATGAATTCATGCAAACTCTCGTCAGTGCCACTCCAAACTATGCATATATCATTCACATACCTCTTATAAGCCACCAAGAATTGCGAAAAGTTACTGCTCATTATTGAGTTCTCTATATTATTCATAAAAACCTCACTCAAAAATGGCGAAAGGCAAGACCCCATTGCTAATCCTGTTTTTTGTTTAAAATATTTCTTGTTAAATTGAAAAAAGTTTTGTTCTAGGACCGTTTTTAATAGCAGTGAATGGTTCGACACTATCAAATTCGAAAATCCTTTTCTTCTAAGCATTCCTTCTACCAGATCAATACAATCCGAAGGGGGGATACTGGGGAATAAATTTTGTACATCAAGTGATATTAATTTGGCGTTAGGTGGAATTACGATATTTTTTAAATATTCCGAAAACTCTATTGAATTTTTAGTTGAGTAGGTACTCTCAAAGCCAGTAACCTTTCTAAAAATATCATTCAGCCAAGAAGAAATGTTGTAACATGGAGAATTAACAAATGAAACCACTGGTCTTATAGGAATGCCCTCTTTACGCACCTTAGGTAATCCGTATAACAACGGTGTTTTCGGATTCATTGGGTAAAGTTTTTGTTTGGAAGTACCAAAATACTCCAAAGTAACGAGGGTTTTATCCAGGATATTCTTGACCTTCGAAAAATAAGAGTTGGGTCTTTATTAATCTGTTTAAAGTCGTCTGAGTCCAAAAAATCCCTAACCTTACCTATGTAGTCACATCTTTTCATTATAACCAGACAAGAGCCTTTATCTGCCTTACTCACAACCAAATCATTCCTCATTTTTCGAATTTGGAGATAAGTTGCTTCATAGAAAAGACAGGATATTAAATTCCTACAGAATGACGTATTGAAAAATGAAGTTTGATGAAGTTTCAATGAGATATGACCGTTTAAACTTTGTCATATTTTCGGTTTTCATTGAACTTATAACAATATCATTTTGTTACTTAGTAGTTATGAATGTATATATAGATATCCTATTTAATAAATCAAAACTTTAATTCAACACACTTATTTGGGACACCCTTAATATATAATGAACTATAAAATGACAATAAATGAAGTATTTCCTACAACAAAAGATTAATTTAAGTACAAAACTTTAACATTCATCGGCAAAGCTAGTAATAATATAAAAAAACTTTTTAACTAAACATAATATAAAAATAGCATACAAAACAAACAATAATTTAAGTAAAATCATAAAAAACAATAAAGATAAATTTAAAAAAGACAACAAAAGTGGAGTATATAGGTTAAATTGTGGTTCTTGTTCCAAATATTACATAGGTCAAACGGGTCGTTCATTCAGAACTAGAATTAAAGATCACCAGGATTCCTTTACCAAAAATAATAAACATTCCACATATGCAGACCATTTAAATTCAGAAAACCACATTTTTAATAATAATTTTGATATTTTACATGTAGAATAAAAAGTTTGAAATTAAATTTATTAGAGTCTTTAGAAATCAACAAATGGAAAAATTCACCAAATTTATTAAATGACCAATTAGATAATTGCACTTCTCCTTTGTTAAATTTAATCAATGCATAATTAGTTTAGTATCTGCCTACCTGTAAAGTAATACCTTAATAATTTTATAACCTGGTTTTACCAACTTCTGTATAGCTATTGTCAATTAAGACCTCTATATTATAAGGAAATTTTGTTTTTAATATCACATCTGACGAAGCTGCTGTGACAGCGAAACACGTGTCATGTTGACATTATACGAGTGAAAATTACAAACCACGAGGCTTTTATTTCATAATATTATGATGGATTTTCATCAAGTAAAGGCTGAAACAATTCGATTTTTGTTATATAGTGTTGTCCAGTATATTTAAAGAAGTCTATTCGATATAGGAGGACTACTAAAAAAAATAACGATTAAAGTACCGGATAAAAAGGCCCGCGGTAGTGGCTTAGAGGTGAGGTACTGGCATTCGACCGTGGCGATCTGGGTTCAATCCCCGGAGTAAGCATACGCACAATAAAAGAAGTATGTCCGAAATTTAGTAGATTTAAGAATGCAGCGAAGAGTGTAAAATGTATCATCTCCTAACCCACCCCATTCACGCCGGTAACCAGGCCGGATGAGATCAGTCATCTCGTGGGGGGCAGAAGAAGGTACACACTCCTCAATTGGTAGGTCATGCAATGGCAATAAACCAACGGTTGATAGCCCTTGGGGGGAATGTCACATGACTGAGGATCGTGGTTCGGAACCCACTTTAAGCTGTCCTCTCGGAAATAGCCCTGGCAGCGAACGAAAAGGTAAAAAGCCTAAGTCCAAAGAATGGCAAGAAATGACAGTATACTTTTGAAAACAAACAAATTACAACAATAAAAAGTACATTATTAGAATAATCTATCAGCTGTGTCTGTGTCCATATACTCCCGAACTGAATAAAAGCAGTGACGGCGAAGAGATTTTTAATCAGTGATTTGAATTTTGAATTACTAAGCAGCCTTGCATTATCAGGCAACAATGAGATATTTAAAGAGTTATTTCTAGCTTTCTTGGAACGAAATTTATGAGGTCTGATTAAGTCAGAACCTCTTGTTGGGTAATTATAAAACTTAGAATTTAGGGAAAAACTATTCTTGTTCTATGAATCTCGAGCAGTTAATAGAATATATATAGAAACGAAAGAGGCATAATTCCAAATCTGTTAAAAATGGTCTGACAGTGATCAAAGTATTTAGCATTACCAATCACTCGAAAAGCTTTCTTTTGCTATCTAAAAGCCTTAATAGCTGATGACGAATTACCCCATAGTAAGACACCATAAGTTAAATGAGAATGAAAAAGAGCAAAATAAACAGTTAAAAGGGTAGATTGATTAACTGTATATTTAAGTCTGCGCAGAACAAGGATGAAGGATGCTACACACTCCCCAATCGGTTGGTCATGCAATGGTAAAAAACCAGGGGTTGATAGCCCTTGGGGGTGTCACATGACTAAGGATCGTGGTTCGGAACCCACGTTAAGCTGTTGGTCCCCTCGGGAATGGCCCTGGCAGCGAACGAAGAGGAAAAATTACACAACCGGATAAAAATGTATTATTTGTTGATTTTTATTAATGAAACCCGTACTGACTACTACTACTTAATATATCTCCGTAAATATATTTATTTTTTGGTAGCATAATGATAATAATTGTTATTGTTATAATTTAATTAGTAACAATAAATATTATGGTTATATATTATGCTATCATGACTTATGAAAATATTAGGTACACCAAAATAATATTTTAAAATAATATTAATTAAACGTGGCGGGTGATTTCAAACAACGCATTCAACAATACTAAACAAAAACCTATTAACATAAACCTTGAACAAACAATAGTGAGAAATTTTACTTCATTAATTATATTGTTTATGCTGGAGCGTAATGGATGTATAAATTTCAATTTTTTCTTTGAAATTTTATTAAACTAATTCTGGCCATATTCTGCAAAGGGTTATGAATAGAAATCGGATTTCAATATTACATGAGTCATAAGTCAGAGTCGGATTTACAAATGTAAATTTATTTGAATTAGGCCTCTTTCAGACGAGGACATTGTATCCCAGACGCGTGTATCTCAGATACAGAAAAAGCATGCAGTTAAATTGTAGCTTACACACGGCATTCGACGCCGCATACAGTATCGCGCGACAGAATTTTTGAATCTTGACAAATCAGCCGCCCGGCGGCGAAGGAGTATCCGAGATACAGAATTATCATGGTGGCTTATGGACCTGTTCAGACATGCATACTTTTGCGACGCAAAAAGTTCGATTTCAGAGGCGGCCAGTATTTATTCAGAAGTGATAGTGAGTAGTTGAATGTTGTGCAGCTCTTCAAATGATTGTGGAGACATTCGATAATAATTAAAAAACTTTGTAGTGTCTTGTAATAAATCTTGATAAAGTAAATTATATGTTCCCTTAGCTTCCCTTAATTCTACCATAGGATGAACCCACAGAGTTCGTCTCCTTTTAAGTTTTTTCTTTTTATTAGATATACCATAACATAACGCACTCTTCAATATTCATGATTAACGACTGCACCGCACTGAAGCTTGTGTAATAAAAGAGTATCCCAAAGAAGTATCGGGGTAGTATGCGGCTGTGATTCGGTATCTCGCATACAGAATCCCGCATACAGTATCCTCGTCTGAAAGAGGCCTTAAGATCATACATTGTACAATATGACTGAATGGTGTGTAAAATAACATAGATACATCCTATTAACACAGCCATAAGGCAACATTTTCATGAAACTGCATTTGTGTTATTAACTATACAGGGTCCGGTCATAGTGCGTCAGGCTTCTATAGCTCCTATATGAATTAAGTTTATTTCAGAATTACGTTCATATTGATCAGGAAAATATTTTTCCATACACAGGGTGGCCCAAAAAAGCGTGCTAACAAAAAGTTGTATTTTTAAATGTCAGTGGCGGCTCGTCAGGTGAAGTAGGTAAAGGAGCTCTTCACCAAAAAAAAATAAAACCAGGAGGAAAGTTTTTCGACAATATTAAATATTAATGTACCAATACAGCTACCATTTTAGCCCTTAAAAAATAATTATGTTCGAATTAATAATATTAATTTAATCTGAATGTAGCTATGCATAATAGGGCCACGGTTAACTCCGATGGACAATAATTATAAACACTCGTGCATTTTGGCGCGCCCCAGCCGACCGTATCCGTTAGCTCAAAGCAAGTGAAGACCCAACACCCAACATGGCTTTGATATTCACCATTGCTATGGTTATGTGACGTTAGTCACGCAAACAGCATTTAACAATTTGCATTATGATGAAGGGCAATTTGAAAATAGATGAGTCGTATGCACCATTGTTTTAGCATTGGTTCGCCTAACCTTAAGGTATTTATTTTGAGGCTTTGCGAAACTTACGGTTATTGATATCATTTTCACGTGATTTACTGTGTGATTAAAAAGTTTTGTTTTTATTTTTCAGTTAATTCAGTAGTGTACGTACCTACTTAGTTGTGTGTTTTAAAAATGAACCCAATTAATGACATAGTTTGTAATTTGTTGGAAACTCCATTCAGTCGTTGGACGGATGAGGATAAGAGAGATGTTTTTGTTACAAGGGTTTTTAGTCAATGTTTGTTTAAGTACCCGCACTATACCTAGCTCTTCACCATTTTTTAAGACCGCGAGCCGCCAATGGTGTAGGTTCGTATAAGAATCCTTTATAATTGTCCAAAATGTTATTGATGTTGGTTTCAAAAAATCAAAAAAAAACATCTAAATTCATTTTTTAAACCATGGGATTGGGTGAGATTTATTACAAGGGGTCTAGAGATATTATGAATCTAATAATGTTTATATAATTTATACAGGGTGTTCATAAGAAGGTTTCAAAAACGACACATTTTAAATTAATTTTTCTCAGGTTTTTCAAATGGTATATTATTTGACTGCTTAATATAAAATTCTTAAGCAAGTTTTTTTTTGTACCACAAGCATTTATATTATAGGTTATTTCCAACCGTCCAAATCGCAAAGTTCATAATTATGTTTAAAAATAAAGTTTTATTATTAAAATTACACATAGGCCACTAGACTAAACTATAGTAAATGTCTTTCATTTTAATTTGTGTACAAGTCAACACGTTCTTGAAAAGATCTGTTTACATCCTTTAATATTTTAGGTGAAATATTAGCAGAAAGGTTCGTTAGCAAAAGGTTATGCCTTAAAACCATGGTAGGCTTCGAAATAAAATAGTAATTTATTTTTTTATCATAATTTAACAAGTTATTTAATTCAAAAGAGTTAATATTTAGGGCGCTCTCACTAAGTACAAAGATCATATCAACCAACTCATCTTATTAAAATTCGTTTTAATTTCTTATAATTTATTCGCCCTAAATATCAATTATAAAATTAATTAAACAACTTGCCCAATTATAATAAACAAATGAATTTATATTTTATTTCATAGCCTACCATGGTTCTTAGGCGTAACCATTACTAAATGATCGGTTTTACAGAGTTTTGCTAGTATTTCACCAGAAATATTAAGGGATGTACTTAAATATATATTTTCAAGAATGTGTTGTCTTGTACACAAATTAAAATGAAATACATTTTAAATATTGTATGAATATCTAGTCGCCTCTGTTTAATTTTAATAATAAAACTTTATTTTTAAACATAATTTATGAAATTTGCAATTATTTCCAAAACGGTTGGAATTAACTTATATGCTTATGGTACAAAAAAAGAATGGTTAAGAATTTTACATTAAACAGTCAAATAATAATATACAGGGTATTCTATTTGAAAAACTTTTAAAAAATTAATTTAAAATGTGTCGTTTTTAAAACTTTTTTATAAACACCCTGTAAACTCATAATATCTCTATATCCCCTGTCATAAATCTCACCCTATTCCATGATTTAAAAAATAAATTTAGATGGTTTTTTGATTTTTAATTTATTACTCATAAACTACAGAAGCAAAATAAATAAAAATTTGGCCAATCATAAACGACTCTAATACGAACATAAATATGCAATAAAATACTGGGTGCTCCATTTAAAAAAAAATAAAACTTTTTGTTATCCATATTTTCCTGAAATACATCCTATGATACAATATAAGTCTGCATACGAATGATATTCGTATTTTAATTCGTATAGGAGCTATAGAAGCCTGACGCATTATTGCAGAACCCTGTATGTATATAGATGTCGCTACTCATAATACTTCACCGTTTGGATTTTATAGAAACTGTTAAACAGTCGACGGTTTCTCTTCATTCGTCGACTTGAAGCCCTACTGGTGAGCCATGGTATAGCGAAACGCGTCTAGAGATGAAGTGTATCGAAGGAAGGGAAACAAACACTTTTTATTTTAAAATTGCAACGGAGCTTTGTACCGACGACTACGGGTAGCGCGCTTTTTAGCGGTAACACTTGCAATAATTGTGATGAATGTTTTTGCAAGTGATCTTCTGGTATTTTGCTTATTTCTTTCTTCATTAGCTAATTAGCAGACAATACGGTGAACAGACCACTGGGATTAGTCAAAGAGGAGATTGATTACACGGCCAAGCAGCTTGCACAGCAGATGGACAGAGTTAACAACCTGTAGTACATCCAGGCAACTGTGGTCCATATTTGATAAAAAGAGAACTTCAGAACTATTGAGAGACAGTTGGAAATACGCAAGAAATATTACTGCGGTTGTCACCAGACATTGCCTCTTCGGTAGACATGCCGAACGTATGCAAATACCTACTAACGACTTCTGCAGAAGTTGCAGAGATGAGGAAAAGGAAAAAGTATTCCACAATTTCTAAGTGAAGAAGAAGGGTCACTGCTCTGGGTGAACCATTTTTTAATAGCCTGAAGGAACTAAGCAACTTACAACTTGGTCGACTGGCCAGGTTTCTGAATAATAGTTTCTGGTTTGAATGATTTGTTAAAATCCTTCTGCGGTGTACGCACTAACTATCAGAGATCTGATGGAGGCGGATTCTATGGAACACGCGTGGTGTCACAACGGACCTACTAGGACTACGTGAGACTTTGGTCAGAACCAAAGGTCTGCCGTTCTACCTTAACCTATTCAAAATATGGACACATGAAACAAGTTAGCATACGATTCTAAAGTATCCAAGTCGCACATTATACTTAAATAAATCATTTTAAGAACTAGAATAGATATGAAATTATACCAGTTCAATTTACCGGAATAGTCCACTTATTCAATTACTTTAGTGTAGAAGAAACAACAAATATTCATGTGGAAGTAGAAAAAACTATATCAGCATTGCAGAATTAATTTTTTAATGCATTTATTCAGTCTGACGCACAATCAGTCAAATTAACGTTTGCTTTTTGTTTTAGTTGATAAAAATTTTCTTTATTTACGAATCCTAACAAATACGTAAAATATTTCAATACAAGTCCACTTGCTCATAGATATTTTTCTATATTAGACGTAATAACATAATAAAGTAATAATGATTCAGAAAATAGAAATTACCCAGTCATCAGTTTCACATTGGATAAAGTAATTATCATGACAATTAAAATTCATTTAGTGATTGATATAATTGGTATGTTTCGCTAATGCATCCTCTAATAATTTAGGTAAATTACCCTTAAATAGGAATAAAAGAGTTCATTGGTATTGTACAGGCGCGGCCCGTGAGTTTTTTACAGGTAGGTGGGGCAAATTTTGAAGCAACTAGTAATGTAACAAGCAAAATGTAGTTTTTTAATTAAGCATAATAAGAAGGTGTCTAAAGTGTATTTATTTTCAATATATTTATATCTAATAAAACAATAACTCAACCACAAAACGCTCGATGTGCTCGGTACAGGACTGTATTCAGCTTTCGCGTTTGAATAAACACGTTTTCCAATTATATTGTAAGTAGCGTTATTTTGCACCACACTAATGCAAATTCAAAATGCTAAACTCAAAAGGGTTTTGAAATAATAGAACAGTATGTGTCTGTGTGAAGGTTGAAGACAATGATGTTGCTTGAATGATAGAAAAGTTTTCGACTGGCATTGTATTTATTTGTTTTATATCACAACATTCCCCTGCGGATGTGGTCGATCTTACATTGGTGAGACATTAAGGCCACTCGAAACAAAGATCAAGGAACACAGAAACAATATCCTAAAGGAAGAGACTGAGAAATCAGGTGCAGCTGGCCATTTCTGGACACACGGCCATCATATCAAGTGGACAGAAGCTTAAAACAATGTTTTGTTGACATCGAAGGATCGATGTTGACTTGTCGATGTTTCATCACTAAACTAAAGAAGACAAAATGCCACGATGCGTCGGAATCACATGTATACATACACTATATTGCCAATACAAGCAGCCGCACAAAGCAAGAATACACCCATCGTGCGATTCAAAATAACATGAGTTTGGGGCCGTGGCGCTTGCGCAGTAGGGAAAAAATTAGGCAACCCACACGATTTCTAACAGAACGTAAACAGAACCCAAGGTCTCTTGAACAGAACCGGCTCGTCGTTATATTCTTATTAGTCGCCATCTTTTGTTTCGTTCATTCGTGTGTTGTTATAATTTCCAAGTTTTTGGTGTTAATATTTATTAAACTTTACTTTAGACATTTTTTTTTGTTAGTTTGTAAGTTATAGTCGTTTCCATCTTTTTTACGTTGTATTCGTTCGGATGTTCCGTGTGTGATTGTGGATATTATTTTTAAGTTTTGGGTGCGAATTTAGGTATAAAACTTTACCAGACATTTTGTTATTGTTAGAGACTTGTGTCTCAAGATGGGTAGGAAAAAGTGCATGATCCTTTTTTGCACGAATCGCGGTTCAATACCAGGAATAAGATATTTCAGGTATGTAAAATATTGGTTACTTAGTTTTATTTGATCATGAACTGTACACACCCGAACTAAACGGGTGAATTTAAATAAAAGTTTGTAAAAATATTTTGAAAGTCGGCCCTGTCAAATGTTTACATCAAGAAGCAAATTTCCGATCTGCGCAAACTCAACGGCCCCTGATCGTCTGCTTCCAGTGGTGTCATCATTGAATTATGGTATTAGCAATATAGTGTATGTATATTGGTCGGAATAAGGAAATAAGAAATCAAGGCTTTTATGCAAATATTACAACTCAATGCCGCACATGTCAAAGCAAATCAAATTCATTTATTCACTAAATATCATATCAAATGATATGAGGTTCGTCATTTGGTTATTAATTTCTCTTTGTCTAACTCAAATACATTTGTGAGCGTTTCGAGTGTGTTTCAATCACTGACCATTTCAACAAGCTACTGTCACACCATCTAAAAAGCGATTTGATTGGTCTCATTTTAAACTTCTGGACTCGCTTATATGTTTGTCTCGCTCTTAGGTTCCAATTCATTCTTGTTATCTTCTATTTGATATAAAACCATTAGGTCAATCGTTGATTAACGTAAAATACGGCCCCGAGTGCTTGTAACTACATATATATTAGGGAGTTCTCGCATGACATATTTAATCAGTCGCTATGATTTTTAGCGGCAGTCAAGAAGTTAACGGTCCGTTAGGCCCAAAAAAGCTTTGTGCAACCGGCCATTATGCTATGAAACTTCGATTTTGTGAAGAATAATATTTAAAAATAAATTAATTAGGTGGGCCATTGACCAAATATTGTGCATAGGGTCATCCAACTAGGACTGGACAGAGGCCTATTTAACATGTGAAACCTGAAAACCCGATTTTTCAGGTTTAACCGTTAAACCAAGAGTTCAAGCCATTTCCGAGTAAGAAGTGGGGGGAGGAGACTTTACGAAAGCGCCGTATCAACAATCAAACCGATGCTCCACTATTTCGAGACAAGTTGCTGCCTTGGGGGGACTATCTCCTAAACTCCCCTATCTTATCTACCCCCTTGGATTGCTGTAACAAATGCATATTTAATGAGTTAAAAGGGTTTTCTGTTAAAATGATACAAAATTGCTGAACAAGACAACATATTTTTGCCGAGAAAAAAACTTTAAAAGCTTTTCCCACTCCCATATCAGGCCCTATAAAAAAGTTGTTACCGTTAACTTTATTCCACTTCATCCAACTAGGACTGGACAGAGGCATATTTAACACGTTAAACCTGAAAACCCGGTTTTGCAGGTTCAAGCCATTTCCGAGTAAGAAGTGGGGGGGGGGGGAGACTTTGCGCAAGCGCCGTATCAACAATCAAACCGATGCTCCACTATTTCGAGACAAGTTGCTGCCTTGGGGGACTATCCCCTATCTTATCTACCCCCTTGGATTGCTGTAACAAATGCATATTTAATGAGTTAAAAGGGTTTTCCGTTAAAATGATACAAAATTGCTGAACAAGACAACACATTTTTGCCGAGAAAAAAAACTTTAAAAGCTTTTCCCACTCCCATATCAGGCCTTATAAAAAAGTTGTTACCCTTAACTTTATTCCACTTTATTCGCGGTTTCTTTCACATTTTTATATACACGATATTTCCAGTGTGTAGAATTTCATCAAACAATGTAAAATGAAAACTCGAGTTTAAATTTCCACTAGCAAATCAGTGGAAATTTTAACGAGATTTTCATTTTACATTGTTAAAATTGATTTTCATCAAGTATCGGCTAACCCCCTTTGTATTTGAGTTTCATGATGACTTAATTGACTTAAAACTATAATGCTAAAAGAGCTAATTTAATTTATGAGTTTTTTCAGACATAATTATTTTCAATAAAATTATGTAATTATGACAGTGGCGGCGGGTTTGTTTTAAATGTTTATGTGAATGTGAGAGCAATTGCGAATTGATATATTGTAACACCTTTTATAAAATTAAAAAGTATTATTTAAATATTTCCAAATTGAAGGTAAGGTACAAAACACCACTTCGACCGTTAAAAGAGGATAATATGTACAATAATTATTGATGGTGCAATTTTAAGGAATAAAATATTTTTTTTTAATTATTACAGATTAATCCACTTTTATTTATATTTAAACACAAGATTTAGAAGGCCAGATGATCCTCTATTGTGCCTATTTAAATCACGACAATCAAATTTACCCTGGAGAAAGAAGAAAACAATCAATTACCTTTCCTAAATGTCAACGTATAGAAAAATGGCAACACCATCCAAACTTCAGTGTACAGGAAACCTACGCATGCAGATCAATATCTCAATTACACTTCAAATCATTTAAACAATACCAAACATGGCATAGTAAGAACGCTTGAAGATAGAGCAATTGCCATCTGTAACTCAAATGAAGCCCTCAAAGAAAAACTTACTACTTACATCAAGACCGACCTTAACAAAAATGGCTATTCCCAGCGCCGCAGCAAGGGGGCCACAGACAGTGGCGGCGCCAGGATTTTTGGGATGGGTGGGCACAAGTGGGCCCGATGATGTTTGAGTAGGGCACTATCCAAATCAAAAGGTCGCGCCGCCTCCCCTCGGTCTATAACGCCATAAGCAGGGACAAACAAAACTCTAGTCTACTCTACTTTTTCTTTAAAATAACATACTACACCACTCTTTTCTCATCAAAGCATTCATAGCCCCAAGTCCCTCTTCTCCCCGGAAATTCTATTAAAACCGAATCCATCAATTTTGGAGACATAATCAAAACTGAACATTCCGTATGTCAAAGGAGTATCTGAAAGAATTAGGATAATGATACAACATCAATATGGTATTCAGCTCGAAAGACACTTTAAGAAGCCATCTGACGAAGACGAAACAAAAAAGACAGGAACAACTGTGTTTACCAGATCCCCTGTAAATGTGGCCGATCTTACAATAGTGAGACACTTAGACCACTCAAAGCAAGGATTTAAGAACCAAAAAAAAAGCTAAAAGTAGAGGGACCGAAAAATCAGGTGCAGCTGACCATGCCTGGACACACGGTCATCATATCAAGTGGACAGAAGTTAGAATCCTGCATAAAGAATCAAACTAGAGGAAAAATCAAGTTGCTATCATACACCAGAACCCAGACTGTTTTAGTAAGCCCTGCATGACTACACTTATCTTAGTTATGCTCCAGTGCATCTAGCTATAGTATAAATAGAGCTGTAGTTACTATAATTATTTAGTATTCACCTGAAGGCCACTGGAGATACTAACCAGTTGAAACGTTGTGATTTAAAATAAAAACAATGCAAGTCCAAAATTCTTCTATTATTATTAATCCTGTCTTGTTATATTAATGATAAATAATGCTTTATTATTAGCGTTGTTATTTTTTTATTATAGTTCATATAATTTGCAGTATGTGTTGACATTTTAACTGGCTGCAACTGTGATACATTAAACCCACATGTATAACTTCTCAGAAAGAAAGCTTTAACCCCCACTGCATCCACAAAATCGCCGCCACGTGCTCGGTTTGTAAAGTAATGTGTTGAGCCCTGGATGAAGGGAGTCTAAGAAGTTCTGAAGCCCCCGGGGTTCAGCACAGTCAGTCAGTAAAAAGGACGAAGCTCTCTAGGGGCAAAGGGCTGTTGATTTGACCCGTACCCAAGTACAAACCTTAAGGCCGCTCCTGACTAGTATCGACAGACTGGTATCGACCGACTCTACTGGACTGAATGGTATCTACCCAAATGGTATCGACCTAATGGTCGAGACCTAGTAGTCTCAACCTGGTGGTGGTGACCTGAATGGTATACACTAGTGGTCTAGACCCGATGGTGATGACCTGAATGGTCTAGACTAGTGGTCTCAACACGACCTAATGGTCGAGACCTGGTGGTCTCGACCCGATAGTGGTGACCTGAATGGTGTCCTCTGCATAGTACCGGCCTGCTATTTATATTACTTAACTGGGTTAGTTTATTGATTTGTAACAAAATGCAAACTCGGTATTATGCTAAGATAGCATCCTTTGTAGTTCATGTTTTAATAATAAATAACGGGGTCAATAGGTATGTTTAATATTAACTCTTTTAATAATAAAAATGAAATTGTGGAAAAAATAAGATATTGATATATGTTTATATATGACAATATGATTCCAGAACTCGACGAATTCTTACATTTGCTGAATTCAAGTAACTCAGTTGACTGTAAACCGCGACCATTACTCGGTTTTCTATTCTAATGTGGACCAAGTATCACCAGAGCAGTTTTAGTTGTTTTCTGTAATAAAACGACAGAATATACAGCGACTACTGAACCATAAGTATGACTCAATTTTAATTGCGCTAATAAACTGTTATCAAGGCTTTGTTATCGGACAATAACTTTGTTAGTCACGAATAATATTATTAAACATACCCACATATTTTAAGACATCCCCGTTTATATTTAAACTATACTCTAAGTCCAAAATTACTGCCATTTTCAAAAGATTTGGAATTATGCATCTTCCGTTTTTATCAACTGCTCGAGATTCATAAGAACAAAAATAGTTTTCCCCTAAATTCGAATTCCAGCAAGAGGTTCTGACTTAATCAGACCTCCTACATTTCGCTCCAAGAAAGCTAGGAATAACTCTTCAAATATCTCATTTTACAATGCACTGCCCGATAATGCAAAGGTGCTTAGTACTTCAAATATTCAAATCACTGATTAAAAATCTCTTCGCCGTCATTGCTTTTATTCAGTTCGGGAGTATCTGGACACAGTCACAGCTGATAGATTATTCTAATAATGTACGTTTTATTGTTGTAATTTGTTTTTTTACAAAAGTATATTGTCATTTGTTGCCATTCTTTCGATTCAGGCTTTTTACCTTTTCGTTCGCTGCCAGGGCCATTCTCGAGGGGACTTACAGCTTAACGTGGGTTCCGAACCACGATCCCCAGTCATGTGACACTCCCCCCAAGGGCTAACCATCGGTTTCTTGCGTCATTGCATGACCTACCGATTGGGGAGTGTGTACCTTCTCCCGCACCCCACGAGATATCCGATCTCCTCCGGACTGGTTATCAACGTGAATGGGGTGGGTTGGGAGATGATACATTTTAAACTCTTCCCTGCATTCTTAAACCTACTAAATTTCGGACATACTTTTATTATTGTGCGTATGTCCACTCCGAGGATCGAACTCGGAACGCCACGGTCGAATGCCAGTGACTGGCCACCGCCGCAGATTACAAAAGTATGTTGTATATATAAAACCTTGTTTGTTAACTTTATCTAAGTTCATATTAACAACTCAATGACTTGCTACAATTGTATAAGTACGTAGTTAATATATATTTTGTCTTTATCTTCCAGTTGCAGCTTTTGAGGATACGCAGGGTATGCCGGCTCTACTCAATAATTTTGAAAACATAATAATAATAATAGAATGTGCTTCGGTACGCCCCTGAGAGCTAGCGTGTGATTTATATTAGAGGCTCTCTTGTTGTTTTGTTTTTACAGACCCCAATTATTTTTTTGTAATTTATTGATTTATGGATTAATATAATATAAAATTAATGAAATTGAATCTATAAAACTAAATCTGCAAAAGTATCTATACAAAATCATAGATTGCACCAACCTGTCCGACTTTGTAATGAAAAACTATTTTATATTTAAAGATGTATGTAATTGTAGAAAGAAAGAAGCAAAAAATAATTTAAAAGGTATAATTAAGAGAGTATAAAAACAGAATTATAATAAATTATTTTAATATAAATATAATTATTTACCTACAACTTGGCTAATCTTGTCATCATTTTGAATATTCCATATTTTTATTTTAATATTAACATGTTAAATATTAATTATGTAATCGGTTACTTTTTCTTGTGTACGTTACTAAAAAGTATCGATCCAAAATCGCGGCATTTAAAACAGCCACATGCCTAATTAATAATATTTCAGTACAAATTACAAATTGCTGAAAAAAGAAAAATGTAATTTCAGCACTAAATTCTACGAAAAAACGATAAAGGATCTTTTCCTGCTGCATACTTTACAGAGTTGATTCAGTTTTCATGTGCGCTATAATTTATGGTTATATACATTGTTCATGTATGTCAAAAATCGGAAAACTATAGACATCAGCTTATTGGGGCACCCGCCCCCTAGCCCGCAGAATTGTTTTTTTTTGGCATACGAGAACCTTAATCTGCTGAATGTTGTATATTATATCTGCTATATTGGTGTATAATTTTTGGTTATATTAGAAGTTACGGTGGAAAGAACGCCAGGGAGATTTTTTATAGAAGTACTTTGGAAAGATATGAGAATAAGAATTATCGGCACGCGGAGGACATTTTTTTTAGTCACCTTAGAAAGGAAGTCTTTTTTTTTGGTCACTTTGGAATGATATGAGAATAAAAATTAACGGCACGCGGAGGACATTTTTTTAGTCACCTTAAAGTCTTTTTTCGGAAGTCACTTTGGAAAGATATGAGAATAAGAATTATCGGCACGCGGAGGACATTTTTTTTAGTCACCTTAGAAAGGAAGTCTTTTTTTTTGGTCACTTTGGAAAGATATGAGAATAAGAATTATCGGCACGCGGAGGACATTTTTTTAGTCACCTTAAAGTCTTTTTTCGGAAGTCACTTTGGAAAGATATGAGAATAAGAATTATCGGCACGCGGAGGACATTTTTTTTAGTCACCTTAGAAAGGAAGTCTTTTTTTTTGGTCACTTTGGAATGATATGAGAATAAAAATTAACGGCACGCGGAGGACATTTTTTTAGTCACCTTAAAGTCTTTTTTCGGAAGTCACTTTGGAAAGATATGAGAATAAGAATTATCGGCACGCGGAGGACATTTTTTTTAGTCACCTTAGAAAAGAAGTCTTTTTTTTTGGTCACTTTGGAAAGATATGAGAATAAGAATTATCGGCACGCGGAGGACATTTTTTTTAGTCACCTTAGAAAGGAAGTCTTTTTTTTTTGGTCACTTTGGAAAGATATGAGAATAAAAATTATCGGCACGCGGAGGACATTTTTTTAGTCACCTTAAAGTCTTTTTTCGGAAGTCACTTTGGAAAGATATGAGAATAAGAATTATCGGCACGCGGAGGACATTTTTTTTTAGTCACCTTAGAAAGAAAGTCTTTTTTTTGGAAGTCACTTTGGAAAGATATGAGAATAAGAATTATTGGCACGCGGAGGACATTTTTTTTAGTAACCTTAGAAAGGAAGTTTTTTTTTCAGAAGTCACTTTGGAAAGATATGAGAATAAGAATTATTGGCACGCGGAGGACATTTTTGTAGTAACCTTAGAAAGGAAGTTTTTTTTTTCAGAAGTCACTTTGGAAAGATATGAGAATAAGAATTATCGGCACACGAAAGACATTTTTTTATTCACCTTAGAAAGGAAGTCTTTTTTTTTGAAAGTCACTTTGGAAAGATATGAGAATAAGAATTATTGGCACGCGGAGGACATTTTTTTTAGTAACCTTAGAAAGGAAGTTTTTTTTTTCAGAAGTCACTTTGGAAAGATATGAGAATAAGAATTATCGGCACACGAAAGACATTTTTTTATTCACCTTAGAAAGGAAGTCTTTTTTTTTGAAAGTCACTTTGGAAAGATATGAGAATAAGAATTATTGGCACGCGGAGGACATTTTTTTTAGTAACCTTAGAAAGCAAGTTTTTTTTTTCAGAAGTCACTTTGGAAAGATATGAGAATAAGAATTATTGGCACACGAAAGACATTTTTTTATTCACCTTAGAAAGGAAGTCTTTTTTTTCAGAAGTCACTTTGGAAAGATATGAGAATAAGAATTATCGGCACACGAAGGACATTTTTTTATTCACCGTAGAAAGGAAGTATTTTTTTGGAAGTCACTTTGGACCCGAAATTTTTTTTTCACGCCCCCCCCCCCCCCTCCCCTCCATCCGCCCTTGGAACTAGGGTATTTTAAAAACTTGAACGATTTAAAATGCTTCTTTTATCGGACAACGCTAATTTTTTTTAGATTATACGGCTTAGGTAGATATTTATGTAACTATCTGGTCCAGTATTTAAAACAGATGAAGATATCCTAATAATACTTCCATGACATTTATAAACTTGTCTTTCCATTACGCCATTCACTTTCTAAAAGAATTTAAATTGTTATGAATATACTTAATAACAAAATAGTAAATAACATAATAAATTGGTTTCTTTTATTCTTTTAATATCAAAAAAGAAAACGTCTTAAATTTGAATTAAACTATACCTATACAAAAATGGGCCAATACTTAAAATTACTACTTTAATGATAAGATGAAAAATAAAAATCAACAAACCTAATAACACACTACCAATAAAAAAACAGATGAACACTACAATTTAAAATATATCCAAAGAATCAACAGTCATAATAATGTATTCCCGAATTGTGAAACAACTGCACTTCGACGTTCACCACCGACACTTCAAACCCGATTTTAAAACCATTAGTTCACCAATTGTGTCACATTAACAAAAAAATATCACAATTTTCTCAAAATTCACATCTTCCTTCGCGAACGAACGTGCCACGAAACACTGATCTTTCTTTGACGTAAAAATCTCAAAACAAGTGACTATCTCCTTTTCACGTCGTGGTCACTAGATTTCGCGTCGCACAGTATATTATGACCGCGAAGGTGAGCGCGGCTTATTCACAGGTATTTTATTTTACCTTTATTTTAACATTTACCTGGTTAAATTAACTAGTGTTTACGTCGTGACTGTCACTATTCTGAACGTTGCCAAATCGTGTTAAAAATAAATTATTATATTTATTTTTTGTAACTGATTCTTTATTAAAGGAGTAAAGCAAGCACATAACTCGACTGATTTTTTCCATTTTAGAAACTTTAATGGTTAAAACTTATTTTCCTATCAAATGGTATGTTGATCAAAAGGTGTCATTAATGGCTTTCAAAGAAAACATTATCACATTTATTTCACATTATCTTGCCTCAGAACGCATTGAAGCCTTCCTTGGCCTATATTCTGTAAAATACCTGTTCGTGTCGCTTGTTAGGTTTCTGATGAATAATTTCGCTTTTATTAATTTGCAATGTTTAAAAAAATTACAATGCAAAATTCCATGCTATTTATCCCCTTTCCTGTACCTTTTTTTGGGACTATTTTATACTATCACAGTAAGAAAATTTGGCATAATACGCAACTTATAATTAGTCACGAAAACGAAAAACAAATGAGCCCATCCGCAAAATACTTTAACTAGATCCGTTACTATTTCTTTTTAACTCTCCACAGTTATAACTATTTTTAAAAGTAGTACGTCCATATTTCCATGAATATGTTTCGTTCTTTTTAGGTATCCGCAGACGTCCGGCTAAAATTTGTAAAGATTTTTGAATAAATACTACTAAACTACAGATCTTTTTATTCGCCACACAATAAACTTACAATATACACATCAATAATTAGACCAGTTTTAGTATATGCTGCACCTGTTTGGTGTAGCATATCAGACCATCAATACAACCGCATTCAGAAACTAGAAAACATAGTACTAAGACACACGCCACTAAAAGACACCTACACCAAGCGACAAACGTACCATACATAAAACAATACGTACTAGATATTTCGCAAAGCTTCTTTAAAACTCAGTCACAAAACACGGGACCTACAAGGAACATGACAAACATAAGACACCAGGACGAACCTCTCCACAGGCATATTTACCATAAATTACCAATATACTTCCAAAACAGACCAAATTAAAATTAAAATAAATATCAACACTTCTCATACCACGTGGAACAAAACCCCTCCTACTTGATGATTTTATACTTTCAAAATAGTTTTAAGTCTAAAATGATAAAACGCGCTACAACGTACCTGAGTAAGTAAAGCTGGTTTTTCGTACGCTTTTCCAGTGACACAAAAGCAAAAATATAATATAAAATTCATTAAAAAACAACGGCAGTAGCGGCGCTGGGGGCAGGGGGGGGGGCACTGGCCCACCTTAAAAAGATGGGAGCCCACCCAAAATTAAGACATTAGGTTTAGCGCTGGAGTTTCTAGGGGGAGGCGTGATTTATTTTTACAAGTACTAACTTTTTATTGGAAAGTAGTTCCTGGGGAGCTAGGGAAGACCTTTTTTCTGCCGATGATCTGAGGGGTAATTTGTCTATGATCTAGATGGATTATATTTAATTTCCTAGGACATATTTTACTTGGCCCCTCAGACCGAATTTCTCACTGCGCCACCGTGAAACATTGACTCTAAAAGTTTTACTTCATATTTTCCTGATTTCACCCAAACAAGAATGGAGTTGGCAACGTACCATGACTAGTGCATGGTAGTCCAATTTGTTACCGTCAAACCCTAGACTACAACATTAACTTTGCGGACGAGCGGAACTAGCCGAAGCCAGACGAGTGCGATTGTTCGGCTTTTCGTCAATTTGAAAGCTATTCTAGCTCCTTTATGCAATATACCTCGATACCACTATTTTACCATGCCAACATGTAATAGGGAAATAAAGTATATCTAATCGATAAAATTATCAACCTGAAGCCAATTTGTAAGGTAAAATGTCGCGTGCCAGGGCCGGGAGACCCTTTTCTAATCGTTATCAATGTTTATCATATTAATCGTGGGCCAATGGGCAACTTCTATTTGTATTTGCGACAGTTCTTAATCAACCTTACTGCGATGTTATACAGTGTGTCAAAAAGTGTAAAATATTGAATAGACTTCGAAAACTACTGAATGAATTTTTTGGCACATCCATATACGTAGTTAAAAGCGGCACATCTAGAAAGGACGAATCCGTTTCTGTAATTATACAGGGTTAGTCAAAAAAAAATTCTAACTTTGTTATTTTGAGTAGAACGTCCTATTTATTTTTAAAGAATCAACAATACAAAAAATACGTATAGGCACATACCGGATGGTACATCGTGGTTGGAAATATAAGAAATCCCATGCAAGTTTTAGACAGTCCAACTATTTTCTCCCCTGTTGACTTTAGAGCGGGGTTGTAGGGATACTTTTTTAGGCTCTCTGTGTGGTGAGTGCACCATGCAGAGTTTGAACAACCCGATCTTAACTTATTTCAATAGGATTATTGCGATTGATTTTTCATTGGAATTCAACAGATAATGCTGCGGACGCCAGCATTGATTGGACTTCTCGACATGTGATTTTTTATTGTCAAATGTAATTTGCAAACGTTAGGCTTTTTAAAAATCTTTAATAGATACATTACCTATCATATAATTAGTGTTAAAATCATCAAGAATTGCTAAAAGGGAAATAAACTAAGGGGGTGTTTAAAAATAAACAATTGTTTATAAAAAAAAACTAATAATTTTATTTTAAGAAAACTGTACAATCGTTTGGCTGTTTGGCATATTGTTATTATTAATTAAATGTTCAAATAAACTGCCATTTGCTGCTAAACAAGATCGTAAAATTTCCTGCGAACATTAGCGAGTTGGTACGGTAATTCTTTCAGAATTCGAATTGTGGACCGGGCAACCATCTATTTGAAACCAAATCTCCTGATTTTCATCAGCGACTTCCACCAGTGCGAGTCCAATTTGATTTTGAAGAAGATCTAAATATGTTGGACCCGTAAGATTTCTGTCAATAAAAATGGTCCAATAATGCGATGTCCAAAAATTCTGGCCTAAATATTCACTTTCTGAGGGTATTAGGTTCGAGTGAAGTGCATACCGATAATTTTGTATAGTCGGCTCATTATTTAATGTAAACGTGCATTCGTCTGAGAAGCAAATATTTTGTAAAATATCTGTTGTTAGCTCGCTCCATTATTTCAAAACAAAAATGTGATCTTCCCTCTTCATCCCGCTCCAGCTCTTCTTGATAATTTTGATATGGATGGTATTTATGCTTTTTTCAAAGTTCGCAGTGCTGTGGTGGTGGTCAGGTGGTGTGATGTTTTTCTACCCCCGAGATTTCTAGTGCTGATATTTTTATTTTCTTCAAAGTGAAGTAAAATATTAAGATCTCTATCATTGTTTTCTTCAGCTCTATAAAGATTATGTGCTGTGCATTTGCAGTTGTTTATTACAGTGCATTTCGCCTTAAACTTAGTAATAACTTTTTGTATTGCCGACTTGGTAGGAATGGGTCCACCCTAAAATCATCAGGCCCACTTGTGCCCACTGCTACAACCCCGCTTTAAAGTCAACAGGGTAGCAATGGATAGTCTAAAACTAGAATAGGATTTCCAACCACGATGCACCACCCGGTATACGAAAACAAATTTTAAATAAATTCACAAAAGCACTTACTCAATAGGAAATGCTTAAAAATTGAACGAAATCGACTTTATTCCTGAACTTTACTTGCAGTTATTAACGTGAACAGATTACTCTACGATTAGTACAAATACTTTATCGAGACCGAAGGAATATCTGGTATCAACAGATCCCGCTTATCCAGAATAACAACTCCGTCAATTTTTGAACCAAACGTTTCCAATGCAAGTCGGTGGATAGGGAGAAGAGGCGAAATTTTGGGTAGCCGACCAGGTCTCCAAATCTTACCCCTTTAGACTTATATTTGTGGGGTGATTTAAAAAATAAGATTTACAAAAATAGATCGGTTACCACTGAAGATATAAAGTCTTATATTGAAAATGAAATACGTAAAATTCATAGGAATGCTTTTGGGAACGTCTTAAGGGAATTCAGAGATAGGCTCGGCTATAGCTTAGCTTACAATGACAAACATTTTAAATAGTGGCGGACCCAGCAGCAGCCCCCCCTTTTCTTAGACCCGTTCAAATAAACAATCGTGCGTCGATCTAGCGATATTAAATCAATTGTAGGGATGATTTTTTTTCTTGGAAGTTGCCTTTAGTTGGAGGAAGAGTTTTGGGAGGGGGCCTTTTTATTTACTTGATTGGGAGCAAACTTTTGGGAAAATGACACGTGTTTTTTTTAAAGTGACATTTTATTGGGGGAGATGTTTTGGGAAGAAGACACGTGTTTGTTTTGGAAGTCACATTTGATCGAAGACGTATCAGTCTCCTCGACACAGAATCTGAGGTGCGCCGGTGATTTTGAACATCTAATAAAGTAGTAGTAGTAAGTAGCTTTTGTTCAATTTTTAAATAATATTTTTGTAAAAGTGGATCATTCTATATGATTACGTTTTAAAAAGTACGTTATTTATAAACTTACCTAAACGAGCCCCACTTCTTCTTTTGACGCGAAGGCATATTGTCCTAGATCTAATACACTAAAAATAAGAAAAAAATAATGTTTTAAAGTATTCAATTCCCCTTAAAAATGGTTAGTTTTGAAACTTTTTAAGAAACTGGGTGATATTTAGGTATCAAGTTCGCTGAATTCTATTTTTTCGCTCAGTTACAGCGCGTCAAATGGGCTTTTTTACCATAATCAAATTTATCATATTCAGCATTAAACTCCTGAAGTAGATCCGAACGCGCTAAAATTTCCCAAGTTAAATTGATAGTTTTCTTGAAGTGAATGACAAAAAAACTAAACAAATTATCGATTTTTTTCTCGTTAATGGAAAGGGGGTATCTATGTGGGTGTAAAAGTTATTTTCATTGAAAAAAAAATCGAGGAAAAGATATAAGCCAATTAAAAAAAATACTAAAATTTATTGTATTCTAAAAATATTGAGAATTATTTTTAAATAAAAACAACTTTCTCGCATTACAGTAAATTCAAAGTGAAAATATTTTTCCCAGTTCGCATGGAGTGGGGCTTACAGTAAATATTATTCTATATTTTTTAATTTATAATGCTAAAGTTTGTTTAAAAAAAAAGATAATCTTGTTTTATTTCGATAGGAAGCACCGTTTTTGAGTAAATTAATTTTAAAAAGAACGTATTTTTAAGGATAATCCATATAAGATCAGGTAATTTCGAAAGTTCTGTTACAAAAAAAATATATTTTGCAACTTATGATACTCGAAACATTATAGGAACTTTTTATATTATTTTAAGACCTTTTAGACATTGCTTGTTAAGAGTAACTTTTGGAATTATCTGAACTCATTCATACGGATTATTCTTCCTTATTAAAAATAATTTTACTCGAAAACTGTGCTTCCTATGGAAATAAAACAAAAGTATATTTTTTAAGGACACACTCTAGACTTCCAAAAAATTGCGTTTAAAATTATAAAATCTTAGAAATAAAAAATATAGGATAATATTTTTACGATAAGCCCCACTCCGTGCGACGCTACTGGAAGACATATTTTCACTTTAAATTTACTGTAATTTATAACTTATCGGTTGTAAGGCATGTACCAATTTTCATGCCATTATCTTCAACGGTTTCCATGCTACTACAAAAAAAACTTTCCCTCCCCTCAACCCTCTTTGAGGGGCTCTAGCCTCCTAAAGAAGCATTTCTGGGGATATGTGCATAGGACATTTTTGCCATATTTTTAATGTACTTTATGCCCTAAAAATATTGCACGCTAATTTTGGGACACTCTGTATATTGATATAATTTCGCATGGAGCTGGTAACTTTGGAAAAGACTTTAGAAATACTGTTCGGATCCACTGAATTTAAAACCTATTGTAGGATATCACAAGCCTCTTCTACAAACAATTAAAAATACGGCACGAAAGCAGGAAGTTTAAAACATAAGATGAGAAAAGATGTACGTCATCCTATTAACCGAGCAATTATTCTATTTGCGGTTATATTGTTATCTCTGTTTTGATCACTTAAATAGATAGACAGTTTAGATACAGGAAACCAGACTCGAGACCTCAGTCAGGTAGGAGTGAGTCGTTCACAAAGACATCGACTGCTGCTATTGCTTGGAATTCTAGTGACGTCAGTAAGATGTTGCGCATGTTTTTAATAAAGAGTGAATTTTGTTTAATTATTTTCTCAATAAATACGTAAACAATTTAAAATCTGAAACCGAAGAAAATATTGTTTTCTCTTGCTCTATACGATAGGGTTAAAATCAAAATTTAGTGAAAAAGCCCATTGTGTAGAGCAAGCATGTTAAACCCTTGCGACAACATAGGCCCAATAAACAAGGTATATGTTTGGATGAGCACTGGCCGAGCACCAAAGGTTTTCTTTGCGTGCATTAGGCCAAACCGCGAGTTTGACATGCTTGAGCTAGAGCTCATACTCGGATTACATAAATTACTTTTTTCTACAACCTCCTAGTTTTAAAAGGATATTTATTTTATCCGGTTTTTAAAGATAGCTTTAAAATAAATGCAGTTTGAATAGAGATTTTCGTAATATTTTAAAGATTTTAATATTTACTTGTACCTAATTTCTTCACTAAATTTGAGCTTAAAAAATGTGGACAATTTTTCTTTTTAAAAATGGTATAACCCTCTATTAAAGGTAACAATATATTATTGTATATTAAATATAACAATAACATTTATATAATCATAGGTTAAGCTTAGAGGTAAGGTTACGAGTTTAAGGTTAAGTTTAGTATATAAGTAACTATGACTGATTTGTAAGATAGAATAGAAGAATAGAAATATATACATTTTATACACGTCTTGATGACTCTCTCTTATCGAACCAAGTAGTTACCTTACAAATTTTTCGATTTTTTTTCTTATTGGTTTTTAGATCAAAATTTAATTTTTATAAAAAGTTTTAATTTCTTCAAAATACAGACTAATGTAATATGCCTACTCACAGGATTTAGCAAAGAAATAATTAAATTAAATAAAGGTTACTGTTCGATCAGCCCGCCATTATTTTCCATTTAATTAAATTATTTTTAAATTTGCGACTATTACTAATTCATCTTTCTTCAGGTGCTCCAATTTAGTCCATAAATCAGGTGTGGGTAGATTAGAAATTTGATAAAAGAATATTTAAAAAAACATTGATACAATTCATTGTAACCCTGTATAAGCCAAGTAATTCGGTATTTAAAAGAAAGCAAAACTTTTTATAAAGAATATTGGTCGAAAAATCAATAAAAAAAAGTTCCCCCTTTAAATTGTAATTAACTGTCATCAGAGCTACCAGTCAAATAATATTTGACAGTTTTATATTAACTTTGAGGACTTTCGTCCAATTTTATTTAATTGGTAACTTTATAACACATGGAAACTCCGCACTTTAGTGAGTAAGAATTTATTTTTACCTGGTGAATATGATTAATAACTTCCGTATGGGTTGCCTCTTCTAGAGTCTTGCCATTAACTTCTAAAATTTCGTCACCAACTTCAAGATTATCGTTGTCAGCAGGAGATCCTGAAAAAATTATATTATTTTATTATACATGATATAAAGATATGATATTCAGAGGCTGTGATTAGCGCGAAAGTAACCATAAAAATAACCATAGAATCATTTACTTTGTGTTTTCTTGGTTACGAATAAAAATATTACTCACCAAATGGGTTACAGCCTTTAACTAGAGCCCCGCACCTCCTGCAAAACCGAACAGTCCGGCAGGCTCGACAAGCTCGGCAGACCCGTCATTCACAAAAAAATTATTAGGGCTTGAAAATTATTTAAAAAATATTTCTTAATCCGAAAGACCGGCTGGCCACAAATATCTGGCAGGCCCAGTAGGTCCGGCAAGCCAGTCAGACCATACCGGTCCGTCAGGTCCGTTAAGCCCGGCAGACCCGGCAAGCCCGACAGGCCAAGAAAAAATTGTTGAGACCCGAGAACTCGAGCCTTTATCAGTGGCGGCTCGCTGTCTCAAAAAATGGTGAAGGACTAGGTATAGTGCGGGTACTTAAACAAACATTGACTAAAAACCCGTGCAACAAAACGTCTCTCTTATCCTCATCTGTCGAACGACTGAATGGAGTTTCCAACAAATTACAAACTATGTCATTAATTGGGTTTATTTTTTAAAACACACAACTAAGTAGGTACGTACACTACTGAATTAAGTGAAAAATAAAAATAAAACTTTTTAATCACACAGTAAATCACGTAAAAACGATATCTATAATTGTAAGTGTTGTGAAGCCTCAAAATAAATACCTTAAGGTTCGGCAAACCAATGCTAAAACAATGATGCATACGACTGATCTATACGTATATGGCATCGATCAAAAAGGCTTCTAGAATAACGTATCTTTCTCCCGAAAGTTCTCTTCCGATCCAAATGACTTCTATATAAAAAAAAGTGTCTCCCTCACTCAGACACATTGGCCAACTTGATAGTAGAACCTGTTTATTGGTGCCAAAAAAGTGGAACTCATTTTAGGCTAAGGCACTTACTGCCTCAAAATATAGTTCTTCAGCACCCATGTTAGGTAGGCAGTGACCGGTGATTACATGTTCTCCGGTAACACTGGGCACAACCATAATAAAAACAATGTCTATTAATCCAATCTACGATTAGGTAAAATTGGTACCGCAATTCGAATCACAGCCACCATTTTACCTCTTTTAAACAAAAAACATAATTGTGCCAAAAGACTGAAATTCTTTGTTTAACAACAAAATCCACAAATAAATATTGTAAAGTTAAATAACGAAACCGTCAAATGAAACGAACGACGCGACGAGACTGGATTCGCATCAGGCTGCGATAAGGTTTCGGTATATTTTGTTCTCGTTTAATTGGACGTAGGTCTAGTTTAAGAGGTACTTATCCAACTATTTAGACGGTCATTTAAAGAAAATAAAGTATGGAGCGTTTCTCTGGGATACCCAAGGAATCACACATTTAAATATAATGTATTAATTCTATAACACCCTGTACATATATTTGAAGAACTAGAGGTTTAAAAACTAAACATAAGAATGTGATTGATAATATTAAAGGAGCTTCTTTTAAAAACTATTAAGTAGATATTGTCTGGCACACGGTTCTGAAACCACCTAAAAATGCAGAAAAAGTATGCAAATATTGTCAATACAAGCAGCCGCATGAAGCAAGAAGATACCCATCGTGCGATTCAAAATAACCTGAATTTGGGCCCGTGGCGCTTGCGCAGTAGGGAAAAAATTAGACAACCGACATGATATCTAACAGATCGTAAACAGAACCGGCTCGCCGTTGTTTGTATTCTTATTCGTCGCCATCTTTTGTTTCGTTCATTCGTGTGTGGTTATAATTTCCAAGTTTTGAGTGTTAATATTTATAAAACTTTACTTTAGAAATTTTTTTTGTTAGTTTGTAAGTTGTTAGTCGTTTCTATCTTTTTTTACGTTGTATTCGTGTGGATGTTCCGTGTGTGATTGTGGATATCATTTTTAAGTTTTAGGTGCGAATTTAGGTATAAAACTTTACCAGAAATTTTGTTATTGTTAGCGACTTGTGTCTCAAGATGGGTAGAAAAAAGTGCACGATCCTTTTTTGCACAAATCGCGGTTCAATACCAGGAATAAAGTATTTCAGGTATGTAAAATATTGGTTACTTAGTTTTATTTGACCATAAACTGTACACACCCCAACTAACAGGTGAGTTTAAATAAAAGCTTGGAAAAATATTTTGAAAGTCGGCTCTGTCAAATGTTTACATCAAGATGCAAATTTCCGGGCTGCGCAAACTGAACGGCCCTTGATCATGTGCTTACAGTGGTGTCATCATTGAATTATGGTATTAGCAGTATTGTGTATGTATATATGTATTTTCACCCCGGTTAAGTTAACGTGTGGATGACTACCCCGGGTACCGCGCCTACCCTAGCGACGCCACTGCATACCGATAACGTTCAAAAATGGGTTAGTTACGAAATATTAAATCAAAACCGCAAACCGACTATAAATATGTGTATGTTAAAGAAACCTTCACTTACCATAAAGCTTTATCTTTTTGTCTTTGGTTTCAACCAGAATTATTACATAACCTCCTAAATCCACCATGATTCGAATGCCAAAGAGTCTGAAACAAAAAAAAAATTATAAACTAGTAAAAAAATTAAATGTATAGAAATTTAATGCTAACGGAAATTTCAATTTTGTCCAGTTAATTTAATAAAAATGATTCCATTGTCACTTAGGGTTTACCATCGCTTTTGAGCATTTCCTCTCGCGCCTTTTGCATTTACACCGTTGACTAACCCAACTATCATTTTTACGTCGTACCGACGTTATATTTTTTAACCTACCGTTGGAAACTGACTTCAAGAAGACTCAAATTTGCACCAATTTGGTGAACAAAATAAGGGTTGTACTTGTAAGGACGTCAGTATATAACTTCTGCACATTACTACATCTGTTACTTATTATCCTGTATCTAAAATATCGGGAAGTTTAAAAAATATCTTTATTTGACTTCTGCACGGGTAAACATACTAGACCACTAACAAATATGACCAACTGATATTTTGTGGGTTATTCTTTCATAAAATATAAGTAATTGCTGCTATACAGGGTGATCAACTTAACTTTTGTATAATTATTTTAATCTTTACACTTTTACAGTTTTAGCATAATAAAAACACACCCCACCCTAATGTATAAACATTTCATAATCGTTAATTTTTAAATAAAATATATTTAAAAAAAATCATCTCCGCCAATGGACGTTCGGAAGATTTCGGAATTTTGGCTGCTAGCTTTGGGCTGCCAACTTCACATCGGTAGAAAATATACAGTAAATGAAAATGGATGTATTTCCTATAATTTGCCATTCCTCTGACCTACAAAACCTATAATATGGCAAACCTTTACTCCCCATTAATGGTTTAGCCAAATTAGTATATCATTATTTTAAAATTTAATACTAGTTCAAAGATCAAGGAAATCGCCACTAAACCCCAAATAATTGTAACTGAAAAGCCGACGCTAGTATCAACCAGTTTATCATAATCTAAATATTAATATTGTGAAGCTATTATATTATTCAGAAGGAAAGAAATAAGAACACAAAGTCTTCCTCCACTATTATATGAAGATGAATGCTTCTGCATTCGAAACATGTAGAGATAAAAAGTTTCTCTGAACATACGAGATTCTTTAATTTAATATAATAGTGGAGGAAGACTTTGTGTTCTTATTTCTTTCCTTCTGAATTTCCACTCCACTTTAAGTATGGACTATTTCTTCAAGATATTATATTATTGTTAAAATAATATTTTTTTATAGAACTTTGTAATCATTTGCAAGATCGATTTTGAGCAAAATATTTTTATATTTTTTTACAACTAACAAAACGCATACACATTAGTTATAGGAACTTGAATCAAATATTTTAGAAAAACATTTATATTTTATTATTATTATTATTATACATTAAGTTTATATTGCAGCTGTAGTAAGTGTATAAGTATGTACTATTTTTTAGTCATTAAAAAATCGTTTGACTTTGAAAACTTATTATTCATAGTCGGTTTAATTTTTTTGTAATTTTCTTTTTTGGTTCGATTTAAGTAATTACAGTGGCGGCTCGTCAGGTGAAGTAGGTGAAGGCGCTCTTCACCATAAAAAAAAAGGAGGAAATTTTTTCGACAATATTAAATATTAATGTACCAATACAGTTTTCATTTTAGCCCTTAAAAAATAATTATGTAGCTATGCATAATAGGGCTACGGTTAACTCCGATGGACAATAATTATAAACACTTGTGTATTTTGGCGCGCCCCAGCCGACCGTGTTCGTGCACTACCCTCGGTCTGTGAGCTCAGAGCAGCAAGTGAAGATGAAGACCCAACGTCCAAGTTTCTTTTCACCATTGTTATGGTTACGTGACGTCAGTCACGCAAACAGCATGTAACAATTTGCATTATGATGAAGGGCAATTTAAAAATAGATCAGTCGTATGCACCATTGTTTTAGCATTGGTTCGCCTAACTTGAAGGTATTTATTTTGAGGCTTCGCGAAACTTACGGTTATAGATATCGTTTTTACGTGATTTACTGTGTGAATAAAAAGTTTTTATTTTTCAGTTAATTCAGTAGTGTACGTACCTACTTAGTTTAATTTTTATTGTGTGTTTGTACGTAATAAAAATATAAATTAGTCAATGTTTGTTTAGGTACCCGCATTATACCTAGCTGTTCACCACTTTTTAGACCGCGAGCCGCCACTGAGTAATTAATTGTGAAATTGTAATATTTAATAATAGTTCTTAATTATTGTTTTTTCGAATGAGTGTAGATGCTAGATATTCATAGATTTTTAGGAAATTTTAGGTAAATACTAGTAGTATTCACAAATGTAATTATTTCGTATACCTACATCCTAGGACCTTTTAAGTAAGGGCGTTTATTTAACAAATTTTAGGAATGAGAGTTATAAACTACACTGCAGGGTTGCAATAAATCATGATTTTTTTATTAAATCGTG
Organism: Polydrusus cervinus; assembly: GCA_935413205.1. Classification (NCBI taxonomy): domain Eukaryota; kingdom Metazoa; phylum Arthropoda; class Insecta; order Coleoptera; family Curculionidae; genus Polydrusus; species Polydrusus cervinus. The sequence continues at coordinate 54,063,128 of OW284514.1, forward strand.
ATTTTGATCAATTTATACTGATTTTTTCCTTAAATATGGCAATAATGAACTTTAAAATCTCTTATTTTTATTATTTTGTCTCTATTTGCCCAAAAATATTTATTGTCTAGATTTACAGTTAAAAAATCTCCTCGTCGACATACAATATTACTTGTATTGTCATGACAATTTTCGGCAGCGTGCAGCGTAATTTATGAATATTTTTGACGCTGCGGTGGACTGATGACGATTAGTTATGATTTTTCACTTACATTATGTATCTAAATACTTCGTTTTAAATAAAAACTATCTTCTTTTTTTTTGTAATTTCCTGATGAGTTATTTGCTTCGGCGACTTGTTTTTACAGCAATTTAAAATTTGATTTAAATCACGATTAAAGTTTAAAAAACCAGTTGATTTAAATCATGATTTAAATCGTCGCAACTCTGCTACACTGTAATGCACCATGGAAACACCAATTATTACCCAAAAAATGAAATAGTGAATGCGCATATTGAACCTTAATCCCAGCTGTCCTTGGAAAAATGATCATGTGTTTCATTTCATCGACTACCAAACGATATGATATACAATATATTTATTTGTTCATTTAATTTTTTTGTTTGGTAAATAAATTGTGTTCGTTTTCTATCTTTTAGAGCATACGATCTAGAGACGTGAAAAAATTCACAAAATTTTCAACGCTTTACTCACTTTGATAATATAACTCGCTTTCTACGCCCTCGAACGAGTCTTTCTAAAATTTTCAATCCACAGCATATTACACAAATCAGAGTCCCTCACCATGAAACCCGAAATTAATATTTTGTGCGTTATCGATAGGCAGTAAAATTAGATTTTCTTCCCGAACTTTAACAGTGCTGATGAATCGTGCGGCGGGATGAATTTGGGGACCACGTTTGGTTCCTGAGCCGCATTTTTAGTCCCAGCACGACCAGGTGACCCGTCCCATCGCTGCTGGTGGCCATTTTCAGTAATCCCGAGGGCCCAGGGCCAGGTTATCCCGGATTCCACTCACGATTTCGGCGTTTCGCGACATAAGATCGACAATCCGCGGGCGTGGATGAAAAGTTCCAAGTTAAAGGCCGACGACGGTCTGAAGGCTGATCAATAAGGCGCGCGGTCCAAATCGCACAGCATCCCCTAGGCGGGCAGGGGCGCTTGCGAGAGCCGGCCTGTGGCACATTTTTGCGAGAACACACGGGTGGACAAAAGTAATAACTGATCTTTGCAGAGTTTGTTGGATACTGGTCAATAATAAACCTTGGATGATCAAATTATTTATTAGTCGACATTAGGTAATGCTAAGGACTACAGGGTGTCCCACCGGGAATCAAATCGATCTATATATAGAAAACTATACATAGGAAAATTTTGAAAATTTGACAGTATGCTGATGCTGATGGGGGCGACCGGGCTAAAATATTTTCATAATGGTGGCACGTCCGGTTATACCGGAAGTAAGTGTCAACTAGCTTATTTTAAATGGGACACCCTATATATTATTACATTTTTGCATTCTACGCAAGATTCTAGGCAGATTTTGTATACCGTGTCTTATACCTATGTCTAAACGTTTTTGACATATTTGAATTTTTATGTCAAAAATGACGTTCGCAAGCCTTAGAATAGTTATCAATTTTTTCTATAAAGAAGCCTTATTTATTTAATTTAAGTGTGATTCCTTGTTATAAAGGACCTGCTTTAATAGATTTTTTATATTATTTTAATAACTATTAATACAGGGTTTTTTAAAAATAAGATTAAAAATGAAATTGAAAAAACTGCAAAAAGTCTAGATTTTCAAATGGGAACACCCAAATTTTATAATTATTTCTTATTTAGCATTAAAAATAAGGGTAAGTTTGTGTAAGGTTGCATATCCCAAAAATTTTTAGTTTTTGAAATATTGCCGATTTAGTATTTTTATAAGGCGATTTTGCTGCAGATTTTAAGTTCAGTTACTCTTAGTTGGCGATAATGGCGTTGAAAAACAATCAAATGCTAAGAAAATCTATGAAGCTATCACTTACCATTTGAACATTATTAATAATCATGTCTGGGCGTTTAAATTATACAAACGAAGATTATTTAAACTTATTTATTATTTATGGAGAATGTGATAAAGTTATATCAAGAACATGTGACACATTTTCCATTCGATATCCGCAAAAACAGAAGCCATCACAATGTGCTGTTAATAAAATTATAAAAAATTTATTAAAGCAGGTCCTTTATAACAAGGAATCCCACTTAAATTAAATAAATAAGGCTTCTTTATAGAAAAAATTGATAATTATTCTAAGGCTTGCAAACGTCATTTTTGACATAAAAATTCAAATATGTCAAAAACGTTTAGACATAGGTATAGGACATGGTATACAAAATCTGCCTAGAATTTTGCGTAGAATGCAAAAATGTAATAATATGTGTGGGGGTGTCCCATTTAAAATAAGCAAGTTGACACTTACTTCCGGTAAAACCGGAAGTGCCACCATTATGAAAATATTTTAGCCCGGTCGCCCCCATCAGCATCTGCATACTGTCAAATTTTCAAAATTTAATAGTTTTCTATATATAGATCGATTCGGTTTCCGGTGGGACACCCTGTATAAATATAGATTCTCCGTGTTAAAAAAAAAGTTTAAGAAGTACATGCTGGGTATGGGATAATATATGCCTATTTTGTTTTAGCAGTTGTTGTGCTGTTGATAAAAACAAACAGAGAACAAGTGACTTGTGAACTTATTCACTGAGAGTACTAAATTGAGTCACTTTTAATCCTCTTAGAAGGTATTGTTAGTCCCTCTACAGGGGACGCTCACAATTGGGATCTCGTAAACGGCAAGAGATACGGCGAATGTTAAATTAAGGCAAAGTTGTGCAAAGAGACGATTAACAAGCCGTCAACAAATTTCGAGTAGTTCCGAAAATATTCGGAAAATACAAAAATTCTCCTTTTGATTTTTATTTTTTCCTACTTAAAGTAGTATTGCTTTATTTTTTTATTAAACACATGGGCTACGAAACTACAATAAAAAAATACAGGCCCGTATTTAAAAACAACCCTGGGGATCGTACCCGAAAGACGAAACGTCAGAATTAATTTCTGACAAGTTCTATAAAAAAAAGTAACAATGAAAAAGTAAAAGTAATTCTTGGCTAACTCTTTAAATAAAGCTAGAAAAAAATAAGAACAAAAACGAGAATTTTCAATTTTTTCGAATTTCTTCGAAAGCTCCAATTTAATGTTCGCTGTATTTCTATTGCAAGTAAAGTTCGTTCGTAAGGTTTCCATCAATTAGAAATATTGTCCAAAAATGTTATGGCCTTTAATACCAGCACAAACAAGAACTTTATCTGATGATTGTGTGTGTTCTTCGACTAATATTGGCATACCAATAACTACAGTTATGCCTATTGACTGGCCTTTAAGTATTTTCATCAGAAAGTAGATTGTTGCGGGTAAACTAAGAATTCGCATTACATCTTTCCAACAGAATTTCATAAAACTCATTTCGTCGTAACTATCTTCAGTCAGTTCCTGAACTAAGGTCCAAATTTATAAAGTCCTCTTAAAGCTAAGTTCAAACCTACGTTTAAACCAAAGTATAATAAGCCCTGATAATCATAGGCGCCGGAACTTCAGAATTGCTCTGGGGGCTTGGAGCTCGGATCTCAACGAATAAAAAAAAATTTCTTTATTAAATATACACATAATATAATGTAATAGTTAATAAATTTTAAATATAATAAGGCTCCCTCCACAGTAACTTCTAAAAAAAAGGTCATCGATTCAAATTGTGGGCCCCAAGACGCGCGGGGCCATTCCTCCATCCAAAGTGACTTCTAAAAAAAATGTACTGGGCCAGAGCCGGCCAGTTAGTTCCGAATGATCCAATGTTTTTGTGTACATTTGCGAATTATGCAGCTTAATTACCTCTTTGGTATTAAAAAATTTTCAACAGGAGAATTGAGGGTGAAAACAGTAGAACAGTAGTTTAAGAGTGAAAACAGTAGATCTTCTGTTAAAACAGGAGATCTGGTAACACTGGCTCCAACTTGACCGCGCCGATGCTTGACCTCGCTGACTAGGCCGTGATGTCAGATCTGCATGATGCGCAGATCTGACATCACGGCTGCCAACGTGTAGAAAATATAGATCGAGCGGATAATTAAAAATGGCCATGTTTTTAAAAAAAATATTTTTAAAATATTGCATTTTTATATTGTATTTTAGACGACTTTGTCTTATTTGCTACAAAATCCGATAAATCACTAAAACTGGGGTATTTAACGAAAGTTTTCACTAAATCACTTTGGATTGGTTTCGAAATCATTAAATCTAGTGAAATTTCACCAGACCTGGCAACCTTGAGACTTTGAGACCAGGGACTTTCCAAATTCTCTACGTGCTCTAAGCAAAGTGGCAGACCAGGGTTGCCAGATCTAGCATAATTTAATTTTCAAAGCCAAAATAATTTTTTCCTAAATATGATAACCTGCTAAAAAAAGGAAACGATAACTGTAGATAAATTTTATAGAAAAAAATTAAATTCTCAAATCTCAAGTAACGCACGTGCGCAAACGAATTGCTATTAGTATCATTATGTAAACGTACTGTGAGGGTTAGGCTATGGGGGCTACGCCCCCAAAGAAATATGGCTCTGGGGGCCCAAGCCCCCAGAGCCCCCACGGAATCGGCGCCTATGCTGATAATGGCCTTGAGTAAATAGTATTAATAAAGAGTTACACTGAAATACAACGTTTTTTCTTTTCTTCACAACACAGTGTACAACCAACTTCCCCCTTTACTTTCAATATATAACTACCTATATGAAAAATAAGATATCAGATTTCAATTTAAAAAAATGTAACCTATTTTCTCTAATTGACGAAGAAAAAATGTCCAATATAATTTCACTCAGAGTACCCACCACGAGAAAAATATCAGGAAATTGTATTATTTGCCGTGGTAACATTCCAGAATAACAGCATTTGATTGACTACAAGACATTGTTGGTGTGAAATTTACAGTTATATTTATATTTGCTTTTTTCTATTTGAAGGTTATGTCCGGCATTTAAGATAAACTTTCCCACAGTGCGTCGCATCGGAAGAAATTCGCGCATAGTCGTTTGCTGGGAAAATTGGAAATTTGAATCCAATTTAGTGAATATAGGGCGGTATTATAGGTCAGGTTCAAAAAAACAGCATGTGGTCCACAGAGCATCTAAATTTCTTATACGTTACTTTTACTTTCCTCTTCTTCAATTTTATAAATTAAGTAACCTTCGGAATGCTAAAAAATATCAATAAAAGCTACATTTTTTCATAGTAAATTGGAAAAACTGGGTGATGAATTAGTTACATTTATTTTATGTTTCACTTGAAACATTTTGTATATTTTAAATATGTAAATGGTCGACATATTGTCGCGCGTATCAAAATGGTAGGCGTTTGGAACGTGTGGCTTAGATGATTTGAAATTACGTTTTAATATATTTAATTTGTTGTGCGCTATTTATTTGCTGAAACACCAAAGATTTTTAATAGTTTTATTAAAAAAGTAAAAAATAATTGTCAAATCAGTGAATTTAGATAGTTTTCTCTAAAGAAGAGTTTTCTCCTTAAAACTCACATACGATGCTATTTCAAGTAAGTTCAAGAGAAACAATTTCCGCTTTAGAGTCAATAACTCAGACCAAAAGAGAAATAACCCATTTAACAATTAAATAAACATTATCAAGATCACTTACTCCCTGGCTGGAAACTGGTTCTGAGATTATTTTTTTACGTCATTTAGAGAGACTTGAGTGACCAAACGGGCAGAGGTTACCCTTACACTTGAAAACGTTAATTAACGCCACTGATTAAGTGTTACTTTGAGTTTTTATAATGTTTTGTAACCCCTGCCAAAATAGAGAAGGGGTTCCTTTTTGCTGTGTCAGGAATTATTAGCAATCCTTGATAAGAGAGAATATTCTTGAATGTACTATTCAAAATGGAACCCTTTCTTTAACCAATTACAAACAGTTATTTTTAAAAAAAATTGTCTACCTACTGACTATTCCTACGAAACTGGAAATGTGTTTGTCCTCGTTCTATGCACTATCTTTTCACTATACCTATTTATCACCCATTAAGAGTCTTAACTTAACAGCGAATTATTAGATGAGTAATCCATCCTTAAGGATACCAATTCATATCCGATAATATGCATAGTTACACACGTGTCTATATTCATCTGGTCAGACAATAATTTGACAATCAATTTGCTTGGAAATAGCAACTTTTAAATTTTACTTTAGGCGTGGTTTTCCCCTTAGAACAATTAAAATATATTTAATTTGTCTTGCAAGATTTTTCAACAGCGACAAAATCGATATTCGAAATATGCTATTTTATAACCTTTGTCTAGGGCCACTGACTTAAAAAATATCTATCTGAGATACTAGATGAATAGAATTTTTTGTCAAAACAAAATTGATCCTTTTATTAGGTTGCCCTAAGATTTTTAACCAGAATTAACTAACCAGCAACTTGACTCTGTGACATAAATGATCATTGGCACGCATTATTTACTCAGAATCAAAGGTGTCTGATTAGTAAATTAAAAATTAAGGTAATCGTAATTGTGAGAAAAATATTTCTGCCAATGTCATGTATGTTCCGTCAAACATGCCGGTTAGTTATTTATTATTAAACATTTTTGTGCAACCCGACATGTTTGATAAAAAGTAAGCCACGCTGTCATATTAAATTGTGTTTATATATCATATTATTTTCTAATTCCCTATTAAATTCAAAATTCTTATTTTTATAGTGTTTGGTTTTGGAAAAAGCGTGCAGAGCTTAGACAAGCCCTCGTCTAAGGTGCAGAGCGAGCAGATACAAATTGAATGTCACTCGATAACATGTTAAACCAGTGGCGGCTCCCGGTCTTAAAAAATGGTGAAGAGCTAGGTATAGTGCGGGTACTTAAACAAACATTGACTAAAAACCCGTGTAACAAAACGTCTCTCTTATCCTTATCTGTCCAACAATGGAGTTTCCAACAAATTACAAACTACGTCATTAATTGGGTTCATTTTTAAAACACACAACTAAGTAGGTAAGTATACACTAGTGAATTAACTGAAAAATGAAAACAAAACCTTTTAATCACATAGTAAATCACGTAAAAACGATATCTATAACCGTAAGTTTCGCGAAGCCTCAAAATAAGGTTAGGAGAACCAATGCTAAAACAATGGTACATACGACTGATCTATTTTTAAATTGCCCTTTATCATAATGCAAATTATTACATGCTGTTTGTGTGACTGATGTCACGTAACCATAGTAACGGTGAATATCAAAGCCATGTTGGGCGTTGGGTCTTCACTTGCTTTGGGCTAACGGACACGGTCGCTGGGGCGCGCCAAAATGCACGAGTGTTTATAATTATTGTCCATCGGAGTTAACCGTCGCCCTATTATGAATAGTTACATTCGGATTAAATTAATATTATTAATTCGAACATCATTATTTTTTAAGGGTTAAAATGGTAGCTGTATAGGTACATTCAGGCCCGCGCCGTACATAAGGGCAAAGTCGTGTGGTGCACGACGGCGCCGAAAAGCCTTAAAACTCAAAAGTAAAAAAAAGATAAAGCAACAAACAACATTCTTGTTGCAATCATAGCCTAAATTTAGTCGTCAATGATGCCGCAAAATCGAATACTTTGAGCATCAATTTTTTTTCTTTAGTTCAAGAACTGTTTGTATTTTTTTCAGCTTCTACTAAACGCTGGTCAATTCTGAAATCTAATTTATCTAATGTAACAAATTTGACTTTAAAACCTTTATCGGATACTTGATGGTCTAGTAGAATAGAGGCAATAACTCCTTTAAGGTATCAACTTGGGGAGGTTTATGATGCTCTGTTTGAAATAAGCGAAGGAAACTTTGAAAATAACGTAAAAAATTTGGCTGCATCGTTGGCCAAAAAATTGCAAAATTTTGAGTTCATTTGCATTCTTATATTGTGGTATAATATTTTAAGTAAAGTTAACATTGTTAGTAAAATTATTCAAAAACCGAACTTTGATGTTGCTCAGTGTTATAATCATTTAAATAATTTGAATAATTTTTTGAAAGCTTACCGCTCTGATAAAGGTTTTAATGATCTTTTGATTGATGCTAAAGAAATAGCATCCAGCTTAGACATAGAACCTACATTCAAAAAACAAAGAGGTCTAAAACCGCGAAAAATAAAAAAAAACATTTTGATTATGAATGTGACGATGAACCGATCCAGGACGAAACTTTAAAGTTCAAAGTTGATTGTTTTTTTAATGCTCTAGATGTAATCATAACATCAGTGGATGAGAGATTCAAATTACTTTCTTCTTACTCTAATAATTTCGCGTTTTTGTGGAATATTGAGAAATTTAAAAATTATTCTGAAAACGAACAATTAAAATTATGTCAAAAAGTAGAAAATTTATTAAATGACAAAACTCGCAATGAACGAGACATAACTGCCGTGGAACTTGTTAAAGAATTGCAATATTTACAAAATTTTGATGAAAAAGTTATTACGTCTCCAGAAGAAACTTTAAATTATATAACAATTAACAACTTAGCGGATTCTTTTCCTAATACGAGCATAATACTTCGTATTTTATTAACAATGCCGGTTTCGGTTGCTACCGCAGAACGATCTTTTTCAAAACTCAAAATAATAAAAAATTATTTAAGATCGACCATGGGGCAAAACCGACTAAGTAATCTTGCTATCATTTCAATAGAATCGGACCAGCTAAAAGAATTAGACACCGAAGATTTAATTAAACAATTTGCAAAAATTAAAGCACGAAAAGCTCAATTCACTTAGCTAAAATAGTAATAACAATACCTAATACCTCGATATTAACCTTAAAAAGGTGACATGTTGCATTATTAAAATAATATATTGTTTTGATTTTATTTGTCGATCAGTTTCGTCCTGTGATATATAAACGAGTATTTTTTATGTTTTAAATATTTTTTTTATTTCTTGTGCTTTTGTATCATATATTACATTTCAAACTAAAATACAAAAATTTCGAGTTGTAATACTGTTAGAATATATTTCTGTTTTCTATAAGTTTATAATTATGTTATGTATCTCAATGAGAAAATACTTGTATGGCTTGTACTTGTAAAATATAAAAATAAATTTATGAATATACTTTTTAAAATTATTGTTCAATTCAATAGTGGATAATAATACCTAACTTAACCCGTATCTGTACTCACATATGAACGTTGAACGAATTTGGAGCGTTATTTTAAATTTGCACAAGGGCGCCAAAAGTGCTAGGCGCGGGCCTGGGTACATTAATATTTAATATTGTCGAAAAACTTTCCTCCTGGTTTTATTTATTTTTTGGTGAAGAGCCCCTTCACCTACTTCACCTGACGAGCCGCCACTGTATTAAACCGGAAGTTGTAACTTTTAGACAGAGAATAAAAAACTAAGAGAAAGAGATAAAACCCATTTTTCTCTAAGAGGCGCCGCCGTTCCAATGCTACAGCCTTTCTAAGTCTGAAAATGCCATATTTTAAATGTCAATATCTCAAAAACAATTGAAAGTAGACATATGACATTTTATACAAAATAAGCGTAATATTTCATAGAGAATTAGAAAAAAAAATCCACTTAAAATAAGTAAGTTTGAGACAACTTTCGGTATAACCGGAAGAGGTCGCTGTTGGACGGTCATCATGAGACACCCTCTATGAACTATACATGGAATATATAACGAACAATTATGTTACAAAACCATAACACTGCAAAATTCCAAACGATTTCTTTATTTGTTTGTAATATACGGGGTCCCAGAAGAGGATGCACTTTAAATTGATCTTGACAACCATATAAGACATAGAGATGATTAAATTAGAAAAAAGTTACGTTCTACTAAATTCGGTAACCTTGTGTTATCAAAGTTAAAAAACTCCGAATCCTTCCGAAGATATTTTAGCAAAATCGAATTTTCGCGATTTTTATTATTTTTTGGCTCTATTTGAAGAGATATGTTAATATAAGGTATATATTCTTATTACCAATTTTTGTCGTGTACAAGTGGGTGCAATTAGATTTTTAATCCGACGTTTCGTTTTTCCAAAACCATCATCAACTTTGCTATTTGTAAAACTTTATTTTATAATTTTTAAATTCCCCTCCTCCTTTATAATTCAATGGCGTATCACACCTAGTATTAATAACACGTTTCGGACTTAAAAATCCATCATCAATCAGAATAAGTGCAAATTCATCTTATTTAAAACTATTTTATTTTCAATCCTCGTAACCTATTTTAATTTTTATCAGTCTTAACTGTTTAAGCCGTGATAGGCACTTGCTTAAATAAATTATAAATACTTCTCAAATTACAGATTAGGATTAGGTTAATGAAATCGTTTCATGCAAAAGAACTTTTATGTCATATATTTGAAGTAAAAAATGCATGTTTTTGAGGAGTGGTGTTGAGTAGTTTTTTTTTAAATAAAAATTATGGAACGCCATTCAAGAGAAGAAAAATTGGATATGATTTGTTGTGGACTTCCAATCAAACTATTTCTAATTGGCTTTAAAAACAAAAGAAAGTGTATAGATTCTTCAAGATGAATTTGCACTTTTTCTTATTTATTAATACTAGGTATGCTACGTCGTTGAATTATAAAGGAGAAGCGGAATTTAAAAATGATAAAATAATATTTCCCGACTATTTAAAAAAGTAAAGTTGATAATGGTTTTGAATAAACGAAAGGTCTGATTAAAAATCTAATTATACGAACTTATAGAGGATAAAAAATGGTAATGAGAACGTAAACTTTATTTTAACATACTTATCTCTTCAAATAGAGTCAGAAAAAAATAAAAACGGAATCGCGAAAATGAGCCTTCTTCCAAATATCTAGGATTCGAAGTTTTTTAAATTTGAAAACACAGTCTTGCAGAATTTACTAGGGTGCATTTTTTATCTAAATTAACAATCTCTGTATCTTATATGGTTTACAAGAGATCCCTATAGAGTGCACCCTTATTTGGGACACCCCGTATATTTACATGTCATTTCACGTTACTATATAGGTACTTGATTATATAATATAAACGTCTTAATGCAGATACCCCCGAAAATTAAAAACACCACAAGTTTTCTGCAGAATATCATACTTTAAAGTTTTTTATTAATTAGTTAAGTCACTCAAACTTTAATTCAAAAATAATTTTGCGCAATATTAGAACCCGAATATCGAAGTTAAATTTTATAAAGCTGATTTGAGAGCAATGAGCCTCCCTTAGATGAAGAATTGCTTACCCTAACTAGATCAAAATCTTGCTTAAATTAATAATAATTTGTTTAATAGCAATGATGTGGATAGTTATTTTAGACGTCCATTCTTCTTCATTGTGAAATACTATATATACAGGGTGATTTTTAGGTTGATACTTCTTTTTTAGCTGCGTATAGAAGGCATTAAAATAAACAACATTTTCAAATACCTTTTTTCAAAAAACTCAAAAATAAAGTACTTACTTCATTTATTACACTACGAATCAAATACGGTTCTGTCTAACTTGCCCGTTGAATAACATTAAGAAAACTTCTGGGTGTTGGATAAACCCGCAAGGGAAAGCCTTCTGCGTATAATGTCGAAGCACTTTGCCACACTTACACTAAATTACCACCTTATCTATTAATTCATTGTTTTCAAATTTTACCATTTTCACGTATCAATAATTTAATATTAACTTAACAGAAAAACACAACGCATCGGATTTTTCAACACTACCCGTATGACTAATAAGAGATAAGAAAAACAACAGAAACTATAGCCGGGTATGTTTTGATGCCAGGCCCGCATTTAGATTTTTTACTTCTCTATCTCGCCTATTCTTGAGTTTTTTGAAAAAAGGTATTTGAAAAAGTTGTTTATTATAATGCCTTCTATACACAGCTAAAAAAGAAGTATCAACTTAGGAATCACCCTGTATATATTGAGTTTTAAAACTTCTCAAACGTGCTCGACTAACGACTTTGCGGGAAAGATTTTTAAAGTTATGCGTAAACATTTGCCATGACCTCTTATGTGTGAAATTTCACACCAAAAAAAATTTCACGCCTCCTTTTGGATTATATAACAGATATATGAACCAGGTCCCATAAAAGAGTGTAAGTTAGTATTTCACTTCTTTTCTGTTTATAATTATAATCTTGTATTTAGGCTGATGATGACACTCTTATAGTGTGGAAACATGGTCCCTCCCTCATAACACGTTGTTAAATATACCATAATGGTGTGCGACATACTTTTATTTCATAAACTGTTTTTGTCTATTCAAATTCAAGTTATAATCGAAACAGAGATACCAATATAATCGGTCGCACGACCGGCAAATAAAAGAATTGCGCGGTTAATAGGATGATGTACCATTGCGCCCAAAAAAAACTGGAACAGCAAAATGTAGTTTAATCTCCCAGACTATTAGCTTGTTATGAAGTTGTCAATTTAATTTTGTGACTGACGGTGACGTATTAGGCAATCCAACGATGTGTCCAAATGGCGGCTGGCTGGCAAATACTGATTTGTGATTGGTACACGTGACCATAAAAATAATATTGCTGATGGCATTTAACTGGTGACTCAATGCTTTTTACCATCCAACCGCCATATTGAATCATGTGGTTTGGATTCCCTAATTAAAAGATATATTTTTTGAAATGCCAGCGTTAACCGTTAACCACTGAGCAAAAGGCGATCATTTACACTCGATTGAGAGATGGGTATCAAATAAGAAACATCGCAGATGAATTAGAGATTAGCAAAAATACCGTGTTGATGGCTAAGCACATTGCAGAATACGGAAGTATTGAGGGGAAAGCAGGTTCTGGTAGCCCCAAAATTTCGAATGACGGCCAAGATATAGAATTAATTAATTTTCTAAAAGATCTTCGAAACAGCAATAAAATCTAAAGAAGAAACACATTTTCCTGGTTCGGCTAATACAGCGCGTAGAAGTATTCGTAGTTCAGATATAAAAAGTTGTTGTGCTGCCAATAAAATATTTTTGACCGAAGCAAACAAACAGAAAAGAGTACAATTTGCTTATGAATATATAAATCAAGGTAATATATGGGAATCCGTAATATTTTCCGATGAAAAAACCTTTCATTCATGCCAATAATGGGAAGATCCGCGTTTATAGGCCTTCTGGTACGAGATACGATGAAAGATATACAAATAAGACTAATCAAAGTGGACGCTTTTCTATAAACATTTGGGGCTGCATTAGTGCAAGCAGGGCCGGACCGTGATCTTTAAGGGCCCTGGGCTAACGATATCTGGGGGTCCCACGAAATTATATAAATTAGGCATTTTCCTAAAAAATGTTTTATGCGGGAAAATAATTATAAATTTTATGTCATTGTTATCTCGGGTTTTTTATTTGTATTTTTTTACTGGTTTTATTATTTTATTATTATTTTGATTGTATGAATCTTTTTCTGTTTATCTAACAGGAAACGGGGCCCGGAACCCGGGGGCCCTGGGCTGCAGCCCATTAAGCCCATACGTAGATCCGGCCCTGAGTGCAAGGGCCCAGGAGTTTGCCAAATAGTGCAGGGGAGGCTCAATGCACCATTATATTGAATACTAAACCAAGTTATGAATCCATCTGTCGACGCAGTATATGGTCAAAATTTTATATTTCAACAAGATAATGCTTCTATGCATAAAGCCCGCATAGTTCAAAATTATTTAGAAGAAAATCGATAATACCGGTGTAACTACCAAATTTTAAAAACATGTTATTATATTAAGGTTTAAATATGATTGAAATTAAAATTTATAGGAACATAATATTAAAAAATCTTGTTTCATTTTTGCTACATTTTAAAACACTTAAATATGCGTATTTTAATTTTTCCTCGTATTTCTAAATATTATGTAGTATTGTTGTTTTGGTGTTAAACCTTTTCACTTCCATGACAACTCCTATTACATATTATTCCTTATAGTCAAGGAGCTACTCTACAACAACAATTTTGCTGTCCCAGTTTTTTTTGGGCGCAATGGTACCTACATCTCTTCTCGTCATATGGTTTTAAACTTCCAGCTTGCGCGTCGTGTTTTTATTAATTATTGAGATATGTTTTTAATAAGTTCTAATTCAGGAATAGTGTGTAAGTATTTTTGAAAAGAAAAATATGTCGGTATACAATACAGGGTGATTTCTAAGTTTGCTCATAATGATGAATTGTCCTTGCTTATTTTTTTAAATTCATATTTTTTACAATTCTTGTCAGTCTGGTCCTGGCAACGAATTACAATATTAATTAAAAACTTTATTTTATTTAAAATATTCATACATAAGTAATATAATTTATTTTATAAGAATTTTCCAATAATTCTAAATTTACTAATTATAAATCCTAATTTTCTAAATGTTCAAAGAGATTGCCGTTTTGCTCAATACAAAGATCGATTTTTCTTCCTATACCTAACAGGAAGTTTGGACAAACTGTTTCATGAAATTTATTTGTAAAGGTTTTAAATAAAATAAGGTTTTTAATTAATACTGTAATTCGTTGCCAGGACTGGACTGACAAGAAGTGTAAAAAATATGAATTTAAAAAAATAAGCAAGGTCAGTTCATCATTATGAGAAAGTAATATCGCCTTTACATTTTGAGGGTAGGAGGGTTTAAAAATCGATTTAAAAAATCCAGGTCGGTATTTAAAAAAGTTAAGTTGGTGATGGTCGCTCGGAGACGAAACGGTGGATCTTTAGTTTAGTAACGTCATTTTGTAGAGGAGAAAAAGTTGCAATAACAAAGTGTCATTTACTTTTAAATAGCTAGTCAAATTAGCTCAGGAAAAAAAAACTATTTTGCAAAATTTCGTTTTTTTCGAATAAAATCGGAAGTATTCGGAATTTGAAAACTTTTAAAGCGGCATTATAATTAGCACCGAATTGCACAACTTTGCCCCCATTTAACCGTTTCTCTAACTCTTATGATTTCCGAGATTACAATGCTGGTATGTCGAATTTGTAACACCCTGTATAATACATATCTGACAAACCAAAATGACTTTCCAATGTTCTCTGTTAAATATCTAAAAAAATTTATATTATACAACATATTTTCTTATCGATTAATCAACCCATAGGAAGAAATCTCGTTTTAAAGGTGAGGACAAACTCAAATCTTGGAAGTTGGAGCGCGTTGAGGCTCATCAATGTCAGCTGCTGTCGACTGGTATATGGGTTTTCGCGTGTGTTTATTACAGAGAACATTCTGTTTAATTATAATCTCAATGAATAACTTGGACCGTGGAAAATTTCATTTTTTCTTGATCTATGCAGTTAGGATCAAAATAACATTTTTTGCGTTTTTGCGAATCAATTCTATAGGTACTTTCAAAAATTTACCCCCTGCCTCACCAACGATTAAATAAACCATGTGCATGTGCACCGAGCACATCATAAAGTTAAAATGAGTCCCCGGTTTCCAGCGGGATAGAGAAACACCTCGACGAACGTACATTAATGTGTAATTGCTCACCTTTTGTTTCAAATGTAGCCGGTAAATTAGAGAACGAAATGAGATAACGCATTGAGTGGATTAAAATTTACACCTCATTACCCAGGGATACTGTTTAAAACGTAATGGAAAATTTAACGGATTAAATAAAATGTAGGTCGCGAATCCAAGGGCTGTTGGTTGCTGATTTATCTTGTTTTGTTTCGCCATATTACCTCTATCTGTTTGCAAATTCACATGGTTACGGAATAAAATAGGTTTTAACCAGATAGGGTTTGTAAGTTTATCCGTCGTCAGGATTCTAGACCCTTTAAATTAATAAAGTTGTAGTTTGATGGTAAATATTTTTTACATTTTTATCTTATTGACTTCGTAAACATTTGCTAAAATTGTGGAAATACTATTACTATGTGAAAATTTTAAACCAATACTTTCACCAATTAACAATTTGTTACTTTGTGAGTGGAACAATTACAAATCATACTTTCCATTTCCTCCCAAGGGCGTCTCTAGAGGGTGGAGTAAATGGAGCGATCCCCCTTTCTATAGCCTTTTATTTATTTTTATTATCATATGACAAAAAAATCGGCAAAAGTAAGGATAATTGGAAAGGCAAAATTCCCTTATAGAAAACATATTTTTTCGATGTATTATGTAGTACTACTCTGGTTACCTTGTTATCTTTGAATAATAAAATTTCCACGAAAGGGGATATTTAAAGTTGAGTTGCTATTTGGCAGCACTGGCAACACTGCGGCGATCTGTTAAATTTAATTTTTTGTTTTTTAGCCTTGACAGTCTGGCAAGGGCCTGTCGACATATTAAGCACCGGTTTCCGCAGATCACCGAAGTTAAGCCAGAGAACTACAACCACATGGTTGTAGTTCTCTGGTTAAGCTGTGTCGAGCGCGGTTAGTACTTGGGCGGGTGACCGCTTGGGAACACGGCGTGCTCTTGCCTCAAGGAAGAGTGTAAAATGAATCGACACCTAGCCATCCTATTCACGCCGGACAGGCCGGATGAGATCGAATATCTCGTAGAATGAAGGTGCCGTTTCACACTCCCCAGTCGGTAGACCCCATTTGTGGTCGATGACCGGTTCAAAATGGCCTCCGTAGTCGGCGAACCGTAAAAAAAAAAGCCTTGACAGTCTGTTTATCTGAGTAGTCCCTAGTAGGATGAAACTCCTTCTCCACATTTCCAGAGGGACTTTTAAAAAAAAAGGACCAGGCCTAGGTGGCACGATTTTTCTTTAATTGATATCTAAGTATATTATTATATAAAAAGTACCCTGCCTAGGTGGCACGATTTTTTTTTAATTGATAGGTATATATAAATACCTACTATACTATAATACCAGGATGGATTTGATATTACTATCAAGTACCTCTATATTGACTCGAATTATCCATACCCATTTTGGATGAGCTAGCTCAAATCGTCTAGCGTGTGGCACGGTTTTTAAAGAAATTGATAAGAGGGAAGTAGGTACCTATGTATACTACCTATAGTATGATACTAGGCTAGGTTTGATGGCTCTAGAAAGTAGCTCTATTGCTCCATACCTATTTTTAGAGCTATAAAATAATCTACAAAGACTCAATATTGTTAAAACTAACCCAAATTACAGAAAGTTTATAAAAGAGTTGACACAAAAATGTACTCCCCCCTTCAATTTTTTTTGTAATTTTCGCAGTAAATGGTTAAAAATGTGAGATATTAATGAGACCACTTCCGGTTTAACTTTTAAATTGAAACCCCTAATTTTTATTTTACGTTTAAATTTTATAAAATAATCTCTTTTCAATGATATATACCTACTAATTATACTTTATCATTTCTTTTAAAAATGGCCGCCTAGATAAATTTTCCTGAAATAACTTCTTATGGATTATACAGGTCTAGAAATTACGTTTATCATATTTCTTGTTAATTTTTACTATTACCTAATAAATAACTATTAACTTGTTATATACCGTTAGAAAGAAAATTAAATGAAGAATTTTATTATAATAAAAGAAAGATGAGTTGCCAATTAAAAAAATCGAGAAATCCCGCTTCGTTTTTGCCCCAAAACGGATCGATGCATGTTTTCAAAGAAGTCAATTTTATATTATAAAGCAGAAATGAACCATTTTAATTTTTTCATAGCCTATACTCTTTACCACTTACCTTGTTTTATCAGTTATGGACATGTTATAAACAAAGGAAAATTGATCTAGGCGGCCATTTTAAAAATAAATGATAAAGTGTGATATAGGTATCTTGAACGGCAGTAGAGTTTTGGACTTGCATTGTCTTTATTTGTTTAGAATCACTACGTTTCAACTGGTAAGTATCTCCAGTCGTCTTCAGGTGAATACTGAATAAGTACGGTAACTACAGCTCTATTTATACTAGGCAGGTGCTGTGACGCATGACTAGTGGGCGGAGTCATGCGTGTTGCTAGGTGATGACGCATAACTGGATGAGTCATGCTTGATGAGTCATGCTCGATGACGTCATGCTCGATGACGTCATGCTCGATGAATCATGCGTTTAACTCTTGGGTGGTCTTATTCTAAGATTACATTTACTTAACAAGGGTTTCCAGACGTTTCTCATGTCTAATGAAGGCTTACTAAAGCAACCTGGATTTTGGTGTATGGTAGCAGCTTCCTTAAACTTCCTCTTCCTCCAGTGCGGTTCTTTTTGCAGGATTTCCGCTTTTGTCCACATGATATGATGGCCGTGCGTCCAGGCGTGGTCAGCTGCACCTGATTTTTCGGTCTCTCCTTTTCGGGTATTATTCCGATGTTCTTTAATCCTTACTTCTAGTGGTCTTAGTGTCTCACCGATGTAAGACTGGCCGCATTCGCAGGGGATCTGGTAGACACAATTTTTCTTGTCTTTCTGGGTTACTGGTCTCGTCTTCGTTAGGTGGCTTCTTAAAGTGTCTCTTGAGCTGAATACTGTTTCGATGTTGTATCGTTTTCCTAGTCTTCTTATTTTCTCAGATACTCCTTTGACATGCGGAATATTGAGTATTGGTTGTATCTCTTTCTCTGCTTTACGTGTGTTTGGCCGATTCTTGCGATTTTCCAATATTGTGTCAATCAGTTTCATGGGATAGCCATTCTTGTTGAGGTCGGTCTTGATGTGGTTAGTTTCTCTTTTGAGAGCTTCGTTTGAGTTACAGATATATGTATATTATGTCATTAAAAAGGGAATTTTCTACAGAATGTAATTATTGAATAAAAATGGGGGTTTCCATTTAAAATGTAAAAGGTGACTTTACTTCCGGTTAAACCGGAAGTGGTGTTGAAGATTTGAAATGGCCGAAAAATGACAATTCACAGATTTATTAACTTCACAAATTTTTAAATCTTTACTTTCAAAATTACGGAAAAAATTGTGACACCCGGTATATTTTAATGTAGCATACCTATTAGGTATCTATGTTGTAAACAAATTGCAGTTAAAATTGTGACACTTTACTTTAGAGATTCTTTTTGCTCCGATACCAGCACTTGTGTGCTGCTTAGGAACTGCTTTAGCGATTTGGTATGTATAGGCACCTATAATTTCTTATTTCTTTTAATAATATTTTGGATAGGCTAGCTCCATTCGTCTAGCATGTGGCACGATTTAAATATTGGTCAGCAAATTAGATTTACATACCATAGCCTATAGCCTACTTCTTCATACCCTCGTGTTGCCCTATAAATTGTCTTTGTTGTTTTGTTATTTTTGTTCTGGGTTACTGATGGCCACTTGTCCTTTCGAACATTTAGCAAACTTTTCCTTGAACCCACAAACGTGAGTTTCGAACCCGATCCTCAGACATGCGACACCCCCCAAGGGCTATCAACCCTCGATTTATTGCCATTGCATGACCTACCGATTGGGAAGTGTATACCTACCTACTTGTACTTCCACACCCCCATCCCATGAGATGTCCGGCCTGGTTACCGGAATGAATGGAGTGGGTTTGGAGATGATACATTTTACACTCTTCCCTGTATTCTTAAACCTGCTAAATTTCAGACATAATTTTTTTATTGTGCGTATGCCCACTCCGAAGATCGAACTCGGACCGCCACGGTTGAATGCCAGTAAAACTCACCTCTGAGCCACTGCCAATACCGTGGTCAATTTTCTTTGTTGTTTTCATAAAATCGTGAGTTATTGCAGGTTATTGACAATGAGTGATTTAAATTATTGCGTTTTTCTCGAAAAATGATAATATTATCAAGAAAAAACATGAAAAATTATATTTAATCAATCTTGAAACAAGTATTAAAAATGCAGGAAAATGAACAAATAGACCAGCAGGAAAAATAAAACATCACTTTTGCCGTTCATTGATTTAGATTTAAACATTATGCAACCAAATATTCACATACTTGCAACTATTTTTCGATAGGTGGCGTTAAAGTCACTACCCGTATGTTGAAATTCGATTTTTAAAAATGTCTAAAAAAAACAAGGTGAAGAAATGTCAGAAGTAAAACGATTATATTTTACTTCCCGGTACAACAGTAAAAATATAATGGCAGAAGGTTAGAAGCATATATTCACTACGTTTAATTGAACACGTTCGAGAAAATGTCCATTGTTTGTGAAGAAATCTTTGACGAGGCTAGTCACCCCTCTGCAGAAGGTAATCCTGTTTGTTTACATTACATATTTCCAATGCTCAAAATGTTGTTTTGCATGTTTTTTGATTTAAAGTGCCAAATGTAGGCTCTTTTCTGTCGTTGGAGATATCTCAATTCGTTCATGAATGTCGACATATATAGCTTATTAGTAGAAAAAAAATGGATGTTATTAACCCCGTTTTTCACTCAGTAGCGGAGCCAGAAAGAAGTGTCAGAGGGGCAATAAGATTTTATTTAATATAATCAGATGTGTAGGTATATGGAGAAGTTTGGAAGAAATTAGGGTTCTCAAAAAATTGACTGTCCAGGTTTTTCTGGGATGCTGGGAACAAAGTGTGGGACAAAAGCAATGTATAAGAGAATTATTAAAAGAAATGTCACAAAAAATATAAAATTAGCTCTACAGTTAAAATTTTTGGTAAATATCTATTTTACTCTCACCACTCCAAAATTGATGCTTTTTCAGAAATGACGTGTTTTGGGACACAGATTACGAACCTGAAAACAATTTTTAGTGGAAACATATTATATAGTTTTTGATTTATTTAAAGTGCTGTTTCTCTTAGGGGTTATGTCGCCCCCACAGTATTTTCCAATTTTCCTTCTTTATTGCAAATAAATCACTATTTTTTATGTTTTCCAATGATAATTAAACTTCTTACGCGTAAAAAAATCAAATAAAGAGGCACTTTTTGTTGACTTCTCTTAAATAAATAAATGTTTATTAACGGACTTGCCATTTGTTAATTTACAAAAATAATATTTATACTAAAACTGGAATCAGCGAAAGAGCTGCAGCAACAAAACATTGCAACCACGAGAACATTGTATTAAAGAACTACTCTTTTTAAATTTGACTTTTTACATTTTAGTATAAGGTTGAAAAAATTTAGGTGTACAGGCAGTTCATTTGCTATTCGACAAAATCTAGAAATTGGGCTGTGAGGTATAATTAACGCTATAATAATCAATACGAAACAGATTAGTTTGTCTGGTTATCCTTGCTGGTGTGTATGAAAATTTATTAGTTGCAGTAAACTAGAAGAATCAATCAAACCATTAATTATTTTTTAAGAAAGCATGAAAATAAATTTCAAACCACCTGAAGGTTCCTTATACTATAAGGTTGTATTTTGTCTATCACAGTTAGATAATATATAGTTAGATAATTATATTATAGTTAGATAATTATCTAACTGTGTTTGACGAAATACAACCTTTTCAGGTAGTTTGAAATTTATTTTCATGCTTTCTTAAATGTTTGCTACAACCTGACTAGTAGAAATTCTGTGTTTTTACAATTAATTATTTTATATACCTAAGGTACAAAGATTGAAATATGATCTGCGGTCTTCGAGCATTAAAAGACCTAGCAATAGATATAAATCATTATAATTAATCAGTTGAAATGGTATTTGTAATTTGTAGGCAATATATGTCTAATAAACCTTTTTTGAATTTTTTCCAAGGTGTGATTGGTAGTAAAAGGAGCCCAAACCTGACTAGCATATTCAATTGTGATGCGCGGAAGTAAATTCAAATTTCCGTAAGTGATACGGATAATTCACTTGAGTTAAACATTATATTTTTTCTACAACCAAACTTACAAACCCCATGTTACAAAAATTAAAATGTGCAGGCTGCCGGGCTTGAATTACGACCAAAGTTCGCTGTTTTGCCGTTTCGGCCAAATGATCATATTAGAAGTTATGGTAAAACCAACTCAAAAATAATGGTAGGTGGGTACATGAAATTAATTTTCTATGCACATTCAGCAAGTTGCATTATTGAACAAATTAATAACATATTCTACCATATACATATAAATTATATAATTTAGTGTCTTGAAAAAGAAAAACAACAGTAAATACAATAAACTGTAATTGGTCAGTGCTTTATACGGACTCCACAGAGGAATCTAATTTTTATAACAATGTTGTCAACTAATGGAAGATTTCCGGAAATGTGAGAAATAAGGATCCAAAGCACAGAGCCCCGCTAGAAAATACAGTACGCCACTGCTTCTTATGTATAGTATTTTTTAAGATAAAGCAGTTAAACAGACAACATTTTTGGTAATTACCTTGTTTCTTTATCGCGGGTATTTTAGATGTAAATATTTTTAAAAAGCAATAAAAATTAAATTGGTCATATACACGCCACTGGTTGTGTTAATTTCATGATATATTGTATTTCGTCGTTTTGAGATGTGCCAAATCGATTCTGATATTAGTTTTAAAATAAAATAATCACTATAGGTAGGTACTACTTTACTCTTTAAATTATTATCCATCTAATATTTTAAGCTTAGGATCATACTTAACCAAAACAATCAATACAGAAAATATAAACTTGTTTCCACTATAAATAGGACACCCTGTACAATGTACGGCGGCTGGTATATAAGAGCTGCAGCAACTGTTCTGATAATATGAAAATATTTATATGTTTCTATTTTTTATGTCTTAGTTATCCTATATTTACAAAACTAGGTTTTTAAATTTTATTTCAGTTTAATTTTTATCCATGTGGTTTGGCTTGTCCACACTCAGTCCATAGAATTCGATGCTACGCGCTTACGTATACTGTTCGTTACAGAACGAGCGGTATACGTCACAAAACAAGTGGTCGACCTTACAATAATTGTTTTATAGGCCGGGATATTTCTGCTATAGTATTTAGAGCATGTTTTACGTATACAGGGAGCTACAAATGCGTGTGCGTACAAGCAATCTCGAAAACGGTAATAGATATGAAGATGGTTAAATTGAGGCAAAGTAGCATATTTCGGGGCTTAATAATTTGGTGAAAAGGCCGCTTTACAGTTTGCAATTTTTCTTTCACGCAAGAAAAGATTGCTTGCGAGTATGCGCAGAACGAGGAGGCTAGTGATCCGCTGGCCCAATTTGTATTGCTTGCAAAAAAACTCGAAATATAAAACGACTTGAAATTTTTATTGCCACAATATATTAATTGCTGCAAGACAATTTGCATGAAAGAAAAATTCCAAATTGTAAAGGGGCCTAAAGAAAATGTAAAAGAAAAAGCAAATATTCCAAATACCTTCGGAGATATCCGAAATAAACTGAACTTTTCAGTTTTGGTTTTTAATGTTTTGCGCCTTCATTTTTGACTTGGGAAAAAAACACTTTGTGATGTTCTACAAGATGGCGTTATTTGTTTTCTCCACAACCATTACTGAATCATTTTTGATAATAGAATGTAAAAATTCTCGCTCTTGAGTTGGAATATTTATTCTGAAACACTTACTTCTTATGCGTTTTGCGTGTATTTTCATTCCATAACAAGATACGGAATAAATATTCTGTAATTAATCTAAACGACATAGGTTGCCATGAATTTCGAAACTGTCAATGTCAACAGACAAATTTTAGTGCAAGTCAAAATATAAGTGAAAAATCGGATGAATCAGATATGGAACTGGATAATACTCCACCTGAACTTACAAATATTGCGAATAGTATTTTTGGTCGTGAAGAAAATATAGTCTGCTACTCGGTTGGAATGAAAATTCGATACTCGTGGTTCTCCACGAGTATCAATCTTCCACTCGGATCAAATTTTCATTCCAACCTCGTTACAGAATCTACTATTCAAATTCGACGTATCATTCTTTAGATACCATCAACCTCAAGTCAATTTTTTGAAATACGAACCTGAAATTTTAAAAACAGTTTTAGGGACTTCTAAGCTTTAAAAATGTAATACAATTTAAAGGTTTTTAAAATTTAAATGTTTTGTCATCATTAAATTTTTATATATACGCTCTGCAGCACTGTCTCTTTAACAGGTCACGAGCCGCCTCTGCCTGTACATATTATTACAGTTTTTATCCTTGAATATTTTTTGGAAATGACTTTATTAGGGCAGTTTTATTATTTTTAGTAAAAAGTTTGTAACTTTAGACAATTGTAATATTTGACGAAACAATTAGGTATTGTTTGGGTTAAAATAAAACAGTAAATTTTCTTAGTTGTTTTATTTCTATAATTCCGTGAGGTTATCTTACTCCTCGCAAAATTACCAGGAAAATTACACTGAAGACTTATAGTATACCGCCACTCTATGTACAGGGTGTCCCAAATTCGAGCCTCATCATGGGGATCTCGGAAACTATAAGTGATACAGCATCGGCCAAATGGTGGCAAAGTTGCGGAATTTTGTGCCCAGTAATACCGTAAAAAAATATTTTAGCTATCTTTTTTTAGTTTTAGAAATATTTAAAAAAAACTAAAATATTGAGATTTTTTTTTTTAATTGGCCTACTTATTTTATCCGCTATAAAAAAACAAACACACCATTGTTAAGGCAACTTTTCTTGCTCCATAACGTGGTGTTTTCAGAATTTCGTTGCAACGTTTCGTTTTTGTGGAACCATGATCAACTTTAATTTTTCAAATACGGACCTGTATTTTTTATTTTATTTTTTGAAATCTTTTTAAGCCCTAAATTCAACCATGTATCACACTTAATTATATCAAGACATTTTGATGTCATCATGTGCAATGTGATTATTGTTTTTAAATAAATACGTCCCTGGTGTTAGTTACTTAATTATTTGTACCGTAAAAATAATTAAGTAACTAACACCAGGGCCGTATTTATTTTTAAAAAATTATTACATTGCAGATGATGAAATGATGACATCAAAACGTCTTGATATAATTAAGTGTAACACATGGTTGAATTCAGGGCTTAAAAAGATTTCAAAAAATAAAACAAAAAATACCGGTCCGTATTTAAAAAATTAAAGTTGATTATGGTTCCACAAAAACGAAACGTTGCAACGAAATTTTAAAAACACCACGATATGGAGCAAGAAAAGTTGTCTTAACAACGTTGTGTTTGTTTTTTAATAGCGGATAAAATAAGTCGATCAATTTAAAAAACATAATCTCAATATTTTAATTTTTTTCAAATATTTCTTAAACTAAAAAAGATAGCTAAAATATTTTTTTACGATGTTACTGGGCACAAAATTCCGCAACTTTGCCACCATTTGACCGATGCTGTATCTCTTATAGTTTCCGAGATCCCCATGATGAGGCTCGAATTTGGGACACCCTGTATAGGTCTGACAGAAAAAAAACTGCAAGTAGTACACCAACTATACTGAGTTTAATTAATAAGTTACAAAGAAATTGGCAACAGAACTACTATTTAACACTTCGTTCTGTCAATAACATAAATACCTACAAGATTTTTTTTGCAGAAATTCGAGACTATGCAGTTAAAATTGGCATTGATCCTGATTCAGAACCTCAACTCCTATCACTAGCTTCGCAGGGATTGATGAAAGCATTGCCAGCAGGATGGAAACCTTGGTAAGGTCCGATTTTTCTTAGTTTTTTTTTTTGGTGTGTTTATCATTATTTATACAGGGTGGCCTGCTCTCAACGCAGGATTCCTTCCATCTAAACTACTCAACTTTTTAATATTTTCCAAAAACAGTATTATAAGTAGGCATTAGATCTACAATTTAAAATTATACAGGGTGTCTCAAAAAGTCAGGGCACATCAAACATATTTTTATTTAAATGAAACCCTTTGTATATTATATTATTTTCTAATTCCTCGCAAAATTCTACGCTTTGGTGTAAAATTTTATTTGCCTAAATTCAATTGTTTTTTGAGATATTGACGTTTAAAATATGGCATTTTCAAACTTTGACAGGTTATAATAGATAGTAGGTGTTCACCTCCCTATCTTAGTTTTTTATTCTCTATCCAAAAAGACCAACTTCCGGCTTAACATGTTAAACCAAAAAAAATGGTTTTACAGTTCAACATGGTAAACTTTTAGATAAAAGAATAATAAACTAAGATAGCGAGGTGAAAACAATTTTTTTGTAAGATGCGCCATTTTAATACTATAGCCTGTCAAAGTTTGAAAATGTCATATTTTAAACGTCAATATCTCAAAAACAATTGAATAATTTATATATATATAATAGGTGAAATTTTAAAGAAAATTCAAAAATAATATAATATATAGGATATTCCATTTATAAAAAAGTATATTGGATATGCCCTGACTATGTGGGACACCCTGTATAATTTAAATTCCTTCCTTAAAATCCTTATAACATTGTTTTTATTGAATATTAAAAAGTTTAGTAGTTTAGATGATATGGAATCCTGCAATGAGAGTGAACCAACCTTTATGTATATATAATATACAGGCTGATTCACCACAAGCTTTGTTAGAGCTTTAAGAAAACTTCTAATTTTTTTTTTACTTTTCTTTGGATGTGTTTTTCAGTGTACCCTCTTTAACTAAAATAATACCGTTTCTCTAATATTTTATTATTTTAAATACCATATGACCAAAAACCAACTGAGAACAAAATAAACAAAAACTAAAACAGCACAGGACTCGCCCAATCGTTCGAAGCATTCAACTCCATACCCGAAAATATTACAGCATTACCAAACATAGAAATTATGTGTAGTAATCTCAAGAAGTGTCCTTCAATCAATGAACATAAATACCTAAATTAGTTTTACTATGTTTGCAATTAATTTAAATAAAATATCTGATTGTATATAAAATAAATTGTAACTTTAAGGCTCTGATATCAGTAATCACATTACTGTTAGTAGATACATATAGTCAGATATAAAAATAAATAAAAAAAAATATGATTATTTATTTTTATATGTTGCTCAAGATTCTAAACAAACCTATTAACAGCTAATAACCCGAGACTAAATAATTCTCTAGTGTTTTTGAGATGTTGGCATTTGAAAAATAACATAGTACCAAAAATGTCATTTTTGAAATACTAATATCTTAAGAACTATTCAGTTGGGCCTGGTCATAAAAAGAGATATTTAGAATCTGGAGTAAAATTCACAAATAAAAAAATCTTATTCTCTTTAAAATAACAAAGTTGACAACTACTTCCGGTATAACTTGAAGTGATAGAAAAATGCCAATATTTTACTTAAAGAGGGCACATCGAAAAATATACTAAACATATGTTTAGAAGAAATTTTTCCGAAAGTTTAAAGGAACGCTCATATGTAAGCCTTTAATTTTTGATTTGTTTAAATTTTTTTTATTATCAACAACCCTGAAATTGACAAATTTTGAAAAAAAAATCACAGCTACATTTTAACCCTTGTTCCTCTTACCTTTATTTTTCCTTCGCAATGAAACTATCCCAGGAACCTCCTCTATCACATGCCAAAGAATCATTAAATACATTACGATAGAAAAACATGATTAAGGGAGAAATTCCATGTTTTTCTAAAGGAGATATGATTCGAGGTCTGAGTCAGTGGTGTAGCTATGGTAGGGCAAACTGGGGTAGTGTCCTGGATCAACCAGAGGCTCCGGCGGCTGGAAGATATTCATCATCATCATATATCAGCTTGTCTCGTCCACTGCTGGACATAAGCCTCTCTCAACGTAGACCATTTAGCTCGATCCTGGGCATCTTGGATCCAGTTCGGAGAAATCCTTTTTAAGTCGTCTGTCCATCGGGTCGGCGGTCGTCCCCTGTTTCTGTATGCTTCGTCTCTGGGGCGCCATTCCAGTATTCTCCTCGTCCATCTATTGTCTGCCATTCTTCCGACATGACCAGCCCAGTTCCATTTTAAGTATGCGATTCTTTCAATTGCGTCCGCAACTCTTGTTCTTCTGCGTAGTTCTTCATTTCTGATTTTGTCTCGTAGTGTAACTCCTAACATGGACCTCTCCATGGCTCGTTGAGTTATTCTTATTTTATTGACAGTTCTCTGAGTTAGTGTGAGTGTTTCCGAGCCATATGTTAGTACCGGGAGGACGCATTGGTCAAACACCTTTCGTTTGAGACAAATCGGTATATCTGCCTTTATCACGTGTTTCAGTCTGCCAAAGGCAGCCCAGGTCAGTCCTATCCTTCTGTTTAATTCGCAGGTCTGATTATCTCTACCCATTCGGAGCTCATGTCCCAGGTATTTGTAAGATGTTACGTATTGAATTTCCTGTCCTTCCATCATTAAGTTTTGACTGGGAACTAAGTTTGTCATAAATTGAGTCTTGGCAATGTTGATTTTTAAGCCTACCTTTTTTGAAACTATGGATAGTTCTGCGATCATTTCAATTGCTTCGTCTAGTCGGTCTGTGATCATCACGATATCGTCAGCAAAACGTAGGTGGTTGAGCTTTTCTCCATTAATGTTTATGCCTTTATTGTCTAAGTCCATCTTTTTAAACATGTATTCTATCAGAGTTGTGAAAAGTTTTGGCGAAATTGTGTCACCTTGCCGAACACCTTTTTCAATCTTGAACCGATCTGTTTCCGCATGTATTTTCACTGTTGCCGTTGCATGTTCATATATGTGTCGTAGTATGGAAATGTAGCGGTGATCTATACGACAGTTCGCGAGAGCCTTAAACAGGTGGTTTACGGAGTCGAATGCCTTTTCATAATCGACGAATATTAGTATTACGGGCTTGTTGTACTCTATACTTTTTTCTATTAGCGATTTTATCACCTGAAGATGGTCATTCGTTCCATATCCGGCTCGGAACCCTGCTTGCTCTCTTGGCTGATACAGGTCCAGTTTATTAGTAAGCCTTGCGGTAATAATCTTAGTGAATAGTTTATACAGATATGGAAGATATTAAGGAAATATAAATAATACCACAAAAAGCATTGGAACGAAATTAAGCATAGCAGGAAAATGTATATTATTTAATCAGATATACAGGTTCATTATTTTTTGCTACTGTTCTTTTCTAATTTGGCCCTACCTGGTGCTTCCCAAGGCCCGAAAATGTTAGTTTAAATATAAGGTGTTAACTATTTTTTTGCTTTAATATTTCATGTTAAAAATAAAAATTTCCTATTACTAACGAATACATATTATTTTTTAAGTTGAGGTATAGAGGGAGGCCCCAAAATTTTTTTGCCCTGGGGCCTCATGAGTTCTAGCTACGCCTCTGGTCTAAGTAAGGTAGATGATAACGCATTTATCTTTTATTAGTTTAAAAGGAGAATATTATAAAACAAATAAAAATAATACTTCTTTCTTTTCTATTGAAACAACATTTATTAAGAAATGTTACAATTTCATTATTACCTATTTTCCTACCTAATATTTATTATTTACCTACATGCTAAACACATTTTTAGGAGTTTCTAGTTTTAGGTATCCATTTTTATTGATCTAACAAAATTATGCATTATGTGATATTAAAAAGTTGTTTCTGAGAAAATATTGATCTTTCTAAACTTTTGCCTCTTCTTCGTTTACATTTTTACTTTCATTGGAGGTTATGTTCTTTCGTGGTTGATCGTCAGCGTCGTCGTCGCCACCGCCTTCATCATCGCTTTCTTCTTTTTCCTCTGTATCTTCATAAGAATGCCTGGCTAATTTAGCAGTTATCCAATTTAACTAAAAAAAAAGGTCATTTGAAGAAAAATCTCAAAAATATATTTTTTTAAATATAATGTTAATATTAAGTTATAACTGTTAACAAGCATAGATGCTGGCCATTTGGTTTCAACCAGACCAATAAAACTTAATTATCCACACACAACAAGCATCAAAATGCTGGCATTCTGGTTATTAACTTATGAACAGGCCTTTACCATTATAAAAATATTCATTAAAATTAATCATTTTTGTACACTCATATAAATAGTCATGAAAATGATTTATTATTATGACGTGCTTTATTGAGATCAATTGGCCATTGACTGAAGTCCTTCAGCCTTTTATACAGCATTATATTTTACAAAACTATCTTTAAAATGAGTAGTAAATACAGTTACAATAAAAATATTATACAAAAAAAATATTGCTCATTGAATTGTGTGATAAACTATAGTGGAATAGCGTTCTTTCTGGATACACGATACACCCTCTTCCTGTTGTGTGGAATATCGTTATTGCACATTGCTTACATAGCCATTATATTTTCTGGTCTGTTAGCAAATCTGGTGCTTAGTGCTTCAAGTCTCAAGCACCAAATTTGCTAACTAAAATGACTTATTAAAATACACATTAATTTTTTAAGAGAGGTCAGTCAATTGTAAAAATATTCTCAATTTAAGATAAAAACATGAGATGTAAAAAAAATTGAAAAAAAAATACAGGTATTATAAGTTCATGTTTGTGTAACCTAGTCTTTTTCTTCTAAAATTTTTAAGGGTGTCCTCTGATTATTTTATGAACAATAAGCATTTTATAATACCAATACTCCTATAAATACAGCAGGGGTATTTAGATACATAGTAAATTCCATATTAGGTGTAGGTATCTATTTATTGGTAATTTTTTTGCAATTTTCTCAGAAATATAAGAAATTAGTGAAGGTGTTTAAAACTATCGAAGTCATAACTACTATCCAGAAGAGACATTGTACTACATATCTTTCCCAACCCCTAAAGTTTAATACTAAGATACTTATGTTGGGTTGCACAAACACAGCACATTTATAACAATCATTAACTAACCAGCGGCTTTGACTGTGAAATAAATGATATTAGCAGGCATTATTTAGTCGCAATCGAACTTGCCTGATTAGTAAATTAAAAAATAAGATAACAGGACCACTGAGATGACAAGTAAAGTTTTTCTAACAATTTCATGTATGTCATCAAAGGTGCTGGTTAGTTAATTATTAAAAATGTTTATGCAACCTGACATTAGTGTTGTCCTGTAGTTACCTACCATAGCCTCTGATTCAATTTCAGTATTAATGATAGTCGGAAAAATATGCTTTTCTTTAAAATCTTCTACATCCTTATCAACTTCTTCCCAAGTTAATTTTTCATGCATTCCATCAGCTCCATATCGGTAGTTATATCTTTCATAGTGGACATAATCCAGTAATAGTCCTAAACCTTTAAAAAAATATTTTCATGTAAGTACTTGTAGCATTTTTACATTAGGTCATTGTAATAAAAAAAAGTTATAAAAAAAACAATACAGGCATTGAACAATGTTGACAAAAGTGTACAAAAAGAATATATAAAAAATAATCAAATAGAAAAATACATTATTTAAGTAGAAACCAATTAATGTCAATGGAGTAAAAGTCCGGTTTGTAAAATGAACAATATTTTTGCCCGCTACTTCACTTTATTGTGTTCGTCATATTATAATAATAAATTTAACTTTTTTATCATTGATTTTAGGAAAAAATTTATTTCTCATAAAAAGTTTAGCATATTTATTGTAAAAAGTCCTAATACATCACAGCCACTTATAAAAAAAAATATGTTTTATTTTTTCTTCTTTAAAATTTATTATTTCGGATTTTAGAAAAGTTGAAAAAATTATTTTCTTTTTAAGCCCCAGCTGAACCACCATTATTTTTTAATACAATTACGAATTTTTTCTAAATCTTTAAATTTGTGAAATTTACGTTAAGCTATTCCCTAACTTACGCGGAGAATTGGCAAGACGCTCCATCAAGTTGGAATATTGGTTTAAGCATTTTTGCTAATGGATTTTCAATTTTTGTGCATAAATTGTTTGTAAAAAAATTTAGAAAAATGATCCCCTTTAAATTAACATAAAGGACTGGTCCCAAAATTATATTTTCCCCAATACCATACTACGTGTTTATCTTTGTGAAGTTTGGCTTCTGCATTCAACTAAAAATTACTTTACATTTAGAAATAATAAAGGTTTTCATATCTTAGGCAAGAAAATAGAAAAAAATACTTTTGTCAACATTGCTAGGGAGCCAACCTACAATTCAAAAAAAAAACTATAATCAAATCATAGATTTAGAAAAAAAACAATTTATTTGAGAAAAACCTTGTGAATCACTGGAGAATTCAGTTTCAGTGTCATAATTATTGAATTGTAACATAATTTTTTTGGAGAATACAATAGAACCAAGTTTTATGCCATGATTCCATTACATACAGCAAGAAAAAAATATGGTCTCTAATAAGACCATGTGAAACCACTGGCCCTTAACAAATTAAGTTAACTAACCTGGTGCTCTTGGTATATTTATTTTCTCCTCTGTCAAAGCTTTGGTTATTGTTTCTTTTGTGGTTATTCCTCGAGTTACTGCTAAGACCAAACCAATCATTTTCCTGATTTGATGCATCATAAAACTTTGTCCGTAAACCTTCAAAACACAAAATTCAACATCATTCCTTATAAATGGTGCTTCGCAGGTAAAAGATCTTATAAATCTTTTTACACTGGGATCATTGGGTTTCTTTTTTGATGTGAAGTTGTGGAAATTTTTAGTTCCCATATACAGCTGTAACGTTTCATTGATTCGTTTGACTGTCTCCTCGCTTATTCTATAACTTTTTTGGTCTGTTGTGTCATTTTGATCAGCAAAAGCTAAAGTCGGCAAAATGTAAATATAAGTCCTACCGTCACACTGAGATTTTGAATTAAAACCTTTTGTAACTCTTTTGAAAGCAAACACTCGTATGGTTTCAGGGAGTTTTTCATTAACTTTGTCAATTTCAAAGTCTTCACCCAGTTTCATAGAAACAATTTGTCTTGCAGCACTAACTCCCTTGTCTGTACGAGCTGCTCGCTGAAAATGCATATTTTGGACTTGATTGAAGCATTCTTCGTTGATGAATTTACATTCTAACAATGCTTTAAATAAATCTTCCTCTATTGTCTTTGTATTTGGGTTTCGTTGCATACCATAATAATCTGCTCCAGAATATCCCATTAACAATGCAAATTTTCTTCTTTTTATTTTGTCGCCAGCAATATTTACCGCTGTTTCGTTGTCCTTTGCTAGTTTGGCTCTTGTGGGGTCTAAACTTTCCAAACCTTCACCTTTATCAGTTCTCCTTTCTTCCCATTGGCGTTTTTTACTCCTGCCATCATACTTGGGCTTGTTAAGAATATAAGTTTCACTCATTGTAGTGTCACTTAATTTAAATCCCGTTTGCAGTAGTTTTTTGTAAAAAGGAAAGGTATTTTGGCTTATTTTAATTATTTGTTGTAAAAGTAACCTCATTTGCACTAAATTATTTTTGTTCACTTACATTATTTTAAACAATATTTACTACATCAACAATAAACATATGTTTTAAAATAATGTTTTATTAGTAATCAGTCGATTTAAATCATTTATTTATATTATTTCTCGAAAAAGAACGAGAAAACACACCTCAAGTCCTCAAATCAATGAACCAAAGGTGAGGTTATGTTGGCCACACAGAAGAAAAAAAGGTTCGTTCGCCACAGAGAAGAAAGTTAGTAGAATGTGTGCAAGTGATGTTAGCCACAGAAGCCCCAGAAATAAAAGTTGCCATATGGCACAGAGGAATGTTAGGTGGAATCTGTCCCTTGCATGTAACGTAAAAGAAGGCAAGCATCTATCATACCCTTCTCAATAAACGTGAATACATGGAAAACATTTTTGTCCTTTCTACTTTTTAAACATCGAGAAGACCATGGCGTAAGAAAGTTCCACAATCGTCCAAATGCGCTCGCAACTTCTTTCAAATTAATTTCTATTTAGTCTTGAACAAACCCATTTTTTTCTTCTGAGTATTTAATTTTTAAAGCATCCTTTTTCAGTAACAGCAAGGCCTTCTACGATTCAAGGAGAAGTGAGAGAGACACAATACAGGCATTTTCATAAAAAAAAAGACAAGTGAGAATTTGACGTATGCCACAGGGCTGTTGAGTTACAGCCCTCTGCCACTCGGCTAGTTAAGATACAAACCAAATAGCTGCAAGGTAGGTCATCACTTGCCCCAGGATCCCCCTTCAATGATGTTCCCGCCCCTGGATCCGTCAAACTACTGAAATGAAAGTGCCAGGAATCAGTGCTGCCGATGTGGGAGCCGTGTTTTTTTTTTTAGACGTTACTTGATCAGAGAAGTTTCTGCTAGTGAGGGTCTTTTTTTGGAAATCACTTTTGATCAGAGAAGTTTTTGGGTAGTGGGGGCCTTTTTTCAGAATTCTCTTTTGACCGGAGAAGATTTGGGTGGTAAATAAGTTCCTTTTTTTAGAAATCACTTGATCAGAGAAGTTTTTGGGTAGTGGGGCCTTTTTTCAGAAGTGTCTTTTGACCGAAGAAGATTTGGGTGGTAAAGTTCCTTTCTTTAGAAATCACTTTTGATCTGAGAAGTTTTGAATAGTGAGGCCTATTTTTAGAATGTTTTAAAAAAATAGTGTTGGCAATCTCTAGAATGCTGTTACTATTTTGTTTTATAATTTTTTAAGTAGATCTGTTACGATTAAAAAAATTATTTGGCAACACTGCCAGAAATTCTGTCTCGCTTCTTGTAAATCGAGAAGGCTATGATTAACGGATATCATTCGGAAAAAAAAACATGTAAGCGGAAGATTATGTTTAGAAAATATTTAAAAAATAATTAGAATTATAGTTTTAAACGGCTCTTGTCATTATCTAGATTTAAATCTAATTTTTCTTTATTTAATTTCTACAAAATTTGGCTTTGGCGTAAAGACCCCACACGACAATAGTAATAAAATATGGATGAAAAAAGAAACTGCAAATACGTGCATACCTAACGATCGTACATATCTACCCCTAAAAGCATGCAATACCCATTCTATGAGACATGGCCGAGAAAGTCGCCATTTTAAAATACCGGATTCTTTCCGACCAATCACGTTTTATAGAATAAGTACTCCGAGTCTTCTGTAATAGGTTCGTAGTGACCCGGTCTTAATAAACTTGGGTCAACCTATAAATACATTTCCCTAACCGGGACACATTAAATTGTGTATAATTAATAAGTACTAGCAATGGGCATAATCGGTATATTTCAATAATCGGATACTAGCGATTCGAGGATTTTTATAACCGGATTATACTTGAAATCGTAATTCCTTTGCATGCTCTTTCCCAGCCGGTAGTAAAACCTGACCGCGGCGCCGTCCGTCGACTCGAAATCGACCCGAGTAATCATCGATTTATAATAACCGAGGATACTCGGCATCCCGTTTAGTTGTGTTATAGCTGATAGAGGCGCTGCCGACTGGACATTGAGCTAAATTCGAGAAGAGCAGCCAAAACCCATAAAAAAAATTCAAATTATTATAGAAACTTGTAGGAAGCTATACTAATACACTAATATAAATTATTTGACACTTATAAAAAAAACGTTATGAAATAAGCATAACTGAGCAAAAAAATATTAAAAATAGGGTTTATTTTTTAATTATTAAAAACCAAAAAAATACATTAACTTTAAACCATAATTATTAGAAACCATAGTCATGTAAAGATTATACATGCAAACACCAATAAAACTTTTTTAAATAATAAATAAAATCCGAAGAGGGTGTAGTGCGCCGCGATTGTATTTAAAAGTTTTAAGATTTGCGAGGGTGTCAGTTTGTGTTGCAAGCATTT
Source organism: Polydrusus cervinus (assembly GCA_935413205.1). Taxonomy (NCBI): domain Eukaryota; kingdom Metazoa; phylum Arthropoda; class Insecta; order Coleoptera; family Curculionidae; genus Polydrusus; species Polydrusus cervinus. The sequence goes on from OW284514.1 coordinate 54,098,694, forward strand.
TGTATATGTAAGGTGATATGTTATTTCCTCGTTTATTTAATTTGGTGCGTTATTGATACGGTTGCCGTAACTTCATTTCCCAATTATATTTTAAATCTTCTGGTTTTTGGATTTCGTGGGGGGGGGGGGCTGCCCCTTATCCCTCGTGGCTACCCCGCTGACGCACGCCCATGAATTAAAACTCTCGGTTGTCGGATTGTCAGTCAGATATAGTCGGCTGAAATTCAGATTACGATTGCGAGTATCCTCTAAATTAATCCCATCGCTAATAAATACTAGTAAATATTCGATTGTTTTTTAGAAGCGCATGGTTTATTTATATTTTCAGTTACGATGACAAATCAAAAAGATACTACTACTACAATCAAATAACCAAGAAAACGCAATGGGAACACCCCTTAGACGATATCTATCGAGGTTTAGTGAAGAAAGCGAGAGCCGACAGCCAATCAGTGTCAATTAATGAACCGACTGAGGATGCCACCTATGCGAAAGATGACGAACTAAAAAGTTTTGAGGAGAGTATTCCAGGTACGAATGTTTGATAATTAATTTTTTTAAATGTATAGGTTGCAATGTTGGTTCGATGTTATACTATTTTTCACGTAAGCTTCTTATGGTTTGACGTTTCTCTTGTCAAACGCGTCCGTTAAAAACTCCTTAATGCTGAAAACGGCTTTTTCTTTAAGTACATTGGCTAGATTCATGAGAGATGGATATATAACTGACTGTATATTTACATGTACACGACAAAGATGCACACTGAACACTCCAATCTATTGCCCTTCAATCAGCTAAAACCCGTCAAGAGATTATTGTTACAGAACCTGATATCGATGCCTTTAGTATAGTATAAAAAAAACTAGCTTAAGAATTTTACATTAAATAGTCAAATAATATACAGGGTGTTCCATTTGAAAAACTTGAGAAAAATGGTTTTAAAATGTGTCGTTTTTGAAACCTCTTTATGAATATCCTGTATAAATTAGATAAATATTAATAAATTCCTAATATCTCTAGACCCCTAGCCATAAATCTCACTTAATCCCATGGTTTAAAACATGAATTTAGTTATTTTTTACATAAACATAAATATGCAATAAAATACTGGTTGTTCCTTAAAAAAAATACAACTTTTTGTCATCACCTTTTTTGGGCCACCCTGTATGTGAAAAAATATTTTCCTGAAATACACCCTATGATTTAGTATGCATATAATAGTAAATTCTCCACGACCATTACTGAATGCAATAATTTCAAAATCATTTTTGATAATAGAATGTAAATATTCTCGCTCTTGAGTTGGAATATTTATTCTGAAACACTTGCTTCTTATGCGTTTTGCGTGTATTTTCATTCCATAACAAGATACGGAATGAATATTCTGTAATTGATCTAAACGACATAGGTTGCCATGAATTTCGAAACTGTCAATGTCAGCAGACAAATTTTAATGCAAGTCAAAATATGAGTAAAAAATCGGATGAATCAGATATGGAACTGGAACCTGGAACTTGAAATTACAACTTTTGCGAATAGTGTTTTTGGTCGTGGAGAAAATATAGTCTGCTACTCGGTTAAAATGAAAATTCGATACTCATGGTTCCTCACGCTCGCTACGCTCGCGTTCGGAATCTTCCACTCGGATCAAATTTTCATTCCAACCTCGTTACAGAATAAATATTCCAACTCAAGAGCGAGAATTTTTACATTCTATTATCAAAAATAATTTTGGAATTATTGCATTCAGTAATAGGCCATTAATTATGTCATATCATAAGGAACTACAGAATGTGGGTTTTTATTGCATAAATCGTTCAATTGGTTATTCAGAATGAAAAAACCGCGGAGTGCTATTAAATTAGAGGGGGGAAACTGGAGATAGGGGGGAAAATGCAACCCTTACGGTTTTTTGAGTATATCTTGAAAACGAAGCAAAATTTGAGGATATTTTATAGGAAAAATTTTGTAGAGAATTAGATTTTCTATCGAAATGGCACAATTAAAAAATGTTTAAGTCTATTCAGTTCAAATTATATTAAAAACAATTTAACAAAAAAGTGCAAAAAATTAAATATTTTATTTTTGTTACTTTTATGCTAATAACTTTTTTTTGAGCAGAGATATGTAGGTATAGGCATTGCTTCATAGAAAAGATAGGATATTAGATTTCCTACAGAATGACATATTAAAAAAAATTTTTGATGAAGTTTCAATGAGATATGACCGTTTAAACTTTGTAATATTTTTCGAACTTTCTTGAAATTATAACAATATCATTTTGTTACTTAGTTTTGAATGTATGCAATTGAATTTTATTTAATAAAGACATGTTAAATTAATTGATCAATAATAAATAAATGTTATATGGATGCATGAACGTATATAATTTTTATTTATTTTTTTTTAAACCAATTAATAACTAACTACTCTTTCTTAAAAATTGCTCTCTATTTATCTAAAATATAAGTATATGAAAAAATACATTTATAATTAATTAACGTAATTTAAAATTTATTTACCCACTAAAGTAAACCGTGAGATATGTCTCTTATCACATATGCAACACTGAACTCATAAAATATTATAATAGTATTTAATTTGTAAGTCATCTCCCGCACAAACAAGTTTCGGTTTGTCTTGATACGATCCCAAACAGTTTGGAGCTAAAAGCTTTATACACGTCAGTATATTTTTTCCACAGAATATTGTTTCTACATATTATTATAGTAAACGTTGTTTTACGTACCGGGTAATCCATTCTAATGTACACGTCACCCCCCATTAGCTCTTTTATTTCAGTATTTAGAAAAAAGTATTAAATTTAAAAATTGTATCGGATATTTTCTAAAGAATTTTATACGCCTATTAAAATTTATAAAGGGTGTCCCAAATAAGTGTGTTGAATTAAAGTTTTGATTGGTTAAATAGGACACCCTGTATATATTATACCATTATGAGGGATCCTTAAAATGCTGATTTCAAAAATATATGACAAAATATTGTTATGCTTAATATTTGGCCAAGAATACGCCAAAAACTAAATTTTGGCTTAGTTGGCCGTGCATCGCCATCTTGTTATGTGTATGTCTTTGCTATTTCGTTTCGATTTACGCATTTAGTGGCTGCGATACAACTTCCGCATTTTTTAACATTGGCAAGAAAAAATTTACGAAATTTGTAAATAAAAGTTTTTACAATTAATGTCACTCATGGACTTTTTTTTTACGCGACAGAACAACTGAAGAAAAAATATCAGCTGCATCAGAAAATATCATAGCCATGCTTTATGGGTCAACGTTAAGTGGGTATTTAAACAAGTGTCGCTTCCAGCTTTTCTGCAAATTTTTAAAAAATGTAAATTTTTCTTTGGCACAATTACCACCAACAGGCGATGTCGCAAAACAGCATGGTTTAAGGACATATTTTCAAATGCAGCAGTGGAATGGTAAAAATCTAAACCCTCTTGACTGGGGTCGGAAACAGTGAAAATATGGGTTAATTCCTATTTGCATGACCGAACCACCTGCGCCAGAGTGTTTGCTGAAAAAAGAAGCTTGCGGATGCACCACAGATTGTCATGGAAGTTGTGGTTGCAAAAAATTAGGAATTACCTGCTCTATAGTCTGTAAAGAATGTCTAGGAGTTAATTGTGACAATGCTCAAGTATCAGAGATATCTGAAGACGATGTTCTTCAAGAAGTCGACGAAGAAATTGAAATCCAGTTTGACAATATTATTGAAGAAATATAAAAAAATTTTGTACTTTATAGTTATTCACAGTATATTCAAATATTTTCACAAAAACTAAAGCGGCCCTCAGACGGTGAATAATATTGTCAATATTGTATATTGACAATATATGGGCAATATCATAATAAAGGCCTCATACGATCAATATTGCATATAACATTCAAAACTAAGTAACAAAATGATATTGTTATAAATTCAATAAAATTCTAAAAATATGACAAAGTTTAAACGGTCATATTTCATTGAAACTTCATCAAAAAAAATTTTGTAATTAGTCATTCTGTAGGAAATTTAATATCCTATCTTTTCTATGAAGCAATGCCTATACCTATCTCTGCTCAAAAAAAAGTAAAAAAAATAAAATATTTAATTTTTTTCACTATTTTGTTAAATTGTTTTTAACATAATTTGAACTGAATGGACTTGTACATTTTTTCTTTACGCCATTTTAGAATAGATAAAAAATCTAATTCTCTACAAAAATTTTCCTATAAAATATCCTCAAATTTTGCTTCGTTTTCGAGATATACTCAAAAAACCGTAAGGGTTGCATTTTCCCCCCTATCTCCAGTTTGCCCCCTCTAATTTAATAGCACTCCGCGGTTTTTTCATTCTGAATAACCAATTGAACGATTTATGCAATAAGAACTCACACACTCTATGGTTCCTTATTACCCTGCATTTTAGGACATAATCAATGGCCTATAATGGTCGTAGAGAAATAAAATTCTTTAAATTAAATCATATAGGAGCTATTGAAGCCTGACGCACTAATGCAGGACCCAGTATACTTTATTGTCTAAAGAAATTTGATAGCTTCTTCTTAAATTACAGAAAATCAGCAAGGCAATCTTTAGATTCAAATATTTTATATCTTTCCCAGTAATCACAAGATGACCAGTTCGAAAGTGTACAGAAAGTATTTAGTATAAAAACATGAAATTAACGGTGTATTATATTAAGACATATGTAAAAGATTGAATATTACAAATAAATGATGTATTATTATATTATATAACATTATAAAAACGGGAAGATATCCATGCATATATAGTGTATAAATGTATTTCCTATCGGCAGGATGTGAAAACAAATACACGTGGACACTCGCCTGAACAGAGTCATATTTAGAAGTTTATAATAGTATATGGCTGCACGATTTTAAACAATCCACAATAAGATGAGAAATTTCTAAATACTCCCAACTAAAATTTTTACACATTTTGCATCATTTACCGACGTTATATTTTTCAACCTGACGTTGTAAACTTACGTCGATCTGACTTCGAGAAGACTTGAATTTGCACCAGTTTGGTGAACAATGTGACTTCTGCACATTATACCTAAGTAACGAATTTTATGTATATCTCTTGCACCTAAAATGTCGGAAAGTTTTAAAAATATCTTTATTTGACTTCTGCACGTATAAAATACCAGATTAATAACAAAAATGACCAACTGATATTTTGTGGGTTCTTTCATAAAATAAAGGTAATGGCTGCTATAAAAAAAGCTTACTCTTACTTGAATAAACTTATTTAAAATGTTTCGGTCGCTTCAAATTAAAACGCAATCCACTTTATTGTTAAAATTTGGCAATATAGAGCCTTAAAAACTAAGCGCACCGTAATCATCAAATTAAAGAAATGATAATACTATCTTAGATAAAGAAGAAAACTTACATAAATTAAACTAGCGTCTAAACACGCAGAATACGTAAAGTAAAGTTTTTATTAACATATGTCCTAAAGCTTTTCATTTTTGAGCTACAACATTATTTAAAAAATATAACTTTTTTATCAAAATTATTATATTACTTTTAGATATTTATATGAAATTTTGTACACACCTCTTAATTATTAAGAAGCATTTTTGGATTGGATTTTTTTTTTAATTTTTACCAGTGACGTCCGTACGGGGTTAGAACTGAATATTTAACACAACCTTAAGTATCGGCACTCAATTTAAAAACACCCTGTATGTCAAGCCCAATGATAAAACGGCAAAACTATTTTTCCTTGTTTAACTATCATCTTTCTAGGTATAATAATGTGATAAGTATTCAGAAACATGTTACTACAGCTTTTAATCACCATTCTTGCCTTTTGCTGATTTTTTTTTCATCGAAAACAATGCCATGCTGAAAGAAATTATAGGTTCTGTACTTAATAAAATACTTACAATAGCAAAAAAAATTAACTTAACCGCAATGCGCATTGATTACCAGGTTCCCAGTCGCTTCAAGACACTTGATTTATTTTTAACTTGACCAAACAAAAACAAACATTTATTAAAATCCTGTCTTAATTTCAGCAAATATACTGAAACTACAGCCTTTGTCAGTGGGAGCTCGAAAACGAGATATAAGGTTGTCCCCATTGAAGGTCAGCCCCGCTCACAGTCCCAAGCACGAATCGAAACTCTTGAAGCAAAGGTCGGAGGACATCCTTATTGGGAACAATAAGTTTCTGCAGAAATTTAGCAGTTTTGATGAAGAACATAGAGAGATGGGAGTTTTTGACAAGCATCCAAGGGCTTTGGAGAAGTTGGAACTCAAGGTACTTAGTTCATTTATTCCTTAGAGTAGAGAAATAAGCATTATTCTGACTGAGTGACTGTTTATGGGTTCCCAAAAAGTTTAAGCGTTTTATTGAATTGAAAAAATAAGCAGTAACTTTAGTAACTATTGATCGGCAGTAGAGTTTTGGACTTGCATTGTCTTTATTCGTTTTGAATTACTATGTTTCAGCTGGTCATCTCCAGTCATCTTCAGGTGGATACTAAATACTACTTTAGTAACTATTGTTGTATCATTGTTAAAAAATTTACCCGTCATAATTTTAGGAGCTGTGATGGATTTGGTTGACTTCAAAGTTTATTTTCTTCTTTTTAGCGCATTCAAATAAAAGCTTTTCTTAAATTTTTTTCGAATATTAGTTTTTTAAATTTATTTAAACGGTTCAGAAAGCCTATTCGCCTCGACTAAATGCTATTGATATCGTAGGCAAATTTTTAAAAAAGGAGTAAAATCAGTTTTTATACAAATATAAAATATTTTTTACGAGAACTATAATATATTTCAATTCAATACTAAAATGAAAACAAGTCACTGCAATAGGACTTAAGAAAGCGGTATTTAAAGATTACAGGTGGTGGAGCAATGTTTCTTAAGTCCAATACTAGAAAGAGTGAGCCGATTTCGAGTCCCAATCCGAAAAACGATGGCTTGGACTTACCTAGAAGTATTTTAAGGGACAGAAGTATAGAGCATTCAAAAAGTATGGATTTTGACAAGGTTAGTCAACTTTTCTGCAGTTTATATTTTTTTTATTGAGGATTGCTGTTCAAAAATTTTCATTTTTTAAAGGTGTTCTATTTTTTTTACGATGCTTGTGTTCTATTATAAAAAATTTGATGGGGGCCTAGAAAAATGATGGATTCTTATAGGCTTAAGTAGAGATAATGGCCCTACCGGCCGATTCCGCTACACACACAGTTAAATGACGGGCCAGGGCCGGCGGGCCACTGTCGGTTGTTAAAACAACACGTGTGTAGTTTTTTACCAGCCGGCATTGGACTGCAGGCCTACTTTTACTGCAGACGAAAATGTGGTTATTGAAAATGGCTGAAAGAACTTAAGGTTAAGGTTAAAATTTCAGTTCTCGTATAAGCTCCATATAGGAGAAAGTGTAACGTCTTTTTAACTACTCTTTCATTCAAATTGTTTTTATTTTCCTTTTTCGCTGCACTTGTAACATAATAACAATTTCCGCTCTTGTGACATGTTTGAACTGACGATAAATAACTGCGTGTATAGTGAAATGGAGGCCGCAATCGAAACCGGTCGAGAACTGCCTGCCATTATCTGAACAAATCTGAAGGTGTGTACTATTGATAACGGCTGGCCGGCAGACGGACTGATGGCCGACTGAGCGTGAGTAGACTCTTTTAGAGTCAAATGTCGAATATTTGGCTTACTTGTGACTGAATGAAACTTATAGTACATAGTAAACGCAAGAGTACCTACATCCAGGCCGCGATTCCATTATGGAACTTAAACCGGCCAATTAAAAGTGCTTTACGTCGCCTGAGGGAAGGTTTATTTGGCGCGTTATTTAAATTTATTTTGCGACTGTGGCATTCCTTATTCAGGTGTCGGAAACGGTAGCTTATTTTTTCAAGAAAGATGGGTAACGAAAAATTATAAATAGAAAATTAATCATATTACCTTAGTCGTTGTTTGAATTTGACTCGTACGCCATTCTCAATATCAGTACAATTGATGGTATACGATGCACTTTGTTGGCGCATTTAATACGAAACTTATACGAATTTTACGTTGGGAAATTTAGTCTCAACCTTTACTATATTTTTAGTGGTAATGTTTATTTTCCAACCAGGTGGTAAACATGCCTAAACAACGATGGAAAAAATAGTTTATCAAAAACATTATGTAATGTATTATTATCAAATTATTTATTCAACGACACCGGTACTGATACAATATTTTCCATTATCAAAATCCAATTAAAAAGAAATGATTTCCGTCCTTACACAACAATTTTAGAATGGGGTTAGAGAAGCAACTCTCCCTGCGATTTTAAGACCCCGCCCACACCCCTGACTTAAAGCACCTTTAATGCACTGGTTTAAGTTCCATAACGGAACCAAGCCCGTAGCCTGGATGTACTCTTGCATAGTAAACTTGTAAAAAAGCACAAGTACCAGAAGTGATTTGTCCTTAATACTCAGAACACTTGGTTGGTTAGTTTAAGGCGGGGGTGGGGCGTTGTGCCCAAGCTTCCTGCACTGCAGCCTAGTGGCTTATTGTGCTCCCCTATCTTGCTAGAAAATATTTGTTTCTTTTAGAAGGTCCAGCAAATTCCTACCAAGTTTGTCATGTGGGAGGTTTTCCCCAAATTGGATTCTTCCGTAGATTTATGAATCTTCTTCGGGTTAGTGCTTCGCAGTTATATATGATATGTGAGGTGGTTTCGTCCCCTTCGCCGCAAAGTCTACATTCAATGAGACCACTGTAAATATACCTATTCGACGTAGGTGTTTTCTTAAGTGGCAGTGGCCTGTTAGTAGGCCAACCAATTGTTTTAGCTGGGTTCGCGTAAAGCAACATTCCAGTAAATCCACTGAATTTCGGACAAACTTTTTTTATTGTACGTATGCCCACTCCGGGAATCGAACCCGGGTCGCCACGGTCGAATGCCAGTAACTTAACCTCTGAGCCACTGCCGCGGTGCGATTCTAACATACACTACGGTCTCTCTCGACGCTCCTCCTACACACTCGTTCATATTTCTGCCACCACATCGTTATTTGATTTACAATATATCGAAGGTGACCCGCACCAAATTTACTAATGGTTATTAGTAAACTTTACTCGCACCAGCCTTGGACCAGCTTTTACACAAACTGATTGGTCGGTAAACACAATAATAGCAAACACGACTTATAGTTCCGGAAAATTAACAGCCGGGAAACATAAAATTATTTTGTTCATTTTCGTAAGTAGTTTTTCTAAGTGAATTTAGGGATTTGACGTTACAAATTCATTTGGCAGAAACTTCAGCCCAAACTTTTTTTATATAGGTTTCGTTAAACGACAAATCCGACAAGGACGACGACGACAAGAAAAGCGTCCGATTCAACCTGGACAATAACACCACCGACGTGGGCATCACTTTCTCCGACAAGAGTTCCAGCGAAGAAGATTTGAATATCAGCGACAAGCAGATGGAAGCAATGAATGTCAAAGTAACAGCTGCTAAAAGTAGGTTCTCCGTGACGGCCGTACCCGAGCCGGTTTTGAATTTGAAGCTCATCAAAGTTCCTACTGACTTTGTGAAGCCTAAATTGACAATAAGTAAAGGTAGGTAAGAAGAACACTAACAGTTCTTATTTAGCGATCCTTATCAAAGTGGCGGATCCAGGATTTTATTAAAGGGGGGGGGGGGGGGGGGGCTAAAAAAAAGTTACTCCAAAAAAAAAAAGGACCTTTCCCGGCTATAAAAAAAATCTTCCTACTCTCAAGAGTGACTTCAAAAAAAATACTGACCCCTCATACGCCCTACAGTTTTCAAAACTCCAAGTAAATAAAACACCCATTTTGTAAGGCTCAGAGATGGAAGGGGCTCCCGCTGGATCTGCGCCCGCGGTTTCTTAAAATTTTTTTACAGTTTTGATTCAAAAATTTAAGTCTAGTACAAAACCAATGTTATCCATACATTTAAGATCGTTCAAAAGCACAATATTTTTATCAACAAGGTATACATGAATGTTTTAATATAATAATATTTTAGTTTATCTTCATTTAGCGGACTTTAGTCACCACCGTAATTTTTTTCGCGACACCATTAAATAAACTACTCACCTAAAACACAAGGAACGATAATAAAAGCTCCGAAAAAAACTATTTTTACGAATAATAGTAGTTTGTACAACAAGAGTTGATATGATGTCCATATCGTACGACGAAGTAAATTGAGCATGACGCCGTAGGCGGAGTGCTCAAACTTCCGAGGGCAATATGGACAATCCACTAGAGTTGAACAGTATATTTTTTAGAAAAGATTTTTTAGCGGCAGGCGGACAAAGTAGTGCATCTATCTTTTGCATTGAGTACACAGGGACGCCAAAGGTAATGGGTTCCCTGGGGCACAGGTAGACAATGACAGGCTGTTTTGTTCTTATTAGAACTCATCAGAAAGCCATAACCTTTAAGCGACCCCCAGTACAGCGAGACTATGCTTTCAAGGCATTTTTAAGAAATAAAAACGCGATGAAAACCCAGTAACGCCATCTATAGGAATCAACTCAATCCAAAAGATAGTATATTTTTTCTACGACCAAACTTACAAACCTTATGCTAAAAAATGTAAAAAAAAGTTTTCAGGTTGCCGGGCTCGAACTCATGACCATTGGTTCCATAGTAAAACGCTCTACCTCTCAACTATCAAAACGTTAAACTAATTATGGGAAAACCAACTGATAAAAGATGCTACATGAAATTAATTTTCTATGCACATTCATCAGGTTGCATTATTGATAAATCTATTATAAATGCGTCTAGATTTTATTATATTGAACAAATTAATAATAAATTGTACCATATGCATTTAAATTATATAATTTAGTGTCTTGAAAAAGAAGGCGGAGCCTCAGTAAAAATAATATACTGTGATTGGCCAGTACTTTTAAGAACAACAATGGCTGTTCTGTAATTGACTACTATGATTGGACAGTTTCATTACCTATCTAGGATTGGTATAAAATTTTGCCGCACAGTTAACTGGAATAGCCTACTTTACTCGCCAGTTAAGTGTAAAGGAAACAGCAAATTTCCTTGTGGGAATAGAAAAATACATTTTCCTACGACCACCTATGAAAATGAGAAAAAAAGCACGGTTAACTTGGCTCGAATGCGCCGAATATCACACGCGTGTTAAAAAATATTTCAACACTAATGTTGAAATATAAGGCACACTATTTAATTTAACCATATGGTGCCAATTTGACAGACCACCCATATTTATTAAAAAGAACAAATTTTAGAAAGCAATAATTGTAAAGTGTTTAACTTATTTATCATGTATTTGTCGAGTGACTTATAGTGTGAAAATACGCCACCTGAAATTATAAAAAATGTTAATAATATACTGGAAAATCTATTACCAAGAAAAATAAATCGCGCTGAAGAGAGTGTTATATATTAAACAACAAATCTTTATAGGTATCGATAGCGTAAAGAATAAAGCTCTAGCCTACAGATCGGAAGGTTACAGATTCAAATTCCATCAGGAGTATTTGACTTTTTTTATAAAAATATTACATAATTTATAAAATTATTTTTGTTGGGTGGATTTTTAAATTTGTTTATGCATCTTTCCTTGATATAATTTAATATTTTTAATATTGTGGTTAATCTAGAAAATCCAGGATTAGTTCTTCCTATGTACATATATATAAAATATGAAAAAGTTAAACTACAAATAAAGGAAAAGCCTAATGACAAACTATGAAACCAGATATTAAGTGGAACATAATCCTAAGTATGATAATTTCAACACTAGTGTTGATATTTTTTTTTCAACACCAGTGTTAAAATATTTTTTTCACAAATCAAAGGCTTTTTTAATAATTCTTTGTGGTCGTAGGAAAAATAGTTTACATTACTCGTGTGAAAGTGATTATTCTAAAACTCGAAGAATTTCCGCACTCGGCTGACGCCTCATGCTAAATATGTATCTCCTCGTTTGAAAAGTACCACTTTCAGCACTTATTATTTAATATACTATTTCAAAGCATAAAAATGTAAAAAAAAAATTATAAGTCAAAATGGCAATCAAAAAAACGATGACGTCGGAGGTCAATGGGGCAAACTTTAAAAAAATAATAAAATTAAATATTCAAATTAATCTGCAACTCTCCCTTACAATTTTTTTCTGTCTAGTACGTATCATTGACAACGACGTATCGCGCTATATAATAGTGCCCGGAAGATATTGGGTTATGTTTTTATTCACCTTTATTATTATAATAAAGACGGGGAGTTGTAAATCACGTTATCGCTTAATAATTGCGGCCTCAAGTAGCAATATTTTAGTCACGAATATATCCGAGGTTACTGATCTTGCCAGATCGTCATGACAACGAGGTCAGGGACACACTTATATAGACATTAATTGAATACTACTGGGTTTATAGGTTCGGATTCAGAAGAAGACACAAAAAGTCTGGAGAAACTAGAAATGAAAACGGTCGATAGCCTTTTTGACAGTGACAGCGAGTCGAGTCCGGACGAGAACGTCAAAGTAAAACTGGAAGAGAAGGCGGAGAAAAAAATAGCCGAGATCAAACAAAAATTGTGGGAGGAAAAGAACGAAGAACTAGTTCATTTTAAGTTGAAGCTCGAGGAATCACATAGGCATGAATTAGATAGGGTTTTAGAGGTAAATCTTGACATCCAAAAAGATCGAAGAATGCACTGATTTTTAAAATTTGTAGGAGAAGTTATTGTAGGCGAAATATTCACTAATTTATGCTAATGTAAATTGTGATTCCTTTACTCTACTGTATAGGGTGTTGTGGAATTGACACGTTATATTTAAAATGTTTGTTTTTCTTGGGTTTTCGGTCACTCTTAAAAGAAATAATTAAATCGCGAATATTATATCAAAATTCATCACATACGGCATTCAGGTCTCTCAACGATGCACTTAAGGCGAACGCCGATCGAGGCTCTTGAACTTTATGTTCCGTATAATTATTGTCCTTGAATTGCAGGTCTCTCAACGGTGCACTTAAAGCTAACGTCGATCGAGGCTCCTGATTCATATAAACAATATTTTTATCTTTAAAATAGACAAAATTGCCTATGCTGCATGCATATTTTTTACTTTTACACATTTTAATAAATTCAGAATTCGAAACAGAACAGAGTTCATAAGAATTATTAAGCCGTTTTACTAATTCAACCAGGGCCGGACCGTGACCTTTAGGGGTCCTGAGCTAACGATATCTGGGGGCCCCACGAAATTATATAAATTAGCCATTTTCCTAAAAAATGTTTTATGCGAGAAAATTTAACATTCGAAACTTAAAGTTTTTTATTTCAAACGAAAATACATTATAAACTTAAGTCAAAGTAGTTAAAATAAACAGGTACCTTCTTTATCATTGGCGAACCAAAAATTAAAGCCATTAATTCTTAACCTAAACATACCCGGGGGCCCTGGGCTGCAGCCCATTAAGCCCATACGTTGATCCGGCCCTGAATTCAACTACTTCCAGGTGATCAATCCGTTCGTAAGTCTAAAAAGTTTAAATATTTTGCGCAACTTTTTTGAACTAAAAATTTCCCTTCTATTTTTAAATGTGAGAGGTTAATTAGTTTTTTTTTTGTAACCTGTTCCACCGATTATTCTCTGTTTTTTAAGAAACAACAAGTTTCATAATTGCTAAAATTTATAAGTTTCGGATAACCATAATAAAAGGTAAAATAATGGATTTGGTAATTCTACCATAATGTCCTTATTTTTACCCTACACATGGAAAGAGCTGTTAAACTGTTAAACGATCTTCGGTCTTTGATTTTTTTTTTGTTACATCCACAAATTAATTTTTTAAATTAATATGTCTATTAAATTTGCGTGTATAACTTTTTCCTCTACTTACACCAGATTTTTCAATAATAATATCTGGTAATGCTCTACCTTTTCCTTATAATTCCATATTTTCTTAAGAAGATTTAAAAAACCTCTACATTAATTAAATTAAAGACCACTTCCGTAGTACACATTTACTAATTGTCAGCGATACACAAAACAGAATCACACGCACGCACTATATTATTATTATTGAAAAGAAGGTTTTTCAGCGGCAGGCGGACAAAGTAGTGCATCTATCTTTTGCATTGAGTACACAGGGACGCCAAAGGTAATGGGTTCCCTGGGGCACAGGTAGACAATGACAGGCTGTTTCGTTCTTATTAGAACTCATCAGAAAGCCATAACCTGTAAGCGACCCCCAGTACAGCGAGACTATGCTTTCAAGGCATTTTTCAGAAATAAAAACGCGATGAAAACCCAGTAACGCCATCTATAGGAATCAACTTAATCCAAAGGATAGTCGTGACGAAGCAACAATAAACCAAATACGTTAGGCCAACACACCAGTATAGGCAACATTTATCGCATCACCCAATTTTTCTACGGATTTGTAGATTCAAATAAGTTCGCGCTGCAGTATACCCACTGTGCGCTGCCAACCCGTAATACAATGCCGTGTTTTTAAAATAAAGTAGTAGAGAAGGTAAAAATAAGAACACAAAGTCTTCCTCCACTGATATATTATAGAAATATTTTAGTCAACTTCTCTACATGTTTCGAATGCAGAAGCATTCATCTTCAGGAGAAAAATTAAAAGAAGTAAGGACCAGTAGATATCACCCTAACTGAGCAACATAAATATAGGTTCAGTATAAAATGAGTGGAACAATGAAGAAATCGATACACACATTGCATTGTAAATAAGAAAAGTATATGGGTTCTTATTGGAGGAAGACTTTGTGTTCTTATTTTTACCTTCTATATTCCCACTCCGCTTTAAGTATGGACTATTTCTACTACTTTATATTATTATTGTTTTTGAATTCACCGTAAACTAGGAAGTCGCATAAAAAAGAACCGATAATACCCAAACTCTCGACTTAAATCACGGCAAAAAGTCGTCCTTTTAAATATAATGCGTCAATTCTAAAACACCCTGTATTGCAACAACATATTTTAGATATTTAATAATTCTTGTCAACATTTACAAAAATTAAGTTTCCTTTTAATTTCTGAATAAAGATAGAGATAAACATGAACCTTCCCTTCTATTCGTTAACGATATTCTCCAGAATGTAATGTTTCGTATTTTCCTTTAGGAAGAAAAATCAAGACATGAAGAAACCATTAAGACTGAATTAGGTAACCTTAATGTTGAACTGGAAATGAGGACCAAACAAGAAAGACTGAATTTTGAAGAAAATCTAGAAGGATTGTCGAAGGAATCAGAAGAGAAATTGAATAGTGAGAAGAAGAAGATTTTAGGACATTTTGAGGTAATTATATGGGAAAAGGATTTTAAGATGTATTAAGGTTCTTTTTAGTTATTTGGTAAAATCTGTCATTGTTGAACTAGTAAGAGAGGTTGGAAAATAAATCTTCCCTCTTAAATTATTATTTCTTCATAAGGACATGGAACAATAAGGTCCGAACACACAAGAACCAAGGTACGTCCTACTTTGTCCTTGTGTCTTGGGACCTTATTGCCTCTTGCCCTGGTGAAGGCCTATTTGGCCGAAACGCGTAGGCACTAATTTTTATTAAATACATATAAGAAGGAAGATGGGTCTTTCTTTCTCGACCCATACACTGCAATATCCTATCTGGAGAGTAGTTACGACTTTGTTCTCTATATTTAGAGTAAAAGAGAAGAATTGGAAAAGTATTACGATGAAAAACTGGTGGAAATCGAAAAGGAACTGGCAGACAGGGTAGAAAAACAAAAAGGAGACATGGTTCTAAACCACAACTCCGATCTAGAACAATTAAAGCAGAATCATTCCATTATTATTGAGGAAATTAAGAGAGAGTTTAAAGTTGAGGTAAGTTTTATTTATTCCTAATGATTGCTTAATCATATGTGGAATGTTGACTTTTCATCGTTCGTTATTTGTGTTATTCTACTTACCTAAAAAACTAAAATGATTACTATCGACGTCGGGAGATCGGCAAAGATCTCAGATATCGAATAAAATTCCGATTAAAACGCGAAAACACAAAGATTGTCAACGCACTTTAACAAGCTTTTACTATTTTTAGGTTGTACTTTTCTCAGTGTCACTTGTGTCTGTTTTTTAATAATATCTTTTCACTATAATGGACAAAACGGATCCAACTCAATGATCAGGTATTTTAGATTTTGTGGAAGAAAACCCCAATATAATACCAAAAATATTTTTCTCTTTTTCCTTAAAATTCTTGTGGCTTTTAATTATTTGAAACTTTTTTGATGTTACCTTTGTGGAACTAATGATAAATCGTACCTAATTGTTTTTCATCGTTCATAACGTCGAGTGCAAGATGAAAGCATAAAATGACGTCACAGAATGGAGAGATTCTATAATTTTCGTTATTAAGAGGGCTCCGTACACCTTTAAAACGAGATATCTTGGTACGGATTTATTAATCGATTAAGAAAATAATGTATGTAAAGGTTTCTAAGAAATTAAACAAAAAATATTGAAAATTCCTTGGTTTGTCATCCATGTGTTATATACCTTGTGGTGCGTCCGTACAAGAGACATGGGATTTCCCATTTAAATTTCTGTGGTGGTCAAATATTCGCTCTTGTATTGATTGAAAGAAAACTTTTATAAAAACTTTTTGAAGAGCTTAGTGATAGTAAAATATCTGCCAATTTTAAACTTTTTTACACATCCTTTTTTTAAGATATTAAAAAAATTCTGTCTGCAGACTAGCCTAAATCTGGAGTACGATTCTTTTTAATTCAGGTTAAAATAAAAATACCAATAATCACCTTTATAATTAGGTTTACACTGGTCAATATTTGACACCGTTTTTATTTTTTTGTGTGTGTTAAATATTTCTAATCGCCATGTGCTATTCAGTTAAGGAAAAAGTTAGAAAAATTAAATAGTACCACGTCGAAAATAGTTATCAAGTGGTATCCGACTTGTTTTCAGTACATATAACAGATAAAATTTATGAAAACTTTCGGCACGCAAACTTGGACAAATTGAGAAACTCAATTTTAGCAGTTTGTGATAGAATCTCGCCCTACCAACTGGAAAATATAAGAGTTTTATTATTGTTTGTCATCTTCTTAAACATTAATTAAAATAAAACCTACGACTGGAAATATTATTAATTAATTTTGTTTAAATATTGTAACAAATTTATCATTAGGTTTTTGATTATTTATTGTTTAGTGTAAAATAAAATAAATCTTTACTGTCTGTTGATATTTTTTTTAACTGGAAGTTTATTACAGTTATTGAATAGGTAATATGCAAAACCTGTCCCTAACTGTATACCGGGTGTTCCATCGTCGATCGGGACATAGGAAATCCCATGTAATTTTAAATGGGGTCAATTATTGGCTTCCCTAATTATTTTAGAGAAAAATTCTATTTAGGTTTATTAAAGAGCACTAAAACCCACATTCAAAAGAATAACTTTAGATATTTTTGATGAGCCCGTTTACGGGTTATCGCAGATTTTTTTTTAACTATTTCTCCTTTTTATGGCCCCGTATTTGCGGGCACCAGTCAAGGTAAAAGATGACTGTCAAATAAAGTTGTCATTTTGAAATGTGTGCTTTATTGTTATAAAAACTCGTACATCGAAAATATTAAAGGTGTATTTATGAGTACAAATTAATCTGAATAAAACTAAAATAAAGTGTCCAATTACAAGGTTAATTATGACATTTTACATGTTTCAATATTTTACTAATTAATAGGTAGGTACTATTAAATTGTTAGAACTTAAGGATTTAAGAAGATATTCAAATATTCCTCCATTG
The DNA here is from genome assembly GCA_935413205.1 of Polydrusus cervinus. Lineage (NCBI taxonomy): Eukaryota > Metazoa > Arthropoda > Insecta > Coleoptera > Curculionidae > Polydrusus > Polydrusus cervinus. Next base: position 54,116,553 of record OW284514.1, read on the forward strand.
ACTGCTAGACAATAACCGAGGCGATCATAAAATTCTCTTCTTACATTCGCTAGTTGGTAAATTGAAATTCTATTGCATTCGGCAGAAATAGCATTTTTTAACTCGTCTAGATTTGGGTATTTTTTATCTTTGTATATCCTGTTTTTTAAATGGCCCCAGAGAAAGAAATCATTTGGCGATAAATCAGGAGACCTGGCTGGCCAATTTACTGTATGATTTAAGCCAATAACATTTCCATTAAAAACACGGTTTAAATATTTCCGGACAGCCAGGGTACTATGTGCCGGGCAGCCATCCATTTGGTACCAAACTTCCTGATTTTCCCTGGCGGCATCATGTAAAGTAGGTAAAATATGATCTTCAAGTAGTTCCAAAAAATATTCTGCATTTAAGTTTCGTGTAAGAAAATCCCAGCCCAAACATTAACTTTTTGTGGATATTGCGTCCTTGTTTCGACAAACCTGTGTTGGTTTTCTTTGCTCCAATATCGATAATTTTGAACATTGGGTTCATTGTTTAAGGTAAATGTGCATTCGTCAGTGAAACAAATGTTTTTTAAAAATTCCCTATCCATGTTTGCTCTTTCAATCATACCAAAACAAAACTCCTGTCATAGTATTTCGTCCCTATCTCTTAGCTCTTGGTGCTTTTCATATTTGTATGAATAATATTTATGTCGTTTCAAAGCTCGTAACGCTGTGGTGTGATCTAATCCTATGTCATCCTCAAGTTTCCTTGTGCTGATTTTCCCATCATTTTCTTCCACGCACAATAAAACTTGCAAGTCCCTATCATTTCTTGCATCTCTTCTTTGTTCCTGCCTTTGCAAGTCCGTATCATTTCTTGCATCTCTTCTTTGTTCCTGCCTTTCTTCACATCTGCAGTTATTTATTACAATGCCTTTTGTCTCAAATTTCTTGATAGTCCTTTCGACTGTAGAATTTGCAGGTATCGGTCTATTCGGATACACAGCAGCAAACATGTCTGACACATTTTGATAACTATTTCCTTGATAATACCATTTAATCATCAATATTTTTTCTTCAGAAGTGTAATTCATGGCTAATATTTTCGATGTACGAGTTTTTATAACAATACAGCACACATTTCAAAATTACAACTTTATTTGACAGTCATCCTTTACCTTGACTGGTGCCCGCAAATACGGGGCCATAAAAAGGAGAAATAGTTAAAAAGAAATCGGCGATAACCCGTAAATGGGCTCATCAAAAATATCTAAAGTTATTCTTTTGAATATGGGTTTTAGTGCTCTTTAATAAACCTAAATAGAATTTTTCTCTAAAATAATTAGGGAAGCCAATAATTGACCCCATTTAAAATTACATGGGATTTCCTATGTCCTGCTCGACGATGCAACACCCGGTATGTGAATCCACGTAAGCGAAAACTAAGCTAACGCAAGCAGTATTTATTTATTCTTATTCTGTCGCGTTATTCTATACTTCTTGCTTTCGACGTTAAGTACCATTGATTATTAGTTCCACAGCCAGAACAATTTTAAGGAAAAAAAGGATAATATTTTTTATATTATATTGGAATTTTTTATCGCAAATAACTGATCATTGGGTCGGATTCTTTTTAGCCATTATAGTAAAAAGATATTTTTAAAAACAGACACAAAGCGACACTGAGAAAAATACAATCTGAAAATATTAAAAGCTTATCAAAGCGCAAAGACAATCTTTTCGTTATCGCGTTTTATTCGGAATTTCATTCGTTATCTGCGATCTTTGCCGATCTCAGTTATAGAAAGGCTCGTCCGTAAAAGCGTTCGACATCATCGATCGTAATCGCTTTAGCTTTTCTTTATAAAATCGCACCACAGAATAAGAATAAAGATGCTTTCGTTATTGCTTAGCTTAGCTGACGCGTAATAACGGACTTTATAGTATCTCACCATTGTTCTACCTAAAATTTTACCCCACGAGCCATTGACTTTTTCTAATATCTAGGAGCAAATACTACGACAAAAACATCATACTGACATGGCAGAATTAAAGGCCAAATTCCACAGCGAAGCTGAAATGGTCACTACTAAGAATACGATCGACGATAGGCAATTTGAAAAACTCAGATGTGAAAAGAGACTGCTAGAAGACAAGTATAGATGTTTGAAGGAGAAATACCTTAGGTAAAATGTTTGTCGCTTTATTTAACAAACTACTTTAAGGTCCCTTTAAAACCTATAAAACAGTAATATTTATACATATTCTATAGTATTTAATGTAGCCCTTGGACGACAGAGCTCCCTAAATCACGCCGTTAATGTCGCGGTGTTGTCACACCTTATATTTCGTTTGAATTTTCAAGGATTTCAAGATTTCAAAAAATAAATTATAGAATAATTTGAATTTTATTAATTTATGCAGTGTCAATCTTTCTTGATAGCTACTTATTTAATATTAGTTTTGTGTGTAATAAGGGACAGAAATACTGATGTGATCAATAATAATTGAAAGTGTAAACTGGTAGTAATAATTAAATTTTCACCAGTTTAGGTGTACACATTTTAAAAAAGCTTCATTGCATTATAAAGCCCAACACACAATAAATATTTTCAAATGGCAGGCATTAGTCAGTCAGTCATAGAGATCAGTTTTAAAAAAACCTCAGGCTGAATGTATAGTTTTGATATTTACTCCGGGATAATTGGAACGATTTTCATAATTATTTTACCATTTTATTCAGAATGATGCATAATCTACAAGTTTGTTTTTTTATGCTCTGCTGTTTTGGTGTTAATATTTATGTACCAAGGCATGTACTGTAAAACAGGATTACTTTATTGGGATCCGGGGTAACTTTGGCATATACCTCATTATGATACGTTTTCTAGTTTGTTTAATTAGGGGATTCTCTTCTGTTGCGAACACTTTAATAAGCTGAGCGACTACCTCTTTAATGTGGTCACTGGGTGACTCATCATCGTTCGTTCGGCAGTTTGCTGATTCATTTTATGTTTATGTTATAAAAACGGATAAGAGGGAAGTTTTTTGAAAAAAAAAAGATGTTATGACAGTCGGAGATATACTTTTGTACCGTTTACAGTAATTAATAAATAAAAGTCGTTTTTAGTGAAATATGCGTTTATTAAAAAAATAATAGTTGATTACATTTGTCATTGTACGCTTTTTTTATTATTTTTTTAACCTTCAGGTTGTTTAACAAGTACAAAAATTAAGTCACAATGCCACAATCTGCCCCCAGTCTAGGTTAGGTTAGGTTAGGTAAGAGTGGCAGACCCTTGGTTCTGACCAAACAGTCTCACGTAGTCCTGATTAGGTCCGTTGTGATACCACACGTGTTCCGTAGAACCCACCTTCATCAGATCACTGATGGTTTATGCGACGTAACCGCGAAAGGATTTTAACAACTCATTCAAACCAGCCACTACTGTTCAGAAATCTGCTCAGCCGTCCAAGTTGTAAGTTGCTTAGTTCCTCCAGGCTATCGAAAGATGATTCACCCAGAGTAGTGAACCTCCTTCTTGCGAGGCCAGGGCATTCACACAGAAAATGTTGAATACTTTCTTCCTCTTCCTCATCTCTGCAACTTCTGCAGAAGTCGTTAGTGGGTATTTGCATACGTTCGGCATGTCTACCGAAGAGGCAATGTCCGGTAACAACCGCAGTAATATTTCTCACGTCTTTTCGACTGTGTCTCAATAGCTCTGCGGTTCTCTTTTTATCGAATGTGGGCCACAGTTGCCTGGATGTACTACAGGTTGTCAACCCTGTCCATCTGTTCTGTGCAAGCTGCTTGGCCGTGTAGTCAATCTCCTCTTTGACCAATCCCAGTCTAAGTTTTACTTTTTTTAGAGCAATATGCAATACCATGCAGTATCTTATTTGAAATGTGCTATGCGAAAATAGCAAAAAAACGAGCAAAAAAATAAAACTCAACATACACGCTGAAGCACTGCTTTTAGTAGTGATAATGCCTATAAGCTTACAGTTTTGTTTTCTTATTCTAGGTTAAAAACTGAAGTGAAGCTATCTTTAGAAAAACGAAACAAAAAAAAAGAGCAGCACAGTACAAACACCACTGCCACTAACACTACAGGGTCAGAGACTGAACAAAGCCATTCAAATAACAAGGACAGGTATGTCCGTTTAAAGGTTGGAGACAATGACGTTTCTTGAACGGCAGTACAGTTTTGCATTGTCTTTGTTTGTTTTGAATCACTAAGTTTCAACTGGTAAGCATTTCCAGTCGTCTTCAGGTGAAGTGAAAGTATTCACCTGAAGACGACTGGAGATGCTTACCAGTTGAAACGTAGTAATTCAAAACAAATAAAGACAAGGCAAGTCCGAAACTACTGCCATTCAAGGACAGGTATTATACAGACCATGTTTCAATCAATTAAAATAGACTTATTATTTCATGTTTACGCCGCGCCTATAACTGTTTATTGAAGACATTCTATCCTATGACATATCTATGAACGCTTATTTATAAAATAAAAATAAAATCTTGACACTAAATCAATATTACTTTAAAGACTTGATACTGTATTACAATTTAGTTGTGCGGTCACGTAAGACTTAAAAATATTTAAATTTCATCAATATTTTAACCAACACCTCAATTATCCTTCGAGACTAATTTTTAAGAGTCATGGTGTATTTTTGATTCTCAGCTCTAAACTAATGATCGTCCTTGAAAAGAGAAACGTTACCAGGTTTTATACAGTGTTTCCACAGATTGACTTCCGAAAAAGGATAACTTTTTTATTTGTGGGTTTAAGAAAAAAAGTTATTATTCATTAAAACTCCTGCTTGTGCTCAAACTGCCCAAAAGCACATTATTTTTTTAATTTTATATAACGGATGTTCAGAATTTAGAAAAATATGAAAAAAAGTCTAAGAACATAGTACTTTTATGTGTAAAGATACGATAAAAAGTAATTAGTAAAAGTTGTGGTTAAAAAGCTACACCTCAATACCAAAATTTGACTCATTGCCTAAATGTACAGGGATTGGCAAAACACCCAATAATGATTTCCGTTAAATTAACTTACATTGTTGTAAATAAATTAAAACAACTATTTGTCTTTAAACGGTATTACTATTTAAAACGTTTAGTATACGAGGAATTGTCGAAAATTCTAAAAGAAGGTACAAAAGTAGTAAAAGGTGTAGTAATAAAAGTTTGTCGACTGTTCTTTTACCAAACATCCTCTCTATCCGAAGAAACCAACTTCCGATTTACCATGTTAAACCAAAAAATCCTCGAGTGAACCGGTTTTAACGGTTTAACATGTTAAACCCGAAGCTATAACTTTTAGATAGAGAATAAAAAATTAAGATAGAGAGGTGAAAACCATTTTTCTCTAAGATGGAACCGTTCCACTGTTAAAGCCTGTCAAAGTCTGAAAATGCCATATTTTAAACGTCTCTCAAAACTATTGAATTTAAACATATGACATTGACAGAATAAGCGTAGAGTTTTGTGGGGAATTAGAAAATAATACAATATTATAGGGTGTTCCATTAAAAAAAAAGTTATATTCGCCACATTTTTTTGGACCACCTCGTATACTCCAGCATAATTTTAAAATGTGCGCCTCAATGGTCTCTACAACTTTTGCATTTCGAATTTTTATCTAATTTTTAAGATAAAGGCGAAAATGAACTTTACCCTATCGTTGACTTACCCTGTACCAACGAAAACCCATGCCAAAAATCCAATCTCAGGGATTTATTTAATAATGAAATGTTTAGAATGGGCTAAAAATTCTCATCAATTGCAGGACTGTAATGTTAGTATATTTTATTTCGAGTTCAGGAACTAGACTTTTTCTTTGCGCGTAAGGCGAAGCTGAACACGAAAATCTTGAAATCACGGAAAAACCAGTTTATGTATGGTTTCTAAATTTCCCCAGGACCCCACTGAATTCTCCCTCCCGAAAGATACTGGAAAGACCGCCTGCCCACATGCCCCCCTTGAAAGTCGAATCGAAGCTAACGAAAGTCGTCATTCAAGATCTTGACACTTCGATAAGTGACAATTGTTACCAAAGCGACGAGAAACCCAACCCGAACGATTCCTCTGACAGCACCAATCCTGGGAGGAGCAGGAAAAAAATATTTTCCAGGCAAGTTTCATTTTTTTTCCATTACTCAATTAATAATAATTAGCATTGTTAAAGCTTACTTAAGTTAGGGAATTCTAGAATATGGAGGAATAAATAGAACTTTAGTTAAAAAAATTAGAAGTACTACAAAAAAGCTTTCTAAAAATTGTATTTAATAAAGATTATCTTTCTTAATAATGAACATTAGACAACTTAACAATTATTATATATTATAAAATTTGCCTGCACCTACTTTCTTCTTTTTCCAGATATTCTGTAACAACATTCTGCCATCTCATAATACAATCCTTGTAAAGGCTTTACACGTTCTATAAATTTTCTTAATTTTTACAATATTAAGTTCTTCATATTATACATATATCTTCTACGAATAATCCATGTCACTCCTAAGAACCAATTCCTAAGATATATCAGGCACCGTTTGACAAACTTTTAGTGATTACTTCCCCACCAATGAATTTTTCTGTTCAATCTCAAAACATTCTCGTTTAACATTTCTCATCTTCGTCAGTTTAAGATACCCTTTATTGACCAATGGTAGTATGTTTTCTCTCCTACTTTTAAGGAAGTTCTTTATCATTTTTCTTTAATAAATAATCTACTTAGAAAGCTCTATGAGGGTGTCACTTACAATTTCCTATTATTTATTTCAACATAAGCTAGACTTCTCCTGAAGATGAACGTTTATACGTTCGAAACATGTAAAGTATATTAAAAAAGTTTTCTTATCAAATATATCTTAGTGAAGATCGACTTAAGAGTATTATTTCTGTCCATTTAATATTAAATAATTTTTGCAAATGCTTTAATTTGTGAATAATTTATATTATAGCAAGTAATATTTTTCAAAATTTTATTATATCTTCCATAACTTCCAAACACTGCGTTAATCTATACTTGAACGCTTTCGATTTAACATTTCATTTTTTTGCAATGTTAACGAACATTAAAAAAAAATATTTTCAAATTCTTATATATTTATGATTTTCAATACTAAAAAAAGTAAGATTTGCCCCAAACAACGTCTTTGGATGTCCACTGAAACCAGATGTTAATTAGAAAATAAAAAGTTGAGATAGGAACGTGAAAGCTGTTTTTTTTTCTAAGACGCGCCGTTTAGTTAATACAGCCTGTCAACGTTCCAAAAATTTTATTTTTCAAGCGCCAATATTTTAGTTAAAAGGGGCACATCCAAAAACATTGAATCCCAAAGTTTTAAGAACATATTTTCAGTAGTTCTCTTGAAAGTTTTAACGAGCGCCTGTACTGAATCAACCTGTATATAAACCCAGCTTTTTTGAAGTCGGATATGATAAAATTTAAAGAAAGAATCATTCACAATAATATTTATTACAATTCCAAAAATAGTGTTTTTGTTTATATTTTCATCGTTTCATTTCACTTTTATATTTCTTCAGTAAATTATTGTTTAAATATACATATTATTTTTTTAAATGCCCTACTTATTTTAAGAAAGGAAAAACGTTGTATTTCGGTGTAACTACATATTTTTTAGTATATCAGTGTAACTATAGTTACACTGAAATACAGGGTTCGTCAGAACAGAAACTACAATTTCGAATATCAGATTTTCGATAACTATACAGGGTTGATAGAGAAAAAGATTCCTTACGACAAATCGTTAGATATAAAATCATATTCTAAGTAAGAAGGCAACAATAGCTGTTTGTTTTTACGTGCATTTATTTTAAACAAAATCCAAAAAACTAAAAATGTTTTTTTCTGACAAACCCTGTATAGTAAATCTTCGAAATTGTAGTTTCAGCACAAGCAGACGTTTTTATAAAGAATGATTTTTTCTTTATACCTACTAATAAAAAAGTTTTTCCCCTGCCAAACTATATCCATGGACACACTGTATAAGAATATGAAAATATTTTTTTTTTGTTCGTTAATATTGCAAAAAAATTAAATGTTAAATCGAAAACGTTCCAGTATAATATACATATTATGTAAACGCAGTGTTGGGAAGTTATGGAAGATATAATAAAATTTTGAAAAATATTACTTGCTATATAAATTATTCACAAATTAAAGCATTTGCAAAAATTATTTAAAATTAAATGGACAGAAATAATACTCTAAGTCGACCTTCACTAAGATATATTTGATAAGAAAACTTTTTTCATATACTTTACATGTTTCGAACGTATAAACGTTCATCTTCAGGAGAAGCCTAGCTTATGTTGAAATAAATAATAGAAAATTGTAAGTGATAGACACCCTCATAGAGCTGTATAAGGAGATTATTTATGAAAGAAAAGTGATAAAGAACTTCCATAGAAGTAGGGGAGAAAATATACTACCAAGTCCTGGAGATAAATGTGGGAGTTTGGTAAATAAAGGGTACTTTAAACTGACGAATTTAAGAAATGCTAAATGAGAATGTTTTGAGATTAAACAGAAAAATTCATTGGTTATCACTTAAAGTTTGCCAAACGGTGGAAAATTGGAGGAATATCAGCTGGTAGGACAGTTGTACTATGGGTTGTCGTATCATATATGTATTATGATCTTTGTTGTCGATAGTATGTGAAATAACCATAAATATATACATGATCTTTGTTGTTCTGAGATATCTTAGGAATTGGTTCTTAGGAGTGACATGGATTATTCGTAGAATATATATGTATAATATGAAGAACTTAATATTGGAAAAATTAAGAAAATTTGTAGAACGTGTGAAGGCTTTATAAGGATTGTATCATGAGATGGCAGAATGTTGTTACAGAATATCTTCTCTCAACGTTTTTTCCTTTCTTCAGAACACAGTGTACAACCAACTCCCCACATTTACTACTTATTTTAGGTTTTATGGATATGTGATTTTAATGACTTGACATACAGCATTATAATGTGTATAATAGGGCTTGTTTTTCTTATTCAGAAAATATAAACTTTTGAACATTGTCAAGTTTTATATTTATGGGTAGAATAAATTAGGTAACACTCGTAAATGCTTTAATTACTATACCTTAGTACTTTTTCTCTTTTCCTGGTCCGTCTATTTCACAAAGTAAAAGGTTGCGCCCCCTCCTTGGGGTCCCAATTTTTTTTTACATGATAAAAGCGAGGCCCATAAAAAATCTTTGAGGACATATTTTTGGATTTTAAATTTTTTTTATTCTCATAGCCGCTATAATAAACAGCGTTCCATTTAAAATCCCCACCCTTTATACAAAAATTATCTTAATCATAAACTTGTTTTGTTGCTAATTCTATAAGTTCAATTTGCTAAAGTCAAGTATTTATAATAATTATAAAGTTATCCAACGTTCATATTTTTTTCTGAAATTTTTTTAAAAGTCTATTCTTCTTAAACTTTTAATCAAATATTCTAACGAAAATTCAATTTAATGACTGTCAAAAATAATTGCTAAGCATATCACATGTTTAACTTTTAAAATGTTACTATTATCGCTTTTTTTAATACTATTCATATTTTGTGCAATATTTTTACGTTTAAAGTTAAAAAAAAAAATTTTATTTTGTCAAAATTGATTGTTAATAAATTATTATGAAACCAATTTTTTATAATTTTTAAATCTTCTTTAATTTGAGTATTTAAGTTGCCCCATATTGTATCGGTACAAGACTCTGAATTTTTCAATTACAATTTATACTAAATAAATCATTAATATAAATATTAAAAAATAGTGATCCTAAAATTGTGCCTTGAGGAACACCATATTTAAATATTTTTCCCTAAACAGTACGCCTGGGTTCGATTTTTTGTTTACGCAATTTTAACATAATTATTAAATAACTTAATCATGGGCTTATAATAAAAATGTAGTAGGTAGTTGCAAACCTTTTAAAACTTTTTAATTATACGAGTTGGTTTAGATATCTATTAGTAATTAATATTACTTAATAATATAGTATTATTATAAAATTAATTGTATTTTACCTAAGTTATTTAATACTGATTATTTTGCAGATTAAAAAGCTCATCTACTTCTAGAATTAATGTTAATGCCAAATCTAAAAAAGGTCAACAGAGGTCTTGCTCTCCAGTTGAAAATCTAAGAAAACAGTTACAAAAATTAGAAGATTTAGAAGATCAGTTTCCACAAAATTCGCAAAGTGATACTTACCATTTAAGGTATTTATTTAAGTAACTTCCGATAAATATTTATTGCCACAAGAAAAACAAATACAAAATCCAAATCCGTATTTAAAAAAAAAATTTACGATCAGTTATAACAAATTACATTAATTAAGTTGTTAACGCCATTTCCTAAAGAAGAAGACAAGAATAGCAATCTTTTATTTAAGGATTTTTTTCTAAAATTAAGACCTTTGGAGTTATTAACGGAATCAAAAACAATTCGGCAATGCAGTTGGTGTAATTTCTTGTTCTTGTCTTACCATTTCTTGTGATTGTCTGGTTCTTGTTGCAAGTTGGAAACAAGATAACAAAAATGTTAAAAGTAAGAACAAAATTTCTTGGCGCAAGAAATAAGAGTTCTTGTTTTGTACCAATAAAATTATTATGAAACAAATAAATAATAAAAACGTGCTCGAGTTTTTTTTTTTAATTAATATAAAAACAAAAAATATTTATTCAAAAAAATAATAATAAAATAAATACAGGGTGGTGAAACTAGGATCGGTAAATTTTTTTTATGCTGTTGTAAAATTTTTTATGACTATGATTGTGGTGAGTGAGGGAGAGGTCGAGGCAAAGGTCGAGACAAAAGCCGAAGAATCTAGCAAGACATAGGATATTTTTTCTTTCATATCAATGAATATTCTCGAGTTTATTTTGAACCCTAACCTTAATCTTAACCCTAACCTTAATCCTAATCTTAACCTTAGCCCTAACTCTAACGTTAACCACATACATACACTATATTGCCAATACAAGCAGCCGCACGAAACAAGAATACACCCATCGTGCGATTCAAAATAACCGGAGTTGGGGGCCGTGGCGCTTGCGCAGTAGGGAAAAAATTAGGCAACCCACACGATTTCTAACAGAACCCAAGGTCTCTTGAACAAAACCGGCTAGCCGTTATATTCTTATTAGTCGCCATCTTTTGTTTCGTTCATTCGTGTGTTGTTATAATTTCCAAGTTTTGGGTGTTAATATTTACAAAACTTTACTTTGGACATTTTTTTTTGTTAGTTTGTAAGTTATAGTCGTTTCCAGCTTTTTTTACGTTGTATTCGTTCGGATGTTCCGTGTGTGATTGTGGATATGATTTTTAAGTTTTGGGTGCGAATTTAGGTATAAAACTTTACCAGACATTTTGTTATTGTTAGCGACTTGTGTCTCAAGATGGGTAGAAAAAAGTGCATGATCCTTTTTTGTACGAATCGCGGTTTAATACCAGGAATAAGGTATTTTAGGTATGTAAAATATTGGTTACTTAGTTTTATTTGACCATAAACTGTACACACCCGAACTAAACGGGTGGATTTAAATAAAAGCTTGTAAAAATATTTTGAAAGTCGGCCCTGTCAAATGTTTACATCAAGAAGAAAATTTCCGATCTGCGCAAACTCGACGGCCCCTGATCATTTGCATACAGGGTGTCATCATTGAATTATGGTATTAGTAATATAGTGTATGTATATATGTGACGTTAGCTCTACCCTTAACCGGAACCTTAACCCCAACCTTCACCATAACCTAAGGGCACGACAGCAACTGCCAAATCGGCCCTGCCGACCGTTATAAATATAATAAAACCAGTTTTAAGTCGAGGGAATCTCCAAAAACGCAATATACAATTCGTGGGAATTCCCAAAAAAAGCAAGAACAGAAGTCTTGCAAGAAGACAAGAAATTCTTAACTTCTTGTTTCGCTTAGCAAGACAAAATAATAAGTTGCTGAGCAAGACAAGAAATCTTGTTTTGAGCATCGTTAAATCCGATCAACTTTGTAGAAATTATAGTTTACAAGATACCAAAGAGGGTAATTAATGGTAACCACCCTGTATAAGTGTATAATTACTTATTATTTTTTTATTATTAATCTGGTGTTAGATAATTTTTCCTATTTTTTATTTACTCAGATATCCATTTTCTGATGGCCAGAAATTCGAAGGGAGCTCAGAACTGGAATTCTTCCGACACAGGATTCATTTAGAGAGAGATTCGATCAAAAGAGCGAAAGAAAGTCTGAGGAGCCAAAAGGCGTTGTTTCAACAGAGGCAAAAGGAACTGAAATTAAAACACGGGTCGATGGCGAGACATACTTTGCAACAACTCTGTCAAGTAAGTGATACTTTTTCACGAGTAGGAAATTAGATCTTTTTGTGCACCGATGTTATGGTTTCATGTTTTATTTTTACCCATATAGAATTAAAAATAAGCTAGAATCTCGGACTCATTACCATAGACAAAGTAATTCATTAATAAAGAAGCTATTCTTGCGTGTATAAAATAGTGTACATATTGTTGATTTGTTTTTACTTGTAAAATATTGTTTCCGAACTTAATTTTTACACACTTCAAACTGCCGTGCCATTTTATCACAATACAGGGTGTTACAAATTCGACATACCAGCATTGGAATCTCGGAAACCATAAGAGTTAAAGAAACGGTTAAATGGGGGCAAAGTTGTGCAATTCGGTGCTGATTATAATGCCGCTTTAAAAGTTTTCAAATTCCGAATACTTCCGATTTTATTCGAAAAAAACCTTTTTCCTGATCTCATTTGACTAGCTATTTAAAAATAAATGACACTTTGTCATTGCCACTTTTTCTCCTCTACAAAATGACGTTACTAAACTAAATATCCACCGTTTCGTCTCCGAGCGACCATCACCAACTTTACTTTTTTAAATACGGACCTGGATTTTTTTTAAACCGATTTTTAAACCCTCCTACCCTCAAAATGTAATGGCGATATTACTTTCTCATAATGATGAATTGTCCTTGCCTATTTTTTTAAATTCATATTTTTTACAATTCTTGTCAGTCCGGTCCTGGCAACGAATTACAATATTATTTAAAAACTTTATTTTATTTAAAACATTTATACATAAGTAATATAATTTATTTTATAAGAATTTTCCAATAATTCTAAATTTACTAATTATAAATCCTAATTTTCTAAATGTCCAAAGAGATTGCCGTTGTGCTCAATACAAAGATCGATTTTTCTTCCAATTTTGGCGACAGCCCTTTCAACCGATCTTCTCCTTATCCTACCAAATGCAACCTGTATGTTAATATACCTAACATGAACTTTAGACAAACTTTTTCATGAAATTTATTTGTAAAGGTTTTAAATAAAATAAAGTTTTTAATTAATACTGTAATTCGTTGCCAGGACTGGACTGACAAGAAGTGTAAAAAATATGAATTAAAAAAAATAAGCAAGGTCAATTCATCATTATGAGAAAGTAATATCGCCATTATATTTTGAGGGTAGAAGGGTTTAAAAATCGGTTTAAAAAAATCCAGGTCCGTATTTAAAAAAGTAAAGTTGGTGATGGCCGCTCGGGGACGAAACGGTGGATCTTTAGTTTAGTAACGTCATTTTGTAGAGGAGAAAAAGTGGCAATGACAAAGTGTCATTTATTTTTAAATAGCTAGTCAAATGAGCTCAGGAGAAAATAAAAACGATTTTGCAAACTTTCGGTTTTTTTCGAATAAAATCGGAAGTATTCGGAATTTGAAAACTTTTAAAGCGGCATTATAATTAGCACCGAATTGAACAACTTTGCCCCCATTTAACCGTTCCTCTAACTCTTATGGTTTCCGAGATTCCAATGCTGGTATGTCGAATTTGTAACACCCTGTATACCAGATAGCCCGCTCTCAACGCAGAATTACATTACATCTAAACACTCAAATTTTTAATATTTTTCAAAAACATTGTTATACGAAGGCATTAGATCTATAATTTAAAATTATTTTAAATTATACATGGTGTCACAAATAGTTAGGGCATATCCAACATACTTTTTTTAATGAACCATCATATATATTATATGATTTTATAATTCCCACCAATTCTTTACTTTATTCATGATCCAATAGGTGAACGAGTTTTGGAAAATTGGCTTTCAGTTGCTGCCATTGGGTATGTGCGGAAATTTTGCTATAATTTAAAAGATATATTAAGTTACGGTTTTTAATTTGTTTTTCTCTGTTCAATTATTTATTAATTTAGCATACAAATTATAAAGAAATATTCACGAGAGAACTCGTTTTTCGACATTTGACATCCAGATATATGACCTCGGTCGGCTGATTAGGACTTTCAAAATTTCCCCAGATTTTGACAGAGACGTATTCAGCCAATGTTTGAATCATAAACGAATCATGATATTCTGTTTTAGACTATAAATAACAATTAATTATGGATCATAACTATTGTTTGCCTAGTACCGCAGCTGATGCCATTGCTGAGAAGGTATTTTTAAACAGTTTCAATTTATTTTTACAATCATTTCTTGCATTTACTCATATAATGCATTTGAACCTGCTTTTTAGAAGGCGCCTTTTTGTCGTAGGGGTATAGGTTCTCCACTTTGGAACTAAGGGTCGCGGTATCGAACCCCGCTTCGGACAGAACTTTTTTTTTATTTTATTTTTTTTGTTTTTCAGTAATTATTTATTTTTTTAAATCGATTTCAACTAAAAAAAATGCAAGACAATTATTAACCTTAAATTAAAAAAAAAATATTTCGCAATTATTATGAATGTCCCACTTTTAATTGAAACAAGCTTATATTTTCGGTATATCTGAATTAAATGTTTTGAATTTTAGTGTGGTTTCGTGTGATCTTAGGCTATTGCTAAAAATTTTAGTACGGATTTATATAGGTTGTAAAATAATAAATAACCTTTAGCGATTATTAGTTTTCATTTTCGTACAACTAAAAGTTTCGGTATTTAACAAATTCTGAAGTTTCTATCTTATTATTGTGGTCTGTTAAACTGTTTTTTAAAATTAATATTTCAACCTTTTTCTTGTCAATAGATTGTGTTTTTTGAGGGTGTTAGATTTAGGGGCTTAGCACGCCCGAACTACGCCTATATCAATATTAGATATATTATATAACAACACATTAGTATATAAATATTAAATTAACATTTCTATTGTACGTTTTACTCAAATAGCTTCCACGGCTTTTCCTATTTACCACTGTGTCGACCGGTAAGCATATTATCTACTATCTGTGTTATAATTACCTATTTTCAAACGAGTAAAGAAAACAAGGGATATAGGCGAATAAAAAAGAGTGTCATTTCCTAATCTGTTTTGCAACTTTTTACCTTCATCTTATTGCAATCTTGTTTAGCATGACAACAATAACTATTAGTGACTTTAGGAATATTATTTAAAGTTTAAACATACATTTTACATATTAAAAATTTGTAATTTCAAAGTTCGATCCTGTAATTTACGTCGAGTCATACCACCATAATACACTAAAATTAACTAGCATGTCATTCATATCACGTGATTGGGCCAGGATCTCGCAAGTTCTATCATGAATATTACTATAGTATCATTGCAGTCGAAATTTCGGAAAAACGCAATAAATAGGGAAAATATTGCTTCAGCGCCTCCTATCTTTTGTATCAGGAAATAACGGTTACATGTTTTTATCAAGTTTAAACAAGTTTTAAATACCCTTTCCAACAAGTCATCGTTTGCTTAACTAGATTCAGGCAATCTGAAGTTATGGGTATTTGATTTATTAAAAATATCCCCCTTCCCCCTCTTTATTTGAATAGTTAGGGAGTTAGGTGTCGAACAAATTATCTAGACAATTTATTTAAAGTTTTTAGAGCATCCAATGACAACTTACCCTAATAGTAAATTTTATGCAATACCACAAGCATTACACCCTCTTGCGGCCCACCTGGAAATTTAAAAATTATTTCATTCAATCTTCTTTTCATCGCCACTTTTATTAAAAAAATTTTTTGCCAAAGCTGTAGCGTAAGCGGTAACTGATATACGGCCGGTGGCTATCCATAATGGAACGGTATATTGAGTGTTTCTCTAATACCCAAGGAGTCACCCATTTAAATATAATTCGTCAATTCCATAACACGCTGTATAAATAAGCGTGTTTTTTTAGGAAGAAAAAGAGTTGACAGATATGGAAGTCAATTTGCATCGCACAAGAAGTCTGCTAGGTGAAAAAGTTATTAGACTACGTCACTTGGAGCAATCGTTGCACCGTGCCAATACGCAGAATGATCATAGCAAGGGGCAGGATGATGCGACTTTAAGCGACCTCTCAACTCATAGGTTAGTGAACGATTGATTGATTGATTAATTAATGCTTTTACTTGATAAAAATCTATGGTGAAAAATTAAAGCACAACTATGTTTTAAGATTTTCACTTACATTGTTACAAAAACATGACAGCTGTTTTGATAACATAGTACCTTCTTCCAGCTTCCAGTGGCGGCCCTTTAGACAATAGTTCAAATTTGGGTAGGTCTTTCACAGGATTTTATCTGAATTTTTACAGGCATAAAAACTTTCGGAAAATATTTTGCACGCTTTTTCTTTTTTGCATCCAGTGAAACACCGAGAAATCTACTTTTTCGCGCGCTAAAATCCCTTTTTTGAAGTATTGAATTAACCTGGACAAACGTCGACGTTACGTGGCTCTAGCAATAGGGAACTTGCATATGTTTTTTTTATTGCATGTTACGTTTTGTCAAAAGATACGACTTGCAAACTTTAGCTTGTTTAGCTTTCATATTATATACAATTGCATAATGTAACAAGAAGATGGGTTTGATTTACTTTTGAGTTTATTTTCTTCTTTTTAGCGTATTCAAATAAAAGCTTTTTATTAAAAAATTTTTTAAATTGTAATTTACTTATTTTTTAGTTTTCGATGGATATGTTTAGTCTGTTCATTTCAATTAATGCGTCATTTTTGCACCGTCCCTTACCTGTTAATTTACTACAATCTAGTTCTTCAATAAGGATACCTTCTAGTGATTTGACCCTACTTAAAGCCACATATGCTCGGCCAGCAGCGAAAAGCTTTGAGCCCAAATAGACGGCGACATGGTCAACAGTACTACCTTGCATTTTATATACTGGGCAAGAATATATTTGGCAACATTCGTCGTTCAGCAGTGCCGTGACTATATTTTGCCGGAAATTGCACAGATTTGGAATGAATAACGTGAGCACTATCTGTACCGAAGTCTATACGGACGGATGGTATATCAGTTTCGTACCAGACTTTAGAAAGAACTATCATAATTGAATGCGTATACAAAAAAAATCCATTTGTTGCAAAATTAATCGACCACCCTGTAGATCCTGGTTGTAAAATCAGTTCGAGTTTGTTTGGGTTTCATTGGAATTTTTTTATCAAAAAAAAAAATGTATTATCGTCGTAACTGATTCACCTTGTAAAATTTCAACTCGGTAGGATAAAAGGAAGTGATTATAATTCAGCTTGCACACACGCAAACTAACATTGCAAGTAAATAAAACCATTTAAAAATTATGGCTAGTGATATATTTGCCAATTCATTTTTTGATCAATATTTCTTTACTTATTCGTTTTATCAAAAAATCGGCCAAACACCCGTCTTTATTAAAAAATTTTGGCTTATCCAGCTAATAACTTATCAATCAAACCTTTTAAAATATGTATATAATTGCTACCCAAAGACGGGTTTTCAGCCGCTTTTTAAATATGACGAAATATTGATCAAAAAAGGCGTATGCGCTACCAGCCCTAGCCCTTAAGAATAAGTGACGCATTCGCCATTTTGTTTTTTGATCAATATGCATTTCGTTATTTTTTCCTTTTAGACAAAAATCGGTCAAATACCCATATTTAAAGTATAGTTACCTACAATTTAAAGTTAAAATAAAAATGGATAAATTTCACAAATTTTCATTTTTTGCTTTTATTAAATCATTAATCCGAATTTCTTAAGTTCAAAACTTTAGGTAATTGCTACTTAAGGACGCTTATATGGCCCCTTTTTGAATAAAGCGAAAAAGATAAGAAATATTGATCAAAAATGAAAAGGCGAATGCATCACTAGTCTTCACTCTTAATAATAAATAATTTAAAAAATAAAATTTTATGCACAATGCAGTTTTTAATTTGTTTTTTAGTGCTAGTTCGGGAATAAGCTCAACTGAATTTGCAGCCGCTGACGGAACAAACTATGCCAAAGCTATTTCGAAAAATGATTTTCAGGAGTCGTCTGAAATTATACAAAGCCTGGAAAACCTCAACTTAGAAATTCAGGAGATATGGGACGTTCTCAGAACGCAACAACAGCAAACGAGCATTGCTCAAGGTATAACAAACATATGTATGTACTGTTATTATAGTCCAATAAGCGAAATGGAATGGAAATTTCGTGGTAGTCAAATATTCGCTCCCGTATTTATTTTAGCCCAAAAATATACTTTAACTTGTTAAAGAATATAATAAAAATAATGTCAGTCTTCAATTTTCCTAGTAATTGAAGAGTTATTTAACAAAATGTATTCTTGAAATGATAAACTAGAAAATATTTACCCGACACATTTCTGTCAGTATACACCAGCAACTAAATGATTAAAAGTTTGTCAAAGCCATTTTATGTCAATGCTAAGGTTAGGGACAGGTTTTGCATAAAATTACTTATTCAATAACTGTTAAACTTATAGTTAAAAAAATATCAACATTGATATGTTGATTGATATGTGCTGATGCAAAAATTTCTTACAATATTTAAACAAAATTAATTTGTAGTCGTAGGTTATATTTTAATTAACGTTCAAGCACCCCTCCGTTAGCCGCCAAATAATATCCGAAACGATTATAAAACTCCCTTTTTACATTTCGAATTGGTAGGGCAAGATTCTATCACAAACTGCTGAAATTGAGTTTCTCAATTGGTCAAAATTTTCGTGCCGAACATTTTTATAAATTTTATTTATTATGTGTCTCTATAGACAAAAAGTCATTTAAAAAATATCTGTAACTGTTACAGCGTTCCATCATTTGAAAACAAAAGTTTTATCTACGTTCTTCGTAAACTTCCCGCAATTCTTGATATTTCTCGTTTCTTGCTTCAGGAAAACATACCGCAGCGGATTGCCAAATAACTAACCACCGACCCGTAAATTGCATGACTAATAAGACATAAGAAAAACAACATAAAGTATAGCAGGCTACGTTTTGATGACCAGGCCCGCACTTAAATTTTTTACTTCTGTATCTCGCCTATTTTAAAGTTTTTTGGAAAAAGATATTTGAAAATGTTGTTTATTTTAATGCCTTCTATACACAGCTAAAAAAAAAGTATCAACTTAGGAATCACCCTGTGTGTACAGTTCTGTTCATAAAAAATCCGTACACTTAATTTGCCATGGTGTAAATAGTTATTTTTTATTTTAAAAGTGCATGGTGGCAATTGTTGATAGACGTCTAAAAGTCAAACATTTTAAAATGCCTCGTCCTTTAACATTAGTTGAGAAGGCACAAATAGTGACAAAAATTGAAGAAGGATGGTCAATTCGTGCCCTAGCACAATTTTATGGCAGAAATAAGAGCACAATTCTAGAAATTAAAAAGCGTTGGGAGCAAGAAGGGTCCTTGAAAAGAAAGGAGGATTCCGGTCGTCCTAGAGTTACCAGTCCCGAAGAGGATGCTATGCTTCTGGAGCATTTAAGAGATCATCCCTTTGAAGTCGCGAGGGAAGCTATAAATATCACCGAATTTCCTGGCTCCCGACCTAACGCCAGTAGAAGAATTAATGAATGAGAGTTAAAAAATCGCGTTGCGACGAAAAAAATTAAATTAACAGAAGAACGAAGGCAGTCGCGGTTACTTTTTGCATTAAATTACATATATCGCGAACCTGAATATTGGAACAGGGTACTATTTACGGATGAAAAAACTTTCCAATCTACTTATAACGGACAAATTCGGGTGTATCGACCAGATGAGACAAGATTTGAAGAGCGTTATACTAGCGACCTTGCTTTTAGATATGGGCGTTTTTCTGTCAACATATGGGGTTGGATAAGTGCCCATGGGCTTGGTGTATGCTGGCGATTGGAGGGAAGATTTAATTCCGAAAATTATCTTAATGTTCTGGAGCATATTATGCTCCCATCTGTTGTGTCCATTTACCCCAATAATTATTTTATTTATCAAGACGATAATTGTCTCGTGCACACTGCAAATGCTATTAAGGGCTGGTTTCAAAATAATAATGTAGAAGTATTACCGTGCCCTTCATTCAGTCCGGATATTAATCCAATAGAAAATATGTGTAATTTCTTGCATCACAATTCTACTGAATTGTGGGAAATAATTCAAGAATGCTGGGAGGAGCTTGACCCAATTATTATAAGAAATTTGATTAACTCAATGCCTAATAGATTGGCTCAAGTAATCGAGAAACAAGGTTCAATGACCAAATATTAATTTGTATACCTACTATCTTATTGTTCTTGTTTAATATAATATTCAATTTGTTCGCATTTTTATAAAATTATTATAAATATAAAATATTAGTTACCATTCTACTTAATTTTTTTAAATTACTTCCTCTACGCCAATGATTTGCATTTATTGCATATAACCTTAAACATACGTCTCTGATAACCTCAAAGAAATAATCACAAAAGCCTGTTTCAAACTGCTTAAATAATACAAAAACTAATTATAAGGCTTGTACGGGGTTTTTATGAACAGAACTGTACCTGAACTATTTTGATTTAATATTTACTTTTTGCAAAGAACATTAGAAAAAGTATTTTCATGTTCTTATCTATTTATGATTTTTAATACTAAAAAAAATAACATTTGCCCCTTACAAGCACGTCTTTAGGAGTTTGAAGAATAAGTTTATTAAAGCAGAAAAAAAAACATTTATTTAAAATGTTACAAATAAAATTATTATTTATTCCAAAAATATTTTTAAAATTAAAGTTCAATGGGTTAGAAAACTACGTGTTACTTTAAGAAATTGTATTGCTCATATTATTTTTTTTAACCAAACTTGACCTTTCCCTTTTGTCGCACAGTGATCCCCCCTCTCGTCTACCCCGACCTCGGCTGGCCAGTGTTGGCAGGGGCAGCCAACATCCCCGCACCCCCGTCCATTCCCACCCTGGCCGATCGATTGCACAACTATAGACAGCATGTAGCCCTGGCCAATGCTCAAAGTACCGTTGTTACCCAGGCTTCACAGGTATGTCGTAATTAGTTTTCATACAATTAATGTTGTATTAGCGTTATTATTTACAAGGTGTTTTAAGTGTAAACGATTTAAAAGTAGTGATAGTCTGGATGGTTGCTCATTGATTGGATTTTTAGTAATAAACACAAAAGATGATTTTGTAAAATTTAATAATAATTTGTATACATTTAGCCACTGAATGATTATATTTAAATCATATTTTATGTTATAATAAATTTTGTAGATATTATCATCAAAATATACAACAGTGGTATCATCTGCATTTGACATTACCTTTAATTTTAAAATTGAATTAATATAAATAAGAAAATGAGGTGGACCCAGAGGAGATCCTTATGGAACTCCACATGTAATATATTTTTTGAATTTCTTATATTTCCCATTTGTACAAACTGTGTTCGATTAGATAAATAATTTTGTAACCGCGAATAAGTTATTCCCCTTATCCCAATAATACACAAGCATTTTAATGAGATTTTATGGTTAACTGTTGTGCCTTACATAAATCAAGAGACAATAAACAACATTTTTTATTTTTATCAACGTTGTATTGAATATTTGTTTTGACATCAACTTCTGTGTATCTTTATCTTTTTTTGGTAAGCTTGCACAAGATAAACAGAACCAGTGTGCGCATTTTGAACAATCTATGGAATAAGATTTCTTGCTAACTTATAATTACACTTCTTGCAATTTTGTTAGTCTTCACTCTGACATGATGAGCCGGCTTCAATTTTAGTTTTATATTAAAATTTTTTCTTTAAATTTATAAACAAAAAAGTGTTTTAGTGTAAGGTGAGGTAATTGGGTATAAAAATATAAAAGGTTGCCTTTGAAACTACATAACTTTTTTAAAAATCGAGTTACAGAGATGCGCTTTAGACAGGAAGTAATTAGTGATATTTACAATTACAACAAAATTTGTTTAATTATTTACCCAAGAATTTCATTTTAGAACGCACTTGCCCCAGGTACTGGGATAAGTGGGTTTTTAACTTATAAATCGCGTTTAAGTAATGTTATATTTAACTCGAGCAAGTGGGTTAATCTATTGCGACTTTACCAACAACAGGCTTTTTTCAGATTTAAAAAATTTCTAAAAATAAAGAGGTTTATATGTTAGAGATTTCTTCTTCTATAACTTTTTTTAAAACTACATAATACCATTTTTAAGTTTTTAGTTACTTTATAGTTTTTGCAGATTACGCACAATCTCACTTTTCAACTTCTTAAAACTTTTCACTTTGAATTTTATTAATATAAAAAATTGAAATGGGACAAGTGGGAAATAATCCCCACTTACCCTACTAACAAAAAAAGCGGGTCGTGTGGGAACTTGGACCTAAAACTAAAAATTGAAATGTTAAAAAAATACAAGAGATAACGTTAGTGATTATAACTTTGAGGATGTAAAAACTTTGCACCTAAGTTTGATATTAATACAGATAAAAATTTTAAACATTTTTGCCGTAACTTGTAACTATAGACGAAGTTTAGATACATGTGACATTAGCTGTGTTACTTTTAAAAAAAATATTAAAATTTTTTTAACAATATCTGGGGTCTATAAGAGCCCAAAACCCCATTTTATTGTAGTTTTAGTTTTTAAAAGTAATTTTTTTTTAAGTTATTACAAAAAATCCCACTTTCCCGAGATCCCCACTTACTCCACTTCACCTTATATTGTTTGAAATAAAATTAACACAAGAACGTGATATGACATATCACCATAGAGAGATCATTTACATATAACGCTATAAAATTGTATAACTCCTTGCCTAATGAATTGATCTCACTTGATAATAATACATTTAAATTAAAATATAAAAAACATCTTCAAAATTTTCAAAATGAGCAAACTCGGTAGCTTAACTTTTTTTTTCTTTTAAAATATATAAGTATCTTAACAATATTCTGCGAGTCATAACATATATTTATCGTCTTCTCCATCGTATTTGAGTGTAAGGAATTAATTTTTTCTCTTCTTCGTGCTGACTTATTTTATAAGATTGTTCATTTATTTTCTCCTTTACATGGTAATCTTCAAATACTATTTCTACATTTATCACTAGTTATGTATATTCTTCATACTTAAGCAAGCAGTGCAGGGTTCAGTTGAGTAGCCGTCTAGGCTAGACTGCGCCATGCTTTTGTTTGCATAGCCTATTCTTTGTTATATTGTTTATTTTTTTATAATAAAAGACCTTTATTATTATTATTATTATTATTATTATTATTATTATTATTATTATTATTATTATTATATTATATGCCACGGTGAAAACACAACTGGGAGACTAAAAATTAAATATTTTAATGGGCTAAATTTAAGGTTATTTGCAAAGGAGGTTCATTTTTTACTGAAACATGATATTACTTTAATACAATTAAATATCTTTAATGTTTTAGGGTGCAACAACAACATTGATTGAACGGACAAGAAATTTGAGACACTGGTTAAGACAAACCGGTATCGAAACTGGTATTGAAACTGTTCCATCTCAAACGACTCTTTAAACCCATTTCGAAAGCCTACAAAAGCAACTTACAAAAATAAAAACAATTTCATAGCTTTTTAGACGTTAAGTTCAATACAAAACTAGTCATTTGTTATAAGATTGATTTTTAATATTGGATAAAAATATAATCAAATATGGATAAAACTATGTTATTTAAAAATATGAGTAAAGCGAGGTAAAAGCTTATTTCAATCTTGCCCTGAATTCCGAGAAAAAGCAAAATAAAACTTTTTTTTAAATATTTATATAATACTTTTGCAGATTTAATTTTACAGATTCAATTTTATTCATTTTACATTGTTGTAATAATAAATGGATGATTAACAGGACTATAGAAGGTGTTATGGTTGGTATTATTATTAGCTTATATCTTCGGATATTATGGAAAAGTAGAGGGAATTAAGTATTTTCCTTAATTTCCTATTTTTTTAAGAGTAACAATGAAATACAATAAGTTTAAAAAGAAAAATTTAAAAAAAAAATCAAAAAGTACTTACCGATTTAAACATTTTTCGCGACTTATGGTAACAGCAAGTTATATAATGGTTATATAAAGGTAATAAAAGTATACAAGAAGGTTATAAGGGGTTTATTAGATTACAATATTACAAGTATATAATAAGGCTTCCATCACTATTTTATAAAACTTGTAGTAACGTGTTTATAATGAATTGATATAAGGTTTGCCGCAACCTCATTTATACCTTACAGAATATCCGTAGTTATGTAGAAGTGATGGTTATCACCTTTATAAAAACTGGAAGATGGTTGTGTTGGCTATAATGTATTATAAAACTCTAGATAATATTATCAGTAATCACGGGTTCTTCTATATAACTTCTCAAACAACAAAAATTACTCCTATAAACCTTTATATAAATTTTTTGTTTATAAAATAGCCGTCTCCCATAATAGTATAAAAACCTAACCTAAAAGTTTTTTACTTTTTTAGTATGTTATAATAAATAAACACAGCTCTTCATTTCGCTGCAAAATTAAAAAAACGTACTAAAATATTAAATCCTGTGTCATCAAACTCCTAAACGACGATTAGTAGATATAACGACGGTTGCATATCTAAAAGTTATATACCGTTACTATTCGTTATATAAGGTCACCATGGGTGATATCAGACTTACTATCCGACATTACTACATTGATTCCGCCATGATTTATGACCTAAATTTATCATATTAGGAACGATTTGTTATAAATCTTCCTAAAAAATGTTACCTGAAATTAATTATTATTGGGTATTTAAGGGGCCCCTGTATCTGCGCCCTCCATTTTTATTTTTTAATTTACTACTAATTTACATGTGGAAACAGAAATAGACGTAATAATAAATAAAATGTATCTAAGAGAAATAAACTCCTTTACTGACAAGTGACAGATAGACGCGATTATTTAAGATGTTATATAGTGGTTACCACAAAATTTCTGTTACTCTGGTTACATAACTTAAATTTATATAGCGTTACTAAAAAATGTTTTTGCAACCTTTATAAACGCATAATTTATGCTTTTTAAGTAGTTTATGGTAACGGAAATATTTATGTTACTAATTATATTGGTTAGGTATATATCATTTATTGGGTATCTAACTACGTCATTACAAATATTAAATGTACAATTCTGAAATGTTCCCTGAAAGTTGCTTCTATTATTAGAACTAATTTTTTCTTTTGTGTGGCTGCTGCTTGTATTCAGTACTAGAGTCTGTCTCTTCTGATGGCATCCGCGCCATTTAATTCTTCGTCCCAACCTACGTGCCTCTTTAAATTATTCATAGTTGCTCCTGCAATGGCTAGGGCAGTAGCAGAAGTGCGACAAAGACAATTTCGTTGTGATCTCCTGGCAAAACATTTCTCCGTGCAAGTCACTTTAGATATATTTTATATTCTGTTTGATACAGAGCCTCACTTTTAGAAGGAAATAATGATTGTCTTGCTTTTTCAGCGTTTTTCAATATATCAACCATCGAAATACGTAAAAACGATCGCCGAATTGGTGTAAAAGATCCTTTTGTAATATAAAGCGATTGACGACAAATATCAGTTTATTAACAAATAACATAGTAACAACCAAAACTGATTGACTGTCAATGCAAATACGTATACCGAGAAGAATACATTTAATTTAATTTATAAATTGAAAAAGTTGTATGCCTCCGCTGGGAATCGAACCCAGAACTTAATCGAAAAGTTCTGTGTGTTTATTTTTTTTAAATAAAAATAAACACACAAAAAAATATTTATTTGGGGCCGAGACTTTGTGTCTTTTTTTCTTACAAATTTGGTATCAGGTCTCTTTGAGTAAAAATGGACGAATTCTTCCAATTTCAATGAAAGTTAGTAAAAAATCAATTTTTTAAAATCGTACTAAACATAAGCTTTTACTTCGCTTTATATTAATTTTTATTTTTTAAATTTAATTAGTTGCACTCAAATATTATACTCTGACGGCTATACACGTTTAGATATTTACTTGGATGATATAATTGTGTCATTGAATAGTTGAAAAATAATCGGCCAATTAAAATTCATTTGCAACGTGACCCGCTAAGTTTGTTGATGACAATGGCTTTTCTTTTGTCAGTTTGACATGTACGACAGAACTGTGCAATCGTCGTAAGTAAAATATATTGTGGTGTACAGGACGCCCTACAACAGTAGTTTGTACAACAAGAGTGGATATGATGTCCATATCGCACCACGACGAAGTGCTTAAATTTCCAAGGGCGATATGGACAATCCACTCGAGTTGTAGAGTTATTTTTTCTACGATCCAACTTATGAACCTTATATTAAAAAAGCTATTTTGTAGATTCAAATATAGATCGCGCTGCAGTAGCACACTGGGGTGCCGTACTATCCATTATCCGTAATACAATGCCGTGTTTAAAAAATAAAGAGGTATAGTTTAGTGTCCGTATAAGTAAAATAGAAAGTGGGCTATTGCAGCGCGATTTATATTTGAATCTACAAACCCGTAGAAAAAGTAAAGGGTTACGCAAAAACGTTTCCTATACTAGATGTGTTGGCCTACCATACTTGGTTTATTGTTAGTTCTATGTTTTCACGTCTGATAGCTATATTTTGCATTGAGTTGATTCCTACAGATGGCGATGCTAGGTTTTTATCATATATTTATTCTTAAATTAATCTTGAAAGCATATTTTCGCTGTATTAGGAATTGCTTACAGGTTTTGGCTTTCTGTTGAGTCCTAACAAGGACGAATCAGCCTGTCATTGTCTACCTGTGCCCCAGGGAACCCATTACCTTTGGCGTCCCTGTGTACTTTAATGCAAAAGATAGATGCACTACTTTGGCCGCCTGCCGCAAAAAACTTTTTTTCTATAGTGTCTCCTGTTCAATAATAATTCTAACCAACCCTACATTTTTACCCGTAGAGGTAAAAATTATGCCAATTAAGGTTTTTTACCTATGCCGATTTCGCAGACCCTGTAATATTTGTCAGCCTAAGAAACTGACTGAGTCTTGGTTGATTACTTTGCCCATTAAAGTTTTCATAGCACTTGGTATTTTCTATTTTAGCATCTTTACGTAAATATTTCTGAGGTTAATGACATACTCCCCATTTCGTTTTTTGATTAATATTTCGTTTTATTCAAAAATTGGTTCAATACACGTCTCTGTAGCACAATAATTACCTATAATGGTAGCGATTTACACCTCAATTTTTTTTTTAATTTTGAATTTATTAGTTTGGCAAACAACATTTTTTAACTCAAAACTGTAGAAAATATTGGTACCGAAAGACGGGTATTTGGTCGCATTCACATTAAAACAAATAAGAACCAAATATTAATCAGGAAATTAAATGTTATAAAGAAAAATTCAAATAACCATCGCCAAAAGAGTAAAATTGGAGTATATTTCAAATACTTTTGTAATTTAAACCAAACACAAAACATATTTTGTAATTTTACGTTTTAAACGACAACAATAAAATAAAACGGAAAACAACCATTTTTAACAATTTAAGCTGGTATATGCTTGCAAATGAACGGTAAAAATATAGGCTAATAAAATAAACGTAAAGTGGTATTAATAGAGTTATCTTTTGAAGACTTTAACTCGCTTGTTATGGTTCTCCTAGAGTGGTTTCAAATTAAGTCCGCCATTGTTTGCCAGTTCAAGTTTAATTCTATATTAGGGTCATTATTTGCAGACGGGATAAAAAGAGAGATACCAAAAAGTTTATTAAAATGTGTAAAAAAGTGTAATATCAAAATTTGTATGATTCAATTTCTATTCCTTACTGCAATAAGTGGCCACGAATTAAAAAAATAGTTTTGTGTTTTATGTATAAATATTTACCTATTTTGTCCACGAAGTAGGGAGTATTAATTAATTTACTAACGTTTTGATCATAATATCTAATTTTGCAATAAAATACATCACCTCTCCTTGAGAGCTTGCAGCATACTGGAAGGGATGCGTCATGATACAACTACAAGAAATATGATACCGCGCAGGTTTTCGTGACGTCACTTGTGCTAGAAACCGTCATTATTGCGATATTCTGCGTTATTTAAGTTAGAGTTTAAATTGTATTTAAAATTTTGGTCGAAACGAATTCCTAAATACTTTAATTTTCCTTCCAACATAATCACATCTACAAGTTTGAGTTAAAAGAAAGTTAAGTATGTTTCAAGATCTAAGTCACAGTTGAAATTCTAAGGCTAATATGATTTGAAATAAATTTATTAAGAATTTCATATAAAATTGCCTTTTAATAACGTAAACTACGCTTTGCCGTGTAATTTAATTCAAAAATTCGTCACAATGTGACGTCACGATCCACTGCGCACTCTGTTGATATCATACCTTGTATAGTTGTATCATGGGATGCGTTAATACACGTGGTAGACTGACGATGTGGCTAGATATATATTTAAAATTACAATTTCTATGTGTTTATGGAGTGGACATGGAAAATGGTTACAGCCCTAAATAAGCAGAGTGTTAATGAAAATGTTATGTAAAGATCCTTTTCTACAGTGCGTTCTTGTATATTTGTGCACTAAATATACTGTAGAGAGCAGACTTTTGGGTCTTAATATAGCAGTTTTTAGAGAAAAGTCCTTAAATAGGCATTACCACAGAATATATATTCTGTGGCATTACTGATAAATAGGAATTTGTTTAAATTTACGTCACACCAAGTTTTGTAAAAATATTGTTAAGTTTTTGATAAACTTTATGGTTATATCTTTTTATCCCATATATAAAGAACGACCCATCATACAATCTTTATGTAAGTATATTTTCGTAAAAAAAAATTAATCTATTATAACATTGTGAACTGGACACAGTAAAAGTTTTCATTGGACAACCCAGTATACGAACAGTTATGTCATATTATAAATTAAGTCAATCGGCCCTAACGCTGACTTTTTAATCTTAAAGGCGCTTCAGTGATCTAGTTGAATGTAAGTGTTTCTTTTCCAGCATTAGCACAAAACTAAATAATACTATCTTAAGGTTTATAACCATAAACTAACTAAACCCAGACATCGGACCTAAATGGGTTAAAGTGAGGCTCAAGGCCGCCGACGTAAATGCCGAAAAGCGTAGTGACTTTAGACGGATATTCCCGTTCGCTAAATGTTTATTACAGGCAACGTTTGGCGTAACCCATTACAGATTTGGACGTTGTGCAAAATTATGAGCGGTAACATTTTTGCATTGGATCGTTTCTCTTGGTTTAGTTTCTCTATGATATTACCAGTAGTAATTGGGTTAAATACCTATCTTTAGTGGCAGCTCTTCAGTCTTTTAGCCAATGACCTTCTAATGTAACTTACTATTTTTTAATAGTGAGGTCTTTTTTCCTTTTATCGAAAAATCGGCCAAATAATATAAAGTTAAACAAATTTCACTTTTTATTTTTATTAATTTATTAATAAAAATGTCTTATATAATGAATTGGTCTGGTCACATTCACAAATCCATTCAAATAGACTTTTAAACTTAGGTCTATTTGAATGGATTTGTGAATGTGACCAGACCAATTCATTATACTGTTCAATATCACAGCCAAGGGGGGCTGCAGCTAATTACAACTTAATTTTTCATCCCGCACTAGTTTATCCATTAGTCCCCTAAAGGCAATACTATCTGCCCTCAATGGGTCTTATTCGGGAACCCACCAGTGTCATACTGCATTCTTACCTCTAAAAAAACCGGGTCACCTGCGGCCGAATGCGACAGCTCTACCATTGAGCTGCCCTACCATAGGTGATACCTAAGTTTCGATTGACCTCCTTGTAAAGTTGACCACGAGCTGCCACTGACAACCCCTTTAAGGCACCTAAAGATTGCGTTATTTAAAAATTATACTAGCTATGATTTAAACCATACGAGCTGCAGACATTTTTACAGCTATAATTTCAATAAACTTCATATTTTGTGAGATCTTCTACTTTAAAAAATTCGAAAAAAAAGAGTTGTCGGCGTCGATCTCTGGATAGGTCAGAGCTACTATATTAGATGTGAAGCTTACTAAAATTGTACAAGTAAAAATGTCACTAGTTCTTCTTCTACTACAAGAAAACATTATTTAGATATGAATGTTGTTTAACCACCTATTCAACTGGGTCATATAGTTAAACATACTATACAATTTCTGTCAGGGACTGATCCAGTACCGGAAAGAGTAATGAATGAATGACAAAATAAAATGTATTATTATCTTTGCATTATAATTCATAAATGTTGCCTCTCTATTATATAGTGGCGCTCTATTATATAGTCCGACCAAGAACAGAAAGGGACAGTCACGTGTTGGATGATGCGCGAATTTGTGACGTTAAGGTCAGTAGCGAGAATATTAGGACTTGAACAAATTACTAACGATTTCAATATAGAGAATTTTGTTTGTCAAAAATAAAAGAATGATATGTAAATCAGTATATTTCTTACAAAATTATTCCGACGCCATTTAATGTACCTTTCTGATTTTGGTCCGACTCTACATCAGAAGCGTCGAAAAAAAATCAGCTTTTCTAATGGCACGGCCATTCGTATGAATCTGCTAGGATTACGGATAAAATAAATAAGGCAACACTGCGGTACACGCATTCTTAGGTTGACATTGAGATTTAAGTTTTATTTAGTCGTTTATTTAAAAACATGTTTAAATATCTATTATACGCACACCACGCCGATTTTGATGATTACGAATCCAGAAACGAAATTTGTCGGAAAAGCTTAGTTTTCGAGATATTTCCTTTTTAAGTTACGATTTTTCACGGGTTTGTTTACATCGCGTTGGCTAAGGATTTTTACCATTTTTCAGTCAACTCTCATTACATTTGACGTAACACAAGATATGTACTAAGTTAAAGTGTTCATATATCAGCGAAAATAAACACATTTCACACGCGCATGTTCCTTCGTGAAGCTAGAATTTTCCACTATTTTCACATCAACTTTCCTTCTTTAATTTAAGTTAAATTGGATCTTAACGGTAAATAGGTATTTGCCAATATAATAAATTGGGTAAAATTAATCTTTTAGAATAGAATAAACTTCTAAAAAACCCAAACCTAAAGATGGAAATGAAGGAGCGTCATTGAAAAACAAGAAAAGGAACAAACCTGAAGACGACTGGAGATGCTTACCAGTTGAAACGTAGTGATTATAAACAAATAAAGACACTGCAAGTCCAAAACTCTACTGCCGTTCAAGAAAAGGAAAATTACGATTCATTCAAATGTAAAAAGTTTCGCACACAATAATACCAACAAAAAATCTAAAACTTACCCTAACCTCGTTGACCAATCAACATCATTCACTGTCAAAAAGTAGTTTGAATGTGGAAATAATGGAAAATCCTAGTTTCAAGAAGGAAAATGCGCCTTTTCCCTGTGAAATGGGTTTGTTTTCGCTGCTGTCTAATATAATTTCAAAAATTGTTACCTCTGCCTCTCACGTCGCACAACCCGCTGCCCCCTATATAAAAATGATGAGTCAGTGACAGAAATTTTGTACTTATAATATATGTGAAAAATCCTCAATATTTAAGTATTTTCAGTGTATAAATGATCTCCCCTTGACTGATTACTTATTGTGATAGATCAGAATCTCTTATTTCTATTTAAAACCTATTTGTAAATCTAGATAATTTGTTCGAAACATTTTCGAATGTATGTTCGAAGTAAAATAAATGTAAGATTTGTTCAAAGAATACATTTTTTTTTCTCAAAATGGATGAAAAACTTTTAAAAAATGCACTTTGTTCAAACAAATTAGCTAAATTTTTACATTTGCTTAAAGGTATTAATTAAATAGCGTTTATGTGATGTTGAAATTTCTTATAGATATATTAAAAATATCGATTTAACCCTATTTTTGCTGTGCATTAGTAGGTTTGTTCTAATCTAAAAGAAAAATTTATAAAGTAATAGCATGCTAACTTCTGCAGTGTTGCCACCAGAATTCGCGACTCACTTTTGCACAACAAAAAAGGGGATATTTGATCCCATTACTAAAAATATATTGTCTGCGGCTTTTTTTTTAAATTTAGTTTTGTTTAGTGACTAATGTTCTGTCTATCTTATGATTAAGTCATTTAATTTTTCAAAATTTTTATAGTTACTAGTGATAATTTACCAAATGACCTCAACGACATGGCGGCTCATAGTAGCAATTTCGATGAATGTTGGCTGATGATGCCACTAAAAAGCATCGAAACTTTGATGGGTTTTCGTTTTGTTAGTATAAATGAAGCGCTAATTGGCTATAAAACTAGTCTCTCAGTCTAGTCAGTTACAGTAAGAACTAAAAATCAAAACTTCTGAGAAAAACTTTCATTGGCCAGCTAACAGAGCCTTTAAAAGTGCCGCCAGAGGTCGTTTTTCTTTCGGTAAATCGCTCTAAAAACTATAAAATCGAAAACTTTTTACAATAATAGTTGTGTTAACAACAGCCATAGTTGTGGAAATGAAAATACAATCTCGTAATTTAGCATATGCTGTAACCTGCATTTATATGTTTTTTTTATTGCGTCTTGAGTTTTGAAAAATACCAAATATTTTCATAACTTACATGTTCTAAGACATGCTTTGTGTTAAAAGTACACTTATTTTCATTTCCTTAACTGTGAGACCTTGAGTTTTAAAAGTATTATTTTCTGTAATGACACTATTATTTTTTAATTAATGCTCTATAATTAAAAAAAAAACATATTTCCTAATCAAAATCAAGTACAATATTGTGCCAACCGGTAAGCTTCATAATAACCTTTGCTGAAGAAAATTTTATATATTTCAGAAGAAACTTGGTGGTCAGTTTACAGGGATTATTTGTTTCGCACTTTGTCGAGTGAGTTTACATACCACTGTGTCTAAAAAAGTATGCAACATAATGGGAAATTTTTTTATTACCAATCTCAGAAAATTGTATTCTCAATAAAAGTTATAAATTAAAACTATAAACACGTATTTCAGATTTTACCTGCGGAATAGTAAGGGAGCAAATGCCATATTTTCGAATTTGCCTTTGTAGTAAAGTACCTTAATTATGAAAAATACAGCAATATGTTTTATTGAAATTAAAAACTTAGTTCAAATACGAGTTATGTTGAGTTATGTATCACAATTGTTATTTTTTTAATTATATATATTATTTTATAATAAAAATGTATTAAATAGTTGCAAGCCTTTTAAAACTTTTCAATGATACCAGATATTAGCGTGTTGCACTCATATTTAAACACAATTTATCCAACTTGTGTTCTAATCAAAATTAGGATAGAACAAACTGTATTCATATTACGGGAAATAACTAATAATTTATTCATTATTTAATTTATATTATTCATTTTCACCCACTACGCTCAAATTCAAAAACATAATTTAAAAAATGCATATAAAATAGGTATTTTGCTTTTTTAAAGAGTAGGCCGTGAAAACTCAAAGTTCGTATTTGGACTAAGTTTTTAATTTACACACAGTACATAATTAAGGCACTTTACTCTTAAGGCAATTTCGAAAAAATTGCATTTGCTCCCTTACTATGAGCCGAACGTAAATTTTGAAATATGTGTTTATAGTTTTAAGCAGGGTTGCCACGATTTAAATCAAATGAATGCAACGAATTAAATCACTGCTGACACTCACTAACACACACTGACACTCACAACTGATTTTTTCAATTGTAATCGTGATTTAAATCAAATTATAAATTGCTGTAAAAACAAGTCGCCGAAGCAAATAATTCATCAGGAAATTTAAAAAAAAAGGAAGATAGTTTATTTAAAACGAAGTGTTTAGTTACATTATGTAAGTGTAAAAACATAACTAATCGTCATCCGCCCAGCGTAAAAAACATTCATAAATTACGCTGCCGAAAATTTTCATGTCAAGTTATTTTGTATGTCGCCGAGGAAATTTTCCAACTGTAAATCTAGACAACAAATTTTTTTGGGTTAATAGGGACAAAATAATGAAAATAAGTGATTTTAAAGTTCATTATTGCCATATTTAAGAATAAAATCAGTATAAATTGTTAATAAATAAAATTTTTAAAAACATTACGATTTAGTAATCAAAAAAATTAGATTTATTGATTTTTTCAAAAAAATCGTGATTTATTGCAACACTGGTTTTATGGAATGCAATTTTTTTAGAAATCGGTAATAAAAAAATATTTCGCATATTTGCATACTTCTTTTGGACACACTGTATACAGGTTGTTACTAAATGGTATGTATTTATTATGATCCGTATTTCTCTTAAGTTGAAAAGTTCATAGAAACTTTTATTTTTAAACGCTTGGTTTTCGATAAACTTCTTTTTTGCTTTTTAGGAAAATTCTTAAAAACTTTAAAAAATATAGTACATTTTGGTGTAGGTACCTAAACTATTATTAGGTACAATAAAACATATTTCGTAAAAACAAAATTTCCTTGCGTGTTATCAAACAGGTTTCGAGGTTTTTGATAAAACCAACCAAAATCACTCATTAAAAAAAATAAATACCATTAGCTAACACCCGTATATTGGCCAATTTATAAACATATTTAAAAGCTGCTTAAAATTAAAAACACAAAATATTACTATCATCTTTAAAGAAATGTAACTACTCAAGAGCTACCAAAACTACTTAAGCTTGAATGCCTTACATGATGTTTCTCGGCAATCATTCATTATTGACATGAAAATAAAGAAAACAACTTAACAAATAACTAAATTATGATATTCAGGCTGTGACGTCATGTGGTAAGTAAATAGGAAACATATGATCATTTAAATTGTATTTCCATGGTTTTGAATGGAAATTTCACTTACTACATGATGTCACAGCATCTGAATAACATATCGTTAGTTCTTTGTATCATGAGGTTCGCCAAGAAATGCAAACAGCAGTCGTTTTATGTATTGCTATGACTGAGGGAGTTTCTTAAAAATTAAGCCACTATTTCAAAGCGGCATTTAGCGGGTTTTAACACTGCAACCATCCTGGGTAACTTAAAAACCACCAAGGTTTCTGAAATCTGTACCTGAAAATTTAACTGCATGGGTGCCTACACAATATATTTTTGTTAGCCAGCAGTTGGGCTTTGCTTTCAATTTTAATTCTGGCTAAACAAATCTTAGGTGACCATTATTTGAAGTGAATATAATGAGTATTTAATTATTACCTATTCGAAGATTTGGTGTTGTCTCATTTTGTGGTTAAAGCGTTAGTTTACAACTAATCGCTATGCGAAAGAATTGATGTTTTTTAGTCGTTGATTACATACACATATATATCTACTATTTCTACACATGCAAATGTACCCCCAGCTTTGTTTAGCCAGACGTGTATGTATACATGTATAACAGACGTTATTCGTGCATAAGGGTACTAAGTAATTTCACTATAATTTTAAGATAATACATGTGTTAAATCATCTTATAAATTAATAAATTCTGATGGGACGTGTAATATTGAATCAACTTTTTGTTTACTAAAAAAAATTAGCAAAAACTGATGAAATAAGAAAGGATTTACATCACGTTGCGGTTGTGAAGTAATTCCAGTATTGTCATAATTTTTAGGGTTGAAAAATTAATATGTGGAGTCTAATGTCTTTCTTATTACATCAGTCTTTGATATTAGCCAATAATAAGTTTTTAACTGTGATTTTTAGTTTTTAATACTATGCTTATAAAATGTATTTGCACTTTTATTTCTCTGGTCGTTGTGAATAACGTAAATAGGCATATAATAGAGGTGTGACAAAATTTGCAGTTAATAATTCAGGATTTTTGAGTCTTATATAAGCTGCAATGTTGGAGGGCATTTTTCCTATGGTATTAATTCCAACACATTGGGTATTGCATTTTCCATGTTTGTAGTTCAAAAAAAAACG
This sequence comes from Polydrusus cervinus, assembly GCA_935413205.1. Lineage (NCBI taxonomy): Eukaryota > Metazoa > Arthropoda > Insecta > Coleoptera > Curculionidae > Polydrusus > Polydrusus cervinus. The sequence goes on from OW284514.1 coordinate 54,152,769, forward strand.
GCGGTGTGTTTCCAAGAAATATGCCAAAAGTACTTCTTCTCTTGGTGCTTTTGCATTTTTCGCTTCACACCAACTAACAAAATGTTCGTATGGTTCTTCATACCTGACTAATGACTTTTTTGGTAGCAAATCCAAATTTGCGACACTTGCGGCTTCTAGAATATCTTCTGGAAGCTCATCGTCCGAGAAATTATCTATGGAAGACATTTGTATCAGAATCTAAACAAAATCAAAAATCAAAGCCACGCTCCGGTGAACTGTTGTAAGGTGTCACTTTGAAAATTAAATTTTATTTATGTGTCGTGGTTACCATGTTAACATCTATGTACCGTTTTAAATCGCTTTGTTAAAAATGTTTATAATAAACGGCAAAAATTAGTGTTTCTGTAATACACCTCATTTACTTTCGCTAAAAATGAGTCTAAAAATTTATATTTTAGTCATTAAAGTTGTATTTTATTATAAAATTACAAAAAAAATATTTTTCCAGTACACCGTGCGGGAAAATGGGTCTTTTAGAACCAAGACAAGTGCGGGAAAACGGTAAATCGCGCACGCTTGTAGAAAAAGGTATTTCCAGAAAATTCAACTCTATAAGTTGCATGCGAGCAAATAAAAGAGACAAAATTCCCTTAAATTCTTCTACACATGACACGTGTAGCCAACAAGTGATAGGAATTTTATGCTAAGCTAGAAATGATGCTCGAGTTGGTCTTGTTGCATAAGACTCCTCAGTGATACAACACACTAGGCTATCTAGTTATTTACATAGATCAGAGAACAATATATTAGGTTTTATTAAATATCTAAAACAACCACCAATCAATTCGTTGTGAATAAAATATTTGGAGCTCAGAAATTAGAAGTGTATGCATGATGAAACATTTTTTCAAATATCTACACCATTAAGTATAAGCTATGATCACTAACCAAAAAATATATTTTTTTTTTAACTTTTAAATTTTCTATAATTGCAACTTTTAACGTCCTAATTATCAGAAATTATTAATACCAAAATCGCTTACAGTATCCGCTAGTTTCTGATATGTTCATTTATTTCTATGCTTTGGGATTTATTGTTTAAGCTTTCTAACAGAATTTACAAGATGAAAATGATTTGAATCATTTTTCTTGTTTTGCGGTCCTTAACTATTTGTTTATACTTCTAATTTTTGGCTCTCCTTATGTCAAAGTAGCATTTTTTGTTTTATTATATCCTAATCCAGGTCAGTACTAGGGATTGTAATCCCGAAGAAAATAAACAATCCCGGGATTTTCGGGTCATTGTCATCAGGAAGGACACTTTTCACCAGTCAAATTAAAAGAAAAAAAATTGAAACTCACAAATACTATTCATAATTTGTGGTACGTTATTTGGAATTAAAGTAAAAGGAAGATAATTAGTTTTATCAAAATTAATTGTTAATAAATTGTTATGAAACCAATTTTTTATAATTTTAAAATCTTTTTAATTTTATTATTTAAGTTGTTCCAATTTGTGTCTATAAAAAATTGCAGTATCATTTGCGAAACTACGAATATTAAAATGTCACGTCAGTTTGGAGTGTTCTAAAAATAAAGCGATTTAAGCCCGGAAATAACATTTCACAGACGAGAACAAAATCGGCCATGTTCGTTGCTTGACGAACTGTGACTAAAGCTCTGAAGAAGTAAATATCCTCTCCATGTTATCCGCTTCCCTTCGTGTCCCGATTAACCACCCCTTTTAAGGGTGGGAGACTTACTTGTATCGCAAATGTAATGTGACTTTAACAGTGTTAACACAATAGCCGTTTGATTAAAGATATAAGATACATTAAGCAAGTTCGATTTTCACCTTGCAGATGAGAGAGCGATAAAATTTTTAGATCATGTGATCACGGAGGATTCAGACGACTTCGTACTTACCGAACGATCTTGATGATTTCTATTTTTATTTTCTAACCTAAGAATTTTGTATAGTGTAATTAGGGAATCCAAACCACGTGATTCAATATGGCGGTTGGCTGGTAAAAAGCATTGAGTCACCAGTTAAATGCCACCAGCAACATTATTTTTATGGTCACGTGCACCAATCACAAAGCAGTATTTGCCAGCCAGCCGCCATTTGGACACATCGTTGGATTGCCTAATAGTATATTACATAACGAGTGATACTTTTCAAACGAAGAGATATTTAGCCGAGTGCGGAAAGTCTCCGAGTTTTAGAATAATTACTTTCACACCAGTAATGTACACTATTTTTCCTACGACCACAAAGAATTATTAAAAAAGGCTTTGATTTGTGAAAAAAATATTTTAACACTAGTGCTGAAAAAAAATATCAACACTAGTGTTGAAATTAGCATACTTAGGATTATGTTCCACTTAATATCTGGTTTCATAGTTTGTTAATAGGCTTTTCCTTTATTTGCAGTTTAACTTTTTCATTTTTTCATATTTTATAATATATCATAAGAAGCACTAATCCTGAATTGACTTCTAGATTAACCAAAATGAAAATGTTTTAATTTAATCAAGGAAATATGCATTAAACATAAATTTAAAAAATTCACCCAACAAGGAAGATTTCAATTCAAAATAATTCTATAAATTATTTAATGTTTGTACAAAAAAAAGTCAAATACTCCTGATGGGATTTGAACCTGTGACCTTACGATCTGTAGGCTAGAGCTCTATTTTCTACGCTATCGGTACCAATAAGGATTTGTTGTTTAATACATGAGACTCTCTTCGGCGCGATTTGTTTTTTCTGATAATAGATTTTCCAGTACCTATGTTATTAAATTTTTTATAAATTTCAGATGGCATATTTTCATAGGTGGTCGTAGGAAAACAAGTTTATATTTATAAAGTGCAATAAAAAATATTTGTGAATTTCACAGAAGGTAAGGTTATCTTCATTCCTCAATAAATAACGCCAAAGATTAGATTTTAAATATTCCCGCCTTTCCGAAATTTCATTTTTAACATCTGTCGAAATTCTCCGACAAAAAATAGATACCTCGATTTGCTCGTCGATGTGATAAACGAACGACAATCTTCAGATTTATTTTTGTCCTCTGAAACATTAAACGAACGGGCGCGGGATAATCTATCAAATCTGATGGTAAAACCGAACACGCTTCTTGTCTATGGTAATTGAACTGAACCACTAGCCGCCTGAAGGCTATCTGACCACACACCTTGTCAATTTAAAATCCATAAAATTTTAACAAAAACATTTCTTTATTATTCCTTTATTCACAAAACAGAACAAATATATTGCCATGAAAAAATAATTCACCTACACCAACAGCCAGCAGTCTACTAAAACTAGGATAAAGGTATTAAATTGTAAGTAACTTTACATCTTTACCAAAAGCAAAATATACAAACAGAAAAAAGTTTAAATTAATATTCTTTAGGTATAAGGAAATGGCTCTATGACAAAACGGTGCAGCGTGCTGGCAAGAAAGACAAGAAAATTATTAGTTGAAAATATACGTATTAGTTTTTCGTAAAAAACAACTAGAGAAAATGCAGTTAAGTTTCGCTTTAGAGTATTTTTCAAATTTAATTTTCATGCCAGTTCCCTATTGTACTTTAAGTAAAGAATTTTTAATAGAACCCTGTATATTTTTTTATACCGTTGGATAGAGTTTGAAATTCCCTTTTATAGCACAAATAACAAGTTGTTTGTAGTATTCAAGACGACTGGAGATGCTTATCAGTTTCAAAACAAATAAAGATATTGCAAGTCCAAAACTGTACTACCGTTTAAGTTGTTTGTTGTTGACTTTTACACAGATTGTCAAAAGTTCTGTGCATTTTATTACATACAGAAAAATTCCTGACACAATAAAAAAATAAATAAAAATGTCATTCAATTAAATTTTCTATGTCGTCACATTGAATTTAGGAGAAATTCCAGACGCCGCCATTTTTAAACAAGCTCCATGCAACTGTAAAATTTCGTCATATTTTGACGGCACGTGCAAGGACGCTTAAGGCCGATCTACATTAGGTGCAAGAAAATGATCGTTTTATATTTGATTAAGAATATAATTTATTCATTTGCTAGAACCGGAATCTGGGTGATTTGATTAATAAAACATCTTTAATTCAAAAGAAGTTCCCTTTCATTTATCAGATCCATCCTTAGATGTGTTTTACTATATCCAAGCTCATCAGTAAGGTTAAGATCCGACGAAAGAAAGGAAAAGTGATGTACTAGTAAACCGTCAGAAGGATTTTGGACACTTCTAAAACAACTTTAGCTGTTAAATTCTTTATTTGTGATTAATTGTTGTTGCCATTATAAAAAAATAAAATTCTGTCCAATCACTATGTTAAAGTCAATGTCAGACGGCCATATTGGTACCCTTTATTTATGTCGTGTTACAGGACATTATCAGATTCATTACCTCTAGTTGTTTTCAATGCTCAGTGGTTCTATATCAATTTAAAATTTACTACAGGGACGGAATTCACTATCTACATATTCAACTAACATTGTATTACTAAATATTTAGTTTACCATTAAAATTAGAACAAACTGTTCAATAATCGTTTTTTCGTCAAACTCTCGTTTTATTAGTTTTGAATTAATTTACTTTCTCAACTCCACATCAAAACTGTTCTTGCGTGACGCCATTTTGTCATAAAGCGATCAGAAATATCAGTAACTTTTATTGAGCCGAGGAGCTTTAAAAAGTCAAACTAAAAAGCGAACATCAAATCATAAAATACACAACGAAAACAGCACTCAGCAGATCAATTTTGTAACATAGACCCTAGCCAATGGAATCAAATTTATGTTGGTGCATATGATAAAGGCATAAAAATTCAGTTTTTCAGTATTTCTGTTCTATGCTAAATTTTGGGTAAAAAAAGTATGAGAAAATAGTTATTTGTTTTACTAGGCAGCAAAGTAGTAGACTGACTGCCGCGGCTGATAGTTCATTCTGCTAAGGCAGTCAATCTACTTTGCTGTCGAGTTGAACATATAATTTTTTCTCCGATTGTTTATAATGATATATGTATATTGTATTTGCAAATTATTACAATTCCCACAATCTTTTTATTTTTCCTGTAGTGATAAATTAAAACAAAATTTGATAGAAATCGCAATTGTTGGAACGCTTGGTTGCTATGGAAATGTATATGTCCATAATAATTATAGTTTGACAACTTATGAAATTTCTGCCAGCTTCGTGGAAAAATATCGGTATATTCATATTATGGACAGTGATAGCGATTTAGAAGTACTTACTCCTCCAGAAATAAGGGAGGTGGCAAAATATGTTTTTTAAATTCTTGTTAAAAGTATTATGTATGTGTTAATAAATGTTTTTTTGTCAAATGTTTTATTCCCATTGAGAATAATCATTATGCTGTCTAGGTAGGAAAATTAATACTTTGCTGATTGATATGTGTCTGCAAAATTAATATTTGCTATCAATCGGAGAAAAAAAGTTTTTCTTATCTCCACCGATGGACAACTAGCCCCAGAGGTTGATGGTGACCAACTTTTATTTAAAAAAAAATGGGCCTTTTCACTAAACTTTGATTTTGACCCTACCGCATAGAATTATTCGCGGTTTCAGTTATTAAATTATGTTTAAAGTGCCCATTATCATCAAATACTGAATTGTTAAACACCTTAGGGCAAGTAATCCAGCATAAAACAGAGATAAATTTATTGTAAACTAAATTTTCTCATAAGTGCCATTCCATTTTCTACTGGCGCATTAGCTTATATATATATACCGAATGCATTAAAAACTCAGACTGGGTCTTAAATTAAAAGCTTTAAAATGCAAATTGTCTTCAAATAAAGTAATACTTTAAGTTAATTTTGTTACATAAATTGTCGTTTTTTCTTCAATCATGGCTAGTTCATATTTTTGTCTTCTTTCTTTTCTTATTTACAAAATATTCTTTCCGTAACGCATTGCATTAAATGCATTTTTTATTGTTAAAAATGTGCATATAAATATGAGTGGTATCCACATTTAGGACAAAAGGGCCTAACTTTGAAGAGAAATAAATATACACTACTAGTACGTAGTAATTTTCACTGGCGTAGAGTATAATAAGATGAGTATTAATAATTTAAGAGCCCGATTGAGTACAATAATTAACCATTCCATTAGTTCTCCGAACAAGTAAATACTGTTCGAGTGTAGGATTTTGAAGATATCTCGAAATGTACCTTCCTAAAGACAAAAACATGATTATACCAATTAATTTTTAGTTGTGACAATAGCATACAAAAACAGATTGTAACTAAACTTGTATAAGTTTCATATAAAACCTTGGTTAATCAATCTTAAGGCCAAATTTATAAAGTAAAGTTTTAAATCTTAGATTTTTAGAAATGGTCGTTTTATAATGTGAGATTAAAGTGAACTTCAATTTAAGAGTGATCAACGTAGTCATAACTTAGTATGTTATACAGGGTGTCTCACTGTGACCGTCCATTAGGATATTTTGGGAAGTAATGCGATTTGCAGCCCTGTATATTGAGTTATGACCTATATATTATAAAACAACCATTTCTGACCATCTATGACTTAAACTGGACCTTCTGGTTAAAATTGACCCTTAAGGCAGTAAAATTTCTTCTTAAGAAAGGTGGACACCTCCTTTAAATGGATGAATTTTCCTGATTCAAAATGTTGCCTACTTTTCTGTAAAACAAACTCCTACAACCGGATACTATATTACCTGGACACTTTAACAGCCGGACGAACACTCTAAAAACCGGACACTCTAATAAAATGTTATATTTTTCACACTATCCTTGACACGGACACCTTCAATAAGCGGACAAAATCCGTGAGTGTTCGGTTATGAGAGGATATCACTCTCACAAGAAAGATAATGAAACTTTCTATAATAAGGAACTCAACCTTAATTGTTCTTCAACTGTTATCGAATTAACCAAGATGAAACACATAACCTATACTCACCTACTATCTACGTTTTACGTGTATGTGTGTAATTATTACATCATGACTAAATTTTTCAATTTTTTTTGTATTTTTTAGTTTAACTTTTTAAAGCTTGTTAACTAGTCATGCCTCGATAATTTGAATGGCTTCTTGACGTTCCTCTTCCAGTTCTTTCCCGGTGACCTCGAGTAATTTCCTGGCGAAGTCGTCGACTTCCAAACCTTTGACGATCTCCCATTTGCCTTTTTTGATGGTCACTGGGAAGGAGAAAACTACGTCTTTTGGCGCTCCGTAACTGCCGTCGCTTACTACTCCCATGGAAACGAATGTACCTAGAAGAGAAAGAAAATGTTCACCAAATAGGCATAAAATATTTTTTCTCCTCCCCATATTGTAAACAACGCATTTTAACACTGTTTTTAAGGATGTAAGTAACAATTACCAAAAAGGTATCGATTGCCCTTGACAACTTACCACCCTTGGGTGGTAATAATTTATGCCATATAAAAACAATGATTTACAAAAATTGAGTAATCTTAAGTCATATTAATAGTACAATTATGATCATTATTTACAAAATTTGGATAAATAATGTTTTCTCGTTTTTTCTCAATTTGTATGAAATGTTCTGATTCCATAATTTCTCCATCTCTAACCAAGTTATTTACTTACATCCCTTGTAACTATTTTGTCTTGATTTGGAGACGTAGGACAGCACTTTTAAAACTTACGAAGCAAAATGCCACTTTTACGTATTATAGTGTAAAAAATATGGCATATACACTTTTTAGGTTATAGTTATTAGGGCTCTAACATTATTATTTTTAAGTGTAAACAGTTTAAAGTTCTTAAAACACATAGTGATATATTTCAATACATCAAACAGGCTTTTTCGTACATTGGAATAATATTATTTGCCTTGAAATAAATTCTTTTAATTCACATAATAAAGATATGCTGCAGCTCAGATTAAATATCGCTACAAATAGAGAGAAAGATACACGAAAATAATCACAGAAAATAATGAACGATCCCGTTCTGTTCGCGTCGCGGTGTCAGCTGGTTAAAATCTGTTGTTTATACTACATATTTCGTACGCTTGCACTCCCGGACACGACCTACGTAGGGGACCCGCTTTGCTGCATATGGTAATGTAATGTAATTTATGTTAATTGGCTCTAAATCTGTTACACAAGAGACACTGTTTAAGGAAAAATGTTTTAATATCCTTAAACTGAAGTAAATTTGGAGAAATTCACTGACAACAGGGGGCAAAAATCAGTATATTATTTTACATAAAAAAAACTCTTAAAACGTCTTACAAATACATGATAGTATTACTAAAGAAGATAAAACCGCTGGACGCATGGCGTCATTGGGAGACCACAATACTGCTCGTCAGTATAGAAAAGCCCAAGCGCCACAATCAACTGTTCATCTGTAACGTCAAATCAACGCACCGGCCTTGCAAATCAGGTCTCGACGTGACGTCAAATCGACCAGTGGGTTTGTCTTCTTTAGCAATAATATCATGCTACAAACATACTTCATGCAAAAATTTTGCAAATGATGTTCATTCATTTACTAGAACCGAAATGTGGGTGGTTTGATTGTTAAAAACATATTTAATTTAAAAGAAGTTCCCTTTAATTTCGTCACATCCATCAGATGTGTTTCGCTATATCAAAGCTCATCAGTAAGGCTAATATCCGGAAAAAGGAAAAGTGATGTACTATAGTAAACCGTCAGAAGGATGTAGCAAGCGGCGACATCTAATTTCGATGTTGGACACTTCTAAAATAACTTTAGCTGTTAAATTCTTTATTTGTGATTAATTGTTGTTGCCATTAATATTTCTTGATAAACACTGTATATGCAGCGCCCCCTCTCGCCGTGTTTGTTTACTTAGAGGACATACAATCTCTATTTTATTGGTATCGGAGTTATCTATCTAGAAATATTTAATATAAGTATACTAATCGAAATTTAAAAAAAAACAGTCATGTTAAAAATAGGTGTATTTTGACTTTGAATTTATTTAAATTTGAAAATAACGAGCTTTGATTTATACCTTCTGTTGTTCCCAAAAACCAATCTCTCATGTGGTCGGAGGCAGCCTTAGCAGCAGACATAGCCGATGACATTTTCCTGGCATTAATGACTGCTGCACCTCTTTTCTGTACAGTTTCTACGAAATCGGAACGCAACCAGGTCAAATCTGAAATAAATATTTTTTTAGACTTTAATTCCACCATTCCAGTATTGTAAAAAAAAAATAACAATTTTTAAAAGGTAGGAAATAATATTATTTTAAGGTTATTATAATCATGGGTGACCGCTTGAAAACACCATGTCGCTCCCTTGGAAGAAAACTGTCTCAGCTCAAAAATAGAATATTATGCGAAAATACATTTGAAAGTTTTTGGTACAATGAATCGAATATTTCAGTAACAAGAAAGCATTGTAGAAAACTGTTTTTTTCTAGTTGTTTATATTTGATGTTGCCGTTTATATGTGAATAGTTTTGTTCTACCCCCAAAATCAATTAAAAAATTCGTAAGTTGTGACAGTGACAGACATTTTTCATCTGTTTTTCGGTAGACTTAACTACTAGCGAGTATGGTTAATTACGTTTAAGATACTCTGTCAAATAAAAGTATGTCATTACTTCAATATATTTTTTTAAAAAGAGCTTGAAAAAATGGTAATAAATAAAAATTTTGACTTGTGCCACTTTTCTTTTTGTCTTCTTTGTGAGATTCTTTTATAATACACTCTTCAAATTAAAAATGTATAATTTGTTCATATTCCTGAATATAACATCAAATTATATCAATTTCTAATAGAGCTAATTAACCAATTATGCCATTAAGGTCATGTGACTTGGCTAACATCTTACGAGCTCTTTCAAAATATATACTTTACCTCCTATTAAATCTGTAACAAATCGCAGAGCAAATATTGTAAAATATTACCTTTGACAGCCTCAGGAACTGAAGTAACTTTACCATCGATTTGTACGCTAGCATGTGACCCATCTGGAAACTGAGTGGATGAGTGGTTGCCCCAGATGATGACATTGCTTACTTGACGAACTGGAACTCCCACTTTGGCAGCAATTTGTGCCTGTGCTCTGAAAAAGATAGAAGATTTTTGAGTATACGAGGGCGGATTGATATTGAAGCTACCTAGCGCTAGATGGCAGCACAAACACAAAAACTTTTTTTTTAGAAATTGCGATCTGTCCAACGTCAGCTGTTAAAATTTCAGCCAAATTTATCGATTAGTTTATTTGTTGTAGTTGTTTGAAGTAAGCAACTTTTGTGTTTTTTGAAAAATGGAAAAAAGTGAATTTCGTGCAGTGATTAAACACTATTATTTGAAAGGGAAAACGGCGAAAGAGACAAAAGAAAAGCTTGATAAACATTACGGTGAGTCTGCTGCGTTAGATTACATGGTAAAATATTGGATTGCCGAATAAGCACTGCAACGATACCATCAACAGGAAGGCCAAAAGAGGTGGTTACTGAAGAAAATATCAAGAAAATCCTCGATATCGTTATGAATGATCGCCGAGTCAAGTTACGTGAGATTGGTGAAATGGTAAACATATCATATGAACGTGTGTTCAACATTTTGCGTGAACATTTGCATATGAAAAAGCTATCGGCAAGATGGGTGCCGCGTTTGCTCAGTGTCGAACAAAAACGAGTTCGACGGACCACTTCACAGCGGTGTTTGGACATGATAAAGCGTAATCCTGTTGATTTTTGGCGTCGATTAATAACTGTTGATGAAACGGGGTCCACCACTACACACCTGAAACCAAAAATCAATCGAAACAATGGGTGGAAGCTGGTGGAAGTGCTCCGAAGAAGGCGAAGACAGTGAAATCGGCTGGCAAGGTTATGGCCACAGTATTTTGGGATGCACACGGAATATTGCTCATCGATTATCTTGAAAAAGGATTCACAATCACAGGAAAGTATTATCGTGCATTATTGGATTAATTGATTGATGCAATCAAGAAAAAACGACCACATTTAAAGAAGAAAAAAGGACTCTTTCTTCAAGACAACGCACCAGTTCACACAGCATTAGATACGATGCTAAAATTACGTGAAATACACTTCGAATTGGTTGATCATCCACCTTATAGTCCAGATTTAGCTCCTAGTGATTTTTTCCTGTTTCCAAACTTGAAAAAATGGCTCGCAGAAAAAAGATTCATCTCAAACGAAGAAGTGATTACCGAAACTAACGCGTATTTTGAGGGGTTCCCAAAATCGTATTATTCAGATGGTATAAAGAAGTTGGAATGCTGCCAGGGTCTCCCGAGGAGACCTACAGCTTAACATGGGTTCCGAACCACAATCCTCAGTCACACGATACTCTCGACAAGGGCTATCAACTCTCGGTTTCTTGCGTCATTGCATGATCTACCAACTGCGGAGTGTGTACCTTCTTCCGCACCCCACGAGATATCCGATCTCATCCGGCCTGGTTACCGACGTGAATGGGATGGGTTGGGAGATGATACATTTTACACTCTTCCCTGCATTCTTAAACCTACTAAAATTCCGAATACTTTTTTTGTTGTGCGTATGCCAACTCCGAAGATCGAACTCGGAACGCCACGGTCGAATGCCAGTAACTCACCACTGAGCCATCGCCACTACACCCAACACTTGGTTATTAATAAATATTTTTCAAAAAAAAAATGCATGAGCAATGGAAACAAGGATAATCGGCAAAATAGAACATGCGGCAAACGATTGAAATATTTCGTGCAGATTTTATTTAAACTTGAGACCGAAAAGGCTGGAAGAGAACAAGGTTGCGATAAAATATTTAAACAATTGATTATTAAAATCTGAAAAAGGTAAAGGTATTGCAGATAATTACCTAATATTTTTCTTTAATTGTATATTGCAATCCGGGATGAGAAATGTTTCATTACTGTTGAGAGATTATGTAGTTTATCCAAGTGCGTAGCGTCGAGATCTGAGTTGTTCCGAGTACAACTTGTTGTGTAACCAGACCTTTTTGTAACCAACTCGGGTAAGGAGTACAAGTACTTTATACAACACGTAATTATGGACTGAGTACACGTACAAAAAAATAAGTGCTTAAGTACGACTACATAGGTGAAACAAAAAAGTTATAGTAAGTAATAAATAATAAGACACAAGACCAATTTTATTCTGCTTTTAAAGCCTCTTCAAATTATCATCCTTGAGGGCGTGGTTCCGTGTGAAAAGAAAATAGTCACTCTACCGCAGCGGACGAGTTGTTAAGAGCTTCAGCGCGACCAGGTCGAGGCAACCAATACAGGATATAGTTTAAGAGACTCCGCGCACTAGAACTAAGGTCGCGCGTTCACGTCGTGGCGACCACTACAGGAGGATTTAAATCGTTGTCTGCATGAAAGTGGAGATCTCTGACTTTTTTATGGGAAGTAAAATCAACCACAAGTCTAAACTCGCAAAAAATGGACTTATTCCGTCATGTAATATACTCGAGTATACCGAAATGTATGCGTATATACCGAAAAGTACAATATATTTTTTCATTTCAAAATACTCCAAATATAGGTGTATTTTCAAAATTAGTCAGTACACAAATTAAGTAAATACTTATTTTTGAGTACCGCCAAGCTCTGGTCAAAATAAACTTAATCTCCAGATGTCAGAAGTTAAAGTTACTAATAACTTTTTTACAATTAGTGGCTGGTACGTTACAACTCGCAAAAACAGAATCATAATAGAAACAAAAAATACGGTAGGTCTGTTATTAATATTTAAAGTGCCCCGTCAATTGACACTGATAAATTAACAAAAACGTTTTCACAACCTTTGCCATTTCCTAGAACTTTTATTTTACGTATTTCAAGTGATTTGACAGCAAACAATAGTTGGTTAGTACAAGTACATATTCTGTAAATATGTCTGAATATTCAGTAAAAGAACAAAAAATTATTTAGAGCCTGATTTCAAAAATATACGATTTAATCAAAGACATGACTCAAATCAAAAATGACTCTCACTATTCTCATATTTGATAGTTTTGGCGTTTAAATTGTAAAGTCGGGGCTAAAATGATAGTTTATCATCAATAAAACGATTGCTAGGTCATACTCTGAATTTTTTGCAGCTCATTGAAAACTGGTGCGAATACTCGACGACGTCGATCCGATACAAATTTACAGTGAGCATCGTTACCAATCTTTCACTTGCCATGTCGGTGTTTTTGTTTACATCCGAATTAAGGTGAAATTTTAATGTATTTTGGTTTAAAATAACTGTTCTATTTATTTATTTGCTCATAGAGCAGAAAGATCGACAAATAACTTAGGTTAAACTTTATTCAACTGTCATTTCATTGCTTGGTCTTCTGTCAATAATTTCGGTGTTGCCACAAGTGAACCTTTTATGCTAGTTAAATAAGATATCTTGTTCCTAAGACTAACTTTAATAACTTATTTAAATACAAAATATCGATATTTGGAATAAATATAATAATTTTTTTTTCTGCATAGGTCCGTGTTGGGCAATGATGTCTATTGCATTACTTTTCAGGCATTGTCATTGCATTTTAATATTAAAATTTTAGAGAACTCTTTCATGGCGTATATTCGATAAAGTATGTGTTCTTGTTCCAATAGTTTTTTATTTATTTATTATCTTAGTGATGGCTTAAAAATATCAAAAAGTACAAACACAGAAAATGTTATTTTTTGGTCCTTTATACATTACAACTAAAATCAAAATTTAGTGAAAAAGCACATTGTTAGGACTCGAGAGCCGCAAGGAAAAGTTGTCTCAAAATTGGTGAAAGTTTTTCTTAGTACATAACCCAATGGCAATAAAATTGAGAATTATGTTTAAAAAAATGTTGTCCTATTTCAGTAATGAGTGATGAGAAAAAAACATTCCACATAATTTATATTCTATAGTCAATGATTTTTTTTTTATATTCTACAAAGGAAGATTCCTTATCAAAAACATCCACTATTTGAAAGTGCTTGGGATAAAAATTAGAATTAGGCGTCACTTATCAAACTGTATTGGGTAAAATTACATGTAATATTAAAATGAATTATTAACATTAGGTATAGAGATAATCTTTTTTATCTTAAAAGCTGTAAATATGTGTATGTATAATATAATACGTACCAAACCAATATACCAAATACTGTTGAATGTAAATTATCAGAAGCTAGGTATTTTGTAAAATCTTTAAAAATTATATTTTTCATTAAATATTTATTTTTTTACTTCATGGCATTTTAAATACACTCGTCACTTTTGTCACTAAAAAATCTTGTTTTGAAAATTGATTTGGGGCTATGAATACGTTATTTTGTTTAAAACCTTTTTTTTAATTGTATTTCCTTAGCATATGTATATCAGGTGTTGGAAAAATATACCAATAATGAAACCTCATGAGAACGTTTTGACGGCATCATCTTCAGGTAAACCCTCTACAATGACAGAAGTTTTCAGTACTCACCTGTTTTGATCGAGTCTGGTCATGGCCGTAAAGTTTTCTCTGGGAATCGAGGGTGCGTAACGGGAACAAATCAAAGCGTTGGTATTAGCCGGGTTGCCGACAACCAGAACTTTAACGTCCTTTTTGGCGTATTTGTCCAGTGCTTCCCCTTGTACTTTAAAAATTTTCACGTTGGCGCTGAGTAAGTCTTTCCGTTCCATGCCTAGTAAAAGAAAGGATATTGTTAGTTGAATGTTGAAGTGGAAAAATACGGTACCGAGTACCACAAACCTTTTTTAACAATTAAAAACACTGCGAGAAAGCAGGAAGTTTAAAAACATACGATGAGAAGAGATGTACGTCATCCTATTAATTCTTTCATTTGCCAGTCGTGCGACCAATTATATTGTTATCTTTGTTTCGATGACTTAAATAGACAAAAATAGTTTAGAAACAGGAAACCAGACTCGAGACCTCAGTCAGGTAGGAGTGCATCGTTTACAGAGTGATTGGTCGTTGCTATTGCTTGGAATTGTGACGTCACGTCGGTAAGTAGTTTCGGGTATTTTTATCAGAAAGAGAACTTTGTTTAATTATTGTCTTAGTAAATAATTGAAGAATTTGAAAACTATAACCGTAGAATATTTTATTTTTTCTTGCTATATACAATAGGGTTCAAATCAAAATTTAGAGAAAAAGCCATTCAAATAAGCTCAATAAATTTTGTTATAAAATTTTGAATATTCAAATTAAAACATGTGTTATTATTATAAAGAAATGTTCTTTTTAACAAAGGCAATACATATGTATAAAGGAGCAAGTAATAACAAAAATATATTTTAGCAAGATAACATTACAGGGTGTCCCAAATTCAAGCCTCTTCATGGGTATCACACAAACAACACCGACAAAAAACTGAAATTTAAGATTTAATATAAATTATAACAAAGCATTAAATAAAACTAAACAAAACAAAGGTTGTTATGACGAAAACTGTATTCTTGATTGTTTGGCTTAATTATGTTGCAGACGAAGTGAGTAGTCAGTCACCCGTTTTTATGTTGAATTTTTAAGCAAAATTATGATTTCTTCTTTAGAAATAGATATTATATAGTTAATTTATTCCATCTATTTGCTTTTTTTATTTGGTAAAAATTGTTAAGTAACTGACACCAGGGCAGTATTTATTGAAAAGTAATTATCAAATTCCTGATGATGCAAATATGACACCAAAACGTCTAAAAATGATTAACTGTGATATAGGGTTAAATTTAGGACTTAAAGGAAATTTTAATAATTAAAATAAAAAAATACAGGTCCGTATTTAAAAAATTAAAGTTGATAACAGTTCCACAAAAATGGAACGTTGCAGTGATGTAAAATAAATAAGGACTCGTTACAAAGTAAGCGTTACCATTTGATCACTAAAAGTAACGAGTCCTAATGTTATAAAAGACTCGTTACTTTTGGCATTTCGTTACTCTAAATTTAAATCTAACTAACTATTCTACTCAGAATTTTACAGCGGGCGGTTTCGTTCGTGGACTTGATAGCCAAACGGATGACAGACAAAACGTATCATAATTATTTTTCGAGCTGGATTTTGTTTTTACCTTGTCAGGCGGCCGATGGCGTGTCGTTTTGCATGTACTTTGGAGAGATGGCGTATTAATATGTATTTGGTTAATTAGTTGTGGGGAAGCCATGTTGCCTGGAGGAAATACAGGACTGGAAGTTACCATTGAGAGATGAAAGCAATGTTTATTCTTATGTATTTTTAATTTATATTTCTTTTTTAATTTTAACAGGCACTTATTTTATAAACATAATATAAATTGAGTATTCTGTTTCTTTAGATTGCAGAGCGTAAACAAATTGTTTTTAGTCAAGTTCACTTCGCACACTGGTATTTAGAAAATTATAAAATAATAGATCTTCGATTCCTAGAATCAGATGCCCAAAAGCAGAAACGAAGTGTTATTTGTTTATATTTTGTGTAAATTGAGAACAAGTAAATCAATTTTTTAATCAATACGCCATGTTCTATTCCTATTTGTTGTTATATTGTATGTTTTTATGTGTTTCTTAATCACATATTTGAGAATTGACAATAGTACATAACCTAGATTTAATATATTTATACTACAAAACATCAAGAACCATAAATAAGAAGGATAGCTTAGTTCGCTCGATTTGTTAGCCGAAGGTCAAACGGCGGTGACGTCACCGTGGGTACACTTTCAGACTGGCCTCGTTTAAAATGTATGGTAACGCATAGCATTTTTTTAAATTACGCAGTGTAATTATTTTGTTTAAGTATGAACTAAAAAGTATTTTAGATTTTTGAAAAAAGTTTTTAACCAGGAAGAAAATAAAACACTTCTAAAGTCTGTAATATTTATATAGAATTGGTACTGAATTAATAGAATTTTCGTTTTACTCAAAACGACTGTATAATTATAAGTGTAATGTAATATGTTTAATCATATCTATTTCCTAATGGGAAATTAAAGTAAAATAAAATATATTTATTTAAGAAATCCGATCTATTTGTTTGTAAAAATATGACCAAATATACATATTTAATATTAAGGCGAATCTGAAAAAAGTACAATAAAAGGGCTCCTTTATATTTACTTAAAAAGAGTAAAAGAAGTACATAAATAAATATTTTAATAACCAGGCCAGGCCATTTAAAGATGACAAAAAATTGAAAATACACAAATCACAAATATAAACTAGGTAAAATAAAATACATATGGGCGATTCCCATGTAAGATATCAGTATCGGAACATCGAACAGGTAACTGGAATAAAAATATCCCAAATCTGCACAAAGTTGGGAGGTAGGTACTCCTTCATTTTAAATCTTATTTCGGCACATATAGGCTACGGCGTCCATAGGCTAATATCCCCTGACTTATATCTAAACGAGATGCCCAACGTCTTAGGCTGGAGAGTGCTGGCAATGGATAATTTAGACTGTTACGAAGATACAAGTAACATTTTTTGCTGTAGTAGCGTAAAGTAAATGCTACTGAAATTTCTTGATTTGTCCAATGAACAATTTTTTTCCTCCTTAAAAGTAAAGAAATCTGGTTATTAGTAAGCACCATATTCAAAAGTTTCTCAGCCATAACGGACTTAGCACATTTACTAATGGATTGATTAAAGCATTTTACTTTATAGTACTTAAATTAAGCATGTCATTTAACTCTTTCATCTTTTAATCAGTATTGGACTTTAGTTTATTATACCTACTTCACCAATAAATCTTCATACTTTTCCTTATAAGCATCTGGGGTGGGTATGGGCTCGGGTATGGGTAAAGTAGGTACTTGGCTTGTCTAATATTTCAGTATCAGATGAAGATCCAGCTATGGATGTACTTGGGACACTATCACTTTTGTAAGTAAGGATTGGACCAGATCCTTGTTTATCTTTTTCCCAGCTCTCTTAGCACGCGGTGTATCTTAAATTATTGATTTTTTCTCGGGTCTTTCTAAGTGATTTTCTTTTCTTAATAATATCTTACAGCCTAAAGTGGGAACTGCAGTTTTTTTAAAGAACTCGTCGCAAACGTAAACCTAAAATATAATATTTATTTTGAACTTGTTTTTTAATTAGTATATGAACATATTATTACCTAGAAGCTCATTTTGTGTCTCTTTCATAATCATTCGAGGTAAAATGTAGGGAGCATATTCTGGACGTACTTAGATTAAATTTATCCTTTCATTTATACCTATTTATCCATTCTTTCCTCTTGGTGGATGAGACTAAATCACAAGCTTTTGGAAACGAATGGAATATTAGGTGTACATTCTCTTTTTTCAGGGTTAGCCTGTTGCTTTTACATGAAGCAACAGCACAAATCTGCCCAGGCATTTGAATCTATAACAACAAAATAGTATTTTAGATATTTGTTTTCTGTATTTCATTGAAAAAACTTACCACAACTGTTAAAATACTGATTAGAATGCAAAATGTCCAAAAATACTTTAATATACACCAAGTCCGTGTAAACATAAAAAACACACAGAATCAAGCTTAAGGCACCAAATTTTTAGTGCACGATGTTCTTAAATGTTTATTCTCACTTAAAATCAATTAAAAATTAACAAAAAGTCACAAAAAAACTCAAAAGAAACACAAGAAATCAGAACGTAAACACACTGAATTTCATCGATCTAAACGAATTCTGTACCCATGCCTACGTCACATGCGTTCAGGCAAAATCTAACGTTGCTCTTATGGAAGTAAGCTATCCTTCTTATTTATAGTCGTTGACAAAACATGAGTATTTGGCCATCGATCAAAGCCATATTTTTTATTTTTAAAAGTAACGATTTACATAAAGTAACGAGTCCTGAGTAACGAGTCCTAATACCCAAAGTAACGAAACGGTCCAAGTCCTCAAAAGTAACGAAAATTTACATCACTGGAACGTTGTACCAAAATTCTAAAACCACGGTAATAAAAGCTAAAAAAGTTACTTGACAATGTTGTATTTAAAACAAATAAAGATTTTTCTTTTATTTTGTCATATCATGGTCATCAATAGAGCTAGGATCCGACGAAAGAAAAAAACAACTCAAAACGGCTTAAGCAGTATTTGGTGGAACATACCGGTAAGATGTTGCACGGAGCGACATCTGTGTCGTTGCTAAACAGCATACCAGCACCTCTAACAAACTTATAGAAATAAGCTAAACGTTCAGAGAAAATCACCCGTAAAGACATTAGTCACAATTACAGGCGTCCTTTCATGTTGTATTTGTTTTTCATAGCGGTTAAAATAAGTTAGAAAATTTTAAAAAACAAAAAGTCAAAATTTCAGTTTTTTTCGAATATTTCAAAAAATAAAAAATACTTAATTTTTTTTACCATATTACTGGGCACACAATTCTGCAACTTTGCCACCATTTAACCGATGTTGTATCTCTTTCGAGATACCCATGATGAGGCTCGAATTTGGGACACCCTGTACATACATAAAATTTAAAACTAAACAACATAAAACATAAAAGAAACATCCAGAAAGTACAGATACTACATTAAAATAAACAACATTTTCAAATACCTTTTTTCCAAAAAAAACTCAAAATTAGGCGAGATAGAGAAGTAAAAAATCTAAGTGCGGGCCTGGTCATCAAAACGTAGCCTGCTATACTTTATGTTGTTTGTCTTGTTAATCATACAATTTACGGGTCGGTGGTTAGTTATTTGGCAATTAGCTGCGATGTGTTTTACGTTTAAACTGGTGAAACGGGAAAATGGTAAAATTTGAAAACAATGAACTAGTAGATATGTCGGGTTGCGCAAAGAATTTTAATAATAATTATTTAACCGGCAAGTTTGACTGCGACAGACGTAACATTGACACAAAATAATTTTCTCACAATCATACTGGCATGGTTGCCTTAATTTTTAATTTACTAATCACGCACCTTTGAATGGGGGTATATAATGCCTGTCAAAGTCATTTATCTCACAGTTAAACCTGCCGGTTAAATAATTATTATTAAAATTTTTTGTGCAACCCGACAATGGTGCTAATTTACGGTAAGTGTCGTCAAAGTGCGGCTGCTGCTTCGAGATTATGTTTAAGTTAATGAATAATAAATGATCCATAGTGTAATAAATGAATGTAAGTAACTTATTTTTAGTTTTTTGAAAAAATATATTTGAAAATGTTTATTTTAATGCCTTCTATACACAGCTAAAAAAGAAGTATCTACTTAGGAATCACCCTGTATAAAATGATCCCCTACCCTCAATCAAACAACAAATTTTCTGCTAATCTATTTTTTATTATTATTTATAGTGTAACGTCTTCCGTTATGTAATGGGTGCTTTATTGTCAAAAGTTGTGGGCTTGTGTACAGGAAAGAAAGATTTTTTTAGTTCCCAAACTTTGAGCCCCCCCCCCCCCCCTTTGACAAGTTTTTGCTAGTTAAGTATATAACTTTGATAGTACTTATCTCGACGTTGAGATACATGTATATCTTGTTTTTTAAGTACAAAAATTAATCAGTTTTTTCAACCAAAACATGGTCCAAAGATTATTCTTTTTTGGTGCGTACTCTCTTCCCATCACTTACCTTGTTTACGTGGCATAGCTCCAACCAAGAACGCCGCAGATACATCCCTGAAAGCCGCAATGGGATCATCAGTAGGAACAACTCCGTGCAGAAGTGGCAAAGCGCAATCGGCCAACTCCATGACGACTCCTTCCAGGACGCCCATCATGGGGGGAATGTCGAGCAAATGCAAAATAAGTGGCTGGTTGGGGCCGAAGACGTCACCCTTGGCCACCATATATAGGAGGGAGTAGGCGATTTGGCCGGCGGCGCCAGTGACGACTACGCGAATTGGTTCAGTCTAAAAATAATTTAATTTTTTATTACTTTGGACTTTGTTTTGGACAACTGGAACCATGCTACAAAGAACTAAGATATAACATTTAGAGGTTGTTACGTCACGTGGAGTTTCTATTTGTAACCATGGAAACGCAATAAAATGATCATCTAATCCTAGGGTTGCTTACTCATATGAGGTCACAGCCTCTGAATATCATATATTTAGTTATTTGTATCATGAACTGGAACGAACTTACTCCATTTAAAAAATAATAGTATATAATTTCACAAGCTATAATGTAGGCTATATAACATGCCTATCGACTCCTGTAATTCTTCCAAACTCAATCAATTAAAGGACCCCGCACAAAGCTTTAGGCTAATTTTTCTGAATTTTTAGTATTCCCTAGATCGTGAAGTCCTGATTAAAAGTGTCCATGGCCGCAATCCAATCCTATGACTAGTTTTTGAGTTCAATAACAAATTATAAAATTTTGGTATGACTCTAAGATAATCTAAACGTATCATGTACAAGAGCCAAGGTATTTTACGAAAAAAGTATTTTATAATTTAACAATAATATTTTGTTATTTGATTAAAAACATTTTTTAACTTTCCTATATTTAAAAGTTTTCATTTGTGTAAATAATTGTAACTGGTTCACCCTGTATATCTAAGATAAAAATGTGTTAAAGAATAATTATTGTAAAAGAAAATTGTCACAGATTGGCATAATAATTAAATGAATCAATTAAAAAACGTTTATTACGTTTTCAGGTGAATTTTCAATTTATATAATATATCCGGCAATATATTCTAGGTTAACCTATATCCATTTTTTTTCATTCACAGCTTGGTGCTACAAGATATTAAAATATAAACAAAATCTAGCCGTTTATTTTCAAAATTCAAAAAATGAGTAAAAATTTTTATTTGGATTTTCATAATTTTTTAATATTAGTATTTATTTAATCCGCCTATAAATTATTTAACATCCTGTACATATTTTATGTCTATATAGGTGAAAGAAAACTTAAGGCCTACTTTTCCACCAATAAAAAAAATAAAAAAGTTAATAGTTTTAAGGAAACAAGTGAAAACTCCAGACAATGCATAAAATCGTAAATTAAGAAGTTGCCAACTTTAAAAGGTCATAACTCAAGAACTAGTCATAGGATTGGATTACGGCCATGGACACTTTTAATCAGGACATCAAGACTTACGAAATACTAAAAATTCCGAAAAATTAGCCGAAAGCCATTTCCTATACGCTTTGTGCGGGGTCCTTTTATTTACCATAATATTATGCTTTAATTAATGGAGATATAATTAACATTCTATTACAGTTTTAAAAAAAAATTTAAAGGTACGCTTTGTTTAGTGCTGCACTTGGTTCATTTTATGGTGACGTTTTCGTGATATACAGGTCTGGCAAAATACTTTTACATATAGACGCCTAACGTGTAGAAAAGAGAACGTAATATACCAGCTATAAATTAAATAAAGAGAAAGCCTACTTCGTCTTGCATTCCCATTCTATAAGCAGACTGGGCGAAGTAGGTTTTATCTTTATTTAATTTATAGCAGGTATATTACGTTCTCTTTTCTGCTCGTTAGGCACCCGATTGTACAAGTATTTTTCCAGGCCTGTATAAGGTATTGCACTTCAAACTTGCGATGTATAAACTTTAAAATAATTTGAGATAATAAATTTCTGTAAAAAGTTGTTGGTAGAGGTGTAGATAGTTTCTATAAATTCGATTAAAAATTGTACCGCCGCCAGTGGTTTTCCAGGGGTCACGACGCCATGACGTCAAAAATGGCTAGTACTGGTCAAACAGCTATTGTTTTATAGTGTCTATCTATTATTTTAGGACAATATAAAAAATAAATAAAACCTTTTGAGGAAAGTTTATAATTACATTATAATTTTAAAACTTTAATTAAACGTTTCGATTCTAAGCGATCATCAGATTAATTTTGTTATAGGATTTATTAAATTATTACATTAAAAATAACAACATCGGATACGGGTGACGCACAGGATAATACTAAATATTTTTATATACATTTTCCGAACTGCCTCTTTTCGACATTTATACACAGGCGTCAAAGTTTTTAAACACATTTTTAGTTAAGGTTTAAAAAAAAAAGTTTAAAAGGGTTTTTTATGAAATAGCACAAGATGCATTCATTTTGTTTATAAGATCTGGTGTGTCTTCTATAGCCCTCCCACACGTTTGACAATGAGTTAGACAATTTTGCTTAGCGCCCCCCCCCCCCCCCTCATTGGAATGCCCTTTGGTACGACCCTATTTGTATCCTTGTTTTATAAAGCCATTCTATGCAGATCACATCATATTTTATTCACGGCCATTCCAAATATCAAGAAAGTTCCAGATTGAGCAGAAACCAAAGTGCCTTTTCTGAATAAAAACTATTGGTAGATCGACTGTGCTTTATGCATAACGTTATTTTCTTTGTACTACCGGGACGTGGCGTGTTGGCTGAATAGATTCATAGTGGAAAATCTTGAGAATGCAAAAGTCAGCTGTCTCATTCACGTATGTCTTTCTAAACTTCTAGATGTAAAATAAATAGATTTAATTTTTTCTTTTCATTTTTAATGACGTAAAATTTAATTTCAATTCAAAATGACTAGTAATTAAGTAACTTTAACCATAATAAATTGTCTAAATAAATGATAACACGTCAGAATTTAAATAAATCAGCCATGACATTTTGTAGCAATGTATTGCCCAAGTTTTTGATAAAAGAGAAATTAATAAATTAACAAAAAATATATCTTATACTGTTAAAAGTGGTGATGCATGTTAATCTATTTTTAAACTACATATCTATTGAAGTTAAGTCGACTATTTATGTCAATAAAATGTGCAAACAAAGGATAAAATTACATTGTAAATTAATGTAAATATAGGAAAACATAATTTGAGAAGTAGATATATGTATATTATTATGTATGTACCTTTAAGGGTCTACCATCGCTTGTGGATATTATTTTAAAAAAATATGTTAAATCCGAAAATTCGTAATATGAAAAACACTAAATAGTATACCTTACCAGGTCTCCGGAAGACCTCCACAGTAAAACACTTCCTATCTCTAGGGGAGCCCCTCAGGAGGCCTCTATATAGGTACTCTGAGTTCAAAAAGGCCCTGCTCCACAAGAGACAAGGGAACATTATTTGGAAAGAGACATGACTTTGAAAAGGTGTATAATAATAATATATACAATAATGCCCTAAAACCAGGAAATGTGGCATAAAATATATAAATTGAATTGAATTAAATTGAAAAAGTTTAAGTATGACAGCATAAGATGGCTGTGATATAATATAATAAGTTTCTTGGTTTGGTGATTGACGAAAAGCTAAAGTTTGAAAATCATATTGAGGTCCTAAATAAAAAGGTCGCCAGAGCTATGCTGTTAGAGTTGTATCTAATGAGGTGGGTAGATCAGTTGCCACGTCTATTTACTTCTCGGTTATCGAGAGCCATCTCAGATATGGTATTCCGTTTTGGGGATTTTGCAGCCAGTTACATTTTAACTCAAGTTTTATATTGCAAAAAATGGCAATAAGATATATCTGTAGGGTGGATCCACGTGAACACTGTAGGCCACTGTTTATACGGCTGGGAATATTGACATTACCATCCTTATTTATTCTGGAAATGGTCCGTTTGGTTTACAAAAAATTAAAACCGTGATCACACTACCGCGAATTCTTGTAATACCAGACAAACGAATAATATTCCAGTGCCTATTCCAAAAAGCACACTTACCAAGAACTCCGTAATATATGAAAGTATAAAATTTTTTAAACATCTTCCAGAGGAAATTAAGACTTCTGTAACACTAGTGAGATTCAAAAAGTCAGTGTTATCATTTCTCAAATAAAAAACCTACTATAGCTTGACAGATTATTTATCTTAATAATGTTGGTGATTAGGGTCTGTCAATCTTGTCTGTGATGTATGTTGTGTCATTTTTAATGAGTTTAAAAAAAAATCTATTTTAATGTAATTTTACTGCCGGATAACTGTGATTGTTCTTATTACTGTTTATATATTTATGACGTTGTGTTGACTACTATAATACTTGTTTTATTTTGTTTATAGGGTATTACTCATTATTTATAACTTGTACATTTGTTTGCACTTAAGTATATATACATATGTTGGTACTCTATAGCTTCGTCAAGAAATACTTTGTATTTTAAAGACAATAAACTAGTTTTTTTTTAAATTTGAATTTGTATCATTCCCATAGCAAAGTCTTTATTAATGTCACCTGCGGCGATGTCTTATTAATCTCATGTTTATAGTACCACCTGCAGTTAATTGTATAAAGAAACTAAATAGGTTCATATTTATTTAAATAATATGTTTAGCAATGCTTTTGTAACCATTTGCCTTAATTTTTATTAAAAGGATATTACATTTTACTAATTGCGCTGTTTTACTAGTGACTATTCATATTACACAGCACCATAATAATACATACTTACTTAATATGTATGTATGTAAAACTACCAAACGGTAATCTCCATCTCCATTATGATATTCATAAAAGAAAAAAGTATTTTACAAAATCATGTAAGAACTGTAAAGTCCTTTTCACTTTAAATGGTTCTGATTTAATGACTACAATATACTTGTTAATAAAAACTGTAAATACCCGTTAATCCAATATCATTTAGTTTTAATGCCATAGAGCACATGTGGCATGAACCTTAATAAATTGTTAGGTTAAAACCGGGCGCCCCTCTAGCTTGCATTATTAAATTTTTCTTGACATCCCGCATTATTTGGCCCCTCCTCAAGCCCGTAATTTTTAATGTTATACTATGGAGACACAACACGCTAACGACGACCTTTTTTTGATAGTAGGAGAACCCCACATGGTAGCGACGACATTTTTGGTTTGAAAAGCTTTCTATGAACGCCCTTAGTGGTACATGACTTTCTCCTAATGCATCCCATATTGATTCATAGTTTTTAAATTTGCTCTTACACTATTCGTATTACTGTCATTCCCTTATCAAGACTATTAGTTCTAATGATCATGTAGGGTCTCCAATAATTTAATTACATTTTTATTGGAATTTATCTAGTAACAAATGATTTACTTTTGTCATTTTATAATTGATATCATTCAGGACTGTCAGTAATACTGATCATGCAAGGTCGCCTTTGAGCATTTAAGAAAAACATACGTAGTGTATCTACATAAATATATTTTTTTGAATTGGCAAGATTTTTTGTTTTTGTGCAAATAAATTTAGATGATTCCTACATAATACATACCTATAACAAATTTTATAAAATGAAAAATATATTTTTAATTTAAATGCTAAGGTTATTTAGGTAAGTAAGTAATACTCAGTATAGTATGTATAGCAAAATTACATTTTAATCAATAAAAATGTTGTTTTTTAAATAAATAGCATGTGTCAGATAAAGACACCTCCTCCTATGCTAAAAGATATTTTCATTAGTAAAATAACAGTAAAAATATCCCCCTGCAAAAAAAGTGAAAATATCTTAATATCTAGTCTATATTATTATGATATATTATATATAATCAATTAAACAGCTATTACTTTACCAAGATGTATTTAATTATTAAACTTACTTTGCAATAACAACTATTCATTTTTGTATAGGTATACCTTTATTGCCCAGCTTTCTTTTATTAAACTATTACAGAAATAGTTCATTGACAGCTACATTGAAAAGATGTCAATAAGTGGTTCAGCTTAGAAATAAAGAAGGCCTTATAAAAAGCTTTTTAGGTGTTACATTCTATAGGACCTGTTTGAATGTAATGATCATTTCGGATAATTTTTATTCATAGCAGAGGAAAGTTTTGAGCCAAAGCTCTTAATTTTGATATCATCAAACATAGCTAGCAATTGGTCCTAATATTTCCCTAAATATCTTCGACCTTCCCCGTCACTTAAATTGGTAATTTTTGTCTTGGCTGTTGAATCTTTATAGTAAACATTTTGTATTAAAAAAAATGTTCAATAAAATACAAGCAGTTACCCTGCATTCAATATATTAAGACTATTAAGTATGTATTTACCTGGTACATATATTACATTCATACATTCCCCTGTCATTAAGTTTATATCTTTTGGGTTTATAAGTATGTAATACATTTTGATATTGAAAGCAGGTAGGTACAAGATGTACCTATTTGTTTTTGTTAGGAAGTGCTTCTTCATTTTGCCTTGGCTAATTTAAGTCCTGATTTCATGTGTTTAAGGTTAATAGAAAGAACGGCATTTATTAACTACCTCAATTATAGGTATATACATCTACAGTTGATGAAATAGTAAAATACATTTGGCACAGTTCTCAATAACAAATTGTGCTTAAATCTGGTGTATATAAATTAAGCCCACTTAAAATACGTTTAGAATAACTGCATCCGGCGTATATAATTTCAAATATCTTGTGATAATAACGTGTTATGTAATAAGTAGGTAATTTTTTTTAAAAAGGGAAAAGTATCGGAATTAACAATAAAAAATTAAACTATCTACTTACCATTTTAAGTCTGTAGAAATGAGTAGCACTTGCTTATTAAATTATTTTAATAAGATTTCAAATGACAAATAGGACGTCCTTTGAACAGTAGTTTGAACTTGAATAAATAGGAGATTGGAATTGGATCAAATCAAGATTTTTTTGAACATGCGATCGAATTCGAACGTCACCAAACTGTCAAATCGAAATCAGCTGTTTGTCAAAGGGAGTAAGGACGAGCAAAGTGAATTGAATACACCAAGGAATTCATTAGATCCATCTTTCCTCAGTGATACCACAGAGGAATGATATTACAAGGAACGTAAAGCTAGCTGCTGATCCGTTTTTATTCAGTACTCCAGTAGCCTCACTTGGCAGACTGGATAAGATTCATTTGTAGTTGATTTGTAGCTATCTTTCCGTTCGTAAATTTACGTGTTTCCTTTTCCTTGCGTCATTGAATGACAACAGACAGGTAAGAAATATATTTTAAGGTTTTTCAGTGTTTTCCTAATTAAACTGTTAACTTTCTTTACTGTATACTATCTCGAGTCTGTTGTTCGTTTTATATCTAGAGACTTGTGACCGTTCTATGGCCAGTAATAGAATTATCGAGAAATAACTTTTTTATAGGTTAGAAAACAGCGTGCATGCTTTCCGCCATTTGTCATTCTCTTTCTCAATTTTGCAGTAATAACCATTTTTTCCTTTTAGAAAATGCCTTCTGTAACGTTAAAAGACGTCGATCAACATAAATTTGTAAAGGCCTTTGGACAGTTCCTTAAAAAGTAAGTTATTGTTTTTTAAAAAATTTGGCTTGCTAGAAATTTAGTACAAATATTTAAAATGCAATGTAGAAAATAATATTTTTGTTATCTTTATATTAACTTAATTTAATAAGTTCCAAATAAAGGTGTACACAATTTTAAAAAAAAACTTCAATTAAATGCCTTTTCTTAATAATTGATAACATAAAATTTTTCCAGAACTGGTAAGCTGCGTGTCCCAGAATGGATAGATCTAGTTAAGACTTCCAGAGCCAAGGAATTGGCTCCCTACGACCCTGACTGGTTTTATGTTAGGTGTTCTGCAGTTATCAGACACATCTACATCAGATCTCCAATTGGTGTAGGATCAGTTACCAAGATCTTTGGTACCCGCAAACGTAATGGAACTAAGCCATCTCATTTCTGCAGGTCTGCCGGTAGCATTGCTCGTAAATCTTTGCAGAGCTTGGAAGGTTTGTATTAGTTTAATTATATAATAGATCATTTTGAGTGCAGGGTTTAACATTGTTGGATTAGACTTTATTTCAGTTGGTTTTACAAGTTTGTAGTAGTTTTCTTTATTAGTTAAATACCTAACTTTAAACTAACATGAAAGCAAGCAAAGTTATTATTGATTCAATATACTGAAAAACATTGAATACCTCTAGGAAAGAAAATATACCAGTTCCACATGTTTCGACTCTTGTTTCACCGTTTTTCTTTCAAAAGAAAAATATTGTCATTGAAATTAGTTTTAAGAACCCACCAGATTTCTTTCATTCTAAAAGGGCATTTTTGTTTGAAATAGGATATCTTTTTAGCTTGATATACCTATAGAGGGTGAACCCTTTTAAAAACTTAAATTATTATGATTTTTGCTTTAACTTCAGTTATTAGAGCTACGATAACAATGTTTTGTATAGGGCTTATATACCTTTAAAATATTGAGACATACTTTGAGTGAAAGGTACAAGGTGGTATGCAATAGCATTTACTTTTGACAAATCTGAATCTTTTTGATAGAGTCAACAACTAAAACACATTACACAATATACTTTCCAGGTCTTAAACTGATTGAAAAATCTGCTGATGGTGGAAGAAAACTCACACAGCAAGGCAGGCGAGATGTGGACCGCATCGCTGCCCAAGTAAAAGCTAAGGAGAGGAAGGCCCTTAAAGCTAGTGCTGTTTTGACTTTGCAATAAGATAGTTTTTGGTTAAATAAAGAAAAAATCTAAATAGTTGTGTTTGATATAGTCCAGTTACAGTGGTGTATCCAGGTTTAAGGGGCAAAACAGCCTTCGGGCGATAATTTTTCTAATATTATGTAGACTGGTATAAATTTACAAATAAATCCCATATACCTACAATGAAAATTTTTACTATCCATATCTTATTGTATTGGGAATATCCCCTAGACAAATTGATCGGGAACATGTTAATATTGGCTGCGACAGACTACCATTTTTCTTAAAATAAAAGAAATGGGAAATTGCACCTATTTCCTTCCTTACTGAGCAGAGGAGCATGCACCGTCTGTTCGTGCAGAATTTGTCTGTAATTTAGATAAGGTAAAACCACATACACGGTAAAACGTACTTAACATGTTTGACCAAAATATAAAAATTATTAATATATTTTTTACTTCTCACAAATAGGCAACCAGATATACTGTTTATTATATGTTTAGTTATGTGTACTACAAATTGCCATCTTGTATAAAGTATAATAACTTAAGTTTAAGTTATCATTTTTGTTCTAAAGAGAACGTTCTGTAAGCCGTAACACAGAGGAATGAGGTCGTTGAAACAAGGCAACATTACAATAATTCTTTGACAAATCAATCGCATTTAGCTATTCAGTCTCCAGCCAATTTTTAGATCGATTCGACAATTGATCTGCTCCAGTACTTATTTAGCTCCTGCAACTCCAATGGATGGTTTACACGTCCCCTGGTTTGGATAACTTGGTCCCTTCAATTTATAATTTCTTGAACATAAGCGCACTATCGATGCATCAGAAAAGTTCCTTGTTATCTCCAATTCAGTGGACACTATTTTCCGGTATTATTTACTGTTTCTGTTCTTATTTTTTTTGGTTTACTATGGCATCCGCCAGGTCCTCTGGGCTCACGTGAGGTTGTGAAGTCTTCGACACTGGGTTGCGTTCACAGTTCCCAGAGCGCTCCCGAAAAACAACTGAGAACGTGACCCTGGTAAAATAAAAATTATCGCGCATGTCCTTTTCTTTCAGCCTCTCACCCGAAATCCGCACCATCACCTGGCCATTTGCCGCCAAAATGGCATCGGATAGATGACGTCCCACGGGCAGGAATTTTAACACTTCGCTCACTTCCCTTGGTTTCTATAAGCACTCCTTTCCTCATATGACTGTGGACTTCTCTGTCTTCCGTGGAGGTTTTCACGCACTTTTCCACTTTACTGTGCAATTCCCGTGAAAGAATTAAATTCCTACAAGAGAGCTTCACCTAAAAAACTACCTTCACCTGCCACGGACGATAAGGAAGGCCACACACAAAATAAAGAATTAACCTGGAGGATTACAATTTTTGTTGTTGGTTTGTTTTTATTTTACTTGGCCATAGCTACTCGGGCTATCTAGTCTAGTCTTGATTGGTATGGCCACCTGTCTTAACGGCAATCAGAAAAGTGAGTGAGACCACGCCTCGTTAAATTCTAGAAGGCCATAAGGTTTTTGTTGTTGCTGGATTCCTATCATTCAAAAAAGAAGAATGATTCCGTCGCCATCTGCTAGCGTTTCTATTATTTAAATTCGTGATGCGTGACGTTTTCTTGTCAACAACTTGCAATTTGTGTATCATTGTATTCGTCATGTCATTTTAATTTGCAAAAAATCATTCTGTGTTAATTTCGTTCTCAGTATTTAACCGGATACACAAGAAAAATGGCAGAGAATACCGAAAAACCCGTCGAAACTTCCAGCTTTTTAAGCTCAATTGCAACAGAAATCTTCCAGAGCCCTATAAACCTCGGACTACTCGCCTTGATTGGATTTTTGGTATACAGAATCGTGAAAAGCCGCCAAGATGAACACAAAAGTGAGCCGGAAGAAAAACAGTTACCCAAATTAAAGAAAAAAGACTTTACCATTGAGGAATTGAAGAAGTTTGATGGAAATCAGGAAGATGGTAGAGTGTTGATTGCAGTGAATGGAAAGGTGTATGATGTGACGAGAGGAAAAAGATTCTACGGGCCTGGTAAATTAATTACATTTAAAAAAATCTTACATTATTTTTGTCAAATTGTTTGTAGTCAATTTAAAGCACATTCGGGCCAATTATTGTCATAATTGAGGAATGCTAAAATATAGATTAACCCTCACCTTATTAAGTAATGTGTACAGCCTGTACCTATTACTTCCTTAATATTTAATAATTACTACAAACCTTTGGATCATAGATAACCTTTTGATAACAGTACAGTCTTGTCCTCATACTACCTAATAATTTAAATTTAACCGCAAATTTTCTAGAGCTAACTTTAGATAGATTTCTTTTAAACTCATAAAGGTGACGCACACAAATTTATACTTTATTAAGTTCTGTGCCTATTTATAAGCCTTGCCCTTGGCCTTAAAATCTGACCTCTCAAGTTAGATATATATTCTTCAAATAAAAACTTTCTGAAACAATTGTATTTTAAATAGTATATAATAAGCGAACCCAATTTTTGTCTTAAAATTTTAAAAACTGTAAACCATAGTTTGTGGGTTTTTTAATTACTTGAAATAGAAAGACACTTAACAATAACATAATATAAGTATATAAAATTTTTCATTGAAGAATAATTTAATATGATGCTGCATGGTTAAACTCAATTTATGCAGCTACCTACTTAATCAAAAAGAGGTAATCTAAAAAACAATCTAAAATATAATATCAATGAACCAATGCTATTAAAAAAAAGGTAATAAAGTTCTAACAAAAATTAAAAACACGTTTTTTTTGTTGTAATTTGTATAGAAGAAAAACTGTAATTTCTTCTATTATTCACAAAACATGGTATTCTAATAGTCCAGTTTAAAAAAAATCCAGTGTCATTGGAGATACAGTTTATTTATAAATTCTAGTGTTCAAATAAATGTAGGTACCTACATTGTATTATTTTCAATTATACAGGGTAGGTATTTAAATAGAAATGTATCCGTCAGACGATCGATTTTATAAATTCCGTTTGTTTTTATTTTATTTAAGTTTATTGGTCAAGGATCATTGTTGGTTAAAACAGGATTCTTCTCTCAGCATGTTCTTGGGAATATTTTCTCCAGCAACTTTATGTATGCCTAATAGGTAACTAATTATGTAGGTCAAACCAATTTATAAAGTCAATTTTAATTAAACTGCAACCTATAAATAACTAGTTATAGGCTGGGGCTAGACATACTCTGATATTATCTACCTATTGATATATTCTAAATAATAATTTGTATAAGAGAATCATATTTCACAGTTACAAATAACAAAGTAGGTATTAAGAATTTTTAAGTATATACATAATTTATTATCAAATATAAGTTTTTATTTTGCTGTTTGTTGACAACTGTCCCAATTTTCAATTTTAAGGAACATATTTTACTCATCATTACCAAGATAATTACCACAAAATTTCTACATAGTAGTAGGACATGTTTCGACCTTAGCAAAGGTCATCATCAGCTAATGGGTAAAGATTAAAAAGTAACAGAATCAAGCCTCGACATAAGGGACTTTTTAAATTACAGACATAATGTACAGAGTGGTAAAAAAATAAGAAATGGTGCTTATACGCTAAGATTAAATAATAAACAAAAGTGTTTATGAAGAATAACTTTTTTTCTAAAATCAAAGTTAAAATGTTTTTTCATATGTTGCCAATATTAACACACGCTTTATTGTGGTTTTATTATGTGATTTGGTAAGTTGGTAATATCATAGGGAAACTAAACTCAGAGAAACCGTGCAATGTAAAAAACTTACTTTAGTCAGGTGGTAAAGAACAGAATAATAATAAATTTTATTCAATCATATTTAAAGTAGAAGAAACAAACATCATTGTCTCCAACCTTCAAACAGATACATAATGTACACGTGTTACATAGTAGTCGATTAAAAAAAATATAGCTATTGTCGGCCAACAATAAAATTCCGCAGTTATACCCTTACTATGGTAGCTTTATAAATCTTTCTTCACCGCTTTTTTCGTGAACTCTTAAAACATCTTTATAATATGTCCTTAAGACTGCCTAAAATTACTGGCTATGTTTTAAAAATTCTTATTGTTTTATTTGTTTTTACTGTTGTTTTAGTGAAAAGGACCAGCTTTGCTGATATGACTTCTTGCCACAAATTATTTTCTTTTCTGTCCACTTGTAGGACTTGGGATTTTATTGAGACTGACATGAAGTAGTTAGACACCTCTTTGACTCATGGATTAGTTACAAATTTTAACAAAACATGAAGCGTGCTAGAAAGCTAGGGCTAGTGACGCATTTGTCATTACATTTGTTGATTCATATTTCGTTTATTCTTCGATTAACAAAAAAAAGTTTTGGGTAGCAATTACCTCCAGTTTTCAATTTTAAAAAATTTCAATGATAAATTAATAAAAGCAAATATTTAATTAAATTTTCCCATATTTATTTTTCTGTCTAAAAGACAAATTTTTTACCTTTAGATATATAATATGCTCCTAGGAGGGCTATTTGGCCGATTTCGATAAAACGAAAAACTGACAAACTATCCAAAAACGAAATGGCTGATTCGTCAGTCGACCTATAACTCCAAAATGACGTTGGTAAAAAAGTCGTCGGCTCCTGGTCTATAAACAAATTATTTCGAATTGTATATTAACGTATCTAGTAAACAATGATAATACAAATAACGTTTTATATTTAATTCATCATTACATTTGGTTAAACACAATATGATTTATCAAAATAGCATGACTAGCCTAAGCAATTATTATATTTTAAATTTAAAAAAATGATTACTGTAAGTTTGTACAGCTGGCGATATTGTTATAATGTAACCAGTGATTAGAAATTTGGACGCGCTAACAAAATCGGACTGCCGATGCCGGTACGGCGTACACTGACATTTTTTGTCGCTTAAAATACAATATTGTAATTAAATGAAAAGGTCTGTGTATACCACTAATTTTTCATTAATAAATGGGTAAATCAAATTAAACCAGTTTGGACTTGCATTATCTTTATTTGTTTTGAATCACAACGTTTCAACTGGTAAGTATCTCCAGTCGTCTTCAGGTATATTTATTCTGTATTCACCTGCAGACGACTGGAGATACTAACCAGTTGAAACGTTGTGATTCAAAATAAATAAAGACAATGCAAGTCCAAAACTTTACCACCGTTCAAGAAACGTCATTTTGTCTCCAACCTTTAAACAGGCATTAATAAGCCAAATTAATACAATTGATAGGACATGTTTCGACCTTAGGGAAGGTCATCATTAGCTATAAACTCTCATTATAAAGCACCAAACAATGTTATTAACATAAGGAAAATCAGCAGCAGAAACTTTTTTTTTAATTAACTTTGAAAATAGAAGATTGATCTAGATCAAAGAAAAAAAAACAGAGCAGATTCGACAGTCTGACTGCCCATTAAGGGATAATTATATTTTAAAGGTGCCGCCACCTGGTCGCGACGTCTTGATCATCACTGGCGTCAGTCTAATTCTTACTCTAATTTAAAGAGATCTAGAAAAACCTTTTTATATAAATTAATTTTCCCAGTTCGTTTTAAAGTTACAAGCATTGCAAGTTTTAAGTGAAATACCCTGTATATAAATGTATAAGCAGCAAAATACTACAACTTACTCACCCTCTCTGAAATTATGTTTTAATCACATCCTCAATTTTTTAAATCTCGTTAACCACGAATTTACTTACTATTATAGGTGGACCATATGCTGCATTTGCTGGCAAAGATGCTTCCCGAGGCCTGGCTACATTCAACGTTGTGGGAAGTGGAGACCAATATGATGACTTGAGCGACTTAAGCACCATGGAGATGGAGTCAGTCAGGGAATGGGAGTCACAGTTCAATGGTGAGATACATTTTGTGAAGTCTTAGTTACAGTTTAGGGTTGTGCTTTTGATCATTCAGTTGAATGATTTTTCATGAATCAGAAGCATAAGCATTTAATGGCGGACATGCTGAATTAATTAGGGGTGGGGGACAAATTTTAAGTAATGACTGCATTAATGATATGTTATTTATTTCTCGCATCTTGGAACCTTGAGTAGTTATTATTTATTTATTTGCTTGAGTAATAAATTTTCATGCAACTTCTTATGGATGGGTATCATTATATTATTCATTTTTTGGTAACATGACACATCAAGCAAAGCTGTATTCTCAAAGAAATAAAACGTTAAATTCTATATTGTCTTGGCAAGTCGAACAGTAGAAGCAAATAATGTTATTATTAATTTGGTCTGTTGTAGCCATATATTTTTAAAAAATTGCCCGGTTCAATAAAAAAATTACACATTTATTAGAGTACGCTAAAAAAAGTGCAAGTATTAAGTACCTTATTTTTTTTACAAGTGTAGATAATGTTATCAGTAAATTTTATTACATTAACTTTGGAAAAGGTACAATTTTAAATTGTTGCTATAATTTATTAATTTTAAAAATGATTCTGTGAATATCGAACACATGTAGACGGCACTAATTTAATTGCGTTTTCAGTTTACTGCTCTGGCACTCTGAGAGTGCTCTCATTGAAATTTGCGTGTTAACTTGTCAAAATCGAGTGAACTCGCTTAGTTGTATCTTCAATCAATTGGGAGTTCAAAATTACCCTCGAAATTACCAATTACCACAGGGTGAGTCATCGATAGAGTAAAGTTCATTTTCTCCTTATCTTAAGAATTAGATAAAAATTCAAAATATAAAAGTTGTAGAGATCATTGAGGTGCACATTTTGAAATTATACTGGACAAAAAAACGTGGCGAATATCACTAAGTTTTTTCTAATGGAACACCCTACATATTTTATTATTTTTTAATTTCTACGCCTATTTTGTATAAAATGTTATATGTCTAAATTTAATAGTTTTTGAGATATTGACGTTTAAAATATGACATTTTAAGACTTTGACAGGCTGTAATATTGGAACGATTCATCTTAGAGAGAAATGGTTTTCACCTCCCTATCTTAATTTTTTATTTTCTATCTAAAAGCTACAACTTCTGGTTTAACATGTTAAATCGGAAGTTGATCTCTTTGGATAAAGAATAAAAAACTAAGATAGGGAGGTGAAAATCATTTGATGAACCGTTCCAATATTACAGCCTGTCATACTCTGAAAATGCCATATTTTAAACGTTAATATCTCAAAAACTATTGAATTTAGAGTTATGATATTTACAAAATAAGCATAGAATTTTATGGAGAATCAGAAAATAATACAATATATAGGGTGTTCCATTAAAAAAAAACACGTTATATTCGCTACATTTTTTTGGGCCACCTATTTACTCCAGCATAATTTTAAAATGTGCACCTCAATGGTCTCTACAACTTTTGTATTTCGAATTTTTATCTAATTCTTATGATAAAGGAGAAAATGAACTTTACTCTATCGTTGGCTCACCCTGTAAATTTTTGGAGAGAACTAGAAATTCAAATTACATATTGTTGGGTTTGTCGAGACTAATTTAAAACTCGATTTGATAATAAAAATAATATACTTTTTCTACTCCTATATTAGTAAAAATTGTTTTACATACAGTTCACTCTATAAGCCAATCCATTCTTACTCACAACTGTGCGTAAAGAATAAAAACGCACAACTGTGCGTTATGATGCCTATTATAACAATCAAGTTAAACCACTCAAATCGTGACATTTATATATCTTACGTTTTAAATATTTTACAGTCACATTGTCATTATTTGAGATTTAAAGTTCAAATCGATACCTTACAAATTCTAAACCGATCTTTAATTTATTAGTAAGATTCGTAGAAAAAGTATAGTACGTATTGTGTGTTGTAAAGCAATTACGCACTCATGTAATATTCTTTTTACCACATTTAATACATAATATTAATTTTCTATAATCGCACTACATTTTGTTATCTTATTACAACGAGCTCAATCATCCAAGGAGGTACCGGCTTCGGCGCGACGAAAAAGTGAGCAGTGCTTGTATTTTGTTACTTCTGACAATAGATAAGCTTAATATTGGTTAACATATTTTGTATAGTAGTTACGATAATTATCTATTATAGCAACACCGAGCCAAAATTGAATTAAAATTGTTCAGAAAAGATGTATTTTGGGGAGTAGATTACGAATCTATACCCCGTTTTTGGCGGAAACGTTAAGTTTTTGGAATATTCCTTCTTAAAGTGCCATTTTGTAGAGGTTAGGTTTCGGACGCATAATGAAGTATATTGTTCTCTATCACCATTTTTTTGTTGTACATACGCCTAATTTTTTGTGTTTTTCAATTCTATATAGTTTTTACTTTAAATTTATGTCTTCAAAAATAATAATGAATATTCTAGCATTAAAGGAGGTTGGTTATCATTAGTTTTTGGACTGTCACGGCCTACTGTGTAAAAGTATTTTATTGCATTCAGCTTTGCATTTGGTTATATTTTTGAATTAAAATAGTTCAAAATTAGGGAAAATGAGAGGAATTGACCAGGCTATATAAAATATTGCTCTCTTTACTCGTTTTCCTTTAAAATTGCATCCAACATAATTAAATCCGATGTTATATGTCCGAAATCTAACCTGTACAAAACGGCACTTTAAGAAGGAATATATAAAAAATTAAGCGTTTCCGCCAAAAACGACGTTTAGATTCAGAATCCACACCCCAAAATACATATTTTCTGAACAATTTTAATTCAATTTTGGCGGGGTGTAGCTATAATAAATAATTACCGTAACTACTATACAAAATATGTTAACCAATATTAAGCTTATCTATTGTCAGAAGTAACAAAATACAAGCACTGCTCACTTTTTCGTCGCGCCGAAGCCGGTACCTCCTTGGATGATTGAGCTCAAAATCGTTGTAATAAGAGAACAAAATGTAGTGAGTCTGTAATACGTACAGAATAAGCTATCCTTCACCTGGGTCATTTTATTTATCTATTTTTCAATCGCTCTTCACCATTTTTCAACCACTGTGTGACGTGGCGATCAGCGTATTAATTAATGCGGGGCTTCTGCAATACACGAGGATTACATTTTTTGCTTCCTTGCTTCTATTTAGAAGCCATAGGCACTTAAAATATTCCTTATAACAACTTATTATTACTTATTTAATAGTAAAGAGTTGTTGTAAAAAAACACGCAATATCTTATCTACTATCGGCTTAATTGACATCAGTCTTTATCGTTGTTAATACATACATGCTAATACAAACAACATAAACTTCATGTTAATTATTTTTATATCTGGAGTAAAGTAAGACAAATAGAAGTTATGAAACAGTAATTTAAAAACCTTTTAAAGAAAGCAAATTATAACATGTTTGCGTGTACTTTTTTTATTATTTGATTAACCAAATTCTTCTTAAAAATTTTACCCAATGATAAAAAATTTCTAGGGTAGAGTGTTACAAAACTTTTCTAGAACTACCTAAAAGGACTAGAGAAAGCATAAAATTTGAACATAAACAGACCGACGTCATCCCATCCCCCACCCGTCATTATTTTATTTGCCAGTCGGGCGGGCGAGAGATTATAACGGAATATTTGTTTCGATAACTTAAATAAAAATTACAATTTCGAAACAGAAAACAAGACTCGAGTTGAGTGATCGTTCCGATAGAACCTCGTCGGCTAGAATGCTGTCGACTGGTTGAAGCGATTATTACGTTGATCAGTGTTCTTATTAGTGAGCGTATTTTGTTTAAGTGTTCTTAATAAATGCTTCCAAGATTTTAAAAACTGAAACTGTAGAACATTTTATTTATTCCGCAGAAGCCCATTGACAATAAAAAACAAATAAACAGGATCAAAATCTTCTAAATTTGTTAATGCAGAACTCCGATGAAGGCTTAAAGTAAAACTGAAACGTTGATGAAGAATCAGTTGTTTCGTTTATCATTCTGGTCCCAATCCCAAGCAACAATAACAAACAATAATAATTAAATTATAGTAGTATTATAATAATTTAGGTGTCTTTATAAACTATTGTGGCAGATATCGTTTCATTTATGTGCTGTATAATTTCTAACTATCATCTGCCAACCCTGTTTTATATTTACATGATCCACAAAGTGATGTGCATTGCCCTAACTCATATTGACATCGACATAGTACCTGGTATCTGTGTGGTAAAATTAGAAGAAAACCTTTCCAAAGAAAAATAATGAAATGTGAAGTTGGAACTTTACATATTTCACATAATTTGTCAGTCGATATCAATTGATCAATAAACTAGGAGTGGTAAAACGGTTTAACGATGGTAAAGATGGCGGATAAACAAATAGTTTTTGGAATTGTTGTGGAACTTCCCCAACCCCCTTTAATTTACACCCCTGTATAGAAGTCGTGAAATGTTTGGGGAGGCACTGCGCGCGCACCAGTCGTTACAACAATCAAAGAGTGATGATGTTTTTGGTTGACATTTTTATTGTTAACAACGAAAAATTTTTGAAAAGACGTCGTTTAGAGAGCTTTGTGAGCGAACGACGAGAGCGCGTCCTAGAAAAGTTGTGTTCATGCTGTTGTAATTTCCCCTTTCTTTTGCTGGTTAGTGGCGTTTCACTAACAGAAAAATGTGTTATTAACTAGAAGAAACCCAAGTACAAAGGTACTTAGTCCCCTGATGTTTAAGCTGATGTTCTTTTGATGTCCTGGTTTGGATAAGAACTCCCAATTTCTAAGTCGACAAAACCCAATGGTCAAGACTAATGGCGTTGGTATTTATAAATGCAATGTTTACTTAAAAGATTGGATATCTATTGTCTTGTTTTTTCTGTTGGCATAGATCTTGTAATCAATTGATGAGCCAAATAATTTAATAATAAATCCAATGTCGTAGTATTAATCAAAGTATTTTATAGTATCCATTGTATTTGTGGCTTTTTAATCCCCAATTTTGTATAGAACAAGGGTTCAAGCAAACCCGGTATTTTTATGTTTAGTAAATAAAAAACAACCTTTCAATTTCAAATATTCAAACTAAGTGTTTTATTTCTACGAGCGAAATGAAAAAATAGTCAATTAATATCGTAAACTTTAACTGATCGGTAAACAAATCAGTTACCCCGTTTTTGTTATTGGGTTAGACTTCAGAGTTTTTTCCTACAGAAATTTTGGAAATTTCTGTAAATTATTTTGCGCCTGTAGGTTTGCCATATACCTAAGTAGGTGTGCACCCTTAAAAAAATGGTGACTGAAAATTTTCATTACATTATCAAATTACAAATATCAAAATTATTACTAAACTAATAGTATATTTTAAATACAATTTTAGGGAGCTCACACTTATTAAAAAATATCCTTGATATTGGTTTGCGTTTTTGATTAGATTCACCGTACAAAGTTTGTTTAAACATAATGTGTAATTTATTTTTGAAACAGAATGTAGTATAAATAATGAGAATATTGATTTTGTCATAGTTTCATTGTTTTCATTTGTTAACCATGTTTTTAATTCAGAACGTTTCAGTTAAATTTTAAATTTAGCCAAAAGAATACTTTTCAGGAACTTGTTAATAACCTGGAGAGTTTAGAATGTTTAGATCAGCGGCGGCGCCAGAAAATTCGTAATGGGTGCGCACACGCGGGCCCAATGATAAAAAGGCCGTCCCTCGCCGCGAGTTCCCCGGATGAAATTTTTCCTCCCCCCGGTCCAATTTGACTTCTAAAAAAAGGTCCTCCCTGGCCGTAAGCACACGCTACTTTCCAATCCAAAGTTACTACTTCTAAAAAAATCCCCCTTCTCCCCCGGAAACTCCAGCGCTGGACCTAATCTCTTGATTTTGGGTGGGCACCCATCTTTACAGGGTGCTCCCGCCCCCTGGCGCCGCCAATCATTTAGATCATAATTGTTTTCTTCGGTGTTGGCATAAAGGCTTACTTGATGAGGAAGTGTGGAAGTTTGAATGTCAACAAAGTTATTCAATACCGTGCATGAAAATTAAATTTGAAAATAATATTCTTAAGCGTAAGCTAATTTCATCAAAAAAACCACAGGTCACAAAGAAATGTTTTTTTAAATCCTCTGGATTAAATAGAAGTGTTTAAAGTTTGCGGTTGTGACGTCAAGGTGTACTACAATACATAGCGCGAGACCGAGCTATTCATACGTCGAACTTTAATTATTTATAAAAAGGTGAGGAGTGATATTTTGTTATTTTTTCATGTGACTGAACATTTTTAAGCATTAAAAAAATATGGGAAAGTTCCCTATTTTGAGAAATAATCTTCTTAAAAATATTGTATACTGTAAAAAAAAATATTCCAATACGTGTGTTGAAATGTAATTTTCATAGCTCTCTAGGATGTTTGAGTAATTAAAGAATGATCTGTCTTTGTTTTCATGCAGTAGTGCTTTTTAATGACTTAAATTAAACAGATAATGTCAATTTGACAGAAAACTATTTATTTTAAAATAAACAATTTTCCGGAGGCGTGGAGGAAATTGGGGTGCTGGATGGGGTAAAGCACACTATATATACATAAGTACCTATATTTGTTTTAATTCTGAGAACTATAAAAATTTTTTATGAGAAATAGAATAGTTATTTTAATAAAAATATCACAATAATATGAACAAAAACACTGACAAGAATGGAATGACAAACTGCAGCTTTCCGATCGATAACTGGTGAAGCGCTCAGTGATCTTTTACAATAACGACATTTTGCTTAGCAACAAAATCCCGCCAAACGATATTTCAAACATGATTTTCTCGAAATCCACACAAACAATTTTGTAAAAATATGTTTCATATTCAGCGGCAAATATAATTATTTCCAGCGAATCGAAAATGCGGTTTCATGCATCAGCCAATGCTGAGATTTTTGCGCCTGAAAAATCAAATAGCGGTATTTCGTTGTTTGGCAACATGTCATTAATAAGAACTTTAACTTTGATTTTAATATTTTACATACTGCAAACAAGGACAGAAATTAAATTTGTCATAAATAAATCGATTAAAAAATCCATATATTAAATTAATTAGACGTAAATACCTAACCATTGTTAAAATTGCTCCATTAAAAAAGTAGTGGTTCCTTCAATCATTATTATAGCTTTTGTTATAATAATTATTAAGAATGTGTTTCACATGAACCTACATTTTAGTAGTTTGATACAGAAACAACTGTAGGTATTCGTCAAATGTTTGGTGTGGTGGACACGTCATAGGACCTTATTTTATATACGGGAATTTGAACTCTGAATGATATTTATTAGTTTTGCAAGAAAATATTGTTTCAGATCTAAGACGATTATTTCAGAACTATATTAATCCCAATTTACCGGCTGAAGAAATTTGTCTTTTTAAGAGTGAAGCCTAATGATGCATTCGCCATTTCATTTTTTGATCAATATTTCTTACAGTTTTGATTTAAACAAATTTTGATTAATGAATTAATAAAATCAACAAACGAAAATTTGTGAAATTTTTCCATTTTTCTTTTTCTGCTTTTATTACTTTATAAATTCAAACTTGTTTAACTTTTTACGACGTATATTTGATAAAGTCCGTGTTTGTGTACTAATAGTTTTTTTGTAATTTATTTTTCCAGCGATGGCTCAAAAATATCAAATATTTCTTTGTTACAACTAAAATTAAAATTTAGTGAAAAAGCCCATACAATAAACACTAAATGTATAAGTGCCCAATTTAATCCTAATCTGTCCAGTATTAAGTTGTTCTGCGCATGGACTAACGATCAAATATATTGCTAATAAATATTTCATTTTAACGATATCTCAAAGTAGATTAAAAGCCTGTTCAAAAGTCTTGTTTTTTAAAGACAGTTTAAATTTATAATAATTCGATCTAAATACCAGATTTTTATTTTTCGACAACCTTTGAACCCAGTAAGGTTACACGTTATATCGTTTTACATCATTCGATTTTTATGTTGATTTTATTCCAAAATTAGGCGTTCATGGTTCAAACGTATTTAATTGCCGCGGAATAATTGCATTTAATTTATGTAATTTTAAAGTCGACCCTGGCTGGGTTGGGTCCACTACTATTCTGAATTTATTATAGAGACAATGTTAGCGTCATATACCGGGTGAGTCACATCGAGTGTTAAGTTTTTGAGAATACAGCTAAAAATTTTTAAAACATTTTTTGATATAGGTACCACAATAGCATCCAATCAATATTTCTAAATTCTTCTCCAAGGTTACCAGATCCATGAGAAATTATATTGTCGCGTATTAAAATGATAGGCGACTGGGTTGTGTAGCTTTTTTTTTGCTGGGATGGGCGGAAGAGCCAATACTTAGGCCTATACAGGGTGTTACAAATTCGACATACCAGCATTGGAATCTCGGAAACCATACGAGTTAGAAAAACGGTTTAAAGAGGGGCAAAGTTGTGTAATTCGGTGCTGATTATAATGCCGCTTTAAAAGTTTTCAAATTACGAATACGTCCGATTTTATTCGATAAAAACCAAAATTTTGCAAAATCGTTTTTATTTTTTCCTGAGCTCATTTGACTAGCTATTTAAAAATAAATGACACTTTGACATTGCCATTTTTTCTCCTCTACAACATGATGTTACTAAACTAAAGATTCGCCGTTTCGTCTCCGAGCGGCCATCACCAACTTTACTATGTTTTAATACGGACCTGGATTTTTTTAAACCAATTTTTAAACCCTCCTACCCTCAAAATGTAATGGCGATATTACTTTCTCATAATGATAAATTGTCCTTGATTATTTTTTTAAATTCATATTTTTTTACATTTCTTGTCAGTCCGATCCTGGCAACGAATTGCAATATTAATTAAAAACTTTATTTTATTTATAACCTTTACAAATAAGTTTCATGAAAAAGTTTGTCTAAAGTTCATGTTAGGTATTTACCTAAGTAATAATATCAATCAATACCCAAAAAGAATTTTGACTATTTAAACATTTTGAAAGTGTGCCATGATTTATGAATCTAAGAAACGCGTTTAAGCAAATTTAAAATATGGATGATTTCTACCTAGTGTCAAACTGTGGTGTCAAAAAGGCGATAATTTATTGGTCCTTTGCACAAAAATGTTTTTTTCAACGAAGAAAAAAGTGATATGATTCAAATTTTTTACTTGTGCAAAACGGCGATCTCTTTGAATATTTAGAAAATTAGGATTTATAATTAGTAAATTTAAAATTATTAGAAAATTCTTATAAAATGAATTATATTACTTT
Organism: Polydrusus cervinus; assembly: GCA_935413205.1. Classification (NCBI taxonomy): domain Eukaryota; kingdom Metazoa; phylum Arthropoda; class Insecta; order Coleoptera; family Curculionidae; genus Polydrusus; species Polydrusus cervinus. The sequence continues at coordinate 54,197,295 of OW284514.1, forward strand.
ATGAATGTTTTAAATAAAATAAAGTTTTTAATTAATATTGTAATTCGTTGCCAGGACCGGACTGACAAGAAGTGTAAAAAATATGAATTTAAAAAAATAAGCAAGGACAATTCCTCATTATGAGAAAATAATATTGCCATTACATTTTGAAGGTAGGAGGGTTTAAAAACCGGTTTAGAAAAATCCAGGTCCGTATTAAAAAAAGTAAAGTTGGTGATGGCCGCTCAGAGACGAAACGGCGGATCTTTAGTTTAGTAACGTCATTTTGTAGAGGAGAAAAAGTGGCAATGACTAAGTATCATTTATTTTTAAATAGCTCAGAATAAAATAAAAACGATTTTGTAAAATTTCGTTTTTTTTCGAATAAAATCGGAAGTATTTGGAATTTGAAAACTTTTAAAGCGGCATTATAATCAGCACCGAATTGCACAACTTTGCCCCCAATTAACCGTTTTTCTAACTCCTATGGTTTCCGAGATTCCAATGCTGGTATGTCGAATTTGTAACACCCTGTATATCTGGAAACCTTTGCTAAGTAGATATAACATTAGAATAATACCGCGCACGAACTAATCCCATCATAGTGCACCAAGCTAGTTTAAATAGAGCTGTAGTTACTGTACTTATTTAGTAATTACCTGAAGATACTTACCAGTTGAAACGTTGTGTTTTAAAACAAATAAAGACAATGGTCTGAAACTCCTCTATCATTCAAGAAACATCATTGTCTCCAACCTTCAAACAGACACTGAAATACTCACATTATATTAATTCAAAACAACAAAGTTGTCAGCTACTTTCGGTATAACTGAAACTTGACGGTTAGATATGAGCAACTGATAAGCTAGATCTCGCCGTTTGTTTATATTGAATATCTGTAATTTTTGCTTATATACATTTTTATTTATTTGTGATAGGAAAACGTTAATATTTTTATTAAAGAGGGCGCATTAAAAAATATACAATGTGGTCTTAAAAATGTTAGTGTTATTGAAGAACAATCCTATGCACCCTTTTGGAAAAATTCTATGTGTTCATTCGAATATATCTGGACAAATTGGGCGACTTTGTTAAAATATGTGTGTTCATTTTACTTTTAAATTGACTTATAATGTTTTTTTCTATAGAAAAATACGAATTTGTGGGAAGACTCCTGAAACCCGGAGAGCAACCAACCAACTACTCAGACGAAGAAGATGAAACCAATCCCGAAAAATCAGAAAAAACAAAAGACGATTAAACGAAACTAACAACAAAAACGAAACACTTGTTTCCAAATAAAGGCTGAATTATAGAAGATATACAGAGTGTTGAATAAGTTAAGCATAATGTCAAAAAACATGTTTAAATTTACACAAAAAATCTACAAGAACTATTCGATATTTTTGTAGCGTCATATGTATCCGGTTTTTTAAATTTTCGCGCTTTTCATTAAATGTATACTCTACTTTTTCAACACTCCGTATAAAAAGCAGTTACACAGGTTTAATGTATGTATAATAATAAATATATGATATAAAGGTTTTAAAAATCACTTAATTTTATATAATAATGTCTTGTTGGTTTTTTGTACATTTTATTACTATGTATATTAGCTGTCGTTAGAAAAAGAGGTGAGGTGCTCATTCCTTTTTTTTTGTAGTTTTTAATAAGCGAGACATTTTTTATAAAATAAATATTGAAAGAAGGATGTTGAGCCACAAAAATGTTGAAATATCTAAATATTTTAATAAACAGAAAAATGTCGTGTCTATATAATTTCACATTTTTTCGGCCAAATTGAAATTCAGGATCAATATAGAACTCAAAAGGGGCTCATAATAAACCATTTTTATTAAATTAAATTATTTTTCATCATGCATATTTTTTTTTATTGTTGTATAAACAGACAAAAGGTAGTGAAAAATGTACTCATTATACTGTTCCATGCGATTAATTTTTTCACTAGTTATCGAGTCAATTTTATGCCATGGCCTAAAAAAGATTTCCTTTTTAATGCTTTTTCGGGTGGAAAAGTAAATTTTTTGGCCACCGTATTACATGTATGATTTATGCCTGATGTTTTCTAATTATAAACATTTTCGATAATACTTAAAGGTAATTATTTGTATACAAAATGTTTTATATCACACTGCCGGATTATTACATTGAAGATTAAAAAGTTATCAAATTTTCAGAAAAAAACATTAACTTTTAAAAAAAATAATTTTAAGAATTCAAGAGACTGCATTTGTAAATATAGCTTAAAGGATCAATCACACCTACGCGACGAACGCGGAAGCGTCAGCGAAGCGGCTGCCGCGCGATGGACGCTGCCCATACTTTCTTATTGGACCGTACATACCTGCGCGTCAAACGAGGGACAGCAGCGCTGGGCATCCGCGTTTAATAGACGATTCGAGACGTGCACCATTTTTCACGCGACCAAACGGCGAGATGGTATATTTACTGGAAGTAGTTTGTAGAAGGCTGATTTGTTTCTGCTAATGACTTGTGAAAATAACGCGTCGCGGACGCGCAAGTGTGCGGAGGCAGCGAGAATTCGCGTTGAGCGGCAATCGTGACGGAAACGCTATCGCTATCGAATCGCGCTGGTCGTACAGGTCTGTTCGATCCTTTATACTTTAATGTAAATTCTAAATAGAAAACTTATTTATTTGAAAATTTTTTGACAGCCAATTAAATTTTGTTATTTTTTGTTATGTAACACAAATCACCCAATCATGTCAACATTTAACTGAAAACGATATTCCGGGTGGTTTTCAATCAATAAATCACGATTTTTTTGAAAAAATCAACAAACCTGATTTTTTTTTATTAAATCGTGATTTTTTTATTTTTATTAATTTATACTGATTTTTTCCTTAAATATAGCAATAATGAACTTTAAAATCACTTATTTTCATTATTTTGTCTCTATTCGCCCAAAAATATTTGTTGTCTAGATTTACAGTTAGAAAATCTCCTCGGGGACATACAAAATAACTTGTATTGACATGAAAATTTTCGGCAGCGTGCATCGTAATTTATGAATATTTTTTACGCTGGGCTGATGACGATTAGTTATGTTTTACACTTACATAATGTATCTAAACACCTCGTTTTAAATAAGCTATCTTTTTTTTTTAATTTCCTAATGAGTTATTTGCCTCAACGACTTGTTTTTACAGTAATTTATAATTTGATTTAAATCACGATTCAAATTGAAATTAATAATTATTATTTAAATTGTCGCAATCCTGTTCCTATGTATATTATAGCTAAAAACATGTTTTTCTCTAAAATGCATAATTTTTTATATCTCCTCATCATTTTTTACATCATTTTCCGTTTCTGAATTATTTATAATATGGCATGAAGTTGTGTATACATTTAATTACCCTTAAGCTAAAAAATCAAAACAGTGCACAGTCATCAGTATTACTGAAGTTAAAACTGACAAATACTAAAGGTAAACTATATTTTCCTTAATATTTAATAATAATGTTAGCATTGACGTTAATAGTACTAATGTGATATTGATCATGTAAATGGCTCTTTAGAGACGACATTTGGTCCTTTCAATATTTTTTGAAATTTGAATTCTGGTCCCAAACAAAAAAAAATTAAGTAACTTGTTTTGTAACAAAAAAGTTGGTAAAACTAAAAAAAAAATCGTAGGCTTGATTTTTTATAATAATTATATGAATTAGTTTGTAATAATTAATATACACTCGTTTGGAACCAAATATAAAGTCTTGTAATTTTTGTGTTGTTTTAAAATTAAATTAGGTTATTTTTAAAAAATGTAGGCATTAGAAAAACTTTCCTTTGGCTAAAATATTTGTTCTATTATTTCAATTCGTTTAAAATTTGGAGAAGCTCAAAGAATTTGACCGTTCGTGTCGAGTGTTGTTTATGTCAAATATTGTTGGGGGGGAGTACCTTTATTTCAAAAACCTTCCGCTCCTAGCAAAATACTCCTAAAAAATACGTCCCTTTATTCCAAAAGCCTTTTGCTCCTATCAAGTCACTTCTAAACAAAAAGTTGCTCTATTCCGCACCCCTTCCATCACACATCATCCTTATAAAAGTCATCACATCATCCTATCATGGGACTTTCAATTTTTCAGGGGGATAATATCCTTCGTCCCTTAATCTTTGGGGGGGGGGGGGGGGGGGGGTACTCCCGCCCCTTTACTTTATCTGTGCCTGATTGATACGTGTTTTTGTAATTGAAATAAGAGTACGCTAGTCGTTATTTTGAATCTTGTTCTTTAATATTTTTTGTTTTGGCACATAAAGTTACAAAGTTTTAATTGATAATTCTATAAAATCAGAAAAACCAATATTTGTCGACAAAATTTCTTGTTTTTTCCTTTATTCATTTCATTATTCATATTTTTTACAGTCAAACTGTAGTTAATTGGGTTTTAAGCCGGCCACCGACACAGAGTGATGTACGCGTGCCTCAACGCGCTTTAATACAGGAAGTAAATTATTTACTTCCTTTAGCACGCACGCATTATTTCCATCCACACACGGACGTTGATGAACGCGCGTTGAAGCACGCGAACATGTATCTGTGTCTGTGCCGGCTTAACGAGATTGGTGCAATTTTTCTATATGTATCAGATTTATGGAAAGTATTTTGACATCAATAAATAAAATTCAAATTTCTAGGTACGATTTTAACAAGTTAACCTAAATAACAGTGGCAATCACCATAAACTTGTCGGTAGATCTATCAGGATAGAAGGGACAGGATTTTTGTGCAAAATAATGCTAAACTAAATTTTACTTATCGAGGTTTTATTAAATTACATCGCAGGTACCAAACGCCACGACGATTTTACTTTGATACCTACTTTATGTTAAGCCGGCATAAATATTTTCGAAATCTGACAAAGGATCATTATTTGTATACAAAATATCTTTCACCAAATCGAAAATATAAAAAATCTAGAATATGACAGTGAAGTTTAAAAAGTAGTTCCGATTTTTAGAAAAACCATGCATTTTGGAAAAAGTTTTAAATAATGGTTGGCATTAAAAAACTGTCGGATTGTATTTTTTGCAATGTTTTCTACGATAATTTTATTTCTAAATGGGGCTTTGTATGTAAAATTTAATTATAAAAATAATTAATTTAAAACATTTTTTTATAAAGTTTGTAGTCATTCGTGAAAATTTAAATTATTTTTTAAACTTCTTGTCCTTTTCCAATAAATTTTTCACACATTTTGTGTAACTACCCAAAATCTAATTTCTGAAAATATTTTCAAATATTTATAATAAAAGCAGGCATAAAAATGTGATACAGGAAATAACCGATGCCCTAAAAGGTAAATTAACTAGATTTAAAAAATAAGTACAGATACATCAATAATGACAGATCACCGTTGATATGACATAGTTTTTATTGCAAAAACACGTATTCATACTCTTCAAAATAAAGACGCATACATTTTGTCAAATTTTGTTTAATAAGTTTGACCTCTATTCGTGCTTTCGTAAACATATTTATCTACTTTCATTTAGTAATATGAATTTTACAGTTCTGTAACGTTTTGTAAGGGCATCTATTACAGCACTAGTGCTGTAATAGATGCCCTTACAGCACTAGTGCTGTAATGGAAAAAACGGTTTTATTAAAATTTTGCTGTTAAATAAAACCACACTTTTTAGAAAAATCATTTATTATTAACAATTATAAAATTAATTATTAATTAAAATATATCTTGATTTTTCTTGACTGAAATCATAGTTGCAACATTGAGTAGTGAGTCCATAGTGTAGATGGTTTCTGGGAGCGTTGCTTTACGGAAAAATAACCCAAAAGAATTTTCTTAGACACCTCCTTTATTTTGTTAACTTTGCACCAATCTTCAAACTTCTGATACTCCAACTCATACCGCGCCTTGGGTTTTGTCGGAACTTAACTTGAGATCGCTTCGTTTGCCGCTGCTTCTATATCAGAGAGTAAACTTCCATCAGAATCGCTCATTTTGAAAAACGCTTTTATATTTTTGAATTTGTTTGACAAAGTTTCGACAGTAACCATGCGAAACAGTAACTATGCGAAAGGTAACATAAAAAACTTGATAAGTAAACTTAATAGCAGGTGAATTTTTATTTTTAAAAATGCCTTGCCAAATATTTTTATTCATAGATGAAAGTAGATACAATTTTGTACAATATTCTTTTTGTAATTCTATATTACTATACTAGATGTTTTATTAAACTCGGCTGACGCCTCGTTTGACAACTTTAACATTTCGTGTTTTAATATGAATCTTTACAACACTTATATCGTAAATAACTATTACAAGACCTAAATAGACTTACCTCGAGACCTGTCTTTTATAATAAGTACACTTAGGGTGAGATTACAGACAATACATACCTAGAAACATGACTGACGTGCAGACGCAAAATAATCTGCAGAAATTAACATTTTACAAAGTAATTGCATATCCGCCATGTTTACCGTAGTTAAACTGTTTTGCTACTCCTGGTTTAGTGGTATTGACAACCAAATTATTTGTCAAATATGTAAAGTTCTATCTTCACATTTTGTTTGTATATTTTTTTTTGGCAAAAACTCAAGAACTTCTTGAAGAAAATCTAAATATCTATAATAAAGAAAAATATTCCGTAGGCCAAATTATACCTTAAATGTTTAAACTTTGATACAGATTTTGAATTTTACTTATCAATTAATTAGGCTGAGGTCATGAAAAATTTGTATCGTCCTCTGACGGTGTTTTTTTGATCTGTAAAATTCATGTCGGATGCTTAATCTAAGTAGGGAAGGAGAAAAGCGGTACAGCCCATAGACCTCCTGGATTCACCACTGATTCTAACTATATGTCTGTTCATTGGCGTTACACAAAACAGTGTCAGTGAACAGACACCCACTTTGTTTATTTTGAAGGGTATAACGTTCAAAGCCTTGCTCAACAATGAACACAACCTGTCTTTTTATATTTGTAGTGATTAAATATTTTTATTAATTATTTTTTTTTTATAGTAGCTATAATATTAATTTTGTGTGATGAGTGAATTAAAAAATAAATAAAAGCACTTATAAATGTTTCTAAATCAGCACTAACATTGGTACTAATCTTTAAGGGGTTACGCACTCAGTGCCCGTTCCTCTTTATTTTACTAAAATTTAAAAAAAAACTATTTTACCTTTGCCAATGCATTTCCTTCGATACTTTTTATATTAATTATTTTTTTACTTATCGATAAGTCTACACTATTTTTGTAAGTAAATTATATGTAAAACATACCCTATGCTAAAGCAGTATGCTTGTCCAAAAATCGGGGATCATTAGAATCATACTTGTATGAACAAGAGATTGTTTTAAAATATTTTATAAGAATTGTAAATTTTAATTTTACTCTTACGCGTTAAGTGCTGTTAGTCTTATTTATAGAATTATTTGTTTTTCTTAGTTAGGTACTTTTTTGGTTAGGGCCTTTTTTTGAGCTTTCTAATAAATTATAAGATGTGCTTACCTGTATGCTGTATGCCATAAAAACGAATTAAAAATGTTATAAAAAGATTGCTTCTTTTATTTTATTCTTAAGAGGCCCTCCATACCAGCGTGAAACGCGGCATTGTTTCCTGGCTTATTTAATTGAAATATTAATACAAAAATTTTACTACGGGTTTCCCAACTTCTAGTTAGGCAGATAATACCTTTTATTAAAAAGTTTCAATTTTATAGGTTTAAATCTCGGTTTAAATTATGTCATCCGCCATGCAGAACATAAAAATAGAAATATTGCTGCTGTTTATGTTAATACCTTATTTTCCATTAAAATTACAGATGATGCCCCGATATTATCTTAAGAATCTCCACTGACGCCGCCCCACTTAATGCTCATGACAATAGTTTTTATAGTATTTTGTATATAAAAAATACATTTTATTGCCATTGCCAGACGCAGCGCCATGTGGTAAAAATTCACTATTTGTTCGTGATGACTATCATCGACTACTGTTTGCTCTTAAGAGCATAAAACAATTTCTACTAAAAAAACAGATTATCTATATGACAACAATTCAATTTAAAATTAATTACACCACCTTTATTTTTAACGTGGGAAAATACAAAAACACTTTTATAGCCGTTTTTTATGTTCTGCAAGATGGCGTTATTCGTTTTCTAATTCGACGTTTCATTCTTTAGATAATATATATCAATATCTTAAGTAATTTTTTTTTAAATACGGACTTAGAATTTTAAATACAGTTTGAGAGACTTCTATACTTTAGAAATTTTATACAATTTAATGATTTTTTAAATTTTTAAGTTTTGCCATCTAATAACACATTTTTTCAAATTTTCTTTTTATATCATTACAGTCCTGACATCCAGAGGCAAACTAAAAAAAAAAGACTTGATTTGAAGAATCCGTCCATTTTTACTCAAAGGTCTGATATTTGATCTTTTGAAGAAAAAAGACCCAAAGTCTCGGCCTCAAATATTTTTCTGTCGGATTATTTTTGTTACATGTTTTTGAAGAAACTAGCATCATCAGACCTTATAAGCAGTAAAAAAAAATTAAAATTGTTTGTGAAACAATAGATGAACACTCCAGTTACCATTTTTTCACTCGGAAGCAATAATTTATTTCTGTTTTGCAGTATTTCGGTCTAAGTCAAAAACTATAGGACTTAAGATACATATATATAAATATGTTAAATTAATAAAAAATAGAATTACTTCTCACACCTTAAAAGCTTACTATTAGTATTGTTATAACGGTAAATCTTATTGAATAAAACGGCCTAAACAACAAACCTTCCTGTAATGTAATTTTAATATTTAAATAATCCTAAAAATGTTTGCCAGGGCCGTAATGGTAAAGAAAGAATAATTTGAAATACTAGTGATGTGTTATAAACTTTATTTTGTTTTCAAAGCCAACTATGCAACAAATCACATCCAATGTTTCTTCTCTTGAATAAAGTCTCATCATTTTTATTTAAAAAACTCACAACTTTTCAAAACGTAAATATTTTACTTTAAAGAAATTAGATTAAAGTTCATGCGCTAAACGATTACATTTACCTAATATGTCATTTGGCAAGTATTTATTATTTATTTAAACAAGTGCCTGTCACAGCCAGGCACGTAGCCGGGGAGCCCCCCCCCCCCCCCGGGTTTGTTTTTGTGCTTTTCTTGAGGATTTTTTTTATTGGTCCCACTTAAAAATCAAGCACCATGATTCAAAAAAGGGCGTGACACCCAGAAAATTTTAACCTGCGGGGCTTTTTTTTTACGCCCTCGGCGCGGTTTCAGTCAAATCAAAAAGTCACCTAAAAAAATTATACCTATATAGGGAGAATCAGTGTAATTTAATTATTGTTGTCGTAATGTTATCAAAGCTTGTGTAAACAAATTGAAACTTGATCATAATCTGCATATATTTTCGGTAGTTTATGAGTTGCGTTGTAGTGAAAGGATTAAACTTCATTTTTCTAGAATTTACTTTGCAAGCAAAAATTATTCCTTCTAGTTGCGCTTATAATATAAAATGTGGTAGATACAATTAGAGGGGAAAAACATACATGCAATTTTACCAAGCAACACTTCCCCGGCTATATTCTTGCAGGTGGTACTGCAATTCTTCTCGACTCGGCTGTCTCAGTCAGCCAGGTCACTTCTTGCACGCAGATCATTTTGTGAAAGTTTTTAATATTCGCCGATAATCGCCTTGAAAAATTAATTACGCTTTTTTATTAATTAGAATTTATGTTTATAGTGTTATAAATAGTGTATGAATATTATCGCATTAGTAAAAATATTATGTGTTAATTTTTTTTATTTGAAAAGAGACATTGGAATAGTACCTACACAATATATTTTACCGGGCATTCAAATAAATGGTTAACAGTTAAGTTATGTTGATTGTTTACTGGTAAAAGAAAGTGATAACGAAAGTAAAATTATGGTAAGTTGATGTCATGATGTCCTCGATTAGATTATTTTGAAATAACATTTTTACTAAATAAGTATAAGGATTTAAAATCCGTTTTCCTATGGATATTTACTTTCTACGCAAGAAGAAAAGTAAGGTAATCGTGAAAAATTACGTTTCGAAATTCTCTGTGAAGAGTGATGCATTCGCCATTTCATTTTTTGATCAATATTTCCTATCCTTTTCGCTTTATTCAAAAAGCGGCCAAATAGCCGCCCTTGAGTATCAATTACCTACAGTTTTAAACTAAAGACGTTTTGAAAAATGCATTATTAAAATTTGTGTAATTTGTCCATTTTTCTGCTTTTAATACTTTATAAATTTAAACTTGTTTAACTTCAAATTGTAGGTAAGTATGCTTCAAATGTCGGTATTTGGCCGATTTTTGGATAAAAGGAAAAATTAACTAAATAATGGTTTTTAAAAAAACGAAATGGCGAATGCGCAACTAGAACTCACCCTTAACATATCTTGACTTTTTGGGGTAGATAGGTGATATACCGCTCTGTCGATAGCTCAAAAACTACTTGACGTGGAAAAACGAAATTTTATCGGTGGGTAAAATGTATATATTTTAGGTTAGATTGAAAAAAATGTAATTAGCGTAATTATTGTTGTAATTTAACAATAATTATAGCCAGATAAAAATAATATTGTATAGAGTTTTCGTGTACGTGATGAACTCGGGCATATTTTGTGTGTTGGTGGACTAAAAAAAGAGTTACCCCAAAAAAAAAAAGAACGTATCCCGGCTTTAAATATCGTCCTACGCTTAAAAGTAATTTCTAAAAAAATACTCATATTCGCCTATAATTTTCAGAGTAAACAAAAAACACCCATTTTGCCTCAGATAAAATTACATTTTATTTATTTTTAGTTTATTTCTAGTATTATTGCTTAACGATATTGTACCTATAGTTTAATAGTTTATTTTAACGAATCCAAATACAGGATGATTCCTAAGTTGATCATCCTTTTTTAGCTGTGTATAGAATACATTAAAATAAACAACATTTTCAAATCCCTTTTTTCAAAAAACCCAAGAATAAGGTACTTACATTCATTTATTACACTATGGATCAAATACGGTTCTGCCTAACTTGCCCGTTGAATAACATTACGCAAACGCCTCACTTTGAAGAAACTCGCTCTAAATTAGCACCATATTTTTTAGTTCATTGTTTTTGAATTTTACCATATTTCACGTGTCACCAATTAAAAATTAACTTGCACAGGAGTGAATTGCCAAAATAAAGAACTGACGACCGACTCGTAAAATGCATGACTAACATACTAACAATACAAAAAAAAAACAATATAAAGTAAAGGGCTACGTTTTGATTACCAGGCCGCACTTAGTTTTTTTACTTCTGTAACTCGGCTATTTTTAAGTTTTTTGAAAAAATGTATTTGAAAATGTTGTTTATTTTAATGCCTTTTATACACAGCTAAAAAAGAAGTATTAACTTAGAAATCACCGGTGGTCATTTATTGCCGCTAAGGTGGTAAACCATCATCGCTAGCTACGCAAAAACTGTTTTTACAAAAGTTGAAGGATACCAAATGACCTTCAACTTAAAGTTATTTTTGATTCCACAGGGTCGCGCAAAAACGCGGAACGAAAAACGTATTACTTTTTTAAACCGAACACTATAATTTTATACCATTTTTGAATTCTGGAAATCAAACCAAATAAATTAGCTATGATGTTTTCTATACCCAAAACACACCGTTAACGAGATGCTGCCATTTGACAAATTACATTTTTTTATCGTACAACTTTAAGAAAAATCGCTTGCACATTTCAGTCGGTTTTTCATTCTTTATTCAAAAAGTCAAGTTTTGGTTTAACTTACTTGTAAAATCGATATTGCGTTCAAAAAATATTTCCTTTTATTAAAAATACTGATATTGTGACCCTTCCACTGTTTTTATTTATATCTTCAATAATCTGACTTTTATTTACCATGTTATTTATTTTGAACTTTTAATATATCATTGACATCTGGCGAAGCTTCCGTGTTAGCGAAACATGTCATTTTATTTTTAATATAGTGGACAAGTTCAACTTTGTTTTACTGTATCCCATAATGTTAAAATTATTATTTCTTAGTTAGTTAACCAAATTTTAATTCCGCACCTTTATTTCTTGGCTAAGACTCGTTGAACTAGTTATCTTATTTCTTCCGCATGTTTCCTGGTATTAAGTACTTTTAAATTATTAAAGAAAAAACTACTAGAAGCATTAAAAAACAATCAAGGGGATTAGTAATATTTAAAAAAATCTTTCAAATTTTCTTAGTATTCAGTTTTACATTAAAGTGTTTTATAAGCATGTCACTATAATTTTTGGAATATTTTTCACAAAAAAAAGCTCGTTTTTTTTTATTTGGGCCGTTTTTAATTTTAAGTTTGAGTTAGGGGAGGTCTGCATAATTAAATTACCCCCCCCCCCCCCTAAACGCAGTACAATATATATACAGTATATACAGGGGGCCCGCCCTCAACATAGGATTCCATAGCAGCTAAACTACTAAACTTGTTAATATATTTCAAAAACAGAGCTATAAGGAGGCATTAAAATTATTTTAAATTATACAGGGTATCCCAAAAAGTCGGGGCATATCCGAAATACTTTTTTTTTAATGTAACACCCTATATATTATATTATTTTCCAATTTCCAATAAAATTCCACGTTTATTATGTAGAAAATGTCATATATTTAAATTCAATTGTTTTTGAGATATTGACGTTAAAAATAAGGCAGTTTCAAATGTTTTTTTTTTTTTTTTTTTATGATAAAACACCTGCACTGTAGGAAAAATCCTTTAAGGCGCTCTGGGAGCGGTGCGAGTGCGAAAAGTTGATAGGCTGTAGCATTGGAACGACGTTAGGGAAAAATGGTTTTCACCTCCCTGTCTTAGTTTTTTATTCTCTATTTTAAAGTTACAACTTCCAATCATGGTAAACCGTGACACCATTTTTTTTTTGTTTAACATGTTAAACCGGAAGTTGGTTTCTTTGAGTAGGGAATAAAACACTAAGATGGGAGTTGAAAACCATTTTCCTCTAAGATGCGTCATTCTAATGGTACAACCTATCAAAACCTGAATGTGCCACATTTTAAACGTCGTCAATATCTCAAAAACAATTAAACCTAGACATAGGTAATATGATATTTTATATAAAATATAGGTGGGATTGTAAAGGAAATTAGAAAATAATATATAGGGTTTTCCACTTAAAAAAAGTATGTTGGATATGCCCTGACTATTTGGGACACCCTGTATAATTTAAAATAATTTTAAATTATAGATCTTGTTTAGATGCTATGGTATCCTGCGTTGAGAGCGGGCCACCCTGTGTACCAACTGAAAGCACTTGCCATCATCCTTACATAAGGTAAACCCATACAATTAGTTCTTTTAAACTGATAAAAACTCAATGAAGTTCTTGAGGCTTTGAATAGAAGCGGAAATAGAAAATGATTCTACAATAAAATTTGTTAAAACGATCTTTTATTTTTATAGAAATATTTTTTTGTTGTTATTATTTTTGTTTTACCATTCTTACACTGGTGTAGTGGGGGTGGGGGAAGGGAGCAAGGGGTTTCTAAATACGCCAGTGCACTCTTATACTGTAACATTGTCCAGCTGACGTTTTTATGACATATATTCGATAAAGTCCGTGTTTTTTTTCATGAGACAAGGAACAGAACCAAAAATCACTTAGTGATTCCTAATAGTAATACCAATGCTAACTTAAGATCAGTTAAGTATCTATCTATTTCCAAAAATTTATAATATTCTACCAGCAGAGATGCGAATCATGACACATTTTAAAAAATTTCGCCACAACTGTGGAATGTTTATTTCAGACAACTACCAAAAATTCAACACTTTGTTCTAGATTTTTGATTTATTTTTATTACTGTAATATTTGAAAGAGTGATTAGTGATTGAAATTAGAGCTAACCTTACAAATTTAGACTTTATTATGCACATACAGGGGTTCAGTCCCCTAGGTGCAGGTTAAAAATGTAATGACTTAAAATAAGAATACATTTATTTAACATAAGAAATGTACTGTAAACCTAAAACTGAAATATATTTGATTTGATTTGATTTGTTCCAATAGTATTTTTATTTATTTATTTTTTCCCTAATGGATTAAAAATATCAAAAAAGTACAAACACAGAAAATTTATTTTTTTGTTCCTTTATACACTAGAACCAAAATCAAAATTTAATGAGAGAGCCCATTGCAATATTTCAATCTTTGAAATTAACATTTCTTCGGGTTTGTCAGTAGCTTTATTTACGTCACGTTATGTTTTCAACGGTAAAAAATTAGTTAATTGGCACAATAAACACACATTTTAGGTTTTTATCCTAGTTTCTTAAGGATGCAATTAATTTGCTTAATAGCATTTTTTACGAAACTTAACCGCTATTTATAATTGAAAAATGATGCTAATAAACCCTAATAATGCATTTGGAAATATTTATTAATTGGTTTACCTACTTAAGTCATGCAACTTAACAGGTTAGATTATTTTAAATAACTATATTTTTGGTTTTGTTTAAAACGAATTGGAATAATTAATTTCTGTAAAAAGGTTTCGGTAATTGTAGCGGGTCTCTATAATTCAGAGTAAAAAATAGGCCGGCGCAACGCCAGTGATTGTTCAGACGTCGCGACGCCATAAATATGTCGATCGATAGCAGGTACCATGAGTAATATATTTCAAAAAATCTTTAAATTTTAAGAGTTTTTTGTTCTTTACTCAAATTTGATACCTCCACTAATTTTTAAAATAAAATAGGTGGAAAATCCAATTTATTTTATATTTTTATGGTGTGTTTAGGAAAATATCGAAAAATAAATAAAACTCTATTAGGAAATAAAGGTTAATGCAGGCGCGGCTCGTGAGTTTTTTTAGGTGGGGTTAATTTTGATGGCAGTACCTAACCTTACAAGCAAAATGTAGTTTAGTGCAAAGTTTGCACAAGGAATTTTAAAAAAACACCGCAAAAACATAAAATACTAAAATTGCATTTTTGCTGACTTTTCTTTAATTATATAAACAGCTTTACTTTAATATTATTTTTTTATATAATTATCTTACCTTTGTGTGTTTGTATATCAAATCGATCCTTCTATCCTTTTGTATTTAAAAATATTTTATTACTGTATTTAATTAAAATTATAAATACCTAGGGGAAAGTGTTCCACAATGAGACAAAAATTACGTTTCGGTACGTTGCGAGAGGTTATGATTGAATTTTGTAATTTTGTTGTTTCATGCACATAGATTGACATATTCCTCGTCATTTAACGCAATAAGTTTATCAATATATCGATTTAGAAAATAAATAGGGATTTTTTTTTTAAATCGTGATTAACATACTTGTTCCACAATGAGACAGAACTTTTTAGACCAAAAAACAATACAAAAAATATGAAAAAAAATATATATTAAAGGAAAATGAACATTCTTTTAAAAAAACAGTATCCAAAAAACTTATTTTGCTAGATAGGACAACATAAAAATATAAATCCGACAAGTGAAAAATAAAATAAAATCCTTCAAAATATTAGCGCACATTTAATGAGTTAAAGTTTAGTTTAAAATGTATTAGAGCCTGTTGCCTCTTAGTTTTTTTCCCAGTCGTTAAATATCTGGAAAGTATTATTTTGATGTTTTTTTCTTCGATCATACTTATATCTTCTGTTACGGGGTGGGAAAAACAGTTGTCAGACTTGTTACTTTTACGAAGAAATGTAATTTGAAATTCATCTTCTTTTTTATTTAAAATTTTTCCGACATAAAAGACAACAGTTTTTAATTCATCAAATTGAACTAAAACGTACTCCCCAGCGACTGGTTGTCGCTCCAGTGCAAGAAAGTTATCTTTATCCAAGGCATCTTCAATATCACTAGCATCTTCAGAGGAGCCCCTAATATCTTCCTGATAGGATTCCTTATCAGACTCTTCACTAGAAGATTCTTTAAACCCTAACATGGAAATAAAATGAAAATCATTAGATACTCACACGTTGAAAAATGTTGTTCCCTAATGAGACACCGTCTCATTGTGGAACAAAACCAACTGTCTCATTGTGGAACTTTTTCGATATTATTTTAAGAAGTTGGCAAAAAAATGTCGATAGTTTTGAACATCTCTAGTTTAAACAGAATCCTAACCTAGAAACAGCGTTACCACATCTAGTAGATTTTCTACTTTTTGGTAGATTTTCACCCTTCTTCAGAAAATTTTAGTAGGCATATTTTCTTTAGTAGATTTTGGTAGATTTTAATATCAATTTCAATAATGTAAATATGCCATTAACAATATAATTATTGTAAAAATTATTTTAATTAAGTACTTATTTATTTTAATATCGGACGACGACCTTTTTTTTTTTTTTTAGACACCACTTACAAAACAAGAGGAGGTTATGGTTATTGCTGCCTATGTCGAGGCCGCGACCCCTTTTTTCAAAAAATAAAAGTAGATTCGCCAAAATAAATGTGGCAACGCTGCCTAGAAATGCCCAAACAATTTCTGAATTTCAGATTTATCAAAAAACCACCGGATTTTATTTAATCACCAATTAAAATATCGACTATTAAAAAAACTTACCTCAATTTGAGCTATGTAAGTCACTAAATATGCTTAGAATTTTCTAAATTTCGTAAAATTTGGTGGAGCACATGCACAACTAAATTTGTTCGTCGACCATATTTTTTAAACTAAATAGGTCTCATTGTGGAACACTTTTCCCTACTTCTAATAAAAGGTTTTTCAAATATTAACGCACCGCTTGTTTTAAACTGTATTATTAAATACACACATAAAAGAATTAAATAAGGATTAAGGACAAAGCGATTCGGCATTCCTAATGAAACAAAAGGTTTAGGGAAATGTTGCAAATAGGTATATAATCCACATATTTTGTAATAAGTTTTTCTTCTACTGCCGTTCAAAGTTTTTCTTTGTCTAATGCAAAGTTTTGGTTGAAATGGCATGAGTCACGGAGCTGTTCGACTGTGTTTCCACAAATGCCTATTGAATCCTCGTGATTGAACCACTAATGCCGATTGAACGCGAAGTGTGCCGAAGTCGACGACGGGATTTGTTAAGATCCCGTCTCTTTTTAACTTTCGTGCGCGCGATATCTGTTTCGCTCTTAGTTTCCAATTCAATTATGTAATCTAATTTCATATAAAACCATAAGGTCAACCGTGAGCTAAACTAAAAAAACGGCCGAGCGGAATGTTTCGATGATGACTTCGATTCATATTGGGAAGTTTTTGCATGATACACTTTAGATTATTTGCATTTTTTGAAGGATATACCTAATCATGTTTATTTGTTTTGAAAAATAAATGAATTAGGTGGGTCAAATTGATAGGTGGGCGATGTCAAAACTATGATGACCTTATAAACAAGCCGCGCCTGGTGTAACGCTATATTAATTTTACTAGAAGTTCACTGTTGAAACTTTAATGTTAGGTTGCATAAAGAGTTTTAACCACAATTAACTAACAAGGTTGATTGTGATATAAATGACCCTGACAGGCATTATTTACTCACAATCAATGGTGTCTGATTAGTAAAATAAAAATTAAGCTTACCGGGCCAGTATGATTGTGAGCCAATTATGTCTGCCAATGTCATGTATGTCACAGTCAAACTTGCTGGTTAGTTAATTGGGGTTAAAAATCTTTATACAACCCGACATAATCCAATTAGACGTTTCATCTGTTAGATATCATCAGGTCAACTTAGTTTAATTATTATTTCTAAAATAACTTAGATACTGATTACTTATGATCACATAGTAAAAATAATAAATTATACTAAATGTTAGAACTGCCTACTTTCGGCTCTCATACAGGCGTCGAAGGTTGTCACCAACTTTCTGTTTGAAGCTTTTAAAAGGGTTCTTCTGAACATGACAGAGCAAGAAGCGTAAATGTTGTTTCAAGATCTGTCATTTCTTCTATGGGTGTCTCGTATACTTCATCTTTTAAATATCTCCAAAGAAAATATTCAGATGGTGTTAAGTTCGGTTATTTTTCTAACCACCGTTTGTTAATACTGTTTTTATCATCAGTATCCGATGTAAGTTATTTTAACCGTAGTAAATTAATAAACAACTTTACAAACCGACCTGATGATGCTCCATTACAGGCGAAACGTCTAATGGACGTTTGAAAAGTGAATTATGATGGAGCATTAGGACAAATTTGCTTAATAATGTTTAATCTATTTTTTGATATTTATTATCTTAATAGTCCTGCGGAGCAATTACCATAAACACTTTTTACGATTCTCCTTAAGAACGTCGGATGTTCACATGATAAAAATTTAAACACTGTAGTAGGTAATTATAAGATTGTGATAGCAAAACAGCGTGTTGTTGACCTGCACTAAATATAGGAGCAGTATAGGTAAACGAGAACGTATGTACCAAGAAAAAAATTGAAACATATTCATCTGCAAAAATAATAAATATTTATGCAACACTTTATCTTACTTTTATAATTTTTTAACAAATTACATGTTAATATTTTGAAGTAATACTCTCATTCTTATGACAAAAAAAAACTAATGTTTTCCAAGTTCGTCTATTATATTTGTGACCTTATAGTTGTCTACCTTTTCTAGTGACCTTCGTTCATTAAAATACTGTAACGGCCAGCTGTCGGATGCGCTAGATTGTTTTCAGCAGCTCCATTAAAAAATAATTACATTATTATTTCAATTTATCTAGTAACGAATGGTTTTACTTTAGTTTTTTTATGATTCATATCAGTAATAAGGATCTCCATTACTTCCTACGAGAAAAGTAAAAACAATTGAGAAACACTCAAAAAACATAATGAAAATGGTTGCCTGCTTTTTTAAAATTTAAATGTGTTTTTTTTTCTTATTCTCTTTAAGGATGTCGTTTACTACAGTTAAATGTTAATTCATAGTATTTGCAGTTACCGGTACTTGTATATGTAAACCAGGTTATTTTTTAAGTTTGTCCAGTGAAATGACAAGACAGGTTATCTCACTAGCAAGACTCGAGACTGGTAATAATTAAAGTATCTACCTACATACATATATTAGATAACTGTAGCTAATTAATAGTTCCTGGCGTTTTCAAGATAATATTATTATGTTTTTAATTTCCTATAATCTTGTTTCATATAAATCATTAAAATATTGATATACAAAAAAAAGTATTTTCCGGTGAAATAGGACAATTTCACAGTTCAATTATTATTTTAATCTAATATAAACCCATTTTTTGTCTTCCGCTGTAAATTATGGCAGTACTTTAGTTATTTAATGACAGCAAATGTATTTATTTTGTGGAAATAGTCCATTTCTCAGTGGAGTGATATTTTGAGTGGGGGAATAATACACACAGTCTGCTCCACTAGTTTATTATAAGGATCTCAATTAGAAAATACTAATGTCGTACATGTTTCGAAGGTAAAGACCTTCATCATCAGCGAATAAAATTAATTCAAGGTTTTACAAGAAGAGAGACCCTTAACATTGCAAGATTCCTTTCTTCTATTGCAAGATGAACTGCTTGAAGAACAGAAAAAAGAAAAAACTTAAGAATTACATTTTACATAATTTGATTAATGTTTAAGTAGGAAATTGTTTTCATGAGTTTAAAAAAAATTAAAATTAAGAAGTAGAAAAGATACCCTTACGAAGGGTCTTTTAAAAACAGTAACAGTTTAATACTCAAAAACATTTTAGAAATCAAAATCGAAATTTTCAAAACGTGCACATTGAATAAATTCAGAGCACATTCAGTGTGCACGTTTTGAAAATATCGATTTTTGATTTTGATTTCTAAAATGTTTTTGAGTAATAAACTGTTACTGTTTTTAAAAGACCCTTTGTAAGGGTATCTTTTCTACTTCTTAATTTTATTTTTTTTTAAATTCATTAAAACAATTTCCTATTTAAACATTAATCAAATTATGTAAAATTTAATTCTTAAATTTTTTCTTTTTTCTGTTCTTCAAGCAGTTCATCTTGCAATGTTGAGGGTCTCTCTTCTTGTAATACCTTGAATGAATTTTATTCGCTGATGATGAAGGTCTTTACCTTCGAAACATGTACGACATTAGGATTTTCTAATTATTGAGATCCTTATAATAAACTAGTGGAGCAGACTATGTGTATTATTCCCCCACTTAAATGTATTTATACTTGTTTAATTTTACTGGTGATATTTAGTGAGAACTCAATTCCTGCACTGCAGTATTTCTCTATAACTAAGTAAATTTTCAAGTAAATGCGATACCTTTTGAGATAAATGCAAGTCGAAATCGCCAAAAGCGAGGGTAGACAATTACACTGTAAAAACTTTTAATGGTGTAAAAGCAGCCACAAGGCTAAAACTAAAATTTCACGCTTGAACGGACCAGAAAATATTAAAAATACTACAAAAAATCGAGCTCATTTCATCACTTTCTTACACCCTCCAAACTTCAGATACTGTATTTTTTTTAAGTTTTCGTTTCGAGTTTCTACCAGTCACAAACGAAGCAATCATGCCGGCGAACTTCCAGGTATACAACCGCGAAGAAATAAAGTGGCGAGGCCGACACGTGTTTTATGGTCAGCGAGAAAGCTCGAAGTTGGGAGGTGTGCGCAACGAAAAAACATTTTTATTTATTTATTTTAAAGTATCAACGCAAAAAGACAATTACAGACACTTAACTTAAATAGTCAGGTAACAATACAAAGTCATAAAAAACGCGCAGCAAAGTATGTATAACACAGAAATTATAAAATACGACATATACAATTAGTTTATAAGTAATTTATCCTGTATAGTTTTTCAAAGCTTCTCAGATTAACAAGGTCGATATCAATATCAGAAGCATACAAATTAAATAAATGACATAATCAATATAGGGGGAACTTCTGTAAAGATGAGTTCTCGCCGACAGGTCAGATAAAAAACGATTTCTAGAATTAACACGATTGAAGTTAAACGGAAGCTGTTCAAGAATATCAGGACAGTCAATATCACCCTTAAGGATTTTAAACACTGTACACAAGAAGATCCTTATCCTTCTTTTACTTAAAGATAATCTATAAAACATTCCCAAAAGATACTCATTATCACAACCGTGAAGAGGATAAATCTCAAACTTTCTGTAATGCATCTTTATCCAAAGGTTATACTGAGGAGACCAAATTATGCTGCCATATTCCAAAATTGGTATCACCAAGGTGTCAAACAAATAAAGGCTGACATCAACATTAAAGTCTTTAGTATCTCTTGCAATTCTTTGGGCACTCTTAATTTTAGAGATTATATGACTGGAAAAAGATAAGGTAGTATCAAATAATATTCCCAGATCCTTCCGCTCATCAACCCTCCTAAGTTCAGCATCATTCAATGTTTAATCATGGACAAGAATATTTTTATTAAGTGTAAGCAACATACAGGCACACTTATCTACATTTGAGTTAAAACCATTTACATTACACTAACTGGCAACATCACAGAAATCCTGCTGAAGTGTCTCACAATTATCCCTCGAATTAATCTCAAGAAAAATCTTAAAATCATCCGCAAATACTAAGCCCTTTGAATTCTTAACCTTAGTCATAACCCTGTTAAAAGCCACTATGAAGAGCAGCGGTCCCAGATTACAGCCTTGCGGCACCCCTAATGTACTCTTATGAGCAACAGATCTAGGTACATCCTTTTATTTCTACATACTGTCTCTCATACTGAATCAATTTAATTATTTATTATTATTTAATTAATTTTGTATAATACAAATAATAGACCACACCTGAAAATAATTTGTTTTTGGGAGTAGGGAGATATGTTTTACCAATGTTTTTAAACTGATGTTATTATTCTAATAAATATATTACACGGCTGCAGATATCCAATATAATTTAAAATAATAACTAATAATAGTTCAGGGGGAAAAGTGCTTCCATTTCCTTTACTTCCATGAACTGCACGACCCGGATTTAAATTACTTAGTTTAGTCATCAAAGTACAAAAATTTAGAAACATCATTGTAGAAGGTTATGCAATATCCAAAGGGAACTATTTTTAGGGGGAGGGGCATTTTTATCCGAAATCAGTTGCTTCGGACTCCCCTGTACAAGATTCAACAAAATATTTTAAAAAAATACAAATGTCGAGTAAAATCAGGAAGCGTGTCTTGATCAAAAAATAATAATATATCGGATACCTAATATTACATTCTTCTTCCTAAAATGATTCTGTAATAAAATTAATTATAAAAAATTTCTTTTACAAAGTTATGTGATTATAATGAATCATAATAAATATTATAAATTAATTAAAGCTGTACCAAGCTACAATTAATAGTAGTTTATATCTTATTAGGAAAAACAGATAAAAACAATGTTTTCTATCCTTCAACTACATATACTGTATATATTTTAATAGTATCTAATAATAATCTACATCATAATGTAATAGTGAAAGGGCAATTTAAAAAAGTTTAAATGCAGTCCTGCTGTAACGCATGATAAATATTCCACCTTGCAAATAGACTCTGCAAAAAATAAGGATATACTGGACCAATTTAAAATGTACATACATTTAATTTAATGAAATGTATAGAACCAAAACCATATTAATAGTAAGTAAATTTTAATAGATTCTCAATCATAATTATTAATGTCTGTTTAAAGATTGGAGACAATGATGTTTCTTAAATGATTGAAGAGTTTTGTACTTGCATTGTCTTGATTTACTTTAAATCACAACGTTTCAACTGGTATCTCCATCAGTCGTCTTCAGGTGAATACTTAATAAGTATAGTAACTACATATAGCTCTCTCCTACCTACGCCAGGATTATTTGGATGGGTGGGCACAAGCGGGCCCGATGATTTTAAGGTGGGCCATACCCAAATCAAAAATGACTTCTTCTAAAAAAAAAGTCGCCGCCTCCCCCACGCTCTATATCGCCATAAGCGGGGTAACAACTCCCCTCTTGTCCAAACTGATGACTAAAAAAAACGTCACCTTCGTTCTCTTTATCTCTTATTACATCCTTTGATAATACCACTTCCTTTCTCATCAAAAATTTCATAGTCAAATCCCCCTTCCCCCACGGAAATTCCATTACAAAACCGCCTTCCTCAATTTTGGGTGGGCACCTGTGTTTGTAGGGTGGACTAGTGCCCATCCTGGCCCCCCCTGGCGCCGCCGCTGCCTACGAACTAGCCAAACTTTTGTTTCCCCTACTTCAACCACTCCAAGGAAATAGCACATCATTTTTAAAGAATTCTCAATACTTTTTACAACTAATAGGAAGAATGGAGGTACAATCAAGAGATCAATTTGTCAGCTTTGATGTCGAAAGTATTTACACCAACATTCCTGTAAAAGATGCACTTAGGGTTATCAGATCAGAAGCATACTTGAGAAAGACCAGACAATTCTTACTTCCAAGACAAAGATAGGTTTTTTCACCCAAGTGGACGGACTACCGATGGGTTAATCTCTCCCGCCAATAATCGCCAACATTTACATGGAATGGTTTGAATCTGAAGCAATAAAACAAGCAAAGAATAAACCAAAAACGTGGCTAAGATATGTAGACTACACCTTCATTATTTGGAATGGAAACGATGACGAACTAAGGGAATTCCTACATTACATTAATAACCTGACACCAACAATTAAATTTAATAACCTGACACCAACAATCAAATTCACCATGAAGAAAGAAGAAAACAATAATTAATTACATTTTCTAGATGGCAACGTAAAGAAAAATGGCAACACCATCAGTGTACAGGAAACCTACGCATACAGGTCAATATCTCAATTACACTTCAAATCACTCAAACAATACAAAACATGGCATACCTAGTAAGAACGCTTGTGGATAGAGCAATTACCATCTGTAACTCAAATGAAGCCCTCAAAGAAGAAACGAATTACATCAAGACCGAATTCAACAAAAATGGCTACCCATGCATGTAGTTGATAAAATATTGAAAAATGGTAAGAATTGGCCAAACACACAAAAGATCCAAATAGAGACCTCATCAATACTCCATATGTCAAGGAAGTAGCTGAGAGAATTAGAAGACTAGGACAACGATACAACATCAATACAGTATTCAGCCCGAGAGACACTTAAGAAGCCACCTGACGAAGACGAAACCAACAAGCGAAAAAAATATAACAAATATTTGGAAGTGTGTGTTAAGAAGATGTAAACTTAGAATACCACGCACGACCTGAACGCATGACTACACCCATCTCAGTAATGCTGCAGTGCATCTAGCTAGTATAAATAGAGCTGTAGTTAGGTACTGTACTTATTTTTTTGTTGTTGCTGGGGTTGACGGAGCCAGTATACCTAGGCCTATATAAGGCTCATTGTATCCCCTATCATCTGGGTAATGTCAGCCAGACGAAACCTACAGCTTAACGTGGAATCCGAACCAAGTGTATGCACTAGTTATCCTCCCCCCCAGAGGTCCATGACGCCCTTTTCGGTTCCGCTATTAGGAATCACTAGTGACATACCGCATTCTTAAATCCACTGAATTTCGGACATACTTTTTTTATTGTACGTATGCCCACTCCGGGAATCGAACCCGGGTCGCCACGGTTGAATGCCAGTAACTCACCTCTGAGCCAATAGCGGTTACTGTACTTACTTATTCACCTGAAGACGAGGGGCAAGGTAGGCCAGTTGCCAACCCCTGGATTCTGGAAAGGGCTTAGATATAAGGTACCTAGTGACAATTTTTTTTTTGGAGACTACTTTTCATAAGAGGATAAATGACTAAAACTTTTTATTTTAAGTCACTTTCGACAAGAACGGCAGGGTCATTCCTTTCGAACTCACGAAGAGAAGTTTTACGGCTTTTGGCTGGTCGCCGCCCCTTGAAATGGGCGCCCATGCCTACCACTGTAAAAAAATTAGAATCAGGACTGAATGTTAAAACCTGAAGAAGTACTAAGAGCCTTCCATACTAGCGTGAAACGCGGCATCGTTTTCTGGCTTGTCTAATTGAAAATTTAATACAAAAATTTTATTAAAAGGTTCACAAAAACTTTTAGTTTGTCAGATGATACTTTATTTTTTTTCGAAAAAATTGAAATTTATTTTAAAGTTTAAATTATACAGGGTGATTCCTAAGTTGATACTTCTTTTTTAGCTGTGTATAGAAGGCATTAAAATAAACAACATTTTCAAATACCTTTTTTTTAACTCAAAAATAAGGTACTTACATTCATTTACTACACTATGGATCAAATACGGTCCTGCCGTCCTGCCTAACTTAAACATAATCTCAAAACAGCAGCCGCACTTTGACGACACTCGCCGTTAATTAGCATCATATCTACTAGTTCATTATTTTCAAATTTTACCATTTTCACGTTTCACCAATTTAAAATTAAATTGCATGACTAATAAGACAAACAACATAAAGTATAATAGGCTACGTTTTGGTGACCAGGCCTGCACTTAGATTTTTTACGTCTGTATCTCGCCTACTTTTAAGTTTTTTGAAAAATGTATTGGAAAATGTTGTTTATTTTAATGCCTTCTAGCTAAAAAAGAAGTACGAACTTAGAAATCACCCTGTATAGGTTTAAACAATATCATCCGCCATGCAGAACATAAGAATAGGAATATTGCGGCAATTCATGTTAATTTCTTATATTTCATTAAAATGACAAACGATGCTCCGATATTATCTTAAAAATCTCCACTAACTGACGCCGCGCCACTTAATTATCGTGAAATTTATTTTTATAGCATTTTGTATATAAAAAACACATGTTATTGCCATCGCAAGACACAGGTACAATATGCACGAAGTGGTGGAAATACACTATTTGTTCGACTACTGTTTGTTCTTAACTGGCAAATTCTAACTAATTTAAACTTATGGACAATAATGGCGGGTTGATTTAACAGTAACATTTTGATATATTTAATTAAATTTTCTCTTTGTTAAATTATAATTATAAATTATGAAACGTCCTGTATAATCTTAGTTAACTTTATTCTGTTTTAGAACGAAATCAAAACTTTTTAAAATACTTTTTCACCTAAAAATTTACACACGCTGTAGAAACATTGATCCGATACGATCCCATTAATTAAAATTTGCACAAAATTATCGATTATAATATTTTAGCCAAAAGAGGTAAAATTTAGCCCATGCAATTATCCACAGTTTAAAGTTCAAAAATTAAAATTTTTTAAAAGCGAAATATTGTCCAAATTGCGACTATATTTCAACATGCAAAGTTTATCGTTAAACTTTCATGTCAGACATACATACATAATATGTAGAGACATGGAGGTCACAACCATCAACATGTTATTTGTTTAAGTTTATGCAACAAAAAACAATTTAGTGAACCTGACATATACCTTTAGCAATTACATTGACAATAAATTATAACATAGGTTAGGTACAACTCTAACAAAGATGGGATGCCACTTTCTATTTGACCATAAATAGCTAAATATTTATGTGGACTTTTGTAAAAATTGGCAAAACCTGATTGAATGAAAGGAAAAGTTGGGTGGATAGATATATCCTTTCCTTTCCCGCTTGCGCTGGTCATAGTTTTTTATTAAAAAATACGGAATCATAGATGTTCTTTTGGCCAATTTATTAACTTTTTTTTTTTTTTTTTTTTATGATAAAACACCTGCACTGTAGGAAAAATCCTTTAAGGCGCTCTGGGAGCGGTGCGAGTGCGAAAAAAGCGATTAACGTTGGTCTTGAAACGTTGAAGATTGTATTCATTGGGAAACACGACTTCAGGAAGATCATTCCACAAAGATGACGTTCTCCAGATGAAAGAATTCTTGAACAATGAAGTTCGAGGAGTACTAAGCTGAACAACATATGGATGAGCGGCAGTGGTTCGCTGTGTATTTCTGTTTTGCATTGCTCTAGGTGGAATCAAGTGGGCAATGTCAGTCGAACACCTGCCATGGAAATATCTGTAAAAGAGAGCCAAATCACCAACCTGTCTTCGATGCTCCAGGCTATCGAGGGTCTTGGTCAGCTCGGGGTCGCCGATCAGACGAACGGCTCTCCTTTGAATGGAATCCAGTAGCCGAAGGGTGTGCTTGGGTGCAGAGCTCCAGACATGAGAGCAATATTCAAATGATGGTCGAATCTGGGCTTTGTAGAGTGTCAAAAGTTGATGAGGTGTGTACAACCTTTTGGTGCGGAAAAGTACACCAAGTTTCTGTGCAGCTGTCTTGGCAATTACGGCAACGTGATCATGCCAAGACATATTACCTCCCAGATTGACCCCTAGCAAATTAATAGACGGTGCCAGGGAAATTGCGTGTCCTGCCATGACTATATCCGGTTCTGCAATGTTAACCTTTTTGGAGAAGACTGCTGCCTGGGTTTTCTTAGCATTAAATTCGACTTGGTTACTGTCACCCCAAGCCAAGATTTCTTCCAGGTCATTGTTAAGGCGCAATACTTCATGCTGCCTGCGAAGATGTGTGTCGGCAGCGGATGTTTGGGGAGTCAAGGTAAAAGATGAGACAAGTGTGCTGTCATCAGCAAAGCTATAAATTGGATTTTGGGTTTTTACTAGAAGGTCGTTAATATACAGTAAAAAGAGGGTAGGCGACAATATGGACCCTTGAGGAACACCAGCATTGATGGTGAAGGTGTCTGAGAGAAACCCGTCAATCGCCACTTGCAGAGAACGGTTCTTAAGGAAGCTCGTTAACCATAAACAAAATCCATTAGGCATACCGTAGGATCGCAATTTACTTAGACGCCCATCGTGCCAAACACGATCAAAAGCCCTAGAGATGTCCAGTGCAACAGCCCGGGATTCTCCATGATGTTCGATGGTGTTGCTCCAAAGATGGGTGACATATGCCAGAAGGTCACCTGTTGATCTGGACTTACGAAAACCGTATTGATGGTCGCTGATAATGTTAAGCCCTTCCAGATAGTTTAGGAGTTGTTGGTTAATAGCTTTCTCCATTACTTTTGAAATTACTGAAAGCAATGCGACGGGTCGGTAGTTGCTTGGCAGGGTCTTTTTACCTTTCTTTGGAATAGGCTGGACACGCGCCGACTTCCAGCAGGATGGAAATATTCCTTTTTTGTAGGATAAGTTGAAAAGTCTACGAAATACTGGTGTAAGTTCATCGGCGCATGTCTTGAGAACAATGATAGGAATTTCGTCTGGACCAGAAGCTTTATTGACGTCGAGTCCTTTAAGAATCCGTTTAACAAGACGCTGACGGAACACGATTTCAGACATTTGCGATTGAACTGAGGGAATGTTGGGTGGTGGTTTTCCCTGAAAGTCTACAGTGGAATGCGAGGAAAACAGTTCAGCAAGTAGGTTTGCTTTATCCCCGGCTGTGGTTGCTATTGTGCCGTCGGAACGTGTTAGAGGTGGAATAGTTGACTTTGTAAAGTTTTGGCTGACGGCCTTAGCGACTGACCAAAAGGACCTTGATCCGTTAGGACTGGCAAGAAGTTTGTTTTTGATTCTCTCGTTATGAGCTTCTTTGCTTTGGTCTATCATTTGCTTACATTGGTTTCGGGTGGTAACAATGTCGATTTAAACCGAATTCCAGTTTAAAATAAATTATGAAGAAGTGTCAAAAATTATCATTTTATACTGTGGGATTGAGACTAAAGTTCGAGTTAAAAGTGACTTACCTGGTCATAATTTAATATAATGTAACAAAACATAACAAGTTTGATTACTCTTAAATGTAACTTTGCTATCAATCCCACATTATAAAAACCGACCATATCTGACATTTCTACAATTTGAGAATTATTCTCCGGTTTGGTCCAGGAGACTAAACTAAAAATGGAATGGATTGATTGAATTTTTCATGAAAATATGGGTTTTTAAAGTTGAAGTATTCCATAATAAATTAATCAATGTGTAATATGTCTTTCCAACGAAATTATATTTTTATCCGATTGTGTCAAAAAATGACGTTTTATAGATCAGATATTTGGACGAAAAGGTAACCTTTTTAATAAGGTATTGATTATTGCGCTGGTAGCTAGGCAACCTTTGTCGTCCTAGTCCGAAAAACATTTTGTCGGACACTAAAATATTTTCAACAGTTTATTTTATTCATTTATTTACAATATTTATATTAAATGTACAATTAGAACAATTTTGAACAAGAACGGGGTGATGTAATTTGATTTCGAGGATGTGTTATTATTTTTGGTCTCCGTTATGATATTATTCTCCAATGTTGAACTCGATTGGGAGACGGATTGCGACACCTGAGTCGAGACTGACTGCAGGTCAGATTGTGGAATGTTGAATATTTTCTTGGTCAGCTCTAACTTATTACTTAAGGAATCATCTATGTAGCCCTCGGCTACTCCCGAAGACTTCCAGCCTCCATGCCGTTTTAGAGATGTTATGTCTGCTCCCGCATCTACAAGTAATGTGGCCGATGTTCTTCTGAAACAATGTCCCGTGAATTCCTTGGCATTCGGCAGTTTTAAGTAAGATGCTATTTCCTGAGGTATAGAGCCAAATTTGTGTATACCGACAACTTGCTTATGGCATTTTCCATTGCGATAAGACACAAAAAATCGCCCATCACTCATATTTGTTGGACGTAAAGCCAGATAATTTCTATAATACTTTAGATATTCTCCAGTCACCGTAAATGATCTCGGTTTGTTTGTTTTATTATAGAGAATTTTTATTAACAAAGCCATTCCCAAATCTTGTATGTCATCAATTTTCATATGAGCCAGTTCTTCTCGACGACATGCGCCAGCGATTCCAAAAATAAAAGCAACCTGTAATTAAGAAAATTGTTAGTCAGAAATTTAAAATACTATTATATAGTTACATTTACCTTCAACATTAAGTATTTGTCATCTGGAGCATGGCAAAGGAATTTGTGAACCTCTTCTCTAGTTAGGATCCTTGATTTCTTTGGACAATATCCAACACTTTTTTGTTTCAACAATGCTCGTAATCTCATGTATTTAGATATATTAATATTCTGTTTTACATTTACCACTGCACGTAGCATAGAATACTGCGACCACAGAGTAGATGACTTCATAGTTTTCGATAATTCCGCCATATAGACCAAGAAGACGTTTTCGGAGAACGACTGTATATTTTTTTCTTGCCGGTAATCCATAAATTTTTTATAAGCTCTTTCATATATTTCCTTAGATTTTTGTGGCAACAAATGTAACATTACTTCCTTGGCAGTTTCTTGAATGTCAGGTGGTGTACCTTCTATAAGATCATCGTCTATTTCCATTTTTAATTGTGTTTTTCAGGTTTTAAAACTAGCAGAACACGAAAGATTAGTTAAAACTATCGCCTGATTTGTAAAACGTCAGTTGATAATATTAATTTAATTATTTGTTAGATCCATGGATACGCATATTACAGGTTTCATTGTTCAAACATTCAAGGACAAAAAATTACAATGCAAGATGAAATATATTGGTTTTCTTAATTTTTACATTATTTTATAATCCGAGCAAAAACAAAATCGGATAAAAAATAACGTATGTTATACGGACGAAAAATGTATTTCAGACTATGCGGGTTACTGGCCTCGGCTTTGCCTCGTCCAGTAATCTCCCGCAATACGTCCGAAATACTGGATTTTTCGTCCTTGTAACATAATATACTATTTTTTGCAATGGTTTTTATCATCTTTCTCACAAGTTAGAATAACTAATTTAAATAACTTTTTTAAATTTTTGGTATAGGATTCGGAATTGAGTCTGTAAACTTGAGTTTTAATCAAAATTAGGATAAAAATGAATTCTATTCATACTACGGAGAGTAACTAATAATGTATGTGTAATTTTGACCCAGTACGCTGAAATCTAAAAACCTACTTTAAAAAATTCTTATAAAATAGGTATTTTACTTTTTAAAAAAGTCTTCTTCTTAGCCTTATCCGGTCCATTCCTGGACATAGGCCTTTCCGAGTCTTTTCCATTCTTGTCGATTTTGAGCTAGTTGTGCCCAGTTTCTACCAGCGACCTCCCTGATATCATCCAGCCAATGCCTCTGCGGTCTTCCTCTACTTCTTTTTGTTTCTCTGGGGCGCCAGTGAATGAATCACTTTGTTAGTCCATCTACTACTGTCGTCCTGTCTTGCAACATGTCCTGCCCACCTCCATTTCATCTCGGCAATGTAGCGAATTACCTACGTCGGTCACCTTGGTTCATCTTCTTATTTCCTCGTTTCTGATCCGGTTCTTTATGGAAACTTCAAGCATTGCCCGTTCCACTACCCTTTGTGTTATTTTTAATCGGTCTGCACTGCCTTTTGTGATTGTCATTATTTCAAAGTCATATGTTGCTACCGGCAAAATGCATATGTAACTTTGCGTTTTAAATGTATTGGAATGTCTGGATTTTTTTGAACGTATTTTAGTTTTCCAAAAGCAGCCCAGGTTAGTTCCACTCTTCGCGTTATTTTCGACTATTGATTCTCTTTTTCTAGTTTAATGAGGTGTCCTAGGTATACGTAGTCGTTAACGTTTTCAATGTTTTTGTAGATAATGATAATTGAATGTGATTGGGTGACATAATCTTGGTTTTATTGATGCTCTTTTTAGCCCTACTTTTATTGATATTATGTTTAAATGTTGCATCATTTCCTTTAACTCATCTGGATCTTCTTTAAAGAGTAGGCCGTGAAAACTCAAATTTCGTATTTGAAGTTTTTAATTTGCAATATCATTTCCATATAAAATATTGCTGTATTATTCATAATTAAGGTACTTCACTCTTAAGGCAATTTCTAAAAAATGGTATTTACTCCCTTACTACTAGCCGCAGGTGAAATCTGAAATATGCGTTTATAGTTTTAAGGTACGAACTACGGCTTATATAGTTATCAAATCAGTTTCTGAATACCAGAAAAATTTGAAAGATCCTTTAACATACTTTTCATTTCAGTTTGAAGAATATGTATACTAATCTATTTATTTTAAGGTCTGGAATGCGATACGTCTGGTACTGGTTCTCCACGCAGCACTAGCTTTACCTCAAAATATAAATTTTCCAGACGTTAAAGATTTCTCTCCTCCAGAAGAGGTCAATGCGCTTCAGAGTAGTCAGAAAGTTCAAAGATCAATAAGTGATCATGTACAGGTAAGATTAAAGTATGATCATCTGGCATAGCTAGTTAAATTTTAATCAATTAATCGAAGGAAGTGATACAGTACAATACAGTAAAATTAAAAAATTAGTAACAATGCATGATAGAATCAATTAAAATCAAAGTATCGCGAGCGACGTTCATTAATCAAAATCAAATTGGGTGTATTTTATTAGATCCGCTTGTACAATAAGAACTTAAGTAGGTACGAGTTTTGTAAAGCTCTACTTAAAGTTGAACTCGATTCTGCTGAGCTCTCATTTTTCAGGTATAAGCTGTCAATTTTCTAGGCTTATTAAGTTATTAATGACTGACATATAACCCAATAAAACTTATAAAAAAATATTTTTGACTTTAAAATTTGTGGTTATAAATGCGAATGATGAGGTTGAAAATTTTTTGGATTTATCAGACGAATCGGACGATGAAGATTTTATGGATGTACTAGGAGCTATAGAAAACGTTCGATGATGGCCCCAATACTACAGACCGGGACCTGATCATATTCAAATTTTTGTAATTAAATTTAGTCTCAATATTTTTCTAACATTCTATTTTTTCTTTATTAGTAATATTATCTGTTTTTTTATTTTCCAAAGTACCTTTAAACTCCTTAACAAAAGTTAATAGCAGACATTCTTCTTTTTAAGTAAAATTTGCATAATAGTGTTGTGTTAGAATACATGGAAAAAGTAGCTGCAAATTATAAATACTCCACACTTTGACAACAAATAAAGTTTGATGGTTTTTTGACAGAGTAACCATTGCCAGCATGGTATTTTAATTGTTGATCCCACCTGTGCAGACCTGTGGTTAGGAATTGATTATACAACAGAAATACCTTTTTGAACCAAGTTCAACTTTAAATAGAGTTTTAGCAAAGTCGTACTTTAGCTCTTATTGTACCGGGTGATTCATTAAGGGTGACGAGCGGCCATATCTCGGAAACTACTGGGCATAGAATTAGAAATTCAGGAAAAAGAAATTATAACTAAAGTGGCCATGAATCCTGGAAATAATTTTTCCGCATTTTGCCGCAAAAGGGGACAATTAAAAAGTAAATTTTAAAATTTTACATGTCCCCGAAAGTTCCACATTAAGGTATATCTTTGATAACACCATTAAAAAGCTTGGACAATTATGCATCATTTTGGTCTTATGCTCATTGGCGTACCAACTTTAATAAGAGGGGGGGGGCTGTTGAAAGCGTAATCAGTTAAATCGCTTATATATTTTTTAGAAAAAAAGTGGTACGCCACTGATATTTTTCCATGTGGATATTATTTCTGATTAGCCTGGTCAATTCTGCATAAAAATGGTCTCTTTCGTTTTTCTCATCAGGCACACCGTGCTTAATTAAAATAATTAAATTAAATTAGACTGGTGGAAGCATGCCTTTTAAGTGAAGGTGGTCATTTCCAACAATTTTTCAAAACAAAATTTTTCATTATCAATGTTATTAATAATAATAAATAGTAGAGCTAATTGAATTTAATTATTTTAATTAAGAACAGTGTGCCTGAGGAGAAAAACTCAAGAGACCATTTTTATGCAGAATTGACCAGGCTAATCAGAAATAATATCCACATGGAAAAATATCAGTGGCGTACCACTTTTTTTCTAAAAAATATATAATCGCTTAGTTTTAAAAATTATTCTATTGGCGATAACGCTGAAACGAACGGAGATATCGAGCTGCGGTTTTAATATTTTTTCTAGCAAATTTCATCTACTTTTCGATTATGGTATCATAACTATACCGTATGATTTATTTTTTTGGAGTAAAATCAAAAAATGTTTTATTATTACAAATTGTGCCCTTTAGCATTTTTTTGAGAACTATTATGGACAACTAAATACGATAGGTAAAAGTACATACATTTCTCTTCCTAATAGTCTTTAGTTTGCTAAAATCGGATAAGCCGTTTATAAGTTACAGCGATTTAACTGATTAAACTTTCAACAGCTTCCCCCCCTCTTATTAAAGTCGGTACGCCAATGAGCATAAGACCAAAATGATGCATAATTCTCCAAGCTTTTTAATGGTGTTATCAAAGATATACCTTAATGTGGAATTTTCGGAGATATGTAAACTTTTAAAATTTACTTTTCAATTGTGCCCTCTTGTGGCAAAATGCGGAACTTAAAAATTATTTCCAGGATTTTCTCATGGCCACTTAAGTTATAATTTTTTTTTCCTGAATTTCTATGCCCAGTAGTTTCCGAGATATGGCCGCTCGTCACCTTTAATGAATCACCCGGTACAACCGGATCTTAGAAAAAAACTCCCCACTTTTTTTAAATCGATCCGATCATCCATAATTATAATTACAATATTATATTTAACAAATAGTTCATTCTCAAATATTATCTTGTTGCGTTTTATTGAGTGAGTTGTTCTATATTCAAAAGTTGCGTCAATATTTTAAATTAAAATTTCAGTTTTAAAAGATTGCGAAAAATGTACAAGGACTCATTTCAATGTCATAATAATAGCTCGGAATAGCTTATGTTTTCTATAATCATCATTAATTTTTATATTATGGTAAAAAAATCAATATTTTAATTTCCAGGGTCAAAACACTGAGGAAACGATTAAAGAGGTGGAAGACCTTATTCGGTCAAATCCCGACTTGCCCAGGTTAACCAGAGGCGAAATTTTAGATATTTTAGACAACATAACTAAACAAGACCAAAGAAATCTGATCAACACCATTAGTAAAGATGCTTCCAGAGATCCAAAGCTTTAATGGTTGTAAAAGCTTATACGCCATTAGGATCTGGAGAGGTAGGTACCTACACAGTGGCGTAGCCCAGAATTTGAGTTAGGGGGGGAAGGGGGGCAAAAGGGTAGGAAAAGCCACGAACCAGTGCGGGCGAAAATTTTTTTTGGGTGCCACGCCCAAAAAACCCTTTTTTTGGACAATCAAAAAAATTTCAAAATAAAAAATACCTATATTTAAAGAAACTTGTAGTGAGTTATACAAGCACACTAACATAGGTAATATAAAACAGATATTATACTGGTTAAACAAAAACTTCTTTGTGAAATGAGCATAATTGAGGAAAAAAATATTAAAAATAAGGTATATTTTTTATTGATTGAAAAAACAAAAATTAACCATAAACTATAAAGAAGCACAACATATTTTTTTGCCTAAAACTAAACCGTAATTCGTCGCCAGTTTTGACAAAATGAAGCTGTAGTTACTGGGAAGATGATTTGTTATTTTATTGATATCGTTACCCAATTATATTTATATCTTCTTTTTTTTTATTCGGGGGGGGGGGGGGGGGGGGGGGGGGGGGGGGGGGGGGGCTGCCCGACCCACCCGCCCCCCCCCCCCCCCCCCCCCCCCCCCCCCCCCCCCCTGGCTACGCCACTGTACCTACATATAAACACTTGCGAGCATAATACGCGAAACATATAATCCGTCATTAAGTTAAAAGACTTTTAAACGTCAAAATACTTTTTATGGTATTTTATAGCTACTCTATTGCATATTTCCTGTATGATTATTAAAAATAATTTCAGCAAGTCTAAGAATTATACTATTAATTAAATGCATATTTCCTATCGTCGCTATTAATGTTTTAGGATAGGAAAATGATTTTATTTATTTATTTTATTATTGTAGTACATATATATAAAAACAATCAAATAAATCTATTTTCTGGAAGAAGTCTCTTCTAGAAAAAAAAAACTAAAAAAAACGTAAATTATAATAGAATTGAATCAGTTTGAAATCCAGAAATATCTGTGGATAAATATATTCATAAACCAGAAAATAATTTATTATACAGGGTGATTCCTAAGTTGATACTTCTTTTTTAGCTGTGTATAGAAGGTATTAAAATAAACAACTTTTTCAAATAGGTACCTTTTTTCAAAAAATTAAAAAATAGCCGAGTTACAGAAGTAAAAAATCTAAGTGCGGGCCTGGTAATCAAAACGTAGCCCTTTACTTTATATTGTTTTTCTCCGTTTTTTGTATGTGAGTCATGCATTTTACGGATCGGTCGTCAGTTATTTATTTTGTCAATTCGCGGCGCGTTATGGTTTTCTGAAGCAAATTAATTTTAATAAATTGGTGAAAATGGTAAAATTTGAAAACAATGAACTAATTATGGTGCTAATTTATTGTGAGTGTCGTAAAAGTGCGGATGTTTCTTCTCTACAACCAGAAGTTTTCCTAATGTTATTCAACGGGCAAGTTAGGCAGAACCGTATTTGATTTGTAGTGTAATAAATGAATGTAAGTACTTTATTTTTGGGTTTTTTGAAAAAATGTATTTGAAAATGTTGTTTATTTTAATGCCTTCCATACGCAGCTAAAAAAGAAGTATCAACTTAGGAATCACCCTGTATAGTGTCCGCCCAGTTTTAGTTAACATATGGGACATTTTGTTATTTTCAATTTTAAGCGCAAAAATGAATTCTTCATAAAAAGTTTTGTTTGGTCTTAAAATAATAATATCACTAAAAAAGTTGTATTATATCTTAAATTGCAATATTTTTAAAATCTTATATACCTTGTTAAACTATACAGGGTGATTCACGTTGAGTGGCCTATTAGAAGATCTCGGAAACGAGTAACCCTATCTTTCTAAAAATTTGATAGCAGGCATAATTGGTTTTGGGCTTTTAAAACATTATATTTTGACGTTTTTATTACTTCCGGTTATACCGGAAGTTAATGCCGACTCTGCTATTTCAAATGGAATACCCTGTATATTTTAGCATTTTTGATTACCTTCTTAAAATCTAAATAACTTTTGTTAATAATGATATATTCCTATCTCTAACCGGTTTTGAGATATGAATTATAAAAGGATTTTTTTGTGTAAAAACGCTCCGAGAAGGAAGTTTAGTAACACTGGAACTAATAAAGGTAAACATTTAAAACTTTCTAAGCTTTCAAGTAATACATAGATCTTTAGTTTAAATTACTTAGGTTTCACGTTTTCTATAGTTCTTAAAATTGTGCCAATGTTTCCATTTAAATAAATGTGCATAAGTCAATTTTTGCAAATGGAACACCCTATTTTTTAGCTTACTAACGGGTAGAGAATTAAATTTCCTATCTAAATGCCTAATATGTTAAAATCCACATTTTTAGTCGTTTTGGAATTATGAGCAATTTAAATAAAAAATCTTAAAATTTCTGTTTGTGTTAATACGACATTATTTTTGAAAAGAAGGCTTCGACTGGGACTTTCGTTTGGCTTTGAATGAGAAATAGCTAAGCAATGAACATAGGCAGTTAATAACAAATGGTAACAAAGCTCAAAGTCAAACGAAAATCCCAGTCGAAGCCTTATTTTCAAAAATAATGTCGCATTAACACAAAAAGAAATTTTAAGATTTTTTATTTAAATTGCTCATAATTCCAAAACGACTAAAAATGTGGATTGTAACATATTAGGCATTTAGATAGAAAATTTAATTCTCTACGCGTCAGTAAGCTAAAAAATAGGGTGTTCCATTTGCAAAAATTGACTTATGCACATTTATTTAAATGGAAACATTGACATAATTTTAAGAACTCCCTGTATAAAAAACGTGAAACCTAAGTAATTTAAACTAAAGATCTATGTATTACTTGAAAGCTTACAAAATTTTAAATGTTTACCTTTATTAGTTTCAGAGTTACTAAACTTTCTTCTCGGAGCGTTTTTACAAAAAAAAAATCCTTTTATTATTCATATCTCAAAAACGGTTAGAGATAGGAATAGATTATTTTTAACAAAAGTTATTTAGATTTTAATAAGGTAATCAAAAATGCTAAAATATACAGGGTGTTTCATTTGAAATAGCAAAGTTGACATTAACTTCCGGTATAACCGGAAGTAAAAAACACGTCAAAATATAATGTTTTAAAAGCTCAAAACCAATTATGCCTGCTATCAAATTTTTAGAAAGATAGGGTTACTCGTTCCCGAGATCTTCTAATAGGCCACTCAACGTGAATCACCCTGTATAGTGGATAATAGAAATGCAAAGTGAAGTTTATTTACACTACAAAAATTTATGGTTGACCTGCAAATATAAAAAACAGAATTAGACAGGCTAATTGTAATCGGATGTCACCAATTCATATGGAAAGTTCCTTTAGAAGTTAATTAATTAAATGCTAGAAAATGATTATTCTGCCATGCAGAACCCTAATAGATATATTTGATACCTACTTCTTATTGTATTTGTAACACAAATTTTTGATTCATAAAAGTATTTTCTTGGGCTTCAATTTTTTTAAGATTTATCACACTTTGTATAATACAGTGTACATTTTTTAGTAATAAGATTATTTATTGTCGGAACTGAAGATTTTTAAAAATATTCTCTTGCCAGGCATGCTTTTGAGGTATTTTAAGTTCTTGTCGCACCCTGTATAATATAACTTAAATTTATTAACGGCGATATTATTTTTAAGGTAAGAAAACCCTTTTATGAAGAATACAATTTGCGCTAAAATTAAAGTTTCCCTTGCACTGTATACTGTGTAAATTACAACAATGGCGTCAATTATCACGTTGTGTATGTAAATATAAACCCTCCATTTTCTAACCGTAGCTTCAGAAAAAGAGAAGGTTATCAATTCGACCTTTATATTAGCCTGTTTTTATGTTAGTTGAATAAAAATACTAATTATATTTCTCTATTAGATCAACGTGGAAGAGTTATATACAAAACCACCAATCACCAGCATAATAGATAATGACGAAGATGAACCAAAAGCTGATCAGGATGTCAGTTCCACGTTTTCTACAACCACAAGTGTTCCGCATTTCAGGAGGAAAACTACGGAAAATAAGAAAGTTATCGATCCTGAAAGAAAGAAACCATACAGAGGTAAACTCACATATGAGAGAAAATAATAACAGTAGAGGAAAACAAGATTTGTAAACTATTAGAAGTTATTTTAAAACTTTTAACAAATGGTCACCGCCAGTTATTCTTATTAAATCATTTCTAGAAACGACACAACATTTTCATTATCTTTTCTTACTTCGATATATTAACAGGAAACTATGAATATACAGAATAATTTCTTAACTTGTAGGAAACTCCCAATTTAAAACATCTACTACTTTGGGCAATACATCAAGGGCTAGAAGTACAACAGAAAAATATACAGCAGCAACAACGACAAATGTGCCATCGACAACTAGAAGGGAAATTAAACGAAGACGCAGACCTCCGGCGACTACAACAACAACCATGATGTCCGTTACCACGTATCGTCCAAGGTAATTAATTCAAAGCGTTTTAAACATTTTTAAATTGTAAAAATGCTTGAAGATTTAAAAAAATTCTACAAAACAATATTAATTTTATAGAAAAGTGAATTTGTATTACGTGTAAAAAATATCTTTATTGATATCATAACAGAGCGCTTTCGGCTTTCGCCATCCTCAGTGCTATCTGAAAGTGAGAATTGAAGATATTTTTTATAAAACGGTAGGTTAAGAATAATGAAAATTTATTTGAGGAATTTAAAGAATTTAAAACGTTCTTGTGATTTAAAAGATTTAAAATTTGTTTTCAATACTCACTCGTCAAGATTACATTATGACATCCTCATATAGGCCGAACGGCACTACGTCCACTTAATATTTCAAATTAATTAAAATTGTAAAAAGACAATATAAAAACACAACATAAACATTTTTTGATTTACAAAACCATGTTATAAGTGGTAAAAATAACGAGCAAGTGAATTAAAGAAATCGAAAATTCGAGATGAGGTTAGGTGTTCGCCTAAAAACTCATTACATCCTTCTCTTCATATAAAAATAAAAGGATAGATTTTAATTCTGTAACCTCATCTCGAATTTTCGATTTCTTTAATTCACTTGTTCGTTATTTTTACCACTTATAACATGGTTTTGTAAATCAAAAAATGTTTATGTTGTGTTTTTATATTGTCTTTTTACAATTTTAATTAATTTGAAATATTAAGTGGACGTAGTGCCGTTCAGCCTAGATGAGGATGTCATAATGTAATCTTGACGAGTGAGTATTGAAAACAAATTTTAAATCTTTTAAATCACAAGAATGTTTTAAATTCTTTAAATTCCTCAAATAATTTTTCATTATTTTTAACCTACCGTTTTATAAAAAATATTTTCAATTCTCACTTTCAGATAGCACTGAGGATGGCGAAAGCCGAAAGCGCTCTGCTATGATATCAATAAAGATATTTTTTACACGTAATACAAATTCACTTTTCTATACCTACTAAACGTGTACACAGCCATTGCTAATTTTCAATATTAATGTTGGCTTTAAATTTAAGGAGACGCTTTCAAAAGTCACTTGGAATTTTGAAATCTTTTACTTTTCACTAATTTGAAAAGGTAACACTTATTGTAATCAGTTTAAAGTGGATACTTTATATATCATAGTATCCTCAAGAAAAGAAAATTTTAAAAACCAACTCTATTTATAGGGGTCGCAAACCACCAAGAAAAGAAATAAAATACAGTAACCACAAATACCCAGAGGAGACAACTACGACGAGGCCTTCTACTTACTCCTCGCACGGCATACGGATAGTTGAACCACCAAAAATAGTCCCGTCCCAAATTAATTATGATTTGGAAGATCTGTTGCCACAAGAAGACGAAAATCAGGAGACGTTTATGCCTATGCCAGAGGATAATATTAAAAAACAATATGCGAATGACAAGGATAATTCAATTTCTGAACCGTCTATAGAACTTGAGGTAAAAAAATTAATGAAAACAAATAAAAGCTACTTCAAAAAAGTTTTAAAAAGTACGAAATAATATACATATATTTAAGGATAGTATACTATAGTACAACAGATTCTCAATACAATCACTTAACTTAATAGTAAGAATATAAGCGCAAGCAAAGTCTAGTTTCAATGGACTCTGAAAAAATATTGCTGACATCAAATAGCTGAATATAAGAAGCTAGTTTTCTGCCAGTGTACATAAACAAAATAAACATATGAGTGTACATAAACGTATTTGATCAACATTAACAACACGTTTTACAATTTTCACTTCTCGTATACCTAAATACACATACCAATAGAAAATATTTTATTCTCATAGATTCCGGAACACCTTAGAAAGGTAGTAGCTGATTTAAACCTGGCAGCAATAAAAGATCCAGAATCGGTATCGGTAACATCCATAGTTGCACCCTCAGAAAAGGAGGAAGGTGAAAAGATTAAAGATATACTAGCATCCTTAGGAGTCCTTCCTCCTAGTAGCCTCAGCACAACATCTACGGAGGTTCCCAATGCTAATGTCGTTGCAGATAGCTTGTCACCGGATATGCAAAAACTACTGAAAAGCTTTGGTAAGTTTTTGCTAAAGAAATCATCCTGTCTATAGTTTGTTGTACCTCCCCTTAAAAGTTTTTTGATATTTGTATTTATTTCATCCATAGATTCGAAAGCTTTGGAGTCTGCACCTTGTTCAGAGCACGTCGTTCACAAAAATCCGAGAATCATTTTTTTAAATTTTGCTGCTACGTACTAGGCGCGAGTATCTGAATATAACTTTTTTATTAGGTTATGATAAGGCTATTTTATTATACAATGCTGCTAAACCCGAAGGCGATCAAAGTGTTGGCGGACTTAGAAGTGCAACAATAATTGGCCTTGGTCATATATAGTGTGAGCTTTATTAGAGGATACTTTATGCCACTATCACTAATTTGTGTTGACAATGTTCTATTTCTTTATCAGTGTTTTTTTCTCAGCTCCAGGAGGGGGTGAGGGGGTGCATGTATCATCATATTATGCCGGCGTCTATGGATACGACAATAATTGTTTTTTCAAGGCGTCGCGGTGTGTAAATTCTTTCTGTTCACTTAATTAAGTAAATATTTTGCTTTGTAGGTTTACTTCCAGATTCTTTAAATGATAATCCTGAAAAAAATGAAGTTTCCAATTTCAACCCGGAGAAAGCAGAAATTCATCCAGAGTCATATGTTGGATTCAGACCACTTCCGGAAGATAACCAAGGTAGAAAAGAGATGCAAGCTCTTTTGGAGCAATTCGGGTTGCTCGATACAAACAGCAGAAATAGTAAATCGTTGAAAAAAGGTAAGCAAAAAAAGGACAGACGAGTACATAGGCGAAGATTTTGTATGTCAATGGAAATATTAATATTGATTTGAGTAATTATTAAAAAAAGTATACACACGTTACTAAATACGTCAATGTCAGTACTTTATTAATTGCATAGATTGGCCTTCTTTGGTTACGAAATGATATACTTAGTACTATTAAACTTAATATAATTCAAGATTGTCAAGCTTAAAATGTCTGCGTTTACTATTTGCTATACGATTTTAAAATATAGGTATAGTCCATACAATTACTGGCTAGATGCACGTCACAACTCGCAAATACATAATCATAATAGAAACAAACAATAAGGTAGATCTGTTATTAATTAAAGGGTCATGTCAATTGACATAAAATTCGTTTTGAGAACCACTGTCACTTCGAAGAACTTTAATTTTATGTCTTAAAAGTTATTTGAAAGCGAAATATAGTTATTTAAAACATATATGTCTCATTATTCAGCAAAAAAATGATCATTTTGAAGCTTGTTAAAATTCTGACAGAATGACAGAAATATACGATTTAATCGACATGACTCGAATTAAAATCTACGTCAGAATATGTAAAGTGCATTCAGCCAGTTGTGCGGATTTTACGTTGGTGTCATTTTAAAGATTTACATTTTATTTAAAAGCTACTAATTTAAAATTTCAGAAAGAGCTGTTTCCGAAGATAATAAAGATGTACAAATCGAAGAAATAGACCTAGATGCGGTCCCAGAAGATCTACAGCCGATATTAAAAGAAATGGGATTTGGCCAAGCACGGTCAGAACGAAAAATCAGAGAATATCCAGTACATAAAATTTCCGACAAAACGACTGAAAATAATGAGAAAACAAGCGAAAAAACAGCCAGAACTACCGAAAGACAACACGTTTTCAATCCTACGGAAAGTGAACATGTTTCAGAGGGCGAGATAGAAAAGTTAGGAAGGTTATTGGAAATTATGAAAAAGTTAGAAGCATTAAATGGTAATATGTTCAAAACTTAACAAATACGGACGAGTAATATGGTTTTGTCTATCTAACAAATAATATGCATAGTGTCCTGTCAATTACTAGCTGGATACACGCAGAGCTGTGAGTAACTTAAGTAACTAGATACTTTTAGTAACTAGTTACTTAGTAACTTAGTTCTTTTTTGAATCATGCCAAAAGTAACTGTAACTTCGTTACTTTTGAAAAGTAACTTGTATCTAGTTACTTTTTAGGAGTAACTAAGTTACTTTTTAAGTGTATAGTTACTCCTAAAAAGTAACTAGATACAAGTTACTTTTGGCAAAGTTTAGGAGTAACTAAGTTACTTTTACAGTAACTAGTTACTTTTTAAGTGTATAGTTACTCCTAAAAAGTAACTAGATACAAGTTACTTTTCAAAAGTAACCCTATAAACATGAGTGTTCCCCAAAATTGATGGATTTGGTTTTGTTAGGGAATTGCCAGGAGCGATGACCTTTTTTTTTTTTTAGAAGTCACTTGTCACAGTCTGTACATGAAAATGAATTATTATCACTACCTGGTAAATTTATGGTGTTTTTAATTTATATCTACATACATTTGGGCAAAAGTATCGAAAAAGTAACTAGTTACTTTTACTAAGTAACTAAGAACTAAGTTACTTTTAGGTAAAAGTTACTATTCCTTATAAGTATCTAGATACTTTTGGGCAAAAGTATCGAAAAAGTAACTAGTTACTTTTCTGAAGTAACTTTCACAGCTCTGGATACACGTCACAACTTGTTAATACATAATTGTAATTGAAAGAAAAAATAAAATAGTTCTGTTATTAACAAAATTAGGGAATCCAAACCATGTGATTCAATATGGCGGTTGGATGGCAAAAAGCATTGAGTCACCAGTTAAATGCCACCAGCAACATTATTTTTATGGTCACTTGTACCAATAATTACAAAGCAGTATTTGCCATCCAGCCGCCATTTTGACACGTCGTTGGATTGCCTAATTTATGGTCCTTTGACATAAATTTATAAAATCGTTTTGACAACCTTCGTCATTTTGAAAAACTTTAATTTCACGTGTTAAAAGTGATTTGCAAGCGAAACATAGTTAAGTAGTTGGAACTTA
This sequence comes from Polydrusus cervinus, assembly GCA_935413205.1. Taxonomy (NCBI): domain Eukaryota; kingdom Metazoa; phylum Arthropoda; class Insecta; order Coleoptera; family Curculionidae; genus Polydrusus; species Polydrusus cervinus. Next base: position 54,241,668 of record OW284514.1, read on the forward strand.
TTCTCGAAATATGTCGCTTTATTTAGAAAAACAAGAAAAAATGCTCTTTTTACCCATTTCTGTTCTGACAGAATTTAAAAATTATACGATTTAATCAATAACATGACTCGATTCAAAAATTACGTCAGAAGCTGTGACGTGCATCAAGCCAGTAATTGTAAGGACTTTATATAGGGTGTTACTTATGTACTTACTTACGTACATATCTACTTACGTTAAGCGGTGATTCCTTAACCAAGTTCAAAAGTTCATAGATAAATGTAGAGTGGCGAAGCTAATTGATCTAAGTGCCAAAAACCTTTTTCCTGGGAAAATAATACACTTAGAATGAGGTCACGCACTAGCAGCTAAACCACTATTTGACGGCTTAATATAAAGGGAAAGGTCACTGGCACAAATCCTATAGCTCTACATTGGCCTTGGCACATAGATCATTTTGGTGACCTTAGATCAACTAGCCCCGCCACTCTACAAATATTTATCTTAAAAAGCTTAGTTTTCGACTTACGATCACGAAAACATTTTAGTATAGACTATTAAGACATAAAAATTCATAATTTGCCCTAATTTTTTTCATAAACCAGTGGCAAAATGGTATGCAAATACATATGTATTTATTTACACATATTTTTAGTTTTATTAAAGTTAAATATAAAAGACATACCTTCTTTCTTTAGAATTCAGTGGTAGGTAATTATTTAAAAAAAATTGTTTTGGAAATATCTTTGGCGTAAAATATGTGTTTTTATATCAATATCTCAAAATTATTTCCGAAATTTTTGACAAAAACTAAAAAATTGCCAACCTCATTTCTAGGCACTATAACGGAAGAAGATCTAAAACACATCGATAAACAAGAACTAAAAGAACTAATTAGCAGCCTCAAACAACCAAATGCTGAAAATCTTGTAACTTTGGAGGATCAAAATGCACCCAATCCGTTAGAATACGATTTTGGTTTGAGGAAAAATGAGGTCAAGAGGCAGGAGGCCACGACTACCGAACTGGTCGAGACGGTGAACGCCGAGACTGTAACAGAGGATAATAAAACACCTTCTATTAAAGATTTGGAAGATTCGTTTGGTAAATATAGATGTGTTTTTTTTTAAACAGACCGACGGAAATGGGAAACATGTTTTTAACGATCTAGGGACCCTAAAACGTCGACATTTGACAATATCTAAAAAAAAAATGATAGAATACAATAAAAATATTCTCAGCATAAATACTTAAATTAAATAAAGCTTATTAACAATGAATATAAATAAAAATGATCTAAAAGATAGACCAGCTTATGTTCAAATAGATAAAGAAAAAAGCTATCCTAAAGTAATTAAATATGGTGTTCTTCAAGGAATTTTAGGGCCATTATTTTTTAATATTTATATTAATGATTTATTTAATGTAAATTGTGATGCGAGAAATTCATAGTTTCGCAGATGATACTGGAATTTTTTATACACATACATTACAATTGGGACAGCTTAAATAACAAAATTAAAAAAGATTTTAAAATAATAAAAAAATGGTTTGATAAAAATGTATTAACAACCAATTTTGATAAAACTAATTATCTTACTTTAAATATAAATAACATACCACAAAATATGAAAAGCATTAAAATAAATGATTAAATTCAAACTTTATAAGTTAATCAAGTAAAATATTTAGGAATAATCTTTGACAGTAAATTAAATTGGAATTTTCACATAGAATACTTGATTTAAAGATAAGGAACTAGGTACCAATTTTTAGAAACATTAAAAAAACGTGAACGTGAAACTTATGGAAATATTATATGATGCGTTAGTTAAAACTCATTTAAATTACGGAATTTTAGGTTGGGGAGAAATAAATAAAACTTTAGTTAAAAAATTAGAAATATTACAGAAACCGCTTCTAAAAATTATATTTAATAAAGATTATCTTTATCCTTTAATAAAATTATATTCTGAAGCAAAAAAAATAAAATTAGACAACTTTACATTTATAACATCTTAATATACATATTTAAAAAAGAAAATCTTTTACAATTTAAAAACCATAATGATAATACACGTCATAAAAATGAAATAACCATAAAACCTAAAATAAATAAGTCCATAGGACAAAAAAATTCAAATATTTATGTTTTTATTTAAACGATTATTTACCAACAAAAATTAAAAAATATATTTCATTAAAAAAATAGTCGAAATAAAAGCATGGATATTGGAAACAGATAATTTAAAAATAATTTTGGAAATGTTTTACTTAATACTTACTGTTTTATGAATAATATATTTTTCAAAATTTTATTATTTAACTAACTACATTTATATTTTTATACTAAAACGTTTTTTATTTACAATTTAACTTGTATATAATATTAATAAATATTAAAAAAAAATATTTTAATATTTTTATTTATTTTTTTTAAATATTTCAAATACTAAGATTTGCCCTTAACAAGCACGTCTTCGGGGGATTGAAGACAAAGTTTATTGGGGAAGATAATGTTTATTATATTATAAATATTGAAAATAAACTTATTATTATAAGTAGGTTAATTTTTTTTCATACAAATTTTAGGTGGTTCTCCAGAAACAGTAACCGAAGCTTTACCCGAAACTACAACAGCTGCAAGAAGTGGTTTCTATTATTTGTTGGATTGGAACTCGTTCTTCGAAATAGACGACCAAAAAGGAAAACGGGTTAACTTGAGATTGCAACCTAAAGTGGGAGATCCGAAAAGATTCTATAGTGTAAATGTACCTTAAACGGACGAGTAAAAAAGTGATAATTTATCTATAGCACGCCATGCCATGTCAAAATTGATTATTTTTTTCGTGCATGACATATTTTAATGCTTAATTCACGACGAGAGTTCGTTAAAAGTTTTGAGAATCCTAAAATATTTTTTTAGGCTTCTATTTAGGTATATTTTTAAAAGTGCCTTTGATAACTAAAATAGTATCACATCTAAAATTTCTAATTTGATATTTTTGGTCGTTACTCGGTGGAAATCCAGAATAATTTTATTATATTATAGAAAGTAAAACAACTTTTTAACTTAAATTTTCACTGGTGTTTTTATTTAACAATACGACGTTTTACTACACTGCAGCTTCGTCAGGTAAGCTGCAGTGCTGTGAAACATGTCCTATTGTAAAATAAAAAAACCATTGGAAATTTAAGTCTAGAATTTCTTTTAAGAGCCTTCATTGGCATCGTTGCGTGACTTGTCTAATTGAAAATTTAATACGAAAATTTTACGGGGTTCACAAGAACTTTTACTTTGACAAATATCTTATTTTTGTCAAAAAAAATTTATTAATTTATTTTAAAGTTTCAATTATATAGGTTCAAATCATATCATCCGCCATGCAGAACATAAAAATAGAAATATTGCCGCTATTTACGTTAATTTATTATTTTCCGTTAAAATTACAAACGATGCCCCGATATTATCTTTAAAATCTCCACTGACGCTGCGCCACTTAATTCTTGTAAAATTCGTTTTTATATTTTGTATAAAAATTGTTATTGCCATGCGCGATGCGGTGGAAACGCATGGTTTGTTCGTGATGACGCATAGACTACTGTTTGCTCTTAAGTAAATGTTTGGTTAATCGATCCACTATTTTATTCATTAAAACTAAATTTAAGTACAAACAATTTTAAAATATTCCCCACATTTAAATCTTTAAAATTTAAATAAATCTTCGATTCTTGGTTTCTTTTCTGGCACTCATATGTACCCCAACGATAGTCATATATATTCTACATGCATTTTTTTCTTCCCCACACTTGTATGGGCCCAAAGGATGGTCATGTAAATATCAACTTCACTTTATCACACTTTAATGTAGCCCAAGGTTAATCATATAAGTATACATTTTAATATAAAATGAATTTCATCCAGAAACTTCAAACCACTACTAATTCCTTAAATACTAGAAAACTCTTTGTACTCTTCAAATTTGGTCTCTTCAATCATCTTAGTTTAACCTTAAAGCTCTATTAATGCAAGTCACCAATTAACTTTACTTATCGATATTTTACTACTCCGGATGGTGGATACATTTTCTAAATCCTCAATATTCTGATGGAGAGACTTAAAAGTGTCTCACATGTGTCTATCATTTCCAGTTATACGGGAAGTACCTAACTGTAAAATTTGTTATTATTAATGTGATTTTTTTCCGAGGGCCCGTCTGTGCGTCGGACGCACTTAGGCCAGGTTTAGCCCATTGTGCTCACCCTGTTTGGTTCTTACACCCACTCCGTGATCCCAGTTCCTTGCACTAGTTTGTGTAGGTCAACTGAGAAGAGGGTAAGGATGTCCTCTGGTTCCAGTTTTGGTTGCCCGAGTATTTGTTGCCTTTTCCGATCTAGTGACCCACAATGGTAAACTATATGCTGTACAAATTTCCTGTTTTATCCGCATAAACTGCAGTCAAGGTCTCCATTGTATAGTTGCATTCTGTGCAGAAGGTTCTTGACAACCATGTGCCCTGTCCGAATTCCTGTAATGATTCTCAGCTGATTCCTGTTATTTGAAGCAACTGTTTCGTAAGTCATGGGTCTGGATCCCCAATGAAGCTTTTGCTGTGGTGCAATCCCTGTCTGTTGCTCCAGTGGATTTTGTGTTTACTCCTGATCGATCGCTGTATGGCATCTCGTACTGCGCACCTTGGTATTCCGAGTGCCAATAAATGTATTTTCTGAGCCTTTTTTGCAAGTTTATCGGCTTTTTTATTTCCTATAATACCTTTGTGTCCTGGCACTCACTGCAGTATTATTTTTATTGAATTTTTGAACTTTATACTCAACGAATTTTGAATAACATGTCATCATGGCATTTGAAAAATGATACATATGAAACTTTGATACGCATCTTAACGGTGCAGTATCGTAGAGGCAAATGGCTTTCACATTCCTATGTTGATTTTCATCGTATACGCAATAAAGAAATTATAACCGAACATCCGAAAGTTAGCCGGAAGTTAATCTGTGTCAAAGTGCTAAGAATGTCATTTTTCAACTGCTAATATCTCAAAAACTACTCAGTTTAGACAAGTGATTTGTTGTACCAAATAGGTTTAGAATCTAGAGAAAAATCCTTAAATGCAATAAAAATAATCATATTATATTTAAAGATTAAGATAAGAAAAATGATAGAAAATACCAATATTTTAATTAGAGGGCGCATCTATGCATCGAAAAGTTACAAAGCAGACAATTTGACGGAAAAGCCCAATTTTTGTAATATTTTCTTAAAAGTTGTCAAGGAATTATCCGTTAAAATAAGTACATGCCATTAAGTAACACCCTGTAATATCAGATTTACTTATTATAATGTCTGGTAGAAATCACGAAATAAATTATTTGTAATTCGTGCGGAAAAGTAACTTTACCACACTGAGCCAAAAAAAAGGTGCCAGCCTTGTGGCGTGGCTCGGCTAGTCTGACCAGAGTGTTAATGAAAAAAATTGTTAATTTAGGCGTGGTGTGCGTATAATAGTTATTTATCAAAAACGTTAATGAAAAATATTTTTAAAATAACGTCCACTAGAATCAGTTGATATTGTATTCTAAAGCATTAAAATAAGTTTTATTAAAATATATTTTTTTGTTATATTCACACAGAAAATGGCAAAGAAATATGTATTTTAAATTTTTTTGAAAAGCCTTAAAATTACCACCCTTATTTGTAGTCATATTACTTTTGTCCATTTGTTAACCGTAATGTTTTTTCTAATAACATAATAATTATTAACAAAAATCAATACTCAGATTTTGTAAGTTAAAATTACCAAAAAAAAATATAGATTAGGTACTTTGCTCAAATATAAAGTACAATAATTCCACTAAGTAGTTTTAAATATTCTCTTCAAGTCTAGATTTTTAAAAATATATTATATTTCTGTTTATACCAAGTGTTTAGTCTACTTACTACTATAAAAACCGGTAAACACAAGTGGTACCTATGGATGGAATGCATCTTTTAAATATACAGGGTGCCTTAGAAATGCAGGGTGTACCATGCATTTTAGTAAATGGGACTCCATATACAGGATGGCCCGCTCTCAACGCAGGATTTCGTAGCTTCTAAACTACTCGACTTTTTAATATTTTTTAAAAACAGAGTTGTAAGGAGACATTAGATCTACAATTTAAAATTATACCGGGTCTCCCAAATAGTCAGGGCATATCCAACATACTTCTTTTTAACTCAAAAACTCTATATATATATATATATATATATATATACTATACAGTGTGTCTACGTAAGTTGGCGGCATATGGGAAACTTTTTTATTATTAACTTTACGAAAAAAAGTAATTCTTCATAAAAAGTTCTGCATGGTTCAAAACCTAAAATGCAACCATCAGATGTTAAATTTTTTCAGTCGTATACGAGGTTTGTCAAAAACTATGAATTTTGCCCAAGAGTAAAGTACCTTTATCTTTAAAAATATCGAAAACTGTAATTATGAAAAGTTGTTCGGTATGAAAAACTATGTTTTAATATGCAATTACACTAAAAAAATATTTTTTTATTTTTACTAATTTTGTCTCAAATTGCCGATTAATTTGTAAAAATAAAAAAAATATTTTTCAGTATAATTCCATATTGTAACATAGTTTTTAATGCCGAACAACATTTCATTATTACAGTTTTCGATATTGTCAAAAATAAAGGTACTTTACTCTTGGGCAAAATTCATCGTTTTTGACAAACCTCGTATACGATTGAAAAATTTTAACATCTGATGGTTGCATTTTAGGTTTTGGACCATGCAGAACTTTTTATGAAGAATAACTTTTTTTGGTAAAGTTAATAATAAAAAAGTTTCCCATATGCCGCCAACTTACGTGGACTCACTGTATATTATTTTTTAATTCCTTATAAAATTCCACGTGCACCTTGTATAACATGTTATAAGTCTAAATTGAATTGTTTTTGAAATATTGTCGTTTAAAATATGGCATTTTCAGATAGGCTATAGCATTAGAACGGGGAATCCTAGGAAAAAATGGTTTCACCTCCTTATCTTAGTTTTTTATTCTCTATTTAAAAGGCACCTACAACTTCCGGTTTCACATGGTAAACCGTAAAATAATTTTTTGGTTTAAGATGAAAACCTTAGACAGGGAGGTAAAAACCATTTTTCCCTAAGATGAACCGCTCCAATTTTATAGCCAGTCAGTCTGAAAATGCCATATTTTAAACCTCAATATCTCAAAAACAATTGAATTTATACATATGACATTTTATACAAAATAAGCGTAGCGTTTTGTGGGGTAAAAAATAAAATAATATATATGATGCCCCATTTAAAAAAAGGTATCTTTGGTACACCCGCATTTCTAAGGCACCCTGTATATTTAAAATAGTTTTTTAAAGATGCACGCACTATCAACCCCTACCACTTTTGTAATTATAGTTTTTTTATAGTCAACTATTAACGAGATATCTTCCACCGGCACATTAAGTGAACACCCGGTATATTAAATAGTAAATTTATTAGCTTTAATAGAATAACAAATAATATCTTTTGTAAATAATATATTGGCCCTATAGAATAATTTTTAATTATATATGTATTTATTAAAAAATTTAATTTTTCTTTGAATGTTGTTTAGTTATTTAACAAGAAAATAAGTAAATATTTGTATAACACTGAAGATGAAACAATATTACAGGTACCACTGAACTGAATTTGATAATTAAATAGCTGTATTATCGATTTCCGTAAATACAGGGTGTATTATAGAATTGACGTATTATTTTTAAACTTGAAAATCCTGATATGACAACATTCAAGGAAAAACTATTTTAAAATGTCGCATTACTATAATAAACGAGAATATTGAACATGTTTTTTAGTATTATGGCTTAACAACGCCGCCACTGGAAGAGTTCTACGGAAAAATGATAAGACAAGAGTGATATGTGTTTTTATTGAAATGTTAGTGACCCCCTGATTACCTGTTCCAAGTTAGAAAATAAAATTTAAATCGGCCCTTTTGAAATCTCAATACTGCACAAGCATAATAAAAACAATGGCTATACATCCAATCGAAGCTTAAGTAACACTTTTACCGCAATTTACATCACAACAAACCTTTTACATCTTTTACACACAAAATACAACTGTGCCAAAAGACCGATATTAAAAATTAGAATTTTAATATTTAATTTTCAATGGTGCCTCTTGCGGAATTTAAAAATGATTTTTAGGATTTTCTCAGGGCCACTTTAATTACGATTTTTTTTTGCCTAAGTTTCTATGTCTAGTAGATATAGCCGGTGGCCAGCCTTAATGAAACCCCTGTACAACATGTAGTGTTTGGCATGTGTTGTGTTATATTTTAAAAAATAAAAATATGTGGCTTAAACATACAGGGTGGCCCATTTGTCTGACAAAGTAATATACCGTCTCTACTATTAAAGATATCAAAAAAAAGTCTTTATAAAAGTTGTGAGGTACAAACAAATATATATTCTAAAATTATTTTTAAACATACAGGATGGTCCAAAAAAGTAGGACAATAAAAAGATTCATTTTTTTAAATGGAACACCCTATATATTTTAGCATTTTTTGTTTCCTTACAAAATTATCCATACGACGCCATATTTAGTTTTTTAATTTTTTGCAACGTTGCCAAACAAAATGCAAAATTCTTAAAATTTTGGAAAAAACATGATAGTAAAAAATTACCTGTATTTCTCAATAAGAGTATCGAAAATCGAAAATTTCTTGTAAGTTCTTAAGTTTAGGGATAGATAAACTGTTTTAAATCTTTAAGTACCGAAAATTTTGTACAGGGTGTTTTCTGTTGACATCCAAATATACAAAATTTTAAAATACAATAACTCTGTTTTTTCAAATGAAACGCCCTATATTTATTAGGCTCGTCTGATAGATATTGTAACTATCTTTTATTATTGTTAAGTCATACCTATACCTAAATTTACTAATTTTGGCAATATTTCGATTTTTATTTAAATTTTGGTGAAAAAAACTATAATTTTTATTTTTCTAGTAAGCCATGACCAGCAAACTAATAACAAATGTAATTAAATATTATCCCATATTAAAATAAATTGATAACCATAGTTAGTTACGTATTTATTTAATTTAATAAAATTTTGTTTTTATTACGCAACTTGATATTGAAAATAAGTTTACAAACATTATAAATATAAATATAATAATTATAAATATGACATTATATTCAATTACATTTGTTTTGACTTTTCTAGTCATGGCTTACTAGAAAAGTAAAAACTCTAGTTTTTTTCATCAAAATTTAAATAAAAATCGAAATATTGCCAAAACTAGTAAATTTAGGTATAGGTATGACTTAACAATAATAAAAGACTCTTACAATATCTATCAGACGAGCCTAATAAATATAGGGTGTTTCATTTGAAAAAACAGAGTTATTGTATTTTAAAATTTTGTATATTTGGGTGTCAACAGAAAACACCCTGTACAAAATTTTCGGTACTTAAAGATTTAAGACAGTTTATCTATCCCTAAACTTAAGAGCTTACAAGAAGTTTTCGATTTTCGATACTCTTATTGAGAAATACAGGTAATTTTTTATTATCATGTTTTCTCCAAAATTTTAAGAATTTTGCATTTTGTTTGGCAACGTTGCAAAAAATTAAAAAACTAAATATGGCGTCATATGGACAATTTTGTAAAGACACAAAAAATGCTAAAACATATAGAGGGTTCCATTTAAAAAAATGTATATTTTTATTGTCCTACTTTTTGGACCATCCTGTATGTTTAAAAATAACTTTAGAACATATATTTTTTTATATCTCACAACTTTTATAAAAATTTTTTTTGTATATCTTTGATAGTAGAGACAGTATATTACTTTGTCAGACAAATGGGCCACCCTGTATTTGAAATGTGTTTTCAAATGAGGACTTTATAGTCTGCTAACCGCTTCATCTTAAAAGAACCTCCGTAAAGCCTTGTATACATACACCTCCGTAAAGCCTTGTATACATACATACAAGGCTTTACGGAGGTTCTTTTAAGATGAAGCGGTTAGCAGACTATAAAGTCCTATACCCTGTTTTAAAGGCCACTGCATGCCACTGGTATTTTTCTTCAGACAAGGTTATTCTGTACACACAAGTGAAAAATAAACTCAGAAAAACATGTACTAATAGTCACAAATTTGTAAGAATTGAAACATAAAAATAAACTTCAACATTTTTTTATTATCTTACATCCTAGATACAGGTTTAAGACCTAGAATATTAAAGCACCTTTCCATCACCAAAGCGGTGGCTTCAGCAAGTAAAATCCTGCCCATGTTAACTTTGACTATATCGCCGGACGAGTCCTTCTCGATGCAGTAACAGGAGTCGTAGAACTCCGTAAAAGTCGTAGCTATCTCGTAGACATACTCACATAAGTGATGCATATAAAGATCACCAGTTATCTTTAGCAAAACATCAGGAAAGCGTACTAAAACTTTCGCGAGTTTCCACTCTTTTTCATGATCGAGACTCAATTGATGAGTTTTCGCGACTTCTTTGATTTTTTCAGGAGTGAAATTAGCATTGCGAGCGATTGACTTTATACGAGTATATGCGTATAATAGATAAACAGCTGTGTTACCTTTATCATCTAGCATTTTATCAAAGGAAAATACATACTCGTGAACTCTGTTGTGCGAGAGATCAGCGTACTTAATACAGCCATAAGCGACGGATTCTTGGGCTTGTTTAAGTTCTTCGGGGGTTAACACCTTGTCCCTTTCCTTTTCTTTTAGTTTATCTAAGGCGCGCTTAAGCCCTTCTTCTAGGAGATCAATTAGTCGTACAGTATCGCCAGAGCGGGATTTGAATTTTTTCTTATCCTCGCCTAGTACAGCGCCAAATGTTACATGATCCACCCTAATATGAGAAAAAAAAATATTTTTTAATTTAAAGTAAACGGTGTCTTAACAAATATATAATCAAAAATCATTTAGAACAGTCAATATCGTGCCACATTCTCAATTTACCATTCAAAGTAATATTTTAGACCTCACAGAAAAATTTAATACAACTTAGAATAAAAAAGATTTTCCTTTTATTTCATTAGATCCATCCCTGGACGCGTTTCGTCATAACATGGCTTATCAGTAGGGCTAGATTCCGATGAAAGAATTTAAAAAACTCATCAGAAGCATAGCGACATCTAATGCCGTTGTTGGACACTTCTAAGTAATATTGTAACGAAGGTACATAATTTAAAGGGTTGTATTCGTGTCCATAATTAACTTTCTTATTTTTCATACTACGAAGTTCGTTTTTGTTCGTAATACTTATCGATTTTCCAAAAATTTACGTCGCGAAACATCGGAAAATAGCTTATTCATTTCTCGTCATCCACGCCATTGGTACGCGAAACCACCGGCGCCCTGAGTCCCGCTGTATAACGACGCGCGAGTTTAGAGCGGGGACATTTTCATTAGAACAGCTGGTTCAAGAAGCCACTTCAGTTGTCCTTCTCCTCCACGCCACGAATACGTCAAGTTCTGAGTAAATACACAGATGTGATTCGGTATGCTTTCTCTATCTTACACACATAAATTGCCGTCCTTGTTCTAAACACACCTATTATTCTTATATATATTTATATATTATATTATCTCCGTCTTACACATACCCACACCTTAAATACCGTACCTTATTTACCTTATACACTATTTTAATACCAGTACGTGGGCGTTCGCGAAATTCGTACTCTGCCACGCATTTGTAGGGGAACTGACGTCTTACTGGACCGCTACTAATGGCTGCTATGGAAACGCGGACCTTGTTCGGAATTAATACCAGTAACGCTATCGCCGAAACTGCACGCATACTTCCCTCCTCTTTTGGTACTGTTACTACTAGTTAAGCCTGCCTTCGGTACAGTATAGAAGTTTAATACTTCGAATTTATAATTGTAATAACTTGCACCATATTTCGCTTGGCAATAGAAAATGTTTTTAAAACGATTGTTCTATTGAATTATTCCATCCCGAAACTGTCTCTAACAGGAGGCTCAAAAGGAGCAATAGGTAAGTTGCACATTGCGTAGTCAATCGTTTGTTCATTTTTCTCCACTATAACAAGCTCCCGGTGCACGTGGGCCACTTACCACATTAATAAGACTAAAAGTTACCGACCCCGTTGAATAACTCACAAACTGTTGCCAATGGGACAAACATCTAAACTGTCGCTTCTGTGTTCGGTTTTCTGGGCCGAAATAACAAATCCGGAAAACAATATTTTTTGGAGCGCTTCCTCCACATCAATATCCCATCGTACACCACTGCACTGTATTAATATACGAAAAAAAACATACCTATGTTTTGAACGATCCAAAATACCGGCCCTTTCGGCACACCCGAACAGCGTGTTGAAATGAGTAGCCTGACCCGAATCGGTGACGTAGATGACCCAATCGGATTTCTCCTCCTCCAGTCGTTGCTTGAGGCAGGCCAGATCCGAGGTGTCGTAGGTAAATCCGCCGTCGGATTTGACGATAGTTAATGGGATTGTACCACCTCCTAAAATTAAATTCGATCATCATTAAATGGGTACGCCGCGAAATAAAACGTGGCTATTTAGTACAGTATTTGATCTAACCAATCGAACCCTTTGTTTAGTACAAATAAACAATGTCCAAATTGACAAGGCATATCAGGGGAGGTATCGAACAATAATAGGGTGCCTTTTAACCTACAGTATATCCGCGGATATTTGGAAGAGGACAAATGGACCAAAGAGTACGAAAAAAAGTAATTCCTTATAAAAGTTTTAGCGTGTAAAAGAAATGAGGTTTACGGTATGAAAACTGAATTTTTTACACAAGGTACAAATAATAGTAATGTGAAAAAGAAACAGAAAAGTTAGGAGCGAAAACTTTAAAATGTGTAAGTAACTAGATTATCTAGTAATAATTTCTTATTATTGAAAAACATAACTATAATAAAATCAAAACTAAGGCAGGTAAATAGTAGCCGGTATAGGATCAATAAAAACAATTCCTTATTAATTAAAAAATGTATTTTCGTTTCGACCTTTGTTTGGTTTTTATCAAGGTTATTTTTAAAGTAAAGGAACATTTGTCAGCCAAATAATCATAAAATAATCTCCAGTGGTCAAACGGAAAAACACAATACTTACACGTCACAGCTTCTGAAGTAATTTTTGATTCGAGTCATGTAAATTGAAAGAAAACCCAAAAAAAGTATTTACAATACAAAACTTAGTTGACTCATTCTGACACTTGTAATTGTAAACCCAGAACTGTCGATTTAGGATTGTTTTACATCACAATGATATAAAAATATATTGAAATGTGTTATTTGATGACGAAACTGTAAAATTTAAGAACTTTTGAATTGGTTTAAATTTCTAAAGCTTAGAAGAAAAGAAGTCCCTTAAATCTAATTTAAAATTTCAGATCCATATTTAAAAAATATGACTTGACGGTGGTATCCAAAGAACGAAACGTCGAATTTGAAAACCAATAAGCATAAAAAACGTTTTTTGTTTTTAAAAACCAAACTGAAAATTTCGGTTTTTATCTAATATCTCCTAAGTATTCGCAATATTTACAATTTTCTTTCACCAAATTATTAAGCTCCAAAATACGCAACTTTGTCTCAATTTAAGCATCCTCTTGCTGTTTTCAACAACATCCTCGTGCACACGAATTCGTAGCACCCTGGATGCTTAACTCCCCGCCCAAAGTATCTACTGGTGAACAGCGATTTTTCTTGGAACTTTTAACGGGAGTAATAACTATTTTTCAAAAAGAGGACTAAATTTGGAAATGGACACAACAGTAATACCTTTTTGGGAGAAAGGTAAATTTTGTTGCTGAAAGAAAAATTACTAAAGTCTATTTTGTCTTACCCCACATAATCTTTCTGCCTTCATCTTCTTCAAGATAACCTGCAGCTTTTAATTCTTTGACAAGTTTTTCCATTCGACTCTGATAGAAAGATTCACCCCTTTCCACTAGAGTAATTCCGAGCCGATCATATATCTTTTGAAACTCTGCAAATAAAAATTTTATTTTAAAAAATATGTCTTTAATCTTATAACTATGTTATTAATCAGTTTTTATCCGCGACTGTCTGCTCAAACCATATCTTAATATATCTAAAAAATCGACAAATGCCTTTGCCTATCATTTTCCTCGCTATATACAGGGTGATTCCTAAGTTGATACTTCTTTTTTAGCTGTGTATAAAAGGCATTAAAATAAACAACATTTTCAAATACCTTTTTCAAAAAACTTAAAAATAGGCGAGATACAGAAATAAAAAATGTGCGGGCCTGGTCATCAAAACGTAACCTGCTATACTGCTGACTGTCTGATTAGTCATGCAATTTTTAATTTAATTTAATTGGCCAGTTATTTGGCCATCCGCTGCGGTGTGCTTTTCTGAAGCAAGTTAATTTTAAATTTGAAAACATGGTTTAAGTTAGGCAGGACCGTATTTGATCCATAGTGTAATAAATGAATGTACCATATTTTTGAAAAAAGGGATTTGAAGATGTGATTTGTGATGCCTTTAGCTAAAAAAGAATTATCAACTTAGAAATCACCCTGTATACTATATTCTTTGTGATTCATTGTGTAGGTATCTAATATACAGGGTGTGTCAGTAAGGTGTATGTCTTAGATAGCACCTAAACTATCAAAGATAGGGAAAAAAAGTGTATTACAAAAGTTAAAGGGTTTTTTAGGATACACAATCTAAAAATATTTTCTAATCTACAGGGGGGTCCTAAAAAGTGGTACTGAATAATAAAAAATAAAATTAAATGGGACACCCAGTATAATTTTCTAGAATATGTAGAAATGTTGGCGAAATAATTTTGCAATGACAGCTGTGACAAAGAAAAGTATTTATTTTTTGTTCCAAAGCAATCTTGACTAAATTGTTTAATTAGAACTTTCCTTTTTTTCCCTGATTTAAGACAAATCCTAAAATATTTCAAAAACTATGATATTTACATATATGACATATTTAACAAAAAAGTAAGGTTTTCGAAAGATAAATTCTTTTGCCTAAAAAAATTAGGGGGACCCATTTAAAAAAATTGAAATAAAGCATTTTTAAAACTATCGAGTTGTCCAACTTGTAATGAACGCTCTGTATAAGAGATTTAAAAAACATTATTATAGATCAATATATCGTACTTTAAAGTACTTACAACGTAAATTATATTTGCCTAGGGTTAATCCACAGGTTGCTATGATTTTTTAACGATACCCTTAAAATTACTAAAATTTCGGAAAAAAATTAATTACTTGGCAACGTTGCATTTCACTTCAAAAATTTTAATAGGGTTACAAAGTCCTTATTCCATTGAATCATATTCTAGAAAATTATACTGGGTGTCCCATTTAATTTTATTTTTTATTATTCAGTACCACTTTTTAGAACCACCCTGTAGATTAGAGAATATTTTTGGATTATATATCCTAAAAAATCCATTAACTTTTGCATGACACTTTTTTCCCTATCTTTGATAGTTTAGGTGGTATCTAAGACAGACACCTTACTGACACACCCTGTATATGTGTGTATCTATAAAAAAAACCTTTCTCTCATTATTATTATATTTAGATAGGTAGTGTAAGAGCCACAAATATAACATTCTTGTTTACATTTCTGTCTTCTGTATAAAAAAACTTCAGTAAAACATGTCGCCTTGTAAATAAGAAGTGTGTATATATTACGGTAAAAAGGGATCCAAATATCTTAATCAAACCTTACACTACCATTCAGACTAACAGTTTTGATAAAGAAATGGCAGTAATAATGATCGTGTAAGGGAAAATTTCAAGGATTGATGGCCGGACCGATGTAAATTCTAATTAGAAAAAAACTGATGCGAGAATGACGAGAGATTGACATCATTCAGGACTGTCAGTCCATCTGATAGTCTAGGGACTGCTATAGATAAGAGCAGAACAAAGCCGTGTCAAAGCTTCGGTTACTAGCGACTGAAATACTGTTGATTGAGTGAGTTTTGCATTTTTTAACTTATTAAGCCAATGAGACACGACATTTTTAAAATTCATACTAGAACCTTTTAGGTTTTAAAGGGTTAGTTTTATTGTTTTGATAATAATTAATTAGCTGAATACATCTCTGTGTAATATTGTGTGGTATTGTCGCTTATTTTTCTACGGAAGACGGAAATGTAAACAAGAATTTATGGCTCTTACTTTCTTTTAGCAGTGTGTTTAAATATTTGTAAGTTGAATCATTATTTTAATCAATATATTTTTATCATTTAGTTTGATTAATGGGTACCGCACGTTCATATAAAACCGACTCTATATCATGCCGTCGGCATGTTACAGGACCGGTCAACCAGCAGCAAAGCAGGAAGCATTGGAATGTGTTGTTGATTGTTGTAGTGTTAACGTCGCTCTGATATTTTTATCACTTTTATGGATGTTTTTTAAAGTAGTAATTGTGTATTTGGTGTCATTTTGTTGAGAAAATAGTGATCTTATCAATCTGTATACTGGTTTTTACATAAAGGTTCATGGAAATTGCAGAAAACTGAAAAATGTTTGAATACAAATGTTTCACTTTGTCTAAATAAATAAAAACTTGTTTACTGAAAAAAAGGGAAACATTAAATCTTAAATCATAGCGTGACCACAATAATAGGCGCTGATATGGTGCGAAAGGAAGTGGAGAAGCAAACTACTACCAGAGTCAACATATCGGCGGCATAATGTAGATCACAAATTTAATATATTAGATGAGATAGTGACTCACTCTATTGCGAACCCGCTGTTAATAAACCTATTTTAACTAGATTTTTAATATTGGAATAAAAAGCCAGTATTTTTATAAGAAATTATCGCATTTTAAGAATACAAAATATATTTTGTAGTCAAATCGGTTCGGCAGTTTTTATCCTACTGACAGACGACGATTCCATATTTTAACAAAAACCTAAAAAATCGTTAGCTTCTTACCTTTCCTCGATACATCACAAATAAGCTTCCAGGCCTTCTTATGACCGGGATCAAAGGACTGTAATTTCACAACGCTCGCATACGCCCTTTTCTTGAATTCCTCGTCTTCGTCGAACCTATTCTTCGATTCCTTGTAGAACCCTTGAAGGTCCTTAATTGGGGGCGACTTTTCCAAATAGTCCGGGTATTTATCTCGCAAGTGGGCAATCAACATACCGAATTGTGTGCCCCAGTCGCCGATGTGATTGATGCGGAGAACGTCGTAACCTAAAGATTAATCAATTTGTAAAATTTCTTTTAACATTGTTAGCGTAAGTCAGTTTTGTTCTCATAAAGTGTTTAAAGAAGTATCCTGCGTATTTAATTTAAGTGGGTAAGATCCAGTGGCGGACGGTCGGAGGAGGAACTGCCTCCTCTGTGATGAATGACATAATAATACACATTATATTATTTTATAAATATTTAAAATTCATTAATAACAGCATTAAAACAGCTTTGAAAAATAGGTAAAAAACACAATAAAAGAATAGTTGTATACATTTTGAGAAGCATCTTTAGGATTTAAGGAATTTCGAATTAGATTCTGTAATTGGGTCAGTACACCTGTTTCCATTATTCTTGGATTTCTAATTTCTTTTATAATTTTTGTAATTATACAACTCCATGTATATTTTTCCTATTTAGAAGGATGTGATTAATAAGTGATAATCATTTAAGTGATAATCGCTTGGTGGCCATATTGTAATTGTAATTTTCTGAAAAATTATTTCAGAAGTCATTTCTGTCAGTTCTTGTTACAAAATGGCAAAATAAAGATTTGGTAAAATTATGTTGCCACAAGTCGACGATGCTATAAAAAATGTGAGACAGTAGATTTTTCGAAATTTTTTTTTCTATTAAAAAAAAATTATAAAAAGCTTAATATTGAAATATTTTGTGGCTTAATGTTGGCCGTAGATAAAATATTTTTTCTACCAAAAATACTCGATATCCCGCAAATTTTTTTGGTGATATTTACTATTTTAGATGTCCACGTTATATTAGAAAAAAAAATTCGAAAAATCTACTCGTCGACCGGACCCAAAATGTGAAGCCAAAAAATACCGAGTATTCAGACAAATATGTATGGAAGCAGTTTACTGCGTTTTGCCTTGAAGTTTTTAAATTGAGAAAAAGACAACAGACATTGTGCAACATTTTAAAACACTGGGCATATAATATGCGAAAATCCGATGGAAGCGATTATAAAGAAGGTATGGTCAAGCTTTTATGGAACAAAACGGCCAAAATGCTCCAGGAACTATATTTTGAAAAATATAATCGCCGCATAGATCCATTCAATGACATGGTTTTTCAAAGCGCCCGTTTTGCCCGAAATGCAAAACGAAAAGAGTTGCAGGCGGTACCTCGTGCACGAAAGGAGAGTTCCACAGCTTTGACGAGACAGAAAATAGAAAAAATTGCCTTTAATTTGGATGAAAATACTCCAGATGGGCTTCAACGGAAATTTTTCCACATAGCTGCATCAGAACTAGCATGGAGGGGAAATTAAGCGTTTTTTTTGCTATTGGATTATTTTAAGGAGGAAAAATATAATAACGGGTCTAGTACCGTTCGTCTGGAATACAACCCAATATTTGCTAAAACGGCGCAAGGAGGAGCAAGTCGAACATGCGAAAGTAAGTGGCTTGTAAAAAATCTTATGAATCCGGATTTATGTCCAATACGAATATATTTTAAGCTAATGTCCAAAAGAGGCGAAAACACTAAAATTAATCGATTATTTTTGACGGTCAATCAGAAATGAAAACAGAATGATGGTTTAAGAATTGTCCAGCAGGTATTAACATTATAAGAAACTGAACAAAAATGGGAGCAATGAACATCGGCCTAGATACTAAAAATTAAAAAATCACGAATCACTTTAATAGAGCCTCAACGGTAAGTACTCTTAGCAGTTCAGGCGCTAATCTCCAGGAAGTCATCAAAATAACGGGCCATAGTTCTATAAATTCTGTTACTCCCTATCTCCAGCTCAGCGAGCAGCATCATATGAAGATGTTGTCGCTAATGAGAGCCGAAAATACACCGTCATCTACTTCTAATGCTGAAGCCCAAATTCAAACACCTCCAACCTATGATAATAATTCATCCAATGGTTCAAGTTTTCACTATAATAATTGTAATTTTGTTATTAACAATAATTATTATAATAAAAATGTTTAAGATAAGAAGGATATATATGTACTTTATTTCGTTGTATAATCTTTTGAATACAACTCGATGTTGCGGGATTACATTTGATAAGTAAAGGTATTATCGAAGGTAAGCTTTCTAAATTAAAATTTTAAAAATAGAAATAAATAAATGATCTGTAAGAAACAATAACGATATTGTCGGATATGGATTGGTACCCTTAAGGATAATTTAATCGGTTCATACTTCGCTGTGGTGCTAAGACGCTTAATAGGTGTTGAGTCTGCTGATAAGAATAGGTGTAGTGAAAAGATAGTGTGTGGAACAAGGACAAGGACATTCCTAGTTTTGTAGGAGGAGTTTGTAGACGAAAGTGGATAAACATAATATTATATTACTAAAACTAATCACAAGTTCTTATATGTGTGAATATTATTATATTATTGCCTATTAATTTTCTTTGGTAAAAGACAATTTATTTTATAAATGCGAAAGGTTATATTGTCTAATTTATTATATAAACATTGTTATTATTAAAAAATGCTTGTAACTTGAAAGTTTTGTAACCCAGGAAATCACTTTTAACTGTATTTTCTAGACAACGATAAAGTTAATTTTGAAAAGTTGCTTTTATTAAAGAACTACTGAAACTCCTTCTAGTCGTCCCACATTTTCAATTTAAAAACTTATACTGCACTATTTGTTTCATGTATGTACTACATCTGGAGACCTATGCACTACAACACCTGGAAAACCATCCACTTCACCACAGCTGTAAGTTGACTACCAGTTACCGAACCATCCACCATAATTGGGCGAATTGCAGTAACCCAAAAGTCATAATGAGGGATGCCTCTCCTAAAGCTACTATGCTAGTTATCCGTACAACCCAACCCTACAAGGCATCCTCCATCCCATGGAACTTCAAGTCACTCTATTACAAGTTGGTCGCCGTGGTCGTCGACCCTGGAGGAGGGGGTAATGTCGGATATGGATTGGTACCCTTAAGGATAATTTAATCGGTTCATACTTCGCTGTGGTGCTAAGACGCTTAATAGGTGTTGAGTCTGCTGATAAGAATAGGTGTAGTGAAAATATAGTGTGTGGAACAAGGACAAGGACATTCCTAGTTTTGTAGGAGGAGTTTGTAGACGAAAGTGGATAAACATAATTGTTTGAATTGGTTGGGATAAAGGGTTCCATTTTGAATAGTCCATCCAGGGAAATCCCCTCTTTTAATAAATTGCTGACATAACAAAAAGGAACCCCTTCTATCATCTGGTAAGGGTTACAAAACATTATAAAAACTCAAACAGACACTTACTCAGTGGAGTTGTTTAACATTTTCAAGTGTAAGGGTAACCTCTGCCCATTTGGTTATTCAAGTAAAAATGTAGAAACATAATCTCAGATCAGAACAGTTTCCAGCCAGTGAGTAAGTGATCTTAATAATGTTTATTTAAATTGTTAAATTGTTTATTTCTATTTTGGCCTGAGTTGACTCTAAAGCGAAAGTTGTTTTTCTTGAACTTAGAACAAATAGCCTCGTATGTGAGTTTTAAGGAAGCAACTCTTCTTTAGAGAAAACTCTCTAAATTTACTAATTTAAGAACTTTATTTTTATTTCTAAAGACTTCTATTTTATTCATTATTATGTAATCGTCAATTGCTTTGCTTTGCTTCGCTTAAATAAAACTATTAAAAATCTTTGGTGTTTTAGTAACTAAATAGGGCAAAACAAATTAAATAAATTAAAACCTTAATTTCAAATCATCTAAGCTAAACGTTCCCGTCGCCTATCATTTTGATACGCGACATTATCGTAGAATTTCATATTAAACTTAATTTTACCAGACTTTTCATACGAGGACAAATTATTATTCGTGAGAAATTTAGGGATTCCTCGTCCAAATTTGAGTAAAATAATAATTCAAGTCAGGGTAAACAGCATCGCAGTTTTGTCAAGGCTTGGCTTGGTATGAAAAAAGTAAGTGGTTAATGAGAAGTCAAATTTCTTAAAATTTTGCTGGCCATGTCTCTTCTTATTTTCAAGTAGCGGGGAAGATGCCCGGCTTAAAAATCACAACATCCAATAATATATAAACGGATGATGCTTTTTTTGGAATTTGGTTCTGTACCTAAACTTGTAATAAATAAAGATATTATTCTTGGTAATAAAATAATTTAATGGAACCTACATTGGTTTTGCTGAACGATAACATATTTTTTAAGGTATATACAGTGTGTCCAAAAAAGTATGCAACATATGGAAAAGTTTTTTATTACCGATTTCTCAGAAAATTTTATTCTTGATAAAAGTTGGTGCATGCTTTGAAACTATAAATGCATATTTCACATTTCACCTGCGGCTAATAGTAAGGGAGCAAATTCCATTTTTTCGAAATTGCATTAAAGTAAAGTACCTTAGTTATTAGAAATACAGCAAAATCTTATATGGAAATGTTATTGAAAATTAAAAACATAGCCCAAATACGAAACTTGAGTTACGTTTTTTTCTAATCTCTAATTTTTTTTATTAAAAATTGAGACAAATACTCAAATTTCGTAATTATTTATTTATAATGACAAATAAATTAGTAGTTATTTCCAGTACTATGAATAGGGTTGAATTTTATTATAATTTAGTTTCGAACAGAAGTTGGCTAAAATGTGTTTAAGTAGGCGTGCAACACGCTTATATCTAAACCGACCCGGTTCATTGAAAAGTTTTTAAAAGTTTGCAACTACTTAATGCATTTTTATTATAAACCCACGTTTAAGTTATTTGATAAATATATTAAAATTGCGTAAACGAAAAATCGACCAGAGGCGTACCGTTTAGGGGAAATTAGAGATTAGAAGAAAGAAAATAAAAATGGAGACACGTAACTCAAATTTCGTATTTGGGCTATGTTTTTAATTTGCAATAACATTTCCATATAAAATTTTGCTGTATTTCTAATAACTAAGGTACTTTACTCTTAATGCAATTTCGAAAAAATGGCATTTGCTCCCTTACTATTAGCCGCAAGTGAAATGTGAAATATGCATTTATAGTTTTAAGGCATGCACCAACTTTTATCAAGAATAAAATTTTCTGAAAAACCGGTAATAAAAAACTTTTACATATGTTGCATACTTTTTTGGACACACTGTATATTAAAATATTTTATTGAACAAGTGGAGGTTCTGCCGATTTCCTAATGTAATCTGTTTTTTTTTGTAAGAAAATATTTTTCCTACCGCCCCAAAAAAAAAAGCACAATATTTTTAGTGTCACAAAATGTGGCTTTCTGGGGTCACAATAAAACAAACATGGCGATTAATCTAATCACAGTAATTATTACAAGGAGTTACTTATTTACTAAATTTTAACTCAATTTTTACTACTTAATTATTTTTAAGGCAAAACAATTCAATTGTACCTATTTTTTAAAATATCATACCTATAAATAAAGAACTTGCGAATCTATTTTAATTTACGACATTTGATAGTAATTGGGTGAATTTTTGACGAATTATGGACGTGGTTCCGAAAAACTTTTGCCTGCGGCGCGTTTCCGACGTGGTGCAGGTGAAAACGTTTCATTTTACCTCCCCACTTAAATTAGCCACGAGCCGCCACTGGTAAGGTGTAAAATTATATGCCTTAACCGCCAACCTTGCAACATACAGTTTCAATATATCATAATTTTTGTTGTAGAACAGAAAATAGTTATTTATGTACCAAGGCAGTAAAGTGATTCTTTATCGGACGAGTCTGAAATTATGAGATGAGCGAGCGAAGCGAGCGAGGCGAATAACAGGCGAGTCGATGAAGACACTTTACTGACGTGGTGCATACAAATTTTATCGCCAACCGTTCATCACCGTTTTATGTAAGGCAGACCGCTCTAAGAAAATAGATGTTTTTTTCCCATGTTAAATTAATAGAAAAGACGAGCTGTAGACCTATTTTAGAATCGGGTCTGCGTAAAATATTTAATAGTTCTTGCCTTATATTTGGTCAAAATGTTCAGTAGAAGTTTCATACTACCTATTCCATCCCATATTCAAGCTCGACAGGTTAAAATAGCTTTACAATTCGACGACAAAAAAACCCATTTTGGCCTAAATTTGACACATCAGAAAATTTTGGCCGACCACGTGCGTATTCCAAAGCACCCCTCAAAAAATTTGACTTACTATGGCAGGGTATTACTTTATCTTCAAACGGCATATAAGTGATAACTTATGTGACGTTTCTCAATGACATTAAATGTCATTTATATGACTAGGAGTATAAGTACTTATACTCCTAGGCTATAAATACATTATATTGAAATATTGTTTTGATAGATGCCAAACAAGTATCCATGATAACGATACCAAAAAGGGAATATACCGTGAAATAAGTTAAAAATTCAATCTTAATTCGTTTTCTTTTATTTAATTTATAATTTTCTGCCGGAAATCACTCTGATAATGTACGGCTTTACTGTCGGTTGTCGATAAAACGAATTTATATGCCTCGAGGTCAAAAGTGATAAATACCCTTTTGAGCAGGGTTGCAATAAATCATGATTTTTTAAAAATAAATCTGATTTTTTCGATTAAATCGTGATTTTTTTGATTTTAATCAATTTATACTGATTCTTTTCTTAAATATGGCAATAATAAACTTAACATCACTTATTTTCATTATTTTGTCCCCAAAAATATTTGTTGTCTAAATTTACAGTTAGAAAATCTTCTCGGCGACATATAAAGTAAGTTGTATTGACATGAAAATTTTCGGCAGCGTGCAGCGTAATTTATGAATATTTTTTACGCTGGACTGATGACGATTGTTTTTACACTTACATAATGTATCTAAACACTTCGTTTTAAATAAACTATCTTCCTTTTTGTTGAATTTCCTGATGAGTGAATTACTTTGGCGACTTGTTTTTACAGCAATTTATAGTTTGATTTAAATCACGATTAAAAAGATCAGTTACCTCAGTTGATTTAAATCGTAGCACCCCTGCTTTTAGGCTTTTCTGTAAAGAAAATCAACGTGTTTAAACTTATAAGATAAACTTATATTTGTACGTTATTATTAGTGTACTCGTTTTGGAAAAGCAATAATACTGGACTGGACAGGCATTATTTATAAAACGTGTAATTAAATTTTAAATGTTGGCGTGGTATACAAATCTTACTTACCTATATTTTAAATGCTTACCTAGATATTCCAAGAGTCGGCAGATACTATCTCCGATAATGGTAGATCTTAAATGTCCAACATGCATTTCTTTCGCAATATTTGGTGCTGAAAAATCTACCAAAACTCGCAGTATTTTCTTTAAAGGTGGCGGCTTAACCCCACGCTCAAATATTGAAGAGAGATTCTTAAGCACGTATTCCTTATTTAGGAATATGTTAATGAATCCTGGACCTGCCACCTCCAGTTTGGCTATCAGATCGTGTTTGGGTACGTTTTCGATAATTCTACTACTGATGTCTCGCGGGGGTACCTTTTTACCTGTTTAATTAATAATACTATATTATTTATGAGAGTTAACGACAGTAAATAGTCATAATTATTACCGAGAGAATACTAGGGATGCGCTGAACTATCGAGATTTGACAATGTAAAATATTGATTTAACACATCATTGATAAACTAACTATTGGTTTAATGATAGCTTAGTAATAGGGGGTTAAAAATAATTATTAAAAATTTGCAGATTTAACCAAAATGATACAGAATCGTCTAAGCTTTATAATGATGTTACCAAAGGTATACAAAAATGTGGGAATTTTCGAAAAAGTTTAAAATTTTAATACTTAATTAATTTTCAATTGTGCCCTTTTGCGGCAGAATTAATTCCAGGATTTTTTCATAACCACTTTATTTAATTATGATTGTTTTCCATGCGTTTCTATGCCCAGTAGTTTCCGAGATATAGAAATATTTAACAAATCTAACTACAATCAATAAGTTTACCATACCTAGTTGCTTGTACAAATTAGACAACGCCATAGCTGAGTTGCACTGGTAATCTCCGAATTTCGGGTTATTCCCGGATAATGCAATATCCACTGGTGGATCGGTGAAATCCGGGCAAGCCCCGCTGATAGCTGCAGAAAATACACTGTGAAGCGTATTGAGGATACTCTGCAGGCCATTATCCGATTTTGCTGGATTCTTAGATGATTCGGTCATTATTGCCTAAAAGAAGTAAGAAAAAATTGAATTAAAAAAACGTATTCGTAAAAGATGGTCCTGCTCTTAAACAGTCTGTTATTCAAAGTGCCACAGAGTTTATACCATTAATTTTAAAATTCAGTAACGTTTTGTTGTTAATTTAGGTTAGTTTTGACGTTTACTGAGTAGTATGTATTATTATTGGTAGTGCCTTATTTGGTAAAAAAAAAAGTTACAGAGTTGAATATGTTATTACATCATTCATATACAGTGGCGACCTCGAGCTCAGAAACTCAGACAAACTAATTTTTCGTCCTACACCTTTTACTAATATTTTATACTCGGCCACATTCCGCTACATTTTAACAAATTTTCAAAATGCACTATTATCAATAGTCGAATTTTACTACGTCTGGCAACGGTATTTCTCGATAATCATAGTGGCACTAACAACTAAACACGAGCTGTCCGCCAAGTCGGCTATGCACCGTACTCGAGTTGCACCGTAAGTTTGTTGAAAACGACGTTTCTACTCACTCGCTTGAACGCCGAATTATTGTTTTAGCCGGTTTGTATAGATTTACCAGTTACACGTTGCTAAGTAGTTTGAGTTGAAAGAGACGAAAAAATTATCCTAGTTGTAAGTAAAAATGGTAATTTTACAGCTTTTAAATGTAGGTAATATCTAGTAAATTTGTTTTCAATTGGGAGCGACAGTAAATATTTATGAACCTAACCACGAAATCGGTTGGTCACTCCCTCACTCCTCACTATTTTACTTGGTCTAGCAGCAACGGTGCAATTAGACAGGTACAGAAGAGACTATCGAAAATTAATTTTTATTGATGAAGCGTCATAAAAACAAAAAAGCACCTGCGTGTGCGTCATATAGGGAGCGAGTCCATCGACAAAAGTTTTTTAAATATATGGGTAATTCTCTGGATAGAGAAATTTTTACACCAACGCCGAAAAAAATATATTTAACGTTTTTTCTGGCTTTTCGATTAGTAAAACATAATTTCTTTTGGAATAACCTATTTTTGGGCCAGGTAGATGCCGGCTAAGCTGATTGATGTCAGCAACCTTTAGAAATAAATTTTCGATGGTCCCGTCTATATTAACATGACTGTATTCGGCTTGCCTTGAAAGTTGTTGCTAAAAAATTCGGTCAATTCGGTGGATAAATAAGTAGGTATTATAATGATTTTTAACAATAATTAACTAACCAGCAACTTTGACTGTGGCATTAATGACATTGGCAGGCATTATTTTCACAAAATCAAAGTTGTCTGATTAGTAAATCAAGAATTAAGCTAACCGAGCCATCTTGGTTGTAAGAAAACTATTTCTGCCAATGTCATTTATGCCACAGTCAAAGTTGCTGATTAGTTAATTACTGTTTAAAATTTTTATGCAACCCGACATTATTATATTATGTATAAACATATCAATATGGTTTTATTTTTAACTTGAAACTCCGAACCCTAAAAAAACCTGGTTAGAAAATATGAGCCCCCCCTGAACATATTTGCCGGCTACACCACTGTTAATATAGATATTTCCACCAAATAAGGTGACACTCACTACTAGGAGTGCTCCACCACTTAACCTTTAAAAATGGATCAAGAAGTCTTTTCTTCCAGTGGAAATATAAAAAAAAAGAAACAGCTAAAGGAGTATAATCGAGAAAACTCAGAAATTAAAATGTGTCAAAGCAGGTTCCGCTGACTCAACCCAATTATCTCTAAGATTCTTTTAGATTAAAAGAACTTATTTATTTAAATATCTCAAGGACTCAGATCATTCTGTGCTTTTTTGTATTTTTGAGTATATTTTCCAATTTTGTGTCAAAATCTCATTAATAGATTTTAAGTAATGTGTTAACACTGACCTATGTGACTTTTAATAAAGGTTTTAGATGTTTTCTCAAATTTTTCCTAAAAAAAATAATTGGTACTTCAGTTTGCCCAGCCAGTTAACCAATTATTGGTTTTTAAAATCTGGAAGTATGCAATGTAGGATCTTGAAAAGAATGAAGAAAAAGTTGAAAAAACATACCTAAGTAGCTAGCAGATGGTACAGAACACCTTATGTAAACAAAAACTTTATATTTTCTCATTTTATATAAGTTAGGAAACTACTGGAAATAAATTCCATACTAGTTTTATTTAATTTTTAATAATATCTTTATTTATTATAATTTATTTAATTAATTAATATTATCTTTACCTACATTTATTTTTGTATATTAAATGGATATTGTACTTACCTATTAGTATATTTTGGTATGGAGGTACCTACTTATTTGTAGGCCTATAAGGAAAGTTTAATACATTTTTCTTAGAAACCAAAATAAGGTGCCTAATCCTTTTTTATTTATGGGAAAGATAAAAATATCAAGATTATCACCTCTAGGAAACAATACTTAAATTTCAGCTATTTACCTAGTTTCTATTTTTATTGACAAAATAATATATGTTTAAAATTGCATCAGATTTAGTAAGGAATTTCCATCTCACATCATGCCACAATTAAATATTTTTTAGACCTTAGGTTTGAGACATGGAATATAAAAGTAGAACAAATTAGGAACTTAACTTTTCAGTTAATCCTTCGGAGCCAACTTGTTGAGAAAGTTTATCAATGCTAATCCATTCATAATAGGGATCCTAAAACTCTTGATGGAGTTTAAATAAACTTTTAGGTCATTTATAAAAGTAATGTAATTTTAAAACAAGTAAAATGTATAATACCTAGTTGATACAATACCATAAATGTGTATAACATTGTTTTAAGTATAAGTAATAAGTATCCCTGTGAAGACAGCTGTAAGATAATTTATTATGGGGAATCCTACAGGTCTATTTACTAAAATCAAGCGTTGGGTGGATACACCCATTTATACTAAAGTATATAACAATAATAATCCCTACAAATTTATGTGTCGACAACTGAATATAAAAACTTTACGAAACCATCTGTTTCTTGAAGTTACAACCATATGGCGGTACTTACTCGGTTTAATATTGCCAAGCGATGCTTTAATTTTGTATTTTCATTCAATAAATTAGATATTTCAGGATCTAAGCTTTCAGGTGTGTTAGTTTTTATTCCGTTTTGTAGATCATGCAGTTGCTTTTTCAAGTTAGCGATTTGCCGCTCCTAAAAGTAAATAAATGAAGCAATACTATGCTAAGTAGGTATAAACATTGTAAATTGAACTTACGGCATCTTCGGCTTCCTTGGTATACTTTTCAATAATACTTTTTTCCATAATTATATTCGAAATAAATAAAAAATAAATTAAGATTCTTTACCCTTTACCACATTACAAAAAAGCACCAAACACTTTATGCACAAAAATAAAAATAGAATAAGGTTAAGAAAGCACAGACGATGTTGTCCGAAGTGTCAATGGCCTCCAGCTTTTCAGCCTCCAGCTAATTTTTCATCGGTGTTACAGTTTACCTGATAATACCAAATACAATAATTCGGCACACGTAAACAAATTATACCATCTGTGATATTGAAAGAACGCAGAGAAGAAACGTGGATTAATGAAGTACGGAAAGAGATATGCGAAGACAAACGTGTGAGAAAGAGATACACATACTAACGGCATCGATGTCAGGTTCTGTAACAATATTCTCTTGACTGGTTTTAGCTTATTGAAGGGCAATTGGAGTGTTCAGTGTGTGTCTTTGAGGTGTACATATAAATATACAGTAAGTTATTTATCTTTCTCAAATAAATCTGGCCAATGTTCGTGAGGAAAAGCTGTTTTCGGAATTTTCAAAGACGTTGGCCAACGATTTTGACAAGAGAAACGTCTATTGGTTCAGTGGGCGTAAGTAGGACATTTTTTTTCTGGAGAGAGACAGTCGGGACTATATATATTTTATGACATTGTACCTAGTGAAGAAGGCGGAAAAGCTCCACAGGCGAAAAATTTTCGGGGCTACGCTCACAGTTCGCTTAATATTCACCCAACTACTATCAAATTTCGATAATTAAATTATTACCTCTCCCCCTCTGCATGGTTGGATTAAATTTGTTTTTGTAAATGTTTTTTATTTACTTTTTTATATTCCTAGCTGGATTATTTAAAAGAAAAACATTTTCTATTTTCTATATAAAACAGGACTTTTAACAGGAAAAGATTAAAAACTAAACGCTTCCTCTACAAGACCTTTGTAATCAAAGACAAGAATACATTATTTAAAGATTTAAATTAAGTGTCCAAGCGTAAGATGAAAAATTAGGTTGCAATTAGACTTTTAGACCCGAGCTCCTAGGCTCGGGCTGCATCCCGGCAGCTTCCCTTAAATACGCCACCGGATGCGAACAATATTACTAAATTATTTTTCAAAGTTACCACCTCCATGCGAAATTATATCTATATAAAACATTGCATTCTCATTGAACCGAATCCTGTCCATGTTTATTGACGAATTTTTAAAAACTTTTTAAATCTAGACTCTACAGAAATTGGAGAAAGTTATTTTTATTAAAAAAAAAACTAACTCTCAATATTTTTTACAATTACATAATGAACTTTAGTAATTTTTTTTAGGATTTTTAATGGGTTATATCTTTTTCCTAGATTTTTTTCGGCATGAAAATAACTAATATTACCTTTCCAACCGAAATTTAAAATCTTGCTTAGTTTTTTGTAATTCCGGTTTTAAAAAAAACGCAATTTAACATGGGAAATTTTAGAGCGTTCGTGTCCACTTAAGCGAGAACTCATTTGATTGTAAGCCGTGTCGAATTAAGGAGGGCTATAACAAAAAGCGAGATCTCACGATTTTTCAGAGAAGTCTTAAAAAATCTCTTCGGAGTGTGGACAAGGAAAACACATTTGTCTCCTTCTACTCTTTGCACATTGAGAAGGCCATGATAATCCGTAGTAAAATGGCAGTAATGCCATATTTGAAAAATTGTCTTCAATATAAAGAATTTTAGCCTATAAAAAGGGCTATGAAAAAGAATATTATCTTAGAAATATTTATACGAAAAATATGAACAATATTTCAATGTTAACCATTATATAGTATATTTAGTTATTATCTCAACAAGTTCAATAATCCATTTTTTTAGAAAACAGTTTATGATGAACAAGATCTTTTTTAGCAGTCACTATATTGATTGACTTGGAGATTTTGATACGGTCGACCGTTTTTTTTTAAGAAACCACTTTATGGACATAAGAATTTTGATACGGGCAACATTTTTTTTTTTAATCACTAAGTATGTACATATTTTCTAGACAAACCATCAATTTTGACGCACCTTGTAATTTTTTATAGATCTTCATCTCTGCAGAAATATGAATTTTTCAAGTCAAATTGAGGACCACTTCTGACAATAATGTAATACCTATAGTAGCATTTCACAAATTTAATGTTTACAAGGAGTCGAGATTTTTTCCTAGCAGATCTACGGGGTGTCCGGTAATTTATAGGCCGTAGAGAACTGGAGATACTAGACATCAAACTAAGCCGATTAAAGTCATATAAGTTTTTTCGGATTGTTACTCGTTCTAGAGATACAGGGTGTTGAAAGTAAAAGTTTATTTTCGAAAATAAGCCATAATTTTAAAACGGTTCAATGAATCGAATTGAAAGTTGGCAATATTATGTTTTTATGAACAAGAAATAAGAATTTGTAGAAATTTTTAAGTTTCAAACTAGAGGGCGCCAGTTGCATACACTGGGCTTCATAAATCTATGATTTTTTTCTTACCTGTGATATTAGGTGTTTTTCAATTTATAGTTTCTTAAAAAGGGCATTTTCTGGGTCAAAAAGGTGTACTTGGTTGATCTTAATATCTTTAACGGTTTTCGAGTTATTTCCCTCTAAACATTCCAAAGCATAAAAAAACATAGTACATAATCAAATTACCAAAAAAAAACAAAAGTGACAATCGGAAAAACTTATATGACATAATCGTTTTAGTTTAATGTCTAGTATCTCCAGTTACTCTACGGCCCATAAGTTACCGGACACCCTGTATTATATGAAATGTATATTTCTGAAAACTTGTTAGTTATTATTGTATTAATGTAGAATAGAACACCAGATTATTAAATGTGTATTAAATTTAATTTTAGAAAAACAGCCATCTCTAAAATTACCAAATATGCTTGGTATTGCTAGAATTCGAAGGACCAACAGGGAAATGAGAACTGAATATAAATTTCTACAATAAAATTAGAAGATGCTGTCTACCCAAACTAAAATGTATTAAAGATAAAAGTGGCGTTTTTTGTATGTATGTTTCTCATGTAGGTCATAGTAGAATTTGGTAGCGAGTTTGGCCTCTGAAGTATGTAGCTAAATAGCTGGAAAATTATAAACATTAATAATTTTATTGAAATATTCTTTGCAACAATAAGCTAATAAATGTCTGATTCTAATAGAAATAGATATGGAGAATATTTGTATAAATATTATGCCCACAGACTATTATTGCCATCCAAAAGGATTAAAAAACAAAACATGAGTGAGTCTAGAAAAATGACATTGAGATTTAAGCTAAAATTCAATCATAGCTGTAAATGTCAACAGTAAGGTTATAGTAGGTACTAGAATTCCTCAGAATAAAATTTATAATCCCTTATAATATTTTTTGCTGGATTATTTTACTGAAGATGGAAATGTAAACAATAATTTCATTGTTACTTTATAAATATATTTAAGTATGCCTACCTTCAATAAAAAATATTTTTAATTGTTATTGTTTATTTTCGTTATTCTAGTTTTACCATCTTTTGACAATTAACAATACAAATATTACATATTTCACTATTTTCTTTCTTAAAATATTACCTTTCCACTCAAACTAATGATACTAATCTGCTATTTCAAAAAGCTTAGCAATCCCAAATACTTTAAATAAATAAATCAGAGGGGAGAAATAAAATGCAATGCCAGGTCGGCGTAACCAAGTAATTATTTACTAATCTATTTTCAAGAATATTTTACTATAAGAGTTTTACTACACCTTATATGTTTTGAAAAATATGCTTCAAATCTACCACAAGAAAATATAACGGGAACCATATTTGGCTGGAGGTTTTTCCACATCTGGTGGAAGTCCAGTGGTAGCATCAGGATAAACGGTTAGACCTTCAACTTCCGGTCTTGGTCGAAGGGTTTTGTGGACATGTACCCTATTGTAGTAGTCATAAGGCGGCCTATCAATGCCTAGGTTGTCCTTAACACATTTGTCGAAAACGGCTTGGGTCTTGCGACAAGGAATAAACTGCTGATTGGGACTTGACTTGTCGATACAATTTACATATTGCATAAACTCGTCAGCGCACGTTTTTTTAACCTGTATAAAAAAGTTCAGTGCGCAATTAGTAACTACTTTTCCTTCTTTTATACACTTTCGTGGGTCCTTTAACTCATTACGACATAGGACAAATTCATTATTTTCAGTCTCGCAGCTTTTGCCTAGATGAAAAGCTCCTGCTTTTAAAACTGGACCAGATAAATTTACTTCGTTGACACTTAGCTCTTCTTCAGAAGGTAAAGATGTTTCGTCTGTAATAGTCATTTTCAACCAGTGATTGATTGTGTGAATTTTCAACACTTTTTTCAAAAAAAGGAAGTCTATGACACTTGATGTCCGATGTTAGGCAACAAATACTTATGTAATAGAGGTTTAGAAGTATGATTGTTCAGTGGCATTTAGTTTTTCAGCCTCCAGCCAATTTTTCTCTCGGTGCCATAGTTCTCTCAGTTAAGTGCTTCAGTACCCAGAGACCCTTAAGGGATGATTTACACGTTCTCTGGTTTGTGGTATGGATGACTTGGTAACTTCAATCTATAATGTCTTAAAGATAAACGCACTGTGGGTGCGTCAGGAAAGTTCCTTACTTAATTCCAATTCTATTTACACTATTTTTTCAGTATTTATAGTGTTTCTGTACTTTTTTTTTGATTTACTATGGCATCCGTCAGATTCTCTAGGCTCACATAAGCTTATGAGGTTGTTGTAAAGTCTCCGACGCTGGTAAATACTATCGCGTACGCCCTATTCTTGCAGCCTCACCCTCACTCTGAACTTTCACACATTGCCGTTTGCATGCCGCCAAAATGGCCCCTTGTGGATAGATGACGTCATACGGGCAGGAATTTTAGGACCTTTCGCTTACTTCCCTTGATTTCGAAGCACTCTTCTCATATGCCTAGTGGACTCCTCTGTGGGGGT
The DNA here is from genome assembly GCA_935413205.1 of Polydrusus cervinus. Classification (NCBI taxonomy): domain Eukaryota; kingdom Metazoa; phylum Arthropoda; class Insecta; order Coleoptera; family Curculionidae; genus Polydrusus; species Polydrusus cervinus. The sequence goes on from OW284514.1 coordinate 54,275,276, forward strand.
TTTCAACTTTACTGTGCACTTCCCGTGAAAGAATTTAGCGAAGTCAAGAAGACTACCTTTTCACCTGCCACGGACGACAAGTACTGCGTTCGTTTTTGAAAAAACCGAACAGAGCGAGCAGATACAGATGTAATGTCACGTGATATTCGCGCTAAACGAGCACGTAGCGTTTACCGATCCCATGTTAAAATCCAAATTCCGAACGCTGAGCAGATGCACACAAAGTCATAGATATATTAAACGAACGTAATACTCCACCACTGGGTAGATCGGGGGGGACAGATTTACGTTAAAACCGAACGCAGTAAAGAAAGTTCTAATAAAGATGTGAGATCTATTTGTTCTCGAACGAATCGCTTAATAGAATATTAACCTTTAGCTTTTCAAGATCAAGCCAAAAATTATTTTGGTCCTATAGTTCCTAGTTCAGCGCTTATTTAACTGTGTCCTTAGGTTCTCTGCTGGTTTTAATGACTTGATCCCTTTAATTTATAATGTCTTGAATATAGCTAGACGTACTCTGTTCATCCATCACACCTTATTGCAAAAGTGGCTGTAACGGAGCACGTTCACGTGATACGGTCAGGAATTTTAGGATTTTTCGCTCACTCCCCTTGTTCGAAGCACTTCCATCATATGGCTGTGAGCAAGTCTTCCCTGGGGTTTTTATCCACTTTTCCCCTTTACTATGAGTACTGCCCGTGAAAGAATTCCCCAACGGTAAGAACCTAACTTCAAAAACTACGTTCTCCATGATCGACAAGGAATAGTCTTTTGTCTTTTATTGTGGATTTTACTAATGGCAATGGCCATGTTCACAGAAATGTAATGCTGCATCGACACGCGAGAACTTAAATTATAGATGTAATGTGATTCTGTCAATTAGCTGACTTCTTGCAACTTATATTCATGATTTAGGTTCCGCTATGTCCGGTTTTTTTCGCCCGTGCGTAAAGATAAAACTCGGGGTATGTCACATGATTGAAGACTGTGGTTCGGGACCCACGTTAAGTTGTATGTCCAAAAAGCAAGCTGGCTGAATATTGAAAATAACAAGTGGCCATCAGTAACCCAGAACATACATATGTTTTTTTATTGTTATTTATTTATTTATTTGTTGATTTATTAATGCTTTTATTTGTTTATTTATTTTTTATTTGTGTCATCTATAGCAGACCGTGCACTATATCAGTCGGAATGACAATCTTGATATTAGGGAATACAAACCACGTGATTCAATATGGCGGTTGGATGGCAAAAAGCATTAAGTCACCCGTTAAATGCCACCCAGTAACATTATTTTTATGGTCTTGTGTACCATCAATTACAAAGAAGTATTTGCCATCCAGCCGCCATTTTAACACATCGTTGGATTGCCTAATATAGGAATGACAGTAATATTGATCGATGTAAGTAGGGTTTGTATAAGGAGCGACTGTGGGTAGAATCCTCCGATGTTGCCAGATATGACGAAATAGAGATATATTATGCAACCAACATTACACTATAGGTGGGTTGCTTTTGCATAAAATTTGGATAATTATGGTCTGGAGCAACGACTATAATGGTTCTTGGGTCTGGAGTAGATAGTATTCAAAAAATAGGTATAAGAAAAAAATGGAACAAACCGAGGCTTTCTATATACCACTCCCTAGACTAACTTTTACATGTAAATTTATGTGGTATGCTTTATATAATTTTATTGTCCTTTAAAAAATGAATAATAAAATTTACCTATACCTCTTTACACCTACATTTTTGTAAACATTTTCATCATGCGTTTTCGAGTTGTCTCTTCTAGAACTCTATCTTTTCCTATAAAGAATAATAGAAAAAATAAATATACCTTAAAATTATCATATAGCTCTCAAAACTTACTGACTTCGATTACAGTTAAAATAAGTTAGGTATTACAGAATCATTATTTTTCACTGCTCCGATTGGTTTAATGTAGGTATGCTGAATGACACGATTTTTGTATATGGTTTAACCATGCATTAAATTTAAAAAAAATAATAATTTCTGTTAGACATTTTCCCATTATTAAGTAATATATCTACAAATTTACCCAATAAACTGTTTTGTTTTACTAACCTTCTAAAGTGTTAAATATTAAACATTCTTTTCCTGTTGTAAGACCACGAGTACTGCTTATAAGTGATCTCTTAAATCTGCATTAAACGCAAAATTCACATTACATCCTTTAAGGCACTTAAAATAATTTAAGCCACTATTTTTATTTACCTTATCCTTATTGACTTCTTTTAAATGCAAATTACTTCAAGATGAATACGATTGATTTTTCACAGTAACAAACAATCGTAAAAAACAAGGCAAATCTCTATTTCGGTCATATCTGGCAACATCGGAGGATTCTACCCACAGTCGCTCCTAGATTTGTATATACGTTAAGATTTACCCGGACATGTTTGGGTTTTATTTAGGGTGTCCGGGGAAGTCCGGCCGAAATTTGGAAAATATCCGGGAAACCCGGAAATCGTTAATATTGTAAAAACATCTCTACTTTATTTGCTTATTTTTTCAGAAATAAAACAAATTAACTTAAAAATTAAACGTTTTTTAAAAAGGTACTTTTTAAAATTTAAATTAGATAAATATATTTATAAAATATTTCTCGTAATGGTCCGGGTTTCAATGCTTAAGTATTTGTCCTGGATTTTACGAAATCATTATGAAAACCGTAGGTGTAAAGACAAATTTTAAAGAATGATGGTCGTACTCATATGTAAATTCTCATAAGAAAAAACACCCATATGCGAGAACGATGACGGATTGTTACATTCAGGACTGTCATTTCAGATAGCTGTTTTTGTCTTACTGCGTGTGTTATTGGCTTCTGATCTCTAAAGATCATAAAAGCTTAAAACTATATACTTACAAAGAAATATAATGCCCACCTCACACTTTTTAATAAAATTGCAGCAATTTTAATTGCGCGCACTCTCTGATCAACTACTGTTGAAAGTTTTGTCATGTACTGGTGATAGGACTTTGCAAGTGTGAGATGGGCATTAAGAAAAGTACAATTAAAAAACAAGAAAGAAAAAAACAACTTTACTACTTGTCTTGGTATTAAAAATTAGGCACTAATAATAATATAGGTATGACAAGAAATCTATTATATTAAAATAAGTTTATTCGTTTATACATCAATCAATAAATACTATAAAATATTCTTTATCTGCTATTGGACACGATAAATAAAAACCGAAACGTTATATCTCTAGAAGAGGATGGGAGCAAGAATTAACGCCGCAAGCAACTTTTTCTAAGAAAACTATAAAAGTCATAGACAGGCAAAGTTGAACACATCTTTGAAATATTTACCAACTAAAATTATCAATAAAATAGCTCCGAAAGAAGAGCCCTGTACGGGCCGGAATTTCACGACTCGACCAGTCGGAATTTTGCGACGGGTCAGAGTTTGCTTATGTGCTATTTTTTACAAAAATATTAGTTAAATAATTTTCAAGCCCTAATAACTTTTTTCAGGCTTGTCGGGCCAGCCAGGTTGGTCGGTTTTGGTTAACGCCGGGCCGCGTCGCAAAATTCCGGTTCGGGCCGGGCCGGGTTGTGAAATTCCGGCCCGTGCAGGGCTCTAATCAGAACTTAACATTTTTACCTGAGTTGAAAGACATATAATTAATATAAATATTTTAGAAATTATAATATTTGGGCATAGGACATATTTAACAAAAAATGAAGGTATTAAAGATGAATCCGTTAGCCTATAATTTCCCTAATTTGTCCCATTTAAAAAAAAAATTAAATAAAGCATATTTAAAACGGCTGATGAGTTGTCCAAGTTATAATGAACGCAATGTATTAGAGATATAAAACGCACTTTAACGTATCCACAATGTATATTATATTGGCCTAGAGTTTATCCACGGGTTGCTATGTTTTTTTAATGATATTAAACGTATTAAAATTCCGGAAAAAAATTAAATACTTGGTAACGTTGCAATTCAGTTCAAAAACTTAGTTTTGGTTGCAAAGCCCTTGTTCTATTAAATCATAAGGCCTTTATTACATTATGTGCAATTTCTAGAAAAATTGCCTCCTGCATGCGCTTTAACGTTTTAATTAGCTGATGCAGGTTTTAAATGGGAAAACTTGCATCCGCTGATTAAAAAGTCGTCAAAGCACATGCTTTCAGGCAATTTTTCTTGATATTGCATCTTATGTAAAAAGGCCTATATTCTGCAAAAATTATACTGGGTGTCCCATTTAATTTCCTTTTTTATTATTCAGTATCACTTTTTAGGACCGCCTTGTAGATCGTAAAATATTTTTAGATTATTCATCCTAATAAACCCTTTAACTGTTGTATGACATGCACTTGTTTGCTATATCTTTGATACTTTAGTCGTTATTACTATACCCTACTGACACACGACACACCCTGTATACATATGAGATTTTCAGAATCTTTCAATAACGGGCTTCTCTAAAATTACTAAAAATGCTTTACTAGATTATATTGAAAAGGAAAGCAAAACTAAAAAGTGGTTTACCCAAAATTAAGAGCTATATTATTATATGTATTAATATTAACCAAATAATGAATATTAAAAACTTTTTAAAAAAGAAATCTCAGAACTGCAATAACCCAAAAAGAATCCTATTTTAGATTAAGATGACTTTAATAATCGTTTATATATCGCTGTACCAGGGAGGACACTTCGTATTCTGACCAATCAGAATGATTTTCAGTATTTTGTACGTCTATCAGAATAAAAAAACGTTGATTAACACTATTACCAACTTTTGAAAATAAAAAAATAGGTTTCGTACTAAGATTACGATACGGAATAGATTTGATATGAAACCCAAGATAGAAAAATACACATGTGCGTTATAATATATTTTAAAGTATCTTAGAAATTATATATGAACTCTGAATAGATTCAGAGATTATAGATTATAGATAATTTAATGAATTGTAACAATTGAGACTCATATTTAGTAATTATTTTTTTGCTTATATGGCATCTTTGGTTCATCGTAGTCCACTTCTGTTATCGCCCCTTTTAACCCTTTATATACGAAACATTCATAGTGAAATAACTTTTTATAACCTCGAATTAATTTTTCGCAATAAAATCTTTATATTGTTAATGACTTCAATTTTTTTCTCTTTAGTCTGAACATTTATTTCAAAGATACCATAAACCTTTTGCCAACAATTATGTAAGTCGTCTTTTAAAGTCGGAAAATAAACAAAAAAATCATCATGTGACATAGTTGTGATGTTCATTTCCACATCTTTGAGATGTTCGATTATAACAAGGAGATCTTTGGGGTATTGCGCTTGTGCCGATTGTGTTGTTAGCACTTGCGCTGGAGTTCTCACAGATGGATCACTGGACCGGCCTAAGATTGGGCCAGTGTGGACATTCTTATTTAGTGGAGAAGCCGTCTTAATAATATTCTTGGCAGATCTCGTTTCAATTTCCGTTGGCTTAGCTGGCTCTAAACTTGCTACATCGGTCACACTGAATTCTAGATCAACAATTTCTGTGCACTCGTAAGCTCTGGATGTTGAGATTGATTTGAGACGTTTGTGAGACGATGAATGGCTGTGTCCCATTCTCTGCAAAAATTTTAAAAACATCTAATTAATTTAACAATTTGTTTTAAGGGCTTTTGTTCTGTTGCACAAAGATTTCAAACGATAGGTAATTTAAATCAGATAACTTTGATATTGTGATCTCAATGACATTGGCAGAAATGATTTGCTCATAAACAAAAGTTTTGGGTTAGCTTATATTTGATTTATTAACCATTTTATATTACCAATTTACCTTTCAATTTTATAACAAAATAACTTATTTTTTAAATTAATTTAGTTAATTTCTTTTATTGTTCATAGTAGGTCTAGTTTTATTTTTTTAAAAGCAGTCGTTAAAATTAATTGAAAAAAATCACAATTTTTTTTCAGATAGAATAGCGTTACTCCCCCCTCCCCTTAAGCAATTGATTTTTCCGATAATAAAATGTTTGTCCCTCCAGAAAAAGTTTCGGACGCCTATGCCTGCAGATGTGTTACAATTTTTATTCATTTATAAAACCATGCATCAATACAAATTTCATATTTCTGAAATTCTCTTATTATTTATTGTTTTTTTTTTAATATCCCACCCTCTACTTATAATCTCATAATATGTAATTCTGTAGGGCAATATGTCGCTTTTAGAATGTGAATTGAATGGAATTATTACTATTTTTGACCGCACCAGTTATAAAAGCATCCATATTAATATTAGACATTACATGCATGAGATGGTATAAATTTTGATTTTAGTATTTTAGTAATTATATAACTATAAATATTAAATAAAATCTACTTACATTCTAATACAGAAAAACTTCAATATCGCTTATTTGTTTTATTTAACTCGGCATATTAGTGTTATTATTTACGATATTAATCCAAACTATAGGCTCATAACACCAGGAAAGCTCTAACAATACACTAATTGATAAAAGTATTAATATTAGTGTGTAATCTATCCAGGTTTCCCGATAAGGCGATTTCGTGTCAAATCTAACTAACGCATACCAAATAAAGAGCTTAAAATGTTTGCATTTTGATTAGGAATAAAATAAATACGCGTAGGTACTACGTGTCTGGCATATTAAACATACATGAACGCACAGTTTATAGATTTCAAAATATTAAATAAATATATTTAACCATCATAATTATTTATTAATAATTAATTATTTGGGTAACATTATGTAATTAGAGGATTTTTATTTCATTCATTCATAACTTTAAAAAACAAAAAAATAGTTCGGGGTTCTGTTATCATTTACAAAGTTTTATAAATATTTTTAAAATGTGGGAAAGAAGTAACTAACAAAAACTGAAAAACTTATATTTTTAAATTAACAAAATAAATTAATGAACAAATGAAAATAAAAGTTTAAAAAAGAAAAACAAAATTTTTTGTAAAAAGAATTAAAAAGCAATTCAAAATTTTCGTCAATTCCTGTAAATAAATTCTATTATAATTCAATTTTTTAACTTTAAAATACTTTATATTAGACAAATTTCGTTTCAAGAATTTTGAAAATACACGTGGTAAAGAGCAAAAGTTTTAGAAAATGTTGGTAACCTTACCAAGTTTAATAATGTTAAAATCCAAAAGAAATATCTATATCACAAAAATGTTTAAAATAATAATATTTATAAATAATATAGAAAGAAACTTAGATGCAAGCGAATAACAGAGTGCGTCTAATTTTTGCATTAAAGTACACGGGGATGACAAAGGTAATGAGTTCCCTGGTTCCTAGGGTTAGGTTATTAAGTTAAAAATAAATTTTATTTGTTGGGTGCCATGACAAGTTATATTCAAAAATAGCGCCGCAGGCGAAAAATTTTCGGGGCCACGCCTAAAATTCGTTTAAAATTCACCTAACTACCATCAAATTTCGAAAATAAAATTATTACCACTCTGCATGGTTGGATTAAATTTGTTTTGGTAAATGTTATTTTTTACTTTTTTTTTGATATTCCTAGCTGGTTCTTTATTAAAAAAAAAATTTTTTTTATATTTGTGAAAATATGAATATTGATAACAAACTAAAATTTTAACATAAGACATATGTATTACTGTAACCAGCGTTTTTCGGGCTCCGTTTTTCATGATTAAATATAAAGTAAATATCGCTCACCACACCAAAATTGATGATTTCAGAAATCATGTTATTTAGGAGCGTTAGATCTAACAGCAGTTTTTGGTGCAAATGCTTATAGGTTTTGAAATACTCCTTGTTAAGTGCCGTTTTGTATATTCATAATAAAGCGTTCTCGTTTCTTCACGCACTTTTTTTTTATTATAAATTATCACACTTCTTCCATAAAAAATGTTTCAATTAATTATTTTTTGGTTTGTTGTGCAAATATTTTATTGCATTGGGTTATATTTTTGTTGATTGAAAATAGCGCTAAAAAAGGCAGAACGGAAGAGACAAGTACATATATATTGGAAAAATGCTATAAAATATTATTCTTTTTACACGGTTTCCTTCAAAATTGCATCAAAAATCAATAACTAAAACGATATGCGTCTGAAAACCCTAATCTCTATATAAAATAGGACTTTTAGAAGGAAAAGTTTAAAAACTAAACGTTTCCTACAAAACCTTTGTAATCTAGGCTAAGAATACATTATTTAAAGATTTAAATTAAGTGTCCAAGCGTTCAAAAAATTAGGTTGCAATTAGATTTTTAGAGCCGAGCTCCGGAGCGCCCGGCAGCCCCCCCCCCCCCGGAAATGGAAGTTGTCCAACGGACGGCCAAATACAATTGTTAGTAAATCTTAAGTTGATGAATGAGGTAAAGCGAACGTGGAAGGACACACCTTGATTCATTTAGGTAATATTGTTTTTAGTATCTAATATATTTTAGTAATATTTTTTTTAGAAAAGAATCTTTTCTATCTTCTTTAGTAAGGCTAGGGAGACGATTTTTGAGTTGAGTAGTTCAGTCAAGTATAATATCATGGTGTGGGGGGGGGGGGGGGTTTGAACCCCCTAAACCCCCCCTTACCTACGGCCCTGTGTGAGGGTATATCACGGGGGACGGGGAAGGACTTTTATATACATATAGGGAAGCATTTTAAAGTGACTGTAGACGAGGGGGAAGTTACACAGTACATATAGCATAGAACCTTTTTTTAGAAGTGACTTTGGAATGGGAAGAGAGGTTACAGTACATCGAATAGGTGAATAGGACTTTTTTTAGAAGTCACTTTAGATTGAGAGGGCAGATATTATAAATGCTGTTAGTATTTTAGTACCTTATTCTGTTACGGTTTTTAAGCAAATCTGTTACGATTGAAAAAAAAATTGTGGCAACACTGACTGCGGCGCGAGCTGTATGTCATAGAACACACTGAACACAGAATTTGAAATTGCAGTATATACTCTTGCCAGGAGAAAAGAGATCTCCAGTTCTGTGATCTCCACAGGGTATTATATGGTAGTAGGATTGATGTTGATTCTGTGAATCAGCTGACTTTCGACCAATCACGTCTCATAAAATAGGTGGTACGCTGTCAAGGTCTCTAAATTTAAGAATTTAGAATTTAAGAATTTAGAGACCTTGGTACCCTGTCATATATTTTTTTTAAGTAACTTTTTGGAGGAGCAAGGGATCTCCACAGTTATAGAGACCTTGATCTCCACACGGTTAATAGTGACCTCTTAGATCAGGAAAATCTAAGAATGACCTTTATTTTTGTAATATTTTGGTGGAGTGTTTTGCACTATTGGTATTTTAAGGGATAATATTAAAATTTAAAAAAAATATATGGTTATACTGCCTCACAGCCTTACACTTTTGATATGTCAAAAAGCGGGCCACCAACCGGGCAGAACTATCGTTCAGGGAGCGTTCCGGTTTCCAATCTGAATCATAGCAACATTATATGCGACACTAAAAAATATACCTACTCTTCCTTTTTCTATGAACAGAACTAGAACAGCTATCTGTTAACTACATGGTTAAAGGAAGAAGAAGGTTTGATTTGAAGGTTACTCTAACCTTACATGATGAAGAAAATGTAAAATCATTTTTATCTATTTATTTAAATTATTTATTAAATTACTGAACGTGATTATCTTGAGCTCATCAACATTAAAACATATTGTTCTAGTTTATGATTTATTGTCCTACATACAGAAACAATGATTATTTATTCTGTAGTGATATCTAAAAATAGTTGTCCAACAATACTGAACCATCTCAGACATTTCAATGTTAGTGTCGGAATAAAAAAGTACTTAATCAGAAATTTTCAAACCATGTCTGAAAAAGTAAGCAAGAATAAAACGTACAAAGCCGTAAATGTAAATGGTCCTGACAAAGGTGGTGGCAGTGGCAAATTATTAGGGCACTTTCGAAGATCTGCTTCTAATGATGCCAAAAAGAAAGTTGAAGAGCAAATAATTATGCCAAAGAAAGAACCTAAACTTAGTAAATCAGATTTACAAAGACTGTTTGCTTTAGCAAAGCCCGAAAAATGGAAAATAATGGGTAATTATTAGTATATTATCATTATTTTATGTGTTTATTACATGTTTAATTGATTGGGTTTGTTATGAAAATTACTTATTGTGACAAATAAAAAGAACAAAGGGATTCATGGTCAATGTGCATATAAAGTGTTACAAGTTTGATAATAAATATTTTGCTACAATGTGGTGTCTCCTATGCCTTCGAATAATTTACATAACTTTTGAAATGTTTTTTTCTCACACCTTTTCCTACAACTTAAATCAAAGCTTCGAAATATAGTATGATAATTTTTTTGGTTCAATATGTATTAAGACCTTCAACTATTTTGTAAGGAATAATTTAATGGGAAACATTGAGTGAAAACATATATTTTATGATGATGACATATGACATAGACATGATTTTTTAAAGTGCAGAATTTTACAATTTTCTTTCTTTATTGCAAATAATCACTATTTTTTATGTTACACAATGAAAATTAAACTTTTTCCGAGTTAAAAAAAACAATGAAAGGGACACATTTTGTTGATTTAAAGTCTATTAAATTGATTCCTTCATATTTTTGCATTTAGAAGGCTGATTGTTAATTTGTATGTAGTTTGTCATAGCCAGCTATGCAAAATAATTTTGTATTCATAATCCAGTGCACCCCAAAATTCATTATTCCTAAAAAAATCATCAATTTTGCTGTGGTGTTCTTATGTAATTATACCACATATTGTTTTCTGTGTAAGCTGTATGAAAATTTCCAAATGACTACCCATGTTGTTTGGTTTCCCTGCTATTCCTGTATTTATTTGCTAATTTAACTGTTAAAAATAAATTAATTTATATATAAATTAGACCCGACTATTAAAAAAAAGCATTGGCAAAACATCTATTGGTAGGTATGCATAATTTTAAAAAGGGCAATATGCCAAATTAATGTAAGTGGGTTATTTGGTAGGTATATGTTTAATGTGTAGAAAAATTATTATTGATGTGTGTTTTGTCGAACTTTAATTACTGCAATTAGGATAAAGGAAATTGGGACTGTTTAGGGTTTAATTTATTAAGTTTTATAAAAAGGTAAACCTGCTAGTACTATCTACCCTTATTTACTTTTACCCTAATTCAAGTTTTTAAGAGAACATTAGTTATTAGGTGTAATTTTTTATACTTATGGCTGTATTTATTTTTTTATTTATTGACATTTAAAGGCGCAGTCTTTTAAAAGACGTTAAGGCCTATAGAGAACAAATGGACACTAACGCTTTTTGAAAGTCTGCTCCTCATATTTAGACTTGGAAGTCTAAAGTGATATCCATGGATACATAGTTGGTATAGAGATACCAAAACCGCATGAGGTGTATAATTAAAAGCGGCATATTTTAAAAACATTTTACATTATACAGGATGGCTCAAAAAAGTGTGACAGGCTAAACTTTCTTAAATTAAACACTGTGTATATTGTCGGATATGGATTGGTATCTCGATTGGTATCCTTAAGGATGGATTACTCATCTAATATTTCGCTGTAAAGTTAAGGACTCTCAATGGGTGATAAGTTATATAAAAATAGATGTAGTGGAAAGAACATGGACATTTATAGTTTCGTAGGAGGAGTCAGTAGATAAATGTTTATAAAAATAACTGTTTGTAATTGGTTGAAGAAAGGGTTCCATTTTGAATAGTACGTTTAGGAAGCTTTTATCCTAATGTTAATAACTCCTGATACAGCAAAAAGGAACCCCTTCTATATTATACAAAACATTATAATAACTCAAAAAAACACTTACTCAGTGGAGTTGTTTAACATATTCAAGTTTAAGGGTAATCTATGCCCGTTTGGTCACTCAAGTCTCTAACGATGTAAAAACACAATCTTAGAACCAGAGCAGTTTCCATACAGTGAGTAAGTGTTCTTGGTAATGTTTATTTAATTGTTATATTCTTTATTTCTCTTTTGGTCTGAGTTGACTGTAAAGCGGAAATTGTTTCTCTTGAACTTACTTAAAATATAATTGTATGTGAGTTTTAAGGGGACAAGTCTTCTTTAGAGAAACCTCTCTATATTTTCTAAATTTATAATTTTATTTTTATTTCTTAAGCCTTGTATGCCATTTAATGTAATCGTAAATTGTTTTGCTGTGCTTCGCTTTAATAAAACTATTAAAAATCTTTGGTGTTTCAGTAAATAAATAGCGCACAACAAATTAAATAAATTAAAACATAATTTCAAATCATCTAAGCTATACGTTCCAGTCGCCTACCATTTTGGTACGCGACAATATTACTGCATTTTTGAATTGTACTAAGAATTCTATACTTATTTTATATACATGTTGAAATTCAACTGTTTTAGAGGTATTGTTTAAAAAATGACTCCCAGTAATTATTTGGCTACCATCACTCTCTGCACCTACCAGTTATCCTTTGTTTAATGCCAAAGATAATAGGGATGATGTAAAAAAAATGTAATTTTCAATGATAAAGTTCATACTTCTTAGTTACTTAATTAGTCAGTTATTTTTTTATTAAGTTATTATTTATAAATATCCCTTTTTTTCTAATTTTTATGATCTGACACCGAATTGTCGCCACAAAAGGTTTTTACAGTCACACCAGACTCTTTTTAAGTTGAGTTTATCTGTATTTTATGAGGTGCAGTTTATCGTTCTATGGTATATTTTTCTCTCTCTGCCCATAGTCTTGCGGTTTGTTCTTTATCTCCCATCATACAAAAATATTATCTATATTAAATTTCACAAATTTAAGTATTAGTACCCCCAAGTAGTATTACCCCCAATTTTAACGTTAAGTCGTCTTTATTTTAGATAAGAATGTTTTGAAAAACCTAACATCTTTATTTTTTTAAGAAAGATCAAAATCATGAAAAATCGGGTACACAACTACATATTTTAGGTACTTCAATAATAATTATCTTAATCCTAAGTACAAAAATACTTTTAGATTATTTGCATTGATCTAAGCCTCGCCAGACATAAACAGAAAAAAAAAATAGAAAAACACCGTATATTAATAATATATGCAAATAATGTTAGATTTTTAATTATTGTTATTACTAGCTTTCCATTAGCCAGATTCTAGTTACCATTACAGTATTTAATACACACAAAAAAGTATTCTCTTAATTGAGGGTTCTTTTTTTTGCCACATATAAAAGTGGTTGGATAGAGGACAATGACTTTTAGAGAATTACTTTTTAATATTATATTATATTTATCTTAACGTGACCAATGATCTCTATTCAAGGTCATCATGACTTTCATATACAAGAAAAAAATATGATTTCAGAATATGAGAATGATTTTTTATGTGTATCGATTCACATTAAATCATCATTATGAACAAGCTTTAAATTTGAAAAGTTGATAATTTAGTTAGTTTCAGGATGGGCACTTTAACTGGATTAAATTCGCTAGAAGTTTAGGAAACAATATTTTTGAAAAATGGAAAAACACGTTGATTGAGATTTTGCATGGGCTTTATTTTGCACCAACAATTTTTTTCTCCTGTATAAGATGAAACATAACCCAACTTAATTTTTTTTAAATAGCAGGATCCCACTTAGGATACTTTTCTGGAGAGCTTTTTTTAAAGAGAAAATTTAATATTTTTAATTTTAATTTATCTCTATTTTTTATTGTAAAAAAAATTAAGTTGGATTATGTGTCACCCCCTTAAAAGTTTTGAAAAAACGAATTTTTGTTATAAGTATGAAGTTCACAAAACATCTCAATCGACGTGTTTTTGTATATTTTACAAATATTTTTATATTTCTTTTCAATATTCTGACGAATTTGTTCCAGTTAAAGTCCCTACCCTGTATCTAACTAGGTAGTTTTGACTGTGACATGAAAAGTTTTGAACTATAGTATGAGTCGGAAATAATAGTCAGTGACACATTCTTCGCTTTAAGGCGCGCTGACAAAGCCGAAGATTTTTCCGGCTTAATTTATATCTACTTAGGGCTGGCTTATGTGCCGGTTTAGCGACTGTGCAACGGAAAAGTTTTAGTTAAGTGACACCTTAAGTTAAGTCCCACCTAAAACGTCTTAAGTGGAACCTGTGCAAACGGTCCTTATTTATTTACAATGCATGTTTCATATCATTCATTAATTTAATGAAAACGGCAGAACACGACAATAAAGTTTAACAAACTATTTGAATTTTTAGAAAATCTGTGAAAAAAAAGAATCTTTTAAATAATTAATTTTAAAAATCTTACAAAAAAAAATGTTTTAATTATTATGTTATACTTTTTGCCATATTTTCCACAATAGGATTTTTTCTAGTTCAAGTAATAAAAAAAAATATGTAATTTTTTTTTTCACAATTACATTGAAAAGACCCGGAGAAATAAAGAACGCTAAGAATACCCTTTTAGAGGGGTTTGAAGTATTCGATTCCTGAATTTAATTAACTTAGTTTTTTTGACGAGCGTACTTAAAATTTAGACTTTATACTATTGTTATTAATTTGAATTTTTTTTTTTAGGTGCAATAGGTTTTTTATTAGTATCAAGTACGGTAACAATGGCCGTGCCATTTAGTTTAGGTAAAGTTCTCGATATCATCTACACGGCTGACAGCGAGGACCTGGAGGGGGCCAAGGCAAGACTGAATAGAGTGTGTGGAATACTTTTGTGCGTTTTTGTATTGGGTGGAATATGCAACTTTGGAAGAGTGTATTTTATGTCAATAGCAGGTTAGTAAAACTATAAGACGTTAAGGACGTTTAAAAATTTGCTCTACTAGAAAAATGTCTGGGAGAATTCGGTCATGCCTGGAGGTCTTTAGAAAACTTGATTTTCATAAGGCTAACTTCCCTCAAGATAAATTTCTTCATGTTATCTTTCCTAAAGGATTTTTACTGGATACTAATATGATTTTTTTTCTAAACTCGTAAATTAAACATGTTTATATACCTTTTTCTAAAATATTTACCGAATACGACATTTAAATAAAGTTCAACATTAAATGACAAAAATAGTTAATTATGGCTACGGGTTGTTGGGGCTACCTGCTGGCCTGTTTCCGAGACATGAGAGACTTTACAAATTAATGACGTTATATTTTCGGTTTAGCAAATCACAATTTAGAAACAAATCATAATAAAGTTACTGGATCTCTGCTTACTCCGTGGACCACATTGTCGTAATTACCTTGTTATTAAACTTATTTAAAATAACTGATATGAAAAGGCAACAAGAAAACCCATTACTCCATCTTTGTGAAATATACCGGGTGTTCCACCAAGAATGGCTCTCCGCCGTATCTCAGAAAGTGTTAGTCGTATGGCCTGCGGAAATTTTTTTAATAGGAAAATACAGGGCGAAGAATACTTTCGGTAGTACAAAAACGTTGGGCTAAACGATTAAAAATTCTACTGTCGTATAGGCGCCTTTGGGGGTATCGCATTGCATAAACCCTTGCAGCAATACCTGCATTGCTCAAACATTAAAAATACACCGCGATGATGTCAACCGCTTTTCAAGTAAAAAAGGCATTTTCAAAAATTAATACAACGGCACAACAATAAATACAACGGCCCCGATAACAATTTTGACGTAATAATACTTTGAAAGCACCTAATTTTAAATCATATTTTGTTTTTCCAAGGCCTTTATGACTTTTAAAAAAACTTTACCGTTGAAACTTCAATAGAATGATATTTTTCCGTGTTTATTTTTGTTCTTGTTAATATCTCCGGTTTGAAAAAAGATATAAAGTTGTAGTTTTCGCCAGTTCTTTCGGCTTTTATTCATCTTTGTAATGAGGTAAAATGAAATATACTATTGCATTTAAAACTTTTGCAAAAACTCGCAATGTTTGTTAAGTTGTAAGAAAGCTCCCTCTAGCGCCTACGTTAAAAATCATATTGTCATAGTTTATATAGTGGAATATAGAGTAAGAAAAACTCTTTTTAACAAAAGTTAGTTTACTGAATTCTGTTGGTCCAACCCGGAGTTATGAGCATTTATTTAAAATGTTCAACCTTCCCCCACCACTTTATTTTAAAACTGACAAAGACGTTTTATGAGTGAATTTTGTTCAGAAAGCCTCAAAATGTACGAAAATGGTACTTTCAATACACCTTAACAAGGCAACTTATGAAAATACTGAGTTTTACTGCTTTACCGGTTGCGTCCCCCAGCGTTCAACTGAGAAATTTTGAAATAATTTCCAGCAATTTCTTATGATCACTTTTTCTATTAAAAAAAATTTCCGCAGGCCATACGACTAACACTTTCTGAGATACGGTCGAGAGCCATTCTTAGTGGGACTTCCGGTACCCAGAAAAATAATTCAAGTAGTAAAAGGCTTTTTCGAGTGTTTGCGTTATGACGTGACATACATGACATTGACAGATATTATTTACTCACAATCAAAGGTGCCTGATTAGTAAATTAAACATTAAAGTAACCGGGCCTGCACGATTGTGAGAAAATTATTTCTGCCAATGGTGTATGTATGTCACAGTCAAACTTGCTGGTTAGTTAATTGTGGTTAAAAATCTTTATACGACCCGACGTTTCATCTAATTTATTTTACACTTAGATATAAAGCTTGATAACGTTCAAAAGCTTATATTTTCTGATTAATAAAAACAATAGATATCTGTTTGAAGGTTGGATACAATGATCTGTCTTGAATGGCAGAAGATATTTTGACTTGCATTGTCTTTATTTGTTTTGAATCACAACGTTTCAACTGGTAAGTATCTCCAATCGTCGAATCAGTATTCACCTGAAGACGACTGGAGATACTTACCATTTGAAACGTTGTGATTTAAAACAAATAAAGACAATGCAAGTCCAAAACTCTTCTGTCATTCAAAAATAATAAATATTACAATACAATGGTATGAATAGTGTGTAATGGACAAGTAATCGTAATCCTTTAGGTTAAATTTTCTAGGCTTTGTCCGTTATTTTCTTAGGTTACCGCATGACTCAAGCACTAAGAACGAACGTATTCAACTCGATAGTTAAACAAGAACAAGGATGGTTTGACAAGAGACCTACAGGGGAGCTTATAAATAGACTGTCTTCGGACACGCAAGTAGTGGGTCAAGCTTTATCCCAGAATATATCCGATGGATTGAGGTCTACCGTCATGGTATTGGCTGGCACAGGTATGATGGTAAGTTTTCTCACTTACCGTTAGTGCAAAAATATTTTTGACATACGAAAAAAGAAGCGGTTAACAATTCGATTTATATTCGTTTTTTTTATTTGCTCCCGCATAAGTAGCTCTTTCTGGCTTACCGATTTTGGCAATGGATTGACTCTTTCACTATTCTGAAATGTTATAGTTTTGACATTAACAATGTGATGTATGAATTAATATATTTTTTTTTATTAGATCATGGAGCCAGGTTTGAAAAGACTGGTCAAGCCCGTGTTTTTATAACAATAGTTTTTTAAATAATTTTTTTCAGTGATGGTTCAGTATAAAAAAAAATAAAAAACAAAAAATAATATTTTATATTCCTTTATACCTACACTACAACCAAAATCAAAATTTCGGAAAAATTCGATTCTTTTTGCATGAGGTAGTGCAGAGAATTAAAACAATTTTCAAATTTGCCACTTATATCAAAGTTTCGCTTTTTTTAAAATATTTTTTTTATAATCTAATAAATCTATTTTTCTTTTTAGCTTTACATGTCTCCAAAACTGGCCTTAGTCGGTCTGGCAATAGTTCCTCCTGTTGCGGTTGTAGCAGTATTTTATGGCAGATATGTCAGAACTATTTCAAGAAGACTGCAGGATTCTTTAGCGGATGCTACCAAGGTAAAAAAAGATCACAACCTAATTAGGTCTAGGATGTGTCTCCTAATCTGCTGTTAAGTTTTCTTAGTACTAATGAACCAAAGGACTTTTTTGGTAATTTTTATTTTTAACATAATTTTGGTAAATGTGTTTCATTGAGAATGGTAATTTTCACAGGGCACGGTCAAGAATCATTAAAATAAATGCTATTTTGGATATTTGGCCTAATTTTGGAAAAAACGAAATTATGAGTAGTAATTCTTAGTCCCAGTTTAATAGAACTTTCACTGGTGGTTAAGTTTACTTACATAAAATAAATGTTTATCAAATTAAACACAGCAGTAGGGTTTTGGACTTGCATTGTTTTTATTTGTTTTGAATCACGTTTCAACTGGTAAGCATCTCCATTCATCTTTAGGTGAATACAGTCATTCAGCTGGGTAGTATTCACCTGAAGACGACTGGAGATGCTTACCAGTTGAGACGTAGTGATCCAAAACAAATAAAGACAATGCAAGTCTACTGCGGTTCAAGAAACGTCATTGTCTCCAAATTAAATACAGTTTTGCTGCAAACTCGTATTTGTTGAGATAGATAATATATATATATATATATCTAATTATACAGGGTGATTCACAACGAGCGTTTGTTAGAAATTTTGGGATACTTTTAAGAATAACTTTTTTAAATTTTAACTACAATATTGTCGTTTTTCTATGACTTCTGGTTTAAATAATTTTATCGCATTTTTAATTTTTCTCTCGAAGGTATTTTGTATTACAAGTCAAACGTCTAAACAGAATAGTTTTGAGATATTTGGAAATTAACATTTTTGGTATTTTAACGGTGCATTTTAGTAAAAAACGGTTTTCCGTTTCTACCGTAAATTTGTATTTTCTTAACAATATAATATTAACATTATCAGCGACCATCAATACGGTTTTCGTAAGTCCAGATCAACAGGTGACCTTCTGGCATATGTCACCCATCTTTGGAGCAACACCATCGAACATCATGGAGAATCCCGGGCTGTTACACTGGACATCTTTAGGGCTTTTGATCGTATTTGGCACGATGGGCTTCTAAGTAAATTGCGATCCTACGGTATGCCTAATGGATTTTGTTTATGGTTAACCAGCTTCCTTAAGAACCGTCCTCTGCAAGTGGCGATTGACGGGTTTCTCTCAGACACCTTCATCATCAATGCCGGAGTTCCTCAAGGGTCAAATATTGTCGCCTACCCTCTTTTTACTGTATATTAACGACCTTCTAGTGAAAACCCAAAATCGAATTTATAGCTTTGCTGATGACAGCACACTTGTCTCATCTTTTACCTTGAGTCCCCAAACATCCGCTGCCGACACACATCTTCGCAGGCAGCATGAAGTATTGCGCCTTAACAATGACCTGGAAGAAATCTTGGCTTGGGGTGACAGTAACCAAGTCGAATTTAATGCTAAGAAAACCCAGGCAGCAGTCTTCTCCAAAAAGGTTAACATTGCAGAACCGGATATAGTCATGGCAGGACACGCAATTCCCCTGGCACCGTCTATTAATTTGCTGGGGGTCAATCTGGGAGGTAATATGTCTTGGCATGATCAAGTTGCCGCAATTGCCAAGGCAGCTGCACAGAAACTTGGTGTACTTTTCCGCACCAAAAGGTTGTACACACCCTTTTGACACTCTACAAAGCCCAGATTCGACCATCATTAGAATATTGCTCTCATGTCTGGAGCTCTGCACCCAAGCACACCCTTCGGCTACTGGATTCCATTCAAAGGAGAGCCGTTCGTCTGATCGGCGACCCCGAGCTGACCAGGACCCTCGATAGCCTGGAGCATCGAAGACAGGTTGGTGATTTGGCTCTCTTTTACAGATATTTCCATGGCAGGTGTTCGACTGACATTGCCCACTTGATTCCACCTAGAGCAATGCAAAATAGAAATACACGGCGAATCACTGCCGCTCATCCATATGTTGTTCAGCTTAGTACTCCTCGAACTTCATTGTTCAAGAATTCTTTCATCTGGAGAACGTCATCTTTGTGGAATGATCTTCCTGAGGTCGTGTTTCCCAATGAATACAATCTTCAACGTTTCAAGACCAACGTTAATCGCTTTCTTCGCACACGCACCGCTCCCAAAGCGCCTTAAAGGATTTTTCCTACAGTGCAGGTGTTTTATCATAAAAAAAAAACAAAAATTGTTCCGGTTAACTTTCGAACATCTGGTTACAACGGATGTTTTGAAAGTTTAGAAAATGAAAATCCAATATAGAAACGTGAAAGAAGGCCCCAATTTTAATCTTGGTTTAAACCGAAGAATAATTCTAAAATCGCAGAAATGTCAGAAATACATATTTATAATGTAGGATTGACCGCAAAGTTTAATTTAAGAGTAATCAACCTGGTCATAACTTGTTATGTTATGTTACATTATATTAAGTTACGACCACTTTTAACTTGAGCTTTGCTGTTAATCCCACATTATAAATTTACCATTTTTGACTTTCTTCGATTTAAACTGGACCTCGGTTTAAATCGACTCTATAAAATTGGGCAAAAGAGCATGTATGATTTAAACCGAGGCCGAGGTTCAGTTTTAATCGAGTAAATGTCAAAAATGGTTATAATGGGGGATTGACAGCAAAGTTCGGGTAAAAATTGATTTATCTGGTCATAACTTAACATATTGTAACATAATAACTCCAGGTGATACTTACCAGTTGAAACGTTGTGATTCAGATTAAATATAGACAATGCAAGTCGAAAACTCTTCCACCGTTCAAGAAACATCATTGTCTCCAACTTTCAAACATACAATAACATAACAAGTTATGACCAGGTTGATTGCTCTTAAATTGACCTTTGCTGTCAATCCCACATAAATTGACCATTTCTGATATTTAAACGTAAGTTTAAACTTAGGTTTAAGAGGACTTTATAAAATTAGACCTAAGAGGCAAAGTCTCATAAGTGTAATTTTTCAAATGCTAATATCTCGAGAACTATTCAGTTTAGACCTTCGACCTATTATACAAAATACATTTAGAATTTCGATAAAAATCCAAAAACGCAAAATCTCAGGGAACGTTGGTCACGTTTTGAAATACAGAAACAACAGAAATCGCTGGAAATTATTTTTCCATTCCTATCTTTACCACTAGAGGGAGTTCAACCTTTGATTAAGCAGATTATAGGATTTTTATCAATAATATACTAAATAAATATATGTCAAACATTCAGATTTTTATTATTTAAAATATACGGTATAACTTGGCTTTAATACGTTTTGATGTAAATAGCAAAATTAACTAAGTCAAAGTCAAAAAATCCTTTATTGTTTAAAGAATAATACAATTCTTGTTAACAAAGGTCAAAAATAAAATGAGTAACTTTAAAGTACATCCCTAGGCATGCCTATACACTTGATATTAAAATAATAATAACAGACAATAAAAGTACATGCATAGAAATAAAAAACAACAGGATACAAAGCAAACCATCATAAAATTCCTGAAGAGTGTAATATGCTTTTTCGGTTAAAAATTTTTTTGTTAGCTTTCGAAATCGTCTGTAGCTTTGCAGGCTTCTCAAATTGAGTGGTAAATGATTAAAAATCTTCT
The DNA here is from genome assembly GCA_935413205.1 of Polydrusus cervinus. Taxonomy (NCBI): domain Eukaryota; kingdom Metazoa; phylum Arthropoda; class Insecta; order Coleoptera; family Curculionidae; genus Polydrusus; species Polydrusus cervinus. Next base: position 54,296,734 of record OW284514.1, read on the forward strand.
TGCCTCCATATATTAAAGATTTTTTAATCTGATCCGAACGAGAAATAGATAAGGCAAGTAAAAATGCTTGAACCGTGTTATAATGATTAGGGATAAACAAGTCATTCCTATACTTTTTATACATTAAACATGCAATTTCCAAAACAAAAATGCAACATAGAGTTAGGATTGAATATCTCAAAAATAGAGGACAACATGAATCACGACATCCAGCCCCACAGACATATCTCACTGCTCGCTTCTGCAGCACGATAACTGACTGAACTAAGGGGAAGAGGCAGAACCTCCTTTGATAGAAATACTCGTAACTTCGGTTTGCCTTAACCAAAATTAACAAACTTGGTCTCATATGAAAGAGCTTATCTGATAGTAACATTTAAGATTTTGTATGACTATGTTTTGTTATATCCGTCGCCGATAGAGGGCGGGCGCTATTTGCACAATCTCCAGGTTTTTTAATTTTTTTCAATAATTTTAAATGGAACCATATACAGGGTGTCCCATAACTTATGGGCGTAGAGTAACTGGAGATACTAGACATCAAATTAAGCCGATTATGTCATAAGTTTTTCTTTTGATAATTAAAATATTAATTTAATTATGTACTATGTTTTTTATGCTTTGGAATGTTTAAAGGGATATATCTCGAAAACCGTTAAAGATATTAATCAATCATAAGGCAAGGGCCTGTCGACATATTAAGCACCGGTTCCCGCAGATCACCGAAGTTAAGCTGTGTCGAGCGCGGTTAGTACTTGGGCGGGTGACCGCTTGGGAACACGGCGTGCTCTTGCCTCAGGGAAGAGTGTAAAATGAATCGACACTAAGTCATCCTATTCACGCCGGATGAGATCGGATATCTCGTAGGATGAAGGTGCCGTTTTACACTCCCCAGTCGGTAGATCATATTCGTGGTCGATGACCGGTTCAAGATGGCCTACGTAGTCGGCGAACCGTAAAAAAAAAAGATCAATCATATACACCTTTTTGACGCCTTCTTTAAGAAACTATAATTAAAAACACCTAATATCACAGGTAAGAAAAAATCATAGATTTATGAAGCCTAGTGTATGCAACTAGCGCCCTCTAGTTTGTAACTTAAAAATTTCTACAAATTCTTATTTCTTGCTCATAAAACCATAATATTGCCAACTTTCAATTCGATTCATTAAACCGTTTTAAAATTATGGCTTATTTTCGAGAATAAACTTTTACTTTCAACACCCTGTATCTCTAAAACGAGTAACAATCCGAAAAAACTTATATGACTTAATAGGCTTAGTTTGATGTCTAGTTACTCTACGGCCCATAAGTTAACGGACACCCTGTATAACTATTTACTTAGATACGAATGGGCTTTAAAAGTAAGAAAACTGGTGAAAACCGCATGTCGATATCTAATGGTGGGGATAGTGGGTTTAATATTATTTTTTTGTAAAATTTTTCCTAGCGGTAAATTTAAATATTAACAATGACTATCAATTATTTTTTTTAAACCTTTTTAAATCATATATTTGTGTTCCTAAACCTAGGATACGTATTTTATGAAAATATCGGTTCCGTGCAGCCGACTTCGTAATATTTTTTCTTGTATCTCCAGCTTTAACTTTATTCGTCATATTATCGATAAAAATCCTATAATCACAGGCTAAACGTCCTCGAACGGTAAATTTAGGAACTTAAAAATAATTTCGACCGATATATTTTGGTCGATTTTGTAACGATTTTTTTTTTTTTAATTCAAAACGTTGCGTTGTGACAAACGGTTTCTGAGATATATCCGACGTCCTTTCTTATTTCAATTTAATTAAATTTATTCAAAAAATGTTTACAATAAACAACAATCAAAATATACCTGAGGGTTGAGGTTATTGAAGAATGTCATAGAGTTAATAACACTATTAATACTTATTAATGTTAAGGAGGTTTATTTCATATTTGGCCCGATGCAACCGGCCATCGGTATTCTGATTTAACAATTTTAGCCCAAAACATTTGACATATGTTTTTTCTTTGACAGGTAGCAGAAGAAAAAATTTCTAATATGCGAACCGTTAAAGCATTCGCTCAAGAACCTAGAGAAATGGAGTGGTATAAGCATTCGATAAAGAACGTACTGAGCTTGGGATATTTGGAGGCTAAAGCGAGGGCTATATTTTATGGAATGGTATGTTTTGGTAAAATAGAGAGAGTAGAATGGGACTATTTGTTTACCGTAATAATTAATTTTTGCCCTTGGTCCGGGCTGAGAAAGAAAGAATCGGGACTACTGAAGAAAGCGGAAAAGCGCCGCAGGCGAAAAACTTTCGGGGCCACGCCCAAAGTTCGTTAAAATTCACCTAACTACATACTATCAAATTTCCAAAAATAAATTATTAAAATTTGTTTTTGTAAATATTTTTTTTTGATATTCCTAGCCTGGCTCTTTATTAAAAAAAAACATTTTTTATATTTGTGAAAATTGATGTCAATCCAAAATTTTAACATAAGACGTATAATGTATGACCCGCGTTTTTCGGGCTCGGTTTTTCATGATTAAAAATAAAGTAAATATCGCTCACCACGCCAAAATTGATGGATTTTTTCAGAAATCATGTATTTTAGGAGCGTAGATCTAAGAGCAGTTTTTGGTGCAAATGCTTAGGTTTTGAAATACTCCTTCTTAAGTGCCGTTTTGTATATTCATAATAAAGCATTCTCGTTTCTTCCAGAACTATTTTTTTTTATTATAAATCATCACACTTCAATAAAAAATGTTTCAATTAAAATTTTTACTTTTATTTTTCTCTTTAAAAATAAATACCTAATTGGTTTTTGTAGTAAAAATATTTTATTGCATTGGGTTATATTTTTTTTTGATTTAAAATAGCTCTAAAAACGGAACAGACAAGTAAATAATAGAAAAATACTACAAAATATTATTATTTTTACTCGTTTTCCTATAAAATTGCATCATAAATCAATAACTAAAACGATATGCGTCCGACACCTTAATCTCTATATAAAATAGGACTCTTAGAAGGGAAAAGTTTAAAAACTAAACGTTTCCTACAATACCTTAATAATCAAAGTCAAGAATACATTAGACTTTTAGACCCCGAGCTCCTAGGAGGGGGGGGGGGGGGGGGTGCCCCTTTGAAATACACTGGTCATTGAGTTTGGTTTGTGTTTGGAAAACTATTTTTATTACTAAGATTTAAGTGTTAAATCTGTTGTGGTTACTGTGATTTATAAATAATAATTAAATAATAAATTTTTCTCAGTGTATTATGCCGGCCAACGGTTGCCAAGGTTGCGAAATTTTTACCTTTTAACATCACTTCTCTCTGGTTGTGGGTAGTAACGCTCCCGAAAAAAAATGTTCTGGGGGAAAGGGGTAGAAACATTTTTCAATTCATTAAAGTATACAGGGTGCCACAAATTCGTGTGCGTACATAGGGATCTCAAAAACGGTAAGAGATACGAAAGATGGTGAAATCGAGACAAAGTTACATATTTTGGGGCTTAATAATTTGGTAAAGAAAATCGAACCGAAATTTTTAGTTTTGGTTTTCAATTTTTTACGCCTTATTTTTGACTTGGAAAACAAACAAGAAACATTTTTTCATATCATTTTTTATGTTCTATGAAATGGCGTTATTAGTTTGGAAAATCGACGTTCCGTTCTTTGGATAAACCCTTAAAGTCAAATTTTTTAAATACGGACCTGGAATACAGCTTTAAGAACTTTATTATTTAGAACGAAGTCGAATCTACTCTCCAGAAGGGACATGATAAATTAGGGTTAGGAACAAAAAGCCCTATCTTCTTTCTTACAAAAATATATTAAAATTACCACCTACGCGTTTCGGCCTACAAGGCCATCATCAGGGCGTACTGTAAGAAATAAAAAACAAGTTGTATAAAATTAAAAAAATAAAAAATGTCAAAACTTACAGGTAATAAGGTCACCACATAAAGACTACAAGTAGGACGCACCCTAGTCAACAAGTCAATAAAAAAACATCAATTCACATTAAAAAAAACATTTACACTTTTTAAAAAAAGGTGGAAAAACCACGACAATCGAAAAATTTTTTAAAATAAAATTTTTTTTTTTTTTTTTTTTTTTATTTCTTACAGTACGCCCTGATGATGGCCTTGTAGGCCGAAACGCGTAGGTGGTAATTTTAATATATTTTTGTAAGAAGGAAGATAGGGCTTTTTGTTCCTAACCCTAATTTATTATTTAGACATTTAAAGTAATTTAGAGTTTTTAAATTTTAACGTTTAATCATCAAAGAACACATTTTAAATTACCTTTTTATATAAATACGTTCCTTATACTTTTTCTGATAATAAATAATTGTTATTCGATAGTAGTTGCTATTATCTTTTTTAAAATTTTGGCTCCTAAACTTAAAATTTCTGTTTTCTTTTCACGTTACTGCTTACTTTTTTCTGTTTTACAATATGTATTTCGAGATCTAGGGCCATAATCATAGGAATTAATGTAAATGGTATAATTGTAACATAAAATTAATGAACTTCCAATGCACTATTAAACGTTTTTATTAACCTGCTGAATTATTCAACCTTGAATGTATGTTACTTCCTTGTGTAAGGTTAATTTGACTTGTGACTAATGTAATTTTGATATTAATTTTAATTCCAAAATAAATTGCTTTGGCCGTAATGGTAAAGAAAAAAAGAATTTAAAGTTTAATGTGTTATTTATGAAAACATGTTAAAATTAAAAAAAAAACTTTAAATTTATTAAGCTTCGAAGTACCTAAAACCGTATTAAAAATTCCAGATCCATATTTAAAAAAAAAAATATACTTGACGGTGGTATCTAAAGAACGAGACTTCAAATGGAATTGGAAACTAATAATGCTATCTTATAGACTATAAAAAGGCTATAAAAAAGTATTTTTTGTTTCTTTTCTACGTCAAAAATTTTGGTGCAAAAATTAAAAACCAAAACTAAATATTCTTACTTTATTTGGATATCTCTGAAGGTCTTTGCAATACTCACAATTTTCTTTTACCAAATTATTAAGCCCTCAAAATACGCAACTTGGCCTGTATGACTCAAAAAAAAAGAGAAGAAATGCAATTATTTTTTAAAATAGAATACTCTATATTTTATAGTATTTATGAATTTTTGGGTCAAATAAAGTAAAGTTGTTATACTTTTATTGAAACAAGTCAGAGAGGATTTAAAACCTTGCCTACTAAAAATAACAGTCGGACAGTGAATTTAAAAAAGACAATTTACAAAATCAATAACATAGTGGAATTTAGTGTCCGTTAAAATATATAAAGAAAAGAAGCTTAGCGGCAAGCGGACAGAGTAGTGCGTCTATCTGAAGTGGCCGTTCCGTGCTTGATTTAATTAGATTATTTATATTTCTACGTTTTCACGTTAGATGGCTATCTTTTGCATTGAGTTGATTCCTTCTGATGGCGTTACTGGGTTTTCATCGCGTTTTTATTTCTTAAAAACGCCTTGAAAGAACAGGCTCGCTGTACTGGGGGTCGCTTATGGGTTATGACTTTCTGATGAGTTCTAACAAGAACGAAACAGCCTGTCATTGTCTACCTGTGCCCCAGGGATTCCATTATTTTTGGCGTACCTGTGTACTTTAATGCAAAAGATAGACGCACTACTCTGTCCGCTTGCCGTTAAGCTTCTTTTCTTTAAAATCAATAACTTATTATCAAACTATTACTCAGCGACACATTTAACAAAAAATACAAACCTAATTGAAACTTTAAAATACATTTTCAATTTTTTTTTGACAAAAAATAAGGTAGTATCCGCCAAACTAGAAGTTCTTGTAAACCCCTTAGTAATATTTTTGTATTAAATTTTCAATTAGATAAGCTAGGAAACGATGCCGCATTTCACGCTGGTATGGAAGGCTATTAAATTAATTTGAATTCATCTTAAATGTTCTATATTTTAGAAAATACAAACATTTTATTAAAAAGTGTTGGTAAAATTGCAAAGCATATAGCATTTACCTGTTATTATTTTTGGATTTTAGGATTAATGTGTACGTTTACAAGGCCATAAGATAATCAGGTTGTCACGTATAATTATCTAATCTGAAAACAAGCCCTAAATAATCTATTTTTACGAAAATGAACAAACAACAGAAAGTCAATTTTTTTATCATACTATTTGTTTAGTTCTTAAAAACTATTTTTCTAGCATATAATTGGGTTAATTGTATATGAAGTATTATTTATATTAGTGAAATTTGTTGAAAAATCAAAATTTAAAAAAAATTTCCCATTTATTTTTAACAAATTATAGAAACCAGAACATATGGAATACCTTTCGAAAGATACTTAACTATGCCAGTCTTAGTAAACGTTTTTGCTTTTAAAATAAAAAGGATTCACGTAAACTTACATTTTTTATACAGGGTGATTTCGAAACTGAAAATATTTTTTTCAAATTTTGCGAGTTTAATGATGTTTTTTTTTATTACTTCTTGTTATACCGGAAGAAGCTGTCAATTTTTTTTTGTATTTTTGATTGTTGCTCAAGATTCTAGACAATATAATACATCTAAACTAAACAGTTCCTGAGATATGGACATTTAAAAAAATTAATATAGAAATGTGAAAGGCATTTTTTTCTAAGATACACCGTTAAAATGCTACGGCCTCTTAAAGTGCCAAGAATGCCATTTTTCAAATGCCAATTTCTCTAAAACTAGGTAGTTTAGATGTTTGACCTGTTTTACACAATAGGTTTAGATTCTAGAGCAAAATTCAAAAATGCAATAAAAATAATCATTCTATTTAAAGTAACAAAGTTGACAGGTACTTCTGTTATAACCGGAAGTGATAGAAGAGCGTCAATATTTTAGTTAAAGAGGGCACATCAAAAAATGTAAATTCGCAACGTTTAAAGAAAATATTTTCATGTCGAAGCTAGCTGAAATTAGGCACTTCCATAAATCACCCTGTATAGAAGCATAAAAAATAGTAAGTAATTCACTTTTAACACTGTTGTCATGAAATGACATTTTAGACACTGACAACAGGGACTAAAAAGTCTAACTTTTAATAGTGATTGTAGATAAAATTTATTTGGGAATTCGTTATTGCTTTCAAAATGTTAGCACATATTTTTTGTAGACAGGCTTTAGTGGTCATGTGATCATCATATCAGTCCTCTACTATGGTGGAGTAATGGTGTCGTCACACGAAATCACGGTGGGGAACTTGTCTTCCTTCCTACTTTACGCAGCTTATATTGGTATTTCCGTCGGTGGTCTATCCAGTTTTTATTCAGAATTGAACAAATCTGTCGGAGCCGCCCAGAGGATATGGGAGATTATGGATCGAACTCCGTCTATTCCTTTATCAGGTAGAATAAAGCAAACGTAATACACTTTTTTTCCTTGTACAAGAGATACAGGGAAAAAGTAATGATTTTGCAAAAAGGATCGTGAGTGAGTTTTTCCTTTTTTAGGTGGTTTTACTCCAATGGCTGATCCAGATGGTCATATAGAGTACAAAAATGTTAAATTTAGTTATCCCTCTAGACAAGAACAAGATATATTTAAAGATTTGGAGTTAAACATCGCGCCTGGGAAGATGGTAGCTGTGGTGGGACCGAGTGGGTCAGGTAAGTTGGTTATTAGATTTAGAAAACTGCATCCGTTAATTAAAACGATTAAATTAAAGTAAAACAGTTAAATATTGTTTTTGGCAGGGAAGAGATCAATTATTATAATACCACAAATTATTTCTTTGTTTAGATTTTAGTTTTTACCATCTTGTTTTAAACAGTAGATTTGATGGAAATTTAATGTACACTTAATGAAGGCAAATTGTTTTGTCAGATTCCTACTTTATTTAAGAAACTTTCTTTACACAACGCATTTTCTTAGGTTCTTTGGATGTTTGTTGTTAACTAACTTTATCTATATGGTAAATTGTTTACATTTTTGATTTTTGGAAAACCATCGGAAAAAATTAAAAAACAGCTTAACCAAAAAGACATGAGCATCTCCATCTAACCAAACTAACAACTTGTAGGATTAATGCGGTCTACACTGACTTCTCCAAGGCGTTTGATTGGGTGAGTCATAAATTACTTGTGTCCAAAATTAGGGCGATTGGTTTTGGTGTGCAGTCGGTAAGTGGTCTCAGAGTTTCTTGATGGGACCTAGACAGAGGCTAAGGATTGAAAACTTTGAATCTAATAGCATTAAGAGTACCTCTGGTATGCCCCAGGGTGGCCACCACACACCTTTGTTATTTAACTTATTTCTCTGTGGCATTAAAAATTACATTGGATGTTGCGAGTAGATTTGTAAATAATGTAAATGACTCCAAATTATTCCAAGAATCTTTAACATTTTTATAGGTTGGTCGGAACTCAATGGATTATCCATGAATGCTGCTAAATGTTCCTCTATCAGTTTTTTTAAACGCAAGAAAGGAAACACTAATAACATTGAGGGTTGTGAGTAAACTCAATTAAGAATTCGGGGGTATACTTTGATTCTGAAATTACTTTTAGGGACCATATTAAGTACATAACAGGAACAGCTCTTTAGGTATTGGGCTCATTTTTAGTGTTGGTTAGGATTTATCGGTTGACTCACTTGGTCTACTATACTGCTCCCTGGTAAGATCTCACTTGGAGTACGCTTCAGTTGTGTGGTCGCCATTTTACATACAACATCTATAAGGTTCAACTAGAGAGAGTTCAGCGAAAGTTCATTAAATATTGTGCTTATAAGCTTCATATGAAGGATAGACTTAAAGATATCCAACTATATCTTTATCTTCCAACACTTGAGAGCAGAAGAAAATGTTGCTACTTGCACTTTGTTGATAAATTGATAAACGGTCTTCTCAGTTAAATTTCACTTAAACTACCGTGTCGATCCCTTAGGAAAAAATGAACTATTTTCTTTGAGTGTTTATAGGCGCTCTAGGTATCTACCTAAACATGTTAATAGTTAAATGTTGCATAAAGATTATTAACAATAATTAACTGACCAGCAACTTTGACTGTGACATAAATAACATTGGCACTCATTATTTACTCAAGGCTTTATTAGTAAATTAAAAATTTAAGATAACCAGGTGACTTTATGAGAAAAGTATTTCTGCAAATGTCATATGCAACCTGCATTATACACATAATTTGTCATGTAAAATTCAGATAAAATTATTAGCACGAAACATCTAAAGAAGTTAAAAGGCAGCGAAAGTCGTCATGCAAAGGACGTTTCTTTAATAAAGTGGAAATCAAAGATAATAATATATTTTTAGGGAAAAGTACGTTGGCCGCTCTGCTACTGAGGCTGTATGATCCGGTAGAGGGAGCAGTCTATTTGGACGGGCAGAATGTCAGAGATTTAGATCCCGGTTGGTTGAGGAGACATATAGGAACAGTTAGTCAGGAGCCTGTGTTATTTTCAAGGTAGAATTTTAAAAAATATTAATTTTAAATTGGGTTACGATATTTCTGGTTTTGGCCTTCTTCAATCTCTGAAACAGTATAGGGCAACCAACATTAATCTTGATGCACGGCAATAGTCTAAATGTCATTGAAACAGAACACAGTTTTGTCAGTTTGTCCCAAATATTTCTTTATCATTCTAATATTTAAATTTTTGATCGCACAAAATGGTTTTGGTGGCAGTAGCTTTATATACAGGGTGGTTCCTAAGTTGATACTTCTTTTTTAGCTGTGTATAGAAGGCATTAAAATAAACAACATTTTCAAATACCTTTTTTCAAAAAAAACTTTAAAATAGGCGGGATACAGAAGTAAAAAATCTAAGTGCGGGCCTGGTCATCAAAACGTAGCCTGCTATACTTTATTTTGTTTGTCTTATCTCTTATTAGTCATGCAATTTACGGGTCAGTGGTAACTTGACAATACGCTGCGGTGTGTTTTTCTAAAGCAAGTTAATTTTAAATTTGTGACACGTGAAAATGGTAAAATTTGAAAAGAATGAACTAGTAGATATGCTTCTAATTTACGGTGAGTGTCGTCAAAGTGCGGCTGCTGCTCTGAGATTATATGCAGAACGCTTTCTCTTGCGGCCTCCACCCAGAAGTTTTCTTAATGTTATTCAACGAGCAAGTTAGGTAGAGCCGTATTTGATCGTGTAATAAATAAATGTAAGTAGTACCTTATTTTTGACTTTTTTTTGAAAAAAGGTATTTGACAATGTTTTTTATTTGAATGCCTTCTATACACAGCTAAAACAGAAGTATCAACTTAGGAATCACCCTGCATAAAAAATATCGATAGAACTATCGATAGTTTTTTACTTTCACTATTGATATATCAAACTCATCCACTATTGATAGTTTTATCCCTCTAGCCACGAGGCGAGACGTAGCGATACTGCTTGCTTGTTTTGACTTGCACGCATGTCTATGCGGCAGTTAACCTGGCCCTAATTACTACAGTAATAGTTTACAAACAAAGCGACAACAAAAGTTTGAAAGACATTTTTTAAATAACAATAATTGTCGCAATTCTTATTTAATATTAACTGTTTTGCCCATCTCTATAGTCCTTTTGTATTGTGTAAATGTGTATTTCATTCATGAATTCGTGTGGAACCTAGTGAACGTTTGCATATTATGTATTGTCGTCTTGTTGTGATAAAAGGGATTGGTCTATTTTAGTCTGTCGTCGTTGGTTGATCTCGAATGCTTCAGAAATTCATTGTCTTTGCAATTATTTCCCTTAGTAAGGGTTTCTTTATAAATCGGGTTTTCTTTCTTTGGGCTTCTCTTCGTAATTGAGTGCGCAATTAGGCAAATCCTGGTTGACTAAAGGTTCAAGAAATTTATCATCCATTATCAAACATCTTCATTGTTTTTTTTTATTCTCAATACGATTCTGTTGATTTGAAATTTTATTCCAATTCTTAACATTTAAGCACTTTTTAAGTGTTTTGTATTTATGACCAATTTTATAAAGTCCTCCTAAAACTAAGTTTAAACCTAGGTTTAAACCGAAGAATAATTTAAAAATCGTAGAAATGTCCAAAATGGTTGATTTGTAAGACTTATGGGATTGACAGCAAAGTTCAATTTAAGAGTAATTAACATGGTCATAACTTGTTACATTATATTAAGTTATGACCAGGTTGATTACTCTTAAATTAAACTTTGCTGTCAAACCCACATTATAAAATTACCATTTTTGACGTTTCTTTGATTAAAACTGGTTCTTGGTTTAAATCGACTTTATAAAATTGGACAAAGGAACATCTATGAGTTAAACCGAGGTCCAGTTTAAATCGAAGAAATATCAAAAATGGTCATTTTATATAGTGGAATTGACAACAAACTTCGAGTTAAAGGTGATTTATCTGGTCTGAACTTAATATAATGTTACAGAACAAGTTACGACCAGGTTAATTCGTCTTAAATTGAACTTTGCTGTCAATCCTATATTATAAAATTACCATTTTTGACATTTCTTTGATTTAAACTGGACCTCGGTTTTATGAAATTGGGCAAAAGAACATTATGATTTAAACCAAGGTCCACTTTGAATTGAAGAAATGTAAAAAATGGTCATTTCATAATGTGGGATTGGCAGCAAAGTTCGACTTTTTACCTGGTCATACCTTAATATAATGTAACATAACAACTAGTTATGACCAGGTTGATTACTCTTAAATTGAACTTTGCTGTCAATCTCACATTATAATATTGACCATTTCTGACATTTCTACGATTTTAGAATTATTCTTCGGTTTAAACTTAGGTTTAAAAGGATTTTATGAAATTGGGCCTAAAATGCAAGAGAAGTTCAAAGAAAAAAACGAATCTTACTTAAAGTAAACATTTAAAACGCAAAGTTCTATGGTATATTCTATGGAGCGAAAAATTCGCTCACCAGTAAAAGTGCTACTACATTAATTACTTTTTATTGTCTAAACTATGAAAAAACTGTAGATTAGAAATTTTCAAAACATTAAACATTCCCGTTAAATTAAAATTAAAAAAAAAGTACACGTTACTAAAAAATATTTCGGTTTATACTACAATACATCTACAACGTATGCCAATTAACAAGTTGAAATTTGAACACCGCTGCGCATTCCATCCACTATATTGCTAATACCATAATTCAATGATGACGCCACTGTAAGCAGATGATCAGGGGCCGTTGAGTTTGCGCAGCACGGACATTTCTTGATGTAAACATTTGACAGGACCAACTTTTAAAATATTTTTACAAGCTTTTATTTAAATTCACCCGTTAGTTTGGGTGTGTACAGTTTATGGTCAAATAAAACTAAGTAACCAATATTTTACATACCTGAAAAACCTTATTCCTGGTATTGAACCGCGATTCGTGCAAAAAAGGATCATACACTTTTTTCTACCCATCCTGAGATACAACTCGCTAACAATAACAAAATGTCTGGTAAAGTTAAGAATATGTCTCACCCAAAACTTAAAAATAATATCCACAATCACACACGGAACATCCGAACGAATACAACGTAAAAAAAGATGGAAACGACTATAACTAACAAACTAACAAAAAAAAATGTCTAAAGTAAAGTTTTATAAATATTAACACCCAAGACTTGGAAACTATAACAACACACGAATGAACAAAACAAAAGATGGCGACGAATAAAAATATAACGGCGAGCCGGTTCTGTTCAAGAGACCTTGGGTTCTGTTTACGTTCTGTTAGAAATCGTGTGGGTTGCCTGATTTTTTCCCTACTGCGCAAGCGCCACGGCCCCCAATTTAGGTTATTTTGAGTCGCACGATGGGTGTATCCTTGCTTCGTGCGGCTGCTTGTATTGGCAATATAGTGTATGTGATTCCATCATACACTATTGACGGTTCTAACCTGAGGATGCCGTGCCATTGTAAAAAGTGACCAAAAAAAGAATTCGATAATCTTGTTTCAATATGTTTAACAAAAATATTATATCATCTCCTTTTGCCAGAATTCCATTTTAAAAATTCATTGTATTTAATGTAATATACAAGCGTTTACGCTTCTATCCTTCATGCTTACCAACCGTTACATTATGTGTACAAGTAACTAAAATTTTTTTATCTCAAAAAATATATACAGAAATACAAAACGCATATATCGGATCAAAACTTAGCCAATGCACTTAATGCAGACCCTATATGATCGTTCGCACTGACAGTCCTGAATAATATCGGATATGGTTTAGTATCCTTAAGGATGGATTATTCATCTAAAACTTCGCTGTGAAGTTAAGACTTTTAATGGGTGATAAGTAGGTGTAGTGGAAAGATAGTGCATAGAACAAGGACAAGAACATTTCTAGTTTCGTACTTACTCCACTTCCTCAGTGGAGTTGTTTAACGTATTCAAGTGTAAGGGTAACCTCTGCCCGTTTGGTCACTTAGGTCTCTCTAAATGATGTAAAAACTAAATCTCAGAATCAGAGCAGTTTCCAGCCAGTGAGTAAGTGATCTTTGTAATGTCGATTTAAATGTAAAATTGTGTATTTTTTTTTTGGTTCACTGTAAAGAGGAAAATGGTTTCTCCTGAACTTACTTGAAATAGCGTCGTAGGTGAGTTTTAAGGGAGCAACTTTTCTTTAGAGAAATTACTGATTTAATAACTTTATTTTTATTTCTTAAGACTTGTGTATGTTATTCATCATAATGTAATTGTCAATTGTTTTGGTTTGCTTTAATAAAACTATTAAATAACTTTGGTGTTTTAGTAAATAAATAGCGCACAATAAATTTAATAAATTACAACGTAATTTTAAATCATCCAGTCGCCTACCATTTTGATACGCGACAATATCAATCCTTCGTCATTCTCGCAACAGTCTTGCTTCTAATGAGAATTTATATCAGTTCATCCATTAATCCTTAAAGTTTGCCCTTTCACTATCAGTATCACTGTCGTTCCCTTATCAAGACTGTCAGTTTGAATGATCGGGTAGGGTCTGTATAAGAATTAATTGAACCTCTGTAAAAACATCTAATTAAGATGAGACTTTATTACACCAAAAGCTACAACTTATATGTATACATATTCTTTTTATACAGGGTGTGCGATAATTTGAGATAAAAACTTTTTAACTTGATTTTGGGTTAACAGAATCAAATTGTACCAATGCTATGAACATCGTAGTGATATTCCAAAAGAGTCCGAACATAGTGCTTCTATTGATTTCAAAATAATTCGCTGCTGTAAATTTTATTTTCCTGTTAATTATTGTGTTGGCAAAGTTTTCCAGTTCCTTGTATTCAGCTGAAGCCAACACATATTTTTCTTGAAGATCATAGCAGCTCACCAGAAGATTTTCTGACGCTCGCATGGCTAAGTCACAGCAGAACATCAGCCAAAACTGTATGAACTAAAATTTAAAACTATTTGATATTTACAATTAAATACTTGGGCAATCTTAGAATTTCCTGCTATGAGGAAGGTATTTTAATGGTGGAAAAAAGATCAGCTAATATTAGAAATGATCGTTTTCAGATCCATATCACGAATAGCATATTTCCCATTTCTGCATGTTTGTCAACTCGAAAGGTTAAGAACTTTACGGGAATAACGACATTTTGTGTGTGGACCAGGCATTAAGCTTGTACAAACCCGGGCATGATTGAGTTGGCTATACAATAACAGTGTCCTACAAATTCGTATGCGTACAAGGGTCTGTCAAAAACGGAAGAAGATGGTTAAATTTTGGTAAAGTATTTTGGGGCTTAATAATTTGATGAAAGAAATTTGGAAATATTCCAATTCCAATTCCATTCATTTTTGACTTGGGAAGAAAAAACAAAAAAATACATCTTGATAGCAGTTTTTTTTCTGCAAGATGGCAGTATTATTTTTTAAATTCGACGTTTCGTTCTTTAGATACCAACTTCAAGTCAATTTTTTTTTAAATGCGGACCTTGAATTTTAAATACAATTGTAGGGACTTTTAAGCTTTATAAAATTAAGATGAAAAATGTTTGCCGGCTTGCAGACAAGATTAAAATTGAAACATTTTTATAACTCATCTGGGAATTGAACCCAGAACCTCTTGATTAAGCCTCAAGTGCGCTGTCAATTTTAACTTTGGTCAGATAACTTATTTAATATTACGTTAGCTGTAAGAGTGCATTTACAGAAATTATTAATCAATATTTAATTTTGAAAAATCTATTAGGAGTTTTAGTATTTCCAAATACATGCTAGCAACGTTGTCAGATTGTTTAGGAAATATGTAAAGTCAGGAAATAATAGTCAATAGTAACATGAACAAAAAAAAAATGCCCTGTTGATTAAGTTCTAACCCGTCCCAATACACCGTTTGGAGCTGAACTGAGGATTCGGTAATCTGCTCTAATAGGTGTATTGGTTATACAATACGCAATTTTAATTGTACAACAAAAAAATCTCCTGTTAAACACGTGCTAACCTACCTTAATACACCTATTAGAGCAGATTATCGAATGCTCAGTTCAGCTCCAAACGGTGTATTGGGGCGGGTTAGAACTTGTTCAACAGGGCAATTTTTTTGTTCATGTTACTATTGACTATTATTTCCTGACTTTACATATTTCGTAAACAATCTGACAACGTTGCTGTCATCTATCATTTAATAAATATGACACCAGCTAGTTTTTACGATTGAAATTATAAAAAGCTTAATATTGAAATATTTTGTGGCTTAATGTTGGTCGTAGATAAAATATTTTTTCTACCAAAAATACTCGATATCCCGCAAATTTTTTTGGTGATATTTACTATTTTAGATGTCCACGTTATATTAGAAAAAAAAATTTCGAAAAATCTACTGTCTCTTAAGTCGACCGGACCCCTCTAAATATTTGGGCCAATATGTAAAAATGTAGAAATATGCATTTTAACAAATTATAGGGTAGTTTCATCAATTATAATAATTTATTAAATATAATTAACTTACGAATAAAATACAGCTGTATAGAATATTCATGCTGAGGTCATAGTATGTCAATTGTTCGGTTTTATTAGCCAAATATATATGATACCAAGCAAATAATAAAAAACTGGCGTTCGCAAGAATAATTAAAAAAACGTAGTTTCCGACGAGATCGCTCAATAACTCTACAGAGTTTGCAATGCCTAGATAGACTTTTTTAAATTGTATTATTAGTTTTGCATAATTGTCATTGTAGCAATTGCTAAGAAGTATTTGGTTAATATCTTCTAATTTATATTTAAAATACAATGCCGTGGCTCCAATCCAGTAACTATTTAAAGTTGCCTGATAAGTAAACAATATATTTGTTCCATTATATACAATATATTTCTCTAATTCATTTTCAAAGAAACTTACCACCAGTTCGTAAGCATTTTCCAGGAAAATTAACACAATGATTGTAAAAAAAATAAATTTTCTATTGAAAAGGAAACACACTCTTTGCAGACGATTCGGGCAATTTGCACTTAAAACTTGCTCCACTTTAAAAACTCCTTGAAAAAATTTTTCCCAAGTTGCTCGTTTTTGTTGTGAGTCGAGAATATTAATTAATAAACTTAACCAACTAAAAAAGTAAATGATGGCAAACATCAAATTTGATATGGTTAGGTCTTTTAACGAAGCCCTTTTAATTATTATTGCAGTTAAAAGTGATTCCCCGACCAGTGTAATAAAATTCAGGCATAAAGAACAATAGTTGGAATCCAGACTTTTTGTTTTAAAGTTAACGTTTGGTGTGACTGATATAAATCTCAGATATGTAAAAATGGATGAAAGAAATTGTATTTGGTCTCCATTGGTTGGTTGAAATATTATTTTTTTCAACTTAAAACCCATTTTGTGTGATTTTTTAGTGTCTATTATTTTATTATATGTTGTTAAGCGATTGCCTACTTAATTAGAATGAGCGGAATTGCTCAACAAAACCAATATTTATGTGTTAAGTGGTGTATGTGTCTTTCCTTTGTTTTTCTCTATTTGCCTCATTAAGATAATTAATTATTTATTTATAATTTATATTTGTTTTGAACATGACGAACATCTAAATTAGTATTGTTTCATGAGTAACAAATACACTACCTACAATAATTATGGAATAGGTAACATTTTTTTTTAAATGCGATTAATCCATTCCATTTTTAGTTTATTACGTAGACTGTCCCTTGGACCACTTAGGCCCAATTTTATAAAGTCCTCTTAAATATAAGTTTAAACCTAAGTTGCTGACTTCATTTTGAACAAAATATATTATTATCTCTGTAACTCTTCGTCAAAGAAACGCACCACCAGTTCGTAAGCATTTTGCAGGACAACAAACACAATCATTGTAATAAAAATAAATTTTCTGTTGAAAATAAAGGAAAATATAGCTATTAAACAGAAATTATCCAACTACTCTTCAAACTTTACAGCAGAGCTTATGGCAATCAGGGAAGCCTTCAGCCTATGCTTAAGAAATCACTCACAACACCATATTATATTCACAGACTGCTTGAGTGCCATACAAAAGCTTAAGTACGTCTCGCCAATAACAGATATAAACCCAATAGTAGCTCATATTTTAAAACTAAACTATGAAATTATACATCAGGGAAAAACGGTTAAATTAATTTGGATCAAAGCACACTTTGGAATTAAGGAAAACGAAATAGTGGATAAAATGGCAAAAGAGGCCACCGTCACTGGCTGTGTAGATGTTAACTACAAAACACCAAAAACTGATTTTTTTGGAAAATTGAAAAAATGCATCAAGAGTGGCAAACTTACTATGAATCGAACCCCAAAGGCATGTATTTCAGAAGCATTAAACCTAATTTAAGCAACAAACCGTGGTATTTTAATGTAAATAACAAAAAACTAGTTAAAATTCTGTTAAGGCTACGAACGAACCATATTATTTGCCCTAGCTATAAATATAAAATTGGCTTATTAGATAACCCAAATTGCAACGTATGCGATGAAATAGCTGATCCACAACATATATTACTGCAATGTACATTAAATATAAATAATATAAACCAATTTTTTACTGAACTATATAATGTAAAATTAACCTATCCGTTTAACCTTGCAAATCTATTAACTGAAGAAAAAATATTTAAAATTATTTATAATCATTATTGTAAGTCCGAGACATTTTTTAAATGAATGTATCTAGCTTTATTTTGTAATAACAAAAAAAAAACAAAAAAACAGAAAAAAAAGATCATTGTAATTAAAAAAAAAACATAGATAAAAAAAACAGAAAAAAAAAATTAAAAAGGTGGAAAAAAAATGAAAAAAAATAGAACAAAAATATATACCTTTATAATGATTTAAAAAAAAATTGCAATATTTAACATTAGCGCTTAGGTATTTGATGTAAAATTGAATCAAACCTGCATCTTTAGTAAAACAGATATTAGATGACGATATTAAGCATAAATATTATTATGCACTATAATTAATTAATAAAAATAAAAAAAAAGTCTGGCCTGTTTGAAATTTTTCCAGTGCCATTAAAACTCACACACACACACACACACAAACTGTTGAAAATAAAACACACTCTTTGCAGACAATTTGAGTAATTTGCGCTCAAAACTTGCTTCACTTTATAATTTTCTTAAAACAATGTTTCCTAAGTTTTCTGTTTTTGTTGTGATCGATTAACCTGGTCAATTTTGCATAAAAATGGTCTCTTGCGTTTTTCTCCTCAGGCACACCGTTCTTTAATAAAATAATTAAATTAAATTAGCTTCATGCATGCCTATTAAGTGAAGGTGGTCATTTTCACCAATTTTTATACAACAAAATTTTGCATTATCACTGTTAATAATAATAGTAGAGCTAATTTAATTTAATTATTTGAATTAAGAACGGTGTGCCTGAGAAGAAAAACGTAAAAGACCATTTTTATGCAAAATTGACCAGGCTAATCAGAAATAATATCCACATGGAAAAATATCAGTGACGTACCACTTTTTTTCTAAAAAATATATAATCGCTTAGTTTTAAAAATTATTCTATTGGCGATAACGCTGAAACGAACGGAGATATCGAGCTGCGGTTTTAATGTTTTTTCTGACAAATTTTATCTACTTTTCGATTACGGTATCATAATTATACCGTATGATTTATTTTTTCGAAGTAAAATCAAAAAATGTGTTATTATTGTAAATTGCGCCCTCTAGCATTTTTTTTGAGAACTATTATGGACAACTAAATACAATTGGTGAAAGTGCATACATTTCTCTTCCAAACAGTATTTAGTTTGCTAAAATCGAATAAGTCGTTTAAAAGTTACAGCGATTTAACTGATTACACTTTCAACAGCTTCCCCCCCTCTTTTTAAAGTTGGTACGCCAATGAGCATAAGACCAAAATGATGCATAATTGTCCAAGCTTTTTAATGGTGTTATCAAAGATATACCTTAATGTGGAATTTTCGGAGATATGTAAAATTTTAAAATTTACTTTTCAAATACGCCCTCTTGCAACAAAAGCGGAACTTACAAATAATTTCCAGCATTTTCTCTTGGCACTTTTGTCATAAAAAATTTACCCGGATGCTGTACGATTACTAGTTTCTGAGATATGGCCGGCGGTCGTTCTTAGTTGACCACCCGGTACAATTACGGCTTAAGATTAAACTTAATTTTGACGACCATTTTAAATTCTTGTTGATTGTCAAAATGAAGTTTAAGCTTGGTTCAACGTTGAACTAAGCTAAAGCCGTAATTGTACAACCGAATCTAATAGACACTACAACAATCATCTCCTCTTGCCATAATGGGCTCTTTCAATAAATTTTGATTTTGGTTGTAGTGTATAAAGGAACAAAAAAATAAAATTTTCTGTGTTTGTTCTTTTTGATATTTTTAAGCCATCAATAAGAAAATAAAAAAAAATTTGGAACAGAGACACCTACAATATTGCCAATGTTCTCTAAAATGTTTATATTATAATACAATAACGAAGTCTGAAAAGTAATCCAATAGAAATAATTGACAAAAACGGATTTATGCAGAAAAATACAAAATCATCATATTATTTCCAAAATAAAAAATCTATATTTCTTCTTTAAATAATTTATTAAAGTGTCTGTTTAAAGGTTGGAGACAATGGCGTTTCTTGAACGGCAGTAGAGTTTTGGACTTGCATTGTCTTTATTTGTTTAGAATCACTACGTTTAAGTATCTCCAGTCGTCTTCAGGTGAATACTGAATAAGTACGGTAACTACAGCTCTATTTATACTAGGCAGGTGCTGTGACGCATGACTAGTGGGCGGAGTCATGCGTGTTGCTAGGTGATGACGCATAACTGGATGAGTCATGCTTGATGAGTCATGCTCGATGACGTCATGCTCGATGAATCTTGCGTTTAACTCTTGGGTGGTCTTATTCTAAGATTACATTTACTTAACAAGGGTTTCCAGACGTTTCTCATGTCTAATGAAGGCTTACTAAAGCAACCTGGATTTTGGTGTATGGTAGCAGCTTCCTTAAACTTCCTCTTCCTCCAGTGCGGTTCTTTTTGCAGGATTTCCGCTTTTGTCCACATGATATGATGGCCGTGCGTCCAGGCGTGGTCAGCTGCACCTGATTTTTCGGTCTCTCCTTTTCGGGTATTATTCCGATGTTCTTTAATCCTTACTTCTAGTGGTCTTAGTGTCTCACCAATGTAAGACTGGCCGCATTCGCAGGGGATCTGGTAGACACAATTTTTCTTGTCTTTCTGGCTTACTGGTCTCGTCTTCGTTAGGTGGCTTCTTAAAGTGTCTCTAGAGCTGAATACTGTTTCGATGTTGTATCGTTTTCCTAGTCTTCTTATTTTCTCAGATACTCCTTTGACATACGGAATATTGAGTATTGGTTGTATCTCTTTCTCTGCTTTACGTGTGTTTGGCCGATTCTTGCGATTTTCCAATATTGTGTCAATCAGTTTCATGGGATAGCCATTCTTGTTGAGGTCGGTCTTGATGTGGTTAGTTTCTCTTTTGAGAGCTTCGTTTGAGTTACAGAGAGTAATTGCTCTATCCACAAGGTTTCTTACTATGCCATGTTTTGTGTTGTTTGAGTGGTTTGATGTATAATTGAGATCTCAATTACTCTCTGTAACTCAAACGAAGCTCTCAAAAGAGAAACTAACCACATCAAGACCGACCTCAACAAGAATGGCTATCCCATGAAACTGATTGACACAATATTGGAAAATCGCAAGAATCGGCCAAACACACGTAAAGCAGAGAAAGAGATACAACCAATACTCAATATTCCGTATGTCAAAGGAGTATCTGAGAAAATAAGAAGACTAGGAAAACGATACAACATCGAAACAGTATTCAGCTCTAGAGACACTTTAAGAAGCCACCTAACGAAGACGAGACCAGTAAGCCAGAAAGACAAGAAAAATTGTGTCTACCAGATCCCCTGCGAATGCGGCCAGTCTTACATTGGTGAGACACTAAGACCACTAGAAGTAAGGATTAAAAAACATCGGAATAATACCCGAAAAGGAGAGACCGAAAAATCAGGTGCAGCTGACCACGCCTGGACGCACGGCCATCATATCATGTGGACAAAAGCGGAAATCCTGCAAAAAGAACCGCACTGGAGGAAGAGGAAGTTTAAGGAAGCTGCTACCATACACCAAAATCCAGGTTGCTTTAGTAAGCCTTCATTAGACATGAGAAACGTCTGGAAACCCTTGTTAAGTAAATGTAATCTTAGAATAAGACCACCCAAGAGTTAAACGCAAGATTCATCGAGCATGACGTCATCGAGCATGACTCATCAAGCATGACTCATCCAGTTATGCGTCATCACCTAGCAACACGCATGACTCCGCCCACTAGTCATGCGTCACAGCACCTGCCTAGTATAAATAGAGCTGTAGTTACCGTACTTATTTAGTATTCACCTGAAGACGACTGGAGATACTTACCAGTTGAAACGTAGTGATTCTGAACAAATAAAGATAATGCAAGTCCAAAACTCTACTGCCGTTAATTTATTAAAGCTCTGGGAACAAAATATATTATTTAACTAGCATAAAAGGTTTCACATGTGGCAGCACCGAAATTATTGACAGATGGCGAAGCTAATGAAATGACAGTTGAAAAAAGTCTAACCTAAGTGATTGGTCGATCTTTCTGCTCTATACACGAATAAATAAAAAGAATAGTTATTCTAAACAAAAACGCGTCAAAATTCCACAATAATTCGGATGTAAGTGGGATGTAAACAAAAACACCGGCTTGACACGTGAAATATCGGTAACGACGCTCACTGTAAATCCTTATCAGATCGACGTCATCGGGTAATCGCGCCAATTTTGCGTTTTTAAAATTTATGGAAATTGTGCATGTTGTCAATGAGTTGCAAAAAACTCATGATATGACCTAGCAATAGTTTTATTGATGATAAACTCCTATTATAGCACCGACTTAACAATTTAAATGCCAAAACTATCAAATATAAGAATAGTGAAAGAGCCCATATATACACATGGTTTGTAGCCACTTATTACAGGAATAATATTAAGTTTTTTTTATTGTTTTTATTCAAATATACACCCGGGGAATAATCTACGAGACCCGACTGATTACTCTGTCCCAATAACATGCTTCGATAGAAGGTATTCTATACTCTTTCCGAGTAGGGAAGAGTGGAAAGGCAATCAGTATATAACGAAAACAGATCACGCAATCTTCACAGACGGTTCAAAAATGGACGTTGGTGTGGAAGCCGGGGTCTTTTCCTAAAGTTTACAAATACAGAAATCGTATAGACTCCCCAACTATTGTAGTATTTTTCAAGCAGAAGTACTGGCAGTAGAGAAGGCGGTCAATATCCTGCAAGAACACCTTCGCCTGGGAGTAGCCTCGTCAGTCAACATCTTCAGTGATAGTCAGGCGGCGATTAAGGCAATCTGTTCCAGCAGCGTTAAATCAAAGCTCGTAAAGCGATGCCGCAACAATCTATGCACACTTGGCAACCAACATCGGGTTATTCTGTGCTAGGTTCCTGGACACTCTAAAATAGATGGCAACGAGGCTGCCGATGCGTTCGCAAGAGAGAGCGCAGGCATGCCAGCTGATCTAGCAGACAATACAGTGAACAAACCACTGGGATTGGTCAAAGAGGAGATTGACTACACGGCCAAACAGCTTGCACAGAACAGATGGACAGGGTAGTACATCCAGGCTACTGTGGCCCACATTCGATAAAAAGAGAACCGCAGAGCTATTGAGACACAGTCGAAAAGACGTGAGAAATATTACTGCGGTTGTTACCGGACATTGCCTCTTCGGTAGACATGCCGAGCGTATGCAAATACCCACTAACGACTTCTGCAGAAGTTGCAGAGATGAGGAAGAAAGTATTCAACATTTTCTGTGTGAATGCCCTGGCCTCGCAAGAAGAAGGTTTACTGCTCTGGGTGAACCATCTTTCGATAGCCTGGAGGAACTAAGCAACTTACAACTTGGACGACTGAGCAGGTTTCTGAAGAGTAGTGACTGGTTTAAATAAGTTGTTAAAATCCTTCTGCGGTGTACGCCGCACTAACCATCAGAGATCTGATGAAGGTGGGTTCTACGAAACACGTGTGGTATCACAACGGACCTAATTAGGACTACGTGAGACTGTTTGGTCAGAACCAAAGGTCTGCCACTCTTACCTAACCTAACAATTTAAATGCCAAAACGATCAAATATGAGATTAGTGAAAGAGCCCATTCCATTTTAAAAATGTATTGTTTTTAATGTAAAATATAAGCGTTTACGCTTTTATCTTTCATTCATACCAACTGTTACATTATGTGTACAAGTTACTACTTTTTTTTTAATCTCATTATAAAAAATATATAATAAAAACATAACTTGGATAAATGTAAAGACTACCAATACGCTTAATGCAGACCCTAATCCTGAACGATATCAATCTCGCAGAAAAAAACACCCTGTATTTGGAAAACCATTATTTGCAGCATAGTTTGAAGAAGTATGTGATAAATTCTTGCCGGATAAGTGCATAAAATGCTTAATTAGGGAAAAGTTGGACACTTTTGTGGCAAATAGAAAAGCTCTAGTTTACGCATTTAATTTAAAAGTTCATGAATTTAGTTTTGGTTTTTTATAGTATTTATTACTTACTCTGCTAGCAGTAATAATTATTGTCGTCTTTCGTATACGTTGTTAAATATTAAAATACTAGTTCTAAATATATAGGTAGTACTACTAAGGGTGGGTATTACAAAAAAGGCAAAAGTTAACTTTAATTTTAACCATGAGGTTAACTTCGCTTGAAAAAATGACAGTTTTATAAAATTCTCATTAACCTTCAAAAGGAAAAAAGAAGATACCTAACCTGCAACTTGTCAATATTTTATTAAAACAGTCATGAAGAGAAGAACAGTTAATTTTCTTGATTATGAAATGAGTATTCTTATATCCAGCATAAAAGAATATAAAAACTTTATAGAGAGGCCAAAAACTGTCATTTCTGTACATCAGTTAACTTTAATTGGTACCTTATTCACCTAATAAAGTTAACATTGAGATTGTCAACTTAACTTCAACCTGTGACGTCATTCTGCATGTTAACCATCGTACATCTGTCAATTAAGTTTTATAATACCCACCCTAAGAAACGGAAGCTTTTTCTGCTGATGTCATCACTTGTATACCAGTTTCGAATTATACTGTTCTCGTAATTCTTGCATCAGCCTTGTTACTAATGAGAAATTTCATCAGTCCATCCATTAATCCTTGAAGTTTGCGTTTTCACGATCAGTATCACTATCATCGCCTTATCAAGACTGTCAGTCTGAATGATCGGGTAGGGTCTGTATAAGAATTAATTAAACCTCTGTAAAAACATCTAATTGAGATGAGACTTTATTACACCAAAAATTACAAGTTATATGTATACATATTCTTTTTATACAGGGTGTGCGATAGATTAAGATAAACACTTTTTAACTTGATTTTGGGTTAACAGAATCAAATTGTACCAATGCTATGAACATCGTAGTGATATTCCAAAAGAGTCCGAACATAGTGCTTCTATTGATTTCAAAATAATTCGCTGCTGTGAATCTTATTTTCCTGTTCATTATTGTGTTGGCAAAGTTTTCCAGTTCCTTGTGTTCAGCTGAAGCCGACACATATTTTTCTTGAATATCATAGCAGCTCACCAGAAGTTTTTCTGACGCTCGTATGGCTAAGTCACAGCAGAACATCAGCCAAAACTGTATGAACTAAAATTTAAAACTATTTGATTTTTACAATTAAATACTCGGGTAACCTTAGAATTTCCTGCTATGAGGAAGGTATTTTAATGGTGGAAAAAAGATCAGATAATATTAGAAATGATCGTTTTCAGATCCATATCCCGAAAAGCATATTTTCCATTTCTGCATGTTTGTCAGCTCAAAAGGTTAAAAACTTGACCAAAAATAACGACATTTTGTGTGTGGATCAGGTATTAAGCTTGTACAAAACCGGGCATGCTTTGAGTTGGCTATACAGGGTGCTACCATTTTGAGTGCGTACAAGGGGATCTCAAAAACGGTAAAAAATACGATGGTTAAATTGTAACAAAGCTGCGTAATTCGGGGCTTAATAATTTGGCAAAAGAAAATATTTTGAATATCTTCGGAGATATAAGAATAAGAAACACAAATATTCAGTTTTGGTTTTTAATTTTTTGTGCCAAGTCAATTGTTTAAATACGGATCTTAAATTTTTAATACAGTTTAAGGGACTAAGCTTTTTAAAATTTTAACGTTTGGTAATCAAATAACACTTTATCAATATTTCAAGTTATCCTTTCTTCACCATTACAGCCCTGGCAATTATTTTTAAAATTACTTAAATATTAGAACTACATTACAGGAAGCTATGGTGTTTAGGCCATTTATTATTTCAGTAAGATTCACCGTAACATTACTCTAGGAAGTAAGTAAGTTTTTAAATCATAAGAAGTAATTCTAATTTTTATTAGTATTTTTATTTGTTTTAAAAATATAAGATGTTAATTCCTGTGGTTTCTGAAATAGACCTCGAAATACTGCTGCAAAACAGAAAAAAATTAATGCTTAGTCTAGTTATATTACTGTGAACTGCTTATGTTTGTTTCAAGAACAATTAAAATTTTTTTTAAACTGTTTATAAGGTCTGATAATACCAGTTTGAGGCGAAACATTGCACAAAAATAAAGAGACAGAAAAATATTTGAGGCTGAAACTTTGGGTCTTTTTTGTTACAAAATATCAAATATTAGGTCTCTTTGAGTTAAAAAAAATAATAATACATTTTTTTGTATACAGTGTGTCCAAAAAAGTATGCAACATATGTAAAAGTTTTTTATTACCGATTTCTCAGAAAATTTTATTCTTGATAAAAGTTGGTGCATGCCTTGAAACTATAAATGCATATTTCACATTTCACCCGCGGCTAATAGTAAGGGAGCAAATGCCATTTTTTCGAAATTGCATTAAGAGTAAAGTACCCTAGTTATTAGAAATACAGCAAAATTTTATATGGAAATGTTATCGCAAATTAAAAACATAGCCCAAATACGAAATTTGAGTTACGTGTCTCATTTTTTTTTTAATCTCTAATTTTATATGCATTTTTTTAAAGTAGGTTTTTGGACTTTAGCGTACTGGGCGAAAATGACAAATAAATTAGTAGTTATTTCCAGTACTATGAAAAGAGTTGAATTTTATTATAATTTAGTTTCGAACAGAAGTTGTCTAAAATGTGTTTAAGTAGGCGTGCAACACGCTTATATCTAAACCGACCCGGTTCATTGAAAAGTTTTTAAAAGTTTGCAACTACTTAATGCATTTTTATTATAAACCCAGGTTTTAGTTATTTGATAAATATATTAAAATTGTGTAAACGAAAAATTGACCAGAGGCGTACCGTTTAGGGGAAATTAGAGATTAGAAAAAATAAAATAAAAATTGAGACACGTAACTCAAATTTCGTATTTGGGCTATGTTTTTAATTTGCAATAACATTTCCATATACAATTTTGCTGTATTTCTAATAACTAAGGTACTTTACTCGTAATGCAATTTCGAAAAAATGGTATTTGCTCCCTTACTATTAGCCGCAGGTGAAATGTGAAATATGCATTTATAGTTTCAAGGCATGCACCAACTTTTATCAAGAATAAAATTTTCTGAGAAATCGGTAATAAAAAACTTTTACATATGTTGCATACTTTTTTGGACACACTGTATATAGTATATGATTATTTTTAATCATTTTTGAGATATTAGCATTTTAAAAATGACACACTTTGTAGCAACTAAACAGTGCATGAATGATAGAATAGTTTTGGACTTGCATTGTCTTTAATTTGTTTTACATCACAACGTTTCAACTGGTAAGTATCTCCAGTCGTCTTCAGGTGAATACGTAAAACAAATTAAAGACAATGCAAGTCCAAAACTATTCTATCATTCAAGAAACATCATTGTCTCGAACCTTCAAATAAACAGTGCATCTTAGAAAAAAATTACTATTCCTATCCTAACTTTTTATTTTCTACTTAAAAAATCAACTTCCGGGTACCATTTGGATATGCGGTTACGTCGGATGATAATTAAACAGTCACAATAAATCATTACGCGGTCTGTACTGACCAGATATCTCGAGGCTGGTATTCTGTTTCTAATCTATTCCTTTCTATTTAATTTATCGGAACAAAGATTACAATATCGTCCGTCGCACGACTGGCAAATATAAGAACTAGGCGATTAATATAGGATGACGTAGGTTAACTTCTTATCTTATGTTTTCAACTTACGGCTTTTGCGGCATTTTTTAAATTTTTTCTAGAATAGGTTTGTGACACTCTAGGAAGATTTTTACTATCAACATTTATTTTCAATAATAGGTTCTAGCTGAGGATGTTAGTGTTGAATATGATACAATCGATTATAGTGCAAAGACCCATACTTTCCTTTGTGTATAATTTATTTGATCCTATTGAAAAACTAATGTTTTCAATAAAAAAATATAATTTTTTCAATATTCCTCATAATTTTTTAAAATTTAAATTCGAATTCACACATGTGATTAATCAATACTTAATTTAAAAAAAACTATTTAGACTTTTAGTATTTTCAAAATTCTATAAATAATTTGGGCCAATATGGAAAAATTTAGAAATACGCATTTTAACAAACTATAGGGTAATAAAAGAGTTTTGGACTTGCATTGTCTATTTGATTTAAATCGCAACGTTTCAACTGGTAAGTATCTCCAGTCGTCTTCAGGTGAATACTGAGAGACGACTGGAGATACTTCTCAGTTGAAACGTTGTAATTTAAAGCTAAAAAAGACAATGCAAGTGCAAAACTTTTCTATCACTCAAGAAACATCATTGTCTCCAACCTTTAAACTATAGGGTAGTTTCATTAATTATAATAATTTCTTAAATATAATTAACTTACGAATAAAATACAGCTGTATAGAATATTCATGCTGAGGTCATCATATGTCAAGTGTTCGGTTTTGTTATCCAAATATATATCATACCAAACAAATAATAAAAAACTGGCGTTCACAAAAATAATTAAAAAAAGGTAGTTTCCTACGAGATCGCTTAATAAATCTACAGAGTTCGCAATGCCCAGATAGACTTTTTTAAATTGTATTATTAGTTTTGCATATTCATCATTATAGCAATTGCTAAGAAGTATTTGGTTAATATCTTCTAATTTATATTTAAAATACAATGCCGTGGCTCCAATCCAGTAAATATTTAAAGTTGCCTGATAAGTAAACATTATATTTGTTCCATTATATACAATGTATCTCTCTAATTCTTCTTCCAAGAAACTCACCAACAGTTCGTAAGCATTTTCCAGGGAAACGAACACAATGATTGTAATAAATATAAATTTTCTGTTGAAAATAAAACACACTCTTTGCAAACGATTTGGACACTTTGCACTCAAAACTTGCTCCACTTTAGAAACTTCTTTAAAAAAATGTTTCCAAGTTTCTCGTTTTTGTTGTGAGCCCAGAATATTAATTAATAGACTTAAACAACTCAAAATGTAAATGATGGAAAATATTAAATTATAAATGGTTGGGGTTATGTCTAACCAAATTCTTTTAATGGCTATTACACTTAAAACACATTCCCCGACCAGTGTAATAAAATTCAGGCATAAAAAGCAATAGTTGGAATCCAGACGTTTTGTTTTGAAGTTAAAGTTTGGTGTGGCTGATATAAATCTTAGAACTGTAAAAATTGGTGAAAGAAAGTTTATTTTGTCTCCATTAGTTGGTTGAAATATTATTTTTCCTAACTTAAAACTCATTTTTTGTGATTTTTTTGGTGTCTATTATTTTATTATATGTTGTTAAACGAATGCCTACTTAATTAGAATAAGCCGCATTGATCGGTAACACAATAAAATCCATATTTGTGTGTTATTGTATGTGTCCTTTGTTTTTCTCGATTTGCCTCATTAAGATAATCAATTGATTATAATTTATATTTATTTTGAAAGTGACGAAAACCTAAATTAGTATTGTTTTATGAGTATAATACACTGCGTTCATTAATTATAGAATAGGTAAAATTTTCTTCAAAATTCGAGTAATCCATTCTATTTTCAGTTTATTAAGTAGACTGTTCATTGAATCACTTATACCCAATTTTATAAAGTCTTCTCACGCCGTAGTTTAAACCGAAGAGTAATTCTAAAATTGTAGAAATGATCGATTTATAATGTGGGATTGACAGAAAAATTTAAGAGTAATCAACTTGGCCATAACTTGTTATAAATGACAGAAAAGTTTTGGACTTGCATTATCTTTATTTGTTTTGAATTCAGTATTTACCTTAAAACAACTGGAGATACTTACCAGCTGAAACATTAGGATTTATTAGCTATTAATATAACGAGATTATTATGCGATTTATAATAGTCAAGTACATTACTAAGGGACGAGGCAACAACCGAGTCACCCGCAATGTCCGAGACGGTGTTAAATCGCTAATAATCGAGTTGTATTCAAAGCTTTATCGTATCATTGGCAACGGCGATGCGAAAATAAAAACAAGGTTTTATGTCATTTCAAAAAGTCATCATTAAAATCATGCAAGATTTTGATATTCCTGACGATATATTAGCTGCATCCAACATTATAAGGTTGAACTTGCTTCCGGACAAATCTAAAATCCATTATGAAAAAGAAAATCGGCAGTTTTGTGAGTGGCGAAACAAAGTACATGTTCAAGGTGCAGAAGAAACGTATTGCTGGCGTATTTCGCAAAACTCTCTGAGGAATACTCTGCTTCATCCTTATGGCCGAAATATTTCATGTTACGAGCGACTTTAGAACTGAAGGAAAGAGTGGAAATCGACAAATACGGCGCCTTAATACGTTTCCTCAAGAAGAAAAATGTTGGATATAGAGAAAAAAAAATCAAAGGTATTTACAAGAGAACAAGTCAACGAATTTGTGTGTTCTGCCTCAGACGAGAAGTTTTTAATGATGAAAGTGGCTTTTTTAATTGGAATTGGAGGAGCCTGTCGAACTAATGAATTAGCGAAGATGACCACGGAAGATGTTGACGTTTTAGAGGACAAGCTGATTGTTACTATTCCCGACTCAAAAACCCACAAGAAACGTATTTTCGCTGTGATATTTGACGGCGAAGTCAATCCTGTGCTTTTATTTAAAAAGTACGCAATGTTAAGGCCAGACCATGTCACTCACCAAAGATTGTTTGTATCATATAGAAAAGGGAAATGTACAGTACAGCCCTGCGGCATTCACTTCTTCTCTAAAATATCTCAACAAATAGCTAAGTATCTCTCACTTGAAAATCCTAATTTGTATATTGGTCACTGCGCTAGAAAATCTTCGGCAAATTTTCTTGTTAATGCTGGAGGAGATATATTAGACCTACAAGAACTTGGTGGATGGGAATCGGCGAAGGTTGCTAGAGGGTATTTAGTAGAAAGTGTGACTAAGAAAATTTCCATTGCTCGCAAAATTCAAATCGGCGATGTTTCCGGCAGTGGATTAAGCACTGGGTAACCGCACAAAATCGAAAGGAGTGCTTGCTCGGTCATTAATCAGTCTTCAGAGGACGTGGACGTTAAAGACAAAGGTGTATCCATCAAATTTGAAAACTGTCAAAATATTGTTTTACATGTTCATGAAAAATAGTTCTAATATTATTTGGCATCTAACGTATTATGCTTTCGTAACTAACGTATTAAATTATGGTTATTAATGTATTATGAGTAACTAAGGTGTTATGTAGGTTTTATTACGTTTATGATGTTAATAATTATTAATAAATATATCATATAAAAATGACTTAATCTTCAATGATACGATAAAAAAAATAAAGACAATGCAAGTCAAATACTTGTCTGTCATTCAAGAAACATCATTGTCTCCAACCTTCAAACTATAGGGTAGTTTCGTTAATTATAATAATTTCTTAAATATAATTAACTTACGAATAAAATACAGCTGTATAGAATATTCATGCTGAGCTCATCATATGTGAAGTGTTCGGTTTTGTTATCCAAATATATATCATACCAAAGAAATAGTAAAAAACTGGCGTTCACAAAAATGATTAAAAAAAGGTAGTTTCCTACGAGATCGCTTAATAAATCTACAGAGTTCGCAATGCCCAGATAGACTTTTTTAAATTGTATTATTAGTTTTGCATAATCGTCATTATAGCAATTGCTAAGAAGTATTTGGTTAATATCTTCTAATTTATATTTAAAATACAATGCCATTGCGCCTATCCAGTAAATATTTAAAGTTGCCTGATAAGTAAACATTATATTTGTTCCATTATATACAATATATCTCTGTAATTGTTCTTCCAAGAAACTCACCAACAGTTCGTAAGCATTTTCCAGGGAAACGAACACAATGATTGTAATAAATATAAATTTTCTGTTGAAAATAAAACACACTCTTTGCAAACGATTTGGGCACTTTGCACTCAAAACTTGCTCCACTTTAGAAATTTCTTGAAAAAAATGTTCCCAAGTTTCTCGTTTTTGTTGTGAGTCGAGAATATTGATTAATAGACTTAAACAACACAAAATGTAAATGATGGATAACATTAAATGAAATATAGTTGGGTTTATGTCTAACCAAATTCTTTTAATTGCTATTGCACTTAAAAAACATTCCCCGACCAATGTAATAAAATTCAGGCATAAAAAGCAATAGTTAGAATCCAGACGTTTTGTTTTGAAGTTAAAGTTTGGTGTGGATGATATAAATCTCAGAACTGTAAAAATTGGTGAAAGAAATTTTATTTTGTCTCCATTGGTTGGTTGAAATATTATATTTTCCAACTTAAAACTCATTTTTTGTGTCTAATATTTTATTATATGTTGTTAAACGAATGCATACTTAGTTAGAATAAGCGGCATTAATCGGTAATACAATAAAATCCATATTTGTGTGTTAATGTATGTGTTTTCCCTTTGGTTTTCTCTATTTGCCTCATTAATGTAATTAATTGTTTATAATTTATATTTATTTTGAAAGTGTCGAAAATATAAATTAGTATTGTTTCATGAGTAACCAATACACTGCGTTCATTAATTATGGAATATGTAAAGTTTTTTCCAATTTTGAAATTGATGTTTCCAAAATACAAAACAATGAAAATTGAATTTTATTAGTTAGCTGGTTACAGCTTTATGTTAGATACTAACTGTATCCATTACAGCGTAGTTTAAATTTCAATAATTATAATATTGCCAATAATTATGGACTAAAACATGATTTACGTTTCTGGCCAACTTATTGCAATTATTTACATTGCAAAAAAAAAACATTGGCAAGTACAAACTTTCATTTTGATAAAGCAGGCATATAAATGTTATGCTTGATACCTTGTAGGAATTGTCCAGAAATGAGTGGAAAACTGCAGATTTTTGGATTAAGAAACATTTTAATATTAAAATAGTTTAGAGGTGAACATTTACACGATTTTTACTTTCTTATTTGCATTGCGCCTTAAGTACTTTTTACCATTTACTGTACTCCTGGTAGGTTGATAATATAGTGATCTCGATGCAGTGTATACATTTTTAATTCGGTAAAAATATATGTTAACTCTCACATCTTTAATCTTTAAATTTCGTTCACACCCAAATTTGATCTGACCGATTGGCATCTTTTTGAAATATATTCTTAGCCTCACTCCTGCTATGTGTCATAAAACGACTTGTAACATTTACAGCGTGTAATTTTGATTTCTTTACCATCTTTCTACAGTTATAATGATCTGACGACTGTGATTGGTCAGTTTCGTATCTTAACGAGGTTGAATTTTTTTTTTATGATAAAACACCTGCACTGTAGGAAAAATCCTTTAAGGCGCTCTGGGAGCAGTGCGAGTGCGAAAAAAGCGATTAACGTTGGTCTTGAAACGTTGAAGATTGTATTCATTGGGAAACACGACCTCAGGAAGATCATTCCACAAAGATGACGTTCTCCAGATGAAAAAATTCTTGAACAATGAAGTTCGAGGAGTACTAAGCTGAACAACATATTATGGATGAGCGGCAGTGGTTCGCCGTGTATTTCTGTTTTGCATTTGCACCAAGTTTCTGTGCAGCTGCCTTGGCAATTGCGGCAACGTGATCATGCCAAGACATATTACCTCCCAGATTGACCCCCAGCAAATTAATAGACGGTGCCAGGAGAATGGCGTGTCCTGCCATGCCTATATCCGGTTCTGCAATGTTAACCTTTTTGGAGAAGACTGCTGCCTGGGTTTTCTTAGCATTAAATTCGACTTGGTTACTGTCACCCCAAACCAAGATTTCTTCCAGGTCATTGTTGAGGCGCAATACTTCATGCTGCCTGCGAAGATGTGCGTCGGCAGCGGATGTTTGGGGAGTCAAGGTAAAAGATGAGACAAGTATGCTATCATCAGCAAAGCTATAAATTGGATTTTGGGTTTTCACTAAAAGGTCGTTAATATACAGTAAAAAGAGGGTAGGCGACAATATGGATCCTTGAGGAACACCGGCATTGATGGTGAAGGTGTCTGAGAGAAACCCATCAATCGCCACTTGAATAGAAAATTATATCTATTTAGTTAACTAGTATAGCCCATTTATCCAGTCAGTCAGTTATAAAGAAAATAAACAATATTCATGTAGAAGTAGAAAAAATATGTGTTCTATTTTAGACAGATTTTTTTCGTTCCGCTTTTTTGGGACACCCTATAGAATCATAGATTTTAAGTTGTACGCTATTTGTAACCCTATAACTATCGTACAAAGCATTGACATCGAAGTTAAACTTAAACTAAATTAGTTCATTAATTTATTTTCACACTGTGTGTATAGCAAATCCAATAGTGTATTCACGGTTTTGAGCAATGTTAATAATAATAATAAGTTTATTTACAATATTTATAATATAATAAATTTGTTTATTTATCTTCCTCAATAAACCTCTTTGATCCCCTGAAGACGTGCTTGTTAGGGGCAAATCTTAGTATTTTAAATTATAAATATATGAGAATAATAAAATATGTTGTTTAAATTTGTTAATATTTAGTTAATATAAGTCCCTATCATTTCTTGCATCTCTTCTTTGTTCCTGCCTTTGCAAGTCCCTATCATTTTTTGAATCTCTTCTTTGTTCCTGCCTTTCTTCACATCTGCAGTTATTTATTACAG
The DNA here is from genome assembly GCA_935413205.1 of Polydrusus cervinus. NCBI lineage: Eukaryota > Metazoa > Arthropoda > Insecta > Coleoptera > Curculionidae > Polydrusus > Polydrusus cervinus. Next base: position 54,331,411 of record OW284514.1, read on the forward strand.
TGCCTTTTGTCTCAAATTTCTTGATAGTCCTTTTGACTGTAGATTTTGCAGGTCTATTCGGATACAGAGCAGCAAACATGTCTGACACATTTTGATAACTATTTCCTTGATAATACCATTTAATTATCAATATTTTTTCTTCAGAAGTGTAATTCATGGCTAATATTTTCGATGTACGAGTTTTTATAACAATAAAGCAAACATTTCAAAATGACGACTTTATTTGACAGTCATCTTTTACCTTGGCTGGTGCCCGCAAATACGGGGCCATAAAAAGGAGAAATAGTTAAAAAGGAATCGGCGATAACCCGTAAACGGGTTCATCAAAAATATCTAAAGTTATCCTTTTGAATGTGGGTTTTAGTGCTCTTTAATAAACCTAAATAGAATTTTTCTCTAAAATAATTAGGAAAGCCAATAATTGACCCCATTTAAAATTACATGGGATTTCCTATGTCCCGCTCGACGATGCAACACCCGGTATGTATATGAAATATAAACGCAGTTTTTTGAAGATATAGGTATAATAAAATTTTGGAAAATATATTATTCATAACAATATCAATTAAAACATTTCCAAAAATATTTTTAAATTATCCGTTTCCAATATCCATGCTTTTATTTCGTCTTTATATTTTTTTAATGAAACATGTTTTTAATTTTTGTTGGTAAATAATTGTTTAAATAAAAACATAAATATTTGAAATTTTTTTGTCCTATGGACTTACATATTTATTTTAGGTTTTATGGTTATTTCATTTTTATGACGAGTATTATGATTATGGTTTTTAAATTTTATACGATTTTTATTTTTAAATATGTATACTTTGAATTTCGACATCGATATTTAAAGATTTATGTTAAGATATTATAAATGTAAAGTTGTCTAATGTTAATTTTTTTTGTTTCAGAATATAATTTTATTGAAGGATAAAGATAATCTTTATTAAATATAATTTTTAGAAATCTTTTTTGTAATATTTCTAATTTTTTAACTAAAGTTCTATTTATTCCTCCCCAACCTAAAATTCCGTAATTTAAATGAGTTTTAACTAATGCATAATATAATATTTCCAGTTGTTTTGCGTCCAAAATTTTTTAAATTTTTCTAAAAATTGGTAGTAAACTTCTTAATTTTTTAATCAAATATTCTATGTTATTCTATGCTTAATCCATAATATAAATTCATGAAAAAAATTGTATTTGATCTTCATTAGTTGGTTGAAATATTATATTTTCGAACGTAAAACGCATTTTGTGTGATTTTTTATTGTCTATAATACGTTGTTAAGCGAATGCCTATTTAATCAGCATGAGCAGCATTGATCGATACGTAATACAACCATAACAATAATTGTCGGTGACATGTGTACACGTTTTTTCTTTGCTATTTTTTCCATTTGCCCCATTAGGATAATTGATTGCGTTCTCCTGTGGCAGTATACCTATGTATTGTAAAGGTCAGCAAAAACTACAATAATTTAGTATTTAGAAAACATTTTAACTCTAAAAAAATTAATGACCTTTTTTGTATGGATTAGGCATTAAACTTGTACAGGGTCATCCAACCTAGACTGAACAGGGGCCTAGTTTTTGAGTTTCTCTGTATTTTTATTAAAACCAATATGGATATCTTATTTATAAGGTAAGAAATAAGAACATAAAGTCTTCCTCCACTGTTATATTAAAGCAAGTAAATATTTTACAAAACCTCTCTACATGTTCGAATTCAGGAGAACAAATATAATAAAAAGAAGGAAAACTAGTAGATATGACCCTAACTGAGCGACAAGATTGAAGGTTCAATGAAAAAATGAGTAGAACGATGAGAAAATAGGTGCACACGTTGCATTGTAAAAAGAAAAATATTTATTTCTACAACCAATATGAGGTTTCCCATCCAAGTTAAGACTACCCTTCTTTTATATTTTTAATACTCATCTTCCTCACACATCCACTTCTTCTCCATAGTTTCAAATGACCAGCCATCAATTTTCTTTTCATAAATGATTATTCCATTTCACTTCAGTTCTATGTCCTTCAACAGTTTTTTCACACACAGATGTCAAACTTTTTATTTAACATTCCAACTCTTATAGTGCCTTGAGCCTTAAAACCCACATATTTTTCTTTTTACAATGCAACGTGTGCACCTATTTTTTCACCGTTCTACTCATTTTTTCATTGAACCTTCAATTTTGTCGCTCAGTTAGGGTGATATCTACTAGTTTTCCTTCTTTTTATTATATTTGTTCTCCTGAAGATGAATGTTTTTACATTCGAAACATGTAGAGAAGTTTTGTAAAATATTTACTTGCTTTAATATAACAGTGGATGAAGACTTTATGTTCTTATTTCTTACCTTCTAAATTTCCACTCCACTTCAAGTATGGACTATCCCTGCCAAAAATACCATATAGAAACATATAAAAAACATATAGTATTCTATAGTTTTTAACAGTATTTTTAATCTGGAAATACATGTATCTGTAGGAATAAACTCATCTAATGGAACTGTACTTTCCTATAGGCTATAAGGATAAACGTGCCATATTAAGTTGTTTTGAACAGGAAGTTATAGGAATGAACTTTAACGGCGTAATAGGTTTCAATATTAACCTATGTGCCTTAATAAGCAACATTTAACGATATTCTATAGTTGGTGACAAGACTCAGTAAGAAAATACCTGTCTATTTATATAGTAATTTCCTACCAACCTATGGGTCTTAATAAGCATAATTTAACGATATCCTATAGTTGTTGACGAGACTCAATACGAAAATACCCTTCTATTTATAGTAATTTCCTACCAACCAATGGGTCCTAATAAGCATAATTTAACGATATCCTATAGTTAATTAAATATGTAGTTTCCTATTAAGCTATGGGTTCTTAGAGGTGTCTATAGTTCCGGTGGGGTTTTAATAGGAAAATACTATTCTATTTGAATAGTAATTTCCTAAGCTGGTAAGGTCTTAATAGGAAAATACTTTTTCATTGAATATGTAGTTTCATATTAAGCTATGGGTTCTTACAGGTCTCTATAGTTCCAGGTGGGGTTTTAATAGGAAAATACTATTCCATTTGAATAGTAATTTTCTATGCTGGTAAGGTCTTAATAGGAAAATACTTTTTAAATGAATATGTAGTTTCCTATTAAGCTATGGGTTCTTACAGGTCTCTATAGTTCCAGGTGGGGTTTTAATAGGAAAATACTATTCTATTTGAATAGTAATTTCCTATGCTGGTAAGGTCTTAATAGGAAAATACTTTTTAATTGAATATGTAGTTTCCTATTAAGTTATTGTTCAATATAACAAAATCTATACGCATTTATAATAGATTTATCAATAATGCAATCTGTTGAGTGTGCATAGAAAATTAATTTCATGTAGCATCATTATTCAGTTGGTTTTATGATAATTAACTAAACGCTTCAATAGTCGAGACGTTAGAGCGTTTTACTATGGATCCAATGATCGTGAGTTCGAGCCCGGCAACCTACAAACTTTTTTTTTAACATTTTTTAGCATAAGGTCGTAGAAAAAATATACTGTTCAACTCGAATGGATTGTCTATATCGCATGTGTGATATAGACATCATATCCACTCTTGTTGTACAAACTACTATTACATAAGTAGGTCGTCGAGAATGTTATATAAAATTTCAAAGCCATTTAAGCGATTGATGGATAAATGGGAAGATATTTTATCCTAAAAGTAGTAATCGCCAAATTTTCAAAGTTAATTTTCGCCACTGAATCGTGTTTTAAGTCGATTGCTTGTTCTTGCTGGTGTTCTGGAAGAATGTTTATATCAAAATTAAAAGGATTTTGAGCAAATTTATGATCGTCATTGTCATGTAAATTAGGAAAATATCGTTGAAATTTATCGAAAAGGCTTTCTAGATGAGATATAATATCTGTTGTGATCTCTTCGTTTGGTAAATTTCATGTTATTTTTCAAGAAATAATGGTACTTTTGTCCTTTTATTTTTACAGACCGCATGGCTGCTTTGACGTTTTTTTTTTTAAATTTGACCTGATTTCTGTTATTCTAAAGTTTTAAAGTTAAAAATTTGTATTAATTTTTCCGGTTTTCAGAGCTCTCGCGCACCCCCCTAATGCTGCTTTGCGCCCCCCAGGAGGCGCGCCCCCCAATTTGGGAACCACTGTTCTAGACATATTAAACTAGAATTGACACAGCTTTTTAAAAATTTTACCGTTCATATCTTAAAAACGGTATGAGCTAATACAGACAATCTATATATTTTTGGAATCAGTAGTAACAGGCCAACACATCCAGTATAGGAAACGTTTTTGCGCGATCTATTTTTAAATCTATAAACTCGTAGAAAAATTGTAGGGATGCCCAAAAACGTTTCCTATACTGGATGTGTTGGCCTAACGTACTTGGTTTATTGGTAGTTCTATGTTTCACGTCTGATGGCTATCTTTTGCATTGAGTTGATTCCTACAGATGGCGATACTAGGTTTTCATCATATATTTATTCTTAAAAATATCTTGAAAGCATATTTTTGCTGTATTGGGAATTGCTTACAAATTTTGGCTTTCTAATAAGATGAGTCCTAACAAGGACGAAATAGCCTGTCATTGTCTACCTGTATCCCAGGAAACCCTTTACCTTTGGCGTCCCTGTGTACTTTAATGCAAAAGATACATGCACTACTTTGTCCGCCTGCCGCTAAAAACCTTCTTTTTGATTAATCAATATTTAGTTTTTATAAAACACTATTATGGCTTTTAGTGATTCCAAAACTCTTTAAATAACTTGTATTAATGAAAAAATTTAGAAATATGCATTTGAATTTCTATTTATTTCTATTTATTTATTTATTTATTTTATCATAATACATGTGTATAAAATACAAATTATAATATCTTACTACTTAATATTAAAGTGTAAAAATAGTAAAAATATAAATATTTAATAATGACTTAAACATGACTTAAACATTTTAGGCAAGCTATAAAACTATAAAACTAAGTATCTGCAATAGTTACACATATTAAACATTTTCTAAATGATTTTGTATGACACAAATATGATACAATGGTGCCTAAGTAATGAAATTACTTGTATGCAACACAAACTTAATTATAATAATTCAGTAAATTAATAATTAACTTACGAATAAAATACAGCTATATAGTATATTCATGCTGAGGTCATAATATGTGAAATGTTCGCTTTTGTTAGCCAAATACATATCATACCAGACAAGTAATAAATAATTGGCGTTCACAAAAATAATTAAAAAAAGGTAGTTTCCTACGAGATCGCAAAATAACGCTGCAGAGTTCACAATGCCCAGATATAGTTTTTTATATTGTATTATTAGTTTTGCATATTCATCATTATAGCAATTGCTCACAAGTATTTGGTTAATATCTTCTAGTTTATATTTAAAATACAATGCCGTGGCTCCAATCCAGTAAATATTTAAAGTTGCCTGATAAGTAAACAATATATTTGTTCCATTATATATAATGTATCTCTCTAATTTTTCTTCAAAGAAACGTACCATCAGTTCGTAAGAGTTTTCCAGGAAAACTAACGCAAATATTGTAATAAAAATAAATCTTCTGTTGAAAATAAAGCACACTCTTTGCAGACGATTCGGACAATTTGCACTCAAAACTTGCTCCACTTTTAAAACTCCTTGAAAAAAATGTTCCCAAGTTTCTCGTTTTTGTTGTGAGTCGAGAATATTGATTAATAGACTTAAACAACTAAAAATGTAAATGATGGAAAACATTAAATTAAATATGGTTGGATTTATTTCTATCCAAATTCTTTTAATTGCTATTGCACTTAAAACACATTCCCCGACCAGTGTAATAAAATTCAGACATAAAAAGCAATAGTTGGAATCCAGACGTTTTGTTTTGAAGTTAAAGTTTGGCGTGGCTGATATAAATCTCAGAACTGTAAAAATTGGTGAAATAAATTTTATTTGATCTCCATTGGTTGGTTGAAATATTATTTTTTTGAGCATAAAACGCATTTTGTGTGATTTTTTAGTGTCTATTATTTTATTACATGTTGTTAAACGACTGCCTGCTTAAGTAGAATGAGCGGCATTGATCGGTTACACAATAAAAACAGTATTTGTCTTGTATAAAGGGCGTATGTGTATTTTCTTTGTTTTTTTTCTATTTGCCTCATTAAGATAATTGATTGTTTGTATTTAATACTTATTTTGAAAGGACAAAAATTTAAAATATTGTTTTATTGGTAACAAATAGTTAACACTCCATGGCATTTAGTAAATTAAACTTCCGAGGGCAATATGGACTATCCACTCGAGTTGAACAGTATATTTTTTCTACGACCTTATGCTAAAAAATGTTTGTAGGTTGCCGGGCTCGAACTCACGACCATTGGATCCATAGTCCAACGCTCTAACGTCTGGACTATCGAAGCGTTTAGTTAATTATCGGAAAACCAACTGATAAATGATGCTACATGAAATTAATTTTCTATGCCCATTCAGCAGGTTGCATTATTGATAAATCTATTATAAATGCATCTAGATTTTATTATATTGAACAAATTAATAACAAATTGTACCATATGCATTTAAATTATATAATTTAATGTCTTGAAAAAGAAGGCGGAGCCTCAGTAAAAATAATATACTGTGATTAGTCAGTACTTTTATGGCTTCTGTGTAATTAACTTCTGTGATTGGTCAGTTTCATTACCTATCTAGGATGGATATGATATACTCCCGCATAGTTAACTGGAATAGCCTACTTTACTCGCCACTTAAGTGTAAAGGAAGCAGCAAATTTCCATGTGGGAGTAGAAAATATAGGATTTCGGTATCGGTATTCATATTTTTTTTATTTTCCGAATGTTTTAATATTATCTTTAGCTAGAAAAGAGATATTAACTTTTAGCATTTTTTAAGAAAAACAGAAAATTTTAAATATATTTCAAACGGCGCCCTCTAGCGACCATCGCAGAAACCAAAATCATATATTATAACGCAAATAATAAAATCTCTTTTAGAATCTCTTTTAAACGTGACTAAGTTTGATCATTTAATAATAATAAAAATATTTATTTGTACCAAAAGCAACAACAATAAATTATATGTAATAAAATGAACTAGTAAAAATTATAGGTACTATAATTAAATAACTAAACATTGGTGACAGTAAGATACCAGTCGGCACAAACAGGTAGGATTTTGATTAGTCTTAGTTAATCAGTTTTTCAATCCGACCCAAAGAAAATGGGTTTTAAAAGTAGAATAGTTTAATTTTTAAATACCAGATTGTATATTATCATTAATTATTAACTAAAATGCTGGACATTTGCTTTCGAGCAAGAAAAATTTCGCCTAAATTTAACAGTTAATATTTTCTGAACCAGATATGATATCGACCTACGGTTTTGAATTGTTGAAAGATTTAGCCCTTGGGAAACAATTGTCAATGTTGGATTTTCTTTAACTGTCAAAAAATTTTATATACAGGGTGTTAAAGAAGACGATGATTTTTGCTCCAATTTTAATGGCGTGTAACTTTCACAATAATATTTTTAAATTTTATCACTCTACGTCAATTGAATTGCTGGTTCATAGCAAAGAAAGTAATTTATAAAATTTTTGATATCTGCTATATTTTAAGAAATACCGATTTTTTTGGAAAACCTTGCTTTATTTCAACTTATTAGTAGCTAGATCTCACTGTGCGTTGTATCGTGCCAACTTTGCGAGTGATTATTATACCTTATGAAAAGCTTGATTATGTTTAGTAACAATAGTTGTACCTAAATGTAATGATGTACAGTGGCGTACTTATAAACACCTATATGTCTATGATTTACGAGTATCTCACCATTTTTCACGATTGGGGGATCCTTAAAATTAAGTAACGCTAGTTTGATTTTGATGGGATTAATACCTTGTAGGTCCTCCTTGGATGGACGGGGTTTGGTTTGACGGCAGCTGGTGATATTTAATATCAAAGTATCTGTCAATGTAAGTTTAATTTTAGGAATAGTGTTAGAAAGTTGGAAATTAATTAATAAATTTTTTCCAAAAATATTAAATTTAAAAAATTGTCTTTGTTAAAATTTTGTAAACACACTGTCTGATATACCTGTAGTGCGATATGAAAAACTAAAAATAAATAAAAAAAAAATTTACCTAAACCAGGAGCGAGTAGTTTCCAATATAAAACAATCGTGAAAAATTGGGATATACTGGTAAATCATAGACATATAGGTGTTTATAAGTACGCCACTGTACATCATAACATTTAGGTACAACTGTTGTTACTGAACATAATCGAGCTTTTTATAAGGTATAATAATCACTCGCAAAGTTTGCACGATACAACGCACAGTGAGATCTAGCTACCAATAAGTTGAAATAAAGCAAGGTTTCCAAAAAAATCGGTATTTCTTAAAATATAGCAGATATCAAAAATTTTACAAATTACTTTCTTTGCTATAAACCAGTGATTTAATTGACGTAGAGTGATAAAATTTTAAAATATTATTGTGAAAGTTACACGCCATTAAAATTGGAGCAAAAATCATCGTCTTCTTTAACACCCTGTATATAAAATTTTCTGACAGATAAAGAAAATCCAATATTGACAATTGTTTCCCAAGGGATAAATCTATCAACAATTCAAAACCGTAGGTCGATATCATATCTGGTTCAAAAAATATTTACCGTTAAATTTAGGGAAATTTTTTTTGCTCGAAAGCAATTGTTCAGCAGTTTATTATATTTAAAAGAGGGTGTATTTTTTTCCGTACAATGTGTTTATATTTCTAAATTATTTTGATTTCTAGTATTCATGTTGTGATTAATTCTATTCGAAATTTTTCATATAGATAATCAGGTTCTTTAGTAGAAATTGTTTATGGATAAAACGATTAAGGTAAATTTCGCGTCTGAATTCAATTTTTATATTATGTTGTCTATAGGTTTGATTAACATGGTCATATTTTTTAAGGCTTGTTAAAAATCTTATGCAATTATTTTGTAATATTTGTAACTTTGGTTTGTCTTTAAAATGTATATTTTTATGTTAGATAACATCATCATAGTCTGTACCACTTAAAATATTAGAATCCAGTGGCGACTCGCAGTCTAAAAAAATGGCGAAAAGCTAGGTATAGTGCGGGTACTTAAACAAGCATTGACTAAAATCCAGTGTAACAAAACGTCTCTCTTATCCTCATCTGTCTAACGACTGAATGAAGTTTCCAACAAATTACAAACTATGTCATTAATTGTGTTCATTTTTAAAACACACGATTAAGTACGTTCGCACACTACTGAATTAACTGAAAAATAAAAACAAAACTTTTTAATCACACAGTAAATCACGTAAAAACGATGTCTATAACCGTAAGTTTCGCAAAGCCTCAAAATAAATACCTTAAGGTTAGACGATCCAATGCTAAAACAATGGTGCATACGACTGATCTATTTTTAAATTGCCCTTCATCATAATACAAATTGTTACAAGCTCTTTGCGTGACTGACGTCACGTAACCATAGCAGCGGTGAAAATGATAGCCATGTTGGGTGTTGGGTCTTGCTTTGAGCGAACGGACACGGTCGGCTGGGGCGCGCCAAAATGCACGAGTGTCTATAATTATTCTTCATCGGAGTTAACCGTGGCCCTATTATGCTACATTCGGATTAAATTAATATTAATAATTCGAACATAATTATTTTTTAAGGGCTAAAATGGTAGCTGTATTGTTAAATTATTATTTAATATTGTCGAAAAACTTTCCTCCTGGTTTTATTTTATTTTTTGGTGAAGAGTCACCTACTTCACCTGACGAGCCGCCACTGATAGAATCTACCAGCTTTAATATTGTATTAGTATCTAAGTACAATTAAAATTATACAAAATTTTAAGTTTATAGTAAGCCTTCGTTACAATATTTTTTTTAACCTTCTTTTAAAAATCCCTCTTCTCTTCCAATATAGACGATTATAAGTATCTTCCCTTTACCTAAGGGCACCTTAATACCCGTTGACACGCCTTCCATGAAAGCTTGACGAGCACTGGTTATATTTTTGTCTTGCCTCAATTTTGGTACTATATAACCTTTATTAATCCACGTATCATCAAGATAAAAGATTTTATTCTGCTCTCTTCTGTACTGCTTTATACTTCTCAAGTATTTTCATCGCCAGCAAACCATTTCATCGCTTTCCAGTAAAAATGATTTACGCTTATGCTTTTCACAGACAAAATCCATATTTTCTTTACCTGCGCCTATGGCCGACACCGAAATTAAGTCGAACTGGAGGGGACTTCCCATTTTATTACCTACTCTACATCTTTCTGAAAGAGACTATAATTATTGATTTATTGAATTAATTTGTTTTCACTCTGTGTATAGCAACTCCAATAGTATATTCACGGTATTGAGCAAACTTAATGCCTAATCCACATATACAATTTGAAAACGAACAGCATTTAATATTGCCTCTACCAATGATAGTATGAAAATTTGGCGAAACACGTCAATTGATATATCGAGGGGGACATTTTTTAAGACATTTTTTGTCGTGTTACTTTCAACCCCCTAACCCGCAGGGCACCTACCCCTAAAATTTTAAATGGCAAACCCTATTTATTTTGCCATTTTTGTGTTCCTTATAAAATTCTACATAAACTGTATCATTTTTTTTTTCAAAAAATGTAATTATTTGATTTTTTCTAGTGGCGATATCGAAAACGAAATGTAAATAAATAAAGGAATTTGGAATGTATTTCTACATTTCGTCTTCGATATCGCCACTAGAAAAAATAAAATAATTACATTTTTTGAAAAAAAAAATGATACAGTTTATGTAGAATTTTATAAGGAACACAAAAATGGCAAAATAAATAGGGGTTGCCATTTAAAATTTTAGGGGTAGGTGCCCTGGGGGTTAGGGGGTTGAAAGTAACACGACAACAAATGTCTTAAACAATGTCCCCCTCGATATATCAATTGACGTGTTTCGCCAAATTTTCATACTATCATTGGTAGAGGCAATATTAAATGCTGTTCGTTTTCAAATTGTCACCCTGTATATAAAATTTTGCTATTCCCCGGCAGCCAGACCGACAGACACGCAGACCGACGGAAACGAGAAACATGCTTTTTGTGATCTAGATACTCAAAACTGTCAAAATCTGATAATATCTCAACACTTTTTTTTTACCATTCATCATGCTTGCAGCAGTGTAGGCAGGACAAACTGAACCTCGCCCATCATATATTGTAATACACTTTTTATACAGGTTTGAATAAAGGCTATTATTACTTTTTACTTTCCATTGTGTAGGTAAAAATATCGTATAGGTAATTAATTTTGTCTTATTAAAAAATTAATATTTCCCATAAAACTGCACGTTTTAAAAGAAATATAATATTTTAAACATTCCACGTGAAATTTTTAAATTAGAATTCATAGAAATAAATAATGAATATACTTTTTTTAAATATTATCACCCGTGTTCACTAAAGGGGTTTAAAATTTAGACCATCGAAACATTTACATCTATGTCTCACAGTTGTGTTTTCACTATGACATTATTTTATATGCCATATGACGCTATTGTGTTAATTTGATTTTTTTGTAATTAAATCGTCTCACCAATAAATAATTTGACAGGGATGTTGTTGCAAATATACAGGGTGGGGACTTTAACTGGAATAAATTCGATATTATTAAAACTGCTAAAGTTGCGCCTACAAAATTTGGTATGTAGGGGTTTTGGAGTCTGCGGAATTGGATTGTGATATCGGCGCAGTTGCCAGATTTCTCAGCTTTGCGCTACACGTAGTAATTTTGTTATTTTTATTGCAGTGAATTGGGCATGCCAAATTTAGTAAGATCCAAAATTTATCTTCACTAGTTGCTGAGCTATGGCAACACTCTAGTTCCATTAATAAGGAACCGGAACAGTTAAATAAGCCATTTTAACATGACAAGAACTTTTCTTTAAGCTTGTCAATAACTTAGTAACTATGGAGATGTTAACAAGGTAATGCTACTTTAAGGTAGATGAGCGTCCCGGTACTTTTTAATGGAACTACAGTGTTGCCATAGCTCAGCAACAAGTGAAGATAGAATTTTGTAAATTTGGGATCTTACTTTTGACACGCTTAGTTCATTGCAATAAAAATAAATTGGGCATGCATTTAAAATAACAAAATTGTCGAGAATTGAAAATCCTCTTATTTTGTTATTTTTATTATTATTATTTTTCTCCTAAAGAAATATGGATTAAAAAATGTTAAACAAATATTTTAAAGCGGTAGACAGGAAGGTGAAAATTCTGTCGACGATCGCCTGCCCGATTAATACTAGTTAGCTGCATCTTTTCTATCGGTGGGCGTTAACCTTTTAAAATAAGGTGGTTTTCAAGATTAAGAGCACAAAAAACAGGCGTCTCTAGACGTTCTCGCGCAACGCTAACTGAAAGAATTAAAAGCTTTTCTTTACAAATTTTTATGGTAATTAACGTTAAAAGCTTTTAGGTAATAAAATGTTATTACAAAAAGCACTTTAGCAGCATCCGGCACAATATGGCCGCTTGACCACTGCCCGAAGGTTCTGCGGGAACCCAATAGAATACATTACCGATGATTTTTGTAGACTCCCACAATGACCAAGAGGGTGGGTCTTGACCACTACTCTATTTGCAAAAATCAATAAAAAAACGCTCCTATTGCTAAAAAAGTCAGTTCCTGGAGTTCTTGGTAGTTCTCACCTAGAAGTTCTCTGACCACTCCGAACGGTCATTCAGACAAATCTCCAGGGCTAGCCACTATGCCCGAAATTAAGTACGCGAGTCGTGAAAAAGTATCTAAATTCTAATAAAAGTAAAGTTGCTAAATTCTGAAATACTTAACATTCAGAGATACAGTGTTCTCATTATCGAAAACTAGTGCTCAGCGAATACCAGTGAAAATTGTTTTTACCCTAAAGCCCGAACAATGGAAAAGATGCGGACAATTTTAGTTGTACTATGTAAGTTTCCAACTTGTAGAACATTTAGACTCTGTAAGCAAGTGTAAGATAAGGACGGGCGAATATATGCGAAAAGTTCTCCATATTATAAAAGTTAAATATGCTAATGTACGCAGTTCATACAGATGAAGCTATGAAGAGTTGTATTCGTAAAGGGGATTAGGCTATGTATTATTTATCTATGTAGTCGCGAGTTAACATAACGGGGCACAAGACTTTGTAGATATGAAAGAACAATAGTGACATTAATTTAACTTAGGCAACGCGCCAGTAAGTAAAGGACAGTACGCAGTACATGTATAGACATTTAAGAAACATGAAAATTTGAACTTAACATTAGAATGGAATTCAATGAACTTCACCGCTTAATTATATAACTAGTGATTATGATTTAGTAACAATAAACGTATTTATAAATGATCCGTGGGTTATTATTTTCTTCGGCCATACAGCAGATTATTAAGAATAAAATTCTCAGGCAAAATATTTAAAACCCTAAAAATCGAACCCTCACTTCTAATCTGTCGCAGCCACTTCGCTCCCTTTCAATTAAAATCTAAGATAACATTCCAGACCTAGAACACCTGAAAACATGTCTGTGAATATGCTAAAATCTTTATTAAACAGTGGCGGCGCGACAATGGTGTCAGTTGAGTAGGGTTTTTATCCTGTTGATATCGGGATTACAATAAAATATTTTCCTGAATTTTATGTATGAAGAGAGCTGTCTTAGGGTTTTGAAAAATTGTATTGGATGTTAGTGAACGAACCCTAAAGAAAAAATAGGATATCCTTATTCTGCTGGTCGAGAAAATATACTCACGTGTTTATTCTAAACCATTAAATTGCAAATTCAATTTAAATTACAAATAATTAAAAATGGCTGAAGAAAAAGCTAGTACTTTCGCTAGCACTGGGACAATATTTGTCGGAATAGACGCGGTGCCAAATTTCGATGGTACTACCAGAGTAGAAGATTTTATTGAATATGTAGATACGACAGGGTTAATCGCAAAATGGTCGGATGATCAAAAAGTAGCTGTAGCTCGTTTAAAACTTAGGGGACTAGCTAAGCAATTCCTAAACGCTGACAACAATATTAAATCCACACAAGATTGGACAAACTTTTGTACTATTTTACGAGAACAATTTAAAGAAAAAACCTTACCGGGGCAAGAATTAAAAAATTTCGTGGAATGTCGACAAAGACAGGGCGAATCATGTAGGCAATTTTTAACCAGAATGAAATTAATAGGAAATAAAATTAAGGTGACTTCTAGTGATAAAACAGCCGCTGCTGCATTGGATAAACAATTTAATAAGGACTTACTAAGACATTTCGTGTTAGGGTTACTACCACACATAAGAGATAAAGTTTTATCTGCCCAGGCAAAAAATATTTCAGACGCCTTAGATAGAGCGGAAATAGAAGAAATGATTGATAATCTCAACAAAGTAAAAGTCAAAAATGTTTTCGAAATTTCGCAATGCACTTATTGTAAAAATAAGGGACATAAAATCGCCGACTGTAGAAAATTAAAAAATTCTAGTAGCGTAAGGAATTGCTACGAATGCAACCAGCCCGGCCACTTTAAAAGAAATTGTCCAAAATTAAAGCACCTGTATAACCGCTCACAAAAATGGAACACGAGTCGGTCCAACGAGTTTCATCGGCGAGAGAGACCCGAAAGTTTTCATAGGAATAATTCACGAAATATAGATAGGCGAGACAGGAATTATAATTCTAGCCCCCGCTTCCCCAATAATTCAGCGAATAGGCGTCCGCAAAATAGCTATGGAACAAGGCGACCACAAAACAACTATGATAATAGGCGTCCGCAACGAAGTTATTCAAATACTAGAGATAACGCAGACCAAAGGGTTAACCAAACAGGGTTAAACGAACAAGCAGCCCACTTCACACCCCGCGGTGGGACTGCAGAAACAAATCAATGGTAAATTTAAATAATAAGGGGAGGATACGGAATTTTAATAAGAAAAATGACCCACCCCGCAATATAATTTTTGTAGAAATTAGAAATAAGCCGATAAGAGCCCTTATTGACTCAGGGGCTGCCGTATCCTTGATCTTACCTGAGATTACCCAGGGGTTCGAAATTAACACAGATAAGACGTATTGTTTAAGAGATATACAGGGCGAATACATCCCTCAACACGGGAGTGTTAATATTCCTATTAGGATAGGAGAGCACCTCACGTTGACCCAAAATTTTGTTGTGACAGATGTGGCAAGTTTTGACGCCGACATTTTATTAGGAATCGACTTTTTATCTACCCACAGTGCAAAAGTGGACTGGGGAGAAAATTTGATGTTCATTGGGGACGAAGTGATACCCCTACAGGAGGAAGACAAAGGGATAAATACAGTAACCACTCAGAAGATCATGCGCAAAAGTGCGATGGAAAAGGACAAGGGCGAAAATGAATGCAAAAGAGAATTGGAAATAATTCAGGCCGAGATAAAAGATTTAAAAGATTTAATTAGCTCACTTTTGGAGAAAGTGGAGAGTTCCTCAGGAGAAAATAAGAAAACCTTGAAGGGAAAAATTTGTACTGGAAGTTCATCGCTACCGCTAATAGCGACGGACTTAGGAAGTCGGATGGTTAGCGGCCATCCTGATTTTTGCTATCAACCAAATCAGTATGAGGAAATTCCGGACAAGGAAAGGAAGGCTGCAGCTTCCAATTGTATACAGAAGGAACAAATGAAGAAAAATACGTTCTCAAGCAAAAGAGAAGTATACAGAGAAAAGCCTGAAAGAAGAGAAAACTCTAGCAATGAAAATTCGTTGGCAGAAACGCCAGAAGGTACGGCACCTAACGAAACGATAGAATGCGTTAGGGTGCAATTACAAGGCAGTGTACGTCTGCCGCCCAGAAGTCAAATAAATTGCAAAGGATCCCTTAGTAAAAATAGTGGCTTACAAGCTCCAACTATTGTGATCGAACAAAATAATCCAGGAAATACCCAGAAAATTTCAAGAGTGCAAATCCACAACGAAGGTAGTCCGATGACTAGCGTAATATGGACGCGTGAAGATATAAAAAGGAAACAACGAGAAGACGAAAAGTTGCAGAATATAATTAGGGCATTACCTGACGATACAGGATTTTATTATTTAGATAGGGACGATATCCTTTACGCTACACGTAAAGAACCTGAACGATACGATAAAATAGTAGCTCCTAAAGGTATGATTCCTGAAATACTGAATTTATATCATGACTCTCCAATGACGTGCCATGGAGGCCAAAAGAAAACCTTAGACCTAATAAAAAGAGATTTTATTTGGGAAGGAATGACTAGCGATGTAAAGCGTTATTGTCAACAGTGTCATTCTTGCAGTATAAATAAAAATACATACCAGCCACCGGCCCAATTACAGAAATTACCGGTTCCCCATTTAGTTTTTGGGAGAATAAGTATCGATATCGTTGGCCCATTAAACAGGACGAGGACTGGAAATAAATATATTCTTACATGCATCGATTACTTGACAAGATTCGCGGAAGCTATACCTTTACCTGATATAACCGCCAGGACCGTAGCCAAAGCTTTTGTTGAAAATATAATTACTAGATACGGCGTTCCCAGGCAGTTGTTAACAGACCGAGGCCAGCAGTTTATT
Organism: Polydrusus cervinus; assembly: GCA_935413205.1. Taxonomy (NCBI): domain Eukaryota; kingdom Metazoa; phylum Arthropoda; class Insecta; order Coleoptera; family Curculionidae; genus Polydrusus; species Polydrusus cervinus. Next base: position 54,348,102 of record OW284514.1, read on the forward strand.
GGAGGCCTATTCACGGAAATATGCAAAATTCTACAAATTGATAAACTGCAAACTACCCCTTATCACGCAGCATGCAATGGTATGTTAGAACGTGCACATGGAAGTTTAAAAGGTATGATAAAGCATTACGTAACTAACGCTAATGACTCTTGGGACGATTTTCTACCATTGGCTCTTATGGCTTATCGCAATAATATTCACGATTCTACCAAGGAGAGCCCATTTTTCCTTATGTTCGGTAGGGACATGGAGCTACCACAACATTTAAGTATTAAACCTAGGGAATGCAAGTACGACCTCGATGAAAATTACGCCATTGAAATGCTGCAACGCATGAAATATGCATTGAATCAGGCAAAAGAAAAATTAGAAAACTCTGCTGAATTACAGTGCAAAAGGTACAACGTGAAGGCCAAAAATAAAACTTTTAAGGAGGGCGACCGAGTTTACCTTTATACTCCTGCAATACCTGGAAAATCTACGTTAGCTAGGAAATTCCAACCTAAGTACTCAGGACCGTACCGAATAATTGAAGTTAAGGGCCCAGTAACGTATAAAATTAAAGAAGTCAACGGGCGAAAGGAACAAATAGTGCACGCAAATCGCTTGAAAACATGCCACGGCCCGGAAACCCATCAGAGAGAGGAAATTTTGCAGGAAAATAGAGAAGAAGACACTTCCCAACCAAAGGACGAGATGGGAGAGGCGGAAACAACCCCTATGATGTATTATGTTCCAGACCCGGAACCAGCCGTCGAAGAAGCCCTGTCAGAAGACGAAATTGATTTACACGAGGAAGATTTTTATGACGCCGAATTAGAGAGAACCATGGATCAAATGGAAAATGATGTACCTCCTACGGACTCGGAATCAGAAAGCGAATTAGACGAAAATATTACTTACCCAGTCCTTGAACCACTTGATAATATTCAAGAAGACCCAGCACGAGTAACTACCCGTAGCGGCCGCACTGTGCGCAAGCCCAATTTTTATGGAGACTACGAATCTTAAGAAAACTTTTATGTTCATATTTATACACTAATAGGCTAGTAAATTAGAAATAAGATGAATTTTAAGAGTATATAAATAATTAAAGTAGCAAAAAAAAAATCGTCGCGGGAACCGTTTTTCCTGAATACACGAGTTAAAACGATATACGCGCGTTTTAAACACCGCATCTTTAGGACGACTAACATTTTAAGTTATTAAAATTAAGGGAGACGACGGTCGTACCCGTGGACGCGACGGCGCCCCGCCAGGAGTCTCCAGACGAGAGGGTGAAAGGAACACTGAACCCAGAAAAGCGAAACAGTGCCGCGCTGACGATACGAAACTTAGTATTATTTAAATATTAAATAATAAAACTTTATTTTTATGGATATATGTACCGAGGATATTTAGTTTAATAAATATTTATAAAAAAAAAAAGAAGGGGGAAAATAGCGAAACGCGCGCCTCAAATCGCAGAGCACTATAAACTAAAGACGGTCAGTCTCAACGTCAAAATAATGTTAAGAGCTTATTCCCTGCTCTTGATCCCGTTCCTGCCGCCTGCAATGAATACCCAGATGACCAGACCAACAGCAAAGCCAGTGAAGGACTTCCGTCAACAAATCACCATAGACCACTACCTGCGGACAACGTAACATCCGAAGGGTCTCCAAAAGAGGCTATGATAGTGAAGTTAAAACCTAAGGAGGGTGCGGAAAATCCTTAGACCGTGAGTGCGTGAGTGACCAATTAACGCGAATTTATGTACGTTATTTTCGTTTTAAGATAAGCATTTCACTAGTATACTAAGGATCATTTGTAATGAAAGGAAGCCAAGCAATTAGTTGGTCAATTTAAATTATAATATTAACTTGATATTTCAATAGAAATTTTCTTTTGTAAAAATTATTATACACTTGGCTATTTTCAATAGGTATGTAGTATTGTATTTTGTAAATTTGTTTACCCGAGTTCCATACTAGTCACACATTCCTTTTATTATATATACCTAGATTCGATGGTATGCTATATACACGGGAACTATATTTGTAATAATAATCTGATTTCTCTTGTATTGAACTAAACTGCTTACTAGTATTTAAATCGGAGTAATAATATCTTGGTTCGAATCAAATATAAGGAAAATTTTACTTGCGACCAAAAACAAAATTAGTTGTTACTATTTTGTTTTTTTCGAGGGGTAGGACGATTGTCGAGAATTGAAAATCCTCTTATTTTGTTATTTTTATTATTATTATTTTTCTCCTAAAGAAATATGGATTAAAAAATGTTAAACAAATATTTTAAAGCGGTAGACAGGAAGGTGAAAATTCTGTCGACGATCGCCTGCCCGATTAATACTAGTTAGCTGCATCTTTTCTATCGGTGGGCGTTAACCTTTTAAAATAAGGTGGTTTTCAAGATTAAGAGCACAAAAAACAGGCGTCTCTAGACGTTCTCGCGCAACGCTAACTGAAAGAATTAAAAGCTTTTCTTTACAAATTTTTATGGTAATTAACGTTAAAAGCTTTTAGGTAATAAAATGTTATTACAAAAAGCACTTTAGCAGCATCCGGCACAATATGGCCGCTTGACCACTGCCCGAAGGTTCTGCGGGAACCCAATAGAATACATTACCGATGATTTTTGTAGACTCCCACAATGACCAAGAGGGTGGGTCTTGACCACTACTCTATTTGCAAAAATCAATAAAAAAACGCTCCTATTGCTAAAAAAGTCAGTTCCTGGAGTTCTTGGTAGTTCTCACCTAGAAGTTCTCTGACCACTCCGAACGGTCATTCAGACAAATCTCCAGGGCTAGCCACTATGCCCGAAATTAAGTACGCGAGTCGTGAAAAAGTATCTAAATTCTAATAAAAGTAAAGTTGCTAAATTCTGAAATACTTAACATTCAGAGATACAGTGTTCTCATTATCGAAAACTAGTGCTCAGCGAATACCAGTGAAAATTGTTTTTACCCTAAAGCCCGAACAATGGAAAAGATGCGGACAATTTTAGTTGTACTATGTAAGTTTCCAACTTGTAGAACATTTAGACTCTGTAAGCAAGTGTAAGATAAGGACGGGCGAATATATGCGAAAAGTTCTCCATATTATAAAAGTTAAATATGCTAATGTACGCAGTTCATACAGATGAAGCTATGAAGAGTTGTATTCGTAAAGGGGATTAGGCTATGTATTATTTATCTATGTAGTCGCGAGTTAACATAACGGGGCACAAGACTTTGTAGATATGAAAGAACAATAGTGACATTAATTTAACTTAGGCAACGCGCCAGTAAGTAAAGGACAGTACGCAGTACATGTATAGACATTTAAGAAACATGAAAATTTGAACTTAACATTAGAATGGAATTCAATGAACTTCACCGCTTAATTATATAACTAGTGATTATGATTTAGTAACAATAAACGTATTTATAAATGATCCGTGGGTTATTATTTTCTTCGGCCATACAGCAGATTATTAAGAATAAAATTCTCAGGCAAAATATTTAAAACCCTAAAAATCGAACCCTCACTTCTAATCTGTCGCAGCCACTTCGCTCCCTTTCAATTAAAATCTAAGATAACATTCCAGACCTAGAACACCTGAAAACATGTCTGTGAATATGCTAAAATCTTTATTAACCAGTGGCGGCGCGACAAAATTACTACGTGTAGCGCAAAGCTGGGAAATCTGGCAACTAAGCCGACATCATAATCCAATTCCGCATGCTCCAAAATCCCTACATACCAAATTTTGTAGGCGCAACTTCCACCCTGTAGTTTTAGTTCTATTAAAGAACACAGTAGGTATGTACAGGGACATTATTTTAAATGTCTCACCCGATTGGCGACTTTGCTATCGACCACAATAAAAAAACAATTATGTATTCCCTAACAGCTTTTAGTGAAGAAGCCAAATTTGATGTCAAAAAAAATCTATGTTTACAAATTTGACAGATACGACGCCATATTGGATTTTCTTAAATGGCAACCCTACCTTATAGTAAGCCAGCTGCATTCGCCTATTTGTTCCAACATTAAAAATGTATAATTGTAAATATTTATTTTCAGCCGTTCCGGAGATACGAGGCTTCGAAGTTGGTGATTTTGTTATCATCGAATTAACAGAAGCTTTGAGATTAGAAACTCAATTTTTTTTGGAGATACGCAATTTTTTATAACGGAGCCACCCATGCTATTGTCAAATATATCAGATGTCAGAAAATGACAGTTACGACGCCATTTTGAATTTTTTTAAATGGCAACCCGCATTTATAACTACACCAATGTATTGCATTTCGTGATCCGATTTCAAAAATATATAGTTGTCGATATTTATTTCCAACCCTTAAGGAAATACGACCGTATCAAAAACTGCATCGTACGATTATGTGTTTTAAGTATCTCGCCCCATTAAAAAATAGAAGCTTTGTGATTAAAAAATATATACACTCTACTTTGTTTTAAAGAACTTCAACAAACTCGGTAATGATTAATGATAGCTCTTAATTGTCACTTTATTAAAATGTCTAAGATGTCTATAAATATGGGTTGCCATTTGAAAAAATTCAAAATGGCGTCGTAACTATCATTTTCTGACATCTGATATATTTGACAATAGCATGGGTGGCTCCGTTATAAAAAATTACGTATCTCCAGAAAAAATTGAGTTTCTAATCTCAAAGCTTCTGTTAATTCGATGATAACAAAATCACCAACTTCGAAGCCTCGTATCTCCGGAACGGCTGAAAATAAATATTTACAATTATACATTTTTAATGTTGGAACAAATAGGCGAATGCAGCTGGCTTACTATAAGGTAGGGTTGCCGTTTAAGAAAATCCAATATGGCGTCGTATCTGTCAAATTTAGTAAACATAGATTTTTTTTGACATCAAATTTGGCTTCTTCACTAAAAGCTGTTAGGGAATACATAATTGTTTTTTTATTGTGGTCGATAGCAAAGTCGCCAATCGGGTGAGACACTTAAAATAATGTCCCTGTACTAAAATACGTTTTTCTTTATAAATTTGAAGAAAAACCAAAAGAGAACCATTTAGTGAATACGGCTGTACCTACTACTTTTACTATTACCAGATAAAACATTAAAAAAAATTGTCCTAATAATTTATGCAAATGAATAAATTTTTAAATATCCATTTTAACAAACTATAAGGTAGTTTCAGTCGATATAATGATTTTTTAAATCTTAATATGATTAACTTACTAATAAAATACAGCCATATAGTATAGTAATACTGAGGTAATAATATGTGAAATATTTGCTTTTGCTAGCCAAATATAATATGTCATACCCAACAAACAAGAAATAAGTAGCGGTCACAAAAATAATTAATAAAATATAGTTTCCTACGAGATCGCTCAATAACTCTACAGAGTTGGTAACGCCCAGATATACTTTTTTAGATTGTATTATTAACTTTCCATATTCATCATTATAGCAATTGCTAAGAAGTATTTGGTTGATATCTTCTAATTTACGTTTAAAATACAATGCCATTCCTCCAATCCAGTAAATATTTAAAGTTGCCTGATAAGTAAACATTATATTTGTTCCATTATATACAATATATCTCTGTAATTCTTCGTTAAAGAAATGTACCATCAGTTCGTAAGAATTTTTCAGGAGAACCATCACAATTATTGTAATAAAAATAAATTTTCTGTTGAAAAAGAAGCACACTCTTTGCAGACGATTTGGGCAATTTGCACTTAAAACTTGCTCCACTTTAAGAACTTCTTTAAAAAAATGTTCCCAAGTTTTTTTTTGTGAATCGAGAATATTAATTAAAAGACTTACACAACATAAAAAGTAATTGATGGAAAATATTAAATTAAATATGGTTAGGTTTACTTCTAACCAAATTCTTTTAATCGCTATTGCACTTAAAACGCATTCCCCGACCAGTGTAATCAAATTCAGGCTTATAAAGCAATAGTTAGAATCCAGGCTTTTTGTTTTGAAGTTAAAGTTTGGTGTGGCTAATATAAATCTCAGATATGTAAAAATTGGCGAAAGAAATTGTATTTGATCTCCATTGGTTGGTTGAAACATTATTTTTTTGAAGTTAAAACGCATTTTGTGTGATATTTTAATGTGTATTATTTTATCTGTTGTTAAGCGAATGCCTACTTAATTAGGATAAGCAGCATTGATCGGTAGGTAATTCAACAAAAATAATAATTATCTGTTAAATGGCGTTCGTGTCGTTTCTTTATTTTTTTTTCCATTTGCGTCATTAGGGTAATTGATTGTGTTCTCCTTTGGCAGTAATAATTATTATAAAGGTCAAGCAAAACAACGATAATTTAGTATTTTTTCCAGACAAACATTTTAAAACTAAAAACACTTTTTAACGTAACTAACATAAAATTGAGTAGTTATATGACCGAAGTTGGTTGAGATAATCTCAGGGTCTCGGTAGCGCAATTAGTAGAGCGATCGACATGTAATCAAGAGGTTCTGGGTTCAGTTCCCAGCGGAGGCATAAAACTTTTTCAATTTTAAAAACTTAGTCTGCACACCGCTAAACGTTAAATATAACGCGTCAATTCCACTACACCGTATATACATAAAACCCACCGTTAACATCTTAGGGTCCATATTTTTTTAGGGAGTTTAAAAATAGTATATTACATAGCAAGTGATACTTTTTAAAGAAGGAGTTTTAGAATAATCACTTTCACACGAGTAATCTACACACTATTTTTCCTACGGGTACAAAAAATTATTAAAAAAGCCTGTGATTTGTAAAAAAAATATTTCAACGCTAGTGTTGAAAAATATATACCAACACTAGTGTTGAAATTAGCATACTTAGGATTATGTCCCACTTAATATATAGTTTCATAGTTTGTCAATAGGTTTTTTCTTTATTTGTAGTTTAACGTTTTTATTATTTCATATTTTATAAGTATATCATATGAAGAAAAAATCCTGAATTGACTTCTAGATTAACCAGAATGAAAATTTTTAAATTTAATGAAGGAAAGATGCATTAAATATAAATTTAAAAAATTCACCCAATAAGAAAGATTTTAATTCAAAATAATTCTATAAATTATTTAATGTTTTTATAAAAAAAAGTCAAATACTCCTGATGGGATTTGAACCTGTGACCTTGCGATATATAGGCTAGAGCTCTATTCTCTACCGATAAACATTTGTTGTTTAATACATGACATTTTCTTCAGCACGATTTGTTTTTTCGGGTAATAGATTTTCCAGTATATTATTAACATTTTTTATAATTTCAGATAATGCATTTTCACACTCTAATTCTAAATCACTCGACAAATACATGATAAATAAGTTAAACACTTTACAATTACTGCTTTCTAAAATTTGTTCTTTTTAATAAATAGGGGTGATCTGTCAAATTGGCACCATATGTTTAAATTAATTTAACACTAGTGTTGAAATATTTTTTTTCAACACACGTGTGATATACGGCGCTTTCTAGCCAAATTAATCGTGCTTTTTTTAAATTTTCATAGGTGGTGGTAGGAAAATGTTTTTCGTATCTCCAAAGATAGACAACTAGTGATCCCAGAGATTGATGATGGCCAAATTTTATTTTAGAATAGAAATATCATCAAAAAATTTAAGTTCTAAGTCTCCACACCCTTAAAGCTGGTTAGTTTTCCACCAAAGTAAACTCCCTTTTTATTTTTAGCTCGATAAAGGACAACATCCTCTACGGTGCCGACGATCCAGAGAAAATAACGGAAGAGGATTTTTTAAAAGTGGCCAAAGAAGCGAACGTGTACGAATTCGTCAAACAGTTGCCTGACGGGTTCGACACTGTGGTGGGCGAGAGAGGCGTTATGCTCAGCGGAGGACAAAAGCAGAGGGTCGCTATTGCACGGGCCCTTATCAAGGACCCGAAGATTTTGTTGCTCGATGAAGCTACCAGGTAAGTTGATACTTATAAATCTCTTTCAGAAATTGCTGAACTTAAAAAGAAAAAAACATTTCAACAAAAAGGTATATAATACAAAGTGCTACACAATTAACTATTCATTTAATTAATATACTTATTAACACTAAAAATACAGAAATTACGATACAAATACAACGTTTAGTCATTGAACACATCGTTGTGGCATACTTAAAGTTAATTTTTTTATAAAATCATGGTCAATATTTTGCCATATTTGATCCAGCGCCACATATATACATACACTATATTGCTAATACCATAATTCAATGACCCCACTGTAGGCAGATGATCAGGGTCCGTTGATTTTGCGCAGCTCGGAAATTTGCTTCTTGATGTAAACATTTGACAGGACCAACTTTCAAAATATTTTTACAAACTTTTATTTAAATTCACCCGTTAGTTCGGGTGTATACAGGTTATGGTCAAATAAAACTAAGTAATATTTTACATACTCAAAATACCTTATTCCTGGTATTGAACCGCGATTCGTGCACAAAAGGATCACGCACTTTTTTCTACCCATCTTGAGACACAAGTCTCTAACAATAACAAAATGTCTGGTAAAGTTTTATATCTAAATTCCCACCAAAAACTTAAAAATAATATCCGCAATCACACACGGAACATCCGAACGAATACAACGTAAAAAAAGATGGAAACGACTAACAATTTACAAACTAACAAAAAAAAATGTCTTAAGTAAAATTTTATAAATATTAACACCCAAAACTTGGAAATTATAACCACACACGAAGGAACGAAACAAAAGATGGCGACGAATAAGAACACAAACAACGGAGAGCCGGTTCTGTTTACGTTCTGTTAGATATCGTGTCAGTTGCCATATAGTGTATACGTGTCCAGCTCTAGTTTTAATTGTAAAAGATTTTGCGGCTAATTGACTTACACACGGACTTGTCTTTTCACATGCTCAATGGTGTTTAGGTTAGGGCTTTAAGCTTCATTACAGAAATTCCAGTGTCAGTTAAATACTTTTGGACAATTCTGCCGGTACGTGTGTTATCATTATACAAATAAAATGTTAACCTATTGCTGGAGCAAAAGGTATTACGTACGTTAAACGGGCAGTAGAGTTTTGGACTTGCATTGTCTTTATTTGTTTTGAATCACTACGTTTCAGCTGGTATGTATCTCCAGTAGTCTTCATTGTTCACCTGAATTATATGCTCGTGCCACTCAGATCATATTGCCATCTCTTCAAATATAGTCAGAACAAGTTCACCTTCCTTAGTAAACACGGTCACTTTGTAGAAATAACTACGTAGGTGTTATATTGACACATAAACGATAGGGATACACGTAGGTCCTAACTTGAGTAAATAGTCTGGAGGTCTGACGTCACTAGCTTCAATCCCGCCTATAAGAAGTCCCACCGGGCTGGTTTTAACAGATGCATGATACTATTACATACTAAGAAGATAAAACCACTTGCTTGTCGGTATGGATAAGCCCAAGAGCCATCGCGCGTTCGATGTTTGATCGACCGGCCAGACCATCGAGATAGAATAAACAAGGAGGCGACATCACGTGACTAAAAGTGACCCTACCTGCGCCATATTGGTATGACACTCATGTCATTCGTGTAATCAGCTGTTCGATCTATCATAATCGAGGTGGTTTTAGATTTTATGAGACGTTTTTTCATTTTTGTGTAAAACTGTTGCTACTGTGTGATAGATATTAATTATTTCTTGTACGGTGCGAAGTTGTTCCAGCAGAAATGCTGTGGATAAGAAGAAAACGGCAGAAATTACGTTTCATAGGTTAGTATAAATAAAGGGCAGGTCCGTATTTATAAACTTTGAGTGAACAATACATCTTCAGTTCAGTTAATTCAGCTTTGGACTTTTTAGGACGAGCTGCTTAACTGCAATTTCAGCATTTGTTTATTATTACAGGTCATTATTTTCTATGTGCGTAATAAACACAACTTGTATGTTGGGTTCCACAAAGATTTTTAACAATAATTAACCAACCAGCAACATTGACTGTGACATAAATAACATTGGCAGGCATTATTTACTTACAATCGAACTTGCAAGATTTATAAATAAAAATGTAGGCAACCGGGCCAGTATGCCACTACTCGTCTTCGTCTGACAAGCCACATGGTTCCTAAAAAAGTGTAACAAAAAATTTCATTTTTGCTGCTGTCGCATGTAAGTCAAATTTTATGGGTTAAAGTTTATTTATAAAAACATTTACAACTTCTGAATAAAATAATTTTTTATGTCACCTATCAATTAAATTAATGAGCACAAAATTTTTCTAGCTACTAACAAGTACACGATATACAAACATGTGTATATATAATACCATTATCCGTTATTTCCATTACAAAGTTGTTTATTGCTTAATGAAATTATATTATTTTAGTTGACCCAAGCATTTTTAGAATTGTTCAAAATAAATTTTATCGGGCCCTTATGAATCGGCCATATTGCATTGCATATTAGCCCCACCCCCGGGTACCGGTTTTCGCAGACAAAATTAAATGGTAATAGCGCCTCCTTGTTTATTCTATCTCGATGGACCAGGCCGTGCAAATCAGAACCCGCCGTGACGTGAATCGACGCGTGGGTTTATCTTTAGTAATAGTATGATAGTTAACGAACCTGGCGTAATAACAACCTTTTTTTTAGCGCCTTAGATGCTCAGTCAGAAAGACTTGTACAAGAAGCCTTAGAAAGGATAATGAAAGGCCGCACTGTTCTTACCATAGCCCATAGGTTATCCACCATTCAAAACGCGGATACCATAGCGGTATTAAAGGATGGACAAATCGTTGAACAGGGTAACTACCAAGAACTACTTAAAATTGAAAATGGTGCCTTTAGGGAACTAATGAAACACCAAGCGTTTCAGAGTTAGCTAGAGTAGGACTATAATAAATTATTAACGGTAAATGAACTACATATTTACAAATATTTTCCTATTTAACTTGTTTTTTTTTTGTTTATGTATACATTTTTGAATAGAATAAGAGAATTTTAATTACATTGTAAATAAAAGTACCTACTTGGTTACATGCAAATATATGTATAGCGAAAAAAGAGAATTACAATGTTTTACAAATAACACAACAATATCATTCAAAAACTTATAAAACAACAGAACTGAATTGTATGTTAATAAATTTTTAAAATATTCAATTTTAGAAATAAATGCTTGCAAAAAAAAATTCGGAAAAAAATTTCGAAATTACAATTTTTTAGAAAGAAGAGTTTGGAAAGTGTATTGTATATACACGTTTGGCACAACAATACTTTTATGCATGTACGTAAATAAACATTCATTTTATAAGTAGTAGAAGTTTTGTGCCCGTAACAATAATCAAGGCAAAACATTACCGGCTAGGCGACAGTTTTGTGGATCTGTCTGTTGCCTAAAGTACACAGGGACGTCAAAGTAATGGGTTCCCTGAGGCCAGGTAGACAAAAAACGGACATTCCTTATTAGAACTCATCGAAAACCATAACCTGATGCTGCGAAGTCGCGTATTCTATACTTATCAAAAAATAAGTAGAAATCAAATGCAAAAGACAACTCCACTAGAAATGTGAACTAAGTAGTGAATAGTGTAAACAGTGTGCAATTTACAGATTCGAGATCCGGACCTTGCGCACCCTAGTGGGTACTTCGGTGCGATTTATTTCTAAATCTGAATTGCAGACCAACTGTAACATCTCGACGGATGCAATTCCGATAAGGAGGGGCATATTTCAGGGGAATTCGCTAAGCCCGCTTTGGTTCTGCTTAGCAATGAACCCTCTCTCACGAAGATTAAACTCTACAAATTACGGATTCGCCATTAGGAACAACAATACAGCAATCATCAGACTCAACCACCTACTATACATGGATGATTTAAAACTTATGGCAGCTACCAAGCAGCAACTAGATCAGATGCTCAAGATAGTAGAAGAATTCTCCACAGATATCCGAATGCAGTTTGGCTTGGATAAATGCCGAACATTAAATGTAGTAAAGGGAAAGATACAACAGGAAGCTTTTCAGATGCAAAATGGAGAATACATCGAGGCAATGCAAGAAGGAAACACCTACAAGTATTTAGGAATTAAAAAGTCGCAGAGGATAGACCAACAAAAGATGAAGGAAGAACTCACTACAGAGTTCGTAAAACGGGTAAGACAATTGCTCAAATCTGGACTTAACAGTAAAAACCTATTTAAAGCGATCAATACCTACGCTTGCTCCGTGCTTGGCTACACGTTTGGAATACTATCCTGGAGTCAAACTGATATCGACAAGCTACAGCGAAAGATTAGAACACTGCTGACAAAATAAGGAAAACACCACCCTAGAAGTTCCACCGAAAGGACTACGCTTCCAAGACAAGAGGGTGGTAGAGGATTGGCAGATATCGGTAAGCAATTAGACCAACAGATAGTAAATCTACGAAATTTCTTTTACAGAGGATCGGCCGACTCTGAACTACTGCAAGGAACCTATTATTTTGGCGTCCCTACGTACTTTAATGCATAAGACAGATACACTTTTATTCATTATATATTCAACAAAGACCGGAGATCATATTGTTGGATTTACACATACTAGAACGCCATCTATGGTAAAGGAATGCGAAGTCGCGCATTTTTATTTTTCCACTTCTGAAAATGATTCATTTTATTTACTTTTTGGCATTACAATTTGTTTTGCCAGACTCGTACACATTAACACTATTCACTAAAGGGTTCTAAACTTAAAACTGTACTAAATTGACAGTTATAGGTTTAAAATGACAAGTAGTGTTAGAATAAGTCCTGTATTGTAAATATTTAAAAAGAAAACTTTAAATTTATAAGGAAAAAGTATTTTAATACATACTGTGTCCTTTAATAGAACTAAAACTGTATTTGCAGCAACATCCTGGTTAAATTATTTATCGGTTAAACGATTTAATAGTAAAAAGATCAAATTAATATAAAAGCGTCAATGGCTTATTAAAATAATGCCACAAGGAAAATACAACTGGGAGACTATAAGTGGGTTGCAGAAATAAAAATCGTTCTCGATTAGTTTAATCGCGTATTAAACAGACAAAATTTAATCAGAGGCGGGCATCGCCTACTGCGTGTTTGCGCAAAACTGCCTTTGATTTTGCAAAAGTTGGCTGCTGTCAGATGCTAGTTCTTGTAAAATATAAGGTTATTTCGCACAAATACGAAGTTGTGTTGTCTTTTTAATACGTGGTTAAGCTAATCGAGAGCTATATTTCTTTATGTAATCCGCTGTATAAGATGTAAATATTTTGATGGTTTAAATTTAAAACCCTTATATACGGGGGTTAATCTTTACTTTAGTGCTTAGGTAATAAGATATAATGTGCCTGTAGTTTGTTACTTTTTAGGGGAACTTGTTGGTATTTCAGTTTTGACATATACATGAATTTATTTGACTGTACCTATGCTAAAAATATAAAGGTTATAAAATTATTTATAACCTATTAGGGAATCTAAACCACGTGATTCAATGTGGCGGTTGGATGGCAAAAAGCATTGAGTCACCCGTTAAATGCCACCAGCAATATTATTTTTATGGTCACGTGTACCAATTACAAAGCAGTATTTGCCATCCAGCCGCCATTTTGACACATTGTTAGATTGCCTAATTAGAGAGTTCAAATCACTTGATTCAATATGGCGGTTGGATGGCAAAAAGCATTGAGTCACCCGTTAAACTCCACCAGCAATATTATTTTTATGGTCACGTGTACCAATTACAAAGCAGTATTTGCCATCCAGCCGCCATTTTGACACATTGTTAGATTGCCTAATTAGAGAGTTCAAACCACTTGATTCAATATGGCGGTTGGATGGCAAAAAGCATCGAGTCACCCGTTAAATGCCACCAGCAATTTTATTTTTATGGTCACGTGCACCAATTACAAAGCAGTATTTGCCATCTTAGACACATCGTTGAATTGTCTAATTGTACCCAAGAATATTAAAAAAAATATAAGTAATAATGAACAGAAATTAAGAAAAAATCCCGCTAAATTTAATAAAAAATTTAAGCACATGACGGGAAAGGGATAGTAAATTTAAAACTTATTTTATCGCATAGAGCCAGAAAAAATACAATTTTCTGCCGTTTCAGTTTTTAAAATCTTAAATTATTTACTGGAAAAAATAATATTCTGCATAATAAAAATACTTGAAAACTTACACTTATGTCTGTTTGAAGATTGGAGACAATGATGTTTCTTGAATGATAGAAAAGTTTTGGACTTACATTGTCTTTATTTGTTTCACATTACAACCTCTCCAGTCGTGAATACTGTACAGTATTCACCTGAAGACGTCCGGAGATACTTACCAGTTGAAACGTGGTGATGTAAAACACATAAAGACATTGCAAGTCCAAAACTCTTCTATCACTTTTACTTATATCATAGCAAACCAGCCATTCCACAGAGGCTGATGAGCGCTCACTCCGAGTCATGTTTCCTATTACTAAGCTATTCTTTTCTAGTTAAGTTATCAAAACAAAGATAATAAATAACAATATAATCGGCCACTCGACTGCCAAATAAAAGAATTTCAGTTAATGGGATGATGAACCTTTGCTTGTTTTAAACCTTCTTTCGTGGCTCGGGGTCTTTTTAATTCTTTATAGAAAGGTTTTGTGACATTACAGGAAGAAGAATAAGATTTTCCCATTCGTCTTATATAAAATTATTAAACAATTATAAATCTTACAACTCAACCGGGTTTTGCGTGATCTTGTGCAATTTTGATTTACATCTATGATTACATAAATTAAAATGCGAGATGTATACAGAATTATACCGAAAATTGATATTTGTATCTATGAAATACACATATAAGACCGTTATTACTTAATTTTTTAAATTGTTAAATGTACTTGTTTATTTTTAAAAGTAGATAAATAAAACCCTTCTATTTCTAGATAGTTTGTTTATTTTGCTGTCTTAAGGCCTTAATTTTGTTATTATTTACAGTCAGTGTTTACAAAAGAAGAATCACGCACACACACGAACAAGTAGCATCTATTGTGAACATAGGACAGTATATTTATCCAATATAAAATAATATAAATTTTAATATTAAAATCTTGGAAAATGTTTAACATTATTTTCTAATTTGGTAGACATACAAAAATTTAGAATCTTCACTAAATTAATTACACATATAATACAAATTTAGTTAATTCTACATATTATAATACAAAGTTTCATAGGATACCATACTAAAAAGTTAACGACGATTTTCAGCACAGCTCAAAGTTTACAATAAATAAATTAACAGGGCGTTACAAAGGTTTTATTCTAAAATCTTGATTTTATTCTTAACTTAATCTTAGAACCTAAAATCCACTTAACTAAAAACAGCCAAAAGAAACCTTTAAAAATTAACTTAGCATTTCTGTGCGCCTAAAAACCCAAAATAAAACGAACTAGTATTATTTTTGTATAGCAAAGCGAAAAATAAAGTACACAAAATAAAATAGACATCTTCTGTCAGATAACTACATAAAATAACTTATGTATTTAAACTCATTTAAACACAACACATAAACATTTACCTGAAAGCAGAGATGAAAAAACACTATTTGACAACAATGTTTCCTTCATATACAGGAAAGTTCATTTTCGCCTTTAACTTAAGAATTAGATAAAAATTCGATATACAAAAGTTGTAGAGACCATTGAGGTGTACATTTTAAAATCATGATAGAGAATACGGGGTGACCCAAAAAAAACGTGGCGAATATAACTTGTTTTTTTTTTTAATGGAACACCCTATATGGATATGTATTGACGTTTAAAATATGGCATTTTCAAACTTTAACAGGCTGTAACATCGGAACGGTTTATCTTAAAGAAAAATGGTTTCACCTCCCTATCTTAGTTTCTATATCCAAACAAACCAACTTCCGATTTACCATGTTAAACCAAAAAAACGGTTTAACATGTTAAATAGGAAGTTGTAACTTCAATTTTTAGAATAAAAAATTAAAATAGGGAGGTGAAAACCATTTTTCTCTAAGATGAACCGTTCCAATGTTACAGCCTGTCAAAGTCTGAAAATGCCATATTTTAAACGTCAATATCTCAGAAACTATTTAATTTAGATATATAACATTTTATACAAAATAAGCGTAGAATTTAGTGAGGAATTAGAAAATAATACAATATATGGTGTTCCATTAAAAAAAAACCTTAGTTATATTCGCCACGTTTCTTTGGGCCACCCCGTATATGCCAATATAATTTGAAAATGTGTACCTCAATGATCTCTACAACTTTTGCATTTTGAATTTTTATTTAATTCTTAAGATAAAGGAGAAAATGAACTTTACTCTATCATTGACTCACCCTGTACAGAATGAATACTGAGATCATATAAGCGCAATCGCAATCAACAAATATTTAAACAAAAGTTAAATATTGGGTTGCAGAAAGATTCTAAACAATATATATGAGGCGTCCAGTTACAAAACTGTTTAAATCCATTTTATTTCAAAAATGAGATAGTGGTGGCGCTGTAGTTTAACTTCTTTATTTAATTTGGCCATGTATTTATCTTGTAGCAAAAGTTTCTAGATCCATTAATAATCCAATGCAAAAACCCGCTACGGCATCAAAACTCTTTTAATCCATCGTAAATATTGTTTCAAAACTCGTTCTATCCATTACTTACATATTGTATCAAAACTGCCTAAATCCAATCCCATATGATTACGCTTATACCGTGCGATATCAAAACTGTTTTCTTCCACAGCTATTTCGCGGTTCTAACTTGCTTTGTTTAGTAATTTGTTGACCGCCTTTCGCTGAGGTTCTAACCACAAAATATTGCTATAATTCAATAAAATTCATTTAAATTGATATATTTCCCGATTTTATTATACAAAAATGCGATAATATGGATGGCATTACTCTAAAGAAAAAACAGCTATCAGGACGAATGAAAAATGTACTTGTAAAAGGAGAAACGTTCTATAGAAATGACATAGGAGTGTACAAGTCTGTAGTAAAAAAGGGGAAAAGTCTTAGTTTTATTAGTCCAGAATTACCTCCAAAAGTATATCTTGTATAACAAGCCAAAGTTAAGGACGTGGAAAATCTGTTAAAGAAACATTTTGGGCAAGATTTCAAGGGCCTTCCCAATGTAGATTTAACCTTCTATAAAAATGTTATTGATAACTTGAATGTTACTGACCAACATAACATTGAAAATGAAGTTGAAGCAGAACCTGCGCCTGAGTATACCGAAGAAGACGATGGCTTGAGAATCTAGGTTTTAATATTGTGGTACCTATTGTAAGATAAATAATAAAAAATTCTAAAATACAACTTTCTCTACATTTACTTTTCCAAAACTTTCTTAATCCAATAACAACTGTTTCATAACTTTTTAAATCCACTATTTGGCAACAAAACTGTTTTAATCCAATTTATTTTTTTAATTGACGGATTTATGTTAATTGTAATACATTTAAAATATATAAAAACCTGTTTTAGAACATACTCTGCTTACGGGAAACTAAATATGGAAAGTTAAATTTGAGGCTAAACTAAATTATAAGTTTTAGATCTTTCCTGAAAAAACTTGGTGTCTGGATTCAAAGAGTTTTGTAACTGGACGCCTCATATTAACTAACCAAATTACTTCGACATTATTGGCACTAATAGCTTGATTCTATATCCAGTCAACTTTGCGTATAAGTAAATCTCTTCTGCCATTATAATAAAAGATGTCTGGTCAGTTGTTTATAACATGTTTCTGCAACCCGACATTATTCTTTTGTATCATTTTCAACAGACAAGATTCATAAGATCTGTGTGAATATTACATTTATAGAATGTTAGGGTGCACACAGATTTTTAACTAGAATTAGCTAACCAGCAAATTTGACTGTGACATAAATGACATTGACAGGCTCACAATCAAAGGTAACTGATTAGTAAATTAAAATTAAGGTAACCGAGCCAGTACGCTTGTGAGAAAATTATTTCTGCCAATGTCATGTCAAACTTTCTGGTTAGTTAATTATTATTATTGTTGTGCAACCCGACAAGTGTTTTGCCGCCTTTTTAATAAAATACCGCATTACCTTAAATTTTAGGCGTGTTAAGGGGCTATTTACCGTTTAATTTTATGATCAGTAGTAGTTAGTTCCTTTTTATTCAAAAAGCGGCAAGATGCCGGTCTTTCAAACTCCATTATCTATAGTTTTAAAAAAAAATTCATTTATCAATTAATAAAAGCAAAAAACGAAACTGTCAAATTTACATGTATTCTTTTGTCTTTAAATCTAAACTTTTTAAACTTGAAACTGTAGGTAATTGTTTCCCATAGACGGGTATTTGGCCGATTTTCAAAAAGTAGATAACGAAATATAGAACCAAAAAAACGAAATATAGTTAAGTTGCATGAGCTGAGCTACATTTTTAGTGAAACGGAATTTCCATTGCGCAAGAAATATAAATAACTAAAGTGTATTTATTTTAAATTGTAAAAACACTAAAAAATAACCTAACCACGAAATGCTCGATGCTATCGGTACTGGACTGCATTTAGCTTTCGCATTTGAATAAACATGGGTATCGATTATATTGTAGCATTATTTTACACAACGTACTGTACCTTTTCCCTAAAACTCATTTAGATTTAGTGCTTGTCTTGCCGTGTCTTGTTTAAAATCGTGTAGCCGTATAAGTATTATACACTTTTGAATACGCTGTTCAGGTTGAATGTCCACGTTTATGTTTTCATTTCCCGCAAGTTGAAAATAAAAAAACTATACTTACTGAATGAACTGATTAAAACATGGTAAAACAAAGTAGTTATTTTTATATTTTGCACAATAAAAAAATTAATTGCCGAGTGTGTCAGTAGTCCAACTCTTAATAAGCTGTTTATTTTCATTCTTTTTATATGCGTTCACTCTGGGCCAAATGGAACTTTCACATTTTTAAATAATAATGACTACCTACCAAAAAAACGTATTTAAAACCTGTTCTTGCATTGCAAGTTAAATGCAGCTTCTTAAAAAATACCCTGTCAGTATGACTGTCTAAAAATTTTTAACCAAAATTGTATATGCTATTAGCCTACTTGACTTTTAAAAATAAATTAAATAAATGACAGATAAAAAATCATAAATGAATAAAAATGTAATCTGGTTTGCAATGTATGCTTGTTTTGTAATTAGAACTACACCTAAAAAAAAATCTTATGGCTACTTAACAAATGACCATCAGTCTTTTTAGGGTGTAGCCAAATATTGTGTTATTATTTAAGAGAATGAAAGGATTCCTTAATATACATTCTTAACAAATACTGTAAGCTGTTGGATCATGGATGTTAACAAGAGTACTCAGGTTCTTAATGATTAAGCAGCATGCATGCTACTGAACAACTAAAAAACAATGTTTTTCATTTAGGAGGAAAATGTATGTTAAAACACAACAACCTGTATGACATCCTTAAACATCCTGAATCTCTAAATGCAGGTAAAAGTTTTGTTTAATTATAGAAATAAGAAATTGCATCACATATTTAAAAACAACCTGTATAGATAAAGTACTCAATGCCTTCATCCTCTACCTAGCAACCACCATTACATATTTATTTTTTTCATAATAAATTTGTAAATTATTTATCACAAAGGCAATTAATACCATAGATATGTACCATGTTACCGCATGTAGCCAGGATCAATACCCTGCAGGGGTCTTCTAAAGAGTAAAACATGAGGCTCTGGGCTATGAAGCATATAATGTACCCAATTTGGACTTTGTTGAACACCTAGAACAACATTTAACAAACAAATCAAAAAAAGCTTTAAGTATTGTCTAAAATAAAGTCTCCTTACAAAGCAAAAAAAAAGTTTAACAATAAACAATACAGTCTTACTCTTATATTCTAAAATACAAAAAAAATGAAAATAGAGACTACAATAACAATTTAAGGAACATCACAACTTACCTAAATTTCTCCATTCTGTTTCGGTCATTAAATGTGGTCGTGGCACTAATTTGGCTAAGTCAGGGGGTAAAATAACATGTCTATACTCATAGTGTTCGTCACAATACTTTTCAGAATATTGAATGTTTTCTACTGGCATCTGAAATTCAGAAAGATTATCAAAGAAATATTCTTTAGTGCAGAAATGTTGTGGGTAGTATTACATTATATTGAATTTACTGCAGAGCCAAATCATTTACGAAGGTAGGTACTAGATAGACAGATAATAAAATACTACATTGTGTAAATATACACAGTAGGGGTTGGGACAGCCAAATGGATTTATCATACCTATATCTAAATCTTCAATATTACAAAGTTTTCTGACAAACTTGAACAAATAATGTGATCCCAACCAAATGTCAGTCTAGTTTTTAAGGTTCTCTATAAGTGTGATACTGTAGTCATAGAATATATGGTAGGATTAATATACCCCATTAACCTTAAGTCTGCTGACTAGAGTGGCCAGAATTGGAGGTTTTGGCCAGAATAATTTAATTGATTGTGAGGTTTTTTTTTAAATAACATTTAATTTTACTTGCTCTCACGGTTCACAATTTAAAAGATCCGAATTAATTAGTTTTTAAGAGATAAACTCACGATGGTACTTACATTACAGTTTACCGAGGTAATCTAGAGACTTGGCTTAAGATTCAAATCTTAACTCAACTATTGAGTAAAAAAAGGTATTGTTAAACATGAAAGGGGCTCCTAGCGTGAAAAGATTAAATTTTCTTCCCTAATAGAAATTTTCGATTAAAACTTTAAATTTTCCGCCACGATGTTAAGGTTAGGTTCACCCACGGGTTCACCACTCTTCGTTTTTTTTTGGGATGGCAGCTCTAATATTAGTGCAACATTTTTACACAAAGTAAACTTTGTTTGCAAAGGCGTATTTGGTTTGCTACATCGCTAAAATTGTCAAATAATCGCCGAGACGTCTATCGCCGACAAAACTAACTAATTTATTTATATATATGAGCACTGACCTAATAGATGGCACTACTTAACTGCATTTGTGTGACTTACGTGAACTTACGGTTACGGCAACTAAAAATACATTTGTTTTAAAACAAACATGGCGGTAAATGAAAATGTAGATTCGGTAGTGATAAAATTTAAACAAGAAGAAATGTATTTTCCACTAATAATTAATTTATTTATGGCCATTATGTGCTATGTAGTGACTGTAAGATTAATTCCAAAGCTAAAAGAAAAGTTTATAAGGGCAAATTTATTTGGAATCGATATGAGCAAAACTACAAGTGATAAAGTGTAAGGTTAAGTTTTTATCTTAGAAATTATTTCTAAAATTTTTAATATTTTTAGTCCAGAATCTTTAGGAGTAGTCACAGGATGTACATTTTTAATTACCATGTTTTTATTTATACCCGTTCCTTTTGGAAGTAACCTTTTGGAGAAGAGTACTTTTCCTCAAGACGAGGTAAGTCTATGGCCTTACTTACATTGTCACAAAAAATATTATTAGTACTATATACTACTCTACTGATACCAGTTGGTTTAATTTAATATTCTATAGTATATGATTATCATTCATAAAAACCAGGAAATTAGTCAGACAGCAAAAATAGCCAAATGTATCTTAACACATTCTTAAGATAGAAATTTCACAATTTCCCATTTTTTTAGTTTGTTAAATTAATAGCAGCCCTCCTTTCCATTTGCTGCATGTTGCTGTTGGGCTTTGCAGATGATGTACTGGATGTCCCATGGAGGCAAAAATTACTGTTACCGACCATAGCTTCATTACCCCTTTTAATGGTATACTATGTTAGTTTTAACACAACTACAATAATAGTACCTAAACCTTTACGAGAATGGATTGGATTAAGTGTTGATATTGGCCTTATTTATTATTTATATATGGGAATGTTGGCAGTGTTTTGTACAAATGCAATTAATATTTTGGGTAAGTACCTAAAATAAATATAGCAAAACAAGGCAAGGAAGGCAAAGTAAAATAAAAAATAATATAAGTTGTTCTGTCTTAAAAAAAAGGTTTGTTGTGTTCCAGCTTCTTGGCATATATTTGGTGGCTTTAAGGCAACTCTAATAGTTTTGCAAAAGTTAATTCACTTTCACCAGTTTAAATAACATGGAAATTCAACTTTTTATATTAATTTTTTTCATTACCAACAAACATTTTGCTATTTATGTTATTTTCTTGTATACAATCTATATTATACTATTATTCTGTAGCAAATTTGTTATCTTAGAGCCTGTAATTAAAGCAAAATTTAAAAACTGGATTGATATATTTATTTCTTGTTTTTTAGCTGGTGTAAATGGCTTGGAGGTAGGACAAAGTGTTGTTATTGCTATTTCAATAGCAATTTTTAATGTTATTGAATTATCTGGATCGTTATGGAAGGCCCACCAGTTTAGTTTGTATTTCATGCTTCCATACATTGGATCTTCACTAGCATTGCTTAAACATAATTGGTAAGTAACAAAAATATTCTGTAGTTGTTGAGTTGCATAATTTACATTTTAAGCTTACTGTCCTATTTCTCCTTACTTTTTAAACCTAGTATTGGTAAAAGTACAAATTGAATTGTAAAGAATGATGTACTAAGGCATTAACAACTATATTAATACATTATAATCAAAGAAAATGCTTTTCCAAGTGTAATATGTGTGGGTAGAGTCAGTGGCATCCTTAGGGGGGGGGGGGGGGGCAAATGGGGCACACGGACTTTTTTTATTTTTGACCAACAGAAACTCCTTGCCCCCCCTTTTGCCCTTGGTAACGTTCTGCGGACTTCCTTGATGTATACCCATTTCCCATTAGCCCGTGTAGTTAAAGCCATACCAGTTGTAAAGAAGAGCATCAGCTGTTTGTTGTCATCAATATCAATCATATGTCTTCCCGTTTCGGTAACCACACCTTTGACCTTGTGCAAAATAAAGAAAATCATTCGATATTTCTGTAAAACGCCAAAAATAAACCAGCCTGTGATCCAGAAATATGTAGTTATGGCATTCCAGGTCTTAAAATATACAAGTTCCTCGTCAAGAGTTGAAAGACAAAACATATACAAACCAAGAAAGCACTAAAGACATGAGTGAAGATTTCTAAATAGTCATTTTCAAAGTGCGATTCGCTAAAAAAAATGTATGCTTACCGACCTATTGGCAAAAAGCTTTTCCTGTTGATACTTATACTAACACAGTTACTTCTAATAATCTCGTACTTTTTCCTGTATAAACCAGAAACCAAAGAGAAACTGAATAAAATAGCTTTTCTGCCAAAGATCAATATCCCTGATAAACAAGAAAGAAGAACTTACTACACTCTTAAAGACACTGTTCATTTGAAAAAGATAACTTCGAGGGGTTATTTTTTAGACTTCAATTCAAGTATGTGTTTTACTGAAGGCACTGATATTAAGACTATGATTGTTGTAAAAGGGATTAATTGGAAGTGTAATTGCTTACCAGGTAAGTAAAATAGCAAACAAGTTTTTTTAAGAAATACTAAATCTATTTATAATACAAGTTCTCTTTCCCAGAATGGATTTGGTATAAAAATAGGTCTTATTAAAACTACAGCTAGGTCTATTAACTCTATTTAAGTAATACAGAATTAAATTTGAAATACCAGCAAAAATAACTTTTTTTAAACTGTGCACCTTTGTTTCATACATATTTTGATGTTTTTTTTAGGATGGCATGGACCAGATTGTGGGTATCCAGAAGTATTGTTTCGAGCCCTGTTAGCAAACAAGAAGCCTGTTAAATTAAAAGGTCCAGGTTCATATCAAAGACGTCTAATATACATTTTTAAGTATGACAAATGCAGTGAGAATTTGGCAGATATGCGGATCACTGCCTTGGGTGACATTGTGGATTTGTTTGTTTTATATGAAAATGATAGTAACTACTTTGAGAAACAGCTGAAAAATAGGATTTTTAAAGAATGGCAACATAAGATTTTATATATTGCAAATAATACAGAAAAAAACATTTGGGAACTTGTTGAATCCCATATAAAAAATCTCAAAGGGGACGACTATATCATGTCAAGTCCCACAAATGAAATACCCGATAGGGCTTCTTTAATATTCTTAAAATTTTATGAGAATGTACCTGAACCAATACGTTTTCGTCTAAAGTGGAGTGTATTTGGTTTTTTCTGGATATATCCACGAAAAACTGTAATATCCGGAGGTGCTTGTACTGTCTCTTATCTAAGAGACATTCTTAATAATGACTTAGAAGCTTTAACTAATAATAACACACTGGCAAACTTATCTCACAAAGGCATCACTCTAGGAGACTTAAATCATACCGGGGGATGGTTTTGTGAGTATTGCGCTCCACCCGAAGACATAATCGAATACTTGACTAGTAATACATCCAAACATCAAATAAATTGGGACAAGATAGGTACTACAAAAATTACACATAAATTTGTAGAGAACCTTATTGAGGCAGGACTTTATATCGATGGTAAGACTGAACTAGAGAGGGGCCATAGGTATTCTGATGTAGATTTTGCACCACCCTATGTTTTGGAGAACGATTTTAAATTTGATTTTTTGTTGGTGAATTTTTATTCTCAAAATGAATATTATATGTAATTTGTTTTAAGAATATTTTAGGAGTGAATATCAAATTTAGAGAGATTTAGGAATTTTTAAGAAATTCTTTGAAGACTGAAAAGCATTGAAACAGATCTTTAATTATGAAGTTTTTTTTTCTATAAAAATAAGATTATCAGGTATTTAAATAAAATTACAATATAGTAGGGAAAAACTTATTTTTCCACATAATCTGGTAAAATTTGATGTAATGGTTAATACAAAATATTCCGCAAATGCAATAGGAATAAAAAAATTAAGGTAATAGCCCTTAAATCAGACATATATTTCTAAAAAAAAAAATTACAGAGTATCTTGCCCAATATACAGGAGGTTATTTAAGAATGCAGACAAATTTTAAATGGGCTATTTTAAGCCAAGAAGTTCACGTGAACGTTTGTATTAAGCGAGATATTAAGGCTGCAAGGGCAAGTGCAGTGAAAATATTTATTTTACTGCTGTAGGGATAATTAATTTAAATTTAGCCCAAATAATTCTTTTACTTTAGTATTTGACGGTACCCTTGCAAAACTGGCCAACAACTTTTTTGTTGGTGGGTTAAAAAAATTGCTAAATTTTGCACCAAGGTTATAGTATTAGCGTTATTTTTATTTTACTTTTGTCCTTACTTCACGAACCTATATCAACATTAAAAACACTATTTTTAATCTTTATTTTTTTTTTTAGTAATTCTCTTTTGTTTTCATTATACCGGGTGGTGCGTCCGTACATGACACATGGGATTTCCCATATACACTTCTAGGTGGTCAAGTATTCGCTCCCGTAATAATTTTAAAGAAATCTTTAGAAGAGAAAATAAATTGGGGCAAGTCCACAATTTTCTTTTCTTAAATGATTCTTCAAGTTTTCATCCATTTTTATTTTTTATCTCGTATCACCAGTTTTTCTCACACATAGTTGTTAAATCTTTCATTCTACATTTAAATTCTTATAGTGCCCTAAGCCTCAAACCTACATATTTTTCTTTTTCACAGTGCAACGTTCGTATTTCCACACCGTTCTACTCATTGAACCGTTTTTTCATCTAATTCTACAATCTTAATGCTCTGTTAAGGTGATTTCTACTAGTTTCTTTTTCATTTACTCCTGAAGTCCTGAAGATGAATGCTTGTGCATTCGAAACATGTAGAGAATTTTTATTTTAAATCCAAAATATTTCATTAATATAACTGGAGGAAGACTTTAAGTTCTTATTTCTTTCCTTCTTTATAAATAGGTTTACACTTGTCGATATTTCAAAGCATGTTTAATTTTTTAAAAATAATTGTGTGTGTTGCGCTATTTGCATCTTGATTTACTTCAGACTGGAATACATTGATGTCAATAGATTTATTTGTTATTGTAGGATCTATAAGTGAGAGATCATTAAGTTTTTCACTAATGGCCTAGAAGTTATTTTGCAAAAAATAAATAACATTGAATGCATTATTATAAGGATAATTTATTTTAATATTATTGGTAGTGTCCATGAGATCGGTTTTTTATTAAACTTTTAGGACACAAGACATGTTCATTTACACTTTTTTTTATTAAAATCACAAGGAATCGCCCCTTCACGTATACGTGCTTAAATAATACCCGTTATAGAATATTTCAAAATAATTGTATGCCTTTTTTAGGGCGTTATCGATTTATTCTTGTATAATACGATGGGTTTGTGTAACAAAATAAGTTTAAAGTTGTAAAGATCTATACTTATAAAACTAAACGTTTGCTAGTCATATTGCTTGGTGCTTTGGATTATAGCACTACCTATTTGGGAACAGAATACCCTCACATAAATTGATGTGATTTTTGAGGTTTTTGGTTTATTAATTTTTGAGCACTATGTCAAATGCACAAATATGTATTGTACCTAGTTGTTGTAACAGTGTGGCCATAAAAAATTGTATATTTTTATACAGGGTCATGAATTGTCTATTACAGGATCCCCATAAAGTTTGCAAAGAAAAACGTGTTCCTTATTTATAGCTTAGCAAAATTGGGAAATAATAGGAAAGTGGTTTTTTCTCCTATGAAATAAGCAAATATCTTAATTTAGACTGAAAATATCGCTTATATTGTATATTATGGCGGCCTAGCAGGCCTATGCACAATTTTTTTTAAGGTTTTATTATTCATTGATTGGTACTAAAATTAATTTACTTAAAAGTTGTTGAATAATAGTAATAATTAAGTTATGTTTTCCCTATAGTTTAAGGCAATAAACTGTAGATTCATAGTCATCTTTGGACACACAAAATGCATGAAAATTATCTTATTATTACCCTTGTCCCATGATCTGTGATATTAATCAATTATATATAATAATATGTAAAAATGGTATACTGTCTTAAGGTTAATATATCAGTTGTACACCAATATTAGAGTTTTTTTTTTAAATTAGAATTCCGTTTACAGGTGGTAACTGTTTAATTGACCGCTTTATTATCTATTGATGTTATTTTATACCAGGTAGTACAAAACTTTTTCCGTAATTCCATAAACTAATGATTAAAAAATATTAGTTTTTAAGTGTGTAAATTGCCATTTTTCGGGCAATTCAAACCTTCAAAACCACTTCCGGGTTAACCGTAAGTGAAGTCAGATTTTAAATAAAAACCCGCCATTTTTATTCGATTTCTAAATTTATTAGAAAATTTCACACCCACTTTTTCTCACTAAATAGACGATTTCATTTTGAATCATTTCCGTGGCAACGAATAAAATTTGAGAAAACATTTATGCGGTTTGAACTTCCGGCGTCCAAATTACACTGGAAATTTCCCTTGTGCAAATTTAACTGATTTTTTTACCCGAAAATTAATAAGTGGAAGTTTTTGGAAATATCCCTGGAAAACTTCCAGAATAGTCATTATTCGACAATGACGGGTTTGCAACAATGAAAACGTAGCACGTATCAAAATTTCAAAATAATGAATTAAATTGCTTGTCAAGGCAAAAAAGGCATATGTTTCAGTTGCTAAGCAATCGATAACGTAATTTTATTTTTATTTACAGAACACTATATTATTTTAAATGATTTTCATTCATAATTAAAATGTCAAATTGTGGTGTAATATTTTTACAATAATAAAAGTCCAAAATAACTGTCAGTAATCACTTTCATATTCACGAAGTTCGAGGAAACAATTTTAGTGTATTTTAAAAATTCTAATTGAACAGAATATTTATTTTCAAGATTTTTTTCCTCTGACTTCGTAGAACGCGCTGGTCTCGATTTAAAAGCGATGAGTCACTGACAGTAATTTTGGACCTAATATTTCTTACCAACCCTCCCTCGAGCTTGAATTACAACTCCGGAAATGTTTCTTCAGTCACGGATTTTTTAAGAACATTTTCAAATATTTCACGACCTCGGAGAAATATCCGGAAATAATTCATGCTCTAGGGAGATTATAAGTGAATATCCTCTCTTTAATGACAGCACACATCCTTTACTTTGAAAATGGCTACCTATAGATCAATTTTCTGTTTCCTAAAATGTTCCTAACTTTGAAAAATGGTTCATTTCAACTTACTTTATAATATGAAATCAACTTGTTCGAGAAAAATGTATTCGTAAGAGGTGTTTTATTTACAACATGCTTTTTAAAAGAACAGCGAAATTTCTCGAATTTCTTCAAATGGCAACCCATCTTTCTATTCTTCATTTAATTTTATTTCTAACGGTGTATCTCTAAATGTTAAACCTGAAGTTGGTCTCCTTGGATAGAAAATAAGGCAGGGGAGGTGAGAACCATTTTCTCTAACGCGCGCCGTGCCAATGCTACAGCCTATCAAAGTTAAAAAAGCCATATTAAACGTCAATATCTCAAAAACAATTGACATCCTGAATATTAAAAATATATCTCAAGAATAAATAGCTTCCTAGAGTGTCGCAAGACTTTTCTAGAAACCAGTGGCGCACCGAGAAGTTTCCTCTGGGAGGGATTTTCTAAATACATTTACAAGAAAAAACATTTTGTAAAAAAGTTACATTTGAGAAATTAATTTTGAGTCGTAATAAATTTATAAAATTTGAGTGGCCAAGCTTACAATTTTAGCCTACTTTTCGACAGAATGTAAAAAATGTACACAAAATGATAATGTAATTAATAAATTAAACATTTTTCATACTATGTGTCAGCTGTGCGCCACTGTTAGTAATAGTTAAAAATACTCGGAAAGCGGATAGTTTAAAGACAAGCAGACGTACGTCATCCCATAACCCACAACTCTTATTAGCCAGCCGAGCGGCCGAATATAATGTTATGGTTAATTCGATAACTAATAGAAAAGAACAGGTTAGAAGCAGGCAAAAGACTTGGGGCTTTATTCAGACGAGAGCGCGTCGGGTTTAACACCATCGGCTGCTGTCGACTGGTTGGAGCTGCTAGACAAGTTCCATAAACAACCGTTAATAAAATTCTTTCAACAGAAATTAATGTATGTTATGTGAGGCATTAATACACCTCTCGTTATATAGATTGTAAAATTTAAAGTGTGAAATAAGGGGAAGAGGGTGTGGGAAATAAGGTAAAAACTACTCCGAGAATTTTTTTTACAAAATTCCCATTTTTTAAATAACACTAGGGCATCAAAGAAAAAAGTAAAAATCAAAATTCCTGTCAGGGAACCATAAATAAAATAAACAAATGCCTTATTTATTTTATACTACACAGGAAGATAATTTTAATTTTTATTTAATTTTGCCAGAAAACTGGTATAAAGAATTTTAAAGATTAAAATACAAAAAGTTCCATTTTTATTGTTGTAGCTGCGCACACCCTAAAGATACTAATAATACTAATAACGTTTCTTGTAGGTATCCGTCATCAGTTTTTGTTGGAGACACATTCTGCTACTTCTCAGGCATGACGTTTGCGGTGGTGGGAATCTTAGGACACTTTAGCAAAACGACCCTCCTTTTCTTCATTCCGCAAGTGTTCAATTTCCTTTACTCAGCACCACAGTTATTTAAACTAGTTCCTTGTCCCAGACATCGACTGCCAAAGTTCAACTCCAAAACTGATAGAATGGAGTGCAGCACCACCGTTTTTAAATACTCTGAGTTGAATATTTTAGGAAAAACGGCGCTTACTTTATTTAGAGTTTTTAGGCTTATACAATGGGAAGAAAAACACGGGGTAGTGGTAACAAATAACTTTACACTTATCAATTTAATATTACTTTATTTTGGCCCTATGCACGAGGCGAAATTGACTACTTTCTTAATGGTGATACAGATATTTGCTACAATGTTAGCTTTTGTGATAAGGTATCCATTTGCTTGGGTATTCTATGACGTATAACACTAGGTTGTAATATTTAGGTGAACAACTATTGAAAATTCCAAAGACTTAGGTTTGTACTGCAGAAGATTTAAAAACTTAAATTGGTGCTCATAAGCCAGGTGGGCCAATTGACCGAAACTAAATTGGCCGAATTAATAAATTTAGAGATTTTCCAAGATACACACACCGCTGTAATTTAAACTCATCACAGCCTAGTAAACCGAACCAAAGTTAGAATGGGCAACCGAAATTAGTAAGTAAAAAAAAGTGTTCATGGGCGTCCAAGAAACATTTTCAGTGGACACAAACATTTTTTCGTTGGAAAATTGATATAGTGTTTTTCACGTAAGCTTTTAATGGCCGTCGATAACACACGTACGTCATTTCTAGTAACATTCAGTTTACAGAACCTAAGATTTGGTCAGGGCCGGATTGGTGTTCCTGTAATAGTTAATTACCAAATAAACAATATATTTACTTGCTTTTTCATAAAAATAACACTACAGACACAGTCCTACAGTTTATAACCATAAGGTCTATGCACAAAATAATAGCAAAATAATTTCTGAAAATACCAAATATACAACACTTTATTATTCAACACGTGCAGTTTGGCTCTGTGTTATTGGAAGAACGCAGAGAATACATGCGGATTGATGAAGTACAGAAAGAGATATGCGAGGGCATAAGCGTAAGAAAGAGATACACATACTAACGGCATCGATGCCAGGTTCTGTAACAATAATCTCTTGACGGGGTTTAGCTGATTGAAGAGCAATAGATTGGAGTTGTCGGTGTGTGTCTTTGTCGTTTACATGTAAATATACAGTCAGTTATATATCTATCTCTCATGAATCTAGTCAATATTCGTGAAGAAATGCTGTTTTCGGAATTAACGAATTTTTAAATCACATGTAGGTATACTTAGGGGTGCGCAAAATAATCGATTAATCGTGTAATAATCGATTAATCGATTATTCGATTAAGGATATATTTTTAATCGATTAATCGAAAAATCGATTAATCGATTATTAATCGAAAATTATTCGATTTTTCGATTAATCGATTAATCGAAATGTTTTCGATTAATAGATTAATAGAAAAATCGAAATGTTTTCGATTAATCGATAAATAGAAAAATCGAAATGTTTTCGATTAATCAAAAAATCGAAACAACTATTTCGATTTTTCGATCATCGATATAATTTCGATTAAAATATGTCTTTTTCGATTAATCGGAATAATAACAATTTTTAGATTAATCGAATAGATTAATAAAAATATTTTGCGACAAAATCAACGATATAACTTAAGGCCTCTATTATGTATTACCCTCAAGTTTGCCTTGTCAAAATTAATGATAATTATGATTTAGATATTATTTCAATGTTATTTAAGTATATAATGAAAAAAATCGATAATTATTTTCGATTATTTGATTTTTTTATATTAACTGATTGTTTTCAATAAGGCGATTCGAAAAAAAAACGATTAATCGATTATTTCGATTAATCGATTATTTTCGATTAATCGATTATTTTCGATTAATCGATTAATCGAAAATAATCGATTCATTCATATAATCGAAAATCGATTATTTTTTTTGATAATCGCCCAGCCCTAGGTATACTTATATGAATGTGACAATGAAAATGTAGGTATACCTATTGAATCGAGCGTTTCGTGGTTAGGTTTTTGTTTACTATCGCTGCCAGTTGAAATTAAATACAGTATACATAGTTTCAAATGTTTTGATCTGTAAAAAACTGTGATTTTTTCTATTAATTTAAAAAAATACTCTAAAAAGAAAATTTTGGTACATCATTAATAACGTTTCGTCAGGCTCAGTAGCGCAGCTACAAAATAGGTTTGGGGGAGGTAAAATCAGGTTCGCAGCCACCAAAGCTACTATAAAAATAGCGCGAAAGTTTTTTTAGCAAAATTAGTTCACACTACAGAAACCGCGGTAGTGGCTCAGTTGTGAGTTACTGGCATTCGACCGTGGCGGTCAGAGTTCAATCCTCGGAGAGGGCATACGCTTAAAAAGTATGCCCGGAACTTCAGTGGATAAAAGAATCCAGTAAGCTACTAGGGATTCCTAATATCGGGACAGAGAGAAGCGGCATGGACCTCTGGGGTGTAAAAAAGGATAACTAGTGCATACACGTGGCTCAGATCCCACGCTAAGCTGTAGGTGCCGTCTAGCTGACATTACCCAGACAATAGGGGATACAACGGGCCTCCTAGACCTAAGTATACTGACTCTTTCTTCTATTTTGACGTTTTAATTTTTTATAAAAATAACATTCCCAAAAAATCTACATTATAACCCAACTTTTGTAAACATTAATATAAAAAATTGAACCTGTAGAAATCGTGCCTTTTTGATAAAAATTAAATCGAAGCTACTGGAAAAGCGCGAAAAGTTAAGGACGCATTTTAATAAAATTGAATACATTGAGAATAAAATCAAAGGTTTTGAAAACATGTTGATACCGCAACGGTATTTTTGTAATAGATGACCAGCCAGGGAAAGAAAAGTGCCCCCTTACCTATTTCTTCGGACGCCCATATCTATGTTGTAATGATGAAATTAAAAAATATACTGCTGTTTGGCAGGTTAGAAGACAGCTAGTTGCTCCTTTCGCACTGCGTCCATTAATAATTATGGAATAGTTAAAAAAATACTTGATTTTCAAAAGTCCATATTTTCATCAAAATTCAATCAATTCGTTCCATTTGCAGTTTATTGGGTAGGCTGTCTCTTGGAATAATAACTACAATGTGTGTCACTTCATTTTATGTCTTTTTATACAGGGTTATAACTACAATATCAAGCTGTGTAAAATTTGCCAATTTAAAATATGAAGCTATGAAAATTTACTTATTATTGTGTTGGTTACAGCTTTATGTTAGGTCCTTTTACTGTGCCCACTACAGCGGTATATTATTTAAACCCACTTCCCCCGGTTTTCGAAGGCGGAGAATGCGAAAAAGTGTTGGTTACAGCTTTATGTTAGGTCCTTTTACTGTACCCACTACAGCGGTATATTATTTAAACCCACTTCCCCCGGTTTTCGAAGGTGGAGAATGCGAAAAAGTGTTGGTTACAGCTTTATGTTAGGTCCTTTTACTGTGCCCACTACAGCGGTATAGTATTTAAACCCACTTCCCCCGGTTTTCGAAGGCGGAGAATGCGAAAAAGTGTTGGTTACAGCTTTATGTTAGGTCTTTTTACTGTACCCACTACAGCGGTATATTATTTAAACCCACTTCCCCCGGTTTTCGAAGGTGGAGAATGCGAAAAAGTGTTGGTTACAGCTTTATGTTAGGTCCTTTTACTGTGCCCACTACAGCGGTATAGTATTTAAACCCACTTCCCCCGGTTTTCGAAGGCGGAGAATGCGAAAAAGTGTTGGTTACAGCTTTATGTTAGGTCTTTTTACTGTACCCACTACAGCGGTATATTATTTAAACCCACTTCCCCCGGTTTTCGAAGGTGGAGAATGCGAAAAAGTGTTGGTTACAGCTTTATGTTAGGTCTTTTTACTGTACCCACTACAGCGGTATATTATTTAAACCCACTTCCCCCGGTTTTCGAAGGTGGAGAATGCGAAAAAGTGTTGGTTACAGCTTTATGTTAGGTCCTTTTACTGTGCCCACTACAGCGGTATATTATTTAAACCCACTTCCCCCGGTTTTCGAAGGCGGAGAATGCGAAAAAGTGTTGGTTACAGCTTTATGTTAGGTCCTTTTACTGTACCCACTACAGCGGTATATTATTTAAACCCACTTCCCCCGGTTTTCGAAGGTGGAGAATGCGAAAAAGTGTTGGTTACAGCTTTATGTTAGGTCCTTTTACTGTGCCCACTACAGCGGTATAGTATTTAAACCCACTTCCCCCGGTTTTCGAAGGCGGAGAATGCGAAAAAGTGTTGGTTACAGCTTTATGTTAGGTCTTTTTACTGTACCCACTACAGCGGTATATTATTTAAACCCACTTCCCCCGGTTTTCGAAGGTGGAGAATGCGAAAAAGTGTTGGTTACAGCTTTATGTTAGGTCTTTTTACTGTACCCACTACAGCGGTATATTATTTAAACCCACTTCCCCCGGTTTTCGAAGGTGGAGAATGCGAAAAAGTGTTGGTTACAGCTTTATGTTAGGTCTTTTTACTGTACCCACTACAGCGGTATATTATTTAAACCCACTTCCCCCGGTTTTCGAAGGTGGAGAATGCGAAAAAGTGTTGGTTACAGCTTTATGTTAGGTCCTTTTACTGTGCCCACTACAGCGGTATAGTATTTAAACCCACTTCCCCCGGTTTTCGAAGGCGGAGAATGCGAAAAAGTGTTGGTTACAGCTTTATGTTAGGTCTTTTTACTGTACCCACTACAGCGGTATATTATTTAAACCCACTTCCCCCGGTTTTCGAAGGTGGAGAATGCGAAAAAGTGTTGGTTACAGCTTTATGTTAGGTCCTTTTACTGTGCCCACTACAGCGGTATATTATTTAAACCCACTTCCCCCGGTTTTCGAAGGTGGAGAATGCGAAAAAGTGTTGGTTACAGCTTTATGTTAGGTCCTTTTACTGTACCCACTACAGCGGTATATTATTTAAACCCACTTCCCCCGGTTTTCGAAGGTGGAGAATGCGAAAAAGTGTTGGTTACAGCTTTATGTTAGGTCCTTTTACTGTGCCCACTACAGCGGTATAGTATTTAAACCCACTTCCCCCGGTTTTCGAAGGTGGAGAATGCGAAAAAGTGTTGGTTACAGCTTTATGTTAGGTCCTTTTACTGTGCCCACTACAGCGGTATATTATTTAAACCCACTTCCCCCGGTTTTCGAAGGTGGAGAATGCGAAAAAGTGTTGGTTACAGCTTTATGTTAGGTCCTTTTACTGTACCCACTACAGCGGTATATTATTTAAACCCACTTCCCCCGGTTTTCGAAGGTGGAGAATGCGAAAAAGTGTTGGTTACAGCTTTATGTTAGGTCCTTT
The DNA here is from genome assembly GCA_935413205.1 of Polydrusus cervinus. Taxonomy (NCBI): domain Eukaryota; kingdom Metazoa; phylum Arthropoda; class Insecta; order Coleoptera; family Curculionidae; genus Polydrusus; species Polydrusus cervinus. The sequence continues at coordinate 54,383,010 of OW284514.1, forward strand.
TACTGTGCCCACTACAGCGGTATATTATTTAAACCCACTTCCCCCGGTTTTCGAAGGTGGAGAATGCGAAAAAGTGTTGGTTACAGCTTTATGTTAGGTCCTTTTACTGTACCCACTACAGCGGTATATTATTTAAACCCACTTCCCCCGGTTTTCGAAGGTGGAGAATGCGAAAAAGTGTTGGTTACAGCTTTATGTTAGGTCCTTTTACTGTGCCCACTACAGCGGTATAGTATTTAAACCCACTTCCCCCGGTTTTCGAAGGCGGAGAATGCGAAAAAGTGTTGGTTACAGCTTTATGTTAGGTCTTTTTACTGTACCCACTACAGCGGTATATTATTTAAACCCACTTCCCCCGGTTTTCGAAGGTGGAGAATGCGAAAAAGTGTTGGTTACAGCTTTATGTTAGGTCTTTTTACTGTACCCACTACAGCGGTATATTATTTAAACCCACTTCCCCCGGTTTTCGAAGGTGGAGAATGCGAAAAAGTGTTGGTTACAGCTTTATGTTAGGTCTTTTTACTGTACCCACTACAGCGGTATATTATTTAAACCCACTTCCCCCGGTTTTCGAAGGTGGAGAATGCGAAAAAGTGTTGGTTACAGCTTTATGTTAGGTCCTTTTACTGTGCCCACTACAGCGGTATAGTATTTAAACCCACTTCCCCCGGTTTTCGAAGGCGGAGAATGCGAAAAAGTGTTGGTTACAGCTTTATGTTAGGTCTTTTTACTGTACCCACTACAGCGGTATATTATTTAAACCCACTTCCCCCGGTTTTCGAAGGTGGAGAATGCGAAAAAGTGTTGGTTACAGCTTTATGTTAGGTCTTTTTACTGTACCCACTACAGCGGTATATTATTTAAACCCACTTCCCCCGGTTTTCGAAGGTGGAGAATGCGAAAAAGTGTTGGTTACAGCTTTATGTTAGGTCCTTTTACTGTGCCCACTACAGCGGTATATTATTTAAACCCACTTCCCCCGGTTTTCGAAGGCGGAGAATGCGAAAAAGTGTTGGTTACAGCTTTATGTTAGGTCCTTTTACTGTACCCACTACAGCGGTATATTATTTAAACCCACTTCCCCCGGTTTTCGAAGGTGGAGAATGCGAAAAAGTGTTGGTTACAGCTTTATGTTAGGTCCTTTTACTGTGCCCACTACAGCGGTATAGTATTTAAACCCACTTCCCCCGGTTTTCGAAGGCGGAGAATGCGAAAAAGTGTTGGTTACAGCTTTATGTTAGGTCTTTTTACTGTACCCACTACAGCGGTATATTATTTAAACCCACTTCCCCCGGTTTTCGAAGGTGGAGAATGCGAAAAAGTGTTGGTTACAGCTTTATGTTAGGTCCTTTTACTGTGCCCACTACAGCGGTATATTATTTAAACCCACTTCCCCCGGTTTTCGAAGGCGGAGAATGCGAAAAAGTGTTGGTTACAGCTTTATGTTAGGTCCTTTTACTGTACCCACTACAGCGGTATATTATTTAAACCCACTTCCCCCGGTTTTCGAAGGTGGAGAATGCGAAAAAGTGTTGGTTACAGCTTTATGTTAGGTCCTTTTACTGTGCCCACTACAGCGGTATATTATTTAAACCCACTTCCCCCGGTTTTCGAAGGTGGAGAATGCGAAAAAGTGTTGGTTACAGCTTTATGTTAGGTCCTTTTACTGTGCCCACTACAGCGGTATAGTATTTAAACCCACTTCCCCCGGTTTTCGAAGGCGGAGAATGCGAAAAAGTGTTGGTTACAGCTTTATGTTAGGTCTTTTTACTGTACCCACTACAGCGGTATATTATTTAAACCCACTTCCCCCGGTTTTCGAAGGTGGAGAATGCGAAAAAGTGTTGGTTACAGCTTTATGTTAGGTCTTTTTACTGTACCCACTACAGCGGTATATTATTTAAACCCACTTCCCCCGGTTTTCGAAGGTGGAGAATGCGAAAAAGTGTTGGTTACAGCTTTATGTTAGGTCCTTTTACTGTGCCCACTACAGCGGTATATTATTTAAACCCACTTCCCCCGGTTTTCGAAGGCGGAGAATGCGAAAAAGTGTTGGTTACAGCTTTATGTTAGGTCCTTTTACTGTACCCACTACAGCGGTATATTATTTAAACCCACTTCCCCCGGTTTTCGAAGGTGGAGAATGCGAAAAAGTGTTGGTTACAGCTTTATGTTAGGTCCTTTTACTGTGCCCACTACAGCGGTATAGTATTTAAACCCACTTCCCCCGGTTTTCGAAGGCGGAGAATGCGAAAAAGTGTTGGTTACAGCTTTATGTTAGGTCTTTTTACTGTACCCACTACAGCGGTATATTATTTAAACCCACTTCCCCCGGTTTTCGAAGGTGGAGAATGCGAAAAAGTGTTGGTTACAGCTTTATGTTAGGTCCTTTTACTGTGCCCACTACAGCGGTATATTATTTAAACCCACTTCCCCCGGTTTTCGAAGGCGGAGAATGCGAAAAAGTGTTGGTTACAGCTTTATGTTAGGTCCTTTTACTGTACCCACTACAGCGGTATATTATTTAAACCCACTTCCCCCGGTTTTCGAAGGTGGAGAATGCGAAAAAGTGTTGGTTACAGCTTTATGTTAGGTCCTTTTACTGTGCCCACTACAGCGGTATATTATTTAAACCCACTTCCCCCGGTTTTCGAAGGCGGAGAATGCGAAAAAGTGTTGGTTACAGCTTTATGTTAGGTCCTTTTACTGTACCCACTACAGCGGTATATTATTTAAACCCACTTCCCCCGGTTTTCGAAGGCGGAGAATGCGAAAAAGTGTTGGTTACAGCTTTATGTTAGGTCCTTTTACTGTACCCACTACAGCGGTATATTATTTAAACCCACTTCCCCTGGTTTTCGAAGGTGCAGAATGCGAAAAAGTGTTGGTTACAGCTTTATGTTAGGTCCTTTTACTGTACCCACTACAGCGGTATATTATTTAAACCCACTTCCCCCGGTTTTCGAAGGTGGAGAATGCGAAAAAGTGTTGGTTACATCTTTATGTTAGGTCCTTTTACTGTACCCACTACAGCGGTATATTATTTAAACCCACTTCCCCCGGTTTTCGAAGGTGGAGATTGCGAAAAAGTGGTGGTTACAGCTTTATGTTACGTTCTTTTACTGTACCCACTACAGCGGTATATTATTTAAACCCACTTCCCCCGGTTTTCGAAGGTGGAGAATGCGAAAAAGTGTTGGTTACAGCTTGTTGTTACTGTTGTTGTACCCATTACAGCTCAGCTACGTTCGTGTCAAAATCCAGAAATCGTTATATTGTCAATTACACTTCCCAGCAGCATAATTGGCAATATAAAGATTTTTGGAATTTAATCTTTTTTTAATTGACACAAACGTGACGTGGCGCTGTAAAGGGAACAGTAAGTACCTAACACAAAGCTGAAGTTAACACTTTTTCATATTTTCCATCCTCGAAAATGAGGGGGAGAGTGGATTTCATAGCAACCTACTACTATCACAATATTAGATTTTTTTTTAAATTGACACGAATAGCACAGCGCTGTAATCGGTACCTAACATAAAATTGTAACCAACACTTCGTATTTTAGATACATCAATTTTAAAATCGTCAGATTTTATATAGCTTGATATTTTACCCATCGCTCTGTATAAAAAGACATAAAGTGAAGTCACAAAATATGTATTTTCATGAAAATTAAATAAGATAAAAACATGTCTGGAAAATCTGTAAATATTAAGTTTTGTTATGTAGCATTTTGGGGAGAGTTCCTCCCTGGATTCGCTACGGTCTTATAGGTACTAGAGTTTTACTTTAAATAAATATAATATATTTCTTGCTTCTGGGCTCTAAAAGTAAAACTATTATTGTTTTATTAAAGCTAGTAAAAGCGATTTGTTGGTGCAATGTAGGTAGATAGTTTGTTTTATATTTTAATTCTATTGTACTTTTTCTTATAAATATTATTATTATATACATGGAAAAAGGACCTTTTGCCTCATATAGAAAAATCGGGAAAGAAAAAGTCAACATTCAAAAATTTTCAACAAAACTATTAACTAAAATTAGAGGTTTCTATATTTTGTGTAGACTTTAAAATACCTCAATGAATACATATCGACTCTGCAATTCATAAAAGTAGTCCAGTGTTACCAGTTAAATTTGATTTTTTTTTATTTGACAAATCCGAGCCAATTTAATACAGGGTGAACAACAACAAAAGTATATTAGGAAAGAAAGTGCCAGGCTTAGTATATTTGTCGATTTTTTCATGTGGTGCACACTCTGAGTGATACTGTAATCTATACAAGAAGCAAATTTGGTCCTTACGACCTTTTTGTTATGACAAAAGGGCGCTCTTGGTTTTTGTATAGTGTTCGTTATGACTAGAGCTCCCCCGTTTGGCTTGTTTCCAGCGGCGCCGTTTACATTTATTTTCATCAGTAGTGGCAATAATTTGTAAAGAACTTATTTCTTTCAAGTTTTAGGCATAGTTTTCTGTAGGTAAATATAAAATTTTTGAGTGGATAATTCTAAATAGGTGCCAAAATGACATTGGGAGTTAAAAAATCTCTCATTAACCCGAATTGATCTAGGTGTAGACTAGAACGTGTGACCACGCCTATATTTAAATTCCTTAATCAAAATATTTTCAAATGTGGACGACTTGCCTATACAGGGTATTATGGAATTGATGCATTATTTTTTAACGCGTAAATCCTGATATGAGGGAAAAATATTTGTAAAATTCGCATTACTATAATAAACGAAAAAATTTACCGTTTCACCTTCAAACTTTGATCCTAAGTTGTTTGCACCGTAGAAATCATATAAAGTCGGCCTCATATGAGCCTAGAGCTTCGAGGAGAATGCGGCATTCATGCTTTATTTATAATTAAACGCTTATAATCAAATATAAATCCAAAATAATAATAGACATGCCTATACGTCTTTAATTTGTACTTAAAATATCGTTAAAACTACTTTTTTAGGCAATTTAATCCCTTGGCGTTATAGCTCTAGAACCGTTTGGTTTTTTAACATAGATTATCGATGTCAGGTGATGTTATGCGAATGAATTTTGTAACTCATAGTGGTAATATAAATTTAATATGTATCTACAATTTCATCATAATGGATACATTGCCATTGTTTGAACCTGGGTAAAATTTTAACGGGAGAAAAGTTTGGGGAGCCCTAGTTATGATCCTTCTGGAGAGAAAATGATTTTGTTATACTTTAAGGTTGTAATGTGCTCATTGTGCCATATATGATTTTTGCAAACTGGGAGGATAAACGCTTATTCCTCTAAGAAAAAAAAAGATGACGTTTTGGCTTTTAAATCTATCTGTAAGGTTAAACAAATAATGCCTTTAGATTTTAGTGACTATTACCTTTGAATTTCAATTGCTATAGAAGATGGATAGATATAAAATTATTCAGAACTTGTTGAACTCCAAAACCTCCGTTTCCTCAACGGGCGTTTCGTTTTATCGCTCGCCAATTTTCAACGCGGCAAGCCCGAGAGAAACCAAATACCTACAAAACTAGGCTTTCGTCTCCAAAAACAGCTTGTCAATTTTTAAAAGTGGTCCGGTATTCTTTAGTTTTTGAAATTTAAAGGTATTAACTTAAGGATATAAAGCATCATTTAGTGGTGCAGCACTGATTGTTACCCTATGCAAATTTTAAATAGAATTGTTGATTTTTAAAGGAGTTTTTATATTTACTTTTTCAAGCAACAATTGGTGGAATTCTGCTCAAGAAGATAATAAAAGTGCGACTAACGAGGATACTGAGATATTATTTTGTATAAGTGCAAGACAACACAAGCTGCAAAGTTCTAGCTGGTGTCTGAACGGAACTTGGAAGGTTTCGGAATGAACTGTGTAAACTTAGTAAATTTTCTACAATTTCATAATGCGGTGCTTTTTATTTTTTTTATCTTAATAAAACTTTAATTCGTAATTTAACAAGTATGGAATATACAATGTGTGCATGACATAAGGAGACATATATGCGTGTCGCAAGATAGTATGACTGTGATAGGTTATGCAAGACATAGATATTTGTGGCTAGCATTTTACAGAGCGTATTAATATGAACGTCCCAGCGGAGGCATTGATCTAGGCGTAGGTACCCTTAGAAATTTAACATTTCAAAGTCAAAAAATCCTTTATTGTTTAAAGAATAATAAAATTCTTGTTAACAAAGGTCAAAAATAAAAATGAATAACTTTAAAGTACATTTTTAGAAACTACGTCATATTGGTCTCATGGAAAATATGTTTTGCGCCTTTGCTTTTATTATTCAAAAAGAGCTGGTGGGATGTAAACCTCTCATTCACCCTTGCACGTGCCCCTCCAGAAGAATCCCTCACCTCATCCAAATTCTGATGCACTTGGGAAAAGGTGGTGTCATCTGCAAAGATAGTAGGTATGTATATTTGGTGGGTCGTTAATATATATCAAGAATAGGAGCGGACCGAGAACAGAACACTGAGGAACCACAATGGTCAACTGCCTCCTTGCTGACGTGCCACTTTGCAACCTATCTTCAAGGTAGCTTCTAATTAGGGCAGTACTATTTCGGTGAAAGTTGTATAATTTAAGCTTTTCTAGAAGTTATGGGAAACACAATCAAAAGCTTTGATTAAATCACAGAATGTCGAGGATATAAAGCTACCGTTCTCAAAAGCTGCAAAGAGAAGAGACACTAGTTCCATTATTGCTGAAATTGTGTTGATTTCTAAAACCAAATTTAGAATCGGTGAAAGTATCATTTGACTCAAAGAACTGTGAAATAAGTGACATCATACATTTCAGATGTAGTGTTCTCTCTAGTCCAGTGATCGACCCATTATGTCTTTGTGATTCTAGTTAGTACCATAACTATACTTGTCATGCTACATCATCTATTGCAGTTGAGGCCATCCTAACAAATGGAACTGGATCTTCCAAATTAAATCTATTAAAATAACTAATAATGCAACTGTAACTTCTCTGGTTTTTACAAGATTTTTATTAAATTGGTTACAACAAAAATTCTACACCTATGACATAAAATTAATATAATTTAGGTATTTAAACATCATATCCAACAATGTGACGTTTTCCGATAACTTCACCAACATAGAACCAGCAAAGTACCTACAAATAAAAAAGTTTGCATTAGAAAAAGTCATTTATAGCACAGATAAATAGGTAATCAACCTTTTTTTTCTGATTAGTTATTTATTCATTATTAGAAGATAGAAGGTCTACTTGCTTGTAGGGTAGTAATAACATATAATTATGCAGGCAAATTAGTTTATACATTAAGGATTAAACAAATTTAATAATGAAACAAACAAAAATTTTAATTATTTTGTGTAACACGTTTTCATGGAGAATCGTCGAAAATTAAATTCCAAGTCAATCTGATTCTAGAAGACATTTTCATAACAGGCATTCAAATAATTTTGAAATGGGTTTTTAAATTTTGGCAATTGACAAGAGGACTAATTCATTTCAAAATTAATTTCTTGGTCTTGCTTTGTTTATTTTTGAACAAATGTGCTGTTTTATTATTATCTTACTTAACATGTTATTTTTACATAAAAGCAGGTAAAAGTTAGATTAGGTTGAGTCAATCTGTCTGTCCCATTCCAAGTTCAATTCTGCGATCTCAAAAAACCACATAGTAACTATTAGATATGAAGATACCAATCCTACCAAAAATAGAGAGCCTTTTCTGATAGGGTGGGCATATACAATATTAAATAAAGATCTATACATTATCACTTAAAAAATACAACAAACACAAATTTGGATAATCTGAGCAAGAGTACAGCCCAAGCTAGCTTGGATAATTTGGAGTCTCCTATATTTATTTTAACATGTAAGACACAACATGCAAACTATTGAATTTGTGGCTCAAAATTAATCTTGAATATATTAATTGACTTACAACTTCTAATAGCCTATTAAAAACAGTAGCAACTTATTATCACTGACAGTTTTAACACTAAGTCAACAGAACATCTTTGTTCATAAAGTTTCTACGTACCTCCACTGTAACCAAAGTGTTTACACACGCTTCTTTAACAGTTGTGTTCTTCCAGTTACCATTCTTAACCCCACTGATTAGTCTGCCAATGCCCGCTCTGATTTGAGGAATGTCAGCGGGTTTTGGTGGGGTCAATTCAACCTTGGCGTATTTTAGAAAAACGTCAAGTTTTGGTTTTGCTTCAGCCAGAAGCCCTAAACAAATTGATGTTTAGTAAAAAATAGAAAATAAAGTTTGAATGGAGTGCAGTAATATAAAAAAAAAACCTGGGTTGGCTACAGATGTTTCCTAAGAATTCAATATTTATTACTGAGAATTATATGTATTAATTGACTTAACTTAACGAAATCAAAGCTCTAAAGAGGATTGAAATATCAAAATTTGCTCATTTTATGGGTTATGTTAAATTTATGTTACATAATTTTTTTGAGCCATAAAAATTAATTTAATATCTATAAATATTTAAAAAAATCTTACTGCTTGCTAATTGTGGAACTTTTGAAACTAATTGGGCCATTTTCCTAGGATTTTTGGTAATTTAGAGATAATCTGAAAAATGACGATTTTCCTTCCACCGAAAAATCGTATGACCCCACTGAAGTTGGCAATAAATTAATTTGTCCAAATATCTTGGCTTTACGTCACTTGCTATTCAAGCTGGCTGAATGTTGGAAGCGACAAGTGGCCATTAGAAACCAAAGGCTGACTTGAGCTTTCCTTTTACAAAACCAACTTCCATAATTTAAGTTCTACTAGGAATGCTTTTCCTGTTCTGTGCTTTCCTCCCGTTCGCATTGCATAAGGTCGAGGTCGGTGACATTGCTCGACTTAGGACTTTTTACATTATATTTTTATTAGATGTCATTTCAAGAAAAATTGCCTAAAACTATGCGCCTTGATAACATTTTAATCAGCTGATGCAAGTTTTCCCAAGAAAACTTATCTAAAAGTTGTTTAGCATGTTGCCTTCGACTTTGAGCAGTCAGTCGGGTCGATCGTAAGGGTTCCATAATATGTCCTACGAATATCTAATGCTCAGCCCACTATCTAAACGCCTCAGGTAGTTGGAGCCCAATTCTAAAAAGGTAAAGATGAGACGACGGACAGGTTTGGGAGCAATTCAAAAACAAAAATTAGAACAAGGAAAGTACAAGGATAAAGGTAATGAGCTACAAGAAAATCAATTTGAGCAAATGACTAAACAACTAGATTTTTTTAAAACCAATTTGGAAGAATTTGCCACTAACCACAAGAGCGAAATTAAGAAAAACCCTGAATTTAGGAGACAATTTCAGGTACATTTTTATAGTATTTTTTCTGCTTAAATAGTTTTGTCCTGTTTAAAGTTAAATAAATTATTAGAATGTAACCTATTATCATAATATATCATACACATACAAGATGCTACTTATTTAGTTAGATACTTTACAAGCGAAATCTTGTTATACATAATAAAATAATACATGATAATAATTTAAATACCCTAATTAAATTTTAAAATGTAGTAATTAGAGTAGGTAAGTAAGGTATACACCTAATTGTGGTGTTGTATATCTTACCTTTGGATTTTTATTGGAACAAAAAAAATTACCCTCTATTCAATATCAGTTAGTTAGAGTCAAAATCAATCATGTTAAGTACAATGTACGTCATTGCGGGCGACGGCAGGAAGAAAACTTTAAAAAACTGCTACATAACTTAAAATAGTTAATACTTATTTGTAAATAACTTCTAAGTAATATTCCATTACTGGTTTTTTATTATGTCACGCAATCATTGCAACAATATCTCCGTAGACATCTACATCATTGTACTTTTCATGATTGATTTTGCCTCCACCTCTATTTATGAAAAAAGGTCGGCTTAAAAAAGATATATAATTACTTACCTTCTTTCTTTAACACCAAACCCGTTAATTTTATTATTGAAGCATTTTTTATTCAGGAAATGTGTGCAAGCATAGGAGTTGATCCTTTATCATCTGGAAAGGGATTTTGGTCAGTTTTAGGAATTGGTGATTTCTATTATGAATTGGCTGTTCAAATTGTTGAAGTTTGTTTAGGTAGGTATGTCTGTGATATTATATTTTCTTGGGTTGTAGTCATTCATTGATTTAACAAAACTAAAGAAATTGCATGTTGACATTTCTCACATCTATGTAGGGCATGCTTTTTTGAGTAAAACTTCGAGAGACACTTTCTTTAGTTTCCTAAAATTTACTTATTAGGCAATCCAAAGATGTGTCAAAAATGGCGCTTGTGGACAAATACTTTGTAATTGGTACACGTGACCATAAAAATTACATTGCTGATGGAATTTAATTTGAATTTCCTAATGGATGCAAGATTTAATCTATTTTAACTCAATTATTCTGTTGTTTGTCTTACACTATGTATTGTTTTTTTCTGCTGGAACTCTTGCATTTTTTGTCATTAGAATAAAAGCAAATTATAGAAAAAATATATCCATTTTTATTTACTATATATTTTCTGCTAACAGGTATAAATCATAACAGGGTGTTCCTTAATGACATGCTAATATTTCAGGGTGTAATTCCTCAGGTCATTTTATGAAGAAAAGTTCATATAAGCATTTGTCCACAAGGGCTTAAATTTATTGGCACAGGGTATTAAATTATTTTATTTTTAAGGGTTATTTTGTAATATCTCCGAAAGTACTTTTGATATCATTTTCAATTTTGGTATGTTTTAATACGATATAAAACAACATATTTTAGTAAGAAAAGTTATTCTATTGCTTCACCCAGAAATGAAAACTGCTGCGACCAATAGGATTACAGGGAATTTTAAATGAAAATTCATTGTGGCGGGAAAATTTGTTGCTAAACTATATAAAGTATGTTAGAAACAAAGATCTTGCTGTTAATAATAAACAGAAATATCACTTCAATGCAACCAATTTTTTGTATATATAATAATTTAATGCAATGCAATGCAATCTTCTATTCATAAAGTAGAATTTACATAACTTAAAATGGTGTCAATTTTATTACAAATTTAATGGGCCTTTACAGAAAAATATTTTCAGGAATGTTATGTTATGATAATTTGGCAATGTCTCAAATTATGAAGCCAAATAATTTGCCTATGTTCTCAAGTAAACACTAGGTCTAATATACAGGTCGTTGGTTGTTTTAAGCCAACTTAGGTATATTCGAGATTGTCTCGTTTAGCTGGTAGTGTCAAAAATTGAGCAGGAGTAGTTTCAATGCTACTGAGAGCATGTTGAAAATAGGTAGATTGTTTTAAACAAAATTTTTAAAAATGCCATCACAACCTCATGTTTTACCCGAGGTTTTACCTCTCTGTATCTTGTAAAATTTTTATTCATTGTTGATGGGTTTCAGTATGCCAATTAACACATTAAGTACACATTAAAAGTAAAGTGTAGTGACGAAAATTTATAAATTTAATATTATATGCTTATGCTATAGAATAGAAAAATATTTTTTTTTAGCTACAAATGATAAAAATGGTGGACTCATTAGCTTAGAAGAACTAAGAACTAGATTAATTAATGCTCGAGGAAAACGAAAGGAGCATCAAGAAATATCCAAAGACGACTTACTAAGAGCTGCACAAAAATTAAGGATTTTCGGCAGTGGATTCAATGTCATCCCTTGTGGTAGAGGAATGGTAAGTAAGGTAGTCGCAGCAAATCCTATAGTTTTATAGGAACTTAATAATTTCTTCAGATTAGCAGTGGGGTATACATTTAGCCAAAATGGAAAATTTCGGAGTTGCGGCTAAAGTCGCAGTACCAGATCAGCATTAAATTATTTCAATATTTGTTTTTTTTTATGTAAGTTTAGTTTTTTTGAAGTATAAGTGAGATGAGAAACCCACTGTAGGAGGTTGCAAAAAAGGAGATTTAAGTTTTGATGTAGAAGAGGGTAATTTTGCATATTGGTGAATAATTATTATTACAAATAGATGTCTCTATAGGAAGGACCTATTTTTCCAGTAGGTCCAATAGGCCCTATCCTAGGGCCCCGCTCTCAGAGGGGCTCGTGCTTGCTCTGAGCGACCCTATAATTATTCAAATACTTAAGAACAAATACTTCATTTGCAAAACTGAGATGCTGCTAAACTTTTTTATTGTAAAAAAACCGATCGACAGATTTATTTATTACTGTATGCAAAACACAAAACGATTGTAAAAATCTCCTGACATGTTGCGGCACAAAGGAATGTTTTAACAACCCCCTCAAGACCCTAGCCCTAGTTTGACCCAACCTACTTCCTTTACAATTACTGACGGTAGGTTTCAGGACACCCTGTAAATTTAAGAATCTGTTTTGGACATTAAATTTGCTTTTCTGAAAAATTTTAAGCTATGGACTCCCTGCTTTTCTATTATTATATTATTATATTTATATACTCTACGTTTTTTAATGATGTATAAGAATGCCTACACTGATATGGAAAAGAACTAGTGACGCAATCGCTATATAATTTTTTGATTAATATTTCGTTTCTTGTTGTTTTCACTAAAAAGTTGCTATCGAACCTACCCGTCATTTTTTTACTATTATCAAATTTGATAGTTTTGGCATATAAATTGTTAAATCGGTGCTATCATAAATATTTTTCATCAATAAAACTGTTGCCAGGTCCTACCGTTCTGTTTTCAACTCATTAAAAACCTGCTCAAACTCAACCAATGAGATATGGACGATAAAAATTTATAAACGAGCTCTGAGCTCGCGCGTTACTCGTTATCGATGGCAAATCGAAAAGCTGCAGCTTGTCATTCTTGTGAAGTTGGTGCTTTTGTTTACATCTGAATTATGGTGGCATTTTTGATTAAAATAACTACTATTTTTTTTTGTTACTGTTTTGCTCTGACAAGCTGAATTGAATATTTTGACACTGACACTGGCATTTTGAATAGCCAAAACGCTCAGTTTTATTGGTACAAATACTTTTATTCTATATGAATGTGATTGAAAAACAAATATAGACAACGCAAGTCCACAACTCTTCTATCATTCAAGAAACATCATTGTCTCCAACCTTTAATTATAATAAAATTTTTACAAATTTATTTATTACATACAGGGTTCTACAAATTCGTGTGCGTACAAAGGGAACTCGAAAACGGCAAGAGATACAAAGATGGTTCAATTGAGGCAAAGTTGCGTTTTTTGTGGCTTAATAATTTGTCGAAAAAAATTGTAATTATTCCGAATGCTTTCGGAGATATCCGAAAAAAAGAGAAATTTCCATTTTTGGTTTTTAATTTTTTGCGCCTTCATTTTTGCCTTGAAAAAAACAAAAAAACTTTCTCATAGCCGTTCTTTATGTTCTACAAGGTGACATTATTAGTTTTCATATTCGATGTTTCGTTCTTTAGTTACCAACCTCAAGTCAATTTTTTTAATACGGACCTGGAATTTTAAATACAGTTTTAGGGAATTCTAAGCTTTAGAAATTTAATACAATGTACAAGTTTTTAAAATTTTAACGTTTTGTTATCTAATAACGTATTTTTCAAATTATCTTTTTCATTTTATTACGGTCCTGAACATTTAGAGCCAAACTAAAAAACAGAAGATTTTTGATTTGAAAAATCCGTCCATTTTTACTCAAAGATTCCTGATAATTGATATTTTGTAAGAAAAGAAACCCAAAAGCTCGCCCTCAAATATTTTTCAGTCTGTTTATTTTTGTTACATGTTTCACCTGAAACTAGCATCATCAGATTTTCTAAACAGTAAAAACAATTTAAATTGCTTTTGAAATAAACATAAGCGTATCACAGTAATATAACTAGACACTCCAGTTACCTTTTCTTCTTTAGGAAGCATTATTTTTTTCTGTTTTACAGTATTTCGGTCTAGGTCTAAGGCCACAACCATAGGACTTAATTTATTAATTCAATACTAATAAAAAATAGAATTACTTTTCATGCCTTAAAAACTTACTTACTTCCTAGAGTACTCTGTGACGGTATATCTTTACGTATATTTTTTAAAAACCTTTAAATTGTGTTCAATTTCCAAAGCTTAGAAGTCTGTCACTGTTTTAAAAATGCCAGGTCCGTAAAAAAAAGAATTGAGGTTGGTATCTAAAGAACGAAACGTCCAATTTGAAAACTAAAAACGCCATCTTGTAGAACATAAAGGACGGCTATGAGAAAGTTTTTTTGTTTTTTTCCCAAATCAAAAATGAAGGCGCAAAAAATTGAAAACCAAAAATAGAAATATCGGCTTTTTTCGGATATCTCCGAAAGCGTTCGGAATATTTACAATTTTCTTTAACCAAATTATAAAGCCCCAGAATACGCAACTTTGCCTCAATTTAACCATCTTCGTATCTTTTACCGTTTTCGAGATCCCCTTGTACGCACACGAATTTGTAGCACCCTGTATAATTAAATTTTATTGTTTTAGCACAAATAAATATTTTTAATATTAATTGTGCTCCAAAGGGGGATACAGATATTTAGATAAAACGGAAATGTTACGAATTGTTCAGAAATCGAAGTGGCGAATGCGTTACTAGTCCTAATCCTAACCCTTAAATAATATTACTTAAATCTTTTCTATAAAAAAAATGTTTTTACTTACTTCATTTTTTAGTATATGATTCAGTCCGTTCCTGGAGAGTTAAGTATGGACCATTCTGCCATATTAACTCAAGCATCAGCATCCAGTAGAGCATATGTTTCTATTTCCTTTTTACGAAACGAGCTTAATTGGGAAAATGAAAGGAGCCAAAATGCTTTGGATCATCTTGTGAGTACAAATTGTACTATATACAGGGTGATTCACGACGAGCGTTATTTAGAGCTTTTGAGAAGACCACTAAAAATATTTCTTGAAACTCTGCGATTTTTTATTTTTTTTGCATTTTTCACCGAAAGTAGCTCTCAACTTTGTTACTTTCTATATGATTATCTTTATTGTATTTTAGATTTTGCTCAAGATTCTAAACAAATCTTGCATAACAGGCCATACGTCTGAACTGAAAGGTTCTTGCATTGAAAAATGACAGCTATGGGACAGGCTATAGCATTTTAAAATGGCTTGCACAATGCACATTCCATGTTAATTTTTCTTATTCTGCACGTTCAAAAAACTTCAGGTTTTACCGGACATCAGAAATTTAACCAATAATTTCTTAAGAGGATCCCGTAGGTACCAGCACTTTTTCATGATTGGCCCACGGAAGCCAGCGGTTAGCCGACGCGCGTCGCGGCTCCGACAGTAAGGTTCGTCACTGATGTTGTGACTAGAGATGAATTATTGTAATTAATTAAAAATTGAATTTTCGATTAAAAAAAAAACCGTAATTGTTTGTGAAAAATTATATAAAAAAAGTTGTTTAGAATTAATTACAGAATATTGGAAAGTCGTTTGTCGTTTCTTGCCCTTCTTTCGAATTAGGGGTTTACCTCTTCGTTCGCTTTCAGGCCCATTCTCGAGGGGACCTACAGGTTAACGTGGGTTCCGAACCAAGATCCTCAGTCTTGCGACACTCCCCACGAGGGCTATCGACCCTCGGTGTCTTGCGCCATTGCATGACCTACCGATTGGGGAGTGTGTACCTTCTTCCGCACCCCACGAGATATCCGATCTCATCCGGCCTGGTTACCGGCGTGAATGGGGTGGGTTGGGAGATGATACATTTTACACTCTTCCCTGCATTCTTAAACCTATTATATTTCGGACATACTTTTTTATTTGGGGTATGCCCACTCCGAAGATCGAACTCGGACCGCCACGGTCGAATGCCAGTATAGCTCACCACTGACCCACCGCCGCAGTTATTGGAAAGTCAATATAGGGTTGCTAAATTAAAAAATACATGATTTAAATATATATACCAAACATATATGATAAACCAAAGAGACTTTCGAATATTCTTTGTTTGATTTTTAAAAACTTTTATATAAATTTTTTTCTTAATCGATTAATAAACTCATGGGAAGAAATCTCGTTTTAAAGGTGTATGGTGTCCTCTTAAGTAGAAAAGAAAAAAAATTTAGTTAGGAACATGAAAGGTTTAGTTTTTAAAAGTAAGGTAACACCACTGTCAAAGTGTTAAAAATGTCATTTTCGAATGCTAATATCTCAAAAATTATTCAGTTGAGACATGATACAAAAAATCAAAATACACTAAGACTCTTAGGGCCAATAAAATGATTGGACAAAGATCATTTTCATTCTTAGCTTCATATATTTACATATTAATTCCAGAAAACATTACACTGGAAAATAATTTCATACGCTTTAAACAACTAGCAAAGAAATGGATATTATCACAACCCCGGAAACAATTACGTAATCTTATAGATTTATCCTCATAACGTTTTACATCCATATATACACTAGGTATACCAAGTCAAGCCAAACTATTATATTTCAACTATTTAACAAAAACATTTTTGGTCTCGCTAAGTTTCTAAGTTTTTAAGTTTTAAATTTTGGGTAAGTTTTTAGGTAATTTTTTAGTGTATTTTTTTTCTTAACATTTTAATGATTTATAAAATAAGAATATAATAATTCGTTTACAAAGAGTTTTACTTTTTTCTTGCCATTTTGGGTTCATGGTACTTACATAATTAGGTTATATGTTGTCTATTCTACTTTTTCTAGTATAAACACATTTTTTAATAATATATACCTACATTTATTTTGTTTTTATGCTGTCAATATTACTTATAGAGCATTACATCTATATATTTTTATAAAGATTTCATGTAATTAATAGAATATCGAGATTTCTGAAAGTAAGAAATTCACGCACAAATCCTAAGAGATTTCAGTGAATATTCCCCCCATATTTCCATTTTTCTTGATGTTTTATTTTCTTTTCCTTTTTCAGGCTATACATTGTACTTTAAGATTTAGGAAATATATTATTATTATTATTATTATTATTATTATTATTATTATTATTATTATTATATGTAAACTGTTTACAGAATACGTTTAGAATCTTGAAAAGAATGCGATAGAAATAATCATATCCTATTTAAAAGAACAAAGTTGACAGCTACTTCCGGTATAATCGGAAGTTATAAAAAGCCGATATTTAAGGTAAACAGGGCATAACAAAAAATATCGTCGGATCCTAGCTCTACTGATAAGCCATGATATGGCGAAACGCGTCTAGGGATGGATCTGACGAAATAAAAGGAAATTATTCTTCTGTAAAAAATATAAACTTCCAGAGTTTTAAGTCGTGAATTACCCTGTATAGGCATATGTATAAATTAATTCAGAAAAATGTTCGTTGCTTTTTCAAGCATTTTTCAAATTGGTCTTATTTATTTTTTGCGAAAATGTATTCTTTGTTTTTTAGGTTAATCAGGGGCTTGCATGGATAGACCTTCAAGATCCCCATGAGAAACAATATTATTTTCCCAGTCTGTTTAATGAATGCGTTGGCGCATCTACTTCTTCTTAGGACGACAACATTTAGATGATTTGTATATCTATATTATTGATTCTAGCCAAATATTTTATTATAATATGCTTTTTGTTAACTTATTTTTATTTTAAAGTATAGAAATTATAAATAGGTCGTTTTTTTTCTCATTAGTAATAAGTTTTATAAATACAGGACGAGTCAACGATAGACTAAAGTTTATTTTCCCCTTTATCTTAAGAATTAGCTAAAAATTTGAAATGCAAAAGATGTAGCGATCATTGAGGTGCACCTTTTTATAATTATATTGAAATATACGGGATGGCCCAAAAAAACGTGGCGAATATATCTTAGTTTTTTTTTTTAATGGAACACTCTATATAATGTATTTCTTTCTAATTTCCCACTAAATTCTACGCTTATTTTGTATATAATGTTATATGTCTACATTTAATAGATTTTGAGATATTGAAGTTTAAGAGAATATATGGTATTTTCAAACTTTGAAACTTTTGTAACGTTTAAGCGGTTGATTTTACAGAAAAATGGTTTTTACCTCCTTTTTCACCTCCCTTACTTAATATTTTATTATCTGTCTGAAAGTTACAACTTCCGGTTTAACATGTTAAACCATTAAAACCGGGTTTTTGGTTTAACATGGTAAACCGGAAGTTAGTTTCTTTGGATAGAGAATAAAAAACTAACATAGGGAGGTGAAAACCATTTTTCTTTAAGATGAACCGTTCCAGTGTTACAGCCTATAAAATTCTAAAAATGCCAATATCTCAGAAACTATATAAAATTTATATATATAACATTTTATACAAAATAAGCGTAGAGTTTAGTGGGGAATTAGAAAATAATACAATATATAGGGTGTCCCACCGGGAACCGAATCGATCTATATATAGAAAACTATACATAGGAAACTTTTGAAAATTTGACAGGATGCTGATTCTGATGGGGGCGACCGGGCTAAAATATTTTCATAATGGTGACACTTCCGGTTATACCGGAAGTAAGTGTCAACTTGCTTATTTTAAATGGGATACCCTATATATTATTACATTTTTGCATTCTACGCAAGATTCTAGGCAGATTTTGTATACCATGTCCTATACCTATGTTTAAACGTTTTTGACATTTGAATTTTTATGTCAAAAATGACGTTTGTAAGCCTTAGAATAATTATCAATTTTTTCTATAAAGAAGCCTTATTTATATAATTTAAGTGAGATTCCTTGTTATAAAGGACCTGCTTTAATAGATTTTTTATAATATTTTGATAACTATTAATACAGGGTGTTTAAAAATTAAGATTGAAAATGAAATTGAGAAAACTGAAAAAAGTCTAGATTTTCAAATGGAAACACCCAAATTTTATAATTATTTCTTATTTAGCATTAAAAATAAGGGTAAGTTTGTGTAAGGTTGTATATCTCAAAAATTTTTAGTTTTCGAAATATTGCCAATTTAGTATTTTTATATGGCGATCTTGCAGCGGATTTTAAGTTCAGTTACTCCTAGTTGGCTATGACTCTGTAAAATTTAAGCGTCCCGGCATGGTTATTTATTATTGTCAAATGGCAAGTGACAGCTTCAATGCCGTTATAGCCAACTAAGAGTAACTGAACTTAAAATCTGCAGCAAAATCGTCTTATAAAAATACTAAATTGGCAATAATTCGAAAACCAAAAATTTTTGGGATATGCAACCTTACACAAACTTACCCTTATTTTTAATGCTAAATAAGAAATAATTATAAAATTTGGGTGTTTCCATTTGAAAATCTAGACTTTTTTCAGTTTTTTTAATTTCATTTTCAATCTTATTTTTTAAACACCCTGTATTAATAGTTATCAAAATATTATAAAAAAATCTATTAAAGCAGGTCCTTTATAACAAGGAATCCAACCTAAATTAAATAAATAAGGCTTCTTTATAGAAAAAATTGATAATTATTCTAAAGGCTTGCAAACGTCATTTTTGACATAAAAATTCAAATGTGTCAAAAACGTTTAGACATAGGTATAGGACATGGTATACAAAATCTGCCTAGAATCTTGCGTAGAATACAAAGATGTAATAATATATAGGGTGTCCCATTTAAAATAAGCAAGTTGACACTTACTTCCGGTATAACCGGAAGTGCCACCATTATAAAAATATTTTAGCCCGGTCGCCCCCATCAGCATCAGCATACTGTCAAATTTTCAAAATTTTCCTATTTATAGTTTTCTATATATAGATCGATTTGGTTCCCGGTGGGACACCCTGTATAGGGTTTTTCATTTTAAAAACCTAAGTTATATTCGCCACGTTTTTTGGGCCACCCCGTATACTCCAGCATAATTTTAAAATGTGCACCTCAATGGTCTCTACAACTTTCGTATTTCGAGTTTTTATCTAGTTCTAAAATAAAGGCGAAAATGAACTTAACTCTATCGTTGACTCACCCTGTACTGCCAAGACATACACACAATAATTTTTAAATTTTCATGGTAAACCAAAATTATAATTAATTAGTCTATATTTACTTTTAAATTAATATTTTTCAGAAAATATATATACGATGTGGTTAAGTGTGCAACAAATGGATTTTTTTTAGAGTTGCAAAACTGAAATTTAAATACCTCAAAAAGTTTGTGTATGTCCGATAACCATATTAGCTGCACTTAGAATGGCTTTGAGTCAAACAGCATACAGGGTAGGTCAAAATATGAAAATAGTACAGTACCATGTCGAAAAATAGAGTGAAAGGTTGTTAAGAAAAGTTGTATAGAATTAAACTATAATATGTATGTCTAAATGCAAAGTCGTTTTAAAGTGAAAAACTAAATTAACCGTTATAATATTTATATACAGGGTGTCCCGAAATTAGGTGACAATATTTTAAGGGGATAAAGTACATACAAAAATAGGACTAAAATCCTCTATTAATATACCTTCAAAAACGCTTCGTTATGGGGCTAGAGCCCCCCGAATGGAAGTTATGATAAGCGGTTTGTTCACAATATCTCAGAAACTGATCGAAGTATTAAAACAAAATTTAATACATGTTTTACCCATGACAAGACGCAATAAACGGTTTGTTTAGCTTTGGTGTATTTCTTCCAGTGGCGTCCCACTGGGTAGGTAGCGAGGAGAATAATGCCCTAACTTTTTTATTTGTAGGATTTTTTAACGCCAGGTGCAATTTTTAAAAGAACTAAAGTCTTCTATTGAAAAAAGATACTCTTGCTTCATTTCGGTAGGATTAACCATTTTTCAGTAAAATCGATTTAAAAATTTTCGGTTTTTTACAAACTAAGGTGTTTTTTTGCATATCTCAGCAAACACTTGATATTAAAACATGAAATTTATTAGAAGTTCTACTAGCGACAAAGCATATTTATTAAAGGATGTAACATTAAAATATTTTTCCAGTGGCGTCGCACGGGGTGGAGCCTAAAGTAAATATTACAATTTTTTTTTTAATTTGAGGGCTTTCATACTTTTAATGTAATTTTTTAAAATTTTTAAATTTTTTGTTAATAAAACCTTCCAATATTGTAATTTGACAGAATATAAGGTTTTCAACAGATTTTTAGACCTTGTTTTTTAAATATTTATTTGTATAAGAGACTTAAAATAAAACAAAAAAGAATAACAAATTGCAAATCAAATTTAATTGTAAAACCACACGGGAAACTAATTCTTAAGCAAATGTTCGAAATGATTTCCATTTTGTTGGGTGCAAACTCTAGACCTGCGTGTTATGTTTTGTGAGGAACGGAGAATTTGAAAATGGTATAAAAGGAAAGCCCCTCAAATAAAAAAAATAGTAATATTTACTTTAGGCTCCAATCCGTGCGACACCACTGGAAAAATATTTTAATGTTACATCCTTTAATAAATATGCCTTGTCGCTGCTTGTAGAACGTCTTACAAATTTCATGTTTTAATATCAAGTGTTTGCTGAGATATGCAAAAAAACACCTTAGCTTGTAAAAAACCGAAAATTTTTAAATCGATTTTACTGAAAAATGGTGAATCCTACCGAAATGAAGCAAGAGTATCTTTTTACAATAGAAGACTTTAGTGCTTTTAAAAATTGCACCTGGCGTTAAAAAATTCTACAAATAAAAAAGTTAGGGCAATATTCTCCTCACTACCTACCCAGTGTGACGCCACTGGAAGAAATACACCTAAGCTAAACAAACCGTTTATTGCGTCTTGTCATGGGTAAAACATGTATCAAATTTTGTTTTGATACTTTAATCAGTTTCTGAGATATTATGAAAAAACCGCTTATCATAGCCTCCATTCGGGGGGCTCTAGCCCCATAACGAAGCGTTTTTGAAGGTATATTAATAGAGGATTTTAGTCCTATTTTTGGATGTACTTTTATCCCCTTAAAATATTGTCACCTAATTTTGGGACACCCTGTATATATATATATATATATAGGTACAGGGTGACACAAGATATCGGGACTCTCCCTTCCCATCTTTTTTTCTTAACTCTAGAGGTAAAGATTTAAGAATTTTAGGGGTTAAGAGGTTTTCGTATACCTTTAAAAGATATTTATTTTCCGGGTTTATTAATCGATTTTAATATTTTTTGACCTACCCTGTATGCTATTTGACTTGAAGCCATTCTAATTATACCTGTTATGGTAATTGGATATGCACTAACTTTTGGCGTTACTTATATAAATTTCGGTTTTGGAGGTAATAAAAACAGTTCCATTTGTTGCACATTTAAATTGACCACACTGTATAATTATGTTACAAATTTATTACATGTGAATAGAAGACAAGGTATTGTGCAAAAATATATTGTGATTTGCACTTTTTTCTTAATAATATTATTTGTCAGCTAACAGCACCACTGCCTATCGTCAAGGTACTGATTTTATTGACATCTTTCGAAATAAGATCCAAAAATGTCTTGTACTGATTTACTTTTTCTTCAGACTTTTTCAGTTTTTCTTTAAGATTTTTATTTTCTTTCCTTAAACCCTGTACTTCTTGCTTTAAATTAGATATTATTTTTTCCAAATTATCGGTTATTACTTTTGTTTCTTTCCTCCATTTTTGATTAATATCATTCGTTTTTTCTATTTGAGAGTGCAACTCTTTAACGTTGTCGTTGTATCTGTTTGTTAGTTCCTCTATTTTTTCGTTGTAGCTGGTTTTCAAACCCCTAAAAAAGGTTGTGGTATGCTGTCTTAGATAAAATAGACAAAAAATATTAAATTCGGCGCTATACATAACAACATGACGTTAATGTTTTGATAAAAATACCCTGTATATTCTCGGTAGCGCCTTATCTGTAGGTATAATAGGGTCGTATGCATGATACACTAACAACGGTATGCTAACGTGCATAAATTCTTTATCTCTCCCACATTTTTCAGATATGTCTTTGATCTTTTTAAAGTGGAAAAACTTCTTTCTGCTGAAGCTGTAGGTTACTGTAGGTGTCCGCCATAGGCGCAGGTAAATTTCATAAAGAAAGAACTATTAGCTATAGCAAATTTACACAAACATCGTTTTATGAAATATGCCGTTCAAGATATAGCTGAAAAACATAGTGTAACTGTGTGCTGCGCATAGCGCCATGTTGTTGCGAACTAAATCCTATATAGGTAACTTATATAGGCGCAAGACATTCAAAATGAAAGACGTTAAGCTATACTGTTTGATCAAGCCCTTAAGGAACACCAGAGAACTGGCAAAAAGCAGTTCATGCCATGCCAAAGAATAGGAGAAAATGTGGGATCTTGACCACCTGATCAATCGGTCCGTCCACCCGTTAATTATAACGTCAAGAGGAGAAGACAGTTCCTCAGATGACGAAGAATATTATGATTTTTTATAATTTAATTTCTGTATAATGTATTTTTTGTACTTTGTATTTTTTTATATTTAATAAAAATTAAGTGTACTACCTAATACTACCTACATAATGCACACCTTTTCACACCATTTTAAGTGTTTGTAAATGGATAATAATAGGCAAAACCCATAAATTGACCCAAACCCGGGTGGTACTACCTGTACTTGATAAAAAGAAATAATTTTGCAATGAAATTAGTGCCGAGAGACGGTTTGGAGGAATAAAAAAATACTTAAATTCTCCAAGGAGTCGCTCATATTTAAATATAATTGAATCATTTTCATATCACCACATAAAATTCATCTACAGTATGTCCGCGAATGAGCGGGTTGAGAAGAGGACAAAGGGACCAAAAAGGAAAAGATATAAAAAAAGTCATTCTTTATAAAAGGTTTTGCTTTTACCTAAAATAAGATATATTTACAGTATAAAAAATTTAGAATGTATATAGAAGAGTTTTGGACTTGCATTGTCTTTATTTGTTTTAGATCACAACGTTTTAACTGGTATCTCCAGTCGTCTTCAGGTGAATACCTTCAAACAAACAAAGAATTTAATTTTTTTACAGGGAGCTTAAAAAATAGGAAAATATATACTTACCTTGTATATCTATTTTCTGCCAAAAGAATAAATGTTAAATATGTTTTAAATTAAACCCTAATCTGAAATCAACTATTAAAAAAAGTAACGAGTTTTATCGCATTACTTTTAGATACTCCCAATTATTTTCTCCCACCCTCATGGTATCTCATCCTAAACAAAAATCTAGTTTTTCGCATCACCACCCTCCTCCAATGTCTGGTTACAGTTGTTTAGCACGATTTCTCAGTGACATCACAGGTGTTTCTTTAACAGACTAAAGAACTAAAACAATGGCGCGTCGTTTTGGTTATATTTGTTCTTGTTCTTCAAAACCGAACCAGTTCTTTCAAACCTATTTATTGTGTGGCAGATTCTTATTTCTTTCACTCATTGAGATTACTACAACTTTCTCGGTACATTTTTCCATTATGTAGCGATTTGATACTTCTACATCCCCATAACACTGGCAAGGCTGATATACTTATATACGAGTAGGTATTGTCGCTCCGAATATATTCTAATTGTTTAAGTGTTTCTAGTGCAAGTTAAATTTTGATTTTTTGATAAAGGGTAAGCTAATCATAGTTATGAATAGCACAAGTGATGGCGAAGAGAACAGATTACCAGAAAAGCAAAAAATTAGACATCATTCTGTGGGTTCATTGTCTACACGGGAAATAAACAAAATTATAGGTTCAGATTTGGACAAAAAAACGCAGGAGTTAAGAACGTATATAAACAAATATAAACCCAAAAAAAGTGTAAACAATCCTGAAGAAAAACTGGGCAATTTAAACAAGGACGAACAACCCGATAAAGAGCTTAGCGATAACAGTGGGCAACAAATACAGAGTTCAGCAAAAGTAACGAGATTTTGGAACGAATTAATTAATGAAGATGTTTTTAAACCAAACCGTATTATTAACAGAACGCCACCAGATACAGTCAGTAAGAAACAGGTTACTATGGAACTAGTCTCTAACAAGAGGTCAAGGTCTGAAACAAGCCCAGAAATAATGCAATCTTTTAAAAAAAGACAGTTAGAATTTGGGCAGCCTCAAAATGAGAAGGAACAAGAAAAAAAAAGAACTCTCTGAAGACTTCATCTCACAGATGTTCCGTCATTTAGATAAAATAAATGAAATTGCAAACAAAACGAATTCACCACTGTACAATGATGATCAAGCAAGCCTTAAAGAGGCACACAACAACATACATAAACTTGTAACATTCATAGTTTTTAAGTACAGTTCGTTAGAAAAAGAAAACATGACACTTAAAAATCAGTTAACTATCAGGAAGTTAGCTAGTGAGCCAGCCAACGACTCGGAGACCAATAATGAAATCGAAAAAATAGAAAGAAGAAAAACGTTTGTGGATATTTTAACTGAAAATGAAAATATAAACAAAAGTAAACATACCACTACTGTTACTACTGGCGGAGAAAGTGGACCCTGGACGACACCCACAACAACAAAGAAGCACGAGACTGTTATTCGGGTAGAAAACATAACAGATCCGAAAGAAGCTCTAAAACAATTTAAAGAACAAGTAAAAAATAAAGATGTAGGCAGAGGCTTTAAAAGTGTCAAACAGACTAAGAATGGGGCAATAATTATAGGAAGTTATGACAAAAAACAACAAGACAAATTAAAAGCAGCAGTACAAGAAAAAGACAATCTCAAAATTAAAGAATCACTCAACAACAACCCAATGTTTATGGTAACTGGAATTGAGAAAGGTCTTTCAAACGAAGAATTTCTTCAGGAAATAGAAAGGTTAAACTATGAAATTGTGGAAGAGCTTGGCTATAATGTGAGTGATAAAATACATATAATCACAAAAAAACAGTGTCGCAATGCAACAAAAGAAAACTGGATTCTTCAAGCCCCTCCTATAATATCAAAATGGTTCCTTAAAAAAGGTAAAATATTCTTTGATTTGACAACTGTTTATGTGCAAGAACATTTTAATCTGTCACAGTGTTTTAAATGTAGTGGCTTTGGTCACGTTTCAAAGTACTGCTCAGAGAAGCAGTGTTGTCACAAATGCGGAGAAGAGCACCAGGGAATAGACTGCAAAAAAGATAATTTCAAATGTCCAAACTGCACAAAGTTAAAGTTAAACGACCTGAACCATTTTGCAAGAGACAAAAATTGCCCTGTTTACAAAAGAAGACTAAATGTGTTTAAAAACGATATTAACTACAGTGATTTTTTATAGAAGAAAACTCCACATCGGACACAGAGCAACCCAATAAGTGTGACAAAAG
Source organism: Polydrusus cervinus (assembly GCA_935413205.1). Classification (NCBI taxonomy): domain Eukaryota; kingdom Metazoa; phylum Arthropoda; class Insecta; order Coleoptera; family Curculionidae; genus Polydrusus; species Polydrusus cervinus. The sequence goes on from OW284514.1 coordinate 54,409,170, forward strand.
TAGAACGACTGCCGACACAAAAACAATTAGTCATAAAAAATCCAATGAATGTAGTATAATTCATCAGAACGTGCAGTCATTAGGAAATTCGGTAGATAGTATAAGCAATATGTTAAAAAATAATTCTTGTAAACTGCTATGCTTAACAGAACATTGGAAGGACCTGGAAGAGTTAAAAATGTTAGCTATAAAAGATTTTACTCTGGCAAGTGCATTTTGTCGAGAACATGGAGAACATGGAGGGAGCGCTATATATGTGCATAAATCCGTGTCATTTAGGCCACGAAATAAAGTGTCTCTTTTATCTATAAAAAACGTCTTAGAATGTGCGGCAGTAGAGTGTAAGTTTAGGGAAGAACAAGTGTTAGTATTGTCAATCTATAGACCGGATAAATCTGGAAGTTTTGAAGTTTTTCTTGACTGTATGGAAAAAATACTTTTAGATATTTTTTTAGAAAATAAAAAAATTGTAATTGTAGGAGATTTCAATATTGAAATGCTTAAACCTAATGGAAACAAGACTAAGTTAACATCATTATTGTCATCATTTAATATAGAACAAACTATTTTTGAAAATACAAGGATAACGTCACATTCAGCTAGCTGTATTGACAATATCTTTGTAAATTGTGAATATGTAAATACCTCAGTCTTGCACACCTTTATATCAGACCACGCTGCTCAGAAAATCATATTGCCTTTGCAGAATCCCCCTGTTTATAAAACACAATTTAAGAGGATTTTTTCAGAAGAGAATAAGAAAAACTTTTTGAATTGCCTCAAAGAACAAAACTGGAATGAGGTTTATGAAAATGAAAGTACTCATGTCGATATACAGTGGAATGCGTTCATGAATCTATTCTGCAGACTCTTTAACCAGTGTTTTCCACTAAAACCAATAAAACAATTCAATTCAAAAAAGTCACATGAGGACAATGATCAAATTAAAGCTTGTAAACATAGACTAGGTATCTTGTTAACCTTATCTAGACGTGATAATCGATATAAAACAGAGTATAACGAGGTAAAAAAGGAATATGACGCGCTTTTGAGAGCAGCGAGGTCTGAATCATACGATTTAAAATTAAGGCTTTCTGACAATAAGACAAAATGCATGTGGTCAATTTGTAATGAAATTTTGGGTAAGGACAACTCTCAGTGTGATATTAAAATGAATGGTGATCCAGGTGAAATTGCAAATCAGTTTAATGACTATATGTTGAATATTGTTCCAAAATTATTAGATAAGTTAGAGAGTAAGCCCTTCCTTTGTGATATATCTGTAAATAATCAGTCAATATTTTTAAGACCAGTAACACCTAGGGAGATCTGTGATTATGCTAGTCAGATCAAAAATAAACATAGTAGCGGCATTGACGAGGTACCAACTAGTATTGTAAAAATTGTTGTGCCACATATTAAAAATGTATTGTGTCATTTGATAAATAACTCCTTTGTAGAGGGTATTTTTCCAGACCAGCTTAAGACAGCTTTAATAAAACCATTGTTTAAGAAAGGGGATCCGGAACTTATAAATAATTACAGGCCAATCAGCCTTCTGCCTGGGTTTTCAAAAATATTTGAGTTAGCAATGTGTAGAAGATTAATAGACTTTTTTAAAAAATGCAATTTGTTTAACAGCCACCAGCACGGGTATATAGCTAACAAATCAACAGAAACCGCAATTTTTCAGTTTACAAAGGCAATCTTAAAACATTTAGAGGACAATAAAATGGCTCTGGGTATTTGTCTGGATCTGTCGAAAGCTTATGATTGTATAGACAAGGAGTTACTTATCAAAAAATTAGATCGGTATGGTGTGAGAGGTCAGGCGCTAAAGTTGTTGAATTCCTACTTATCAAACAGGAAACAAAAGGTAAAAATAACAAAAAATGGAAGTACATATTTTTCGGATATTAAGGAAAATAAATTGGGCATAGCACAAGGTAGCATTATTGGCCCGATACTATTCGTTATTTTTGTAAATGACCTATATTCTATAAGAAATTCGCAAGATGAAAGTTTAATATGCTATGCTGATGACACTAATTTGCTTATAAGCGGGGAAAGTATTGCTGAATTGACTGAAAAGGGTAATGATATTTTTTCAAGGGCTAATGATTGGTTTGTAGGCAATAAATTGATATTGAATAAAGAAAAAACAAACCTCATTATGTTTAGAACAAAGCTATGTAGCACTCAAAAACCGCCTAACATAAAAATACTTAATGAGAACGTTAACATCGCGGAAAGCACAACATTTTTAGGTTTAAACATTGATGAGTTTCTTGATTGGTCTGGGCATATTGGTGGTTTGTTAACTAAGTTAAATTCAATTTGTTATGGAATTAGAGTCGTGAGCAACTATATGAAAGAAAAAACATTGAAAATGATGTACTTCGCGAACTTTCAATCTCGATTAAGATATGGTATTATTTTTTGGGGAAGAAGTAGCCAAGCACAAAAAATATTTGTAGTTCAGAAGCGTGTTCTTCGTTGTATTAAAAAAATGGATTTTAGAGAAAGCTGCAGAGGCGTATTTAAAGCAGAGGGTATTTTAACTTCATACGGTTTATATATTTACGAAGCAATAATTTTCTTCTTTAAGAACAGAGCAAGTTTCGAACTACAGGTGTTTCATAGTTATAACACAAGGACAGTAAACATTAACTACCCAATTCATCGTTTAACTTTGACTGAGAAGAGTCCTTACTACATGTGTCGGAAACTTTTTAATAAATTACCAAATTATATAAAAACAATTACATCACAGAGAGTTTTTAAAGCATCGATTAAAAAACTGTTAATTGAACTGGAACCGTATTCCGTGAATGATTTTATAAATAGTTAGACAATAGTACGTATATTAAGTGTGTAAAGTTACAGGAAAATATTATGATTATGTTGTTCTTCTTTTTTGACGCCATTTCCTTTGTGTTGAGTATATTATTATTTGTAATGTATTAACACAATTTGAAAATAAAGTTTGTTATTATTATTATTATTATTATTATTATTATTATAACAATCCCTTGTTCAGTTGATTGACATTTTGCATAATGAGATTAAATACTCGTTTTATTTAATAAATAGTATATTATACAACAAGCATATAATGGTGGCTAGTAGCCGTAGGCGAGTTTCATGATTTTATCCAAGTGAATAAAAGCCATTATATGCGAGTAGAATACTATACTTTGTCCACGACTATCCAATTGTAGCCAGAATTACTAAACATCTTTATTTATTTAGAAATATTAATAGTAATATTTGTATTCACACAACGTGCCAAGTTAATTGTAGGAATTGAATTTAATTCTACATTAACATCTTGGTTATTTATTGTAGTAGATGTAGATGAAGATGTAGATACTGCCTCATTGCGTATAATGGCTGAAGATCTGTGAAAACTTTTCTTATCAATCCTCCATTGAACAAACGAATCATACAGACACATAAAGTGTTTTCGAATTTTCTGGTAATAAACTTAAACATGCTATTTTTGCTGCTTCCTGTATATCTGGTGGGGTATAACTCTCTCATCTTCACTATCTCTAATTAATTTGTAAGTTCTTTTAATACAATTCTTAACTTTAAAGTTGATAAGTTTAACTATATTTTGACGTTTTAACTTAAAATTACAAAGCGCCTCGACTTCACATGACATGCTTGAATTTTTCATCATACACACAAAATCGTATTTTGGATGGACCTTACAGGGGAATCGACCAATGATATTTTTTTATTTCAAATCGCTTTACCTATCGATTTCATTATTCACTAGTGAATTATGAGTTCATTATTCACTAGTGAATAATGAACTCATAATGAATGGGTATTGAGCAAACACATATATAATGAACATATTATACGATAGTCGTGGACAAAGACATTTAACAAACGTATCCATAGGTGTCATTATTGTTGATATACAGGAATTAGTACCCTGGACCCTGGATTCATGAATTATGGAATAGGAAAAAAATTAATTATTTAATTAATTTCAAAAGCCCATATTTTCATCGAAATTCAATCAATCCGTTCCATTTTTAGTTTATTGGGTAGACTGGCTCTTCAACCACCAAGTACAATGTGTGTGACTTCATTTTATGTCTTTTAATACAGAGCTATGGCTAAAATATCAAGCTGTGTAAAATCTGCTGATTTTAAAATTGATATTTCCAGGCCCGGACTGGGACCATTTGGGGCCCTCAGCTAAAACCTGTAACCAGGGGGTCTGGGTGTTGAAAATTAGGTGCTTGAAAATAATGAAAACGCGTTTTGACGCTATTTTGGCACTTATAAAAAAGAATAAATTTAGCTAGGTTTTTATACAAATATTATGATTTTCGACTTTTGTTAACTTTATTATTTATTAAAATAAGATATTCACAGTATTTTTGGGATACCACAACACTACAAAGCACATGCTGTAGAACTGCTAATAATTACAACGGAGTTCAAAATAAAGTGCAGTATTTTATTCACCCCAAAGTATTAATGAATTTTGTCAAAATTATTTGTGTAATAAAAATAATGACAAACGGATTTTAGGAATTCGCTGTGTAGTTGTCTGCTGGATACAAGTCACCACGCAGACGATGCATTACACCACAACAACGTAACTCAACTCACAACACAGTAGCTGTAGTATATAAAGCTGTAATTATAAGGCGAGATATACACAGTTGTTTGACGTGTTCTACTTTTGGAAAATGTAATTTTTTTTGGCAAATGTAAACAAAAAACCTAACTAATAATACAAAATAACTTCTAACAAGACAAAAATTTTATTTTTTTATTTTCTGTACGTTATGTGGGGGGCCATACGGGGCCCCTCGGGCCCGGGACCCTCCGCGATCGCCGACTTGCGGACCTGGCCAGTCCGGGCCTGGATATTTCGAAAATACGAAGCTATGAAATTTTTTATTATGCTGGTTACAGCTTTATATTATGTATACTTACTGTACTCATTGCAGCGCAGTGCCGTTCTTGTCAATTTAAAAAAACTTAAATTCCAAAAATTGTTATATTACCAATTCCGCTGCTACGAAACCCACTCTTCCCCTCATTTTCGAAGATGGAAAATATGAAAAAGTTTTAATTACAGCTTTGTGTTGTTTGGGCAGTACCATTTGTGTGATTTAAAAAACCTAAATTCCAAAAATCTTTATATTGCCAATACGCCACTGCGCTGTAGTGGATATAGTAACTACCTAATATAAAGCTGTAACCAACACAATAATAAAATTCAATTTTCATAACTTCGTATTTTAGAAACAACAATTTTAAAATCAGCAGATTTTACACAGCTTCATATTTTAGCCATCACCCTGTATAAAAAAGACTTAAAGTGAAGTCACACATATTGTACTTAGTGGTCCAAGATACAGCCTAGCCAGTAAACTGAAATTTGAACGGATTGATTGCATTTCAATGAAAATATGGGCTTTTGAAAATCAAGTACTTTTTTTTACTATTCCGTAATTACTGGACGCAGTGTAGATGGGAGTTTTTAATAGTAATACGATCAAACTCATTACTTTTAATACCTATTTAAATTTTTTCATGAAATCTTGTATTTTGGCTTTAATTTAAAATATATTTAAATTTATTCTTTTTGTAGAAAATCATATACAAGGTAAGCTTACTCTTACGCAAATTAACGTTTCCGAATTTTTTTATTGTATTAATTTTTTCATAACATGTTTCCGCGGGAGAAAAAAATATAACAAATGGGTACTGCCAATTCCTTAGGAAATTACCTAATATACTTGATTTTTGTACACAAACTCACCATCTAGGGGGGTCAAGTGACCTCTCCGGGCAGACTTGCCGCTATAGTCTAGTTATTTACAACTGGCAGTAAATGAAAACAAATACACAAGGATACTGGACCTGAACAGGGTCGTATAAATAAATTTCTTGTCTTATTGTGTCTTGTTTAAAATCGTGCAGCCGTATATGTAGTATATCAACTTTTAAATACGACGTTGTTCAGATCGAGTGTCCACTTATATTTGTTTGGAAATCAAAAGACTATTAAGCTATAGATATGGAGTCCGTACAATTACTGGCTGGATGCACGTTACAGTTTCTGACGTAATTTTTGATTCGAGTCATTTCGTTAATTAAATCGTATGTTTTTTTAAATTGTGCCAGGATTAATTTAAGCTTCAAAATGAGCAGTTCTTCTTTTGCTGAATAAAGAGATATTTTTTCGGAATACCTATGTTCCAACTACTATTTTTTGCTTTCAAATTACTTTTAATACGTAAAATTAAAGTTCTACGAAATCACAAAGGTTCAAAACGAATTTTATGACAATTGACAGGACCCATTATATAATAACAGACCTACCTTATTTTTTGTTTCTGTTATGATTATGTATTTGCGAGTTGTGACGTGAATCCAGCCAGTAATTGTACGGGCTATACCGTATTGGCAAATTCGAATCTAGGGTGTGAAATCTCTAATGCAATTAAGAGAGAAGGCACATATGGGAAAATTCTTCAGTTAAAAAGAGACACCTAACCACTCTCCTACATTTCTGAAATGGGGGATATGTGTGTGGTGTGGTCGAGTCGACGAATCGATTGCTCTGTGGCTGCTTCGACCGCGTGTTCTAAAGAATGGAAGGTGGGAGGTAGGGGATAGCGTGTTCTCTGTTTAACGTGTTAAACGCTACTAATAATCTCTGTCTGCTGCGTTTATATCGGCACCCCAGATTCGAGATTGTCAATACGGTATTAGATTATTGTTTGTTCGATATTATATAACTTACATCTCGTATTTCTCTTTCTGTTCCCGCAAGTTTTGTTCAGTTTTCCCAATGTGGTCATGAAGATTAGACAGTTTTTCTGTGACTGCATTGATTTGTCCGTGACTTTCATTCAAATCAGTTTCTAATCTGGCTATTTTAGTTTTTAAAGTCGCTGTTTCTATTTCCTTAGCTTTTAGGTTCCTCCCGTACAGATCGGCCATTTGATCCAAATCATTTTTTATAGTTTCTTTTTCGGATACTAGTTGTATGTTTTGTTTTTCAGAAAATAACTATAAATAAAAAAAAACTGTTAAACCATACGCACACATGGTGTATGGCAATAGGATTTTTTTAGTTATTTTATTATAGAATTTAAAAAAAATAATGTAAAAAAGTATGTCCGCATTTTAGTAGGTTTAAGAATGCAGGGAAGAGTGCAAAATGTATCATCTCCCAACCCACCTCTTTCACGTCGGTAACCAGGCCGGATGAGATCGGATATCTCGTGGAATGCGAAAGAAACTGAGGGTTAGCCCTTGGGAGAGAGTGTCGCATGACTGACGATTTTGGTTTGGAACCCACGTTAACCTGTAGGTCCCCTCGGGAATGGCCCTGGCAGCGAACGAAGAGGTAAAAAGCATAATTCGAAACAATGGCAAGCAATGACAACTGTTTACTAAAGTAAATTGTTTATATATTTTTTTAAATTAAGTCTATAATTATTAAAATGGATTGGCTCCATTTAAATTTTTTGTTTAGTTATTTTCTTTTTCCTCTATATTATTATATTGCCATTCCATGTAATAAACTAGAATGGTTAGTTTGGAATAAAGGCATTTTAAAAAAACTATGGATGGCTTAATAGTGGGCTTATAAATGAAATAGCTAAATAAAAACATTTCATTATTACAGGAGTAACTATAATTTTTTACAAATATTTGCAGCTTATACTTGTCTAGTTAGAGGAGACCGTTCTGAAGACCCGAAAGGCCATTTTGAGACTAAAATTATAAGAAAAAAGTACAACGCCATTTGATAAACATGATATTACATGTCGAAGTCTTCTGTCTATATTAAATATGTTATTATAAGAACTTAATAGTAACAAAAAATAACACTTTCAGTGGGACTATTGTGATCCAAGCAAAGGACTTACCAGCTTTTGAAAAGTCGATTCCAAGTTTTTCTCTAAAACCAACAACTTATTTATTTCACTTCCATCTATTTGACAATGCCCTTTTTGCACTCTTTCAATTTCGTGTTCTAGCAAAGCGCATTTTTTTGTATACATATCTATTTCGCCGTTCTTAGTCTTTATTTCATTGTGGACCTGTTTGAGCTCTTCTTCTAAAAATTTACATTTTTCCTTATATTCGTTGCTTATTCGGCTTGTTTCTTTGTGTATTTTTGCTTCGGATTTCTTAACTATTTCTGTCATAGACTGAATTAATTTTTCATTTTCTTCTAAAATGACAAAAAAAAAAATTTGTTAGAAAAGAGTAATAATGATTGGTTTAATTTGTATACTTTGTAGTAACACGTGTTACAAAATACATTTTTGAAAAAACATTATTTAACATTTTTTTTACACGAGAAACTTTGTAGTTTTGAAGTGTTCTGAATATATTTTCGAATTATACAGTGTGTCCCAGGATAGGCGATCCAAGAGGACAAACGGACTCCTAAAAATAAAAAAAACTATAAAATAATAATGACAATAACCCTGAAACTGTAAGGCAGCAAAAATCAATAAATTTCCAACTTCTATCTCAAAAATTGGTTGACAGTTTTTTTCATGGTCATAACTTAATCAAAACATTTTCTACAACGTACCAAAAATCTAAAAAATGCCATTTGCGGGGTTCACGGATGGTTTACTAAATATCAAACCATAAATTCTGGCCATTAATTCTTAAATTTCTCCCAACCACACCCAAATAATAACTAGTTGTAAAAGGTAGTTAAGGTGTGTTAGTGGTTAATTTGTTAAAAAATATCTATTTTAAATGCCAATATTTTAAGCAAAATATTTTTTTTATGATTTCTTACCCTTTATTTCCTTTTCGCGAAATAAAGCTGCATCTTTTTCATTCAAGGCGGCTTCTATTACGCTTACAGCTTCGGTTACTTTTGCCCAATATTCGGAATTCTTCTTTTTTAAACCTTAAAACCGCATACCACATGTTAATAAATTAATACGCCTTCTTGACGCAAATAGTTAATAGGATGCTGGATGGAACGTTTTTGTAATCTCTACCTCTAAATCCTAGGTTTTTGAATTTCGGAATTTAGGCATAAAAACGAAAACCCTATAATATAGGCAAGGCTACGTTCTCCGTCTGTAATCTGGGAAAAATCCAAAAAGAGTCCTATAATAGTATAGTACGTACCTATAGGTGGAAAGTGTTTCATTACTCGAGAGAGTTGGTAAATCTAGAGATAGTAATGAAGCTTTCCTCCGAGGTTTGTTCGGGTTGTATTTTATTTACTACTACTTTATCCACTTTTTATTTTTTTGAATTAAAATTATTTAAATTATTCTTAGAAACGAAATTTCATTTTGACTCCCGAGGCTGGCTGTACTGGGGGTTGCTTACATGTTATGACTTTCTGATGAGTTCTAACAAGAACGAAACAGCCTGTCATTGTCTACCTGTGCCCCAGGGATTCCATTACCTTTGGAGTCCCTGTGTACTTTAATGCAAAAGATAGACGCACTACTCTGTCCGCATGCCGCTAAGCTTCTTTTGTTTATTTGAATTTAAAGTTAAACAAACTAACTAATATAAAAATAAAAATTTAAATTGTGACTTCCATATTTGGTCTTCAATTTTTGGATACCTTGTATAACTTCGCCCTGAAGTTCTGAGCTGCGTTCCAATCGATTTTTTTCCTCAACCGTCTCGTACAACCTCTTTTGTAATTTGAGAACTTCGCTCTCAAGATTTTTCACAATTTTGAGTGCACTGGCTTGGTTTTCCAACGATTGGTCGATTTCAGTGTGTTTGACTTCGATTTTTGCCGCTGCGTGTTTTCTAGTTTCATCAAGTTTGTTTTGAGTCGATGTCAGTCTTAGTTCTAAATGGTTGATTTTTTCTTCGTAACATAACTTAAGCTGAAATATTAAAGGGTAACTTTTTATAGTAAAATGTATACAGAGGCGGTACCTACTTAATTGACTACTATTATTGGTATGTTCCTCTATTACTATTGAATAAAACTTAGCTATAGTCCGTACAATTACTGGCTGGATGCACGTCACAACTCGCAAATATATAGTAATAATAGAAACAAAAAATAATTTAGGTCTGGTAATAATAAAAGTGTCCTGTCAAATGTTATAAAATGTATTTTGACAAACTTTGTCATTTCGAAGAACTTTAATTTTACATGTTGAAAGTTATTTGAAAGCGAAAAATAGTTAGTTGGAACTTGTTTTGAAACATTTCCCATTATTCAACAAATATGCCCATTTTAAGGCTTATTTAAATCCTGACAGAATTGAAAAAATATACCATTTAATCAACGACATGATTCAAATCAAAAATTATGTCAGAAACTGTGACGTGCATCCAGTTAGTAATTGTATGGACTTTAATATCTAAATAGCTATAGCTGCATCGTTGCTTCCGTCACTCCTACGCAAGGTGTTCATACAAACAATAATAATAGTAACAAATGATATTGATGCAACTAAAGTGGTAGGTACGGTTAGTTAATTTTTGAATTTTGCAACACTACCCTATTAACAACTAAGTAATTTTATATTTACTTTATGAACATCTCGTTTTGGCACGAATTCCTGAGTTCCCGCTTGGAAGACTTTTAATTCATCCTCTAGGAAGTCGATCGTTTTCACACTGTCCTGCCACAACTTCGATACACATTCTTTTTCGGTCAACAAAGTGTTAATTTGCTGTCTAAGATTATCTATAATTTCTTTATTGTTACTACGAGCATCTTGAAATGGAGGTTGTGTGGAGCTTAGGGCATTATGGAGATCTTGAGATAATTGTTTGTTCTCTGATATCACCACTCCAAGTTGGGATTTAAGATTGTCTTGTTCGATCTATTATGAAAACAACAACATCACATAAATGGTATAAGATCCCATCATTAGAGGAGGCAGAGTCAAGTTAAAGGATGATCAAATCAACTCACGTAAAAAATGAACTGAATGTAGATACTAATGTAAAATAATCCCCCCGACCTACGCGGTGTGGCGATGATGCCAGTGGACACCGGGCGGTACACACCGTGTTCCTTAGTTTTTGGATATATTCGCATCGCGGTGCGATTTCTATTGTTCTGGGAATATAACCTACAAAAATCTGTTAAAACAAGAATCGAAGTCAATTCAACAATTGAACAGGTAACACAAAACACTGATGTGCCGGTTAGCGGTGAAAACAGTGCTGACAGCGTTATCAAAATAAAACACTGTCACAACGCGACTTCGGCACCGTAGCAGTGTGAGTCGCTCCATTTACCGCTGCGTTCCACGGCCCGCGATGAAACCGCTACCGTTGTTCTGGGGGATATTTTAAAAGGTTTACGTTTTAGTTCTAGATAAGAGATTTGTAGACATATCTGCGATTCTATATAGAGTTTAGTAATTTGTTGTTTTGCCATGCAATAATTTAGAATTATTCAGGGCAGCGATTTTTACTCAATAATTGCCGATAATATTACCAACTTACTTTAAATAAATAAACTTCTTCATTTAAGTCTTTGACAATTTTGTCATAGTTCTCGATGATGGTCTGAAAATGCCTAAAAATAAAAAAAAGCCATTAACAAATACATTTCAAAAATAAGGAGCAGTTTTTCTTTAAATGTCGATTTTTCGCATACGGTTGCTTTCACGGAAAATATACATCAGTTACTTTTTGTAGAGCAGTCTTTGAAGAAGGAGATACATGACATTAACCATTTAAATAGTTATTGGTTTCAAGCGCAGGTATGTATCCAGGCTCCCACACTACTACAAATAATACATAATACTAGGCCGCGTCGTCATTTTTCTTACTAGACCCTGTATAAATTAGAGATTATGTATTGCTTCTTACGTCACATGACTCCAAATTAATAAATGACCTACTAAGAACGCGAATTAAAAACATGTATTCATTTTTGTGTCGCTTGATTCGCTGTCAGTTTAAAACCAATAATTATACAAATGGTTTATATCATATATCGTCTTCGACGAATAAAATTGCTCAACAAAAAGTCACTGATGTGCATTTTCCGTAAAATCAACCGATTTATTGAAATCGGATGTAAAAAAAACTTTTTATTTTGCAATGTATTTGTTATAGCTATTTATGTACCAAGAGCGTTAACCCAGATATGCCTGTATGCCTACATATAGGTCGATAATTTAAACCCCCCACCACGATTTAACTGAAGAAAAATTAGGTTTTCCGCTTATTTAGGCAGCAGCCACATATTCAGTATTAACTTCTAATCGCAAAAGAACGAGTGATAAACGAAATATTAAGTAGATATACGGTTAGTAAAAATGGCGGAATGTGACATAAATTTTGTAGAGTAAGTTTTTTTTTGCATCCTATGTTTTTTCTTTTATATTTTTGTTTTATTTATTACCTATAAAGTCGCTATTAAGGGTTAGTAACATTAGTTTTAGATTTTTTGAAGCAACAGTGACGAATAGGTAAGCGTCCTACATATAGGTCGCTAGGAAAATGTATTATAGAAATAATTTTTCAAAAAATTGTTATTAACTTTTTATGTGTTTTAGGGGACTCACGCTTAATAAGGCTTTATCTATTATTTATGACAATAATAATTATCCCCTAGGAGCCGATTTAGTAATATTACCACTTGACAATGCGTGTGATCTCTTTACTGATGAAGATTCGGGGGATGATAATTTTGTTAGACCAGAAAATTTACCTTCTAGCCTTTTGACAGCTCCCACTGAGATAAGGCCACATATTCCGGAAGAGTCTGATTCTGACGATAGTAAATATAATTTGCCCCTTGAATGAACAATAATCCGTTTATTGACACTGACTTAAAAATACGAAAAAGAGGCGAATTTGAATTTAGTCTTTCCGAAGGAATGGTGGAATGATAACAACAATGTATCAATGTGCTCCAATGCATTAGGTGTTCAACCATTACAAAGTGTTACTAGGTACTCACTCACAGCGTGACGGTAAGCGCATGACTATTGATCAACCCTATGTGATCAAGAAATATAATGCCAATATGTTTGGTATAGACCGCAGTGATGAAAATATTAGCCTTTATCGTACCGCCATTAGAGGCAAAAAGTGGTACTTTCCACTCATTTTCCATTGTTTAGATATGGCGGTACACAATGCATGGCAAATTCATAAAAATAATAAAGGGAGCATGGATCATTTATCTTTTAGAAGAAAAATCGCTGTAGGTCTTCTGAAACAGAATAAGAAAATCCATAGCTTTTTTAAAGGAAGTCCTTGCAAAAATGAAAATCTTGCAACTAGATTTGATAGAATCGAACACTTTGTTATACCACAAGACAAGTAAACAAAATGTAGCAACTATCATTTTAAGGCGACTACAAGATGTCTTAAGTGTAACGTTGGACCGTAAGTGAAATGCTTTCTTGCGTACCATACGGTGTAAGGAGTTACAATTAGCGTCCTAAAATAGGCTAGTTTAGTTTTTGTGTGTACCTTTTATTTGTTCCTGAATAGTAGGTGATATAATATTAAAAAGAATTATGACGCTTAAAGACTTTTTAGTTTCAGGCATATCTGGGTTAAGTAGACTATAATCTATAAAACCCGGAAGGCGAAAGCAACTAGCCCGAGGGATAATTTTCGTCCGATGGTCACTATAGTCTAGTAACGCATGGGTGTATACAATATTTAAATTTTTTATTAAAAAAACATTATATTCCAAATAATTTCTTAATAAATGTAATCCCTTTTTAGCGCCCTGAGGATGACCTCATAGAGGTCGAAACGTTGGCTAAATACACCTTTTGAATTTCTGCAACTGTTTTATTGACCATTTCCCAACCATTTCTACCCCCAAATATATTGTTTAGTTTTTAATTTATTACTTTTAGTACCAAAGCAAAATAAATAAAATTTTGGACAATTGTAAAGAACTTCAATACAAACCTAAATATGCAATAAAATAGTGGGTATTCCATTTTAAAAAATACCTACAACTTTTTGTTATCACAAGTTTTTGGGCCACCCTGTATATGGAAATATATTTTCGTGAGCACTCTATAATACAGTAGGTATAAGTCTGCATATATTTAACTGAAATTCCTAACTTAATTCGTATGGGAGCTATAGAAGCCTGACGCACTATTGCAGGATCTGTATAATAGATTTATTTATCAATTATTATTGTAACATGTAAAACTAGTAAAATTTACTAGAATTTTTTCTTGTCTTTTAAAATTGTACAACTCGTACGTTATAGAGACGTTTCTAAAACTTGGATATAATTTATGTAGGTATAGCTCAAAAAATATATGATCACAAATCAAAAATATTGTCTAAAAAATGTTACTAGCTATTTTAAATAATAAATTTAAAAAAATCCACTTACAGAATGTCTCCACTAATTTCATTCATTATAAAATCAAAATTTTCAAAAAAAATATTTGTTCTTCTGTCGTCAACATTTTCAAATTGTCAGCCTCTCATTCAAAGATGTATTGGTTGCCAGGTAACTACGAGTGTCAGAAAAACTCCTCCATAACTGCATTTCAGTTATATAGAAATATGGTTTTTCAGTTAATTTGTTATTACTAATATAATTAAATAGACAATAAATAATTATGCAATTGCCTGAACAATGTATCAAAAATATTATTTTCTAAACGAAATAAGGTATCATAATCTTTTGTTTGTATTGACACTAATCACCATGGTTGCAAGGGGTGCTCGACTCGAGCGTACCCAGTGTCGTAGCCAGCTTTTACTGGTAGAGAGGACAGATAACAATTGAGGCTGCATGCCTAGGCGTGTTTTAATTAATTTATTTAATATAAATAATGGGGGCCGGTTCCGTAAATAAATTATTTTGGTAAAAGTAGGAGATAATAAAATTTAAAGTAAAGTAGGGATAATATGCATAATACTAAAAAACCTACTAAGAAGGTAAAAATAAGAACACAAAGTCTTTTTCCACTGTTATATTATAGAAATATTTTAATCAAATTCTCTACATGTTTCGAATGCAGAAGCATTAATCTTCAGGAGAAAAATTAAAAGAAGAAAAGACCAGTAGATATCACCCTAACTGAGCAACACAATTATAGGTTCGGTATAAAATGAGTGGAACGGTGAGGAAACCGATACACACATTGCATTGTGAATAAGAAAAGTATATGGGTTTGAGGCTTAAGGCACTGTGAAAATTTTAAAGGTAGAATAAAAGATTTAACATCTTTGTGTGAAAGAACTGTCGAAAGATGAGATTGAAGTGAAAGGACATGAACATTTAAGCAAAAAAATGTTAGCTAGTCATTAGAGAAAAAATATGGAGAAGAAGTGGATGTAAGTGTGAGGAAGAAGACTATTAAAAATTATTTAGTAATTAAAATTGGCTGTATGTAAACCTCATTGGTTTACGAATAAACATAGTGAAAGTAAAAATAGAAAAATTAAATTTTAAAAAATTCTTTGATTATAAAGACTTTTTAGAAAAAAAAAAAAAATTAATTCAGCTCGACCGCTACCGCGTGCTTTTCCAAAAAGACAGATTAGAAGACTTACTAAGTTAAAAAAGTACAAATATTTTTTTACATATGCTTGCGTAAAGTGCCCCTCCCCCCTGCTACCTCGGGAATGGTTTAAAACATAACATTAAATTTTGTTTTGTTATTTACGATGGCGGAAATCCGCCACAAATGTTTTTTGCATATTTTACCGTTTCGACATTCGGTATATTGAAATTGCACGATTAAATTAAGCTTAAAAATACCTTTAAAATGAACCCGTAAAGAAAGTATTTTACATATAAATTATTTCTTTCATGTTTAAGATGACGATGATTTACTAAAAATATTTTTTCGAATTGCCATTTTTAAACGAAACATTTTGGGGCATTAAAATTGCAGGGTTAAATTAACCGTAAAAATACCTTCAGAGTGGGGTATTTATCCCCTTTTAATTTAAATCTATTTTCCAAGATGGCAGATCTCCGCCATCTTGAATAACTAAGCAACCTTTTTTTGTTCAATATTAAGTATGTACATTAAAAAAATTTGGTTGGGTTGGGTTCATCCTTTTAAAGGGTTTAAAAAAATAATTTTTTGTTATGAGTAGGAAGCATATATACCTACAAGCACAAGCATTTCAAGCGAAATATGCTTCTTTATAAACTTTTAACGAATTTATTTATTCGATGATTTTTATATTTATACGCATGAGTCACGTGATATTAAAACAAATTTTGTTAAAAATTTCACTCTCTATCAAACAGTTGTAACAAAAACAGCTAGTTCCATTTAAAAAAATTAAATTTATTTTAATATCACGTGATTTTGATGTTCACTTTTTTTTTGACATCATCATAATTATCAGCATATGAAACTACAACTCTTTACTAATTTAACCGACGTCATATCTCTTATAATAAGAAAGTTAGCAATAGTGCCGACTTCATATTGAACACACGGTATATCAACAGAAGCGATAAAAATTACAATGCATGAGTATCGTTTTGTAACGAAAAAGTAAACTTTAAAAAAATGATTATAAGTGGGTATTCATATTGCTCATCTTGGGTCCCACATGATATCCTAATGAGCTTATTAATAAAATATACAATGTTCTTAGCAGATTGAAAATTATTATAAAGTACATATTTCCTTGGTAACGGAAAATCAGTCATACCTCAATTTTATTGACAACTCACAAAATCAAATTATAATGGAGGACATTCCTCAACCAGTATATGTTCTTGTTGCAAAGCAGGAGAATGTTGAAGCGTTACGTTTGTATTTAAATAATCTAAACTCGTTAGGACTACTTGTTGAAAATGTGCCAGGCACGGTACGTACGTAACTTAAGATTCTTTTCATTTTGTAGTTAATATTTCGTTTATTTTCACTTTTATGTACAAATCGGCTGAATATACGGCTTTGGAGTATAATTAACAATACAGTTTCTCAAGTTAAAAATTTTGGATTTATATAAAATAATGAAAGCAGAAAAAGAAATATTATTATAGATATATTATTTACCAAAATTTCTTTATTTACTTTTTTGAAATTTAATAATTAACGTGTTTTTACCTTAAAAGTGTAGTTAACTGCTACCAGAGGCGGGTTTGTTCGGACGCTTTTTGAATTAAACGAAAACGAAACAATTATACTGATAAAAAATTAAATGCCAACCGTGTCACTGGCCCTAGCTCTTAAAGAATTTCTAACAAATTTATATATCGGATGGTTGGAAATAAAGGAAATCCCATGCAAGTTTTAGACTGTCCAAATATTTGCGGGGTTGTAGGGATACTTTTTTAGGGCCTCTCTGTGGTCAGTGCACAGAATAATTTTCGATACCCGATTTTAAGTTATTTGAATATGACTTCGGTTGGTTTTGCATTGGAATTCAACAGATGATGCTGCGGAAATCAGCATTGATTGGACTTGTCAACCTGTGATTTGTCATTATCAAATGTACTTTGCAAACGATGAATTTTTTAAAAATCTTTAACAGATACATGTTACACTAGATTTAACTAATATTATCAAATAAAACGAACATTATTTTCAAAACGGATCTTTTAATAGAATTCGAATTATTTTACTTACAATAAAACCTAATAAATAGTATTAAAATCATCAAGAATTTGCTTGAAGGGTTGGAAAATAAAAGAGTGTTAAAAAATAAACAATGGTGTATAAAAAACTAGTAATCGTATCTCGGAAACTACTGGGCATAGAAACTCAGGAAAAAAAAATTATAACTAAAGTGGTCATGAAAAAATCCTGGAAATAATTCCCGTTCTTAATTAAAATAAATTAGCTCTACTATTTATTATTATCATTATTAACATTGATAATGAAAAATTTAGTTTTATAAAAATGACCACCTTCACTTCCGCCTGTCTAATTTAATTTAATTATTTTAATTAAGAACGGTGTGCCTGAGAAGAAAAACGCAAGAAACCATTTTTATGCAGAATTGACCAGGCTAATCAGAAATAATATCCACATCAAAAAATATCAGTGGCGTCCCACTTTTTTTCTAAAAAATATATAATCGCTTACTTTTAAAAATTATTCTATTGGCGATAACGCTGAAACGAACGGAGATATCGAGCTGCGGTTTTAATATTTGTTCTAGCAAATTTAATCTACTTTTAGATTATGGTATCATAATTATACCGTATGATTTATTTTTTCGGAGTAAAATCAAAAAATGTGTTATTATTACAAATTGCGCCCTCTAGCATTTTTTTCGAGAACTATTATGGACAACTAAATACGATTGGTGAAAGTGCATACATTTCTCTTCCAAACAGTCTTTAGTTTGCTAAAATCGGATAAGTCGTTTATAAGTTACAGCGATTTAACTGATTACACATTTAACCGCTTCCCCCCTTTTTATTAAAGTCGGTACGCCAATGAGCATAAGACCAAAATGATGTATAATTGTCCAAGCTTTTCAATGGTGTTATCAAAGATATACCTTAATGTGGAATTTTTGGAGATATGTAAACTTTAAAAATTTACTTTTCAATTACGCCCTCTTGCGGCAAAATGCGGAACTTAAAAATTATTTCCAGAATTTTATCATGACCACTTTAGTTATCATTTTTTTTCCTGAGTTTCTATGCCCAGTAGTTTCCGAGATACGGCCGAGAGCCATTCTTAGTGGGACACCCGGTACAACCGTTTAGATTATTGTTAATTCTTATTTAAATATTTAAATAAGCCGCTATACCATATCCTAAACGATCGTAAAATTCTCTACGAACTAGCGAGTTAGTACTGGGTAATTCTTTCAGACAGCATTAAAATTACATTTTTTAACTGCTCTAAATTTTCAAACCTAACACTTTTATAAAGACATTTTTTTAAATGCCCCAGAAGAAGAAGTCGTTTGGTGAGAGGTTAAGAGACCAAGCTGGCCAATTATTTGTTGAGTTGGACCGACAACGTGCTCATTAAAGGTATTATTTATATATTCGCGTACCACAAGCAAATTGTGGGCCGGGAAACCATCAATTCGAAACCAAATCTTATTTTCATCAGCTACTTCTTCCAGTGCGGGTCCAAATTTATTTTGAAGAAGATCTAAATATGTTGAACGCGTAAGATTTTCGTCAATTAAAAATAATCCAATGATGCGGGGTCCGAAAATTCCTGCCCAAATATTCACTTTCTGAGGGTATTGGGTTCGAGCGCATGCCAGACGATGTTTATTTTGTAGGCTCCAGTACCGATAATTTTGAATATGCGGCCGATTGTCTGTTTAAAGGTTGGAGACAATGACGTTTCTTGAACGGCAGTAGAGTTTTGGACTTGCATTGTCTTTATTTGTTTAGAATCAACTGGTAATTAAGTATCTCCAGTCGTCTTCAGGTGAATACAGTATTCATCTGAAGACGACTGGAGATACTTACCAGTTGAAACGTAGTGATTCTAAACAAATAAAGACAATGCAAGTCCAAAACTCTACTGCCGTTCAAGAATGCGGCCTATTATTAGGCATGGGAAGCAAATATTTTGTAAAAAATATTTGTTGTTGTTAGCTAGCTCCATCATTTTCAAACAAAAAAGTCATCTTTGTTCTTTATCCCCTTCTAGCAATTCTTGATGGTTTTGGTACTTAAATGAATGATATTTATGCTTTTTCAAAGTTCGCAGTATTGTGGTGTTTTTCTACTCCTTGCCCGAGAGTTGTAGTGCTGATTTTTTTTATTTTCTTCGACGTGAAGTAAAATATTAAGATCTCTATCATTGTTTGTATTTCAGCTCTCTCGTGAATATGTGCCGTGCCTTTGCAGTTGTTTATTACAGTGCCATTTGCTTCATACTTTTTTATTAAAACACGTGTTGCCTAAAATCAGTGGCGGCTCGTGATATTTATCGTAGCGAAAATTTTTTGAGGTGCCACGCCCCTTTTCACCTTTGTATAATATGATTTAAATCTGTAATGCCTACACGGCTCCAGTTCTTGTCCATGTTTATATTATAAAATAATAAGCATGGGAAACAAAACTGAGTTTCTAATATTACACCCACATATCCATTTTTTTTTTGTAAATGTCAATATTAAAATGTCTAATAAAAGATCGACCTTCTTTTTTCTTTTTACATGTCGAATGTCGAAATTTATTTATAATGTCCTCTACAGAATTTTGATCCATAACTATATCACTTCGTGTGACACAATCCAAACTACTAGCCATTATTAATTTAAAAACAACACAAAAACATCCACAACACCGTCAATAAACTCCAAACTTAAAAACAACACAAAAACATCCACAACACCGTCAATAAACTCCAAACTTATCTAATCGCGTCAAAAACTCATAAAACCAATCATATTAAATGATTGAAGTGTGTATTCAGAAAGCGCCCGGCGACGCCCTCTCATCGGGCGATTAACCGAATATTCCCGATCAATCCGCATAAGGAAAATCGCACGAAAATCCATCCATAAGAGCGCCGATTGCGCCGAACGAATACACACTACAGCACACAGCCGGCGAGTCTGCCCACAGTGCCCACGCGCTCGGTCGCGCTTGATGTCTTACGCCTTCGCCATTGTTATATTATACAAGTTCTTTATTTCAGTTACCTAAATATTTTTTTAAATAAGTATAAATTTTATTTTTGCTGGTGCTTGACTTTCTTAGGCAGTGCGCGCGCACTTGTTGACGAGCCGCCCCTGCCTAAAATCTACAGAGAAAAAATTATCTGCAGCTCATTATGATTCAAAGAAACACTTATCACGCAGGGTTGACTCACTTTTGACCGCATTTTGTTTTATTTTAGACAGTGGATGCAGTTTTTATTACAATATCTCTTTCCGAACTAACCTCGCAACATTTTGCAGAACTCTACAATCATGGAATAAGCGATAAAGAGAACCAATTTAGATTAAACACATTAGAGCCCATTTTCTTGAATGTGTTTAATACTCCGGTGTCGCAACTTCCTCCTAGGCAAGATGGGTAAGTTTTATTTTTTTAACCTATCCACGATATACTAGTACCTAACATACAATATGCCAGTGCATATAACTATCAGTAGCGGCTCGTCAGGTGAAGTAGGTGAAACAAAAAAAAAATGAAATCAGGAGTTAATTTTTTCGACAATATTAAATTTTAATGTACTTATCAATACAGCTACCACTTTAGCTCTAAAAATATAATTATGTTCGAATTAATATATACAGGGTGTCCCGAAATTAGGTGACAATATTTTAAGGGGATAAAGTACATCCAAAAATAGGACTAAAATAAACTATTAATATACCTTGAAAAACGCTTCGTTATGGGGCTAGAGCCCCCCGAATGGAAGCTATGATAAGCGGTTTTTTTACAATATCTCAGAAAGTGATTGAAGTATCAAAACAAAATTTGATACATGTGTTACCCATGACAAGACACAAGAAACGGTTTGTTTAGCTTTGGTGTATTTCTTCCAGTGGCGTCCGACTGGGTAGGTAGTAAGGAGAATATTGCCCTAACTCTTTTACTTGTAGGATTTTTTAACGCCAGGTGCAATTTTTAAAAGCACCGAAGTCTTTTATTGAAAAAAGGTACTCTTGCTTCATTTCGGTAGGATTCACCATTGTTCAGTAAAATCTATTTTAAAATTTTCGGTTTTTTACAAGCCGTTGAAAAGGCTAAGGTGTTTTTTTGCATATCTCAGCAAACACTTGATATTAAAACATGAAATTTATTAGAAGCTTTACTAGCGATAAGACATATTTATTAAAGGTTTTTCCAGTGGCGTCACACGGGGTGGAGCCTAAAGTAAATGTTACTATTTTTTTTTAATTTGAGGGGCTTTCATACTTTTAATGTAATTTTTTAAAATTTTTGTTAATAAAACCTATTATTGTAATTTGACAAAATATAACGTTTTCAACAGATTTTTAGACCTTGTTTTTTTTAATATTTATTTTTATAAGACAGACAACAAAATAAAAATCATTTCGAACATTTGCTTAAAATTAGTTTCCCGTGTAATTTTACAATTAAATTTGATTTGAAATTTGTTATTATTTTTTGTTTTATTTTAAGTCTCTTATAAAAATAAATATTTAAAAAACAAGGTCTAAAAATCTGTTGAAAACGTTATATTATTATAAAGTATGAAAGTCCCTCAAATTAAAAAAAAAAATTACAACATTTACTTTAGGCTCCACCCCGTGCGACGCCACTGGAAAAACCTTTAATAAATATGCCTTATCGCTAGTAGAGCTTCTAATAAATTTCATATTTTAATATTAAGTGTTTGCTGAGATATGCAAAAAAACCTTAGCCTTTTCAACGGCTTGTAAAAAACCGAAAATTTTAAAATAGATTTTACTGAAAAATGGTGAATCCTACCGAAATGAAGCAAGAGTACCTTTTTTTAATAAAAAACTTCGGTGCTTTTAAAAATTGCACCTGGCGTTAAAAAATCCTACAAGTAAAAGAGTTAGGGCAATATTCTCCCTACTACCTACCCAGTGGGACGCCACTGGAAGAAATACACCAAAGCTAAACAAACCGTTTATTGCGTCTTGTCATGGGTAACACATGTATCAAATTTTGTTTTGATACTTCAATCAGTTTCTGAGATATTGTGAAAAAACCGCTTATCATAGCTTCCATTCGGGGGGCTCTAGCCCCATAACGAAGCGTTTTTCAAGGTATATTAATAGATGATTTTATTCCTATTTTTGGATGTACTTTATCCCCTTAAAATATTGTCACCTAATGTCGGGACACCCTGTATATATATATTTGTAAGCGTGTGAAAATGGTCAGGCTATAAATATACATTTATTAGGAGTAAGCTTTTTATGAAATAAAGTAATATTTTCACGAAAATATTAATTTAATTTTTGAAAAGCAAAAAGTAGTACATTTTTAAAATTTACTTGTTTTTTCTTTCAAAATGTAACATAAACATGTCAAACAATTTTTACATGTAAAGAAACTAAATGAACAACAGTAAAACAAAAAAATAATCATAAATTTTTATCAAGAATTACAAAAATAACAAGCTTTATTTTAGAGGTAATTTTTACACTCTTTACATAGGAAAGTTGCATTCTAAACATATTGGGTTTTTAGTACTGGGTTCTACGTTTAAGTCTTTTGGGACACAGTCTCTTCAAATTGTTTGTCACCATACCGAACACGTTTGGACGGCCCGGAGCAGAATCCATTATAAACGTATTTTTTTAAAAGTACAAAGGGGTCTCACAGACACTTCTGTACTTTAACACGAAATAGCTTACGAAATACCTATATCGCTCAAAAAGACCCCATGATTCGGGTTACGGGTTAAATATAAAAAATAATTGTGAGATTTAAAATTTTTAATTAAAAACGAACACTAAGTTTTTGGGTATGTTCTTAGATAATACGCTCTCTTGGGACTGTCATGTCGATTATGTTGTAATTAAATTGAATAGAATATGTTATAGTATGCGAATATTGGGTAGGTATATTCTCTCAGTAACCAAAAAAATGTTGTTCCACGCCAACTTTGAATCACATATAAGGTATGGAGTTATTATGTATGGAAACTGCAGAGATATAGGAAAGGTTTTTATTTGGGAGAAACGAGCCCTTCGAATTCTGATGAATCTAAATTATCGCGAGTCATGCAGGGGAAAATTTAAGGAGTATAGAATCTTGACTGTATCTGCAATTTTTATTCAGGAATGCGTACTCTTTTTCTTTAAGAATAGGTCTTCTTTTATAGATAGTGAAGCACAACAAATATATCCAACAAGAAATCTAGATTATACATATCCAAGCATAGATTGGCCCTGAGTGAAAATGGTCCATACTATCAGTGTATAAGACTTTATAATCATTTACCAATTGACATAAAAGTATTGGATAACTTAAAACAACTAAAAAACAAGCTTTTTAATTCACTGTTGGAAGTAGAGCCCTACAATATGGATGAATACTATAGATATCTTGGTCATGGATAAGATCTTGTTTAGTCTAGGTTGTAGGATAGAAAATATATTAAACTAAGCTGTAGACATACTATTTGCAACTTTTTGTTTTTGGTCTTTAAAATTGACACTATTTAATTGTATTTACTCTTAAATAAAGATAATTTATTATTATTTTCTAATTCCCTATACAATTCCACGTATATTTTGTATAAAATATCCAATTGTTTTTGAGATATTGACGTTTAAAATATGCCATTTCAGACTTTGACAGGCTGTAGCACTTTAATTGCGCATGCCAGAGGAAAATGGTTTTTACCTCCCTATCTCAGTTTTTTGGGACGACTAACACTGATGATGTCGAAAGCCGAAAGCGCTCTGCTACAAAATTAATTAAATGAAGCATCTACATGTAATACAAAGTCTTTTTCTTCCATTCCTTCCACGTGTACACAGCTATAGCTAATTTTCTATAACTTCATTTGGCTTATTATCGATAAATATCTTATAATCTTCTTAGTCACATGTTGAACGCCATCTAGCGGTAAATTTAGGAATTTAAAAATGATTTCCAGCAATGTCTTTGGTCGATTTTGTAAGTTTTTTAATTTCAAAAAGTTGTAACAAGCGGTTCCTGAGCTATGGTTAACATCCATTCTTATTTAGCAGTGGCGGCTCGTAGGTGAAGGGGCTCTTCACCAAAAAAAATAAAATAAAACTGAGAGGAAAGTTTTTTGACAGTACTAAATATTAATGTAGGTACCAATACCGCTATCATTTTAGCCTTTAAAAAATAATTATGTTCGAATTAATAATATTAATTTAATCCATATGCATAATAGGACCACGGTTAACTTCGATGGATAATAAATATAAACACTTGTGCATTTTGGCGCGCCCCAGTTGACCGTGTTCGTTAGCTCAAAGCAAGTGAAGACCCAACGTCCAACATGACTTTAATATTTACCGTTGCTCGGGTTACGTGACGTCAGTCACGCAAAGAGCATGTAACAATTTATGGCGCGGTAGTGGCTCAGAGGTTGAGTTACTGGCATTCGACCGTGGCGACCCGGGTTCGATTCCCGGAGTGGGCATACACACAATAAAAAAAAAGTTTGTCCGAAATTCAGTGGATTTAAGAATGCAGTATGTCACTAGTGATTCCTAATAACCGAACCTAGAAGAGAGTCATGGAGTGGACCATGGACTGGACTTCTGGGGGGGTAAAAAGGATAACTAGTGGTTCGGATTCCACGTTAAGCTGTAGGTCCCGTCTGGCTGACATTACCCAGACGATAGGGGATACAATGGGCCTTCATATATGCCTAAGTATACTGGCTCTTTCGCCAACCCCAGCAAAAAAAATGTAACAATTTGCATTATGATGAAGGGCAATTTAAAAATAGATCAGTCGTAAGCATTATTATTTTATCATTGGTTCGCCTAACCTTAAAGCTTAAGGTATTTATTTTGAGGCTTCGCAAAACTTACGAGTAATCGGTTTTATGTGATTTACTGTGTGATTAAAAAGTTTTGTTTTTATTTTTCAGTTAATTCAGTAGTGTACGTACCTACTTAGTTGTGTGTTTAAAAAATGAACCCAATTAATGGCATAATTTGTTGGAAACTCCATTCAGTCGTTGGACAGATGTGGATAAGGGAGAGGTTTTGTTACACGGGTTTTTAGTCAATGTTTGTTTAAGTACCCGCACTATACCTAGCTCTTCACCATTTTTTAGGACCGCGAGCCGCCACTGTTATTTAGTGACCCGGTAGACACTTTTAATTATCTAACCGATTTAATAATAATTGTAGGCAGCTGTTTGGTTGTGAAAAGGTGATGATTGTCCACAAAATCTTGGAATCCACAAAATTTTCTCATCAAAACAGTGATCGTGGAATGTCTAAGCTTATAAGAACAGGTATATTAATGGATGGATATCCATTACACGAGGGACCTGCCACTGAAAATGGTTTCAACGATAGATCGGTAAAATTATAAACATTCTTACAAAAATTCTGTCTGTATTTTTCGAAATTAAAAAAAAAACGAAATTCTATTTTTATGTTATTCTACAATTAATTACAATTTTTGAAAGTTTTTTTTTCAAATCAAGGGTGTCCACAGAACGTTAAACGGGGGGGGGGGGGCTTTTTGATCGAACGTGACTTAAAAAAATGAAGGTATCGTCATTGGTTAACCTGTCATATATTCTAAGAACCTACCTAAGAAATCCAAAATAAACCGTTATAAATTATATTCGAACTTTTCCAGTATATTTCACATCACAAGAAATAATAAGTCTTCAGAGTATCTTAAACAAGACTGTGCAAAAAAAACTTTGTGATCTAGTCACGCATTCGCCATTTCGTTTTTTGATTATTATGTCGTTACCTTTTCCTGTTATCCAAAAATCGGCCAAATACACATATTTGAAACATAATTACCTACAAGTTGAACAGGTTTGAGTTTATGAAGTAATATAAGCAGAAAAAGAAAAATGAACAAATTTCACTAATTTTTGTTTTCATTAATTCATTAGTCAAAATTTCTTTAGTTCAAAACTGTGGATAATCGCTACTCAGGAACGGGTATTTGGCCGCGTTTTAAATAAAGCGAAAACGATAAGAAATATAAATCAAAAAATGAAATAGTGAACGCATCACTAGACTTCACTCTTAAGGAACTCGACCTTGTAAATGAGTTGTTTAACTACATATATTTAAACAGTGTATTAGACGCCATTAGTAAAGTCTCTAGGTCTCGCGTCGTTTGTTCTGGTGACACGGTCTGACACTGATGTAAAATATGATGCAACCCTAAAAATAATGGGGGAGTTCCTTTCACATTGAGAAGGTCATGGTTTTCCCAAGGACGTTAGGCAAATTTGTTTTGATTTTAAGGGTCCTTACCTCGGTCCTTACCTAACTTTTAAGATGGTCGACTAAAAAAAGGATATCCAAAAAGTTACCTATTTAAATATAATGAATTAATTGCAAAACACCTTTATGGGTACTTACCGTTGTAAATACAACAGATATAACATTTTTCTTATTCCTTTAAGCTCAGAAGCATTTTAATATGAATCAGATTTATGTCTGTTATATTATTATTATACAGGGTGATTCCTAAGTTGATACTTCTTTTTTAGCTGCGTATGCAAGGCATTAAAATAAAAACATTTTCAAATACCTTTTTTCAAAAAACTCAACAATAAAGTAATTTACATTCTTTTATTACACTACGAATCAAATACGGTCAAATTGGGACACTTAGAAAAAAAGTCAATGAAAATGTTATTTTTTAAATTTTAATTAGAACGTCCTGTATATTCTTAAAGAATCGAATAATTCTCTTAAAAGACACATTCAACAATGATTAGTAAGTCCGGAGAATAGTCTTAAAATATGTAGATATACAAAAAATAATTTGAAAAAACTTCGCCGACATAGATCAAAGAACAAATCGACCTTTTTGTTTCTCGCTTGCTAGATTAGTAAGCAGCACAATGCTTGTCGGGCCCTTTGATCCGCTCGCCTTCCTTAGTAGGGCTATTTTTATTTTAATACAATTTTTAAATTAATAACATAATTTTGAATAAATTTATTTTAAAGTTAAGTTTTTATTCTTGAATGAATTTAAATTCAAATAAAACCTCTCCGTAAAATAATTATTTAAAAAAATACGTTTAAATATATTTTCCTTCCCAGAAACCATAAAGAAGCCCTTAACGTCGTCAAGGCGTGTGATTGAACGAATACCAAAAAGTGTAAGATACATATTTTAAAACAATTTTTATTTGTATTATAATTTGACAAGCGTGTGCCGCAGTATGTCAGAATTTTTTAAAGATTTTTTTTGTTTTATACAGTAATAAATAAATCTCTCGATCGGCTTAGATTTTATTAAATGTTTTTTTACAATAAAAAAGTTTAGCAACATCTCAGTTTTGCAAATAAAGTATTTTGTCCTTAACTCTTGGAATAAGTATAGTGTCGCTCAGACCGAGCGCCAGAGCCCCTCTGAAAGCGGGGCCCTAGGCTCGAGCCTACCGGGCCTCTTGGGAAAATAGACCCTGTAGATTTATCTGTAAAAAAAGCTTGGGAATATAAACTGAAAAAAAACATGTTTCGAACGTATTAACGTTCATCTTCAGGAGAAGTATAGTTTATGATAAGATAAAAATAGGAAATTGTGAATGACACCCTCATAGAGCTTTTAAGGAAGTTAGATTATTGAAAAAAGTAATGACGAACTTCCATAGAAGTAGAGGAGAAAAATACCACCAGGTTCTATAGATAAATAAGGGAGAATGATTAATAAATGGTACTTTAAAGTGACGAAATGAGAAATGTTACGTGAGAATGATATTGAAAACTGAACAGCAGCTTCAGTGGTGAAGTATATTGTTTAAAAGTTTTTGCTAAAATTATGTTTGTTAGTAGGACAGATGTACTATTGTTGTAGTAACATGTATGTATAGGTATATGAACTGTGATGTTCGGGACATCTTAGGACATGGTTCCCAGAAGTGACATGGGTTGTTTGCAAAGGGTACACATATAATGTGGAAATTAGTGTTGAAAACATTAAGAAAACATTTTTAAGAAACGTGAAGGTTTTACAGAGATTTCATTGTGAATTGGCATTTTTTTTTGTTTTAAGGTACATGTTGTGAGGATTTTTGCTTAAAAAGCTTTTTATATCAAAACTAAAAATATGCCAATTCACAATGAAATCTCTGAAAAACCTTTACGTTTCTTAAAAATGTGTTCTTAATTTTTTCATCACTAATTTTCACATTATATGTGTACGTACCCTATGAGAACAACTCATGTCCCTTCTGCGAACCATATTCTAAGATGTCCCGAACATCACAGTTCATATATACATACATGTTACGTCAACAATAGTACATCTGAAAATCGAAGAAATCGTCCATAATTCTCAAAGAGACCGGATATAGATTCAAAGAAAAAGAAAGACAACAAAGTCACGGTCTCAGCAAATATAATCGGTATGGTTATACGTGTTTCACCCTTTCGGGCATCATCAGACCTAAAACAAGAGACCTAACTAACAGATACACGAATACTTAAAAACCACTAATTACCTAGAATTTAAAACTGAGAAGAAACAGTCATAACATAATAAAATTTAAAAATGTAAATAACAAAAACAAAAAATCAAACGTCAGAGAGCAGTTCATCCAATTGACCCAACTGCTCTCTGACGTTTGATTTTTTGTTTTTGTTATTTACATTTTTAAATTTTAATATGTTATGACTGTTTCTTCTCAGTTTTAAATTCTAGGTAATTAGTGGTTTTTAAGTATTCGTGTATCTGTTAGTTAGGTCTCTTGTTTTAGGTCTGATGATGCCCGAAAGGGTGAAACACGTGTAACCATACCGATTATATTTGCTGAGACCGTGACTTTGTTGTCTTTCTTTTCCTTTGAATAGTACATCTGGCCTACCAATAAATATAATTTTATTTTTTACCATTTAATGATAACTTTTCAACAATATAGGTACTCCACCACTGAAGTTTCTGTTCAATTTTCAATATCATTCTCACGTAACGTTTCTCATTTCGTCACTTTAAAATACCATTTATCAATCATTCTCCCATATTTTTTATCTATAGAACCTGGTAGTTTTTTTCTCTCCTACTTCTATGAAAGTTCTTAACACATTTCTTTAATTAATTAATTTCCTCAAAAGCTCTATGAGGGTTTCACTCACAATTTCCTATTTTTATCTCAACATAAACTATACGATATATATGAAGATGAACGTTTATACGTTCGAAACATGGAGAATAAAATAAAGATTTCTTACTGAATATATCTTAGTGAAGATTGACTTAAAGTATTATGTTTCCCCATTTAACTTGCCACTTCACTTTAAGTATGGACTACTTCTTCAAATTAAAATATTCCCCATCCCAATCCCCCCCCCCCCAAAGAAAGGTAAAAAGACCCTGCCAAGCAACTACGGACCCGTCGCATTGCTTTCAGTAATTTCAAAAGTAATGGAGAAAGCTATTAACCAACAACTCCTAAAGTATCTGGAAGGGCTTAACATTATCAGCGACCATTAATACGGTTTTCGTAAGTCCAGATCAACAGGTGACCTTCTGGCATATGTCACCCATCTTTGGAGCAACACCATCGAACATCATGGAGAATCCCGGGCTGTTACACTGGACATCTCTAGGGCTTTTGATCGTGTTTGGCACGATGGGCTTCTAAGTAAATTGCGATCCTACGGTATGCCTAATGGATTTTGTTTATGGTTAACCAGCTTCCTTAAGAACCGTTCTCTGCAAGTGGCGATTGACGGGTTTCTCTCAGACACCTTCACCATTAATGCCGGTGTTCCTCAAGGGTCCATATTGTCTCCTACCCTCTTTTTACTGTATATTAACGACCTTCTAGTGAAAACCCAAAATCCAATTTATAGCTTTGCTAATGACAGCACACATGTCTCATCTTTTACCTTGACTCCCCAAACATCCGCTGCCGACGCACATCTTTGCAGGCAGCATGAAGTATTGCGCCTCAACAATGACCTGAAAGAAATTTTGGCTTGGGGTGACAGTAACCAAGTCGAATTTAATGCTAAGAAAACCCAGGCAGCAGTCTTCTCCAAAAAGGTTAACATTGCAGAACCGGATATAGTCATGGCAGGACACGCAATTCCCCTAGCACCGTCTATTAATTTGCTGGGGGTCAATCTGGGAGGTAATATGTCTTGGCATGATCACGTTGCCGCAATTGCAGGCAGCTGCACAGAACCTTGGTGTACTTTTCCGCACCAAAAGGTTGTACACGCCTCATCAACTTTTGACACTCTACAAAGCCCAGATTCGACCATCATTAGAATATTGCTCTCATGTCTGGAGCTCTGCACCCAAGCACACCCTTCGGCTACTGGATTCCATTCAAAGGAAAGCCGTTCGTCTGATCGGCGACCCCGAGCTGACCAAGACCCTCGATAGCCTGGAGCATCGAAGACAGGTTGGTGATTTGGCTCTCTTTTACAGATATTTCCATGGCAGGTGTTCGACTGACATTGCCCACTTGATTCCACCTAAAGCAATGCAAAACAGAAATACACGGCGAACCACTGCCGCTCATCCATATGTTGTTCAGCTTAGTACTCCTCGAACTTCATTGTTCAAGAATTTTTTCATCTGGAGAACGTCATCTTTGTGGAATGATCTTCTTGAGGTCGTGTTTCCTAATGAATACAATCTTCAACGTTTCAAGACCAACGTTAATCGCTTTCTTCGCACACGCACCGCTCCCAGAGCGCCTTAAAGGATTTTTCCTACAGTGCAGGTGTCTTATCATAAAAAAAAGGAAATACTTAAAGATTTAACAAAGGTACAACCTCTATTAGCGGTACCGTCAATAGCCATACCGGTTGATATTGGTGTCCCGTTAATCCCCGGTAGATATAATATTTATCATATAACATTTTAAAGGTCGTCAGTGACACTTTATGACCTTTAAAAAGATCCTTTTTGACTTTTTACAAAATGTTTCTAATTAGTTATGTGTTATTGAACATATTAGTGTACAAATAATTACCCATACAAGAATAATTTGCAATACTTTAATAATATAATTTAATTTTCTAGTTACTATTACGGTTTTGGTCAAATATAATGTCAGCTCATAGAGATCAACCTTTAGATCTCGTACAACGCTATTTTGGACATGAAATTGCCTTTTATTTCTCCTGGTTGCAATTTTTTAACATTATGTTGATCCCGGCCTCAGTTTTGGGAGCCGTTGTATTCATTATCAGCCTTGTAAGAGTTGCCTTTTTTAATGTCAAAGAGATGTAAGTACCGAAAAATTTGTATACAGGGTGGCGCACCGAAAACTTTCCACCCAAGTTTATTTTCTTGTTAATAAATAAATCAAAATTCGCTCGAACACGGGAACCTTAGTTCTCAGGGGAACATATTTTTTTGCTATTTTTATGCCCCCTGCTGGAACCCCCACGACGGGGTGGCTTCCACCCTTAAAATCTTAAATGGAGAGGGGGGTCGAGTGACACCTTATTTTAAAGGGAATTGAATTGCCTTTCAAACGCGACCTTCCTCGTTTAAATCGAGTGAATAGTTACTGAGAAATAGGTACAAAAAGAAAAAAAAAATTAAAAGTAATAAAATTTGTTACCGCTTGTATCAATCAAGTAAATGTTGAAAATGTCCACCTCCAACCTCCATGCAATTGTAAAAGCACTGTTCAAAATGTTCGCGAACATTATGGAGCATATGGGGTGACTTTCACCCTTAAAATCTTAAATGAAAAGGAAGGTCGAGCTATTAGCTTATTTCAAAAGGAATTTAATTGGCTCAAAACCACTGGCTACGGCCCTAAATTTGGTTGAGTACCTTTCGGGAAATTAAATGGTAAAAAAATTTGTGCTTGTTCAATCGAAAAAACTCAGTTTGTTTTTGATATCGATCAAATTCATAGTAAGAATAAAAATTCATTTTTCCTTACATATCAGTGTGTTCAATATAATTGATTAAAATGACGTATACTCTTCAAAAAGGGGTTGAAATTATTTCACTTTTCTTTAGAAGTAACGATTGTGCTTGAGCTGCCGCCCTGTCTTATAATGCATTGCATCTAAATGCACACTTGTCTCATACTTACGTGCTACAATTGGTGGCAAAATTTCGTGAAACAGGATCAGTGATGAACAAAAAAAGGATTGTTGAAAATCCTGTAAGAAATGAAGCTGTAGAAGTTGCAGATGTATCGGGTGTTTCGCGTAGAACGGTTCAGCGTACTTTAAAAACGTATAAGTTTCATCCCTATAGAATAAAACTGGTTCATGAACTTAATGAAGATGATGACGATCGCCGTTTGCAATTTTGCGAATTAATTAGTGAAATGATCATTCGCAATCCACAATTTATTTTCAACATTTGTTTCTCCCATGAATGCACTTTTTTTCTTCACGGTACTGTCAATCGACAAAATTGCAGATATTGGTCGGATTCCAACCCTAGAATTTTTAGAGAAGTGCATACTCAACATCCCGAAAAATTAAATGTGTGGGCTGGAATTTTTGGGGACCGTATTATTGGGCCGTATTTTATACCTGGAAATTTAACAGGTGAAATTTACCTGAATCTGTTAGAAACCACTATTACCCCTGCTTTAACGAATGCCATAGAAGAAAATTACCGTTATCGGCCCCAAAATATTTACTTTCAGCAAGACGGAGCACCCCCGCATTATGCGTTCTATGTTCGACAGTTTCTAGATGAAAATTTTCCTGGAAAATGGATTGAAAAAAGAGGTCCTATTGAATGGCCTGCAAGATAGCCTGATTTGACTCCACTGGGCTTTTTTTGTGGGGACATTTAAAGTCTAAAATTTATGCAACCAAACCGAATTCTTTGGAAGACTTGCGACAACGAATAGTGTACGAGTGCCGACAAATACCTCCCGCAATGCTCCATAATGTTCGCGAACATTTTGAACAGTGCCTTTACAATTGCATGGAGGTTTGAGGTGGACATTTTCAACATTTACTTGATTGATACAAGCGGTAAGAAATTTTATTACTTTTAACTTTTTTTTTCTTTTTAGCCCTATTTCTCAGTAACTATTCACTTGATTTAAACGAGCAAGGTCGCGTTTGAAAGGCAATTCAATTCCCTTTAAAATAAGGTGTCACTCGACCCCCCTTTCTATTTAAGATTTTAAGGGTGGAAGCCACCCCGTCGTGGGGGTTCCAGCAGGAGGGATAAAAATAGCAAAAAAATATGTCCTTCTGAGAAGTAAGGTTCCCGTGTTCGAGCGAATTTTGATTCATTTATTAATAAGAAAATAAACCTGGGTGGAAAGTTTTCGGTGCGCCACCCTGTATTCAGCCTATTGTAGAAAATCCATAATTAGTATTTGGTATTATATATTTGTATATTTCTATTATCTTGTGCATGTGCATGTCTGTACCAACTCAATTGAGCCCCTAGCGGTCGGTGCCCAATGCGGGGGCACCGACAGCACTCCTTAGCCATCTTTAATGGCACCACCTTAGTTACGGCATTGTACATTTTTCAGAGTATTTATTTTTATAGATTCAGCAAGCTTAATTTTATATTATTATTTTCAATGGATAAAATTATTAAATTATAGTCAACATTTTTTGTCTTTTAATTTGTGGACGCTCTAAGTTATATAAAGGGTATTTGTAAATGGGTTTTCCAAAAAGGTACCACAGCAGCCCGGCAGCGCCCCCCTCCCTCTTGGCAGAACCACGGCTACACTTTCAGTAGGAATGGCAGTATTACTGACAGTCCTGAATGCTATCAATCTGATACATTTTCATACTTTTTTACAATTTGCTCTTGCACAATCACTATTACTCATCCATTCCCTAATCAAGACTGTTAGTCTTTATGATCCATGCAGCGGTTCCTAACCTTTTTCAGCCGCGGACCCCCAAGGAAATCAAGCATAATGCCAAGGACCCCTGAGTGAAAAAAAGGTGCAGTTTTCGGACAGATGTTTGGCGTAGGTAATTTATTTATTTTTGTTAATGCTCTAAGTAAGATAGATGCGTATGGGACCGCGGACCCCCAAACATATGCTGGACTACAGGTTAGGAAACGCTGAATAGAGCATTACAGAGTCTCCATTACAAATATTTTTATTGAAATTTATCTAGTAAAAAATGATTTTACTTTAGTCATTTTATGATTAATATCATTCAGGAGTATCAGTCCGACTGATAGTGTAGGCCTGTAGGGTTTACATAACGTATTACAGGCGGACAATGCATTTCCCTGCCGGTATACATGGTTTGAAGTCTGTACTAGAGTCCTGCACGGGCTTCAACGCGGCCCGGCCCGACTCTCGGGGGGTTTGATTTTTTGGGCCCTAACAATTTTTTCTGGGCCTATCGGGCTTACCGGGCCTATCAAGCTTGACGGGTCTGTCGGGCCAGCTTGTGACTAGCCGTTTTCTGGGATCAGACTTGGTTTGCTTATGTGTTTTTTTTAAAGAAATATTCGTAAAATAGTTTTATAATTTCTTTTAGGGCCTGACAGGCTTGTAGGGCCTGCCAAGTTGATCGGTTTTGGTTTATGGGCTGGACCGAGCCGCGTCGCAAAATTCCGGGTCGTGTCGTGAAATTCCGGCAAGGGCAGGGCTCTAGTGTACTATTATTTAAACGCGCACTTAAAACTTTTTAAAAATTATTATTGATCACAAAATTATCGCATCTAATGGGACAACCACACAAATATGTTTATGCATTACCTGTACTTTGATATAGTGATAAATGTAGATTTGTTATACGTTTTTTAAATTTGGTGGAGACCGCTCGTTACAATAATTGTTATGTTATCTCGATGGCATAACTAATTACTTTTTAAAATTAAAAACAAATTTTAGTCTAAGGAATATGTTGTGCGTTTTTGTAAATACCTTTTACAAACACCCTGTATATATTTTGTAATAATTCTTGTCCATATCGCTATTATTAACGCAGCCCTAAATTTGAAAACCACAGAGC
This sequence comes from Polydrusus cervinus, assembly GCA_935413205.1. Classification (NCBI taxonomy): domain Eukaryota; kingdom Metazoa; phylum Arthropoda; class Insecta; order Coleoptera; family Curculionidae; genus Polydrusus; species Polydrusus cervinus. The sequence continues at coordinate 54,444,624 of OW284514.1, forward strand.
AAACAAGGGACAGATATGCCTTATTTATAAACTAAACTGCTGGACAATTGCGTTCGAGCAAGGAAAATTTCCCCTAAATTTAACAGTTAATATTTTCTGAACCAGATATGATATCGACCTACAGTTTTAAATGGTTGATAGATTCATCCCTTAGGAAACAATTGTCAATGTTGGATTTTCTTTAACTGTCAGAAAATTTTATATACAGGGTGTTAAAGAAGACGATGATTTTTGCTTCAATTTTAATGGCGTGCAACTTTCACAATAATATTTTTAAACTTTATCACTCTACGTTAATTGAATCACTGGTTTATAGCAAAGAAAGTGATTTGTTAAATTTTTGATAACTGCTATATTTTAAGAAATACCAATTTTTTTGGAAAACCTTGCTTTATTTTAACTTATTGGTAGCTAGATCTCACTGTGCGTTGTATCGTGCAAACTTTGCAAGTGATTATTATACCTTATGAAAAGCTTAATTATGTTCAGTAACAATAGTTGTATCTAAATTTTATAATGTACAGTGGCGTACTTATAAAGAAAATATTAACTGTTAAATTTAGGCGAAATTTTTCTTGCTCGAAAGCAATTGTCCAGCAGTTTATTATGACTAATGATTATTTTTACTTTTAGAGAGGAAATTTGTACAGATAAACGGTACGTGTGTCCAACTTGTGAGCATAGATCCCATTGCTCGTTTTATAAAATGTCAGCTTTTTGCCGCATGAGCCAGTGGACTTACGTGTTTGATAATTATTTTACAGTAGGATTTGCTGTTTTTATGTCATTTTGGGGTAACTTGAAAAAAGCTTCTTACTTTTTTTTGTTGGACATTTAATAGAAGAAATCTTAGCTTATTATAGTAAAGTTTACAATATACCGTTGACCTTTACTGTACAAAATTAACTGCCATTGTGTAGATCCAAACATCTTCAAACCGCAATATATTGATGCAGGGTCGGCTTGAAAATATAGCTATCTAGTTTCGAGTGAAAAACAAAGGTATGAAGATAAGACGCCGCTTCTAGAGGTGTATTTTATTGGATATTTTACTGAACCCGAAATAAAAGCCGTTTGTGATAAAGGAAAATATGCAAACACATCATTATGATTTACTTTTAAGTTTATAAACGTGCCACAACTAACAATTAATTAAAAATCCAAGACTAAATCAGACGCGTGGAACGTCAAAAATCAAATTCGCTTATTTTAATCACGGTTGCGATGAAAACGCCAAGATTTCTTAAGCTCAAGTCAAAGCTAAGTACACTGGGTTTAATCTTGCATACATTTTGTCATAAAACATTTCTTTAAAAATGTCAAAATTAAGTTAAATTTATGCCCTAAAATCACCTCAAATACTGTTGTGTGTCACTTTTATTTTGTAGGGGTTATAATATTTATTTATTAAACTTGATTTCTTAAAATAAATTACTGTTTGTTTGACAAAAAGCTACTGTGGTTTTGTAAAAACACAGAATCTCTTACTAGTCAGGTGGAAGCAAACATTTAAGAAAGCATGAAATAGTTATTTTCCTAACAAGTGCGCAAAGTGATACTTTTCCGCACGCAAGTACAGTTGGACGAACGACGCGAAGCGGAGTTCGGATAAGTTCTTGCGTGCGGAAAAGCACTTTGCGCACTTGTTAGGAACAACATTTTTCCTACGAGCTTCATATCAGATAACAACAAAAATAAAAATATGATAATTTATTTAACAGTGTTTAAGACTTTTTATGATTTGATAAAAATAAAAGTGTCGGTGTTTGTAGATTCTTGTGGACATAGAAACTGAGGAAAAATCTGACATCATGTGTCAAAATCGACATGTACATTTATTGTTGCTTGGCAATATTATAATCATTTATCACTATACGAGGTACTTAAAAAATACAGTTTTTTTCGTTTTAAGCTGAAATACAAATATCGGGAATTACGATTAAAAGATAAAAGAGAATACTCTTGCAACGGCTTCTCACATTGCCATAAAATAGTTTACAGCTACTAAAATAAATATAAATATTCCCTACCAAGGAGATTTTTGAATAGTTTTACTTTTCCGCACCCAGTGCGGATAAAAGTCTTATCCGCACTAGTGCGGAAAAGTGTAACTTTGCACACAAAAATGCGTGCGCAAAGTACTACTTTGCGCACGCTCGTAGGAAAAATAAATTTTCAAACCACCTGAAAGTGCCTTATACTATAAGGCGTATTACACTGTTAGATAATAAAATACAAATCGGATTGCATAGTTCTACCAAGAAATGAAAACTTTACATTGGTAGGATGTCACCACCTGCAGACCGGTTTCGAACTCTTTTGTTCTCGTCAGCACAGGGTAGGTGTTCATACCATACCAAATGAAAGTTTTAAAACCTAATGCATATAATATCAACCTTCTTCGGTCGTATATATACGTTAGCGCCATCTCTTGGTAGTCCCATGCAATCAATCTGAGTATACCCGTCAAGGTTCTATATATGTGAGGTAAATTATCATTTATATTCTTACTAAAGCTTGAATTATTGCCTCAGTCGCGAATTTTTTAAGAAAGTTTGCCTCGGCTAACGCCTTTTCATATAATTCGAGACCTCGAAAAAATGTCCGGATTAATAATTCAAGCTCAAGGGAGATTCGGTAAGAAAATTTCGCAACAAAAAATTTGACGTTTGCCTTGACAAATAATTTAATTCATCATTTCGTGTCATTATTTTGACGAAATATTATAAGTATTAACACACTTGGGGGGGGGGGGGGGGGGATTATCTTATGTCACCCGGTATACAGAATCTTAAAAATGACTAATTAGTCAGAAATTTTACTTATAAAATTGATTCACTAAGTATATTCTCAAAACCCAACAAACGCAAAATTTTTGTATATAATGTATACAGGACGTATGTATAAGAAGAAATTACTAATTTACTTTACCAGAGAATTTAATGGGGTATTAGTTTAAACTTATTATTTGTGGGCTCGTAGATTTTAGTTGTATTATTGCATAGATCTTAAGTTTTTGATGATAACATAATATGTATTTTTTGTTAACAAATTAAACTTGTTTCAGCAACATTTTTCCTTGCTTTATGGCGACGAAAAGAGAACAAATTAAACTTAAGATGGAACGGTACCCTTGAGGCAGAATACTTGGATCTCAAGATCAGGTGATAATAATAGTAGTTCGTATCATCAGAGTGAATATGATATCCATATATAACTTCCTGATTAAAAGTGTCCATAGCCGTTATCCAATCCTATAACTAGTTTTTGAGTTATGACCTTTCAAAGTTGTCATCTTCTTACTTTAAGATTTTTGCATTATCTGTATTATTTCACTTGTTTCATAAAAACCATTCCCCTTTTTTTATTTTTCTTTATTGGTGGAAATTTAGGCCTTAAGTTTTCTTTCACTTATATATTATATGCTAGACGTTAAATAATTTATAGGCAGATTAAATAATTAATAATATTTAAAAATTATGAAAATCAAAAAAAAAATACTACCCACATTTTAAATTGCGATAACAAACGGCTAGATATTGCTCATATTTTAATATCTTATAGTATCAAGCTATAAAGGGAAAAAATGGTCATAAGTTAATGTAGAGTATATTGCTTGGTATTTTATTTCTCAAAAAAATAACCTAAAAACCTAACAAACGAGTTTGATTTCTGTTATAATTAATTAAGTTAATTACTCTCCAGTCTGCAATATTTTTTTACAATAAATATATTTCCGTTTGGCTTTTTTTTCTAAAACCATTTAAATTGTCTTAATGTCTGCTAAATAATTTTTTATTTCACGTAAGGACAAAAATGATAATTTATTAGGACCCTAAGATAGTTTAAATGCGCCTTTCACAATAGCCACGTAAAATTCTTGACAAAGGTTGTCAAAACAATTTTATTAATTTATCAATGTCAATTTACAGGACCCTTGAATTAATAACAGACCTACCTTATTTTTTGTTTTTGTTATGATTATGTATTTGCGAGTTGTTTAGGATTTCCTTTTTTGTTTTTCATAAAATTAAAAAGAAAAACATATTTTTTTGATGGAAAAATTATTGGTGTCAAGAGATTAAAATTGGTTTGTAGTTTATTCGTTCTTAATACTAATTTTAAATGACCGCGCATGAACAAAACTCCACAAGCCATTCTGATACCACTGTTACTAGAGAGACTGCTATTAACCGCCATGTCAAACACCCACATGTTGGGAAAAATCGTGAGTTTCTGAAACGTGCATCTCAAGTGAAGAAAAGGGGCCCCTTCAGCACCACTGAAGCAACATCAATCAAGGTGAGTGGAGTTTCCGACTTTTATCAATCTTTATTCAATTGTAATGTTTTAATTTTACTACAAATATTTCTGAATCCGCCAGATTAATTTTACAGTCCATTAATCATCCTTTTTCTTTTCAAACCAGCAAAAATACGCTCCATTTTTGGTCTCTTCGGCACGGATATTTATTAGTTTTGTCATAAAAAAGAAAATTGTAGTAAAAATTGAAATTGATTTAGCTTCATAATTTCGCCATTTTTAAATTTATTTGCCGTTGTAAAAAACCGTCTAGCCCACTTCAAAATGTGTTAGCATTGTAAAAACCGCGCAAGTCACGTTTTCGCACACACAGTAAAGCAACTCCTTCGCATCTCCTTTTCTAACTTGAGCATTTTCAAGCAATCGCTACTATCTTTCTTATATACATTGAATCCCTAAAATACAGGGCCGCATTTGAATTTTTTGTACAGTATTCTTACAATGGCCGCCGCCGAAAAACTAAAGAGGGCAAAAGTTTTTCGTCAAGTTGAAATAAACCGCATACAAGAGCTTTATACTTATGCAGAACAGGCAACTGTTGATAAGTCTTTGCATAATCAATTTAAACAAAGATGTAATTATTTACCTGATATCTATGAGGAATTTAATAAACAACAAAGTATAATTATGAATTTAATAATTAATCTGGATGATCAAATTCCATTGGAAGATAAAATACGATCTGAATTTGAGCTTTCCTATTTTTTTGTAAAAGCTGTCTCTGAAGGTATTTTGGAAAATGAATTAAAAGCAACTAATGCTGATCCTAATAATCAGAATATTAATATTATGCCAAAGGTTAAATTACCAGAAATAAAAATAAATAAATTTACTGGTGATATTAAACAGTTTAAAGCCTTCATTGATATTTATGACGCTTTGATTCACAATAATGCTTCTTTAACTAATATTGAAAAGTTCACACATTTACATTCTTATTTAGAAGGTTCACCCAAGGCATTAATTCAATGCACACCTTTAACTAGCACTAATTATCATGTAGCATACAAAGCCTTGGTTGAACGCTATACAAATGACCGTATTCTTGCAACTGCGCATTGGAATGAAATAGAAAATGCCCCGCATTTGTCTTCAGAAAATCCGCATGTCCTCCGACGATTAATTGATATTTTTACTGAAAATATTGCCGCTCTATCAAACCTCAAATATCCTACCGATCACTGGGACTTTATTTTAGTTAATATGCTATTAAAACGTCTTGATTCCGTCACTTTGTCGCGTTTTGAAATGAATCATGGTTCATCCGCTTTGCCAACATTTAAAGGTCTTATTGACTTTTTAAATAAACAATGTGTTGCCTATGATAGTATAGCCTTCTCTACAAACTATAAAAAAGATTCTAGAAAACAGCCGCAACAACGTCCTCAATTGTATTCACTGTTATCAAATACCGCAGAAAACCCTCGAAAATGTCCGCTTTGTTCCTCAAATCACAATATTTATAAGTGTTCTAATTTTATTGCAAAGAGTCCGCAGGAACGTTTTTCTTTAATAAAACAAAATAAATGGTGTTTTAATTGTTTAAGCTCTTCCCATATTTCCGCAAAATGCAACTCAACTTTTACTTGTCGTTTTTGTAAGGCCCGCCATCATTCGCTTTTACACTTGAATGGTCAAAATAGTCACCATATTCCGCGTCCTCAAAATTTACTACCTCCGCTGCAAACTATCTCCCCCGCATTAAATTTTCAATCAAATAATCATAATTCTAATCGTCAAACGCAACAAATTGTTTTACCTACCGCAAATATTTCCGAATCCGTCCCTGTTCAAAATCCGCCGGTCGCATCTTTAGCAACATTCTCAGACTCGCAAAAAATAACCAATAATACAAATACGAATAAAATTAGTTCAAATACAGTATTACTCGGTACATTGCAAATCGATGTTTTAGATTCTCGTGGAAACTATCAAAAGGTTCGCGCTATTTTGGATTGTGCCTCTCAATCTAATTTTATTTCAAAAAAGTGTGTTAATCGGCTTGGTTTATCGCCGCATAAATTGTGTTTATCCGTATGTGGACTTTCAGACATGTCAAAAAATGTCAATTCTGGTGCGGTTCATTGTGTTATTAAACCTGTTGATAACATTACTCCTAAATTGGATATAGAAGCTGTCATTTTGGATAAAATTTGTAATGACCAACCTACTAGTTCTAGTTTGCCTGTTAACTTTCCACATACTATCAATTTAAAATTAGCAGACAAACACTTTTATGAACCAGGTACTGTCGATATTTTACTAAATGCTCATGTTTTTTCTCAAGCCTTAATTGAAGGTTGCATTAAGGGACATGAGAATACGCCAACCGCAATTAATACTATTTTTGGGTGGATATTAATGGGACAAATTACTAATAATTTTAATCAAAATGTATATTCTTTGTTTACTTCTATTGACGCCGCTTTAGACACAACTGTCAAACGATTTTGGGAACTTGAAGAGGTACCGCACGTAAAAACTATTTCTCCTGAAGAGAAGCAATGTGAAAATATTTTTATTGATAAATATTCCCGCTCGCAAACTGGAAGATATTCTGTTTCTTTGCCTTTCCGCGATAATATTGAACCTAGTTTTGTTGATAGCCGCTCGATAGCTCTTCGTCGCTTTCAGTCACTGGAACGTCGACTTATACGTGATCCAGACCTCCATAAAATGTGTTGTGAATTTATGGAAGACTATCTCAAAGCCGGACATATGGAAAAAATAAATAAAAATAATAATTATGATGATTCATACTATATCCCGCATCATTCTGTTATAAAATTGGATAGTGTCTCCACTAAATTGCGTGTAGTTTTCGATGCCTCCGCAAAGGATATGAACAATAAGTCTCTAAATGATTTTTTATTGATTGGGCCTAAGTTGCAAAATGATATTTTAAGTATTTTATTACATTTTCGTCTTCATAAATTTGTTTTTACCGCAGATATACGACAGATGTATAGACAAATTTTGATTAACCAATCACATCGCCGCTTTCAAAAAATTTTATTTCGATTTTCTGTAAATGATGAGATTCAAGACTATAAATTAAATACTGTTACGTACGGTGTATCCTCCGCACCGTATTTAGCTATACGCACCTTATTACAACTTGCTGAAGATGAAAAGCATAATTTCCCTATCGCTTCCAAAGTTTTAGTATCTGACACTTACGTCGATGATATCGTAACTGGTGCTCAGACTTTTGAAGATTGTTGTAGTCTTCAAATGCAGCTTAGTTCTCTTTTAGAAAAAGGTGGTTTTCAGCTTAGAAAATGGTGTAGTAATTGTCCTGAACTATTATCACGTCTGCCCGCTGATCACCTTTATAATGAATCATTATTTTTTGACAATAAGGAAACGAATCAAACTATTAAAATCTTAGGTTTAAAATGGAATCCTATTTGTGATAATTTTACATATTCTGTAGAACCTCTGGAACGCGAATGCACAAAAAGAAATATGTTATCAGATTTAGCCCGCATTTTTGACCCCGCAGGGTTTTTAGCCCCTTTGAGTTTTCTATGTAAACAAAAAATACAAATTATGTGGAGCTTAGGCTTAGATTGGGATACCGTTCCTCCAGAACATATTGTTAGTTTTTGGAAAACAATTAAATCACAATTACCTGAACTTAAAGATTTAAAAATTCCGCGCCATTTAAAAAATAGTTTAAATAGTTATTCTGAAATTCATGGATTCTGCGATGCCAGTGAAGCTGGATATTGCGCTTGCATATATATTCGCATTCAAGTAGGCGAAAATAATTTTTGCTGTTATTTAATTTGTGCAAAATCAAAAGTTGCACCGCTCAAACGAATTTCAATACCGCGTCTTGAACTGTGCGCAGCCGTCTTATTGGCTAATTTATTAAAGTTTCTTTTGAATGCGTACAAAGACAAAATTTCATTTTCTAATTTTTGTTGTTGGTCTGATTCAACAGTTGCATTGTCATGGATTAGATCTTCACCGCATAAGTGGGTAACATTCGTAAGTAATCGAGTAACTTTAATTCAAGAAACCATACCGCCATCTTGTTGGCATTATGTTAATACTAAAGATAACCCCGCTGATTACGGAAGTAGAGGTTTACTTCCCCGTGAGTTGCTTCATTGTGCCAAATGGTGGGTGGGTCCCGAATGGCTAAGTTTGCCCCAATCACTTTGGCCTGAGTCTAATATTGTTGTCGAGGAAACTCTCGAGGAAGTTAAACACACCGCTTTGTTATCAAACATTAATCTCGACAAATTAGATACACTTCTAATTAAATTTTCCTCTCTATCCAAAATTTTAAATATCATTTCTTATGTATTACGTTTTATTAAAATGTTAAAAACAAAATCTAAATTAATTGGTCCAATACCGAATTCTGAATCAGAATCAGCTTTGAATCTTTTAATAAAACGCACACAAATGACACATTTTTCACAAGATATTGAACTTTTGACTCGAGGAAAATTAACTACAAATTTAACTAAAAAACTTAACCCGTTTTTAGATACTGAAGGAATTTTAAGAGTAGGGGGTAGAATACGTCACGCTGACGTACCTTATGACTTAAAACATCCTATTTTACTACCACGTATTTGTCGATTAACGGAGTTAATAATTCAGGACGCTCATAAAAAATATTTACATCCTGGAGGTCAAACATTGAGATTTATTTTATCTCAAAAATTTTGGATATTGTCCGCCCGCAGGGCAATACGTAAAATTACGTCTGAATGTATAAAATGTTGGCGTTTAAACCCTAAAACGTCACAACCGCCGATGGGCGATTTGCCTATTAGTCGAATTTCTCAAATAAAACCATTTTCACAAGTAGGCACAGACTACTGTGGCCCATTTAACATATTAATGAATCGCCATCGAGGCGCAAAAACAAGGAAATCATGGATTTGTTTATTTGTTTGTTTTGCGACCAAGGCAATTCACATTGAATTAGCGTCAGATCTTTCAGCAGAGTGTTTTCTTGCTGCATTTCGTCGCTTTATTGCTCGCAGAGGCAGGTGCTCTGCAGTTTTTAGTGATAATGGAACAAATTATGTTGCCGCGAATAAATATATTCAAAATATTATGCAATCAGCTGTGGAATCTGAAAAAATTAGCTGGCATTTTAACCCTCCAGCATCACCACATTTTTCAGGTCTTATGGAGGCTGGTGTCAAGAGCCTAAAAACTCATTTATACCGCGTAATAGGATTGCAAATATTGACATATGAAGAATTTTTAACATTAATAACCCAAATTGAAGCTGTTTTAAATTCTCGCCCATTATGCCCGCTTAGTAATGATCCAAATGATCTGTCGGTACTGACCCCGGGACATTTTTTAACCCTTGAACCGCTTTCCGTTTTACATGATCCCGATTTTAAGGAGGTAAATATAAATAGGTTAAATCGATGGCAACTTCTTCAGCGCCTACATGCAGATTTTTGGTCGCGTTGGAGTAAAGAATACCTTCATACTCTTCTTCAAAGAGGAAAATGGAATCATAAAGATTCACCTATTACTCCTGGTACATTGTGCTTAATAAAACATGAAAATTATCCCCCGCTTGCTTGGCAAATGGCTAGGATTGTAGAGTTGCACCCGGGTGCCGATGGAGTTGCGAGAGTTGCTACTGTGCAGACAAAACATGGGTCTTTGAAACGACCTTTGGTTAAGCTTTGCCCGTTACCCTCGCAATAAAAAATATATATTTTTTCTCAACTTAGATTTAGGATTGCTTGTATGTTTATTTTGTAATTTATTTTAAATGTTAGCACATTTAAGGTGGGTGGGAATGTTTAGGATTTCCTTTTTTGTTTTTCATAAAATTAAAAAGAAAAACATATTTTTTTGATGGAAAAATTATTGGTGTCAAGAGATTAAAATTGGTTTGTAGTTTATTCGTTCTTAATACTAATTTTAAATGACCGCGCATGAACAAAACTCCACAAGCCATTCTGATACCACTGTTACTAGAGAGACTGCTATTAACCGCCATGTCAAACACCCACATGTTGGGAAAAATCGTGAGTTTCTGAAACGTGCATCTCAAGTGAAGAAAAGGGGCCCCTTCAGCACCACTGAAGCAACATCAATCAAGGTGAGTGGAGTTTCCGACTTTTATCAATCTTTATTCAATTGTAATGTTTTAATTTTACTACAAATATTTCTGAATCCGCCAGATTAATTTTACAGTCCATTAATCATCCTTTTTCTTTTCAAACCAGCAAAAATACGCTCCACGAGTTGTGTAAGTAATTGGAAGGACTATATATCAATATCAATACAATATCTACGTTACGGCAAAAATTATTACCGAAAGCTTTGAGTTTCAATATATAAAGAGACTTCACAGCCAGTTCAACTCAATCTGATAAGTTAAATTCATAGATGGCGCAAGGAGGCGCGTCAACCTAATTTATATTAATTCAGTCAGTACAGACGAGACGTCTTCCGGCTAAATGAAAGCACTGTTGCCTAGTTTTGTTAAATGTAATGATATTCACTCGCTGCACGATCAAGTGAATCACGGTGGTAGATTACGCTTGGCTTGGATTATGTATATTTTCAATTTGTTTTATTATTTATTGTATTTCCAAGTATCGGTGTAGAATTCACGGCATAGACGCATCGCTTTACGTTATGGTCGAGAATAAATAAGTTTGATTTTTTGATTTGATTTATTATTATTTTTATTATATATTTAAGTTTAGTATATAGGGTTATTCACGCTTTTCGACACGACATGCTAAATTGTTTGTATTGGAAAATTTTTTTTTTCTGGGTGGATATAATTTTTAATATTATTTTCATAATGTACAGGTTGTCCCAAAAACACGATAAGTATCAAAGTGGTATATTTTTAAATAAAATGCCCTGTATATTATTTTATTTTCGATTTCTACGATCAAAATAAAAGTGAGTTTCGCCAAGGTTTGCTATAATTAAATTTTACATCTGCAGCTAACATAAAATACAGGGTGTTATATTTAATTCAAGCAAGTTATTACGATTTCAAATTTGTAATTATTTAGTTGTACTTTTTGGACACCCTGTACAAGTTATTAAATTTTTTATAAGTGTGACACAAAACTTAATCGGTTATTATACTCCAGTCTGAATTTGGTTTGAAAAAGATAATACATGTGGGACATGTAGGACAACCTGTACATTTTGAAAATAATTTTTAAAAGTACATCCATAGGCCCCTATTTACCCAGAAAAAAAATGTATCCAACACAAAAAATTTAGATATAATATGTCGTGTCGAATAGCTTGAATAACCCTGTATATTGACCATAATGTCCATTAAGTAACCAATCTACCATTACCATTTTTTTTTTTTTTTTTTTTTTTACGGTTCGCCGACTACGTAGGCCATCTTGAACCGGTCATCGACCAAAAGTGTGATCTACCGACTGGGGAGTGTGAAACGGCACCTTCATCCTACGAGATATCCGATCTCATCCGGCCTGTCCGGCGTGAATAGGATGGCTAGGTGTCGGTTCATTTTACACTCTTCCCTGAGGCAAGACCACGCCGTGTTCCCAAGCGGTCACCCGCCCAAGTGCTAACCGCGCTCGACACAGCTTAACTTCGGTGATCTGCGGGAACCGGTGCTTAATATGTCGACAGGCCCTTGCCTCGCATACGTTTAAACATCGGAATCATAACAAAAAGGAATAATATTTGGATGATGACTAAGCACAATCGATACCCATCCTATAACAAGGGGGTACTAAATTAACTTATCTACTGGTTTATATATTTAACAAAATATGATATTAATAATTATATAGGTAATTATACGGATTCCGTAACACTCCTTTTATTTGATTTTGAAAGTTTAATACCACAAAAACCAATTTTTCATTATCGCATCAGGCGCGGCTTGTCCTTAAGGTCATTTGGTCATTGATCCACCTAATTAATTAATTTATAAAAACACATAAAAAAATTATCTTTCAAGTGCAAGTGTCATGCGAAAACTCCCCAATATATAGCAAAACACAGACTCTGCTGTTTTTAAAATTAACTTATTTAAATGTATTGAAAACTAAGAGTGAAACAAACATACATGCTTTAAAAAGAGATAATCATTGTCGACAGCTCTTGGGCTCGGTCGTCGCTTGCGGCAAAATGAAATCACAATCAGGGAAACACATTCAAACTGCTTCGTGATGTACTATCGCTAAACATTTTTAGGGTTAGACAAACAAATATACAAATATGCGCATTGTATTTGCATAAAAACTTTAATTTCTTTTACATACGCACGCCGCATCGTCATTATTTAGTTTGTTTGTATATGTTTGAATGTGAGATTGATATAAATTTACCTTTCCTAATTTTGGATATTGTTTGATATTTATTTTGATGTATGTTACATATATCGTGTCTTTTGTGTAATACACCATGTACCTACTTGTGACTTGTACTTGTGTTAAAGAACTTCAACGGCACAAAAATAATAAATAAATAGCTACAAAGAAAGACAGAAACTGCATAAATTGAAAAAATCCAAATTAATCCACAAAATGTCTCTAACATTTTACAAACCATTGAAATTTCTGACAAAATAACATGTGCGGCAACACTGTGACTTAAAATTAATGATTTAGCGACCTCTGTCGTCCAAAATACGATAGATTTACGAACAACTCCACAATGGCGGCCAAACCAACTCAAACGCAGTGTTGTCAAGTTTTTCCAAAGAACTGTTTCTCTTTATATATTGATACTCAAAGCCGAAAGTTATTAGATGACGTCATTTTATGGAGAAGAAAAAAAATTGAAACGTTGAGCGTTAATAAAAAAAACTAATTTAGATGGTTTTACTAAATTACAGCTCATAAACCAAAAGCAATTTGGTAATGCAGTTACTAGTTCTGAAAAAAGTTTTAAAAATGACTCATTTTCTTTTGTCTAAGCAACTTTGTAAAAATAACTGTTTGCAAGATACCAATAATAGTGATTAATGAAATAGTTACCAACCTGTATATATAAATAATAGAACTATTTTAAACATTTTTAGGTCTCTTTATAAGGAGAAAGCTAAACGCAAACGCTATAACCGAAATACTGGGAAACTTGAACCACACGTTTCTAATATTACAAATGTTTACAATTATAGTATAAGCTTCTTTGTCTGTATAATTATAGTAAGTATAATGTACTTATATTATTTACTTTTATTGTGTGTATAGATTTACATATACAGGGTGATTCCTAAGTTGATACTTCTGTTTTAGCTGTTTAGAATGCATTAAAATTAACAACATTTTCAAATACCTTTTTTCAAAAAACTTAAAAATAGGCGAGATAAAGAAGTAAAAAAAGTGCGGGCCTGGTAATCAAACCGTAGCTTGCTATACTTTATGTTGTTTGTCTTATTCCTTATTAGTCATTCAATTTACGGATCGGTGGTGAGTTATTTGGCAATACGCTGCGGTGTGTTTTTCTGAAGCAAGTTAATTTAAAGAAGTTTTTTTTATTGTTATTCAAAGGTGAAGTTAGGCAAGACCGTATTTGATTCGTGTAATAAGTGAATGTAAGAACCTTATTTTTGCGTTTTTTGAAAAATGTATTTGAAAATGTTGTTTATTTTAATACCTTCTATACACAGACAGTATACAGAAGTATTAACTTAGAATTACCCTGTATAACTAGACTGCTGAATTATTAGAAGTATCTTGAAAATAATAAATTCACATCCTACATCTCTCTGGCGTTGGTTACGGATCACTACCACATAACAGTACAATATCGAGGTGCTCCTTCATTATTTCTAAGTACAGTTTAGTAATCCTGGTTCAATTAATGCGTTATGTTATTACTAATCACTTACTATACGTGATTAAAAATCGTATAAATTAAATCGAACAAAAATTGTTGAGGTAAAGGGTCATTTCATAATAGATGTGCCTAGCGTCCCGATATACGGGTTTTTAAAAGTTGTTTAAAGTCCTGAATCAATAATGCAATACAATTTTTTACTACTAATACTTAGGAACCGTATTACGTATTTGATAATGACAAGGGGATAATTTTAATATAAAATCCAGGGCAGCAAATATTGGCACTAGGTTTTTTAATGAATATGATTATTTATAATTTTGCTTGCGCATAATTTTTTTGTTTTATATCCGATATTGACAGTACTTTTACATTTAAGAAATAATTTCAGCCATGCACTATCAGTGTCTAATGATGTTCGACAGAGAGACACTAATCAGTGTGTGTTTCCTAAAGTTTTAAACACTTCGTGGGTGATTTTCATACTAATAATTTCTCGATACAATTTTATGCATTTATAATATTTTGTATTTTGCTCAGACTTTAATATTTAATTTGTCTCTGAAATCAAGAGTATTTCCAAAAAAAATTGAAAACTTCCCATATTACTCCAATATTTAAGAGTGGATCAAAAGATGACATATTAAATTACAGACCTACAACCAAAATATGTATTTTTTCCAAACTGCCTAAAAATATTGTTTATTCTAACATTCTGTCGATTATAAAAAATACAATCATCGAGCAACAGCATGGATTTTTTTCACAACCATTTTTAGAGAGAAATCTAATGTTTTCATATTCTCAAATTATTTATAATGGTATGTATGCTGGAGAGCAGATTGATTACATATACACCGACTTCAGTAAGGCCTTTGATAAGATCGATCATAATAAGATTGATTGAGAGGCTTGGTGATGTCGGTGTGTGTGTGTGGTTTGCACAGATCGATGTGATCCTATACTTATGACCGTGAATAGATTGTCGGAGTTAATGGCTACTGCTCAAACTCTTTTTTACCAACATCGGGTGCTCCCCAGGGTAGCCACCTAGGACCTTATTTTTATTATTTATATTAATGATATAGTCAATTGCTCTCAAGACTCAAATATCCTAGTATACGTAGATGACCTAAAAGTATTTAATATTATACATGGCTCCGTCTGAATATTCAGGATGATCTAAAAAGATTGGTTGAGTACTGCGATAGAAGAAGTAAAATTTCTGGTTGCAAAGGGCGATGACGCTTGATGAGCAGCTTTTTACAACTAAGCCCAAAAACATTCAATGGGGCTTAAATCCGGATTACATGCAGACCAATCTTATCATCGCCGTCGCATACCAACGTCATCTAATTATTCGGTGCCATATGTGGCCTTGCGTTATCATGCATCAATATAAATTGGTCACCGATTAAGGGAGCAAGTTGGACAATTGCCTTTTAGAATAAAAACACATTGGTTGATTCATCCCGAAATGACCCATTATTATAAACATACAGCACATTCCTAATGAAACTCTCTATAAAATAGTAAAAGATCTGTACAAATCAGATTATAAAGGGTTAAACTTACCAAAAACCCCAGGGTGCCGTTATTTTTTGCCAAGGAGTTTACTTACATTCAAAATTACACTGAAAAAGCATATTGTAGGTTTGCACAAAATACACATTTTCTATAATTTCAGATTATGATAATGTTACTCATAGTTAGCTTAAATATTGCAACTGGTATAGAGTTTCGAGGTTTTATTGATGTTTATGGAAATGTATATTTAAAAGAAAATAAAATTGGATTGGCAATAGCGCTGGGATCATTCATACAAGTTGTGTATATCAAGCTTATGTCTTTGGTAAGTAAAAATTTAAAATACGATAATAGTACTGTTAGTACTCGCACTCGTAATTACCTACATCAATATTGTAGTTCACAAGTAGCAACAGGATCAAATTGGAATTCAAAAAATATATATAATATATTAAAAGTGCATACTTTTACATAATATAAAGTGTTAACTGGAAACAGTCAATCACTTGAATTAGACCGAAAAACTGTGACAGAGAAGGCAGAGAAAAGTAAAAGACGAGAAATATTAAACATTTTTATCTTTTAAATAATATGAGACGTAAATGATCTAGTTATACCGGGTGTCCCATTATGGATAGCCACTGGCCGTATCTCAGAGACTACTGGGCATAGAGACTCAGGGAAAAAAATCAGAATTAAAGTGGCTAAGAAAAAATCCTGAAAATAATTTTTTAGTTCCGCATTTTGCCGCAAGAGGGCGCAATTGAAAATTTAATATTGAAATTTTAAATTTCTCCAAAAATTCCCAGATTAAGGTCTACCTTTGGTAACGTCATTATGAAGCTTAGACAATTCTGCATCATTTTGGTTTAATTATCATTGGCGTACGGACCTTGATAAGAATGGGGGAAGCTATTGAAAGTTTAATCATATAATTTGCTGTAACTTCTAAACGACTTATTTGATTTTAGTAAACTTAAGCTTGTTTAAAATAGAAAGGTAAGTACTTTTAATTGTTCTATCCATTGGTACGCGATAGTTCCTAATAAAATAGCTAGAGAACATAATTTGTGATAGTAATAGTTTTTTCGATTTTGTCCCGAAAACTCGAATCATACGGTATAACTATGACATCATAATCGGAAAGTAGATTATATTTGTAAGAAAAAATGTGTAAACCGCAGTTTAATATCTTCTTTCGTTTCAGAGTTATTGTCAAACGATTAATTTTTAACACTTTAATTGAAGAAGTGATTGTTTCCATAGTTTCGTTGTCAAGCAATCCATGACAAAAAATATTTTTAAACTTTATGATTGTGTGAAGTTTGTCACTCATTATTCCTATGGCCCAAAACTACTTATTAATAATATAATTATCGAATACTTCGAATACATAATTTCAATATGGTGTTTTAAAAAATTAATCTAGATAGCTGTAAAACAAAATTGTCAGGTTTCCATAAAGATAAATAAATATTTAATTTTGACAGGTTTTGATTTTGTTTCACGACTATCTAGATCTATTTTTTAAACATCATATTAGAGTTATACCTAAATTATAAATTTTCCCGATTATATTAATAATTCTAAGTAATTTTTATGCCATGAAATAGTAACAAACTTCACAGAATCATAAAGTTTAAAAATATTTTTTGTCGTGGATTGCTTCTTCAATTAAAATAGTAAAAGTTATTCTTTTGGCAATATTTCTGAAACGAAAGAAGATATTAAACTGGGATCTCCACAATTTTTCTTGCAAATTTAATATATTTTCCAATTATGATGTCATAGAATACCATATGATTTAAGTTTTCGGGAAAAAATCAAAAAAACTGTTAATATTATAAATAACTCCGAAGCAAACAAAGATACCAGACTGCGGTTTTTAAGTTTTTTCTTGAAAATTTAATCTGCTTTCCTATTATGATGTTCTAATTATACGGTATGATTTAAGTTTTCGGTATAAAATCAAAAAAACTATTATTATTACAAATTGTGCCCTCTACCAATTTTGTTAGGAACTAGCGTGTACTATTGGATACGACAATTGAAAGTACTTATCTTTTTCTTCCTAACAAACCTTAGTTTACTATAATCGAATTGGTCGTTTAGAAGTTAAAGAAAATTAAATTATTACACATTCAATAGCTTCTCTTATCGAGGTCGGTACTTCAATGAGGCCCAAACCAAAATGATGCAGAATTGTCTAAGCTTTCTAATGATGTTACCAAAGGTTTATCTTAATGTGGGAATTTTCGGAGAAATTTAGAATTTTAAGATTAATTTTTCATTTGTGCCCTCTTACGGCAAAATGGGGAACTTAAAAATTATTTCCAGTATTTTCTCTTGGCCACATTACTTACGATTTTTTTTGCTTGAGTTTTTATGCTTAGTAGTTTCCGAGGTACGGCCGGTGGCCATCCATAATGGGACACCCGGTATATTTAGCATAGAACTGCATCACTAATTTACGTAGCAGCAAGAGCAAGCACAAAACCGGAGCCAAGAAAATAAATATTTATATACTAATATAATAATATAAGCAATATGTTTATAATTCTTAAGCCGCATTCTTTTTTAATAATTGATGAAATATTTTAGGTGTTTGGTCCCTTGTCCATTAAACTAACGAATTTGGAAAATCCACCAACGCAACATGAATTTGATAACTCTGTGCTACACAAACGATATCTTCTAGCTTTTGTTAATAACTTGTCACCCCTGTTTTATTTAGCTTTTATAAAAGTAAGTATTGTTCTATTTTAACTTTTTTAAATGTTTACTATCATAGATCACAGATTGTTTACATAATGCTTCTCATCTTTATCAGCACCAGTCTAAGCACTTTTGCTAGATCTTCCAGGGAATCGTTCTTTTTGATACATGCGAAAAAAAGTTAAATAGGTTCATTGTTACTCGACGTTTTTTTTTAAATGACGCGGGCCTGCTAATCAAATCATAATTTTTTCATTTCCATTTTAAGACTAGACTATAGGTATACTGATTTTAATTGATTTGTTTAAAGCCATATTTAAGGAGATGGAACACACTGTATAAATATGTATTTATTACAAAAATTAAGCGAAATCTCAGTAGGGGAAAGTCGCCGGGATTGGACCACTTTTTGGTTTTTAATTAGTTACGGGCCAGAAGAAAGGGATTTGCCAAAAGTAAATTATTATATTGCATTAGTATTCATTTAACACCTTTATAGTTTAAGTAAAAAATCTTAGAAAGTACTAACGATTTAAGAAAAAAATATGTTTTTCTAAACCCTTGTAAGTGGTTCATTTATGAAAACGGGTTGCCTTGATTGGATGACCTGGTTCCTCAAATGGACCAGCTACTTAAACCACAGTAAATACCAACAACTTAATCAAAAAATATTATATTTAGTATTATGATTTTAAGCCGAATGCATAACACAAAATACAGAACTTAAGAAATCTATTCATATCCATCTAATTTCAGACAATATGGACAAAAATAAAATTTTCTGAGGGGGCTTACATTGCCACAGACAGCGTGAAATCACTTGGCGCATTCTTGACATTGAATCATATCTGCACTTAAATTGTTCCTAAACAAAATTCAATACCAATTTTCTTTCGTTTTTTTGTTAATGGTGCCGTGAGTGCTTATTCCAGTTGAGGTACCTAGATGGCTTATCAATATTGGCACTTCCCAAGGATAGCTTTCTTTTCCCCTTTGTACCTTGTTTTTGATGTTTTTTAGTTTCCAATTCCTTTTTATAAGAACTATCGGTTAACACGCAAGCTTTTTGAGCTCATTTTAAAATCCTTTTTCCTTTTCTGGTTTTTGGTTGTGGTACCGGCATTCTAAAAAAATAAATAAAAACTATGGTGTTTCCTCGATTGGACCGATTCAATTGTGGAATCAAAAGGCGGTCCAATCAAAGAAACAAGTGCTTTTTCTAACCTTAATTTTAAAATGATCACAAAAAGTATAAAAAACATATCTAAACTTACGTTAAAATATATCTACCTAAAACACTATTCTACTAATAAATATAGATATATTTAAAATTTACTTACTTTAAACTTTAATATCTTCTTCGCGAAGGTGTGATAAAACGATAACAAAAGTACGTAAACAGAGTATTTACCGAAATGTATCTAACCGTACAGTAAAAGAACGAAACCATTGGTAGTTAGGCATTACCGATGACAACAGAGGCACCTATTGCGATTTTGCCCAACCAGCGACCTAATTGGTAACTGTAATCGGTGTGGTCCAATCGACGAGCAGGTTCAATTCCGGCGACTTTCCCCTATATTATGCCCATATTTATAGTCGTTTCTTGGGGCTTTCTTACTCGAGGAAAATGTCAAATGTCATAACTTGACATTAATTGAATTTGAAACTTTTTAGGGAATCCTTAAGGATTAATTTTTGTTCACAAAGTTTTTTGTTCGGGTTGGTTCGTATTTATAGTTCTTCCTAGAGAAAGCGGTGCGTGCCAAAACGAAGTTTATAGACAAAAATTAATCCTTAAGGATTGTTCAAGAAAGTGTCAATATCAATCATTGTCAAATCTTGACATACTTGAGAAGTTCCTTGAATCCTCAAGGAACGATTATAAATATAATTTTATACCTTTTGACACCGCTACACCACTGAGTTTAGGGACAGTATTTACTCCCTCACCCGTACTGATGTATCATAAACATCATAAAATTTCTGTTTGTGGTAATCGACATTATTTTTGAAAAGAAGGCTTCGACTGGGACTTTCGTTTGGCTTTGAATGAGAAATAGCTAAACAACGAACATAGGCAGTTAATAACAAATGGTAACAAAGTTCAAAGTCAAACGAAAATTCCAGTCGAAGCCTTCTTTTCAAAAATAATGTCGCATTAACACAAAAAGAAATTTTAAGATTTTTTATTTAAATTGCTCATAATTCCAAAACGACTAAAAAGGTGGATTGTAACCCATTAGGCATTTAGATAGGACATTTTATTCTCTACACGTTACTAAGCTAAAAAATAGGGTGTTCCATTTGCAAAAATTGACTTATGCACATTTATTTAAATGGAAACATTGGCATAAATTTAAGAACTCCCTGTATAAAAAACGTGAATTCTAAGTAATTTAAACTAAAGATCTATGTATTACTTGAAAGCTTACAAAATTTTAAATGTTTACCTTTATTAGTTTCAGACTAAACTTTCTTCTCGGAGCGTTTTTACACAAAAAAATCCTTTTATAATTCATATCTCAAAAACGGTTAGAGATAGGAATAGATTATTATTAACAAAAGTTATTTAGATTTTAAGAAGGCAATCAAAAATGCTAAAATATACAGGGTAATCCATTTGAAATAGCAAAGTTGGCATTAACTTCCGGTATAACCAGAAGTAATAAAAACATCAAAATATAATGTTTTAAAAGCTCAAAACCAATTATGCCTGCTATCAAATTTTTAGAAAGATAGAGTTACTCGTTTCCGAGATCTTCTAATAGGCCACTCAACGTGAATCACCCTGTATTAGGGCATTAAATGTTATAAAGCATTTATTATTATATGAGCTAGACTACATTATTTATTTTCTCAACCAATAAATTTATTATTTGTAGGGAAAAGTGTACAGTGTTCCTCATACGTACTCTTTTTATCTAGCTCAGGATGTGTGCCAGCCTCAAAGTTGCATACTACCGCTCTGTATTCAGTTAGCTTTTCTGTTGACATTAAGATCTTTTGCTGGCAACCTAATGAACCTTATTATTCCGTAAGTTATTTTTAACAGCGTCATATTTTGGAAAGTTGTTCGGTTTCGATGACAATGCATTTTTATGATAAGCATGATTCTATACAAGATATACAATGTGGTGGATTAAGTGTATATTAATTAAATGGACATTTTTTTTATTAGTTGCACAACCAAAGTTTAAATACTGAAAAAAGTTATTGCATGTAAAACCATTTCAGGTGCCCTTTAAATGGCTTCAAGTTAAATAGTATACAGTGTGTTATGGATTTGCCCGGGTATATTTGAACCCGTAAATCTTGATATGATAACCTTCGAAGAAAAAATATTTTTAAATGTCGCTTTGTTTTAATAAGTGAGAAAATTCACCTTTTGTGTTTGTGTCAAACTAAAAGAAGAAGGTCAGTGACTTTACAATGTTGCATGACAGTGACCTACTAAATAAGAGTTCACTGACCTTATGTTATTAGGTTATATTCAAACTTTTTAGAAAAACTGGCATAAAAACCATAATAAAATAAACAAATTCTTTTAGATCAAATCTGCGATTCACACTTCGAAAACTAACCCGTATTTCATAACAAAAACACGTTATTTAAGCAAGTCCACATTGAAAATTCTTTGTTAAACTATTTACTTCATATGGGGTCATTACGCAAACACTTGTTTTTGTTCATATTTCTCTTTTTTCTGCAATAAAATCGACAAATCCTTTCGTTATTCCCACAACCCAAACACGTTTAAGCTGTCAATTACCTACAGTTACAAAGGACGCCTCTATAGCGCTGGCGTCGATTTAGTAGTGATGGGCGATGTGTATCGATGGTTTTCTAAACAATGGTGTTTTTTATTGATGGCGGAACAAAACATCGATGAACCTCGCTCACCACTAATTTAATTTGCAGTTATGGTCAAAAGCATTGAGTCACCCAGCAATGCGAATGCACCAAGAATATCATCTTGGAACAAAAAATAGCCTTTTCGTGTCTTGTATTATGTAAATACGTGTTTTAATTTCGTCTAGTTGTCTCCGTGAAACGCGGGGTTGTAATTTTCTCCGTGGAATAACATCTTCTTTTGAGCAAAAATGCGATCGTTAAAAGTCAAAAGAGACAAAGCAGTTCCACACTATCATCGTCTCGAGATTTTTGGCGAGTGCCTCCTTTAGAATGTAAAACATTAAAAACTGGTAAATAGGCACGATTGCTAATGGTAAATAGATATCTACTCGTTATTTTTTATTAATGCAACTTTTAATCTAAAATTTGAGTACCTATTTTACTTTTTGTTAGGCTGCTGATTATGCCGTATTTATTTCCTTATTTTATTTTTATTTAGCTAAAAGTGAACTGGTTAAAAAAGAATATCTTGTTTACTAAACACAAACAGCTGATGCTGTAAGTTCGCCTAAAAACCATATGTTTTCTTTATTGAACAACTGATTTTGACAATTTGATATTTGGCAACGTTGTGACACCCATCTCTCTCCCTTGCAGGCTATTCGTTTCCCCGTATCTATCACTCTTTTACATTGAGAAGTTCATGGCTTTTATTCATTGGCGTCGGGCTGATTTTAGGAGTCCTTACCCCACTTTTTAGATGGTCGATTTATAAAAAACAAACCATGGAGTGTTTTTCTAGGACACCCAAGGAGTCGCCTATTTAAACATAACTTGGGCAATTCCATAACACCCTATATAGGGCAGGGCAAAAAATCATTCAAGAGTAAAGTGCGCTTATGTCGAAAAAAAATAGAGAAAACGTTATTATGATTAGCATCACCTGATTCTTCATCCAGGATTGATTCCAAATGAGGGAACTCCTTAACGGTCATTAGCACGGACACGAAATTTAAATGATGACAGACCATTGTAAAGTCCACCATGACCTGCTGCTACACCCAGGGTTGTGTTATATATTAAGGAACTACTAAAATCTTTAAATCTTTTGGAACAAATTGGGGGTCGTGGGACACCCAGTCACTTTGGAGGGTAAGAAGATTTTTTGAGCCGGGATACGCTCAATTTTTTTTAGAAGTCAACTTTTTTTAGTCATCCCCCTCCTCAGCAAAATCCTGGATCCGCCAATGGGGTCACCCAGTTTATAAAAACTCAGTTTGTTGTTGTCAAAAAAAAAAATAGTGCAACATTAGGAAAATTATCAAAGATACTTATTAAATAAGGTCTAAATAACAGTCTTGTCAACTAGTGTGATTAATACGAATTATACAGGGTATTTAAAATTTATTATCTAACTTTTGAATTTTTAAAGCTTTCTAATATTAATATAAATGCTCTTTATGAACTTGAAACAACCCGTATATAAGATATCTCAAAATCCAAAAAAACATATTTCTATGATAAAAAAATAGAGCTCGTATAGATACTTAGGTAACTATGATGACTGATTTTCAGACAAATTAAATGGATGTTAAATAAACTATGTAGAACAAAAGGGAAGGAAATAGTTGAACTGCCACCATGGGAAGAAGAATATTTTATGCAACCTTCAGGCAGATATTTGCTGACATCAGAATTCTCAGAAATGAGTAAGATCAACTTACCCAGATGATTTTGTATTTTTCAGGTTAAAACCGCGTAAAATTATAAATTTTTGTTTTCAGGTTTTTCCATCTTCATCTACTGTTTCTAATTTCCCATTAAAATACGTTTAACAGGTCACATACATGGGCGCTCATAGGTGGGTAGTTTCTCCTCCACCTCTGAAGTTCTGAGCCCCGAAAAAAAAACATAACCATTATTTTCTATCAAAATGTTAATTATTTTTTGAAGTTTTTTCGTTGCGAATTATTTTAAATTTACTTACACACGTATCTCATTGTAAATTCAATCAACCGATCAAGGGGCAAGCATGTCAGCCGTACCCTATGTTTTTGATCGCAGTTAGTTTTTTTATTGTGCTGATCTTTTCGACTCAGATTTTCTACGAGGTAGGTGAAAAACGACCTGTGTCCAGTTAGTACTTGTGTGGTATAGTAGAAGATTCCCACCGTCTTATGTCTGAACTCAGTCCTTAAGTCCGTTGTTCCTTTGATGTGTTGTTTGTCCACATTTTTTGTCAGGTGGTGAAAGTTTTGTTTCTTGCATCCATCTTAAGGACCCCTCACAAAGCTTACGGAAAATGACTTTTGGCTGGAAGTTTTTTGAATTTATTGTATTTTGTAGATCTTGACATCCTGATTAAAAGTGTCCATGGCCGTAATCCAATCCTATGACTAGTTTTTAAGTTGTGGCACTTTAAAGTTGGCAACTTCGTACTTTAAGATTTTCTGCTCTGTCTGGAGTTTTCACTGGGTTTCTTAAAAACCGTCAATTTTTAATTTTTCTTTATTGGTGGAAAAGGAGGCCTTAAGTTTTCTATCACTTATATAGAAATAAAATATATACAGGATGTTAAATAATTTATAGACGGATTAAATAACTAATAATATTTAAGAATTATGGAAATCAAGAAAAGAATTATTATTATTTTTTGACTTTCGGAAACAAACGGCTAGATTTTGTTTATATTTTAATATCTTGTAGTACCAAGCTGTAGAAGAAAATCAATGGGCATAGGTTGATAGTAGAGGGAGATGATATGTTCTGCACCAATTTCCACATACCCTTCTGCGCAGGACCCGGCAGTGCGCAGGCGCGTGGCGGTTTATAGCTGTTTTAGCGGGTTTTTAGCTGTTTTTAGCGGTTTTTAAAAAACAGCTAAAAACCGCTAAAACAGCTATAACAATAATAGTTTGTCATATACATTTTTTTTATCATATTATGATAAAATTTATTTCTTATTTTTAAAAGTTTTCACTAAAGTAAATTATTATAACTGAACAACCCTGCAAATCTACGGACGTAGTAAAAAATAATTATTGTAGAACAAATGTTATAGCTTGGATTATAAGTTAATGAATCAATATATAACATAGAAATTAAAGTCGTTTATTACGTTGTCAGGTGAATTTTAATTTTTTCCATACCAGGCAATATACTCTACATCAACCTATGCCCATTTTTCTATGTAGCTTGGTACTACACGATATTAAAATATAAATAATATCTATTCGTTTATTTTCGAAATTTAAAAAATGAGTAATATATTTTTTTTTGGTTTTTAAAATTTTTAATTATTATGAATTATTTAATCCGCCTATAAATTATTCAAAATCCTGTATATATTTTATCTAAATATAAGTGAAAGACAACTTAATACCTAATTTTCCACCAATAAAAAAGCTAATAGTTTTTAAGAAACAAATAAAAACTCCAAACAATGCAGAAAATATTAAAGTTAAGGAGTTGCCAACTTTAAAAAGCCATAACTCAAAAACTAATTATAGGATTGGATTATGGCCACGGACACTTTTAATTAGGACGTCAAGATCTACGCAATACTAAATACTCAGAAAAATTAGCCGACAGCTATTTCCCATAAGCTTTGTGAGGGGTCCTTTGTTTTTAATCTCACTGTGCTTTGTATACATATGTCCTAATGCAGCATAGTTGGTACTATTCAGGTTATACCCTGCAGTGCCCTAGTGGATGCTGTAGCTAGCGATCTTCAGGAGTATTTTTCTTTGTACTATCTCCATCTTTTCCCCGTATCTTTTGATCTGAATGATCTGATGCCAAATAGGTAATCCATATAGCAGTATTAAGTGCAACATTCCACTCACACAGTACTATCCTTTTTTTGGCTTCGGGGGCCTACGACACTAGGCATCAGTTTCGATAATTCCTCTGTCTTTTTGGTTATGGTATTAACATTATGCATAAAAGTAAGCTGGTTCTCAATTTTTTTTTCAAAGGCCCGTTCGTGTGCCGATAACACTTGGGCCAGGATTGGCCCATTGTGCTCACCCTGCTTGGTTGTTACACCCTCTCCGTGATCTCAGTTCCTTGCACTAGTCTGTGTAGGTCAACTGGGGAGAGGGTAAGGATGTCCTCTGGTTCCAGGTTTGGTTGCCCCGGTATTTGTTGCCTCTTTCGATCTAGTGACTCGCAATGGCAAATTATTGGCTGGTTCTCAATACTGGGTAATTTATTTACTGACTTAGCTCGACTTGCCCTCCCTTTAAATTTAATACTATATTGTCTATACGGCATCTTCCTTTAAGAATCACAGCATCCTACATTTTGAGTACCAGTTCCAGTTTATGTTTCTGGAGCCATTTGTCTATTCTTCAAAGAGCCTCGTTTGTCCTGAGTATAAAAAATTCGTTGTTCTTAGGACTAAGAGTGCCAAATCGCATGTAAAAGCTATAATACTTACATTTTCTCCGAGATAATAATATAGTCTGATCACCCCGTCGTAGTTAATGTTCCACAGCATTGACCCCATAACCTGATCTCTGGACTTCCATTGTTATAACACCTCGTATAGAGAAAGTGCACCAATTCCTTTATTATTCATTAAATAATTCTGTAAATAAATATTTTTTTTTCAGTAACAAAATATTGTTTGGTGACATTTTTTGTTGGAGCATTTCCATTGGCACCTCTATGTGCCCTAATAAATAATTTAATAGAATCTCGATTAGATGCTTATAAACTGCTTAAAATTCATAGAAGAGCAATACCCCTACGTAAAAGTGGAATTGAAGCATGGAATGGGATTTTACAATGTATGACTTATGTTAGTACAGTAACAAATGTAAGTAATAATAATAATGATAATAATAATAATAATAATAATAATAATAATAATAATAATAATAATAATAATAATAATAATAATAATAATAATAATAATAATAATAATAATAATAAATAAAGTTTATTTATAATACTATAATAAATGTGTTTATTTATCTTCCTCAATAAACTTCTTCTTTGATCCCCCGAAGGCGTGCTTGTTAGGGGCAAATCTTCAGTATTTTAAATTATAAATATACAGGGTGTTTTTTAATTGAGTGCCGATACTTAAGGTTGTGAATCCTTGGGTGATTTTAAGAAGAAAAGTTAATATTAACATATGTCCTAAAGCTCATTCATTTGCATTTCAACAAAATATCGAAAGCAGTCTCAATGAACCGAAGAAAAACATTGTTTTTTTGTTTTTATTTTTTTTATGCAGAAAGGGTGCATCACACGAAAGTAAGTCTATGGACCAAATTTGCTCCAAAATAAATAAGGATTTTAAACATAAGTTTGGTTTTTAGAAAAATCAGTAACGTACCATTTTTTTCTTTAAAAATATTCAGTTCAAACCACGTACGGACGTCACTGGCAAAAATTAAAAAAAAATCTTTTGAGTAAAAAAATGCTCCTTAATGATTAAGAGGTGTGTACAAAATTTCATAAAAATATCTGAGAGTGATATAATAATTATGATAAAAAAGTTATATTTTTTAAAAATTGTTAACACCCTGTAGTTCAAAAATGAATAGCTTTAGGATCTATGTTAAAATTAACTTTTCTTCTTAAAATTACCCAAGGATTCACAACCTTAAGTATCGGCACTCAATTAAAAAACACCATGTATATAGGAATACTAAAATATGTTTTTTAAAAATATTTGATAATATTATATAAAAGTTAAATTGTAAATAAAAAACGTTTAACTATATGTATATAAATATAAACGCTTTTTTTTTTGAAAATATAGGATATACAAATTTTGAAAAATATATTATTTATAACAATATTTATTAAAACATTTCCAAATTTTTTTTTATTGCCTGTTTTCAATAACCCTGCTTTTATTTCGACTTTATATTTTTTAATGAAATATATTTTTTAATTTTTGTTGGTAAATAATCGTTTAAATAAAAACATAAATATTTGAAATTTTTTTGTCCTATGGACTTATTTATTTTAGGTTTTATGGTTATTTCATTTTTATAAAGTGTATTATGATTATGGTTTTTAAACTGTATAAGATTTTTATTTTTAAATATGTATATTAAGATGTTATAAATGTAAAGTTGTCAAATATTCATTTTTTGTGTCTCAGAATATAATTTTATTGAAGGATAAAGATAATCTTTATTAAATTTAATTTTTAGAAACCTTTTCTGTAATATTTCTAATTTTTTACCTAAAGTTTTATTTGTTCCTCCCCAATCTAAAATTCCGTAATTTAAATGAGTTTTAACTAATGCATTCCACATGTTTTACGTTCAAAATTTTTTAAAAGTTTCTAAAAACTGTTGATAAACTTCTTAATTTTTTAATTAAATATTGTATGTGAAAATTCCAATTTAATTTACTGTCAAAGATTATTCCTAAATATTTTACTTGATTAACTTTCAAAATTTGAATATCATCATTTATTTTAATACTATTTATATTTTGTGCTATGTTATTTGGATTTAAAGTAAAAGCAAGATAATTAATTTTATCAAAATTAATTGTTAATAAATTTTTATCAAACCAATTTTTTATTAAATTAAAAACTTTTGTAATTTTGTTATTTAAGTTGTCCCAATTTGTATCTGTATAAAAAATTGCAGTATCATCTGCGAAACTATGAATTTCTCCATCACAATTTACATTAATTGAATCATTAATATAGATATTAAAAGATATAGTCCCAAAATTGTTCCCTGAGGAATACCATATTTAATTATTTTAGGATAGCTTTTTTCTATATCTATTCTATTTGAACATAAGTTGGTCTATCTTTTAGATAATTTTTAATTGATTCAAATTGTTTTTCTCTGAAACCAATATTTTCAATTTTTTCCAACAATAAATTGTGATTAACTATATCGAATGCTTTTGCTAAATCCAGAAAAATACAAACAAGGATTTTTATTATCTAATATCATATATTTATTCTGTTAAATAGCAAATAGCATTTTGTGTCGATTTATTTTTTTGAAATCCAAATTGTTTGTTAGAAATAAAATATTATATTCTTTCTAAATCATTTTCAATTCTTACTTTCAAAATTTTTTCAAATACTTTGGCTAATAAAGATATTAATGTTAAAGGTCTATATTTATTCATTTAACTTGAATCTTCATTTTTAAAGATAGGTTTTATAACACCAATTTTAAAAGCTTCTGGATATAAATATACTTGTTTTAAAAATATTATTTACGAAGGTAAAACTCACCCCCAAAATTTAAATAATTATTTATTCCAAAAACCTTTTAGCCGTATTCACTAAAGGGTTCTATATTTAAACCGTCCTAAACTGACCGTTCTGGGTTTAAAATGACAAGTGTCAGAATAAGTCAACTAAGTTTTGTATTGCAAATATTATTATTTAGCTCTTTCTTCAAGTTTATAAAGAAAAAAGTATTTTAGTACATATTGTGTTCTCTATTAGAATTAAAACTGAATTTGTTTCAACATCGAGTTATTTATCGGTCAGATGATTTAATTACAAAAAAAATCAAATTAACACAAAAGCGCCATATGACACATAAAGTAATGCCACGGCGGAAACACAACTGTGAGACTATAGATTATAATATATAAATATTTCGATGGTCTAAATTTTAAATTCCTTTAGTGAATTCGGATGTTTGAGTTTTGGTGAAAAAAGCCGAAATATACATTTTATTTCATTCTCGTATTGGAAAACCCCAAAACTCAAAAAATAGGCCCCTGTTTAGTCTCGGTTGGATGACTGTGTACATGCCATCCTAATCTTTAATAGTTTAATAGATTATATTTCCTCAAAAAGCCGAACTTTTTATAAGGAGTACTTTTTCTCGCAAAATTAATATTAAAAAAGTTTTCCCATAATATGTGGACAACTTTAGCGGACACACTCTATACATCGCAGCATTCTATGTTATTCCTGTAAGTGATTTTAAATTTTTACTTAAAAAAGGAGGTATGAGGGAGCCTGGCTGTACATAAATACGCTACTTATCATTGATTCATCAATTATTTTTAGGCATTTGTCATTGCATTTACCAGCGATTTTATTCCCGATCAAATTTTTCACTTTTACGGTGGTATAAAGAACTACTACAACTTCATATTGTCAGGTAATTTCTATTACATGCTTAAAATAGTAACAAATATTAAAGATTGAAAGTGAAAGTGACATAAACACCAATGAGCTTCTACGAAGAAAATTCTATCGTAAATAAAATTAACGAAAGTTTGGAAAAACAGAAATTGACAAAGCTCAAATTCAAGTTGTCATCTGTTCCAGATTTGTGAAACTTCGGGAAACCACGACACTGTACAGTGTACACAGACTTTGTGTCTTTGTGGAAATTTGAACGAACTTCGTTCTTTCCTTTGAAGAATCACTTCTTGAACTACAATAAATATCAAAATTCGATAAATTACATAGCTCTTAGGCTTCTTTGCCTAACTGATGAGACCTCGAAAGGTCAAACAAAGACACAAAGTCTGTGTACAGTGTCGTGGTTTCCCGAAGTTTCACAAATCTGGAACAGATGACAACTCGAATTTGAGCTTTGTCAATTTCTGTTTTTCCAAACTTTCTGTGATTTTATCAACTTCATAGAAGAAAATCTACAAAATCTACTTATCTCAGGGTACTTTCCCTGACTGAAGATGACGAATCGAAGTCGAAATAAGCTGAAACAATTGCTGGAGTTAGCACAAAACTAATTTCTCCAGGTGTAATTTGCACCTATGGACAAGAGTACGTTTCGCTTTGCGAGGACGAAGGTTTGATCGAATTTGGATGGCAAACGCATGTCGAATTTGACATTTTGCGAATTCTGCCGATTTCCATTGATCTTTCCGTCAACGCTTGCGATACTCCACCTTTATACAGTGCGAAGATCCCAGTACAGCTTTCGACCTTTCGAGGTCTCATCAGTTAGGCAAAGAAGCCTAAGAGCTATGTAATTTATCGAATTTTAATAAAATTAACCTTGTTAAGATAGTATACTTAGATGTGACCAAATGCAACATTGTCTTTGGCCTCCCTGTGTATTTAATGAAAAAGATAGATGCACTACTTTACTTATATGGACACTAAACTATACTACTTTATTATTTTTAAGTTTCTCAGGTGGTCACCAGAGGGCGTAATCTAATCTAGGAGTATGAAAATGTCTTCTTAATATGCCTAGTTAAGCCCTATTAAAAATGTATGTGTTGTAATCTCGAAAAAGTTATGAGCAACTTGGGTCGAGCACTTATTGCTCCAGCTTCTCAAATAAATGAATAGCCGAAAGACAAACATTTTATTTGGCAAAAACTAAGCAACTTCGGTTAGGAACAATGAAAATTATTAAACTTGTCTCCTATAAAAGAGATTCCTTTGTGATATCATTTGCATTACAATATGAAAATCTTAAATAAAATCATGTATGAAAACTACAAATAAATATATTTATAGTTTTTTGAAAGCTGTACGATCAACGGTTCTTAACAACATACAACCGATATCCCTTTTTAGTTGTACACCCGGTAAAACGGAGGTGTAGGGGGGAAACTAGACAAAATATCTACTTAACCATGATGAAGAAACTAACCATACGCACGATCCTAGTGTGTTTTAACAAAGGAACAGAACACCCCCAAACCACAGCAGGCAAGGCCGCCCGCAGACATTTTTGTAGGGGGAATCAACCGAAACAGTAGTTCTTCTCGATGATAAATGAGTTCTAAGAAAAAAGACGTCACTACCCAAAACTTCTCTGACATTTAAAAAAACAAAAATTATTTAAAACAAATTTTCCGGCTACCTTGCTTATAACTCTATGTTATTATTCTTACGAAGGCAAATAACCAAGACTATATTTGTGTACAGCAAATAACAATATATCAAAATAACTATGCTACAAAGCAACACATTGTTCATTTTTATTAATACACTTATCGATTTGGTCTGTTATTATGCCGAATATAAAAAAGGTAAATATAAACCTGATGTTTTTCATGTGATTTTTTGTAAATAAAAGAAATTGCCTAAATCGATAAATTAATATGGTACGATATAATTTGGTCCATGTATTCGCGAATGAAACGAATATTTCTTTCATTGTTTTTTATGTCATCTTTCTCAAGTTATAATGAAAATAAATTTTACTACAAAATAATTTTAATTTTAAATTCTAGAATATGCTACAAAAGACTATCCTCCTTTTACCAAATTGGACAATTCTGTGGAAACTTGTTGGTATAGAGGACATTACAATCCACCAGATAGTCCTGAGCCTTACCATAGAGATAAATTTTATTGGCTCAATTTTGCTACTAAATTTATCGGAATACTCGTATTTGAGGTAAGAGTTACATAGTATCTGTTTGAGGGTTGAACAATGATGTTTCTTGAAAGATTGAGAAGTTTTGGACTTGTATTGACTTTATTTGTTTTAAATCATAACGTTTCAATTGGTAAGGATCTCCAGTTGTCTTGAGGTAAATATTAAATAAGTACAGTAACTACAACTCTATTTATACTAGCCACGTATACTAAAGCATAATTATTGAGATAGGAGCAGTCATGCATTTAGTTCATGCACGGTATTATTCCAGTTCAGCTACACCTGATTTTTCGATCTCTCCATGCCTGGATATCATGTAGATAGAAGCCGAAATCCTGCTTAAAGAACCACACTGGAATAACAGAAACATGCTATCAGAGACCAGGTTTTTTTAGCAAGCCTTTATTGGATATAAGAAATATCTGAAAACCTTTGTTAAGTAGATGCTATTTTAGAATAATACCGCTTACAAACTAACTGCATGACTGCACCCATCTCAGTTCGGTTTCAGTGCACTTAGCTAATATAAATAGAGCTAGAGAGATATACTTACCGGTCGGAACGTTGTTATTTAAAACAAATAAAGATAATGCAAGTCCAAAACTTTTCTATTATTCAGGTAGATAACCGTAATTCTTTTAATAAATTCTTGCTTAATTTAAAATTTAATTTTAATTTATACTGTATTATTAAGAAAGATAGTTATGTATAAAAACTTTGTTGTACGAGAAAAACGGTTTTAGGACGCGCCTTTAAACTATCATTAATCGTATGTCATAGTTTGAAGATATTCAGTGACAGACGACGGCAAAATATGAATTTATTTTCACGAACTTTTTAAAATTAAGAACCGCCCTAGATTTTTTTAAAGAAATACATTTTTTTATTACTTTTTATTTCTTTAAAAGTAACGATTTCATGCAGGAGATATTCAGTGACAGACGAGGGCAAAATATGAATTTATTTTCACGAACTTTTTAACATTAGGAACCGCCCTAGATTTTTTTAAAGAAATACATTTTTTTATTACTTTTTATTTCTTTAAAAGTAACGATTTCATGCAGGAGATATTCAGTGACAGACGAGGGCAAAATATGAGTTTATTTTCACGAACTTTTTAACATTAAGAACCGCCCTAGATTTTTTTAAAGAAATACATTTTTTCATTACTTTTTATTTCTTTAAAAGTAACGATTTCATGCAGGAGATATTCAGTGACAGACGAGGGCAAAATATGAGTTTATTTTCACGAACTTTTTAACATTAAGAACCGCCCTAGATTTTTTTAAAGAATTACATTTTTTTATTACTTTTTATTTCTTTAAAAGTAACGATTTCATGCAGGAGATATTCAGTGACAGACGAGGGCAAAATATGAGTTTATTTTCACGAACTTTTTAACATTAAGAACCGCCCTAGATTTTTTTAAAGAAATACATTTTTTCATTACTTTTTATTTCTTTAAAAGTAACGATTTCATGCAGGAGATATTCAGTGACAGACGAGGGCAAAATATGAGTTTATTTTCACGAACTTTTTAACATTAAGAACCGCCCTAGATTTTTTTAAAGAAATACATTTTTTTATTACTTTTTATTTCTTTAAAAGTAACGATTTCATGCAGGAGATATTCAGTGACAGACGAGGGCAAAATATGAGTTTATTTTCACGAACTTTTTAACATTAAGAACCGCCCTAGATTTTTTTAAAGAAATACATTTTTTTATTACTTTTTATTTCTTTAAAAGTAACGATTTCATGCAGTAAAGGACCCCTTATAAAGCTTATGGCAAATAATTTTAGGCTAATTGCTCTAAATTAGTATTTTGTAGATCTATTTTGTACCCATGGCCATAATCCAATCCTATGCCTAGTTTTTAAAATATGGCTTTTAAAGTTGACAACTTCTTACTTTGAGATATTCTGCATTGTGTTGTGAATTTTCACTTGTTTCTTAAAAACTATTAACTTTTTTATTTTTCTTTATTGTTGGAAAATTAGACCTTAAGCTTTCCTTTACTTTTATACAGCGTGTCCCTTAATGACGTGCTAATATTTTAGGGTGTGATTTCTTAAGTAATTTTATGAAGAAAAGTTCTTATAAACATATGTCCTAAATGGCTTAAATTTTTGGCTACAGGGTGTTGAATTATTTTTTTTAATGCGTTTTTTGTGATATCTCCGAAAGTATTTTAGATAATATTTTCAATTTTGGCATGTGCTAATAGGGCATAAAACCACATGTTTTAGTTATAAAAGTTATTTTTTTGTCCCACCAGTGGCGTCCTCTCTAAAAAAAATTACATATTTTTTGAACTTCGAAAACAAAGGGCTAGATTTTGTTGATAGTTTAATATCTTATAGTGATAAGATATAGAGAAAGATTGATGTAAAGTACATGGCCTGGTATTTTTTTCTCAAGAAAAAAAATTTCAACAAATTTAATTGATTTATTTTATTATTATCTAATCTGTAACCATTCTTTTACCACAGTTGTTCTTTAACACATGCCAATCTTAAATATACAGGGTGATCCAGTTACAATAATTTACAAACGTAAAAATTAAAAAAAAAAAAAAAAAAAAAAAAAAATTAAGAATACCGCGGTTGTGGCTCAGAGGTATAGCTACTGGCATTCGACCACGGCGACCCGGGTTCGATTCCCGGAGTGGGAATACATAATAAAAAAAGTATGTCCGAAATTTAGTGGATTTAAGAATGCAGGGAAGAGTGTAAAAGGTATCATCTCCCAACCCACCCCATTCACGCCGGTAACCAGGCCGGATGAGATCGGACATCTCGTGGGGTGCGGAAGAAGGTACACACTCCCCAATCGATAGGTCATGCAATGGCAATAAACCAAGGGTTGATAGCCCTTGGGGGGTGTCGCATGACTGAGGATCGTGGTTCGGAACCCACGTTAAACTGTAGGTCCCCTCGGGAATGGCCCTGGCAGCGAACGAAGAAAAAAAAAGCCTAATTCGAAAGAAAAGCAGAACGGCAAAATTAAGAATATTAAATTATTATTTTTTTAATTACGAGCTACTATTGTTGAATTATAACATGTTTTTTGGTTGGCTCGGCTCTTATATAAGACGCGTTTAGACTAACTTAGAGTCATAATAAAATATTTTTTCATAATTTATATATTTTAATAGCATATAAATTAAAATCATTGATTACATTTGCCGGTGAATTTTATTTTTTTAAGAAATAAAATACCAGGCAATATACTCTTCATCAGCCTATACTCATTTTTCTTTACAGCTTGGCCCTAAAAGATATTAAAATATGAATGAAATCTAACAGTTTGTTCTCCAAATTTAAAAATTGGTTACTGATTTTTTTCTGGATTTTCATAATTTTTAAATATTATTCATTATTTAATCCCTCTATAAATTATTCAACATCCTGTACATATTTTATTCTTATATAAGTGAAAGAAAACCTATGGCCTAATTTTCCACCAATAAGGAAAAATAAAAAAGTTGATAGTTTTTGAAAAACAAATGAAATCTCTCTCTCTAAAGTTGACTGAACTTAAGGTCATAATTCAAAATCTAGTAATAGGATTGGATTTTTTTTTTTTTTTTTTTTTTTTTGATGATAAAACACCTGCACTGTAGGAAAAATCCTTTAAGGCGCTCTGGGAGCGGTGCGAGTGCGAAAAAAGCGATTAACGTTGGTCTTGAAACGTTGAAGATTGTATTCATTGGGAAACACGACCTCAGGAAGATCATTCCACAAAGATGACCATGAACACTTTTAATCGGAATATCAAGATGTACACAAAAGTTTCAGTAAAATTAACCGAAAGCCATTTCCCATAAGCTTTGTCAGGGGTCTTTAACATATCCGGTTTTTTTCCTAATATTTTTTTAAAAAATGGCTGGTAAAGGTATTGTTTTCTTCCTTCTGTTCACTAGTAACAACCTTAGGCCAAGCAACGATCTAATTCCCCAATTTTTAATTTGTTTTCCAAGTTAAGGCTTAAAAAATTGGCGTTTAATACACTTCTAATACTATTTATATTCATTTTAACCTGTTATTAATTGTGCAAAATTTCCCAAATTCGAGTGTGACTATTGGGATCTCGGGAATTATAGAAGATACAAACACGTGTAAGTATATGATGTCCAAGTTGCACCATTTGATGCTAATTCATGTGTTTTTAAACAATTGGAAATATTCCTAGTAACCATTATTCGTTTCTAAATCAAACATTTCGATGTTTTAAGTCTTTAAACTTCATTTTTGTTAATACAGATCTGGATATTTTACTTTGGCCTCAAAGAAACGCCGCTACTAGCACTGTTGTAAACATACGAAGTAAATATTTAATATATTTTTTAAGAAATATTAAACGTAGAATGTAGTTCTAGACTGTTCTGCTTCTATAGCTAAAGCTACCATAACATGATAAGCATGTACGTCCAGAGAAATATTTTTAGAGAGAAGGCACAAATAATCGCCTCCCCAAAAAGCAATATTAAAAGAAGGTGATAGTCCCAGTCGTTTATAAAAGTTCCATCGTGCTTCCAAAAGTAAAATCGGAAACTATTCGTGAAAAATGTTAATGGTGGATAATTTTATGTTCAGCCACCAGGGGGTAAGGGGCAAGCGTCCCCTCCACTGGACATCCTTAATGATAAGATCCACCACCGCAAAATTATTATTTATAATATATTTAATATTGTCGGGTTGCGCAAATAATTTTAATAATAATTAACTAACCAGCAAGTTTACATGACATGACATTGGCAGAAATAATTTTCTCACAATCATACTGGCCCAGTTACCTTAATTTTTAATTTACCAATCTGGCACCTCGGATTGTGAGTTCATAATGTCTGTCAATGTCAGTTATCTCACAGTCAAACTTGTTATTTAGTTAATTATGGTTAAAAATCTTTATACAACTCAACATGTTTTTTTAAAAATGTATGAAAATAGAATTTTTTACTGGCTTGGGTTTGTTTTCAGCATATTATTTTTCTCAGCAATACTTTGCTAGCTTACTTTATTCCTAAAGTACCAGAGACTGCCGAACAACAAATAGTATTGAAAAAATTAGCAAAGAGACACAAAATTATTGAAAATTTAGCTCTACGTGGTGAATCAGGCAAAAAAATTCACAAGGTAAATATATGTTTCTTTGTAAATACATTTATTTTTAATTTGACAGTTATCTACGGCGATCTTTATCAATAAATTTTTCTGACCGAATTTGATATTTTGGTTGAGATAAGCTTCAACTATGCCAAATGTTTAAAATTACAATAAAGATATATTTATTTATTTATTATTTGCTGTTTTTAAAACTAGCTTTTTAAAATCCTTTTCACGATAAATTGTTCTGATTTAATGACTGCAATAAAATGAGTGCTAAGTGCAGTTAAGGTTAAATTAATATAAGATAATTTTAAATGTTTATAAATCCCCCTATTGCTTCGAAAGATTGAATGTCAGTCTTTATTTCTTACGGGGGGTGTATGTGATACCAATTAATATTATATTATTAACCAAGGTTTAGACAGTTATCATTATTGCCCGAGCGTCAAGTTTAAATCACGAGGAGCAAAGTGACGAGAGATTTAAAACGTAAGTGCTTTAATAGTATAGCTGTCTAAACCAAGGTTATTATAATTTTTTTTTCCACTACTAACACATTTACAACATACTTATTTTAACAGTATTAATATTTATTATAAAAAAAAAATTTGGTAAATATTTAAAAGATCGCTACGGTAATTTTTTTTAATGAAGTTAACTGTGCTTTGGAATTGGCAAGATAATAATTTGTCTTGTCAGATGGCTTTGTAGATATCAAATTAAAATTATTTTAGGTTACGATTGTGGAGTTATTTATCGATATATCAGTGTCGATATATTTTTTTAAAATTCTTGAAGTGACAAAATCGGTTTCTAATTAATGTATTGTAACATTACTAATTTTAAATTAGTTTTATTAAAAAGAATAATGTGGTTATTTTTGGACTACCAGACTGCACTCTTAAGGCTGAAGCTTTAGCCGATTGGGCAACATTACAGTTGAAATCCTTGCTGGGAATTGATATTAAAAATGATGTGATCGCTGACATATATTTTAAAGGAAACCCGCAAGGCTCGAATAGGCCTTTAATTATAGAATTTACGAATCATTTCTCCAAGCAGGTTGTTTTAAGTAACGCATATAAACTCAAAAATAAAAATATATCGATTTCCCACGATTTAACCCGAAGAGATCAAGAAATAAATAAGGTTTTAGTATCCAACCTCCGACAGGCTAAACAGAAAAAGTTGGTTGCCTATATTAAGAACTTTAAGTTGTATGTGGGAGATGAAGTCTTTGATTATAAGCAATTAATGAATAAAGTTGATCAACACGTAGATAAACCCCATAATATATTAACTCACGCTACGTCAATTGAAAATAGTAAGTCGACCAGCGCTCCGAATACACCTTCAATTGCAGACAGTTTTGATTCTGAGAAGGCCTTGACTGATGGTGCAACAGCTGCCATCGATTTTGCGCATCCTATCATCGCGACTAATTCACCAATACAGCATAGAAATACTGACAACCGTGCTGTTCCTACGACTACGAGGCCTACATCTGATAAAATAGTGGTACCCCCGACTCCAATCCAAGATGGAAGGAGGGGACGCCTAGGCAGCGCCACATCGAACGCGTCGCCCTCAACCATAAACTCAGGACTTCTAAGGTCATCTGCTCGAATTAATAAAAAATAATATGACCTAAACATTTTTTTGGTATTGTGTTTAATATTAATAATAGAAAATTTTGTTATTGTTTTGTTGTTTCGGGTGAATTGGTTTATTTTGGTTGTGTGCCCTTACTATATTATTATATATATTTTTTTTAAAAGTTAATGGGCTGCTCTAAGTATTAAAATAAATAATATATTATTTTTATCTTTGTATTTGTAGATTTTTTATTTTTCATAAAATTTGGTTTACATAGGTAGTTTTCCTTCATTTATAAAAATATGTCTTTTTCATTATGTCATGTAAATGTGAGATCTTTATTGGCAAATTTTACTGACTTCAGAGAATATATTATTGAACTTAATCATGACGTGGCTGCGGTTACTGAGACATGGCTGCATCCTGGCATTGATGGAGATGCTGTGTCTGTGGATGGGTATAGCTTTATTCGTCAGGACCGGGTAGGCCGAAGGGGGGGAGGTGTAGGATGTTACATTAAAAAATCTGTTAAATACCATCTGGTTAGTTCGGATTGTTTTGATTATGTTGAGTTTATGTGGATAAAAATTACAATAAATACAAGGAATATTTTGGTGGGTGTCATTTATAGGCCTCCTGGGGCGAACATGGAGGATTTTTTTCAGTATTTTGAGGATACATTGTCGAATTTTTATACTGACTATGATGACATTATATGTTATGGAGATTTCAACATTAATTTTTTAACTGCTAATAAAAATGCCAATAAACTTGAAGATGTAGCTGATATCTTTGGCTTAAAGCAATATATACAAGAGCCTACGCGGATGTGTAACGGGTCGTATTCCTTGATAGACCTTTTGTTTTGCAATATGCATGATGATGTTTTGAGTTCTGGAGTGGCCAGTAATCAGCTGTCCGATCATTTTCCGATATTTGTAAAAATTGCTTTTACCATCATTCAACCACCAACGACCTCTTTTAAATATAGGGCTTTACAAAATATAAATTATGAATTATTTGAGGCTGATCTTCAATCATGGCCTTGGCAAAATGTTTTTTATATACCGACCATTGAAGAAAAAGTAAATTTTTTAAGTTCATCGATTGTTAACCTATTTGACAGACATGCTCCGATTAAAACTTGCAGGAAAAGAAATTATAAGTATTCACCTTGGATGACCGATAATGTAAAACTTTTACAAACTCTAAGGAACCGTGCTTTAAAGAGGTTTAAAAATACTAGGCAGCCTGAACATTACTCCTATTACAAACAGCTTAGAAATTATACAACGGCAGCAGTCAGAGCTGAGAAGAAAGCATACTTAAGGCAAACTTTCCTGAACTCCTCAATCAAGCAAAGATGGTCTGAATTAAAAAAGTTGAGTATCGCTAAACACAATAGTAATAGCATTCCTGTACACCTCTCTGATCCTAATAACATAAATGATTTTTTTGTTAATTCTGTACCGAATGACACTTCGCCTAGCCCAGATTTGTTAAACTTTTATCAGAATAATGTTAAGCCTGGTGTTCTTGATCGGTTGCAGTTTTCTGAGGTTACTGATAATGACATCGTGGAAATACTGTTAAATATTAAAACAAAAGCATTTGGAAGTGACAATTTGAATGTAACACTAATACAGCTGTGCTGTCCACATATTATCCCCTACATAACCCATGTAATTAATAAATGTATAGAGACATCTTATTTTCCTGTTTGTTGGAAGAATGCCCATGTCTTGCCTCTTCCCAAGGTTAATCAACCAATTGAATTTTCACATTTAAGATCAATCAGTATTTTGCCTACCTTTTCTAAAATATTGGAAAAGGTATTGGACTTACAAGTGCGTCCTTTTCTTGACAGATTTAATATCCTACCCCCTAAACAGTCTGGGTTTCGTCCGGGCTATGGCTGTGATACTGCTATGTCGGATGTTGTCGATGATATTCTTCAGGCGCATGATAGTGGTAGAGTGAGTGCTCTTATACTTTTGGACTTTACAAAGGCATTTGATATGCTTAATCATTCAATTTTACTTTCCATTTTGCACTACATTGGTTTTGGAAAATCGGCTATTAACCTAATTAGATCATTTCTAACTGATAGAACTCAAAGAGTAGTTGTAGAGGGAGCTCTTTCGAAATCACTTTATGTGCGCACCGGCGTTCCACAGGGCAGTATTTTGGGGCCATTACTTTACACTATCTACACATTAAAATTTCCGGACGCCCTTAATTACTGTAGCCATCATCTATACGCTGATGATACGCAATTATACTGCTCATTTGATAATTCGGACCTTGACGCTGTTAACACCAATATCAACTCTGATCTACAGAGTATAATTAATATTTCTAAGGATCATCAGCTTAAAATTAATCCATCTAAATCAAGTATCACTTTATTTGGCAACGAAATAATGAGAAATCACGCACAGGAGCTCCTGAATATCACCATCGATAATGTAACTATACCTTTCAAAAATGTATCCAAAAGCTTGGGATTGATGGTGGATTCTGACCTTCGTTTTAGGCAGCATGTAAAGTCTAAAGTCAAGGGGGCATTTTGTACCCTTAAACTTATTTATAACCATCGACACTATCTTACCACGGAAATTAAAAAACTTCTTTGTGATAGTCTTGTCTTGTCTCACTTCAATCATTGTGATGTGGTCTATGGGCACTGTATTGATAGTGCCGATTCGCGCAGAATCCAGAGGGTGCAGAATTCGTGTTTGCGGCTTGTCTATGGTGTAAATCGGAGACAAAGAGTCTCTCGTTTTCTGCGTGACGCGGGATGGCTTGACATGCACAACCGGCGAAGGCTACACTTTGCTTCTTTTTGCCTCAAAATATTGAAAACTAAATCTCCTTCGTATCTATTCCGCAAGATTATTTTTAGAAATGATATTCACAATTTAAATCTACGAAGGAATAATATCGTTATTATTCCTCGGCACAGAAAGGAGGCGTTTAAGAGATCCTTTGTGTATAATTTTGCTTCTTGCGTCAATTCTTTGGATGCCAGTGATGTTGACAGTTCGGCTAATGTATTTAAAAATAAATATAAGAACCGTTTGCTATTGAGTCAGTAAGATTTTGCACTGAAGGGGTTTTTCTTTAATTAACTAATATTTTGTTATTTTGCCAATTTTTCATTATATTAATTGTATATATGTTATGTATTATTTAAATTGCTATGAATCTAATCTTTTAATTTAAAGTATTTAAGTTATATTAGGTGATATTTAAGTTAAGGCTTAACCAGTATCTGGTATTATTTTATAATACCAGATGTCTGCAAATAAAGGCCTTTTATTAACCATATTTCTTGTTACGAAGTATTTGCATTTACAGTGTACACTTCTGGTTAGTAATAAATTGTTTATTATTATTATTATTATTATTATTATTATGACCCAAGAACTATTCTCCTAATGAATAATACACATAATTTTTTCTCATAGTCTATATTTTTGATCTACACTATCGAAAATTTACAACATCGAACATCTCTAAGAATCTGATATGTAAAGTCAAGTACCTGCTTTCAAATAGATCGTTTTCATCATTAACCATGGTCAATAATAAGTGTCAAGGTAGAGAAAATCGATTTCTAAGCTTAATAATCGGTCAATAATGGCCGTTTTATAGGTTAGTATAGTGGAAAAAATCAATTGTGTGTCAGAAAATACTTCTTCGACTTGAAGTTATAGTGTTGTAGAATTAATATTTTTTAAATTAAATTATTATTTAGATTTTTCTTAAATATGGCTTTAAAAAGAGAAAATAAATAGTCTGTTCGACCGATTGTATTTCAAAAATCAGTAGAAATATGAAATTTGTTGACAATAGAAAAATATCTTAGAATTTAGCAAACTTTTGAAATTGAGACCTTTCTAAGTTTTATTACATTTTTATGAAGTAGCGACGCCTTGCATCGGTATGATTTTTACTTATACATACCAAATCCGAAATTCACAGAAAATACAATTATCCCAATTCGTTTTAATATAAGTATTGCAAGTTTTAAGTAAAATCCCCTATAATTAAATAGGTGACCCATTGGAAACAGACTCTGTAACTTATTTGTTGCTAAATGACAAATGTTTATGTTATAATGTTATCCTAATGATAAATTGAAGAATAGTCGTCAAATTTATTTATCCAATCATTAATATTATATGAATGAGCTCCCTTTGTAATCCCTATGTTTTAGTATCCCCAATGGCCTACCTGTTTGTTATACAATGTTCTGATCGGCCCAGAACGAGAAGAGTGTGACCCTGTCTACTTTCCTTTCGTTTCTGTTTTTACAAATGGTCGTTAGCTTAGGAGAAATACTTGCTTTAGAAATTTTTTGGTTAAAAAGCAAAAGCGACTGGCTGAATAGCTGAACAGCTCAAGCCAAAACAAAAAAAAAAAAAAAAAATTAATATTATACATTATTTTGTTAAATTCTGCAATATTAGCATCTTTTACCGACATGCCGATTATCGGTCTTTGCTCATTCTTAGATATGTTGACTGTATCTAGCAAACCTGAATTTATATTGTGTGCATCAACACTCTGATGAAGTAATTCCGGTGTAAAAGAACGTTCACTACAATTTTAGCACTACAACCAGGCGCGTGTCAAACGGCCCCGCAGACCCCGCCACGCGGTATATTGGGGGCCCCCGAGTCGTAATTTTTGGTCTGAAATAGGTCTGAAAATGCTGGATAGGGTCTGAAATAGTAGCACCGAAAAAGAAAATGAAATAAAGATCACAAAACGTGACTTCTTTGCTCGAATGCTGCGGGACGGGGAAGAATATTGAAACATCCAAACGGCAGAATTAGTGCGGATTAGACGCGCCGTAGCTGTACTCCGAGATGGCGAATGCGCTAATATACGTAACATAAAAAATGTGAACGCCCAAACAATTGTCAACCCTGGCTGGTCGAAACCTCAGTGATTCCCATAGCATAGCTTATTCCCCGTTTTAATGGGAATTTCTGGTTATTAGCGAGTCTTGGTTGTTTCACTTGTTACGTTTGAGTTTTGAGTTGATATTTAAAATTTTAAAATGAGTAGTTCGCCCAAATATCTGAGTGGGGCTCAAAAAGAAAACTAGTTGAAAAAAAGGAGGAGAGAACAAACATTGATAAACGCGCAAGAATCTGATATTTAAGCTAATGTCAGAGTATTAATAGAGAAATATCCTAACGACTTAACTCAAAATCTAGGATTGGAACTGATACAATTAAAAAATTAACTTTACGAAAGGATTAAAAATTTTCATAGCATAAGAAAGTTTTCAGATTTTATTTTTGAAAAAAATCAATTACTAATAAGTAGTATATCTGAAATTTGCACTGCGTTCCAGTTGTTTCTAGTACTTCCCGTTACATCGGCTCAACCAGAAAGGACTTTTTCAAAGTTGAAGCTAATAAAAAGCTTTACGAGATCTAGTATGGTACAAAATCGCCTTAGCTCATTGGCCATAATCTCAGTAGAAAATGAACGAGCGAAAGATGTAGATTTAGACAAAATAGTTGACAAGTTCCTTTCGTTAAGGTACAAACGTTAGGATATTTTATAAGTAGTTTTTAAAATAATGCATATTTAATT
The DNA here is from genome assembly GCA_935413205.1 of Polydrusus cervinus. Lineage (NCBI taxonomy): Eukaryota > Metazoa > Arthropoda > Insecta > Coleoptera > Curculionidae > Polydrusus > Polydrusus cervinus. Next base: position 54,489,485 of record OW284514.1, read on the forward strand.
CCATATCTTTGTACTTATTAGTTAAATATTTGTTGTATGTTTTTCTTGTATTAAAACATTTTTTTTAGAACTTTTCAATCATTCCTCCTATATTAGAATAACATATAATAATTTATAGAAATAAATTTAGTTTCAAAAATTCACTGTGTATTTTGACTATTAGATAATAATATTGTGTATAAATATTTACTATAATGGGTTATTTTTGGAAAATATAATAGTGACTTAAAAAAAAGTTCGCTGGGGGGCCCCCAAAAAATTTGACACGCTACTGACTACAACTACGACTTCCACGGGGAGTGACCTTTCATTTGCCCGTCATTGTTACAGTTAATAGGTACAAAAATACATAAACCACACTTCCAATATATCATATTCAATATTAATCCCACGACTGATAAAAACTATTATATGAGTTTTAAATCAAACACTGTTAATTTTTCAATACAAGTATAATATTCGCCGTAATATACAACTTTTCTACAAAAAATAGCTTGGAATCACCGTTTAGCCTTCAAATCTCTGGCCAAACTAAAAACAAAAATTTCAGTAATCTACAAATGTTTATATAAACAGTCTTTTGTTAATATTCCACTCATTTTACTTAATAATACTTTTTAATTAATAACTTTTGAAGTAGTTTTTTTTTGTAAACAGATATTACCAATTAATTCTAACTATAGTATTTTTTCTTTTAGATATTAAAATTTTAAGTCCAGAGGTACTGTTGTTGTTGAAATTAAAATTACCTATTATGGTGTGTTTTCCTATATTATTTAGTGTTGTTGTGAAATAAAATTCTTTATTAAAACATAATATTCTTTATTTTACCCTGTAAATCTTTTAAGCTAGACATTTTTAAAAACATTTATGTACAATATTTATTTTCTTCTTATTTCTACACTTCTTAAGTATCACATTATTTATTTTTTATTCTTTGCTTTTAATATTAGCCTATTTTTCTAAATACCGAATTAAAGTGAATGGGCCTCTAAATAATACTACAGTTATTTGAATAACCAGCGTAGAAAGTGGCTGTCTTGAGAGAGAGTATGAATAGTAATAACCGGGTGTAGCCGATGTTACTAAACACAAAAGCTCCGAAAACATAGCTACAGTCTACTTTAGTTATATACGATTTTTTCTACAATTGCGCCCCCGTTGAAAACCATATTGGTTTAAATTATCAACTTTAATCTCGATATGATCATATAAAATAAATAAAGATCAAACATGGAATAAAAACCTAATGTCGGGTTGCATAAAGATTTTAAACAAATTAACTAATCAGGCAACTTTGACGGTATACATATTCACAAAATTTTTTACACAATTAAAGCGGTCCCGTTAGTTTAAATTTTGATTACCAATAAACAGGACCGGCGTTGACCATGAGGGGGGGAGGTAGCAGTGGCGGATCCGGAGAGAAATGCTGGGGGTAGTAAAGACGAAAACTTTTCGGGACCACGTCCAAATTTCGTTAAAAATTCACCCAACTACTATAAAATATCTTAAATTAAGTAAGAATATATTTGGTTGTTTAAATATTAAGTATTTTACTTCTTTCTTGATATATTGCCTGTGCTACGTCCAAAAATGTTTCTTATACAGGGTGCTACAAATTCGTATGCCTACAAGGGGATCTCGTAAACGGTAAGAGATTCGAAGATGGTGAAATTGAGGCAAATTTGCGTATTTTGGAGTTTAATAATTTGGTAAAAGAAAATTGTAAATATTCCGAATGCTTTCGGAGATATCCGAAAAACACCGAAATTTCTATTTTTGGTTTTGTAAATTTTTTGCACCTTCATTTTTGACTTGGTTCTACAAGATGGCGTTATTAGTTTTCAAATTCGACGTTTCGTTCTTTAAATACCAACCTCAAGTCAATTTTCTTAAATATTGACCTGAAATTTTAATTACAGTTTTAGGGACTTCTAAGCCTTAGAAATTTAATACCATTTAAAGTTTTTTAAAATTGTAACGTTTTGTCATTTAATAACATATTTTTTCAAGTTATCTTTTTATGTCATTACGGTCCTGAACATTTAAAGCCAAACCAAAAAAAATGATTTCTGATTTGAAAAATCCGTTAATTTTTACTCAAAGAGGCCTAATATTTGATATTTTGTAAGAAAAAAGACCTTAAGTCTCGGCCTCAAATATTTCTCTTTTTGGTAATTTTTATTATATTTTTCGCCCGAAACTGGCATTATCAGACCGTGTAAACAGTAAGAAAAATTTAAAATTGTTTTTGAAGCAAACATTAACGCATTACAGTAACATAACTAGAACTAACACTCCAGTTACCTTTTCTTTACTCGGAAGTATTAATTTTTTTCTGTTTCACAGTATTTCGGTCTAGGTTTAAGGCAATAAAAAATAGGACTTAAGATGTTATATTATTAAAATAAATAATGTACATACTAATAAAAAATATAATTACTTCTCATCCCTTAGAAAATTACTTACTTACTTACAGCTCGTGCAATATAGCTTGAGCTCTGACTTTTGGGTGCGCAGTAAACAGGTGGGAGGAGCTAGCCGAGAGCTCATTATTCTGATGATCTTTGAAACGCACACTTCTGTACAGTCTGTCAGAAAAGTAGGACGTTCATTGGAAAAAAAGTTATTACTATATTTATTTGTAATAATGCCTTTTAAAAGTAAAGTCTTAAACCGAGTATTGAGCGGTCAAAGCCGTGAAATAGTTTATAATTTAATAAAATTTATGCAACAAGAGGCAGATACAGGAAGACCAGAAATTGATATCAGGAAGGTTCACGAACGTGTTTCAGCCGCTACAAAGATTAGTCTAAGCGCAATTAAACGAATTAAGAAAGAAGTCAAAAATATCGAATCCGGAGCAGTTAAATCTTTTTCCACGCCAAACAAAAAGCGTGAAAACAGAAAAAGCAAAATAGTCTTGGACGTTGCTTTTCAAGGTGTTTTACGCAGAACAATTCACAATTTTCATAAAACAGAAAAGCAAGTGCCAACTCTAGCGAGAATTCATAAAAAAATTTCAAAATGATATCAATTACCAGGGATGCTTGAACAGTTTAAGAAAAGAAATAAGAAAAAATTGGATTTCGTTGGAGAAAAATCAAAACCAATAGAAAAATTTTAATGGAGAAACCTGACGTAAGGCATCTCCGCATCCAATTTTTAAAGAAAATGAGAGTTTTCCGTGCAGAAGGACGGCCAATTGTTTATATGGATGAAACGTATATACATTCATCACATACACACCAAAAAGCTTGGAGCGATGAAACAGACGAAGGCGTAAAACAACCTGTATCAAAGGGCACACGCCTCATAATCGTAAACGCTGGAGGAGAAGATGGTTTTGTGCCAAATTCATACGTCAGATGGAAGTCACACTGTAGTACTGGGGATTACCACAATGAAATGAACTACGAAAATTATGAAAAGTGGGTAAAAAACAACCCAGTGCCGAATTTACGCCCGAACAGTGTAGTAGTAATCGACAATGCGCCATATCATAATAAGCAAATAAATAAGTGCCCTACATCTGTAACAAAAAAAGAAGACATGAAAACGTGGTTACGTGAGAGAAATATGCCATTTGACGAAAAAATGTTAAAACCAGAACTCTACACTGAGAAAAGCTTCAGCAAGAAATTCTTTGCTAAGATTATTTTGGCTGTAATATTAAATTTTTAACCTACGATAGCAAAATGAATTTCTTATTGCAAAAGAAACAATTTACCTGAAAACTCTTTATACCCGTTACAAAAACCTTTGCTGTTATAGAAAACTTACATTATGATAACAGCTAAGTAAGTATTTATAAAAAATTATTTTCTAGGACTACTATTTGCTTTGCTGAGGAAGTAATGCAGTTTGCTGCTTTTGAAAAAATCTTTATAAAAAAAATCTTTTCTAGCGCTCTAAAGCGTGTTTAAAGGGGTAGCAAAATTTTTTGTTGGAATTGGAAAAATCGTAACTGTTCGGTTCGAATCGGATTATTTCGTGTTGACAAATTCAGTCTGATTGGGCCAATTTTTATATTGAGCATCAGTCGTCCCGTTCCTGTCTCCACATGTCTTCAGGTATTCATTTTTTCTGATATTTAGATGCTCGTTCCTTCATAAAGTAAAATCATTGCATCGGTGGCTGTTTGTTGGTGACCATTATGACTCGACATTTGTCTCATTTTTTCCAATAAACATTGTCTTGGCTCAAAAATGTTTCCAGTGTGCAGTGCTTTATTGGATTGTGACATCAATGACAGTGTAGATTTTTAATATCAGTGTTAAAAGACCAAAGTTATTTTAGTTTTATGTTATTTTTTTTATGTTATGTGTTTAGTTAAACTGTTGTTTAATTAATAATAATTTTTGTGTGAGTCAAGTTTTAGAGAAAAGAAAATTAGTAATTCTTTAGCAAATGCTCTTCAAGTCCTTAAACTAAAATACAACTTACCAAAGTTTTAAACACGGTATGATTTTTAAAAGGAAGATTTTAAGAAATATCTCAAAAGTAAAATACTTTCTTTTTCTAAATAAAATACAATGTAATTATTATTTTACCTAATATTCGGGCTAGATGCAGAAAAAAGTTTTTTCGGCATTCCCTTTTGGTTATTTGTTTAAATTTAAAGTGAACAGATATTTTTTAATAAGATATGTTTTAACCACTCAAAGAAAAAAGCAGTAAAATATTATTGTTTTTTTAAGCAGCTAAAACTGAAACTATTTTTAGGTTATGAAGTGTTGTTTTCTGTTGTATTAAATAATAAAGAGAAACATTTTTTTTTTAGTTTCAAATCTTTGACAACCTATTCAGACGTGGGGAGTTGGATGATATAAAATATGATGGAGTTACCTGAAAAATAAGCTTTATACTATGTTTAATTTTTGATATAGCATGGAAAATATTATTTTTAATAACACAATTTTAAATGAATCAATGTTTTTTGAAACTTACGTATTCAAAGTAAAAAAACTTGGTTTATATAAATGTGTTATTAAGCATAATATGTTCTCTGGAGTATATTAAAAATTCAACAAAATATACGGCTTCTTTTTTGGGCCACACCCCACATATTATAGCAAATAAGTGGTGCTGTCATAATAAACCACTTTACTATTATAGCAATGCTTACTTGCTACCGTAGCTAAAAAAGAGTTCCTGAAGTAAGTAGGTACATTCTGACGCAGCAAAGTAACTTTCTTGAAATAAATAAAAAAATCTTTCTAATATAGCAAAACGTTATACTGATATTGAAAAAAAATTCTTGTTTCAATAACGATGCAGATGGCGTAGAAAAGTATCTTTATTGTTCTAGCAAAGTCTCTTTATAGCCGATGGTCGGTTACATTGCTAATACAACATTTTTGTTTACTTGAGCTAAGTGATCATTCTTTATAAAGTGACTTTATTACTACAGCAAAGAAATTACAGCCAAATGGATTTTACTGTCTCAGGTGGTTTTTCTTTTGTCCCCTATGTTAGCATTTTTCTTTATAAGCGGTATAAAGATTTTTATAAGGACAGCAAGAATCTTCTCTCAGTGTACAGTTTAATTAAAATGAGGAAACCAAGGGAGAAAAGTTATAAGATTGATGCAATATTTTCCAGTGCGGGGCACACCGTGGTTCGACTACCTACGTACCACCCTAATCTTAACCCTATTGAACTAGTGTGGGCACAGATGAAAGAGTTTGTGGCCTGTGGCCACAAGAAACGTCACGGTTAATCTAACAGATGTTATGAAATTAACCGATACTTTTTTTGAACAATTTTCGGTGGACCAGTGGAAATCACGTTGCGAGCGAGCAAAAAGATTTGAATTAGAGTATATGGAAAACGAACCCATGGTGGATATTGTTGTAGAAAACCTAATAATACATTTGAATGACACTGACAGCAGTTCAAGCGAAGACTCTGATGATTATATAAGCGAGGGTTCTCTGTCCGGAATAAAAGAATTAGACAGATGAAACTGATAAATATTATATAATAGTCATACATGTACTTTTAAAACTTAGACTCTTAATATGTTATGTACATACATCTTTAATTATATAAAGCCGAAATTGTGTCGGCCATAATAAAATTATAAAAAAAAACAGGGATGCGAAGTAATAAATGCTCATTAAATATGGAAAAAAAAAAAAAATTACTGAGGATTACCAACAATTTAAACGGTATTTTCCTCTTTCGGGCGTCCCGTTTCGTGCGCTCCAAAAATTATACCTGAAAATGGCCTGTTTCGGGCGTTGAGCTACGACAATTGCTAACCTTTTCCTGTTTCGTGCGCTAATGTATTAATGGCATTTTATTACCTAGGATCATCACCAGTGCTGTAAATCTTAATTAATTTATGGTTGGTATGACAATACAAATATAACAATATAAATATTTTTGTGGATTACGGATTATAATGCAAAGGTAGGTAGGTAAAATTTACTATAAATTGTTCTGAGCATATTCAAAAAAATATTCTTTAACGTACTGCGACTTATGCAATATGGACCTTCAAGTTGTGACGTCAAAGCGAGGAAAGCAAGTTATTCTTTATTCCGGCTATAGATTTAATTTAAAATCAACGAATAAAAACAACACCATTAGATGGATATGTGCCAACCGAACCTGTCCCGGAGCCATCATCACAGATAACGCGCCAGCAAGTGTAATTCAAAGCAAGCAGCACACCTGTGTTCCTGATGTTGCTAAGAATGAAGTAGAACTCTGCATCCAAAAAGCAAAGAAGAGGGCCCGAGAGGAACTCACGCCAGTACCACAGATATATCGCCAGGAGTTGGTAACTGCGAGGAATATGGGACTGGATTTCGTCACGCAGATTCCAGAACTTACATCAATTAAAACATCGCTCTACAGAGAAAGGCATAACTCACTGGGAGTCAAATTCTTACCCAAAAGCCGAGAACAAGTTATTATTCCAGAATCAATAAAGGAGAACCTTATAGTGGACGATGGCAACGAAGAAAGGATTCTAGCGTTCGGATACAAACTGGACAGTCTTCTCGCCGGCAATACCACATTTTTCCTGGATGGCACGTTTAAAAGTTGTTGTCCGCTTTTCGACCAACTATACACACTGCATGTAGATATCGGAAGCACCGAAGAGAGGACATGTATAGTTCCCGCCATATATGCTTTGTTACCCAACAGAAAGAAATCCACTTACAAAAGATTGTTTTCCTGTCTAAAAAAGCAACTTAAAAGTTTTCATCCATATAAGATACACATCGATTTTGAAGCCGCTGCGATAAGTGCCGTCAAAGAAGAATTTGTTACGGCTGATGTAAAGGGTTGTAATTTTCATTTCAACCAAGCCTTATGGAGAAAAGTGCAACAGTTAGGAATGACACAGGCTTACAGAGACAATAAAGAAATCAGAGACCATGTGAAGATGGTTGCTGCATTGGCACATGTGCCAATCGAATATGTTTCGGAGGGATGGCTCTCTATTATGGAATCTACACCACAAGACGAAGCACTAACCGATTGGAAAATCGCACCCGAATATATACGAACTGTTGAAAGGCCTACAAGAGGAAATGTTGTTCTACGACACCATATATGAAAGAAATAACGTACATATGCAGGTTCCTAAACGAGCCAAGAAGTACAGTGAACGAGACCATAGGTTAGAAACGATTATTGCAGACCTCACAGCAGGAAGAGCCACTATTTCACAAACCCTTAGAAAATTAGTTTATATAGTAAATTTTGTTTAATGTAATGACTGTAGTTGTCAATATACCATTTTTAAATAACATTTTGTGTCTTTAACAAACCCTTAGAAAATTAGTTTATATAGTAAATTTTGTTTAATGTAATGACTGTAGTTGTCAATATACCATTTTTAAATAACATTTTGTGTCTTTATTTAATTGTGAAAACGAGCAGAATAAGTAACGCCCGAAACAGGAATTTTGTAGGGTTATATTTTATTAGAATATTCTCTACCTGGGGTGCCAGCACGAAACAGGAAGTTTTTGGGTTTACGCACGAAACAGGACGCCCGAAACGCCCCTAAACCATTTAAACACATATGAATAGATGCAAATATGTATATTGTTTCGAGAAAGGGCAGCCATAAAAGCATAATAAACACATAATTAGGCCATATTATGCAAAAGGCAACTAACCCTCAATGTATCTAAGTTTGCATGGTCAAAATATATAAAATAAATTTACTGTTAGAATAATAGAATTACAATATAATTTACATATTGAATAGTTAAGTTTAGTATTGAAAAAATTTCCGATAATTTAAATTATTATAAAAATAATTAAAAGGAATTAACTATTTTGTTGGTTGGTTGATTTTTGCATAACAGGGCCCAATTAGCAAACACGATTAGCAGTCACTACGGCTTTATCAATCAAATCCCACTTTTATTTTCTACGCGGACTGTACTTTACTAAAATTCGGTATTAGGTATCTCTGTCGTACACTGACTCTCCTTTTCTTTCATCTGCGCATCTCAGGGCTCATGCTACATTGCATGACCTGTACTAGAGTATTGTTACGGTAAATCTTATTGAAATAATAAACGGCCCAAACACTATAACTTTTTGTAATGTAATGTAATTTTAATATTTAAGGTATTCTAAAAATAATTTCCAGGGCTCTAATGGTAAAGAAAGAATAATTTGAAATACTAATAATGTGATATTTGATGCGAAGCATTAAAATTTTAAAACCTTTAAATTGTATTAAATTTCCAAAGGGTAGAAGTCCCTAAAAATGTTTATAAATTCCAGGTCCGTATTTAAAAAAATTGACTTGAAGTTGGTATCCAAAGAATGAATCGTTGTAGAACATAAAGAGCGGCCATGAGAAAGTGGTTTTCGTTTTTTCAGTCAAAAATGAAGGCGCAAAAAATTAGAAACCAAAAGTAATAATTTCGGTTTTTTTCGGACACCTCCAAAGCTATTCGGAATATTTAGAATATTCTTTGACCAAATTAGCAACCTGTATATGTATATTTTCATTAACAACTTTCTAATTAAGTCTCTAGATTTACCCCTTGTGGTCTGCAGGAAGTTAATTTTGGGTTTTGTACCGTTCAGACACTTTGTAACTATGGCGCCAGCGCCTTAGGTGCTGGCGGTCAGTAGTCGTGTTGCCTTGGGAATATACTCCAATTATACTACAGGTCCAAAATTACTGTCAGTGACTGATCGCTTTCATAAAAAGAGTAGCGGGTTGTATAAAATCAGAGAAAAAAAAACTCATGAAAATAAATATTTTGCTCTATTAGAATTTCAAAAAAAACACTGAAATTGTTTCCTCTACCTTCGTACAACCCGCTGCACTCTATATGAACCCGATAATTCAATCAATAATTCAATTCAATTTTGTACTTTAAGTATAAAATAATATTTGATGTTTATGATGGTCTGATCAATGATCAATGATGTGACGAGTCGAGCATCGAGGTCTACAAGTATACCTTATTTCATAGTCAGTACCTGGTTAGTTAATTATTTTTGTTTAAAATCTATGTGTAACCAACACAAACAGTTCAATTTATTTATGTTTTTTGCTTGGAAAGGGTGGCTTGCAGTTGGCACGGGCCTTCTGCCCACTTCCCTGGATGGACTCTCTGCCTTCCTTCCCTGGTTTTGTTCCTTACCTCTCATTATAGTAACATAATTAACTATTGCATTGTCGAATAACAATAAGGTGGTAAAACAGTACTTAGTAAACTAGAAATAATGCGGCAAAGTTCCAATTATCGCACGGTTGTTAAAACTTCCAACTATCTTATATAATATACAATTTTTGTCTCTTCTATCACAAAGTTTACAATACACCAATGTGTTCTACCCTGCGAGTTCTTAGGAGATACGCGTACCAATAAAACAAATTTATGGCTACAAAAAACATTGGAAATACTATTCTGGAAGCACGATCTATTTTCGAGACGGAGTTGAACCGAGGTGTCCGTTTCTTCTTCTTTCTGTAGTTATTTTCTGCAAAAGAAGAAAGATTAGGTTAATACGACCCAAGGCAAAATCTTTTTTTACAAATTTATTATTTTGGGTGTCAAAAAAGTATGAAATACTACTGAATATAATTTGTAGAAAATTGGCACATCCGTATGCTCAAGAGTGTCTAACAACGATACAGATGTCGCTACGTGCATCATCTTACTGGTGTGCCCCACCAAATACTGTATAAACAGTTTTAAGTTGCTACTTTCTTTCGTCGGATCCTAGCTCTACTGATGAGCAATGATATGGCTAAACGCATCAAGGGATGAATCTGACGATATGGAAAGGAAATTCTACTTCTGTACATCCGTGTAGTTAAAAACGTGAAAAAAATAAAGCGTATTGTACATTTTTGAAGAATCAAAAATAGTTACTATAAGACAATGCTCACACGGATAAAATGAAAATAAACTAAAGTAGCTTGGAGACTAGGAGACTGGGCGACTAGACTACTCGAGTTGCCTCTTATCCTCACACGGCCGATACTGTAGTTACACAATAGCGAGCTAAAGGCTGCACGTTTATAATTTTCAGCTTAAAAATTTGCTACATATTTATTATTTTGAGTCACTCAAGAGACTGGAGTAGCGTGGCGACCTACCATGTCGAGCGCGGATACTCGGGTTGTTGGGTCTTCCAGTCGCCGCAACTTAGGTACCGCCTTGTGAGTAGTGCCATTCAAATCTATATGCTTATAGTCTCCTTGTTTCCAAGCTATCTTTTAAGTTTCCCTGTTTGAGGACTGTCTTACACATATTTTGTTTTGCCAAACTTCTATTTATGTCCAATGCTACATATAGTGATACGTACAGAGCTGTGAGTAACTTAAGTAACTAGATACTTTTTAGTATCTAGTTACTTAAAGTAACTAGATACTTAGTAACTTAGTCCTTTTTTTGAATCATGCCAAATGTAACTGTAACTTCGTTACTTTTGAAAAGTAACTTGTATCTAGTTACTTTTTAGGAGTAACTATACACTTAAAAACTAATTAGATACTTTTAAAGTAACTAAGTTCCTTTTAAAGTAACTAAGTTAGGTACTTTTAAAGGTCCACTAGGATACCAATTATGCACACGTGCTGTCCATCAGATGATGACCAAGGGACGATCGGCGGCCGTTAATCAGATTTTTACGAAAGGACGAGCGACGAGTCGCGAGCGTCAAACACCAAACTGGTTGGAACGCGAAATTTCTTGGAAACCATTCTATTCTACTTGTTCGTTGTTCGAATTAACATTTCTTAGTTTAGTTTTCTGATGGTAATAGTGGTAGTGTGTACAGGAAAATGAGTTATCACTACCTGGTAAATTTATGGTATCTAGTTCAAAAGCATCTTAGTTACTTTTAGAGTTTCGTAGTTACAATTAAAATAACTAGTTAGTCAAAAGTATCTTAGTTACTTTTAGTAACTAGTTACTTTAAAAGTATCTTAGTTACTTTTAAATTATCGTAGTTACAATCAATGTAACTAGTTACTGTAAAAGTATCTTAGTTACTATAACTAGTTACTCTAACTAAGTAACTAAGAACTAAGTTACTTTTAGGTAAAAGTAACTAGTCCTTATAAGTATCTAGATACATTTGTGCAAAAGTATCGAAAAAGTAACTAGTTACTTTTCTGAAGTAACTTTCACAGCTCTGGATACGTATGCTAATTTGCGTAAGAATAGGGCACTTTTTAATTAGGAGGGGTTTATGTAACAAGTCTCAGTATCGAGAAATGTCATAAAAATAAAATGAAGAGAAAAACGAGAAATCAAAACTTACGCTGTATACTTGGTCCTAGTATATCTTCATTACTAATGACATTAACCTCTTGCGGACCGCTCCTTCTTCTTAAACAATTGGCTATACTCGTCCACGTAGCCGAAGATCTTCTTCGTTTTAGAGGAATAGTGGCGTACGGGTTGAGGGGAATGATTTCTATTAGTGTTGGATCTGTTGGGATTACGTGATGTACCGGAGACGGAGACAGGCGAGGTGGATCACCTCCTGGACGCTAAAATATAAATTATTATTAGGTCATATTAAATTTAGGTTTTGTAAAGGTTCTCCTGAAAAAAAGTTATAACACTTTAATTTATATTTTTAAGATTATTAATTTGTTTTTTCATATCAAAACTATATATTTCTATAAACTTAGTTAAAACTATAAGTAGAAGAAGAATTTCTCTTTATTTCGTCAGATCCATCCCTAGACGCGTTTCGTCATATCATGACTCATCAGTAGAGCTAGGATCCGACGAAACAAAGAGAACTCAAAGCTGCTTATGGCAGCACAGTGGTGGGACACACCAGTAAGATGTGGTACGGAGCGCCATCTGTATCGTTATTAGACACTCTTGAGCATACCAGCACCTCTAACAATCTTATAGAAATAAGTAAAAATGTTAAGAGGAAATCTCCTGTAAAGACATTCGTCACAATTACAGGAGTCCCGCCAGGCAGCGCTAACTCGCATCGGTTTATTAACCGAAAACAAGAATACAGAAGACAACTTAAGTTTAACTGTCACTTGTAATTTAAACTGAACCTATATAAGTGGCCCTTAAAGGATAATAGGTTAAGGGCCATTTGCACGGGTTTCACTTAAGACGTTTTAGGTAAGGCTTAACTGAAGGTCTCACTTAACTAAAACTATTCCGTTGCACAGTCTCTAAACCGGCACATAAGCCAGCCCTAACTAGATATAAATTAAGCCGAAGATTTTTACGGCTTAATTTATATCTACGTAGGGCTGGCTTATGTGACGGTTTAGCGACTGTACAACGAAAAAGTTTTAGTTAAGTGACACTAGGGTGTCACTTAAGTTAAGCCCCACCTAAAACGTCTTTAGTGGAACCCATGCAAACCGCCCTTAGACACTTTTAAACCTTGTCTTGAATCTAGCCTTACTGATGAATCAAGATCCAAAGGATTTCACACAATGAAAATAAACTCTCCTTCACAGTTTATAGCTTTAGGTTCCATTAACCGACACGCCTGACGTTACTCTTGTAAATTGTACCGTGACTTTACTGACGATGGATTATTCATGACCGAGTCGTTCAAATTGAACGACTAAAGCCCAGTTTTCAGAACTTCGTTCTGTCGCTGGCGACACGTGATGTAACGAATAGAAAATGAGTGTTGGAGTCACATGTCAAAATACTCATTTTCTATTAGTCACAACACGTGTCGCCAGCGACAGAACGAAGTTCTGAGAACTGGGCTTAAGTTAAAAGATCGGCAAATGAACGACTTGATTCTGTCAAATGATTCGTTCAAATAGCTATTATTGCTTGGCGATACGAATACGAATTTTTAGCATGTCTCGTGCTGTGTGTTGCATAAGAGTTTTTATTTATAGAATCCTTCATTGCTTCTGACTGGCAAAGAAACGGGGCTCACAATCTCTCAACCCGCATACGGTTAAACCTGAGTCGTTGCAGAGAAAGGATGATGTTATCGTCCAGATGAAATGAACGACTTACTTAAGTGGATTGAACTAAAATGTATATGCTTGCTAAAAAAAAGTCGTATGACCAAAAGCTAGTTTTACAAATGATAACCTTCTCGATTTAAAAAGAGTGGGAGGGACATAATTTCCAGCCGTTTTATTATGGCACTTTTACGGATCTAATATCGGGGAAATATTTAAAGGTACAGCTGTTGGGTTTGTATCTTTACTACTTGTAAGTCAGCCCCGTGGCAAGCATAAAAGTCTTACTTGTTTATTTTTGTGAGGAGGTAGGTATATTGTCTCTCTAATCTTTCTCAAATCGCAGAAGGCCTTGCCGATTAACATTTAATTCTTAATTTTGTGGAAATAGTCCATCTCTCAGTGGAGTGAAATTATGAGTAGGGGAATAATACACACAGTCTGCTCCACTATTTTATTATAAGGGATCTCAAGGAAAGAGAATCCTCATGTCTTCGTCGTACATGTTTCGAAGGCAAAAACCTTCATCATCAGCGAATAAAAATTTTTTTTGAGAATTATACAAGGAGAGAGACCCTCAACATTGCAAATTGAGGCCCCTTCTTAAGGGTATTTTCTCCTTTCATTTTAAGTTAAAAAATGAAAAATTCATTAAGTTTTACTTTAAATATTAAAATCATGTAAAAAAATTTTTAAATCCTTGAAATTTAATTTTTTTTCTTTTCTGTTCCTTATGCAGGTAAGAACATTTATTATTACAACTTCTTTATATACAGGACTGAATTTTCAAAATTTAGTTAATTTATTTATCTCAAAGACTCTTTTCAATTTTTTCAAATTTAGTATAATTTATTTATTCCTTCTTTTTCTCTTCCAGTTCAATTTGCAATGTTGAGGGTCTCTCTCCTTGTATAATTCTCAAAATTTTTATTCGCTGATGATGAAGGTTTTTGCCTTCGAAACATGTACGACGAAGACATGAGGATTCTCTTTCCTTGAGATCCCTTATAACAAAATAGTGGAGCAGACTGTGTGTATTATTCCCCTACTCATTTAATTCTTATTTTAATAAGTTAAAATTATCGGTCTGGTATGCTTTATTCTAGGTACATACATTTGAAACTGTTTACTTACGACCATTCTTTCACATGTTTCCCACTCTTCATCATCTGACTCTGATTCATCCGAACTGAAATCGCTACTGAAATAGCACTCTCCAGAACCATATTTTGTGAAGTAATGTACAACTGCAAACTACAGGAATATATAAGTAAAATAATAATAAAATAATTTGTAAGGTAGAATGTTAAAAAATTAGGCTCCCATACACGGTAATTTATTATAAACATCATAGCCTACTAGACTTATTTTAATTAAATTTTGCGACAGGACGTAAGTACCTTTAAACGTTTTTAGACATAATATGTTTTAACGTTTCTGTTACTTTTGGTTTTTAAATTTATACTATTCACTGATGGTCCATAACGTGATAAAACGCGTTCGGGGAAGGGTTCGATAAAAAGAAAATAAACTCTTCTTTCCTGTTTATGCTAATTTTAATTGCTTCTGATTTAACAAGAATTCAGAATGATATTATATTAATATTTTTATCCAATGAGAGTATTCTTTTAAGTATGGTTTAGTGATTTACAATACTACCAACTGTACCAACTGTTTCATCAGAATAGCACTAAACAGTATTCGCTCCAAGGTGGTTCCATTTTTAAATGCACAGGCCTTATGGGACGTCAGCTTTTGTTAAATGTCTATGGGGTTAACCCACTGACCCCCTAGCCTACATGTGAAGACAACAGGGAAAAAACGTGCAATGTCCATTTTAACTAGTTTTGAGAAATCGCGATTTTAAACTTTGAAACCAAACGAGTTAAAATCGGGTAAAGATATATAGATTTTTTTACAAAATATAAGACCAGAAGATTGTTGTCCTGTATTTTTGGTTTAACATAAGCGAAAAACTTTTTACATTGTAACTAAATTTATTGAAAAAAGAACAAAAATACATAAAGTACAGGGAAAAAACGATACAACTAAGAATGTTTCTTGTAATATTGAAGCACAAATGGTAGTTAGCTATCTTCTAGTTTGGGTTTTCATTGTTTTTTAATTTTGGTAAAAGTCTTGGTCGGGGTCTTGGTCGAGACTTTGATCAAAGTTTTAGTCGAAGTCTTCGTAGAGGCTTTGGGCGAAGTCTTGATCGAGGTCTTGGTTGAAGCCTTTGACAAAGTATTGGCCGAAGTCTTAGTCGAGGTTATTGCAGAAGTCTTAGCAGCTGCCTTAAACGAAGTCTTAACTGATTCTCTTTTAGGCAAATTTTCATAATATTCATGAACAGAGTAGTCGCAAAATTCCATCAGCTCCTGAAGATTTTTGTATATTTCCAGTGTAATCGGTAATCGCTCTGTAATAATAACAATAATTCTTTTGTGCTTATGCAAGCCATACACTTACCATGATAAGCTCTCTCTGGCCGAAAGCGGTGGCCCTCGGGTTGAAAGAGTCATGATGGAACTTGTCCAATTTCCATTATATGAGTCGCGAGGAAATATCATACGAGGATGATTGACAGAAACCTTTAATTCTCGAATCGGTCTAGAGATAAATGGACACTTTTTGGTGTATTTGAAAGAGAGAAAACTATTCCATTCCCGTACCATGCTTTCATCAACCTCTTCAATTTTAAAAGGAGCTGGTTTGCATCAGGCTGCCCTAAAACTTCTATCCAGTCCTATGAATGCTGTGTTTTGTTCTTTCACTCACGCAATTTATTAGAATATTCAAACACGCGTTTCCTGACTTAGCACGTTCCTTCCCTGTTACGCGCTGACTACACACGTTTTTTCCCTGTAGAAAGAAATTTTCGATGAAAATATCTCCTGACACCGAGCGTTTTTAACCGATACATTTGTGCAACGCCAAACTACGGGTATTTATCTACTATTTACCAGTATTAGTCAAAAATAGCAAAAATTGACTTTGCACGTTCTTTTCCTGTTGTCTTCATGTCTAAACTTGGCTTCTTATTTCTGCAATTCTCACTGTAACTATACGCCGACCAAAAAGTTGATAAATATTGTATTGAAAACTTCTTTTTTCTTGGCAACTTTTATACATACAATGTATAGCGTGTGTATTAAATAATATTTGGCAGCATACCAAAGCACTGGAGTAAAAATTATCAAAAGACGTTACCCGCGGACTTGGAAGTTATGGGAAGATTTATAGTATATGTACAACAATGAAAAAGTCGCTTTGTATAGGTTTAAACATGAAATACAATGTCATTTTTACGATACAGAGATTTGTCTTGAAGCTGTTATTAGTATACATTTTTTGAAATCGAACAGAAAATCAGACCTTTTTATCCAATTATGTGCCAGAAAATTGTATAAAGCACGCGTTGTCTAACAAAATATTTGCACTAATAGCTTTATAAAATATATACCGGGTGGTCAAATAAGAATGGATGCCGGCCATATCTCAGCAACCGTTTGTTATAAAGTTTTAAAAAACATTATATATTATTATAAAATCAACAATTAACAGAAATCGCCAGAAGATTATAAAATTTTTATGGATAATATGCCAAAAAAACTTATATCGAAAATTGTATGTTTTGGAAAATAAACTAAGGGGAAGAGGTGGAACCTCTTTTGAAAGAAATACTTCGGTTTGCCTTAACCGAATTTAACAAACCTAAACTCGTTTAAAAAAGCCTATTATTTGAACAATCACCAGATTTTTCAATCTCTTTCAAAAATTTTAAAGCTAATATACCGGGTGTTGCATCGTCGAGCGGGACATAGGAAATCCCATGTAATTTTAAATGGGGTCAATTATTGGCTTCCCTAATTATTTTAGAGAAAAATTCTATTTAGGTTTATTAAAGAGCACTAAAACCCATATTCAAAGGAATAACTTTAGATATTTTTGATGAGCCCGTTTACGGGTTATCGCCGATTTCTTTTTAACTATTTTTCCTTTTTATGGCCCCGTATTTGCGGGCACCAGTCAAGGTAAAAGATGACTGTCAAATAAAGTTGTCATTTTGAAATGTGTGCTTTATTGTTATAAAAACTCGTACATCGAAAATATTAGCCATGAATTACACTTCTGAAGAAAAAATATTGATGATTAAATGGTATTATCAAGGAAATAGTTATCAAAATGTGTCAGACATGTTTGCTACTCTGTATCCGAATAGACCGATACCTGCAAAATCTACAGTCGAAAGGACTATCAAGAAATTTGAGACAAAAGGCACTGTAATAAATAACTGCAGATGTGAAGAAAGGCAGGAACAAAGAAGAGATGCAAGAAATGATAGGTACTTGCTAAGGTAGGAACAAAGAAGAGATGCAAGAAATGATAGGGACTTGCAAGTTTTATTGTGCGTGGAAGAAAATGATAAGAAGATCAGCACAAGGAAACTTGAGGATGACATAGGATTAGATCACACCACAGCGTTACTAGCTTTGAAACGACATAAATAATATTCATACAAATATGAAAAGCACCAAGAGCTAAGAGATAGGGACGAAATACGACGACAGGAGTTTTGTTTTGGTATGATTGAAAGAGCAAACATGGATAGGGAATTTTTTTAAAACATTTGTTTCACTGACGAATGCACATTTACCTTAAACAATAAACCCAATGTTCAAAATTATCGATATTGGAGCAAAGAAAACCAACACAGGTTTGTCGAAACAAGGACGCAATATCCACAAAAAGTTAATATTTGGGCTGGGAGTTTCGGAGAAAATATTATCGGGCCATTTCCGGCCAATTTCTTACACGAAATTTAAATGCAGAATATTTTTTGGAACTACTTGAAGACCATATTTTACCTACTTTACATGATGCCGCCAGGGAAAATCAGGAAGTTTGGTACCAAATGGATGGCTGCCCGGCACATAGTACCCTGGCTGTCCAGGAATATTTAAACAATGCTTTTAATGGAAATGTTATTGGCTTAAATCATACAGTAAATTGGCCAGCCAGGTCTCCTGATTTATCGCCAAATGATTCCTTTCTCTGGGGCCATTTAAAAAACAGGATATACAAAGATAAAAAATACCCAAATCTAGACGAGTTAAAAAATGCTATTTCTGCCGAATGCAATAGAATTTCAGTTTACCTACTAGCGAATGTAAGAAGATAATTTTATGATCGCCTCGGTTATTGTCTAGCAGTCAATGGAGGAATATTTGAACATCTTCCTAAATCCTAAAGTTCTAACAATTTAATAGTACCTACCTATTAATTAGTAAAATATTGAAACATGTAAAATGTCATAATTAACCTCGTAATTGGATACTTTATTTAAGTTTTATTCAGATTAATTTGTACTCATAAATACACACCCGAACGACGCGGAGCGGAGTTCGGGCAAGCGGTCAGGGGCGGGAAAGACACTTTACGCATGAGTTAGGAACATTATTTTTTCTACGACCGTATATACAAAAAAGTATACCAACCCGTTTTTCAAAAGTTATTTTATTTCAACATACATATACAAAACTTTAACTAAAAACTACTAATTATTATAAATATCAATATTAAAAACACAATAGTTATAACTTCCGAAGTAAAAAACTATCTAATAAGGTCAAAATTTGCATTATTTTACTTTCCCGCACTAGTGCGGGAAAGTGACACTTTCAAACTAAAATGCGTGCGGGAAAATGGGTTAAAACGCATGGTCGTAGAAAAAATAAGTTTCCGTTGGCATCTGACTTTAAAGTATCCAATTTGCACATCATTAATATGCACCAATTCCAATTGAATATTGAGAACCGGTCTCTAGTGATCACTTTAGTGTAAAAGAACATCGATTTCCGCCACTGTCATATCCATCAAGAATGTTCCGTTATATTCATTTATTCGAAGAATTCGTCCATTTTTACTTAAAGAGACCTGATACTATTTATTTATGCCATAAAAAATACGATTAAAAAGTAGGTACCTATAATACATTTCTTAATTTATGTAAATTCATTGTCAGAAGTTATTATTGATAAAATTGCATTGATTTGAATACAATAAAATAACGTAAAGTGCATGAAAAATAAATTATAATTTACCTTATGACATAAAACAGTTCTTAATTCCAGCAATTTTCACCCCTAATTGCAGAAGTTGATTTTCTTTACACTAACGTGATCACTAAAGAAAGAAATATTATTTAGTTTTGTATCCAATCAAGTAAAAGAAAGTTCACTGGCCTCTGGTCTAAAAATATACAACGAATCAAAAAGTAAACTTTTTGTTTCCCTTGGTTAACTTAAACGAACTTACTTGAATAATTGTTGCAAAGATAAAAGAAAACGATAAGAATACGAAGTAATCCAGAGCTGTGGGATAGGAAACTTTAGGCAGGTCCTTTCTAGCTTCAAGTCCAAGGAATGTCATAGTTAGAACAGTAGTAATACCTAGAAAATGTTCATCTTGTAAACTACATATTATGTATTATGTTCACAGGGAAAAACTAAATTACTAATCTCAAGTCTATTAATCTCAGTTTAAGACTAAGTTAGCTTTGTATATACTCAAGCCTATACCGTTTTAAATAGAGAATATGAAATTCTTAAAAGGCAGAGCACATTGTTTTGCTGTAAAGGATCAATGATTAAATAGAGTATTATATATAATATCTGTTTGGTCATAAGAGATCTTCAGACTGAGCCAATATTATTTTTAAAATACTAAGTTTATAGTTTTAAACTGTTAATATGTACGCTTTACAAAAAACATATCGTTATCTTTGGCTTCTTTAGAGAATATAATACTTTATTTAGAAACTATCAATCTTCGATTTAAAAATAACTTTTATTCAAAGTGAAAACGTACAACTCCTTGAAGTACAGATATGTGAATGAATCAAAATGAAACTTTTTTTAAAATATGTTTTTATATAAATGTTTTTTTTTTCTGTGCACGCAAACAAGAAAATAAAGTCTAATTTAAAAAAATTGCCAAGTATGTTAAAATGAAAATGTATGTACTGTATATACTTAGTATATAAGAACTTTACAACCGCATTGAAAAATCAATTGGGATGACATACTCACCTAAAGATACTCTGTCAGCAGTCGCTTCTCTGTTAAGCCAGAATGATACCCACGACAGTACCACCAACAGCACACAAGGACCATAAACTTGGATGAGAAAGTTGCCCATATGCCTTTGGAGATGGAAGCTTACAAGTAACATTGAATACTCGTCTGAAATATAAATAAAAATGTTGCTATTATTAATCACGAGAAAGTAGGTAAATTTAATAATAAATAATTTTTCTGGGTCTGAGTATATAAGGCGTCCAGTACTGAGAGTAAATTATTCTAACTTATATTTTGGAATTAGCCCAGTGTGACGAGATGTAGATGTTGAGGTGCGGGAATCAAGCATGGGCTAGTCTGCAAGTCGTTGGTATAAAGAAGAAAGTTAAGTCATTGTTAGTAATTTTATGCCATTTTTTAAAGGCTCTATTGATGAAAGGGGCAGCGTACAGCAGTCTAGTTTTTGGAAGGAGACCATGGAATAACGATTCGATGAGAAAAGAAGTCCATGAAGAGTTAATTCAAAAATTTGATACAACATCAAAAATCTGAACTTTTCATATCAACTATAACTGACACTAACGGTTAACTCAATTCAGATCAATTACCTTTGTTATCAAGCTGTGATTTTAACAACAATTTGTTAATGTGTTTTAGTTTTCAATACGGGATAATCCAAATAGAGTACTCACTATTGGTAAGTTATTACTTAGTAAAGAAAAAAACTTGAATTAGTAGACTAATATGGAGATGACGGATATTTTGACTCCCTTAATAGCAAGATACAACACAAATAATGAACACAGCATATTTGAGTTTAAGTATTTTTGTTTAATAAACCTTTGTCATGGTTACATTTACAGTTTGTTGCCCTTCAGTCTAGACTTTTTTTTTTGATTTAACTCAAAAGTTTGTAGTTCTAAAAAAAAATAAACTGAAAAAATAACGACCATCTTGGTGATTGGATAAAACAGTCATATGAGAGTTAAACATGTTAATTATAAACAATAGGTAATTGAATTAGTATAGAAAAATTCTACAGGTGTTTCCTTATATCCTAAAAATGCAACGTTTTTAGATCTTTTTAATCAGAGTACAAATTTTTTAGGAAAATCAATTTTAAGTCGAGAGCAAATTGTTTTCTGGGTCAAGAGCGAACACTCTTGGCTTAAAACCAAATACCCTTGGGCCAATTGCAACCACTTTTGGATCAAGATATAATGACATTTAACAAAGAGAGAAAGTATTTTTATTTATTTATTTAATACCCAACAGGTATAGAAATACCCAATTACAGAGTAGGAGACTTAATAGCTAAGAGTAAATAATTATCAATACTAAAATTAAGTAGCTGAAATCATTTCGGTTTAAAGGTTGGATACAATGACGTTTCTTGAACGGCGGTAGAGTTTTGGACTTGCATTGTCTTTATTGGTTTTTAATTACTACGTTTCAACTGGTAAGTATCTCCAGTCGTCCTCAGGTGAATACTAAATAAGTACAGTAACTACAGGTCTATTTATACTAGCTAGATGAACTGGAGCATACTGAGATGGGTGCAGTCATATGTTCAGATCGTGCGCAGTATTTTAAGTTAACATCTATTTAACAAAGGTTTCCAGATATTTCTTATATCTAATAAGGGCTTAATAAAACAATCTGGGTTCTGGTGTATGATATTTGTTTCTTTTGTGTATTTGGCCGATTGTTACGATTTTTCTATACTTTATCAACTAACTGCATGGGGTAGCCATTTTTGTTGAGGTCGGTCTTGATATTGTCATATATAGATATATATGAATATTCTATTTTATCCAAAATTCAATTTTATTATTTAAAGTTAATATTAAATATACCTACTGACCCAATTATTTGTTATTAAAACAAGCACACTACAAGAATGCTATCTAAGCATATTGCCGAGCTTGCATTTTGTTACCAATCAATAACTGGGTTAGTTTATTAATACTAATTGGTATAAATAGCAGGCCGGTACTATGCAAAAGACACCATTCGGGGTCGGGATCATTCGGGTCTCGACCAGTTTGGTCAAGACCATTCAAGCCGATCATTTGGTTAGAAACCACTCGGTCGACACCATTTTGGGCAGATACGACTCGGTCCAGATAAGTAATATTGGGTCAGTAGCAGCGCAGAGTCCTGTTCCAATTATCAGCCCTTTGCCCTAGAGAGCTCGTCCCTAGTTAATAATGTTGTAAGTAAAACCTAATTTTATGTAACCGTTTTAACTGCCGTTTTATATTATATAATAAAGTAGGTGTTATGGAGACTTGTCGCCTTTAATTCTTCCCCACGTGACATTTGGTGGAGGCGCCGTGTTTGTTCTCGTTGGTAAGTTCTTCCTAACTTACCAAGTGTTTTAATATTATTTCATTTTTTTTGAGCTTTTACCTTCATAGTGCCTATATTTCTAATTTTTTCTATATAATGACATTATTTTATTTTTTATAATAATATTATTTTCTTTTGTGTCCGAGAGGTTGACTATAATTCTGTCCTGTGCCAGTTCGCGCTGGCGGGCTAGCGTTATATAAACCGAAAATTATTAATAATTCCGCCTTGTGCCTGTTAACGCTGGCGAGGTTAGGATTATTGTAATAGGTATTCTCTCTTTTCGTTAATTTGTATATTTTTTCTTTAACAATATTTTTTAACCCCTGAGAGTTCTGACATAACCCCGTCTTGTGCCTGTTAACGCTGGCGATATTAGGGTTATCCAGACCAAAAAATACAAATAATCCCGTCTTGTGCCAGTTAGCGCTGGCGAGCTAGGATTACTGTAACCAGTACGGATGATAATAAATTCTACCCTGTGCCCGTTCACGCTGGCGGGGCTTTAGAATTGTTGTTAACAGTACAAGATAGTTTCTTATTCTTGTGCCCGTTCACGCTGGCGAGAATAACTATACCGACTATTTTCCATAAATAACTATTCAAAAAGGACACAAATATTTTGGAATTCCGTATATTAGCATTACTGTTTAAATTTTTATGGCGCAAAGAGAACAAAAAAGGTGCGAAAAATTAAATTTAATAATCACGGGGGAAACCGTACAAAGTCACAAGGAAACAAGTCTGCCAGTAACTCCAAATGCAGAGGAAAAAAGGTCTTTTAAAAATCGCGAAATCTATTTAAATAAGAAATTTTTGGAATTATTTGGCGACGATGGTTTAATATATCGCGTCCTCGACAAATTGCCGATATAACAAAACCAAGTTTAATGTAAACAGCTGGCTTAGTCAGCAACTAATTAAACAATTATTTATTTACGTTTATTTTTTTTTAGGTTGCACTACAAACAATTTAAACTTGACATTGAGTATTATATATAATATATAAATTTTTAAAATTACAGGGCGTTTTTTGTTTTTAAAATTTTTTTTTTTTAATATTCCGTTTCATCCAAATGTCCAATACTCACAAGTTATATTATTTTTTCTCAATTTTAATTAGTGGGGTTGTCTTTGTTTAATCAATTCCTCATAGTTTATTTTTTCTTTAAAACACCATACTAATGTGCAAAACAATAATCGAAAATATCAATCACATAATTTATTTTTTACAACTTTTACTCAAACATTTGGCAATTACAATAAACAGTTCCCCTAAGGAGTTTCACTGGCACTGGGCGTGCAATGGTACTAAGGGCATTCAAAATAAGTACCCGCTACAACTACTATAGCACACCACAGAATGGCAAAATCACGCGACTGTGGTGCAAAGCAATTAGACACTTATAACTTTATTATTTTTTATCCAGGTTTTCAGGAAAATAGCAAGTAATTTAAATGTGTGTGTGTATGTATGTATGTTTTATGGTATGGTTAAAACCAAATGGCCACCATCTTATTATAAAAATATAAATTATCTTAATATAAATTTGTAACTTTTGTGGTCACTTGGTATAGAAATATATCAAATATTAAATAAATAATTTGTTATTGTATCTAATAATATAAACATAATATTTTTTAAAAACATGACCGATTAATCTTAAAAATGTATAATAATAAGTAAATTACCGGATTACAAATACCGGATAATGCATCTCCTGTTCTCTAAAGAAATTTGAAAAATAAAAAAGTTATAATATGTAAGAATAAATATTTCATATACATTTAAAACGTTAAAATCAAAATCAATTTATAATAATAAGCTATAAGGATGAATAATTTTAAAAAACTTTCACCCAGGTTAAACTTTGTTGTTTTATATATGCGAAACATACAAAAGATTTCGATTAGTCTATCAACTTCTCGAGCTATAAAATTATCACAGATATAGGGCGAGAGGACAAGCAAAATCCCATATTATCCAATACCTGACGAGGCATATAGCCAGGGGAGTAGTTGTTTTGGGCTTTTGATTTGGTTCCTACGAGTCAAGCGTGACTTATGTAGCAGTAATTCTACTACTCAAATAATTTCAGTGTAGGGGAGCATGGAAGATGACTTTCAAATGCTTGAATGCGTAAAAGTTGAATGCTTGCCTAACCATAAGAATTATATTTTGAATAAGTAGGGGAACATGGAAGATGGCTATGTGTTAAAAAAGCTGAATGTTCGCCTATAAAATGTATCAGAGGTATTATACTATATGAGGTAGTATGTGAGAGACATAAAAAAAAGAGTTTATTACTGAGTTGAATGTTCGTCGAGGCAAAATAGGGATTTGCCATTGTTAGTGAAAAAAGAAATATAAAAGAGATTATAAAGAGTAAAGAGTAGAATTAACAAGTCACAAAAAAGAGATTGTCTTTAATAATTGTATAGCAAAGTAAAAGAAATCTAAGGAGATTGTAATAACAGGGTGAAAGTTAAAACAAAGTAAAACACATTTTTTTAATCTGGGAGAACATTAGATACTTTTTAAACACTTGTTAAATTAAATGAAAGTTTGTCGCACACCACTATATATTTAATAACTTGTTTTTGGGGACATGTTTCGACACTATTGGAGTGTCATCATCAGCAGTAATTTTATGGGGACCTGGTTCATGTATCAAATCTGTTAGATAATCGAAAAGGAGGTGAAAAAATCGTTTGGTATAAAATTTCTTTTATTTCTGAAACTTAGTTAGGTTAAAATCTGTCTTAAATTAAAATTTTTGTGTAATAATATTTATTATATTATTTACTTGTCATTGACTATGAATATACTGCTGGTCATTCTCTTTATTTCATGTAACCAATGGAGTCCACACGCTTCCAACTTCCAGCCCAGAGCAAGGAAAACACCCACAGATTAGCAGCCAGCATGTTATGCCAAACATGCTCCCACCAAGCCTCACACGGTACGGTACGTGGATGGTACTAATGCTTAACCCTGCAATCAATCAGTACAAGATTGGGTCTAATCCAAGAGTTCGGTGGCCGAACTCATAAGAAGAGGGAGATCCATAGCTACACCAACCAGCCACCGATATCAATCTTCTTGGTGCTGGTGTTTTTAAAACACAGGGGTGATTAAGCCAACAATCCCCTGAGCATGAAACCAACCCTTAGCACGAAACAGCCAACTGTATCATGGAAACAATGAACTTTTATGTGGTTAGACTCGGCATCGCATTCTCCTTCAACAACCTGCATGGGAAATCGAAGGACGAATTACCGGAAACCGTGTGCGGGAGTGTGAAAGACAAAACTGTGTTAGGTGTGCGCTCGAAGAATCTGGTAGTGTGTTGGAACTCTATCGTAGCAATAAGACTTCTTTTCTAAAAGAAAGCCAGCAGTGTATATTTTTGTTTGTATTATAAAGTGTATATTTCTGTTTGTATATATTTTTTTTGTATTATAGAGTGTATATTTTTGTTGGTATTATAATTATAAAGTGTATATATTTGATTGTATTATAAAAGGTATATTTTTTGTATAAAGTGTAAATTTTTGTTTGTATTATAAAGTGTATATTTTTGTTTGTATATATTTATATGATAATGCGTCTATTTAGCTTTAAGAATTAAAGCTAGGGGCTAGCTTTTTTTGGCCCGGGGAATATGTCATATATATATATATGAATATTCTATTTTATCCAAAATTCAATTTTATTATTTAAAGTTAATATTAAATATACCTACTGACCCAATTATTTGTTATTAAAACAAGCACACTACAAGAATGCTATCTAAGCATATTGCCGAGCTTGCATTTTGTTACCAATCAATAACTGGGTTAGTTTATTAATACTAATTGGTATAAATAGCAGGCCGGTACTATGCAAAAGACACCATTCGGGGTCGGGATCATTCGGGTCTCGACCAGTTTGGTCAAGACCATTCAAGCCGATCATTTGGTTAGAAACCACTCGGTCGACACCATTTTGGGCAGATACGACTCGGTCCAGATAAGTAATATTGGGTCAGTAGCAGCGCAGAATCCTGTTCCAATTATCAGCCCTTTGCCCTAGAGAGCTCGTCCCTAGTTAATAATGTTGTAAGTAAAACCTAATTTTATGTAACCGTTTTAACTGCCGTTTTATATTATATAATAAAGTAGGTGTTATGGAGACTTGTCGCCTTTAATTCTTCCCCACGTGACATTTAGGGAGTTAGTTTCTTGTTCGAGGGTTTCATTTGAGTTACAGATAGTAATTGTTCTTTCCACAAGCGGTCGTACTACATCATGTTGTGTGTTGTTTGAGTGATATGCGTAGGTTTTATATACACTGAAGTTTGAATGGTTTTTTTTTACGTTGACTCTAGGAAAGGTGATTGATTGTGTTTTTTTCTCCTCATTGAATTTAATTGTCGATGTCAGGCTATTAATGTGATGTAGTAATTCCCTAAGTTGGTCATCGTTTCCATTCCAAATAATGAAGGTGTCATCTACATTACCTCAGCTACGTTTTTGGTTTCTTAAATGCTTGTCTTATTGCTTCATATTTAAACCATTCCATATAAATGTTGGCGATTATTGGCGAAAGTTTAAAGTTTCTAGGGTGCTGGAAACCGAATCACAAAAAACCTTTGTTAAAGCAATTTGGGCAAATTCACGTCAGCTTTACCGCATTATTTAAGGAAGATTTTACAGTGTAGGCTGAAGGTTTAAAAATAAATCATTACTACCCCTTTCCCCTTTAAATGTAATTATTCGTAAAGGGTTGTCAATGCGCATTTCTAGCGGTGGAATAACTATTATCTATTAATTGGAATTGAAATCGAGGTAAATTAAGAGCAGTTGTCGGAGACAAACTAATCTAATTATCCGACATGTGTTTATTGTCCGGCCAGTTTGTATAATTTAGAGATACTTGAAAGGCGCAAAGTGTTTAAGTTCAATAGAAATAATTATTATCAATTATTTCTATGTAAATTATACAACAGACTAGTGACCTGTAACGATGGTTTAATGGATATTTGTAGTATCTTAACCAATTACTATTACCAAGGATCCAGCAGCGAAACAAACTGCAGGAATTCTGTATACATATTTTTGACTTAAATATTAAATATTTTAAAATATTTCGGTCAAAGACAATTACAAAATAGTAGGCATTTAAGTGTCTCGCCTATTGGCTCAATGTTTTCACATATAGATAGATAAATAGGTCAGGCGCGGCTTATCCATAAGATCATTTGGTCACTGACTCCCCATAAATTTTACCCAACTAATGAATTTCTTTTTCAAAATAAATAAAAATGATTATTCTTCAAAAATTGCAAATATTCCAAAATATGTCATACGAAAACTCCCCAATACAGATCGAAATATAAGCACTTCGCTCGGACGGACCGTATTTTAGTATAGCTCACAGTTGACCTTTATATTGAATTAGAAGATTACATAAATGAAATGGAAACTAAGAGAGAAACAGACATACGCGCTCTCGGAAGTTAAAAAGAGACGGGAAATTGACAAATCCGGTCGTCGGCTTCGGCACACTTTGCGATCAATCGGCATCAGTGGTTCAATTACGTTTAAAAGGTATTTAAGAAATATTACAATTTAAAAGCATCGGTGCGTCAACATTTGAATAACTTTTATCGGAAGTATTTATAATATTAATGACCGATTGATTTTTTTCCAAATAAAAGGATATAATCATCGATTTCATATACAAACAGACAACTATATAAACTCAACTCATAAACACTATAGCAGCACCACCTATCTTTCAAATCTCACACCTCTACGTCAGTTCCATTGCAGTCAACTTCTTAAAATAAAATTAAATAAATGGTCATTTACCATTACAGTTTTCTACCTTACCTACTTTACATTTTACGTTCAGATTTCTCCTGGCTTCGTTTAATTTATATGATGCTCACTTTTTTCTTTGTCTAATACACTGCCATAATATTTTTTCTCACTTTATATTGTTACTCTTAGGTCTGTTAGCCTTCAACATTGCATTCTCACCTTGGTTTTTAATAATTTCAATTTCTAGCTTCCATTTTGTGCTCTGATTCTATCCAGTTTGCACCTTGCACGTTTTTGAAAATCTAGTTTTTCAATTTTTATTTTATTATGTTGATTATAAAACTATTACTGTTTCATAATACCAAAAAGACCCTTCGTAAGGGTATCTTTTTATAATTTTTTCTGCTTTTTTAAATACATTTTTTTAATTATGTACTCTTAAATATTTTTTCTTAAAAATCATGTAAATTTTTTAAAAATTTTTATATTTGAAAATTTTTCTTTTTCTGTTCCTCAAACAGGTAAGAATATATCCTATTACAACTCTTTATATAAAAGACTGAATTTTAAATGCTAGTACAATTTATTATTTCAAAAGACTCAATTTCAATTTTATTATAATTTATTTTTTTTCTCTTCCAGTTTATCTTGCAATGTTGAGGGTCTCTCTTCTTGTAAAATCCTTGAATTAATTTTATTCGCTGATGATGAAGGTTTTTACATTCGAAACATGTACGAAGACATTAGGATTCTCACTTTGAGATCCTTCAATAAACTAGTGGAGCAGACTGTGTGTATTATTCTCCTACTCTTAACTATATAAAGGAAAGAGAATTATATTAAAAAATAATAATAAAGTAGAGCTGTTTGATGAAATTTAAAAAAAGACACATCAAAAATGCAATTTTAATATTTTATGTTTTTGCGGTGTTGATTAGTAGGTAAATAATTATTCCTTGACAAAACTATATGCATTAAACTTGGTAGGTTACTACCATCAAAATTGACGAGCCGCGTCTGGTATTGATATTTCCTTGCTTTAACCAATTAACACGCTTCGCTTTGTCTTTTTCCTGTATATTCGTCAGGACTTCGCACACTGTACATGTATAAGTAAGTATATACATTAATTTATTGAATTTGGTACAAATAACCTGAACTTAGTGACCTGCTTATTATTCTTTTATAACAAGTATAATTTAATGCTATTAATTTCCTTATATCTAAACAGTTTGCACGCTTAACTAAGCAAACATTTTAATTAATAAGCGCTCCACCAGATAATTAAATTATTAGTTTGGCTTCGACAACCTCTTAATTTCTCTGGATTGCAAGAGATAATAATTATTTATTGGTTGACCAAAAACATACGTTTACTATCGTTGATAGGTAATTATTAAATTTCGGTTAGTATATTATCAGGCTTTTCATTAGGGTTAGGAGAAAATTCCCAGTGCTGGCACTGTTTTGAAGGGCAAGTAAGGAAAAATACAACTTTCCACTGTTTCTGTTTACAAAATACCATTTGATTTTTAATTAACATTTCGTATCATTTTCGTTTTGTTCAAAAAGCAACCACCCGTCTTTGGGTAGAAATTAACTTTATTTTTAATTTAATTTTACCCAAATTAATTTTAATTACTTTATAAATCTTTTTAAAATTTGAAAGTATGTAAAAAACTATTTTTATTTTATTAAATACAAAAATATTGGGTTACATTTCTTCTTGTAATTATTGTAAAAAAATATAGTACCTAAATAAGTAAAGATTAATGGTTATTGACGTTCCTTTTACAAAATAATATCCTATAAAAAATGTTCTTGTCCAAAATTGACACAAAACATTAATATTATTGTCTATACTCTATGGAAGGTCCATTTTAACCACCATCTGAGATAAAATAAATATATCAATTATGCATGACTACTTGCCAGATAATTACATTAGTTTAACTGCGATAACTTTCCTTAATTTTAATTATATTAGTTGTGTTACTATATACAGACATTTAATTTATTAAATGACCTTCTGTATTATTATAAATATCACACTCAGGCACTTCTTATGTAGTGGATTTTCAAATTAAATTTAACTTTCGATTTGGAAATATACAGGGTGATTCACGACTAGCGTTC
This sequence comes from Polydrusus cervinus, assembly GCA_935413205.1. Taxonomy (NCBI): domain Eukaryota; kingdom Metazoa; phylum Arthropoda; class Insecta; order Coleoptera; family Curculionidae; genus Polydrusus; species Polydrusus cervinus. Next base: position 54,520,286 of record OW284514.1, read on the forward strand.
TTTTCAACTTTTGGGATGTGGTTCATTTTATCACTAGTTAAATGTTAAAATGACTAAAATTACTTTCCATTTTAACATTTTAGTGTTAAAATAGTCGATATTTATTCATACATAGTACATATACATATGCATACCTACATTGCTATTACAGCGTTTCCAGCTTCTTCAATGTCGTAAGGTAAAGAACCTTCAGGTTCGATTACTTTAATACTGATTATGAAATTGTGGCACTTTTGGCAAATGTATGCTGACGTTGATTGACATTGGCAGTAATTATACTATATATTATTTTTATAGATTTATAAGTACAGGGACATTATTTTAAGTGTCTCACCCGATTAACGACTTTGCTATCGACCACTATAAAAAAACAATTATGTATTCCCTAATAGCCTTTAGTGAAGAAGCCAAATTTGATGTTAAAAAAAATCTATGTTTACAAATTTGACAGATACGACGCCATATTGGATTTTCTTAAATGGCAACCCTACCTGATAGTAAGCCAGCTGCATTCGCTTATTTGTTCCAACATTAAAAATGTATAGTTGTCAACATTTATTTTCAGCCGTTCTGGAGATACGAGGCTTCGAAGTTGGTGATTTTCTTATCATCGAATTAACAGAAGCTTTGAGATTAGAAACTCAATTTTTTCTGGAGATACGTAATTTTTTATGGCAGAGCCACCTATGCTGTTGCCATATATGTCAGATGTCAGAAAATGACAGTTACGACGCCATTTTCAATTTTTTTAAATGGCAACGCACATTTATAACTACGTCAGTAAATAGCATATCGTGGTCCGATTTCAAAAATATATAATTGTCGATATTTATTTCCAACCTTTACGGAAATACGACCGTATCAAAAACTGCATCGTACGATTATGTGTTTTAAGTGTCTCACCCCATTAAAAAATAGAAGCTTTGTGATTAAAAAATCAATTTTTTTTGCAGATACGTAATTTTTTATTGCGGAGCCACCTATGCTATTGCCATATATGTCAGATGTCAAAAAATGGCAGTTACGACGCCATTTTCAATTTTTTTAAATGGCAATACACAATTATAACTATGTCAGTGTATTGCATTTCGCGGTCCGATTTCAAAAATATATAGTTGTCTATATTTATTTCCAACCCGTACCGAAATACGACCGTATCAAAAACTGCATAGTACGATTATGTGTTTTAAGTGTCTCACCCCATTAAAAAATAGAAGCTTTGTGATTAAAAAATCAATTTTTTTTGCAGATACGTAATTTTTTATTGCGGAGCCACCTATGCTATTGCCATATATGTCAGATGTCAAAAAATGGCAGTTACGACGCCATTTTCAATTTTTTTAAATGGCAATACACAATTATAACTATGTCAGTGTATTGCATTTCGCGGTCCGATTTCAAAAATATATAGTTGTCTATATTTATTTCCAACCCGTACCGAAATACGACCGTATCAAAAACTGCATAGTACGATTATGTCTTTTAAGTTTTTGATACGGTCGTATTTCGGTAAGCGTTGTAAATAAATATCGACAACTATATATTTTTGAAATCGAAGCGCGAAGTGCAATTTACTGACGTAGTTATAAATGTGGGTTGCCATGTAAAAAAATTGAAAATGGCGTCGTAACTGACATTTTCTGACATCTGACATAATATATGACTATAGCATGGGTGGCTCCGCCATAAAAAATTACGTATTTCCAGAAAAAATTGAGTTTCTAATCTCAAAGCTTCTGTTAATTCGATGATAACAAAATCACCAACTTCGAAGCCTCGTATCTCCGGAACGGCTGAAAATAAATGTTGACAACTATACATTTTTAAGGTTGGAACAAATAAGCGAATGCAGCTGGCTTACTATTAGGTAGGGTTGCCATTTAAGAAAATTCAATATGGCGTCGAATCTGTCAAATTTGTAAACATAGATTTTTTTTGACATTAAATTTGGCTTCTTCACTAAAAGCTATTAGGGAATACATAACTGTTTTTTTTTTATTGTGGTCGATAGCAAAGTCGCCAATCGGGTGAGACACTTAAAATAATGTCCCTGTACAAGGACAATATTTTAAGTATCTTACCCGAATAACGACTTTCCTCCGACTGACCACAATAAAAAAAATTAATTACGTATTCCTTAACAGTTTCTCGTGAAGAAGCCAAATTTGATGTCAAATAATATATATGTTTACAAATTTGACTGATAAGACGCCATATTGGATTTTTTTAAATTGCAACCCTCCTTAAAGCCGCGTTGACACGGTTCAAGTGACTTGAACAACTCACTTGAATTCAACTGACTTGAACGCTTTTTGAACGTGTAAACTCCCAATTCAACTGACTTGATTCATTTCACTTGAAAGAATCGCCAGTTGACCAAGCTTCAACTTTTTCGTTCAAGTCGACAAATTCAAAATGGCCGGCACTAGATGGAGCGAGAAGAAGTCGTTAAAATTTATTGTAGAATATCAAAAATATGCTTGTTTGTGGAACACAAAAAGTATCGAATATAGGAATAGAGATTTGCGTACAAGTGCGATTATCAAAATTATTGAAGCAGTGCGCGAAAGTTTTGGCGTTACTCTTTCCAGTAGAAAGTTAAACTGCTCCTCAGTCATTCTAATAAAATTTTTATAATCTTCTGGTTCTTCATCTTTCAGTTCTTGGATTAATCTTGCCGATGCCCCTAGTTCACTTCTCCGTTTAATCTATTCTCTACACCAAAATTTTCTTTTGCGTCGAACAGTTTTATTGACACTACCTTTTTTTATTTTATTAGCAATACCTAGAACTGCTTGTAAAATAACGATATGAATCTTTCTCGGCGTCATTTTTTTTTTACTGAAATGCCTTCATGTCAAATGAAACGTGTAAACTTTAGCAAGCGTTCAATTGAGTTGAATTCAAGTGAGTTGTTCAAGTCACTTGAACCGTGTCAACGCGGCTTTATAGTAAGCCTGCTGCCTTAGATTTTTTGTTCCAACATTAAAAATATGTAGTTGTCAATATTTATTTTCAGTCGTTCCGGAGATACGAGGCTTCGAAGTTGGTGATTTTGTCCTTATCAAATTACAAAATAAAAGCTTTGAGAATAGACAGCTAATTTTTCTTGGGGAAACGTAATTTTTTTGCAGCCGTGCTAACAATGCTTTTGTCAAATATGTCAGATGCCAAAAAAGGACAGATACGACGCTATTTTAAATATTTTTAAATGGAAACCGACATTTATAACCACGCCAGTATATTCCGAGTCGCGGTCTGATTTCAATAATATGTAGTTGTTAATATTTATTTTTTATTATAGTTATAAATGTGGGTTGCCATTAAAAAAAATTCATAATTGCGTCGTCACTTTTTGACTGAAAAAAATTGAAATTTGACTGAATGATGACTAAGTAACAATAGTATATTATGTTACAAGGACGAAAAATGCAGTATTTCGGACGTATTGCGGGAGATTACTGGACGAGGCAAAGCCGAGGCCAGTAACCCGCATAGTCTGAAATACATTTTTCGTCCGTATAACATACGTTATTTTTTATCCGATTGTGTTTTTGCTCGGATTATAAAATAATGTAAAAATTAAGAAAACCAATATATTTCATCTTGCATTGTAATTTTTTGTCCCTTGAATGTTTGAACAATGAAACCTGTAATATGCGTATCCATGGATCTAACAAATAATTAAATTAATATTATCAACTGACGTTTTATCAATCAGGCGATAGTTTTAACTAATCTTTCGTGTTCTGCTAGTTTTAAAACCTTAAAAACACAATTAAAAATGGAAATAGACGATGATCTTATAGAAGGTACACCACCTGACATTCAAGAAACTGCCAAGGAAGTAATGTTACATTACTAAGGAAATATATGAAAGAGCTTATAAAAAATTTATGGATTACCGGCAAGAAAAAAATATACAGTCGTTCTCCGAAAACGTCTTCTTGGTCTATATGGCGGAATTATCGAAAACTATGAAGTCATCTACTCTGTGGTCGCAGTATTCTATGCTACGTGCAGTGGTAAATGTAAAACAGAATATTAATATATCTAAATACATGAGATTACGAACATTGTTGAAACAAAAAAGTGTTGGATATTGTCCAAAGAAATCAAGGATCCTAACTAGAGAAGAGGTTCACAAATTCCTTTGCCATGCTCCAGATGACAAATACTTAATGTTGAAGGTAAATGTAACTATTTAATAGTATTTTAAATTTCCGACTAACAATTTTCTTAATTACAGGTTGCTTTTATTTTTGGAATCGCGGGCGCATGTCGCCGAGAAGAACTGGCTCATATGAAAATTGATGACATACAAGATTTGGGAACGGCTTTGTTAATAAAAATTCCCTATAATAAAACAAACAAACCGAGATCATTTACGGTGACTGGAGAATATCTAAAGTATTATAGAAATTATCTGGCTTTACGTCCAACAAATATGAGTGATGGGCGATTTTTTGTGTCTTATCGTAATGGAAAATGCCATAAGCAAGTTGTCGGTATACACAAATTTGGCTCTATACCTCAGGAAATAGCATCTTACTTAAAACTGCCGAATGCCAAGGAATTCACGGGACATTGTTTCAGAAGAACATCGGCCACATTACTTGTAGATGCGGAAGCAGACATAACATCTCTAAAACGGCATGGAGGCTGGAAGTCTTCGGGAGTAGCCGAGGGCTACATAGATGATTCCTTAAGTAATAAGTTAGAGCTGACCAAGAAAATATTCAACATTCCACAATCTGACCTGCAGTCAGTCCCGTCTCAGGTGTCGCAATCCGTCTCCCAATCGAGTTCAACATTGGAGAATAATATCATAACGGAGACCAAAAATAATAACACATCCTCAAAATCAAATTTACATCACCCCGTTCTTGTTCAAAATTGTTCTAATTGTACATTTAATATAAATATTGTAAATAAATGAATAAAATAAACTGTTAAAAATATTTTAGTCTCCGACAAAATGTTTTTCGGACTAGGACGACAAAGGTTGCCTAGCTACCAGCGCAATAATCAATACCTTATTAAAAAGGTTACCTTTTCGTCCAAATATCTGATCTATAAAACGTCATTTTTTGACACCATCGGATAAAAAAAATGTTGTATGAAACACGTTGCAAAGTGAGCTTAGTTTTTGCATATGATGTGTTGTTCAATTTTCACATCTAGTTCAAAAAATATGCTCATTTTGCAACTTGATACATAAATAGCTATTTTAAAACTTATGTTTCTAATGTGACCTACTTAACTAAATTACTAATTTAGGTCTGCTCGACTTTTAAAATTCTACATGATTTGGGTTAAAAAAATATTGACGTTTTATTTTCACTTCCGGATATACCGGAAATAGTTGTCAACATTGGTATTTCAAATAGCAAGGATTATTTATTATTGAATTGTTGGATTTTTCTCACAATTTTAAACATATTTTATATAACAAGAGAACGTCTAAACTTGAATAGATTCTGAACATTAGCATTTGACAAATAACATACTTGGCACTTGAATAGGCTTCCGGTTAACTTTCAGATGTTCGTTTAAACAGGGACTTTTTGATTGTAGATAAAATGAAAAGTTTAGGATCATTGGGACACTTATCCTCCCAGACAAATATATTGTGAGATAAATTCTATAATATTAGTCGATGGTGGACCCTTAAGAGGGCCACTTTAACCGCCATTCGCGATTAAATAAATAGATCAATTATCCATAACCGCCCGCCAGATAATTACATTAGTTTAACTCCGACAACTGCTCTCAATTTGCCTCGATTCCGATTACTAAATTCGTGTTGGACCAGAAATATGCATTTACAATCGTTCACAGATAATTAAATTTTGAGTAGTTTGTTGATTTAATTTATAGATATACATGGTGATCAATAATTGAAGATCGACAAACTATGATCTTAATGAATATAACTCATTGTTTTTTGGAATGCAAACTGTGCTTACTTATTATTAGTTGTTAAATTACGGCACTGTCGGAATGCGTGACTTTAATATGCCCAGTCTATACAGGGTAATTCCAAACTTGATACTTCTTTTTTAGCTGTGTATAGAAGGCATTAAAATAAATAACAACATTTTCAAATACCTTTTTTCAAAAAACACAAAAATAAGATATTTATTTATTACACTATGGATCAAATACGGTTCTGCCTAATTTGCCCGTTGAATATTAAGGAAACTTCTGGGTGTAGAATGAGCCCGCAAGAGATAGCGTTCTGCGTATAAGGTCGAGGCAGCAGCAGCAGCACTTTGACGACACTCAAAAATTAGCACCATATCTACTAGTCCATTGTTTTCAAATTTTTACGTGTCACCAATTTAAAATTAACTTGCTTCAGAAAAGAAACACACACACAAACACAAAAAACAAATTGCATGACTAATAAGAGATAAACAAACAACATAAAGTATAACAGGCTACGTTTCGATGACCAGGCCATCACTAAGATTTTTTTACTTTTGTATCTCGCCTATTTTAAAGTTCTTTGAAAAAATGTATTTCAAGATGTTGTTTATTTTAATGCCTTCTATACACGGCTAAAAAAGAAATATCAACTTAGGAAGCACTCTGTATAAACAAAGAAGTTTTAATGTTGAGTTGTTTAGACATGTTATATAATTTTTTAAGTTTTAAACTTGAAGTAATAACAATTTTTTGTAAGAAAAAAGACACAAATCAAATATCAGGTTTCTTCTAATAACACACGTCTACAATGATTTTAATGATTAGTAGCTATCATCTGTTTTTGACTTCTGTTGAGATACTGATCCTTATAATCATCTTTTTTTATGCCTAACGTCCAGGTTTGTTACAACACGGCGATGCGTGTATAAAATGAAAAAAAAAGTAGGTATACTTTCGGGAGATTACGGATTGTAAAATTTTTCGTCCCATACCGTGCTTATTATAAATATATTTTTCAGTCCAAATTGTAATACCAAAACAGACAGATCGTGTCAATGATGGCAGACTACTTAGTGGAGTGAAGAAATCGAATGTTGGCGGTTTTTTAGTTGGTGCTGTAGTCCTAAAACCTATTCCGCCCACCCCCTTTACCGTTTTTGAAGGTAAATAATTCGAAAAATTTTTACAGTTCTTCACATCTTCCACCTCCCCTCAAGTCGCATAGAACAAGGAAAAATTAAAAATGATTTCGTGCCAAGAGCTAGATCTCGAGTTCCAAGAGTAAAAATAAAATCGCGATATTTTCATTCTTGGATTGTTAGCAATATCCACCTATTTCGCCCCACTACTACCTGTAAATTCTTTTCCGTACCCATTTTCTCCCTCTAAATACGACTCAATATGAAAAAACGAAGTAGAGGGTGATCCCGCCCATTGGCAGGGGGTTAATGATTTTTGGTATCATCTCTCGATCGTAACGCACCTCTTGCTTTGAAACCTGTTTGAAATTTACGTTCTTCCTAGTCTCGTTTCGACTTATCCCAAGAAAGCACAAAAAAGAGATCGTTCTGGATTGTTTTCGGAGGTTGCGGGGAATGTGGACAACTTCAAGCATTTTTTCGTATTCTCCACTCTAGAAAACGGGAAAGAAAGAATATCTTTTGAGATGCAGAAAGATCTTCCATATTTGCGCTTCCTTTTATCTACCAGCTGTTGGATATAAAGAGATAATACGACATTTTTTTCTTTATCGTGAAAACGTTTTTTACTAAACAAAAAGCCAAGATTCCAAAATAATCAATCATCAAGTATAATTTACAAAATTCCGTGTGGTGATTGTCATAGCTGTGACGTGCGACAAACTAGGAATTACTTAAAACCGAAAACTAGCGAGATTCTCGAAAATTAAATATAATTAGCTTTACAGCCCTAGTAAAACACGTCAGGGATTATAATCATAAATTTAATTTCGATCAAGGAGAAGTTATCTCAAAACAAAACAATCTCTGGAAACTACGTTTAGATGAGGTGACCGAAGTTAAAAGAAAGGATATAGAAGGCTCATAATATTATAAACGAAATTTCAAAACAATTTGCCAAAGAGAGCTAGATCAATTTTTTTAAAATATATTTTAATTTCAACTTAACGGGTTCCCAAATAAAAATTAAAAAACAAAGTTGTTATGGTGTTTGTTTAAAGGTTGGATACAATGACGTTTCTTGAACGACTGTACAGTTTTGGACTTGCATTGTCTTTATTTGTTTTGAATCACTACGTTTCAACTGGTAAGCATCTCCAGTCGTCTTCAGGTGAATAGTATTGGCCGCAATAAGATTTTTTTATAATTTAATAAAAAAAAACAAAGTATAAATTCGTTTCATTTTACGTAATTAAAATGTTATAGCTATACCACGACAAAATTGATTTGTTTAGAAACGATGTATTCTAGGGCGTAGATTACGAAACTAAATACCGACTTCGGATTACATTTTTTGGGATTCAATTTTAAAGGAAAAACGAATAAAGGGGCAATATTTTCTATACCCCTAATTTAAAGCTATTTTAAATCAAAAGTATAACCAAATGCATAGCCGAATACAATAAAATATTTTTACATGTGACAGTACTAACACATATGACAACCAACCTTGTATGTATCTATAACAAATAATTACCAAAATGTTTTATCTTAAAAAAAACATTTTTAGATTTCATATTCTAATGACTAACACGTTTTTTTCTCTTCTTTTAGATACCATTAAGGTTCTTCCATAGATTAAGCATTAATCATATTTCTATTCAATTAATTTACCTACTATGCAGTTTTTCTAACAAAAATCTTGGGGTTCTTCAATTTTTCTTAAATGAAATTTTTAATATTACGATTATTCTATATTCAGTACCTACATCTTTTCTTCAATTTTGCACTACTTTTGCTAACATTTGGCGATTTACTTCCTCATCTTATTATAATCTTGTTTGGCATGATAACAGTTACTATTAATGGCTTAAAGAATATTATTCGTTAGAAAATAAACATTACATATTTAAAAAGTAAGTCCAATTCTGGTATTTAGGTCACATAATACCAACATAACACACTAAAATTAACCAGCATGTCAGATTTCGCGAGTTCTATCAAATTTATTAAACGAATTATGCTGGTTCTAAAAAATTTAAGATTCAAAATTTCAATGACAAAAATTATTAGTTAAATGCAATGCATCAGGTTTTCTTAATTCACAATAACATCACTTTATTTTAAATCTTCTTTCATTTATTTTTATTTGCTTATATTGGCTTGAACTCACTAATCAGCTTTAAAACATTAAAACTGCCACTAAACCTACTAAATCGGTACATACAGTTTTATCAAAAAATCTATTATTAGAAAAAATAGGTGAAATAGGTGATTTAAATACTGCAAAGCATTTTTTAAATCTACGACAAATAACAGAAAATATTGTTTCATAACCCTTTATTATCTAAACCCACTAGTTTATTACTAAAAACAAAATCTTGTCCTGGGCGCCAATAACCCTGTAACTAGTTGATTAAAATTTTGACTATACTAGCACGAATAAGTATAGATACATTACCCATTGGTTCATTAATGGTACTTTTAGGTGGTGCACGTTGTGCTTTGGAACTGCTGATCACTGTGTAAGTTTGATTTCCAGCTGGAGTGTCTATGAGGTCAAACTGTGATAGCTTCATGTCTTCGGCTATGGCTACCTGGCGAGCAGTGTTCCATCGATAGATAACGTCTTTCTTTGTATATCCAACTGTGAACAAAAAATAAACTTATACTCAAATATATCACAAAAATACATTCGCTACGTTTTTACTTAAATTATTTATTTTTTATATTCATATTCTCTATTTTCAAAAATTGGAACTAGGATCAGAAATATAATATGAATAATAATAATAATAATATATAATATATAATTTCTAGTAGTATATAGGACCCTTAACAATAATATTATTATATTTCATATAATGACGTGATGTATTTTGTATTTGCTTTTATTTATTTATTTATTAACGGGCATTGTCCAATTTCACAAAGAAAGTGGCAATCTTAAATCTAACGCAGAGTAACGTATTTAAAATAATTAAATATTTAGGTGAACAATAAAAAATAATAAGAAAAATTTACTAGATTTCATTATAAAATTTACTAGATTTAATTGTAAGATTTATTAAATTTTATTATAATATTTACTAGATATTATTGTAAGATTAACTAGATTTTATTGTAAGATTTACTAGATTTTATTGTAAGATTTATTATAGTCTATTTGTTTCTAACTGGCACTAAATTGAAACCATATAGACGTAGATACTCGTCTTAAACAGGGTAATTAAAATATTATTGTGTCTTGTTTGAAATTGTGCAGCCTTATAGTATTATAAACTTTTAAATACGACCCACTTCTTCAGACGAGTGTCTACGTGTATATGTTTCAATTTGGTGCCAGTTAGCATTAAATATATTATAGATTTTATTGTAAATTTTACTAGACTTTATTGTAAGAAATATAAAATATTCTTATAGTTATTATTAATTAATTTCTTATACAGGGTGTCCCGAAATTAGGTGACAATATTTTAAGGGGATAAAGTACGTCCAAAAATAGGACTAAAATCCCCTATTAATATACTTTGAAAAACGCTTCGTTATGGGGCTAGAGCCCCCGAATGGAAGCTATGATAAGCGGGTTTTTCACAATATCTCAGAAACTGATTAAAGTATCAAAATAAAATTTTATACATGTTTTACCCATGACAAGACGCAATAAACGGTTTGTTTAGCTTGGGTGTATTTCTTCCAGTAGCGTCCCACTGGGTAGGCAGTGAGGAGAATATTGCCCTAACTTTTTTATTTGTAGGATTTTTTAACTCCAGGTGCAATTTTTAAAAGCACTAAAGTCTTCTATTAAAAAAGGGTACTCTTGCTTCATTTCGGTAGGATCACCATTTTTCAGTAAAATCGATTTTAAAATTTTCGGTTTTTTACAAGTCGTTGAAAAGGCTAAGGTGTTTTTTTCCATATCTCAGCATACACTTAATATTAAAACATAAAATTTATTAGACGTTCAACTAACGACAATGCATATTTATTAAAGGATGTTACTAAAAATTTTTTTTTACAGTGGCGTTGCACGGGGTGGAGCCTAAAGTAAATATTACTATTTTTTTTTAATTTGAGGAACTTTCATACTTTTAATGTAATTTTTTTAAATTTTTAAATTTTTTGTTAATAAAACCTTTTATTATTGTATTTCACAGAATATAACGTTTTCAACAGACTTTTAGACCTTGTTTTTTAAATATTTATTTTTATAAGAGACTTAAAATAAAACAAAAAAGAATAACAAATTGCAAATCAAATTTAATTGTAAAACCACACGGGAAACTAATTCTTAAGCAAATGTTTTATTCTGTTAAATTACAATAATAAAAGGTTGTATTAACAAAAAATTTAAAAAAATTACAATTAAAGTATGTACCTAAGTAAAGCCCCTCAAATTAAAAATAAATTGTAATATTTACTTTAGGCTCCATCCCGTGCGACGACACTGGAAAATTTTTTTTAGTAACATCCTTTAATAAATATGCCTATGAACTTCTAATAAATTTAATGTTTTAATATTAAGTGTTTGCTGAGATATGCATAAAAAAACACCTTAGCCTTTTCAACGAAAATTTTAAACTCGATCTTACTGAAAAATGGTGAATCCTACCGAAATGAAGCAGGAGTACCTTTTTTCAATAGAAGACTTCAGTGCTTTTAAAAATTGTACCTTGCGTTAAAAAATCCTACAAATAAAAAAGTTAGGGCAATATTCTCCTCACTACCTACCCAGTGGGACGCCACTGGAAGAAATACACCTAAACTAAACAAACCGTTGATTGCGTCTTGTCATGGGTAAAACATGTATCAAATTTTGTTTTGATACTTTAATCAGTTTCTGAGATATTGTGAAAAAACCGCTTATCATAGCTTCCATTCGTGGGGCTCTAGCCCCATAATGAAGCGTTTTTCAAAGTATATTAATAGGGGATTTTAGTCCTATTTTTGGACGCACTTTATCCCCTTAAAATATTGTCACCTAATTTCGGGACACCCTGTATAGTATTATACTCTTTCTTAACGTTAATTGTTTGTGATTAAGTGATTGGTAGTGCTGCTAATTATAGATTTTAATAAAATGCACAATTTCCTTAATCGTAATTAATACAAAAAATTATTATACAGGTTATTATTAATTTTCTATTAGAAATAGAAATACTAAGATAATAAGTAGTAAAAGATAATAGGCCATTTATCCTGGTTCCTTTTAAATTATTACCGCAAACCTTTGTTGCAGAAAAACTGTTGTCAAAAGAATTTTCTATGCCGCCTTTTAAAATAACACATTTTTCATTCATTTCTTAGAGAAATATTTATCTGAAGAAATCCAATAAAATCCCCATTAAGGTTTTCAAAGGCAAGCGTGAATCCCCAATGTATTAATTTCGCGGACTCGTTAAAATTGGCCGATCTTTAAAATTATTCTGGCAATAATCCAATCCTAATTGTGTTAATCGTTCTCGAATACACGCTTGAAAAATTAAATTTTTAAAGGGAAAATTAATGCTTTTACTTTTTGGCAACAATGACTAGTTTTGATAATAATAAAATTTATATAATACAAAAAAAAGTTTTTAGTCCATAATTGTTAATAATAACCAATTTAAAATTGCCACTTTAAAATAAAAAAATCTTGTTCTACATGCATTTATTATTTATTATATAGTGCTCGCGCAAAAAGCTGCATCATAATAATATGGAAACATTTTTTATTTAAAAAAAAATTTTAGTTTATTTTTGCTCAATTAGAATCCAAAAAAATCGTCTAAAATATTTGACATGTCGCATTTCCTATAATCGGTAAATATACAATAATAACACTTACATGTTTCAGTGAACATTTCTCCTGAATTTTGGATAAAAACCTGTTTATATACAGGGTGCGCCAAACTCAATGGCCTATTAGAAATATTTAGAAAACGGCAAAAGATATGTTTTTGAAAATTTGAGTGTGTTTATAAGAGCTAGTGTTCTAGCGTTTAAAAATGTTTTGAAAGGGGCGTTGTTGCCAGATCATCTTGAAACTCCTAGCAACTTTGGAATTTTAAATGAGACACCCTGTATATTATTTTACTTTTTGTTTCTGCTTAATAACACAAATATTTTTTGTATATAATAATCTATGCCTATCTCTTATAGTTTTTGAGATATTAATTAATTAGTCATTTTTTGGGGCCAAAACATGCTAACCAGAAAATCAAATATTTTTGTGATTAAGGCACCTAGAAAGTTAAAATTTTTACGTACGGTTCTTATAGCATGGCCATCTAGGAATTTTGATGATATATGAAAATATTTTTACACAGAGCGTCACAAAAAAACGTAATCTTCGTAATATAAATAAATGCAAAATTCCCAACTTTTTTAAATGGAACACCCTGTATTTTATTTTCTTAACAAATTCTAGTTTATATTTCCTACCAATAAGTACAACATGTTCCTATACCTATTTCTAACCAATTCGAACTTACAAGGGGTTTAAAAAAATTAGTAACTGAATAAAAAGGTTTAAACACATTTAATAGTAGGCTTTGGCAGAATTTGTTCGGAAACAAATGAAAAAGAAAAAATGTCAACTTAATTTCCTATATTATCTTATATTTGGGATACAATTCATTAAATCGTCTACATGTTCTTCATACAATTTTATTACACTCTCCATGTATAAAAAGTAAATTCAAAATTTCTGCGTTTGAATAAGAAATATTGGCCATTTTAGTCAATAATTTAAAAACACAGATTATAGACAAAACCAATTAAGTTGACATTTTTTCTTTTTATTTATTTCCGAACAAATTCTGCCAAAGCCTACTATTAAATGTGTTTAAACCTTTTTATTCAGTTCTTAATTTTTTTTAAACCCCTTGTAAGTTCGAATTGGTTAGAAATAGGTATAGGAACATGTTGTACTTATTGGTAGGAAATGTAAACTAGATTTTGTTAAGAAAATAAAATACAGGGTGTTCCATTTAAAAAAGTTGAGAATTTTGCATTTATTTATATTACGAAGATTCCGTTTTTGTGTGACGCTCTGTGTAAAAATATTTTCATATATCATCAAAATTCCTAGATGGCCATGCTATAAGAACCGGACGTAAAAATTTTAACTTTTTAGGTGCCTTAATCACAAAAATATTTGATTTTCTGGTTAGCATGTTTTGGCCCCAAAAAATGACTAATTAATTAATATCTCAAAAACTATAAGAGATAGGCATAGATTATTATATACAAAAAATATTTGTGTTATTAAGCAGAAACAAAAAGTAAAATAATATACAGGGTGTCTCATTTAAAATTCCAAAGTTGCTAGGAGTTTCAAGATGATTTGGCAACACCGCCCCTTTCAAAATATTTTTAAACGCTAGAACACTAGCTCTTATGAATACACTCAAATTTTCAAAAACATATCCTTTGTCGTTTTCTAAATATTTTTATTAGGCCACTGTGTTTGACGCACCCTGTATAATTCAATCTAGATACTAACATATTCAATTAAAAATGGTACATTTTTCTATTTAACTTTATTTATTCGAAGTGTATAAGAAAACTTTAGAGAATTAGATTTTTTTCATATATATATATGGTACTACCATCTGTGCCCTTACAATAGTAGTTTGTTCAACTAGAGTGGATATGATGTATATATTGCAGAAGGAAGTTAAGCACGATGCCGTAGGCGGAGTGCTCAATTTTCCGAGCGCAATATGGACAATCCACACGACCTGTGCAGTAATATAAAATTAAAGAAATATTTATTTTGTTGGCAAATGGACCAAATTACACTGTAACATAATATTTGTCGATTTGGGTTATTTCTTATATTTACACAAAATAACTTAGAATATATCTATCTTTCTCACGTTCGGCCTTTTGCTGAATAACAGAAAAAAGCGATGTATTTACTAATAAAAATTAACAATTTATTTTTCTAAATCATAGTCTGCTGCTTGCGTTGTGCAAAACTAAATAACACCTAAAACCATTAGTAATCCAGAACAATAGATTAATATAAAAATCTTATAATTTCTTCTAGTTTTTCTGGTTTTATGTACTTATCTTCATTTACTACCATTTAAGGAAGATTTAACAGTTATTTTTCTATACACTTTTAAAAATAACATGGTATGGATTACTAAAATTTGGTTCTGACAACTATTTATTTTCGTAAAATTGGGCTCAACCCAGAAATTAGTTTGTACAACCAAAAAAAAATATTGTAATTAAACTGTTGAACTAATTAATAACATTAACCAACCCAACCTACAAATTTTAGTTGTCACAACGAAATTTTATATACGAATAACTAAATATTATATGATACTCCCGTTTTTTAACCATACCAATTAATTGTCACAACTAATGTGTAAATATGGAAAATTGAAATTTTTTTTTAAAGGAAATATTGTTTTTGTTAATGTTAAATATTGCCAAAGCAATCATTTATTTGGGCCAAACATAAAATTTTTATAGAGTAACAATTACGTATCACAACATTGTGTTTATTATCTTTTTTCTGTACTTTCTAATTGTAAGAAAGAAGTTGAATCATAAATATGTAAACATTTTATATTTTTGCCATTGTAGTTGCACATTAGAAAGTTTGAATGAAGTGCTTATAACGCATGGCAAAATTAGCAAGTTGATTTGATAGAAATAACTAAAAAAAGTCTGTTTCATTCAAAAAAATGTTATATGTAATTTAGGTATAATATTCGTTCCTAGGTCCCCATTTAAATAAAAAAATGCCTTGGTATTACTACTCTATTAGGTATGCGTAAACTAATTGGAATAAATAATCGGGGATATTATGGTTTCTTTAAAAAAATTTATTTCTAATGTCCTTGTTCTCTCATGTTCTTTATAATACATACTTATGCAATACAAAACAAAAACATTAGATTTTTAACTTATTTAACTCAACCTTTTGGGTTGCTCAATTGCTGATAGAACTGAATTGTCCTTATTTAAATTTTCTTATCTGCAACTGCGATTATTAAAAAACAAAAAATATCCCCTGGACTTTCTAGTTAAAATATACAGCTATATGAAATTTGTTGTACTTGGTCAGATTAAAAAGTCATCAATATGAAGTTCTTTTATAGAAATGGAACATAGAACAAAAAAAAATATTTTTAAGTTATTTCTTATCGGGTCACCTTGCCATGCTTTATAAAAATCTCATTTAAGCTTTCTATCTAATGTACAACTGCAATATAAAATATAAAATGTTTACTTACTTATGATTTAACTTCCTTCTGCCAATAAGAACGTACACAAGAAAGACAATAAACACAAATAAATTACACCAAATATTGTCACATCCATTTTCCACACCAGCACAGCCATGAAAATGGCCAATTATTGCCTTAAAAACACGAAAAAATGGACACGGAACCGCAAAAGCACCCTAACATAAACATAACCTCCTGACAGTCCTGGCTAGAATGATGTCACATGTCACCCACCGGGCAAGGGCGTCAAGTCTCTGTTGATGCCGTTAGTTATAAATATGAAGAATAATATTACTTGAAAAGAAAAGTTAGTTCTGGTAACTAAGAATGTGTCTTGATCAAAATTAACAAAATGATAGGGACAACAAATTCATAATGTGTTATTACAACAAGCTTAATTGATAAATACAAGTTTGTAGGAACCTTGATGTAACATTTAAATAAGATATATACAGAGTAAAATTCAGCTAAACAAAATATTTTATTTCTGCCAACTAATATGAAAACAAGATATTTTCTTTGTTCTGATGGCATTATTTTTTGGTAAATATAACCAAGAAAAAAATCTTTTTTGTTTTCCTAACTAAAAATAGTTATTTTTGGTAACGTAAACACGAGAACAAATTAAAATTAGTACCAAGTCATTTTTAAGAGTTAATATGTTGCGTATACTAAAAGTTTTAAGGCCAATTGAGGGTTGGAGCCCCGTCATCGCAAAATACTAATAAAGCAAGTAAGTACAAATGTTTTTTTGTGTAACATTTTATGAATTAAATCTTGTAGTAATTATCTAGAAATGAGAGGGAAACGGGAAATTTTTAAAAAAAGGGAATGCATTTGTGCACAAATCTTTAGTACGGTTAGAAGAAACTTAAGAATAGTCCAATCCCTTTAGTGTAAAAGAAACAGCAAATATCCATGTGTGAGTAGAAAAAACATCTTATTTTATTATAGCATCCAAAAAATGGAGGAAATGATAAATACAGGTTTATATTCTTCGGTTGTTAAATATTTAGTAAAGGATGTAATAATGTTTAACTAATGTTTGGCAATAAAAATAAAGGTTAACATAGATAACTTACATGAACCAAATTTTAATGGGCACCTTTGAATATCCATTGGGAAATCTTCCAAGTTCATGGGGCATCCGGCCTTTATTGTTAATCTAAAAAATTCAACAGAAACAAATAATATATAAATAATATTATGAATCTGGATCAATATTACCAAATTTTTTATAATTGATAATTAGCTTTGTCTTTGGCCAACGATATATTTATTTCTTTTTGATATTTGTGCTACAATTTTTCTTTAATTTAACTTAACTTAACCTAATGGTATTACGTGAGCGCTTTCATACCCTATAAAAGTAGTATTTTCTTTCAAATCAAGCACATCGCTCATAGAGCTCCCTCCCAAATGCAGTATTGAAGATGTCACAAATTTAACTAAACCATAGAGCATATCACAGGATGGTGTAAAACACTTGCAGGAACAGGGCATACATACAGACAGACATAACAATGTAGCAAAAATAATACATCAGGAAATAGTTATAAAATACAAATTTACCACCACACACAGGGCCCGCTCTAGGGGGCGGCAACCTGGGCCCCTGCCCAGGGCGGCAAGTTGGAAGAGCGGCATGAAAAATCCAAAATGAAGTTTGAACCATTCCAATTCCCAGTTAACAAATTTAATTTCCTTTGTTTTGCCGTGCCGTCTTATTTTTAAAACAGTGACAATTTCGACGGATCCCTTTTCTTTTTAGTATTATAATAATATCGAGCAATTCCGCGACAAAGCAAGCCGAACAACGCCGGCACCGGTACTTTTTTTGGTCATGGCGACGTCGCAGCAAAGGACAAGCCGGCGAGCGGCGAGGAATAGACAGACAATTTGCTGTTGTGGTAGGTATAAAACGAAGAAGGGATGAAAAAGGCGGCAATTTCTTGTTTTGCCCAGGGCGGCGTTATTGCTAGAGCGGGCCCTGACCACACACATCCCATAGTATGAAAACTGACTCACCTGATAACGTTCTTGAAAATAAAAAATACAAACTATACTGGGATAGAACTCTGCATACCGATAAGACAATTATAAACAATAGACCAGACATCAGCCTCATTAACAAAAAAATAAAATAAAACATATCTAATAAACATTGCAATACCAAATGACACAAACATAAAAGACAAGAAACTATTACAAAGTACTTACCACTAGCTATTGAAATAAAAAAGATCTTTGAACAAGATATCTAATAAAACAGCTTAAAACACTCGACCTCCAACCAGTCATCCACACCGAAATTCAAAAAGCAGTCGTTAGAAAATATCTGCCATAATAACATGGGACTTGGTTACTACACGTCACATGTTCTAGCTTTAAAACCTCTAAATGCGAGAAAACAGGAAATAATAATAATAATAATAATAATAATAATAATAATAATAATAATAATAATAATAATAATAATAATAATAATAATAATAATAATAATAATAATAATAATAATAATAATAATAATAATAATAATAATAATAATAATAAAGAGCGAAACATGTCACCTTAGTTTATTTTATTACATGATTAAGACCATGACTTTGTAATTTTTGTCTTCCTATTTATATAGGATATATTTAGCATAAAAGCGTTTATATTTAAACACCATTGGCAAACAAGCTACAATGCGTTCAAATATTTATCATAGTGTAGGATTTATGGTTTTAGTTCTTGAAAAGCCCAAAAGGACCTCAATTCTTGGTTCATGGAAATAAATTTTCCCATGAGGATATACAATTTCTCTCATGAAAATGGCGATCTCGTTTTCTTGAACACATTTAGTAAAGTCAACGTAGCAAAAACCGCAATCCTGCCTTTCACCAAAAGAAGACAAGCAGGGAACTACAACAACCTGAACATCTTTGGTGAGCAGATTAAAACAGTCAGTGAGGTGAAATACTTAGGGCTAATCCTGGATGCCAAACTGACCTGGAACCAACAAATAAACAAAAACCTAAACAAAGCGAAAATGTGCCTGACGAGGTGCAGAAGCTTGTTTGGTAAAACCTGGGGACGAAAACACAGCAAACTACGACAGTCACCAAGCTAAACAGCCTGCAGAGACTGGCTTGCCTGTGTATCAGCGGTGCAATGAAAAGCACCCTCACCACAGCAATGGAAGTAATACTAGGACTAACACCCCTATACATTCACATCAGAAAGGAGGCCAGCTGTAGCGGCTCCAGGATGAAAATAAATGGGGAATGGAAACAACAACCCATAAGAATAGGGCACACAAGAGCCGTGGATCTAATCAACGACGATCTCTTAGAGATGCAAACAGATCACATGAATGAGGTCTATAACTTCACCAGACCCTTCAACATCAGGTGCGACTTTGACATGTGGTTAAAAGGAACACCACCGTCATTAGATAAGGGCCTGGTTTGGTACACTGATGGATCAAAAACGGCCGACGGAGTAGGAGCAGGTATAGAGAATGGAAATCAGCATTCCCCTGGGAAACTACACTATAGTATACCAAGCAGAAATACGTGCTATACAAGAATGTGTACAGAAAAATATCGAAAAGGGCAATCACGACCAAGAGATATATATTCTGTCAGACAGCCATGCTGCCCTCAAGGCCCTAAACTCCAATCGACTCAAATCGAGGATCACACTGGAGTGCCTAAACGACCTGCAAGACCTGGCAGCAGGGAACAACAAGGTAGAACTCCTATGGGTTCCTGGCCACTCGGGAATAGCAGGCAACAAAAAGGCCGATAAACTGGCAAGAGCCGGATCATCTCAAAACAGGCAACCAGAGCAACATCAGACAGGTGGGCACAACAACAACACCTATCCCGATGGAATAGGATACCTGGTCATACCCAAGCGAGGGCCACAATTGGGTAACCCTCCAAAAAATTATCAACTGAAATGATGCCTCTAATGCGCACCCAGCTAAAACAACTGGTCGGCCTACTAACAGGCCACTGCTTAAGAAAACACCTACGCCGAGTAGGAATTTACAATGGTCCCATTGAATGCAAGCTTTGCGGCGATGAGGATGAAACCGCCTCACATATTATATATAACTGCGAAGCACTGACCCGAGGAAGACTCAGAATCTTCGAAGATATCCAATGTGCCCACATGACAAACTTGGTAGGAATTTGCTGAACCTTATAAAAGGAACAAACCTTTTCTAGCAAGATAGGGGAGCACAATAAGCCAGTGCAAGAAGCTTGAACCGAACGTCCGACCCCCGCCTTAAACCAACCAACCAACACATTTAGTAGGGAACTCCACTTTAACTCCGTGGGGACATTGCGACTGAATTGTTTCCCCAAGGAAATAAATTCCACCTCTTGAAGAATTAAGACCCAGCAGACAAGTAAATCTTCCATAACACAATACACTAATATAAAACTCGCTTGTTCTTACAAAATAAACAAAAAATACTATAGGAGCCAAGGCGATGACACGACAGCAAAATTTTATTGATTTAAATATAATTTATTGCTTTAAGCTTATATTTTATGGAAACAATTTAAAGGCAATCAATAACAATACTATAATTGGTATTACCAACATTTTTTTCTGTGTACTATTCTTAAAATATTAAAACCGTCATGACAAAAAATGACGTGGGTCTGATAAAATTGGCTAGTGAGCATATTTTTTACCGCGCACCGGTGCATAAACGCGTAAAGAACATCGTTAACGTTTGAAAAATAGCTACAGCTTGTTATTATTGTCGATGTTTTTGTTAACATCTGATATTATTGTGGCATATTGATTTATTCGATTACGAGGTAGCCTGATTTTAAAAAGATTGATTAGCCCTAACACTTTCAGTCACTGTTTACCGCCGACTCTCCTCCTGAAAAGGATTTGTGATTTATTCGTATTTTTATTTACCTAATAGTGGTGCATAGTACTAAATTATTCATAAAGAAAATGCCTTTCTTCTTAACCATACGAATTAGTGGCGTAGCCCCCCCCCCCAAATTTATTTTTAATATTTTCTTGCTCAGTTATGCTTATTTCATATAAGTTTTAAATTATTTATATTAGTGTTTTAGTATAACTCCCTACAAGTTTCTATAAAAATATTATATATTTTTTCTTATGAAATTTTTTTTATGGTCCAAAAAAGGATTTTTTGGGCGTGGCACCCAGTTAGTTACTCGATTGCAGATCCTTTCAGGCCTCCCCAAAACTACATTTTTGGCTACGCCACTGATACGAGCCACCCTGTTGACATGTGAAAAAAATGAGTAAATAGAATTTTAAAATTAAACTTAGTAAAACAAGATGATTCTAAGTCAAAACAACAAAATGTTAAAGAAGAAGATTTTCCTTTTCATTTCGCCAGATCCATCTCTAGACGCGTTTCGTCATATCATGACTCATCAGTAGAGCTAGGATCCGACGAAAAGAAAAGGGATCTCGAAGCTACTTGGTGGGACACACCAGTAAATGTTAATTTTTCTCAGTGTCTTGGACTAAAATAAGCAACTTAAACTTAATCATGGCACTCTAGATTAAAACATAAATTTGGAAATAAAATTTTTTTGACATTAAGAAAAGTGACAAATAGCACATTGTTGTATTGTAAAAGTCATTTATAATTTAAAAAAGGAAAAAAAATACAGGGTGTCCCATTTAAAAATCAAAAGTTGGTACCGTGTCCGGTTAAACCGAATGTTCATATGATGTGAGTGAATTGTCATAAAATGTGTTTCTATTCCTTAAACATATTCTTTAATTGTCATGTTTGTATCATAAAAAACAAAAGAGTTATTTAGGCGAGACACCCGCTTGGGACGCTCGGTATACTACCAGAAATTATAATAAACATTATTAGATTTCTTATGCGTTGTATTATAATTTTTTTTGTGTAGATATACTTTTCTATACCTATATCCTGGACATACAGGGTGTTACGGTTAAATGGGGGCAAAGTTGTGCAATTCGGTGCTGATTATAATGCCGCTTTAAAAGTTTTTAAATTCCCAATAATTTTTATTCGAAAAAAACCGAAATTTTGCAAAATCGTTTTTATTTTTTCCTGAGCTCATTTGACTAGCTATTTAAAAATAAATGACACTTTGTCATTGCCACTTTTTCTCCTTTATAAAATGACGTTACTAAACTAAAGATCCGCCGTTTCGTCTCCGAACAGCCATTACCAACTTTACTTTTTTAAATACGGACCTGGATTTTTTTAAACCCTCCTCCTCTTAAAATGTAAATATAAAATAGAACTTATACAGAACCTTGCTTGTAGAAATCAAATAAACGTCTGAAATAATATCGTATTATTCGAAACATATTCCTTCGTACGCATATTTTCTCTAGAATAAGCGCATCCGTACATATTATATGACAGTTGAGGCATTAAGGAACTTCAAGTCTTTAATCGTTATGCTTGAAAAGGTTTGTATTATAACGGAGATACGGCCATAAAAGATCATTTTAGCGGAAGCGATTTTAAACTGACACTAAAACAACAAGAATGTGTCAGTCGTAAACCGCCTGAATATAATTTGTAAAACGGGTAAATGTTAGTTTTGAGGATATAATATCAATGCAGTATTTTTAATATTACACAATTTTACGGAACGTAAAATCTAATAATTTTAGAACAATTTTTTTTCAAATCATTTCTTACAAGATATTTTTTTTTGTCTCGCGTTCCGAAACAAAGTTATGATGCGCCCGGTGCGAATTTTCTAAATAACACTCCCCCCCCCGGCGCAACTCCCCCAAAGTTTAAAAATTATTCTAGTAAAAAGCAACCGTTAATATTTCTAAACTATTCTTTTTTGTTTTAGATATAATTTTCATTTATAAAAGATATTTAGAATTAAAAATTATGTCTGAATACAAAGTCATGGCCTGTTTTAGGGGTTTCATTGGGTTATATCTAAACTGCTGGACAATTGCTATCGAGCAAGAAAAATTTCGCCTAAATTTAACAGTTAATAATTTTTGAACCAGATATGATATCGACCTACAGTTTTGAATGGTTGATAGATTCATGTCTTGGGAAACAATTGTCAATGTTGGATTTTCTTTAGCTGTCAGAAAATTTTATTTACAGGGTGTTAAAGAAGACGATGATTTTTGCTCCAATTTTAATGGCGTGTAACTTTCACAATAATATGTTTAAATTTTATCACTCTACGTTAATTGAATCACTGGTTTATAGCAAAGAAAGTAAGTTGTCAAATTTTTGATATCTGCTATACTTTAAAAAATACCAATTTTTTTGGAAAACCTTGCTTTATTGTAACTTATTGATAGCTAGATTATGTTCAGTAACAATAGTTGTACCTACATGTTATGATGTACTGTGGCGTACTTATAAACACCTTTACTTTTTTATATTGGAAAGTACTTGTCCCTAAAGTAGGTCAATTTTTTCTTATTTTTTAGTTTTTCATATCGTACTACAGATATATTATACAGTGTGTTTACAAAATTTTAACAAAGATAATTTTTTAAATAAATTAATTAATTTTTGGAAAAAATGTATTTATTAATTTCTAACTTTCTAACACTACACTCATAAACCATAGGCATATAGGTATTTATAAGTACGCCACTGTACATCATAACATTTAGGTACAACTATTGTTACTGAACATAATCAAGCTTTTCATAAGGTATAAGAATCACTCGCAAAGTTTGCACGATACAACGCACAGTGAGTTCTAGCTACCAATAAGTTGAAATAAAGCAACACACACACATACTACACACACCATAAAAACGCAATATATTTCTTAGTTATATGTATACGGTCAATAACTTTCATTTAAATGAACAATACTTAAATCTTCTCGGCTCCCTTTTACAGTCATTAATTTCATATCAACCTTTATTAAGGTAACATTTACAAACTTTTCTTCACTCAAATGTTTTATGCAACATAACTCCTGATGATGAACATTGCTACGTAAGAAACATATATCTTAATCCTTTTAATATATCGGCGGAGACAGTTCTCAGGAAAACATATTTTTTTGTGATTTTCATTCTCTTCCCTCCTCTAGCTTGAACTTCTATAAGGAAAAGCCCCCCCCCCCCCCCCCCCGTTAAATCTTTAGTGGAAAGGATTTATTATTATTTTTTTGTTTTTTAAATATTATTTACATTTTATTTCATAATAAAAAAGAATTTCTTTTTACATTCATTCATATAATTTTAATCAACCAATAAATATAAAAAAACGTGATAAAATAAAACACATTTTACCTACTTCCCGTTATAGAACGTTTGAAGGAAAAAATGGTTTTCCAATTTTCGTAATATAAATTTTCAAGGTTTCGTGGCAGGCTATAAATAGCGCTTCCAATTGCACAACTCTGTCTGTATTATTTCCTCAATTTCCTTTTATAAAACTCTTACACTCCTTCAGCCTTGTTACCTACGCAGAGTCGAATGATCCAATTTATTTATTTGAATAAAATGGATAATTATTGGAAAACTATTTAAAAATCTACTAGAACGAATTTTTAGCAACAGTCTATTTTCTTTTGTGAAATAAAAATAGAAATTTTACACCCACTTTTTACAACCAATCAGAAGATTTTATTTGTACTCATTACCATGGCAAAAAATCTTCAAAAATATTCATGCTCTTTAAACTTTCGGCGCCTTAACTTAAAATAATGATACGCAATGAAAGAATTAAATTATTAATCAAGACAAAAGGCATATGTTGCTAAGGACAAAACTAACGTAATTTTATTCTTATATATCGTGCGTTATGCTATTTAAAATATTTTTATTCATAAATTTTGGTGTAATACTTTACTAGGTTCGAAATTTTCTTACCGAGTCTCCCTCGAGCTTGAATTATAACTACGGAAATTTTTCCTTAGTTGCCAATTTTTTAAGAACATTTTCAAATAAGTCGCGACCCCGATAAATATTACGAAAATAATTCATGCTCTAGGGAGATTATAAGTGAAAATTTCAAGTGATGCAAGTCCATTTGACCCAAGAATTCAGCACTAATTATCAGTGACGTAACTAGCCTTCTGACCTGGGGGTGGCCTAGGGTGGGCCTGTCATTGTAACTTACAGTGGCGGTTCGTGTAGATGCGGTCCGGCGGAGAGCCCACCGCAGGCTAAATTTATTTTGGACCACGCCCAAATTTTAACAAATGTGGTCAATAATCAACAGTAAAATCACAAGACCTCGTTTTTTTATCGGTTAGATTTTTCAGCTGTCATGAAAAAATTTGGACATGTTTATTCTGATTAGATCCCGAGAGCGAAGCTCGAGGGATTTAATTTTTGAATAAACAAGCCCAAAGTTCAACGGGTATTGCCAAAAAAGTTTGAGTGAAAAATGGAAAATTTAACCAATAAAAAATGATAGTCGAGTCATATTTGGCAAAATTATTTCGTACATCGTTGAATAAACATGCCCAAAGTTCAACGAGTAAAATTGCCAAATAAGTTTGAGGCTGACAACCAGAATACATTTATTATGCTATATTTGCGAGATAAGTAGCGAGCTTACAAAGTCAGTCTTTTTTTCTAGGTGGGGCCTAGCGACCTCTGGGGGGGGGGGGGGGGGCTTAGGCCGCCTGTAGTTACGCGCCTGCTAATTATTGAAATTATACCTTCTACTTTAACATTAAAAGGCTCGAGTATGCGTGGAAACTAACTCTATCAATAGGCGCCAGAAAAAAAATATTGCAACAATATTTCAGTGAAATATTTTATGAATAAAACGACTTAAATTACAAAATAAAAAATTAATATAAGAGCATTATATTATGACATCGATTGTCTCCAAAATGTCTCCCCAGACAGGGAGTTTGGATTTTGTGTAGCGCTAATGTGAGGCCTGCTAGGTATTTTAAATAATGAAAAATTATTATTAAATTGTAGACAATTTCATTCTCATGCCGATAAATAATTTATATTTGTATTATCTATTAAATACACACACCAAAATGCTAACATTCTAATAAATGCTTATTATTCTATAATTTAAAATTAAAATGACTTAATTTATACCTAAAAGTGTAGGATCATATAAAGTTAGCATTCGACTTTACGGTGGCTTACAAAGTATTTTTAAGACAAAACTATTAGGAAATTGAGCGAAGAGCAAACTGTGATTTAGATCCCATACATGACTCTAACTTTAAATTAAGCCGTTTGACATTCGGCTGTGAGAGCAAATGCATAGTTTTGTTCTTTTAACTTTTATTAAGCGAGATTCGTAAAAATAACCATTTAATTCTTAAGGCAAGTTATTGTTTCCATCCTTTAAACTGGTTAAATCGCCCATACAGAGCTTCCATTTTGCCCAAATAAGGGTACAATGCACGGTGTTTTATATTTTCTGTCTGTATTGACTACACTGTAAAAAATAATGCTAAAATTTCACTATACAGGATCCTGCAATAGTGCGTCAGGCTTCTATTGCTTCTATACGAATTAAGTTAGGAATTTCGTTTATATGCAGAAATGTACTATATCGCAGGGTGTATTTCAGTAAGATATTTTTCCATATACAGGGTGGCCCAAAAAAGTGTGATAACAAAAAGTTTAATTTTCTAATTAGAACATCCAGTATTATTGCATCTTTAGATTCGTATTGGAATCCTTTAAAATAAAAAAAAAACATTTAAATCATGGGATTGGATGCGTTTTATGATAAAGAGTCAAGCGATATTATGTATGTGTTTATCTATTTTATATAGGGTATTCATAAAAAGGTGTCAAATACGACCCATTTTAAATTCATTATTCTCAAGTTTTTCAATTTGAACTAAACAATAACTTTTTTATAGCTAGTAATATAACGAGATTATTATGCGATTTCTAATGGTCGAGGACATTACTAGGTGACGAGGTAACAGCCGAGTCACCCGCAATGTCCGAGACGGTGTTAAATCGCTTATAATCGAGTTGTATTCAAAGCTTTATCGTATCATTGACAAAGGCGATGCGAAAATAAAAACAAGGTTTTATGTCATTTCATTTTGGCATTTCAAAAAGTCATCATTAAAATCATGCAAGATTTTGATATTCCTGACGATATATTAGCTGCAGCCAACAATATAAGGTTGAACTTGCTTCCGGACAAATCGAAAATCCATTATGAAAAAGAATATCGGCAGTTTTGTGAGTGGCGAAACAAAGTACATGTTCAAGGTGCAGAAGAAACGATATTGCTGGCGTATTTCGCAAAACTCTTCGAGGAATACTCTGCTTCATTCTTATGGCCGAAATATTCTATGTTACGAGCGACTTTAGAACTGAAGAAAATAGTGGAAATCGACAAATACGGCGTCTTAATACGTTTCATCAAGAAGAAAAATGTTGGATATAAAGCAAAAAAGTCAAAAGTATTTACAAGAGAACAAGTCAACGAATTTGTGTGTTCTGCCTCAGACGAGAGGTTTTTAATGATGAAAGTGGCTTTTTAATTGGAATTGGAGGAGCCTGTCGAACTAATGAATTAGCGAAGATGACCACGGAAGATGTTGACGTTTTAGAGGACAAGCTGATTGTTACTATTCCCGACTCAAAAACCCACAAGAAACGTATTTTCGCTGTGATATTTGACGGCGAAGTCAATCCTGTGCTTTTATTTAAAAAGTACGCAATGTTAAGGCCAGACCATGTCACTCACCAAAGATTGTTTGCATCATATAGAAAAGGGAAATGTACGGTATAGTCCTGCGGCATTCACTTCTTCTCTAAAATACCTCAAAAAATAGCTAAGTATCTCTCACTTGAAAATCCTAATTTGTATACTAGTCACTGCGTTAGAAGATCTTCGGCAAATTTTCTTGTTAATGCTGGAGGAGATATATTAGACCTACCAGAACTTGGTGGATGGGAATCGGCGAAGGTTGCTAGAGGGTATTTAGAAGAAAGTGTAACCAAGAAAGTTTCCATTGCTCGCAAAATTCAAATCGGCGATGTTTCCGGCAGTGGATTAAGCACTGGGGAACCGCACGAAATCGAAAGGAGTGCTGGCTCGGTCATTAATCAGTCTTCAGAGGGCATACCTAAGATCGTGGACGTTAAAGACAAAGGTGGATCCATCAAATTTGAAAACTGTCAAAATATTGTTTTACATGTTCATGAAAAATAGTTCTAATATTATTTGGTATCTAACGTATTATGCTTTCGTAACTAACGGATTAAATTATGGTAACTAATGTATTATGAGTAACTAAGGTGTTGTGTGGGTTTTAGTACGTTTCTGATGTTAATAATTATTAATAAAGATATCATATAAAAATGACTTAATCTTCAATGATACGATAAAATTTATTAAATAACTTGTCATATTATAATAAACAAATGAATTCATATTTTATTTAAAAGTCGACCATGGTTCATATACAATAGCCATTACTAAATGATCCGTTTTGCAGAGTTATGTTAGTATTTCACCTAAAATATTAAACACAGTAACACACACAAAACATATACAGGGTGATTCACGGTGGATGGTACGTTAGAAGTATATGACGAACCAGTTAACGAATCGTTTTGAAAATTTGGTTGTTTATATAAACGGACATGCTCTATTTACCTAAAAAATTTTTAATGATGCAGTGTTGCCACGTCTACCTAAAATTAGTAGCAACTTCGTTATTTTAAATGGAACACCCTGTATTTTATTAAATTTTTGAACCCCCTATTACTTTCTTAACAACTTTATTTAATGTTATTCTATACTTATCTCTTACCGTTTCTAAGATAATAATTAAATTGCATTTTTTTGACGAAAAACGTTAACTTAAAAAAATGTTGATATTTTTGAACTCTGAAATATTAGAGCCCCGAAAATTGGTGAATGGGTAAATATTACCAGGGGGCTTTTAACCCTATGCCGATATCTTAGTTGCGATATACAGGGTGGTTTAAAAATACAGTTAATTTGGGGACTTCAATAGGTGACCAAAAGTATATTTTTTTAAATGTAACACCCTGTATATTATCACTGATTTAGAAAGCTACTTAAATTGGCTCATTATTTTTGTATAACATATCTATAGCTAACTAGTCAAGTTTTTGACTTATAAGCCATTATTTGTAAAATTTGCTCAAAAATTTGATTTTTAGTAAGTATGCCATGACAAACTCTTGTTTGACATAAAAATTATGGCACTTTCTTTAAAAATTCAGTTAAAAATTACTGAAGAAAACTATTTAAACGCAGTACTTATGAATTTATTTATTTTATTTGGACAGTGTGATATAATTATCGCTAGAACATGTATAAAGTTTAATGAAATGTACCCAAATCTACCGCCAATGAACTTAAGGAAATTTATACTATTTCAGGATTGTAATAAAAAAAAATTAAATCGATCATTTTAACAATTGTTTAAAACGCTGTCCGTTTACATCCAAACACTTTAAGATGCGGGTATTTACCGCATTAGTCGTGGAAGATCTAATCTCATTTGGATTTTGTTCTCTAAATGCTTGGGTAACTCGACGTAGCAATTCTTCTTTTGAATTTACTGGTGACTTGTAAATTTTTTCCTTAAACATGCCCCACAAGTAAAAATCCAATGGATTGAGATCGTGTGATCTTGGAGGCCAATTCCAAGGCCCCAAACGTCTTATCCAACGATCATCAAAAAGTCTATCGAGTTCCACTGTAACTTCTCTTGTACAATGTGCAGGAGCTCCATCGAGTTGATACCAACAGCTTCGATAATCTTCAAGGGGCAGATTATCAACAAAGTTTTCGACAACTGTTCTTAAAATATTTAAGTAGCTTCTCGATGTTAATGACTCGTCGTATATAAAATAGTTTAATTGATTGTCCATTAACATGCAGAAAACATTAAAACTAAATTTTTCTTGAAATCCAGCTTCCTTGGTGACATGAGGGTTATCTCTTGACCAAAAATGACTATTTCTTCTATTGAAAACCCCTTCCCTTGAAAATTTAGATTCATTGGTCCAAATTATTTTACTTAAAAAGTTTGGATCTTCTTGGGTGCGCACTAATAACATCTCACAAAATTCAACTCTCTGTTGTGGATCTTGAGGCTTCATGGCTTGGACTTTAGTAAATTTAAAATCATGCATGTTATGCTGTTCTAAAATACTCTGGACTGATGAATATGTTAGACCTAAATCATATTCAGCACAACGTATTGACGACTGAGGAAATGCATGAAAATAAGCCAAAACATTAATCTGGTTGTCTTCGTCAGAAGTTACGGGTCGAGGCAAGTTTCTTGGGGCTTTTAAAGTTGAACCAAACTCAGTAAAATTTTTCTGGATCCGTAAGAATTTCCTTAAGTTCATTGGCGGTAGATTTGGGTACATTTCATTAAACTTTATACATGTTCTAGCGATAATTTGATCACACTGTCCAAATAAAATAAATAACTTCATAAGTACTGCGTTCGAATAGATTTCTTCCATGCTTTGTAATCATTCAGTATCTCAGTCGACAATATTTAATAAAATACCACAACAATAATGAGAGTGACATAATTTTTATGTCAAACAAGAGTTTGTCATGGCATACTTACTAAAAATCAAAAGGAAATTAAATTTTTGACCAAATTTTACAAATAATGGCTTATAAGTCAAAAACTTGACTAGTTAGCTATAGATATGTTATACAAAAAAAAGAGCCAATTTAAGTAGCTTTCTAAATCAGTGATAATATACAGGGTGTTACATTTAAAAAAATATACTTTTGGTCACCTATTGAAGTCCCCAAATTAACTGTATTTTTAAACCACCCTGTATATCGCAACTAAGATTTCGGCATAGGGTTAAAAGCCCCTTGGTAATATTTACCCATCCACCAATTTTCGGGGCTCTAATATTTCAGAGTTTAAAAATATCAACATTTTTTTAAGTTAACGTTTTTCGTCAAAAAAATGCAATTTAATTATTATCTTAGAAACGGTAAGAGATAAATATAGAATAACATTAAATAAAGTTGTTAAGAAAGTAATAGAGGGTTCAAAAATTTAATAAAATACAGGGTGTTCCATTTAAAATAACGAAGTTGCTACTAATTTTAGGTAGACGTGGCAACACTGCATCATTAAAAATATTTTAGATAAATAGAGCATGTCCGTTTATATAAACAACCAAATTTTCAAAACGATTCGTTAACTGGTTCGTCATATACTTCTAACGTACCATCCACCGTGAATCACCCTGTATATAATATGTATATGAATAAAAGAATATAATGAAAATTACAACACTTATCTCGTAATATGATACACGATATAAACTCTAATATTACAATGTAATAAAACACCGTTTTATGTGTGTAGTTAATAGTTCAAAAAAATGTTTTATTATAAATACTGTATAAAATAAATAGCTGTAATTTTGCATAACAAATAGCTGAATATATATATATTTTTTCAGCTATTTGTTATGCAAAATTACAGCTATTTATTTTATACAGTATTTATAATAAAACATTTTTTTGAACTATTAACTACACACATAAAACGGTGTTTTATTACCTTGTAATATTAGAGTTTATATCGTGTATCATATTACGAGATAAGTGTTGTAATTTTCATTATATTCTTTTATAGTGTAATAACTCTTTACTTGTTGTGTAACTATATAAAAGTTCGGTATACAGGGTAATTCCTAAGTTGATACTTCTTTTTTAGCTACGTATAGAAGGCATTCAAATAAACAACTTTTTCAAATACCTTTTTTAAAAAAATCAAAAATAGGCGAGATAGAGAAGTGAAAAATCTAAGTGCAGGCCTGGTCATAAAAATATAGACCGCTATAGTTTCTGTTGTTTTTCTTATCTCTTATTAGTATTAGTCATACGGGTAGTCTTGAGCAATACACGGTGTGTGTGATACGTGAAAATGGTAATATTTAAAAACAATAAACTAATAAATATGGTGTTAATTTACTGTGAGTGTCGTAAAAGTGCCGATGTTTCTTCGAGATTATACGCAGAGCGCTTTCCCTGGCGGGCTCATCCACACCGAGAAGTTTTCTTAATGTTATTCAACGGGCAAGTTAGGCAGAACCATATTTGATTCGTAGTGTAATAAATGAATGTAAGTACTTTATTTTTGAGTTTTTTGAAAAACGGCATTTGAAAATGTTGTTTATTTTAATGTCTTCTATACGCAGCTAAAAAAGAAGTATCAACTTAGGAATCACCCTGTATAATCTGAAAAATTTCTAAATTTTAAGGAGGGAATGTTGACCACGGCACCGACACAGGGCACGAGTCACCAGGTAAATACGTTTCGTGTGGTTGCATTATTTTAATTTGTGATCCAGCTTCGATGTATTATTTTATTGAAGTTGTTAGTATTAAAAAATGTAAAATAAAGACAATAAAAGTACGATGAATTAGATCTTTCGATAATTTAACTGTTAACTACTTTTAATATTTGTTTTATCCAATATAATGTTAATGAGTTTTGAAAGGCTTTGTTTAAAAACATGTTTTGTACAATTTTAAACTTAAGTTTCATTTCTAAACCGAGTTAACAACAATATTTCCAATCATAAGAAGTCTAAGTTTATTTACTGTGTTGCGCTTATAAGACTTCAAAAGTGATGCCATTAAGTACATGTATTGCTTAAAATTATCTAACTTATTTAAATATAAAATATAATAAATTAATATTAATGTTTTTAGGGATATACCGCATAAATTGGGCGAAGTCTAGAATTAAAATAAGAAATTTTTATACACGTAAATGTACCTAAATTTACAAATGACACCGTAATATTACAGACCATATAATGTAATAATACGATGGTTAATTTATATAAGCTGTAAAATTTACGAAAATTAGTTAATTTTACAACCAAAATTTACCCCATATAAAGTGTAATTTTACAAAGGACTTGTGTAGTATTATTCAATAAATACTCTACAAAATTATATTAAATTTGCGGAAATTTCTTATACACCTAATAGTGTAATATTTTTACAGTATATATTATGGTAATAAATTGCCAACGATAAAAAATAGTGTAGTTCTTTTTGACAGTGTAGAAACTAGTTAAATACGTAAGTCCGGATTTTATTGCAATTGATAGAGATAATGCAAATGTTGGACACTTGTGCGCGTTCATTGGAAAAGAGGGGAGGAATACTTCCTCTAATTCGCCCTTAGCATCCTGTAAATTATTATGTACGACCTTGTAATACGAGGGTGGTTCAAATATAAACCGGAATTTTTGAATAAACGCGCAAAAAATTTAGTGTCGTAAAAGTGGCTACACTGGCTGTTAGACTGGTCTGTTACGAAGCGTAGAGAACAGCCGAGGCCGCGTAACCTCGCTTTTTAGTGTAGTTATAGCCATGAGCGAGAAGGATGTACCAGTGTCTGTTGCGCAACGAATCTTTATTAGTTTTTTGGTCAAAGATAATGTAAAATCCGCGGAAATTTATCAAAAATTACTCGAGCACTTCGGGGATGAGTGCCTCTCCAAGAGTTAAGTGTATGAATGGTGTTCCGCTTTCCGAAAAGGCCGAGAAGTGGTGGCAAACTTGCCACATGCGCGGCGCCCCAGAATAAGTGTTACCGATGAGAACGTTAGCGCTGTGGAAAAACTCATTTTGGAAGACCGACGCACTGAACAAAGAACTGTGAACGCGCAGTAGTATAGTAACCTCCTGTAAAACACGGTGAAACCTGCCTACAGATCAAAACGACACGATATTTCAATCCGTAGTGCGAAACTTACTTAATGTAGATGCACGCAAACTGCAGCTCGTTCAGAATTCCTGCGTTAGACTTGTGTGCGGTTTGAAAAGAAGGGACCATGTTACTTTTTCGATCAAAGATATAGGATGGCTGAATATGGAGAAGAGGAAACTTCTACACTGTTTAGTATTGTATCATAAAATCATTACCATACAATAACCTGCTTATCTGTTTAAAAAACTAAAATTCAGAACCTCTGTTCATAATTTAAATGTCAGGTATCGAAATCTTCTAACTCCCCCACAATATAAAACCACCCAATTCCGAGGATCTTTTTCTTATAACGTCACCAAGCAATATAACAAACTTTCTGAATCTTTGAAGTCTTTAAATTTGGCCAACTTTAAATGCAAACTAAAACAAGTGCTACTGGAGTAAATTCTATGTCATGTCATAAATTAGAATTTAACGTAATATTCAATTTTGTTACATGTTTTATGTTTTTTTTTAAATTTATTTATGTACTAGAAATTTTGGTTTTTTGTTAAGATTTATTTAAAATATTTTATTTAGTAAAATATATTTTTTTTTGTTAGTATAATTTAGTTAATAAGTATTGCTGGGTTGAGTGTAAAAGCGCTGCTCACTGTCTCGACAGATGAGTGCGAACTCTGCCCTTGTTGGAAAAATGTATGTGTTGTTGTAATTGCAATGATTAATTGTATTTTACTAATTTTTCAACAATAAAAACAATTATTATTATTATTATTATTATTATTATTATTATTATTATTATTATTATTATTATTATTATTATATTGCTGCAAGACAACGCCAGACCGCATACAGCTCGGCTTACGATGGAAACATTGAACGAATTTTGTTGGGAAACTCTGGAACACCCTCCTCATAGTCCCGATGTGTCGCCATGCGACTATTATTTATTTTGTCCATTGAAAGAGGCACTTGGCGGATTGCGATTCGAAAGCAATGCGGAGGTAGAATCCTTCGTGCGCGAATGGTTACGTGACAAGCCGAGAGATTTTTACGAAAAAGGCATCCGAAAGCTTCCGGAGAGGTGGCAAAAGTGTGTAGAGTGTGACGGAGACTATCTAAAAAATTTCAGCTCTGTAACTTAATAATAAAAATTTTTATAGCAAAATTCCGATTTATATTTGAACCACCCTCGTATTAATAATTATTTTCTATGAATAAATAAAATAAGAACGATAACTGATAAAAACATTCTGTCATAATCGTAAAATATTTATGTTCACATTACCTCTTATTTAGTAATATGATGTTTTCAGTGCTTATTATTTTCCCCACAAATTAAACAACAAACTATTTACCATATTTTCACTTTCGCGCAACTAAATTGGTGTGAAATCACTCAAAAGAATGTTTTACCTACTCTATGAAATTCTAAATTAGTTTACAAACTAAAGAAGGGACAGGATGATTTCGAAATGGAGGTAAAAGCGTTGAAACCTATCAAACACTAAGCCAACTTTAATTAAAGCGCCTTGACATTTTCATGTTTGCTTTGAGTGACTATGCAGTTTTTAAAACCCCATTAGCTTTAAATTATGTAGATACACACATATCAAAAGAAATACATTTTATTATTTATTTTCAAGACCGCGGCAGTGCCTCAGAGGTGAGGTAGTGACATTCGAGCGTGGCGGTCCGAATTCGATCCCCGGAGTGGGCATACGCATAATAAAAAGTATGTTCAAAATTTAGTGGATACAAGAATGCATTATGATACTAGTGATTCCTAATATCGGGATCGAAAAGGGCGTTATGGACCTCTGGGGGCGTAAAAAGGATAACTAGTACATACAAGTGGTTCGGATTCCACGTTAAGCTCTAGGTCTCGTCTGGCTGACATTACCTAGATGATAGGGGATACAATGGGCCTGTAGTATACTGGCTCTTCCGCCAACCCCAGCAAAAAAATAATTATTTTAATACTAATTTAAAGTGAAAAATTAAATACGTTCAAACGTTCAAAAACAAAACCTACTTAAAAAATCTTAAAATCCTATTAGAAAGATAAGTAAGCGGCAAGCTGACAAAGTGGTGCATCTGTCATTTTCATTAAAGTACACAGGGACGCCAAGACCATGACGGCCTTTTGGTTCTTATTTGGACCCAAAGGAAAGCCATAACCTGAGTAGCAACTCCAGAAAAAGCGAAAGCACGTTCACAAGACTTACTTAAGAATAAAATAAGTAGTAAAAATGCCGCATCGCCCTCTATAGGAATCAACTCGAATGCAGTAGACAGAGCCACCGGACGTGAAATCATAGAACTAAAAAATCTAAAATCAACCAACACACAGTAGGCCACATTTCGTATAGGAAACTACATTTTGCGGTTCACTATAACGGTACGCAATTCACACTTTCAAAAGTAGATCACCCCGAAGTACCCACTGAGGTGCGACGGTATCTGTTTACAAGCCGTGTAAAATAAAGTAGTAGATCGATCTACTACTGAACATTAATATTTATTTGTTGTTTTAAAAATATGAGAAATCTTAGAAAAAACACAACTCTTTTGTTCTATTAAAAACCATGCTTTTACCCGTGCGCGGATTCATGACTCCCATGACAGAGAAGCGCAAAAAAATGTACTGCTTTGACTAACTTGACAGCTTTGTCACTAGCATTTACTCTTAATATTATCTTTCGACTTGGCGAGCTTGAGTAGCAATATCATAAGACGACCCAACACGATCAGTATTACTTATAGTCTTACTGATATGAGTCATAAAACAACAAAAAGGCCAAATTGAGAAAATGCAGCGATTTGCCACTAGGATATCGTATGGTGTTACGACCAACTTTTACTGATTTTGGTCTAATTTCGGAAATGGATAGATTGGTGCTAGGAGATCTTATCCTTACTTATAGGATACATCACAACCTGTTCTCTGTTGATTTAAGTTCCCTTTTCACCCTCAATAAAGACAATCGCTTGCGAAGTCATCGATTAAAGCTTCGACGTGAACATTTTGCACACGGGTCCGGGAGTTTTTTCTTTCTAACAGAGTTTTTAATCTCTGGAATATATGGTCTGATGAGGCTATTTGTGTGGAATCGTTTAACATTTTTAAAAACAGAATTAACATGATTCTTTTTGCAGACTATCAGTTTACATTTGTTTTCACTCACGTGTTAATCTAGTAGTCCTAGTAAAAATTTACTATTGACACTAAGCGATTAGATACACTCAATACTATTAGTTTAAGTATAATTACCTTTATTACTTAAAAAATGTATTACCTTAAAAAACCTTAATTCTTCTTTATAATATTAATAATAATAACAGAAGTAAAACCATTCGTTCCTAGATAAATTACAGTAACAATGTAATTAACTTTTAACTACTTACCACCAGTGGCGGCGCTAGGATTTTTGTGGGCACTACCCAAGTCAAAAATGACTTATAAAAAAAACCGCCTCCCCACACTCTATAACGCAATAAAATAAGTAGGGGCAAACAAAACTGCCCTATTGTCCAAGTGACGTCTAAAAAAAAAGGTAATCTTCAAAATACTATTTTGACTATTCTTTTAATTGATTAATGTAGTTATTTTGTAATGGAGACCCTACATGATCATTAAGACTAAAAATGCTAGTTATTTTGATCGTGTAATGGAAAATCTAAAAATATTGATAGATTTGATATTGCTCAGGACTATCAGTAATCGTGTAGAGTCTGTAATAGAAAGCGGATGTGCCTTTGGCGGCACTTAGAAATGCCTGGAGTCGGCAAGCTTTCGTTTGGGATTTCGTAAAATTCCATAACGTGGTTTTGTTTTTAGACAGAAACTGTAAAAGCCCATGAAAAATGCGTCTTGTTTAGAAAATGTGAATGAACGTGGACATGAGAGCCCTCAGGGAAGCGGTGAGTCTTCCTGAAATTGCGTCAAATAATAATTCATATTTCTTGTATTGATAAATATCAGTCATATATAAAAAATTCAATTGGGTTTGGGAATATTATTTAAACTCAGTCTTAACTAATGCAACAGGTAACTAAATTACTAATAACCTTTTTTTAAGGTGCACTTTTTATGATTATTTTATAAAGAAGTGTTTATTTAACATGTCTTTTTAAAATCTTGTTTTAATTAATTGAGTGTCTTGTTGTCAAAGTCACTACAAACGAAATATTAAAAAATATAGGTATAGGTAAGTATATATATATTTTTTTTTTAAATTCAATAGTTTCGACCTTAACTTGATGAAAATCCATAGTAAAATTGTGAAAGAAAAAAACACTGATTTTCACTTATATTTGTCAACATGACACGTATTTCACCGTCACAGCGGCTTCTTCAGATGTGAGGTATTCAAACAAAATTTCTTAAGCTCTAAAGGTTTCATTATAGACACTAACAATATTTGGGAAATACCATAATTAACAATCAGGTAAATTATTTTAAATTTACTAACATTATACATAAGATTAGGTGATTTTAAATATGTTTAACAAAGGGGAGGTACAATTATCTATTTGGTCATTTAATAAATTAGGGGAATTTTTCATTTTGTTAATCTCTAAAGCCTCCAATAAATCAAGTCGTATTCCTTTTTGTTCTACGTGTAAAACATCGAAATTATTATTAAAAATATGATTTTCAGATTTTAAATGGTCTGCATATGTAGAATGTTTATTATTTTTAAGGAATGAATCTTGATGATCTTTAATTCTAGTTTGGAATGAACGTCCAGTTTGACCAATATAAGATTTAGGACAAGAGCCACAATTTAATTTATAGACACCGCTATTTTTATATTTACTATTTTGATCTTTATTGTTTTTAATAATTTTTCCAAGACTATTATTTGTTTTATATGCTATTTTAATATCATATTTGCCTAAAAAGTTCTTTATGTTTTCAGCGGGTTTGCCTATAAATGTCAGCGTTTTAAAATTAAATTTTTCTCTTATTGTAGGGAATATTTCTCTAATTGCTTTCCTGTACATCATTTTTGAATAAATATTGTCTATTAATTTATGGTTATAACCGTTATTAATTGCTATTTGTTTTATTATATTTAATTCATTATTGAAATTTTCTATTGACATAGGTACATTGATTAGGCGATAGACCATGCTATTATATGCTGATATTTTGTGTTGAAAAGGGTGATGTGATTTGTTGTTAATTGTTGTATCGGTATGAGAGGGTTTATGATATATCGAGAAATCTAGTGTGTTATTAATTTTTGTAATAGTAAGATCTAAGAAATTGATTGAATTATTAATTTCGGTTTCTAAAGTAAATTTTATGTTTGGATGAATAGAATTTATATATTCGAAAAATATTTTTCGAAATATATATAATACTATTATATAACATATTGTTAGTAAATTTAAAATAATTTACCTGATTCTTAATTATGGTATTTTCCAAATATTGTTAGTATCTATAATGAAACCTTTAGAGCTTAAGAAATTTTGTTTGAATACCTCACATCTGAAGAAGCCGCTGTGACGGTGAAACACGTGTCATGTTGACAGATATAAGTGAAAATCAAAAAACAGTGTTGTTTTCTTTCATAATTATATTTTTTTTATTTTGAAAATTTTTTTGATAGAGTAAAAAACGTTTTTTTGGTGGCACGCAAAAAAAAAATGCAAGAGACAAGAGTTCTAAAAAAATCGGATTTACCAGTCAAATTTCTAAAAATATTGAATCACAACAAAAAAGTTGCTTATTTTTCAATTTTCTTTTTTTGTGTCAAATATGAAAAAATTCGGATAAAAAAGCCGATGAACTTGCGAAAAAAGGCTCAGAAAATACATTCATTGATCCAGAACCGGTACTCGGGGTACCAAGGTACACCGTACGAGATGCCATAAAGCGATGAATCAAAAGTGAACACAAAATCCACTGGAATAACAGACAGGGATTACATCATAGTAAATGCTTTATTGAGGATCCAGATCTAGCAAGACTAACGAAACAGCTGCTTCAAATGAACAGGAATCGGCTGAGAACTATTACAGGAATTCTGACAGAACACATGGCTGTCAAGAATAATCCGCACAGAATGCAACTGTACAATGGAGACCTTAACTGCAGATTGTGCGGACAAGCTAGGAAAACAGTACAGAACATAGTCTGCCATTACAAGTCACTAGATCGGAAGAAGCAACGATACTAGGGCAACCAAAACAGGAACCAAAGTATTCACCTGAAGACGACTGGAGATACTTACCAGTTAAAACGTAGTGATTCTAAACAAATAAAGACAATGCAAGTCCAAAACTCTACTGCCGTTCAGGAACCAAAGGACATCCTGACCCTCTCTCTCTCCAGTTAACCTACACAAACTGGTGCACGAGACTGGGATCACCAAGTGGGTGTGAATAATCAAAAAGAGTGAGCACAATGGGCCAAACCTGGCCTAAGTGCATCCTGCGTATAGACGGGTCCTCGAAAAAATGTTTTCTTAACAAAATTTATCTATCATTCTTTCCTATGGGTGGTTGTATTGATATTTTATTAAAATTAATATTTATTTATGTATTTCTCTGATTCTCTCTTATCTGCTGTGTATAAAACAACATTTTTATTTAATAGCAACAGTAAAGGTTACCTTATTCACATAAACTGTGCCTTATAGAAAGGAAATTCTCCTACTGATATAGCGAGTATAAATAATACAAACCTCTTATCTTTACTGAAAAAGGTATACAGCTTATATAAAAGTACTCGTTCAACTTTGAGGATCATTTTAAATAATAATACGTTTGCTATCAATTTAAAGTTTTCTTCCCAAGCAGTGGTAAAATAAATATTTATCTTATTTTAAATACTTGTTTTTCTAAAAACACCATTTATAGTGGGATTGTTGTTTGTTTCAGAAATTACTTTTTAAGGCATTAATATCAGGTGCGGCTCGTGAGTTCTTTTACAGGCGAGGCAAATTTTGATGGCAGTAACCTAACATTTAAAATGCAGTTTCGTGCATAGTTTTGCCCAGAAATAATTATTTCCCTACTAATAAACACAGCAAAAACAATTTTTTTTAATTACATCAAAGAGCTTTACTTTATTATTATTTTTTTATATAATTTTCTTAACTTTATGTGGTGTTTGTATATCAAATCGATTCTTCTATCTATTTGTTTGGAAAAATGTTTTATCACTAGGTCATTAAAATTATAAATACTTCTAATAAACGGCGGTGGTAAACTGGGCTCGAAGTAATTATGAAACATTTATTGAATAGGTAAACTGGGCCGAGAAAAATAAGGGTTCTCTAAAAATGATAGGTAAACTGGGCGATTGGCCCTGTAATCCCTCAGGTAAATTGGACGAAAACAGGTTAAACGAAAAATCAGCAAAATTTAAGTTTAGCATTATTTATTTTTACATTTTATAGTTACAGTACCTACAGGAAATAATTATAATCGCATAGATAAATATAATATATTATGATGCAGGTATAAATAGGATGTACATTTTACGTAATGTATCCTATCAATTTCACCTAATCTATATTTATTAACAAGACTTTGGAGTGCTTCTGATTTATTTTTTACAGTTTTATCCCTAACTTTCATAGGTATGTGTAAACTTTGTAATTTAACATATGTATCAATTTGACATTCTTGTAACTTTTCAAGAAAAATGTAAATTGATGGATGAGTTGAGTAAAATGAATTGTTACATTTGGCATGAAATGACTCGCAACTATTAGTCGTTCTAGTGGTTGAAGCAATTTCCTCTGCCCATAGAGAAGGAGGAAATAAAGCATTTTCCACTATATAAGTTTCTAACAAATAATCACAATATTTGTCGAGATTTTCATTTTGTGGTTTGCATGACATCAAATCGAAGATAAAACAGTCTTCTACTTCATTTGGGCTTAGATGAGCTAACCCAAAAGTATTTTGAAGCCAGTTACCGATTTCAGTTTTTGATTTGTATTCAGAAGTTAAACCAATAGATTGTATTTTTCTGTACCATGACTGATGCAAGTGAAATCGGCAACCGTTGATTTCAATACTAGGCCAAACACATAGTAATGCGGTGTGGATGGCTTTTTCAAAATCCACAAAAATTTTCTTTGGTTTTAAGGTAAGGCCATATTTTTCACTAATGTTACATTTTATCAATGCAAAACAACTTGTGTAAGCTTGAACAGTTTTACTAGGTAACAAGCAAAACACTAATGGAACATAGTGGCCATTTTGGAGTCCGTGAATTGTGAAAAATTGCGAAAAAAAACTTGGTACAAAATGAAAATGTGCCATCCATATACAATACATTAACTTCAGTTAAGACAGTAATGTTACTTTTATATGTGAACACAATTATATTAGTTTCCGGATCGTTATTAAACAAAAAATCTTCACCTTTGCTTGTCAATCTTGATTCACAGTAATTTCCCACAGCTTCATGAACTTCTTTCATATTCTTTGGTAGCGGGCCGGGTAGAACTTTTCGGCGACAGTTATAAATGTTTTTCCTTATATAACTGACATCGGTTGTTGTCAAGGTTGTTGGTAAATTGGTCGCCAATGATTTACAAATAATTTTAGAAGGCCTTTCAGATATATCTTCTTTTGCTTTTCGTTTACATACGTTTGTGACAATTTTCCGGTTTAATTTTTGTTCATCTGTCCCGTGATTGTGGATGCCATAGTTCCTTGACACCAAATTATTAGGGCCAACGGTATAAACCCTGGCTTTACACTTCAACCTTTTTTGGGTACATCTCCATGAATTTTCACCACTTTTCAAAACTGTGTCTCTCATATACGTAAAACGTTCAAAGAGAAGCAAATCCTTTTCACGTTCACTTGCTATTAAAGATGACATTGCTAAGAAACTCGTAGAAATTTTCAAATTGAGAAACGAAATAC
The DNA here is from genome assembly GCA_935413205.1 of Polydrusus cervinus. NCBI lineage: Eukaryota > Metazoa > Arthropoda > Insecta > Coleoptera > Curculionidae > Polydrusus > Polydrusus cervinus. The sequence continues at coordinate 54,563,189 of OW284514.1, forward strand.
AAAAACTTAACTACACTGTATACACTTTTGAGGCTAAGTATAAACTGTTATCATATTATGCTTATAATTAACGACCCTCCTACAATCTTATGACCTACGCAGGTCATTTTTGGTTTACTTAATCGTTACTCACTTTTTACTATCGTCATTGGAATAGTACATAAAGTTTCTAATAATTTTACACTTTCCGCGTACAAGGGGATCTCGAAAACGGTAAGAGATACGAAAATAGTTAAATTGAGGCAGAGGTGCATATTTTGGAGCTTAATAATTTAGTGAAGAAAATTGTAAATATTCTGAATACCTACTTTCGGAGATATCCGAAAAAAATCGAAATTTTTAATTTTGGTTCTTTATTTTTGACACCCTTATTTTTGACTTGAGAATTAGAAACACAAAACACTGTCTCATGTTCATATTTAGAGCCAAACTAAAAAAAAATATTTCTGACTTAAAGAATCGGTCCATTTTTAGTTAAAGAGGCCTGATATTTGATATCTTGTAAAAAAAACGACCCAAAGTCTCGCCTCAAATCTTTTTCTGTCTGTTTATTTTTATTACATGTTTCGTCTGAAACTAGCATCATCAGATCTTATAAATATTAAAACAAAAATTTAATCATTTTTGAAACAAACATAAGCACATCACAGTAACATAACTGACCTAACACTCCAGTTACCTTATTTTTTCACTCGGGAGCATTCATTTTTGTCTGTTTTACAGTATTTCTGTCCAGGTTTAAGGCAAAAACCATACGACTTAAGATATAATATACCAAAAAAACGGTTTTAACGGTTTAACATAGTAAATCGGAAGTTGGTTTCCTTGGATAGAGAATAAATAACTAAGATAAGGAAGTGAAAACCATTTTTCTCTAAGATGAACCGTTCCAATGTTACAGCCTGTCAAAGTCAAAAAATGCCATATTTTAAACGTCAATTACTCAAAAACAATTGAATTTAGACATATGACATTTTATACAAAATATACGTGGAATTGTATAGGGAATCAGAAAATAATATAATATATAGGGTGTTCCATTTAAAAAAATGCAAGTTTAGTCCGCCACACTTTTTTGAGCCACCCTGTATAATGTAAAATATTTTTAAAATATGCCGCTTTTAAGTCGATACCTTATGCTGGTTTAGTATTTTTGATAAGCTCCTCGATAAAGATTTAATCTTCCATCCCCGCCACGTTGGCGGACCCGGTATGTATATTAATAAAATAAGTAAAATAGAATTATCTACTTTTCATACCTTAAAAACTCCCTTACTTCCTAGAGTATTGTTATGGTAAATCTTATGAAAATAATAAACGGCATAAACACCTAAAATTAATTGCCAGGGCCGTAACAGTAAAGAAAAGATAATATGAAATAATATTGATGTGTTTTTAGATAATAAAACGTTAAAAGTTTAAAAACCTTTAAATTGTATTAAATTTCTAAAGCTTAGTCCCTAAAACGGTTTGTACAATTCCAGGTCTGTATTTAAAAAAAATGACTTGAGCTTGATATCTAAGAACGAAACGTCGAATTTAAAAACTAATAACGCCATCTTATAGAACATAAGCAATGGATATAGAAAGGTGTTTTTTGTTTTATTCCCAAGTCAAAAATAAAGGCGCCAAAAATTAAAAACCAAAATTAAAAGTTTCGGGTTTGTTCGTTATTTCGTATATCTCGAAATATTTACAATTTTCTTTCATAAAAGTATTAAGTCCCAGAATACGCAACTTTGTCTCAGTTTAACCATCTTCGTATCTCTTACCGTTTTCTAGATCCCCTTGTACGCACACGAATTTGTAGCACCCTGTATAATCATAACTTTATAAGAACGCCTTCTTTCGCATGAAATTGGTAGGCTTAAAGAAAAATTTAGAAATAGTTATACATACTTTTTTAATATGTTTTTTATAAATTTTTTAAAAATTCCTGATGAATGCAATATAAAATGCAATTATTTATATTCAGTAATATCGGACAACTAGATTAGTTTTCTAATTACTTCTCAAAAATCCATTTATTTATATTATTTACAACAAAGACAGCTTGCTTTATAGTTATTCAATGTAATTTTTACTTTACCTTTTTAGATTTATTATTTTCCATTACTTTTACTTCAATTAAAGTAATATTTATACTAAAGAATCTTATTCTTACTGGGGGCTAGTCTTTGTTACGCATTTTATGGCCAATTTGCGTCGATTTATGTCAGATTGTCACAAAACGAGCTTATCTCATTATCAATATCTCCTGAGCCAATTTTAAGAGGAAAACTAGGTAATTTAATACGCTGATCTTCTTACGCTTCCAACATTAACGACGTTAAAATCTGTGCAGTCATAATAAAATTAATCAACCAAACTTTATTATAATTTCTTCCCGTCGGTTGCAACTATGTAACTTATGATATTAGGCGCTTGTTTTTCGGTTTATAATTAGCACGTGCTAAAATAATTAGAATACAGGGTGTTGTCGATATAATTAATTATAATTAATTGGGCAAGGATCCTTAAAATCAGATGGTATGCTTTACACACACTGAAAAAATTAAAGGAAAAATATCCCAATAAATATTTCTTTGGTTGAAGTTTTCGCACAAATAATTTGCCTTGTTTAAATTTTTCCGGCTATTAATTTGTCTACAAATTTTGTAAAATTATTAACAAGAAATAATTATTTAATTATAAAATCAAAAGAAAAATATAGAATTTAAATAAGAAACCAGTCATATAAAATGGGTAATTAATTGTGTCTACTCGTACATTAGTAAACATTGTTTTATGTACAGTTCACTCTATACAGGGTGTTACAAATTCGTGTGCGTACAAGGGGATCTCAAAAACGGCAGGTGAGAGATACGAAGATGGTTAAATTGAGGAAAAGTTGCGTATTTTGGAGCTTAATAATTTGGTAAAAAAATTGTAATTATTCCGAATGATTTCGGAGATATCCGAAAAAAACCGAAATTTCCATTTTTGGTTTTTAATTTTTTGCGCTTTCATTTTTAACTTGGGAAAAAAATAAAAAACACTTTTTCATAGCCATTTTTTATGTTCTACAAAATGAAGTTATTAGTTTTAAAATTCGACGTTTCGTTCTTTAGTCATCAACCTCAAGTCAATTTTTTAAAATCTAATAACACACTTTTCAAATTATCTTTTTCATTTCATTACGGTCCTGAACACTTGACCCAAACTAAAAACAAAATATTTCCGATTTAAAAAATCCGTCCATTTTTACCCAAAAAAGCCTAATATTTGATATTTTGTAAGAGAAAAGACACAAAGTCACGACCTCAAATATCTAGGTCTGTTTATTTTTGTTACATGTTTTGCCTGAAACTAGCATCATCAGACCGTCTAAATAGTAAAAAAAAAATTAAAATTGTTTTTAAAACAAATAAAAGCGCATCACAGTAACCTAACTAGACTAACGCTCCAGTTAACTTTTCTTTACTCGGGAGCATTATTTTTTTCTGTTTTACAGTATTTCGGTCTAGGTCTAAGGCAAAAACCATAGCCGCAAAAAATTAGAAACCAAAACTGAAAATTTCGGTCTTCGAAATATTTACAATTTTCTTTCACCAAATTATTAAGCCCCAAAATACGCAACTTTGCCTACAATTAACCATCTTCGTATCTCTTACCGTTTCCAAGATCCCCTTGTACGCACACTAATTTGTAGCACCCTGTATATAAATCCATTCTTTCGCACGACTGTGCGTAAAGAATAAAAACGCATAACTGTGTGTTATGATGTCTAGCATAACAATAAAGTTAGCATTGAATCATTTAAATCATAACATTAGAAAACAAAAAAAAAATCAATTTGATATAATAAGAAAATTTGTTTAATTTCTATAACGATTTCATATATGTCTAAACCATTTTAAATTAAAAGTTTAAGTATCTCTTTTTATAAAAAGGAATACACTGAAGCTTTTTACTAATCAAACAGCATATAGGAGATTGAATCAAAACCAGCTGCCTTTTACCCACAAAATCTGTTATTCCACTCTAGTGCAAACACTTATAGTTATAGACATGACATTATACGTCAACTATAATACATTAAGGAAACTTGACAAAATAGAAGCACAACGAATGTCGAGCTACAATTTTAGGCTGATTCTCTATTTACTTTTATACTATGTCACCAAGTAAAAATTAAAAAACACTGGTTAATATAATATACACATGCTGCTTGATAGTAGTTAGAATAACCTCATATCCTACAGAGAGTGATTCAAAAGTACTTTGACAAACTTCGGCACATGATTGCTGATATTATTTTAAGGGGAATAGTTTTGTCTGTTTAAAGGTTGGAGACAATGACGTTTCTTGAACGGCAGTAGAGTTTTGGACTTGCTTTGTCTTTATTTGTTTCGAATCACTACGTTTAAACTGGTAAGTATATCTAGTCGTCTTCAGGTGAATACTGTAATGTATTTAATTCAGTATTCACCTAAAGAGGATTGGAGATGCTTACCAGATGATGATTACAAGATGCTTTCAACTGGTAAGCATTTCTAGTCGTCTTCAGGTGAATACTGTAATGTATTCAGTTCAGTATTCACCTAAAGACGACTGGAGACACTTACGAGTTGAAACATAGTGATTTAAAACAAATAAAGACAATGCAAGTAAACTCTACTGCCGTTCGGGAACAGTTTTACTGAATTATGTTCTTTAAGAGTTTCGTTTCAGAAATACACAGTGTCCAAAATGTAAAAAGGTAGTAATTTTTAAATTATTAATAAAAGATTAGATCAGGAGTAGAGTGTGTTTGGTGAATTAAACAAGAGATTAAGGTACTCGGGGTAAAATAATGAGTTGTTTAACTAATATTTTTGTTCTAAATTTAATCAATCTCTGGAGATACCATCAGTTGTCAAACGTTGCAGATAAGAAAATATATTTTTTTTCAAAACCCTCTAAAAACTGCGAGTTCATAGTTTAGAAATTACCAAAAGTTTTCTAAGGAGTATGAAATAAAAGTGTACCACTTATTTCCAAAGACGAGCATAAGCAACTAGTCGACTAATGGTTTTAAAATTGTAAATTTTAATTTTAGAACAGAAGTATAGTTAAAAATCCGAATTTTTATGCCTCGATGGCATAGATTGCTCTTAAATATAACTAAGTTAAAAGTATAATACATTCTAAGAGACAATCAGGGACCTTGGTACAAAATTATTCTCATAATTTTTATGAAAATTATGTTACGCTACTGATTTTTTTTTATTTTTCCAAAAGATATTTGATCTTAATTTTTACTATTACCAAATGAATAATTATTAACTTATGATACACCATCAGAAAGAAAATTAAATGAAGAATTTTATTATAATGATACAAATATATGTTGCTATTTGAAAAAATCGAGAAATCGCTGAGGTTCTAAATAAAATAGTCCTAAATACATTTTTATCGGACAAGTTGTTTTCATATTATAAAGTCGATTGAAATGAACCATTTTAACGGTTTCATAGCCACCTATCTTATTTAACCGAATTGAAAGGGTTTTAAAGGTTTGAATTGGCCGAAAATAGAATTTTCACAATTATCAACTCTAAAGATTTTAAATTTTTACTATGAGAGTTACAGAAATAAAATGTGGGTATTACCATTTTATGTCACCCAAACCGGGTGACCACTACCCAGATTGTCACGTCCTTATAAAATAAAACAATTTTATAAAATTTTGGTGGGTTATATGGTTACACTGTGCGCACCTTTTCAGTATTCTAATATGTGACTGTCACTGTCGGTTGAACCGGAAGTGCGCAAACTTTGTTATTTTCAACAGAACACCCTGTATATTTAAAAAAAATATGCATTACTTTCCCCGGAAATTGATATTCAAATACAAGTTTGTTTAATAATTTTAATGACACAACGCCTTTTGAATCTAATTTTCAATATTATCCTACTTTTCCAAATATTTTTGCCTGAAAAAACAAATAAAGTAAATATGCCTTACCTAGACGAATACAGTACTCTACCATCATGGTACAGTCTAACAAACTGATTGGGGGTGGTTATGGTATGAAGATACGACTGCTTCCCGTTATAAAAATAAGTATCAGGTTTCCATATTCTTTCCAGCATCGTTATACTTAATGCCAGAGTATCGTTATCATGTCCGGAAAAGGACAATCTTCGATCTATCCAGGATTGCCGAAAGTAGCAGTCCATTGAGTAGGTCTGAAACGAAATTTAATTGGGATCGGATGATGCGTTACTGATTTTACTTTTTATGATTACGAAGCGTTTTGTCCACAAAGTTTGAATAAAATGTTCATTATACAGTGTTTGTATAATAATTAATTATGAATAATATCTTTCTTATAGCCGTTTTTTATATGTTATCATAGATGACGTTATTTCTTTCCAAATTCGAAATTTCGTTCTTTAAATACCACCAAGTTAATATTTTTAAGCACATACCTGGAATTTTTATTTTTGATTAAATTCGTTCCAGGATGTCGGTTCTGGTATACTTCTGTTAGCGTCAGCAGTTCAAATCCGGTGAGTTTGGTAAACTTTATTTTTCCTTAAAAATTATGACTTTCTTTTCAGAAAAAAAGTTCTCTGTGGTTCATAGGCGTGTCCAAATAGCGGGGTTGAAGAATTCAAGCGTGGCAATTCGCTGGTCGAGTGTTATAATGTTCTATCAGTATATTTTACACTTTGCCATAAAATTTTAAAAAATTGGTCACCGTATTTTGTTTCTAAAATACAATGAGTCTGTCAGTGATTAATTTTTATATGAATTACTACCTAATAAAGATATTTTTACGTAATTTATAATTTTTTATTTCTCAACATAAATAATAATGAGTATTATACAAAATCTAAAAGTGCTAATGGAACAAAATGGCTCCCAAGAAATTTTTTTTTGAATTAAAATTTAACAATATTGTTCTAGCTGCCAAGAATGCTGGAAAATATTCCCATTATTTCGATGGCCCACGTGATGTCGATGGTCCTCGTGATGTCAATGGCCCACGTGATGTCAATGGTCCACGTAATGTCGATGGTATAATTTGAGTGTCAAAATTTTCGTTTGTGGGTGCATTTTTTTCTTTAAATAATGCGGATGCAAAAATCTTAGCATCATTGTATTGCTTAAAAAGGTAGATATTAACTGGGAGTCTACTTGCGGCATAAACTTAAAAAGCTTCTTTAAATGGATAATTTTATCGAAAGGTAACAATGATTCTTTGGGAGAACTGCACACCTTTACAGATGGAAGAGTTGCTAAGGTAGAAGTTCCAGAATGTCCTCTCTTTTCTCGTAGTGTGGTTTTAAACACGAAGTGACAGTTAGCTCTGTTAGTATTATAATGTTCCAACAAGAAACCTTCCTTCCTATTGGCTGAAGCTGATAGAACATTATAATATTATAATATATAACAGCAAAAGTCTATTCGTATAGAACAATATGCCTCCGAAAAACTATATTTTGTATTTAACTCGTTTCCCGCAAAAGTGCTGATAGAACATTATACCACTCAACTAGCGGATTGTGGCACGTCGATATAGAGTAACCGATTTTGTTAATCGACAAAAAACTACTTTAATCAGTGTCAAACTATTCGTAACATTGGCATTGCCCAAATTGCGTAATATTTAAATATTGTTAGTGATTGAGTTTTTAAGTAAATAACTTTTGGTAAGTATCTTTTCTTCATTACAAAAAGTAACAAATAAAAAATTTGTTATTATAAAAATGTTTTTAAATTTTATATCAAACCCTTCCTTACTGAAATATGCTCGTGTTTATTAAAAAAAATTAAAACTTGACAAAATTAAAGGAGAATGAGCGAGGGAGGCCAAAAGTAAAAAGCAGTGGTTTAGTTAAAAAATTCAAGATCCGGGGCTGGAGTTAAACTGACACGACCTTAGAGACGTTATACTCGACAACGAATTACTTAAACTTTTGCCCGGTTTCAATACACCGTAACTTTTTCAATTTCGAACTGATTGTACTACACTTTTCGTCATTGAATAGGCAATTTCGTTTCAGATGTATGTAGAAAATTTAAATAAAAGTTATAGCACTATATGCGTTATATCTGATAAAGGATTCTGGAAGAATCGGATAGTTCAAATGCGTATTATTAAATTGCTGTCTATGACAGGGAGGAACATACACAGTATTCAGAAATGATGGAGTAGGGCCAGTAGACATACGTTTTTATTTTACGTTCTGATTTTTATTCGATTGGAAGTAGTTTTAAGATCCAATCATCTATTGGATTGTTTATTATCAGTGGACACACTGTAGAAATAGGTGCCAATAGAGAGAGTACATTTCAACTGTAAAACTTCTCTTACAAATGATTTCGAAAGAAACGCATCCGCCGTCCTTGTCTAAAGTGACTTAAAATAAAAGGTTCTCGTCATTTACCCTCTTATGAAAAGTATTAAAAAAAAAGTTGTCGCAAGCGCAACAAAAAATTTTAGTTTTGGTTTCACATACAAATCACCACCTACTTGAACTAACCAACAACAGTCTCATTATCATTTATGTCGACCTCTAGCGAAAGTAATTCCGTGACGGTGGAATGTTTGGTAGAGTAACAGCCACAAATATACCATTCTTGTTTACATTTCTATCTTCTGTATACAAATTCCAGCAAAATATACCGCCTCGGTAAAAAATTATCCAAGAATCTATAGTAGACTCGACACTATTATTCAGACTAACAGTTTTATAAAGGAATGACAGTAATAATGATCGTGTAAGGGCAAAAAGACTGATGCGAGAATGATGAAAGATCATGCAGAACTGTCAGTCCGTCTGATTGTCTAGGGTCTGCTATAGATATGGGCAGAGCACGGCCGTATAGGAGCTTCGGCTACTAGCGACTGAAATACTGTTGATAGTCGACTTTTGCATTCATTAAGTCAATGAGACACGGAAAATAGGCTTTGAAGGCCAATAGAATATATATAAGAATAAATTAGATACGGCTTTATTGTAGTCCACATTGACTGTTATTATTTACAGATAAGTAAATTTTTTAATTCATAATGGAACATTTTATGTTTTTAAAGGTTAGTTTTATTGAACGGCAGTTTAGGGTTAGTTTTATTATTTTGATAAAAGTGGTAATTTGTTCATTTCTGTATGAGAGGAAGAAATGGACGAGTGTCTCAGTTATTTCAACTGGAATTACATTTTCATACCAATTAAATTAATTTTCATGTCCAACGTCTAAAGTTTCCAACACAATTTTAATAAAACACAAAATGTATATTTTTGAAAGTCATAATATCGTACTTACAGAGGCGTGCATACAATATTGGCAAAAAAGCATTGCCTACCCTGGGAACAATAAAACAAACTCCAACCAAAATTATTTCTTTATATTTAATTTCTTATCCGTGTAATATCCGGCAATATTTCTGTGTATGTAGAGGACCAGGACCGAAAAGTTAATCGTATAACATTGAAGATCATTTCTACGAACGCATTCGTTGTCAATTAATCGTAAATTCGATCGCTGTATAAGCATCCCGTATAACAGTTTGAAAAGCAGAGATTTTACATTATATTAACGGCTTATGGGAAAGCAAAAGCACTGCTTTTATACGAGTGGAAGCGAAAGAGAGAGCTGGTAGGTAGTGGGCTAGAAAGAGAACAAGTACACGTGACTCGCACCTGAGCCTCCGTCAGCCACCCGCCCGCTCTTGTAAAATGCATTGGTGCCAATTTTGTCGTAGTTTCAAAAAATACTACGTGTTCTCGATATAAAACATGTCCCAATATATTTCAATAATTAGGTTAGTTAAGATCTTAATTTGTAACGTAAAATAAGAAGTACTTTTGTGATGATTTAGGATAATTTTTGCTAATAAGTATCTTAAATTATAATCTTCATATTAATTGACTTGGGGTTCAATCAAGTGGATGTTAGATTAAAAATCTGAATATAAAACGAATGTGGATTAAATTTATTCATAATAATACATATTAGTGTTTTCGCCCAGTGTTTGCTTTTGCTATAAACGTCGCGCGTCGCCGTCGGTTGTCGAGAAAAAAATGGAAAAGTGAACATGTCCACGTACATGTAATTGAGGTAATGGCGATGTCAACTGTCTTTTTTAAAGTCAATTATTTGGAAATGAAATGTTTGCCTACCCTGTTTAAACGCCACTGCGTATTTGACAGTACGTTGCTATGGAAGAAAGAAAATATAAGCATGTCCAAGCCTACTAATTATTACTTATCTATGAGTTTGCTTCATTTTCTCAAATGAAAAACGGAAATAAAAAAAGGGGTCGGAAAAGTACTGTACCGTTTCCACTTTCATTACTTTCCGGTCTAAACCGACAGAGTGATATTTTCCGGTAAAAAATTATCTAGAAAGTATTTGCTTTCCGGTCGTTTGAAAATAAAATATATTTAATATTAATTTACTGAATACATCTCTGTGTAATATCAATAGGTGGTATTATCGCTTAATTTTTTCACGCAAGACGGAAATATAAACAACAATGTTATATTTGTAGCTCTTACTGTAACCGCGAGCATGCTCGCATATCGAATTGATAACAAATTAACGCGAGCAAAGCCGCATGTAAGCTAGTTAATATTTGTGTCTTACCATGTCCATTTCTGAAATGGGTCCCATACTCCTTACCATTATATCAACTTCTACTATTGCAGGTGGACCTGTAAAATAAAAAAAATGTTTTAATTAAAAAGTTAAAATAATTACATTCAATGTTTTAGCATTAAAACTACTTCGAAAATTTTATAATTTTCAGTTCGCTTCTAGCAGTTTAACCATTGAAAACTAATTCTAATACATAATTGACTAAATGAACATACCATGTAATCTTACCTCCGAAATCTGGCCTCACACTGTTGTCATATCCTCTTAAAAGACTATCCAGAAGTATGGAAATATTTTGGTGGTTGTTCTTTTGCGGCAACCGAGGCATTTTGGTCAAGGAAACCATTAAACTTGATTTTAAATTTACCAGAAATAGGGAGAGGCTCAGTAGAGATGTTGGCTGCATCATGAAGGATTCTGAAAAGAAACGTTTTCGTTTATTTGGATTGTTTAAAATTAATAACCTACTTGCATTGTTTAACTATCAATCTAAAATTCTAATGGACTTATTTTGATAAAGACAGTGTTGCTCATATCGTATTAAATTACTAATTTTGCTTACAAAAATAAAAATAACCAACTTTTTAACTTGTTTGTAATATGTAATAGCAGGTTGAAGGCAATGACGTTTCTTGAACAGATGTAAAGTTTTGGACTTACATTGTCTTTATTTATTTTGAATCACAACGTTTCAACCAGTAAGCATCTCCAGTTGTCATCATTTGAATACAGTATATCATCTTCAGGCAAATACTGTATTCACCTGAAGACGACTGGAGATACTTTTACCAGCTGAATTTAAACCGAAAAGTTGTGATTCAAAACGAATAAAGACAATGTAAGTCTAAAACTCTACTGCCGTTCATGTAATAGTCAGGCGCGTAACTACAGGGGGCTTAGGCATAGGTGTACTAGACGTAGTTAGACGGTCAACACTGGGGGTGCTAAAGTAAAAATAGGTTAGTTCTAAAATTAGCTTATGACCCATATATTGTAAATGTAAATTTTTTTTGGGGGCGCTAATTTAGATTTCGGGGATGCTTAGCATCCCCAAGTACCCCCCTAACTACGCCTATGGGCCTAGGGAACCCCCCCAGACGTGGCTAAGCCCCCCCCCAGAAAAAAAAGGCTGACTTTGTAAGCTCGCTACTCGCCCCGCAAATATTGCATCAATTTTTACATAACAATGTCATTTATTATATAACTAATCTAAAATTTTGACGTATTGCGTTTGCTTTAACATATTTTGCTGCAAGGCTAGCTACCAAACAGACAATAATAAAATTATAATAAATATATTTTGGTTGTCAGCATCAAATTTATTTGTTAATTTTACTCGTTGAACTTTGGGCATGTTTATTCAACGATGTACGAAATAATCTTGCCAAATATCACTCGACCATAATTTTTTTAGTGGTAAAATTTTCCATTCTTCATTCAAACTTTTTTGGCAATACTCGTTGAACTTTCGGCTTGTTTATTTAAAAATTAAATACCTCGAGCTTCGCTCTCGGGATCTTATACACATGTCCAAATTCAACTCGAAAAATTTTCAAAAAAAGTTTCCGTGACAGCTGAAAAATATAACCGATTAAAAAACAAGGTCTTGTGATATTACTGTTGATTATTGACCAAATTTGTTAAAATTTGGGCGTGGTCCAAAAAAAATGTCCACCAACCCGCATTTATACGAGCCGCCACAACAAGTCACAATAACAGGCCCACCCTAGGCCACCCCCAGGTCACGCCACTGGTAATAGTTGGTTGCATTAGAATTGCAGGAAAAAAATTTTGAGGATAACTTGTAGTGTCAGTATTTTGATTTTTGGTTATCGAATTTACCAGAACTGATCGGTGATCGGTGAGATAGTTTCTTAGTTATATTAAAGTTCTTAAAACAATAAAATACCTATAAGAACAGGCTTTATTGCTATATAATGTGTAGCTATACAGGGTGTCTAAAAGGGACCGTCCATTGGGAAGTAATGCGATTTGAATTCTGCAAATTTAAATAAACGGGTTTTCGGAAATGCTCTCTCGAGATGAAATAACTGAGGCCTTATGCAATTTCCGACTATACCGGATGTTGCCTCAAACTTATTTATTTTATATAAAACACCTTGTTTACTATTTTTTTATGTAATCCCTATACAATTCCACGTATATTGTGTACAAAATGTCATATGTCTAAATTAAGTTGTTTTTGAGATATGGACGTTTAAAATATGGCATTTCTAGACTTTGGCAGGCTGTAGCATTGGAACGGCAAATCTTAGAGAAAAATGGTTTTCACCTTTCTATCTTAGTTCCTCTATTCTATATCAAACTTTCGGTTTACCATGTTATACCAAAAAAATTATTTTACAGTTCAACATGTTAAACCAGAATTTATAATTTTTAGATAGAGAATAAAAAACTAAGAGACGGAGGTAAAAGCCCCTTTTCTCTAAGATGCGCCGTTTTAATACCACTGCCTGTCAAAGTCTAAAAATGCCAGATTTCAAAAGCCAATATCTCAAAAACAATTGAATCTAAATAGGTATAGGATTTTTTATAAAAAGTTTATGTGGAATTTTATTAGAAATTATAAAATAATTATAAAGAAAAGAAGCTTAGCGGCAAGCGGACAGAGTAGTGTGTCTATCTTTTGTATTAAAGTACACAGGGACGCCAAAGGTAATGGAATCCCTGGGGCACAGGTAGACAATGACAGGCTGTTTCGTTCTTGTTAGAACTCATCAGAAAGCCATAACCCGTAAGCGACCCCCAGTACAGCGAGCTTGTTCTTTAAAGGCGTTTTTAAGAAATAAAAACGCGATGAAAACCCAGTAACGCCATCAGAAGGAATCAACTCAATGCAAAAGATAGCCATCTAACGTGAAAACGTAGAAATATAAATATATCTAAAATAATATTTTATTTAGAGTGTTCCATTTAAAATAAGTAAGTTTGAGATAACCTCCAGTATAACCAGAAGTTGCATAAGATCGCCGTTATTTCATTTGGAGAGAGCGTCTCCGAAAACCGAATTACTTCGAAAAATATTCCAATGGACGATGAAACACTCTGTATATTCTGTGCTAAAGGTTTAGACATGACGCAAAAACTTTTGTTAACTTATTAAATGAAGCATTAATATACCGTTCAAAATATAACCGTAGAATAACTAAAGAATTATTCCATTAAAATAAATAACTATTCCTGCTTCTGATTGCTGGATAATTTGTTAAATTCAATTTGCAAGCGTTACTGGTTTTTTAAAACCTAAAGCTCTTATTGATATTCAATCACACAAACTCTATTTCCTTTTAGGGATACTATAATCCAAATTGGATGTTTTTATGACCAGTCATAAAAGTTAGTAAAAATGTAACATCTGGACTGAGCAGATTTTATTTAAAAATTAATTGGATAAATGTTTACATTCAAATTTTGTTGGTTAGGGGATACTTTTTGGTGTTAAATCTGGGTGTTTTTGTGATTCTATCAGAAAAGAAACTTTATGACATATTATAAGATCATGTCACCAGGGAACTTTTTGCCGTCCCGATGGTCACAGACCGTAGTGTGGGAGGCCTGAGCCCGCCATCGTCGCGGCTCCTCCCGCCCAACGTCAACGTCTGGTCGGTGCGGAACAATGAGAACTAGTGGTGGAGAACTATCAATAGTGGGTAAGGTTCGATACATCGATAGTCAAAGCGAAAATCTATCGATAGTACTTTCGATAGTTATTAGTCCCATAAAAAGGCATTTTAGAAGAAAAAACTTCTCGGTCTGTGACTTTTACTATCGATAGTACGATAGCATTACTTTTTATAACACTATCGATAGTTCTCCATCAACTCCAGAACTATCTGACTTTTGACTACGGCGACGGTACGGCGATTTGGGTAGTCACTACCAGACAATAGATCACCCCAAACAGCACACAATGTCTAATGGAATTCCATAAAAGGATATTCAACTTCTGTCATTTTTATGCTCTCTTTCATTATATTGCTCTCTTACATTATATTAAGTTATGAGTAAATCGCCTTTAGATCGAACTTTGCTGCCAATTTCACATTTTAAACTTTTTATCGATTTAAACTTAGGCTATCATATCATAAGGAACTACAGAGTGTGTGGGTTTTTATTGCATAAATCGTTCAATTGGTTATTCAGAATGAAAAAAACCGCAGAGTGCTATTAAATTAGAGGAGGGAAACTTCAGATAGGGGGGAAAATGCAACCCTTACGGTTTTTAAGTATATCTCGAAAAACGAAGCAAAATTTGTGGGTATTTTATAGAAAAAATTTTGAAGAGAATTAGATTTTCAACACAGACAGAACAAACCCGAACAACCCCGAAATGGCGTAATTAAAAAATTTACAAGTCTATTCAGTTCAAATTATATTAAAACCAATTTAACAAAAAAGTGCAACAAATTAAATACCTTTTTTTTTTTACTTTTATGCCAATAACTTTTTTTTTTGAGCAGAGAAGAAGTATAGGCACTAGTTCATAGAAAAGACAGAATATTAAATTTCCTACAGAATGACGTTTTAAAAAAAACTTTTGATGAAGTTTCAGTGAAATATAAGAGAACTTTGTCATATTTTTTGGTTTTTATTTAATTCATAGCAATATCATTTTGTTACTTAGTTTTGAATGTATGCAATTGAATTTTATTTAATAAAGACATGTTAAATTCATTGATCAACAATAAATAAATGTTATATGCATGTATGAACGTATATAGTTTTTATTTGTCTGTTTGAAGGTTGGAGACAATGATGTTTCTTGAATGATAAAATAGTTTTGGACTTGCATTGTCTTTAATTTGTTTTACATCACAACGTTTCAACTGGTAAGTATCTCCAGTCGTCTTCAGGTGAATACTAAATAAGTAAAGTAACTACAGCTCTATTTATACTAGCTAGATGTACTGGAGCATGACTGAGATGGGTGCGGTCATGCGTTTAATTCTTGTGCGGTATTTTAAGTTTACATCTACTTAACAAAGGTTTCCAGATATTTCTTATATCTAGTGAGGGCTTACTAAAACAATCTGGGTTCTGGTATATGATAGCAGCTTCCTTGAACTTCCTCTTCCTCCAATGTGGTTCTTTGTGCAGGATTCGAGCTTCTGTCCACTTAATGTGATGACCGTGTGTCCAGGCATGGTCAGCTGCCCCTGATTTTTCGGTTTCTCCTTTAAGCGTGTTGTTTCTGTGTTCCTTGACCCTAGTTTCAAGTGGCCTTAGAGTCTCACCAATGTAGGATCTGCCACATTCGCAGGGAATCTGATAGACACAGTTTTCCTATCTTTTTGACTTGTTGGTTTCGTCTTCGTCAGGTGGCTTCTTAAAGTGTCTTTTGAGCTAAATACCGTATTAATGTTGTATCGCTGTCCTAGTCTTCTAATTCTCTCAGATACTCTTTTGACATACGGAATGTTAAGTGTTGATTGTGACTCTACTGGCTTCTTTTGTGTATTTGACCGATTCTTGCGATTTTCCATTAGTTTATCAACTAGATGCCCGGGGTAGCCATTTTTGTTGAGGTCGGTCTTGATGTAGTTAGTTTCCTGTTTGAGGGCTTCATTTGAATTACAGATGGTAATTGCTCTATCCACAAGCGTTCTTACTATGCCATGTTTTGTGCTATTTGAGTGATTTGAGGTGTAATTCAAATATTGACCTGTATGCGTGGGTTTTCTGTACACTGAAGTATGGATGGTGTTGCCATTTTTCTTTACGTTTACATCCAGGAAAGGTAATTGACTATTTTCTTCTCTCTCCATGGTAAATTTGATTGTCGGCGCCAGGCTGTTAATGTGGTATAGGAATTCCTTGAGTTCGTCATCGTTTCCATTCCAAATAATGAAGGTGTCGTCCACATATCTCAGCCATGTTTTTGGTTTCTTTTTTGCTTGTTTTATTGCTTCGGATTCAAACCATTCCATGTAAATGTTGGCGATTATTGGTGAGAGAGATGAGCCCATCGGTAGTCCGTCCACTTGGCTGAAAAACCTATCTTTTTCCTGAAAGTAAGAATTATTCAGGCAACATTCTAATAGTTCCATGATGGCCTTGATAGGTAGCAGTGTTCTTTCTTGTAGTGTCTGGTCTTCCTCAAATCTGCTTTTAATAACCTTTAGTGCATCTTTTACAGGGACGTTAGTGTAGAGACTTTCGACGTCAAAACTGACAAGTTGATCTTCTGGTTGTACTTTCATCCCGCCAATAAGTTGTACGAAGTGTTGAGAATTTTTCACAAATGATGTGCTATTTCCTTGGAGTGGTTGAAGTAGAACTTGCGAAATTCTTACTACCCCTACTCGCTCTTTATTTATCTAAAATATAATAAGTATTTGAAAAAATACATTTATAATTAATTAACGTAATTTAAAATTTATTTACCCATTAAAGTAAATCGTGAGATATGTATCTTATCACATATTATGCAACACCGAACTCATAAAATATTATAATAGTATTTTATTTGTAAGTCACCTCCCGCACAAACAAGTTTCGATTTGTCTTGATGATACGATCCCAAACAGTTTGGAGCTAAGAGCTCTGTACACGTCAGTATTTTTTTCCACAGTATATTGTTTCTACATATAGGAAACGTTGTTTTACGTACCGGGTGATCCATTATAAATGTACACGTCACCCCCCATTAACTCTTTTATTTCAGTATTTAGAAAAAAGTATTAAATTTAAAAATTGTATAGGATATTTTCTAAAGAATTTTCTACGCCTATTAAAATTTATAAAGGGTGTCCCAAATAAGTGTGTTGAATATAAGTTTTGATTTGTAAAATAGGACACCCTGTATATATACCATTATGAGGGAGTCATTAAAATGCTGATTTTAAAAATATATGACAAAATATGCTTAATATTTGACTCCTTCATAATGGTATATATACAGGATGTCCTATTTAACAAATCAAAACTTTAATTCAACACACTTATTTGGGACACCCCTTATAAATTTTAATAGGCGTAGAAATTTTTTTAGAAAATATACTATACAATGTTTAAATTTAATAGTTTATACAAGTTATGAACAGGTTGATTATTACTTTTAAATTGAAGTTTGCTGTGAATCCCTCATTATAAGTCGACCATTTCTGACATTTCTACCATTTTAAAATTATTCTTTGGTTTATAGGTTTAAACTTAGGTTTAAGACAACTTTATAAAACTGAGCTTTATATACATAATTTTTGCAAAGTGAACTACCTTTACTGTAATACACTGCAAATTTTTAATGATACTCATTTTTTGCAAGGTAATGTCAAAGAATATAAAATACAATTTGTATTTCTTGTTAAAATGTTTCTTTTTACATAATACTAACAAGGATATTACCCGCCTACGACCAAACTTATGCGACATGAGTTTATGTGGTTTTATTTATTCATGTAAATACAACTAAATGCAACTACTATAATTGGCAAAATTTCTCTATAAGTCACTTAATTATTCCGACAAAATATGTTCTCCAACATTATGGTTTTGTTGAGCAATTAAACCTTGCAATCTCATTCATTACCTTCCATGTTTAAATTGGTATCTTCAGTGGCGTGTTCCAGCAATATCTGATTATACTGATATAGTAGAACTATTAAATTGATCAGCAAGTTTATAAATTATTTCATTTAGAACATACGAACCATTAATAGTCAACATCTTCGATTTAATTTCGGTACAAAACAATATTTTTCTAATTAATTATAGCTGATAATGCTTTTGCTAATATCATTAAAAATAATTGCAGGACGCCACTGAAAATATTTTTGAAAATTATAGTAAAGCTTAGCACAAGACACTACTATGCTATGCATTAGTGTTGGGATCTATTATAGTAGAGTAAAGTCGCCAAAACCGTACCGTTGCCTAAATCGTACTATTACAAGTTTTCAAATTAGACGATAAATTATACGACATCTATCGGATATTGTTGTAGTGTCTAACTAGTGCCAGTTGCATAGTATAATCGTTTTGCACCGGTTGTGTTTCGCTAAGCGGGAAAAGCAAGTTAAAAGAATTCGGCTATTTTCATCTTAATTTTGTTGATTTTTTGCATGGCTATATCTCATTGGTAAGTAATATTTATATAGATATTTTTTTTAGTATAATAGCCTGGGAAATTCTTGTAATTTTGCAAAAATTGAATTTAATTTTAGATCTCAATTGGGGTTAGAATTGTGTTATTTATTATTTTGATTGACAGTTTCCTAAATCGTACCACACACGTACATGAAAGTGTTCCAACGTGACACGTCTTAATAAGGACCATGTGTGCGACTTTTGTTTGTTGGTACATTTAAAATTATTTTCAAACGTGTGGTAGATCTTTTATTGTTTTTTTTTGTAAAGTACCTACTTAATATTAACGATAATTTTGTGTAATTTGTTTTATTAACAACAAAGTGTACTCATTTTTATTTAATATACCGCAAAATAATACTGTGGTACGATTTAGGAACCCACTAGTACAAATTAGGTAAACAGTTTCTTAAATCGTACCATTTGCTATTACTTACAAAAACAGCTGTTTTTTTAAAATTAAATAAAAAATAATATTTTAAAAATTGCAGTTAGGTGTCCAATAGACCGATCTATTGTTTTAAACCAAAAAATATATATTTTATTTACCAGTTTATAAGAAAAAAAATTAAAACCAAAAAGTGGCACTATTTAGGCAACCTTACAATTACAACTAATTCATACTTTTAAAAGCTTTTTTATAGTCAGTATTATTTCTTTTTAATGGTTTCTAATTATCATTAACAATTTTTTAAATTTCTCTTACTTTACCCCTTATCTTCAATTCTTTATTGTTTCGACAAAAATAACGCTCCAAAATTGTTTAATTTGGTGAGAATTGGTTTGGATAAAATATTATGCAATCCTTCCTTACACTCAGCCATTTTCTTTTTGAATTTACTGGTCAAATTTAACTTTTTTGATTCTAATGAGCATAAAAATTACCCAATATTTTTAACAAAAATATAATTTTGTACCTTCTGACCCCACCTTTAACTTAAAATAAAATAAAAGGTAATTAAAACTCTTATGTTGGGTTCAACAAAGAGTTTTAACCCTAATTAACTAACCAGCAAGTTTGACTATGACATAAATGACACTGGCTGGCATTATTTATTCATAATCAAAGGTTCCTGAGTAGCAAATTAAAAAATAACGTAACCGGGCCAGTATCAGGCGCGGATTCAGGGGGGGGGGCGAAGGCAGGTTCGCCTGAGTCTCACAAAATGGGTGTTTTTTATTTTAAGCTTTTTACTTTAAGCCTTGGAAATTGTAGGTCGTGTGAAGGGTCAGAATTTTTTTTAGAAGTCTTTTTTGAAAGTATGAAGATTTTTAGAGCCGGCATACGCTCTTTTTTTTTAGAAGGCATTTTTTTAGTTGCCCCCCCCCCCCTCCTCAACAAAATTCTGGATTCGCCACTAGCCAGTATGATACATTTGCAGAAATAATTTTCTCACAATCATACTGGCCCGGTTACATTAATTATTAATTTATTAAGCAGGCAGATTGTGAGTAAATAATGCCTGTCAATGTCAATTATATCACAGTCAAACTTGCCGGTTAGTTGAAGTTAATTGTGGTGAAAAATCTTTAATCAACCCACCATTAATGTCATTTATTAAATATAAAATAGGTGCAATTCGATAGAATAATTTTCACCTTCTAACGAAAATTTGGAGATAGCTTGGTTTTTACTTAGCTAATTATGGCAAATATTTTGTACATCTAATAAAGTAGCTTTTGTTTCATTTTTAAGTATTTTCTATTTACATTATATTCCTAATTAATTCTAAAATTAGTTTCCCTAATTATTTTTAAGAATAAATCCATCAAACTCCACATTTCTGAATTTGTTGGAAAATTCGATTCAATAAAAATATATAGGACGATTAATTTAAAATAAAAAAGTTAGTATTTCTGTGACTCACCCTGTACAATTGCAAAAAAAGGTTCGTCCCTTCTGTGTGCCGTTTAAATTATATTGCCAATGTTCAGAAAGAGCCAATTTCCTAAAAAATATATTCAGTAGTTTTTGAAATACTTCAGACTTCTTTGATATCCTGTACACAGCTAACTCACACATTCTAGATTTTAATTTTATAAAATCCATTTACACACCTCGTAGTATCGCACCATTTAACTATTTACCACTTAAATACGTTTTCGTTTCAATTGCATTCTAATAAAAACAATCCCGAAGCGTCCGGTATTGACACATGATTACACCTTTAGGCGAATACGAGTCTGCTTCATCACATTCGAAACTGACTAACTGACCTGTTCGGATAACATAAAAGTATATTTTTTAACAATTACCAGACATAATTTTTTTATTTGAAAAAATTATAAATGTTTGTTTCTGTACTTCTATACCTTTGAAGGGCAAGACATATTATTGTAGTGCCTTTTTATAGCGTATCCACTAAACGAAGAGGAAAGTCTCCTGGATTTACTATTTAAAATATAATCATTTCTCAACCAATTACAAACAATTATTTTTATAAAAAAATTCTAGTGACTACTTCTACTAAACCAGAAATGTCTTTGTCCGTGTTTCATGCACAATTTTTTTAAAGATTCTCTACACAGCTACGATATTTTAGTTAAGTAATCCATCCTTAGGGATGCCAGATCAGCACCGACAATATACTTAATAGTTTTATTATTTTTTAATTTTTTACCATTTAATAATACAACTTCTAAATAAATATGACGTAGGTTCGGTGGTACAATTACGGCTTAAGCTTAGTTGAACGTTGAACCAAGCTTTAAAGTTCTGTTGAGCTTGAACAAATGAAGTTAGGCTTGGTGCTGAACTAAACTTAAGGCGTATTTGTACAACCGGATCTTAATGCACCTCAATGATATACCTACCTTTAAAGCCTTAAAATAATATTTATTTCGAAATATAATACAATGAAAAGCTTTGGAAATGTAACAAAATATGGCTGCATCAAGATCTCCGTAATTACGCTGCAAATAAAGAGGTTCCAGAAATGAAAAATAGCATCATTAGTAGTTTTTGAAATGGATATTGATTTCATTTTCTATACTTGTACTACAAACTCCAGAGTTTTCGTCATGAGCTTCCTCTCAAAATGATTCCCGTAATAAATCCCTTAATTTTTGTTATACAATACAATCATGGGCGCCGGAAGGGTCCAATATAGTGGAAAAAACTTCTTTCTGCTGAAGCTGTAGTTACTGGGAGGATGATTTGTTATTTTATTTGGCGCGTTATTAATAGTGTTGCCGTCAAAGATTG
This sequence comes from Polydrusus cervinus, assembly GCA_935413205.1. Lineage (NCBI taxonomy): Eukaryota > Metazoa > Arthropoda > Insecta > Coleoptera > Curculionidae > Polydrusus > Polydrusus cervinus. The sequence continues at coordinate 54,585,136 of OW284514.1, forward strand.
TTTATGTTGCCCAATTATATTTTATAACTTCTTTTTTGGGGGGGGGGGTCTGTCCTTTGCCCTGCTTTGCCCCCCCCCCCCTCCCTTCCGGCGACCATGAGTACAATATATTAATTTGAGTTCTCGTATGTATTGCATTATCAGTATCCTAATAGCTTTAGTTTTATTTAAACTCGCTTAAAAGGAAAAATCTATCTTTTTCTGTAAAATATTGCTGTGCGGTTGAATCGCACGTTGAAAGTAACATCGAATGACTATTATTCCACTAGGAACAACTACGCGTTGGCAGTCTGCCTGTTCTGTTTGTATCATCTCATCAGCATAAAAAAGGGGATCTTTTTATTTGAACGAAAAAAAATTGCAAAATATGTACTTATGTAAAAGTGTCCCACATATAAATATTGCAAAGTGTACCATATTTTCATGCGAAGGGAAACATATGTACGAATAATAAAATTTGTGTGTGATTTGTTACATGAAACCTGATATCGTAAAGTTTAATGCATGGAAAGTTTCCAAGAACTAACGCGAGGAAACACAAATGTTGGTATTTTGTTCTTTTCATACAGCGTTTTCAGATTATGCAACTTATTGGGTATCAGCGATGTAGACAACTGTACCGGGTGTACAACAAAGAAGGCATGCCCCGCCGGAATGGAAACTGTTACTAGTACAGCTTTCGGACATTTTTTTTATAAGAAATATGACCAACAGTAATAGTTGCTGGAACATTTTTAAGTTTTTCAGATGACCCCTAGAGGGCGTAATACTAATGCTCAACTAGGTATGCACCACAGGCGAAAAGGTTAGAAAAAATGTAATAAAATTAAGTAAAATGGAACTAAAATCGAAGTGGATATTTACACTGCAATGCTATTACTGTAATAAAAGAGTTAATAGAGGAGTATAGGGGGGAGGGGGATAAATATAATAAGAAATAAAAAAACGGCTCCACCGAAGCAACATACTGAATTTTACAATGCAAATGATGTAACATGGAGAACTGAGACTCAATTGCTTTTTTTTTTAAGTTTTTTTTTTAATATTAGTTTATTATACTCATAATAGTAGAATCTTGTTTTTTCTTTAGAAAGATTTATGGGATGTATCCCCACCAGGTAGGTGGGTATTGTATATGATTTTCGCAAAAGAACGATATAGGATTATGACAAAATTATAAGATTGTGGAAAATAAATATATTTATCATACAGGGAAGTTAAACTCGCAGTATTTTCCATATACCTGATTATGTAGTTTAATTGTGAGTATTACTTTCCACTTTGAGAAAATGAACTACTTCCATTAAAATATTATCATTATTTCATAAATATAGTATACGTGTATCTACTTCGTGTTGAATTTATTTGGTTATACTCAAATTTAGTTAAGAACACGACAAAAACTTGTAGCGGATTTAAAATACAAACATTAATTCACTATCTGCAAATCCGAACTTTAACTTTCAATCATAAAATAATTTAAAACATAAAAATTACGTCTCCTAAGCTATTTAGTATGTGCCCTAACTGTTTTTTAGGACACCTCCAGGTATTTCAGAAACTTTCTCGATATTGACAGTTCCTTGAGGACTAATTTTTGTTTATAAAATCCGTTTTGGTATGTCAAGCTTTTTTAAGTGTAGATGCATCCTGAAGGAAGAATTGTATCCCACCAAATACTGTATAAGCAATTTTGAGTGATTCCTTTCTTTCGTTGGATCCTAGCTCTACTGATGAACCGTGATATGGTGAAACGCGCCTATGGATGGATCTGACGAAATGAAAGGAAATTATTTATTTGATTTGATATTAGCTTTCGGTACTTAAACCGATACCTACTGGTCTGTGTATCTCTTTACACACAATTTTCTCTTAACATTTGCTTATTTCTTTAAATTTGTTAGATTTGCTGGTATATTTAAGAGTATCTAATAACGACACAGATGTCGCTTCGTGCAACATTTTGCTGGTGGGTCCCACCAAATAATGTATAAGCAGTTTCGAGTTATTCCTTTCTTTCGTCGGATCCTAGCTTTATTAATGAGCCATGATATGGCGAAACGCGTCTAGGGATGGATCTGACGAAATGAAAAGAACATATTTATTTGGTTTAAAAAATTAGTTAGTTTTTTTTACTTATAAAATTATTTAAAAACATCAGGCAAAGAAACTTAAAAGAATGAGAGGAAGAATAAAACTTTACATAAGCGCTATATATATTTAAGTGGTCTTTCACTTACAAAATCTTTTTACATAGTAATAGTAATCTTTTGAAACCAGACGAACAGACGGAGTAGTATAAAGTGTACTGTAGTTTAAAACATAATATTTTTTCAATATAAACGTCACAAAGATACACATTAAATTTATTAAAATTCATTATTACAAATGTTAATTAATTTAATACAAATTTAAATGATAATGGGCATCGTGATTATGTTGAAATATTTTCAATTTATGAATATTATCGGATTTTATTTAGAATATTTAAATCAAAAATTGAAATAATTTACATTGACGACCAAAATTTATTGTTCGCTTTATCAATTACTTTGGCTGCTGGGCAAAATCAGATCAAATTCCTTACACTGCGGCAAAAAAAAACTTAAAATGCAATAGAACTTTATTTAAGAGCATGGTTACATTTATACACCTTATTATGTAGCGATGTAATATGAACTTCAATAAAGATAAGTAGCGATTTTTTCAGTGTCGACTGGCTCACCACAAAACCCCCTGGAGATGCCATATTTGGGCTAAAAATAAAATAAAAATAGTGATCTAAACCATTTGACAAGTGACAGGTGATCTTGCTATATCCTAATTGACAGGTGACAGCCGCCATCTTTTCCTAAACATAGGATGACGTCATCCTAAACACGTGGCCTATAATAGATATTATTGCCCAAGTAGCTAACGCCCAAGTAGCTAATGCCTAGTAGCTAACGTCAAAGAATGTGAAGTTTGACATATGTCAGATAAAGTATGACATATGACAGATGGCAGATGACAGACGACAGATGACAGATGACGCACGCATGCGCACTACCGGCGCATGCGCAGAAGGGCCCGCCGGAATCTGGCGCAGAACATACCATCTATCCCTACTACTACTTAATAAGATTTTAAAAAATTTATATGTATATCTTTCATGGTTTACCTCTTAAAAAAAGTTTTTTTGAAACCATGAATTTATAGTCAGTGAATCTATAGTAGATTTGGCCCGAAAATAAGGGGCCCTGGTCTAAGTGACTATAACATATTTGCAGAAGGATGCAAAAGCCACGGTGGTAGCTCAGGGCTTAAATTACCTACATTCGATCGTAACTGACCAAGTTCCATCCTCGGCCAGGGCATACGCTTAATAAAAAAAGTATTACTGAGATTTTCGTAGGTTTAAGAAAGAGGGGAAGAGTGAATAATGCTGCACCATCTCCTACCCACCATATTGACGTCGGTAATTAGGCTGGATGAGATCGGATATCTTGTGGGGTGAGGGAAGAGCACACACTCCCCAATAGGTAGGTAGGTCATGCTAGAAATCGAGAGTTGATAGCTCTTGAAGGTCGTCGTATAACTGAGGATAGTGATTCGGAACGGTAAAGCTCTAGGTTCCCTCGGGAATGGCCCTGGCAGCGAACAAAGAGGTAAAAATCCAAAAGAAAAAATATCACCCACTAGTTTGCATTTAATATTAAAACTATAAATATGTTATGAAATGAAATCAATAATCGATTCCAATTAACGTTAAACAAATTTCAAGCAGTATTTATTTATAGCAGGACAATTATAAGATACTAAAAGGCTCCTCTGTTTACCCAGAGCCGCAATAAAAGGTAAATAATGGAATTGGTGATTGGTGAGCTCTAATTATTCCCGTTGGTATTTACCATGCTTTCCGTCGATGCAATTTATGCTTGGTCATAGAAAATATCCTGAAAGGAAATAAATTATCTAAGTAAATGCGGTAATACTAAAATTGCTATACTATCCCGTATCCATTGGTAGAATTAATAGCTGCGAGTTATTAATACAATTAGTTTTGTATGTGTTATAGTCAGTGACGGCGTGGACATTGAGTATAGGAGGGCGAAGATCATAGGTATGCAAAAATAAATGAATGTGGAAATTTTCTAATTTTTGAGATAAAGTTTAAAATACCTAACTTATAAATTCATATCAAAAAAATTATTTATATAGCTAGTTCGAAAGTTGAGTCGTAGAAAAAATATACTTGTACAACTCAAGTTGATTATCTATACTCCGCCTACTGCGTCGTGCTCAATTTACTTCCTCGTGCGATATGGATATCATATATCGACTCTTATTATACAAAGTGCAGTAGAATACCCTAACTGAAAATGGCACAGGGAAACGAACAAAATTGGTATTATTAAATCACATATGGGGATTAGAATTTCAAAAGTAAACAACACAGTTATAACGCACCTATGGGCAATACACCCATTTTCTAAAATTAAAATACATCCTACGTTCTTTTATGAAATCACATTTATTTCTATTGTCACGTGTGGGAAAATAAAAGGATACAAATCTCCATAAAACCACACTTTCTTTACTTGTACACAAATCTGAAAAGGCTTTTAGTTACAAAAAATTATAATTACTTACAAAATCATGGCTTAGCTTAGGGCAGGCTCTCAATGGCTACTTTGCTGGAATGGGCCCGTACTTGGTGCTGCTACTGACTAGCATCGATGGTAAGGACCGAATGGGATCGACACAAATGGTATGGACCGAATGGTATCCTTTGCATAGTACCGGTCTGCTATTTATATCATATCACTTTACTGGGATTTGTAATAATATGCACGCTGGGTATTATGCTAAGATAGCATTCTTGGTAGTTCATGTTTTGATAATAAATAATGGGGTCAGTAGGTATATTTAATATTAACTCTTTAAATAATAAAAATGAAATTTTGGAAAAAATAGGATATTAATATATGTCTATTGTCTATATATTATGACACGATGACTTTTTCTTCCAAGTTATCTATTTTATTATTAAATTTTTCATATTCAGTTAATTTTCGCGAACTTGTCGATGACTAAATTAATAAAGTCGGAAGAACCATTTTTTTAAAATCTATTTTAATAAATCCGCTTTTTGCCCCCGCTGTCACTGAATTTCTCCGAAACTAGACAATCATACGATTTGCTTCAATTTAATTATATCGAATGATTTATGCTTACCCTGTTTCTCATATAGCGGATTTTTGGATATACCTTTCATTTCCACAATTTACCATAATTTGTGTTAGCTTAATTTGACCAATTTTAAGAATTCTTTTCTCCCAAAGAAAGCCTTAAATTTAAAATCTATTACAAGATAAAGAACGTTTAAACCTTTAATTACCCATTGATACCAAATATGCCCTTGTTCAATCAAATATTAAAGGTGACAAAAGAAGCTTAGCGGCAAGCGGACAGAGTAGTGCGTCTATCGTTTGCATTAAAGTACACAGGGACTCCAAAGGTAATGGAATCCCTGGGGCACAGGTAGACAATGACAGGCTGTTTCGTTCTTGTTAGAACTCATCAGAAAGTCATAACCCGTAAGCGACCCCCAGTATAGCGAGCCTGTTCTTTTAAAGTGTTTTTAAGAAATAAAAACGCGATGAAAACCTAGTAACGCCATCATAAGGAATCAACTCATTACGGCATTACGGAATAGCGCTGCAAACCAGTGGGCGACGCAGCGCGATCTAGATCTGAATCCACAAAGCTGGAGATGTATGGAGAAGCGAAAATGTTTCCTATACTGGTGAAGTGGCCGTTCCATGCTTGATTTATTTAGATTTATTTATATTTCTACGTTTTCACGTTAGATGGCTATATCTTTTGCATTGAGTTGATTTCTTATGATGGCGTTACTGGGTTTTCAAGAGATAGACGCACTACTCTGTCCGCTTGCCGCTAAGCTTCTTTTGTTTATATATTTTAACGGACACTAAATTCTACTATTTTATTAAAGGTGACATTTTGGCACAAACTTTAAAATACAACATCTCTTTAGCATCACTCAATAAACAAACATATCTTAAAATCAAATCGATAGGCTCGGTTATTTTTGAGTATACATAATAAATGTGATGCTCATGCACACCCAAAAGCGATGGTAGACCCTTAGGATTATTAAAGGTTTGAGCTGCCCAATATTTCTAATACCCATTCTTTCTTCCAAAGGCACTTTGCCAAAAGATCTTCTTAATATTTAAAATACCTCAAAGCAGTGGCGGCTCGTGGCAAATTAAAATGGGGAGGCAAAATTAAGCACCAAGGCGGAAAAGCGCCGCAGGCCATGCGTCGTGAAAATTTTTCGGAGCCACGCCCATAATTCGTCAATAATTCACTCAATTATAAATGCTACCAAATTTCGTAAATTAAATTAGTTTCGCAAGTTCTTTTTTTAGGTAGGTATATTTATGATGTTTCAAAACAATATAGGAATTAAATCCTTTTTGAGGACCAGAAATGGGTATTAGGTATAGGTACTTACCTATATTTATTAAAAAATTATTTTTAAAATTTGAGTCAAACTTGCAAAACAAAGTGACTCCTTGTAATAATTACTGTGATTGTCCTTCGTTTTTTTAATGGTGATCCCGGAAAGCCGCCAAATTTTGCAACGCTAAAAATATTGTATTTACTTAATAGCAATTTTTTTAGAGGATGTAGGCAAAATATTTTTTTTACAACGAAATCGATCATTTATTAGGATATTGAAAGGACCTCTACTTGGTCAATAAAATATTTTATATAGGTAGGCATGCTTAAAAATATGTTATTGTTCAGGAAAACCAACGGGAAGGTGTAGAGTTTCCATTAAATTATTTTATTGCTAAAATAATACCTATATTTATTAAGTTTAGGAGGCTATACCATTTATATTTTTCATAAAATGCATTAACAAAGCTACGATGCGGTTTACCCTGACTAATTATTATTATTTTGCTCAAATCTGGACGATAAATCCCTAAATATTTCACGAATAATTTGTCGTCGTATGAAAGTCTGCTAAAGTTAAATTGAATAAGAAATTCTACGATACTATCCTTGGCGTTTCTTACAGATCCTTTATTTATTTCCATTTTTAATAATGGAATTAGTAAATTAAATTTTAAAAACTTACCCTCTCACCTTCGATAACACCTTCACGTATAAAATCACAAGAATGAAGAAAGAAAATTAAAAAACCATAACATAACGGTAACAGGTGTAACGACCCAACGACCCAACTACAGAACCTAATTCGAAATTTCTAAAATCTTATTGGTTAAAGCGCAGGGGGCGTGCCTGCCTCCTTACCGCGTTTTGCGCGGTTGAGAAAAAGCATTCTACAATTCCGAAAACATATAATTATTTGTATTTTTACTGTAGGTTTTCCCAAAAACATTGACTACAGAGGAAACATTTTTCGGATTGCCTCCTCTCGCTCCGATAAACTGCGATCCATCAGTGAAGAGCGAGACAAGATGTAATACCAATGAAACGGATAAGGACGCTGTTGCTCGGTCACTGGACAAAGGTCCAGATGTTAAAATTAATAATTGAATATTAGAGAGTTTCAGAAATTACAAATTTATTAAAGAGATTTCGCAAAATTTATACAGGAACTATTATATTATTGTGTTTATATTAAAAAATATGTTTTAAAGCTGTTTAAATAGTATAATTATAGGTATATAAAAGACGTATATAAAATAAGGTATTATTACATTAATATTTCCAGGGGAAGCACTGCCTCCCCTGACGAGCCGCCACTGCCTCAAAGAGCCCGCTACCTTAACTATTTTTCGATGTTCCTGACTTTTCATAGGTCAAAATTAGGAAATAACATGCTTTTGATAATATTGAACTGACTAAATCGGTTATTCTACTCATTACTCAAAGGTCGAAGATCACTCACCCAATCGGCGGCATTCGGTACATGTCTGTTTATCGACCGCATATTTGAGTAAAACAATCGATAGCTTCGGCAGCCTTGGTTAATAGAGAGTGACGGCAGATTTAACTTGAGATATTTAAAAAGTACTTAATAATGTAATGTATTTTTAAAAATATCTTTAATAAATAATTTTAATCATTGCAATTTAAGTTTTTATAGTTCAAAACCCGATTGTTATAAAAAAAAAGTATTCTGAGAAATATTGCAACAATATTAGATGAATATCTTTCTACAAGCAAAATTTGTCAATATCAGTATTGTTAAATTAATATATCATATTTAATTTTGTTTTTTTAAGCGTAACTAACTGAAAATTGGAATACCGTTTTGATATTCGTTGTAATTTTCGGACTTCTTTATCAAATTTCCTGAATTATTTATAGTTTGGCATGAAACATATTTTGTCTACAAATAATTACTCTCTTAAAGAATATTTAGTTTTATATTTATACAATAATTGCGCTAATCCCATTAAATGAGGAAAAATTGCTAATAATAAATCAAATTAAATTTTTCTTAGGAAAACTAAAATTATAAATTATAATGTAAATTATATCTAATATTCAACGTGAATAATATGCATAAAAATGCAAATTAATAGCTTTAAACTGAAATTAAAAGGTGCCTTATTTACAATTTAAATCTTTATAAAAGTTCTACATTTTCAAATATCAATACAGACTTAAAGTATAATCTTGATTAATTTGCTTAAAGAATGAAGCTTTTATGATAAATTTCTACTAATTACGAGCCTATTTTAATGTTTGAATAATTTTAATATTTTTAATTACAACAAAAACATTTCCAGCTACAGAAGTTGTTGTAAACGTGTAATGGCTGTACTTTGAGTTAATGTAATTCTTATCATATTTGTAATGTAAATTATATCATCACCTTACAGTATAATATTGCATATTTCATTTTCGCTGAATAAGCATATACCATAGTATTCAGCTAGTTAAGACGCTCCCGAGAATCTTCAGTCGAGATTTGTATTGTCACGCTATAATATATTTTAATTTTTTTTCTGAACTTAGTTTTAGTTGAAAATAATTTTTTTCAAAACAAACTTCTCTTATCTAAGGACTTAATTTGTGTCGTGAAAATTTAAAAAAACTTAATGCTGTTAAATTGCCAAAATTTTATTTTTAAAATTGACCAATTTAATGTAAAATCCAAGCGTTTATGCTTCTACCCTTTATTCATGCGAGAAACCAATTAGTTAACTGTTGCAATATGTGTAGATTCTATGCAAATAAAATATACCAAGAACACAAACATTTAAAAAGGAGAGACCGAAAAATCAGGTGCAGCTGACCACGCCTGGACGCACGGCCATCATATCATGTGGACAGAATCCAAAATCCTGCAAAAAAACTGCACTGGAGGAAATTTAAGGAAGCTGCCATCATATACCAAAACCCAGGTTGTTATAGTAAGCCCTTATTAGATCTGAGAAACGTCTGGAAAACCTTTGTTAATTAAATGTAATCTTAGAATAAGGCCATATAAGAGTTTAACGCATGACTAGTCCAGTTATGCGTCATATACCTAGCCTAAAAAGAACACGTAAGAGCTAAACGCAGGACTCTGCCCCCTAGTTATGTGTCATTGACCATCATCCTTAAGTATTTTTAAAATTAACTGTTGGTGTTCGGTAATGTTGGTAATAAATAAATGATCATCCTGTCCCGGTAAATAATTAAAGAAAAAAGGAAAGACAACAAAGTCTCGGTCTCAACAAATATAATTAAGTGGTTACACGTGTTTCACCCTTTCGGGCATCATCAGACCTAAAACAAAAGACCTAACTAACAGATACACGAATAATTAAAGACCACTAATTACCCAGAATTTAAAACAAAAAGAAACAGTTACAACATATTAAAATTTAAAAATGTAAATAACAAAAACAAAAAATCAAATGTCAGGGAGCAGTCGGGTCAATTGGATCAATAAGTCCAGTGAAACGAATGCGACGGGATCTAACTATGTTCAAATGACTGAAAATATGAAAGAAGATGAGAGCGTAGCCAATCTGTTCTGTGCATTAAAAATTAGCGAAAGGTGACCGTCCCGATATCAACATCGGGTTATAAACAAAACAAATCATAACCAATTCATTTACTAATATTGTTAAAAATCAAATTAGGTTCAAAATTAAACACGTCGTTGACACAAGTAAGTATGGGACTTTTTTTGGCCTTAGTAATCTCCATTTTCTCCAACAGATCCAACTTCACACCCTTAGAACATTCGTGCAAAACCTTGATATTTGTAGGGGAAGAGAACTGGTGTCCAGAAGTTAACAAGTGATTAGCGAATGCAGACTTAGTCTCGGTGAAATCCGAATATTTATACTTATTGACAAGGCTGAGATGTTCCTGTACTCTAGTGGATATCCTTCTACCTGATTGGCCGACATAAACCGCTGAGCAATCATCACAATTTAAGGCATAAACACCAGACTTTGCAAAACGGTCCGTTCTGTCCTTGATCTTAACCAAGTGTTGTTTTAAAGTATTAACTGTCTTAAATGCAATTGAAATATTTAGGTTTTTAAAAAACTTAGCTAGTTGTAAGGATATGCTACCAAAAAATGTAAGACATTTAAACTTGTTTTTAACATCTGTGGGTTTTGCATGTATAATATGGTAAGAGAACTTGTATTTGTTAACGAATTTGTAATAAAGTTTATTTATAGACTTAATTGGAAAACCATTATTAAGTGCCATTTGTTTAATTATGTTTAGTTCTTTAGTAAACGCCTCTTTAGATAACGGCAAATTAAATAGTCTATAAAAGAAAGAATTGAAAGCAGCAAATTTATGTGAAAACGGTGAATTGGATGTGAACTGAATGATGTTATCGGTAGATGTTGGTTTTCTGAATACTTCAAAATTGATGTTGTTGTTATTTCTTATAAGTAAAAGATCTAAGAACGGTAGTTTCCCCTGTGTTTCCCTTTTTAGTGTGAACTCAATCTTATCATGTAAGGTATTTGCAAATTTTAGAAAATTATTTAATTCAACCTCGCTGCCGTCCCACACTAAACAAATGTCATCTACATACCTTTTATATGCTTTAAGATAGCCTGCAAAGGGACTATTCATAATTTTACTTTCCAAGTTATTCATAAACACCTCGCTCAAGAAAGGGGAGAGACATGAACCCATGGCCAAACCTGTAATCTGTCTAAAAAATTTATCATTAAATTGAAAAAAATTTTGGTCAAGTACTGTAGAGAGGAGCAAAATCAGATTATCGATCACCATTTTAGGAAGATTTTTGCTCTCCAACAAACCTCTTACTAGGTCGATACATTCAACCGGTGGAATGCTGGGAAACAAATTTTTGACATCTAGAGATATTAAAATGGCACCGTCTGGCACATAAATATTCTTCAGATAGGCCGCGAAATCTACAGAATTCCGAACAGAATATGTACTTAAAAAACCCGATACTTCCCTCAAAATTTTATTGAGCCAAGATGAGAGGTTATAACAAGGTGAGTTCACAAAAGAAACGACGGGTCTAATTGGAATACCTTCTTTGTGTACTTTTGGTAAACCATAGAGCAAGGGTGTCTTAGGATTCATTGGATACAGTTTATTTTTAGTTGTTTTAAAATATTCTAAGGTTATTAAAGTTTTATCCAATACTCCCTTCACTTTTTTGAAAAACCCGTTAGTAGGATCACGATTGATGACCTGAAAATCTTCGGAGCCCGGATTATATTGAAAAGGTTGAGAGTTTCCTGGGCTCCGAAGATTTTCAGGTCATCAATCGTGATCCTACTAACGGGTTTTTCAAAAAAGTGAAGGGAGTATTGGATAAAACTTTAATAACCTTAGAATATTTTAAAACAACTAAAAATAAACTGTATCCAATGAATCCTAAGACACCCTTGCTCTATGGTTTACCAAAAGTACACAAAGAAGGTATTCCAATTAGACCCGTCGTTTCTTTTGTGAACTCACCTTGTTATAACCTCTCATCTTGGCTCAATAAAATTTTGAGGGAAGTATCGGGTTTTTTAAGTACATATTCTGTTCGGAATTCTGTAGATTTCGCGGCCTATCTGAAGAATATTTATGTGCCAGACGGTGCCATTTTAATATCTCTAGATGTCAAAAATTTGTTTCCCAGCATTCCACCGGTTGAATGTATCGACCTAGTAAGAGGTTTGTTGGAGAGCAAAAATCTTCCTAAAATGGTGATCGATAATCTGATTTTGCTCCTCTCTACAGTACTTGACCAAAATTTTTTTCAATTTAATGATAAATTTTTTAGACAGATTACAGGTTTGGCCATGGGTTCATGTCTCTCCCCTTTCTTGAGCGAGGTGTTTATGAATAACTTGGAAAGTAAAATTATGAATAGTCCCTTTGCAGGCTATCTTAAAGCATATAAAAGGTATGTAGATGACATTTGTTTAGTGTGGGACGGCAGCGAGGTTGAATTAAATAATTTTCTAAAATTTGCAAATACCTTACATGATAAGATTGAGTTCACACTAGAAAGGGAAACACAGGGGAAACTACCGTTCTTAGATCTTTTACTTATAAGAAATAACAACAACATCAATTTTGAAGTATTCAGAAAACCAACATCTACCGATAACATCATTCAGTTCACATCCAATTCACCGTTTTCACATAAATTTGCTGCTTTCAATTCTTTCTTTTATAGACTATTTAATTTGCCGTTATCTAAAGAGGCGTTTACTAAAGAACTAAACATAATTAAACAAATGGCACTTAATAATGGTTTTCCAATTAAGTCTATAAATAAACTTTATTACAAATTCGTTAACAAATACAAGTTCTCTTACCATATTATACATGCAAAACCCACAGATGTTAAAAACAAGTTTAAATGTCTTACATTTTTTGGTAGCATATCCTTACAACTAGCTAAGTTTTTTAAAAACCTAAATATTTCAATTGCATTTAAGACAGTTAATACTTTAAAACAACACTTGGTTAAGATCAAGGACAGAACGGACCGTTTTGCAAAGTCTGGTGTTTATGCCTTAAATTGTGATGATTGCTCAGCGGTTTATGTCGGCCAATCAGGTAGAAGGATATCCACTAGAGTACAGGAACATCTCAGCCTTGTCAATAAGTATAAATATTCGGATTTCACCGAGACTAAGTCTGCATTCGCTAATCACTTGTTAACTTCTGGACACCAGTTCTCTTCCCCTACAAATATCAAGGTTTTGCACGAATGTTCTAAGGGTGTGAAGTTGGATCTGTTGGAGAAAATGGAGATTACTAAGGCCAAAAAAAGTCCCATACTTACTTGTGTCAACGACGTGTTTAATTTTGAACCTAATTTGATTTTTAACAATATTAGTAAATGAATTGGTTATGATTTGTTTATAACCCGATGTTGATATCGGGACGGTCACCTTTCGCTAATTTTTAATGCACAGAACAGATTGGCTACGCTCTCATCTTCTTTCATATTTTCAGGCATTTGAACATAGTTAGATCCCGTCGCATTCGTTTCACTGGACTTATTGATCCAATTGACCCGACTGCTCCCTGACATTTGATTTTTTGTTTTTGTTATTTACATTTTTAAATTTTAATATGTTGTAACTGTTTCTTTTTGTTTTAAATTCTGGGTAATTAGTGGTCTTTAATTATTCGTGTATCTGTTAGTTAGGTCTTTTGTTTTAGGTCTGATGATGCCCGAAAGGGTGAAACACGTGTAACCACTTAATTATATTTGTTGAGACCGAGACTTTGTTGTCTTTCCTTTTTTTCTTTAATCTATATCCGGTCTCTTTGAGAAATATGGACGATTTCTTCGATTTTCCGGTAAATAATGTTAAAATTTAATAGGTGTCCGTCATATTACAACCTGTTATGTTGGTAATAAATAAATGTTAATTATATCACTTTAGGTAATAGTAAAATCATATCACAACATGTAATTGGTAGTAATAAATAAGTGATAATCATATCACGTTAATATTAGTAAAATTTAATAGGTGACTGTCATATCATGACCTGTTATGTTGGTAATAAATAAATGATAATCATATCACGTTAGGTAATAGTAAACTTTAATAGGTTACTATCATATCTCGACATGTAATGTTGGTAAAAAATATTATCATAATATCACGTTAGGTAATATTTACAATTTTCTTTTGCCAAGAAATCTAAATTATTCTTAAACTATCTAAAACATTAACCAAAATTTATTCTACGGTTATTCGGGACATCTTCAACCAAAACGCCTTTTTTTCTTTTAATCAGAAATAACTTAGACATTGCATTGGAATTGGGCTTTATATGTTAGTTTTAGTTTCAATCAAACAGTATCACATCGATCTCACTAGTTGTACCGATGCTGTGACAAACAAAAGCTTGCCTTATAAACTTTGAGTGACCATATTTTCAATCGGTTTTGTAAAATGAAAATTTTAATATTTAACGAAATAATTGCATAACAGGTCGAATCAGAAGAAACGTTATGATTCAAAACAAATAAAGACAATGCAAGTCCAAAACTCTTCTACATTTAAGAAACATCACTGTCTTCAAACTTCAAGAAGACACTAGAAACCCGGTACGGACCCGTTATTAGTGTGAGTTTCGTAACTACGAGAAATCTAAGGTAAAATTAACAAAACCAAATATGAGTTAAAACGCATGACTCATCAGGTATGCGTAAGACCCATCTCAGTCATACCTGGCGAGTACAAATAGAGCTGTAGTTACCATATTTATTTAGTATTCACCTGTAGATGACTGGATATACTTACTAGTTGAAAAGTTGTGATTCAAAACAAATAAAGACAATGCCAGTCTAAAATTCTTCTACATAATAATAAATTCATGTAAATTGGATTCTTATTTAGAAAACCCAGAATACTATACATGATTAGTGACGTATTCAGGATTTAAGTTCGAAAAGTGTCACTAAATAGAAAGCAGAAAAACAAAAAAGCGCCGCAGACCAACATTTTTCGGAGCTATGCCCAAAATTCCACAATAATTCACAAAACTACTATTTAATTTCATAAATTAAAACATGTCATTTATTTATTCTCTTCAAGGTTCTGATTGTGGATATGGAATAATCGCTTCGAGTTATTTTAAATAACGGAAAATTATAGAAGAGTTCTTATATTGGGGATTGAAACCTATTTATTTTTTAAACATTTTTTGTGAATTCATATTTAATACGAAAAGAGTTTAAAACAAGAGGTTTTCGGATAGGGGGATTCCAGCCTTTCTGTACTCTCACCTAAATTCGCTACTGCATATAACAAATAAAGGGTACAGGGAAAGAAACAGACATGTCACTTCATTTTTAAATTGAGTAAATATAAATTTAATGTTCAAAACGAAATATTTTTATTTTGAAAATGTATATAGTCAACATCAAACTAAAGTTACATTATGACGAACAATTATAGCTATAGTAATACACAACAGATAACAAAAATATAACAACTTTATTTATATGAACACAATTTATATAAGTAGAAAAAAGTACTATAAAAATGTTTATAAAAGTGAAATTATGTATTTCTCCTTCTGCAAAAAACGACCACACAAGTGAATCGAAGAAAACATAAACCCTTAATATAGAGTTAAAAGCCAAAAATGATATTATAGAATTTCTATACAATAAAACCTTGACCCTTCAATCCAAAATGGTCAAGGTATTATATATCTTCACACTCCAAAAATTAGGTAACAGAATGAAATCCATGTTGAAAAGAACATGTTTTTTTTATCGTAGTTTGATATTTAACGCAGTTAGATTAGCGTATTTATAAAAAAGATTTGTTATGGGGTTTTATGAAATGTATCACTGCTGAAACAGGGTCTCTACTGACTTGCACTTCTCTCTCTCTTTTGATATGGGTAAAGGTTACGATCGACATTAGAAGTTCTCATACCCATTTTTATTTGATATTATCTCATAGAGGAAAGTAGTAAGTATATAAGTTTTATGTTGGGTTGCACAAATTTTTTTAACCAGAATTAACTAACCAGCAAGTTTGCCTGTGATATAAATGACATTGACAAGCATTATGTATTTACAATCAAATGTGCGTGATTATTAAATATTAAGGTAATAAACACATGATATTACAAAATTACTCTTACTATTTCTCAATAAGAGTATCGAAAATCGAAAATTTCTTGTAAGCTCTTAAGTTTAGGGATAAACAAAACTGTCTTAAATCTTTAAGTACTTAAAAATTTTGTACAGGGTGATTTCTGTTGATATCCAAATATTGAAAATTTTAAAATACAATAACTCTGTTTTTTCAAATGAAATACCCTATAATGGATATTTTAAGATTCTTTTGTTATTGTTAAGTCATACCTATATCTAAATTTACTAGTTATGCCAATATTTAAATTTTCGTGAAAAAAACTGTAATTTTTATTTTTTTAGTTAGCCATGACCAGCAAAGTTACAACAAATATAACTGAAAATAATGTCATATTAAAATAAATTAATAACTATAGTTACGTATTTATTTATTAATAACTTAAACGAACATAAATAAGAATGTCATGTAATGTCAATAAATCACCAAATGTAAAATAAATATTTTACCTAATTATTACTTTAAATATCAATTTATAGAAGTCAATGGCATGTAAGTACCCATTCTAAGTTAAGAAGACTGGCACAGCCTTAATAAAAAAAACTAACACTAAACAATTAATAATTTCATTTCATTTATTTCACATCAAAACAAATGTTTAGTTCTTTAAAGACAAAATACTACTGTATCAAAAAAAATGTAATATGTTATTAAGCAACTTAATATTGAAAATATGTCCATAAACATTTAAATAGGGTAAAGGTAAGTAAACTAATGTAACGAACATATAAACAACGCCATTAGACTAAACTTACGAAAGGCAATGTTTCGCGTCGTTTATTCTGGGTTCAATTATAGGTAATAAATCATTTTGCTCATTTTCTTTCGTACAAAAGTTTTTCTTCTATTCTTTTTATTATAAGTCACACATTCTGTTTTGTCAAATCCCTATATTAATTTTTGTTGTCTGTCTGGATAATTTTCATGATTTTGTTGCCAACAACAGTAGGTACTTAAAAAATTATTTAAAAAAATAAAAGGTCAGCACTTAGATTATAAGACGACCTCGTAGAAAAAATATTATTAATATACTTTTTTTAATTTGACATTATATTCAGTAACATTTGTTTTGACTTTGCCATGACTATCTAGAAAAATAAAAATTTCCATTTTTTTACAAAAATTTACATAACAATCAAAATATTCGCAAAACTAGTAAATTTAGATATAGGTATGACTTAACAATAATAAAAGGTATTTAAAATAGTAGAGTTATTGTATTTTAAAATTTTCTACCTTCGGATGATGTCAATAGAAAACAACCTGTACAAAATTTTAAATACTTGAAGATTTGAGACAGTATTTCTATCCCCAAGCTTAAGAGCTTACAAGAAATTTTCGGTACTTTAATTGAGAAATACAGGTTATTTTGTACTATCATGTTTATTCAAAAATTTGTTTGGCAACGTTGAAAAGAATTTAAAAAATAAATAGCGTCGTATGGATAATTTTGTTAGGAAACAAAAAATGCTAAAATATATTGGGTGTTCCATTTAAAAAAAAATTATATACTTATTTTCCTACTTTTCTGCACCATCCTGTGTATTCAAAAATAATTTTAAAACATATTAAAAATGTAAATTCATTTCGAGAAGTTTTAAAAAGTATTTGGCTCTTCCCATATGTTTTTGTCACAAGCGGCTACTGAAGAGTTTTGTCTGATCTGATTAAAACACACGTTAATAACACGATAAAAAACAGCATTCAACATACAGGGTATCAGCAGAAAGTCTTAAGACAGTCCATAGTTAACGAATTTTATTTAAGAAATCTAATTTTTTATGATCTATAGAGTTCTAAATTTAATGAAAACATAACTTGTAAGAGGCCCATTCGAAGGTCTTAAACAAGTTACACAACCTAATAGCCGTATTTAAACTAAATTCAATTTTGGAATATCCCGTTAATAAATTTCTGGATTCGATCGTGCGACGACGCCGACGTATCTTACCAACTTTTAAACAGCGTTCATTGTCAAATAAATCAAACCCCTTATCCAACTCAGCAAGATTCCTTAATTAACAACCAAATCCCAATTTTTTTTACCATATCCATATTGGTTTAATTTAAATTTGAAAACTAAGTTTTAACCTACATACGAGTAAAAGTAACACTGCTCGTTAGTATTCATCGCTTTTTAACCTTTGAGATGATTTTCAAGCGAGGTTAATTTTCAGATCTGTACGCGATAGAGCCTGGAGAGATAATTTATAACTGATGGTAAACCGAAGATGTATCCGATTTCAGCCGCTCTGGTATTTTCAAATTGATCTCCAGAGTTGCATTTGTGAGTTTTAGTTGAGGTTTCGATAAAATATGCTCGTTTCTCCCGAGCCATTGACACACTATTTGAAGAGACAGAAAATAAATTTAAATGCAAAATTGTTGGTTTGGTTGTGAAACATAAATTCAATGGCGACGTATTTTTCTTTTTCTTCTCCTATATTAGTAAACATTGTTTTACGTACAGTCTACCCTATAAGTAGATCCATTCTTACGCACAACTGTGCGTTATGATGCCTAGTATAATAATCAAGTTAGCCTTGCACCAAATCGTGACACTTATCTATTTTGAGTATTGAATACATGACAGTGACATTGTCATTATTTAACGTGTGAAGTTCAATTCGATACTTTATAAATTATAAACCGATCTTTAATTTATTAGTAAGAGTCGTACAAAAAGTATAGTACTTATTGCGTGTTGTAAAGCAATTACGCACTCATATAATTACCACACCCGCCGCTACGCGGCTTGTTCTTAATTTTTCCAATCGTGCGTAATATGCTTTTTACCACACTTAATACATAACATAAGTTCTTTTATAAAAACAACTTTTACAAATAAAAAGTGTATCTAAAATAAAAAATAAGGGTACTATACTCTTAAGCAACTTTAAAAAAAATTGCATCTTTCTCATACGCACTGCAGAACGAAAAAATAAAATTTTCTACGGTTTCAGTTTTGAAATTCTTCAATTATTTACTGAGCATATAATTAAACAAAATTCACTTTTAAATACCACACGAAAAAAGGTACCAACATCACAACAAAACCGGCAGATGGGTAACCCAGAACAGCCCTCATTCGACACGCTCCGACCTGGTGTCGAAAAATTCCCGACAAAACCAATCATAAACTCCCAAAAATAGATTTTTACATACGACAGCAATATTGGGTTTTACCATTCTGAATAATTACCAGCTTGTGATCTCCCTACTCCGCCAAAGGGGAAACGTATGTTTGATGCACACTCAGTATTTGCATTTCGCTTTGAGTAACCTCTAATAAGGACTTCCTTTTAAATATGGAAAATTCTGTCGAATATGGAATTAATATTGGTATTTAATTCTGGCAAGATTTTTTCTGTAAAAACCGTTCTTTAAATATTATATTATGTTATAAGGATCAAACGCGGCTCGTGAGTTTTTTTACAGGTGGGAAAAATATTGATGGCGGTAACCTAACAAGTAAAATGCAGTTTAATGCATAGTTTAGCCAAGAAATAATTATTTACTTTAAAATACACCGCAAAAACATTAAATACTTAAATTGCATTTTTGCTAACTTCCTTTTTTAATTACATCAAACTTTACTTTATTATTATTATTATTATTATTATTATTATTATTATTATTTTTTAAGCAATTCTCTTATCTTTAATAATAATAATAATAATAATAACTTTTATTTCCAAAGTGACATTACAATATATGGAATCCGTCAATAAAAAGTACATACATCAAGTGTAAATAACGTAATAATAATAAACAAACAAGAATTAAAAAAAAAACATTAAAGAACAAACACTGATTTATAGGTTTAATACTTTACCATGCTTGTGCCTAATATTCATCCACACTATAATTATTTTTTAATTATATATTATTATTAATATAACAATGTTTTCATTACCAATCTTCAAGTCAAGGTCAATATCAAGACTTCGTCCACTCTGACCAGTATGGAACCTAATATAAGTGGTTTGTGAACTATTAACCTACAGGGAATTTTTATTAAACCATTCTAGAAGCAATTTCATACCACTATTGCATATGTTCTCTAGTTTTTCGTGGTTTGAACCTGAAACTATAACTGAATAGTCGTCCGCGAACTAGAGATGAGCTTATTCGTTCTTTTTACTGAACTAAAATGTAAAGCGTGCGACGTGCGATTACTGTTTAGATCGGCGGCAACGTCCCCGCACGCAGAATGATACATTTGGCAGCGTGCAAAATTAAGTGGATCCGACAGCGCAAAAATTCGCCGTGTAAATTTGCCGTTTCTTTTAAAGTGAATTACAAAAAAACTAAGCAACTTGTTGTATTTTTTTTTCCACCAATGGAAAGGTGGTACCTATGTGGGTTTGCGAAAGTTATTTTTGTGCAGAAAAAAAATCGAAGAAAAAGATACGTGGTAATGAAAACCAAATTTTTTTTTACCAAATTTCATTGTATTGTTAAAAATATAAAAAAATAATTTTTTTAATGAAAATAACTTTCGCACACTCCCCAATTCCTGTAGAGTCTAACTAAAAAAAAAATTTTAAATCCATTAAAAAACATGGTAAGGATTCACTTCAAGAAAACGCAATGTTTTTGGTCTCTTAAATCAAACGAAAATAATTTGTCTCTGTTGAAAATCGACATTTGGTTTTTGCTACACGTGTTGTACTTGGGGTAGTACGCCTAAACATTAAAATATTGCTTTCTAATCATTACTAGATTATATCCTATATGAAAATAATGAGAAAATCAGTTGGTTTCCATTGCAAAGATCTTAAACAGTCTTCAGCGCAGTTTTATGCTAACGTGTTAAACGTTTTCTCATGTGTATATATTATATTTGATTAACTTTCTATAGGGTGTTAAAAAATGAAACTAAGTTCAGAAAATTAGATTTAGAAAAAATATATATTTAGCATGAATATGAATAATAACAATAATAATATAAATAATTAGAAAAGCGCCGAAAAGTGGTTTAGGCCATTAGCCCAATAACGAATATTCGGCCTATTTTCAAGGCCGAATAACGAATATTCGGCCTTTATTCAAAAGTGGAAAAACTTTAATTTAAAATTAAAAATGTTTTTATTACATCGTGGTTAATGCTACAAGATTTCTGAGAATATTAAAAAATAATTTTGAATGGAGATAAAAAAAACATTCCAAATTTTAAAAATCCATCGTCATATCCGTTGCTCACACTGAAAATGCTTTGCGTAATGTATTAGCTTATGTACTGCCGCTCTTTAAACTGTAATATTTCTTCAACTGTTGAAGTCATTGTTCCTTAATAACAACACATATACACGTCAAAAACACACATAAAAAAAAAGGTTTATGCAAATGTTTCAAATGAAATTCGCATATTTTGTAATAAGTTTTTCTTTGTCTAACGCAAAGTTTTGATTGCCATAGCATGCATGATTCACGAAGCTACAGCTGTTCGACTGTGTTTCTATAAATGCCGATTGAACCATTGACCGACTGAAGTGTGGCGAAGTCGACGACGGAATTTGTCTCTTTCCCGTCTCTTTTCAACTTCCGAGAGCACATATGTTTGTTTCGCTCCTAGTTTCCAATTCATATATGTAATTTAATTCAATATAAACTATAAGGTCAAGTGTGGGCTGGAGTGGAATACGGCCCGGCCGAGCGGCGTTCGGTTCGATCTGTATTGGGGAGTTCTCGCATGACATGTTTTGGAAACTACAATTTTAAATGCGTAGTCTACACACGTTATGTACGATCAGTTAAGTAGAACCTAAACATAGCTTGTGATTAACTAAATCAAATGCTTCTGTGTACATCTAACATAATTAAAGCTGTCAATTGACCATTATCGTGAGCCCTCAGGATATAACACAGCCATTTAAACCAATGAACTAATTACCTGAACACAATTTGGGTAGGCACGCACGGTTAGACACCTTAAACTCCCCCTAGCCCTCCCTGGCGCCGTCACTGATTTTACCACGTATCAGATTTTTTAACAACTGGTATACAGGATCATCCAGGACGCATAATTCTTACACATTCATGTCACGTTCATGATTAAAAATAACAAATCATTTCCAAAACTAACCGTCTCTGTTTTCCTACCCTCAGTAATTCCACATTATGGAAAAAGGCAGAGAGAGATAAACGTGGATTACGAATACATTTGGAATATTTCCGAGACAAGACGTATTTTGTGAGGAAACCTTCTGGATGTTATAGGTATGAATTCCCCAAATTTGAACAAGTTTTTTTTTGGTGGTTACAATTCTATTTTTAAATAATGATTAAGATAAATTGAAGCATGTGGAGTAATAGTTTACTTAATACCTTACTTGTCTTTACGATACAACAAATATTTATTTTGCTGAAACTTTCGCAGAAATGTATTTAAATGCTAATAATGATCTACAAATATTTCTTTCTTGGCTTTAATTAAATAAACTTACATTATATTTCACAAAATCTTCCTTTATGTTTATAACTAAAAATAAAATAAATTCTTTGATTCACTCCTTAAACTTTAATGAAATTCAATATTTGAAAACGACAAAATATTTAGGATTAATTTTGACTGAAAATTTGTAATTGTAAAAGCCTGTTATAAATTCGATACCTTTTTGGAATCTGTTTTGTACAAAGCTAGAATATTATAATCCTTTAAAATATTCAAAAAATATATTCAAAACTAAAATATTTAACTTCCGCATGGGACTTAAAATCATTACAAAAATCGCAAAATAAAGTTATTAAATGCATACATAAATTACTACATCTAAAGCCAACATACAGGATGATTCCTAAGGTGATACTTCTTTTTTAGCTGCGTATAGAAGGCATTAAAATAAACATTTTCAAATACCTTTTTTCAAAAAACTCAAAAATAAGGTACTTACATTTATTTATTACACTATGGATCAAATACAGTTCTGCCTAACTTGCCTGTTGAATAACATTAAGAAAGCGTCTGGGTATAGGATGGGCCCGTAAGGGAAAGCATTCTGCGTATAATCTCGAAGCAGCAGCCGCACTTTGACGACACTCACTGTAAATTAGCATCATATCTACTAGTTATTGTTTTCAAATTTTACCATTTTCATTACCATTCCATTACCATGGAACTATCAGGTACCAATGGGTACGACAATTAAAAGTACTTCTATTTATCTTCCAAACAAGCTTAAGTGTACTAAAATCAGATAAGTCATTTAGAAGTTACAGCAAATTAAATGATTACACTTTCAATACCTTCCCCTACTCTTATCAAGGTCGGAATGCCAATGAGCCCTCAACCAAAATGATGCAGAATTGTCTAAGCTTTCTAATGATGTTATCAAAGGTATGTAGGAGGTAATGTAGGAATTTTCGTTAAAATTTAGAATTTCAATATTTAATTTTCAATTGTGCCTTCTTGCGCAAAATGCGGAACTTAAAAAAAATTATTTTCAGGATTTTCTCTTAGTCACTTTAATTACGATTTTTTTCCCTGAGGTTCTATGGCCAGTAGTTCGAGATAAGGCCGGCAGCCATGCATAATGGGACTTCCGGTATTCCGGATAACAATGAAATTTCTACTCAGCTTGTCACGTTCTTATAAAATAATACATTATTATTTTAAATAAAACACCCTATATATTTTTTAATATATGCATTCTACGAAAAATTCTAAGCATAAAAAATGTATCATATTCTATGGCGTTGGAAATTGTGAAATTAGCCACACATTTTAGTTTTTACAAAAAAACAAATGAATATGTATAAAATGTAAAATTATTTTTTTAATTCTTTTTAGGTATTTCGTATAAGTGAGTCACAATTACTTTACTTCCGGTTTAACCGAAAGTGTTGTAAAATTTGACATTCACACACAAATTTCTCCAATAATATTAATGGTACTCCCTCTTTTAAATCTAATTTTTCTACTCCCACATGGAAATTTGCTGTTTCCTTTACACTTAAGTGGCGAATAAAGTAGGCTATTCCAGTTAACTGTGCGGGAAAATCTCATATCCATCCTAGATAGGTAATGAAACTGACCAATCACAGTAGTCAATTACAGAGAAGCCATTGTTGTTCATAAAAGTACTGACCAATCACAGTATATTATTTTTACTGAGGCTTCGGCTTTTTTTTTCAAGACACTAAATTAGATAATTTAAATACATATGGTACAATTTGTTATTAATTTGTTCAATATAATAAAATCTAGTTTAAAGTTTCGATAGTCGAGAGGTAGAGCGTTGGACTATGGAACCAATGGTCGTGAGTTCGAGCCCGGCAACCGACAAACTTTTTTTTTACAGTTTTTAGCATAAGGTCGTAGAAAACATATACTGTTCAACTCGAGTGGATTGTCCATATTGCCCTCGTGCGATATGGACATCATATCCACTCTTGTAGTACAAACTACTATTTCTTTCCTATGTCTTAACTTTATAGTTCTTAAAATATAAACAATTAAAAGTTTATAGTTACAATATCCAACAAACAACAATTGATGTTAATTTAATTATCTAAGGTAGCTATGGATAATAATACTAACGCCGTAAAACAGTTAAAATTAGTAAACAGATCTGTGGGGATCCATAGCTACCTTAGATCAATTGTTGTTTGTTGGATAATGTAACTAAACTTTTAATTGCTTATATCTTCACAACTAATGAGTTTAGATATTGGGAAGCATAAATAAAAAATATGTAGAAAAGTAAGACAATTTTTAAAATCAGATTTAAAAAGGGTGCCATTAAAATTACAAAACCAAAGCTCGTCTAGCAAAATTATCTGGCATTATTGATAATAAAGAGCACCAGTGTACCCCTTTGCTCCGTCCTTTTCTATTTATTTTGCAGGCTTCTGATTAACTGCTTTCCGCAGCAGGTTATGTTTAATTTACACACTTTATTTAAATTTACTTTATTTGATGATTTTACAAAAGGAAAGTTTTAAACTCTTTAGTTTGTCCATTATGATCCAAATAACCTAAAATATTTAATTCAAAATAATTTAGATTTTGCTGGAATAATGATAAAGTCTTACCTAAAAATTTAATGGAGTTGGAAATATGGGTAACGCAAACTTTTGAGCAATTTTGGTGTTATATGTTTACTAAGTGTGCTATATATTTATACACATATCCCAAATATAATATGTTGTGAAATTAGCGTCCTAATTCAATAGAGGCAGGTAGGTGTTTGTGGGGGATTAAGTCTAATTTAAACAATTCCGTTTTAATTAAAAAATTGCTAATGGTTTGACCTTTTTCAGTCTTTATCAAAGTTATTTCTTAAGTGCGGGAATATCTGTAATAACAATTAGTTAAATCATAGGACCAAAACAGGAAAATACACTTCAAACACACATGAAATTTTAAAAAAAATTTTATTAACTATTTATCCCTACATGCAAAATTACGACACAACGGGTAATATTATTTTACTTAATTTCTAATGTACGCATCATAGAACCTAAGTTAAAAAAATTATTAAATATTTACCTTATAAACTCATAAAACTTTTGAAGTAAACAACGCTTTTGCTTGTCAAGACTTAAAAAACTAATTTTTATTTTATATATTTTTGATAACTGATGAACCGTTCAACATTTTAATTTCCTTTCCAAATTCCAGATAAAGGCATATTAATTTACATTGAAACCTTACTGCCGAAAATAATTGATATTTAGCTTTTCTTTCCAAGAGATACAATAATTTATTTGAAAGATAAGAATATATTAAAGATATTCTAAAATAATTGCTGAAATATGACCAGCAGACTAGTAAACAGCAGCGTCGAGGGCCCACACTGTGGGGTGCCCGGAAAAGAAATTCTTATATACTGTACTGATTCAGCAGTTGGTACCTTGTGAAACAGGATACCTGGTCAAACCCCAGTGAGGGCCACAATTGGGAAACCCTCCAAAAAGCTATTAACTGGAATGTTGCTTCTAACGCGCACCCAGCTAAAACAAATGGTTGGCCTATTAACAGGGCACTGCCATTTTAAAAAACACCAACATCGAATAGGAATTTACAATGGTCCCATTGAATGCAGATTTTGCGGCGAAGAGGACGAAACCGCCTTACATATCATATGTAACTGCGAAGTGTCATGTATGCATTTCTATTTACTTATTGATGGACAAATACATCTGGCAACATGGTACAGGTCAGTACCATAACGCAGTAAAGCCTGAGTGACACGCGTACGGCATTGTCTTAACTAAAGTGTATTTCTGAGTACTACTAATAAATCGGTAATCATTAAAGCTAAACTAGTGTATTCTTTATTACGTCCTGGTCACTGATAAACAGTAGAACATCACACGAAGCACTGACCCGAAGAAAACTCAAAATTAGTTATAGTGTTTTATTGTGTTTGGCTTTACATTTTTGATTTAATTTTAAGCTATTTAGCTTCAAATTAGGGAAATATAGAATATTGTTCCCTTTATTCGTTTTTCTTTTAAAAATGAATTCCAAAAAATTAAATCCGAAGTAAAAATTAAGCGTTTCCAACGAGAACGGCTTTTAGATACATAATCTACTCACTAAAATACATCGTTCCCGAAAAAATCATCAATTTTGGCGTGATGTTGCTATAACCGACCATTACCAATATTTTAATGACATAAAATGAAACAAATTTTTACTTTGTTATTTCTTATTAAATTATAAAAAAATCTCATTGCTGCCATTTTGTAGCATAAATTTAATTCTAAAATCTAGTTCGACCACCTCATACATACTTAATAAAATTCAGCATTTTTTTATTTTAAAAATTTAAACTCAATAATTTTTTTAGATTTCTTTTAATTAAAATTGAGTTGAAAAAATAAATAATTACTAAAAAAATATATTTGATTAAAAAAAGTAAACTGTCCGAAGCGGGATTCGAATAGAGACCATTAGTTCCAAAGTGAAAAACCGTACCACCCCGCCAGGATACACTTTCAATAAATTGGTTCAAATGCCTTACATAACTCTAAACGCTAAATGTGACAAAAATTAATTGAAACTGTTTATAATTACCTTATTCTCTTCAGCAATGGCATCAGCGAAGTAGTCGTCGAACATTAATTATGATCCATAATTGTTAGTTATAGTCTACAACAAAATATCATACGTTTATGAAGCAAAACATTTTAGGACAAATTAATTTTACTTACCGCCAATTTACTAATAATTTCAACGATCAAATATTAAATAAAATGTTCAATTTAATGCCCAAAATTACAGAGTCTCACATTAAAACCAATCTAAACATCGTTTAAAACTACGTTAAATAAAATATCACAGACTGATGACGGCCTGAATACGTCTCTGTCAAAATCTGGGGAAATTTTGAAGGTCCTGATCAGCTGGCCGATATCATGTATCTGGATGTCAATTGTCAAAAAACGAGTTCTCTGGTTGGTTCTTTTTTAATGGATTTCATTGGATTATATTTTTTTTCTGAATTTTTTTTGCATAAAAAGAACTTTTTCACACCGACATAGATACCACCTTTCCATGGTAAAAACGAAAATTCAAAATCTTGTTTAGTTTTTTTGTCATTTGGGTAAAAAAAAACCACTATTTAACATGGCAAATTTTAACGCGTTCGGATCCACTTGCCGGGTCTCCCGCTTTACGTTGGTGCTTTGCCGTTTACTGTGATACCTTCGCGGATAAATAAACCATATTTCAGCCTGTTTTCAGCTACACAGCTAGCAGCGGGCAAAGGGGGCGCGCGGCCTCAAAAAGAAGCCGCAACTGCCTTCTCCATTTATGATAAGCCGCCACTGCTGCTATAGTAATGTGCGAAAATATGTTACATTTGATGGAAAATTATTTGATTAAAAAACGGTAGAAAGGGCGTCTATCATTCTGTTAATTATTTGATAACGCGTCCGATGACGAGATAGGGCACTCATCAACAATGCATGTCCATAAATTTTGACGGGCAGACAATGTAAACCCGATAAAATTAAAATCGAGAATCGGGAATACAAGCGACACTTTTATTGTGTATTTATTTCAGGCGCGTAGATAGCTTTTTTTCTGGAAGTTACTTGGGTGTCGAGGGAGTTTTTTTGGGAGGTAGTCACGTTATGTACCATATAGACGAAAAGTGCTGCAGTAGAACCACGTCCAAAATTTTGTCAAAAATCTATAGTGAATGTTAGTTAGTCGTTTATATAAAACAAGGTCTTCACTCCGTTAAACATTGAATTAGCAACCTTTTATAAAATTAACTAGTTAATACAAAATACTACAAATCTAAAACGTATTTTACAATAATAAAAATGTAAAACTTAATGTTTTCCAACGGGCAGAAATATAGGAGCCTATAAAACTTTTTATTAAAAGAATATTTAAAAGTAAAGTTGAAAATAAAACTCAACATAACGATAATGTATAAATATAATATAAAATAGTATTAAATACTTAGTTATATGTACAGTTCTCAGATGGGGAAACTTAAAAGAAAATGTAAGCGTGGAGACCAGGAGACTGGGTGACTAGACTACTCAAGTTGCCTTTCATCCTCACATGGCCGATACTATAGTCACACAGTCACGAGCTAAAAGCCGCACATTCATAAATTTTAGCTTAAAAACTTGTTCTATATTTATTATTTTGCGTCACTTAAGACACTGGAGTCGCATGGCGATCAGTATGCCAAGTCACGGATACTCGGTATGCTAAGAGTCACCGTAACTTTGGTACCGACGTGTGAGTAGCGCCATTCAAATGTACATGCTGGAAACATTTACACTTCTTTCTGTGTAAAAAAGCATAAAATAAAAATTCGCATTGCAGAATACATCAGTTAGAATCTTCAATATAAAGTTGATAGCATTCTAAAAGTTGAAAAAAAAATAATAAACAAGAAAATTTAAAAGTAATTAAAGGTTATTTAACCCATTAAAGCCCAAATTATTTTTTTCTTTCCAAATTCGAAAATATTCTTAGAGGTAACTCGTATGGTATTGTAGTTAAGGTCTAAGGGGTTATATAATTTTTTTTATCCAGTTTTGGTTTTAAGAGCCGTCCTCATATGAGGACGCTGTATGGTAAATTTGGTAAACTAAAAAAACTTTTTTTATGATTTTAATACTATAAAAAATGCTTTATTACGAAAACTTAGCGAAACAAACGTAATTTTTTTTTAAATAAAACTAAAAATGTCCAAATTAGGGATAGAAAGATTTGTTGTGGAATTTTGGAAAACATGGAATGCACAGGGTCGCATCACATTTTGTGCAACAAGTAAGCGGTTTTCTTTTACACGAAACGAACTGGCATCGACGTTGATTGTCTCTTTTACCCATAATATGATTCTTCTCATCAAACCTAACATCATCAAAAATGTTCGCATTCGATGTTGAAGGTAAGCTCAGTGGCATCCCTTTTTGTACTCGTCGACCATGTCCCAGTTTTAGGTATGGAACAGCAATATTCCTGCAAAAATCTTTTATTGAACTACGCTCCTGGGTATGTAGTAAGTTATATAAAATAAAACTGTTCACTAACGCCATATCCACTATAGGGGTGATTAAACACCAATACCATTTACGTTATCATCAGAGTCGTCATCGGACGCTAAACTTATTTCCATTCGTTCTTCAACAGGTACATCGGGGTCCTCATAATTGATATTCTCTTTACATATAACTTTTCTATTGCCCAAGGAATTCGACATCAGTTGATGTGAAGTTGACGGTGCTCGCGTGGCACAGCTTGATAAGGGAATGTCATCATCATCGGATGGCAAGTCTATTTTTAATTGTCCTGCAACATCTAATACAACTGGTACATCCAGATCCTCGTCATTAGTAACCTCTTCGTCTGTAAGATCATCCACTTCCGGTGGTAAAGCTACTAGATCAGCTTCGATTTTTCCGAATATAAGTAATCAACAGCCTCTTCAAGCATTTTAAAAACTTGTCTTCATATACTCATATTGGCTAGTATTGAAAAATAAAATATCATAAGTAGCCCAGCGTCCTCATTTGAGGACTCTATAATTTATCAATGATTTTTCCAAATTTTAAAGCAAATTATAAAAGCGCAATATAATACTACAGAAAAAAAGTGTTTTGAGGTTATAATAAAAAAAAAATTATCGCTTACCTTCAAATATTTTATTCGATATGAACTTCACTTATAGACAGAACACTAAAAATAAAAGATATTCGAAAAATAAAATGACTAACTTCTATAGAACTCACGGCGTAACTAAACCTTTTTAGCCAAAGCTAAATTGCTGCACGTGCACTTAGGCTGAAAATTGATTTGATTTACAGTCTTTTAATAATACAACAACAAATAATTTTAGGTGTCCTCAAACGATGACGCTGGACGTTAATGGGTTAAGAAGAAAGACAACGCATTTTCAAAATTATTCTTGTTAAAAAAAAATTTCTATATCCTTTTATTACTTTATCGTTTTGCCACTGTTGAGGACTTCCATCCATAGTGTCTTTTGATAGTTGTCGGGTTCGCACCAGAGCCTAAAAGTGAAGTGGTCAAAGACCGAAGAAAAACAATAACCAGTGTAAAGCTTCGAATCTGTAAGACTCCAGAATTCTATTATAACGGCAGGCATTTTACCGAAACTATTGATACTAATTGGATTTTTAGCGTTTAATATATATTTGATAAAAATTCGATAATGTCCGATATCTGCTGACAAAGAAGCTCTATACTATCTGTATAAATCAAATAAAATGGCTCACCTATAGTAAAAGTTCACGAAACTTTCATTTTTGTATCAGAAATGTTTACCACTAATGTAATATGCAAATCCTGTGAGCGATTATCAATTGGCACAGCTCTTCTTTGCGAAGTACCAGTATACCCAATATAGTAGCTATTTTGATCTTGAGGTACATAATAAATTTGTAAGATTAACTCTTGTATTTGGTCTTTCGTCAAAATCATAGACTATTAACGTTGATAATTAAAAATCCATTAAAAGTTAAATATATTTGCTAATATCTATATTGCCATTTAATTTCGTTAGATTAAGTCGCGGTAGGTCTAGGTCGCCTCGCCGGAACCTAGAACAAACGAAAGGAAACCTCGCCTTTCAGAAATACCAGTTCATTCTAATGGAGACCTTCGTCTCGCTTGTTTAAATTTACACTATTTAAATATTTGTGGATGTTTTGTATTAAACAAATAATTTTTAATATTTAGTTGCTTAATTATATATTATATTTATACAGTGCACAGTTATATTTTGCATTCAAAAGAAGTAAAAGTATGTTACGATGAGAAATGCTGCAAAATTTTTTATTAATAAATAAATTTACCACCATTATTTTTAAATTGGTTGTGCCAGTCTTTGATTTTTGAGGCTGTAGGTTTAATTTTTGTCTCTTAACTATGAACAGGTAATCATAAAAGCAAACACATGTCTTTCTTATCTTGTCACCCATTCTTTAGAACTCCTCCAGTGACGGAGTGGTCAAGCCATAATACCAAACGGATAAATGGTGAATTTTCGCGTTTATCATAGTGTTGCGATATTTAAAATATTTTTCTTTCGAATCATCCTATATAGGAGCCGCCACTGAGTTAAAAATGAATATAATTTTAATGTATAGATAAGGTTAACATTTTAAGTGAGGCGTTGTTACCTATAAAGATAGATAATAAATGATATTACAAATTCATAGTACCTACTAAGTTACACTTACACTTGATAGCATTTCTTTAATTAATTTTATTATTTAATAGGATGCAATAAAAAACTAGTTAAAGTTTTAAAAATATTCATAGGATGTCCTTTTTACAATCTTCAAACACATACGTCGATAATCCTCGCTAAAATCCCAAAGTGTCAGCTTTTAAAGAATAATATTTTTCACATAAAAGCTAGACTTGTCCGTATTTTCCGTAATGCCTCGACGATTTTATCAAAAATAATGGCTTTAAAATCAGATAATACTGCACGTACGGCAAAAGCTCCATTTTAAACAGGTTTTTAGGCACATAATAGGCCAGGGTTTTAAAACTACTTTAAATCCCACAAATTTTGTATATATTGCTTTCAAGTGAACTCAATGGCGTAGATTTAATTTAGGGGCAAAGGGAGCAATTATTCTAATTTCACATGCGTTAATACTGAAAAACGAGGTGTGAAATATCTACTTATTTGAGAAACAATAAATAGCTACTTTTGTACTAAATATTTTAAACTCTACTATTATTACTAAACTGTTTCCAAGCAAAAATATTAGGACAGCCCGACGTTGGCCTATTCTACCTGGCTGGCACATAACACAGTTACAACCTTGTTAGGACTCCCACTTGCACTAATATGGGCAATCATTTTTTTAGTCGTTAAGACATCGGGAACTGATTTGTCGTTGTGTTTAAAGCACCAGCACCTACCATTATTTTTAAGTAAAAATGACAGAGAAAGTCGGACAAATAAACCAATTAGTTATGTTATTCGCACTGATATTTATAAAATATGATACCAACTTGTAAAATAAATCATGTCGGTATATTTTACTTCTAACGCCAGTGACATATTATAATATTTAAATACTTTTATCTACTTTCATTTAGTAATATAAATTTTACAGTTCTGTAAATCGTTTTGTACGGGCATCTATTACAGCACTAGTGCTGTAATAGATGCCTTTCAGCACTAGTGCTGTAATGGAAAAAACCGGTTTTATAAAAATTTTGCTGTTAAATAAAACCACACTTTTTAGAAGGATGATTTATTATTAACAATTATAAAATTAATTACCAATTATTAATTAAAATAAAACACTTAAGGTTTATTATAAACATTAATAATACAGCTTTTACAGTTAGAAATTTGTATAACAGAAGTGGATGTGATGGAGCCCTTTACGTTCGAATTTCCAATCATTAAATCCGTGTCTGACGCCATGATCTTCTTTGCTATTTGTTTCTTATTTTCTAAGAAATTCTTAACCTAGCCTTCTGCCGTAGAAGAGGATTTCCAGCCCCCATGACGCTTTAACATCTGCATATCTGCACCACCATCAACTAGAATGGTGGCTGAGGGCCTCCTAAAACAATGTCCACTGTATTCTTCGGGATTATTCAATCCAAGTTTTGTTGCAATCTTTTTTGGTACCTATACTTCCAAAACTATTAATTCCGACAGGCTGGGAGGTGCATTTTCCTTTTCCATAGAATACAAAAAACCGCCTGTGAGTTGCATTAAGAGGACGAAGTTTAACATACTTTCGAAAAATACTTAAACAGTTGACACCTGTCACATTTCCTTCTGTTATAACAAATTCTCGCATAATTTTGGTTTTCGAGAATGGAGTTACAATTTTTATATACAAATCATTGTGTCCACATCCAACATTGACTTAGCTAGTTCTTCGCGCCGACAAGCCCCACAAATGACGATTATCATAACCTTCATAAGTAAATATGATTCATCATCTGCAGTACTAAGAAACTTACATACGTTTTCCTTTGTGAAAACTTTGGACTTTTTGGCCTTGTAATCCTCTGAAATTCTTTTCAAAAATTAATTGAGAAGATCTGCTTATATCTTGATTTTTCTTGACTGAAATCATTGTTCTCAACATTGAGTAGTGAGTCCATAGTGTAGATGGTTTCTGGGAGC
Source organism: Polydrusus cervinus (assembly GCA_935413205.1). Lineage (NCBI taxonomy): Eukaryota > Metazoa > Arthropoda > Insecta > Coleoptera > Curculionidae > Polydrusus > Polydrusus cervinus. Next base: position 54,618,872 of record OW284514.1, read on the forward strand.
ATTGCTTTACAGAAAAATAACCCAAAAGGATTTTCTCAGACACCTCCTTTATTTTGTTAGCTTTGCACCAATTTTCAAACTTCTGATACTCCAACTCATACCGCGCCTTGGATTTTATCGGAACTAAACTTGAGATCGCGCAAGGGGAAACTTCCATCAGAATCGCTCATTTTGAAAAACGCTTTTTATATTTTTAAATTTGTTTGACAAAGTTTTGACAGTAACCATGCGAAAGGTAACATAAAAAACTTGATTAGTAAACTTAATATTTTTATTCATAGATGAAAGTAGATCAAATTTTGTACAATATTCTTGTTGTAAATTCATATTACTACACTCGATATCTTATTAAACTCGGCTGACGCCTCGTTTGACAACTGTTACATCTCGTGTTGTAATATGAATCTTTACAACACTTATATCGTATATAACTATTATTTCATTCATGAACATGGTAAAAATTAAAACGAATGTCACTCTCCTGATAAATATTGGTAAAATATATGAGCAAAAACAAACGCGCCTGCAAATTTCGTAATTTTTTTTAACCTTTTACATACTAATGTAATAATAAATGATAGATTTTTCAGGTTTCTGATAAAGGAACATTTCTAAAGACTTGTCACACTAATATAATAAACCAAAAAGATTAGGAACACATTTTCCCACTTCATTACATGATTGTATTAAAGATAATCCAGGTTTAACAGCTTCGGGGATAAACGTAAACTAAAAGTAATTTCGACCTTATTGGTTAAGTCTGAATGAAAATATTACTTTTTGAGGGGGCTAATCAGTAAAACTATTCGACTTTTTAAAGATGTAAAGAAAAAAATAAGTAAGTAAATTTGTTGATTGGCTTACACAAAAACGTTTTATCCCCCTCACTCCAATTTTATCCGTAATTAAATAGCAGATTTAAAGTAATATAATGTTGTATAGGTTATATTATTGTTAAAGAAACTTGGTCAGAAATTAGTATGGATTTTGAACATAAAATAATACACAAGGAATTTTATTTAAAATAAATAAATTGCTACTATACATTTTATAGAAAAAATAACCAGAGGACTCGTTTTTCGGCAATTGACACCCAGATACATGACATCGGCCAGCTGATCAGGACCTTCAAAATTTCCCCAGATTTTGACAGAGACATATTCAGGCTGTCAGTCATCAGTTGGTGATGTTTTATTTAGTTAGTAGTTTTAAACAATATTTAAATCGGTTTTGGTATGTGACTGTGACATTGGCTTTGGGCACCATAAATTAGAATCATTTCCACTCCCTCGGCCATTTTGGAAGTGAAATGTGAATCATTAAATTAATTTTCACTATCCCGAGATTGTCACAAAGGTAACTGACAGAAAACTAAATTCTTTCTTTTCCTTATCAACTATAAAAAACTAAACAGGTATAAGAATAAATACAGTTCGCCCATGTTATCTGTGTTGATAAAAAGAAGGCGGAAAAAAATTCTGGTTGTTATTTGGTTGCTGCCACGTATAATCTTTCAAATTGCTGTTTATGTTGGTTTTTGAACACTTATTGAAATAAAAAGTGATATTTTCGTGTGTTTCTCTGAACAAATTAAGATAAATAAAGATTTTTCTAATTTTCTCAAGAACGAATCGACCGATTTAAAAAAATAAAACGTCAAAATAAAGCACATTGAAAGACATTTTAAAGAAGCTATTACTTGATACCCCTTGTCATTTAAAATTTTTAGGGGGATGACCCTGGGGGGGGGGGGGGGAGACAGAGGGTAAAAGGGCGTTAAGTAGTTTTTGGTTAAAAAGTTGTCCCCTTTGGCACATCTTTTGACGTGTCTCGGCGTTTTTCCTTTTAATCAGTGGTTTTCGATAAATTCGTGGTGGGAAGTTTTCAAATGAACACCCTTGGTGTATAACCAAATTCAAAGACGAATACAATAAAATACTTTTACATGTGACAGTACAAAAACAAATGACAACCAAACTTGGGTGTAATTAACATAATGCTTTGTCATAAAGAAACATTTTTTGATTTCGTATTCTAATAACTAACACGTTTTTTCTCTTTTCTCGGATACAATTAGGATTCCTCTACAGATTAAGCATAAACCATATTTCTATTCAATAAATTTACCTTGCAGTTTTTCGAACAGAAATCTTAGGGTTCTTCAATTTTTCTTAAATAAAGTATTACGATTTTTCTATACATTTACTTATCCCACCAGTACATGTTTTCTTCAATTTTGCACCACTTTCGCTAACATTTGGCGATTTACTTCCTCATATTATTATAATCTTGTTTGGCATGATAACAGTTACTATTAATGGCTTAAAGAATATTATTCGTTTAAAAATAAACTTTACATATTAAAAAAGTCCAATCCTTGGATAAACGTCAAACAATACCAACATAACACAATAAAATTATCCAGCAAGTCATTCATGTCACGTGATTGGGCCACGATCTCGCGAGTTCTATCAAAATTATTACTATAGTAGAAGTGGCAACACTATATCATTCACTAATCGTCAGCCTCCTTGTTAATTTAAACCCAGATTTAAAAACCACACATTATTATTTCAGGGAATATGATAAGCCCTCTGAAAAATATACGTGCCCGTTAAACCTTTGACAAAGTGATCTATGCTCATATTTATTCATGAAATAATTTTGTCGGCTCTGGAATTCTATAACAACATAATGGGGAGTTTCTATACCGAAAAGTGTCTTGTTTATCGATTAGAAAATGTAAGTATGTAGTTAGTTTATTCAAAATCAAGGTGGCCATAAGGAGGAGAAATAAATGCTTTTACAAGTGAAAGCTACCTTTGAAGGTTAAATGCTTTAATAATTTTTTTTCTACTCACACATACAGCTGTTTACTAACACCGGTATGCTAACGCGCATACATTCTCTATCTCTCTCCCACATTTTGACGACACTTATGAGGATACTTAAGGCCGGTTTACATTAGGTGCAAAAAATTGGTGGTTTTATTTTTGAACAAGAAAATAATCCTATTATAATAATCTATTATAATCGATATACTGTCTTAATTTACCCCAGCTACTTCTTTAAGAAGGTCCTAATTACAAAAATAGTAAAAGTTTTCCAGCTTTTTATGTCAGGTTATAACCGTCAGTCGCGTCCAAAGGTTATGCAACCGTGCTCACATCTTCGCTCGTGACAACATGTGCAACGATGTTAAATATTCAACTTGCTTATTGGCATATCGTTGTAGGTGTATCGTGGCTGTTTCCTTTACACTAAAGTGACTGGCTAAATAATATAATATATAATAATACCTGACCCGAAATAATTTCATATCCATCCTTGTTTATATATGAAATTAACCAATTCACCAGATCATTATAACTTGATGAAGATTACAAAGAAACCCAATTTACACGTACATTTAACCCGTCGTTTTATGATACTTAGCAAGGCGAGGTTAAGAATATTAAGAAAAAATATACTGTACCTAAAACTCGAGTAGATTATTAGGGAATCCAAACCACGTGATTCAATATGGCGGTTGGATGGCAAAAAGCATTAAGTCACCCGTTAAATGCCACCATTTTTATCCCTTTGGCAAGCTGTAGCGCCCTAGTAACGGTGCATCTTAGAAAAATTTCATCCTCCTATCTTATTATAAGAAAAATTCAAAAATAAAAATAATCATATCTTATTTAAAATACCAAAGTTCACAGCTACTTCCGGTATAACCGGAGGTCATAGAGAACAGCCAATATTATCGGTAATAAAATAAAATAATGTAGGTGAGCTTTAAGAAAATATTCTTGGTTGTTTTCTCAAAAGTTCTAATGAACGCCCGTGGTGAAAATAAGCAAGTAAGTTTATTTAAAAATTCTGCAAGCATTATTTGTGACCTTTCCTTTTATTATGATCGGATGGACCAACCTGTATAATAATTTATATGAGATTAACAATGGTCCATTGGTTCAAATTCTTTAAGAATCATGCGGTAATTTTTAAAAGTACCTACAAGTCTGTATATTATTACCCAGACATTGCGCTAAATTGCGATTTATTATGACACTAAAAACTTAAATTAACCCTTTACCCATAATAAATATCAAAATAACCTATCGTTATTATTTTTATTAAACTATAAAAGTCAGGAGGTTTCTTCAACCAGTGACATAAACTAGGTTTTAAGGCAATACATTTGTCTTGTAAAATCTAAATAAAGCAAAACCTAAAAATAGTCGGAAAATAAAAAGGATTTTATGTTTATGTATCAGCAGATGCGGCTCGCGTGTATCGAGTATGAGAGAGCGCAGGTCACAGGTACGTAAAAATGAGCGTAAGCGACATTGTTCTAATTTTGGGGTTAAGTCTAAAATAAATACATAAATTCATATCGTGCCTTAGCTAAGAAAAATGCTTCGCAGAATTTTTTCTACCCTATCGGCGGGGTGGATAGATATATCAACAGTTTAAGTATATACCGGGTGTCCTATTATGGATGGCCTCCGGCCGTATCTCGGAAACTACTGGGCATAGAAAAAAGAAAAAAACTGTAATTAAAGTGGCTAAGAGAAAATCCTGGTAATGATTTTTAGGTTCAGCATTTTGCCGCAAGAGGGCACAATTGAAAACTAAATATTAAAATTCTAAATTTCTCCGAAAATTCCCTTATTAGGATATACCTTTGGTAAAATTATTAGAAAGCTTAGACAATTCTGCATAATTGTGTTTGGGGCTCATTGGCGTACCGACGTTGATAAGAATGATGGAAGCTATTGAAACTCATTTAGAAGTTACAGCAATTTAAATGATTACACTTTCAATAGCTTCTCCCACTCTTACCAAGGTCGGTACGTCAATGAAGCTTAAACCAAAATGATGAATAATTGTCTAAACTTTCTAATGATGTTACCAAAGGTATACCTTAATGTGGGAATTTTCGGAGAAATTTAGAATTTAAATATTTATTATCAATTGTGCGCTCTTACGGCAAAATGCGAAACTTAAAAATTATTTCCAGGGACTATAACAGAAAATAGCACAGCAAAATAACCACAATTTTATTTTAATAATTTAGGCATTAAAAGGATTTAAAAAACACAGGTATGTTATAACGTAAAGTAACTACAAGTAATACGATCACGTTTTAAAATTATAGGTTGCACAATTGTTTTTCTGAAGTTATCTATTTTACCCACTGAATTTAATATGTTATTGAATTGATGCATAATAATTAAATGGATGACTCCTACTAAATAATAGGGAAACACTTCATAATTTATTTGTTTCAAAACCAACATAAAAAAGTTGAGTGGGTACCCCTAAATTCATACCGAGTTTTCCGGACGCCCATGGGGAAAATACGAGTTAGATTACATCGCTGCAAACCGCTTCGAAGAACGAGAACAAACGATGCGAGATCTCGTCTAGTGTGAATCCAGTCTAAATAAAATAATGTCGTTGTTTGCGGCTAAACAACTAATTTTATCGATATCGAGTTGCTTAATAACATGTCTTAAAGTTTTTTTGGCACAGTTGTGTTTATTATTTGTTGTGATGTATTAAATTGCGGTAAATGTGTTGATCGTAGAATTGATTTTTAGCATTGTTTTTATAATGGTTATGCTAGTCTCGGATTTCTACTAAAGTCAAAAATAACGTCAATATTCAATTTCTAAATATTAATAGTAGTAAAATAATTAGAACGCTGTGAAGACCGCGTCACCATCGCACTATTTAATATTTATTGGGCATCTGGAAGGCTTTGGAAAACAATGAATATTTTTTTTTTCGTTTATAAGTTTTGTTGTCTCAGTTATTATTGAAAAGTATGTGGTTCTTACCTCGGTTATTGCCAATGCAGAAAAATGTGATTTCTTAGAAACTTACTGAGTGTGCACAAAATCATCTTCGAGAGCAAGAGAGTACTACTCTGAGGTATATCTACTTTGCATTTAACCGAATGAGCGAAGACTCTACCGAAAATTTAAAGACAAAACCAGAACAAAAAAAATTATAATAAGCGAGGCCACTGAGAAATTGTCAAGGGCTCTAATTTGTCTTATGGTACTGTTATTATAATTTTAAACAAGCACACATTTATTCCTTACAAGTACTGCCTAGTTCAAGCTCGTTTGGCAGGGGATCCAGAGAGATAACTAATTTTTTGACATTGTCGCCCAAATGTAAATAATTTTCGTTATATTTTATGAATAGATGAATCCAATTTCTGAAATTCTGGAATGTACAATAGAAAAAATCATCATTACTGGACACGGCAAAATTTTTTCTTAGTACATCCACTGACTCCACAAGTCCGTTTTAGTTATAAAGTTTGGTGCGGTTTAATTGGTTCAAGAATTGTTGGTTCGTTTTTTATGAGGGCACCTTAACTGGTGAAAGATAGTGGAATTTATGACTAAAATTTTGAATAATTTCTTAGACGAATTGGATCTTATAAGTAGACAGAATCTGAATTTTCAACAAGATGGCGCACCCGCCCATAAATACAGAGGTACTTATTAACTTCCAAGTACTATTTTTAATAATCACATGGATAGGAACAAATGGCCATATTCAGTGGCCTCCCCGATCACCAGACCTAACCCATCTAGATTTTTTTTGTGGGGTATTTTAAAGAGAAAGTTTTAGTGTGGTCGGATCTACTTAAATTAACTAATAAATGGGTGATAATTATGTATTTTTAGTGATACTCCGTATGGGGTTTTTCTAAGGGGGTACGTATTCAGGTATATGACGGCCGCCACTGAAATAGGCTAGTTTTTTTTTATTAAAAACATACTTTTAGAAAACATGGTAGAATTAGGCCCTGATAAAATGGTCTTATTTTAAGCCGTTTAAAAATAAAATGTGAGTAAAATAAAGTTCTCAGTAGACATTGAAAACTAAATATAATTTTTCCAGTACTTCGCCATTCCTATAAGAAGCAAATACTAAAATTTCAAAAACTTTTAAAACTTTTATACTGGTTTCATATTTATGGCAAGATCCATAAAGCGATTGAGAAACAAATATATTTGGTTTATTTTATATTTTATGTATGACTATATTTTCCTTGCTATTGGTAATAACGACAATAGCTTACATCAGTTCTATACAAGGAGTTCTAGAATAATTTTCTGCTTAAAAATAAAACAAATTAATTTTTTTTTACAAATCTATATGACTAGTGACGGCTCCTACTTCAAAGCGAGTAGCCACGCGTCCCCCTGTTACCTGCCAAAAATACGATACATGTTATTTCATCACGTTTACAGCTTAGTTCTTTGGGAAACGATAAATAAATTCTGTAGATCTACCGATAAACCGGGAGACTTAGCAACACTATCTAAAACTCTCTAACATCCTTCGTAAACGGACGATAATCTGTACTGCAACATTTATGCGCTCTAGGATACCGAATTTTTCACGCGATAACAATCGCATAAATCAGCAACCTCGCATGTTTCTAATTGTCACACGGTATGACTGAAATCCCGCTAAAATTTTGCTGGTTGATCCGTATTTGTGTCGCGGCAATTGGCAAAACATTAACGTATGCCCAAAATGTGCAACTCAGACCATTTCCCACTAGCGCAGCTGCCGCCAAGCTATTTAATCAAACAATATCAGATAGTAAAGCCCACGTTTTACGCTCTTACGCATTTTTTTTTGGACAGTGTTGGTTTTTGTGTATAAAATAAAATCGCGTGACTGGTTGTATATCATTATGTTTAAAATAAATAATATAAATAGTGATAGCCACTTTTTTAAAGCCCTTCCTTAGAAGAACGCTGCCCGATCTAAAATTGAAACAAGTTAATGAACTGAAAGCAGAAAACAAAATCCTTTCACGCCGTGTTCTCAAAATACGAAAAAAACATGAATCATCTCGTATCCATTTTTCCTAACTAATGTTTTCTATATGAATTTGTAAGTCATGCATTTTGATAGAAGGTATTCTATACTCATTCCGAGTAGGGAAGAGTGGACAGGCAATTAGTATAAAGAAAACCGATCACGCAATCTTCACAGACGGTTCAAAAATTGACGTTGGTGTGGAGCCAGGGTATTTTCCGAAAGTTTACAAATACAGAAGTCGTATAGACTCCCCAACTATTGTAGTATTTTTCAATCAGAAGTACTGGCAGTAGAGAAGGCGGTCAATATCCTGAAAGAACACCTTGGCCTGGGAGTAGCCTCGTCAATCACCATCTTCAGTGATAGTCAGGCGGCGATTAAGGTAATCTGTTTCAGCAGCGTCAAATCAAACCTCGTAAAGCGGTGCCGTAACAATCTATGCACACTTGGCAACCAACATCAGGTTACTCTGTGCTGGGTTCCTGGACACTCCAAAATAGATGGCAACGAGGCTGCCGATGCGCTCGCGAGAGAGGGCGCAGGCATGCCAGCTGATCTAGCAGACAATACAGTGAACAAACCACTGGGATTAGTCAAAGAGGAGATTGATTACACGGTCAAGCGGCTTGCACAGAATAGATGGACAGGGTTGACAACCTGTAGTACATCCAGGCAACTGCGGCCCACATTCGATAAAAAGAGAACCGCAGAGCTATTGAGACACAGTCGGAAAGACTTGAGAAATATTACTGCGGTTGTTACCGGACATTGCCTCTTCGGTAGACATGCCGAACGTATGCAAATACCCACTAACGCATTCTGCAGAAGTTGCAGAGATGAGGAAGAGGAAGAAAGTATTCAACATTTTCTGTGTGAATGCCCTGGCCTCGCAAGAAGAAGGTTCACTGCTCTGGGTGAACCATTTTTCGATAGCCTGGAGGAACTAAGCAACTTACAACTTGGACGACTGAGTAGGTTTCTGAACAGTAGTGGCTGGTTTGAATAAGTTGTTAAAATCCTTCTGCGGTGTACGCCGCACTAACCATCAGAGATCTGATGAAGGCAGGAACACGTGTGGTATCACAACGGATCTTATAGGACTACGTGAGACTGTTTGGTCTGAACCAAAGGTCTGCCACTCTAACCTAACCTAACCTAAGTCATGCATTTTGGGTATTACTTCAAAAATTAGAATATTTCCGCAGGCACTCATTTTTTGCTTACCTAGATTGGCGCCCTTCCATACTTAATGTCTACGAGCCGCCACTGCTTTTAACATAGGTACTTTATCAATATATTCTGAATTGTCAGTTTCAACTTACTAAAAAATATTGTGTTCGTCGACATTAAAAATCTTAGCATAATAGTAGTTTGTACAACAAGAGTGGATATGATGTCCATATCGCACGAGTAAGTAACTTAAGCAAGATGCCGTGGGCGGAGTGCTTACCGACATTCCACTCGAGTTATACAGTATATTTTTTTTACGATTAAACTTCCGAACTTTACAATTTAAAAAAGGACATATTAATCAGGCATTATAACTTGTCATTTTGGTTGGTCGTGAACTTGTAAGAAAGACAATAAAAAACAATTGAAAAAAATGCATGTACACAAAATCACTATCTTTCTCATATTCGGCCTTTTGCATAATAATTGACAAAGAGCGATATATTTATTAATAAAAATGAACAATTAATTTTTATTAATCATAGCTAGTTTGACTAAATTATTCTGATGAAATGCACAGAAGATGAAAGGGTTTGTCGTTTTTTTGTGAAATGTATTATTGGTTGGTGCTTGCGTAAGAATTATAACAAAAAAGAAACAGCGAAATATCTGTAGAATTCATTTAAAACAAATAAAAACGGCTTTTGTGCATTAATCTAAACTTTTAACGTAAATGTGTGGAGTTGGTTGTACACTCTGTGTTCTAAAGAAAGGAAAAACGTTGTATTTCAGTGTAACTGTTTATTTACTGATGCCAAGCGCTTTCGGCCTTATTTACTTAAGGCCATCATCAGGGCTTAACCCTAAAAGTAAGTATGTAGCATTCAATTTTACCACAGTATTTATTATATTAAAATTAGTTAAGAATGAATGCTCCATGGTATTTTAAGTACCTCCAATTTTAGTGTTAAATAAGTTTTCTACAGGTAAAGGTTTAAAAGAATTTGAGATTACCTGATGTAGCTTCGGTTTTGTTGAGTTTGTTTTCAGAGCATTTTTTGGGAATGATATTTGGCTGATAAGAGTCACTAAATTTTATCGGAGGAGTAATTATCCTCAATTTTATTTTGGTCTCCTTGATTTGCAAGTTTCAGAGTTCAATAACACATGTTGTTTACATCCAGCATATTTTGAAGGTTGTGTTGATCGAAATTATAATTGTCAAAAAGTCAGTGAGTAAGTATTAGTTCGGCATGGTTCGGTTTTCTATAGTTCAGCCTAGATGCAGGTCCAACTGACAAATGTTTTGAAGGGGTTCGTGCGGAAAGTAATCCTATGGGAGTCTGGCCACTTGTTTGTGATCCAAATTACCGTTTGGTGTCAAGTAGACTGATTCTGTTGCCAAGGTCAGACTGTTGCCTTTAAGAAGAGGGGGATTTCCGTTTCCTGCGAATTTTAGGGAGAATAGCCATCTTGCGTGATGATGACCTCACTTGATCTCCAGGCAGTGAAGGTGGTTCAAGCGATGCGCTGATGCTGACCATTAATGGAGAAATAGTCACAAGTCCTTTGATTTTAAGGACTCCCTGTCCTATTTTCCTGATTTTTGGTAAGCCATTTAATTTTGTCAATGTTGGGAATATTAGTAAAAAATACGGAATTTTTTAGATTTGTGCTGAAAATAGGACACGTGTTTTCGTGCTGTCACCAGCTCTTAGATACCAATTTTTGCCTACCAGTTTTTACATACCAGCTTCTAAGTTCTACGAACTAGACATGTGTCTCTAGATTCTAGCTTCCGGCTTGTCTTTTTTGGGAAAAGACAAAGTGGCGTTTCGATAATTATACGAAGAAGCCCTCGGCAGTTTTAAGGCTTACTTAAGGGGAAGCATAGGAGAAGTTACAATTCATATGAGGGAAGATTGAACTATGAGGTCGTAACTATGGCATATCTTTTTGGAGGTTGTAAAGCTTAATTAATTACACGCAACAGGAGACGCCTGTACATAATTGTAAATAGTCCAGTTAGATGGCTGAAGTCTCAATCACTATTTATTTAAAGCCTCAATGAAGTTACCATCATTATATTATCAGGCCAGTTTTTTAAATAAATAATCTTTACATGTAATACCACCTTGGTAAGTACCTAAATTCTATAAATAAGTTTAAGACGTGAAACGTTAAGGGTCTAAAAAAAGGTTCTAGAACATTTGTGACACCAAGTATACTTACCATTCTCTTTATCAGTTAATATTTTCAAAACTTAATCTTACCAAGAAGAGTAATAATAATATTACAGATATACTATATTAAATGGCCGAGTACTGAGATTTTTATTCGATTAAATAAACCAGAGAGTACTATTTTTAATTTAACAACAGGTGTTTTATTTCTTTCTAAAAGTGTTTTCAGCTAGGCATCTAGGAAAGAAGTCAATAACTTTGTAGCCCAAGAGATTTTCTTGTTTTAATACTCTTGGTGAACTTAAGTTAGTTTATTAAAAACAAGTGGTGCCCTCTCGGGTTGAAAAAGTGAATCAAGGCTATATAGAGAAAGAACCCCAGCCTACGACAATTGAGCGGCCGTATGCAACTTTAGGGGACACCCTGTCATTAGGGTGCCACAAGTATAAAAATTAAAAGTTGTAAAATAACAATAAAAGAGAGTACTTACTAGTCAAAAAGAGTTTTGAAAGCAATGTTTAAAAAGTTTTTGTGGAACATAATTTATGTTTAGAAAGTAACCCAAACATGGACAAATGACATTTCAAACAATGAACACATTGACGTCGTGAACTGAACTTGAATAAATAAATAATTAAAATATAAGTATGACATTTTACAAACAGAAAGAAACAGACAAAGGTTATGAAAATTAAAATAACAGACCTAAAATCAAAAATCTGACAAGGCCAGGTAATTTAATTTAAGTAGTAGTAAATGCTTACAAATTTAAAATTCTTTATTTAAAATAATTAGAAATGAGGTAACCGGCAACATTAAAAAAAAAAAGCCTGAAAAAATGCAGGTTTAAAAGGCAAGTTTTTGTGGACAAGGGCTGGATATCGGCCATTAGAAATTAACGAAAATCAACACAATCAATCATTATTTTATGAGATCTTAAGTTTTTCAACTTAGGTTGTTAAATTTGATAAAGAGGGTATTCAGATTTTAAGGAATTATTTGTAAGAGATTTGGCAACAAGGTTAAAAAAAATTGTATATGGAAAAATAATCTTATAATTAAGTGGACAAATAATGGTAAAGGTTTAGTATGCAGTGAAGGTTGATTGGTTAAACGAAAAAATGAATTGAAAAGTCTAAAAAGTGAATTACTGTTAGAAGAATTTGTCATTTTTGTGTTAAGACAGAGGACAGGATTTTTCTTGATCTCTCTAGACATTTCTAACTCTCCTAGAAGATCAAGATGTTTAACATTAAGACCTGTGAAATGATGAATGATTTTACTACTTGAAGTAGGAGAAAAATTGTAGTTATTATATTTAAGATGGTGTTTAAAAATTGATTTTGTTGGCCTACTTATGTGTTCTTTGATTCTTGTATGTAAAGACCTGGTAGTTTTTCCAATATAGGTGGCTGGACAATTTAAACAAGATAGTTTATATACTCCGCTCCTTTGTAGATGTTTCATTTGTTGTTTTGTGTTCACAATGGAAGAGCTAAGTTTATTTGTTGATTTAAATGAGACTTTGATGTTCGGAAAATTGTTAGAAATGGTTATTGAGATTATGTTGGAAAAGGGACCTAGATAGGTTAGTGACAAGAATTTACTGGTATTATCAGGGATGTTAGTATTGTAAGCAATGTGTTTTTTTCTTTTTTGTAAAATTTTTTGATAAGTTCTTTCGACAATGAAAGGAGAATAGCCATTGTTGAGAGCAATTTGTTTAATAATATTAATTTCGCTTTAGTGATCTTCTGGAGCCATGGGTATACTAAGGGCTCGAATAATTAAGCAATTGAATGCTGCCATTTTTATGTTGACTAGGGTGGTTAGAGTTATCGGGAATACCATTGTCAGTTTGGGTGGGTTTACGAAATACTTTAAATTTGAGTTAGATAGAGTCTTTAGAAATATTTAAATCTAGAAAATTTATGCAAGAGTAATGTTCAATTCAAGGTAAATTCAAGGTAAATCTTATTGAAGGATGAATAGTATTGAGGTAGTTTCAAATATCATTTGCATTCGTGATGTCACCATTAATGATAGTAAGACAATCATCTAAATATCTGAACTATAATGAGATTTGTTTATTGGCTGTGAGGATTGGGATATGTTTTTGTTCAAAAAAGTCCATAAAAAGGTCTGCCAAAAAAGGAGAAAGCGGGTTACCCATCGCTAGACCATGTGGCTGTTCAAAATATTTATCATTAAAAATAAAAAAGTCCTGTGATAAGCAAAATTTAAGTATTGTAAAGATGATTTTTAATCGCCGTTAATATTTTTTATGGATAACAGGTTTGAAACTAATATTATTGTTTCAGATCTAGGATTTGAAGTAAATAAATTACACACGTCAAAGGAGAGGAGTAGTGTGCCATCTGTTACCTTTATATTTTTAAGTCTGTCTGCTAAGTCAACCAAATTCCGGACACCGTATTTGGGTTTAAAATTCGTCAGACTCAGCAACAATTTATTCAAAAAACGACTGGTCTAATGGGAACGTCCACCTTGTGGATTTTCGGGAGACCATAAAGACATGGTATAGATGGATTATAAGAAAGAGAAATTTTATTATTATTGTACTCCTTGAATAAGTTCAAGCACAGATTAGTGTAGGTTTTTAGCTTTACTAAAAAACTGGGTAGAGAGTTGTTATTTTGAGAGTTTAAATTCGTTATCGTTTAAAAAGGTTTCAACCTTATTTATATAATCAACCTCTTTTAGAATTACCAGGCAGTTGCCCTTGTCGGCTTTAGTTAAAATCAGTTTTTCGGTTTTTATTTTATATAACAATTGTGATAAAACTACCTTCTGATCTTTGTGAGTGTTTCGATGATATTTTTAGTTGATAGAAAGTTGTTTGTTGAGAATATTGAATATTTGAACTCTCGCCGAATTTTGAATATCAATATTATCAGAACTAAAATCTCTTATTGTATCAATTTCGGTTGAATATTCTTCAATCACTTCTTTGGTCACATCAGTATCGAGGGCAAATTTTAAACCAAGGTCAAGTAGGTCCATTTCGGCTTCTGAAAAAACACAATCAGACAAATTCATTACTCTAGGGTAAACATTATGGTTGGATAAAGATTGGGAGGTGGATACCTCAGAGGATTTCTTTTAATTGATTAGGCCATCAAGCTTTCTTTTTAACTTAATATACTTTTTTTTTTTTTGAAATGTTACTGTGTCGAAGATACTGTTAAGATACACATTGACCTGACCTTGTGGGGACGATCGACAAAGGTTATCATATGATATTTTGAGTTTAATGTTTAGGTTTGCATAGTGTTTACAAATTTCACGTCTGATAATCTTCTTCTCAGTTTCTTCTTTTAAATTGCGTGGGATGTTCCGTGATGTTCTTAGTCTTGCAAAGATGGGTGTTACTCCTTCATGCAAGCAGCGATTTAAAAACCAAATGTTGACGTCCAATGCGCCTCTCTTTCAGCAAAGGCTTTTATACTCTTGTACCAAATTCACCATATTGTGATAATTGAAAGTAAATGTGTGGAGTTGGTTGTACACTGTGTGCTTTTTTTTGTAATTGACCACTGTGATTGATCAGTTTCATATCCCAACTAGGATGGATATGAAATCATATCCGTTCAGTAATTGAGTTCTCATGGAATTCGTTCCTATAACATTTTCTATATACAAATTTTTTTTGCCATCAACAGACACAGGTACGATATGCGCGATGTGGTAGCAATGCAGTATTTGCAGAAGAATAATTTCCTTTCATTTCATCAGATCCATCCCTAGACATGTTTTGCCATATCATGGCTCATCAGTAGAGCTAGGATCCGACGAAAGAAAGGAGAACTCAAAGCTGCTTATGCAGCACACACGTGTGAGATGTAGCACGGAGCGCCATCTGTGTCGTTATTAGACACTCTTGAGCATACCAGTACTTCTAACAAACTTATAAAAATAAGTAAAAATGTTAAGAGGAAATCACCTGTAAAGATATTCGTGACAATTACAGGAGTCCCGCTTAGTGAAAAGTATAATAGAATGTGACGTCATAAAAGTGCAATTTTTAATTAAGATTTATTTCAAGCATCGAATCGTGGTATTTTAATTTAACTCTCACTGAAAAACTAAAACTTACAAACAATGGTAATTTTCCCCAAAATAACGCGAATCCAATGAATGTTGTCAGGTTGTCACTTGTCCAAAATGACCTACTAAATCTCGGTTAAATATTTACATTCCATTTTAAAAATCCGACATATTAATGTGAAAAACAACTGAACTGTCTAAAAATTGTTATGAATAATTAAGTGGATATACCTTCACCCTTGCAATCAGTGTATATACAGTGTTATCCAAATTAAGTGTCCACCATTGGTAATTGTGTTATTATTAAAGATGCAAAGGTGTTGAATTTAGCAAATTAGTAGTATTTTTATAGGTCATTAAGATGCAAGAATTAAAAAAAAGTAGAGCATCGTGTTTTTGAGGTTAGAAGTAAAATGGATTTTTTTTAAATGGTAACTCCTGTATATTAAATTTTTATCTGTCAAAGCTCTAAATTTAATAAAAAATCATTTTAATGCCGCGGGCTTGGCTTGAAAGCAAATATTGTAAATGTTATTATAAAATATGAGTCAACCTTTTAAATCCCTTATTTTCTTCATTTTACTACAAAAGGAATAATAAAATGGGATTTTTGTAAACCCCCTTTTTATAATAGAAAAACCTCTTAGATGTTATTGAAAATTGGAAGACCCTAAATTTCCATCTTTAATGATTAGACTGGGTCACTTGGTGTTCCAACGATGTGTGGAGAAACTGTAATCGGAAAACAATAGCAAATAAAAAAAATGTTTTATATGAAACTTGAAGAAACAGCTTGTTTCTAAAATGTAAAATTATTTTAGATAGGCATTAGGTGGCTCAAGAAAAAAGTGGCGATACAAAGTTACATTTTCTTTAATGGAGCATATTGTATATTTTTTCAATTTTAAAAATCTACGGAGCATGTTTACCAAAACATGGCACTTAAAAATTATTTGTACAAGGCGTTCTTATAAATGAATCCTCTAGGATCAAAACCCCCTAAATCCAATTTAGCAAAATGTTCAGAAAAACGGAAAAACATTTTAACTAACTTTTAAATTAAAATATATGATGAGATATGATTTTTAGGATTTCTAATAATCATTTATCTACTAATTTAATGTAAAAATAAAAGATTTTTTAGACCGAAACTTACAATTTAAATAATAAAATTGGATTTAGTGCAGTTTGCACCCAAAACATGGATTTAGAGGAATATGAAAATGTCCACAATGGATTTAGTGGATTTTGACATAGATTTTTTAGACCGAAACTTACAATTTAAATAATAAAATTGGATTTAGTGCAGTTTGCACCCAAAACATGGATTTAGAGGAATATGAAAATGTCCACAATGGATTTAGTGGATTTTGACATAGATTTTTTAGACCGAAACTTACAATTTAAATAATAAAATTGGATTTAGTGCAGTTTGCACCCAAAACATGGATTTAGAGGAATATCAAAATGTCCACAATGGATTTAGTGGATTTTGACATAGACCGAATTTTATTTTTGAAATAAAATACTAGGTATGTAGAAAAGGATATTCGGAAAACTTAATAGTTAATTTCAACAATAAAAAAAACATTATAAACTAAACTAAAATCTAAACTAATAAATCTGGAACATCTTCCATTCTTTCACAAAGCTCAATATTTTCCAGAGCGAAGGGTTACGAGTTCGTTTTCTAGCCTTATCCGGCTCCACAACTTCAATTTCCACTACATGAGACATTATAATAACTTTTTAAACACCAAAAATTACAAAAAAAAACAATGAACGACACGGATTAATGTTTAGTAAACGAATTTTCTGTCTTTACTAGTGGATAAACAAACTTTAACAATGTTTAGTCACCGACACACGTGAGAGCTGACGTACCGAATTCTGTGACCTGATTGGCTGAAATGGACTTAGGGGCGTTTGAAAATCAACACGGTCGGATTTAAGGGACTTCGAAACTGAGGTAGTGTTTTGATGCCACTTTTAATACATATTTAGAGGGATTTGTTACTAAATAGGTTTGGTGAACGGTAAGGAATTGTTTGACGAATATAACGGTGTATTTAACTCATTTCTTGTCAGGAGTGGATTTAGGGGGTTTTGATCCTAGAGGATTCAAATTATACAGGGTGCTACAAATTCGTGTGCGTACAAGGGAATCTCGAAAACGGTAAGAGATACGAAGATGGTTAAATTAAGGTAAAGTTGCATATTTTGGGGCTTAATAATTTGGTGAAAGAAAATTGTAAATATTCCACATACTTTCGGAGATATCCGAAAAAAACCGAATTCCTTATTTATGGTTTTTAATTTTTTGCGCCTTCATTTTTGACTTAGGAAAAAAACAAAAACACTTTCTCATAGCCGTTCTTTATGTTCTACAAGATTGCGTTATTAGTTTTTAAATTCGACGTTTTGTTCTTTAGATACCAGCCTCAAGTCAATTTTTTTAAATACGGACCTGGAATTTTAAAAACATTTTTAGGCACTTCTACCCTTTGAAAATTTAATACAATTTGAAGATTTTTAAAATTTTAACGTTTTGTCATAAAATATCATAATCATTAATATTTCAAATTATTCTTTCTCTACTATTACGGACCTGACAATTATTTTTAGGAGAACTGAAATATTAATATTACATTATAGGATTATGGCGTTTAGGCCGTTTTATTTCAATAAGAGTTACCGTAACAATACTCTAGGAAGTAAGTAAGTAAATTTCCAAGTCATGAGAAGTAATTTTATTTTTTATTAGAATATTATTTATTCATCACATCTTAAGTCCCATGGTTTAGACCTAGACCGAAATACTGTAATACAGAAAAAAATTAATGCGTCCGAGTAAAGAAAAGGTAACTGAAGTGTTAGTCTAGTTATGTTACTGTGATGAGTGTGATGGGCTTATATTTGTTTCAAAAACAATTTCAAATTTTGTTTACTGTTTATACGATCTGATAATGCCAGTTTCAGTTCAAATTCAAAAATGAAGGCGCAAAGAATTAAAAATCAAAAATTTAAATTTCGGTTTTTTTGGATATCTCCGAAAGCATTCGGAATCATTACAATTTTTTTTCAACAAATTATTAAGCCCAAAAATATGCTTTGCCTCAATTTAACCATCTTCGTATCTCTTAACGTTTTCGATATCCCCCTGTACGTACACGAATTTGTAGCACCCTGTATAGGAAAACTTGGCCTTGTTTGTTTTACTTTCTTATTTTGATGCGCTGGTATAATTTACGCAAAAATTAGATACCGTAAAACTCCATATCTTCGGACGGTACCTTTAGTTCGGAAAAATCGTTTTAAAAATTCTTGACTTGTGGCTTCATCTATTGGACATAATTAACATAAAATTTGATGTGACATTTATTTAATATGTACATTTAAAAGAAACATGTAGCATGATCAATGTCATTACTGTTTCTTTGTGTTTCCGCAGAATGCACTTTGAACGTCAACTGTTTTGCTTTAAATTTCTTGTATGGCGCAAACTTTTACGGTGGGTACCAAGAAAATATCTTTTTTTTTTGGTTTAATTGTATTTGTTGTTTGGAGTTATAATTTGGCAACATAATGTAATATATAACTGATTAAAACTTTGTATAGTTATTTTATTCAAAATTGTTGATCAAAAATTGCACACTTTGTTCCAAACTTCGGACTGTGTTATTTAGATACTCAAATAATACGCCTTTTGTTTTGAAGGTAAATGTTATTTTTTCCCTAAGTGTCCGAATTTAATAAATTTCTAAAACATGTTATAATATAAGAAAGTAAATCCTAAGATACGAATAGACGTCCCTATGTATCCAAAATTAACAAACCACTTAAATTTTAACTAAAAAATTACTGTCCGATCTTAGGAAAAATATCCCTAACTTCGGACACCTCTTTTTAATTTTTTTTAATACGCCGTTGCTGAAATTGATCTCCTATCTATCAGTTACTCTCTCTTTTAATACCCTGGCAATAATAACTTACATGCAATATTTGTATCTTTTATTGTTTATTCAATAATCGTCACTTTATATAAATTTTGTCCGAAGTTATGGAGTTTTACGGTATTAAAAATAAAGTTATACAGGGAGAATCCGGTTTGTAATTTCCCTTTTTATGCCGCAGAGGGTTATTATGTGGTTTAAGCTTTTACTTTTGTTAATTTTAAACAAAAAACCAATAAAGTTATTTATTATTACTCTCAACAAATCCAATTAAATTAAGAAACCAAGTACATACAAACTACATTAAATTAATTAAATAATCATTTATAATATCATACCAATTTTTAAAATTGCAATAGAAAGTAGTCATAAATTATTAAACTTGCTAAGAGATTTATGATACCCCAATTATCGCATTTGCACATTATCTTCTTATCGCCTGAAGTGAAAACTTGAATGGAATCTTTGCCAAATGCCTAAAAACTAAGAAAATCTCTGGACAAGAAAACTACAACAATATTTAAAATTTATGGCATTAGTTTTAAGATAAATGTTAGTGTCAATGTAACCTTACGAGTTTGCTATTACTTTAAATTTCAACATTTAAAGAAAGCCGAATAAATAAATAAATAATGCCTTTATATTACGAAATGATAATTACAATAAAAGAATGAAAAAAAAAAGTATATATGGTTGTATTTACTGTAGCATGGCACAGGCTAGCTGTAAATAGCTACTCAACTGAACCATACGACAATAATTATTAGAAAAAAACTATATTAAAAGTTATAATTATACTAAAACTAAGAAATTACAGGTAGAAAGACTCAATACCAGTAACAAGAAATCCATTATTAAAAATACCTTACTATATGTATATCTTAAAAAGAAAACGTTGATCATTGATCGTCCATCAATAACTAAATAAAGTTAAACAAAAGCACCCATGGACATATTAAAACTTCGAAATTATTTATTTTGTTTATTTAAAAGAAACTTTTTATATCTTTTTTTAAATAATTCAACTGTTGAGACATCAGTTAATTTACCAGGTAAAGCATTATAGAAAACTACTGCATTGTAAGTAAAAGACCTTTGGAATAAAGCACTCTGATAATGTGGTAAAGTTAATTTACTCACAGAGCGAATGTTAATAGAGTGTATATTATATCGAGGAATTAGGCGTTCACGAAGAGTGGAGGGAGAGTCAGGTTCGTTTAAAATTTTGTAAATAAAACTATTAAGGTGCAGAAGTCTACGACCATCCATCCTAAGCCAATTTAATTCAGAAAAAGTATGAGAAATATGGTCGTATTTTCTAAGGCCATATATAAATCTTGCGCAAGTGTTCTGCACTTTTTGAATACGGGACTTCCCAATATTGTCTATACAATAACCGTAAACAAAATCGCAATAATTAAAGTTTGAAAGTACAAGTGACTCACACAGCGTCATTTTTAGTTTAACGTTTAGAATATATCTGCTAGAATATAGAATTTTTAGAGCCAAATAGGACTTTTGAAACAATTTTTTTAAATGGTCACGAAACCTTAAGTCAGTGTCCAAGACTATTCCTAAATTTCTTGCAGAATCAACCACATTAAGCTTAATGCCATTTATTTTTAAGTTTATATTATTCCTAAGATGGGAAACTTTATTTTTATTACCAAATAACATAAGATATGATTTTTTAGGGTTTAATTTTAAATTATGATCAGACGCCAGATTAGTTAGAGTTTGCAAATCATCGTTTATAAGTTCTTCAGATTCCAAATATTCCTCAAAATCAAAACAGAAATAAATTTGTGTGTCATCAGCATAAGCTTGCACTTTACAGTATTTTAAAGATTTAAGGATATCAGAAGTATAAATTAGAAAAAGCAACGGCCCTAATATGGAGCCTTGTGGAACTCCAGATAATATGCTAACCTGGTTCGAATACTTACCATCAGAAAATATTTTTTGGGAACGACCTGTACAATAAGACTCAATAATTGAACATGATTTCCTCTCAAACCCATAAAACTTTAACTTTGAAAAGAGAAGTCCGTGATTAATCGTATCAAATGCTTTAGAAAAGTCTAACAAAATTAAGGCACTGTTCAACTTTTTATCAGAAGCTCTAATCACATCATCAATAACATTAGTCAAAGCTACAGTGGTGCTATAACCCTTTCGAAAACCACACTGGCTGTCGGGAATAATTTTATTTCTAATACAATACTCGTACATTTGGTTGTATAATAGTTTTTCATAAATTTTGGAAAGGGCAGGTAAAATACTAATAATTCTGAGATCGTTAAAATTACAAGGGCTTGATACTTTAGGTAGTGGCTTTCCAATCGATATTTTCCACATATTGGGAAAGTAACTTAATTCTATACAACAGTTTATAATATGAGTAATATATTTATCAATGAATGGACTGCAGTATTTGAGCATTAAGGGGGATATCTCATCAACTCCCGTTGCGTTCGTTTGAATTCCATTTAGAATTTTATGTATATCTAATATCTCGGCTAAATGAAAAGAAAATGTCGTATTATGATTACTGTACAAATTATTATTATAAAAATCAATTTTGTTACTACACTCAGATACATTTTGAAGGAATGTTCCAAAGAAATTATTAATATCATTAGGATCAGATAAGGTTTTTGGAATACACACATTTTTTCTAGAGGTTAAATTAAAGTTTTTTAAAGCTGCCCAAGTTTTACGACTATTTCTTTCTAAACACAGTGAATCTAAATATTCTTTTTTTGCCCTTCTTACCATTGTTACTGAAAAATTTCTTAATTGTTTATATAGAATAGATAGGCGCACTATGATTCATTCGCTACGTAAGAACCAACGTGACTTCGGAGCGCGCCGTCTTTTATTGCGTAAAATAATACAGTATCTTGTGTCTGAAATCGATCGAAAATGGAGACAAACATTGTCTTTAAAAATGGTTGCCACATTTTTGCACTGATCCGTCGTTCTTTAAATATTGAAATTCAAAGGCTATTAAAAAAAACGAATTTGTGAAGTAGCATCGGCAGAAAAATTATTTACGTCAAGCGAGGAAAAATCTAATTCTGACTAAAGAAATAATTATAAAGTTTTACAGAAGGCACAAAATGATAAATGTATATATTTTTTTATAAAACTTAGCATAAGTGGTGCTTGTTGCAGAGAAGAATTAAAAGACCTAAGGACATAAGATATACTGGGTGAGTCAACGGTTGATAAATCAGTTAATCATTTATTTATATATATACATAATATTAATTTCACAAATCAATGTAAAATATATACACAGGGTGACACACTTTGAGGTCGAGGAGGTTTATTTCTCACTTCAATCAGATCGCTAGAATCATTAAGGAAATTTTTCTACTCGCTATAAAAACTTTATTTTGAAGGTATCGTTTAATTTTTACTTCAAATACTTTTATGTCGGCATTCTAGAGGCAGTATGGAGTAGTAAAACTTTATACCATAATGGTTCATCCCATTTCTGGCCCTTGCAGTCCTACTATAGTTTATGGTCAGGTCATTTCTTCCCAGGGTATTATATGTGTGAAAATCGCCACTAAGAGCCTAAACATCAAGGTGCTTCTATATATACATTAGACAGTTAAATATATAGATGCATTGCACAGTGAGGATGCCCAGAAAGACAAAGCTATTTCTACAACATTCAGTATATTTCAAATCATGAATTACTCCTATACAGCGCCTGTATATAGCAAGCAATGTAGAAGCATGTGGGGAATGTCCCCAGCTTAGTGAAAAATTTAATATCAGCGTTTTAATAGCATTAATACTTTATTTGTTGGCGATGAACCAAGTCTGTATAGTGTACACCCATCTGCCTCTCCATGACCCCCCGATCCAGTTCCTCAAGATCTTCAGAGCTGGAAATTGTACTGGTATCAAACAGTAGTAAGGCGGTAAAGTTCGCAGATATGCATGTATTTATATCATTATAGTATAGCAGAAATAATATGGGCCCCAAAACTGAGCCTTGGGGTACGCCATGCATGATATATTTCCTATCTGAATTAGCATTACTAAAAGATACATAGTGGAGTCGATTCGATAGATACGACTAAATTAAATGTATGCTGAATGTCATTACTGAAACTATAGTAAGAAAGCTTCGGGATCAGTAGAGCATGTGACACACAATAAAACGTTTTCGTTAAATCAAAAAATGAGGCTGCTTGGTCACACTTGGTCATAGGCGCCGATTCCGTGGGGGCTCTGGGGGCTTGGGCCCCCAGAGCCATATTTCTTTGGGGGCGTAGCCCCCATAGCCTAACCCTCACAGTACGTTTACATAATAATGATACTAATAGCAATTCGTTTGCGAGCATGCGTTACTTGAGATTTGATAATTTAATTGTTTTCTATAAAATTTATCTACAGTTGTCGTTTCCTTTTTTAATTTAGCAGGTTATCATATTTATTAAAAATTTATTTTGGCTTTGAAAATTAAATTATGCTAGATCTGGCAACCCTGGTCTGCCACTTTGCTTAGAGCACGTAGAGAATTTGAAAAGTCCCTGGTCTCAAAGTCTCAAGGTTGCTAGGTCTGGTAAAATTTCACTAGATTTAATGATTTCGAAACCAATCCAAAGTGATTTAGTGAAAACTTTCGTTAAATACCACAGTTTTAGTGATTTTTCGGATTTTGTATCAAATAAGACAAAGTCGTCCAAAATACAATACAAAAATGCAATATTTTAAAAATATTTTTTTCAAAAACACGGCTATTTTTAATTATCCTCTCGATCTATATTTTCTACACGTTGGCAGCCGTGATGTCAGATCTGCGCATCATGCAGATCTGACATCACGGCCTAGTCAGCGAGGTCAAGCATCGGCGCGGTCAAGTTGGAGCCAGTGTTACCAGATCTCCTGTTTTCACTCTTAAACTACTGTTCTACTGTTTTCACCCTCAAATCTCCTGTTGAAAATTTTTTAATACCAAAGAGGTAATAAAGTTACATAATTCACAAATGTACACAAAAACATTGGATCATTCGGAACTAACTGGCCAGAGCCGTCATTCCGTACGGGCCCAGTACATTTTTTTTAGAAGTCGCTTTGGATGGAGGAATGGCCCCGCGCGTCTTGGGGCCCACAATTTGAATTGATGACCTTTTTTTTAGAAGTTACTGTGGAGGGGGGCCCCAACATTTGGACCGATGACCTTTTTTTTTTAGAAGTTACTGTGGAGGGAGCCTTATTATATTTAAAATTTATTAACTATTACATTATATTATGTGTATATTTAATAAAGGAATTTTTTTTTATTCGTTGAGATCCGGGCTCCAAGCCCCCAGAGCAATTCTGAAGTTCCGGCGCCTATGCACTTGGTGGTTAAGTAACTGTGGTGAAAAATCTTTTCGTCATTCAGATAAAAAAAAAGTCATTATTTTGACATTGTTTATCGTTGTTAAATGTGGTTTATTTTATCACTAGCGTTAAATGTAATTTTAACACTAGTGTTAAAATAAGTTGATATTTAATCATACATAGTACCTATACATATTCGCAAACACCAATACCTAAATTGCTATTACAGCGTTTCCAGCTTCTTCAATGTCGAAGGGTAAAGAACCATCATATTCGCTCACTTTTCATACAAACAATCAAATTAAAGTGGTATTTTTAGCAAATGTTTGTTGACATTGGCAGTAACATTTTTCATAGTTGCAGATTGTTGCAATATTAGTTTTTAATATTTTATAGTAAATCAAACTATAATTTTATTTTTATCATGATAACTGAATAACAAAAAAACGCTGCAAAATGAGCTTAGTTTTTGCACATGATGTTTTAAAATCTTCTGGTGTAAAAATTATGTTCATTTCTCTCTCATAAATAGCTTTACGCACCCAAATAAGATCTAAATATTTCGATAGTCTAAATTTAAATCCCTTTAGTGAATACCGGTGTAAATGTCTAAATTTAATTGTTCTTAAGATATTGATATTTAAAAAATGACATTTATCCGACTCTGACAGGCTGCTGGGTCCAAATGGAAAAAAAAACTGTTTTTACGTTAATATTTTACTTTTTATTTTCTACCCAAAAATACCAACTTTCGGTTTAACGGTTAAACTTGTAAAACAGCTTTTCCGGGTTAAACCTAAACTTTGTATTTTTTGGGTAGAATAGTGATACCCAATACAAAAACCAAAATATATTGGAATTTTTTCATAAGTCCTGGAGATATTAAGGAAGTGGACATGGTACAACTTATTCGAAAAGACGTAGCCGTGCGACCCAGTAATGTATATAAATGGAGATCTATGCCTAAAAATATTGGTGTTGTTTAAGAAAATTATCGGCTTCTTCGCTATCGGATTCTGGTGTCAAATAGCATGGTGGTAATACTGTTGCCTGTAGCAGAATATTGAGAACTCTCACAAAAATAAAATGAAGATTTCTGCAGCTATTCTTGGCAAAAAAAATCATCGGAGGTATCTGTACCTGTTGTTCGTTCACCGCAAAAAACATAAATTATCCAAGTAATAACCAGTAATATTTAATATGTTTTCGACTACCAACCTATAAAAGGGCCGTTATTGACCGATTATTAGGCTTAAAAATCTATTTTCTCTACGACCATTACTGAATGCAATAATTCCAAAATCATTTTTGATAATAGAATGTAAAAATTCTCGCTCTTGAGTTGGAATATTTATTCTGAAACACTTGCTTCTTATGCGTTTTGCGTGTATTTTCATTCCATAACAAGATACGGAATGAATATTCTGTAATTGATCTAAACGACATAGGTTGCCATGAATTTCGAAACTGTCAATGTCAGCAGACAAATTTTAGTGCAAGTCCAAATATGAGTGAAAAATCGGATGAATCAGATATGGAACTGGATAATACTCCACCTGAAATTACGAATATTGCGAATAGTATTTTTGGTCGTGGAGAAAATATAGTTTGCTACTAGGTTTGAATGAATCTTCCACTCGGATCAAATTTTCATTCCAACCTCGTTACAGAATCAACTATTCTTTACCTTGACTATTATTATTAACCATGGTAAATAATGAAAGCTATCTATTTGAAACTTGACTTTACATATTCAGCCCTATGCAGTAAGTACATTGACTTGATGTCAAGGTTGAAATTATGACATAAAAACGACATTTGACAGAATGTTGGTTTGGTATAGGCCGCTTTACAGTTTGCAATTTTTCTTTCACGCAAGAAAAGATTGCCCAGGAGTATGCGCAGAACGACGGTAGTGATCAACTGGCGCAATTTGTATTGCTGCTAGAAATATAACTCTGACCCTATTTTTATTGCCATTGCAAGCGCAATTCTGGTGATTTTTTGGTGATTTATTTGACACCAACCTAAATATGAAAATCGCGGACATTTGTTTATGTTCTTTCTAACCTATAGTGGGTACGTTTTGTTTTTGTTGGTTTATTTTTGTGTCTTGTAATGATGTTATGTTAAAATGAATGCACAAAAAAGCGCCGGTAACTCCTTACCGAATGTCTTTTCATCTTAAAAGTTGGCGAGGGGTACATCGCCTACGACCTTGGCAAGTCATTGCACGCTGTAAAACGAAGTGAAATTTTTATTGTCGCAATATTATCTGCTGCAAGACTTGCGTAAAAGAAAAATTGCAAACTGTAAAGCGGCCTTATGATGCAGGAAGGCTCTCTAATCAATAATTGAAATATTAGTTTTCAAGAAATTAAAATTAAGTCAAGTGGCCTTATACATTGTTCTTTTACTAAGGGAAAAATTGAAATAAATTTCAAGTCAAGGTTGACAAAAGTCAAGAATTCTAACGTAAACGAAAACTTGCCCGGTAGCGAACTTGAAATGATGTCAATAGTCACAGGCCTGCATAAAATTTGTGATGATGTGATTTTGCTTGTTAAGGTCAGTTTTTATAAAGAAATAACTAATTAAAATACAATTGGTCTCTATCACCAACAGAATTTAAAAAAAAAAAAAAGAAAAAATAATATAAATTTTTTTTATAATAGTGTTTTAATAATATTTAAAAATTTTCTGTGGTGCTTTTCAAGAAATTTATTAAGTGGGCTATCATAACTTTAGGTAAAAAAAAGTAATGATGTATTAATTGCTAAATTTATTGTAGTTTGGACTTTATTATGCCTTAACTTTATTAGTAATGCGAAGAAGAAGGGTTTTAATGTCATTAAAAAAAGTTTTAGAGATCAATTGGTGAATTTGTGAAAAATGCATATTATGCTTATTTCAAAGTCAAATTAGGATATCAAGATAAAATTGGGCATCGCATGTTGATTGCAAGGTATGTGAAAAAGGTTTAAGACATTTGGTCAAAGGGAATAGAAAAAGCCTTTCTTTTGGAATACCGATGGTTTGGAGAGAACCGCAAAATCACCATGATGATTGCTACTTTTGTCTTTGTGATATTAAGGGGCATAATAGAAAAACTTTGAAACATATTTTGTACCGAAATAATATTAAATCAGCAATCAGATCAGATCCTCACAGTGATACTGTACCTATACCCATACCCCCCAAAGTACTAAAAGAAGATACTGAAAACTCCTCAACTTCCAGCTCCCTACAGGCTATGGACTCAACCTCAGGTCAAGACCAACCTCAACTATTTTCACAGGCCGAACTGAATGATTTAGTAAGAGATTTGGGACTTTCAAAATGCCTTTCTTGCTTTTAAAGAAGTTGTACATAAACTTCTAGAGAATTATAAAGACACAAACTATGTTGAGATCGTTAAAAATATGCTGGAAAAATTCAGGATTCTTGGTTGCACTGTGAGCATAAAAATTCAGTTTTTACATTCTCATTTGGACTATTTCCCGGAAAATCTTGGGGACGTGAGTGTAGAGCAAGGTGAAAGATTTCATCAAGATATAATAGAGTTGCACATTGGGAAGAGATCTTTAGCTAAATATGACAGAAAAACAACCAAAAGAAGCTTTTCCGAAAAAGGAAAACGTTTTTTTTTAGGAAGCGCAAAGAATAATATAATAAAGTAACTATTGCTTTTAGTTTCTATGTGTATATTTTTGTATTTTTTTATTTAATATATTATAAAACTAGCTACCTGTATGAAGTGTCAGTTTGACATACCAATTTTTTTAGTCGATTTTTATTGGAATTATTTCAACATTGACTTCAAAGTCAATGTACTTACTGCATAGGGCTGAATATATTAGATTCTTAGAGATGTTCGATGTTGTAAAGTTTTGATAGGCTAGATCAAAAAGATTAAAAATATAGGTATAAGAACAAATATTGTGCCATATTCATTAAAAGAATAGTTCTCGGGTCGTAATGAAACTTAAAATTAGTTATGTCACAATACATTAATTAGAAACAGACTTTGTCACTTCAATAATCCTTTTTTATAATACCGACACTTTGATATATCATCATAAGTAACTCCACAATAGTAACCTAAAATAATTTTAATTTGACATTAACCAAGTTATCTGACAAGACAAATGTATTCGTATTCCACAACAGCCCGAAATATTCAGCGCGATCGGTACTACTATTCATCTCCACGCGAATCTCAATCAAAAGGAGCAATATATAGTCACATATTACGTAGGTGATCGCCTGGTTTATTTGCTCTACTGTATAAAAGCTCCCGGTGCACGTGGGCCCCTTACTACATTAATTCAAGGGGTGGTGCCTGAGATACCGTTGGAAAGGGACTTTTCCGTCCGGTAATTGCACACATCACGTCAGGAGTAAGTGACTTGAGCAAAAAAATTGAATAGAAAAATAACTAATAAAATAACACGCTACTACAGTATCTTAGAAATGTGTTAGTGGTGGAAAAAGAAATTATATTAACCATAGTTTAGACAGCTACACTATTATAGCCCTTGCGTCTTAAATCCCTCGTCGCTTTGCTCCTCGGGACGCTTGACACTCGGGCAATATTGATTGCTGTCTAAACCTTGGTTAATAAAAGTACTATAATGAAATCGTTATTTCGTAATATGATTAAATCAGTACTTTGGCGAAAAAATATATTATTTAGACACTGAAAATCTCGCTTATAATGATGTCATTTCGACACGCCAGAAAATAAAGAATTTTTCAAAACTTAGATGGATTTCTAGTAATAGACGTCGCAGTTTAAGTTTTTAATATCTATAATATATTCCTATATACAGGGTGTCCGGTAACTTATGGGCCGTAGAGTAACTGGAGATACTAGATAAAAAACTAAGCCGATTATGTCATATACGTTTTTTTCGGATTGTTACTCGTTCTAGAGTTACAGGGTGTTGAAAGTAAAAGTTTATTCTCGAAAATAAACCATAATTTTAAAACGGTTTATGAATCGAATTTAAAGTCGGCCATATTATGTTTTTATGAGCAAGAAATAAGAATTTGTAGAAATTTTTAATTTTTAGATGGCGCTAGTTGCATACACTGGGCTTCATAAATCTACGATTTTTTTTCTTACCTGTGATATTAGGTGTTTTTCAATTATAGTTTCTTAAAAAGGGCATTTTCTGAGTCAAAAATGTGTACTTGATTGATCTTAATATCTTTAACGGTTTTCGAGATATTTCCTTTTAAACATTATAAAGCATAAAAAAACATAGTAAATCATTAAACTAACAAAAAAAAAAGCAAAAGTGACAATCCGAAAAAACGTATATGACATAATCGGCTTAGTTTGATGTCTAGTATCTCTAGTTACTCTACGGCCCATAAGTTACCGGACACCCCGTATAATAGACTGCAATCTTGGCTATCCTTCACATGATAACATTTACGTCGTTGATTACAAAAACTAATAAATAATAAATCATCAATAAATTGTAAAAATGAGTCCATAAACTCAGTTATTTTTCGCATAACATAAAAAGCTTTTACTAATGGTTTCTGCAGATTATTAAGCCTACTCTGTATTTTTAGCAGAAATCCGCGCTTGTCTGAGGTCTGTTCATTAGCCTTTTATTTGGCGAATGCTTATTTCTGTTACAGAAAAACTTTTAATGATCTGCTTCTTATTCCGGTAATTTTACATGAATTAAATAGTATCGTATTTCCATCAGACGGTTTTCATTATTTATAAGCAAAAGCCAAATATTTAAAATGAATAAATTGGAAAGAGTTGGGTATTTAAATCAGAAATGAATGACAAGAATAACGCACGCCTTAATATTTTAAAATACAAATTTTAGTTTTTGAGTTTTGTAACGGAGCAGCTTCAAAATTCGTTTAAGGACTCGCATAAACACCTTATACTCAGAAACGGTGCCAGGGAGGGGGGGGGGGGGGAGTGGGGGGGCATGGCATGGGGGCACTGGCCCACCCTAAAAACATGGGTGCCCACCTAAAATTGAGGGAGTCGGTTTTGTAGTGGAATTTCTGTGTGAGGAGAGGGTTTAACTATGATCAGAAAGGAGAAAAAGAAGTATCTAGTATTATAAAAGGATGTAATAATGTAATAAGAGATAAAGAGGACGATGATGTTTGTCAGTTTGGTCAAGAGGGGAGTTATGGTGTTTTAGAGCGTGGGGGAGGCGGCGATCTTTTTTTTTTTAGAAAGTCATTTTTGATTTGGGTAGTGCCCATCCAAAAATCCTGGCGCCACTGCTTATACTGTATGGTTTTTTCATAGATAAGTTACCCTTAGATCAAAACAGCTGATTCGGTGCGCAGACAAAAATGTATGGATCCAAATAGCGTTTGTAGGCTCGGGTACCGGTTATAAAGAGGCCCCCGAAAATAAACATGGGCACAAGCTCTCTGCAATCATCTGTTTCATCTTGAGAAACTCATCTGATAAAGTTTTTAATCATACCATCGGCATTGTTCTTTTATTTTATTAAGTGGAGAGGAGCATCGACCACGATGGGTCACTAGCAGAGGGTCAATTTGGATTTACATAATAAATAATTATCTTTTAAGTTAAATGTATTTTAGAAGATTATAGTCCTTTAAAAAGTTTATTAGGTTTTTTCATGTATACTAAATGAGTTGTTCTCAAGAGCCCCACACAAACTATTTGGAAGTTTGTGCGATTGACGTTGGTGGGCGAACCTTGGACAGTCTGTTACGGTATGCTGGATGGTTAGTTGTCCTTGGCATTTGTCCCAGATTGATGGTTCGGTTCTTGAGATTAGGTATCAGTGGGTTAGTCTTGTATGGCCTATTCCTAATCT
Organism: Polydrusus cervinus; assembly: GCA_935413205.1. Classification (NCBI taxonomy): domain Eukaryota; kingdom Metazoa; phylum Arthropoda; class Insecta; order Coleoptera; family Curculionidae; genus Polydrusus; species Polydrusus cervinus. The sequence continues at coordinate 54,650,279 of OW284514.1, forward strand.
GAAGAGGCAAACTTGAAAATTTCGGTTGATGTGAAAGAGTCGGCATGGTATTATTGTTAACTTTATATTTGCTAGTTTTGATTTTAATCGGTTCCATTCTGCTTGCTATGCATTTAAAGCTTTTGATTTTATATGCGCTTTTATATAATTGACGGTGTTTTCTTGAGGGTTGTCAGTAATTGCATTCCTTCTTTTTTGACTATTCACACCGGCGTGGTGGGATATCTGTTCTGTGAATAAAACTTGCGAGAATATGTCAAAACATCTGTCGAAGTCAGCACAACAATCGAACAGGTAATACAAAACATGTGGCCAATGTGCCGGTTAGCAGCGAAAACATTGCTGACAGCGTTGTCGTTATTGTTATTATTATTCCTATCGGTGCCAGTTGAAAATAAATACACTTATGCTTAACTAAAAAGCTGCATTCTGCTTGTTACGTTACCAGTGGCCCTTAAAATTTGCCCTACCTGTAAAAAAACCCACGGGCCGCACCTGTAAAATACTGTTAAAATCAATTATGAAACCGTCATACGAAACAAACGACGCGACGAGAATGGATTCGTACAAGGCCGCAATGAGGTTTCGGTGTCTTTTGTTTTTGTTTAAATCGGGCTCTGGCCTAAAGTACAGCTAGTAAGCACAAGTAAATTTTCCCCGGCCGCGTCGGTCTGGTTTTGGGGGTAGGTACTTATTAAACTTTTTAGACGGTCGTAAAGAGTATGGAGTGTTTCTCTGGAATACCCAAGGAGTCAAGGCATTTTTACGTTGAGGCTTAGTTTAGAAAAAAGATGCTATTTTATTAATAATGCTTCAAGATTCATTGTTAAATTTCTTTTAATAAATTAGGAACATGGTGGAAATTTATAAACTTTTGACATCGTATATTTTAGGAACTAGAATCACTGAAACTTATGTTTATAGGAAGTTTTTCAAAATTTCCTAAAAAGTCCAGAGAAACAGCTACTTTAAATATTAAAGATTATTTAGGAAACAGCCTGTATATATTATATTAATACTAATAATATTATTATTATTATTATTACTAATAATATTATCATTATTAGTAATAATATTATTATTACTAATAATATTAATATTAATAATAGCAATATTAATACTAAAAATATTTAAACTTTTTTTTTATATTCTCTAGATTTAAATAGGCCTTTAAGTTAATTAAAATGAAGTGACAAGGTGAAGTTTTAACTCGTAATGTTTTGGGCTGATGGAATTTTGGAATTTTCCCAACTTTGATGGAAAATCGAAAGGCAAGTGAAGTTAGGTATTTGTAGTCATTGAGCCAAGGTCCAACAATTAACGTTTTGGTTTCAGCCAATTTTCCAAAAGTTTTTTTTTGGATTGATTTTGTCCCTATAGTATCGTAATTTGACACTAGAATATTGAAATTTAAGTTCAATATCTTAAAAATATTAAAACATGCACCTGGTTTATGATTGGATTCCATACCATTTGATGTGCTATATCATTTGACTGTCCTTTTGATAGGGTAGTTTTACCCTTAAAAAAATGTTTCCGTTATGACCATAAATTTTTCGTTACAAGGGATATAGAGGACTGTAATTATAAATATTAAAAAATATTTTCATCTCATCTCACATGGTTAGATGCGATTTTTAAAAACTTTAAACTTTAGTTTTCGCTTAAACAAGTAGCTTTGGTTAGTCAATAAAGTTCAGTAAAGGTTGTATTTGTTGATTGATGACTGTGCCAGTTTCAGAAATAGCTCAATTTTTAAATGTCATTAATGTCAAACCTATGCTGAGCAAAACACTTATCTGCAGTCTAAGCAGCAATGCATTTCCAGTATTTTTACTAAAACAATTTTTTTCTACTCCCACAGGGATATTTGCTATTTCCGTTTCACTTAAGTGGCGAGAAAAGTAAGAAAAAGACGAAAGAAAAGCTATTTCAGTTAACTGTATGTCAAAATTTTATATTCTTATTGTTCAGTGCTGCACAGTTTTGCGGCCATTAAAAATAAAATTTCCCATTTTAAAGAAGAATTCTACGAATGGACACAATACTGAAAAAGTATTTTTTTAGCAGATCACAACCACAAGTGATCCTAAAGAATATAACATTATGCGTAAAAATATCTCTATTGTATTTACTAAGGTTTCGCCATCTTTTTCAAGACACTTAATTATATAATTTATATGTATATGGTACAATATGTTATTAATTTGTTCAATATAACAAAAAATATACTCATCTATAATAGATGTATTGCTGAATGTGCACAGAAAATTAATTTCATGTAGCATTATAATTAAGTTTGTTTTACCATAATTTCTAATATGATCCAGTTGCAGAGACGGTTAAGCGTCGAACTTTAGATCCAATGGCCATGAGTTCAAGACCGGTAGCCTGTAAACTTTTTAAATTTTTTTAACATAATATACTGTTCAACTCGAGTGAATGGTCCATATCGCACTCGAAAGTTTGAGCACTCCGCCTACGGCGTCGTGCTTAACTTAATTCCTCGTGGGATATAAGTAAACATCATATCCACTCTTGTTGTACAAATTACAAATACTTATTTTTGATTCTTATTATTATTTCGTGTTTTAAGTGCAAGCCAAACATACAGTGCGTCCAAAAAGATACACACCGATCTCTCGGTATATTGTATTTTTGATAAAAGTTGGTGCATGCCTTCAAACTGTTAACTCATATTTCAGATTTTACTTGCGGCTAATAGTAAAGGAGCAAATGACATTTTTTCAAAATCATCTTAGGAGGAGAGTACCTTAATTATAAAAAATAGAGAAAAATTGTATATGGAAATATTACTGCAAATTAAAAACTTAGTATAATTGCGAAATTTGAGGTATGTTCCTTAATTTTTATTTTCTTTCTTAAACTCCTATTTTTCCCTAAATGATACGCCTCTGGTCGATTTTTTGTTTACGTAATTTTAACATATTTATCAAATAACTTAACAATGGGTTCACAATAAAAATGTATTAACTAGTTGCAAACCTTTACAACATTCAAAGTGTTCTAATCAAAATTAGGATAGAAACCAACTCTATTTGAAAAAGGCATATATAATAAGTATATCGATTTTTTAAGAGTAGGTCGTGAAAAGTCAAATTTTGTATATGAACTAAGTTTTTAATATTACTACACTTTACTCTGAGATTTTCTGAGAAATCGGTAATAAAAAAAATCCTATATGTAGCTAACTTCTTTGAAACCCTGTATATGGTTTTAAAAAATCCTACGATATAAAAAATATTGTTTTCTGTTTTACAACTTTATTTTGGATTTTGAAAAAAAATTAAAATTAACTTTTTTAAAATTTTTATAAACTCAAAAAATAAACCAAGAAAATTTTAATTTGGCTTTTCTTCCAACAAGATTGGGGCTGCTAAAATAGACACTAGGAACCCATATAATTTTCTTAATAAAAGTAAGTATAGCTACCTCTAAGTTTTATATATGAAAATTGTTTTATTTTGTTTACATTTTATCTAAAGCAAGTAAGAGCAAAAATGCACTTACCTGCTCTAAACTTACTTCAAAAATAAAAGTTTAAACCTAGTTAAAAGAGCGTGTTTCGTAAAAACTTTCTCAATGAAGCGTGGTCTTTCCAGGAACTTTGGATATCAGTGGTGCATCCAGTATCCAGTTTATAAAAATAACTGTCTGTAATTGGTTGAAGAAAGGGTTCCATTTTGAATAGTACATTTAGGAAGCTTTTCTCCTAAAGTTAATAATTCCTGACACAGAAAAAGGAACCCCTTCTCTATTTTGGTAGGGGTTACAAAACATTATAAATATTCAAAGAAACACTTACTCAGTGGAGTTGTTTAACGTTTTTAAGTGTAAGGGTAACCTCTGTCCGTTTGGTCACTCAAGTCTCTCTAAATGATGTAAAACACAATCCCAGAACCAGAGCACTTTCCAGCCAGTGAGTAAGCGATCTTTGTAATATTTATTTAATTGTTACATTGTTTATTTCTTTTTTGGTCTGAGTTGACTGTAAAGCGGAAATTGTTTCTCTTGAACTTACTTGAAATAGCGTCGCATGTGAGTTTTAAGGGAAGAACTATTCTTTAGAGAAAACTCTTTAAATTTACTGATTTAATAACTTTATTTTTATTTCTTAAGCCTTGTATGTTATTCACCGTAATGCGATCCTGAATTGTTTTGCCTTGCTTCGCTTTAATAAAACTATTAAAAATCTTTGATGTTTCAGTAAACAAATAGCGCACAACAAATTAAATAAATTAAAACGTAATTTTACATCATCTAAGCTATACGTTCCAATCGCTTACCATTTTGATACCCGACATTATTTTGATATAGTTGCGCGCACAATTAACTTTAATCAAGTCTTATAGTCTCACTGAAAAGCTATAATGTGGCCAAAACCAGCTGGGGATTCAGTAAAAGCAATATGGCGTAAATTTTAGGCAAATTACATAAAAATAAACATAAATAAAAAATATCACAAAAAAGTAGGCATCTCCACGTCACTCCACGATATTTTAAAATTATAAAAAATAAAACAGGTATTCAATATCAAAAATTAAGACACTCAGTATTATATTATGATGTTTGCCATAATTGCTTTTAATGTTTGTAATTAATAAATAAATCGGCATATTTTTTTAATAATTTAGTGCAAAACTGTACTTACCTAATCTAAACTTATTTCAAATTAATTTTAAACTTCTTGAAAAGAGCGCATTCCGTAAAAACTTTCTCCCGTAAAGCGTGGGCTATCCAGGAATTCTGGATATCCGCAATTTAGATAGAAAATCGGAGCGCAACTGAAGTTATTTACTGCCGAAGGGTTGGCGGTAGCGGCGCGCATCCAGAAAGCGTCCAAAGTGGTTGGCACTTTTCGAAAAAGCCGCGTGGGCGACATCCGTCTCAATCGGGAGAAAATTAATAATAGTTGGTGCAACAAGAGTGGATATGATGTTCATATCGCACGAGGAAGTAAATTGCTCAAACTTCCGAGCGCAATATGGACAATCCACTCGAGTTGTACAGTATATTTTTTCTACGACTTAACTTCCGAAGTTCATGCTAGGGATTTAAAAAAATTATTTAAATTAGGCATCATAACTTGTCTTTTAAGTTGACCATGAATTTTTGAGAACGATAATAAGAAACAATTGAACAAAAATTCATTTTAATGGCAAACCCATGGACCAAATTACACTGTACCATATTTATCGATTTGGGTAAGTTCTTATATTTATACAAACTCACTTTGGAATATATCTATCTTTCTCACATTCGGCTTTTTGCAAAAAAACAGACAAAAAGCGATATATGTATTAAAAAAAACGAAGAGTTTATTTTCTCAACCAGGTATTTTAATTAATAATTATTTTACTGAAATGCACAGAAGAAAAATAGGTTTTTCGGGTTTATTTCTGCTTGCGTAAGAATTATAACTCTAAAAGTACAACAAAATAGCTGTAGAATTCGTTTTAAACGAAATCATGATATCCAGATCCGATACCGTATCGTGAAAAGTATTGGTGTATAAAATTGTGTTTTTTTAAGAGATAAAGTGCGAATTAAATAGATATGTGCCTTAAATTAAGGACATGTATGTGTTTTAAGTGCACCCTATGAAGAACACACGCCAAAAATATTAAATAGGGCAGTAAAATGTAAAAATCACCAAAAAGACTGTAAGTACTAGTGCATTAAGACTAAAATCGCTTGGCATTTTAATAACAATAAACATTATTGCAACTTTTTGTTGTACGGCCAGAATTTACGTTTTGCACCACGGGTATCAGGTATCAGTCAGGACCATGTCTCTAATTACCGAAGAAAAACTTTTCGATATTCTAAATAAAGCTAACGAACAACAGTTTAAAAAAATACAAGAAAATAGTGCGGATCAAACACAATTATTGAGGGATGAAATAAAAAGTATATCAAAGACGGTAAATGAGAAAATCGACTCAGTTAATAAAGAAATTGGACAGCTTAAGAAATATAGTATAGAATTGCAGAGAAAAATAAGAAAGAACAATATTATTATTTTCGGACTTGGTTTAAAACGAAATATTTAAAACCTTATTAAATCCTGTTTGACTCGAATCAGTGAACTGTTACCAGTTAAAATATCGGAAAGTGACATAAATAATATTTCACTTGTCGGTAAAAGTGAAACTCCCCCCGTAGTAATTGAGTTCATTTCTTATTTAAAAAAATCCTCTCTATTTCCCCACTTAAACCGCCTTAAAGGTACCAACATATCCATATCCAACGATTTATGTCTAGAGGATCGTCAAACCCAAAAGACCCTAGTGAATCATCAAAAAATTGTTAGAGCTCAAGGTCTTCAAACCCGAATAAAAGGAGGGACGTTATATATTAATGATCAGCCATACACGGCGGAAAAACTAAAAGAACTAGAAAATCAAGAGTGTGTTTCAACCGACTCGGAACCCGAAATTTCAAACGAAGAATCAGACTTGGTATTAACACAACAGCAAAGTAACACAGATCCAAAGTCAAGGGAAAGAAAGAAATCACACAAGAGGAAAAGGACAAAAATCAACTACAGTCCCCATACCGCTGGCGCAAATATTATCACAAGAAGCCAAACCAAATCCACTACACAAAAGAACTAAATATTATTACTTTACAGAAGCTTATCTTATTATATTTAAATTTTTATTAGGTTACCCTCTAGTTCTACTAATATTTACCTTTTATTATACAAATAATTAATATTACATAGTTTAGCTATTAAATAGTAGGTACAAAAATTAAAAAATGAACTCATACCTGGACGAATTATCATTTCTTGAAATAGAGTCGAAAGATATCGATAATTCAGCCCAATTTTTACCAATATATAAACATTTGAGTTATAACGGGTTTTCTATACTACATTGCAATATAAGAAGTATAAATAAAAATTTCGATGAGTTGCTACTCATGATACATGAATTTCAGTACTGTTTTGATATTATTATACTTAGCGAGACTTGGAAAGTACAGGATTTAAATTTCTTTAAGTTGGATGGGTACTTTGCAATTTATAATGAGGGAGACATCAATAAAAATGATGGGGTTATAGTATATGTAAAAAATAATTATTAAAACTGTTTTTCCTTGGAACGTGATAATATTGTAAATATTAAAGTGTTAAACATAACAGTACAAAAATTGGGACAGAAAATTCTTATTAGTGCCATTTACCGGCCACCGTCTACATGCCCGAATGCATTTATAGACAATTTAAGTAATTTTTTTGATAAATACGTTAATAGAAATCTTAATTTTCATTTTTTTGTAGGCGACATTAACTTGGACATAAAGTCATACAAAGAATACTCACAAAACTATCTTAATGTATTAAGCGAATTTGGTTTTATATCACTAATTAATAAACCAACGAGAATACAAAACGGCTCTAATTCGTGTATTGACCATATATTTTTAAAAGGTGGTGATCATGTACATGTGGAATCCTTCATTTTAAATACCGATTTAACTGACCATTTCCCTATAGCTGCTCTGATAGACTTAAAAAACCCAATTCAGGAAAATAATATCCCTTTACCTCATACAACAAAAACATATAGATTAGATGAAAATAAATATCAGAACTACATTCAAAAGGTAAACTGGGATAATGTTTACAGATGTGTAAACATCGAGGATGGTACTAATTACTTTATAGAAAAACTTAAAAAAGGATTAGAACACTCTAAAATAGAAATGCAGTATAAAACAAAATACAAAAAAAGAAACCCCTGGATAACTCTGGGATTAATGAAGTCCATTGAAAATAAACAAAAGCTTTATAGAGATTATAGGAGAAACATTGAAAATATTGAAAAAAAAAGGAGGTATAAAGATTATAAGAAGACCTTAAATAAGTTAATCTTTAAAACCAAAACAGATTATTTCAAGCTTGAGATGGAAAAAAATGGAGGAGATAGTAAATCTTTATGGAAATCCATTAATAAATTTACAGGTAAATGTAGGGAAAAAACTAATATCTCAGAAATACATTTTGAAGGTAAGACCCTGAAAACTACAAAAGAAATAGCAAACTCTTTTAACAAATACTTCTCAAAATTAGGCAGAAATTTGGCTAAAAACATTTCCAAACAAGTTAATGTATCTAACTGGGAAAACATAACAGAACATTCTATTTTTTTTAACCCCACCGACCCCGAAGAAGTAGAGAAAACCATAAGAGAACTTAAACCAAACAAGGCTCCTGGGAACGACGGCATTACATCGGAACATCTACGCATACTTACACCATATATAAAAAATCCTTTAAGTCATATTATAAATAAAATTTTTGAAGAAGGCATATTTCCTTCAGCGTTTAAGGTAGGTATTGTTAAGCCATTATTAAAAAAAGGAAACCCGTCCGAAATAACTAATTATCGACCTCTATCATTAATCTCTGTATAGCCAAAATTGTTGAAAAAATTATCAAAAAGAGGATTATATATTACTTAGAAAGGTTTAAACTCCTCTCCAATAAACAATTTGGATTTAAAAAAGGATATTCCACTGAAGATGCACTTATTTATTTAACGAATAATATATACAAAAATCTGGATGAAAACAAGGCTGTATTAGGCATTTTTTTAGACTTGGCAAAAGCATTCGATACGGTTGATCATGAGATATTAATAAAAAAACTGAATAATTTAGGATTTAGGGGCATAGCATTAAATTTAATGGAAAGTTACTTAAAAAATCGACTGCAATATGTGCAAATAACAGAATCATTAAGCGACTTGAGAAAAGTCGAGTACGGTGTTCCACAGGGGACGGTTTTGGGGCCAATACTATTTACAATATATATAAATGAGTTATTTAGTTTGAGAAGTGTTGGCACCATTTCTTCTTTTGCGGATGACACCGTAGTCTTGTATACTGGAAATACCTGGAAAGAAGTCAAAAAGAGTGCAGATGACGATTTGATATTACTATGGTTTGACAGTATGTACCTTACAATAAATTTCGACAAAACAAATTACATTGCCTTCAGCTGTAGCAAAAGAAAAATTCCGAATTATAAAGAAATAACAGTAAAGCAAGATAAACAGGATATTATAATTAAAGAAGTGACGAATATCAAATATCTTGGAGTGCAATTTGACAGACATTTAAAATGGGATGAACATATTAAAATATTAACGAAGAAATGTAGGTCAATTCTGTATAAATTTAAAAAACTTAAAACCATATTATATGAAAATGACTTAAAGACTGTTTATTTTTCACTAGTACATTCTATCTTACAATATGGCATAAGTGCATGGGGCGGGGCTTATAAATGTCACTTAACTAAATTAGAAGTCATTCAAAAAAGGTGTATAAAAACGATTTATAGTAAGGGCTTTTACTACTCTAGCGATTTATTATTCCAAGAAAGTGGTTTAATGGACATATGTCAAAGCTACTGTTACAAAATAGTTTGCTTACAGCACAAAAAAAGAAATGAACTTGATATAATTTCACATGAACACGACACTCGATACAAAAAATCAAAATACACTAAGACTCTTAGGGCCAATAAAATGATTGGACAAAGATCATTTTCATTCTTAGCTTCATATATTTACATATTAATTCTAGAAAACATTAGACTGGAAAATAATTTCATACGCTTTAAAAAACTAGCAAAGAAATGGATATTATCACAACCCCGGAAACAATTACGTAATCTTATAGATTTATCCTCATAACGTTTTACATCCATATATACACTAGGTATACCATGTCAAGCCAAACTATTATATTTCAACTATTTAACAAAAACATTTTTGGTCTCGCTAAGTTTCTAAGTTTTTAAGTTTTAAATTTTGGGTAAGTTTTTAGGTAATTTTTTAGTGTATTTTTTTTCTTAACATTTTAATGATTTATAAAATAAGAATATAATAATTCGTTTACAAAGAGTTTTACTTTTTTCTTGCCATTTTGGGTTCATGGTACTTACATAATTAGGTTATATGTTGTCTATTCTACTTTTTCTAGTATAAACACATTTTTTTATAATATATACATTTATTTTGTTTTTATGCTGTCCATATTACTTATAGAGCATTACATCTATATATTTTTATAAAGATTTCATGTAATTAATAGAATATCAAGATTTCTGAAAGTAAGAAATTCACGCACAAATCCTAAGAGATTTCAGTGAATATTCCCCCCATATTTCCATTTTTCTTGATGTTTTATTTTCTTTTCCTTTTTCAGGCTATACATTGTACTTTAAGATTTTGGAAATATATTATTATTATTATTATTATTATTATTATTATTATTATTATAGTTAAAAATGGATTTTGTGCATTATTATGAATTTCTAACGTTCGCTATGGTCAAATTTTTCAAAATAATCGCCAATTTACAAACTAGCAACACTGTTGCAACAATTGTGTAAGTAGAAATAACATAACCTTGAGAGTTTTAGTAAAAAATGGATTTTTTTCTAGAAATCTTATAATTTCGTCTGTTTTATCGGGTTGTCTTTATATCCATTACCAGTTCATTTTCTATGTTTGTTGCGTATAATAAAAGTTTTAAGATCAATTGGGGTTTGATCCCCGTTCAAAATATATCGGAAAATATCCCCGTGCACAAATATTTATAATAATATATAGGTATATAGTACATTTTATGCAAAGCTTATAGTAATTGTCTAGAAATGAGTGGAAATAAAGATATTTTTGAAATAAGAAAGTGGGTCTGATTATTTAAACTTATCGGAAACGCCCGAAACTCTAAATACAATATGAACAGTAGACGCTGCTTCATATTTTCGGGCGTTTCCGATAAGTTGAAAATAATAAAATAATGCAATTAAATTTTTTTGACAATGCTGTGTTGTCATATATCCGCAACTAGTAGAGATAAAGTTTTGAAAACTTGGGAACTTACTAAGCTTGAGACGCCGAATTCACTGCAATAAAAATAAATTGGGCATTCTATTTAAAATAACAAAATTACTACGTGTAGTGCAAAGCTAAAAAATCTGGCAACTGCGCCGACATCATAATCCAATTCCACATGCTCCAAAACCTTAACATACCAATAACAATAACAATAAAACTTTGACTTTAACTTTATATCACACGAGCAGAGAGAAAGGAAAGAAAAACAATTTTGATGAAAGAATGGTTAAAAAGACGTTGCACTTTCTCCTGCATCACGAGAACTTATACAATCGGGTGATTTAATTTTGTGGGGTGGGTAATTTTAAAAACTTTCTTGGGGTGAATGATAATTGTTTCGAGTATTTATTAAATTTTGCTTCCTTTTAATATTTTAATCTTTTTACCTTTCTAAATGCAGTTCATACATAATATGTATGTATCTTATGTTCCACAGACGGTAGCTTCAACATCTACTGTCTTATACAGTAAAAGAAATTCGTACGCAAAAGCTCTGTTGGCATATGAAGTCTTTTATTTTCCAACAACATTTATGTTTGCGGTAGAAATCAATAAAATGTTTGATATTTTAACCTTTTTAAGTACAAAATTTTCGTCTTAAGTACAAGTAGGACTGCAGTCTATTGCCGACCGGCAAACGACTACACACGTTCAGTTTTAACAATTGACAGTCGCCGGCCGGCTTTGGCCTGTCTTTTAACTGTATGCGTAGCGGAATTAGCCAGCCTGCCATTATCTCTCTGGCAAATTTCGGCCTACCGATTGAACGTGAGTAGGTATAATAGTGATTATTTAATTAAATAATAATCGCACAAAAACAAGTTTATTCTATACAATTATCTATTCTATAGAGAAACTGCTTCCATTCCGGTTAAATCAGGAGGCTATCAGGCATATAAGCCCGTAATAGGGGTTTCGTGCTCTTTGTCAATGCAGATTAGGTTCGCCCACATGACGAAAATTACCGAGGAGACATTTCTCCGTAACGTCACGGTTATTCGAGTCTTGGAAGATATATTATGGGCTTAGGTCAGTTAAAGTAAAGTTTTCTATCATGTTCTCGTATCTGAAGTAAATTGTAATAGAGAAGACTTAAGGACTTGTTGTTGTATGCCTTTTGCGTTTTCCCTTAATATTTTTAAAATAGGTACGTCAACAATAAGTTTTAATAATTTAAATTTTTTCAAAACCTCCTAAAAACTATTTACTGATTGCTATTTCAAGGTGACTGTTTGTAACTATCTTGGTGCCTTGCTTAGCCGGTGTGGATACGGCTGGTTATTAACAGACCCTAATTAACTAATTTTCGAACGATTTCACCTGCAAAAGAAAAAATATATTGCCAATTAATAAATATGAGGTTTGCTGGACGACAGTTATTATACCGGAATAAATAATATCAGCATAAAAAATGTATTTAGTAAAAAGCCAAGCTGAAAATAAATCCAAATAATGAACACTATGAACAGAACAAGAAGATTGCTTGATAGTTCATTGTTGCAAATAGAAGGAAAACTAAAAAAAATTCAATGTTGCCACACTAATTCATCACGTAATTGCGGATCGCTATTGGCGGTTAAAAAGTTAATAAGATAATATAAAATTAATATTGGTTCAGTTTTCTTTGTTAAGTTAGTGGTAGTATATAGAAGATGTGGTCATCGAAGGTACGATGGTAAATACCCTACGTGCTGTGGTACGCGCTGTAGTTTTGCGTCGATGTTTCTTATTAATACTATAATTAATATTCTAGAAAATTATAAAAACTTATTTCCCGATGTGTCGCTAATTTTATAAAATTGAAAAAATATTATAACATGAAATATTTACAAACAACAATTTTTTTTTCTCCGAGGGTCCATCCGTGCGCCGGATGCAGTAAGCCAGGTTTGGCCTATTATGCTCACCCTGTTTAGTTGTTTACACCCACTTCGTGATCTCAGTTCCTTGCACTAGTTTGTGTAGGTCAACTGGAAAGAAGAGGGTAAGGATGTCCTCTGGTTCCAGTTTTGGTTGCCCAAGTATTTTTTGCCTCTTCCGATCTAGTGACTCGCAATGATAAATTATGTGTTGTACAATTTCCCTGACTTGTCCGTATAATCTGCTCTGCAAGCAAGGTCTCCATTGTATAGTTGCATTCTGTGCAGATGGTTCTTGACAGCCATGTGCCCTGTCAGAATTTCTGTAATGATGCTCAGCTGGTTAGTGTTCATTTGAAGCAGCTTTTTCGTAAATCTTGGATTTGGATCCCCAATGAAGCTTTCGCTGTAGTGTATACCCTGTTTGTTGCTTCAGTGGATTTGGTGTTCACTCCTGATCCATCGCTGTATGACTTCTCGGACTGTGAACCTTGATACTCCGAGTACGGGTTCTGGACCAATGAATGTATTTTCTGAGCCCTTTCTCGCAAGTTCATCGGCTTTTTCATTTCCTGTAAGACCTTCTTGCCCTGGTACCCACCGCAGTATTGCTTTGTTTACTTTTGCCAGGGCCTCCAGTTCCTCTTGACATTCCCATACCAGTATTGAAGTTACCTTGTTGCATATTAGCGATCTAAGGGCTGCTTGACTGTCAGAATCTATATGGATCGCATATATTCATACGCGCACTGTAATATGGCATAGATTTCAGCTTGGAACACTGTGAAAGATTTTCCCAGAGAGAAAAACGCATTTTGCTCCGGTCTTACTCCGTATATCCCGCTCCACTACCCTTTGTGGTTTGGGAGCCGTATGTGTACCAGATTATTGCCCCAGGAGCAGTTTCTGGTGTTGTGTTTTCCATACGTTTCGTTCATCAATTTCGACCTCATATGGTATATCATAGCGAAACTTTGAATTTATGCAGTCTGATCTCATTTCTAACTCAGGTCCATCAACAGTCTGGCTTAAAAGTTCGTGTCCAGTTATCTGCCTGTCGAGAAGCGGCGTCGAACTCTGCAGTCTATATAGTCACATTCTTGCCTCTTCTTTTATCACCAAGTGAAGTGGAGGATGATCTAGGATAATCTCCGTTGTGCGAACAGCTCTGGATTTTATATTGTATAAAATAATATATACCGGGTGTTGCATCATCGAGCAGGATATAGGAAATCCCATGTAATTTTTAATGGGGTCAATTATTGGCTTCCCTAATTATTTTAGAGAATAATTCTATTTAGGTTTATTAAAGAGCACTAAAACCCACATTCAAAAGAATAACTTTAGATATTTTTGATAAGCCGGTTTACGGGTTATCGCCGATTTCTTTTTAACTTTTTCTTCTTTTTATGGCCCCGTATTTGCGGGCACCAGTCAAGGTAAAAGATGACTGTCAAATATAGTTGTCATTTTGAAATGTGTGCTTTATGTTATAAAAACTCGTACATCGAAAATATTAAAGGTGTATTTATAAGTACAAATTAATCTGAATAAAACTAAAATAAAGTATCCAATTACAAGGTTAATTATGACATTTTACATGTTTCAATATTTTACTAATTAATAGGAAGGTACTATTAAATTGTTAGAACTTTAGGATTTAAGAAGATGTTCAAATATTCCTCCCTTGACTGCTAGACAATAACCGAGGCGATCATAAAATTCTCTTCTTACATTCGCTAGTTGGTAAACTGAAATTCTATTGCATTCCGCAGAAATAGCATTTTTTAACTCGTCTAGATTTAGCTATTTTTTATCTTTGTATATCCTGTTTTTTAAATGGCCCCAAAGAAAGAAATCATTTGGCGATAAATCAGGAGACCTGGCTGGCCAATTTACTGTAGGATTTAAGCCAATAACATTTCCATTAAAAGCACGGTTTAAATATTCCCGGACAGCCAAGGTACTATGTACCGGCAGCCATCCATTTGGTACCAAACTTCCTGATTTTCCCTGGCGGCATCATGTAAAGTAGGTAAAATATGATCTTCAAGTAGTTCCAAAAAATATTCTGCATTTAAATTTCGTGTAAGAAATAATGGCCCGATAATATTTTCTCCGAAAATCCCAGCCCAAACATTAACTTTTTGTGGATATTGCGTCCTTGTTTCGACAAACCTGTGTTGGTTTTCTTTGCTCCAATATCGATAATTTTAAACATTGGTTCATTTTTTAAGGTAAATGTGCATTCGTTAGTGAAACAAATGTTTTTTAAAAATTCCCTATCCATGTTTGCTCTTTCAATCATACCAAAACAAAACTCCTGTCGTCGTATTTCGTCCCTTTCTCTTAGCTCTTGGTGCTTTTCATATTTGTATAAATAATATTTATGTCGTTTTAAAGCTCGTAACGCTGTGATGTGATCTAATCCTATGTTATCCTCAAGTTTCCTTGTGCTGGTCTTTCCATTATTTTCTTCCACGCACAATAAAACTTGCAAGTCCCTATCATTTCTTGCATCTCTTCTTTGTTCCTGCCTTTGCAAGTCCCTATCATTTCTTGCATCTCTTCTTTGTTCCTGCCTTTCTTCACATCTGCAGTTATTTATTACAGTGCCTTTTGTCTCAAATTTCTTGATAGTCCTTTCGACTGTAGATTTTGCAGGTATCGGTCTATTCGGATACAAAGCAGCAAACATGTCTGACACATTTTGATAACTATTTCCTTGATAATACCATTTAATCATCAATATTTTTTCTTCAGAAGTGCAATTTATGGCTAATATTTTCGATGTACGAGTTTTTATAACAATAAAGCACACATTTCAAAATGACAACTTTATTTGACAGTCATCTTTTACCTTGACTGATGCCCGCAAATACGGGGCCATAAAAAGGAGAAATAGTTAAAAAAAAATCGGCGATAACCCGTAAACGGGCTCATCAAAAATATCTAAAGTTATTCTTTTGAATGTGGGTTTTAGTGCTCTTTAATAAACCTAAATAGAATTTTTCTCTAAAATAATTAGGGAAGCCCATAATTGACCCCATTTAAAATTACATGGGATTTCCTATGTCCCGCTCGACGATGCAACACCCGGTATATACTGTATTTGAAAAAACACAAGTCTTAAACAGGTCAATATTAAATATATAATTAATTAAAATATTTTTATTTTATCGACTTAAATATAATTTATTGTTTTAAGTTTATATTTTATTGAAACATTTTAAAGGCAGTCAATTATATCACTATTATTGGTATAATTCTTTTTCTGTGTAATTTTATTGGTTGATTCCTCCATATGTCAAGAATAAGTAAGTAAATATTTTCAAAATATCTGAAACTTTGTGATGACATTAAAAAACTTGATTCACTCTGTACAAACCCTAATTTTATGATAAATGTAAAAGTACAGCCTGTCCTATTACTTTGAGTCAATCTCATCCCAAATGAGATTAGGTTTATCCATATAAAAACGGCGGATTTAAAATGCTAATATATAAAAATTCGGAAGGAAAAAATAACTTGGTTTATATTTCTTTATCCAAATATAAATTGCTGCATTATGGCACATACTCAGCGTTATACAGTTCGCCGAATTACAAATAGAGATTTCGCGTTCGTAAATTCCCTCAACTTTTTAATTTAGAGAACTGTCAATATTTTCTCGACAATTTTATTAAATTTAGATCTAGATTCCATGAAGTTCGGTTATATTAATTTTATTTTTAAAATGTAATTCTGTTATTAAATTTAATAATAAAATGTTATATACGTTTGTTTAGCCGGAAGCGTTTCCGTAGGGACATTGAAAAAGAGCGTTCGGTCTTCCATGATGGTTTTGTTAAACTTAATATTCTCACAAGGGTTCTTATTATACGATTACGATTATGAAATGAAATGCTGAATTAAAAAAAAAATAAACATTTTTTATATACGGGTTGTTTCATAAATGCAATATCTCGGAAATTACTGGGCTTAGAAACAAAAACTAATCGTAATTAAAGTGGCTATAAGAAAATCCTAGAAATTATTTTTAAGTTCCGCATTTTTCCGGAGAGGGCACAATTAATAATTAAATATTAAAATTCTAAATATCTCCGAAAATTCCCACTTTAAGGTATATCTTTGGTAACATCATTAGAAACGTTGGACAATTCTGCATCATTTTGGTTTAAGGCTCATTGGAGTACCGACCTTGATAAGAGTGGGAGAAACTATTAAAAGTGTAATCATTTAAATTGCTGTAACTTCTAAACGACTTATCGGATTTGGGTAGACTTAAGCTTGTTTGAAAGAGAATGTAATTACTTTTTCCTACGACCACCTATGAAAATGAGAAAAAAAACACGGTTAACTTGGCTCGAAAGCGCCGAATATCACACGCGTGCTGAAAGAAAATATTTCAACTCTAGAGTGGAAATACAAGGCACACTATTTAATTTAGTCATTATGGTGCCAATTTGACAGACCACTCCTATTTATTAAAAAGAATAAATTTTAGAAAGCAGTTTATTATCTAACTTATTTATCATGTATTTGTCGATTGATTTCGAATTAGAGTGTGAAAATACGCCATCTGAAATTATAAAAAAGTTAAGAATATACTAGAAAATCTATTACCAGTCAAAACAAGCCCCGCTAAAGAAAATGTCATATATTAAACATAACATTTTTATGTGTTGCCATAACATAGAGACTAGAGCTATGGCCTACAGATCGAAAGGTCACAGGTTCAAATCCCATCAGGTGTATTTGACTTTTTTTTATAAAAACATTAAACAATTTATAGAATTAGGTATTTTGAATTGAAATCTTCCTTGTTGGATGAATTTTTTTAATTTATATTTAATGCATCTTTCCTTGATTAAATTTTAAAAATTCATCCAACAAGGAAGATTTCAATTCAAAATACCTAATTCTATAGATTATTCATTGTTTTAATAAAAAAAAGTCAAATACTTCTGATGAGATTTGAACCTGTGACATTTCGATCTGTAGACCATAGCCCTAGTCACTACGCTATGGTTACCAATACAAATGATTTGTTAATATAATATATGACATTTTCATCAGCGCGGCTTGTTTTGAATGGTAATAGATTTTTCAGTATATTATTAATATTTTTTATAATTTCAGATGGCGTATTTTCACACTCTAATTCGAAATCTCTCCAAAAATACAGGATAAATAAGTTAAACACTAAACTACTTTCTAAAATTTGTTCTTTTTAATAAATAGGGGTGGTCCGTCCAATTGGCATCATATGATTAAATTAATAGTGTGCCTTGTATTTCCACTCTAGAGTTGGAATATTTATTTCAACTCTAGAGTTGAAATATTTTTTTCACAAATCAAAGGTTCTTTTAATAATTCTTTGTGGTCGTAGGAAAAATAGTGTACATTACTCGTGTGAAAGTGATTATTCTAAAACTCGGAGAATTTCCGCACTCGGCTGACGCCTCGTGCTAAATATCTCCTCGTTTGAAAAGTATCACTTTCATCACTTGTTATGTAATATACTATTAATTGTCGTATCCATTGATTTATGATAGTTATTAAGAAAATTGTTAGAGGGCACAATTTGTAATAATAATAGTTTTTTGAGTTTATACCGAAAACTTAAATCATACGGTATAATTAGGACATTATAACCAAAAAGTAGATTAAATTTTCAAGGAAAAACGTGAAACCGCAGTTCAATATCTTCTTTAATTTTACAGTTGTGGTCAAAAGATTAACTTTTACCACTTTAATTGAGTGATTTTCATAGTTCCGAGGTCAAGCAATCCAAGAAATATTTTTAAACTTTATGATTTTACAAGTTTGTTACTCATTATTTCGTCCCAAAAACTGCTTTAGAATTAATAATATAATCAAGGAAAAATCCTAATTTATGCATATTTTTAATATGGGGTTTAAAAAATAAATCTAGGTAGCCGTGAAACATGGGCGTAGCCAGGATTTTCTTCAGGGTTTGGTAAAAACACGAAAACGTAATATAAAGTAAGTACTTATAAAAAAAGTTTTTATTTAAACATTAAAAACATTAAAACTAATTAGTTGCAGTAGGCGAGGCGAAGGCCATCCGTATAGACAATTAACCACCTGAAATTTTTAAAACGATAAAACAACAACAATTTTATTAATAAATATCATAACACATCAAGTTGTACAAGAAATTGGGGCATTTATACTGTTTACTACTAGTTAGAAAACTGATCACTGACCCACCTCAAGGGCCGTACCTGAGTGCCGCACGATCTAACCTAAATCCTATTTAAGGACTCGACTACGAGGGTTCTAGCTAAACTTGGACAAAATGTCGTTATCAATTTTTTTTTTGATTCCAGAACCCTCTTTTATGCACACTCATCATGCAAAAACCAACAACGGGCAAGGGCCTGTCGACATATTAAGCACCGGTTCCCGCAGATCACCGAAGTCAAGCGGTGTCGAGCGCGGTTAGTACTTGGGCGGGTGACCGCTTGGGAACACGGCGTGCTCTTGCCTCAGGGAAGAGTGTAAAATGAATCGACACCTAGCCATCCTATTCACGCCGGACAGGCCGGATGAGATCGGATATCTCGTAGGATGAAGGTGCCGTTTCACACTCCCCAGTCGGTAAATCACATTTGTGGTCGATGACCGGTTCAAGATGGCCTACGTAGTCGGCGAACCGTAAAAAAAAAAAAAAAAATAAAAAGGCCAACAACAAACCTATTTTCTGTCATTGTTGACCTTAACCATGTTTTTACCCTACGCAAAGTGCTAAAAGATCTTTCGATAGTACACACGTTGTGCAGGGCTGTGCAAGGGAATTTAGATGCGCCTGTTTTATAACTGGGTAAAACAATTGTGTTTCTTGAACTAGTAAAGCTAGTTCAATTTCCTTTAGTTCGGCCCTTGGCGCATTTTTTTCTTTTCATTGGTTATATCAAAGTTCAGATTCACCGATGAAACTATTTAAATTTTACTAACTACAAAAACTTTCTGTTTTTTTCAAAAAATCCTCATATGTCATATCAAGCATTACGTGAGGGTGCAACGTAAGCATTAAGTATGTGGGTAAGTTTTCCTCATAAAAACGGTGTTCTAGAGACATTATTAATAAATCTATATACGGAATGATTAGTGATCTCCAAAACTCGCTAGCAGACTGTGCTGAAGGATTTGCATGTTGTTTCTGCTGATTTATTACCCGAAGCATACTGAAATATATTCCAAGATGCTCGGCGATTGTTTCAGGATGATTTGCACATACAGGATAAAATACTAGAGATTTTTGATAGTAGGTCGATAGGTAGTTGCGCGCTCGCTATTTTTTTAATTTTCGGTATTTTAATTTGTTTTTTGTATTTTTTTCCTTTTATGCGGGGGGAGGGCAAGCGCCCCACCCTGCCCCATCTTGGCTACGCCCATGCCGTGAAACAAGATAAATACCTATCAAAATTAAATCAGTCGACATACCTATATTTAAATTTATTTAGTTTCATGGAAAGCTGGCAATTTAGCTTCACAGCTATCTAGATTTATTTTTAAAAGGCCATATTAGAATTATGTTTAAATTAGAATTAATCGATGATTATGTTATTAAAAAGTAGTTTTTGGGTGATTTGAATAATGAGTGAGAAACATACATAATGCTTGACCACGGAACTATGAAAACAATCATTTCTTAATTAAAGGGTTAAAAATTATTTTTTTGGCCATAACTCTGAAGCGAACAAAGATATCGAACTGCGGTTTTCACGTTTTTTCTTGCAAATTTAATCTTCTTTCCGATAATGATGTCATAACTATACCGTATGATTTGAGTTTTTGGGTTAAAATCAAAACACGATTATATGTTAATTCATTATATTATTATAATAATAATACTCATATCATATTATAATACTACTACTAACTACTAATTCTTTCTTTTTTCTCTCTTTTAAGTATTGATATGTAAATATATATTTTTGTATTGTATATGCTCGGTTAAGTAAACAGCAATGCTGCTCTTCGCCGAGTTAAAAAATAAAGACGTTTCTATCTATCTATCTATCTATGTATATTTTTTTTTATGATAAAACACCTGCACTGTAGGAAAAATCCTTTAAGGCGCTCTGGGAGCGGTGCGAGTGCGAAAAGAGCGATTAACGTTGGTCTTGAAACGTTGAAGATTGTATTCATTGGGAAACACGACCTCAGGTAGATCATTCCACAAGGATGACGTTCTCCAGATGAAAGAATTCTTGAACAATGAAGTTCGAGGAGTACTAAGCTGAACAACATATGGATGAGCGGCAGCGGTTCGCCGTGTATTTCTGTTTTGCATTGCTCTAGGTGGAATCAAGTGGGCAATGTCAGTCGAACACCTGCCATGGAAATATCTGTAAAAGAGAGCCAAATCACCAACCTGTCTTCGATGCTCCAGGCTATCGAGGGTCTTGGTCAGCTCGGGGTCGCCGATCAGACGAACGGCTCTCCTTTGAATGGAATCCAGTAGCCGAAGGGTGTGCTTGGGTGCAGAGCTCCAGACATGAGAGCAATATTCTAATGATGGTCGAATCTGGGCTTTGTAGAGTGTCAAAAGTTGATGAGGTGTATACAACCTTTTGGTACGGAAAAGTACACCAAGTTTCTGTGCAGCTGCCTTGGCAATTGTGGCAACGTGATCATGCCAAGACATATTACCTCCCAGATTGACCCCCAGCAAATTAATAGACGGTGCCAGGGGAATTGCGTGTCCTGCCATGACTATATCCGGTTCTGCAATGTTAACCTTTTTGGAGAAGACTGCTGTCTGGGTTTCCTTAGCATTAAATTCGAACTGGTTACTGTCACCCCAAGCCAAAATTTCTTCCAGGTCATTGTTGAGGCGCAATACTTCATGCTGCCTGCGAAGATGTGCGTCGGCAGCGGATGTTTGAGGAGTAAGGTAAAAGATGAGACATATTATTACAAATAGCGCCATCTAGTAATTTTATTATGAACTATCGTGTACTAACGGATACGATAATTAAAAGTACTTACCTTTCTCTTACAAACAAGCTTAAAATTACCCAAATCGGATATGTTGTTTAGAAGTAACAGCAATAAACGATTGACACTTTCTCGTACCCCCTCTTTTTAAAGTCGGTACACCAATGAGCCTTAAACCAATCCTTAAATAAAGGGAATGCTGGAAAATCTCGCTGCTCTTAGTAACACCACTTCGAAGTTGCCCGGTAAGCCAACGTAAAACTTTACAACCTCTCGGTCGGGGAATACCAGAGAGAATCAAAAAGTAAAATAAAAGTTAAGATACTAAACTGCTGGACAATTGCTTTCGAGCAAGAAAAATTTCGCCTAAATTTAACAGTTAATATTTTCTGAACCAGATATGATATCGACCTACGGTTTTGAATGGTTGACAGATTCATCCCTTGAGAAACAATTGTCAATGTTGGATTTTCTTTAACTATCAAAAAAAATGTATATACAGGGTGTTAAAGAAGACGATGATTTTTGCTCCAATTATAATGGCGTGTAACTTTCACAATAATATTTTTAAGTTTTATCACTCTACGCCAATTGAATCACTGGTCATAGCAAAGAAAGTAATTTGTCAAATTTTTGATATCTGCTATATTTTAAGAAATAACGATTTTTTTGGAAAACCTTGCCTTATTTCAACTTATTCGTAGCTAGATCTCACTGTGCGTTGTATCGTGCAAACTTTGCGAGTGATTCTTATACCTTATGAATAGCTTGATTATGTTCAGTAACAATAAATGTACCTCTATGTTATGATGTACAGTGGCGTACTTATAAACACCTATAGGTCTATGGTTTATGAGTAGAAAGTTAGAAATTAATAAATACATTTTTTCCAAAAATTAAATTAAAAAAATTTTCTTTGTTAAAATTTTGTAAACACACTGTATAATATACCTATAGTGCGATATGAAAAACTTAAAAATAAGCAAAAATTAACCTAATCTAGGGGCGAGTACTTTCCAGTATAAAACAATCGTGAAAAATTGTGAGATATTTATAAACCACATATAAGTAGGTGTTTATAAGTACGCCACTGTACGTCATAACATTTAGGTACAACTCTAGTTACTGAACATATTCAAGCTTTTCATAAGGTATAATAATCACTCGCAAAGTTTGCACGATACAACGCACAATGAGATCTATAATAAGTTAAAATAAAGCAAGGTTTTCCAAAAATATCGGTATTTCTTAAAATATAGCAGATATCAAAAATTTGACAAATCACTTTCTTTGCTATGAACCAGTGATTCAATGAACGTAGAGTAATAAAATTTAAATATATTATTGTGAAAGTTACACGCCATTAAAATTGGAGCAAAAATCATCCAATATTGACAATTGTTCCTCAAGGGATGAATCTGTCAACCATTCAAAACTCTTGGTCGATATCATATCTGGTTTAGAAAATATTAACTGTTAAATTTAGGCGAAATTCTTCTTGCTCGAAAGCAATTGTCCAGCAGTTTATATTATGTTAAAAATCATAAAATATTATTATATTTTTATGTAATATAAGGAATTGTAAAATAATTTTATTGATATTCATGATTATGTGTACTACTCGTACTTTGAATTTCAACATTTAAAGAAAGCCGAATAGATAGGCGCATTATGATTCATTCGCTACGTAAGAACCGACGTGACTTCGGAGAGCGCCATCTTTTATTGCATAAAATAATACCATATCTTGTGTCTGAAATCGATCGAAAGTGAAGACAAACATTAGTTCGTCTCCAAAAACGGATGCCACATTTTTGCACTGATCCGTCGTTCTTTAAATATTGAAATTCAAAGACTCTTATAAAGATACTAATCGGAGCTCAATCGTTTTTGTAATCGTTTTATCACTACTTTATTCCATTGCCTTAAAACGATTATATCTATGGAATTTATTTTTTGTACATGTGATAATTGGACTGTTACTGAAATTTAAAAAACTATCCGATAACACAAGAACTTTTTGTAATATCCGTAAAGAGCGTTCTTCCAACAATAAAACAACAAAACTTCTCTCGAGAGTTCCAGTTTTTATAGTGAATATTATTGAAAACTCTATCATTGTTTTTGCTCAACTTTATAATGCAAACAAATTCAGGCATTGTTAAAAATTAACACAATTCAAGACGAGACTCGGCATCGGGAAAAGCACTTACGTTTCGAAAGGAGGTATTTCTCACCACTTTACTTAAACTCGGATTGCTAAGTTGCATAAAAACAATTCCGATTCGGTTTTTGGATCTAAATTTTAGATTTTGAATGTCAAAGCAAATTTCATTATTCTTTTGACAAGGCGAGATCTCGATTTTAATAAATTCTGGTATGCCAGGTGGAAAGTGGATTAAATATTAAAAAAACTGAAATTATTGGTTTTGAGAAGCTCCAAAAATAAGTCTAACTCAATATATAATTTGTCACACTCAAACAGCCTGTTTCAAATTTTCACCAATTATTTAGAGATTCAAACCACTTTTTTTTTAATTGAATGGTACTATCTCAGGTTATCATACCGGGTGACAACAAAATTACTACCCAGCTTGTCACGTCCTTATAAATAAAACAATACATTATTATGAAATTTTGGTAGGTTATATTGTTGCACTGTGCACATATTTTCAGTATTTAAACGTCTGGCTTTCAGTTGAACCGAAAATGTACACAACTTTGTTTATTCAAATTAGCTACACATTTTATTATCTTTACAAAAAACAAATAAAAATATAATTTATAAAAAATAATAAAATTTTCCGCCTATTTTTAGGTATTCCATATGAATGAGTCACAACTATTTTACTTTTGTTTTAAAGTACTCTCAAACTTTGACATTTAAACACAAATGTTTCCAATAATTTTAATGGCACTCCTCCTTTTAAATCTAATTTTTAAAATTATCTTACTCTGCTAAATATTTTTTATTTATGCTTCCCTATGTCCAAACTTATTAGTTTTTAAGATATAAGCAATCAAAAGTTTAGTTACATTATAAAACAAGCAACAATTTATGGTAATTTATTCCTAAATTCATCTAACTCATTTATATGGAATATTATAATATAAGTTAAATATTAGTATTACATTTTTTACTTATTCATTTGTTTTTTGTAAAAACAATAAATAGCGGGGTTAATTTGACAAATTCCAACGCCATTTTCTGGGAAACTATCTTATAGGTATTGGATACGATATGATACATGTTTTATGCTTAAAATTTTTCGTAAAACGAATATTTTTAAGAATATACAGGGTGTTTCATAAGTGAATGCTAATCCAAGAGGACGATGATACTTGGATGAAAAAATCTTTATATGAACAAAGGATTGCAACCGCGTTATTTTTGAGATTCAGAGTGTTGAAATTTGAAAAAAAAACATTTCTTTCCCAATTTTTCTAAATCCGCTTTGTATTTCTTTTAAATTTTGGCACGGGCCAATTACGCATAAAAATACATTTTTTTCAGGATAAAGGTTTTTAAAATTTTTTCGATATCTTTGGTTTCTCTTTTTGTAAGAATTTACTATACAGGGATATTGGAGAGGAAAAGTAAAAATAAACTTTTATACTACTTATTTATTTACATAAACAGTGGCGTATCCAGAATTATGATTGTGAGCAAGCCAGATGGAAGCACGATTAGTTGGGATGGCCAAATTTGTTTTGCTTATTTTTTTATCAAACTTTTTGTTCTCCTCCCCCCCCCCCTCTAATTATAGCTATTAATATAACGAGATTATTATGCGATTTATAATAGTCGAGGACATTACTAGGTGACGAGGCAACAGCCGAGTCAACCGCAATGTCTGAGACGGTGTTAAATCACTAATAATCGAGTTGTATTCAAAGCTTTATCGTATCATTGACAACGGCGATGCGAAAATAAAAACAAGGTTTTATGGCATTTCAAAAAGTCATCATTAAAATCATGCAAGATTTTGATATTCCTGACGATATATTAGCTGCAGCCAACATTATAAGGTTAAACTTGCTTCCGGGCAAATCTAAAATCCATTATGAAAAAGAATATCGGCAGTTTTGTGAGTGGCGAAACAAAGTACATGTTCAAGGTGCAGAAGAAACGGTATTGCTGGCGTATTTCGCAAAACTCTCTGAGGAATACTCTGCTTCATCCTTATGGCCGAAATATTCCATGTTACGAGCGACTTTAGAACTGAAGGAAAGAGTGGAAATCGACAAATACGGCGCCTTAATACGTTTCATCAAGAAGAAAAATGTTGGATATAGAGCAAAAAAATTAAAAGTATTTACAAGAGAACAAGTCAACGAATTTGTGTGTTCTGCCTCAGACAAATTCAAATCGGCGATGTTTCCGGCAGTGGATTAAGCACTGGGGAACCGCACGAAATCGAAAGGAGTGCTTGCTCGGTCATTAATTAATAAGGATTGTGAACGTTAAAGACAAAGGTGTATCCATCAAATTTAAAAACTGTCAAAATATTGTTTTACATGTTTATGAAAAATAGTTCTAATATTATTTGGTATCTAACGTATTATGCTTTCGTAACTAACGTATTAAATTATGGTAACTAATGTATTATGAGTAACTAAGGTGTTATGTAGGTTTTAGTACGTTTATGATGTTAATAATTATTAATAAAGATATCATATAAAAATGACTTAATCTTCAATGATACGATAAAATAATTAAAACGAGAAATACACCTATTGCCAAAAGGATTATTTATTTTTCATCATTAAATTTGAAAAGTGTTTCCTATGTAGGACCCATAATTCTTGCTAAAACAAAGAATATTAAAAATATACATAAATTTAAAAGTGAATACTATAGAAATTACATATCACAAAGTTTCAGATATTTTGAAAATATTTACTTACTTATTCTTGAGGTAACAGAAAAAAAATACCAATAATAGTAATTTTATTGACTGCCTTTAAATTGTTTCAATAAAGTATAAACTTAAAACAATAAATTATATTTAAGTCAGTAAAACAAATATTTTTTAATTAATTATATTTATGTATTATACCGGGTGACAACGAATGTTGTTACCCCCTATTTTTTCCGTACTTTTATTAATACAATATTTAAGATTCTAAGTGTACATTTTGTTAGTTTTTGGTAAAGTCAGACTTTTAAAATCACTTCCGGTTTGACCGGAAGTGGTACCAACTCTTTTATTTTAAATATAAACCTATTATTTTTATTCGATATTTGAATTTTACGGCATATTTCCTTTAAAATGACATATCACACATTCTCATTTGTTTTTAAAATGGCTTCCAGGAAAAATTTTCAAGGAAATCCTTAGATGGTCATGGACTCGCTAATATAACATGACTTTTTGAGAGTGGGCCATGGAAGTTTTAAAGTGGTTTATTTTAACATGATTTATGTTAAGCAAGTAGGCTATGAAATATTCTATGAAATGAAAAAAGTGTTCGTAACAAAAATTGAAACTACATTTTTTTTTTAAATATGACATGTCCCGATTTTTTTTTCAATTTTAGCCGCTCCTTTAAGTATAATACCATACTAATGAAAATTTTTTAAGAAGATAATTTAATTAGCTATTTTTTCGCTCTAAATGAATGACTTGTTGCCATTTAAAAATATTGAGTAATTCTTTCTCATTGTTAAAAAAAAATAAGACATATCATATTTTTGAAAGAAGCATCTTTCGCAAAGAATGTTATTGTTTAACATAAAACGGGTTAAAATAGGCCACTTTAAAACTTTCATGGCCCACTCTCAAAAAGTCATGTTATATTAGCGAGTCCATGGCCATCTAAGGATTTCCTTGAAAATTTTTTCCTGGAAGCCATTTTAAAAACAAATGATAATGTGTGATATGTCATTTTAAAGGAAATATGCCGTAGAATTTAAAAATCGAATAAAAATAATAGGTTTATATTTAAAATAAAACAGTTGATACCACTTCCGGTCAAACCGGAAGTGATTTTAAAAGTATGACTTTACCAAAAACTAACAAAATATACACTTAGAATCTCCTGAAATTTTAAATATTGTATTAATAAAACTACGGAAAAAATAGGGGGGGGGGGGGGGGGTAACAACATTCGTTGTCACCCGGTATATTATAAGACTTGCGTTTTTCCAAATACAGTATATATTATATTAAATACCGATAAACTATAAGATTGTCTTTACTTTTAATACTTTAGTAAACAAATTTACTATATCAGAACGCAGATCCTCGCCATCTTTAGATGGCATACCGAAGATGCGCACATTTTAGCTTCGTGACGTCTGTTCCTGATCATCCATCCTTTTCTTGAGGCTTACATTTTCAGCCTCCAGGTGGATCAATCCTATCCAAACAGGATTTCAATTTGGTTTTTTGAGCCTCCAATTGCTCCGGAAATTGTGTTTCAACCATTCTGGCCACCTTCTCAGCGATCTCCTGCAGGAATTTTTCGCTAAATGTGCTGATAATAGGAGTTTTGGTATCTCTCAGGTCAGCAGATGACAGGCGACATGGCGATAAAAATGCACAACAAAAATTTTTCGCTGAAAATGCTTTTCCGCTGACACTTACAGATACTTAGGACACAAATTTACATAGACGAATAATGTGCACTAACAACTAACATATTTACTTAAAATAAACCATCGAAGTAGTAATCCTATTTTAAAAAATTTGGAGGGCGATACTGCATGCGATTGTTATATTCGACGCACCATCTGGTGTTTAAATATAAATGCTTTTATGCCAATATCCTTTCATTAAAAACCAAAGGCATTTTCATATAAACCAATGAGATCTTATAGTTAAATTAATAAATAATAAATAATCGCCATTATAAAACAACAATAGGTTAAGCATTAAAACAAATAGAAGTTATTTACGAATAGCAAATACAGTCTACCATTGATTTAATAAGTTTCTCTTTGATACCACCATACTGTTTTCTCTGTGTAGCAGCTAGCGTACAAAGTGTGTTAAAATTTTGGTTACATACAAGTAATTTATACTTTTAAATTTTACGGTTAGATGTCACTGTTCAGAGATCCCTTTCTGATTCCGATAGATGTCGCTTTAAGTCGACGAAGTGCGGATACTAGAAAAATAGTGAATGAATTACCTTTCCCCTTATAAAACCCTCCCCGGTCTGTGAATCGCAGGAGATTCCAGATTGTTACAACTAACATAAAATTGAATAAGTTATATGACCGAAGTTGGTGAAAGAATATCAGGTCCCCCGTGGCGCAATTGGCACCACACATGAAACTTAATCGAGCGGTTCCAGATTCGATTTTTAACGGAGGCATAACATCTTTTCAATTTTAATCTTGTCTGCACGCCGGCAAACACTTTTCATTTTAGTAATTTATATTACTTAGGTGCGATTAATTATATTTATTAATTACATAAATAAAATAATATAAATAGTAACAAATATAATTTTTCAATCAAAAAAAATTATATTTAAAAAGAATGGACAAAATAAACTCATATATCTTGCAACATTTTGGAAAATCCTAAATTGTTTTTTTTAATCTTTCTTAAAATATTAAATAATTCGCAAATAATATTATTTTAACAATATCCTTTTCTCTGATGGTTAATGCCATTTCCAAAATTAAATAAGTTTTTAAATTTGTAGTAAAGGAACATGTGAGGTGGGGGGAGGAGGGTCAGCGGTTGTTATGAGGCGACTGCCCCCTTCAGCCTTTTTTAGTTACGCCACTTTACAGGAAACTTAAGGAGTTTACTTTATAACCTATAAATCCCCTTTTTCGCCGAAGACAAATTTCTAACCTGGCTTATGTCTATGTCTAACAAAAGTTTTTTGTTAATTTGCCGTCTCCGGCATGACAAAAACTTTTCAAAGTTAAAACATATATTGGCAGCTTCAATATACATAAAGAAAAGTCCTGTAGAAACTTTAAAGCCCACTTCTTAAAGTTATAAGCTTTTTATTTTTTCCCCTAATCTCTTTCTTCCCGACATGAGTTTTGGGATATTCGATCAACACTGACGTAGATTCATTGCCTTAATCCTATTACAAACTGATAATCAAAACTAATTATAATCAACTTGAAGAAGTAGTCCATACTTGAAGTGGAGTGGAAATTTAGAAGGAAAGAAATAAGAACACAAAGTCTTCCTCCACTTTTATATTAAAGAAATAATTAAGGGTTGAAAAATTCTCTACATGTTTCGAATGCAGAAGCATTAATCTTCAGGAGAATAAGTAAAAAGAAAAAATTATTAGATATCACCTTAACGGAGCATCAAAATTTGTAGGCACAAAGAAACCGGTTCAATGAATAGAACGGAGACAAAGTCATAATGTAACTTGCATTATGAAAAGGAAAGAAATAAGAATGTAAGGGTTTATGGCTTAGGGCACGTAAGAGTGCAAATGCAGAACGAAGGGTTCAGCATTTGTATAAGAGAAAACTAAAGGTAGATTATATTGAACGAGATGTAAAATTGAAGAATTATTTAAGAAAAATCATTATGAAAACTGTGAAAATGAAAGTTTGAGGAAGAAAAACTATATTAATTGTTCTAACCTATAGATGCGAATCTCATAATGAAATTTTTAAGAATAAGTATAACTGAAAAGTTGTAGCATTTTAGGACTGTCTTTTGTAGAACGTGGTATTGGATCCTGCTTAAGAATTTATTAAACTCGTTTTTTAAAATTTAACTATCAAAATGGCATTTAAGCCTAAAATGCTACAACTTTTCAGTTATACTTATTCTTAAAAATTTCATTATGAGATTCGCATCTATAGGTTAGAACAATTAATATAGTTTTTCTTCCTCGAACTTCCATTTTCACAGTTTTCATAATGATTTTTCTTAAATAATTCTTCAATTTTACATCTCGTTCAATATAATCTACCTTTAGTTTTCTCTTATACAAATGCTGAACCCTTCGTTCTGCATTTGCACTCTTACGTGCCCTAAGCCATAAACCCTTACATTCTTATTTCTTTCCTTTTCATAATGCAAGTTACATTATGACTTTGTCTCCGTTCTATTCATTGAACCGGTTTCTTTGTGCCTACAAATTTTGATGCTCCGTTAAGGTGATATCTAATAATTTTTTCTTTTTACTTATTCTCCTGAAGATTAATGCTTCTGCATTCGAAACATGTAGAGAATTTTTCAACCCTTAATTATTTCTTTAATATAAAAGTGGAGGAAGACTTTGTGTTCTTATTTCTTTCCTTCTAATTATAATCAGTTATAGACTCTTTGACAAAAAATCAGAATTGTTTGAATATTTCACCTACTAATTATCTTGTTATCGATATAGCTAATTTATGTGTATCCTTAAAAAACTTTAATAAAGATGTTAATTTTGTCTGGGTCAAAGCACATATATAAGCATAACTGAAAATTAGTTAGTTAGCTAAAGAAGCTACGAGCCGTGGCTAAGCTACATACTTTAAAATACCTAACACGGATATAGTTAGTCAAGCGAAACTAAGAATGGCAGAAACATGGCAGGTGTAGAAAAAGGGCTTGCCTATAAAAATAATTTTCTTAATTTATGTAGAAGACCATAGTTCTATAGGGAATTAAATAAAAAATTTCACGAATAAGAAGTTTACATGCCTTATATCACAGAATATATAGCTACTATTATTAAGCCCTAAAATACGCAACTTTGCCTCAGTTTAACCATCTTCGTATCTCTTGCCGTTTTTGAGATCCTATGTACGCATAGGAATTTGTAGCACCCTGTATAGTATTTATACAAGTTGTATACAAGTTCAAAAAAAAAATAGAAAAGGAAAAGAAGGAAAAAATAAAAAAAAAGGAAAAAAAAATACATAAATAAATAATAATGAAAGTTATTTCTTGTAAAATGCTAAATTTAGAAAAAACCGGAAAACAAAGAGAGAAGCTGGCCATTTGGTTTGAACCAGAGCCATAAAACAAACACACACACCCTCTCTCACACACCCTGTTATAGACCTTTCCAATTAAAAGTAATAAATGTTCTTAGCAGTATATATATTCAGTTAAGTTCAACACAAGCATACAAAAGTGAATCCATTATAGTAATAATTCCTTTTTTTTAGTTGATGGATGTATAATCGATTATACCAGGAAAAAGGAAAATTTAAACATACTTAATGGTCGATCAGAGCTCTTAAGTACTAAAATCTATTGCCGTCTTCCAACAGTAATGACTGAAATTTATTGAAAATATTACTTTTTTATGGAGATATAACTTTTATCACGGGTCAATTAATACTAAAAATAACACTGTAGAAAATAATACATATTATTGTTATATTTATCATTTTTATTTTAAACGTCGAGTTATATAAAACATACAAACTTCAAGTATAATATAATGTGCATATTATTAACTCATAAATTATTTTAATATAAATAGGTAATATATCGTATATATTTCTTTTATTTGGAGCAATGGAGCAAAAGAACACACATTTTTTTGCCATCTTTTGTCCTTTCCTATAATACAGTTTATGATAAATATTTCAAGAATTAATAAATAATCCAAAGTATCTGAAAGATGAAATAGTAAATTTGTGACAATAATAAATATCGTATAATTTTACCAGTCATTGTCATTGTTGACAATAATATTCTTATTAAAGGTATTTCAGAAATGTCGCGGTATTGTGTAAAAGAATAAGAGTTAATTTTAAAATTGATTGTTTTCAAAGAAAACAGGATGCTGGAAAGTCTTACCTTTTAACGCAGTTTACGAGGTACCTATATATGTTTGTGGCTAAGGCTTAGAAGTGGATGAATAAACCAAAAAGTATATGGTATAAAACATAGTTTTTGTTTCTAAAATATATGAGGTTTACGTTATGAAAAATGCAATTTTTATACAGGGAGCATAAAAAATACGAAAAAGTCATTTTGTGTAAGACTAAACGTATCTTGTACAGGGCCGGATCTACGTATGGGCTTAATGGGCTGCAGCCCAGGGCCTCTGGGTGCCAGGGGGCCCCGTTTCCTATTAAGATAAACAGAAAAAGATTGATACAATCAAAATAATAATAATAATAAAATATAAACCAGTAAAAGAAATACAAATAAAAACCGAGATAACAATGACGCATATAAAATGTATTTCTAATTTTTCAGATCAATTTACTTTCGTTCTTCTGCCCTGTCACCGAATACAAGACTTAATTATTTATCACTTCTTTCTTTCAATGCTGATCTCACCAAATACTTGAAATGTGATAAGTGATAAGCAAATAAAAGAATTTGCAGCACAAAAGTGTAGCAAAGTTATTTTATAAATTTCTTATTGTTGTTATGTTATGTTCATTTATTAATACTCTCAACTCTGTCTTGTTTAAGTTATGTTTAGGTTAAGAATTAATGGCTTTAATTTTTTGTTCACCAAAGATAAAGAAGGTACCTGTTTATTTTAACTACTTTTACCTAAGTATATAATGTCTTTTCGTTTGAAATAATTCGAATGTTAAATTTTTCCACATAAAACAGTTTTTAGGAAAATTCCTAATGCACGATTTCGTGGAGTCCCCAGATATCGTTAGCCCAGGGTCCCCAAAGGTCACGGTCCAGCCCTGATCTTGTATATCATTTTCTACCAAAAAAACAAATATAAATAATATTTTAAGTAAAACCCTAAACCGCAGTATGGAATTTCATTAAAAAATGTTATATAAATAACGAGCTTTATCGTATTACTTTCAGAACTTTTGAATTATTTATTCTCAACTACATAAATAATATTGACATTTTATGTCAATGTCTTTATTAAATAAAGCAATTATTTAATTCCAGCAAAGCGTTATCTATCAAATAAAGGATTTTTTATAGTCCAGTGTTATGGGAATGGCGAACTGTGATGTTGTGAAATAGAGAAATTCGTACTAATCCCATTATATGAAGCGGATTACATTGGTTAAATATGTACCTGATTCCGTGTCCAAATATTCTAATTCTCGATGAATCAGTAAGCCACGGGAAGCAGTGGTCAACTTTCTGGCTTTAGGGAACAGAACTAAAGTTTTAAGATTAAAAACAAAATAATAAAAAAACACCTTAAACACTTCCTTAGTTCAATTTGACAAAAAAATAATAGCTTATAGGCATTATCATTACTAAAAGCAGTGCTTCAGCGTGTATGTTGAGTTTTATTTTTTTGCTATTTTCGCATAGCACATTTCAAATAAGATATTGCATGGTATTGCACATTGCTCTAAAAAAGGTAAAACTAAGACTGTGGGCAGATTGTGGCTTAATCCTTGTACTTGTTAAACGACCTGAGTGTTCATACAAAAATAAAAAAGCGTAGGTACAATGACAAGTGTAATTGACTATTTTTTTTTTAAATAAACGCATATTTCACCAAAAACCACTTGTATTTATTAATTATTGTAAACGGCACAAAAGTATTTTTCCGTCTTAACATCCTTTCTTTCCAAAAAACTTCCCTCCTATCTGTTTTTTATAACATAAACTGAATCAGCAAGCTACCGAACGAAAGATGATGAGTACCCAGTGGCCGCATTAAAAAGGTAGTCGCTCAGCTTATTAAAGTGTTCGCAACAGAAGAGAATCCCCTAATTAAACAAACTAGAAAAAGTATCATAATGACGTATGTGCCAAAGTTATCACGGATTCCAATAAAGTAATCATGTTTTACAGTACCTACATGCCTTGGTACATAAATATTAACACCGACACAGCAAAGCATAAAAATACAAACTTGTAGATTTTGCATCATCCCGAATAAAATGGTAAAACAATTATGAATGTCGTTCCAATTATCCCGGAGTAAATATCAAAATTATACATTCAGCCTGAGGTTTTTACAATATAATAACAATTATGAAAATCGTTCCAATTATCCCGGAGTAAATATCAAAATTATACATTCAGCCTGAGGTTTTTACAATATAATAAAGCACTCCAATCTGGTAAAAACAACGATCTTTATAGTAAAACTGATTGAAAAAAATCTCTATAGTGCCTGCCATTTGAAAATGTTTATTCTGTGTTGGGTTTTATAATTCAATAAAGCTTTCTTAAAATGTGTACACCTAAACTCGTGAAAATTTGATTATTACTACCAGTTTACACTTTCAATTATTATTGATCACATCAGTATTACCAGGGACGTATTTATAGCTTTTTAATGGGGGGGGGGGGGGGGGGGTTTAACCACCCATTTTCGTTTTGATCCAGTTTATTTATTTTAAGCTTAGTTTTTAGATTTTTAATAATTGTATTAAATGTAATTCTAATACCGCAGAAGAATAATAATATTCTTAAATCTATCCTTTTTGTATACACGGACGTCTCGATTGGGGGGGGGGGGGTTTGAACACCCTAACCCCCCCCCCCTTATATACGTCCCTGAGTATTACTGTCTCTTATTAAACACAAAACTAATACTAAATAAGTAGTTATCAAGAAAGATTGACACTGCATAACTGATCAAATTCAAATTATTTTATAAATTATTTTTAAAAATCTTGAGTCTTGAAAATTCAAATGAAATATAAGGTGCGGCCACACCGCTACATCAACGCCGTGATTTAGGGACCTTTGGCGTCCAAGCACTACATAAATACTATAGATTTACGTACAACTCCACAATGGCGGCCAAACTAGCTCCAGCACAGGGTTGTCAAGTTTTTCCAAAGATCTGTTATTCTTATATATGGATATTCCAAGGTTAGAGAAACTCATGTCAATCAGAAATCGTGCCAAACAATTAGAATTTGTAAAAAAAAGTTATATTAAGAAGATCTTTTTTATTATTATTTCTTGTCAAAATCAAAACTTGGTGTAAAAGCACACTCTTCTAGGCAAACTAGTATATTACCTCCTATTTAACATTGTTTCCTAATCTATTGTGTGTTAATTTCATATTGCGAATGTGCAGAGTGCAGATATTTTGTCACTGTGTAACACTATTGTTTTTTTAGAAACGGTTACTATCATTCTAAAAACGTGTAAAACCTATTTTTTAATAAAATGTTGGTTATAAGAAGCTTTCTTAGAAGATCGTTCGTCATGGGGGTATTTTGTTTTAAATCGTAAAGTAAACGTAGGTATTTATTAGTAATGTAGTCGTCAATAGCATAATGTATGTCTTATTTAAAATTTCTCATCAGCGTGGCGTAGGAATATGCTGCCTGCATTATCTGAAAAACATATCTTTGATTATGTTCTAGTAGAAGCATTATAAAATGTAAAATATATCACAGAAAATTGATCCTAGAGAATTAGAAATGAATGAACAACTTTCTAATTAGGTATGATATTTTTGTGTAATTCCAAAATTAACATAAACAATTTTTTGAACATAAGGTTGCCCTTTATAACTTGTATTCCGTTTAGAACAATATTATCATGAAGAAGATATTATGTATGTTTTAGTACAATCTAATTTTTATTATTTTTTGTTACTACTAATGTTATTTTAATTTAAACGACATTTAAATCAGGTTTAAATTATGACATCTTAGTCTATTACAATAAAACTATTGTATAGTGTCAATATTAATCACAATGACGTGGCGACGGCGTGGCGCTAAGAAAATTTAAAAAGCCGTTACATACCTTAAAATAATTAATATTTTAATTGTTAGTAACGTCTAAGCAATAGTCCATTACTGTTTTTTGATGACGTCACGCAAGTTTCAATACTTACACCATCAATCGTTGCAACAATACCTCAATATACACCTCCGTCATTGTACTTTTCATGATTTATTTTGTCTCTAAAGCCGGCCACAGACAAAGAGGGATGTGTATAGTAAGTAAATGTAAGTACTCTGTTGACTTTCTTGAACGCGCGTGCAATATTTACATCTACACCCAGACGTTGATGAACGCGTTAATGCACGCGTACATATCTCTATGTCTGTGGCCGGCTTAACACAACATAATAAAATTTTCTACTCCGTGGATTACGTTGTCGTAGTAATTTTTATTATTGTATTACTAGAATTTTTTAGTCATTGTAAATTTAATAATAAATAGTAAAAGGTAATAATATAAACCTTTTCGAGTGTTTACTT
The DNA here is from genome assembly GCA_935413205.1 of Polydrusus cervinus. Lineage (NCBI taxonomy): Eukaryota > Metazoa > Arthropoda > Insecta > Coleoptera > Curculionidae > Polydrusus > Polydrusus cervinus. The sequence goes on from OW284514.1 coordinate 54,687,121, forward strand.
TACAAAACCTTTATTATGCTAAATATAAATACAAAATTTGACAATGTTCAAAAACGTGTTTATATTATCCGAATAGAAAAAAAAACAAAATGGTATTACAGCCCCCCAATATACATAGGCTAAAATGTGTAATGTACAGGTAGATAATGTTAATTTTATAGGGTTAATTTTTTAAGAAATATACCATGAAAATATAAGTTTAAGACTGATATAGGTACCTGCCAGATTTGAAAAACTTCTGTTTACTGAGAAAAGGTCTATCTATTCCCACTAGACATGGAAGGCATGGGCGCGACCCAGGTTTACCAGGCATATCCACAGGTATCAAGCACGAGTCATGCAGGGCACATGCGTTTCTTATGAGAATGGTTGACAGAGATTATTAAAAATAAAAGTATAAACTTTGATGCCGATTCGAAACCGAGTATATATGCCGAGCACCATAGTGAGAATAGACCTTAAGTAATATAAGTTGTCGGAAGTATCATAGTCTATAACTTGCCTAAAATATGTATTTCTCGCTCATATCATTGCGGCTATCGCCTTCATCTCATGCACAACCTTCATACTTGTGAGAATCAAGTACCATTTCATATTATATTATGTTATATACTGTTTTCAGATTATTCTAAGGTGTGTAAATTTTCAATCTTACCTTTAAAGATTTGTCCAGTGTCATGGGTGCAAATGGGCCAATGGATACTGTCAAGGGTTGCTGAGACTGTCTCATCATGACTAGTAATAGTTTTTGGATTTTTACGTCATGGTTGTACCACTCTATGTTGTACAGCACATCTCCAACGGCAAGGCTCTAGAACAATTTATTAATTTATTTACTTGTAGTAGTATTAGCTGCTCTTTTTATTTTTTTAATATTTACCAATTTTGAACAAAAATTGATAAAACCATTATGTGTATTTTTATTAAAAGAAACTTCTTAGTCAATATGGTCGTGTAAAGTTATATAAAAATAATGTTATGTTAAAGTAAGACAGTAAATGAAATGTAACAAGGAACCGCTAGCTTGTATTGCGCCCGATGTAATTTTTCGAAATTACACTCCCTAGAACAGTAGTATATAGGGTTTTTAAAAATGTATTCTTTTATATTATATAATACCTATGTCCACGGATGGGGTTTATAAGAGGACAAATGGACTAAAAATTGAAAGATACGAAAAAAACTCACTTTTAATAAACTTTGCTTATCTATGGTCATATCACTTTAACTTGAGAAAGATGACAGAAACCCATTAAACACGCGTTACATTTTACTTGACACTTTAGAGAAGTGAGGTTAGGGTACATTTCAAAAAGTGACAATTCTGTCAGATTTGTTTATTTTTTATTTTGCTGTAATTAAAGCCTTTCTTCGGTGGTATTCGTAACATTTAAGTGAAAATTATAGTTAAAAACATTTGTGGATTACGTGTTTAATTATCTATGCCCTTTGGACCGGTCAGTTTATTAAATTTAAGTTGAAAATACCTAAATGTTGGCGATGTTCCAGTTACGGATAAATAAAACTTCTTTGCTTTGAGTGGCAAAATAATCTTTTGGTTTTTAATAAGCTGATAAAGAAAATTGTAAACTGGAAACATACCCTTTATGTTGAGAGCAGAAGAATGAAAACTAATATATAGCTAAATTTCATTGAAGAAGTAATTTTAAAGCGAGAATTAATATAAATTGGATACCTCAATGTTATGATGAAAGCAGAATTAAAACCTTTATATACCTATGTAATACTCCAAAGAAAAGCTGTTTCTGCTATATACAACTTAATTGGACAGTTTTATAAGAGAAAGATTACTGCATTTTAATTTCACAGCCATGTTATGTTTAAATCCAACTAAGATTGTTAAAAACAATATTTTAGTCAATAATATCAGAAAAATGCATCGAATGCACTTACTTACCCTAACATAAGTACGTATTTATGTGTTGCTTGAATTAACAAAAATATAGTGCATTAATAAGAAGTTATCAAAGGAAAGATGTGCCAAACTTCTACGAAGAAACTTTCTCTCGAACTGTGTAGTGTACAACTGTAATCGACTAAGTGAAGACACAGTCAATGCAACCTCAATAACTCAATTTATGAATAGACTTGACAGAGACATTAAACAATGGAACAGCTCATTCGTCCATTACATGCTGTGGTATTTACATGTGATAACAGAATAGTCTCATCGGTTTTATCGCTTACCATTGCTAAATAATAATAATAATAATTATTATTATTCTTTATATGTGAGTTTTTTTAGACCATTTTCTATTTTACAGGAACTAATTAGGTTAGTAATATTTTATACTCTATGGTTTATTTTAAAATATCTAGATACGTATAAGCATTACGGCTTAATACTTATGCAATTTTTACTGCAGAAGAAATTCATCTTAACCTGTACTGTTTAGAAACTTCCGTACTATATGGCAAGTTTGAAGGATGAGGCTTTTCTGAATAAGTTGGTATAAATAACCTGAAAGGCCCAGTTTTTCCAAGTTGGGCTTGAAATTTTTCGTCATAGCTCCCTCCACCGATATTATAATCGGAATTATGTCGATTTTATCTAGCTTCCATATATTTTTTATCTCTATAGCCAAATTCGAGTACTTGGTCTTCTTCTCCGATTCGGTTTTAGAGAGGTTGTGTGTTTAGTGGGCAACCTATATCGATTATGAAAGCTTTCTTGGTGGTTTTTTCGATGAGAAGAATATCCGGACGGTTGTGGTCTACTGTTCTATCCGTTATTATTGGCCTGTCCCAGTATAAGAGATATTCAGGGGATTCAAGGACTAGCTCGGGTGAGTATTGGTAGTATGGTGGGAGGTTTTCCCTTAGCCCTAGTTTATGGGCCAGTTCCTTGTGGATGATCTTTGCCACCTGATTATGTCTCCCCAGGTAAGCGTTGGGGGCCATAGCACCACATCCCGCCGTGATATGTTTTATCGTTTCTCCGGGGCAATTGCATTTTCTGCACACTTCTTCCACATTTCTTTTCAAGATGACTTTTTCATAGTTTCGAGTTCGAATGACACGGTCTTGGATAGAGATTATAAAACCTTCTGTTTCAGCGTGAAGCTGCCTTTTCTTTAACCAATTCAGTGACATTTCTCTATCTATGAGTGGATTTTGGAGTGCAGTAGGGTATTTGCCGTGTAGAGCTTTCTCTTGCCAAGTTACAAGCTGTTGACTTAGCGGCGCGCGGATGATGTTAGGTAATCCGTTTTGCTTTAAGTTAAGGGCTGTATATCCAGTGTCTGCTGCTACCACTTTTTTAAGAATTTTCCCATTCGATTCTTGGAAGTATTTTCTCATAGAGGTCTCTTGTGACTTGCACAAGTTATATATATTAATGAGACCTCTTCCTCCCTCCTTTCGTTTTAGGTAGATTCTTTCAAGTGCAGAGCGTGGGTGGAATCTGAATTTTGTTAGCAGCCTGCGCGTAAGCCTATCTAATTCGTGCAAATCCGTGTCTGAATACTTAAGGATTCCGAATGAGTAGGTAAGTATTGGTATTGCCCAGGTGTTGATGGCAGTAGTAAGGTTACCAGCATTCAGGTGAGTATTAAAAAGCTTTGTTAGTCTGCTTTTGTATTTGTTTTTAAACTCCCTTTTTAGGCTTGTGTGGTTTATTTGTTGGTTTTGGGAGATGCCTAAGTATTTATATGTTTTGTCCTCATCTAGTATATCTATGCCTTCAAGCCGTCCACGATTTTGTTCAGTCTTTCCGCGTACGACATTCAAGATTGCGCACTTGTCTAATCCAAACGACATTTTGATGTTATCGCTAAATGTCTTGGTTATTTGAATTAGGGACTGTAGGTGGGTTTTGCTTTCCGCGTAGAGTTTGATATCGTCCATAAATAGAAGGTGGACAACAAGTATCACCTATTCATTATTCAAGTAAAAATGTTTATTAAGAGTGGATTTTTTCGTATCTTTCAAAATGAAGTATTAAGCAAAATAACATGTTTGCAGTTTTTACCCCTTTATAAAAAAAATTTAAGTTTCTTATGATAAATCGTATTTTCCAGTGAAGCAAAATAGTTATTTTTGTATTAAGTGCGCAAAATAGGTGTTTTGTTTAATGGCACATGAGATTGTAAATTTTTACCGAGACCGTTAGGTCGTCGTTAAAAATGCAATCAAATGTGCCATAAAAACAACTATTGCGCGCGAAATACAAACAATATTTTTTGTACAACTGTTTCTTGTTAACTATATTTTGTCGAATTTAGAAAAAAAATCTAAAATCATAATTCATAGCTTTTAAGGTATTATTTCTTACACCTGTTCCCATTACCATGAAAACCTGCGATAGTTTAAATTTTTTTGATTGTCAAATCTAGCGATTTTCGTGTCAAAAGTGTATAGTTGTTTGCTCAAGTTTGGTACCATTTAAATGTCTGAAAGTGATAGTGAGACCCCTCACGAAAGTACGGATGCGGCAGAAATCGTTATATCAAATCTTTTGCCCGCGAAATCAAGAATCAAATATGAGAAAGTGTACCTACACTCAGTTTCGCGAATGGTGCAACATAAAGAAAGTAAAAACCGTATCAGAAAATGTTATGCTCTGTCATTTAGAGGAAAAATCAAAAATATTAAAGCCAACTACACTATGGAGTACCTATTCGGTGCTTAAAAGTACGCTAAACAAACAATTTTATTTAAAATCTGTTTTTTAACAAACCAAGCGGAGTTTCTCTTTCACAGAGCAACCTATGTAGCAACAAGTGTAGCACAAGTTAATAATTAATTAAGTAATAGTAGAAATGAACAAGAAATATCATAAATGTAATTTATAGACCTGCATCAACCATGAAAAGTTATTCAAGTGTGACGTGGAAAATAATTCATTTGGATTCAACATATTTTGAAGAGTACCATAAAGTATTGTTATTAAAATAAAATAATTTTCCATATTTTTTACAGTGCAATAAACTATAGTAATTATTTTTAGGGTTTTTATTGTCTTCAGTATCTTCGAATTTTTTTCTGCCCGAAAATAACTTTCCGCGTTTTTGGTGAAAAAATCTTAATTGCTTAGTTTATTTGTAATTCAGGCCAAAAACCCCGCAATTTAACACGGCACTTTTTAGCGCGGTTTCTACTCTTTACTACTAACCTTGTTTTACCAAAGCTCTGAATTCAAAAACCAAAGTTATGGACATTTCAGGCAAAAATTAAAGTTTGACCTAGGCCACCATTTTTAAAATAAATATTAATCTCTGATATGCCTTTAAAAAGATAATTTTCTATAGAATCTAAACATCTAATACAAATTTAGGGTTTCCATTTTAAATTTAAACGCTGACTTCAATTAGTATTAAAGGTTTGACCTGTCCAAAAAATGGTAATTTACACACTTATTATAGCTATTAATATAACAAGATTATTACGCGATTTATAATATTCGACGACATTACTAGGTGACGAGGCAACAGCCGAGTCACCCGCAATGTCCGAGACGGTGTTAAATCGCTAATAATCGAGTTGTATTCAAAGCTTTATCGTATCATTGACAACAGCGATGCGAAAATAAAAACAAGGTTTTATGTCATTTCAATTTGGCATTTCAAAAAGTCATCATTAAAATCATGCAAGATTTTGATATTCCTGACGATATATTAGCTGCAGCCAACATTATAAGGTTGAACTTGCTTCCGGACAAATCTAAAATCCATTATGAAAAAGAATATCGGCAGTTTTGTGAGTGGCGAAACAAAGTACATGTTCAAGGTGCAGAAGAAACCGTATTGCTGGCGTATTTCGCAAAACTCTCTGAGGAATACTCTGCTTCATCCTTATGGCCGAAATATTCCATGTTACGAGCGACTTTAGAACTGAAGGAAAGAGTGGAAATCGACAAATACGGCGCCTTAATACGTTTCATCAAGAAGAAAAATGTTGGATATAGAGCAAAAAAATCAAAAGTATTTACAAGAGAACAAGTCAACGAATTTGTGTGTTCTGCCTTAGATGAGAAGTTTTTAATGATGAAAGTGGCTTTTTTAATTGGAATTGGGGGAGCCTGTCGAACTAATGAATTAGCGAAGATGACCACGGAAGATGTTGACGTTTTAGAGGACAAGCTGATTGTTACTATTCCCGACTCAAAAACCCATAAGAAACGTATTTTCGCTGTGATATTTGACGGCGAAGTCAATCCTGTGCTTTTATTTAAAAAGTACGCAATGTTAAGGCCAGACCATGTCACTCACCAGAGATGGTTTGTATCATATAGAAAAGCGAAATGTACGGTACAGCCCTGCGGCATTCACTTCTTCTCTAAAATACCTCAAAAAATAGCTAAGTATCTCTCACTTGAAAATCCTAATTTGTATACTGGTCACTGCGTTAGAAGATCTTCGGCAAATTTTCTTGTTAATGCTTGAGGAGATATATTAGACCTACAAGAACTTGGTGGATGGGAATCGGCGAAGGTTGCTAGAGGGTATTTAGAAGAAAGTGTGACCAAGAAAGTTTCCATTGCTCGCAAAATTCAAATCGGCGATGTTTTCGGCAGTGAATTAAGCACTGGGGAACCGCACGAAATCGAAAGGAGTGCTTGCTCGGTCATTAATCAGTCTTCAGAGGGCATACCTAAGATCGTGGACGTTAAAGACAAAGGTGTATCCATCAAATTTGAAAACTGGCAAAATATTGTTTTACATGTTCATGAAAAATAGTTCTAATATTATTTGGTATCTAACGTATTATGCTTTCGTAACTAACGTACTTATTAAATTATGGTAACTAATGTATTATGAGTAACTAAGGTGTTATGTAGGTTTTAGTACGTTTATGATGATAATAATTATTAATAAATATATCATATAAAAATGACTTAGTCTTCAATGATACGATAAACTCCTAAAAATTTTAAATCTTTAAAATTGGAGAAGGGAGCATTTTTCTGTCACCCGGTATGAAGATTTTTTATTATCAGTCTTCGTTTGCCAATATACCCATAGAAAATTTTCGAAACAGATCAATTATTTGACCAGAGATTTCATGTTTCTCGATGTATTTTAATATAATATTATTAATGTGTCATCTCAAATGCACCCCCGGTGGGCCAGGTACCATCCTAGTTAAGGCACTGCCAAGGAAAAAAAGTTAAAAATCCTGCTCTGCGGATACTTACTTGAACCTTCACTTCATTAGCGAACCATCCTAGAACAAATATGTAGAGGACCATATGCAGTAAATGTACAATAGGAAAGGCAAGTTCTCTTATGGCGGATTCCTACAATATGAAATTTGACTTTAATTACCAGTGATATAGAGAGTTTTTTCCCTGGCAATGAAACAAAAAACAATTATAGTGATAATTTTAATTTTTAACATCTCTCTTAATTTTAACGCGCTAGCACCAACTGGAGAGCAATTACCTTAGTTTATCAGAAATACATTATGGTTGGTTGGTTTTTAAGGCATGGGTCGGGCGTTCGGCCCAAGCTTCCTGCACTGCAGCCTAGTGGCTTATTGTGCTCCCCTATCTTGCTAGAAAAGATTTGTTCCTTTTATAAGGTCAAGTTAGTTCCTACCAAGTTTGTCATGCGGGAGGTTATCCCCACATTGGATTTCTCCGAAGATTTTGAATCTTTCTCGGGTCAGTGCTTCGCAGTTATATATGATATGTGAGGCGGTTTCGTCCTCTTCGCCGCAAAGTCTGCATTCAACGGGACCATTGTAAATTCCAATTCGGCGTAGGGGGTTTTATTATTTGGCAGAGGCCTGTTAGTAGGCTGACCACTTGTTTTAGCTGGATGTGCGTTAGAAGCAACATTCTAGTTGAGCCCATAGGAGTTCTAGCCTGGTGTTCCTTACTGCTACATTATACATGGACCTTAATTTTCTTTTTGAGTCTTTTGAGAAGATACGGTATTTTGATTTGGGGTGGAATATATAACATTAATCTTAAACACCTTTGGGTTATTCAAATTTGTATTGTTAAAATGACTTTTAAGAAATCAGTGATGGCTCTTCCATAGGGTAATTTGGTCAATGACCTCCCTTGGTAATTCTCTTCTCAAATAACTTTATTAAGTTTAAAATACATTTAGTTAAAAGAATCCTGTAATCTAGAGAGAAAAAACATAATATGCTACCACTTAAACGAAACACGAAGAAAAATATACAGTGCTTTGCCACCGTATGGACTTTTTCCAAATACTTTTTCAATTAAAGTTCCGATGGATGTTACAATGTTGTAGAAACGGGTGGCATTTTTTTTAAGAACAGTTCAAGTATTTTTTCGAGAAAATATCGTAACATTTCAAGTGTCAGTTCAGGCCATTTCTGCAGTCATCAAAGATAAAAATATGAAATTTGTCAATTTTGGTGAACTTTTAATATCGTAAATATGTCGGCATTTAAATAGTAGCGCAAAAGAATAAAGACATGAAGTAAAAATATACCTAACTTATTTGTAAGGTGTAGTTTTGTACTCTAGCTCTTATCGAGTCTCATTTGAGATATGGTGTCTGCTTCTGGGGGAACTTTAGTCAGTATATCTTAAATTCAATCTTTGTACCTCAAAAGCGAGCGAGGTATGTATACAGGGCACGAGCAAGAGAACTGTGTAGACCATTATTTAGACAACATAGTTTATTAACGCTTACTTATTTACAAATTAATTAATGAATGTATAAAAAACTTAAGAGCCAAGATAGTTTAAGGGTACATTACTACGGCACGAGACAAGTGGAAGGTTTGCAGTTGCCTATACCATATACTTCTCTGGTAAAAAAAAATGCCATCTTTGATACTGACAAAAAAGTATTTAACCACTTACCAGCTCACCTTAGATCTTTGAGAACCCCTAAAAGATTCAAATCGGCTGGGAAAGGGCTTTTGCTAGAGAAAACCTACAATACCGTTTCAGAGTTTTTTAATGATCGTTTTTAATTGTTTTGTATACCTTGATCACGAACTATTAGTTCTAACTAAGCTTTATCTTTTTATCCTTTGACTGTTGTACTGGTTTTGTGTTATTAATTTTGTATAACTGTTGTATGTTTCTTCTTATATTATTATATATTTCGGTCATATCGTATAGCATTGGTCATTAGCATTAAGAGTAATTAAAATTAGTTACCTATGTTTTGTGATGATATTATATGTATAAGTAAATATTATAGTGTATCTAGGCTTAATTATTTTGTCAGCAAGAATGTATTCCTTGGGCAATAAAGGATTTTAAAGTAAAATTGAAGTACTTTCTTATGTAAAGTTTAATATATTTTACGAAAAAGGGTTCCTATAGTTTATTTATTAAAATATTATTTTTATTACATTTCTTAACATTAATATAACCATTACAAGGAACAGCTACTGGAAGCTAATGAAAATACCGAAAGCAGTAATAATGTAGCAATTGTATAAATTAAACTGCCAAGTTTTTGGTTAAAGGATTTAGCTCTAGAAGACTAATACAACAAAATGTCACCTTGTGATATCCTCTTTGGAACCCGAAATTACATTAAAGGTAAGAGAATTAATAATGCTTCCTGCAAGAACAAACTTAAAATTTGTTGTTGCTTGCTCCTTTCTTTCGTCGGAACCTAGCTCTACTGATGAGCCATGATATGGCGAAACGCGTCTAGGAATGGATCTGAAAGGAAATTATTATTCTGTACTAATCTTAAAATTTAATTTACAAAAGAATTTAAGCTGATTTAACAAAGATTAAAATGATATGTTTATATGTATAATAAGAACGGATTAGAACGTTAAAACATTGAGTAAGAATGTCTGAAATGTTTGCAAAAATGTGAAATGGAATTTAAAAAGACTGAAATGTTTAAATTGAAAATATACAACTCTGGTCTGTACAAATTCATTTTTAACTGGGATACTCAGTTTGTGGTTTATCATGATTTAGGTCCAAGGTTCGGTCTTCCTTCACCTGTTTTGACTACAAGATTATGCTCGTGGTCCTATTTGTGTAATGGATGGTTCAGGACCTCGGATTTAGACTGGAAGCTTTGTTGCCATGTTTAAGAGAGAATTATCATATAAGCCTAGCATGGTGCTACACTGAGAGAAGATTCTTGCTGTCCTTATAAAAATCTTTATACCGCTTATAAAGAAAAATGCTAACATAGGGGACAAAAGAAAAACTACCTGAGACAGTAAAATCCATTTGGCTGTAATTTCTTTGCTGTCGTAATAAAGTCACTTTATAAAGAATGATTACTTAGGTCAAGTAAACAAAAATGTTGTATTAGCAAAGTAACTGACCATCGGCTATAAAGAGACTTTGCTAGAACAGTAAAGATACTTTTCTACGCCATCCGCATTGTTCTCGAAACAAGAATTTTTTTTTCAATATCAGCATAGCATTTTGCTATATTGGAAAGATTTTTTTATTTATTTCAAGAAAGTTACTTTGCTGGGTCAGAATGTACCTACTTACTTCAGATACTCTTTTTAGCTAAGGTAGCAACTTTGCATTGCTATAATAGTAAAGTGGTTTATTATGAGAGCACCACTTATTTGCTATAATATGTGGGGTGGCCCAAAAAATAAGCCGTATATTTTGTTGAATTTTTAATATACTCTAGAAAACTTATTATGCCTAATAACACATTTATATAAACCAAGTTTTTTCACTTTGGGTACGGAAGTTTCAAAAAATTTTGATTCATTTAAAATTGTGTTATTAAAAATAATATGTTCCATGTTATATCAAAAATTTAACATAGTATAAAGCTTATTTTTCAGGTAACTCCATCATATTTTACTTTATGTAACTCCCCACGTCTGAATAGGTTATCAACGATTTGAAACTAAAAAAAAATATTTTTCTCTTTATTATTTAATACAACAGAAAACAACACTTTATAACCTAAAAATAGTTTCAGTTTTAGCTGCTTAAAAAACAATAATATTTTACTGTTCTTTTCTTTGAGTGGTTAAAACATATCTTATTAAAAATATCTGTTCACTTTAAATTTAAACAAATATCCAAAAGGGAATGCCGAAAAAACATGTTTCTGCATCTAGCCTGAATATTAGGTAAAATAATAATTACATTGTATTTTATTTAGAAAAAGAAAGTATTTTACTTTTGCGATATTTCTTAAAATCTTCTTTTAAAAAACATACAGTGTTTAAAATTTTGGTAAGTTGTCTTTTAGTTTGAGGACTTTTAGTATGAATGGCATTTGCTAAAGAATTACTATTTTTCTTTTCTCTAAAACTTGACTCACACAAAAATTATTATTAAATAAACAAACACATAACATAAAAAAATTAACATAAAACTAAAATAACTTTGGTCTTTTAACACTGATATTAAAAATCTACACTGTCTGATGTCACAATCCAATAAAGCACTGCACACTGGAAACATTTTTGAGCCAAGACAAGTTTTATTGGAAAAAATGAGACAAATGTCGAGTCGTAATGATCACCAACAACAGCCACCGATGCGACCATTTTACTTTATGAAGGAACGAGCATCTAAATATCTTAAATAAAATGAAGACCTAAAGACATGAAGATCTGGAGACAGGAACGGGACGACTGGTGCGTAATATAAAAATTGACCCAATCAGACTGAATTCGTCACCACGAAATAATCCGATTTGAACCGAACAGTTACGAATTTCCCAATTCCAACAAAAAATTTTGCTACCCCTTTAAAAACTCTTTAGAGCGCTAGAAAAGATTTCTTTATAAAGATTTTTTTCAAAAGCAGCAAACTGCATTACTTCCCCAGCAAAGCAAATTGTAGTCCTAGAAAATAATTTTTTAGAAAGACTTACTTAGCTGTTATCATAATGTAAGTTTTCTATAATAGCAAAGATTTTTGTAACGGGTATAAAGAGTTTTCAGGTAAATTGTTTCTTTTGCAATAAGAAATTCATTTTGCTATCGTAGGTTAAAAATTTAATATTACAGCCAAAATAATCTTAGCAAAGAATTTCTTGCTGAAGCTTTTCTCAGTGTAGTTTTACATACAATCGTTACAGGAAAAAAAGTAATTATACCATAGAACAGTGGCGGCTCGTAAAGTAGGGCCACAGTGCCATGGCCCTACCCACCTGTACACCAAGTTATTTTTTTACTCACACTCATAATCATTGCTCTGCATCTTTACGCTTCATTCTTTTTGTAACTGTGAATAATTTAAAATTCAAGACTTTCATTTAATATCTGATAACGCCTAACGGTACAAAAACTCCCCGACGCCGCGAAAACTCCTTCGCGCTACCCAGCGCCGGCGATTTCTAAGTATGGCCATACTGTTTATCGAAGTTTCATCGCTTACGAAAGAGATAATGATATATCGCCCTCTCTTACTGACGCATAAGGAATTCAGAAATGTTGTGGCGGGCCAGATCCTCAGACCGTCCGTGATTGGAGGATTTACACGTGCTTTATTTTGTCGTTCCAATCGGGTCACGCCTTCGTCTTTGTTACCACTACTTGATACTAGATGGCAGCTGTTTTGAATACGGTTTGCCCTGTCGAGATATTAATTTTAAAATAGTTTTATTTTAAACAGTTTTTACTGTTTAACATAAATTATTCTTGTAGATTAGGTTTAGGTCAGTCCATCGGTGGATTATAATAATATTCCTGATTCCGGTTTATCAATTTAAAAACGAATAAAATAAAAGAGGAAAGACTTAGCGCTTTAGGTATGTAGCCTGCCGAAAAACATTTTGTAAACAATATATTGATGACGTCAAGTACAAAAGTGATTGAATCATTTTCAAATAACAGAAAGATGTACCTATAGAGTTTTCTTATAAGATAATTTGGGTGTTTTGTGAACATTTTTTGTTACAACTATTGCAAATGCTCCATTTAATTAGTCGGTAAGTTTTTCGATTTATATACAGGGTTGTACAAATTCGATGCACTAGCAATAATATCTCCGTAACTACAAGAGATAGAGAGTTTGGTAAATGGAGGAAAAGTTGCATATTTTAATGCTGAACAATTTGTTAAAAAGAAATTTAATCAAATTTCGATGATTTCCAGAGATATCCGAAAAAATGTACGAAAAACTTGTTTTTATTTTTTATGACAAAAGTAGGTACTTATTATTTTTTAAAACCAAGGGCACTTTCTTAAGTATTTTACAAGATAATAATTTTGAGAGGTCAAAAGTTATTCAATAATTAAAAACAAATTCAGGTCCAAATTTGAAAAAATTGAGTTCATATTATAGGTATCTAAAAAACGAAGGTCATATTATCTGAAAAATAAGATTATTTTCTTGAAGAGCATAAAAAATTGTCTTAAGTAAGTGCTCTTGGTTTGTCCAAAAAATCAATATTTTGTTGTAAAGACAATAAAAACACAAATTAATTTTTTCTTGTGTTTTTTTCGAATGCTCCGGAAGTCATCGGATTTTTTTTAAACAAATAATTCATCAATAAAATGTGCAACTTTGCCTCCATTCAACCAAATTTATATCTCTTATAGTTACTGAGATAGCAATGTCAGTGTATCGAATTTGTAACACCCTGTACTGCCATAGAAGTGGCAATCAATAGTAAAAATTATGTAGAAGATATTGAAAGTTAATTGAGCAAACTGAAATTTTAATTAAGGTATGTACAAAGCCGTACAGTTAATTTTAACTGGTACTGAGGTGAGAACCAAGTTTAACAATTGAAACTTCAGTCAACTATGAGATAGGAAACTTATGATTAAAGATAGATATGAATGCAAAGGTTAGAGTAACTATGAAGTAGCTAACATAAGGTTGGAAAGTGAAAATAAACTTTGTTATAATAAACTTAAGATGAAAACAGAGATGTGAATTTATTTTACGAGCCATTATGACAAAATAACAGGAATATAAATGTTCTGAAAGAAAATGTCTTTGAGCGTATGCAGATATCTAATGGAGCATGTTTTTTTGCATTTAAGACACTTTATTAGGTGACAGAAATTATTTTATACTAATTCAATTCATAATATGTAAATAAAGATAAGTTACTTACGGGCAATATCTAAAAAACTTTTATTTTAGTGATTACATTTGCTATTTGATGCGTGCAATTATTTGTTTAAACCATCTGCAAAATTTGAACCTATTATTTGACGTAAATCCATTAGAATCAGGGATATATATTTCATAAGAAGCAGAAAATGTATTGTAAAAAGTTCATTATTGTCGAAGAATGACTAAGATAAAAAGAAATTAAATAAATTCTGAATTTAAACCATAAAATTAAAACATTTTAGAATATGGAAATTTGAACTGGAACATTATTAATAAATTAGTTTAACGAATCACTATTATTCAGAAAAATCCTAAAACATTTCTTACTGATAAGTTAGATTGGAATTAAAAAGAAAATAATTAAATAATACCAATTTAAAATAATTTAAGAGAAGCAGCCATTTTATTTCAGACAAGTTAAAGGAAACACATTAGTATTTTTGAATTATAGCATTTTATAAGAATGTGATATGAAATTAAATCAGTGTGACTGTACTATTTGACCAAAATCATCATGATATGAGATTTGCAAAAACACTAAAAATCAGTATGAATTTGCATTTTTGAAGGAAAATAAGACAAGACAAAAGGTTAACTTACCCAGCGTATGAACAAAAGTCGACTCTCAAGAAGCCCAAATCATCTCCTGTACTTTACTTTTAAAATATCTTTATTCATGTATTATACTATACATATCAGCCTACTTACTAATTTTAATATTATTATTACATAATATCACTCATTCTAAAGAACTGCTGGATCAGCAAGCTAATCAGGAAACAAAAACGAGGTAATGCCCCGTTGATGCGGGTGTAAGCCCTGGTAAGTAGAATCTGACTTTTCATTCTGGATTTTCGGCAGGTTCCAGTAATCTTTTACCGCCGTGAAAGAGTTCATTCTGCTTACGCTTTGAGTTATTTAGTTACTCTGCTTTTATTGAATGATAAACTTTAATGCATCTCCTGTTCCTTTCCTTCCATCTAGTTAGGCTACGGTACCGCACTTATTAATTAAACAGATTTGAAGGGAACTAAAAATCACGGAAATCGCCTACTGCAGGTCAGAGACCCAATTTGTTTTACTACTGTAAGCCCAATCGATATGGTCAACTTTTGTATTTTGCCACAGATGGCGTCATACGGACTTAAAGTTAATTTGAACAAGTGTTCACGGGGGCATTATATACATAGAAGATTTGATTTTGATTTACCACTATTAAATACATCATAATTAGTGACGTTGTGTAGTTCGCTTTCAAATGGCGTTATAGACAATGAAATTAAATGTTAGTTGTAAAGAATGAATATCCTACTCGTTACAATACAGAATAGAAAATTATAAACTTACCGTTAAAACTACTATGGTGACGGCGGCAACGTTTATAGAACTTACAAGAAAATCTGTTAACAAAACATAACTTGTATACTTGTTCAATTTGTTAACAAATCTAAAAAATAAGGAGGTAAATAGGTATACCTAACTTAAATAAAGATGCTATATACGATCAGTATTACTAACAATATACCCGACGTCAATCCTAAAACCATTAAAGGAATACAAGTCGTTAATAAATAAATAACAATTATTTTAAAGACAAGACTGTCAGTAATACTGATAAATTAAATTGAAATAAGTTTTTTTACGACCAGTAGAGTAAATTAATCATTATGAACTAAGACAGTAGATAGCATATGCCGTTTCGAGCTCAAAATCCCATATTCATTTTGAATTTCAAGATAATTGACGACTAATTGCAATAATCAGTCGTAAATGTTCATGTTTATAGTCGTTCCTTGAGGCTTTTTTACTCGAGGAAAACCTCAAGTGTGTCAATTTGATATTAATTAATATTGACAGTTTTTTGAGGAATTCTTAAAGATACTTTTTTGTCTCTAAAATCCTTTTTCCCACGTGAGGCTTCCTTAAGTATCGAGGCTTTCTCAAGGAAGAACTTTAAATACGGGCAAAAAAAATTAGTCCTTAAGGATTCCTCGAAAAAATGTCAACATCAATCAATGTCAGGTTGACACATTTGAGATTTTCCTCGAATAAGGAATCCTCAAGGAACAACTATAAATACCGGAATAAGTGATCCTGTCTCTTTTATTTATAATAATATATTTCGAACAGGATTAGCCACAAGTTGTATGTTCTGTGCCATTGAGTTCATACAGATTTTAGCAGTTAAATGTAAAAGCTCTCTGATCTCTGCATAGTCGATCAAGGTAAACGTCCTTGAGAGTATGGATCTAACACTGAGAGATGCTCTAACCACGAATATGCTAATTAGACTGGGGGACTGGGGTCGTGTAAACTGATAAGGTATTTTTCATCTTTAAATTTTATTTATTTATTTATTTGCACAAATAGGATGCCAACAGGCCTCTGGCCCAAATTCGGCACCCACGAATTACAATTGGTGTACAGATTTCTTAATACTAAAGTTATATTTTAATAATAATTATGAAGAACCGCGTGATTTCTAAGCTTTCTCCTAAAAGTTACTAGAGATACATTAAACAAATCAATATCATGGTATGAAGCGTTATAAAGTGAGGTTATACGACTTATAGGCGAGTGTTTACCTAAATTAGTTCTATAAAAACAGTTTGCAAATAGGTGAGTATTACGAAAATTACGTGAGGGGATATTAAAACCTATACCGGATAGCAAATTTGGAGCATCTATATGGTTATTAACGATTTTAAATAGAAAACGAACATCAGCTTGAATACGCTGGCGCTCAAGAGGTAATAACTGGAAAGTCCGTCGAAGTTCTGGTAAATTAGCATGAAGATCAAAGACACCGGTGCTTTTAAAGTTTAAAAATCTAAGAAATTTATTCTGAATAATTTCCAATCTGTTTTTATATACCGCATACTGAGGCGTCCAGACGACAGAGGCAAAACTAAGTCTACTATAAACATATGCAAAATACAGAACCTTTAAAGACTGCAAAGAAGACACAAATTTACATGATCTAATTATAAAGCCTAGCATGCGATTACATTTGTTAGCAACATAATCAATATGCTCATTGAAAATCATTTTTTTATTATAAATAACACCAAGATCCTTTATTTTACCTACTTCTTTAAGTAATATCCCATTAAAATTGTAACCATAAGAAAAAATATTTACATTTCTTGAGAATGAAATAAATATACATTTATCTAAATTTAGGAAGAGTTTGTTTAAAACGCAATATTGAAAAAAAGAATCTAGTTCACCCTGAAGCAGCAAGCAGTCCCCGATACTCCCTATGCTGAGAAAAATTTTCATATCGTCCGCGTAAAGTAAAATTTTACAAAATTTAAAGCATTTTTTCACATCGTTTAAGTATATAATGAAAAATAAAGGCCCCAAATGGGAGCCTTGGGGCACACCAGAAGTCACGTTATAGATAGGAGACTGGTGACCGTTCACTGCAACAAATTGTGATCTATTAAATATATAAGAGGTTATCCACTTAAGGAGGTCCCCACATACACCAATTTGGCTCAGCTTAGCTACCAAAATATTGTGATCAATTTTATCAAATGCCTTACTGAAATCGGTATATATGGAATCCACCTGAATTTGACAGTCCATGGAAGAGAGGATATACTCAGAGTAAGATGCTAGGTTAGATTCAATTGATCGTTTGGGAAAAAATCCATGCTGTTCCTCAATAATGTGAGGCTTTATAAAGTTAAGTACTGTGTTATGCACAATAGATTCTAAAACTTTTCCAAAGATGTTAAGTTTGCTTATGGGTCTGTAATTAGTAACACTATCTCTCACTCCACTTTTGAAAATTGGAATAACACTAGCCAGTTTCCATTTTTCTGGAAATACGCACTGCTCGAATGACATATTAAAAATAATTGTAAGTGGGACGTGAATAGAAGAAGCACATCTTTTTACAAAATATGAAGGAATTTTATCAGGTCCACCGCCCTTATTTTCATCTAAGCAAGTCAGTGCTCTCAGAACATCATGAGGTTGAACACGAATTTTTGAAAGATTGCAAGTATTATTGATATTCGGTGCAGAATAAAATTTTTGCTCGTAAGGTTGATAAACTTCCTGAAAGAATTCCGAGAACAAAGAGCTTACTTCAGATCCCTGAGTTTGCTTACCTCTAAAATTCATTACATTGGGAATACCTAAATGTTTACTTTTGATAGACATAAGTTGCCAAAAACGCTTAGAATTATTTGGAATATCATCTTCTATTGATTTAATATACGCTATATAATCATTACGAATCATCGTTTTGCTCTGTCGTCTAAGTTGACAAAAAAAATTGTAATCTATGTTAGATTTGGACCTTTTCCACTTTTTATGGGCCTTGTTTTTATTTACCAATATTCGTATGGTATTATGTTTAAAGTATATTGGGTATTTTTTGTTAATAATTTTTTTTGGAATGTAAGTATTTAATGCATTATTAATTACATTATAGAAGTGTTGAACAGATTCATTGATATCGGCGGCTTTAAGCGTTTGCTTCCAATCTATACTATTGAAATAATTATTGATGCCCTCATAATCACCGTTTTTAAAATTATAGGTAATGGGTTCATTATTATTAAAGCCTAGCTGTGGTAGCGATGAACAAGTAAGATTAAATTCAATTGACTTATGATGAGGATCTTCTGTCACAAGGGGTTGATATGAGCTTATGAGATCCTTAACTATTGAATCATTAGACAAAATTAAATCAAGTATTCTATTATTATCATTTTTAAGCCCATTAAATTGAAAAAGCCCATAGAGATTTAACATGTCATAGAAAGTGTTAAATTTAGAGTCCACATTTTCAGGAAGATAATAATTACACTTATTTTTAAATAACCAACCTATATATGAAAAGTTAAAGTCACCACAAATTAAGATTTTATCAGTGGAAATTTTATCGAAGAGCGAATATAGTTTATCAACAAAATATATCAGTGCCGCGTCATTACCTGGAGGGATGTATACACAACACAAATGAACTTTACTGCCATCCTTGGTGTAAAGGGTAACCCATAAGTCCTCAGCGTCACTCTCCCACTCCTGCCGTCTCACAGCCCGCAAACCATCCTTGATGCCTATAAGGGAACCACCGCCATTACATTTTGTGCTCCCAGAGCTTTCACGATCCCCCAAATGACAAATTAATGTATTCCGCCAATAAAGACTCGTTAAAGGAAGTTGGTATCGTCTCGTGATAAGATTGCTTTTATATTTAACTGCTAAATTCTGAATTAACTCAATGGCACAGAACATACAAGTCATAAAAGTGGCTAATCCTGTTCGAAATATTTTATTATAAATTAAAGAAACAAAATCACTTATGCCAGTATTTATAGTCGTTCCTTGAGGCTTCCTTACTCGAGGAAAATATCAGATGTGTCAGCCTGACAATTATTTATTGACACAAACATACCTTCATTCTAATAATATTAGATGTTGGGTTCGAAAGGTGGTTTCAGTTCTGTAAGTAAAAATTAACTAAAACACACATTGGTTGTCATTAACGGTTGGACAAAATAAAATATATAAAAAACTTAACCGCTATTCTTTAGGGTTCTGCAATAGTGCGTCAGACTTCTATAGATCCTAAACGAATTAGGTTAGGAAATTCAATCATATGCAGACTTATACTGTATCATAGGAGGTGTATTTCGGGAAAATATTTCCCATATACAGAGTTGCCCAAAAAAATGTGATAACAAAAAGTTGTATTTTTTTAAATGGCATACCTAGTATTTTATTGCATATTTAGGTTCATTTTAGAGTCCTCTATAAATGTCCAAAATTGAATTTATTTTGCTTTGGTAGTTTAAGAGTAATAAGTTAAAAGATCTTTTCTAAAACGAGTTGACTTATGTACAAATTAAAATAAAAAACATTTTGAATATTTAGTGTAGTTTGTCTAGTCGCATATGTTTAATTTTAATAATGAAACTTTATTTTTTAACATTATTTATGAAATTTGCAAACGGTTGAACATAACTTATATGTTAGTAGTACAAAATATTGCTTATGTATTTTAAATTAAATAGTCAAATAATATACAGGATGTTTTATTTAAAAAACTTTAGAATAATGAATTTAAAATGTATCGCCGTTGAAACCTTTTTATGAACCCCTGTTTAAAGAAGAAAAACACCAGCAGATTTATAATATCTCTAGACAACTTGTCTTAAATCTCAACCAATAAGAATTAATTTAGATGGTTTTTTTGATTTTTTTTCCGGGACATGAAAACTATTTTCTTTAATGAAAAGAAAACCCTCACTTCTTGGATAATTTTTATTAGTTTTTAATGTATTTCTCATAAACTATCAAAGTAAAATAAATAAAATTTTGTACAATTCTAAAGTGGCCTAATGCAAACCGAAATATGCAACAAAAGACAGTGAGTTCCATTTATAAAAATACAACTTTTTGTTGTCACTCTTTTTGGGCAACCAAAATATTTTTCTGAAAAACACCCTATGATTCAATATAAGCCAGCATATGAATGAAATTTCTAAGTTAATTTATGTAGGAGCTATAGATGCCTGACACACTATTGCAGGGCCCTGTATAACATAAATCAGGTTATATGGTGATACAAAGCAGCGGCGGCGCCAGGGGTGGGGGGCAAGGGTGGGCACTGGCCCACCCTGGTACCCCACCCCAAATTGATGGATCCGGTATTGTAATGGAATTTTCGGGGGAAGAGGGACTTGGCTATAAAAGTTTTTTTTTAATTTTATTTGGTGGAGAAGCGCATCGACAGCGATGGGTCATTAGCGCAGGTACATTTGGATTTACATAAATATTTGATTTGATAATTAATTGATTGTGCCTGATGTGTTAGATGTCTTTTAGTAAGTTACAGTCCTTTAAAAAGTTTATTAGGTTTTTCGCACTGTTTGAGTTGTTCGCTAGAGCCTCGTGTAAACTGTTTGGAAGTGTGTGTGTTTGTCGTTGTTGGGCGAACTTTGGGCAGTCTATTAGGGTATGCCGGATGGTTAATTTTCTTGGCATTCGTCATAGTTTGGTGGTTCGGTTCTTGAGATTAGGTATCTGTGGGTTAGTCGTGTGTGGCCTATTTTTAGTCTGGAGATGCAGACTTGGGAGCTTCGATTGATGTCTAAGGAGCGATCCTTAGATCGAATCGAGTTTATTGTGGGTTTTATATTGGCTAGTTTTGATTGTGATCGGTTCCATTCTGTTTGCCATGCGTTGAGAGTTTTTGATTTTATGTATGCTTTGAGGTCGTTCGCGGTGCTTTCTGTTACGATGGTTGAGTTGTTGTCCGTGATTGCACTTTTTGCAGCGTTGTCGGCCTTCTCGTTCCCTGGGATGCCGATGTGGGAAGGCACCCAAAGTAGGACTACTTCTTGAGAGGCATTTTGTAGTAGGTGGAGTATGTCTCTGATAAAAGTTACTATTGGGTGGGTAGGGTAAGTGTGGGCAATAGAGGTTATTGCACTGAGACAGTCGGATATAATAGCAGAGCGCTTAATTTTGTTGTCCAAAGTAAACTTGAGGGCTTGAAGGATGGCGTAAAGTTCAGCTGTGAAAGTATTGTGACATTTTGAATTTGAGGATGGTTTCTTGGGTAACTATTGCTGCAGCGATGCCAGTGTCAGTTTCGTCGGTGTATATTTGAAGATGGTCGGGTATAGTGCTGAGGATTTCTTGGAAGTCTGCCAAAATAATTCTGGGATTTGTTTCTGTTTTATTGTATTTGGTAAGTGATGTTATGCATTAATATTTTTGGATAACCAGGGTGCATGTAGGGTGTGTGCGTTTGGGAGAAGGTTTGGAAAATATTGTAAGATTTGATTTTGGTATCTGTTTATTCTTTCATAAAAAGAAGTAGTGGTGCGTGGTTTTTGTTGGTATATGTTGGAGTATCTTTGAGAAAACACATTTTTCCGTACTGACTAGTGGTTGGACGGTATTTTTAAGAGAGCGATGTCTTTTTTTTTTGTTTGAGACATCACAGGAGGGAAATTTTATTGGTCGCTATATATGGCGTTCCGTTCCAGAGCGTCGGGAGGCCGGCGACCTTTTTTTTTTTAGAAGTCACTTTTATTTTGTGTAGTGCCCACTCAAAATGCATCGAGCCCATTTGTGCCCTCCCATCCCAAAAATCCTGGCGCCGCCACTGATACTAAGACATCCTGCTTAAACTGAGTGGATTGTCCCTCTTTATGAGATAAATAGTTCTACACAATCGTATTAATAATTATGTTCTTACTTACTCGATAATAAATAAATGTTCATTAATAATTGTTCTCAAAATCACTACGACTCTTCCATGATCAATATTTTCTTTTAGTAAATTGTCAAGATTCTTGATAAGACCTTGTATTATTTTTAGCCTGTCCGCAATGAATTTAAGAAAAGTAAAAAAGGTTATTTCTGTAGCTAAATACATATTTCCACTGCAGAAAAGGCATAAAATATTTATAAAAAAAACTGATGGGTAATTGCCTCTTTCTGTGAAAGGTAGCCATATAGAAACAATTAACGATTCTTGAAGTAGTTCTTTTTCGGTTTTCGGTTTTGCTTCACTTGCCGTTAAATAGTTTACATATTTAAACAGGATAAAAATAACGGTAATGAAAAGAAATGCAATGACAATGCCATCTTTTATGATAATAAATAACTTGACATTCCTCTTGTAATTATGAACCAGCGTCTTATCATATGACAGGCTGATTTTTTCTTCGTCATCCATAATTTCCCGGAACAGTGTTGATACCTTTTCCTTTTGATTAATGAAGGCCTTAATGCACATTGCCAAATGTGAGAGATACATAGCTGAGCATTTATATATGACACCATAATCAGCACCGATTAATACTAATTGAATAATCTTTGCCAACATAAGGAACTGCGTGCCCAGTATAACTCCTTGTGAGACACGACGATACCAGAGTTGAAGTTTTCGTAAAGTGGGATTTTCTGTCCAGTCTACATTCCAGGTTCCTGCCAGTATCATAAAGTATTTGATACTTTTAGTTCGCATTTTGATATGTTGAATATTATAAGTTATTGATATTTTACTAAAAATTTTAGAGGCATCATTATTTGTTAGTAGAATGCTTTTTATTTACCATTAAAGTGTTTTAATTAAAAATTAATGCAATAATGCATCAAATTAGTAAGATTTTTTTTTTTTAAAAACCGACACGATGCCTAAACTACACTTTCATTTTTTAAAAAGAATTAATTTATGTATTCAGGAACACGGTGAACATTTCGTACAATTGTTTTAAAAATCAAACTAGTTGGTAGTTATTTAGAAATTAAAAAATATTTATGTTTTCTCGTTCTGAATAATCAGTAATTATGAATTACAAGGTATCGTAAATATTTTTTTGTAGCGAAACTGCATGTCTGGCTAAAATTTTATAAGAGACAAAAAAGTTTCAACACAAAGTCAACTAGTGTCAAAGAAATAATTTAAGTCATTTATAAGGGGGGATACCAAAAAGACAAACTTTTAATTAATTTAGATGGTTTTTTTAATTTTAACGCCATTTTTAAATTTGCAGGTATTAAAAAAAAATGGCGTATAAGGCAAAACACGCTATTAATAATGATCACTCCAAGTGGAAATTGATAAAGGTATTTAGAAATTATTTCAAAAAAATAAAAATTTGAAAACTTTAGCGCCCTGTAGGGGCAAAACGAAGCAACATTGCATATAGATAAGTTTACCTAGATCGCCTTATTTTTGGTTAAAGAATTTGCGGTAATTTCAAGGACACCCTGTATGTTTTAACTTATGTTCAGTCTTTTAAGGCTGGTTGTATATAAAATTTTATATCGGAAAATCACTTTTTCACAATTTGTTTGTGTATTTTTCTCGAAGATGGGCCAAATTACAAAATGATTAATAATAACTCTTTTAAACAGGGCCCGCTCTAGCAAAAACGCCGCCCTGGGCAAAAAAAAAAATTGCCGCCTTTTTCCTAGTCTCGCACATAATTTCGAAAGTGTTTTTTCTAATTTAAAAAAATAAAACACTTTTTTAATTAAAAAAAAATATTGATTTTTTTTTTATTGCGTATTTATTGCACATAAATAAATTCTAAATACTAACAAAGTGAAAATTAACAAAA
The DNA here is from genome assembly GCA_935413205.1 of Polydrusus cervinus. NCBI lineage: Eukaryota > Metazoa > Arthropoda > Insecta > Coleoptera > Curculionidae > Polydrusus > Polydrusus cervinus. The sequence goes on from OW284514.1 coordinate 54,711,208, forward strand.
AAACATTAAAATTTTTAGGCAATCTAATTGCACATTATAAACATATGTTTAAAGAAATTAAGCCCTTTGCTGCGACGCCGTCATGACCGAAAAAAGCACCGGTGCCGACGTTATTCGGCGTGCGTTGTCGCGGAATTGCTTGATATTTTAATAATATTAAAAAGAAAAGGGATCGGTTGAAATAGTCACTGTTTAAAAAATAAAACAGCAAAACAAAGGAAATTAATGTTGTTAACTGAGAATTGGATGGTTCAAACTTCAAATATACGTAGGAACGTAAGTAGGCAAAACGGGGATTTATGATGTTTTTTAGAATTATCATGCCGCTCTTCCAACTTGCCGCCCTGGGCAGGGGCCCAGGTTTTCCCCCCTAGAGCGGGCCCTGCTTTTAAAGGGCATACGTTCAATTTATATTTTTAAACGGTGTACCCCTATATTTTCCATGGTCGATTTTGCAGATGGGATCTTAGACTATAATCGCATACCTTATATAAGTTCGGTTGGCAATCGTGCAATGCGTTTTAGCCGTAAATAAGTTTTATAACTGGTCTCTTTTCCTGGGTTATATGTTTTGGACTAAAACTTTTTACCATATATGTTGTTATCGGGTAAGTGAAAACTAGTCAAATGTGACGTCAAGAAGTGCAGTTTTAAATTAGAAGGATTTCGTATATCGAGTCTCTGTAGTACATAATACTATGCAGGTACTTACCTGATCACCGCGATAACGCTACAAAGACGTGAAGGTTGTTGAAAAAAAAATGTACGAAAAAACTTAAAAAGTTCGAAAAACTAGTGGGGAAATCGGAGTAGATTAAACAAAGAGGTAGATTAGCAATTGTATTAATTTATTCGTTTTAATCCTAATTATCTAACATATTTTTTGAATAAAAGGTAAGTAACGTTTTTATTTTCCGCTGCATGCAAGACATGTCTTGACAAAAGTTCTTACGGCTCATATTCGTTTAAAAAATATATTTTTGATATACTACTTGTTAATTTCTACTACAACCTAATTAATAACTTATGATAAATCGTTAGAACTAACTTTAATGAGCAATTTTGTTTTAACAAGACACGTTGCTATTTGAAAAAAATCGAATAATTCCACTTAATTTTTTAAAACCAGCTTGTAAATAAAATGGCCTTGGCCCGATTTTATAGAGTTCTCTTTAACCTAAGTTTAATTCGAAGAATAATTCTAGAATCGTAGAAATGTGAAAAATGGTCAGTTTATAACGTGGGATTGACAACAAAGTTCAATTAAGAGTAAAAAACCTGGTCATAACTTGTTATGTTACATTATATTAAGTTACGACCAGGTAAATCACTTTTATTAACTCGAACTTTCCTGTCCATCCCACATTTTAAAATGACCATTTTTGACATTTATTCGAATAAAATTGGACGTCGGTTTAAATCACAAATGTTCTTTTGCCCACTTTTATAAAGTTGATTTAAACCGAAGTCTAGTTTAAATCGTAGAAATGTCAAAAAAAGGTCATTTTATAATGGGGGGTTGACAACAAAGTTCAATTTAAGAGTAAAAAACCTGGTCATAACTTGTATATGTTATTAAGTTGTCAATGTCAAAAAAGGTCATTTTATATTGTGGGATTGACAGTAAACTTCGAGTTAATAAAAGTGATTTACCTGACCATAACTTAATATAATGTAACATAGTATAACAAGTTATGACCAGGTTGATTACTTTTAAATTCAACCTTACTGCCAATCCCATATTATAAATCGACCATTTCTGACATATCTACGACTTTAGAGATTTTTTAAAATTTATTTATTTACGGGACAAGCCCAATCAAAATTGTACAAAAACAGATTAAAATATTTAAGACAATAATATAAAAATAAACATAACAATTGGTTATAGCATATTACATTGCTTTACAATAATAAACAGACCACAAAAAAAATCAGAGAAGTAGTCAATTGTTTTTTTAACCTGCCCTTCAAGATATTCTTCGGTTTAAACCTAGGTCTAGGAGGACATAACATACCTTATATACATTTTTCTCGAGCACTTTTATTTGACATTACAAGGCAGGTTAAAATAAACCATCGTTTTCTACTCCTATATTAGTAAATATTGTTTTACGTACAGTTCACTCTACAAGTTAATCCATTCTTACACACAACTATGCATAAATGCATGCGTTATGATGCCCGGTATAAGAATAAAGTTAACCTTAGACCACTCAAATCGTGACATTTATCTATCTTGCGTTTTGAATACTTGACAGTGCCATTGTCATTATTTGAGATTTGAAGTTTAAATCGATACTTTATAAATTATAAACCGACCTTTAATTAACCAGTAACGGGTTCCACTTAAGACGTTTTAGGTGGGGCTTAACTTAGTATGTCACTTTAAAAAAACTTAACTTTTTTTTTCGTTGCACAGTCGCTAAACCGCCACATAAGCCAGCCCTAAGTAGATATAAATAAAGCCGACGATTTTTTCGACTTAAACCGGACATTAACTAATTCTAACCTCATTTTTAAAGGAATTTTTCGGTGAAAATGGATTTATTTGAAAGGAATATTTTAATAGCTGAAGATGATGAGCTTGATGATCGCCAACTTTATTTTCTTCTAGTTCCAATGGGCAAGCAGTCTCGAGATTATCATAAAAATAGAATTTCACTTAAATATATAAAAATAGTCTAATTTTTAGTAAATTAATCTTATTACGTGGTAAAACTTACTGTTATGGCTATGAGCTTTATCGTGATAGTCTTAAGACATATCCACCATGATTTCTATTCCGTTTCTTTCTGACTTATGACATAAAAGTTACCATGAAAGTTGAAATATCCCTAGTTAATTACTATATTTTGCACCGTTTAACAATTTAGCTAAGTTTTCGATAAGTGAAATCTTAGCAAACGAATTGATCATTAAAGTGCAACAACTTAACTTTAGGATCCACTTACCTACAAGTAAGATTTAAGTGAAACCTTTGCAAACGGCCCTAAGAGTTTTAGAAAAAGTGTAGTGCATATTGCGTATTGTAAAGCAATTTCGTACACATGTAATTACTGTATTCGTGCATAATATGCTTTTTACCACACTTAATACGTAACATACTATAACGTTTCCATGGTTTAACGATTTATGAATTTTTGTTTAGACACACAGGAAAATTGATCTAGGAGGTAATTTTGTTTTACTGTAAATGATATAGTCTTAAATTGAAAGTCATCAACTTTTATTTCTTTTCCATATTTTTCTAAGGACATTCTAACAAGTCTGGTTTCCCCTACACAGAGAAATTACGTTTTATACCAATTTCTTTCCACTTATTTTTGTGTTACATTATTTTTATCCTTATATAAAATTAAATATTAATATCAAACTAATCTAAATAAGTAATAAGTATTGAGATAATCAGTTATGATAACCAGTAATTTGATTAGATAGCCCAAGAAAAGTTCAAACAGTGGTTACTATGTATTTTACTTTTTGGGCGTGACTTCTCCTGAACCGTGAACTCGTGTTCGTGGTTAATTGGCTATTTAAGAACTGACAGAAAATAATTTTATAAATATTTATAGCTAATTATTTTGGTGATTACACTGAAGCATTCTCTTTATTCAACGCTCAAAAATATGATTTTAGTTAATTTTATTTCCACTGAACTAATCAGTGGCAGCTCCTCGAAAGTGGCAAGAAAGGCTTAGCCTCCTCAGTAATTCTTGCCCTCCTACACATTTTCTTGGTCTATTATTTAAATAGTAACTTTTAATTTACAGCAAGTAAATATGTAATATGTTTTCATTTGGATTCTTAATTTATTCCCCTATTTCCTATTTTTCCACTATTTAATATTTTTTTTACAATCTGACAATAGCACATGAGGCTGGTGGCTGTTAAGTCTTCCTAAAAGCCACATTAATAAGCTCTAATAAACACGAAATTGTGAGAGAGAAATAGTAGTTTTTAACATTTTAACTACACTAAGTGGCAACGTCTACTGGCAAGCAGCCTCAGACCAAACACGAGTGTGATCTCTTCCACGTGAGAATAGATCACCTGTTTTTCAATGCCTCCTAACCTAACTCGTCTCGTCTGGTGTGTCGTGCACTTTTTTAGTGCGCGCTCTTGTTGTAGGTTAAATTTTAGAGTTTTCGCGGTTTCGCCGAGTTTGTGAAGTGGACATTGCATCGATTGGATTACATGAGATAGAAAATCATAATACCTAATAAGGTTATTAATCATGAAATCTTAACAAAATTAATCGATTTTCTTTTATATTTGTCATCTCATGATCTAGGTTTTCGAGGACACGACGAATCTGAAGAGTCCTTAAATAGGGGTAATTTTAAAGAATTATATTTTTCAAGAATAATATTTTATTTTACTTAATTATTACCTAGTTTCATTAGAATTTTCTTTTATTTATTTTTTGAATTGATTTTAAACGAATGACATCACGTTTAATTACGTTAAAATCTTAAAATGTGTAGGTACCTAATCGACAAAAATGCGGTAACAAAATCTATTTTTTTACCATTTTAAAAAAGTTGAAATTAAAAATGTGATGGAAAAACCTAAACTCTAAATTAACTTGGCGCAAATCACAATATGTGAATCTATGCCTACTTTAATTTAAAAAAAATATCTCAATCAAATTTTATCTAATTTATGAGATTAAATAAAAGTTGAGAGAATTTTTGACAAATTTTGGGCGTGACTTCGAAAATTTTTCGCAAGGTGCATTGCCTGCGGCCCTTTCCTACTTGCTGACATTGCTTTCGATTGTAGCCTCCCCATTGAAATCACCCACGAGCCGCCTCTGAACTACATATGTCTGATGGCAAATGAAATAACTTGTAAAGCAAATAAAGTAACTGACCGTTACAAAATACACGTTACTAACCAGGTACCAAAAGTAACGGATCCCGATTCTAAAAAGAAGTTGTTATCGGTACTTTATAATAACTGTCAACCAAGCTAACTACTTTTTTCTCTGTCGGCTATCCTGCCTCCACTCTGTCAGTCCGACCGTAGCCTAGTCGCTGCAGTACTACTTGTCGCGTACGTATTTCAGTTCCGTCATTCTGACATTTATTGGCCCAGGCCAAGTGGCAGTGTGCGTGGTGTACTAGTGTCACTGTGCCTGACCTAGTACATAAATATGTACACGGAAAGAAAGTTATAATACAATGTATAAAAAATATAATAATATTTATTATAATTTATGTCACAGTCAAACATGCTGGTTAGTTAATTATGGTAAAAAATATGTATGCAACCCAACATACAACGATTATTGTTAATAAGGGTTTACTTTTTCTGAAAGTTTCTCTTTCCTGCTGCAATATTTCTTAGTCTTTAATTTATCGCTTTTATAATATTATAAAGGACACAAATAGGAACCTAAATATGCAAGAAAATACAGGATGTTTTATTAAAAAAACTCTTTTTATACTACTTTTTGGGGCCATTCTGTGTATGAGAAAATATTTTCCTGAACTATTCCCTATCATACAGTAGTCAGAATAAAATTCCTAACTTAATTCGTATAGGAGTTATGGAAGCCTGACGCACTATTGCAGGACCCTGTATACAAAATTATTTCAATTTCTTATCACTCTCTGTATTATTATATATTTATTTATTATTATTATTATTATTATTTTTTTTTTTTTTTTTTTTTTTTTTTTTTTGGACGATGGAAAACCTTTTATAGGCACCAGGTACTTGTTCAACCTTTCCCCGATAGTGTGAGACTCCTTATACTCACTAAAAACCACCGTTTGTGTGTCACTCAATTGCACTTCACGGAACCATCATCTTTGATATCTCCTTCGTGAAGGCAACGTGTGAACCCTTTCTCTTACTACATCTCTATGCCATTGTGCTTTTGTATACCATATTTGCTTAGTTTTCGGCTTGGTTTTGCATTAATACTTGTCTGTTTTGTTTGTGTCTTTCTTCGAGTTCTTTAGTTTCCAGTATTTATTATTATTATTATTATATTTATTTAGAATAGGTTTCAAATAGATTTTTATTGTGTTCATCAAATATAGAATTTAGTTACAAACTATATTAAAAAAACATTAGAAAATATCTTAACATTACGAATAGATAAAAAATAAATACCTAGACATTGAAATTAAAAAGGAAAATCGTGTGGTAAGTGCTGAGTAACCGATCAGCGAATTTTAAGCATTCTTAAAGGAGCATTTTCGTACAGATATCTATTCGTTTCCGCAGCATAGCGTCAAAAAGAGTTATCTCATTTATTTTTTTTTATTTTTAGAATGAAATACTTACTATATAACTATGCAAAAAAATATCAAATTTTTCAACCCTGTAAAAATTTCTAATAGGGGAAGACGGGGATCATTCGGCCGTAGGGAACATTCAGCCACTGTGAATATTTTCCGTATATGTTAAAATTCGCGCGCAAATTCAGGAAAGACATTTGAAGTAAGCGATTTTGTATCAATCCGTTGTAGTTACTACACGTGTTTGTTGTGGTGGAAATTAAAAATATATAAATTGTAAAATCACCGTTTCCAATAGAGTATTTTTATAGCCGTATTTGTGTTGATATTTTGTGAATACGTGACATAAGTCAAGTTATATACCGTAAGTATAAATATTTGAGCTATTATTGCACGTGTTTATTCTAACCTATAACTATTTTGGACCTTGATTTATTTTAGGTTTTTGTTAATGGCTCGCGAGGGAAACATTCGTCCATGTGGTCAGGGGAACATTCGGCCGGGCGGCCAATTGTTTCCAATCATCAAACTACCATTGAAAAAAAAATCAGAATAATATGGGAACGGTGAAGATTGCAGATAAGAAAGGTGATTGCAAGGATGTTCTAAGCCCATTAGAAACGATTAATACACCGTCATGTAGTGGTATTAACATAAAAGTCCCCATAAAGTTAAAAATTACTCCTGAAAATATAAGACCATATCCTAAAGCAGGCGAGAGAAAAAGAAAGGGTAACAGGAAGTTAGGTGGTTCTAAAATTTACACTAATACTCCAGAGAAAAACCTATTAGAGGAAATTGAAACAGAAAACGAAATAAAGAAGGAAATTAAGAACCAAAAAGAAGCAACAAGGAACTTATTCGGGAAAACGGTCAAGGATAAACGTCAACCTAAAAAAATCAAGATGTCGGTCACACACTTTTCCGAGTCATCAGATGACAGTGGTGATCTTTCGCTTCATGATGACTCAGGGGAAGATCTAAATGACGAATATGAAGAAATATCTGAAATCAAGGATAAATCAGAAGTAGCTAAAAATGATTTTATGTTAGTGCGCTTCAAGGTAAAAAGTTCGATTATCCACTTCATTGGCCAAATTTTGTACGGTAGCGATACTATTAAGAGAATCAAGTTCCTCAGCAGAAAAGGACGTTCCAATACGTTTTATTTTCCAATAATTGATGACGTCTCAGATGTGGCAAATGATGATATCGTAGCAAAGCTAATCACTCCGACAAAAACTGGTACTGCAAGAACCTCGTCGTATTTAACTTTTTATTATAACTTTGGCAGTTTAGTTGTTCAATAGAAAATATGATTCTTAAATAAATATTTCAAGTTTTGTTAGTGTTTTTCTGGGTAGATGACATCCCCCTCTGGTGGACGAATATACACCACGTACGGGATCATTCGGCCAAAAATCAACAAAATACAAATGATGATTTTTTTACATTTACGACACTTTTTTCCACAATTGAGCGTCATAAAATGTCAAAGAAAGTATCATATTTGGTCATACGATGTAATAAAAATATATTAAGACGTTATTAATTGCTCCATTTCAAAATCTCCTCTTAGGTGCCGAATGATCCCCGTCTTCCCCTACTATAAAGTCGTATTTTATTTAACACAGTTAAATATCAAAATACTAATATTAGATTAGTACCTACAGGATGCTACTACCAAAAATTAAATAATTTCTATTATTTTGTAAAATATCACCACCTGTATACCTGTTTTGAACCCACTTGTTCTCGTCAGTATACATAGGAAAGTTGTTCACAGTAGCGTATTTAGGGGGGCTGTCGGGCTGCACGAAATCGATTGATCACTCCTTACTATTCTACTTGGTCTAGCAGTAATGACGCAATTAGACAGATATAGAAGAGACTATCGAAAATTCATTTTTATTGATCAAGCCACATAGAAACAAAAAAGCTTGCTTGCTCGGAATCATCATGTGTGAGTCATATAGGGAGCAAGTCCGTCGACAAAAAAATATTAAATATATGGATAATTCTCTTGATACAAAATTTTTTACACAAGCTCTGAAAAAAATGTATGTAACGTTTTAACAGTTGGAAATATGCTGTGCCTTTCGCTCAATTGATTTTATAAATAATAAATATAGTAAAAATACATTAAACCTGGATATTTTTATTTTAGAAACAGGTTAAACAGGCTAGCAGAAATATAGCAAGGAAAGTATTTTTTTTATGTTTTAAAAAAAGTAGTTTTAACTTTTATCTGATTGCCACCTTGAAAGTTGTCGCTATAAAATCGGTCAATTCGATGGATAAATAAGTAGGTATTATACAGATTTTTAACAATAATTAACTAACCAGAAACTTAAGTTGTAAGAAAACTATTTCTACCAATAACATTTATGCCACAGTCAAAGTTGCTGGTTAGTTATTTATCGTTACAAATCGTTATGCAACCCGACAATATTATATTATGTATAAAAATATCAATATTATTTTATTTTTAACTCCCCTCGAACATATTTTCGCTATGCCACTGGGTTCATACCTTATCTTCCCATGAAAAAAATCGTTCTGCATTCTCATCGATATTAAACTTAAATTTTCAATAAGGAAACGTCATTATATCATATCATACCATACCGTCTCATTTATACTGTAAACAAAAAGCTTTATTATTTTTGATAGTATATTTTCATGAGAATTTCAATGTTGAGATTGGTGACCCAATATAGCGCTTTTGAAGACGATTTCCTCGCAAATATTACGCTTTTAAAATTCCACATGGATCAAAACCTCGTAAATTGTGATTCTGCAAAAACTCTTTTATAAGTAGCCGCTTCACCCTGTTTCTTGCCAGTCGCTGTGTCGAGGATTCTTTAACCTAGACCCAAATATCGATAAAGTTACATAAACCGCCTTTTCAGGAAACGATTTCCTCGAGATGGAGGGAGGGTAAAAAGATGTTGCAAATTGCTTTCTAATGATACAAGATATTTTTAAACCAACGGTCCTTTTTTAAAAATTAGTGAGAAGGTGTGTAAATACGAAGCTCAAAGCACGTGCATTAATGAGTAATTAGAATTAAAACTGTGTATCTATACCAGGGCTGGGCAAATGACATTTAAAAAGGAATCATATCATACTACACATTACTTTTTAAAAAAAAATGAATTATTACAAATAACATTATCATGACATAAAAATAAATTAAATTAGTATTTAGAAAAGGTAATAAAGGAATTAGTTAATTAAATTTTCAATTACTTTTGGATTGTAGAATGAAATTACCTTAATATGTTTATCTTAGTTTTTTTTAATAAAAAAATATTCTTTACAGATAATAAAAACTAAAATCACTACATTATATATCGGAACGTCCTTGTGGCAAAATATAGGTGAATCTTAAGAGCGAACAGTAGTTGATGAGTCATCACTAACAAATACTGCATTTTCACCACAACGTGCATAATATACCTGCATCTGGAGATGGCAATAAGATTTCTTTTTTTTATACAAAATATTATATAAACGAATATCACGAGAATTAAGTAGAGCGGTGTCAGTAAAGATTTTGAAAATAATATCGGGGCACCGTTTGTAATTTTATTGGCAAAAAAGAAATTAACATGAATAGCCGTAATGTTTCAATTTTTATGTTTTGCATGGCGGATGATAGAATTTGTCCCGATATAATTCAAACTTTTAAAAAAATTGAATTTTTATTTTTGAAAAAAAAATAGCGTATCATCCGCCAAAGTTCCGCAGAAGTTCTTGTGAACCCCTTAGTAAAATTTTTAAATTAAATTTTCAATTGGACAAGCCAGAAAAGTATGCCGATTTTTACGTTGGTATGGAAGGCTCTGAACTTCAGCCACAATTGTAAAAATTGTGATATGGTATTAAGTGAACTTTAAAATTATATTAATCCTGTATATCACCTATCTCCATAGGCGAAGTTGGGTAATCACATTTAGAGGGGTAGTCCTTATTTGTCCCATCCATAAAAAACGACCCTAATATCTTCTCCTCCTATCAAAAGACAATTTTATATTAAGGGGATGGGGGTACAATTTACCTCCCTAACTACGTACGCCTATGCTTAATCCAGAAAGGAATAATATACCGATAAATATGTAGTAATTTATGATACTAACCTACAAATTCATGCAACATCTTACTGATGTGTCTCACCAAATACCAAATACTGCTTAAGCAGTTTTGCGTTATCCCTTTCTCTCGTCGGATTCTAGCTCTACTGATTAGTCATGATACGGCGAAACGTGCGTAGGAATGGATCTGATGAAATGAAAGAAAAATCTTTATTTGTTTTCATAACCGGCAAGGGTTAGGTAGTAATACAGTGTCTGCCATGGTTTTAGTCCAGAGACAATCAAAGGCTACTGGTGTTCATTCAACTACACATCTAACATAACAAACATGACCTATTTTCCCAATAGGCCAGGTAAGCTCCGCTCCAGGGCGCCGACTTCAGAGGCGCCTCGCGCTTGATATGACCGACTCTATACTTATAGTTTAAGACGTCACCGAAGTACATTTGCTGGTATTCGTTCAATCACACGCAGCGACAACGGTGGCGGCTTTTTTATAGTTTCTGGGGAAACTTTAAAAGAAGTTTGTGCAAAATTATCTTATTAATCTTAAAATATTATTAAAGAAAAATGGCCGCACAAATGAAGAGTCGACACACGTATCTCTATTTTTCCTAGAAACTTTTACAGGTGCCCGGTAACCTGTTAAGCTTACTACGAAATAGTTAAAACATTAAAACTAAAAACGGGCTAACCTTAAAAAAATATATTTCAGAAAACTATTTTTTTTTTCTTTTGAGGGTCCACCCATGCGCCGGATGCAGTTCAGTCAGGTTTTGTTTATTGTACTGACCTGAGTTTAGTAGTCATTCCCAGTTCGGTAATCCCAGTTCCTTGCACTAGTTGGTGTACAGCAAGGTCCTTAGATAGATAGGTTGTCTGGTAACATGGTGGCGGAAGCGACGATGAGCGGGGTGTTCGCGTCATCACGAGGAACTAATACATTTGTTTACATATGATTTGTATGTGTTTTAAGCTAGATACAACGCAAAAAAGTGGTTTTCAGTGTTATTTGTGTGTTTAACGTTAAATTCTAAAGTGTGAATATATTTGTTTTTGAACTGATAATAACATTTAGTGGAAAAACTATTAAAAATACTGAATTTTTATCAAAGTTTTCTTCTTTTTCTATTTCGTTTGGGTGGCCTTAGTGGTCAAAGTTTTAATTTTGTGTATTTTAAGGTTAGTTTATTAAACTAGATTCTCACGCTAAATCGTTAGTTTCAAACGAATTCTGTGATTATTTATTTAGATAATGGGTGGTGGCAATGTTTGTAGCATAGCTACATGCAAAAGTAACTCCAAGAGGCCAGATCCAGATGGAAAAAAGATAATTTTTTTTACATTTCCAAAAAACCCCAATATTTTGAAAGAATGGATTAGAAAATGTTGCCGAAAAGACAATTGGACGCCTCAACACAAACGATAATGCAGTAAGCATTTTCTTTTAACCGATTACGATGACGAAGTTCAAGCTAGGATAATGAATTTCCAACCAATGCATTTAAAAAAATATATTTGTCAAATATTAAACAATCTATTAAACCATATTTTCAGAAATATTTTTATACCACCAATACATTTTGATAGTGATTTAAAATGAAAGTGTGGTGGGGTGTGGTTGGTTAACTTAGTATAGTTATCTCTAAGTTAACCTGAACTAGAAATACCCAACAAACAGGTATTAAAATAAAATAAACAATGTTTTTATAGACTTGCAAATCCATGCCTTCACAAACAATTTAAAAGAGAATAAATTCAGTTCTTAAAGATCACTCTGGTGTATCATTACTACATCCCCTTTACACCGTTTACATGGAGTACATCACTAAAAGTATTTTTAAATTTATGGTATAAGTGTAGTTTTATTTCTCGCAATTTCCACAATTCCTATTTATGATAAAACGTGTTTTTTTAAATATACATTTTTTGACACTATCAAGTCCAATTCTTTTAATAATTTTAGCACTTGGACCTATAATGTTTCTGGGGCTATTTTCTGATAGACCTATTTAATCACAATATTAATATAATAAGGTATTTATTAAAAGATTTTTTTATATATTACCTCAATCATAAATTCTTCAATAAAAGAAAATCAAACAGAAAAATATTTTGTTACGATAATAGTAATGATTTGTAAAAAGCGTTTTAAAGGCTAGATTCAGTTTATTTCCCCTCTTAAATAGGGTTCGTCCATCGGGACTATATTTCTTCATTTCTATATATGTATGATTTACACTTGCCTCTTTAAAGTTGCGGTAACTACGTGATTCGTGATCATGTGCCAGAAGTTATATTTTTTAAATTTAAGCTATGTAAAAGAGTCACAATATCTCAATATTGGCTGAGAGATTTATGGCACACCTACACACAATTTGTCGACAAATGATATTTAAAAAAACACGTTTTAAATTACATTTCCAAACTCCTTAGCTTGCATTCGTATATCAAGAGATTTTAAAAAGTTCCTCTAAATGACGCATTCCCGCGCATTAAATGCGAACATCTGATTGGTCCAAAGTTACCAGACAACCTATCTATCTAAGGACCTTGGGTGTACAGTATTTCCCGTGCGTCATAACTTATACGTCATTAAAATACGTACGAATCAAATCGAAGAAATATGATCAAAACAAAGTCTAATTTCATAAATATTATAATAAATGTGCCTTATGCCCCGATGTACAAGTTCCTAAAAGGTTTAAATTAAAAATTTAAGTCTAGTACAAAACAAATGTTAGATCGTTCAAAGGCACTTTGCTAATATTTTTATTAAGAAAGTATACATGAATATTTATTTTTTTTAGCATATCTTCATTTAGAGGACTTTAGCCACGGCCGTAATTTTCGCGACATACCATTAAAAGTTAGAACTTTTTACAATAAATAAATACATATCATAACCTACTTACCGGAAACACCAAAGAAGGATAATAAGATATTTTTACAACAAAAACAAAAAATAATTTAACAAGGTAGGTACTTATTTATTTTTAAAGAGAAATATTAAAGTACAAATTTTTATTGAAACATTTTTTATGGAAGAACTGTGATAATTTATAATAAAAAAATAGTGCGGGAAGAAACGAGAATGCTTTATTATGAATATACAAAACGACACTTAAGAAGGGGTATCTCAAAACCTGAGCATTTGCACCAAAAACTGCTCTTAGATCTCTGATTTCTGAAAAAATCATTAATTTTGGCGTGGTGAGCGATATTTACTTTAATTTTTAATCATGAAAAACGAGCTCGAAAAACGCTGGTTAGAGTCATACATATGTCTTATGTTAAAATTTTGTATTAACAGCAATATTCATATTTTTCACAAATATAAAAATGTTTTTTTTTTTTAATAAAGAGCCAGCTAGGAATATCAAAAAAAAAGTAAAAAAAAACATTTATGAAAATATAATTAATAGGGGGAGAGGTAATAATTTAATTTTCTAAATTTGATAATAGTTAGGTGAATTATAAACTAACTTTGGGCGTGGCCTCGAAAATTCTTCGCTAGGTGCAGTATCATGAAATACATGTAGTCCCGACTGTCCCTTTCTCAAAAAAAAAGTGCCTACTGACTTCCACTAAGCCCCCCCCCCCCCCCCCTGAGCATATTTTCTGACTACGCCACTGAATGTAAAGTTATTTTTGATATTATATTATTGAAATTGCATCTTGTACCGATTGATGTTGTAAATTAGGTATGTTGGTGATTAGAACAATCACTTCATCAATTAGAACTTGTGTTTCAAGATATTAAAAAAAAATTTTGACTTTGAATCGACGAAGAGTTTTAGAAATTTTGTTTTCGTTGAAAGATATAATCTTATTTTAAATCGAAAAATAAAAATTTCTACATTTTTCTATATTTAGAAGTTTATAATACTATACGGCTGCACGATCTTAAACAAGACATAAAAAAACAAGATATTTTTAAATACGACCCTGTTCAAATCGAGTATTTGTATTCATTTACTGCCACTTGGAAATAAATAGACTATATTTTTTCCAAAAACTAATTTTCTTTTAAAGAATTAGTTTTTTCCCAATTAAATTTGTTTTATTATTTTTTTAAATGATTATGAAATTTTGCCATCTGTAGAATGAATAAAATTTCTATAAGAATATTTTTGAAACATTATTATTAAAAAAAAAGTTATTTAAATAAGTCAATATTTTTTTAGTGCTTCACGCTGTACGCTACACTATCAACTTGTTTTCTAGCCTAATATACGGATAGAAAACATCTGTCCTTTAGTTTGTTTTTAAACATCTTTTATAAAGTCTCAAAAAAAATCTTTTATTTTCACATGATCGCTTTTCTAACTTTTACCAACTTAACGATATCATCAGTTACCAAGTAGAGTTATTCTAAAAGTTTTAAAACACTTTTTTCTTTCGACTTAGTTATCAGGTAATCATCGAAGCAACTGGTTATTTTTTATTTGTAGGTACCCGAATACGTACTAATATTTTCCATAATAACGTGTATACAGGGGATTTCATAATTAAAGGTTGATCCCAAATTGCGATAATACTTAGATGATTTTAGGAAACAATCTTTATATGAATGTAAGTTTACAACCACCTTATTTTTGAGATACAGGTAGTAAAAGAGTTTAAAGTATTCCGCATAATATGATGTCATACTTTCCCGGATTTATTTTAAATCTAAAAAGTTAGTACCGGGTGGTCAACTAAGAATGACCGCTTGCCATATCTCAGAAACTAGTAATCGTACAGCATCCGGGTAAATTTTTTTATGACAAAAGTGCACAAGAGAAAATGCTGGAAATTAATTTTAAGTTCCGCATTTTGCCGCAAGAGGGCATAATTGAATAGTAAATTTTAAAATTTTACATATCTCTGAAAATTCCACATTAAGGTATATCTTTGATAATACCATTAAAAAACTTGGACAATTATGCATCATTTTGGTCTTATGCTTACTGGCGTACCGACTTTAATAAGAGGGGGGGAAGCTGTTGAAAGTGTAATTAGTTAAATCGCTGTAACTTATAAACGACTTATCCGATTTTAGCAAACTAAAAATTGTTTGGAAGAGAAATGTATGCACTTTTACCAATCGTATTTAGTTGTCCATAATAGTTTTTCAAAAAAAAATGCTAGAGAGCGCAATTTGCAATAATAACACATTTTTTGATTTTACTCCGAAAAAATAAATCATGCGGTATAATTATGATACCATAATCGAAAAGTAGATGAAATTTGCTGGAAAAAATATTAAAACTGCAGCTTGATATCTCCGTTCGTTTAATCGTTATCGCCAATAGAATAATTTTTGAAAATTTAAATGAAGAAGCGATTATATATTTTTTAGAAAAAAAGTGGTACGCCACTGATATTTTTCCATTTGGATATTATTTCGAATTAGCCTGGTCAATTCTGCATAAAAATGGTCTCTTGCGTTTTTCTCCTCAGGCACACCGTTCTTAATTAAAATAAATTAGCTCTACTATTTATTATTATTAACATTGATAATGCAAAATTTTGTTTTTCTTCAAACGTCAATAAACTTGACGATGACTTGATGTTAATCCCTATAATAATAAATAATAATAATAATATTAATAATAATAATAATAATAATAATAATAATAAAGTTAAATTTGTTTAAGGAGGTGCGTTTACCCATATTGGCCCTACATAACTATTTAAATACAACATTAAAAGTACAATTATTAATTGTAGCCCCAGAAAAATTAAGACTGCTTGTTACGATTGCCTGTTGGTTGGTTGTTTCGGTATTTTCTAGTGTTGAACTCTCAGTGAAACCACTTTCTGTCGAATTTATTGCAGTATTTAAATTATTAGTAATTGATTTATTATTATTTGGTTGTAAAATTTTTTTTGCAATATCTTTCTTATTGGTCATCGATTCGTCGATGTACCCTTCAGCTACAGTACTCGATTTCCACCCCCCGTGGCGCTTTAAACACGTAATGTCTGCCCCTGCATCTACAAGCAGTGTAGCTGAAGTTCTCCTTAGACAATGGCCGGTGTACTCTATTGCACCTGGTAGTTTTAAAAACACTGCTGCTTCCTTAGGAACAGCACTTATTTTATGAATTCCCATTACCATGCGACAACACCGACCATTTACAAATTTTTAAAAAAATCTCTTCTCGCGCATACCTTCCGGGCGTAATGATGCATAGTTTTTATAAATGCTTAAATATTGCTCCCCAACAATAGTAAACGACCGCGGGTTCCTAGTTTTATTATTAGGAATTCTTATGTGAATCGCAGATTCTAAGTCTTGTACTCTTGTATGTCATCAACGACCATTTTCACCATTTCTTCACATCGGCATGCACCCGATATTCCAATAACCAAAACAATCTAAAAATTATATATATTACCTTTATAAAAAATTTGTATACTTTGAGGTAATACCTAAATTTACCTTAATTCCCAAATATTGCTGATTAGGAGCTTCAGATAGAAATTTTTCAAACTGTTCCCTGGTGAATACTTTAGCTTTTTTGGGAATGTAGCCTTCGTTTTGCTTCTTTAAAAAAGCTCGTAGCTTCAAATACTTGCTTATGTCTATTCCTTGTCTGATATTTAGCATTGATCTTAACATAGAATAATGTGACCACATTGTTGAACCTTTCATTTTTTGATTGCTCGCTAGTTCCGAAAAATATGCCAAGAGTACATTTTCAGAATTATTTTTGGTGTTTTTCTCATTGCACCATGCCTGTAATCTTTTAAACGCAGCTTCGTAAACACCACTGGATTTTGTTGGCAGCAAATTGTTCGCAACATTTGCTGCAATTTTGGCAACCTCCGGGGGCGTGCAGGTAAATTCTGAGTCTGACATTTTAATTTGAAGTAAATGTAGTTTTAAAAAATTCTATTTTTAAAAGGATAAAAATTAAATAAAGTTACGCAATAATGAATGCTGACACTTGTCAAATCGAATGGCACGTCGCTATCAAAAAATATAATAATAAATCCATAGTAACGCTAGCCCCTTCTCAAAACTTAAAATTTTTAAATAAAACAATTAAAACATTTTGTATCTTTGTGTTTTCATATTTAAACAACGTCTGAAGAAAAAAAATATGTTTTATTCGGAGTAAAAGCAACTTCTTATGACTCGTCCGTAATTGCCGGACTCACTTTGTTCGTCCGGCAAATCTACAGACTCGTCAGAAAAGTATAGCTTTTACTCCTAATAAAACAATATACTATTTCTAAAAATTGTTGGAAATGACCACCTTCACTTAGTAGGAATATAATTCATAATTTCATAATCAACATGCTTCCGCCCATCTAATTTAATTTAATTATTTTAATTAAGAATGGTGTGCCTGAAGAGAAAAACGCAAGAGATCATTTTTATGCAGAATTGACCAGGCTAATCCAAAATAATAATATACACATGGAAA
Organism: Polydrusus cervinus; assembly: GCA_935413205.1. NCBI lineage: Eukaryota > Metazoa > Arthropoda > Insecta > Coleoptera > Curculionidae > Polydrusus > Polydrusus cervinus. Next base: position 54,728,980 of record OW284514.1, read on the forward strand.
AATATCAGTGGCGTACCACTTTTTTCTAAAAAATATATAGTCGCTTCTTCATTTAAAGTTGTAAAAATTATTCTATTGGCGATAACGCTGAAACGAACGGAGACATCGAGGTACGGTTTTAATATTTTTTTCAGCCAATTTCATCTACTATTCAATTATGGTATCATAATTATACCGCATGATTTATTTTTTCGGAGTAAAATCAAAAAATGTGTTATTATTGCAAATTGCGCTCTCTAGCATTTTTTTTGAAAAATATTATGAAAAACTAAATACGATTGGTAAAAGTGCATACATTTCTCTTCCAAACAATTTTTAGTTTGCTAAAATCGGATAAGTCGTTTATAAGTTACAGCGATTTAACTAATTACACTTTCAACAGCTTCCCCCCCCCCATAAGCATAAGACCAAAATGATGCATAATTGTTATTGTGGAATTTTCGGAGATATGTAAAATTTTAAAATTTACTATTCAATTACGCCCTCTTGCGGCAAAATGCGGAACTTAAAAATAATTTCCAGCATTTTCTCTTGGCCACTTTTGTCATAAAAAAATTTACCCGGATGCTGTACGATTACTAGTTTCTGAGATATGGCCGGCAGTCATTCTTAGTTGACAACCCGGTACATCAATGTAAAAATATATCATAAAGGGCATTCATACTGATTTGTCACTTGTTCTAGATATTATTTCACTACATACTATTTTTCATTAAACTCGGGCTAGTCATTTTCCTTGGTCGTGAATTATAATGAAAGCAAGGTAAGAATTTTACACTGACCCGTGAAAATGATAATACCTTTACAAATTCCAATTTTCAAAAGTAACCCAATATAAAAAATCTAAATATTTCATTGGTCTAAATTTAAAACCCTTTAATGAATACGAGTGTTGGAGGAATCATCACCGATGCTTTTAATAAGATGCTAAGATCTGAATAATTTATTACTGGAAACTAAACTAAGTTTGTTTGTCATTTGGCTGGAATTCCCGTATAATTATTTTTATTTATTTTGTACATATGTAAAAAAAACGATTAAAATAAATTAGTTACATAAATAATCAAGTTCCTTTTGAAATAATTGATGGATGTGGTTTGTATTGCTCAATTTTTTACGACCAAGAAATTAAATCGGGTGTCCGGAAACATGAAAACAAGTTTATATGAGTGTACACAGAAAAAAGGCAATCCTAATAATATGAGGAATAATATACTTAATTCAAGAATAGCTATGCTAGTTTTACCAATCCTCAAATATATTGGATTTCAATACTAGCTTGTTCTTAAATATTAAAATTAGGATCGATTGAATCCAAGAATAGAAAATAATTTATAGTAAAAATAGTTGGTAGACCACAATAAAAAAACATTACGTATTCCCTAATAGTTTTTTGTGAAGAAGCCAAATTTGATATTAAAAAATATATATGACTACAAATTTGTCGCCTTATTGAATTTTTTAAATAACAACCCTACTTTATAGCAAGCTTCCTGCATTCAACTAAACTGCTGGACAATTGCTTTCGAGCAAGAAAAATGTTGCCTAAATTTAACATATAATATTTTCTGAACCAGATACGATATCGACCTACGGTTTTGAATGGTTGATATATTCATCCTTTGGGAAACAATTGTCAATGTTGAATTTTCTTTGACTGTCAAAAAATTTTATATACAGGGTGTTAAAGAAGACGATGATTTTTGCTCCAATTTTAATGGCGTGTAACTTTCACAATAATATTTTTAAATTTTATCACTCTACGTCAATTGAATCACTGGTTCATAGCAAAGAAAGTAATTTGTCAAATTTTTGATATCTGCTATACTTTAAGAAACACCGATTTTTTTGGAAAACCTTGCTTTATTTCAACTTATTGGTAGCTAGATCTCACTGTGTATTGTGCAAACCTTGCGAGTGATTATTATACCTTATGAAAAGCTTGATTATGTTCAGTAACAATAGTTGTACCTAAATGTTATAATGTAGAGTGGCGTACTTATAAACACCTATATGTCTATGGTTTATGAGTATCTCACAATTTTTCACGATTCACATCACAAAAAAAACAATGTTAAGTAATAATAATAAGTTGAAATAAAGCAAGGTTTTCCAAAAAACTCGGTATTTCTTAAAATATAGCAGATATCAAAAATTTGAGAAATTACTTTCTTTGCTATGAATCAGTGATTTAATTGACATAGAGTGATAAAATTTAAAAATATTATTCTGAGAGTTACACGACATTAAAATTGGAGCAAAAATCATCGTCTTCTTTAACAACTTGTATGTAAAATTTTCTGATAGCTAAAGAAAATCCAACATTGAAAATTGTTTCCCAAGGAATGAATCTATCAACCATTAAAAACCGTAGGTCGATATCATATCTGGTTCAGAAAATATTAACTGTTAAATTTAGGCGAAATTTTTCTTGCTCGAAAGCAATTGTCCAGCAGTTTATTTTTTTTTAACTTTAAAAATATGTAGTTGTCAATATTTATTTTCAGTCGTTAAGGAGATACGATGCTTCGAAGTAGGTGATCTTGTTCTCATCAAATTAAAAAATAGAAGCTTTGAGATAAGGAACCTAATTTTTTTTAGGGATACGTTATTTTTTATAGCCGAGTTAACTATGCTATTGTCAAATATGTCGGATGTGAAGAAGTGACAGAGACGACACCAGTTTCAATTTTTTGGCAACCCACATTAATATGTACAGTACACCAATATATTTCATTTCGCGGTCCGATCTCAAAAATATATTGACATATTTGACAATATCACAGTTAGCTCGCCTACAAAATATTACGTATCCTCAAAAAGAATTGGGTTTCTAATCTCAAAGCTTTTATTTTTTTATGTGGTAACACACTTAAAAGACAAAATCGAACGATGCAATTTTTTAAGTACGGAAGTACAAACGAATAATTTTGGAAATAATTTTTTTAGTTAGTTTTTAAACGTTGCGGTTTTCGACATCTATTTGATAACAAATGGAACTCTGGCCTTTAGTTTTTGTACCTGTAATATTTCTAATTTGTCCAGATTCCTAAATCTAAGAAATTATAAGTTGTGTCTAAATTTAGTTACCTACAAGAAACTTTTACGTTATACGATTATAACGCCAAAATTGATAATGTTTTCAGGAAAATGTATTTTGGGGCTTAGATTACGAACCTAAAAAGGATTTTCGTCGGAAAAAGAACTAAAAGGGAGGGCCTTTTTTATTGGTAAATGGATACCGCAAACAGCAAAATTAAAAAACAAGCATAAATAGATTCTATATTAAAACTTATTATAAAAAAACGTAAACTTATGTACAAATATTACAATGAATAATAATTCTAGTCCATATTCTGTCAATACTTCTTCCATATCTTGCATGAATATGTCCCACATTTGTAATGTAAATTATGTCGAGAAGCAGAAAAGCAAAATTCGTCCGTCATCGCAAGAAGAAGAGTTGAAAAATTTTATTGAAATAAATCCACAAAACTTACTATAACTAGTCCAATTTAAGTACTTAGGATTTAAATGAAGAATAAGATACTTTTTTATTAAGAGCATATGTGAGGTAAGAATATATTTTAAAAATATACAAATTTGTAATTTTTTATTTGAATCAAAACATTTTTATCAATTAAAAACGATAGTTCTTTAAAGTCAATCAGAGGGTTCCATAAATAAATATAGTTCTCTATTAGCTTAACCGCGTATTAACAAAATAACATTTATTCAAAGGGTGGCAAGCCCAACTTGATATTTGCGCAACATAACCTTACCTATATATTTTATAAGAACTGGTATCCGACGGCACTGGCAGCTGCCAACTTTGACAGAGTCTAAGGCAACTTGGAGCAAACACAGAGTATGCCTTGCCTACCTCTAATTAAATTTTATCTTTTTAATAGGCGGTTAAGCTAACCGAAAACGATTTTTCCTACGACCACCTATGAAAATGAGAAAAAAGCACGGTTAATTTGGCTAGAAAGCGCCGTATATCACACGCGTGTTGAAAAAAATATTTCAACACTAGTGTTGCAATACAAGGCACACTATTTAATTTAAATATATGGTGCCAATTTGACAGACAACTCCTATTTATTTAAAAGAACACATTTTAGAAAGCAGTAATTGTAAAGTGTTTAACTTATTTATCATATAATTGTCGAGTGATTCAGAATTAATCAGAAGAGTGTGAAAACACGCTTTCTGAAATTATAAAAAATGTTAATAATATACTGGAAAATCTATTACCAGAAAAAACACATCGCGCTGACAATTTTAAATAATAATTTTTATTGGTAGCGATAGAGTAGAGAATATAGCTCTGGTCTACAGATCGCAAGGTCACAGGTTCAAAGCCCATCAGGTGTATTTTTTTTTTATAAAAACATTAATTAATTTATAGAATTATTTTGAATTGAAATCTTCTTTGTTAGGTGGATTATTTAAATTTATGTTAAATGCATCTTTCCTTGATTAAATTTAAAAAATTTTATTCTGGTTAATCTAGACGTCAATCCAGGATTAGTTCTTCCTATGATATAAAAAATATTAACAAACTATGAAACCAGATATTAAGTGGAACATAATCATAGGCGTAGTTAGGAGGTACTTGGGGGTGCTAAGCACCCCCGAAATCTAAATTAGCACCCCAAAAAAAAATTACATTTACAATATATAGGTCATAGGCTAATTTTAGAATTAACCTATTTGTACTTCAGCATCCTCAGTGTTGACCGTCTAACTACGCCTATGAACATAATCCTAGGTATGCTAATTTCAACGCTAGTATTGATATATTTGTTTTAAGAATAGTGTTTTTTTTTATGATAAAACACCTGCACTGTAGGAAAAATCCTTTAAGGCGCTCTGGGAGCGGTGCGTGTGCGAAGAAAGCGATTAACGTTGGTCTTGAAACGTTGAAGCTTGTATTCATTGGGAAACACGACCTCAGGAAGATCATTCCACAAAGATGACGTTCTCCAGATGAAAGAATTCTTGAACAATGAAGTTCGAGGAGTACTAAGCTGAACAACATATGGATAAGCGGCAGTGGTTCGCCGTGTATTTCTGTTTTGCATTGCTCTAGGTGGAATCAAGTGGGTAATGTCAGTCGAACACCTGCCATGGAAACATCTGTAAAAGAGAGCCAAATCACCAACCTGTCTTCGATGCTCCAGGCTATCGAGGGTCTTGGTCAGCTCGGGGTCGCCGATCAGAGGAACGGCTCTCCTTTGAATGGAATCCAGTAGCCGAAGGGTGTGCTTGGGTGCAGAGCTCCAGACATGAGAGCAATATTCTAATGATGGTCGAATCTGGGCTTTGTAGAGTGTCAAAAGTTGATGAGGTATGTAAGTACACCAAGTTTCTGTGCAGCTGGCTTGGCAATTGCGGTAACGTGATTATGCCAAGACATATTACCTCCCAGATTGACCCCCAGAAAATTAATAGACGGTGCCAGGGGAATTGCGTGTCCTGCCATGACTATATCCGGTTCTGCAATGTTAACCTTTTTGGAGAAGACTGCTGCCTGGGTTTTCTTAGCATTAAATTCGACTTGGTTACTGTCACCCCAAGCCAAAATTTCTTTCAGGTCATTGTTGAGGCGCAATACTTCATGCTGCCTGCGAAGATGTACGTCGGCAGCGCATATTTGGTGGGGAGTCCAGGTAAAAGATGAGACAAGTGTGCTGTCATCAGCAAAGCTATAAATTGGATTTTGGGTTTTCATTAGAAGGTCTTTAATATACAGTAAAAAGAGGGTAGGCAACAATATGGACCCTTGAGGAACACCGGCATTGATGGTGAAGGTGTCTGAGAGAAACCCGTCAATCGCCACTTGCAGAGAACGGTTCTTAAGGAAGCTGGTTAACCATAAACAAAATCCATTAGGCATACCGTAGGATCGCAATTTACTTAGAAGCCCATCGTGCCAAACACGATATATTTGTTTCACAAATAAAGGGCTTTTTTAATTTTTCTTTGCGCACCTAGGAAAAATAGTGTACATTACTTGTGTGAAAGTGATTATTCTAAAACTCGGAGAATTTCCGCACTCGGCTGACGCTTTCTGCTAACTATCTCCTCGTTTGAAAAGTATCACTTTTATCACTTGCTATGTAATATATTATTTCTTTATGTAACCCACTGTAAACCTTAAGCTTCATCACAGGCACTAAAGTGCGGCGAAGCGAGCCGAAAAACGCTGCTTTGGATTTATCGCATGTGGTACAATATGGATCCGCGGACTCTGGCGAAGCACGGCGCGTCCAGTTCAATGCTAAAATCCCTATCATCATATTTAGGCGCGCCGCGCTTCGCATAAGTGCGTGACAAGAAAGACATTTTTGATTAAATAATTACTCTTTTTACACCGAATAAATTACAAGTGTTAGCTTATACTTAGTTAAGGATTAGGTGTATTTTCGTGTATATTCTTAAATATACTATGAAGAAGCTAGGGCCTTTCAAAAGTGAGCTCTAAAGACTAAAGTCTATTTATTTCACAGATAGACTTCAATACAATCACACTCTAGACACGTGACGTAGGCGTGCGTTAAGAAGATTCTTATTTTTCTTATATCGTAAATATCTATTATAAATATGGAAACTAAACCTTTGTAATAAGTTTGCTTACGACACATTGTATGTCGAATTTTTTTCGGATATACGCACAATATTCTCCAAATGATATTTTTAATTACTTCAGTTTTCTGCAATAGCAGAATCGAACATAATAAAACGGAAAACTAATTATTTAATTAAATATATGTAATTACACATATAAATAACTATCATTAGGTCTCTAATTACCTTAGATTGCATCAAGCACGCTATATCAAGTTTGTATCCTAAAATATTCGTTTCCTATTTGAATTTACCTTTTTTTTTGTATAATATACTGTGGGTAAGATTTTATTACTTCCTTATCAATGCATTGTGCATTTACATTATTTGCGAAACTTTTATGCACTCGGGTTCCATGTTTATGGTGATTTTAATTTAGTTAGACATAATAAAAAATTAAATAACATAAATAATCCTCGATTAAATTAAGACATTATTTTAAATATTTTCCAGGGTCCTGCGCCTCACCTCCCGTCTTCTGTAGCTCACTTATTAATTAAGTGTTTGACGTTTTGCAGGCTTTGCCTGTATCTTTGGGCGCATTTCAGGAAAATATTTTTGTTTATACAGGGTGTTTCAAAAAAGTATGACGTCATAAGGATATGTTTTTTTAGATTACATGCCATATATTTTCTTACTTATTTGGATTCATCTTGTAGTTTCCTACATACCCCTAAAATTTTAAATGAAATCGGTTCAGTATTATAGGCGAAAAAAATTTAAAAATTAAAAATAATGTCTCGTTATTAAAATTCTACAAAGGTACTTAATAAATAAAGTCCTAAAATCTCGTTAACCAAGTTTGATTAATACGAATTGTACAGGGTGTCCAAAGTTTAGTGTCAAACTTTACAAACATGAAAGCAATTTATTTTTCTTATTTCAAATTGGAACCCCTGTATATTATTATGTCATTCGATGCAGAATTACAATTCAAACAGTTGTTCTAATTACAACCCTATCGCAATTTCTAACGCATTAAGACTTATTTACAGAAAACTCGTTTTATCAATCAATCAAATTATATAATAAATATCAAAGGTGGCTTTGAAAAACAATTTATTGGTATTAAAGTTTATTAAATTGACAAAAGCCCATTTTGACTTTAGTTATTTTATAGTTTTAAATATTATTAGATTAGTATTAATTATTTAAGCTATATTATTTTTTGTGATGGAATACAACCAAGAAAAGCTCGTAGATATGATTTTCATATTAGGAGCATGTGAAAAGAATTTTTATTTGTCCTTTTAGTAAACTTTGATATCAATAAATTGTTTTTTAAAGCCACCTTTGATATTTATTATATAATAATGACTGGTGGAATAGTTGATAAAATAAGTTTTCTGCAAATAAGTCTAAATGCATTAGAAATTGTGATGGGGTTGTAATTAGAATAAATGTTTGAATTTTAATTCTGCATCGAATGACATAATACTATACAGGGGTTCCAATTTGAAATAAGAAAAATAAATTGCTTTGAAGTTTGCAAAGTTTGACACTAAACTTTGGACACCCTGTACAATTCGTATTAATCAAACTTGGTTAAAACGAAACTGTGAGACCTAATGACTTTATTTATTAAGTACCTTTGTATAATTTTATTAACGAGACATTATTTTTAATTTTTAAAACCAATGGTGCAAAACTGATTTTTTTTTTATTTTTATTTTTTTTCGCCTATAATACTGAACCGATTTCATTAAAATTTTAGGGGTATGTAGGCAACTACAAGATGCATCCAAATAATTTAGAAAATATATGGCATGTAATCTAAAAAAACATATCCTTATGACGTCACACTTTTTTGGAACACCCTGTGTAAACAAAAATATTTTCCTGAAATGCACCCTAGGATACAGGTAAAGCCTGCGAAACTTCATAATCGTAACTTAATTAATAAGTGAGCTACAGAAGACGGGAGGTGAGGCGCAGGACCCTGTATAATTTAGTAATGTAGCTACTAATACCAGAAAAAATTAAAAAAGTTTGAATTGTTAAGGTATTCATAATCTAATATAAGATAAACCCACTTTCTGCCGTCCGCTGTCACTGAATTACTCCGAAACGAGACATACGAATTGCTTCAATTTATATACAGGGTGCTACAAATTCGTGTGCTTACAATGGGATCTCGAAAACGGCAAGAGATACGAAGATGGTTAAATTGAGGCAAAGTTGCGTATTTTGGGGCTTAATACTTAAGTGAAAGAAAATTTTAAATATTCCGAATATCTTCAGAGATATCCGAAAAAACACGTAATTTCCAGTTTCGGTTTTTAATTTTTTGCGCCTTCATTTTTGACTTGGGAAAAAACAAAATACACTTTCTCATAGCCGTTCTTTATGTTCTACAATATGGCGTTGTTAGTTTTCAAATTTGACGTTTCGTTCTAATTCCAACCTCAAGTCAATTTTTTAAATACGGACCAGGAATTTTAAAAACAGTTTTAGTGACTTCAGCGCATTGGAAACTTAATACAAATTAAAGGTTTTTAAAATTTAACGTTTTGTCATCAAATATAACATTATTAGTATTTCAAATGATTCTTTCTTTACTATTTCAGAAGTCTTATAGACTCCCAAACTATTGTAGTATTTTTCAAGTAGAAGTACTGGCAGTAGAGAAGGCGGTCAATATCCTGCAAGAACACCTTGGCCTGGGAGTAGCCTCGTCAATCACCAACTTCAGTGATAGTCAGGCGGCGATTAAGGCAATCTGTTCCAGCAGCGTTAAATCAAAGCTCGTAAAGCGATGCCGCAACAATCTATGCACACTTGGCAACCAACATCGGGTTGCTCTGTGCTGGGTTCCTGGACACCACCCGGGTGAAAGTTAAATTAGGCGCTTGGCAACACGTAATTTGTTTAGAGGGCTGTGGAACTACTTAGTGTGGCCATCCTACCACTTGTCGCCACTTGCGGGATTTAGACAAAGATGGACGTATACTGCTCTTCTTGTTCGTTTCATAATATAACGATGTTTACCGGCTTTATCATTTGCCGCCATTTTAGAGCGTCCTTTTTCGGGTGGCGTTATTTTCGTAGATTTTTTATTTAATTTTAAATATTAAAAATTTTGTATTTTGTGCTCCCTAATTTATTCTATAGTCATCGTAGTGAGAAATAGGTTCATTATACTTACCTGATCTAAGATACAAACCCATATAACAGGTATGTTACCAAATTATTTCAATTTTAATTTTGAAGGTTGTGCTATTAAAATGTATGATAAATTTTTGCTTTTTTTGTTGTTTTTAGCATATTTTTCTTGGATGCGCGGTCCCAAATACTAATTCAGTTTTGTACGAGGTCGATGGCCAAGTGATATATGGGGTTTACAATATATTAACACTCCGTAAGTTTTAAAAAAATTATTTATTTTCCAAATTTTTTAAGCTCTAAATTATCTCAGTGTATAAATTTTTATTCACCCCTGAACTAAAATGGCATACGTGACGCATTCAATTAAAAAAATAAAGTATTCTTGTAAATATCCGAATTGCAATAATGCCTACATGTCCCCCGCTGAACCTAACCATGTCAATAAGCATTTTTTCACATTTCCCCTTAATGACGATGAGAGATTAAGAGCGTGTAAGGATAATTGTAACTTAAGCCCTAACACCAGTTGCAACACTTTTAGAATTTGTGAAGATCACTTTGTGGGATCACAATTTAAGAGCCCCATACTCAAAATCCCGCCACAAAAAATTTCGACGGTGGCGCCAAGCGGATCGATGGCCAACTTATTCTCGAAATAAGCCTTTTTTCTTTTGTGGAAAATCCACAAACCCTTTTTTCTTTTGTGAAAAATCCTTGTTTCTCTGTTTTTCTACGGACTTTTCATTTCTAATTGTTATATATTTTTTGCTGGACACTCCAAAATAGATGGCAACGAGGCTGCCGATGCGCTCGCAAGAGAGGGCGCAGGCATGCCAGCTGATCTAGCAGACAATACAGTGAACAAACCACTGGGATTAGTCAAAGAGGAGATTGATTAAACGGTCAAGCAGCTTACACAGAACAGATGGACAGAGTTGACAACCTGTAGTACATCCAGGCAACTGTAGCCCACATTCGATAAAAAGAGAACCGCAGAGCTATTGAGACACAGTCGGAAAGACGTGAGAAATATTACTGCGGTTGTTACCGGACATTGCCTTTTCGGTAGACATGCCGAACGTATGCAAATACCCACTAACGACTTCTGCAAAAGTTGCAGTGATGAGAAAGAGGAAGAAAGTATTCAACATTTTCTGTGTAAATGCCCTGGCCTCGCAAGAAGAAGGTTCACTGCTCTGGGCGAACCATTTTTCGATAGCCTGGAGGAACTAAGCAACTTACAACTTGGACGACTGAGCAGGTTTCTGAACAGTAGTGGCTGGTTTGAATGAGTTGTTAAAATCCTTAAAACCATCATCAGAGATCTTAGGTGAGTTCTACGGAACACGTGTGGTATCACAACGGACCTTATAGGACTAACGTGAGACTGTTTGGTCTGAACCAAAGGTCTGCCACTCTTACCTAACCTAACCTACTATTACGCGCCTGGCAATTAAAATTTAGGATAACTTAAATATTAAAATCACATTACATTACAGGAAGTTATGGTGTTTAGGCCATTTATTTTAATATTTACCGTAAATAAGCAAGCTCTTAAGGCATAAGAATAATTCTATTTTTTATTTATTTTATTAATGCAAAATATATTTAGTTATTTGGTTTTTGCCAGAGACCTAGACTAAAATACTGTAAAACAGAAAAAAATTATTGCTCCCAATAGAAAAAAAAGGTAACTGGAGTGTTAGCCTTGTTATGTTACTGTGATGCTCTTATGTTTGTTTCAAAAACAATTTCAATTTTTTTTATTGTTTATACGGTCTGATGATGCCAGTTTTAGGTGAAACATGTAACAAAAATAAACAGACAGAAACAAATTTGAGACCGAGACGGTCTTTTTTCTTACAATATATCAAATATCAGGACTCTTTGAGTAAAAATGGACTTATTTTTAAAATCGGAAATCTTTTTTATTTGGTTTGACTCTAAATGTTCAGGACCGTAATGATATAAGTGTGTTATTAGATAACAAAACGTTAAAATTTGAAAGAACTTAAAATTGTATTAAATTTCTAAAGCTTTGAAGTCTCTAAAACTGTATTTAAAATTCCAGGTCTGTATTTAAAGAGATTGACGTGAGGTTGGTATTTAAAGAACGAAACGTCTAATTTGAAAACTAATAATGCCATCTTGTAGAACATAAAATATGGCTACCAAAAAATGTTTCTTGTTTTTTTCCCAAGTCAAAAATAAAGGCGTAAAAAATTAAAAATCAAAAATAGAAATTTCAGTTTTTTTCGGATATCTCCGAAAGTATTCGGAGTATTTACAATTATTAGGCCCCAAAATACTATCCTAATTTATAATAATTCGTATCTCTTACCGTTTTTAAGATCCTCTTGTACGCACACGAATTTGTAGCACCCTGTATATATCGAAAGACCTATTCTTTGACTCTGTTTCTCATGTGGCAGATTTTTAGATTTACTTTTAATTTCGAAAATATGCCATAATTTGTGTTAGAATAATTGGCCCAACTTTAAGAATTATTTTCTCCGAAAGATAGGCCTAAATTTAAAGTTTATTACAAGACAAACAACGTTTGAACTTTGAGCCATCTATTGATATCAAATTTACACTTATTTAATAAAATATTAGGGGTGATATTTGGTGACAGACGAACCTCTGCAACTAATTTTGTAATATTTATCTCGGTGTTCGTTAATGGCATAAATACTTTAGCATCTCTCAATCAACAAACATATCTTAAAATAATTTCATTTGTCTCAGTCGTGTTGAGTGAACATAATGAATGTGATGCACATCCAAGAACATTAATAGACCTGTAAGGATAGCATAAGAATTACTAAGCCGAAAAGTGTCCACCCCTAAATAGTATGCTTCATCTCCTAGGATGTCGTTTCCACCTCCCATTTTGAGGTCTTCCAGATTAACTCTTGAACGATGCACTTTTTCATAGAAATATCTCTATCTATACCAGGGTCCTGCAATGGATGTCAGGCTTCCATAGCTCCTGTACGAATATTTTTAAGAATTAATTTCATTCATATGCTGACTTATACTGTATCTGATAATATGTAAAAAAAAATTCCCTGATTAAAATACTTTCTTTTGCGAGGGAAGTAAAAACAAAGATTTTTTGGGTATCGACTATATTTGTTAACAAGGACAATATATTTAAGAAAATTCTATACAAACGATTTAGATAAATAACGTAGATCTTTTCCAAAAAACGCCACACTGTGTGTTATTATTTCTCAATATCTTTCATTGTATGATTATAAGAAAACAGCAAGTGTATCTTTGATAACCACAAATGATATAATAAAATTTGAACACAGAAGCATTTTGGTCAATAAAACCTAATAGCCAGAATTACGGTAATAGGTAGGTGGCTCGAAATACCTAAATGCCAAAAATGAATAAAGAATGAATAAGGGTATGAATCATGGGCGTAGCCAGGATTTTCTTCAGGGTGGGACAAAAACACGAAAACGTAATATAAAGTACTTATAAAAAAAGTTTTTCTACTGACGTTTTATAATAACCTCTTTTTGATTGTCATTATGATTTTTTAATAACCTCCTTTTAGGCGCAGCGTGCTTAAAAAATTTTTAAGCACGTTACCAGGAACAACGTGCTTAAAAGTAACAAGTATAAACACAGACTATAGTTTTACCTATTTATTATAAATATTAACAGTACAGTTACTTATATTATTAAAATTAATGCTGGGGTAACCTAAAACAGTTCGTTGAGATATTTCTCTTTGTAAAATTGATGAGGAATTTGAACTTACTGAATAAACTCAATTATATTAATTAAGAACGGCGTGCCTGAGGAGAATAACGCAAGAGACCATTTTTATGCAGAATTGACCAGGCTAATCAGAAATAATATTCACATGGAAAAATGTCAGTGGCGTACCACTTTTTTTATAAAAAATATATAACCGCTTCATCATTTAAAGTTTTAAAAATTAATCTATTGGCGATAACGCTGAAACGAACGAAGATATCGAGCTGCGGTTTTAATATTTTTTTTAGACAATTTCATCTACTTTTCAATTATGGTATCATAATTATACCATATGATAATTTTTTTCGAAGTAAAATCAAAAAATGTTTTATTAATTTAAATTGCGCTCTCTAGCATTTTTTTTGAGAACTATTATGAACAACTAAATACAATTGGTGAAAGTGCATACATTTCTCTTCCAAACAGTCTTTAGTTTGCTAAAATCGGATAAGTCGTTTAAAAGTTACAGCGATTTAACTGTTTACACTTTCAACAGCTTCCCCCCCCTCTTATTAAAGTCGGTACGCCAATGAGCATAAGACCAAAATGATGCATAATTGTCCAAGCTCTTTAATGGTGTTATCAATGATATACCTTAATGTGGAATTTTCGGAGATATGTAAAATTTTAAAATTTACTTTTCAATTACGCCCTCTTGTGGCAAAATGCGGAACTTAAAAATAATTTCCAGCATTTTCTCTTGGGCACTTTTGTCATAAAAAAATTTACCCGGATGCTGTACGATTACTAGTTTTTGAGATATGGCCGGCGGTCATTCTTAGTTGACCACCCGGTACATAAAACCAGATAAAACAGTCAATATTCTAATATTTCTAGCAAAAATTCAAGGTTACGAATTCCATGCGAAATTATATCTAAATATATAATTTTAGGCCAAAAATATTGCGTTTTCTTGGCTTGAACCCTGGCTATGTTAATTATAGTCTATTTCAGAAAGGTGTAGAGTAATAAAAGCTCATTAGGTATACAAAGGGATTACAGAGTGACTCAACGAATATTTAAGCCACTATCATAAGTTGGCATTGATTACATTGCAAAATTCTTTATTTTCATCAAGTGCCACCCGCGTTTGGGTCAATTTATGGGTTTTGCCTATTGTTATCCATTCACAAGCACTGAAAATGGTGTGATAAAGGCGTGCATTATGTACACTTATTTTTTTATTAAACATTATACAAAAAATTATACAAAATACACACTATACAGAAATTAAATTATAAAAAATAATAATATTCTTCATCATCTAAGGAACTGTTATCTCCTGTTGACGTCATAATTAACGGGTCGAAGGTCCGATCGATCAGGTGGTCAAGGTCCCACATTTTCTCCTCTTTCTTAATGACATGATGGACTGCTTTTCGCCAGTTCTCTGGTGTCACTTTCTTAATGGCTTGATCAAATAGTAGCTTAACGTCTTTCATTTTGAATGTCGTGTTGTGTGTTGTGTCTTGCTACAAATCCTTTTACTTGCGCCCATATAAGTTCTATAGGATTTAGTTTGCAATGATATAACGGTGTGCGCAGCACAGTTACACTAGGTTTTTCATAATCATCATAATCTTCCACGGCATATTTCATAAAACGATATTTGTGTAAATTTGCTATAGCTAATAGTTAATTTTTTATCAAATTATCTGTTTTTTTTTCTTTGGTTATCTATCAAAAATAATTAAATGCACAAAATTTACCTACGTTTTCCCATTTTATTACTCTACACCCTTTTAAAATAGACTAGAATCGATTTTTAAAAACTTTGTGAATTTGGACTAAACAGATATTAGAATGTTAGAAAGCTATTTTTATTAAAAAAATTTTTTTAACGCAGTCGGATAAACCTAATGGACGTATGGGATGTGGATGGCAAAATGAAAAAGTGTAGGTTACTCTTTGATTTTGTTCTTGTGTAGATTGAAAAAAAAGGATTCGAAATCTAGCAAAGTAATCATGTTCATTAACATTCTGGATACACGATGAGAATATTTACTGTAAGTTTTCTTTATTGATTGGAACAAGAAACAAAACCGCATAATGAAATCTATCCAGACAATCAAGCAGGCAACCTGTTAGTAATCTTAAAAAGGGGGAAAAGAGGGAGTTTTTAATTAGAAAACTAAAAGTTTAATTAAACCTTGGAATGGTTTTTATTTTTAATAAGTGTAGGAGGAGTATTATCAGTTAAATCAACGGCTATCGCAGAATTCTAAAATAGGAAAAAATTAAACCACGTATTTTAAACTTGAAATTAGAATCCACGTTATATAAAAATTGCTATTATTTTGTGTTATACGTGATAAATTATGAAAGTTAATTAAAATTAACTTTAAAAACGAATGTAGGTAACCCCCAAACAGAATTTGAACGAGAGTGGATATGATGTCCATTTTGCACGAGAAAGTAAACTACTAAACTTCCTAGAGCAATATTTGTACAGTAGGGTAAGGTTGCCTTTATCGTACCACTTTTTGGTTTTAATTTTTTTTCTTATAAACTGATAAATGAAATGTATATTTTTGGATTTAAAACACTAGATCGGTCTATTGAACAATACTATTGAACAAATATTATTTTTTAGTTAATTTATAAAAAACAGCTGTTTTTGTAAGGAATAGCAAATAGTACGATTTAAGAAACTGGTTGCCTAAATCGTACTAGTGGGTTCCTAAATCGTAAAACAGTGTTCTTTTGGGGTATATTAAATAAAAATGAGTACAGTTTGTTGTAAAGGCAACAAATTACACAAAATTATTGTTTATATCAAGTATTTTACAAAAAAAAAACATTAAAAAAATCTATCATACCTTTGAAAATAATTTTAAATGTACCTACAAAAGTCGCACATGTAGTCCTTATTAAGACGCGTCACGTTGGAACACTATTCATGTGCGTGTGTGGTACGATTTAGGAAACTGTCATCAAAATAATAAATAATACAATTCTAACCCCAATATAGATCTAAAATTGAATTTAATTTTTGCAAAATTACAAGAACTTCCCAGGCTATCCTACTAAAAAATAATATCTGTATAACTACTTACCAATGAGATATAGCCTTGCAGAAAATCAACAAAATTAACATGGAAATAGCCGAATTCTTTTAATTTGCTTTTCCCGCTTAGCGAAACACAACCGGTGCAAAACGATTAACGATGACGAACGATTTAACTATGCAACTGGCACTAGTTAGACACTACAACAACGTCCGATAGATGTCGTATAATTTATCGTCTAATATGAAAACTTGTAGTGGTACGATTTAGGCAACGGTACGATTTTGGCGACTTTACCCTATATTTTTCTTCCGAACTTCACACTAAAAATTATTTAAACTATGCATCATAACTTGTCTTTTTAGTTGGCCGTGAACTTGTGAGAAAGGTAATAAAAATAATTTAAGAAAATATTTTTTCAATGTTTAAGGCCTTCGATACGATATCTCATAATATACTTTATGAAAGAATGGAGAATGTCGGCATAAGAGATGGGCCACTAAATTTATGAAAAAAATTATTTATCGGAAAGAAAGCAACGGGTAAGAGTAAACGATGAGGTTAGCAAGGCTTAAAGTATCAAAACGGGTGTGCCGCAGGGCACAGTGCTGGGTCCTATTCTTTTTCTTATTTATATAAATAATATAGATAAATTATTCTGAATGCCAGTATAATTTCTTATGCATATGACACTGCTATTTTGTTTTTTGGTGAAAGTTTGCATGATATTTATATGAGGGCTGAACTGGGACAGTATTGTGTATGGGTGGCTTTGTACTGGATTATTAAGTTTAAATTCTTCAAAAACTATTTTTATGACATTCTCCGCAACTAGTGTTGATCAACCGGCACAAAACTTTTTAAAGATGCACTCTCCCGATTGTAATAGAAGCATTGCATGCTTGTGTAGTTCAATAAGTAGAAAAATAAAGCAAAATATTTAGGACTAATTATCGATTGCCATTTAAAATGGAACGAACATGCAAGTTATGTGATAAGTAAGGTAAAAAAAACTTTCTATAAATTTTATCAACTAAGAAATATTTTAGATAATGCTTACTTTGTATCGTGCTTTGGTGAAGTCTAAATTAAGATATTATATAGTGTCTTGGGGGTGCCTGTATGACAATTCAGTAAAAATTCTTTCTACTTGCTAGAACACTATCCTATAAATTGTTTTAAAAAAAGAACGCATGTACCCAATTTCTTTAGTATATAACGATAACAAGATCTTAAATATAAGGAACTTATAGTCTTCATTATATACAGAAAATAAAAACATTTTTTCCAAACATCTTTCACACCTACCAAACTAGATCTAATGTAAATTAACTGTTAATTGTTCCTTCTTTTTTGGGTTCAATTTTTCAATGATCGATATTAAACTATGGTCCTAAATGTTTTAACCTCTGTCGCCTTTAAATATTCGTAATTTTACACAAAATAAAAACCCATTCGAAAAGTTCTCAAAAAAATGTATCCTTGATAATCCTTACATTTTTAAGAATCTTTTTAGATTTAAAAAAAAAAAGATAATAATAAGAGGGAGTTTTTTCTTTATTGTCACCTAAATAGTTTTACCTCTGCTGCCTTTACTCATTTTTTTTTGCTTTCTGCATGTATGTATATCCACTAATAACTAACAAATCTTTGCTTTCTATGTTTATCCTGCCCATTTATTTCACTTCGTTTAATTTTTTGGTTTTACTCTTTATTTTCTACTTATTGTTATAATAATAATAATAATAATAATAATAATAATAATAATAATAATACTATTTAACGATGTCACATTATATTAATCACTATCACTGTGCCATGACGAGCAAGGGGAGAGGTACTAGAACACAAACCCAAACTTCTATGTGGTTTAGGCGAAACTTCTCTCTCTCTCTCTGTCTCATAGTGGAACTAAAATTCAGAATTTATTTCCAAGAATTCTTTATTTTTAAAAATTATTTTTCCATTGTGATTAAAAATGTATTTTACTAAATTTATGAATAAAAATGATTTCTATTTGTATTTGTATTGGCAAATCCATGGATTAAATTACACTGTAATACATTTGTCGATTTAATTCATTTAAGTCATTTAATCTCGTATTTACACAAAATCACTTTGAATTTTTCTTTTGAAGAATGGCATACAAAAAAGCAATGTATTTATATTAAAAATGGACAATTTTTTTTGCGAGACTTAGGAGACCTACAGCTTCCGAACCACGACCCTCGTTGCGACCCCCCCCCCCCCCTTCCTATCAACTCTTGGTTTCTTGCCATTGCATGACCTACCGATTGGGAAGTGTGTATCTTCTTCCGCACCCCACGAGATATCCGCTCTCATCCGGCCTGGTTACCGGCGTGAATGGGGTCGGTTAGGAAATGATACATTTTACACTCTTCCTGCATTCTTAAACCTACTAAATTACGGACATAATTTTTTTATTGTATGTATCCGGGGAGCGGACGAGCCACGGTCGAAGGTCAGTAACTCACCTCTGAGCCAATTTAAAAACTAACAACACTGTTAACGTGGAAAGAGAAGTAGCAATACTGTAAGTAGAAATAATATCATAACCTTAAAACGTTTAGTAACAAATGGTATTATTTATTAAATTGTATTTAATATATAATTTTATGTTACCAGGGAATATAATGTGATTCTATACTTTATGATAATAATCATTATACAAAATATTAAAAAGTTATTACAATCATTTATAATAAAGCTAGTTTTCTTCGTGCATGCAATGTAGTTTTTTGTTATATTATTCTAATATTAATGTAAAAATATCGTAGAGTGATGTGGAATTGCCTTTTTTGTCCATGAATATTATTTTGTGGCATTTTTTATTTATGTTTATTTTTTGATGAAAGTTAATTGTACAAGCAACTACAGGGTGATTCACGTTGAGTGGCCTATTAGAAAATCTCGGAAACGAGTAAACTTATCTTTCTAAAAATTTGATAGCAGGTATAATTGGCTTTGAGTTTTTAAAACATTTTCTTTTGAGGTTTTTGTTACTTCCGGTTATACCGGAAGTTATTGCCCACTTTGCTATTTCAAAGGGAACACCCTGTATATTTTAGCATTTTTAATCACCTTATTAAAATCTAAATAACTTTTGTTAATATTAATATATTCCTATCTCTAACCGTTTTTGAGATATAAAATATAAAATAATTGTTTTGTGAAAAAACGCTCCGAGAAGAAAGTTTAGTAAGTCTGAAACTAATAAAGCTAAACATTTAAAATTTTGTAAGCTTTCAAGTAATACATAGATCTTTAGTTTAAATTACTTAGGTTTCACGTTTTTTCTACAGGGAGTTCTTAAAATTGTGCCAATGTTTCCATTTAAATAAAGGTGCATAAGTCAATTTTTACAAATGGGACCTCCTATTTTTTAGCTTACTAACGTGTAGAGAATTAAATTTCCTATCTAAATGCTTTTTATGTTACAATCCACATTTTTAGTCGTTTTCGAATTATGAGCAATTTAAATAAAAAATCTTAAAATTTCTGTTTGTGTTAATGCGACATTATTTTTCAAAAGAAGGCTTTGACAGGGATTTTCGTTTGACTTTGAGCTTTGTAACCATTTGCTATTAAGCGCCTATGTTCGTTGCTTAGCTATTTCTAATTTTCAAAGTCAATCAAAAATTCCAGTCGAAGCCTTCTTTTGAAAAATAATGTCGCATTAATACAAACAGAAATTTTAAAATTTTTTATTTAAATTGCTTATAATTCCAAAATGACTAAAAATGTGAATTGTAACATATTAGGCATTTAGATAGGAAATTTAATTCTCTACACGTTAGTAAGCTAAAAAATAGGGTGTTCCATTTGCAAAAATTGACTTATGCACATTTATTTAAATGGAAACATTGGCACAATTTTAAGAACTCCCTGTATAAAAAACGTGAAACCTAAGTAATTTAAACTAAAGATCTATATATTACATAAAAGCTTACAAAATTTTAAATGTTTACCTTTATTAGTTTCAGAGTTACTAAACTTTCTTCTCAGAGCGTTTTTACACCAAAAAATCCTTTTATAATTCATATCTCTAAAACGGTTAGAGATAGAAATAGATTAATATTAACAAAAGTTATTTAGATTTTAATAAGGTGATCAAAAATGCTAAAATATACAGGGTGTTCTATTTGAAATAGCAAAGTTGGCTTTAACTTCCGGTAGTAACAAAATCCTCAAAATGTAATGTTTTAAAAGCTCAAAGCCAATTATGCCTGCTGTAAAATTTTTAGAAAGATAAGTGTACTCGTTTCCAAGATCTTCTAATAGGCCTTAAATGTGAATCACCCTGTATATCAAAAAAATATTAAAGGCGTATAGCGATCGCACGTAACCCGCATCTAGATGTACCATAGTCGCCCCGGGTTACGTGCGATCGCTATAGGTCTTTCATGGCCTATCGCTTTGTGATGTTAAGGAAATATAACTTAATAATATTAATCTGAAATAAAAAAAGTAATGTCGTCTTCCGTTATAAAATAGTTATATACTTTTAAAAATGTAAGAAAAGGGAATTATAAATAATGTTACCAAATGTTGTTGTATTTTTACATGTTTGGTGAGCTCCTACCCCTTAAACCAAAATAAGAAATAGAATAATGATAACAGCATTTTTAAAATGAAGAAGAAAACAATATGCCTACATTTTCCGAACATTGTAAATGACTAATTATTTCACAAAACTTTGTCATTATAATTATACAGATTACTAACTGACAGTAAACATAATGGGCTTTTTTCACGCTATTCTGTTTTTCAAACACGAAACTCTCCAAAGCCACACAAATAATTTGGTAAGTATCTATTTTATATTTACCTACAAATATCATTCTTTCTAGCGTACCAAAAATCATACCTCAATATCAAATCAAGATATTGGCTATTAATTGCTACAAAATTTCCTTTAAATTTGTCGAAATATTTTAAATAGCATAATATGGCACAATAATATGATATATTATACTTGAAACCTAACTCTTCTTTATTTCAAAATACATACAAAGATAATATAATCTTACATCTCATTCATTTATAGTAACAAATTACGCACATCCTAAGATTAAAATAGACAAAATAATTAATTATAAAAAAATTCACAGTTGCAACACCTCGTAGAAATTTTAATTTTACTACACCTTTATAAAAATGCAAATGGAAGGGTATTTAATTAAAAGTTTTGTTGTAATTAAAATCGCGAAATATAAGGACCACTTTGTCTATCTCTGTGACCATTGTGGAAAGACAGGCAAAGTTTAAATCAGACATTACGAATATAAATTTTATCTGCTCTGGTGGGTTTATTTCAGATTTTGTTTATTTCTCCGAGTTTCTCATATTTGTGATTTTGAAGCAGGCTGAACGAAAGCTCTGTGTGGTTTTTAAAGCTATGCCTGTGGGAATAATATTAAGGGGATTATCAAACGATACTTAATTTCCTTTTTTGTTAATCCTTTATTATTTCTACACGCAAAAATTAATTTACAAAAAACAATCAGTAGAGAGAGTATGAAGGAGAGTACTCAGAAGCGTGTTTAACTGTTAGAAAAATGAAGGTTAAGTTGGTTATAAAAGCCCCACAGGCCCTTCGTTGTTACTGAATACGATTTACCTTAGCTCAGATATTATGAAAGAAGTATCCTTACATTATTATTTTCATATAACGGATTATAAGGTTTAACTTTAATTCTTGAAAAAATAATATAATACTTTGATCATAATTAGCTAATGAAAACTTCAGTTTATGTCTTTTTGCTATTACCGAGGGGAAAGATGCAATTTTCCATACGTATTTGGAAGTGGAAAGAAAAACTCTTCCGAAGTAGTACGTGTAAAACAAATGCAACACTAAGGCTTAAAAAAAATTCACATACTAAAATTCTTAAATATTTATTTAAAAATGTATAACTAAATACAGCACAAAATCAATATGATATTTTTCTTTTGGTACACACATATCTATGACATGCTCACCAATCTCACCATGACAAAATTAATTATATTATGAGGAATACTGTATTTTGGGCTTAGCAGTTTTTGTCGAAAACACTTAGTTATTAAAATTGTCCTCGGCTCGTGAGAGGGGGGTGGGGCTTCAACCTGTCAGCCCCCCCCCTAGTTATATGGTATAATAAATGAATACCCTTCTTAAAGAGAAAAGATGCTAACTATCTTGATTTATATCAAAGTACAATGCTTTAGACCTCCAAAGACAAATTTTTCCTTAATAAGTACAAGAAATGTGTATGCATCAATATTTGAAAAAATACCAACCAATCTTGCGAAACTTCTCTGTCTCATAGTGCAACTAAAATTTAAAATTTATTTCCAAGAATTCTTTATTATTTTAATAGTAGTTTTCCTATTCAGTGCGCAAAGTTATGTTTGCGGGAAAACTACTTTGCGCACGTGTTAGGAACAATATTTTTTCTACGAGTGAAATAACTATATATTTTTTTAATTTTAAATTTTGATTGACATCAAAAACAACTTATAAGTACTAATACCTAAATTGCCTATTTATTATTATTAATTACATTAATATGGAATGTGCAGTTGGTCGCTTTTTCTACATTTATTGCAGATCTAGCAACTAGAGGTGAAAATGTTGTAGTAGATGTCATTTCCTGGTTCATCAGTACTGTCGTATTGCAAAAGGAAGAAATGGATCCATTCTTTGAAGTACTTGGAACTGCTTCACATTTTTTAGGGCTGCAGCTTAAAATTTTGTTGCTCAGCCCTTTTTTATAAGTTGTGGTTTCATCGATGTATCCCTCAGCTACCGCAGTAGATTTCCAACCCCCCAAACGTTTTATGTCAGTGATTCCTTCTCCAGAATTGGCCAGTAACGTTGCTGATAACCTTCTGAAACTGTGCCCTGTATAGGGTTCCGGATTTGGCAGTTTCAAAAAGGCAGCTATTTCAGAAGGCATCTTTCCGAAACTATTTACTCCAACAAATTGTGAAACGCATTTACCTTTTTTGTAGACTAAGAAAAAACGGTTGTTTAACGTTATCGGGCGTAAGCTTTTGTATTTTCTGTACAGTTGCAGGTAGGCTCCGTTATGAATTTTTTCCGATATTATAAAATTTCTTGCTGTATGATTTTTTAAATTCCTAATTTTGACAATTATGAGGTTTTCTTTATCTTCAAAATCGGCAGTGGTTAAATTTGCTAGCTCTTCCCTTCGGCATGCGCCGGCAAGTCCAAAAATAGTGGCAACTTTAACTAAAAGGTAAATTTCATCTGGTGCCGAATTAATAAAACTAAATATTTCTTCCTTCGTAAATATTTTTGCTTTTTTTGGTTTAAACCCAATATTCTGCTTTTTCAGAAATACAGTGAGCTTATAAAATTCACCAATATCGATGTTTCTTTTTATTTTTATTACATTTTTGAGCATTGAATATTTTGACCACATTGTGTTAGGTTTAAATTCTTTGCTTAACTTAAGAAAGTACCTCTTCCTTTAACGTTTTTATCCCCCTTTGTTCGCACCATTTGGAAAACAACTCGTACTGTCTCTCGTATTTTTCTCGCGATTTGGCAGGCAGCAATTGCAAACTAGCCATGTTGGCGGCTTCTAGGACATCTTCTGGAAGTTCATCTTCAGTGATATCCATTTTTAAAACAGTTTTTTTATTTTAAATAGGTGAAAATGCTAGTGAAAATTTTGAAGAAGACCTCTAAACTGACATGAAAGCGTTGTATGACAATGTATTTTGGTTGCTAAGGGAACAAACCGCATTTGACACAAAAATACTTGTTTTTTTTTAACTTGAACAAAATTAGAGGAAAATATAATAATGCAGATTTCAAAAAAATGTTGACCCGCACGGCACAATACTTCGGTATAGTTTATAAGGCAACACATAAACGACCTGTCAACTTTGTCTTGTTACAATATTTTTGCATAAATATCTAAAAAAATAATAAAATAGAAGAAAAAAACGCGTCTATAATATGGTAATTTTGCTTTAAAATAAGTGTGCGGGAAAGTGCTACTTTGCGTATGCAAAAGTGTGCGCAAAGTAGATTCTTTGCGGTCACTCGTAGAAAAATTATTTTTCCATTGTAATTAAAAGTGTATTTTACTAAATGTATGAATAAAAATGATTTGTATTTGATTTGTAATTTGTATATTAGATATTTTTTACAAAATGTTTTTTTCTCAGACGAATGCACGCTTACAATAAAATAAATAACAAATACA
The DNA here is from genome assembly GCA_935413205.1 of Polydrusus cervinus. Lineage (NCBI taxonomy): Eukaryota > Metazoa > Arthropoda > Insecta > Coleoptera > Curculionidae > Polydrusus > Polydrusus cervinus. The sequence continues at coordinate 54,753,746 of OW284514.1, forward strand.
AATAAATAATATACAAAATTATCAGTCCTGGAGCCTGCAAATGAACATCGTCTTTCATGCACTCGAACCCCACAGAATCCTCAGAAAGTGCATGTTTGGGCAGACATTTTTGAACATCGCATCATTGGGCCATTTTTTATTGACGAAAATATTACGGGTCCAACATATTTATATCTTCTTTAAAAGCAAGTTGGACACGCACTGGAAGAAGTCTCTGATGAAAATTAGGAGATTTGGTTGCAAATGGATGGTTGCTCTGCCCACAATTCGCTTGTGGTACGGGAATATCTAAATAATGCCTTTATGGGCACGTTGTAGGTCCAAACTCAACAATTAATTGGCCTCTCACCAAACGACTTCTTCCTCTGGGGGCATTAAAAAAAATTTCTTTATAAAAACGTAAAATTTAGAGCAGTTAAAAAAAATCAATTTTAATGCAATCTGAAAGAATTACGAAGAAGAAGAAGAAGAAGAATGGCGGTTTATTTGAACATTTAATTAAGAAGTAACAATATTTCAAACGATTGTACAGTTTTCAGATTTTTTAAAATTCTATCGTTTGCAAATTTAATTAGACAATGATTAATCACAGGTTGACAAGTCCAATCAATGCTGGTGTCCGCAGCATCACCTGTTGAATTCCAATGAAAAACCAACCACAATCCTATTCAAACAAGTAAAGATTGGATTGTCCAAAATTGTTTAAACGCATGTGCAGTTACCACACAGAGACCCTGAAAAAGCCTTCCTGCAACCCCGCTTTAAAGTCAACAGGGGAGCAAATATTGGATCTGTCCAAAACTTGCATGGGATTTCCTATATTTCCAACTACGCTGCATCACCCGGAACATGAAATGTTTGCAATTATACTATAGTCCTCGAATGTAGCATCTATATTTTAAAAAATAATACAAGAGGTATATTATTTCAAAACAAACCAATATTTTTCGTACTTGACCAAAGCAAACGAACTTCACACTTACTGATCACGTTAAATGGCCGCTTGACCGTGGTATAAATCTCGCTTCTACAAGATTAATTGATCATCTGATTAAACTATAAAACAAGTAACACTTTAAAAATTCCTTTAGTTACCGGTTAGAATATACCCGAGACGTGATAATTATTATAAATTCGGTTGGGTACGTTGAAATCGAGAGTTTTTTCTGGATATATACGATTTGGTGATTTTCTATGTTCTTATTTACTATTTATTAATAATAATCCAATATTTTTTTCTGTGGATGATGTGATATAAGTATATTAAATCTGAATATATTGAAATTAAACAGCTAATCTTTTTAATTAAAGGGTATAGTGCATATTTTTTGAAACTTTTTGGCCAACTGTTAAACTCCTTTCTGCAATAGGTTTAGACCATCATATAAGTAAATAGATTTAGCTAAACAAGATATAATGTCTTAACTAAACTAGGAAATATATAAAATTATGTTTACACTTTAACCTTTACCATTTTATTTGAGTAATTAATAATATAATACGAAATTTTATTTAAAGTTTGTAATATGTTTTTAACTAATAATAGAAAGAATGACCATTTATTTAAACGAATAGCTTCATCCGAAATGAAATATAAATTATAAACGGTTTTATTTGTTTTATGATATTTTCGGTAGGTACTATTGTGCCGATAAAAAACTGGGACAAGAGATTTACAAAAACAATGTAAGAAATACATAATATCCCCTAGACTATAAAAGGTGTCTAGAGCTAAAAAGGAAAAACATTCAAAATTTAAAAAGTAACCTAGGTTACATAATGGAATGTTTTGTATTTTTCGATACGGGGTGGTTAAATTTGAGAGACATCATATAATATGGATAAAGTAAATTTATTAGATTTTTTTAAAGTCAAATATTTTATAAATTATTATATTTACCATTACCACAAAATAATAAATAAAGCTAATACAGGTAATAAAATACATTTAATAAAAAGAAAAAAATTGCGAACACAAAGTTTGTCAAAACAACACAAAATTAATATTTGGTCATAGAACCATTTCTGTTTATTACTTTTTGGAGCCTTTGTGGCATACTTAAAACTAAGTTTCTACATAATTCGACAGTTATTTCATCCCAAGCTTGATTTATCCTATGACGTAATTCATCCCTGTTTCTAGGTTGAAAATCATGTTTATACATAGATTTGACCATGGCACCCCAAATGTTTTCTATCGGGTTCAAATCGGGACTCTTCGAAGCCCAGGGAAGAACTGCTATGTTATTTTCTTGAAGAAAATTTTGTACAATGCGCGCTGTGTGTATTGGAGCATTATCATGCTGAAATGTGTAATTTTGACCGTATACAGCGTTTACCGATGGTATCATCACTTCGTTTAGTATATTAACGTATACTGCTGCAGTTAGTCTTCCTTCGACGATTTGGCAAAGTCCTGGTCCTCTAGCGCTAATCCAGCCCCAAACATTTATGGAGAAACGCCCACTTTGGTTGGTTTTGTGGGTGTATCTCTCATCATACCGCATGCCGGAAGGCCTATACACCCGAATTCTCCCATTATTGCATGACTGAAAAGTTTTCTCGTCAGAAAATATAACTGTTTCCCATAAATTTATTTGATTAATATATTCATGTGCAAATTCTAACCTGCCCTGTTTATTTATTTCCGTTTAAAAATTTTTTTTGGCAGCACAACGGCTTCGTATATCGGAATTTCGAACCCTGTCTCTAGCGGTATTTGCAGAACCTGGAAAATTCGTCTCTTCTTTTGCCTTGATTGCAGTTTCGAAGGGATGATCCCTTAGATAATTAGCCAGTCTTCTATCATGATCATCAGTAGAAATTTTAGGGGGACCAGAACCTGCATTCCTAATAATAGTCCCATGTCTTGCTATTTTTTGTTTTGCCAATAGCACGGTATTCTTGCTTACTCCCAGTTCATCTGCAATATCCCTAATAGCAACACTATCTCGCAACCGACTATAAATAATTGCCTTTTGCTGGGGGGTTAATTGTGGCATATTTACAAATAATATATGATTGTATGTTTGACGAGTCAATCATAAAGTAACAATCTTTATTGACATGCAAATTTTCATGACATTTTACTGGTACCAGGCTTGATGTAAAATTATTCTTAATAGTCTAGGAGAAAATAGAAAAATTTCCTGTCCCAGTTTTTTATCGGCGCGATGGTACCATTGCGCCCAAAAAAAACTGGGACATCAAAATTGTTATTGTAGAGTAGCTCCTTGACTATAAGGAATATGTAAAATTTATTGAAGAAAGGTTATCATTGTTGTTATAATTGTTGTCATGAAAGTGAAAAGGTTTAACACCAAAACAACAATACTACATTTTTAAAAATACGAGGAAAAATGAAAATACGCATTTTGAGTGTTTTAAAATGTAACAAAAATAAAACAATTTTTTAATATTATGTGTAATTTTAATCATATTTAAACCTTAATATAGTAACATGTTTTTTAATATTTGGTCTTGGCATACTTAACACTAGGTTTCTCGTATACTCCTTATCCTTTGGCTTAAATCATCCCGAGTTCTAGGCTGAAAGTTGTATTAAGTATACATAAATTTTGTCATCTTTGGGTTGGTGTCCATACTTTTCAAAGGCCACGGCAGAACACGAATTTGATTTTCTTCTAAATAATTTTGAACTATGCGGGCTTTATGTATAGGACATAGGAGCATTATCTTGTTAAAATATAAAATCTTGGCTATATACTGCATCGACAGATGATATCATAACTTGGTTTAGTATGTTGCAATATAATGGTGCATTGAGCCTTCCCTGCACTATTTGGCAACACTTGCACTATTCCAGCCCCAAATGTTTATAGAAAAGCGTCCACTTTGATTAGTCTTATTTGCATATCTTTCATCGTATCTCGTACCAGAAGGCCTATAAACGTGGATTTTCCCATTATTACATGATTGAAAGGCTTTTTTATCGGAAAATAATACGGTTTCCCATATTATGTTACTTTGACTTATATATTCATAAGCAAATTCTACTCTTCTCTGTTCTTCGGTAAAAATATTTTATTGGCAGCACAACAACTTTTTATATCCGAACTACGAATTCTTCTACGAGCTGTATTAGCCGAACCAGGAAAATGTGTTTTTTCTTTAGCTTTTATTGCTGTTTTGAATGGATGATCTTTTAGAAAATTAATTAATTCTGTATCTTGGCCGTCATTACAAATTTTGGGGCGACCAGAACCTGCTTTTCTTACAATACTTTAATATTCTGCAATTTTGTGCTTAGCCAACAACACGGTATTTTTGCTATTCCCTAATTCATCTGCGCTGTATCTTATTTAATGCCCATCTCAATCGAGTGTAAATGATCGCTTTTTGCTCAGTGGTTAACGCGGGCATTTCAAAAATATTTTATTTTAACACGTCACTGTCAGTCACAAAATTAAATTAAATTGACAACTTCAAAAAAAAGCTAATAGTCTGGGAGATTAAACTACATTTTTTTGGGCGCAATGGTACCATTGCGCCCAAAAAAAGCTGGGACAGCAAAATGTAATTTAATCTCCCAGATTATTAGCTTTTTTTTTAAGTTGTCAATTTAATTTAATTTTGTGACTGACAGTGGCGTGTCAAAAGAAATATTTTTTGAAATCGTTAACCACCGAGCAAAAAGAGATCATTTACACTTGATTGAGAGATGGGCATCAAATAAGAAACATCGCAGATGAATTAGGGATTAGCAAAAATACCATATCGTGTTGTGGGCTAAGCACAAAATTGCAGAATATTAAAGTATTGTAAGAAAAGCAGGTTCTAGTTGCCCCAAAATTTCGAATGACAGCCAAGATATAGAATTAATTAATTTTCTAAAAGATCATCCCTTCGAAACAGCAATAAAAGCTAAAGAAAAAACACATTTTTTCTGTTCTGGCTAATACAACGCCCAGAAGAATTCGTTGTTCAGATATAAAAAGTTATTGTCCTGCCAATAAAATATTTTTGAACGAAGCAAACAAACAGAAAAGAGTAGAATTTGCTATAAATATATAAATCAAGGTAATATATGGGAAACCGTAATATTTTCCGATGAAAAAACCTTTCAATCATGCAATAATGAGAAAATTCGCGTTTATAGGCCTTCTGGTACGAGATACGATGGAAGATAATATACAAATAAGACTAATCAAAGTGGACGCTTTCCTATAAACGTTTGGGGCTGGATTAGCGCAAGGGGCCCAGGAGTTTGCCAAATAGTGTATGGGAGGTTCAATGCACCATTATATTGCAACATACTAAACCAAGTTATGATACCATCTGTCGACGCAGGATATGGCCACGGTTTTATATTTCAACAGATAATGCTCCGATACATAAAGCCCGCATGGTTCAAAATTATGTAGAAGAAAATCAAATTCGTGTTCTGCCTTGGCTCTCGAAAAGTCCAGATATCAACCCAATTGAAAACGTTTGGGGTGAAATGACAAAATTTATGTATAAACACAACTTCCAGCCTAGAACTCGGGATGAATTAAGCCAAAGGATTATGCAAGCATGGGATGCAATAATGCAAGAGTATACGAGAAACCTAATATTATAGTATGGCACGACGTTTACAAGCGTTAATCGATAATAATGGTGCAACTACCAAATATTAAAAACATGTTATTATATTAAGGTTTAAATATGATTAAAATGAATTAAAATTTATTGGAACATAATATTAAAAAATTTTATTTTATTTTTGTTAAATTTTAAAACACAATATGCGTATTTTAATTTTTCCTCGTATTTCTAAAAATGTGGTATTGTTGTTAAACCTTTTCACTTCCATGACAACTATTATAACAACAATGATAACCTTTCCTCAATAGATTTTATATATTCCTTAAAGTCCAGGAGCTACAACAACAATTTTGCTGTCCCAGTTTTTTTTGGGCGCAATGGTACGTCATTTTATATTCTCATTTGTGATCAGGCAAGCAGACAGCTGAATAACTTAGATCAGGTTGTACAATAAGAGCTTAAATACGAGTTTTGTAAAGCGCGTAGTTTAACTTGGTTCAAAAAGGCATTTCTATTGTATAATCAATTACTAACCACAGGTCTGCACAGGTGGGATCAATAATTAAATTACCATGTTGGCAATGGTTACGCTGTCCAAAAACCATCAAAGTTGTCAAAGTTTGGGGTATTTACAATTTGCAGCAACTTTTTTTTATATATTCTAACACAAAACTATATACAAATTTTACTTCCAAAGAAGAATGTCTGCTATTAGCTTTTGTTAAGATGTTTAAAGGTACTTTGGAAAATAAAAAACAGATAATATTACTAATAAAGAAAAAATATAATGTTAGAAAAATACTGAGACTAAATTTAATTACGAAAATTTCGATTAGGTCCCGGTCTGTAGTTTTGGGGCCATCTTCGAACGTTTTCTATAGCTCCGAGTACATCCATAAAATCTTCATCATTCGATTATTCTGATAAATCAAGAATGTGTTCAACCTCATCATTCGCATTCATAACTTTAAATTATTATTACTACAAATTTTAAATCAAAAATAATTTTTTATAAGGTTTATTGGGTTATATGTCATCAGTCATTAATAACTTGGTTTAAGCCTAGAAAATTGACAACTTACCTGAAAAATAATAGCTCAGAAGAACGTAGTTTAACTTAAAGTAAAGCTTTACAAAACTCGTACTTAAATTCTTATTGTACAACCGGATCTTATTTACATATTGGGTGACATAAGAATGCTCTCCATAATTCTAGAATTACTATATTTAATAAGTATGTAAATTGCAATCTTTCAGCCAATTCAACCCTTCAAAACAACTTCCGGTTTAACAGGAAGTGAAGTGAACTTTTAAATAATAAATAAAAACCCGTCATTATTATTCGATGCTTAAATTTTATAGAAAGTTCACTATTCAATGACATGTCTGTCACACATTATCATTTATTTTAAAAATGGCAGTTTAGAATAGGTTTTCTTTGTTTTTTCTTATCTCCATAACTTTGGTAAAATAAGGGGTAAAGAGTAGGGCCATTGTCTTTATATGTTTTGAATTACAACGTTTCAACTGGTAAGTATCTCCAAGTGAATACTTATTTACGAATAAGACTTAAAGACGACTGGAGATACTTACCAGTTGGAACGTTGTGATTTAAAACAAATAAAAACAAGTCCAAAACTCTACTGTCGTTTAAACTGTTTGTTTGTTACGCGCGTATCAAAATCTAAACATACGCTCACTACCCCAAAATTGATGATTTTTTTAGGAAGGAAATATTTTGGAGCGAAGCTTACGAATCTGAAAACTCTTATTGTCGGAAACTCTTAGTTTTTCAAATATTTCTTCTTGAAGTGTCGTTTTGTAGAGGTTAGCTTTCGGACGCCTTGTATCTTGTTTGTGATACAATTTTAAATAAAGAACAAGTGAATAGAGCAATAATTTATAGATACTGGTGTGCTAAAACTCCTCCGTCTTTATTAGTGAGTTCTAAAAAAACTTCCCCAACCTCTTCGCCTTCCAATGTGACTTCTAAAAGAGAGAAAAAAGTACCTTCCGTTTTCTCCACCATGACTTCTAAATAAAGAACAACTAACTGTTTTTGGGATCTCCATATTATAACACCAAAAATTATTATATACCAAGCTAGAGGGGGGCAAGTACCAACGAACAATAACCTATAGCAGATAAAGAGGCTAGTAAGTAAAAAGAAGCAACTGCCTTTTATCCCCCTCCTTTCTATAGACGCCCTGGGCGGTGACAATTTAAAAGCAGATGACAACTATCCTCTTTTAATGCTAGAATATTGTTTATTTTCAGTAACAATTTTAAGTAAAAAACATGGAAAATTAGTTTTTTCGCCTTTTTTAATACAAAAAAATGGTAGGGTAAACCATACAGTTGTTGGCCCCCCGACAGTGATTGGCCCTTGTATTTTAAAATAATTTTAATAAGTATCGCGTAAACATGTGTTAAGCGACGATTGCATTGGTATATAGTGTAAACTGTGCTTTACCAAGGTGCAAATTCCCGCCATAATCTATCACTTAGTGGTTTTCTAATGTTTGCGAATGAAACAGCGTGTTTTAGGAAGTGCCAATTTAAAGCAATTTATCTCAAAACAGGTAAGTACTGCACCACCTTAACTTATAGTTTACATACCAAATCATGAATGGTAATTGATGTAATCATTATAAACGTTTAAATAGTGTATATTTATGTAAATTTCTTGCTATTAGCGCCTCCAAAAACGTTTTTAACTTAAATTTTTATAGGGCCAATAACTGTCTATATGATTTTTTCCCGTCACATAGTTATTGGCCTTCTGGCCAATAACTGTAACTTTTGATTTGATAGTTTCTGTTAGTTGTTGGCCGCGGCCAATAACTATCAGTCTAGGACGGCCAATAACTGTCTATAAGAGATTTAATATTATTATGAACAAATTAAAGAAAATAAAAACAAAATAGGAAAAATAAAAAATTCCGAAAGACCTTCTTTTATATTATCGTCATCATCATGGAAACAATTTCAAGATGGAAAGGAGCAGAAAACGCAAAATGAGCTCGAGGAAAAAGAAAACAGAAAAAAGGAAAGACAACGAAAGAAAATTGAACGAGAAGAGGCTCTTCTTGAAAAAAAACAAAATGGAAGCAGAAAGAGAAGAAAGGAGCAAAAAAGATTAAGCTTGATAATAATAGTAAAACATCATTAACGGAAATACCAAAAGAAATTATGCAGCCAACAGAAGAAAACATTACATTCCACAAACGAAATTTGGACCATGATGAAGATTTCGGTGATGATTTTGCGTGTTTTAATGATGACATAACGTTACAAGAACAAGGACTTGTAAAATACCCTTTGGAATACCTGGAAGAACCTTCTGTAACATTGGATACTACTGAAGTACAAATACATCAAAGTAATAAAGAAAACGAAACAACTAAACAAGAAGATTTAAAAGAAACAAGACCTGACGACATCAAAATTAATATATCATAACATTACATACTGAAGTCATCGATAGAAAACGGAAGACTTCAGCGTGTAACAAGAAAACTCGAATTCGGAGAACGCTCGGAAGACCAAAATAAAAAAAAGATACAGATAGATTTTCAAGAAATTTATAAAGATGTAGATAGTGTAGATCAAAAAATTCAAGAAGATTGTATTTTTGTTCAGAATAATTTAAATAAGGGAATTTGTTTTTCTTGTACACAAAATATTACTTTTTTGATGTTAGGTGTAAGATGTCAAACATGTACCAGGTCTTATCACTTAATTTGTATTAAAAAACACAGCTTCCATAAATCAAATTCCAATATTTTTACATGTTTATCTTGTTTGAAACGTCGTTAAAGTTGTATTTTGCTTTATTTTGCTGGTTTTAAGCTAGGAACTATTGTCCTTAATAGCGGGCCAATAACTATATAAGTTAGAGGGCCAATAAGTGTAAGGAAACGGCCAATAACTATCATTTTGGGTATTTTTGCCATTTATTGCAGTTTTTTCTATAAATTGTATACTTATACCCGAAAACGCTTAATTGTTGTTAAGAAATCCTTTTGTTTTAGTATTTTTAGGAATAAAAATTTAAATACATCAATCAGATTTTTTTTTAATTAACACCAAACCGCGAATAATTCTTAAAGGGCCAATAACTGTATCGCTTACCCTAAATGTCACTATTTAAAATAAAATAAATAGTGATCAAGAAAAACCCAATTGCTGTCATAATGAATCCGAAACGTAACCTCTACAAAATGGCCCTTTAGGAAGAAATATTTAAAATCTTCGTTTTCGAGAAAAACGGAGTTCAGATTCGTAATCTACGCCCCAAAATATGTGATTTCTAAAAAATATTCAATTTTGTCGTAGTAAGCGTATAATAGATGTGTATTTATTACATACACTCCTTAATTAATGCCGTGCCCTAATTAATATGTCGCGCGCCATTGCCGGTACCTGTGCCCAGGGCCGGACCGTGACCTTTGGGGGCTCTGGGCTAACGATATCTGGGGGCCATACGAAATTATATAAATTAGGCATTTTCCTAAAAAATGTTTTAAGCGGGAAAATTTAACATTCGAAACTTTTTAATTTCAAACGAAAATACATTATAAACTTAGGTGAAAGTAGTTAAAATAAACAGGTACCTTCTTTATTTTTGGTGAACAAAAAATTAAACCCATTAATATTTAATCTAAACATAACTTAAACAAGACAGAGTTGAGAATTTTAATAAATGAACCTAACAACAACAATAAGAAATTTATAAAATAACTTTTCTACACTTTTGGGCTGCCAATTATTTTATTTGCTTATCACATTTCAAGTCTTTGGTGAGATTAGCATTGAAAGAAAGAAGTGATAAATAAATAAGTCTTGTATTTGTTTTCTATATAGGACAACAATAAAAGATTTTATTATTATTTTGATTGTATGAATATTTTTCTGTTTATCTTAACGGGAAACAAGGCCCGGAACCCGTAGATCCGGCCCTGCCTGTGCCATTGGTTCGCCATCACTATCGTAGAGCAGGGATTTTCCAGAAATGTTTTTGAGGTTAAAAATTGTAAAATGTTCTTAAATAATTCGCGACTGGGGAAAAGTTTCAGGATTTATAAGTTAAGCTCGAGGAAGATGCGATAAGAACATTTCGCACCTAATAAAATATTACACCAAATTTTAACATTTTTATAATGTATGAAAAACATTTAAAATAATATTCATAAATAAGAACAAAATTACGTGAGTTATTTCCTTTGCAACTAAAAATATACCTTTTTTGCCTTGGCAAATAACTTAATTCTGTCATTCCCTGTTATTATTTTTGACATTAAAAAATTTTCAGTGTAATTTGGCCGCCGTGAGTTTAAGAGAATGAATAATTCCGGATTTTTTTTTGTTGTCATGGTAATGATTCAAAATGAACTTTCCTTTGCTTAGAAAAAGTGGATGTGAAGTTTTCTATATAGTTTAGGCACCGAATAACAATGACGGATTTTCATTTAAAATTTAAATTGACTTCACAGCCAGTTAAACAGAAAGTTGTTTAGAAGATGAGAATTGGCTAAAAGATGATAATTTATAAACTTTTTAACTACTAAAATTTTTAAATTTTTACTTCTAGAATTACGGAAAATAATTCTGGTTCCATCTATAACTAAATTAAAGATTTTATTAACCTAAAATTGCAATTTTTTATCTTAGTAGTTATAATTACATTTTGTCTAAATTCCCTCCGTGGTTGAGACCTATTTAATCCCTTCTTCTGCATCTGGTTATCCAGGTAATGATAATAAAAAATGTATTATCTACCCAAGGTTTTGGCACAGTCATGTAATAATTCACAACCGGTAAATGGAATAATATTAACTAAACAATTAGTATTCTTTTATCCTCTATAAGTCTACATCATAATTATACTTTATTGCATAAAATAATAAGAGTAAATTATAAAAATATATCATATCAAAATTATTAAAATAAATTTAAAGGTTTTAATTTATTCTATATGTTACGTTCAAGAGTGCGAAAACAAAGAATCCGAGTACCATGATGAAGGAAATAACCATTCAGTTTTCAATTCTTGTGCCATTAGTATGTCAAGTTCTTGGTGCCGACCAACCGAATATAATATTTATTGTAGCAGATGATTTGGTAAGTATAAATAATAAAGTAGTAGAGTTTAGTGTCCATATCAGTAAAATAAAAAAGTTTTTAGCGGCAGGCGGACAAAGTAGTGCATCTATCTTTTGCATTTTAGTACACAGGGACACCAAAGGTAATGGGTTCCCTGGGCACAGGTAGACAATAACAATCTGTTTCGTCCTTGTTAGGACTCATCAAAAACTCGGCAACCGTTGACTGCTAAAACCCGAATTTTGCTTCGTATTAATAATACTCGCCGTTCAATATGAAACAGGTTTTTACCAAATTGTTTTTGTAATTTGAGAGAAGTTTGCCTTTGAAGTATCGTTTAGCGGGATTTTATTGGTTGGCAAAAACTGGCTAATTTTGAATTAATTTTGCTAAGAATAAAATTACTTTAATGAATAAAACAGGAGTAAATACTTCTTTTTAATAAGATTCTGTGGTTTATATTAATTTTTGAAAATTGAATTTTTTTAAACTTGATAAAAGTATGTAAATAGCTTTACCTACACAAGATCTAGGATAAAACATTTAAATCACAAATATTATTTTTTCTACAAGCGCGCGCCGATTTACCGTTTTCCCACACTCGTTTTGGTTCTGAAAGACCCATTTTCCCGCACACCATATCGCAAAAATAAAATTACCTTTTTGAAGACCATTAAAAAGTGCTGTAAGAAAGTGTTCTTGAGTTTTTAAATATTCAGTATTTTGTCGTAAAAAAATAAACATAAAAATTGATTTTTTCAGTTTTTTTTCGAATATCTCCTTTTAACAAATTATTCAGCTTTAAAATATTTAATTCGTTTAACCAATTTTCTCTCCCAATCCCAATCTCTTATAAACTGCTGGACAATTGCTTTCGAGCAAGAGAAATTTCGCCTAAATTTAACAGTTAATATTGTGTGAACCAGATATGATATCGACCTACGGTTTTGAATAGTTGATAGATTCATCCCTTGGAAAACAATCCTCTATGTGGGATTTTCTTTAACTGTCAGAAAATTTTATATACAGGGTGTTAAAGAAGACGATGATTTTTGCTCCAATTTTAATGGCGTGTAACTTTCACAATAATATTTTTAAATGGTATCACTCTCCGTCAATTGAATCACTGGTTCATAGCAAAGAAAGTGATTTGTCAAATTTTTGATATCTACTATATTTTAAGAAATACCGTTTTTTTTTGGAAAACCTTGCTTTCTTTCAACTCATTATTAGCTAGATCTCACTGTGGGTTGTATCGTGCAAACTTTGCCAGTGATTATTATACCTTATGATTATGTTCAGTAACAATAGTTGTACCTAAATGTTATGATGTACAGTGGCGTACTTATAAACACCTATAAATATGTCTATGGTTTATGAGTATCTCACAATTTTTCACGATTGTTTTATATTGGAAAGTACTCACCCCTAGATTAGGTCAATTTTTTCTTATTTTTTAGTTTTTCATATCGCACTATAGATATACATATTTAATTTAATTTTTGGAAAAAATGTATTTATTAATTTCTAATTTTCTAACAGTATACTCATAAACCATAGCCATATAGGTGTTTATAAGTACGCCACTGTACTTCATAACATTTAGGTACAACTATTGTTACTGAACATAATTAAGCTTTTCATAAGGTATAATAATCACTGGCAAAGTTTGCACGATACAACGCACAGTGAGATCTAGCTACCAATAAAATAAAGCAAGATTTTTCAAAAAAATTGGTATTTCTTAAAATATAGCAGATATCAAAAATTTGACAAATTACTTTCTTTGCTATGAACCAGTGATTCAATTGACGTAGAGTGATAAAATTCAAAAATATTATTGTGAAAGTTACACGCCATTAAAATTGGAGCAAACATCATCGTCTTCTTTAACACCCTGTATATAAAATTTTCTGCCAGTTAAAGAAAATCCAACATAGAGGATTGTTTTCCAAGGGATGAATCTATCAACTATTCAAAACCGTAGGTCAATATCATATCTGGTTCATAAAATATTAAGTGTTAAATTTAGGCGAAATTTTTCTTGCTCGAAAGCAATTGTCCAGCAGTTTAGTTGCCGACATAGCAATCTTAATGCATTAAATTTGTTACACCCTGTATATAAGTAACTATTGAACATATGCCTCAATCATACACTGTATCCCATGCTATGTTTGATGCTGAACATTGAAATATGGTTTATTAATAAAATTAGAAAAAGAATAAACGAAATAAATTTAAATTATTTAAAGATACCGTTAAAATATTTTCAATTGAATGTCTAAGAAAAATCTGAGCTTTTTTATTCATCACAAAACATATTAGACGCATGTTTTAGTTTAACACGCGCAATTTTTTAGCTTAGAGAACACCTTACAAATCAAACAACAATAATACCAGTTACACATCCTTGTGATAATTTTTTTTATTTATCTCTCTGGTAACAATAAGTTGATCTAAATATAACCGTCGCGGAAGGAAAAGTCAATGTTATTTGTGTTTTCGTGTAAAATAGCAAAAAATGTAATGGCTCATGGCCATGGCTGCCCTGGATTTTCCATCGCATGTCTTTCAATGGTAATTAGGGATTGAAAAATAAACGAAAACAATTATTACTTACATCGACATGCATTACATGGAAGAAAATTTTTATATCCTTGACCAAATAAAGAAGTCATCGTCGAATCATCGTTGTTTTGTGAAATGTTTTGGAATAAAAAAAAGTTGTCCGATCACCGCTCAAACAGACACAAGAACTAACTGCGATAAATCTAAGGTAAAATTAACAAAGACCACATAAGGGTCAAACGCATGAATCATCAGGTATAGTTTATTTCTGTTTACTCGATACTGGAACCGTCAATGGAATTCACTAGAACAAACAGTTTTGCCTCAATTAAATAAAATGAAGAAAAAAAAACAAAAACCTGGAGTCCACGAACTTCTAGAAGTTAATTTTCACCCAAAAAGCGTTCTTTCTTACAGCACAGTTACTCATGGTTATTTCTAATACAACGCGACAAGACAGGTAAATGACAATAATGACAGAAGCATGTTATGTTAAAAAATAAAAGGGACAAATCTGTCCGACGTACTTTAAAAAAAAACGTACTAATATTTGCATTTATTTTTTTTTGTCAACTAACACAAACTATTTAATCGAAGAGAATAAGGCTAATATCGCCTTAACCAGAACTCAGGATCCAGTAAAACCAAACTGTCATCCTCCCAGGTGTCGAATAAATCACCGACATCACCGGGCTAAGGAGTCTGGAGGACCAATTATGGACTATGGAAAGACAGTGAACGCTTTAGTGTTTGGGGAACGGTATAAACCCATAACCCTCCTACCCGGTTGTTAGGCCGCGGTGCACTGAGGAATAGACGAAGGGGTCCACAGCGTGGAAACCCCGGACGCTCTTGACATTGAAAATACAGGGCCCCCTTGTTGGTGGGAGGTATTCCTCCCATCTCCGATGGGGTAGTCTGCCTCGTATAAGGTTTTTTACGCCTTGAGGTGGACATTGGTTAAAGTGCCTGTGTCATGTCATGACTGTCAGTTAATATCATAGTTGTTGATCAGACATTTGCGCCGTTCTCGGGCGACTCATCTGTGGCTTTGCCTGGCAATGTGACGCGTACGATGTCCAATATCATAACACAAACTAGGTACAAACAAGTAAATAATAAAACAAATTAATATAACTATTGAACACTTGAAAATAATAAAGCAAAAACTTCATTGAATACTGTAAATATCGAATAAAATTGCATGTCTATATTATATTAAATGGAGACAAATCATTTTCAAAAGAAAGTTTGCGCCTTCTGCCTATCTGAGGTTAATTTAAAACCTTTTTAATGTCCGATGCGTCTTCTTTTTCGGACCACACAAATATGCTTTAATATTTTTTGGCAGCTATATTAGCACTTAATGTCCATTCTACTACCTCAGGTAAACAAAACTCTAAGACTCTAAGGTCTTCTGAGTGTACTGTTTAAGCCGCTTGGAGCCATCTTTTCATTGGTACACTTTCGGCATATTTTGCTAAGCACTATTACTATAACCTAACGCCATACAAAATAATATAACCTAATGGGTCCAAAAACATTACTATCAAGTCGGACTATCGCGAATAGACTGAATGGATGGATGCAAAACGCGACGAGCTTGCTGCATTTCGAGTTTTAATTCATCGTTTTAACTCGTCGTTTTAACTCGTCGTTTTAACTCGTCGTTTTAACTCGTCGTTTTAACTCGTCGTTTTAACTCGTCGTTTTAACTCGTCGTTTTAACTCGTCGTTTTAACTCGTCGTTTTATTTAACTTGTCGGTTAATTTCACCCACGCCGTCAACTACACCCCAAATATAAGAAAATTATGCGTAGTTTTGGACATTTTCTTTTTACTCAAAAAAAACTATTTTTTTTTAAATTTTCTTTACATTGAGAGATGATAACTTATATAATAGAATAGAAATAATATACGGGAACTAGATAGCTATCACTTGACAGATCAAAGTTTGACCACCTTGGTTTTATGGCTTAATACGGTGGAATAAGGAGTATATAGTTTTTCACGTTATTTATATCCGAAAAAACTTACCCCACAATATTTTATTTAGTGTACTAGGTTATTGATAGAAATTTTTTTTTTAAAAATCTTTAAAAAAATTAGGGACAAACTTATAACCGAAAATATCTTTTTTTGTAATTTTGGTCAAGTTGACCCCACCGATCAACTTCCCCCCATTTTACGGTAATACATTTTTTAATTTACAGGGTTGGAATGACGTCGGGTTTCACGGGAGCAACCAGATTCCTACCCCGAACATCGATGCCCTGGCATACAATGGGATCATTTTGAACAGCCATTATGCTCAGTCGCACAGCACACCCACCAGAGCTGCTCTACTTACTGGAAAGTTCCCTATGCGTTTAGGTAAGTACCAATTTACCTTTAAACATGTACCAAAGGCGCCGCATTAAAATATGTCGGGAGTGGGTCAAGGTCACATATTTTTTCAACTTATATTGAGACATCATTAGACTGAAAGTTCGTTGGTTACACATTTATTTCGATTTATTAGACACGCCACTGAACAAGGGGTAAATTAGGCAATCCAACGATGTCTCAGAATGGCGGCTGGATGGCAAAAACTGATTTGTAATTGGTACACGTGACCCTAAAAATAATATTGCTGGTGGCATTTAACTGGTGACTCAATGTTTTTTGCCATCCAACCGCCATATTGAATCACGTGGTTTGGATTCCCTAATTATAGGTATAGTATATTTCACGTAAACTTCTAATGGCCGCCGATGACACACGTCATTGCTAGTAACATTCATTTTATAGATCTTAAAGTTTGACCAGGGCCGGACTTCAATTTTTATTAAAAATTAAGTGTGAAAACAAAATAATTTATTTGTAGTTTTAATTAGACGATTCCTAACAAGAATTACGTAAGCAAAATTTGTGATATTTCAAAAAACACTAAAGGGAATTGGGAATAGGATAGAATATCAGAAAAACATTTTTTATTCATAATAGTGTAATGTACACATTTTGTTGACAATATAAAATATAGGTACAGCTGGTAGTCGTGGGTCCAGTATTTTGGATAATTCACTACGGAGTGTCATTGCGTTATATCGCAAATACGGTAACATTTATACAAAATTACTTTTTTAATTTTTACTTTAGACCGTGCAGTGTTAAGTCGAAAAAATGTATACAGTTATACAGGGTCCTGCGCCTCACCTCCGGTCTTCTGTAGCTCACTTATTAATTAAGTTAGGATTTTGATATTTTGCAGACTTTACCTGTATCCTAGGGCGCATTTCAGGAAAATATTTTTGTTCATACAGGGTGTTCCAAAAGAGTGTGACGTCATACGGATATGTTTTTTTAGATTACATGCCATATATTTTCTTACTTATTTGGATGCATCTTATAGTTGCCTACATACCCCTAAAATTTTAATGAAATCGGTTCAGTATTATAGGCGAAAAAAATAAAAACTAAAAAAAATCAGTTTTGCACCACTGGTTTTAAAAATTAATAAAAAATTAAAATAATGCCTCGTTATTAAAATTCTACAAAGGTACTTAATAAATAAGGTCCTAAAGTCTCGTTAACCCAGTTTGATTAATACGAATTGTACAGGGTGTCCAAAATTTAGTGTCAAACTTTGCAAACTTTAAAGCAATTTATTTTTCTTATTTCAAATTGGAACCCCTGTATGTTATTATGCATTCGATGCAGAATTATAATTCAAACATTTGTTCTAATTACAACCCTATCGCAATTTCTAACGCATTAAGACTTATTTGCAGAAAACTCGTTTTATCAACCTTTCCACCAGTCATTATTATATAATAAATATCAAAGTTGGCTTTGAAAAACAATTTATTGGTATTAAAGTTTATTAAAGTGACAAAAGCCCATTTTGCCTTTAGTTATTTTATAATTTCAATTAATTATTTAAGCTATATTATTTTTTGTAATGGAATACAACCAAGAAAAGCTCGTAGACATGATTTTCATATTAGGAGCATGCTAAAAGAATTTTTATTTGTCCTTTAGTAAACTTTAAAACTTAAAAACACCTTGAATGACCAGGCTCGCTATACTGGGGGTCGCTTACGTGTTATGACTTTCTGATGAGTTCTAACAAGAACGAAACAGCCTGTCATTGTCTACCTGTGCCCCAGGGATTCCATTACCTTTGGAGTCCCTGTGTACTTTAATGCAAAAGATAGACGCACTACTCTGTCCGCTTGCCGCTAAGCTTCTTTTGTTTATATATTTTAACGGACACTAAATTCTACTATTTTATTATTTTAAATTTTTATTAATTTTTAAAACCAGTGGTGCAAAACTGATTTTTTTTAGTTTTTATTTTTTTTCGCCTATAATACTGAGTCGATTTCATTAAAATTACAGGGGTATGAAGGCAACTATAAGGGGCATCCAAATAAGTAAAAATATAGATAGCATGTAATCTAAAAAAACATATCCTTATGACGTCACACTTTTTTGAAACACCCTGTATAAACAAAAATATTTTCCTGAAATGCGCCCTAGGATACAGGTAAAGTCTGCAAAATATCAAAATCCTAACTTAAGAGCGTTTTCACACGGCACCATATATCGCGCGCGATAAATGGTCGCAATATTGCTTTACACCAAATTATGTGTTCTCTAATATCGCTTGTGTGTGAAAATGTCTCATTAGAAAACACATAATTTGGTGTAAAAGCAATATTGCGACCATTTGTCGCGCGCGATATATGGTGTCGTGTGAAAACGCTCTAATTGATAAGTGAGCTACAGAAGACGGGAGGTGAGGCGCAGGACCCTGTATATTATATTTATAATAGGTCTAATTTTCCGTTCGTTCATAATAAAACAACAAAGTTTTGTAACATAATTGAATTAGGTACGTGTTTCTCTTAACAATAAAAAAAAATAAGTACCAAATAGAAGATATTTTGTCCATTCGTCTGCGGAATAGATATCTTAGCATGCTAATAAACCAAACCAAGATTAATTATAACAGCCCGCAATATAAAATTAGTTTAGATTCCTAATATATGGAGCAAAATATATTCCTGCAACATTTTTCAATTTTGGCAGGTCGTTTTGTTTATCAACCATCCGAGATAAATAATAAGTCTTAAAAATAATAGAGGTCCAAGAATGGATTCTCTGGCTTGACTTCATTCTATCAATATTGACAATCTGGCATCAAGGTATGACTAAGGCCATAATGCTCGAGTTTCTCTATGCATTAACAGAGTATTGGCGATGAAATCGAACGCCTCGCTTAGATCCATAAAGAGTCCGAAATATTTTTTATTTGAATCTAAATTATGAAAAATGTTCTTAAGAAACTGCAGAACTAACAAGACCGTATTTTTTCTGATAGTTCGTGATAGTTAATTATACAGGGTGACGCCTAAGTTGATACTTCTTTTTTAGCTGTGTATAGAAGGCATTAACATAAACAACTTTTTCAAATACATTTTTTCAAAAAACCTAAAAATAGCCGAGTTACAGAAGTAAAAAATCCAAGTGCGGGCCTGGTAATCAAAACGTAGCCGTTTACTTTATATTGTTTTTCTCCATTTTTTGTATTGTTAGTCATGCATTTTACAGATCGGTCGTCAGTTATTTATTTAGGCAATTCGCTGCGCGGTGTGGTTTTCTGAAGCAAGTTAATTGGTGAAAATGATAAAATTTTAAAACAATGAACTAATTATGGTGCGTATTTATTGTGAGTGTCGTAAAAGTGCGGATGTTTCTTCTCTACACCCAGAAGTTTTCTTAATGTTATTTAATTTAGTTAATTTTGGGTTTTTTGAAAAAAGGTATTTGAAAATGTTGTTTATTTTAATGCCTTCTATACGCAGCTAAAAAAAAGTATCAACTTAGGAATCACCCTGTATATTTGCTCGAATTCGACCTTCTCGAGAATTTTTGAAATTGAACTTAACCAATATATTGGACGGTTATTTTTGAAACGACATATTATCATCCTTTTTGTGTAAAGGAATCGCTGTAGCTGTTTTAAATGTACATTTGTACTATAAAATTGGTAACAAACTTTAGAAAATTTGTTGAAATTCCGTCTGTTCTAATACCATTTGATTATTTTAAAGATAAAACAGCAGCTTTGCCAGATGACAATCTAACAATGTAGCTACAGTTATAATATAGCGCACAAATTAAACACATAGCTGCACCTATCCCAGGAATACTGCAATCATGGGCGCCGGAAGGGTCCAATATAGGGGGGGGGAGCAAGTAAAGATAAATTGAAACTTTCATATTTTTATTGTCAAAAATACATATATACGGTTGACTTTAACATTAACTTAACTCTAAAGTAACATTGCAAATATACACCCTATTATAATTAACACTTTTTTATGTATATTTTCTAATGGGAGAAAAGTAATAGAAGATTTCTCCTTTTTTGTGCAAATCGGGGCAAGGGCCTGTCGACATATTAAGCACCGGTTCCCGCAGATCACCGAAGTTAAGCTGTGTCGAGCTCGGTTAATACTTGGGCGGGTGACCGCTTGGGAACACGGCGTGCTCTTGCCTCAGGGAAGAGTGTAATATGATTGGACACTTAGCCATCCTATTCACGCCGGACAGGCCGGATGAGATCGGATATTTCGTAGGATGAAGATGCAGTTTCACACTCCCCAGTCGGTAGATCACATTTGTGGTCGATGACCGGTTCAAGATGGCCTACGTAGTCGGCGAACCGTAAAAAAAAAATTGTGCAAATCGATTTATTGCTTTTTTAATAATAATGTGCCCTGCTGCCCCCCCCCCCCCCCCTTCTTTCTGGCGCCCATGACTGCAATGCGCCTAGCCAGTATAAATAGAGCTGTAGTGACTGTACTTATTTAGTATTAAGCTGAAGATGACTGGATATATTTACCAGTTGAAACGTTGTGATTTTAAAACAAACAATGCAAGTTCAAAACTCTTCTATCATTCATCTTATAGTATAGGATAAAGTATATTTTTTGTGTCAATATTTGTCTTATAGTTAGAATTTAAAAATATTTATAAGAATAGCACAACCTTTATAAATGTGGTACCTATTGAATAAATACAACAATCCTCCTAAATTTGGTTTATTATTATACAGGATCTACATGACGAATTTGGGTTTTTATTAAAAATTATGCTGTCAGCTTTTGATGTATTCACAATTTTTTTTTTCATTTTTTATAAGAATATAAATTAGAGATAATTAAAATACTACTTAATTTAATTTTTTTATTATAAAAATAGCTTTCCTCCAAGCGGTAACAAATATGTAATAAATAAATGAGAAAGAAATATTTTTATCATTTTGGTATTTTCCACCCACAGTTTACACGCAGTGGCGAGGCTAGAAGTCATGAAACCCCAGGCAAAAGTTTCAAAATATGTAAATCTATGTAAATAAATACACATTTTTCTTCTATGCTTATGTCGGGTTACCACAAGATTTTTACCAGCAAGTTTAACTGTGACATACATGACATTGGCAGAAATAATTTTCTCACAATCATACTGGTCCGGTTACCTTAATATTTTACTACTCAGGCACCTTTAATAGTGAGTACATAATGCTTGCCAATGTCATTTATGTCACAGTCAAACTTACTGGTTAGTTAATTCTGGATAAAAATCTTTGTGCATCCCAACATTAATCTCCATATATTCCTATTAAATTTAAAATGGAAACCCTTTATTTTGATTTGATAATTAAATTCTGTAGAAAATGCCCTTCTCAATAACATAATATCACACTATATCATTTGTTTTAAAAATGTCGGCCTAGATCAATTTTCCTTTGTTTTCTAAAATGTCCATTATTTTTATAAAAGAAGATTAGGAGTAGGCCATGAAAATGTTAAAATAGGTCATTTCAACCTGCTTTATAATATAAAATTGACTTCGTTGAATAAAATGTATCCGTTGGAGCTATTTTATTTACAACCTATTTGTTCAAATGGCAACCCATCTTTGTTTTATTATAATAAAATTCTTTATTTAATTTTTTCTTTCTTATGGTGTATCACAAGTTAATAACTATTTATTAGGTAATAATATAAATTAACGAGAAATATTATAAATGTAATTTCTAGATCCGTATAACGATGAGACGTTATATCAAGTATGCCGTGGAAAACAGTTCATTCATTTCAATCTTCGTATTTTTATTTAATACCTTTTAACATTTTGGTTATATTAAAAACATTGCAGATTCTTGAACCGAATCCTGTCCATGTTTATTGACGAGTTATTAAATTTGTACTCTACAGATATTGGAGAATATGAGAAAGTTATTTTGTGTTAAAAAAACTTAAGTCTTTTTTTATGATTTTCATTGGCTTATATCTTTCGCCTCGATTTTTTTTCTGCATGAAAATAATTTTCTCACATCCACATCGATACCATCTTTCTATTGGTAAAAACATAAATTTAAATTGTTTCTTCGTTTTTTTGTAATTCGGTTTAAAAAAAACGCAATTTAACATAAGAAATTTCATTGCGTTCGGATCCACTTAAAGAGACATAATATAGTGTGGAATTTTTAACTAAAATAAATTTAGTATAAGAAAGCCTCTTTATTAGTTTAAAAAATACTGAACTACGTTGCGTTTATTTTTAATATGGCATACTTTTTCCTGTCTTCATGAAATTTAACCCTCTTTTTCGGATATAAACCGCCAACTTTTTTTTTTCATTTAGATATAAAAACGAATTTCACAATAATTAAGTGGCGCGACGTCAGTGGAGATTTTGAAGATAATCGAGCATCGTCTGTATTTTTAATGGAAAAAAAGAAATTAACAAGAATAATAATATAATTTAATAGTACATTATAATATTAGGAGAATAAGAGTTACTTTATGCGCTGAGCTTGGAAAGCATATAAACAGGGCCGTTCCGACCCGAGGTGCAGGGGGTGTGGGGCACCCGGGCGGCAAGTCGAGGGGGCGGTGCCAGCTGTCCTATAAAAAGGAAAAAATTAATTTATTTATAAATTAACATGAAGGTATATTAATAGAGGATTTTAGTCCTATTTTTGGATGTACTTTATCCCCTTAAAATATTGTCACCTAATTTAGGGACACCCTGTATAAACAAACTAGAATCTGTACAAAATAAATTCTAAAACATATTGCTTTTACAGTGGAAATTTCGAAAATAAACTTTAAAATAATTGCTTCATCCGACCAAAGAAAAATTACTGATATGACATTTCTTCACAAAATAATAAATTCCGGTCTGAATGATCCGGAACTTCTATCAGAAATAAACTTCAATATTTCTTGTAGAGAACTGAAAAATCCAGCTTTATTTAATTTACCTTATATAAGAACTAACCTAGGTAAACACACCATTAGTTAGACTTCAGCACACTTTTAATATGTACAGTAACTTGTTTGATATATTTCATACCACTACTTCTACCTTTAAAAAAAGTGTAAAAATACATTTTATACAATTAGCTTTTGAATAATTGTCACGATGATGTATAATCAATTTTAATTTTCAAATTTTAATTTGAGTAAAGCCACATAAGCTGTATCATACAATTGTAATATAGTAGATGTTTCTTTGGAACACCTAGTTCTGTTCGCATCCTAAATGTGTAAATAAATAAATTATGTGGGCTTCTAAGACAATGTATATTTTATGAACGACATCATTTTTTACTTCTGCTAAAATATCCTGTCAGTTACAATGTTATGTATATTTTAATAGGAATGCAGGGCCCCAGTATTTTGGCAGCGGAGAAAAAGGCTTTGCCAGAACAAAAACTGCTCCCAGAATATTTAAAGGTAAGACTTTGTAATTTTTCTGTACCAGTTGTCACAGTGCTATACAAGTATATTGTGCTCTTAGAATAAATGATAACTTCACAGCACTTCCGTTTATTCTTACGATTACGTAGTTTTTAAGCACTTCCGGTTAAACCGGAAGAAATTAAACTTTTATTTTTAAATGAAACATTCATTATAAGTGTAAACTATTATTATCTCAGTTTTAAGCAACATTTACAAGCGAATAAAAAATAGAGGAATCAATGTCACTCAGAAGATCAAAGTTCCATAAGATTAGCGCGATACCAAAATTATGTAATTTTATGGCCATTTTAGGGCTTAGTCACAACCCAGGAAGCCCCCCTGTTTTAAACCACCCCGTTTATGACTACTCAAGGTTTAACTTATCCTGTTTAAAAAACGTTGTTTTAAACCATACAATATAATGACTAGAGTTGGTTCTTTTTAACTTTAAATGGCGAATAGGTAAAGCGCCGACCTACGACGAGGAAAAGGGTGAATACACAACTCGACTGAAATATGAGGCGAAGGTGATTGGGAAAAACGTTTCGCCCGCGGGCTGGTTGACGAATTGTTAATCCGTATTTCGACCAAACGCGGGGCAAAAGTTGGCCGTATTCGCACAAAGTATTACAATCTTTGCGAATTAAAATATACTGACTTAAAAATATATTAACACATGTCAGCAGGCTTAAATATAATATTGAAATAGAGACCTAGAATTTGCTTACATAATATTTCTTTATGATTTACTAATATTTATGTTTGGAGGATCCACAAACTTGACGAATGACCACCATGTTTTTTTTAGGAAACGCATAAATATAAAATCTTTAATAGCTTCACCACAACCATTACTTCGGGAGGTATTTATGTTAAAACTTTCAGTACAATACAATTGCTGTGGTCGGCCGCCACATTTGTTTTTCTTACACTTCATCTATCTAATGTCACTTTTGTGACAGTGGCGGCTCGCGGTTTTAAAAAATGGTGAAGAGCTAGGTATAGTGCGGGTACTTAAACAAACATTGACTTAAAACACGTATAATAAAACGTCTCTCTTAACCTTATCTGTCGAACAACTGAATAGAGTTTCCAACAAATTACAAACTATGTCACTAATTGGGTTCATTTTAAAAACACACAACTAAGTAGCAGTAGAGTTTTGGACTTACATTGTCTTTATTTGTTTAGAATCACTACGTTTCAACTAGTAAGCATCTCCAGTCGTCTTCAGGTGAATACTGAGCAGTAGTGATTTTAAACAAATAAAGACAATGCAAGTCCAAAACTCTACTGCAGTTCAAGAAACGTCATTGTCTCCAACCTTTAAACAGACACACAACTAAGTAGGTACGTACACTACTGAATTAACAGAAAAATAAAAACAAAACTTTCTAATCACACAGTATATCACGTAAACACGATATCTATAACCGTTAGTTTCGCGAAGCCTCAAAATAAATACCTTAAGGTTACGCGAACCAATGCTAAAACAATGGTGCATACTACTAATCTATTTTTAAATTGCCCTTCATCATAATGCAAATTGTTACATGCTGTTTGCGTGACTGACGTCACGTAACCATAGCAACGATGAATATTAAAGTTATATTGCGCGTTGGGTCTTTACTTGCTTTGAGCTAACGGACACGGTCGACTGGGGCGCGCCAAAATGCACGAGTGTTTATAATTATTGTTCATCGGAGTTAACCGTGGCCCTATTATGCGTAGCTACATTCGAATTAAATTAATATTATTACTTTAGACATAATTATTTTTTAAGGGCTAAAATGGTAGCTGTACATTAATATTTAATATTGTCAAAAAACTTTTCTCCTGGTTTTATTTTTTTTTGGTGCTCACCTGCCGAGCCGATACTGTCTTGGGATGAAGAAATGAAGATACTTTGCCGACAACTCATTTTGTAAAATTGGTTCGTCAATTCCACATAATAAATACACATTATTGTACAGTTTCGGCCATTAAATCTTGAGCAAATTTTTTTTTACTTACATCTCATTTAACTATAATAAAACAAAGCTGTAATACCTGTTGAACAAATTACTTATTTAAAATGTCATCATAGAAAAAACAATAAAAAAATGTCAGAGTTTTAGTTTTCGAAAAATGCCAAACTTAACAACCCAGCAGAAAGTTTTATGAATGCATTACGTTGAGCAGGAATGTTGGTCTGAAAAGATGTTTTAGAAAGGCTTAACATCCCAAAAAGCACGATTCATTTTATTAAAACAAAGTGGCAAGAAAGGCATTCCTTGGAAGAAAGACCTGGAAGTGATCATCTCAAACAATCCAAATTAAATCCATTGTAAGAGCTAAAATGAAGATACATCTCCCGGGATCTGTGAGAACAGCTTGACGAAGAGTTAGACAAATATCTGAATTGCGGTGTGTTTCAGCAGCTAAAAAGCCGTTTTAAACTAATAAAAATAAAGAACAACGGTTTTTTTGCTATAAAGGAAGACTAGGCCTCCAAGAACTCGATAGAAGAAAGATTTACCCAAGAGGATCGAAATAGTGGTTGATTTTCTGTAAACATCTGGGAATGGATGAGTGCTTAGAGAGTTGGTGTGTGTCATTTTATTGAAGAACGATTTAATACAGAGGTATACAAATATTTGACAAAATAACATTTTACCTTCTGTAGGAATTGGAACGATTTCCGGAAAAGGATTTCATTTATCAGCAAGATAACTGTCACACAGCCCGACAAGCAAGGGAATGAATGGAATAGGAACAAATTACAATTTTACCATGACTTTACGTAGTCCGCATTTAAATGTAATGGAAAATGTTTGGGGTGTTTTAGTCAAAAAAAATTAATGGTGAGAATAATGTTATTCCACAAACTGTCGATGATTTAAAAAATAAAATTTCATAATCGTGGAATGAGGTAAATCTGGACTTTGCAAACGCTTTGGTAACTTTAATGCAAAGAAGAATAAACTCTGTCTTGGACAAAGAGGGGGCCGCGTTAAAATATTATTGCTTTTTTCGATATAATAGAAAAGTTCTGCTACATCTTGTTAATTTCTACTGAATAAAGGAAAATAAACAATTTAACAAAAAATAGAAAATAGGCAAAATCCGACAGTTTTTCTGCCCAAAATTTAATGGCGTAACGGTACATACACCCACCCTTAGAAGTATATATCGCACATCTATATGCCCTACATAGAGATGCGCGAAAACCATAAGGTTACCTTTACTTGCGCGCAGTTACGTAAATATACAATAAATATTAGGTTAGAATTGTATATATCTTGTTTATGTTATGCGGAATACTTTGGTAATGCCTGGGTAATGCCACTGAATGGGCTAAAAGAAAAGGAACCAACTCAATCACCATCGCAATCTTATGTTACTTTGATCGTCGGAGTGATATTAATTCCTTCACTAATTAGTAGCGGTGCCAAAGAGGGGCCAGGGTGGGCACTAGCCTGCCCTAAAAAGATGGATGCTTACCCGAAATCAAGAGATAAGGTCAACGCTGGAGTTTAGCGGGATACATTTTTTAGCAGTATTAACTTTTGATTAAAAAGAAGTGCCGGGGGAGGTTACCACGGTAAGGGACTTTTGTTTTAGAAGTCACTGTTCATTTCGGCAGTCCTTACCCTAAAATCATTAGATCCGCGTGTGCCATTACGAATTTCCTGGCGCCGCCGCTGCTACTAATAAATATTATAGATTAGAAAGAAACTGCGTTTTCCTTTCTCTTTTAAACTCATAATATTGTTGTTGATTTCCACCAAATAGCAAGTGCCCTTTTATTTTAATAATTAATCACTACTCAAATCAGTGTAAGTTTGTTGTATTTAACATGAATAACTCTCACCAGCAAACTTTTTGTTTGACTTTCGTATTGTTTGGTCATAAATTAATCTTGATTATATCAAATGTTTGTTTTATAATCCTGGTTAAACACGGTAAGTAATACTAGTCAAATAAAGGGGTCGTTAAATAATGCCGTTCCTGTTTTATAAACCACGGAATGAAAAATGGAAATATTTATTTAAAATACAAATATCTAAAGAGTGTTGGGCATATCTGAATTAAAAATAATGGAAAATCCGATTATACTAATAAATCGGCGTCATTCGAGGTTGCCAGTAGCGAATCCAGGATTTTGGTCTAGGGGGGGGGCAAGGTGATAAAAATTGTATTGTCATGCTGTCTCCAACTTTTACTAGAGTAAACTAATGGGGTTTTCATCTACTATCATAAATTTATTTATCAGGTGGTTACTCTGGTGGGTCTGGGACAGGGGTGGCAGTTTTCGTAGAGATAGTGCTTGTTCGAATTTCATAGAGTACACTCGATTCTGTTATCCGTGCTCAAAAGGGATTTCTAACGCGGAGAAATAGTGCTTGCTCGAACTTCATAGAGCACACTCGATTCTGATATCCGTGCCCAAAAAAGGAGTTTCTAACGCGGACAAATAGTGCTTGCTCGAATTGCATAGATTTCATAAGTAATTTCTTTTTTGACATTCGCTCCCAGAAAGAAGTATTTTAACGTGATGAAACTATAAAATCCCAAGGAAATGTCTATAGTGCAATTCTGACTATTCCAACCTCTTGTTAATGTACTTTGTTATTTACCGAAAAAAATAGATGTTTTTCACAGTACCTACCGTCTACTATCTTAATGAACTAAAATATTTAAACCATCGACAAATCCTTTGGACGTGACAGTCTTCCTCCAATGAGCGGAAAAGGCATAGGAAATCATTCCAAAAGATTCTGCCATTCGCTCTTATTGAGCCTCTGCTCATCTTGCACTTGGCGAGCCGGATTTTAATTATACCTGGCTCCGCTCAGAGATCTTTATTATGTCTACCATCTGGGTACCATCTATGTTTCAAAGCAATTTTTAAATGTCCGGTTTGTAACATTTTTGCATTATCTTGATTTATCGTACTATTGGACCACCCTGTATGTCGGTTTTTGGGTTGAACAAATATTGTGAAAAAAATTAGTTCACAGACCAATAATATTTTCTCTTACAGATTTTTGAATCCAATTATTAGGATAAAAATAGTTTTTCCTTTCCTTTGTCCTTTCCATCTCTAGGTGCGTTTTGCCACATAGTGACTCATCAGTAGAGCTAGGAATGACGAATAAAGGGAAATGATCTACTGTTGAATAGTTTCTACAGTATCGATACAGTAAGGTTACTTTATCAATTATTAGGATATATTATCACATAGCCCTGTATTCTTCCTACTTTTTCACGTTTGAATAAAAATTATACAAAACCGTAATCATTTTCCGCATGTGTTAGCCTTCAGATTATTATGCTGAGGTTTCTAGGGAATGACTACCTTGAAAAAACGAATTGCTTCAGAATTTAAATTTTAAAATCTGGGGATTGATAATTAAAACTAGTGGTCAAAAAGAAGACGTTTTGCAAAACCAAGATTTCTTGGATGACCGTGACAATCGGCATAATTATATTATAATTACAGTCAAAGTTAACAAAATCGATGATAAAAAGGTATTCGTATGTTGACATTAAAACTTTTAAAAAATTCAAAATGAAAAAACTACGTTTTTACAAAAAAGATGGTCGTGTTTAACTCTAATATTCTGTTTTTTCCATTCTCTTTAATACGACGCTTTGTATGACGTAACCACTATACCTTGACGGGGCGTAATATTCATAACGCGGAATCAGCAGCCGCACTTTATCAATACTTCCCATAAATAAGCAACATCATTATCCACTAATAATTTATTTTCATAATGTTCCATTTTAACGTTTTTACAATTTAAAGTAACAAAATGTCTTTATAACATAAACACCACCCGACTAGTTGACAACTAACTGACCGGTACATTAAGTAAATCATTAGAAAATAAAGAATGGTAAACATATGTTGTTAGCAATACACAAGACCAGATTAGAATTTTTATATTATGTATTGTAATATAATTATAAATCTTACCTATTTTCAAATTATTTTAAAATTATATTTATTTTTAATTGAAAAAAAGTATTAGCTTAAATTTAAATTACCCTGTATAACCTTTAGTAAAATGATAATCCAACTAAAATGCATAGCACAAATGCAAATTGAGGATTTATAAAGTATGCGAATATTAATATACAAAAGTCGTCTAATTTATTAATGTATACAGGGTGATTCAAAAGTATTTTGACAAACTTTGGGATAAGGTTGCTGACATTATTTTAACAGGAAAAGTTTTAATGAACTATGTTCATATTAGCTAGCTATTAAGCTTTGATTCGAAAATACAGGTTGTCTAAAATTTTTTTAAAAAGTAGTAATTTTAAAATAGTGTTGAAATACGGATTTGGAATTTTAAGTACAGTTTTAGAGACTTCTAAGCTTTAGATATTTAATAAAATTTAAAGTTTTTTAAAATTTTACCGTTTTTTCAAGTTATCTTTTATCATTACGGTCGTGAACATTAAAAAAAAAGATTTCTGATTTAAAAAATCCGTCGATTTTTACTTAGAGAGGTCTGATACTTGATATTTTGTAAGAAAAAATACCTAAAGTCTCGGCGTCAAATGTTTTTCTGTCTGTTTATTTTTGTTACATGTTTCGCCTGAAACTGGCATCATCAGATTGTGTATAAACAGTAAAAAAAAATTTGAAATTGCTTTTGAAACAAACCTAAGCTCATCACAGTAACATAACTAGACTAACACTCCAGTTACCTCTTCTTCACTTGGGAGCCTTAATTTTTTTTTTTATTTAACAGTATTTCGGTCTAGGTCTAAAACTATAGGACTTAAGATGTTATATTAATAAAATAAATAAAGTACTGGGTAACTAAAAAGAGAATTACTTCTCATACCTTAAAAACTTGCTTACTTGTATTGTTACGGTAAATCTTATTAAAACAAATAAACCCTAAACACCATAACTGTAATGGAATGTAATTTTGATTTAAGGTATTCTAAAAATAATTGCCAGGGCCGTAATAGTAAAGAAAGAATAATTTGAAATATTAATGCTGTGATCTTTGATGACCAAAATTTTGAAAACCTGTCATGTGTACTAATTTTCTAAAGCGTAGAAGTCCCTTAAATGCGCTTTTAAAATTCCAGGTCCGTATTTAAAAGAATTGACTTGAGGTTGGTATCTAAAGAACGCAACGTCGAATTTAGAAACTTATAACGCCATCTTATAGAACATAAAGAAAGTCTACAAGAAAGTGTTTTTTGTTTTTTCTTATGTCAAAAATGATGGCGCAAAAAATTAAAAACCAAAACTCAAAATGTCGGTCTTATTCGAATATCTCCGAAGGAATTCGAAATATTTGCAATTTTCTTTTACCAAATTATTAAGCATAAGCAACTTTACCTTAATTTAACCATTTTTGTATCTCCTACCGTTTTCGAGATCCCCCTGTACGCACACGAATTTGTAGCACCCTGTACATAAGATAAGTTCGTTCGTTTAAACAATATGACAAAGAAAGAAAAGGAATTTTTATTTTATAAGCCAACCTACTGTGAAATGTTAAATTGTGATAAAATAATAAATTTTGTAATTATACAATTTTTTTTAAGGAAAATGGGGGAACTGAAATATATTTTTGGACCTTCGACGAACATTATATATAAAATTCTATACAATATAGTTTTCCTTTTATTATTTCTTGTTATATTTTTTTTAATAGACGTGCCTGGCACATACCCCGGAAAATATAAAGATTTAATCGGCTTTTTCAATCGTGTTCACTCTTTCATGACATTTAAGTGCCGTGAATTTTAATCTTCTGCACGCTAACGTCATTTTATTTTACCCATTCGGGATTCGGGGAATATTTGCAAAACTGATTTGCAAACAGTATTTTATTATTTGAATTTCTTTTTTAAAAACATATTAGTTAAACCAGAAATTTTTACTTTCGTTTTGTCAATTTTTATCAAATAAAAAAATAAGCTGGGTAACAATTAAACCATTACAATAGTAGTTTGTACAACAAGAGTGGATATGATGTCCATATCGCACGAAGAAGTAAATTCTTAAAAAATTCCGAGCGCAATATGTACAATCCACTCGAGTTGTACAGTATATTTTTTCTACGACTTAACTTCCGAACTTCATGCTAAGAATTTTAAAAAAATATTATTATTTAAATTAGGCATCATAACTTGTCTTTTAAGTTGGCCATGAACTTTTGAGAACGGTAATAAAAAACAATTGAACAAAAATTAATTTTAATGGCAAACCCATGGACCAAATTACACTGTAACATATTTATCGATTTAGGTAAGTTCTTATATTTAAACAAATCACTTCTGAATATATCTATCTTTCTCACATTCGGCTTTTTGCTGAATATCAGACAAAAAGCGATATATGTATTAATAAAAACGAACAATTTATTTTCTCAACCAGGTACTTTGATTAATAATTGTTTTACTGAAATGCACAGAAGAAAAATAGGTTTGTTGGGTTTATTCCTGCTTGCGTAAGAATTATAACTCCGAAAGTACAACAAAATAGCTGTAGAATTCGTTTTAAACAGTTAAAAATGGATTTTGTGCATTAATTTTTTACGTTCGCTATGGTCGAATTTCTCAAACTAATCGCCAATTTACAAACTATCAACACTGTTAACGTGGAAAAAGAAGTGGCAATACTGTAAGTAGAACTAACGTAACCTTAAAAATTTTAGTAAAAAATGGATTATTTTCTAGAAATCTTATAATTTCGTCTGTTTTATCGGGTTATATTTAGGTTCCACCATTTAAGGAAGAATTACCAGTTAATTTTCTATGTTTGTTGCGTATAATAAAAGTTTAAAGATCAATTATTGGAGTTGGATCCCCGTTCAAAATATATCGGAAAATATCCCTCTGCACAAATATTTATAATAATATATTATTTATATGGAAAAATAACCAAGGTTAGTAAGAAAACGTTCACTTGGTAGATATATAGTACATTTTATGCAAAGCTTGTAGTAATTGTCTAGAAATGAGTGAAAATAAAGATACTTTTAAAATAAGAAAGTGTGTCTGTGCGCAAATCTTTAGTTTAGTTAATTTTGTTATTATACCTTCAATTTTTGCACCATTTCGTGTACTATTTAGGAAAATATTGTGTATACATAGACTCTGGGAAAAATGTTTTGATTTAAATTTAAAAAGAACAAATTCCATCTGACAGATTTGCATATTTTTGAAGCATATTGTTAACCTAACTTCTCTCAACTGTCAGAAAACGAATTTACAACATGTAAATTTGGCTTCTCTGTAATTGACTACTGTGATTGGTCAGTTTCATAACTTAACTAGGATGGATATGAAATTTTACCGCACAGTTAACTAGAATAGCCTACTTTACGGGCCACTTAAGTGTAAAGGAATCAGCAAATTTCCATGTGAGAGTAGAAAAAGAAATATTCTTTTAGAACCAAGACCTGGGCTAATGCTAATAAACAAACATTTTTTTCTACTTCAACAAGGATATTTTCTTTTTTTTTCACTCAAGGGATTAAATAAGTTTGCATGATATTCCGGTTATATATCCGTTCTAGTTAGGATATGAAACTGACCAATCACAGTGGTCAATTACAAAGAAACCAAATTTACACGTTGGAAATTGTAGTCGTTTTCTGTCAGTAAACAAAACTGATTTTAAAATTACATTTTGAAAAGATGCAAATCTGACGGATCAAATTTGTTAATTTTTATATTTGAATCAACACATATATCTCAGAGCCTATGCATGCATACTCCAGTTTTTCTAAAAGAGTTCACGAAATGGTGCGAAAATTGAAGATATTAAACCCAAATATATTTCTACCGAACTATTCTTAAGTTTTCCTGACTGAACTAAAGATTTGCGTACAAGTGCACTTTCTCTTTTTAAAAATATCCAGTTTTCCACCTATTTCTAAACAATTACTACATATTCATGTAGAAATTGTTTATACAAAATGAACGTTTGTACCCACTTGCTTTTCCAGTTCTTTAAATGGCAAATCTTCCTTAAATAAACGAAAATTAAGGTAAGTCCATAAAACCAGATAAAATTTTAAGATTTTTTGAAAAAAAAACCATTTTTTAATATTATTACTTTATTCTGGATTACTAATGGTTTTGAGGGGTTTAGAAATGAAACACCCTTTTATGTATTTCAAGTCCAAAGTTTTTTATTTATGAAGTGCACAGCAACATATAAATGAAATAACAACTTGTTAGATCTGATTACTAATTAGGTTTTTAACATTTTAGAAAGTTATGGGCAAAGTCAAGGATTGAACCTATATTCCAAACTCTAACACCTTACCACTCGACCAAATGTCCTGGCTAAAAAATAATAATCTTTACCCAATAACCAAGTTACGAAAATATTCATAAAAACAACCCCCAATTCGCTGAATAAATTAACTATTTACAGTTACGACTTATCAGGACTAATTAAATTAATTAGGGGCAATAAAATTTATATACAGACACTATCCCTTTATGATG
The DNA here is from genome assembly GCA_935413205.1 of Polydrusus cervinus. Taxonomy (NCBI): domain Eukaryota; kingdom Metazoa; phylum Arthropoda; class Insecta; order Coleoptera; family Curculionidae; genus Polydrusus; species Polydrusus cervinus. The sequence continues at coordinate 54,788,251 of OW284514.1, forward strand.
TACTTGGAATGGTAGAAAATGCATTTTCCATTAATTTTATATGCATTTCAACAAATGAGGCGTACTTACTAAAACCTGGAGATTATTTTCACTAAATAATTTATTATATGGATTTACTTGCTGATTAAGCAGTTAGTCTAAAAACTTTTATAAAAAATAAATAAAACCAAATTTAAACTCTCCCTCTGATAAGTATTGTATAATAATTATTTTAAGATGATTTAAAATAAACCCCTTTTTTACCCTCCGCCGTTACGGAATTCTCGAAATTGGCACAAAGGATTGGCTTCAGTTCAAAGCAGGGGCGGACATATGACCGGGCAGTTCGGTGCGGTGCCCGGGGCCCCGACCCTTACAGCCCCCCCCCCCCCCCGACATAAATATATGTTATGCTAATAAATTATATATTCCAATTAAGTATTTATACGTTTTTCAAGAGTTCATCTTGAACGCACAGGTACATGGGCCCACAAGCTAGTTTTGCACCGATGCCCACATCTGACTAGACCCGCCCATGGTTTAAAGATAATGAATATATACATTTTTAAACTGTGTTTCTCATGAAACGGATTTTCAGTTCTACCCTTTGCAGAAAAAGAGAGGGGAGTTGATCTTGACATATTCGCGTGATAAATAATAATTACTCAAAAATTCAAGCTTCAAATATTAATATATTATTGAAATAACTATATTTGACCTGCAAATGTTGTGTCTTAAACAAACATTAATTGTGTTCACTAACTTTTTCTCGCAAATTTAGGGAAGGGGGTGTTCTGCTTTCCTTACGTACCACCATCAGAGATAATGCTAACTAATGCACAGTGGCGCGGGGGGGGGGGGGGGGATTATAAAAAAGTGACTTCTAAAAAAGAAGAGCGTACCTATCCCAGACAATTTTCAAGTCTTACAGTAAAAAAAAACACCCATTTGGTCAGGCTCAGGGGCGGGCGACACCGCCTTTCCCCCCCCCCCCCCCCTGGATCCGCGTCTGCTAATGCATGCGATAATAAAACATGTCTCACTCAACATTCTTGGAAAAATAGCCCGTGAATAAATAATCACTAAAAAATTTCACACATTTAAAGGAGAATGCAGCGTAATCCCCACTATCGGCTCCACCGAGCTTTTCACCACATACCTTCTGCAAAGGACTTTGTCCACACACATTTTTATAGATTTATGAATGACTTTAAATCAAAGGTTAATAAGAATAAAGTTAAAATTTGCCGCCATATGTCACTGAATAAAGCAACACAGTTTGTAAGCATATTATTTACACTAGTTGTTATTTTGTATAGTTAATGTATTAGTGACAGTTTTTACTATTTTTTTGTTGTTCAAATTAGGATCTGGGATATACCACCTACCTTGTGGGAAAATGGCATTTAGGATACAGTAGATGGAATGACACACCGACTTCAAGAGGTTTCGATCATCATTTTGGTTATTATAATGCCTACACTAGTTACTATGATTATTTGTCGACATGGAAGGTAAGTTTTGTTATTGAATATAGCTGTAAATAAGATTCTAATTATTCAGCGAGTCAACAGATTTTTTTTACAGAATAATTACAATTTTTAACATTTCGAAATCAAATAATAATTTTTCAGAATTAGTATTAGTTGATGGCGATCATAATGTCATACATGCAAGTCCAAAACTTTTTATCATTTAAGAAACATCATAGTCTCCAACCTTCAACCAGATCATGAAAGTTTTAAGTTCTAGAAGAGATAAAAATATTCGTTAGTTACGAATAACCAGCTTCCAGTAATGTAATTTTGTTATCTAAGTAATCATAAAAATAATTGCTAGGGCTAGAATGGTATGTACAGAAAGGAAAAGGTAAAGTAATGTGTTCATTGGTGACGCAACGTTAAAATTTAAAAAGTCTTGAAATCTTTTTAAATTTCCCTAACACTGTATTTAAAATTATTGGTGTGTATTTAAAAAGTTTGACTTGATGGTGATATCCAAACAATGAAACGTCTGCAAAAGCGGCTGCAAAAAAGTTTTTTGTCAAGTGAAGAATTAAGGCGCAAACAATTAAAAACCAAAACGGAATAATTCGAATATCTTCGGATATCTCCGAAAGTATTCGAAATATTTACAATTTTGAACAGCAGTAGAGTTTTGGACCTGCATTATCTTTATTTCTTTTCAATCACAACGTTTCGTCTCTTAAGGTGAATACTGTATGCGTAGGTTTTCTGTATAATAAAGTTAGGAAAGAGTAGCCATTTTTCTCTACATTGACATCTAGGAAAGGTGATTGGTTATTTTCTTCTTTCCTTATGGTGAATTGAATTAGTGGTGCTATATTATTAACGTGATGTAGGAATTCCCTGAGTTCGTCATCGTTTCCATTCCAAATGATGAAGGTGTCATCCACATACTTCAGCCATATTTTTGGCTTCTTTTTTGCTTCGCATTCAATCTATTCCATGTAAGTATTAGCAATTATGGGCGAGAGAGATGAACCTATTGGTAGTCCGTCCACTTGGCTAACGACTCTTTCTTTTTCTTGGAAATAAGAATTGTTAAGGCAGCATTCCAATAGTTCCATGATGGTATTTGTAGGTAGCGGTGTTCTTTCTTTTGATCGAAGGAGAAGGCTTAATCAGCCTTAACTAGAACTCAGGAGCAGCCAAGCTGCCTACCTCTCATGTGTCGAATAAATCACCGACAACAATGAGCTAAGGAGTCCAGAGGATCAATATGCTAACTTGACATCGAACGTGTCACATTGCCAAGCCAGATCACTGATGAGCACCCAGAATCAGAAACAAGAGCTCATGTTACATAGTCGTCTGTTGCCAAGGAGCAACCGGAGGTTGCCTGGTGCCGAGAGGGGAATCACCCCTGCATTCTCGAACGTGCAACACTACTACTTGTAGTCCTTGCCCAGAGTTCCGCAGATCCTTTACCTGGCTCACCGTTTTCTGTCCTTGCGACAGTCGAGCTAGGCTGCCGCTACACGAACAAACTGAGTTCTCTTTCGAGACAACTATTGGCTTAAACTAAGCTCACCACAAGCCGACCCAGTCCGGACCCTTGAAGGGAGGTCTGTAAGTGGTAGTTGATCTGGGAGGGTATAAGGGCTTTGCTGGCGTTATTTAGAATCTTTCCAGCTTATTGTCCTGGGATCGGTGACTTGATCCTAAAGCTATCTGGAATAATACCTTTGTCCCTTGCTCGTAGTAGAAACGGAATGTGCGTTTCCTCCTTTGTTAATATTACCTTTGATTTTTCGTAGTTACTGAACTTATACCGGGTGCATACCTGGCTTCTAGTGTCCGTTTGATGGTCGGAGACAATGATGTTTTTTGAACGACAGTAAAGTTTTGGACTTGCGTTTTCTTTATTTGTTTTGAATCACAACGTTTTAACTGGTAAGTAACTCCAGTCGTCTTCAGGTGAATACTGAATTCAGTGTCAGACGACTGGAGATACTTCCCAGCTGAAACGTAGTGATTTAAAATAAATAAAGACAATGCAAGTCCAAAACTATACTGCCGTTTAAGAAACATTATTGCCTCCAATATTTACAATTTCCTTTCACAAAATTATTAAGCCCAAAACACACAATATTGCCTCAATTTAACCATCTTCGTATTTCTGACCATTTTTAAGATACCCATGATGTCCGCACAGGAATTTGTGGCACCTTGTATTAAGTTATGATTCGAAAAATCTTATCAATTTTTAAAAAATTATTGTATACATTTTTAGTATGATGATCACGACTACACAGGATTCGATCTTCGCAAAGACGGTCAACCTGTCTTCGAAGAAGCTGGAAAGTACGCCACAGATCTCTTCACCGACTACACCGTCAACACCATAAACGACCACGACGTTTCAAAACCATTATTTCTGATGTTGGCCCATTTAGGAGTTCATGCTGCCAACAAGGGTAAACCATTGGAGGCCCCTCAAGAAACTATTAATAAGTTTAGACATATTGTAGATGCGAATAGGAGAACATATGCAGGTAGAGTCCCATTCAACGATAATTCATATTTGTCCAAGATATCGAAATTTTATTTAGGCTAGACGAGTATGTTTTCTGAATCATTCAAATAAATCATTTCCCAAGGTTTCAGCTCTATGCGAATTTACATTGATATATACACAGGGTCCTGCACCTCACCTCCCGTCTTCTATAGATCACTTATTAATTAAGTTAGGATTTCAATATATTGCAGACTTTACCTGTATCCTAGGGTGCATTTCAGGAAAATATTTTTGTTTATACAGGATGTTCCAAAAAAGTGCGACGTAATAAGGATCAATTTTTTTAGATTATATGCTATATATTTTCTTACTTACTTCGATGCCTCTTATAGTTGTCTTCATACTACTAAAATTTCAAGGAAATCGATTCAGTATTATAGGCGAAAAAACATAAAAACTAAGAGAAATCCGTTTTGCACCACTGGTTTCTAAAATTATTAAAAACAAATATATCGTTATTAAAATTATACAAAGGTACATAATAAATAAGGTCGAAAAGTCTCGTTAACCAAGTTTGATTAATACGAATTGTACAGGATGTCCAAAGTTTAGCGTCAAACATTGCAAACAATTTACTGGTATTAACGTTTACTAAAGTGACAAAAAAGAATTATTTTCGCATGCTCCTAATGTGAAAATCATAATATATACAAGCTCTTCTTGGTTGTATTCCATCACAAAAAATAATATAGCTTAAATAATTAATAATAACTAACAATATTTCAAACTATCTAAATAACTAAAATCAAAATGGACTTTATCACTTTAAACTTTAATACCAATAAATTGTTTTGCAAAGCCACCTTCGATAATTATTTATAATAATGACTAGTTAATAAAATTAATTTTCTGTAAATAAGTCTTGATGCGTTAGAAATTGCAATAGGGTTGTAATTAGAACAAATGTTTAATTTTTAATTCGGCACCGAATGATATAATAGTATAAAGAGATTCCAATTTGAAATAAGGAATACAAATTGGTATAAAGTTTGCAAAGTTTGACACTAAACTTTGGTCACCCTGTACAATTCGTAATAATCAAACTTGGTTAATGAGACTGGTCTTATCTGTTAAGTACCTTTTTATAATTTTATTAACGAGGCATTATTTTTATCTTTTATTAATTTTTAAAACCAGTGGTGCAAGACTGATTTTTCTTAGTTTTTATTTTTTTTTTCGCCTACAATACCAAACCGATTTCATTAAAATTTTGGGGGTATGAAGGCAACTACAGGGTGATTTACGTTGAGTGGCCTATTAGAAGATCTCGGAAACGAGTAAACTTATCTTTCTAAAAATTTGATAACAGGCATAATTGCCTTTGAGCTTTTAAAACATTATATTTTGACGTTTTTATTACTTTCGGTTATACCGGAAGGTAATGCCTACTTTGCTATTTCAAACGAAACACCCTGTATATTTTAGCATTTTTGATTACCTTATTAAAATCTAAATAGCTTTTGTACAATAATCTATTCCTATCTCTAACCGTTTTTGAGATATGAATTATAAAAGGATTTTTTTGTGTAAAAACGCTCCGACAAGAAATTTTAGTAACTCTGAAACTAATAAAGGTAAACATTTAAAATTTTGTAAGCAATACATAGATCTTTAGTTTAGATTACTAAGGTTTCACGTTTTTTATACAGGGAGTTCTTAAAATTGTGCCAATGTATCCATTGAAATAAATGTGCAAATGGAACACCATTTTTTAGCTTACTAAAGAATTAGCTTACTAAAGAATTAAAGTTCCTATCTAAATGCCTAATATGTTATAATTCACATTTTTAGTCGTTTTGAAATTATGAGCAATTTAAATAAAAAATCTTAAAATTTCTGTTTGTGTTAATGCGTCATTATTTTTGAAAAGAAGGCCTCGACTGAGATTTTCGTTTGACTTTAGCTTTGTTACCATTTGTTATTGAGTGCCTATGTTCGTTGATTAGCTATTTCTAATTTTCAAAGTTAAGCGAAAATCCCAGTCGAAGTATTCTTTTTAAAAATAATGTCGCATTAACACAAACAGAAATTTTAAGATTTTTTATTTAAATTGCTCATAATTCCAAAACGGTTAAAAATGTGGATTGTAACATATAAGGTATTTAGATAGAAAATTAACTCTCTATACTACAAATAGGGTATTCTATTTGCAAAAATTGACTTATGCACATTTATTTAAAGGGAAACATTAACACAATTTTAAGAACTCCCTGTATAAAAAACGTGAAACCTAAGTATCTTAAACTAAAGATCTATGTGTTACTTAAAAGCGTGTAAAATTTTAAATGTTTACCTTTATTAGTTTCAGAGTTACTAAACTTTCTTCTCGGAGCGTTTTTACACAAAAAAATCCTTTTATAATTCATATCTCAAAAAGTTGGCATTTACTTTCGGTATAACCGAAGTAACAAAAACCTCAAAAGATAATGTTTAAAAAGCTCAAAGCCAATTATGCTTGCTATCAAATTTTTAAAAAGATAAGTTTACTCGTTTCCGAGATCTTTTAATAGGCCACTCAACGTGAATCACCCTGTATAAGAGGCATCCAAATAAGTAAGAATATATATATATAGCATTTAGTCTAAAAAAATAGATCCTTATTACTGCATACTTTTTTGGAACACCCTGTATAAACAGAAATATTTTTCTGAAATGCGCTCTAAGATACAGGTAAAGTCTACAAAACATCAAAATCCTAACCTAATTAATGTGAGATATAGAAGACGGGAAGTGAGGTGCAGGACCCTGTATATAATATTAAATTAGATCAAAAACAATGCGCTCTCACAACGTTTCAACTGATAAGTAACTCCAGGCATCTTCAGGTGAATACTGAAATGCGTTTGTTGCTCGTCGCAATTATCACCAGGGTGGTGATAATAATGTTACTTGTAAATACTAGTAGTATATTTGTATTTAATTTATTTTATTTCTTCCTTTATAGCTATGGTTTCAAAATTGGATGATAGTTTAGGAACAATACTGGAAGCATTAGAACAGAAAAATATGCTGATAAATACGATAATTATTTTTATCAGTGATAATGGATCACCCACACAAGGTACTCAAATAAATTATTAGTTTAATAGAAATAACAGGTTTTACCTGAATAACTTACCTTGTTTTACTTTTAAGCTGCAGTGGGGTAGCGTAGATGTCATTATGGGGTAGTGATCAACTTACCTATGTCTCTAAAGTTTTCGAAAACAATTCCGTTTTAATTTATTTATCCAATGGCCCAATTAAAGCCAAAAATACATACTATGGGGAGCATGAACCCATGTCTGTCGTATAAAACTCAAGTTATGGATCATCCAGACCAACGCCTTGCGGCAGTAGCGGTGCCAGTGGACACCGAGCGGTACACCGCGTTCCTTTTCTTTTTTTGCTATTCACTATGAACGTATCGTTCACGTACTAGCATATTAAACCCCCTTCCCCTCACACAAGAAAAACCTCACGAAAGCCGTTCACTTACAGTAAAAATAGCACGGGCCTCAGAATAGAACCCTGGGGCACACCTTGGATTATTCTGGAGGATGTAGACCGATATTGCTCCAGCTCCTCAATTAAAGGGGTGGAGAAAGACAAACTTTTTTTTGAAAAAATTAAGCAACTTCCGTTGGGGACAACGAAAATGATCAAACTTGGTCTTATTGAAAAAAGATTCGATTTGATCATTTGTATTATGTATGTATGTATATGCGCCGCGGTTTCTGCGGTTGTCGCTAGAGGGCGCTGTTTAAATCATCATTGAAATTTGCTGTTTTTTAAGATTTTAAATAAAATCACTTAGGTGAACAGAAGCTTTTGCAGAATTATATCCTTAAGAAACCAAAATTAACATTATTTTTAAGGTGACTATCAAAACTGGGGCAGTAATTATCCTCTTCGTGGCATCAAAGACACTCTTTTTGAGGGAGGTATTCGCACTGTGGCGTTTATATGGAGTCCTCTATTGGTGCAAAGTGCCCGCATTTCATCAGACTTGATTCATGTGACTGATTGGCTGCCCACAGTTTTTACTGCCGCAGGAGGAGACATTGGACTTTTGGATCCAGACATGGACGGAATTGATGTATGGTCTAGTTTGGTAGGTTTTTATATTAAAAGTATTTAAACCAAAATATATGTATTGTAGCGTTTATAAATTTAACGCCACGTTTGGTAATAATTTTCAGTATATATTTCATTATTCTGGCGCATTCGCCACCACTCATTTTTCTGTACACCAGATGCAGGAGGTCGGAGAGGGACGTGGTTCGTTCGATACGTGGAGGCCGTTCTCTCGAGCTTCGGAATCCGGGCTGAGTGGTCACTTTTGGTGATTGAATTCCAATTTTGATATCGTGCAAGTTAACGCACAATTTTGTTACAAATTAAAATATGCAGAATGTGTAAAACCTGCTAAAAGTTTATTTTCTATTTGCTTTTCGTATAATACGTGGGATAAACCCCTAATTGTTTGGAACGGAGCCATGTGCTGTCGGTGTGTGAATTCCCTCAGATAAGAGGTAAGCTAGTTAAATGTCCTTCTTAAATTTGGGTATTTGGTTATTTTTTATGTGATTTACAGGGTCGTATTATGGGGCTCATTTCCACGTAAATTTGCACTCATCTCTTGTTATCGCCTGAAGGGCTGTGTCGTACATCTCACCAAGTCGTTGAGCTTTGACCTTCGGTGATCCAGTAGCCTCAGTTCAACACCCCACTGAAGGGCTAATGTGTTTCACCCACCACTAACCGCTGTAGCCGTACCTGAGAATCTACTTGCCCTGGATCTATAGCCAGTTTATTCCTTTATATTATTTTTACCAATATAACTTCCGGTCAAGTTGAATCATTTATTAACAGTAAGATTATGATATCGTATCAGTTTTTGGAATTTTCATATAACATATTAACCATCTTGTAAGCGTGTGTTCTGACTCCCTTTTTATTTTATTCGCCTAAAAGTCGGTATAAATTACAGGTGGTTTATTGTAAATAATGTACATAGCAGGGGGTATATTTGGCCAAAGAATAGTTATGTATATATTGATATAAACGAGGTTTCGGTAAATTTAAGTAAATAAGCCTTGGGGCAATTTTTAATTTACAGGTTCAGAATACAGGCATTCTATAGTTTTTTATTTTTAATATGATTGGCATAATATACATATATATATCTGCGTGTCAAGAAGAGAATGACAGTTTTCATTAAAATTACTGGAATTTATCTCAGTTTTTTTTATTATTAACTCTAATACCATCCTTTCGCAAAAATTGAGTCTACTTCTCAGTAGAAAGACTCTATAGACCCTTTTCGTATAGGAAACTGAGTGGCGCCCTCCAAAAAGCATAAGCGTCGCTTGCAGACGACCATTTGTTCATCCGACGAAGAGCTGCCGTAAGCCGTTAGTGCCTTTTGAGGGTGAATTTAATTTACCCCTAAAAGGTACGCGACAGTATACTTACTGTTTCTACAGTTAAATGAAGAACTTACTTCAGGACGACGTATATCGAGTTAACTGTAAATCAAGCATTACATCGATAAAATGTTATGCTTGCATATGCTTTAGTATATTACATAACAAGTGATGAAAGTGATACTTTTCAAACGAGGAGATATTTAGCACGAGGCGTCAGCCGAGTGCGGAAATTCTCCGAGTTTAAGAATAATCACTTTCACACGAGTAATGTACACTATTTTTCCTACGACCACAAAGAATTATTAAAAAAACCTTTGATTTGTGAAAAAAATATTTCAACTCTAGAGCTGAAAAAAAATATTTCAACTCTAGAGTGGAAATACAAGGCACACTATTTAATTTAAACATATGATGCCAATTTAATACATCGACAGGTCACAGGTTCAAATTCCATCAGGAGTACTTGGCTTTTTTTATAAAAACATTAAATAAATTATAAAATTATTTTGAATTGAAATCTTCCTTCTTGAATGATTTTTTTTATTTAATCAAGGAAAGATGCATTAAAAATAAATTTAAAAAATTCACCCAACAAGGAAGATTTCAATTCAAAATAATTCTATAAATTATTTAATGTTTTCATAAAAAAAAGTAAAGTGGTCCTGATGGGATTTGAACCTGGGATCTTTCGATTAGTAGGTCGTGGCTCTAGTCTCTAGGCTATAGCGACCCATAAACATTTTCTGCTTAAGTTTAATATATGACATTTTCTTCAGCGGGTCTTGTTTTGACTGGTAGTAAATTTTCCAGTATATTCTTAACTTTTTTATAATTTCAGATGGCGTATTTTCACACTCTAATTCTGAATCACTCAACAAATACGTGATAAATAAACTAAACTGCTTTCTAAAATTTGTTCTTTTTAATAAATAGGTGTGGTCTGTCAAATTGGCATCATATGCCTAAATTAAATAGTGTGCCTTGTATTTCCACTCTAGAGTTGAAATATTTTCTTTCAACACGCGTGTGATATTCGGCGCTTTCGAGCCAAGTTAACCGTGCTTTTTTTCTCATTTTCATAGGTGGTCGTAGGAAAACGATTTTACCATAATTTGGCCCGTGTACAAACTTTCAAACGGTGTCATTGTCTCCAGCTTTACGGGTCACCTTGATTATAAATAAGAATGTTTGGAAAAGCTGCAGGGATAAATGAACAACTATAATATAAATTGCCTTTTGAAAGTTGGTATTACCAAACAGAGAATGTATATTATACATAGTTAGTTTACAACTTTTCACTTCCGGTTTCGCCGGAAGTGAAACCAACTTTCGATTTTTAAATGGAACACCCTGTATATTATTACATTTTTGAATTCTGCATAATTTTCTGAATCCAATGATACTACAAAACTGACATTTCAAGCATAAAAAATATTTATTATTTAATTTTTAATTTTCCATTTAAGTGTACCATGACGGTTCCGATTTATTCCAATTGATCTGTCTAATGCTAGAAAAATCGAAGTCCCGTCAAAAATACTAAATTGCGTTTTTTATAAGCAAATAAAATTTATCGTAATCGTTTTTGGGGTAAAACTCAATTTTTCCAAATGGAACCATATTGGTACCGTGGTACCATTTCTTAGTACTATTAATAAGGAATTTATTCATACCTGGCAATACCATGTGCAATAAATATAATCAAAATTACAGCTAAAAGAAAATACAAATATTTTGTTCTAATTTAATGAGATTACTGAAGTGATTGTATTTATTGCACTGGCTGTATGGCTAATTAGCCAAATGCCATAATTAGCATTAGACAGATCAATTGGAATAAATCGGAACCGTCATGGCACACTTAAATGGAAAATTAAAAATTAAATAATAAATATTATTTACGCTTGAAATGTCACTTTTGTAGTATCATTGGATTCAGAAAATTATGCAGAATTCAAAAATGTAATAATATACAGGGTGTTCTATTTAAAAATCGAAAGTTGGTGTCACTTCCGGTGAAACCGGAAGTGAAAAAAAATCATTTGTAGGTCAAAAAAATGCCGCTTATTATGTATATGGGATATCCAAAGTTTTAATCAATTACCTTTAAAACTAACGGAGATACGGGGGTGTACCATGATCCTGTTACACACGGTATATAGTAAACCCAAACTATTCCCAGATCAGAGCTAACGTCTAATCTACATACATCACGTCATTCTCCTTTAAGAAGTTCTTAAGCTTTCAAAATAACAGACAAACCAACAGATTGATCGACATACCGACAGACCGACAGACAGACCGACAGACCGACATACCGACAGATCGACATACCGACAGACCGACAGACGGACCCAGACAGAACGACGACCTTTTCGAAAAAAGTTATAAAATTTAATTTACTATATTAAATAACTTTTACAATGAACAAGTTTCCAATTTGGTAAAATATATTTTCTAATCAAGATCTCCCTCTCCTGAATAACGGTTTAAATTGATTGTATATCGACAGGTTCATTTTAAGAGCAGTTTATCTGCAAATTGCTTAATTTTATCAGTATCTATCTAAACAGTAATACCACTTTCCCTTCCTGAATTAGGTGTACGATTTACCTTCGCCGAGGAACGACATTTTAATTAACATTGACGAGAAAACCAGAAACGCGGGCCTCAGGTTTTACAACTGGAAATTGATTGTCGGTAAGTCGAATATATATCTAATTTTCTTGGGAAATTACTTCCAGTAGTGAATAATGCCTCTTTGAACGCGCAAATACCCCTTAGGTCTATATAGAAAATATAATAATAAACGTTAAAATTTTAAAAACCTTTAAATTGTAATAAATATTTAAAACTTAGAAGTTCCTAAAACTGTATTTAAAATTCCAGGTCCGTATTTAAAAAAAATAACTTGAGGTTGGTATCTAAAGAACGAAACGTCGAATTTGAAAACTAAGAACGCCATCTTGTGGAAGATAAAAAGCGGCTATGAAAAGCTTTTCCACAATTTAACCATCTTCGTATTTCTGACCGTTTTCGGGATCCTCTTATTGTGTATAAGAGGATCGAACACGAATTTGTAGCACCCTGTATAGATGTGACAATTTTAAAAAAATTATATTTAGTAGCTTTAAAGTATTTTAAATTTTCCAATCTTTCTTGACATAGGCGAATAAAATTGATCGTAATTTTCTTAATTTTTAAAAATAAAGTCGAGGAAAACCGCAAAATGAAGAATGCTGTTTTATTAAAAATAAATAAAAATTATGAGCCAACTTTACTTTTTTCAGGGTATACATTGCTTGAACTGCAGGGATCTCGTAAACCATAGAATATACAGAGATGATTAAATTAGAAAAAAAATGTGCCCTACTAAATTCTGCAACATTGTGTTTTCAAATTTAAAAAACTCGGAATCCTTCTGAAGATATTTGGGCAAAACTTAACTTTTGCGATTTTGTTTTAATTTTTTTTTGACTCTATTTGAAAAGATATGTTAATATAAAGTTTACATTACAATTTTTTGTCCTTTATAAGTTGATATAACTGCATTTTTAAGGTAACTTTACTTTTTTAAATACTTGGGAAATTTTATTTTATTATTTTTAATTTCACCTCCTCGTTTATAATTTAATGATGTATCACACCTAGTATTAATAATACATTTCGGACTAAGAAACCCATCATCAATGAGAATAAGTGCAAATTCACCTTATTTGAAACTATTTTATTATCAATCTCCGTAACCTAATCTCTCCCAACTGTACCCTATTGACAAAAACTCGAATCTAGGGTGCCGATATAGACGCATCAGATGGAGATTATTAGTAGCTTTTAACACGTTAAACAGAGAACACGCTATTCTTTACCTCCAACCTTCCATTCTTTAGAACACGCTGTTTAACGTGTTAAAAGCTACTAATAATCTCCGTCCGATGCGTTTATATCGGCACCCTAGATTCGAGTTTGCCAATAGTGTATAGTAGGCTGTGGCAGGTACTGGTTTAAATAAATTATAAATAAAGGAAAGGAATAAGAACACAAAGTCTTCCTCCACTTTTATATTGAAGAAAAAAAAATTTTTAAGGGTTGAAAAATTCTCTACATGTTTCGAATGCAGAAGCATTCATCTTCAGGAGAATAATTAAAAAGAAAAATTATTAGATATCACCTTAACGGAGCATCCAAATTTGCAGGCACAAAGAACCGGTTCAATGAATAGAACGGAGAGAAAATCATAATGTGACTTGCGTTATGGAAAAGAGAAAAAATTATGGGTTTATGGCTTAGGGCACATAAGAGTTCAAATGTAGAACGAAGGATTCAGCAGAAAAAGTTAATGTTTATGAACAGGATGTAAAATTGGAGAATTTTTTAAGAAAAATCATTATGAAAACTTATTGAAGAATTTTTTAAGAAAAATCATTATGAAAACTTTGGAAAAGAAGTTTGAGGAAAAAAACTATATTTGAAAAAGTTCTTAAATAAAGATGTAAGTCTGAAAAAGAGATAACTTTTAGGTCACATCTATTAAACAAAAATAGAAAAACCTTACCTCATAATGAAATTAAGAGTAAGTGTAGCCAAAGTAATAAAACATTTTGGGCTTGAATAATATTTTAGTCTTCAGTTTTAAAAAATAAAAACTTTGATTTTTTAAACCTAAAGACTAAAATGTTATTCAAGCCCATGATGTTTTATTACTTTGGCTACACTTACTCTTAATTTCATTATGAGGTAAGGTTTTTTTATTTTTGTTTAATAGATGTGACCTAAAAGTTATCTCTTTTTTAGGCTTACATCTTTATTTTTCTTTTTCAAATATAGTTTTTCTTCCTCAAACTTCTTTTCCAAAGTTTTCATAATGATTTTTCTAGAAAAAATTCTTCAATAAGTTTTCATAATGATTTTTCTTCTCCATTCTCCAATTTTACATCCTGTTCAATGTAATCGAACATTAACTTTTTCTGCTGAACCCTTCGTTCTACATTTGAACTCTTATGTGCCCTAAGCCATAAACCCATAATTTTTTCTCTCTTTTTCATAACGCAAGTCACATTATGATTTTCTCTCCGTTCTATTCATTGAACCGGTTCTTTGTGCCTGCAAATTTGGATGCTCCGTTAAGGTGATATCTAATAATTTTTCTTTTTATTTATTCACCTGAAGATGAAAGCTTCTGCATTCGAAACATGTAGAGAATTTTTCAACCCTTAAAATTTTTTTTTTTTAATATAAAAGTGGAGGAAGACTTTGTGTTCTTATTCCTTTTCTTCTAAATTTCCACTCCACTTTAAGTATGGACTACTTCTTCAAGTTAAATTATAAATATTTATTTATTTATTTATTCAATCCTTACTTGCCAAATATCATATTAGGTTAATGAAATAGTTTAGTACAAATTAACTTTTATCCAAATTCTTTAAAGTAAAACTTTTATGTTTTTCAGGAGTTGTGTGAATGTAGTTTTTTTAAATAAAAATTATTGACTATTGTTCAAGAGAAGAAAAGTTGAATATGATTCCAAAGTCGACGTCCAGGGTCAAATTTGTCCAGTTGGTTTTGAAAACAAAAGAAAGTTGATAGATACAAGATGCACTTATTCTTATTGATGATGGTTTTTAAGTCCGAAACGTATTAATTATACTATGTGTAATACGCCGTTAAATTATAAAATAGGAGAAAAATTTAATAATATTAAAATAAAATTTCCTGACTATATAAAAAAGAGAAAGTAAATTTTATTTTAACATATCTCTTTAAATAGAGTCAGAAAAAAATAAAAAAAAAATCGCAAAAATTCGGTTTGGCCCAAATAACTTTGGAAGGATTCGGAGTTTTTTAAATTTGAAAACATGACGTTGCAGAATTTAGTAGGACGCAACTTTTTTCGATCTTTCATAGTTTTCAATAGTTTTTTGGTAATTCGGTTAAAGAAAAGCAATTTAATAGGCCAAATTTTAGCACATTCCGATCCACTTAAGTTAAGAATATTTTTTTGTACAGGGTAGGTATAGTAATTCTAATAAATTTATAATTACATCCATAATATTTTAGGTACTAGTCAAAATGGCAGCTACAATGAATACTACGGTCATATTGTCATGGAAGATATCGAAAACCAACCGTACAATTCATCAGCGGTTTATGACAGTCCCGCAGGAAAAGTTGCCCGAAAGGCTGTTTACACACCATTGGCTGAAGTTGAGTATGAAAGTCTAAGGAATTTGGCCACTGTGAGGTGTTCAGCCGCAAAGAAAAATCCATGTGATCCTGCAAGTATGTTGGAATAAACAAACTTCAAGTGTTAAGATATTAACTGAAATTGAGTTGGTGACTATTCATAGCAGCTTTTCTTTTTATTATTCCCCTATAGTTTAGGGATATTTCTAAGGGTTTTTTTAAATTTATTTAGCTACAAGGGGGCGATTGCCCGGTGGTAGTATTATAATTATAGCCAATGGTTATTAAGGTAAATGGTATAAATACAAGACGAAGTGGACCCTTAATATTGGTCATATTAGATCCTCAGAGCATTTTCAGACATAGTTACAGGATGCCGGTACTACAACGTATATTTATCTGCATCTCGGATACGCGTATCCCTCTTACAAAATCTCTGTTTAAAAGGGCTCTTAAAGGGAAAAACTAGTTCTCTCAGTTTATTATTGGTTAAATACTTTCTAGCAAAAACCAGAAACACAAAACTAATTTTTAGCATTGTTTCTTAAACAACTTTTTTAATATATTGTAACGAAAGGGAACAATAATATTTCATAAATCAATATTTTCCATTTTAATTATTATTTACGTTAAACACAGGTCATTGTGCCTCGCAACATGAAGCGGGTGTCAAGTTTATTAAGCAAATCTAAAAGTTGCAAATATGAAATGTTATACGCTCATCCCGATCTATCAATTATTGTTGAGTCATCGCGTCACCAAAAATGAGGTGCACGACCTAAGTCCATTGTTTCCCTATAGTGGGAAAAATGGCTGACTTGACGAAACGGCACGGCACATTATTGGTAAAAGAAATATCTATCGGCACTAGTGCTCCTGTCCGTGACACGTTCAGATCGAAAATTTTTGAAACTTGTTGGTCCCCAAATTCTCAAGACGCCAGCAATGAGCCGATTAATGTAAGTACAATTTTGTTCTCAAATTATTGTCAAAGGTGTAAATCCGAGTTGTTTATTAATTTTGATTCTCTTTGTAAACCCTTCAGGGAATTATTATTTTGATCTTTTTAATAAATTTGTTTCCGGAATCACTTTGTTTTTCCAATAGTCGCCAAGGTCCCGTAGCTACGTCTACATCCCTCGTCACACCTTAATATCTGGGCTAAAAGTTCAACAAAGTGCTTAAAGCATTGTTGAATGTAGTTCTGACAGGAATATCTTTTCCTATATCGTTTTCGGTTATTGTATCCGACTAGGGGACACTTTTGAAACAAAAGGATATCTTTAACCCCAGTGCGATAGCCTCTTAGCTTTCGAACTACTCATGTTCTCATCGGTTAGGCAAGGAAGCCTAAGAGGTTGATTCATTTATTTGAATAATAAATTTGATTAATATTTGGGCGTGACATATGGTGGATGCGCCGGGTTTGTTTAATAAACTTGACGCCGGTTTCATGTTGCGAGGCATAATGACCTGTGTTTAACGCAAATAATAATTAAAATGGAAAATATTGATTTATGAAATATTATTGTTCCCTTTCGTGACACATTTTTCGAAAGCTGTGTTTCTCCCCTATTCACAGTGTCTGATAATTATAAAAAAATTTAGGGCTCTGTCAGTTCCCATTAATTTAAAATAAACACCGTTTAAAGTTTTCTTAGCTTTTTCCCAACAGTGACAAAAGAGAACTTCAATATTATGTTTGGGGATTTCAGAAATAAGTTACTATTTGTTTGGTTTCTCTATTCTATTTATCTGTTTGTTTTTGTAGGGTCGCAAAAACAGTTTACTCTATATGCCACTTTTACGCAAACAAATTTTATTTTGTTCCAACGATCTAAAAAAACTGTGAAAGCTTTTATCTAGGAAAGCCAAAGAGGAAATACATGTCTGTTGGATACGACCGGACAAGTCCTAAGATATAAGAGCCGTTAAATACTGTAAATCACGAAATCAATTTACTATTTTTATTTGTTGGTTTTTACTGCAATGACTGAAACTCCATCTTTGGGTAGAAATTATTCATACCATTTATAAACTTTCTTGAAAACCAAAATTAAAACAAGTTCTCGAAAAACAAAGGTTGTGTTTAGGGCTGGGGGAAATTGAAAGTCTAATATCAATTATCGATAAACAAAAAAATATCGTTATTATCAATAATATACAGTGTGTCCCCGGCAGGGCCGGCTAAACCCGGGTGCAGCGAGTTCGAAACATCCGGGCGGCAACACAAAAGGGGCGGCAAAACGAAGCTAAACTCGAAAATGGGCATCAATCAATAAAGCAAAAAATTAGCGGCAGCGACACATACGAAAATTTGATGACTTTTTCTTAGGTCGGAAACACCATTCCTTCAACCTCCACTTTTCTATTTGTTGGTTGCAATTTCTAATTTCAATATAATATCTGCCGGGCGCGTGGCGCAGTTAATAAAGAATTTAAGAAAACCCGATTTAAACACTTTTTAGGGCGAGCCGCTCCGCTTTTATCTATGGGGTGTGGTGTGACTGGCGGCGGCGGCGCGGCGGCGGCTTTAAAGCCAAATCGGTAAAGATTGATAAAGCACTTTTTAGCAACCATTTGTTTTTTTTTCTTTGAAATATTGGACGTAAATATATGAAATTGAAATCATTGTTTGCTTAGCATTCTACTAGTCAAGACGATAAGATAGAATAAGATAGTGTTTAATATAAATTAGAGATAATAAATTATTTCAGTTTTGGTTCTAAACTTGCATTCAATGCTTTTAACGTAGGTATACAATTTTCTTAGTAAAGAAATTTATACTTAGTTAGTCAAAAAAGTCATCGTTTTGAATTAAAATTGCTTTTTTAATGGTACGTCCTAAATTTCGACAGATAGCTTGATTTTAAATGTAAATTGTAGATAAAAGAAAGACGTAAATGAAAATGGTTATCGCTGATTGCTAAATATATGTATATATGAATTTTACAACAATTTCTTAGTTATAGATGTCTGATAAACGCAAACGTTTCAGGTTCGCAGTATCGGAAAATTAAATCGAAAAAAAACAAAAAATGGAAAACTGTCACACCCGGGCGGCAAATTTTGACTTGCACCCGGGCGGAAAATGTGTCCGAGCCGGCCCTGGTCCCCGGATCGTTGCAGGATTAAATAAAAGAAACTGCGTTTTTTTTTAGTTAAAACTTCATCTTCTGGGATTCAGCCCTGCTTAGATGGAAGCTGATTTGTGTTATATTATTAGTTTCTAAAAATAAGTCCCTATGCCTTGGAAATTTAGTAAAAATGTATTTTGTACCCTAATAAAGTGCATTTTCTCCAAGAGATACAAAAAAATTTTATTAAGAAAAGATTTTCAGAAAGTAAAACTTAAGATTACAAAATTTTAAAATCGTATGCCTAATTTGAAATTTTGCGTTTTTTGCGTTCGACTCTCCCTATTAAAGATATGAGATAATAAAAAGTTTCGTTAAGGCAAGTTGTTTAAAATAATATACAGATGATACTGCAATTTTTTATAGAGATACAAATAAAACTAAAATAACAAAATTAAAAAAGATTTTAAAATTATAAAAAATTGGTTTGATCAAAATGTATTAACAAGTAATTTTAATTAAACTAATTATCTCCCTTTTACTTCTAATGCAAATAACGTACCACAAAATATAAATAGTATTAAAATAAATGCTAACAAAAGTTAATCAATTAAAATATTTAGGAATATTCTTTGACAGTAAATTAAATTGGAATTTTTACATAGAATATTTGATTAAAAAATTAAGAAGTTTCTGCCAATTTTCAGAAACATTAAAAAAACGTCGAACGTTAAACATCTGGAAATATTATATTATGCATTAGTTAAAACTTAAAGTTGAATTTTAGGTTGTGTGTTGCCTGTTTATTAGCTGCTGTTGCTACTTCAATCTGTTGTTTATTGTTTTTGTTATTTGGAATTCATAATATATAGTGTGTCCAAAAAAGTATGCAACATATGTAAAAGTTTTTTATTACCGATTTCTCAGAAAATTTTATTCTTGATAAAAGTTGGTGCATACCTTGAAACTATAAATGCTTATTTCACATTTCACCTGCGGCTAATAGTAAGGGAGCAAATGCCATTTTTTCGAAATTGCATTAAGAGTAAAGTACCTTAGTTATTAGAAATACAGCAAAATTTTATATGGAAATGTTATTGCAAATTAAAAACATAGCCCAAATACGAAATTTGAGTTACGTGTCTTAATTTTTTTCTCTAATTTCCCCTAAACGGTACGCCTCTGGTCGATTTTTTGTTTACAATGACAAATAAATTAGTAGTTATTTCCAGTACTATGAATAGGGTTGAATTTTATTATAATTTAGTTTCGAACAGAAGTTGGCTAAAATGTGTTTAAGTAGGCGTGCAACACGCTTATATCTAAACCGACCCGATTCATTAAAAAGTTTTTAAAAATTTGCAACTACTTAATGCATTTTTATTATAAACCCACGTTTAAGTTATTTGATAAATATATTAAAATTGCGTATACGAAAAATCGACCAGAGGCGTACCGTTTACGGGAAATTAGAGATTAGAAAAAAATAAATAAAAATTGAGACACGTAACTCAAATTTCATATTTGGCTATGTTTTTAATTTGCAATAACATTTCCATATAAAATGTTGCTGTATTTTTAATAACTAAGGTACTTTACTCTTAATGCAATTTCGAAAAAATGGTATTTGCTCCCTTACTATTAGCCGTAGGTGAAATGTGAAATATACATTTATAGTTTTAAGGTATGCACCAACTTTTATCAAGAATAAAATTTTCTGAGAAATCGGTAATAAAAAACTTTTACATATGTTGCATACTTTTTTGGACACACTGTATATTTTCAAAGTCGACTGTTACTATAAGTAAGCATCATTTGTTGTGATATTATTATTTTTGTTGTTGTAATATCTGATTTAATTTATTACCTTTCTTTGCCGACTTATGTTAGTAAGTTATGTAGGTATGATGACACTAATAAACTATTTAAATTCCTTTAAAACGAACTCTAACTGATCACGCAGAATCTGCAGTAGGTAAACAAAAATCATAGTTAAGAAAAAAAATCGATCAATTGAAACATCATAGTACAGATGGCTTGTTTAGATGTTAAAATCGATTTTTTTATGTGGCTATTCCTACTACGTGTTTTCTCTAAATAAGAACGGATAAAAATAAAAATGGCATATCATGTTGTTGTTCACTTGAGCCTTGTTCCGGCAGAATGAAACTTAAAAACTTTGTTCAGAACTTTAGCCGTAATATTTGAAGATAAAATTAAAGACCAACAGGGAATTACCAAAGTTAATAATTACGTTCAATTATTTAAATTAATTTTTTAGCTGGCGCCGTTTGCCTCTACGACATCCCAAGTGATCCTTGCGAGGAAAACGACCTGGCAAAATTTTTCCCAAGCGTAGTGAGACGAATGAAGCGTGCATTGGTTGATTATCGAAAAGGACTTGTGCCTCAGATCGAGGGAGAAATCGACATCTTGGCTGCGGACCCAAAATTATTTAAGTACACATGGAACCCATGGTTGGATTGTGCTGATGTTTCATGTCAAGCCGCCTAAAATGTTCGTTCCGTTAAATATCAGCTTTAATTTGTGAAATAGTTACAGATATGAAAAAAAAAGTAATTTTTCATAAAAAACGTATCTTTAATTTTTTATACGGGGAGCACCTCACTGTTGTATTGAAGGTTTTTTCCTGTTTATGTGCAATGGCGGATGTAGTTCAGGTTCAGGTGAGGGATGTTAAAAATTACTCACTTACCTGCACTTGCTCGTGATATTAAAAAACATTGATTGTACTTGTCAACCTGTGATTTTTCATTGTCACATATAATTTGCAAACAGTAGGCTTTTTAAAATTCTTTAACAGATTCCTTTTGCACTGGATTTAACAAATAATTTAAAATAAACCGAACAATATTTTTCAAAACTAATCTTTCAAAAGATAACGAATTATTTTACTTACAATAAAACCTATTGAATAGAATTGATAAAAAAATGAAAGACAATAAGAGGGCGTTTAAAAATAAACAAATATTTATAATAAAAAAACCTAATAATTTTATTTTAGGGAAATTGTACAATCGTTTTAATTCTTAATTAAATGTTCAAATAAACCGCTATTTGCTGCTAAATAAAATTCTAAACGATTGTAAAATTCTCTACGAACATTAGCGAGTTGGTACTGTGTAATTCTTTCAGATTGCATTAAAATGGAATTTTTTAACTGGTCTAAATTTTCAAACCTAACACTTTTATAAAGAAAATTTTATTACAGAGTACCTTTCGCCTTAAACTTAGTAATAACATTTTGTATTTCCGACGTGGTAGAAATGGGGGGGAAATAAACGGAAAACATATTAGATACAATACCTAAGCTTTTCCCCGCATAGTATAATTTTATTATAGTTATTATTTCCTCTACTGTGTAACTCATAATAATTACCTAAGTAAAAAATTATTACTAGTTAAAAATCGAATACTGTCAAATTACATTTGGCAATGAAAAATCACAGGTTGAAAAGTCCAATCAATGATTGTGTCCGCAGCATCACCTGTTGAATTCCAATGAAAAACCAACCGCAATTCTAATCAAATAAGTTTAGATCGGGTTGTCCAAAGTTGTTTGAACTCCGCATGTGCACTCATCACACTGAGATCCTAAAAAAGTATCCGTACAACCTCATTCTCAAGTCAACAGGGGAGTTAATATTTGGACAGTCTAAAACTTGTATAGGATTTCCTATGTTTCTAACCACGATGCACCTGCACCCGCTATAAGCGATCAAATTTTAAAAAGTTGTATTTATTCCTAAATTACCCTGCAAAATACAGGCACGGGTTCAGTCCTTAGTGGAGACAATTGTCCCAATAGCTTTCCACGTTTGATTCACCACTGTAATATATTAAACAAAAACTGAAAATTTATTATCTATTTGTTTCAAAAATATATTTTTTAATTAATTTAAATTGCAATGTTTTTTAAAAAGATCAAAAGCTCGACAGGGGTGCGGGTGGTGGAAAGGTTTCTTGCTGGAAATTAATTATAATCGGTCCAACATCAAATTAATTTATGTTAGATTTAATTCTATTGTTATAATAATTAAGGTTGTTCTACGTAAATTTTAATAGTTATACATAACTATGTTTTGTAAATATAAGATTTAGATAAAATTAGCACCAAACATCCGAAGAAGTGAAACGTATAAATAAAATGGAAACTTATGTGGTGGCGCTTCATTTTTAATTCCTATCTATCTATCTACTTTGCTAACTTTTTGCTCACGTCGCTTACGCGTGACTCGATGAATGCAACTACAGGACGGAAAGTTCTTTTCCGATGGTATCGCGGGCGCCATCTCTTGAATTAATGTGGTAAGAGGCCCACATATGCCTCGGGGAGCTTCTAGACAGTGGAGAAAAATAAACCAGCCGTTCAACTGCACATGGTGCGATTACCCATTGCTCCTTTTGAGCGTTCTGAACTTGACCGTTTTCGGACTAAAATAACATGAATGAAATAATCGGTTTTAAAACATATTGTATTGATAAGCGAAAGGCTATAAAACTTTATATTCAGATATAGACCTATTAACGATTTTGTTTTTTAAAGAGAGAGGAGGGTTGTATACGTGGATTCTTCGCGATAACCTGTTTCATCTATTAATTTAATGGTTAACTAAATGATCCCGGCCTTGACGTTGACGATTTTAATGTATCAAGGATTTGCGTCTTCATTTTCACAAGCGGTCCGGCGGTCAAGGAAATAATATCAGAGAGAAAATCTGCAAGTGCGGTCACAGCTTAATTAACAGTATCAGTATGAAGGTCAGTACGGTGATGGACTTGCAGATGTCAGAAAAAGGGCGAGGACTATGCTACCAAAAAAAAAAGGTTTGCTCGGTAAAGCTAAAAAGTTCCAGAAATAAACGACAATACGACTAGCAGTTCAGTGGCGGCTTAGATTGTAGGTCGGTTTCTCTACGCATGCGTGATTGCGTATGAATTCAGCGGACTTACACGTTCTGGCGATTTAACAGTGTGTGTACGGAAATAAAAGTGTATGAGTGAAATAAAGACGGTTTTTAATGTATGTGTAAGACAGAGATAATGTATCATGATGTATATGTGTGTGTGAGAGAGAGAGAGAAACAACAAGACAGACAGAACTAATCGGCTAAGATATCCAGAGCAGCAGCCTTATGTATGTGAACAATAAGAAATAAAAAAATTCGGTATATGCGTCAGAATGAAAGAGAACAATGTATCGTATGTATGTGCGAGTGAGAATACTCTTAGTAATGTCATAATGTATAATGTCGTATAACGGCACGAAGAGACGTAACAATCTACATATTTTTGTTTACCGTTAATTGGTATTCGGCTGGTCTCGTTGCTAGTCGGTTGGTTTGTGATATTGTCGACCGGTCACGAGGTGAAAACACGATGTTCTGATTTCAGTACGATACGATTTCGCATTTCGCTAAGGAAGGCTCCGGCTTAGCGGTGCCCCTCCACTTGGCATCGCGGCATCGAGAGGTACCATTGGCGACGGTGGTTTCGCGCCGATCCGTACTACGAACAGCGGAGAATGAAGGAGAACAAAGAAAAGCTATTTCGGGACGGAAAACTTTAGAAAATCAATAAGTACAATTAATATGGATTATTTACAAACAAGAACGGACTTCGTATCATGAAAAATAAGAAAGTTAAGTACGGATACGTATACAACCCTGTAAAAATTATAGAACTTCGTTCCACTTGACAAACACGTTTATTCATGATCGGGAAAGACGTATAGGTTAAACCACAGTTTTTTTACTTACCTCAGGTTAACATGTATAGATTTTTCTGCATGGTCCCTAGTCGCTAGCGACTACGACCCAGTAGCGACGACTAATTCGGTTCAGTAGCAGCGCTTAAGTACCCGGTAAATTACATGTTTAGAAACTATTGTACATATCTTGGAGAATCAGTCGTAGTTACTGGGTCGTAGTCGCCGGCAACCAGCGTGGAATGTATCATTCCAAGGATGGGGTTCGTGTAGAATGAGTTTAGAGTTTGTGTTGCTAATTCTAATAATAATATTATAGGTATTAATTGGGTTTATATGGTATTAATGAAAGAAAGCGAACCCACGCACAGCGTAGCCTTTAGTGGGTTTAGTTTTTCTTTATTTATTTCTCCGTATGGTCAAATTTGTACTGTTTATATAAATGTATTGAGAAGAAATACATTTTGATTTTAATTTAAACTAGTGACTTTGGAGGAAAACCTACCTTTAAAAAAATTAATTTGAAATCAAAATTAGATTTAATAAAAATGTATACACGTTTATATATTATACGTTTATATTTATAATATTGATTTAATATAGTAAAATTATAGTAAAAAGTTGGTTTACTTTTCCATTGAAATTAAAATATTTATATATATATTTTTAAAAATTCCTGTGACTTCTGCTTCTGCGGAGAGATCGTTTTTGAAATTCAAAATTATTTGAGAAATATTATGTCGCAATCAAGACGTAGTAGCCTGGCTCTTTTAAGCATTGAAAACAAACGAGCTTAAGCTTTAAGTCTTGATTAACTGATCGTTCTCTTCGCAGAAATCAAGAAAAAAAATTGTAATATGATGTAGGTATTTTTCTCTGATGAGATTATTGTTCTATTAAAAATTTACTTTACACTTATTGGTTTTAATCCCCTAACCTGGAACAAGGTATGTTATGTTATGATACATTATATTAAGTTGTGATCGGGTAAATCACTTTTAACTTGAACTTTGCTCTAAATCCCACATTATAAAATATAGTTATTTTACATTTCTTTGATTTAACCTGGACCTCGGTTTAGATCGACTTTATAATATTGGACATAAAAAAATTTACGATTTAAACCGAGGTCCAGTTTAAAACAAAGTATGTCAAAAAAGGTCATTTTATAATGTGGAATTAACAACAATAAAGTTCGAGTTAAAAGTAATGTACCTGGTTATAACTTAATATAATGTAACATAACAAGTTATGACCAGGTTGATTTCGATTAATCTTAAATTGAACTTTGCTGTCGACCGCGGTTGTGGCTCAGAGGTAGAGCCAAGGGCGTCGATAAGGGGGGGAAATTTATCTTGTTAATTTGTTACCCCCCCCCCCCCACAAAAGAAAAAATTATCGACGCCCTTGGGTAGAGCTACTGGCATTTGACCGCGGCGACCCGGGTTCGATTCCCGAAGTGGGCATACGTACAATAAAAAAAGTATGTCCGAAATTTAGTGGATTTAAGAATGCAGGGAAGAGTGTAAAATGTATCATCTCCCAACCCACCCCATTCACGCCGGTAACCAGGACGGATGAGATCGGACATCTCGTGGGGTGCGGAAGAAGGAACATACTCCCCAGTCGGTAGGTCATGCAATGGCAATAAACCAAGGGTTGATAGCCCTTGGGGGGTGTTGCATGACTGAGGACCGTGGTTCGGAACCCACGTTAAACTGTAGGTCCCCTCGGGAATCGCCCTGGCAGTGAACGAAGAGGAAAAAAGCCTAATTCGAAAGAAGGGCAGAACGGCAAAAAAAACTTTGCTGTCAATCCCACATTATACATCTACCACTTCTGACATTTCTACTAGTTTATTAGAATTATTCTTTGCTGTTCACGTTCAAATTTAGGTTTAGGAGGACTTTTGGTGTTAAAACATTTCACTTAAAACTTACAATCCTTATATCTTTAAAACAAATTGGCATAGTTAATTTTGGAAAAAGCTTTTGGTAGCTTTACTCAATCTCTATAAATTAAATATTTTGTAAAAAAGTCTCAGTCTTAAATATTTTTTTGTCTGTTTATTTTTCTTGTAACATATTTTGCCTTAAACTGACATTATCAGACTTTATAAACATTTAAATAAATTTAAAATTATTTTTAAAAGAAACATATAAGTACATCACAGCAACATAACTAACCAGCTAGTTTCTAGGGGCACATTAGAAATACCCTGTATTTGAAGACCTTATAGAAAACATTACGTTAGTTGTTTCCTTAAGAATTCTGTTATCGCGTCAGTGTAAGTATTAGAAAAAAATTATTAAAATATTTAAATAATTTAATTCTAAAGTAAAGTGCATAGTTTAAAAATGGATTCAGACCCTAAAACATATAAGTACATTGTGTAATTTGTTAAAAAAATATTCAGACATTGAAGAATACCATCGCATCGTCAGGTTACCTATTTGCTACAATATTTAGTTATTACAGATATTCATTATAAAGAAACATTGAATGTGAAGCTATTTAGAAGAACTCAAAAATATCTATACAATTCTTCACATTAAATAAAATATCGTAATTAAAACTAAATTAAAGGTGTTTTAATATTTAAATATTTCATACTAAATAAAGACAGATCAGTGTTCGCGCCTATTACTTATTTGACATTAAGATAAGAAAAAATCTGTTAGAATTCCAAAACCACTTAAATTTAGTTAATGAACTTGTTAAGTAGGTTTCATCTACTAAAATAAGTCACTATTTATTAGACTACAATTTCTGATACCTACAATTATTTTATTTTTAAGTTAAATATATTATAGTAATAATATTGATAGAACTCGCGAGATCGTGGTCCAATCACGTGACATGAATGCTGGTTAATTTTAGTGTATTATGTTGGTATTAATTTTACGTAAATACCAGGATTAATAATAACTATTAAAATAACGAGATTATTATGCGATTTATAATCGTCGAGGACATTACTAGGTGACGAGGCAACAGCCGAGTCACCCGCAATGTCCGAGACGGTGTTAAATCGCTAATAATCAAGTTGTATTCAAAGCTTTATCGTATCATTGACAACGGCGATGCGAAAATAAAAACAAGGTTTTATGTCATTTCATTTTGGCATTTTAAAAAGTCATCATTAAAATCATGCAAGATTTTGATATTCCTGACGATATATTAGCTGGAGCCAACATTATAAGGTTGAATTTGCTTCCGGACAATTCTAAAATCCATTATGAAAAAGAATATCGGCAGTTTTGTGAGTGGCGAAACAAAGTACATGTTCAAGGTGCAGAAGAAACCGTATTGCTGGCGTATTTCGCAAAACTCTCTGAGGAATACTCTGCTTTATCCTTATAGCCGAAATATTCCATGTTACGAGCGACTTTAGAACTGAAGGAAAGAGTGGAAATCGACAAATACGGCGCCTTAATACGTTTCATCAAGAAGAAAAATGTTGGATATAGAGCAAAAAAATCAAAAGTATTTACAAGATAACAAGTCAACGAATTTGTGTGTTCTGCCTCAGACGAGAAGTTTTTAATGATGAAAGTGGCTTTTTTAATTGGAATTGGAGGAGCCTGTCGAACTAATGAATTAGCGAAGATGACCACGGAAGATGTTGACGTTTTAGAGGACAAGCTGATTGTTACTATTCCCGACTCAAAAACCCACAAGAAACGTATTTTCGCTGTGATATTTGACGGCGAAGTCAATCCTGTGCTTTTATTTAAAAAGTACGCAATGTTAAGGCCAGACCATGTCACTCACCAAAGATTGTTTGTATCATATAGAAAAGGGAAATGTACGGTACAGCCCTGCGGCATTCACTTCTTCTCTAAAATACCTCAAAAAATAGCTAAGTATCTCGCACTTGAAAATCCTAATTTGTATACTGGTCACTGCGTTAGAAAATCTTCGGCAAATTTTCTTGTTAATGCTGGGGGAGATATCGTAGACCTACAAAAACATGGTGAATCGGCGAAGGTTGCTAGAGGGTATTTAGAAGAAAGTGCGACCAAGAAAGTTTCCATTGCTCGCAAAATTCAAATCGGCGATGTTTCCGGCAGTGGATTAAGCACTGGGAAACCACACGAAATCGAAAGGAGTGCTTGCTCGGTCATTAATCAGTCTTCAGAGGGCATCCCTAAGATCGTGGACGTTAAAGACAAACGTGTATCCATCAAATTTGAAAACTGTCAAAATATTGTTTTACATGTTCATGAAAAATAGTTCTAATATTATTTGGTATCTAACGTATTATGCTTTCGTAACTAACGTATTAAATTATGGTAACTAATGTATTATGAGTAACTAAAGTGTTATGTAGGTTTTAGTACGTTTATGATGTTAATAATTATTAATAAAGATATCATATAAAAATGACTTAATCTTCAATGATACGATAAAGATTATAATAAGAGGAGGAAGTAAATCACCAAGTGTTAGCGAAAGTGGTGGAAATTTGAAGAAAACATGTACTGATGGGATAAGTGAATGTAGAAAAATCGTAATATTGGAAATTTCATCATTTCAAGAAAGGGGTTCTTATATCTTAGGGAAGATTTCTGTTACAAGAAGTGCATCATAATTAATTGAATAGAAACATGGTTTATGGAGGAATCTTAAATGTATCTGGAAAAAGAGAAAAAAAAAACGTGTTAGTTCTTACAATATGAAATCTAAAAATGTTTCTTTATGACAAAACATTTTGGTAATTACCTGTTATAGCTGCACACAAGGTTGGTTGTCAAACATATAAGTACATCACAGCAACATAACTAACCAGCTAGTTTCTAGGGGCACATTAGAAATACCCTGTATTTGAAGACCTCATAGAAAACATTACGTTAGTTGTTTCCTTAAGAATTCTGTTATCGCGTCAGTGTAAGTATTAGAAAAAAATTATTAAAATATTTAAATAATTTAATTCTAAAGTAAAGTGCATAGTTTAAAAATGGATTCAGACCCTAAAACATATAAGTACATTGTGTAATTTGTTAAAAAAATATTCAGACATTGAATAATACCATCGCATCGTCAGGTTACCTATTTGCTACAATATTTAGTTATTACAGATATTCATTATAAAGAAACATTGAATGTGAAGCTATTTAGAAGAACTCAAAAATATCTATACAATTCTTCACATTAAATAAAATATCGTAATTAAAACTAAATTAAAGGTGTTTTAATATTTAAATATTTCATACTAAATAAAGACAGATCAGTGTTCGCGCCTATTACTTATTTGACATTAAGATAAGAAAAAATCTGTTAGAATTCCAAAACCACTTAAATTTAGTTAATGAACTTGTTAAGTAGGTTTCATCTACTAAAATAAGTCACTATTTATTAGACTACAATTTCTGATACCTACAATTATTTTATTTTTAAGTTAAATATATTATAGTAATAATATTGATAGAACTCGCGAGATCGTGGTCCAATCACGTGACATGAATGCTGGTTAATTTTAGTGTATTATGTTGGTATTAATTTTACGTAAATACCAGGATTAATAATAACTATTAAAATAACGAGATTATTATGCGATTTATAATCGTCGAGGACATTACTAGGTGACGAGGCAACAGCCGAGTCACCCGCAATGTCCGAGACGGTGTTAAATCATCATTTCAAGAAAGGGGTTCTTATATCTTAGGGAAGATTTCTGTTACAAGAAGTGCATCATAATTAATTGAATAGAAACATGGTTTATGGAGGAATCTTAAATGTATCTGGAAAAAGAGAAAAAAAAACGTGTTAGTTCTTACAATATGAAATCTAAAAATGTTTCTTTATGACAAAACATTTTGGTAATTACCTGTTATAGCTGCACACAAGGTTGGTTGTCATTTGTTTTTGAACTGTCACATGTAAAAGTATTTTATTGTATTCGGCTTTGAATTTGGTTATATTTTTGATTTAAAATAGCTTAAAATTAGGGTAATATAAAATATTGCACCTTTTACTCGTATTTCTTTTAAAATTGCATCCCAAAAAATTAAATCCGAAGTAAATACTAAGTGTTTCAGACAAAAACGACATTTAGATTCATAATCTATGCCTTAAAATACATCACTCCAAAAAAAAATCATCAATTTTAGCGTCGTGTAGCTATAACAGGTTATTACCAACATTTTAATTACGTAAAATGAAACGAATTTATACTTTGTTATTTCTTATTAAATTATAAAAAAATCCCATTGCGGTCATTTTATAGTATGAATTTTATACCTGCCAAAATTTATTTCTATCAACCGTTTTTCTTTAAATAAGTTTAGTGAGTATAAAAATATCTTGTAAATTACCTCATATATACATAATAAAATTCAGTAATTTTTATTTTAAAAATTAAAATTAAATAATTCCCTTAAATTTTTTTAGTTAAAATCTATTTAATGAACTCTCCGAAGTGGGATTCGAAACCGCGACCATTAATTCCGAAGTGAAAAACAGTACCACCCCGCCAGCATACACTTTCAACAAATTGGTTTCAACGCCTTACACAACTCTAACGCTAAATGTGACAAATACTTGTAAAAATAAATTGAAACTGTTTATAATTACCTTATTCTCTTCAGAAATGGCCACAGCGAAGTACTAGGCGAATAATAATTATGATCCATAATTGTTAGTTATAGTTTATAAAGCAAAACATTTTGAGACAAATTAATTTTACTTACCGCCAACCCAACAATCAAATAAAACGTTCAATTTAATGTCCAAAATTATAAAGCTTCACACTAAAACTGATCTAAACATCGTTTAAGACTACGTTAATAAACATCACAAGCTGATGACTGCCTGAGTACGTCTCTGTGAAAATCTGGGGACATTATGAAAGTCCTGATCAGATGTCAATTGTCGAAAAACGAGTTCTCTGGTTATTTTTTCTATAACATCAACACATTATTTTATCCGTATCCGTAATTCACCACATCCATTTTGGCCGACATAGGACAATAAAAAAATATTCACCATCCTGAATCCGTCATGCTGGAATTAGGTTTTAAAAAATATATAGGAATATCACCTATGAAACCTACCCCATAAAGCAAAAATAATATAGAAATTGATCTAGTAGTTTTCAAGAAATGGGTTGACAAATATACATACACTCACCCACGTACACACCTACCCATACCAGACGAATAAAAAATATCTTTTTTTAAATTAGTTGAACAGTCTTAGAAAAAAAAAACAATATTAACACAAAATAAAGGTCTTATACCTTGTAAATATAGCAATCTTAAAAATGCACAATATACATACATGCAGTACCAAGGACGGTATTTTTGTTTACCTTCGATCAAATATGTTTCATGCCCAACATGATATGCAACAAAAGTACTACACCCGCAATAATAAATAAAAGGCTACTTCCGTTTCAATAAGGATGTAGATAAAAAAATATAGTTGGAAAGTAAGTATATGTAGCTCGAATTCTGATGACAACAATAAAGACATACTTTATAGACTGATATACCTATATTATTTGTTTTTTAGATCATTCAAGATAAAATCTGGAATTTGAAGGTCTTGTTATATTCTTTTGTAACTACCTTTTCCACCTGCCAGTTTAATAGTAACTCAATTTAGCTCACTTGCAAGTCCAAAAATATCTACAGTAAAAGTAATTATTTTTATTTATGTACCAAGGGCATTATGAAGATGTTTCTCGCGAATAGGAACTTGAGGCATCATAATCTATGGTATAAAGACTGATTCAGGTGTTTGTTCCTTGTGAAACATTTTTGATGTATATTTTTTAGTAAACCACTGTTAATGTTTCATTTATATTTATTAGAGAATGACTCTACATAGTATTTAAGAGCTTTTTAAAGAGTACCTACCTACTTGCGATTATAAAATAATAAATGTATAGAATTTGTTGTTAAGGTTTTAAACAAAAACCATTTTAACATCCCTACCTAGAATTTTATCTACTTGTATATTTATTTTATTGTAACAATGAGAAAAGTAGTACAATCAAATGATAAGTTCAATTTGTCAGTTTTGAAGGTAAACATGCAAAAATATACCTGAAAATATATAATAGGCTTATAAACAATATTAAATATTTTGAAGTTTAATGTTATGTTAATAAGCAAACAATTATTATTATTGTTTTCTGATTGTTTTTACCTTTGTAATGTTCATTATTTTTTATTTTCTTTTAAAAAAGTTAACAAGCGTGTTTCCTTTGTAAATTAAGTTATAGCCAAGATTGTTATAGAAATCATGTCAAGTTTAATCAGAATAAATCTTTTCCGGGATCAATGTAAATTTAAAAAAAAAAAATGAGGAGAAATAATATTAATAATGTAATGTTTACACGGGCAGTGGTAAAAATGAGTTATTACCAATCACAGCACTCGAGATGTAGTACCTATAAAGTAAGAGTATTGCAACATACCTACAAATTATATTAAAATTATGGTCACTAACCCAAATTAAAACTATAGAATTAGCAATAAAGAATAAAAGTGTGATTACGCATGATAATTTTGTATACTAAACTAACACAGTGTTTTGCATAAACACAACCAACTTTTTTGAACATAAAGTTATACTGTAAAAAATGATGGTAAAATTTTACAATATTTACGTTATTTTTTATATATTATATAATCAGGATTTTTTATATATATAAAATATATTTCCATGAATAAGTAATTATTATTTTCTTTACGGATTATGTAAATTTAAAAATTTTATGAAAATTTACAAGCAAAAATATTTTTTCCGCTACAGCTATTTATTTTTTACAGTATTATTTTAAGAAAATATTTTTAAAATAATAATTTTTTGGTGTGGGACTACCAAGAAATGGCGCTAAGGATCATATACAACCCAAGAACGTTGATATCATCAGCTTTAGTATAAAAACTTGCGTTTGGTATGGTATAAAGATAAGAACAGCAAAGTTCGACGACATATGCTACCAATAGTAAAGTTTTACTTCAAGTGGTTTTAAATTTATTTTCCATGCATTAAAAGATAAGTTAATTTTACAACCAATATTTACACTATATAAAGTGTATCTACTTTTACAAAGAACTTGTGTACCTACTATTACTCTACAAAGTTACATGAAATCAGTATCTTCTAAAACAATGTTAAAGAAATAAAGTTAAAATTGATCAGCAATGTTTTACTTTAAACTGATTTATATTATTTATTTTTACTATACCGGGTAATTCATTAAGGGTGACGAGCGGCCATATCTCGAAAACTACTGGGCATAGAAA
The DNA here is from genome assembly GCA_935413205.1 of Polydrusus cervinus. Taxonomy (NCBI): domain Eukaryota; kingdom Metazoa; phylum Arthropoda; class Insecta; order Coleoptera; family Curculionidae; genus Polydrusus; species Polydrusus cervinus. Next base: position 54,821,930 of record OW284514.1, read on the forward strand.
TTCAGGAAATAAAAATTATAACTACAGTGGCCATGAGAAAATCCTGGAAATAATTTTTAAGTTCCGCATTTGGCCGCAAGAGGGCGTCATTGAATAGTAAATTTTAAAATTTTATATATCTCCGAAAATTCCACATTAAGGTATATCTTTGATAAAACCATTAAAAAGCTTGGACAATTATGCATCATTTTGGTCTTATGCTCATTGGCGTACCGACTTTAATAAGAAGGGGGGAACCTGTTGAAAGTGTAATACTTTAAATCGCTGTAACTTATAAACGACTTATCCGATTTTAGCAAACTAAAGACTGTTTGGAAGAGAAATGTATGCACTTTCACCAGTCGTATTTAGTTGTCCATAATAGTTCTCAAAAAAAATTGCTAGAGGGCGCAATTTGCAATAATAACACATTTTTTGATTTTACTCCGAAAAAATAAATCATACGGTGTCATTATGATACCATAATCGAAAAGTAGATGAAATTTGCTAGACAAAATATTAAAACCGAAGCTTGATATCTCCGGTCGTTTCAGCGTTATCGCCAATAGAATAATTTTTAACACTTTAAATGAAGAAGCGATTATATATTTTTTTGAAAAAAAGTAGGACGCTACTGATATTTTTCCATGTGGATATTATTTCGGATAAGCCTGGTCAATTCTGCATAAAAATGGTTTCTTGCATTTTCCCCTCAGGCACGCCGTTCTTTCTTAAAATATATAAATTAAATTAGACGGGAGGAAGCACGCCTATTAAGTGAATTTCCAACAATTATTATAAAACAAAATTTTTCATTTTCAATGTTAATAATAAATAAAAGAGCTAATTTAATTTAAATATTTTAATTAAAACGGTGTGCTGAGGAGAAAAATGCAAGAGGCCATTTTTATGCAGAATTGACCACGCTAATTCGGAATAATATCCACATGGAAAAATATCAGTGGCGTCCCACTTTTTTTCTAAAAAATATATATAATCGCTTCTTCATTTAAAGTTTTAAAAATTATTCTATTGGCGATAACGCTGAAACGACCAGAGATATCAAGCTGCGGTTTAATATTTTTCTAGCGAATTTCATTTACTTTTCGATTATGGCATCATAATGATACCGTATGATTTATTTTTTCGGAGTAAAATAAAAAAATGTGTTATTATTACAAATTGCGCCCTCTAGCATTTTTTTTTGAGAACTATTATGGACAACTAAATACGATTGGTGAAAGTGCATACATTTCTCTTCCAAACAGTCTTTAGTTTGCTAAAATCGGATAAGTCGTTTATAAGTTACAGGGATTTAACTGATTACACTTTCAACAACTCCCCCCCCCCCCCCTCTTATGAAAGTCGGTACGCCAATGAGCATAAGACCAAAATGATGCATAATTGTCCAAGCTTTTTAATGGTGTTATCAAGGATATACCTTAATGTGGAATTTTCGGAGATATGTAAACATTTATAATTTACTTTTCAATTACGCCCTCTTCCGGCAAAATGCGGAACTTAAAAATTATTTCCAGGATTTTCTCATGGCCTCTTTAGTTATAATTTTTTTTTCCTGAATTTCTATGCCCAGTAGTTTCCGAGATATGGCCGCTCGTCACCTTTAATGAATCACCCGGTACATATAGATACGATTAGTATTTGTTCTCTAAACACTAAATTAATAACTTGAAGAAATAGTCCATACTTGAAGTGGAGAGGGATTTTAAGGGTAGAAAAAAATAAACTTTTAGTCTTCCTCCACTGATATATTCAGAAAATTATTCAAAAGTTAAGAGTCTCTACATGTTTCGAATGCATAAGCATTCATCTTTAGGAGAGTTACTTTTCAAACTTTAAGAAAGGAGCTTTAGGTTCATGGTGTAGTTGAAACGCGTTTAGAGATTTAACAGTGGAGAAACATACCACCACAGTTCAGATCTAGTGAAAAAAACTTGGAAAGTACACACTGGTACAAGGTTGAGAGTTTAAGTCGTTGCGATATAAATAAATTGGATGTATAAAAGCAATTAGCAGAAGGATTTTGAACGGTTATGGAGTAGGTATATTTATTAAAAGATCCACGAGAGGAAGCAGTCTTCCAAATTAAGTGTAAGGAAGAGATTTTTTATTTATTTTATTTGAGAACGCTCTTTACATAATTTTAGCTTAAACTTATATTGCCTCCCCCCCCCCCCTGGATCCGCTCTGACATTTCGCATACCAATAATGTGCCGGTATGTCTTGCCTAGTTTTTTAAATTTAGGATCACGTACGTTTTTAAAAATATATATAGATACACGTTGAGCAAATTGTATTACTTAGAGATTACCGAGGCGTAGATTAAAAGGCTGTCGAACTATTAACCAAAAATTACATATTTAACTGTTATTCATTATAATATATCTAAAGCAGATAATTCCAAAACAAACAAAATTTTAAAATAAAAAATCTAGAACACTGACAAAAACTAAAATTTAAGATTTAATATTAATAATTGTAACAAAGCACAAAATAAAACTAAACAAACTGAAGGTGGCAATAACTGAAACTATTGTAAAAACACAGAATCTCTTACTAGTCAGGTGGTAGCAAACATTTAAGAAAGCATGAAAAATAAATTTTCAAACCACCTGAAAGTGCCTTATACTATAAGGTGTATTTTGTCTAACACTGTTAGATAATAAAATACAAATCGGATTGCATGGTTCTACCAAGAAATGAAAACTTAACATTAGTAGGATGTCACCACCTGCAGACCGGTTTCGAACTCTTTTGTTCTCGTCAGTACAGGGTAGGTGTTCATACCATACCAAATGAAAGTTTTAAAACCTAATGCATATAATATCAATCTTCTTCGGTCGTATATATACGTTAGCGCCATCTCTTGGTAGTCCCATGCAATCTATCTGAGTATACCCGTCAAGGGATTTACAAGAATTGTTAAAACACAGAATCTCTTACTAGTCAGGTGGAAGCAAACATTTAAGAATGCATGAAAAATAAATTTTCAAACCACCTGAAAGTGCCTTATACTATAAGGTGTATTTGTGTACTGACGAGAACAAAAGAGTTCGAAACCGGTCTGCAGGTGGTGACATCCTACCAATGTAAAGTTTTCATTTCTTGGTAGAACCATGCAATCCGATTTGTATTTTATTATCTAACAGTGTTAGACAAAATACACCTTATAGTATAAGGCACTTTCAGGTGGTTTGAAAATTTATTTTTCATGCTTTCTTAAAAACTGAAACTATACTTGATTGTTTGGCTTAATTATGTTGACAGGTGTAGTGAGTCCCTTTGAATAGGCGATATTTAAATTGCGGAGGCTTACTCGGAAATGCATTTGAGAGAAAGGACACTTGTTTGATCACCTAACATAAAGAAAATGTTTACTTATCAAAAACAATGTGGGTAATTTACTTTATTATAATATCACTTCATTAACTGATATTTTAATTTATTATTAAGCACCCTTGGTCAAAAACCTATTTATAATTGTACAAAGTAGTTTTAAGTTATTCAGTTTGATAATGTAGTAGTACTACGAAACTGCAGTCACTAATCAGTTAATAAAGTGATATTATAACAAAGTAAATTACCCATATTGTTTTTCGTTAATATGCAATATCACAAAGTAACGAACTACTCAATCCAATAGTTTTTTACTTGTTTCTGGTTTATTCTTTTAATTTATTTCCTACATAATATATTACTCATATCCTTCTATTTGCAATTATACCTTAAATAAAGGCCAGAGCGGTATTTATTTAAAAGTAATTATCAAATTCCAGATGATGTAAAAATAACATCAAAATCATCATCTAAAAATTATTAATTGTGATACATGGTTGGATTTAAGATTCCAAGAGATTTAAAAAAAAAATGCAGGTATTTAAAAAAACTAAAGTTGATAACAGTTCCACAAAAGCGAAACATTGTACCGAAGTTCTAACAATAAAAAGCTAAAAAAGTTGCTTTCACTAAGTCGTATTTCTTTACTGTAGCGGTTAAAACAAGTCAGATAAATTAAAAAACAAAAACTCAAAATTTTTGTTTTCTTCGAATATTTCAAAATATGAAAAAGAAAGCTCTAATTTGTTTTTACGATATTACTGAGCAAAAAATAACAAATCTCTTAGTCTGATTTCAGTTCTGACAGAATTGAAAAAATATTCGATTTAATCAACTACTTGACTGAATTCAAAAAGTACGTCAGAAGCTGTGACGTGCATACAGCTAGTAATTGGAAGGACTGGACATCTCATTTGTTCATATTATGCCTAAAATAATTTCATCCTAAGCAAGATTCCTTGAGATCTTGGACCGACTTATTTTAATTTGTTTTTTTCCTGTTTCTTAAGCCAAAATTTAAGTGGAAAATATATTTAAAGTATTTTCAGTCCTTGAAATCTTGTATTGACATTACTTTTGTATTTGAAATAAAATTTCAGGTAATGTATTTTGCCACACTAATCGTCCACTCTATATAAAAATTACAACATTTTTATTTTATTTTATACAGTAGATGACACTATTTTTACTGATGTAATGCAATTATTGCCAATATTAATTGCATATTTTTCGATGTATTAATAATTTTAATCGTTATATAACCTTTCATTATTATTCATCGTCTAGAAATGGAAGTTTATCAATGGTATGACTTACAAGAAGAAAGTCGTGTGTCGCATCTGGTAATTATCACAACGAACGTAAGAATGTAATATGATGTATATATAATTTAGGGAAAACTTGGAGTTATAGGCATATACAGGGTCCTGCACCTCACCTCATGTCTTCTGTAGCTCACTTATTAAGTTAGGATTATGACGTTTTGCAGGCCTTACCTGTATCCTAGGGTGCATTTCAGGAAAATATTTTTGTTTATACAGGGTATTCCAAAAAAGCGTGACGTCATAAGGATATGTTTTTTTAGATTACATGCCATATATTTTCTTACTTATTTGAATGCATCTTGTAGTTGCCTACATACCCCTAAAATTTTAATGAACTCGGTTCAGTATTATAGGCGAAAAAAAATAAAAACTAAAAAAAATCAGTTTTGCACCACTGGTTTTAAAAATTAATAAAAATTAAAAATAATGTCTCGTTAATAAAATTATACAAAGGTACTTAATAAATAAGGTCTCACAGTTTCGTTAACCAAGTTTGATTACTACGAATTGTACAGGGTGTCCAAAGTTTAGTGTCAAACTTTGCAAACTTTAAAGCAATTTATTTTTCTTATTTCAAATTGGAACCCCTGTATATTATTATGTCATTCGATTAGAATTAAAATCCAAACATTTATTCTAATTGCAACCCTATCGCAATTTCTAATGCATTTAGACTTATTTGCAGAAAGCTCATTTTATCAACTATTCCACCAGTCATTATTATATAATAAATATCAAAGGTGGCTTTAAAAAACAATTTATTGATATTAAAGTTTACTAAAAGGACAAATAAAAATTCTTTTCACATGCTCCTAATATGAAAATCATATCTACGCGCTCTTCTTGGTTGTACTCCATCGGAAAAAATAATATAGCTTAAATAATTAATACTAATCTAATATTATTTGAAACTATAAAATAACTAAACTCAAAATGGGCTTTTGTCACTTTAATAAACTTTAATACCAATAAATTGTTTTTCAAAGCCACCTTTGATATTTATAATATAATAATGACTGGTGGAAAGGTTGATAAAACGAGTTTTCTGTAAATAAGTCTTAATGCGTTAGAAATTGCGATAGGGTTGTAATTAGAACAAATGTTTGAATTGTAATTCTGCATCGAATGACATAATAATATAGAGGGGTTCCAATTTGAAATAAGAAAAATAAATTGCTTTAAAGTTTGCAAAGTTTGACACTAAATTTTGGGCACCCTGTACAATTCGTATTAATCAAACTTGGTTAACAAGACTTTAGGACCTTATTTATTAAGTACCTTTGTAGAATTTTAATAACGAGGCATTATTTTTATTTTTTATTAATTTTTAAAACCAGTGGTGCAAAACTGATTTTTTTTTAGTTTTTATTTGTTTTCGCCTATAATACTGAACAGAGTTCATTAAAATTTTAGGGGTATGAAGGCAACTACAAGATGCATCCAAATAAGTAAGAAAATATATGGCATGTAATCTAAAAAAAAAATATCCTTATGACGTCACACTTTTTTGGAACACCCTGTATAAACAAAAATATTTTCCTGAAATGCGCCCTAGGATACAGGTAAAGCCTGCAAAACGTCATAATCCTAACTTAATTAATAAGTGAGCTACAGAAGACGGGAGGTGAGGCGCAGGACCCTGTATACCATTGTTTACTAATTAATTCAAGGACACTTTAATACAAGAATTTGTCTTCCCTTTCACTTCAAAAAGTGCACACAGCCGGTACAACCTATTTTAAATAGTAAAATGTTTGCAATAAAACGTTACCATCTGTACGGTCGGTTTTAGAAATTCAAAATAGACTAAATCTTGTATAAATATAAATAATTCAATTTTTAATAGAATAGAATAAATAATAATAAATATTTGGATCTCCTTTGAATGCCGCGTTTTTGGAATCATTGAATCAACAATAAAAACTGGTATGTCCAAAAATTTGTGAAAATTAAATTTTCCTTTAAAAACCCAGAAAGGAAGATATTAAGTTAAGTAAATAAAATCAAGTAATTCCATGTTCTAATTAGGCAAGTTCACGATCAAGTTTAAAATATTGAGAGTAAATTCCGCTAAGTGTATTACATAAAATATATTATATATCCATTTCAGAACCGGTAATTTTGATTAGTTTTAAAAAAGTTGTTTAAATAAATATTATGTAAATATTTTAATAATTTATTATTTGTTTTAGCATACATTTTGCAAATACAAGAGATCGTAATACTTTTTTTCTTATGCCAAAATTTGAACATAATTTTAGTTACCCATATTTAAGAGAGAAAACAAAAATTTACATTTGTAAATCATTACGGCTAGATTTTATTTAGACACGTAGAAGTGTTGCAGTCAGGGCCGGAACTACAATGGGGCAACCGGGGTCAGGGGGGCCCCCTGAGCGAAACACAAAAACAGAAAAAAAAAATTTCGAAGTGCAATGATTTTTAGCGCTGTCTCATTGTTCTTCATTATGTGAAAATTTATTAACTGATTTATTCATTTATTTAGAATAATAAAAGCTATTGCGAAAAATCTGTTTAATAAAATTACCTCTAAACCTATAAGATTCTGTACAAATCTTGCGCTTAGAAAGAAAACTTTATAGTTAGAAGTGTGACATTTTCTTTATCATTTTATGGAGCCTTTTTTCCGAAGCTACCCTTTTCTCAGATATACATGTCCGTACTCCATAGTAAAAACATGCAGGTTACATTCGTTTGCAGAAACGTATGGTGTGCATGATAACGCTGACGAAAGTGAATGAACTTTAAACACCTCTGTTTTATTAATAAACATTATGTTTCATTATATAATATATACATGTACTATTGTGCCGATAAAAAACTGGGACAAGAGATTTACAAAAACAATGTAAGAAATACATATCCCTTAGACTATAAAAGGTGTCTAGAGCTAAAAAGAAAAAACATTCAAAATTTAAAAAGTAACCTAGGTTACATAATGGAATGTTTTGTATTTTTCGATACGGGGTGGTTAAATTTGAGAGACATCATATAATATGGATAAAGTAAATTTATTAGATTTTTTTAAAGTCAAATATTTTATAAATTATTATATTTACCATTACCACAAAATAATAAATAAAGCTAATACAGGTAATAAAATACATTTAATAAAAAGAAAAAAATTGCGAACACAAAGTTGGTCAAAACAACACAAAATTAATATTTGGTCATAGAACCATTTCTGTTTATTACTTTTTGGACCCTTTGTGGCATACTTAAAACTAAGTTTCTACATAATTCGACAGTTATTTCATCCCAAGCTTGATTTATCCTATGACGTAATTCATCCCTGTTTCTAGGTTGAAAATCATGTTTATACATAGATTTGACCATGGCACCCCAAATGTTTTCTATCGGTTTCAAATCGGGACTCTTCGAAGCCCAGGGAAGAACTGCTATGTTATTTTCTTGGAGAAAATTTTGTACAATGCGCGCTGTGTGTATTGGAGCATTATCATGCTGAAATGTGTAATTTTGATCGTATACAGCGTTTACCGATGGTATCATCACTTCGTTTAGTATATTAACGTATACTGCTGCAGTTAGTCTTCCTTCGACGATTTGGCAAAGTCCTGGTCCTCTAGCGCTAATCCAGCCCCAAACATTTATGGAGAAACGCCCACTTTGGTTGGTTTTGTGGGTATATCTCTCATCATACCGCATGCCGGAAGGCCTATACACCCGAATTCTCCCATTATTGCATGACTGAAAAGTTTTCTCGTCAGAAAATATAACTGTTTCCCATAAATTTATTTGATTAATATATTCATGTGCAAATTCGAACCTGCCCTGTTTATTTATTTCCGTTAAAAAATTTTTATTGGCAGCACAACGGCTTCGTATATTGGAATTTCGAACCCTGTCTCTAGCGGTATTTGCAGAACCTGGAAAATTCGTCTCTTCTTTTGCCTTGATTGCAGTTTCGAAGGGATGATCCCTTAGATAATTAACCAGTCTTCTATCATGATCATCAGTAGAAATTTTAGGGGGACCAGAACCTGCATTCCTAATAATAGTCCCATGTCTTGCTATTTTTTGTTTTGCCAATAGCACGGTATTCTTGCTTACTCCCAGTTCATCTGCAATATCCCTAATAGCAACACTATCTCGCAACCGACTATAAATAATTGCCTTTTGCTGGGGGTTTAATTGTGGCATATTTACAAATAATATATGATTGTATGTAAGAATGGACTACTTCCTCAAAATATGATTGTATGTTTGACGAGTCAATCATAAAGTGACAATCTTTATTGACATGCAAATTTTCATGACATTTTACTGGTACCAGGCTTGATGTAAAATTATTCTTAATAGTCTAGGAGAAAATAGAAAAATTTCCTGTCCCAGTTTTTTATCGGCGCGATGGTACCATTGCGCCCAAAAAAAACTGGGACAGCAAAATGTAGTTTAATCTCCCAGACTATTAGCTTTTTTTTGAAGTTGTCAATTTAATTTAATTTTGTAACTGACAGTGGCGTGTCAAAAGAAATATTTTTTGAAATCAACCACCGAACAAGAAGCGATCATTTACACTCGATTGAGAGATGGGCATCAAATAAGAAACATCTCAAATGAATTAGGGATTGTAGTATTGTAAGAAAAGCAGGTTCTAGTCGCCCCAAAATTTCGAATGACGGCTAAAATATAGAATTAATTAATTTTCTAAAAGATCATTCCTTCGAAACAGCAATAAAAGCTAAAAAAGAAACACGTTTTCCTGGTTCGGCTAATACAACGCCTAGAAGAATTCGTAGTTCAGATATAAAAAGTTGTTGTGCTGCCAATAAAATATTTTTGACCGAAGCAAACAGAGAAGAGTAGAATTTGCTTATGAATGAATGAAATCAAGATAATATATGGGAAACGGTAATATTTTCCGATGAAAAAACCTTTCAATTATGCAATAATGGAAAAATCCGCGTTTATAGGCCTTCTGGTATGGGATACGATGGAAGATATACAAATAAGACTAATCAAAGTGGACGCTTTTCTATAAACGTTTGGGGCTGGATTAGTGCAAGGGGCCCAGGAGTTTGCCAAATAGGTGCAGGGGAGGCTCAATGAACCATTGTATTGCAATATACTAAACCAAGCTATGATACCATCTGTCGACGCAGTATATGGCCAAGGTTTTATATTTCAACAAGATAATGCTCCTATACATAAAGCCCGCATAGTTCAAGATTACTTAGAAAAAAATCAAATTCGTGTTCTGCCTTGGCTCTTGAAAAGTCTGGATATCAACCCAATTGAAAACGTTTGAGATGAGGTGACAAAATTTATGTATAAACACAACTTACAGCCTAGAACTCGGGATGAATTAAGCCAAAGGATAATGCAAACATGGGATGCAATAACGCAAGAATATACGAGAAACCTAGTATTAAGTATGCCACGACGTTTATAAGCATTAATCGATAATAATGGTGCAACTACCAAATATTAAAAACATGTTATTATATTAAGGTTTAAATATGATTGAAATTAAAATTTATTATTAAAATAAAAATATTAAAAAATTTTGTTTTATTTTTGTTACATTTTAAAACACAATATGCGTATTTTCATTTTTTCTCGTATTTCTAAAAATGTGGTATTGTTGTTAAACCTTTTCACTTTCATGACAACTATTATAACAACAATGATAACCTTTCCTTAATAGATTTTACATATTTCTTATAGTCAAGGAGCTACTCTACAACAACAATTTTGCTGTCCCAGTTTTTTTTGGGCGCAATGGTACGTATATTATTAAAATAAGTGAGGTATCGTCTATTTTGTAAGAGCTTGATTGATCTACAACGAAATAATATTAATATTCGAATTGAGAGATCCACCGCGCTCCACGAGACAGCAGTGCTACCCTACCCGTCTAGTGTAAAAAAGTAATGCTACCAACTTCATCGATCGATTGTGAAAAATAAGCAGCGTCAGTGTGCCGGATGTTCGTTAAATCTGTTCGCCAAGTTTTAGTTCCGAGCAGTCTGGTATGGGTATGGCGGAGCTGAAACACTTTTCCTGCCCACTGACTGGCTCGCCCGGTTCCCCGCTCGCTCCCTCCATTCCCCTCACTTATGCTCACCCAGGATGCTTTGGCGAACATTGCAGCATAAGAAGTTCCGGCACACTAAGCACAGTAACAAAATTTCTTGCACGTTACAACAGGTTTTTCTATCAGCTCGAATAATGTACCAAAGTTAGGCAAACATTAAAACCACATTATAAAGTCCGAACAAAACTTCTTCAAATATTCCGAAAATGAAACGAAGTTATCAAAGCGGCGCACAAAAATGGCGTGAAAAATAAAGAAAAATTGACGAAGTTGCAAAAACCAATCAAACAATTACTTCGTGGTTATCAAAAAGTGAAATGCCTTATTTCTTTTTCTTTACGATAATTGTAAAAAATTGAGTTGACAAACTCAATAGAGAAATAGGGCCCCGAACTTAGTCTTGCCCCGGGGCCCCTGTAACTCTAGGTCCGGCACTGGCTGCAGATATCGTTTTAGATTAACGATCCATCTGGATGAAAATGGATCTTAAAGATAAATAGTTATGACCCCTTGATGGTTTCAAATCGAAGCCGATTTAAAAGTGTATAACTAACATTAAAATTTAATGGAAGAAAAATACTTTGTATTACGTGTAGATGCTTCATTTAATTAATTTTGTAGCGGAGCGCTTTCGGCTTTCGCCATCATCAGTGCTAGCTGAAAGTGAGGATTGAAATTTTAGCCATGGGTTAAATAATAGAAATTAAATTATTAAATTCTAAACATTTAAAGCTTTTTTGCTGATTTAAACAAGTGGGAGATGTAAAAAATGTTAATAATATACAGTAAAATCTATTACCAGAAAAAACAAATCGCGCTGAAGAAAGTGTCATGTATTAATCAACAAATATTTATTGGTAGCCATAGTGTAGAGAATAGAGCTCTAGCCTATATATCGCAAGGTGACAGGTTCAGATCCCATCAGGAGTATTTGCCTCTTTTTTTATAAAAGCATTAAATAATTTATAGAATTATTTAAATTTGAAATCTTCCTTGTTGAGTGAATTTTTTAAATTTATGTTTAATGCATCTTTCCTTGATTAAATTTAAAATTTTTCATTCTGGTTAATCTAGAAGTCAATCCAGGATTAGTTCTTCCTATGATATTATATCAAATATAAAAAAATGAAAAAGTTAAATTTAAAATAAAGGAAAAGCCTTTTTATTGACAAACTACGAAACCAGATATTAAGTGGAACATAATCTTTAGGATGCTAATTTCAACACTAGTGTTGATATATTTTTTTGCAACACTAGTGTTGAAATATTTTTTTCACAAATCAAAGGCTTTTTTAGTAATTCTTTGTGGTCGTAGGAAAAATAGTGTACATTACTCGTGTAAAAGTGATTATTCTAAAACTCGGAAATTTTCCGCACTCGGCTGACGCCTCGTGCTAAATGTCTCCTGATTTAAAAAGTATCACTTTCATGACTTGTTATGTAATACACTATTGTATTACGTGTAGATGCTTCATTTAATTAATTTTGTAGCAGAGCGCTTTCGGCTTTCGCCATCATCAGTGCTAGCTGAAAGTGAGGATTGAAATTTTAGACATGGGTTAAAAAATGGAAATTGATTTATTAAATTCTAAACATTTACAGCTTTTTTGCTGATTTAAACAAGTGGGAGATGTAAAATTTTTCTTTCTTTCAATACTCACTCGTCAATTACACAGCAACATACTCATTCGGGTAGAATGGCATTCCGACCAATATAATTTTTTTAAAAAACAAACTTAAATTAAAAAGAACCACAACAACAAGTGAACTGTGAGAATTCAAAAAATCGAGATGAGGTTACAAAAATAGCTTTTTTTTTGTAACCTCATCTCTATTTTTTTATTTCCCACGGTTCATTTGTTCGTTGCCTTTACCATGTTTAGGATGTTTTTGTTTTTTTAAACCAAGGATGTCAAAAATTTGTCTTCCTTTTGTTTTTAGATTGTATTTCTAAAATTTCATATTGGACGGAATGCCATTCTACCCGAATGAGGATGTCGCTGTGTAATTGATTAGTGAGTATTGAAAGAAAGGGAAACATTTTTATAACTCCCACATGTTTAAATCATCAAAAAGCTTTTAATGTTTGTAATTTAATAAATCAATCTCTATTATTCAACTCATGGCGAAAATTTCAATCCTCACTTTCAGCTAGTACTGATGATGGCGAAAGCCGATAACGCTCAGTTACCAAATTAATTAAATGAAGCATCTACACGTAATAAAATAGTATATTACATAACAATTCATGAAAGTGTCTGTTTAAAGGTTGGAGACAATGACGTTTCTTGAACGGCAGTAGAGTTTTGGACTTGCATTGTCTTTATTTGTTTAGAATCACTACGTTTCAACTGGTAAGTATCTCCAGTCGTCTTCAGGTGAATACTGAATAAGTACGGTAACTACAGCTCTATTTATACTAGGCAGGTGCTGTGACGCATGACTAGTGGGCGGAGTCATGCGTGTTGCTAGGTGATGACGCATAACTGGATGAGTCATGCTTGATGAGTCATGCTCGATGACGTCATGCTCGGTGAATCATGCGTTTAACTCTTGGGTGGTCTTATTCTAAGATTACATTTACTTAACAAGGGTTTCCAGACGTTTCTCATGTCTAATGAAGGCTTACTAAAGCAACCTGGATTTTGGTGTATGGTAGCAGCTTCCTTAAACTTCCTCTTCCTCCAGTGCGGTTCTTTTTGCAGGATTTCCGCTTTTGTCCACATGATATGATGGCCGTGCGTCCAGGCGTGGTCAGCTGCACCTGATTTTTCGGTCTCTCCTTTTCGGGTATTATTCCGATGTTCTTTAATCCTTACTTCTAGTGGTCTTAGTGTCTCACCAATGTAAGACTGGCCGCATTCGCATGGGATCTGATAAACACAATTTTTCTTGTCTTTCTGGCTTACTGGTCTCGTCTTCGTTAGGTGGCTTCTTAAAGTGTCTCTAGAGCTGAATACTGTTTCGATGTTGTATCGTTTTCCTAGTCTTCTTATTTTCTCAGATACTCCTTTGACATACGGAATATTGAGTATTGGTTGTATCTCTTTCTCTGCTTTACGTGTGTTTGGCCGATTCTTGCGATTTTCCAATATTGTGTCAATCAGTTTCATGGGATAGCCATTCTTGTTGAGGTCGGTCTTGATGTGGTTAGTTTCTCTTTTGAGAGCTTCGTTTGAGTTACAGAGAGTAATTGCTCTATCCACAAGGTTTCTTACTATGCCATGTTTTGTGTTGTTTGAGTGGTTTGATGTATAATTGAGATATTGCCCTGTATGTGTAGGTTTTCTGTACACTGAGGTTAGGAAGGTGTTGCCATTTTTCTCTACATTGACGTCTAGAAAAGGTAATTGGTTGTTCTCTTCTTTTTCCATGGTGAATTTAATTGTCGGTGCAAAGTTATTAATGTGATGTAAGAATTCTCTGAGTTCGTCCTCGTTTCCGTTCCAAATAATGAAGGTGTCATCCACATATCTAAGCCATATTTTTGGTTTCTTCTTTGCTTGTTTTATTGCTTCGGATTCGAACCATTCCATATAAATGTTGGCGATTATGGGCGAGAGAGATGAGCCCATTGGTAGTCCGTCCTCTTGGCTAAAGAATCTATCTTTTTCTTGAAAATAAGAATTGTTAAGGCAGCATTCCAATAGTTCCATGATGGCATTTGTAGGTAGCGGTGTTCTTTCTTGTAGGGTCAAGTCTTCCTCAAGTCTGCTCCTGATGACCTTAAGTGCGTCTTTTATAGGGACGTTGGTGTAAAGACTTTCGACGTCAAAGCTGACCAGTTGGTCTCCTGGTTGTACTTCCTTTTCTCCTATTATTTGTGCAAAGTGTTGCGAGTTCTTTACAAATGACGTGCTGTTTCCTTGAAGTGGTTGGAGTAGGGGAAGTAAAAATTTACCTAGTTCATATGTAGGGGAGTTACGGGAGCTTGTAATTGGTCTTAGAGGCATATTATGTTTGTGTATTTTTGGCAGGCCATAGAGGTGTGGTGGTTTACTGTGGTGTGGTGTCAGGCGTCTCCGCGTCTTTTCTGGAATGTACCGCTCAAATTTCTTAAGTGTTCGGTAGACTCTTCCCTCGATTGTGCCGGTCGGATCTTTGGAAATAAGGGTGTAGTTTCCTTTTTGCACAACTTCCTCGATTTTTTGGTCGTATGTCTGAACATCCATGATGACAGTTGCGTTTCCTTTGTCGGCTGGTAGAATCTTGATATTAGGATCCTTACGAAGTTTTGTGAGAGCGATTGTTTCTTCCTTACCGATATTTCGTTTTGGAGGCCTTGATTTTTCTAGAATATTTCTAACCTTCCATCTAAATTCTTCCGCTTGTGTTTCTCCTATGGTTGTTGAGTCGACGGCGCTAATAATGTCCAATATTGGTATCTCTGTTGGAGCAATAGTAAAGTTTAAACCCTTAGCCATTAGGGATTCTTCTATGGGTGTTAATTCTCTAGATGAAATGTTGACGATGGTTCTTTGGTTATGGGGTTGCGTTGTTGGTGGATTTTGACTAACATGCTTTCGCAATTTCTTCTCATGAATATTTTGTTGAGCTGTTCTTACTTTGTCGCAGGTGGCATCAATCTTCCGAAAAATGGGTTCGTGATCCTCTTCCAGTGTATATTCTTTAATTTCCTCAAATCTCTGTTGGATATCTGTGAGTAGAGAAGCTTTCTTAAAGCGATGGTAGTTGATTTGGGAGCGTATAAGAGCTTTGCTGGCGTTGTTTAGAATCTTCTTAGCTTGTTGTCCTGGGATCGGTGACTTGATCCTAAAGCCATCTGGAATAATATCTTGGTCCCTTGCCCGTAGTAGAAACTGGATGTGCGTTTCCTCCTTTGTTAATTTTATCTTAGCTTTCTCGTAGTTACGGAACTTATCACTTATACCGGGTCCATACCGGGCTTCTAGTGTCTGTTTAAAGGTTGGAGACAATGACGTTTCTTGAACGGCAGTAGAGTTTTGGACTTGCATTGTCTTTATTTGTTTAGAATCACTACGTTTCAACTGGTAAGTATCTCCAGTCGTCTTCAGGTGAATACTGAATAAGTACGGTAACTACAGCTCTATTTATACTACGCCCACTAGTCATGCGTCACAGCACCTGCCTAGTATAAATAGAGCTGTAGTTACCGTACTTATTCAGTATTCACCTGAAGACGACTGGAGATACTTACCAGTTGAAACGTAGTGATTCTAAACAAATAAAGACAATGCAAGTCCAAAACTCTACTGCCGTTCAAGAAACGTCATTGTCTCCAACCTTTAAACAGACACTAGAAGCCCGGTATGGACCCGGTATAAGTGATAAGTTCCGTAACTACGAGAAAGCTAAGATAAAATTAACAAAGGAGGAAACGCACATCCAGTTTCTACTACGGGCAAGGGACCAAGATATTATTCCAGATGGCTTTAGGATCAAGTCACCGATCCCAGGACAACAAGCTAAGAAGATTCTAAACAACGCCAGCAAAGCTCTTATACGCTCCCAAATCAACTACCATCGCTTTAAGAAAGCTTCTCTACTCACAGATATCCAACAGAGATTTGAGGAAATTAAAGAATATACACTGGAAGAGGATCACGAACCCATTTTTCGGAAGATTGATGCCACCTGCGACAAAGTAAGAACAGCTCAACAAAATATTCATGAGAAGAAATTGCGAAAGCATGTTAGTCAAAATCCACCAACAACGCAACCCCATAACCAAAGAACCATCGTCAACATTTCATCTAGAGAATTAACACCCATAGAAGAATCCCTAATGGCTAAGGGTTTAAACTTTACTATTGCTCCAACAGAGATACCAATATTGGACATTATTAGCGCCGTCGACTCAACAACCATAGGAGAAACACAAGCGGAAGAATTTAGATGGAAGGTTAGAAATATTCTAGAAAAATCAAGGCCTCCAAAACGAAATATCGGTAAGGAAGAAACAATCGCTCTCACAAAACTTCGTAAGGATCCTAATATCAAGATTCTACCAGCCGACAAAGGAAACGCAACTGTCATCATGGATGTTCAGACATACGACCAAAAAATCGAGGAAGTTGTGCAAAAAGGAAACTACACCCTTATTTCCAAAGATCCGACCGGCACAATCGAGGGAAGAGTCTACCGAACACTTAAGAAATTTGAGCGGTACATTCCAGAAAAGACGCGGAGACGCCTGACACCACACCACAGTAAACCACCACACCTCTATGGCCTGCCAAAAATACACAAACATAATATGCCTCTAAGACCAATTACAAGCTCCCGTAACTCCCCTACATATGAACTAGGTAAATTTTTACTTCCCCTACTCCAACCACTTCAAGGAAACAGCACGTCATTTGTAAAGAACTCGCAACACTTTGCACAAATAATAGGAGAAAAGGAAGTACAACCAGGAGACCAACTGGTCAGCTTTGACGTCGAAAGTCTTTACACCAACGTCCCTATAAAAGACGCACTTAAGGTCATCAGGAGCAGACTTGAGGAAGACTTGACCCTACAAGAAAGAACACCGCTACCTACAAATGCCATCATGGAACTATTGGAATGCTGCCTTAACAATTCTTATTTTCAAGAAAAAGATAGATTCTTTAGCCAAGAGGACGGACTACCAATGGGCTCATCTCTCTCGCCCATAATCGCCAACATTTATATGGAATGGTTCGAATCCGAAGCAATAAAACAAGCAAAGAAGAAACCAAAAATATGGCTTAGATATGTGGATGACACCTTCATTATTTGGAACGGAAACGAGGACGAACTCAGAGAATTCTTACATCACATTAATAACTTTGCACCGACAATTAAATTCACCATGGAAAAAGAAGAGAACAACCAATTACCTTTTCTAGACGTCAATGTAGAGAAAAATGGCAACACCTTCCTAACCTCAGTGTACAGAAAACCTACACATACAGGGCAATATCTCAATTATACATCAAACCACTCAAACAACACAAAACATGGCATAGTAAGAAACCTTGTGGATAGAGCAATTACTCTCTGTAACTCAAACGAAGCTCTCAAAAGAGAAACTAACCACATCAAGACCGACCTCAACAAGAATGGCTATCCCATGAAACTGATTGACACAATATTGGAAAATCGCAAGAATCGGCCAAACACACGTAAAGCAGAGAAAGAGATACAACCAATACTCAATATTCCGTATGTCAAAGGAGTATCTGAGAAAATAAGAAGACTAGGAAAACGATACAACATCGAAACAGTATTCAGCTCTAGAGACACTTTAAGAAGCCACCTAACGAAGACGAGACCAGTAAGCCAGAAAGACAAGAAAAATTGTGTTTATCAGATCCCATGCGAATGCGGCCAGTCTTACATTGGTGAGACACTAAGACCACTAGAAGTAAGGATTAAAGAACATCGGAATAATACCCGAAAAGGAGAGACCGAAAAATCAGGTGCAGCTGACCACGCCTGGACGCACGGCCATCATATCATGTGGACAAAAGCGGAAATCCTGCAAAAAGAACCGCACTGGAGGAAGAGGAAGTTTAAGGAAGCTGCTACCATACACCAAAATCCAGGTTGCTTTAGTAAGCCTTCATTAGACATGAGAAACGTCTGGAAACCCTTGTTAAGTAAATGTAATCTTAGAATAAGACCACCCAAGAGTTAAACGCATGATTCACCGAGCATGACGTCATCGAGCATGACTCATCAAGCATGACTCATCCAGTTATGCGTCATCACCTAGCAACACGCATGACTCCGCCCACTAGTCATGCGTCACAGCACCTGCCTAGTATAAATAGAGCTGTAGTTACCGTACTTATTCAGTATTCACCTGAAGACGACTGGAGATACTTACCAGTTGAAACGTAGTGATTCTAAACAAATAAAGACAATGCAAGTCCAAAACTCTACTGCCGTTCAAATTCATGAAAGTGATACTTTTTAAACGAGGAGACATTTAGCACGAGGCATCAGCCGAGTGCGGAAATTTTCCTAGTTTTAGAGTAATCACTTTTACACGAGTATTGTACACTATTTTTCCTACGATCACAAAGAATTACTAAAAAAGCCTTTGATTTGTAAAAAAAATATTTCAACACTAGTGTTGAACTTAGCATACTAAAGATTATGTTCCACTTAATATCTGGTTTCATAGTTTGTCAATAGGCTTTTCCTTTATTTGAAATTTAACTTTTTCATTTTTTTATATTTGATATATCATAGGAAGAACTAATCCTGGATTGACTTCTAGATTAACCAGAATGAAAAATTTTAAATTTAATCAAGGAAAGATGCATTAAACATAAATTTAAAAAATTCACCCAACAAGGAAGATTTCAAATTTAAATAATTCTATAAATTATTTAATGCTTTTATAAAAAAAGAGGCAAATACTCCTGATGGGATCTGAACCTGTGACCTTGCGATCTGTAGGCTAAAGCTCTATTCTCTACACTATGGCTACCAATAAATATTTGTTGATTAATACATGACACTTACTTCAGTGCGTTTTTTTTCTGGTAATAGATTTTTCAGTATATTATTAACATTTTTTATAATTTCAGATGGTATATTATCACACTTGATTCTGAATCACTCGACAAATAGGTACATGATAAATAAGTTAAACACTTTACAATTACTGCTTTCTAAAATTTTTTTTTTAATAAATATGGGTTGTCTGTCAAATTGGCACCATATGTTTAAAATAAATAGTGTACCTTGTATTTCAACACTAGTGTTGATATATTTTTTTTCAACACGCGTGTGATAGACGGTGCTTTCGAGCCAAGTTAACCGTGCTTTTTTTCTCATTTTTATAGGTAGGAAAAGTATTTTTCTTCCATTCCTTTAACGTGTACACAGCCCTAGCTAATTTTCTTTAAAATATAAATTCTGGTGAATTTAGAGAATCCGTCTTGGAATTGGTTAACGCATTTCGTTTATTCTTGTATGACCAATTAGCTCTCGTCCACGATTCCTTGACCCGATCCGCTAAGCAAATCCTGTGTAGTAGCCGTCGCCGGTGATTCCAATGACGTCACAAATAGCACTAGTAATAGTGACAGTGGCCAATAAGAAACCCCTCCATATGTTAAGCAATCTTATAAATATAAGAATGGTTTTCCTTGAGATTTGCCCAAAATTTCGCCAATATTCGCTTGGTCAACACCATAGTCCCATAAAAATTGGGTTTGTGGATTGACGCGCTTTACAAAAATTTATATAAATTTAGAAAAATACTGTTTAATTTGAACTTTTCAGTTAAAAATATTTTTTTGTTGAAAAAACATTGACGACACATTTGTGCTAATAGAATATTTTAAACAAGTGATAAATTTTTAAACGATTTTATTTAATAGGTGATAAAATGAAGTGGTCTGTGATATTGACATTTGTTATGGTGCTTAGATATGGGTATTCTGAGAAACAGAAGAAACCACATATAATTTTTATTATTGGAGATGATATGGTATGTATATTTTTATTAGTTTTGTAAAGAAATTTTACTTGGACGCAAGCCCAGACAAAAATCCCGGAAACATTATCCAATGGGATGATTTGAGACTAAATAACACCGATCTAAAAATAAAAATCAAAGTCAAACTCAAAGTATTTTTTTAACTTTTTAAATAATAAAATGTAAAAAAATAGTAAAAATTTAAATAATAAATTTTAAAAAATCAACGAATTAGGACAAATTATTACTATCATCAAAATCTTTAATTATAATTTTTTTATCCTTTTAAACAATTTAATATTGTTTTTTTTTATCAAAATTAGAAGATACAAAATCATGAATTATAAATTTCTTTACAAGACTGGAAGAAGAAATCGGTAAACTTATATTAAAATATTGTCTTGTATCACCATAAGTGCGTGAAGTAATATTATTTTTATGTATCAAGGAAACTGTTTGTAATTAAAAGTTTATGAAATAGTCCATCCGCTGAACTCCCATGTTTCCCAATTTTTTTATCATTAATGGAAAAGTGGTATGTGGGTGTGAGAAAATCATTTTTATGCAGAAAAAAATCAAGGAAAAAGATACAGACCAATGAAACCCTTAAAAATTAGAGGAACTGGTCCGAATATGGGCTAGGCATTTAATATGGGCCCCCTGTCCATCTACAAACCAAGTAACTCTATCTGCCAGGTGATCCGTAAATTTACACTTACACATTGTCAATATTTAGTTTACAGGCTCCCGGCGTGATCCCACGTGTTTTTATTAAACGATTGTGATTGATGTAATTCGCTGGTTCCCATAACTTTTTAATATAAGTTTAATTAGCGTAATTTTCATATTTTCTTAAGTTATTTTGAGCTTGCTTATGCGGCAGTTATAGAAGGAAAGTTTAACATTGCATTTCAGCATTCAATCTTATTCTAAAAATTGCACGTTTTTTCTAACCAATAGTTTTATGGTGACTTGTTCTTAGTGCAATATGGGCCCCTTCGGTGTGTTGAATATGGGCCGGGCCCATATTCAGACAAAACTGTATTATATGAACATTTTTGCAGGAAATCCAGGTCCTCACCAGACACAGCTCGAAAATTTGTGCGAAAGAAAGCAAGTGCAAAAATGCTTATTTTATGATTAACAGTTTTCTTAAGATACTCGATGAACTCCAATGTTTTTTGTGTCATTTATGGGCACATAAACATCAGTGTTCCAGTGGCGCATCCAGAAGTTCAATCAAGGGGGGGGGGGGAGGCTAGTTTTGTAACACCTTTTGTTTATTTTCTTTTCTTTTGCTGAAATATTTTTGTTTTACTTTACGTTTTAATAACAGGTTTTGAAGAGGCCCATATTCCATACCCTCTGGGCAAATGTCAAGAATGTGCACTATTTTTTTAATAATTTTTTTATAGATACATTATACGTTTTTGAGAAAAATTAATGCTGGGGTTTAATTACTAGGTCTTTATAACGTACATATTCCATTTTATATATCATCAGAAAAAAAAAATAAGAAAGTTATTCCAAAAAAACAAAATGGGGGCCCATATTAGGACCAGTTCCTCTACTAATATTCTAGAAAATATTTTTTTAAATAAAAATAGCTTTCTGACATTCTCCAATATCAGATATTGATCTACAGATTCTGTAGAGTACAAATTTAAAAAGTTTTAAAAAATCCATTAATAATCTTGGACAGGATTCGCTTCAAAAGAACGCAATTTTTTTAAGATACACTCACAAACACAAATATTGCATAATTATGCATAGCCTTTTATGATAAATAATGCAATATTTTTGTCTGTGAGTATATAATATAGATATAAATTCGCATGGTGCTGGTAACTTTCTTACAATAAACACTTAAGAAAAGAATAAAGGTATGTTGGTTGGTTGGTTCAAGGAGGAATTTAGAGGAAAAAAAGTCAGTGTATTTTTGGGGGTCTAATAGAGCCGAATACTTATTTTCATGGAATTTCTTTCTACTGACTTTGTACAGCCCGCTGATCTCGATATGAAAGCGATGAGCCATTAACAGTAATTTTGTACTTAGAGTATAGGTTTAAAGGATTTGACAGGAATGGGAAAGGAATATAAACTTCTCCTTCCTCCGTTTAATTTATGCATTGTACGGTAGAAATCACGTCGTTGTGAGATTGAATTATTTAAAATATATTGAGAAATGTCTGATTTGGTGTCACAATCAAGCAACCTGAGACGCTAAAAAATATTATTTTCTACTTTCACATGGATAAATGAGCTATGCCAGGTCACTTAACGAATATAATTTCATATCCATCCTATTAGGATATGAAACTGGTCAATCACAGTGGCTTGATCATTATAACGAAAGATTGCAAATAAACCATATTTACACGTTGTAAATTTAACTCGTCATTTTATAACACTTCCATTGACTTTAAAAAGTATATACAGGGTGATTCACGTTGAGTGGCCTATTAGAAGAGCTCGGAAACGAGTAACCCTATCTCTCTAAAAATTGTATAGCAGGCATAATTGGTTTTGGGCTTTTGAAACATTGTATTTTGACGTTTTTATTACTTCCGGTTATACCGGAAGTTAATGCCAACTTGGTATTTCAAATGGAATACCCTGTATATTTTAGCATTTTTGATTACCTCCTTAAAATCTAAATAACTTTTGTTAATAATAATCTATTCCTATTTCTAACCGTTTTTGAGATATGAATTATAAAAGGATTTTTTTGTGTAAAAACGCTCCGAGAAGAAAGTTTAGTAACTCTGAAACTAATAACGGTAAACATTTAAAATTTTCTAAGCCACACACAAAAAATCCTTTTATAATTCATATCTCAAAAACGGTTAGAGATAGGAATAGATTATTATTAACAAAAGTTATTTAGATTTTAAGGAGTTAGTCAAAAATGCTAAAATATACATGGTATTCTATTTGAAATAGCAAAGTTGGCATTAACTTCCGGTATAACCGGAAGTAATAAAAACGTCAAAATATAATGCTTTAAAAGCCCAAAAACAATTATGCCTGCTATACAATTTTTAGAAAGATTTTCTGATGAGTTCTAACAAGAACGAAACAGCCTGTCATTATCTACCTGTGCCCCAGGGATTCCATTACCTTTGGCGTCCCTGTGTACTTTAATGCAAACGATAGACGCACTACTCTGTCCGCTTGCCGCTAAGCTTCTTTTCTTTATATATTTTAACGGACACTAAATTCCACTATTTTATAAATAATAATTTACATTGCTTTCAAGTCCAGGTGTTTTTTTTTATATTCGGAGTTAGGAAATCTTTTAATTCGAAATTTTAAAGTGGGTAAGTGCCCTATTAAACCAGCAGCTCACCGAAGTTTTCTAGCTCACTCGCCTGTTCCAATCTGGGTTACTGACTTAACGCACTGTTCATGTCTTTTATGTACCACGTTTAAACGAGTTTCAGCGTAGAATTTGAATGGCTAAACATAAGACTTATACTGAGTCCCCTGAGTAAAACTTACCTAAGAAATATGGGGAAAGAAGCCCGGTTACTCAACATTATTGCCATATACCGGGAGGAGGAAAACACAACAGAAAAGGCAAATTTTTAATTATATCTGCAAAAAATTTTCGCCTGCGGTTGGTCATCAAATTATTATTTTTTACAGAAACATCGTCAGAACCTAAATGTTAGAGGCCTGCAACCTAGCAGGCCCAACAGGCCCGTCAAGCCTGTGAGGCGCGACAGGTCCGTCAAGCCCGACAGGCTCGGAAAAAATTGTTAGGGCCCGAATACCCAAACCTTTATTGATTAAGTAGCCCAGTCCGATCAGAGCACGAAAGTCGGGCCGGGATGCGTTAAGGCCCGGGATAAAAACCCGGCCCGGCCCCACTTTCGTGCTCTAATCGGACTGGGCCACTTAATCAATAAAGGTTTTAGTTTTCGGGCCCTAACAATTTTTTCCGGGCCTGTCGGGCTTGACGGACCTGTCGCATCTCACAGGCCTGACGGGCCTCACGGGCCTGTTGGGCCTACTGGGCTGCCGAACTATTGTGACCAGCCGTCTTTTGGGTCAGCCTTGGTTTGGTTATGTGCTTTTTTTAAAGAAATATTTGTAAAATAGGTTTTAAGCCCTAAAAACTTTTTCCGGGCCTGTCGGGCTTGACGGGTCTGCCGGGCTGTTCAGTTTTGGTTGACCAGATCAGGCTGTGTCGTAAAGTTTCGGCTCGGGCCGGGTCTAAATAATAAAATAATGCAAAATAAAACAGAATAATAAGTACATTTATTATTTGTATTTCAATTAATAATGACAAAAATATATTTTTATTTTATTTCGCTTGCGAAACCCCGCAAACCTTTATAAACATTGCTTATTCGAAATTAGAACATTTAGTTTTTCCTTATAGTCCGTCTACGCTCCTTTTAATTTATTGTAAACCGCCAAATGATCCGATATGCACTTCCTTATAGATCGTAATTTACGTAACGAAAATTTATACACGCTAATTGCAATTTTCCGAATATCAATGGTGTAATCTAGAACCACCAGACGATTCAGTAGCGTACAAAGGGGAAAAGTAAATAAACCGTTTTTAACATAATATTTGAATTAGAGAATATACCGGATATCCAAGAGAATTCCGTGACTACCTGCATTCACAGTTTTCATAATGTTTGGTTTATGGAAGCCAGCGGTCAGCCGACGCGCGTCGCGTCTCCTAACTGATGATAGAAAGAGATAGCGTTAATAGGCGACAAAGATGGATTATAATTAAGCTTAGACATAAACTAAAAATTGAACTTTCGGTTTAAGGAAATACCGCAATTGTTTTAAAAAATTATTTTAATTAAAGTTGTTTAGAATTAATTACAGAATATTGGAAAATTAATATATTGTTGCTATTTTTAAAATTAAATAATGTAAATATATACAGAGTGTCCCGAAATTAGGTGATAATATTTTAAGGGGTTAAAGTACATCCAAAAATAGAACTAAAATCCTCTATTAATATACCTTGAAAAACGCTTCGTTATGGGGCTAGAGCCCCCCGAATGGAAGCTATGATAAGCGGTTTTTTCAAATCATCTCAGAAACTGATTGAGGTATCAAAACAAAATTTGATACATGCTTTACCCATGACAAGACGCAATAAACGGTTTGTTTAGCTTAGCTGTATTTCTTCCAGTGGCGCCCCACTGGGTAGGTAGTGATGAGAATATTGCCCTAACTTTTTTATTTATAGGATTTTTTAACGCCAGGTGCAATTTTTAAAAGCACTGTAATCTTCTATTAAAAAAAGGTACTCCTGCTTCATTTCGAAAAGATTCACCATTTTTTAGTAAAATCGATTTTAAAATTTTCGATTTTTTACCAGCCGTTGAAAAGGCTAAGGTGTTTTTTTGCATATCTCAGCAAACACTTAATATTAAAACATGGAATTTATTAGAAATTCTACTAGCGACAAGGCATATTTATTTAAGGATGTGACAATAAAATATTTTTCCAGTGGCGTCGCACGGGGTGGAGCTTAAAGTAAATATTACTATTTTTTTTTTAATTTGAGGTTAGACTCTTTTCAACTGCCATTTCATTGCTTGATCTTCTGTCAATAATTTCGGTGTTGTCACATATGAAATCTTCTACTTATGCTATTTAAATAATATATTTTGTTCCTAAAACTTTATTAAGTTATTTTAAGGTAAAATATAGATAACATTTTGGAAATAATATGATGATATTTGTTGATTTTTCGGTTTGTTTTGGACAATTTTTATTGGATTGCTTTTCAGATTTTCTCATTGTATTATAATATACAATTTTTAGAGAACATTGAATATTGTTAAGATGCCGTTTTCATGACGTATATTTGATAAAGTCCGTGTTTCTGTTCCAATAGTTTTTCTATCTATTTATTTTCTTAGTAATGGCTTAAAAATATCAACACATAAAAAAAAATTTTTTGTTTTTTTATATACCAAATCAAAATTTAGTGAAAGAGCCCTTTAAGTAGTATCGTTGAAAACATATTCCGTTATTGAGAAGTTTCTAGCAGATTATTTCTATTATTTTTTGGTTTAGAGCACATTTTCCTTCAAAAAAAACCTCTCCTAACTTGCATTGTGTATAAGTGAAAAAAATAATTATTCAATTTCGATCCTAAAATATTTCTTAAAAAATTTATTAATATTTGTATTGATACTGAGAATTCCAATGTTTCAATGATCTGTAAGTTTTAATTGTCAAAGAAGTTAAGGGACATTTTTTAAAAGATTAATAAATTATTAAATATATAAATTATTAAAAAAGATTTAATAATTAAGGGGGATTTCTACTGTGATACTCCTATTTTCATCGTTTCTTTACGATTTTTTTTTCTGGGGATAATAAGACAAAACAAGTTTTAAATTTTTTTTATTAAAGATAAGATGTACCAAAAAAAATTTTTCAACCCCCAAAAAATCAAAAACTTGAGGGTGCTACAGAGTGCTGAAGTTACCCCCTCAAAAAAACGTAACTTGCTGGCGGGATTCAAATAATTTTTTCTATTCATGACAAAAATAAAATTGACCCAGATTCTTCAATTGTAAGCATGTAGTTATAGCCCCCACTAGAATCAAGTCAAAACTCGAGTAACTGTTAAAATGGCGCGAGATTTTAAAAAAATTTTGAAAATTTTCCATTTTTTTTGTATTTTAAGGGCCGTAATATTTTCTGTAATATCGCAAAATACTTGATTCTAAAGGGGGCTATAACCACTTGTATTCTGAGCATCTTAATACCGAAGTACTTTCCGCCAGCGCAAAAAACAGCGTTTCGAGAAAAACAACTTTAAAGTTTCAACGGTAGCTCACAACAAAATAGTCTCACTAGTCTGCGATGCCTGGCCCGTAACGTGCCTTCCTCGAAAAATGATAAACGAGCTGATTCTTTCTGCCTCTTTGCGAGCCTGGCCTGACGATCCTGATTGGTCGAGATGTTGTCGCTGGCGACAGAACGTAGCTCTGGGAACGCGGCTTAACTCAAAAGCGGCTAGTAGTGAGAACTGACCGGCAATCATAAAATTGGATGTAATTTTTTTTTGGAGAAGATTTGGTAAAAACGTTTACACACGGTTATTCTAGAGGCTATAGAGAGTCGAAAAAAAATATCGATTTTTTGAAAACCATCACAGTAGAAATCTCCCTTAAATTATTTAAAAATTGCTCTTCGTATCTATGCAACGCAATCACGCAACAATAGATCAATTTACATAATGGTACTTGTAAAAGTTTTAAAACAATACAAGAAATATATGATATTATACAATTCATTAATAATATTATGTCGTTATTATTTTTTTATGGTTGAAACATTGTTATTCTATTTATTTGCATTAAAAAAGCAAGTTTTTATTATTTGAATTTTATTACTATTTAAATTAACCAATTAAGTAAATAACTGGGTAATCCCGCTTTGTCTGGGTGTAGCCATAGCTGAGCAAATTACTTTCAAAAAGGTACCATTACTCATTACCCATTCATTTTCAAAAAACGTTACTTATTTAATTATTCAAAATTAATAATGTAATTAATATACTTTTTTTTTGGAAAATGTTTTTAATTGCTGTTTTGAATATAAGAATAAAATAAAAACTTTAATATTTTTTTTGAACCGCGGCAGCGTCTCAAAGGTTAGGTACTGGCATTCGACCGTGGCGCTCCGAGTTCGATTCCCGGAGTGGACATACGCATAATAAAAAGTATGTTTAAAATTTAGTCGATAAAAGAATGCAGTGTGCTGCTAGTGATTCCAAATTTTGGGACCGTATAATAATTAGTACATACACATGGTTCGGATTCCACGTTAAGCTGTAGGTCCCGTCTGGCTGACATTACCCAGATGATAGGGGATACAATGGGCGTTATAGGCCTAAGTATATTGGCTCTTCCGCCAAACCCAGCAAAAAAAAAATGATAATATATTTCACATATTTTTCATTTTAATAACAAGAAATACACTATACAATTAACAAAGTAATATTTAAAAGTGCTAAAACAATAACTACTCATCAGTATAGTCGGTGCAACCAATTATTTAGTTTTCCGACAGACGACCACAGTAATTTGTCATCGATCAGCTGATAGCCAATAAATAAATCTAAAAAAGTTGATAGTTTTTAAGAAACAAGTGAAAATTCCAGACAATACAGAAAATCTCAAAGTACGAAGTTGCCAATTTTAAAAGGCCATAACTCAAAGCTTAGTCATAGGACTGGATTACGGCCATGGATACTTTTAATCAGGATGTCAAGATCTACAAAATACTAAAAATTCAGGAGAATTAGCCGACAGCAATTTCCCATAAGCTTTGTAAGAGGTCCTTTGCCACGCGATTGGTGCTTGTACCATGCCCCAAATAGTTATCCAGCTCTTCTGCACTTGTTTTACGTCGCGATCGTCGTTCGCCCGATAATAGTTGGGTGAATTATTGACTAATTTTGTGCATGGCTCCGAAAATGTATCGCCTGCGGCGTTGTTCTCTTTCTCCTGAACCAAATTATAAATACGCGACTATGTATAAAATATGGAATAAATGTTTTGATTGATACTTTTTTCTACTTCCACATGGAAATTTGCTGTTTCCTTTACACTTAAGTGGCAGGTAAAGTAGGCTATTCCAGTTAACTGTGCGGCAAAATCCATCCTAGTTAGGTTATGAAACTGACCAATCACAGTAGTCAATTACAGAGAAACCAAATTTACATGTCGTAAATTCGTTTTCTGACAGTTGAGAGGAGTTAGGTTAACAATATGCTTCAAAAATATGCAAATATGTCACATGAAATTTGTTCTTTTTAAATTTAAATCAAAACATTTATCCCAGAGTCTTTGTATACACAATATTGTAGTACACGAAATGGTGCAAAAATTAAAGGTATAATAACAAAATTAATACCAAAATATATTTCTACCAAATTATTGTTATTTTCTGACCGAACTAAAGATTTGCACACAGACCCATTTTCTTATTTTAAAAATATCTTTATTTCCACTTATTTCTAGTCAATTACTACAAGCTTTGCATAAAATGTACTATATACCTACCAAATGAACGTTTTCTTACTAACCTTGGTTATTTTTTTTTCCATATAAATAATATATTATTATAAATATTTGTGTACGGGGATATTTTCCGATATATTTTGAACGGGGATCCAACCTCAATTGATCTTAAAACTTTTATTATACGCAACAACATAGAAAATTAACTGGTAATTCTTCCTTAAATTGTGTAACATAAAGATAACCCGATAAAATAGACGAAATTATAAGATTTCTAGAAAAAAAAATCCATTTTTTAATTAATATTTATAAGGTCATGTTATTTCTACTTACACTATTTCCACTTTTCTTACCACGTTAACAGTGTTGCTAGTTTGTAAATTGGCGATAATTTTGAAAAATTTGACCATAACAAACGTTAAAAATTCATATTAATGCAAAAAATCCATTTTTAACTGTTTAAAACGAATTCTACATCTATTTTGTTGTACTTTCGGAGTTATAATTTATACGCAAGCAGAAATAAACCCGACAAACCTTTTTTTCTGTGCAATTCAGTAAAATCAAAATACCTACGGTTGAGAAAATAAATTGTTCATGTTTATTAATACATATATCGCTTTTTGTCTGTTATTCTGCAAAAAGCCGCATGTGAGAAAGATAGATATATTCAAAAGTGAGTGTGTATAAATATAAGAACAATATCTATATATGTATAAATATAAGAACAATATCTATCACTGTGCGTATCTCAGTAAATATAAGAACTTACCCAAATCGATAAATATGTTACAGTGTAATTTGGTCAATGGGTTTGCCATCAACATGAATTTTTGTTCAATTGTTTCTGATTATCGTTCTCACAAGTTCATGGCCAACTTTAAAGACAACTTATGATGCCTAATTTAAATAATTTTTAAAAATTCTTAGCATGAAGTTCGGATGTTAAGTCGTAGAAAAAATATACTGTACAACTCGAGTGGATTGTCCATATTGCGCTCGGAAGTTTGAGCACTCCGCCTACGGCGTCGTGCACAATTTACTTCCTCGTGCGATATGGACATCATATCCACTCTGGTTGCACAAACTACTATTAACATCACTATTGCTGTGTGTCATAAAGCGAAGCGTAAAATTCACGTATAAATTGGGTTCCTTTGTCATCATTCTCAATTATTTCTAATGATCTAACCACTGGGATTGGTCAGTTTCATATCCTAACAAGGATAGCTATGAATTTATATCCGTTCAGTTAACAGGTATAGCCTAATAATCTACCCACTTGGTTATAAACAAAACAGACAATATGCATTTGGGAGCAGAAGAAAATCAGTTTTTATAAGAATATGAATTATTATCGACGAGAACTTTAATACTTTCATACCTCCTCATGTTGTATCAAAATCCTTGGTATAAACAAAATTAAATAAAAGGTCATCACCAATGTTTTGAATACCTAATGTGATTGGTTGCATGTGTCTAAAATAAAATGTCTTCTGACGTCTTTGAAAATGTGACGTAGTAATAAAATAAGGCACGTGTTTGGTACAATTTCATTGATTAGACGTATAGTAAGAATATAACCTTATTATGTTAACAATAACTGTTTGATATCGTGAGAAACTGGTTTAATTATTAATTAAATGTGCTAAAACCCAATAAAAATATCATATTTATAAGAGTTACATACAAATCAATATTTTATTCTAAGGGAAACTTCAACAATATATATACCTTTATGTAACTTAAATAACTTGAACGCCCAGACTTGGTTTTTAAAAACAATTTGTTTATTGAAAATTATTAAAATACAATAAATCGACTGAATCAAACAAAACCTATCCAAAAAATGAATTTATAGTTTAACAATAAAATAAGATCTTGGCTTAAGTAAGATAAGAGCTTCCCGGCAGGAGGTGTCTGAGAACATGCTGCGTCATTCTTAAAACCCAATTTATTAAAAGCACGCTTTTTAAAAGTAAATTAATAATTTGCACGACTTCTTCAAAATTCTCTTTTTGAAATAATATTTGAATATTGTTATTTGTACAAAATTATTGTTTAAATTTATTAAAAACAATGTACTAATTAGCTTAGACTTGAAAGGCTTTTTTAACTTGCAGGAATAGCTAAAACAACACAATAGTCGAAAAAATGTAATTAATAATATGTGCACCAGGACTAATATTGTTTTCCCGGCTGTCGTTTGGCTCATGACTAGATGTTTTTATAGACATTAACAAGTTATTTTAGTAATTAATATATTAACTTTTTGATAGTTCTTTTTTGGTATAAATAAAAATTGTAGTTGACGGGGACGATACAGGGTGAATCACGACGAGCGTCGTCGGAACTTTATATTTTTTAATGTGTCATCTTTAACTAAAATATTGGCCTTTTCCCATTACTTCCGGTAACACCGAAAATAGCGGACAACTTTGTTATTTTAAATAAAATATGAATATTTTTATTATATTTATGGATTTTGAACAGGGTAAACAAATCTTGTATAATAGGTCATATAAGACTTTTACAGTGTTTGTTTAGAGGTTGAAGATAATGATGTTTCTTGATTGATAGACGAGTTTTGGACTTGCATTGTTTTTATTTTTTTTACATCACAAAGTTTCAACTGGTAAGTATGATGGTCGTGTGTCCAGGCATGGTCAGCTGTAACTGAACGGTCTCTCCTTTTAGCGTGTTGTTTCTGTATTCCTTTATCCTTGTCTCAAGTGGCCTTAGTATCTCACCGATGTAAGATCGGCTACATTTGCAAGAGATCAGGTAGACACAGTTTTTCCTGCTTTTTAGTCTTATTAGTATCGTCTTCTTCAGATGGCTTCTTAAAATGTCTCTCGAGCTGAATAACGTATTGATGTTGTCCTATTCTTCTAATTCTCTCTGATACTCCGTTGACATACGGAATGTGATTGTGACTCTATTTGCTTATTTTGTGTATTTTTGCCAATTCTTACAATTTGCCGATAATTTATGAACTAAATGCATGGGGAGGCCATTTTTTTTTAGGTCAGTCTTGATCACGGTTACTAAAAAGAACGGTTGTCTGGTAACTTCTGACCAATTAGAGCCTGCGTGCTGATGACGTCACAAAACGTCTTTGTTATACGGGTCTATTATGAATGCAACAGACAAAGAGAGACAGATACGCCTTTCTATGAAATGAACAGAGCACGGTATATATATTTGATCGTTTTTAGAAAATTTCAGTATTCATGGACCTAATAAATTAGTTTTCCTATTCCTGGAAGCGAATTTTATAAAAATACAATTGAACTGAAACTTTGACCGTAATTTTAAATATACAGTTTTCTGTTTATCTTTTCATATAAGTAGATAAGTCTACAAATACAGACCGATCACAGGGTGCAATTTCATTTTACTAACTTTAAAGTTTACTTTAAAAAAACGCATGTGTATGTAGCTGCTGTTTTCAATGTTTATTTCAGAAAATTTATATATAAATTTTGTTTATTTCTTATAAAACATTTATATTATTGTTCTGTACACATAAAAAAGTAAAAAATTATTGTTTGAATATAAAATACATATTTTTACTAAAACAACTTTAATTTATTACAAAGAAGCAAAAGGTAACAGTTATAAAGATCAAACTTAGGAATCAGTTAAGCTAAATTATAAGGGAAACTACATAGCTTAACGCAAGTAATAAACTATATACACACATAAAGACGATCTTGTAAAAATTCCCTTTAACAACGTCGAGCAACTGAGCATCATGAGATCTAACTACAAAAAGGAAAGAAACATATAAAAATAACAACACCTGCATTATAAATGTTTTCTTTTTAATACTCTGGAATCATCTTTGGTATTTAAATATTTAATTCTTATAGATACCCGTTGTCTCGCAAAAGAATATACTAATTTAAAGGAATATTGGAAACTTTTCGAAATATAATTTTTGCAGTTCGTTTTATAATGTTTGTTTTAAATTTAAAGTTATTACAATTCAATTTATTAAACCATTTGTCCATTTCTTCTACACTTTCCTTCCATGAAATTGAAGGATCCGTTAAATCCCCAAAAGAAAGACTCTGAACTCAAGATGGCATAGTATACGAATGCATTTTTTGGCTCATTCTCATAATTGTAGCAACCCAGCTTAGGAAACCGTTTGCGATTTTTTCGTGCTAAAAAGCTTGCCACATACACTAACCCATTTTTTTCACATATATTTGTAGCAGATCTGCGTGATGAAGTAGAGGA
Organism: Polydrusus cervinus; assembly: GCA_935413205.1. Taxonomy (NCBI): domain Eukaryota; kingdom Metazoa; phylum Arthropoda; class Insecta; order Coleoptera; family Curculionidae; genus Polydrusus; species Polydrusus cervinus. The sequence continues at coordinate 54,855,383 of OW284514.1, forward strand.
AGTATCACTAATTTAGTCACTTTATGCTAGCCTTTATAACCAGCCCGGTTTAAGGCAGCAGACAAGATAAATTCTTCACTTTGCTCCCCCTCAACATTAGTATTTCTTTGTACCATTCCGGGATTTTTGCCAAGTACTATCATTCTTATTCTTTCTATAACATTAAGGGGTGCCGGGTGGTCATGAACGAAGGACCCCTCGTTCTTATCTAAAATTTAAAAAAATTATAATATACCTATTACTTAGGTAAACAAAAACATGTAGGTAGGTATTAAGATTTAAAGAGAATAATAATTAATTACCTTTTATTGTACTGTATGTCTCTGTGTCTCTTTATCTTTAAATATAAGTCTTTAAAACACCTTACAACTTTGAAAATTTGCTAAAAACCACTTCAAAAACAGAAATAACAGAATAAACAATGCTAATTCTGTATACAAATGTCTGAAAAGACGTTTTGTGACGTAGGCGATGACGTTTCGCCCGCCATGACACCAAGCTTACAAGGCAACCTATCTATCTAAAGACCTTGAGTCTTGATGTAGTTTATTCTTTCTTCTTTGAGGGCTTCATTTGAGTTACATATGGTAATTGCTCTATCCACAAGCGTTCTTACTATGTTATGTTTTGTGTTGTTTGAGTGATTTAAAGTGTAATTGAAATATTGACCTGTATGCGGAGGTTTCGTGTACACTGAAGTTACCAGTTGAACGTTGTGAAAAGAAATAAAGACAATAAAAGTCCCTAACTCTTCTATCATTCAAGACCTTAACACAGCATCTAAACAGGGCATTTTGGAGGTAAACGGGTTACAGATTCAATGTTGGTTTTTCATTTTCTACACATTCAAAAATGTTTAAACGATATGAAACCTGTTTTGTAGTAAAGCCTGTCAAAGTGCCACAAATGTCATTTTTCAAATGGTACCATTGCGCCAAAAAAAAACTGGGACAGCAAAATGTAGTTGAATCTCCCAGACTATTAGCTTGTTTTGAAGTTGTCAATTTAATTTAATTATGTGATTGACAGTGACGTGTTAAAAAAAATTTTTTTTGAAATGCCCGCGTTAATCACTGAGCAAAAAGCGATCATCTCGGCGATCATTTACACTTGATTGAGAGATAGGCAATCATCAAATAAGAACCATCGCAAATCAATTAGGGATTAGCAAAAATACCGTGTTATTGGCTAAGCACAAAATTGCAGAATTTGGAAGTATTGTAAGAAAAGCAGGTTCTAGTCGCCCTAAAATTCGAATGACGGCCAAGATATAGAATTAATTAATTTTCTAAAAGATCATCCCTTTGAGGCAGCAATAAAAGGTATAGAAGAAACACATTTTCCTGGTTCGGCTAATACAGCGCGTAGAAGAATTCGTAGTTCAGATTTGAAAAGTTGTTGTGCTGCCAATAAAATATTTTTGACCGAAGCAAACAAACAGAGAAGAGTAGAATTTGCTTATGAATATATAAATCAAGGTAATATATGGGAAATCGTAATATTTTCCGATGAAAAACCTTTCAATCATGCAATAATGGGAAAATCCACGTTTATAGGCCTTCTGGTACGAGATACGATGAAAGATATGCAAATAAGACTAATCAAAGTGGACGCTTTTTTATTAACGTCTGGGGCTGGATTAGTGCAAGGGGCCCAGGAGTTTACCAAATAGTGCAGGGGAGGCTCAATGCACCATTATATTGCAACATACTAAACCAAGTTATGACGTCATCTGTCGACGCAGTATTTGGTCAAGATTTTATATTTGAACAAGATAATGTTCCTATACATAAAGCCCGCATAGTACAAAATTATTTAGATGAAAATCAAATTCGAATTCTGCCGTGGCCTTCGAAAAGTCCTGATATCAACCTAATTGAAAACGTTTGGGGTGAGATGACAAAATTTATATATAAACACAACTTCTACCCTAGAACTCGGGATGAATTACACCAAAGGATAATGCAAGCATGGGATGCAACAACGCAGTATACGAGAAACCTAGTAATAAGTATGCAACGACATTTACAACATACTATGCAGCCTATCTCTCAACATCCATACCAGAATAAGAATTTTAAAATGCTATGTACTCTCAACCCTCCTATACGGGGCAGAAGCGTGGACCCTTACTGATGCCTCATCTAAACGCATAGATGCGTTTGAGATGTGGTGCTATCGCCGCATGCTAAGAATCCCATGGATACACCACGTATCAAACGACACAGTATTGCAACGCATCGGTGGACAACTAGAATTCCTACCAAATGTCAAACGCAGAAAACTGGAATACTTTGGGCATATCATGCGAGGCGAAAAATACCGCCTTCTTCAACTTATCCTACAGGGAAAAATAGAGGGTCGAAGGTCAGCAGGACGCAGACGAATATCATGGCTGCGAAATCTGCGAACATGGACCGGAATGACGTCAACAGCACTATTCAGAGCGGCGGTGAACAAAGTGATTTGGACCAACGTGATTGCCAACATCCACAGAGGATAGGCACTTTAAGAAGAAGAAGAAGACGTTTACAAGCCTTAATCGATAATAACGGCGCAACTACCAAATATTAAAAACCATGTTATTATAAATATGTTTAAATATGATTTAAATTAAAATTTATTGGAACATAATTATAAAAATTCTTGTTTTATTTTTGTTACATTTTAAAACACTAAATATGCGTATTTTAATTTTTCCTCGTATTTCTAAAAAGGTAGTATTGTTGTTTTGGTGTTAAACCTTTTCACTTCCATGACAACTATTATAACAACAATGATAACCTTTCCTCAGTAGATTTTACATATTCCTTATAGTCAAGGAGCTACTCTACAACAACAATTTTGCTGTCCCAGTTTTTTTTGGGCGCTATGGTACCTAATATTTTTAAACCTATGCAGTTTAGACGTTTAACTTAATATACAAAATACTTTTAGAATCGGTAGAAAAATCCAAAATTGTAATAAAAGCAATTATATTTTATTTTATATAAAAAAGTTGGCCGCTACATCCGAAACCGAAACTGATCGAGAACACCAATATTTTAATTAAAGGGTGGGATCTGACATCAATTAACTAAACCTAGGTTAAAAATAGTACATTCTATATCGAGTAGGAAAAGCTAAACATTCCCGGACGACCGTAAAGTCGAGGTGCAAGCCGAGACTGGCAATACGGAGTCCTGGAACGTGGCTTTTTCTACGAGACATACATACTATTTTTCAGTAAATCGAAAATTATTAAAAGAAAATAAATGATTACGATCATCTTGTTATAATTTTTAAACATTATTAATTTTGTTTGCAAATATAGGATGTCATAAAATATGTGTGTTGTAATTATGGAAATAAAGTAATATTGAATTGTGATTCTTAACGCATTTTAGAAGTATTACGTACAGAAATAATATTTCCTCACAATTATTTTCTGGTGGTGCCTAGCAAAGAGTTCAGAGTTCAAGGAAATATTAACTTTTAAGTTCCGATGGATTTTCGGAAAAATATATTTTTAAAAGTTTCCCCAAAATTTCTAGGGAATACTTCACATAAAGTATACCAGTATCATATCTATTACTGTGTATAATAATCCGTTATATGAAAAACGGAATTTAAGGATGCGTTTTCCACCATCTTAAATTTGAAGTAAAGATAACATAATATACATATTTAAATATAATTGATCGTTTATTTTATATCATTTGTTATAGGGCTTTAATGACGTTAGTTTCCATGGTAGTGATGAGATTCCTACGCCCAACATTGACGCACTTGCATACAATGGGGTAATTTTAAACAGTCACTACACCCAGGCACTCTGTACCCCATCCAGGGCTTCATTGCTTACCGGCAAATATCCAATTCATACAGGTAAGTTTTGCTTATTAACAAAAATATATTCATATTAAATTAATATAAGTTTTGTATTTTAAATATTTTTTTGGGTTTTCTTTTTCACTTATCATCTTAAACTATATGAAGATAATTTTATAATACAACGTACAACAGATATAATAATATTTATTATAATTTCTAGTAGTATATCGGACCATATATCCAGTATAATTCGTTCTTATTAGGACTCTACGGAAAGCCGTAACCTGTAAGAAACTATAGAAATAGCGAAATCGCTTTTTTAAGTATTTCTTTGCAATAAATAAGTAGTCAAAACGTAACAGCGCCATCTATGCAGAAGACAAGTTCACCGGCTAAAAGAAAATATGATTTATTTTTTGCAATAAAATATATTAATTTACCATTGGTAGGGCTGCTTATTGTATATTTTAATAATCTGCATAATTTCTTAAGTCGTAATTTAATATTATAAAAAATTATTGTACACAGTATTACTTTTCTATTATATTGTATTTATTATAATGTTATATGAATAAAATGCAATTTTATATTTTATGATAATTAGTATACAGAATCCAAAAAATTTTACATTCAGTTATAGTAAAGTCAGTTTGTTCCGTATATTTACTTAACAAAGCCTCGGTTAAAATAATCATATTATTAATATTATTATTATTATTATTATTATTATTATTATTATTATTATTATTATTATTATTATTATTATTATTATTATTATTATTAATATTAACGAGTTTTTTTGGCCTTCGACCGAAGTCCTTCCTCCAGTAAAATAAATTTTTAAATTCTTGAATTATTATTTACTAAGAAAATAATTAAACAAAATAGGTTCTCTGATAATAACAAGCGAAATCTCTAAAGTACGTCACAACAGTTTAAAGCAATCGACAGCCAGCTATCGCTTTTTATCCGGAGCGCTCCTACCTGAATAATGTGTCGAGTCTGGTTTCTTGTTTCTAAATCGTTCTTTTCTAATTAAATTATTGAAATAAAGATACCATTATAATCGGTCGCACGACTGGCATATAAACAAATTGCGAGATTAATAGGATGACCTTTATCGCTTCTCATCTTATGTTTTCAAACTTCCTGCTTTCGTGGCGTCTCTCTAATTGTTTCTAAAAAATGATGTGACATTCTAAGATTTTCATTGTGTCCTAATATACGATGTTAGTACTGAATATAATAAATTCGTTTATAGTGAGAAGGCCCATTATTTTGTTGAACTAAATTTTAACCTCTGTTTAATTTCAGAAAACGCTTAACTATGACAGAACTGATTTCTTTAATATTTCCACTTTGTCGCGGATAATAATAAATATAGTGTCCCAGTTATAGATTGTCCTTGAAGCTGAAAGTAAAATTAATTATTATTTTCTCTTATTTGCAAAATGTTATTCAAATGTTTTCATTTCGTAAAATTTTATTTATCCTGTAAAAATAAAGAATATGTAATAAATACTTTTAACCGAGGCCATCGTTTACTAAATAAGTAAATAATATATAATGTTTTTCGCAATAGATGCATTTATAACAATGAGGTTAAAGACCTTTAAAGGAAATATCGGACATATGTATCTTATGATTTTTTAATATAAAATTAATTTTTTTTAAATAAAAAAATATTTTAGTTATTTAAAATATATTTGTTTAAGTTTATGGTTTATGGGTATACAACCAGGAATTACTATTTGAAATTCATTGTCATTTTCGGCCCTACTGAATGGGCTTTTGCACTAAATTTTGATTTTGACTCATATGGATCAAGAAAAAATAAAACATTCTACGATTTCAGTTTTTAAGTTCTTTAACAGTGAAGTGTAGTGATGCATTTGCCATTTAATTTTTTGATCAATAGTTCTTATCCTTTACGCCTTATTCAAAAATGGGCCACATACCCGACAGTTTTTCACTCAAGACATTTTCAACTGAATAAGTAAGCAAATTTGTCCTTCACCTTCTTTATTAAATACAAAACAATCACTGTCTACGGGTTTCGGTTAACAAATTATTATCGGGGCCAGCAGGTCAAAAACTTAGGCACTAATGCCCGTATTCTCCATGTTTTCATAAAGCGGACTTAATTTAAGCTCCCTTAAATTTTTAAGCTGCCTTAAATTAAATTTGAAAGCACCGTAGAAAATTTTTGGTAACTTAACTAAGCCTTATTTTGAGCTGGCAACGATGCGGTTATTCTCTTCTTTTTTTTAAGAGCTAATGGCTGCAGCAACGAACGACAATCTACGCCTACTTTGTGTTATCGTTACTAACTTTGTGTTGTGGGGTTTTAACCTTAGCTTTAAAAACATTTTCAAATTTCAACTGACATAAAATTTTCTTTCTTTCATAACTTTCCTTTTCCTGCTAAAATGGAAGAAAAAAGGTGCTGTAATTTTACATATTCAGAAAAAACATTCCTATTCAGATTAATCGCTGACAAATATGCGATAACTCGTGAGGACAAAAAAACCGACCGTGCTTCCCTAATAACACGGGAAGAAGTGTGGCAATTCGTTGAGGAAGACTTTAATGCGGTAAATCCTACAAATAACTATCGGGATGCTAATCAGCTAAAAAAGCTATACTGTAATAAAAACAAAGAGCAGAGTGGCAGAGTAGAAAAGAACATTTTTTTGACTGGCGGTGGACCGCCCACAAAAACTACTTTTATAAGATGATGTTGATAATATACTTCTCGTACGTAGATTCTTTTGGAAAATCCAAAATCTATAACATCCAAAATATCTCCATCGTTCTCAATAAATATTTCATCTTCTATTTCCATATTTAACTTCGAAAAATACGAACATGTATTACAAGAGAGGAGCAAAGAAAAGTCAAATACGGCGCAGACGCGTGGTTAAGCCTGCAATATTTAGGGCTTAAAGTTAATTGAGTCTCCAAATAGCGACCGCGAATACGAAATCAGCAATTTAAGCTGTATTAAATTTTAAACCGGCTTGAAGCGTTACGGAGAATTCGGGCATAAACAAATCAAAAAGCAACACTGGTACAGGTCAAAAAACAATAACACCACATGTTAAAACTTATATACTAATGACATTATATATTAATGAATTAATAAATGTAAATTACGAAAATTTGTCCATTTTTCTTTTTCTGATTTTATTACTTTATAAATTTAAACTTTAAATTGTAGGTAATTATGCTTCAAATGTCGGTATTTGGCCGATTTTTGGATAAAAGGAAAAAGTAACGAAATATTGATCAAAGAAACGAAATGGCGAATGCGTCACTAGACCTCACTCTTAATTATTTACTATAATACTATAATTAAATAAAATTCGCTCTCTAATAAAAACACGAGAAATTAACTACGACGTCACAACGATTCCAAGCAATTGCAGCGGCCGATTGCTTTGCAATTAATGCAATTCTACCTGACTAAAGTCTCGAGTCTGGTTTTCTGTTTCTAAACTATCTTTGTCTATTTAAATTATCGAAACAAAGATAGCAATATAATTGGTCGCACGACTGGCAAATAAAAGAATTATTTCCTTCTAAATTTCCACTCCACTTTAAGTATGGACTATTTCTTCAAGTTTAAACAAAAGAATTCCATGGTTAATAGGATGACGTACTACTCTTCTCATCGTATGTTTTTAAACCTCCTGCTTTCTGACCGTGTTTCTAATTATTTCTAGATTTACGATTTTAGTGGGAATATGATAAATTTTATTATAGTAAAAGTCCATTATTTATGTAATATATTTTGGGCAAGTGCCTGTCGACATATTAAGCACCGGTTCCCGCAGATCACCGAAGTTAAGCGGTGTCAAGAGCGGTTAGTACTTGGGCAGGTGACCGCTTGGAAACACGGCGTGCTCTTGCCTCAGGGAAGAGTGTAAAATGAATCGACACCTAGCCATCCTATTCACGCCGGACAGGCCGGATGAGATCGGATATCTCGTAGGATGAAGGTGCCGTTTTACACTCCCCAGTCGGTAGATCACATTTGTGGTCGATGACCGGTTCAAGATGGGCTACGTAGTCGCCGAACCGTAAAAAAAAAAAAATTACGAAAATTTGTCCATTTTTCTTTTTCTGATTTTATTACTTTATAATTTAAACTTGTTTAACTTTAAATTGTAGGTAATTATGCTTCCAATGTCGGTATTTGACCGATTTTTGGATAAAAGGAAAAAATTACCAAATATTGATCAAAAAACGAAATGGCGAATTCGTCACTAGACCTCGCTCTTAATTATTTACTATAATACTATAATTAAATAAAATACGCTCTCTAATAAAAACACGAGAAATTACCTACGACGTCACAACGATTCCAATCGTACCTGACTAAGGTCTCGAGTCTGGTTTCCTGTTTCTAAACTATCTTTGTCTATTTAAGTTATCGAAACAAATATAGCAATATAATCGGTCGCACGACTGGCAAATACAAGAATTGCGCGGTTAATAGGATGACGTGCTACTCTTCTCATCGTATGTTTTTAAACTTCCTGCTTTCTGACCGTGTTTCTAATTGTTTCTAGATTTACGATTTTAGTGGGAATATGATAAATTTTATTATAGTAAAAGTCCATTATTCATGTGATATGTCTTACATCCCATATCTGAAAATATTTATAATAAAAATGGGTAACTGATGCGCCGGTGCTCAGCGGTGTGGCATTCGACTGTGGCGTTCCAAGTTCGATCCTGGGTGTGTGCATACGCACAAGAAAGAAAGTATGTCCGAATTTTAGTAGGTTTAAGAATGCAGGGAAGAGTGTAAAATTTATCATCTCCCAACCCACCCCATTCACGCCGATAACCAGACCGCATGAGATCGGATATCTCGTGGGGTGCGGAAGAAGGTACACACTCCTTAATCGGTAGGTCATGCAATGACGCAAGAAACCGAGGGATCGTGGTTCGGAACCCACGATAAGCTGTAGGTCCCCTCTGGAATGGCCCTGGCAGCGAACGAAGAGGTAAAAAACCTTATTCGAAAGACTGGTAAGAAATGACAATGAATACGGGTTATATGTTAATTACACAGGCCTGCATGAAATTAGTGATGACGTGATTTTTGTTTGTTAAGCTCAGTTTTTATATAGAAATAACGAATTAAAATACCATTGACCTCCATCACCCACAGAATTTTTTTTTCCGAAAAATATTTAAAAAATTTTATAATAGGCGTAATACATATTAAAATAAATTTAGTGCTTCAAAATCTAGGTATTAACCCAAAATCAGACCAGTTCCTCCCAGTGAAGATGTACCTATACCTATACTCCCCCCCACCCCTTCGGAAGTATTAAAAGATGATACTTAAAACTCCTCAACTTCCGGCTCCGTACTGGCTATGTGATAACCAACCTCAACTATTTTCACAAGCCGAACTGAATGATTTGGTAAGAGATTTGGGACTTTCAGAAGACCTATCTGAAGTACTGGGTACTAGGTTAAAACAAAAAAAAAAGCTTGCCCCAGAAACTACCTTCTCTTGGTATAGAAACCGTGAGGCTGAATTTGTAAAATAGTTTGCACAAAACGGACCACTTGTGTACTGTCAAGCAATTTCTGATCTAATTACTTGCCTCGGAGCTCCTGAATGGAGACTTTTCATCGACTCTTCAAAAAGTAGCCTCACAGCTGTTCTTTTACATAATGGCAATGTTTTTGCTTTTGTTCCTGTCAGCCATTCAGTTCATTTAAACGAAAACTATGAAAATTTAGAGGAATTACTTTTAAGAATACAATACAAAGATCACAACTAGGAATTGTGTGGAGATCTTAAAATTTTAGGCCTTCACTTGGGTCAGTAGTCTGGATTTACTAAATTTCTATGTTTCCTGTGAGAGGGGGATAGCAGGAGCCGAGAACAGCATTGGATAAATGGAGACTGGCCATAAAGAGAGACTTTAACACCTGGAACCCAAAATGTAATTCGCGAAAGTCTTATTGACCCTAAAAAAGTTTTACTTCCATCACTGCACATAAAACTTGGACTTATAAAACAATTTTTTAAGGCAATAAACAAAGAAGGAAATTGTTTTAAATATTTGTGTAACACATTTACGGCTCTGTCAGAAGCAAAATCAAAGGAGGCCGCAGATTACGAGCTTGATGAAAGATAGAGAATGGAAGATAAGGAAAAACATGCGTTTAAAGAAGTTGTACATAAATTTTTAGGGAATTATAAAAACACAAACTATGTTGAGATCGTTGAAAATATGCTGGAAAAATTCAGGATTCTTGGTTGCAATATGAGCATAAAAATTCACTTTTTACATTCCCATTTGGACTATTTCCCGGAAAATCTTGGGGACGTGAGTGAAGAGCAAGGTGAAAGATTTCATCAAGATATTAAAGAGATGGAAAAAAGGTACCAGGGGCGCTGGGACACAAAAATGATGGCCGATTACTGTTGGACATTGAGGAGAGATCTTCCTTTAGCTGAGTATGACAAAAAAACAACAAAAAGAAGCTTTTCTGAAAAAGAAAACGGGTTTTTAAGAAATGTAAAGAATAAAGAACTGTTCCAAATAGTTCCAATGTCTATATCTTGTATGTTTTTGTATTTTTCTATTTAATATGTTATAAAACTAGTTTATAAATGAAATAAATAGTGTTTTTCCAATTTTCTTTATTTTGCTGGTTTGAAAAATAACCTTACGTGATACAAAAAAACTAAAAGCAGATTTGAAATCAGTGCTACCAAATTACCAGAAAACAGTTAAAATTTTTAAATCAACTTTCAAAGTGTTAAAAAATGCAGGCTTGTGTTATTTGAATTTATGCCACACTGTAGATACTTCGGAAAACTTAATAAAAATGCGAGAAAATAATAACTTTTATTTTATTGATATGTTTGATAACATTTTTGCTATATTTTTCATAAAAACCCATCTTTGTACTTTAAAGTAAACTTTAGTAATTAAACAAATTATTTAATTAAAGCATTTTTTCAAAAGCTTAAATTTTGGGAAACCCTATCTATATTATGTCATTTTATGTATTTTTTATTAGCGAGAAGCATCTATGCAAAGAAGACAACTTCCGGATATAATAAAATTAGAAATTAAAAGACTATTAAAAAAAACTAAAAACCGCATCAGACACATAAAATAAAAATATGCAGCCTCACTCATCAGACTACAAAAATAAACTTATTAAGGGTTCCGATAACGTTGGTGTTGTTGTGGTTTTGCTAGATTTTTTTTGTAATAGAAACCAATCAATTAAAATAAACATAACAATTATTTAGGGAAATAATTAAAGCAGAAAATTACAAAGTTACCGATAATACCGAAATGTGGTTAATTTTTACGTAATTATTTTGAGTTTTAATGATTCTTACGATTTTCAAGTTCACGGTGTAATAAACGCAATTTTTTTAATGACCTGTAATAAATGCACGTAGGAATAAACAACTAAGCTGGGAAATAGGAACATTAACTTAAAAAAAGGTAAAACCTTCGAATAAAAAGACTGGGATGGTATTTTAAAATGGTCGACTGGTTTACGATAAATCAGTGGCGTATCTCTTCAAGGACATTTCTTTTTAAAAATATCCCTAGGAGATTTATGAATTCGGCGTCGGGCTGATACCAAGGCATTTGTGAATATTCAAAGGATATTAGGTTAGAAAATTTTTTGATAAAAAGATAAAAATAACTCGAAACAAAACAATTATTTATTTTATCGTATCATTGAAGATTAAGTCATTTTTATATGATATCTTTATTAATAATTATTAACATCATAAACGTACTAAAACCTACATAACACCTTAATTCCTCATAATACATTAGTTACCATAATTTAATACGTTAGTTACGAAAGCATAATACGTTAAATACCAAATAATATTAGAACTATTTTTCATGAACATGTAAAACAATATTTTGACAGTTTTCAAATTTGATGGATACACCTTTGTCTTTAACGTCCACGATCTTAGGTATGCCCTCTGAAGACTGATTAATGACCGAGCAAGCACTCCTTTCGATTTCGTGTGGTTCCCCAGTGCTTAATCCACTGCCGGAAACATCGCCGATTTGAATTCGTCTGAGGCAGAACACACAAATTCGTTGACTTGTTCTCTTGTAAATACTTTTGATTTTTTTGCTCTATATCCAACATTTTTCTTCTTGATGAAACGTATTAAGGCGCCGTATTTGTCGATTTCCACTCTTTCCTTCAGTTCTTAAGTCGCTCGTAACATGGAATATTTTGGCCAAAAGGATGAAGCAGAGTATTCCTCAGAGAGTTTTGCGAAATTCGCCAGCAATATGTTTCTTCTGCACCTTGAACATGTACTTTGTTTCGCCACTCACAAAACTGCCGATATTCTTTTTCATAATGGATTTTAGATTTGTCCGGAAGCAAGTTCAATCTTATAATGTTGGCTGCAGCTAATATATCGTCAGGAATATCAGAATCTTGCATGATTTTAATGATGACTTTTTGTAATGCCAAAATGAAATGACATAAAACCTTGTTTTTATTTTCGCATCGCCGTTGTCAATGATACGATAAAGCTTTGAATACAACTCGATTATTAGATATTTAACACCGTCTCGGACATTGCGGGTGACTCGGCTGTTGCCTTGTCACCTAGTAATGTCCTCGACTATTATAAATTGCATAATAATCTCGTTATATTAATAGCTATATAAAGAATACAACTTGCCAAAACGTGACATTTTGAAATTTATTTGGAATATGAAGTCTTGATGTCATAATGATTGAAGTATCGCTATCTTGAAAACTACCCGGAGTGTCGTTTTCTGTAGTAATATTAAGGGATGGGGAAATTATCAAAAATCATTCCGAAGATTTTTTGCCGTGGGGATTTCCTTCGGCAAAAAATCTGAGAATGATTTTCTGATTATTTCCCAATCCCGAAATGTATTTTGAAGATTAATTACCAAATAAAAAACTAACGATTTATGTTGCACAATTTAATGTATTGCAATTAAACACACAATTAGTATACTGTATAACAGAATGCTGAGGGGTGGAGTTTGAAAAAACAGAGCCAATTTTCGCTGCTGTGGTCTCTTCACAAATATCCATTCTGGGATGAATAGGTTGAGTACTGATGGGTGCAGCAGGGACCATGTTCTTGTCGTCGTTTCCTCTCATCTTATAAATGATGGTGCTCTTGATCGATTTGCAAGTACGGCCTGATTGATGCAGTCTATGAATGGCCTGTGATTTTTATCAGCTGTTCTTCTTGGATGCCGCTTTTCGCAAGAGCAGACACAGCAGGAGCTCGCAGCGAATGGTTTGTCACTTTTTTCCCTGTAAGTAGGCCAGCTTCCTGTGCGCAAGTTTGTGTCAGTGTTTTTGACAGTGTGTTCTTTCCAACGGGAACATTTTTGTACCATGTCTTTGTGGTCGGATTGACACTGACGAAGAACCTTGGATTATCAATATCCAATGCCTTTTCGACATATATTTATGATACAGGCGTACAGGACACATATCTGGAGAACCATTATTTGAAACAAGCCATTTTGATTCGGCACATTTTCTGTCTCCCCCTTGAGCGGTTTTCGTAAAAATTGGGTTGTATTGAATTCTATTGGTTACGTTCCCACAAAAGTCCTTTTCTACCCTGAAATGACTAACCAGACTTGTGCATGCCTCTCCTCCTCTCCAAGCAAGTTCAAATGAAAAATGTAAAATAATTTCTTGATCAGACCATCTGAAGTGTTTTCATCAAAAATAGCGATGATTTTTTTGATTTCATTACTAGTCAAAGCATTAGCACTACATTTTCTTTTTTCTGGAATTTTTTGAAGCTCCTTTCTTTTTGCATTTCTGGCATCTCTGGCAGATTTGAAGACTATGTCTTCGAAAGGATTGATTTTTCGTTGATATTGGTTGAAATATTTTTCCATGAGTTTTTTCGCAGTGACATTCCATATCGTTTTCACTGTATCTGAAATCAAGAACACCATACAGGCAGAATTAGAAATTGAAAACGCGTAGCTTACCTTCTTTGTAGTCTGTTCCATCTATTTTCCTCATATTGTATGCCCAGTCTTTCAAAATTTTCGCCAACATAGCATCAGGCGTCACTGATGTAAAATGGTAATCTCGTGTCTCACAAAAATTCTGGAATTGCTTCCATATGAAGTCTCTTGATCGCTTTGTATTTTCAGATCCATTTTTATCGACATTTTTGGTGATTTTTTTGAGAGAAAAATCTCCAAAACGTTCCATTTTTGTAAAACGTTTAAATGATATCTCGAAATGATACTTTGGCGTTTGTTTGTATTTTATTTGTTGTCCATAGTAACAACCAAAAACGCCATTGTTCGTTATCTAGATAATCATCAAACATTATCACGACAATAAAAAAACCTGTTGTTACAGACGTGTGATTTTAACTGTTAACAAGTGCGATTTTCAGTTTTGACGGGTGAGATTTTCACTTTTGACATGGGTGATTTTTACCGGAGAGCGGGAGATTATCGCTGAATAATCAGGTGAAAATCAACCCGCTTTTATAATGGATGAGGTAAATAATCAGTTAAATAAATATTGCTGTGATTGGATGATTTGTTTAACATGACAAAAAATTAAAAAATTTAAATGGCTGTTGGAACAGTCAAAATGTTTCTAAATAATCTGAAATCAAACATTTTATAAATGATTTTATTTTATATTGATAGTTTGGAGTAGATGATTTTTAAGATAGCAATATTTAGATAAACAAAAAGTATTAAATAATGGATTTATAAAGAAATATAATTAATTTTAAGGAATAATTTAAAACCAAAATTAAATATTTTCTAAAAACTACTTGGTATTTAATAACTATTTTGTAATTTTTATACAGCACTGAAAGCCTACATTAAAATTGTTAGATTAATCGACTTAGCTGTAGGATAATTAATCATAATTTTCCTAGCTTACCGTACGATATAATCCCACCCTTCTCGTAATCCCCTAACTATAGTGAAATTTGCAAGAAAACGGAATGAAGTGGGCACCACTTCAGCCAAGAAGGTCACTAACTGCAGCCGAAGTACTTTTTTATCGTTAAATATGTACCGGGAGGTAAGAAAAACTGGAAACTACATGGCGTCGTATTCCGGAGAAAATCGCGTAACTCCATTTAATGAAATTTTACAGTGGTATCTTACAGATGGCACTAAAATACCATTTTAATAAAAATGTGGAGTTACGTGATTTTCTCCGGAATACGACGTCGTGGTATTTTGGGGCTTAATAATTTGGTGAAAGAAACTTGCAAATATTCCGAATACTTTCGGAGATATCCGATATAAACCGAAATTTTTAGTTTTGGTTTTTAATTTTTTACGCCTTTATTTTTGACGTGAGAAAAAAAAACTAAAAAACACTTCCTTTTAGCTGTTTTTCATGTTTACAAGATGGCGTTATTAGTTTTCAAATTCAACGTGCTGTTGTTTAGATATCAACCACAACTCAATTTTTTGAATAACAACCCGGAATTTTAAAAACAGTTTTAGGGGCTTTTAAGCTTTAGAAATGTAATACGTTTTCAAAATTTAAACGATTTATCATCAAATAACACATCATTAATATTTCAAATTAAAATATCTTTACTATTACGGTCCTGTCAATTATTTTTAGGATTACTGAAATATTTAAATTACATTACAGGAAATTATGGTATTTAGGCGGTTTATTACTTCAATAAGATTAACAATAATCTAGAAAGTAAGTTTTTAATTTTTATTTTAAAGGCATGAAAAGTAATTGTATTTTTTATTAATATTTTATTTGTTTTATTAATAAAACATATATTATAAGTACCAATAGTAATGTATTGCACTTCTTAATAGTACTATGCTAACTGATTACTGATTTGTATTTATATATCTAACTCTTTTAAACAAAATCCAATCCTTATAGCATAAGGATCATTCAGGTTCACGCCTAAGAGGTTGTCATGCTTTATATCCTATAACACATGAAACGATAATTATTGTAAATGTGGTGAAACGGGAGATTATATTTTAAAGTGTACAAGATGAAGATGAAAAAATGATAGAGACAAATTATTTAGAAATATATTATATTAATAAATCTTTCATTCAATCTAAATTACTTTCATTAAATAATGTCAATATATACAATTTTATACCAATGTATAATTGAATCCCAATTAAAATTGTAACGGAAACCCTATTTTATTTATTAACTCTTAAGTAAATAAGTTCTAAAAAATGCGAAAGGAAACAAAAAAGATAATTAAAACAATTTGTGAAATAATATATATAATTAAAAATCAATTACACACAACATGTAATTGCGATAAAGATCAATATGAAAAATGTATATATAAATTTATTACAAAAATAATAACCTATCTAATTATTTATTAGTAATAAGTAAATTCAGATATATAAAATGAATTAGCATAAGCATTAAAATAACTTTTGTAAAATGCCAATTTTGAAAAACTGGTAAGTAAAGAGACAAGCTGGCCAATTAGTTTCAACCAGAGCCATAAAACAAATACACACACACGATAACAAAAGAAATATTCTCATTAAAGTACATAAATAAAATAATAATAATAGGATTAGTACAATAAGGTCTGTTTACATGGTGGTCCATTTTTATTCCGTAAAGCCTTGCATTCTCCGCAGTTTTTTTTAATGAACGTAATAGTAGGTGTTAAGCCCAGAAAGCATGTAAAGGTATAAGAACGGCAACACATATATTATTCTCTTTGTTATTCTAACATATAGTTTTTTTATTAATTGTCGTATATACAGGATATTACGTAATAATAGTTGACTGCATAATCTTTTTTTATTTAAAAATGAATTAACATCATTTAACAAATGTGAAATTATATATCAATAATTATAAAAGATATAGGGACAGACTCGGTACTTAATATCTAGAATTAAAAATTTTCTAGGTCAGCAAATAAATAATTTAATAAATATTTTCTTTTCATTTCGTCCGATCCATCTCTAGATGCGTTTCGCCATATCATGGCTCATCAGTAGAGCTAATCAGTGCTTAAGCAGTGTTTGATGGGATACAACAACAATACGGAGCGTAATCTGTGTCGTTGTTAGACACTCTTGAGCATACCAGCACCTCTAACAAACTTATAGAAATAAGCTAAATGTTAGGAGGAAATCACATGTAAAGACATCAGTCACAATTACAGGAGTCTCGCTGGGCAGCGCAGACTTGTAGGTATCGGTTTAAAATTCCGAAAACTAATGCCAAAACAAATAAAGACAATGAAAGTCCAAAGCTCTAGTCAGGGCCGTAGCCAGACTCGAACGTTAGGAAGGGCAAACAAATTTGTTGGAAGGGCGAATATATTTAAAAGAAAATTATTAGTACAAAAAAGAAAAGGACAAAAAAAAACTCGAGGCCACGCCCAAATTCGTCAAGAATTCGCCCAAACAGAGCAGGGGGGGGGGGGGGGTCAGCAAAAAAATTTTGGGGCCACGCCCAAAATTCGTTTAAACTTACTATCGTTACTACTATCAAATTTCGAAAATTAAATTATTACTTCTACCCCTCTGGATGGTTGGATTAAATTTGTTTTTGTAAATATCGCTCACCACGCGAAAATTGATGATTTTTCAAAAATTATATATTTTAGGAGCGTAGATTTAAGAGCAGTTTTTGGTGCAAATGCTTTGCTTGAAATACTCCTTCTTAAGTGCCGTTTTGTATAATAGTAATAAGCGTTCTAGTTCTTCCTGCAATATTCTTTTTATTATAAATTATCACACATCTTCCATAAAAAATGTATCAATTAAAATTTTTACTTTAATTTTTCTCTTTAAAAATAAATACATAATTGTTTTTTGTTTTGTTGTAAAAATATTTTCTTGCATTGAGTTATATGCCCGGCAGCCCCCCCCCCTCCCTAAATACGCCCCTGTAAACAAATACAAAATAAAGGTAAATGTACGCATGTATGTATCACAGAAGAAATAGAAGTTTTCGTTTCTTAAACACTGAAAACATAAATAATGATGCAAAAAGTCTATCTAAACATGCGGGCTTTGGGAATGCGGACCCTTAAATAAGACATACTAACACCCCTACTGCTAGATGGTGCGACGACCGAGTGCGAAATTCTAAATTCAAAAGTTCTTACGCCTAAACCACGTAATACGAACTCTGTTAGCAAGTTTGTTTCCATATAAAAATGGTGTAGTTAAAACTGAATTAAAGACGACTTATTTTTTAATAAAACCAATAAGCAAAATAAATATGATGAAAATCCAAATATTTTCCAGGAAGGACGAAATCTTTTCCAGGAAGGGCGCCGTCCTGCCTGGCCCCCCTCTGGCTACGGCCCTAACTCTAGTGCGGTTCAAGAAATATTATGGTCTTCGACCTGCAAAATAAATAATTATTTAAAATGGCATAAAACTGCCTTTGCTTTAATTAAAATTAATATATAGAGTACCAGAATGATATGATGAGATAGTTAAACATTTTGAAATAGGGGCCGATCTAGCCAG
Source organism: Polydrusus cervinus (assembly GCA_935413205.1). NCBI lineage: Eukaryota > Metazoa > Arthropoda > Insecta > Coleoptera > Curculionidae > Polydrusus > Polydrusus cervinus. The sequence continues at coordinate 54,873,739 of OW284514.1, forward strand.
ATGTGGGTCTCGGTGCAAAACTAGCTTGTGGGCCCATGTATTTCAATATCAATACGAACATTTTAAAACTATACAAATAATTGTACTATTTAATTTAATAGCAAACATATATTTTTAAAAATGTACATATTTTAAAATCGCGAAGAACTATCACATAAGTGTGTTTTTATTATTGTAACGCCCTCTTTCTAATTTTGGCATTTGCATTATTAAATCCAAGTTGAATGCAATTTTATATTATAGAGACAATATTGATAAATCACGCAATGGCTGATGACTTGTTGTTATACAGTTTTCTAACATTTTTAGTTTACTAAAAGATCGTTCCAAAGAGGCCACCATTACAGGGAGAGTAAAAAATATGAGAAACTGTATACACTTCACAAAAGTCTGCTTCCATACACGCGTAATTTTTAATAATAAAATGAAAAAGATCCCTTATGGACATACCCTCTTTAAGGTCATATTGTATTAAATCAAGCAACATATGAAGGTAACTGATAAAACGATTAGCTAAAACATTCGTGTATTTCATAGATATTTTGAGCTTTTAGTTAAATATTGCAGTTCCAAAACATCAAAAACTTGTTTTACAGTGACCATGGCAGATAATCTTTTAGTAATCTGGTTGGCAAATGATTTTAATAAAAAAGTTATAGATATTAACCTTAAAATATTCTTCTCTGTTTTCAAAACGATGGTCAAAAGAAGAGTTCATCAAAGTGTTGTGTACTTTTGGTTACCTTTTTGCTTGAAATGAAATATGGTTCTATCTGCTTTATTTTAACTCTTTTAGTAATACCAGCGTCATATGTGTGATAAATAACTGAAATAACACTAATACCGAATCTGCTGACCTTTAAATCGCGATTTTAATATCACAAAGTTCTATCTACAGTCCTAATATAACAAAGTTCTATTTGGATGCAGATGGAACTTTGTTATCGAAATTGTCCTTATAAATCTCTGGGCACTTTTAATATATCCAAAAAACCTGTGTACACTGCTCATCTAGAACCTTATAAAACGAAACAAGACAATAGAGGAAAGCACAGTAAAGAAAGCGCAAGAAAGGAAGAAGTAAAGACTCATATAAAAAGCGTAGTAAAAATGTATGAACTTTATACCAAGTGGTGTAAAGATAATGACATTACTGCTGCCAAATTATCGTACTATCGATACATTTTTACAACCGAGTTCAATTATGGTTTTCACGTTCCCAAAAAAGACAGATGTATAAAATGCGAATCTTTTAAGATAAAAAATGAAGAAAATACCTTGACATCTGAAGAAAGAGATACATATCAAAAACACGTTGAGATTAAAAACGAAATGAGATTGGAAAGAACCAAGGACCGAGAAAGTAAAATTCCCACATTCTATTTTGATTTAGAAAACTAAGAACTTGTCCTTGTTCCGAGACTTTTTTTATTTGCATAAATTAAATATTTACAACCTGACGGGACATTTTCCAAACACTGAACAAATCTATTGTGCTATCTGGACTGAGGCTAAACAAGGTAGAAGTGAAAATATTTTAACCAGCGCATTCAGAACAATTTTAGACCAAGTCTTAGATGGAGCGACTCATGTGTGTTTCAAAATCGAAAATATTTTATCTCATTTGTTATTATTGACTTAATAAGAGACCATCCTGAGTTGAATAGTGTCCCTATGAAATACTTTGTACCTAGACATGGAGCTATACAAGAAGTTGACAATGCACACAGTACTATTGAACAGTATAGGAATAAAACAGAATTTCACTCGCCTTTGTGTTTCATAAAAAATGTAAAGTCGGTTAACACAAGGAAATCATACTGTATTTTGCAAATGAAAGACGAAGATTTTAAAGATTTTGAGACTTGCTCCAAAAAACTTCCATTTAATAAAATTCCGTTTTTTAAAGTTGCCTCATTAAGATTTACTCAAAGCCTATCAGAAGTTGAATACAAACTGAATCATGCTGATGACTTCCGATGGAACTACAGCACGGCGAAATGGAGATTCGCAAATCCCTAAAAATACATCTACAGTCTCAATATTACTTATATTGACATTAAAACCAAAAGTTTTATCTTTAAAGAATAGCCTTTCAGGAGATAAGATTAAGGCTATTAAAAAAATGATGACAGGTTGTATGCCAGACCTGGACAAGAAATATTTTGCATCAGTCTTAAATAGTCTTAAGTAATTAAGGTTAATTATATTTTTTACAGTGCAATGTTATGGGGTTTAGAATGTATATTATTACTTTTTGTTATTCTTTTACAAAGTATGTTTCGAATTTTCAATTAAAGTAGTTTTGTTAAAAATATAACCCTAGCTATTTTATTTAATTTAAATAACAAAGGTTCAACTGGCACTAACAACCTTACCTAATGGAACGTCAGCATGAGAATAATAACACAAGGGTGTATCTGCCACATAGAACCATATTAAATAAAGTTAGGTATGTTAACTTAGATAACAAAGATGTATCTGTTTGTATCCAGATGAAAATTTAACTTATTGGTTTAATTCAGGTTGCTTATATATACCTAATTATATGTAGGGTATTCACTAATCAATTAGTGTAAAAACAGTTTTTGATTTTGAGGATAAACTAATTAAGGTTCACAAAATCAAATATTGAAGGAACGATTTCTCAAAATGGCCCCAAGGGCAGATACACCTTTGTTAGCCTAACGCGACGATTTGATAGCCATATCAATGGTTTCATTTTATATTATTGTAGGTTTATAGATCTTTGAATTTTATCATTTGGCCTCATTTAACTTTATATCCGAAAGCCCTAGTAAGGTCGGGGCCCCCAGGCACCGCACCGAACTGCCCGGTCATATGTCCGCACCTGATTTGAAACCAATTAAATTAATTCTTAGAAATGTTTTTAAAATATTGTAACTTGTTTTCAAATATTTTGTGAATCCCGGTACCACTTGGGCTTTTTGATGAAAAGTACCCATCCCAGAACCCAGCATATTTCCCCATCGTCACGACGCGACGTGAAAGTAATAAACTGTAACCGCATAAGTGTTTTTCTTTCAAGACCTGATTTTTGACTGTACTTAACTAAATGAAATACATAAATAATCACTGATCGTCAATAACTTCCATTAAATCTAACGGTTATTTAGTTATTATTGATTATTTTAAACATTTCTAATAAGATAAGACTGGTGAACAAATGATAGCTATCACAAATAATTGTACGTGTATCAGGGTATACCAGAAAAGGATGCACTCTACAGGGATCTTGTAAACCAGCCATACTTAACCTTTTTTTATAGGGGCCACATAGACGTTTTAGGAAAGGTGCCGCGGGCCAAAACAGAAATTTATTTAGGTATTAATAAAAAACGTAATTTAAAATAAATGGTTATCTTAATAACATAGAAAGATGATCTTATAATATAAGCTTGACAAAATTTGATAAGAGCTCTTACAATCCCAAATTTTGGTTTTATCGAGATTTCTGAAATTGTGAACGCTTTTTCTAAACTCGGTCAAGATCGGGCTTGGTTCTGCATGCTAACCTTATTACATCATCCAGATGTGAGTCCGTAAGTTTGTTTCTGTTCACATTTTTTGCGTATTTCATTCGGGAAAACGACGATTCGCGTATGTAGATCCAAAAAGTGTTAATAGCGTTTGGGCACTTTTTTGAACGGTTTTATATTTTTGCGGGACAATGCTCCAAAATACCACGTATTCCCCCTTTTTTCCTTTTTTTCTCAAACTCATTGAACAACTCTGCAAAATTACAACTTAAAACTGAAGGTAGCTGTGAGATTGTCGTCGTTCCCAGATGCCATGGGTGTTCTACAAGCAATACACATTTTTCTATTTTCCTTAAATCTTGGAACCTTTTTTGAAATTCGTCTGACAGTACAGTTATACAGGGTGATTCCTAAGTTGATACTTCTTTTTTAGCTGTGTATAGAAGGCATTAAAATAAACAACTTTTTCGAATAAATTTTTTCAAAAAACTAAAAAATAGGCGAGATAGAGAAGTAAAAAATCGAAGTGCGGGCCTGGCATCAAAACATACCTCGCTATAGTTTTTGTCGTTTTTCCTATCTCTTATTAGTATTAGTCATACAAATAGTGTTGAACAATTCGGTGCGGTGTGTTTTTCTGAAGCAATTTTAAATTATTGATTTTACCAAAATGGTAAAATTTGAAAACAATGAATTAATAGATAAGGTGGTAATTTACTATGAGTGTGGCAAAGTGCTTCTAAATTACACGCAGAACGCTTTCCCTTGCGGGCTCATCCAACACCCATAAGTTTTCTTAATGTTATTCAACGGGCAAGTTAGGCAGAACCGTATTTGATTCGTAGTGTAATAAATAAATGTAAGTACTTTATTTTTGAGTTTTTTGAAAAAAGGTATTTGAAAATGTTTGTTAATTTTAATGCCTTCTATACGCAGCTAAAAAAGAAGTATCAACTTTGTTGAGTATGACTGATGTAAACCATAAAAGATACAGAGATGGTTAAATTTAAAAAAATGTAGTGCCCTACTAAATTCTAGAACATTGTGTGTTCAAGTTTAAAAAACTCCAAACACTTCCGAAGATATCTGCAAAACCGAATTTTCTTCGTTATTTTTTCTGACTCTATTTGAAGCGATATGTTAAAATTAGGTTGACATTCATAACCATATTTCCCCTCTACAAGTTGATATTATTAGATTTTGTAATCCAACGTTTTATTTTTTCAAAACCATCAATAACTTTGCTTTTTTTATTTTAATAATTTTAAATTCCTCTCCTTTTTTATAATTCAACAACGTATCACAGCTATTATTAACAATACGTTTTGGAAGCTATTATCAATAGGAATAAGTGCAAATTCATCTTATATCTATCAAATTTCTTTTGTATTCAAAGCCAGCTAGAAATAATTTGACTCTGGAAGTTTTTTTTTTTTTTTTTTTTTTTTTTTAAAAAAACAAGAATAACTATCTAAATTTAGGTAACCCTCAAAACAATGCAAGTAGCATTGGTACCGAGGGTACTGCTAATGAATAAATAGCATAGATTGCAACTATCACCATTTACATTATAGAAAATTTAAAAAATCAAAAGTCGCGTCGACAACAAATTATATCCAGTTTTTCTTCTCTTGAATAATGTTCTATAATTTCTATAAAAAAAAATTACAATCACAAACTCCTCAAAAACATAAAAGTTTGAAATTAGATAAAAGTTAATTTGCACTAAATGTTTTATTAACCTAATCTGTCATTTGGAAAGTATTTATAATTTATTTAAACAAATGCCTGTCACAAGCTACTATACAGTTAGGACAGATGAAAATTAAATTAGGCTATGGAGATATAAAATAAAATGATATCAAATAAGATGAATTTGCACTTATTCTTATTGATGATGGGTTTCTAAGTCCGAAACGTATTATTAATTATAGGTGTCATTGAATTATAAAGAAGAAGCGGAATTTTAAAATAGTACAATAAAATAAAAATTCGCCCCTTTATTTAGCACTAAATTTGAAAAAGCGAAATGTCAGATTGAAAATCGAATTACACCAATTAAATTTTTCTTGAAATTGCACTTAATATAAAAATGTCTTTAGAGGTGCATGCACTCGAACATTGACTAGATGTCGCTACTCTTAAAACCTTACTTCTTGGATTTATATTTTTATTTAAACTTGAAAAGGCGGGAATAAAGAATAAGTTTTTTAAAGAAGATAAACTAAGCGTATTTATTTTATTATAAATATTTAAAAATTGTTCGGTACCAGTTAACTCTAAATAAATTTGGTGAGAGAGAGGACTGCAATCAAATAATAGGCTGATTTAACATAGTACACCAAAATTACCACAATTATGAAATAGAATGTCCCCCTGTTCTTTGATGCATTTTTAAACATTCCTTGGTAACAACAGAATATATACACATTTTAATATTAAAACACTTTTGTTAATTCAATATATTACAATTTGGGTATATTATTAATCATTATAATTACATGAAATTATGTTTAAGGTAAATTTACCTTTAAAATAAATTATTGAATACGATCATCGACCGTAGTGTTAAACACCCTATTATATAAGCTAAATCCTTAACATAATAATGTAATAAAGATTGTTGCTCTACTTATTGCACGGAATTTTATTTTTTAACCTGTACATGGTCGATTCTATGCTGAGAAGAAAAATCTAACCTTCAAAATAAATGTGAGGTCAAACAGAACAAGCTTATAAAGGATGAGGTAAATCGCGTAAAAATTGTATGCACTAGTCTTTTAGTAAGGATTGCACTTTAAAAAAACGGCAGAGTACCTTGACAAGGCCGCATGGAGGGGGACAAGTGACCCCTCTTGGTAGTGATTGGAGTACCTACTGAAATGCAAGAATCGAGTATAGTATTCAATTTTTTTTTTTAAATCGACAATACGTTTTTTAGATATCACTTTTTAGAGGAACAGAAGATTTCCATAAGGCAGAGACAACTTTTTTTTTAGAAGTCACCAATTCACAAATTTGTATATTTCGTGTCTCCATAAAACGCTTAACCAAGGGCGTCCATAGCGCGTTAGGCAGAGGGGAAACAAATAGCGTGCTGAAATCTGTCCCCTTTTTAAATGTAACTTCCCCTCTGACTTTAAAGCTCTCCCCTTCCCAATTCAAACTTAAGTATATTATTATTTTCAATGTTATATTTCACAGCTTTATGTTGGTATTGCTGGCATTATTTACAGTACATACAGAGAAGAAATTCATCTTAACCTGTACTGTTTAGAAACTTCAGTATTATATGGCACGTTTGAAGAATGACTCTTTTCTAAATTTGTTGGTATAAATAACCTTTAAGGCCAAGTTTTTCTAAGTTGGGCTTGAAATTTTTCGTTATAGCTCCCTCCACCGACAGCTTAATATTATTTTTATTTCTAACGCCAAATTCGACTACTTGGTTTTCTTCTTCGATTCGGTTTTAGAGAGGTTGTGTGTTAGTGGGCAACCTATGTCTATTATGAAAGCTTTCTTGGTCGTCTTTTCGATAAGAAGAGTATCCGGACGCTTGTGGTCTACTGTTCTACCTGTTATTATTGGCATGTTCCAGTATAAGAAATATTCAGGGGATTCAAGCACTGGCTCGGGTGTGTATTGATAATATGGTGGAAGGTTTTCCTTTAGACCTAATATATGAGCTAGTGGATGATCTTGGACACCTGATTATGTCTCCCCAGATAAGCGTTGGGTGCCATAGCACCACAACCCGCCGTAATATGTTCTATCGTTTCTCCGTGGCAATTGCATTTTCTGCACACATCTTGCCCATTTCTTTTCAAGATGACCTTTTTATAGTTTCGAGTTCGAATGAGACAGTCTTGGATAGAGATTATAAAACCTTCTGTTCAGTATGTGGCTGCCTTTTTTTTAACCAATTCAGTGATATTTCTCTATCTATGAGTGGATTAGGGTTGCCATATATAGCTTTCTATTGCCAAATTACAGATTGTTGACTTGGCGACGTGCGGATGATCTTGGGTAATCCGTTTTGCTGTATTATAATACATTATAATTAAAATTAGAATAATAATAATTATTATTATTAATACTATTATTTTTATTACGTACGAATTTATAAATAAGAATTTTTCCTGTTAGGAAACACTAAATGTCCCTAACTTTAGCTATGTGCCATAAAGTTGTCAAGTCAAACACCCCACCAAATATAAATTGTGTAATTATCCTAGGGTAAGTATATTTACATGTTTAACTAATTCCTAATACAATATAAAAATGTGTCTAATAAAAAAAATTGATGCGTGTTAATATATTTTGCCTCCTCACATTATGTATTAATTGAATAGGGTTACTGAATATAAAATATTCACTTATAATCTCCCTATTATTTCTGTAATTTTTTTCGAGGTAAACTGAGGAAAAATTTCCGGATTTATATTTTAAGTCATTCGCACCTAGTAAAATATTGCGTCAAAATTTAATATATTTATTATCAATGAAGAACATTTGAAATAATATAGTTATCCTTGAATACGAGTGATATAACGTTAGTTATTTCCTCACCAACTAAAAATATCCCTTTTTTGCCTCGACATATAATTTAATTCTGTCATTCATATTTAAAAAGATGAAAATTGTGTAATTTGGCCGCTGGAAGTTCAAAGAGCATGAATATTTCCAGAAATTATTTTCCTTGCCATGAAAATGATTCAAAATAAAATCTTCTGATTGGGTAGAAAAAGTGGGTGGGGAATTTTCATTACAACAATGAAATTTTGAATAAATTTTGCAATAAAATGTACATTATGAAAAATGCAGTAAAGCTATGTCATAATGATAATTATTATCTAATTTCTTCAGTGAAGGATACTTTTAGAATTATAGTCTGAATAACTTTAAAATCAGGGTCAAAATCAGGAATCCCCAACCTTGAGTTCAATTAATCCGGTTACGAGAAATTAATAATTTAATTAGATTTATTGTCATATCAATCAAAATCAGAATAAACGGTTAAAAAATTTGACATGGATTTTTGAGATAATGTAAAAACTCCGGTAGGCAGTGTTAGAGAGCAGTAAGCACTCTAAAGGGGAGCTAAATCGTAGGTTTGTAGAGAAGTGTTGAAAAAAAGGAATGTATTTAAACTAGAATTTGAATTCTATTCTAAAACCATGTTTGGGGCTCTCGGTATTATGATTCTTGTTTTAATTTTCATTTATAAGATACTTACATAAATGTATTTTTAGTAACAAAAACAACTTTCTTGAAAACGACATTTCTAATCATGATACTCCTTCTGTCGGGTTTTTCCTAATAAATCAAACCTGAGAATCAGCGATCACCAAGTAAATATATTTGCATTTTTAAAAATTGCATTATAGCTATTAATATAACGAGATTATTATGCGATTTATAATAGTCGAGGACATTACTAGGTGACGAGGTAACAGCCGAGTCACCCGAAATGTTCGAGACGGTATTAAATCGCTAATAATCGAGTTGTATTCAAAGCTTTATCGTATCATTGACAACGGCTATGCGAAAATAAAAACAAGGTTTTATATCATTTCATTTTGGCATTTCAAAAAGTCACTATTAAAATCATGCAAGATTTTGATATTCCTGACGATATATTAGCTGCAGCCAACATTATAAGGTTAAACTTGCTTCCGGACAAATCTAAAATCCATTATGAAAAAGAATATCGGCAGTTTTGTGAGTGGCGAAACAAAGTACATGTTCAAGGTGCAGAAGAAACGGCTTGCTGGCGTATTTCGCAAAACTCTCTGAGGAATACTCTGCTTCATCCTTATGGCCGAAATATTCCATGTTACGAGCGACTTAGAACTGAAGGAAAGAGTGGAAATCGACAAATACGGCGCCTTAATACGTTTCATCAAGAAGAAAAATGTTGGATATAGAGCAAAAAAATCAAAAGTATTTACAAGAGAACAATTCAACGAATTTGTGTGTTCTGCCTCAGACGAGAAGTTTTTATTGATGAAAGTGGCTTTTTTAATTGGAATTGGAGGAACCTGTCGAACTAATGAATTAGCGAAGATGACCACGGAAGATGTTGACGTTTTAGAGGACAAGCTGATTGTTACTATTCCCGACTCAAAAACCCACAAGAAACGTATTTTCGCTGTGATATTTGACGGCGAAGTCAATCTTGTGCTTTTATTTAAAAAGTACGCAATGTTTAGGCCAGACCATGTCACTCACCAAAGATTGTTTGTATCATATAGAAAAGGGAAATGTACGGTACAGCCCTGCGGCATTCACTTCTTCTCTAAAATACCTCAAAAAATAGCTAAATATCTCTCACTTGAAAATCCTAATTTGTATACTGGTCACTGCGTTAGAAGATCTTCGGCAAATTTTCTTGTTAATGCTGGAGGAGATATATTAGACCTACAAGAACTTGGTGGATAAGAATCGGCGAAGCTTGCTAGAGGGTATTTAGGAGAAAGTGTGACCAAGAAAGTTTCCATTGCTCGCAAAATTCAAATCGGCGATGTTTCCGGCAGTGGATTAAGCACTGGGAAACCGCACGAAATCGAAAGGAGTGCTGGCTCGGTCATTAATCAGTCTTCAGAGGGCATACCTAAGATCGTGGACGTTAAAGACAAAGGTGTATCCATCAAATTTGAAAACTGTCAAAATATTGTTTTACATGTTCATGAAAAATAGTTCTAATATTATTTGGTATCTAACGTATTATGCTTTCGTAAACGTATTAAATTATGATAACGAATGTATTATGAGTAACTAAGGTGTTATGTAGGTTTTAGTACGTTTATGATGTTAATAATTATTAATAAAGATATCATATAAAAATGACTTAATCTTCAATGATACGATAAATGATTTAAAAATTCCAAAAATAAAAATGAGGTTAATATTTACTATTTATTTAAGCGCCCCGCGTCGTGTGACTCATCTGAAAGAAATATTTTCACTTAAATTCACTGAAATTTACAACTTGTCGGTTGTAAGGTATGTACCAATTTCCATGTGGTTATCTTAAAAGGTTTCCATACTATCACAAAACAAAACTTTTCCAGCGAGACTTTTTGATGGGCTCTAGCCCCATATACTCTGTGCATCGTGAATAATAGTAGTAATACTACTACTAAAACAGCTGAAGGATATTTTATCATTTTACCAAAATAGTCCTCAAAAACATTCAAATTCATGTTCTCGTGGTAACATCCCGTATTATTCGACTGAAAGGTTAGCAAACCTTCTTTTAAGAATCCCTCTTGGCTTCCAATATGGACGATTATTAGTTTCTTGCCTTTACCTGAAGGCACCTTAATACCCATTTACTGGTTATATATTTGTCTTTCCACAATTTAGGTACTATATAACTTTTATTAATCCACGTTTTATCAAGATAAAAGCTTTTCGTCGCGCACTTCATGGCCGACACTGAAATTGAGTCGAACTGTACGGAATTTTCCATTTTAGTACTCTACACCTTTCTGAAATAAACTATATCAAAATATTGCAAAGTAAACTAATACAGGGTTACCCACTACAGGAGGAGAGCGGTTGTATCTTCAAAGTCATACATACTACATCTTTTGAATTCCTATAAACTATGACCTCAAAAACACTAAAAAATAGTTTTCAGCTTTGCTGTTGAGGGCAGTAAGTAGAAGCTGATATACTATAAAATAAAATACAGGGTGATTCACGTTGAGTGGCCTATTAGAAGATCTCGCAAACGAGTAACCCTATCATTCTAAAAATTTGATTGCAGGCATAATTGGTTTTGATCTTTTAAAGCATTATATTTTGACGTTTTTATTACTTCCGGTTATACCGGAAGTTAATGCCAACTTTGCTATTTCAAATAGAATACCCTGTATATTTTAGCATTTTTGATTACCTTATTAAAATCTAAATAATTTTTGTTAATAATAATCTATTCCTATCTTTAACCGTTTTTGAGATATGAATTATAAAAGGATTTTTTTGTGTAAAAACGCTCCGAGAAGAGAGTTTAGTAACTCTGAAACTAATAAAGGTAAACATTTAAAATTTTGTAAGCTTTCAAGTAATACATAGATCTTTAGTTTAAATTACTTAAGTTTCACGTTTTTTATACAGGGAGTTCTTAAAATTATGCCAATGTTTCTATTTAAATAAATGTGCATAAGTCAATTTTCTATTTTTTAGCTTACTAACGTGTAGAGAATTAAATTTCCTATCTAAATGCCTAATATGTTATAATCCACATTTTTAGTCGTTTTGGAATTATGGGCAATTTAAATAAAAAATCTTAAAATTTCTGATTGTGTTAATGCGACATTATTTTTGAAAAGATGGCTTCTACTGCGATTTTCGTTTGACTTTGAGCTTTGTTATTTGAAATTTGTTATTAACTGCCTATGTTTGTTGCTTAGCTATTTCTCATTTAAAGCCAAACGAAAGTCCCAGTCGAAGTCTTCTTTTCAAAAATAATGTCGCATTAACACAAACAGAATTTTTAAAATTTAAATTGCTTATAATTCCAAAACGTCTAAAAATGTGGATTGTAACATATAGGGCATTTGGATAGGAAATTTAATTCTCTACACGTTAGTAAGCTAAAAAATAAGATGTTCCTTTGCAAAAATTAACTTATGCACATTTATTTAAATGGAAAAATTGGCACAATTTTAAGAACTCCCTGTATAAAAAACGTGAAACTTAAGTAATTTAAACTAAAGATCTATGTATTACTTGAAAGCTTACAAAATTTTAAATGTTTACCTTTATTAGTTTCAGAGTTACTAAACTTTCTTCTCGGAGCGTTTTTACACAAAAAAAAATCCTTTTATAATTCATATCTCAAAAACGGTTCGAGATAGGAATAGATTATTATTAACAAAAGTTATTTAGATTTTAATAAGGTAATCAAAAATGCTAAAATATACAGGGTGTTCTATTTGAAATAGCAAAGTTGGCATTAACTTCCGGTATAACCGGAAGTAACAAAAACCTCAAAAGATAATGTTTTAAAAGCTAAAAGGCAATTATGCCTGCTATCAAATTTTTAGAAACATAAGTTTACTCATAAATAGGAAGACAAAAATCACAAAGTCATGGTCTCAATCATTTAATAAAAAACTAAGGTGACATGTTTCGCTCTCTACGGAGCATCATCAGACCTTCATTAAAACCAATAAATGAAATAACACATTAAAAACAAGACGAGTACCATGTCAAAACAAACAAGTTACGATTTTGACATGGTACTCGTCTTGTTTTTAATGTGTTATTTCATTTATTGGTTTTAATGAAGGTCTGATGATGCTCCGTAGAGAGCGAAACATGTCACCTTAGTTTTTTATTAAATGATTGAGACCATGACTTTGTGATTTTTGTCTTCCTATTTATGTTGTTACTTTGGTCTCTTTGAGAAAATGGACGATTTTTTCGAATAAGTTTACTCGTTTCCGAGATCTTCTAATAAGCCACTCAACGTGAATCACCCTGTATTTATAAAATTAATTTTTATGGTAACGGTATGGGAAAGGCCATAACAAAAATACGTAAAAAATGGTATTTGCATATACTTTTTTGACGACTCTGTTTTATGGGTTATATTAAGATGAGTATCTATAGATATTTGTTAATATACTGTAATTACAAGGCGAAGTTGGTGTTTTCTATTCCTTTTATTCATAATTTTTTATTGACAATATTTCGATTACACTTTTTATATTTATTTAGTACATTACGTTTGCAATAAAATTAATTTAAAACATAATTAACGGAAAAATACTGGTCATTGTTATATTGAAATAATTTGGTTAATGAACTTGCTATTTGTACAGGAACTTGAATAAACACAAAGAACGATAATTTTTTTTTGAATTTATAACTTCTCTATACCGGGTTTGTTCGGGCTTGCTCAGGTGTAAAGGACATCCAAAAATATTACAAAAATGCCCTATAAACATACCCTGAGAATTGTTTCTTTATACAACTTATATGGGCGCAAGTGAAAGGATTTGTAGCAAGGCACAACACGATAATTCTGAAGTTAAAATAAAAGACAATTCGACGATGAAAAACTTATTTTGACTATTTTTCTTACGTATTTTTCGATTTTCCACGTATAACTGTGGTATATCACGAACTTCTTTTTTATCCATTGCAAAATTTTAGATTACAAGACACGAGATTGATTTTTTTTACTTAATTTGTGTTTGATGATAAGTATGTCTGAATTTAATTTTAAGAACCGTCAAGTACAAGGTCTCAGCAATCAAAGATTTTTTCTTGCAATAAAATTACTTTTACAAATTAATATACCAGCAGGTGACTTTAATTAGTAAATAAACCATGAACATGAACCTGAATTGATTGGGTGTTTTATTTATTGTTAATATTATTATATAATATCTCGATCGTAATACTATATTTTTTTAAGTTGACTATTAAGGAAATACCTGATGTATTGTTTAAATTTTTTCAATATTGCTTAAACTCCACCCTATCTACGAAAAAAACCTAATCCTTAACAAAGTATATGCTGACACTTGTAATTTAATACTAGTGTAATTCATTGGGTATAGGAAGAGGCACTATTTCGATCAAGAATTTACATACCGGGTGACACAAAAAAAAATTTTCCATAATTTTAAAAGTCAAGATTTAAAAATTTAAAGAGTTAATAAGTCTGTGAATTGCCATTTTTCACCTACTCAAACCTTCAAACCCACTTCCGGTTTAACCGGAAGTTAAGTCAACTTTTAAATTTCATATAGGAACCCCTCATTTTTATTCGATAGTTAAATTCTGTAGAAAATGCTTTTTTGAATGACATATTACGCTTTATCATTTGTTTTAAAAATTTCCGACTAGATCAATTTTTCTTGGTTTTCGAAAATGTCCATAATTTTGATAAAACAATGTAAGTGGTAAAGAGTAGGCCATAGAAATGTTAAAATGGTTCATTTGAACCTGCTTTATAATATGAAATTGATTTCCTTGAAAAAAATGTATCCCTTAGGGCTATTTTATTTACAATGGAGCGGAATTTCTCGATTTTTTCAAATATTAACCCATCTTTGTTTTACTATAATAAAATTCTTCATTTAATTTTCTTTTTAACGGTGTATCACAAGTTAGTAATTGTTTATTAGGTAATATTAGAAATTTACAAGAAATATGCTAATAGTAGATTCTGTAACGAGGTTGGAATGAAAATTTGATCCGAGTGGAAGATTCCGAACGCGGACGTAGCGAGCGTGAGGAACCACGAGTATCGAATTTTTATTCTAACCGAGTAGCAGACTATATTTTCTCCACGACCAAAAATACTATTCGCAATATTTGTAATTTCAGGTGGAGTATTATCCAGTTCCATATCTGATTCATCCGATTTTTCACTAATATTTTGACTTGCACTAAAATTTGTCTGCTGACATTGACAGTTTCGAAATTCATAGCAACCTATGTCGTTTAGATCAATTACAGAATATTCATTCCGTATCTTGTTATGGAATGAAAATACACGCAAAACGCATAAGAAGCAAGTGTTTCAGAATAAATATTCCAACTCAAGAGCGAGAATTTTTACATTCTATTATCAAAAATGATTTTGGAATTATTGCATTCAGTAATAGTCGTGGAGAAATGTAATTTCTAGACCCGCATAAGCCGTGAGAATTTATGTCAAGTAAGCCGTGGAAAACAATTCATTTATATCAATCTTCGTAATTTTATTTATTACTATCTGACATTTTAGTATAATAAAAGCAGAAACAATGTTTTTGTTTTCCACGGTATACTAGACTGATCTTGACAAAACTTCTTATAGCTTCTTGTAATATAATGTAATATATTTATTACTTGAATCCACAGTTTTCTGAAAAAACATAAATGTACCAGTAAAAATATCTTAAAATCAAGAGACAAAAATCCCAAAGGCATGTCGTGGAATCGATCGCGCATATCTTAAACTACTACACTTGAAAGATAACCTGGTAAAAGGTAAAGAAGAATGGAAACTAGAATTGCGAATTCTAATGGTTCTATTTTTAAGAGAATTGAATATGGTAATCACGAAAAAATTTTATGATCGAAAGTTACTACGAACAGACCCGAACAGAAGTCATCGATTTCGATCCCGTTTGCCAAGTTTTAACTAAATTTGTATCTAATTTAATTAGGGTTTAAAATAATAAATGGTAAGAATACAATAAATATATATCTTGAAATAAAAACAATTATGTCAATCTTTGTTAGTATTAAACACGTCATTAATTGATTGATATTTACTTTTAAAAAAATGTAAAACTAGTTGACATATTTTTACTGATTTTTATTGTATTAATATTCCCTTTCACAACATATTTGCATTATAATAATGGGTGACTTTTTATTTTGAATAAATTAAGAATAATACATTTATTTATAACTTTAAGTACAAGAAAACTACGCATAAACATACATCGCAGTTGTTACAATGGTTTTTTTTTAAATAAGAAATTGAACACTACCGAGAGCTGTCCTAGGAGACATTTGATAATAAGCTCAAATTAACACATCTAACATCTATTCAGCAGTTTTATATAAATTTATTAAAACAATGCGTTTTAACTAAGTATACAGAGTGTTATTTTTTAACTGAGTAGAGAAGTAATTAAAACAAACAAAATTTTGAAAATATAAGAAGCTAGATAGCCTCTTACAAAGTTATAAAACCCTAATCCGGTCCTATGTATCATGCATGTTTATTTATTTTCTAATAAATTACGCAATGTACTAGTCATTTCGTTGTCAACTAGTCGCGTGATGTTAATATTATGAGAGTATTTGTTATTTTAAAATGTTAAAACGTAAAATGGGACATTATGGGAACTATAAAATAGTGGATAATAATGGAGTGTTGATAAAGTGCGACTGCTGCTTCGGCGATATGAATATTATGCTCGATCGTCACGATTACGTCCTGTAAAACGTTGTGTAACAGGACCGTATTGGACACTTTTTAAAAATATAATATACATTTCTTATGTTTGAGTAGCCACGGGCCATCCTGCTTATCTATAAATCAGGAGGATTGGCACCACTGCCCCGCTTCATCATGTACCTACTCATTAAATAGCCTTGATGAGTACCGAAAATTCAAAATGCTAATCGCGGCTTTAACTCTTTTATTATTATAGATACAAAGTCAGTTAAATTAGCAAAGTAGTAACATTTTTTCTGCTGATTAAGATAGTAAAAAAAACAATTGAATACAGGATTTCCGATTAAACGAGAAAAATGCATTTTTTTTAAACGGAACACCCTGTATATTTTTGACACAAATGTTTGCAAATCGTCTACAAAATAAAAAAGTTCATATGCAATATTGGCCTAAACTTAAGAATAATCTAATTATTGCCATATTTACTTTTTAGACAAGGTGGCTGTGCATTTTTAAAATAAAACCGAATTTTATCATAACTGTTTGGTTTAAGCGTAATAAAAAAACTATATTAGATGTGCAAAGACATCGCCGTTTTGTGTAATACATTTTCCGAGATTCTTTAAAACCCGTCTTGTGGCTTTTAACACTGTTCGGCCATCAATGATGAATCGAATGCTTTCTTGAAGTTCCTCCAGGTTCGCGTATCTCCTTTTATAGACTTCTCCTTTGACATAACCCCAAAAGTAAAAGTCTAGTGGAGTTATGTCAGGAGATCTTGGGGGCCAACGTATCGGACCATTTGTTGCTATCCACCTATCTTAAAAAAGCCTTTCTAATAATATTCTTCTTGTTGAAAGTAGATTTGGTTACGTGCCTCTAAATTCACATTATCTAAATATGCTTCCAGTAATTCTGACAACATATTAACATATCTGCTGCCTGTTAAATTGCCTTCATAAAAAATTGGCCCAACTATTTGACTGATGCCTATTATTATACCACACCAAACATTAATACTAAATCTTATTTGTGGATGTCGGGGATGAGAAAGAAACAAATTTTTTCTAGACCAATAATGCATGTTTTTACGATTAAACATACCCCTGTTTGAAAAATTTGCTTCATCGCTCCAAAAAATGTGCCTTAAAAAGTTAGGATTTTGCCTGCATATTTTATCAAACAATTGTCAGAAATGTAGTCTCCTTTCAGAGTCTCCAGGTAATAATGTTTGCACTGGTCGGTACTTATGGGGTACAACCTTATATTTTTTTTAAACTCTCCATATTGTAACTAAGCCTAAACCACTGTCCCTTGCCAAATCTCTGGTTGAATTATTTTTGTATGCTTCAAAATATGCCAACACATTTACTTCTACTTCTTCACTTATTATAAACTGGCGTTTAGTTCTAGCCTTGGCAAAGACTCCTTCGTTACTTCTAAATTTTCCATACAGCTTTAAAAAATACCTTCTGTTTGGTTTTTCACGTTCAGGATACATTTGGAAATATTGTTCCTGTGCCCGGAAACTATTTTTTCTGCATACAAAATACGCTTCTCACATATCGCATTTTCCTAAATGTGTGAACACCATTTTGAAATATTTTTTAACCAAAAAATTTAAAATTACAGATCAGTTCAATCACTTACAATAACATAAATGTGTACTTTTGTTGAGAGCAGAATAATCTACTGACGCACCGAATAAAGTTTTTGTTTCAAAAATGCACAGCCACCTTGTCTAAAAAGTAAATATGGCAATAATTAGATTATTCTTAGTTTTTTGGCCAATATTGCATCTGCACTTTTTTATTCGGTAGACGATTTGCAAACATTTATGTCAAAAATAAACAAGGTGTTCCGTTTAAAAAAAACTGCATTTTTCACGTTTAATCGAAAATGCTGTATTCAATTGTTTTTTTGTTTTTACCATCCTAAGTAGCAGAAAAAATGTTACTACTTTGCTAATTTAACCGACTTTGTATCTATAATAATAAGAGAGTTAGCATTAGTGCGCACTTAACTTGGAACACCCTATATAGCATCTAAACTACAAAACAAAATTATTCAAAAAAAGTTATAAGAAAGCATTAGATCTATAATTTAAAATTATACAGTGTGTCCCAAATAGTCAGGACATATCCAACATATTTTTTTTAATGAAGTACCCTATTTATTATGTTATTTTTTTTTCCTATAAAATTCCACGTATATTTTGTAAAAAATGTCATCGGTCGAAATTCTATTGTTTTTGCGATATTAAAGTTTAAAATATACGATTTTCAGACTTTGACATGCTGTAGCATTGAAACGGCGCATCTTAGGAAAAATGGTTTTGACCTCCCTATCTAGTTTATTCTTTTTCTAAAAGTTACAACTTCACACGTTAAACTGTAAAACCATTTTAATATGCTAGACCGGAAGTTGGTTTTCTTGGGTAGAAAATAAAAAACTAAAATAGGGAGGAGAATTTAACATTTTATACAAAATAGACGTGAAATTTTGTAGGGAATTAGAAAATAATATGACATATGTGGTGTATCATTTAAAAAAAAAATATATTGGATATGTCCCGACTATTTGAGATACCCAACATAATTTAAAATAATTCTAAATTGTAGATCTAGTGTCTCTGTTTTTCAAAAAATATTAAAAATTTGAGTTGCTTAGATGCTATGGAATCTTGCGTTGAGAGAGGGCCACTCTGTATTAATAACATTTATTTAAATAATATTGTGTATCTAATAATTATTAGTTTTAATGAATAATAATTATACTGTTGCATTTAATTGACCCTTTTCTAAAACAATGAGATACATAAATTACATTAGAGTTATGATATAATGTTATATATCTACTGCTGAGTAGAGGTCGATTCTAAAATTAGGTTATTTAGGACATATCCGTAAACGTCTGAAATGATCTCATGCTTTAAGTTTATTATTTTTCACACGAGTCCATCAAAATCTATATAAGCATATCTAAACTTAACGGGGTAAAAGTTTGAAATAGTAATAGATAATATAAAGAAATTAATTCTACTCTTATTCAATAAAATACAAATTATTTTTAATAATCGCTTTCATGTATGGAAATTATTTCTTAAAGTAAGATAGCTAGCGAAAAATGTTAAATAGCCAAATTTGAGGGTTTTCAAAAATCTATTATACTTCAAAAAAATAAGTAGACAGTCAAGTCAAAAAAAGACACGGAAGAACACCCTGTACTATACTATTTTATATTTCAATTATTTGAGCAAATTTAAAAAAAAATGTTAAGCACACCACTTATACTCAAATTTAACCATTTTTAAGTTATCCAGATTTAAATATCATTTGCTAAAAATGCCAAAAATACATTTTAAGCGAGTAATTTTCACGTAAAAATGGCACGTTTAAGTGACGCCGAGCTCTGAACGATATTTATTACTTTTGCAAGATAATATTGTTTCCCGAAAATCGATCGGAAATATTGTCATTTTTGATAACATTTCTAAAAAAAAGTCAATATTTTCTTACACTTAGTCGTTGCTAGGCAACGGCAAATGACTGTTGGGAAATATTTATTATTGTAGTACTGTAAGGAATAGTATATTACATAACAAGTGATGAAAGTGATACTTTTCAAACGAGGAGATATTTAGCACGAGGCGTCAGCCAAGTGCGGAAGCTCTCTGAGTTTTAGAATAATCACTTTCACACGAGTAATGTACACTATTTTTTCTACGACCACAAAGAATTATTAAAAAAACCTTTAATTTGTGAAAAAAATATTTCAACTCCAGAGTTGAAAAAAATATTTCAACTCTAGAGTGGAAATACAAGGCACACTATTAATTTAAACATATGATGCCAATTTGACGGACCACCCCTATTTATTAAAGAGAACAAATTTTAGAAAGTAGTTTAGTGTTTAACTTATTTATCATGTATTTTTCGAGTGATTTCGAATTAAAGTGTGAAAATATGCCATCTGAAATTATAAAAAATATTAATAATATACTGAAAAATCTATTACCATTCAAAACAAGCCGCGCTGAAAAATATCATATATTATATTAACAAAGAACTTTTATTGGTAACCATAGCGTAGTGACTAGAGCTATGGCCTACAGATCGAAAGGTCACAGGTTCAAATCCCATCAGGAGTATTTGACTTTTTTTTATAAAAACATTAAATAATTTATAGAATTAGGTATTTTGAATTGAAATCTTCCTTGTTTGATGAATTTTTAAAATTTAATCAAGGAAAGATGCATTAAATATAAATTTAAAAAAGCCATTTAACAAGGAAGATTTCAATTCAAAATACCTAATTCTATAAATTGTTTAATGTTTTTATTAAAAGAAGTCAAATACACCTGATGGGATTTGAACCTGTGACCTTTCGATCTGTAGGCCATAGCTCTAGTCTCTACGCTATGGCAACACATAAAAATTTTATGTTTAATATATGACATTTTCTTCAGCGGGGCTTGTTTTGACTGGTAATAGATTTTCTAGTATATTCTTAACTTTTTTATAATTTCAGATGGCGTATTTTCACACTCTAATTCGAAATCAATCGACAAATACATGATAAAGAAGTTAGACAATTAACTGCGTTCTAAAATTTATTATTTTTAATAAATAGGTGTGGTCTGTCCAATTGGCACCATAATGTTTAAATTAAATAGTGTGCCTTGTATTTCCACTCTAGAGTTGAAATATTTTCTTTCAACACGCGTGTGATATTCGGCGCTTTCGAGCCAAGTTAACCGTGTTTTTTTTCTCATTTTTCTAGGTGGTCGTAGGAAAATGTTATTTCTGTACGGCTACTTGTAAACTGTGTGTTAAGCTGGATAATTCAATACTACTGTGTTTCCATAGTTATAGCACAAATGTGTAATGGCATCCTTTATTTGTGAACAAAGTTAATAATATTTATTTCAAGTTGATTGTAATAAGTTATGTCCTATTAATAATGTTCGATTTACGGAAAAATAGTATGTATACCTCGTAGAAAAAGCCACATTCCCGGACTCTTTATTGTCAGTCTCGGCTTGCGCCTCGACATACAATCTTTATGGTCGTCTGGGAATGTTAAGCTTTTCCTACTAGGTATACAATGTACTATTCCACGCTTAGACGATTATTCCCATAATAATCCCAATTTAACGACGGAACAATTATGATTTTAACAAGATTGCTTCTCCATGTTTTGATTTTTTATGCGGGATAATGCATGAAATTTTCAGTATTCCTCCCAATAAACTCTTAGATTCGCTAGAAAATTGTATTCAACGAATTTATTATATTGTCAGGAGGTGGACACTTTAAGAACATTATAAACTATGATTCGATATGGTTGTTTACTAAAACTAATTTTTTCTCTTTCCTGATTTACTAGCAAATGATATTCAAAAATCGAGTTGCGTATAATTTAGAATTTTGAAATTATTCAAAATAGACTATTTATCTGATTAGTTAATCTATTTAAAATAAAGTAACTTCGTTCCTCCAGAATCGGCACTCAGAGTACCAAGGTGCACAATGCGAGGTGCCATAAAGCGATAGATCAGAAGTGAACACAAAATCCACTGGATTTGGAAACAGACATGGATGATATCACAGCAAAAGCTTTATTGAAGATCCAGACCCAAAACTTAAGAAATAACTGCCTCAAATGAAGAGGAACCAGCTGAGCACTATTAAAGGAATTCTGATAGGACACATAGTTGTCAAGAACCATCTGCATAGAATGCAACTGTGCAATAAAGATCTTGACTGCAGATTATGCGTACAAATCAGCGAAACTGTATGGCACATAGTTTGCCATTGCGAGTCATTAGATCGGAAGAGGTAATAAATACTCAGGCAACCAAAATTTGAACCAGAGGATATCCCTACCCTCTCCCCAGTTGACCTACACAAATTAGTGCAAAGGAACTGGGATCACTGAGTGGGTGAAACAACTAACCAAACAGGATAAGCACAATGGGCCAAACCTGGCCTAAGTGCATCCGGTGTACAGACGGGCCCTCGAAAAAAAAACTTCGATCCTCCACGACTTTTTAACTGATTATGTACAATGAATTTTTTTGTATAATAATAGTTTTTAAAACCCATTTATATTTTACATATTTCTCTAGCCATCGCATCAGCCGTTTCCATACCTTATTGCTATTTATAACATTAATTTTCTATAAAAAGAAGAGTGATCTGAACGTGTATTTTGCCTATAAATCTTTCTGTAATGTTTATATGTGTTTGTTTTCTTTTTGATTTTTGTTTAATTATTAGTCTGATGATGCATATATAAAAGCGAAACATGTAATTTCTTGAGATTTAATAAACCAAAGGAAATTTCATGGAGGCCGTGACTTTGTGTTTTATGGTGTTTTAACTTCTTAGATCAGAAGTTTATAGAATTTAGCTCCTCTCTACCCCTAGTACTACATAATATGTATAAACTGATACAATATAGTGAATATTAATTAATAATTATTTATGTCATTATTCTTAATATTATTATTAATAATAATTATTATTGTATCGGTTCTGTAATGTTAACATTATCAATGTTTCTTTTCATTCCAGGAATGCAGCACTTGGTAATTTTAGAACCAGAACCCTGGGGAATACCTTTAAATGAAACTTTGCTTCCAGAACATTTAAAAAGAAATGGTTATGTTACCAGGGCTATCGGAAAATGGCATTTAGGATTTTTCAAAAAGGAATATACGCCGACTTATAGAGGATTCGACAGTCATTATGGATACTGGCAGGGATTCCATGATTATTATGATCATACCATAAGAGCAACCGTAAGTAAACCACCTAAACTTAACTAACCAACTTTGTTAGGATATTAAAATGAACAATCACAGTGGTCAGATCATTAAAATTGGAGAAAAATGACAAAGAACCATAACTGATAAGTAAATTTATTTTAATTATGTTTTGTGACACTTAAGCAAAAGTGAGGTTAAAAATGTATTTAAAAATAATGCAAATCTGTCCAATTATATTCGTTTGTTGGTTTTTTGCCATATAAATAGTTTTCCACTTGTTCTACTATTTGTGATTACTTCCAATGGAGCTAAAACCCCAATCAACCTTAAAACTTTTATTTAGCAGATATAATTGGCATTATCTTCCTTTATTCAAAGGTAGTACATAAAAGCAGACAAAACTATAAGATATGCAGAAAAAATTAAATTAAACTTTTGAGGTCTTATGTCATTCTTTTATCTTTGTCAATTTCGTAGGTGGTATTATTACATTTACAGCGTGGCTGTTATGTGACTTATGGAACGAGAATATTATCATGAAAAAGTTAATATTGATGCTCAAAAACCGTGTTTATTACGAATTTTGTAGCTATTTTGCTTATAATTCGGCGTTATTATTCTTAAGAAAACAGGCAACTCAGATAACCCATTCCATCATACCAACATATCGAATTGACAATACTTCAGATAACGACATTGTTTATTTTCAATATTAAAAATATCGCTTTTGTCTGTTTTTTAAAATGACGAATGTGAAAGAAGCCTGATATCTCCAAAGTAAATTTCAAATATGTTGCACTGTAATTTGGTCGTAGAATTTTCCAGCGAAATGAATTTGTCCTAAATTATTTTTTATCATCACTGTTCATACCTAATTTAATTTACTTTTTTTCGAGTGGAATGTTCATATCACGCTCAGAAGTTTGAGCACTCCGCCTACGGCGGCATCGAGCGCAATTTACTTCCTCGTGCGATATGAATATCCTATCTACTTTTGTTGTACAAACTACTATATCCAAGCTTGTATATTATTTCCAGTTTAGTGATGAATACGGCTACGATTTCCGTCGTAACATGACGGTTGATTGGGATGCCAAGGGTAAATATTCAACAACTCTCTTCACTGAAGAAGCCGTCAACGTCATCCGTGATCACAACACCGATAGTCCTCTGTTCATGTATTTAGCTCATTTGGCTCCCCACGCTGGAAACGATTGGGATCCTTTGCAGGCTCCCGATGAAGAGATCGCCAGATTTGCTCACATCCAAGATCCTGAGAGAAGAATATATGCTGGTTAGTGCTTTATTTTTAATAACTAGAAACGCAAGGTTCAAATAAAATTTTTGTTCAAAGAATATGATCTTTTAAAGTTAATTACAAAAAAAAACTTTATTATAAATATCTTTGAAAAGAAAATTGCTAGACATTTAAATAATATATTTCATCTTTTCTCACTCGCACACTAACAACTGTCTCTAAAAAAAATTAAGCAAGACCAAATCGCCCATTTTCATTAACTAATTTACTCAAACTTTTCTATTTTTAATAAATGGCATTAGCGTAATTGTGTGGTTCAAGGAAATTGACAATATATACAAAATTTCATTTACAGTCAACCAGGCCTACCGTGTCTTGTTTATTTATAGTTTAATGATTTCACGTCTAGTGGCTTTATCTTTTGCATTTGAGTTAATTCCTACAGATGGCGTTACTGGGTTTTCATTATTTATTTATTTTTGTAAATAAATCTTGAAAACGCATTTTCGCTGTTTCTGGAGTCGTTTACGGGTTTTGGCTTTCAGGCTTTCAGATTATTCCTATTAAGGACACACAGACTGTTATTGTCTACCTGTGCCCCAAGGAACCCATTATTTTGGCGTCTCTGTGGACTTGCAAAGTTCAAAAGATAGATGCACCACGTTGTCCGCTTGCCGTAACTTTTTTTTCTATGGCATAAATAAAATTTTTGAAAAGGAATTGTAACTGATCTAGATATTCGAAATAGATTGCCAGAATTTTTAGAAAATTAATAGTAGGTCCATTAAAAAAAAATGAAGCAATAAGTTCGCCTAGCTCGCCATAATTTTGCAATTTTAAAAATTGATTGTTTTTATACCAAAAATTCCAAAATACATATATTTAGTGAAGTAACGTAAAAAACTTAATTGTAATTAGAAGTAGGCCCTACAATTAAACATACACAGGTAAAATACAATACTGTCATTTATAGTCGTGCAATTAAAATATATGTGATGTCATTGACACGTCAAATGTAAGCGTTTTCGCTTCTAGAGACGTTAATGCGAGTAACTAATTTGTCAACTATCGCATATTATCGTACTTTATTAAACTAAAATATGTCGACACGTAGTTTCCATTACGCTTTGCGTAGACAAATACATATTAAAAATGAAAATGTTACGAGTATACAAACATAAGAATCTCCTACATGAATTTCTTTCGGAAATTTTATAGAATTTACTTTTTCCCAATAGAGCGGAAAAAAGTTTACTGCATTAGTGCGGAAAAATCATTACATGAAAAGTTATAGCAAGCCCTAGATAATGTATACTTCTTAAATTAAATTTTTTTACTATTGTTTTATTCATTCATTGTTTTATCCTTTTAGCAATGGTTTCTATGCTGGATAAAAGTGTCGGGTCAGTTGTAGCTGCCTTAAGAGAGAAGCACATGCTAGAAAATTCTATTATTGTTTTTATATCTGATAATGGAGCAGCTCCTGAAGGCGTTCATGCAAACCATGGATCCAACTACCCATTTAGAGGGGTAAGAGAGTATTTTTTTTTGTTTTAAAAAGTTTACTTCATTTAATGGGATTTCGATATGAAGAGATCAAGATTATACCATTAACATATTTTTTTTTTATTATTGACAGTAATGGTCATATTATGATGGTTTAGTCGATAATAATTAATACGACTGTTAATGTTCAATTTAAAGGCTTATTGTTATATATTGACATGCAACAATTTTTTCATTTTTAACTTGTTAGGAAAATTTCATCTAACAAGTTGACTCAAAACAAATTTTAAAAATGTATCCTGTCATTATGCAATAATAAGCTTTTCAATTGTTTAATCATTATCGGAAAGTAACACAATACTTAGAATATAATAAAATTTACTATATTTTTTAGTTCTGTATATGACAGGAACATTTTTTATTAAGAAATACGATAATAATATAAAATTTCGATTTTATTTTTTATTATTCATACTATAAAGTTTTTGTTAATTTTCCGGCCTTTCTCTAATTATTTTTAAAATATAGAAAATGTTTATGTCAATGGTAAATAACAATAAAAAAATAGACCAATTAACAAAAATTTTAAGTAAAGTTTACAATAAATTATTTTTTTTTACTATAATACTTTATTTAACCCTGCAATAAATCATAGTATAAAAAGGGATGCAAAAAAAAGTATTATTGCCCTAAAAATAGCTATACTTTAACTGTAGTATCGAGGATTTTTATTATCGATACTATTAAACCGATACTAGCGGGATATCGCAACAAAAAATATGTTTTTCTAGAAGTCAAATATGATCGAAGAGAAATTTTGACGACAGGAAGAGCGTTTTTTTTTAGAAGTCACATCTATTTTTTGGTGAAATGAAAAATAATTATCAAATCACCTGAAAGTTTCTTATACTATAGGATCATATTTTGTCTAACACTGTTAAATATCAAAATACATATCAGATTATATAGTAGAGGAACTGGTCCTAATATGGGCCCCCCTTTTATTTTTTTGGAACAACTTTTTTAATTATTCTCTCTGATGATATGTAAAATGGTTTATGTATGTTATAAAACCTAGTAATTAAACCTCAACATTAATTTTTCTCAAAAACGTATAATGTAACATTTGCCCAGAGGGTATGGAATATGGGCCATTTCAAAAACTGTTATAAACACGTAAATTAAAACAAAAACAATTCTTTTAGCAAAAGAAAATAAAATAAATCATAGGTGCCCCGCCCCCCAAAACTAGCCCCTCCCCCCCCCCCCCCGATTAAAATTCTGGATGCGCCACTGGAACACCGTTTATGTGCGCATAAGTGACACAAAAAAACATTGGACTCGGAGTTCTCCCAGTGTCTTAAGAAAACTGTTTAATAAAAAAATAAGCATTTTGCACACTTGTTTTCGAACAAATTTTCGAGATATGCCTGGTGAGAACCTGGATTTCCTACAAAAAAGTTCATATATTATAGTTTTGTCTAAATATGGGCACACTCAAGGGGCCCATATTGCACTAAGTACACGTCACCATAAAATTATTGGTTAGAAAAAAACTGTAATTTTTAGAATAAGATTGAATGCTGAAATGCAATGTTAAACTTTCCCTCTATCACTGCTCTACAGGCAACCTCAAAATAACTTTAAAAAATAAGAAAATTACGCTAATTAAACTTACATTAAAAAGTTATGGGAACCAGCGAATGACATCAATCACAATCGTTTAATAAAAACATGTGGGATCACGCCAGGAATCTGTTAACTAAGTATTTACAATGTGTAGGTGTAAATTTACGGATCACCTGGCAGATAGAGTTACTTGGTTTGTAGATGGACAGGGGACCCATATTAAATGCCTGGCCCATATTCGGACTAGTTCCTCTACTATTTTATAATTGTAAAAATCACCAAACATTCTGTTAAAATAATATATTGTGTAACTCACGGTTCTAAAACCAACTAAAAAAGCAGAAGCAAGTTTGCGATATTGTCGGCTGTCTCACTACTAAATACAGATAAAAAAATTCACAGCAATATAATGTTATTTTAATTTAAACTATATAGGCAAAAATAAATTAAGTCTGCTTTGACGTCAAATTTTACACCTACTTTTTTGTGTTTCCTCGCCTTTTTGCCCCGGTTTAGTTATCGTGTGGATGACTATAGCCGTTTTTACAAATCGAATTGCTGTGTTTTAAAAGGAATTAACTCTTAAGAATTTTCCATTTTGACTTATACACACGTGGAGTGATATTTTTAAGCTTTGCCGATCGATTGGTGATGAAAAGAACCAACCCCCATTAACCGCTGCTTGTAGAGTTAAAATCGATAAATATGACTAAGTCGTGAAAGGAGCTAGGTCCTTTTACGACTCAATCTAATAATTTTTGTTTTTTGGAGTTAGTTCCTTTTAATACTCAGCAATTCAATTTATTTTTACCCTAACAATAAAAAATACGTAAAGTACTATCAAAATTTAGCAAAAGGTAGGCTTAGTTACAATGTATTTTAAAAATGATGAAATTTAAAGATAAATAACATATTTATCCTTACAATAAAAAAAATAATAAATAAAGTACTAAAATACTCAATAAAATGAAGATTAGACAACAAGGCCTAGTAAATTATATTTTTACTCAAAATTTAAACCATAATTTGATATTTACCTGGTTGTACTAAATTGATTAGAAAAGCTAACTGCGCATTTTAATAAATAATGAGTACAATAATTTTTTGGTCTGGATTAGTATTGAAAATTGTAATTAATACTATATTTTATAGAAAGGGGTACAATAAAATTATTAGATTAAATTTACTAAAGTCCGGAAAATTTTAAAATATTATTTTTTAGATTAAGAACTCTGCTTGGGAAGGAGGTATGAGAAACATTGCAGCTATTTGGAGTCCCTTGATTAAGAAATCTAAGAGAGTGGCCAACAATATGATGCATATTTCCGATTGGATGCCAACTTTGTTTAGCGCAGCAGGTACGAACTAACTTAAAAATTAACTGTTATTCCAGCACACTCTGCCTTAGAGTTATTAAGTCCTCTTGGACCTAAGTTTAAACCTAGGTTTAAATCGAAGAATAATTCTAAAATAGTAAAAATGTCAGAAATAATTAATTTGTAATTTGGGATTGACAGCAAAGTTTAATGTAAGAGTAATCAACCTGGTCAGAACTTGTTATGTTATGTTACATTATATTAAATTTATTAAGTTAATTTTATGCACGACAGTAGAAAAAAATATTAACAATACAAAACTTAGTTGACTTATTCAGACACTTGTCATTTTAAACGCAGAACAGACGGTTTTAATGTCTGTTTGAAGTTTGGAGACAATGATGTTTCTTGAATGATAGAATAGTTTTGGACTTGCATTGTCTTTAATTTATTTTACATCACAACGTTTCAACTGGTAAGTATCTCCAGTCGTCTTCAGGTGAATACTAAATAAGTAAAGTAACTACAGCTCTATTTATACTAGCTAGATGTACTGGAGCATGACTGAGATGGGTGCAGTCATGCGTTTAATTCTTGTGCGGTATTTTAAGTTTACATCTACTTAACAAAGGTTTCCAGATATTTCTTATATCTAGTGAGGGCTTACTAAAACAATCTGGGTTCTGGTATATGATAGCAGCTTCCTTGAACTTCCTCTTCCTCCAATGTGGTTCTTTGTGCAGGATTCGAGCTTCTGTCCACTTAATGTGATGACCGTGTGTCCAGGCATGGTCAGCTGCCCCTGATTTTTCGGTTTCTCCTTTAAGCGTGTTGTTTCTGTGTTCCTTGACCCTAGTTTCAAGTGGCCTTAGAGTCTCACCAATGTAGGATCTGCCACATTCGCAGGAAATCTGATAGACACAGTTTTTCCTATCTTTTTGACTTGTTGGTTTCGTCTTCGTCAGGTGGCTTCTTAAAGTGTCTTTTGAGCTGAATACCGTATTAATGTTGTATCGTTGTCCTAGTCTTCTAATTCTCTCAGATACTCCTTTGACATACGGAATGTTGAGTGTTGATTATGACTCTACTGGCTTCTTTTGTGTATTTGACCAATTCTTGCGATTTTCCATTAGTTTATCAACTACCCCGGGCATCTAGTTGATAAACTAATGGAAAATCGCAAGAATCGGTCAAATACACAAAAGAAGCCAGTAGAGTCACAATCAACACTCAACATTCCGTATGTCAAAGGAGTATCTGAGAGAATTAGAAGACTAGGACAACGATACAACATTAATACGGTATTCAGCTCAAAAGACACTTTAAGAAGCCACCTGACGAAGACGAAACCAACAAGTCAAAAAGATAGGAAAAACTGTGTCTATCAGATTCCCTGCAAATGTGGCAGATCCTACATTGGTGAGACTCTAAGGCCACTTGAAACTAGGGTCAAGGAACACAGAAACAACACGCTTAAAGGAGAAACCGAAAAATCAGGGGCAGCTGACCATGCCTGGACACACGGTCATCACATTAAGTGGACAGAAGCTCGAATCCTGCACAAAGAACCACATTGGAGGAAGAGGAAGTTCAAGGAAGCTGCTATCATATACCAGAACCCAGATTGTTTTAGAAATCCCTCACTAGATATAAGAAATATCTGGAAACCTTTGTTAAGTAGATGTAAACTTAAAATACCGCACAAGAATTAAACGCATGACTCCGTCCACTAGTCATGCGTCACAGCACCTGCCTAGTATAAATAGAGCTGTAGTTACCGTACTTATTCAGTATTCACCTGAAGACGACTGGAGATACTTACCAGTTGAAACGTTGTGATGTAAAACAAATTAAAGACAATGCAAGTCCAAAACTATTCTATCATTCAAGACGGTTTTAAATTTAGAACCCTTAAGATCCGGTTGTACATACAATAAGAGCTTAAGTACGAGTTTTGTAAAGCTCGAACTAAAGTTGAACTCGGTTCTACTGAGCTTTAATTCTTCAAGTAAGTTGTCATTTTTCTAGGCTTAAACCAAGTTATTAATGACTGATGACATAATAATATAACCCCATATAACAAACCTTATAAATTCTTTTTTACTTTAAAATTAGTGGTAATAATATTTTCCTACGACCACCTATAAAAAAGAGAAAAAAAGCACGGTTAACCTGGCTCGAAAGTGCCGAAATTCACACGCGTGTTGAAAGAAAATATTTCAACTCTAGAGTGGTAATACAAGGCACACTATTTAATTTAAACATATGATGTCAATTTGACAGACCACCCCTATTTATTAAAAAGAACAAATTTTAGAAATCAGTAATTGTAAAGTGTTTTAACTTATTTTTCGTGTATTTGTCGAGTGATTTAGAATTAGAGTGTGAAAATACGCTATGCGAAATTATAAAAAATGTTAATAAAAGAAAAAACAAGTCGCGCTGAAGAAAATGTCATATATTTAAACAACAAATGTTAACTGGTAGCCATGGACGCTACAGCGTAGACACTAAAGCTCTTGTCTACAGAACGGGAGGTCACAGGTTCAAATCCCATCAGGAGTATTTGACTTTTTTTAAAAAAACAATAAATAATTTATAGAAGTATTTTGAATTGAAATCATCCTTGTTGGGTGTATTTTTAAAATTTTGGTTTAATGTATATTTCCTTGAAATTTAAAATTTTTCATTCTGGTTAATATAGAAGTCAATCCAGGATTAGGTCTTCCTATGATATATAATTATATAAAATATGAAAAAATTAAAATGTTAAACTACAAATAAAGGAAAAGCCTATTGACAAACTATATGAAACCAGATATTAAGTGGAACATAATCCTAGGTATGCTAATTTCAACTCTAGAGTTGAAATTTTTTTTTTTCAACTCTAGAGTTGAAATATTTTTTTTTACAAATCAAAGGATTTTTTTAATAATTCTTTGTAGTCGTAGGAAAAATAGTGTACATTACTCGTGTGAAAGTGATTATTCTAAAACTCGGAGAATTTCCGTACTCGGCTGACGCCTCGTGCTAAATATCTCCTCGTTTGAAAAGTATCACTTTCATCACTTGTTATGTAATATACTATTTAAAGTTATGAATGCGAATGATAAGATTGAATACTTTCTGGATTTTACAGACGAATCGGATGATGAAGATTTTATTGATGTACTAGGAGCTATAAAAATTACAGACCGAAACCTGATCATAATCAAATTTTCGTAATTAAATTTAGTCTCAATCTTTTTCCAACATTCTATTTTTTCTTTAGCAGATATTCTTCTTTGAAAGTAATATTTGCAGATAGTTTTGTGTTAAAATACATGGAAAAAATAGCTGCAGATTTTAAATACCCCAAATTTTGACAACAAATAAAGTTTGATGGTTTTTTGACAGCGTAATCATTGCCAGCATGGTCATTTAATTATTGATCTCACCTGTGCAGACCTGTGGTTAGTTATACAACAGAATTACCTTTTTGAACCAAGGTCAAATTTAGGTCGAGCTTTACAAAACTCGTACTTAAGCTCTTATTGTACAACCGGATCTTAGTGCATACGGCTAGTAAAGTTAAGAACTCCCTAAAACTGTATTTAAAATAACAGGTGCGTATATAAAAAAAATGTTTTTATTAGAATTGGCATATATCTATCAGTTATTAGAAAACACAAATTGGCACCATATATCATGATTAAACTAATTTTAAACGGTGAAACGGTCATTCTTTTTTACCACCGAGCGATGTCGAAAACTACTCTTTCTTAAGGTATATAAAAGTTCCTCTTGATGTGTGTTATTTTAACATCAATTTGAGTTGTATAGAAATAGACCACGTCTGGTGTTCGTTTGGTGTTAAAGAGGTCGCGAAATTTTAAACAGTGTGCTCCCTTTGAGTTTCAATAAGATAAATCTTCTGGTTTTCCAAATCTTGTAATAAATCGCACTCACAATTAAAATAATTATGTGTAGAACCTTGATAGGTCGTTAAATTTTTTACTATTACTATTTCTATAAATACCTAGAAAGACTTAACCAATTTTTTATTTATAGGTTTAGATCTATCTCAACTTTCCCCTACTCTCGATGGCAGAGACCAATGGAAATCCATCTCCGAAAACGAACCATCCCCAAGAACTGAAATTCTGCACAACATAGATGACATCTTAAACTATGGCTCCATCAGACAAGGTGACTGGAAATACGTTTATGGATCTGCTTCTAACGGGAAAATGAGCAATTGGTATGGAAACAATGGAAAAGATCCACTTTATCATTACGACGAAGAAAAGATTCTCAAAAGTCAAGCTGGCACGGCAATATCTGGTCTTATAACATATCAACAAATTAAGGAAAAGAATGAGATTATGGCAAAACACAAAAATGAAAACTATAGCGTTAATATCCTTGATGTAAATAATATTAAATTATTAAGAAAACAAGCTACTGTATCTTGTAAAAAGTTGAAACCCGAGGAACAACTGGAAAGTAACCAATGCAACCCTATGGTAACTCCATGTCTATTCAACATAAAAGATGATCCATGTGAGACGGTTAACCTAGCTTCCCAGAGACCTCTTATCGTTGTTACCCTAGAAAATGAAATAATGAAATACCGAAAAACAGCAAGACCACCGCTTAATGTTCCTAGAGACCCAAATGCTGACCCCGCGAAATTTAACGGAACATGGACGACCTGGCAAGATGCTGATGTATTAAGGGAAAAATTAAAATTTAATATTTTGTCAGAATTAACGGTTGCACTTATATCAGGAGCGTGCGTTGCGGTAATTATCGTTATTATGATTTTATTAAGATTAACCTGCAGGAAATCTACTAAAAGAAGCAGGTCGCCATTCTATGAACCCAATACTAAAAGTACAGAAATGGAAACGAGATCGGAACATTTATTTGAAGATAGAGCAAAAGAATTTAGAACGAGTGTAAAATTAAATTTTAGGGACGTTTAGTGCGCGCATTATAGACGTTTTTGTAATAAAAATGTCTTTTAGTGCGATAGACTTTTAAAGTTCGGATATTTTCTTATAGAAAATAGTTTAGAACGATATTTTTTAGCAGACCCTACACAATCAGTCGGACCGACAAGGAATGATAATATTACTGATCAGTGGCGTAGCCAAAAAATATGCTCAGGGGGGGGGGCTCAGTGGGCGTAAGTAGGACTTTTTTTTCTGGAGAGAGGGAGACAGCCGGGACTATATGTATTTCATAACATTGTACTCAAAGAAGAAAACGAAAAAGCGCCGCAGGCGAACAATTTTTGGGCCACGCCCAAAGTTCGTTTAAAATTCACTACTACACACACGACTTCTATTAAATTTCGAAAATAAATTATTATCTCTCCCCCTCTTCACGGTTGGATTAAATTTGTTTTTCTAAATCTTTTTTTTTACTTTTTTTATATTTGTGAAAAATATTGGTGTCAATACAAAATTTTAACATAAGACCAACGTTTTTCGAGCTCGGTTTTTCATGATTAAAAATAAAGTAAATATCGCTCACCACGCCAAAATTTATGATTTTTCTTCCCACTTTTTTTTTATTGTAAATTATAACACTTCTTCAATAAAAAATGTTTTAATTAATTGTTTTTTGGTTTGTTGTGCAAATATTTATTGCATTGAGTTATATTTTTGTTGATTTAAAATAGCTTTAAAAAAGGGAAAACGGAACAGGCATATAACAGAAAAATACTATAAAATATTATTCCTTTTACTCGTTTTACTTTAAAGTTGCATCAAAAATCAATAACTAAAACCATATGCGTCTGAAACCCTAATCTTTATATAAAATAGGACTTTTAGAAGGAAAAGTTTAAAAACTAAACGTTTCCTACAAAACGTTTGTAATCTAAGCCAAGAATACATTATTTAAAGATTTAAATTAAGTGTCCAAGCGCTGAAAAATTAGGTTGCAATTAGATTTATAGAGCCGAGCTCCGAGGCCCGGGGGGGATGGGGGGGGGGATGCAGCCCGGCAGCCCCCCTAAATACGCCACTGATACTGATCGTATAAGGGCAACTTTCAAGGATTGATGGTCGAACTGCTGTTGAAAAAAATCTGATGCGATAATGCCGAGTTGACGATTGATATCATTCAGGACTGTCAGTCCGATTGATGGTGTGGTTTAGGGTCTGCAATTAGGTTAAGTTAATTTATTGTAAATAGATATAGTTTGTAATAAAAAATGTAAAAGAATTAGGTACGATGTTTTGATTTCTTTTCGCCAAATAAGAACGTCAAAACAAAATCCTGTAAAACATGATGGACCGAAAAAAAACACATTTTTAAAATGTGTTTATCAACTTCTTTCATCAAAGACAAATAGGACAGATATAATTGATTAGTAGGGGGAGTCGGGTATTGATGCGCACCTAAGCCAAAATTGTAATATATCCGAAATGACAATAGATTGGACTTCTAGGTTCGCTACCAAGATTTTCTAACGAATTGGCTTTAATATTCTGTAATTAATTTTAAATAAAACTGCACACTGTGACTTTATAATTCGAAATTTCAAAAAATTACACTGCGCACAATTACCGGACGTATGCGGCTAATGGTGCGCATGGATAGGATAATCGTGCGCATTGAAAAGAGAAACGAAAAAAATAATTTATTGAAGCTAAGATTATACTTATTTATTCTTATAGCCTAAATCATGATATCTGGATTCCATTCCGCCTGTGTTATTTTACGATGGTATTTCGGCATCTGCAAAAATGCAAAATATTATAATCTAAGATATTTAAAAAAAAGCTTTACAAGTTTGTTTGGGTCCGAAATGGTAATGTTTTCCTTAGAAAAGACGAGCGGTCAAAAATAATTCTAATAGAAAATTCTCTGGATTTAAATAAAGTGAGAACCAGCAGCCAATAATCGCTCGGTATAATTTTTTTTATACTTTTTATATTTTCAAAACACAAGAGGTTTAAGAACTAAATTAACAAACTTTAAATTAAGCACACAAGCATCAAACTTTGATATAATATGTTTGAATGAAACCTGGCTGCACATGGGCATTTCGGATGCGGAACTATTTGATTTAAGTACCTATGATGTCTTTCGCCGCGATCGAGAAATGACAGCATCAATTAAGCAAGATGGAGGTGGTGTTTTAATAGCAACTCGTACCTGGTTAGCAGCCGTCCCTGTTACAGAGTTTCTTAGCGATGCTGAGGATGTGTGGGTGCTTTTAAAACTTGGCAAGTTAAAACTATATGTGTGCTCTGTGTATTTACCTCCTAATGACAAATACGCTTTTTCCTGTTTTGTTTCCAAAATGACTTGGGTGAGTCAGCATGTGAATGATGGTACAATTTTGGTATGTGGGGATATGAATTGTCCTACAATAAACTGGGTTATGAATGACACTAATATATTTCTTATACCAACTAATGTTGGTCAAGATCACTCAGATCTTGTAGATTCATTTTCTTTTGCGGGTCTTATGCAATTCAACAATATAAAAAATAATAGTAATAAAATTTTAGATCTTGTTTTATGTAACAGTAATATAGTCAAGGAAATCACGCGTTGCAGCACTCCCGCAGTGAATGAAGATCTCTACCATCCAGCACTCGAATTTAATCTAATGTTATCCTCTCCCAAAACCTTACATAATACTAATGAACATTTTTTAAACTTTAAAAGGGCAAATTATCCCCTAATCAATAGTGATTTAATGAAAATAATGTGGACAAACTTATTTAGTAACAAGTCGCTGGATGAAAATATAACTCAATTTTATAATATCCTAAATAACATTATTCACGAAAGGGTTGCTGTAATTCGTAAAAATAGAAGATATCCGCCTTATTTCTCACAGGCTACAATAAAAGCAGTAAAGGAAAAAAACAAGGTTCACAAAAAGTGGAAAATTTTTAAAAATCAAACAGACTATGACACTTTTAGGCTTTTGAGGAGTAGGACTAAACAACTAATTCGTGAAGATTTCGAAAGTTATGTTGATTATATTGAGAATGAAATACCGGTTAATCATAAAAAATTTTGGCAATTTGTATCATTAAACAAAAAAAATACAGGTATTCCATCATCAATAAATTATAACAATCTAGAGGCTAACGATCATCTTGAGATCAGCAACATGTTCGCTAATTATTTTGAAAGTGTGTTTATTAAGTCAACATATGTCAATCAAAACAACAGTTCGAATAATAACAATGATGGCCGATATGTTGCTCCGTCGCATGATCATCTATCTCATCTTCAGTTCTCTGAACAGGAAGTGTTTGATGGCCTGAGACAGCTGGACCCCAAAAAGGGAGCTGGTCCGGATGGCATTCCATCTGTTTTTGCCAAGAACTCCCTATCAAAAAAAACACATTAAATATCAATAAAATACCATGGTAAAACAATGGTATTTTTGGCTTTTTTAGAAATTTAATGTGGGTTGGGAATTAAAGGGGTATTTCTACGCAGGATTCATATGAAGAATAATGGTAAATAAATGTGGCTAGAATATAGTGTGAGTTAACACCATAGACTTACACTGATATTTTATGTGCATATTATGGTGAGAAAGGCAACGTGATTCTAATAGGGATTGGCGCCATTGAAATGTAATGAAAATCTATGTGTATTTAGTGTGTCTGAATTTTATGAGGTTTTTCATCATAGAATTTCAATGGTAAAGCATGGAATTGTAGTGAGCGGTTATTAATGTGATCTAAATAGGGATTTGCCACATCGTTGGTTAATGGTATTTTACGTGGATCCAATGGTCAGAATGGAAACGTGCGTCTAATAGGGATTGGCACCATTGAAATGTAATGAAAATCTATGTGTATTTAGTGTGCCTGAATTTTATGAGGTTTTTCATCATAGAATTTCAATGGTAAAGCATGGAATTGTAGTGAGCGGTTATTAATGTGATCTAAATAGGGATTTGCCACATCGTTGGTTAATGGTATTTTACGTGGATCCAATGGTCAGAATGGAAACGTGAGTCTAATAGGGATTGGCGCCATTGAAATGTAATGAAAATCTATGTGTATTTAGTGTGCCTGAATTTTATGAGGTTTTTCATCATAGAATTTCAATGGTAAAGCATGGAATTGTAGTGAGCGGTTATTAATGTGATCTAAATAGGGATTTGCCACATCGTTGGTTAATGGTATTTTACGTGGATCCAATGGTCAGAATGGAAACGTGCGTCTAATAGGGATTGGCACCATTGAAATGTAATGAAAATCTATGTGTATTTAGTGTGTCTGAATTTTATGAGGTTTTTCATCATAGAATTTCAATGGTAAAGCATGGAATTGTAGTGAGCGGTTATTAATGTGATCTAAATAGGGATTTGCCACATCGTTGGTTAATGGTATTTTACGTGGATCCAATGGTCAGAATGGAAACGTGCGTCTAATAGGGATTGGCACCATTGAAATGTAATGAAAATCTATGTGTATTTAGTGTGCCTGAATTTTATGAGGTTTTTCATCATAGAATTTCAATGGTAAAGCATGGAATTGTAGTGAGCGGTTATTAATGTGATCTAAATAGGGATTTGCCACATCGTTGGTTAATGGTATTTTACGTGGATCCAATGGTCAGAACGGAAACGTGAGTCTAATAGGGATTGGCGCCATTGAAATGTAATGAAAATCTATGTGTATTTAGTGTGTCTGAATTTTATGAGGTTTTTCATCATAGAATTTCAATGGTAAAGCATGGAATTGTAGTGAGCGGTTATTAATGTGATCTAAATAGGGATTTGCCACATCGTTGGTTAATGGTATTTTACGTGGATCCAATGGTCAGAATGGAAACGTGCGTCTAATAGGGATTGGCACCATTGAAATGTAATGAAAATCTATGTGTATTTAGTGTGTCTGAATTTTATGAGGTTTTTTATCATAGAATTTCAATGGTAAAGCATGGAATTGTAGTGAGCGGTTATTAATGTGATCTAAATAGGGATTTGCCACATCGTTGGTTAATGGTATTTTACGTGGATCCAATGGTCAGAATGGAAACGTGCGTCTAATAGGGATTGGCACCATTGAAATGTAATGAAAATCTATGTGTATTTAGTGTGCCTGAATTTTATGAGGTTTTTCATCATAGAATTTCAATGGTAAAGCATGGAATTGTACTGAGCGGTTATTATTATGATCTAAATAGGGATTCACTTCTCTATATTCTCATTGAATATCTTCAAAACTTATAAGTATCCACAAGTTTTGATGCGTATTTGACATATCAATGTCACATAGAAACTCATATAAGGCCTATAAACTGAACCAAATGTGACATATAAAATCTTATTAATTCATCATAAAACCTCATGAATTGTTTAGGAATTGTCATATAAAAACTTTTAAGAATCTATCTGATTTTATCATCTGACACTTGATAACTCCTAAAACCTTATAAACGTTTTATAAGTATTTAGGGGGAAAGGGATTTGTACTTCCCTACACCCAGGTAGCAGAGTTAAGTGAATTCACCTGATTTTGACGTCTATATGTGGTGATATTTGGTCGAAAATTATCACGGGTCTTAAGTGACGTCATTTACACGTCGAATTTGATACCTACTTTAGAGATGTTGAAATAGTTCGAATATATTCCGTCATTATGACATCCCTAATTTATTTCTATAAAAGCTTAATTTAATGACTTAATAATATAGGGCCTACGCAAATTTAATTGAAATAATATTCAAAAAATATCAAATTGATCATCGTAAATATTGTAGATAGATACCTATCCTATATCTTGAACGATAATTAATATGGAGATGTCAAACAAAAAAATACTTAAGCATTTTACAGTATTCTATAAGATAACTTTAAGACATATATTTGTAATTAATCGAGTGCTATAAAATTTAATTAACTTATTAAAAAAGGACAATCGCAACAAACGTTCAGAAACTATTATAGCGATGTAGGTATACAAACAACAGTATCATGACAAATAATAATATAACTAATTCCTAAATATTTGAATTTCCCGCTAAAAAAAATGACAATTGACATTGCCCTCGCCCACGCTTTCACCACGTTTGTCTCATTGTATTGTCATTTAGCTCTTTAGTTTGGTCAGATGGCATGGGAGGCATTTTGTTTATTCGTTTCTTTTGTGTTTATCGGTTTTTAATAATTGGTGTTTTCGGTTTTATAAAGTATTACTGTGGTATTATTTGCAAATAAATATAATACAAAAGTACAGGTAAGCCCTTCATACATAATTATTTAGATGGTATCTGATTTTTACAGGTATTAGGTATATCATTATTATATGTATCTAGTAGGTACCTATTGTAAATAATTTCTTAATCTGTTTCTTTTTAAACATTCAATAAGCATTGTAGTTAAGATAGTTGTATTGTATTTGTATGATTTGAGCTTAGAAGGACTAGCATAGTAGAAACACGGCCTTGTTATTTTGTAATGATATGATTTCTTCGAGAGTTTCTTTAAGTTTGTGCATTATTATTGGTTTCAGATTTAGGAAAGACACTGTTAACCTACCTAGTGACAATAAAAAACCAAATATCAGAAATCCTTGCCAGACTGAAGGAAAAGGATAATATTTCAAGAATAGGAGAAATTGTTCTGAACAATATCTCTGTAGAGCTTCCTGTAAGATGTCCAGCAGATGTAGATTTGTTAGAGTATTATTTAAAAAAGGACGGAAAAATAACTTCCTTGGTAAATATTTTTTCAAACAATTTTATTATCAAATCATTAAATAACCCTGTCCTTCTTTTGTGATTACATATTATGTATTATATTTTTAGGCTTCCCATTGTGCCACTTTTGGAGGGAGATACCTTACCAATTAGGTAAACTTTATTTTAAAGAACCTTATGACTATCTGTGCTTCTGGCCTCTCTTTGCCCTTATTTTTACTGTTCAACCAATCTCTTAAAGCCGGTTTGTTTCCCCAGAAATGGAAACTGTCAAATGTGGTACCAATTTTTAAGGGTGGTCAAAAGAATCTCGCCAATAATTATCGTCCGATGTAAATTGTGCATATTTGCCAAACTACTTGAAAAATTACTTTATAAATATCTTTTTAATCTTGTGAAAGGACAAATCATCTTGGAGCCACACGGATTTATGGCAAATAGATCCATTGAAAGCAATCTTTTAATCTATACGGACTTCATAAAAGAAAGTATGGATGTTCAGGTTGATGCCATTTACACCGACTTTAGTAAGGCATTCGATAAAGTTGATCAGGTTCTCATGCTAAATAAACTAAAATTGATCGGTGTAAGTGGTAGCCTGTTGGAATGGTTTAGATCTTATATGTCAGATCGACAGTTCAGAGTATGTATAAATGGAGTCAATTCTGATATTCTTCCAGTTTCCTCCGGGGTGCCACAAGGATCGCATTTAGGGCCGTTACTATTTATTATTTACATAAATGACATTAAAAGCTGCTTCTTGAATTGTGACTTTGTAATTTATGCGGACGATTTGAAAATGTATAAGCAGATTCGTTCACTGGTCGATTGTGACCTCGTACAAGAAGATCTCCTGCGTTTTATC
Source organism: Polydrusus cervinus (assembly GCA_935413205.1). Taxonomy (NCBI): domain Eukaryota; kingdom Metazoa; phylum Arthropoda; class Insecta; order Coleoptera; family Curculionidae; genus Polydrusus; species Polydrusus cervinus. Next base: position 54,915,186 of record OW284514.1, read on the forward strand.
ACATATTGTAAAAAAAATTATTTGTTTATCAATATAGATAAATGCTGCGTGATCTCATTTTCTAGAAATAAAAATTTAATTAACCAAGACTATCTAATTAATGGAAGCGTTCTTAAAAAAGTGAATCAAATAAGGGACCTTGGCGTAGTTCTTGATGAGAAGCTTTTATTTGATAAACATATAAACTCCTTGGCGTCCAGTTGTTGTCAGATTTTGGGCTTTATTACTAGGCAGGCTAAATACTTTAAGAACATTAAATCTTTGATGTGCTTGTATTATGCGTATGTGTATAGCAAGTATAGCATCTGTTGTATGGAATCCAATGTATGCTGTATATATAGATAGATTGGAAAGGGTGCAAAACAGATTCTTGAGATGTCTACTATTTAAGCAAAATTATATACTTCACGACATAAATACTGTAAGACTGCATTTTTGTATATTGTCTCTGCGGAATCGAAGAATTTTATCAGACTTGGTTTATATGTTTAAAATATCCTCGAATAGGGTTGACTCTCCATATCTGGTCTCAAGGATGGCGTTCAATGTTGCACCGCGACAACTAAGAAATAATTACATTTTTTATACTCCATTTCACCATACAAATAGTTCTCAAAACTCACCAATCAGTCGAATGATGAGAAACTCGAATCACTATCTTTCGGACCTAGATCTAGATTTCTTTTCAACATCCTTGAATAGAATTAAAAAGGCTCTAAAACGAAGGCTTTTAGAATAATTAAATAAGTATCATAATGCTTCGTTTTTTCATGTTGTTATTATTGCCTATCATAGGCATTTGCCATAATGGCAAATACTTCTTTTTGTATTGTTATCCAATCATTAATATTATTAGCTTATAAGTACTGATATTGTTGTAGGATAGATATAATTTACTTATTATAAAATTAGTGGATACTGTCTATGGGATTTCCTGTTTGTATCCTAAATAAATAAATAAATAAATAAATAAATAAATTTAAGACTGTAATTATGGGTTCTTTTGAGGTTATGCCGAAACTCTGACGTGCTGACTTTTTTGGACCTCGGATTTGGATTTAGCGCCCCCAAAAACATATAGTTAACGTGGCCTGACCAATTTTTTGTGTGGCTGTGTTATTTACAACGCATTCTTAACATGGTAAATACATGGCGGCTAATCGTGCGCAATGCGCCCGATTAACCGAAAGTGGCAGATTCGGTTTTAAATTCTTTAAAACAATATAAAACATTTTTTTGCCAAAATATCAGTGTCAAGAAGACTTATTAAGCAATATATTAACGAACACGATTATTAAAAAATGTAAAAATGGAAATACTTACGGCTTATTTTTTTCGAAACATCTACTAGTACACGACATACGTAAACAACAAAGTGACCATTTTGGATAAGTAAAGTAAAGCGATCCACCTGACTTATATATCATAGTACACGGGCTTGGCAAGGGATGGCGCCTGAATACCGAGTTCGAATTATATACCACCGGTTATGGAAATAAAGACATCCGCACGATTAGCCGCTGCGCACGATTACCCGACTCTCCCCTACTTTTTTCAAGACATTTTTAACGTACTTACTAATTTTAAAAGTTTGATACTAGTTAAAACCTGTAAAAATCAATTCGGGACAGAATGCAGTAGGTTATATGAAATATTGCTTTGTTTTGTCGTTAATGATTCTTCCTTTAAAATTCCATCACAAACGAATAAATGCGAGGACGCTTCCGAAACTTCACTTCTAAAAAACTTTAAGACTAAACATTTTAAAAACTACGCGTTATTTATTTATTTATTTTTTTAAATCCATTATTCCTGTAAAAATCAATTTTGGCGTGGTGAGCGTTAAATAGATATTTACCAAATTGTATATAAAAGTTTGTAACTATAAGGAATAATAAGGAAAGAAATACGAACTCAAAGTCTTTCTCCACTGTTATATTAATAAAAAGTTTATTTTAAGATAGAAATTCTTTACATTTTTCTAATGCAGAAGCATTTATCTTCAGGAGAAAAAATTAAGTTAAGAAGAAAACGATATATATCATCCCAACTGAGCTTTAAGATTAAAAAATTTAATGAAATAAAGGTTCAATGTGTGCATGGTTCCATGCACTTCCAAGTTGTTCCCTTTGTCATCTCTCAACACCCCTTCTTTTGAAGATCTGTCACCTACTTCAACTGTCTTTTGGGAAACGTGGTTGCGTTTTCCAGCATTTTTTTAAAATTCAGCCCCAAAGAGCGTGAATTTCAATAAGAAAATGCTAAATAAAACCACAAAAAAATAATTTGTTTTCTACATATATACTCTTAATCTGCAGAGGTGCCCATGTATATAGATGTAATTTTTCACAATTTTTGTTCACTTCTTGTAACCTAAAAGAATGTATCTTTTTCAGGCTACCATCTAGGAATCATGTTCTGTTTTATTTTAGTATGATCATTCCATCAATTTATTTTTTATAAAAAAAAATTTCACATTTATCTTCCTCACACTTACATACACTTCATTTTCATAGTTTTTAGTATGCCGAGCCCATACTATCTTTCAAAATGAATTATTAAATTCCTACCCAGATTACTCTCTCTTAACAATTCTCTTCCTCACATCTGGTTGTTAAACCCTTTATTCTACACTTACATTCTGATCAATCATCAAAGCTCCAAAACCATACTGTATTTGCCCTTTTCACCGTGTGACGTATATTTTGGTAATGATTCTCCCTATTCTACTCATTGAACCTTTATTTCATCTAATATTTTAATCTTAAAGTTCCGATGGGAATACCTAATTTTTTAATTGTTGATAAAAAAATGAATTATTCTGAAATTAACCATTAATTCTGTAATTGGTTAAGCTAGTGGCGACTTGTGGTTTTAAAAATGGCGAAGAGCTAGGTAGTGTAGGCTATAGTGCGGGTACTTAAACAAACATTGACTAATTTATATTTTAATTACATACTTACATAGCTAGTTTTTGTAAATCAGATCGATTCTTCGGTTGAGTTCTAGCATTTTTTTTAAAGCATCGGCAATAGTATTTTGATTTTGTTCTAAATTTCTTAACATCAACTCACATTTTAAGTGTTTTCCAGAATCCCCGTGTTTACGCAACGATCGAGTAATATTTAAAAAATCTCTAAGTCCGTTCCTATTCCAAACGCAATGTTTATTCGGAAATAGTAAACACGACCAACAAAACAATTTTTGTAAGGCGGCACTACTACATAGCCAACTATATTCTAAAAACCAGGAATACTTAAAATTAATCTTATAGGATCTGCCCCTTTTTTTTAATTCTTTTTGAAAATTTATGTTTAAGATTCGCCCTTGTAACAAAACGTCTCAATTATCCTCATCTGTCCAACGACTGCATGGAGTTTCCAACAAATTTGTTGTTGTTGTTGTTGTTGTTACAAACTATGTCATTAATTTGGTTCATTTTTAAAACACACAATAAAAATTAAACTAAGTAGGTACGTACACTACTGAATTAACTGAAAAAAAAAACGTTTTAATAACACAGTAAATCACGTAAAAACGATATCAATAACCGTAAGTTTCGCGAAGCCTCAAAATAAATACCGCGAACCAATGCTAAAACAATGGTGCATACCAAGGTCCTTAGATAGATAGGTTGTCTGGTAACATGGGGCGGAACTAATACATTTGTTTACATCTGATTTGTATGTGTTTTAAGCTAAATACAACGCAAAAAAGCGGTTTTCAGTGTTATTTGTGTGTTTAACGTTAAATTCTAAAGTGTGAATATATTTGTTTTTGAACTGATAATAACATTTAGTGGAAAAACTATTAAAAATACTGAATTTTCATCAAAGTTTTCTTTTTCTATTTCGTTTGGGTGGCCTTAGTGGTCAAAGTTTTAATTTTGTGTATTTTAAGGTTAGTTTATTAAACTAGATTCTCACGCTAAATCGTTAGTTTCAAACGAATTCTGTGATTATTTATTTAGATAATGGGTGGTGGCAATGTTTGTAGCATAGCTTCATGCAAAAGTAACTCCAAAAGGACAGATCCAGATGGAAAAAAGATAATTTTTTTTACATTTCCAAAAAACCCCAATATTTTGAAAGATTGGATTAGAAAATGTTGCCGAAAAGACAATTGGACGCCTCAACACAAACGATTATGCAGTAAGCATTTTCTTTTAACCGATTACGATGACGAAGTTCAAGCTAGGATAATGAATTTCCAACCAATGCATTTAAAAAAATATATTTGTCAAATATCAAACAATCTATTAAACCATATTTTCAGAAATATTTTTATACCACCAATACATTTTGATAGTGATTTAAAATGAAAGTGTGGTGGGGTGTGGTTGGTTAACTTAGTATAGTTATCTCTAAGTTAACCTGAACTAGAAATACCCAACAAACAGGTATTAAAATAAAATAAACAATGTTTTTATAGACTTGCAAATCCATGCCTTCACAAACAATTTAAAAGAGAAAAAATTCAGTTCTTAAAGATCACTCTGGTGTATCATTACTACATCCCCTTTACACCCTTTACATGGAGTACATCACTAAAAGTATTTTTAAATTTATGGTATAAGTGTAGTTTTATTTCTCGCAATTTCCACAATTCCTATTTATGATAAAACGTGTTTTTTTAAATATACATTTTTTGACACTATCAAGTCCAATTCTTTTAATAATTTTAGCATTTGGACCTATAATGTTTCTGGGGCTATTTTCTGATAGACCTATTTAATCACAATATTAATATAATAAGGTATTTATTAAAAGATTTTTTTATATATTACCGCAATCATAAATTCTTCAATAAAAGAAAATCAAACAGAAAAATATTTTGTTACGATAATAGTAATGATTTGTAAAAAGCGTTTTAAGGGCTAGATTCAGTTTATTTCCCCTCTTAAATAGGGTTCGTCCATCGGGACTATATTTCTTCATTTCTATATATGTATGATTTACACTTGCCTCTTTAAAGTTGCGGTAACTACGTGATTCGTGATCATGTGCCAGAAGTTATATTTTTTAAATTTAAGCTATGTAAAAGAGTCACAATATCTCAATATTGGCTGAGAGATTTATGGCACACCTACACACAATTTGTCGACAAATGATATTTAAAAGAACACGTTTTAAACTACATTTCCAAACTCCTTAGCTTGCATTCGTTATCAAGAGATTTTAAAAAGTTCCTCTAAATGACGCATTCCCGCGCATTAAATGCGAACATCTGATTGGTCCAAAGTTACCAGACAACCTATCTATCTAAGGACCTTGGGTGCATACGACTGGCCTATTTTTAAAATGCCCTTCATCATAACCTTAATTGTTTATGAAAAATTAGTTTCATAAAAGTTGTTAAGAATTAGTTACAAAATATTGGAAAGTCAATATAGTTTTGCTAAATTAAAAAATAAATAATTTCAATAAATTTAATACAGATATGACAAGGAAAAAGAACCTTCCACCATTTTTTGTATAATTTCTATATTTATATAAAACATATTTATTTTAATCAAAAAATAAACTCGTAAAAAGAAATCTTGTTTTTAAGGTGTACGGAGAACAATTACAGATATTGAATTAGTTTCAATTCTTTTCCCCCCATTTTTTTATATGGGTTAATCTAATATTATTACATTTATAGAAGTTGGCCGAATGAAACAAAAAAAATAATAAATTATTTATTTATATTATATCTACAGCAAACATTCCAATTGGCGACGTGGCAGTACTTAAGACTCCCATTATAAAACTAAATACTGTAAAGGCTATTTCGGCTTCTTCTCTTGTGGTTTTCCTAAAAAAAAAGCAAAATTTAAATGGTGATAAGAAAGTATAATTGAAACATTGATTTTAAATATCGGTGTTTGGCATCATTAATATTCACGCGACAGTTAAAATTTTAAAAACTTAAGTTTTCTAAGACTTAAATCTATAGAATCAGCAATAAACCTTTAACCGAGAGATCAAAGGCCTATTGGCAAATTAATGTCGTTATTTTACAACAATAATTATGAAACAAGTCAAAATAAATTTGATCGAATGAGAAGGCTTAATCAGCCTTAACTAGAACTCAGGAGCAGCCAAGCTGCTTACCTCTCATGTGTCGAATAAATCACCGAGAAAATGAGCTAAGGAGTCTAGAAGATCAACATGATAACTGGACATCGAACGTGTCACATTGCCAAGCCAGATCACTGACGAGCACCCAGAATCAGATGGCCTCAGGATGGTCGCGCGTCTCTGATGAGTCCCAGTAGGACGAAACAACGAAATGATTGAGATGTTAACGGAAGAAGACAGGGCATACCGTTGTTAGCAGTGAGTCTAAAACCTCCGTAAACTGCCATTCCCCACTGACAAGGTGAGGGGACAGCGGGTAATAGACGAAGGGGTGCACAGCGTGCAAACCCCGGACGCTTGATGCCGTGGAGAGCTACCAATAAACGAATCGTTTACCGATAGGTACGTCCATCGGGTTTGTGATGGTACCATGGCTAGCCTGTCATTTAATTTGATGTTAACATTCCTTGCCTCACTTAAAATGAAATGTGAGGTCATTCTTGTTTCTGATTCTGGGTGCTCGTCAGTGATCTGGCTTGGCAATGTGACACGTTCGATGTCCAGTTATCAAGTCAAAATAAAGTTACTGATCTAGTTACTGTTCGCACTCGAGCTCAGTAACCAACAAACGATTTGTTTGTTTCATCTATAATAGTACATTATATACCTAGTAGGAAAAGCTGAACATTCCCGGACGACCGTAAAGATTGCATGTGGAGGCGCAAGCCGAGACTGACAATACGGAGTCCGGGAATGGGGCTTTTTCTACGAGGTATACATATTATTTTTCCGTAAATCGAAAATTATTAAAAGGACATAACTTATTACAATCAACTTGTTAAAATTTTGAAATAAATATTATTAACTTTGTTCACGTTACTTTTTTCCTAATTTGGCAGGCTGCAGCATTCAAATGGTGTGCCTTGAAATGTTTTTACATTATTTGTATATCTTAGGTTTAAGGTTAAGTTAGGAATGTTAAGAATGCCGTATAGACTACAGATACGTTAATATTATTAAAAACGTCTATGAAAATGCTAAGGCTTGCATAAAGCTGCACGACTATACGAAGGATTTTCCCATTGAAAGAGGTGTGAGACAGGGTGATGTCATATCTCCTAAACTTTTTACGACCCTATTGGAACACATGTTTAAAAAGATCGATTTTGAGGCTATGGGACTAAATATCAATGGTGAGAGACTAAATCATCTGAGATTTGCCGACGATATCGTCTTGGTTGCGGACAGAATTGATGAGGCAAGGGAGATGCTTAGGCGACTGAATGATGTTTCGGAAACGGCAGGTTTAAAAATCAACTTTAGTAAGACCCAGTTCATGACCAACTTGGTAGTAAGCGAACAAATTTCCCTAGATCCAAATCAAATAGAACAAGTAGTCTCATATAAATATCTGGGACATGAAATTCTTAGAGGTAGAGACAACCAAACCCGGGAGATAGCGCGAAGAATCGGCTTAAGTTGGGCAGCTTTTGGAAAGCTGAGCAACATTCTAAAGTCGGACATTCCAATCTGTCTAAAGAAAAAGGTCTTCAACCAGTGTGTGCTTCCTGTTCTAACGTATGGAGCAGAAACTTTAACACTAACAATGAAAACCATAAATAAAATTCGCGTGGCACAGAGAGCCATGGAGAGAGCAATGCTGGGCATATCATTGAGGGACAGAGTCTCCAATATCAGACTTCGCCAAATGTCTGGAGTTACCGATGCAATAGAACGCATAACAACGTTAAAGTGGAACTGGGCCGGACACGTGGCGAGAATGACGGACGGACGATGGACAAGGCGAATTTTGGAGTGGAGACCGCGACAGGAGGCCTTTCGTAACAGAGGGCGCCCACCAACAAGATGGACCGACGATATTAAGAGAATAGAGTCAAACTGGATGAATGCAGCACAAGATCGAGGACGTTGGATTGGACTACGGGAGGCCTATGTTCAGCAGTGGACGCAGTTGGGCTGAGTGATGATGATGAGGAATGTTAAAAACGGGTTTTACTAAGATGCATGATTTAAATGGTGCAGCCTGTCAAAGTAGGATAATTATGTTGTTTTTTTAATGTCAATATCTGAAAAACACAATTTAGATATGCCGTGGGAGTTTAAAAAACCATAATAAAAATTAACAATTAAAAAATGTAATATTTTCGTGCATATCCTAATTATTGAACACTTTGTAGATTTCAAAATAATTTTGAAATGTGCATCTTAAGGTACCATAATTCCTCCATGTAACATTTATTGACGCCTTTAAGCAAAAAGGAGTTATTTTACTTTTTCACGCCATTGGGCCACCTTGTATATTTAAACAATAATAGGCAAGTAACAGGAAAAAATGTTTTTCATGTTTGGTAGTAGTTGGCAATTCTTATATATTAGTTTTAGTAAAAAAGAAGGTATGTTTTAGGAATAGATATAAATATTTAAATATTCAATAGATGTAGCCGTTACTTGATGAAGGTCCATTATAGAAACTAGGTTAAAAAGAATACAAAAATGTATAAATCTTCACTTATTTTTTTATTGTACTATGACAATTGTTTCGACACACAGTGTCTTCGTCAGATAGTAGAAATCTAATGCAAATAATATTCTCTTAAAATATAATGGTAACCTACTCCAAAATAATGTACCTATTTTACAACTTAATAATAAAGACATTATAGTAATAAAGTACCGAACCCTAATTATGAAAACACACCTTTTCTTAACTAATCTGAAAAATATTTTTAAAAACTATTGTTATAATAATGTCAGGGAATACCGAATGGTTATAGATTTAATAATGGGGAATTATTCAAATCGAGCTGATCGTTTAATAAAATATTTAAATTTTTGTATTTGTTAATTTCCATACTTTCTAAAAAATTAAGTTTTATTGATTTGTTTTCTACATGTAGAATTTCAAATTTGTCATCAAAATTGTGTTTTTCGTTATTAAGATGTAGGGAATAATGAGAATTGGTGAGTTTTTTATTATAGCTTGTTTTGTGTTCTTTAATTCTTGTTTCAAAACTTCTACCTGTTTGTCCGATGTAAACTTTTGGGCAACTACCACATTTTAGTTTATACACTCCACATTTTTGTTCTTTTTTGGTTCTGCTTTTGTTATTTTTAATTAGTTTGCCTAACTTATTATTGGTTTTATATGAGATTTTAAAATTTCTTTTCGTTAAGTCGTTTTTAGCTAGTAGTGAAAGTTTTCCAGTATATGTGAATGTTTTGTAAATTAAATTTTCCTTGTGTTTAAAAGTTGGATATGCTAAACTAATTGCTTTATTTAGTTGTTTTTTGTTTATAATTTGATCTATTACATTAGGTTGATAGCCATTATTTACTGCTAGTTGCTTTATTATATTTAACTTTTGAATATAGTTTTGTTCTGATAACGGAACACTTAACAATCTATGGACAAATGAGTTAAAAGCTGCCATTTTATGGGAATATGGATGATTCGAACTGTTATGTATTAGAATGTCTGTATGTGAAGGTTTGTGATATATCGAGAAACTGTGTTTATTGTTTACTTTGGTTATTGTAAGATCTAAGAAATTTATCGAATTGTTTTGTTCTACTTCTAGAGTAAAATTTATGTTAGGATGTAAAGTATTGATAAATAAAAACATAAAATTTATGTTAGGATGTAAAGTATTAATAAATAAAAACATAAAATTTATGTTAGGATGTAAAGTATTAATAAATACTTTACATCCTAACATAAATTTTACTCTAGAAGTAGAACAAAACAATTCGATAAATTTCTTAGATCTTACAATAACCAAAGTAAACAATAAACACAGTTTCTCGATATATCACAAACCTTCACATACAGACATTCTAATACATAACAGTTCGAATCATCCATATTCCCATAAAATGGCAGCTTTTAACTCATTTGTCCATAGATTGTTAAGTGTTCCGTTATCAGAACAAAACTATATTCAAAAGTTAAATATAATAAAGCAACTAGCAGTAAATAATGGCTATCAACCTAATGTAATAGATCAAATTATAAACAAAAAACAACTAAATAAAGCAATTAGTTTAGCATATCCAACTTTTAAACACAAGGAAAATTTAATTTACAAAACATTCACATATACTGGAAAACTTTCACTACTAGCTAAAAACTACTTAACGAAAAGAAATTTTAAAATCTCATATAAAACCAATAATAAGTTAGGCAAACTAATTAAAAATAACAAAAGTCGAACCAAAAAAGAACAAAAATGTGGAGTGTATAAACTAAAATGTGGTAGTTGCCCAAAAGTTTACATCGGACAAACAGGTAGAAGTTTTTGAAACAAGAATTAAAGAACACAAAACAAGCTATAATAAAAAACTCACCAATTCTCATTATTCCTTACATCTTAATAACGAACAACATAATTTTGATGACAAATTTGAAATTCTACATGTAGAAAACAAATCAATAAAACTTAATTTTTTAGAAAGTATGGAAATTAACAAATACAAAAATTTAAATATTTTATTAAACGATCAGCTCGATTTGAATAATTCCCCATTATTAAATCTATAACCATTCGGTATTCCCTGACATTATTATAACAATAGTTTTTAAAAATATTTTTCAGATTAGTTAAGAAAAGGTGTGTTTTCATAATTAGGGTTCGGTACTTTATTACTATAATGTCTTTATTATTAAGTTGTAAAATAGGTACATTATTTTGGAGTAGGTTACCATTATATTTTAAGAGAATATTATTTGCATTAGATTTCTACTATCTGACGAAGACACTGTGTGTCGAAACAATTGTCATAGTACAATAAAAAAATAAGTGAAGATTTATACATTTTTGTATTCTTTTTAACCTAGTTTCTATAAATATTTATTTTAAACAAATAATATAATATATTATGTAAAAACAAACTAATAATCAAGTAGTGGGAACGATGCTAAATTGTTTCTGTTTTTAAAAGGATACATTTGTACCAAGTTAAGTACAAAGAAGAATATCGAATCGTTTTGCCCTTGGTTTGGCGGGAAGTTCAAAATATTAAATTGTCATAAAATGTTTAGAATAATGTGTAACTTTATTTTGTTAATTATTATAACAGCTCAGTAAAAACTATTCTTTTTTTATTATAACATAAATTGAGGCAACTCCATGCGAATATCTACAAACTTGTTAGCTGAAAGAAAATGTAAACATAACTTTCCATATTTCACAATTTGTATGTTTGGCGGTCAACATTTATGCCGCTTTTAGAAAAAAATATTTTGAATACCATTGTAACCATAAAAATACGTAGAAAAAAATGTATTAACGCATTTCTTTTTAAAAACGGTTTAAAAGAAACGTCTTCGCAACGTTATTGTAATAAAACGTTACACCTGTCTAGTACTGTTTATACCACGTTAATTATACATGACTCTGCTGCTTGGGCAGTATTTCCCATATTACCCTTTTACTTAGCCACAGGGTGAACAACGTAAATACAAGTCTACCTGGAAACATACATACAGATACATTTAAACTATACAAACCTTGGAATCATTAACATGGTCATGTTCATCAGATATCCATTTGTCATCATAAATATCCCAATAATAATAGCATACTGGTAGTCGTGGGGAAACCAAACTGACAAGTGACTTCTGGGCTGAGCATTACAGAACCATAACAAGGGTACAAAAACCACAGTTCTTATCGTCCCCACGATATATAGACCATAATCTGGTAGTTTCTAAAAATTATATTTTATAAATAATGCTTTTATTATTCTATGATCATGTGCTTTAAATAGTGTTAAACACTGTTTTTAAAGAATTGCAAGACTATAGTACACTGTTTGCACTCGTGCTGAGTAACCAACGAACGGTTTGTTTGTTTCATGTAAAAAAGTTATTTTTTACTACGTCTGGTACAAGAACTTGGCCATTACAAATCGGCTATTAAGAACACTTAAAAAAAACAATTATAACGTCCAGTAATATTTTAAAGATGACAGACATTTAAAAAATTACCGTATATTTTTCTGTACTAGCTCTAGTGACTGTGTGGTTAAAGGCCCGGGTCTAGTTCATTACTCGCATTCTTTTTTTTTTCGTTTCTGAATCTCTTTATTTATTCATATATGTTTGTTTAATAACTTTTTTTTTTTTTTTTACGGTTCGCCGACTACGTAGGCCATCTTGAACCGGTCATCGACCACAAATGTGATCTACCGACTGGGGAGTGTGAAACGGCACCTTCATCCTATGAGATATCCGATCTCCTCCGGCCTGTCCGGCGTGAATAGGATGGCTAGGTGTCGATTCATTTTACACTCTTCCCTGAGGCAAGAGCACGCCGTGTTCCCAAGCGGTCACCCGCCCAAGTACTAACCGTGCTCGACACCGCTTAACTTCGGTTTAATAACTTTCATTACTCGCATTCTAAAAACCCTTAGCACTTAAATGTAGACCTTAAGAGTGAAGTCTAGTGCTGCATTCGCCATTTCATTTTTTTAATCAATATATCTTATCGTTTTTGCTTTGTTCCAAAAGGTGCCAAATACCTGTTCTTGAGTAGTAATTACCTACAGTTATGAACTAAAAAGAAATTAATTGATTAATGAATTATTAAAAACAAAAAACCAAAATTTGTCCATTTTTCTGTTTCTGCTGAATTATTTAATAAATTCAAACTTTCTTAACTTTAAATTATAGGTTTCAAATATGGGTGTTTGGCCGATTTTTGGATAAAAGGAAAAAGTAACGAAATATTGATCAAAAACGAAATGGCGAATGCGTCACTAGACCTCACTCTTAACGGTGTTTTAACACCAAATTCTGTAACTTTGCCCTAATTTAACCATCTATCTTTATGTTATAGGATTCGAGATCCCAATGGTCGTATATCGAATTTGCGATACAGTCGAGCGGGACATAGGAAATCCCATGTAATTTTAAATGGGGTCAATTATTGGCTTCCCTAATTATTTTAGAGAAAAATTCTATTTAGGTTTATTAAAGAGCACTAAAACCCACATTCAAAAAAATAACTTTAGATATTTTTGATGAGCCCGTTTACGGGTTATCGTCGATTTATTTTTAACTATTTCTCCTTTTTATGGCCCCGTATTTGCGGGCACCAGTCAAGGTAAAAGATGACTGTCAAATAAAGTTGTCATTTTGAAATGTGTGCTTTATTGTTATAAAAACTCGTACATCGAAAATATTAAAGGTGTATTTATGAGTATAAATTAATCTGAATAAAACTAAAATAAAGTATACAATTACAAGGTTAATTATGACATTTTACATGTTTCAATATTTTACTAATTAATAGGTAGGTACTATTAAATTGTTAGAACATTAGGATTTAAGAAGATGTTCAAATATTCCTCCATTGACTGCTAGACAATAACCGAGGCGATCATAAAATTCTCTTCTTACATTCGCTAGTTGGTAAACTGAAATTCTATTGCATTCGGCAGAAATAGCATTTTTTACCTCGTCTAGATTTGGGTATTTTTTATCTTTGTATATCCTGTTTTTTAAATGGCCCCAGAGAAAGAAATCATTTGGCGATAAATCAGGAGACCTGGCTGGCCAATTTACTGTATGATTGAAGCCAATAACATTAAAAGCACGGTTTAAATATTCCCGGACAGCCAGGGTGCTATGTGCCGGGCAGCCATCCATTTGGTACCAAACTTCCTGATTTTCCCTGGCGGCATCATGTAAAGTAGGTAAAATATGGTCTTCAAGTAGTTCCAAAAAATATTCTGCATTTAAATTTCGTGTAAGAAATAATGGCCCGATAATATTTTCTCCGAAAATCCCAGCCCAAACATTAACTTTTTGTGGATATTTTGTCCTTGTTTCGACAAACCTGTGTTGGTTTTCTTTGCTCCAATATCGATAATTTTGAACTTTGGGTTCATTGTTTAAGGTAAATGTGCATTCGTCAGTGAAACAAATGTTTTTTAAAAATTCCCTATCCATGTTTGCTCTTTCAATCATACCAAAACAAAACTCCTATTGTCGTATTTCGTCCCTATCTCTTAGCTCTTGGTGCTTTTCATATTTGTATGAATAATATTTATGTCGTTTCAAAGCTCGTAACGCTGTGGTGTGATCTAATCCTATGTCATCCTCAAGTTTCCTTGTGCTGATCTTCCCATCATTTTCTTCCACGCACAATGAAACTTGCAAGTCCCTATCATTTCTTGCATATCTACTTTGTTCCTGCCTTTGCAAGTTCCTATCATTTCTTGCATCTCTTCTTTGTTCCTGCCTTTGCAAGTCCCTATCATTTCTTGCGTCTCTTCTTTGTTCGTGCCTTTCTTCACATCTGCAGTTATTTATTACAGTGCCTTTTGTCTCAAATTTCTAGTCCTTTCGACTGTAGATTTTGCAGGTATCGGTCTATTCGGATACAGAGCAGCAAACATGTCTGACATATTTTGATAACTATTTCCTTGATAATACCATTTAATCATCAATATTTTTTCTTCAGAAGTGTAATTCATGGCTATTATTTTCGATGTACGAGTTTTTATAACAATAAAGCACACATTTCAAAATGACAACTTTATTTGACAGTCATCTTTTACCTTGACTGGTGCTCGCAAATACGGGGCCATAAAAAGGAGAAATAGTTAAAAAGAAATCGGCGATAACCCGTAAACGGGCTCATCAAAAATATCTAAAGTTATTCTTTTGAATGTGGGTTTTAGTGCTCTTTAATAAACCTAAATAGAATTTTTCTCTAAAATAATTAGGGAAGCCAATAATTGACCCCATTTAAAATTACATGGGATTCCCTATGTCCCGCTCGACGATGCAACACCCGGTATACATACACTATATTGCCAATACAAGCAGCCGCACGAAGCAAGAATACACCCATCGTGCGATTCAAAATAACCTGAGTTGGGGGCCGTCGCGCTTGCACAGTAGGGAAAAAATTAGGCAACCCACACGATTTCTAACAGAACGTAAACAGAACCCACGGTCTCTTGAACAGAACCGGCTCGCCGTTATATTCTTATTAGTCGACATCTTTTGTTTCGTTTATTCGTGTGTTGGTATAATTTCCAAGTTTTGGGTGTTAATATTTATAAAACTTTACTTTAGACATTTTGTTAGTTTGTAAATTATAATCGTTTCCATCTTTTTTTACGTTGTATTCGTTCAGATGTTTCGTGTGTAATTGTGGATATTATTTTTAAGTTTTGGGTGCGAATTTAAGTATAAAACTTTACCAGACATTTTGTTATTGTTGGCGACTTGTGTCTCAAGATGGGTAGAAAAAAGTGCATGATCCTTTTTTACACGAATCGCTGTTCAATACCAGGAATAAGGTATTTCAGGTATGTAAAATAGTGGTTACTTAGTTTTATTTGACCATAAACTGTACACACCCGAACTAACGGGTGAATTTAAATAAAAGCTTGTAAAAATATTTTGAAAGTCAGTCCCGTCAAATGTTTACATCAAGAAGCAAATTTCCGATCTGCGCAAACTCAACGGCCCCCGATCATCTGCTTACAGTGGTGTCATCATCGAATTATGGTATTAGCAATATAGTGTATGTATATATGTAATTTGGAACATGTCTGGAAAACAAAACCATGTTAATACTAATATAGGATACCACGGCAGTGGCTCAGAGGTAGAGCTACTGGCATTCGACCGCGGCGACCCGGGTTCGATTCCCGGAGTGGGCATACGTACAATAGAAAAAGTATGTCCGAAATTCAGTGGATTTAAGAATGCAGGGAAGAGTGTAAAAGGTATCATCTCCCAATCCACCCCATTCACGCCGGTAACCAGGCCGGATGAGATCGGACATCTCATGGGGTGTGGAAGACGATACACACTCTTCCCAATCGGTTTGTCATGCAATGGCAAGAAACCAAGGGTTGATAGCCCTTGGAGGATGTCGCATTTAGTGGACAAGACACTGCCAAATCTGTTGGAATTAAATCAGTTATGTTGGAATACGACTTTAGATTCACCCTTGCTTTTATGAAATAGTTACTTGGGCTCTTGGAACCTACCGATTCAGCTCTATAAGCTCGTAAAATTAGTCTAAAGAAAGCCAATGAAATTATAAAGTCAGTAAAAAATAAAATTCGGAATCTAAGAACAAATGAGGCCTATCAAAGTGTAGCCAATGAAGCTAAACAACTTTTAAAGATCTAGAAGAGATACCAACTGAAAAAAGAGCACCAAAACTAACTGTAACTATGAAGGCATTCTTGGTAATGGAAAAACTGCCATCTGAAATGTCTAATAAACCAAATATCAGTAGCAGTAGCACCAAATCAGTATTTTTAGCAGTAGCACCAAATCAGTATTTTTTGAGTCCTTGGATCTGATATTATCCCAATTAAATGAGAGGTTCTCTGACAAAGATTAATTAATTACGTATAGGTATACTACCTACCTACTAATAAACTTATACATGCATATGAATGAATCATGTTGGATGTCGGTCGTACTAAAATATAAAAAATTCTATAGCGTCCCTTAAAATTCAAATATCGTTATATTTCACCGTGAGAATATGGGCCCTGGTAGGAAATCGAATAGCCCTACCAAAAATTTGGTTCTGGCTACGGCCCTGACTTAAACCAATAGACATACTTTTGATATCGTCTTTTAAAATGTAGTTTATTTTTTGTCATCCGTTTGCCAATGGTACCTACTCAGTAATTGTAAGTTAAGTATATTTCGCATATAAATATTCTTAGTTATTTTCTTAGCAATTTTAAATCAATCGACTACGATTAAAATTTACTGTTTGCACAATGCGCAACCAAATTAAAAAATTATTGTAAATGATAGTAAAGACAGTACCTACCTACTGAAAACCACGTTATACGTGAAAGCATAGACAGAATTCTCAGGCCATGGCAAAGGATAAGAGAGAATTATTTGGGTAAATGAGCAACGCGACGCGACGCGACGCGACGTCCGGGGTACCGTAATCGAAGTCAAATTGACAAGACGTTTATATCGGTTTGTGTATTACTAAAAGGATGATTATAAGTTCGTAAAACTTCTTAGTTGTAGAAAATTCCGTTCGGGAATGGATTAAAACGCCAATTTGTCGTGGCCGTAATTTTGTCTTTTTCTACTGTTAAACATTCTAGATGACAATGCAATTATAGTTCTAGTCAGTGGCGTAGCCAGCGGGGGAGTGGGGGGGGGGGGGGGCAAAATCCAAAAAAAAAATAAGATTAAAATATAATTGGGCAAAATAAAAAAAATCTTCGACGGCAACGCTATCAATAACGCGCCAAAAAAAATAACAAATCATCCTCCCAGTAACTACAGCTTCAGCAGAAACATTTTTTTCCACTTTAAAAAGATTAAAAACATATCTGAGAAACCATTCAGGCGAAGAGCGCACAACGAGTTTAGCTTTAATAAGTGTTTATCAAAAAATCCAAATTGATAGGTATATGAAATAATCAATATATTTTGTCAAAAAAGGCGATGAATTACGGTTTAGTTTTAGGCAAAAAAAATTGGTTTTTTTTTTTATAGTTTAGGTATGATTAATTTTTGTTTTTTCAATAAATAAAAAATATAGGTACCTTAGTTTAATATTTTTTTGCTCAATTATGCTTATTTCATAAATAAGTTTTTGTTTAACAAGTATATTTCAGTAGCTTGTTTGCAAAACTTGACATGTCCACTCTTGCCTATTTCACAAAAAGCGATTTTTTTATGTAGAGGGTATAAAAATAAATAAACATTTAATGTTTTTTGGGGGATTACATGGAAAAACATATTAAAATATTAGGCAAAACTTTTAAGAAGAACAAAACAATTCTGTAGGTTTTATTCAACTAAAACCTTTTGACTTGTCAATTTTTGCTCAGAAAGTATGGACTTGTTAAGTTTTGACCTAATATTGTTATGGATAAGTTTTGATAGAAAAAATATTGAATATTGAAAATAATTATTTTATTTGAGAACTGAAGTGAACTAAACATACTACACACTAAAAAACTTTAAATATGAAGTGTGAATTCTTCTAAACACTCACAAACTTTTAGGTCTTGGGTTTGCTCTCTTTCAGAAAACAGCTGATCGACTACTAAATTTACTGAAGAATATATTCAAAACTGAACAAGTCCATAAACATCTTATTTCGACTGCCATCTGAAATATTATCAGCGATTATTCGGTTCACATAAATAGTTTACTGTGGTAACTATTGAATTAGGTTTGGCTACTTATAAACAGATGGTGCCACGAGTATAAAAAACAGCAATTAAAAATGGATTTAAAAATGATAGGACTCGTTTAGTTTAGTAGACAGAGAATAACCCTAATAAGAATCAATGGGACTTGTTCTTTTTTGTTTTAAAATGTTTCAATTTTATCCTGTCGGTGACTTGTTCAGTTTTGCGGTAAATGCTTGTCTTCCCATTGTAATAACTACGAAATTTGTGAAGTTTTGTCAAAAAACTTTTATAAAGTCGGTTTAGCTTAACACTTTGTAACAAAATTCGATCCTAACTCATTTTTGGCCTATAGTGGACTTGTTAAGTTTTGCAAACAAGCTACTGATTTTCTGTTTCATATTACCTATATTAGTGAATTTTGATAACTCACTACAAGTTTCTTTAAATGTATGTATATTTTTATTTATAAATTTTTTTTTGATTATCCAAAAAAAGGGTTTTTTGGGCGTGGCACTCAAAAAAATTTTGCGACTCTGGTTCGTCGCTTTCCCTACCCATTCCCCCCCCCCCCCAACTAAAATTCTGGCCACGCCACTGGTTCTAGTGTAAACGTTACGCGCCGAACTGTTCTAATTTTGATCGGTTAATATTGTGTAAGTATATTTTGGGTAAGTATATTATGTGAAAACTTACTTGCAATGGAGAATGGGTAGCTAAGAATCTGCCAACTAATCCACAACAGTCGGTCCAGAAAAATGTAAGTACGGGGGTGAAGAACTTACCTAAAACAAATTCGATTTTTATAGTAACAATAAAACAATATATAGCGCGCGTAATCAGTTAAGGGTACGTAGCGGCTATATTTTGAACACCATTTGTGTTAGGATTTTGGTGCAGAAAAATGATTACCAAGTTTGGTCAAAAGAAATTAATTCGATAACCGACTCAGTTCCGATTTTTAAGACGTTATGCGGTTATTTTCGGAGGATAATATTAAAAGCCTGATGTTGTATATCCTATTAAGTAGTAATACAGTACTAGAACATACACTGTGGCTCAAATTAAAGGAGTACACTTTTTAAATTTGAATATTTTTCTAGATTTTGCACTGATTTAATTTATTTTTGGAGTGATGATGAACTGAAATCGTCTTAGTAAAATGTGCAATTTTTATCAAAATATTTTGAACAGGGCCGGATTGACAGGTTTTTTTCAACAAACGTGCACTTATGCTCGTTGCAAACGAAAACTGATTTATTCATAATTTAGAAAATACGTTTTTTTGGTAGATTAACTATCGAAACTTCTTCAGTATAAGTCTCACTCTGAAAGATTCTTAAATTCAAGAAATACAATTTATTTTGTTTAATATTAATAATAAATTTAATAATATTAACAATTACTGATATCAAGACTAACTATCACCTAAAATCGAAAGTAGTATAAATATTTATAGGATAACAATATGAATATGACCACCATGATTTTCTATCACGAATTGCAGTCGCCTTCGCCATAGGTCAATAGCTGATTTGATTAAGTCCTGGTTAAAATTATTCCAACAGAACTGTAACCTTTCCTTTAGCTCTTCGATGGTGTTAAACCTTTGACCATTGTGAACATTTGCCTCGAGAATTCCCCATATGGAATAGTCAACAGGGTTTAAGTCTGGACTATTGGGTGGCCATATCTCCGGTTCCATATAATCGGGGCATTGCTCAAACAAAAACATTCTTGTACTCCAAAAGGTATGGGAAGGAGCACCGTCTTGTTGGAATACGTAATCGTCGCAGATTGCTTCAATTTCCTGAAGCAAGTGATAATGATGATAAAATTTGTTGTTGATACGCGTCCGAGTTGAGTTTTACTCCGGCATCTGCAACAATGAGACTTGACTTTCCCAATTTGAAAAGAGACTTCTCTCGATTAAAAGATTTTCCAATGGGATTTCCCTCTTTACTCGCACATTTGCGTATACCCGATTATTTTGTGTATTCTTTGGCGGCCTCAAGTAAAACATCTTCTTATCTGAAAACCATATCTTTGCGATATTTTCCCGAGAACGGAATCTTCGTAGTAATAGATCACATCTTTCTAATTGTTTCTCCTTCACATTGGCACTAAGTTTTTGACAGTAAACTTTTATGTCTTAAAAACTTGCCAACTGTTCCCACATACCAATTTTTTTCAGGAAACTCCTTTACAATTTTTCTTGCGCCGTAATTATGTGTTTGTTGAAAATATTTGATAAGAATTCGATCCTCTTCACTTTAAAATTGCCATTGTATACGGATTAGCTGTCATGAAGCTTACAAAACGTCAAAAATAACATTGTTTATTATTTTAATAATTGTCATGGATACTTTGATTTTTAATAACGGTCATGGATGGTTGCGATCATGGTTCAAACGAGTTCAAATTTCCAAAATGATATCTGGAATATTTTAGTACATTAATAAACAAAATAAATTGTATTTCTTGAATTTAAGAATCTTTCAGAGTGAGACTTATACTGAAGAAGTTTCGATAGTTAATCTACAAAAAAAACGTATTTTCTGAATTATGAATAAATCAGTTTTCGTTTGCAACGAGCATAAGTGCACGTTTGTTGAAAAAAACCTGTCAATCCGGCCCTGTTCAAAATATTTTGATAAAAATTGCACATTTTACTAAGACGATTTCAGTTCATCATCACTCCAAAAATAAATTAAATCAGTGCAAAATCTAGAAAAATATTCAAATTTAAAAAGTGTACTCCTTTAATTTGAGCCACAGTGTAGAACCGTATAATAGAATATTAAATTCGACCTATTATTGTTTAAACTATGTCCTTTAATCTTCCCCAGAGATAGAAATGCAGGCATGAATAAGTGATTCCTAACAATTTTTCTAAATTATTCTCTAAAGTTACCAGCTCCAGGCGAAATTATATATCTATACAGTGTTATCCTAATTAAGTGTCCACCATTGGAAAATTTGTTATTAATAAACCTGCCAAATTGTTCAAATTAGCTTACTACTAATATTTTTACAGCTCATTACGATAAAATAATAAAAAAACAGTAGAGCATCGTGTTTTTGAGGTTAGAAGTAAAATAAAACTTTTTAAATGGAACCCCCTGTATATTATATTTTTATCTGTTAAGCTTTAAATTTGAAACAAAAAAGCATATAATGACTTTGCTACTAAAGTCAAAAATAACGTCAATATTTAATTCCAAAAAATACTTATAAATAGTAGTAAAATATTAAGGAGGCTTAAAGACCGCGTCACCATCGCACTATTTAATATTTATTTGGCAACTGGAAGAGTTTGGAAAACAATGATAATTTAATATGAAGTATTTTGTTTTAGTAGGTACGGTTTTTATTCTTTTTTCGTTTATATGTTTTGTTGTGTCAGTTATTATTGAAACAAATATGGTTTTTACCCATGCAGAAATATGTGATATGTTAGAAATTTACTTAGTGTGCAGAAAATCCTCTTCGGCAGCAAGAGAGTACTACTTTAAGGTATATTCACTTCGCGTTCAACCGAATGAACGATGTTTTCTAGGACTCTACCAAAAATTTAGAGACAATGACAGTATTTTTGCCAAAACAAGGACAAAAAAGAATTTTATAATAAGCGAGGCCACGGAAATTAAAGGCATATTTTGACGTCTACCGTGAGAATTCCATTGCAGATATTGTCAAGGACTCTAATTTGTCTTAAGGTATACTATAGTAATTTTCCTTATATTTTATGGACAGATAAATCCAATTTCTCAAATTCTGGAATGTACAATAGAAAAAATCATCATTACTGGTCACGGGAATATCTTTTCCTAGTACATCCATGAGCTCTACAAGTCCGTTTTAGTTTTAACGTTTGATGCGGTTTAATTGGTTCAAGAATTGTTGGTCCGTTTTTTTTTATGAGGGCACCCTAACTGGTGAAAGAGACGTGGAATTTATAACTGAAATTTTGAATAATTTCTTAGACGAACTGGATCTTATATATAAGTAGCGAGAACCTTCATTTTCAACAAGATGGCGCACCTGCCCATAACTACAGAGGTACTAATCAACTTCTAAGTATTATTTTTAATAATCAATGAATAGAAACAAATGGCCCTATTCAGTGGCCTTCCCGATCACCAGACCTAACCCCTCTGGATTGGAAATTTACAAGCGAAGGTACAATAACGTAGCGTAGACGATTTGAAGATAACAGCTTGACAAACGATAAACGAGATAGATGGAAAGATCATACTTAAGACAGTTCGAGCAGTTCAAAACGTGCACAAAAATGTATCGAAGAACAGGGTTTTATTATAAGTTCATGTGTATAATAAAGTTGGTAAATCTATATCTTTATTGTTTCAATTTGGGCTTTAAACCTTCTTTAGTTTTTATCCTATGAGAAATTCATTTTATAAGCTTTTTTGTTAAAAATGTATGGCTTTAACAGATAAAAATATGATATAAAGGGGATTGCATTTTACTTCTAACCTCAAAAAAACGATGCTCTACTGGTTTTTTATTCTTGTATCTTAATGAGCAGCAAATATACTAATAACTAGAACGATAGAAGAGTTTTGGACTTGCATTGTCTTTATTTGTTTTACATCACAACGTTTCAACTGGTAAGTATCTCCAGTCGTCTTCAGGTGAATACTGGCAAGCCCAAAACTCTTCTATCGTTCAAGAAACATCATACTACTTAATAGTTTGCTAATTTAAACAATTTTGCATTTTTTAAATTAACAAAGTTACCAATGGTGGACACTTAATTTGGATAACCCTGTATATATGTATATTATTAACATTGCGTTCTGGGGGGCCAAACCTGGCCTAAGTGCATCCGGCGTACGGATGGGCCCTCGGAAAAAAAAACATTGCGTTCTCTTGAACCGAATCCTGTCCATGTTTATTGACGAATTTTTTAAAACTTTTTTAATTTGACTCTATAAATATTGTTAAATATGAGAAAGCTATTTTTGTTTTAAAAAATAATTCCCAATAATACTATGAAATTAACCAATTTTTTTAGGGTTTTCATTGGCTTATATCACAGAATATATAGTATGTGCTTATATCTATTTCCTCGAATGCAGTGCTGTGCCGATCGCATAGAGCGTTTTGTGGTTAGGTTATTGTTTACTAAATAAATACACCTAAGACTTCTTTAAGGGCAAGGGCCTGTCGACATATTAAGCACCGGTTCCCGCAGATCACCGAAGTCAAGCGGTGTCGAGCGCGGTTAGTACTTGGGCGGGTGACCGCTTGAGAACACGGCGTGCTCTTGCCTCAGGGAAGAGTGTAAAATGAATCGACACCTAGCCATCCTATTCACGCCGGACAGGCCGGATGAGATCGGATATCTCGTAGGATGAAGGTGCCGTTTCACACTCCCCAGTCGGTAGATCACACTTGTGGTCGATGACCAGTTCAAGATGGCCTACGTAGTCGGCAAACCGTAAAAAAAAAAGACTTCTTTAAGTAGATCCGAATGCGTTAAAATTTCTCATGTTAAATTGCTGGTTTTCTTAAAGTGAATGGAAAGGTTAAAAATTGCTAAATATTATTGTATTCTAAAAAACATTGCGAATAATTTTTTAAACTAAAAATGCATTAATTCATTCTACAATATCTGTTAGAGTCCAAATTAAAAAAATTTTTAAAAATCCATTCAAAAATATGGACAGGATTCAATTTAAGAGAACTCAATGTTTATATAGATATAATTTCGTATGGAGCTGGTGACTTTGGAGAAGAATTTAGAAAAATTGTTCGGATCCACTTAGTGTTCTGAGAGATAGGCATACATTTACCACACATCCTATATTTATTATGGTAAAACTAATACAATGTTCAATGATATGATATGATATAAATCTTTGTTTATATAAAATTATTAAACTTACTTGCCCATGCACTAGTCGCTGTATCTTGCTCTGAGACTACAAGTGACGTAACGGACGTATGACTCGCTGACATACCAACGATCATTATTACGGACATGATTATTGTTACTCTTATTTTAAACAAAACCTTAAATATATCTTTTCTCGGAGGAAGTTTGGCTTTTTGATCTTGGGGCATTGTTTGTATACAGTGTCTAAAAAAAATTATTTATATTACGTGTATGATAACAGTGTAAAATGAAATGATTAAATATGAAGTAGAGTAGGAACAAGGTAAGACTACAAGAGTATAAACATAATGTGAAACACCCTTATAGATCAGGAAAGTAAAACTCACAGTCTTCTCTACATAGTAGGTATAGTCACCCTATTAAGAGAAGGAAACATTTTTAACAGGTGAACATGTTTCGGGGCCAGTTAGCCTCATCATCAGCACCAATAAGCTACACATAATTTTGACGTAAAGAACCAAGTATATAAGATATTTAAATGATCCAGACTTACCCCAAAATGGAGCGGTTTAGAAGTCTTTTAAATTGTGTTAAAAAAAATTTTAATAAAGAAATTAAAAATTAAATAAAGAAAACGGATTTTAATTTTTTCTTCTATATTTAAAAACGTTTTTTTAAAGAAAATATTATTAAAGTAAACAACTTTAATCTTTAATATTCCCTTTTAAATATCTTATGTACTTGATTCTTTCCGTCAAAAATGTGTGTAGCTTAATGATTCTGATGATGAGGCTAACTTAACCCGAAACATGTTTACCTGTTAAAAATTTTCCCTGTCGTTCATAGGGTGATTAAACTATGTGGAGAAGACTACGAGTTTTACTTTCCTGTAACTCACTAGCTCCACTTTAATAAAATGGACTTCTTTCATAAGATACCTAAATGTTTTACTTAGTTCAGCAAAAATTATTTTTTTTGCTAAAAAGTTTTGTACAACATCAGCGCCGTTCTTATAGCCGCTTGTGGCCGCCACGCACAGCATTCATTCATTTAAATACTGGGTATTTATTTTTTTTATTTACTCAAGACCATCATCAGGTCTTAACCTAGTCAGATAAAGTTTTGAAAGCAATGCTTAAAAAGTTTTTGGTAGTACATAATTTATGTTGGAATGGAATTTTTGTTTCATCATAAATTATGTACTACCAAAAACTTTTCATTGCTTTTAAAACTCTATTTGACTAGGTTAAGCCCTTTGGACGGCTTTGAGTAAATAAGGCCGAAAGCGCTTGGCGTCATTGTTATTAAATATATACACTGAATTACAACGTTTTTTTCTTTTTTTGGTCTTTATTACCTTTAGAAATAATCATCTATTGTCTTCTACTGCTGGAAATGTCATAATTATTGATGATTTTCGTTTTAAACAAAAAGTAATAAAGGACCTTAAAAATGCATTCTTTTATTTTTTGCAAAATAACGTTTAGGCCGTAAGAGATAATGAAAAGCTTCAAAAAAGTGAAAAGTTGAAGAACAAAATAATAAATTACATTGCATTCTCAAACTTAGTCAGTGACGTAGTAATAAAAGAATGGGGGGGACTAAAGTGGTCATAACCAGAAAAAAAGCGAGGACTAGAATGTTGTTAATATTAATAACGTTGTTTCATAAATACTGGTAAAAGTATTAATGGTTTTCCAATTTTGAATTAACAATTTCTAACAATTTAAAAAACCAAACTTGAGATGGTTTTGAAAAAACGAAACGTTGGATTAAAAATCTAATTACACAACTTGTAGAAAAGAAAAATGGTAATGAGAATGTAAACTTTATTTTAACTATCTCTTTAAATAGAGTCAGAAAAAAATAAAAACGCCGCGCCCGAGAGCATTAGACGAGCCCCTCCCATTGTAACCAAATTATATTTGCAGCTATTATTATAATACAAATTGTCATCTGGCAGATTTTTTAAGACAGACATATTTTCTGCACATACAGATCAGCCGAGTTTAATAAAACATCGAGTGTAGTAATATGAATTTACAACAAGAATATTGTACAAAATTTTATCTACTTTCATCTATGAATAAAAATATTTGGCAAAAGGCATTTTTAAAAATAAAAATGCACCTGCTATTAAGTTTACTAATCAAGTTTTTTATGTTACCTTTCGCATAGTTATTGTTTCGCATGGTTACTGTCGAAACTTTGTCAAACAAATTCAAAAATATAAAAAGCGTTTTTCAAAATGAGCGATTCTGATGGAAGTTTACCCTCTGATATAGAAGCAGCGGCAAACGAAGCGATCTCAAGTTTAGTTCCGACAAAATCCAAGGCGCGGTATGAGTTGGAGTATCAGAAGTTTGAAGATTGGTGCAAAGCTAACAAAATAAAGGAGGTGTGTGAGAAAATCCTTTTGGGTTATTTTTCCGTAAAACAACGCTCCCAGAAACCACCTATACTATGGACTCACTACTCAATGTTGAGAACTATGATTTCAGTCAAGAAAAATCAAGATATAAGCAGATTTTCTCAACTAATCGCATTTTTTAAAAGAAGTTCAGAGGGTTACAAGGCCAAAAAGTCCAAAGTTTTCACAAGCGAAGACGTATGTAAGTTTCTTAGTAGGTACTGCAGTTGATGAAACATATTTACTTATGAAGGTTGTTATGATAATCGGCATTTTTGGGGCTTGTCGGCGCGAAGAACTAGTTAAGTTAATGTTGGATCATATTGAACACAATGATTTGTATATAAAAATTGTGATTCCATTCTCGAAAACCAAAATTATGCGAGAATTTGTTATAACAGAAGGAAATGTGACAGGTGTCAATTGTTTAAATATTTTTCGAAAGTATAAAGTAACTTCGTCCACTTAATGCAACTCACAGGCGGTTTTTTGTATTCTATGGAAAAGGAAAATGCACCTCCCAGCCTGTCGGAATTAATAGTTTTGGAAGTATACCAAAAAAGATTGTAACAAAACTTGGATTGAATAATCCCGAAGGATACAGTGGACATTGTTTTAGGAGGTCCTCAGCCACCATTTTAGTTGATGGTGGTGCAGATATGCAGATGTTAAAGCGTCATGAGGGCTGGAAATCCTCTTCTACGGCACAAGGCTACGTTTAGAAATCTTTAGAAAATAAGAAACAAATAACAAAGAAGATCATAGGGTCAGACACGGAAATTCGAACGTAAATGGCTCCATCACATCCACTTCTGGTATACAAATTTCTAACTGTAAAAAGTGTATTATTAATGTTTATAATAAACCTTAAGTGTTATATATTAATTAATAATTGGTAATTAATTTTATAATTATTAATAATAAATCATTCTTCTAAAAAGTGTGGTTTTATTTAACAGCAAACTTTTAATAAAACCGGATTTTTTCCATTACAGCACTAGTGCTGTACAAAACGATTTACAGAACTGTAAAATTCATATTACTAAATGAAAATAGATAAAATAATTTATAATAAAATAATATCACTAAATTATTTTTTGAACAACTTACT
The DNA here is from genome assembly GCA_935413205.1 of Polydrusus cervinus. Lineage (NCBI taxonomy): Eukaryota > Metazoa > Arthropoda > Insecta > Coleoptera > Curculionidae > Polydrusus > Polydrusus cervinus. The sequence continues at coordinate 54,942,803 of OW284514.1, forward strand.
GGAAAAATTCATTCTTTGATATCATTATAGTCAATATGGTTGTAATGGTAACTACTGCACTACCAAAAATAAAATACATGAGGGTGGAGTCCGTTACGTCATCAAAAGCTGCAACACTAACAATATTTAAAGCATCACCAATAATTCCAGCTACTCCTTCACCAATCATACTTGTCTTCATGTAACTATGAGGAAACCTGGGGTAAAGTAATGAACAGGCAACTACATTGATTATATTGCCTCCTAGAAACAAAAATCTTAAATTAATTTTTTTATCTTAACCCGCTGGAATTTTTTTTATGGGGCTAAGTCAAAAACTTAGTTTAAAAGTTAACTTACCAGTTAATACACCCCAACTGACCATAATAAATACAAAAAATGCAGTTTGATCTAAAAAAAATGTTTGTTAACAATATGTCCAGTTCCTAAAAAAGACTGATGGGGGGAGGGGGGAAGGATTTCTCGGGCCATGCGTGTGTAGCCCTAATCATCGAGAATCCAATTAGGTGAGTCTAGCCGGTATCTCTTACTGTATATTATATTTTTAGGGGATAGAAAGAAAGGGAGTAAACTTTAAAAGTGCATCTTCCTTTGGCAACTGCTAGCGAAAATATATAAAAATTGTTAGACAAATTCTTTACTTATAAGAACTCAAGATATATTTCGACGTTTTTAGAAATATCACCTGAAGATTAACCTTTACATTCGACTACCATTATTTTGGCAGTTCTTGGATTTAGAGAAATTGTAGATAATTTCCTTATTTAACCGGCGACTTCGTTGAGAAAAGTAATACCGTAAATGGCTTCAACTATGAGGAGGGACACTCTATTTATTCTCATAAAGAATACGGCATTATACAATAACTGATTTTCGTGGTCACCCCGTATATTTTTATTACAATTGGTAATGTATACTTACAATTATCGGTATTAATTTTAACAAAGACCGTTATCAGGTAATATATCAAAACTTCAACAATTAGAGTGATATTCACCCTGTGCATGATCTTGAATCTGGGTCCGTAGACCACATTCCAGACTCCAAGCAATAACATTGGTGTAGTATTTACAATCATTTGAATTGAGGCGAAATGTGTCTGCAAGGTAGTCCTATTACCAGTCGACATGGTTGGGTCAGAGAGATTTCGAAATTTATACATCCAGAACTAAAATATATAAATCAATCAGCAAGACGTTGCACGTAGCGACATGTAGTATCGATGCTGGAGATTTTCAAATCATATTAGAACCCTGGCAAACAAACTGTAAAATATTAGGCGGAAATTACCTGTAAAGACACATGTCACAATAATTAGAGAATAGTAAAACCCGAATCGCTTATTGGAAACCAAAACCAATGATTCATTGGCCATTCATTCAATAATAATTATTGATTTTGGTCACAAATTGATAAAGTCATTACAATTGGCTAGATGTACAGGGACATTATTTTAAGTGTCTCACCCGATTGGCGACTTTGCTATCGACCACAATAAAAAACAGCTTTTGGTGAAGAAGCCAGATTTGATGAATGACAGATATGACGCCATATTGGATTTTCTTAAATGGCAACCCTACCTTATAGTAAGCCAGCTGCATTCGCCTATTTGTTCCAACATTAAAAATGTATAATTGTCAATATTTATTTTCAGCCGTTCCGGAGATACGAGGCTTCGAAGTTGATGATTTTGTTATCATCGAACTAACAGAAGCTTTGAGATTGGAAACTCAATTTTTTCTGAAGATACGTAATTTCTTATGGCGGAGCCACCCATGCTACTGTCATATATGTCAGATGTCAGAAAATGACAGTTACAACGCCATTTTGAATTTTTTTAAATGGCAACCCACATTTAAAACTATATCAATATAATGCATTTCGTGGTTCGATTTCAAAAATATATAGTTGTCGATATTTATTTCCAACACTTACCGAACTATTTTTTAATGGGGTGAGATACTTAAAACACATAATCGTACGATGCCGGTTTTGATACGGTCGTATTTCGATAAGGGTTGGAAATAAATATCGACAACTATATATTTTTGAAATCGCACCACGAAATGCATTACATTGATGTAGTTATAAATGTGGGTTGCCATTTAAAAAAATTCAAAATGGCGTCGTAACTGTCATTTTCTGACATCTGACATATAATATGACAGTAGCATGGGTGGCTCCGCCATAAGAAATTATTGAGTTTCTAATCTCAAAGCTTCTGTTAATTCGATGATAACAAGATCACCAACTTCGAAGCCTCGTATCTCCGGAACGGCTGAAAATAAATATTGACAATTATACATTTTTAATGTTGAAACAAATAGGCTAATGCAGCTGGCTTACTATAAGGTAGGGTTGCCATTTAAGAAAATCCAATATGGCGTCGTATCTGTCAAATTTGTAAACATAGATTTTTTTTGACATCAAATTTGGCTTCTTTACTAAAAGCTGTTAGGGAATACATAATTGTTTTTTTATTGTGGTCGATAGCAAAGTCGCCAATCGGGTGAGACACTTAAAATAATGTCCCTGTACGTCACAGCTTCTGACGCCATTTTTGATTCGAGTCATGTCGTTAATTAAATCATATATATTTTTATTTATAATAAGCCTCAAAAAGAGCATTTCTTCTTTTGATGAATAATGAGACATATTCACTGAATAATATGTTACAACCAGTGGCGTATATTTAGGGGGAGGGCTACCGGGCTCCCCCCCTTTCCCCCAAACTAAAATTCTGGCTACGCCACTGTACAGGTCACCCAAAAATTTCCCTTGTCTGCAAGTTATTTTAAGAAGTTCTGGTATACTTACATTCATTGCTGCAGTGAGAAACGACATTGGTAAAAAGTGAACAATTCCCAAAAGAAAGAATACCATGTGACATAAAAAGTATTTATCTTTTGGAATTCTCAATGGGGGAACCTTTTCGCCATGTTCTTTGTAATCTTTTTCGAGGATCTCTAAAAATATTAACAATTTGTTAAGGTTATGTGAAAAATATTTAAGATGGCCTGGGTGACCCATTTGTCTGACTAAGAATATTGACCATTTTCACATGACGTCACAAGGCAGTCGCCATTTTGCCTGGAGGGCAAACAAACCCAAACTAGGTTAGGCGAAGTGCTGTGTTTTTAAGTATTTTCGCGGTTATTTAAGTGGTTTTATGTGCTATTTTCTTTAAATCATAAACTTAAATACTTTAGTAATGCCATAATGTACAGTAGTTAATTGTGGGATGAGAGGAAATAGAGACAATGTAAGGTTTTTCAGAATACCTGCTGCTTTGAAAAATGCGGTTGATCAAAAGTATCTATCTAGACACAGGCAAGAGATATAGATAAAAGCAATTATAAGGGGACCATCAAGTGACTCTCAACAGCAAGTGTTTGAAGATGAAGAAATTCCAGGTACGAGCAGAAATATACCAATGACTATGCTGTCAAACATGGTGAACGATAATATTTTTATTGACAAAATTATTGTTGTGCCTTAATAAATTTGTGCCCTTCACGATTCCATAAGTTAATTTTTTTATCATTTTTAATATTCATAATATATAAATAAATAACTTAGGAATAAATTGTAGGTAAACTTTTGTGATATATCTAATAGTTTTATTATGTAGATGGCTCGTGTAATCTATGTATGTTTTGAATTTGTAATTGGCTGAATCCGTTAATATATTATCATTATTAATCTTTAATAAAACTTTGATACCAAATTTACTGATGTGTTTTATTTCATAAAAATCTATCTCCTGTACATTTGTTTAATTTACAAAATATATAATTCAGCATTCCTACTTTAAAGTATGCAAGGTTGCAAAAAAATCAACATTAAGATCCGGTTGTAAAATTACGGCTTAAACTGGTTCAGCATTGAACCAAGCAAAGCTTAAGCCATAATTGTACAATTTTTCCTAAGTAAAATAAACAATATTTAAAACAAATTGGTGTATACCTTTTAACAATATTATCAATCATTAATAAACTTTTTTTGCCACTTGGTCCAAACGGCTAATGACCGAAGTCTTCCTACCATATAGGTACAAATAAAAAAGTATGTAATAATATTATACTACAAATGTCACTACTTACATTTAGAAGCATGTTTATATAATCATTTACACATAAATATTGAACAATAATAATCATGTGCAAACAAAGATGTTTCTTACAAATACATAAATGTGCACTTGGGGCAATACCACAATCATTCAGGAATTTCTGTAATATAAACACATGAAAAGTGATACCAGGCAATGTCACATTCTTCATTATCACACTTTATCATGGGGCTACTGTCATCTACCTTTTCACACACACACCACAAAGAGACCTTTGTTGTTCCGGCTTTTTGTGTAAAATATTTTCCCAGTAGTTTAGGTTTGATAATATATTTAAAAAAGTCCAATGCTTTTGTTAAGTTTACAGTAATAAAATGTTCATCATACAAAATCCTTTCAACGAACAAATTTTGTTTTGACCATAGCACAGTCACAATATTTTGTTTCGATTGTAAACATTTGGCACTGAATTTGGTGGAAATACATGTGGTTTTTATTAAGTTTGTATTTACCATTTTCCACCAACAAACATGAAGTTCCTTTTGCAGCAAATTTTTCCAAATCCATGAAGCATAGAGAATATGGACGTTTCACTTCTTTCATTTTTCTTCATTTGTTGTCCAGTATAAAAACTGTGTTAGGATTAAATAATTTACCTTGTCAATCATAGTTATGTCAGGCAGGGAATGTAAATACACTTAAGGCTTTCAAAAGGTATGGATCTTTGTCATTGATGATTTTTAATTGTATATTGTCTTTCACACTTTGAGATAAATGTTCATAATAAGCACTTCTCTCCATTGCTAAAAGTCTTTTCAATTTGTTTTTACTCGGGTTAAAACACTTATTTCCACTATAATAGGTATACACAGATTAAGAATAAAATCATTTTATCACAACAAATCAGCTAAAGCGTCGTTTTAAACCACTTTTTAAACTAGTAAACTCAAATCTCAACTGATTTGCATTGCTTTTGCATGTAACCTTAATACGGTGTTTGCCCTCCAGACAAAATGGCCGACATGTCAAAGTCAGCTGTTTGAAAATGATCAATACCGTCTCTGCTATCAAAGATATCAAAAACAAGTTTTTATAAAAGTTGTAATGTATAAAAAAATATGTTTTCTAAAATTAGTTTTAAACATACAGGATGGTCAAGAAAAGTAGGACAATAAAAAGATAAAGAATTTTAAATGAAACACCCTATATATGGTAGCATATTTTGTTTCCTTACAAAATTGTCCATATGAGGCCATATTTGCATCAGTTTGCGCTTGTAAAGTATTAAAGTATTTTTCGCTATAATATAAAAAGTTCCTATCAACTCTTTATATTGCTTAAAACATTCATTGATAAATAGGTTCACAGGAACTACGTTTGAATTAAAGTTAACTTGTAATCTATAACAATTAAAAAATATTTTTAGCATAAATTGTAACATGACCAATCATCGATCTTCTCTTAGTCTTAGGGGCTTAGTGGGTAAAGTGGCTAGGGCGAGTAAGTAAAAAAAAATGTTTTAATGTTTTCTTTGTTACAGGTTCAGACAACTAGGTACTCCTGTACTGAAGGAATTGTTGGCTTAAATAATTGTAAAAAGCCTATACACTTAGACGTATAATCGTGGCGTTAGTAAACTCCCTTAAAGGCATCTGTTACATTTTTACATGTATTAGATTTATGTCTTTTGTATTCTAGGCATAGTTATTTGTACACAAAGAACTTATTGTGGAAAATATATAAGTAAAAATATAACTTCTTGGAAAGAAAAGTTAGCATTAAGCGGATAAAGTGGTACCGTATCTTTTGCAATAAAATACACAGAGACGCCAAAATAATGGGTTTCCTGGGGCACAGGTAGATTATGACAGTTGTTTCGTCCTTGTTAACAGGAACAGCGAAAATACATTTTCAAGATTTATATACGAAAGAAATAATAAGTGATGAAAACACCAGTATCGCCATCTGTAAGAATCGACTTCAATGCAGAAAACAAAGCCACCAGAATCATAGACTAAAAACAACCAAGATATGGTTAGACCACACTTCTAGTATAGAGGACGACATTTTGCGGTTCACTATAAATAAATCTTGAAAACGCATTTTCGCTGTTTCTTGAGTTGCTTACCTACGGGTTTTGGCTTTCTGATAAGTACTTCTATGGACAAAACAGCTGTCATTGTCTACCTATGCCCCAGGGAACCCTTTATTTTGGTGTATTTTCTTTCTATTTACGAAAAGTAAACTTCTACTTCTTTATAACTTACTAATTTTTTTCTGGATATTGAAATAACTTTTTCTTTCTTTTCTCTTTCATTAAATGTTACAAATTATACTAAGTATGGTTTGAAACAATTTTTATATGTATATAGCCAGCTCATGGGCGTAGCCAAGGTGGGGCAGGGTGGGGCGCTCGCCCCCCCCCCCTGGATCAAGGGAAAAAATAAAAAAAAACAAAAAATAAATTAAAATACCTAAAATTAAAAAAATAACATTTCAACATTCGTGCGTGCCACGACACATCATCTTTAGTTCCAGTGAATTGAGCGAGCGCTCAACTACCTACCTACTACCAAAAATCTTAAGTATTTTGTCCTGTAAGTGCAACTTATATTAAAAAAATCACAAACATTATAAAAAAACACCGTGAAAATGCCGATGTTGAAAGTCAAAGTGTTGTAGCAGAGGCTGAAACAATCAAACAATCAAAACATCGTGCAAATCCTCCAGCAGTCTCCTAACAAGTTTTGGAGAGGATCACTAATCATTCCGTATAAAGATTCATTAATAATGTCTCTAGAACAGCGTTTTTCTGAGGAGAACTTACCCGCATACTCATTGCTTACGTTGCACTCTCACGTAATGCTTGATATGACATATGAGGATTTAAAAAAAAACTGAAAGTTTTTGTAGTATACAAGCTGAATTTTGGTACAACCAATGGAAAGAGAAAAATGCGTCAAGGGCCGAACTAAAAGAAATAGAACTAGCCCTACTAGTTCAAGAAACACAATTGTTTTACCCAGCTATAAAACAGGCGCTTCTAATTTCCCTTGCACAGCCCTGCACAACGGGCACTATCTAAAGATCTTTTAACACTTTGTGCACTTGCCTACCTCCTCTAAAAAAATTATCATATTTTTAGCGTCGCAAAATTTGGCGGCTTTCCGGAGTCACGATTAAAAAACCGAAACACTTAATCACAGTAATTATTACAAGGAGTCACTTTGTTTGGCAAGTTTGACTCAAATTGCGGCGCTTTTCCACCTTGATACTTATTTTTGCCCCCACCCTGGAGAAAATTCTGGCTACGCCCATGAGCCAGCTTCTAGTATAATCTGCATAAATCTAATATATAATTTAACATATTAATGTATTTGTATTCAGTAATAGTTAAGCATAATATTTTTTTCTTTCTTAAATGGCAAGATTCCATACCTGTACATATACAAATACGTTCCAGTCACGTAAATCTACTTTCTAAATTTATTTTGCAAAACAACCTTTTTTATTTGTTTATTTCTATATTCATTCAACCTTGTACGATCTCTGCGACTGCAATGTTATGTGGAAAATAGTATAAAATGGTAAGGGCAAGTAGGTACAATAAATAGTATATTATTTTTTTACCGTTCTTGTACTCCGCTCATCTAGCGTAAGACATACTCAATTTCGCATATTAACTTTTTTTTTACGGTTTGCCGACTACGAAGGCCATCTTGAACCGGTCATCGATCACAAATGTGATCTACCGACTGGGGAGTGTGAAACGGCACCTTCATCCTACGAGATATCCGATCTCATCCGGCCTGTCCGGCGTGAATAGGATGGCTAGGTGTCGATTCATTTTACACTCTTCCCTGAGGCAAGAGCACGCCGTGTTCTCAAGCGGTTACCCGCCCAAGTACTAACCGCGCTCGACACAGCTTAACTTCGGTGATCTGCGGGAACCGGTGCTTAATATGTCGACAGGCCCTTGTCTTATAATTTATGTAAAAAATGTAAACATAGTATAAGTGAAATAATTAGTTTGAGAAAAATTTAGACAATTTAATGTACAGTTAAGGTCGAGACACAATTAAAAAAATAAGCAATATAAAATAAGAAACAGGTAATAGAAAATAAAAAATATAATATACTTTATATTCTGTTACTTGTTGCTTAAAACTGAATTGTGTTTTGATTGATTTGTTTCTACGTATCAAAACTTTTGTTATCACCTAATCCTTATTTTTAAATTGTGTCGTGGCCTTTACAAAACCATTAGAGAAGATTTGCCGTATTAATAATTTTAAATAATAAATTTTTAATAAATAAATTAAACTTAATTAATAAAATAAATTTTCAACTTCTGGCAGTGTTTGTTTAACCAACCAAAGCCTATAGATATTGCATCTACATTCATTTTAATTATGAAGACCAAAACAGACCCTTACAATTGTCTTCTTTTAATTTTCGTATAAAAAGAATAAAAATGCCTAATAATGACGCATTACCCTACGGGCCCCTGCCAATCGACGTTATTAAATCAATGTTTACCAAACGGCTACTTAATACAAAATACTTTAGATAAGATTATTACTACTCAATTAAATCTCTCCTAAGTGTTACATATTGTTATTTCTATTATAATGCACATTAGCAAATACTATAACAAAGAAATTTTTCCAAAAACGAATTTCAAACAAGGTCGTTTAAAAAATACCAATCGGATTATCGCATTTATGACAAGCATTAATTCAGTTATTCGCATTGTCGCTGAATTTTTTAGCTGTACAAAGAGATTAATCGAAAAAAAATTTAAGTCCAAAATTGTTATTTCAAAATTTTTACAATTTTTTACATTTTCTAATCATTGTGTGAAAATAAAGTATTTGAGATGCCCCATCTGACCGTTTAAACCGGAAGTACATATGTAAAAGGGGGGGGGGGGGGGAGGTCGGTTGTACGCCGTTTTTCAATGAAATGAAAGGTATTTTTTGTATTCCGCGTAATTTATTCTCTATTGCCTAGCGCTTTCGGCCTATTTGAAGGCCATCATCAGGGCTTAGGTTCTACAAGAAGAACATATAAAGGTAAAAAGAACATATAAAGGTAAAAACATTACTTATGGGACAAAGTATTGATAATATTAGAATAAAACATTTCCTTAAAAAGGTTTCTTTAAATGATAAAGCTGAGAATACTCACTTGTCAAATTTGTCCAGGAAGCAAGAAGCATTTTCAGAATGAAAGGAAAATTTCTAAACAAATTTTCCAATGTGTTGGTTTCGGTTTTTAGCAACGAATGCCTGGATGACATTTGACAGGGTGATGTAAAGTGGTAGGGAGAATCTCAGCCTTAGACAAATTATGATTGTGAGGACGACAGACAAAGACAAGAATATTACGGGTTACATTAAATAAATACGAATATTACGAGTTAAGTTACATAAAATAAAACAAAGACTTCACGTGACTAATTAATTAATCATTGTCGATAACTCATCAATTCATCTGGATGAATCGACAATGATTAATTAATTAGTCACGTGAAGTCTTTGTTTTATTTTATGTAACTTAACTCGTAATATTCGTATTTATTTAATGTAACCCGTAATATTCTTGTCTTTGTCTGTCGTCCTCACAATCATAATTTGTCTAAGGCTGAGATTCTCCCTACCACTTTACATCACGCTGTCAAATGTCATCCAGGCATTCGTTGCTAAAAACCGAAACCAACACATTGGAAAATTTGTTTAGAAATTTTCCTTTCATTCTGAAAATGCTTCTTGCTTCCTGGACAAATTTGACGAGTGAGTATTCTCAGCTTTATCATTTAGAGAAACCTTTTTAAGGAAATGTTTTATTCTAATATTATCAATACTTTGTCCCATAAGTAATGTTTTTACCTTTATATGTTCTTTTTACCTTTATATGTTCTTCTTGTAGAACCTTAGCCCTGATGATGGCCTTCAAATAGGCCGAAAGCGCTAGGCAATAGAGAATAAATTACGCTGAATACAAAAAATACCTTTCATTTCACGGAAGTACATATGTTGGAGTTTCCCAATTCGAACTATTCAGTAAAAAAAATTCCTACCAGCAATGGATTACAGCGAAAATCGCATATTTTTTGACTCTGACGTTTAATAGCTATTTTTCGGTACACCCTGTATAATTGAAATGTTTTTTTTTGCTGGGGTTGGCGGAAGAGCCAGTATACTTAGACCTATATGAGGCCCATTTTATCCCCTATCGTCTGGGTAATGTCAGCCAGACGGGACCTACAGCTTAACGTGGAATCCGAACCACGTGTATGCATTGCCCCCCCCCCCCCTCATGCCAGTAACTCAACCTCTGAGCCACTACCACGGTGAAATGTGTGCTAAATTTGTCCTAGTTGTACTCATCGATAAAGCCTAATAATTCAAATTAATTTGCATTTTACCATTTTCAAAAAAAATAGAGAAGTGTCATAATGTTGCAATATCGCAGATTCCAGCACGACGACGACAACAATCCTCACACACATTTCCAAGAATGAAGATATATAAATATGAAGACATATACATATCGCGCGAAAGGAGCGATATGTAATAAATTGTTGATGATATTAACAAAAAGTAAGCATGTAAAGTTTTTTTTTAAGACCGACCAGAAAATATACACTTTCTGGACAATTTTTCGTCCAGAAAATAACGTTTTGCCGGTCTCGGGACCGGAAAATTGACGTAAGGGACCGGAAAAATCCTTTGCAAGTCCCTTACGTCAATTTTCCAATCGCTCTTTGATAATGGAATCTACTTTGATTTCGTTACTAAGGTAACAAAATTTCGAATGTATTGTTAAGTCGTTCGTTTGATGAATTTGTTGTTTATGTCAAACTTGTTTCGCGAGTGCGCAAATTTAAAAATATTATGAATTCAGATTTTGAGTTATCGGACATGGAAAATGAGATTCCAGAAGAAATTTTGGAAGCAGCAAGGAAAGCGACTTATGATATATTGCCAGTAAAATCAAAAGCCCGTTAAAAAAAATGAAATAAAATATAAAGAATTAAAAAATGTATTATATAAAAGTGTCGGTCTTAAAAAAAATATTGTACGTCACGCAACCGGAAATTTGTGTTTTTCAGGTCTCCCCAAGATGCCAAATGCTTGTCTCGACCTGGAAAACACTTTTTTCCGGTCTTGTAACGTAAATTACTATTGTACAGATGTTCTGATAAAGTAATAAAGTGATACAAAAATTCCAGTAGGATTGATATTAAAAATGTGTATTAGGTAAATTGATATCATTTTATAAATGTTTTTTACATTCCAGGTTGAAATGACGCAACGTAGGTACATCAGTCAAGTGCGAAACACTCGTTTTGCGCATATAAAATAATATTTTTTTACAAATATTTAAAATTGCTTGCCCCTAGAAAGAAAGATTACAAAAGTTGCTAAAGTATTTTTAAAGCTAGTTGAAGTCCATACAAATAACGAAATACAGTAGAACTTCGATTATCCATGCTCCACGGGACTGGACCAGGCACGGAAAATCCGAACATTTATTTCTTGTATACATCAGTGGCGGCTCGCGGTTTTAAAAAATGGTGAAGAGCAAGATATAGTGCGGGTGCTTAAACAAACATTAACTAAAAACCCGTGTAACAAAACGTCTCTCTTATCCTCGTCTGTCCAACGACTAAATGGAGTTTCCAATTCCAACAAATTACAAATTATGTCTTTAATTGGGTTATTTTTAAAACACACAACTAAGTAGGTACGTACACTACTGAATTAACTGAAAAATAAAAACAAAACTTTTTAATCACGTAAAAACGATATCTATAACGGTAAGTTTCGTGAAGCCCCTAAATAAATACCTTAAGGTTAGGCGAACCAATGCTTAAACAATGGTGCATACGACTGATCTATTTTTAAATTGCCCTTCGCATAATGCAAATTGTTACATGCTGTTTGCGTGACTAACGTCACGTAACGATAGCAATAGTGAATATCAATGCCTTGTTAGGCGTTGGTTCTTCACTTGCTTTGAGCTAACGGCGGGGGCGCGCCAAAATGCACTAGTGATTATAATTATTGTCCTTCGGAGTTAATCTTTTCTCTTACAAAATATTAAATATTAGACCTCTTTGAGTAAAAATGTACGAATTTTTTAAATCAGAAATCTATTGTTTTTAGTTTAGCTCTAAATGTTCAGGACCGTAATGAAATGAAAAAGATAATTTGAAAAATGTGTTATTAGATGACAAAACGTAAAAATTTTCAAATTTTGTACATTGTATTAAATTTCTAAAGCTTATACATCTCTAAAACTGTATTTAAAATTCCAGGTCCGTATTTAAAAACATTGACTTGAGGTTGATAACTAAATAACGAAACGTCGAATTTGAAAACTAATAACGCCATCTTGTAGAACATAAAAAACGGCTATGAAAAGGTTTTTTTACCAAGTTAAAAATGAATGCGCAAAAAATTAAAAACCAGAATTGGAAATACTCCGTATCATAATGGGTATATCGCGTCAAAAAGACGCGGAAATTTGAACGTGCGACAAAAGGACGCGGACATTTGGACGCGAAACACAAGGACGCATACAACAAATGGACGCGGGGTCAATTAGGCGCATATATTTTTGCTTTTCAAAAAAAAAATATTGTCAATATATAATATAATAACAACAAGAAAAAAATGATGAAAGTAAATATATATATATTTATTAAAAAAGATACAATTAAATAGGGCTAACCTTATTTATTTCTTATTATATTATATTTGCAACTGAAAATTGTCGGCGATTCCACGCAAGTATTCCAAAAGTGGTCGATTAGCATAGTTTGAAACGATTACTTTTATTCTCTTTGCCGTGTCGTTATAAATTTTTTTAGAAGGTACCGTAGAACCGGCTATTTACTGCTCAACCTTTAGGCGATTTAAGCTTTCTTCCGTATAAGGATAGCTCTATTTAATTGTATCTTTTTTAATAAAAATTTTAAAATAAATATATATTTATTTTTATCATTTTCGTCCATTTGTTGTATGCGAGCTTTTGTTTCGCGTCCAAATGTCCGTTTCCTTTTGTCGCGCGTTCAAATTTCCGCGTCCTATTGTCGGTAATTCATCATAATGGGGGCCTGGCAAAGTTTTCGCACACGGGCCCGTGGCTACGTTGTTCCGCCACTGCCGAGGACCGAGGACCTCGAGGGGAGAAAAAAGGATAAACTAGTGCATACACGTGGTTCGGATTCCACGCTAAGCTGTAGGTCCCGTCTGGCTGACATTACCTAGACGATGTGGGATACAATGGGCCTTATAGGTACTATAAGTATATTAGCTCTTCCGCCAACCCCAGCAACAACAATAAAAAAGGCATACTTTTCAAAACCAAAATTATGACACAAAGAGCAGGGCTGAACCCTAGAAGATGACGTTTCAACTCAAAAAATGTCGATCTTTTTCGTCTATTCATGCGTCACACTGTAGATCGTTGGAAAAGTATAATGAAAAAGCTGGAATGCAGAAGAATATAGGATATTTAAGAAAATCATTCAAATAATAGTTGTTTACGATATAAGTGTTGTAAAGAGTCATATTACAACACGAGATGTTAAAGTTGTCAAGCGAGGCGTCAGCCGAGTTTAATAAAACATCGAGTGTAGTAATATGAGTTTACAACAAGAATATTGTACAAAATTTTATCTACTTTCATCTATGAAAGAAAATATTTGGCAAAAGGCATTTTTTAAAATAAAAATGCACCTGTAAAAATGCACCTGTTATTAAGTTTACTAATCAAGTTTTTTATGTTACCTTTCGCATAGTTACTGTTTCGCATGGTTACTGTCGAAACTTTGTCAAACAAATTCAAAAATATAAAAAGCGTTTTTCAAAATGAGCGATTCTGATGGAAGTTTGCCCTCTGATATAAAAGCAACGGCAAACGAAGCGATCTCAAGTTTAGTTTCGACAAAATCCAAGGCGCGGTATGAGTTGGAGTATCAGAAGTTTGAAGATTGGTGCAAAGGTAACAAAATAAAGGAGGTGTCTGAGAAAATCCTTTTGGGTTATTTTTCCGTAAAGTAACGCTCCCAGAAACCATCTACACTATGAACTCACTACTCAATGTTGAGAACTATGATTTCAGTCAAGAAAAATCAAGATATAAGCAGATTTTCTCAACTAATCGAATTTTTGAAAAGAAGTTCAGAGGGTTACAAGGCCAAATAGGTCCAAAGTTTTCACAAAGGAAGACGTATGTAAGTTTCTTGGTACTGCAGATGATGAAACATATTTACTTATGAAGGTTGTTATGATAATCGGTATTTTTGGGGCTTGTCGGCGCGAAGAACTAGCTAAGTTAATGTTGGATTATATTGAACACAATGATTTGTATAATTGTTAATAATAAATCATTCTTCTAAAAAGTGTGCCCTAGTGCTGTAAAGGCATTTATTACAGCACTAGTGCTGTAATAGATGCCCTTATAAAACGATTTACAGAACTGTAAAATTCATATTACTAAATGAAAGTAGATAAATAATTTTTAGAATTTAATTTTGCTTTAAACTAGAGGCAGGTACCACGCGCTTTTTTTTTAATTTCCGTAATAAATTACTGGTAAAAAGGAAATTCTTTAGCTAACTTAAATATGTGTAGCGTTGTGAAATTGTATTGTTATAGTCAGTAATATTTCACCAATAAAAAAGTGGCATCTATGTGAGTATGGGAAAGTTATTTCCATGCATAAATGAATCTAGGAAAAAGATATAAGACAATAAAAATAGTTACTTAAGTTCACTGTATTGTAAAAAATATTTTTTAATTATTATTAACAGCAAACAGTAGTCGATGAGACATCACGACAAAATACTGTATCTGTGTTTAACAATGGCAATAAAATGTCTTTTTTATATACAAAATATTATAAAACCGAATTGAACGAGAATTAAGTGGCGCGGCGTCAGTGGAGATTTCTAAGATAATATCGGGGCATCATTTGTAATTTTAATGGAAAATAGGAAAAAATAGACATGAACGGCTGTAATATTTTCATATTCTGCATGGCGGATGATATAATTTAAACCCATTATGTAATTGAAACTTTAAAATAATTTCTCAATTTTTTTTTAATAAGGTATCATCCGCCAAACTAGAAGTCCTTGTGAACCCCTTAGTAAAATTTGTGTATTAAATAATCAAATTGACAAGCCAGAAAACGATGCCGCGTTTCACGCTGGTATGGAAGGCTCAGAACTTTCCGACACTTTCCAATATCTGTGGAGTCAAGATTTAAAGTTTTTAAAAATCCATTAATAAAGGACCAGGATTCAGGTCAAGAGAAGTTTTTGTTCTAATTTAGTATAAATATTTAAAAATAATTTCGCATGGAGTTGGTAACCCAAACTTTTTAAATTTGGACTCTACAGATATTGGAAAATGTAAAAAAGGTATTTTTATTTTAAAAAAAATATTCCCAATAATTTTTACAATACAATGAGGTTTATTAATTTTTTTAGGATTTTCCTTGGCATTAATCTTTTTCTCGTTTTTTTTTGCATTTCCTAACTTTCTCACAGCCAAATAGATACTACCTTTCCATTAGTGAAAACAGAAATTCAAAATCTTTTCTAGTTTTTTGTAATTCAGTTAAAAAAAACAATTTAACATGGAAAATTTTAGGGCTTTCGGGTCCAAATAAGAACTTTAAAATAACAAGTCATATTATTAACTTAGCTATGTTGTTTTTAAATAAGAACTTCGCTTTGTTGGTATTTGTGTAATAAGTCAAGTTAACAATAGCTAGATAGTTTATATAATATTTTTGACAATATAACTTTTTCCAAAAATTCGGCTATATAAAATTTTAAAAAACTATTTATCTATAAGATTTATTAAAATAATTTATTTAACTTCATTGTAATTTTGCAGATTTTGCAATAAGTTTTCCGAATTATATCTATAAAGTGATAATATGAAACATATTATAATAAAACAATAACAGGTATACATTTGAAACATGTAAAACC
This sequence comes from Polydrusus cervinus, assembly GCA_935413205.1. NCBI lineage: Eukaryota > Metazoa > Arthropoda > Insecta > Coleoptera > Curculionidae > Polydrusus > Polydrusus cervinus. Next base: position 54,958,894 of record OW284514.1, read on the forward strand.
TTAACAGATGCCCCAAATTAAATAATTTATAAATTCAAATATTATAAACAATAGATATTTGGTTAAAAGTTACTTTTTGGCAACTTTTTTTAAATAAAGCAAAATAATAATTTTTCACATAAATAAATACTAACCTGTCAATATATGCTCATCAACTATAGTCTGCATAATTGTGATTTTATTTTTCACTTTTTAAAAACCGACTAAGCTTTTTACCCTTGGATTGTAGAAAACCAAATTACATTCTTTACTGCTCAAGGGACTAATAAAATTACACTCGTTATTTCTATTTCTTCTTAGACAATAAATTTTTTATTTAGATTTAAACATTCATATGTAAAGCTCACTTCCCCACTATTAAGTCGCAAAAATTAATTAAGTATAATATCTTATAATCAGCATTGTAATTTAAAAAAAATTAAAACAATCATCTCATAGATAAGAGACAAATTTAAATATAATACCTTTAAAATTTTGAATAATCTGTAATAGTGCGGTAGCCAAATTACCTTTCAATAAACAGATTTTCAACAGCCCCCCAAAGACCGCGACGGTATTTCAATTTTACCTATTTATTCCCGGTAAATTAGGAGCATAAGTATTTTCTAAATTATTTTATCTACTTTCATTTAGTAATATGAATTTTACAGTTGTGTAAATCGTTTTGTAAGAGCATATATTACAGCACTAGTGCTGATATAGATGCCTTTACAGCACTAGTGCTGTAATGGAAAAAAAACGGGTTTGCTGTTAAATAAAACCACACTTTTTAGAAGAATGATTTATTATTAACAATTATAAAATTAATTACCAATTATTAATTAAAATAAAACACTTATGGTTTATTATAAACATTAATAATACACTTTTTACAGTTAGAAATTTGTATACCAGAAGTGAATGTGATGGAGCCCTTTATGTTCGAATTTCCAATCATTAAATCCGTGTCTGACCCCATGATGTTCTTTGCTATTTGTTTCTTATTTTCTAAAGAATTCTCAACGTATCCTTCTGCCGTAGAAGAGGATTTCCAGCCCCCATGACGCTTTAACATCTGCATATCTGCACCACCATCAACTAGAATGGTGGCTGAGGACCTCCTAAAACAATGTCCACTGTATCCTTCGGGATTATTCAATCTAAGTTTTGTTGCAATCTTTTTTGGTATACTTCCAAAACTATTAATTCCGACAGGCTAGGAGGTGCATTTTGCTTTTCCATAGAATATAAAAAACCGCCTGTGAGTTGCATTAAGAGGACGAAGTTTAGCATACTTTAAACAGTTGACACCTGTCACATCTGTTATAACAAATTCTCGCATAATTTTGATTTTCGAGAATGGAATCACAATTTTTATATACAAATCATTGTGTTCAATATGATTCAACATTAACTTAGCTAGTTCTTCGCGCCGACAGGCCCCAAAAATGCCGATTATCATAACAACCTTCATAAGTACATATGTTTCATCATCTGCAGTACTAAGAAACTTACATACGTTTTCCTTTGTGAAAACTTTGGGACTTTTTGGCCTTGTAACCCTCTGAACTTCTTTTCAAAAATGCGATTAGTTGAGAAAATCTGCTTATATCTTGAATTTTCTTGACTGAAATCATAGTTCTCAACATTGAGTAGTGAGTCCATAGTGTAGATGGTTTCTGGGAGCGTTGCTTTACGGAAAAATAACCCAAAAGGATTTTCTCAGACACCTCCTTTATTTTGTTAGCTTTGCACCAATCTTCAAACTTCTGATACTCCAACTCATACTGCGCCTTGGATTTTGTCGAACTAAACTTGAGATCGCTTCGTTTGCCGCTGCTTCTATATCAGAGGGTAAACTTTCATCAGAATCGCTCATTTTGAAAAAACGCTTTTTATATTTTTGAATTTGTTTGACAAAGTTTCGACAGTAATCATGCGAAACAGTAACTATGCGAAAAATAACATAAAAAACTTGATTAGTAAACTTAATAGCAGGTGCATTTTTATTTTTAAAAATGCCTTTTGCCAAATATTTTTATTCATAGATGAAAGTAGATAAAATTTTGTACAATATTCTTGTTGTAAATTCATATTACTACACTCGATGTTTTATTAAACTCGGCTGACGCCTCGTTTGACAACTTTAACATCGCGTGTTGTAATATGAATCTTATATCGTAAATAATTATTATATGAATTGAACAGTATGTAAACAGTTACAGAAAGGGCGAAACCAAGTATGAAATCATGACACACCCCCCCCCCCCCCCCCCCCCCCACTCCCCTGCAACAGATAAACACAATGAACAAAGTAAATTATTGTAGTGACTTACTTGCATGCGCGTGCATTATCTACATCCACACACAGACGTTGATGAACGCGAGTTAACAAACGCGTGTTGATGCACGCATACATTACACCGTGTCTGTGGTGAATATTTATTCACATTTGCCATTTCATTTTTTGTACAATATTTCCTTTTCGTTTCATTTTATTATCCAAAAAACGACCTTATGCCAGAGCTCTTTTAAACCCAAGTGCAACATTTGGGAATGGTGGTTAAAGGAACGGTACCAGACCATAAACAAATTTTTAATTGGGTACCTAATATTACAGGGTGTCCTAGATAAGAATGCACTCTACAGTGATCTTGTAAACCATAGAAGATACGGGGATGGTTAAATTTGAAAAAAGTTGCGACTTACTAAATTCTGCAACGTTGTGTTTTCAAATTTAAAAAACTCCGAATCCTTCCGAAGGTATTTGGGTGAAACCAATTTTTTTTCTGTCTCTATTTGAAGAGATATTTTAAAATAAAGTTTACATTCTCATTATCACTTTTTCTTCTCTGCAAGTTGCTCTAATTAGATTTTTAATTCAACATTTCGTTTTTCCAAAACTATCATCAACTTAGCTTTTTAAATGGCCGCAAAATTTTATTTTAATATTTTTAAATTTCCCTTCTCTTTTATTTAACGCCGTATCACACCTAGATATAATAACACTTTTCGGATTCAAAAACCCATCATCAATAGGAATATGGATGCAATAAAACAAGGTCTACCTATCAACCTATCAAGGTAAAATTATTTTTCAAAATATTATATTTTGTAGGTGATGAACATTTTTTGAGTGGGCATTCTTTGCTCCCTTTGGAACGGACCTTATTTTTTCTTTTACTTTTAAGTTCTTTTTACAAGAATAACGCACGCCATTGCCACCAAACACATTTCTTCTGACATTATTTCCAACAAATAAAATAGTGGAATTTAGTGTCCGTTAAAATATATAAAGAAAAGAAGCTTAGCGGACAGAGTAGTGCGTCTATCTTTTGCATTAAAGTACACAGGGACGCTAAAGGTAATGGGTTCCCTGAGACACAGGTAGACAATGACGGGCTGTTTCGTTCTTGTTAGAACTCATCAGGAAGTCATAACCTTTAAGCAACTCCCAATACAGCGAGACTGTTCTTTTCAAGGCGTTTTTAAGAAATAAATACTAGATGAGAACCCAGTAACGCCATCAGTAGGAATCAACTCAATGCAAAAGATAGCCATCTAACGTGAAAACGTAGAAAGAATAAATCTAAATTAATCAAGCAAGGAACTTCACCAGTATAGGAATCATTTCTCGCTTCTCTAATACCATCTCCACGGTTTTGTGGATTTATATCCAGATCGCGCTGCAGTCGCCCACCGGTTTGCAGCACTATTTCGTAAATGCCGTATGTAAGTTAAATAATTATTTCTACATTTTCACGTTAGATGGCTATCTTTTGCATTGAGTTGATTCCTACTGATGGCGTTACTGGGGTTTCATCGCGTTTTTATTTCTTAAAAATGCCTTGAAAGAACAGTCTCGCTGTTTTGGGAGTTGCTTACAGGTTATGACTTTCTGATGAGTTCTAACAAGATCGAAACAGCCTGTCATTGTCTACCTGTGCCCCAGGGAACCCATTACCTTTGGCGCCCCTGTGCAAAAGATAGACGCACTACTCTTTCCGCTTGCCGCTAAGCTTCTTTTCTTTATAAATTATTTCCAACGACTTGTATGACCGTGTGTCATTGTCCATACAAAACTGTTATGTTGTCTTAGAACATATCTCACCGTGTATGTCCAAATTAAGTTCACGTTGATGTGCGATGTACATGAATGCGCGCTGATGTATTAACACATGAACGCCCGTGTTTATGTCACAGCCTACTATACAGTTAAGACAGATGAAAATTAGATAAGGTTACGGAGATTCAAAATAAAATAGTTTCAAATAGGATGAATTTGCACGTATTTTTATTGATGATGGGTTTTTGAATCCGAAAAGTGTTACTAATACTAGGTGTGATACGTCAATGAATTATAAAGAAGGAGAGGGGCATTTAAAAATATTAAAACAAAATTTTCTGATGCGACTCATTTCATACCATAATTCCTTCGTTTTTATTCCTCAGTGCGCAAATTTACTTTTGTTGGTATAAGTATTCATTTTGCTGCTGGACTATAACTTTAAGATACAGTGACTATAGCTTTTTAGAGTATCCAATCAATACTGAGTTACATATCATGGTTTTGTCGCAAAATTAAGGATATTTATGCACTTAGGAAGTTTAAACTAATTGCAAGATAATTCAATTTTTCAATAAAAACTACCGAATTTTATTAAACATTTCTTGTCTTAAGCCTTGTTTCCACTACGCCAATTACTTTCGCGAAAATATAAACTTATATAGTTTAATAAAATACTTCATTTGCAAATTTAAGATGCTGCTAAACTTTTTTATGGCAAAAAAATATTTTATAGAATCTAGGCCGATCGACAGATTTATTTATTAATGTACGCAAAACAATAGTAAAAAAATCCTGACATGTGACATGCACAAGTTTGTGGCCATATAATATAAATAAAAATTACTTCATATTATATATTTTAAAAATTAAATAAGCCGTCACCGACACATTTGCTGATGGTATTCGTTCAATCACACGCCTCGATGTAAGCGCGGATCCAGGGGTGAGAATCATGGCTAACTCCGCAAAAAAATTTCGTCTGCAGCGCTTTTTTTATTTTTGAAAATCAGGTTTTAATTAAATTAGAATCAAAGTCACTACAAGCAAAATGTTAAAAAATATATGAGTATATTTTTTTATTTTGAAAAGTTTATTGAAAGGCCAAAAAAAGTTTTTAAATTTTCGTCTGCGCTGCTTTTCCTTTGTTCTACCAGAAAAATTAAATGAATGAAAAAAGGTTTTTGCAAAAATTACTCTCCCCAAAACGAAGTTGTGGATCCGGGCTTACCTCAACGACGTTGAAAGCTTCTGTATAGTTTCTGGGAAAATATGATATAATTATCGTTATAATATTTTAGGGCGAGATTTCGATTTGAATTCATTAAAAAATAAAAATTCTACTTTAAAAGAAGTTTATACAAAATGATCTTAATAATTTAAAAATATTAATAAATAAAAATAGCCGCACCAAGAAAGGCGAACGAATAAGAGGGACCAACAAGCATTATGCCGCTTACTAGAGTCTTGCAGGCGAGGGGCTTCTTTTTTTTATTTGATAAGTTATTTAAATTATTTTTTGATTTTATGTTTATATACTTACCTAATTTAGGGCTGTTTTTTGTTTTGGTAAAAAAGCATAATAAATTATTATTGTGTAACGTCTTAAGGATGTGAGGAGCATATGCGCCCATAGGGGGGAATTCTGGGGATTCTAGAAGTCACTTTTGATACTGCAGACGATTTCTTTTTTTTTTTTTGGCTGATTGCCCTCCCCCCTGAAATTGTCTCTGTGGGCGCCCCCGATTGAGTAACGGCAGGGCCCCTATAATCAAAAATAGGCCCTGATCGACATTGCGGTGTGCGCCAGTGGTGCATGACAGTAAGTATATTTAATTTTTTTTAACACATTGACGACCAACGTCCAGTATACTGGACATGTTGTTCTTTCCGTGGAGACCGCGTCCAGTTTACTGGACACCTAAATTAACGCATTTAAATGTATTTAAAATTTGGCGCGGACCCTTAGGCCCGACTGATTTATTTCCAGTGTACTGGACGGCATTTTGGAAAATTTTGGGCGCGAAAAAAATTATCTATAAAAGCCCTACAATCCATAAAAATAGTACATTGTATACCTAGTAGGAAAAGCTAAACATTCCCGGACGACCGTAAAGATTGTATGTCGAGGCGCCGAGACTGACAATAGGGACTCCGGGAATGTGGCTTTTTCTGCGAGGTTACTATTTTGCCGTAAATCGAAAATTATTAAAAGGACATAACTTATTACAATCAACTTGTTAAAATTTTGAAATAAATGTTTTTAACTTTGTTCACAAATAAAGCATGCCATTAAATATTTGTGTTGTAACTATGGAAACACAGTAATATTGAATTGTCAAGCTTAACACATTTTAGTTTACACGTAGCCGTACAGAAATAATATTTCCTTACAGTACAATAACAAATATTTCCTAACAGTTATTTTCCGTTGCTTAGCAACGACTAAGTGTAAGGAAATATTGACTTTTTCTTTCAGAAATGTTATCAAAAAAGTCAATATTTCCGATCGATTTTTGGAAAATATAATTTTTTTGTAATTAATGGTTCCCCAGGAAGTTTCGTATTTTGACCGTTGGTCGCCAATGTATTAATGCGGCAGTAACTGTCGCAACAGTAACTGAATACCTAGTGGAAACTTAGCTTGCCTGCACTTTGTTGACAAATACTTTAACTTGCCGCTTTTTGATGGTTATACCTAAAAATGTATAGACTAGTGATGAAAGCCTATAGTAGACGTCTTATTTTTATCCATTCCCGAGCCCACCTTGAACTTTTACATTTGACTTTATTTAATAATAAATAATTATTTGAATTGCAATGTTTTTAGGAGAATGTAATAGTAAACAATTGGTTGGCGTGATTTTTATTTCACTGACTTCATCTATGGAAACTACTAATAACAAAATTAATACAAATGGTGTTTATACTGCACTTATATTACTTTTACCTAAATATAATTTGTTGTTTCTGTTTTTTGTACAAAACTCTCCCAAACGTCATACTCCGTTATCGTAACCAACCATATTTGTGGAAGATAACTTACAAGAAAAAATAATTCTACCTGCAAACTCCTAAATTTTACTACTTCTAATTGTTGCATATAGGTTAAATTGTTTATTTCCGATCAATTAATATCAATTTAAGTTCTGGAAACTGAAAAAATATAAATCTTTTTACGTATACCACCTACTGGCATCATAACCGTTATCAGATTATAATTCTTCGTATCAAACACCAGAGGCGCTACAAACGGCGCATGCATGAATGTTGATTCTCCGTAACGATGGGGCAGTACAAAGCTAACAACGTAAGGGTACGGTTGCAGCGTGTTTCGTGATAAATACGATGTAAACAGGTGCTCAGTAGTTTGTTCGATCTTAAATCGTCGTTACCGTGATCAGTTTATTGAGGTAAGTAATATATTTTTCTTTGAAATTTTGTATTTATTTTATGCGTCTTACCAGAGATTATGCCTTAACGTAGAAAAATACTTTTTTTTTACACAATATAACAAAAAATTTAAAACATGCATGGTCATCAACTCCGTTATATCTTTACCGTTATCGATATGATAACGGTGATGATCTGAATTATAACATAAAATCATTTTATGAAGAAAATAAGATTGACATGCTACTCCTTTGTTACAAGTAAAACATTTTTAATAACTTGTGGTAGTTTTTAACCCACTGATTATATGTTCGAATAAAAAAAATGCACCCACTGAAAATGCAGCTTTTTTCAAGAACGACCCAATAAGGAAAATAATAATTCCCTGCTGCCCTTATTTTACTAAAAAGCCTGTCAAAATGGGATAAATGTACTTTTTTAAATGTCAATACTTTAAAAACAATTATATTTTGGACATGCAGTGTGTTAAACAGGATGCGCCAAACTCAGTGGCCTTTTAGAAATATTTAGAAAACGACAAAATTAGGCAGCTAGAAAGTTAAAATTTTTACAGGCGGTTCTTAGAGCATGGCCATCTAGGAATTTTGACGATTTATGAAAATATTCTTACACAGGGCGTCTCAAAAAAACGTAAACTTCGTAATATAAATTATTGCAAAATTCTCATCATTTTTAAATAGAACACCCTGTATTTTATTTTCTTAAAAAAATCTAGTTTACATTTCCTACAAATAAGTATAACATGTTCCTATACCTATTTTTAATCGGTTCGAACTAACAAAGCATTTTAAAAAATTAAAACAGCTCTTATGAACACGCTCAAATTTTCATAAAAACATCTTTTGTCGTTTTCTAAATATTTCTAACAGGCCACTGAGCTTGGCGCACCTGTATAAAATAGGTGTAAAATTCTAAGTACAATTCAGAAAGACAATAACATACAGGCTGTTCCATTTTAAAAAATTTAACTTTGTGACCCTTTACTTTTTCAAAGCAACATAAATCAAAATATTTGTGCAGAATATCCAACCAATCAACACAAGAGTTTATTATCAACACATCTCTTCTTCAAGGCATAAAATTACTTCGATCTATCGGTAACTCAACTGACCCTGTACTACTTAATATAGCTAATTTTTTTAATTTTTGGCACCCGAACCTTTGTTTCAAATTAACATTACTGCTATGTGTACCCTTTTTTTACTAAAGAGCAATGTACTTCTTGGTCAAAGAAAATGCGAATTAAAAATAATAGTTTCTGCAGCAAGAGTGGATATGATGTCCATATCGCACGAGGAAGTAAATTGAGCACGACGCCGTAGGCGGAGTGCTCAAACTTCCGAGCGCAATATGGACAATCCACTCGAGTTGTACAGTATATTTTTTCTACGACTTAACTTCCGAACTTCATGTTAAGAATTTTAAAAAATTATTTAAATTAGGCATCATAAGTTGGCCATGAACTTGCGAGAACAGTAATAAGAAACAATTGAACAAAAATTCATTTTGATGGCAAACCCATGGACCAAATTACACTGTACCATATCTATCGATTTTATCGAAGTTCTTATATTTATACAAACTCACTTTTGAATATATCTATCTTTCTCACATTCGGCTTTTTGCAGAAAAACAGACAAAAAGCGATATATGTATTAAAAAAAACGAAGAATTTATTTTCTCAACCAGGTATTTTAATTAATAAATAATTGTTTTACTGAAATTCACAGAAGAAAAATAGGTTTGTCGGGTTTATTTCTGCTTGCGTAAAGAATTATAACTTCGAAAGTACAACAAAATAGCTGTAGAATTCGTTTTAAACCGTTAAAAATAAATTTTGTGCATTAACATGAATTTTTAACGTTCGATATGGTAAAATTTTTCAAAATAATCGCCAATTCACAAACTGGCAACACTGTTAACGAGGAAAAAGAAGTGGCAATAGTGTAAGTAGAAATTACATAACCTTAAAAATTTTAGTAAAAAATTGATTTTTTTCTAGAAATCTTATAATTTCGTGTGTTTTATCGGGTTATATTTATGTTCCACCATTTAAGGAAGAATTACCAATTAATTGTCTGTTTTTTGCATATAATAAAAATTTTAAGATCAATTGGGGTTGGTTCCCCGTTCAAAATATATCGGAAAATATCCCCGTGCACAAATATTTATAATAATACCGGGTGTTTCAGGAGGTACGTTCGCCCCTATAACTTTTTTGTTGTTTAAATTACAGATTTAAAATTTTGTGTGTTTATATGTGATATTCTTTTGCATTTGATGACATAGCGGATGCCATTTTATCACTTCCGGTTTAACCGGAAATGATCTCTACCTTAGATTTTTAAATGGAACACCCTGTTTATTTTTGGCTATATCGATTTAGAACACCATTCCAAATTCAACGACACCCCATACGTTACTTTTTGATACTTTAAATTATTTTTAATTTTATTTTTATTTTTTCGTCTAGATTGCTTTGAACTATTTAAAATTGTTTACTTCTAAACCAAAATCTTGATAAAAATGCAATTTTCAAGTTTTATTGTGTTTTAAATTTTTTACATACTTTTTAACTTTTTAAAAAGACTTTTTCCAAGAGAACTCAATTTTTCCTAGGTATGTAATAAATAATTATACCTTAATAGGGACCTAAATAACTAGTGATTTTATTTATCAGGTGGCCGGATATTACCCCGTTGGATTTTTTCACGTGGGGCACAATAAAAAATAAGGTTAGTAGGTCTCCACCTACCAACAGAGAAGAGTTGGAAAATTGCGTAAGAGCTACCATTAATAGAATTACACGGGTAAATTTACGAAATGTTGTAAGAAAAACAATTCAAAACATTCGCGCTTGTCATGAAGAAGAAGCAAGGCATTTTGAACAACTGGACTAACTAGACTGTTTCTATTGTTTCAATGATAATATTTAATTTTTAATTATGTTCATTTGTTTATGAGCATTATGGCGTCATGGGTACCTAGATAAATGCAAAGCCGTTTGCGCTTCGTGTTGTATTTTTTGTCATAAAATGTTATTTTTTATAAATTATCGCTGCTCTTTTAACTTGACATTGGGATGTGTGATATAAAACTGTTGGAAAAAAAGTGCTCTATCTTTTTGCCCGAGTGAGCCAATATGTTTCCATTTGGAAAAATTGATTTCTCTTGGAAAAAGCCTTTTTAAGAAGTTAAAAAGTATGTAAAAAATTTAAAACACAATAAAACTTGAAAATTGCATTTTTATCAAGATTTTGGGTTAGAAGTAAACAATTTTAAAGAGTTCATAGCAATCTAAACGAAAAAATAAAAATAAAATTAAAAATAATTTAAAGTATCAAAAAGTAACGTATGGGGTGTCGTTGAATTTGGAATGGTGTTCTGAATCGATATAGCCAAAAATATACAGGGTGTTCCATTTAAAAATCTAAGGTTGAGATCATTTCCGGTTAAACCGGAAGTGATAAAATGGCATCCGCTATGTCATCAAATGCAAAAGAATATCACATATAAACACACAAAATTTTAAATCTGTAATTTAAACAACAAAAAAGTTATAGGGGCGAGCGTACCTCCTGAAACACCCGGTATATATTATTTATATGGAAAAAAATAACCAAGGCTAGTAAGAAAACGTTCATTTGGTAGGTATATAGTACATTTTATGCAAAGCTTGTAGTAATTGCCTAGAAATGAGTGGAAATAAAGATATTTTTGAAATAAGAAAGTGAGTCTGTGCAAATCTTTAGTTCGGTCAGAAAATAACAATAATTTGGTAGAAATATATCCTGGTATTAATTTTGTTATTATACCTTCAATTTTTGCACCATTTCGTGTACTCTTTAGGAACATATTGTGTATACATATACTCTGAGATAAATGTTTTGATTTAAATATAAAAAGAACAAATTCCATCTGACAGATTTGCATATTTTTGAAGCAATTGTTAACCTAACTTCTCTCAACTGTCAGAAAACGAATTTACAACATGTAAATTTGGCTTCTCTGTAATTGACTACTGTGATTGGTCAGTTTCATAACCTAACTAGGATGGATATGAAATTTTGCCGCATAGTTAACTGGAATAGCCTACTTTACCCGCCACTTAAGTGTAAAGGAAACAGCAAATTTCCATGTGGTAGTAGAAAAATATAAATACATACTTCTATTACTATTTCTATTGACCTGCTGAATTATTCAACCTCGCATGTACATTTCTCTTACTTTCTTGAGTGAGGTTAAGGTAATTCTTACTGCCGACTGGAATTGTATTGCCTGAATAAACGGCCTAAACACGGTAGGTTCCTGTTATGTAATTTTAATATCTAAACTTAAAAATAATGGCTATAGCAATAAAATGGCAAAGAACGGATAATTTAAAATACTGACGATGTGTTATTTTTTTTACAAAACTTTAAATCTTTAAAGACCTTTGAATTGTTTTAAATTTCTAAGCTTAGAAGTCCCTACACTCGTATTAAAGCAGCGCTGGGCAGTAATTGCCTCGAAGGTGCTTCAAGCACAGTGCTTGCAAGCACTGTTAAAATACAGTGCTTGACAATTACTTTTCCAAAGGGCTTGGTGCTCGAAGCATTTTTTTTAGTGCTTTGCCCAGCTTAGCTTGACGGTGGTATCCAAGAATGAAACTTCGAATTTGAGAACTAATAATGCCATCGTGTAGTAAATAAAAAACGGCTATGAAAAAGTGTTTTTTGTTTCTTTCCCAAGTTAAAAATTAGGCACAAAATATTTAAAAAAATTCGTTTTTTTTTTCGAATAACTCCAAGGCAATCAGAAAAATTGCAATTTTTACCCTCACTATTAAGCCTCAAAATACGCAACTTTGTCCTGTATTTTTGGTCAAAGATTTCCTGTTTTTCTAAGAGCTAGCCAATTAATTAGGATAATTTTGTGCCGCGTAATATCTCTTAATCGGTAAAGTTCTTTTTTTTTTTTTACCGTTCGCCGACTACGGAGGCCATCTTGAACCGGTCATCGACCACAAATGTGGTCTACCGACTGGGGAGTGTGAAACGGCACCTTCATCCTACGAGATATCCGATCTCATCCGGCCTGTCCGGCGTGAATAGGATGGCTAGGTGTCGATTCATTTTATACTCTTCCCTGAGGCAAGAGCACGCCGTGTTCCCAAGCGGTCACCCGCCCAAGTACTAACCGCGCTCGACACAGCTTAACTTCGGTGATCTGCGGGAACCGGTGCTTAATATGTCGACAGGCCCTTGCCCGGTAAAGTTCTACTACGACAAAAAAGCAAATCAATTCTATTGTTCAATGAATAAAACATATCATTACAAAATGTAGTTTTAATTCCAATAAAATGTTTTCTAAAAAAAAGCCCTTGGTATCTAGTGTGATAAATAATTCTTTATTGTAATTTACACTTATCACTTTCGAAAAATAAAAATACTACTATTGTACACGATCAGTGAATAAAAACACTAAAAATTGATTTGAATCAAATCAATATAAAACCTATATTAAATATATTACACAGTAATATTTTTATTTAATAATTTACTATTAAAAAAAAACTTATCGGTAGAGTCGGGCCAGATCTTTTAGAGTGTGAGTTACGGCTTTTGAAGTATTGGACCTGAAAAAAAAAACCATCATAAAACAAGTGCAAAAAGTTAGTGTTTGTAGCAAGTAGAAAATCTTGCCTACTCAGGTAAATTATAGTAGTTTGTACAACAAGAGTGAATATGATGTCCATATCGCATGATGAGGTAAATTGAGCACGACGCCGTAGGTGGAGTGCTCAAACTTCCGAACGCAATATGGACAATCCACTTATACTAAAAATTAAAAATAATTATTTAAATTGGGCATCATAACTTGTCTTTAAGTTAGCCGTGAACTTGTGAGAAAGATAATAAAAACAATTAAACCAATATTCATTTCGTGAGAAAATTCATGGACCAAATTACACTGTAACATATTTATCAATTTGGGTCATTTCTTATACAGGGTGGCCCATTTGTCTGACAAAGTAATATACCGGCTCTACTATTAAAGATATCAAAAAAAAGTTTTTATAAAAGTTGTGAGGTAAAAAAAAATATATATTCTAAAATTATTTTTAAACATACAGGATGGCTTAAAAAAGTAGGACAATAAAAAGATACATTTTTTCAAATGGAACACCCTATATATTTTAGCATTTTTTGTTTCCTTACAAATTTATCCATATGGCGCCATATTTAGTTTTTTAATTTTTTGCAACGTTGCCAAACAAAATTCAAAATTCTTAATATTTTGGAAAAAACATGATAGTAAAAAATTACCTGTATTTCTCAATAACAGTATCGAAAATCGAAAATTTCTTGAAAGCTCTTAAGTTTAGGGATAGAAAAACTGTCTTAAATCTTTAAGTACCCAAAATTTTGTACAGGGTGTTTTCTGTTGACATCCAAATATACAAAATTTTAAAATACAATAACTCTGTTTTTTCAAATGAAACATCCTATATTTATTAGACTCGTCTGATAGATATTTTAAATATATTTTATTATTGTTAAGTCGTACCTATACCTATATTTACTAGTTTTGGCAATATTTCGATTTTTATTTAAATTTTCGTAAAAAAAACTTTAGTTTTTATTTTTCTAGTAAGCCATGACCAACAAAGTAAAAACAAATGTAATTGAATATAATGTCATATTTATAATTATTATATTTATATTTATAATGTTTGTGAACTTATTTTCAATATCAAGTTGCGTAATAAAAAAGAAGTTTTATTTAATTAAATAGATACGTAACTAACTATGGTTATCAATTTATTTTAATATGATATTATATTCAATTACATTTGTTTTTACTTTGCTGGTCGTGGCTTATTAGAAAAATAGAAACTATAGTTTTTTTCACCAAAATTTAAATAAAAATCGAAATATTGCAAAAACTAGTAATTTTAGGTATATGTATTACTTAACAATAATAAAAGATACTTAAAATATCTGTCAGACAAGCCTAATAAATATAGGGCGTTTCATTTGAAAAAACAGAGTTATTGTATTTTAAAATTTTTTATGTTTGGATGTCAACAGAAAACACCCCGTACAAAATTTTCGGTACTTAAGGATTTAAAACAGTTTTTGTATCCCTAAACTTAAAAGTTCACAAAATTTTTTCGATTTTCGATACTCTTATTGAGAAATACAGGTAAATTTTTACTATCATGTTTTTTCCAAAATTTTAAGAATTTTACATTTTGTTTGGCAACGTTGCAAAAAATTAAAAAACTAAATATGGCGTCATATGGAAAATTTTGTATGGAAATAAAAAATACTAAAATATATAGGGTGTTCCATTTAAAAAAATGTATATTTTTATTGTCCTACTTTTCTGGACCATCCTGTATGTTTAAAAATAATTTTAGAACATATAGTTTTTCATACCTCACAACTTTTATAGAAACTTTCTTTTGATATCTTTAATAGTAGAGACGGGATATTACTTTGTCAGACAAATGGGCCACCCTGTATTTAAACAAAATCACTTTGAATATATCCATCTTTCTCTCAATCGGCCTATTGCAGAACAGATAAAAAGCGATATATTTATTAATAAAAAAGAACAATTTTTTTTTCTTAACCATAGCTGTTTTGCTTAATTGTTCTGCTGAAATTCACAGAAGAAAAATGGGGTTGTTTTTTTTTCTGCTTACATAAGAGTTATAACTCCGAAAGTACAACAAAATAGTTGTAGAATTCGTTTTAAACAGTTAAACACGGCCTTTGTGCATTAATATGAACTTTTAATGTTCGCTATGGTAAAGTTTTTCAAAATAATCGCTAGTTTACAAACTAGCAACACTGTTAACGTGGAAAGAGAAGTGCCAATACTGTAAAAATAACATAACCTTAAAACCTTTAGTAAAAAATTGAATACATTTTTTTCTAGCAATCTTATAATTTCGTCTGTCTTATCTAATTTTATATACTCATCTTCATGTTTCGCCATTTGAGGAACAATTACCAGTTAATTTTCTATATCGTTGCGTATTATAAAAGTTTTAAGATCGATTGGCGTCGGATCCCCGTTCAAAACATATTAGAAAATATCGCGGTGGACCAATATTTGCACGGCAAAAAAACCAATCATTCATGCAAATAACACAATCATTTATTTTGTAGGTATGTTGTGCATTAAATCTTATAGTAATTGTTTAAACCCGGGTGGTACTACTTGCACTTGATGAAAATAAAGAATTTTGGAATGAAATCAATGCCAAATTACGAAAGTAGCTTAAATATTCGTTGGGTCACTCTGTAGTCCCTTTGCATATCTAATGAGCTCTTACACCTTTCTGAAATAGACTATAATCAAATGGACATGTTGCACTTTAAAAAGAAGCTCCTCATATACAGGGTGATTCACGTTGAGTGGCCTATTAGAAGATCTCGGAAACGAGTAAACTTATCTTTCTAAAAATTTGATAGCAGGCATAATTGGCTTTGAGCTTTTAAAATATTATCTTTTGAGGTTTTTGTTACTTCCGGTTTTACCGGAAGTTAATGTTAATTTTGCTATTCAAAAGGAACACCCTGTATATTTTAGTATTTTTGATTACGTTATTAAAATCTAACAAACTTTTATTAATATTAATATATTCCTATCTCTAACCGTTTTTGAGATATGAATTATAAAATGATTTTTTTGTGTAAAAACGCTCCGAGAAGAAAGTTTGGTAACTCTTAAACTAATAAAGGTAAACATTTAAAATTTTGTAAGCTTTCAAGTAATACATAGATCTTTAGTTTAAATTACTTAGGTGTCACGTTTTTTATACAGGGAGTTCTTAAAATTGTGTCAATGTTTCCATTTAAATAAATATGCATAAGTTAATTTTTGCAAATGGAACACCCTATTTTTTAGCTTAATAACGCGTAGAGAATTAAATTTCCTATCTAAATGCCTTAGGTATATGTTACAATCCACATTTTTAGTCGTTTTGGAATTATGAGCAATTTAAATAAAAAATCTTAAAATTTCTTTGTGTTAATGCGACATTATTTTTGAAAAAACTGGGATTTTCGTTTGACTTTGAGCTTTGTTACCATTTGCTACTAAGCGACTATGTTCGTTGCTTAGCTTTTTCAAACAAAAATACCAGTCGAAGTCTTCTTTTCAAAAATAATGTCGCATTAACACAAACAGAAATTTTAAGATTTTTAATTTAAATTGCTCATAATTCCAAAACGACTAATGTGGATTGTAACATATACCTAAGGCATTTAGATAAGAAATTTAATTCTCTACACGTTATTAAGCTAAAAAATAGGGTGTTCCATTTGCAAAAATTGACTTATGCATATTTATTTAAATGGAAACATTGACACAATTTTAAGAACTCCCTATATAAAAAACGTGAAACCTAAGTAATTTAAACTAAAGATCTGTGTATTACTTGAAAGCTTACAAAATTTTAAATGTTTACCTTTATTAGTTTCAGAGTTACTAAACTTTCTTCTCGAAGCGTTTTTACACAAAAAAATCCTTTTATAATTCATATCTCAAAAACGGTTAGAGATAGGAATAGATTAATATTAACAAAAGTTATTTAGATTTTAATAACGTAATCAAAAATACTAAAATATACAGGGTGTTCCATTGGAAATAGTAAAGTTGGCAAGAACTTCCGGTATAACCGGAAGTAACAAAAACCTCAAAAGATAATGTTTTAAAAGCTTAAAGCTAACTATGCCTGCTATCAAATTTTTAGAAAGATAAGTTTACTCGTTTCCGAGATCTTCTAATATGCCACTCAACGTGAATCACCCTGTATATGAGGAGCTTATGCGTAGGAGCGAGTTTCGCAATATATTTACCTAAAATCTGATTAGCGCAATCGATTAACAATATAACTTCTGGTACGACTTAAAATAAGCAATCGAGCATAAAATATCAATAATCATAAATAAAGAAGTTGCGCATACTTATCATTAAGTGTTTTTTTGTATTGCTTGATGTTATAAATAAATTATGAGCTTAACTACCTACTTGTTAATTCTTTTTATCAGAGTATTTCTTTTCATCGTAATACCGAATTGAATTAAATAAATAACTATTATTAGTAAATACCTACTTTTTGATAACGAGTCGACAGTAAGCAGGTTCTTATAGAGTACAATACAGTAGTACACATGATGACTAAATAAAGGAAAAATGAAACATGATTTTGGAACTAGGTTTTCCAATACGTTGACAATACCAAGACATAGGACCGCCATTTTTAAAAAATATTTCTTCTATATTTCTTTTCCCACTAACTGAATTATTATCGTAAACTTTTTTTTTTAAATACGGACCTGGATTTTGAATTTTTCATTTTCATGTTTTACCCAAAATACAATGATTGAATGATATCGCGGCGGTAGCTCAGTGCTGAATTACTCGCATTCGACCGTGGCGGTTCGAATTAAATCCTCGGAGTGGGCATACGCACAATAAAAAAAGTATGTGCGAAATTTGGCAGATTTAAGATTGCAGGAAAGAGTGTAAAATGTATCATCCCCAATTCACCCCATTCACGCTAGTAACCAGGCCCGATGAAATCGAATATATCGTGGGTTTCGGAAGAAGCTACACAACCCCCAATCGGGATTTTTGAACGGCAGTAGAGTTTTGGACTTGCATTGTCTTTATTTGTTTAGAATCACTACGTTTCAACTGGTAAGCATCTCCAGTCGTCTTCAGGTGAATACTGAATAAGTATGGTAACTACAGCTCTATTTATACTAGGCAGGTGCTGTGACGCATGACTAGTGGGTGGAGTCATGCGTGTTGTTAGGTGATGATGCATAACTGGATGAGTCATGCTTGATGAGTCATGCTCGATGACGTCATGCTCGATGACGTCATGCTCGATGAATCATGCGTCTAACTCTTGGGTGGTCTTATTCTAAGATTACATTTACTTAACAAGGGTTTCCAGACGTTTCTCATATCTAATGAAGGCTTACTAAAGCAACCTGGATTTTGGTGTATGGTCGCAGCTTCCTTAAACTTCCTCTTCCTCCAGTGCGGTTCTTTTTGCAGGATTTCCGCTTTTGTCCACATGATATGATGGCCGTGCGTCCAGGCGTGGTCAGCTGCACCTGATTTTTCGGTCTCTCCTTTTTGGGTGTTATTTCTATGTTCTTTAATCCTTACTTCTAGTGGTCTTAGTGTCTCACCAATGTAAGATTGGCCGCATTCGCAGGGGATCTGGTAGACACAATTTTTCTTGTCTTTCTGGCTTGCTGGTTTCGTATTCGTTAGGTGGCTTCTTAAAGTGTCTCTAGAGCTGAATACTGTGTTGATGTTGTATCGTTGTCCTAGTCTTCTTATTTTCTCGGATACCCCTTTGACATACGGAATATTGAGTATTGGTTGTATCTCTTTCTCTGCTTTACGTGTGTTTGGCCGATTCTTGCGATTTTCCAATATTGTGTCAATCAATTTCATGGGGTAGCCATTCTTGTGGAGGTCGGTCTTGATGTGGTTAGTTTCTCTTTTGAGAGCTTCGTTTGAGTTGCAGAGAGTAATTGCTCTATCCACCAGGTTTCTTACTATGCCATGTTTTGTGTTGTTTGAGTGGTTTGATGTATAATTGAGATGATTAGGTTTTCTGTACACTGAGGTTAGGAAGGTGTTGCCATTTTTCTCTACGTTGACGTCTAGAAAAGGTAATTGGTTGTTCTCTTCTTTCTCCATGGTGAATTTAATTGTTGGTGCAAAGTTATTAATGTGATGTAAGAATTCTCTGAGTTCGTCCTCGTTTCCGTTCCAAATAATGAAGGTGTCATCCACATATCTTAGCCATATTTTTGGTTTCTTCTTTGCTTGTTTTATTACTTCGGATTCAAACCATTCCATATAAATGTTGGCGATTATGGGCGAGAGAGATGAGCCCATTGGTAGTCCGTCTTCTTGGCTAAAGAATCTGTCTTTTTCTTGAAAATAAGAATTGTTAAGGCAGCATTCCAATAGTTCCATGATGGCATTTGTAGGTAGGGGTGTTCTTTCTTGTAGGGTCAGGTCTTCCTCAAGTCTGCTCCTGATGACCTTAAGTGCGTCTTTTATAGGGACGTTGGTGTAAAGACTTTCGACGTCAAAGCTGACCAGTTGGTCTCCTGGTTGTACTTCCTTTTCTCCTATTATTTGTGCAAAGTGTTGCGAGTTCTTTACAAATGACGTACTGTTTCCTTGAAGTGGTTGGAGTAGGGGAAGTAAAAATTTACCTAGTTCATATGTAGGGGAGTTACGGGAGCTTGTAATTGGTCTCAGAGGCATGTTATGTTTGTGTATTTTTGGCAGGCCATAGAGGTGTGGTGGTTTACTGTGGTGCGGTGTTAGGCGTCTCCGTGTCTTTTCTGGTATGTACCGCTCAAATTTCTTGAGTGTTCGGTAGACTCTTCCCTCGATTGTGCCGGTCGGATCTTTGGAAATAAGGGCGTAGTTTCCTTTTTGCACAACTTCCTTGATTTTTTGGTCGTATGTCTGAACATCCATGATGACAGTTGCGTTTCCTTTGTCGGCTGGTAGAATCTTGATATTAGGATCCTTACGAAGTTTTGTGAGAGCGATTGTTTCTTCCTTACCGATGTTTCGTTTTGGAGGCCTTGATTTTTCTAGAATATTTCTAACCTTCCATCTAAATTCTTCCGCTTGTGTTTCTCCTATGGTTGTTGAGTCGACGGCGCTAATAATGTCATATCATGTGGACAAAAGCGGAAATCCTGCAAAAAGAACCGCACTGGAGGAAGAGGAAGTTTAAGGAAGCTGCGACCATACACCAAAATCCAGGTTGCTTTAGTAAGCCTTCATTAGATATGAGAAACGTCTGGAAACCCTTGTTAAGTAAATGTAATCTTAGAATAAGACCACCCAAGAGTTAGACGCATGACGTCATCGAGCATGACGTCATCGAGCATGACTCATCAAGCATGACTCATCAAGCATGACTCATCCAGTTATGCATCATCACCTAACAACACGCATGACTCCACCCACTAGTCATGCGTCACAGCACCTGCCTAGTATAAATAGAGCTGTAGTTACCGTACTTATTCAGTATTCACCTGAAGACGACTGGAGATGCTTACCAGTTGAAACGTAGTGACTCTAAACAAATAATCGGGATGTCATGCAATGACGCAAGAAACCGACAGTCGATAGCCCTTGGGGAAGTGTCGCATGACTGACGATCGTGGTTCGGAGCCCACGGTACGCTGTAGGTCCCCTCGAGAATGGCCCTGGCAGTGAACGAAGAGGTAAAAAGCCTAATTCGAAAAAAGGTTAAGAAACGCCAATGATTGAATGAATTGTACAGGGTGATACAACTAGGACTGAACAGGGGCCTATTTTCTTGATTCCGTGTTCTTTTGTTAAAACCAATATAGCCATCTTGTTTATATTTCACCTTAGAATCTAAAATTGCGATTTAAAAAGCGACTTGACTTAAGAGAGAAGAACTTTTTTCTAAGATTAAAATATATTTAAAGAATTTAATTTTGGATTTTTTAAAAAATTACCCTGTATCTCATTAATAAAAAACAATTCGGCACCGCAGTTACTGGAACTTAAAAACGCACTAAAAATGGCACATTTTCTAGAATCCAATCAATTTCTCAGAAGTTACCGTTTAAAAGATACTATTTAAATAGTCATAATTAGGTTCGCTTCAACCTGAAGAACCACTTGTTATTTAGTAACCAAAAATTACGATTCATAGGACGGTTCTTTAATTGTTAAAAAAACCAAACGTGTGACCGTTCTTGAATTGATGGGAACATGGGAATCGATTGCGATGACCTGAGACCTTATTTTGGTTTAATTTTATTAATTTTGTAATGAGTGACGGGGGAGATATAGTGATGTTCTATCGGGCATATTCGTATATTATTATCAACGAGCGGGAAATATTTGGAGCTAATGGTAAATGAACCGAAAATGAAAAATAAAAAACTATTAATCTAACTAAAATATTTTCTATTACCAAAAAACAAATATAATATTTGGCATTTGCGATTTGCGTTGTAAATGATAAAAAACTGCAAGCGAAGCAAGTAAAGTCTACCAATAG
This sequence comes from Polydrusus cervinus, assembly GCA_935413205.1. Classification (NCBI taxonomy): domain Eukaryota; kingdom Metazoa; phylum Arthropoda; class Insecta; order Coleoptera; family Curculionidae; genus Polydrusus; species Polydrusus cervinus. Next base: position 54,980,448 of record OW284514.1, read on the forward strand.
AAGAACCTATCACCGAGTTATTTATCTACTTATCTGGGCCACAAGAACGAGCAATTTGAAACACCCGCGCGGTATTCCGCTTCCATGCCCGTCTAAAAAACAAAGCCGTCATTTAAGTGGAGAGTTCGCTGCATTTAGTCCGCGGTATCGGGTATTATCGGTTGTTTGTATCAAATTTTTACGCGACTTTTTAGTTTACTGCGAGTTCAAAAACAATAATAATATAGTGCGTGCGTGTGATTCTGTTCTTGGGACCACAAAAATTATTATTAACTGTGTACCGGGTGTCCCACTAAGAATGACTCTCGGCCGTATCTCAGAAAGTGTTCAAATCACATTTTGTTTTTTAAGGCCTATTTGACTTTTGAAAAACCCTTTACTATTGAAACTTCAATATAATGATATTTTTCCGTGTTTATTCTTGTTCTTGTTAATATCTCTGGTTTGAAAAAGATATTAAGTTGTAATTTTCGCCAGTTCTTTAGGCTTTTATTCCTATTTGTAATGAGGTAAAATGAAATATACTATTGCATTTAAAACTTTTGAAAAAAACGAGTAATATTTGTTAAGTTGTTGTCTGGCGCCTACATTAAAAATCATATCGTCCTGGTTTATATAGCGGATAAAAGAGTAAGGGACACTCTTTAACAAAACTAAGTTTACTGAATTCTGTTGAGCCAACCCGGAGTTATGATCATTTATTTAAATTAATGTTCAACCTTCCCCCACCACGTTATTCTAAAACTGACAAATACGTTTCATGAGTGAATTTTGATCAGAAAGTCTCAAAGTATATGAAAATGGTACTTTCAATATACGAGGTAACTTTTGAAAATACTGAGTTTTACTGATTTACAGTTACGGTTGCGCCCTCTAGCGTTCGACTAAGAAACTTGAGAATAATTTCCAGCAATTTTTTATGATCACTTTTCCTATAAAAAAAACATTCCGCAGGCCAAACGACTAACACATTCTGAGATACGGCCGAGAACCATTCTTAGTGGGACACCCGGTACTATAAGAGTGGTCTTTAATTTAATTAATGTGAAGAGATTTTTTAAATATTCTTACAAAAAAAGATCGAATTAAAAGAAAAGGTAAAACCAGTACTTACCAGATATTATTATTATTAAAAAATCTGGTATCAGTAGAGGGAAAAGTTACACGGGCAAATTTAATAGCTACATTAATTTAAAAAATGAATGGATTTGTGGATGTAACAAAAAAATTTTTTTAACCTGTTTTCATGCCTACCTTTTGGTGGGGATAAAGCTTGGACGAAAATAGGGGTCACCGATCAAGGACACTTGAGTTTGAAGATAAAAAGACACGAAAACTCTAAAAGCCATATTCATAATTGTTAATAAAAATTAATCTCCGAAATAGATAATTTTAATGACAAAGTGATTACAACATTTGCAAAAATTGTAGAACACCCTAAAATTCTTACCAGGAGCTGCCACTGGTGGTCATTATGTTTGAATGAAAATAATTGTAAAGTAATTATAAGACTGCGTATGTAAAATCCCAATTCTACGTTTTGAGTAGACGTGTAAGTCCACTGCAAATCGGAATCATGTCAACAGGTTTTATGAACCAAAATATTATAACAACAAGCACAATCTTTAAAAATGAAAATAATAATAATAATAATAATAATAATAATGATGTCTTTATTTCTGTATTAAGTAATAGTATTACAATTATATCAAAATAAGAGTTACAGCAACAGAAAAGGCGAAGTCCAGATGTGGATAACACTTACAGATATTATCCACCCTGATCGACTTAACCTTAGAATCAACAATATAATAACAATGAAAATAAAACGTCCAAGAGTAGTACGCTAGTATTTCAAAAATAAAAAAGATAAAAACATTAAAATAAAAAGAAACATATCATATTTTTTCCTATCCTATAGCTTGCTTAGCAAAGAGGTATTTAAAGATATTTTTTCTAAATTTTTCTGGAGTAAGAGTTTTAAAGTAGTCGGGCAGCGAGTTATATAACTTTGCAATATTAAAAGTAAAGGATCGTTCAAACATAGTATATTTATGCAGGGGTGGGGTTATCATACCCCGAGCTCGAATATTTATGTCATGTATATGAGATCTAAAAACCACTTTGGCATATAAATATGGGGGACTCTGATTGGATAAAATGTTATGATAAAAACAGGCCTCGTGTAACTTTCTCCTTCCCTCCATATTCAGCCACTTTGCATCAATTAGCTTATGGGATATTCTATCTCGTCGCCGGATTCCATAGATAAGACGTAAACAAGAGTTTTGAACCTTTTGGATTCTTTGTGTTTGATTGGATGTTAAACAGTTTCCGTAAACTACATCTCCATGGTTAAATATGGAGAGTACAAGTGAGTCACAAAGTAAAATTTTGAGTTTTGCTGATAGTTCATGGCGATTACTATAGAGAAGTTTTAATCTAACATAGGCCCTCTGGACACACTGCGTAATGTGCTGTTCAAAACGCAAGGCACCATCAAAAACCACTCCCAAATTTCTTACATTGTCTCTAAGAGGTAATACCGAGTCGCCTATCCTTATATCAAGTGAGTCTTTTACATTATCGACGTCATTTTTCTTACCGAAGATCATTACACAGCATTTTTTTGGGTTAATGTGTAAGGAGTGTTCTAAGGAAACTTTTTGGATATTTTTAAGATCCTGACAAATAGCTTGACAACCTCCAACAGCGTCCTCCTTTCTAAAGGATAAATATAACTGTGTATCGTCTGCATAGAAATGTTTTTTACATTTTTTAATAGCCTCTGGCAGGCACGAGGTATATTTGGCATACAATAGGGGGCTAATAATAGATCCCTGGGGGACACCAGTAGTTATAGCTAGTTCGCTGGAAATCTCAGCACCGAGCTTAACACATTGTCTTCGACCCTCAAAAAAACTTTTCAAAAATTCAACAGCATGTTCACTGAGACCGATATAATGAAGAATCTTACCTAATCATTTTAATATGCACTTCATTCAATTGCTCAGGGGTTGCAGTCATAATACCTCCATTACTTCTTTTCGGTAACGTTTCTAGACCAACAGCCAACCATTTACTCGTCGCCTCTCTGTCAAAATCTAGTAATTGTACGAACACATCTGCTACCTAAAAAAATAGAAAAGTGAAAACCAAATAACTTAAAACAAACATGAAAGGTTGAAATAAAGTTTTATTATGACGCATAAAGGTTTACATTTTGGAATAATTGTGTGACTTTAATCTCAAGTTTTTAACCAAGCAGGCTTGTGAGAAAAACTTAATACGCAAAAAACGTATTTAAAAAATAAAGTTTACAAAAATGGACCGGTTTTTATTGAAGATTGAAGTCTTGTATTAGAAATGAAATACGTGAAATTCGATTGAATACCAGAAGATTTTGAAAATCTAATAAAGTAGGTTTTATTAAAATTTGTTTTTGTTGTTGAGAATGTTGAGAATAAATCCATCAAACTATATTGTTGAATTTACTTTTAAGAAACTCCACTGCATCCAGTAATTATGGAATATACGGCGTGTTATGGAATAGCCTAATTATATTTAAATGGGTGATTCCTTGGGTGTTCTAGAAAAACACTCCATCGTTTTTTTTAGATCGAATTCTAAAAAGCCCGACGCCAATGTATAAAAGCCATGAACTTCTCAATGTAAAAGAGTGAGAGATACGAGCAAAATCATAGCCTCGTGAGTGAGAGAGATGGATGTCGCAACGTTGCCAAATATCAAACTGTCAAAATTAGGTGTACAGTAAATAAAACATATGGGTTTAGATACACTATATTGCCAATACAAGCAGCCGCACGAAGCAAGAATACACCCATCGTGCGATTCAAAATAACCTGAGTTGGGGGCCGTGGCGCTTGCACAGTAGGAAAAAATTAGGCAACCCACACGATTTCTAACAGAACCCAAGGTCTCTTGAACAGAACCGGCTCGCCGTTATATTCTTATTAGTCGCCATATTTTGTTTCGTTCATTCGTGTGTTGTTATAATTTCCAAGTTTTGGGTGTTAATATTTATAAAACTTTACTTTAGACATTTTTTTTGTTAGTTTGTAAGTTATAGTCGTTTCCATCTTTTTTACGTTGTATTCGTTCGGATGTTCCGTGTGTGATTGTGGATATTATTTTTAAGTTTTGGGTGCGAATTTAGGTGTAAAACTTTACCAGACATTTTGTTATTGTTAGCGACTTGTGTCTCAAGATGGGTAGAAAAAAGTGCTTGATCCTTTTTTGCACGAATCGCGGTTTAATACCAGGAATAAGGTATTTCAGGTATGTAAAATATTGGTTACTTAGTTTTATTTGACCATAAACTGTACACTGTATACACCCGAACTAAACGGGTAAATTTAAATAAAAGCTTGTAAAAATATTTTGAAAGTTTACATCAATAAGCAAATTTCCGAGCTGCGCAAACTCAACGGCCCCTGATCATCTGCTTATAGTGATGGCATCATTGAATTATGGTATTAGCAATTTAGTGTATGTATATACAGGGTGTCCCACTTATAATGGAAACAAGCTTATATTTCTGTTATTTCTCAATTGATTTTTTTAAGTTTTGGTGTGTTTATATATGATCATAGGGCGCACTTTCGTAATGCTTAAGATTTTAGTTAACTCATTGGCGTACGGTTTTATAGGGGTTTTAAATAATATTTTAAAGAGTAAAGTACCTTTAGCGATTATTTTATTTCAAAACCAATAACAGAAATCGATTGGGCATCGCTTAAAACTACCAAATACAAAATTTCAATAAATTTCCATAACCAGCGGCGTACGTATGACCATTTTTATTTTAATTTTTTGTTAAAAATATGTACATCCAAATAAGCGCGCTAAGGAACAAGTTAATTAGCAAAACATTTGATTGTTTAACGGCTTCATCTAAAAATATATCATACGGTAAAAGCAGTGGCGTACTGTATTTTCTGCTGTAAAATTAAATTTATAATATGAACAATTACAAAATAATCAAACGTACGCGTAAGTCCAATAAAATGCAACTGACAAAAAAATCTACTTAGTTGGCCATGTAAATATAACAAAATTATTATTATATAAAAGAAAATTTAAAGCAGTTGGGTTGGCCATGTAAACAAATTATGAGTTTAGACGTCAACGAGCAAATCATTTTTATGTCTAAGTTAAATTGTTATAATTTTTGCTGTATCTAATTATTCAAAATAACAAATATGCGTTTGAGTTTGGCTGAAAAAGTAGAAATAGTGAGACTAGTAGGAGATAATAATCGAAATTGTAGAGAGGCCGCTCAAGAATTTAATCGAAGGCACCCAAATCGTCTTTTATCACATAGTACAGTTTCTAAAGTCAATCAAATGTTTAACCAACGCGGTTCGGTAGTGCAAAAAAAAGTAAAACGCCTAAGAAATCATCCACAGGATGAAAGAATTTTAAATCATTACCGCGTAAATTCGAAATCAAGCTTAAGAAGCTTTGACATTACGCGGAAAAGTTCTGTATCAAGATGTTTAAAAAGAAATGGTATTAAACCATTTAAACCAAAATTTTTACACACGTTGCAACCAGGTGATGACGACAGAAGAATGGAGTACTGCCTTACCATGCAGGCAAAATTTTATGAAGATAATGGTATTTTTGGCAAAATTTTGTTTACTGATGAAGCAACATTTTCTACAAACGGGACCGTATCTTCTCAAAATATTCGATTTTGAAGTGAGGAAAATCCACATTGGTATATTAATTGCAAAAGTCAATACTCTGCACGTATAAATGTGTGGTGTGGTATTTTGAAAGATCGTATTATTGGTCCCTTCTTTTTTAATACAACTTTAAATGGTGTGAGATTTCTGGACTTTTTGCAACATGATTTTTGGGATGCTATTCACGGTTTGCCGCTGGAATATAGGGAGAATTTGTATATTCAGTTAGATGGCGCTCCAATTCATAATTTTGCAGCTGTAAGAGAATGGCTCAATCAAAATTTTGAAAATAAATGGATTGGTCGCAACAGTCCTTTTGTAGCTTGGCCTCCTAGGTCTCCAGACTTGACCCCGCTAGATTTTTATCTATGGGGTGCTATAAAAAATAAAGTGTATAAAACTCATCCAGTGACTTTAGAAGATTTAAAGAATCGTATAAGACAAGCATGTGCAGACATTTCTCGTCAAGAAGTTCGAAAAGTTTGTTTAAGAGTTAGAAAAATTTATGAAAAATGCATTAGAAATAATGGTGGCTTGGTTGAAGATATTGATTTTTAGTATGTTATGAGGTATTGATTCAGAGTTGTACACTTGTCATATTGTTGTTGTTTTCAAATAATAATTTTGTTATATTTACATGGCCAACTAAGTTATTAGATTTTTTTGTCAGTTGCATTTTATTGGACTTACGCGTACGTTTGATTATTTTGTAATTGTTCATATTATAAATTTAATTTTACAGCAGAAAATACAGTACGCCACTACCGTATGATATATTTTTTTAGATGAAGCCGTTAAACAATCAAATGTTTTGCTAATTAACTTGTTCCTTAGCGCGCTTATTTGGATGTACATATTTTTAACAAAAAATTAAAATAAAAATGGTCATACGTACGCCGCTGGTTATGGAAATTTATTGAAATTTTGTATTTGATGGTTTTAAGCGATGCCCAATCGATTTCTGTTATTGGTTTTGAAATAAAATAATCGCTAAAGGTACTTTACTCTTTAAAATATTACTTTAAAACCCCTATAAAACCGTACGCCAATGAGTTAACTAAAATCTTAAGCATTACGAAAGTGCGCCCTATGATCATATATAAACACACCAAAACTTAAAAAAATCAATTGAGAAATAACAGAAATATAAGCTTGTTTCCATTATAAGTGGGACACCCTGTATGTGGTTTAGATGAACTCATGCATCAGCTATTTGTGTTTAGTAAACAAGAAACTATTTTTTAACTGCTTCACTTTTTAGCTAAGTAAAAATAATAAAATAAAGAAATAAATACGGCATCATCAGCAGCCTAACATAAAGTAAAATAGGTACTCAAATTTTAGATTAAAAGTTGCATTAATAAAAAATAACGAGTATATACCTATTTACCACTAGTAACCGTGCCTATTTACCAGTTTTTAATGTTTTACATTCTAAAAGAGAAACTCGCCAAAAATCTCGAGACGATGATAGTGTGGAACTCTGCTTAGTGTGGAACTCTGCTTTGTTTTTTTTTGACTTTTAACGATCGCATTTTATCTCAAAAGAATATGTTATTCCACGAAGAAAATTACAACCCCGCCTTTCACGGAGACAACTGTACTAGACGAATAAAACACGTTTTTACATAATAGACGAACAAGACACGAAAAGGTATATTTTTTTTCAAAGATGACATTCTTGGGGCATTGCTGGGTGACTCGATGTTTTTGACCATAACAGTAAATTAAATTAATGATGAGCGAGGTTCATCGATGTTTTGTTTCGCCAGTCCCTGGCGTGGTGAAACTCCGCCTAACCAAAGTAATTTCTAAATAAAAAGGTGGCGTCAAATAATAAAACGCAGTGTCAAATATCGAAGGTTAAACATCGATGCTTTCATCGTTGTTTGTGACCCTTATTATCGATAACAAAATATCGAACACCGATGATTGGAAAAGCATCGATACACGTCGTCCATCTAACTAAATCAGCGCCATCGCTAGCGGCGTACTTTGGAACTGTAGGTAATTGACAGCTTAAGCGTGTTTTCGTTGGGGGAATAACGAAAGGTTTTTGAAAGGGTTTATTGCAGAAATATAAACAAAAACAAGTGCTTACGCAAGGACCCAATATGAAGTAAATAGTTTAATAAAGAATTTTCAATGTGGACTTGCTTAAATAACCTGTTGTGTTTGTTGTAAAATACGGGTTAATTTTCAAAGTGTGAATCGCAGATTTGATTTAAAAGAATTTGTTTATTTTATTATGGTTTTTATGCCAGTTTTTAAAGATTCTTACTGAGGTATGTTTAGTTTTAATTTCTAAAAAGTTTGAATATATCTAATGACATAAGGTCACTGAACTCTTATTTAGTAGGTCGCTGTCATGCAACATTGTAAAGTCACTGACCTTTTTTTAGTTTGACAGTTCAAAATCAAAACAAACGCACGTGGGTAAGGCAGTGAAGGCGCCGGGATAAAAAACAAAAGGTGAATTGTCTCACTTATATATACAGTGTGTCCAAAAAAGTATGCAACATATGTAAAAGTTTTTTATTACCGATTTCTCAGAAAATTTTATTCCTGATAAAAAATGGTGCATGCCTTGAAACTATAAATGCATATTTCACATTTCACCTGCGGCTAATAGTAAGGGAGCAAATGCCATTTTTTTGAAATTGCATTAAGGGTAAAGTACTTTAGTTATTAGAAATACAGCAAAATTTTATATGGAAAGGTTATTGCAAATTAAAAACATAGCCTAAATACGAAATTTGAGTTACGTGTCTCAATTTTTATTTATTTTTTTCTAATCTTTAATTTCCCGTAAATAGTACGCCTCTGGTCGATTTTTCGTTTACGCAATTTTAATATATTTTTCAAATAACTTAAACGTGGGTTTATAATAAAAATGCATTAAGTAGTTGCAAACTTTTAAAAACTTTTCAATGAACCGGGTCGGTTTAGATATAAGCGTGTTGCACGCCTACTTAAACATATTTTAGCCAACTTCTGTTCGAAACCAAATTATAATAAAACTCAACCCTATTCATAGTACTGGAAATAACTACTAATTTATTTGTCATTTTCGCCCAGTACGCTAAAGTCCAAAAACCTACTTTAAAAAAATGCATATAAAATATTTAAAAAAAAATTGAGACACGTAACTCAAATTTCATATTTGGGCTATGTTTTTAATTTGCAATAACATTTTCATATAAAATTTTGCTGTATTTCTAATAACTAAGGTACTTTACTCTTAATGCAATTTCGAAAAAATGGTATTTGCTCCCTTACTATTAGCCGCAGGTGAAATGTGAAATATGCATTTATAGTTTCAAGGCATGCACCAACTTTTATCAAGAATAAAATTTTCTAAGAAATCTGTAATAAAAAACTTTTACATATGTTGCATACTTTTTTGGACACACTGTATATATAAAAAAAAATTTCGAAGGTTATTATATCAGGATTTCCGGGTTCAAATATACTAAGGAAATTCCATAACACGCCGTATATTCAGTAGTTTTTGAAATATTTATAATATTATAGAATTTCTTGACACCCTGTATTATATAACAATGTTATTAATCCTACATTTATCTTGTAGAGAACGCCAGGAATGCCCTATACCGTACATTCTCAATATAATAAATAAAAATAAAATATAAAAAATTTAATAGGTATACAACGCCTTCAATTTTCAGATTTTCAGTCATCAGTTTTATTTCTAATGATAATTTACATCAGTATTGCCATCATTCCCTTATCAAGACTGTCAGGCTGAATGATCGTGTAGGCTCTGCAATTCGGTAAAAACGTCTAGTGTAACTCGGGCAAGAAGTCGCTGGCGTTCGTCCTTCAAAAATACTCTTTCCGCAAAATTTAATTTTCAAAATTATTTTTTGCTTACCTCGGACAACATATACGTGTGCAAATAAAACACGCACGCCTGCAATAAACTGGTGACGAGCTGCTGTCCAAACTGATTGAGGATACCCTTCATCAGCTCGTGCCGCTCGGTGTAGTCAGGCGCTGCGTGCCCGCTCTGGCCCTGGTTCACAAGGTCATGGAAGAACTTCATTACTGACATGTTGGCCTCCTTGTGGTCCAGTGAGGAAGCGAGGAGGCCGCATTGGAGAATGGGGCCCAGGGAAGCACATCGAAGGAACTGGACGGGAGCGCGCTGTATGAAACGGGCACATAATCTGGAACAGAAGCATTAGATTCAGATAAACAAGTTTTCCCAATAAATATTTGTATAGCACTCGCCACGTAACTTGCACTTAGACCCTAAGCAGGTTATAATCCATCTTATTTAATCTTATTGATTTCTACAGTTTTATTATTTATTAGGGTTAGTAGGGTTAATGTTTATATGCTATTTCCTTCGATAATTGAACCTGCATAAGATATAAAAGTAAACAAGCTTGTTAGGCTCAAATATAAATGAGGGGAAGGGGGTGGGGCAAAGGGAAAATTCACTTCTGGTTTGCCGTATTATGCATTTTGTCCATTTTAATATTTTTTAAGAAAGGGAAATTATACACACAGTCTGCTCCACTATTTTATTAGAGGATTCTCATCAGCTGATGATGAAGGTTTTCGCCTTCAAAACAGAAATCCTCTAATAAAATAGTGGAGCAGACTGTGTGTATAATTTCCCTTACTTATAATATCACTCCACTGATGAACTACTTCCACAAAATGTATATTTTATGCTAAAAAAAATAAATTGTATTTAGCTATAATTTACTAGCATCAAATGTTCTAATAGTTTATTAAATTATTGCAAAATTCTATTTATTTAATGGTAAAAAAGGATAAATCAAAGGATTATTACGTTCTTTGTCTCACTAATGTCCTAAGAAATAATAGTATATTATTTAACGAGCGGTAATGTAGGTCATAACTCACGCAGATGAAGTTTGTAGCACGAGCTGCAGGCGAGTGCTGTAATTCATCAAGTGAGTTATGATCATTACCGCAAGTTGAATACTATACTTTATCTACGACTATAGCAATAAATACTAAGATACAAGTACAGAGAAAAAAACTTTATTCACAAATCTTGATAGTTACCTATAACAATGCTATACAAATTTTAGTTGTAATTACTCATTTTGTTTATTAATAAAATTAACTGCAAAGTTTGAACAACGAGTAAACTGAATATGTGGGACCGAATTATGCAAGTTTATTATTTCTTTTTGATTTTGTTGCATATACAGGGTGGCCCATTTGTCTGACAAAGTAAAATACCGTCTCTACTATTAAAGATATCAAAAAAAAGTTTTTATAAAAGTTGTGAGGTATAAAAAAATATAGGTTCTAAAATTATTTTTAAACATACAGGATGGTCCAAAAAAGTAGGACAATAAAAAGATACATTTTTTTAAATGGAACACCCTATATATTTTAGCATTTTTTGTTTCCTTACAAAATTGTCCATATGACGCCATATTTAGTTTTTTAATTTTTTGCAACGTTGCCAAACAAAATGCAAAATTCTTAAAATTTTGGAAAAAACATGATAGTAAAAAATTACCTGTATTTCTCAATAAGAGTATCGAAAATTTCTTGTAAGCTCTTAAGTTTAGGGATAGAAAAACTGTCTTAAATCTTTAAGTACCGAAAATTTTGTACAGGGTGTTTTCTGTTGACATCCAAATATGCAAAATTTTAAAATACAATAACTCTGTTTTTTCAAATGAAACACCCTATATTTATTAGGCTCGTCTAATAGATATTGTAAGTATTTTTTATTATTGTTAAGTCATACGTATACCTAAATTTACTGGTTTTGGCAATATTTCGATTTTTATTTAAATTTTGGCGAAAAAAACTATAATTTTTATTTTTCTAGTAAGCCATGACCAGCAAAGTCAAAACAAATGTAATTGAATATAATGTCATATTTATTATTATTATATTTATATTTATAATGTTTGTACACTTATTTTCAATATCCAGTTGCGTAATAAAAACAAAATTTTATTAAATTAAATAAATACGTAACTAACTATGGTTATCAATTTATTTTAATATGGGATAATATTTAATTACATTTGTTTTTAGTTTGCTGGTCATGGCTTACTAGAAAAATAAAAATTATAGTTTTTTTCACCAAAATTTAAATAAAAATCGAAATATTGCCAAAACCAGTAAATTTAGGTATAGGTATGACATAACAATAATAAAAGATACTTACAATATCTATCAGACGAGCCTAATAAATATAGGGTGTTTCATTTGAAAAAACAGAGTTATTGTATTTTAAAATTTTGTATATTTGGATGTCAACAGAAAACACCCTGTACAATATTTTTGATACTTAAAGATTTAAAACAGTTTATCTATCCCTAAACTTAAGAGCTTACAAGAAATTTTCTATTTTCGATACTCTTATTGAGAAATACAGGTAATTTTTTACTATCATGTTTTTTCCAAAATTTTAAGAATTTTGCATTTTGTTTGACAACGTTGCAAAAAATTAAAAAACTAAATATGGCGTTATATGGAAAATTTTGTAAGGAAACAAAAAATGCTAAAATATATAGGGTGTTCCATTTTAAAAAAATGTATCTTTTTATTGTCCTACTTTTTTGGACCATCCTGTATGTTTAAAAATAAATTTAGAACATATATTTTTTTATACCTCACAACTTTTATAAAAACTTTTTTTTGATATCTTTAATAGTAGAGACGGTATATTACTTTGTCAGACAATTGGGCCACCCTGTATGTTGTTGATGTACTAACTGGTTGAGGTGTTATAGAACTGTATATATTATTTGCAGTATCTGTCTTATTCTTTTCGGAATCATCAACATACCCCTCAGCCACAGTAGTTAATCGCCAACCGCCATGGCGTTTCAGTGCAGTTATATCCCCTCCAGCATCTTCTAATAAAGTTGCCGACGAGCGGCGAAAACAATGCCCTGTATATAAATTACAGTCTGGTAATTTTAAAAATGTAGCAATGTCTTTCCCCATTGCCCACATGTGGCTTATTATTAATGCCAATTCTTTGTGAGTGATATTTTCCATTTTGAAATTTAAAGAATAATATCGTTTGCGATACATCGGTAGGACGCAGATTTAAATATTTCTTAACTATGGTATAAAAACTTCCCGTAATAGTGAGTTTTCTGGCAATTTTTGTTTTTGTATTTGGTACACTGACTATAAAAATAGATCCATGATCTTCTAAATCTGTAATTTGCATAGAGTGCAATTCTGCTACACGACAAGCACCCATAATGCCCATTATTAAAATAAATTATGTAATTGACTAGATGATAAAAACGATTGAATTATTGTGAGATCTACTACCTTTGTCGCCAGATATTTCTCATCAGGAGCTTCGTTTATGAAATTATTAAGTTGTTCTGGCGTAAAATTTTTTGCCTTTTTAGCTACATGTTTCTCTGATTGACGTTTAAGAAACGCACGTAACTTTAAATAATTCTCTATATTGATTCCATTATTTATGTTGAGTGTGCTTCTTAGCATGGAGTTGAAAGTCCATAGAGACGATGCTTTATATTTAGTGCTAAGTTCGCTAAAATATGCCAAAAGTACATTTTCTGTAAACGATGACTTAAAGTTCTTACTGCTACACCAATTTTGAAAATTCTTGTATACACCTTTATATTTGTTTTTGGATTTTTCGGGCAATAAATTCTGTATCGTCACATTAGCTAGTCGTCTTATTTCTGGAGGTGTACATAATAATTCATCTTCACTATCTGAATTCATCATTTTCAGCACAAAACTTACAACAATTAAATTAGGTATTAACTTAATTTGAAAACGTCAAAATGGACTGTTCCCTTTCGGCCAATCGGCTTGTACAGAAGTACAGAGCCACCTTGATATTCGGTTCGTAAATAATTCCAAGCCTCCTTTTCGATTTATTATAGTGAGTTATAACAGTGAGTTATTATAACTCACGCTGTTTGTTTATAGATACTATTAATTGCTTAAAATCAGTTGAATAATTAATATATAATTTAATAGGAGTAGATAAAATAATTTAAACCGTTTACCTAACAACCAAGAAATAAATTATTTTTCCTGATTTTGATAACAATGAAAATAAAATTTGGAAACGCTTCTTTAAATAGTCACTTTGACAAGGCAAGTTTTTGAAATTCGAGATTTGAGAAGATTTAGTGGGTTTATTAAGCATTTCTACTAATCTTGCCAATTTAAATTACTGTAATCATATAAATAATAATATAACACAGCACCAAAGCAGTGTGACGGCTGTGGCAACTTTGGCAAAAGTAGACCAGAATCGTGCCGTGTGAAGGGGAATATTTATAAGAACAGAACAGATATACAGGGTGCTACAAATTCGTGTGCGTACAAGGGGATATCGAAAACGTTAAGAGATACGAAGATGGTTAAATTATGGCAAAGTTGCGTATTTTAGAGCTTAACAATTTGGTGAAAGAAAATTCTAAATATTTCGAATACCTTCGTAGATATCCGAAAAAAAAAACGAAATTTTCATATTTGGTTGGGAAAGCTTGAAAAAATCGTATTTAAAAAAAAATTGATATTCTAAGTAAACGGGTTGACGGGTATAGAAAAGGTTATAGCAATTTTAATTTATCGTCATATAAAATAAATATATACAGGGTGTACCATTTAAAATAAGAAAGTTTTTAATGTTTAAAGTTTTTTACAATGAGCCCTTAATTGTGACCTACCTATAATTTATGCCAATTATTTTTTGAGATACGTTGATTCTTTAACTATACAATAACAAAAAAATTTAGTCCAGGAGATAAGGTAAAAAACGTGTTCCATTAAATTTAATTAAAATTTAATGCAAAAACAAAAAATATATTAAAAAATGCTATATTTTATTTAAAAAATGAGAGTTGAAGCTACTTTCGGTATAACCGGAGGTGACATAAACATGTTAATATTTTATTTTAAGAGAGCATAAACTCTATATCGCGATAGAAAACGGCGTTTCTACAATTGAAAGCCACAGATGACATTCACAGCTGATTCTAGTTCCGCCGAAAAGTTACTAGATTTAGTGTGGACCGTAACAAGTTCACATGTCAGTTCGCGTCCTATTATTTTCGTTGTTTTTTGGTGTTTTTTAGTATTTTTGTGGCTGTTTTTTATATAGTCTGTGTTTAAAAACATTTGATATGTTTTTAGACTTTTACATTGCAATTTCATCGGTATCACATTAATATCAATAATAACAGGTTGTAATCAAATTATCTGTCATGCCTGACAATTATTTTATTTTTTGTTTCTTGGTACAATTTCTGTAGCTTTCAGCCGAATGTTGCGAACTTCGAGTGTACCTACACTGTTTTAATATTTTCACACAATTATTCTAGTACGGGTGGTCAGAATTCATAATCATATGTATCTTTAACGATATTTAAAGCAGTTCGTCTAAATGCATTTAAAGAATCGGAGTTTGTAATGTCTTTTGTTAAGTCATTATACTATTTTAGTAGTTTGTGAAATAGTTTTCTGATTGAAAGTTAGAGTCATAACTAAAATGACGCATAGTGATTGTTTTGTATACCAATATTTTAACCATATATACCATGTTTTACGTATTCTACCTAGCTGGTGCAGTATTACCGGCATTTATTACATTCCCTTATATTCACGAGTAAAGGAGAGTAGTGTGTCGATAAGTTAAATTTTTTAAAAGCTTTGTCGATAATATTTATGTTACTAGTACATTACTTTATTGTAAGTAATTTCTATCACAATATCTAGGTAGTATTCAGTGGATACCTAATAGGTTCTTGACTTTTGTTTCAATTTGGATAACATCTCCAAAAGTTTCTTGACAACTTTAGTTAAGAACGATGATTTAAATAGAAAAATTTGTAAAGTCTTCTTTGATAAATTAAAATGGGAGATAAGGAACTTAATATTTAAATATTTTTTTAGTTGTTAATGGAACATAAAAATAGTCCGGTCCTGTCTTTTTAGCCAACCTCTAAACGTAAAATAGACCAGACATCAACAGGGTGCTATAAATGACAAGTGACTTGGTGTTTTCTTAAAAAATTTGACTATATCAATAAACTTAAACGTATACATTTTCAAAAAAATATTTTTTGGAGTTTTTTCAAAAATTCTAACGCAAGCTCATCGTGAATCACCCGGTATAATTTTGAGACCGAGACTTTGTATTTTTTCTTACAAAATACAGAACTATAGGTTGTCTTCTTCTAGATTATTTTAAAGAATAATGAATATTAGTTTTTACTTATTGGTTATAAACCCACAAAATAAAGAATACAATTGCAAATTCCTAAACTTTGCATTGCACAGCAATATTTAATTCAAATTGTATTTTTATTTTATCATTTCAAGTGCAGCATTCCAGTCGGAGGACGTTTCATTTTATTAATTACAACGATAAATTCAATACGTTTTTGTTTTATGTTAACGGGACTATTACTAAGCTGATTAATAATAAATTGCAATTAATATGCAAGCGACTTCAATATTCAATACTTCATTCGTTTTGCCAGTATTTGTAGCTGAATTTCTTAGAATCGGCACATACAGTTTAAATATACTGAAAGAATCAGCATAAAATTGTGACTCCCCTCCCTTCCCCCAACTGCGTTATGTAATTTGTGAACGGTTTTTTTAAGGCCTTTTTACATTGGGTACAATTGCAAGAAAAAATTGCTTGAAAGCATGCGCTTTGTCGACGTTTTAAACAGCTGACACAGGTTTTAGATGAGAAAACGTGCATCAGCTGTTTAAAACGTCGACAAAGCGCATGCTTCCAGGCTATTTTTCTTGCAATTGCACCCAATGTAAAAAGGCCTTTACGCAAACGAAATAGGTAACTTATTTAATCTCTCATCTTTACTACAGATTTCGAATAAACCTTCACCACTTCGCCTGCCAGGAGGCAGGTTATGTCAATTGACTTTGGAAATTCTATAACAAATTTGCGTTACAACATAAGTCATCTTAACTTTTTTATATTATTTTTTCAAAAACAATTTAAATACAGGAAAAAATATAATTTACTGTACTATAGTAAGAAAGGTGTAGAGTAATAAAATGGAAAATTCCGTCCAGTTCGGCTCAATTTCGGTGTCGGCCATAAGCGCAGGTAAATTTTATGCATTAAATTATTAATGATAAGTAACTAAAAAAATTTATGGAATTAGGTTAACGGGTATTAAGACCATCTTGGAGAAAGCAAGAAATTATCGACTGGTTAACCACAAAAGTATTGAATTTGAAGATAATTTGATAAAGAAGGAACTATTAGCTATCGTAAATTTATACAAACATCGTTTTATGAAATATTCCGTGGAAGATATAGCTGAAACACATAGTGTAACTGTGCTGCGCACACCGCCATATCATTGCGAACTAAACCCTATAGAACTTATATGGGCGCAAGTGGAAGGATTTGTAGAAGAATACAACACGACATTCAAAATGACAGACGTTAAGCTACTGTTTGATCAAGCCATCAAGGAAGTGACACCAGAGAACTGGCGAGAAGCAGTCCATCATGTCATTAAAGAAGAGGAGAAAATGTGGAATCTTGACCACCTCGATCAGACTGTCGACCCGTTAATTATAACGTCAAGAGGAGATGACAGTTCCTCAGATAACGAAGAATTTATGATTTTTTTTATAATAACTAATAAAAATATAAGTATACCTAATAGTATGTATATAATTCACGCCTTTGTCACACCATTTTCAGTGTTTGTGAATGGATAACAATATTCAAAACCCATAAATTGACCCAAACCCGGCTGGTACTACCTGCACTTGATGAAAAGAATAAATTTTGCAATAAAATCAATGCCAAATTATGAAAGTGGCTTAAACATTCATTGGGTTACTCTGTAGTCCCTTTGCATACCTAATGAGCTTTTATTACTCTACACCTTTTTGAAATAGACTATAATAACACTCATTGGTATTTTTTTTTTAAATTCAAAAACTTCTTCCAACGATTTTTTGCTCTTTGTGTGCCATAAATTATTTAATTATTACCAGCTGCATTTACTAAGGTCCAATTGAATATAGTCCTATTAAACCAAAGTTTAAACCTAAGTTTAAACCGAAACATAATTCTAAAAACGTAAAAATGTCAGTAAAGGTCGATTTATAGTGTGGGATTGACAGCAAAATTCTAGTTAAAAGTGATTTACCATAACTTAATACAGGGTGATTCTTAAGTTGATAATTCTGTTTTAGCTGTGTATAGAATGCATTAAAATAAACAACATTTTCAAATACCTTTTCTCAAAAAACGCAAAAATAAGGTACTTATGATATTCATTTAATACACTACGAAGCAAATACGGTCCTGCCTAACTTGCCCGTTGAATAACATTAAGAAAACTTCTGGGTGTAGGATGAGCCCGCAAGGGAAAGCGTTCTGCGTTTAATCTCGAAGCACTTTGCCACACTCACAGTAAATTAGCACCTCATATCTACTAATTCATTGTATTTAAATTTTACCATTTTCACGTGTTACCAATTTAAAATTAACTTGCTTCAGAAAAAGACACCGCAGCAGATCGCCAAATAAATGACTGACTACCGACCCGTAAACTGCATGACTAATAACTACTAATAAGTTTAGATAAAGCTAATAAGACAAAAACAGTATAAATTATATCAAGCTATGTTTTGATCACCAGGCCTGCACTTAGATTTTTTACTCCTGTATCTAGCCAATTTTTAAGTTTTTTGAAAAAAGGTGTTTGAAAATGTTGTTTATTTTAGTGCCTTCTATACACGGCTAAAACAGAAGAATCAACTTAGAAATCATCCTGTATAATGTAACATGACATCACACGCAGAGCTGTGAGTAACTTAAGTAACTAGATACTTAGTAACTTAGTTCTTTTTTGAATCATGCCAAAAGTAACTGTAACTTCGTTACTTTTGAAAAGTAACTTGTATCTAGTTACTTTTTAGGAGTAACTATACACTTAAAAAGTAACTAGATACTTCTAAAATAACTAAGTTCCTTTCTCCCTAAAGTAACTAAGTTACTTTTAAAGTAACTAAGTTAGGTACTCAAAAAAATTGTCCATTTTCTCAAAGAGACCAAAGTAACAATATAAATAGGAAGACAAAAATGATTGAGACCATGACTTTGTGATTTTTGTCTTCCTAGTTATAAGTTAGGTACTTTTAAAGTTCCTCTAGGATACCAATAATGCACACGTGCCGTCCATCAGATGATGACCAAGGGACGATCGGCGGCCGTTAATCAGATTTTCACGAAGGGACGAGCGGCGAGTCGCGAGCGTCAAACAGCAAACTGGTTTTAACGCGAAATTTCTAGGAAAGCATTTTATTCTACTTACTTGTTCTTTGTTCGAATTAACACTTTTAGTTTAGTTTTCTGATGGTAATAGTGATAGTGTGTACAGGGTGTCCCAAATTCGAGCCTCATCATGGGGATCTCGCAAACTATAAGAGATACAGCATCGGTCAAATAGTGGCAAAGTTGCGCAATTTTGTGCCCAGAAATATCGTAAAAAAATATTTTAGCTATCTTTTTTGGTTTTAGAAATATTTGAAATTTTTTTAAATTGGCCGACTTATTTTATCCGCTATAAAAAAACAAACACAACATTGTTAAGGCAATTTTTCTTGCTCCATATCGTGGTGTTTTTAGAATTCCGTTGCAACTTTCGTTTTTGTGGAACCATGATCAACTTTAATTTTTTAAATACGGACCTGTATTTTTTATTTTATTTTTGAAATCTTTTTAAGCCCTGAATTCAACCATGTATCACACTTAATTATATCAAGAAGGTTTGATGTCATTATTTCATCATCTGCAATGTGATAATTGTTTTTAAATAAATACGGCCCTGATGTTAGTTATTTAATTATTTTTACCAAATACAACATGTAAATAGATCCGGAATTTATTATTTATAGAATTAATTTACTTACTATATAACATAATATTTCAATTTTTATATAACAAACTATAAAATAAAACTAAACAAAACAAAGGTGGCTAAGACGCGAATTTTATGCTTACTTGATTATTTGGCTTAATTATGTTGATAGATGTAGTGAGTAGTCCCTTTTTATGTTCAACGGGCGATATTTAAATTGTGGAGTCTTACTCAAAAATGCATTCAAGAGGAAGGACATTTGTTTAAACATTTAATATAATTACGTTTTTATACTTTTTGTTTTTGTTGCTGGTCTTTTCTCTTTTAATTTATTTGCTACATAATATATTAGTCCTGCCTGTATGCAATTATACCCTGAATAAATGCCAGAGCCGTATTTATTTAAAAATAATTATCAAATTCCTGATGATGTAAAGATAACATCAAAACGTCTAAAAATTATTAAGTGTAATAATAGTGTGTAGTAATATTGGTAGAATTTAGAGCTTAACGAGATTTAAAAAAATAATATAATAAATATAGGTCCGTATTTAAAAAATTAAAGTTGATCATGGTTCCACAAAAACGAAACGTTGCAACGGAATTTTAAAAACAACACGATATGGAGCACGAAAAGTTGCCAATGTTGTGTTTGTTTTTTTATTTTTATTTGTAATGTTGTAAAATGCGGGAAATGTTAAATTGAATTTATAACAATCAATTCAGTCCACCAGC
Organism: Polydrusus cervinus; assembly: GCA_935413205.1. Taxonomy (NCBI): domain Eukaryota; kingdom Metazoa; phylum Arthropoda; class Insecta; order Coleoptera; family Curculionidae; genus Polydrusus; species Polydrusus cervinus. The sequence goes on from OW284514.1 coordinate 55,000,789, forward strand.
ACTTACAATCTTCCAAGCCTCATGTGCTTGCACTGACCGAGACAAAAGTCAGAGCGTCAACGAACACCGTCAGCTATTTATATCCTGGATATGATTTTCACTTCCGTTTTAGACGCAACTTTGGGGTCTGTCTGTTCATTCGAGATGATCTTTGCTGCCAACGGGAGGACATACTGGAACCGAAAGACTTCGATGTAATGTGGTTTAAAATATCTTCACAAAAAATCACTAAGTTTATATGCTGCCTTTACCGTCCTCCAAGCGACATGCATTACAGGGCCCTCTTCTCATCACTAGCCAACACAATCGACTTCTTGCAAACCAATCATCCGAATGCCGAAGTTGCTATCTTTGGCGACTTTAACGTCCACAATGTCAACTGGCTTAAATACTCAAACACCAACGATGAGCAAGGCCGTGAGGCCGAATCTTTTGCGATCAGTTCTGATCTAACTCAACTCGTAGAAGAACAAACGCGGGTTCCAGACCGAGCTGGGGATTTTGCTAGTCTTTTAGATCTCTTTTTAACTTCAAATCCAGACCTATATACGGTCACCGTACAACCACCATTGGGCTCTTCCGATCACAAACTTATTTCAACCCTAAGCGAGCTGCCAATTAGTTCTGAACAACCTCCTAAACCCCGTAAGATTTGGCACTATACATCAGCTAAGTGGGAAGACCTAAAGGACCATTTTCGCAACTTTCCCTGGCTAAGCGTTTGCTTTTCTTCGGATGATCCATCTGTCTGTGCAAAGGAGGTCTCCGACGTCATTCTAACTAGCATGGAGGCCTTTATTCCTTTCTCCAAAAAGCGCCCTTCCAACAGCAAGCCCTGGTTTAGCAAGAATTGCGAGGGTGCTGTCAGATCTAACAACCTGGCTTACCGACAGTGGCGAAAAAACCCTACTCCTGAAAATCGCGCCATCTTTGTTACCACCCGAAACCAATGTAAGCAAATGATAGACCAAACCAAAGAAGCTTACAACGAGAGAATCAAAAACAAACTTCTTGCCAGTCCTAACGGATCAAGGTCCTTTTGGTCAGTCGCTAAGGCCGTCAGCCAAAACTTTACAAAGTCAACTATTCCACCTCTAACACGTTTCGACGGCACAATAGCAACCACAGCCGGGGATAAAGCAAACCTACTTGCTGAACTGTTTTCCTCGCATTCCACTGTAGACTTTCAGGGAAAACCACCACCCAACATTCCCTCAGTTCAATCGCAAATGTCTGAAATCGTGTTCCGTCAGCGTCTTGTTAAACGGACTCTTAAAGGATTCGACGTCAATAAAGCTTCTGGTCCAGACGAAATTCCTATCATTGTTCTCAAGACATGCGCCGATGAACTTACGCCAGTATTTTGTAGACTTTTCACCTTATCCTACAAAAAGGGAATATTTCCATCCTGCTGGAAGTCGGCGCGTGTCCAGCCCATTCCAAAGAAAGGTAAAAAGACCCTGCCAAGCAACTACCGACCCGTCGCATTGCTTTCAGTAATTTCAAAAGTAATGGAGAAAGCTATTAACCAACAACTCCTAAAGTATCTGGAAGGGCTTAACATTATCAGCGACCATCAATACGGTTTTCGTAAGTCCAGATCAACAGGTGACCTTCTGGCATATGTCACCCATCTTTGGAGTAACACCATCGAACATCATGGAGAATCCCGGGCTGTTACACTGGACATCTCTAGGGCTTTTGATCGTGTTTGGCATGGGCTTCTAAGTAAATTGCGATCCTACGGTATGCCTAATGGATTTTGTTTATGGTTTACCAGCTTCCTTAAGAACCGTTCTCTGCAAGTGGCGATTGACGGGTTTCTCTCAGACACCTTCACCATCAATGCCGGTGTTCCTCAAGGGTCCATATTGTCGCTTACCCTCTTTTTACTGTATATTAACGACCTTCTAGTGAAAACCCAAAATCCAATTTATAGCTTTGCTGATGACAGCACACTTGTCTCATCTTTTACCTTGACTCCCCAGCATGAAGTATTGCGCCTCAACAATGACCTGGAAGAAATCTTGGCTTGGGGTGACAGTAACCAAGTCGAATTTAATGCTAAGAAAACCCAGGCAGCAGTCTTCTCCAAAAAGGTTAACATTGCAGAACCGGATATAGTCATGGCAGGACACGCATTTCCCCTGGCACCGTCTATTAATTTGCTGGGGGTCAATCTGGGAGGCAATATGTCTTGGCATGATCACGTTGCCGCAATTGCCAAGGCAGCTGCACAGAAACTTGGTGTACTTTTCCGCACCAAAAGGTTGTACACACCTCATCAACTTTTGACACTCTGCAAAGCCCAGATTCGACCATCATTAGAATATTGCTCTCATGTCTGGAGCTCTGCACCCAAGCACACCCTTCGGCTACTGGATTCCATTCAAAGGAGAGCCGTTCGTCTGATCGGCGACCCCGAGCTGACCAAGACCCTCGATAGCCTGGAGCATCGAAGACAGGTTGGTGATTTGGCTCTCTTTTACAGATATTTCCATGGCAGGTGTTCGACTGACATTGCCCACTTGATTCCACCTAGAGCAATGCAAAACAGAAATACACGGCGAACCACTGCCGCTCATCCATATGTTGTTTAGCTTAGTACTCCTCGAACTTCATTGTTCAAGAATTCTTTCATCTGGAGAACGTCATCTTTGTGGAATGATCTTCCTGAGGTCGTGTTTCCCAATGAATACAATCTTCAATGTTTCAAGACCAACGTTAATCGCTTTCTTCCCACACGCACCGCTCCCAGAGCGCCTTAAAGGATTTTTTCTACAGTGCAGGTGTTTTATCATAAAAAAAAAATCCAGTAACTAAATTGCTTTAATTCTGTTAATGTGGCCTTTGTTATTTGGATTCCATACAATGAGAGCTTCCTGTGAAAACAAAAACAAAATGGAGCGAAAGGAAATGTATTATAGTTCCTAAAAACTCTAAAAACTTGTCAAGTTATAATAATAAATTCTAAAATTTTGTTTACATCAGGTATAATCCCATCGAGATCAGAGAGAAAAAACTATTTGCTGTCAAAAAGAACACCAAGGTATTTTATTTGATTAACTTTTTTTGATTCAATAGTCTAATTGAAATCAATTAAATTTATATTTTTTGAGAACGTTATTTAAAAACATTTCTCCAAATTCATAAATAGGCTGTTAGCATTTCAGTACCCAAGCAACCTTATTAAGTGGTTTTGCAATTTAACACTGTTTTCATATTATAAAAATGTTATACATATAGAGGCTGTTACAAATTCGACATACCAGCATTGGAATCTCGGAAACCATAGGAGTTAGAGAAACGATTAAATGGGGGGCAAAGTTGTGCAATTCGGTGCTGATTATAATGCCGCTTTAAAAGTTTTCAAATTCCGAATACTTCCGATTTTATTCGAAAGAACCCGAAATTTTGCAAAATCGTTTTTATTTTTTCCTGAGCTTATTCGACTAGCTATTTAAAAATAAATTACACTTTGTCATTGCCACTTTTTATCCTCTACAAAATAACGTTACTAAACTAAAGATCCGCCGTTTCGTCTCCGAGGGGACATCACCAATTTTATTTTTTTAAATACGGACCTGGATTTTTTAAACAGTCCTACCCTCAAAATGTAATGGCGATATTACTTTCTCATAATGAAGAATTGTCCTTGCTTATTGCGATCCAGGCAACGAATCACAATATTAATTAAAAACTTTATTTTATTTAAAACATTCATACATATTAGTAATATAATTTATTTTATAAGAATTTTCTAATAATTGTAAGTTTACTAATTATAAATTCTAAGTTTCTAAATGTTCAAAGAGATTGCCGTTTTGCTCAATACAACGATCGATTTTTCTTTCAATTTTGGCGACAGCCCTTTCAACCGATCTTCTCCTTATCCTACCAAATGCAACCTGTATACGTTCTTCCATGGTATCTACGTCATTTTTGAGTATTACATGTATTACTTAAATACCTAACATGAACTTTAGACAAACTTTTTCATGAAACTTATTTCTAAAGGTTTTAAATAAAATAAAGTTCTCTTTGAACATTTAGAAAATTAGGATTTATAATTAGTAAATTTAGAATTGTTAGAAAATTCTTATAAAATAAATTATATTACTTATGTATGAATGTTTAAATAAAATAAAGTTTTTAATTAATATTGTGATTCGTTGCCAGGACCGGACTAACAAGAAGTGTAAAAAATATGAATTTAAAAAAATAAGCAAGGAAAATTCATCATTATGAGAAAGTAATACCGCCATTACATTTTGGAATAGGAGGGTTTAAAAATCGGTTAAAAAAAATCCAGGTCCGTATTTAAAAAAGTAAAGTTGGTGATGGCCCCTCGGAGACGAAACGGCGGATCTTTAGTTTAGTAACGTCATTTTGTAGAAGAGAAAAAGTGACAATGACAAAGTGTCATTAATTTATAAATAGCTAGTCAAATGAGCCCAGGAAAAAATAAAAACGATTTTGCAAAATTTCGGTTTTTTTTCGAATAAGATCGGAAGTATTCGGAATTTGAAAACTTTTAAAGCGGCATTATAATCAGCACCGAATTGCACAACTTTGCCCTCATTAAACCGTTTCTCTAACTCGTATGGTTTCCGAGATTCCAATGCTGGTACATCGAATTTGTAACACCCTGTATACAAAATAAAAAGTTATAAAAATGAAGGGATATTATACTGCTTATAACCGGTTTTTTATCTGATGGTTTACACTCCAGATCGACTGTCTATATAAAAGTTGCCTAGCCCATAATTACAATACAAAGTATCCATTGAGGCAGTAGACTTTTTTTTAACCCGAACAAAATATCAATGGATACCGACATTATCTAAAAAAAAATTACAGATGTTTCAATGTAACTTTAAATTAAAATATTATTTAATTAAAAACTTATCTCTCTATTATCAAATACTTTAAAAATGTCGATTGTAACAAAAACAATAAAGAATTCATTATATCGATAAAAAACAAACTTGAAAGTGTTTTCTATTCGATGTCATCTATCAATTTTCAAGTATCTTTTTGTTGTGATGCGTATTCTCAATACTTACCGTTTAGTAGCAATGATTAATGAAATATGCAGGAAGTGACGGGAAAAACTGTCCTTAGCTTGTCATGTTCGTACATGTGTTTACACATGTGTAAGATAACTTACAGCAAGTGGACTATCACTTAGGAAACGAAGAGACATTTATTCGAAGTTATTTTATTGTACTGATATCAGATTTTAATAGATAATTGAATACCTTACAATTCTTGGTTGTGTGAATTCTTCGTCAATATCACATTAGTATTGCTTCATTTCAATCGAACCCTACACGATCAGTATTACTGATAGTAGTATTACTTTAGTACTACTAGTCAGCACAACAAGTACACACACGAAAGGATGTCTGGAAGTGTGGGGCAAATTTACAGGAGCGTATGGGAAACGTTAGCGAAGTCTAGTATTTCACAAAAAAAATCTATAGTGTCCCCTGACTGAGATATCGGATCCTATAGCGATTAACTATTTTTGTATTAATTTTTAAACCACCTCGTATACTTTTATATAATTTTGTACAGGGGATAAGTACCTACCCGAAAATAGGTACTCAACTACTAGAAAAATACGCTTTAAATTGGACGAGTACATTCATCCTGTTGTATTCTTTAAAAAGTTTAAGTATATTTTTGGATTAAAATAAATAAGAGAGAATATTTGACCACCTCGAATTTTACATGGGAAATTTCATGTGTTCGGATGCCTCACCCGGTATATTACAATTTTGGATTACACGTAAGATTTTAGGCAGATAAGTCTGAACATGTTGGACATATTTAAGTTTTGATGTCAAAAACTACGTTTGCAGACCCTAAAATAATTTTAATTTTCCCTATGACGCTTTTATTATTTAATTTGGGTTGGATTTCTTGTTGAAAAAAACCTGCTTTAATAGATTCTTTCCGATACTTTAATAACTATTAATACATGGTGATTAAACAATAAGATTAAAAATTACATTGAAAAACTGCAAAAACCCTACATTTTCAAAGGCAACCACCAAATTTTATAATTATTTCTTATGTAGCATTAAAAATAAGGGTAAGTTGTTTCTGAAAATTTTTAGTTTTAGAAATATTGCCAATTTAATTTTTATGTGCGTATTTTAAGATCAGTTACTCCTAGTTATAATATATAGGTGTTCCGTTTAAAATCAGTAAGTGGACATCTGCTTCCGTTTTAACCAAAAATCCACCTTATTGAAAATAGTTTAGCCAGGTTGCTACCATCAACATTAGCATACTTTCAAATTTTCAAAATTTTCCTATGTATAGGTTTTTCATATATCTGTAGATCGAAGCGGTTCCCGCTGGGAACCCCTGTACAGTCAACTACTAAACGCCTCCATAACATTTGAAATGTCTCGAAAACCGTCCATTGATTCATAACAATTGTTAATAAAATTATATTGTATATAGTGTGTCCAAAAAAGTATGCAACATATGTAAAAGTTTTTTATTACCGATTTCTCAGAAAATTTTATTCTTGATAAAAGTTGGTGCATGCCTTGAAACTATAAATGCATATTTCACATTTCACCTGCGGCTAATAGTAAGAGAGCAAATGCCATTTTTTCGAAATTGCATTAAGAGTAAAGTACCTTAGTTATTAGAAATACAGCAAAATTTTATATGGAAATGTTATTGCAAATTAAAAACATAGCCCAAATACGAAATTTAAGTTACGTGTCTAAATTTTTTTTTCTATTCTCTAATTTCCCCTAAACGGTACGCCTCTGGTCGATTTTTCGTTTACGCAATTTTAATATATTTATCAAATAACTTAAACGTGGGTTTATAATAAAAATGCATTAAGTAGTTGCAAACTTTTAAAAACTTTTCAATGAACCGGGTCGGTTTAGATATAAGCGTGTTGCACGCCTACTAAACACATTTTAGCCAACTTCTGTTCGAAACTAAATTATAATAAAATTCAACCCTATTCATAGTACTGGAAATAACTACTAATTTATTTCGAAGAAATCGTCCATAATTCTCAAAGAGACCGGATATAGATTTAAAGGAAAAAAGGAAAGACAACAAAGTCTCGGTCTCAGCAAATATAATTGTGTGGTTACACGTGTTTCACCCTTTCGGGCATCATCAGACCCAGAATTTAAAACAGAGAAGAAACAGTTATAACATATTAAAATTTAAAAATGTAATGGATTTTCATTTACATTTTTAAATTTTAATATGTTATAACTGTTTCTTCTGTTTTAAATTCTGGGTCTGATGATGCCCGAAAGGGTGAAACACGTGTAACCACACAATTATATTTGCTGAGACCGAGACTTTGTTGTCTTTCCTTTTTTCCTTTAAAACTAATTTATTTGTCATTTTCACCCAGTACGCTAAAGTCCAAAAACCTACCAGAGGCGTACCGTTTAGGGGAAATTAGAGATTAGAAAAAAAAATAAAAATTGAGACACGTAACTTAAATTTTGTATTTGGGCTATGTTTTTAATTTGCAATAACATTTCCATACAAAATTTTGCTGTATTTCTAATAACTAAGATACTTTACTCTTAATGCAATTTCGAAAAAATGGCATTTGCTCCCTTACTATTAGCCGCAGGTGAAATGTGAAATATGCATTTATAGTTTCAATGCATGCACCAACTTTTATCACAAATAAAATTTTCTGAGAAATCGGTAATAAAAAACTTTTACATATGTTGCATACTTTTTTGGACACACTGTATATATACTGTGCGTTAAGATACATAAAATCACACAACTGTGCGTTATCATGCCTAGTACAACAATAAAGTTAGCATTGATCCTTGCGTTTGGAATATTTGACAGTGACATTGTCATTATTTGAGATTTACAGTTCAAATCGAAACTTTATAAATAATTATAAACCGATCTTTATTAGTAAGAGTCGTATAAAACGTATTTTACGTATTGTGTGTTGTAAAGCAATTACGCACTCATGTAGTTACCGCACTCGCCGCTACGCGGTTCGTTTGCAGTTTTTCTATTCACACTTAATATATACTATGAAAATACCTGAATAAGCTATTAAAATACCTAAATAAGCAAAAATAAAATCATGACTTTAGCCGTACCAGAAAAAAAAACCAAAACTAGTAAAATATAGTAATAAAAGCTTAATCAAGAGTTTACTGTATAAAATCTTGCAGTTATACCTAAAAGTGTTTAATAGAGGTAAATGGTAATTCTATAAGTTCAATTTTCTAAGCCAACAACGCTGTTTTTAAAACAGACACAGCAATTAGAAATTATTACCGGAGGATATATGTAGATATAAAATTCCTGCTATAAGTGTAATACTTGTATATTATCTGCCCTTAAAGAGATTTCGCAAAAACTTTCCTTAAACCTAGTATAATTAACAAGTACGATTCTTGATAAGATGTTTTTTGTTTTTTTTTTAATAGCCCACTTTTTGTTAGGAATCCTTTATCTATGCATGAGAACATACATATATCACAAAAAAATACAGAATGACGAATAACCTTTTTTTCAATTGTTCTTTGTAAAAACAATCAAATAAGTGGATAATTTAACAATTTTCAACGCCTTTTTCTCGGAAACTCTTATATAGGTATAGGAATTTTGTAGTTAGTATGATCTTTGAATACTTTGTAGAATGCGCATCTTAAAAAATATATAAGGTAGTATATTTAAAATAACAAAGTTGTGCACACTTCCGGTTCAACCGGAAGTGACAGTAAGACGTTTGAATACTGAAAAAGTGCGCCCAGTGTAACCATAGAATCTACCAAAGTTTCGTGATAATGTTTTATTTTATAAGGACGTGACAAGGTGGATAGTAATTTCGTTATCACCCGGTATACAGGGTCCTGCACCTCACCTCCCGCCTTCTATAACTCACTTATTAATTAAGTTAGGATTTTAACGTCTTGCAGACTTTACCTGTATCCTAGGACGCATTTCAGGAAAATATTTTTGTTTATACAGGGCGTTCCAAAAAAGTGTGATGTCATAAGGATCCATTTTTTAGATTACATGCTTGTACTTTAAAAAATACAGAGAATTATTATGGTCACATTCGGGAATTCGCACTTATAAATAATGTTGTCTGTTGACAAATAAAAAATTGACGGAAAATAGTTTAGCGAATATTCCAACACAAATATTCGTAATAATTACGAATGTTCGCCACAAATTCCGATATACACTGCGTCCATTAATTATGGAATAGTTTTTTTGAGAGGGAAGAATAACAGGGCGGTTATCTTGAGTAGTCTTAACGCTGATGATCTGAATAGGTTTTATTGTAGTATCGCTAGCACATTAATGCAAAAAATACCAGCAAATGATCCTAACATTTATCTAGATAAAGTGTCTGTTTCTAATACATTTTTCTTTAAACCTACTTCATCGAGAATAAAACAATATTTGGTCAAATCAAAAATAAATATTCTTCGGGTTGGGATAAGCTCTCTCTCTGAAAATACTGTCTGCCTTACCACTCGGAGTCTTACAAGTTTTGGCTGAAATAATAAATTTCTCATTTCTTATGGGCGTCTTCCCATCTTGTTTTTATTCTGAATGTTAGGTAGGAAGAGATTTTATATTTTTAATTGGTTGCTGTATTTGTATAGTTTTTAGGTCTGATGATGCCCATATGTTAGGGCGAAACATGTAACCAAGTTATTAAATTTTAATGCATGATTGAGACTTTCGACTTTGAGTTTCCCCATTTTTAAAAATTAAATAAAGTCTCTTTGAGAAATGGACTACTTCTTTGAATTTGTCTAAAAAAGGCTCTGGTTGTCTCACTTCATATCGCTATCTTTATTGTAGAGACTGCCTGTCTTCTTTATAAAAAATATAAAAGTGAGCTGTTGTTGCCTTCTCATTACAATAAGCGTCAATTTTTTTTAAGCTTACCTATAGCTCACTCAGAAGAAATTAGAAAATCTTTTATATATGGTGGTAAAAAAATATTCAATCATCTTCCTTTCTCTTTAAGAAGGCAACAAAATTTAAAAGTTTAAAAAACGAATTAAGCGTTTCTTAACTGAAAAACCTTACTACACTTTGCATGCATTTTTCAATGATCCATCAGTGATAAGTTATTCTCTGTATGTTTTATAAAATTTTAACTAATAGTTTTTTTTGTGTTTTCTAAATTTTTTCTTATTTTAAACCATTTCGTTATGGGCATAATGTTTTTTTTCTCCCCCTTTATTGTTTGTATTTTTTTCTGGACCTTTTGGATGTATTTATATTAGATATTAGCAAATAGAGACTTTGTCGATAAGGATACTGTTTCTTTGGACAATAAAGTATATTTTGAGTTTGATTTAAAAAGTACTGAATTTTCAAAAGCCCATACTTTCATCAAAATTCGATTAATCCATTCCATTTTCAATTTATTGGGTAGGTTCTCTCTCGTACCACTAAGTACAATGCATTGGAACATGCTTTATACTTTTTTATATAGTAAATTTCACATACGAGAGATGGATATATCTATAACTTACCGTATATTTACATGTACACGACAAAGATACACACTGAATACTCCAATATGTTGCCTTTCAATCAGCTTAACACCCGTCAGGAGATTATTGTTACAGCACCGACATCGACTGCCCTGAGTATATAATCTCCTTCTTACGCTATTTCCCTCGCCCATTTCTTTTCGTATTTCATCAATACAATTGTCTTATGTGCGTTCTTTCAATATCACAGAGCCGGCATTCATTCGTTCACTCGTTGAATAATAAGTGCAGTATAGTTGTTGTATTTTTAGAGATCATTTTGCTAGTATTTTGTGCATAGACTCTCTGGTTATAAACTTTGTGTATCTGTGAAGTGTTTTTTTAATCAAACGCAAGTAAATATATTGTTTATTTAGTTATTAACTATGACACGAAGACTAGTCCGGCCCTAACCAAACCTTAAGTTCTGTAAAATAAATGTTACTAGGTTAGGTTAGGTTAGGTAAGAGTGGCAGACCCTTGGTTCTGACCAAACAGTCTCACGTAGTCCTGATTAGGTCCGTTGTGATACCACACGTGTTCCGTAGAACCCACCTTCATCATATCTCTGATGGTTAGTGCGACGTAACCGCGGAAGGATTTTCACAACTCATTCAAACCAGCCACTACTGTTCAGAAATCTGCTCAGCCGTCCAAGTTGTAAGTTGCTTAGTTCCTCCAGGCTATCGAAAGATGGTTCACCCAAAGTAGTGAACCTCCTTCTTGCGAGGCCAGGGCATTCACACAGAAAATGTTGAATACTTTCTTCCTCTTCCTCATCTCTGCAACTTCTGCAGAAGTCGTTAGTGGGTATTTGCATACGTTCGGCATGTCTACCGAAGAGGCAATGTCCGGTAACAACCGCAGTAATATTTCTCACGTCTTTTCGACTGTGTCTCAATAAGTATCACCCCGCTTTGATTTTGACTCTCAGTAGTATGGGCTTCAAGGAGCGCGAAATGTCGCCAAATAGCTTAACAAAAACTTATAATTTTCGCAAAGCTGATTTTCCTGCTTTATATAATGCTATTTTACACACTAACTGGGATTTTTTAAATGAATTTAAAATCGCTGACCTAGCTCTAGAAGGTTTTTATAATCGACTGTATAACATTTTTGATGAATTTGTCCCTGCTTATAAAAACTTTAAAAGGCGTTTTCCATCCTGGTATACCTCGGATATTATAAAAAATATAAAATTAAAAGCAAAAATGCACACCAAATATAAAAAAACAAATATTAATCGATACCTTTTTGAGTTTAGGCGACTAAGATCTGCAATAAAGGAGCAAATTAAGGTTGCTCACAATACTTACATTGATAATATGCAATCCTCAATTGTGAACGATTCTCAAAGATTTTGGCGCTTCATAAACTCAAAAAACAGTACATCAAGAATCCCGGGCGAGATGTACCTCGGGGATCAGCGTCTCGATGAACCTCAGGATATCGTGAACTCTTTTGGCGAGTTCTTTCATGGTGTATACATACAGGGTGTATCTGATAGGTGCGATCAACCAGTAAATAATGTTATTGATGAATACTTACCAATCCTTCAACCAATAACGGAACAGGACATTAAAGATGCCTCAAAAAAACTTAAAAACAAAATGACATCAGGGCCGGATAATGTTCCTTCTTTTGTTGTGAAGGATTGTATAGGGGCTCTGGTGACACCACTATTAATCATTTTTAACCTGTGTACATCAATGTCAACTGTGCCAAAAATATGGAAACAGGCAAGAGTGTGTCCCATATACAAGAGTGGTGAGCGAAACCAAATTAACAACTACCGCCCGATCTCCTTACTTTGTAACTTTTCCAAAATTCTAGAAACAATACTGTATAGGCGAATTTATATGTCCGTTTGTAAAAACATTGCAGTTGAGCAGCATGGATTTATGAGTGATAGATCAACGGTTACTAATTTATCATGCCTCACTCAGCTAGTGTCTCGTGTGTTAAACAATCAGGGACAGGTGGACGTAGTCTATACAGATTTCTCAAAGGCATTTGATAGGATAGATCATGTATTATTGTTACACAAGCTAAAGGGGTATGGTTTTGACGAATCAGCCCTGGAGTTTTTTAGATCATATTTAACAAATAGAGAACAGTTTGTTTTTTACAATGGCTTTACATCTAATAAATATATCGCATCCTCTGGTGTACCGCAAGGTTCCAACTTAGGACCATTACTGTTTCTACTTTTCATCAATGATTTACATAAGATTATAAACTGTAAAAGGCTAACTTTTGCGGATGATTTAAAATTATTTTTTTTTATTGAATCTCTTAGTGACTGTATTTTCTTACAAGAACAACTGAATTTGGTTCAGGGTTGGTGCGACAGAAACAAACTCAACCTTAATGCAGCTAAATGTAAAATTTTGACCTTTAGTCGCAAAAAACAGCCACTATTGTATCCCTATTCCATCTCAGGTGAGATTTTAGAGCGCCCCAGGTCGATAAAGGACTTAGGCGTCACCTTCGATCCTATGTTGACTTTTGTTGAACATATAAATAACATAGTTTTGGAGGCAAGCAGGATGCTGGGCTTCATCGTGCGCAACTGCAGAACCTTTTATGACCCAAGAGTTTTTAAAACATTATATTTTTCTTTTGTCAGATCAAAGCTTGAATATGCTTCACTGATTTGGAATCCTCTTTATGCATGTCACGTAAATAACATCGACAAGGTTCAAAAAAGATTTTAAAAATATTTAACATTTAAATCAGAAGGAGTGTATCCTGAGCAAGGAACAGCTTACGATATTTTATTAAATAGATATAATTTTATAACCCTAGAAAAAAGGAGAGCAGTTACATCTCTAGTATTTTTATTTAAGTTGCTGCGCGGTGGAATCGATTGTCCTGATCTGCTATCTCAAATAAATTTGTTTGTACCTAGAGTGAATACTAGACATCATTTAACATTTTTGTGTGAAAGAGCAAGAACAAATGTAATGATTAAATCTCCTATAAATTTTATGTGTTACAATTTTGAAAGCATGTGCGAAGGTTGCGATATATTTACATGTAGCTTGCGCGATCTGAGGAGGATTGTCGAGGCTGGTCATTAACGAAATTGTTATATATACCTAATAGTATGTGTTATTAATTGGTGTTATTGTAATATAGTATACGAATGTGTGCATAATATGGCGATAATTTTGAATTTATTGTATTTCCATTATTGGGGATTTATGTTTACAAACTTATATAGTTGTATTGAATCGAGTACAATATTATTTATATTCAATTTTTAATATTGCTCTGTAAATGGGTTTCTTGTTGGGCAATAAAGCTATTATTATTATTATTATTATTAATAGCTCTGCGGTTCTCTTTTTATCGAATGTGGGCCACAGTTGCCTGGATGTACTACAGATTGTCAACCCTGTCCATCTGTTCTGTGCAAGCTGCTTAGCCGTGTAGTCAATCTCCTCTTTGACCAATCCCAGTGGTTTGTTTACTGTATTGTCTGCTAGATCAGCTGTCATGCCTTCGCCCTCTCTTGCGAGCGCATCGGCAGCCTCGTTGCCATCTATTTTGGAGTGTCCAGGAACCCAGCACAGAATAACCCGATGTTGGTTGCCAAGTGTGCATAGATTGCTGCGGCATCGCTTTACGAGCTTTGATTTAACGCTGCTGGAACAGATTGCCTTAATCGTCGCCTGACTATCACTGAAGATGGTGATTGACGAGGCTACTCCCAAGCCAAGGTGTTCTTGCAGGATATTGACCGCCTTCTCTACTGCCAGTACTTCTGCTTGAAAAATACTACAATAGTTGGGGAGTCTATACGATTTCTGTATTTGTAAACTTTCGGAAAAGACCCCGGCTCCCACACCAACGTCCATTTTTAAACCGTCTGTGAAGATTGCGTGATCTATTTTCGTTATATTCTGATTGCCTTCCCGCTCTTCCCTACTCGGAATGAGTATGGAATACCTTTTATCGAAGCATGTTATTGGGACAGAGTAATCAGTCGGGTCTCGTAGATTATTCCCCGGGTGAAATGTTACTAGAAATGACGTGTGTCATCGACGGCCATCAACGCTATAATATAGGGTAATGGTTAAAAAATCAAGTTTTGTAAAATCTGTTGATTTTAAAATTGATGTTTTTAAAATACGAAGCTATAAAAATTTAATGTTATTATTGTATTGGTTACAGCTTTATGTTAGGTACTTACTGTACCCACTACATTGCAGTGCCGTTCGTAACAATTAAAAAAAAAATAACTTACAAATATCAGTATATTATTTAAAATCACTTTAACCCGGTTTTCGAGGATAGAAAATACGGAAAAGTGTTGATTACTGCTAGGTACCTATTGTACCCATACAGCTCAGTGCCGTTCGTGTCAATTAAAATTACGCTTCTTAGCAACATAACTGGCAATATAAAGATTTTTTGAATTTTTTTTTTAAGTGACAAACGCTACTGCGCTGTAATGGGAACAACAAGTACTTAACACAATGCTGTAATTAACATTTTTTATATTTACTATCCTCGAAGACGAGGAGACAGTAGGTTTCATTGTAGCGTAATATCACAATATTCGGATTTTTTTTTTAATTGACACGAACGGCACTGCGCTGTAATGGGTACAGTAAGTACCTAACATAAAGATGTAACCAACCCAATAATAAAATTCAATTTTCATAGCTTCTTATTTTAGAAACACCAATTTTAAAATCACAGATTTTACACAGCTTAATATTTTAGCCATCACCCTGTATAAAAAAGATATAAAGTAAAGTAACACACATTGTATTTAATGATCCAAGAGACAGTCTACCCAATAATCTAAAAATGCAACGGATTAATTAAATTTTTAAGAAAATATAGGCTTTTGAAATTAAAGTAATTAATGGACGCAGTGTATTAAAATTTCACATCAATACCTGAAAAAAAAATAAAAAAGGCAGTCTTACCGGAAAAAGTCGTCCACTGTATCTGGGTGATTCCTAAGACCATTTTCCACTTGTAACATTTGGAATGTAGGTTCGATAAATACCTACAATAAAGTTTTAGACATTTACATATATTATGATTACTCAACTCGATCAGGTAAAGGCCTACAAAATGCATATTTGTGACCGATGAGGGGGTATATATTGTATAATAATGGATATACGACCGAACTGCCCATACAGAGTACTACAAATTCGTGTGCGTACAAGGAGATCTTAGGTGAATGAAAGTAAAAAACGTATTATTTTACTTCCATTCACCTAATTTTGGATTTCCACCAAGTATCGACCGATTCAATCAAATTGTTCAAAGAAATTTGTCTATGCATGGGATATGGCTAATAATTACTCACCTGTAACATATCTAAAAGACCACTCACGCACTGTGGATCGGTGGCATATTCGTCCACCAGTATGCTGCCTACATAAAGCAGACACGAATGCTTATGTATACTGTAAATTCGAACCACTTGACTCACTAAGCTTTCTAACAAGTCGGATTGCTAAAACAAAAAAACATAATGAAGGGTAAGCTGCCGTCATAGTAAAAAACGCAGTAAAGTAAAAAATTAAGTTTTGGAGAAAAACGCCTTTAAAATTTTTATTTAATTTTGTAGCCATATAATGTTTTTGTTAATTTTTTTGAATAGATTTATAAAATATAGGGTCTAACTCTATATTTTTATTCAATTTAATTGGTATTAAGTGTTTCTATAAAATAAAACTAACAAACATGCGTTTCTTCCTAGTATAACATGACATATCATCACATGTTTGCTAAGCAAGAACGCAGTATTCCTCTCTGTTACTGCGTTTTTAACAAGTATTCTTTGATGTGCCGCCACTATGGTAAATGGGATTCAAGGCTAGTTTTACCCTTTTTTTTCATAATACTGCATGATTTTAGAAAAAATCCAAGTTAAAATATCAAAACTTGATATATAATACAAAAAAAATTGTGTTTAAAATATAAAATATTGTTACTAATAAAAAAGTTATCACAAATTAGAAATTGTGTGTAATTCTAATGTAAAAAAATTATAGAAGTGCTTACTTTTTCAAAAATGGCCTAATGTAAAAATATGTTATTAAATCGGATAAACATTTTAGGCCCTATTGGTATACTTTTAAAATAGTTTTGTATTTTCTTCAGGTATTTTTTTATATTGCAAAAGTAACAAATTAGTGAAACTACTACTATGTTTTAGTAAGTATAAAATTTAATTAATAATTCAATACTTTTTTTAATAATCAAATGATCCGTTCAAGTCATTTGATTGAGAATCATCTTCTAAATTAAACCAAAATAGTTTTGTTTCTTCCTTCATTAGGGGACAAACTTTTTTAATAATTGTTTTCTTCTTTAATTTATTTACTCCTCCAGCAATTTGGCCATAAACACAATAGTAAAACTAGCATCAGCTTTCGAAAAAAGAAAATTTATATTTTTAAACCCAAAAAAAAATCATTAATTTCTATAAAATAAAAAGTGTAAATCAAAATCACTAGAGATGAATAATCAAATTTACCCATTGTAGTGACGCCCTTGTCTAAAATTATGAACAACCGATATCTTCGCAAAATACTTTTTGCTGATACATAATTAGATTAATTAAATTATACATGGTGACCAAAAATAAAGCAGTGTTGTTTTGGGGCAATTAGGTCCAATATTTAAAAAATGCCCGGACACGGGAAAAAAAATATTGAGATGAACATACTAACTATGAAATGCTATTATTTAAATAAAAGCCAGTAAGTATTATGTTACTGCGTTCTTAATTATGAATTTGACATTATAATATAAAAAAAATAATAATTTATGCCGTAACCACAGAGTTACTGCGTTTTTTGTTATGAACAACTATGTTATGCACTTTTGGTAGTAATTGATGGCGTATCAATACCCTTTTAGGATACTACTAGTTTAATTTTTGATTTGTAAAGAAAAATATTGGGTTTTTGAAAATGAGACCATGCTAGAAACATAAAAAAGAGTCCAAAGAATCACATTCAGGTAAAATCTGAAAATCGACGAAAATAGACTTTACTGCGTTTTTAACTATGACGGCAGTATGTATGTATGTATAATTGTATTCAAATAGCTGTATCAAATTATACTGCAAACATTAAAAAAAATTATTAATAAGTCAGCCCTCTCATTGTACATACATTAAAATAGTGGATCACCCTTTATGTTACTTTTATAGTTTTTTAGTTTTATTAAATCGTATCGTAACCGTAAATAACATAAAAGATTTGTTTATTTTTCACTTGTAGTTATTTTTCACGAATACTTAGTTAACTTAGTATGTACTTGTACTAAAATTAACTAAAATATAGTATTAGTTTATTTTTATTAGTATAATATGTTAGTAAACCTAATAAATCTGTGTTGAATACAACCGTGCATTATTTTATATAGGGCTTACGGGCTAGGTAGGTAGGCCACTGTCTATTCCAAAACTATCGAAAAAACTTTAATAAATATATGTTGGCTTACTTGTTGGCTGGCACACCTAAGCATAAATCTGACACTTCTGCAACACCGTTCCATAATCCTAATATCACTTTGGTATTTGTCGAATGTCCTTGATAACACTGGCCATATTTCTATTATCACTGCCTTACAAGGGTGAATTGCACCTGCGAAAAAATGTAAGTTAGTTACTTGCTAATGCTAAAAAATATTTAAAATGTTTTTATTTAACTATTTTTACAGTAGCTGATCACGAGGAAAAAATATTCCAATCAACGAACTGCGACTGGACGTAGAATAAAAAAACAAAACAGAATTCGCATTGGCAAACGAAATGCCACAAAAAAAATAAGGAATACACTTTTAAAAAACGAATTGTTTCAGCCTTTACTTGATGAAAATCCATAATAGTATTATGAAATAAAACACTCGTGGTTTGTAATTTTCACTCGTATAATGTCAACATGACGTGTTTTGCTGTCACAGCAGCTGATGAAGCTGCTGTGACAGCGAAACACGTGTCATGTTGACATTATACGAGTGAAAATTACAAACCACGAGGGTTTTATTTCATAATATGAATACACTTTTCTTGGTAGTTATTTTAATAGCTTTATTTGTTTAATTATCCTCAAGCCAAAATTAGCCCTTTTTATCAATAACTCTCGCTTTTATGTTTGGAAACGGTCGATTATTTCTTAAAGTAAAACTAAAAATATGTTAACGAATATTTACAAACATTTGAAAATTTAAAAAACTCTGAAACTTTTCTATTTATCATTTTTGCCAGCCATCTTTCTTTAAGAAATAATTTACCGTTTCCGCCACCAGAATAAAGAATTCGACATCCGCAAAATAAAATCAAATAACGCGCCAAATAAATTGCTCCCTCAGGCTTGACGTAAAGCACCTCTAATTGGCCGGTGTAAGTTTCATAACATAACTGCGGGATGTTTGTACTCTTGCTGCGAATTTACGCCCTGTGACTTCTTTTTATCGCCACACATTAAAATTTAGGTCAAAACACCTTGCGAAAATGTCGAAGGACTTAAAAACTGTTTTTATTTAGTAAATACTCATCATCAGGAAGTTGAAAACATAATTGATAGTTTAAAATCGAAAAAGTATCCTGGTGCCGATGATATAACTACAGATATATTAAAAACTATATTTCTAGACTTTCGTATTTATAATATTTGTTAACAAGTATACCGGATGACAACAAAATTACTATCCTGCTTGTCACATCCTTATAAAATAAAACATTATTTTGAAATTTTGGTAGGTTATACTGTACGCACCAATTCAGTATTGAAACCTCTGACTGTCACTTCCGGTCAAGCCGAATGTGTCCACAATTTTATTATTTTAAATAGAACACACTACGTATTTTTAAAAATATACATTATACAAAGAATTCTAAGCATAAAACATAAATATTTTATATTTATGCTTCCCTATGTCTGAACTTGTTAGTTTTTAAGATATAAATAATTAAAAGTTTAAATACAATATCCAACAGGCAACAATTTATTTAGTTTATTCATACTTTCATCTAAGGTAACTATGGATGATAATAATAACGTCGTAAGAGTTGAAATTAGTAAACAGATCTGCGGGGATCTATAGCCACCTTAGATGAAACTATGAATAAATTAACATCAATTATTGTTGCTTGTTGGATAATACAACTAAACTTTTAATTGCCTATATCTTAAAAACTAATAAGTTTAGATTTAGAGATAGGGAAGCATAAATAAAAAATAGTTAGAAAAGTAAGATAATTTTGAAAATTACACGCAGGTCGCGTAATATAGCTTGGGTTCCAAAATACGCAGAAAGAAAAGGCGGGTCAGTGTACGACAGAGATACCTAATGCCTAATTTCAGTACAATACCCTGATAGCCCAGCTGTTTACTGCGCACTCGAAAGTCGGAGCTCATGCTCTTTTGTTTGACCTGTACCATTAAAATTATTTTAAGAAATTTGTGTTTGAATATCAAATTTTGTAGCATTTCCGGTTAAACTGAAAGTGAAATAGTTGTGACCCATTCATACGGAAAACTAAAATAAAATAATATTACATTTTTTACTTATTCATTTGTTTTTTTGTAAAAACAATAAAATGTGTGGCTAACTTTACAATTTCCAACGCTTTTTTCTCGAAAACGGGCAGATAGCTATAGAATATGTTTTATGATTATAATTCTTCATAGAAAACATATCTATAAACATATACAGGGTCCTCTATTTAAAATAACAAAGTTGTGTGCACTTCCGGTCCAACCGGAAGTGCGGACTGTTGAATACTGAAAAAGTGCGCATAGTGCCACCATATAATGTATTATTTTATAATGACGTGAAAAGCTGGGTAGTAATTTTGTTGCCCCCCGGTATATCAAGAAATTGGTATAATACAACCTATCTTTAAAAATGGAGATTCAAGTAAAATTAGCAAATATTGACCAATAATAATATCTTCAATATCCAAAGTATTTGAAAAAATTTTTAAAAGAAAAAAAAACATTTAATTTCTAAAAAAAAATTTGGATATCAAAAAATGAAACACAAAATGCTATTTGCTATCTAATAGAACAAATATATAATGCATTAGATACTAAAAAAACCTTGAATTTGTATTTTTCTGGATATAGCAAAAGCCTTTGACACAGTTAGCAGTTCTTCCTGCCTCTTTGTGAGTCTGGCTTTTTTAGTGCCCTCAGATACCCGTTTTTCAGATTGATTACATATGCAGTGTGTGCCTAACTCAAAAGCGACTAGTGATGAGAACTGACCGGCAATCATAAAATTGGATGTAACTTTTTTTTGGAGTAGATTTGGTAAAAACGTTTACACATGGTTATTCTAGAGTCTAGAGGCTATAGAGAGTCGAAAAACGTCGGAAAAAAAAAATTCGATTTTTTGAAACCATCACAATAGAAATCCCCCTTAAGGCTAGATTGAAGAGATAAAATTATTTTTAAAAGTTCAGTTCTTTTTAATGTTAACTTTTATTTATTTAGAATATTGGTCAAACTTTAAATTTCTCGTTATTTCTAATTTTTCTTAGACCATTCAAAAAAATTATGCCAAAATTCGTTAAAAAACCCAAAACTAATTTTAAGCATTATGTTCGGGATCTTTCTAAATTACGTAAAAATGTCTTATCTTCCCAATTATAAAAATTAACTTAAGTAAAAAATCTAGTCTCTATACTTATTACGTATTCGGACATAACCTTTAATTCTAAGCAACTTTAACAAATGAAAATTGTATGTAAAACCAAAAATAAAAGTACTTTGAAGCAACTTTAATCTCTTAATCTCTCTCGTACGCACTACAGTTTTTTTTCATTTTAATGAGCTTTTTTAGTTTTAGGGGACACAGAGACTTTTATCAAGAATACAATTTGATTGTCATGATTTATTTTACCGCTGTTCATATTTTGTAGTATGTTATCAAGGTTTAAAGTACAAGGAAGATAACTTATTTTAAAATCAAATTAAATTGATTTGTTAAACAATTTGTTAACATTTTAAAACCTTTTTTAATTTTGTTATTTAAATTGTCCCATTTTGAATTGGTACAAAAAATTCCTGTATCATCTGCAAAACTATAAATTTATTTATCGCAAATCATTAACATGAATATTAAAAAATACTGGTCTTTACATTGTTTCTTGAGGAACAACACCACATATAAATACTTTTGGATAGCTCGTTTATCGTTTTTCGAGAAAGAGAAGGGTGTAATCTACGGGCCATGCATCGCAGACTAAGTGACAGTGAGACTATTTTGTTGTGAGCCACCGTTGAAACATTAAAGTTGTTTTTCTCGAAACCCTGTTTTTCGCGCTGGCGAAAAGTACTTCGGTATGTTCAAATTATCAGAATTTAATGATTTTGGCCTTAAAATGCTCAGAATACAAGTGGTTATAGCCCCCTCTAGAATCAAGTATTTTGCGATATTACAGAAAATGTTACGGCCCTTAAAATACAAAAAAAATGGTAAATTTTCAAAACATATTTTAAATCTCGCGCCATTTTAACAGTTACTCGAGTTGTGACTTGATTCTAGTGGGGGCTATAACTACATGCTTACAATTAAAGAATCTGGGTCAATTTTATTTTTGTCATGAATAGAAAAATTTATTTGAATTCCGCCAACAAGTTACGTTTTTTTTTGAGGGGGTAACTTCAGCACCCTGTAGCACCCTCAAGTTTTTCATTTTCTGGGAGTTGAAAAACTTTTATTGATACATCTTATCTTTAATAAAGAGAATTGAAAACTTGCTTTTCTGGATTTGTCTTATTATCCCCAGAAAAAAATCGTAAAGAAACGATGAAAATTAGAAATCCCCTCTAACAGGGAGAGCATTTTTTTGTTTGTTTTTTGAATAGAAGGCCATGACTTCGTATTCTGACATAACTTTTAATTCTAAACAACATTTACAAATTAAAATTGTATGTAAAACCAAAAATAAAAGTACTTTAAGAGCAACTTTAAAAAAATGTTATCTCCCTCGGACGCACTACAAATTTTTTAGATTTTAATCAGCGCTTTTTTAGTTTAAGGGGACCCCGAAACTTTTATTAAGAATAAAATCTTCTGTAAAATCAATAATAAAAGTTTTCCATATGGAGTGAGATTTCTGGCGGTCACTGCATACAGCGTTATCCAAATTACAAAGTTCACTTAATTTGGATAACCCTGTATATTTAAAAATAAAAATCTTATACAAATTTAAAAATCATAATCATAATACATGTCATAAAAATGAAATAACAATAAAACCTAAAATAAAGACCGAAAATTTTTAAATATTTATATACGAAAATTTACCAACAAAAATTCAAAAACATATTTTATTAAAAAATATGAAGGCAACATAAAAAGGAAAAAAAATGGATATTTAAAACAAAACTTCTATTATTGGCCGCCATCTTATAGCGGTCACCTCTAAAAACGATGACTTTTCAAATACTCAGAAACAATTATATGGAAATGCCATAAAAAATATATTTTTTTTTATTTTAAAAATTAACAACCGAAAACTCCCAAAAAAAAAGTGGTTCCCGTTGTTCCTAGAGCGATAACAGGTATTTTTAATCCCTAAAAAGGAAAAGGAAATCAAAAAATGTGTATCCTAAAAGGAATAAAAGTGAGCTTTTACTCAATAAAAATAATAACCAAACCTGGCTTTTTACATGTGGAAAAAAAAATTCTCAATTACTTACCATTTGCTACATTATTTACAATAATATGTCTAAGGATCGCGCTTAATCTATCTAACCATAACACTGGATCCGTCCTGGTGCCCTTGACGGGGACGGCGTCTTGCTCGATGAGCTGGCAGAGCGGCGTGAGCTGCATGAAACAGAGCTCGCGCATCGCCGCGGTCAGATCCGCGTGGGGCATTACAGCTACTATGGAAGATACGCCTACAAAACAAGAAATATATTATGAATTTATTCGATTCAGTTCGAGTCGTACTTGATTAAATTAATTGAATAATTAATTAATTAAATAAAATTAAAGGACTTTTGATTAGTATTAAAAATCGCATCCTCAAAATAACAGTGTAAACCACAATATATTTAATGAAAAAATTTCTAGGTGAAAGAGAACATGTTTCGACCTTAGTGAAGGTCATCATCAGCTCTATGGTATAGAAATTATGGTACAAAAATCCAACAGGGGTAGTAGAGGTATCTACAACATAATGTCATCAGACATAGTCTAGAAATTTAGGAGTATATGGGGGTTAGACAGAATGAGTGATGGAAGCCCTTTTGTTCACCTTTGGTTGAGTGAGAAAGTAGAAGATGGTTTAAAAAAGCAATTTTTTTTTAAAATTTCTAAAGTCAAAATCTTAAATTTTTAAAGGTCATAAATATGACGTAGATATGTGGTATTTTAAAAATTTTTGGTATAAAATACTTATTTTGAATGAAAAAGTAAAAAGGGGTGGAAAAGAAGCAATCATCTTGGCGTTATTTATTGTTCTGTAATTAAAATGGAAAATTTGTTAATTAATCAAAATTTTTTAGTCTTGAAATGGTTTAAGAGGTGCGCCGTCTTTCGGAAGAGACGTTAAACTGTGGGTCCCGTGTCATGGATGTTGGCACGTTAAAGAACCCTACCCTCGACAAAGAGGGATTCGGCAAAATTACCAGATAGTGTGTGACAAATTCCCTGGCGTCGGTGATTGGCCTCGCTGCGGAAATAGGCCGACGTAAAATAAATAAAAATATAATATAGTCTTGAAATTTTTTTTTTAATGTAACATTTGGTTATTTTATTATATTCAAGAATCATAAAAATATGTTAAATTTTTTTATTATTTTCAAAAACTTTTTTTTAATTTCTTTTTTATATCACTTTTGAGCACACAAAAGGCACCTTTCTATATTAAAAATTAAGAAAACCTTTAGATCGTCTTTAGGTACTAAACTAGTATTAAAATGTGTAAAAAATTTGGAAAAATCTTACCTTCTCTTATACGGTAGCAAACAAATAGATTAATTTTTAAAAAAATTTCATTAAAGATATTGTGGTTTAGACCAACTTTTATTCCTACCATATAATTATTAACCACTGTGAGTATGGACTACTTCTTGAATAAGGTTTTAGTTAGATCTGTATTTGATTCTTTTAGCATTCTATAGGGTGATTCATAAGTTGATACTTCTTTTTTAGCTGTGTATAGAAGGCATTAAAATAAACAAAAAACCTAAAATTAGGCGAGATACAGAAGTAAAAAATCTAAGTGCGGGCCTGGTCATCAAAACCTAGCCTGCTATACTTTATGTTGTTTGTCTTATTAGTCATGCAATTGACGGGTCGGTAGTAAGTTATTTGGCAATCCGCTGCAGTGGGTTTTTCTGAAGCAGTTAATTTTAAATTGGTGAAACGTGAAAATGGTAAAATTAGAAAACCATGAACTAGTAGATAAGGTGCTAATTTACGGTGAGTGTCGTCAAAGTGCGGCTGCTGCTTCGAGAGTATGTTTAAGTTAGGCAGGACCGTATTTGATCCATAGTGTAATAAATGAATGCAAGTTCCCTAGTTTCGAGTTTTTTGAAAAAAGGTATTTGAAAATGTTTATTTTAATGCCTTCTATACACAGCTAAAAAAAAGTATCAACTTAGCAATTACCCTGTATATATGGGGTGTTATTGAATTGGCGCATACTTTACTTGTTAGATGCCGTCATTGTCAGGCCTCGTCGCCAAAACCAACTTTACATGAAAATGAACGACGGGAGGCCTCGAGACGACTTAAAAACAAAAAAATAGTACGCGGGGGGGGGGGGGGGGAGGCACCTTCTTGTGTTACCCAATATACATAACTAGATAATTACATAAGTAGATAAACATTTTTACTTTTAATAAACTAATGTTATTTCCATGAACCCCAGGACACTAAAGAAGAACTAACCTTTAAGAAGTCCCATGACGGCATTATTGGTAATAGAAAAAGTGTCCACTTGGTGTAACAACTGCAGCAGGATGGGGATGTGTCGGGCCATACTGTCACTGCAAGTAGAGCAGATATTTTGCAACGCTGTTGCGGATGCGGCACCTAAAACATTTTCTTCATATTTATATAATTTGAAAAAAAATTCGCTTGAAGGTAGAAGAAAATATAAAAATCAAGATGATTCGATTTATGCTATTTTTTTCTAAGAACTATAGAACAAATGCCAGTATGTCCGCGGATAGGGTTTAGAAGAGGACAAAATGACCAAAAAGTGACAAATACAAAAAAACGTATTTTTTTTATAAAAATGTTGGCTTGTAAAATAAATGAGATTCGCGTTATTAAAAATTTCATTTTCTACACAGGGAACATAAAAAATACAAAAACTTTTTCGGAAGAATATACATACCTTGTATATCATTTTCTACCAAAAAAACAGATATTACTTATAATATAATTTTAATTTAAATCCTAAGCACTACAATATTTCAGTAAAAAATTTAAATTTTAAAAGGAACTTTTTTATCGCAATTCTTGCCTTGCGAGCGAAGTGTACTGGACATAATTATTTAAAATTCAATTTTTGTCGAAAATGTAATGGAAAATTATTGACTTCATAGCTTAAAAATGTTTTCAGCATTTCTAAGTAAGACGTTTTATGGCAGATGTTATTACAAAATTATGGGCCTATACTGCCATGGGCAGATATCGCACACCACGCGTTCACATTAGTAAAATATTGTCTTATGTCGGGTTGCACAAAGAATTTTAATAATAATTAACTAACCAGCAAGTTAGCCTGTGGCATATATGACATTGGCAGAAAATTTTTTCTCACAGTCATACTGGCTCGGTTACCTTAATTTTTAATATACACCTTTAATTGGGAGTACACAATGCCTGTCAAAGTTATTTGTCACAGTCACACTTGCTGGTTAGTTAATTCTGGTTAAAAGACTTTGTGCAACCCAAAATATGTCTCGTTATTCTAAATTCGGAGTTTTCTCAAAACCAGTACCTGATATGTTGGGATGCTATCGTTCCATTGGTAAAAAATGTTCATTTATCAGAAAATATTATAAATTTATAAAAATGGATATTTTCACTTAACATTTGGTCTCTCACCAATAAAGAAAAATCCAGTATCTTCGGATTCGCGTCTTCTGTTAAAGTGGGGTTTGAACAAAAATAACTTATTTTCATTTAAGAACTAAAAATTACTTTTTTACAATTCTAACAGCCGTATCCACTAAAGGGTTCTAAATTTAAAACGGTCCTAAATTGACAGTTCTGGGTTCAAAATGACAAGTGTCAGAATAACTCAGCTTAGTTTTATAACATTTTTTTTTGGTTTTCTTTAAATTTTCTTTAATTTTAATACGTACTATGTTTTTTAATAGAACAGAAACCATATTTCTATCCCGGTAAAACTATTTATCATTTATTACAAAAAATCAAATTAACACAATATGCAACATGATAATAATATGGCATATCGAAATAATGCCACGATGAAAACATTACTGGGAAACTATAAGATTAAATAATGCGATGGTTTCAATTTTAAACCACTTTTAGTAAATACGGGTGTAATTGTTTAACACGATGTCTCAGGGATCCCACAGGAGTTTCTCTAATAGACTGAAAGAACTAAACTGCGGCAGCATTGCTTTGGCCATATTTCTTTTTCTTCTTGAGATTTAACACCGAACCAGTTTTTTGAAACTTATTTATTATGTTCAGATCAGGGTTGCGACGATTTAAATCAAATTATAAATTGCTGTAAAAAAAGTCGCCGAAGCAAATAACTCATCAGGAAATTCAAAAAAAAAGATAGTTTATTTAAAACGAAGTGTTTAGATACAGTATGTAAGTGTAAAAACATGCATAGTACAAAATATTCATAAATTACGCTGCACGCTGATGACAATTTTTATGTCAAAAAAGCTATTTTGTATGCCCCCGAGGAGATTTTCTAACTGTAAATCTAGACAACAAATATTTTTGGGCGAATAGAGACAAAATAATGAAAATAAATGATTTTAAAGGTCATTATTGCCATATTTAAGGAAAAAATCAGTATAAATTGATAAAAATCAAAAAAATCACGATTTAATTTTAAAAAATCATATTTATTGATATTTTCAAAAAAATCGTGATTTATTGCAACCCTGGTTCAGATTGTAATTTCACATGTTGAAATGCCTACAAATTTCTCGTTAAATTATGTGGCGATATAAAAATTCGTCATCATACTGGATTATAAAAATGGTAGGTAACATTTTGGTAAGAAGAATTTAGATTAAATAATTGTTTTGTACCTTCCACTTTTTGGTCCACCTGTCCCCTTGTAAACATTTGCTAATATACCGTATAAAGCGGGAGTCCCATGCATTCGATTTCCGACATCCGATAATAATTTGGTTTTCGTACGAAAATGTTTTGCATGTCCCATGGATACGATTTTCGGATCCGAATTTCTGTAAACATGACGTTAGAAGCCGGACGTTTATGACATACCCTTCAATTTCAAACCTTCCTTAAAACTTGTTAGTATATATTTTTTGCTTAAAACCAAATATTTTTTATAGTTCGGTTATATACCTTTTTTCATAATGGACTCAGAAGAAATTAAATTAAGTTGTTACAAGTAGCATACGAGGGTGCTAAAGAATTTCTATAGTAGGTACCTAGTAGGCATATGCTTAAGATATTAATAAATATTTATAAAAAGCAAAATTAGAACTTTTATTATAGACTAGCTTGACATGTTCATAGTTGTTCTTAGAAGGCAAAAATAAGATTAAACTGGTCTATTGAAAAATTTATTCATTAATAATTTAAAATTAAATCAGAAATCTGAATGTAAGAGACTTTATTTTTAAGATAGAGTTCCCAATAATGAAAGCTAAACATTTATTTTAAATTTAAAACAACATATTCAACCAGTAGGTATTATAAAATTTATATTAAACTTACTAACGTTTTATAAATATGAATTTTATTAGGAACCCACCATAAGAACTTTCAACAAATCAGGGTCAATATTGTAATAACGTAGATTTCCTAAATTAGGTATATACCTATTTTTAAATCACAAATTTATGTTTTTGTTAATTTTTTGGTTTTATAACGTTTCTCATCTAAAATCTTCGCGGTATTTGTTTTTTTCTAGCGGGTTTATGTTTCTTTCGTAAAATTAACAAAAGCGATAAAAGCACTAACTAATCTAAAAAGCACCGAACCAAATAAAAGTCAAATTGTCAAATATCCAGTAAAGTCAGTTTAAAAAATTTCCGACATCGTAAATTTTTAAAATTATTCGGACGAAATTTGACGCCAAGATTTTCGACCAATGACAGCGCCGACATATCATCGTATCGTCGGAAATCGATTGCATGGGACTCCCGCTTAAGGGGGAAGAAATAAAGTAATTGTCAAAAAAGTCATTTTCTGACGTCAAAAAAGCCAATTTTGAGCAATAATTTATATAAAACCGTAAAAAAAACATTATAAAAACTTACCCAACCCTGGAATTGCCAAGCCATGGACTAAAAAATTCAGTACTGGATCCAGAACTTGCGGATGTTTTTCTATCCACTCGCACAATTCTCCTAATAATAAAACCGAGGTATGTCGTACTGCTATATGCGTCGTTTCGGGTATGGTCAGTATTGCTTCAACTACTTTCGGTACTACTTCGTTTTCGGTTCTAAAGAAAAGAAGAAAAATTGAATTGATTTGGTTTTATTTAATTGATCGCTATTAAACGGCAGTTTCTACGAAGTTAATTAGATCATAGTCTATTTCAGAAAGGTGTAGAGTAATAAAAGCTCATTAGGTACGCAAAGGGACTACAGAGTAAGCCAAAGAATATTTAAGCCACTTTCATAATTTGGCTTTGATTTTAATGCAAAATTATTTCTTTTCATCAAGTGCAGGTGGTACCAGCCGGGTTTGGGTCAATTTATGGGTTTTGAATATTGTTATCCATTCACAAACACTAAAAATGGTGTGACAAAGGCGTGTATTATGTACATAGTATTACGTACACTTACTTTTTATTAAACATTATAAAAAAAATACAGAATACAAAAAATACATTATACAGAAATTAAATTATAAAAAATCATAATATTTTTCGTCATCTGAGGAACTGTCATCTCCTCTTGACGTTATAATTAACGGGTCGACGGTCCGATCCATCAGGTGGTCAAGATCCCACATGTTCTCCTCTCTTTTAATGCATGACGGACTGCTTTTCGCCAGTTCTCTGGTGTCACTTCTTTAATGGCTTGATCAAACTGTTGCTTAACGTCTTTCATTTTGATGTCGTGTTGTGTGTTGCTACAAATCCTTTCACTTGCGCTCATATAAGTTCTATAGGATTTAGTTCGCAATGATTTGACGGTGTGCGCAGCACAGCAACACTATGTTTTTCAGCTATATCTTCCACGGCATATTTCATAAAACGATGTTTGTGTAAATTTACTATAGCTAATAGTTCCTTCTTTATCAAATTATTTTCAAATTCAATACTTTTGGTGGTTAACCAGTCGATAATTCCTTGTTTTCTCCAAGATGAAGTTGAAGTATTTTCTGTGCGTCGTGAATGATAGCCTGCGTTATCCTTAACTACGCCCGAATCAGCTGCAAGATATTTTATCATTTCACCAAAATAGGCGTCAAAAACATTCAAATTCCAAAAATATTACGTGCGCCTATGGTAGACACCGAAATTGAGCCGAACTGGACGAAATTTCCCATTTTATTACTCTACACCTTTCTAAAATAGACTATTAAAGAAGATCCCCTCCATCTCTTAGTTTATTTTGCAATCCAGATCAAAATGTATTAAATCAAGTTTATGCCGTATAGAAAAAAAGTTTTTAGCGGCTGGCAGACAAAGTAGTGCATCTATTTTTTGCATTAAAGTACACAGGGACGCCAAAGGTTATACCGTATATTCCAAAGAGAACAATGAATTTTTAACATAACTGTATTTAATATATTATCAATAAAAATCCTATATTCTGCTTAGTAATAGGTTGCATTCCCCCTGGCGGTAAATTTATGAACTTTAAAATAATTTCTAGCTATTTCTCGTGGTAGATTTTGTAATGGAATTATTTTATTTCAAAACGTTGTGACAAAAGGATCCTGAAGATAGCCGGCATGCATTCTTATCTGGCCATCCGGTACAATCTTAAAAAGTTTATAAATTTGGGATTGTTAAATATTTTATTGTCAAAAATAATATTACTAAATTAGTGGCTCACCCAGGGTGAGGCGTTTTTAGCCCTCTATGACTTTTAGAATGGGATAAAAGAAAGACACTTACAATGTAATTTAATTTAATATATAACTCTAAAATTTAAAAAAATCCTATTGTTTCAGAACTCTAAAAAAATATATATATTTTCCGAAATGTCGGAAAATTAAAATTGAATTGCATTTGATTCTTAACCCATAATACCATCAATATATTTTTTAAGTTTATAGTTTCTTCTATAAATTCGAATGACTTTTTTAACTTGAAATTTTACATATTATCTATAATCTATAGTGTGATATGAAACACATTCTGTCTACAAATAACTATACCCAATTTTTTTAAACATATTCATAATCAGAGCACAACAGAAATGTAGTCGCTGTCCTTAATAAATTTTACAGCTAACATACTTACGGTAAGACGTTTTTCGCTACAGCCTGCATAACGTACAATGCAGCTTCGGTCTGATCCCACGTCACTCCCTGCGTTTGTAAATTTAAAAACATTTGCCTAAAGCAACTGCTGCTGCCCACAATGAACACCACGTCCTTAATAAGGTCAGATACTTTCAGTCTAAAGTCTTTGAATTCGTCACCGTCTTCTAATAAACCTACAAAAATGGTGCCATAAACTTTATGCATCAACTACATTACTTTTTATAGTCAGGCTGGGTAAAGCACTTGAAAAAAGTGCTTCGAGCATCAATCCCTTTAGAAATGTAATTGCCAGCATCAAGCCCTTTGGTAATTCTAAGTGCTTGCAATTACCAATTACTGAGGAAAGTGATTTTAAGTGCTGGCACTCTAAAGAACTTAAAATGCGAACTTTAATTACCAATTACCGAGCACCGTATTTTAAGTCCTTGCAGACACTGTGGTTAAAGCACTATTGTGCTTGCAGAGCTTTTTTAAGCGCTTCTGCCCAGCTAGATTTCGTGATAGACATACTTTTATACAGGGGCTATGGCCCACTCTTAACGTAGGATTTCATAGCATCTTAACTAATTAAATTTTTAATATTTTTCAAAAACCGAGTTATCGGGAGGCATTAGTTCTACAATCTAAAATTATTTTAAGTTATACAGGGTGTCCCAACTAGTCAGGGTACATCAAATATACTTTTTTTAATATTATATAATTTCCCACAAAATTCTAGGCTTATTTGGTATAAAATGCCATATCTCCATCTAAATACAATTCTTTTTGAGATATTGACGTTTAAAATAAGGCATTTTCAGACTTACACAGGCTGTAATAGTTCATCTTAAGCCGCGTTGACACGGTTCAAGTGACTTGGACAACTCGCTTGAGTTCAACTGAATTGAACGTGTAAACCTCCAATTCATCTGACTTGATTCATTTCACTTGAAAGAATCACCAGTTGAACAAGCTTCAACTTTTTCGTTCAAGATGGCCGGCACTAGATGGACCGAAGAAAAGTCGCTGAAATTTGTTTTAGCCTATCAAAAAATCCATGTTTGTGGAACACAAAAAGTGTAGATTATAGAAATAGAGATTTGCGAGCAAGTGCGATTGCTGCGATTGGAAAATAACGAGAGGAATCTTTCTTGGCGCCATTTTTTTTTACTGAAATACCTACATGTCAAATGAACCGTGTAAACTTTTTCAATCGTTCAATTCAGTTGAATTCAAGTGAGTTGTTCAAGTCATTTGAACCGTGTTAACGCGGCTTTAGAGAAAAATTATTTTCATCTCTTATCTCAAATTTGTATCTTCTATCTAAAAGTTCAATTTCCGGTTCAACATGTTAAACAGATTTTATTTGTTTAACATGTTAAACCGGAAATTGTATCTTTAAGGACCGCTAATACAATCTCCTAGTAACTTTACCAGCCAAATAATTTCTATGGAAACAACGATTTCTTTGGAAATTATGTTCATAAGGCAGGGGCGGCTCGTCAACAAGTGCGCTCGTGCGCGCGCACTGCCTAAGAAAGTCAAGCACCAGCAAAAATAAAATTTATACTTATTTAAAAAAATATTTAGGAAACTGAAATAAAGAACTTGTATAATATAACAATGGCGAAGGCGTAAGACTTCAAGTGCGACCGAGCGCGTGGGCAGACTCACCGGCTGTGTGCTGTGGTGTGTATTCGTTCGGCGCTCTTATGGATGGATTTTCGTGCGATTTTCCTTATGCGGATTGATCGGGAATATTCGGTTAATCGCCCGATGAGAGGGCGTCGCCGTGCGCTATCTGAATACACACTTCAATAAGATTGTTTTATAAGTTTTTGACGCGATTAGATAAGTTTGGAGTTTATTGACGGTGTTGTGGATGTTTTTGTGTTGTTTTTAAGTTTGGAGTTTATTGACGGTGTTGTGGATGTTTTTGTGTTGTTTTTAAATTAATAATGGCTAGTAGTTTGGATTGTGTCACACGAAGTGATATAGTTATGGACCAAAATTCTGTAGAGGACATTATAAATAAATTTTCGACATTCGATTTCCAAAGGAAATTTTTAAAAAATAAAAAATAAATTTGGTGCTAAAACAAAGAAAATTTAAATCCCATTTAAAAACTGCGTTTTTTTATTTTTTTGGATAAAAAGCACAAAGAAAATCGATGCAAAGGTGAAGAGGGGCGTGGCACCTCGAAAAATTTTCGCCTGCGGCGCTTTTTGCCTGCTGCGCACAGCCTACGATAAATATCACGAGCCGCCACTGTCATAAGGTTATCAAAATATGGATCACATATGGATGTCACCAATGTAAAGTTTTCATTTCTTGGTAGAACTATGCAATCTAATTCGTATTTCATTATCTAACTGTGTTAGACGAAATGCAACCTTATTGTATAAGGAATTTTCAGGTGGTTTGAAAAATTTATTTTTCATGTTTTCTTAAATGTTTGCTACCACCTGACTAGTAAGAAAGTGTGTGTTTTTACAATATCACATTATATTCAAAATAAGCATAGAATTCTGTAGGAGATAAGAAAATACTATAATATGATATAAACATTTGTAATTAAAAAAGCATATCTGATAATAAGAGTAACTCATAATGGTAAAATAGCTATTTATGTATCAAGTTGCAAAATGATAATGTTTTTGCACTGAATGTGAAGATTTGCTAAGTTCGTGGTTCAACACATCATGTGCAAAAACTAAGCTCATTTTGGACCGTGTTTCTTAGAAAATTTCATTTCATTATGATAAAAATAAAATTATAATTAGGTCCGATTTACTTTAAAATAATAAAATCTTATATTGCAACAATTGGGTATAAGCGTTGCTGTAGAAAATGTTACTGCCAATGTCAATCAATGTCAACAAACATTTGCTAAAAGTGTCACTTTAATTTTATAGTGGGTATAAAAAATTAGCGAATCTGAAGGTTCTTTATCTTCCGACATTGAAGAAGCTGAAAAAGCGGTAATAACAATGTAGATATACATGTGTGTAGATACTATATACAGGGTCCTGCACCCCACTTCCCGTCTTCTATAGCGCACTTATAAATTAAGTTAGGATTTTGATATTTTGCAGACTTTACCTGTATCATAAGGCGTATTTCAGGAAAATATTTTTGTTTATACAGGCTGGTCCAAAAAAACATAAAGATCTATTTTTTAGAGTACATGCTATTTATTTTTCTTATTTTAAATTGGAACCTCTGTATATTATTATGTCATTCAATGCAGAATTAAAAATCAAAAATTTGTTCTAATTACAACCCTATCGCAATTTCTAACACATCAAGACTTATTTGCAGCAAACTCATTTTATCAACTATTCCACCAGACATTATTAAAAATAAATATCGAAGGTGGCTTTGCAAAACAATGTATTGGTATTAAAGTTTATTAAAGTGACAAAGCCCATTTTGACTTTAGTTATTATATAGTTTCAAATATTGTTAGATTATTATTACGAAATTTAATTATTAATTATTTAAGCTATATCATTTTTCGTGATGGAATATAACCAAGAAGAGTTAGAAGAGTTCCTAAATATTATTTTCATATTAGGAGCATGCAAAAAGAGTTCTTTTTTGTCACTTTAGTAAACGTTAATACCAATAAATTGTTTTGTAAAGCCACCTTCGATACTTATTTATAATAATGACTGGTGGAATAGTTGATAAAATGAGTTTGCCGCAAATAAGTCTTGATGCGTTAGAAATTGCGATAGGGTTGTAATTAGAACAAATTTTTGATTTTTAATTCTGCATTGAATGACAATAATATACAGAGGTTCCAATTTAAAATAAGAAAAATAAATTGCTTTAAAGTTAGACACTAATCTTTGGACACCCTGTACAATTCGTATTATTCAAACTTAGTTAACGAGACTATTCGACCTTATTTATTAAATCCCTTTGTATAATTTTATTAACAAGGCATTATTTTCATTGTTTATTAATTTTTAAAACCAGTGGTGCAAAACTGATATTTCTTAGTGTTTATTTTTTTTCGCCTATAACTTAGGTAACTATAAGAGGCATCCAAATAAGTAAGAATATTCATGGCATGTAATCTAAAAAAAATATATCCTTGTGACCTTACACTTTTTTGGAACACCCTATAAAAACAAAAATATGTTCCTGATATGCGCCCTAGGATACAGGTAAAGTCTGCAAAATACAAAAATTCGAACTTAATTAATAAGTAAGCTATAGAAGACGGGAGGTAAGGTGCAATGATCCTGTATAATTAATTATAGACTTATTTTAACACTAGTGTTAAAAGGACTTTCCATTTTAACACTAGTGATAAAATAAACCACATTTGACAACGAAAATCAATGTCAAAATAATGACTTTTTATAACTGAATGATAAAATAGAGATTTATGTTATTAGGATCATAATAACGATATAATAACACGCCGTGTTATTAGACTCGGCTAACGCCTCGTCCAATACTACTCACGGCTAGTACCATAATGATCGTTATTATGATCCGAATTTCATACAATATTTTATATTCCGACGATTTTTGTATTTTTTTTGAATGAATTTTAAGTTTTCGGCAGTAAACTAATAGCTTGATTTTAATAAAACCAGGTAACTATAGAAATATTTGTTTGTATTGTCATTGTCAGAATTGAATTTTTAATTTTAACGTTTAATATAATATGGATAATTTGCCATCAGAAATCGAAGAATTGGCCAATAAAGCAGTTGTTGGTTTATTGCCCGAAAAGTCTAAAGGCATATTATGAAAAAACTTATGCCAACTACAAAACTTGGTGTTCCCAGAAAAAGGTTGTCAATATCGTACACGAAAAGGTACTTTTGGCATATTTCAAGGAAGAATCAATGAAGAAAAAGTCTTCGAGTTTATGGAGTTATTACTCTATCTTAAGGAGTACACTATTACTTAAGAAAAACGTCGACATAAGTAAGTTCAATCAATTGATAGCTTTTTTAAACGAAAATCTGATTCTTACACACCCAAAAAATACAGGATTTTGACTAAAGAAAATATTGCAAAGTTTTTACAAGAGGAAGACAACGAAACATACTTGATATTAAAAGTGTCAATGATAATAGGTATAAGTGGAGCATGTCAAAGAGTTGAGTTCAAAAATTTAAGGATAGAATATGTACACGATGAGGGGGTTGTTTTTCGAATTTTCATACCTAGTACAAAAACCAACGTTTCCCGAGAATTTTACGTAACGCCTGGCGATGTCGAAGGAATAAATATGGTGCAGCTTGTTCGGACCTATGTAGCAATGAGATCCCCCGATGCTGAAGTTTCTCGGTTTTTTCTATCATTTAGAAACAACAAATGTACAAAGCAACCAGTGGGTATACATACTTTCGGAAATATGTGCAAAACGATCGCTGCTTTTTTAAAGTTACCCCATTCCGCCGAATACACAGGTCACCGTTTCCGGAGGTCTTCAGCTTCACTGCTGGCTGATTCAGGAGTCGATCTTCACACTATTAAACGCCATGGTGGCTGGAAAAGTGACACAGTTGCTGAAGGATATATAGAGAACTCTTGCGAAAACAAGAAAATAATTTCATCAGCCATTCTCGGGAAGAAATCATTATCGAGTGTTTCATCGACTGTCGTTCCCTCAGAAGAAATAGAAACCATAGAAATTTAAGATCACAACGATGCAACTCCTATGTCCAAAATCAATTTAAGGAATTGTAAAAATGTTACTTTTAATTTTAATCATTAAATTTTGTTCCATTTTGTTTTAAATAAATTTTTTCATTTTTGCGTCTATTTTTCATTATAGTACTCAGTCCTATAATGAAATCATTATAGTACTTAGTCCTATAATGAAATCATTATTGTACTCAGTCCTATAAAGTATGTAATTTTGACACTGAAAATGAAATCCATAATAATGTCATTATGACACGTCGGAATATAAAGTATATTTTTATAAGGATAGTAGAAAATTTGTTTCCCTACCTTCACAGTCAGGTTCCATTTGACAATGCCTACAGAGAGCAGTAATGAGTCTCTCGATATACGGCCTAAATAGCTCAGTCAATTCCTTATTGTTTTTCTGATAGAGTTCTTCGCTTAATACATACCACAAATTAAAAGTTATTTCGGCTACTTCGTAGTCATGGTGACCTACGCACATTAGGACTAAGTCTAACACTTTTATCGCATAGTGCATGTTGTTTAGGGTGCTATTGGACACGATTTTTTCGAGGAAAGATTCACCTAATTCGGTAAAAAGCCTAAAAATGCAAAATCTAATTAGTTATTTTAGTTCAAAGACAAGACAAGATCTTAAATGGAAACTCGCACGAAGTTCCTCATGAGTTCATGAATGAAAAAACATGGAGATTCTTTAATAGATTAATATTTTCAGATTGGATTATACTTTTGCCATATAAATTTATGTGGAGTCAAGTACGTCAGTTTTGGGCATACCTGACGCTGGCGCGCTAGTAAAGGTTTAAAATTATTTGGTATCCCGCAACTGTTTTTGACAGTATTTTTGAAATTCCAATAGAGCAAAAAAAAAATTTCCTCCCACTTCGTACAACCGGCTGCTCTCGATATGAAAGCGACGAGTCACTGATACAAATTTTGGACAGGGAGTATAGAGGCTTCAATAAAAAATACACGTAAGGCTTCTTACTTACCGACAATAGTCTATAGATTTACTTTGATCTTCGTTTGCGACGGATATATGATAGGATACTTCTAGTTTTAAAATGTTGTTAAAAAGGTAATTTTCTAGATCCTGTTGATTGTTATTGTCCTCTAGGCATTGAAGTAGGGTACAAATACATTCAGTTGCGGCATCACAGAGAGCTCCGGAACACTAAAAAAATAACAATAAAAAATTTTTTACTGGGGGAATATGAATCAAAAAAAATATGTTTTAAATATTAGTTTTTATTCGTTGTATTAAGTAATTTAAAATGTAATGTATTATGTTATTGTTAGCAACATCGTATTAATCAAAACAATCGATTAATCGAAATAATATATTAATCAATATAATCGATTAACGCAAATAATCGATTAATCGAAATAATCGATAAATCAGAAAAATTGATTAATCGAAACAATCGATTTATCGAAATAATCGATTAATTAAAATAATATATTAATCAAAATAATCGATAAATCAGGAAAATTGATTAATCGAAAAAATCAATTTATTGAAAAAATCGTTTATCGTTTAACGATTAACCTAATGATGAATAAATTGATTAATCAAATATTAATCGATTTATTTTGCCCACCCCTGGAAATGACCAACGGCCAATCAAAAAAGGAGGGATTTAACACTATATATTTTAACGTTTTACTTTGTAATAGAAAAAACATTTTCAAAGCATTTACTTAGAATTCTAGAAAAAAATGCGCCGCAGGCAGAGTTTGAGGCCATTTTACATTACGTGCAATTGCAAGTACAAGTAAATGGTCGTTTTAAATGGGAAAACTTGCATCAGCTGATTAAAACATCGTCAATTTTTCGTGAAATTGCACCTAATGTAAAAAAGCCTTTAGAAATGTTTTTAATAAAATCAAGTGAAATAGGAATAAAATCAAAGTTCTTGTAGAAAACGTCGATAGCGCAACGGTATTTTTGACCAGCCAGGAAGGCAGTGACCCCCCTTTAGACGCCCATGGGCCGGCTGCGCTTTAAAAAAAATAAAAACCTAGAAATCATTATGCGCCGTTAATCGCGACTTACCTGTTTTCCTTCGTGAGGTTTAAAATCCAAAATTTGAAAAGCTAGATTGAGTACAACATTTTCAGAGAGCCCGTGCAACGCAATGGCCCCGACCGAGATCCACGACGTGAAACAGCGCAAGGTCCTGGCAACGATGTGAGTATTTTCGTTGACGTTGCCCCCGTAGGTTGCACAGCAGTGCTTGAGGAATTCCACCACTGTCGGGGAGCATTGTTTTAGTTCCTCCAACACTTCAAGACGGCGATTTTCTCCAAGACTAAAATTTTAATTAGTTTTTTTTTCGTATATCTAATAATAGTTACAACTCTGTGCTTCTTTAGCTGTAAAGAAGCTACAGTGTAGTGATACATGCTTTGTATTTCATGTAATAATTTGGATCATCACAAATGCTATATGTTTTGATATCAACCTGTAGGCTATTTTTTCAATAAGGAGTATACATAAATTTGGCATGTTGCAAAGGCGATCCGTGGTCAGTAAGAGAGGTGAGGCCAAAACAAAAAATGTATAAAACATATAGTTTTGAATGATAGAAGCGTTTTCGACTTGCATTGTCTTTATTTGTTTTACATCACAACGTTTTAACTGGTAAGTATCTTCAGTCGTCTTCAGACAGTATTTTAAGATATA
Source organism: Polydrusus cervinus (assembly GCA_935413205.1). Lineage (NCBI taxonomy): Eukaryota > Metazoa > Arthropoda > Insecta > Coleoptera > Curculionidae > Polydrusus > Polydrusus cervinus. Next base: position 55,040,332 of record OW284514.1, read on the forward strand.
AGCAATTAAAAGTTTTGTTACATTATCCAACAAGCAACAATTTATGTTAGTTTATTTATAATTTCATTTAAGGTAGCTATGGATAATAATAATGTCGTAGAACAGATGAAATTAGTAAACAGATCTGCGGGAATCCATAGATATCCAGGATAAAACTATGAATAAATTAACATAAACAAAATGACGGTTGCTTGTTGACATAGGGAAGCATAAAAAAAATATTTAGAAAAATAAGATAATTTTGAAAATTAGATTTAAAAGGGGTAGTGCCATCAAAATAATTGGAGAAATTTGTGTTTGAATGTTAAATTTTGCAGCACTTTCGGTTAAATCGGAAGTGTAGTTGTGACTCATTCAAAACAACAACAATAAATTAATGTAATAAAATGAACTTGTAAAAATTATACTATAATTAAATAACCGTTATAGTGACAGTAAGATACCAGTTGGCACAAATAGGAAGGATTTTGATAAGTAATTAATTAGTCTTCAAATCCGACCCTAGGATAATGATTTTTAAAATGTTGTTTAAAAGTAGAATGGTTTAATTTTTTTATATCAGATTGTATATTATTGAATTCAAAGCCACCTTTGATATTTATTCATAATAATGACTGTTGGAATAGTTGATAAAATGAGTTTTCTGCAAATAAATTTTGATGCAATAGAAATTACAATGGGGTTGTAATTAGTACAAATGTTTGATTTTTAATTCTGCATCGAATGATATAATATTATACAGGGGTTCCAATTTGAAATAAGAAAAATAAATTGATATAAAGTGTGACACTAAACTTTGGACACCCTGTAAAATTCGAATTAATTAAAATTGGTTAACGAGACTGTTCGACCTTATTTATTTAGTATCTTTGTATAATTTTAATAGAGGCATTATTTTTATTTTTTATTAATTTTTAAAACCAGTGGTGCAAAACTAATTTTTCTTAGTGTTTATTTTTTTTCGCCTATAATACTAAACCGATTTCATTAACATTATGGGGGTATGTAGGCAACTATAAGAGGCATCCAAATAAGTAAGAATATTTATGTCATGTAATCTAAACAAATCCTTATGACGTCACACTTTCTTGGAACACCCTGTATAAACAAAAATATTTTTCTGTAATGCCCCTATGATACAGGTAAAGTCTGCAAAATATCAAAATCCTAACTTAATTAATAAGTGAGCTATAGAAGACGGAAGTTGAGTTGCAGGACCCTGTTTATAAAAAGAAGAAATTAAATTATCGGCTTCGCGGACAGTGTGTGTACTGCTTTTTGCATTAAGGTATGCAAGGCTCTATACAAAATAAACTCCTTCGGGCCTGGCATTATATCACTTTATTCAACATTATGAATGTAACGACATTATTTTGGCACACAAAATTATATATGGTTTAATAAGTAGCCTAGAACTATTGTCCTTGCTCCAATTATATGTACCTTCTAGGCAATTAAGAGAATCCAAAATATTTGAATTAAGGCAGCACCATAGTTATTGTGTATTGTGAAAATTCTCCAATCAATAGAATAATGAAAAATGGGAACAGGTGTAGGGGTGATTTATTTAACATAAATTTACCATCATTAAAAATGTTGTTAAAGAATACCTACTACTAATTTTAAATAAAGATATATTAACTGTAACTTGACAATGTTTATATTTTACAGTTGTATAGTGCATTAGTTACTTAGTTAAGACTAAGAAATTTTGTACAAATGGGCATGTTAATATTGATAATTAATAAATAAATTATAGAGTTTTAAGCGGTTTCCAGTAAATTAAAATACATTAGGAAAAAAATTAACCATTTTTCCTATATGGCGGATGTACATCAAGTTGTAATAAAGGAGTTTTTGCCTAATTTTCTCTTTTATTTAATATAAACAAAACCACTAAAGCAATTACTTCTAGGTTGGACAGAAAATCTGCCAAGTTATTTTGTTAGTCCCCTTGTAAGTAACAAAAAGTTAGAAATATTGTTCTTTGTGCCATTAATAAAACAATATTTACAAACTATTCAATAATTGAATAAACCAAATGCTCACCGTACTGATCGACTTTCCAATTCTTCTGGTAACACTGTCAATATTTCTACTAAAGGCCATATGTATGAGTGGTTTGAAAATTTATTTATTAGGTCTAAGCTTGCTCGTTGCCACAAAGGCATCTGCAATATTAAATCGGCAAGGGCTAAACAAAGCTGAGTCGTTATCACTGTATTTGTCCCTAAAAAATAGAATTTATGACACTAAAATATTATGTACAACTTTTCCAATGTTAACTATTTTCCACTTACAAGATGAAAATAAACGGGGTCATCAAAAGAGATGATATATAAAAAGTCTCTTTTGTATTTTATTCTAGGCCAAAATATCTTAAATTTGGATATACTGTAACTCTTTAGTAGTGGAAGAAACTTCAAATTTGACAATCTTGATGAGTCATAATATAGGTAATACCTTTATTGACAGTGCCTATACTATCTTGTAGGAGAAAATCTAGTATCAACAACGGAGAAAATGAAGATTTCAAGTTAAAACTTTTTCTATGCCATCTGATTTTAAAATACAACTAAATAAATAGTTACCTTCATTAATTTGACTAATATGCTCCAAGAGTGAATCTCTTAGAGATGTATGAACTTCTACAGGCAGTTCGTGAAAAGATTGATGTATTTTTGTCCTCATTGTCTGTGCAGCAAAGTAACATGATTCCAAATCTGGTTTCTTATGAAGAAGTTCATCTGCAATCGTCCATGCATGAACCTACAGGAATTAATTACAAAATTAGGGTACCATGCCCGAGATAAATTATATACAGCTCTCAGAAAGACTTCCAGAGAAAGCAATGGAAATTAGGAATATAAAAGATCTATAACGTATACTATTACTTACTGATTTTTGTAGAGTCAAAAGCCATTGCGAGGCCCGTTCTTTTTCTTTCATATCGGGGTTTTTGTATAAGGTAGTAACAGCTAAAATCACAAGTTCTAGGTTAGGTTTTTCCTCCATGTTGAAAATGTTTAGTTCTAAACAAAATTTTAACACAATACAACAGTAAAATTAAAGACTAATGTAAAATAATACATTATATCATTGAAACAACTCTTAAAGTAAATTATAATTCTTGAAAAACACTTTTTCCAAATAATTTTTACAAAGCTTTCAAGAATGACCTTGAAGTTCTACTTTATTTAAATTTTCTTGGCATTTACTGCTTGGAGATCGCGGATCGCGGCAGTAGCTTATTCTACCGTAGTGACAGAGAACTGACGTGAGTTTGATCCTCGACGTGGGCATAAAAGGTATGTCCCAATTTTAGTAGATTAAGAATGCAGGAAAGAGTGTAAAATGTATCATCTCCCTAATCTCCCAACCCACCCCAGTCACGCCTGTAACCAGACCAGATGAGATCGGACATCTCGTGGGGTGCGGAAGAAGGTACACGCTCCCTAATCGGTGGGTCATGCAATCGCAAAAAACCAAGAGTTGATAGCTCTTGAGGAGTGTTGTATGACTTGAGGATCGTAATTCAGAATCCACGTTAGGTTATAGGTTACAGAGTAAGTTGGCTGAATATTGGAACCGATAAGTTGCCATTACTATCCCATACCACAGAGGTATGATATTAACCTCGGTGCCTACGACAATCATCTGCGAAAGAAACCCTTTTTTCTTCTGTGGAATAACAAACTTCCACCTACATTCTTTTCAAAATTATTTAAAATTGAAAGTCGTTTATGTGATCCGAAAAGTCTCTGCATTTAATTATGAATAAACGAATGAAAAATGCCACTGGTACAAAGTAAGACAATACGTAGTATCTTATTAAGATTCCAAATTTCATTGAATATTTTCTAGGGGAAGTAAAACGGCAATTACCGGGACCGCGGCTCCCCACTTGAAAGACCGCGGTGTAAAGCATATCAAGATCTCAGAGGCGCAAAAACTTTATGAAATGTACGATTTTAAAGAAGAAATCGGTCACGGATCGTTTGGAGTTGTCGTTTTGGCTATTGAAAAAGCTAATAACAAGCAATGGGCGATTAAAATTGTGCACAAGAATATTGTAAGTTCATGAGAATCAAAAAAAAAAGTATAGGTATTTCCATTCTTTTCGGAAAAACCTTTTTTTCAGCTCGTTTTGTTAGTTTTAAACTAGAGATGGAAGTACAATTGACGTGAAAGTTGCATGAATTGAGTTTTGGATTTAAAAGATGTTTCGGCTTTTTCTTACATCAGGCATATGGGAGCCTACGTAATGTTTAAGAGTAGAAAATGTCACACAATAAGATATGGTAAGAAAGTTAATTATCTGATCCCGCTAATCGGGCAGGAAGGAGGGGTTAACTGTGCATCTAAATAAGATGATTTCTATATGGTACACCTACCTATATATATATCATTTTATGATTGGTCTTTGGGGTAAATGTGGATACAATTTTAAAGTTTAAATTATGTCTGATAATTTGTTAACTCATTCTGATATTTCACCTTCATAATTCTACATACCTACACATAATTATATATTCCTCAATAATTCGTTATTTTAACATTATATATTTTGCACATCTGCAATGGCAATGGCTAAATATTCAAGTAGGTAGGTATATAGGAAAATGCTTTTTTTTTCTTAAATAATTTTAAGGCATATTTAACACTGAATCAAAATAACAAACATTAGTCAATTATACATTTGCGTACATTTACAACAAGCTTATTTTTTCACTATAATCAAATTTATATTCAGCACTAACCTCAAGAACTAAAACCTCTTCAAAATATATCTCAATTTTACCTCCTAGAGTATTACCTACAAACGATATCTAAAAACGATTAAAAACACGGCGCGAAAACAGATTTAAAAACATAAGATGAGAAGACATGTCGTCATCCTATTAACCGCGTAATTCTTTTATTTGCCAGTCGTGCTGTTTTTTGTCATAACTTTTTTAAAAATTCTTTATTCATAGTAAATCAACAATATTTCTTAGAACAAACCCGAATCCTGGTTAATGTTTATTAATGGATTTTTGAAAACCTATTTAATTTAAACCCACAGATATTGATGAGGAGTGAGAAAGTCACTTTCATTAAAAAAATAATTTAAATAATAGTAAGTATAATTTATTTATTTTTATTTATCCTTAAATACTCTAGCCAGGGAATAAAATATTCCAATTGGTACATCTAAATATAAGATACAATTACAGCAGAAAAAAAAACAATGTAGAAAACAAACAACAGAGTTATCGAGCCAAACCAGATTAAAATAAACAATACAAATATAATACAATACAATACAATACAATACAATACAAATTAAAATAAACATACACAATACATAATAATATACAGGGTGTTTTTTAATTGAGTGCCGATACTTAAGGTTGTAAATCCTGCTTGGGTGATTTTAAGAAGAAAAGTTAATATTAACATACGTTCTAAAGCTCGCATTCATTTTCATTTCAACAAAATATCGAAAGCAGTCTTAATGAACCGAAGAAAAAAAATTGTTTTTTTGTTTTTATTTTTTTTTGCAAAAAGGGTGCATCATACGAAAGTAAGTCTATGGACCAAATTTTCTCCAAAATAAATGAGGATTTTAAATATAAGTTTGGGTTTTTGAAAAATCAGTGGCGTACCATTTTTTTCTTTAAAATTATTCAGTTCAAACCCCGTACGGACGTCACTGGTAAAAATTTAGTCAAAAAATGCTCTTTAATGATTATGAGGTGTGTACAAAATTTCATAAAAATATCTAAGAGTGATATAATAATTATGATAAAAAAGTTACATTTTTTAAAAAATGTTAACACCCTATAGCTCAAAAATGAAGAGCTTTAGGATATTAACTTTTCTTCTTAAAATCACCCCAAGGAATCACAACCTTAAGTATCGGCACTCAATTAAAAAACACCCTGTATAATAGTTAACATATATAATAAATATATATAGTAAATAACAATTTTAATGGTTTTCATTGGCTTATATTTTTTTTCTGAATTTTTTTTTCATGAAAATAACTTTTTCACACTCACGTAGATCACCTTTCCATTTGTAAAAACAGAAATTTAATATCTTGCTTAGCTTTTTGACAATTTGGATTTAAAGCTGCTATTTTACATCGCAAATTTTAACGCGGTCGGATCCACTTGCTGCGTCTCCCACTTTACGTTAGCTTTGCCGTTTGCCGCGATACATTCGCGAATAAACAACCGAAATATCGGTTCAGCGTGTTTTCAATTACTAAGCGGTTGAAATAGGGGCAGGAACGGCCGCAGAGAATTCGGTACCGAGCCACAAACCAAGCGCATTACATGATGGCGCGTGGATTAGTAGGTAACGAGGGTGGTAAAAAAGTTGCAGGCAGTGTTGCCAATCCTCCTGAATTATCGGTAGATCTACCAAATTTATTTATTGGTTTCCAATGAATTAAGCAGTAAACATAATCATATAAAATTACCGTATTTTTGGCACGTGAAAGAGGAGGGGGGGGCGTCAATGATGAGCCGCCACTGACCTATATGCTGCTTAGGAATTGATTTTAAGGTAGTGACTTAAAAATGTATAGAATGTTGGGTTACACATAGATTTTTAACCGGAATTACTAACCAGCAAGTTTGACTGTGATATAAATGACCTTGGCAGGCAATATTTATTATTTAGTTACCTGATTAGTAAATTAAAAATTAAGGTAACCGGGCCACTTTGATTTGATTTGATTGTCACTGTCGAACTTGCTGGTTAGTTAATTATCTTTAAAAATGTACAACCCGACATTATTCTGTATAATTTTCTTTAAATAAAATATTTTTTTATTAAAAAAAAAACGAAAATAAGTATCAAAAAATAATATGGCTACTTAATACACCATAAGTAACTCAAACGAATTTAAATTTTCATCCAAAGTAATAAAATTTTCATATGAATAAATGGTTATAAATTTTCTCTTATTCAGTTGGTTTTTTTTACGAGCATAGAAAGTTATAGGTACCTATCTACACATAATTTTAGGCAGGTGCAGGCAAATTACTCGAAGTGGACAGGGAAATAAAGATTTTGAAAATAGTGGACCATCCGAATATAATATATCTAGATAAGGTGTATGAATCACCAAGAAAAATTTACATGGTGTTGGAATTGTGCAAGAGGGAACTACAACAAATATACGCGCGACAAAAACCCTTTTCTGAAAAAGTTTGCAAGAAAGTTATTTTACAGTTGGCAGATGCTGTGTCTTACTTACATAAAAACGGTAATTGGTAATATTCAGACTATACAGTGTGGTCATTTAAGTGTGCAACATATGGGAAATTTTTTCATTACCGATTTCTCAGAAAATTTTATTCTTGAATGTACTTGGAATGGATGCAAGTCAAACGGTGTACCTACACTGTACAGGGTAGGGCAAAAAATATAAAACTTTTACACGAATAAAGTACTCATATTTCAGAAAATTCAGCAAAATGTTATTAAGAAAAGGTGTTTAGAATTAAAAGTTATGCGTAGGTTTAAAAACGTGACCTAAAATAAAAAGCAAATTTTTTTAGAAAATATTTCCCAAAAAATTTTTTATATATATTCCCCCTAAAGACCTTCATAAATTAAACAAAATCAAATCAATTTCACATATCTTTGTTCAAATTCAAGCATATTTGTAAAATTAACTTAGCTTTTTAATTTATTAAGGAATCACAAACTTCATGTTTTTTTGCAAGGACATTAAACACAACTTTAAAATACCCTAAAAATTATTTTTATGGTATTTAAGATATGTGAAATTGGTTTGATTTTGTTTAATTTATGAAGGTCTTTAGGATGAATATAAAATAAATTTGGGAAATAATTATTATTTTCAAAAAAATTTTGTTTTTTATTTTAGGAGGTCACGTTTTCAAACCTATCCATAACTTTTAATTCTAAACACCTTTTCTTAATAACAGTTTGCTGAATTTTCTGAAATAGGGGTACTTTATTCTTGTAAAAGTTTTATATTTTTTGCCCTACCTTGTACACCGTTTGACTTGCATCCATTCCAAATACACTTAATATGATTATCGAAGATGCACCAACTTTTATCAAGAATAAAATTTTCTGAGAAATCGGTAATAAAAAAATTTCCCATATGTTGCACACTTGAATGACCACACTGTATAGGTTTCTTTTTCAGTACTTATTTGCATGGTTCGCTGATATAACCGGGTGGTGCGCCTAAATACGGACCTGGAAATATAAATATCGTTTTTGGAACTTTCTAAGCTTTAGAAATTTAATACAATTTAAAGGTTTTTGAAATTTTAAAGTTTAATCATTTAATAACGCGTTTTTTCAAATAATCTTTTTATATCATTACGGTCCTGAAGAGAGCTATAAACTAAAAAAGAAATTCTGATTCGAAAAAAAGTCCGTCTATTTTGACTTAAAGAGGCCTAATATTTGATTATTTTTAAGAAAACAGACCCAAAATCTTGATCTCAGATTTTTTATTTTTGTTACATTTTTCGCGTGAAACTAGCATCATACCTTAAACAGTAAAAGCAATTTGAAATTATTTTTAAAACAAACAAGCGCAGCACAGTAACATAACTTGGCTAACACTCCAACCTTCTTTTCCCTCGAGAGCATTAATTGTTTTCTGTTTTACAGTATTTTTGTCTAGGTCTAGGCAAAAAGCATTGGACTTATAATATATGTTATATTAACAAAAAATAGAATTACTTCTTTAGCCTTAAAAACTTACTTCCTCGAGTATTGTTACGGTAAATCTTATTGAAGTAATAAACGGCCTAAACACCATAATTTCCTGTAATATAATTTTAGTATTTAAGTAATCCTAAAAATAATTGCAAGGGCCGTAATAGTAAAGAAATTATAATTCAAAATATTAATAATTTGTTAAAATTGACTACGGTTAATATCTAAACAACGACGCGTCGAATTTGAGAACTAATAACGCTATCTTGTAAAACATAAATAACGGCAATGAGAAAGTGTTTTTGACCAAGTTAAAAATGAAGGCGCAAAATATGAAAAGCCAAAACTAAAAATTTCGATTTTCTTCGTATATCTCCGAGGTATTCGAAATATTTACAATTTTCTTTGCCTAAATTTAACCATATTTGTATCTCTTACCGTTTTCGAGATCCCCTTGTACGCACACGAATGTGTAGCACCCTGTATATTATATTATTTTCCAATTCCCCACAAAACTACGCTTATTTTGTATAAAATGTCATATGTCTCAAATCATTTGTTTTTGAGATTGACGTTTAAAATATGGCATTTTCAGACTTTGACAGACAGGCTGTAACATTGGAGCGGTTGATCTTAAAGAAAAATGGTTTTCACCTCCCTGCCTTAGTTTTTATTTTCTATCTAAAAATTACAACTTCCAGTTTAACATGTTAAACCGTTTTTTTTCTTCAACTTAAATTATTAAATTAACTTAAAATACTATGGGGTTTAAACAAATAATGCCAAGAGCAAAATTGGCCGTATCTTGGCTAACAGTATTAGATATTAAAATAATAATTTAGATTGTATTGTACTACCAAGAACTAGAAACCTATTCTATTGATAGACTTTAATATTACGGTGTATCGCTCTTTAAACATAGTATTTTTTAGATATCGTACATAGAGATATTAAAATGGAGAATATTCTTCTGGCAGATAATGCAAAAGACCCCTCCGATGAGTATTTTATTAAGTTGACCGATTTTGGACTAAGCATTGTCAAAACAGGAGTCGGTATACAAGCGTTAATGAGGGATTACTGTGGCACGATATTATATATGCGTAAGTATGTAAAATCTTATTTATAAAATAACGATGACATTGAAGTATCAAGTTTTTACTAACAACTTTAGAAAATCCCTAGAAAATAGAATTTCACCTGTACATAAAAGCAGGATAAGAGGTCCCGTTCTATAAATACTCATGTATTTTTATGACTGGTTGGGTCATATATGACGCGTCCAAAAAATTAATTTTCTATATACGTGTAGAAAATAGCTTATAAAATTATGTAGAAAAGAAAAGTATAATGTAAAGTTGTAATACGGTAAGGTAAGATTTAAAGAAATATATTGGCGACATATTTGTTTATTTGACTGAAGCGCTATCCGGGGGGAGCATGACATTGGGATTTTTAGCGAAATAACCGTTCCCATTTCGTTAGCTTGTCAAGGCGGATTGACGGACTGGGTGGTCTGAGCAACTGATGCTATAGTTACTGTCACCCTATAGGTCTTTCAAGGAGAGGGAAATAACCGTTCCAATGTTTAGATGAGGAACCATAACAAATCCGACTAATACTAGCTTGTTAAGCTGAACTATACAGGGTGCTACAAATTCATGTGCGTACAAGGTGATCTCGAAAACGGTAAGAGATACGAAGATTGTTAAATTGAGGCAAAGTTGCGTATTTTGGGCCTTAATAATTTGGTGAAAGAAAATTGTAAGTTTTCCGAATACTTTCGGAGATATCCGAAAAAAACCGAAATTTTTAGTTTTGGTTTTTAATTTTTTGCGCCTTCATTTTTGACTTAGGAAAAAAACCAACACCTTTTCTTATAGCCGTTCTTTACGTTCTACCATATGGCGTTATTAGTTTTTAAATTGGACGTTTCGTTTTTTAGATACCAACCTCAATTCATTTTTTTTAAATACGGACCTGAAATTTTTAAAACGGTTTTAAGGACTTCTAAGCTTTGGAAATTGAATACAATTTAAAGGTTTTTAAAATTTTTACGTTTTGTCATCAAATAACACACCACTAGTATTTCAAATTATCCTTTCTTTACTATTACGGCCCTGGCCATTATTTTTTGTATTACTTAAATATTAAAATTACATTACAGGAAGTTATGGTGTGTAGGCCGTTTATTTTTTCAAAAAGATTTACCGTTACAATACTCCAGGAAGTAAACAAGATGTTAAGGCATGAGAAGTAATTTAATTTTTTATTAGTATTTTATTAATATAACGTATATCTTAAGTCTTATGATTTTTGCCTTATACCTAGGCCGAAATACTGTAAAACAGAAAAAAAATAATGCTCCCGAGTGAAAAAAAGGTAACTGGAGTGTTAGTCTAGTTATGTTACTGTAATGCGCTTACGTTTTTTTTTTCAACAACAATTTCAATTTTTTTTTACTGTTTACACGATCTGATGATGCTAGTTTCAGAAAAATATTTGAGGCCGAGACTTTGGGTCTCTTTTCTTATAAAATATCAAATATCAGGCCTCTTTGAGTATAAATGGACGGATTTTTCAAATCCGAAATATTAAATTTTTTTGTTTGGCTCTAAATGTTCAGGACCGTAATGAAATGAAAAAGGTAATTTTATAAATGTGTTATTACATGACAAAACGTTAAAATTTTAAAGACTTGTACATTGTATTAAATTTCTAAAGCTTAGAAATCCCTAAAACTGTATTTAAAATGCCAGATCCGTAGTTAAAAAAAACTGACTTGAGATTGGTAACTAAAGAACGAAACTTCGAAATTGAAAACTAATAACGCCATCTTTTAGAACATAAAAAACGGCTATGAAAAAGTGTTTTTTATTTTTTTCCTAAGTCAAAAATGAAAGCGCAAAAAATTAAAAACCAAAAATGAAAATTTCAGTTTTTTTCGGATATCTCCAAAGGTATTTGGAATTTCCTTTCACCAAATTGTTAAGCCCTAAAACACGCAACTTTGCATACACAGGGTGATTCCTAAGTTGATACTTCTTTTTTAGCTGCGTATAGAAGGCATTAAAATAAACAACATTTTCAAATACCTTTTTTCAAAAAAACCAAAAATAAAGTACTTATATAAATCTATTACACTGCGAATCAAATACGGTTCTGCCTAACTTGCCCGTTGTATAACATTAAGAAAACTTCTGGGTGTAGTATATGCCCGCAAGGGAAAGCGTTCTGCGTATAATCTCGAAGAAACATCCGCACTTTTACGACACTCACAATAAATTTGCACCACTAATAGATCGTTCATTGTTTTCAAATTTTATCATTTTCACCAATTAAAAATTAACTTTTTTCAGAAAACCACACCGCGCAGCCAAAATAAATAACTAACGACCGATCCGTAAAATGCATGACTATTGTCAGGTTGCACAAAGAATTTTAATAATAATTATTTAACCGGCATGTCTGACTGTGACAGACGTAACATTGACAGAAATAATTTTCTCACAATCATACTGGCCCGGTTACCTTAATTTTGAATTTACTAATCACGCACCTTTGAATGTGAGTATAAATGCCTGTCAAAGTCATTTATGTCACAGTCAAACTTGCCGGTTAAATAATTATTAATAAAATTATTTGTGCAACCCGACATATGACTAACAATACAAAAAACGGACAAAAACAATATAAAGTAAAGGGCTACGTTTTGATTACCAGGCCCGCACTTAGATTATTTACTTCTGTAACTTGGCTATTTTTAGGTTTTTTGAAAAAAGGTATTTGAAAAAGTTGTTTATTTTAATGCATTCTATACACAGCTAAAAAAGAAGTATCAACATAGGAATTACCCTGTTAAATGTAATTCGTTTTCTGTTTTAATTTTCTTTTAAATATATATTTATATTCTGATTTATATTGTACAGGGTGGTTTTTAAGTTGGATGGTTTTTAAACTGGGCGGTATTTAAACAGGGTGGTTTTTAAACATGCTTGTTTTTAAACAGAGACGGTTTTAAACACAGTGGTTTTTAAACGGGAAGGTTATTATGTAGGCTTTCTTTGTCAAGGGCCATTCCCTAGGAGACCTACAGCATAACGTCGGGGATGCGTTGGGGTATGCATATCGAACTTCGTGATGTTTATGTAAAAAAATAATATATACATTGCATTTTCATCAAAAGAAAATTCAAAACACACTGTTTTCATTATTTATGGAATAGTTAAAAAAGTACTTGATTTTCAAAAGCCCATATTTTCATTAATAATAATAATAATAATAATAATCTATATTTCAAATTATGTTATAATATACATTTCTTGTACAAAGCACACAAAACATACAAAAACACAAAAGGAAACGGCGTCATAAAAGGAAGAAAACAAATGTTCTTATTCTCTATAAATTATCCTAAATAATCCTGTATTGAGTACGGTTCTAGATTAATTAACATTTCTTTGACTTTAACTTTAAATACTTTAAGACTACTTATACATTTAATATCATTTGGCAACTTGTTAAAGAATTTTAGACACATATAACCTGGATTTTTTTCTGTTAATGTTAGTCTATGGATAGGGTAATTTACATTTAGAGTTCTAGTGTTATAATCATGAAAAGTTTGCAGCTCAAAAGTGTTTCTATTTTTAAAAAAGAACAACAAACATTCATAAATGTACACACCATAAACCGTTAAGATTCCACATTGTTTAAAAACATTCCTGCAACTTTCATTAAAAGCCATTAATTCTATTATTCTTAATGCTCGTTTTTGAATTACAAATATTTTTTCAATTAAGCTATTGCTACCCCAAAAAATAATTCCGTATTTCATGATGGATTCAAAGTTTGCATAGTATATTACTTTCAAGCTTTTTTCCTTCATGTATCGGGCAACAACCCTAATTCCATAGCAAACAGAGTTTAATTTTTTTATAAGTGTATTAATGTGATGTGACCAACTTAGAAATTCATCTAGGTTGACGCCTAAAAACTTCGTTTGTTCAACAATTTCTACATCCGATTCCCCTAAATATATACTTTGTGGTTTCTCAACTTTTGACAGTTTAGTTCTGAAAATAAGAGCATTTGTTTTGTTCTTGTTTAAAATTAATTTATTTTTTGAAAACCAAGAGTTGGCTTTATCAAATAGTGTAGTTCCCATTGCCCTTAATTCAAAGATATTTTCCCCTCCCGTAATAAGATTTGTATCGTCAGCAAAACATGTTACTTTTTCGTGTTGAGAAGCTTCTATGGAATTCAGGTCGTTGAGAAAAATTACAAATAAGATTGGCCCTGCAATGCTGCCTTGAGCAATTCCTAAACTATTACTCATTAAGTTCGAAAAGTAAGTTTGTCCGTTCTTTGTTACCTTAACTTTTTGTTGTCTATTAATTAAATAAGATTCAAATAGTTTAAGAGCATTTCCTCTAACACCATATAATTCCAATTTTTTTTAATAATAACTTTGGGTCGATACAATCATAGGCTTTTGATAAATCTAAACATATACCGAGTGCCAAATTTCCTTTCTCAACAATTTCTAATATTTTTTTCGTAAATTGAAAAATGGCAGTTTGTGTTGATTTTCCCGGTATATAGCCATGTTGGTTACTATTAAAAAGGTTACATTCATTCATGAAGTTAATAAGACGACGACACATTAAGAGCTCAAACAATTTTGAAAAAGCTGGTAAGAGGCTGATTGGTCTATAATTTTCTATTAATTTGGGATCTCCTTTTTTAAATAGAGGTTTAATTAACGCTATTTTAAGTTGGTCTGGAAAGATTCCTTTCTTAAATGATTTATTAATAAGGTAACAAAGAACATCTTGGATTACAGGGATGGCTAATTTTACAATGCTAGTTGGTATTTCATCTACACCACTACTATGTTTATTTTTAATTTTTTTAGCACACTCACAAATTTCATTGGTAGACACTGGTCTTAAAAATAATGATTTATTATTTCTCCTAATATCACAATTTGATGACTTTGTTTCTAGTTTTTTAAGTAACTCTGGAACTATAGATAACAAGTATGTGTTATACTGATCCGGTATTTCTTCGGCATTTCCCTTAATACCAATATCACCATCGTTTTTGTTATGTCCGGTTATTTCTTTACAAATACTCCACATACACTTAGTTTTATTATCTGCTGATCTTATCCGTTTGTCGTATTCTTCCGACCTCACTGCCCTTAGCAGATCATCATATTTTTTTTTTGTTTTCCTGTATTCTTCTTTAAAGTTATTGTCATATCTCGATAAAGTTAAAAATAGATCTAATCTGTCTTTACACTCTATTATTCTTGGATCGTTAGATATTTTATGTTTTTGACGAAAGTTTGTTAATTTTAAAGGAAAGCAATGATTAAAGATATTGGTAAATGTATTCATAAATAAGTTCCATTGTGCGTTTACATTTAACCTATCCGATTCGTACGTTTGAAGCCAATCTTGTTCTTTTAAGTAATTTATGAATAATAGTTTATTTTCATCTGAAAAGATTCTACGGTATTGTAAATTATTTTTTTCAGGAAATTTTAGTTGAAAATTCACTTTTTGGGCTGTGTGGTCGGAAATAAACGTTTTAATGACAGCACTATCTACATAATCTAAATTTAAAAATATATTATCAATGCATGAAGCTGAGTTATACATTATTCTAGTATTTGCGAATATTGATTGCTTTAAAATTGAATCAACCCGTTCCATTTTCCGTTCTGCCTCTTGGACCACTAAGTACAAAATATGTGTGTGACTCAACTTTATGTCCTTTTATAGATAGTAATGGCTAAAATATCAAGCTGTGTAAAATTTTAACACCGGGATCATTCCAATCTACCCTTGTTTTTCGGGTAATTACAAAATTTATTTAACAAACTAGTTATTATTTGACTCGATTGTAGCTCCAGAAATTTTGCAAATGAAGGCATACAGTGAGTTGTGCGATGTATGGGCGATAGGCATTATCCTGTACATGATGTTGTATGGGCGTAGTCCCTTCTTCGATAAAACCGACGAAGGATTGACAAATAAAATTGTTAATGAAGAACCCAACTACAATGCCGTAGAGGGTGTCAGTCCGGAAGCCATCGATCTTATGAGCGGTATTCTAGTAAGTGTAGCGACTGTCTGTTATCGATACAGTTTGCATAAAATTTAAAATAATACTAAAAAACCTATGGTAACACAGTAATAAAACATATATTTCACAAAAAAATTTACTCACCCAGCCTTTGAGATATAGAGAATTGAAAATGCTCTGAAATTCAAATTTTGTCACGTGCACGACAACTCGCTACAATTGGACCTGACGTTTACTGGTTCCGTCGCGCAATCTACTAACTTCTAAAGAAAATGTCAAAACACGTAAGGTTACGTTAGAGTGAGTGGCAGACCTTTACTGTGACCTGTATTATTCCCCTACTTGAACAATATTTACTTAATCTCTAATTGGTTTATCCTATTGTTTATTTTTTCTTAGAATATTTTTAATATCACATTAATTTCTTATTTAGGTGTAGCAATTTAGTCACCTTTTGCCTTTTAAGCATGGATATGTATATAATAAAATCAAATTTATATTATTTTCAATATGGGACATTTAACGTGACAAGTTTTCGAATAGTAAAAAAACTTATTATCATAGTTTTAAGGTCTTGGAATAAATGAAGTTAGACTTAAAAGTTACCCCTGAATGAGCCATTTATAGGTGGCTAAAAAAATTATAGGGTAAAAGAAATTTTCTAATCTTACCAATATTGTTGTTTTTTTTGCATAACTTACATTTAAAATAATTTTCAGGACCGTATTTATATTAAAAGATAATTTAAAATGTGTTATTTGCTGCCGAAACGTTGCAAGTTTTAAAAACCATTGTTTTAAATTGCTAAAGCTGAAAAGTCCCGTAATTAAAATTCCAGATCCGTATTTAAAAAATGTACATTGACATGTAGAACATAAAAAACAGCTTTTAAAATATATTTTTTGTTTTTAAAAATTAAGGCGAAAAAAATTCATCACCCCTTTTTTCGAAAGTAATCCGAATATTTACAATTAAATAAATAAGTGTTTTTATCACCATACACTAACACCGGTTTACTAAAGCGCATAAATTATCTTGCTCTCTCCCGCATTGTGACGTCACGTACGAGGACTCTTTTAAGGCCGGTTTACATTAGGTGCAAGTAAATGATCGTTTTCTTTTGATTAAGAACAAAATCCTATTATAATATTATAAACGATACACTGGCATAATTCATCTCAGTTACTTCTTTTAGAAGATAATTACAAAAATAGTTTTTACTTACCATTCCTTAAAATAATTTGATCGCCCTTTTCGCAACCAATAATCTATTTTTTGCCAGATTCTTATTTCTTGGAGACCAAAAATATTTTATATCTGTGCCTTTTGTGTTTTGGTTGTAATTGTTATAATTAGCCCCCAGCACAGTTTTTCCTCGTCACCATTTAAAATCCTACACAATTTTACAATAAACATAAAGGATAGCGTCAGATAAGCGTGTCCCGCCCGACTGACGCTGCACATACTTTCTTATAGGAATGTACTCATGTACATACCTGCGCGGCAATCAAGAGACAACAGCGCGGGACGTTCGCGTCCAATAGATGATTCGCGGCGTGCACCATTTTTCACGCGACCAAACGGCGAGATGGTTGAATTTAAATTTAACATTGAGCTATTTATTCAAAAAGTAAAAACGCAACCAGTGTTGTATGATTGAAAATGCTAGGATTACAGAAATATTAGAAAGAAGGATTAATAAAGTAATTTGTAATATTCGTTTCTCGCGAAGCATTAAACTATGGTAGAAATAAATTAATACGTACCGCCAGGTTTCCTCGGATAGAGCAAGTAATAAAAGAACTTCTTCATCTGAATCCGAAGAATACGACATATTTACCGGAAGTAGTTGGTAGAAGGCTGATTTGTTTCTGCTTACGGCTTGTGAAAATGACGCGTCGCGGTCGGGCAAGTCTACGAAGGCAGCGGAATTTCGAGTTGAGCAGCAGTCGTGTCATTCCCGCTCCCGCATCGCGCAGCTTTGCACGATGCTTAAAACTGCAGAGAAAGAACACAGCGGCATCGGCACTGCTAGTTGCTTTTCTAGTTTTGTTCTGCCAAATACGCAACCGAGCACTACCCTCGTTGAGGGTACTGAACCTAGTCGATAAATATCTCTTAGTTAACAATAATTATTAGCACGCTATATAACTACAAGAACCCGAACTGAAAATAAAAAACAACGGCCACAGAATAGAAACAAACGTTTACGCCTTGGAATAATGAACGTGTGCATCTAAATTCGCTTGGTTAAAACCTTCCGGGTAAAGGCCGCTAATAAAAATTTGCCCGCTTTTTACAATGAGGTTAGAACTGTCACTCGCGTCGAAACGATTACTAAGCAACGTCCTCATATGTGCCGACATGCGCAAATTACGGTTCGGTGAACCTGCCATAGTAAGCAGTTCTCATCAGCATAACATCGAGGGCAACCCAAATTAAGAAAGCATAATCAGCAATAAATTACATATAAATAGACAGCTTTTAGATTAAGATAGTTAGTTCTAAAATTGTATTAATTATATTATTATAATTATTATTGTTAAGCGTTTACAAATAAAGGTCTTTTTAAAAAGTACCCTTCGAGTAAACAACCCTTAACTCGCAGTTTGCTTATCGGCATACCGTTGTATCGTGGTTCATCAAGTTTGTCGTACGTGTCAACACTGTCAACTTAACAAACTGACACATATAGAAGTTATTTTTAGTTGTAAAATTAGACGGGTATTTTTTTTTGTAGAAGAAAGACCCAGTTCAGAGAATGACCGCCTTGCAGATCAAGGAACATCAATGGATCGACAAGAAAAATAAAAAAGCGACGAATAATCAAAACATTGTCGATATGATGAAACAGTTCAGACATGAAACGGTCTCTTCCGCTCAGACGCCCAGCCGAATGGTTAGAGGCTTGGTAAGTTTTTTGGTACATACCGTATGTACACTATACAGGACCTGCTGCAATATTGTTTTTTCCTGCCCGATACATTGTGATTCACTGTAAGTAACTTATATGAATTCGGTTCAATCCGTTAAATTAAAACGCGAAAATAACACGAATCCTACCCTGACTGTTGTTTAAAATCATCGACATTAACGAGTTTTTTTATTAATGGCAATAATATGACTCTGAGTTTAAGAGAGACTATGCTTTAATAATTTATCGATGATCAGTGTTGCCAGGTCTACCGTTTTAGCGGTAGATCTACCGTTTTAGCGGTAGATCTACCGTTTTGATGTATGAGCTACCGTGCTACCGTTTTTGATATAATTTCTACCGCTTTTTATACGACATGATTAAATTTATTTCCCCGAAAATAGTTCCTATTTTGAACGTAGAATCACTAGGGTTGCCATTTCTCCAGGTTGAGTGTTGTTGTGGCGGCGACCTTTCAGATTTGATTGAGGGAAAATAATATAAATGGATGGGAATAATGGAACGGCCGGCGACCTTTTTTTTTTTAGAAATCACTTGATTGAAGGGGAAATATAGGAAATAGCATATAATATAAAAAGCACTCCACGGAACAACGGCGGCCAACTTTTTTTTTTCGAAATCACTTTTTATTGAGGGGGAAATTTAGGAAATAGCATATCTACCGTTTAATTTTTAAATCTACCGCTTTTCTTATGTCCAGTCTTCCGCTTTCCTTATTTTGAACCTGGCAACACTGTCGATGATAGCTCTAATATGTGACTGTTATAAATTTTGTCAAAAATTAGCCTTCACTCCAAGGATATTAAAGCAAAGGGGGATACGAAGTTGGGTCACACTCTTTAAAGCACAAATATTGCTCATTATTAGCTCCATTGTAAACAACTTTTTAGAAAAACACTCGGGAAATTGGGAAAATTAGTATATAATTTACCTTTGTCGTTTTGTGTTAATTAGACAAGGACGTCAGATTGCGTTCGAGCGTTCAGAACGTGTTTTCTATTGAGCCCTATTTGGGACGCCCGTCTTTCATATATGTTTGACGTTTATCAGTACCTGATTAACAGCTGTCATATATTTGTTGGTTTTCAGTCCGTGTTAAATTTAAGTATTTTTAGTGGAAAAAGCAACTTGTCTTAGTGTGTGTAAAGTGTGCGGAAATTAGAAATGAAAAAAATAGAAAAAGTATGCCTTTTGCAGTTCCAATGCTGTAGCGAAAACCCACTAATCATTTTGAAGATACATATTTTTGCATGACAAAGGCTGAAGGTTCTTCCAAAAAAGAAAAGTTCAAGATCGACTATCCGAAATTGCCTTCCTCCATAAGACCTATTCTTCACGTTGTTAAAAATTCACTTTCTCATTTATTATTTTTTTCCTAAGAATTTGGCACTGGTAGCGATGAGCAGGGTGAAAAGTTCCATCAAGATATCGGGACAATGGAAATTCGGTACCATGCAAGGACGATGGAATCCAGACACATTAATTACATGGGTGATTATTACTGTTGGTTTTTGACGAGAGAAGATGTGATCCTCCATAAAAGGAAAACATAGAATTAGTGTGTTTTAAATGTTTGATGTTTGCTTTTTCTTAGATATAAATTATAATTATAGTCGATATACAGGGTTTAAAAACTTGTAAAATCGTTTTTTCAATAAATATTAAATGGTACGCCTACTGATCATCGATACTGCAAACGCATAACAGCCTAAGCAACTAATAAACCATGTGCACATGTAAATGAACAGTTATTTATGAAAATAAATTATTTATTCAAATTATCATTTTTATTTTATTTAAGCAAGGTATGTAAAATACTTAGCGATTTCATGATTTTTCTTGATATAATCAACTTGAAAACTATAATATGGGTAGGCGCTATCCAATAGTTATAGCGCTTACGCTTAATATCAAATAATTGTATCCTTTAATATAATATAGAAATTTAAAACATACCTATACCAACACCGACTTAAAATCTACCTATTCTGTCTTTGGAAAGGGTGCCTACAGCTAGTTTTTTTTGTTATCTAAAACTGCTATATTTGAGTTTTAGAATGGCATCATATATTTATTATGAAGTGACACAATAATTTTCATCGAATGAGAAGGCTTAATCAGCCTTAACTATAATTCAGGAGCAGCCAAGCTGCCTACCTCTCATGTGTCGAATAAATCACCGACAACAATGAGCTAAGGAGTCTAGAGGATCAATATGATAACTGGACATCGAACGTGTCACATTGCCAAGCCAGATCACTGATGAGCGCTCAAGCATCGTTTGTTACGTCAATCACATGCCTGTCGTCTTGGTTGTTTCCAGTCCACCCTCACGCATCCCCCGGGGGGGTCCGGGACTTGGGAACCCGGATGTTCGTTTATGACTGGGGGTGTGAAGCTCATGTCACAAAGTCGTTTGTTGCCAAGGAGCAACCGGCGGTTGTCTGGTGCCGAGAGGGGAATCACCCCTGCACTCTCGATCGTGCAACACTACAATCTTTGTAGTTCTTGCCCAGAGTTCCACAGGTCCTTTACCTGGCTCACCGTTTTCTGTCCTTGCGACAGTCGAGCTAGGCTGCTGCTGAACGAACAAACTGAGTTCTCTTTCGAGACCAACTATTGGCTTTAACTAAGCTCACCAAAAGCCGACCCAGTCCGGATCCTTGAAGGGAGGTCCGTGAGTGTGGAGACTGATACCTTTTATGACGATGATGAATAACGCCGGTTGTCAGACGATTGACCATCTATAGGCGCAGACCCTTTGCGGGCCGCGGCCTCAGGATGGTCGCGCGTCTCTGATGAGTCCCAGTAGGACGAAACAACGAAAGGATTGAGATGTTAACGGAAGAAGACAGGGCATACCGTTGTTAGCAGTGAGTCTAAAACCTCCGTATACTGCCATTCCCCACTGACAAGGTGAGGGGACAGCGGGTAATAGACCAAGGGGTGCAAACCCCGGACGCTCGACGCCGTGGAGAGCTACCAATAAACGAATCGTTTACCGATAGGTACGTCCATCGGGTTTGTGATGGTACCATGGCTAGCCTGTCATTTAATTTGATGTTAACATTCCTTGCCTCACTTAAAATGAAATGTGAGGTCATCCTTGTTTCTGATTCTGGGTGCTCATCAGTGATCTGGCTTGGCAATGTGACACGTTCGATGTCCAGTTAAAATAATTTTCATGTTCTGTAAATGGTAAATTTAAAATATTTGTTGACTAAGCATTATTGGTAGTAATACCACGACTCTTGGTAATAATTATGTTATGACATTAGAAGTATCCATCCCTCTATTAACGACCTTTTTATTTCATATGAAAATAACGAAGAAATTTGAAACATTGTTTAGGGCCTCAAATTAACTAATGCGTAACATTTTATTTCCCACGTTTTTATATAAAGTAGCTCCCAATTATTAAATGATTCATATTTTTTGGGAAAATCACATAATTAAGTACAATTTTTAAAGAATCACGAAACTGTTTGTTTTCCTAAATTTCGTCTGAATTTGTTGAGTCACGTCCGTCGATTGTATACTTTGCATAAACGAGACATCAAATTTATCTCTGTTAGAATGACAACAAAGACAGATTAAAAATAAAAAGAAATGGAGATTCTACATGTAGAAGTTTGTTTATGTATTTTCGTAAATAACAGGCGTCAAGCTGACATGTACAATGGGAATAGAAATACCGATTCCATGTTTCTTTTAAGTCGATGCTTCAATCCAATTTTTATTTCTCTTCCCCCTACATGAGAAACAACCTAATTCTAAAGCTCCACTCAAACCATCGAGATAGAATCAAACAAGGAGGCGCTATAACCATTTAATTTCGTCTGCGAAAAACGCTATCGCCGGGCGGGGCAATGTGTAGTATCAATATGGCCGATTCATAATGGCCTGATTAAATTTATTTTGAACAATGCTAAAAGTGTTTGGGTCAACTAGAATAATATAGTGTCTGTTTAAAGGTTGGAGACAATGATGTGAATGATAGAAGAGTTTTGGACTTGCATTGTCTTTATTTGTTTTACATCGCTACGTTACTTACGCACTGCATTATGCAACAGTATGTTCTGCAAAATAAAGCTGCAATATATTTAAAAAACGTGTTTATCAAATGCGAAAGCTGAATGCAGTCCTATATCGATCGCATCGAGCATTTTATAATTGGTTATTGTTTACTATCGGTGGTAGTTGAATATAAATTACTATACAGGGTGATTCCGAAGTTGTACGTGTTTAGAATTTCCTTTTTTTTTTGTTTTTCTTAAAATTAAAAATATATTTTTTTTGATGGAAAAAATATTGGTGTCAAGAGATTAAAAATGGCTTTGCAGTTTATTCTTTCTTAATACTAATTTTAAATAACCGCGCATGAGCAATAAACTCCACAAGCTATTCTGACACGACTGTTACTGGACGAGAGAATGATATGAACCGCCATATAAAACACATGCATGTAACGGTCGTACAGTTTTGAAAAGTGCATATCAAATGAGAAAAGGGGCCCCTTCAACACCACTACAGCAACATCCAGGTGAGTGGAGTTTCCGAATTGTGTTATTCCAGTTTTTATTATCAATATTTCAAAATCCGCCTTATTAAAATTTACAGTCCATTAATTACTCAATAATTATCCTTTTTCTTTTCGAACCAGCGAAAATACGCTCCAATACGTTTGTTTTAGCTGTGTATAGAAGGTATCAAAATAAACGGCATGTTCAAATACCTTTTTTCAAAAAACTTAAAAATAGGCCAGATACAAAAGTAAAAAATCTAAATGCGGGCCTGGTTATCAAAACATAGCCTAATATAGATACTTTATGTTGTTTTTACCTTATTAGATTAGTAATGCAACTTACGGGTCAGTGCCGGTGGTCAGTTATTTATTTGGCGATCTGCTGCGGTGTGTTTTTTTGAAGCAAGTTAATTTTAAATTGGTGACACGTGAAAATGGTAAAATTTGAAAATGCTGTGCTAATTTACTGTGAGTGTCGTCAGAACGCAGAACGCTTTCTTTTGCGGGCTCATCCTACACCCAGAAGTTTTCTTAATGTTATTCAACGGGCACGTTAGGCAGGTCCGTATTTGATCCATAGTGTAATAAATGAATGTAAGTACCTTACTTTTTAAATTTTTGAAAAGGTATTTGAAAATGTTGTTTATTTTAATATGCCTTCTATACACAGCTAAAACAGAAGTATTAACTTATAAATCACCCTATTGTGTCAAATTTTCAGATCTGCAGTAGATTACACACAGTAAATCACCTTGTATAAAGTCCAGTTGTAGAATTATAAGAAATATTATAGATACGAGGATACGACATAAAAAACTTTTTTTTAATTGTTTCCTGATTTTTATAGCCAGAACTAAAATACAGAACATTTCTTTCTTTATTTCAGAGTATCGTCTGTGATGGAATATTTGACTCTCATACTAGTGGTACCAGACTAACAAAATCTGGTAAAGTATTACTTTATTTCAACTTTTATCAAGAAGTCATTCGGACGGTTACCAAAATACTACGTTAAACACGTTTAAACAAGTTTTAAAAACGTTCTCTATTCCTTCGCACTAGTAAGAAAGTTCGGTGGGCCAAACCGAAATCAATAATCATAAATCTGGATCATTTTCCGTGTATTTTTAATACATTAATATGTACGCCAATTGGCAGCAATGACAGCATGCTCGTTAATATCATAACGGCGGTTTTTAAGTCGAACTACAGCTTTTGTCATACCGATTATTCCTACAGAAAATGTGTACTCTGAATAATGGACTGGAAGCAGTTTAAAACAGTTTTTTATTCCTCCATATAAATGGATAAACTCTTAGTTGTTTCTCAATGTGGTGGTGTTTTTAGGTTTTCCAGGTCCAAAATTACTGTTCTCGACTCATCGCTTTCATATCGAGAGCACCGAATTGTACGAAGTCCGAGGAAAATAATTCCATGAAAATAAATATTTTGCTCTAATAAAATTTCAAAAACATTGAAATTATTTCCTCTAATTACAACAACAACAACCTGCTGCACTCTATATGAATGCGATGAATTACTGACAGTAATTTTGGACTTACGGTATAGATTAAATTTATAACGATTTATTTATTAATTAAGGTTTTATGATTTGTGCCAATATTAGATACATACAATAAATATCAAACATTTATCAGTGGCGGCTCCCGGTCTTAAAAAATGGTGAAGAGCTAGGTATAGTGCGGGTACTTAAACAAACATTGACTAAAAACCCGTGTAACAAAACGTCTCGCTTGTCTGTCCAACGACTGAATGGAGTTTCCAACAAATTACAAACTATGCCATTAATTCGGTTCATTTTTAAAACACAATACTAAGTAGGTACGCACACTACTGAATTAACTTAAAAATAAAAAGAAAACTTTTTAATCCGTAAATTACGTAAAAACGATATCTATAACCGTAAGTTTCGCGAAGCCTCAAAATAAATACCTTAAGGTTAGGCGAACCAATGCTAAAACAATGGTGCATACGACTGATCTATTTTTAAATTGCCCTTCATCATAATGCAAATTGTTACAAGCTGTTTGCGTGACTGATGTCACGTAATCATAGCGACGGTGAATATCAAAGCCATGTTGGGCGTGGGATCTTCACTTGCTTTGAACTAACGGACACGGTCGCTGGGGCGCGCCAAAATGCACGAGTGTTTATAATTATTGTCCATCGGAGTTAACCGTGGCCCTATTATGCATAGCTACATTCGGATTAAATTAATATTATTAATTCAAACATTATTTTTTAAGGGCTAAAATGGTAGCTGTATTGGTACATTAATATTTAAAATTATCGAAAAACTTTTTTCCTGTTTTTTTTTTTGTGAAGAGCCCCTGATTTATCATATAAAGCTCTGCGGTCCGCATTCAAAAAATACACTGTGAATCTATATACCAGCCTTGCTAAAAGGATATGAAGGATAGAAAAGGAGGATAAGATTGCCCCTTACTCGTAGCTATCCACTGATTAGAGTATATCAACAAAATATGAAAGAAATTGTATAATCGGCCAAACGAAATATCGATGTTCTCTAGTTTGATGGTTTCTGCCCTTTCTAAGCAATTTGCCGCCAAAACATCTTGCCTTCGAATTTTTGTTAAATGGTCTTAACTACTCTGGTTCATTTGCTAACCTAATATTATTTTCTCTTTATAGGTCACCAGTCGTCCCACACAAATCTGTGATGATTTTGAATTTACAGTATTTTCGTCGGTCGTACAGGTGATGTTCTATCAAACTGCCAAGGAAGCACTTACGTGTGTGGGGTCTATAAGAGTGCAGAGATGGGCACTAAATGCCTCGAAAGTGCTTGAAAGCGTGCATCAAGCACAATAGTGCTTCGAGTACAATGCTTGCAAGCGTAAAAATACAGTGCTCGGTAATTGAATTTCGCATTTTTCGTGCCTGCAAGCAATCCAAATTACTTAAAATTACTTTCCTCGGTAATTGGTAATTGCAAGCACTTTGAATTTTCTAAGAGCTTGGTGCTTCATACTGGCAATTACTTTTCCAAAGGGCCTGGTGCTCGAAGCACTTTTTTGGAGTGCTTTGCCCAGCTCTGTAAGAGAGTAACTTCGCTGTCGAAGGTTTATAAAAGGTGTTTCCGAAGTAAATACTAAAAATTTAAGAGCATACTCCTGAAATTATTTTAGGAAAAAGTCCAATAACGGTGGAGTCCAATGTATTTGGTTTTTTAGGACGTTTAAAGTTAAATTACAAAAGCGATATTGTTTTATGTGTATCTAAATCTAGGCTTGAAACGTACTAATGTGCGGCATGGCGAAAAACGGTGTTTTGGATTTGTTGCATGTGTTACCTTGTAGAACCGCGTACACAAGCGAAGCACGGCGCGTCGACTCGATGCTAAAATACTTATACCCGTTTTGCACTGCGCATAAGTGCGTAGCAGATTTTATGCTTTTCCCGTGCGGCAAATTTGGTCTTATTACTTTATAATTTTTTAGAGAGCCGATTAAAAAATAAAAAGTGGTCAATTCCATAAACACCCTGTATTTACACGTTATCTAAAAATGTAAAAGCTCCGTATATTTAAAACGCACCACTTTGGACACCGTTTGGTGTTTTGATATGACATAATTTTAATTCCAAATTAGGAATACTTTCCAAATTTTATTGTACTTAGTAATTTCCTTGTATTTTGTGGAATTAAGGGCCATGATGAAATATAGACGGCATTGCAAATTTGTGATAAGTTATTTATTTTACTGAAATTGTAATCTTTTTTAAACCATAATTCCATAAAATGACCTTGAAAAATATAGTTGTGAAACAACTTGGAATTTTGCTTAGGAGTAAAACGATCTTCATTACAAAGTCTTTCTTGAATATCTCAAATTAAATTGCTTCAAAAAAAAATGGATTATAGTTTATTAACCATTCTTCTTAGAGGCACAAAATATCGCTTTCTATTAGCTATAACTGCGTATAAAAAACAAAATTTATTCGTGGGCACGCTAAACAAACTTTGTATTATACCTATGTCCCACCAAATACTGCTTAAGCAGTTTTAAGTTGTTCCTTTCTTTCGTCAGATCTCTACTGATGAGCCAGGATATGGTGAAACGCCTCTAGGGATGGATCTAATGAAATGCGGGGGAGTCTTTATTTGTTTGAGCACTAGTTTTTGGAACTTAAACCGATACCTACGGGTCAGCGCTGCCTAGCGGGACTCCTGTAATTGTGACATATGTCTTTACATGTAATTTCCTCTTAATATTTAGCTTATTTCTATAAGTTTGTTAGAGGTGCTGGTATGATCAAGAGTGTCTAACAACGACACAGATGTCGCTCCGCCCAACATCTCACCGGTGTGTCCCATCAAATACTGTTTAAGCAGTTTTAAGTTATTCCTTTCTTTTGTCGGAGCCTAGCTCTACTGATGAGCCATGATATGGCGAAACGCGTCTAGGGATGGATCTGATGAAATGAAGGGGGAATCTTTTTGGTTTTAAACTTTGTATTGTTGTACTTAACCAAAACTATTTTTCTTTATGCGGCTCACTGGTAAGCTTTAAGTATTATAAATATATTTTCATTTTCCATGATTATGGAAAAATATTGTTTGGAGTAAAGCCATTTTATATTAAAAAAAATAATGACCTGTGACGACAGCGAGGTAGCTTCCTTTTCATGTTGCTATAGTTACTGCTAAAGCCTTATTCTTTGAGGGAGAAGTAGACGATAACGCTAAATGGCCACTGTATAAAAGGACGTTTTGCGTGATCCAGCTTTAGGGGGGGGGGGGGGATAAATCCCACTTTAATGACGATTTTTATGCTATAGGTATGTAGAATGGTTAAATTAATTTTTATACGCTTTGAGCTTGTACTGTCAAATTATGCTTTTTTTTATGAAAACGCCATGATACACATACAACGGGTCGGCGAGCAAGCTGAAATTTGAACACCGCCGCGCATCGCTCAATCATTACGTTACAGCCGTTCCTTTGTAGTGACTTTAAAGGCCTATTCTTGGGCTCTGCACGGGCGCGCCAAGCTGACCCATAGGTATTAGGTGTGTGTATTGAGAACGGTTGATGGAAAAACCATGTAGATAATGAAAAATAAAATTTGCATTGGTTTGCAAACAGTTTGATGCTGAGCAGATGACTGCACTATAGTGAGAGTAGCCCTTTATTCATTCTGTGGCTGGTATGTTTAAAACGCGCGGAGGCGCTGGACTTTTGAACGTGGCGTCATCACATATATACAAACATTGCCAATACAAGCAGCCGCACGAAGCAAGAATGCACCCATCGTGCGATTTAAAATAACCTGAGTTGGGGTCCGTGGTGCTTGCGCAGTAGGGAAAAAGTGAGCAGGCAACCGACACGATTTCTAAAATAACGTAAACCAAACCCAAGGTCTCTTGAACAGAACCGGCTCGCCGCGCCGTTGTATTCTTATTCGTCGCCATCTTTTGTTTCGTTCATTCGTGTGTGGTTTTAATTTCCAAGTTTTGGGTGTTAATATTTATAAAACTTTACTTTAGACATTTTTTTTGTTAGTTTGTAAGTTGTTGTTAGTCGTT
Source organism: Polydrusus cervinus (assembly GCA_935413205.1). NCBI lineage: Eukaryota > Metazoa > Arthropoda > Insecta > Coleoptera > Curculionidae > Polydrusus > Polydrusus cervinus. The sequence goes on from OW284514.1 coordinate 55,069,155, forward strand.
TCCATCTTTTTTTACGTTGTATTCGTTCGGATGTTCCGTGTGATTGTGGATATTATTTTTAAGTTTTGGGTGCGAATTTAGGTATAAAACTTTACCAGACATTTTGTTATTGTTACTTAGTTTTATTTGACCATAAACTGTACACACCCGAACTAACGAGTGAATTTAAATAAAAGCTTGTAAAAACATTTTGAAAGTCGGTCCTGTCAAATGTTTACATCAAGAAGCAAATTTCCGAGCTGCGCAAACTCAACGACCCCCGATCATCTGCTTACAGTGGTGTCATCATCGAATTATGGTATTAGCAATATAGTGTATGTATATATGTGGGCGTCATTCATACACGCATACGCATTAGCATGCCGGTGTTAGTGTATTGTGGAAAAAGGCCGGATTTCGCACACGTCTACTTCACCATCAAAGAGGGCCTCGATTAATGCATTTCCATGAAAAGCTTTGATTCGTATTAATATAATTAACTTAATCATATTATTTTTTAGCACCTAAAATGATCAAGAGTCTCACCCTCCCAAGAATATTAAGTCATTTTAGTGACTTATTTGTTATATAATTTAACTTTATTGAAGTTTATAATAAAGAGTTATTTATTATTATTATTAGAAGTATATTTTATATTGTCAAGAATGTCGTTGCTAACAAGCATTTTTTTTGTTGATTTAAGCTCAAACTCAAAATAATTAGCTTTATTTTCATAAAAAAAAGAAAACTAAATCAATATAAAATAAGCAGTAACAAACAACCAATTGTAAGCATGCATTATTTGTTTACACTAAATAAAGTTAAAACAATAATTATAGTAACAACCTTAGATACTATCATGAAAGAAGACAAAATTAAAGGTTGTCATTATATAACTAATCTACAGAATATAAAGGTCATTATAGAACTAATCTACAGAATATAAAGGTTGTCATTATAGAACTAATCTACAGAATAGTATGCTTTAGCAACCAGGGACCCCTCGGACTTCTCTCTTAAACTTGCCATCAAATTTAATTTGCCTAATGTTTAGTGGTAGAGAGTTAAAAAGTTTTCTGCCGTTATAGAAAATAGTGCTAAAAATTTCTAATTTTAATTTAAGCTGTTTGCCTACCCTTAGAAATATTAGTGTGCTCCTATGATGTTCCTATGAAACCATGCTATATAGTTACTAGAATGAAATCAGCTGTTTACTAGTGGTCATTTTTAAAAGTATGTTGACCTGTTAATGACGGCCATATAATCAAGGGCGCCTAGGGTTGCCACCTCTCCCGGTTTTCCGGGAGTCTCCAGGAATGGGGCCTTAAAAAGCCTTAGTCTCCCGGGTTTCATGTAATTTCTCTCGGAAATTCTGTTTACAAAACACTGCACCTTTCATGCAAACTTTACACCATCTATTTTTTAACAAATAGAAGCTCCATTCAAGCGTTTTCGTCCCTTTTTTGGTGAACAAAGTGTTCGAACTAATGGAAAATACAAAGTTGAAATTAAATTAAAACCCTTTTATTCTGTAAAATTTTGTATGCTTTGATTATATTTTTTATATTCAAAAATTTTGTTAACTATTATGCGGAAGGATCTTTTATTTATGTTACCTTTGAAGGATTTTTGTTTATTTTGTACGTAAAGAAACTTATTTACATTCAACTTTTTTTTAGTCGTTTTAGACTCCCGGAATCGTTGGTAAGGAAGGTGGCAACCCTAAGGGCGCCCATGGGCGGGGGGGGGGGGGGTCCCTTAGTTCGCATTATTGAATTTTTTCTGGCATGCAAACTGGGCATGGCCGTCCGCTATTTTTAGGGTTATATACAGTATTTGTATAAAGTCCCCCCCCCCCCTGCTAATTCGATAATGAATTGAAATATGTATTATTCAAATTCGGTTAGTCTAAATGATAATTTCGAAGAAAAAATTGTTTTGTTATTCAAGATGGCCAATCTTTACACACATTTTTAAAAAGAAAGAGCCGTAAAGGGGGGGGGGGGGGGGGGGTCAAGTGATACTTCATTTTCAAGGTCTTTTATACTTCGGATCGAATAAATATTTTTAAAAAAACGTATTTTTGGCGAATCTGTCATATTGAAATACAAAACAATAATATGTATTGGTGTAAATTATAGAAAGATATGAAAAACAAAAGTAGTTTTGTTATTCAAGATGGCGGCGATCTGGTAAATATCTGTTTTTTGAATATTTCTCCTATCCGCCATTTAAAAAAAAAAACAGCTGTACAGGCTCGACTAAAGTCTTCTAAATTGACAGTTCTGTGTTTAAAATGACACTTGTCAGAGGTCAGCTAAGTTTTGTATTAGGCAATCCAACGATGTGTCAAAAATGGCGGGTGGATGGCAAATATTGCTTTATAATTTTACACGTGACCAGAAATAACATTGCCTGTGGCATTTAACGGGTCACAATGCTTTTTGCCATCCATATTGAATCGCGGTTTGGATTCCCCAATTGCAAATATTTTTTTTTATTTATCAAGAAAAAGGTGTTTTACTACATATACTATATAAAATTAGCTGTGGCTGTGTACACGTAGGATAGAATTGAACAAAATGGAGTTTGTATTACGTGTAAATACTTTTATTTTATTACAACCGTAGCAGAGCGCTTTCGGCTTTCGCCGATAAAATATGGCATATTAAAATAATGCATGGGAAACTATAAGGTCTAAATATTGCGATAGTTTAAATTTAAACCCCTCTAGTAAATGCGGATATAAAATTGCAGAGTTCACTTTACGCCTAAAAAGATCTTTAAAATGAGGTATCACTCGGCCCCCCTTTCCATTCACAAATGTTGTCCAAATTGGCGGATTTCTATCATCTTGAAAATAAAAACAATAGTTTTTTGTTCAAAAGTAGGTTTTTACTTATCATTTACACATACCGAATTTAAATATAATATTTAATCCATTCCCGAGTTAGTAAGGGAGGCGGACTTTATGCAAGCACCCAGAGAGATCCCAACACGGCAGCGACGACCTTTTTTTTAAGAACGCACTTTTTTAAGGTAGTAGAAGTTTATACACGCTGGCGAACTTTTTTTTTTAGAAGTCACTTTCACGTACATAGTAGGAAACCCCCCATACGGTTGCGACAACGTTTTTTAGCTTACCTGTCGGTAACACCGATATGAAAAATGGTTACTTTTGGAACACCTTCTATGTGTTCTAGATATTTTCAGATAATATTTCAACTATATTATTCAGTATTATATATAATCCATTTGATACATCTCAGCCTTAACAAAAAATCGAAGACGACACAATAAGTTTGATAGAGTCAAAGGAGCAAAACTTTCAAGAGTAAAGAAATCAATTTTGGGGTAAGTGACTCATTTGATAATACACATCTGGACAAAATTAAAGCAACATCATGAATTTGTACATTGTTATTTTTGGTTCACTATTATCTTGTTAAATTAGGGGAAAGACACCGCACCGTTTGTATCTCTAGCTCAACATGATTTTATAAACGTTAGTATCGCATACGTTCCTTGTTAAATGTTTTGCAAGTAGGTTGTGGACCTCCTCTGACATTTTAAGTTGTAACTAATTTTATTTTCCTACGACCACCTATGAAAATGAGAAAAAAAGCACGGTTAACTTGACTCGAAAGCGCCGAATATCACACGTGTGTTGAAAGAAAATATTTCAACTCTAGAGTGGTAATACAAGGCACACTATTTAATTTAAGCATATGATGCCAATTTGACAGACCACACCTATTTATTAAAAAGAACAATTTTAGAAAGCAGTTTAGTTTATTTATCACGTATTTGTCGAGTGATTCAGAATTAGAGTGTGAAAATACGCCATCTGAAATTATAAAAAAGTTAAGAATATACTGGAAATTTTAAAAACAAGCCCCGCTGAAGAAAATGTCATATATTAAACTTAAGCAAAAAATGTTTATGGGTAGCCATAGCCTAGAGACTAGAGCCATGACCTGCGAATCGAAAGATCACAGGTTCAAATCCCATCAGGAGCACTTGACTTTTTTTTATGACAACAAATAATTTATAGAATTATTTTGAATTGAAATATTCCTTGTTGGGTAGATTTTTTTAATTTATTTTTAATGCATCTTTCCTTGATTAAATAAAAAAAATCATTCAAGAAGGAAGATTTCAATTCAAAATAATTTATTTAATGTTTTTATAAAAAAAAGTCAAGTACTCCTGATGGAATTTGAACCTGTGACCTTTTGATCTATTAAATTGGCATCATATGTTTAAATTAAATAGTATGCCTTGTATTTCCACTCTAGAGTTGAAATATTTTTTTTCAGCTCTAGAGATGAAATATTTTTTTCACAAATCAAAGGTTTTTTTTATTATTCTTTGTGGTCGTAGGAAAAATAGTGTACATTACTCGTGTGAAAGTGATTATTCTAAAACTCGGAGAATTTCCGCACTCGGCTGACGCCTCGTGCTAAATATCTCCTCGTTTGAAAAGTATCACTTTCACTTGTTATGTAATATACTATTTTTTTAAATTTTGATTTGAACTTTAATTTTATTAATGTAGTGACTCGTTCAGTGGCGCACCTAGGGGAATGGGGGACTGGGGCCCGTGCCAACCCCCAAACCCTGCAAGAGTTTAAACAACCCGCAATCAAGGAATGGAACTTAAACCGGCCAATAAGAGGTGCTTTACGTCAAGCGCGTGGGCGAAGTCTTGTTTAAATCGCAGGGTGAGTTGATTCTCTAACCTAACCGCATTCTAAAATTATTGTGTTAGGACCGAAATTATTTCTTTTAATAATGAAAAATATTGTATCACTACCAGTGCCGTCGCCGTTGAATAAAAATTGAAGTAAGTATACTTAAAAAAGAAGGGTAAATTACATAATGTTTTTGATAAACTATTTTTTTTCCATCGTTTATATAGGCATATTTACCACCTGGTTGGGAAACAATAATTGCCACTAAAAATATAGTAGAGGTTGAGTATAAATTTTCCAACGTAAAATAATTAAAGTTATTTATTAAATGCGCCAACAAAAAGAAGAGTTTGGTAGATGGTTAACAGAGTATGAAAATTTGACAAATACATCGTATACCACTTATTATTATTTTAGTTTACTAGGTACTTTTGTAAGGTTTAATATTTTTTCCTCTAGAAGACTTGCATGAAGGGATGCCGACATTATAAAAACATTCAAATTTCAATATTGCTATATTACCAAAATTTTTAAGTAGGTACGTGCGTTAAATGCTAAAAAATTTGTAAAATGTTTTTATTTAACTATTTTTACAGCAACTGATCACAGAGGAAAACATATTCCAATTCAGCGAACTGCGGCAGGAGGGAATAAAATACGAAAACAAAGTAGAATAAAAAAATTAAAGAATAAACCTTCTTTGATAGTTATTTTAACAGTTTTATTTATCCTTCAGCCAAAATAGGCTCTTTTTAACAACATTTTTATGTATGGAAGCCGTCGATTATTTCTTAGAGTAAAACCAAAAACTTTTCTATTTATCATTTTTCGCCGCCCATTTTTCATTAAGAAATAATCTACCGTTTCCGCCACCTGAATAAAGAACGCTACATCCGCAAAATAAATTTAAATAACGCGCCAAATAAACTCCCTCCTCAGAGCTGACGTAAAGCACCTCTAATTGGACGGTTTACGTGGCGGACTGTTTCATAATACAAGGTATGATATCAACAGGGTGCGCAGTGGATCGTGACGAATTTTTGAATTGAACGCGCCGAATTATACGGCAAAGCGTAGTTTACGTTATTAAAAGGCAATTTTATATGAAATTTTTAATAAATTTATTTGAAATCATATTAGCCTTAGACTTTCTACTGTGACTTAAATCTTGAAACATACATTTTAAATTGATTACTGTGATCATAAAAAATGTAGGTTATTGTTGTTTTCACTTTTCTTTTTCTAGAAAGTATTGCATCGTGTAATTTTGTATTTAGTTCTCTGATACGAAAATACATCCTAAACAACGGAGAATATCGTAATATGGCGGTTTTTAGGCACAAGTGACGTCACGAAAACCTGCGCGGTATCATAATATGATATATCTCTTGTAGTTGTATCATGGGGATGTTTAAACTCTTGCCCAAACCCTTTACCATACTATATCGTCGGCGCTGTTTCAGAATGGGCGGAGCTCCACAGGCCACAGCCGTGAACAAACATATTCAGTGTTGACAAAGCAGATCCTACCAATTTTTCGGTATTGCCACCGATATGGAAACCGTTCCATCGAAAACTAATGGATTTAACCGATTTATGGAACAACTCATATTGATGATTGATTGATTTCTTCTGTCAATTTTGAAATTTAAAAAAACTCCTCAGTCCGGCAAGATATTTTCTCCTTTACCATGTCATAGTTTTTAAGTAATGACCCTGTATTGGCAACACACTTGTTTTAGGCTTAGGGATCTCTTATGTTGCCCATCGCGTCGATCTTTATAACTTTATTGAAAAAATACAATTACAGCTGAGGTACAAACATATTCCCGAAATTTGTAATGAGAGTAATAAAAAGTAAAGAAAGGAGATGCTCCATCCGGCTGGAAAAATATACTTTGAGCTAGATTTCGAAAATTAGGGAATATTGGTTTTGGTCTTAAAAACTTTGCAAGAAATGGAAGTGAATTCTTAAATGTTACATTTTTAAATACGTGGATAAGACGGCGAGAATTTATTCAGTGGCCGCACAGATATTACACCCTTAGATTTTTATTTATGGGGCGATTTAATAAGAAGGGTCTATGTCACCACACCTAGAAATCTGGAAGAGTTAAAGGCAAGGATTCGGGCAGAGATACGTTTAATCACGCCAGAAGTTATGGAAAGAGTTCTACCATCGGTTGGATCTGTGCCAAAAGGTTCATGGGGCATATTTTCAACAATTGTTAAGCTAGAGTTATTGTTAATTGTTCGTTAAAAATTAGTTTTTATTAAATTTCTGACACATGGTTTTGACAGATGTTAAAAAAATTATATGAAAATAGTTATTTACGATATAAGTGTTGTCAAGATTCATATTACAACACGAGATGTTAAAGTTGTCAAACGAGGCGTTAGCCGAGTTTAATATAACATCGAGTGTAGTAATATGAATTTACAACAAGATATTGTACAAAATTTTATCTATGAATTAAAATATTTGGCAAAAGGAAAAGGCATTTTTTAAAATAAAAATGCATCTGCTATTAAGTTTACTAATCAAGTTTTTTATGTTACCTTTCGCATAGTTACTGTTTCACATGGTTACTGTCGAAACTGGGTCAAACAAATTAAAAAATATAAAAAGCGTTTTTCAAAATGAGCGATTCTGATGGAAGTTTACCCTCTGATATAGAAGCAGCGGCAAACGAAGCGATCTCAAGTTTAGTTCCGACAAAATCCAAGGCGCGGTATGAGTTGGAGTATCAGAAGTTTGAAGATTGGTGCAAAGCTAACAAAATAAAGGAGGTGTCTGAGAAAATCCTTTTGGGTTATTTTTCCGTAAAGCAACGCTCCCAGAAACCATCTACACTATGGACTCACTACTCAATGTTGAGAACTATGATTTTAGTCAAGAAAAATCAAGATATAAGCAGATTTTTTTCCATTACAGCACTAGTGCTGTAAAGGCATCTATTACAGCACTAGTGCTGTAATAGATGCCCTTACAAAACTGTAAAATTCATATTACTAAATGAAAGTAGATAAAATTATTTTTTCAATAAGCTTTCGAAAAGTATCACAATTGATGTGTTCTAATTTGAAAAAAAGTTGAGGTCCCAATTTTTATTTACATAAAGTAGGGTTAGGAACAAAAAGCCCTATCTTCCTTCTTACAAAGAAAGGGCTTTTTGTTCCTAACCCTACTTTATCATGTCCCTTCTGGAGAGTAGATTCGACTTCGTTTTATTTACACGACAAAAGCGATGCCCATAAAAAATCTTTGAGGATGGATTTTTGGATTTTAGACAAATCCTAATCCCAAAGTCCCTTTAAGCAGCGTTCTATTGAAAATGCCCACCTTGTAGATACGGATAATAAGTAAATATGGTTTGTATACTTGAAAAAAATGTCAGCAACTTATTTTTTTTCCCCTCCCAAGATTGAGTCCTGGGTGCGCCACTGGACTCGTTAATTTTGTTTTCTTTATCATGGCAAGCAGAATTTATGCAGTAAAGGTATAATATAAAATATATGGGATAAGTTTTAATAAAAACCTGTTGATTCGAGCTATAAAACGATGTATCTCATTTAATAACAGTGATAAACAAGTGAACCAAAAAGATGTCGCTACAGTATAATGTCAACTATGTCAGGGTTGCTAGTTTTCAAAAAAAAATACTTGGTTTTATTACACCCGGTATAAAAACGAAATTTGATGATAACTGATATTATCAAGGAATGTTGCGTTAATTTTGTCCAGGAATTTATAAAGTAGTAAATATTATTATACTTTCGCCGAAGGAAAGTTCAAAACAGGCACCAGACTTCAGGTTTGTGGCATTTGTATAATTTTCTTGTATATAGAGGATTTCTCTTGCAAATTCAAGTCTGGTGTACCTACTTTTTTTTAAATATAAACCTACTTTTTCACAAGTCAAAAATATAACTATAGTTTGGGTAAAAGTTAATCAGGAAAATTAGGTAGTACAAAATTAATAATTTCACTTTTAAAATGAGCTGGAGGCAGCAGATACTGCAAATTTGAATTTATTGCCAACGAAAGCTTATCAAAAATAATGATAAACAATATAAGTTTTTTTAAAACTAGTGCCACAACAAAGGGACAAATACTTAGTGTTAAGGAAGAAGTGTTTCTAGCTAATTTTGCCGGGTTGCAAAAAAAAACATTTTAGCGGAGGTAATTTTTAGTCATTAGACATTCAAAATGCTATGAAGTCTGTAATTTATTAAAATTGTATTTATTAGGTACTATTATTATTATCCTAAGACTTGATGACCAAGCAATTATTTTTTTTCAATATTAACTATTAGTGAGACGTCGCGATGTTGAATTAAGTCCTTTATGCACGCGAGAAAAATCGCGGCGTTTTCAAAACACATTGTTCTATATGTGCGCTTTATCAATCAGCCGCCACGAGACTTAAAGCTTATAGAAAAATACTCTTAAAAAACGCCTCGATTTTTATCGCTCGACAAAAAACGCCTGCACCAAAGCGGTAAAGTTTTTTTTTTTGTAACTTTCTTAAATCAAAAAGGTCGCCCCAGGAACATTTTACATAAAATAAAACAAAAAAGAAATGTTAATTTAAAAATGAAACGTCGAACGCGTCACCAATAGTCAATCTGAATAATAGCTAATAAGGAATGTAAAAATAAAACAAAGAAATATGAAACAATTTGTATCCATTGTTTATATCAATCAAAATCATACACCATTGAATTACAATTATTACTGAACAATTTTAAGTTAGACAATTAAATTTTTGATAAAACATTTCCTTATATTAAAAATATATCGGATCGAGTGACAAATCACCCACACGGGGTTACAAAAAACATTATTTTGTCTGGAATGAAACGCGCCAAATGAACGCAAAATTATATACAAAACTCTGCGAACCAATGGTAGGTAATCAAAAAGTCATTTCCCCAAAAAGCCTCGAGGATGGACTATAATTATTTATTAAAGCTTTAAAAATAGTTTTGCATATTAATGTGGTGAAATAACTCTTTGATCGCGACGAGGAGATACAGCGAACTCTGAAAGTCTTGGAAAATTTCGGAGTTTTCTTTATCGCGCGCTAAAATTATATTAAAACAAATTAATAAATTGAAGAACCTATATTATAGGCATAAATAAAACATCTTAAAATCTAATCTAAGCGGTATTGTCAAATCAATGAAAATTTTTTAAAGTCGCCAAACTTTTAGAATCTTTATCGTTAAAGGGCTATTGTTATGGCCAGTGTGCTTTTTAATGCAGGTAGGATGTGAAAAATGCTTATGTTCGTAACTTTTATGCCGTAGATAGTTGAAAAGCACCAATACATTTTAAAAGTTTGGCGGCTTAGAGTTGGTTGAAGAGTTCTCCATATAATTCGAAGTAGGCATTTGGCAGTGAATAAAAAATGTACGCCGACTAGCGTCGCTAATTAGCGCAAATTTCCTACTAAATTAATTTAAAAAATAATTACAAGGATTGTATCATACATACAAAAAACACACTGATCTAAAAAATCATTGACTTTAGACTATGTTCTATGTATTTTTTAGCCTACAGTAACTTTTGTAATTTTATTGCCCTTTATCGATACTCATAACTGTTGAACAACTTTCAAATAACCTGTCGACTACTAGGTAGGTTAACGGCGACGAACCCTTAAACTCTGTCTATATGTTTTTCTATTAAAAAATAAAAAATGACGTCTTCGAAAAAAAAGTTAATGAGTTTTTGTACAAAAATAAACCCGACTACTACACGTGACGACGAAAATCAAGGTAAAACAAACTTAAACTAAATTTATACCTATCATTTACATAAATTGGACATTTTTACAAATCGAAGGGGAGGAGAGTTAAGTAATAAGTTAGATATAAGAGGTCAGGTACCGCGGCTAGCGTTCACACATCGCACGGTCACTAAACCATCAGCAGCAAAATGTTGAGAGCTAGTTTGTGGCAAGAACAGAATTATGTCACGAGAACTGAACTGGAGACTGAAGTGGTGATGCGGATGTGTCTGAATGATGATGCGACGACGGTGACGTGGAGGATGTGTGGTGAGCTGGCGGCAGCACCGTTGCCACAAAGTAGCTCTTGTTTTTGCACTGAGAATGTCCGTCACAGATCGTTTTCACAGGGCAGACGGCTATGTCCCCGGTTCATTATGCGTCGTCTTCCTCCTCATCTACTCCTTCCTCTCCCTCTACGTCTTCTTCATCGTCTTCTAAAACAAAAATAACATTTAATTTGCGAAGAGCAGACAGTTAAGCTACTTGAGATAAATTTAATGCCCATGCAATGCGAACGAATTGGAATATATAATCCGTTTTCCAGACTATACACATTTCAGAGTATTTTTGCGACTTTACTATTTCTCAACAGATGTCTTCTTTAGTCCTTGGGGAAAAACTATACATTTTAAATAGCGTAGTAAATCTAGTAAACGCCAAATGATATGTCAGAGAAATCAGCTGTATCAAGGGCAAAATAATTGGACAATGATTTTCCGCACTTGTTAATATTTTGCGATACAAAATGCTCATCTTGAAATAGATAAATTTGTGAATAAAAGTTAATTTGCTCAAACCAAAATTTAGTTAAAAGATATGGATCTCTTGATTCATGTTGGTTTCTCACAAAACGATTTTAAAAATTTACACATTTTAAACGCAGAGGCCCGTAGCGTCTATATGACAGCATGATAACCTTTACCATGATGGTATCATTATTAGGTTTATTGTTTAATTTTTAACAATGATAATTTGTTATCAAAACTATTGACATACGTATTAATGATGACACCAACTGCTGCTCTTTACATGTGTCTTACTATCTGCCTTTTACAGCTTCCTTGTCCTTTATTGATTATGGTAATCTCAGAGAATATAACATTAAAAAGAAATACTTATTAATAACAATTAATTAGTGGTTAAAACGGGATATCGGGCCATATTCTAGTGAAAAAAACAAAGAATTTGTCGCAAAATGTTAAAAAACAAAAATCAAGATTAAACTGACAATGTAATGCAAATATTGGACACCAAATTTTTCATATCACAGCTTGTAGAAAATAGTATACATTCGAAAACTTCAATCTATATATTATCAAAATTGGCCTTATTGTTTATAGATTATTTCCATCCAATCTGTATATAAATTTAGGATTAGTTAAAAAGAGAGTAACGCAGAATAGAACCCAATAGGATTAAAAATTACTTCATGATAGCCCTAAGTTGAAAAAAAAAGGTACATTCATTGTACAGGGACCAGAAGTAATCATATCATAATCATGATTAACATACCTTCACCCTCTATTTCTTCATCTTCCCCTTCCGGCAGCTCCTCCTCTCCGGTGTCCTCTTCTTCGAGGACCTCCTCTTCTTCCTCGTCTAATTCCTCTCCTTCCGAATTCGCTCCATTTTCCTCTTTTTTCGCCTTTTTGGGATCATCGGTTTTATCCTGAAAAAAAAAGTCTATATTAATATAACATATAACCACTCCATTATTTATTATTAATGTCCTTTTTACAATAAGATGAGCTAAAATTTTACAGGTTAAAAACATTACAAACAAGTTTTTGTATTTCTATTAGTATACAAATAGTAATCCAACTATTAGTTTATATTTGCATACAGAGTCGGCATAACGGGCCAAACCTGGCCTAAGAGCATCCAGCACATGACGCACCCTCGAAAAAAAATAAGAATAACAAAAATGATTTTTCTACCCAGGTCATTAAATAATTGCAATAATCATGCATCATCATCTTTAATTACTTAAATGTAAATATATCTAGTACAACACTGTGAGAATTGCAAATATACATATGTTATAAAGCTCATTACCTATTTGGCGGATAGATTTCAAAACTATGTTGATTATTAAAAGGTAAAATAGTTGATATATCATTAAGTTGAATGCCGTGTTATTAAATTTTCCATTCAACTAGTACCATTTTTATATATTTAAATAATCAAAACATCCCAAATTCAACTTAAATATTATATTATTTAGTTTTAAGTAGTTTTATTTTAATAGGGAGATCCAGTTAAGCTTAGCTACGCACGAGATGACAAATGGATTTTTACGCTGCATCGCGAGTGTGGGCAGAAAGGTGAAAAAACTGTGAAACTATTCTCGCGAATTATCTACTACAGATTTCATCTTAGTTCAATGATCCAATAGCTTGAGTTTGATTGTGAAAATGTGACTTTCTTTAAACTTGACGCACAACTATGTATTCTGAATAGAAAGAACATTTTTTAAAAGTAAATATAAGCATAATCATAGCACTACTTAAGTGTCATTCTACTAGCTTAACTTTTTGAACATTGCCCGCCGTTTTTGGTATATTTTTATCGACATTTGCCAGTAATAAATAACATTCCTTTTAAAAATTTAAATAGGCGTAATTAAGACAGCAATTTTATAATTATATAGATAAAATATCGCACATAATTCAATATGAGTAATACTGAGACAGTTTTTTTTTGTCAGTCCAGGCACACGGAAACCCAAAAATGTGAGCGGCCGAGGTGTGTTCCCCTCGTTCTGTAATATTTCCCAAGAATCTGATTAGCTAACGTTAAATTTCAATCTAATAAAACCAGAGTTACTGGTATTCTTTGCATTTGTGAAGTACGGATTATATGCCAGCACCAAGCTGATATACTATTGACATTTTTATTCCTCAAATAACATAGAAGAAAACAAGAACCCAGTATCTCAGACAAAAGGAATTATTTCACTATTTGCCCTGAAAATTTGCACTTAAGACCATTATAATAATTTGTCTATCATCATATAATAAATTCAATTAGATTATAGAAATTAAATGATGGTGATATGGCGTGAAGAACACATAAAAGGTCATTTTATTAGACCCCAATATGTAACCTCTATACCTGGTTGGGTCACCCTTTATAAACAGATATCCCCAGGTAGAGGACAAATTTCATGGGAAGAAATAAAATTTACATTTGTTTCCATCAGTTTTACCCCTAATAAAATGTAAGTTTTCTATTACAGGTAGGTAGATTAAAATGGGTTTGTAAGAAGTTTGTTTTTAGGTTATATGTAGATATATTTATTTAGAAAGAATCGCAGTTCAGGTAAAACAAAAAAATCTATTAAAGTACATACAGTAGTAGAAAATGTTCCATGTTTAAAGTATAATACATATTCATATCACACCAAATAAATTGATAGGAATTATCCAAAGATATAAAGTATCAAAAGCAAGTTATCTATTTTATAATTTGAACTATATTTATCTTTTTTGTTGGCCATACCCTGTAAAGGAAGGAACACAAAGCAAACGGCAATTCAAAGCACCTGCCTGGCCGGAAGCGCCATTCGAAAACAGACGCCACTCGCGCGTCGGTCCGCTAAACTCTGTAAGGTGATTTGCCTCATTAGTGCATACGCAAAGATAAGACTTACCGTGTGTGGTTCTGGTAAAGTTGTCAGAAATTTTACGATATAAGTAAGTATCGGTATCGGCAAAACATTTTATTGTATTGGTGAAATTCTAGTTATTTTAAATGTAATAATCGATTTTTTTACAATATTTTTTATTAAAGGTCTTCTAAAAAAGACAGAATGATATGTTAGTCGCCAGTGTTTAGTGATTGCAATGATCGGTAGCGTTAAACATGCAGCAAACGATTTAGATATTAACTTTAAACACCCAAAAAGCTGATTTTTGTTTGTGAAAGATCATTCTCTTTCTGTCTCGCGTTTAAAAAAAATTATCAAATTATCTCGATCGTTTACGGCAAGTTTTTCTTTGTCATTCGAGTTTTTCCTTGTGATACGTCGGTCATACAGGACTCGATTGAGCAGGGTGTTTTCATTACCGGATGAGGGTAAAAGAATCGGAACACAATTAATAAATGGGTTTTTTACATCCTTATCTGTATAGGATGAATTTTTTTATAAGTTTTGATGGTGCTGGATTATTACGCGGTCGACCTTTTTTTAGAAGACATTTTCAGCAGGTGTAGTAGAATTTCTACACGGGGCTTAAGCCCCTTAAATCTAGTTGCGCCACTGAATGACAGCACTAGAAATTTGAAAATCTGGTTGTGTATTGGCCAAGGCGTGCTTACCTCGGCGTAAATTAAATTTGAATATAGTATAGTATTAACGTTCGGACAAGCGGAAAACTTAGATAATCTAAATCTGAATTATCTCTGTTATGAATTTTAAGTAGATACTTGTGCTGGAGCCCAAAAATTCTAAAACTTCGGACTGTACCTATACTATATTTTAAATTTTGTAGATATGCGATTTTCGGGATTTTTTAATTTTAAAGAAGAAAACAAGGTTTGCAAAAACTCCCTAGTGTCGATTATGTTTTTGTTACATAAAGCTCTTACGCATACACTTATCGCAATAACTCCCGATTTGTAACAATTGAATTGCAGAAACTCCTCATTGTGTGCGTCAGCGATTCGCAAGAATATCTTTCTTTTTAATTCACAAAGAAAACAAGGATGGCATATACTTCTAGGAGGTTCACGGAATTATTTTTAGTGTAGTTACGTAATTAATAGTATTTTTTAATGCTTTTGGTTAACATTAAGCTGTAAACGGCTAGTTCTTAAAAATAAACGTTAATTTTGTTATTTCTTTTTTTATCATTATATATCTGGAAGCCTTTAGAATAGTAATTTCGTTCATATTATCAGTAATAAGATAATAATTTAGACAAGCGCGTTGTTTCTATTTACTTTGTGGGAATTCAGAAATAAATTATAAGACTTTAAGAGAAGTTATTATTGGATATAACCTGTCACATGACCGCCAACATAAACTCGGTCGAATGAATTTTCACACCAAAATCAAGTATGAACTGTGTGTATTATATTAAAATAAGAGTAGGCAATTTGTTTACAAAATATTAAAGATTTTTGTTAACACTTTATTGATTCTTTAAATAGGGTATGCAAAAGAAGGTTGTCTGAAAATGTCGATGCTTATGAAACGTTTTACAATATTGTATCTACAGAGTGTTGCATACTTATCTAAAGATTTGAATCATCTATTAAAAAATGTGTAGTGCCGCTAATCAGGTCTTTAAATGGAAATATTTCTGAATTAGCTAGCTCCTGCAAGAATTTTGTTGGATCGCTGCAAAGCACAAACGTAAATAATAAAGATTTCGACAAAGAAATCAGCGGGATTTCAGGTTTTAAAGAAAAACGGGTATTATATTATTTGTCACAAAAATAGGTGTAACGATTCCTACAATCAATTCGGTAAAACAAACACTCGGTTTTCCACGTGCTACACACTTTAAGATAATTTTATTGAAGGACGAATCGGGTTTTTGCGCTCTTTCTCTTATTTATAGGTTTTAAGTACTTTAAAATGAGGTAACATACCGGTTACTTGGGAAATATTGGAGACGTTTTACAACCCCGCTATTTCTTTGAAAACAAATATCTTTAAAGTGGGGAACAAGAGTGGTAACAACAACTTAAATTTGGTAAGATAGAAATAAAATCCGCCGCGCGTTTTAATACTACCTAAGTCTGAAGCAGGATGATAAGATGCCTAAAACGTAGTTTTAACTCAAAATAAAGAAGTTAGTGGTATGCCTATTACAGTTTTAACATTAATATATCAAGGTACCTATGTTTGAAGGCCGAATTCTTTTCGTAGCTCTAAAACCGCGTGACGGACTATGTATATCGTTTCGGAAATTCTTGATGTAAAAAAACTATTAGTGCGATTGGGTTGAATTATGACTTTGCCCAAGACTCCTTAGTTTTATGTACCAAATTTCCCGTCCCGGCTGCAGCCCACAGAAATAATTTTTATTGTAAATTTTGCTTGTAGTTATACCGTTGATGGTTTTACCGGAATTTTTAATTAGTCATTATCATTGCATAATAACTGGGCAAACATGTACATGTAAACGTGAGACTGTTCGTTTGGTAAGATGGGGCGGATTTATTAGAGGAATGTCTTAAGAATGGTCTTGCCGTTTTTTGTATTGATATTGAGAGAGCCTATCTAACAGTCGAAATTTCACTTGGGTGGAAACGGGGAAAAACTAATTTAAAAAAAAGAAAGAACTAATTTAAGAAGCATATAAAGTTTGTGGTGTAAGTGAAGATTAGATATTTTATATTGCTTATTAAGATCGCTCGTATTTCTTTTCGGCAAAAATTAGAGACGCGAAACCAAAATCTTAGGTTAGTTAGGTTTAGATCTTGCCCAAACAATTTGACATTAACGGCTAATATGTCTAAAATAATAAAGGAAAGATTAAGTACCTACTTAAGTAAAGGATATATTGAAAATTGAAATAAAAAGCAATGAATGACAACTTGCGATCATTGAACGAAAATATTCATCAAACATAAACAATAAATATTGTTAGAATTTAACCTTCATGTCAGTATTATGGCATAAAGTGCAAGCTATCAATAAATGTGTTATTAAACCCATGATATTTTATCAAACCTTGTAAATATTTAGTGGTTACTGCGAATGTATTTTCCCATGATTTCCTTATTATGATCCACAATTTATATTTAATATTTTGCCTTTCATATCGAAAATTTTTAGTTTTGGAGATACCTATATGCATTCAAAAATTTATACTTTGTGAATTAGAAGTCAAACATGTAATTTGGTATTTACCTCTTGGGTAAATTGGTAAACATCGTTTATACGCTCAACACGCCAAAATTGATGATATAATTTGAGGTGTAGATTACGAACTTAACGATTTTTTTGAGATACCATTCCTTCTTTAAGTGCTGTTTTTCTTACAGGTTATGTCACGGCCGCAGAATTTTAATTTTAAAAGTTAAAAAATGGAAAGGGCACATTTTGTCGATTTTTAAATAACATGTTCATATTAAAAACAGACTATTAAATTAACTCCTTCATGCATTTAAGAGGCTGATTATTCATTTGTTTTCAGTTTGTCATAGCCTCAACACTCAACTATGCAAAATAATTTTATTGTGTTATAGAGGAACCAAGAGACAAAAAAGGAAAAAAGTACTAATCTGCATGGATTTTTAAAAATCTTTATATCAGAACCATTATTGCGATTTGGCTTTAGAAACCTAACTTCTATGAACATTGGAAAAATAACTCAAAAAACTAGTTTCCGACAAAAATTGTTTTCAGATTCGTAATCTATGCCCCAAAATACTACATTGTTCCTGAAAAATCATCAATTTAGGCGTTGGTTTACCGAATCTTGAGATTGCTTTACTTAATTCAATGTTATACATTATTTTCCTTTTTGTTTAAATAAAAATAAGAACCATTGATCCGTTTCTAATTGTCTCCCAGAAAAAGTACATAATACTTACCTACTCATTTTTGGAATTTTAAATTATTGCAACAATATTATGTATCCAGAATAAGTTATTAAGGCTTCTAACTAAATTCCGAAAACATGATTTTAGTGCCGTGAAAATTAATTTTCATTTATGTTATGTCTGACCCACATAAGTGAAATAGCAATGAACTGATCTAGCTAAAATAAAAACAACAGATTCAACTGTACCTACTATTGCATGATTAATAATGGGGATTGTAGCAATTAAAAATCTTCGCGACCGGCGTTTTAATTTTTACTAATTTTGACCAAATTACTTTAAAACAGCATAAAAAACGATAAAGATAGGTTGAAGCATGCTCCGTCCGCTATTTTTTTTCTAATTTTATTAATAATTCACCCCCAAGAAACGATCGAAATGTAGAAATTTCATAAAAGACGCTCCAAATAATGAAAATTAAAAGGTGAGCTGCGAAAGTAGCCTCGTGTCGAGGGCTCTGCTTGAAGTCTATTGATTTCGCCATTTTACAGCCTCGCTTCAAAGAGTAGGCTATGGCAGGGTAGCCTCGACGCGAGGTGCCGTCTTTATTATGGCGGGATGCTTGGCTTTAGCATTTTGTTTACAATTTTTCATACCGATTTTAAAGGATATACAGTCGTTTAAGGAATTGAATGTTGATACGGAAGGTATGAAGTATTACGGAAATGCTGATAAGTGTGCCTATAAGCCGCCATTATGTACTTATTCAACAACCGCACTTTAACTCACATGGCAACAAGCGTCGTCTTATTTTTCTTAAATTATCGCTAATTTTGTACAAAAACTGTCGTTTTCGAGTGAAGAACGTTAAGAGCTACTTGATTTAGCTTCCTGCTGCAAACAATTGAAATGTCACGATGGCGGAAAACAAAAAAAATTGTAAAATGGAAAAAAATGTGGTATCAACTTACCTCCGCCGCTCTTTTGGTTCCTTTCAACTCACATTTCGCGTCTGCACTTTTATCATTTTCTAACTTTTCGACTGCGACTTCTTTATTTTCTTTTGTACTCATTTTGTTTATATTTATTAGGACTTTTTTCCTATTTCTTACAAGTGAACACCACGAACGCCGAAAACACTACTGGCCGGCTCCAAGCTAGCTTTGTTCAAAAATTAATATGGCGCCTCTAGAGCCGATCGGCTCCGCCTTTTCCCGAACAGCCGGCTTTTGGTGTACGAACAAAATTAAACCCAAAGGTAGGCTCAAAAGTTTTCTCAAGAAAAATAAGTAATTTTAACCAGAATATTATACATATTCGCTTATGGAATTTTTATAAATTAATTTTTAAATTTTTTAAAATGAGGGGTTCGAGATTCAGCCCAGGACCCTGTGTTTTGCTTCGAGATTAAGATTTTACTTTGAGATGCTTCCGGCAGGGGGCGGTATTCAAAATTTTTCCCTCGCTTTAAAAACTGATTATTTTATTTTTAAACTTTTATTCGCTATTTTACATCGTTTTTATAGAAAAATCTACATTTAGCGATCTAATAATAATTTGAACGAGGCATTGCCCCCTTAACTATTGAATTTTCACAAATTCACCAATAAGACTATCTTGTTCATGCGTCCATTGATGTAAATTACGGTAGGTATAGTAGTAAATTGGAAGTGTGTACCGTTCTGAGACGTGAGAAATTCTTTTTTCAATTACTTTCAGATTTATACATTTTCTTATGTCAAATTTTTGTAATAGGTATCCCGATGAATTTTTGTTTTGCCAATTAAACGATATTCTACATTACTCTACCTGATTATTCTCACGCCTAATTGCATAATCTATTGATATTTGTTTCTCTGTTCTCCAACAGCAATATATGATTTATGAAATTAAAAATTAAGGAATATTTTTAAAATGGGATACTCAATATTTCAGCTTATTGCTTATAGGTAATGGAAAAATAATTTTATTTATTTCGTAAAACATCAAGAAGTAGGTAGGTACTTATGTATTTTTATTACTTGGGCACAAGAAGTATAGGTGCCTTTTTCATGGGAATAGATTAGAATTTGTTCTGACGACCGAGATATAGGTATTCAACTATTTGATAGGTTTTTTCGCTGCCGTGTAAATAAATCTAACAAAAAAAAATTCAATAATGGCGTCCGTATCCCAGTCCACGCGTATCCTGTCACACACTTGAAGCAGAGCTTGAAGAGTTGAAGCCCTTTCCATTTGGCAGCCATATTCAGACACGTGCGATGGCTAGAAATTTATTGTTTTCTCAGAAAATTGACTGATGCTGTGCTCGTGATTTAATTATAAAAAATAGCGACATTCCATTATTTCATCATGATTAGAAAGAATAATTATTTAAAAGTTTCGACCCCCTCGCTACTATAATCCATTTCTATATCCATCCATCAGGTTCTTGAATTTGCCGCGTTTTAAAATTTTCACAATATCCGCTTTTTACAGGATTGGCTGTTGCCAGTTTCTTGTAAATTTAGTTTCTTAGGGGAATTGTTTAAAATCCCGTACATACTTTTAAAAACATCCACTATTAAAGTATTGACAAATAAAAACTAATATTTTTACTAAATTATCTTTTTTCTTATTCATGCCATTCCGATTATTACTGGTTTATAATTTAAAAAATGATTTCAATAAGAATTAGATGTTGTCTATTTAGAAAGAATATATATTCAGGAAGTAAAACAGAGTGGCGTAGCTACCGGGGCGTCTGGGGGAGCAACTACTACCCGGTGCCAGCAAGGTTTAGGCACCTTGACGCCCTTAGAATTACACAACATATCACCTTATTTCCTACAATTCCATTATTTTCTAAAATACAAAATCGGAGCACCAACGTTACGTCGAAAATCCAATGCCACCTGCCGAAATGTTTTACATTTACTGCGGGCTGATTTGATTTATTTTGTCCCGGCTTCTGCATGCATTGTTAATTTTTTTTTTGTTCAAGGAAAAATTTATTTTATGGTTCGGGTTTGAATATCAAAATGTTCTTCCTCAGAATCGATCTCTACAAAAAAGTATGAACACTCTAAGAAGTTAGATTAAATGTTTAAAGATTATAATGTAATTTTTTTTTTTTTTAATTTTTGGTAAAGAAAACCATGGTGGAATCCATCATCAAAGAGTATACTTACAACCATAAAATAAATTTGTGAGAGAGGACTATTTTTTCATTTTTTCCTTAAAAAACTCACATAATGGGCATAAGCCATCATAACTTGTAAATATATTTAGCGATTCCTGTGACTATACTATTATAATAATATTGTTTATATTTCTGTCATGTAAAAAAAACTTCAGCTAAAAAGATACCACAAAGGAATTATAAATTAAGAATCATTACTTTATTTGATGGTTGTACAATATAATAATCTAAAAATCTATCGCTTTGGTTCACAAACAGGCGTCATTTATTGCTGGAATCTTCATAAGTTCATACAAAAGACAGACTGTAAAAAATAATATTATATTTGTGTGGCCCATAATTTACATACTCAAGAGTTTCTCGAACAAGAAATGTAAAGTAGTGTATACTATTAGTTGAATAGTCCACTTGGCAACACTGGGCGAGTTTTAACTGTCATCTGGAATCTAGTTCTTTTTTGACATCTATTTAGCAAAAATGGTGAGTTTTCAAGTCAAAAATTGTAATCTGTGATCATCTAGACCCATTTGGTTCATATTTAAGTTTAGTCATATATAAGTATTTTTGAGACTTTCAGAAAATATATTGGGATATATATTTTTCAGAAAAAGTTGGAAAATATCGACATTTTAAATATGATTTGAGGTTATGTTTACGTTGCAAATGTCAATATCAGATTAATATTTTTACACTAATTTTAACAGCTTAGATCGATGTAATGTAATAATAAGTTGTTCAATTTTAGGTCAACGTACCGAAGCAACGTCGTACGTTTTGCAAAAAATGCAAAGTACATAAATTACACAAAGTGACACAGTACAAGAAATCCAAGGAACGTCATGCTTCCCAGGGTAGGAGACGTTACGACAGGAAACAACAAGGTTTTGGTGGTCAGACTAAACCTATTTTCAGGAAGAAGGTATGTTTAACAATTTACATTAGAATGGAATACTAGTATCATGGCTAGAAGGGAGTTATGTTTGCTTCTATGTTTTTTATGACTTGGAGCATCAAAAATGAATAGAGTGGTAATGACTTCTTCGTAAATAACTAATAGTTAGATTTGGCATTGATTAGTGTCATTAATCCCTTATAGAACAAGTTTAGAAGAAAGGAAAAACATTGTATTTCAGTGCAACTGTTTATTTACTTAAGGCCATCATCAGGGCTTAACCTAGTCAAAAACAGTTTTGAAAGCAATGCTTAAAAAGTTTTTGTGGTACATAATTTATGTTTATATCAACATATACATTAATTATGTACCACAAAAACTTTTTAAGCATTGCTTTCAAAACTCTTTTTGACTAGGTTAAGCCCTGACGATGGCCTTAAGTAAATAAGGCAGAAAGCGCTTGGCGTCAGTAAATAAACAGTTACACTGAAATACAACGTTCTTCCTTGTTGATATAAACATAAATTATGTACTACAAAAACTTTTTAAGCATTGCTTTCAAAACTCTTTTTGACTAGGTTAAGCCCTGATGATGGCCTTAAGTAAATAAGGCCTAAAGCGCTTGGCGTCAGTAAATAAACAGTTACACTGAAATACAACGTTTTTCCTTTCTTCAGAACACAGTGTACAACCAACTCCACACATTTACTTTTAAGAACAAGTTTAGTTTTTACCTGTAGTAATAGAGTTGTTTGTTAACGTCATTCAAACTCTTATTCTACTTGGTAAAAGTGCTTTCATGTTAATTTTTACTCGGGAAACTGTCATTTCTAAACAAGAGTTCAGAGTTTATTTTTGATGTCAATAACTTTTATTGTTTTAGGCAAAAACCACTAAAAAAATTGTACTGAGAATGGAATGTGCCGACTGTAAGTTCAGGAAACAAATTCCACTTAAGAGATGCAAACATTTTGAACTTGGAGGTGACAAGAAACGTAAAGGACAAATGATCCAGTTCTAGTTTTTGTATCCAATTCCGTTTTTTTAAGTTAATAAAATCTAAACTTGTAAAATGTTTTTTTGTTTTTAATATATCTAAAGTTTTTTTAATGTTAAAGAAATAACAATCATTTGAAAATTTGTTTTCTCTTGTTTTATACCTATTGAAACAAGTTAGTAAATAAACTATCAAAGTTAATGCTAATGTCAAAAAAGATGCTTGAAATCCTAATTAAAGAGAACATTATCTCGTTAGGCAGTTGCCAAAAAGATGTTACAATACAAATACTTTTTGGATGATGGTGACAATTGCCATTACCTACATAATTTTATTTAATTACTTAGTTTAAAGTGAAAATTGATAAAAAAGTAAATATTAGGCAAAAAATGTACTTGCTTGAAAAGATATAATGGCCATTATTAGTTATGTCAACAAAAATACTGCAATTTTTAATACTAAGCAAAACTCCTTAAAGTACAATTAACACATTTTTCTAAATTATAAAACTTTCCCTACATCTATCTGATGAAAATGCCCCCCCCCCCCCTTCCCCCATCAAATGTTTCTGCAAACGGCCTTGTTTTGGTGGAACAATAAAATAAGTGCCAATTTTTTTGGTAACAGGGTGGCCCAGTCTCAATGCATGATTTCATAATATCCAAACTATACTTAACTTTTTAAAATTCTTCAAAAAAAGAGTTGTAAGGCGGCATTAGTTAGTAGTTATACAAGGTGTCCCAAATAGTATAGTGTAGATATAGGGCATATCAATGATACCTACTGTTTTTAATTGAACACATATATTATATTCTAATTTCCCACAAAATTCCACGCCTATTTTTTATATGATGTAATTATGTCTACTAAATTCAATTTTTTTTGAGATATTGGCGTTTAAAATATGGCATTTCAGATTTTGACAGACTGTAACGCTGGGAACTAGGGATGTGAATCCCGGAAGGAAAAGCTGTCTCGAAAATACCGGGAGTAGACCTGTTAATCTCAGGATAAATACCGATTTTTTATGTAATAAAATATATATACAAACAGATATTGGTATCTACATTTAGGAGTTTTTTTGTAAAATTTTGTGATTTAAGTTAATACAATAACAGTTTTTGAATATTAACTGATCTTTCTCAGTACATCTAATCCCGGGATTAACAGTATACACATCTCGAAAATCTCAGGATTAACAATCCGTTAAAGAAAAATGGTTTTCACCCTTCTATTTTTTATTCTCTAAAAATTACAACTTAAAAACAAAAAAAAAGGTTTTACGAAAGCATTAACCATATATTTACATGAAACAAGACAAAAACCAAATCTTTGTTTATATTATAATAATTTTCATTTAACCAACAATGCCTCTTTTGTTGGCATTAAAATTTTTAATTTGTTTCCAAATAGTTTAAAAACTATATGTCTTCAAATATTCAAAAATAATATTAATTATTTAAAATGATAACAAGATTAGTTGTAGATAGATAATTATTACTTATATTTGTATTAAAATAATTTTTACAATTTATTTGTTTTTAATTATACCTTTTAAATTATTTTATTACATCTTTATAATTTCTACAATTACATACATTTTTAAATATAGAGTTCTTTTTTATTATAAAGTCGGGTGGGTTTTTAATAATTTATGATTTTGTGATGATACTTTTGAAGATTTAGTTTTATAAATTCAATTTATATCTTTGCATTTATAACAATTCCATTTAAAAAAAAAGTATGTATGATATGCCCCGACTATTTGGGAAACCCTGTATAATTTAAAATTTTAGACCTAATGCATTCCTATATAACTCCGTTTTTGAAAAATATTAAAAAGTTACGTAATTTAGATGCTATGAAATCCTGCGGTAGGAGTGGACCACCCGGTATATTTAAATGATGAATTATGTATACCCTATATACTCTGTTAATTATATTTGAATTTTATTAATTATTATTTGTAAATATGTTGGAATAAGCCATGTTTTGGGATTATTTGGAGTAAATAAAATAAATAGTTGTGCCACTGGCTTTACCTAATATAGTGCCATTTGGCATCTCTGTAAGTTAATTAACATTATGTCAATTTCAAATAAAATTGTTCAGTAAGAATGTGCACTTTTTATGAATAGAACTGGTAATTTCTAATAATTTAAAGCAAATTAAACTATAGAATGACGAATTCTTGCTTATATTATTTTCTATTAATTAATAAAACACTTATTTGTATGCAAAAATATAATTTATTAACAAAACTCCCAAGAATAACGAAAAATGGTAGGTAATCTTAAATATTTACAGTTCTAACGGTCATTTTCTTGTGTACTGTCGGGTTCAGGTAATATAGCATCAGGGTTACTAAAACGAAAAAATTTGAATGTTTGTACCGAAGCATCTCGTGTATCAAAAAATTCAGTAGTACGAGATTCACATGATTGTTTTTAATAAAATAGGGTAGGTACAAGGGCCCTAGAAATAAAACACACCTTTGTGATAATTTTATTATTTTTTCAACTTAATCTTCCTCAACTTTAAAGCCTTTTTAGGCCACCTGCTATTAATCTTTAAGGGGAGTCTTAATTTTTCACATAAATATATACTTAGTTCCAAATTGTAACAATAAGTATATACAGAATTTTTGGTTAAAATCAGTGTTGCGACGATTTAAATCGAATGATTTAAATCAACTGATTTTTTCAATTTTAATCGTGATTTAAATCAAATTATAAATTGCTGTAAAAACAAGTCGCCGAAGCAAATAACTCATTAGGAAATTCAAAAAAACGGAAGATAGTTTATTTAAAACAAAGTGTTTAGATATATTATGTAAGTGTTAAAACATAACTAATCGTCATCGGTCCAGCGTAAAAAATATTCATAATTTACGCTGCCGAAAATTTTCATGTTAACAAGATACTTTGTATGTCGCCGAGGAGATTTTCTAACTGTAAATCTAGACAACAAATATTTTTGGGCGAATAGAGACAAAATAATGAAAATAAGTGATTTTAAAGTTCATTATTGTCATATTTTAGTAAAAAATCAGTATAAATTGATGAAAATCAAAAAAATCACGATGTAATCGAAAAAATCAGATTTATTGATTTTTTCAAAAAAATTGTGATTTATTGCAACCCTGGTTAAAATACAAGCTAAATATAAACCATCACAAATCTAGTTAACCGTGTACTCTAAGGAAAAGGTGTATAATAGTTTGTGCGAAATTAGATGGTCTTTACTTTTTTTAAAATTTAAAAAACTTCGGAAAAACTGAAAAAGTTCGCCATTCTTCCAATATGACAGATGTATCAAGTTGTCTCAGGGGAACTTTTGATATAATGTTATTCTGCCCAATTTTCGCTTTTTGATGCAAAAAAAACGTCTTTCTTCAGCAATTATTTCAAGATCACGACGAAAATCAGAGTTCTAATTAGTCAATGGATTCAATATTTATTTTTCTGTGCAACAAAAAAAAACAGGAAAAACATTTAGTAAATAATATCTACGCTTGCAATGTCAAAATCAATGATTGTTTTAGGAAAGACATTTTGACCTGTATGTATCAAAATAATACATATTTGAAGAAAAATACGTTTACTTGGTACCCCCGTTACTACAAAACACTATATATGTATACTTAAAAATCGTATAGATATTTGTATAAATTACTTACTCGAGAATACTTGGATCAAAGCCCTCACTTTTCATTTTTAATTTGACTGCCTGTTGTTGCACTCCTACCCGCAACATTTTGAAAAAACGAGCATACCTGGAATCCTCACATGCTTTTTTACCCATTACAGGACTGTTTTCTGGCTCTGGTAACTTATCAGTGACAGCGGAATCTGTAAAGATGATTAAGAATGTACTAGTTATAAATTACATAACGTTCATTCCCCGCCATACCTCCTTATGGAACCCCCTTAATCAGTACAAGATTTTGAAGAGGGGCAATATGTGTCAGATATTTGGAACCAATCTTATACAGATACTAATACAAATCATGTCATGGGTACTTTATTGTACCTATTTAATTGTAAAATAGGGTTGGTCAGTGATAGTTTTTTGGCGCTAATTCTAGATTTTCTCCTTGTCAAGTCATAATAATGATGACATTTTGCAAACCAACAAAATCCCTCTAAACGCTATTTTAAACGTGATTTTCAGATCAGCCAGTGCGAAGATTTTAGAGCCTGAAAAATCGAATAGCGGGATTTTGTTGGTTTCCAAAATGTCACCATTATCTGATATCAGGAATAAGGCTACTATAAAAGTAGGTAGCTCGAAAATTTTGTAAGTGGAGCCAAAATGAAGCAATGAAACATTTTTGCCACAATCATTCTTGTTTTTTTTCTTTAACTTGTTCCGAGGAAATCGCAATTTTAGGGTAGCAATTACCTACAGTTTTAATTTAAAGATATTTTGATTAATGAACTAACGAAAGAAAAAAACGAAATTTGTCTATATTTATTTTTCTACCTTTATTACTTTATAAATTCAAACTTTAACGTTAAATTTAATTATATGGAAAATAAAACGGTGGTTGCTTGTTATGTTTCACAGTTTTTTTTTTATTTCAACAAAAACAACTTAAATAAACACTTTCAATGCCAAAATAGAAACCAAAAACAAACTTTCACAAAGTGGGGTCTACCAGATAATGTGATAACTGTGATGCAATCTACATTGGACAAACAGGCAGAAATTTCAACACTAGGCTTAAAGAACACAAAACATCTATTGAAAAAACAACAACACAGGAATAGCGGATGACTGCATACAAAATAACCACACAATTTCCAACAAAATAAAACCTATATACGTATAAAACAAAAGTAGAAAACTACTAGAAACAATTGCTATTAAAAAAGCTTTAAAAAACAAATGTCCGGTTTAACATGTTAAACCAAAAAACCGGTTTTAATGGTTTAACAACAAGTCGGGCATGGGTGGTAAAGTAACCGAAACAAATATAACATTAATGTTTACATTTACATTTTCTGTAAAAAACTCAATCAAGAAATAAAACAAAAGAAGCCGATGTTCTACTAAGAAAAAAATTAATAAAAATCAACGCGGACTACAAAAAGGCCTTATCTAATTTACTCTAATGAATGGCCTTTAAAGTCCATGTTCCAGTCCTTATGGGCATAATCAGTTAACATCATTATGCAAAACTTAATCAATCAACAGAATTTCTGATCGTTAGTAGCCGAAGACCCAAGGCGTTCGCTCTGTTCTTATCGATATATTACGTTGAAAAGGAATAGCACAAAATCGTACTCGGGGTGTAGCGACAAGCCACCCGCTGCTACCGCAAGTAAAAATAAATGTGAAATATTGAGTCAATAATATAGAGTATTATTTATTTTACTTGACTTAATTTATTTACGGGCAATTATCGCTGATGTTTTAAGTATTATCTTTGTTAATTTCGGAAATCACATTTTTTATAAGAAAATAATGTTTATCCTTTTGTACTAATTAAGTCGAAAATAATATAAATTAAAATATCATTTATTTATTTGAGACCTGTACAAAATATAATAATTCAATTCAATAATATAGTATCTTGTTCATGTTGTAATGTTGCATATTGTAACTTTTAGATAGAGAATAAAAAATTAAGATAGGAAGGTAGAAACCATTTTTCTATAAGATGAACCTTTCCAATGTTACAGTCTGTTAAAGTCTGAAAATGCCATATTTTAAACGTCAATATCTCAAAAACTATTGAATTTAGACATATGACATTTACAAAATAAGCGTAGAATTTTTTTTAAAATGCACCTTTTTGACACCCGACTTTTTGGGCGCACCCTGTCTAATTCAAAATATTTTTTAAATGTTCCTGATATCCAACCATACCTTAACACAAAAGCTTATTGTCTACAAATTTTATCTTCAAGGCATAAAATTACCCGGTACAGAGCGCCGCTAGCCGAAGCTTTTGTGACGTCACGCAATCGACGCGTAAAACTTTAACCCGATTTATCTCGGCAATGGTTAGTCATAGAATGACGAGGTTTAAACCGTTATTCTTAGATTTTTGTGTACTAAAACTTTAATTTTTGGCGCACACCCCCTTTAAGTTGATTTAAAGTAACCTTTATTACATAGTAGGACCAAAAACCTAAAGGATAGAACTACTTATGAACTATATCTAATTTATTTTCGTTGTTTACACTGCCCATTACACTGGCTAACTTTTCATAAACAGTACCTATCATTTTGAGCAAAATGAAATAAGAAAGAACTCTGGACTGGATGTCTGCACCATTAAGGCCTATTGTTTTAATCATTTGGCTTAACAAAACACTGTACCTATTTAATCTAAATGTAATTTATAAATGGTTTAACAATAAATGTATTATTTCTTTGAAATTGTTAAGTAGCTAAGTACTACCCAGTCACTGCTTCTTTCTATTTTTTCTTAATATTTTGTTTTTTTTATACAAAAACAGCAGTATCTTAGGCAGAGTTACTTAATTTAAAAAAGTAATCTATAAAATGAATAAAAGCAAATGCAAAATGTTGTCAAATACCTTCTACTGTTGAAGTTTTTTCCAGTTCATTCTCAAGTGTTTGAGGCAAATTTAATGTAACTTCTGTACCCCTGTCACTCGAGCTTACTTTAGTCAAATTATCATTATTTTCTATAGATTTGTTTGATTTTTCAAAGTCTGGTATTGACCCTAGCTAAAAAATAATATTTTATTATAGCATTATCGATTTACTGCTCTCGGGCACTCTGAGAATGCTCTCCCTGAGATTTGCATGTTCGATTATCAAAATCGAGTAATCTCACTACATGGCTGACAGATCTTGGGCAGATCTATGACGTCTCAGAGCGCTCTCGAAGTACTTTCAGAGTGGTAATTGAAAACATTATTAGTTTGACAGAAGGTCAGGAAGCATGTTATGACAGACAGCTTAAAATCTTTCTCTGGGGTAAATTAAAGGCCGAGACCCAATTAAAAAATAAGCACTATTCAATAAGAAATAAAAAATATAATATACAATTTATTCCTGTTGCTTATATTTAGCTTGTGTTGTGATTGATTTGTGTCTACACATCAAAACTAATTTTTGTTGCTTATTGCCCAATGCTTATTTTTTGCGTCTCAGACTTGAGGTAGTATGATAAAAAACTTACTTGTGCTTCCAAGATAAGCAAGGATGCCTCTATCTTTTGCATTTTATATTCAAACTCCATAAACCGGGATTCACATGACTGGGCAAAATTGTTCAAATAGGAAACTGTGTTCATTATAAAGTGGTTAACAAAAGCTATCGTTCGCTTTTGTTGAATAGGTAGAATCTAAAACATTATTCCTCTAATGATTCATTATTGTTTTAATTATTTTTAAAGGATGTAATCAAAATATTTGTAGAAGGCATTATAGAAGGTACCTGAGTATAATCTACATCGGGGGTAACTTGAGGCAATTCATCCACTTGCATTCTCATTATTTTTTAAGTGTATGGAGATCACATAAGACTAATAAAAATAGAGATAAATTTAAAACTCAAAATTCTTTGTTTTTGTTTGATTTTTATTTACGTCGAACCCATATGATTGTTGACATTTCTGATTTCTGCTCTTCTAGAGATGAGCGATATTTTTTTATCGGTGACTTCTGCCGGTGACCCAACTGGTCACCGGTATTAACGGTAACCACATTTTCCACTTTTACAGGTAGCAGGGGTATGAAACTTGGATAGGAAAAGACGCATCAAGTGTCACTTGTCTTCCACTACTTTTGCTGTCATCTTTCGACCAATCACGTTGCTCCATTTTTTAAAACCAACCGTTGATGTTTTTCCGTGTTCGGCTTTGAAGGTATTTTTCATGACATGGCTCTTTGTTTAGAAATTATTTATGTTTTTATCGCAAATATCTCAAGATCGTGATTTTAAAATGCAAAAGAAAGTCTTATTGCATGTCTAGGTAAGATGTTATATTAATATATTTAAGAAAAAAATCTGAAAACAGAGTTCAAACTATTTTATAGCGGCAAAGGTCGATGACCCTAAATTTTTAAACAATTTTTTACTTTTCTGCCAGAAATAATTTAAGTATCTTGGTATGTATTTGTTGATTAAGCGATTTAAAAAACGTCTCTATTTTCACAAAATAATATTTTTTAATAAAAACTTCAAGTCAGTTTCTTATCGAGGTTGTTTAAAAATAAAGGCTCGATGTTATTGAACATATTCCGGGTAGGTAGTACATTACCTAATTTTTGCTTTGCAACATGATATAAGATATAACTACTGATATTATCAAGTTGACTGTCTATTTAAGGGTTAACAAGAATTTAAGTGAATAAAATAACCAAGTTAATAAGTTCTGGTCACTTTAACTTTAAATATACAAAAGTTTTAGTAAAAGCAAAATAAACAATAAAATCTTAAAGTTACTTAAATTGTTCTTTCTTTGCCCCTTTTTTGTCTTTGTCTTTGTATTTGATATTTGTGATAACTAGTCGTAAGAGAAATAATTTGCCAATATAAGATTTTTGTCGCTGTTCTCTTGTTTCATGATAAATCCTTCAGAATGTTGATGAACATGATGTTAACCAACTGCCACTGGATTTAGACCTGAACTTGATGATACCCTTCACCGATACTGACCTTCACTGTAATAAGACCTCAACCTGATTTATTGATCTCTACTGGTACTGGATCTCGACATATGATTATGACCCTAAACTTATTTGTGTACATAGATGTGTGATCTCAGTTATTTATTTTCCTAATAAATTTATTTATGCGGCCGGTGTTTGTAGAGGGTGGTATGTCTATGTAGTAGTTTGAGAACACTAAGGAGGATTAATCCTTGGCCTCTGCTTTTGTATGGGTTAAGGAATCCTTCAAGACTTTATTTTATATAAATTAAATGATTTTGTGCAATAAAAAAGTTGTATTATTGATTGTTTTACTAAAGATAAACCAAATATATTTGTCATCAAGGTAAATTAATATTTTGAGATTTAAAATTTGTGTTAAATAATTTTTATTAAAAATACGTTGTTGTTTACAAATCGTGCAATGCAAATTGTATTTATTAGTAACAAAAACGTAATTAATAAAAATATTTACTACAAATTTTAAATTTCAAAATATTAATTTTGACCTTCAAAAAAATTAAAACATATGGTGGCTTCCCCTACCCCCCTTCCGCCAGGATTAGTTCAAACGCACTACACTTTGGCGTTAGCATCGTCATTTAAAAGTCACAGCGGCATCTATCATTTAACACGTTAATAACTTTTCTCGAATTCTGTGCAGGTAGCCGCGACAGCGACCTAGCGTTTGGAATGTTTGGATCATAATATGGTCGCTTCGCTTTATTGCAAATCGCCAGCTCGCGGCAGCGAGTATGGGATTTACCCGGCGAACGGCTACCATTTGGATCAAGTCACTGGTCAAAATGTGAAACAGCGCGTGGCGACCACATATAATGTATATATGTGGTGGCGACAACTAAAATTGGATCCTGGCTTGGTCACCATCTTGCGCTGTTGTAAAGGCAGCGCGGTGCGAAGCAGCGACCTGATTCACTAGTAAATGAAAACGGCGGATACAATATTTTCAAATTTTTTCATCATTTCCATCCAAAGGTCAATAATATTTTTAGAAAGTCACCGCTAAGAATATCAGTGACTGTCACCGGTATACTGTTTACCTGAAAGTCGCCGTTTATCTCATCTCGACACAGAGGAATGATAGGTCGTCGCTGTCGCTATACCAGCACGAACTTTAAAATATACACTTCGGGTTCTGACCAATCAGGATTTTTTTCAAGATGGCGGAGGGGACACCGGGTGCCATAGCGACCAGGCCGAAATCCGGCATTTTCATTGGCCTGGTGTCCCCCTTATTTATGAATGACATAGTATTTTTACTACGACGTTTGGCAGCTTTTACGTTTTCTAACCTTACTATTTCTAGTGTTGCTGGGACTTTATATGATGAAGCAAATCCATTGATTTATTTGTTATTATTTTAATATTTTGTGATAAAGATATTTTATTATATTATATATCTTTGAACAAGACTAAATTTGTTTTACAGTATAGTATGTACCACAGAATTTCCTTCACTTTAACAATAGGGACATTAAAAAAATCGGTATAGATTAAATTTGATCAAGGCTAGGAGCTTTCAACACCACAAAATTTGCAACACTATATATCTATCTCAGAGGTAGTCACAATAGTATTAACAACTTTGTGTATTTTCCCAATTTTATTTAGTTTCTTTTAAACATTTTAGGCAGGCAAGAATTATTCTTGTTAATTTCCTAATCAGATATATTCAATGGGGTGGTAGGCCGACTATCAGCACAGAATATATAGCTACGCAACTATATATTCTGTGCTATCAGTCTTCAAGCAAATAATGTTGTGGCCAAAAATTTGCCGGATCTTGTATTTTTAATGTGATTTTATGCATTACCATTACAGTTACATATTTTGACCTATTGTGAAGTATTTAAGCAATTTTAGATCCAACTTTATATTTAATAATTAAATATTTCTACACAGAAAATTTAACTAGTTGATATTAAATAGATAAAAAGAGGAAATAAAACAATTAACTTTCCCAAAGAAATTACCTGCTGCATCATGTTTGTAAGCGCATGCGGGTACCTACATGTATGTATGTAAAGGCTATTAATTTATTAGAGTTATAAAGAATGCCAGAGGGTAAAAAAAAGACCAGGAATAGATTTAAAATATATATTGAGTTACCAAAATACCAAATGATCACAGTTTTGTTAAAACATTCAGTTATATGACTAATAAGTATCAGAAAATCCACTTATTTTGTATGCATCTATTCATTTTTTTAGGTACTAAACATCTATTGTTGATGCTCCTGTAGTCTAAATACGAAGATCTACATGCAGCTATTGATCTTTAATTCCAGCACAATCTGTAATAAGCAAGCTCTAAACCTAATAGGCTACATTTATGAAATATCTATAGGCAATTTAGTACAAAATAAAAAAAAATAATTACAAAGTTAGGACCTATAAGGAATGTTAATGACATTCAACGCCGGTTTATACAAAAATGGAGTAAGCGCCACTCAAAATTAACAATTGCATAAATTATTTACACTATTTACAATAATTTGAACATTTTAGGTACTGAGTTTACCATTTATAGACTGTATAGACCTTTTAAATAAGTAAGGAACATGGATTTTTAAAACAAACACCATAATAAAAACTGTATTAACCTTACTAAACAGTAATATTGGAAAATATGTACAAAAGTTAATTTTCCTTAAAAACCAGTGATCCAGGATTGGATATATTTCACTTGTCTTTCTTCTTACACTGAAGGTGTCTAGATCTTGATTAGCTAAATAAAATATGGTATTGTTTAAATATCAAATACATATTAATGAAAATAGAATAAATTAATATATATGACTAAATTTTGTATACATTATTAATAAAAACCACTTACGTAGATTAAACAAAACTAGCCTGAAAAGGGTCTCGGGAACATCTTTTCCACAATCAACCTGATAGTCATAACTTCTTCGTTACCTAAAAATAACAATTAATTTTGTGTTTGACACAAAACTTTTGATACAGTGTTACTAAGTATGTGCAAGAAAAAAGATTTTTCAAAAACACAACATAAAGCTACTAGTCGCAGTTTCAACAAACTGTCCTTGTTTTTGTTTTGAAAAAACAATGGTCTCTTTAATAAATGGACTACTTCTTTAAATTAAAAAAAAGAATACTTCTAAGTACTTAATTATAATCGTGGTACAGTGTACACACTGGCTGATTGAAATAAACATACTTACTTTATCTGTATTTTAACAATCATGATTTTCCTGATGGCACATTCGGTTTCTATAGAGGGCTTATAAATTCTGGGGCATTGGGATTCTGGCAAGTTATTTTCAATTACTTCATAACTTGTAATCTGTGGCTGTGTATTTGCAAACTTAAAAAAACTTACATTACCTCTTGGGGAATTAGGAAAGTTGTGACAATAATACAAATATTTTTCCTTTGCGTCTCCTCATTTTGAAATAGTTCGATAGTTGAAAAATTATATGCCAACCACGTTGAGCAGTAAACCATAATGGTTTATTTATATTTAACGCTTTAATCAAAGCCCGAAGTTAAGACGGACATAAATAATAAATTTTGACGTGAAGAAAAGTTTTGTCAAAATTTTGAGGTTAGAACAACTATTTATGAATGAAATGATTTCATCCCGTCGAAAAACTAAACTAGTATCTTATTAGGAAAGGAGCACATCGATCATCGTTTGTTATTGTTGGATCATAATATGAAAGAAAAAGATGCAAGGCAATCTGAGTGATCCTAGACAAAAAAGTAATCAAATCCTTGGCGCGAAAATGAACAGCCAATAAAACTCTTCGAAAATCTCAAGGTCACCAGAGAATTCGGCGAAAATACGAGAGTGTCCTCCCAGTGCAGTGATCTCGATTCTCTTCTTCCTTCATTTCTTTCTGGCGTCGGCTGCGGTTAGTGCGCAGGGTTAGTGCTCGAGTTCTGTGTTAGTGCCATTCGCGTAGACATTGGCCTTTTAGACCAGGTAAAAAACCCAAGGTTCTTTCTTACGAACGTTGGGTAAAACCCATGATACAACTATTGATGGTATGATATCAATAGGGTGCGCAGTGGATCGTGAAGTCACATTGTGACGAATTTTTGAATTGAACGTTGAAATGTTATTAAAAGTCAATTTTATATGAAATTTTTAATAAATTTATTTCAAATCATATTAGCCTTAGAATTTCTACTGTGACTTAAATCTTGAAACATACATTTTATATAGAGAGATTGATTATTGTCAAGATTTAAAACTTAATATACTTACCTTTCTTTTAACTCAAACTTGTAGATGTGTTGGAAGGAAAATTAAAGTATTTAGGAATTCGTTTCGACCAAAATTTTACATACTTATAATTTAAACTCTAACTTATAATAAATAATGGGTATATACATAAATGAATCTG
Source organism: Polydrusus cervinus (assembly GCA_935413205.1). Lineage (NCBI taxonomy): Eukaryota > Metazoa > Arthropoda > Insecta > Coleoptera > Curculionidae > Polydrusus > Polydrusus cervinus. The sequence goes on from OW284514.1 coordinate 55,105,225, forward strand.
AGGGTTTGTGTACCTATGTATTCATATATCTCTTGATAGTATAGTATAGTCAATGAGCGAGGACAAATCATTTAAATACAATAATAATAAAGGGCCAAGCACACAGAACCACAGACATAACCTTTGGTGACTTGGGTCACACTGTCACACAACTTTGATTTTTCATTGTAGATGAATACAATAAAAAGTCAGGCGGAGGATTTGGTTTTATTAATAATTGAAATATAATAGGTTTTTAAATCCAGAAATAAAACAATTTTCTGATATTTACCTAAAATCGGTAGGGTGAAGTAAGGTATGTTCGTGATAATTATAGTTTTTTCGTCAGAAAGTAAAGTAAATGACATGCTTTGTTGCTATAATTGTCGGAGACCTAAGACCTAACAGTATGCCTTTAGATTTTGGTATTTTTTTTATATAAAACTCAACAACAACACGAAAAAAAACTTTCAAAGTAGCCCTAGTCGAGGAGAGTTAATTTCGTGATAGGATATCTAATTTCGTGATATAGGGTAGGTATATTCGTGAGACAACCTTTAATGCTAAAAATTATTTTTATTATCGGTTACAAGTTACAAATTATTAGTCTGAATCATCGCTGCTACTACCGGTGCATCGATCACACATAAAAACCTTGTCTTCATCCGATGATTGACATTTTAGGTGATATAAAAGCTGCAAATAAAAATAACAATAGGTAACTTCCTGATACTAGGTAAGTTTGTGATATGCTCAATAACGTCTTGGTTAGGTTTGTGTTCAAACATAAATTTAACATAACCATAGAATACAGGATGCATACGAAATGCATAAATACGAGATGCATACGAAATGCATAAATACGAGATGCATACGAAATGCATAAATACGAGATGCATACGAAAAAAGATATTTAATATTAAACAACCCTTGAATTTTTATATCTTGAACACGTGTCAGAAATCATAAAAAATTAGTTCCACGGACTAAGCAATTACGGTAAAACTAAGCCAGAATTTGTTAATCGCATTTGACAAGAAGCTTCCCCATCTCAAATACTATAATTAATATAAATTTCAAAAGCCTACCTTTGGGTTAATCCTATTAACACAACAAATTACTTTTTAATTACAAAACCCGCGAAATACCACGACGAAATAAGCACCACATGGAAACAAAGTTTTCTTATGTCCAGTATGTTCGTGATATCGCAACGCAACAGGTAGTGCCATCTAGTAGGATCAAATGCCTTCTAATAGCCAAGAAATCATCCATCTAAAGCAATAGGCAACTTGCTGCCAAATATTTATAATTCTATCACGAACTTACCTATGCCACGAAATTACCTTACTTCACCCTATTTATTAAACAAAGCTAAGAAATTTATTATCTTTGTACAGTAAGTATAAAAAAGAAGCATAATATTTAAATATTTTTTGTGATCACAGAGTAGGTATGTAAAATCTTTAACAGTAAGTATATTTAGATAAATATTTACTTAATTCCTTTATTTATTAATACTAACACATAAAACGGCCGGTTTAGTTGTGTGTCACAACCGAATGCACCTTTTTCGTACAATAATTGAGTCAACTTTCTTAAGCCTACGGGAATTTTTTCCCATTAAAAAAAATATGTTAACGGTTCAATGAAGAAATGAAAAAAATAATAGATGCGCCATGGAATTCTCAATAAGAAATTATTTCGCATAAAATATCAACGACGTTTTAAAATTAATATATGGTTTTATAAGATCGCGCGTCAGTCAGTGCCTATTTTCGATTATAGGAGCCCTAGGCCGGTTACCCAATTTGGGGCCCTTACAACGTCAAAATAGTAGTTTGTACAACAAAGAGTGGAAATATGATGTCTCACGAGAAAGTAAATCGAGCACGACGCCGTAGGCGGACAGGCGGAGTGCTTAAACTTCCGAGTGCGATATGGACAATTCACTCGAGTTGAACAGCACTACGACTAAACTTACAAACCTTATGTTAAAATTTTTAAAAAAGTTTTCAGGCTGCCGGCCGGGCTTGAAGTCACGACCATTGGATCTAAAGTTCGCCGATTTGCCATTTCGGCCAAATTATCGTGTTAGAAATTATGGTAAAACCAACTCAATAATAGTACTACATGAAATTAATTTTCTATGCACATTCAGCAGGTTGCATCATTGGTAAAACTATTATAGATGCGTATAATATGTTGTAATATTGAACAAATTAATAACACCATATACATATAGATTATATAATTTAGTGTCTTGAAAAAGAAGGCGGAGCCTCAGTAAATATAATAAATTGTGATTGGTCAGTACTTTAAAAGGACGCCACAGAGGAATATACTTTTTATAACAATGTTGTGAAGTAATGGCAAATTTCCGAATTCGTGAGAAATAAATATACAAAGCACAGAGGAATAATAGGTCGGCGCTGTCTCCAAACGGAAAAGGGAACTTTTTACGCACAGACAGTGTTATATTCGTAGGATATTCTTTAGGATCACCTGTGGTTGTGATCTGTTAAAAAATACTGTTTATTCCTTGTTGCATGTGTGAAATGTTTCTTTAAAAATTGGAAATTTTACTTTTAAAGGTTGCAACACTGTGCAGCACCGAGAGTAATGAATATAACATTTTGCCATACGTTAACTGGAAAATACGTTTCTCGTCACTTTTAAGTTTAAAGGAAACAGCAAATATCCATGTGGGACTACAAAAGTGTTTTTCACTCATAAGATAAGTTATGCAACTTAAATAAAACGTTTTTTTTTGGTCTTGTACTACTGGAATATAGTGTCGCTCAATCATAGCCTAACGCGGGGCTCCTCCGAAGGTGGAGTACCAGGCCTGGGCCTATTGGGAAAATAGGCTTTGCGTTGGGTGTATTTTGTTAATAGGTTGACTTATTTCACTCGAATTATTTTCTTATTGAAAATTTATTGGATTAGCCATTTATCTTCCATTCCATTCCATAACATGAAATATATTCATATACATAAAATTGGGTTAATATATATTTTTATTGTCACTTTTTAACTTATATAACAATTTAGAGTCGATTACTTTTAACATTTTAAATAAAACATTTAGTAATTTTTTAATAGTCATCGTCATTGTCCTGACCATTCTTATTGACCTAGACCTAGGCTTTTGAATATCAAATACCTCGATATACAAAAAACGAGGTCAATGTTTGTTATACTTATTTATTTATTACTTTTATAAAACCTAGATATACAGGTATGTTAAGCAATCCTTTGGATGCGCATTTTCACGTAAAGTGAGTAAGTTATAAGGTCGATTTAGGATTTAACTTTTTTATTAAATTTTATTCTTATTAAATGGGGAGAAATAACACTCAAAGTCAACCTTTACTAAGATATATTCAATAAGAAATGATTTACTCTATTCTACATGTTTCGAACGTATGAATGTTTATCTTCAGGAGAAGTATAGTTATATAGTATAGGAAATTGTGAGTGACACCCTCAGCGGCGGCGCCAGGGGGGGGGGCAGGATGAGCACAGGCCCACCCTAGAAACACGAGTGCCGGGCCTACCCAAAATTGATGGATTCGGTTTTGCAATGTAATTTCCGGAGAGGAAGGGGGATTTGGCTATGAAAGTTGATGAGATAGAAGCGGTATTGTGTATGTTTTTTTCAAGAGAGCAATAACTTTTTTTTTAGAAATCGCTTTTAATGTGGGTAGTGCCCATTCAAAAATCATCAGGCCCGCTTGTGCCCAAAAATCCTGGCGCCGCCACTGGACACCCTCCTAGAGCTTTTGAGGAAGTTATATTTGAAGAAAATGATGCTTACGTAGAAGTAGGAAAGAAAAATACTACCAGGTTCTAAAGATAAATATGGGAGAGTGATTTTTAAATTAACAAAGCTAATAATCTATATAACTTCCTCAAAAGCTCTATGAGGGTGTCACTCACAATTTCCTATACTATATAACTATACTTCTTCTGAAGATGAACGTTTATACGTTCGAAACATGTAGAACAAAGTAAAACATTTCTTATTGAAGGTGAAGGTTGACTTTGAGTGGTGTTTCTCCCCATTCAATTAATATTTGTTATTTTTAAGCCAATACAAGAAAATTAAGAAATGAAAAACTATTGAAATAAAAACTTGGATTTTATCAGATTTACGTCATGAAAAGGACAGCTTGACATTGTTCCCAATGTTCCCGAAAAAATATATTTTAAGTCCATTATTTCAATGCGGAACAAATCCTTATTGGACTTCTTCCAACTTAATTCCCCATCCAAAGGATCATCTGCCCATGCAACCTGCATTTTCATAGTAAAATTTCAAATATAATTCAATAGGTACCTGTAACACGATAGACTATAACACCGGTATGATAACGCCGCATTAATTATCTATCCCTCTCCCACATTTTGATGACACGGGTGAGGACGCTTAAGACCGGTTTACATTATAGGTGCAAGAAAATGATTGTGTTTTCATTAAGAAAATAAGCCTATTATAATAATATATTATAAACGATATACTGCCTTAATTCATCTCAGCTACTTCTTTTAGAAGGTCCTAATTACAAAAATAGTAAAAATTTGCCCGCTTTTTGTGCCAGCTTAAAACCGTCAGTCGCGTCAAAAACAGTGCTCGCATCCTCGCTCATGAAGACATGCCCAGCAATGTTCAAATTTCAACTTGCGTTATTATTTATCGATGTAGGTGTATTGAGACCAATAAGTAAACATTACTTAAAATAGACACTCATAAGAGTACTAGCTATATAAATAGCCAAATGCAAGATTAATTGTAGGTATGACCCTTATATAATAGGTAGAGATCTGCAGAGTGAATTTATCGATTTTAATAAATTTATTTTCTTTATTTATTTACCTACCTAAAAGTTTCACCTATCGCAGCAAGTTATTAAACATAATTTAATATCAAATCTACTCGTTTTGCTTTTTTCTTTTTTTTCTCAACGTATGCTTCATTCATTTCTGTAACGTATTTACATATAATTTTGGTTCCACTCAATATTTTCGGGGTTGGGGCGAAAGAAACCACCCATTATGGGTTTTTTCTCTCTGTTGTAGCCTTTTTCGATAGAATTTTTATACAAATATTTTTACATAAGGCGATAAAAATATGTCAGATTTTGAAATATTTACATAAATTTTGCATGTAAAAGGCATAACATTCTTTGTTGTTGGCTTTCATCATGTTATTCAGGAAATAATCTAGCTGTATTCATACTATGGGTCAAATCACGGTCTGATCACGATCTGGTCACGGTGAGATCAAATATTGTGGCTTGTATTTTATTATATATCCACATTGTAAAGGCCGATTCATACTTTATGTCAAGTCACGGTCTGTTCACGATCCGGTCACGGTGAGATCAAATATTGTGGCTTGTATTTTATTATATAACACTATTCACATTGTAAACACCGATTCATACTTTAGGTCAAGTCACGGTCTGTTCACGATCCGGTCACGGTGAGATCAAATATTGTGGCTTGTATTTTATTATATAACACTATTCACATTGTAAAGACCGATTCATTCAAGTCACGGTCTAATCACGATCCGGTCACGGTTAGAGCGCGACTGATTGCGGATGAAGATATGGGTGAAAATTATACTAAATAAAATAAAAAATTTTGGTTTTGCAAATATAGGATAGTTACGACATAAAAAATGGAACTATATGAATAATTTCAAATTATCAGAACAGGCAGTTATTATACACTAGCCTCCACTGATCATACCATTACTTGACCTATATAAAAAGGTGCGAAAATACACAATATTTTGAATTTCAAAAGCTTATTAACAAATAGGTAGGTATTTGTGGGTTTGGGACAATAAAAAACAATTCCTCTAAATTAAAAAATTGCCGACGTTTCGACCTTTATTAGGTCTTTCTCAAGGCTCTATAAAGACCTAATAAAGGTCGAAACGTCGGCAATTTTTTAATTTAGAGGAATTGTTTTTTATTGTCCTAAACCCACAAATACCTACCTACCTGGAGTTTGAAATAGGACGCTAATTTCATAACACTTATTAACAAAGTAGGTAACTGTTAAAAACTGACATTTTATTTTTGGAGAATTTATTCGTTATAACGTCTCTTAAAGTTACTCGGTTTTTAAGTTCAACGAGTTTATGAATAGTTCCTATCTTTTTGTTTTTCTAGAGTGATTCAATTTCCATTGAATAAAAATACTGAAAGGAAGGAATTTAAATACTATTTCCATATTGTAATGGCTACGACGATACTGACGACATTTAGTAGCCCTTTTGAAATACCACTTTCACATGTAATTTTTTTTCATTTCAGTCATAATAGTTGAAAGAAAGGTTGTCAAATTTAAAAAACTGAACGTATATTAGTACTGTTAGTACCAGTGGAAGTGGCTTCGAAAATGGCCAGCTGTGTAGCGTGCGGTCATTCCCAGACCAAAAACACGAAAGAGAAGGGAATACATTTTTACCAGTAAGTAATTTTGCCATTTATGCTTATATACAGGGTGTCCCAGATATGGATGCACTCTACAGGGATATCGTAAACCATATAAGTAGGGGATATATACAGATATAGTTAAATTAGAAAAAAGTTTCGCCCTACTAAATTCTGCAACATTGTGTTTTCCAATTTAAAAAACTTCAAATCCTTTCCAAGATATTTGGGAAGAAAGCGAATTTTCATGACTCTATTTAAAGAGATAATTTAAAATAAAGTTTACATTCTTATTACCACTTTTTCCTCTACAAGTTAGTTCAATTAGATTTTTAATCCGACGTTTCATTTATTCAAAACCATCATCAACTTTGCTTTTTTAAATAGTCTGAAAATTTTATTTTAATATTTTTAAATTCTCCATAATACAACGACGTATCAACCTGGTATTAATAATACGTTTAGGACTTAAAAACCCTTCATCAATAAGAATAAGTGCGAATTCATCTTGTATCTATCAACTTTATTTTGTTTTCAAAGCTAACTATAAATAATTTGACTCTGGACGTCGACCACAAATCATATCCAATTTTTTCTTCTCTTGAATAATGTTCTATAATTTTTACGAACAAAAAACTACAATCACACAATTCCTCAAAAACATTTAAGTTTTACTGCAAAGAAATAAGATAAAAGTTAATTTGCACTAAACGAATTTCATTAACCTAATCTGTCATTTGGCAAGTATTTATAATTTATTTAAATAAGTGCCTCTCACATCAGCCTACTATACAGTTTTGAGACAGATGGAAATTATATTAGGTTATGGAGATTGAAAATAAAATAGTTTCAAATAAGGTGCATTTGCACTTATTCTTATTGATGATTGGTTTTTAAGTTCGAAACGTGTTATTAACACTAGGGTGATACGTCCCGACTATTTAAAAAACAAAGTTGATGATGGTTTTGATAAAAAGAAACGTCGGAATAAAAATGTAATAACACCCACTTGTAGAGGAGAAAAAATTGTAATAAGAATGTAAACTTTATTTTTACACATGTAGAGCGCATTCTTATCTGGGACACCCTGTATATGTATTACTAGTTTCTTTCAGTATTTTTACTCAAGGATAAGATCAATAAACATTTTTAGGGTTCATAGCTAGATCATACTACCATTTGACAATAATGCCTCAAAACAATTCAAATATAAAGTAAAATGTTATATTGTCTTGACAGGTTTGACCAAATCGAGATTTAAATCCACAACAAGATTTTTTTTCACAAATATTTGAGTTAAAAAGCTCCTAATACGAGACGGAAGAATTTTACACAAATACACTAAGTATGTATAGTTCCTTGGTAGTAAAAGGCACTATTTAATCATCTTATTGGCCGTTTCATTAATAAAGTTCGTCAAACTGTCAGACATATTCTGACTCGGGTTTAGTTCAATATCTGTCAGCGACAGATTGTTGATTTCCGGCAAGTGTCCGACTGACATATTCATGTCATTTAGGGTATTTTGGAGATCACCCGAGTTGATCTGGTGATTATCGAGATCTAAGTACGATTGCGTCGTCGATTGATTAGGCATGTTCGTCGGGATGGAGGGAATGTTCCAGGTCGAAGAGCTGGGTTGAGGCTGCCGAGTGGAGGTCGGGAGGCCCCACGTCTGGTCAGTTTGGATTTCTGGAAAAAAATACTTAATTCAATTACAGAATGTGTAAAATTCGTTATTATAGTTTAATTTGTTATGATAAAACCCAATTCAGAAAGAAAGAATTTTGATATATGTATGCATCTATGCTTTAAACCATCAGCATCAGCACTAACGTTTCCTTTTTTACACTTATTTTATTTTCATGTAGTTTGTTTTGTATGTAATAAATAGAGTTCGCCGTGACTGATTGAGAGAGAGAGATAATAGTAAAATACACTCACTTATTTGAAAGAGTATTTTATTATAAAAAATAATTATTTTTATTATAAAGTCCGCCCCCCCCCCCCTTTGATAACTCAGGAATTGCATGAGATATATTTATTCAAATTCGGTACACGTAAATAATAAGTAAAAATACTTACTTTTGAATATAAAATTATTGCTTTGTTATTTAAGTTGACGGAGATCCGCCATATTGGAAAACATTTTTAAATAGAATATAGGAGGTCGAGTTATACCTTATTTTAAAAGTCTTTTTAAGCCTAATTGAAGCCTGCATTTTCAATATTTCAAAATGAGCCGTTTGAAAGTGTCGATTGGAAAAAATATGAAAAAATTACTTTCGCATCGTCGTCTTGAATAATAAAACAATACTGTTATATCTGTAAACGATTAGTAACATATTTACTTAAAAAAGAGTTGTTTTGTTACTTAAGATGACGGAGATCCGGCAAAAATATGTTTTTTTTGTACATTTTTCCAAATTACCCGTTTTGAACAGCACATTTTGTAATATGATATTTCAGAGTTAAATTAGACATAAAAATACCTTTAGAACGAAGTATCACTCGACCTACCTTTTTATTTAAATATATTTTCCAAGATGGCGGGTCTCCACTTTCTTGAATATAACTAAAGAACAATGTTTTATTAAATAGCAAGTATTTTACTTATCACTTATAATTATGATTCATAGTTATATCATTTATAAATATGATTTCCTCTTAACATTTTTTACTTATTTCTATAAGTTTGTTAGAGGTGCTGGTATGCTCAAGAGAGTCTAACAACGACACAGGTGGCGCTTCGTGCCACATCTTACCGGTGTGTCCCACCAAGTGCTGCATAAGCAGCTTCGAGTTCTCCTTTCTTTCGTCGGATCCTAGCTCTACTGATGAGCGATGATATGGCGAAACGCGTCTAGGGATGGATCTGACGAAATGAAAGAAAAATTTTTCTCTGCATTTATAATTATGTTCGAATTAATAATATTAATTTAATCCGAATGTAGCTAGGGCCACGGTTAACTCCGATGAACAATAATTATAAACGCATTTTGGCGCGCCCCAGCGACCGTGCCTGTTAGCTCAAGGTAAGTGAAGACCCAACGCCCAATATTGATATGAGGCTTTGATATTCACTGTTGCTATGGTTACGTGACGTCAGTAACGCAAACAGCATGTAACAATTTGCATTATGATGAAGGGCAATTTAAAAATGGATCAGTCGTAGGTATGCACCATTGTTTTAGTATTGGTTCGCCCAACCTTAAGGTATTTATTTTGAGGCCTCGCGAAACTTACAGTTATAGATGAGATATTTCATGGACTTCACATTCATAACAAAAATTGGTTATTTCAAACTTTCTAAGGTCCGTCAAATCCATCTCCTGGTAACTTTACCAACAAGAGAATTTCCAAAGAAACCATTGTGTGGACAATAATTGTTTTCATAGAAATTATCTTTCTGGTAAAGTTATCAGGAGATGAATCTAGCGGACATAAAGGGGTGGAACCTAACCCAACCTAATTTTTTTTAAGGGGAAGTTACTACTTACGTGGCATAATATTTATGTTAAAGCCCCCCGGATTTATAGGCTGTTGCCTATAGGAGTAGTTGATCGTTTCCGGCGAGGGTGTAGGTGCCAACTCGTAGTAGTTAGGGGACAGCGCAGGACTGGGGGCATAGATGGGGCTGGCAGCTGCGTACATGACACCTCCGTTGCTGGGAGTGCCCCCGTAGCCGGGCGAGACTCCGTAGGGGGACGTAGAATCTGCAAGGTTAAATATAAATGTATTATTAAAATTTCCTTTTTGATATATTTCGAAGAAGGCTTATTATATTATATTGATATTTAAGCTTTTAATAGAAACATATTTTTGCTACAACATTTTCATTTTTCTATAAATCAACATAAATTAATGTTTTCTTGCTTTACACTGCAAACATTTTTGATTTGGTAGGTAATGTTTTTTTTTCAGAATAAGCATTAAACAAGTATTCAAAAGTAAACATGTATTTTTGATATTTAATGGAATAAGCAAAACAAAATTTTTATCTTAAAATGCAAACATCTATAATTGGAAAAAATCACTTTTTTTCATATATTTCACTTTTTGGTCCATTTCCGAGGACATACTGTATATTGTAATTAGTATTATAAACGGAGGATTAATAATTCAAGATTAAATTTTACTGTAACCTGTATCCGTAAAAATCTGAATTTATAAGAGGGTCTGAACCTATAAAATTAGCATTACCTCTTCATTACATAGGTACTTTTGCTTATACACCGCCTTACTTTACTTTTAAAATATTCTTTATTGTCTTAAAAATATTTTACATTTCAGGTTTCCTTACTAACTAATGTTATTGTTATTACATAACATAATATCTAAAACTAAGTACTGCTGGGTTAGTCGCACTAACCAGGACACAGCAACGAGGTAACGCCTCGCTGGGGTTTGTCTTAACCCTGGTAAGAGAAGGTCCTGTTTTTAGTCACATTTTATTCGGCCAGTTCCAGCAATCTTTTACCGACATGAAAGAATTCAATTTTGCCTATGCTTAAATTTATTTGGTTTTTAATGGTTACTTTTATGGTAAAAATTTTAGGATTGTTTCGCTGGAAAAACGGTTCGAAAAAAACAGCTTTAATTACTCAGGTACGTGCGTAGCGAAGTTTTTTGTCTTGTGACTTGACTAAAAGTTAGAAATTATCGAGATTGCGAGTGGGCGGGACCTATTCCCGTGGTATAGAAAATGGGGTTATTGTCTTGTCCGTCAGTTCGTGTATTTTCCAATTTATTTGCATTTCGTTTAAAAGTGGACGTTGCCCTTATTAGTATCTATGTCACGTTTATGTTAAGTTTTAGGTTATATATATCTATGGATCTGGAATCATTGTGATATGGTGTTTATACTTGTTAAGATTTTGCTTTATTTTAATTTGTTACATAACTTATTTTAGTGTTTAATTTGGCCTATTTTGCAAATAAATTGGAAGTTTGTAATAAATAGGTCTATGAAGGGGGTCGTCCTGGAGTCTTATTCTCGTTAGGTCCCTTCTTAGTAATGTGTTCTGTGGTTGCGTTTCGTAAAAATGTTGGGAAACGTCGAATACGTAGTCTTTTATGTATTGTATGTTCGTCGCTTGGTGTAGGTGTCTCAGTGGTGTTTGTCTTGTTTCTGATAGTATTTGTCTGAGTACTATGTTTTGTAGTTTTTGTAGTCTGTTATATTGCCAGTCTGCCATACTGCACCAAACTGGGGCGGCGTATGTCAGTACTGGCCTATTTATTATCGTGTATATTGTCAGTTTGTTTGTCGGTGATAGGAAAGATCCGTGTCTTATTAGTCTTTGCAGGGTTTTGGCTGCTGCTGCGTAATATTTTCTTGTTACGGTCTATAAAATGTAGTCTCCTGTCTAGTGTCACTTCTAAGTACTTTAGTGTGTTTGTCGGTATTATTTCTTTGTTATTTATTTGTATATGTTGATTAATGTGAATGTTATTATTGTGTAAATATGTAAATTTACATTTTTAAATTTTAATATGTTATAACTGTTTCTTCTCTGTTTTAAATTCTGGGTCTGATGATGCTCGAAAGGGTGAAACACAATTATATTTGCTGAGACCGAGACTTTGTTGTCTTTCCTTTTTTCCTTTAAAAGTTGTGTTATTAGTTATTATTGTTTTGATTATTCTGAACATACACCTTTTTGGATAGCTTATTGAAAAAGGAATTTGTCTAATTTTTTTTAAAATTTGTCAAACCATGTATTGCTTGAATTTATATTGGCTTGAAATATGCTAAAAAAATTATTATGTTTATAAAAAACACTATACCTATTGGTATACAAACATATCATATGTAATCACAAAGTTCTTTATTGCTAATTCTATAGGTTCAACTTTCTAATATTATTTGAAACACTTACCTCTAGGTTCTGTTTTGATTGGGTCTATTAAAGGCATGGCCATAGCTTGTTGCATAGTTAATTCTAAAAATAATTTAAAAAAAATTAAGTAAAAATAACTGAATGCAGTGGGGAAGATAAAAGTATAGTGCCAGTTTAAACTAAGGTATATTATATCTTTATAGTGAAAATTTTAATAAAGTTGTAGGTATACCTTACTTGTTAAGATAACTTTTTTGCAAATTATTTACACTATTCTGTTTTTAAAGCCAACAAAAATTAAATATAAAACATAGGAAAAAAGCTATCGGTTGGTTTGAAAAAATAAAGCTACATTCACATTAATGCCTAAATAAGAAGATCATTTGCAATGCCGATTTTAAAAATTTAACATTGAAACCGGATGGTAGTAATTTTTAAATTACTTTATTTTCAAAAATCCGTCCCGTTTTAAGTTTATTGGATCACTAAGTACCATGTGTGTTAATTTAATGTCTTTATACAGGGTAGTGGCTAAAATCTCAAGGTGTGTAAAATCTGCTGATTTTAAAATTGATGTTCCTAAAATACGAAGCTATAAAAATTGAATTTTATTATTGTGTTGGTTACAACTTTATGTTAGGTATTTACTGTGCTCATTACAGCGCAGTGCCGTTGGTGTCAATTTAAATTTTTTTTTTGCAAATTGTTATTATCAATTACGCTGTTATGAAATCGAGGATCGAAAATATAAGAAAGTGTTAATTACAGCTTTGTGTTAGGTACTTACTGTTCCCATTACAGCGCAGTTGTGTTTATGTCAATAAAAAAGAAAACTAAAATCCAAAAATCTTTATATTGCCAGTTATGCTGTTAAGAAGCGTAATTGGCAATATAACAATTTTTGAATTTTAATTAACACGAACGGCACTGATCTGTATCAACACTTTTTAGTATTATCTATTCCCGATAACTTACCGATTTTTGGGATTTAATTTTTTTTTAATTGACACGACATTAACGTCACTGCGCTGTAGTGGGTATAGTGTGTAAGGTACCTAATATAAAGCTGTAACCAACACAATAATAAAATTCAATTTTTATAGCTTCGTATTTTAGAAACATCAATTTTAAAATCAGCAGATTTTACACAGCTCGATATTTTAGCCATCACCCTGTATAAAAAATGCATAAAGTAAAATTACACACATTACACTTAGTAGTCCAAGAGACAGCCTACATAATAAACTTAAAATGGAACGGATTAATTGAATTTTGATGAAAATATGGGCTTTTGAAATTAAACGAATTTTTTAACTATTTCACAATTAATGGGCGCAGTATAAATAATTGTTTTTTAAAATTGTGGGTTTGCAGATCACCTTCTTAAATATGGAAAACTTCATGCATTCTAATGTAAATAAAAAATAATTAAAATAAAATACTTAATAGTAGAAAATTAGGATAGGTACCCAAACACAGAAAAAACAGTTTTTATCAGTTACACAGTTCAAAAAAGGCATGGCACTCAAGTTTTTGCATGTGTTATATTATTTATATTAAGAAGCAATTATAAGATCTTATTCATATTATAGCGTAAAGTTAGTCCACAGTCGTAAAGATCTAGCAAACGATTTTTGGAGCTCTTTTTAGTGTTCTGTACCAAAATGTCTGCATTTAAACGAGATTAAGTTCGATCATTTTTATTGTCCCTAACCGAAGTTGCTTGATTTTTTCTATAAAATTTTTTTTCTTTTCCTCATTTCTTTATTTGAGAAGTTGGAGCAATAACTGCTCAAATAAAGTTGGTTATACGTTTTTGAAGATTATAACACATACATTTTCAATAAGGCTTCACTGGGTATATTAAGAAGAAACCTTCGTTTTATTAGTTGAGCATTGGTATTGCGCCATCTAACGGCCATATGAGAAACTTAAAAATAATTTCCAGTGATATTTCTTTTGGCCACTTTTCTTATAAAAACGTTTTCCCAACAGCTGTAGGTACGATCAATGGTTTCCAAGATACAGCCGGCGTATCTTTTTAGTTGTTACACCCGGCACATTCGGTTATTTATACACATAAAATTTGATTCATATCACAATATACTTAACGGTTTTTTCACTAAATTTTGATTGCCAAAACGCCATCGACTGGTTGAAGCGTAATTTATGTGTGTCTGTTTATTGGCGTGTTTTTATTAGAGGTCGTGTTTTCTCAGTGAATACTGAACTAAAACTTTTATATTTTAGTTTTTTTTTTAATTTCAACAAAAGCAATTAAATAGCACATTTTTATCATTGAATCTACAGTTTAGACACCCATTTTGCGCTTCTTAGGTCCGCTAGATCCATATCCTGGTAACTTTACCAGGCAGATAATTTCCATGGAAACAATTGTCTCAACAAAGGTTTCTTTGGAAATTATCTTGTTGGTAAAATTACCAAGAGATGGATATAGCGGACCTTAGCCTACCCTTTGAAAGCTGCGTCTGGGGCATCTTTCTTAATAGACCAGCAGTAGTCGGCTAATATATCTCACAGTTTTTCCCTCTGATTCCTTCTTTAGAACTTTTACTTCTTGAAGAAAATTCGATTGTTTTAATCGATAGGCCAATCGTTCTGCTTTCTCCTTGGGCAATTCCATATCCATTATAAGATTACTTAAATCACTTTGCTTTGTGTTTTTTTTTATGAGGCTTTTCACTGGGAAGTTCACAGACAAAATCGTAGTCTTGCGAGGTTGATGGGCCAGCGACATTATCCGGTACACTACCGTTTGAATCCGTTGGATCATCATCAGAATCAAGAGTATATTCCTGTGGTGGATTAGGTACACATCACTATGATGCATCGGGCGTATGGCGGATGGTAAATTTGGATACTGTATTGCAGACCTTTTTTCTTCGAAAAGCCTTTTTTGATGGGAGATGTCAAACAAAAGTAACAGCCAGTAACGTGGTCTTTCATTACTCGCCAGATCATAGGAACAGCGAAGGGCATCTTACGCTTTTTCTAATTGGCCAGTCGCGAATGTTGGACGCACATTTGTAGCAGCAGATATGGGGAGGGGAGCCCAATTTTTTTCCTGGTCTCCTACTTGCAGCCAAAATATAAGTGGTATGCCTTTTTTATTAAAGGGTAAGAGTACGTTTTTGTTTCAAAAAAGTCACTTTACCGCAAATATAACAGAAATGATCAAGCTTATTATTTACACACTCGCGAAATGTTGCTGAAAATCTCTAATTTCGTAGCTCTCGATCAACTAGTGATTGAAATATAACTAACAATTTATAAATAAATCCAGGTATTCCTCATTTAATGATCGAATTTTCCCATGCATTAAGGGCGGGCCAACTGAGACTTGCCAGACAGATTGTTAATAAGTATAATAAAATAAGTTAGATTTTGCTATTTTGATGTCGGAAACATTTTTGCTGTTCCCCAATATAATTACTCTATTCCCAGTTTTGAAACTATAATAATAGATTATTCATATGCACCAAAGAATTGCACCAATCATCAGAAAAGAGGATTTTGCCTTCAGGAATAATTTTTTATGGTGAAGTAAAGTCAATATATCAACACATATGGCTAAAAATTGGGTTATTGTTACTACCTACATTATTACCGATTCTGTAACGTGTAAAGTTTGCTTTAGTATGAATAATATCAAAGAATCAAAAACCTTAAGCAGAGGGGACATATTAGATGGTTTCATAATATTTATATATCAATAGGACAGGATAGTTTTTAAAATCACCATGATCTAAAAAATATGGGAATTGAAGCAGATAAATTAAAAATAAATTCGTAAATATGGGATGCATTTGGCGTTAAACAAAAAAAATCGGTGCACTGCAAGTACTCAAAAAGTATGCTAAATACTGTAAAATCTATTTGCTATAGTGTTTTTAACAAAAATCAAATAAAAATAACACAGCGAAAAGCATGCGAAAACTTTTGTTCCATACCTTTTCCTGGTGCCTGCTCCTCGAAATCTCTGAAATTAATCATTTTCAGGAAAAGTAAAAGTCGGATACATTTTCGGTATCAAACTCTATATTTGGTAGTATATGTAGGTATAAAAGCGGGCTAATACAAAAAGTGGTATTTTTATACATGGTAAAGAACTAAACGGATAAAAATTCAAAATTCCAACCTCAAGAAACAACGATCTTTTAACAACTTTCCTTACATTTTTAACACACTTTATAAACTCTCTAAAAGATTTAAGGCAGTATTTTATACCGTAACAAATTATTATATAATTAACTAAGTTTTAAAAAATTCTAATCACACTGTAATAATTAATTGTTATATGGAAAATGGGAGATATTTGTGGAGATGGTTTTCAAAGAGACTGGCTATTATTATATACGGTTGTTAAAAAAATAAAGGAATTTTGTTTTTATTTAATGACTTTTACCTTGATGGACCGATTTTGTTGATTTTTATCTTGTTTGGAAGAGGACAAATCAAGAGAGAGACCGCTAATATCGTATTTATAACATTTGTTGAAGAAAAAAAATGACGGACACACCTCAACTTAGTTAAACTTTAAAACTCAATGAAACTTTTTTGAATAGTACTGTATATCTTTACGCGCAATATACTAAAATCATTAACCTTTCTGAATAGAATAAGAGGTCGTACATGCAAATATGTTAAAAAATAGCTGATGTATAACATAATAAAGACATGTAGGTACATATGTTTTAAAATGTTGATATCGATTTTTCTTTCGGTATTTTTCAAAATCAAGTCGGCGATGACAAACATCGCTTATTTTATGTTTTGTGTTATTCTGTTCAAAAATGTATAAGATTTCAAAATCTTGCACGTAAAGATATACATACAGTGCTAATCAAAAAAAGATCTTTTTAACTAACTTGAGAAGTGTCCGCTATTTTGGTTTTTCAACAAATGTCAAAAATATGAAATTAGCGGTCTTTCTTGATTCATCCTCTTTCAAACAAGATAAAAATCAATAAAATCGGTCCATAAATAAAAAAGTTATTATATAAAAACAAAATTCCGTTTTTTAACAACCCAATAAACAAATTAAAATTGGCTAAAAAATTTTTAACTCTGATTATCTAAAAATGTTTTTTTTATCAAGCTGAAATCGAAAGGCCAGTCGCCATGATACACTTCCATAACCACAAGTTTCTTATAAAAATGATTTCATAGCAACCATATTACCTATTCTATAGAAAAAAAGTTAGTACCCAAATAATAAAAAAATTACAAAATTATGACTAGCAAAATGATGTCAAAGTTGTATAAATTGCATTACAAACAAGTTTTCTAATAAATTCTACCAATAATCTTTTTTTTTGGCATTTAAACCAAACTGCAACCTTAATTTATGAAATGAATAAATATCGAAAATCAATATGTAGGTACCTACTTATTTTGAAAAGACAAAAAATTGCAGAATATTTTTTAAATTTTCCAGATATTTTTTTAAATGTGTTAACTTTCTAAGCATTGACAAATAGAATCATTTTCGTGCAAATATTTTTTAATAAGTAAATAATTAGGCAATTTAGTAAAAAAATCATAATTTTTGGCCTGGTATAGTCATAAATAACATTTTAGAAAATACATAATAACATTATCTACTTAGAAAAAATTAAGAACTTCTCTTAGTTAATAATAGTACTACCACTTGCCACTTATTACACAACAATAAGAATGCGGAAATTCCTAAATATCTATACCCTAAGATTAAAACTAAAGTCAGTGATTCTTTGCTTTCATATAGAGTGCAGAGGGTTGTACGAGGTTAGAGGAAACAATTCTAGTGTATTTTGAAAATTCTAATAGACTTTTACAATAACTTCGTACAACCCACTGCTCTCTATATGAAAATGATGAGTTACTGACAGTCATTTTAGAACTGGAGTGTAGTCAAGACATAATGTATTTCAAACAAAAGTATAATGACATTTAAAATATTTTTTTTATCATATTTTAGGATTAAAAAACTCGACTACATAGACACAAAATTATGGAAAAAACTTACGCCTGAGTGAAACCACGGATTTGTATTTAATTCTTTAAAAAATCAAATCTACTTCGGATGAGGGTTTAATTTAAAACATTTTAAAATTTGTTTTTTGGTAGAAAATGATCAACAAGGTAAGTTTTCGCTTATAAAAAATAACGTTTTCGTTTTTTATGCTTCCTGTATAAAAATTAAATTTTTCATCACAATAATCTTATTTATTTTACACGCAAAAACTTTTATTAGCAGTGACATTTTTCATATCTTTTAAAATTTGGTTTATTTGTCTCGTCTTCTAACCCCGTCCGGAGACACTTAAGTAAATGTTTGACAAATCAGCTTAGACAAATAAAATCCATCAGCCCATAACCATAAACTAAGTGGTTATAATTAACCAAAGGAAAAAATAATCTTAATTGATGGAATAGAGAATGAATATTTTATACTTGTAAATTTTTCTAATGATATTTTACATATTTTATAAAACGATACGAACATAACCACCATTGGTATTTTTTAGGTGAATGGGTACCTATACCTAAAAATGTCTGTACTTGTGTACATACTGTCAATTTCTTCACTCCCTATCGCAGAGTTGTAGATCCTTGCGACAGGACAGTGAACAAGATTGATATGGCATTGAATATGTGTTGTGTTACTGCTCTAGGACCATAATAAAGTAGTTATGGTAATAGAGCGATGACAAATGACATATAACTAAGGGCACATACCAATGCCATAATTGTTGGAAATAAATACACTTATAAACCCGTCACCATTAAAAGATGCCATAAAATTGAAAGAAAAACTTACTGTCACGTTCTGTGAGTTGGTTTAATATTTGGGATGTATCAATTTTGGCTCTCTTTCGTTTATTGACATGCTTTTCATTTAACATAGCTATAAAAAATATACACAGTTTAATAAAAATGCATTAACAAAATAAGTGTAGAACATAACAAATTAAATTATAATGATGCAAACTGGACAATAATAAAACCTAAAATCTTTAATCAAAACTCACATCTTAATAAAAATATAAGTGGGGCAATCAAATGGTTATTTTTATCCCAAGAAGTGAGTAAACAAGTAATTAGATATTTTAAAGTCGAAATGGAATATACTCAAATATGCTGTTATCGCGAGTTTTCACCTTGCCGCTATGTATGTATGTATGTATTTTTGAACAAAGAGACAAACAAACCAAAACAATCTAATATAAATATTAAGTAAAGAATTAAAAAAATAACAAGGTATTTTTTAAACTTCTTAAGAATAAATTATCATTACGTCTTTCCTGCCATTCTAGAGGCCACATCTGCGTTAGTCAACAACTTTCCGCCCTCTACCGGTGCATAATAGCAACTAAATTCGTCAAACTCGCTTTGAGTGGCATGCGGTGCCATCGCTGTGTATAACGCGTAATTTTCGGCTTCGGTCAAGTCTAACTGCAAATCCAGATCCTCGTCAAAATTAGGTGCGCTAGGGGAAGAATCGCCAAGATCAGGCGCTGTAGGCTCTAAAGGAGTTATGACAGCACTCACAGGACGAGAATTTTTGATAGGGGGAGGACTGTCATCTTTCAAACGAATCCGAACACTATTGGCTGAATGCGTGGAAATATTTCCGGCACTTTTAGATAGGTTATTGTTTACTTGTAATGACTTTGTGCTATGATAGGAGGGAGTCACGCTAGCCTCACGAGATGGCATCGGAGTGTTGCCTTTGGAACTTCTCCGCCCGAATAGTTTAGAGAAGAAACTCCTTTTTTTGGGGTTAGGGAGAGTGGATGACGAGTTTGGCACTGGAGGAAGGCGCTTGCCTGGAGGGGAGAGTTCCCCTTGAGATTTAGGGCGCTGTAAGTTAAAGGATTGGGTTCGGCTAACCGAGGTGGATTTCATGCTACCTGAACGAGTCAGTAAGATATCCGCCTGTTTGCCGCTGAGTGGTATACTCGTAGTCGAGGAGCCGCTCCCAATATAAGTCTCGATCTTTTTAGTACGTTTAGGAGGTAAAGGAGGCAAAGCCGCATCGTTATCCCGTTTGGGAGGAATCACAGGGACCACCACGATAGTTTTCGCTGGAATAAGAGGAGCAATATCAATTTTGGGGCTAATGGGGTTGATAATAACGTCCTCGTACCGATCTCCGCCAGCTATGGGTAGAGGATTTTTAAAAGCCAGCTGTAAACTCGTGTAGGTTCGCGCATCGTCGAAAGATTCGTCTTGAGGTGGCCCCATGGGAGGTTTTTGAATTTCTTTAATTGCCTCACTTACGAGCTTCGCGTGTGTCTCCGAATAGATTTCATCTAATTCAGCTACTTCGTTTATTAACTCATTAAAGGATTTTTCTTCGATGGGCGGAGAGTGACTTGCCCCAGAAACTATAACCACCGCATCATCTAGTTTGCTCTTTTTAACATCAGCATAACTAGGAATAATATCGTTATTGTTTGTTTCTACAGACTTCGTCGCTTCTTCTCCCGAAGTACTAAGTTGACGCTTCGTAATCAGCTTAGCATCATTAGCCAATATACTATTAAATAACTCATAATTAGCCTTTTTGGCCAGACCACGCTTGAAAGACCAATATGGCGGCCTACCTGAATCTAACGGCAGGAGTTCAAAAGGTAATGGTTCGCTGGTAATACGATCCGAAGGTCTGTAGAGTTGGATAAATACTTTTACGGGTTCTGAAACTTCTAAGGTGTGATAACGGGGAGTTCGGAACCAAATGGCGTGTTGCTTGTGGACTTGGGACGGTTGGAAGTCTGCTTTTGCATGCCATATACGTTGTCCGTCTCTTTCTTCGTAGAAGTGGACCTCGACGTCTTCTTTTGCGACCTGAAAAAACAGTTAAATATGTACTTGTGTTTTATACAATGGCACTATGAATGAGCTTACTAAATAAAATAAAATCCGTTACTTATGGGTCACGTTACCGAGAGAGGTTACAATTTCGAAAAATAAACTTACTTTTTCGCACAAAAGTATGATGTCTTTTCGTCCACCATCGACGTAACTGACACAGTCGGACAATTTGATGATATTTAAGTCTGACATGGCTTTCTTATCATAAATGACGTCACTGACAACAGGTCTGAGTGGTATCGTGAATTTCCCATCTTTCTCTCCCTCGAGAAACACTTGAAAACACAATCGGACGGCATTTAAATCTATTGAGGTAGGTTGATTCCGGTGATTATAACCCTCTGAAAAGCGCAATAATTGTTAATTAAATGATATACCAGGGGCCTGTAGGAAGTGGAGTTGAAAAGGCACATATCTGGTCTCTGCAAAATGACGTTTTGACGGATTCCCGATCGGTTAATAGGCTGAGCGATGCCGACGTCTGGGGTTCGCTTCTCGAACTGGTAACATTTTGTCTACTTAAAAAAAATGTTTAGCAGTTGAAAATTAATCTTAAAATAAAATTGTTTTGAATTAAATTTGAATATTTACGGGGTTTCACCAACTGTTAACTTTTTCAACAGCTTGTCAATTTGACTTTAATTAAAGAAACCCCTGACGTCGCTCATCCCCTCAATCACTTCGCTAATACCTTTTGCAATGGCCTAAAAAGTCGGTCTTTGTCTTCACTTACTTCACTTATACTACATACCTACTAATATTGTAAAAACTTATTTTATAATATTTATTTTATGTGTATTATCTATAAAGGGTGTTTATTCCCAAAATTAATTTTTGTTAAAACTATTTTGAACATGTTTAAAATAAAGTTTCTACTCCCACATGGACATTTGCTGTTTCCTTTACATTAAAGTGATTAAATACATGGGCTATTCCGGTGAATCGATATAATTTCATATCCATCCTTGTTAGGATATAAAACTGACCAATCTAAGTGGTCCTATCGAGAGATTACAAAGAAACCAAACATACAAAAACATTTACCGCGTCGTTTTATGACACTTAACAAAAGTGAGGTAAGAGTATAGGTACTTCAAAAAGATACAAATCTGTCAGATCAAATTTATGTTTTTATTCTTTATCCCAAATTCTATGCACACATCAATTTTTCTTAAGGTGCGCAAGAAATGGTGCGAAAATCAAAGATATAAAACTAAAATATATTTTTAGCGAACTATTGTTACGTATTTTGTGACCGAACTCAAGATTTGTGCACCAATGTACACTTTCTTCACGTTCAAAAATCTCCAGTTTTATACTTATTTCAAGACAATTGCTACAATATTTCAAGTACACAATGTATCTCGAAAATGAACGTTTGTACTTGCCTTTGTTGTTTTTTTGCAATGCAAATTATTTTCCACTGCTATTTATTAAGTTCAAAAGTCTTTATTGATGTCAGTTTGTGTATTGTCACTGTCCTGGCTTTTAGGTTAGGTTGATTGGCAACTATATAGTTAACGGACCATTAATGAACCCTCAGAGCAGGAGCTCGTCCTTTTATACCTCTGTGCTCGGCCGAGCTGACAGGTGAAGCTTCGCTTATCTAATATGGGCAGCAGATACAGTGCGTGGGAATGTGTGACGAAACGCCAGTAAGAAAAACAACAATTAAAGCATTTCAGAATTCCAGCAATACTAGGATTATTTACTAGTTGATAGTACTCTATCATTGATGTATGTACAGTGACATTATTTTAAGTGTCTCACCCGATTGGCGACTTTGCCATTTAAGAAAATCCAATATGGCGTCGTATCTGTCAAATTTGTAAACATAGATTTTTTTTGACATCAAATTTAGCTTCTTCACTAAAAGCTGTTAGGGAATACATAATTTTTTTTTATTGTGGTCGATAGCAAAGTCGCCAATCGGGTGAGACACTTAAAATAATGTCCCTGTACTTAGGTAAATATTTCCAAGAACAAACTATCCTCTGTCTACAGCCTAAACGTAACTTTTGCGCACCAGTTTAGTTGTATAAATAACACTAATACTACTTACGTCTATAAGGATCTACTCTAATTTGTTCACGTTGGCGTAATGACGTTTCGATATCGCGTTTCTTCACACACTGTATTCCTAAATTTGAAAATTGAACCCTCATCGTCTCTGGAGGTATTATTAATGTACACACTCCGTTCTTACAGCCTTCTCTTCCTACAAGGTTGTGCGGATGTACCCTGAAACAAAAGAAGAATATATTATGCCTTTAAACATACAAAATAGGGGTACCTATTAAGAATGTTCTATTAGAAAGAAGTTATTAAAAGTTTAATAACTTAAAAGGGGGTGCCGAATTTGATCCAGGTACACTATCGGCATGATATTTTTAGCTGTGCATATGCGGTAGGTTATACCCTAATCAACAATATCTGCTAGAGTTTGAAAAAATGTATATGTTATGAACGCTATTTCAAATACGTTTAAACAATAATTTTGTAGAAATAACTAATTTATTTTATTATTTTTTTATTTAAACGTTCAGACAATCTATTTGCTCGGACTAAATACTGACAATATCGATATTCGATAATCGTAGGGACGTAGGCATATTCAAAATGAGAATAATACATTTTTATACGAATGACAAATATTGTCGACGAGGAATACATACTGATGACTATGACCACCGTGGTACAACTAAATCTCTGGTCGCCACCACTTCCCTGTACAAAAACTCGTTTGCAAAACAAATGCATCCAAATTATATTATGTTTTAAATGACTTGGAAGAGTATTGACATGACAACACTCTTGGCCTGCAAATAGTTTTTATTTTCATGATATCTAGAGCAACTAGATTTTGAACTTCAGTGTAGTTAGTAGTAATACGGAGGTAGAAAAAGTTAGTTGGTGACTGTAGAAAAATGAAAGTATGTTTAGGGTATGTGATGCCGTCTGTGATTATATAAGTGCACAATTAATGAAATATAAAAAGCCTGGTATTTTTTTTTTTTTTTTTATGATAAAACACCTGCACTGTAGGAAAAATCCTTTAAGGCGCTCTGGGAGCGGTGCGAGTGCGAAAAAAGCGATTAACGTTGGTCTTGAAACGTTGAAGATTGTATTCATTGGGAAACACGACCTCAGGAAGATCATTCCACAAAGATGACGTTCTCCAGATGAAAGAATTCTTGAACAATGAAGTTCGAGGAGTACTAAGCTGAACAACATATGAATGAGCGGCAGTGGTTCGCCGTGTATTTCTGTTTTGCATTGCTCTAGGTGGAATCAAGTGGGCAATGTCAGTCGAACACCTGCCATGGAAATATCTGTAAAAGAGAGCAAAATCACCAACCTGTCTTCGATGCTCCAGGCTATCGAGGGTCTTGGTCAGCTCGGGGTCGCCGATCAGACGAACGGCTCTCCTTTGAATGGAATCCAGTAGCCGAAGGGTGTGCTTGGGTGCAGAGCTCCAGACATGAGAGCAATATTCTAATGATGGTCGAATCTGGGCTTTGTAGAGTGTCAAAAGTTGATGAGGTGTGTACAACCTTTTGGTGCGGAAAAGTACACCAAGTTTCTGTGTAGCTGCCTTGGCAATTGCGGCAACGTGATCATGCCAAGACATATTACCTCCCAGATTGACCCCCAGCAAATTAATAGACGGTGCCAGGGGAATTGCTGCGTGTCCTGCCATGACTATATCCGGTTCTGCAATGTTAACCTTTTTGGAGAAGACTGCTGCCTGGGTTTTCTTAGCATTAAATTCGACTTGGTTACTGTCACCCCAAGCCAAAATTTCTTCCAGGTCATTGTTGAGGCGCAATACTTCATGCTGCCTGCGAAGATGTGCGTCGGCAGCGGATTTTTGGGGAGTCAAGGTAAAAGATGAGACAAGTGTGCTGTCATCAGCAAAGCTATAAATTGGATTTTGGGTTTTTACTAGAAGGTCGTTAATATACAGTAAGAAGAGGGTAGGCGACAATATGGACCCTTGCGGAACACCGGCATTGATGGTGAAGGTGTCTGAGAGAAACCCATCAATCGCCACTTGCAGAGAACGGTTCTTAAGGAAGCTGGTTAACCATAAACAAAATCCATTAGGCATACCGTAGGATCGCAATTTACTTAGAAGCCCATCGTGCCAAACACGATCAAAAGCCCTAGAGATGTCCAATGCAACAGCCCGGGATTCTCCATGATGTTCGATGGTGTTGCTCCAAAGATGGGTGACATATGCCAGAAGGTCACCAGATCTGGACTTACGAAAACCGTATTGATGGTCGCTGATAATGTTAAGCCCTTCCAGATACTTTAGGAGTTGTTGGTTAATAGCTTTCTCCATTACTTTTGAAATTACTGAAAGCAATGCGACGGGTCGGTAGTTGCTTGGCAAGGTCTTTTTACCTTTCTTTGGAATGGGCTGGACACGCGCCGACTTCCAGCAGGATGGAAATATTCCTTTTTTGTAGGATAAGTTAAAAAGTCTACAAAATACTGGTGTAAGTTCATCGGCACATGTCTTGAGAACAATGATAGGAATTTCGTCTGGACCAGAAGCTTTATTGACGTCGAGTCCTTTAAGAATCCGTTTAACAAGACGCTGACGGAACACGATTTCAGACATTTGCGATTGAACTAAGGGAATTTTGGGTGGTGGTTTTCCCTGAAAGTCTACAGTGGAATGCGAGGAAAACAGTTTAGCAAGTAGGTTTGCTTTATCCCCGGCTGTGGTTGCTATTGTGCCGTCGGAACGTGTTAGAGGTGGAATAGTTGACTTTGTAAAGTTTTGGCTGACGGCCTTAGCGACTGACCAAAAGGACCTTGATCCGTTAGGACTGGCAAGGAGTTTGTTTTTGATTCTCTCGTTATGAGCTTCTTTGCTTTGGTCTATCATTTGCTTACATTGGTTTCGGGTGGTAACAAAGATGGCGCGATTTTCAGGAGTAGGGTTTTTACGCCACTGTCGGTAAGCCAGGTTTTTAGATCTGACAGCACGCTCGCAATTCTTGCTAAACCAGGGCTTGCCGTTGAAAGGGCGCTTTTTGGAGAAACTAATAAAGGCCTCCATGCTAGTTAGAATGACGTCGGAGACCTCCTTTGCACAGACAGATGGATCATCCGAAGAAAAGCATACGCTTAGCCAGGGAAAGTTGCGAAAATGGTCCTTTAGGTCTTCCCACTTAGCTGATGTATAGTGCCAAATCTTACGGAGTTTACAAGGTTGTTCAGAACTAATTGGCAGCTCGCTTAGGGCTGAAATAAGTTTGTGATCGGAAGAGCCCAATGGTGGTTGTACGGTGACCGTATATAGGTCTGGATTTGAAGTTAAAAAGAGATCTAAAAGACTAGCAAAATCCCCAGCTCGGTCTGGAACCCGCGTTGGTTCTTCTACGAGTTGAGTTAGACCAGAACTGATCGCAAAAGATTCGGCCTCGCGGCCTTGCTCATCGTTGCTGTTTGAGTATTTAAGCCAATTGACATTGTGGACGTTAAAGTCGCCAAAGATAGCAACTTCGGCATTCGGATGATTGGTTTGCAAGAAGTCGATTGTGTTGGCTAGTGATGAGAAGAGGGCCCTGTAATGCATGTCGCTTGGAGGACGGTAAAGGCAGCATACAAACTTAGTGATTTTTTGTGAAGATATTTTAAACCACATTACATCAAAGTCTTTCGGTTCCAGTATGTCCTCCCGTTGGCAGCAAAGATCATTTCGAATGAACAGACATACCCCAAAGTTGCGTCTAAAACGGAAGTGAAAATCATATCCAGGATATAAATAGCTGACGGTGTTCGTTGACGCTCTGACTTTTGTCTCGGTCAGTGCAAGCACATGAGGCTTGGAAGATTGTAAGTGCTGGTGGACTGAATTGATGTTGGTGTTAAGCCCCCTAATATTGCAGAAATCAATTTTGAAGTTGTTACTTTTGGGTCTGTTAGCAACTGCAGGCGCCACACCATTTCCTCGTTGAGTGTGGTTGGAGGAACCCAGTAAATGGTATGTAATATAATGTATTTGCTATAAAGGCAACTGTGACGTGTGCCTAGTACTTCAGGGATACTGGAAAACCTCACTGAACCTGATACTCCAGGCATTTTGGCGCCTTGCCATCAGGTGACCTTACTTGTAAGTTTGAGGTTTTACAAGGGACCTGATTCACACGTCTAGGTAGTGGGTGAATAGTGTTAAAGCCCTTTACCTTTTTGTTGGGATTCCGTTTGTTTGGCCAACAGACCAACATCCGGAAAAGCCTATTTTATTTTAGGATACTATATAGGATAATATTAGAGCTTATATAAGATAAATGCAAGAGGAATATGAGATTAAGAACTAGATAGGGTACTAATGAGGGTAGGGGGCGATACAACCCCCAGTGAGTATAATATAGTTTTGGTTCTTAATCAGAATAGTAATTGTTGATTATGTTTGTTTCATGTAACTGAGTTGGGTCCTGCCATTGAATTGCTGTTAAATGAATTTGCATTGTGATGACCAATTATGATAGCTCGAGTAAAACCAGGTAAAAAGGTTATACTTTACATGTTAAAACTTTTTTTTTGTATGAAATAGCACATAAAACTACAACAATACTGTTGAATAACAACAACAATCGTGTTTAATATGTAAGACATGATCCATAGATACCGCTTCGAAGAAATTATTTATTTCGCTTGCCATATTATTTGCAAGTCAATAGAGTCTGGTAATACATGCATCTTAGTATTTTTTTTATTTTTATATCATTTTATCTCCTTAAAAAAAGTTGTGTACAAGAGCAAGGTCCCAGGCAAAAAAACATCGATGTTCGACGTCGATATTTAGGATGGCCATTCGATATTTTAATAAAAGTATATTTCTGAGGGAATGTGCGCTTGCGTATAAGATATTTTTAAACATTTTGCTGATTGTAAGAAAAATATGAATTAAAAAAAAAGAAGGAATGTTTGTTTTATTAGGATGGTCTTCGCTGAGGCATCCATCGGTCATTGTCATGTGGGAATATTTTCCAAGCGATAAAAGGTTAGAAAGATGAAATAGATACAAGAGATGTTACTAAACACTATCTGACTGAAATACCGCGTCTTTTCGCGAAATCCCGAGTTTTAAAAACGTCGAACCGTGTAGAGGTAATTAGTTCAACAGTCACTGTATAAAGATATGTTTAATTTATTTTATTCTCACTTTTTATAAACGACGTAATTTCTTTCTTTGATGTGTCCGAGTGTCTGGTTTACGCTGCACTGATGACTTTAAGTTTTACACCAGAATTTCTCCTAAAGCAAACTACTTACAGTCTGATCTAAACAGGTTGGTTACCTGGTGTAAAGCTAACCTTTTACAACTTAATGTGAGCAAGTGTAAGGTCCTCCGCTTTTATAAATGCAACTCTCCGAGAAACCATACTTATGATATTGAGAACACTAACCTGTAGATTGTCTCACTTCAACGATCTTGGTGTCATATTTGATAGAGATCTTACATTCAATCTACATATAGAAAACGCCATTTTAAAGGGTTTAAGATTGCTTGGTTTCATGAAACGAAACACTAAACAAATTTATGATACAAAGGCACTTAACGCTCTATGGACTAGTTCGATCTCTGCTTGAATACTGTTCTGTTATATGGAGTCCCAATTATCAATGCCACATCAAAAGGATTAAACGTGTTCAGAATAGATACGCTAAATATCTTCTGTTCAAACTCAGGTTTCCCTACAAAAACCTACCATACGAAACAAGACTTCTCTTTTGTGGCATGCAGAGCCTAGAATGCCGACGCAGCAAAGTATAGCCAATCTTCTTATGGAAACTTATGAATGGCACAATTTGCTGTAATTCCCCGCTTGAATCTGTGTTTGTAGTACTGGTTTTACCGGAAGTTTTAAAGTTCTGGATGGGACTTTACCCTGTATTTATTTCTTTATACACTCGTTCAATAAATACATCGCACACGCTTTGTTTTCATTTCGTTTAAAATGTATTAATTATTCATTTATACTTTCAAGAATTTCAATGTCATATCGCCACCAGTATCTCAGATAAATTACAGAAACTAGTAAAAATATTACAGTCTAACTAGTATAATTTCGTTGCGAGCTAAAACATAATTAACAATGGTAGTATGTATTTACAATTTGTTGTTTTAAACAATAACCAAAACTGGTTTTCATCTTTTTTTTTTAAATTACGTATTATGTGTTTAAATCTATTGATTCATTTTAACAAATATAGGGTGTCCCACCGAAAGACCGCCTCAATCTATAAGTGGAAAACTATACATAGGAACATTTGACAGTTAGCTAATATTGATGGGGGAAACCCGACTAATTTTTTTTAATATATATAGTGGCGCCTCCGGTTATACAGAAAGTAAGTGTCAACTTGCATATTTTAATTGGAACACCCTATATATTACTACATTTTTAGGTTCTACGAGAGATTTTAGGTGGATTTTGTGTATCGTGTCCTATACCTAAGTCTAACCGTTTTTTAAATAATCCATAAACATATTTAAGTTTTTATGTCATAAATGACGCCTGCAAACCTTAATATAACTAACGTAGAGTGATAAAATTTAAAAATAATATTGTGAAAGTTACACGCCATTAAAATTGGAGCAAAAATCATCGTTTTCTTTAACACCCTGTACCCTGTGTATAAAATTTTCTGATAGTGAAAGAAAATCCAACATTGACAATTGTTTCCCAAGGGATGAATCTATTAACCACTCAAAACCGTATGTCGATATCATATCTGGTTCAGAAAATATTAACTGTTAAATTTAGGCGAAATTTTTCTTGCTCGAAAGCAATTGTCCAGCAGTTTAGTATGCATTATATCTGACTCCAGTGTGACGTCCGACTGACCTCTATTGGATATAAATTACTTATTAGAGGTATTAAATAGTATAAAAGTAGATAATCTTTTGTCACGAGATCGATATTAAACCCTTCATACCCCCTTCTTCCACGAAACTCAGCCTGATTATTTTTTTTTGGCTTTGGCAGATGTGTCATTCAGCGAGCACCTGATAATTATTTGTTCAACAAAAAACATTTTTGTGTTGCGTATATCTGAATTTATAATATAATACCAACATCATAAATTAGAACCCATTGAAAATATATCTCAATAATAAAATAGAATGTCATAAAGTTAAAAAAAAAGAAGAGAAGAGATGTATTCTTCTATTTACCAGTCGTGCGACCGATTATATTGTTATTTTTGTTTCGACAAATTAAATAGAAAAGAACAAGAGCAAGTTATTTGATAAGTTTAATAAAATAAAATAATTTCGTCATACGGGTAGAGTCCTGTCCTGCCCCTGTCTGTTCCGTTTTCCCTTTTTAAAGCTATGTTAAATCAACAAAAATATAACCCAATGCAATAAATTATTTTTACAACAAAAACAAAAAATAATCAGGTATTTATTTTTAAAGAAAAAAATTATAGTAAACATTTTAATTGACACATTTTTTATTGAAGAAGTGTGATGATTTATAATTAAAAAAAAATAGTGCGGGAAGAAACGAGAATGCTTTATTATGAATATACAAAACGACACTTAAGAAAGAGTATTTTAAAACCTAAGAATTTGCACCAAAAACTGCTCCTAGATTTACGCTCCAAAAATACATGATTTCTGAAAAATCATCAATTTTGGCGTGGATAGCGATATTTACTTATTTTTAATTATGAAAAATCGAGCCCGAAAATCGCGTGTTAGAGTCATACATACGTCTTATGTTAAAATCTTGGATTGACACTAATATTCATATTGTTTACAAATAAAAAACTTTTTTTTTTTTAATAAAGAGCCAGCCAGGAAAATCAAAAAAAAAGTTTACAAACACAAATTTTTATAATTTTGATGAAATTTGTTAGTAGTTAGGTGAATTTTAAACGAACTTTGGGTGTGGCCCCGAAAATGTTTCGCCTGCGGCGCTTTTCCGTCTTCTTTCCTAAGTACAATATCATGAAATACATGTAGTCCCGACTGTCTCTTTTTCCAAAAAAAAAAGTCCTACTTAAGCCCATTCAGCCCCCCCCCCCCGCCCGAGCATATTTTCTGGCTACGCCACTGCTTATAATTTATAATAAATATAATACATGCATATAAATGAAGCATGTCGGATGTCGGTCGTTCTAAAATGTAAAAAATTCTACAGCGTCCCTTAAAAATTAAATATAATTAAGTTTCAACGTGAGAATATGGGTCCTGGTAAGGAATCGAATAGCCCTACCAAAAATTTGCTTCTGGCTACGGCCCTGACTTGACCACTTGTTTTTGTCTTGTTTGACTGGAGTATTACATATTTAAAATTATTTTTTTCCAGTAGTACCTACATATATTTTTTACCTAATATTAATACCCAGAAACCATATAATTCAGATTAGGTTTGAGATTAAAAGCACTGTCAGTTGGCTTGTACCCGATTCTATTTTTATTAGTCTAGCCTTGTATTTGATATATTTTTAAAACTATTGGGAGGTTTAATTAATTTTGTTTTACACATGTATTCGATTTGTCTTTCAAAATTCGTAATTTCTTTTTGGGTAAACTAATCTAGTAATCTTTAAAAAAAACAATAAGCTGATCTGACAATTAATTTATAGTAAAATAATATGCTAGTTACGGTTAACTTTTTATATCGTTCTGATTGATGAGGTGTTAGCTTTTATTTGGTGACAAAAAACTGACAGCGGCAGCGCGTCTGAGGGAGGGGGCATGGCGCCATGGATGGGCTCGCCGTCCCACACTTTTTCTGCCTTCACCTCAAACTTTTTTTTTTGAGGATCGTTATATTTTCGGCTACTTTCCATTTCGGGACCGTATTCTAGCCTAAATGAAGCGTTTAGAGGGTGGATTACTTAGCTTAATTATTGCTTTGCGAAAGAGTTGCGTAAGGATTTCCCCACTAATCAAGTCATACCCTAGAGCTTTCTTTGGTTTGATATTTTCCTTAATTTAAGTAACCATTTCTTTTGCAGTAGTGAGTCTATTATTGGCTTTTGGGTGGATAAGGCCTTTCAATTCAAATGTAATGTGTTGGTTAAAAAATATTTTCAAGATGTTCAGCAAATCTAATTGCTTTAGGTAGTTCATGGACTAAAAGTGGAGCTGTTGATATATAGAATAAAGTAAACTAGCAATCTCCTCCACAGTTTTTTATTTTTAATACCCTAGAAAGGGTTTATATGGGTCAAATTAGTGTACATATATCGGGGCCACCGGGTCAGATCATCAGGACCATAGAGGGGGCTAAAAATAACTTAGAAAGTTGAGGAAAGCCAGGTTAAGGAGGCTAAATAGTCAAAACTTATCTTATGAGCCGCTTAAGAGAAACATTGTAAAGCTACGGTAAATGTATATCCAAACTAAACTGAACAAGGGCCTATTGTTTTGAGTTTTCCTGTATTTTTAAACTAATATAGTCATCTTGTTTATGCCGTAGAATCTAAAAATGCCATTTAAAACGCGCAAAACAAAGGAACTGTGGCGTAAAGTTGTGGTTTTTCAATAAAACATTCTGTATATATTTTATTTTTATAAAAGGTCTTCTGTCCTGATTTCAAAGATATATAGTTTGTCAATATTAGCTGAAACCGGTTTTAAGATAAAAGCTGTGTCAATTCTAGTTTAATATGTTAGAAGGCCTTGGGAGCAGAAAAGCTCGGCGATGCATTAAAATAAGGTCTTAGGGGGTGTTGGAAAATAAAGTTTCTCCACGACCATTACTGAATGTAATAATTCCAAAATCATTTTTGATAATAGAATGTAAAAATTCTCGCTCTTGAGTTGGAATATTTATTCTGAAACACTTGCTTCTTATGCGTTTTGCGTGTATTTTCATACCATAACAAGATACGGAATGAATATTCTGTAATTGATCTAAACGACATAGGCTGCCATGAATTTCGAAACTGTCAATGTCAGCAGACAAATTTTAGTGCAAGTCAAAATATGAGTGAAAAATCGGATGAATCAGATATGGAACTGGATAATACTCCACCTGAAATTACAAATATTGCGAATAGTATTTTTGGTCGTGGAGAAAATATAGTCTGCTACTCGCTTAGAATGAAAATTCGATACTCGTGGTTCCTCACGCTCGCTACGCTCGCGTTCGGAATCTTCCACTCTGATCAAATTTTCATTCCAACTTCGTTACAGAATCTACTATTCGATATCTAGAGTGCATTGGACAACAAAACCATGTAAATAGTAATAGAAAAGCGTTATGGGGGCCATATTGAATGTTAATTTCCAAGGCATTCTAGACATATTAAACTAGAATGAACACAGCTTTTTAAAAATTTGATTTTTCATATATTAAAAACGGTTTGAACTAATATATATTATATATATTTTTTGAATCAGGAAAGAAAGACCTTTCATAAAAATAAAAAATATACAGAGTGTTCGATTGAAAAAACTACAACTTTACTCCACCGTTCGTTTGTTTAAGCCAAGTCTTAAATGGCAATTTTAGATTCTACTGTCAAGAATAAATAAGATGGCAATACCTATTAGTTTTAATAAAAATACAGGAAAACTTAAAAATAGGCTCCTGTTCAGTCTAAATTGGATGATCCTGTACGTGACAGTAACTTAAAAAACAATTACTATATGAAAGACAGATGTTACATAATATTAAATTTAACTGTTTAATATAATGTGTTATCTGTTCTTCAATATTTTATTTCAAGTTACTATAATGTACATTTAAAAAATTTTGCAATAAGCTCTACAATGTCTCTCTTACATGGCTCTTGAGGTAAGTATTGACTACTTAGCCTTCCTACCTGACTTTTTCAACTTTGTATTTTATTTTTAGACCCCTCTATGGTGCTAATGAGACCAGCTGGCCCCTACACCAATTTCGCCCATTTAAACCCGTTAAAAAGTAAGATAAAAAATAAATATTTTGTGGAGAACATTGCATATTTATTTTATCGTATAGTTGCGTTTTGTTTGTCACTTTTGGCCCAATTTCTATCTGCGTATTATTATCTGTGTATTTTGTAAGAGATATTTTTTAATTTTTTTGTAACTGCCAATCAAACTAGTCAGTTATACTGTCGTTTGTCAGTTCAACTCATTTAAATAGTCTCTAATAGATTCATTTTTTTATTCTTTGAATCTGGAATAAAGATTTTTTTCTGTGCTTGAATCACTGCATACATGGTATATACCTATTATGTTAAAACCAAATAATTAACAATTTAATCTTGCAGCTTTATGCTTATTTAATCTTGTTTTATTATTTTATGTCTATCTTTCTCAGAATACAATTATTGCAACTTTAAGTTGTAATTGGCATTACTTAAATAAATTGGTTTGCAAATAATTACGCGCTTGTTTATTTTTTAAAATGTAATCCAAAAATTTAAGAACATCTTTTGTCTGCAAAAATTTTTTTTACCTCTGTTAATTAATTTGTTTTTGTTACAAGAGTTTTTTTAACGTTCCGTACCAAAATTGGAAATCACTTATTGATTTAAATCACTTCGGTGCCTTTTCGTCTGTTACAACCTTGTTTCGTATAGAAAACTACAATATGGTTTATAGTTACTGATCAGTGGCGTAGCCAGAAAGCCAGAAAATATGTTCGGGGGGGGGGGGGGGGGGGGGCTGGGGGGGCGTAAGTAGGACATTTTTTTTTCTGAAGAGAGGGATAGTCGGGACTATATGTATTCCATGGTATTGTACTTAGCGAAGAAGGCGGAAAAGCGCGGCAGGCGAAAAATTATCGGGGCCAAGCCCAAAGTTCGTTTAAAATTTATCTAACTACTATCAAATTTCGAAAATGAAATTATTACCTCTCGCGCTCGAAATTATTATCGCCTCTGCTAGCTCTTTATAAAAAACA
Source organism: Polydrusus cervinus (assembly GCA_935413205.1). NCBI lineage: Eukaryota > Metazoa > Arthropoda > Insecta > Coleoptera > Curculionidae > Polydrusus > Polydrusus cervinus. Next base: position 55,140,259 of record OW284514.1, read on the forward strand.
TTTTTTATATTTGTGAAAAATATGAATATTGGTGTCAATCCAAAATTTTAACATAAGACGTATGTATGTATAACTCTAACCACCCTTTTTCGGGCTCAGTTTTTCATGATTAAAAATAAAGTAAATATTGACGATTGAAATTGACGATTTTTTCAGAAATCATGTATTTTAGGAGCGTAGATCAAAGAGCAGTATTTGGTATTTGATACACTTTGAGCATGATCCTACATAATTTTGGGCTGTGGCGTTATTTGCTTGCGAAGGCTATCAAAAATTGTGGCTGAGCCCAGTGGCATATATAGGGAGCTGCCGGGCTGCATTTTCATCTTACGCATGGATTCTTAATTTAAATCTTTAAATATAGTATTCTTGGCTTAGATTACAAAGGTCTTGTAGGAAACGTTTAGCTTTTAAACTTTTCCTTCTAAAAGTCCCCTTTTATATAGAGAAGGTTTTACACGCATATTGTTTTAGTTATTGATTTTTGATGCAATTTTAAAGGAAAACGAGTAAAAAGAATAATATTTTATAGAGTTTTTCTATTATATACGTTTTCCCTTTTTTAGAGCTATTTTAAATCAACAAAAATATAACCCAATGTAATAAAATATTTTTACAACAAAAACAATTAGGTATTTATTTCTTAAGAGAAAAATTAAGGTAAACATTTCAATTGAAACATTTTTTATGGAAGAAGTGTGATAATTTATAATAAAAAAAATAGTGCGGGATGAAATGAGAATGCTTTATTAGGAATATAAATATACGGCACTTAAGAAGGAGTATTTCCAAATCTAAGCATTTGCACCAAAAACTGCTCTTAGATCTACGCTCCTAAAATACATGATTTATGAAAAAATCATGAATTTTAGCGTGGTGAGCGATATTTACTTTTTTTTAATCATGAAAAACCGAGCCCGGAAAACGCTGGTTGGAGTCATACATACGTCTTATGTTAAAATTTTGGATTGACACCAATATTCATATTTTTCACAATTATAAAAAATGTTTTTTTTTAAATAAAGAGCCAGCTAGGAATATCAAAAAAAAAACATTAAAAAAAAATTTAATCTCACCATGCAAAGGGGGAGAGGTAATAATTTAATTTTCGAAATAGGGGAATAGGGGAAATAGGACACTGTTACTGATAATGACCCAAACACAGACACATGATTTAGTTGTGGAGATTTAGGAGTAATCGTTGGCAGACTTTTTCGGTTTTTACAAGCGTAGGAGACCGTTGAAAATATTGTAATATTAGCCAGTTTTTGCCAACCAACAAAATCCCGCTAAACCATATTTTAAATGGGAGTTTCCCTGAAACTACATAAACAATTTGAAAAATCGAATAGCGGGATTTTGTTGGTTGGCACAAAACTGGCTATAGTTAAGTGGATCCAACCGCGCTAAAGTTATCGTGTTAAATTGCGGTTTTCTTGACCCAAATTACAAAAAATAAAATAAAATTATTAATGACGACGAATGAAAGGAGAATCTTTACTTTATTTCATTTGATATTAGTTCTCGGAACTTAAACTGATACCCACGGGTCAGCGCTGCCTAACGGGACTACTGTAACTGTGACGAATGTCTTTACAGGTTGATTTATTCTTAACATTTGCTTATTTCTATAAGTTTGTTAGAGGTGCTGGTATGCTTAAGAGTGTCTAACAACGACACAGATGTCGCTCCGTGCAACAACTTTCTGGTGTGCTTCACTAAATACTGCATAAGCAGTTTTCAGTTATTCCTTTTTATTGTCGGATCCTAGCTCTACTGATGGGCCATGATATGGTGAAACGCGTCCAGGGATGGATCTGACGAAATGAGAGGAGACACTTTACTTAATTTGATTTAAAATTATTAGGTTTTTAATTTTCACCAATGAAATGTGAGTGCGGGAAAGTTACTTTTATGCAAAAGAAATCGAATAAAAAGATACGAGCCAATGAAAATTTTAAAAAACATTTACTAAAGTTCATTGCATTATGAAAAATATTAAAAATTATTTTTCTTAAAAATATTATTCTGACAGTTTTTATTATCTGATGAGTACAAATTTAAGAAGTTTTTAAGACTCCTATAAACAACATGGCCAGAATTCGGGCCAAGAGAACGCAATGTCTTTGGTCCAATCTAATATAATGGATAGAGTGGCTTGCGCAGGATTTTATAGCAACTACTCATATTTTTAATAATTCTCAAAACCAGAGTTATAAGGAAGTATTAGGCCTACAATTTAAAATTATTTTAAATTATACAGGGTTCGCCAAATAGTCGGGACATATCAAAGATGCTTTTTTTTAATGGAACGTCCTATAATATTTTTTTCTAATTCCCTAATAAATTCCACGTATATTTCGTATAAAATATTTTTGTCTAAATTCAATTGTTTTTGAGATATTGACGTTTAAAATATGGCATTTTCAGACTTTGATAGGCTGTAGCATAGAAACGGCGCATCTTAGAGAAAATCGGTTTTTACCAAAATATCTTAGTTTTTAATTCTCTATCTAAAAGTTACAATTTCCGGTTTAACATGTTAAACCGTAACACCGTTTTTTTTTTTACCTCAATTATCCCGTCTTTATTTCTATTTCAAGATTACATTGGGGCACATGAATATGTATCACCCTGTATACTTCAAATTACATCTATGCTCGAAGGTTAAAATCGTTAAAAATCAATAAAAATATATATTTTAAAATTCACGTGTTTTGAAAAATACTGCGTAACGATTAATGATTGTTATTAACATAGATGCATTTTAAAATAATTAAAATAGGCAAATTAATATTGATTTTTAATATTCGAAGAATTCGTCCATTTTTTACTCAAAGAGACCTGATATTTGATATTTTGTAAGAAAAACGTCTCGGCCTCAAAATTTTGACGGTCTGTTCACTCGGTATCAGTATACTCAGTATAGTTTTGTTGCTGCCCTGTAATGTACTTTTTGGTTTTAAACATTTTTTAAACTGTTTATAAGGTCTAATGATGCCAATTTGAGGGGAAACATGTCACAACACAAATAAACAGACCGTTAAAATGTTGAGGCCGAGACTTTGTGTCTTTTTTCTTACAAAATATGGATTCTTAATATTCAATAGAGCTATTTAGGGTATCACTTACAATTTCATATTATTTATTGCAACATAAGTTATACATAGAGTGTGTCTCCTGAAGTTCGCACCATATGGGAAACTTTTTTATTACCTTTTACGAAAAAAAGTTGTTCTTCATAAAAAGTTCTGGATGGTCCAGAACCCAAAATGCGACCACCAGATGTTAAATGTTTTAGTCGTATACGAGGTTTGTCAAAAAATATGAGTTTTTCCCAAGAGTACAGTACCTTTATTTTTGACAATATGGAAAACTGAGATTATGATAAGTTGTTTGGAATGAAACTATATCTTAAAATGCAATTACATTCTTCTACTTATTTTTTGTTTAAATAAAAAAGAAAAAAGTTCATGATCCTTTTTTGTTTTTGTTCGGTATCCGTAATTTAAGAAAATTTGTAAAAATAAAAATAAAATTGTAATTGCATATTAAAATATAGTTTTACATTCCGAACAAATTATTATAATTACAGTTTTGGATATTCCTAAAAATAAAGGTACTTTATTCGTATACGACTGAAAAAATTTAACATCTGATAGTTGCATTTTAGGTTTTGGACCCTGCAGAAATTTTTATGAAGAATAACTTTTTTTCGTAAAGTTAATAATAAAAAGTTTCTCATATGATGCGAACGTAAGCAAACACACTGTATATACTTAATATATATTATAACTTCTCCTAAAGATGAACGTTTATGCGTTTGAAACATGTTAGAGTACATTAAACTTTTCTCATTAAATATATCTTAATGAATGTTGACTAAGAGTATTATTTCTTCCCAGGTAACTTTCCCACTGAACACACTTTGTGAAAATCATATGGCAATAACATTAGAACACTAACGTTTTTTTACACAACATTTAATTTTGTAAAAAAAAAGTTAATAATTTCAACATTATTTTCTACAACCTATTAATAACAACTGTTGGGTCGAATATATTATTTTTAGAGGTATTTGTGCAATGTTTTATTTCCCAACGATATAATTATATTACTACTTATAACGTTACTTAAATCAACATGTTTTTCATTTGCACAAAATGTATTTTTAAATTTGGCGCCCGATTTAAACTACCTCGTGTTGACTTCGCTTATGTTCGGAACTGGTCGCAACCACTCCGCCCACGAGCCTCCGGCTCCCGGCCCAGCGTCCATTCTACTACCTTTTTCGTTGTCTTATTCTTGTGGTCTTTCTTAGTTTTGTTTTGCGATTCTTAAGTAAAAATTAGTGGTGGTGTGTTTTGTGATATGTGCCTCTTTTATGTTTGATGTGTAGGTAAGTTTTCAAATTTCTTTTTTTTATATTAATAACTATTTGCCGTCGGAATATCTACAGAAACTGGCCGAAAAACGATGTGTCACCAATGGCCAATATCGCCATGTTTAATTTTGACTTATTTTTGTAGGCTTTCACAAATTTTAAAACCGAAAAGATATGTTTAGCACCTAAATTTTATGTTTTTAAAATAAAAATATGTAATAAAAGAAGAAAATAATGTTTAAAAAAAATATCACCCCTTTTTAACCAGATTTAACACCTAACCTTGCTGGTAAGATGATGACCGCGGCTATCCTACCGTTTTATTTTAAAATAAAAGGTCATAAAATTTAAAGTAAAAATAGGTGTTTAGTCAATGGTCAATTAACTATCGTAAAAATATTGAAACTTTATTTTGGGATTAGGCGGGGGATTAGGATTTTTATGACAGAAAATTTGTTATCTTAGAAGATTTGGCTTCATCTTTATATAAAAAACTCACCAGTTGGTTACTTTTATTACTAGTGGCTTGTGTTGCAGGCTTATAACAATTTTTTTTAAGTACATATTTATGCAAACTTATAAAAAAACAAATGCATCTAAATAATAATCCCGAGGGTAATCCAATTTTTGTTCATTTTTTTTTAGTTTCACAAAGACCTGTCATTCAAATGCAAAAGCGGAATGCCGTCCTGTACCATCGAGATAGAATAAACAAGGAGGCGACATCACGTGACTAAAAGTGACCCTACCTGCGACCTTTAAAGCTTGATCTTTCTGTCATTCATGTAGTCAGCTGTTCGATCAATCATAATCGAGGTAGTTTTAGATTTTATGAGAAGGTTTTCAATTTTTGTGTAAAACTATTGCTACTGTGTGATAGATATTAATTATTTCTTGTGCCGTGCGAAGTTGTTCCAGCAGAAAAGCGGTGGATAAGAAGAAAACGGCGAAAATTACGTTTCATAGGTTAGTATAAATCATATACTTCATCTGACTTTAGCATAGACAAAACGATAATGGAGTATGTTCGATATGCTAATGCCCGAATAAAAAAATTAAATGTATAAAAATAAAAAAAATGAAATAAAAACAGTTGTGTTATTGGCTTGTTTTCCCTAAAACCCAATTTTTATCGACAAAAAAAGATCGCTGTGAATATATGTTGATGCTAATACCACTCTTTATGGTTTTTGGATTCCAATTGTATCAAATTGGAGTTGATTTCAGACGTCGTTTACGATTGCACGTTTGTATCTTCAGGGATTTGAACCTTTTAAGATTAGAACACTGGAAAACAAGCTGAATATTGAACTTGTTTGTATCGGACTATGGATAGAACTCTAATTCATATACCTAAGTCTCGGGATGCATTTAGTGTTTCAATCTTAAAACGTCAAGATCCCAGAAGATGCTTTAAACAATCGTAGGCGAAAGGTAATCGGAAATTTGGTACAATTTGAGCCCATAAACCATTATAAGAATACGTTTATAAAGTAATACCAAAATATTATAATTCAAGAATATTCTAATAGGTAAAAAGTTGAAAATATAGAATATCTAATGATAAAATACCATTATAAATAAGATAAAATATAGTGCTTTATCACAAATTTTAAACGTTAAAATAATGTTAAACGTTTTTGTCCGCAACGTTATTCTACATTAGAATTAAGTAAATATAAAGATATTTTATGTATAAATGATAATACAAAAACAACGTTAAAATATCTTATGTTTTTTACCACAATGTTATTTATCGGCCGATTAAATGTTATTTTCATATTGATAAACATGTGATTCGCCTAGTCAACGTTTTTTAATACCATATTAATCTAACATGGTTTTAATGTTATTTGGTTGACTGGGTTATGTTCGAAAATATTGGTTATGTTTATGTTTATGAAGAATACCGTGTTGGTATACAAAATTATTGTACATAATCACAAAGTTGTTTACCGCTAATTCTAAAGATGATACTTCTCGCAAATAATACAATACAATTTCTAAAAATAAAATATCAATTGTTAAGAAAAAATGTTTACTTACAGATACGGTTCATCCTTTGTCACGCACGACACTACAACGACAGCTCTCCCCTGGTACCCCACTACTTGGATTTCCGGGAAAGTTTTATTTTCTGGCGTACTGCTCGCCCCGGGAATCGATCCCGCGGACCGGCCCTCGCACTCGTAACGAAACCTTAGCGCTTTGGATGCGGGCTGTTCAATTAACTGAAAGAAAATTAATTATATATTTTTAAAAAATTAATAAAAAGTTAGAAATGGGAGATACTAATCAGACCAAATGAGGGAGATCTACTCACGATAAAAACTATATAGTTTCTAAAGCTTTTTTATATTTATTTACTCATAATATTTTTCTTATGTGATTTTGATGATTATTTTTGTATGAGGTAAATTGTGTAACCAACTGGTCCTATCCAGTGTCGTGGCCACATGGGGGCAAAGGGGGCGATCGCCCCTCCCGCCCCCTTGGTTCGGCACTCACCCGCCCTGTTTTTTTTCTTTTATTAATTCATTAATATGACTATTTCGAGACAAAATCAAATCGGAATATAAGAATCAAGAGGAAGAAGAGCAATCCGGTTTTAGGGCTGGAAGAACTTGTAATGACAACATTTTCTGTCTGAAACAAACAATAGAAAAGAGGTCTAGTACTAATCAAGAAACGCATCTTATGTTTATCGATCTCCATAAAGCGTATGATACAGTGCCTATAAAGAATCTCTGGAAGGTATTACATAAATCTAACATTAATCACACTTTCATAAAGGCTCTTCAAAACTTATATGACGGTTCTACATCGAGAATAAAATTGGGTTACAGACTATCAAAGAGGTTTTCTTTCAATAAGGGTCTACTGCAAGGCTGTTGTATTTCACCAACACTGTTTGAAATATATATAGCAAAAGCTCTAAATCGGTGGAAAAGAAAATTCAGAGGGATGGGCATTTATCTGGGAGATACCTGTTTGTATACATTACAATTTGTGGATGACCAAGTTATTATTGCTAAAGATGATTTAGAGTATATGGCTAGGAAAATACAAGAAAAGTATAAACAGGTGGGCTTGGAACTGAATACACAAAAAACAAAGCACCTTCCAATAGGAGCAGAAATGTCAAATATCCAACTTGACACTGAAGAAATCACATCGTGTAATAACTACACATACCTGAGAGTTGAATTTGACACCACCGGACGAGATGATAGAGAAATTAAGAAACGAATAACTCAAGCCAGGAGACTGATTGGGTGCTTGAATGGCATACTTTGGAGCAGCGACATAGGGAAAAAGCGAAAACATAATGTTTATGAAACCTTAATTAAAAGCCCTCTACTATACGGTGCAGAGACGTGGAGAATCACGGAAAATAACCGAAGAAAACTTGAAACAACCGAAATGGATGTTTTCAGGCGATCACTAGGAATATCCAGAAGAGAAAAATATCGAAATGAGGAGGTCCAATGAAGAATGGGAGTAGAGGGAACATAGACAACCGATATCGAACGAAAACAACTAATATGGTACGGTCACGTCCAACGAATGGATGAATCTAGATTGCCCAAAAAAGTTATGCAATGGATACCACCAAATCGGAAAAAACGAGGAAGACCTAGAAAGACTTGGAAAGAAGGTGTAGCCAGAGCAATGAGCTCAAGAGATCTGAGAGATGGCCAATGGGATGACAGAAACTCTTGGAAGTTAAGCATCGGACAACGGCGAAGGACGGTCTATATATTCATTAATATTTCTTAAGTTTAAAACTCTAGGTTATTACTACTCAAGGATGGGTATTTGGCCCCTTTTTAAATATAAAAGAATAAGAATTATTGATCAAAAAATGAAATGGCGAATGCATCACTAGACTTAACTATTAAGTTAAAGTCATTGTACCTACTACACTTTGTAATTTCAAAGCAGTTGGCGCTCTTTACACAATTTTAGTGTAAGGGTGTAAAGTTATGTTGCCGATTTTTTTTCTTTGATTTTGAAAACGATGATGAACATTGATTTTCTACAGTTACTTTAACTGAGATCAATTTCCCAGATTGAGATTTTGAGGTGCCCCAAGTGACTAAAAGTATTGAAAAATTAAATAGACAAAAAAAAATTATAAAAGGCAATATTTAATAAAGAATCTCCTCTATACCCTTTATAATCAACGTTATGTACCTTTTTACTTTTACAATATTGTTACTTTTTATAAGATATTTATAAGATATGCTATCATTTAGAACAAAACCGAAAAAACTACATTTTCAATAAAAAAATCTACTTTCACAAAAATTATTTTTAAACCTTCTTCTTCTGGGGCACTTTCAAACGTTGAATTTTCTGGAATAAAATGTATTCCGTCCAATTCATTTATTAAATTCAAATGGAATACCTGAGAAACGTTAAGTATTTCTTAAAACAACCATACGACATTTTTTTAGGCTAGCGTTTAGGGATGCTTTAAAAATTTTGAAATTAGAAAATTTTTGTCAAAATATATATTTTTTTAATTTGTGGGAACGGGATGTAATTCCTGATAAAAGTGGAATAATATTTCTCAAGACAATTGTGAAAAATATATTTTGGCTAGCTCGACGTTTGGAGATGTCCCAGAATTTTTTGAATATCAATTCTCCCATGAAGAAAAAGTAAGGGAAAAAATGGATTTCCTTAAAATACCGTACGGCAGATATTAATTTTAGAAAGTGAGTGTATTTCTCGTTCGTGCGTCATGTGTTGCTGTTTATTTTCATTCTAATCCTAATGTATGTCGAGTTAATAAAATAATATTGTTTTTGTTTTGCTGTACAAGTGTCAGATATGGTGTTTTCAAAATGTAATCTGAAGATACCTTATTGTTCCTGAATTTTTTTTGTGGTAGGTAAGTAACAACAACGTGAAAAAACTCTGCGAAACATTCTTCTTAGCTCATTTCCGATATGAATTTATATGTAATTTAAATTAAAATATTTTCGCAGGTGCTCATTTTTGCGTACACATATTCTGCCCCTCCCAAAATACTCAATCTCCATGAGCTGCCACTGTTAATTAGCTCTTCTTGCTTCACCGGAGAACCTTTCCTTGTCTACTAGCATCAAGGAAAGCCTTGGCGCATACATGCGTTAACACAAGAATTAACATATTATAAGTACGTGTCTCCCGGAAGGTATCTGATATTAGTATTAATTGCTTGATGAATCAATGCCTTAATAAGGTTCTGTTTAATGTTTAATTAGACAATTTTATGAAGCTTATTAAAATTCACAAAATGACTTGTTTAAAAAAGAGTTTAACATTTATGTATTTAGGTACTTGCAGTATGTACGTACAGGTTACTTATAGTGTAGAAAATAACAACTAATTCAGAGCTAGGTCCGCTAGAAATAAGTAGCTAGCTACAAGCTATATAAAAAAGCAAGTAGTGAAGCTACCTAGTCATTAAGCTACTATTATTTACACAAGGCCGCTCCTAGCTGGGGACAAAATGATGTGCAGCACGTGAGTGGCCAAATTAAAGGGCTATAAGAGTCAACTAACGTGAAAAAAAAATATTTTACGTTTATTTCAATAAAAAAGCGAAGCTTTCTGGTCACTTTAAAAACAAATGAGAGATTTGAAAGGTATTTTTTGTATTCAGCGTAATTTATTCACTATTGCCTAGAGCTTTCGGCCTACTTGAAGGCCATCATCAGGGCTTAGGTTCTACAAGAAGAACATATAAAGGTAAAAAGAACATATAAAGGTAAAAACATTACTTATGGGACAAATTATTGATAATATTAGACATTTCCTTAAAAAGGTTTCTTTAAATGATATTTATAAAAGGTAAAGCTGAGAATACTCACTTGTCAAATTTGTCCAGGAAGCAAGAAGCATTTTCAGAATGAAAGGAAAATTTCTAAACAAATTTTCCAATGTGTTGGTTTCGGTTTTTAGCAACGAATGCCTGGATGACATTTGACAGCGTGATGTAAAGTGGTAGGGAGAATCTCAGCCTTAGACAAATTATGATTATGAGGACGACAGACAAAGACAAGAAAAACCGAAACCAACACATTGGAAAATTTGTTTAGAAATTTTCCTTTCATTCTGAAAATGCTTCTTGCTTCCTGGACAAATTTGACGAGTGAGTATTCTCAGCTTTACCTTTTATAAATATCATTTAAAGAAACCTTTTTAAGGAAATGTCTAATATTATCAATAATTTGTCCCATAAGTAATGTTTTTACCTTTATATGTTCTTTTTACCTTTATATGTTCTTCTTGTAGAACCTAAGCCCTGATGATGGCCTTCAAGTAGGCCGAAAGCGCTAGGCAATAGTGAATAAATTACGCTGAATACAAAAAATACCTTTCATTTCATTGAAAAACGGCGTACAACCGACCTCCCCCCATTTTACAAATGGGAGATTTGTTGAAATATCTGTGATCACCCAAGAGGTGTATAAATAGAAGCGACTCTACGTAGCATAGCTCAAAAGAGTGGTTTATGGAAAAAAAGGAAGGTTGTGTTGCATTTCTGATTTAATCAGAAGAGTGAAGTTCGTAGTTAAATACGATAAGTTTGACAAGTGACTACTGTTACTGATAGTCTATGATTAGTTAAGATTTAATATTTTGTTGACCTAATTTATTTAGAGCTCTTAGAATTTTGACCACCAATCCGTTATCGCTTCGGGTGAAATAGTATAGTAGTTTATACAACAAGTGTAAATATCATGTCTATATCTCAAGACGAATAAATTAAAAATGAAGCCGTATGCGGAGTGATCAAACTTCCGAGTGCGATATGGACAATCCACTCGAGTTGAACAGTAAATTTTTCTACGACCAAACGTTAATAATTTTTTTAAAAAGTTTGTAGGCTGCCTGGCTGGAACTGGATCCAAGTTGCCGTTTTGCCGTTTCGGCCAAATGCTCATGTTAGCAATTATGGTAAAACCAACTCAATAATAATGCCTATGCACATTCAGCAGGTTTCATTATTGATAAAACTATTATAGATGCGTATATATTTTGTTATATTGAACCAATTAATAACATATTGTACCATACACATATAAATTATTTATTGAAAAAGAATTTGGCGGAGCCTCAGTAAATACAATAAACTTTGATTGGACGTCACAGAGGAATCTAATTCTTATAATAATGTTTTTAAGCAATAGGACATTTTCGGATTCGTGAGAAATAAAGATCCAAAGCACAGAGGAATGATAGGTCGGTGCTGTCTCCATAGAGAAAGGGAAAATTTTTATGCTCGACACAGGCAAATTTTGATGTAACCCGTAACAGGTTTGGACGTCGTCCAAAATTATGAGCGATAACATTTTTACATTGCATCGTTTCTCTTGGTTTAGTTTCTCTATGGTTCAATGTAAAGCTACCAAACACGTCTCCAAACTGAAAAATCTACCTTACTAATAGTTGCCAAGTAGTAGTACTCAACATTTGCTTATAAAATGTATATAAAACTGACTCGTAGACATTGTCATATTGGGCAAAGTAACGCACCACAAGGCTGCCTCGCGAAACAGATCTGGACGCGACTGTTCCACATATATACATACACTATATTGCTAATACCATAATTCAATGATGCCACCACTGTAAGCAGATGATCAGGGGCCGCTGAGTTTGCGCAGATCGAAAATTTGCTTCTTGATGTAAACATTTTACAGGGCCGACTTTCAAAATATTATTACAAGCTTTTATTTAAATTTACCCGTTTAGTTCGGTTGTGTACAGCTTATGGTCAAATAAAACTAAGTAACCGATATTTTACATACCTGAAATACCTCATTCCTGGTATTAAACCGCGATTCATGCAAAAAAGGATCATGCACTTTTTTCTACCCATCTTGAGACACAAGTCGCTAACAATAACAAAATGTCTGGTAAAGTTTTATACCTGAATTCGCACTCAAAACTTAAAAATAATATCCACAATCACACACGAAACATCCGAACGAATACAACGTAAAAAGCTGGAAACGACTACAACTTACAACCTAACAAAATAAAAAGTCTAAAGTAAAGTTTTATAAATATTAACACCCAAAACTTGGAAATTATAATCACACACGAATGAATGAAATAAAAGATGGCGACAAATAAGAATACAACGGCAAGCCGGTTCTGTTTAAGAGCCGTTGGGTTCTGTTTACGTTCCCTTAGAAATCGTGTGGGTTGCCTAATTTTTTCCTTACTGGGCAAGCGCCACGGCCTCCAACTCAGGTTATTTTGAATCGCACGATGGGTGTATTCTTGCTTCGTGCGGCTGCTTGTATTGGCAATATAGTGTATGTATATATGTGGACTGTTCATGCATATCTCTTAGGTGCGCAATTAGACGCGCACGGTTCTCTCCCAATTCCCAAAGGCGGGTGTCATTTAGTAAAATGGCGTATTATGCATTTCTCCTTTTTAAGAGAGGAAAATTGTATTACAGGCGATTGCTATCTTACCCTAACTTCAGCTGGATGTCTTCTGTGTATTCCACCCGTATGGGTTCCGGATGCCTGTGCAGGCACCGGCACTTGACCTCCTCCATTCAACATTGGAGACGCTTGGCGTCGCTGTGGAGTACTGCTGGACTCTGTAAAATCCGGGTCGGTTTCTTTAATAACTTCAACTGAAAAAAAAACGTACTTATTTTATAAATAAACTTAATGAATTTAAATAAGGGAGCAAATATCAAGAATAAAATTGGAACTAATACGAATTAGAAAAGTTTTCTTTTATGTTGTCAGGTCCATCGTTAGACGCGTTTCATCATACCATGGCTCGGCAGTAAGGCTAGAATTCAACGAAAGAAAGAAAAAGTAATGTACTATTTAAATAGTAAAATGTACATTTACACCATTACATGAATGTATCAGTAATTAGAATTAAACCAAATTAGACATACCATGTTGTGTGTGTGCACTGTGCAGAATCAAAAAGGACAAAATTGGATTTATGTGTATGCAGTAATAAACTCTTAAGGATGATTATATTGAAAAAAGATCGTGTTTCTTTTGTTTCATAATAAGGAATAAAACCTTTCTCCTCTTGCTATTTTTATAGTTTAAAACTAATAAATATTAGATTAAAAAACAATAATTATGTTACTTCTATCACCACCAACCAGTCAAAACAAGCTTTTATTTAAAAAAAAATGAATCAAACTAATATTCTATTAATTATAATAATATTAGTTTTTGGTTTGCACCTTACCCACGGTTGAAGTAAATACAATAATTAAAAATAAGGTTATATAGTATCTATTTTCAGCGCTTCGGTTTACCACACATCAATTACTAGGAACTTTAGGGAATCTCTTATGTAAATCAGAGGAAAAGTTGAAAATCACGCTGGCCACCTCACTGACCACAGTCTGTTTGCGGTTAAAAAGAATACAAAGCATGGAGGTCATTCATGTTATTGATCATTAAATTTGAGAACATCTCACTGTAATTAGTGCCTGGCGTAAAGAAAAATAAAGATTAAGATATTAATTTGCAACTTATTTACGTAATTATTTAGTATTAACAATTTGTTGTTCAAGTTTTGAACCAAATGTTTTTAGATCAGTGGATAAGGAGGAGAGGCTAAATTGAGCGGCCTCTCAGATCCTCAGACCTTACCCCTTTGGACTTTTATTTGTGGGGTTTATTTAAAAAATAGGGTTCACATAGTCTGCTTAATATTGAAGATATATTTTAGTATTAGAAATGAAATACGTGAAATTAAATACTTTTGACAATGTCTTACTTACGGAAGTTTAAAAACAGGCTTGGCTATCATCTAACTTAAGCCTAGTTCTCAGAACTACGTTTTGTCGCTAGCGACACGTAATGTAATCAATAGAAAATGAGTATTGGAGTCACATGTCAAAATACTCATTTTCTATTAGCCACAACACGTGTCGCCAGCGACAGAACGTAGTTCTAAGAACTGGGCTTTAGAATGGCATACATTTTGAACACTTATGCGGTAGCTTTTATTCAGGTTTTATGTTTTTTTCTATTTACATTGGGTTCTTGTTAATTTATTTAAAATTTATTTTTCAATGTCATTTTGAAGAATAAATCCATTAAACCCTATATCGTTGAATTTATCTTTTAAGGTACTATTTGATTCCTCAAAAATAGATGTTCTATTAAATAAAAACGTAGTTTTTGTAATCTTCCCAATGTTCCAGATTTTTGGACACCCTTTATAGTAAAAGAATTAAATGAATATAATACTGTTGATCGCATCAGTTTTTATAGCCGAGTACTTGTAACCCGGCTTTAAAAAAACAGTTCCCGGTGCAACACAATCTGCAATAAATTTTTTATAAAATTTATCTGAATTTAGCCCAATAATCCCAACTCGATTCAATAAATCCAGCGTTAGACATGGATGTTGCCTGTTGAAATGGATTTGGATATTATGTACTGCCTGCCAAAAATAAACTATGTGCGCAAACATTTATGTTTATTGTACATACACAGAATTTCTAACACACATAAAAAATAAATATAGTTTATGAGACGTTTACGATCACAGATAGTTTAGTACCCCTTAATGTTAAGTCAAAAGTGTTTATTAGCTAAAAATACAGATTCTAGTGTTTTTGGTATGGCACTAAAGGTAATTAAAATGTGACCGATTTATTGCATATTTAATGTCGCACAACTTACCAAATGAAGACAAACAGGAACCTAAACATATTTGGTAAACAGATAAGAACAGTCAGTAAGGTGAAATATTTGGGACTAATCCTGAATGCCAAACTGATCTGGAACCAACAAATAATTAAAAACCTAAACAAAGCAAAAATATGCCTAAGGAGATGTGGAAGCTTGTTTGGAACAACTTGGGGACCAGAGACCGCAAATGGTGTTGTGGTTATATCTCAGTATTTAGACCCGTAATGACATGAGGATCTGTAATATGGTGGACAAAAACACAGCAAACTACGACAGCCACCAAACTAAACAGCTTACAGAGACTGGCTTGCCTATGTATTAGTAATGCAATGAGCAGCACCCCCGCCGCAGTAATGAAAGTATAAGACTAACACCCCTAGACAGCTACATCAGAAAGGAGCCCAGGTGCAGCGCCTCTAGGATGAAAACAATGGTGATTGGAAACAACACCCCGTAAAAATAGGACACAAGAGCCATGGATCTAATCAGGCCCGCGCCTAGCACTTTTGGCGCCCTTGTGCAAATTTAAAATAACGCCCTAAATTCGTTCAACGTTAATATGTGAGTACAGATACGGGTTAAGTTAGGTATTATTATCCACTATTGAATTGAACAATAATTTTAAAAAGTATATTCATAAATTTATTTTTATATTTTACAAGTACAAGCCATGCATACAAGTATTTTCTCATTGAGATACATAACATAATTATAAACTTATAGAAAACAGAAATATATTCTAACAGTATTACAACTCAAAATTTTTGTATTTTAGTTTCAAATGTAATATATGATACAAAAGCACAAGAAATAAAAAAAATATTTAAAACATAAAAAATACTCGTTTATATATCACAGGACGAAACTGATCGACAAATAAAAACAAAACAATATATTATTTTAATAATGTAACATGTCACCTTTTTAAGGTTAATATCGAGGTATTAGGTATTGTTATTAATATTTTAGCTAAGTGAATTGAGCTTTTCGTGCTTTAATTTTTGCAAATTGTTTAATTAAATCTTCGGTGTCTAATTTTTTTAGCTGGTCCGATTCTATTGAAATGATAGCAAGATTACTTAGTCGGTTTTGCCCCATGGTCGATCTTAAATAATTTTTTATTATTTTGAGTTTTGAAAAAGATCGTTCTGCGGTAGCAACCGAAACCGGCATTGTTAATAAAATACGAAGTATTATGCTCGTATTAGGAAAAGAATCCGCTAAGTTGTTAATTGTTATATAATTTAACGTTTCTTCTGGAGACGTAATAACTTTTTCATCAAAATTTTGTAAATATTGCAATTCTTTAACAAGTTCCACGGCAGTTATGTCTCGTTCATTGCGAGTTTTGTCATTTAATAAATTTTCTACTTTTTGACATAATTCTAATTGTTCGTTTTCAGAATAATTTTTAAATTTATCAATATTCCATAAAAACGCGAAATTATTAGAGTAAGAAGAAAGTAATTTGAATCTCTCATCCACTGATGTTATGATTACATCTAGAGCATTAAAAAAACAATTAACTTTGAACTTTAAAGTTTCGTCCTGGATCGGTTCATCGTCACATTCATAATCAAAATGTTTTTTTTTTTATTTTTCGCGGTTTTAGACCTCTTTGTTTTTTGAATGTAGGTTCTATGTCTAAGCTGGATGCTATTTCTTTAGCATCAATCAAAAGATCATTAAAACCTTTATCAGAGCGGTAAGCTTTCAAAAAATTATTCAAATTATTTAAATGATTATAACACTGAGCAACATCAAAGTTCGGTTTTTGAATAATTTGACTAACAATGTTAACTTTACTTAAAATATTATACCACAATATAAGAATGCAAATGAACTCAAAATTTTGCAATTTTTTGGCCAACGATGCAGCCAAATTTTTTACGTTATTTTCAAAGTTTCCTTCGCTTATTTCAAACAGAGCATCATAAACCTCCCCAAGTTGATACCTTAAAGGAGTTATTGCGTCTATTCTACTAGACCATCGAGTATTCGATAAAGGTTTTAAAGTCAAATTTGTTACATTAGATAAATTAGATTTCAGAATTGACCAGCGTTTAGTAGAAGCTGAAAAAAATACAAACAGTTCTTGAACTGTTTGAGTTTACACAATTCATGTTATCATGCTACGTATTCGATCGAATAAATGCTATTATTGCGTACTCCCATTTGGAAAATATATTATTTTCGAGAAATTCGGTTCCCTCGTCTCAAAGAGAAAAAATAAAATAATAAACAAATAAAAAACAATGTAATAGCTAGCAATTCCTTACTGTTTTTTTTATCATTATAAATTTTGTTTTGACAATGTTGTTTGTTGCTTTATCTTTTTTTTACTTTTGAGTTTTAAGGCTTTTCGGCGCCTCGGCGCCGTCGTGCACCACACGACTTTGCCCTTATGTACGGCGCGGGCCTGGATCTAATCAATGACGCTCTTGAATATGCAAACTAATCATTATGAAAGAGGTCTATAACTTGACAAGAATATTCAATATCAGGTGCGACCTTGATTTATGGTCAAAATGGACACCTCTGTCATTAGATAAAGGCAAGTCTAGTACACTGATCAAAAACGGCCGACGAAGTAGGCACAGGAATATGTGGAGAAAGACCCAGAATAGAAATCAGCATTCCCATAGGAAACTAAGCCACAAGTACGTTCGCTTGGTATACACCAAGTGAAAATACTTGTAATACAAGCATGCGCACAGAAGAATTTCGAAAAGTCAGACAGTTAAGAATAAATGTCAAAAATGGTAATTTTATAACTTGGGATTGAAAGCAAAGTTAGAGTTAAAGGTAATTTAACTGGTCATAATTGGATAACCTTCAACTATTTAAAAACTATCAACTGGTACCTTGATAAAATAAGTGGCTGGCCTACTATAGCAGGCCACTGCCACTTAAGAAAACACATACGTCGAATAAGAGACTACAATGGATGTGAATGACTTTGCGGCGAAGAGGACGAAACCGCCTCACATATCATATAAAGTTGGGAAGCACTGACCCTTAGAAGATTCAAGATCTTAGGAGAAATTCAACGCGGTGACAACTTTCCCCGTGACAAACTTGGTAGGAATCGCCCATATTTACCCAGGGTCGTTCCTTGAACGTCCCATTTAGAGCAACATGAGCAAGTTTTTACATCGCTAGAATGTGGTATACAGGCTGAAAAAGATAATAATAGGACATTCTTAAAGAATCATTTAGGGAATCGACTATAAAACGTATTTGGGATCGCTGTTATTGGTGACATTTTGCAAGCCAACAAAATCCCGCTAATTGAATTTTCAGGCCGTAAAATCTTCGCACTGGCTGATACCTGAAATCTGATTCTCGATTCGCTGGAAATAATTATAATTGTCGCTGAATATGAAACAGGTTATTACAAAATTGCTTGTGTGGATTCCGAGAAAATTACGTTTGAAATAGCGTTTAGAGGGATTTTGTTGGTTTGCAAAATGTGACCATTAATGTATGAACCATAAATAAAAATAGCATTTCGAGGATCTCATAAATACCCTACAAAGACAAAAAAAATATGATTGTTTAAGGATATTATTAAAACCTCATTATATTAGGACGTTTTTTATTTTATTAAAACTTAAAAATCATTCTATTTAATCAGACATAAATGTTTAATTTTGTCATAAAGTACCTAATTGAAAAACATACACATGGTTATTAATTTTACTTAACACAGTTGATATTGAACGGTAAACTACGACTTATTTGATGAAGGTAAATACCAAATAAACAATAAAATGTCCATGAAATTATGAAATAATAGGCTAGATAGATATAGATATTATGACCGAAGTGGACCTGGACATCTCATAAATATACATATATGCTTATAATAAATGCCGAATTAATTTGATTAGGGCTGGAATTATAGTGAGGATGCGTAGATTACAGATGATGATATGGTCTTACTTATTAACTGAGCAAATCAGCTGGTTAATATACTTTTAAAAATATGTATCACTACAACGTTTCGGGGGACATTTTGTATTTACTGGGTAGACGATTAGATAGAGATAAATACACTCTCAACTATTTTCTTCGACCTACACATCCAGAGTATACTACATATTAACAATAATGACACCAATGGATACGTTCGTCAATGTATTATTTAAAAACAGCAATTGTTTTATCTGCAAAATGTTTTTTTTCTTGTAGTTTTTTCTCTTCGTTCGCTACCAGGGCCTTGATCCTCAGTTATGCAAACCCCCAAGGGCTATCAACCCTTGGTTTCTTGCCATTGCATGACCTACCGAATGGTGAGTGTGTACCTTCTTCTGCAACCCACGAGATGTTCGATCTCATCCGGCCTGGTTACCGGCGTAAATGGGGTGGGTTGTACCTACTCAATTTCCAACGCACTTTTTTTATTGTGCGTATGCCCACTCCGAGGATCGAGCTCGGACCGCTACGGTCGAATGCCAGTTACTCACCTCTGAGCCACCGATGCCGTGGTCTTAAGAAGATGTTATGCAGATGGCGAAGTATCGTATGAATCATATCACATTATGAAAATTTTTAACGAGAAATTTAGGAAAGGTAGGAATTCCAATATGTGAAATGACATTCTGCGACACAATATAGGTATGCATTTCAAAGAACTGGTTAGGTTTTGAATATTAAGAAGAAGAAGAATGACAAAAGCGATGCTGCCACAGTTTCAGTTTTTCAGTATGTTAGAGAAAATTCTGTGATGTCTCTGAGAAATCGTGCGTGGAATTTTAAAAAAAGTCCTATTCAGATGTTCTTACAAGAAAATAAGTTATATTCGATTATAACCCCCTAAAATAGATATTGAAAGGGGGAGATGATTGGAAAAAAAACTAGATTTTTGTTTAAGGGTGAAAAACTAAATGCTGGGGGAAAATATTAATTTTTATATTTATTATTATGTTTTCTGATGAGTGTATGTATATATTTTCTACTACCTAAATTACTATTACATTTTCGTTAAAAAATGTATTTTTAACAGATGGCGCTTCACCACAAATTTGATCCAAAATGGATTGGTAGAAATGGCCCCAAGAAACTCTGAGTCAACGTTGGCAGATTATTTTCTATGGTACGTTTAAAACAAATTGTTTATGGCATTCCAATGCCAAATATTATTTACGTACTAGAAGGCGGCAGAGTTACCCATGCTATTCATTCATTATCCTAGGAAGAAATCAGAAATTGTGTTACACATCAACGGAAACAAATAAAATGTGTTGAGAGTTGAGAGTGTGAGAAATAAGGGTGGACTTTTTGAACTGTAATATCTGTATTCAGACGCGGTTTGTCCATAAGGTCACCTAATTAATATATTTAAAAAAAAGGTAAATATTCCAAAGTGTCATGCAAAAACTTCCCAATATAGAAACCGCCCTCGAAGTGCTCAGTGCGGCCGTTTTTTAGTTTAGCTCATGGTTGACCTTATGGGTTTAAATGAAATTAGAAGATTACATAAATAAATTGAAAACTAAGAGCAAAACAGACATGGAGTTAAAAAGAGACAAATCCCGTCGTCAACTGCGGCACACTTCGCATTTAATCGGCATCAGTGGTTCAATCACGTTCAATAGGCATTTATAAAAACACAGTCGAACCATTTGGTGAAAAATATTACAAAATATGCGGATTGTATTTGCATAAACCTTTTGTTTTATTAGGAGTGCCAAATCGCCCGTAGTATGGCCTTCACCATTATTTAGTTTGTTTATGTATGTTTTTGACGTGTACTTATGTGTGTTGTGACTCGCATTAAAGAACAACGACTTTATCAGTTTAAGAAATATTACAGCTTAAAACAAGCGGTGCGTTAACATTAAAAAAAAAACTTTAATTATTAGAAGTATTTATAATTTAAATGACCTAGTAATAAAACATTTTTCCAAGCAAAAGGATAGAAGGATCGATTTGACATACAAACACACAACAACGTAAGGGTAAGAGAATTATATAAAAAAATAACAATAAAGTAAAGGTGTTTGATGTGATTTAAAAATAAACGTCAGCAACAATGCAACTTGAGTATTTTATGTTTTTGCGGTGTTTATCAGTAGGTAAATAAGGATTCCTTGGTAATACTATGCACTAAACTGAAGTTTACTTGACTGATAGAAGAGTTTTGGACTTGCATTGTCTTTATTTATTTTATATCACAACGTTTCAACTGGTAAGTATCTCCAGCCGTCTTCAGGTGAATTCTCAGTATTCAGACGGCTGGAGATACTTACCAGTTGAAACGTTGTGATATAAAACAAATAAAGACAATGCAAGTCCAAAACTGTTCTATCAGTCAAGAAACATCATTGTCTCCGACCTTCAAACAGACACTGAAGTTTTCTTGTTAGGTTACTGCCATCAAAATTTGCCCCATCTGTATAAAAACTCACGAGCCACGCCTGCTGTATTGTATTGCTTAGTTTAATATATTTATATTATATAATATTCTTCCGAGTTAATTTTTTTATTTTAATAAAGACATTAACAAACATATCGATAGTCAGGGACGTATTTATAGCTTTTTAATGGGGGGGGGGGCTTTAACCACCCATTTTCGTTTTGATCCCCTATGCTGATGTGAGTATAACCTTGTCTTAGTTTTGGGGTACCTATTTAAAAAAATAACAGATAATAATTAAAAAATTTATTAAAACTTACGGTACTTATTTTTACAAAATTAAGTTCATTCTCTTTCTTCTTTCAGCTAACTTATTTACAATTTTTAAGGAATCTAGTTCTATCGCCACATTCCGATGAATACTCATGAGCGCGAAGCCTGTAAGCCTTTCGTCTCCCATTCTATTTCTTAGATACGTTTTTAGCCGTTTAAGTGTGGAAAAAGTACGTTCAGGCGTGGCAGTGCATACTGGAAGTGTTGCTAAGATTTGAAGAAGCTTTTTAATCGTTGGGAAAAAAAGTTCATCACATCGGTCTATAGCTTCTAGTACAGTAGAGGGCTTTTCCTGATTACACCATTGGTTGTGCCAAAGCTCATACTCGCTTACCAAAAGTTTTATTTCATCTTCACTAAGATATATTTCTCCTATTCTTGCTATACATTTCTTTGCTTTTTCAGTGTTTTGGGTTCGGTCAGGTAAAAGCAACTGAATTCCCCGGTACTAATGTTGAGAATTGATTCGAACTTAGCGGGCGCTGCTAAATAAGTACACTGAAATCCAGTTTATTTATTTTAAGCTTAGTTTTTAGATTTTTAATAATTGTATTAAATGTAATTCTAATACCGCAGAAGAATAATAATATTCTTAATTCTATCCTTTTTGTATACACGGACGGCTCGATTGGGGGGGGGGGGGGTGTTGAACACCCTAAACCCCCCCCCCCCCCCCTTATATACGTCCCTGTCGATAGTTGTCATTATTGTTGATATGATAGGATATTCAGAATATACAGGCGAGAGAAAATAGTGGGGAGTTATTTGTAAAAGTAATGCGAAAAAACTTGTTACTATTAGTATTTAATTTTTTTAATGAAATCGCTTAATGTTTAATTTAAAACATATTTAATTTTTGTTCTTTTGGTAGGAGATGACAGTACCTATGTTTAGGTACCTACTTTACGCAAAATAACGTTTTCGAATTTTTATGCTCCCTGTATACAAAAAAGTAAATTTATCAGTTATTTCACACGCAAACACTTTTATAAAGAATTACTTTTTATCGTATCTTTCACTTTTTTAGTGGGTACATTTGTTTTCTGCTTCACCCTATTCCCCGGACATTCTGTGGGTGGGTGTAAAGATACTTACTGACATCACTTAGACGAGCATCATACGGACCCCTTAAAGCATCTTTGGCACCATCTATAACAACAAAATAAAAATAAGACCCATAAGTTTAAATTAAAAATATTTTTTTTTATATTGTGGTGTTATAGAAATGACGATGTAAAGAAATAATTTTAAAGCTTACCATTTGTCATTGCGCGCTACTGGTGAATTTGTGATAACAGCTGCATGGTATAAAAAAATATGGTATAAAAAAAAAGTAAAATTAAATTTCACGAAACAGCATTTAAATATTATACCTCATTTCTATAACACCCTATACACAAGAAGATTTATGATCGTCATCCCAAATAGCATCTAGAAGAGCAATTGACAAAGTGGCATGCATTTGTTTCACTTAACATGGTTGTCATATTTATTTGAAAGGCATAAAAGAATGCTTTAAACGAGGCCATTCTGCATCCGTAATGACCAAAATCGTTAAGATAAGACTTAATGTTTTTGTTGTTATAAGCGCCCTACCAAAAAGAAGGGAAGGGGGGGGGGGGGTTTATTTTCCGTCCCAGGGCCTGTTAAGTAAATACACCACCGCACCTTTGACATTTCTAATTTTATTACTTGAACTAAAAGCCATCATAATAATAATAATCGGCCGAAATTTCGATAGCACAAATTTTATAAAATTAATACGACTGGAAATTAATTTCTTAAATGTCACTGGTAAATATCTATTATAAGCTCACCACGCCAAAATCAGAAACGATGCGTTTTGGGGCGTAGATCACGAATCCGAAAACGATTTTTGTCGGAGACGTTATAGGTTTTTGATATATTCCTTCTTAAAGCCCCCGCTCATAGAAGTTAGGTTTCCAAAGCCAAATCGCATTTATATCGGTTTCTCCGAGGTTTTCTCATAGGAATTTTAAAAGATGCTTAAAACGGTCCATGTTCCATGCAATTTGATATTTTTTCCCTTATTTTTGTTTCTTTATATACCCAACCTTCGGTTCCTCGAGCACATTAAAAAAATTTGAGTAATAATAGCGCCTGCTATGACAAACTAAGAACAAGTGAACAATCAACCTCCTAAACTCAGTAATATGAAGGAATTAATTTGAGAGACTCTGTTACATATTAAAATAAATATTTATTGAAAAATCAACAAATTGTGTCCTGTTCTTTGATTTTTTTTTTAAATCGGAAGAAGTTTAATTAGCCTTGTGTCAAATTAAAAATAATTATTATTGGCAGTAAAGAAGGAAAATCGGAAAATTCTGCGACGCGGATACAACTCCTAAGAAAAACTTCATTTTAAGAAGGAATACTTCGAAAACTAAGCGTTTCCGACGAAAATCATTTATACATTTCTAATCTACTCCCCAAAATCCATAGTTTCTGAAAAAATCACCAATTTTGGCATTGTGACCTTATAATAGATATTTCGAAATATTTACCGTAACTTTTTTACAAAAATATTTTTTGGAGTTTGTGAATGTATTGAGAAAACCCCTCCCAGTGAAAATTTCTCGGTGCGCCACTGATTGTAATACTAAGAATAATCTTTCTTTGTGATTTTGGTAGGTTAGATTGGCAAAAAAGATTAATAATTATAAATACCGTTTGAACGAATTATCGTTTATTATCAATAAGCATAGAACAGTTTAAGAAACAATCACTTATCAAGAGTTTATTTAAAAGTTATCTTTCCTTTAGCAACTTTATATTTTTTTATGTTCTTTATTAAAATATGATTTCTACATGAGTGTCTGTTTGACGGTTGGAGATAATGATGTTTCCTCAATAATAAAAGAGTTTTGGACTTGCATTGTCTTTATTTGTTTTAAATCACAACGTTTCTACTGGTAAGTATCTCCAGTCGTCTTCAGTTGAAACTTTCTGATTTAAAACAAATAAAGACAATGCAAGGCCAAAACGTTTCTATTATTCATGATTTCTGCATGATATGAATTTGACATTAATATTAAATAGTCATATCAACTCATAACCACATAGTCACGTATTACCCTTTAAACTAATTTCACCATTAGAAAACATCCCAGGTCGTAACAAAACCATCATGAAGCCTAGTTCTCAGAACTTCGTTCTGTCGCTGGCGACACGTGATGTAACCAATAGAAAATGAGAATTGGAGTCACATGTCAAAACACTCATTTTCTATTAGTCACAACACGTGTCGCCAGCGACAGAACGAAGTTCTGAGAACTAGGCTTAAGAATCGTGGTTCATACTTAAGAAGCCTCCTCAGGTTCGGCTTGTGCAGGCTAATCGAAACGTCTGTTGGTAAATTAGCCTGCAATTTACTTTGCTCTGTCTTGAATATGAGATTAAACGAAACTGAGTATGAAGTTATGAAAACAAATACATTAGCTCAAGCTTGACACGTACAAACTGCATGGGCTCGTAATAAAAACTAATCTTATAAAATTCAAGAACGCTAACAGTATCCAAAAAAATATTAGCTTCGTACGAATTATCCTCGCATGCTTTGTCTTTATTTGACTGACAACTAAACATTTGGCATCATTGCTATTACACACTATTTTTGATGACGATCATAATTATATTTTTATCATGCAATGATAAAAGTAACCAATTAATAGATATCTAATAACAAGCAATAATGATTAAACCAATAAATGTATCTAAATGAAACCACGTTTCTTAGTAATGAAACTGTAATAATATGTAGTACATAAGTTAAAATGTATCAAATCATCAAAAATGATGTAAAATTGATTTGAATGATTACGGAGGGTCTGACTTATACTCGATATTTTTTGGTTATTACTTACTTTTCTTGTTGCTTGTTCTAAATATATAATTTTGTGTAGACTGTCTACTATATCGTAGCTACACTAGTCCAAAAATCGCTTAAATTTATGGCATATATGTTAAACTACATTATATAGTTGGATAAGGACTATTGGTAGTTGTTGTTTTAAAGAGTTAATAGGTAAAGGGTAATAGTTAGTGCCCCCTTCCCTCCAATTATTTTCTAGACTCCAAACACTGAGATCAAACTCAAGACTGTCATTCCACCATGGACTTTTTGGAATATGCAGGACTCCCAGTCTTAAATCATCCCCCTTACAGTCCCGATTTGGCGACCTGTGCCTGTTATCGGTTGAAAGAAGGGAGGTTTTTAAACAAGACGAGCAAAAGATCGTCTGATAAAAATCGGTGATGGACGTAGCGGGCGTGGATCGACCACAAGAAATATAGAAA
The DNA here is from genome assembly GCA_935413205.1 of Polydrusus cervinus. Classification (NCBI taxonomy): domain Eukaryota; kingdom Metazoa; phylum Arthropoda; class Insecta; order Coleoptera; family Curculionidae; genus Polydrusus; species Polydrusus cervinus. The sequence goes on from OW284514.1 coordinate 55,166,354, forward strand.
AATCTTTTTGATGACTACTTTTTTTATTACGTTTCCCAATCTATTTAGCTCTCACTTTGATACTCAAAGACGGATTGGTATTAAAAATTGACAACCTATTTTTGGAAACGAAAGTCGGGTTTACTTGGAATTCGATATACTAGCTCAGACATGCTTCGTTGAAGATGTGTAATGAAATGAAACGCATCATTTGCTACCGTAAAACATTGGGCAGCTAAATTTAAAAGTGGTCGTACAAGCTTGCTTGATGATGTTCGTTCGGGACCGCCAAGAATTATGACTTGTACGATAGCGGATAACATTGAAAAAGTTTACGGACTGGTACTGAACGACTGTAGAATACAGGTTTGAGAGATAGATATATCTAAGAAACGTGTGCGTCATACATTAAATGAAGAATTGAAGAAACCGGGAGAAACGTAAGCTATGCGCCTGCGTTTGGTGTCAGGTTTTCTTTGTACCAAAAAAATTGTAGGTCCGATTGAGCAAGAGCGAATTTTTTGCCTTGATTCATTACCGTTGATGAAACCCTTACTACATTCCTGAGATGAAGGAACAGTCAAAACAGTGGATTGCGACAAGGAAGCATGCTTCGAAAACGACAAAAACGGTTTCATCAAGCCGGGAAGGTGATGATGATTATTTTTTGAGATACGTCTGGAAAATCATTCAGCGCCCACATTAAAGAAGGTAAACCAACAATAAGAGAGTACACTTGCTGAACACAGGAAGTGGGGAATAACTATCGCATCTCTAGAAGAAAGTAATGTTCCATTAGCAAACATTTTCACACCTCAGTGGTCGGCGGGGTTAAAATTCAAGAATTGCACTTAACATTAATTGACCATCCATCGTAGTGATCAGTTCTCGTCCCGAGTGACTTTTTCCTATTCCCTAAGTTTAGAGATTATTGAGTATTACGCTGTTGCCAAATATATTACCCCTCTCCAAATTTTTTTCAAGGTGCATTTTATTAAGGTTTTTTGGCATGTTTCAAACGTGGCGGTATCGACGGTGCAACAGCGTTTAGGCAGCTTAAATGCGGACCAGCACAAATCTCGGGGTAAATTAATTATTATTTATTAATAAAAACGTCGATGACTCGCTGTATTCCATTCTATTCTTTCCAATTTTTTGGAGACCTCGCGACAGTAAATCACGAAAAACAATTAAATAAAGCAAGATAATAAGAGGCGATTTATAAAATATTTTAATTGCAAATATAATGTTGTACCGGCAAAATATTTATGAATTTCTCTCGAAATTTCCAAAATTGTAAGAATTCGTTAATATTTTTTAAAAGTTAATGTATTTTATTGGTGAAAATGTAAAAATAAAAGAAAAATCCTCGGAAAAATCTTATAGAAAAAACCACATAATTATTCTACATCTGCGACACGAGTTGATGAGAAATATAAAAAGTATCAAGATGAACAGCGACATATTATATGCTTGGATTGAAACTAGGATTAATATTGAATGATAGAAGAGTTTTGGACTTGCATTATCTTAATTTGTTTTACATCACAACGTTTCAACTGGTAAGTATCTCCAGTCGTCTTCAGGTGAATTCAGTATTCACCTGTATATAACGGTTTATATTCAGTTGGATGAAGTTTATGAAACTCGACTTGATTCATAAACTTTTTACGCGTGAATAAGAGCCACCATTATATGCTCGTGGAATAAACTACCATTAAATATATTTTGCCCGAATTTTGCCTATTTGGAATTATGAAATTTTTTGTTATGCAAGTTTTAATAATGGACATTATTATTAGTAGGTAAATTTTTCTATAAATGGTTTTTGTAAATATTCAACTTAAAATATTAAAATTTTATTTAACTCTAAGAAATAAATCTTTATTTTTTGTTCTTTTGTCGAAAATAGAATTCATTAAGTATGTGGAAATAGAAAAATATTATCCAATATTTCTATGTGAGTTTCTTAAAAATTTTTATATTAATTACACCTTAAAACTGATATTTATCTACTGTTTAAGAAAACATAGCTTTTTTATTTCCTAAAATCCAGGCAAAAATCCTACACATCAAAAACAAGCAGTAATCTATGTCACATCTCTGCCAAAATATTTTAGTTCATTCACCGCTAAAAATAGGATGCAGATAGGACAGACTAAATTGTTGTAAGTTCAAGCGTATCTACCACATCATCAACATACATACATACCCACACACAAATATATGCATGTTTTAGTGTGTGAATATACGTATAAAGTAAATAAAGGAAGTATAAAAATATAGAACGGTTTCCCAATTTAATTTTATCGTATAAATGAAGCCTAGATATTGATTTACTTAAGTCACTGTCCTGTTTATTTTTATTAGTGATGAACGTTCGACTCAAACTATCGATGTTATGCATCGTTGGTGATATAAGGTAACTTCGAGGTATAATCAAACAGGAGGCGACATCACATGAATCAAAGTGTGCCATATTGGTAATTGGTACGACACTTCAGTCATTCATGTAATCCAGCTGTTCGAGCTGTCATAATCGAGGTGATTTTAGAATTTGTAAAAAAATTTTTAATTTTCGTGTAAAACTATTGCTGCTGTGTGATAGATAATAATTGTTTCTTGTGCCGTGCGAAGTTGTTTCAGCAGAAATGCTGTTGATAAGAAGAAAACGGCTAAAATTCCGATCCGTATTTATAAAACAATACATTCACAATTAAGTTATAGCAACTTTGGACCTTTTAGGACTAGCTGCTTAACTGAAATGTCACCATTTATTTATTGATACAGGTGGTCATTATTTTTTATCTGCGAAATAAAAAACTTGTTTGTCGGGTTGCATAAATGTTTAACCAGAATTAACTAACCAGTAACATTGACTGTGACATCAATGACATTGGCAGACATTATTCACTTATAATCGAACTTGCCTGATTAGAAATTTAAGGTAATCGGGCCACTGTGTTTGTGAGAATAATATTTTTGTCAATGTCATGTAGTATGTTACCGTCAAAGATGCTGGTTAGTTAATTATTATTAAAAATATATGTGCAACCCGACGTTAATCTTATATAAATATATTGTTGCAAATTTCTCGTTGTGAAGTTTGGGAGAAATATGTAAATCGAGCAAACTGAAAACCCACAAAGTATAGTGTACATTGTTCAAAACATTTTCCTGATGGATGTTTGATAAAACATTTTTATTAAGAACTACTCGTCATTGACAAGTCATAAAAAAGCGTCACAAACGTTTTATTTTTTTGCTGAAATATTATTCTATGCTTCTACTGCTGTCGCATGTAAGTTAAATTTTATGGGTTATTTATTAAGGGCCACTTGAATAGGTTTAAAACAGCTACAAGTTCTCAAAAAAAAAGATTTCCCATCTCGTTGTGCAAGGTCCCTGGTTATGCATCTTTGCAATTGAACAATATTTAATATCGCTCGCCACGCCAAAATTGATGATTTTTTCAGAAATCATGTATTTTAGGAGCGTAGATCTAAGAGCATTTTTTGGTGCAAATGCTTAGATTTGGAAATACTAATTCTTAAGTGCCGTATATTTATATTCCTAATAAATCATTCTCATTTCATCCCGCACTATTTTTTTATTATAAATTATCACACTTCTTCCATAAAAAATGTTTCAATTGAAATGTTTACCTTAATTTTTCTCTTAAGAAATAACTACCTAATTATTTTTGTTGTAAAAATATTTTATTGCATTGGGTTATACTATTTTTGATGATTTAAAATAGCTCTAAAAAGGGAAAACGGAACAGACAAGTATATAATAGAAATTTTTTTATAAAATATGATTCTTTTTACTTGTTTTTCTTTAAAATTGCATCAAAAATCAATAACTAAGACGATATGCGTGTGAAACCTTAATCTCTATATAAAACAGGACTTTTAGAAGGAAAAGTTCAAAAGCTAAACGTTTCCTAGAAGACCTTTGTAATCTAAGCCAAGAATACATTATTTAAAGATTTAAATTAAGAGTCCATGCATGAGGTGAAAATGCAGCCCCGCAGCCCCCCCCCCCCCTTATATACGCCACTGGGCGCAGCCATAATTTTTGGTAGCCTTCGCAAGCAAATAACGCCACAGCCCAAAATTTTTTATAATCATGCTCAAATTGTATCAAATTATGTAAATAATAAGGCACCCGGAATTTTTTTTTATCAGTGGCATGATTTTAATAGTTTTTTTCAGAAATGTTGGGGGGTCCTGGGCCCACTCAGCCCCCCCCCCCCCCGTAGAACCGCTCCTGACGTGAAGCTCACTTATGACCACTGATCATTAAGATCTATTTTATCCTTATATCTAAATGCGTCGTTGTCATATTGCGACATCTGTAGGAATCAGATATGACTAACTAAGATATTTGATGTTAGTCTTTCTCTACTTATTTGTAAGTACCTGGCAATACTTGCGCTGATATCGAAAAGCCTAAGAAACTATTGTCTGTTTGACGGCTGAAGACAATAATGTTTCTTCAAAGATAGGAGCGTTTTGGGCTTGCATGGTCCTTATTTGTTTTAAATCACAACGTTTCAACTGGTAAGTATATCCAGTCTTCTTCAACTACAGCTCTAAATAGTTATGCTTCACTGCACCTAGCTAGTAATAGAGCTTTAGTTACTATACTTTATTACAAAAATATATTAAAAAAAAATTATGTACTTAAGTATATTGATTGTAGAAAATATTGCAAAAGCAAAATACAATGTTGATTCCCCAAAAAACTATTTGGGAAGTAAATTTCTCAAAATCATTTGAATTTCGGAATTATTTTTCTCATGGAATAAAGTCATTATCGCACATGTGGCGCAAATATATATGTATGTTTTGTAGAGCTGTATTTTGTTTGGTTGTATATTTTTTATATTTAAAATCAAAAAATAGTTTAAATTATAATACATGAATACTGCATGTACGGATAAAACAGCTGATTAATCCCTACTTTAAAAATACCTTTTGCTGAAGGAAGTTACGTCCTTAACTCGGGCTGTATTGATTGAAGTATTTATATCGTTTCTATTAAATATTTATATATTTACTAGTATTTATATACTAGTGCTGTGCTATGTTTATCCATGTTTTCAATGTGTCGATACTTTGGCGGTGTTTTATCATCGATATTCCAACAAAAAATGTACTTGTATAGTGCTCTTAAAAGTATATAATAATACTATTACATATAACAAATTCTCAATACTAATACTCAACTTCATAACATAGCTTCTTAAATAAAAGAAAACTTTTGGACTTGCATTATTTCCATTTCCTTTAAATCGCAACGCTTCAATTGGTAAATATCTTCAGTTGTCTTCAGATAAATATTAAATAAGTATGGCAACTACAGCTCTATTGTTACTAGTTTCAGAAAGGTGTAGAGTAATAAAATGGGACATTTCGTCCAATTCGGCTCAATTTCAGTGATAAATTTTGTGCATTAAATTATTTATGTTAACTAACCAAAAATTTTAGACAATTAAGTTACTTAACGGGTATTTAGAAATTATAGTATTGTTTGTAATATTAAAATTTTAAGTAATTGCCTCGGTAATTGCATAAGAGGATTAAGAAAGGTATGTTTTCTGGCCTAAAGTGTCAAAATCAAAATATTGTGTAGGGATTAGTTAGATAGTAGATTATAAAATTACGTTTTGCCTTTTACCGGTACCTTGGAGAAAACAAGAAATTATCGACTGGTTAACCACCAAAAGTATTGAGTTTGAAGATAATTTGATATAGAAACGAAACTATTAGCTATAGCAAATTAACACACAAACATCGTTTTATGAAATATGCCGTGCAAGATATATCTGAAAAACATAGTGTAACTGTGCTGCGTACAGCGCCATATCATTTCAAACTTATATAGGCGCAAGTGAAAGGATTTGTAGCAAGGCACTACATGACATTCAAAATGGAAGACGGTTAGTTACTGTTTGATCAAGCCATTAAGGAAGTGACACCAGAGATCTGGAGAAAAGCAGTCCTACATGTTATTAAAGAAGAGCAAAAAATGTGGGATCTTGACCACCTGATTGATCGGACCGTCGCGTCGATCCGTTAATTATAACGTCAAGAGAAGATGACAATTCCTCAGATGACGAAGAATATTATAATTTTTTATAGTTTAATTTCTGTATAATGTATTTTTTGTATTTTGTTTTTTTTTTTATAATGTTTAATAAAAAATAAGTATACCTAATGCTATGTACGTACATAATGCACGCCTTTGTCACACCATTTTCAGTGTTTGTAAATGGACAACAATTGGTAAAACCCATAAATTGACCCAAACCCGGGCAGTACTACCTGCACTTGATGAAAAGAAAAAAAAATTCCCGCAAGAAAAGTAATCGTGAAAAATAAATTGAAATACTCTCTGAATTTGACGTTTTAGGGTCTCTAAATCACAAAAACATGTTTTCCAGCTCTGTCTATTGGCTGGAAAACTTAAAAACTACTTGACCGGAAATGACGAAATTTTGTATGTGAATTAGGCGTTAATTTTGCTCAAAACCGGGAATATATTCGGTTTGCTATATTAATCGAAATTATCATAAAAACTTGAAATATTTAAAACCCATCGCTACCTTGACATTGACATTTTTTTATTTAACGACACGGTATAGATTAAATAAGCCATACTTATAACACGCATGAACGGCTTCGGTGGTTAACAAGGCAGTCACTGAGAATTCTATAACCAGAGAATGTTGGTTTTCTGAGCAAAAAATATATTTTTTTCTACTCCCACATGGAAATTTGCTGTTTCCTTTACACTAAAGTGATAAGAAAAGTAGGCTATTCCAATTAACTGTGCGGGAATATATCATATCCATCCTAGATAGGTAATGAAACTGACCAATCACAGTAGTCAAGAATCCAAATTACCATGTTGTTTTTAAAAATACTGACCAGTCACAGTATATTATTTTTACTGAGGCTCCGCCTTCTTTTTCAAGACATTAAATTATATAATTTAAATGCATATGGTACAATTTGTTATTAATTTGTTCAATATAATAAAATCTAGACGCATTTATAATAGATTTATCAATAATGCAACCTGCTGAATGTGCATAGAAAATTAATTTCATGTAGCATCATTTATCAGTTGGTTTTCCGATAATTAACTAAACGCTTCGATAGTCCAGACGTTAGAGCGTTGGACTATAGAACCAATGGTCGTGAGTTCGAGCCCGGCAACCTACAAACTTTTTTTTACATTTTTTAGTATAAGGTCGTAGAAAAAATATACTGTTCAACTCAAGTAGATTGTCCATATTGCGTCGTGCTCAATTTACTTCCTCGTGCGATATGGACATCATATCCACTCTTGTTGTACAAACTACTATTCTGGGCTTTTTCTCTTTTAGAGCACTCGCCTTCGCTTACTATATTTTTGAATAATGGATAACCACTTTATACACACTTCTAATGTACTATATGTAACTATTAAAAGCAACATAATTTACAAATTGTTCAACTTTAGACATTCTTGAGATAGGTCAGTTATCGGGATTTCCAGTTTGTTAATAATAATTTTACCAGATATCAATAATTTTTGATATGTGGGAATTCCTTACTAGCATCCGATCAATATTTTTAAATTCCTTTTCAAGGCTAGCAGCTCTATGTTAAATTATATCTAAATATATTAAATTAGACCAAAAACATTTGTTTTTCTTTACCTGAATCTTGGCCACATTTATTAAGGGATTTTTAAAAACTTTTAAAATTTGGACTCTATCAGAGCAAATAGTTTCCGCAAATGTCACTGATAATTTGAAATCATAATCCAAACTTTACTAGGAGCGCCAGTAATAGTTATTTACGATATAAGTGTTGTAAAGATTTATATTACAACACGAGATGTTAAAGTTGTCAAACGAGGCGTCAGCCGAGTTTAATAGAACATCGAGTGTAGTAATATGAATTTACAACAAGAATATTGTACAAAATTTTATCTACTTTCATTTATGAATAAAGATATTTGGCAAAAGGCATTTTTAAAAATAAAAATGCACCTGCTATTAAGTTTACTAATCAAGTTTTTTATGTTACCTTTCGCATAGTTACTGTTTCGCATGGTTACTGTAGAAACTTTTTTAAACAAATTTAAAAATATAAAAAGCGTTTTTCAAAATGAGCGATTCTAATGGAAGTTTACCCTCTGATATAGAAGCAGCGGCAAACGAAGCGATCTCAAGTTTAGTTCCGACAAAATCCACGGCGCGGTATGAGTTGGAGTATCAGAAGTTTGAAGATTGGTGAAAATCCTTTTGGGTTATTTTTCCGTAAAGCAACTCTCCCAGAAACCATCTACACTATGGACTCACTACTCAATGTTGAGAACTATGATTTCAGTCAAGATAAATCAAGATATAAGCAGATTTTCTCAACTATTCGCATTTTTGAAAAGAAGTTCAGAAGGTTACAAGGCCAAAAAGTCCAAAGTTTTCACAAAGGAAGACGTATGTAAGTTTCTTAGTACTGCAGATGATGAAACATATTTACTTATGAAGATTGTTATGATAATCGGCATTTTTGGGGCTTGTCGGCGCGAAGAACTAGCTAAATTAATGTTGCATCATATTGAACACAATGATTTGTATATAAAAATTGTGATTTCATTCTCGAAAACCAAAATTATGCGAGAATTTGTTATATCAGAAGAAAATGTGACAGGTGTCAACTGTTTAAGTATTTTTCGAAAGTATGCTAAACTTTGTCCTCTTAATGCAACTCACAGGCGGTATTTTGTATTCTATGGAAAAGGAAAATACACCTCCCAGCCTGTCGGAATTAATAGTTTTGGAAGTATACCAAAAAAGATTGCAACAAAACTTCAATTGAATAATCCCGAAGGATACAGTGGACATGGTTTTAGGAGGTCCTCAGCCATCATTCTAGTTGATGGTGGTGCAGATATGCAGATGTTAAAGCGTCATGGGGGCTGGAAATCCTCTTCTACGACAGAATGCTACGTTGAGAATTTATTAGAAAACAGGAAACAAATAGCAAAGAAGATCATGGGGTCAGACACGGATTTAATGATTGGAAATTCGAACGTAAAGGGCTTCATCACATCCACTTCTAGTATACAAATTTCTAACTGCAAAAAGTGTATTATTAATGTTTATAATAAACCTTAAGTGTTAACTTAAACAGAGGTCTTATACAGGGAGTTGGATGTTAGGCAATTAACCAAAATAAAATATATACAAATATATTATTTTTTGAGGATATTCACGACTATTGTACAAAATCACAAAAAACATTTATCAAGAAAATGTTAGAACAAACAAGGGTTTATTTAACCCTATAAACCAGGCGGCTAATGTATATAATAAACTACCGGAAAATATTAAAACTACAAACACAGTTACAAAGTTTAAAAAATTGTTGACTAGATATTTAAAATAGTAGAAGTTAGATATATTAATTATTATATAATTATGTTATGTAAATTGTTAAAACTAGAGTTTATTTACTGTTGTTAAAAATTTTATTATCCTTGTGACCAGTGCCTAGAACACTGTTTAAAGGATTTAGTCCTAAGAATTATTGTTAAATTTTTTAAAAATAATTAAATTGTTTCAAAAAAAAAATAATAATGGAAATTAATTTTATAATTGTTAATAATAAATCATTCTTCTAAAAAGTGTGGTTTTATTTAACAGCAAAATTTTAATAAACCCGTTTTTTCCATTACAGCACTAGTGCTGTAAAGGCATCTATTACAGCACTAGTGCTGTAATAGATGCCATTACAAAACGATTTACAGAACTGTAAAATTCATATTACTAAATGAAAGTAGATAAGTATAGTTAACAAATGCAGTTTTTACCTATTTAAAGTATGTTTATAATTCTATTTGGTAATAATTGTTATTTTGGTGTTATTGTCAGTAACAGTGATAATACCGAGGATAATACTAAGTTTGCTTTAAACCCAGATAACGATGTAAATAAGTAAAAATCGAGTTAAAAATAAATAAAGTGCAAAAACTACCAGTATGATATACCGTAATTCGGGGTGAATAGGTTCAATGAAATGAATAAGATCAAATGTGCATTGCCTGGCTTAAAAAATTATAGATAAATAGCTTTGTTCGTACAGCAATCACGGGCTAGTCAGCGCGCTTCCGATTCGTTTAAAACAATTTGAAAACTGTTTCTAATTGAGCTATATGATTAGTGCTAACCTATTTGAGATTGTTGTGTGAACAGAGTTAATATCTGACCACTACTGGATCAAATTGTCGTGCGTATTTAGTTGGTCACATAAGGTTTACAGTGATTTTTTTTGTATTGTTAAAATTTGCGAACTTCTTTTTATTTATAAATAAACCTTATTAAGGGTTAGGTCCAGTGGCACATTCGCCATTTCATTTTTAGTAGAAAGAATTAGTGAAAGCGAAAAACGAACTTTGTGAAATTTGTCGTCCATATTTCTTTTTTTGCTTCTATTCCTTACTTTGGTGTTCTCATACCCCTACGCCCTACACTCCGTTTCAATAGAATTTATCTAATAAACTTAGCTGTGAGGTGAATGATCATATCGCCATATAAGAAAAATACAGTTTGTCCAGGGATCGGATTTAGAAGAGGACAAATGGACCAAAAAGAGAAAGATATGAGAAAAAGTTTTTATGCTGTAAAATAAAAGAGATTCATGTTATGATAAATTTAATTTTTGATACAGAGAGCATATTGAAACGCGAGAAAACATTATTTTGCGTAAGACTAAACATACCTGGTAAATCATTTTCTACCAAAAAAAAATCCTTAGCCGAATAGGGTTTTTTTTGAATAATTTTAATATCTGTATTGTATTACTGCTTAGTTTATATCATATTCTTTTAAGTTTAATTTTTTAATTTAATAAAGACATTGTCAGACGCTCGGTAAGACGTATCCATAGGTGTCATTATTGTGGATATATAGGAACTAGTCGAGGAACTAGTACTCTGGACATGTAGGCAAGAGAAAATATCTAATAATATCTAAAAGTAATACGATAAGTACTTTTAATACATTTTAGGCCTGTTATATCCATCTCCTGGTAACTTTACCAGTACCACTCGCTTTACCAGCAAGGTAATTGCCAAAGAAACCATTGTTGAGACAATTGTTTCCATATGACTTAACAATGATTACCTTACTGGTAAAGTTACCAGGAGATGGATATACCGGGCCTCAGTGATATACATCTTTTTAGTATATCAACAGAGCAGTTAATAATAAGTAAGGCTGTATTTAATGAAATCTTGCTTGTACTTTGGCTTGGGGTTTAATTATTATATATAATATAATATTTGTTCTTTTGGTAGAAAATATAAATTACGTTTACTCTAATTAACGTTTTCGTATTTTTTATGCTACCTGTAAGTATAGATACAATTTAAATTTTTCATAATGTGAATTTCAATTAATTTACAAGCAAAAACTTTTTAAAATAATGTCTTATTTCATGTCTTTCACTTTTTGGTACATTTGTTCTCTTCTAAACCCGAGCAAACCCTATCAGCGGAAACACTGTATATATAATATGCTTTATGGTGAACTAGGAGAATTTAAAATAGTAGTACTCGGTAAGAACCATATTTTAGTCAAGCGTTGAATTTTTTAAATCTCTTTAAATATAATATGTAAGTAACTCTCATATTTAAAAATTGATCCTATTCCCCCCAAATTACGGTAAATAACTATCTGCTACGCTAGCCATAACAAAATGGAAAACAAAAACCAATAATAAGTGATGAGATGATTATGATGATGCTTGAATTAAAGTGTATTATTTGCTCAAAAATCTATTGAAATAAAACCAAAAAGCATGCTGGTAAATTCTAATTATCAAACTGATTTAAACAAAACTCGTCAAACTAATTACACACCTATTTCGTTTTCATCCATGACTATTTATAATTTTTCAATAGTCTATGACGATGATGTAGTCGTTTCTATCGTTACCGCAAAACGGGTCCTTGATATAGAATAGGAACGCACTAAAAGACAGTTCTGCACAATGACATTTAGATATGTTATTTCGATGATGATATATTGATACAGAGATGATTATGTTATCACATGGATGACGGGATATTTTTGGCTCACCTTACAAAACGACATGCTTATATCCAAATTATATTCTTAAAAACTTTTCGAGGTCACTAATGTTGTAACCTTCCGCACAAGTGACACAACAACAATATATTGAATTATTGCAACGATACAAAGTTGCAGGCGAGCGGTTAATAGTTAGTTGTGTACTTAATCAGAGTTTTCCTGCTAGAAAACCGAGAAAAGATGCAAAAATTGTAGAAAATAGTTCGCGCACAGTGCTTGCCACCGACTGACCGCAGGATGTAATATAATTATAGCAGGATTTATTTTAGGAACAAAATATAAACTGCAAGCAATAGCCGTTGATTCTCGGAATCGGTCCGTGAGCGGATATTTCGAGGTTGCGCGAAGCAGCAGTGCGAGCGGACCTGCTGCCAATTCCTGCGACGGGTTTGTTGATACTGACGTTTAACGGCTCGAAAAGTTAGTTTTTGATTCTTGCGTCGTTGTTGTCACGTTCATATAGATGGCGTTTTAAGACATGATGGATTGGTAAATTAAACATGGGTTTATGTATAAGCGGAAAAAAAAGAAGCGAGAGATTTAAGCGCGCAAGAATTTGAATGAATTAATAATTCGAGAAGAATTTCCAATGTTAAAAACCAGTGCGCACCACTTTTTTTATGACAATAAAGATTGTTTAAAATATTGTTTCCGGAGTTTCCGACTTTATTAGTTTTTTCGATTCGTTGGATGGACTCTTTTTTTAATAATATCTTAAATGTATGCATTATTTTAATACTGTGGTTTAAGGCTGCGTTTTGTGGTAACTCTTTTTCTTATCAGCTCGTTTTATAACGCTATCATTGCCCTTAAATGATCTGGTCGGTAAATTTAACAGGAAAGTAAAATAACTCGGTCCTAATGCCATAAATCTGATTATTTAAAGGGGACTCTACACGATCATTCAGACTGACAACTTTGATAAGGGAATGACAGTAATACTGATCGTGTAAGGGCAAATTTCAAGAATGATGGTCAGACGAATATGATTGTTGTCATTCAGAACTGTCAGTCTAAATAGTCGTATAGGATCTCCATGACGTAATTACATTAGAAATGCCATTATTAATGATCATGTAAGGTACGATTTTATTGAAGCAAGACTAACGCGAGAATGACGAAAATTGGTAACATTTAGAGGGCTGTCAGTCTGAATGACCGTGTAGGGTCCCCTTAACAACAAGGTGTACAAAAATATACTGGGGATTAAAAATATAAAAGGTCTCCTTTGAAACTACATAACTTTTTTAAAAATCGAGGTACAGAGATGCGCTTTAGAAAGAAAGTAATTAGTGATATTTACAATTACAACAAAATTTGTTTAATTATTTACACAAGAATTTCATTTAAACAAAAAATTGTTATGAAAATGTACCCATAAAACGCACTTGCCCCAGGTAGGTACTGGGGTAAGTGGGTCAACTTATAAGTCGCGTTTGAGTAATGTTATATTTAACTGGAGCAACAGGCTTTTTTCAGATTTAAAAAATTCCTAAAAATAAAGAAGTTAATATGTTAGAGATTTCTTCTTCTATAACTTTTTTTAAAACTACTTAATAGGGTTTTTAAGTTTTTATTTACTTTATAGTTTTTGCAGATTACGCACAATCTCACTTTTCAACTTCTTAAAACTTTTCACTTTGAATTTTATTAATATAAAAAATTTAAATGGGACAAATGGAAACTAATCCCCACTTACTACCCCACTAACAACAAAAGCGGGGCAAGTGGGAACTATGAACCTAAAATTGAAAACCTGCAAAATTGAAATGTTAAAAAAATACAAGAGATAACGTTAGTGATTAGAACTTTGAGGATGTAAAAACTTTGAACCTAAGTTTTTAATTAGTAGGTATAGATAAAAAAACTTTAAAGATTTTTGCCGGAGCTTGTAACTATAGACGAAGTTTAGAAACATTTGACATAAGCTGTGTTACTTTAAAAACAATATTAAAATTTTTTTAACAATATATTGGGGTCTATAAGAGTCCAAAACACCATTTTATTGTAGTTTCAGTTTTTAAAAGTATTTTTTTTTACAATTATTACAAAAAAACCCACTTGCCCCAGATCCCCACTTACCCCCACTTCACTTTATGTCAAAAATTATGCTTTTGACCGAAAACGATTTTTGTCTTTCATATTCATAACGTGCCTTAGATTAGTTATGATTTAGCAATTGTCTTTATATACAAATATGAAATAACTTAAACAATATTTTAGTAAGTACTATTAAGGTATTTGTTTTTTTACAAAAAAGGAGTTATACCTCTTTTCAGGTACTAGTAAAAGAAAATAGTTGTAGTAGTAATAAGCTATGTGTAAGCATTAATAAGTAGAAGTGAGTAGTTACCTATATAAGTAATACATTCTGTCCTCGAGTATAACAATTAGCTTCTCTAATTTTATTCGTCTTCGTCATTAGTTCCTTAACTCCTATAGAAGTCATGAAATGTGAATATACATATCATATCTCTATTTGCACAAAGTATACCTCTTGTTAATTTTTTTATAAGTCGACCTATATCTTTATACACAAAATTCAGGTACGTATATATATATATATATATACAGGGTGTCCGGTAACTTATGGGCCATAGAGCAACTGGAGATAGTAGATATAAAAATATATCTTTTGAGCCAAATTTGCCCAAGTAAAATGTTAGAGGTTAAAGAGATACAGGGTGTTGAAAGTGAAAATTAATTTTCGAAAAATGATGATAATTTTGAAACGGTTTAAGATATTGAATTTAAAATCGGTATAACTAGGTTTTCGAGAGTGAGAAATTCGAATTTGGTGTTAATTTCAAGATACTCCCTAGAGGGCGCTTGCTACGTGCTTCATGTTGAACTAATTCATCCATAATTTTTTTAACCATGCAGTTACTAGTATTTGTACTTTAAACTATAAAAGAACCTACCTATTTACGTAAAAAAGGTACTCTTGGTCGATCTCGATATCTCAAGCCGTTACCCAGATTCTAGGACTTGATGATAAAAAGGCAGAAAATATTTGGTGCGGCATTATCGACAATTTCTTGATCGGCCCATATCAGCTTCCGCAGAGACTTAATGGAGAACAATATTTGCAGTTTTTAGAAAACGATTTACTTTACCTTCTGGATGATATAGGTACCTCTGAACATAAGACACAATATGTGGTACATGCAAGATGGTGCCCCAGCACACTTTGCAGTTCCTGTTCGAAATCATTTAAATCAGCGTTTTCCACATCGGTGGATTGGTCGCGGTAGCGAATTTCCTTGGCCACCGCGTAGCCCAGATATTAACCCATTAGATTTTTATCTGTGGGGTCACATGAAGGATTTGGTATATGGTGATGAATCGAATACACGGGAAGAACTTGAACAAAAAATTCAAGAAGCCGCCATTGTTATAGGAGATAATCAAAATATCTTTCTGAATGTGAGACGTTATTTGTTAAAAAGTTTAAGAAAATGTATTGAAGTAAACGGTGGACACTTTCAACATTTACTAAAGTGAATTAAAACAAATTCTTAATAGTTACCAATATTTTCATTTTGTTTTTTTTTCTGCCTTTTTATCAAGTCCTAGAATCTGGGTAACGGCTTGAGATATCGAGATCAACCAAGAGTATCTTTTTTACGTAAAAAGGTAGGTTCTTTTATAGTTTAAAGTATAAATACTAGTAACTGCACGGTTAAAAAAAATATGGATGAATTAGTTCAACATGAAGCACGTAGCAAGCGCCCTCTAGGGAGTATCTTGAAATTAACACCAAATTCGAATTTCTCACTATCGAAAACCTAGTTATACCGATTTTGAATTCGATATCTTAAACCGTTTCAAAATTATCATCATTTTTCGAAAATTAATTTTCACTTTCAACACCCTGTATCTCTTTAACCTCTAACATTTTACTTGGGCAAATTTGGCTTAAAAGACATATTATTATATCTACTATCTTCAGTTGCTCTATGGCCCATAAGTTACCGGACACCCTGTATATCCCTTTTCATTTAAAAATTCAACACTCATTCAACTATATCATTTTACACATACTGATTACCGAAAATTTGATCATTTAAGTTATATCCCTTAGGTAAATGTCACGTTTGTGCTTGGCCTTGTCCACATAACTCATTTAACGCATGTTTCGATTTATACCTCTTTTCACATAGACCCCGCCAATGCACGTGCATCCAGCCAGTAATTAGATGAACTATAGTATTGACAATCACAATATTGAGACACATTATTTAAAAGAAGAATCCTTTGCATTTTTTTAAGATGTCAATAATATATAATATAGAAAATTCTGTTGTTCTGGCGTTATATTATTGTTCCATCTGTTAGTTTGTTTAGTTCAAATATTATTCCATTGTGTTCAACCAGGGGGAATGTATAGATTTAGTAATATGATTATCATTATTATTTAATAAATATGTCTAAGATATTAGCGAGTGCAAGAGAGGCACGTGGGAGAGGCACTCAAAAAAGTTCTTTACTGCAGTGCTTTTTATTTCTTCTGCATTGAGATTTTAAAAATCTGGTCATATTACCTATATGATAAGTGATTTTGCATAAAAACGTTTTTTTTAAGTTGTAGCATAGCCTACACGTAAAAAACCTTATCCATCCTTAACCTATAGCTAGCTAGTGTTAGCTAGTATAAGCTAATACTTTAACATTTAATACAAGTGTTATTGAATGGGTGTAAAAAGAATCACTATATGGATCAAGAACTTAGAAGGTATTGACTTTAAAGAACTATCGTTCTTATTTTGAAATGTTTGTATGTAGATTAAAATAAAAAATTTTAAGATTAATGTTTTATATTATTAAATTTCTTCTAAATAAAAGAATATATTGGACTAATAGTAGTAAAATTTGGCTTAATCCATGTTTTTATTTTAATAAAGTTTGATTCATTTTGATTAAAACGTTTTAACTTCAAAAAAGAATAATTAATTTGCTTTAAGTATCCTCTCTTCCGAATATAAATGGCCGTCTTTAATCTGGTATTTGGTATTCTTGGAAAATGCGTCAAACCGGTCACGTGTAAACTTTTAGTCGCCGCGACAGACGAGTTCTGCGTTCCTGCATTTCGACAACCATAACGGGCAGGTGGGAGATTTCTATGTAGCATATGGAGGAATGCAGGAATGACAGAATGGGGACCAGAGTCGCTCATCGCTTAGTTGTAGTTGTAGAAGTACAAATATTTCTAAAAATAGTTTTTATTAACTGTTGTTTTCAGTAAAGATAATGATAGCAATCCCGCTCATTCAGGACTGTCAGTAATATGGTCAGTCCAACTGATAGTGTAGGGTCTGCAACACAGTTTTGAGAAAAAATAGAGTAAACAATTTAAAAAAATAAAATAAATAAATAAAAAGAAATAAAGAGGCAACCTCCAAACTAATTCAATAAAAATTACCCGGTTGTCTATTCAATTTTCAGTTTAAAAAATGGATGGTCAAACCCATCAGTTTTTAGGGACCCGAAGGCTAAATATTTTGCAGCCTTCTAAAATGATCACAACGTCCTTTCTCTCGGCCTTCAACCTAAATCAAACAGGTGTCACAAAAAATAGTTTTAAATAAAATATGCCTATATGCCGTTTACTGTAAGAGGACAGTGATTGTTTTAAATTAAAGACCCATTTTCATTCTTGATTTTTGTGAAAACTCGAGTCAAGTTTAAGTACCTCTGAAATTATTGTTACTAGTTCATCGGTCTAAGTTTATCTTTTTTTTCAGCCGATTATGATTCATAGCATCTTGAACTATATACATATATTCGAATATATCTTAAGATGGAAAGTTCTTTTGTATGAACACGTAATTTGAATTTCAGAATAAAGTATTTCCTCGAGCCGGATTCGAACCGACAATCTCCGTATATCCAATACAGAGCGCTAACCAATTGCGCCATCAAGGAAGTAGGTTCACACGGCTAACACTTTCGTCCGAAATCAAATTTTTACTGAAATACGTAGAGTGATAAATACTTGTAAATCATTTTTTACCCTTCTAAACAGCAACATTACCGTTTCGATAGGGATTAATCAGCCGCCTGACAAGCATGCATCTAGTTGCCGAAACGGTAATGTTGCTGTTTAGAAGGGTAAAAATAATTTACAAGTATCTATCACTCTACGCATATATTCGAAAGAACCACTGAACTCTTAACGTGAATGACGTATAGTGTCCAAACTAATATACAATGTCAATAAACTGATCGATTTTGGTTGTCATTAGCAGTGGTCTGTCTCGCTTCCATTAGTTTAGCACTCACCGAAGCATAAACGCTCTTATAGTGTTCGGATGCTAACCGTACATTCCTGGGGCGGATTCTCTCTCAAAAAAAAAAAAATAGGTAAGTGCACAATAACAATTATTGAAAAGGTTAATCTTGTATGCTATAACTATAAATACGCTCAACCCAACCATGGGCACCGGGATCAAAAAAATTTCTATTCCCACATGAAAATTAGCTGTTTCCTCTCTACACTAAATTGATTGGAAAAGTGGGCTATTTCGGTTAACTAAACGGATATGTTTTCATATCGTTAGGATATAAAACGGACCAATCACAGTGGTGAATTACAAAGAAACCAAATTTACATGTTGTAGTCGTTTTATGACACTTGACAGATAAGTTAGGTTAAGAATATACTTTAAAAATATGCATATCTGTCAGATAAAATTTGTTCTCATTTTTTTTAATCAAAACATTTATCCAAGAGTATATGCATACACAATTTCTTCCTTAAGAGTGCACGAAATGGTGCAAAAATTGAAGGTATAATACCATATCTAATACCAAAATATATTTCTATCGTACTAAAGATTTGAGTACAGATGCACTACTTTCTTATTTAAAAAATCTCCAGTTTTTCACTAATTTCTAGACGATTACGATGCATAAAATGGACTATATAGCTACAAAATTAACGTTTTTACTAACCTTTGTTGGTTTTTTTGCCATGCAAATATTTGTCCACCGCGAAATTTTCTGATATATTTTGGACGAGAATCCAACCCCAATCGACCTTAAAACTTTATTATAAGCAACAGATAAAGAAAAATAACTGGTAAATCTTCCTTAAATAGTGAAAAATTAAGTTGAGTACATAAAAACTGATAAAACAGACCAAATTATAACATTTTTAGAAAAAAATTAGTTCCAACTAATGGTTTTAAAGGTTAGGTATGTTTTTCCTTTTGATTTGCACAGAAAACAAAAGGGTTTATTAGGGTTTATTACGCAAGCAGGCATGGTTTAAATTTTTTTTTATGGAATTTTGAAACTGCAGGATTAAAAAGTCTAAAAAGACCTTTAAAATGAGATAGTAAAGAAAGGATTTTACTTATCATTTACACATATAAAATAAGAGTTTTATTATCTTCAAGACGATGATTCGCCAAAAATAGGTTATTTTTTTCATATTTTTCCGAATTGCTATTTTGAAACGGCAAATTTTGGGGTATTAAAATTGCAGTGTAGGATGAGGTCTTGACCCTCCATTCCATTTAAATATACTTTCCAATATGACAGATCTCCGCCTTCTTGAATAACAAAACAATAATTTTTTAGTGTCTGTTTAAAGGTTGGAGACAATGACGTTTCTTGAACGGCAGTAGAGTTTTGGACTTGCATTGTCTTTATTTGTTTAGAATCACTACGTTTTAACTGGTAAGCATCTCCAGTCGTCTTCAGGTGAATACTGAATAAGTACGGTAACTACAGCTCTATTTATACTAGGCAGGTGCTGTGACGCATGATTAGTGGGTGGGGTCATGCGTGTTGCTAGGTGATGACGCATAACTGGATGAGTCATGCTTGATGAGTCATGCTCGATGACGTCATGCGTCTAACTCTTGGGTGGTCTTATTCTAAGATTACATTTACTTAGCAAGGGTTTCCAGACGTTTCTCATATCTAATGAAGGCTTACTAAAGCAACCTGGATTTTGGTGTATGGTCGCAGCTTCCTTAAACTTCCTCTTCCTCCAGTGCGGTTCTTATTGCAGAATTTCCGCTTTTGTCCACATGATATGATGGCCGTGCGTCCAGGCGTGGTCAGCTGCACCTGATTTTTCGGTCTCTCCTTTTTGGGTGTTATTTCTATGTTCTTTAATCCTTACTTCTAGTGGTCTTAGTGTCTCACCAATGTAAGATTGGCCGCATTCGCAGGGAATCTGGTAGACACAATTTTTCTTGTCTTTCTGGCTTGCTGGTTTCGTCTTCGTTAAGAGCTAGAGACACTTTAAGAAGCCACCTAACGAAGACGAAACCAGCAAGCCAGAAAGACAAGAAAAATTGTGTCTACCAGATTCCCTGCGAATGCGGCCAATCTTACATTGGTGAGACACTAAGACCACTAGAAGTAAGGATTAAAGAACATAGAAATAACACCCAAAAAGGAGAGACCGAAAAATCAGGTGCAGCTGACCACGCCTGGACGCACGGCCATCATATCATGTGGACAAAAGCGGAAATTCTGCAAAAAGAACCGCACTGGAGGAAGAGGAAGTTTAAGGAAGCTGCGACCATCCACCAAAACCCAGGTTGCTTTAGTAAGCCTTCATTAGATATGAGAAACGTCTGGAAACCCTTGTTAAGTAAATGTAATCTTAGAATAAGACCACCCAAGTGTTAGACGCATGACGTCATCGAGCATGACGTCATCGAGCATGACTCATCAAGCATGACTCATCCAGTTATGCCTCATCACCTAGCAACACGCATGACTCCACCCACTAGTCATGCGTCACAGCACCTGCCTAGTATAAATAGAGCTGTAGTTACCGTACTTATTCAGTATTCACCTGAAGACGACTGGAGATGCTTACCAGTTGAAACGTAGTGATTCTAAACAAATAAAGACAATGCAAGTCCAAAACTCTACTGCCGTTCAATAATTTTTTATTCAAAAGTAAGTAGGTATTTTACGTATTATTTAGGTATTTTGACAAGGATTAGTTAGTTTTCTCGTTTTGTTTATATAGTTTATGTTTTAAGATTAGATTTTAGTAGTTGAAATGTAAAAAAGACTATTTTAATTTTCTACGAATAAAACTAAGAGGTCAGATCTATTGATAGTGCATTTTCAGTAGGTAGTTCCCCTGTGCTTTGTTACTTTAAAACTTAATTCAGTTGATTTTAGGTGTTTTTACAGGTTCTTCTTATAAAATAGGTTATCAAGACAGCAATTAGGAAATAACTCAACCATTGTAAAATATTTTTGCACTTATGTAACTGGATATTTTGAAAAATTATTGTTGCTACTGGTATGGAACATGGTACAAACTCCGAGAAAACGCTTGTCAACCGACCTCCTGGTACTGTTTTCTAATAGGTGGTGCTTTGCATTTTACAAGAGTTTAAATGAGAAATGATTTAGAAAACAATTTCTGATAACGTATTGTAATTAAAATTATTAATTAATTAAAAAAATTGCTTTAATAAAAACACAGTAACTATAATATAATTGCCCACCGGTAAAATTTACTAAAAAATAATTAATTAATGGCTTAAAATAGACAAAATAACTAATTTCCGTTAAACTACTGAGAAAATTGCTAATAAGTTAACACATGCTCATATGGAAAAACGATTATTTCGACGTCATTTAGCTGTTGTCAACCAGGTCGTGAAGTTAGCAGCCACAGGTCTACTGTAGAGTAGGCTGTGACGGCAAAACTATTCATTTTTGTTATTATAATAACCTTTCCTAGTCTTATAAATTTTTCTTTTTAAAGTTTTCTTATGGAAAATTAAACCTTTCTGGCCCGCGACTGTACGTTTTTTATTCGACCGAATCCGTCCCTGGACGTACGGTTCTAATCCGATCTTCACTTATTATATTTCTGGTTTTATAAATTTCTTGCACGATTGTACGGATCATCATCATTATCGTTAGTGGAAATACCGATAGACGCGTGGATCCCCACTTACGGTGAAAAACCTCCACGCTGACCCGACCTGTTGCCTGCAGAATTGCAGACCACTACTTGAAAAATTTGAACAAAGGGGGTCAAAGTTGCTTTCTTCATATTAATAAATATGAAGTTAAAACAATAACAACTAAGCAGTGAGAACAAATTTATTTAAAATCCATGATTGACCGGCCAGGGAGGGGGGGGGGGGGGGGCAAAAAGATTTCGTCCGTCCTGGAAAAGATTTCGCCCTCCAAATGGAAAATTAAAAATAATAATCCATTTTGAAATTTAATGTAAATATGGATAGTTTTTGATCGATTTTGATATAATTTTCAAAAAAATTGAATGAAAGGCGCAACAAAAAATTACAACTGTTTTAAAAAATGTTTCTATGTGTAAGTGTTTTTAAAACGATGTTAGTTTATTTTGCATATTACGATCATAATACACATATCTTTATTTTGTACGGTTATTTTTATCTTGCATCAGTATTTATGTTTTCATTGTTTAAGAAACGAAAACTTCTATCTCTTCTGTGCGTACCTTTATCTTTATTTTGTATTTGTTTACAGTGCCGTAACGAATTTGGGCGTGGCCCCAAAAATGTTTAGCGCTTTTCTTTTTTTTACTAATAAATTTATTTTAAATATATTCGCCCTTCCAGCAATTGTTTACCCTTCCTAACGTTCTAGTCTGACTACGGCCATGTCTGGCCGGTAAATTTTCAATTTATTTTTCGGTTTTTTGAAGATTATTTCGTGTATCAAGGTTGTCAAAAAACAAGTTATGGCAATTCCCTTTATATTATATAATATATAAATGGATACCCCTATTTTAAAATTTAATTTTGAAACTCGATATTTGTATTATTAAAGGATGGATTATTATTATTATTATTATTATTATTATTATTATTATTATTATTATTATTATTATTATTATTATTATTATTATTTTTATTATTATCACTTTTACTATTACTATGGTTTTACATAATTTAATTCCCATTATAAATTATTCCAAGTAGAACATAAAAAATATGATATAATTCGGTTTGATTTTTGCAGGGAAATTTGTACATTATAGCACACATAATTTTTTAAGATTAGATGCTAAACTAATACGAATTTAAATAAACATACATATAATAGGTAGGAAAAACCAGATTTGGTGTTATATGAATATGCGTATATTTATATTTTTACCGTTATTTATGGTCCCTCGCCACATCCGAAGGTTGTTGTAAGAAAACGGAAACCCATGAGATTTCTGACGACGAAAAACGTTGAGTTTGCAAAGTGGACCACACAGTTTCTTTTCTAAAGGGTGGACGTATTTTTCTTTCTATTACTTGTGACTTATAAATGCCGGGTGGTGCATTGTGGCTGGAAACATAGGAAATCCCATACAAGTCTTAGACTGTTCAAATATTTGCTCCCCTGTTGACTTTAGAGCTGGGTTCTAAGGAGACTTTTTTAGGGTCTCTGTGTAGTGAATGCACCAGAGTTCGCCCATAAAAGGTATTATTTAGATATTCGCGTACCACAAGCGAATTGTGGGCAGGGAACCATCCATTTGGAACCAAATCTCCTGATTTTCAGTAGTGACGTTCTCCAGTGAGGGTCCAATTTAATTTTGAAGAAGATCTAAATATGTTGAACCCGTAAGGTTTCCGTCAATAAAAAATGGTCCAATGATGAGATATCCAAAAATGCCTGCCCAAACATTTACTTTCTGAGGGTATTGGGCTCGAGTGCATGCAAGACGATGTTTATTTTGTAGGCCCCAGTACCAATAATTTTGTATATTCGACTTATTGTTTAATGTAAACGAGCATTCTTTTGAGACGCAAATATTTTGTAAAAAATATATGTTGTTGTTAGCTCGCGCCATCATTTCAAAACAAAAAAGTGATTCCCGCTTTTCATCGCATAATACCATTTTATCATAGTAACTTTTTCTGCTAATGTGTAACTAATGATAATGATGTAAAAACTTATAACTGGTAAAAAATTTAATACTTTCAAAATACATTTGACAAATAAAATCAATGCTGGTGTCAGTCAATGAAGGCGGAAACACCTCTTCCCTACTTGCCATAACCCAAAATGTATTAGTTTTTCTGGAATATATTTATTTGGAAATACCTCTGTCTAATATTTGATCGGCCTAATATCGAAATCGTTGCTTGACCAGTCGACCAACATGTCGTCTGACGGACGCGAAGTTTACGCTTGTTTGTCCTACTTCTCGCGTAGTCAACAAACTACGTGGTATCATAACGTTGTTAACTCCATCCATATGTTTTGTGCAAGTTGTTTGACTGTACGAATAATCCCTTTCCGCAGCATTTTCTGCTAAATCATCACCTAGCAAACCTGCACGTTCATTGGTAGTAGTAGTGACAAGATTTATTTAGCACATGGCTACTAATACATTTAAATAATCATTTAATTTTTTTTAATACGATTTTAAATGACCTTTGGAAACGTTCTTATTTATCTTGTTGTAATAATAAATATTTTTTTAAACCCTGTCTGAATGATTTTAAGCTTTTTTTGTGTTTCAATTGACTTATTTAAATTATTAAATTCAATAAGCCCTTTATAAACTACCGATTTATAAGCAACGTTTTTTAAAAATGTATTGAGAAAAAAATTATTGTTATTTCGCGTTAAATAATTATGATGATCACAATTCAGAACAGTAAACTCTTTTAAATGTGAAGGCAATATACCATTTTGAACTTTGTAAATAAATATCAAAACCAAAATGATATTAAATTTTTTACATTTAACCATTCTAATTTTTGTAACATTATATTAATTTTTGAATATCTATCCATATTAAGTAAAATTCGCATCGCTTTATTTTGTAAAATCTGTTATACCTTCATCAGCGTTAAACAAAATTGTAGAATAATATAAAAAATATGGCAAAATTAAAGTATTAAGTTAATTACTATACCTAAATATTTAAATAAGTTTACTATTTCCAATCTGTCTCCATCAATTAAAATATTTAAATTGGTTAAATTCAAATTTAAACCCATAACCATACATTTTGTTTTGGAAATATTTAATTTTAATTTGTTTACTTTTAACCCATTTGACAATAAAACAAGTTCTGAATTTAAAATTTCCAAAATATTTTTACCACTAATATAAATAAGCGTATCATCTGCGAACATTTGAATTTTAGCCAATTTTAATACTAATGGCATGTCATTAATATATAAAATAAAAAATAAAGGACCCAAAATACCTCCCTGGGGTACTCCTAACGCTCTTTTAAAATCACGAAATACAGCAATAACATATGGCAGCTTCCTTGTCATATGAATAAAAGTGTTCTTTTAATCTGTTATCATACATTCATATACCTATAAGGTGTTGTCTAGAAGAAAACATTCTTGATGATCCGATATGTGGCGGTGTCGAGCCTAATCTACATACAACCAGTAGCGCAACTAGACACCTATATTTGGGGGGGGGGGGGGGCTTAAGTACCGTGTAAAAATTTCATAATCTTACCATACCTCCTGATGATCTCATTAAAAAGAAAGGTGGACCGCGTAATAATCCAGAACCTCCAAAAGTTATAAAAGAGTCACTCTATATAGAAAAGGATGTAAATACACCAATTGGTCTAGGGCCTAGGGGGGTTAATCTCGATTCAAGAGGACTAAGCTCCTCCTAGCCTTTTTCCCTTAGTTACAACAAAATTGTAGCCTTCCCATGAAGTAGTTTTTCCTGAGAGTTTTTCAGATTTACTAGGTAAAAAATTTAATTACCACACTAATATACCCACTCGTTATCATCGTATATATCGATAGGTGACCATCTATTATTAGCAAATATTGACAAATGTGTCAAAGTTATATGCTTTAAAATTGTACCTACACATTTATAAAAAAACCTCATCAAAGCATAAGACAAATAATGTCTTCTACAGAAAAAGAATGCGCCACTCCACGAGGCCACGGAGATGGGGATGGAATCCGTCAAAATGTCTCAGCTAGAAAAAGGGTTCCGATTTCCTCTGCCAGAAAATTTAACGCCAGAGCTCCCCGGGATGAAACTTTGAAATTAAAATTGAAAACCGCCCTTGACGAAATGTGTACGACGAAGAAGCAAAATCAGCTTACTCCGAACAGACATCAGAAGTGTTTGGTGAAGTCGGCATCGGTGGCCGAAATTACACCAACGAAGACAAAGGCTAAAAGAAGGTAATTATAGCATTGTAATAATGGAACAGAGAAATTTCTGAGTAAATATCTATTATACAAAAATATCGCCAACATTGGTGATCTTTTCAGAAATGATAAAGAGACGATGTTTCTAGCTGTGTTCTTTATGAGGGAAGTCAGGCTCTGGTGTACTTTGGGAACAGTATATTTGTCGATTTTTCCTTTAATATATCAAGAATATAAAGTTTTACCTTCTTTTTGCAAATAATTACAAATAAACAAATTTTATTCACTTAAGTTCTTAAATAAACTAAAAAATGTGAACAATTTTATTTGTTATATTATTCTCCTGTGGGGATGATACAACATCACTCAATTTCACAGCTTTCAGCGTATTATAGATGTTAAATATTTTATATTGTGATGCCACAATGTGTTTGGCAAAATTGACTTTTACCTACTACTTTAAAAATGCCATAAATATTTCGACTTATAATTTTTTATAAAAAATACTGGATACCCTGCAAATTCTTTTGGTAAAATTTACTATCCAAAAAGTGTGTACGTTAAATTGAAAAACAAATTGAAAAATCCACTATCTCTACCGTTATCTGAGTGAAAGTAAACTGAAAATGCGATATGGGAGCATTATAGATGATCAATTTTAGCCATTTTTACACCTACCTACTTAAAAATCAATCTTTATTTTGGTTATACCTACATGTATTGATAGGTATGACAGGAGAAAATGGAATAGGTACATGGATTTTTGAATTTTTTCGGCTGCGGCGAGATTGCTTATAGACAAACTACATTTTCTTTAATCAGGAAGGAAATACCTTTCATAAAAATAAAAAATATACAGTGTCTTCCATTGAAAAACAACAACTTTACACTACAGGTTCTTTGTTTTGCGCTACGTTTTTTTTGGCAGTTTTATACTCTACAGTAAAACATAAACAAGATGGCTGCTTTTCATCAAAAATACAGGGAAACTCAAAAATAGGACTCTCTATAGTCCCTATAGTACACTTATCTGTTGAAAATAATGTCTTTTACTGTACACGATTTTTTTTAGAGTAATTTTTTTTTGAGGAGCATGAAAATTGCCTTAAAAAAGTGCTCTTGAAATTATTAGTTTTGCGAGGTTAAAAAAAATCAAGGCCGTATTTAAAAAAAAAATGAGTTAGGGGGTACGCGAAATTTGAATATTTGAAAAATAAAATAATTTTCTTGAAGAGAAAATATATTAAGAAAGTGCTCGGGATTTTTTAAAATAATTAGAATTTTGTCGTAAAAATAATAAAAACAAAAATTGAATCTTTCGTCCATCTCCGGAAGTTAGCGGAATTTTTTTTTCCGAATTATTCAGCATTAAATCATGCAATTTTCTCTCCGTTTAACCAACTCTCTATTTCTTATCAAGATAGCAACGCTCGTGCATTGAATTTGTAACACCCCGTATATCATCACTGACTAAACAACTGAATAAATAACTATTAGAACAAACGGAGTTTATCAAATCTACGTCATCATAATAGCAACTTGACAATATGTCGTGTCAATGTTCTCTAAAATTTGATTATAATACCAAGCAATGACACCACTAATAAGTAAACCAAAATAGAAATTGTTCAATGAAAACTAAATATAAACTATTAAACTAAAACTGTTCAACTCATAAAACTTCCTTCATATGGCAACACCAAAATTTTTCGCAGAAGACGAATGAGTTAAAAAAATACGAACATATTTTAGGTTGACTTTTGTGATTTGTTGCTATTTTTTACAATTAATTCACTTTCATATTGTATAAAAGTATGTCTACCAAAAAATTAAGTGTTATGTTGCAAACTGCTGTTTAAAATATCAATTTCGGTGTTTCCAACAAAATATTCAGATTATTTACAAGGGGGGGTTAAGAGGATTACAAGCCGCAGCTTTCCGATTGATACAATCAGTTCTGACCAGTGAATATTTATCGTGCTTGTTTGGAGATCTTAAAATTGATGAATTTGAGCAGGGTTTTAATGCGCTGAAAAAGTTAATAATAAGAACTAGCAATAGTTTTATTGATGACAAAGAATTATTATAGTCTATTATAGAAAGATGTAGAGTAATAAAATGGGACAGTCCGTCCACTTCAGCTCAATTCAGCCACTCGTGTCAGCCATAGGCGCACGTAAGTTTTCTCCATTAAATTATTTATGATAACTAACCAAAAATTTGAGAGAATTAGGTTAACGGGTATTAAGATAAAATAGTATTGTTTGTAATATTAAAATTTCAAGTAATTGCTTAATTCAGTTGGGAATATTACCACGAGGACATGAATTCGAATGTTTTTGAGGACTATTTACACAGAAGCAACTGTTAGTTATACCAAATTTACACAAACATCGTTTTATAAAATATGCCGTGAAAGATATAGCTGAAAAATATAGTGTAACTGTGTTGCTCACACCGCCATATCATTGCGAACTAAATCCTATAGAATTTATATGGACGCAAGTGAAAGGATAAGACACAACACGACATTCAAAATGAAAAACGGTAAGCTATTGTTTAATTAAGCAATTAAGGAAGTGACACCAGAGAACTGGCGAGAAGCAGTCCATCATGTCATTAAAGAAACGGAGAAAATGGGGGATCTTGACCATCTGATCGATCGGACTGTCGACCCGTTAATTATAATGTCAAGAGGAGATGATAGGTCCTTAGATGACGAAGAATATTATGATTTTCTATACTTTAATTTCTGTACAATGTATTTTTTGTATTTTGTATTTTTTTATAATGTTTAATAAAAAAGTAAGTGTAACTAATAAGTATTATGTACATTAAGCACGTCTTTATGTACACCATTTTCAGTGTTTGTGAATGGATAACAATAGGCAAAACCCATAAATTGACCCAAACCCGGGTAGTACTACCTGCACTTGATGAAAAGAAAGAATTCTGCAATGAAATCAATATAAAATTATGAAAGTGACTTAAATATTCGTTGGGTCAATCTGTAGTCCCTTTGCATACCTAATGCGCTTTTATTACTCTTCACTCTACACGTTTCTGAAATAGACTATATTTAAATGCCAAAATTATCAAATTTGATAAAAGTGAAAGAGCCGATTAGGAGAAATTCAGTGATAGTGGAGGGTTATTATTATTTGCCCTTGATTAATTTTAAATGCGATAACGGGTCTTAATTGTTTATCAATTTCTTCTTGAAATTTTTCGTTTATATTCCAAGCACCAGTAAATAAACCTCAACCGAAATATATCAATTCGTTGGGACATAAATTCCCTTTACAAATGACCTTATACGCGCGTTCATCAGCATTGACGTCATTACTGAACTACTTCTTCCCAACCAGTTCTGTTTGATAGGCCATAATAACAAGTATCTGTTGATTTTAACACTTATTAGTTGCAGAATTCTTCGGACCACGCCTTTCGTGTGCGTCACTAACATGCTGGTAGCCGCTGCAGTTAAAATAACCACAAAAAACGAACGGTACCAATGTTTATAATTATTGCATAATATTAACAGTGCGTGTTATGTCATTTTAAGGTCTTGCATATTGGTTAGAAATAGGTTTTTTCTTTGATACTACCTATTTGTTTTTTTACGGTGTCAATGGTATCTTAAGTTGTCTATAGTTTCAGTGGATTATTTCTTAAAGAAAGATATACCTAGTGACACAAGAAAGTGCTCTCCGCCAAATTTTTTCCGTAATTTTAAAAATTTGAGGAGTTAATAAGTCTGTAAATTACCATTTTCGGGCCAATTGAAACTTTCAAACCCCCTTCCGGTTTGACCGGAGATTTTTATTTGATAATTAAATTCGGTAGAAAATTCTGGTGTCAATGATATCACACATTATCATTTGTTTTAAAAATGGCCGCCTTGATCAATTTTCCTTTGTTTTCTTAAATGTCCATAACTTTGATAAAAAAGGTGAGTGGTAAAGAATAGGCCACGGATACGTTAAAATGGTTCATTTCAACCAGCTATAAAAAATAAAATTGACGTCCTTGAAAAAAATGTAGGGCTATTTTATTTACAACCTATTTTTAAAGAAAACGAAGCGGAATTCTTTCAAATAGCAGCCCCATCTTTGTTTTATTATAATAAAATTCTTTCTTTAATTTTCTTTCTAACGGTGTATCACAAGTTAATAATGATAATAGTAGAAATTAACAAGAAATATGATAAATGTAATTTCTAGACTCGTATAAGCCATGAGAGTTAAGTCAAGTATGCCGTGAAAAACAATTCATCCATTTGGATCTTCGTAATTTTATTTAATACCATTTGACATTTTGGTCTGATAATAAAGAAATAATGTTTTTGTTTTCCACGGCATACTAGACTGGTCTTGACAAAACTTCTTATGGCTTATATGGGTCTAGAAATTACATTTATGATATTTCTTGTTAGTTTCTACTATTACCTAATAAATAATTAATAAATTGTAATAAACCGTTAACAATAAACTTTTAAATGAAGAATATTATTATAATAAAACAAAGTGCCGCAGGGATCGGTCTTGGGTCTGTTATTATTTTTGGTATATTCATATGACCTTACCAGCCACTTCAGGGCAGCACAGTATCAAACTATGCAGATGATACTAAATGATATAAATTATAAAGCAAACTTTACAAAATGATTTAAATATCATAGCCACTTGGTGTGATACTTGGCTCATGCCTCTAAACGAAGCAAAGTGCGTGGTTTGGTATCTCGGTTGCACAAATTCTAAGTTACAGTAGGTACCATCTTAATAACGTCGTGCTTATAAAGGTCAATCAATAAAAGTACCTGGGGATAGTAATCAGCAGTGACTTCTCGTGGGGTAAACACATTGATAATGTATGTAAAAAAGCTAAACAGTCTTTGTTTCTAATAAAAGAAATATTTTCGGGTCCTGATATTAGTCCAGATATCTCTTCAATTTATAAAACTTATATGCGCCCAATTCTTGAATTCGGGTTTGGTGTCTGATGGCTTATATTAAAACAACAAAATGACAAAATTGAGAAAGTGCAGCGTTTTGCCACTAGGAAGCCGTATGGTGTTTTAAGACCAACTTTTGAAAACAGACTGATAATTTTTGGACTCATTTATGAAATGGATATATTGGTGCGGGGAGATTTTATCCTTACGTATAGGATACATCACGACCTATTCTCTGTTGATTTAAGTTCCCTTTTCACCCCTAATACAGACAATCTCTTGCGAGGTCACGTGACTGGGCCACATCTGAATGATGTTTTACTTTATTATAGATCTTCCGTTGCTGCTCCTGAAGATTCATGCGAACTCTACGCTACGCCTCGCCCATTAGACGATTCTCCAAAAATCCGATTTTGTCCTAAGGAACGCACGAAATGTCGCATATACAAGAGATTGATGCTGCTGGCATGGCGACGCGCACGAGCGAGTTTACTAGCATCAGATAATTTAGTAAAGAAACAGGACGAGCAGGTGAGTGAACAAAATAGAGACCGGTATTTGGTTCAGTTTTTTATGTCACGTCTAAATAAAACTTTTATAACTACAAATATTTCTTTCGTTTGCCGCATGTTATACCCTGCCGATTATCTTACGTTGTTAGTGTATGACTCTAGTGTGTAAGAAGATGCGCGAATTGCTCTAGTTAGTTCTGAATTATGTTTAGAATACGGAATGCAATTGCGCTGGCTAGTTATTGATGTGCGTTATAATTAGTTTTTAAGCCAATGGTTCCTCTTGAGGTAAATATTTAAAATAAAAGAAGATATATACAGGGTGTCCCACCGGGAACCGAATCGATCTATATATAGAAAACTATACATAGGAAACTTTTGAAAATTTATAACAACTATGGAAGATTGCATACAGCGAGTGAGGAATGAATTTGCAAATTTAAGTCCCGCGTTAATAAGAAAAGCGACCCATGAACAAGTTCTGCTCAGATGCGAAAAATGTCTGGAAGTTAAAGGACGT
The DNA here is from genome assembly GCA_935413205.1 of Polydrusus cervinus. Lineage (NCBI taxonomy): Eukaryota > Metazoa > Arthropoda > Insecta > Coleoptera > Curculionidae > Polydrusus > Polydrusus cervinus. The sequence continues at coordinate 55,198,599 of OW284514.1, forward strand.
CAGTTTGAACATTTACTGTAAAATTTGGGGGTTTCCGTTTGAAAATGTAGATTTTTAACAGTTTTGTCAATTTCATTTTTAAACCTATATTGTTTGAGTACCCTGTATTAATAGTTCCAAAGTTCTTGAAATTTTCTATAATTTTATTAACACCACATTGTGATGGCTTCTGTTTTTGCGGATATCGAATGGCAAATGTGTCACATGTTCTTAATATAACTTTATCACATTCTCCATAAATAATAAATAAGTTTAAATAATCTTCGTTTGTATAATCTAAACGCTCAGGCATGACCCTGTATACATAGTTATCAAAATATTATAAAAAATCTATTAAAGCAGGTCCTTTATAACAAGGAATCGTACTTAAATTAAATAAATAAGGCTTCTTTATAGAAAAAATTGATAATTATTCTAAGGCTTGCAAACGTCATTTTTGACATAAAAATTCAAATATGTCAAAAACGTTTAGACATAGGTATAGGACATGGTATACAATATCTGCCTAGAATCTTGCGTAGACTGCAAAAATGTAATAATATATAGGGTGTCCCATTTAAAATAAGCAAGTTGACACTACTTCCGGTATAACCGGAAGTGCCATCATTATGAAAATATTTTAGCCCGGTCGCCCTCATCAAATGTCAAATTTTCAAAATTTTCCTATGTATAGTTTTCTATATATAGATCGATTCGGTTCCCGGTGGGACACCCTGTATAGTTAGGAAAATATTAATATATTTCTAAATTCTTTTACAAGATTACCAGCTTCATACGAAATTATAACTATATATTATTAGATTAGATCAAAAAGATTGCGTTCTCTTAGAATGAATCCTTGTCATGTTTATTAAGGAATTTAAAAAAAATAATTTAGACAAAATACACAAAAATATTGGAGTTTAGTTTTTGCATTTAAATTAATAGGTCGGTGCTTTATTAAATGTATATACAATAAAAAACAACCCTTGTTTACATTTCATTTAAAAAATATTTCTTAGTTAGTTTGAAGGTTGGAGACAATGATATTACTTAAACGGCAGTATTCAGCTGAAGACGACTGGAGATACTTACCATTTAAAACGTTGTGGTTCAAAACAAATAAAGATAATGCAAGTCCAGAACTCTACTACCGTTTCTTTTGTTGGGTTGCATAGAGATTTTTAACCACAATTAACTAACCAGCTTGACTGTAACATAAATGACATTGACAGGCATTATATTTCTCTAGGTGCCTGATTAGTAAATTAAATATTAAGGTAATAGGGCGAGTGTGATTGTGAGGAATTTCTCTGGTATAAGCCCTTTTGAACAATTTCTATTGGATTACTGCCCCGTGCCATTTCTTGGTTTTATAATATAATATAACGACCGTAGGAAACATTGTCGAACTGCCTTTTTTGTGATTTTTTTATTTATTTTCTCAGTGATGGTTTAAAAAAATTAAAAAGCAAAAACCCAGAAAATTTTATTTTATGTTCCTTTATACCCTACGACCAAAATCAAAATAGAGAGATAGCCCATTCTCAGTATTTTACGTATTTTTAGGGCCCACCAGGCAAGGTTTGATAACGATAACAGCCACTGAGCGATAGCTATGCCCCCCGGGTGTTCGTCACTATATTTGTATCTGATTTCCCAAAATAAAAACAGTACTTTATTATATCTTATGTTTTATTAAAGTACATAATGTGTATGTAAAAGTTGGTTGAATTTAAAGAAATTTGCAAGTATTTTTGCAAGTCTGATTTCGGCCAAATTTATTTTTTCTGTTGTTTGATTATAATCTATTCTTACGCAGTGACAAAAATCGGTATTTTTAAAACAGCTCTTCCAAACTTAAATCTATATACGCGGTTTTATCACTATCCGAGACCTAAAGAATAATATTGGGTTGCAGAAAGATTTTTAACCGGAATTGACTAACCAGCAAGTTTGACTGTGACATAAATGACATTGACAGACATTATGTACTCCCAATTAAAGGTGCCTGATTAGTAAATTAAATATTAAGGTAACCTGGTCAGTATGATTGTGAGAAAATTATTTCTGCCGATGTCATGTATGTCACCGTCAAACTTGCTGGTTAGTTAATTATTATTAAAATTCGTTGTACGACTCGATATAAGTGTTAAAATTATGTACTTAATATACAGGGTGTGTCAGTAAGGTGTCTGTCTTAGATAGCACCTAAACTATCAAAGATAGAGAAAAAAGTGTCATACAAAAGATAAAGGGTTTTTTAGGATACATAATATAAAAATATTTCTTAATCTACAGGGTGGTCCTAAAAAGTGGTACATAATAATATAGAAGAAAATTAAATGGGACACCCAGTATAATTTTTTAGAATATGATTCAATGGAATAAGAACTTTGCAACCCTATTAAAATTTTTGAAGTGAAATGCAACGTTGCCAAGTAATTAATTTTTTTCCGAAATTTTAGTAATTTTAAGGGTATCGTTAAAAAATCATAGTAACCTGTAAATTAACCCTAGGCAAATATAATTTACGTTGTAAGTACTTTAAGGTACGATATATTGATTTATAATAATATTTCTTAAATCTCTTATACAGAGCGTTCATTACAGGTTGGGAAACTCGATAGTTTTAAAAACGCTTTATTTCAATTTTTTTAAATGGGACCCCCCTAATTTTTTTAGGCAAATGAATTTATCTTTCGAAAACCTTAATTTTTTGTTAAACATATCATATATCTAAATATTATAGTTTTCGAAATATTTTAGGATTTGTCTTAACTCAGGGTAAAAAAGGAAAGTTATAATTAAACTATTTAGTCAAGATTGCTTTGGAACAAAAAATAAATAATTTTCTTTGTCACAGCTGTCATTGCAAAATTATTTCGCCAACATTTTGTGCTTTATTACTGTTTAAATTTTAGTTTCCCGAACTAACTTTATCGACATAGAAATATGCGTTATGAATAAAGTTAGTGCAGGAAACTAAAATTTAAACAGTAATAAAGCACAAAATGTTGGCGAAATAATTTTGCAATGACAGCTGTGACAAAAAAAAATTATTTATTTTTTGTTCCAAAGCAATCTTGACTAAATAGTTTAATTAGAACTTTCCTTTTTTACCCTGAGTTAAGACAAATCCTAAAATATTTCGAAAACTATGATATTTAGATATATGACAAGTTTAACAAAAAAGTAAGGTTTTCGAAAGATAAATTATTTTGCCTAAAAAAATTAGGGGAATCCCATTTAAACAAATTGAAATAAAGCATTTTTAAAACTATCGAGTTGTCCAACTTGTAATGAACGCTCTGTATAAGAGATTTAAAAAACATTATTATAAATCAATATATCGTACCTTAAAGTACTTACAACGTAAATTATATTTGCCTAGGGTTAATCCACAGGTTGCTATGATTTTTTAACGATACCCTTAAAATTACTAAAATTTCGGAAAAATATTAATTACTTGGCAACGTTGCATTTCACTTCAAAAATTTTAATAGGGTTGCAAAGTCCTTATTCCATTCAATCATATTCTACGAAATAATACTGGGTGTCCCATTTAATTTTCTTTTTTATTATTCAGTACCACGTTTTAGGACCACCCTGTAGATTAGAAAATATTTTTATATTATGTATCCTAAAAAACCCTTTAACTTTTGTATGACACTTTTTTCCCTATCTTTGATAGTTTAGGTGCTATCTAAGACAGACACCTTATTGACGCACCCTGTATAATATTCGACTTAGTAATGAATAGCGAAATAGTGAATAATTTTAATTTTTTTGGAATATAAAGCTGTCGAAGTACTCGAAGTCTTGATGTCTTAATGATTGAAGTCTCGCTGTCATAGTGATTAAAAACTACCGTACGAGTGTCGTTTTCCGGTTCGCTCCTTGTCGCGCGCGGTTTTTACTGTCGGCGTACAAACAATTCTTCTTAGAGGGACAGACGGCTTCTAGCCGCACGAGATTGAGCAATAACAGGTCTGTAATGCCCTCAGATGTTCTGGGCCGCACGCGCGCTACACTGAAGGAATCAGCGTGTCCTCCCTGGCCGAGTGGCCCGGGTAACCCGCTGAACCTCCTTCGTGCTAGGGATTGGGGCTTGCAATTGTTCCCCATGAACGAGGAATTCCCAGTAAGCGCGAGTCATAAGATTGGGTAATTTGTGTCACATGACAAAAATAATAAGATTTATTAGGCTGTTGGAACTGTTGAATGTGAATTATTTCCGGAAATTTTTGAGATCGCGAATTATTTGAAAATTTTCCGTGGCGTCAGCCGAAAGAAATTTTCTTAAAAAATTCGCTACTGCGCGTAATGTGGACAATCCACTCGAGTATATTTTTTCTACGATTCAACTTCCGAACTTCATACTAAAAAATTTTTTAAAGTATTTAAATCAGGCAGAGAAAGAGAGAAAGATAAAAAAACACATTTCATTTTTTTCGAAAAAATCCATGGACCAAATTACACTTAACCTATTTCTCGGATTGGGTAATTTCTTATATTTACACAAAATCACTTTGAATATATCTTTCTCGCATTCGGCTTTTTGCAGAATAAGAGACAAAGAGCGATATATTTAGATATTAATAAAAATGGACAATTTCTTCTTCTAAACCAAACCCTGTTATTTCTGTGAAAAACAAAAGGAAAAACTTACCTTACCATAAAATCATTATTTGAAATTAATTTTATTCTAAAAATGTTAAAATTTCATCTTTTTGATCTGGTTTTATGTACTTAACTTCATTTTCCACTATTTAAGGAATATTTGCCAGTTATTTTGCTATATCTGTTGCCTATAATAAAAGTTTCAAGGTCGATTGTTGTTCGATCCCCGTTCAAAATATATCAGAAAATATCGCAGTGGACAAATATTGGCATGTCAAAAAACCAACCAAGGTTAGTAAAAAATGTTCATTTTGTATTTCATATTGTACCCACAGGAGTGGAAAACTGGAGAATTTTGAAATAAGATCGAACAAATCTTTAGTTTGGCCAGAAAATAATAAATAATAAAATGAAAAGAGTTTTGTTTCCCTTCCTTCATCGAACTTCATCCCTAGACGCGTTTCGTCATATCATGACTCATCAGTAGGGCTAGAAGTCGATGAGTAAAGGGAAACGGTCTACTGTATACAGTCTTCAAAGTATTAAAGGAGTAACACTTGTAATTGTAACGAATGTCTTTGCAAGTGATCTTCTTTGGCAATTTGTGCTTATTTCTATAGGCTTTGTTAGAGGTGCAGGTACTTTGTCGAACATTGACTAGATGTCGCTACTAGTAAAACTTCACTCCTTTAATAAATAATAGTTCGGTAGAAATATATTTTTGTATTCATTTTGGTTTATGCCTTCAATTTTCGCACTATTTCGTGCTTTCTAACTCTGGGATAAATGTTTTGAATAAAGAAGAACAACTTTCATGGGACATATTTACATATTTTTGAGGTATGGTCTTAACCTCACTTGTCACACTGTCAAGTGTCAGAAAACGACTAGTAAAATTTACAACATGTAAATTTGGTTTCTTTGTAATTGACCCCTGTGATTAGTCAGTTTCATATCCTAACTAGGATGAATATGAAATCATATGCGTTTAGTTAACCGGAATAGCCCACTTTTTAAATCACTTTAGCACAGCAAATTTCCATGAGGGAGTAGAAAAAATATAGAATCACATTATAATATCTGGTAACAAATTTATATTAAATACATTTTAATAGAAAGATAATATTCTGTACAATAATTTCTTATAATTGAACGACAAAAGAGTTTTGGACTTATTTTGTCTTTATTTGATTTAATCACAACGTTATATATACTTACCAGTTGAAACGTTGTGATTCGAAATAAATAAAGAAATGCCTAATTAAAAAAAAATATATCGTTGTTATTAGTTTGTTCCAGCTGCTTTTAATAACTGCGTTGGATAAATTTTTGAAGGGGACGACCCTCTTAAATATTCCTTTTGTACTTTTACTACGTCGCATTGTATGTATTTTAGATTGAAAAATTGTATGAGGTAATGGAATTTAGGTGTGACTATGCACAGTGCATTATTATAGAAAGCGCCGCGGCGCTAAGTAAAGGATTGCGTGTTTCTATGTACGGCGTCTATCGTCATGTCGACGCCATAGCGCCATTAAGGTAAAAATAATAAGACTGATGGAGCCCCGGTGTCTTGGTGGTGCTGACAGAAAATGGCGTCGATTTTATAATTTATTTAGTCGCCTGATTACTAATAACGTTTGTTATGTTGTAACGTTGTAAATGGAGGAAAATATTGTTCTTCCTGCGGGAGGAAAAGTACCGTTTTCCTATCTTGTTTTGGGATCGAAAATTACGTTTTCTAGTAAGGTAGTAGAAAAATGATTATTATCGTTTCCGGAATTAATCTTTTTCGGTCGACGGTCTTGTATAACTGTTTGTTTAAAATGCATCTTTGGGAATACTAATATTATTATAAAATTATAGGACACAGTAAAACAAAGTTGAACTTCTCAATTTTCACTATATTAAAAAGATAATATATTTCGTTAACATTGTAGCTTATAAATATATCATTGTCATCTGACGAAGCTACAGTGTTAACGAAACATGCCATGTTAAACCTTGTTTTACTGTACCTACCCCAAAATATTATTGTTACGAATTTTCACCTAGTATCGGCTGAATCAATTAATACTATTATTCTGTATATATTTTAAGAATTTTAAGTCTATTCAGTACAGAGTGAACCTCTAAAAATACGAATATTTTTTTAGGAAAGTCTCGAGCAAAGGTATATTTACCGATTTTTTGTATATCAATTGAAAATTTTAGGTAAATAAATATTGAACAAAAAGAAGTTAATACGAAATTTCATAAAAATTAAAATGACTAAAAGGGCCTTTATTTAAATATTATTTTCTAAAATCCTTATAATTACTTTCCTGGTGTAAGTTTAAGTTTAAAAAAATGTAGTGAGAAGGAATGTAATAGAATATTTTTAGACTGGTTTTATATTATATCGCTTATCAGATTATTCAGTGGCGTATACAGCTTCAAAATATGGGGGGAGGAGTAGAAGGAAGGTAAATTTGGAGGGTGTTATTTAAGTTTCAAAATGTAAATAGTTATGTGTATACCCAGTTTTAAAAGTAGAGGTGTTGTCGATTTGCAGTCGGGTGCTGCGAAGTTGCGAATCATTAGGTAACACTTACATTGTTCTAACCACTCTAAGCACTCGAAAGAAGTGCTTTTTTGGAAATTCTAAGTGCTTGCAATTACCAATTACCGAGGAAAGTAATATTGAGTGCTTACAAGTACTTTAAATGGCTTGAAATGCGAAATTACAATTCCATTACCAATTACCAAGCACTTTTTTTAAAGGGCTTCAATTACCAATTACCTAGCATTGTATTTTAAAAGTGCTGGCAAGCACTGTGCTTGATGCAATATTGTGCTTGGAGCACTTTCGAGGAAAACGCGGCTCAGCTCTGGTTCTAACCACTATTAAAAAGACGCCAGACGAGCAAGTAGTAAAAATTAATCTTAATTCTTGATCCTAGGGCAGAAGGAAAAATCATATTTCCCTTTATTTGCGCCTTTGTTTAGGTTGGAGGTAGAGGCTTGTACGGGCCGGGTTTTCATCTCGGGATTTACCGCGGCCCGGCCCGACTTTCGAGCTCGGGTCGGGCTACTTATTTAATAAAGGTTCGGGTTTGGGTCCTTACAATTTTTTCCGGGACTGTCGGACTTGATGAGCTTACCGGGCCTGACGGCTTTGCCGGGTATCATGGGTCTGCCGGACTTTGTGGCCAGTCGGCCATTCGGGTCAGGCTTGGTTTGCTTATAAGCTTGTTTTAAAAGAAACGCTTGGAAAATAATTTTTAAGTCTTAGTTATTTTTTCCAGGCTTCCGGGTCTGCGGGCTAGTAGTGCTCGTCGGGCCGGCATGGCTTGCCGGGCTGCCGGGCTTGTCGGGCCTGCCGGCTATTCGGTTTTGGTTGGCGGGCCGGACTGGGCCACGTCGCAAAATCTCGGTCCTGGCCGGGTCGGGTCGGGTCGTGAAATTCCGCCCCGTACAGGGCTCTATATGAAGGTATATACTTCCATTGGAAGGCATAAGAAATAGAAACATCGCAACAGGCAATAATATTTACTAAATTTAAAATATCATTGTGACAACCACAGAGACAAAAAGTAGTTTAAAAATGATTCGCCAAATGTTTGTTTGATAATATGGGTAGCCCGGTACCCTCTTTCCCTAGACGCGGTGGTGTTTATGGCTTCAAGAATTTGTCACCAAATATGTTTGTCACCCAGTATATTTTCGATTGTCTGGCCATCATAATATACGAGGTACTTATCTAACTCTGAAAATAGATTTTGCCATCTCAGTGTGCGGATGAAACACAACATAGGAAGTTCGCTGGAGAACAGAATTGGCGGATGATGGCATAACACACTCATCGACGTCGCGACGCTTACAAAACACGCTCTTTGGCGTCGGTAGTGTTATTGTGTGTTTATATTTATATACAATAGAAGTATCATGTTTTCAATATATCAACAGTTTTTTTTTTAAATTACAATCGCAATAAAATTACACAATACAAGTTCACATTTATATAGGGAAACGCTCGATTATTTCTTAAAATAAGAAACCTAGCGAAAAATGTTTATTACAAAAGTTATAGGGTTTTTAAAAATCCACTATACTGCAAAGTATTTACTGGAGACAAGTCGGCTACATTGAAATACCATCCTGATCTTTAGGGGGTTGTTAAAAAACCTTTTTCGTTCAGTCTTTTTTTAAATTTAAAGTTAATCAATGGGTGGTAGAAATAAAGATAAGTATACAGGGTATTATGGAATTAACGCATTACATTTAAATGGGTGACCCCTTGGATGTCCTAGAGAAATACTCCATATTTTATTTTTTACAAACTACCGTCTAGAAAGTTGGGTAAACATTCCGAAAACCAGACCAAATTTGCGGACGCCCATGAGGAAAATTTAGACGAGTTGGGTTATGTCCGAGTCGCTGCAAGATGCCTCCGCGAAACCCCGCCGTAGCATTGTGCGAATCCAGCCTTAATAAAATGATGGCGTCGGTCGTTCTTTCGGATTTGTTATTTACCTTTGCACTATTTAAATGTTTGAGGTTCAACAACATATCATATTATGTATATAACATATATCGTTGTTATTCTTATAGAATTAAATAGAAACTTACACGTGAGATACAGGGTGATTTGCTAAAACCCTCAAAAGATTTTATTAAAAAAAAACCTAAAATAAAAAATTTATATTTTTTCTTGTATACGAAATAAAAATAAATTTTTTAATTAATATTGTGATTCGTTGCCAGGACCGGACTGACAAGAAGCAAGGACAATTAATCATTATGAGAAAGTAATACGCTCTTACATTTTGAGGGTAGGAGGGTTTAAAAATCGGTTTAAAAAAATCCAGGTCCGTGTTTAAAAAAGTAAATTTGGTGATGGCCGCTCGGAGACGAAACGGCGGATCTTTAGTTTAGTAAGGTCATTTTATAGAGGAGAAAAAGTGGCAATAACAAAGTGTCATTATTTTTAAATAGCTAGTCAAATGAGCTCAGGAAAAAATAAAAACAATTTTGCAAAATTGCGGTTTTTTTCGAATAAAATCGAAAGTATTCGGAAATTGAAAACTTTTAAAGCGGCATTATAATCGGCACCGAATTGCACAACTTTGCCCCATTTAACCGTTTCTCTACCTCCTATAGTTTCCGAGATTCCAATGCTGGTATGTCGAATTTGTAACACCCTGTATAGTGGACAATAAATAATATATCAGTCTATTTTATAAAAAACATTAATATTACATAACTGAATCGTTAAATTTTCCTAAAAACTACTAACGGGGTATAATAGTTTCTTAATAAAAACATCTTATTTTTGTTTCAGATTAATCAGATGGAAAGACAGGTCAATGTTCTCAACCAGCTCAGAACTGCAGAAGGACAAAAGAGGGACGAAACCCTTGTCGAATGCCACAAATTAAAAAAATCCATTGAAATTTTGGAGTTTGAAAATAGTCAACTAAGTGAGGTAAAATTTTGTTAACATTTAAAAAAAAATACTTTAAAAAATATTTTAAACATCATTAAATAATATTCATTTAAGGATAATAAACATACTAAACTCACAAGATTCTTAGACAATTAGACAGCTCCCTTTTTTAAGTTAAGTAGGTACAAATTAAATAGTGAGGTAAGATCAAGGTCGGTTAAAAAAAACTTATAAAACAAACATTCTTTCTTTTATAAGTGATTCAAAGACCGTTGCAAATGAGAAAATAAAAATGTTTGTAAAAATTATATAAAATTAATTTTTTGAATAACTAGTATCGGATTCCAGACAGATTTTTAAGGATAATTAACTAACCAGCAACTTTGACGGTGACATTAGCAGAAATAATTTTCTCACAATCAAAACGGCCCGGTTACCTACATTTTTTAATTTACTAATCGAGCAGCTTTGACTGTGAGTTGTATGAGCTCCCTTAGTTTGGCGTAAAATAAATACTTTTATTTTGCATATTTCACGTTTATACGATATACCGAGTGACAACGAAATTACTACTTGCTTGTTTGTCACCTCCTTATAAAATAAAATATAATTTTAAAATTTTAGTAGGTTAGATGGTTATACTGTGCGCACCTTTTCAGTATTCACACGTCCCACTGTCACTTCCAGTTTAACCGGAAGTGTGCACAACTTTGTTTTTTTAAATAGAACACCCTATATTTTTAAAACTAAGCATTCTACGAAGAATTTTAAACATTTAACATGGCAATATTTCTATTTTTATGTGCTGCATGGCGGATGATATAATTTGAACCTATATAATTGAAATTTTAAAACCAATATTCATTTTTTGAAAAAAAATAAGGAATCATCCTTCAAACTATAAGTTCTTGTGAATCCCTTAGTAATATTTTTGTTTTAAATTTTCAATTAGACAAGCCAGGAAACGATGCCAAGTTTTAAGCTGGTATGGAAGACTCTTAAACGCATTTCCATTGAAAATCGCGAATTTTTGAAAAATATAGTTGATAGTGTAAAATTGAAAAAGAACTCCTGGTGTCGATGGTAAAACTACCGTATTATTAAACTACTATTTGAAGACAGACGGAATAAAAAAATAAGCATTTTTTTTTTTCATGGGTGATAAGCAATAAGCAACGAAAATTAGTTTTGATATGTAGAAAAAAATCAATCCCTACATAATTAAGCTTTAAGTAACAAGCGACAGGAATACTATTTATATTATGTATTTTATTTCCTATGACCTGTTTCTTATTACATATTGCTGCTTTTTTAATTGTGTCTCTGCCATTACATTTCTAAAAAATAATATTTTTAAAACGAGAGAAACAGAAGGTTTCAAAATTGGTGTTATAAAACCGATCTTTAAAAATGGAGATTCAAATGAAGTTAATAGTTACTTATAAACCTATACTGTTAATATATTCATAAGCGAAAGGATTTGAAAACATTTAAAAAATGGGAATAATTAAAAATTATTTAGAAAGAATAAATTTTATTTCTAATAAACAATTTTGGTTTCAAAAAAATGAAACAACACTAAATGTGATTTAACAGAACAAATTTTTCTGGATTTAGCAAAAGCTTTTACGACAGTTTGTTATAATTTACTGTTAAATTCTTTTTTAAAATATTGGATTTAGTGGAAAGCAATTTAAATTAATTAAAAACTATCTGAAGGATTAAATAGTTTAAGTTTAAATAGATAAACAAAAAAGCGATCCAAAAGTCTTTATAGGGTATTTCTTAAGTAAGAATTTTGAGACTATTATTTTTAATATTTACATTAATGATTTTTATAATATAAATTCACATGAAAAAATTCATACTTTTGCAGATGATACTACAGTTTTTTATACCGATAGAAATTTGTACAACTTAAATTAATAAATTATAAAAAAAGGTTTGATAACTAATAATTAATTTATTAATAATTACTTTTGATAAAACAGATTATCTTCCTTTTACTTTAAACCTAAATAACATACCAAAAAGTTAATTAAGTATAATATTCAATAATAATTTTTGACAGTAAATTAAATTGGAATTTTCACATCAAAATATCTGACTAAAATATTTAGAAGTTTACTATAGATTTGTAGTAACATTAAAAAATATTGAATATAAAACATATGAAAATACTATATAAGCGTTAGTTAAAACTCATTTAATTTACGGTTGGAGGTGAGGAGGAATAAATAAAACTTTAGTTTAAAAATTGGATATATGACATAAAACGTTTCTAAGAATTATATTTAATAAAGATTATCTTTTAAAATAATTATATTCAGAAACAAAAAAATGCACCTTTTAGACAACTTTACATTTTTAATGATAACATCTTAATAAATATAAATTTAAAATAAAAACGTTATACAATTTCAAAACTATATTCATAATCATATTACATGTCCTGAAAATGAAATAACCATAAAATCTAAAATTATTATCCATTCCATTGGACAAAAAAATTTCAAATATTCATTATATATTTATTTAAATGACTCTAACCAAGAAATATAAAGTCGAAATAAAAACATGGATATTAAAGATATTATAAAAATAATTTTGGAAATGCTTTAATAAGTTAATATTGTCCCAAATAATATATTTTTTAAATTTTATTATACCTGACTTTGAAGAACTGGGTTTATATTCATTTAAACGTTTTAAATTTAAAATTTAGTTTTCATGAAATGTTATCAAACATTCAAAATAAATATGTTTTAATTTTTTTGATTTTATATAGGTACTAAAAAAAGAATAAGATTTGCTCCTAACAAGCACGTCTTCAGCTATCATTCCAAGTAATATTCTTTATTTATTTTTCGGTAGGTATTTGCGAAAATAAAACACTGCATGGGTTTCTGGACCAAGTGAGAAATCCAGTATTTTGTTTTGTTTTGTCCTAAATACCGAAGAATGAATAAACAATAGTATTTTACTATAAATGTTTAAATTAAACATTGTTATTATTATTATATTTTTTTTTATTATTATTATTATTTACAGGAAACTCAAAATTTGCAATGTGCTCTTGAAATTTCACAAAATGAGTTAAAGGTGGCCAAATCCGAGAACAACTTTTTAAGCGAACAAACAATAAAGATGCAGGAAATGGTTAGCAAGAAGAAAGCTGAAAAGAAGTCATTAGAAGAGAAGGTAAGGGTAAAAATAATATTATGCAAAGACTACTTTAAAAACAATTTACGAAGTATCAAACAATACAGGATCATGACATTGTATTTTGAATGGAGACACTTTGTATATAATATGGAAGTACATTTTTATTAAATTTTCGTCAAAATTAAATTTTAAAACAAAACATGCCAGTACACTCAGTACAGTGATCGGCAAGAAGTTTACAATATATTATGAGAAAAAATGCTCATACATACATACATACATATGTACAGGGTGTCCCAAATTCGCCGCTTACCATTTTGATCTCGGAAACTATAGAAGCAAAAGCAAAGGGTGAATTGCGACAAAGTTGCATTATTTGGAGCTTAAGTTAATGCCGGTGAGAGATTAAAAAGATTTCTACTACTTCCGGAGATATCTGAAAATTTTGACGTTGCTTATAAACATATGGGAAAACTAAAAGCACTTTCTACAGGCACTTTTTAAAAAAGCAATTAAAGGTAGTTTTTTATTTAAAGAATGACGTTTCGGTTTTTAGATGTCATCACCAAATAAACATTTTTAAATGCGGACCTGAAATATAAATAATATTTTTTGTAGTAGTTTGTTCTCCAAAAACATTAAACCAATAAAAATTTTCCAAAATTTCACCGTTTTGAACCGAGAATCCATCATCAGTAACTTAAAGTTTTTTGCAACCCTAACTTCCGTATAATTAAAATCAGTTGTAAACGCATAAGATAATATTTCCAGATGTTTTACTATCAATTTTTTTTTTAATATTCCTAATAAATTGTTGTAAACTTTTTAATTTTTTTATCAAGTATTCTAATTGAATGTTTCAATTTATATTACTTACTGTCTAAAATGATTCCCAAATATTTTACCTAATTAACTATTGAAATTTAATTATCATAATCAATTTTAATACTATCTATTAATAGTTTGTGGTATGTTTTGGGTTTAAAGTAAAAGGAAGATCATTTGTTTTATCAAAATTAATTGTTGATATACTGTTATTCAACCAATTTTTTATAATTTTAAACTCGTCTTTTTTATTTTGGTATTTAAATGTCCCACATTGAATCAGTATAAAAAATAAAAGTATATTCTGATATACAGTATGTCTCCGTAAGTTGGAACCATATGGAAAACTTTTTTATTATGGATTTTACGAAAAAAAGTTATTCTTCATAAAAAGGTCTGCATAGTTTAAAACCTAAAATGCATTTATCAAATATTAAATTCTTCTAGGCGTATACGAGGTTTGTCAAGTAATATCAATTTTTCCCAAGAGCAAAGTACCTTTATTTTTGACAATATCGAAAACTGTAATTATGAAAAGTTGTTCGGTATGAAAAACTATGTTCTAATATGCAATTACACTAAAAAATATTTTTTTAATTTTTACAAATTTTGTCTCAAATTACCTATACATTTGTAATTCTTCATAAAGAATAACTTTTTTTCGTAAAATCAATAATAAAAAAGTTTTCCATATGGTTCCAACCTACGGAGACATACTGTATATATCTTCGAAATGTATACTAAATAAATCATTGATATTAAAAAATAATTGTCCTAATATTGTTCCTGGAGGAGTGGAGGAACACCACATTTAAATACTTTTGGATAGCTTTTTTTTTATCTATTTTAACTAACTTTTAATCAATTCTAATTGCTCTCGTCTCATCACAAATTGTTCATTTTCTTGCACTTAAAATACAAAAAAAGGTATTTAATTTCAATTATCAAGAGGTGAACAAAGCCATGACAACTCTTTCATTATTAATATTGTTCACAAATAAAGGATGCCGTTTGTATTTTTCAGAAATGTTATCGTTATCAAGAATGTCAGTATTTCCGATCGATTTTCGGAAAACATATTTTTTTTACAAATAATTCAGTTATAAAAAATATCCATAACAGCGCGAAAGCGTAAATCTTAAAAATTAAACAATTCCCTTTCTTGATGCTATACAGGGTGCTTCAAATTCGTGTGCAAACAAGAGGATCTCGAAAACTTTAAGAGATACGAGGATGGTTAAATTGAGGCAAAGTTGCGTATTTTGGGGCTTAATAATTTGGTAAAAGAAAATTGTAAATATTCCAAATGCTTCCGGAGATATCCGATATCCTTCATTTTTGACTTTTAAACAAAAAACGCTTTTTCATAGCCGTCTTTTATGTTCTACAAGATGGCGTTATTAGTTTTTAAATTCAACATTTCGTTCTTTAGATAACAACCTCAAGTCAATTTCTTTAAATACGAACCTGGAATTTTAAATACAGGTTTAGGGACTTTACAAATTTAATACAATTAAAAGTTTTTTAAA
The DNA here is from genome assembly GCA_935413205.1 of Polydrusus cervinus. Classification (NCBI taxonomy): domain Eukaryota; kingdom Metazoa; phylum Arthropoda; class Insecta; order Coleoptera; family Curculionidae; genus Polydrusus; species Polydrusus cervinus. The sequence goes on from OW284514.1 coordinate 55,214,148, forward strand.
TTTTAACGTTTTGTGATCTAATAACACATTTTTTCAAGTTATATTTTTATGTCATACGGTCCTGGACATTTAGAGCCAAACCAAAAAAAAATATTTCTGATTTGAAAAATCGGTCCATTTCTACTCAAAGAGGCCTGATATTTTGTATTTTGTAAGAAAAAAGACTTAAAGTCTCTGCCTCAAATACTTTTCTGTCTATTTATTTTTATTACATGTTTCGCCTGAAACTGGCATCATCAGATCTTATAAACAGTGAAAAAAAAATTGAAATTGTTGTTGTTTCGAAATAAACATAAGTGCATTACAGTAACATAACTAGACTAACACTCCAGTCTCCAGTTACCTTTTCTTTACTCGGGAGCATTAATTTTTTTTCTGTATTACAGTATTTCAGTCTAGGTCTAAGGCAAAAACCATAGGACTTAAGATGTTATATTAATAAAATAAATAATATACTAATAAAGAATAGAATTACTTCTGCCTTATGCCTTAGAAACTTACTTACTTCCTAGAGTACGTAAATCTTATTGAAATAAAACGGCCTAAATCCCAGAACTTCCTATAATGTAATTTTAATATTTAAGTTATGCTAAAAATAATTGCCTGGACCGTAATAATACAGAAAGAATAATTTGAAAGAATAATTTGAAATAATAATGATGTGATTTTTGATGACAAAATGTTAAAATTTTAAAAACCTTTAAATTGTATTAAATTTCCAACTAAACTGTTTTTAAAATTCCAGGTCCGTATTTAAAAAAATTGACTTGAAGTTGGTATCTAAAGAACGAAACGTCGAATTTAAAAACTAATTACGCTATATTGTAGAACATAAAGAACGGCTATAAGAAAGTGTATTTTGTTTTTATCTCAAGTCAAAAATGAGGGCGCAAAAAATCAAAAACCAAAACTAGAAATTTCAGTTTATTTCGGATATCTCCGAAGGTATTCGAAATATTTAAAATTTTCTTTCACTAAATTATTAAGTCCTAAAATACGCAACTTTGCCTCAACTTAACCATCTTCGTATCTCTTACCGTTTCCGAGATCCCCTTGTGCGCACACGAACTTAGAAATAGAAAATAGATCCTTATGACGACGCGCTTTTTTGACCACCCTGTATAAACAAAACTATTTTCCCGAGATACGCCATAGGATACAGGTAAAGTCTGCAAAATATCAAAATTCTAACTTCATTAATAAGTGAGCTATAGAAGACGGGAGGTGAGGTGCAGGGCCCTGTAGATTAAACATGATGAAAATAGCTTATCATGCTCAACAGCACTAGCACTTGGCCTATAAATTTGTCCCGTCATAGTCTTATTATATTATTAGCATAGAAATAAAAACATGTAATTATTCTACAATGTGACCTCAGTTAACATAAACAACATTGTCCGAAAGGTATGTAAAAAACCATGCATAAGGAAAGTACCGAACAAGTTACTCACTTTCCAAATCTTGACCGTTTTGAATTTGGTTTCTGCAACCTATCGCGGGCCATGCCCATCTATAAATAATAATAATTGTTTTTATTGTTTGTGGATTTCCTTCCTAATAGTAGGAAAACCCCTCTTTAGCTATTCAGAATTAAGTAAAAATATTTAAATTTATAAATAAGTTACGGGAATCCCCCAAAATGTGAATACCTGGAGTTAAATGACGTCATAGGTTCCACCCTTTGTTCCTTACAAGGAGAAAGGCTGTTATGACTTTAATAAAATTTATCATAAAACTAAAAAATTTAAAATATTGAATACGTTTTTTTAGCTGTCAGTACTGGTTAAAAATCATTATCAAGAAACTTATCAAAAATACTAAACCAGCACGACGTAAAGACGTAAAGACGGCATATTTTAAAAATATTTTACTTTATACAGGGTGGCTCAAAAAAGTGTGGCGGACTAAACTTGTATTTCTTTAAATGGGACACCCTAAATATTATATTAGTTTCTAAATCCCTATAAAACTTCAGGTATATTTTGTATAGAAGTCATATGCCAATTCAATTGTTTTTAAGATATTGACGTTTAAATATGGCATTTTCAAACGTTGACAGGCGGTAGTATTGGAACGGCACATCTTAGAAAAAAATGGTTTTCATCTCACTATCTTTGTTTTTTATTCTCTATATAAAACTTGCAACTTCTGGATTAACATTTAAAACTAAAAAAATGGTTTTAAGAAGTCCCTAGAACTGTTTTTAAAACTTCAGGTCCGTGTTAAAAAAAAATAATTGATGTTGGTATCTACTGAACGAAATGTCGAATTTGAAAACTAATAACGTTATCTTGTAGAATATAAACAACGGCTATGAGAAAGTATTTTTTCTTCAAACGTCAAACGTTTTTCTACTAATTTTTTGACGTTAAAGTTCTACTTTTTCGTCAGAAGGCGGTTGCTTTTGGCAACGGAAGTAAAAGTATGACTGTGTTCTCATGACTAAATATATATTAAATAATACCAGAAAGTTATAAACATACTTTATTTATTTTAATAAAAATAAAGTACAGCAATGTGACTTAGGGTAAATGTACTTTTAGGGTAATAGCACTAGCATTCAAAAACTATGTTAATCCCTATAATAATAAATAATAATAATAAAGATAAATTTGTTTAAGGAGGTGCGTTTACCCATATTGGCCCTACATAACTATTTAAATACAACATTAAAAGTACAATTATTAATTGTAGCCCCAGAAAAATTAAGACTGCTTGTTACGATGGCCTGTTGGTTGGTTGTTTCGGTATTTTCTAGTGTTGAACTCTCAGTGAAACCACTTTCTGTCGAATTTATTGCAGTATTTAAATTATTAGTAATTGATTTATTATTATTTGGTTGTAAATTTTCTTTTGCAATATCTTTCTTATTGGTCATCGATTCGTCGATGTACCCTTCAGCTACAGTACTCGATTTCCACCCCCCGTGGCGCTTTAAACACGTAATGTCTGTCCCTGCATCTACAAGCAGTGTAGCTGAAGTTCTCCTTAGACAATGGCCGGTGTACTCTATTGCACCTGGTAGTTTTAAAAACACTGCTGCTTCCTTAGGAACAGCACTTATTTTATGAATTCCCATATTACCATGCTTAAATATTGCTCCCCAACAATAGTAAACGACCGCGGTTTCCTAGTTTTATTATTAGGAATTCTTAGGTGAATCGCAGATCCTAAGTCTTGTATGTCATCAACGATCATTTTCACCATTTCTTCACATCGGCATGCACCCGATATTCCAATAACCAAGACAATCTAAAAATTATATATATTACCTTTATAAAAAATTTGTATACTTTGAGGTAATACCTAAATTTACCTTATTTCCCAAATATTGCTGATTAGGAGCTTCAGATAGAAATTTTTCAAACTGTTCCCTGGTGAATACTTTAGCTTTTTTGGGAATGTAGCCTTCGTTTTGCTTCTTTAAAAAAGCTCGTAGCTTCAAATACTTGCTTATGTCTGTTCCTTGTCTAATATTTAGCATTGATCTTAACATAGAATAATGTGACCACATTGTTGAACCTTTCATTTTTTGATTGCTTGCTAGTTCCGAAAAATATGCCAAGAGTACATTTTCAGAATTATTTTTGGTGTTTTTCTCATTGCACCATGCCTGGAATCTGTTAAACGCAGCTTCGTAAACACCACTAGATTTTGTTGGCAGCAAATTGTTCGCAACATTTGCTGCAATTTTGGCAACCTCCGGGGGCGTACAGATAAATTCTGAGTCTGACATTTTAATTTGAAGTAAATGTAGTTTTAAAAAATTCTATTTTTAAAAGGATAAAAATTAAATAAAGTTACGCAATAATGAATGCTGACACTTGTCAAATCGAATGGCACGTCGCTATCAAACAATATAATAATAAATCCATAGTAACGCTAGCCCCTTCTCAAAACTTAAAATTTTTAAATAAAACAATTAAAACATTTTGTATCTTCGTGTTTTCATATTTAAACAACGTCTGAAGAAAAAAAAGTATGTTTTATTCGGAGTAAAAGCAACTTCTTATGACTCGTCCGTAATTGCCGGACTCACTTTGTTCGTCCGGCAAACCTACAGACTCGTCAGAAAAGTATCGCTTTTACTCCTAATAAAACAATATACTATTTCTGTTTTTTTCCCAAGTCAAAAATAAAGGCGCAAAAAATTAAAACCCAAAACTATAAATTTTAGGTTTTCTCGGATATCTCCGAAAGTATTCGAATCTTTTAGAATTTTATTTAATCAAATTATTAAGACCCAAAATATGCAACTCTGCCTCAATTGAACCATCATCGTATCTCTTACCATTTTCGAAATTCCCTTGTACGCACACGAATTTGTAGCACCCTGCATACATATACAGGGTGTTTTTTAATTGAGTGCCGACACTTAAGGTTGTGAATCCTTGGGTGATTTTAAGAAAAAAAGTTAATATTAACATTGTCCTAAAGCTCTTTATTTTTGATTTTTTGAGTGTTAAAATTTTTAAAAAAATATAACTATTTTATCATAATTATTATCACTCTTAGATATTTTTATGACATTTTGTACACACTACTTAATCGTAAGGAGCATTTTTTGACCTAAAAGATTTTTTTTTTAAATTTTTACCAGTGACGTCCGTACGAGGTTTAAACTGAACATTTTTAAGAAAAAAATTGAAAAAATTTTCGTTTTCTAGGGTTTAAATTACGTAAAGTTGTAATAATAATTTCTATATTTAAAAGCACCCATCGTTAACTAGATGCTGATATTTGAAAAATGAATAAACTCTGGCAATGGCAATCACCATTGTAAACTATTTTAATATTACTGTTGATGATGACCTTGTTTAGGATCGAAACGTGTCCTTTTTATTTCCTTTTATCTATTTTATTTCCTATGATGTTACTTTAATGTAATTTCCACCTATTTACCTATTAGTAAACTTAGTGGTTTAGAGAGACCTTTTCTTTCTACTGTCTTTAATTTGTTTTTTTAACCTGTCGCGGACCACGCCCACTTATAAATAAAGATAATTGTTCTCATTAGTTGTGGATTCCTTCCTCATAGTAGGGAAAAACCCGCAGGTAGTCATTCAAGAGTAAATATAAATATATTTTAATATAATACATAAGATGCTGGAATCTCCTATAATACACCTACATGGGGCATGCCTGCGACGTCATATATAGTTTCCACCGATGAATTTATATATTTAAGTTGAGAATACAGTGTCTGTGATAAAATTAACTAAATCCATATAGTAAACTAATTAAACCTGGAGTTTTTCGTTATTTAATTTTATGTTAGTATGGGTATTTTTATTTTCAAAGTTTATCTTCTATCTGGTAATTTAATGTTAAATATTTCTCTAACCGTTGGCCCTACCAGGGGCGGTTCTAGACCCAAAATATTGGGGGGGCACCACATTGGCGTAGCCAGAAAATATGCCTGTACCTAGCGGGGCCACGCCCAAATTTCATTTAAAATTCACCTAACTACTATCAAATTTTGAAAATGAAATTATTACCTCTCCCCCTTTGCATGGTTGGATTAAATTTTTTTTTTAATGTTTTTTTTTTGATATTCCTAGCTGGCTCTTTATTTAAAAAAAAACATTTTTTATAATTGTGAAAAATATGAATATTGGTGTCAATCCAAAATTTTAACATAAGACGTATGTATTACTCTAACCAGCGTTTTCCGGGCTCGGTTTTTCATGATTAAAAAAAAAAGTAAATATCGCTCACCACGCCAAAATTGATGATTTTTTCATAAATCATGTATTTTAGGAGCGTAGATCTAAGAGCAGTTTTTGGTGCAAATGCTTAGATTTGGAAATACTCCTTCTTAAGTGCCGTATATTTATATTCCTAATAAAGCATTCTCATTTCATTCCGCACTATTTTTTTTATTATAAACTTCTTCCATAAAAAATGTTTCAATTGAAATGTTTACCTTATTTTTTCTCTTAAGAAATAAATACCTAATTGTTTTCGTTGTAAAAATATTTTATTGCATTGGGTTATATTTTTGTTGATTTAAAATAGCTCTAAAAAAAGGCAAACGTATATAATAGAAAAATTCTATAAAATATTATTCTTTTTACTTGTTTTCCTCTAAAATTGCATCAAAAATCAATAACTAAAACGATATGCGTGTGAAACCTTAATCTCTATATAAAAGGGGATTTATGGAAGAAAAAGTTTAAAAGCTAAACGTTTCCTACAAGACCTTTGTCATCTAAGCCAAGAATACTATATTTAAAGATTTAAATTAAGAGTCCATGCGTGAGATGAAAATGCATATATACGCCACTGGGCGCAGCCACAATTTTTGGTGGCCTTCGCAAGCAAATAACGCCACAGCCCAAAATTTTTTAGGATCATGCTCAAATTGTATCAAATTATGTAAATAATAAAGCACCCGGAATATTTTTTTATCAGTGGCATGAATTTTATAGTTTTTTTCAGAAATGTTGGGGGGTCCTGGGCCCCCCAGGCCCCCTGTAGAACCGCCCCTGGGCCCTACGACAAAAATAGTTTTCAGTTTTTTTTTAAATTCTTGAATCAGAATAGCTGTTTAAAGATGCTTAGCTCCTTGACTAAAAAGGGTGCTCGAGTAAATATCTTTATTGAAAACCCAATAAAATGTTCCCTTTTCATTGATTTTTTAACTTGGAAGAAGTTTACATACAAGGTGTTATGGAAAGGGCATATTATATTTAAACACCTCACTCCATATTTTTTTGAAAATTGATTCTCTATAAAGTCAAGGAAGCACCCATAAAATCAGTGCCGCCAGTGACCTGCTCTGGGTAGAGCAATATGGAGCCGCCCTAGCAACACATTCATCAACAAAACACTGTTAAAACAGTAGCGGCGGGCCATAAATTTCAAAAAACAAATGAGGAATTGTGTCTCTTATAATAGCATGGCTATATTTGAAAATATTTTTCTGCAATGTGTTTTTAAATCAAGATTTACGGGTTTAAAAATATAATAATGTCGGGTTGCATAGAGATTTTTAACCACAAATGACTAACCAGCAAGTTTGACTGACATATATGACATTGACAGAAATAATTTTCTTACTGGCCCGGTTGCCTTAATTTTTAATTTACTAATCGGGTAGGTACCTCTGATTGTGAGTACATAATGCCTGTCAAAGTAACTTATGTCACAGTCAAACTTTCTGGTTAGTTAACTTGATACAACGATGTAAATGACTTCCCCCCTCCACGGGCATTCATGTCCTTTACTGTGTTAAAAAATAACTTCACAGTCCGTTGAAAATATAAAGCGGGCTCTATAAAGAATATTCAAAAATGCACTCTTAATAAAATTGTTTGCGATAAAATAAATTCATATACAGTGTGTTCAAAAAAGTATGCAACATATGTAAAAGTTTTTTATTACAGATTTCTTAGAAAATTTTATTCTTGATAAAAGTTGGTGCATGCCTTGAAACTATAAATGCATATTTCACATTTCACCTGCGGCTAATAGTAAGGGAGCAAATGCCATTTTTTCGAAATTGCATTAAGAGTAAAGTACCTTAGTTATTAGAAATACAGCAAAATTTTATATGGAAATCTTATTGCAAATTAAAAACATAACCCAATTACGAAATTTGAGTTACGTGTCTCAATTTTTATTTTTTTTTTCTAATCTCTAATTTTATATGCATTTTTTTAAAGTAGGTTTTTGGACTTTAGCGTACTGGGTGAAAATGACAAATAAATTAGTAGTTATTTCCAGTACTATGAATAGGGTTGAATTTTATTATAATTTAGTTTCGAACAGAAGTTGGCTAAAATGTGTTTAGTAGGCGTGCAACACGCTTATATCTAAACCGACCCGGTTCATTGAAAAGTTTTTAAAAGTTTGCAACTACTTAATGCATTTCTATTATAAACCCACGTTTAAGTTATTTGATAAATTAAATATAATAAAATTGCGTAAATGAAAAATCGACCAGAGGCGTACCGTTTAGGAGAAATTAGAGAATAGAAAAAAAAAATTGAGACACGTAACTTAAATTTCGTATTTGGGCTATGTTTTTAATTTGCAATAACATTTTCATATAAAATTTTGCTGTATTTCTAATAACTAAGGTACTTTACTCTTAATACAATTTCGAAAAAATGGCATTTGCTCCCTTACTATTAGACGCAGGTAAAATGTGAAATATGCATTTATAGTTTCAAGGCATGCACCAACTTTTATCAAGAATAAAATTTTCTGAGAAATCGGTAATAAAAAACTTTTACCTATGTTGCATACTTTTTTGGACACACTGTATTTATTAATCCAGCCATCTGCTTGCGAAACTTGATTGTCTGTAATTAATTTTCTGCAACCTGTTGTGGGTGCCATGCCCACCAATACCCAATGGTGTTAATATACTATTTATATTTTTTTCGGATTTCCTTCCTAATAGTAGGGAAAAACCCGCCATCGCCATTCAACAATAAAAATCAAAATATTTAAATGTGCTGGAATCTCCTTAAATTTATATGCCTGCATGGAGCCATCGGGACGTCATAACAGTGACGCTACGTCATAGGTTCCACCCAGTTCCACCTTTAAATTTAAATCGTTTTTGGAAGATCTGTTTGGTTTTTTCGCGACGAGTTAATCTAAACTTACCAGTTAAAATTAACATTTTTTTAGGTTCTAAGGTTCATCATTGGCTGATTTAGTTTTCCTGACATGCTCTCGAGAAAAATATATTCTACTACTTCAGGTTGTGGTAACAATTTTTGATCGAAAGGAATGCGAGACGGGAAAACACGTCAGAGGGGGAAATTTTTCATTAAAATTTACAGAAATTAAGAAAATTGATAAAAAACACGAAGTATATCATTGCAAAACCAATATCTTTTTCTAGCTCGTTTTCTCACTAACTAATTGCTTTTTAAAACATTTACTTTATAAGTACCACTTTTTTTACTTACTTAATGCTATTTATTAAACTGTACTTCAATACAAAAATACAATCTAAATAACCATCAACTAAGGTCCTTCAGCCTTGTACTTTTTCTATTTTGCATTTTTTTCGATAAAAATACACATTAAAAAAATATATTTTTTTCAAATTTGGTAACTTTTTGTGTGTAAACTTTATGTTGGTATTACTATTACATTATTTTTTTTATGGTAGCCTTGATAATATATAAAAGTATATTACGTATTAATATATTAAGTGTGGCAAGAAGCATATTACGCACGAATGGAAAAATTGCGAACGAGCCGCGTAGCGGCGAGTGCAGTAATTACATGAGTGCGTGATTGCTGTATAACACGCAATACGTACTATACTTTTCTACGATTCTTACTAATAAATTAAAGATCGGTTTATAATTTATAAAGTACCTAATATCGATTTGAACTTCAAATCCTAAATAATGACAATGTTACTGTCAAATATTCAAAAGATAGATAAATGCCACGATTTGAGTGGTTCAAGACTAATTTGATTGTTATACTAGGCATCATAACGCACGATTGTGCGTTTTTATTCTTTACGCAGGGTTGTGCGTAAGACTGGATTTACTTATAAAGTCAACTCTCCGTAAAACAATGTTTACTAATCTAGGAGAAGAAAAATTTGTTATCCGTGTCGGCCGTATTGTCGCGGAATTTGTTGGGTAATTTTTAGCACAGCATAACTGTGCGTAAAGAATAAAAACAGCTGGGCGTTATGATGCTTAATATAACAATCAAGTTAGCCTTGAAACACTCAAATCGTTTTCAGGTTCACGACTGCAGATGCTTACCAGTTGAAACGTAGTGATTCAAAACAAATAAAGACAATGCAAGTCCAAAACTCTACTGCCGTTCAAGAAACGTCATTGTCTCCAACCTTTTAACAGACAAAAAAAGTATGTCCGAAATTTAGTAGGTTTAAGAATGCAGGGAATAGTGTAAAATGTATCATGTTTCAACCCACCTCATTCACGCCCGGATCAGATAGGACATCTCGTAGGTTGCGGAAGAAGGTACACACTCCCCAATCGGTAGGTCATGCAATGGCAATAAACCAAGGGTTAATAGCCCTTGGGAGTGTCGCATAACTGAGGATCGTGGTTCGGTACCCACGTTAAGCTGTAGGTCCCCTCGGGAGTGGCCCTGGCAACGAAAGAAGAGGTAAAAGGCCTAATTCGAAAGAAGACAAAAAATTACATGACAAATTCCCATCGTATAGATTTTAACTTTTTAAATTTTGTTAAAGTATAGGTATACTTAGGTAAATAAAAACATTTGTATTATTTATTTACTTCTTAGATCATGCCCACTCACTTCAGTTATTTAATGCTATATTTAGCTTATCTTCTTGGTAGTAGGGAAAAACCCAAACGATTAACATTTCTTATAATGAAATAGGACACAATTAAAATGAGACAGTGCGCGTAATATTTTTACCCGCGGTTATGCGTTAAGGTGGTCAAGACGACGTCATGGGTTTGGCTTGATGACGTCAAACGTGGAGAAATCGGGTCGTTGAGTAAAACGACAAATTGGTCATGAATTGATTAGTTATTTATTATTTAATATTAGCATTAGATATGAGTGGCATTTTATGTAATTTTTTTAATTTCCATTTTTATTATTTTTATCTCTAGTCGAATTGTGATTTAAAGCTAGTATTTACATGTGTTAGGATATACCGGGTGTTGCATCGCCGAGCGGGACATAGGAAATCCCATGTAATTTTAAATGGGGGCAATTATTGCCTTCCCTAATTATTTTAGAGAAGAATTCTATTTAGGTTTATTAAAGAGCACTAAAACCCACATTCAAAAGAATAACTTTAGATATTTTTGATGAGCCCGTTTACGGGTTATCGCCGATAACTATTTCTCCTTTTTATGGCCCCGTATTTGCGGGCACCAGTCAAGGTAAAAGATGACTGTCAAATAAAGTTGTCATTTTGAAATGTGTGCTTTATTGTTATAAAAACTCGTACATCGAAAATATTAGCCATGAATTACACTTCTGAAGAAATAATATTGATGATTAAATGGTATTATCAAGGAAATAGTTATCAAAATGTGTCAGACATGTTTGCTGCTCTGTATCCGAATAGACCGATACCTGCAAAAACTACAGTCGAAAGGACTATCAAGAAATTTGAGACAAAAGGCACTGTAATAAATAACTGCAGATGTGAAGAAAGGCAGGAACAAAGAAGAGATGCAAGAAATGATAGGGACTTGCAAAGGCAGGAACAAAGAAGAGATGCAAGAAATGATAGGGACTTGCAAGTTTTATTGTGCGTGGAAGAAAATGATGGGAAGACCAGCACAAGGAAACTTGAGTATGACATAGGATTAGCGTTACGAGCTTTGAAACGACATAAATATTATTCATACAAATATGAAAAGCACCAAGAGCTAAGAGATAGGAACGAAATACGACGACAGGAGTTTTGTTTTGGTATGATTGAAAGAGCAAACATGAATAGGGAATTTTTAAAAAACATTTCTTTCACTGACGAATGCACATTTACCTTAAACAATGAACCCAATGTTCAAAGAAAACCAACACAGGTTTGTCGAAACAAGGACGCAATATCCATAAAAAGTTAATGTTTGGGCTGGGATTTTCGGAGAAAATATTATCGGGCCATTATTTCTTACACGAAATTTAAATGCAGAATATTTTTTGGAACTAGGTACTTGAAGATCATATTTTACCTACTTTACATGATGCCGCCAAGGAAAATCAGGAAGTTTGGTACCAAATGGATGGCTGCCCGGCACCTAGTACCCTGGCTGTCCGGGAATATTTAAACCGTGCTTTTAATTGAAATGTTATAGGCTTAAATCATATAGTAAATTGGCCAGCCAGGTCTCCTGATTTATCGCCAAATGATTTATTTCTCTGGGGCCATTTAAAAAACAGGATATACAAAGATAAAAAATACCCAAATCTAGACGAGTTAAAAAATGCTATTTCTGCCGAATGCAATAGAAAATTTAGTTTACCAACTAGCGAATGTAAAGAGAATTTTATGATCGCCTCGGTTATTGTCTAGCAGTCAATGGAGGAATATTTGAACATCTTCTTAAATCCTAAAGTTCTAACAATTTAATAGTACCTACCTAATAATTAGTAAAATATTGAAACATGTAAAATGTCATAATTAACCTTGTAATTGGATACTTTATTTTAGTTTTATTCAGATTAATTTGTACCTACTCATAAATACACCTTTAATATTTTCGATGTACGAGTTTTTATAACAATTAAGCACTCATTTCAAAATGACAACTTTATTTGACAGTCATCTTTTACCTTGACTGGTGCCCGCAAATACGGGGCCATAAAAAGGAGAAATAGTTAAAAAGAAATCGGCGATAACCCGTAAACGGGCTTATCAAAAATATCTAAAGTTATTCTTTTGAATGTGGGTTTTAGTGCTCTTTAATAAACCTAAATAGAATTTTTCTTTAAAATAATTAGGGAAGCTAATAATTGACCCCCTTTAAAATTACATGGAATTTCCTATGTCCCGCTCGATGATGCAACACCCGGTATACCTGTTTTGCCATTTTTCTTACGGCAAATGGCAACACCATCCAAACATCAAGAGGGTGAGTCAACGATAAAGTAAAAGTTCATTTTTTCCTTTATCTTAAGAATTAAATAAAAATTCGAAATGCAAAAGTTGTAGAGATCATTGAGATGAACATTTTAAAATTACATTGGAGTATACGGGGTGGCCAAAAAAAACGTGGCGAATATAACTTAGGTTTTTTTTTAAATGGAACACTCTATGTACTGTATTATTTTCTAATTCCCACTAAATTCTGCACTTGTTTTGTAAAAAATGTTTTTTTTAATAGTTTCTGAGATATTGACGTTTAAAATATGGCATTTTCAGACTTTGACAGGCTGTAACATTGAAACGGTTCATCTTTGAGAAAAATGGTTTTAACTTCCCTATCTTAATTTTTTGTTCTCTATCTGTGGTAAATCGTAAGTTGATCTCATTGGACAACAACAACAACCTTCAAACATAACTGTAGATATTGGTTTGTTCGGATAGTCGAACCACACACATTTTTTTATCTCTTATCCGTTTGTAACTACAAATACGGCTACAATACCAAGCTAAAATTTCATTTTGATAACCCTACTTAATATTCTTGTTGGTTGTCAAAATGAAGTTTGAGCTTGGTTCAACGTTGAACTACGCTTTAGCCTTAATTGTACAATCGGATCTTATTAAAGGACTATTTGATTCGTCAAAAATAGATGCGCTATTTGAAATAAAAATAATATTTATTCTGACAAATCTGTACAATTACAAAAACGGGTTAGTCCCTTCTAGATGTGACGTTTTTAACAACGTGGATTTGCCAATTTTCAAAACATTATATTGGTTAGTTTTTGAAATATCTACAATATTACAGACTTTTTGACACCCTATATTTTGCAAACATTCTTTAAACACAAATTACTTGGAACCCGTTTGGTTCTAAAATATGATGTGTGGTTCGGTTGAAAAGCGAGAACATTTGAAGAAGAATTTGTTAAATCTTATGTTTTCTTTCAGAAATGTTTGAGTTTTACAAAAAAATTTTATCTGTTGGTAAAAACTGTCTAATGTTAAATTGATCTCTTTCTCTATAGTACTATGATGAATATCAGTATCACACTTACTTATCATAATAATATCTTCTTCCTAATAATCATTCATAATATTAATCTAATATAGATAAAATTATGGAACTTTTATTCGTAGTAGTAAGGAAAAACCCAGTATTAGATGGTATACGAGGTGTCCAATAATGTGCCCAGCCCAGTTAAGATTTTATATTTTAAATATTAATTAAACGCGACAATTTTAATAATGACATTCATGACTGTAGCAACAAATGATTCAGGTTTAAGCTAATATCATTTGTTCATGATACAACTAACGTTTTCTGGTTAGTTTGTTTAAAATCTTCCTGTAATCCGGTGTAAATTGACCAAATTTTGTACACTCTAAAAAATTTGTTGGTCGCTCAAGCAAATTTTTTCTTGCTAGAGAGACTATATCTAAGTATATCTAACAATAATCTTTAGTTTTCCCAACCAACTGTTTCGAGCCGCAGCGGCAACGCCGCATTGGTGCAGTCAGGTCGATTTTGGACAGTTTGGAATTTATTCCTCTGATAAAAGTATAAAACGATACGTTAATTGTAATTGGAGGATTAATTTTAAGACCAACGGCTTATAAAAATGAATAGAATATATTTTCTTCGTTATCTAGCTGAAAAACTAGGGAGTTGTGGAAATATACTTACTATCAATGGTAACTTCTTCAATTGTGAATACCTTGTTTTATTATCAGAGAGATAAATCTTAACAAACCGATAACTATCAGAAGGATAACTATGTAAGTATTTGGCGAATACGGCCATTAGTTTCACTAATGCAGCAAGTAATAAAGAACCCTTGTTATTATTTAAAATACGCCAAAAATGTTCGTAAAACCTACAATTGTAAATTATATTAAAGTATTCCAATGGTTTAAATTGAGTGCTTACCGATTTTACGGAAAAAGCGTGTTTATCTACTAAATATAGAGGGCAATTCCTAAGTTGATACTTCTATTTTAGCTGTGTATAGAAGGCATTAAAATAAACAACATTTTCAAATACCTTTTTTCAAAGAACTTACAAATAGGCAAGATACAGAAGTAAAAAATCCAAGTGCGGGCCTGGTCATCAAAACGTATCCTTCTATACTTTATGTTGTTTGTCTTATTAGTCATGCAATTTACGGGTGGTCAGTTATTTGGCAATCCGCTGCGGTGTGTTAATTTTAAATTGGTGACACGTGAAAATGGTAAAATTTGAAAATAATGAACAAGTAAATATGGTGCTAATTTACCGTGAATGTCGTCAAAGTTCGACTGCTGCTTCGAGATTATACGCAGAATGCTTTCCCTTGTGGGCTCATCCAACACCCAGAAGTTTTCTTAATGTTATTCAACGGGCAAGTTAGGCAGAACCGTATTTGATCCACAGTGTAATAAATGAATGTAAGTATTTTATTTTTGGCTTTTTTGGAAAAGGTATTTGAAAATGTTGTTTATTTAATGTCTTTTATACACAGCTAAAAAATAAGTAGGTATCAACTTAGGAATCACCATGTTTAAGTATAAATGCTCTTAATAAGTTGAGTGTATTATTCTAATTTCTAAAAATGAAAAACCAGAGGCCGTAGAGATTGACGTGAGCCAAATTGTATTTACATAGTTGTTGTGGAAAATGAACTATATATTAACACTTCCAGACCCGATGGAAAATACATGGGACATACTATATAAAGCAAAGCACCAAAAAATGTTTTGCCTGCCTAAATTTTTAATCTTGAAAAAAAAACAAAAAATATAATTCCTAGTATTTCGTAAGTCCAATCATTATGTAATGAGTTGGCATGTAATTATAATGTTACAAATAAAAACGCGATCCTAATGAGTCAAATATTTATTATTCTTTAACTCATGTTTCCTTATAATTTAATAATTTCCAATGCTATTTTTAGCAGGACTTCCGAGTAGCGGGAAAACCCGACTATTAATAGAGACTTTTGACAAATTCCTAATCTATTTTTTTGAACGTAAACATCTCAGGAACAACAAGTATGATTTTTCAAACAAATATGTAGGCTTACTTATCGCTTTTTTTGCAATCTTAGAATTATGTTTTATGGAATTTTTTATAAATAAACAGAGCCTTCTATATTCACTTAATCGAAAATGGGACACTGCATATTGAATAAAATGCAATTAATGAAGCGATCGTACAGTTTTACAATATCTTTTTTTATAATTTCAGGAAGCCAGACGCCATAGGGTTAAAGTAGTTTTTTACAATAGAAAAAACATGTATTTTTTTTTGCCTTTAAAAATTTAGGGTCTCTCTTATGGAAAGTGGCTCTTGTCGAGTGAATTGAATTGAATTTTCTAGGTTTCTGGTACATCACAAAGAATAAAGAATATTATTTCGTTTAAGTGGTCCTTAGGCACATTAAAATCCATCTACCAGTTTTTGAGATGTTTAGGGTGCTACAAATTCGTGTGCGTACAAGGGGATCTTGAAAACGGTAAGAGATACGAAGATGGTTAAATGAAGGCAAAGTTGCTTATTTTGGGGCTTAATAATTTGGTGAAAGAAAATTGCAAATATTCCGAATACCTTCGGAGATATTCGAATAAAACCGAAATTTTGAGGTTTGGTTTTTAATTTTTTGCGCCTTCATTTTTGACTTGAGGAAAAAACAAAAAGCACTTTGTTATAGCCGTTCTTTATCTTCTACAAGATGGCGTTATTAGTTTTCAAATTCGACGTTTTGTTCTTTAGATTCCAACCTCAATTTTTTTTTTTAGATACGGTCCTGCAATTTTAAAAACAGTTTTGGGGACTTCTATGCTTAAGAAAATTAGTATAATTTAAAGGTTTTCAAAATTTTAATGTTTGGGCGTCAAATATCACATCACTAATATTACAAAATATTATTTCTTTACTATTACGGCCCTGTCAATGATTTTAGGGATTACTTAAATATTAGAATTACATCACAGGAAGTTATGGTGTTTAGGGTTTATTTGTTTCAATAAGATTTACCGTAACGATACAAGTAAGCAAGCTTTTAAGGTATGAGAAGTAATTCTATTTTTATTAGTATTTTAATTATTTTATTAATATACAAGTCCTATGGTTTTAGACCTAGACCGAAATACTATAAATAGAAAAAAATTAGAGCTCCCGAGTGAAAAAAAGGTAACTGCAGTGTTAGTCTAGTTATGTTACTGTGAGCTTATGATTGATTCAAAAACAATTTCAAATTTTTTTCACTGTTTTTACGATCTGATGACGCCAGTTTCAGGCGAAACATGTAACAAAAATAAACAGAAAAATATTTTTTGTTTGGTTAGGCTCTAAATTTTCAGGACCGTAATTATATAAAAAGATAACTTGAAAAAATGTTTTATTAGATGACAAAACGTTGAATTTTTAAAATTTTATTAAATTTCTAAAGCTTAGAAATCCCTAAAACTGCACTTAAAATTTCAGGTATGTATTTAAAAAAATGGAATTAAGGTTGATATTTAAAGAACGAAACGTCTAATTTGAAAACTAATAACGTCATCTTGTAGAACATAGAAGACGGCTATAAAAAAGTGTTTTTTGTTTTTTTCCCATGTCAAAAATAAAGGCGCAAAGAATTATTAAAAACCAAAAACAGAAATTTCGTTTTTTTTTTCGGATATCTCCGAAAGCATTTGGAATATTTACAATTTGCTTTTAACAAATTGTTAAACCCAAAATTTTGTAGCACCCTGTATAAATAATTTTTTTTCAAAATATTCTAAATAATAATAATATTACTTAATTATAATAATAATAATAATAATAATAATAATAATAATAATAATAATAATAATAATAATAATATATGTGTATAATAACTTGTGCAAGTCGCAAGAGACCTCTATGAGAAAATACTTCCAAGAATCGAAGGGGGGTGGTAGCAGCAGACGCTGGATATACAGCCCTTAACTTAAAGCAAAACGGATTACCTAACATCATCCGCGCGCAGCCAAGTCAACAACTTGTAACTTGGCAGGAGAAAGCTCTACACGGCAAATACCCTACTGCACTTCAAAATCCACTCATAGATAGAGAAATGTCACTGAATTGGTTAGAGAAAAGGCAGCTTCACGCTGAAACAGAAGGTTTTATAATCTCCATCTAAGACCGTGTCATTCGAACTCGAAACTATGAAAAAGTCATCTTGAAAAGAAATGTGTGCAGAAAATGCAATTGCCCCGGGGAAACGATAGAACATATCACGGCGGGGTGTGGTGCTATGGCCCCCAACGCTTACCTGGGGAGACATAATCAGGTGGCAAAGATCATTTACAAGGAACTGGCCCATAAACTAGGGCTAAGGGAAAACCTCCCACCATACTACCAATACTCACCTGAGCCAGTCCTTGAATCCCCTGAATATCTCTTATACTGGGATCCGGATATTCTTCTCATCGAAAAAACCACCAAGAAAGCTTTCATAATCGATATAGGTTGCCCACTAATACACAACCTCTCTAAAACCGAATCGGAGAAGAAGACCAAGTACTCGAATTTAGCTATAGAGATAAAAAATATATGGAAGCTAGATAAAATCGGCATAATTCCGATCATAATATCGGTGGAGGGAGCTATGACGAAAAATTTCAAGCCCAACTTGGAAAAACTGGGCCTTTCAGGTTATTTATACCAACTTATTCAGAAAAGCGTCATCCTCCAAACTTGCCATATAGTACGGAAGTTTCTAAACAGTACAGGTTAAGATGAATTTCTTCTCTGTACTGTTAATAACACCAGCCTTACCAACAAAAAGCTGAGAAACAGAACACTGAAAACCTAATAATAATAATATTAATAGTAGTACCGCGGCAGTAGCTCCATGGTGAGTTACTGGCATTCGACCGTGGCGGTCCAAATTCAGTCCCCGAAGTGGGCATACGCATTAAGCGTATAATATATATAATATAATATTAAATTGATAAAAAAGTAGGTGTGCTCGAAACTTAAGTGGATAAAGGAATGCGATATGCTATTAATGAATCTTAATATTGGGACCCAGAAAGAGGGGCGCCGAGGACCACTGGGGGAGTAAAAAAGATCAACTAGTGCATACACGTGGTTCGGATTCCACGCTAAGCTGTAGGTCCCGTCGGACATACATTACCTAGACGATAGGAGATACAATCGGCCTTATAGGCCTAAGGCCCGTATTATTCATCTCCTGGTAACTTTATCAGCAAGATAATTTCCAAAGAAACCATTGTTAAGACAATTGTCTCCATAGAAATTATCTGGCTGATAAAGTTACCAGGAGATTAATAATACGGGCCTAAGTATACTGGCCCTTCCGCTAACCCCAGCAAAAAAAATAGATCTAAATATTTCGCTAGATCAATCTCCTGGTAACTTTACCAACAAGATGATTCCCAAAGAAACCATTGTTGAACCGATTGTTTCCATTGAAATTATCTGACTGGTACAGTTGCCAAGAGATTGAACTACCGAATCTTAGTGAATACGGGTGCAAAAGTTTATTGGTCCCCCGTTAGGTTTTAGCCTCGGTTTTAGCCTTCTATCGATTTTAAAGTAAGGTAGTCTTTTATGCTGGTTTTTTCAAAACGTTTTTCCAGCAAGCACCAAAATATAAGAATTTTAGAAAACAGCAATCGTAACCAAATAAGTTTTAAAAGTGTAAACTAAAAATATTCTTTCATGGCAGTGAATGGGATACCGGTACTGATCAAGCTAAACCTATACGCAAGTCAGATTATTATACTATCACTAGGGTTAACGTCATTCCCTATAGGGCGTGTGCACTAGTGCTTGTCCTGGCCAACAGAGGCCAGCTGTACCAACTACCAATTATAAAATGTAATTACGCGTAGTAAATACACTGACATTTTAAATATATACAGGGTGTCCCGTAACTTATTACTATGTTTTTTTTATGCTTTGGGATGTTTAAAGGGAAATATCTCGAAAACCGTTAAAGATATTAAGATCAATCAAGTATACATTTTTGACTCAGAAAATGCCCTTTTTAAGAAACTATAATTGAAAAATACCTAATATCATAGGTAAGAAAAAAAATCATAGATTTATGAAGCCCAGTGTATGCAACTAGCGCCCTCTAGTTTCAAACTTAAAAATTTCTACAAATTCTTATTTCTTGCTCATAAAAAGATGATATTGCCAACTTTCAATTCGATTCATTAAACCGTTTTAAAATTATAGCTTATTTTCGAGAATAAACTTTTACTTTCAACACCCTGTATCTCTAGAACGAGTAACAATTCGAAAAAACTTATATAACATAATCGGCTTAGTTTGATGTCTAGTATCTCCAGTTACTCCATAAATTACGGGACACCCTGTATAATAAATAAAGATATTTTAGAAAGAAAAAAAAGTAAGGTATTTAATTTGATAGGAAACCCCAACAGCTCAAATTTCAATACCATTTATGCAGCGCTTTTGAAGTTATTCTCGTAACAAGAAGTGAAAATACTTTATAAACTATTTTTCGTGCAACATTTTTAAATTCAAGTACCTATCTCAGAAGTTATATTGTTCTACTGGAACTCTTTAACTTCTAAAACATATTTACCACCACCATTCATCGTTTTTAGGTACTTACATGAATTTATCACACTCAGTACGTATTGTAGTCTATTTACCGAACAAAACATGATTATCACTTTAAAAAATCCTGATTTTGATTCAAGATTACTAGTAGGTATCATGACAGACCCTCAATATATAATATAACAAAGTGAGAGCCTTTACATATTCACTAGAAATTAATAATTGCGCATGTCTGTTTTAGTATAGATTCCCCGTAATAATAGAAATTAAATCTTAATTCTTTGCATAACAACGACCTTTCCCAGAAGGGGATTCACGAGAGGGATTCTGCGAACCGAATTTTTGATAAGTAACTCGCCTTTTGCAATAAATAGAAAACGCTTTATTTGCGGAATCGCATGTACTATAGTATTTCCTGGTAAGATGTTAATGTTCTTTGAAAAAATAATCAAAATAAAAAACAATTTTGTTAACTAGGGTCAGTTCCTGACGACATTCTCAATATGGGGAGCCTAAGGTTTAGAAGACCAAATATCACAGCTCATAAGCGAAAATTTAACCAAAATATAAAATTTATAACTTTTATAAAAAGTTTAATGGGAATTAGTAATAAATTTCCGGACAAATAAAAACGACACCCTGGATTTTTTGCTAGGTTTGATTCTTGATAACTTTTTTTTTAATCCCATCCCAATTCTTTTGCCATTTTATGGATAAATGTCCTGAATTTTTTTTAATGATGGAACATGTTCTATAGGGCGATATTATACCGGGTGATTCAATGTGTGTTTTTTGTTTTAAACACCCTATGGAGATATTGGGGTTGTTATATTTCATACCAACAATTTCTTGATTCATTGTGGTATTCCTAACATTTTCTTCTTGACTCGTTACTTTATTTCTATTTAAAAAAAACTAATTTACATTATTTTATTAGACCAATAATTATAATTATTATTGGTGTTAAACATAGTGTTAATTACAAAAGACGTAGCAAAAATTGTTGCTCTCATAGAAAAGGGTCATAATAAAAGTTATATGGCTCGTACGTTAGGATTTCCAAGGGTCACGGTTAAAGATGCTTGGAACAGGGAATTTTACCAGACGGCAAGGATCTGGATAAAAAAAAACGACCGCAGCTGACGATAGCTTCCTTGTGGTAAACAGTGGCGGCTCGCGGTTTTAAAAAATGGTGAAGAGCTAGGTATAGTGCGGGTACTTACACAAACATTGACTAAAAATCCGTGTAACAAAACGTCTCTCTTATCCTTATCTGTCCAACGACTGTGTGGAGTTTCCAACAAATTCCAAACTATGTCATTAATTGGGTTCATTTTTAAAACACACCACTAAGTAGGTACGTACACTACTGAATTAACTAAAAAAATAAAAACGACACTTTTTAATCACACAGTAAATCACGTAAAAATGATATCTATAACCGTAAGTTTCGCGAAGCTTCAAGATAAATACCTTAAGTTTAGGCGAACCAATGATAAAAGAATGGTGTATACGACTAATCTATTTTTAAATTGCCCTTCATTATAATGCAAATTTACATGCTGTTTGTGTGACTGACGAGACGTAACCATAGCGACGGTGAATATTAAAGCCGTGTTTTGCGTCGAGTCTTCACTTGCTTTGAGCGGGAATGGACACGGTCGGCTGGGGCGCGCCAAAATGCACGAGTGTTTATAATTATTGTCCATCGAAGTTATCAAATCAAATCAAATCAAATCAAAATATGCTTTATTATTCTAAAGAAATAATCTTGTTAACAAAGCTAAAATATATATACAAGCAGGTGCAACAGAACCATGCTTAAACCTTAAAAAGTACACAATAAAAATAATCAAAGACAAAAACATAACACGCTATAAAACAAACAACTTACGAGTAAATGGCACACAAAACAAATTTTACAAAATGACCAATCCTGTTAACACACTGAGTTAAAATGTGTCATTGTAATACTCAACCAACTCGTAATAGGCTCTCTCCGCCAGTAGTTCCCTTACAGTTTTTTTTAAATAATTTAAGGGTAGGAAGGTCCCTTATATATTCCGGAATATGGTTATATAATTTACGGCTTTCATAAATGATTGTGTTCTTGATAAGGGTGGAAGATGGTATAGGCAGATACAGTTCTCGTGACCTTCTAGTATTGTGAGAGTGGTCGGGAACTGGCAATGTGTCTTTGTGTTTGTAAATCATGCAGACCGTTTCAAGAATAAACAGAGATGTTAAAGTTAATATTTTCCTGGATCTAAACAACGGTCTGCATGACTCTCTGCCATTCACACCACAAACATACCTTAGAGCCCGCTTCTGGAGAACAAACAACGAGCTCAGGAGGTAGTTACATGTATTCCCCCAGAACACAATTCCGTGGCCCTATTAAGCATAGCTACATTCGGATTAAATTAATATTGTTAATTCGAACATAATTATTTTCTAAGGGCTAAAATGGTATCTGTATTGGTACATTAAGATTTAATATTGTCGAAAAACTTGTCTCTTGTTTTATTTTTTTGGTGAAGAGTCCCTTCACCTACTTGACCTGACTAGTCGCCACTGGTGGTAAAGTTCTTAAAGGATCAAGGGTAAACTTCCTTGACTTCAAAAAATGAGCGGTGAATGATACGCGAGGTCAATATTAGTGACAAAACGATTCGCAGGAGGTTAAACGAAGCTGAGCTTCGTTCACGTAGGCCGGCAAAAAAACAACTATTACTTCAACAAACCCATCATCGTGTCTGTTTGAAG
The DNA here is from genome assembly GCA_935413205.1 of Polydrusus cervinus. Lineage (NCBI taxonomy): Eukaryota > Metazoa > Arthropoda > Insecta > Coleoptera > Curculionidae > Polydrusus > Polydrusus cervinus. Next base: position 55,237,064 of record OW284514.1, read on the forward strand.
GTTGGAGACAATGATGCTTCTTGACTGATAGAAGAGTTTTGGATTTGCTTTATATCACAACACTGTATTCACCTGAAGACAACTGGAGATACTTACCAGTTGAAACGTTGTGAAATAAAACAAATAAAGACAATGCAAGTCCAAAACTCTTCTATCAGTCAAACCCATCATCGACGAGAACGGTTATGATTTGTCAGAGAATATGCAAACTAAACTGCTGGACCTCTGGATGGTCGGGAGCGTGTTTGTAGGAGACCAAATGAAAGATTTGCCGAATGCACCATAACAAAATTAATAGTGAGATTTTGCCAACCAACAAAATCTCGTTAATCGATTTCGGCACTCGTTGACGCCTGATGATGATTTTCTGTTCGGCGGAAAGCATTATATTTGGCGCTGAGGATGACACAGGCTTTTTGTACCAAATTGTTTGTGTTGATTCAGAGTAAATCACTCTTGAAATATCATTTAGCGGGATTTTGTTTGTTGGCAAAATGTCTCTAATATCTTATCTTGGTGGTTGTTTACTTTAAGCCTTCAAAACTGAAAGGCGTATGAAGGGTCAGTATTTTTTTTAAAAGTCACTTTTGAGATGAAGAAGAATTTGAGAGCCAGGACGATCTTTTTTTTTAGAAGTAACTTTTTCAGTTTCCTTTAAAAAAGTTATTTTTAAAGAAAATAATACCAGCAAAATGTGAGGTTGATGACGATGATTTTTTTAGGGTGGGCACATCTACTAAAAAGTAAGTCCTTAACAAAATAAAAAAAGGTTCTCGCTTGCCATGAGCTTCCCTGGTGAAACTTTTCCTCCCTCTGGCCTAAACTAACTTCCAAAAAAAAAGCAATTTCCTGTAATAGTACTTTCTGGTTCCAGAAATTGAAAATATAGCACAACTTTCCGATCAAAAGTTACTAGGTACTTCTAAGAAAAAATCCCTCCCCCCCTAATACCATGATTTAAGGTGGACACCCATCTTTTCAGGATGGGCCCTTGCCCCTCTGCCCGCGGAATTACATCCCTTGAAGGGTCTTATCAGTGTGTGTGTTATTTAGAGATTTACTGAAAGAAATGAGAATTCCAATGCGTTTAAATCATTTCTCCTTCTCGTTAAATGCATATTTTCTCTAATTTACCATTCCTTATAATCTAATAATAATTGCCCATGCCATTTTCAGTAAAGCTTCCGATTACTGGGAAAAACCCAATATGAATATCGATAATTAGTTATTAATTTCTTACATAATAATGAGTTTCTGCTAAGGTAGGGATTCACGAGGGGATTCTGCGAATCGCATGATAATAAGTTCTTTGAAATAAAAACCACAATGTTAAAAGAGAAAAGCTGATTTCTCACAAATCCTCAAATTCTAAAAAAGTAGCAAGCAAGTTCAATATAGCTATTATTTATTTCCAAAAACTATATAGATTAAAATCAAAACTTTTTTTAGTTTGTCCTTCAAGAAGCTAAGGTGTCATAGGGGTTGTGAGGGGTAACACCACCTCAATCTCCCAACCTTTATCATGATTTTTTTTATAAAGAAACCTCGACAAAATTATAGAACTATATTCTGATTTTTTTTAATTATAACGGTTTCTTCACTATTTCAATGTTTTGACTTTTTTTCATCTGGTACTACTTTTTTTTTGTAATTTATCTTTGTATTTGTGTTTATAAATCTTTAAGGACGTATTTTTGGATTTTAAAGAAATCTTATTCCATGAGCCGCTATAAGCAGTGTTCCATTTAAAATCCCTACCCTGTATTTTTCACCTTATTCTTTATTTAATATTGCCGGAATGATTTAAATTCTCTCTTACTTTTAGATAAACAATTTTATATTTTAAAATTAGGTCTAAGCCAGTGTTTACAGTCATTACAAACATTCTTTTATTTAAATTGTTTTAGACTTGATGTCGCTAGTAATGGCGTCTAGAAGTTTCTATCGTGCGGCGCCTAATATTCTACATACCCATTGTCCATTGTATTTCTTTATAAACGCAATAAATAGAATTGTCAGGATTTTTATGATAAATTGTACTTCTTTTACATCCGGTTATACAATAATTACGGAATAAGCTGAGTTCAGCGTTGAAGTTGAACCAAGCTGGGTTCAACGCTGAACTAAGCTTAAGTAAATCAGAACTCGCTAAAATGTTCCATGTTAAATTGTGGTTTTCTTGAAGTGAATTACAAAAAAAACTAAACAAATTATAAAAATTTTGTATGCAAAAAAAATCGTAGGAAAAGATATAAGCCAATGAAAAACCTAAACTAAAATTCATAAAATTCTAATAAATATTGAGAATTTATTTTCTCATATTTTACAATATTAAAGTCCAAATTAAATTTTTGTTTCAAGTTCATTAATAAATATGGACAAGATTCGCTTCAGGAGAACGCAATGTTTTTAATATACCAGGGGTCTCACGGGGGCGGCTAGCCGAAATTGTTTTTTATGATACAGAAATGAAAATAAAATAGAGACTATTATGTTTATAGAAATAAATAAAAAACATAAAGTCTTTCTCCACTGGTTTATTAGAAATAAAATTAGAGGGTGTTAGATACTCTACATGTTTCGGGTGTAGTAACACCCATCATCAGGAAACAAAAAGTAAAGAGAAAATATTCATAAGAGGAACAAACCTAAATGGTGAGTGGTAGTGAACCTCGATGGAGCTCTCATCGAGTCATGGAAAATCAAAAATTGAGAAATGGGATAATGATTAGAAAAAATTGATATACTTAAGTCTTAACACTGACCATGGGCAACAGGTAACAGTGGTTAAGAAGAGGCCCGTTTGGGCAAAGAGAAAAATTAAGAAAAGTAAGAAAATGGGGATTCACAGGTCAAGAACTTTCATCCTGGGAACCGTAGAGAGAAAGAAAAAATTATTTATTAAGCCCTCTTTATTTTATGGGAAAACATTTTTAATTTAGAAGCGTAGAAGGCATAGAACTGATGTTAAATCGTAGTTCATAGCAGAAAAAAAATAAAAAAATTAAAAAAAAAATTTTGGGGAACAAGCCCGAAAGGACTGGAATCCCAGTGGGCGTTAATTTCACCATCATTTTTCTTACTTTTCTTAATTTTTCTCTTTTCCCAAACGGGCCTCTTCTTAACCACTGTTACCTGTTGCCCATGGTCAGTGTTAAGACTTAAGTATATCAATTTTTTCTAATCATTATCCCATTTCTCAATTTTTGATTTTCCATGACTCGATGAGAGCTCCATCGAGGTTCACTACCACTCACCATTTAGGTTTGTTCCTCTTATGAATATTTTCTCTTTACTTTTTGTTTCCTGATGATGGGTGTTGCTACACCCGAAACATGTAGAGTATCTACCACCCTCTAATTTTATTTCTAATAAATCAGTGGAGAAAGACTTTATGTTTTATTTATTTCTATAAATTAACTCCACTTTAAGAATGGACTACTTCTTCAATATTATGTTATGTTATATAGAAACTCATTTTATGACAATTTACTTACCCTATATGATTTTTAAATAAAACACCCTATATTTTTTTCTTTTCTTTTTAAATTCTAAATTACATTTAGAATACAACAATGTGCTATCTGTCACTTTTTTTAATGTAAAAATACATTTATTTCCAAATTGTTTTAATCTAGAGTGCTATGATTAAATTTAAGTTGCTTATTTTAGTCGTACAAACTGGGAAAAATTTACTTTTTATTGTTTTGACTCAATCTTCTTGTTATGGTAAATTTAATTTTAAAATTCTATTCACTAATTTTTTTTTAAATGTCATCTGGGAAAAGGATTTTCTTTACGAATAATTTGGTAACATGGTTTAATTTGAACTACTATTAAAAATCTTGATAAAAGTACATTATACCTGTCAATGTCATTTATGTCACAGTCAAACTTGCTGGCTAGTTAATATTGGTTAAAAATCTTTGTGCAACACAACATTAAAATAACATGATCCATGAATAAGAATAAAATTACATTAGTTGTTTCCTCAGCAATTAAAAAATTTGCCCTTTTTGTCTTGACATAATTTAATTCTTTCATTCCGTGTCATTATTTTGACATTTACAGTGACAGAAAAATTTCCAGTGTAATTTGGCCGCCGGAAGTTCAAAGAGGATGAATATTTCTGGAAATTTTTGTTGTTGTCATATTAATGATTCAAAATGAAATCTTCGGATGTGTTAAAAAAAAAGGGTGTAAAATTTTCTTAAAAAAAATCGCGACTGAGGAAAAATTTCCGGATTTATAATAATTCAAGCTTGACGAAGATTCGGTAAGAAAATTTTGCGTATCCAAAATTTCACATTTTTATTATGAATGAAAGCCATTTTAAATAACAAAGTGATCCATGAATAGGAATACAATTCCGTTATTTGTTTCTTTAGCGACTAAAAAATAGGACTTTTTTGCCTTGACAAACTATTTAATTCTGTGATTCCGTGTCACTATTTTGACGTTTAAAGTGACAGAAAAAATTCCAGTGTAATTTGGGAGCCCGAAGTTCAACGCGAGCATGAATATTTCCGAATATTTCACTCATGTATAAATTTTCCCATAAGAAACGTTAAAAATAAAAAAATATCAGCGGATATACAACGTTGCCTAGACAACGTTGTATATCCAACACACAACAATCGAACCTATTTGACGAGACAGTTTTTTTTTACCTTTTTACTGCGAACGTGATCGTTATTGTTATGAGTTCCCTTCGGGAAATTCATTGCTTTTGAAAAACAAACCCTCTCAACAGATAATTGTTATTGGATTTCAGTTACAGTTTTAATTATGTTATATGAAATTGAAAATTGTATGACAAAAATTTTTTTTTATATATATTTCATTCTAGAAATATTCTCCCTAAATACCGCTCGTGCATAAAAATTAACCAGATAATTTTCATTCAAGCTTGTTATACTAATTCCACTCGTTCTTCGAACTCGTGGAATTATAAATAACAAGCTTTCATGAAAATTATCGGTAATTTTTAAGCACTCGTGGTATTACCCCCGAATATTTCACTCATGTATAAATTTTCCCATAAGAAACGTTAAAAATAAAAAAATATCAGCGGATATACAACGTTGCCTAGACAACGTTGTATATCCAACACACAACAATCGAACCTATTTGACGAGACAGTTTTTTTTTTACCTTTTTACTGCGAACGTGATCGTTATTGTTATGAGTTCCCTTCGGGAAATTCATTGCTTTTGAAAAACAAACCCGCTCAACAGATAACGACAAAGATATAATTATGGCATAAATGAAAAAATATAAATATTATTTACCTAAAAATTTTTATATATATATTTCATTCTAGAAATATTCTCCCTAAATATCGCTCGTGCATAAAAATTAACCAGATAATTTTAAAGCACTCGTGGTATTACCCCCGAAAATTTTTTCGTAGCCATGGTAATGATTTAATATAAAATCTTCTGATTGAGTATAAAAAGTTGTGCGAAATTTTATACACGAAGAAAATGTTCAGGGTAATTTTTTGGAAGAAAAATAATCGTCGTTTTTACAACAATAGACATAACCACGACGGCAAATACTAAAATGCCCGTATTTAATCGTTAAAATATTTATTATGTCAGAAGTTAGATGAATGATATTGTCAAAAAAATGTTTGTTTCATTAGGAGAAGAGAATTTACCAATACCCTTGCTGGTTAACACTTTCTCCTGTAGAAAATGAAAAACGCCTTTCAAATTAAAAATGCAATTAACACACAAACCCATAGACATAGAGAATATTATAGAGCTTTACATCAGACGCCATGTACTAGCGTGCGGAGCCACAAAGTTCTTATACATTATAAATTATACGTAAATAATTTTCTCCTACCGACCCTCAAATGACTCACATGCCGGAGCCGGCCGGTCGACCCGGAATATTCACATAATTCCTGGAAAAGCTTATTTGAGATCCTGATAGACATCCAGAGCGCTGGTGATTCACGCTTCCCTCTAGGTCGGATGGATGGCAACCCTACACCCCCCTAATTATATGTTTTCCGGCTCTAGTGCGACCTGTTGCTTTCGAGAGGTATTTTTAGACTGGATGACTCAACTTCGTCAGCTTTGATATAATGATTTGTTTACAATTTTATGTAGTATTCGTTGAGTTTAATAATTAATATGATTAAAAAGGTATAAAATGTAAATTTACACAGTCCCATTAACTTACGACAGTGTCACAACCTTTAGTTTCAATGTAATAAATGAAAAGAATAGTCTATTTCAGAAAGGCGTAGAGTAATAAAATGGGAAATTCCGTCCAGTTTGGCTCAATTTCGGTGTCTGCCATAGGCGCAGATAAATGTTGTGCATTAAATTATTTATGATAACTAACCAAAGAAAAATAGAAGATAATTTGATAAAGAAGGAACTATTAGCTATAGCAAATTTACACAAACATCGTTTTATAAAATATGCCGTGGAAGATATAGCTGAAAAACATAGTGTAATTACTGTGCTGCGCACACCCCTATATCATTGCGAATTCAATCCTATAGAACTTATATGGGTGTAAGTGAAAGTATTTGTAGCAGGACATAACACGACATCGAAATGAAAGACGTTAAGCTACTGTTTGATCAAGCCATTAAGGAAGTGACACCAGAGAACTGGCGAAAAGCAGTTCATCGTGTCATTGAAGAAGAGGAGAAAATGTGGGATCTTGGCCACCTGGTCGATCGGACCGTCGACCCGTTAATTATAATGTCAAGAGGATGACGAAGAATATTATGATTTTTTAAATTTAATTTCTGTATAATGTATATTTTGTATTTTGTATTTTTTTATTGAAAAATAGGTGTACCTAATACTATGTACACAATGCACGCTATTGTCACACCATTTTCAGTGTTTGTGAATGGATAACAATTAATTAATCCAAACCCGGGTGGTACTACCTGCACTTGATGAAAATAAAGAATTTTGCAATGAAATTAATTCCAAATTATTGCCCACAGCCTCTCTCGCTCGGTTTCACTCGTATAAAAGCAGTGCTCGAGTGTGTTCATGAAAATGATCTTAAATAATAGACCTACGATTAACTTTTCGGCCCCGGTCCTCTACATACACAGAAATATTACCGAATATTAAACGGATAAAAATTTAAATATAAAGAAATAATTTTGGTTGTCATTTGTTACATTGTTTCTAGGATAGGCAATGGTTTTATGCCTATATTGTATGTACGCCACTGATAAGTAGATATCAATAAAAATTTTAGAAAGCGATTTTTGTTCAATAGTTTTACTCAAATTAGTAATTAACATATGCTGCTTAGCGAAACTCTGTATTTTTGACTCGTGCCTTTACAGGTGATCTTGTTGGAGGTGCTGGGTATACTTTGGTAGTGTCTAACGTCGACATTGATAGCGCCGAAGGCTCCATCCTGCAGGGTTTTTACGGCTGAACTAAAGAACCCCGCACAAAGCTTATCCAAAATTGCCGTAGGCTAATTTTTCTGAATTTTTAGTATTTTGTAGATCTTGAGGTCTTGATTAAAAGTGTCCATGGCCGTAATCCAATTCTATGACTAGTTTTTGAGTTATGGCCTTTTAAAGTTGACAACTTCTTTTTATGCATTGTCTCGAGTCTTCACTTGTTTCTTAAAAATAAAAACTATAAACTTTTTAATTTTTTTTTATTGGTGGAAAAGTAGGCCTTAAGTTGTCTTTCACTTATATAGAAATGAAATATGTACAGGATGTTAAATAATTTATAGGATGTTTAAATAAATAATAATATTAAAAAATTATGCAAATCCAAAAAAATAAATTTACTCATTTTTTGAATTTTGAAAACAAACGTCTAGATATTTTATTTTTCAAAAAAAAGTTAAAAATTCACCAGAAAACGTATAAAGTTTTAATTGATACATTTAATTATTATACCCATCTGTAACAATTTTCTTTTACAATAATTATTTTTTAACACATATTTATCTTACCTTATAGAAGGCGAAAAAAATAGTTTATAATTTAATAATAATATTTTGTCATTTGATAAAAAAAGAACATTTTTTAATTTTCCTATTTTTAAGAGTTTTCACTTGTGTAAATCATTGTAACTAGTTCACCCTGTATATCTAAGATAAGAATGTATTAGAGAATAATTATTGTAAAAGAAAATTGTTACAGATTGGCATAATAATTAAATGAATCAATTAAAAGTCGTTTATTACGTCTTCAGGTGAATTTTCAATTTTTTTTAAAGAATAAAACACCCGGCAATATATTCTACGTCAACTTATACCCATTTTTTTTATCTACAACTTGATACTACAAGATATTAAAATATGAACAAAATCTAGCCGTTTGTTTTCAAAATTCAAAAAATGAGTAAATTTGTTTTTTTGGATTTTCATAATTTTTTAATATTATTATTTATTTAAACTGCCTATAACTTATTTAACATATCCTATACATATTTCATTTCTATATAAGTGAAAGAAAACTTAAGGCCTACTTTTCCACCAATAAAAAAAAATTAAAAAGTTGATTTGATGAGTTTTTACGAAACAAGTGAAAACTCCAGACAAGACATAAAAAAAAGTTTAAGTAAAAATACATAATATGTATTATAACTCAAATGATAATACGTTTGAATCTCTTTCAAACGAAACCAATTTCGATAATATTCGTTGTCCTTCATTTTTCCAAAAAAATGTTTAACTTTTCTCCACTCCTTTATTTGAGAAGCTCGAGCAATAAGTGCGTGCATAACTTTTCTCGCAAATTTTTCAAGAATACAACACATAAATTTTCAATAAGGTGTAACTAGGCATGTTAAGAGCAAACAGTAGTCGATGAGTCATCTCGAACAAATACTGCATTTCCACCACATCGTGCTTACTGACCTGCCTCTGGCGATGGCAATAAAATGTCTTTTTTTTTATATACAAAATATTATATAAATGAATTTCACGTGAATTAAGTGGTGCGGCGTCAGTGGAGATTTTGAAGATAATATTGGGGCATCGTTTGTAACTTTAATGGAATATAAGAAATTAAAAAGAAGAGCCGCAATAATTCTATTTTTCATGGCGAATTATATAAGTTGAACCTATAAAATTGATTAAAAAAATTTTTTTTTGAAAAAAAAGTATCATCTGCCAAATTAGAATTTTCATAGACAAGCCAGGAAACGATGCCGCGTTTCACTCTGGTATGGAATTACTCCACATTCCACCAAATACTAAATATTTTAAAAATCATGCTGTCTTTTTTTCGTTTTCCAGTAAATTTCAAGCACTAAAATTTACTAAATAAAACATTCATTTAAGAAAATTCTCAAACGCTATTTCTGAGATATTGACGTTTAAAATATGGCATTTTCAGACTTTGACAGGCTGTAACATTGGAACGGTTCTTCTTAGAGAAAAATGGTTTTCATCTCCCTATTTTAATTTTTTTATTCTCTATATAAAAGTTACATCTTCCGGTTTATCCTGTTAAAACCGGTTTTTTGGTTTATTATGGTAAATCGAAAGTTGGTTTCTTTGGATAGAAAATAAAAAACTAAGAAGAGAGGTGAAACCCATTTTTTTCTAAGATGAACCGTTTAAATGTTACAGCCTTTCAATATGCCATTTACAAAATAAGCGTAGAATTTTGTGGGGAATCAGAAAATAATACAATATATAGGGTGTTCCATTTAAAGAAAGCCAAGTTATATTCGCCCCAATTTTTTGGGCCACCCCGTATACTCCAATATAATTTTGAAATGTTTACCTCAATGATCGAATTTTTATCTGATTCCTAAGATAAAGGAAAAAAATGAACTTTATCGTTTACTCACCCTGTATGATTAAAGGTTCCCAAGATATTTCCGGGATTCCTTGTTAGTTGTCCACCCGATACATATACTTTTACTATTTATTTTTATAGATTCGCCTTCAAGAACAAGAAATTTCATCCCAAAAAGTAACAATTGCCCATTTCGACGAAAAATTATTAAGTTTCGAGAAAAATATCAAAAATGTTGAGTCAAACTACCGAACTAAAGAAAGGAAGTACGCGCAGTTAAAATGGTGAGTTGTAAATTTTTTTTATTAGTTAAGTGTTATTAGGGACGAATAATTATAGTTTCTGGACCCGCGCCAGTTAGCGTCAACAATCGTGGATACTATGTTTAAAATTATGAAAAAAGAAACGCAAAGTAAATGTGCAATATTTTAAAATTTAATTTTATTGTTTCAATGTGGGAATGAATTTTGTTTTTCAAAATATTTATATAATAGTTTCTGTAAGTTTAGCGTCATTAATGATGATATGTAATTATATAAAATTTTTGTTTTGACTTTAATTTTATCGTATGTGTTTTTTCTCTGTATTTTCGAACCCTAGAAAAAGTTTTAATTAAAAAAAAAACGTTGTGATATACAAAAATGAGTTGTTTGTTGCCTGCCCTTGTTCCCACTATACTTATCCTATACCGTATTAGCAAATTCGAATCTAAGGAGCGAAATCTCTAAAGCAACCAAGAGAGAAGGCACATATGGGCAAAACCTTTAGTTAAAAAGAGACACCTAACCACTCTCCTACAATTTTGAAAGGGGGGATATGTGTGTGGTTAGGCCGAGTCGACGTATCGATCGGTTCCGTGCCTACTTCGACCGCATGTTCTAAAGAATGGAAGGTGGGAGGTAGGGTATAGCGTGTTCTCTGTTTAACGTGTTAAACGCTACTAATAATCTCTGTCTGATGCGTTTATATCGGCACCCTAGATTCGAGATTGCCAATAAGGTACAGGTATAATTTTTAACTCGAATAAATATTTGCTGCAAGAATACAGAGCTATGATTGCGTTCATTTTTAGTTTGGTTTACTTTTTCGCGTCTATATGAAATTTACCCCTCTTTTGGGGGTAGAAACCACCCCCAACATTTTTTTATTTTGATCGTTGGAAAGGAATACGCCACACTTTTTACTTTTGCATTTCGGCACGTGGATCCATTTTTTTTTTATTCTAAAAATTTTTGAAATTGTTGCCCATTATTTTTCTTGACAACCCCCTAATCTAAAGTAAAATTTATCCTTGATATTATGTACCATTTCCGGGGTTATTTGGCGAACTTTGTGTAGAAGTCGCCGCCTAAGTTCCTCTAAAAATTGTCCAATGTGTTGCTAAATGGCCAGTTTTTTTTCTGGCTTTCTAGATTACCAAAATGCAAAAGTTATTAGTGGGTCCTATTCTCTTTTTTACGTCTCTTTCTAACGTGCTATCACAATACATACCTCAGGCGCGGATCTAGGGGGGAGCCTCACAAAATGAGTGTTTTATTTACTTTGAGCCTTGAAAATTGTAGGGCGTATGAAGGGGTCAGTATTTTTTTAGAAGTCACTTCTGGGATTAAGAAGATTTTTAGAGCCGGGATACGCTCTTCTTTATTTAGAAGTAACTTTTTTTTGTCGCCCGCCCCCCTCAGCAAAATCCTGGAACAGCCACTGACATACCTTTAAATTTGAAAAAAAGTTTTCTACCCCAAAAAGAGGGGTAAATTTCATGAAAACACGAACAAAGTATGCCGAACTAGAAATAAACGCAGACGTAGTTCTGTATTTTTTAAGCAAATAAAGAGGCTTTCCAATACTGACATCAATCTGATACATTAGGATACGGGATAAACATTCGACTGACGTCATTAAAACGTCTATAAAGGAGAAAATCAATATATCATCCTAAAAGATTATATTGGTTTTGCAATGATTAGATACATATACAGGGTGTCCCACCGGGAACCGCTTCGATCTATATATGGAAAACTATACATAGGAAAATTTTACAGTATGCTAATGCTGGGGCGGGCTAAAATATTTTCATAATGGTGGCACTTACGGTTATACCGGAAGTAAGTGTCAACTTGCTTATTTTAAATAGAACACCCTATATATTATTACATTTTTGCATTCTACGCAAGATTCTAGGCAGATTTTGTATACCATGTCCTATACCTAAATCTAAGCGTTTTTGACATATTTGAATTTTTATATCAAAAATTACGTTTGCAAGCCTTAAAATAATTTTCAATTTTTTCTATAAAGATAAAGAAGCCCTATTTATTTAATGTAAGTGGGATTCCTTGTTATAAAGGACCTACTGGGTGCTTAAAAAATAAGATTAAAAATGAAATTGAAATAACTGCAAAAAGTCTAGATTTTCAAATGGAAACACACAAATTTTATAATTATTTCTTATTTAGCATTAAAAATAAGGGTAAGTTTGTGTAAAGTTTTATATCCCAAAAATGTTTAGATTTCGAAATATTGCCAATTTAATATTTTTATATGGCGATTTTGCTGCAGATTTTAAGTTCAGTTACTCTTAGTTGGCTATAACGGCGTTGAAAAACAATCAAATGCTAAAAAATCTAGGTATAGGACATGATATACTTAGAATCTTGCGTAGAATGCAAAAATGTAATAATATATAGGGTATTCCATTTAAAATAAGCAAGTTGACACTTATATTGACACGGTATAACCGGAAGTGCCACCATTATAAAAATATTTTAGCCCGGTCGCCTCCATCACCATTAGCATACTGTCAAATTTTCAAAAAAGTCTATGTATAGTTTTCCATATATATAGGTCGAAGCGGTTCCCGGTGGGACACCCTGTATATGTAAATGTATTTCGTTAATTTATATCAATTTTCTTAATTTCTGTAAATTTTGTTGAAAAATTTTCGACCTTGGCGCTTTTCCAGCCTCGCCTTCCTTCCCCCCCCCCCCCCCCCCTTTATAATGATAGAAATTAAATCAGCCTATGATGAACCTCAAACCCTAAAAGATGTTCATTTCAACTGGTTTAAGTTTAAAAATCAAACAACCAAAAAACAATTTAAATTTAAAAGTGGGACTGGGTGGAACCTCTGACGTAGGGTCACAGTTATGACGTCCCGATGGCTACATGCAAGCATGTAAATTTAAGGAGATTCCAGCATATTTAAATATTTTTATTGATTTTTTTTTTTTTTCATTAATTCTTGAATGGCGATGGCGGGTTTTTCCCTACTATTAGGAAGGAAATCCGACAAAAATATAAATAGTATATTAACATCATTGGGTGGGCCATGGCCCTCATAGCAGGTTGCAGAAAATAAATTACAGATGGTCAAATTTTTGCAAACAGATGACGGTTTGAGGAATCCCAATAATATTAATTTATGACCTATTTTGTCGCCCACAATTATTAAGAGTACATTCTTGAATATTCTTTATAGAACCCGCTATCAGGGTTTACAATCTTTTTTTGCTTAGAAGTCACTTTGGGAAGGGAGAGGTTTAACTTCAACGGGTTAGCCTTATTTTACTCACTTTGGGAAGGAGAGAGGTGGTGAGCTTTATAAGAGGTGGGAAGGTTTATACTCAGCGGGGACCTTTTATTTACTTTCGACTAGAAACTTTTTTCGGGGTTATTTTTTCTGTCTCTATTTGAAGAGATATATTAAAATAAAATTTTCATTCTCATTACCATTTTTCTGCTTTTCAGTTGGTGTGATTAGATTTTTAATCCGACGTTTCGTTTTTACAAAATCATTATCAACTTTGTTTTTTTAAATAGTCGGAAAGTTTTATTTTATTATTTTTAAATTCCCCTTCTTCTTTATAATTCAGTGACGTATCCAGCGCCGGGTTTACCATTAGGCGGACTAGGCGGCCGCCTAGGGCCCGGGAGCCCAGATTATATTTGAACAAAATTATATTACTTTCATTTTTAACCCAACACAATTCCAGAACTCCACCGAAATACTTCTCCTTCTTACAACAGCTAAAGAATTATTGTTAAAAAAATCTTTTTTAGCTTTATTTTTTATTTTAATAAAAAAAAATGGTAAAAAGGTAGTTTGGTCGTGACAATTAAATATTTTTTTCGCCTATTACATGCCTTACTAAATGACTGGAGGGCCCCATAAAAACATGCATACAACCTACTACCGCATGCCGCCTAGGGCTCGGTAGAACCTTGAACAGGCTCTGGACGTATCACCCACTTCGGCCCTAAAACCCCGTTATCAATAAGAGTAAGTGCAAACTCATTTGGTAACTATATACTTTTCTTTTAATTTCAAAGTCAACTATAAATAATTTGACTCTGGACGTCGACAACAAATCATATTCATAATTGTTATTTAGAAAAGACACAACTCCTCAAAAACATATTATTTTTACTTTAAAGAAATTAGATAAAAGTTTATTTACACTAAATGATTTTATTGATAACCTAATCTGGCATTTGGCAAGTATTTATAATTTATTTAAACAAGGGTCTGTGACAGACTACTGTACAGGTGAGATGGATGAAAATTAGATTAGGTTACGCAGGTTAAAAATAATATAGTTTTAAATAAGATGAATTTGCATTTATTCTTATTGATTAGGGGTTTTTAAGACTGAAACGTGTCATTAATACTAAATGTGATACGCCATTGAACTGTAAAGAAGGAGAAGAAAAATAAGATTTCCAGACTTTTAAAAAAAAACATAGTTTTGAAAAAACGAAACGTCGGATTAAAAATCTAATTACACCAACTTGTAGAGGAGAAAAATGGCAATAAAAATGTCTTAAGCTTGATTTAATGCTGAACGCTTAAGCCGTAATTGTACAACCGGAGGAATCTAGAGCTTAATTCAACGCTGAACGCTTGGGCCGTAATTGTACAACCGGGCCTTACAGCCGTATTCACCATCTTTAACTTAACAGTCTGATAGTTAACATCGATATAAGGGTTAACAGTCTGTTAATGAAATATCGTATTCACCATAAATCAGGGACGCTCTATTAACAAACAGAGAGTTATGTTGATGTACGTTCGTCTGAGCTGACAATTGTAGTTTATAATTAACTTCAGAGTAAAATATTCCAATCTCATATCTTTTGAAATATCGTTTTATCAATCAAATCCGTTCTTTACGTCACTTTACGCTAATAAATGAAATTTTTTTACAGCGAGTTCAAAAAACAAATGGACGAAAAAAGTTCATTGTCCTTCCAGATAAATTCCTTGAAACACGAAAATACCGATATTTTCGATAAAGTTAATAATCTGGAATCGCAGCTTAACGATTACATTCAATCATGCGAGGTTCTAAAAGATGCGAATGAAGAACTGACGCAAGAAATTGAAGAAATATCGATGGTGTTAAACGAAGAGAAGAAACAGACTTGGATGAAAAACACTAAACAATTGGCGTCGTTGTCTTTAACAGCTTTACATAGAGTTGCTTATATTATGCTCCCGGCTTATTTGGATGCTCCTCAATAGGAAATTGCTTTAAAACATCCGCAGCTATTTACCTATTATAGTTTATAATTATTTTTTAATATTGCTTTACTATATTCTATGTGTACTATTAGGTAGGTACCTACTGTTAAATATTTTATAACAATATTATTAATACATAATATTTTTAAAGTTGGCAACTTCTTACTTTGAGATTGTCTGCATTGTTTGGAGTTTTCACTTGTTTCTTAAAAACCATCGACTTCTTTATTTTATTTTTTTGATGGTGAAAAGGTAGGTCTTAAATTTTCTTTCACTTATACAGGGTTATTCACGAAATTCGACATGACGTATTATAGCTAAATTGTTTGTGTCTCTTTGAAGGTCGGAGACAATGATGTTTCTTGACTTTAAATAAAGACAATGCAAGTCCAAAACTCTTCTATCAGTCTATTAAATTGTTTGTGTTACATACACATTTGGTCTGGATGGATAGGGGCCGGTTGGATGTGTTTACTGATTATCATTTTTTTAACAGTTTGTATAAAATACTACTTTTGACTTAATACATAGGTACAGTGTGTCTACGTAAGTTGGCGGCATATGGGAAACTTTTTTATTATTAACTTTACGAAAAAAAAGTATTCTTTATAAAAAGTTCTGCATGGTCCGAAACCTAAAATTCAACTATCAGATGTTAAATTTTTTAAGTCGTATACGAGGTTTGTCAAAAAATATGAATTTTCCCCAAGAGTAAAGTACCTTTATTTTTGACAATATCGAAACTGTAATTATGAAAAGTTGTTCGGTATGAAAAACTATGTTCTAATATGCAATTGCACTGAAAAATAGTTTTTTTATTTTTACAAATTTATCGGTAATTTGAGACAAAATTTGTATAAATAAAAAAAAAATTTTTAGTGTAATTGCATATTAGAACATAGCTTTTCATACCAAACAACTTTTCATAATTACAGTTTTTGATATTGTCAAAAATAATGGTACTTTACTCTTGGGCAAAATTTATATTTTTTGACAAACCTCGTATACGACTGAAAAAATTTAACATCTGATGGTTGCATTTTAGGTTTTGAACCCTGCAGAACTTTTTATGAAGAATAACTTTTTTTCGTAAAATTAATAATAAAAAAGTTTCCCATATGCCGCCAACTTACGTGGACACACTGTATATAATTTAAGTGCTTATAAAACCGGACAAGGAAAATTATTACCAACTTTGGTATTAATTAACTTTTCTGATTTTAAAATATCTTTAATGAAATTTTCGAAAGATGGTAGCCGCATGTATAAAGATTATTACCCGCTTTTCGATTTAAGAAAAATGTTGACATGTGTGATATTATACCGAGGGCAACAAATGATACTTTTTTGCCTTACGTTCTTAACACCCTGTGGAAAAAGTAGGCAGTGCGATGATATTGCAGTGCATTTCATATGGAACTCGCATGTTTTCTTAACATTTTGTTTTTTGATTCGTCCCAATAACTGTTCTTTTTAAAAAGATATAATCTTTTTAAAAAATAATTTTATTCTCCAATGTTAATGAAAAAAATTAATTAAACGTGATAAGTTGCCTATCAACTAGCGTGTTATTTCATTATCAGTGTCAAGCTTAAAATATTACCCAAACATGCGCTCAGAAGTTGTTGCTTGTGCTGTGGCACTAAACTACGATGGCCGAAACATACGATATATCGCTAACGTCTTGGGTGAGGCTAAGAGTACAGTATTCTAGGCGTCAAGGATCAGGGAGGAGACGTAAGACTACGCGATCGCGGTTTACCATCTTCAGCTATTAGTCGTCAAACAAACCCAAACTGTACTCTCCAGTTTGTCGACAGCGGCTGATTGCATCCTGTACGGTACTCTTAGCCTCACCCAAGACGTTAGCGATATATCGTATGTTTCGGCCATCGTCGTTTAGTGCCACAGCACGGGCAACAACTTCTGAGCGCATGTTTGGGCAATATTTCAAGTTTGACACTGATAATGAAATAAAACGCTAGTTGATAGGCAACTTATCACGTTTAATTTATTTTTTTCATTAACATTGGAAAAATTAAAATAATTTTTTAGAAGATTATATATTTTTAAAAAGAACAGTTATTGGGACGAATCAAAAAACAAAATTTTAAGAAAACATGCGAGTTCCATATGAAATGCACTGAACTACTTTTTCCACAGAGTGTTAGAACGTAAGGCAAAAAAAGTATCATTTGTTGCCCTCGGTATAATATCACACATGTCAACATTTTTCCTAAATCGAAAAGCGGGTAATAATCTTAATACATGCGGCTACCATCTTTCGAAAATTTCATTAAAGATATTTTAAAATCAGAAAAGTTAATTAATATCAAAGTTGGTAATAATTTTCCTTGTCCGGTTTTTTTTGCTGATGAGTGTATTTTGTGGATTTGTTAAGAAAACCTGTCATAAAGTTTAAGATATTTAAAAAACGCTCTTAGTTTTGATAAGTTATTTTGATTTTATGTAACAATTTGTAAAAACGATTATGTCCTCTTGAAATACATTTTTTTCCATTGAATTTTGGCATATAATTTACGCTGTATCGAACTGCCCCGCTCTGTGTATCTAAGGGCCTCCGGAGCGTGGCAGAATCATACAAAACTCATTTTAACCCTGTATAGTAATCGCAAATCTGATATTCGAAAATGTAGTTTCAGCACAAGCAGACGTTTTTATCAAGAATGACTTTTTCTTCTATACCTACTAATAAAAAGGTTTTTCCTCTTCCAAACTCTATCCGTGGACACACTGCATATAACGCAAGAACAGGAAGTTAAAGAACTTAAGAGTGAAGTCTAGTAACGCATTATTTACCATTTCATTTTTTGATCAATATTTTTTTAATCAAAATTCAGTGAAAAACTCGTTATGAAAAAAACAACGGTTTAAAAATACTAAATAGTTGGCTTTATTGTCTGAATCGGCATTACAAAAAATTGTTGCTTTTCATTCTATTTGGACTAAAAACTACGTTTTAAACCTTTTTAATCTTAAAAAAAAACCTTAACTAAGCATGTAGAAAACTCTTCATAATAATTTTATAGCGTTTTTACTACTCTGAGGATATATAAGAGTTGTGTTTAGATATTTTAAATAGGGCGATTCACGCTGAGTGGCCGATTAGACTCTCTCGAAAACGAGTGAAGTTCGTTTTTTAAAATTAAATTTTGGCAGCAGAAATAATTGACTTTGAATTGTTAAAATATTAAATTTTGACGTTATCACCTCCGGCTATACCGTAATATATGACCAATATCAGGCGGGGAGGGGGAGGGCAATCAGCCAAAAAAACGTGGCCACAATGTGTATGTCCAGGATCCAGGGGGCCCATGCTACTCACATCCTTAAGAAGTTATGCTTTTTTACAAAAACAATAATTAAAATAGGCATATTAAACATAAAATATACAATACAAAACTTCATCGCTCTCATATAGAGTACAGCGGGTTGTACGAAGTTAGAGGAAACAATTCCAATGTATTTTTTAAATTCTAATAGAGCAAAGTATTTATTTTCATGAAGAGATACTGACAGTAATTTTAAACCTGGAATATAGATTTGAATAAGGTATCCAAACATGCTAAACTATAGAGGGTTTATATTTAAAATACCAAAGTTGGTAATAACGGTGTAACCGGAAGTAATACAAACGTCAAATTATATCATTTACTCCAGTTACTAAATGTTTAAAGAGATATTTACTCGTTTCCGAGATCCTCTAATAGGTCACTCACTGCGAATCACCCTGTATAAAGTAATATATTTGTTCAATTAAACAAAAAAAAATGTTTTAATTCTTATTTCGGGTTGCATAGAGATTTTTAACAATAATTAACTAACCAGCAACTTTGCTGGTGACATACATGATATGGGCAGAAATATTTATGTCACAATCATAGTGTCCCGGTTACAGTAATTCTTGATTTACTAATCAGGCAACTTTGATTATTAGTAATTAATGCCTACCAATGTCATCTATGTTACAGTCAATGTTGCTGGCTAGTTAATTATTTAAAAAAATCTTTATGTAACCCAACATTAATAAAAGAAGTTTTTGTCAAATTTCTACTTTATTTACATTTCTTTACATCATGCTTGCAAATTTTTTAGGTAACAAAAGATAATTTTTGCATTGCTTAGTTAATGTTTTTCCACACTGTATGTCTTTTCTAAATTATTGCGCAGTAATTCTGAAATAATGAATTTTAAGTAATGGCCAAGTAGTAATTTTTGTTATACGTTTAGAATTTTAGGAAAAATAATCGTACACTATTAAAAATAACAGAGTTGATAGCTGCTTCCGGTATACCTAACCGGAAGTAGGTATATATGCAAATATTTTACGTAAAAGGGCACATAAAAATATAAGCCCGTAGAGTTTCAAGAAAATATTTTAAAGGGTTTTTTCAAAAGTTCCAATGAACGCCCGTCGTGAATCACCTGGGGTGGAACTATGTTCATCTTCCAAGGCGATTTCGATATAATTATCGCAGAACACAGTATGTTCATAGAAATCCTCGCTTCTGAGCGATATTTTAAGCGCCACCTATGTGATATCTATCGACAACACCATAGATGTCGATTTCAGGGGTGCACTATATTCATCTTCCAGGGCGATGTCGATTCGAATTTTTTGCCGAACGCACTATGTTCATAAAAATACTCTCTTCTAAGCGATATTTTAAGCGCCACCTATGTGATATCTATCAACAACACCATAGATGTCGATTTCAGGGGTGCACTATATTCATCTTCCAGGGCGGTGTCAATTCGAATTTTTTGCCGAACGCACTATGTTCATAAAAATACTCTCTTCTAAGCGATATTTTAAGCGCCACCTATGTCGATTTCAAGTCGCTTATGTGAGTACAATAAAGATAGATATAATTTGAACCGGTAACTTACTTGTTTAACATCTAACCCAACTTTCTAAGATGGTTTCACAACAAATAAAATTTGTTTATGAATCGTAAACCTGTTTTGCAACAGTTTAAGAACGCGAATAATGTTTTCCATTAATGTTTTAAATCAAATATTACTTAAGGAGTAGGAGAGAAAAGAAATTATAAAGACCAGGTACATTTTAGGTTAAAGTTATTCTATAGTGACTATCAAACTTGCCATAAACCAAGAAAGCAGAAAAGCGAATGATGAGATCTGGGGGTTTTTCTGCCAATCCTAATATCATCTCGTGATGGTCGGTACACAACTAATCAAAGGTATACAGTCTATCAGTTTCATGTTTACAAAATACAAGAAATGTTAAAAACCAGCTCAAACGTAATTAAAAAAATTTTAGCGGCTAAATTTTTAATATATTTGACGTTATAACAAAAAAAATGTAGTACCACCAATTAGGGAATCCAAACCACGTGATTCAATATGGCGGTTGGCTGGTAAAAAGCATTGCGCCACCCGTTAAATGTCACCAGCAATATTATTTATATAGTCACGTGCACCAATTACAATGCAGTATTTGCCAGCCAGCCGCCATTTGGATACATCGTTGGATTGCCTAATATAAACAGTATAAAATCTTTACCGATTTTTGACAGAAAGTCGATTCTACTGATGACACCCGAGTTTTTTTTATCGACACTTGAACATAGTACGAATATTCATAATTATCGATAGCGATGTCGCTAGAAATCGATCGCTTTCGTTTTTGAACATAGTTGCACCCCTGGTCGCTTATGTGAACGCGATAAAGATAGATATAATTTTAACCAATCACTCACTTGTTTAAACTCTAACCCAACTTTTAAAACGTTTTGTACCATAACAAATAAAATTTGTTTATGAATCGTAAACCTCTTCTGCAGAAGTTTAAGAACGACAATAATGTTTAAAGGTTGGAGACAATGACGTTTCTTGAACGACAGTAGAGTTTTGGACTTGCATTGTCTTTATTTAGTCGTCTTCACCTGAAGACGACTGGAGATGCTTACCAGTTAAAACGTAGTGATTCCAAACAAATAAAGACAATGCAAGTCCAAAACTCTACTGTCGTTCGACAATAATGTTGTTCATTAATATTTATAATCAAATATTACTGGGAGGAGGAGGAGAGAGGAGAAGGCCATAAACAGAGAAAGGTGACTGGTGCGAACTGGATGTTTTTCTGCCAATCCCAATACACAGTCCCATGTTTTTTTAACGGCTAAATTTTTAGTATATTTGAGGTTATAACACAAAAAAAAATGTAGTGCCACCAATATAACAAGTATGCCTAACAATTTTTGACAGAAATTCGATTTTACCGATGACACCCGAGTATTTTATCGACACTTGAACATGGTACGAATATTCATAAATATCGAGAGCGATGTCGCTTGAAATCGATCGTTTTTTTAAAAAATAGTTACGCCCCTGGGCGCGCTTTTAGAATTGAAAAGTAAAAAAGGGAGAAATAAAACTCTAAGTCA
The DNA here is from genome assembly GCA_935413205.1 of Polydrusus cervinus. Lineage (NCBI taxonomy): Eukaryota > Metazoa > Arthropoda > Insecta > Coleoptera > Curculionidae > Polydrusus > Polydrusus cervinus. The sequence continues at coordinate 55,258,782 of OW284514.1, forward strand.
ACCTTCACTAAGATATGTATATTCAATAAGATACCTTTATTTTATTGCACTCTACATGTTTCGAACGTATAAACGTTCATCTTCAGGAGAAGTATAGCTTTTGTTGGAATAGATATTAGAAAATTGTGAGTGACCCCTCATCGAGCTTTTGAGGAAGTTAATGTATTAAAGAAAAGTAATGAAGAACTTCCGTAGAAGTAGGGGAGAAAAACATACAACCAAGTTCTATAGATACAGATGGGAGAATGGTTTATAAAGGGTATTTTAAAGTGACAAAATGAGAAAGTTATTTATCCATACACATTATAACGGTCCTTTTTCATTTCGTCACTTTAAAATATTTATCAACCATTCTCCCATCTTTATCTATAGAACTTGGTAGTATGTTTTTCTCCCCTACTTCTATGGAAGTTCTTCATTGTTTCTCTTTAATAAATTAACTTCTTCAAAAGCTCTATGAGGGTGTCTTTCACAATTTCCTAATATCTATTCCAACATAAGCTATACTTCTCCTGAAAATGAACGTTTATACGTTCGAAACATGTAGAGTACAATAAAATAAAGGTTTCTTATTGAATATATCTTAGTAAAGTAGACTTATGCCCGTATTCTCCGTAACGCTTCAAGCCGACATAAAATTTAATACAGCTTAAATTGCCGATTTCGTATTCGCGGTCGGTATTTGGAGACTTAAGCTCAATTAACTTTAAGCCCTAAATATTGCAGGCCTAACTACGCGATTGCGCCGTATTTGACTTTTCTTTGCTCCTGTCTTGTAATCCATATTCGTATTTTTCAAAGTTAAATATGGAAATAGAAGATGAAAAATTTATTGAGAACGATGAAAATATTTTGGATGTTATAGATCTTGGATTTTCCAAAAGAATTTACGAACGAGAAGTATATTATCAACGTCATCTTGTAAAAGCAGTTTTTGTGGGCGGTCCACCGCCAGTCAAAAAAATGTTCTTTTTCTCCTCTGCCACTTTTTTACGTCGCTCTTTCTTTTTATCACAGTATAGTTTTTTTAGCTGATTAGCATTCCGATAGTTATTTGAAGGATTTATCGCATTAAAGTCTTCCTCAACGAATTTCCACACTTCTTCCCGTTTTTTTACGGAAGCAAGGTCGGTTTTTTTTGTCCTCAAGACTTATCGCATATTTGTCAGCGATTAATCTGAATAGGAATGATTTTTCTGAATATGTAAAATTACAGCACCTGTTTTTCCTCCATTTTAGCAGGAAAAGAAAAAATATGAAGAAAAGAAAATTTTGTCAGTTGAAATTTGAAAATGTTTTCAAAGCTAAGGTTAAAAACCCACAACACAAAGTTAGTAACGATAACACAAAGTAGGCGTAGAGTGTCGTTCGTTGCTGCAGCCATTATCTCTTAACCCATTTACGGCCAAGACATGAAATCATCATTATGTTTTGTTGGGATTATATTTTTTATTATTTTAAAGGTCATAACAGGCATTTTTACAAAAAAAAATTTCGATATGAAGTTTTTTTTTTAAAGCGTGGTGCGTGTACGCACCATTGGCCAAATCTAAGAACTAAATTTAACAAACTTATTTTAATTTCTAATATGATAGTTTCTAAAACAGTCAGGATGTAAATGTACATTGCACTTTTCTCATAGATAAATGGTATGATTTTGACACAGTTTACATCTTCTTCGCGCATTTCTGCATGTCTTATTATTAAATGACCCACATTATCAAACCGAACTTCATTGTGAACAGATTCTCTTGGTGCCCTACCGTCAGATATTTCACTTTCGTTGGATTCTTCACTTCTTAGCAAACGTAATGCTAAGTAAGATTTAAAATCGTATTGGGACATACGCGAGTCATTTGCTTTTCTATAAATTTTCCAACAATTAGCTATGACGCTATCCAGAGCATTGATGAAAAGAGGCCACCACCACTTCTTTCCTCATATATTTGTTCTATAATTCGCAATTGCATTGTCGTGAAGATCTACCCCTCCCATATACTGATTATACTGTTTTATAACGTCAGGTTGTGGAAGTTGTACTTCTTTGTGATCTTTTCGATTGTACCTCTTGGCACTTGCTAGAGGTTGAACAGAAAAATTATTACTAGCAACTGTAACAATAGCATTATCATTCCATCTGACAAGAGTAACTTTAGTGTTTTCATCAAAGGCATAGTCATAAGCACCTCGACCTTTTTTTGATAGGATTGTAGCACTATCTAGGGGAGCTTTATTGGTTCGATTATCTCTAATCGTTCCAGTGGCAAAATAATTTAGCTCTCGTAGTTTTAGAAATAACTTATATGACGAAAAGTAATTTTCAAAGAAAATTCGGTGGTGCGCTGGAATCATTAATTTAGCTGTTTACGCTGTAAAATTCGAGGCACAACTAAATAAACTATCCATATCAAAACGAGCTCTGACAAGTCTCGGCGCGATATTATTCGGAAAGCTACAATTCACATATTCCGCCAACGGTTCGTGTACGCACCAGTTCGTTTTATGTTCTAATTTTAGGAAACTTGGATTTCTTTACATCAAAAACAATATAAAATTGTTTTATATAGTATTTAAGTAATACAAATACATAAAAATAGTCACAATAAATGTATGTATTATAATTTACTATCAGGTATAAATATGTTTATACCGACTGGGTCAAAATTAACTGTTTTAAAAAATTCACACAACGAAAATAAAACCCCAGCACAAAATCGAAATATTGGTAATAATGCGTATGTACTTTAGGCAATGCACAATTAAATTAATATCTAATAAATAAGAAACCGTTTTTTTTTAAATAAATAAATATTACCATGGTGCGTATACGCACCATTGGCCGGAAATGGGTTAAAAAAAGAAGAGAATAACCGCCAGCTCAAAATAAGGCTTAGTTAAGTAACCAAAAATTTTCTACGGTGCTTATCAAATTTAATTTAAGCCAGCTTTAAAATTTAAGGGAGCTTAAATTAAGTCTGCTTTATGAAAAAATGGAGAATACGGGCATTAGAGTATTATTTATCCTCATTTAACTTGCCACTTCACTTCAAGTATGGGCTACTTTTTCAAATTGAAAAGTAAAAGTTTCGATGTTATGGAATCTTACATCTCTAGTCAACCTGTATTTTTGGGTTTATTGCTTACCGACGGATTAATATTGTAATATAACAAAATCATTATCTTGGCATTACCTAAAATGTCACCATTTAAGCAAAGTGTTTGCGTATGTGTAAGCTTTGATTCTTCACGAGTATGAAATAACGATTTAAATCTAGTTGAACTCGGTTTAAATTACGTTTTACTAATAATTGTAAGTTTCATGTAATTATAATTAAATTGTTTATTTTTTACATTTTTCTGAAACACCTAACGACTATATCAAAAGTGCAAAAAATCTATACAAAAAACAGAACGCCTATAATATGGATACACTAGTTCGATATGAGGGTGTAACTGTAACACACAGTAGAAATATAACATATACAGGGTGGCCCATTTGTCTGACAAAGTAATATACCGTCTCTACTATTAAAGATATCAAAAAAAAGTTTTTATGAAAGTTGTGAGGTATAAAAAACTATATGTTCTAAAATTATTTTTAAACATACAGGATGGTCCAAAAAAGTAGGACAATAAAAAGATACATTTTTTTAAATGTAACACCCTATATATTTTAGCATTTTTTGTTTCCTTACAAAATTGCCCATATGACGCCATATTTAGTTTTTTAATTTTTTGCAACGTTGCCAAACAAAATGCAAAATTCTTAAAATTTAGGAAAAAACATTATAGTAAAAATTTACCTGTATTTCTCAATAAGAGTATCGAAAATCGAAAATTTCTTGTAAGCTCTTAAGTTTAGGGATAGATAAACTGTCTTAAATCTTTAAATACCGAAAATTTTGTACAGGGTGTTTTCTGTTGACATCCAAATATACAAAATTTTAAAATACAATAACTCTGTTTTTCCAAATGAAACACCCTATATTTATTAGGCTCGTCTGATAGATATTGTAAGTATCTTTTATTATTGTTAGGTCATACCTATACTTAAATTTACTAGTTTTGGCAATATTTCGATTTTTATTTAAATTTTGGTGAAAAAAACTATAGTTTTTATTTTTCTAGTAAGCCATGGCTAGCAAAGTCAAAACAAATGTAATTGAATATCATGTCATATTTAAAATTTTTATATTTATATTTATAATGTTTGTAAACTTATTTTCAATATTCAGTTGCGTAATAAAAACAAAATTTTATTAAATTAAATAAATACGTAACTAACTATGGTTATCAATTTATTTTAATATGGGATAATATTTAATTACATTTGTTTTTAGTTTGCTGGTCATGGCTTACTAGAAAAATAAAAATTATAGTTTTTTTCACCAAAATTTAAATTAAAATCGAAATATTGCCAAAACTAGTAAATTTAGGTATAAGTATGACTTAACAATAATAAAAGATACTTACAATATCTATCAGACGAGCCTAATAAATATAGGGTGTTTCATTTGAAAAAACAGAGTTATTGTATTTTAAAATTTTGTATATTTGGATCTCAACAGAAAACACCCTGTATAAAATTATCGGTACTTAAAGATTTAAGACAGTTTATCTATCCCCAAACTTAAGAGCTTACAAGAAATTTTCGATTTTCGATGCTCTTATTGAGAAATACAGGTAATTTTTTACTATAATGTTTTTTCCAAAATTTTAAGAATTTTGCATTTTGTTTGGCAACGTTGCAAAAAATTAAAAAACTAAATATGGCATCATATGGACAATTTTGTAAGGAAACAAAAAATGCTAAAATATATAGGGTGTTCCATTTAAAAAAATGTATCTTTTTATTGTCCTACTTTTTGGGACCATCCTGTATGTTAAAAAATAATTTTAGAACATATATTTTTTTATACCTCACAACTTTTATAAAAACTTTTTTTTGATATCTTTAATAGTAGAGACGGTATATTACTTTGTCAGACAAATGGGCCACCCTGTACTATAAACTAAAAAAAATAGGGTCAAAAATACAAATTAGGTTATGCTTCAATGATCTGTCAATTAAAAATATACGTTCAGATTATTAGTTATGGTTATACAGTCATAAAAAATACTAATACTAAAACTTAAGTACAATAATTGCAAAATATCACAATAAGGTTATATAGAGGGTGTCCCACTCTCACAGTTCACAAGTTAAAAACGACGCAAAAATATCTAAATAGGGTAAAAGCTTATATTTCTAACACTAAGACACAATTTGATAATTAAAATTGATAAAGTAGTAGAGTTTAGTGTCCGCATAAGTAAAATAGAAAGACAGTTTTAGCGGCAGGTGGACAAAGTGCATCTATCTTTTGCATTAAAGTACACAGCGACGGCAAAGGTAATGGGTTCCCTGGGGCACAGGTAGACAATGACAGGCTGTTTCGTTCTTGTTAGAACTCATCAGAAAGCCATAACCTGTAAGCAATTCCCAATACAGCGGAAATATGCTTTTAAGATATTTTTAAGAATATACACTAGGTACCGTACTTGGTTTATTTTTAGTTCTATGTTTTCACATCTGATGGCTAGCTTTTGCATTGAGTTAATTCCTACAGATTGCGATACTAGGTTTTCATCATCATCATATTATTCTTAAAAATATCTTGAAAGCATATTTTCACTGTATTGGGAATTGCTTACAGGTTATCCCTTTCTGATAAGTCCTAACAAGGACGAAACAGCTCGTCATTGTCTACCTGTGTCCCAGGGAACCCATTACCTTGGGCGTCCCTGAGTACCTTAATGCAAAAAATAGATGCACTACTTTGTCTGCTTGCCGCTAAAACTTTCTTTCAATTAAAATTTATAATTCATTGTTACCACCGTAAATATTTAGCAGAAACTTTGGAGAAACACATTCAATTTTTTATGCTTTTTCGAGCATAATTTGTTAGTGTTCTTTGGAACACCCTTATATAACCACACAAAAATGTAAATAAATAAGTTTTATACGAATAGAAATACTAAAGGTGGCTTAACTAAACTGATAACAAAGTTGCATTGGACCTTGAACCAATACTGGTCTAATTAACAACGGCTCGTCTTTAAAAAAATAGTTGAAGTGCTAAGAGAATTGTATTGTCAGTTCCCCATTTAATAAAACAAATTAAACAAAGACCCCCATATGATTGTCACGTTTCATAACACAATATCTATTATTGTACACACCGTTCTGAAACCACTTAAGGGATGTGGAAAAAAATTTACAAAATACAAAATGTTGAGTGGTGGATATATCGGAGTATTCCGTATACCTAATTTCTTGTGTTTCCTAACCCATTTGTCTCGGTTAAGTTACCGTGTGTATAACAATACTCTTTAGAGCTACTCAGCCCAAAATCATTTTAATATCACTTAAAAATGTCGCGCGCTGGCCGGCCGGCGGCCGTTCTATCGCAAACTGCGGGTTCTGGGTATGCTGGTAATCTTCGTCGTGCGATACACCTCACCGGTCATATTCAAACAAAATAATATAAGACACGAAAACATTTGACGTTGTCATGGCAACCGTCGTTTTATCCATAACATCAAGTAATACCGCTACGTCGTTCTGCGTTTTGGGTTAGGGGGGGCCCAGGCAAGTTGTACACACGGGTTAAGTTGATACAGTGCGTATAGGAACAAAACAAACTGCTTGGCGGAGCGGTCTTTAAATCTATAAACAGATTTTCGAACTTTTCTGTGGACCATCAACTACGAAGCAGACTCCAGGTCAGGTTTCGTGTAGTTTCGACGACCAAAGTTAATTTTAAAGATTTGGAATATTATTGATTAACTTTTTATGTTTAACTACAATAATTAAATTGAAATGTGGATTTTATTTTATAGGATTTAGAGTACCATTTCCCTGGTTTATATTTTTATTTTGCGGATTTGTTTTCTGATAAATATAAAATTATTTTATGATCGTTTGTTGGGGTACGTTGTAACATGTTACAACTTACCACCAGTATGATTCTGATGGCGATGATTTATCAATTTTTGTATTAGTGGAGACAAGAAAAAAACAATATTGATTTGTTTCATCATGTGTTTGATGAGAGTTATATAATATTTATTTAGTGTAAAATATAATGTTACAATTTACCTCGCTTCCAGCAGTACAACTTACCCCCCTTCCAGCAATACAACTTACCCCGAAGGCGGGGTAAATTGTACCAAATGCGTACTCCTGTTATTTAGTAAAAAAATACAGTATTTTATATTTTAAAAAACGGCCTCCGATAAAATGTTAATAGATCGTGACAATGACATATGGTTAATCTCCAAACATGTGCCATACAAAATGTCCATAAAAATTACAAAAATCTAAAAAATGTTATATCGTGCCGCGGCCTCCCCTATTTAGCTGTCGGAGGGAAGAGAATAGTGCGACATTATATTAGGCACGATTGCGTCAATGTTAAGAAATTGTGCCGTTTGCCAATTACTTCTTTAAGTAAATTAAATTTTTATATTGGTAGGGATTCTCTGGTGGAATTATGCGTTCTTTATCGTCATTTAATTTCGCATTTTCTTGTTTTCAAAACATCCTGTTTATTATTACAAGGCAATATTTTTATGAGGAATGACTTTCTCTTCTAAAATGTAAAATACGGAAGTTTATATAGTAATAATCATCCGGGGTATGTATGTATATTGTATATGTGAAGTGTTAATCAGTGCAACTGTTCTCTTATGCATCCAAATTGTCTATGGCCACTAATTAAAGCTTATATTTGCTTATTAGAATTTGGACGTGTTTAAGTACTTATCTGTTTAGGTCTACAAATTAATTGTCTAGAAAATATTTATTTCATCAAGAAATTAAAGAAGCAGTTTAATTGGGAGCACTTCTTATAATAACTTCTTGTTTCAGGAGTTAATTTCCTATGTCTCTAATAATGAATTGTACAAATCTTATAAATATAACAGTAACTAACCTAAAATTTGTATTGTGACATCAACGACATTTGCAGATATAAATGACCTACAAGCAAAGTCGTCTGCATCAAGAATATCGGGTCACTCTAAATGTGAGAAAATCGTTTCTGCCAATGTGATTTAGGTCATAGTCGAAGTTGTCTGGTCAGTTAATTATTGATTAAAAACTTTGCAACCCAATGTAATATCTCTTGCCAGCATCCAGTGACATAATGTTAAGACATGCCGTAACTTCCGATAGAAGAAGTCGACAAAAAGTTATCTGCACTTTAGCAACTGACTGTGTAGTTAGATCGAGCCAGATGAACCGTAACGTTCCCTGATAAGACAATGCGGTGATAAAATAAGAACGTCACCGAGGGGGATTGAAATGGTTTTAATGCAGCCGTTAGAATGGGAAGCCAAGTAAAGTTTTTTAAAGGATTCCATGCAAGCGGAGTAGTTTTTTTTAGTGTTGTACGTTTGAATTGATTTGTTTTTCAAAGTATTACACATGATTTTCTCCAGAAAAAGTGTTATACAGGGTGTGTCAGTAAGGTGTCTGTCAAGATTGCTTTGGAACAAAAAATAAATAATTTTCTTTGTCAAGCTGTCATTGCAAAATTATTTCGCCAACATTTTGTGCTTTATTACTGTTTAAAGTTTAGTTTCCCGAACTAACTTTATCGAAATAGAAAAATATGAGTTATGATAAAGTTAGTTCAGGAAACTAAAATTTAAACAGTAATAAAGCACAAAATGTTGGCAACATAATTTTGGAATGACAGCTTGACAAAGAAAATTATTTATTTTTTCTTCCAAAGCAATCTTGACTAAATTGTTTAATTAGAACTTTCCTTTTTTACCCTGATTTAAGACAAATCCTAAAATATTTCAAAAACTATGATATTTAGATATATGACATGTTTAACAAAAAAGTAAGATTTTCGAAAGATAAATCATTTTGCCTAAAAAAATAGAAACAAATTGAAATAAAGCATTTTTAAAACTATCGAGTTGTCCAACTTATAATGAACGCTTTGTATAAGAGATTTAAAAAACATTATTGTAGATCAATATATCATACCTTAAAGTACCCACAATGTAAATTATATTTGTCTAGGGTTAATCCACAGGTTACTGTGATTTTTTAACGATACCCCTAAAACTACTAAAATTTCGGAAAAAAATTAATTACTTGGCAACGTTGCATTTCACTTCAAAAATTTTATTATGGTTGCGAAGTCCTTATTCCATTGAATCATATTCTAGAAAATTATACTGGGTGTCCCATTTAATTTTCTTTTTTATTATTCAGTACCACTTTTTAGGACCACCCTGTAGATTATAAAATATTTTTAGATTATGCATCCTAAAAAACCCTTTAACTTTTGTATGACACTTTTTTCCCTATCTTTGATTAGTTTAGGTGCTATCTAAGACAGAAACCTTACTGATACACCCTATATAATAGTACCATCGGCAACTTTTGTATCGTATTGTTTAGTGACGATTTCGTGCCTTTCAGAAAAACAAAAAAAAAACATTTTTTAACTGGAAAACCAACTTCTTTCCTAGAAATAAATATTTTTAGATCGTGATAATTAGGTTTACATATTAAAGGGTTTAAAATACTATTCAAAGATAAATAAAAACTAAAGGCCAAGGCTATACCATTCCGAAACCCTCTGTTCCTTCGCTTATTGCCAGAAGCAAAGCTTTTTCGAATTGTTCGTATGAATCGTAGTCTGGCAGACAGAGTTGGTTAAAGCTGAAAAAAAACATCATAAAGTTACAAAAATGTCGATAGCAGGGCCAGTGGTGGCTCGTGATAGTTGAAACAGGCGGGGCCAAAATATCCAAATCAATAAAAATCGTTAAGGAGAATAGAATTAAAAAAAACTTACCGAATAGTAATTACTATAATAACAACAATGTCTAAAATCACAACATATTAAACAGTGTTTTTCTCGATATTTCAGTAGTTCTAAAGAAACAATAAAAAGAAAATGTTCACTAAACACTTATATTTTCCTATAAGAAAACTCTATTCGTCATTCTTTTTTAAAAATATTTCCATCACTTTTGTTAATTAAATTGTCAATATTGTTAATAAAATGTTTTTCTGCCGACAACATTCCTAACGCGCTAAGTCTTTCTTCTTTCATGGTATTTCTTAAAAAGGTTTTTATTCATTTTAACACGCATTAACCCACACTGACTAACTGATTTAACCTAAACCTAGCCTACAAAAGTAATGTATGTCCCAAAGTAAAAATTGTTTAAAAGATATATGTTAAAAGTTAATATTTATTTCGACAGGGCAAACCGTATTGAAACCAGCTGCGATCTAGTATCGGGTAGTAGTAGCAAAGACGAAGGCCTAATCCGATTGGAATTCTGCACTCCTGACAAAATAAAGCATGCGTAAATCCTCCAATCCCGGACGGATCTAAGGATCTGGCCTGCCACAAGATTTCCGAATTTCTTATGCGTCAGTAAGAGAGGGCGATACATCTATTATCTCTTTCGTAAGCGATGAACAGTCTGGCCATACATAGAATTGGCCGGCGTTGGGTAGCGCCAGGGAATTTTTGAGGCAGGGAGTTTTTGCACCGTTAGTGGTTATCAGATATAAGAATCTTAAATTATTCACATTTATAAAAAGAATGAAGGGTAAAGATACAAAGCAATGATTATGAGTGTGAGTGAATAAATAGCTTGGGGTACAGGTAGGTGGGTCATGGTACTATGGCCCTACTGAACGAGCCGCCACTGAGCAGGGCCCAAAATGTTATCGTTTTATTTTCAAGGCATTCAACTTTTGATACGAAAAATCATTTTTCTACTCCTATATTAGTAAACATTGTTTTACGCACAGTTCACTCTATAAGTAAACCCATTCTTAAGCGTTATGATGCATACAAATATCCAACTGTGCGTTATAATGCCTAATATAACAATAAAGTTAGCCATAAAACACTCAAATAGTGACATTTATTATTGATGAATGATTATTGACAGTAACATTGTTGTTATTTGAGATTTGAAGTTCAAATCGATATTTTATAAATTATAAACCGTTTTTTAATTTAGTAGTAAGAGTCGTAGAAAAAGTATAGTATGTATTGCGTGTTGTAAAGCAATTACACTCATGTAATTACCGCAATCGCCGGTACGCGACTCGTTCGCAATTTTTCCATTCGTGCGTAATATGCTTTGTCCACGACTATTGTATAATATGTTCATTATATATGTGTTTGCTCAATAATAATAATAATAATACCCATTATTCAATAGTGAATAATGAACTCATAATTCACTAGTGAATAATGAAATCGACAGGTAATGCGATTTGAAATCAAAAAATATCATTGGTCGATTCCCCTGTAAGGTCCATCCATAATACGATTTTGTGTGTATGATGAAAAATTCAAGCATGCCATGAAATGTCAAGTCGAAGCGCTTTGTAATTTTAATTTGAAACGTCAAAATATAGTTCAACGTATCAACTTTAAAGTTAAGAATTGTTAAGATGAGATGTGTTATACCTCACCAGATATACAGGAAGCAGCAAAAATAGCATGTTTAAGTTTATTACCGGAAAAATCGAAAACACTTTATGTGTCTGCATAATTCGTTTGTACAATGGAGGATTGATAGGAAAAGTTTTCACAGATCCTCAGCCATTATACTTCTTGTAGACGCGGGCGGGGATATAACTGCATTGAAACAACACGGTGGATGGAAATCCACGGCGATAGCAAAAGGATATATTGATGACTCAATGAAAAATAAAATGAAAACAGCTAAAAAAATATCAGACGCGATCCAGAAAAATCCTTTTGGTCAGCCGTATATACGTAATGAGGCAGTATCTACATCTACATCTTTATCTACATCTACTACAACGAATAACCAAGATGTTAATGTAGAAATAAATTTAATTCCTACAATTAACTTGGCACATTGTGTGAATACAAATATTACTATTCATATTTCTAAATAAATAAAGATGTTTAGTAATTCTGGCTACAATTATTATTGGATAGTCGTGGACAAAGTATAGTATTCTACTCGCATATAATGTTTTTTATTCACTTGGATAAAATTATGAAACTGAATAATAGCCACCATTATATGCTTGTTGTATAATATACTATTTTACCACACTTAATACATAATATACTATTACCTAAAAAATATTGAAAAGTTACAACATACTGAAAGTATACTTACCAAGTATGTGCCGTCGGCAAATTCCCGAACGTTGGCGCAGCAGTGATCTGGAACTTGGGTGTGAGCTCGCCGAATCCACCCGCCGGCAGCTGCGAGCAGCCGGTGGCGAATTGCAGCAACCTAGCCATCTCCTCTTGCGTGAAGTTACCCACGGCGGCCCAGAACCAGCCGACGACCCGCCGAAACTCGGCCGAGTCGCCGTTGAGCACATGATGCGAGCGGAAGTCTGCCACACTGTACTGACCCGTGCCGCAGAGCAGCAGCTGAAAGGCCAATGGGGAAGTTAGGCATATAAATGGTGGAAAGTTAGCTGTGGCTGTGTGTACGTTGGGTAGAATGGAAGAAAGGAGACTTTGTAATATGTGTAAACTCCAATTTTTTATTTAAAATCAGCAGCAGAGCGCATTCACCTTTTACCATCCTGCTAGTATTCAAAATTTCAAATCCTCAATCTAGATGTGCATTTCGTCCACTATAACATTATAATTAATAAAAAAGACCATATTTATGTGTAATTTTACTTTGTTATAATATCACTTTTTATTTACTGATTAGGTACTGCAGTTTCGTAGTACTACTACATTATCAAACTGAATACCTTAAACTACGTTTCACAGTTATAAATAGGTTTTTAACAAAGGGTGCTTATAAATATTAAAATAAAAATAGAATATTTATCCCTTAATCTAGTAATTGATCCCTATTGTATAGTAATGTAAATAGCGGGGAATTCCACAAGTCTGTTTGGTCATGCATTTAGTAGGTTTATGGTCGGGTTTTTATTATGTTTGTAAATTTCTATTGATTCTAAGATGTTAAGCCTCTTGCTTTTTGGTGCAGTATGTAAAATTTTTAAATTATTCACATCTGGGAAACAATGACCTGTATCCGAACAGTGTTTAGCGAAATTGGAATTTTCTTTGTTTAACAAATAAGAAGTCTTATGTTCATTATATCGGATATTAAAATGTCTTCCTGTTTGACCTATATATGAGCTATTACATTCTGTTCATATTATATATGTATATATATATATATATTAGAATCAATAGAAATTTACAAACATAATAAAAACCCTACCATAAACCTACTAAATGACCAAACAGCCTTGTGGAATTCCCCGCTATTTACATTACTATACAATAGGGATCAATTACTAGATTAAGGGATAAATATTCTATTTTTATTTTAATATTTATAAGCACCCTTTGTTAAAAACTTATTTATAACTGTGAAACGTAGTTTAAGGTATTCAGTTTGATAATGTAGTAGTACTACGAAACTGCAGTAACTAATCAGTAAATAAAAAGTGATATTATAACAAACTAAAATTGTCTTTTTGTTAATATGCAATATCACAATGTGACGGACTACTCAATCCAATATTATAATTAATTTTCGGTTCGTGTTAATTAAAAAAAAATTCCAAAAAATCTTTATATTGCCAATTATGCTGCTATAAAGCGTAATTGACAATATAAATATTGTTGACCTGCAAATCTAATTGACGTAAAAACAGGATTAGACAGGCTTATTGTAATTAGATGTCACGAATTCATATGGAAAATTTCTTTAGAAGTTAATTAATTAAATTCATAAAAGATAATGGTTGTGCCAGAACCTTAATAATATTTTTTTCTAATTTTGACATATAAAGTGACACTTTTTAAAACTGATTGTGTCGTCACGCCGCTAAAACTACCCGTTTCCGTATTGTGACGGTTCGAAAAAAGAATAAAAACGAGAATGAGACTATTTATCGCCTTTATTCGACTTTTGCACTACTTATTCTAGGATACGCGCTACCAAACCCGATTATTATTTCCCGTATAACATTTTTTTGAGTGACAATTTCAAAACCGCCATTGCACTAATTTTTTCTTATAAACCCCAGCCCCCTTGACTATATTGTCCTGCCGTCATCCCCCGATTTAGCAACATTCAACCTATTATTACTCTGTGGCCTGGAGGTACAGCGTTGCCATGAAAATAAAAATACGAAATTGCCAAATTTACAAAAAAGACCAAACTTAATATAAAAATGAAATGGTTCTGACATCCTCCCACCTTGAGACACTTTTTAGATATAAAGTGACTCAAAATAACAGCGCTTGAGTCAGAGACGCTCTATCCTAAAGCTATAAATATAACATTCTCTGACAAGAAAGCAATTACAAATATGAAACAGTAACTAAAATTAAGTAAACCCTAAAACGAACACATTATAAAGGGCTAGTCTGTAATTACAGAAACCTCTGAGGTACTTTTATCACGCGTCCTCGTCGCGTTTCACTATTAGGTGTTATCACCTCGAATACTCTGCTTTTATTCACTCCCGCACTAGGTACAGAAGCACTTGAAGATGCAGGATAACAGTCTGGTATCTCGTCACTGAAAGTCTCTACTGTATTAGGCGCCTGTTCAAGTTGATGAGCCTCTTGAAGCGGTGGAACCTCCATACCATCTGCACATTCCAGCGGGTAAAGACGTTGAATGGGTCTTAACAGTTGACCTCGAGCTGTAGTTAACTTCACCACACGTATCTGACCATCTTTTCCAGGTAATAACTCAGTTACTCGACCCAGTGGCCAGTTTAAACGTTTTCCATCATCATTTCCAATAAGAACAACTTCGTTTAAATTAATTTGGCGACTAGGGCTCTTCTTTTGAAAAGTCTTCAGTTGCCCCAAATACTCATTACGAAATCTATGTCTCAAGTCTTCACGAAGTTTTATCTGATACCGAACTTTCTTGCACAAAGATTGTTTATCAACTGTATCAAGATCTGCTACTCCGCTAGTCGCTAAATATCGTAAAAACATCATAGGTGTTAAAGGTGTCAGCTCACCAGCATCGGAAGAAATGTAAGTGAGGGGTCGTGAGTTTATTACTGACTCACAATCACACAAAACTGTAACTAATTCTTCGTAGGTCAAAGAAGCTCGTCCTAAGGTTTTACGTAGAAGCTGCTTCACTACGCCTACCATTCGCTCCCAAAAACCGCCCCACCATGAAGCCGTAGGCGGATTAAATCGCCAAGTAATTCTCTGGACACAACTGTCAGCAGTAATCTTGGGCCAATCTAGTTTTCCAAATGCATTGTTTGTTCCAATAAAGTTGGTTCCGTTGTCACTATACATAGTTGTTGGTCGGCCGCGTCTAGATATAAATCGCCGTATTGCTTGTAAAAAATTAGCTACGGATAATGATGTGCAGAGTTCTAAATGTATAGCACGATAAACTGCACATGTAAAAAGGCAAATCCAGGCCTTTTCTCCACTCTTTAAATATACCGGCCCTGCAAAGTCAACTCCCGTTACTTCAAAAGCGAAAGCGTCACGAACGCGATCCAAAGGAAGAGGGGGTGCTTCACCTTCGAAAGATTGGCTATGATGTTTCTTACACACGACGCACTTAGCAATCACAGAGTTTATAGCACGACGACCACCCAATATCCAAAAATATTCACGTAAAATACTCATTAGTCCTTGTGTTCGCACATGACACGATTTAACATGCTCATCAAAAATAAGTCTATTTACTACTGGGTGTTTCGCGGGTAAGACTATAGGAAACCGGAAAAGTTCAGAGTCTTTTCTATTGCATACTCGCGATTTTAATCGAATTATTCCATAATCATCTTTAAAAGTATCAAGTGTATTGAAGCGTTGGTCATTTTCTCCTTCAAAGGATTCTCGCTGTATTAGTTTAAAAATAATCAACTCGGTTTTATTTACTTCATCCACTGTGAGGTCTCCTTGCCATTTGTCATTTGGATAGCGACCATTATGACAAAACCTCAAAATCCAGGCAATCATGCGAACTATTTTTAAATACTTGCTAAAATAGGTCATGTGCCAGTCATCCAAAGTCTTTAGATTGGGAAAAGTAGTAATCAATGAGGTCACTACCCCTTTTTTCTTCTCTTGGTTAATCTCCTGTTCATTGCAGGTAATATTATTCTGAGGCCACTCACTAGGCTCACTGTACAGCCAGTTTGGACCCTCCCACCATCTCGACTCCAGTAATTGTTTTGCAGAACACCCTCGGGATGGAAGGTCAGCAATATTCAAAACTCCTGGGACATGACGCCATACACTTTCAGTTGTGGTTTGACGAATTTCCAGTACTCTATTATACACAAAAGTGCCCCATTGATCATTTCGACATATCCAAGACAATACCGTTGTTGAATCAGTCCAGAAAAAACATTCAAGTTCCACATCTAGATTTCCTCTTACAGATTTGCTAAGTCGGCTACCAATAACAGCTGCTAATAACTCTAATCGTGGTATGGTCATTTTTTGTATAGGTGCCACTCTACTTTTAGCAGCCAACAGGTGCACAAAAACTTTTCCTCCACGAATACACCTTAAAAAAACAACAGCAGCATAAGCATTCTTACTGGCATCACAAAAGGTATGCAGAGACAGTTTTTCAGCATCATTAGATCCGGCATGTATCCATCGAGGAATTTTAATATCTAAAAGACATGCTAGGTCCTTTAACCAAGTTATAAAAACGTTTCTAACTTCTGGCTCCACTTCTTTGTCCCAACCTATCTTTTTCTCCCATATTTTTTGTAGTAATAATTTTGGTATTAAGGTCGCTGGACTTGTAAAGCCAATAGGATCAAATATTTTCTGTGCTATGGACAACATAATTCTTTTGGTAATGGGTTTATCTACCAAAGAATCCACATCTTTTAAAAAATCTCCATTAATGCTCAAAGTGTCACCATGAACTTCCCAGGTCAATCCTAAAAGCCCAATACTTCTTGAAAAACCATCAGTATTTTCTTGATAAGAGTGTTCCCAACCCCTTAAATCGAACATGCCTTCTGCCATCACACTGCTGGATTCTTGAATAAATGTCGTCAAAGTTTCAGTATTAGGTACGCTCGTGACACAATTGTCAACATAAAAACTTTTGGCCAACTTTTCAATAGTCCCTCGTGAATATGGGATATTCTCTTTAATGCATTTACTTAAAGCCTTGGAGATATGATACTCCATTGTAGCAGCTAATAAAAAAGGACTACTGTTTACGCCAAAAATGACACGTCTATGACGGTATATTCTTTCCTTGCCTTCAGAATCTATCCAGAGGAAACGAACAAAGTCCCTATCGTTTGGATGTAGACTTATTTGTAAAAAAGCTTTACGTATGTCTGCAATCACACCAATTTTGTTTTGTCGAAATCTAATCATCATGGAAGGAATTAATTCAATCAGATTAGGACCCTTTTCTAGGCATTGATTTAATGAAGGCCCTTCTCGTTCCTTGGCCGAAGCATCGAAGACTGGCCGTATCCTTGTTGTACTACTTTCCTTGATAACGGGTCTGTGGGGCAAATAATGGGCACTACTAGTGGAAGAATTGGATGGGATCTCTTCAATAATTTGTTCTTCAACCCAATCATCAAAAATTTGGCTGTAAGACTCCAATAAACCATTATTGTCTAATTTCTTAATAGTCCCTTCTAACCGCTTTTTAGCTATTCCATAGTTACTAGGCAGTGGCGGGTGTCCCTCTACCCAAGGAAGTCTTACTTCGTATCTGCCTTCTTGATCTACCTTTATTGTTTCGAGAAAAAGTTCTTTTGCTGCCAAGGCCAACTGGTTATGTGACCTTAGTTCCAATGGATCATTTATTCCTAAAACGTCTAATTGCCATAACTGGGTAAGGGAAGCTTCATTTACAAACAAAGAGATAGCCGACAAGGTCGTATTACTGTTTTGATTCAAAGGTATACGTCCCATCAATGTCCATCCTAACAAAGTTTCAGCTGCGACCAAATTATTCTCCAAAATATGTCTTCTGCCTGTGTACAGTCTACCAGCTACATCAGCTCCAATTAAAAGTTCAATAGGGGTTGAGTTATGAATATCGGACAACTGAATATGTAACTTTTCTAACTCTGTTATCCAGGGACCATCTACTATGGGTAATACATCTCCGCAGATCACAGGCTGTGAAAGCGCTTCAATAGTACAGTTGTATTTTCCATGAATTAATTTGATATCATAACATTCATGACTCTGCTCTTTTATAGCGCCTCCAAACAAACAATGTCTTATTTTGCTCTGACGTTTAGACATGTACCCTAACCGTTCTGCAGTAGTCTTTAAAATATACGTATTCTGAGACCCCGTATCTATCAAGGCTCTAATACTTTTAGAACCGTTGGGGCCTTCTAACCTGACTTGTAAAGTTTGTAAAAAGACTAGTGTTCCAGTGCCATTAGTACAAGAAAACATATTAGCGGATTCCTGTGTAGTGTGGCCTTTTTCTTCTCTATCAGCCGACTGGTTTACAGACAAATCTGGACACATTAATGTCACATGAGTTTTACTGCATACTATGCATTTTAAACGACTTCGACATTCTCGTGCTTGATGTCCAACTCTTAAACATCTGAAACATGCTCTTTTTAAGTCCAAAATCGACTTTTTCTTATCCAGAGTAAAATTTTGGGCCTTGAAACAAGTAGAACTGTCATGAGTTTTTTCACAGAATATACATTTTACATAGTCAGAGCCTTTTACGTAATTAACCAACTCTGTAGCCGTTGGAAGACCCTGTTCAACTAATTCGGGTACCCTGCGTCTCGTTGCCCCTGCAATATGACCTCGCTTGTCAGATGTTTGTGTATGACCTGAATGAAAACCAAAACCCTCAGTGGCTAATAAAATTCTCTGCTCATTTACAACCTCGTTTTGTAGAAACTGCATAAGATTATTTAACTTGTTTTCCAATGTAGACTCTCCCAAATTTTCACTGCTACCCGCTGAATTCTGCTGTGCTGATAGAGCCAAAGCAGAGCGTTGCCAAACCCGTAACAATTCCTCAGGTAAACAGGATTCAATTAAAGGAAAAAGCATAGATGAGCAAGCATTTGAAGTAATACCTAAAGTTTCTAATGCACGTAACTGGGTTTCTATACTATCATACAACATTGATAAGTCCATTTTACCACGCGTAAGAGCATTATTTATAATTAATTTCAAAAGTTCTCGAACATATACTTCTATTTGTAAGTCCTCTCGACCAAAACGTGATTTTAAGCAATCTACAATTTTATTATAGTTTTTTCCAGTCGCAGGAAAACTGTCAACTAAATGTCTAGCTCTACTACCCGGAACAGTAGCTTGTATTAAATATTCGACTTTGTCATTTAGATCTATGTCCAGGTCATCATGTATTTTGCTAAATTGGGACCAAAATGGCAGCCAATCTTTTATATTGCCATCAAAAGTTTTAAATGCAATGGTAGGTAGTTTAAATTTGCGCTTACCTCTGTCACTGTTACCAGAGTTACCTGACTGGGATGCTGCAGATTCATTGACGACTATATCAGCCTTGAAACCAGCTGACTCCACCAGGTCTTCGTATTTTGCATTTAAACTCAGGAATTTCTTATGGTATTCTTCACGTGCCTCTAACTCTATCAACAAATCTTCTTCGGTGGCCTCTGATAGTAGCAAGTCGTAGAGCTCTTCATCAAGTTGCTTAATTTTCTCGGATTTCTCCGATAAAAGCACCCACGACATTTTAATGACCTTTATATCCGCATTTTGTGAAAATAGCTGTTCTAAATCGTTACTATTCTTCGAAAATAACATACGAAACACCTTTCTGTTTTTCTTAATCGGCTCCATTGTAGGCAAAACGAATTTAGCTCAAATTTACGCGCTTTTTACTGAACTATACTTTACAAAACCACGTAGGCTGGAACAGTCCTCAACACAAGAAGCTAAATACTGTAGAAATTAAACCGACAGAAAGAGTTATCTAAGAAATAACCAAATGTTTTGCTCAAAAAACTGAAACAAGCTTTTTGCGTAACAGCACACGTTTACCGTTAAATTTCTAGGCAGAAACGCGCTGAAAGTTTGTTTGCAAAACGTTAATTTAAAATGAAAAACACTGTGACAAACCCGTTCAAAACACACTCGTTTACCGATTAAATTTCAGGCAAAGCGTTGTAAAAGTTTGTCAATGTACTTCACCGGCAACAATCGCTGGTAACGAAACGAATAACTTTATTAAGAATTAAGAATGCAAAAGTCCTGTCACGGTCGCCATAAAATGTGTCGTCACGCCGCTAAAACTACCCGTTTCCGTATTGTGACGGTTCGAAAAAAGAATAAAAACGAGAATGAGACTATTTATCGCCTTTATTCGACTTTTGCACTACTTATTCTAGGATACGCGCTACCAAACCCGGTTATTATTTCCCGTATAACATTTTTTTGAGTGACAATTTCAAAACCGCCATTGCACTAATTTTTTCTTATAAACCCCAGCCCCCTTGACTATATTGTCCTGCCGTCATCCCCCGATTTAGCAACATTCAACCTATTATTACTCTGTGGCCTGGAGGTACAGCGTTGCCATGAAAATAAAAATACGAAATTGCCAAATTTACAAAAAAGACCAAACTTAATATAAAAATGAAATGGTTCTGACACTGATTGACATTATGAAACGTCTTACTTTTTGTAACTAGTTAGTAAAATTTTATGCAATTGGTGACGAAAAATGTATTTCAAAATTAGTGACAAAAAGAATTATTCTATTTATTAAACTGTTATAATACAAGTTAAAAACATAAATTATAAATTAATTAATTATTATAAATATTGATAACACAATTATTGCAATTATTCAAATTAATTCCCGACGACATATTTTTTTCATTGCTCGAACTTGCTGTTATTTGGGAAGCGACGCATATTGCATTAGATATATCCCTCCGCAACAGAGCTAGATTTCCAACCTCTGTGCCTCTTTAATTTTAAAAGATCAGCGCCACTGTCTGCTAGGAAAGTGGCAGAGCTTCTTCTGAAGCAGTGGCCAGTATATAGAACAAGATTTGAAAGACCAAGAAATTGTGCAATAATAAATTTAAGTTATATTATACAGTGTGTGACAAAAACTTAATCACTTCGTTCGTTCCGCAAAAATCTCACGCGTTACACAAAATT
Organism: Polydrusus cervinus; assembly: GCA_935413205.1. NCBI lineage: Eukaryota > Metazoa > Arthropoda > Insecta > Coleoptera > Curculionidae > Polydrusus > Polydrusus cervinus. Next base: position 55,279,967 of record OW284514.1, read on the forward strand.
AGGCATTTCGTAACGGATGGCATAAATAGCTATTAATGTTTCTTATTGTTTTTATAATATTTTCGATCTATAAAATTATTTTCTTGGGCGCCAATTTTTTAAGTTTTATCACACATCGTATCAAACAGCTTTTACATTTTTTCGTTTTTGTCGGAACTGAAGATTTTTTAAGAATATTCTCTTTCCGGGTATGCTTTTGAGGTATTTTAAGTTTTTGTCACACACTGTATAATATAACTTAAATTTATTAAAAGAAATATTATTTTTAAGACGTGTAAAACTTATGATGAAGAATACATTTTTGAGCTAAAATTGAAAATAAAAAAGTTTTCCATATTATTATCTTAACTAGAAATCTGGGTAGACTCTGTATTTTTGGATTAATACTTTTTTCATCAGATTTTAGTTTTTTGGCTAAAGGTAAGTATCTATTTTTTTAAAGATTTTTATTGGCCAAGACTACATAGGTCTTTCAAAATAAGTAATTAAATAAAATACGGTTTTCGTAAGTCCAGATCAACAGGTGACCTTCTGGCATATGTCACCCATCTTTGGAGCAACACCATCGAACATCATGGAGAATCCCGGGCTGTTGCACTGGACATCTCTAGGGCTTTTGATCGTGTTTGGCACGATGGGCTTCTAAGTAAATTGCGATCCTACGGTATGCCTAATGGATTCTGTTTATGGTTAACCAGCTTCCTTAAGAACCGTTCTCTGCAAGTGGCGATTGACGGGTTTCTCTCAGACACCTTCACCATCAATGCCGGTGTTCCTCAAGGGTCCATATTGTCGCCTACCCTCTTTTTACTGTATATTAACGACTTTCTAGTGAAAACCCAAAATCCAATTTATAGCTTTGCTGATGACAGCACACTTGTCTCATCTTTTACCTTGACTCCCCAAACATCCGCTGCCGACGCACATCTTCGCAGGCAGCATGAAGTATTGCGCCTCAACAAAGACCTGGAAGAAATTTTGGCTTGGGGTGACAGTAACCAAGTCGAATTTAATGCTAAGAAAACCCAGGCAGCAGTCTTCTCCAAAAAGGTTAACATTGCAGAACCGGATATAGTCATGGCAGGACAAGCAATTTCCCTGGCACCGTCTATTAATTTGCTGGGGGTCAATCTGGGAGGTAATATGTCTTGGCATGATCACGTTGCCGCAATTGCCAAGGCAGCTGCACAGAAACTTGGTGTACTTTTCCGCACCAAAAGGTTGTACACACCTCATCAACTTTTGACACTCTACAAAGCCCAGATTCGACCATCATTAGAATATTGCTCTCATGTCTGGAGCTCTGCACCCAAGCACACCCTTCGGCTACTGGATTCCATTCAAAGGAGAGCCATTCGTCTGATCGGCGACCCCGAGCTGACCAAGACCCTCGATAGCCTGGAGCATCGAAGACAGGTTGGTGATTTGGCTCTCTTTTACAGATATTTCCATGGCAGGTGTTCGACTGACATTGCCCACTTGATTCCACCTAGAGCAATGCAAAACAGAAATACACGGCGAACCGCTGCCGCTCATCCATATGTTGTTCAGCTTAGTACTCCTCGAACTTCATTGTTCAAGAATTCTTTCATCTGGAGAACGTCATCTTTGTGGAATGATCTTCCTGAGGTCGTGTTTCCCAATGAATACAATCTTCAACGTTTCAAGACCAACGTTAATCGCTTTTTTCGCACTCGCACCGCTCCCAGAGCGCCTTAAAGGATTTTTCCTACAGTGCAGGTGTTTTATCATTAAAAAAAAAAAAAAAATCATGTATAATCACTGTAATTCTAATACTCTTCGTTTTTCAAAACGCATCTTATTGATCAAGGCCTCATAATACAAAGATTGCCAAGGCCTATCGTGTATCGGTAATAAGTAAGGCGTTCTGTCACTAAACTAAATTTTTTAAAGTCTATACTTACTTCCAATTCGTTTTCATCAAAAATGCTTAACAAGTTATCAGGTATCAATTCATTAAGGCCCTTGAGAAAAGCTTCCACTTCATCTCTTACTTTGGTTGCTAAACGGTACTGTGCCAATGCGTCCAAATACTGCAATTTGGAGCTATCTCTGACTCTTAGTTTAGTACCGGTTGGAATCAATTCCACCTATAAAATAATAAAAAGTATTTAATTACAAATCTTGTAGAATATAAATATGCTAGAATAGTGGTTTATACAACAAGAGTATATGATGTCCATATCGCAAGAGGAAATATGGAGTACATACACTTTTAAGCGCGATATGGACCACCCACTCGACTGTACAGTAGGTATATTTTTTCTACGACCCAACTTACGACTTTGATTGTAAAAACACAGAATTTCTAACACTGACTAAACATTTTTTTTAAAGTTATTTAAATTAGAAATTATAACTTATGAGAAAGATGATAAAAAAACAATTAAAAAAATAATGTCGTTGGAAAATTTAAGGACCAAATTACACTGCAACATATTTGCCAATTTGGACCATTATCAACCATGTTTTTCACTTTTGATATTTTGCATAAAAACAAAAAAAAAGAGATATTTTTATTAATGAAAACGTCGTATATTCTGAACTATAGCCAATTTGATATATTAGTATGATGCAATGTATTCTCAGTTGCCTGCTTTCGCAAGAATAATAAATCCGAACGATAAGCAAGATAGCTGTAAAATTCGCTTTAAAATATTAAAAACAGCTTTTGTGCATTAATATTAACTTTTCACATGCATGGTAATTTAAAAAAATAATATTCACATTCTATAATTTAAATAAGAGCATCACAGCAACGTTGTAAACGTGATAAGAGAAGTGGAAATACCGCCTACGAAATTGATAAAGACAAGACAACGACATAAAGAAGTTTAATTTTATTTTTCTCTACAAATCTTATCATTTTGTCTGTTTTATCTGGTTATTATGTCCTCATAAAGATCGATATATTGCATTTCTTATGCAAAAGTAAAATAAAAAATAGATTTCTTCAACGAAATACAGTACAATTCCAATTATCCAAATAGCGATTTTCTAAAATCTGGATTATTCGAAATAAACTCCGCAATATACAAAATACTCCTGGGATTCCCGAAAACCCTGTTTTACGCTCGGTAGTTTCCCTATAAAGTCGGGAATTTCAACGCGGTCTAATGGGAATAGTGATGGGATATCGACCTCGATATTCGGCATCGATTGTATCATCGAAAGCAATGTCAACAATGTCATTGTTAAAACATCGATGTTTCCAAAATTTTCGGCGGTTAAAAAAAACGCTGTTCAAACCACGAAATCTTCTCTCCGATCAAAAGTGACTTCTGAAAAACTGCCAACTCCCTCCTGAATGCATATGCCTATTAAATATCGAACCGCAATTCAAATATCGATGTTGGTGTCTTAATATCGATGATAAAACATCGAACATCGGTAACAAGACATCGATGTTTCCGAAACATCGATAATCATCGCCCATCACTAATTAATTAATGAATTAAGTGTTTATTGTTTTGGTTAGTAGACAAGGTGTTATAAGAATGTAATAACAATAACGTGTGTTATTATCGTAGAGCTAGTATCTAGTTGTAGTCAATATGCATTCTAAACTTTTTTATAAGAAAAAATCGGATTATCCGAAATTTCGATTAACCAAAATCCCCTTGCTCCACATTATTTCGGATAATCGGGATTGTACTGCATGTATTTAAGGATACATTAAACCAAAAACCATATATCTACTAAAAATATAATTTTGGCAACATTTATTGTAGAATCAAATTTTTATTTCCGCGTTTAATAATAGCATCAAATAGCGTCTGGCTGTATGGCACACCTGACAAAGCCAAAAAAATAGCCTCAGGAATTTAATAGAGTTTTCAATTGGTTTAAAATAAATATTTTTATTTATTTGCCTTATTGAAAAATGGTTCTCGCTGGTATATTATGTTCGAAAAAGCTGTCCATTTTCTCCAAGAGACCTGATTTAAGTATAAATAATAAATCCCACAAAGTCCCGGTCTCAAAAATTCTTTTATATATAAGTATAACGGTTACATGTTTCCCTCGCAAATGAGCATCATCAGACCTAATTACCCAAACAAAGAAACATTTAAAAATTAAAAATATATAAACACCTCACCCAACTGTAAATAAAACATATAACAAACAAAACAACAACGGATTTATGTTTTATTTACAGTTGGGTGAGGTGTTTATATATTTTTAATTTTTAAATGTTTCTTTGTTTGGGTAATTAGGTCTGATGATGCTCATTTGCGAGCGAAACATGTAACCGTTATACTTATATATAAAAGAATTTTTGAGACCGGGACTTTGTGGGATTTATTATTTATGGTATATTATGTATTGGATTTGGAGCGGGCACTAACTTCAACCAAGGGGGCTAAGCATATCAAGTCCCCTTCTAACTACTATACCCAATGTTATAATAATTGCCTAATTAAAGATTACAGTTACTAAAACCCTTATACGAAAATATTAAATAAATCGAACTTCACAAATAAATGTGGTTAAACGTCAATACTTAAGAGTGAGGTCTAGTCTAGTGATGCATTTGCAATTTCTTTTTTTGATCAATATTTCGTTAATTTTTCCTTTTATCCGAGAATCGGCCAAATACCGACATTTGAAGCATAATTGCCTAAAATTTCAAGTTAAACAAGTTTGAATTTATAAAATAATAAAAGCAGAAAAAGAAAAATGGAAAAATTTTCGTTTTTTGCTTTTATTAATTCATTAATCATAATTTCTTTAGTTCAAAACTGTAGGTAATTGCTACTCAATGACGGCTATTCGGCCGCTTTTTGAACAAAGCGAAAATGATAAGAAATATTTATCAAAAAATTAAATGGCGAATGCATCACTAGACTTTACTCTTAAAGGACATGTAATAAGAATTTTACTCACTGTTTTACTCAACTGTCCAGTGTCATCATATTCTTCCTCAATAAAGTGCAACTCGGTTTCAATTTCGTCAATGTCGTTTTCCAGTATATATTTTATCTTTGATAGGTATAGGTCTGGATCATCTTGCTCAAAATACTAAAAATACCATAATGTTTCAGAGTAGTAAAGCAAAACCATTAAAATTAAATATTACTAAAAAGTGTTCAGGGATTGGTAAAATTTTTAATATGCGACGCTTTCCCGCCTTCTTCACTGGGTACAATATCATTCATAAAATACATGTAGTCCCAACTGTCCCTTTCTCCAGAAAAAAAAACAATACGCTTACTGAGCCCCCCCCCCCCCCCCCCCCCCCCCGAGCATCATATATTTTCAGTATCAGGATGCCTGTTCTGCATAAATATTTCGATTTCGATCTTTTTGATTCCGATTAATAAGATTAAAGATAGAACATCTTAAAATCTGACATAACTTTACCATAGTATTAAACTTTAAAAGAACCTGAAAATAAGCACAACGTAGACAGGATCGAACCATTATATTTAACGGTTACAGCCAGTGTGACGGATTTTATCAGGCGATTAACTCACCTGATGTAGGTCAGTTTCAATATCGATAGTCACCCGAGTTTTTTTCCTTTAATAGATTTAGAAAATTCAAGATAAACAATAAGTTATTTGCATTATTTATTAAAATTAAATTAGTTATGTCATGAGTGTTGGTTAGGAGAAATTCAGTCTCTGTTGCGCAATTAGTTAGCCCGTTGACTCTGGCAGTCAGCCGTTCTGGGTTCGTTATTTTCATAAAAAGAACACGTCTTTAAATATTTCAGTTATATTTATTAAACTACAGCCAATTAAATATTTTCTGTGGTAAAATAGTATATTGTATACCTAGTAGGAAAAGTTGAACATTCCCGGACGACCGTAAAGATTGTATGTCGTTGCGCAAGCCGAGACTGACAATACGGAGTCCGGGAATGTGGCTTTTTCTACGAGGTATACATACTATTATTCCGTAAATCGAAAATTATTAAAAGGACATAACTTATTACAAGCAACTTGTTAAAATTTTGAAATAAATATTATTAACTTTGTTCACAAATAAAGAACGCCAGTAAATATTTGTGTTGTAACTACGGAAACACAGTAATATTGAATTGTCAAGCTTAACACATTTTAGTTTACAAGTAGCCGTACAGAAATAACATTTCCTTACAGTACAATATAGTATATTACATAACAAGTGATGAAAGTGATACTTTTCAAACGAGGAGATGTTTAGCACGAGGCGTCAGCCGAGTGCGGAAATTCTTCGAGTTTTAGAATAATCACTTTCACACGAGTAATGTACACTATTTTTTCTACGACCACAAAGAATTATTAAAAAAAACCTTTGATTTGTGAAAAAAAAATTTCAACTCTAGAGTGGAAATACAAGGAACACTATTTAATTTAAACATATGATGCCAATTTAATAGATCGAAAGGTCACAGGTTCAAATCCCATCAGGAGTACTTGACTTTTTTTTTATAAAAACATTAAATAAATTATAAAATTATTTTGAATTGAAATCTTCCTTCTTGAATGATTTTTTTATTTAATCAAGGAAATATGCATTAAACATAAATTAAAAAAATTCACCCAACAAGGAAGATTTCAATTCAAAATAATTCTAAATTATTTAATGTTTTCATAAAAAAAAAGTCAAGTGCTCCTGATGGGATTTGAACCTGTGATCTTTCGATCCGTAGGCTATGGCTCTAGTGTCTATTATATGGCGACCCATAAACACCTTCTGCTTAAGTTTAATATATGACATTTTCTTCAGCGGGGCTTGTTTTGACTGGTAATAGATTTTCCAGTATATTCTTAACTTTTTTATAATTTCAGATGGCGTATTTTCACACTCTAATCCTGAATCACTCGACAAATACGTGATAAATAAACTAAACTGCTTTCTAAAATTTGTTCTTTTTAATAAATAGGTGCGGTCTGTCAAATTGGCATCATATGCTTAAATTAAATAGTGTGCCTTGTATTTCCACTCTAGAGTTGAAATATTTTCTTTCAACACGCGTGTGATATTCGGCGTTTTCGAGCCAAGTTAACCGTGTTTTTTCTCATTTTCATAGGTGGTCGTAGGAAAATAAATATTTCCTAAGTTATTTTCCGTTGCCTAGCAACGACTAAGTGTAAGAAAATATTGACTTTTTCTTTCAAAAATATTATTAAAAATGTCAATATTTCCTATCGATTTTCGGAAAAAGATTTTCTTGTACCGTGAGTAACTTTTCTTAACCGCAGATCGTTTCCGATGAATAGAGAAATAATAATAGAGTAGCTCTGTTACCTTATAATGAACTCTAAGCCCAATAACTTGTGCCAAAAACGATCTTGTGAGTCTTGCTCTAACTAACTGTCTGTAGGAACCTCCTAGTGCACTTTCATAGAGACATTTTCCTACCACTGAAAAAAGAAAAAAAAAGTTAACAGGCGCTTAAAGCAGAGGCATTCATATCTATTTACGATTATGTAAGATAGATATTATAATAGTAGTTTGTTTAAGAGTGGATATGATGTCCATATCGCACGAGGAAGTAAATTGAGCACGATACCGTAGGCGAAGTACCCAAACTTTCCGAGTGCAATATGGACAATCCATTCAAGTTGTACAGTATATTTTTTCTACAACTCAACTTTATTAAAAATTAAAAATATATTTAAATCGGACATTATAACTAACTTGTCATTTTAGTTGGTCGTGAACTTGTGAAAAAGATAATAAAAAACCATTGAAGAAAAATTAATTTCGTTAGCAAATTCATGGACCAAATTACACTGTAACATATTTGTCGATTTGGGTTATTTCTTATATCTCTTACTCAGTTATTATTGCCCACACCCTTCATAGTGAGAGGCAGCCAGTATCGGTTTATCCTAGGAGCACTCGCCCAGGGGCCCGTAGAATCAGGGGGATAGGCACGGGGCCCCGAAATATATTAAAAATTATAAGCAAGAAATATTAAAAATTTGTATTATTTTTTCTACTGACCTCTTCCAGCAAATTCGTAATGTTTCAGCTTTAGATGAGGTGGTCTATTAGGATTTGGATGAACCAACGACTGTTGTCCTTCGTGAAAGCTAGTAAAAAGACCGTATTTTGCATCAAATAATTGAGAACAAATCAACTCAAACCATTCACGACGGAGACCACCCCAGTCAATGCCTACAAAGAAAAAAATACGAATTAGTATTTAAACAATAATTACAAAATTACATGTAGAATCAATGGATAATTCATAATGGATGTATAACCTTAATAGGATGATAAAACAAAAATCGAGCCGGGTATACGCTATCTAAAATAATAGTTGATACAAAAATAGTGTACATACAGGGTGCTACAAATTCGTGTGCGTAAAGGGGATTTCGAAAACGGTAAGAGATACGAAGATGGTTAAATTGAGGCAAAATTGCATATTTTGGGGCTTAATAATTTGGTGAAAGAAAATTGTAAATATTCCTCTATATCTTCGGAGATATCCGAAGAGAAAATCGAAATTTTTAGTTTTGGCTTTTTATTTTTTGCGGAAAAAAACAAAAAACACCTTCTCATAGCCGTTCTTTATGTTCTACAAGATGGCGTTATAGGTTTTCAAATGGTATGGTATGAACACCTACCCTGTACTGACGAGAACAAAAGATTTCGAAACCGGTCTGCAGGTGGTGACATCCTACCAATGTAAGAATTTCATGTCTTGGTAGAACCATGCAATCAGATTTGTATTTTATTATCTAACAGTGTTAGACAAAATACAACCTTATAGTATAAGGCACTTTCAGGTGGTTTGAAAATTTATTTTTCACGCTTTCTTAGAAGAATTTATTTTTTAATATGAACCTTTCATGAAAATGAAAAATATATAGTGTGTTCCATTAAAAAAATAACAACTTTACGCTACAAGTCGCTTTCTAAATGGCAATTTTAGATTGTACGGTCAAGCATAATGAAGATGGTTGTATTCGTTTTAATAAAAACACACGGAAACTAAAATTAGATTCCTATTCAGGCCTAGTTGGATGATCCTGTATATGGGTAGTTTATTATTGATAGCTTTACCTTGTTCACTATGGAAGGTAATTTCGAAATTCTTGCACCAATCTGTCACAGAGAAGTTCTTGGTGGCTTTCATACTACTTTCCAGTAACTTGTCCCTTCTGACTTCCATGGCTAACTTCTCGTGATAGTGTTTTTGATGATATTTTCTAACTTCATGATAGAAAAAGTCTTGCTTATCCTAAAATTACAAATAAATTAAAAGTAACCGCCACCCAGGTGAAACTTTAAAGGAGAGATTTTGCATCACAAGGTCATTTTTGATTGAAGCTTTGTCACCTCCTCATCAGGGAGAAATTGGCGCTATCGGCGCACTCAGGATCTTCAGTCGGCAGAGTGAGAGTAGGTGTTTGTCGCATACTTTTGACGCATAGAAGAGAAGGACAGTCCTATTCCAAACTACTTTAAGAAACCATAAATTGAACCAGTTGCTAATCGGATCAACTCGCGGTCTTAAGCTGTCAACAGAGTCAATTTATTTTTTCCACGTGTTTTTTGCATTTTTATTCTTAAATTTTGTAAAATTCTAATGATTTTGGCCATAAAAATGTCTAAAATCTATAATTTTTTAAAATATTATTCCAGCCTACCATGCAGGTAATTTAAATTCTGTATCTTATAGTTAGGTTTGTTTATAAACTTTATTTGCATTATGCACACCGAGGCACACTTTTTATATTGTAAATTTACAATTTATAATATGCAAATAAACATGAAACTTTATACATATTATGTTACGGATTAGAAATGTATTTTATACTAATAAGACTTATTTGTTTTAAGGGATTTATTTAACATTGACCAATGTTAACGGAATGAACATGAGGACGAAGACAATGGTAACGAGCTTACTGAGTGAGTAATTTTTATATATTATAACAAACTTTTATCACTTTGTAATTAACGTGGCATAGTGTTAATCGCAGTGTTGGAGGCAGAAAATATATTCTGGTATTTCTCCAGGTTGCACTAATTCTTACTTAGTTTCTGTCGCAGATGAGGACTCTAAAAACAAACACTTCAATTTCCTTTAAAAGATGCCCAACGTGTGCATACGTGGAAAGAGCATTGCAACATTAATGCTAATACCGAGTGTACAAATTTACGAATCTGCGAGGATCTAACATAGAAAAAAATACATATTTAAATAGTCTTAATGTAGAGTTGTACCCTAACTATAAGATACAAATTATTGATAAAACCATACGTTTAGATATATATAAATACATCAAAGACACACTAGCAAAAAGAAATTATAGTTCAGGTCACAGTGAAAAGGTTAAAAAATTTAAAGAGACCAAGGCAAAGTAATCTCATTGCTTCTATAGATATCCTTTTTCTGAGACATTTCTAACATGGACGAAGAGATCTGACAAATTTATAGTGTTTTTGATTTACTGCTCTCGGGCACTCTGAGAGTGCTCTCCCCGAGATTGTATGTATTGCATGTTCAATTATCAAAATCGAGTAATCTCACTACATGGCTATGACAGTTTTCGGGCAGATCTATGACGTCTCTTAGCGCTCTCGGAGTACTGGTAATTGAAAACGCTATTAGTTTCGAGCCGATACTGCTTCTTTTTCTTTTGTTTCAGAGACTTCTCTAAAAATTCCCCATGGATTTAGAGACATTATTATTAGTGAGACCTGATAGACCGAAGAACATTACTTTATTTTCGTTAAAGTTGTTATTTTATTTTACACTGTTTTGTGGTCCAAGAAATTGTACAAATAGTTCTATTATGCATAAAATAAAAGGCATTGTAGCTTAGACTGTGTACTACTTATACGATTTTCTTGGCTTTCCTTCCAATTTTTCTTTTTAAATAAACAATTTACTTTGTTAATATAAAAATGTGTTTTGATTTATTCCATAAAATAAAAACTTTTATGCGACTTTTTATTTATTTAACTCGTGATTCATTACTTTTGAATCACGATTTAAATCAATAAAAACTCGTCAAAAATTAATAATAAATCAAAAATCAAAAATTTTCCGCCATTGCGCCTCTCATAGCGAGGTGGCAAACTAAAGCTCTTTCTCTGTCTCTTCTTTCTCTCTCTTTTGTGTTGCGTTTATTTACCAAGGAGTTAACATTTCTAACCCTATAAATTTTCTTTGGTAACCGCCTTATTCATGAAGCGGGTACAGGTAACTTGGAAAAAAATCACAGAAGCAATGTTTTAAAAATAAAACTAGATTTTTTTATAATTATTATTACTGTAAAAACAAGTATATTGTAAATGTTTCAGTAGTGGAAAAGAAATTATATTAACCATGGTTTAGACAGCTATACTATTATAGCCCTCGCGTCTTAAATCCCTCGTCGCTTCGCTTCTCGTAATTTAAACTGGACGCTTCGGCAATAATAATAAGTAGCTGTCTAAACCTTGTTTAATAATATACTCTTATTTCGATTTTTTTCTTCATGAAAATAACTTTTTAACACCCACATAGATTCAATTGGTGAAAAAAAACTCCATAATTCGTTTATTTTTTTGTAATTCAGGTCAAGAAGAGCAGCAATTTACCACGGCAAATTTTAGCGCGGTTGGATCCACTTAAATTTTAAAAAAATTCCACTCTAGATTTAACTATTTATGAAATAAACACAAAAAAACACATTTATTGCACGAAGATGTGAAGATAAATGTTAACTTCTGACTCCACTCGTAAACAATGATATTTGAAGATGGTATTTCAAAATGACTAGTACGACGTCACTTCCATAGCAATATGGACATAGTTTTAAACTCCTTCCTTTCAGTCTTCTTATTCAAAATAACTACTTAATAAGACCATGTTTTTCTTATAACAAATCCGAGGGCTAAATTTGGTAGCGTAAAAATGAAAAAGGTACATTCTACCTACCTTAAATGTTTCGGATCCACCCATGTTTTTTAGCAAAAATTGCGCAAAAGTCGCAGCAATTACGTTTCTTTCCTTTGAGATCAATTCTATTTTTGGTTGACAACCGTCGTCGATAATAAACGAATCGCCGCTATCACTTAACTTGAGGGTTTCGGATTGAAATATAAACTAAAATTTAAAAAAAAATTACGTACTCATTATTGGGCTCTTTCACTTTAATCAAATTTATCATATTCAACATTAACATCCTGAACTAGAACTTATTGAAAACATATTCCAATAATAAAAATAGTTCTACAGTATCACAAACCTTTTCTAGAAACATTTAAAACCACGGCGAGAAAGCTGCATGTTTAAAAACATGAGGCGAGAAGAGATGCATGTACGTCATCCTATTAGTCGCGTAATTCTTTTCTTTGTGAGTCGTGCGACCGATTATATGGTTATCTTGATTTTGATAAATTAAATAAAAAATAACAGATTAGAAACAGAACACCAGTCTCAAGAGATGAGTTAAGTCGGAGATGGATCCAAGCGTGTCGCATAAAGGCTGTCCCGGGTTGGCTATTTGCCGGTTTTGTTGTGACGTAGGTACGTTCTTCCCCGTGTTTTTATTAGAGAGCGTATATGTTTTTATTTTCTTTCAAACATACCTTTATCTTTCTCTTTTGAAAGAGAGAAAAAGTCACACAGCATTTACGCAGTTAATTTTTTTTTAATTTTGAATTTTCCACCATGATTTAAAAATTGTTAATTCCGATCATTTCAGAAGTTTAACGAGTATCAAGAGCTATCTACCTGTTGTTTCATATCTATGGGTGTATGAAGTACGTAATAAGGAAATTATTTCACCTACGACGATTCAATAGGCATGTTTATAGATCAGTGTTAACCAAAGCTAAAAGAAGTGAATTTGGAAACAAAACTATAATAATAGAAGAGTTCTGGGCTTGCATTGTCTTTATTTGTTTTACATCAAAACGTTTCAACTGGTAAGTAAGTAACTCCAGTCGTCTTCAGGTGAGTATTAAATAAATACAGTAACTATAGCTCTATATAAAAGAAGATACCATGCCTGGACACACGGCCATCTTATTAAGCGGACAGAAGCTCAAATCCTCCATAAAAAAACACCCTGGAGGAAGATGAAATTCAAGGAAGCTGCTATCATACACCAGAACCCAGAATGTTTAAGTAATCTCTCATTAGATATAAGAAATATCTGGAAAGCTGTTAAGTAGATGTAAACTTACAATACCACCCAAGAACTGACTGCATGACTATACCCATCTCAGTTGTACTCTAGTGCATCTAGCTGTAGTTACTGTGCTTATTTAGTATTCATCTTAAGAAGCGTGGAGATACTTACCAGTTGAAACGTTGTGATGTAAAACAAATAAAGATAATGCAAGTCTCAAGCTATTCAAGAAACATCATTGTCTCCAACCTTCAAAACGCCGCTTTACAGTTTGCAATTTTTCTTTCATGCAAATTGTCTTGCAGCAATTAGTATTGTGGCAAAAAGATATCACTTCGTTTTACAGCGTGCAATGACTTGTCAAGGTCGTGGGTGATGTACCACTTGCCAACCTTTTAAATAAAAATACATTTGGTTAGGACTTACCGGCGCTTTTTTGTGCATTAATTTTAACATAACAGCATTACAGGACACGAAAGAAAACCAACAAAAACAAAACGTACGCACTACAGGTTAGAAAGAATATAAACAAATGTTAGGGATTTTCGTATTTAGATTGGTGTCTCATAGATCACCAAAAAATCCCCAGAATTGCCCTTGCAATTGCAATAAAAATAGGATAGGAGTTATATTTCTTGCAAGCAATACAAATTGCGCCAACTGATCACTAGCCCCGTTCTACGCATACTCACAGGCAATATTTTCTTGCGTGAAAAATTGCAAACTGTAAAGCGGCCTAAACAGACAAAACTATAATACTTTACCTTAGTCGAAGGGCATAACCTAAAAGTAAACAATCTCTTTGGTATAAACTTTAATATCAACTCTTTGATGATGAGCTGCTTAGGAGACACATAACACAATACTTTTTTAGGCTTAGGCAGTCTCTCCCCTTTGACACCGATCAGCTTGGCGTCGTAGCAAATGTTGTGATTTTTCGTTGCTACGTTTTTTTGAACTAACGTGGAATCAATACCTAAAAAAATTGACTATTGTAGTGGATATTTTATATGAGGGGCATTTTAATTCGTTCATTATTTTGTGTTTTGCAAAGTGCACATTTTTAAATCGTTCGCATACTTTCACTAATTCGGTAGGCCTTCGTCAGAATGACGACGTTTCGCCTAATGTAGACTTTTTAGATGGCAGTGACCTATATTATGTTTATAACTCATCATATATATAAAATATAAAATTCCTTGATAATAAAACAGATAAAATGGTTAAATAATAGATTCTATTTACTTATATTAATACTAAAAACAAATTAGAAAAACTTTGTATAATTTCTATTATATCATAATTCAACTTTTTAAAACAAGGTTGCTGGCAGTTGTCGATAGTCACACTACACCTTCAGTTTTGTTCACCGATAACGGCCGCCAGTTCTGGGCCGGTTTTGATTGCGACCTCGATTTCACTATACACACAGAGTTTTTAATGTCAGTTACAACATGTCCCAAGCGTGTGCGCAGCGGCAATTGTTTTTATATTACACGAGCAGAGAAAAAGGAAAGAAAAAACAATTTGGATGAAAGAGTGGTTAAAAAGACGCACTTTCTCCTACATGGAGCTTATACAAGAACTCAGACAATCAAGTGCAAGTAATTTAAAAAACTTCCTTAGGGTGAATGATAATTATAGTATTTATTAAATTCTGCTTCTTTTCGATATTTTAACCTTTTAAAGTTCATATTATGTATCTTATGTACCATTGCGCCCAAAAAAAACTGGGACAGCAAAATTGTTGTTGTAGAGTAGCTCCTTGACTATAAGGAATATGTAAAATCTATTGAGGAAAGGTAATCATTGTTGTTATAATAGTTGTCATGAAAGTGAAAAGGTTTAACAACAATACCACATTTTTAGAAATACGAGGAAAAATGAAAATACGCATATTTAGTGTTTTAAAATGTAACAAAAATAAAACAAAGTTTTTTAATATTATGTTCCAATAAATTTTATTTTCAATCATATTTAAACCTTAATATAATAACATGTTTTTAATATTTGGTAGTTGCACCGTTATTATCGATTAATGCTTGTGAACGTCGTGGCATAATTAACACTAGGTTTCTCGTATACTCTTGCGTTATTGCATACCATGCTTGCATTATCCTTTGGCTTAATTCAATCCGAGTTCTAGGCTGAAAGTTGTGTTTATACATAAATTTTGTCACCTCATCTCAAACGTTTTCAATTGGGTTGATATCCAGACTTTTCAAGAGCCAAGGCAGAACACGAATTTGATTTTTTTCTAAGTAATCTTGAACTATGCGGGCTTTATGTATAGGAGCATTATTATCTTGTTAAAATATTAAATTATCATTTAAGAACAAAGTTAGATCTAATGTAATTTAATTTGTAATAATGTAGTGTTTTAGTCTTTGGTCATTGTATGTGCTATTTGGAGTGTAATCTATCTCTGTAAGTGCTGATTGAATAAATAAATAAAAGTCTTATTTGTATATCTTCCATCGTATCTCGTACCAGAAGGCCTATAAACGCGTATTTTCCCATTATTGCATGATTGAAAGGTTTTTTCATCGGAAAATATTACGGTTTCCCATATATTACCTTGATTTATATATTCATAAGCAAATTCTACTATTCTCTGTTTGTTTGCTTCGGTCAAAAATATTTTATTGGCAGCATAACAACTTTTTATATCTGAACTACGAATACTTCTACGCGCTGTATTAGCTGAACCAGGAAAATGTGTTTCTTTTTAGCTTCTATTGCTGTTTCGAAAGGATGATCTTATAGAAAATTAATTAATTCTATATCTTGGCCGTCATTCGAAATTTTTGGGGCGACTAGAACCTGCTTTTCTTACAATACTTCAATATTCTGCCATTTTGTGCTTAGCCAACAACACGGTATTTTTGCTAATCCCTAATTCATCTGCGATGTTTCCTATTTGATGCCCATCTCTCAATCGAGTGTAAATGATCGCTTTTTGCTCGGTGGTTAATGGCTGCTTTATACCTCAACTAAACTAAACTTAACCTAACTAAGCTAAGATAATTAGGAAATTAAAATACTACATTCGTATGGAACCATTTATACATACAATTAAGGAATTAAACTCAATTAAACTAAACTAAGAAGTTGGTCAACTTTTAACTTTCTTAGTTTAATTTAGTTGATTCGAAAATTTTTGTGGGACGATCGGCATAATCCATGATTTCCGTCATTCAAGGATTGAAGGGAATGAAGAAAAATTTCAGCAACTTACCCTAAATTTGTGTTGGTATTTGATTTTTCTTTTCATTTAATAGTATTTTGAATAGAGATTGAGATAATGTTTATTAACGACGCAACGTTGATCAAGTTAGTGCAGCAGTTTCCTTCGAAAACTTAAAAGTTAGGCATACCTTGTTCTTCTCTTATTGTGAATTCCATAAGGTGGTTGAGTTGAAGTATAAACACTGCTCTTTGTTTCTTAATTTAATTTATTTAGTTTAGTTTTAATTTAGTTTAGTTTAATTGAGGTATAACCTGGGCATATCGGTTTCAAAAAATATTTGTTTTTGACACGTCACTGTCAGGCACAAAATTAAATTAAATTGACAACTTCGAAACAAGCTAATAGTCTGGGAGATTAAACTACATTTTACTGTCCCAGTTTTTTTTGGGCGCAATGGTACCACATACATAGTAGCTTTAACATCTACTGTTTTATACAGTAAAAGTAATTCTTCATAAGTTCGTGGCCTACTGGACGTGAGTAGGCTACTTTAGTATGTCCGAATTCACGTATAATTTGACAATTAACAATGTTATGACATGTTAAGGAACAGGTCGCCACGGATTGAACGATTGTGAGGTTGACTTAGGAATGCAAACACACTCGATTTATTCGTTTCTACGGCGAGTGAGAGTTTTGTTTATTGTACCGTTCGTTGATCGGTAAAAGATGAGTAAACATATATTTTAAACCTGATTATATAAAAAAATCCAACACTTACTATTTAGAACAATAATATCAAAATCTCCATTGTGCAACTCAGTCCCTCTGTACTTAATTGTGGCGTGATAACAACTCTCCTTGATGAATTTCATTTGAACACTGACTCTATGACTCGCCCAGTCGTAATCTAAACAAATTGAGTATTTTTCCTCTTCTATTTCTAAAATATTCTCGCGTGAACTTGTGCCTAGTGGAACAATATGAACGGTGTAACCCTAAAAAAACGGAGAAATTAATTTTTTAGGCTGTTCTTTCTAACGCAGTTGTAAATTGGGTTTTCTTCTTCCTGGAATCTAACAGACCAAGACGAATTCAGATGACGTTAATTAAAAACGGTGTTTACCCATTAGTCTAGTTTGTTAGCTAAGGAGATATTTCGTAACTGGCATTTCTGATACTTATCCCTAACCCCCTTTCCCTATGACATTGTCGCCATTTTCCCTGTAATAGGAACCTTGGATTAAAACATAATACTCTTTAGCGTAAGCTAATATCGTTAAAAGACCCACGGTTCACTACTTTTTTTTAAATTCTCTGGATTAAAAACCTACCGGGTGGTGCATCGTAGTTGGAAACATAGGAAATCCCATGCAACTTTTAGACTGTTTAAACATTTGCTCCCCTGTTGACTTTAGAGCGGGGTTGTAGGGAGACTTTTTTAGGGTATCTGTGTGGTGAGTGCACATGCGGAGTTTCACCAATTTTTGAAAATCCGATCTTAACCTATTTGAATAGTATTGCGGTTGGTTTTTCATTGGAATTCAACAGGTGATGCTGCGGACATTAGCATTGATTGGACTTGTCAACCTGTGATTTGTCATTGTCAAATGTAATTTAAAAGTATTAGATTGTTTACCAGTAATAATTTTTTAACTAGATAATTATTATGAGTTACACAATAGAAAAAAAGTCACTATGATAAAATGGTACTATGCGGGGAAAAGCTTAAGTATCGCATTTGATATATTTTCCGTTTATTTCGCTGATATACCCATTCCTACCACGTCGGCAATACAAAAAGTTATTACTAAGTTTAAGGCGAATGGCACTGTAATAAACAACTGCACATGCACAGCACAGAGCCATGAGAGAGCTGAAGAAAACAACGATAGAGATCTTAATATTTTAATAGATAGATAATAGAAAAACATCACACCACAGTACTGCGAACTTTGAAAAAGCATAAATATCATTCATATAAGTATCAAAACCATCAAGAATTGCTAGAAGAGGATGAAGGACGATAATGTTTTTGTTTTAAAATGATGGAATGGGTTAACAACAGAAATATTTTACAAAATATTTGCACCTCAGACGAATGCACGTTAACATAAAAAAATTAGACGAATATACAAAATTGTCGGTACTCGAGCCTACGAAATGAACATCGTCTTGCATGCACTCGAACCCAAGAAAGTGAATGTTTGGGCATGAATATTTGGACATCGCCTCATTGAACCATTTTATATTGATAGAAATCTTACGGGACCAACATATTTAGATATTCTTCAAAATCAAATTGGACCCGCACTGGAGGAAGTCGCTGATAAATATCAGGAGATTTGGTTACTTTACTTTTAAAATCTCTTTATTTATTATATATTCTACATTGTCAGGTACTACTAACTAATCTAATGATACTAAACTCATAGATAATGTACATATATGATATTACGTCACATAGATAACACAACAAGGCAACGCCCCGTTGGAGCTGGTGTTGGCTCGTGGTAGTAGCACACTGGCTTGTACTTCTTTTGTTAGGGACAGTTCCAGTAGTCTATTACTGCCATGAAGGATTCAGTTTTGAATGAGACTTGAAGCTTTTAAATGACTTTATCGCTAACTTAATGGAGTTTGGGGTACGTTTGCTGGAAAAATAGGTTAAAAAACCAGCTTAATTTTCGCAGGTACAGTGTAGCATTTTGTCAAAGACTCGAAATGATCAGGTGGGTGGATACTTTAAAGTGGGATAGGCTAAGCCCGCGTGGTATGAGAAATGGTGTAACGTTCTTATTTGGTTATGGTTGTTGGTTTTTAATTTACTCTATTTTTATTATAAATTGGCAGTTTGTGGTAAAGGGGTTTGTGTATGTAGTCGTCTTGTTCTCTTATGTATGTCATGTTTGCTGTCAGTATCGTGTTGTTCGGTTTTGTTTCGTAAAACTTTGTCGCCTCGTCTTGTACGTACTGTTTTTAAGTATGGTGTGTTTGTTGCGTTATGTAATACACGTAGTGGCGTATGTCTTGGTGCAGAAAGTATTTGTCTAAGTACTATGTTTTGTAGTTTTTGTAGTCTGTTGTATTGGTGGTCTGATATAATGAACCAGACCGGTCCTGCGTAGGTCAGTACTGGTCGAATCATTTGATTGTAAATTGTCTGTTTGTTCTGTGGTGAAAAAAATGATCCGTGTCTAAGTAATTTTTGTAAATTGTTGGTCGCTGCGTAGAATTTCTGTATTGTTTTTGTTGTGTTTAGTATAAACGTCAGTTTTTGTCTAGCGTAACTCCTAAATATTTTAACGTTTGTTTGGGTTCAATTTCTTTATTATTAGGTGTTGATTTATATGAACGTTGTTTCTTTTTGTTGTAATTATTAAGCATTCGCATTTCTCTTCGTTTATTTCAAGTTTCCATTTCTCGTACCACGGGAGGAGGACACTTAAGTGGTTGGAAAGGTGCTGTCTGGCTACATTCGCATAGTACGAGCTTGCGTACATTAGTACGTCGTCTGCGAATATAGCCAGGTTGGAGTTTGGGAAATCTGGGATATCGGCTGTATAAAGGTTGAACAGTGGCGCCGCCAGCGCAGTGCCCTGCTGCAATCCAGCATGCAGAGTTACAGGAGGGGATAAATCATCTCCCACCCTTACTCTTAGTGTTCTGTTAATTATGTATGAATGCATCAATGTTATTATGTAAGGTGGAAAATTGTGTAGTGTGATGAGTTTGTAAATCAAACCATTAAACCATACACTATCGAAGGCTCGCCGTATGTCCAGGGCCAGTAGCACAGTACATTGCTCTTTTTCCATTTTTTCTAGCGCTGTGGAGATTTGGTTCTAAATGGATGGTTGCCCGGCCCACAATTTGTTTGTAGTACGCGAATATCTAAATAATGTTTTTAATGGGCACGTTGTCGGTCCAAACTCAACAACTGATTGGCCAGCTAGGTCTTATGACCTCTCATCAAACGACTTCATTCTCTAGGGGCATTTAAAAAATGTTCTTTGTAAAAGTGTCAGGTTTGAAAATTTAGAGAAATTAAAAAATTCAATTTTAATTCAATATAAAAGAATTACCCAGTACCAACTCGCTAATGTTCGTAGAGAATTTGACGATCGTTCAAGATATTGTTTTAAAGCAAAATTAATTAAAACAGAAGCATAATTTCCATTCATTTAATTAAGAATTAACAATATTCCAAACGTTTGTACAGTTTTCTTAAAATAAAATCATTAGGTTTTTTTATAAACAATGAATAATGATTTCCATCCCCAATCAATTTTTTGAGGATTTTTATACTATTTAGTAGGTTTTATTGTAAGTAAAATAATTCGTTTTCTATTAAAAGATCCGTTTTCAAAATAATGTTCGATTTATTTGAAAATATTAGTTAAATTCAGTGTAAAATGTATCTGTTAAAGTAAAGATTTTTAAAAAGCCTTCCATTTGCAAATTACATTTGACAATGACAAATCACAGGTTGACAAGTCCAATCAATGCTGGGGTCCGCAGTATCACCTGTTGAACTTTAACACGTTCGTTACCGACTACCACTATAGTGGCGATCGGTGTCTAATGTGTGAAACCGACTACCACTTTAGTGGCAAAATTTATCATGTATTTAAAGCGAGTTAAACCTGAGTCGGTTCGTTTCTATTGCATCGTTTGTATACAGCGGGTGTTAGGGAACATTATAAGTCACCTATATGCCATTATAGTGGTAGTTGGTTTCGGAAATGCACTAATTTTTGGCTTCTTCTGAATGTTTGTTTTCAGTTCATAAAAACCATTTGTCTAAAAGTTACAGCTTTGGTTCAAAACGTACAACGCAGTAAAAGCTTACGGTAACGAACGTGTTAAGGTAAACCAACCGCAATCCTATTCAAATAAGTTAAGATCGGGTTGTCCAAAATTGTTCAAACTCATTTAAAGACCTTAAAAAAGTCTCCTTACAACCCCACTCTAAAGTCAACAGAGGGGGCAAATATTGGTGATCTAAAACTTGCATGGGATTTCCTATGTTTCCAAACACGATACGCCACCCAGTATAAGAGATTATGTGCGGTTGTGACGTCAAACCGTACTATGATACATGGGTATTCATACTACGTGATGTCACACGGCGAACTTTAAATACTTACAAAATATATATTAGTAAAATTAAGTAAACAATGTAATTTTTTTAACTTTTGGGGTTTTCGCTTTTTTAAAGGTATTCCTGAGTAAATATACCAGAAATTCATAATTGTTGTAATTTTCTCCTAGTTTTAAAACGTACTAGGAATATCCTCAATTTTTAACATATTTTTAATTGAGCACCAAATTGTGCAACTTTGCTACAATTTAAACTTTTATAATTTTCGAGATCCAAATGGTCACCCTCAAATTGGGGTCGCCTTGTAGAAACATTAAATTACCTACAACTTTTTTACAGCGCCGATTCCATAGAACAAACTGAGTTAGAGTACGTCGTTTATAATAAGAAATATTTCTCAAGTTATTAATCTATCTTGGTGAAACGTTTTCAATAATGACCACAGACCTCTACTATGGATACGTAAATTTTATGCCATGCGCACTAAAAAGTTAAGTTTTATGGGTGAAAAACGCGTTTGTACGTACAGTTTATTCGACAAAACACAGAATTCAGCCTGCAAACAACATTCGGTTGTCATCTGTTACTTTTTTAGCTGTAATCGGGTGTTGGGTTAAGTCATCTGGGGTTGACGATAGCTGATGATTTGTTTTATGCGCGTTTTGAACTTTTGGTTTTAACCTTTGCTGATCCATAGTAGAGGTGGCTGTAAACAGTTTGTTCCAGGAAAACGTTCCTGTAAACAAAGTTTTAGACATATTTTTCTTGGGAATACATCCAAAAAAATAGAGACTTACCTCCGTAGGTTTACTGTCAGAATCATATTTACATATGTTGCCATACTCGTCTCTCGGTTCGATGTATAAAAGATGCGCCACGCTTGCAGTGCACACTACAGTGCTACAGTGCCGTATGACCAAGGTCCGTTGTGCGAAGGCCGGTCCAGCCACGAAATTGGTTGAAAAAGGGCTTCCGGCTACGTGCTGGTTGCTGACCATAACGGAAACTCTAACAAAAAGGAAGATAATTAATGAAAAAAAGATGGATGAAATGAGTTATCGATAACAATTAAAAATTCTATTTTTCACATTCGGACAGCTGCAGCATTTTTATGTCAAGATACATAGTCTCAGTATACTTATCATGGCGTACACGACCACATAGTTTAAATCATTGTTTAGTGCTTCTAAGAGCGGTGTAGCTTTTGATTGTAATAAGGAAATAATAAAAATGTGAATATCTAGAAGGCGTCCACAAAAATATTGAAAAGTGTTCCTAGGAAAATTTCAAAACATTATAGAAGGTTCGAAGTTCCAGAAATCGCTATAATTTCTAGTTTATATCAGTTGTATTGTAGTTTTCATGGTTTCATTTGTTATGTTCACTTATTATATCATATATCTCTACAGTTGATAAAGACATAACAATACATTTATATGAGTCATATAGGTGAAATATAGGTGGATCACTGTGAATTTGGTTGAGTTAGGTAATGAGCAACTATCGATAGTGTTATAAAAACTATCGCTATCGTACTATCGATAGTAACTGACCGTACTATCGATTGTAAGGAAAACTGTTTTGGAAGACAGAAACGGTAAGTTTGGGGCATGAATAGGTATTATGACGGTAGGAACATGCCGCAAACAGTTTTATTGACTGAAAAAAGAGTTCTTCTAGAAGTGACTTTTTATGAGATCAAAAACTATCGATAGTACTATCGAGTCCAAAGGATGATGCAGTACAGTAGTGGAAGAATTTTATACATTTTATGTGTACTATTTTGCCTAACTAAACAATCTGTATATTTACCTGTATTGACCAGCATGTCGGACGGAAAACATAACTTTAGCGACGTTGGCACCGTTTGGGTCAGTCGAAGATCCCAGTTCAGTTAAAACGTTCAACTAGACATAAAAAATAATATTTATAAAACTATCATTGCAACCTACACAACATAATATTATTGTTATTAAAGAAGGTAGATAGATAACGAAGTAAACAACTGATAATAAATTATTAATGAATAACTTATTGGATAAGATTTATCGCTGAAAATATTTAATGGATTAGTATTTTTTTTAATCCTTAAATTTGCCAATTTGCTGGTCTATTTTTCTCGCCAAAGGTAAATTAATATATTCACAAAAAAATGTATGTAACATATAACCATTTTTACATACAGGATGAACATTAAATATCATAAAAAAAAATTAAATGAAAGAAATAAGACTCTAAGTGTTCATCCACTAATATATTTATTTCTCCCTAAATATGTTACCGGAGAAATACTTTAAAAAAAAGATACACAACCAACCAGTGGCAGCTCGTACAGTAGGGCCACAGTGCCATGGCCCTACCTACCTGTACACCAAGCTTTATTCACTCACACTCATAATCATTGCTTTGTATCTTTACGCTTCAATCTTTTTAAACATGGGAATAATTTAAAATTCAAGACGTTGCGTTCATTTAATATCTGATAACGCCTAACGGTGCAAAAACTCCTTGACGCCGTGAAAATTACCTGGCGCTACCCAATGGTGTTATATGGCCAGGCCAAACTGTTCATCGCTTACGAAAGAGATGATAGATATATCGCCCTCTCTTACTGACGCATAAGGAATTCGAAAATATAGTGATTGGAGGATTTACACGTGATTTATTTTGTCAGGAGGGCAGAGTTCCAATCGGCTTAGGCCTTCGTCTTTGCTACCACTACCCGATACGTACCTAGATACGGGTTGCCCTCTCGAAATATTAACTTTTAACATATTTCTTTTAACCCGTTCTTACTATGGGACATCAATTACTTTTGTAGGTTGGGTTTAGGTTAAATTCTTAGTCAGTGTGAGTTAATGCGTGTTAAAATGAATAAAAACCTTTTTAAGAAATACCATGAAAGAAGAAAGACTTAAGTGCGTTAGGAATGTTGTCTGCAGAAAAACATTTTATGAACAATATTGACAATTTTAATAACAAATTTATCAAAACATTTTCTAATAAAAAAGAAAGACGAATAGTTTTCCTATAGGAAAATATAAGTGTACCTATTTTCTTTTTATTGCATGCTTCTTTAGAACTACTGAAATATCGAGAAAAACACTGTTTAATATGTTGTGATTTTAGACAATGTTGTTATTATAGCTCCATTTAATTACTATTCGGTAAGTTTTTTTTATCCTATTTTCCTTAACGATTTTTATTGATTTGGATATTTTGGCCCCCCTCTATTAACTATCACGAGCCGCCACTGAGCCTCTCTGTAAGCCAGTGTTGTCGAATCTACCGATTTTTCCGAGGATTTTTCGGTAGATCTACCGATATGGAAGTCAATCTATCGATATACCGAAAACCAATGTTTTTCTACAGATTTACAGTCACACACCTGATTTCACCGATTTATAACAAAAAAACAAAAATCCATAAAAAAATTTTTAAAAATCGGAATTTCAGGTGGAATATACTAAATGAGAAGACATTTTTGTTTGGAGCAATGGGTTTTTTTAGAAGTAGAAGTTACTAATTTAGTTCGAAGCGATGTTTTTTTAGACGTAATTTTTGTTCGGAGCGAAGATTTTTTTTGAAGTTACGTGAAGATTTGGTGGTTCAGAGGGTTAAATTACTTGAAAAGTGGACTAAACCTAGTATTTTTCACATATTTATACCGATTTTGAACATCGGTTTCTTCCGATTTTGCATTTTGACTTGACGCTGAAACATGCAAAAGAAAGTGCTCTACAATAAGACATGATACGGATATAATGCCATATAAACCAATCCCGCACACTAGCTGTTGCCAGATTATAAAAATCATAAAATAATAGTAACAAATTAAAAAACAAATAATAGATCAAAAAATATGTATTATCCGAAATTTGCCTCGCGATAGCCACTGCTTAGTTCGTGTGATAGCTTAATACTTAAGTACCTACTTAAGGCGAACCCATGTATAATTATAATGTGGAAAAGTACAATAGCTGCGTTGTTATTTAAAACACACACACATATCAATAAGAAAGTTGAAGACCTACAAATTAAAATTATTTTGGACTCTAAAAGGTGACTTTTTTACCTTTTTTGTGCCCCCGGAGATATCTACAACAAAATTGTCAGTATCACAGATTGGATAAGGCTGCCCATTACGTTGATAAAAATTTACAGTAAAACACACGGTCTG
Source organism: Polydrusus cervinus (assembly GCA_935413205.1). Taxonomy (NCBI): domain Eukaryota; kingdom Metazoa; phylum Arthropoda; class Insecta; order Coleoptera; family Curculionidae; genus Polydrusus; species Polydrusus cervinus. Next base: position 55,305,538 of record OW284514.1, read on the forward strand.
GCCGACTGGGTGTGGTAAGTTCCATTGAAAATTAACCTGAAAATAAAAGTAAGTTATTTTGGTAATATATTCTTATTAACTCCGATGAAGAATACAAATTCATTGAAGTTGAGGTGTTTCTGAAGTTGCTTATGTATTTTGGCTTTTCGTAGAGTCGTAATAAGGACGAAACAGTCGTCATTGTCTACTTGTACCCTGGGGCACTCATTGTATTGGCGTCCCTGTGTACTTTAATGCCAAAGAAAGATGAACCACTTTGTCCCCTTGCCGACAGTGAACTTTTCTTCATATTACTTATTATATTTAAATAGATGAGCGCGATATGGACAATTCACTCGAGGTGTATCGTATATTCTTTCCTACAACCAAACTGATTAACCTTATACTAAAAAATTTCGAATCCCGATTGGACCCTACGACCATCATAGTCGTGTCAAATATCTGTTCGGCTATGATGGTCGTAGGGTCCAATCGGAACTCGGAATTTTTTAGTATAAGGTTAATCAGTTTGGTTGTAGAAAAGAAATGCCAAATATCTGTTCGGCTAAATGCTTTTGTTAATGGCTGTATACAATAACTCCTAAAATATTTTAGGAGTTGTTGCTGTATAGCGCTAGCAGCTCAGGCTACCCAGCACGTCAACAGTTTGACGGGCAACCGAAATATCAACCAAATGCTTTTGTTAGAAATAAGAACGAAAGCAATTCAATAATAAGCTACTTTGAATTATTTGCCTATGCACATTCAGCCGGATTAAAGTACATATTATAGATGCTATTATATTGAACAAATTAATAACATATTATGTAGTTATTGTACCATAGGTAAGTATATTATTTTTTTCACCGGTGAGTCCACCGGTGGCACCGGTTGAGCCGAATCGCGTTCTTAAATTGCCTATTGTATTGCCGGTTGGACATAAATAGTGTTATTTTATTCATGGTGGATTTCTGGTGATTTCTATCAATGTCAACGAGAGAAAAATTTTAAAATAATTAACCAACTGGTTGATGATGTCATTCCACCAGCTGTGATCTGCTTAAAATAAGACTTTTTCGTGGGGATTTTCTTTCAAAAAGGGAAATTCTATTTTAACAGGTTGTTCATTAATAACAAGAATGAACATATAAGTATCGGTTCAGTAAACGATAAGAACCCTTTTATCCGTCACTTGTGGGATTAGAAAAACTTACTTTACAGTTTGAGGGGTGAAGGTACTTTCCAGTAACATACTGCAACAAGGTGTGCTTCGCTTCCGGAGCCAAGGAGGGCTGAGTCATGGCGGCCAATGTTACCAGTCCAGCGACTGAAACTGAAACTACCAACATGCCACCTAGAAAACAGAAAGTTAGTTATGAAAAATTATTTGTGTGCAAATGCTTAGGTTTTGAAATGCTCCTTCTTAAGTGCCGTTTTGTATATTCATTATATAGCATTGTCGTTTCTTCACGCACTATGTTTTTTATTATAAATTATAACACTTAATCTTTAGATTTTTTCTTTAAAAATAAATACCTAATTGTTTTTTGTTTTTGTTTTAAAAATATTTTATTGCATTTGGTTATATTTTTGTTGATTTAAAACTTATTTTAAAAAAAGGGAACACGGAACAGACAAGTATATAATAGAAAAATACTCTCTCCTCGCTCCTAAGCTCGGGGGGGGGGGGGACTGCAATCTGGCAGCCCCCTCCTAAATACGCCACTACGTCCTTTAATTATGGAATAGTTAAAAAAGTACTTGAATTTCAAAAATTCATATTTTCATCAAAATTCAATCAATTTTAAGTTTATTGGGTCACTAAGTACAATGTGTGTGATTTTATGTCTTTTGTATACAGAGTTATGGCTAAAATATCAAGCTGGGTAAAATCTCAATTTTAAAATTGCTGTTTCTAATATATGCAGTTTTGAAAATTAAATTTTGTTATTATGCTGGTAACAGCTTTTATTTATTTAATCTTTATTTTAAAATTACATTGACAAATACAAAGTAAAAAGAAATGTCGTCAAAAAAACAGAAACAAAGCAACAATAGTTACAATTTACAAAATCTTAAGTGTCTAAGTAATCGCTTAACTTATAGGGTTCTAAATCAATTAGAAAATTTTTGAGTTTCTTCTTAAATAGGCGTTCGTTTGATGCGTCCTTAATTCTAATATTCAATTTATTAAACATTCTAATACACATGTAATATGGATTTTTTTCGGATAATGTTAATCTGTGTATTGGATAATTTATATCCCTCGTTCTTGTTTATAGTTGTGGTAAATAATTTTATTAAACCTATCTTGATTTTTATAAAAAAATAAAACGGCTTCGTAAATGTACAATGCATAAATAGTTAACATTTTTTTTGACCTAAAAATGCCTCACATGACTGTAAATAGGACATTTTATATAATATTCTTAAACCACGTTTCTGAATAACAAAATTTTTTTTTAGTTTTGAATTACTTCCCCAAAAAATAATTCCAAACCTTGCTGTGGCTTCAAAATTGGCAAAATAGAGAGTTCTTTTTGCCATATCGTTCAAATATTTTGTTATGATACGTAAGCTGTAGCATACGTTATTTAATTTGTTACTTAGATAGTCAACATGGTGTGACCAATCCAAAAATTCATCAATGTGAATACCTAAGAATTTGATATTATTTTCTGTTGGTAGTTGATTTTGACCAAGTTCCATATCTGGTCGTTCTTTTTTACTTAATTTAGTTTTAAAAATGACAATACTTGTTTTATCTTTATTCAAAAGCAATTTGTTCCCCTGAAACCAAACCTCGGGGTCCTGGAAAATTTTTGTTCCATTAGCCACTATTTCTAAAATATCCTTACCACCTACCAAAATATGCTTCCTTGTGGTATTCCTATTGTATTTTGCCAAATTGTTGATTTATATTTACACTTTTCTTTTTCCAGAATAACTCTCTGGGTTCGGTTTTCTAAATATGATGAAATCCATATCAGGGCACAACCCCTAATGCCATATAATTCAAGTTTATTTAAAAGAATATTTCTATCCAAACAATCAAAAGCTTTTGAAAGATCAAAAATATACCCATAGCCATCTTCCCATTTTCAAGATATAGCAAAATCAAACGGGTAAATTGGAAAATGGCGGTTTGCGTTAATCTTCCGTTGAGGTAACCATGCTGGTTTTCCGAGAAAAGATTACATTCATTCATAAAATTGATTATTCGATTACACATAACCAACTCGAACAACTTTGAAAAGATTGGAAGAAGGCTTATAGGTAGGGGAGAGCGGGTCAGAGTGGCCACCGCGACACAGTGGCCAGTTGTAAATAATTTCCGAATAAATTTATTTCGTACGCTGCCATCTAGCTGGTAGTAGCCAAACTATACAAAGAACAGGATCTGCTTTACTTTAGTTCTGTAATTTGCTCTAGCTTAATTTTGTCGTTAATTTCTATTTACTGCGAAGCACGTGTAAAAACCAGGTGAGCCTTCTTTTTTGTACCATTCCAATTTTAAATAAATATTGTATATTATGTTTTATGTAAAATATTGCTAAGATATTAAGCTAATAAATTACTTACGCGAGGATTGGGAAAACTGCAAAGAAAATTTTATAGGGGATTTTCTTGTTTGGGGTTATGTTTGTACACAGTGGCCAGGCCTGGGTTGGGATACAGTGGCCACTGCTAAGTATACTTTGTTGAAGTGGCCACTGTGCCTCCTGTATTTTGTTTCTTCTTAGGTGTAACAGTTTTTTCTTTGACAATACGGACATGTTTTATTGGTTTTAAATTATAAAATTTTGACGATGCCCCGCAACAGTTATGTGAATACCTAATAAAATCGACGATATTGTTAACGTTCTTCCACCACCTTTAAGTACTGGGGTACCTCTAAATTACAAACCACTTATAGGTTTGGTATTGATCTGAGCGGCTATAATGTGCTGTAATATAACCACTTTTGAAACGTTGTTTCATTTATTTTTAGTTAGAGGCCGGTGTACCTTATATATGTGGCCACTGTTACCCGCCAGTGGGATACAGTGGCCTTTTTTCGTATTTCCAAAGAATTAAGAATATATATTTTTTATATCATTTTGTTTAGTTAATAATTTTTTTTTAAGTAGTAGAAACTCTATTCTTTCTTACCCTATGTCATATGTATCATTAAAAGCAATCGTTGCTGAGAAAAAAAATAATAACCGAAAATGTGGCCACTGTGACCCGCTCTCCCCTATAGCTTTATGTTAGGTACTTCTGTACTCATTGCCGCGCAGTGCCGTTCCTGTCAATTAAATTTCAAAAATCGTAATATTGCCAATTCGCTTCATAGCAGCATAATAAAAAAAAAGTTCTTTTTCTTAGGAAGCCATGTTACTTGGGCATAACTTTAATTCTAAAAAAGGTTTCTTTACAACATTTTGCTGAATTTTCTGAAACAAGGGTACTTTACTCTCGTACAAATTTTTAATTTTTTGACTTATCCTCTATGCTGTTTGACTTGTAACCATTTTCAGTGCATCTAATATGATTACCGAAGTTGCACTAACTTTCGGCAGTATTTGTATTTTGGTTTCTTAAATGACCATACATACATAATGAATTTACATACATTTTGTTCTTGTTAATATATGTAAAATTTGTTTTTCAATGTCATTTTGAGAGGTAAATCCATCAACCCCTATATCGTTAAATTTGTCATTTAAGGAACTATTTGATTCTTCAAAAATATAGGGGACGTTCTATTTAAAATAACAAGTTACTTTTTTTTCTAAAAATAAAATTCCAAACTGCACGAAAAACCTAGCTACCTTACAAACAGTTAAAAAAAAAATTATATTATTTTCAAAACAAAAATATATTCCAATTCAATCATGCGGCCTTTAACTTTGGGTTTACATGATTGACTACACTAGGCAACAGACAAAGTCCCTCCCATAATTTCCTTTGCGGAAATTCCGTTTCAAGGATTTTCCAGACGCCTATATACGCAAATCCAGAAAAAGAGGGTTACTTTTAAGATAGTGGTTGAACAAAGAGGATTGTAGAATAAATATTCAGCACCCTCGAAAATGGGAAAAAAATAGGTTTCGGCCAGTGTCGGCGCCAGAAAAATTGTAATGGGTGCGCACAAGTAGGCCCGATATTTTTAGGATGGGCAGCTATACTTCCCACCATCAAAAAAGACTAAAAAACAACGTATCTTCTTCCCAACATTTTTAAAATGTAAAAAGTAACTTTTAAAAAAAAGGTACCCTAGCTCTCGCCATAATACGTAAATTAATCCCCTAAACACAAGTGGGAATTATAGCGAGTGGCGAGTTCTAAAGAGACAATAAGAACAAAGACCGGCTAATCCGTTGTTTTTTTTTTTTATGATAAAACACCTGCACTGTAGGAAAAATCCTTTAAGGCGCTCTGGGAGCGGTGCGAGTGCGAAAAAAGCGATTAACGTTGGTCTTGAAACGTTGAAGATTGTATTCATTGGGAAACACGACCTCAGGAAGATCATTCCACAAAGATGACGTTCTCCAGATGAAAGGATTCTTGAACAATTGCTCTAGGTGGAATCAAGTGGGCAATGTCAGTCGAACACCTGCCATGGAAATATCAGTAAAAGAGAGCCAAATCACCAACCTGTCTTCGATGCTCCAGGCTATCGAGGGTCTTGGTCAGCTCGGGGTCGCCGATCAGACGAATGGCTCTCCTTTGAATGGAATCCAGTAGCCGAAGGGTGTGCTTGGGTGTAGAGCTCCAGACATGAGAGCAATATTCTAATGATGGTCGAATCTTAGTTAAGAGTTAAGAAATACACATTAAACCGATCTCAAAAATCTAAAACTGGCACAAAATGTACATCAATCGTACTAAAAATATACAAATTGTTATAAATACAATCTACGATTTAAACATTTTCCGCATTTCACACCTTAACAACAAATTTTCACATTCCAAACACAACTGTGCCAAAAAAACTTTATAACATAACATTAGGTAATTTGAGATTGAACATTCTTTGTTTAACCACAAACATTTAAATAGTGTATTAAATCACTAAGCTAAAACAGACCGAGAGCGACAAACCGGGCGGACGCTTCGTTTGTTATCGATTGAATTCGATTCCGGTAACGTGACCTTACAGTGCTGTAATCTAACAAGTAAACTATGTAATCCAAAAATAAAAGGGGATATTCATTTCATTTAAAGAGTCATAGTTTTTCCCTGGGCGTCAGGTAAATTAGGTCTGATTTTAGGGGTCCTTACCCAACTACTCAGACGGTCGATAAAAAAAAGTGTGATGTGTTTCTCTAGGACACCCAAATAAATATAATACGTTAATTCCAAAACATCTTGTATATTTCTTAAAAATCTATAGTCTCACCCCATGTCCATGCGTCCTGATGATTGCTGCTCTTCACCACTTCAGACCAGAGGTCCGCTTTGAGACTGTCCAAGTGCGCCTTAGAGGTGGGTAGGGACTGACGAGCTGCAGACCATTCCCTTATGTCTTTATTAAATACCTAAAAGAATCATGGTCATGTCATGATATAACAAACAGACGATATGATACTCAGCAAGCTCAAAAGGGTCCGACACGCGCATGACGTCAGACGGTGATTTGAATTTACCGGTACCATTACTATAGATATTTCTAACTGGCATTGATTGTAAACACCAGCATAACCACGGGATTGTTGCTCATTGGTACAATTTTTCGGTCAGGACTGCATTCAGCTTTCGCATTTGAATCAACACATTTTTTAATTATAGTGTAGCGTATTTTCCACAACATACTGTTCTATTATTTTAAAACTTATTTAGATTTTGGCATTTAGGTTTTGCTTAATACAGTCCTTATTGTGATGATTGACTTAGAATACTTATCTTTAGAATTAACTTGAGGTAAAATCGACAGTTTATACAGATTAATAATAATCGATTAAGAATTTATTGTAATATGTGACGATAAAAACTATTATGTGTTGACTTTTTTAATGAAAACTGTTATCACCTGTTTGGTGTGGTGTTTAAAAACTGTATTTTAAAAAACATATACATCTACGTACTCTCATCTCTCTACTACGTCAGTGCTGTGGAGAACGTGATCGAAACAGCAGTTTAAGTTCTCCGTCCAAAAAGAAACTAATCCTCTTCCCTCTTTTTGTAGTGTTGGACTTTTGTGTGTATTGATTGTAAAACACGGTAAGTAGATTGTTTAAAAAAAAAACTTCAAATAAGAACCAAACCAATATATGGAAAATCGCGACAACCCCGGAGGGGGTCAAAAATAGCGAAAATTATACGAGATTTTTCGGTACAATTACCTCTAGAAAAATATTTTAAACCTAACCAAAGAAATAATGAATTGGCCTCGCGCCTTGACTGACCTTGCCGATAAACGAAATGAAAAAATGCCTAAACTATATAGCCCACCCAATAAGGGACTTTTTGATAGATACACCTGAAGATATACCTGCGTAAAGAACATGTAATCACATATTTTGAAGAACAGAAATTGTATATTCGTTTGGTTCTTCATGCGCATGCATATTGCATAACCCCAATTATCATTTTTACTAACAGAGAAGCTAAACCAAGAGAAACGATGCAATATAAAATGTTACCGCTTATAATTTTATAAGTGTATAATCTATAACGGGTTACGCCAAACGTTGCCTGTAATTAATATTCGGCGAACTCGAATATCCGTCTAAAGTTACTTCTATTTTCGGAATTTAAGTCGCGGCGTTGACCCACACTTTAACCTATTTAGGTCGGATGTCTAGGTTTACTTATATGTATGTTTTTACTTAAATTATTATCTAAAAGCGAGCTTGGTTCACGGTTACAAAGAGCTATGAGTAACCGTGAGTTTGGTTGTTTCATGCCATAGACGTCTACGATAAGCGATAAGACAAAGAGAGCAAGTCTTTTTTTACTCGTTAAACATAGAGAAGGCCATGTGTCGTTCGGCAGTTGAATCAACAATAATAGGAGTGCTACTGGACCTAAAAAATGCCTATCAGTATAAATATCCATCAGTTGTACAATTATCTTATTGAATATGATATTCCAGTCGAAATAACCAATCTGATTTATAACCTCAGATAATCAAGGATATACTATAGGACCAAGAAAAACTAGTACTGGACTCGCCTGTCGCCTAGGGATCTCCTCTTAGCCCTTTCCTATTTAACATACTCCTGATCTGTCTTCAAATTAGAACTCAATGAAGTCGACCTACTTAGCTATGCAGATGACATCATCCTACTGAAACATTCGATTATTAATACATCTAGTTTTTAAAGAAAGAAATTTAATTTTTTTATTAATATAGCTATTAATATAACGATATTATTATGCGATTTATAATAGTCGAGGACATTACTAGGTGACGAGGCAACAGCCGAGTCACCCGCACTGTCCGAGACGGTGTTAAATCGCTAATAATCGAGTTGTATTCAAAGCTTTATCGTATCATTGACAACGGCGATGCGAATATAAAAACAAGGTTTTATGTCATTTCATTTTGGCATTTCAAAAAGTCATCATTAAAATCATGCAAGATTTTGATATTCCTGACGATATTTAGCTGCAGCCAACATTATAAGGTTGAACTTGCTTCCGGAAAAATCTAAAATCCATTATGAAAAAGAATATTGGCAGTTTTGTAAGTGGCGAAACAAAGTACATGTTCAAGGTGCAGAAGAAACGGTATTGCTGGCGTATTTAGCAAAACTCTCTGAGGAATACTCTGCTTCATCCTTATGGCCAAAATATTCCATGTTACGAGCGACTTTAGAACTGAAGGAAAGAGTGGAAATCGACAAATACGGCGCCTTAATACGTTTCATCAAGAAGAAAAATGTTGGATATAGAGCAAAAAAATCAAAAGTATTTACAAGAGAACAAGTCAACGAATTTGTGTGTTCTGCCTCAGACGAATTCAAATCGGCGATGTTTCCGGCAGTGGATTAAGCACTGGGGAACCGCACGAAATCGAAAGGAGTGCTTGCTCGGTCATTAATCAGTCTTCAGAGGGCATACCTAAGATCGTGGACGTTAAAGACAAAGGTGTATCCATTGAATTTAAAAACTGTCAAAATATTGTTTTACATGTTCATGAAAAATAGTTCTAATATTAATTATTTGGTATCTAACGTATTATGCTTTCGTAACTAACTTATTAAATTATGGTAACTTATGTAGTAACTAAGGTGTTATGTAGGTTTTAGTACGTTTATGATGTTAATAATTATTAATAAAGATATCATATAAAAATGACTTAATCTTCAATGATACGATAAAATATTTAATTTAATTAAGCAGACCCCAAGATCATATATATGGCATTCAACGGACACTAGTTAAATCACAACTTGACCAAGGCACTATATTTATAAGCCCTACCCTACCAGGAAGAAAAATATAAACAAATTAAGTGCAATTCACAATCAGGGACTAAGACTAATCACTGAAACTATGAAATCGCCCCGACCAATGCATTAATGGCATAAACTGCAGAAATGGGTCACAACCAAGTTTCTCATAAAATTATCTGCAATACAAGTTTATCCTCTTATTAACCTATTAAGAGAACTACAGGTATACCGCAATAATAGACTAATATTGGAAGAACAAAGATATATACCCTATCTAATACAAGCCCTAAATCGTATCATAGCTATCCAAGACAGTTTTCATAAAAGCGAATTTGATCATGCTGTCAGGTAGCATATTATGCCCAGACAGAAAACATTTTTGTTATAGACCTTAAGTTGGCCAAGAGTGAAACAAACACTACGAAATATTCAGACTATTCCAGCAAATATCACACAAAAAACCATAATAATTATTTATAAATTCTTACAATATAATAAAATTAATTTAAAAAAGAACAAGACAAATTCGTTGTTGTAATATACCGTAGGTAAAGGTAGACAATTTACGATCGCACAAATCGTGCTGGCGAATGGCGCTAACTGCAGCCGACGCCAAAAAAAAGTGAAGAAAAGAAGAAGAAGAAGAAACACAGTCTGTCAGACGGATTGACATTTGACAAGAACAAACTTATGTTTTATGTTGTGGAAAGTAAAAATTGTTTATGTTTACTTTTTCCTTTCGAAAGTAAAACAACACTGATCGGATGATCCTAAGGATAAATTCTAGTATAACTCGGAAAGCTATCCCAAGGAGGAGAAGCAGGCGATAAGCCCTACGCAGCCGAAATCACTCAAACCTCTTCTCGACTAAAACATTACTCCCGTTTTGTTTTAACCACGGTGAATTAAGGTTTGTATAATACTATCGCTGTGCCGTTTATTACCCAACGGTACAAACCGTAGCACACGCGAGCATTAAAATAAGTAATATAGTACTTTGATTTTTGACCCAGATCTTAAATATTATCAGGAACATTTTTAATGATATGTGGACTTCCCCCAATTTGATTAGGTATGGTTCTCCAATGCAATAAAGAATACCATAAGTCTTTATTACTACCTTTACATTTTTTAATAATATATATTCCAATTTTTACAGCAGTTTCGGCTCTTCCATTTCCTTGTTGGTGAGGAAGTGACATGCTTAAAAATTCCCAAGACTTTGAAAACGTCTGCATACTTTAGTTGACAAAATTAATTAATTGAATGTTCTCCATCTCTATTATTTTAAAAATATTTTTGGTCTTTATATGATCAGAATTATTTTCAATAATCAATGAAGCTCTTGATAGGGCATCAGCAACAACATTCTTTTTGCCAGTGATGTATTGAATAATTAAATTAGGTATATCATTGTTAATTCATACGCATGTGTTGTAATCTCTTTGGCGCTTGTAGCAGAGGTTTTTAAGAATACTTATCAATGGCTTACCTATGATCCGTCCTAATTGTCACCTTAGGATTACCAACAATCAAAAGGATTACAAGTAAATATAAGAAATTCTTTCTCGACCGGGCATAGTTACCTATTTTCAGTATTTGTCAGTGTTCTGGAAGCACAACTAATGATTTTATTATTTTGAAGAACTGCTACTTCTAATCTAAATGAACTTGAGTTACATTCTACAACCAAAGTTTAGATATCATAATAATAAAGTGTCGTAATATCAAATATCGGCTACTTGACATTGGAAAATTATTGATCTTCAGTCCAGGACCAGTCAGTATTATCCTTGAGTAGATTTCTTAATGTCAAAAGATTTGAACTTAAATTAGGTATAAAACGACTTGGGTTGTTTACCATGCCAATAAATCGGTAAAGCTCTATTCTACTAGTTAGTTTTTATTTATTTGACTTTAACAACATTTTCAAGTTATAATATACAACAATGATATTTAAAACTTAACCTAAAATAATCCTTCTAGCTGAGGATTTAAAGTTATTTATGGATGTACCAATTAAGTCTAGGCTATCATAATATTTTTTTACAGTGGTTGAAATCATGATATAACTACAAGAACATTTTCAAGTCTATCGATATAAACTTGAAGGTATGGTACCTAACCAAACAATGTTTGAGAAATCCAAAATTGACGTTACAAGATCTCTTTATAAATCCCAACATTCCATTTGCCCTACCAATAATGTTCTCGAAGTGACGTGAGAATGTTAATTTGCTATCCAAATAAACTCCAAGATCTTTAACCACATAGACCTCCACAAGAGGAACCCCATTGATGGAATATTGAAGGGGAGCTTTACTCGTTAACCTAAATAATTTTTTATAAGTAATATTTTTGTTTCATCAGGTTTTAATCCTTCATAGGTTATAGATAGTGACCATAACATTTTATAAATTTTTGTGTGGGTGGGGGACAGGTCCGTACTCCTTTTATCTTTGAGTCTGTAATGCCTTGTTCAGTATCAGGGGTTTAAGTATTATGATAATACAGTTTAATAGTACATAGTCTTATTCTTATTAATAGGTATAGTCGTAACATTTATACTTGGTCAAAGATAACTGACTCTGCAGGGTCTACTCAATAATTTTGGAAATTTTACTGAAAAATGGTCTCAACACATATAAAAAATTTGGTAGTTCCATTTCCACTATCGTCTGCACAGTGTGTGGGAAATGATTACTAATTCGCGGCTGAGCTTTTTCGAGTTTGTTCGCCCCCTTATCTATTAATGGAATGTATTATTTATGAGCTTTTGTAAATATTCAGTTTAAGCGGTCATTGTCAAAGGTAATCTAAACTCAAACATTGGCGTCAAGTCGGTTAAGCTCTATTTTAACAACCGAAGAATACTATAATACTCACTTGCTTGGCTTTGCTGTCCTCCAACCAATATGCGTCCTCTAGTCTAGCCACGCCTACTGCTAACAATCTCTGCAAATAGCCTTGCAGCCCGTGTCGCGCCAACCAATGACGAAGCACGAGTCGCTGTTGCAACGCCGCGGCGGTCTCGCGCAGGCGTTGCTCGTCAAGAGCTGGCAACTCTGGCAGCTCTTCGGGTTGGGTAAATAGGGAAATACCTGAAACATATACAAGACATTTAATTTAAGAATTTATAAAGTAGATCTTATGATATATAACTTGTTAGGAGTTTTTAAAATTAATAATTAACATATTTTTACATAAACCAGTGTTTTTTCCAAGTCACATTTTTAATAAAAATTAGAGAATATCTCAATCATTTAGCTCATGCTCTATTCTCAGACAGTAATGGTTCATGAAGACCGCTAAACACATGTTTTGCTTTGGCGTGGGTTTTTTTTCTTTTAACGGATGACTTAGGAGATTCCCCGTTGTAAATCCCTCACTTATAAATTATAACATTTATTAGTTTTCATAAGGGTATTAATAAAGTCTAATACAATCAAGTGTAATAATCTACTGATAAGCTCTTTTTTTAAATATATATTGCACACATTTTTCAGGACTATCAGGTAGATATAAATAACGCCATATAAGTAGGTATCTACGTAAATTGTGATTACCTATTAGAAATAAAAACAATATTAGTTCAATCATAGTCATCAAAAAGGTGGTCCACATTCCTACCAAATCTATTAGAATTTACAGGCTCTCAATTATTGAAAGGTATTTGTTAATTTTTTAATTAAAAATAGAAATTTTTATGTACCTATATTAAATATATAGATTATAGTAGTAGATACTCAGAGAAACACAAAGTTAGGAAAATATACCTAAAATGTACGAAATAAAGAATATTATTATGGTACTTATAGGTGGATTTTCTATTTATATCTCATTAATATTAGTGTGCTGCTATTATAAATATACTATATCAATTGTGTTGCAATAGAATGTTACTCCACAAAAAACGAATTTTAAAGAATGTTATAATTTCTATGCCTGTTTCTAAAGAAAAATTTTGAATTACTTAATACGTTTTTCTTGGTATAAACAGTTGTTTCGTAAATATTTTAATTCATTTTTATAACCCATGCCTAATGTTAAAAACGCCATTTTCGTTTAATTTTTAATTATTTAACATCATAACTACCATATTCAACACCATCCATATACAGTGTGTCCACGGATAGAGTTCGGAAGAGGAGAAACTTTTTTATTTGTGGGTTTAGAAGAAAAAGTTATTCTTTATAAAAACGTCTGCTTGTGTTGAAAGTATAATTTCGAGTATCAGATTTGCGATTACTATACAGGGTTCGTCAGAAACAATTAACATTTTTAGTTTTTTGGATTTTTTTTTCAATTCCTTGATTTATTAAATCAATTTTGCTTGTTCTAAAACTACAATTTCGAACATCAGATTTGAGATAACTGTACAGGGTTGGACAGAAAAACATTTTTAATTTTTTATAATTTATGATTGGATAAATTAAAGAAGGTATTGATAAAAATACCTACTTCAAAAGTACACAAAGAAAAATAGTTTTCTTACAACTTCGGCCAGATATAAAATCATATTCTAAGTAATAAGGCGACAATAACTGTTTATTTTTACGTAAATTTACTTTAAAAGAAATCCAAAAAACATTTTTTGGACAAACCCTGTATAGTAAATCTAATATTCTAAATTGTAGTTTCAGCACAAGCAGACGTTTTTATAAAGAACTAAAACTGTTGTTTCTGACGAACCCTGTAAAGTAATCGCAAATCTGATATTTGAAATTGTAGGTTCAGCATAAGCAGACATTTTTTTATAAAGAATGATTTTTTCTTTTATACCTACTAATAAAAAAGTTTTTCCTCTTCCCAACTCTATCCGTGGACACACTGTATATTAGAACATTGTATTTAGAAAACGCCGCGTTTTTTTAACGCCAGACGACATGACAAAAAATGCATTAAATAGGGTAGACTATCCTTTGACGCCTTAACGACCTATCCCGAAGAGCAGCCACTGATTATTTGTTGGTAGATAATACGTTAACGTTAATACCTTGTCAGAAAAGATGATGCCTTATTAGTATGTACGTCAGGACAAGTAAGACAGTAGTACTTCGCTTATTTCCCTGTTCACTGAGTTGTTTTGACCACATTTGACATAAACTGAACTAAAATATTAATGCAAATGCATTAGAAATAGCTTTACCTTCATTATGCTCAACATTATTGTGGTTTGTTGCTCTTTTATTATTATTGATACAGCTGCAAAATGAATAAAGAAAGGTACCCATGTAAAATAAATAAGTATTGACTGACAAAAACATTTTTAGGTTTTCGATAGGTTGTATGTAAGCCATGGAAAAACCTTTAGTGGATGATTGGTGCCAACTAGTAGATGAAGAAATAATCTTACCAGATCAATTAGAAAAGGAAATAGAATCTATTCAAAAAGAACTTCGCGAATCAATGTCATTGGAAGACTTAACACCGTTGATGGTTTTGTCTATAAATGGCAATAACAAAAATCTATCTGCTTTCTTAAAAAGTAAGTTTTAAATTATCACTAGATACCTGAAAGCAATTAGGAAAATTTCAGTTATCACCTTTAGTTATATTAAGATGAAAAAAATAGTTTTTTGTATATATCCTCTTTTGAAAGTAGTGTTTTGTAATATGAGCACCAAATTGCCGTCCGACATGCACACGAAAGGTGCGATGGTACGAGCGTTTATAAAAAATACTTTCTATTTCTCAGTGCCTGCGGAAAAGTCTGCACCATTATAGAAAACTTTTTTTTTCAAACAATTTTAATGTTTGTTTTTGCTTAATTAGAAACCAAAGAATAGTCTAAAATATTTGACATAATTATAGCATTTGCTTCACAACCCATAAATGTTATTTAAAATTTTTAAACGTCGGGAAATTACATTATTTGTTCAAATATCAACAAATTTCATAAGAAAAAGTTATTTGCCTTTCACCTATTTTAAATCCAAAGTTTGGTGCAATTTTAATTTGTTTTCCAAATTTGGATAAAGACTGAAAAGGGAAAAATATTTATTTGCTTAATTAAAATAAGGTAGTATATCACTTTATTAAATTTTTCCCTACAACCACCTATAAAAATGACAAAAAAAAGCACGGTTAATTTGGCTAGAAAGCGCCGTATATCACACGCGAGTTGAAAATAGTATATTACATAACAAGTGATGAAAGTGATACTTTTCAAACGAGGAGATATTTAGCACGAGGCGTCAGCCGAATACGGAAATTCTCCGAGTTTTAGAATAATCACTTTCACACGAGTAATGTACACTATTTTTCCTACGACCACAAAGAATTATTGAAAAAACCTTTGATTTGTGAAAAAAATATTTCAACTCTAGAGCTGAAAAAAAATATTTCAACTCTAGAGTGGAAATACAAAGCACACTATTTAATTTAAACATATGATGCCAATTTAATAGATCGAAAGGTCACAGGTTCAAATTCCATCAGGAGTACTTGACTTTTTTTTATAAAAACATTAAATAAATTATAAAATTATTTTGAATTAAAATCTTCCTTCTTGAATGATTTTTTTTATTTAATCAAGGAAAGATGCATTAAAAATAAATTAAAAAATTCACCCAACAAGGAAGATTTCAATTCAAAATAATTCTATAAATTATTTATTGTTTTCATAAAAAAAAGTCAATTGCTCCTGATGGGATTTGAACCTGTGATCTTTCGATTCGTAGGTCATGGCTCTAGTCTCTAGGCTATGGCGACCCATACAAATTTTCTGCTTAAGTTTAATATATGAAATTTTCTTCAGCGGGGCTTGTTTTGACTGGTAATAAATTTTCCAGTATATTCTTAACTTTTTTACAATTTCAGATGGCGTATTTTCACACTCTAATTCTGAATCACTCGACAAATACGTGATAAATAAACTAAACTGCTTTCTAAAATTTGTTCTTTTTAATAAATAGGTGTGGTCTGTCAAATTGGCATCATATGCCTAAATTAAATAGTGTGCCTTGTATTTCCACTCTAGAGTTGAAATATTTTCTTTCAACACGCGTGTGATATTCGGCGCTTTCGAGCCAAGTTAACCGTGCTTTTTTTCTCATTTTCATGGGTGGTCGGTCGTAGGAAAAAAATATTTCAACACTAGTGTTGAAATATCAAGGCACACTATTTAATTTAAACATATGGTGCCAATTTGACAGACAACAATTTATTAAACAGAACAAATTTTAGAAAGCAGTAATTGTAAAGTGTTTAGCTTATTTATCATGTATTTGTCGAGTGATTCAGAATTAGAGTGTGAAAATACGCCACCTGAAATTATAAAAAATGTTAATAATATACACTAGAAAATCTATTAGAAAAAACAAATCGAGCTGAAAAGTGTCATGTATTAAATAACAAATGTTTATCGGTAGCGATAGCGTAGAGAATAGAGCTCTAGCCTACAGATTGAAGGTCACAGGGTGAAATCCCATCAGGTGTATTTGACTTTTTTTTTATAAAAACATTAAATAATTTATAGAATTATTTTGAATTGAAATCTTCCTTGTTGGGTGGATTTTTAAATTTATGTTTAATGCATCTTTCCTTGATTAAATTTAAAATTTTTCATTCTGGTTAATCTAGAATTCAATCCAGGATTAGATCTTCCTATGATATACAGGGTGTGTCAGTAAGGTGTCTGTCTTAGAAAGCACCTAAACTATCAAAGATAGGGAAAAAAGTGTAATACAAAAGTTAAAGGGTTTTTTAGGATGCATAATCTAAAAATATTTTCTAATCTACAGGGTGGTCCTAAAAAGTGGTACTGAATAATAAAAAAGAAAATTAAATGGGACACCCAGTATAATTTTCTAGAATATGATTCAATGGAATAAGGACTTTGCAACCCTTATTTTTATTATTATTATAGATCAATATATCGTACCTTAAAGTACTTACAACGTAAATTATATTTGCCTAGGGTTAATCCACAGGTTGCTATGATTTTTTAACGATACCCTTAAAAATTACTAAAATTTCGGGAAAAAATTAATTACTTGGCAACGTTGCATTTCACTTCAAAAATTTTAATAGGGTTGCAAAGTCCTTATTCCATTGAATCATATTCTAGAAAATAATACTGGGTGTCCCATTTAATTTTCTTTTTTATTATTCAGTACCACTTTTTAGGACCACCCTGTAGATTAGAAAATATTTTTAGATTATGCATCCTAAAAAACCCTTTAACTTTTGTATTATACTTTTTTCCCTATCTTTGATTAGGTGCTATCTAAGACAGACACCTTACTGACACACCCTGTATAAAATAGGAAAAAATAAAATAGTTATACCACAAATAAAGGAAAAGCATATTGACAGCCTATTGTGGAACATAATCCTAAGTATGCTAATTTAAAATATTTTTTCACAAATCAAAGGTTTTTTCAATAATTCTTTGTGATCATATGTTTAAATTAATAGTGTGCCTTGTATTTCCACTCTAGAGTTAAAATATTTTTTTCAACTCTAGAGTTGAAATATTTTTTTCACAAATCAAAGGTTTTTTTTAATAATTCGTTATGGTCGTAGGAAAAATAGTGTACCTACATTACTTGTATGAAAGTGATTATTCTAAAACTCTGAGAATTTTCGCACTCGACTGACGCCTCGTGCTAATTATCTCCTCGTTTGAAAAGTATCACTTTCATCACTTGTTATGTAATATACTATGTTTATTATGCAGTTAAGCTAAATGAGAACGATATTTCTTTGTGCAATCCATGGTTTGATGAATATAAGATTATTTTATTTTAAAAAGAAGGTAACGCCGAAGTCAACGCTAAATGCAGCACAGGACTCACCGCCCTTAGTTATGCAGCCTCGAGAGGACATAGCGAGTGTGTAAAAGTGCTGGTTGCTCATTTCGCAGATGTCAATTGCCGAGATGAGGATGGAAATACACCCCTTATATTAGCAGCGGCAGCAGGGTTTAATGACATTGTTAAGTAGGTTTTTTTTAAAATCATAATAATTATAAGTTGGTTAACATTTTTTTTATTAAAAAAATCTTTATCTACAAACGCTATAACTATTTAACGTTTATTCTCAGTGCCTAAAATGTTATTTTGAGATACCAGTGTTAAAAGGGTATTACTTTTAACAGTAATGTTAAAATTACATACAAGCATCTTTTAACGTTAACATTTTTTATTGCACAATTTGAGCAACCAGAAATATAAATTGCTTTTGAAATTTGACTGATCAGAACTTTGTTGTCATTTTGTATGTTTGTGGAGGGAATACAAACAATAGTACTGGACGACGTAGTAAGAGGGCATTTGGCACTTATCTTCTTTTCCAGTAAGTTTTCAATATATCCTTCTGCCGATGTTTAGGACGTCCATCTACCATGTCTCTTGATAGTTTTCCGGTTTACACCGAGTCTACCAGTAAAGTGGCCGAATACCGACGGAAATAGTGACCATCAGTGTAAAGCTTTAGATCTATGGTCTATTTCTTTTCGATTGCGAACGATGACAGAAACCCATTTTACAATAAAAAAAATGCAAGAATTTTCATTTTTGACAAGTTGAAAAAGTAAGGTTAGGGATTTACGTCATAACTGACATTTTGTTGTTTACTGACCATTTTCACATGACGTCACAAGGCAGCCGCCATTTTGCCTGGAGGGCAAACAAAACCAAACTAGGTTAGGCGAAGTGCTGTGTTTTTAGGTATTTTCGCGGTTATTTAAGTGGTTTTATGTGTTATTTTCTTTAAATCATAAACTTAAATACTTTAGTAATACCATAATGTACAGTAGTTAATTGTGGGATGAGAGGAAATAGAGACAATGTAAGGTTTTTCAGAATACCTCCTGCTTTGAAAAATGCTGGTGATCAAACCTATCTATCTAGACACAGGCAAGAGATATAGATAAAAGCAATTATAAGGAGACCATTAAGTGACTCTCAACAGCAAGTGTTTGAAGATGAAGAAATTCCAGGCACGAGCAGAAATATACCAATGACTATGCTGTCAAACATGGTGAACGATAATATTTCTATTGACAAAATTATTGTTGTATGTTGTGCCTTAATAAATTTGTGCCCTTCACGATTTCATAAGTTAATTTTTTTATCATTTTTAATATTCATAATATATAAATAAATAACTTAGGAATAAATTGTAAGTAAACTTTTGTGATATATCTAGTTTTATTATATAGATGGCTCGTGTAATCTATGTATGTTTTGAATTTGTAATTGGCTGAATCTGTTAATATATTATCATTATTAATCTTTAATAAAACTTTGATACCAAATTTACTGATGTGTTTTATTTCATAAAAAGCTATCTTCTGTACATTTGTTTAGTTTACAAAATATACAATTCAGCATTCCTACTTTAAAGTATGCAAGGTGCATGCAAAAAAATCAACATTAAGATCCGGTTGTACAATTACGGCTTAAGCTGGTTCAGCATTGAACCAAGCAAAGCTTAAGCCATAATTGTACAATTTTTCCTAAGTAAAATAAACAATATTTGAAACAAATTGGTGTATACCTTTTAACAATATTATCAATCATTAATAAACGTTTTTCGCCACTTGGTCCAAACGGCTAATGACCGAAGTCTTCCTACCATATAGGGACAAATAAAAAAGTACGTAATAATATTATACTACAAATGTCACTACTTACATTTAGAAGCATGTTTAGTTTATATAATCATTTACACATAAATATTGAACAATAATAATCGTAAAAAGTGCAAACAAAGATGTTTCTTACAAATACATAAATGTGCACTTGGGGCAATACTACAATCATTCAGGAATTTCTGTAATATAAACACATGAAAAGTGATACCAGGCAATGTCACATTCTTCATTATCACACTTTATCATGGGGCTACTGTCATCTACCTTTTCACACACACCACAAAGAGACCTTTGCTGTTCCGGCTTTTTGTGTAAAATATTTTCCCAGTAGTTCAGGTTTGATAATATATTTAAAAAAGTCCAATGCTTTTGTTAAGTTTACAGTAATAAAATGTTCATCATACAAAATCCTTTCAACGAACAAATTTTGTTTTGACCATAGCACAAAGTCACAATATTTTGTTTCGATTGTAAACATTTGGCACTGAATTTGGTGGAAATACATGTGGTTTTTATTCAGTTTGTATTTACCATTTTCCACCTACAAACATGAAGTTCCTTTTGCAGCAAATTTTTCCAAATTCATGAAGCATAGAGAATATGGACGTTTCACTTCTTTCATTTTTCTTCATTTGTTGTCCAGTATAAAAACTATGTGTTAGGATTAAATAATTTACCATGTCAATCATAGTTATGTCAGGCAGGGAATGTAAATACACTTAAGGCTTTCAAAAGGTATGGATCTTTGTCATTGATGATTTTTAATTGTATATTGTCTTTCACACTTTGAGATAAATGTTCATAATAAGCACTTCTCTCCATTGCTGAAAGTCTTTTCAATTTGTTTTTACTCGGGTTAAAACACTTATTTCCACTATAATAGGTATACACAGATTAAGAATAAAATCATTTTATCACAACAAATCAGCTAAAGCGTCGTTTTAAACCACTTTTTAAACTAGTAAACTCAAATCTCAACTGATTTGCATTGCTTTTGCATGTAACCTTAATACGGTGTTTGCCCTCCAGACAAAATGGCCGACATGTCAAAGTCAGCTGTTTGAAAATGATCAACTGTTTATATAGGTTAGAATTTTAAATTAACACTTGTTAAGGCCGCTTTACAGTTTGCAATTTTTCTTTCACGCAAGAAAAGATTGCCCGGGAGTATTCGCAGAACGAGGCTAATGATCAGCTGGCGCAATTTGTATTGCTTGCAAGAAATATAACTAGGACCGTATTTTTATTGCCATTGCAAGCGCAATTCTGAGGATTTTCTGGTGATTTATGAGACACCAAACTAAATATAAAAATCCCTGACATTTATTTATGTTTTTTCTAACCTATAGCGGGTACGTTTTGTTTTTGTTGGTTTGCTTTCATGTCCTGTAATGATGTTTTGTTAAAATGAATGCACAAAAAGCGCCGGTAAGTCCTAACCAAATGTATTTATATTTTAATGGTTGGCAAGTGGTACATCACCTACGATCTTGGCAAGTCATTGTACGCTGTAAAACGAAGTGAAATTTTTATTGCCGCAATATTAATTGCTGCAAGACAACTTGCGTGAAAGAAAAATTGCAAACTGTAAAGCGGCCTTTAAGAAGATGAATTTTTAGGTTATGTCACAATGTTTGGCGTTTGGCATGGCCTTCTATATTTTGTCGATAAATCGGGCATCCTTTTTGCTTCAACACAAAGTAGGCATAGGTTTACTATTTTATGTTGCAGAAAAACGTGAAATTAACCGATTTTATGTACAGAAAGTTAATAGATTGTTTGTTTCGTAATATAACTAGAGCTAAAAGTTATTTTTAATTGCTAAAAGGTTTATAATTAGCATATATTTGCTAGAAATCAATCTAACGGAAATTTCTTATTCTTCTTCTGTGATTTAAAAAAAAAATACCTTTAATCAGTTGGCTATGCATTTATGTAGTGTAAATTGGTTCATGATTTAACCAATTAGGTGAATTTTTGTTCAATTTTTTTTTCTGTCATCGTTCGCAATCGAAAAGAAATAGACCATAGTAAGAAATTCTGTGTTTTTACGATATTATAACAGATTCTCAATACTGATTTACGTAACTCTAATTTTTAATGCGTTTTTATGAGTACAAGGTACAAGTAGTCAGTTACAATTAATTGAAAAAATATTGCTTTGCTACAACATCAAAAATTCTTACGATAAGAAACTAGTAAGTATTAGTATTATTGAGAATCTGATATTTTCTCAAAATAATTCTATTTAATACTTTTTAGAGCTTTATTAAAGTAAGTTTTATATTTTGAAAAAAGTTTTTTCTAGATATCTTCTCACTGCGCGTGCCAAACCCGACATAAAAAACAAAAAGAAAGAAACTGCCTTATGTTCTGCCGCCTTTAAGGGTCACTTAAAATGCATTGATGTCTTAGTAAAAAATGGAGCAAATCTCAATATAATAGACATTGACGGAATGACAGTCTTAATGAAGGCAGCATCCAATGGTAATTATTATTGTTAACATTGAATTTGAAAGACCGCTAGAACAGTGTTAAAAACTAACAACCTATTTTTGGAAAGGCGGAATCGGTTTTTTTACTACATTTTGATTTTAGTTAAAAGGTAATAAAGGAAGGTACCTAAAATAAAAACTTCTGTGTTTTACTTTTTGATATTTCTAAGCCATCTCTAAGAAAATGAATTTAAAAAAACTATTGGAACAAAAACGCGCACTTTATCAAATCTACGTCATGAAAACGACAGCTTGGCAATGTTGTCAATGTTTTTTAATACTTTTATTGTATTATAAAAAAAAAAAACAGGTAAAAATCTCACATTCATATCGTTTACTCAAAAACGACGCAGATTGGGGCGAACAAAGATTTTAAACAATAATAATTAACTAACCAAGCCACTTTAACTCTGACATAAATTACAGTGGCAGACAATATTTACTCACAATCAAAGCTAAGCCGGTCATATAATTAAACATTTTTTTAAATCCTAATATAGGCCTAAGCGACATAGTCAAATGTTTGGTACAAGCAGGGACCAACGTCAATGTTCAATGCAAAAAGGGTATAACCGCCCTAAGTTATGCAGTAAACAATGGTAGCATAAATTGTGTTCATCCGCTGTTTACTTCAAAAACAGATCTTAATTTGGCAGATGATGACGGACAAACTCCATTGATGAAAGCTTCTATAAAAGGTGACAATTCTATTGTGGATTTGCTAGTGACCGTTCTTGTAAAAAAGGATCTGTTCGGCTTTGTCAGGCATATTACTTGCAAGAAAGGAAAAACAGCTCTACATTACGCGGTTGAATATGAACATTTGGCCTGTGTTAAAATATTTATAGAGAAGTAAGCAATTTTTAAATATTTTTATATATTCTGGTTATAGAATATTCACATTTCTTTAAATTTTGTAATTTCAAACAGCTGAAAAAAGGTACAAAAATTAAAGGTTCTATTGATTTGTACCGCAAACATAAATGTTTGTGGAAAATAAAATATTTTATATGCTAATAGAACCTGTGGAATATAAGATACCTACATAATATGAAAAGTGCATTCAGCAAAGAACTTAAAAAGGTTTTATCGTATCATTGAAGATTACGTCATTTTTATATGATATCTTTATTAATAATTATTAACATCATAAACGTACTAAAACCTACATAACACCTTAGTTACTCATAATACATGAGTTACCATAATTTAATATGTTAGTTACGAAAGCATAATACGTTAGATACCAAATAATATTAGAACTATTTTTCATGAACATGTAAAACAATATTTTGACAGTTTTCAAATTTGATGGATACACCTTTGTCTTTAACGTCCACGATCTTAGGTATGCCCTCTGAAGGCTGATTAATGACCGAGCAAGCACTCCTTTCGTTTTCGTGCGGTTCCCCAGTGCTTAATCCACTGCCGGAAACATCGCCGATTTGAATTTTGCGGACAATGGAATCTTTCTTGGTCACACTTTCTTCCAAATACCCTCTAGCAACCTTCGCCGATTCCCATCCACCAAGTTCTTGTAGGTCTAATATATCTCCTCCAGCATTAACAAGAAAATTTGCCGAAGATCTTCTAACGCAGTGACCAGTATACAAATTAGGATTTTCAAGTGAGAGATACTTAGCTATTTTTTGAGGTATTTTAGAGAAGAAGTGAATGCCGCAGGGCTGTACCGTACATTTCCCTTTTCTATATGATACAAGCAATCTTTGGTGAGTGACATGGTCTGGCCTTAAGATTGCGTACTTTTTAAATAAAAGCACAGGATTGACTTCGCCGTCAAATATCACAGCGAAAATACGTTTCTTGTGGGTTTTTGAGTCGGGAATAGTAACAATCAGCTTGTCCTCTAAAACGTCAACATCTTCCGTGGTCATCTTCGCTAATTCATTAGTTCGACAGGCTCCTCCAATTCCAATTAAAAAAGCCACTTTTATCATTAAGGCACTAAGGCAGAACACACAAATTCGTTGACTTGTTCTCGTGTCAATACTTTTGATTTTTTTGCTCTATATCCAACATTTTTCTTCTTGATGAAACGTATTAAGGCGCCGTATTTGTCGATTTCCACTCTTTCCTTCAGTTCTAAAGTCGCTCGTAACATGGAATATTTCGGCCATAAGAATGAAGCAGAGTATTCCTCAGAGAGTTTTGCGAAATACGCCAGCAATACCGTTTCTTCTGCACCTTGAACATGTACTTTGTTTCGCCACTCACAAAACTGCCGATATTCTTTTTCATAATTGATTTTAGATTTGTCCGGAAGCAAGTTCAACCTTATAATGTTGGCTGCAGCTAATATATCGCCAGGAATATCAAAATCTTGCATGATTTTAATGATGACTTTTTGAAATGCCAAAATGAAATGACATAAAACCTTGTTTTTATTTTCGCATCGCCGTTGTCAATAATACGATAAAGCTTTGAATACAACTCGATTATTAGCGATTTAACACCGTCTCAGACATTGCGGGTGACTCGGCTGTTGCCTCGTCACCTAGTGTTATCCTCGACTATTATTAATCGCATAATAATCTCGTTATATTAATAGCTATAAATATCAAAAAAAAAACAGAATTTAATAAATACTCCAAACAATTAACATTTACCCTAAGAAAGTTTTTAAAATTAATCGATTATCTGAGTTCTCGTATAAGCTCCATGTAGGAAAAAGTACGTCATTTTAACCACTCTTTTATCGAAATTGTTTTTTTCCTTTTTCTCTGCTTGTGTGATATAATAACAATCGCCGCTGCGCACACTTTTCTTGTGACATGTTTGAACTGACGATAAAAAAACTGCGTGTGAAATGGAGGCCGCAATCGAAACCGGCCGGGAACTGCCGGCCGTGAACTGCCGGCCGTGAACTGCCGGCCGTTATCAGT
The DNA here is from genome assembly GCA_935413205.1 of Polydrusus cervinus. NCBI lineage: Eukaryota > Metazoa > Arthropoda > Insecta > Coleoptera > Curculionidae > Polydrusus > Polydrusus cervinus. Next base: position 55,330,904 of record OW284514.1, read on the forward strand.
GAACAAAACTGAAGGTGTAGTGTGACTATCGATAATAGGCGGACGGACAATCCACGGACTGACGGCCGACTGAACGTTAGTAGACTCCTTTCCTTGCAATATACAGGGCTATTCACGTCAAGCGTAAGTTAGAACTTTTAAGGAAACCACTGAAAATATTGACCTTTTCTATCACTTCCGGTTATACCGAGCGACATCTTCATTATTCTAAATAGGATATGATAATTTTTTTTAGCATTTTTGGATTTTTCTTAAGATTATAAACATATTTTGTATAACAGGTCAAACGTCTAAACTAAATGGTTTTTAAGATATTAGCATTTGAAAATTACATTTTTAACAACTCGACAGGCTGTCGCACCCTAATGGCGCATCTTAGTAGAAAACAGCTTTCACGTTGCTATCTTAAATCTTGATTCTCTACATAAAAATACCTTTCGGATGTTCGGTTAAACCGCAACTTTTTTGAATTATGTAGAAAAAAAAGATTCAAATTTAGGAATATGCAAGCAGTTTTTATTTAAGATGCATCGTTAAGATGCACCTGTTATACAAATTTTTGTTTAGAAACTTGAACAAAATCCAAAAATACAATAAAAAGTAGTCAATGACACGAGAGTAAAGTAGACTAATTGTAAAACTTTGGTCAAAACCACGATACACACACGATGGTATGCCGATTAGCACGCCGAGATGTAAATCAATATTTTTTTTTCTTCTGAGGGCCCGTCCGTGCGCCGGATGCACTTAGGCCAGGTTTGGCCAATTGTGCTCGCCCTGTTTGGTTGTTACATCCACTCCGTGATCTCAGATGATTGCACTAGTTTATGTAGGTCAATTGGGGAGATGGTAAGGATGTCCTCTGGTTCCAATTTTGGTTGCCCGAGTATTTGTTGCCTCTTCCGATCCAGTGACTCGTAATGGCAAACTATGTGCTGTACAGTTTCTCCGTCTTGACCGCATAATATCATACTGACTCAAAGAACAAATCATTTGCTAGGTTTTTGTTTTATTTAAACAGATGTTATTCCCCGCAAACCACTCTCTGATGCTCGACTGCGCTTCGGTGTCCTTATGGCTTATTTCATCACAGTTTTTGGTTCTTAAACATATTCTAGTATCAAAAACTGGGTTTCTAGGTAGCTTACAAAAGTTAGGGAATACACTAAACAGTTCTACACTGAGTCTAATCAGAAAACTGTGTTACATGACTTTCAGCTTAAGCTTGAATTATTGTGAAAGGCCTAATGAAAGATAAATTCTTAGTCAAATTTCCACTTTATATAGAACTTTTTTTACATGACGAATTTCGCTACCTTATAGCTTCTTTGGATTTTTGGTGCTAAGTGTTACATTTACAGATTGTGTGTATACAGGGTTGCCCAGAAGTCCGGAATAAAATTAATATATCCCTAACCTATAATTTTTTGGGAAAACGCTCGGACACGTCAACTTAGTTTTATAATATGCTCTCATTTTGACGTAATTCGTTTTTTATAGACATTTGTCAAAGATATGACGACATCGATCTTTTTTTCAAAATGGAAACATATAGCTTGTGATACATGATTTGAAAGCTAATATCTTACAGTATGCTCATAAATTTTGGCGCGATTCTGTCAAGCTATTTTAAAATGGCGACTGTTTAAATATTAAAAAAATCTCTATTTAAATAAGCGGAAACAATAAATCATTGATGTTTCAAGGTAAGAAATCTTTTCACGTTCTGACATGTTGTGACATTGTGAACGTGTAAAATTCATTAAAAGGTAAAAAAAAACATCAATGATTTATCATTTCCGCTTATTTAAATAGAGAGTTTTAATAGTAATTTAACCAACAAGTACATTAATAATGGCGATTAATGATCGAAATATTTTAACGCGTGAGCGTAGCGAATGCGTTAATGTTCGAGATCATTAATCGCATTTTAATGTAAGAGTTGGTTACAATGTTTTTTCGTCGACCGTATTTTTTACTAAAGTGAAGAAAAACAGTTAACAACTTTTATTTTACAATCCAGATTTCACAATTCTACAAATACTAATGACAGCGGACGACGTTTTGGATTGACGTTTTATTATTTTGTTGATTTGTTTGCATGGCTGCCTTTAATTTTAATTACCAAAATCGTGCATTTACAGAAAATCATGCATTAATAGGGGTCATTAATGAATGATTTTGGGAACATTAATATCGGATGTAAATACACGGTCGACAAAAAAAAAATTTAACAGTCGCCATTTTGAAATAGCTTGACAGAATCGCACCAAAATTTATGAGCATACTGTACGAGATGTTAGCTTTCAAATGACTTATCACAAGCTGTATGTTTCCATTAAAAAAAAAAGATCGATGTCGTCATATCTTTGACAAATGTCTATAAAAAAAACGAATAACGTTAAAATGTGAGCATATTTTATATAAAACTAAGTTGACGTGTCCGAGCGTTTTCCCCAAAAGTTACAGGTTAAGGCTAAATTAATTTTATTCCGGACTTCTGGGCAACCCTGTATAAATATTAACATATAGAAGGTAAAAAATAAGAACACAAAGTCTTCCTTCACTGTTATATTATAGAAATATTTTAAGCAACTTCTCTTTATGTTTCGAATGCAGAAGCAATCATCTTCAGGAGAAAAATTAAAAGAAGAAAAGACCAGTAGATATCACCCTAAGTGAGCAACATAATTGTAGGTTCGGTGTAAAAATGAGTGGAACGGTAAGGAAACAGATACACACACACGTTGCATTGTGAGCAAGAAAAGAATGTGGGTTTGAACGTGTGTATCTGTTTCCTCTCCGTTCCACTCATTTTTACACCGAACCTACAATTATGTTGGTTAGGGTGATATCTACTGGTCTTTTCTTCTTTTCATTTTTCTCCTGAAGATGAATGCTTCTGCATTCGAAACATGTAGAGAAGTTGCTTAAAATATTTCTATAATATAACAGTGGGGGAAGACTTTGTGTTCTTATTTTTTACCTTCTAAATTCCCACCACTTTACTTGAAGTATGGACTATTTCTTCAAGTATTAACATATAGTTATATTTTCAGGTACAAAGTAGACATTAATGTGGTAGATAATGATGGTAAGACTCCTCTCATACACGCTATAATGAAACGTAATTCGAAAATAGTTCAATATCTCTTGCTCAATGGTGCTAGATCTGACACAATATGTAAAGCTGGGATGAGTGTAATTCATTACGCCGCTATAACCGATGTAATACCAATTTTCCAACATGTGTTGTTCGACGACAAAGAAAATATAAACGAAACAGCAAATTTAAAGAATTCTGATGGGCAAACACCACTAGCGATAGCTGCAAAACATGGTAGTATAAACATAGTCATGCACTTGCTGCAAAAGCATGACATATCAGTAGATATCCTGTGCAATAAATCATGGACAGCTTTGCATTATGCTGCGTATGGTAGAAACGTAGAGTGTGTTAAAATTATTAGAAAAAAAGCAAAAATCAACATTAACGCACAGACTGAGAACGGCAAAACAGCGCTGATGATAGCATGTGAGCAGAGACTGAATTCAGTTGTGAATACGTTGGTAAACCTTAAAGCCGATGTGAACCTGCAGTGTGAAGAAGGTAAATATTAGATAAAAATAAATGTTTGTTTATTTACGTTAATATTTGTATATACGGGGTGGGAACTTGAACTGGAACCATTTTGCTAGAAGATTAGGAAAAAAGGTTGGTGAAAAATGCAAAAGCACGTCGATTGAGACGTTTTGTGGGTTTCAGGACTCATAACAAAAACGTAACCCAAGTTTTTTAAATGGGAAATACCACTTGTACCTATTTGAAAAGCTCTTTTAAACAAAAAAATGACTTCTATTGTTTTTAATTTTAATTGAACGTAATTCTTAAACTAAGATTTTTTTGGGATATACAACCTTATACAAACTTACCCTTATTTTTAATGTTAAATAACAAATAATTATAAAATTTGGGTGTTTCCATTTGAAAATCTGGACTTTATGCAGTTTTTTCATTTTCATTTTTAATCTTATTTTTTAAACACCCTGTATTAATAGTTATCAAAATATTATAAAAAATCTATTAAAGCAGGTAAGGCTTGCACACGTCATTTTTGACATAAAAATTCAAATATGTCAAAAACGTTTAGACATAGGTATAGGACATGGTATACAAAATCTGCCTAGAATCTTGCGTAGAATGCACAAATGTAATAATATATAGGGTGTCCCATTTAAAAAAAGCAAGTATAACCGGAAGTGACACCATTATGAAAATATTTTAGCCCGGTCCCCCCCATCAGCATCAGCATACTGTCAAATTTTAAAAATTTTCCTATGTATAGTTTTCTATATATAGATCGATTCGGTTCCCGGTGGGACACCCTGTATATATATAACCTGTAGCCTGTTACCCCGTGAAAAATGTAATTGTCAGTATCTCGGTAGCGGTGCGTTCTGGGTGTAGAAAACTTTATAACAAAAAGGTATATCCGTCTTTTAATAAATAAGATGATGCTCTGCAACACTTCATGTAAATAATAGTTTTGGAGATAAAGCATTTCAAAGCGATTGTACTAAATTTTAATCGTCTTTCTATACAGGACTCCCAGGCTTCAGATACTCGCTCAGTGTTTCGCTATGAAAGCTGACTGTTTTATCCTGTAAAATGATACTTTCCAGCCGTAGCGGCCCGTAAAAACGGCAATGGGTGAGCACAAATGAGCCGGATGGAAGCAGGATCAGCTCTCGATTATGGAGATCCTGTACCAATCGAAAACTAACTTCAAAGAAACCTCTTCTCCTTCCCAAAGTGAAATCTAAAAAGAGCGTATTCAAACATTTCCTCCTTCTCAAAAGGACTTCTAAAAAAACGTTTCCGTCATTTTCAAACCTCTCCTCCTTCCCAAAATGGATTTCTAAAAAAGTCCTTGCGCCATCATGTGGACAATAATCTTCTAAATATAATTGGGTTAGCACACTTAGTTTCAGGGTAGGTTAGTGGTAACCTAACCACCCCACACACCTTCTCTTCCTGATTTCGCTACTACTTTCGGCTTTGTGATGTAAATAACTATTTACTTTTTATTATAGGTCAAAGTGCTCTACACTATGCGATTACGAAATGCAATATCTCATGCGTCAAAAGATTACTAAACGCCGAAGCGCATGTCAACCTACGAGACAAACACGGAGACTCCCCTTTAATTTTGGCGGTACGTTACAGAAAATTCTCAATGGTGCCTTACCTTATAAGTTACGGGGCTAATGTGGACATTCAAAATAACGAAGGAAAAACTGCTCTCCATTGCGCTTGTTACAAAGGAAGCCTAGACTGTGCACAGATTCTTATTATTGACTTCAAGGCTAACTTAGAACTGGAAGATAAATTGAAGCAAACTGCCATAATGACTGCGTCGAAATGGGGTTTTGGTGAAATTGTAAACGCTTTAATTAAGGCTGGTGCAGATGTTATTCAAAAGGATAAACACACCAGAATGTATGAAGATATAGTTGACACCAAGCTAGGTATTAGACAAGAAAGAGAACGAGAATTCAAACCTAAACAAAAATCTGACAGGGATTTTGCTGTCTCAAAAAAACTTTAGTTACGTATCGTATGTTACGATCAAAATATTTATCGCCAACCGTCAGTAAAGCCGTACATTATCAGAGTGATTTCCGGAAGTAAACGAACACTTTATTTTATTGTAAAATAAAATACTGTACCTGCTGCATTTGCGGCAGGTAAAGTATTTTACCCTCCGCAAATTTTCACTCTATGTCGAACAAACCGGCAACATTTGTCATAGTAGGTCAAATTTTTTGAGGAGTGCTTTGGAATACGCACGTGATCGGTCAAAATTTTCTGACGTCAAATTTAGGCCAAAATGGGTTTTTTGTCGTCGGATTGTAAAGCTATTTTAACCTTTCGAGCTTGAATAGGTAGTATGTAACTTCTACTTTACATTTTGACCAAATATAAGGCACTATTAAATATTTTACGTAGACCCGATTCTAAAATAGGTTTGCAGCTCGCCTTTTCTGTTAATTTAACATGTAATAAGTAGATTTGTTCTAAATTTGCTGTTTACCTTATTATAATAAAATGCGATGAGTTATGCCTCAATTTTTTATAATATAAATTCTGAACGGTTGGCGATAAAATTTTATATGCACCACGACAGTAAAGTGTCTTTATCGAACTCGCCTGTTGTTCGTCTCGCTCACTCATCTCGTAATTTCAGACTCGTCCGATAAAAAATCACTTTACTGCCTTGGTACATAATACAGGGTGTCCGGTAACTTATGGGCCGTGGAGTAACTGGAGATACTAGACATCAAACTAAGCCGATTACGTTATATAAGTTTTTTCGGATTGTCACTCGTTCTAGAGATACAGGGTGTTGAAAGTAAAAGTTTATTCTCGAAAATAAGCCATAATTTTAAAACGGTTTAATGAATCGAATTGAAAGTTTGCAATATTGTGTTTTTATCAGCAAGATATAAGAATTTGTAGAAATTTTAAAGTTTTAAACTAGAGGGCGCTAGTTGCATACGCTGGGCTTCATAAATCTATGATTTTTTTTTACCGGTGATATTAGGTGTTTTTCAATTATAGTTTCTTAAAAAGGGCATTTTCTGAGTAAAAAATGTGTACTTGATTGATCTTAATATCTTTAACAGTTTTCGAGGTATTTCCCTTTAAACATCCCAAAGCATAAAAAAACGTAGTAAATAATTTAATTAACAAAAAAAAAACAAAAGTGACAATCCGAAAAAACTTATATGACATAATCGGCTTAGTTTGATGTCTAGTATCTCCAGTTACTCTACGGCCCATAAGTTACCTGACACCCCGTATAAAATTATTAATATATTTACAAAAAAAATTAAACAGTGAACTTAGTTTTAAGAAAAATATAAAAAGTTGGCTTCTAAGCAATGAGGAGATTCAAATTAAATACAAAATTATTGTCATTAAAATTTCAAAAAAAATAAAATAAAAATGGGACCAAAAACAATTTTTTTCTTTATTTCTATTTTAAACCTAATTTAATGAATGTATAACTAGGTATTATTATATTGACATATTAATAAATAAAATAAATAAATTTCGAAATTATTTTTATTTTTACCATTTACGGTAGGTGACCATATGACCAAGAGGATTCTAACCTTTTTCTAGTCGTCGCTCTTCTACTTTTGATTTAAATTTGTCTGCAATGAACCCGAAGTGTAGACATATCTTGATTGAATAGAGTATAACATAGCGCAAGAGTTAATGAATTCGTTATTCGCATAAATGCATCTAGAAACGTAAAAACGTGATTTTAAATTAAAAACTTAATTTTTAAAATGAAATTATGACAAATTTTCTCAGGAAATAATTGAAGAATTTAAAAACTTATCCGTAGAAAATTTTATTTTTCTTGCTTTAAACGGTAGAATCAAAATTTAGTGAAAAAGCCCATTCTAAATGATTTGGCTAACTTTCATTTCTTTAATATCGATTTTTTTTTTAAATACTGGTACTCGCTATAATAGTACTGACTTTGTTAGTTGAGGTTATGGCCACGAAACCGCACATATACGGTTGTGTGCGACAGTGGCAGAACCAGGATTTTGATGAGGGGGGGGAGGCGAGACTAAAAAAAAGAGCGTATCCTGGCTCTAGAAATCTTTTGACTTTCAAAAGTGACTTCTAAAAAAAATTGTGACCCTTCAGACGACCTACAATTTCCAAGACTCAAAGTAAAAAATACTCATTTTGTAAAGCTCAGGGGGGGGGATCCGCGCCTGGTGTGCGATGGATCATTGCCTGCAAATTTTTGGTAACTGGCTTAACCAATCTTGGGTACACTCGCTTGTCTAGTTTAGTTGATGGCTGTAACCAGTGGCGTAGCCAGAAAATATGCTTGGGGGGGGGGGGGGGGGCTCAGTGGGCGTAAGTAGGACATTTTTTTTCTGGAGAGACGGACAGTTTGGGACTACATGCATTTTATGACATTGCACCTAGCGAAAAAGCGCCGCAGGCGAAAAATTTTCGGGGCCACGCCCAATGTTCGTTTAAAATTCACCTAACTACTATCAAATTTCGAAAATTAAATTATTACCTCTTGGATTAAATTTGTTTTTGTAAATGTTTTTTTTTCTTTTTTCTTGATATTCTTGTGAAAAATATGAATATTGGTGTCAATCCAAAATTTTAACATAATACGTATGTATGGCTCTAACCAGCGTAGTAAATATCACTCACCACGCCAAAATTGATGATTTTATCAGAAATCATGTATTTTAGGAGCATAGATCTAAGAGAAGTTTTTGGTGCAAATGCTTAGGTTGTGAAATACTCCTTCTTAAGTGCCGTTTTGTATATTCATAATAAAACATTCTTGTTTCTTCCCGCACTATTTTTTATATTATAAAATTATCACACTTCTTCCATAAAAAATGTGTCAATTAAAATTTTTACTTAAATTTTTCTCTTTAAAAATAAATTGTTTTTTGTTTTTGTTGTAAAAATATTATATTGCATTGGCTTACATTTTTGTTGATTTAAAATAGCTCTAAAAAAGGGAAAACTGAACAGACCAGTACCTATATATACGTAATGGAAAAATACTATAAAATATTATTTTTACTCGTTTTCCTATAAAATTGCATTATAAATCAATAACGAAAACGATATGCGTCCGAAACCTTAATCTCTATATAAAACAGAAGTTTTAGAAGGAAAAGTTTAAAAACTAAACATTTCCTACAAGACTTTTGTAATCTAAGCCAAGAATATATTATTTAAAAATTTAAATTAATAGTCCAAGCGTGAGACGAAAAATTAGGTAGCAATTAGACTTTTAGACCCGAGCTCCCACTCTGGGGCTCAAATATGTTTCTGGCCGTTTATTTTTGTTACATGTTTCGCCTAAAACTAGCATCATCAAACCTTATAAACATTAAGAAAATATAACAGTATTTCAGTCTAGGCCTAAGTCAAAAACCATAGAACTTAAGATTATAATAAAAAATACAATTAGGTACTTTTCAACAAAAATAAACACAGAAAATATTTGAGGCCGAGACTTTGAGTCTATTTTTTTACAAAATATTAAATATCAGGCCTCTTTGAGTAAAAATGAATGCATTTTTAAAATCACAAATCTTTATTTTTTAAGTTTGGCTCTAAATGTTCAGGACCGTAATAATATAAAAAAATTATTTGAAAAAATGTGTTATTAGATGACAAAACGGTACAATTTCAAAAATCTATAAATATTATTAAATTTCTAAAGCTTAGTCTCCAAAATTGACTTGAGGTTGGTATTTAAAGAACGAAATGCCGAATTTCAAAACTAATCACTCTAACGTGCAGAACATAAAGAACGTCTATGAAAAAGTATTTTTTGTTTTATTTCCCAAGCCAAAAATGAAGGCGCAAAGATTTAAAAACCAAAAGTAAAAATTTCGGTTTTTTTCGGATATGTATCTCCGAAGATATTTTGAATATTTACAATTTTTTTTCACCAAATTGTTAAGCTCCAAAATACGCAACTTTGCCTTAAATTTTACCATCTTAGTATCAGTTACCGTTTTCGAGATCCCCTTGTACGCACACAAATTTGTAGAACCCTGTACACTTAATATGAAGAAAAATGTTTTAAAAAGGTTTGGCAATATGTTTCTAGATAAATTTTAAAAACCATATCCTTGTACTCGCGCACACAAAATTATTTAAGGATAAATTATTGTGTACTTACAAGCAAAATCTAAAATGAAACGGAACCGCACAGTACTACTCCTACTTAATTTCTAACATTCATCGTACTATTAGAATTAGTTTATCACCTCTTCACTAAAACATCGTTAAAAAATCAGGAAACCATTAACAAATTTAAAAGCTGTAAAGATAGGACAGAAAATTAAAACAACTTCTCCTGATATATTGATTTTTTTTCATTTATCATCATATTATGCGTTAAGCACCGATGATACTTGTGTCTTATCGTCTAGTCATTCCATTGTTAAATCACATTATCCGCTAGAAGAATGACTAAATAGCAATAGCAGCGTTTAGTGATACCTGTGTTCGGCAATACGATATTTTTTCTCGATCTGCTCTATCGGCGTTATTTTATTAAAAGCTTTTATTGAACTTGCAATGTTAGTTTGTGTGTGTGTTAGGGTCAAATCTTGTAAACTGAATTAGAATCACTTCCTTTTATCCTACGTAGTTCCGATCACAATGTATTTTTCTGATAAAAAAACCGAACAAACCCGAACAATGACGCATTAATTGAAATGAATATACTACGAAAAATATCTAACGAAAACTAAAAAAGAAAAAAAATAAACTAATATTAAATAAAACTTAAAAAAAAGCTTTTATTTGAATGAGCTAAAAAGAAAAGCTTTTATTTGAATGAGCTAAAAAGAAGAAAATGAACTTTGAAGTAAATCGAACCCATCCTTTTGTTACATTATACAATTTTATGATATAAAAGCTTGTCTCGAGAATAAATCTTGACACAGGTCATTTTAAATTTAATTAATAAGAAATGCTAAGCCGGTTGGGAAGCCGTGGATTGAGATCTATTTTTTCCGATTTCTTAATAAAATAACCTCACTTTTTGGTTTGCTTAGGTTTGTTTGTGTTTGTTGGCCAGTTTACATTTTATTATTTTGATCAAAAAGTTTTAAAATGTATTTTGATGCGCATAGCAATTTGCAACATTGGAAATATAATTGTTGAAGATGATCATTATTTTCTGGGTTTAACCAATAATAGTAATCTACCATCATCTACTTGTAGTAGCACTAGGTTTTCGATGATTATTAAACTCCGAACCGCAAACATAATTTACCAGTTGGGATATTTCGATGGTTGGAAATCTTTGAAAAATACATAAAACATTTTCCTTCATATTTTGCCTTTTTACTCCTACACAATAGGGAAAATAATAATTCCCTTTCATTTAGAAAGACTTGAGTGACCAAACGGGCAGAGGTTACCCTTACACTTGAATACATTAAACAATTCCACTGAGTGTTTCTTTGAGTTTTTATAATGTTTTGTAACACCAATTAAAATGAAGAATGGTTTTCTTTTTGCTGTGTCAGAAATTATTAACATTAGAAGAAAAGCTTCTTAAATTTTGGACCCTTTCTTCAACCAATTACGAACAGTTACTTTTATACACATTTGTCTACTGACTTCTCCTACGAAGCTATAAATGTTCTTGTCCTGGTTCTATGCACTATCTTTCCACTACACCTATTTTCATCAAACTTATCATTAATTAAGAGTCTTAACTTCACAGCGAAGTATTAGATGAGTAATCCATCCTTAAGGAAGAATCCATATCCGACAATATTTTTTGTTCTTGTCTTGTCAGGTGGCTTTGTTAATGTCAAATTGAAATTAGGTTAGGTTGCAATTGTTGCGTGGGCTATTAATCAAAATTTCAAGGTGTCGATATTTTTTTAAAACATTATTGAATTGACAAGGTCAGTTTCTAATGAATGCATGTATTGTGGCATTAGTAATTTTAAATTTTACTGCGACTCGAAGTTGTAAATGTTTTAATAAATAAACTTTAACCCATAAAATTTGACTTTGACAGCAGTTAAGCGGCTACTTCTAAAAAGTCCAAAGCTGCTTTAACTTAATAGGAGATGTATTGTTTTTACATTTTTTTTGTTATTTAGGTCCGCTAGATCCATCTCCTGGTAACTTTACCAGCCAGATAATTTCTATAGAAACAATTGTCTCAACAATGGTTTCTTTGGAAATTATCTTGTTGGTAATGTTACCAGGAGATGGATCTAGCGGACCTTAATAAATTAAATAAAATTGCAACTAAACAAACTATGGGCAACAAAAACAGCTGAAGCACCGAAAGTTTATAAATACAGACCTGCCCTGTATTTATACTAACCTATGAAACGTAATTTTCGCCGTTTTCTTCTTATCCACAGCATTTCTACTGGAACAACTTCGCACAAGAAATAATTAATATCTATTAGGTACATAGTAGCAATAATTTTACACAAAACTTCTCACAAAATCTAAAACCACCTTGATTATGATAGATCGAACAGCTGACTACACGAATCTTAGACAAGCTCATCTAAGACACGAATCATCATCATACCAATATGGCGCAGGTAGCGTCACTTGAGAGCGCTCTCAGACGTCATAGATCGGCCCGAGATCTGTCACTGCTATATAGTGAGATTATTGCTTTAAACCAAAATCCTTCATTCCTTCAAGATCCCAAAATTGACCCCAAAACCCTTCATATTGAAGGAATTCCTTTAAATCTGGCAACACTGTTATGCCAGATATCGATGTAATTGAGCTTAGACGAGGAAAGAGTAATCGAGTCGATGTCCCAACACCCCGATACTAATCGAAAATCATTACCAACCTGAGTATAATACCTATAACTATAAAAATAATTTTTTCATAATGGATTAGACTAGTGGGGAGAACTATATTGATCTTAGACCAGACTTGCCTAAGATATTAATAGTGGGTAGGTAGGGTTCATATATTAATAGTAAGAGCGAAAACCTATCGATAGATTCTGGTCTGTTCACACCTCTTTTCTCGATAAAATTTTTGAGTGACTTCTAAAAAAACGGCCGCCGCCGTCAAAGTGACCTAAAAAAACTGCCGCCGTCGTCAAAGTATTTATTTATTGCCCCAAAATATTTCTGTCCCTCAAAATATTTTACAACTGAGTACTACTTTTTACCATCGACAGTAAAGTCAAAATTATTGATAATACGATAGCGATAGTTTTTATAAATTATCGATATATAGTTCTTCATCACGAGATTGGACACACTTCTCCACCAATAAAAAAGCTAAATCCGCCCTTTAAAAAATTCACTTTGTATAAGTAATCAAAACTTGATAAATCTTTTTTAAGGAATTCCTAATTTTAATAATGATTTCAATATCCATTTTAGGCGGCCATATTTCTATTACTTTATGCCGTTTATTTATACAGAGTAACATAACATATATGTATTCCCTCTTGTGGAATACAAATATCAACACTTGGCAACATGGAAGATAGCTTGGGGATCCCACATATCGAAAAGACGACTGGCAACATTCAATTTCGCGGCTTCGCGCTAATCAAGTCCAAGGCCACCACCGCGTCGATACTCGACGGACCCGATCGGCACGGCACTCGGCGACGGAGTCAATCGTAATCGGAATATCGGCAATCAAGTTGCAGTTCTTCAGCTGTTTTTGTTGTTCCTGTGACGAACCGATACAATATTTCAGTGGTTGATATTAATTATTTGCTTATCCAACTTAATATTTGAGAATATTGGACGATTATTTAATACATGTCACGTATTAAATAATCGTTACAACAGTATTTTGATGTGAGTTAATTTTTACCTTCCGCGAACTGGTAGGTATTATGTTCACATATTTATCAACTATATTGACAGTTTCAAGCTAGTTTCAAATTGATGCAGCTTGAAACTTCAGGTTAAGTTAATACGTTTATTTCATTGTTTTAAATATCGGATTTAAGCCTAAATTCAAACGCATGCCCTTTTTAATTTAAATGTTAAGATTTTGTAATAGTGATCAGTGGCGGATCCAGGATTTTGCTGAGGGGGGGAGGGCGACTAAAAAAGTGATTTTTTTTTTACGGTTCGCCGACTACGGAGGCCATCTTGAACCGGTCATCGACCACAAATGTGGTCTACCGACTGGGGAGTGTGAAACGGCACCTTCATCCTACGAGATATCCGATCTCATCCGGCCTGTCCGGCGTGAATAGGATGGCTAGGTGTCGATTCATTTTACACTTTTCCCTGAGGCAAGAGCACGCCGTGTTCCCGAGCGGTCACCCGCCCAAGTACTAACCGCGCTCGACACGCGTTACAATTTTCAAGGCTCAAAGTTAACAAAACGCCTATTTTGTAAGGCTCACGGTCAATAAAACGAGATACATTTTAAACATTTACTGTAGTTTAGTCTAATTTATTAAATTTACAATTTTTCTGAAAACTGTTGAAAAAAACTTAAGGTGGTTTTATAGTCGCCGTAACGTAAGTCGTAAGAAGTAACGTATGCCGTAAGAAAAATAAACATATGATTAGTAACACATTCATTTATAGTCCAAAAAACTTAAGCAGTAAGAATTAAGCCCAAACCGTAGAGATGAGCGATATTTTTGTACCGGTGACTTATACCGGCGACCTATCTGGTCACCGGTATTAGCGGTGACCAAATTGCCCAGGTCACCGCGACCGCGACCTACCGTACCACACCCAGGTCGCCGCTCCAAGTATCGGGCTTACCCGGTGACCGATCAGATCAAGTCACTGGTAACTGCTCGAAATGCGAATATTAAACAGCGACCAGCGAGCTAAACAGCGACCAGCGACCTAAACAGTGACCTGCGAGTACAGATAACAGCGCGATTGGATTTTCGATTCTCATCGAGGCGCCGGGCTGTGCAGCGACCTGTATGACTGGTTGCTGAACACAGCGGAAACAATATTAAAATAATAAAATTTATTTCTGCTTGTGGTTGGTCAAGCTCGAGAAGGTAGTATTTGAATAACTTGCAGGGTGATGCCACGGATTGACGTGGTTTGAGAGGATTATAGAATTTAGGTTACGTTTTGGTTTTTATTTCACTGTCACCGTATATTTTTATTTTTGAAAGTTGTGTTTATAGATTAGTGATATTTAATGTTTAGTTTTTATGAGAGCTTGTGTGAAAAGTTGATTTGTTAAAAACTATTTTTTTTAAAAGATTTTTTAAATAATATTAAGGTATGCAAATATATTTTTTATATAAATTTTAAATGATTTTAAAAGGGTTACACGCAGTGATTGAATCATCAAACAGTAAGAACAAGCTCTAAAATATTTTAAAATCCAAATACCTAGTGGTTAAGTGAGGGAGCTTGCTTCAACTTCGCCATTTGTAAATTATTTACAAAAAAAAAAAATAATAATAATAATAATATTATTATTATTATCTCTATAGTTTTTCCTCTTAAAAATATTTTCATCTAAAGGTAGAGATTTTTATGAAAGTCACCGGGTCTGAAGTCGCTGTTAAAAATACCGGTGACCTTAAAGTCGCTGTCACCGGTATACCGGTTACTTGAAAGTCACCGGTAATCTCACCTCTACCAAACCGTAAGCAGTAAGGAAATGGTTTATTTTCATTCCTTACGTTACGTCTTACGGCTTCGGCCGGGATCGGTCATACTCGAACATAACCGCAATGAACTGTCAGGCATTTTCTTTTGATTTACAGTTGTTTTGAGTTTTAAATTTTTTTTTTTCTCGTACGAAACTTTGTAAAAAAGAGCGACTTTGAGACAGAAACAGCTGCTATTTTGAAACAAGAGTTTTTAACCAAAAGCAAAACATTAAATTATAACCTTACTATTTGTTCTCTTACTTAACTAATTTGATCTATAAATGGGTTTCTTGTGCAGCTTAATTCTTACGTCTTACGGCTTACGTTACAGCGACTATAAATCCACCTTTATATATGCTTGTAGTATAAAAAATTGCTTAAGAATTTTACATTAAATAGTTAAATAATATACAGGGTGTTCTATTAGAAAAATTAATTTAAAATGTGTCGTTTTTGAAACCTTTTTATATACCCTGTATAAAATAGATAAACATTATTAGATTCATAATATCTCTAGATTGCCATAAATCTCACCCAATCCCATGATTTTAAAAATGAATTTAGATGTTTTTTGTTGGGTTTTTCCAGGACCGTAAAAATTAATTTTTTTAGTTTTTAATTTATTACCTACTCTTTTGTTGGGTTGCACGAAGATTTTTAACCAGAATTAATTAACCAACAAGTTTGACTGTGACATAACTGACATTGACAGGCATTATGATTAGTAAATTATAAAGTATGGTAATCGGGCCAGTATGATTGTGAGCAAATAATTTTTGACAATGTCATGTATCACAACGGGCCTAATAGAACTACGTGAGACTGTTTGGTCAAAACCAAAGGTCTGCCACTCTTACCTATCTTAACTACAGTCAAACTTGCTGGTTACTTAATTATCATTAAAAATTCTTTGTGTCACTGATGATTAACCCTACACTGTAAAATCATTATTGGAAATCTTGTAATAATAAACACTTTGGAGTTAATTTACACAATTTTGTCAAATATCCTTATTTTTGACGTGTACGTAGACCAGAGCTGTCACAAGTGCTGACAAAAAGTATTTGAAATCGAAATACTTTACTTAAAAAAAAAATACTTTTAAACTTTGTCAGTTAATTAAGAATTAACAATATTCCAAACGATTGTACAGTTTTCTTAAAATAAAATTATTTGTTTTTTTATAAACAATTGTTTGTGTTTAAACACTCTCTTATTTTTTCCCCTTTTCGCAATTCTTGGTGATTTTAATACTATAAGTAAAATAATTCATTTTCTATTAAAATATCCCTTTTGAAAATAATGTTCGTTTTATTTGAAAATATTAGTTATTATTATATTTTTAAAAAGCCTGCCATTTGTAAATTAACTTTGACAATGACAAATCACAGGTTGTCAAGTCCAATCAATGCTAATATCCGCAGCATCACCTGTTGAATTCCAATGAAACACCAACCGCAATACTATTCAAATAAGTTAAGATCAGGTTGTCCAAAATTGTTCAAACTCCACATGTGCACTCACCACATAGAGACTCTAAAAAGTCTCCCTTCAACCCCCTTCTAAAGTCAACAGTGGAGCAAATATTTGGACAGTCTAAAAATTGCATGGGATTTCCTATGTTTCCAACAACGATGCACCACCCAGTATAATATACAATCTGATATAATTAAGAATAAATAAAAACATGAAGTCTTTCTCCACTGGTTTATTAAGTAGTAAAGTTAAAAAGTGGTAGATATTCTACATGTTTCGGGTGTAGTAAGACCCATCATCAGGAATAAAATATAAAGAGAAAATAGTTATAAGTAAGAGGAACAAAGTTAAATGGTGAATGGTAGTGAACCTCGATGGAGCTCTCATCGAGCCATGGAAGATCAAATATTGAGAAATGGGTTAATGATTAAAGATTGGTATACTTAAGTCTTAACACTGACCATGGGCAACAGGTAACAGTGGTAAGAGGGGGTCCGTTTAGGCAAAGAGAAAAAAGAAATGTAAGAAAAATGGAGACTCACAGGTCAATAACTTTCATCCCGGAAACCATGGGGAGAAAGAAAGGTTGTTTATTAAACTTTTTTTATAGAAAAATAATTTAGAGGTAGGTACAGATTCTTACAGTTCAATAATGGGTACCTACCTCTAAATTATTTTTCTATAAAAAAAGGTTTAATAAACAACCTTTCTTTCTCCCCATGGTTTCCGGGATGAAAGTTCTTGACCTGTGAGTATCTATTTTTCTAACATTTCTTAAATTTTTTTCTCTTTGCCCAAACGGGCCCCCCTCTTACCACTGTTACCTGTTGCCCATGGTCAGTGTTAAGACTTAAGTATACCAATCTTTAATCATTAACCCATTTCTCAATATTTGATCTTCCATGGCTCGATGAGAGCTCCATCGAGGTTCACTACCATTCACCATTTAACTTTGTTCCTCTTACTTATAACTATTTTCTCTTTATATTTTATTCCTGATGATGGGTCTTACTACACCCGAAACATGTAGAATATCTACCACTTTTTAACTTTACTACTTAATAAACCAGTGGAGAAGACTTCATGTTTTTATTTATTCCTATAAATTAACTCCACTTTAAGAATGGACTCCTACTTCTTCAAAATTATATAAATAAATTAAACTATTCGACGATTAAAAACATTTTCTTAGGGTCCGGATTAGAAGACTGATTAATTACTAATCAAAATCCTACCCTTTTGTGACAACTAATGCTTATTTTTCCTACGAGCGTGCGCAAAGTAGTACTTTGCGCACGCATTTTTGTGTGCAAAGTTACACTTTTCCGCACTAGTGCGGATAAGACTTTTATCCGCACTGGGTGCGGAAAAGTAAAACTATTCAAAAATCTCCTTGGTAGGGAATATTTATATTTATTTTAGTAGCTGTAAACTATTTTATGGCAATGTGAGAAGCCGTTGCAAGAGTATTCTCTTTTATCTTTTAATCGTAATTCCCGATATTTGTATTTCAGCTTAAAACGAAAAAAACTGTATTTTTTAAGTACCTCGTATAGTGATAAATGATTATAATATTGCCAAGCAACAATAAATGTACATGTCGATTTTGACACATGATGTCAGATTTTTCCTCAGTTTCTATGTCCACAAGAATCTACAAACACCGACACTTTTATTTTTATCAAATCATAAAAAGGCTTAAACACTGTTAAATAAATTATCATATTTTTATTTTTGTTGTTATCTGATATGAAGCTCGTAGGAAAAATGTTGTTCCTAACAACTGCGCAAAGTGCTTTTCCGCACGCAAGAACTTATCCGAACTCCGCTTCGCGTCGTTCGTCCAACTGTACTTGCGTGCGGAAAAGTATCACTTTGCGCACTTGTTAGGAAAATAACTATATTATAATATAATTTTTACAAATTAATTTCATTACATAAAATGTATTGTTTTTTGGCACCAAAAATATCTTTGGTATTATTACTTCAAGTTAGGCTTTTCTCTAATTCTTCTCTAAACAAGGCCAGTTTACTGGCGGCAGTGGCGGGTCGTCAGGTGAAGTAGGTGAAGGGGCTCTTCACCAAAAAAAAAATAAAACCAGGAGGGAATTTTTTCCACAATATTAAATATTAATGTACCAATACAGCTACCATTTTAGCCCTTAAAACATAATTATGTTCGAATTAATAATATAAATTTAATCCGAATGTAGCTATGCATCATAGGGCCACAGTTAACTCCTGAACAATAATTATAAACACTCGTGCATTTTGGCGCGTCCCAGCCGACCGTGTCCGTGAGCTCAAAGCAGCAAGTGAAGACCCAACGACCAACATACACAGTCAAGTGGCTTTAATTTTCACCGTTGCTATGATGACGTGACGTCAGTCACGCGACAGCATGTAACAATTTGCATTAAGATGAATGGCAATTTAAAAATAGATCAGTCATATGCACCAACCTAACCTTAAGGTAATTATTTTGAGGCTTCGCGAAACTTACGGTTATAGATATCGTTTTTACGTGATTTACTGTGTGATTAAAAAGTTTTGTTTTTATTTTTCAGTTAATTCAGTAGTGTAAAATTAGTCAATGTTTGTTTAAGTTCCCGCACTATATCTAGCTCTTCACCATTTTTAAGACCGCGAGCCGCCACTGACTGGCGGCTAGTACTTTCCGCCAGTAAACTTTCCAAGTGTAAATGGACCCTTAGCTTTGTTTAATTTGATTAAAATAATTTCAAATATTACCGATGTATTTCAAGTACTTTTGAAAATACTTCAAACACCTTGAGTATTTTAGGGTATTTAAATTACTTTTTACACAAAATCAAGTATCAAATAAAAATACTTTTGTAGGTGGTACTTGAATTTCAAGTAGAAATATCAAAAAAATAAATATATTTGAAATATTCTAAAGTAGGTATTTGAAGTATATTTTCAAGTACTTACTTAATTTCAAGTACTGACAGCTCTGACGTGTAATGGTCATTTGTAAGACAAAACTTCACCAAGGAGAAGCTTATTCTCCCCGATGGCACACTATGGTCAATTTGTGTTATTTAGCTGGACGAAAGTTAATGATAATTTTTATTACTGAAAAATGGATTTTTTATTAACAACTTATAGTGCAACTAAATATTTTGACTTAAGTAACAACAAAAAAAAATATTATACGGGGCGGTACTATAATATGTGTCTTTCAAAGATTAACACAAAAATAAAAATTATGGACTTAAATTATTGTCATACAAAAAACATAATGATATAATAAGAAATTAGAAATCATTACATAGTTAAAGCAGAATTTCTTATAATAAGTCTAAGAGCGTTTTCACACGGCACCATATATCGCGCGCGATAAATGGTCGCAATATTGCTTTACACCAAATTATGTGTTCTCTAATATCGCTTGTGTGTGAAAATGGCTCATTAGAAAACACATAATTTGGTGTAAAAGCGATATTGCGACTATTTGTCGCGCGCGATAGATGGTCGCAATATTGCTTTACACCAAATTATGTGTTCTCTAATATCGCTTGTGTGTGAAAATGGCTCGAAAACACATAATTTGGTGTAAAAGCAATATTGCGACCATTTGTCGCGCGCTCTTTAAGCTTCCTTTGAAAAAACGCTAGACTTTTTTCTTGGCAATTTGCGTATACTGGAAATGACTGGGTCAGGCGTTAAAAAAACATGTGCAGCAGATCGGTATATTTTGTTGCAACTCGAGATATTTATTTTCTATTCCAATTTTTTTCTTTTATATAGTTTAAAACTTGTTTTAACACTTGTGAGATGGTGGGATTGAATAACAACTTTTGTGTTTTTAAAAACGGCAATATTTCTTACCCTGTAATTTGGGGGGTACATCCTAAAAAAAATACGCAGGTTTGACATATGGTAACCAATGGTTATTTTTTGCATCAAGCTGTAGAAGTTTTAAGATGAGACTTTGTAAGACTTTTTTTTGCTTCTTGTTTGAAAATTGCCTACTAGAGTTTTTGACTATCATAAAGCATTTTTTTAAAAATCTCTTTAAATAAATAGCATTATGAACGAAAATTGGAAAAAAAATTATACTGCCACAGTTACCAACAACGTCTGCTTCTATTATAAAAAGAAAATAACATTAAAATTTGAATTCATCACTTTGGCCTTTAATAATAACAAATCCACAACTTGTTATGACCTGCGCCTATAATAAATGCAAGAAACAATCAATTTAAAGCCTACTTACAAAATATTAATAAAATTCTTAGCTATGAAAATTTATATTTTCGTTCAGCTAATTTTAAAGAATTGACCACAGTGCGTCATGCCACTGTTTACAACGACATTTAAAAAGGGAGCTGTTTGGAAGCGAGAGGACAGCCTTCCCTTATTCCCGCATATTTAACATTCCTTATACTTAGTGAGTGAAAATTTTCATTTTGCTATTAGGAAACACATTATTAAAAACATGGCCGATACCGTGGTGGACCACTGGTATGAAATAGAAGACGACGAAGAAACCCCGTTAGAAAAGGAGATAAAGTCCATTAAATTTGAATTTTCTAAACTGGCCCCAGGTCACGATCTCACACCGATGATGTTTGCATGTATGACTGGTAACGAAAAAGCTGTCTTGACCTTAATAAAAAGTAAGGAACTTCTATATTATTTTAAAAATTCAAAAAACGCAAGAAAATTAATTGCTTTCGAACAACCTGAAAGCTCCTTATGCTAAGAGCAAAAGAAGCACAAAATAGAGGACAGTTAGGTAAGCTTGGCTTGTAAGACAGTTTGGTCGGTTTTTGATACATGTATTTTCCGTAAACCAAAGTTTATTAAATTCATTTATGTTTAAATAGTTCTTATTAATTAATACTTCTCACACATTACATATATATGCGCGAACAACATAAGTCCACCTTTGTTTGCGCGCAGGTAGTTAAAACGTATTTTATTTTTTCTATGTGATGCGACAGACTTTGGTAAAGCCGTGGGCTAAAAAGGAATAAACTCTAATTGCAGAGAAAGTCTACTCACGATAAGTAACGATAAGAATTCAAAACAATATAAACTGCGATTAAATACAGTCAGAGCGAATTTAAACTCCCTATCTATTATTGGCGGTAATGTGAGAAGGCTGTGTTCGTTGATTGGTAAAGATAGTAAAGGTGCTTCTAAACGGACTGCAATTTTCTGTAATTTATGTGGCTACAATTTTTTTCAACAGCTCGGCAATATGCATATCGCTTAATTATACAGGGTGTCCCACCGGGAACCGAATCGATCTATATATAGAAAACTATACATAGGAAAATTTGACAGTATGCTGATGCTGATGGGGGCGACCGGGCTAAAATATTTTCATAATGGTGGCACTTCCGGTTATACCGGAAGTAAGTGTCAACTTGCTTATTTTAAATGGGACATCCTATATATTATTACATTTTTGCATTCTACGCAAGATTCTAGGCCGATTTTGTATACCATGTTCTATACCTATGTCTAAACGTTTTTGACATATTTGAATTTTTATGTCAAAAATGACGTTTGCAAGCCTTAGAATAATTATCAATTTTTTCTATAAAGAAGCCTTATTTATTTAATTTAATTGGGATTCCTTGTTATAAAGGACCTGCTTTAATAGATTTTTTATAATATTTTGATAACTATTAATACAGGGTGTTTAAAAAATAAGATTAAAAATGAAAATGAAAAAACTGTCAAAAGTCCAGATTTTCAAATGGAAAAACCCAAGTTTCATAATTATTTTTTATTTGGCATTAAAAATAAGGGTAAGTTTGTATAAGGTTGTATATCCCAAAAATTCTTAGTTTTCGAAGTATTGCCAATTTAATATTCTTATATGGAATTTTGCTGCAGATTTTAAGTTCAGTTACTCTTAGTTGGCTATGACGGTTGCGGATATCGAATGGCAAATGTAACAATAACTTTATCACATTCTGCATAAATAATAAATAAGTTTAAATAATCTTCGTTTGTATAATTTAAGCGCCCGGGAATGATTATTAATAATATTAAGTGACAGGGTCATAGATTTTTTTAGCATTTGATTGTTTTTCAACGCCGCCATAGCCAACTAAGAGTAACTGAACTTAAAATCTGCAGCAAAATCCCCATATAAAAATATTAAATTGGCAATATTTCGAAAACTAAGAATTTTTGAAATATACAACCTTATACAAACTTACCCTTATTTTTAATGCTAAATAAGAAATAATTATGAAATTTGGGTGTTTCCGTTTGAAAATCTGGACTTTTGACAGTTTTTCATTTTTAATCTTATTTTTTAAACACCCTGTATTAATAGTTATCAAAATATTATAAAAAATCTATTAAAGCAGGTCCTTTATAACAAGGAATCCCTTAATCTTGCGTAGAATGCAAAAATGTAATAATATATAGGATGTCCCATTTAAAATAAGCAAGTTGACACTTACTTCCGGTATAACCGGAAGTACCACCATTATGAAAATATTTTAGCCCGGTCGCCCCCATCAGCATACTGTCAAATTTTCAAAATTTTCCTATGTATAGTTTTTTATATATAGATCGATTCGGTTCCCGGTGGGACACCCTGCATATCATTGTTACAGAAATATATCTAAAAATGTTTATCTCCTCAATATTTCCGCAAATATAGCTCATATTTATTCATTCCTGTAAACGGACTACAATTAAGTATAGCCTACCCACGTTCAGTCGGCCGGTCGGTATTTGCCGGAGAGATAATGGCCGGCCGGCCAATTTTGCTACACACACACCATATCACCCTCACACACACACGGCCGGCAATTGTCGTTTGTTAAAACTGAACCATGTATAGTTGTTTCCCGGACGGCATTGGACTGCAGGCCTACTTTTACTTCAGACGAAAACATTGTTATTGAAAATGACTGAAAGAACTTAAAAGGTTAAAATATCAAATATTTGTATAGAAGTACCGCAAACATAATTTTTTGTGAAAAATAAAAGAATTCATATGCCATAGAGCTCTTGCGAACGAAGGATTATAAAGAATTACTTTAACAGTAGATATTGACGTTACTGTAGAACCTGCGGAATATAAGATACATAAAATGAGAAGTGCATTCAGAAAGGAACTTAAGGGGGATTTCTACTGTGATGGTTTCAAAAAAATCGAAATTTTTTTCCGACATTTTTCGACTCTCTATAGCCTGTAGAATAACCGTGTGTAAGAGTTTTTACCAAATCTACTCCAAAAAAAAGTTACATCCAATTTTATGATTGCCGGTCAGTTCTCACCACTAGCCGCTTTTGAGTTAAGCCGCATTTTCAGAGCTACGTTCTGTCGCCAGCGACCTCATCTCGACCAATCAGGATCGTCAGGCCAGGCTCGCAAACAGGCAGGAAGAATCAGCTCGTTTATCGTTTTTCGAGTCTACGGGCCAGGCATTGCAGACTAAGTGACAGTGAGACTATTTTGTTGTGAGCCATCGTTGAAACTTTAAAGTTGTTTTTCTCGAAACTCTGTTTTTCGCGCTGGCGGAAAGTACTTCGGTATGTTCAAATTATCAGAATTTAATGATTTTGGTCTTAAAATGCTCAGAATACAAGTGGTTATAGCCCCCTCTAGAATCAAATATTTTGCGATATTACAGAAAATGTTACGGCCCTTAAAATACAAAGAAAATTATAAATTTTCAAAAAAAAAATTTAAATCTCGCGTCATTTCAACAGTTACTCGAGTTTTGACTTGATTCTAGTGGGGGCTATAACTACATGCTTATAATTGAAGAATCTGGGTAAATTTTATTTTTGCCATGAATAGAAAAATTTATTTGAATTCCGCCAGCAAGTTACGTTTTTTTTGTAGGGGTAAATTCAGCACCCTGTAGCACCCTCAAGTATTTAATTTTTTGGGGGTTGAAAAATTTTTTTTGGTACATCTTATCTTTAATAAAAAGAATTTAAAACTTGTTTTTCTGCATTTGTCTTATTATCCCCAGAAAAAAATCGTAAAGAAACGATGAAAAGTAGTAGAAATCCCCCTTAGAAAGGTTAAAATATCAAAAACAGAAAGAATAAAAAACTGTTCCTTATCCTTCGTGAAACCTCTTCAAATTATTTTCCAGAAGTCGTTTAATTCGTCATATTTTCCGACTGGTTGGAAGGATTCAGTACTGTTTCCCATCCTGAAATCGGGAAATAAAAATGATGTGGAGAACTATAGGGGTATCTCTCTGATTTCCACGATTCCCAAAGTTTTTGAGCCCATAATAACTGACGAAATATTTAGCACCTACAAACATATCATTTCACCAGAACAACATGGTTTATTTGCAGGCCGGTCCACTACAACTAATTTAGCAGTGTTCCAAGACTTTTTAGTTCACCATGTGGAAAAGGGATTTCAAGTGGACGTAGTTTATACGGACTTAGCTAAGGCTTTTGACAGTGTTGCACATACGATTTTGTTACAAAAATTGGAATCTGTCGGAATTTGCAGTGCCTACCTACTGTGGATTAACTCTTATCTTATAGACAGAGTTCAATATGTAAAGTTACGTGGTGTAAAGTCTCGATCGATAAAGGTTACATCTGGCGTACCTCAGGGTTCCCACTTGGGCCCTGTTTTATTTCTCCTTTTTATTAACGATATAGTGTCTAATTTTAAAATTTGTAAATGCTTATTATATGTTGACGACCTAAAAATTTTTTGTATTGTTAAATCTTTAAATGACTGTCGAATGCTTCAATCAGAAATAGATAATCTTGTTCAGTGGTGTAAACGTAATTATCTAAAATTGAATGTCAAAAAATGTAAAGTTTTAAGTTTCTATCGATGTAAAAGTCCTGTTATATTTAAGTATTTTATTGAAGGTGAGCAATTGGACGTTGTTCATAATTATAACGATCTGGGCGTAATATTTGATCGTGAATTAAATTTTAATAAACATATTGATGGTATTATTCTCAAAGCATATAGAATGCTAGGTTTTGTTCGTCGTAATTGTCAAAATGTTCGTGATACTAAAGCTATTTTATGTTTATATAATTGTCTGGTCCGTAGTGTTTTAGAATACAGTTCTGTAGTATGGTCACCTTTTTACCAATGTCATAAAAGACGTATTGAGCAGGTACAAAATAAATTTCTTTCATTTCTATTGTACAAATATAGATTTCCCTGCTTCAATATGTCTTATAATGTAAAAAAAAAGCTTATTGGTCTTGATACGTTGGAAGAACGCAGAAAAAAGGCAATGGTATATGTCATGCATAAGTTGATAAACGGTCCTATAGACTGTAGTGAGTTGTTGAGTAATATTTCTTTTCGTGTTCCTCAACGACCAACGAGGCAAAAACATTTATTTATTAAGGGCTCGCATAGAACAAATTATGGGTTTACCGGTTTTGTAAGTAGATTAGCTCGTAATTACAATCAATGTTTTTCTCACATTGATTTGTTTTATTATAACTTCTCCCAATTTAAAAGAAGAATTACTGAACAACCTATGTAGAGTAATGTCATTGTGTTGTGCTTTTTATTCTTAGTTGTAGTTTAAGTGCCAGTTGGAGTTTTCTCTGTAGTGTACTATGTAAATAAATAAATAAATAAATAAATTTATTTTAATAAATACTACAAGTATCATTTACCCTAAAAAAGTTTTTTAAACTACTTGCACTCAATTGTTGAGTTTTCGTATAAGCTCCATGTAGGAGAAGGCGCAACGTCTTTTTAACCACTCTTTCA
This sequence comes from Polydrusus cervinus, assembly GCA_935413205.1. NCBI lineage: Eukaryota > Metazoa > Arthropoda > Insecta > Coleoptera > Curculionidae > Polydrusus > Polydrusus cervinus. The sequence continues at coordinate 55,357,301 of OW284514.1, forward strand.
TCCACATTTTTTTGCTTTCCTTTTTTTCTGCTCGTGTAATATAATAAGCGTTCGCTCTCTTCTTGTGATATGTTTGAACTGACGATAAAAAACTGTGCGTGGGTAGTGAAATGGGGGCCACAATCGAATCCGGCCCAGAACTACCGGCCATTATCGGTAAACAAAACTGAAGGTGTAGTGTGACTGTCGATAATTACCGTGAACTGTCCGTCCGCCGGCCGACTGAATATGAGTAGACTCTTTTAGGTTGACGAAATTGTTCCAGTTTCAGCGACTTTTTTATTGTTTTATATAAAAAATAATGTGGATTTAACTTTAGCTACCTACTTTAATAGTATAGAGAAGAGTGATAATTAATTTTTTTAGAATACAGCGGAGTACCTAAAAAAAGTTGGGGACTGTTTTCTAAAACAATCTTTCAAAATAATTTTGAGTTAGGGTACTGTTTAGAGGTGTCCCAGGATTTTTTTGAAAATCGAAAATTTTCGTAAAAATCTATTTTTTATGCAACTATAATTTCTTCGGTTTTGTTCTAAATGCTAGTAGAATATCTAGAGAATATCTTACAATGGTTACAGAACAAACCATATGTAAGATATTGCCTTTTTTGAATTTTTTTCTTAATATTTATTATTTCAACATTTTGAAACACCTCAAAAGTTAAATGTAAAAAAATCGATCTTTTACGTCTTAGTTAAGTAGCTGCAATTCTTTTAGCAGCTATTTAGTTTTGAAAATCAAAGATAAACCATTTCAAATAGATGTAGATAACTAAACTCAAGATTGTTGAGCGACTAAGTTTTACCTTTGACAATGGCAACTCCACCTTGAACTCTTAAAATACCCATGAACGATATTAGCATTAATATATTACTTGTATTTTGTACAAATAGGTGGTGAAAACATAAACGAGAAAAATATAAGAGGACATACTGCCCTTACTCGTGCCATTATATCTGGACATTTTAAATGTGTGCAAACCCTGGTTGCCAATTGCGCTGACGTCAACTGCACAGTCGAAAACGGCGAGACACCACTTATGTTGGCAGCAAGACACGGATTTGACGATATTGTACAGTAAGTGTTCTATTATTTATATTTAATGGATCCTGAATTGCGTAGATTACAGTCTAAGATCAAAATTATTATGTAGGTAAGAGAAAATGTAACAGGAGAAAGTTCGAAAGAAACATCTTTATCGGCGAAGATTTTAATAAATTTTAACTTAGGAGAAAATTGGTCATTTGTTTTTTTGGTAATATGGCTTGATGACGCCGACTGGGGAAGTTCTAAAAAAAGAATCACAAGAGTGACATATGTTTGTTTTTATTTGAAATGAGAATTAATTGGGGTCAGTGACCCGTGATTGCCTGTTTTATGCTAAGAAAGAAAATTAAGCCTACCTCCTCAAAAAATCCAACACAATAGCTATAAATCCAATCTACGAATAAAACGTTTGCCGCTTTTTACTACATCGCAACAAATAAACACAAAATACAACTGTGTCAAAAGATATAAACAAGTTTTTTTTTACTTCATGAAAAAGTACGCATACAGCCTAACAACCTGGACCTAATTTTTTACATAATTTCTCCGAATGTTCATTAAAAGTAAGATTTTAAGTAATGTAAATTCTAAAAAATTTGGGGTTGCTTATAATTGAATTGTCAAAAATAATCCTATTATTTAGGTGAGCATTTATAAGTTAATAATAATATGTTGGTTTTAGTGATATTTAAAGAAAGTAGGTTGGAGTCATATTGCCAATTATCAAAATTTCCGTAGTCATTTAAATATATTAAAAATAGTACGGGTCGAGAACTGAACCTTGAGGTGCTCCGCAATCAATTTTATTATTTTTTGATTTTTTACCATAAGCGTAGCGATGGTAGGTGGAATAAAATATTTGCTTTAAGTATAATATGTAAATAGACAGGGTCGTTCTTAAGGCCTTTTTACATTAGGTTGCCCGGAAGCATGCGCTTCAATGACATTTTAATCAGCTGATGGAATTTTTCCCATTTAAAACGATCATTTACTGTCACTTGCCACTTGCACATAATGTTAAGGCCTTTTTACATTAGATGCAAGTTGCAAGTGCATATTATATTTGACACAGTAGATAGCTTTCGACTGAAAACAGTAAAGTTTGTGTGTGAGGGTGTGTGTGAAATTAGCGATTTAAACGTATTCATAGCCCTCTAGATAAAAATAAATATTTTTCAAAAAAAAATTGTTTGCTGAAACAAAAAGTGACACATGGTTGTAGTTAAAACGTCTTACAGAGGTAAAAAAAGAAAATAGGAAAGGATAGAGAAGACATTTCCTGTCTATTTTTCTTTATGTTCTTATTTAGCACTATGTAAGATCACTGGGCTATATTCGCGATGACCGAAAGGCGACTCGCCTAATAGAAATATGAAGAACTTCAATCGTCTTTCTTGCTCTTTTAAATCAACCAAAAACGATGTCTACTTGTTCTGTGGTTTTTATGTTGTGTCAAGTTTCTTACTTTGGATATATCAAAAACAGGAAATCTTTATATAGTGCGAAATCATATAGGAAAGGAATTTCCTGTCTGTGTTTTTTTTTCTATTTTTATTTCGTTACATGGTTCCGCTGCAGGTGTCCTATTTAAAAATAGAAAGTTAAATAGCCTGTCAAAAAATTCAGTTTTTATGTCATATTCAAATCCTTCAAATTTAATTATCTTTAGAAACAAAAAAGTTATTGGGGCGAGTCACCTTCCGCAAACATCCGATATAAGCGGCTAAGAACGTTCCTGTGAGTAAAGTTTTGTCGTGGTAGAAAGACATTTAAGAAACAATAATAGGTGTTTTTGAATTCTTATTTATTTTCTGTTCATTTTTTTGGAGTTAAAATTAACCCATTATTTATATAATGGGTTGCCTGAGGACAGTAGAGGCTTTAAGGCATAAGCCAATTGGACTTTTTCTCCTTTTTTAAACTCGATGTTAATGAACGAGGTAGATTCTATTTGTATACATTTTAATATTTTTTAAATCTAGATGCCTCCTTACTGTTGGTCCAAGAACAAGCAAAAAAAGTCACACGGCTTTATGTCTGGCGGCACTGTCTGGTCAGTTAATGTGCATGAGAACTTTGATTAATGCTGGAATCAATCTCAACACCACCGACTCTAAGGGCTTGACGGTTTTAATGAAGGCAGCAGCAGAAGGTAAAATAAAGTTGGATTTATAAGAGTAATGTTGGGTTGCACAAAGATTTTTAACCACAATTAACTAACCAGCAAGTTTGACTGTGACATAAATTACATTGATAGGCATTATGTATTCACAATCAAAGGTGCCTGATTAATAAATAAAAAATTAAGGTAAGTATGATTGTGAGACAATTATTTCTGCCAATGTCATCTATATGTCACAGTCAAACTTGCTGGTTAGTTAATTATGGTTAAAAATATTTATACAACTCGACATTTATTAGTCTACTAACCAAAACAATAACAATTCTCTTAGACCGGGGTCAAATTCCCGATGTTAAAGGGTAACCACCTGTATTTAAATTAGACATCAGCAGGGCCGTAGGTAAGGGGGGGGGGTTAGGGGGTTCAAACCCTCTTCCCCCCCATGATATATTACTTGACTGAACTACCCAACTCAAAAATCGTCTCCGTAGCCTTACTAGAGAAGATAGAAAAGATTCTTTTCTAAAAAATTACCTAAATATATTAGATACTAAAAACAATATTACCTAAATGAATCAAGGTGTGCTTCCACGTTCGCTTTACTTCATTCATCACCTTAAGATTTACTAACAATTTTATTTGTCCGTCCGTTGGACAACTTCCATTTCCGACAAGTACGTTTAGTCAGTCCTGGTCTGTGGTCAGTCCGACTCAGTGGCGTATTGAGGGGGGGGGGGGGGACTGCCGGGCTGCAGCTCCCCCCGAGCTCCGGAGCTTGGCTCTAAAAATCTAATTGCAACCAAATTTTGGAACGCTTGGACACTTAATTTAAATCTTTAAATAATGTATTCTTAGCCTAGATTACAAAGGTTTTGTAGGAAACGTTTAGTTTTTAAACTTTTCCTTCTAAAAGTCCTATTTTATATAGAGATTAGGGTTTTCAGACGCATATCGTTTTAGTTATTGATTTTTGATGCAATTTTGAAGGAAACCGAGTAAAAAGAATAATATTTTATGGCATTTTTCCAATATAGGTATACTTGTCTCTTCCGTTCTGCCTTTTTTAGCACTATTTTCAATCAACAAAAATATAACCCAATGCAATAAAATATTTGCACAACAAACCAAAAAATAATTAATTGAAATATGAAGAATGAAGAAACGAAAATGCTTTATTATGAATATACAAAACGGCACTTAACAAGGAGTATTTTAAAACCTATAAGCATTTGCACCAAAAACTGCTGTTAGATCTATGCTCCCAAAATGAAAACATGATTTCTGAAAAAATCATCAATTTTGGCGTGGTGAGCGATATTTACTTTATTTTTTTTATCATGAAAAACCGAGCCCGAAAAACGCTGGTTACAGTAATACATTTAAGTCTTATGTTAAAATTTTGGTTTGTTATCAATATTCATATTTTCACAAATATAAAAAAAGTTTTTTTTTTAATAAAGAACCAGCTAGGAATAGATATCAAAAAAAAAGTAAAAAATAACATTTACCAAAACAAATTTAATCCAACCATGCAGAGTGGGAGAGGTAATAATATTATTTTCGAAATTTGATAGTAGTTAGGTGAATTTTAAACGAACTTTGGGCGTGGCCCCGAAAATTTTTCGCCTGCGGCGCTATTTTCGAATTTAACAGGGCATAGCACCCAAAAAATGCAACTTCTTTTTTAACTTAATAACCTAAATCCCCCCCTCCCCATGAATAACGTCTAGCTACGGCCCTGGACAGCGCTAGCGCATAAAACAGGTTTTCGGGGAATCCCAGGCGCATTTTGTATAATGCGGATTTTTTCGATAAAATCTAAATATTTATTTTTTAACAGTTTATTTCGAATAAACCGGATTTTAGATAATCGGAATTGTACTTATCCATATATGTATCTGCCAATTTTCCATAAACTATATTTGTAGAGAATATCGCAAAAATCATGTTCTTATTCCAGGTTTATTTGAGGCAGTTGAGTGCTTAGCACAGGCCGGAGCCAAACTAGATCTTCAATGCAAAGAGGGCAGAACCGCTCTAAGTTACGCAGCCAGCAACGGTTACCTGTCATGTGTCAAAAGATTGCACGCATTCAACGCGGATCTAAACTTAACCGATTGCAATGGACAAACCCCGCTCATGAAAGCCGTGATGATGCATGACATCCATATTGTATTTTATCTTGTAAGAGTACTAAAGGAGGAAGACCTTAACATTAAATGTAAAAAAGGAAAAACTGCACTTTTCTATGCAGCTGAATTCGGGTTCTTGAAATGTGTCAAATTATTTGGAGATAGGTAAGTCTTCGATTTCCTTTGTCCATGCAAACATTTTCGCAAAAACAACTAGGCCTTTTAAACCTGGGTAAACACGAGGAGTAAAAATATAGAAATATGAAGAAATTATGAAATATCTGGGAAAAGATGGCGAGTGTGAATTTCAGAGCGAGAGAGAGAGAGAGAGGGAAATTTGTTAGCAAACACTGTTTACAATTGGAAAGTGTATATTCAATAACATTTGTTTTGCCTTTGATGGTCATGGCTAACTAGAAAAATAAAAATTACAGTTGTTTAACGAAACTTTAAATAAAAATCGAAGTATTGGCAAAACTAGTAAATTTAGGAATAAGGATGACTTAACAATTATAAAAGGTACCTAAAATATCTATCAGACAAGCCTAATTAATATAGGGCTTTGAATTTCAACATAATAGATAGGCGCACTATGATTCATTCGCTACGTAAGAACCGACATGACTTCGGAGCGAGCCGTCTTTTATTGCATAAAATAATACAATATCTTGTGGCTGAAATCGATCGAAAATGGAGACAAACATTAGTCTTCAAAAACGGTTGCCACATTTTTGCACTGATCCGTCCTTTAAAAATATTGAAATTCAAAGTATAGGGTTTGTTCGTTTCATTTGAAAAAAACAGATTTAACATTTTTTGTATTTGGATGTCAACAGAAAATACCCTGTACTGTAAATTTTAAGTACCTACTTGAAGATTTGATACAGTTTTTCTATCCCTAAACTTAAGAGTTTACAAGAAATTTTCGATATTCTAATTGAGAAATACAGATAATTTTGTACTATGTTTTTTCCAAAATTTTAAGAATTTTGCATTTTCTTTGGCAATGGTAAAAATTAAAAAACTAAATATGGCGTCATATGGATAATTTTGCGAGGAAATAAAAAATGATAAAATATATTGGGTGTTCCATTTAAAAAAACGTTTTTTTTATATCGTCCTACTTTTCTGGACCATCCTGTATACTTAAAAATAATTTTAGAACATATATTTTTTTATACCTCAAAACCTATAAAAACTTTTTTTTATATGTTTAATAGTAGAGACGGTATAGTACTTTATTACAAATGGACCACCCTGTATTATATATTTTTACATTCTAGACATTTTTCATAAATCATGCCCTATATCTATCTTCAACCGTTTACAAAATAGACCAAACAAAAAAGTATGAAAATAAACTATTTTATAAGATGTTGAAAATGTCCACCACCAACTGTTCTGCAGTAGCTTAGTAGATCTAAAAATTTCTGTTATACATTTTATACTAGTGTCTGTTTGAAGGTTGGAGACAATGATGTTTCTTAAATGATAGAAGAGTGTTGGAATTGTATTGTCTTTAATTTGTTTTAAATCACAACGTTTCAACTGGTAAGTATCTTCACTAATCTTCAGTTGAAACGTTGTGGTATAAAACAAATAAAGACAATGCAAGTCCAAAGCGCCATCTATCGCGTTGGGTTTAGATTTATAAACTACATTTTTGCCGTAGCCTAAAAAAAAAATCCAGTGGGTTTAAGATCGGGTAATATGGGTTGGCTACTCTATTGACCCCCGCTACCTATCCACCTTCCCAGAAAAATGGTACTTAAGTACTCCCATGAGCAGCATAATGCGGGGGAGCACCATCTTGTTAAAACCATAATGTTAAACTTGGTAAATCAGGATCATGATCATCTAGAAATAGAGTGGCAAGAGCTGGAAGCTGGAACCAGATGATTTCGAAGAAAATTTAGATATCTTTAATAATACCCGCCCAGACCTTTTCATTATACTGGATGTGATTTTTGATGAACCAGTTAGGATTTTCCTGTGCCTTTATCTGTACAGTTTTGTCTATTTACTTGACAATTTAAAGAAAACGTAGCTTCATCTGAAAAACACATTCTTTGGACAATTCTTGCGTTATCTGTTACCTTATTCATTATTTCACAAAATGGCTATCGCCTATCAGGATCATCGTCCAATAACTCTTGTCCAATTACTGAATTATAGAGATAAAATCTTCTTTAAAAAAATGTAGATACGTTGCTTTGGTGCGTGTCGTAGTAACACCCAAGTTGTGTGCTTGATCTATGAGAAACTTCGTGTAGTGATAATAACATGTTTATTTTTTTATAGTGGCGGCTCGCGGTCTTAAAAATTGGTGAAGAGCTAGCTATGGTGCGGGTACTTAAACAAACATTGACTGAAAACGCGTATAACAAAACGTCTCTCTTATCCTCGTCTGTCCAACGACTGAATAGAGTTTCCAACAAATTACAAACTATGTCATTAATTGGGTTCATTTTTAAAACACTACTGAATTAACTGAAAAACAAAAACAAAACTTTTTAATCACACTGTAGATCACGTAAAAACGATATCTATAACCGTAAGTTTCGCGAAGCCTCAAAATAAATACCTTAAGGTTAGGCGAACCAATGCTAAAAAAATGGTGCATAAGACTGATCTATTTTTAAATTGCCCTTCATCATAATGTAAATTGTTACATGCTGTTTGCGTGAACGACATCACGTAACCATAGCAACGGTGAATATCAAAGCCATGTTGGGCGTTGGGTATTCACTTCCTTTGAACTATCGGATACGGTCGGCTGGGGCGCGCCAAAATGCACGAGTGTAATTATTGTCCATCGGAGTCAGTGGCATGCATACAATATAGGCAAAAGCATTGCCTACCCTGGGAACAATAAAACAAACTCCAACCAAAATTATTTCTTTATATTTAAATTTTTATCCGTGTAATATCCGGCAATATTTCTGTGTATGTAGAGGACCAGAATCGAAAAGTTAATCGTATAACATTGAAGATCATTTCTACGAACGCATTCGTTGCCAATTAATCGTAAACTCGATCGCTGTATAAGCAACCCGTATAAGAATTTCGAAAGCAATGATTTTACATTACATTAACCGCTTATGGTAGAGCAAAAGCACTGCTTTTATAAAGCGAGCGAGAGCCGGTAGGCAGTAAGCTAGAAAGACAACAAATACACGTGAGTCTCTAGCTGGGCCTCCGTCGGCCCGCGTTGGTAAAATGCATTGGTGCCAAACTTCCAATTTTGTCGTAGTTTCAAAAAATACTACGCGTTCTCGATATAAAACATGTCAGGTTAGATTTGTAACGTAAAATAAGAAGTATTTTTATGATTATTTAAGATAATTTTTGCTAATAAGTATGTTAAATTATAATTTACATAAAAATTGACTTGGGGTTCAATCAAGTGGATGTGAGATTTAAAATCTGAACATAAAACGAATGTGGATGAAATTTATTAATAATAATAATACATATTAGTGTTTTCGCCCAGTGTTTACTTTTGCTATTAACGTCGCGCGTCGCCATCGGTTGTCGAAAAAAAACATGGACATGCCCACGTATACATGTAATTGAGGTAATGGCGATGTCAACTGTGTTGAAAATTTTTAAAGTCAATTTGGAAATAAAATGTTTGCCTACCCTGTTCCAACCGGCTTTGCACGCCACTCATCGGAGTTAACCGTGGCCCTATTAGGCATCTCCGTTCGGATTAAATTAATATTATTCGAACATAATTATTTTTTAAGGGCTAAAATGGTAGCTGTATTGGTATATTCATATTTAATATTGTCGAAAAACTTTTCTCCTGGTTTTATTTTTACTTCACCTGACGAGCCGCCACTGACTTTTTTTCCTCAGGTAGACCAGGACGACCACTTTGAACACTATTAGTACGGGAAATTCTCCACTTAATTCCTACCCTGGACAATGTCGATTGGCTAATATGCGGTAGATTTGGGTATTTTTCGTTGAACATATCACGGACTTCCTATGACTTTTACTTTTATCTCCACAACCCAACATAATCAAAATTTCTATGCATTAATCTTCAGCTAGGCGCATTTTGGAGGTAATATCAGCTGAGCCAAATTTAAATTTGATTAACATTCACTGACATTTCTTAACGTCTCAAACTTAAATAGCAAATTGTCATTATCAATGCCTTAATGATTGTGACTTGAGTTCAGAACGTTGCTAAGTCGAGAAAAATGGTGTATACCAGCACTAGTGTTAATATTTCGTAAATGGTCGAAGATAGATGTAGGGCATGATTTATGAAAAATGTCTAGAATTGACTGTAGAAAGTAAAACTGTAAAAAATGTTTCTTGATATGTGTAACATTTATTTATTTATTCTTTTAAGATGGATCAATGAAACAGACAACGAAGGCAATACACCTCTTACCAAAGCCATTTTCCAAAATCACTCCAAAGTAGTTGAATATTTATTATGGCATGGCGCTAGTTGTAACACAGTCACTAATGATGGAATGAGCGCCATTCATTGTGCAGCGGCGGCAGGCAACGTAGAAACTTTTCAAAACGTTCTAATGTATGATGCAAGAAAAGTGAAGAATGTTGTAAACCTGCAGAACCGTCATGGTAAAACACCTCTTATGATAGCAGCAGAGAGTCGTCATCATGAAATAGTCAATTATTTACTTAAAATAAAGGCTGACGTTAATGTTAGATGTTATAAGTCATGGACAGCTTTGCATTACGCCACCCAAGGTGGAAAAATCAGTTGTATAAAATGTATTGCCATGGTAATACCGAATGTTAACCAGCAGACCGACGATGGAAAAACACCGTTGATGATAGCTTGCATGAAAGGAATGCATAGTGTAGTTTTGTTCTTAATAAGACTTAAAGTAGATGTTAACATGCAGTGCAAGGCAGGTAAGTGATCCTTGCTAGTAGCCGGTCGGACACCGACTAAATACATTTTAGGGAGCATAATGTGCAACGTAAAAAACACGGGATTTTAGGGGATTTCCATGCAATCAACTGACAAGTGCTGTTTCTTTGCATCACAAGCAAACAGTTAATAAACAGCCAACATAAACATGTTTGTAAGTAAGAAATTTTTTAAATTGTCATTTTTCATTTTACTCATCTTGTTTTTTGGTAAAAGTCAAAGTTACTTTTCTCTCATTCACCATTTATGTTTTCAAAATCCTTTGAATAATTTGAAATTATTAAAATTCAATATTTTATATTTTTATAATACGAGAATTCTGTTGCAAAACTGCGAGGTTGCAGGGTATAGTGACTAGTGGAGTACTAGCAATTAAACACGAATAGTTTGTGGTAAAGAAAGAAATTATTTAATAATAAAAAGAATGGAACGAATTTACATGTACGGATACAATGAAATCTTAATAAGGACTAAACCATGCATATTCCCGTAAAAGGGACCAAAGTTGTGACCAAGAATCGTCACATCTGGTTTACATAAAGAGCACCCTTAATGACGTGGGCCATGTGTTTTAGTTACTGCAGAACATCTAAATATTGAACTTTTAACAAATTCTTTATCAGAAAAATAAAATTGAAACTGGCACATTTAAAACTCTAAAAACGTGTATTTTCGCTGCATTACCTATCCCGTAACTAAAATCTCATTCTTTCTTCTATTTCTATGGTCGCACAGAGCCGCGCGGCGTGCCTGCGAAGCACGAACACAGCCAACATCTCGCATGCATGCCTCTGTATGTTGTTTGGTCAGTCTAGATCTGGCTAACGACAAAACCATACCATACCAAAAATATGTTGTTCGCGAACGTTAGCAAACATTTGCAAATGTTTGCAAATTCCGTCGTAACATTCAATTAGACTAGAAAAACGTTAGCCAACGTGTCAGCTCGCGCGCCATAAGTTTAAACCGGATGCGCATGTTGTGTGTTAGCGTTTGCAAACGTTTGGCGCGGCCGGTCTGATCGCAGCTTTATGCTAAAAAGCAGAAGTCTTGCTCAATCATTCCGACTGACTTAGTGCGGTGGTTTGGGTTGGTGAATTGCTTTGAAAAACCTAATCAGACAATCACCAGAATGATTTAGCAGGACTGAAAGAAAGTAAACTAGTTTTCACTGTCACTGCAATAAAATTGATCAATGAGATTGTGGTAAGGTCTTTCAGTTCTTAATAGTACCGCAGTTTATAGACTAAAGATCAGTTGGCTCACGCTCGGCAGCACAAAATTAACCCGTTAACTGCAATAAAAGAAGAGTAGTCCATACTTGAAGTGAAGTGGCAAGTTAAATGGGTAGAAATAATACTCTAAGTCGACCTTCACTAAGCTATATTTGATAAGAAACTTTTATTTTACTCTACATGTTTCGAACGTATCATCTTCACGAGAAGTATAGCTTATGTTGAAATAGATATTAGGAAATTGTGAGTAACACCCTCATAACTTCATCAAAAGCTCTACGAGGGTGTCACACTTTCCTAATATCTATTTCAACATAAGCTATACTTCTCCTGAAGATGAATGTTTATACGTTCGAAACATGTAGAGTAAAATAAAGGTTTCTTATCAAATATATGTTTCTTATCAAATATATCTTAGTGAAGGTTGCCTTTTGTTGGGTTACACAAATATTTTTAACCAGAATTAACTAACTAGCATGTTTGACTGTGACATAAATGACTTTGATATATGTCATAGCCAAACTTGCTGGTTAGTTAATTATTACTAAAATTCTTTGTGCAACCCGACATTAAAGTATTATTTCTCCCCATTAGCAATAAATAAGTAAAGTATAAAGGTGTAGTAAAGGGTAGGACTAAGGAAATTAAGTCGTATGATAAGTTTATATTAAAAAAATTAATATTATAAATTTTTAAATAGTACTTATATTTATCTACATGTATAATGTTATTCTATATCTAGTTCTATTTCGCTGTCGCTATCCCAATTGAAATTAATTATAATCGGTTTAATTGTATCATGCTGAATAACAAAAAAAAATTCTACAGTAATTACATGATGGATTGAATTTTTCAAGTACCTGGGGGGATATATCGTTAACACAATTTTTTTATTAATTCTAGACAACACTATAACTTACAGTCGGAGAAGTATTTTCTGACCTGAAATTAATTTTAACTGTTGCCACATGTGCTCTAAGGCATTGAGAATAAATGATGTTGCAATACAACTAAACACTTCTCGTGAGAAATAAAGACTGCTATTCAAACTTTTAAAGTAATAGGAGGATTTTTAAACATTTAAAATATTCTTATTTTACCTTACCTAATAAAAACTAGGAATTAACGGGTATTAATGATCGCACTTCGCACCCATCCTATTGAAGTCATTAAATCAAAACCATTTATTGTGAAAAGTACTACTTCATTACAACTAATTTCCTAAGAGCAGAGAAAAAGATAGTATTTATTTCGCATACGATCATAATTACGAGTGAGCAAAATAATCGATTAAACTATTTTAAAAATTGATTGATCGGTTATTTTCATTAAGCGAGATTAAACAGTGAGATCCGGCATTGAATTTTTTTTTTATTATGCCAGGTAGGAGTGCTCTACACTACGCAGCCTTAAGAGGGAGTATTAAATGCGTGGAAGAACTGCTAAAAGCAAATGCCCTTATCGGTATCAAAGATAGACGTGGCGAGTCTCCGCTAATACTAGCAGCACGATGTGGTCGCAGTAAGATGATAGAATTCCTTAAACAGCACAAAGCGAATGAGAATACCATAAACAACGAAGGAAAAACGGCCTTTGATTACGCTGTAAGGTGGAATAGGTTCAAACGAATTAACTTTTTATATGAACTCGCCAACCGTCCCTTAAAAGAACAGCCAAAATTGCTAAGGGGAAAATACTCAAAAAAACTGATGGAAAAAAATTTATATTTCCGAAGTTAATATGTTTTGTTAAATATTTAAAAGTTACACTTTTTTTCGTTCTAATATCTAATTAAGGCCCAACTTTATAGTCCTCTTAAACCCAGGTTTAAACCGAAGAATAATTCTAAAATCGTAGAAATGTTAGATTTATAATGTGGGAGTGACAGTTACGTTTAATTTAAGAGTAATCAACCTAATCATAGGTTGTTATATTATGTTACATTATATTAAGTTATGACCAGGTATATCACTAGAAATGTCAAAAATTGTAATTTTATAATGTGGGATTGACAGCAAAGTTCGAGTTCAAAGTGATTTTCCTAACTTAATATAATGTAACATAGGTAATGTAGATAGATAAGCATTTATTTCAAAACAAGTTTGTAAAATTCACAAAGTTTGAAATACGTCATAAAATGTTACAAAAATACATATTATAAATTCTACAAATAACAAAAAATTATAAAATTCACTTAAATTTATACCAGGTACCTAATCACAAATTTTGTTTTTTATAATCAAGATATTTCTGAATTGTATACGGTTCAATATTATTATTATAAACAAATAATTCTTTTTTAAAATTATTTATGCACTTTATATGCTGTGGCAAAATATTAAAAAAAGTGATGGCAGCATAGTGACAGCTGTCCGTCAATGTTAAAGAGTGTTTTGGAAAATTATAATCAAAAAGTCTACCTCTCGTATCATGTGGGTGTTCTTTTTTTAAATGAGTGAATTTACCCTAATTCTTTTTGAAAAACAAAATGCATTCATAAATATAAATACCCCGAGTTGTTAACAATTTTTGCGTTTTAAATACTCCACGACAACTCTGAATATAACTCATGTTTAGTAGAATTCTTAAAGCTTTCTTTTGATAGATAAAGACTTTTCCCAAACCCGATGTGTGACCCCAGAATATTATACCGAAAGGGAGTAAGGATAAAAAGTTGCTATGATATATCATACGAGAAATACTAAAGTTTAGATATCTAGACACTATTCTCAGCATATAACAAGATGTGGCAAGGTTTCTACAAAGGGCGTCTGTATGGGTATTCCATTCAGGATTTGCATCGATGTGCATACCCAAAAATTTGCAAGTCTCAACAATATCAACATTTCTATTCTATAGTAATAGAATTAGAAGTATTTTTCTTATTTCTAGATGTCTTAAAAATTAAGCATTGGGTTTTTTCTGTATTGAGAATAAGGCCATTGTCGTGGAACCATTTTTTTACTATTAAGAATTGTTCTTTCGAGATACTTAATAAATCAATGATATTTTTCTTTCTAATTAGTAGATTGGTGTCGTCGGCATAATTTACGATGGATACAAGTGGGCTTAATAAAATTGTAGGTAGGTCATTTAGATAAATAATAAACAGAAGTGGCCCTAGAATGTTTCCCTGTGGTACACCAAGGTTAATTTTCAACTTATCAGAGACGAACTGTTGACCATGCTTATTCTTAACAACAACTTTTTGGGTTCTATCTATTAGGTAGGATTTTATCCACGACAATGCCGAACCTCTCACTCCATATTTATATAGCTTATCCAATAAATCTGTATGAGAAAGACAATCAAAAGCCTGAAAGAGATCAAGGAAAAGACCGCAGGCCAAATCTCCTTCCTCCAGGGCTTCCACAGCCCTCTCAATAAAATCAAAAACAGCTGTTTCCAGGTAACAAGTTATGACCAGGTTGATTACCCTTAAATTGAAATTTGCTGTCAATCTCACATTATAAATCGATCATTTCTGACATTTCTACAATATTAGAATTATTCCTTGGTTTAAACTTAGATTTAAGAGGCACTTTATAAAATTGAGTCTTAAATGAAGAGTATATATTTATAGGCTACAAAATTAGGAATATTTTTATAAAAAGTGCATGTTTTTTAATCTATAAGCTTAGTTTATCTCGAAGTTTTAAAGTTTTACTTGTGTAAACGCCAGAAAGGTGTCTGTGAACTCATATTTAAGTGAAATAGGTTTATAATGGCTGTGTACACTTGTTTAGAATGGAGGAGAATAAAATCTTGTAATAAGTGCAAAAATGTTTTTTCCTACGACCACCTATGAAAATAAGAAAAAAAACACGGTTAATTTGGCTCAAAAGCGCCGAATATCACACGAGTGTTGAAAGAAAATATTTCAACTCTAGAGTGGAAATACAAGGCACACTATTTAATTTAAACATTATGGTGCCAATTTGACAGACCACACCTATTTATTAAAAAGAATAAATTTTAGAAAGCAGTTTATTGTCTAACTTATTTATCATGTATTTGTCGATTGATTTCGAATTAGAGTGTGAAAATACGCCATCTGAAATTATAAAAAAGTTAAGAATATACTAGAAAATCTATTACCAGTCAAAACAAGCCCCGCTGAAGAAAATGTCATATATTAATTTTTATGTGTTGCCATAGCGTAGAGACTAGAGCTATGGCCTACAGATCGAAAGGTCCCAGGTTCCAATCCCATCAGGAGTATTTGACTTTTTTTTATAAAAACATTAAACAATTTATAGAATAAGGTATTTTGAATTAAAATCTTCCTTGTTGGATGAATTTTTTAAATTTATATTTAATGCATCTTTCCTTGATTAAATTTTAAAAATTCATCCAACAAGGAAGATTTCAATTCAAAATACCTAATTCTATAAATTATTTAATGTTTTTATAAAAAAAAGTTAAATACTCCTAATGGGATTTGAACCTGTGACCTTTCGATCTGTAGACCATAGCCCTAGTCACTACGCTATGGTTACAAATAAAAATTCTTTGTTAATATAATATATGACATTTTCTTCAGCGCGGCTTGTTTTAAATGGTAATAGATTTTTCAGTATATTATTAATATTTTTTATAATTTCAGATGGCGTATTTTCACACTCTAATTCGAAATCACTCGAAAAATACATGATAAATAAGTTAAACACTAAACTACATTCTAAAATTTGTTCTTTTTAATAAATAGGGGTGGTCCGTCAAATTGGCATCACATGTTGAAATTAATAGTGTGCCTTGTATTTCCACTCTAGAGTTGAAATATTTTTTTCACAGATCAAAGGTTTTTTTTAATAATTCTTTGTGGTCGTAGGAAAAATAGTGTACATTACTCGTGTGAAAGTGATTATTCTTAAACTCGGAGAATTTCCGCACTCAGCTGAAGCCTCGTGCTAAATATCTCCTCGTTTGAAAAGGATCACTTGTTATGTACCTAATATACCATATCACAAATTGCAGAGTGCTTTCTATGATGGCCGAACGCGCTCTGCCATTTTTTAATACAACATTTTTGCACTTAATACAAGGTTTTCTCTCTCTCCTTCATATTTAAGTGTACACTTCCGTTTAATAAAAAAATTGTTTACTTGTCCCTATTCCACTTTTTATTAAGAATAAGGATTACAACTATTTTATTTTTTTACCTTATTAGGATAAGTCATGACTTATGAATAAATATTTAGTATTATGTTGTTTCAAACATATTTCTTTTATTCTACCTAGGAACGTGAGAATGGCTTCTGGGTGTGTGTACGTTTGTCATTGAATAATACAAATTTTTAAGAATACATTCTTATATAGAAAGGTCAAGGAATTTGCTCGTATTAAAACAGATGACAGCAGTAATTTGACATCGATCAGCTGATATCTCACATCATAAAATCCCTAGATTCGACCTGAGCCGGAATTAGCCCACGCTTCACGTTGTGTATTGTGTTATTGTGTCGTTTCGTCGGTTTCTACTACGTTTTTAAAGTGTTTAGTACTCTTTAGTGTTTTTTAGGTCTTTTATTTTGACTTTTATTGACTCCTATTTACTTTTTCCGTTACTAGTAAAGCCCAGTAAGTACATTTTATTTGATAAAAGAATTGTAGGTTAACATTTTTTAATATTCTTTTTTAGACGTTAAATCACTATGGATCACAATTATTGTGTGCCTAGCACATCAGTTGATGCCGTAGAATTCATTGATCCAAAAAAATAGGGTAATTTAAAACCATTTTTATTAATTATTTTATCGTAAGTATTTAGTAGTCGTACTTAATATTGCGGTAGCCGGACCATTATCTACCGTTTCGGTAAATATCCATTACACGATCATCACTTCAAAATCATTGATTTTTTCAGGACTTATGTATTTGAGAGCTTAGATCAGGATTCTGAACACCGTTTTTGTCGGAAAAGCTTAGTTTTCGAAATATTCCGTCTTTAAGGTCCGGTTCATAAACGTTAGGTTTAATTGAATTTATTATGCATTTTTTTTCTTAGGCAAAGGCATATTCATATTTACAAGGCACCCAGCTAGCTCAGCAATTTGTACAAAATGTTTACAATTATTTTAGAGGCTTTCATCCTGATCTAAATAAATTCAGGTACTTAAGACACTTATTTTAATATTTTTATGTGCATAAATTTTTTAAGAGCCTGTTTGGCTCTAAAAGTTTTACAGTTAAATCCTAGGATCTTTTCTGTATAATTTTTTTAACAATAAAGTTTTGACTTCAAAAGATACTTAAAGGGAAAAACAAACATAAACGTTTGTTGCAGCATGACAATGTAAAGTTATTAAGCGCAATTGGTAATTCCAAAAAATATTCCTAGCCTAATTGCCATTTTTTTGATAAAACGAAAAAGTTGCGAGATACTGATACGAGATACAAAATATATAAAAAAGCTGAACCAACGCGTTTCTCGTCATAACTTTTAGCATGTAAATATGTAATGTATAAAGTACCTGTATTTTGTATATAAAATAATATAAAAGACAAAAAGTACAATAGTTGTTTATTTTTGCTCGTTGGTAGTTTTGCACGAAGATTTGAATCGAGAATTCCTTTAATATTCCACTTTGACTGTGACAGAGTAAGTGTGGCAGATATAATCATAATCAAAATAGTCTGATTACTTTCATTCTTTATTTACTAATCTGATTGTGAGTAAATTGGTTTCCCAAACGTCATTAATGTCACTGTTAAAGTGGTCTGGTTAGTTACCTATTGTTCATTCCAACAATAATCTAATTACTATAAAACTGCATGTTTATTATTACGTTCAAAATACGTGTTATTCTAAACTAAAATGTTCAAAATAAATTGTAATTTTTAAGTCCAGTTGTGAAATTCATACCAACCTACAGAAATTAAATGTACCAGAATTGACAGAATGTCACGTGACTTGGCCTCCATCTTGCGAGAGAATTCAATATATTGACTATATTATAGGCTAACGCCACGCAGAGTTTTAGGATCTGTTCAATTTATTTAAAAAAAAATTTAATTCAAATTCACTATATTGGTCAATCCGTGGGATAAATTACACTACTGTAGTGCATAGTCAACTTGCTAAAAAAAAATTAAGTCAGAGAAGAAAGGTAGAAAGCTCACGTTCGATTGATTACTAGCAAATAAAGATATATTTTTTTTTTTATGATAAAACACCTGCACTGTAGGAAAAATCTTTTAACGCGCTCTGGGAGCGGGCGAGTGCGAAAAAAGCAATTAACGTTAGTCTTGAAACGTTGAAGATTGTATTCATTGGGAAACACGACCTCAGGAAGATCATTCCACAAAGATGACGTTCTCCAGATGAAAGAATTCTTGAACAATGAAGTTCGAGGAGTACTAAGCTGAACAACATATGGATGAGCGGCAGTGGTTTGCCGTGTATATATGCTAATTATTATAAGGTTTATTCCACTTACAAATTACTTTTAGTTGTAGTAATATTATAAAGTCAAAAAAATTTTAAAACAAAATTAGTTTACATTTTTGGCGATGTAATAATATACTTGTACAACAAGAGTGGATATGATGTCCATATCGCACGAGGAAGTAAATTGAGCACGACGCCGTAGGCGGAGTGCTCAAACTTCCGAGGGTAATATGGACAATCCACTCGAGTTGAACAGTATATTTTTCTACGACCAAACTTACAAACCTTATGCTAAAAAATGTAAAAAAAAGTTTTCAGGTTGCCGGGCTCGAACTCACGACCATCGGTTCCATAGTAAAACGCTCTACCTCTCGACTATTGAAACGTTAAACTAACGAAAACCAACTGATAACTGATGCTACATGAAATTAATTTTCTATGCACATTCAGCAGGTTGCATTATTGATAAATTTATTATAAATGCGTCTAGATTTTATTATATTGAACAAATTAATAACAAATTGTACCATATGCATTTAAGTTATATAATTTAGTGTCTTGAAAAAGAAGGCGAAGCCTCAGTAAAAATAATATACTGTGATTGGTCAGTACTTTTAAGAACAACAATGGCTTCTCTGTAATTGACTACTGTAATTGGTCAGTTTCATTACCTATCTAGGATTGTTATAAAATTTTGCCGCACAGTTAACTGAAATATCCTACTTTACCCGCCACTTAAGTGTAAAGAAAACAGCAAATTTCCATGTAGGAGTAGAACAAATTAAGAACGAGCCGCGTAGCAGCGAGTGAGGTAATTATATGAGTGTGTAATTACTTTACAAAACGCAATACGTACTATACTTTTTCTACGACTCTTACTAATAAATTAAAGATGGAGACAAGACAGGGAAACTGTACAGCACATAGTTTGCCATTGCGAGTTACTAGATCGGAAGAGGCAACAAATACGCGGGCAACCAAAACTGGAACCAGAGGACAGCCTTAGCCTCTCCCCAGTTGACCTACACAAACTAGTGCAAGGAACTGGGATCACGGAGTGGGTGTAACAACCAAACAGAATGAGCACAATGGGCCAAACCTGGCCTAAGTGCATCCGGCGCACGGACGGGCCCTCGGAAAAAATTAAAGAATGGTTTATAATTTATACATTTTGATTTGAACTTTAAATATCATTAGACAATGTCACTGTCAAATATTCAAAACGCAAGATAGATAAATGTCACGATTTGAGTGGTTCAAGGCTATCTTGATTGTTATATTAGGCATCATAACGCACAGTTTTGTGGTTTTAATTAGGGAGGAGGGGGGAGCTCCTCCCTCTTGGCTGACAAAATAATTTTATTACAATAAAACCGTTGCAGTATAAACATTTTCTACAAGAAGTGTTTCGTCTCTGGACTCTGGAGCACTTTTCTAGAAGCTAGAATTTATTTGTTTTAAAAAAGCAGGATTTCTAGAGTCTAAAACAACCGACCAAAGAAATACAGAATCCCTGTTTTGTTTGCGATTCCTGCCACAACCTGGTTTGTGCAGATTGCAGTGATTTGAGCACATCCGAGTTAAGAGCCATACTAGCGTGAAACGCAGCATCGTTTTTTGGCTTGTCTAATTGAAAATTTAACCCAAATAATTTACTAATGGGTTCACAAGAACTTCTAGTTTGGCAGATGATACCTTATTTTCTGTCAAAAAAAAATTGAAAATTTATTTTAAAGTTTCAAATTATATCGTCCGCCATGCAGAACATGAAAATGGAAATATTGCGGCTATCATGTTAGTTTCTTATCTTTCATTAAAATTACAAACGATGACCCAAAATCTCTACTGACGCCGCTCCACCTAATTCGCGTGATTTTTTTTTAATAATATTTATAACCTACTGTTTGCTCTTAAGATGCATTCCTATTCAAAAATGACTATTGTATATACTATGAACTTATTCGGATAAAGATACAATAACTGAAGATCATAAACGATCAAGAAATTATAATCGCACTTCTACTACTTCTTCAAATTATAATCACACTGCCAAAAGGAAAAGTGACCCAACATTTGTGACAAAAATATTATTTTCTCTTGTACCCCCATTCCCTTAACTTTTTTTGAAATACATTATTATGAATTGGTTTCTTTAAACTTAATAATACCAAAAACAATATATCACTCATCATTTTCACCCTTCCCCGTACCACCAAATTTTTCACAGGTGAAACCTTTTTAAACTAATTCAGTTTTTTAAAAATCAAAAAAACTTGCTATCGTTACATCCCAAAAATCTTTCTCGAACATCCAAGCGGGGTAGGGGGGGGGGGGGGGGTCATGTTCCGAACTCCCCTAGCTATACCCCTTCGAATCAGATTACATAAAAATAGGCGTTAATCAAAAAAAATGTTGGTATTCCAGTTCGAAAAGCGTCCCGATTTACACGACAAAGACATGACACATTTTGTTGGAAAACTTTTGAAACGATAAATTAAAAAAGTTGGCACAGCGACATGGAATGCGGCATTCTGCAATTTGCACAGTTTGGTTTAAATCGACCTACATTTTATTACGCTTTTGTTATTTGACCCACACGGGAATAAAAAACGACATTAAAATAATACCGGGTAAATTTTTTATCTGGAGTAAATTTTTTAACCAGGAATCCATTCATTGAAAAATCTACAAGGATTCTTTCTTTTTGTTTGAGCTTTTTAATTTAAACCAGTGCATTGTTGGACGTCCCGCCAAACAGGATCTGTTAAAAGAGATCCGCTAAAAACGTGATCGGACACCAATCGTATAAATTAATGCTAAATCAGCCAATTTTCGCAATATTGTCACATTTTTGTCCGTCAAACTTTATTTCACCTAAATAAATAATCATTTATACCAGGGGAGAGCTTCAGACTGCCTCAATTCCTTAACATCCTGTATAAATAAAAACAAGCGATGACGGTTGTCGCTGTCATTAGGGTTTGTTCGGCGTTGTCAGAAAGGTGGCCTTTCTTACCAACGATTCCGGGAGTCTAATAACCAAAAAAAAAGTTGAAGGTAAATACGTTTATTTACATACAAAAAAAAAAAAAAACCTCACCAGTGTCCTCTAAAAAAAAAGGTCGCCCCCTCCCCCACACTCTTGCAGCGTGTTATAAACTGGATCACTTTTGAAAGTAGGAAGATTTTTAGAGCCGGCACACGCTTTTTTTTTAGAAGGCATTTTTTTTAGTCCCCCCCCCCCCCCTCCTTCAACAAAATTGGATAATAAAAACAACTGAAGAAAAATTAATTTCGTTGGAAAATCCATGGACACTCTTAACATATTTATCGATTTGAAAAATTTCTGATATCTATCTTTCTCACATCCGACGTTTTGCAAATGAACAATGAACTGAAGTGTATTATTGGTTGCCTGCTTGCGCAAAAATTCCTTTTACAAAATTAAAAATGTGTGCAATTAATATTAACTTTTAAAGGTCGCTATGGTATTTTTTCAAAATAATCGATAATTTACTAACTAGCAACGTAGCAACACTGTAAATATGAAAGGAGAAGTGGCAATACTGTAGTAATACCGGCGACAAAATTGATAAAACAAAATAACATAACCTTAAAAATTGGAATTGATGTTTTCTTGATATGTTAAAATAATAATTTCGTTTGTTAAAATATTGGCATTGCCAAAACCAACCAACAAAGGCAAGTACTAGCATTAATTCTATATATAAAATGAGTATAAAACTTGAAAATCTTGGAATAAGTGAACATTTGTACACAAGTATTTAGTTCGGTCCCAAAATACTTAAGAGGAGTTAGGAAAAACTACATTTTTTATATTTTTAATTTTCGCACCATTTCATGCACGTCTTAAGGCTCTACCACGCGCAAATTTAGAGGATGAAAAACACCGTTTCGCTACTGCAGGATTCTGCAAAGGCTATTTGAAATATTTGTCGGGACAATTTAAAATTTAATAAAGGAATGTTTGTATTTCTAAGGTACAAAGCCCTTTTTTGAAAAAAATAAGAACTTGTATAAGAAAATGCCCACTAAAGGTGCGTATTTTTAGGCACTTTTCCAAGGTTAATATCGTAGCTAAGAATTTTTTTTTCAAAAAAATAGCCATGTACCTTAGAACTTCCATGTCTTATCTTTAAGACTTCAAAAATTGAGACAAAACAATGTCGTAATAAGTCCGTTATCTTGCAGCGCGCAACTCATGTTTTAGGTAAATTTTGTTGTCATGTTATAGAAGTTGCCTATATACAGCTGAATTTATTCTCGGCTGACGTGAAACAATTTACATCCAGAGAGAATAATGATACACTGAAAAAAATTATAGGTGGTCGAAGTAATTTCGGGGGTAATTTTGGGCTAAATTTTATGTTTTCCTTTTTGGATTGTCTGTGCCAATAACAGAATATCTAAGCGTTAATATTAAAAAGACGTAACTAGTAGTTGCGCTATTAACTCTGGGTTATCATACATTTTTCGGGTTAGACCGGGATGGTTTATAATGCGCCGCAGGGCAAAATGTTCAAGGAGCGTTCACCTTTTTGTCAAAACTGGTGTTTGGTCTTTCAAAATTTCTTATTAATGGGTTATTCTCTTGATAGTGAACAAAATATACTAAGGTAAATAGATTATCGGTATTAGAGGCCCAAACTGGGTCACCGGGAATTTACGACAAATCTAAGGATGTATGGTAACCCTGGTATATTAACTCTTAGATCTAAAATTAAAGTTTAATTTGTCTTGGTAAAGGGTGATAGGTGCAATAAAATAAAGCCATTTATGAAGGTTCTTAGTGAGTAAAGAAACCAACTGTTGCATAATGAATCTATTTCTATTCGATTGTTTTTATATTTTATGCTTATTATACAGGCTCTATATATTGTTTATATAGTGAGCTTCTGTCTAAACCTGTTAAAATATAAATTAATTTTAAAGGTGAAATGTGTTTATTATTTTATCCATGGTATAACGATTTAAAAGTAGTTGTCAGGCACGAATTTGGCGTTGGTCACATGACATTTATCTGTTCATGTTATTGGCTCGCAGCTACAATTTGGTGCAGCGAGACTACTGTATAGTGACAATGCTTCTAAGAAGCTAGGTAGGTAATAAATAAAAATTGGACAGTATGCCATGCAGAGTAATAAAATACAATTTTTTGTTTGTTAGGCATGGGCATGCCCCTGTCTCTTGAGGGGGGGGGGGGGGGGTAAATATACTTTTTACTAACTTTTGTTAGGGGGAGTTTATGAAACAACTGCAACATTTTTTTTTTGTAGGAATCACTTTTGATAGAGGTTCTTGAAAACGCAAAGTTTTGTTTTTTTTTGTAGCCACTTTTGAACGGTGGAGAAAGTGTAGAAAAGGCTGCGAAGTATTTTATTTTATAGAATAAACTTTTGAGAACTTACACGTTTTTTGGCTACCCCCCTATCACTTTATGTTTATAAGAAACATTAATACCGTGATTTTGTATCGGATTGGCGCGACGATACGGTACTACCTCCTGTTGTGTGTGTTACTAAAAAAAAATCTAGGTACTTACTTTTTTTTCTTTTGAAGGTGCAGCGCAACTAATCGTCAAAAACATACCACTTTAAAAAAAAATTAATTATAATGGCACGGAACGCGACGGACAAAATACTGCGCGAGTTAGTAACCACAGTCAACAAATCCTTGGAACCAGCGGGACTTATCTTTTGTTTTATAAATAAACATGGTGAAAAATTTGTAATATAAGAAAATTTTGATTGATAAACTATTGACCTTACGAAGTATTTGATAACCAATGCTGAAAACCTTTAGTTTCAGGGTAGGCCTGTGCCTCCCAATTTTAAAAATTTGACAGTATATGTTAGTGCTGATGGGGGCGATCGGGCTAAAATATATTTATAATGGTGGCACTTCCCGTTATACCGGAAGTAAGTGTCAACTTGCTTATTTTAAATAGAATACTCTATATATTACTACATTTTTGCATTTTACGCAAGAATTTAGGCATATCTTGTATACCATGTCCTATACCTATGTCTAAGCGTTTTAGATATTTTTATAATAGATTTTTTATAATATTTTGATAACTATTAATACAGGGTGTTTAAACAATACGATTAAAAATTAAATTGAAAAACTGCAAAAACACTAGATTTTCAAATGGAAATACACAAATTTTATAATTATTTCTTATTTAGCATTAAAAATAAGGGTAAGTTTGTATATCCCAAAAAATTTTAGTTTTAGAAACATTGCCAACTTAATATTTTTATATGGCGATTTTGCTGCAGATTTTAAGTTTAGTTACTTTTAGTTGACTATAACGGCGTTGAAAAACAATCAAATGCGAGAAAAATTTATGAAGCTGTCACTTACCATTTAAACATCATTAAGTATCATGCCTGTGCGCTTAAATTGTACATACAAACGAAGATTATTAAAATTTATTTATTCTTAACAGAAAAATTCAAATATGTCAAAAACGCTTAGATATTTATAGGTATAGGCATACAGGGTAGGGACTTTAACTGGAATAAATTCGATATTATTAAACCTGCTGAAGTTGCGCCTACAAAATTTGGTATGTGTGGGTTTTAGAGCATGCGGAATTGGATTATGATGTCGGCGCAGTTGCCAGATTTCTCAGCTTTGCGCTACACGTAGTAATTTTGTTATTTTAAATAGAATGCCCTATTTATTTTTATTGCAGTGAATTGGTAGTGTCAAATTTAGTAAGATCTCAAATTTACAAAATTCTATCTTCACTAGTTTCTGAGCTATGGCAACACTGAAGTTCCCTTAAAAAGTACCGGGACGCTTGTCTACCTCCATAGTTACTAAGTTATTGACAAGATTCAAGAAAAGTTCTTGTCTTTTCAAAATGGCCTATTTAACTTAAACTTTAAAAATAGAAATTCTCATGGTACTTTTTTTTAATGGAATTACAGTATTGCCATAGCTCAGCAATTAGTGAAGATAGAATTTTGTTAATTTGGCATCTTAATTAAATTGAACACGCCCAATGCACTGCAATAAAAATAAATAGGGCATTCCATTTAAAATATTAAAATTACTACGTGTAGCGCAAAGCTGAGAAATCTGGCAACTGCGCCGACATTATAATTCAATTCCGCATGCTTCAAAACCATACCTACTAAATTTTGTAGGCGTAACTTCAGCAGTTTTAATAATATCGAATTTATTCCAATTAAAGTCCCCACCCTGTACAAAATCTGCCTAGAATCTTACGTAGAATGCGAAAATATAATAATATATAGGATGTTCTATTTAAAATAAACACGCTGACACTAGGGTTGCCAACCCTCCCGATTTAGTCGGGATGCTCCCGCTTTTTTACTTAACCTCCCGCCTCCCACGCACTTAAACAAAACTCCCGCTTTTCCAATAACACGACGGACGCCTAATAACTGTACAGCTGCCTTAGAGAGGGGCGACCTTTTTTTTTTAGAAAGCACGTTTGATGATAGGAGAAAGAAATATAAAAGGCACGCCACAGCGTAAGGTCAACGGGGTAACGACCTTTTTTTTTAGAAATCATCAATATAATTATTTTAAGCACCTCAAAAAAAAATTGTCCTCCAGGCACTATCCACTTCCCGCTTTTCAATTTTTAAAATCTGGCTACCCTAGCTGACGCTAACTTCCGGTGTAACCGGAAATACCACCATTATGAAATTTTTTTAGTCCGGTCGTCCCCATCAGCATTACTACGATGGCAAATTTTGAAAATTTTCCTATGTATAGTTTTCCATATATAGTTCGAAGCGGTTCCCGGTGGAACACGAACACCCTGTTTGGAGGTGCTATTATACCTATTATTAATTAACACTTCAAACTTTCTGCTCTACCTAATTTTATTTTTTGTAAATATTCTATAGCTTTAATAATAAAATAAGACAAAATTTAAAAGATATATCCGTATAACGATTGGGTACATTATTTTAACTAAGAATACAATAACAAGTACTTATTTTCCACAAAACAAATTTCTCGTCTCCGAAAACTCATTAGCATAATAAAGAACCTACCGCCTTGCATCGTGCTTTCAGTGTGTGTCGATGGTTACGGAATATTTTTCACCACGTCATAAGCTCGCTAGTATGCCCACTTCGGGTGAGACTCTCTTGCAAATATATTTCTTGCTGCACAAAGTTCCGCCTTAAGAAAAATTGGTGTGTGAAGTGTTTTCTTAACCTCACTACGTGTAATAAAACGACGCGTAAAATATACAAGGATGGATATGAAATTATATCCGTTCAGTTAAACGGAATACCCTACTTCTAGTCATTTTAGTGTAAAGGAAATAGGAAATATCCATGTGGGAGTAAAGGAACAAGAGTGGATATGATGTCTATATCTCACGAGGAAGTAAATTGAGCACGACGCCGTACGCGGAGTGCTAAAACTGCCGAGTGCCATACGGACAATCCACTCGAGTTGAAAAGTATATTTTTCTACGACCAAACTTATGAACTTTATGCTAAACATTTTTTAAAAGTTTGCACGCTGCCGGGCTTGAACTTGAATCCAAAGTTCGCCGTTTTGCGGTTTTGGCCACATGCTCTTGTTAGAAATTATGGTTAAATCAACTTAATAACAATGCTTCATGGGGTTAATTTTCAAGCACATTCAGCAGGTTGCATTATTTTGATGGTACCTAGTTTACAGTAAGTAAATCAAACAAAATATCCATTATTACCTATATGTAGAAAGATTATAGTAATAGTTAAGTATTAGAACAAAAAAAAAATCGAAAATGTTTATAATTGTATCGAGTCGTTTCCATGTGGACAGTGTACGGAAATCATTAACTATTCAAAGGTAATGGAAAATCGATGAAGAAAGTATTAAATAGCCTTTTCAGCCATTGGCGTCTAATACACAAACTATTATCGGAGTTAATAAGGGTTTTAATTCTTTAAAATATCACGAACAACGAACAATATGTGTGAGATTACAGAAAACACATACACCTGCAACTTTGCAGACCAGGAAATATGGCGGACTAGTAGACACAAAATAACTTTCCTAGAACCGAGCGCAAAGTACAACTTTGCGCTTCGAAAAGAAAGCACTTTTCAGAGGAGCTCGGCGAGCGACTAAAGGTCTGTTCCCACAAACAATCACGGACAAATTATCGACAGTTTGACAATTCTCTAACCAATCCAAACACCCAGAAATCCGCGTTCGAGTCTATTGCGCAGAATCCTGATTGTCACGGACTGTCTGTGACTGCTGAGGGAACAAACCCATAGTAACCAAATCGCTCAGAAGATGTATTCCGTTATTAAATTGAATATTTAACAGTGCGTGGGTTAAAAGAGATATTTTAGAAGTAATAATAAATAAATTAGTTATAGTTAACGAAATAAACAAAGTTTGGTTGATTGGATAGATTTTAAACTTAATAAATATTAAGTTACATGAGATGAAAATTATCGAGGCAGGACATTGACCAAAAAATGATCTTATGGAAAACTCGCCATTACCGTTTTGCTACTTCTGGTTAATTGATATGGACTGCCATCTATGTGTTAATAGTTCTAACCTCACATTTTATATACTTAAATATTTTTTTTGGAAAGAAAATGTTTACGGTTAATATTTAGATATAAGTATCTAGAATAGGGAAAAATTCCGTAAGCCAAATTTTAACTTAAATTATACTTAAACCGATACTTACGGGTCAGTGCTGCCTAGCGGGACTCCTTTTATTGTGACGAATGTCTTTACAGGTGATTTTCTCTTAACATTTAGCTTATTTCTATAGGTTTGTTAGATGTGCTAGTATACTCAAGAGTGTCTAACAACGACACACATGTCGCTTCGTTCAACATCTTGCTGGTGTGCCAAACCAAATACTGTATAAGCAAACTTCATACTTTAAATGATCAAATTTGGCTTTAAAATGATTAAATTCACAAAGAACTTCATCCAATGCATAACCCATCACAGTTAAGGTACGAAAACATTATTAACATAAGTTATACAAATATCTATGTAAAACATTATTTTAAATAGGAGCGTTCATATTATGTGTCGTGTAGAAGTGTGTTTCCTTTAGAATGGGCTTTCTCGCTAAATTTTGATTTTGGTTGTAGTGTAAGCGAAAAATAAATAAAAAAAACTGTTGCAAGAAAAACACGGACTTTATCGAATATACGTCATGAAAACGGGAGCTCGACAATGCTGCCAATATTCTATATAATTTTTATATTATAATACCAACAATTAAAAAGTCTGAAAGTAATCCAATAGAAATAATTGTCCAAAACGAACTTATGCGGGAAAATAAAAATAAAATACCGTGCTATTTCCAAAGTATATTTTGTCTTAAAATAAGTTAATAAAGTTCTAAGATCAAAATATAGTATTTAACTAGCATACATTTTTTCACATGTGGCAACACCGAAATTATTGACAGAAGGCTTATCAAATGCAATGACAGTTGAAATAGGCCTAACCTTAGTTATTTGTCGATCTTTGTGTGTTTGTCGGTATTTTTCAAAATTAATTTAAAAAATTTAATTCATATTATATTAAAATATGTCTACAAAAAAAACTAAGCGTTGTAAAGTGCTATTCAAATTCCAGTGTCAGTCTACCAAATAAATTATTTATTGCCTTTTCAAGATGAAAGTAGCAGCTTGTCAGACAAAAACAGTGTTTGAAAGTTTTAGGACTAACCAATCTTTTTTAAACCTAGCTTTATGAGCAAATAAATAAAAAAAAACAGTTATTTTAAATAAAAATACTCAAAATTTTACAACAATTCGGATGTAAACACCGACATAACAAGTGACAAGATCGGTAACGATGCTAACTGTAATAACGATTTCGGTTTACAGATCTCGGGCACTCTGAGAGCGCTCTGTGACGTCATGGATCTGCCCGAGATCTGTCATAGCCATATAGTGAGATATCTCGATATCGATAATCGAACACGCAAATCTCGGGGAGAGCACTCTCAGAGTGCCCGAGATCTGTAAACCGAAATCGCTATAAATTTTTATCAAATTTACGTCATCAAGTCATCGCGCCTATTTTGCGAGTTTAAATTTAGTCGAATTTGTGTACGTTTTCAATAAGCTGCAAAAAATTCATGTTATTGCCTAGCAACAGTATTATTGATGATAAAATCCTATTACTGTCATTAGCACTGGCCCAAATCCATGGCAGTAATTATTGAACTTACTTAAATTTCCCTATTTTTATAAAATCGGTATACAAATTTATACGTTTTTTTTATATGTATTGTGCAAGTCTGTAGGATGTTTCATACCATCACCAAATTTGTAGACGACTTGCAGGCGCAAAGTATGATAAACTTTTCCGGTGATTATAAAACACTTACCAGAAGACACACTGTCGGACGGGTGCATAGTCATTCCAATTGAACATATTTCATTATCTTCGTCAAAAAGGCTGGACATGATGCTGATTGATCGATGTAAACATTAAAGTGAAATTCGGGACGAAACTTTAAGGAATTATTGCATTGTTCATACTTTTTATTAAATGTTTTATTTTTTGTAGGATATTACTTTTATCATGTCAAATTCTAAGATAATATAAAACCCTCTAAAATGTATGAAATAATATATAGGGTATTGCAGTTAAAACTTGCACACCCGTATTCACTAAAGACCATCGAAATATTTAGATCTTACGGTCTCCCAGTTGTTTGCAAAGTGACATTATTTTGATATGCTATAAATATGAATTCTTTGTGTTAATTTGATTTTTTTTTGCAATTACATCGTTTTATCAATAAACAATTTTACCGGGAAGTTGTTGCAACTACAGTTTTAGGGTCTATTAAAAAACACGTACAGTACGTAGTATACAGAAAGAAAGACTCTAAATTCAAGAATTTCTATGGCCTGCTATTTATTTTCTTTATAGGTATTAAGTAACTTTTTTTTTAATTAAAATTAATCAAATAATGACAATGTCATTGTCAAATATTCAAAACGCAAGATAGATAAATGTCACGATTTGAGTGGTTCAAGGTTAACTTGATTGTTATACTAGGCATCATAACGCACAGTTGTGTGTTTTTATTCTTTACGCACTGATGTGTGTATGAATGGATTTACTTATAGAGTGAACTGTACGTAATAGTAGTTTGTGCAATAAGAGTGGATATGATGTCCATATCGCATGAGCACGACGCCGTAGGCGGAGTGCTCAACCTTCCGAGCGCAATACGGACAATCCACTCGATATATTTTTTCTACGACTTAACATCCGAACTTCATGCTAAGAATTTTTTTAAATTATTTAAATTAGGCATCATTAGTTGTCTTTTAAGGTGGCCATGAACTTGTGAGAACGATAATAATAAATAATTGAACAAAAATTCATTTTGATGGCAAACCCATTGACCAAATTACACTGTAACATATTTATCGATTTGGGTAAGTTCTTATATTTATACATACTCAATTTTGAATATATCTATCTTTCTCACATTCGGCTTTTTGCAGAATAACAGACAAAAAACGATATATGTATTAATAAACACGAACAATTTATTTTCTCAACCGTAGGTATTTTGATTTTACTGAATTGCACAGAAGAAAAAAAGGTTTGTAGCGTTTATTTCTGCTTGCGTATAAATTATAACTCCGAAAGTACAACAAAATAGCTGTAGAATTCGTTTTAAGCAGTTAAAAATGGATTTTGTGCATTAATATAAATTTTTACGTTCGCTATGGTCAAATTTTTCAAAATAATCGCCAATTTACAAACTAGCAACACTGTTAACGTGGAAAGAAAAGTGACAATAGTGTAAGTAGAAATAACATAACCTTACAAATTTTAATTAAAAAATTGAATTTTTTTCTAGAAATCTTATAATTTTTATAATAGTTTTATCGGGTTAACTTTATGTTCCACCATTTAAGGAAGAATTACCAGTTAATTTTCTATGTTTGTTGCGTATAATAAAAGTTTTAATATCAATTGGGGTTGGATCCCCGTTCAAAATATATCGGAAAATATCTCCGTGCACAAATATTTATAATAATATATATATTTATATGGAAAAAAATAATGAAGGTTAGTAAGAAAACGTTCATTTGGTAGGTATATAGTACATTTTATGCAAAGCTTGTAGTAATTGTCTAGAAATGAGTGGAAATAAAGATGTTTTTGAAATAAGAAAGTGGGTCTGTGTGCAAATCTTTAGTTCGGTCAGAAAATAACAAATATTTGGTAGAAATATATTTTGGTATTAATTTTGTTATTATAACTTCAATTTTTGCACTATTTCGTGTTCTCTTTAGGAAAATATTGTGTATACATAGACTCTGGGATAAATGTTTTGATTTAAATTTAAAAAGAACAAATTTCATCTCACAGATTTGCATATTGTTAACCTAACTTCTGTTAACTGTCAGAAAACGAATTTACGACATGTAAATTTGGCTTCTCTGTAACTGACTGTGATTGGTCAGTTTCATAACCTAACTAGGATGGATATGAAATTTTGCCGCACAGTTAACTGGAATAGCCTACTTTACTCGCCACTTAGGTGTAAAGGAAACAGCAAATTTCCATGTGGAAGTAGAAAAACTATGTTTACTAATATAGGAGTAGAAAAAGATAAATTACGTCGCGCTTACCTTTTAAAGAAAGCCGTGATGGCAATTGAAGATTATATTATATTTACATAAATTTAAGATACTCCGACCCGGTATAAAACACAAATGTTCCAAAGTAAATTTATACTCAACATAAATTCAACAAGAAATCCCATATGGTTTTATATAGTGCTATTAAATCTAACTGATCTGGGGAATTACCTTTGCAGGCTTACTGAGATTTGCCAGAGATTTTACGGCCGTGTCGCTTTTTATTGGATTAGCTCAAGTTTCCCGACGCTCAGCGAACACATTCTGTTAATTAATTTTCCCATTTACCTGCTCTTACCAGATAATATTAATTTTGGGACAATATAAATATAAGTAGGGGAATATTAATGATACACCGTAAAACTGTAGATTTCATGTGTAAAATGCACTAAAAACAGATTAAACTTAAATATTGCTAAATGTAATGTTATGACATATACCAACAAAAACACCACTTTTGATTTCGACTATAACATAAAAGGTAAGATCCTGGAAAGACCTGCTGTGTTTAAGGATCTAGGAGTTATTTTCGATAGGGAACTATCCTTTGTTCCTCATCACGTCGTGTCCACCGCCTAAAAATCACTTGGTTTAATTCTTAGAACCACTAGAGATTTTTGGTCACTTGATCCTTTAATAACTTTGTATCGTTCTCTTGTTGGATCCAAATTGGAATACTCTTCAATCATTTGGTCTCAGTTTTATAAAATCCACATTGCTAATAGTCCAGGAGGCAGTGATTTTTTTTTGTACTTATTTTCCCAGTCGGTGAATATCAAATAGTCTGCTCGGATGGTGACACAAAACGACAATTTGTGAGTCTGGCTAAAATTTTCGGATTGGTTCACGAGATAAAAAAAAAGTCAAGTCTACTTATTTTCCCAGTCATAAATATTTTACATTAATTAAAATGAGTAATTTTATTAACGGAAATAACAGTCTGGCACATCACAAGTGGAGGAAAGTCTGTCTGGCTGAAAATTTACGGATGCAAAAATTTGACCGAGTTTTGGAATCCGTAACCCTTATTTTCCCATGTTTGAAATTTATCGTATCATTTGGTACGTTCATTAACTATAATCAAAAGTAAGTCTGGCTGATTTACGAAATTGGCAAATGAGTCTGGCGGCATCTTGAAAATCGTGAAAATTACAAAATTTTAGCTCTTTTTTTTCCAGATTTGAAAATTTGTCACATGATAAATAATACTATAATTTCATAGAAAATACACGTCTGGCTGTCATTTACAATCACTAAAGCCCCGCCAGACTCACAAGTCGGATAGTTAAATGAGGAGAGGAAGCAGTAGGTGCGTATTTAGGTAACGACGCTGGCATGCGAGTGACCTGAGAGCAGCTGCCTAGCCCCCTAGATATTTCTCGTGTTTTAGCGAAATGTCTACTCGCTCGTTCTTCCGTCATTAATATTTTTGTTGGAAATTTACTTCTCTACAATATTGCTTCTTAGTCTTGTTCGTTTAATTTATATAATTCCAGAGATAGTCGCGTCTGAATGTAAGAATTATTCGCAATTTTTTATATTTTGACTAGGTATATCTCAAAAACTAAACGAGATACACATTAAGAGAATTCCCTACAAAAAATAACAGCACAATTTTCTCGTATCTCCGATAGTTACAAAGTTATTCGCGAATAAAGTTTTTTGATGACGGACGGACGGACTGACATTTTGCTAAAACCATATTTTTTGGATTTCTGGGGTCTCAAAACGTTGAGAAAAATGTTTTTTAGCCATAGTCGAATTTTGCCCTAAACCAATACTTTTCTTAGCAGAAATTATGAAAAGTAAAAACATGTAGAGATGACAACAATCGCCTGTATAATTGAACAGGCCGAATTTAGCGCGCCTGTCGACCGTTGGACGAGTCTGGCAAGGCTGTCGGGGTGTTTCACATTAGCCAGACTATATTTTGGGCTGTTATTATAATATAAACTATCATCTGACAAATTTTTAAGACTGCGAAAATAAGGGCAATGGTTTCACTAAATTTTTTCCAATTTTCCACCTGCCAGACATATTACCCATTCTCACAGATTAGTCAGACTATTTTTTTTTCTTCATTCACTGTATCTTTCACTAATAGAACTATTTTTATCACTGGAAAAAAAGTGAAGTATATTTGTACTTTCTAACGCATTTTCCGCCTTAACCCATCGGAACCCCCCTACATATATATGAATTTTGCTTAGAATAACAAACCCAATCCATGTTTGCTGACTGGGAAAATAAGTACCGAAAATCGTCACTGCCTCCTGGACTATAATATTGAGAGTGTTCAACGTTTTTTAAAAGCTTTGTGGTATAGATCTAATGGAGTTTATCCCGAAAGAGGTTTCCCTCATGATCAGCTGCTGCCAAGATTCTCGTTTGTTAGATTATGTGATAGACGCATATTTTCTACGCCGTTAATTTTACATAAACTGCTAAATAACAATAGTATTTGTGAAGAGCTGCTGCACAAACTGAACTTTAGAATTTCTTCTTAAATTTCCGAAATCTATACACCATCTACTTACCACCTTCACGAACCAACGTACTTAATTATTCCCCATCAATAGGATGTGTGCATGTTGCAATGAGAATGTCCACGCCTATGATGTATTTAATTGTAGCTTGAGCGCTGTTATCATAAACTTTTTTGTGCAAGCGAGTGTATATTGTAAGACCAAAAAAAAGTATGCCGTAAAATCGGTCCCGTAAGTCTTAAATTATAGGCGAGTTCGGTTATTCCTTGCGGATAAGATGAAAGAGAACACAGATTTAAAACAGCTGATCAGGAGATTACTCCGAGGTTGTCGGTAATTACGGAACGGTTCATATTCATTTGACAAACAGGATAACCTCACTTTTGGCCTTTCATGATAAAAATGGATAATAATATGTTAATGTTTAATTCCAATTGTTGAAATCGGCCATAATTTGATGATGAATTGAATTGAATGAAATTATTAACCCAACACCCAACTTTTTTACGCAATATTTGTCAATCAGCTGGCGTTGCTTTTATCCTCCGTTTCCTCGGTCAAAAACCTCCGATGAAAAAAATGACGCTCCGAATCATCTGCCCCGGTTTAAACGAACGCAGATAAATGTCAGCCGTTAGCTCTGAAACGATTAAACGATCGACATTTTGACAATCCGAGGGATCGGAGACCTCGCCGATGATTAACCGAACTCGCCTTATTACTCGTGAAAGGTACTGAACTGTCAAGCCTGAAATTTTTATTTTTAAGAAAATGAAATATGGTTATCACGACAGTACAAACAGTTTTTTTTTATAATAGAAAAATACTTTAGAAATGGCAAAAGGGTAAATGGTCAGTTGGTTTATTTAACAAGTGATGCCATTCAGCATTTTCAAACGGAATTTCCACCTATAATATGTAGTGGCTTTGTTTAGAGAAATAAGTAGTGTGAATAGAAAGAAAAGCAGTGGGAGACCTAACGCTCGCACTGCACAAAAATTACAAGTGAGGAAGATTGTTAATGAACCTCACTAACTCTTATTCGACTTTTGAGCCAGCAAGTAAATGTATCCTATACTTCGCAATATACACACTTATTATCTAAGCTCCGTACAAGAATTCTTACCAAACGACCAACCGCGGCAAAGGCAATTTCCAGAGTGATTTATGCGTAGTTTGCATAATAACGAAAATGAATAAAAAAACTTAATAAAACATTAGAAAATTTTGTAAACACATTAAATAATAAAAACACGGACTTTTCTTGTGTCTATGGTATATAATATGACGTAAGACACCCCGCAGTTATTCCGGGCCCCCTACCCCTATAATTACGAATAACTAAACCATTTTCGGAAAATTGGTTTTCCCATAATACCCTCACATGCTCTATCGCCTTTTAGTTTATTGATTGATGATGATGAGGTAAATAGCGAATTAATATTCCAAATGTCAAGTTTAGATGAAGTGCTCCATTAGGCCCTCCATTAAGCCGGATCGGGAGCCAAAATGGGGAATAAATTTTCTTTGTCAATATAGATTTCCAACTCTACTAGTTTGATAAATGGATCTTAGTTGAGTTTTAGTTGAATTGATAGGATTTTAATATTAGTGGCATTTTGTAACTTATTTGGATGATGCAAGGTTATTGTCAAAGCGAAAGAACTAAACCATCCTTAGAAAATGGAGCCTGTAGAATTAGCATTATACATCAGCTTTTAGGTATTACAATGTTTTTTACTACTTTTGTTTTTTTTCTAGCACATCTATTTCATAAAGTAAAGAGTAACAGGTATTCTAGTGACAATGACTAAATAATTCTAGTAATATATTTAAAGGTAACTACGGCAACGTAGTTCACAGAGTAAGCAAAGGTCCAGTAACTTAATTATAATGTCACAGAAAGTTTGGAAAAACAGAAATTTTGACAAAGCTCAAATTCGAGTTGTCATCTGTTCCAGATTTGTGAAACTTCGGGAAACCACGACACTGTACACAGACTTTGTGTCTTTGTGGAAATTTGAACGAACATCGTTCTCTCCTTTGAAGAATCACTTCTTGAACTACAATAAATATCAAAATTCGATAAATTACATAGCTCTTAGGCTTCTTTGCCTAACTGATGAGACCTCGAAAGGTCGAAAGCTGTACTGGGATCTTCGCACTGGTAAAGGTGGAGTATCGCCGCGCTGACGAAAAGATCAATGGAAATCGGCAGAATTCGCAAAATGTCAAATTCGACATGCGTTTGCCATCCAAATTCGATCAAAGCAAAGCGAAACATACTCTTGTCCGCTTTGCGAAGACGAATCGAAGCTGCCTGATTAGTAAATTATAAGTAACCGGGCCAATAAAAATCTTTGTACAACCCGACATACTATATGTATGCCAGTGTTTCCTACGAAAATCGTTTTCAGATTCATAATACACATTCCTAAAAAAATCATAAGTTTTGGAGTGGTGAGCGTATAAATTTACCAAAATAAATCAGTATCAAATAGTAACAAGTTTTGTAGTGAAACATTATTATTGGGTTGATCAAAAATTTTTAACCAAAATTAACTAACCAGCAAGTTTAACCGTGACCTAACTGACATTGACAGGCATTATAAGCTTACAATCAAAGGTGCCTGATTAGTTAATTAAAAATTGAGGTAACCGGGCCTCATACTGGCGTGAGAAAATTATTTCTGCCAATGCCATGAATGTCATTAAATTCGTTTTCACAACCTTTTTCATTTTGAAAAACAAGTAATTTGAAAGTTAATAATAATTAATTGGAACATATTTAGAAAATATGTCTTATTATTCAGCAAGAGAAGGAATGCTCATTTTAAATCAAAAATTACGTCAGAAACTGTGACGACGTGCATCCAGCCAGTAATTGTGAGGAATTTATACAAAAATATCATACGTTATCACAAAGTTTTTTGGTGCTAATTCTGTAGGTTCATTTTCTAAGAAACCAACCTTAGACTGTATTAAGATATTGTAGATAACCATGATCAAAACAACTAACTGTGCGTTGCCTAGTAACGTTCAATAGCAACAACCTTTTTCTACTCAATCATGTGACATATTTTATTTCAATTTATTCAACCTATCCTTCGTAAGGAGAATTTTTCATGAATTGGAGATACTTTATGGGAAATTGTCTTAGAAAATTAGTAATCTTTTCTCATATTTTAGAATTGGAGAAGGCATTTAATATATATTTCTTTCGGTATCAATAATCAACCGGAAATATTTCTTCAATACAATATAGGCAGTTAATAAATATTATAATTACTGTGCTGTAAAAAACAACTAAACAAAATATCTTCAACAAGTTTTTAAAAACTTCCGCGCGATTCCCGGAGCGCGCTTCTTCGTTCCGGCTCACCGGAGGAGCGCCGTGTCACCGACTGCAGACCGCCCCGGCACGGAGCCATCGTAGCCCCGGGCGCCCGCAAACGACGTCGCTTACGCGGCGCAATGACGTCACGGCGACGCGAAGGACAAGGACGCCCGCAAAGGAGGTCCGGAATAAATGGGGAAATTATGGAACGGGTATGAAGGGATCTTGCGGTGATTGAATAGATAAAAATATATATAGAATTTTCAATTTTATTTGTATTGTAATGTACCTACAGGGTTTGCTGATTGTTAGTTAATTAAATATGTTATAATAAAGGTCTAAAAGTATGTAGAATGTACTGTCTACAAATCGTAGAACTGACTAGATACAGTGAAGTTACAACGGAGAAGTTACTATGCAAACTAAAATTTGGAAGTGTGCAACATCGAAGTTAGATGTCGCCGCATGCTATATCCTCTCGAAGTTTATGACTTTTACTATTCAAATAGTGCACAGTCTTTCCTTTCTTTGATTAGATCCTAACTAGGCATGGGCAACTCTTTATATTTTCAAGGGTAGGAACATTTATTGATCAAAGAAATGAAATGGCGAATGCATCACGAGCCTTAACTCTTAATAACAATAATTAATACAAAAATTTAGGGGTACTGTTGGATTATAAAGTAAGACTTAGTAAGCATACATCAACTTTAAGTCAGAGAAATGGAAAATACATCCCTGGAAAAGCAAATAATAAATCATAAAAATAATCATATCCGAAGAAAAATGAAAGAACTAGGATTTAAATGGCTAACACTGAATATAGAATAGACTAAATGAGAAAGAAAGACGC
Organism: Polydrusus cervinus; assembly: GCA_935413205.1. Taxonomy (NCBI): domain Eukaryota; kingdom Metazoa; phylum Arthropoda; class Insecta; order Coleoptera; family Curculionidae; genus Polydrusus; species Polydrusus cervinus. The sequence continues at coordinate 55,396,494 of OW284514.1, forward strand.
AAAGCGAGGAATTGAAAAATTTATTTAAAAGATAAAAAAAGCTCGCTATCTGAGCGCTTTTGTTAAAAAGTTATTATTCAAAGAGCCGCAGCAGGATACGAAAGTATGTTGTATAATTTTCTTCGAGTTTGTTATTTTCTGATTCAAAATTTAAATTTAATTACCTTTTAGAGTTAAGGGTGCTGTGGTCTCTGTACTCCGGATGTAATGTTGTAAATAAGGTATGGTTTGCCAGGAGTACCAGAAAAATGTTCTCCTTAAAGGCAAATCAAGATTTGGTTGTTTGTTTGAGCTAAGGTTGTATGTCATATGTTTATTTTTCAGTTAAAAGAAACTGTAGTAGCGTGGAGACTAGAATACCTACTGGGGGTAGACTACTCGACACACGCAGTCGCGAGCTAAAGGCCGCACATTTATAAATTTCAGCTTAAAAATTTGCTTCATATTTATTATTATGCATCACTCAAGAGCCTGGAGTAGCGTGGCGACTAGCATGCCGAGTCGCGGATACCCGCGTTGCCGGGCCTCCCAGTCGCCGCAACTTAGGCAGCGCCGTGTGAGTAGCGCTTTGTACAACCATATATAGTTACGTTTCGGCAGTAGTATATCATCAGGAAAATGACAAAATTTAAAACATTCAATCTAGAATTTAAAAAAAACATTTAACCTGGACCGGTTAGCAACATATATAAGGGTCGTAATTAACGCCCGGTAATTTAATACAATTTGCAGATTAAAAAAATTATATATGCTCGATAAAGAAATCAAACTGTTGTATAAAATAATAAGAAATGCCTGATATTTATTATAAAATGGCAATATAAATATACAATACGTACGCTAAATTCTGTTCGGTATGGTAATGAAATGTGCACTAAAAATATATATAAATGTTCGATAGTTTACGTTCACTATTAAATAAAATTTTTCAATTTATAGTAATATAAAAGCTCGATAAGTCGTAATCTCTATTAAACGTGGCAATACTGTAATTATTCGCTCATGCGTGTTTACCGACCTATAGTACATAACCTCAAAAGCAAGGCGGGTATGCGCTTGTTGTACCTATGTTGTTTATAATCTACAGTGTGGGAAAAGTGTGTTGTGCTTGTTATTAACGCGAACTGTTTTTGAAACCAATAATATGAGTGCCAAAGAGATTCCTCAATACAGCTCATCAGAGGATAGTTCGGATGTTGTACTTATCCCAAAGAAAAGAAGAAAAAAGGTTGATAAACAGTGGAAAATAGAACAGGTATTCAGTAACAAAGGTTTGGCTGAAAAATCAGTAAAAGAAGAAGGTATTTGGAGTTTTTATCATAAAAATGTTGATACAGAGGGTAACGTTAGTGCAATTTATCGTTGCAATAAAGTAAAATATCGAGGTGAGCAATGTGCCTCAGGTGTATATTTATATTATCCCGCAAATAAGGAAGATATAGTTTTATACCGGTCGGAATTGCTTCATACGTGCGAAAATATACCTTCCAAAGCAACCGTTACAATAAACGAACATACTAAAACGGAAATAAATATCCTGTTCGAAAACGATCCAAAAATAAAACCGAAAAAGATTTTAGAAATTTTGGCAAAGAAAAATTTACCAATTCCTAAAAAACAACTGTTAAATAATTACTTGGCTTCTTTAAAAAAGTCCAAATTTGGTCCGAATTCGATAAGTCTTGGGGAGTTAGAGCAATTTTGCATCGACCACTCTTCAGTACCAGAAAATGAAGATGAGGCTTTTATAATAAGTCACCAAATGAATTACGACGATCCCCCTTCCTTTCGATTTTTTATGTCAACCAAAAATTTAATCAGACAATCACAGAATGCTTGCCATGTCCATGCAGATGCCACCTACAAGCTTATATGGCAAGGTTTCCCGCTATTGGTGTTTGGAACAACAGACAAGACCAGATCGTTTCACACTTTTGGAGTGGCAGTTTGTAGCAATGAGCAGACTGAAGATTTCATTTTTTCATTCAAAGCGCTAAGAACTGGTGCAGAGAAAATTTTGAGTGAAACCATTAATCCGTCGATAGTAATATGCGATGCGGCCCACAGTATACAAAATGGTTTCAAAAATGTATTTGGTCCGAACGTTACAATAAAGATGTGTTGGGCTCATATGAAAAAAAACGTAAGGAAAAAAGCTGATCAATTTGTGCGCCCAAAAGAAAACATACCTAAAATCTTGCAAGATATTGATTGTCTTCAGTTAAGTAAAAGTCAAGAGATATTCGATAAAGCGTCCATCATGTTTCTTTCAAAATGGGAGGAGCAAAAAGACTTTTTAAGTTATTTTCAAAGTGAATGGCTAGAATTGAATCGTAACTGGTATGAAGGGGTTGACAAGAAAACCCCAAGTACAAAAAACGTCCTAGAGGCCTTTAACAGAGTCATCAAAGATGAAAATACCCTAAGAGAACGGCTTCCTCTATCTCGATTCTGTGTGATACTAAAGGACTACGTAGCCACTTGGTCTAAGAACTATTCATCAAAATTAAAAGAAGTGCACCTAAAGCCGGTTATTGACCTACATTTGTGGACAAAATCTTATCAGTGGGCTAAAGCAGAGAAAAAAATTGTTTCTAAAGCGACACCGTCGGGCAATGTTTACATCGTTCCCTCAAAAGATATGACTGAGGTGAACCAGGGCGATCTTGAAAAGTGTATGAGTCTTGACTTCCATACTTTTGACGAATATAAGACTGTTATGTTTAGTGTATGGACAGTAACAACTCCTGACGACCAAAATGATTGGATTAATTGTGAGTGCGATTGTCCGACTTATTTTAAAATGCTGATTTGTAAACACATTGTGGGATTAGCCATACGGCTAAAACTAACCACACCACCTCCTGAAGCAAAAGCCATTCCAATTGGAGCGAAAAGACGTCGTGGGCGACCAGCCAAATCCAAAAAACTCTTTTAGTTCAATAGGTAAGTTAATATTTTTCTGATGTATTTTCCCTGTAAATACATATGCCAATTCTTATTTCAGATAATCTCACCGACCTCGGATGAGCCGAATGTACTTTGTGCCTAAAGTATTTATGCCTGCGAATTAGATTTAATTTTTGTTATGTTAGTATAAGTAAATACCAATAAATTAACAATTTTCATTTTAAGGTTTTTTGCGATCATGTTAGTTTTGGAATAGATTTGCTAACAGAAATTATTTTTGAGTTATCGGAGTTTGTCTTTTTATTTCTTATTACACTGAATAAATGTTAATAATTTTGTGTTTACTGGTTTTGTTATTTTCGCTGAAAATAAAAGTACCTACTGTTTATGAGCTTTGAACTTGTTGACGCGTAAGTATCATCAATATTCCATGAAACATTGATTCTACATTTATCGAGCATTAAATTATCTTTTACCAAATATTTATAAATTTAACAAGCATTTGAGTTTGGTACTGAGCTATCCCTAAATTAATCAAGCCTCTATTATTTTTTAACAAATATGTTTTAATTTAGGAAACATTTGAATTTGATACTGAGCATTCGTTACATTTATTGAGCCTATATTATTTTTATCGAATATTTTATAATTTAGGAAGCATAATATGAATTTGGCATGGAGAAATTTTTTTATTTATCAAGTATCTATCATTTTTATCGAATGTTTATTATTTTAAGATGCATGTAAATTTTATATCGGGCATTCATTATATTTATCGAGCGTTTATTATGTTTATCGAATAATTATTATTTTAAGAAGCATGTAAATTTTATATCGGGCATTCATTATATTTATCGAGCGTTTATTATGTTTATCGAATATTTAGTTTCTTGTCATGCATTTGAATAAATTACCTGGAAAATATAATATGCATTGATATTAAAATATCAAACATATAATTTAATCCGCATATATAATACCAGATTAGCAGTAGAGTTTTGCACTTGCATTGTCTTTATTTGTTTTGAGTCACAACGTTTCAACTGGTAAGTATCTTCAGTCATCTTCAGGTGGATACTAATATATGTTACCATATTCAGAAAATAATCGTTCATAGTAGACTCGCTGGGCTAGATAAAAACTGTTTTGCAATGGTACTTACAGTAGGAAATGTTTTGTAGTGATCCCGCCACCATATAATGGGATCTGATTTTCTGTCTACACCTGGCATGTCATAATATGCATTCAGTTCATTACTTATGATTTTTTCTACAGATGTAGTGTGTAATTTTTTCAGTCTTCAGTAGTTAAAAAGTAAAAAGCCAAAAATAAATCAAAAAGTCGCCGGAAATAAAAGTACTAAAACGTGAAATCGTGAGGGGGCTCGGCTCGGGCATTAATTAAAAGTTTTTTTTAAGTTTGTTAAAAATCGTTTTCACAGCAAGTCCAGCCTTAAGACATAAAATCTTAATAGTTTGTGCTCCACGATAAATTAAATATTTTATATAAATATGAAAGTGAGTGTTTGTCCTTAGTTGGGCAAAGTAATGGACAGGGAAAAGAATAAAGGTAAAACTTTATAAAAAAAAACTCTATTCGATTTTTAAAGATAATATTTATAAACTATCAAGTGCGACTTTAAGAAAACAAATAAAAATTTAAATTGAGATACTTTTAAACGATGATAACAGTTATGCTCCCTTAGGACAGTATGAAATTAAAACCGTTTTACATATATTAATTTGAATAATAAAATGCTAATACATTTACGTATGGCTTAATTAAGAATAATAATTTTGTTATTGTCAGTGCTCCTTTTTAAAGAAAATGAATAAGATACCGATTATGATTTTTTAAGAAATTAAATTAGAAACAGTATCTGTTCCCTTTAAATATTATATTATTTAAACCGTTATATCTACTTATGTTTTTTTGGAGATCAAAACTTTAAGGCCTTTTTACATTGTGTGCAATTGCAAGAAAAATGGCCTGGAAGCATGCGCTTCAACGACGTTTGAATCAGCTGATGCACGTTTTCCCATTTAAAACCTGCATCAGCTGTTTAAAACGTCGATAAAGCGCATGCTTTCAGGCATTTTTTTCTTGCAATTGCACTCAATGTAAAGAGGCCTTTTTAGAAATAGTTATGCTACTTTTGAATACTAGGATTTAATTTAAATGACTATGAGTTAGAAAGAATTAATGCTTAATAAAACTAAATTTTGGAACTGTTAGTGTCAACCTTCATGATTGTTTCGAAGAAATAATTTTATACATTTTAACATTATTTTTAAAAGCTGTATTTTAAAGAAGTTTAATATAGGATTTGGATTAAGATTATATCGTTGACAAAATGTACTATATTATGTATGTGCCTTTGTTTAGTTTGTACTATTGGAAACAAGATTGTTAAATTTCAATATTTTCTCAACTTATAATATATTTTTAATCATCATTACAATAGTGTTTTAATGATAGTTAGTACTCTAAGACCGACCCAGTTCCCCTCCTCGGTCTGCAATGTTTCTGCCCTTGCGGGAGAAATAACAAAACAGAGAAATGAGGTTAGGAAAAGGGCAGGGTATTACAGTGTAATAAATAAAACCAAATAATTCTATATTTTATATTGTTATTGGATTTGACTTTTAATTATGTTTGATTTGTTTATTGTTAAAATCTAATTGGAAATAATTAGAGTCCACTCAAATTCGTTTTTTTGTTTTGTGCTCTTCTGTTACTAAACAAGTTACTAAAGTCAGGAGTCTCTCCTAAACTAGTGGAGCAGACTGTGACTATTAAAATTTGGTAGTAAACTTAGTTTTTATAATCTATCCTTTGGGTTTATTATATTCTATTTGCTTATTATAATGCCTTCATTTCAAGATTATTAAATTATGATTAATTTAGGATTAGTCTTTATTCCTTACTCAAATTTATTTTAATTTATTTTACTCTGCTGTTTGTTTTATACTATGTATTGTTATTTTCTGCTATGGCTAATTGTGTTTTAGGTTTAGATGTAGCAATTGGAATGTTATATTGCGTACTGTATTTAGAATGAATAAATATATAAAAATATTTATATACCTAGTTAAATACTGTATATAGGCGGGTATTTACCTATAACCATTCACACCTTATTATACCTACACTTATCTACTTAGTCATCTGATGAAGCTACTTACTAGTTAATAGCGAAACATATTTTTTTATTTTTATACTTATTTAATGTTCCTATATACTTAATGCAAATTTTATAGGTAAAAAAAAGTTCTGTTTTTTTTTCTGTATGGATTTCATTCAAATATTTGCTGATTTAAACAATTAGTTTATATAGTTTTTAAGGATTATACAAAGACCCATCCAAAAACAACAGTCTCATCAGGCTGGTACTCACTGTTGTAAAAACAGTTAATAATAATAAATTAAAATAATAATGTACTTAATAAGTGCCCATAAACATGTCAGTGTCCTTACCAATATTTCATTGCTCGTTGTTTTACAAATTCACTTTCCAGGACCAATAATACAGACAAAGCACACAGACCGAGACACAACCATTTTACACACCATTAAAAAAATCCATTACAAAGTCACATTATGGTCCATTGAAGGACTAAATGCTCCTAAATGCACTTTTAATAATTGATATTTATTAGGTGTACGAAGAACGTGCTATGTTTGCTTATTTTTCACACCACACCTATTTTGAAAAGAACAATAACAACTAAAATATCTATAAATATTTCATTGTTTTATGACTGAAATCTTAAAAACTGATTATAAATAAGAACAATGTATCTATCATCTAACATAAAACTTACCTTTTTCTCGAAACAAAGGGATGTACTTTTCCAGTCTATACTCTTTTAGCCAGTTTTCTACATTATTTTCGAAGGAAACGTTGAGATCTTTAAACAAGGAAACACGATAATTTAAGTAAAACACTAAACTAAAAATAATAAACAAAATCGCTACTAATTTTGCTTTGGCACTGTTCTTCATAATAATTATATCCCTATTTGTTTACATTTTTAATCCCGTCTTATTTTTGCATTTCACGAAAATTAGAAACTTCAAAATCAGCTGGGCCTAAACAAAAAAGATGAGAAGACTAAATACGAATCAATGAAACTATTCCCGTGACATCTATGTCCTAGTAGAATAATTAATAACTTTCAAGCGGTTTTGATTGTCTGAGACGTCATACAATTAGAGATGTGGTAGAATTTAGTAAAATAAAAATTGTCTAAATACAACGGACTTGGGTCAAACTATGACGTCATAAAATTGGAGATGTGTTAAACCGTTATTATATCAAAATTTCCCAAAATATCACAGAGTATGATGGAGGCTACTCGAGTACTCGCCCTCGAATGAAGAGGTAGATAAACTAGCTAACATAGGAGGCAAAATACTAATGGCCAATTGCACCGTTCTTTATAAACAATGTTTAGAGCTAAACCGCGATTAATTTTGGAAAATGTCTTGCACCGTGGTGTAATCGTTGTTTATTTTTGCTAAATAGCTAAATTACCTAAACGGTCAGATTTGGGCGATAAATGTACCAATGCAAATTCCAATAGACAAAAATGAATTTATACTAACGCTCAAAAAACAAATAAAAAATAAGTTTATAAACCTCTGGAACGAGCATTCAAACAATAAAGGTAAATGGTACAAACAAATACAAAATAACTTCCCAACAAAACCATGCATGGTTTAATAAATTTGTATAATATCGATAGAAGACACATTACGACGATTATTAGAATGAGAACCGAACATTGTCTAACAGGACAACACCTACATAAAATAAAAATCAAAGAAACTCCCAGGTGTGAATGTGGACAAATTGAGAGTTTGGATCACATTTTCCTGGAATGCCCCATAAACGAAATTCCAAACATTAACATGTACGAAGAATTCAGAAAATGTAATGTCCCTACACCACTAAATAATATACTTTATTAAATATAATGTAACAGTCAGTGATAGTAAAAAAAAAATAACAATAATAATAATAAGAAAAATTCGTGGTCGTAATATGCAGCAAAGGCAGACAATTACGATCGCCCAAATTGTGCTGGCGAATGGCGCTAACTGCAGCCGACGCCATAAAGAATTGAAGAAAAGAAGAAGAGCACTCGCCCTCTATCGCAGATATCATTAAATACTTTCAAATTTTACAATCACAACAATTCAAAAAAATCGAATTTTCCTGCCATTTTTTGAGTTTTTCAAAATGATTAGACCCGAACCAAAAATAATCTCTGAAAAGGAACAAGAAAATTCCTTTGCAGCGTTTGCGACAATGGAATATTTGCTAGATAAGCTAAAGTTGCTGAATTACGAGGCAGAGTTTTTGAGTGAAATAAATCTAAAACCAATTCATAAGTAAATATTAATTTAATTAAAAGTATAGTTTAAAAATGTAAAACCTAATATTTTATATAATTTGTGTTTTAGGTATTATTTTGTTGTAACCAAAAACAGTGGAGAACAATTTTATTTGTTTACACTATTAGCTGCTTGGCTTATTCGAAAAAGTGGCAAGAATTTTGAACCACCACAAGAATATGATGATCCTAACAGTACCATTGAAAAAATATTAAAGGAAGTAGCAGATATGGTAAGGGTATAGGAACAATTAAATATACTAAATTATGTATTTATATAGTGTTGTGCTATAAAAGGATTTAATTAAAAAAAAACCCAATAGCATTCGGACATCTGACCAATGTCGCGATACAGAGGCGTATTAACACTTGGAAGCGCCCAAAGCCCTGGGATATTTTTGCGCCCCCCTTCTACAGTGGCGGATCCGCCACTGCCCTTCTACTTTTTTTACAGTTTAAATGACCCGCATATTAAAAGGCAAAAGTGCAAAAGATTTTTTTTTTAAATTAACAATAAGTAGGTATACACGAACAAAGTATATCGAGTTTGGATATTACATAAATATAAAAAAATAAAGTTTAAGTATAATATAAAAAAGGAACCTTAAGAAAATATCTTTTTTCTTGATTTATTTGCCGCAAAAACTTGAATTATGAAAGTAAGTCTGATTCTATTAACAGTAAGGCTAAGTCACTTAGTTTGGAATCGACTAACTTGGATCTTAAGTAATTTTTAACCCTTTTGAGAGTCCAAAAAGATCTTGTTTGGTTATCTTAGTCTCAATTGGAGTCTTGTCGCTGGAAAATGTGGCGCCCCTTTCAGATTGTAACCAATACCAGAACTATTGGTTACAATGTTCCTGTGCACAGGCTCACATCCACTGAAAGGGGTCCTACCTATTCATCTATAAGGTTTTTTAACAAACTGCCTGCGCATATTAAGAGTGAAAGGAATTTTAAAAGGTATAAGAGAGCTCTGTTTGTCACTATTGTAAAAATTGAACCCTACAGTATAAATGAATTTCTAGAATATATATTTTAATAGTACCGAGGTGTATGTTTTTAATGTGTATCTAAACAGTGTTGTATATACAAAATTTTAATTATTGTTTTATCTTTATTATATAAGTTTGTTGTGTATAAGAGCTATTGTGTAATATTATTGACGCCAAATCAACCAATTGGTGCTGCATTTTTTGTAGAATGTTATCAATTTTTTTGATTAAAGAACTTTTGATTTGATTTGATTTGGCGCTACAAGCCTAGGCTTGTTCGGCTTGTACTATAATCCGCCTATGTCGCTATAGACAACCCGACGTCGATAAGACTACGTGTGGACCCATTTTTGCAGGAAAATGGAGCATACAAATTTGGGTCTTATTGACATCGGTAACTTACTATTGAAGTGTACCCTTTTTAATCAAATTTTACACTACCTGTAGCAGGTAGCTTATTGAAAGATTTACCTTCATAATAATAATGATAATAATAATATCCTTGCCCATCCATAAATTATATAGAGATGCTGGCATACCTAAATAAAATATCTTTGGGTAGGCCCATTTTCCTTTATTTAAGAACATGCGACGTCTAAACGTGGTTTTAAAATTTCAGAAAAAAATTTAAAAAAAGCTCCACAGTACTCAGACGTTTGTTATTTTTTTTTTTTTACGGTTCGCCGACTACGTAGGCCATCTTGAACCGGTCATCGACCACAAATGTGATCTACCGACTGGGAAGTGTGAAACGGCACCTTCATCGTACGAGATATCCGATCTCATCCGGCCTGTCCGGCGTGAATAGGATGGCTAGGTGTCGATTCATTTTACACTCTCCCCGTGTTCCCAAGCGGTCACCCGCCCAAGTACTAACCGCGCTCGACACCGCTTAACTTCGGTGATCTGCGGGAACCGGTGCTTAATATGTCGACAGGCCCTTGCCCAGACGTTTATTATAAAATTACCACTATACGACGTCTGCTTAGAGAGAGTAAAGTTTTAATTAAGAAAACATAACCAACAATTATGTCATTATAGACACCAAGTCAGTGGTTTATGTTGAAATAAATTATAATAATATACCTTATTTAGTCGATTTGTGTCAGAGACGTAGAAACGGGGGTTACAAGTGCTCCCGCGCCTCAAAAGGGCTCTAAATCAGATAGCGCACCCAGACCCACATTTAAGGCAATATATGCCACATGACTTAAATAATTATTTATTGTATTCTACTACTTATAACTTCTGTAAATTCCTTTTCCGTCAGTGATACGTGTAGGAGCGGTTAAATCCGTAAATAAATAAAATTGTTATTTAACATACTTTTTTTTTTGATGTGATGATGAAGGTGACCCTTTGTAGTCGTGCACCAGGGCAAGGTTTAAACTACGTTACTGGTTTGAATGCTAAGTGTGAGTGAAAAAACCAATATTTGACTGTGTAGTCCCCCGTTACTTTGTAATATTGCATATTATCAAAAACAATATAAATACTTTGTTTTGTTATATCACTTTATTTATCATTATCATTAGTGACTGCAGTTTAGTAGTACTAACTACTATTCAGTTTGATAATGTAGTAGTACTACGAAAGTGCAGTCACTAATCATTTAAATATTGTGATATTATAACAAGGTCAAATATTCATATTTTTTTGTCATTATAATATATTTTTGAAAATAGATCTTTGAGATAAATATATTAATGTTATTTACTAATCTGAGTTTATTTGATACAGGGTGAAAAACTAAACAAAAAATTAGGCTAAAAAGTAGCTGACAAAAGTATTTGCATATTTTTGTATTTTTTTCAGCCCAGTTGTATTTACATTTTTTTAACATAAATAGGAAGACAAAAATCACAAAGTCATGGTCTCAATCATTTAATAAAAAACTAAGGTGACATGTTTCGCTCTCTACGGAGCATCATCAGACCTAAAATTGTATAGAGGTGTGACCCACATTACATTTTAATACTATTTAACAGCCTACCTTCATTAAAACCAATAAATGAAATAACACATTAAAAACAAGACGAGTACCATGTCAAAACAAACAAGTTAATCGTAACTTGTTTGTTTTGACATGGTACTCGTCTTGTTTTTAATGTGTTATTTCATTTATTGGTTTTAATGAAGGTAGGCTGTTAAATAGTATTAAAATGTAATGTGGGTCACACCTCTATACAATTTTAGGTCTGATGATGCTCCGTAGAGAGCGAAACATGTCACCTTAGTTTTTTATTAAATGATTGAGACCATGACTTTGTGATTTTTGTCTTCCTATTTATGTTGTTACTTTGGTCTCTTTGAGAAAATGGACGATTTTTTCGAATTACATTTTTTTATAGGGAATGCAAGTAGATTTTCCTCCTAACAAATTAAAGCAAGGAGTTGGTGAATATGTGGTCAATGTTCTTGATTTCCTAGCCAATGCTACTATCAACAAACTTAAGTTGATGTTACAAAAGTAAGTTTAGTATATAGATACAAGGTGGCCCATGCTCATAGCAGGATTTTATACCTTCTGACGTTTTTAATATTTTTTTGAAAACAGAGTTATAGGGAGGCATTATAGTTCTACAATCTAAAGGTATTTTCAATTATACAGTTACAGGGTGTCCAAAGTAGTCAGGTCTTATTAAACATACTTTTTTTGTAACGGAACACCCTATATGTTATATTATTTTCTAATTCCCCACAAAATTCTACGCTTATTTTGTATAAAATGTAATATATCTAAATTTAATTGGGTTTGAGATATTGACGTTTAAAATATGGCATTTTCAGACTTTAAGAAGCTGTAACATTGCAACGGTTCATTGTGGAGAAAAATGGTTTTTACCTCCCAAGCTTATTTTTTTATTCTCTATCTAAATGTAACAACTTTCGGTTTAACATGTTAAATCATAAAACAAAGAAATTAGTTTTGAAGTAAATTAGTCTTTTGATGATATACTAGCTTACCCTTAAGAGTATTATTTTTCAAATTCAATTTTCATGCAAGTTCCCTATTCTTGACGATTCTCCATAAAAATGTAGCAATTATAAATATTTTAGAGAACATTGGCAACATTGTCATGTTGCCGTTTTCATAACGTAGTATTGATAAAGTCCGTGTTCCTGTTCTAATATTTCTTTTCTTAGTGATTTAAAAATATTAGAGAGAAGAAACAGAGACAATTTTATTTTTTGTTCCTTTATACACTACAATCACATCTCCAAAAAATCGAAATGATTAAAAACAAGTGTATTAGAATATGCATGGGAATGCTACCAAGTACACCAATCGTAGCACTAGAAGCAGAGGCATGTGAACCCCCTCTAACACTCCGTAGAAAATATTTAGCAAACAAATTCATCATTAAGCTGCACTCAAAGGATAGTCCCCTTCTAAAAAAAATCAGTCAACTTACAACACTATGTCTTACCCATAGATACTGGTTTAATAAAAATAACCCCCTATGCGTAGAAGGGTTTATATATGTGTCAGAATTTTCTAGGGAAATGTATTCCAACCAAAAATTACCAAATTTCACAAACCAATACGCACATTTTCTTCATAATGTGGACACAGACACTATAGAAGACTATAGAATTGTACCCGAATCCTCCCGAAATACCACCTTCAAATCAGAAATAAATAAAAGATGGCCAAACCATGAAATAATATATATTTCTATCAAAATTAAACTACCTAAACATTCTTCCAATTTCTCTGCCGAACTAAATGCAATAAAATATGCTTGGAAAATGATAATCAACATTACATAATATTTACGGACTGCCTAAGTGCTCTTCAAAAACTGAGATCAACCTCACCAGCAACAGAAATTAATCACCTGATTGACGACATTTTGAAATTAAATTACGAGATAACAAACCAGACTAAAAACAGCTAAACTAATATGGATAAAAGCACATATTGGGATATATGAAAATGAAATTGTGAACAAACTAGCAAAAGACGCAGCTACTGCTGGACATGTAGATAATCACTACAAAACTCCAAAAACAATTTCTTTAGGACCATCAAAGATAAGATGTACCAAGATTGGCAATCTGAATACCAATTAGCCACTAAAGGATGTTATTTCCGTAACATTAAACCTATGTTATCCAGAAAACCATGGTTTTCAAATCTAACCAATAAAAAAGCTATACAAGTCATAGCGAGACTACGTGCAAACCACATAATCTGCCCTAGCTATAAATTTAAAATAGGACTAAGTCAAAACCCTAATTGTAATACCTGCAATAAAATAGCTGACCCTCAACATATTCTATTTAAATGTTCATTAAACATAAATAATATTCAAGATTTTTTCTTACAGCTAATAAAATGCAAACTTTTGCTTCCTTCTAACCTCGCAAATCTACTGACCGACGTTAAAAATTTCAACATAGTTTATAAGCATTATATTAAATCACAACCTCTCTTTGACGGAGGGTAGGCTAACCATCCCTACACTCGGCCAAGGGGGGATTAATAATTATAAGAATCCTGTGTCACCTCATGTCTACCCTACCCTAAAAACTGGCCTCTTGTTAGTATCTCCTTTCGGGACAGCCAACCGGAAAACCAAAATCCCTACACAGTGTCCCAGTGTTAAGAAAAATAAATTTTGAAAAAAAGAAGAAAAAAAATAACTACGTATAAAAAAAAAAAAAAAAAAACAAAAAAAAATATTTAACATGATAACAATACTCGTTGATAGTCATAAGACATATTAGGTTAAGTTAATTATCAATATTAAATAAATCAAGGCGGAAAAATAAAGATCAAAAATGACAATACTAAATATTTTTAAAAAAATGTCTGGCCTGTGAAGTTTTCCAGTGCCATTGAAAATTATATACACACACACACACACTACAATCAAAATTGATTGACAAAGCTCAGTCGTATTCACTTTCGTACGTAAATCATCTAGAAAGTTTTAAAAATAAAATTTAATTTAAATCACAGCTTTTTTATTTATTACATACTGAGTTAACGCTAAAATTAAATATATCTTACACTCGGTTTCCTTTTCCGACTTGTCCAAGTCTAAACGCAACGCCTGTTCAAATTCTTCGACCGATTTTTGATCCCTTATATTAAGTGCTTTGAATTTGTTGTTTATATTTTTCGAGGCACTGGAGAAATATATCCAAAATTCATAGGCCAACTGCAATATTTTGTTCAGTGGCGGTTGAGTGGGACTGCCTTTTAAAAGGGGTGAATCCAGGTCCCAATCTAGGTCGATAGTAGCTCGCTCTAGGGTTGATAGTTTGTTTTTTAGGTCTTGGTTTGCTTTATTTAGTTTTGCTATGTGATTTCGTGTTGCTATTAGTTCCTCTTCAACATTGACTAAAATAAAATTGTACAGTTATACAGGGTGCTACCAATTCGTGTGCGTGCATAAAGATCTCGAATACTGTAAGAGATGGTTAAATTGAGGCAAAGTATTGTGGGATTTAATAATTTGGTGAAAAAAAATTGTAAATATTCTGAATAATTTAGTAAATATCCGATAAAAATCAATTTTGGTTTTAATTTTTTGCGTCTTAATTATTAATTTGGGAAGAATTATAAAAACACTTTCATAGCCGTTTTTTACATATGAAGACAACAGGGAAAAAACGTGCAATGTCCATTTTAACTAGTTTAGAGAAATTGCGGTTTTAAATTTTGAAACCAAACTAGTTAAAATCGGGTAAAGATATATAGATTTTTTTACAAAATATGAGACCAGAAAATTGTTGTCCTGTATTTTTGGTTTAACATAAGCGAAAAACTTTTTACATTGTAACTAAATTTATTGAAAAAAGAACAAAAATACATAAAGTACAGGGAAAAAACGATACTAGGAATGTTTCTTGTAATATTGAAGCACAAATGGTAGTTAGCTATCTTCTAGTTTGGGTTTTCCTTGTTTTTTAGTTTTGGTGAAAGTCTTGGTCGGGGTCTTGGTCGAGGCTTTGATCAAAGTTTTGGTCGAGGTCTTCGTAGAGGGTTTGGGCGAAGTCTTGATCGAGGTCTTGGTTGAAGCCTTTGACAAAGTTTTAGCCGAAGTCTTAGTCGAGGTTATTGAAGAAGTCTTAGCAGCTGCCTTAAAGGAAGTCTTAACTGATTCTCTTTTAGGCAAATTTTCACAATATTGATGAACAGAGTAGTCGCAAAATTCCATCAGCTCCTCAAGATTTTTGTATTCTTCCAGTGTAATCGGTAATCGCTCTGTAATAATAACAAAAATTCTTTTGTGCTTATGCAAGCCATACACTTACCATGATAAGCTCTCTCTCTGGCCGAAAGCGGTGGCCCTCGAATTTAACGTCGGGGTCCTAGGGTTGGAAGAGTCATGATGGAACTTGTCCAATGTCCAATATATGAGTCACGATGAAATATCATACGAGGATGATTGGCAGAAACCTTTAATTCTCGAATCGGTATGGAGATAAATGGGCACTTTTTGGTGTATTTGAAAGAGAGACAACTATTCCAGTCCCGAACCATGCTGTCATCAACCTCTTCAATTTCAAAAGGAGCTGGTTTGCATCTGGCTGCCCTAAAAACTTCTATCCAGTCCTTTGGATGCTAAGTTTTGGCCTTTCACTCAAACAATTTATTAGAATATTCAAACACGCGTTTCCTGACTTAGCACGTTCCTTCCCTGTTACGCGCTGACTGCACACGTTTTGTCCCAGCACAAAGAAATTTTCAATGCAAATATCTCCTGACACCGAGCGTTTTTAACCGAACCATTTATGCCACGCCAAACTACGGGTATTTATCTACTATTTACCAGTGTTAGTCAAAAATAGCAAAAAAGTGACTTTGCACGTTCTTTCCCTGTTGTCTTCGTATGTATCTGGCATTTCAAATGAAGTTTTAGAAACTTCTAGGCTCTAGAAATTTAAAACATTTTATAGGTTTTGTCGTCAAACAGCACATCATTTTAGTATTTCCCATTATCCTTTCTTTACCATTACGGCCCTGACAAATATTTGTAGGGTTACTTAGATATAAATATTACATTACGGGAAGCTGTGGTGTTTAAGCCATCTAATATTTTAATAAAATTCTAATTAGACGATTAACCATAAAAATACACAAAAAGTAAGATAAAGACAGGAGAGAAGTAATTCAATTTTTTAATAGTGTTTTCAGTTATTATATTTATCTTAAGAGCGAAGACTACCCTAGCAGGATATCATGATTGACTGCATCGGCCTCTCTCGGTCAAAAATGTAAGCTAATCGAAATAATACTTTACGCCAAATCTGGCAACAACGCCGATAACCTTCATAATTTATAATATTTTATTTTAATTTTTAAATTCAGGACAAGCCAGTACGGAGAGATGAGTCATCATCATCCTGGTAAGAAAATGGTCTATGGAGGTATAAAATATGAGGGACCCGACGCAGAGTTATTAAGTTAGGCATTTCATGTTTTGCACATTTTACCAGTATCCTAGGAAGCGTTTCCAAAAATATTTTTGATTATACAGGGTGTCCCAAAAAGTGTGACGTCGTGATATATTTTAAAAAATTACATATTATATAGGTATACTTTCTTGCTACTTTGGACACTTTATTTATTATTATATATTTACCCACATACAAGTATTTTATAGAAATCGGTTCAGTGATATCAGCGAAAAGAAAATAAAAAAATAGATCTGAATAACCAGTTTTAAGAGCCATCAATCATCATCATCACTAAGGTAAGAAAATGGTCTATGGAGGTATAAAATATCTGGGACGAGGCAGAATTATTAATTAAATTACTCGTTTGGTATTTTGCTGACTTTACCAGTATCCTATGAAGCGTTTCGAGAAAATATGTTTCATTATATAGGGTATCCCAAAAAAAGTGTGACGTCATGATGATATCAGCGAAAAAATAAAGAAAAAAAGTGTAGAACCATTGGTTAAAAATAAATAAAATATAAAAATAGTGTCTCATTAAGAAAATTATACAAGGTACTTAATAAATAAGGTGTAACAGTCTCGTAAACAAAGTTTAATTAATATGAATTATACAGGGTGTCCAAAGTTTAGTGTCAATCTTTAAAACACTTTATAATTTTTATTTTCAATTGGAGTCACTGTATATTCTTACGTCATTCCATGCAGATTTAATAATTAATTAAATTAATTAATTTAATATTTTTTCCATTATGACATGTCCAAAATAGTACATTATACGGAAACAAGGTATATTTCTTAATCCCGAAGGCACAGTTTAGTGTACAAGCCACAGACAAGGGCAGCACAGATATACTCTTTAGTCCAGTGGCAAATACTATTTTTGCACTTTGCAATAAAATCATAACATAATTATTATTTACACAGACGTAGTAATGTTCATATTTTATATTTTGAATTGCTGTACGATACAGTGAGGATAGAGAAGTACCTAGCTGTCCCGTCTAAACAAACGGTGATCAGTAGTTTTAAATTAGTTAAAAATATCGCGTTTTCGCGCAATTAGTACAATTGCTTACCACGTATGTAGTGAAAGTGATTTAACAAGCTAAAATCTCCCGAATTTTCCGTAAAACAACAAATTGTGCATTCAAAAACCACATAAAATCTTCTTTAACAATAAATAAAAACGTCAGTGATATCAATATAGAATAAACAAACTGCATTGTTAAAGTGTCTATTGTATTTCGCGCCTACTACGCCAATAAACTAGGCCGGAATTGTGAGTGTGTGTTTCTTGGAATTCCACACATCCAACGAGCTCAACTGGCGTTCCAAGTGAATTCGTACAACCAAACAAACAAGCCCATAAGCAACGCCCACCTATGGACGAACCACCGGGTGCCGAAGGCACCCAAAACCAAACAACCGAACAGATCATGACAGACCAAACCAAAATATATACACTACACCGAGAAGACGACAATATAAGCATCGCTAGTAGCCATGCTAGTGACCAGCAAAACCCCTTACATAAACAAAAACCAATAAAAACTCTGATGGGATACATTATGACACACAGAGGCTACTGCAAACCTTGCCAAGGCTACTTCAGGGATTGTAAGGACAAGAAAACCAGAGACAGGATCAGGACAGAGGTAATAACACACCTAAAATTAGAACACAAAATAAGAAACCGAATACCTATCACACCACCAATCATGCAAGCAAGCAAAAGGGCAACTTTCTTAGGCGCAATAGACAACAACAAAACATTAACCATTGACAAAAACATACCACTTGAGGAAAGGATACGGCTAGAAAATGAAAGAGAAAAAATACTAAAGGGCGAGGGCATTTTCCTACCACCTAGAAACCCAGTAAGAATAAGCACAGGAGGCGGAGAAGAACAACCGTCCAAATATCAGAAAATTCTGCAACCCAGACCGTTAAAAATACAAAACCGATATCAGGCACTCACAGAAGACGAAGACACAGACTTGGATCTTATGGATTTCACGGATACAGAATCGACCGCCCAGTCAGAGATATCAGAGAAAACAAGGCAAACGTTCAAGAAGAAGCAACAAAAACAACAAACAAACAACAAAACTACTACAAATACGCAACAACAACAACAACAACAAAAACCAAAACAGCCAAAAATCAGTAAGCCACCACCAATCATTCTGAAAGGGGTCCCGCAAACAAGAGAGGCCTACCAGGAGCTCACGCAAGACCTAAAAAAGACAACCACGAAGACATACAGCCTAAAGTACACAAAAAACAATACAATAATATACATTGACGACATCAACGATTACAACAAGTATAAAGAGTCACTACAAAAAGAAGAAAATGTAGAGTGGCATACCTACACAGCACAGCAAGAAAAAACACACGCTTTCGTAATCAAAGGACTAGACCACCTACCCAATGAAAATGACATCAAAACAGAACTTCGAGACGAACATGGAATTAGCATCAAAAACATATATATAATGAAGACAAGGTACCGACCATTGTACTTAGTCATTACGGATGCCGCAACAAAACTAGCAACCCTAGAAAAAATCAGATATCTAGATTACGTAAGAGTACAATGGGAGAGACGAAGACAAAGTACAATAACTATACAGTGCAAGAAATGCGAGCAATGGGGGCACGCAACATCAAATTGTTTTAGAAAAACTCAGTGCCTAAACTGTGCCGATTTTCACCAAACAGCACAATGCAACAGCCAGGCAGTAAAATGTATTAATTGCAGCAGAGCACACAAGTCAACATCGCTACAATGCCCCGTATACTTATACAAGACTGAACAAATAACTATTAATAAACAACAAAGACAGAAACCCACGCAACAACAATATAGACCAGCACCACAACCAACATACAACCCATGGACGGGCAGGGCAAATGCCCCAACTTTAGTAGCCAGCAGGGCAAGTACTGGCAGAAACCCAGAACGGGAATATCCGCATCTTCATAGAGCCAGGAACGAGGAACGGGAAGAACGGGACATAGAAAATCAACAGGATCTAAATCTAACCAGGACACGCCCACAAGAAAACGCCCTTGAACATCAAAATTTCAATATCGGACAGGCAGGTAATCTTTTCGCCGCGATGAAAGAATTTAATAGTTTAATTAATATTAATGAATTTATTAGGTTCCTAACAGACTGTTCCAAGGAATTGCGCAAGGCATGCACCGCTGAGGAGCGAGTATCCATAATGATGGGGCTAATGGGCTCCAACCTTAATAATTACAACATCAGCCTTCCGTAATTCCTTGGTAATAGCAAATTGGAACGCAAACGGAGTAGCTGGAAAAATGAACGAATTAAAGCAATTTTTGCTTAGGTACAAAGTTGATATTTTAGCCGTAACAGAAACCAAACTAAATCAACACCACAAAATAAAAGTTAGAAATTATCACGTATACAGGAAAGATAGAATCCAGCGAGGGGGAGGGGTAGCAATCTTCGTTAAAAATACCATTCCACATTCGCTAATTAATCAAACAAATTCAGCAACTGAACATATATCAGTAAAATTAAAAAATGATTTAATAATCACAAGTTGCTACGCCTCACCCGCGCATAACTTACAGGACCAAGATATTCATTCTCTCTTTCAGCAAGGACATAAAGTGTTGGTATTGGGAGACCTCAACGCAAAACATCAAACGTGGAGAGCAACAACCAACACACAACACGGTACAGTACTAAGAGACTACATAGACGCAAACAACGTACAAATACACTTACCGACAAAACCGACATGTTACGTAAGCCTACAAAGACCATCATACTTAGACATTGCGCTAAGCAAAAACGTACAAAACTTAACAGATTTAAAAACATTAGACGAACTGCCATCGGACCACCTACCGACAATAATAAAAATTGACACAAACGTACAGAAAGACGAACCAAGAACGACATGGAGTTACAAAAACGCAGACTGGAACAGATTTAGACAAATCTTAAACGAAAAAACACAAATTACGAACGACATA
Source organism: Polydrusus cervinus (assembly GCA_935413205.1). NCBI lineage: Eukaryota > Metazoa > Arthropoda > Insecta > Coleoptera > Curculionidae > Polydrusus > Polydrusus cervinus. The sequence continues at coordinate 55,417,237 of OW284514.1, forward strand.
CAAACGACAGTACAGCTAGAAAACGAGGTGGACAAACTAACAAAAAACATACAATACGCGACAAGTAAAATAGCGACAAAAATTAAAATAGAACAGCGAGAAAAAAGACTGCCTGACGACATACTGGACCTAATTAGACTTAAAAACAGTACTAGGAAAAGATGGCAGAGACTGAGACGAGCACAAGACGCACTACTAATGAACGAACTACAAAATGAAATACGACAAAGAATTAGACAACACAAAAATAATACATGGACAAACATAATTACAAACGTTTCGACAAGAGACAACTCGCTGTGGACCCTGGTAAGAAAAGCAAAAACAAACAGGGAAGAAATTCCATCTTTTACTCAGGATCCACAGTCAAATGGACAAAAAGCCCAAACACTAGCAGACCAATACGCCACGATGTGTGCGGGGAAGCCCAATACCACACAAGACCAAAACGAAGTTACCAACTACGTCAACAAATTTATTAAAAACAAATATCCAATTCCGCCCCAAGTACTACCCACCCTCTTTACCAACCCACAGGAGCTGTGCAGAGTAATTAAAGAGTTAAAAAACAACAAGGCCCCAGGGGACGATGAAATCACCAATTTAGCGATAAAAAACTTGCCAAGGAGGTCTGTCATTCAATTACACTACATAATAAACACTATTTTTCTCCTGCAACACTTCCCGAGGCAGTGGAAGAGGGCGATTATAGTACCAGTATTGAAAAGCGGAAAGCCGAAAAACGAACCCGGCTCATACAGGCCAATCGCCCTCCTAAGCAGTCTCGGAAAGGTTGCGGAAAAAATAATACATAAAAAACTTAAAATTGGAAAACTGGACCGGAAGATACCGGAGGAACAGTTCGGCTTCAGGGATAACAGAGGTGCAGTACTGCTAATTGCGCACGTTGCGCAAAAAGCAATGGAAAAAATCAATAAAGAGCAAACTACTGTGCTTCTGGCCCTGGACATCCGACGAGCCTTCGATAGCGTCTGGTTCAATGGACTAATATACAAATTACTTACAACACACAACTTCCCATTACACATCGCCACATTAATACACTCATACATTAATGGCAGATCTCTTAAAGTAAGAGTAGGGAATGATTTCTCCGCCCCTGTAAGACTACACGCGGGTCTGCAGCAAGGAACAACGCTGGCTGCACCCCTTTTTAATCTCTACACAGCCGACATCCCGCCATTCCCAAATACTAACCTGGCCATTTTTGTGGACGACGTCCTGCTATATGCAAGCTCATATTACGCAAATGTGGCTAGGCAGCATTTGTCCAATCATTTAAATACCCTATTGCCGTGGTATGAGAAATGGAAGTTGGAAATAAATGAGGATAAATGTGAGTGTTTGGTTTTAACAAGAAAACATAATAATACTCACATTAATCAACATATCCAAATAAATAACAAAGAAATAATACCGACAAACACACTAAAGTACTTAGGAGTGACACTAGACAGGAGACTACATTTTATAGAACACGTAACAAACGTAACAAGAAAATATTACGCAGCAGCTAAAACCCTACAAAGACTAATGAGACATGGATCTTTCCTATCACCAACAAACAAACTGACAATATACACGACAATAATTAGACCAATACTGACATACGCCGCCCCAGTTTGGTGCAGTATGGCAGACTGGCAATACAACAGACTACAAAAACTACAAAACATAGTACTCAGACAAATACTATCAGAAAGAAGACAAACACCACTGAGACACCTACACCAAGCGACGAACATACAATACATAAAAGACTACGTATTCGACGTCTCTCAACATTTTTACGAAACGCAACCACAGAACACATTACTAACAAGGGACCTAACGAGAATAAGACTCCAGGACGACCCCCTTCATAGACCTATTTATTACAGACTTCCAATTTATTTGCAAAATAGGCCAAATTAAATACTAAAATAAGTTACAATGTAACATATTAAAAGAAAGCAAAATATTAACAAGTATAAACACCATATAAGGTCTCAATGATACCAAATCTATAGATAAAATCTAAAACAGAAATGCAAATAAATTGGAAAATACACGAACTGACGGACAAGACAATATCTAACCCCACTTTCTATACCACGGGAATAAGTCCCACCCACTCCCAATCTCGATAATTTCTAACTTTTAGTCAAGTCATAAGACAATAACTTCGCTACGCACGTACCTGAGTAAATAAAGCTGGTTTTTTCGAGCCGTTTTTCCAGTGAAACAAGTGTAAAATTTTACCATAAAAGAAACCATTAAATAACAAATAAATTTAAGCATAAGCAAAATTGAATTCTTTCATGGCGGTAGAAGATTGCTGGAACTGGCCGAATAAAACGTGATTAAAACAGGACCTTTTCTTACCAGGGTTAAGGCAAACCCCAGCAGGGCGTTGCCTCGCTGCTGTGTCCTGGTTAGTGCGACTAACCAGCAGTACTTAGTTTTAGATATTATGTTACGTAATAACAATAATATTAGTTAGTAAGGAAACCTGACATGTAAAATATTATTAAGACAATAAAGAATATTTTAAAAGTAAAGTAAGTCAAAATTTTGGGAAAATAAATTTTTAAATATTCGAGGGGATAAAACTGTTATTACAACTCCTGTGGAGGGGTTAAAAATTATTTAAGCCCAGCGCAGCGATTAGAAGATTTAATTGACAAAAAATCGTGTTTTTTCTGTAACCCATAAAATTACACTTTAGTCCTCAAAATAGGAACTAAATAAGATACTTTAGCAACAAGTTTTAAGGATCAAATACGCGACTAGCGCGAGGGCGTCCGCGAAGCGTCTGCCGCGCAAACGACGCTGCACATACTTTCTTATAGGACTGTACATACCTGCGCAGCAAACGAGAGACAGCAGAGCGGGACGTCCGCGTCCAATAGATGATTCGCGGCGTGCTCCATTTTTCACGCAACCAAACGGCGAGATGGCATATTTACTGGAAGTAGTTGGCAGAAGGCCGATTTGTTACTGCTTACAACTGGTGAAAATAATGCGTCGTGGTCGCGCAAGTCTGCGGAGGCAGCGGGATTTCGAGTTGAGCGGCAGCTGCTTAGCAGACACTCTCGCGCTGGTCGCGTAGGTGTGGTTGATCCTTTAAGATTATAGGCCAAGTAAAAGCCATAATATTTCGTTTCTGCCTACCCAAATTTAGAAAAAAATGCTTAGCGAAAGCATTCTCGTTAATAATGAATTGATTCAAAATTTACAATTAGTGATAATAAATTAATCCAACTATCAAAAAATACCTATCAATTAAAATGTCATGTATTATAAGATCGATGCCGCAATATCCAAAATGAAGTTACTGAATCTGGGAAGCTAATCGAAGTCAAAGTGAGAGTATAATAAAAAATTCGAATATTTTAAATTTGAATATAATTATACACTATGTCTCCGTAAGTTGGAACCACATGGAAAACTTTGTTATTATTAATTTTACGAAAAAAGATATTCTTCATAAAAAAGTTCTGCATGGTCTAAAACCAAAAATGCAACTATTATATATTAAATTCTTCTAGGCGTATACGAGGTTTGTCAAAAAATATAAATTTTGCCCAACCTTTATTTCTGACAATATCGAAAATTGTTATTAAAAAAAGTTTATCAGAACTAAAAACCACGTTTAAGTATGTAATTACACCCATTTACAATAAACAAATTATTTTTTATTTTTTGAAACGTATGTGTGTTACAATAACAAGGCAAATTTAAAATGATTAAAAAAAAACTATTTTTTCATCGTAAATGGGTGTAATTACATATTTAAACGTGGTTTTTAGTTCTGATCAACTTTTTTTAATAACAATTTTCGATATTGTCAGAAATAAAGGTACTTTGCTCTTGGGCAAAATTCATATTTTTTGAGAAACCTCGTATAATACGTCTAGAAGAATTTAGTATCTGCTAGTTGGATTTTAGGTTTTAGACCATGCAGAAGTTTTTATGAGGAATAACTTTTTTTCGTAAAATTAATAATAAAAAAGTTTTCCATATGGTTCCAACTTCCAACTTACGGAGACATACTGTATATAGTGGTTTCAGTAATTATTTGCATATAACAAAAAATCAATAAGTCGATTCTTATTCTAATTTAAAATATTCAACTTTTTCTTTCAAAACTTGTATTTAGACTATTACTTTATAAACAACCGAGTAAGTAAGTAAACAACTTTGTTCAATATAATTTTTGCTAAAAATAATAAATATTGTTACTTTTCTGTCGAAGCATTTTCCTGTTTTCCTAATTTATTAACACCCTATACTTATAGGTATATCTGATCTAAAATATATAATATTAATACGGCCAACTGATTTTCTCAACAAGTAGAAATTTTTTGTTAAGAATGACTTTTGGTCCTAAAATCAACAATAAAGATTTTTTTCTATTGTCCACTCCTCGAACACACTCAACTGTATATTATAGTATCTACTCAAACTTTTGACATTTTTTTCTAGCAAACATTCTATCCCCTATTCTCTCTCACTCTTTTGTTTTTTAACAAATATAGCCCTAGCCTATATGTATTATAAGCAACCTAACTACTTATAGTATTCACAATTTATTTTAAAATTCCTCCCTTATGATGAAAACATGTTATACTTACAACTTTTTACGAAGCTGTCGCCTACTTTTCCGCCTTTTAGATAAGTTTAGACCTTTCGCCATTATTTTATTGTTTGTAACAGAAACAGATAAATAAACAAATTAACCAAACACAAAGAGTAAAAAAGTCAATAGGTCCACAGTAAGCACTTACTCACTTACACTACCACAAAAGATGCACAATCAGTTCATAATAATTGTCAACAATATCATATTATAATCTGTACGGCACGAACAATCCGGTACATCCCATTAAAACTACGAAATGATATATAAAACAAAACAAGAAAAATGACGTCAATACATATCCTTGTGAATACCCGTCGCCGTGTCACAAAGAACCGGGCTGGTGCTTTTAGCAATTTCCCACGTTGCCAAATGGTTACCAAATGGAAAGGGCGGTAATATAAATATGACCAGTTGAATTTTCATTTTATTTTGAAATATGATGGAATATTTGTACAATGGCACGTACAAGAGTAGGAAATATTCATACAAATTCTAGGTATTTGCTCAGTTTTTAATTTGTTTGCCTATAAAACGGTTTAAATTGACATTTAAATAAAATAATTACGATAATTAACACACGGTTTTGAATCTCGTAATGTGAAGCAAACTCCATGAAGAAATATACGATTTTACAACTTTTAGCCCAAAAGAAAATTACAAATAATTTAACGTAATTCTTACAAATGAAATAATCTATCTGCCATAAGTTTTACACGGGAAATTGTTTAGCTGATAGAATGGCGAAGGTAAATTAATTATTTGTGTAGTCTTCGGTCTTAATTTCTATCGTTTTTTGCATTGGATCTCGAAATATTGTAAAACACAAAAAAAGTGACTGCTCCTAAGCGAAAAAAAATATACATACACTTAGCAGTAACGTGAAAATGAAAAAGAAATTTTAACGTCAGGGGCCGCGAAACTTTAAATAGTATTAATATTAGTTTGTTTTCCTGACCGTTTTAATAGATTAAAATGTTTGTTTTTCTTGGGTTTTCGGTCACTCTTGAATAAAAGATTTTTCTTTATAAGAATAAGTGTATGTTTAGCTTATATTTTATACTTGATTATAGTTTTCTATATATTTTTTTATTTTTTGTATACAATAGTTTCTTTTCTCTTTTGATTGTTTAGACAAATATTTTTTTATAGTTCTGATGATGGTTTCCTAATAAAACCGAAACGTTAACCCCTTATAAAGAAAAATCTTTTATTCAAGAGTGACCGAAAACCCAAGAAAAACAAACATTTAAATAGTATGGTTTTATGAAGGGTCGCTCAACCGTCTCAAATCTATTTTGTCTTACTCAGGATCTTGCGGAATCTCTTGATGCAGGTGAACAAACTGACGTCATGTACACTGATTGCTCCAAAGCATTCGATCGGCTCGATCATGGTATTCTTCTCGATAAATTGGCTACGTTTGGTCTATCACAAAGACTTATTGCATTTTTGAGTCATATTTGACTAACCGCGTACAATATGTTCAATGCCATGGTCATAATTCCAGAGAGTTTGCTGCCACCTCAGGTGTCCCCCAGGGGTCACATCTGGGACCCCTACTTTTCATTATATTTCTTAACGATCTTTTTTTTTTATTCTAGACGTCGATGATTTTTCCCATCTTCTCTAAAATTTTTGAAAAATGTTTGGCTTCTCGAATGGCGCATTTCCTTGAGAGTGCCGGGTTGTTTTCGGACCAACAGTTTGGCTTTCGCCGAGAGCGTGGAACCTCATTGGGGGTCCTCGATCTTGTTAACATCATTCAGGATGCATTTGAGAACCGTGAGTTTGTATCTAGCAGTTTTTGCGACCTGAGCAAAGCGTTCGACTGCGTGTCGCACGAGTTGCTCCTGAAGAAGCTCGGGCGCTATAATTTTGACAATGACTCGCTGGAGTTGCTTAGGAGTTACCTTTCTGGTCGCAGCCAGACTGTTCGAGTGGGTGGTGTGGAGTCGACCAGTAGAGGGGTGACAATGGGGGTTCCCCAGGGTTCGGTCTTGGGTACCCTCTTGTTTCTTATTTATATCAAAGACCTTCCTGATCTTGACCTTGAATCACACTACACCATCTTCGCAGACGATACAACAATCTCGTGCAGTGCAGACAGTCTTGATGAAGCCGTGGCGCACTCTCAGGCGGCCCTCCTGAGGGCGGAGGCTTGGTTTACTTCCAATAAACTGTATCTTAATGCCGAGAAGACTCAATCTCTCATCTTCTCGCTTCGTGACATACCGCTGGCGGCCGAGAGTTCTCCTGTCAAATTCCTGGGTGTGTATCTGGACCCTGGTCTCAGATGGGACGCACACACTGATGCAGTTTGCACTAAACTAGCGTCCCACATATACTTGCTTAGGGGGCTGGGGCTGTGTGTCTCCAACGATCCTTAGGCAGGCCTACTTTCCCTTGGTTCACTCTGTCCTGAGTTACGCCATCGTTGCCTGGGGTCATAGTGTGGGGGCGGGTAGAGTCTTTGGACTCCAAAGACGAGCGCTGCGTGTAGTTGCCGGCCTATCATATAGAGAGGACTGCAGGCGTGCCTTCACAGGCCTGAAAATATTGACACTTCCTTCAGTATTCATACTGGAGAACCTGATTTTTATTAAACGACATATTAATGAATATCCCAGACATAGTGAGGTTCACTCCTATAATACAAGAGGTAATCTTAATCTGATTCCAGCTTATAAACGTCTAGAAAGGTGTCGAGATGGCCCTAGCTGTCTTGCAATTCAAATGTATAACAAACTTCCTAACTCTATTAAAGATTTGCCTCTCCATCTTTTTAGCTCACGGATAAAGCAATTCCTCACCAGTCAGGCTTTCTACAGCCTGGATGAATTTTTGCAATATATATTTTAAATTCTATTGTGAAATATGTACTTGTTTGTAGTAATGTGTATATCTTGTACAACTAAGTTTCGTTTCCTGTCTTTTTTTTAAACACATTTTATATATATGTTAAGTATTGACTGTATAATAACTGTTGTCCTTCCGTTTTATTTTTAAACATTCTTAATTGTAATCAATACTAGGTACCTGACATGTGCAAATACAATTGTATATTAGCATCAATAAACAATAAATAAATAAATTTAATTTACGCCGACGATGTCAAGTTATATCTTAGAATTAGAGACGAGAGAGACTGCATGAAATTACAAAATAACTTTGAGAAAATGAATAGGTGGTGTACGTAGAAAAAATAAATTGCTGCTGAATGTGTCTAAGTTCAGTATTGTTACCTTTACTAAAAAGGTGCATCCCATTGTATATAGTCTGTGTGTGACCTTGGTGTTGTGCTGGACTCAAAGCTCTCTTTCCGTGAACATTATTCTAAATTTGTTGGAGAAAGCTTAAAATTGTTGGGCTTTATTATAAGAAACGCTGGAGATTTTACGATTTGGGACACACTTAGATTGTTATTTAATAGCTTTGTTAGGTCACGCCTTGAGTACTCCTCGGTTATTTGGTGTCCTTTCTATCAGACCCACATCAATAATCTGAAAAAGATTCAAAGACGCTTTTTAAAGTACACCAGTTTTAAGCTAGATGGAATCTATCCTGAAATAGGATTCCCGCACGATCGTCTCTTAACAAGATTTTCAATGGAAAGCCTTGAAACACGGCGAACAAAAACTCAAATTATCTTTCTGCATAACGTACTTTTCGGGAAAATTGATGCTGGGAACATTTTACAATCCCTGCACTTTCAGGTGCCAAGGCCAACCTCGCGTAATTGCTCTACCAACTCCAAGGACAAATACTTAAGTTTTTCTATTACCTACATCAAATATGTGAAAAATGCAACAAAATTCAAAACCAGCTAGATATACATGCCTGCACTGTGGCCTCCATTAAACGCATAATTCTATAATTATTTACATATTTTATATATTTATATATAATTATACAATTTTATTATTATTTTTACTATATCTAGGTTTCTTCTTTTTGATAATGCTTTATGTTATGTTAAACCTTTTTTTATTTCCCATTCGATAATTGGAACCTTCTGTAGAATGTGGTAATATTAAATAAATAAATAAATAACAGTAAGAAAAGTATCTTAGTATTAGAAAACGTAAGTATCTAAAATAAAAAACCTAGTAAAACCGCATAGGTAACACAAAATTAAAACATTTTCCTAGCTTATAATTACTGGATCTAATAACATATTAATTTAATACATAAATATCAGTACTCAACACACATCTTTCTTTTTTAGCTGGGCTTTCGGATATCTCCGAAAGTTTTCCAAATATTTACAATTTGCTTTCACCAAGTGTTCCAAAATATACAACCTTGCCCCAATTTAACCATCGCATCTTTTACCGTTTTCGAAATTCCCATGTACAGAATAGTAGATTCTGTAACGAGGTTGGAATGAAAATTTGATCCGAGGGGAAGATTCCGAACGCGAGCGTAGCGAGCGTGAGGAACCACGAGTATCGAATTTTCATTCTACCCGAGTAGCAGACTATATTTTCTCCACGACCAAAAATACTATTTGCAATATTTGTAATTTCAGGTGGAGTATTATCCAGTTCCATATCTGATTCACCCGATTTTTCACTCATATTTTGACTTGCACTAAAATTTGTCTGCTGACATTGACAGTTTCGAAATTCATGGCAACCTATGTCGTTTAGATCAATTACAGAATATTCATTCCGTATCTTGTTATGGAATGAAAATACACGCAAAACGCATAAGAAGCAAGTGTTTCAGAATAAATATTCCAACTCAAGAGCGAGAATTTTTACATTCTATTATCAAAAATGATTTTGGAATTATTGCATTCAGTAATGGTCGTGGAGAAACAAATTTATAACACCCTGTATTTACTTTTTCGAATTTTAACAGCCATATTCACTAAAGGCCATTTGGCCACATTGGCCAATGAAACGCCGTATATAATAAGCCCAGCCCCCTAAAATTATTTTAACATTTGTCAGTCTAATTTTGAAGTTAGAGGGGTATTTTTAATTTTTTTTGGTAACAGAATGTTTATTTGTTTACGATAAAGCCGGTGAATTCACCAAAATTATTATACTTGTGTGATTTGCAGTGAAAATAGGAAAAATAATATTATCTATATTTTTGCAACAATTTAGCTTTAAGGTTTTCAAGGGGATCTGCAGAATATAGAATCATTTTAGCAGAACGTTACTGTATATCAGCATTAAAAACCATTTAAAAATAACTAAAATAAAACATCGTTAAAATATAAAAATTAATAATAGTAAGTGTTTTTTTTTTGTAACTTGCAATAATTGATTTCTTTATAATTCTTTTAGGGAATGGATTTAGAACTGCCTGAATGGTTGGATATTATAACCAATCACTGCTCAGGGCATATTGAGGCCCTCCGATTCCTTCTTGTTAATTTATGTCTTACTAAGGACAACAGATAGTAGAATCTTGCTACCGACATTCTAGTGTAGCGAGAGAATCTTTCAGGATCTTGCCTTAGTTCAATAAAAACTGTTTTAACGTGCCTCATATTTTGCCGCTTTTAATTGATAGGATGAACCCACCATTGCCTGTTCCTCCATCTTCGATTGCGTCTAAACTTTAATCTCAACAAAATCGGAAAAAGCAGCTTTAAGATATTAACAAAAAAAATTTTTTTTAAACTTTGACACACTGTATCTTGAAAACCAGACTTTTCAGGACACAAATCTATATGAACGTTCCTACTGGATTTTGGTTCAGGAATGCGCCCTTGAAATTACGGCCTATCATTAAGTATACACATACCTAAGATATTGCATTGTAATTCCTGTTGAACATGACTAAAATTATCCATGTATTTGATGTCAGCCTTTTCAACGTATCTCAACTGTTCGGCAAAATTTGCGAGAGCTTTAGCAGGGTTTTGTGCTTCTAGTAAGGTAGTTTTCCAAGTTTCAACATGCGGCGGTAATATGTTGCATAGGCTCACCAACTTCTTTTGGATGTCTTTTTCTAGATCTTCCATAATATTATCCTAAAATAAGAATCATAGTACCAAATAGCATAACAGAAATAAATAAAAAGAAGTTAGTCAAAAAGAAAATATCTTTAGCGGAAAAACCATTAACTACAAAAGCGAAGAATGAAACCAAAAAAAAAAAAGAAAAATAGAAGAAGACAGCGATTCAGATGTGGATATAGAATTAGACGATGATTCTGATATTTTTTTTTTTATGATAAAACACCTGCACTGTAGGAAAAATCCTTTAAGGCGCTCTGGGAGCGGTGCGTGTGCGAAAAAAGCGATTAACGTTGGTCTTGAAACGTTGAAGATTGTATTCATTGGGAAACACGACCTCAGGAAGATCATTCCACAAAGATGACGTTCTCCAGATGAAAGAATTCTTGAACAATGAAGTTCGAGGAGTACTAAGCTGAACAACATATGGATGAGCGGCAGTGGTTCGCCGTGTATTTCTGTTTTGCATTGCTCTAGGTGGAATCAAGTGGGCAATGTCAGTCGAACACCTGCCATGGAAATATCTGTAAAAGAGAGCCAAATCACCAACCTGTCTTCGATGCTCCAGGCTATCGAGGGTCTTGGTCAGCTCGGGGTCGCCGATCAGACGAACGGCTCTCCTTTGAATGGAATCCAGTAGCCGAAGGGTGTGCTTGGGTGCAGAGCTCCAGACATGAGAGCAATATTCTAATGATGGTCGAATCTGGGCTTTGTAGAGTGTCAAAAGTTGATGAGGTGTGTACAACCTTTTGGTGCGGAAAAGTACACCAAGTTTCTGTGTAGCTGCCTTGGCAATTGCGGCAACGTGATCATGCCAAGACATATTACCTCCCAGATTGACCCCCAGCAAATTAATAGACGGTGCCAGGGGAATTGCGTGTCCTGCCATGACTATATCCGGTTCTGCAATGTTAACCTTTTTGGAGAAGACTGCTGCCTGGGTTTTCTTAGCATTAAATTCGACTTGGTTACTGTCACCCCAAGCCAAAATTTCTTCTAGGTCATTGTTGAGGCGCAATACTTCATGCTGCCTGCGAAGATGTGCGTCGGCAGCGGATGTTTGGGGAGCCAAGGTAAAAGATGAGACAAGTGTGCTGTCATCAGCAAAGCTATAAATTGGATTTTGGGGTTTTACTAGAAGGTCGTTAATATACAGTAAAAAGAGGGTAGGCGACAATATGGACCCTTGAGGAACACCGGCATGGATGGTGAAGGTGTCTGAGAGAAACCCGTCAATCGCCACTTGCAGAGAACGGTTCTTAAGGAAGCTGGTTAACCATAAACAAAATCCATTAGGCATACCGTAGGATCGCAATTTACTTAGAAGCCCATCGTGCCAAACACGATCAAAAGCCCTAGAGATGTCCAGTGCAACAGCCCGGGATTCTCCATGATGTTTGATGGTGTTGCTCCAAAGATGGGTGACATATGCCAGAAGGTCACCTGTTGATCTGGACTTACGAAAACCGTATTGATGGTCGCTGATAATGTTAAGCCCTTCCAGATACTTTAGGAGTTGTTGGTTAATAGCTTTCTCCATTACTTTTAAAATTACTGAAAGCAATGCGACGGGTCGGTAGTTGCTTGGCAGGGTCTTTTTACCTTTCTTTGGAATAGGCTGGACACGCGCCGACTTCCAGCAGGATGGAAATATTCCTTTTTTGTAGGATAAGTTGAAAAGTCTACAAAATACTGGTGTAAGTTCATCAGCGCATGTCTTGAGAACAATGATAGGAATTTCGTCTGGACCAGAAGCTTTATTGACGTCGAGTCCTTTAAGAATCCGTTTAACAAGACGCTGACGGAACACGATATCAGACATTTGCGATTGAACTGAGGGAATGTTGGGTGGTGATTTTCCCTGAAAGTCTACAGTGGAATGCGAGGAAAACAGTTCAGCAAGTAGGTTTGCTTTATCCCCAGCTGTGGTTGCTATTGTGCCGTCGGAACGTGTTAGAGGTGGAATAGTTGACTTTGTAAAGTTTTGGCTGACGGCCTTAGCGACTGACCAAAAGGACCTTGATCCGTTAGGACTGGCAAGAAGTTTGTTTTTGATTCTCTCCTTATGGACTGCAGTTTTGGAAATGATGATGAAGATGCAGAGTGTATGTTTTGCTTGGGACTATACTCCGATGACACAAGAGGGGAGAAATGGATAAGATGTGCCCAATGCTATAACTGGGGACATAAAGATTGTGCAAATGCTGACCAGAAAAAAAAATTTCTTTGCGACTTCTGCTTATCAGAATGAGGTCGCCTAATATCGTTTTCATTATGGGTGCCCAAATACCGCATATGCGATATTAGGCTACCATGTTAGTTTTAGTAAAAAATGTTTAAAATTCTTGTTTTTTTATTAATATAAGAGACTATTTGAAAAATACATTTCTCGTAGTTATTTATTGCTTTAGTAATAAACAATATAACCTATAACCTAATTTGGTAGCGTTAGCCTAGTTTTTCATGTTAGATATAAGCTTCAGAAAAAAAGTGTGCGATATTAGGGCCCTTTCATCTACAACAAATCTCAAAGTCAGTTTATTCCTGAATGGGTTTATGTAAGAAAGGAATCATAGTATTGAAATTACAAAAGGAATTCAATTATATTTTTGGAATTGTAATTACTTTTAGTAATTAAATTCTTTCATTATAAAGTAATTTAATAGAAGCAATGGATAGCTGTAATTAATTTCCTTTCTACTCCTATACAGGGAGGCGCAGCGAAAACGAAACAAAGACATTTACTGGCAGCTCAGTTCTTTTTTGGAAAAACGCTCAGACCCGTCGATTTTGTTTGCAAGGGGGGCACAAAATTGGCAAAAAATCACGTTAACACGTGCAGCCCCCTGGGCGGGGGTGGCACCACCCCTAAAATCTTAAATGGAAAGGGGGGTCGAGTGATACCTTATTTTAAAGGTCTTTCAATTCCCTTTACTACTGAACTGCAGTGGCGACTTATGATAGTCGATACAGGTGTTGCCAAAATATCAAGTCAAAAATCTTTGATGAGAGTACAGGGTGTTACAAATTCAATACATTGACATTGCTATCTCAGTAACTATAAGAGATATAAATTTGGTTGAATGGAGGCAAAGTTGCACATTTTAATGATGAATTATTTGTTAAAAAAAAATCCGATCACTTCCGGAGCATCCGACAAAAACACAAGAAAAAATAAATTAGTGTTTTTATTGTCTTTACGACAAAATATTGATTTTTTGGACAAACCAAGAGCACTTACTTAATACAATTTTTTATGCTCTTCAAAAAAATTTTTCAGATACGACGTTCGTTTTTTAGATACCTATATCAACTCAATTTTTTCAAATTCAAACCTGAATTTTTTTAAAATTTTTGAGTAGCTTTTGACCTCTTAAAATTAATATCTTGTAAAATACTTAAGAAAGTGCCCTTGGTTTTAAAAAATAAGTACTTTTGTCATAAAAAAATAAAAACAAGTTTTTCGTATATTTTTTCGGATATCTCTGGAAACAATCAAAATTTGATTAAATTTCTTTTTAACAAATTGTTCAGCATTAAAATATGCAACTTTGCCTCCATTTACCAAACTCTCTATCTATTGTAGTTACCGAGATAGCAATGCTAGTGCATCGAATTTGTACAACCCTGTATATAAAAAAAATCGAAAAACTTACCGACTAATTAAATATATGGAGCATTTGCAATAGTTATAACAAAAAATGTTCACAAAACACTCAAATTATCCTATAAGAAAACTCTATAGGTACGTCTTTTTGTTATTTGAAAATGATTTAATCACTTTTGTTCTTGAAGTCATCAATATTGTTTACAAAATGTTTTTCGGCAGGCTACATACCTAAAGCGCTAAGTCTTTCCTCTTTTATTTTATTCATTTTAAAATTGATAAACCGGAATCAGGAATATTATTATAATCCACCGACGGACTGACCTAAACCTAAGCTACAAGAATAATTTATGTTAAACAGTAAAAACTGTTTAAATAAAACTATTTTCAAATTAATATCTCGACAGGGCAAACCGTATTCAAAACAACTGCCATCTAGTATCAAGTAGTGGTAACAAAGACGAAGGTCTGATCCGATTGGAACGAAAAAATAAAGCACGTGTAAATCCTCCAATCCCGGACGGTCTGAGGATCTAGCCCGCCACAACATTTCTGAATTCCTTATGCGTCAGTAAGAGAGGGCGATATATCATTATCTCTTTCGTAAGCGATGAACCTTCGATGAACAGCATGGCCATACATAGAAATCCCCGGCGTTGGGTAGCGCGAAGGAATTTTCGCGGCGTCGGGGAGATTTTGCACCGTTAGGCGTTATCAGATATTAAATGAACGCAACGTCTTGAATTTTAAATTATTTACAATTACAAAAAGAATAAAGCGTAAAGATGCAAAGCAATGATTATGAGTGTGAGTAAAAAAATAACTTGGTGTACAGGTAGGTAGGGCCATGACACTGTGGCCCTACTGTGCGAGTCGCCACTGCTAAACTGAAGTACGTGAATTTTACATCTTATAAAAGGAGTTAAAAAACCTTTAAAATAAGGTATCACTCAAACCCCATTTCCATTTAAGATTTTAGAGGTCGCCCAGGAGACTGCACGTGTTAACGTAATTTTTTGCCAATTATGTGTCTCCCTCGAAAACAAAATCGACGGGTCTGAGCGTTTTTCCAAAAACTAACTGAGCTGCGAGTAAATGTCTCTGTTTCGTTTTCGATGCGCCACCCTGTATTTGTATTGTTTTTTCTACTCCTAGATTAGTAAACATTGTTTTTTTTACTCCTATATTAGTAAACATTGTTTTACGTACAGTTCACTCTATAAGTAAATCCATTCTTACGCACAATTGTGTATAAAGAATAAAAACGCACAACTGCCTTGAACCACTCAAATCGTGACATTTATTTATCTTGCGTTTTGAATATTTGACAGTGACATTGACATTATTTGAGATTTGAAGTTAAAATCGATACTTTATAAATTATAAACCGATCTTTTATTGATTAGTAAGAGTTGTACAAAAGTATAGTACGTATTGAGTGTTGTAAAGCAATTGCGCACTCATGTAGTTACCGCACTCGCCGCTACGCGGATCGTTCGCACTTTTTACATTCGTGCGTAATATGCTTTTTACCACACTTAATACGTATACTATAACGTACAGTTCACTTTATAAGTAAATCCATTCTTACGTACAATTGTGCGTAAAGAATTAAAACACACAACTGTGCGTTATGATGCCTAATATAACAATCAAGTTAGCCTTGAACCACTCAAATCGTGACATTTATCTATCTTGCTTGAATGAAATATCGGTTAGCCCAGAGAAAAGTTATGAGCAAACAAACAAAAATTCCATACAGGTTCTTTTAGGTTACGTATAAACTCGGATAATTTTTAGGCCAAAACCTCCAGAAGAAAAAGAACAAGAAACTGAAACAATCGACGATGAATCGGAACTAAATTTGGATCGAGTAGAAGAAGAAATGATAGCTGCGTACTCGGATGATTCGGATGAAGAGAATATTTTTCATTTGGACAACATTAAACCAGTGAGTCTCAAGAATATAAAAAAATAGATGGAAGAAAAACATATTCGGTTCCATGGTTACCGTTTTACGGGATAAGTCCATCAATCAAAAAGCTTAATTTTTAGATAGCTCTACTTTCTTTTCTTTCGAAAAAACCTAATAAAAATTCTCAAAGAATTAAGGAACAATTTTATTATTAAGGTTGTTTTTTGTAAGTACCTATATTTTTTTTAGGTAAAAAGAGAATTGCAACAACTGGATTTAAAAAACAACGTTGACGAAGAAAGTTGGAAACTGGAGGTAGAAAAGGTACTACCATTGTTGAAGGTTACCATAAAGAACGAAAATAGAGATTGGAGGTATATTTATTTGCACAATGCATTATACTTTTTATATCCAATCGTTGTTTGTGATAGATTTTAATATGGAAACATAGGAAATCCCATGCAAGTTTTAGACTGTCTAAATATTTGATCCCCTGTTGACTTTAGAGCGGGATTCTAGGGAGGCTTTTTAAAGTCTCTGTGTGGTGAGTGCACATGCGGAGTTTGAACAATTTTGGACAACTCGATCTTAACTTATTTGAATAGGATTGCTGTTGATTTTTCATTGAAATTCAACAGGTGATGCTGCGGATACTAGCATTGATTGCCATGATTGGACTTGTCAACCTGAGATTGGTCATTGTCAAATGTAATTTGCAAACGGTAGGCGTTTTAAAAATCTTTAACATATATATTTTACACTGGATTTAACTAATATTTTTAAATAAAACGAATATTATTTACTTTTACTTACAATAAAACTTATTATATAGTATTAAAATCATCAAGAATTGCTAGGAAATAAGAGGACGTTCAAAAATAAACAATTATTTATTAAAAAAATTTTATTTTAAGAAAACTGTACAATCGTTTGGAATATTGTTAATTCTTAATTAAATGTTCAAATAAACCGCCATTTGCTGCTAAACAATATCTTAAACGATCGTAAAATTATCTACCAACATTAGCGAGTTGGTACTGGGTAATTCTTTCAAACTTAGTAATAACTTTTTGTATTGGTTACTTGGTAGGAATGGGTCTATCAGGAAATAAACGGAAAACATATCAGACGCAATACTTAAGCTTTTCTCCGCATAGTACCGTTATAAGACAAATCACAAGTTGACAAGTCCAATCAATGCTGGTGTCCGCAGCATCACCTATTGAATTCCAATTAAAAACCAACCGCAATCCTATTCAAATAAGTTAAGATCGGGTTGTCCAAAATTGTTCAAACTCCGCATGTATATTCACCACACAGAGACCTTAAAAAATCCCTATAACCCCGCTCTAAAGTCAACAGGGGAGCAACTATTTGGACAGTCTAAAACTTGCATGGGATTTCCTATGTTTCCAGCCACGATGCACCACCCGGTACAGTTAGAGAACTCCACAATTTTCCTGTAAGCACTTTATATACTGGAAGTAAAAAATTCGAGGTTCATTTTGTTGCAACATTATCTTATACTTCTGTATTGCCTGTAGTTTGCATTATAAGTTGAATTAATATTGTTTTATTTTATTTATGTATTCAACAAACAAAATTAAAAAGTATATTTTTCACACCAGTATAGGGTAAGAGTAATCTGGATAGGTTAGAGAAAATAGTTGGGAGTTTTTAAAATGCGATAAAACTCGTGTCTTTTATTATTTAAGTTTTTTAGTGAAATGTGTTCTTTTGATAGAAAATGATATAGGAGCAGACCCGGACTGGGATCATTTGGGGCCCTCGGCTAAAACCTGTAAAGGGGTCTGGGTGTTGAAAATTAGGTGCTTGAATTGAAATTGAATAATGAAAACGCGTTTTTACGCTATTTTGGCACTTATAAAGAAGAATAAATTCAGCTAGGATTTTATACGAATATTATGATTGTCGACTTTTGTTAACTTTATTATTCATTAAAATAAGAAATTCACAGTATTTTTAAGATCCCACAACACTACAAAACGCATGCTGTAGAACTGCTAATAATTACAACGGAGTTCAAAATAAAGTGCAGTATTTTATTCACCCCAAAGTAATAATGAATTATGTCAAAATTATTTGTGTAATAAAAATAACGACAAACGGATTTTAGGGATTAGAAAAATAATACTAACATGTTTAAAAAATCCTGTGTTTACAATGTTGTTATACTAGAATAGAAGGGACTTAAATTAACTGAGATGATTCAACATTTTACTTCCCTAGGCCTAAAGTAACAGCTTCTTTTTAAGCAACTCACTCTAAAGCTACTTCGCATCTATTATTTTATTTTTGTCCAAATAATAAGATAAATCCCTCTCAACATTAATAAAAAGCAGACTGGACATAAGGTCTTGGCCCAAAGACGACCGAAGTTGATTTTTAACAATTTAAAGTTTAGAAAAAACTCGTTCACATGTGACTTGAGTAGAAGGTATACTTGGGTAGAAGGTATGGTAAGAACAAATATATATACAATATCCTACAGGTTGGTAAACAGACCCGATTGAGTAAGTTCAAACAGAACAGAAAAAGCACATTTTAAACACTGGACACATTGTCTATTTTCAGAGCAGTTAATGTGAGCATTTTTGCCGCTTCTTCGGTTGGGTCAAAATCGTCTTCTTCGTCACTGCGTCTGTCTTCGTACTCCGTAGTTCTTAGTGGACTCTGTCGCTATGAAGTGGCTGTAGTGTTATGCAAACTGTCGCAGCTCTATCAGCAGCCGACTTCTTTCAATTTAACACAGTTTAGAAACACTGTGCAGGGCCTATTTGAGGCCCCTCGGGCCCAGGGCCCTCCGCGATCGCGGACCTGGCCAGTCCGGGCCTGTATAGGAGGTATGTTAACTCTTACTGAAAATATCGTACTTTTTATGTTCCCAATAAAAAAATTAAATTTATCATTATGTGAATCTCATTTATTTTACAAGCAAAATCTTTTAAAAATTATTACTTTTTTATATCTCTAGCTCACTTTTTGGTCCATTAGTCCTCTTCTAAAATAAAGTATGTTTACTCTTAAGCAAAATAACATTTTTGCAGTTTTTACCCACCCTGTATAAAAAAATTGAAGTTTCTTACGGTGGATCGTATTTTCTAGACAAGCGAAAACGTTTATTAAGAGTGGATTTTTTCGTATCTTTCAATTTTTAGTCCATTTGTCCTCTTCTAAACCCCATCCACGTACATACTGTACCTCATAAGCCAGCTCAGTTTGTACATTTTATTATAGATCTCATTTGGAACAAATGAAAAACTATAAGAACAATATTGATGAATCTCTTGGACCAACCAAAACCCAATTAGAAAAGTTACATAAGGAAATCAGTTCAACATTGGACAAAATTGGAAATCGAGAAAAATATTTAAACAGAGAACTGGACACTGTTTTAGATAATTTTAGGTACTTTTACCATTCTGACAGTTCACCTTTAGATTATTTTAAGAATTTATAATCGTCTGATACAAAGGACCCGCCATAAAGCTTATGGGAAATGGCTTTCGGCTAATTTTTCTGAATTTTTAATATTTCGCAGATCTTGACGTCCTGATTAAAAGCATGGCCGTAATCCAATCCTATGACTAGTTTTTGAATGATAGAAGAGTTTTGGACTTGCATTGTCTTTATTTGTTTTACATCACAACGTTTCAACTGGTGAGTATCTCCAGGTGAATACTAAATAAGTAAAGTAACTACAGCTAGAGCTGTAGTTACTTTACTAGCTCTAGCTGTAGTTACTTTACTTATTTAGTATTCACCTGAAGACGACTGCAGATACTCACCAGTTGAAACGTTGTGATGTAAAACAAATAAAGACAATGCAAGTCCAAAACTCTTCTATCATTTAAGAAACATCATTGTCTACAACCTACGGCCTTTTAAATTTGGCAACTTTGAGATTGTCTGCTTTGTTTGGAGTTTTCACTTGTAAAAACCATTAACTTTTTAATTTTTTTTTGGCCTTAAGTTTCCTTTCACTTATATGCAAATAAAATATAAACAGGATGTTAAATAATTATAGGCGAATTAAATAATCAATATTATTTAAAAATTATGAAAATCCAAAAAAAATTATTACCCATTTTTTGAATTTTGAGACCAAACGGCTTGATTCTGTTGAAATTTTAATATCTTAGTATGTAGTACAAGCTATAGAGTAAAATGAATAAGCATTGGTTAATGTAGAGTATATTGCCTGGTATTTTATTTCTCAAAAAAAAATATTAAAATTCAACTGATAACGTAATAAATTACTTTAATTTCTGTGTTCTAATTGATTCAATAGTTTATTATCAAAGCAGCAACATTTTTTAACAATAATAATTTTTAAACACATTTGTAGATTTGCAAGGTTATTCAGTTATAATAATTTCCTTTAGTGAAAACTTAAAAAAAAAAAATTAAAAAAGTTTTTTTTTCATCAAATAACAAAATATTATTGTTAAATTATAAATTATTTTTTGGTAGAATTTTTACCGTAGCTCTTATACAAGACGCATTTAATCTACCTTAAAGTCATAATAAAAATATTCATAAGTTATATCACAAGAGGTGAATATTCTAAATAAAATATTTACCTCGAGTGGTATATGTTGAGATTATATACCAAAAAAAAAAGAAAAAACGGACAAAACGAAACAAAACCTAAACATTTGACAAAGTAATAAAACTAACAGAAAATTAGTTGGTCAATATATACTGCCGTGTTTCGCAGAATTTCTCGAATTGGGTCCATATATACTTTTTTGTTTTTGTTGTATTTTCTGGGATAGTCTTTTCAGCGTTTTTTCTTATATTTTCGACTGAAACATTACCGAATCGGCAAGATTCCATTTTTAAAAAAATGTGACATGAATCTGACAACATCAAAAACTTGATTTGTTGAAAGGGATTTTTGTTATTATAGAAACGGTCTATAGCAACCATCAAATATTTTAAACTTGTTATGATGTTGTTATGCATTGGCATTGTTGTGGCAGGTGGCCCGGGGTATATCCACTTATGCGGGGTATATTCAGTATAATATGCATCTGATTGGTCGCAAAACAGCGTTTAATTGGTCAGAATCGGATTAAGGTATATAATCTTGAATATATTTTTTTATTTACTGTAAAGTTTACACTATGTCCTTTTCCAAAAGCATTTGAAATGTCTTAATGTCTGGTATTTAATTTTTGATTTTATAAGCGGACAAAAATGACAATTTATTAGAACCCGAAGGTATTTTAAATGCATCTTTTATAAGAGCCAAGGTAAGAATTCTTCAAAATTTTTTTTTATAATTTAACAATAACATTTTGTCATTTGATAGAAAAACTTTTTAAATTTTCTTATTTTTAGAAGTTTTCACTTGTGTATTATAACTGAATCGCCCTGTATATCTAAGACTAGAATGTGTAAAAAAATAATTATTGGAAAAGAAATGTTACATAATGGATAATAAATTAAAGCATTAATTAAAACATAGAACTTAAAGTAGTTTATTATGTTTTCAGGTGATTTTTTTTTTGAGAAATAAACTACCAGAGTTTTTTTTGTAGTGAAGGTATTTATAACTAACTATTTGTTAAAGTTGCAATATTTAATAAGGCAAATAGCATTTAGAACTTTCTGCTTTAGAACCCTTCAAGATCAGCTGTCAAAAATCAAGGAAAAGTACAAAAGCATCAGTACAGGAGTTTCTGAAAGAAATAGGGAACTAAATAAGCTTAATGACAAAGTTGAGTCAATTAAACAACAAATGGAGGAGAGGGGCAGCTCTATGACAGATGGAAGTAAGTTTAGGTTTGAACCAAAATGTTACAGCATTGAAGATATTTTTATAAATCTTTATTGAAGAATTTAAAATTAAGTCCATCATAACCATTGTTGAGACAATTGTTTCCATAAAAATTATATCTGGTTGGTAAAGTTACCAGGATATGGATAAAACGGCGGGCCTTAATCTCAGTTGCGTTTTTATTATGCATGTCCTTGTTTTTATATCCAAGGATTAAGTTTATTTCTCCGTTTATTTTGCTAATAAAATTTATGCTGATGTGAAAGTATATAATAGTTCTCTATGTAGGAACATTAAGTTGACTTATTTTTACACTTGTCATTTTAAACAAACAACAGTCAAATTTGAATAATATTGTGGTCAAGAAAAAGTAACAAACAAACCTTATACAATCAATTTTAAAATATGTACTTAACTTAGTTAAAAATAAGTATTTTTTTATAGCTCCATTGGTTAATATCAAAAAATCTGTCTCTAAATTGAAAACTGAAATCATCGATATGGATGTAAGAATTGGAGTCCTAGAATGTCTTCTACTTCAAACTAAGATTCGAGGGGAAAAGCAGCTAGAAAGTGACTTTGGACGACCTATCTCTGTGTTTTAATACCCCATATGATACATTATTTAAGTTATTAATATGATAATTCACTAATGTATAGAGTTGGAATAAATACCGCTTTATCCAGATTCACACATTCACAGTATGTAGCTTACACATAAAAAGAGCTTGTTTGAATTTGTATAACTTATCCTAATTTTATATTGAATAATGATTGTAAAAGAAAATTACCTTACAGTGTCATGTCCATTAGTTCTAAATAAAAATTCGCCTCCAAGTTGTTAGGTACTTGTAAAATCAAATATTCATTAATAACGCAGAGTGTGTAACATGGCCGAAAATCCAACGAAATATATTCATCCGTGAACAGCTCTGCAAGAAAAAACAATCTAATGAACTATTGTTTATTAATATTAATACTACGTTTTTCAATGAAAAGTAGACAATATCTATCACTTTTCTCTCTGTACGGTGGGAAAGAGAAAGAATGCGTCTGTATGCAATCAAAATTCCTTTATTGATTTTAACTTTAACCGCTTTTAATCGAAATCGCTCACATTTACTTTGACATACACGTCATCAAAAATGTCAACGTCATTTGTTTCTCTGTCATTCAGCTGACTGACTGACAATTATCGAATTGAACAACCCAGAGAAATCAGAAAGAAATCCTTTTCCATCAATTTTTTTTATTACTTTTCACAAAATGTCTGGTTTCGGGGACAATTTCGATCAAGGAGACGTTGATCCAGCAGCGGAATTCCTAGCGAGGGAACAAAATGAGTTAGCAGGACTTGAAGACGAAGTAAAACCAGCTGCAGTGGCCGTTTCATCGACCCTTATAAACGGAGGCGGCGGTAAGTATTTAAGGGGCGTAGGTGGCCTATTTTTGCACGTGTAATGGATTTTTTTTTATTACTTTTTTGTATGGTAATTTATGCACCAGTTTCTAGATGTAATGGGGCTTTCAATGTGTGTAATTTCTATTTCATAATTGAAAAAAAATAAGTTAAATTTTTGCTAAAGGTTTTGATCCTATAATTTAAACGCAGCTCGAGTCCACCTATAGTTCGATTATAATATAGGTATCACTAAATGGTAAATATCTATTATACACTCACCACACCAAAATGGATGATTTTTGCAGGCAAGAATATGTCAAAAAGTAAGGGTTTCCAAAAAACGGCAATTAGATTCGTAATCTATGTCCCAAAATACATCTTTCCTCAAAAAAATATTAATTTTGAAATGGTGAACGTATAATAGATATTTAGCCAATATATTTGTGAAAGCTCCATTTTTATTACAATTTATTTAGCTTGAATGGTATTTTTAATTTGCTTTACATGTCCAGATGACCCTACAAACTCTGTTGGCAGCTTTGAAATGGTTGAAAATCTTGATCATGATGGCCTTGACAAAAAAGAGCCCTTTGATCAAGACGATGGGCTTGATGTTAAGAGAGACATGTATGACGGTAAGTAACAAATATAAACTATGTTTTTCTTCTGTAAATTGTTCATTTGTCTCATGCAAAATTCACTTTTAGGTATAATAGTACCTATATTTTTTTCTGATACAAGAATTTAAAAAATATGACTGAAAAAAGTCAAGTTTCATGCAGTTTAGTACTTTTTTTTAATCAAAATATTATTATGTTCATTAACACAACAGAATCATGTTTCATAGTATCTAAATGCCGAAATAAGTATAAATTACTTTAATTCAATAGAATACATTTGAAAAAAGAATATTTTAATTGAAAACCCAAAAAATGTGGCTTTTTCTTTGATATTTTAAAGTGGAAAAAGTTTGTCACGTTAACATAAAAATAATGTTTAATTTCAATAAAGAAGGAAAAGTGGTAATTTTTGTGGCGATGACATAAGTCTCTAAAATGGAGGTTACTTCAAGAAGAAATATCTCAAAAAATAAATGCTTCTAAGAAAAAAAACGTATTTGTAATCTTCTATGCAGTCTAAGTACATTTATAAAAAATCATCAACTGAATAAAACAAAAGAATTTTTTATAGAAGAAATAACTTACTTAACATACATTATTTACGACTTGTTTCTTTTAGTTAGAAATAGTTTTTGTTTTTAGCACCCCTTTCTCCTTTGCCTCTCTTAAGGGTCTACCATCGCTTTTAGTTTGCCTCTAGTATTTAGGGATGCTATTTTCTTAAAAACAACTTAAGCTATTGAATTTATTATCAATACCTACATGTTTTCAACGGCAGTTGAGTTTTGGACTTGCATTGTCTTTATTTGTTTTGAATCACAACATTTGAATATGATTGGAGATACTAACCAGTTGAAACATTGTGATTCAAAACAAATAAAGACAATCCAAGTCCAAAACTCTACTGCCGTCCCAGAAACATCATTGTCTCCAACCTTCAAACAGACCATACATGTTTTTTTAGAAATACTGAAGAAAATTTGGGAGAATTTTGAAAACTTATGAAATTCAGACTGGTACTACATATCATGTAATTATGAAACACTTTGAATCAGTTATTTCTTTTTTTTTTGTTTGTCCCAACAATACCTGTTTTTTAGGTATGATTAGGGCTTAAATTTGTCCACGTTGCTGGTAAAAAAAGAACTTCCAAAAACACCACCTATTTATTACCATTGTTGATGATAACAAACTAGAGTGATGTTTACCCTACATTGCACCATTTTAGCTAGTTTAAAATGTACTTACTACTCACTTAACAAGATCCTTTCTATTTGTTAGATTGACAGGTACAACAGGACAGTTCAATCGGTGAAGGTATAAATGTACCTTGTAAGACATAGGACTTCTAGGGTTGCCACTCTTTTTATTTAATTTTTAGTCCCCAAATAGCGCCTCAACAATCACGCGTCTTTAGTTTATCAAAGAACATCTTATTTCGGTTACTTTTGTTCAAAATATTACTGAAAAAGTTAGCACTAGGACTTAAATTTAATTTATTTAATAATTTTTTTACATAATACCTATAAGTAAGTTTAATTTATTTTATCATTATTTTTTTTTTATTTAGATATTTTTGGTCTAGAATCTGCGCCACAGACTGATGCGTTTGGTAAGATGTGTGCTTTTGTGTCGTCCTATTTTATAATATATTTATTTTTTGCTAATAAAACAGTCGTCGCTCGTCGCATCGATCTTCTCAGGTAATGATGGAAATTGAATGCTAGTTTTAAGACTGTACAAACTCGCATTAATATTTCACCAAGTGAAGTATGTCAATGTTTTATTGTTTTCGGTCCAGTTATAATGACAAGAAAAATTGTCTGCTATAAGCGATTTTTACTACGGTCGGTACTTTACATTATTATTTACACAAATTGTATTAAGTCATCATAAAAACCTAACGCTTTATAGTCGTTATAAACGGACTCGACTGTATCTCAAAATACTTAAAACAAAAAACGTAATTTTGCTCTTCTGCAAAATAGGCCAAAATGAAAAACGATGTTCTTACATGAGAAGACTTGCGGCGATCAAGTGGGTTATGAACAGTGTGTGTGTGTTTTAGGAAATTAATAATTTTAATACTGGGTATACAGGGTGTCCCACCGGGAACCGAATCGATCTATATATAGAAAACTATACATAGGAAAATTTTGAAAATTTGACAGTATGCTGATGCTGATGGGGGCGACCGGGCTAAAATATTTTCATAATGATGGCACTTCCGGTTATGTCCGGAAGTTAGTGCCAACTTGCTTATTTTAAACGGGACACCCTATATATTATTACATTTTTGCATTCTATGCAACATTCTAGGCAGATTTTGTATACCATGTCCTATACCTATGTCTAAACGTTTTTGACATATTTGAATTTTTATGTCAAAAATGACTTTTGCAAGCCTTAGAATAATAATCAATTTTTTCTATAAAGAAGCCTTATTTATTTAATGTAAGTGGGATTCCTTGTTATAAAGGACCTGCTTTAATAGATTTTTATAATATTTTGATAACAATTAATACAGGGTGTTTAAAAAATAAGATTAAAAATTAAATTGAAAAAACTGCAAAAATTCTAGATTTTCAAATGGAAACACCCAAATTTCAACTGAACTTAAAATCTGCTGTAAGATCGCCATATAAAAATACTAAATTGGCAATATTTCGAAAACTAAAAATTTTGAGATATACAACCTTACACAAACTTACCCTTATTTTTAATGCTAAATAAGAAATAATTATAAAATTTGGGTGTTTCAATTTGAAAATCTAGACTTTTTGCAGTTTTTTTAATTTCATTTTTAATCTTATTTTTTAAACACCCTGTATTAATAGTTATCAAAATATTATAAAAAATCTATTAAAGCAGGTCCTTTATAACAAGGAATCCCACTTACATTAAATAAATAAGGCTTCTTTATAGAAAAAATTGATAATCATTCTAAGGCTTGCAAACGTCATTTTTGACATAAAAATTCAAATATGTCAAAAACGTTTAGACATAGGTATAGGACATGGTATACAAAATCTGCCTGGAATCTTGCGTAGAATGCAAAAATGTAATAATATATAGGGTGTCCTATTTAAAATAAGCAAGTTGACACTTACTTCCGGTATAACCGGAAGTGCCACCATTATGAAATTATTTTAGCCCGGTCGCCCCCATCAGCATCAGCATACTGTCAAATTTTCAAAATTTTCCTATGGATAGTTTTCTATATATAGATTGATTCGGTTCCCGGTGGGACACCTTGTATTTGTTTTGAGCATACTATCAATCATATCATTTTTCAGATAGCACTATTTCAGTTTAGAGTCCTGACCTGTATTTACATCTTATTTTTTGTTATTGGCATCTGATAAACAAGTATTCTAGACGCAGTCTAAACTGCCAGACAAAAAAGCGGCCTAGATTGGTTTGTTAAGTTTGATCCTTTATAACGTCTTTATTTTTGAGTTACAGAGCTTTAACATATTATTATCAAAAACTAGAATTAAGATGTAATTTTTGGTTAATAGTTCGATAGCCCTTTAATCTACGCATTGGTAATTAAATAATAAAATTTGCTCTAAACAGATATAAAATATAAATAGATATTATTCATTTTATAAGTGTTAAATTCCGCATTCATTGGTATTGTATTTAGTAAAAATTGTTAAGTTACTGACACCAGAGCCGTATTTATTTAAAAGTACCTAATTATCAAATTCCTGATGATGTAAAGATGACATGAAAAGGTCTAAACATTATTATGTGTGATACATGGTTAAATTTAGGGCTTAAAGGGGTCTTAAAAAATAAAATAAAATTGTGGGTCCATATTTAAAAAATTAAAGTTGATAACAGTTTCACAAAAACGAATCATTGTACCAAAATTCTAAAAGCACGGTTGTATAAGCTAAAAAAGTTGCTTTCATAAAGTGGTATTTCAAAAAGTCACTCAAAATTTTAGTTTTTAAAATATTTCAAAAAGTAAAAAATAAAGCTCAATTTTTTTTAACAGTATTACTAAGCACAAAATTCCGCAACTTTGCCCCTGGTTGATTGATGCTGTTCTTATAGTTTCCGAGATACCCATGATGAGCATCGAATCTGGGATACCCTGTATTTGCCTTTCTCTTCCAAACAAGCTTAAGTTTACTAAAATCTGATAAATCGTTTAGAAGTTACAGCTATTTAAATGATTACACTGCCAATAGTTTCCCCCACTCTTATCAAGATCGGTACGCCAATGAGCCCTAAACCAAAATGATGCAGAATTGTTGAAGCTCTCTAATGATGTTACCAAATGTGGGAATTTCCAGAAAAATTTAGAATTTTAATAATTAATTTTAAATTGTGCCCTCTTGCGGCTAAATGCGGAACTTAAAAATGATTGTTGTGTGATGTTGTTGTTTTCTCATAGCCACTTTAAATATGATTTTTTTTTTCTTAAGTTTCTATGCCCTGTAGTTTCCGAGATATGGTCCGTGGGCAGTCTATGAAACACCCTGTATTTTGAGGTTAGTTTTGCTGTCAATTAACAAGAAGTTAGCATCGATTTGTTTACTTAATGAGTGAAGTAGGCGGCGACCTACGTTATCTTCATGGTAAAGCTTGTATTGTATCTCACTCTTTCCTTCTCAAATCTCAAAAGGCCTTGACTAGGGGAATTAAGTCAGATTTAAATGTATTTGTTTAAAATTATGTTTTTTTATAGATACTGCCGGAGTTTCACCACCAATTTCGTGGAGTCAGCCAAGGGAAGAGCCAGAAAAAATTAAGAAATGGAGAGAAGAACAAGTAAAACGTCTGGAGGAAAAAGGTAATTATATAAAACAAAAAAAAAAATTTTTACTCGACTATAACTTGAAGATTGAAACATAATGCATTTCTAAAAGGATGTCTTTTTGAAAATGTTATACAATATTCTAATTTTGTAATTGTTTCATCATTAAATGCAACATTTGGATTATTTTTGCACTGCAAGTACCTAAAATAAATAACAGTTTAAAAAAGCTAAATTGAATAGATATAGTCAAAAAATTTTTTTTATGACTTGGACGTTTTAATAAAAGAAAAATAGCAAAAATGGTAAAAGCCAAAATTCCGCTTGCCCATTATTTTTGGGAAAACTTTTTAAAAACGCGAGCGAAAGACCTAGTTTTTGCAGTTCTTTTTACTAACTATTAAGCTATAATATAATATAGGAAGTTAAAATGAAAAAATGTAATAAAAAAATTCCTGAAAAAATGTTGTACATGTTTTGGGATAGATAACCCTTATCATTGACACATTAAAAAAAAAAGTAAAAAAACTATTGACTATTTCTACAAAAAATCTATAAATGTTTTAAAAAAGCATCCTCTTTTGTCAACCGCACGAACTAATTTAAAAATTATTTATAATAACATTTACTTAACATACTAAGTTCTTCGTTTGCTCAGTTGGGTTAAGGCAACCTGAAGTTACGATAATTTAAAATCTCCCCCTCTCTATTTGAATAATTAAGGAGTTAAGTGTCAACCAAAGTTTCTAGACACTTTATAGAAGTTTTTAGAGTACCTAATGACAACTTATCTTATGTATAGGTGTTTAACTAAAACAGTCACATTTATGCATTACCATAAGAACTACGCCCTCTATGCGGCCACTTTTACTAGAAATATTTTCTTCCCAAAGCTATAGCTGCATGCATCCATGATAATGAGACTGGTAAAGTTTATACAATTACTGGCTGGATGTACGTCACAGCTTCTGACGTAATTTTTGATTCGAGCCATGTCGTTGATTAAATAAAATGAAATGATATGAAATAAAATACTTTATTATCAGTCAAATTGCGTTACAAAAGAAAAATATGTCGCAACAACTTGCCAAACACGTCCAAAATTATAAATGCTAAACCTAAGTAAGTTAACTGCCTACATAACAATTTAAAATAACAAAAAGAAGAACGCACTTCCATCATTACGATAAAAACTATTCTAACAAATTACAATAAATAGTGATGACAGCATCTTACAATAAGAAATGACACAGCAGTTTACAACAAACTAACAAAGGTGTTCTTACAAGTCTCTAAAGGCCTCAATTTTGCAATAATTCAAATGACTTTGTCTGTAGGACAAATATTTCATGTGCATCCCTACCCCCTCCCCAGTGTAGAAGGCCGTAACTTAAAACCGAACAGAAGAGACCATTATACATAAGCATCAGTATTTTAAATTAACAGTATTGCATAGTTGTCTCAAGAGAAAGCAAACAGAACTAAGTTTTTTGCATACAAAGTTAATGTGGTCTCACTAAGTCAATTTATGGTCCACGTATACTGCCAGAAATTTAGTGTTGTATACCTGCTCTATTGAGCCATTCAGCTTCAGCAATTGACATTCGTTTACAGAGGTGTTCTTAGTGCAAACATTAATGAAATTGGTCTTTGAGTTATCCAACAAAAGCCCGTTCAGCCTACACCATTCAACCATATCCTCAACAGCACTTTGTGCCTGAGATATAGGTAGATTAAGCCCCTGCTCAGCTATAAGCATATTAGTATGGTCCGCATAAATTACATTATGTCCGCTAGTATTACAATTCGGGGATAAATCATTTATAAAAAAGCTTCCGCTATTTCATTTAATAGTGACGCAGATATACCGTCAGGCTCCAAGGACTTTTTACTTACGTTTCTTATTATTTTACAAACCTCCACTGGATCAGTTGGCGTCAGGTAGAGAGACCTACAGAATATAGTGTTGCTGGCTGTTCCTTCCGGTTTTCTTGCCTTTTCGGAGAAGTTAATTAAAAAGTTATTAAAATATTCAGCCATTTGTGAGGGTTCGGTGATATTTTTTTTTTATGATAAAACACCTGCACTGTAGGAAAAATCCTTTAAGGTGCTCTGGGAGCGGTGCGTGTGCGAAGAAAGCGATTAACGTTGGTCTTGAAACGTTGAAGATTGTATTCATTGGGAAACACGACCTCAGGAAGATCATTCCACAAAGATGACGTTCTCCAGATGAAAGAATTCTTAAACAATGAAGTTCGAGGAGTACTAAGCTGAACAACATATGGATGATCGGCAGTGGTTCGCCGTGTATTTCTGTTTTGCATTGCTCTAGGTGGAATCAAGTGGGCAATGTCAGTCAAACACCTGCCATGGAAATATCTGTAAAAGAGAGCCAAATCACCAACCTGTCTTCGATGCTCCAGGCTATCGAGGGTCTTGGTCAGCTCGGGGTCGCCGATCAGACGAACGGCTCTCCTTTGAATGGAATCCAGTAGCCTAAGGGTGTGCTTGGGTGCAGAGCTCCAGACATGAGAGCAATATTCTAATGATGGTCGAATCTGGGCTTTGTAGAGTGTCAAAAGTTGATGAGGTGTGTACAACCTTTTGGTGCGGAAAAGTACACCAAGTTTCTGTGCAGCTGCCTTGGCAATTGCGGCAACGTTATTACCCTTATATTTTTTAGCGATACAAGTTGATTACTGGATTTATATTTATTTTCGCTAATCATTCGCCAGCTTTCTCTACTTATATAAGTTGCGTTATTTAGCCTCTCATTGTTGTAATTGAGCTTTGCCATTTTCACCTCCTATCTGTAGCTGTAGTCGTATACTTTTTTTAATTCTGTCAGGATTAAATTAAACTTCAAAATGAGCATTTTTTCTTTTCCTGAATAATGAGACATATTTTTAGAATATGTTCCAATTAATTATTTTTAGCTCTCAAATTACTTTTAATACGTAAAATTAAAGTTCTTTGAATTGACAAAGGTTATCGAAACGAATTTTACGTCAATTGACAGGACATTTTAATTAATAACAGACCTACCTTATTTTTTGTTTCTGTTCTGAATATGTATTTACGAGTTGTGACGTGTATCCAGTCAGTCATTGGATGAACTATACAGGGTGCTACAAATTCGTGTGCGTACAAGGGATCTTGAAAACGGTAAATACGCAACTTTGCCTCAATTTAACCATTTTCGTATCTTTTACCGTTTTCGAGATCCTCTTGTACGCACACGAATTTTTAGCACCCTGTATATGTATTTTATGTGCACCCGCCAAAATTTTTGTGATTTTAAATAATATACAAAAAAATCATCCAAATCGGATCTATTCTTGAGGATTTCAACGATTTTTTCGCTTCATTGACTCAGATATTACTATAAAGAATTGTATGAATTCAAGCATAAATGACACAATTCATTATTGGTGAATAGCTATTCTCTTTTCTTTCGTGTTTTCGATCCAGGAATGACTGACACAACTGATCATTTAAGCAGCGCTTTCTCCAAATTTATGGTGTACTAACACTTAAAATCAAGTCTTATCACGTTCAGTTCTTACAGTCTAATGTCGGGTTATATAAAAATGTTTAACCACAATTAACTAACCAGCAAGTTTGACTGTGACATACATGACATTGGCAGACACAATTTTCTCACAATCATACTGGCCCGGTTACCTTAATTTATAATTTACTAATCAGGGACCCTTGATTGTGTGTTCCTGCCAATGTCATACATGTAAACGCAGCGATAAATTAGTTCAAAACCAACATACATTTATCCTCTATATTTAAGCTTATATCAATAAGCTTCACTGTGTTTATTGCCACAAAACCTATAATCTTGGATATACAGGTAAAAGTGTAAACGTAAAAAACATAAAATATCGAAAGTTCCTAAAATAATTTGTGAATTAATTTCACTGTGCATTTGTCCTTTTGATTTTTTTTTGCTCCCTGCAGGTGTTGCGTGTTAACTGAAAAAAAAAAGATAAAATTAATTGGTTAATTTATTAAATCTATGTATATACATGGCATAGAGCCTGATAACCCCCACCTTAAGAAAGGTGCTTAATAATTGGGTGAAAGAAAAAAATTGAAATTTTTAGTTTTGGTTTTTAATTTTTTGTGCCTATATTTTTGACTTGGGAACAAAACAATAGTAGTTTGTACAACAAGAGTGGATATGATGTCCATATTCCGAGGGCAATATGGACAATCCACTCGAGTTGAACAGTATATTTTTTCTACGACCAAACTTACAAACCTTATGCTAAAAAATGTAAAAAAAAGTTTTCAGGTTGCCGGGCTCGAACTGACGACCATTGGTTCCATAATCAAACGCTCTACCTCTCGACTATCGAAACGTTAAACTAATTATGGGAAAACCAACTGATAAATGATGCTACATGAAATTAATTTTCTACGCACATTCAGCAGGTTGCATTATTGATAAATCTATTATAAATGCGTCTAGATTTTATTATATTGAACAAATTAATAACAAATTGTACCATATGCATTTAAATTATATAGTTTAGTGTCTTGAAAAAGAAGGCGGAGCCTAAGCAAAAATAATATACTGTGATTGGTCAGTTTCATTACCTATCTAGGATTGTTATAAAATTTTGCCGCCGTGTAAAGGAATCAGCAAATTTCCATGTGGTAGTAGAGTAGGAAAAAAACCTTTTCATTGCCGTTTTTTATGTACAAGATGGCGTAATTAATTTGTAAATTCGAAATTTGGTTCTGTATATACCAACCTCAAGTCAAGTTTTTTGAAATACGGACCTGGAATTTATACAGTTTTAAGGATTTTTAAGGGGCACTGTCACCGTATAGGCTCAGTTTAAACTACAAGTGATAGTTAATCTTAAGTTTATACTGATATTTAGGTGATAATCTTAAGTTTAACTGTCACTTGCAGTTTAAACTAAACCTATACAATTGGCCCTTAGAAATTTAAAGGTTTTTGAAATTTCAAAGTTTTGTCATTAATAACACATTTTTTCAAATTATATATTATATCATTACGGTCCTGAACATTTAGAGCCAAACTAAAAAAATTTAAAGAGTTAGTTCATTATTACTTAAAGAGACCTGATACTTGATATTTTGTAAGAAAAAAGACCCAAATCGCAGCCTCAAATATTTTTCTGTCTTTAGTTTTATTTCATGTTTCGGCTGCATCATCAGGCCTTATAAACAGTTAAAAAAATTTAAAATTGTTTTAAAACGAACATAAGCACATCACAGTAACAAAACTAGACTAAAGGAGTCGACTCACGTTCCGTGGACTGTCCGGCCGCCGGCCGGCAATTATCCGTGGTCACACTACACCTTCAGTTTTGTTCACCGATAATGGCCGGCAGTTCTGGGCCAGATTCTATTGCGGCGTCCATTTCACTACACATGGACAGTTTTTATCGTCATCGTCAGTTCAAACATGTAACAAGAAGGAGCGCAGCGGCAATTGTTTTTATATTACACGAGCAGAGAAACAGGAAAAACAATTTGGATGAAAGAGTGGTTAAAAAGACGTTGCACTTTCTCCTACGTGGAGCTTATAAAGAACTCAGACAATCCGGTGCGAGTAATTTAAAAAACTTTTAAAAGGGTGAATGATAATTGTTTCGAATATTTATTAAATTCTGTTTCTTTTTGATATTTTAACCTTTTTAAGCTCCTTTCTGAATGTACTTTTTATATTATCTAACATATTATGTCTCATATACATCTACTGTTTTGTACCGTAAAAGTAATTCGTCATAAGCCTTTGTTCGCAAAAACTCTGTTGGTGTATGAAGTCTTATTTTCCTAAAACATTTATGTTTGCGGTACACATCAATAATATTTTAACCTTTTTAAGTTCTTTGAGCCATTGTCAATATGAACATTTTCGTCAGAAGTAAAAGTAGGCCTGCAGTCGAATAGGTCGCAAACGATTTCACACGTTCAGTTTTAACAACAGATAATCGCCGGCCGGCCGGCCCTGGCCTGTCATTTAACTGTGTGTGTGTGTGTTGTAAAATCGGCCGGCCCGCCATTATCTCTCCGACAAATTCCGACCGGCCGACTAAACGTGAGTAGGCTACTTAAGACTCCAGTTACTTTTTTTTTATTTAAGAGCACTATTTTTTTTCTGTTTTACAGTAGTTTCAGGTCAAGGTATATTATGTTAAATTAACAAAACATTAAAAACCAAAAATGGGAAAGTTAGGTTTTTTTGGATATCTCCGAAAGCATTCGGAATAATTTTAAAAAAATTTCACCAAATTATTAAGCCCCAAAATACGCAACTTTGCCTCAATTTAACCATTTTCGTATCTTTTACCGTTTTCGAGATCCTCTTATACGCACACGAATTTGTAGCACCCTGTATATGTATGTTAGTTATGTGCACCCACCAAATTTTTGTGATTTTAAATAATATACAAAAAAATCATCCAAATCGGACCTATTCTTAAGGATTTCAACGATTTTTTCGCTTCATTGACTCAGATATTACTATAAAGCGAAACGGTCTGCAAATTCCAATCTTAGTCTTTAATTGTATGAATTCAAGCATAAATGACACAATTCATTATTGGTAAATAGTTATTCCCTTTTCTTTCGTGTTTTCGATCCAGGAATGACTCACTACACAACTGATCATTTAACTGTGTGTGTGTGTTGTGAAATCGGCCGGCCCGCCATTATCTCTTCGGCAAATTCCGACCGGCCGACTAAACGTGAGTAGGCTACTTAAGACTCCAGTTACCTTTTTTTTAATTTAAGAGCACTATTTTTTTCTGTTTTACAGTATTTCCAGGTCAAGGTATATTATGTTATATTAACAAAATGAATAAAAATACTAATTACTTCCGATGTCTTAAAAACTTACTTCCTAAAGTATTGTGTATGTCTGTCTGAAGGTTGGAGACACAGATGTTTCTTGAATGATAGAAGAGTTTTGGACTTTAATTATCTTTAAAATAAAGACAATGGAAGTCCAAAACTCTTCTATAATTTTATATACATGTTAAGTGATATATAAAAATAATAGTTTAATCAGCATCGCAATATCCAAAGCACTATCTTATTTATTTTAGATAAAGAGGAAGAAAAGAAGAAGGATGAACTACGAGAAATCGCCAAAAAAGAATTAGAAGATTGGTACAAGAATCATGAAGAAACTATTGCCAAGACGAAAGCAGCAAACAGGTAAAACATATTTGTTGAATGATTTTCACGTAGATAATCTAATATCGTTTTTAATTTACTGCTCTGGGAGTACTCTGAGAGTGTGCTGTGATGTCGTAGATCTGAACGAGATTTTCTATTGCTATCGAACGTACTACGACCTCTCAAAAAGCATTCTATTTTTATAAACAAACAAACAAGCAAATATTGTGGAGAGAACTCTTACAGTCCTCTAGGGCAGTGAACTGAAAGTGCGACAAACAACTAACAATCATGTCAAGTAGGATTTTTTCTTTTATTATTCAATTTTCGGTATTTTTTTATGGGGGAAAAAGCGCCGTAGAGAAATTATTTACCTTTGTTAGGAACAATGAAGGAATTTTCTAAAGGAAACATAAGTAAGAAGTTTC
Source organism: Polydrusus cervinus (assembly GCA_935413205.1). Lineage (NCBI taxonomy): Eukaryota > Metazoa > Arthropoda > Insecta > Coleoptera > Curculionidae > Polydrusus > Polydrusus cervinus. Next base: position 55,453,575 of record OW284514.1, read on the forward strand.
TAAATATAAAAAAAATGTTATGTTCAATTTCACGGAGGGTGGAAATCCCCGGACTGTAAATACGCCTCTTAAATCCCTTTTCATATACAGAATTGAACATGTTTTGTGAAAAAATCCATCTTGGCTAGTTTGTGACCAGATTTACATCATGTCATTCGATCGGATTGACTAATACTCGTAAGGGTAATCATTCGCTAGAAAATCTATCGCAACGCAAGGCAGCAGTCCGCGTTTAGTGATTGTATTCCGTATATTATACCTTAAATGCACAATGAGAGCATGCATGATCGACGTAAACACTTATAATTTTAAAGAAGATTTTCCCTTTCGTTAACTTATAATTTTAGTTAGAATCAACTGTTCGTCAATAACAACTGTGATAAATAAAAAAATATATATTTGAACCTAGTTCACTGTTAACCTAAATGGAAAGAATAATTTAAAAAAGGAAAAGTACCGAATCATTCGTTTTTGTCAGCGGCCTTGGTATTATATGAAGTTTGCCTAAAATAATGAGAATTCAGATCAAACGTCAGGGCGAATTACTTTTAGTTGTAAGTTTTTTTATGCTTATAGAAAGCAGTTATCATGAATCTAGCAACATTTTCCGTGTCTGTAATGCTCTGACGTGGCAACGTATATGTCGCGTTATTAAATTATTTAAGCTGTTCTAAGTAATTTTTCGGTAATTTTAGTCTCGGTTTTAATTATATTTTATGCCAGTCTTAGATTTTTGAGGTAGGTTCAATTTTTATTTCATAAATCAACATGTAACGTACCAACAAAGTGTTTACTTGTTATTTCATGCCGTGCGGCTTTTGTTTACACATTCACCGGTGCTCACCTGTCATAAATTTATTGCTTACTATAACAAAGCGACATTTAAAAATATTTTTCTGCAATTTATTTTCATATCATGATTTTGAATATTATAAGTCATGTCTATAACATGCTATACAGCAGTGGCGGCTCGTGACCTGTTAAAGAGACAGTGCTGCAGAGCGTAGGTGTCAACTATAACAATTTAAAAACGTAAAAACTGCGCTTTTATATATTGTGTTAGCATTTCTGTCTTTCTGTTTATTTTTGTTACATGTTTCGCCTGAAACTACCATGATCAGATGTTATAAATCCTTAAGAAATTTTAAAAATCAACATAAGCAAGCACATCACACTAACATAACTAGACTAACATTCCAGTTACCAATTTTCACTCGGGAGCCGTTTGGAATTTCCATGCAGTTTGGCCTTTTCAGCGAGATGAACTAAATTATTAACACCACTTTTAATTTGCTTCACCAACAAAAAGTACACACACAAAACAAAATAGACTATATTTTATCTCACATTCATATATATTTTAATTAAATTTTCTGGTATATCTTTTTCCCCCGCTTGAGAGAGACACTTCAATATTTAAGTTAAGCATAGGACGTCCATTTAGTTTAATTTCAAGTTTTTCGTCAATATTTAATCTTGAAAAGCCCTTATACTTCAAAATTAAATCCATTTTTTAATTATCAAAACAAAAAAGGTTACTCAATAACTTAACCACAAAAGAAAAGACAGATCGGCAAAAACTGTAAACCACGGTTAGACTAAACATTTTGCAGCTCTGTATGTATATTGTATATGTTAACACGCTCTAAAAACTATAGGTAATATCCCGGCCTAGAAACAATTTTCATTTGCCATTGGTCGGCTCAATGTCGACTGGTTTTGTGACGTATACCGCCAGTTCTGCAACGAACTGCATACGTAGCGTATAATATCGATTTAAATGGATGAGTGCGGACAAGACAAACCTCATGGATAAAAATAATACTTAAATAAAATAAAAATAAAAATTTTGGCTTTGCAAATATAGGATAATTAAGACATAAATAGAAATATATAAATATTTTCATATTATCATAACAGATGCTACAGCTCTTATACAGTCGCCGCCAATGCATAAAGCGGTTCAATCCGATTGAAGGGCCGCTGTGTAACATTAGCCTAGGTTAACATTTAGTCTAACAAAATAATTTACTAACTTATTTTCATTTCCTAAGATACTAATCCATCTCTTTATTTTTTAACACTCTAACAGGGATGCAGCAAAGTAAGTTAATTATATTTTTTTGGGACAAAAATAATGTTGTGTTTCGTTTTTGTGCATGTTAAGTACACAAATAATTCTAATCAATAGGTACACCGTCTAGAGAATAAGCGAGAGTAAGCTAATGCGGAAATAGCTATTTATATAACTAGTTAGGAAAAATGTATTTTATGTTATCAGTAATACAATGTAAACCAAACGTTCTTTCCCAACGAGTTGTATACACATTTTTCTAATTGAAAAGATAAAAGTCAAAGATGGAATATGTCGTAACCTGACGGAAAGAGTTTCTTACATTTCGTTACTAGTTACAAGACGTTAGAAAATGTGCGTCACTTTAAACGTCATAATTAAATTTTTGAGTTTTTCAAAAAAATTTTAAAATTATATTATAATATCTTTAAAATTTAGCTTCTTTTCTTCATCACGCTTGTAGAAAGAAATGCTTTTTTGCTTTGCGTCGTTCGGGCAACGGTAGTCTTGTGTATAAAATTTCACTTTCCGCACTGCTGACTTGACTATTGAAAAATATTGTTCTAACAATTAAAATAATATTTTAAATTAAGCTTGCAGGTATTTTTTTTATTGAGGAATGTGTTTTGCTGCAAACTTTCTTAATTACTTAACACACACCTTTAGACTGTATGTTTTATTGTTGGTGTATGGATTAAAAAGTTATTGCCTAGGTTTTGGTATTGGTATTAATATTCTGTCCATTTTGGCTTCAGAGGACTCCGTACACCTTTAAAACAAGATTTCTTCCCACAGGATTATTAATTGATTAAGAAAAAATGTTGCTTATAAAAGTTTTGAGAAATTAAACAAAGAATATCGGAAGGTTCTTTTATAATATACATATATAAGCTCTTATACAGGGTGTTAATTTGAAAACTTCCCACCACAGATTTATCGAAAACCACTGATTAAAAGGAAAAACGCCGATACACGTCAAAAGATGTGCCAAAGGGGACAACTTTTTAACCAAAAACTACTTCACCCCTTTTATACTCTGCCCCCTTCTACTCTACGTGACACAGCCACAGCTAATTTTCGACATTTTTTTTTGGCAACATAATCACATTTTTTACAAGGGCATTTCATTCTTACAGAAAACATGGTTAAACAAATGTAAAGTTAGAATTTTTCTCCCTGACCAGGGGTTTTCTTTTTGCATTTTGAATTGTGTTGCTTTTATCTCGGAGTTTTACCGCTTTCATAGTTAAAAAATGACTAAAACGAGTTGTAGTAACTTATTATATTATTTGTATATATTTTTCTTTTGTGTTAAAATACTTATTAAAAAAAAATTTTTTCAATGCAGAAATGCCGAGAAACAATTCGTAGCAGAAGACGATAAAATCCTGCCTGGAACCGAATGGGAACGGATCGCGAAACTGTGCGATTTCAATCCGAAAGCGAAGCCTGGCAGCAAAGATGTGTCTCGCATGCGCTCTATGATCCTACAGATGAAACAAAACCCTGTGCCGATCAAAAATAAAGCCTAGGTTATATCACTTATTCTATAGAAATTATGTTTCAAAAATTGTTGTTTTATTAGTAAAAGGTGTTTTAAAATATACAGAGCTTTTGAGGTGACTCGACATTTTTACAGCCTATAACCAAATTTATTATATTAGCCTAACTTAGAATCTATTAAAAATACAGTGTTTGCTAATTTGCTACTTTTTTACCTGTGTATAGAAATCATTAAAATAAACCTAATTTTTAAATAACCCAAAACTAAACGAGAATTACAAAGTTATAAAAAGTATAATCTGGGCCTGTGCATCAATACGTAAACGCTGATAAGTCTGTTGTTCATTGGTGTTTTGTTACTTTTAAATTGTTAAAACGTGAAAATGCCACAGTGTGAAAACAATAAACTAGGGAATATGTTGCATATGTACGGGGAGTATCATCAAAGTGTCGGCCGCTACGTTAGTTATTTGAACACATCATTTAAGTTAGACAGGATCCGTATTGACACATTTTGTAATATAATTTAATAATTATGTTTTTTTTTTAAATTACTTTTATACACAGTTAAAAAGAAGTATTAACCCTGTATCATAATTTAAAAAACTCTTCCTAGAGTGTTACAAAATATATCTGAAAGCTTATAGAAAATTATTAAAAAGGTATCCACGATATCCTAGTGATGTATGGTTATATCAAATATTTATTAGGGTTTTTAAGATGGCGCCAATCCAGCTATTCTATATACTGTATAAAAAATTAATGGTGGACATGGTATGTAAGTGGCACTAATAAAAGTGTAGTCGTTTTACTCATGATAGTATTTGGTAGTAAAACAACAATTTCGTAATATAAGAGTCCACACTGTATTGTTATATATTATATTAATTATTGTTTTATAAATAGATGTATACTTTTTTATTGTCCTTAGATAAGGTGTAACTTTTTAAGGAGTACTTTGATTTCCACATTTTCTAGTGTTATAGACATAATACAATAACAAAAAAAATTGATTTAAATAAATTATTAACCAACAACAATTTTTTTCAATTCCTATTTTTATGATTTGTTATGACGATGATAAAAACAAACCTCTGTGAATCAAATACAAGATGTCAAAAAAGTATGGGCAATAGCAATATTTAAAAAACTACTAAATGCTCCCTACAATTACTGGCTGGATGCACGTCACAGCTTCTCACGTAATTTTTGATTCGGGTCTGTCTATCACGGAATGCTGATGGTCATCACATCACCACAATCATCAGCACATGAATCTACTAATTTAACCGGCGTCGTATCTCTTTTAATCAGAAAGTTAGCAATGAGCCGACTTAATTTTGAACACACAGTATAGTTGAATTTGTCTTTCAAGGAACTATTTCATTCTTCAAATAAACTGCTGGACAATTGCTTTCGAGCAAGAAAAATTTCGCCTAAATTTAACAGTTAATATTTTCTGAACCAGATAATTATGATATCGACCTACAGTTTTGAATGGTTGATAGATTCATCCCTTGAGAAAAAATTGTCAATATTGGATTTTCTTTAACTGTCAGAAAATTTTATATACAGGGTGTTAAAGAAGACGATGATTTTTGCTCCAATTTTAATGGCGTGTAACTTTCACAATAATATTTTTAAATTTTATCACTCTACGTCAATTGAATCACTGGTTCATAACAAAGAAAGTAATTTGTCAAATTTTTGATATCTGCTATATTTTAAGAAATACCGATTTTTTTGGAAAACCTTGCTTTATTTCAACTTATTGGTAGCTAGATCTCACTGCGTTGTATCGTGCAAACTTTGCGGGTGATTCTTTCACCTTATGAAGAGCTTGATTATGTTCAGTAACAATAGTTGTGTCTGTTTAAAGGTTGGAGACAATGACGTTTCTTGAACGGCAGTAGAGTTTTGGACTTGCATTGTCTTTATTTGTTTAGAATCACTACGTTTCAACTGGTAAGCATCTCCAGTCGTCTTCAGGTGAATACTGAATAAGTATGGTAACTACAGCTCTATTTATACTAGGCAGGTGCTGTGACGCATGACTAGTGGGTGGAGTCATGCGTGTTGCTAGGTGATAATGCATAACTGGATGAGTCATGCTTGATGAGTTATGCTCGATGACGTCATGCTCGATGACGCCATGCTCGATGAATCATGCGTCTAACTCTTGGGTGGTCTTATTCTAAGATTACATTTACTTAACAAGGGTTTCCAGACGTTTCTCATATCTAATGAAGGCTTACTAAAGCAACCTGGATTTTGGTGTATGGTCGCAGCTTCCTTAAACTTCCTCTTCCTCCAGTGCGGTTCTTTTTGCAGGATTTCCGCTTTTGTCCACATGATATGATGGCCGTGCGTCCAGGCGTGGTCAGCTGCACCTGATTTTTCGGTCTCTCCTTTTTGGGTGTTATTTCTATGTTCTTTAATCCTTACTTCTAGTGGTCTTAGTGTCTCACCAATGTAAGATTGGCCGCATTCGCAGGGGATCTGGTAGACACAATTTTTCTTGTCTTTCTGGCTTGCTGGTTTCGTCTTCGTTAGGTGGCTTCTTAAAGTGTCTCTAGAGCTGAATACTGTGTTGATGTTGTATCGTTGTCCTAGTCTTCTTATTTTCTCGGATACTTCTTTGACATACGGAATATTGAGTATTGGTTGTATCTCTTTCTCTGCTTTACGTGTGTTTGGCCGATTCTTGCGATTTTCCAATATTGTGTCAATCAATTTCATGGGGTAGCCATTCTTGTTGAGGTCGGTCTTGATGTGGTTAGTTTCTCTTTTGAGAGCTTCGTTTGAGTTGCAGAGAGTAATTGCTCTATTCACCAGGTTTCTTACTATGCCATGTTTTGTGTTGTTTGAGTGGTTTGATGTATAATTGAGATATTGTCCTGTATGTGTAGGTTTTCTGTACACTGAGGTTAGGAAGGTGTTGCCATTTTTCTCTACGTTGACGTCTAGAAAAGGTAGTTGGTTGTTCTCTTCTTTCTCCATGGTGAATTTAATTGTCGGTGCAAAGTTATTAATGTGATGTGGTATGGACCCGGTATAAGTGATAAGTTCCGTAACTACGAAAAATCTAAGATAAAATTAACAAAGGAGGAAACGCACATCCAGTTTCTACTACGGGCAAGGGACCAAGGTATTATTCCAGATGGCTTTAGGATCAAGTCACCGATCCCAGGACAACAAGCTAAGAAGATTCTGGAAAACGCCAGCAAAGCTCTTATACGCTCCCAAATCAACTACCATCGTTTTAAGAAAGCTTCTCTACTCACAGATATCCAACAGAGATTTGAGGAAATTAAAGAATATACACTGGAAGAGGATCACGAACCCATTTTTCGGAAGATTGATGCCACCTGCGACAAAGTAAGAACAGCTCAACAAAATATTCATGAAAAGAAATTGCGAAAGCATGTTAGTCAAAATCCACCAACAACGCAACCCCATAATCAAAGAACTATCGTCAACATTTCATCTAGAGAATTAACACCCATAGAAGAATCCCTAATTGCTAAGGGTTTAAACTTTACTATTGCTCCAAAAGAGATACCAATATTGGACATTATTAGCGCCGTCGACTCAACAACCATAGGAGAAACACAAGCGGAAGAATTTAGATGGAAGGTTAGAAATATTCTAGAAAAATCAAGGCCTCCAAAACGAAACATCGGTAAGGAAGAAACAATCGCTCTCACAAAACTTCGCAAGGATCCTAATATCAAGATTCTACCAGCCGACAAAGGAAACGCAACTGTCATCATGGATGTTCAGACATACGACCAAAAAATCGAGGAAGTTGTGCAAAAAGGAAACTACGCCCTTATTTCCAAAGATCCGACCGGCACAATCGAGGGAAGAGTCTACCGAACACTCAAGAAATTTGAGCGGTACATACCAGAAAAGACGCGGAGACGCCTAACACCGCACCACAGTAAACCACCACACCTCTATGGCCTGCCAAAAATACACAAACATAACATGCCTCTGAGACCAATTACAAGCTCCCGTAACTCCCCTACATATGAACTAGGTAAATTTTTACTTCCCCTACTCCAACCACTTCAAGGAAACAGTACGTCATTTGTAAAGAATTCGCAACACTTTGCACAAATAATAGGAGAAAAGGAAGTACAACCAGGAGACCAACTGGTCAGCTTTGACGTCGAAAGTCTTTACACCAACGTCCCTATAAAAGACGCACTTAAGGTCATCAGGAGCAGACTTGAGGAAGACCTGACCCTACAAGAAAGAACACCGCTACCTACAAATGCCATCATGGAACTATTGGAATGCTGCCTTAACAATTCTTATTTTCAAGAAAAAGACAGATTCTTTAGCCAAGAAGACGGACTACCAATGGGCTCATCTCTCTCGCCCATAATCGCCAACATTTATATGGAATGGTTTGAATCCGAAGCAATAAAACAAGCAAAGAATAAACCAAAAATATGGCTAAGATATATGGATGACACCTTCATTATTTGGAACGGAAACGAGGACGAACTCAGAGAATTCTTACATCACATTAATAACTTTGCACCGACAATTAAATTCACCATGGAGAAAGAAGAGAACAACCAACTACCTTTTCTAGACGTCAACGTAGAGAAAAATGGCAACACCTTCCTAACCTCAGTGTACAGAAAACCTACACATACAGGACAATATCTCAATTATACATCAAACCACTCAAACAACACAAAACATGGCATAGTAAGAAACCTGGTGGATAGAGCAATTACTCTCTGCAACTCAAACGAAGCTCTCAAAAGAGAAACTAACCACATCAAGACCGACCTCAACAAGAATGGCTACCCCATGAAATTGATTGACACAATATTGGAAAATCGCAAGAATCGGCCAAACACACGTAAAGCAGAGAAAGAGATACAACCAATACTCAATATTCCGTATGTCAAAGGAGTATCCGAGAAAATAAGAAGACTAGGACAACGATACAACATCAACACAGTATTCAGCTCTAGAGACACTTTAAGAAGCCACCTAACGAAGACGAAACCAGCAAGCCAGAAAGACAAGAAAAATTGTGTCTACCAGATCCCCTGCGAATGCGGCCAATCTTACATTGGTGAGACACTAAGACCACTAGAAGTAAGGATTAAAGAACATAGAAATAACACCCAAAAAGGAGAGACCGAAAAATCAGGTGCAGCTGACCACGCCTGGACGCACGGCCATCATATCATGTGGACAAAAGCGGAAATCCTGCAAAAAGAACCGCACTGGAGGAAGAGGAAGTTTAAGGAAGCTGCGACCATACACCAAAATCCAGGTTGCTTTAGTAAGCCTTCATTAGATATGAGAAACGTCTGGAAACCCTTGTTAAGTAAATGTAATCTTAGAATAAGACCACCCAAGAGTTAGACGCATGATTCATCGAGCATGGCGTCATCGAGCATGACGTCATCGAGCATGACGTCATCGAGCATAACTCATCAAGCATGACTCATCCAGTTATGCATTATCACCTAGCAACACGCATGACTCCACCCACTAGTCATGCGTCACAGCACCTGCCTAGTATAAATAGAGCTGTAGTTACCATACTTATTCAGTATTCACCTGAAGATGACTGGAGATGCTTGCCAGTTGAAACGTAGTGATTCTAAACAAATAAAGACAATGCAAGTCCAAAACTCTACTGCCGTTCAACAATAGTTGTACCTAAATGTTATGACACCTATATGTCTATGGTTTATGAGTATAGTGTTAGAAAGTTAGAAATTAATAAATACATTTTTTCCCAAAAATAAATTAAAAAAATTATCTTTGTTAAACTTTTGTAAACACATTGTATAATATACCTGTAGTGCGATATGAACAATTAAAAATTAAGAAAAAATTTACCTAATCTAGGGGCGAGTACTTTCCAATATAAAACAATCGTGAAAAATTGTGAGATACTCATAAACCATAGACATATAGATGTTGATAAGTACGCCACTGTACATCATAACATTTAGGTACAACTATTGTTACTGAATATAATCAAGCTTTTCATAGGGTATAATAATCACTCGCAAAGTTTGCACGATACAACGCACAGTGAGATCTAGCTACCAATAAGTTAAAATAAAGCGAGGTTTTCCAAAAAAATCGGTATTTCTTAAAATATAGCAGATAGCAAAAATTTGACCAATTACTTTCTTTGCTATGAACTAGTGATTCAATTGACGTAGAGTGATAAAATTTAAACATTATTGTGAAAGTAACACGCCTTTAAAATTGGAGTAAAAATCATCGTCTTCTTTAACACCCTGTATATAAAATTTTCTGACAGTTGACATTGACAATTGTTTCCCAAGGGATGAATCTATATAAACAATAACAGAAACGGGTTCATCCTTTCTAGAAGTGTCGTATTGAACTATATAATTTTCAAAAAATTATTTTGATTATTTGAAATATTAGCACTATTCTGGACTTTTTGACATGCTTTATACAAAAGTCTACTAAAATTCAAAAATAGTTTCAGTGACGCATCAATTATACCACCAAAATTTTCTTTCGGCCGCATTTTACTTTGCCGATGTACATTTGTTTATAAAGATGCTTTATGATTCTAAAGTTGTCAATTTACGTCATACAAAATTTTTTTTGAATTTATAGTATATTAAATCAAATCTAGCTTATTTTCATAAAAGCAGCTTTTCATTGACAAAGCAACTTAAAATTATTAATTAAAGATAAAATACCAATTCAAGAACCAAACATGATTACAGTTAAAACAAATTGACATCAAAAAGTTAAACAGACGTGCTCCCAGCTAAAAAACACCCTAAAAACAAAGGAAAGACCCTTACAGAAATACCTCGAAAAATACATTTATTGAATAGAAGGCTCTCTCGGTTAACAATACTTTGTATGTCTCCGAAACTTTCTATGGCAAACATTATTTTTAAACTCGTTCGCAAAACCAATCTCCCGAGAAACTAAGGTGGAAGAAACGACAATTTAGTCTACCTCTGCGAGTTTAACCTTATTTGTTAATGAAAAGTTACTTCTAGGTTTAAATAACCCAAATTCTTACAACTTGCTACTGGATTAGAATTACATAGAAGTAAATAACACGGTATGTCATAACTTCTATGAGAAATACACTCACATTTATAAAATAAAAATCCTCCTTTTTCTTTTGAGGAAATTACTATAAATTTCACATATCCAGTTATTTTTTGGATTAATATTTTTAGAAAAATAACGGGTAAAATTTCTGTTTATCTATCGGTCACTAACTTGTGTCAACTTTAAATCAGACGACGGCCTTCCTAATTCCTTAATTTTTAATTTGTCTTCCGAAAAAGGGCTTGAAAAATTGGCATTTAATATATAGTGCTTACATTATTTATATTTATTTTAAACTAAATATTTGTACATTCTCACACCCGCATCATCACCGAATCACGACAACACATTCGTACGCAGTACTTACACTAAAATCATTAACAACCAAACAAATTGACCAATTAGCGCTTTGGCGATTGCCACGAAACGGCTGCGACCTCAAGCTACAACGAATATAGCCGAAGTTGCTGATCTTAACAGATTGTCATGGCAACGAGGCCGCAAATATTTTGTCACTTATCTCGAAGGTTGTAGAAAAGTTGAAATTAAATCCGGAGGCAGTGGTGCCAATCTTCTAGATTTATCGGTAGATCTACCGCATTTATTTATCTTTTGATTGACTAAACATGATGAAATTATTGGTATGGTATATTCCCGCGTGCAATGATCTAAAATTGCCTTATCCATACTGAACGACGCTAAATAATACTAAACAGAATACTAGATATACTAAGAATTACTTAATATTAAGAAGCACAGGCTTACTCCTTAAAGAGAAGCTGCTTAAAGTAGTACGGTTTTGTCGTTGCTACAAAACGATATCGATCCGCACTGTTACTAAAAGATACTGAATATTAAGACTTATTTTCTTAAGTGTGTTTAGATAATTGGCTGCACTGCCCCCTGGTGCCCAAACTAATAATAAGACTGAGTTATACCCACGGCCAAAATTGTGCCTACTGACCTACAATTTATCGTGCAGACTGAGGGGGCAGTTTACATGATAAACGGGTGAGTAACTTTTGTTAAGAATGTCGCTCAGAGGCTTATTTAAAAAAAAGTAAAAAAACTAATTTTCCATACTTACAAAGGAATTTGCCAAAACAGCTGTCTTGGAGGTTGCTTAAATTCCAAAAAGTCAGTTGCTAATACGTCTGAAAGTAAGGAATAATATTTTTATGTTTTTCGGCAAGTAATTAAAAAGAAAATTTCTTTTAATTGCCGTTTTGGTTTATTTATTTTAAATCATCTTTAGAACATATGAATCTTTTATTTATGTGTTTTTGTATATGGGTGGCCCGCTTTCAACGCAGGATTTCATAGCATCTAAACTACCAAACTTTTTAATATTGTTCAAAAACAAAGTTATTAGGATATGCATTAGATTATTTTAAATTATACAGGGTATCCCAAATAGCCGGGGCATATCCAGCATACTTTTTTTTAATGGAACACCTTATATATTATTTTCTAATTCCCTATAGAATTCCACGTATGTTTTGTTAAAAATATCATGGTAGCGTATTTCGCTGGTTCGCAAAAAAAGGAAGATTATTTAATGAACTGTAATTTATTAAGGCGTATTAAAGAAATATTTATAGTAAAACTGAAAGATTACAATTGATTAAATGTAGATAATAATTGTATTTAATTAATTATATGTAGTAATAATAATTAATCAAAAAAAAATATATTTTTAAAAAAGAAAATTCTAAACATATCATAAATCTAAATTCAATTTTTTTTGAGATTTTGATGATTAAAATGTGGCATGTTCAGACTTTTGACAGGCTGTAACATTGGAACGGTTCATCTTAGATAAAAATGGTTTTCATTTTCCAACTTGAAACCATGTTTTTTATTGCCTATCTAAAAGTTACAAATTCCAGTTTAACCGTATAACCGTTTGTTGTAACTTTTAGATAGAGAACAAGAAATTAAGATGGGGAGGTGAAAACAATTTTTCTCTAAGATACGCCGTTCCAATACTGCAGCCTGTCAATGTCCGAAAAAACCAAAAACAAGCGTTTTAGACCTATGAATGACGTTTATACAAAATATACGTAGAATTTTTTAGTGAATTAAAAATTAATTTAATATATGGGGTTTTCCATTAAAAAAATGTTGGATAAGTACCTGACTATTTGAGACACCCTGTATAATTTAAAATAATTTCATTTAAGTATGAGGCTAAAACTAGCAGACGTGACGGGATTCGCGCGCTAAGTATATCAAATGTAATTAGTATTTACCTGTGTTACAATTAATAAAGTTAAAAATTGTTAGATTCGGGCAACTATGAGAAATTTCTTGAAGTCCAATGTGCGTCACACTGACACAATTATCTATCATGAATTCCACTAGTGTTTGTCCACATTTTCCTTTAACTAAAGACGTAATACCTTCGTCGGTAATCTAAAAAAAATATGCAAATAAGACAAAATACAAAATATGAAAACATTTTTAAAAAACATCCTAAACTTGGTGAAGGCAACGAACAAGTTCACACACACTTGTTCTGATCTAACTTCAAAAAGGTTGACATAAATATAATATATAACATCTAATAAAAATAAAACGAAAAATCAAAAATCAAAATAACCAAAACGACAAACCATGGATCGAAGTTAAGAAAAAGAAAACCGCGATTACTACCAGCAGCAGACCCATCCCATTACAAGGGCAAAACAAAAAAGGGACTGTTTTAAAGGTTGCAGAAGAAAAGACATGAACCTTTATTACTGGTTTTGACCCAAAAATAAAATCCAATGATATGATAGACTTCCTAAACAGAAATAATTTAAATGAAGGAAGTGTTTGCCCTAGGTAACAAAAAAAGACAAAAGCAGAAGCTCCTTTAAACTGGGAGTACCAAAAAAACATAGGGATTACATTCTGGTGGCATCAGGTGACCTCTGGCCAGCAGGAATTCTTGTTGACCATTTTATTAATCTACAGCACCCACAACAAACAAGGGCTCAATAATCTCTGACAATAATAAATTAATCCTCAGATTCTTTCATATCAATATGCAATCACTGAAGAACAAAACAAATTTACTAGAAGCGTTTTTGGTAAATAAAATTATCAATGTTCTATGCCTGACAGAACATTGGCTTAAAGAAGATGAGCTAGATCATGACGTATATAGAGCAGTTCAGAGGGGGAGGAACAGCGATAATGGCGGACCCATCTTGTAACACCATACCTAAAACTGACATAAATGCCTTGACTATTGAAGAGTATATAGAGGTTTGTGCTATATTTTTAGAAACCCATGTTTGTGGTGACATTTTACTGATCTCCCTCGGGCAGTTTTGACACTTTTTTGGAAATAGTGGATCAAATACTAAACAAAATACTCATTAATAACCGTGTTATTCTTATGGGTGACTTCAATGTGCACTTTGGCACTGAGTAGCGAGTGTATAGAGTTGTGCTGCATGTTGGAATCATTCGGATTGTTTAGGGTATAGACAGGGGCAACAAGGCAGAATAATGGCCTTAATGGTATGTTTTCAAACTTCTGTGTTGAGGATTGTAACGTATTTGATGTAGGCATCTTGGGTCACCTCAGGCAGTTGGTTGACATCCCATTCTCTTTAGGTAACACTTCCCATAGCAAAACCAAGGTAACGTGTAGGCCGTCGACACAAAGAGGAAAACATGTCTTTTATTTATAACTTAACAACATAGATTGGAAGTTTCTGAACATTTCTAAATGTGCTAACACAATCCCATCATGAGGCATTTCTCATTAAGACATATTAAAAAAGGTAATCAAGCCCACACTACAAATTGGTTTGATAATAATCTAAAAGCAATGCGAGAACACCTACATCTTTTTAACGATCTATGTAAACAATATCCCTCCCCATGGTTAATCAGTTACAAGAATGATTATTTATTTATTCAAATCATCAACAGCAAAAAAAACAATTAGCGACACTCAACTTAAACTAATAGTCAGACAACAATACAAAGTCATAAAAAACAATAACAATTAGCTCAGCAAAGTATGTATAACAGAGAAATGATAAAATATGACATACACAACAATTAGTTTTTATAAGTAATTTATCCTGTATAAGTTTCTTAAAGCTTCTCAGATTAACAAGGTCGATATCAATATCAGAAGGATACACATTAAATAAATTACATAATCTATACAGGGAGGAACTTCTGTAAAGATTAGTTAGCGGAAAGGTCAGATCAAAAACATTACGAGTTCTAGAGTTAACACGATTGAAGGTAAACTGTAGATGTTCAAGAATAGCAGGACAGTCAATATCACCCTTAAGGATTTTAAACACTGTACACAAGAAGATCTCTATCCTTCTTTTACTTAAAGATAATCAATTAAAAATTCCCAAAAGATACTCATTATCACAACCCTGAAGAGGATAAATCCCAAACTTTCTGTAATGTATGCATTTCAAGAACTTTCTCTACACTTCCTCAATCATCTTTATCCAAAGGTTATACTGAGGAGATAAAATTATGCTGCCATATAAAATTGGTATCACCAAGCTGTCAAACAAATAAAAGCTGACACCAACATTGAAGTCTTTATTACTTCTTGCAATTAAACCTGCAATTCTTTGGACACTCTCAGTTTTAGAAATGATATGACTGGAAAAAGACAAGGTAGTATCAAATAATAAGATTCCCAGATCCTTCCGCTCATCAACCCTCTTAAGTTCAGTATCATTCAATATGTACAATCATGGACAACAATATGTGTAAACGACATACAGGCACACTCATATCTACATTTAAGTTAAAACCATTACACTACAATAATGATAAAAAAATCTTAAAATCATCCGCAAATACTAAACCCTTTGAATTCTTAACCTTAGTCATAAAAACCCTTTAAAAGCCACTATGAAGAGCAGCGGTCCCAGATTATAGCCTTGCGGCACCCCTAATGTACTCTTATAAACAACATTTCTACATGCTGTCTTCTATCGACCAAATATGACTGAATAAGTTTAATTTGAAATGAAGAAACATTTAAATCAGACAAAGAATTTAGAATAACACAATGCCTCACTTTGTCAAAGGCTTTCTCCATATCAGTATAAATAACGTCTACTTGAGATTTCCGGTGTAAAGCATCATGCCCGTATTGAGAAAAGGTAGTCAAGTTGGTAAAAGTAGATCTTTTTGGTAAAAAATCGTGCTGGCACGAGGATATCCCACACGAAACTTCACTAAAGAGCATGTCAAAAATTATACGTTCAAAAATCTTGGAGACCGCACATACAATAGTAATTGGACGATAGTTCTTAATATCCTACCTGGAGCCATTCTTATGAATTGGAATGACCTTACTAAGCTTTTTTACATCAATAAATATTATATTAATTATTTATTATAGATTATTGAAAGTGATATAAAGCCCAAATTGCCACCACTAAGAAAATTTCCAATGTTAATCTAATAAAAAATGCTCCAAATCCAATAATTTGAATATGGAATAATTTAATGAATATCGTGAAAACCCACAAATATCTTATTCTGAAATAACCATCAGTCCTGATAATTTTAACAACTTCTTTGTGAGTGTTGCCAATGACCTTCAGCAGAGTCTTGGTTCTTTACCACTTGACCCTCTAAAAAATAACTTCAACACCCTTCGAGAGACATTTTGTTTCTTAGAGGTCACCCTCATCGAGATGCGTGAGATGATTCACAAATATTTATAAAAATATTCTTATGTATTTATAATTTAAAATACTAAGATTTGCCCCTAACGAGAACGTCTGCGGAGATCAAAGAAAAAGTTTATTGAGGAAGGTATATAAACATATTTATTATATTATAAATATTGAAAATAAACTTATATAGGATTTTAAAGTTGATCTCATCAAAAATATAAAATACGCATTTACACATCATACAGTCTTTTTTCATAACTATTACAAAAATATAAAAAACCTCATCATCAATGTGTTTAAGGAAACCGATTAACAACAAAAAAGGTAAGGACAATGTAACAAATTATAGACCAATATCCTTACTACTAGTATTTTCAAAAATATTTGAGAAATGTATGACGTCACGTATTTCACAGTTCCTCGAGTCAAATGATATTCTCAGTTTGGTTTTAGAAAAAAATACAGTACGACTTCAGCAATAATGGAACCTTTGTGGTGTCCCTTCTCCTGGAAGCTTTTGAGAATCATAGCTTTGTGCCCTTAAAATTCTGTGATTTAAGCAAAGCTTTTAATTGTGTTTCCCCTAACTTGCTTCTAGAAAAGCTTAAATTATATAACCTGATTTGTTTATTGCCTTCACCAAGTTTAGGATGTTTTTTTAAGTCGAGGATGTTTTACATTTTGTCCTGTAAAGTTTTCTTTTTGTTTTGAGATTAAAATATTATAGTGGATGAAATGCCATTCTACTCGAATGAGGATGTCATTGTATAATTGATGACTAGCTCTGGTAATGGCAAAAGTCGAAAGCGCTCTGCTACAATTTTAATACGCATTTACACATCATACAGTTTTCTTTCATAACTATTTTAAGTTTACAGTCAAGTTGTAGTATTGAACAGCGGTAGAGTTTTGGACTTGAATTGTCTATATTTGTTTTAAATCACGTTTTAACTGGAAAGTATCTCCAGTCGTCTTCAGGTATTGACCCTGACTTACTTGAGTCCTAGATATTCTTAACCAATATATTCCCATATCGCTTAGGTATTGGATACCCTTATCTGTGACATTCACACATCCTCCTATATCCAGTCCTAGTATTTTTTTACAACTTATGGAAATGCATTTTAGGACATCATCGTCGACTTTGTCACATCTCATAATTACAAGGTTCTCCAAATTTTGAGTATGTTGTAACATGTTTATTAATCCTAAAGAAAAAATACCCTATATAAGACGACTATTTAGACATAGGACAGCAATAGGTCTTATATAAAACATTTCACATCTACATGTTAAGTTAAATGTATTATTCAAGACAACTATAAATACTTCAGTCTCCCTTATTCCATGATCAAGAATCCCATTTAGTGGGGATACTTGATACATTTCCTATAGGATGAAAGAATACCCATTATGTTTTTCTAAATATTTTAAAACATAGTTGCAAATTTGTACAATAATTATATAAAGGTGACCATTAGCATGTTTAACTCTGTGTAGTTAAAAGAAATCCTCAAAATTTTTGAGAGAAGATAAAACAGTGATCAAGTATCAAAATCAAATCAAATTAAAAAGCTTTCTTGTCTAAGACAGTATGTCGTTGACAAAACAAAAAAAGTTTAACAATAAATAATACACACCTAAGTATACTCCTCGGTGTATTGCATACATAGCACCTAGAGTTATAAACTTAATACCAACCAACTATAGAAATGGTTCTTATCAGCAAAGAAAGTATCAATTAAATAACTGGGTCAAGCAAAACACTCAAAGGATTAGAGACACAATTACATTCTTGTAGTCATAGAAATAGAAATATTTAGGTAATAATTGAAGGTATCGTAAATTTTTATAATTTCATTTAGTATATTTTAACTGTGCATTGAGATCTTGTGGTTGTATTAGTAATTATATTGTTATTTCGCTAGTCAACTGGCGTGTATATGTCCATGAGCACACTTTGTGTTGTATAGTTATAGAGATATTGTGCAATCTAGTTTATGTATCATTGTTAAATATATCAAAATAAATAAATAAATAAATATTCTAAAATACAAAAAAAAATTTAAACAGAAAATATAGTAATATTTTAAGGGACGTACTATATATATATAGTTCTAAAAATCGTGTCATTACTAAACATAGACAAACGAACAATGTAAAATTAACACTGAAAAGTACAAAGGAAAAATTTACGCTGTAAAATAAATAATACTAATTGCATGCTATATCTATTCAGTACCTAAGCGAAAGTCAATAGTATCATCAAAAAACTCGCCCATAGTAGGCTTTAGTTACAAAAATATTCTTAAGGTTCCCCCGGAATTTTCTTTCACACTGGAGTTTTTTTAATCCTTCTGGGAGGTGGTTAAAGATTTTTTTACTCTGATACACAATACTCTTACATACTTGAGTAGATGTAGGTATATATAGGTAAACTAGGATTAAATGTTTGATGCGTATTGTATGCCAAGGCCGCTCCCAATTCTTCCTTATGCTTTTTAAAGACCAAACAGGATGACTCTAACAAAAACAAACACATCAAAGTTAAAATTCTATTATTAATAAAAAAAAGGCCTACACAAGTCTCTATATCCAATCCTGAACATGTACCGCAAAGCTCTCTTCTGTAAAATAAACATATAATTAAACAAATACTGAAAGCAACTACCCCAAAATGAAATACCATAACGTAAGCGGGACTCGATCAACGCAAAATATGCATTACGAACTATGGATCCATCCAGCTCATTGGCAATAACTTTCATAGCAAAACAGCCTGAAGCAACTTTTTTCCGAAGTTGTAAGACATGCGCATCAAACTTGAGTTTATTGTCAATATACAGCCCTAAAAATATTTCAAATCACTTTGCTCTGCAATGGGTTGTACTGTTATGGAAATGTTATTAAATGGACATTTTTTTTGTACCTTTGTAATAGTATACTTATGTACCTATATATATTTATAATTGTTTTAAAACACACTTTAAAAACAAGATTTTTATTTTTTTTCAAACAACAAAGTATATTAAGTAAAGTAAGTGAGTAAAGTAGGGTAATCATAAAAATGACTATATTCTGATTTGCTTGACAGAAGAAACTCCCAATTGCTTGCTTTATTTTATCTTTGGGGCTTACCCTCTCATTTTTGAATTTTGATTTTGTATTTATTTACAATTATCCTAATCTTGGTGTTAGGTTGTGAGTAACCACTTGACCATATTAATTTTGTTATTTTAAAGTGTGTGCTAGTCTATTTATTTGTTTTTACTTTATATAACAAAATTTTGAATTGTCATAACTGCTTTATAGTATTAATAGTTTAAGC
Organism: Polydrusus cervinus; assembly: GCA_935413205.1. NCBI lineage: Eukaryota > Metazoa > Arthropoda > Insecta > Coleoptera > Curculionidae > Polydrusus > Polydrusus cervinus. The sequence continues at coordinate 55,473,241 of OW284514.1, forward strand.
TTTGTTAACGAGCTTTATATCTTATAACAATAAAGCGTATTTTGACTTTGACTTGACATCTATCCAATCTTTAATCTTCTGTAGATCTTCAGAAACATCCAATTCTAATTGCTTCGTGTCCGTGTCTGTCCATAAAATTGTGGCATCATCAGCGAACAATGTGAGAGAACCCTTGATATCAACTTTAGCAAGATCATTAACGTAAATCAAAAAAAGCATTGATCCCAAAACAGAGCCCTGCGGTACGCCATATAAAATTTTCCGCTGTTCCGAGAAAGTTAACCCTCTGGAGGCGACCACCCAAGTATGACTCAAACCCTAGTTCCCATAAATCAGAATTAGTTTAGACTAACAATTTCTACTGTTAGTTTTTAGAGGAATGTAATCTAGAATGCATTTAAAGGTAACTATAGGTACCCTTTTTATTTTGTTACCTTTAGTAGTAATCTTACAATTACTTCCATCTCTAGTCAAATAAAGTCTTCTTAAATTCTTACAGCAGCACAAAATATCAAGCATTTCATCAGTTATCAACACTGATGTCAAGTTAACATGTGTGGTTTGACTGTTCATAAAGGCATTAAGAAAATTTGTAATTTTTACGTTTCTTGAAAAATATGAAGTCGAAGTGAATTTCTTTAATAATCTATTCTTTACATTTGGTGGTAATAGCTCTAAGGAATCTAGACATGATTGTTCATAGATTGGTAAATTGTTTACAACATATTCAACAGCTCTAAAATATAAATATAGTAGTAGTTTTTGGAAAAGTTAAGTTATTCAAAATAGTTACATTGACAACAAAGAAGCTACAACATTTCGTTCTTTATTTAGACTCATTATTGTTTTTTATTTTCACTTCTTTTATTTCATATTAGTTTGTCACTCGAAATTATAAACCTTTGTTTGTAGAATTCATAAAAATTGTTTGTTGTGATTGTTGAAAAGTAAACAACCTGTCAAAAATTGAATTCAGCCAGCACAGAGGAACCATCAGGAAACCGGCGCTGTCACTCATAGCCTTCTCGAATCATATGATGTTGTCTACCGGAATAGGCGATTTTGCATGGAGAATAAACCGATTTGAGGGTGACATCTAGTGACAAAGGCACAACTATTTTTTATATAATGATCTCGATGTCTGGTAACTTTAGCAGTTCGAAATAATTACGGTTATCTGTAATTTTAATATTTTTTGCTTGTTAATAGATGGCGATGAACAACATTCCTGATTTCTTGTCTTGACGAACGATGGCGTTGCTTGCACTTCTCTGTTAGGCAAGGGCAAGAGGATAGAGGAATGCGAATTTTGAATGGTGATGAACAACAGTTGTTATTTCTGTTTTTATTGACAATAAGTTTATATTTTCTGTCTAAATAACAAGAGGAGGTTTTATGAATCGGAAGATTGTTCGTCTTATTGCGGTCGAGTCTACAGGGCTCGTCTGTTAAGTAGTAAATTTCAAGTGTTACCATAAATTATTTTCTTAATAAGAAATAGTCTTTTATAAACCAAAAGTAAAATTTTTCAATAAAACAAAATTAAATTTTCAAAAACAAGTTCACATCTATACAGGGTCCTACAAATTCGTGTGCGTACAAGGAGATCGATCTCGAAAACGGTAAGAGATACGAAGTTGTTTAAATGAAGGTAAAGTTGCGTATTTTTGGGCTTAATAATTTGGTGAAAGAAAATTGTAAATATTCCGAATACTTTCGAAGATATCTGAGAAAACCTGAAATTTTTAGTTTTGGTTTTTAATTTTTTGCGCCTTCATTTTTGACTTGTTAGTTTTTAAGATAAACAATTAAAGGTGTAGTTTTATTATCCAACAACCAAAAATTATTAACGTTAATTTATTTATAGTTTCCTCCAAGTTAGCCATGGATACCCGCAGATCAGTTTACTAATTTCAACTGTTTTACGACGTTATCGCCATATTATTTTTATCCATAGCTACCTTAGATGAAACATATGAATAAAATGCACATCAATTACCTATTGTTGGATGTTTGATATGTAACTAAACCTTTAATTGCTTGTATCCTAAAAACTAATAAGTTTAGATATAGGGGGAAGAAAAAATATTTAGGAAAGTAAGATCCTTTTGAAATTTAGATTTAATTTAAAATAGGGAGTACCTATAATATTAATATTAGTGGCAAAAATTGTTTTTTTAATATCAAATTTTGCAGCACGTCCGGTTAAACCGGAAGTGAAATAGTTGTGACTCATTCATACGGAACACCTAAAAAGTAGGATAAAACGTAATATAAAACTTTTTGAACGGTAGTAGAGTTTTGGACTTGCACTGTCTTTATTTGGTTTGTATCACTACGTTTCAACTGGTAAGCATCTCCAGATTGTCTTCAAATGAATAAAACTTTTAATTTATTCATTTGTTTTTTGTAAAAACAATAAAACGTAATTATTAATTTGACAACTTTCAACGCCATTTACTCAGAAACTGTCTTGTATAGAATATGTTACATGTTTTTTGCTTAGCATTCCTCGTAGAATGCAAATTTTTAAAAATATATTATATTGTGCCATTTAAAGACTCGTTACAAAGCAAGCGTTAATATGTGGTCACTAAAAGTAACGAGTCCCAATATTATAATATGCTCGTTATTCTTGGTTGTTCGTTACTTACACTGAACTTAAATCTAACTATAACTATTCTACCCAGAATTTTCAACGGACGGCTTCGTTCGTGGACTTGATAGCGAATGACGGACGAAACGTATCATAATTATAACGTACAAATTTATTACTATTTTTGGGTAGGGGGATATGTGTGGAAGGATATATCCATTGATGTGGATTGAGTTACGAGTACGAGGAGTGTGGTAGGGGAATATATTAATGGTGGCAGGTTATATCCATGGGGGCAGGTTATATCCCTACCCAACATCAACTATCATATCACCATACAACGTAATATTTTAAAAAGAAACGCTATTGATGGTTCTGAAGAAAATGGGCGCACCATATTTTTGTCATGAGATGTTAACTGAATTTTTTGTATGGTAGGGGGATATATGTGTAGAAGGATATATCCATTGATATGGATTGAGTTAGAATATGTATGAGGGGTGTAGTAGAGGGATATACCCATGGTGGAAGTTTATATCCCTACCCAACATAAACTATCATACAGTGGCGGCTCGTGATAGTCGATACAGGTAGGGCCAAAATATCAAGTCAAAAATCTTTAATGAGAGTACAGGGTGTTACAAATTCGATACATTGACATTGCTATCTCAGTAACTATAAGAGATATAGATTTGGTTGAATGGAGGCAAAGTTGCACATTTTATTGATGAATTATTTGTTAAAAAAAAATACGATGACTTCCGGAGCATCCGAAAAAAACACAAGAAAAAATTAATTTGTGTTTTTATTGTCATTAGGACAAAATATTGATTTTTTGGTCAAACCAAAAGCACTTACTTAAGACAATTTTTTATGCTCTTCAAGAAAATAATCTTATTTTTCAGATACGACGTTCGTTTTTTAGATACCTACTTATATCAACTAAATTTTTTCAAATTCGGACCTGAATTTTTAAAAAAATTTTGAGTAGCTTTTGACCTCTTAAAATTATTTTGTAAAATGCTTAAGAAAGTGCCCTTGGTTTTAAAAAATAATAAGTATGTACCTACTTTTGTCATAAAAAAATAAAAACAAGTTTTTCGTACATTTTTTCGGATATCTCTGGAAATCATCGCAATTTGATTAAATTTCTTTTTAACAAATTGTTCAGCATTAGAATATGCAACTTTTCCTCCATTTACCAAACTCTCTATCTCTTGTAGTTACGGAGATAGCAATGCTAGTGCATCGAATTTGTACAACCCTGTACATAAAAAAAATCGAAAAACTTACCGACTAATTAAATGGAGCACTTGCAATAGTTGTAACAAAAAATGTTCACAAAACACTCAAATTGTCTTATAAGAAAACTCTATACGTCTTTTTGTTATTTAAAAATTATTCAATCACTTTTGTTCTTGAAGTCATCAATATTGTTTGCAAAATGTTTTTCGGCAGGCTACATACCTAAAGCGCTAAGTCTTTCCTATTTTATTTTATTCATTTTTAAATTGATAAACCGGAATCAGGAATATTATTATAATCCAACGACGGACTGACCTAAACCTAACCTACAAGAATAATTTATGTTAAACAGTAAAAACTGTTTAAAATAAAACTATTTTAAAATTAATATCTCGACAGGGCAAACCGTATTCAAAACAGCTGCCATATCTAGCATCAAGAAGTGGTAACAAAGACGAAGGCGTGATCCGATTGGAACGACAAAATAAAGCACATGTAAATCCTCCAATCACGGACGGTCTGAGGATCTGGCCCGCCACAACATTTCTGAATTCCTTATGCGTCAGTAAGAGAGGGCGATATATCATTATCTCTTTCGTAAGCGATGAACCTTTGATAAACAGTATGGCCATACTTAGAAATCGCCGGCGCTGGCTAGCGCAAAGGAGTTTTCGCGGCGTCGGGGAGTTTTTGCACCGTTAGGCGTTATCAGATATTAAATGAACGCAACGTCTTGAATTTTAAATTATTCACAGTTACAAAAAGAATGAAGCGTAAAGATGCAAAGCAATGATTATGAGTGTGAGTAAAAAAATAACTTGGTGTACAGGTAGGTAGGGCCATGGCACTGTGGCCCTACTGTACGAGCCGTCACTGCTATTATATCACCATACAACGTAACCTTTTAAAAAGAAACGCTATTGATGGTTCTGAACAAAATGGGCGCACCATATTTGTCATAAGATGTTAACTGAAATTTTTTATGGGGTAGGAGGAAATATGTATAGGGTGAAGCGTGAGGGGATATATGTGTGGGGTTATGTTGTGGGGGTGGTGATATATTCATAGATATTAATAGAGTTATATTATGTATGAATATGTGTTGAGAGGTATATGGTAGGAAGATATATGTGTGTGAAGGGTTGGGGGATATATGTGTGTGGAGAGGTATCGTAGGGGGATATATCCATGGGGAAGGATATATCCATATATCCAGATGAGCTAGAACCTCTAATAATCACCTACTTGCTGATATTGTTTGCACATTGTTGGGAGCCGACGGCGCGTTGTTCTATTTTATGTTATATTGTATATATTTGATAATTGACATATTATAGCTAGATTTAACATAATTATACTGCAAACCAAACACAAGTATTTGGCAATCGGTTAAAACTATAAATACAATAACACAATTAAAATAAAAGTAACGATTTACATAAAGTAACGAGTCCTGAGTAACGAGTCCTAATACCCAAAGTAACGAATCGGTCCAAGTCCCTAAAAGTAACGAAAATTTACATCACTGATTGATGGTGCGTCTAATTATAACCTACCGAAATTGCATACTAATGTTTTATTAATTAAGGACGTGACGGGCTGGGTAGTAAATTCGTTGTCACCCGGTATGCTCGAATCTATACAGTGTGTTACAAACTCTTCAAATTAAAATTTTATTTACAACTTATTTTTTAAAAAAACAAACCGGAATTTCTTAATTTTTTCAAATGGCAACCCATCTTTGCTATATTATTATAATATTATTCATTTAATTTCTTTTTCTTAAGTGTTTTATTGTTAGTATACAGTATACGTTCGTGTAGGGTTTAACGCTTTAACGAATAAACAGACACTTATTTATTCAGAAAACCGACGAGCTAGATTTGACATTACAGCTCGACTCATGCCATCTTAACTGACTGCCCTGGCCGGGTTGCCACATTTTTTACCTTAAAGTCTAACCTAACTAGAACCTAAACCTATTACAATTACAGGCTGACAGAACATAAAGGCGTATCACAAGTTAATAATTATTTATTAGGTAATAGTAGAAATTAACAAGAAATATCATAAATGTGATTTCTAAACCCACATAAGCCATAAGAAGTTTTGTCAAGACCAGTCTAGTATGCCGTGGAAAACAAAAGCACTAGGTATTTCTGCTTTTATTTGGTAAGTAGACCAAAATGTCAAATGATATTAAATAAAATTACGAAGTTTGAAAGAATGAATTGTTTTCCACGGCATACTTGATGGTACTTCTCATATATAATATAATATACGGATCTAGAAATTACATTTATCATATTTATTGTTAATTTCTACTATTACCTAATAAATAATTATTAACTTGTGATACACCGTTAGAAAAAAAATTAAATGAAGAATTTTATTATAATAAAACTAAGATGGGTTACCAATTATTGAAAAAATCGAGAAATTCCGCTTCGTTTTTTTTTTAAACAGGTTGTAAATAAAATAGTCCTAACGGATAAATTTTTTTCAAAGAAGTCAATTTTATATTATAAAAGAGGTTTCCAGCAAACACCTAATAACAAAATATCATAAAGTGACGATCGTGAACAAACAAATTCTATAAGCATTAGCTAAAATAAAAATTCTTGGAACTGTTCAAAAACATCAATTCAAAGTAAACTTCAACTTACCCAAGGGTCAACACCAGCCCTGTTGAAGCATTGCTCTGACGCGCGTCGTAGTTGATTGCTAGCCTACTTAATAATAAAGTGTTTATCTACTTTCATTTAGTAATATGAATTTTACAGTTCTGTAAATCGTTTTGTAAGGGCATCTATTACAGCACTAGTGCTGGATGTGGAGCCCTTTACGTTCGAATTTCCAATCATTAAATCCGTGTCTGACCCCATGATCTTCTTTGCTATTTGTTGCTTATTTTCTAAAGAGTTCTCAATGTAGCCTTCTGCCGTAGAAGAGGATTTCCAGCCCCCATGACGCTTTAACATCTGCATATCTGCACCACCATCAACTAGAATGGTGGCTGAGGACCTCCTAAAACAATGTCCACTGTATCCTTCGGGATTATTCAATCCAAGTTTTGTTGCAATCTTTTTTGGTATACTTCCAAAACTATTAATTCCGACAGACTGGTAGGTGCATTTTTCTTTTCCATAGAATACAAAACACCGCGTGTTCGTTGCATTAAGAGGACGAAGTTTAGCATACTTTCGAAAAATACTTAAACAGTTGACACCTGTCACATTTCCTTCTGTTATAACAAATTCTCGCATAATTTTGGTTCTCGAGAATGGAATCACAATTTTTATATACAAATCATTGTGTTCAATATAATATAATCCAACATTAACTTAGCTAGTTCTTCGCGCCGACAAGCCCCAAAAATACCGATTATCATAACAACCTTCATAAGTAAATATGTTTCATCATCTGCAGTACTTAGAAGCTTACATACGTCTTCCTTTGTGAAAACTTAGGACTTTTTGGCCTTGTAACCCTCTAAACTTCTTGTCAAAAATGCGATTAGTTGAGAAAATCTGCTTATATCTTGATTTTTCTTGACTGAAATCATAGTTCTCAACATTGAGTAGTGAGTCCATAGTGTAGATGGTTTCTGGGAGCGTTGCTTTACGGAAAAATAACCCAAAAGGATTTTCTCAGACACCTCCTATATTTTGTTAGCTTTGCACCAATCTTCAAACTTCATACTCCAACTCATACCGCGTCTTGGATTTTATCGGAACTAAACTTGAAATCGCTTCGTTTGCCGCTGCTTCTATATCAGAGGGTAAACTTTCATCAGAATCAATCATTTTGAAAAACGCTTTTTATATTTTTGAATTTGTTTGACAAAGTTTCGACAGTCCCCATGCGAAACAGTAACTATGCGAAAGGTAACATAAAAAACTTGATTAGTAAACTTAATAGAAGCTGCATTTTTATTTTTTTAAATGCCTTTTGCCAAATATTTTTATTCATAGATGAAAGTAGATAATTTTATATTAATTTTGTACAATATTCTTGTTGTAAATTCATATTACTACACTCGATGTTTTATTAAACTCTGTTGACATCTCGTTTGACAACTTTAACATCTTGTGTTGTAATATGAATCTTTACAACACTTATATCGTAAATAACTATTATATAAGTACTAATAAATAAAAACATATAAAATAGGAAGCTTGCTCCAACATTTATGTTACCAATAAAAAGGTAGGGGAACGTAGGGGTATGCGTATGCAATAATTTACAGATAAGAATATTTAATCAGATTATTGTTGGGTTGCGTTCAAATTTCAAACTAGAGAACTTTTGGTGATACATAAATAAGTTACATTGACAGAAAATAATTTGCCTAGGGATTTCTGGGATTAACGAATAGAAGTATGGACGTTGACAGAATGTCTAAAGTGACTTCTATTAAAAAGGCGTCGGTCGCTGCCGTTTGTAAATGTTCTGTCGCAAGTGACTTCTAAAAACAAGGGGTCGCTGAGATGGGAGTATTTTGTAATCCCGAAAAACACTTTTTAGATCTTATTAGATCTTAAATAAAGTTTGAGGGTCCGTAGAACCGTCGTTGATCACACTGTTAAACAGCAAAAATGTTTCCGAGACCAAAATAGCCAATTCCTGTATATTTTATTCTACTATTAACAATCTGTCTTGCAAAAGTGTTAGTTGACTCCGGTATTATAGATCCATTCTATAGAATTCACCGATTTTGTTTCGGGTAGTATGGACAATCGTGGGCAAGTCGACGTGTTCTATACAGGCTTCAGTAAGGCGTTTGACAAAATTAGTCATTCTATACTGATGGAGCGTCTTGCTGATGTCGGTGTGCATAACAGTTTGCTCAAATGGATCAGCGATAGACGACAGATGGATTCTGTTAGGGGTTTTTATTCTGAGCCATTTAGCGTGCCGTCTGGAGTGCCGCAGGGTAGTCACCTTGCCCCCCTGTTTTTTATTATATACATTAATAATATACAACACTGCTTTAATTTTTCTAAATTTTGGATATACGCCGATGACCTAATTTTTTTTAGAATAATCAGGGTGCCAGGGGACTGCGATAGGTTGCAGGATGATCTTAATGCTTTGATAGGATTCTGCGAAAGTCAGAGTTTATTTCTTAATCTAGAAAAGTGTGTGTCGATTACGTTTATCACATTTATCAAGAATGTATATAATTTTCGTTATTCGATTAATAATAGTGATCGGTAAATGAAATACGTGATTTGGATGTTAATGGCCACTAAGTTCATTTTTAGCTTTTTATTACGTAAGACAGATGTACTTATAGTAAATACCAAATATAAAATGAGAAATACCTGGATTTATTATACTAGAGTAGGTACTTTATAAGAAGTTTAAATACATATAAACATAAATCCTGAATTTTTAGTTAGTTGTATTTCAACCACCAGTTAATCGAAAGCTGTTCGTATTTAAGAAATTAGATAGTTTTGAGCAACATGTCTTGAGTTTGTGTAAATAAGCCGGATCACTTTGGTTATATGTTGGATGCAAAGTGAGTTTTGTGAAACAAAAACGTACTCTTGCCCTTTAATAAAAAATACCTACCACTTGTATTTTGGCTGCAAAATGGGAGACCAGGATTAAAATTGGACTCCCCATATCTGCTGCTATCCAATGTGCGTCAAACATTCGCTGTTGGCTAAGTCGGAAAAAGCGTAAGTTACCCTTCCTTGTTTCTATTATCCGGAGAGAACCGAAAGACCACGTTGCTGACTTTTGTTTCACACCTCCCATAAAAAAAAGGCTTATCCGCCATATAACCATTGCCTGTACCTAATCGACCTCAGGAATATACCTTTCATTCTGATGATATCCAACTGATTCAAATGGTAGTGTACTTGAAAATGTCGCCGGACCATCAACCTCGTAAAACTCTGATTTTATCTGTAAACTTTCCAGTAAAAAGCCTAACAAAATAAGTTAAAGCGAATTAAGCTCGGAATTAAGTAACCTTATAAGGGATTTGGAGTATCCCAAGACAAAAGCAGAATTCGTTAAAAATTAATTTTCTATATTCTCCATCTGGATTACTTTCCAGAAAATTGTGGTGCTGTTAGTGACTAGCACGGTCAGAGGTTCCACAGTATATTTCCAAGATGGAAAAAAGGGTATCAGGAAAAAGAGAACTGTGAGATATTAGCTATACTGCTGGACTATTACGAGAGATGCCCCAGAGGCTGCTTTCAAAAGGCAAGCTAAGAAGCGCAAAATGAGTGTCTAAACTTTAGATTCAATGATAAAAATGTATTATTTTATTGCTTTTGTTGAGGCAACAATATACTGATATCTTTATTTTTAATGTTCATTATGCCTATAACAATTTTTTTTGCGAGCAAACTAAAATCTTTAATAGGTATTTTTAGTTTTGGGTGTAGTTGAATCCAAAAAAATAGGTTTTGTTTAGGAAACAAAAAAAAGATGAAATTTGTTCCTCAGTGTCATAAAAATCGTGTTTCCTTGCCCCATGCGTTGGTTCCGTCCAGTACCGGCGCCAGGATTTCTGGGATGGGTGTACACAAGTGGGCCCGATGATTTTATGGTAGGCCTTATCCAAATCAAAAATGACTTCTAAAAAAAAAGGTCGCCTTCCCCACGCTCTATAACGCCATAAGCGGGGTAAACAAAACTCCCCCCTTGTCCAAACTGACATCTAAAAAAAATTCCTTTATAATACCACTCCTTTCTCATCAAAAATTTCATAATCAAATTCCCCTTTCTCCACGGAAATTCCATTACCACACCAAATTCCTCAATTTTGGGCGGGCACTAGGGTGGGCACCCATGTTTTTAGATTGGGCCAGTACTCACTCTGCGCCGCCGCTGGTTCCGTCTATGGCACGAAAATACAAAGGCTACGTGATGGGAGAGTACGAAATATTGTATATTAAATCAGGCGTTACTTCTGCTCGAATGTTTAAATTTTAACATTACATACCTATTTCTTTCCAAGGAAAAAATGTTACATTTTAAAATTTGTCGTGTAATTATTGTAATTGCAATTTCGTCAAGTTAGAACTTATACAGCACACTGTATATTATTTTATATGTAGCTATGCTGTATGCAGCGCAGTCCTTTTTATTATGTAATTCAACCTATTCTCATACAAAACACTGACCATTATACTAGCTTTTACTTGTAAAACAGAGCGTAATCATACGGAACAAGAATAAAGGTAGAAATAAACACAATTTAATACTGCTTTATTTCAAGCGGCACACATTGTTTAGTGCAGTTATTATTTAGCTTTGTTTCGTAAAGTTTGTCTTATGTTCGCTGTAGTAGTGAGTGTTTACAGTAAGCTTTGGTCTTGTAACGGTAACGCGTATTGCCTGAAACTTTACTTAGCTGGTGTAAAATACTCTAGCTAATTTAGTAATTTATAATTCAGACATCAGAAGTGGGATACATTTGTGGTGACTTGATCTACCAAATAACTTAAAGCTATACCTATATGAAGCCATACTTATTTTCTTTTTTCGTTTCTTGCAAATGATCTCGCGCCATTGTGATTTTTGGAAATTGGTTGTTTGGGTCCTTTTGTTTATCTTTATTTTTTTCACAATGGAGAAGTTGCTAAATATAGTTAGAAACTTGAAAAATTAATTTTAGTGTTTAATCTTAAGTGGGTATATTGTAAGTTGTAAATTTCCGACTTTCCATCGTTGTAGTGCAACTTTTATTATAAAATTATTTTGTCTTTGGGTACCTATATTGGTGAAATGAAATCTCCAATTTATAGTGGTATATTTATGCGACTGATGATCTCTTTGTGGTTTTATTATTTCTAAGTTACTAATGTAAGTTAGTGTGTATTTATTTATTTATTGCCACATAAATTTATAAAGTCAATAATGACAGTGTCAAAGTAAGAAAAAAGATGAAAAGTTATAAATGATAATATCATGGTATTCATAAGTATCATAACAACTTTTGTCAACTTTGTTCTTGAACTTTTTGATTTTAGTAATGTTTCTGATCTCTGATGCAATATAAAAAGAGCCGCAGAAACAAAATGGATTTCTCGACAAGAGGATATCTTGTATCCAGAAATGTAAATTTTATTTGAGTTTTTGGTCTGGCGATCGTGGATTGTTGAACCATGAGGAAATTTAGAAGAAAACATTACAGCACTGAAAATTAAAATATTAGGCAGATTAAGAATCTTGGTAGTTCTGTTGTTGGTCCCAGAAAAGTACTAGATAGCTTGGGTGAATATAGGATAACTCATAATATATATCAAATAATTAATTAACTTTTTAAGTTGACTACAGCAAAGTATATGCTAAGTAAAGTTTTCTAGCAACAAAATCAACATGTGCTGTCTACTTTAACTGCAATTCTATATAAATACCAAGAAATTTGCATTGCTCAACTCTCTGAATGGGATTTTTATTTAGTTTTAAAATTAAATCAGGAACCTGTCTCTTTTTATAGAAAATCATAGAGTGAGTTTTGTTTACGTTGATAATTAAGTAATATTTCTTATACCATAATGAAAATCTATATAATAATCAGTTGATTTAATGCGCTAGCAGATATAATCACAGAGTTGCATCATCTGCATATAAATTTACTTTTTGCAGGGATACCTTTTCGATATCAGATATTCTTCAAGATCATTAATGAAAAGTGCAAAAAGCAACGGCGATATTACGCTGCCTTAGGCACACCATAATTTTGAACCTCTTATTTTACTCTTACAAAAAAACGAATTTAGCCACCGTGCAATGTTGCCACGTATGCCTAAAGCATATAGTTCTTTAGCAAGGAGGTAGTATTTACAGAGTCAAAAGCTCGAGTTAAATCAAAGAAAAGAGCTAATGTATAATGATTAAATTCAATGCATTTGTAGGTTCATTTAAGTAGGTAGAAAGCAGCCGTGCTTGTTGAGAATTTTTTTTGAAAACCATGTAGTGAAGCTAGACAGAAAAACTATTTTTTTTTAAATATTATTATTAAACATCAGCAATTGTTAGAAAATTTCTTCAACAATAAATATCATGTGACTTGGTTACGACCCATATCACATGATCTAGTTTTAAATCCGCTAAAAGGGAGAAAACAAGAAATATTAATAATAATAGTAATAATATTAATAATAATAATAATAATTCATTATATTATGTAATAAAATAAATATAATAAAAAGTCGACTATATTACACGAAATACGGGATCCTGGCTAATCAATGCATTATAAGCACTTATATTAAACTTCCATAAGGATCAAGTCGAATGCTAAGAAAACCCAGGCAGCAGTCTTCTCCAAAAGGGTTAACATTTCAAAACCGAATATAGTCATGGCAGGACACGTAATTCCCCTGGCACCGTCTATTAATTTGCTGGGGGTCAATCTGGCAGGTAATATGTCTTGGCATGATCACGTTGCCGCAATTGCCAAGGCAGCTGCATAGGAACTTGGTGTACTTTTCCGCACCAAAAGGTTGTACACACCTCATCAACTTTTGACACTCTACAAAGCCCAGATTCGACCATCATTAGAATATTGCTCTCATGTCTGGAGCTCTGCACCCAAGCACACCCTTCGGCTACTGGATTCCATTCAAAGGAGAGCCGTTCGTCTGATCGGCGACCCCGAGCTGACCAAGACCCTCGATAGCCTGGAGCATCGAAGACAGGTTGGTGATTTGGCTCTCTTTTACAGATATTTCCATGGCAGGTGTTCGACTGACATTGCCCACTTGATTCCACCTAGAGCAATGCAAAACAGAAATACACGGCGAACCACTGCCGCTCATCCATATGTTGTTCAGCTTAGTACTCCTCGAACTTCATTGTTCTAGAATTCTTTCATCTGGAGAACGTCATCTTTATGGAATGATCTTCCTGAGGTCGTGTTTCCCAATGAATACAATCTTCAACGTTTAAAGACCAACGTTAATCGCTTTCTTCGCACACGCACCGCTCCCAGAGCGCCTTAAAGGATTTTTCCTACAGTGCATTTGTTTTATCATAAAAAAAAAGATATCTGGAACCTGGATCAGATATACAAAGGATATCCTAAGGACTAGCCACCATAGTACAACCCAGATATTCCATTGGTATATGGCTTGTGGAATTTCTGGAGAATGTGAGAGAAACTTTATTTAAGTAACTTTAATTTTACTTAACGAGTAATGAAGAAACATTTCATAATTGAATATTGATTAATACGTGAGACAGGAGTGGAATGAATCATTTGCAAGATTTTACCATTAAATAGAATAATATACATGGAAGATACAAGTAGCCTTTATCTCTTCCCATGACCTTTTACATTTTAACCTATTTTGGACATATTCCACAAATACAATGGCTTTATCCAAATTTAAATGAAGTAATTAAGATAAAGCTGTTTTCCGTATGCTTTGCTGTTTACTTTTCTTCAATTCACAGAAAGAGAATAGAGCGGGTCCTGTTTAATTGCATTGTTTCGTTTTCCAAAGACAATGGATATTGTTTATATAAGGTTATACAGGGGTGTTCCGTGCCATTTCAAAAGCTTGGTTATATCTATATGGTTACCAGAATTTTCTTATACACAAAAAAACCAAGGATCAAATCTGACTATACTATTAAAATCGGGCTAGTAAAATCAGAACAAATCTACTTAGGAAAGCTATTAACATTAATCTCTAGTTTATCTAAGTATAATTTTAATTTTACACTTTAATCTTAATACAAAAATAACTATATTCATTTAGACTACAGTCTGACACCAAAATAACACTAACCCAAAATATACGACATAACAAAAATTAAAGTAACTCTACCATATATTCAAAAACAATATATTTGTTGGAGCCAACAGTAAGTATATGAAGGATTAAATTGACTATTTTATATTCAACTGGAGTAGGTATAGATTTTTTTGTGTGTACTGGTTGGTAAGCTAAAATAAATTAGTTTTCCCCTTAAAAATATTTATATTTTTAAAAACCATGGATATACCTATGTCATTAGGGGGGTTCATTTAGTCCAATCAATTTATTTTCGGTTAGTTTTGACCTAAACTCTAAAAAATATTTCCTTTCGAAAAAATTATCTTTTATTATATATTTGTACCTTTGCATTAAAAATCTTTTCTTTTATTTAAAAATAACTTATTTTTAAATCTTCTCAAATTTCTCAAATACAAAATTTCATTAATAGAATAAGTTGAAAGATTGACACAGTGCTATAAGAAATAATCTTAGGCCGTCAATATTTAACTTAATACCTCGAACAAATGTCACCAGTGGCGTATTTGGGGTTTGGAAATCCCCCCCCCCCCCCCGAAAAGATCTTGTATTAAATATAAAAAAATCTTAAAACTTTTATCCACCAAAAAAATTATACGAAAGAGGTTTCAATAAAAATAGACTCTATTATAATTTTCCATTATTTAAAATAACCGCATTAAATTTGCGATAAGATTGGCGCTTTTACCACGCGGTAAATAATCATCCATCCCCAATGGCCATTTTACAACTGTTTTACGCCGTGATCGCTGATAATTCTTTAGTCTCCCTTTGATTTCGAATGATAAATAATTAGTTTACGAAAATAGGTAGTAGTTAGATGAATTTTTGACACATTTTGGGCGAGGTTCCAAAAATGTTTCGCCTGCGGCGTTTTCCCTTTCCGCTTGATGGTTAAACCCCCCGCTATAATACATGTTACATTACAACAACTTTTTGAATATAACTGTTACTACATTCACAGTTTAATTTTGCCACACTATTTATACAACTTGCCTTAAATTTGAAAGAAACATTATTTTCTTATATAAAAGTACATCTTTTTTGCTTATTTGCAACATTAATTCCATTTACCTATAAAATATACAGGGTGATTCCTAAGTTGATACTTATTTTTTAGCTGTGTATAGAAGGCATTAAAATAAACAACATTTTCAAATACCTCTTTTGAAACACTCAAAAATAAGGTATTTATATACATTCATTTATTACACTATGGATCAAATACGGCTCTGCCTAACTTGCCCGTTGAATACCATTAAGAAAACTTCTGGATGTAGGATAAGCCCGTAAGGAAAAGTGTTCTGCGTATAATCTTGAACCATATCTACTAGTTCATTGTTTACAAATTTTACCATTTTCACGTGTCACCAATTTAAAATTAACTTACTGCAGAAAAACATACCGCAGCAGATTGCCAAATAATAAAGTGACCACCTACCCGTAAATTGCATGACTAATAAGAGATAAGACAAACAACATAATTGCATGACTAATAAGAGATAAGATAAACAACATAAAGTATAGCAGGCTACGTTTTCATGACCAGGCCCGCACTTAGATTTTTACCTCTGTATCTCGCCTATTTTAAAGTTTGTTAAAAAAAATATATTTAAAAATGTTGTTTATTTTAATGCCTTCTATACACAGCTAAAAAAAAATATCAAGAACGGCAGTAGAGTTTTACACTTGGATTGTCTTTATTTGTTTTGAATCACTACGTTTCAACTGGTAAGCATCTCCAGTCGTCTTCAGGTGAATACTTAATAAGTATGGTAACTACAGCTCTATTTATACTAGGTGAGTGCCATGTGGCCAAATGCATCTGGTGATTCATGTAAGGGCAGTTTGGCGCCAATTTTACTTATAGACAATATTACAGGAAAATAAAGAGGTATAATTAAAAATATTATAAACAATAAAATGATACAACAAGAAACACATGTAACATTTAGATATATTAAAAAAATACTTTTAAACAATATTAAAACTAGGTACTGATACAAATATGTTATTAATATTGTGTGGATGCAACATGTTATTTTGTGATACCAAAACTAAGGACATAAGCGCTGTATTAAACATTATATCAAAATTATTACCCTACAATATAATTGGATGTAAATCTGTAATCTGTTGTGTTTGTAAATAAATAAATAAAATTTGTATTGCTTTTTCTTGCAATGTTACAATGCTGGTGTGCAATATTGTAAAAACAATTATGTAACTTTTTTGTTTGGCGGCCCCCACACCCACTGAATGTCACTACAAGACGAAAACCACATTTTTTCTTCAAAGTCGTCATTTATGCACAACGGCTCAACACAGGGCCGTAGCCAGAACCAAATTTTTGGTAGGGCTATTAGATTCCTTACCAGGGCCCATATTCTCACGTTGGAATATAATGATATTTGATTTTTAAGGGACGCTGTAGAATTTTTTACATTTTAGAACGACCGACATCCGACCTGCTTCATTCATATGCATGTATTATATTTATTATAAGCAGTGGCGTAGACAGAAAATATGCTCGGGGGGGGGGGTCTGAATGGGCGCAAAAGTAGGACACTTTTTTCTGGAGAAAGGGACAGTCCGGACTACATGTATTTCATGATATTGTACCTAGGAAAGAAGACGGAAAAGCGCCGCAGGCGAAACATTTTCGGGGCCCCGCCCAAAGTTCGTTTAAAATTCATCTAATTAGGTACTAACAAATTTCATCAAAATTATTAAAATTTGTTTTTGTAAATGTTTTTTTTTACTTTTTTTTGCTTTTCCTAGCTGGCTCATTATTAAAAAAAAAAACATTTTTATATTTGTAAACAATATGAATATTAGTGTCAATCCAAAATTTTAACATAAGACGTATGTATGATTCTAACACGCGATTTTCGGGATCGATTTTTCATAATTAAAAATAAGTAACTATCGCTCTCTACGCCAAAATTGATGATTTTTCAGAAATCATGTATTTTTGGAGCGTAAATCTAGGAGCAGTTTTTGGTGCAAATTCTTAAGTTTTGAAATACTTTTTCTTAACTGCCATTTTGTATATTCATAATAAAGCATTCTTGTTTCTTCCCGCACTATTTTTTTTTATTATAAATCATCACACTTCTTCAATAAAAATGTTTACTCTAATTTTTTTCTTTAAAAATAAATACCTAATTGTTTTTTGTTTTTGTTGTAAAAATATTTTATTACATTGGGTTATATTTTTGTTGATTTAAAATAGCTCTAAAAAAGGGACAACGGAACAGATAGGGGCAGGACAGGGCTCCACCCGTATGACGAATTTATTTTATTTTATTAAACTTATCAAATAATTTGCAGACATTTTTGACACTTATTTTTTTCTACTTCAAAGTCTTTTTTACAAGGGCTCAATATTTTTTTAACAGGGCTTCGCCCTGACCTGCCCCCCTCTACCTACGGCCCTGGCCCAACAACGGAGTCCTAAAAATGACGGAGACATGAGATCCGACCAGTTAATTAAACTAAAATCTAGCTTTCTGAAAAAACTAAGACTATGACAAAGTGGGAAAATTCTCAGATAATTCCAAGAGCGAGTTTCTTTCGAAATTAAAAGTAATTCTCTTTATTCTAGGCGAGACCGCGCCGTTCCTTATTTATTTAAGAGCTCGTTTCCGTTTTTGATTTCATAAATTATTTATAAAATGAAAATTTAATTAAAGACACTTCGTAATTATTCAAAATAGTGGCGTGTAGAGCGAGCTTAAAGAGAATAGAAACGGTATTTTTCGGCATTTGTAATAGGATTATAAATGCTTAGAATTCCTAGTTGATAAGCAGTACTTTATGTATTTTATAAAGAGTCTATTAACGCTTTTAAGTATTTTCCATTTTCCACTTGCGCGCATTTATATTGTCTACTCACAGTGGCGTAGCCAGCATGCAAGAATTATTGTAAAATATATATATAGGGGAGAGTCGGGTATTGGTCCGCACCTAAGCCAAAATTGTAATATTTCCGAAATGTTAAAAGATTGGACTTCTAGGCTCGCTATCAAGATTCTTTAATGATTTGGCTTTAATATTCTGTAATTAATTTTATGCCCCAAGGGAAGATCGAAGGAAAACGGTCGGTCGGCCGTAGACAGAATTCATGGCTGAAAGACTTGCGCAGATGGCTCAGACAGACGTCTATAGAAATTTTCAGAGCCGCGGTTTCTCGTACGACAATAGCCATTTGGATCGCCAACCTTCGTACGGAGTCGGCGTCATAAGAAGAAGAATTAATTTTAAATAAAAATGCACATTGCGACTTTAAAATTCGAAATTTCAAAAAGTGACACTGCGCACAATTACCCGACGTATGCGGCTAATGGTTCCCATGGATAAGATAATCGTGCGTATTGAAAAAGGAAACGAATAAAATTATTTATTGAAGCTAAGATAATAACTTATTTATTCTTATAGCCTGAATCATGATTTCTGGATTCCATTGCGCCTTTGTTGTTTTACGTTAGTATTTCGGCATCTGCAAAAATGCAAAATATTATAATCTAAGATGTTTAAGACTGTAATTATGGATTCTTTTGAGGTTATGCCGAAACTCTGACGTACTGACTTTTCTGGACCTCGGATTTGGATTTAGCGACCCTAAAAACATATAGTAAACGTGGCCTGACCCCTTTTTGTGTGGCTGTGTTATTTAAATGAATTCTTAACAATGCTAAATGCATGGCGGCTAATCGTGCGCACTGCGCCCGATTAACCGAAAGTTGCAGATTCGGTTTTAAAACACGGCAGTAATTTAGGCAAAAACATGTTTTTGCCTAAATTACTTATATCAGTGTCAAGAGGACTCATTAAGCAATGTATTAACGCACACGATTATCAAAAAATGTAAAAATCGAAATACTTACGGCTTATTTTTTTTGAAGCATCTACTAGTTCACGACATACGTAAACAACGAAGCGACCATTTTGGATAAGTAAAGTAAAGGGATCCACCTGACTCATATGTCATAGTACACAGGCTCGGCAAGGGATGGCGCCTGTATATGGATTTCGAATTATATACGCCCGTTATGGAAATAAAGACATGCGCACGATTAGCCGACTCTCCCCTACATTCTTAAAAATGACTTGGTATTTTGTTCTAATTTTTATTTGTTCTCGTGTTTACGTTACCAAAAATACCTATTTTTGGTTAGGAAAACAAAAAAGATTTTTTTCCTGGTTACTTATATTTACCAAAAAATAATGCCATTTGAACAAAGAAAATATCTTGTTTTCATATTAATCGGCAGAAATAAAATATTTTGTTTAGCTCAATTTGACTATGTAGGTATGTATCCTATTTAAATGTTACATCGAGGTTCCTATAAACTTGTATTTATCAATCAAGCTTGTTGTAATAACACATTATGAATTTATAGCCCCTATCATTTTGTTAATTGATTTTTCTTAGTTACCAGAACTAACTTTTTTTTAAGTGATATTATTCTTCATAAATGTATAACTAACGTCATCGCTGTTTTGGCCACTTTACTATATTCCGAACAGAGATTGGACTGTTGACGATGACAACATTCAGGACATGAGTCGTGGTACGGAAGGATGATTTTTGCCGTGTCCATTTCTTCGTGTTTTTCAGGCAAGAATCGGCCATTCTCATCTTGATTGCCTGGTCATTGCACGCATGCTTGGCTGTGACGATATTTGGTGTAATATTTTTGTGTTTATTGTCTTTCTTGTGTACGTTCTAATTGTCAGAAGGAAGTTAAATCATAAGTAAATAAACATTTTATTTTATATTATTGCAGTTGCACATTATAAAGTTTAAATTAACTTTTATAAGGCATTTCAAGGTGAGTTGATAGAAATAACTTGAAAATATTGTATTTTTTCTGTTTTTGTTTTATGTTCCATTTCTATAAAAGATGATCATATTGACGACTTTTTAATCTGACCAAGTACAACAAATTTGGCCATGCTTTATAAGCAGTTCATTTAAACTTTCTAATGTGCAACGGCAACGATAAAAATAAATTTTTTTTACTTATTTATGATTCAACTTTTTTCTTACAATTAAAATGTACAGAAAAAGATAATAAACAGAATGTTGTGACTACATACGTGATTGTTACTCTATGAAAATTTCAAGTTTGGCTCAAATAAATGATTGGTTTGGCAACATTATTTATAGATTGCATAATTAACAAAAACAACATTTCATTGAAAAAAAAATCTTTAACTTTCCACCTTTTACATATTAGTTGTGAAAAGTAAAAGGTATGGTTTAAAAGTAGAAGTAATAGTATTATGTAAGAATTTCTTTAGGTACCCAAAATTTCATTGTGACTAAAATTTGTAGGTTGGATTGGTTCATGTCAATAATTAGTTAAGCAGTTCAATAATGACAATTTTTTTTTGTTTATAAATTAATTTTCGGGTTGAATCCGATTTCACGAAAATAAATGGTTGTCCGAACCAAATTTTAGTAATTCATACTATGTTATTTTTAAAAGTGTAATATAGTTTTATTGTTATTATATCAGTGGTGGCTTCTCCTTGAGGCCGCGTAGCCCCCCCCCCCCCCCCTTCCCCCCAGTGAATTATCAATCGTCAGCTATCACGAGGGTTATGGAAGAGTCAAAAAGAAAGCCAGAGGCAATGGTGCGAGGCCTCCAGATGTACCTATAGATTTTCCGATTTTTTTAACATCTCCAGAAGGACTAAACGTATGTAAACATAATAAAATAAATATAGAGAAGCAGCAGGGCCACATGACCTCAAGGAATTGCTATCATTGACTTTTATTAAGGAAAAAAGTAGAGGGCAAAGTTATATAATTTCTGATTTTTTAACGAATGTACCTAGTATTCATAGGACCCTATTTTGAAATCGAAAAGTAAATTTAATAGCTATAAACATAGTAGAAATCATGACTAAATTCCATTTTAACAATAAGGGTAAGTTTAATGGTTTTACACTTCAACGACGCTGTAGTTTATTGCCTATTTCTATCTTAGAATACTCCTTAATAAGTAGTCCTTTTGAGTTCATGCAAGAAGTATATTGTTCTCCGATAAGAACACCGACAGAACTGGTCACCCTCATTTTCTCAATTTCTTCTATATTTATTAATTATAGCAAAGAATACATAGGAGCAGATAAAAATGTCAAACGATTTATTTTTTATTATAGGGGAAGGGTGCTATGAAAGGGACATTTTTTTTTCTTGAGAAAAAGTATTTTTCTGTTCGGTAAGTATGAGATTATTAAATAAGATATAATTTTTAAAATTTATTGGAAATTAAAATACGAGTATAATATTAGGTATATATGAATGATAGAAGAGTTGTGGTGTTATTTGTTTTTAAATCACAACCTTTCAACTGGTAAGTATATCCAGTCGTCTTCAGGTTAATATTAAATAATTATGGTGAAGTCCTAAAGCGGGAGGGGTTTGGGAGTTGAGGGGGTTAACCAGCCAAAAAAAGTCAAAAGATAAGCACTACACTATGCAAATCCAAAATGTCAAAATCAAAAAATGTTTTAAAATAACAACAGTATGTTGAAAACAAATGCACTATAATTAATATTCAATATTAATTTTTAAAGGGCACAAAAATTCCCTTTAGATTAGGTAGATAACATTTTAAACATAGTATAGATAATAACCAAGGAAGAAAATTATCGGCTAGCGTACAGTGTAATCTATCTTTTACATTAAAGTAAACAATGACGGCCGTTTTATCCTTATTAGGACTCATCGGAAACCTCTAACCTGATGCAAATCCACAGAATGCGAGATCGCGTCTTCAATATTTACTTTAAACAATTATTACTACAGAGACAAAACATAGATAATAACATTCATTACCTTAAGGCTATTAAAAAAAAAACACAATTAGAAATTCATTAAATTTGTAAACTCCTTGATATTAAATGTTGTCGGTAATACAAAAAAAAAATATACCGGGTGTTGCATCGTCGAGCGGGACATAGGAAATCCCATGTAATTTTAAATGGGGTCATTATTGGCTTCCCTAATTATTTTAGAGAAAAATTCTATTTAGGTTTATTAAAGAGCACTAAAACCCACATTCAAAAGAATAACTTTAGATATTTTTCATGAGCCCGTTTACGGGTTATCGCCGATTTCTTTTTAACTATTTCTCCTTTTTATGGCCCCGTATTTGCGGGCACCAGACAAGGTAAAAGATGACTGTCAAATAAAGTTGTCATTTTAAAATGTGTGCTTTATTGTTATAAAAACTCGTACATCGAAAATATTAAAGGTGTATTTATGAGTACAAATTAATCTGAATAAAACTAAAATAAAGTATCCAATTACAAGGTTAATTATGACATTTTACATGTTTCAATATTTTACTAATTAATAGGTAGGTACTATCAAATTGTTAGAACTTTAGGATTTAAGAAGATGTTCAAATATTCCTCCATTGACTGCTAGGCAATAACCGAGGCGATCATAAAATTCTCTTCTTACATTCGCTAGTTGGTAAACTGAAATTCTATTGCATTCGGCAGAAATAGCATTTTTTACCTCGTCTAGATTTGGGTATTTTTTATCTTTGTATATCCTGTTTTTTAAATGGTCCCAGAGAAAGAAATCATTTGGCGATAAATCAGGAGACCTGGCTGGCCAATTTACTGTATGATTTAAGCCAATAACATTTCCATTAAAAGCACGGTCTATATTCCTGGACAGCCAGGGTACTATGTGCCGGGCAGCCATCCATTTGGTACCAAACTTCCTGATTTTTCCTGGCGGCATCATGTAAAGTAGGTAAAATATGATCTTCAAGTAATTCCAAAAAATATTCTGCATTTAAATTTCGTGTAAGAAATAATGGCCCGATAATATTTTCTCCGAAAATCCCAGCCCAAACATTAACTTTTTGTGGATATTGCGTCCTTGTTTCGACAAACCTGTGTTGGTTTTCTTTGCTCCAATATCGATAATTTTGAACATTGGGTTCATTGTTTAAGGTAAATGTGCATTCGTCAATGAAACAAATATTTTTAAAAAATTCCCTATCTATGTTTGCTCTTTTAATCATACCAAAACAAAACTCCTGTCGTCATATTTCGTCCCTATCTCTTAGCTCTTGGTGCTTTTCATATTTGTATGAATAATATTTATGTCGTTTCAAAGCTCGTAACGCTGTGGTGTGATCTAATCCTATGTCATCCTCAAGTTTCCTTGTGCTGATCTTCCCATCATTTTCTTCCACGCACAATAAAACTTGCAAGACCCTATCATTTCTTGCATCTCTTCTTTGTTCCTGCCTTTCTTCACATCTGCAGTTATTTATTACAGTGCCTTTTGTCTCAAATTTCTTGATAGTTCTTTCGACTGTAGATTTTGCAGGTATCGGTTTATTCGGATACAGAGCAGCAAACATGTCTGACACATTTTGATAACTATTTCCTTGATAATACCATTTAATCATAAATATTTTTTCTTCAGAAGTATAATTTATGGCTAATATTTTTGATGTATGAGTTTTTATAACAATAAAGCACACATTTCAAAATGACAACTTTATTTGACAGTCATCTTTTACCTTGACTGGTGCCCGCAAATACGGGGCCATAAAAAGGAGAAATAGTTAAAAAGAAATCGGCGATAACCCGTAAACGGGCTCATCAAAAATATCTAAAGTTATTCTTTTGAATGTGGGTTTTAGTGCTCTTTAATAAACCTAAATAGAATTTTTCTCTAAAATAATTATGGAAGCCAATAATTGACCCCATTTAAAATTACATGGGATTTCCTATGTCCCGCTCGACGATGAAACACCCGGTATATAAAAATTAGACCCAGTTTTCTTTTATTGCAATTACGTTTTTTATGTTCTATTTGTGTATCAAACTTTATTAAAATGAAGGGAGACCAGTTGTGTCAGTTCCCTGGTCAGATGCTCTTTGTTCATGCAGGTATTGCTCTCTGAGAAAATAAAGAACTCGGAAGTAGTATAATCTCGGGTTGGGATCAAAAGGATTGAAGGTTCCATAACAAAATTTTAACTCTGTTTCAGATAATAAAAGTATTATTTATAAATAAATGTTGGGTTTTGTTGGGGTTAACAAAAATGTCTAAACTATCGGTTTATTAGATAAGATACTTCATGTAGTATTAATGAACTTTGACATTATTAATTTTTTAAATTTATCTCTAAGCAGGAATGCTCTAGCTACAATTACTTCATTTTCGGGCATTTTCAATATAACACTGACGTTCTGATTTTAACCTTGTCAAAAAACTGTACTAGAGCAAACATGGCGAACATTTCTTTTATCAAGGAGCGTATTGTGTTATTTCCTCAATAATTAATTCAAAATTTTAAAACCTTAGAAAGTGTATATAAGTATATGTACAGTTTTTTGTCTGTGTTGGTTTTAATATATGGTTATATTTACTATGCAGAGTAAGACATCAGTAAAAATGTGTAGGTATAATAATAACACTGTTTAGAAGACTAAAAATAATTCATTCAACGAGGAGAAGAAAGGAACAAGAGCAAAAGGCAACATTTTTGTGAAAACTAGTTAAGACTACAGAATTGTATTCAATCTGTTTTAATTAAGACAAGTAAAGCTTGCAATTTTTTTATAGCATATGTCCAGCGGCTCAGTTTTACTGCAACAATACAGACGAGAAAACTGTATACGATTCCGCAATGACAGGTGAAAAGTGAAGTAAAAATTTTGGTTTTAAATTCTTTATTTCTTAAACAATTTGTTTTGTTCGCGATTAAACAAAGCATTTCTAATATCGATTTGCTTAAAAATTTTTTTAGCACCGTTTTATTATTCTGTGATTTGTGGTTATAGTTTATAGTGTGCAGTACAGTAAAATGCTAAAGAAATTTCCGCGATTTGACACCATTGCTCCGAAAAAAAATATATTGTCATCATAAACATATATAAGGTATTCCATAACTTATGGGCCGTCGAGTAACTGGAGGTACTAGACATCAAACTAAGCCGATTATGTCATATAAGTTTTTTTTTTGATAATTAAAATATTAATTTAATTATGTACTATGTTTTTTATGCTTTTGGATGTTTAAAGGGAAATATCTCGAAAACCGTTAAGGATATTAAAATCAATTAGGTACACCTTTTTGACTCAGAAAATGCCCTTCTTTAAGAAACTATATTCATTCAAGTTAGTTCACGTACAAGTAGCCACGGTATGGTAGCTCAGTGGTAGAGCTATCGCATTCGGCCGCAGGTGACCCGGGTTCGATCCCCGGAACAGGTGTACGCTTAATAAAAAAAGAATACCCAAGATTTTAGAGGTAAGAATGCAGTATGACACTGGTTGACTCCCGAATACGACCCATTGAGGGCGAATAATCCTGCCTTTATGGGACTGACGGATAAACCAGTGCATACGCGTGGTTCGGATCCCACGTAAAAAACTGTAGGTCCCGTCTGGCTGACATTACCCCGACGTTAAGGAAAAGGGATGCAATAGTTATTTGGCTGCAGTATACTGACAACAGGTCAACCCTCCTTGAACCAACCAACCAACCAAGTTAGTTGTTTTATTTTTATTTAACCTACTTCCTTTAGTTAATTTAATGAAATGCACGGTTATACAATTCTAAGTAAGTAGGTTTGTTAATGTAAATTTAAAATAAAGTTAAACATTATAATTTTTATATTTTTTTTTTGTGAAATTATTGAATTTTTTAGGTTATTGAAATTAATAGAGCCAAATTTTGTCTACTCATTTAAATAATGTTTCTATCAAAAGTAAAAAATAATATGTAATTTTAAGGGTTATTGAGTGATAAGGGTATTTACTGAGGCTCCGCCTTCTTTTTCAAGACAGTAAATTATATAATTTATAAGTATATGCACTGAAAAAAATGCTCGTTTTATGCCAAATAAGTGATTTGTTTGACTTATTTTTATTGGGACCAAATAATTTTTATTTGCCTGACACAAATATTGTTTGTATTAAATAAATAGGATTATTTGAATTTGCAATGATATTTGTTTGGTTAGTAATTATTTACGTCAAATAAAATTTATTTGCTATTTTAAAACTTAACAGTGGTTTGAAAACTTAAATAAATATTTATTTGTAGTAAATAATTATTTATTTGGCTACCGGTTCTTTTGGATTCAGCAAAATTAAGACGACGGGAAGAGTGCCAAACGCGTCAAGACGAGCGCGAGATGACCAGTCGCTAGTAGCCCGCCACCCTAACAAGTTCGAGGTGTATTTTGTATTAGTGCTGGAATAAGTGCAATGGAAGTTGAAAATTGGCTTTTAAACCACAACATTGGCCACCTGTGGCCATCATTTGAAGGTAAGTTAATTTTTTCATATATATTGTTAAAATAATAAATAAAAACATAACAGGTGCATTTTAAGTTGAATTGCGCGACAACGATATTTATAGAAAAAACGGTGATAATTAATAATAAAATTGTATCTTCTTGATATGTTAAAAGTACATAAACATACCTATTTTCTTATGTTTTCACTATTTTTGCACGTTGTAGATCAAACAAAATGGCCCCAAATATTTATACTCTATATTTATACTACCTAGTTATTAGTACGACCTATATTGTTAAGAAAATCAAATAAATTAAGATTCTTATTTTAGTATGAAGACGAAGCTCCCCCTAGTAAAAAAATGTTTCAAGACAATGATATTGTGACAAACATCAGTGATATACTTATTTTAAATGGCGATCAACCACAAAGTTTCAGCAATCAGCCCATAGCTGTTACAGCTTTGGAAACTCCATTAGCCACTACAATTCAACCCGGTACCATTGTGTCATCAGTTGTTTCAACCGAATTTTGGTATCTATATATAAGTATATCCTATAAAATTTAAAAAAAATACTGAAGACGCCATTGCTGAGAAGAGTAAGGTCCCCTGTATATAAATAAACCATTTTTTGACTTGAATAAATATATATTTCAATCAAAATATTATTTATTATTTATTTCAATCCAACCTATTTAATCCAAATAAATATTTATTTGGGCCAAACAGTGTTATTTGTGATAAACAATATTGTATTTCAGTTAAATAACAGGAACTAGGTACAATTTAAAAAATTATTTAAAAGAAATAATTATTTTGTTAGGCCAAATAAATATTTATTTAATAGTAATATATATGATTTATAAGAAACAACACATTGTTTGGATTAAATATCGCAGGCTTGCTGACAAATAAATATTTTGTTGATAGAAATAAGTTATTATTTGCTATAAACACTTGTTTTCTCTATCAAACAAACATTTATTTTAATTAAATACCACATATTTGAAGCGCAATAAATGACTTATTTAAATCAAATAATATTTGTTTAAATATAATAAATTTTACTATCAGCAGTCAAATAATTTTGGACATATTTTCAAATAAATATTTGTTTGGACAATAGGAAATAAATATTTGTTTGGGCGAACTCCATTTTTATTTAGTTTAAATAAATTATTTTTTCAGTGTGGTACTACCAATATGTTATTAATTTGTTTAATATAACAAAATATATATGCATCTATTATGGTTTTATCAATAAAGCAACCTGCTGAATGTTCATAGAAAATTAATTTGTCTTAGCATTATAATTAGGTTTACTCTAATATTTAATATGAGGGGCTGGCGAAGCGACACAACATCTAGCTTTGGAACCAATGGTCGTGAGTTCAAGCCCGGCAGCCTAAAAACTTTTTATTAAATATTTTTTATTATTAGGTTCGTAAGTTTGGTCGTAGAAATAAATATACTGTTCAACTCGAGTGGATTGACCATATCGCACTACGGCGCCGTGCTCAATTTACTACCTCGTGAGATATAGACATCATATCCACTCTTGTAAAAACTACTATTAAAAGCTCAACACAAGAACCTAATATATTTAAGAATATTAGTATTAGTAGTTTTTTAATATTAGATGAGCGTTTAATAATAATATTAATTGTTTTTTAAAGCGTTTTTAATTTTTTTAGTTTATCGTTTTTCGTTTCTTTATTAAATTTATCGGTTAGATGGTGCCCAGTTTCTATTTAACATAAGCCAGTGAATATTCATATAAATCTTACCATTTTTTGCGTTTATAAAAAGTTACATCCTTTGTCCTTAAAAATTCATCTTCTGAGAGCTTAAACCAAATCAGATGCGACAGAGAGCAGATATAATAAAATATTAAATTCACAATCCCTCTGTTTCTGTTTTTTGTATAAAAATTTTATTCGCATTTCCCGCACAAAAGAAATTTAACAGAGAGGTACGAAAAGCGTCTAAATCGTGACTGAATTTTTCGACTTAACGGTAATTTACCCACCTTCTTTTATTTTTTGATTTTTTTACAAAAAGTATACAAATTATGATGTATGGATTTCTCACATGGGTATACAGTGTATGATAAAAATTAATTTTACATTAAATTTAAATCTACAAATACTCACTTGAAATAGTTACTTGTGTATCAAGGGCAGGCCCGCGCCGTACATAAGGGCAAAGTCGTGTGGTGCACGACGGCGCCGAGGCGCCGAAGGCGCCGAAAAGCCTTGAAACTCAAAAGTAAAAAAAAACATAAAGCAACAAACAACATTGTCAAAACAAAATTTATAATGATAAAAAAAAACAGTAAGGAATTGCTAGCTATTACATTTTACTACATATTTTATTTGTTCCTTGTTGCAATCATAGCCTAAATTTAGTCGTCAATGATGCCGCAAAATCGAATACTTTGAGCATCAATTTTTTTTCTTTAGTTCAAGAACTGTATTTTTTTCAGCTTCTACTAAACGCTGGTCAATTCTGAAATCTAATTTATCTAATGTAACAAATTTGACTTTAAAACCTTTATCGGATACTCGATGGTCTAGTAGAATAGACGCAATAACTCCTTTAAGGTATCAACTTGGGGAGGTTTATGATGCTCTGTTTGAAATAAGCGAAGGAGACTTTGAAAATAACGTAAAAAATTTGGCTGCATCGTTGGCCAAAAAATTGCAAAATTTTGAGTTCATTTGCATTCTTATATTGTGGTATAATATTTTAAGTAAAGTTAACATTGTTAGTAAAATTATTTAAAAACCGAACTTTGATGTTGCTCAGTGTTATAATCATTTAAATAATTTGAATAATTTTTTGAAAGCTTACCGCTCTGATAAAGGTTTTAATGATCTTTTGATTGATGCTAAAGAAATAGCATCCAGCTTAGACATAGAACCTACATTCAAAAAACAAAGAGGTCTAAAACCGCGAAAAATAAAAAAAAAACATCTTGATTATGAATGTGACGATGAACCGATCCAGGACGAAACTTTAAAGTTCAAAGTTGATTGTTTTTTTAATGCTCTAGATGTAATCATAACATCAGTGGATGAGAGATTCAAATTACTTTCTTCTTACTCTAATAATTTCGCGTTTTTATGGAATATTGATAAATTTAAAAATTATTCTGAAAACGAACAATTAGAATTATGTCAAAAAGTAGAAAATTTATTAAATGACAAAACTCGCAATGAACGAGACATAACTGCCGTGGAACTTGTTAAAGAATTGCAATATTTACAAAATTTTGATGAAAAAGTTATTACGTCTCCAGAAGAAACTTTAAATTATATAACAATTAACAACTTAGCGGATTCTTTTCCTAATACGAGCATAATACTTCGTATTTTATTAACAATGCCGGTTTCGGTTGCTACCGCAGAACGATCTTTTTCAAAACTCAAAATAATAAAAAATTATTTAAGATCGACCATGGGGCAAAACCGACTAAGTAATCTTGCTATCATTTCAATAGAATCGGACCAGCTAAAAGAATTAGACACCGAAGATTTAATTAAACAATTTGCAAAAATTAAAGCACGAAAAGCTCAATTCACTTAGCTAAAATATTAATAACAATACCTAATACCTCGATATTAACCTTAAAAAGGTGACATGTTGCATTATTAAAATAATATATTGTTTTGTTTTTATTTGTCGATCAGTTTCGTCCTGTGATATATAAACGAGTATTTTTTATGTTTCAAATATTTTTTTTATTTCTTGTGCTTTTGTATCATATATTACATTTGAAACTAAAATACAAAAATTTTGAGTTGTAATACTGTTAAAATATATTTCTGTTTTCTATAAGTTTATAATTATGTTATGTATCTCAATGAGAAAATACTTGTATGGCTTGTACTTGTAAAATATAAAAATAAATTTATGAATATACTTTTTAAAATTATTGTTCAATTCAATAGTGGATAATAATACCTAACTTAACCCGTATCTGTACTCACATATGAACGTTGAACGAATTTGGGGCGTTATTTTAAATTTGCACAAGGGCGCCAAAAGTGCTAGGCGCGGGCCTGATCAAGGGGATTATGAAGGTTTTAATTATCGAGGGCATAGTTTGCAATTGTTCTCGATAATTAAGACCTTATAATTCCCATAGTAAATAATATCGCACGGTTCCCCAATACCGCACAAAATTTTTTTTTTATAAATTACATCATTTTACAAGTAGAAATTGAAGTACGAATAAGGAAAACACCAACCAAATCTCATACATAAGTTTCAGTGCCATTAAGACCTAATAGATAGCAGAAGTGTGAAGTTTGTTGTACAAGCCGATTGTGAGTTTTTATTTTACTTTTTACCTAGATGCCCCAATATCGCACTTTAAAAGGTTCCCAATATCGCACTGTGTGATATTTATAACCTTTAAAATACAAGTTAGTTTGTCATTGCTTTTTGTTCTAGATAAAATGGATTCACAAAATAAAAGGAAAGTCTTGCAATGGAATTGGTAAGACCGACACAACTAAGTCTCGGAGAGGATCAGCAAAATTGATGACAGGAATAAGGAAGAATAAGAAAATAGCATAACAGAAATAAATAAAAAGAAGTCAATCAAAAAGAAAATATCTTAGCGGAAAAACCATTAACTACAAAAGCGAAGAATAAAACAAAAAAAATAAATAGAAGAAAAATAGAAGAAGATATTAACAGCGATTCAGATGTGGATATAAAATTAGACGATGATTCTGATGACTGCAGTTTTGGAAATGCTAATGAAGATGCAGTGTGTATGTTTTGCTTGGGACGGTACTCCGATGACACAAGAAGGGAAAAATGGATAAGATGTGCCTAATGCTATAAATGGAGACATGAAGATTGTGCAAATTCTGACAAGAAAAAAAATCTCTTTGAGACTACTGCTTATCAGAATAAGTTTGCCTAATATCGTTTTCATTATGGGTGCCCAAATACCGCATATGCGATATTAGGCTACCAAGTTAGTTTTAGTTTAGTAAAAAATGTTTAAAATTCTTGTTTTTTATTAATATAAGAGACTGTTTGAAAAATACATTTCTCGTAGTTATTTATTGCTTTAGTAATAAACAATATAACCTATACCTTAATTTGATAGTGTTAACCTCTTTTTTCATGTTAGATATAAGCTTCAGAAAAACTGTGCGATATTAGGGTACTTTCCTCTACATACCTAGCATGTCATTAAAGAAAAGAAGAAAATGTGGGATCTTGACCACCTGATCGATCAGACCATCGAGACGTTAATTATAACGCCAAGAGGAGATAACAGTTCCTCGTATGATAAAGAATATTATGATTTTTTATAAATTAATTTGTGTATAATGTATTTTTTGTGTTTTGTATTTTTATATAATATTTAATAAAAAATAAGTGTACATAATAATATGTACATAATGCATACCTTTATCACACAAATTTTAGTATTTGTGAATGGATAACAATAGGCAAAACCCATAAATTGACCTAAACCCGGGTGGTACTAACTGCACTTGATGAAAATAAAGAATTTTGCAGTGAAATTAATGCCAAATTATGAAAGTGGTTTATATATTCGTTGGGTTTGTTCGCTCTGTAGTCCCTTTGCATACCTAAGCTTGTATTACTCTACACCTTTCTGAAATAGGCTATAGGATATAAAACACTTTCTCCATCTTTATCACTCATAAAGTTATAATAAGATTCGATATTAAATCTATAAATACATTTCTACAAAAGAAGATCGTCAATATTCTCTCTCTCATAATTCTCACGATATTTTTCCAAGTAACAGGAAAGTTGCCGAATGCTCTGAAACAAAGATATAATCCCGTTTCTGCTGAATTAATCTCTTTGATTGCTGACTGAAATTAACATTTGCCATTGTTCGAGCGCTTTATATTCTCAGCTGTAGCCAACACATGCCTGATCTTTTAAAGATCAGCATTATTAAGAAGTTTTCGGCGCCGCGGCGGCGACGGTGGGAAAGGCAATAAACCACGATGTCGTTGAAGTGTAAAACTTCCGAGACGTGCTCTTATTTCTTAAAGTGGAAAAAAGAGGTAAATTGCCGATGAGTCGAGAAATACAGTCATGATTTACACGCTTTTTGTAACCCCACTGTTGACTTTGTCTTCTGCAGGAATAATAAAAATTTTAGAGAATAAAGAGAGAACAAAACTTCCGTTAAATGTCTTATTTATTATTTCTCTTTGAACGAAGTATGACAAGGAAGTATTAATAACTAATATTTATGTTACTAGTACATAATACATAATTTTATTGGACGAGTCTTTAGGAGCAAAAAAAATTAGCATATAGGGGAAAGTGGGATAAGATGGCGAATCGGGTAAGATGACGAATTGGAAAATTCCGATTATTGTAATTAGATAGCGCCACTTGGTTGATTGCCGAGTGTAGCAGGTGTGCTTCGTAAGTTGCCTATGTATTAATATCAAAATCTGACTTTGTTGACGATATTTCGCCATTTGTGTTTAATGGTTATGTCATTATAATATTAGTGCAAGACGAAATAAGCTTTATAGCGTTTGTGTTGAATCTTATTTTCAATCGGTAAGTATTTTCTTTAATGTTATGGTATTGTTTATCTATAGCCCATTAAGTTTTCGTAAAATAAAATCTCTTTGTTGGTTAATACAAAACTCGATTCAAAATTTATTGGTTGGCTAAGATGACGAATTCGCTAAGTAGGCAAGATGGCGAATTCGAAATGAAGAAAAAGCAGATCAAAAAAGGCAAACATGTCAGAAAAGTGAGGTTTGACGATCAAGATGATGGGGACTTCTCTGACTCTTCCATATCAGTAAATTACACGGAAGAAGATGACGATAATGTGGAGGAACAAGAAGAAATTTGTTTAATATGTGAAAATAAAATTTGGTACGCCTGTTCCCTGTCGTAAATGGGTTCATGCAGCATGCTCAGGACTGGCATCCGCAGAAGCGAAGCGCAAAGCATATATTTGCGACTTTTGTGACAATAATTAATATATCTTTCTACTTATCTACTGTTTTTCATTTATTCAATAATCCTCGGCATCATGCTTTCGTCATCTTACCCATACATGAGGGCAAGATGACGAATTTGTCATAGAATTTTGAACTTACGAAAAAAAAAATTACAGTGATAAGAAGCAAACTCTTGGGAACTAAAATTATCCTGAATGCTCTAAAATATAAAATAAAGTTTTAGGGCGAAATATGACGAAGAAAATAAAAATATATGCTTACTGTCGTTGCCCTCCTTTCCCCTAAAGACTAGTGCATTGTGTACAAATAACCATAGTTTTAATTTCGTTTAAAAAAAATTAAAGTATAACAAACAAAATAAAAAAGTTTCATTTTATTTTGTCAAATCAATGCCTAAACGTGTTTCGTCATATCATGGCTCATCAGTAGAGCTATGATATGGCTATGAAAGAAAGGAACGATCCTCGACTGCTTAAGCATTTTTACTGCTTTTTATGATGCTTTAAAAGTGTCTAAAAACGACACTAGAGGTCGCTACATGTAACATCTTGCTGTCTGATATCAAAATATTGGCAACACTGCTGTGGCTGGTATAACTCCAGACGTATCATGGCACAAATTAAGAATTTTCTTTTTGGATTTACATTTTATAATCCCATATTTGAATTATGTCTAAATTATAAGTATTCGATGGTTATTTATGATTAATATGTAGTTCTTGGGCCATAGGAATGAGTGAGTGACAAACTTACATAATCATAAAAGTTAAAAATATTTTTTTTGTCGTGGAATGCCTAATGACGCGGTCTACACTTTTTTCTTGCAAATTTAATCTACTTTTCGATTATAATGTCATAGTTATACCGTATGATTTGACTTTTCGCGATAAAACCAAAAAAACTGTTGCTCTCAAAAGTTATGCTCTCTAGCTATTTTAATAGAAACTATGTGATTTCAAAAATTTGCCTGCTCAGATAAACAACCATGGCCTATCGTTTTAAAATATTTTTAGCAATACGGTATTGTCGCTTCTGCCTGAAACAGGTGGCAGCATCGTTATTTTAAATGGAACACCCTATATATTATATTATTTTCTAATTCCCTATAAAATTGCACGTATATTTTGCATCAAATGTGAAATGTCTAAATTCAATTGTTTTTGGGATATTGACGTTTAAAATAGACCTTTGACAGGCTGTAATATTGAAACGGCGTATCTTAGAGAAAAATGTTTTTCACCTCTCTATCTTAGTTTTTTATTCTCTGTCCAAAAATACCAAGTTTCGGTTTTATGTTAAACCAAAAAAAGGGTTTTATGGTTTAATATGTTAAACCGGAAGTTGAACCTTTTAGAGAGAATAAAAAACTTGATAGGGAGGTGGAAACTATTTTTCCCTAAGATGCGCCGTTCCAATGTTACAGCCTGTGAAAGTCTGAAAATGGCCTATTTTAAATGTCAATATCTTAAAAACAATTGAATTTAGACATATGACATTTGATACAAAGTATACATGGAATTTTATAGGGAACTGGAAAATAATAAAATATCTATATAGGGTGTTCCATTTGAAATTACGATGTTGCCACCTGTTTCCGGCAGAAGCGACGACAACGCCATATTGCTAAAATTATTTTAAAATGATAGGCCATGGTTGTTTATCTCAGCAGGCAAATTTTTGAAGAAAACGTATCACCCATTTTCCATTAACGTCTAACCGTCCATCCATCATGAAACACCCTGTATATAAAAGGCCGATCCATTTCTCTATCATCCCCCTGTACCTACATTACTGTTATATTATTGTTATAGTTACCCAACCCATAGCATGAGATTTGCATTACTTATCTGGTATGTAGTGTAGATATATAGGGTGGTTCAAAAAAAGTATGAATTTTTTTTATATACTTAATAACTTTTTTATTTATGAATCGATTTCATTGATTTTGATCTTGTTTAAAAAGCATGAATCAAAAGACACCGCTAATATCATATTTTGACATTTGTTGAAAACATAAAATGGCAGACATACCTCATCTTGGTTAAACTTTCCAGCTCGCTGAAACTTTTTTGAATAATGTGGCTTTACGTACAAGATTCTGAAATCTTACAAATTTCTGAACAGAGTAACAGATCTTACATGCAAATATGTTAAAAAAAAAGACATGTCTATATTTTAACATGTTGATTTTGATTTTTTTTCTGTACTTTTCAAAATCAAGCATATGACAAACTTCGCCTATTTTTGTTTGTCGTTGCTATTAGCACTTTTTGACAGTTGCAACATTTAACTTATTTTGATTTTAAAATTGTTTAAAAAATGATAATTTCTAATAAGGATAAAATTTTTATAAATACTTTAATTTTAAGGGGATTCAAACTACAGTATAAGAAAATCACAATTTAGGACTAAGTCAATAAATTTCACTTAACGCGGTCCAAAGACGCAAATAGCAAAGACATCGCTGATTTGATTTTAAAAAGTAGCGAACGAAAAATCGAAACAAACATGTTAAAATATATGTAGAATAACAAACTAAGATAGGAAGGAAAAAACATTTTTCTCTAAGATGAACCGTTCCAATGTTACAGCCTGTCAAAGTCATATTTTAAACGTCAATATCTCAAAACTATTGAATTTAGACACATGACATTAACAAAATAAGCGTAGAATTTTGTGGGAATCAGAAAATAATACCATATATAGTGTGTTCCATATAAAAAAAACAAGTTATAATTGCTACGTTTTTTTTGCCCCCCCCCCCATATACTCCAGCATAATTTTAAAATGTGTACCTCAATGGTCTCTACAACTTTTGTATTTAGAATTCTTATCTAGTTCTTAAAATAAAAGCGAAAATGAACTCGTTTACTTACCCTGTAGTGTACATGTCTTTATTTTGTCATACGTCAGCTATTTTTTAATATATTTAAATGTATCACCTCTTATTCTGTTCAAAAATGTTTAAGATTTCAGAATCTTGCAGGTAAAGATTTCAAAAAAGTTTCAGCGAGTTTTAAAGTTTAATCTCGTTGGGGTATATCTTTCATTTTGTTTCTTTAACAAATCTCAAAAATATGAAATTAGATAAAAATAAATAAAATTGGTCCCTAAATAAAAAAGTTTTTATATAGAAACAAAATTCCGTTTTTTTTAAACAACCCTATATAATTTATATTATAGGTAGGTATACTAAAACAAATATTCAATTTTACTTATGTAATTTTATTTTTTACAGAATAATATATTACATTTTGGCAATTTACATTAAAATCTCTCTATAAAGCATACAATTGACGACTAAGACATTTGTATATAAGTATTTATAGTTTCCCAATAATAAAAATAATCCTTAGATGTTTTGCAATTTATGTGTAGGAAGAAAGAAACAATGCAAACAGAGAGACCAAAGGTGTCTTTTTTTTATACGAATTCCGATTTTATAGGAAAAGCATACTATAAAAATTACAAAACACAGGCAACACTCGTTTAAATCATGAGTTCTTGGATCTTATCATAAAGTTTTTATTTTTATTTTGGGATATTTTTGTTAGTAAGCATGAATAATAAAAATAATGTTAATGATTTTTAAGGGTTAACAAGTATTATCTTTTTTCTTCCTCCGTAAGCAACAAAAAATTCCTTGTATTCTTTTAAAATATATATGGTCCTTTACAAAATGTATTTTATAGTCATTTTTAAAGAAACATTTTTCGGAAAACGTTTTAACCAAGTAAAATTTATCAAATTTTCACACTAAAAATTTTTCATAAAATTATAGTATCTATGCCTCAAATTCGCTCACTATTGGGATTTCTGTTATCAGGGTTAGAAAATGGTTAAAATAAAAAATTTTGTGATAGATAAGTTAACATCCTTTCAAAATTTTTCCAAAACATTTAGTTTTTGAAATACGTAAGAAAACCAAAAATAGTCAATTCTTTAATATTATTTACCACATTCTTTTAGCAAAATCCGAGATCACAATGGTGAGTATCTAATTTGGGCCACCCTGGAGACATATAAAAAATGTATACCTGGTATAGAAGAGACCATCGAAAATTCATTTATAAAAAGGGTCTATAAAAGCACCTACCTAGCCACATGGCCTAACAAGTAAAAAAAAGGGTTGTGCTACACGAAATTCGGTTCTACTGATCGAAAAGCCGGAAAAAACGTTAAAAATGTATTTTTTCGGCGCTCTTGTAAACATTTTTCCATCCAGAGAACCACCCATATATGTAATATTTTTTGTCGGATGATTTACTTACTTGCTTGGGTGATTCTTTGGATAGGAACATTTTTACACCAACATCGAAAAAAAATATTTTTAACTTTTTTTCTGGCTTTTTGTGTAGAATTTACCCATTTTGTTTTAATTTGTTGGGTGGCCAGGTAGATGCCATCCAAGTTGTTTGAAGTCGGCAACCTTTTTATAAATGAATTTTCGATGACCTCTTCTTTACAATAGAAATTTAGGTTCTGATGATAAAAATGTGAAACATTACTGCCATAAAACAGAAAATCTTACTTAATATTATTTGTGATACTGACTATCCAGGGTAATTCACGACAAGCGTCCGCTAGAGCTTTTGAGGAAACCCCTAAAAATGTTAATACAACTTGTGTTTAGTGAGATATATATTTTGATGTGTTTAACTAAAATATTAGAGTTCCAGTTATATCGGAAGTAGCTGTCATCTTTGTTATTTTATATAGGATAATTTTATTGTCTTTTTGAATTTTTCTCAAGATAACAGATCAAACATTTAAACTTTTTGGTACCTTGACAGGGTAAAAGCGGCTTTAACGTTTTAATCTTAAATTCTTATTTTCTATATAAAAAGTTAACTTCCGGTTAACTTTCGGATGGTAGTGCTCATTTTTTAAACGCTTAGAAAATAAAAAACTTACATAGGAATGTGCAAAACCGTTTTTCTCTAAATCCGGCTACAGACAGAGGGATGTACGCGTGGATACCGTATGTTGATAAGTAGGGATAGATGGGGGTTTCTTCACTAATTTTCACACACCCTTTCGCGCATGCGCCGGCAGGTGTCATCTGTCATAAGTCATAACAGCTCTGTTTTAAACAGCTCAGTTTAAAACAGCTTTGCTAATAACAGAATGAACAGATGACACACGCCTGCATTGTGCAGAAGCGTGGGTGCAAATTGGCACAGAAACCCCCATCTATCCCTACTTTGATGAACGAAGTAAATTATTGCATTGCCTTCTTTGAACGCGCTTGCCTTATTTATATCCACACACATACATTGATGAACGTGCGTTGACAAATGCGCGTTGATGCACGCGTATATCTCTCTATGTCTGTGGCTGGTTTAAGATGCAAAGTAACTGCTTTAAAAAGTTCTAACGAACGGGTCGCGAAAAAACCTGTATAACGGATTTGTTCTAATATTAATAGTTCTTCTTTGATTTATTTAACAGTCAACATTTTTGTTATTGTTTAGAAGTCACACCCAATAAAATAAACCTGAATTAAATTTAAAAAAAAAATACCTTATTCTAAGTTCATCATATACAATTCTAAATTTTGTATTGTTAATTTATGGACTTTTTATTTACATTATTTTCTTAACTTTTGTAATAATTATTTTCACTCTAAGCTTATTTTATTTCTTTTTATAAAATAGTTGCAAATATTTAAAGTTATTGCTAACATTTTATACACAGTGATGGCGATATATACAATTGTTAGGACAATTTATTAAATTATTGAAAGCACAAGACATATCTACATTGAGTATTAAAAAATAATTTTTAATATATCTATATATATATTTAAAACATACTTTTATGCATTACTATTTAGTTGCATAAAGATGTTTAACAATATAACTTATTTGAGTTGGGCTACATTCTTGGTGAAACGGAATTTCCATTGTGTGGAAAATAAAAATAACTACTTGTTATGTTTCAACAATTTAATCAGTTTCCTGACACGTGTTTCGACCTTCCCAGGTCATTATCGAAGGAGTACAAGAAGATACTAAATTCTACGTGCTTTAACAATGGTATTTATATCTTAGATTATGGTAAATATAAACATGTAATAAAATTAAAATAAGGGTTACAAAATTTGATTGTTAACGGTGGGTTTTTGATACCTTAAAATTTGTTAAAACCCACCATTGACAATCAAATTTTGTAACCCTTATTTTAATTTTATTACATGTTTAGATTTACCATAATCTAAGATATAAATACCATTGTTAAAGCACGTAGAATTTAGTATCTTCTTGTACTCCTTCGATAATGACCTGAGAAGGTCGAAACACATGTCAGGAAACTGATTAAATTGTTGAAACATAACAAGTAGTTATTTTTATTTTCCACACAATGTTTAACAATAATTATTTAACCAGCAATTTTGACTGTGCCATAAATTAAACTGACAGGCATCATTTACTCACAATCAAAGTAGCTTGATTAGTAAATTAAGGTAACCGAGCCACTATGATTGTGAGAACATTATTTCTGCCAATATCATGTATGTCCTCGTCAAAGTTTTTATTAGCTAATTTTAGTTAAAAATCTTTCTGCAACCCAACATACATTTCTTGAACTGCAGTAGAGTTTTGGACTTGCATTGTCTTTATTTATTTTAAATCACTACGTTCCAACTGGTATTTATCTCCAGTCGTATTCAGGTGAATATACACCAGTTAAAACGTAGTGATTCAAAACAAATAAATACATTGCATGTCCAAAATTCTACTGCCGTTCAACCAACATAAATATATTAAAAACATTTTATTATTTGGAATTTAAAAAAAATTATTCTCGATTTTATTATTTAAATTGCATAAGTAAGGCGGATTCGGAGTGGTTCGTCATCGCATGATTTCTTAAATCTACGTACTACTGTACCGGGTGGTCAACTAAGAATGGCAGCCGGCCAAATCTCAGGAACTAGTAATCGTACAGCATCCAGGTAAATTTTTTATATGACAAAAGTGCCCAAGAGAAAATGCTGGAAATTATTTTTAAGTTCCGCATTTTGCCGCAAGAGGGCGTAATTGAAAAGTAAATTTTAAAATTTTACATATAGCCGCAAATTCCACATTAAGGTAAGGTCAATTGGGGTAAGAGCGTATTTGGGGTAAGTACGACCACATCAGATAATACAGACATATTAAAAGTTAAAGATGGCAACGCTGGCATAACAAGTTCCCTACATGGTTCTTATTACGTTAGAGTCACATGACATCGGTACATCAACCCATTAATAAGCTATCAGAAATTTAACCTCACATTGTCATTTTAACTTGCAGAACGAGTAGGTAAGTATTTTTTTAAAAATCCATAGTATTAGGATTTTATTGTTATACTTTTAGTTTTATGGTATAGGTGTAATTAAAACCTAATAAACTAAACGTTATTTGTTATATTTGCCATGTAGATACTATTGTTTTGTAGTTATCGATGTGGACGCACTTACCCCGCCAAATATGTGCAAGGTGTAAGTGCGTCCACGTGTGTTACCTGTATCCAAAAATTGGAAGGCGAGGCGGGGAGAAATATCATTTCAACTGTTGTTTACTTACGGTGGAATAGCTTATTTAAAAACGATTTATGGCAAGGGCCTGTCGACATATTAAGCACCGGTTCCCGCAGATCACCGAAGTTAAGCTGTGTCGAGCGCGGTTAGTACTTGGGCGGGTGACCGCTTGGGAACACGGCGTGCTCTTGCCTCAGGGAAGAGTGTAAAATGAATCGACACCTAGCCATCCTATTCACGCCGGACAGGCCGGATGAGATCGGATATCTCGTAGGATGAAGGTGCCGTTTCACACTCCCCAGTCGGTAGACCACATTTGTGGTCGAGGACCGGCTCAAGATGGCCTACGTAGTCGGCGAACCGTAAAAAAAAACAATTTTTTTATTTTTAGTTTATAGTTTTCCAAAATATTATAAGAATAACGTTTACAATAAATTTTTACGTTAAATCAAAGACTTTTTTTTTCTGTTTTAAGTTTTTGCTTCGTTTTTTTTTCAGTTAACGAGTTTGTAACTTTGCTTTAAAAAAAGATATTTTAAGTTTGAAAACACAATTTTTTTGAGAAAAGTGCAAGTAAAACGCTCTTACCCCCTAGATTACTACGTATGATTTATATGCTAATTTATCACCAAATTCGCACTTACCCCAATATCACAGGGTAAGTGCGACCAATGGACTTAAACAAAATTAAATTTTATTTCTCAAAACCAAGAAATAAAATAAACGTTTTCAAGTGCCCAAGGAGTTCTTAATGTATGTATCTTTTATGAAAAAAAATTGTATTGAACACTGGAAATATTTAGATTACCTAAAAATGTTTTATATTTTAACTATGTTAATTTTGTGTCGCACTTACCCCAACTGACCTTATATCTTTGATAACACAATTAAAAAGCTGAGATAATTATGCATCATTTGGTTTGCTCATTGGCGTACCGACTTTAATAAGAGGAGGGGAAGCTGTTGAAAGTGTAATCAGTTAAATCGCTGTAACTTATAAACGACTTATCCGATTTTAGCAAACTGAAGACTGTTTGGAAGAGAAATGGATGCACTTTCACTAATCATATTTAGTTGTCTATAATAGTTCTCAAAAAATATGCTAGAGGGCGCAATTTGCAATAATAACACATTTTTTGATTTGACTCCGAAAAAATAAATCATGCGGTATAATTATGATACCATAATCGAGAATTAGACGAAATTTGTTAGAAAAAATATTAAAACCGCAGCTCGATATCTCCGATCGTTTCAGCGTTATCGCTAATAGAATAATTTTTAAAACTTTAAATGAAGAAGCGATTATATATTTTTTAGAGAAAAATGGGTACGCCACTGATATTTTCATGTGGATATTATTTCGGATTAGTCTGGTCAATTCTGCATAAAAATGGTCTCTTGCCTTTTTCTTCTCAGGCGCACCGTTCTTAATTAAAATAATTAAATTAATAATTTCTACAAAATTCTATTTTTTGGATACTACTCATATCATATACTAAAAATTATTCAAAGTCGTTTCTTTTAAATATCGAAATTCTTTACTGAAATTGACGTAGCTAATACAGGATATAAGCTACAGTAAATTTTATCAATCTTTTTTAAACCTAATTGTTACATCAAGTTTCTAATTTATTTTTGCCTGATTTAAAAATTAAAATAAGGACTTTTGTGGAAACCTGAAGATACATCAACAGGCAAATGCAGTTCACAAATTTAAAAATAACTTTGTTTTATGTCTGTTTAAAGGTTTAAGACAATGCTGTTTCTTGAATGATAGAATAGTTTTGGAATGGCATTGTCTTTATTTGTTTTTGAATCACGTTTTCACCTGAAGACGACTGGAGATACTTACCAGCTCAAACGTTATGATTCAAAAACGTATAAAGACAATGCAAGTCGAAAACTCTTTTATCATTTTTTGATGTTTGTTATTTTTTCTTTTAAAGCATACTTACTGGGATACAAGACTATTTTGTATTTTAAACAAATCCAAAATGTTTGTTAGACTTGCATTTTATTTAAAAAACCAAGTCAATCGACCACACAAGCTAAGTCAATTTCAGTTTAACCGTTCAGTATTTAAAGGAAAGTGAACTTTGTAAAACATTTTGTTAAAGAACCAATAATAGAAAAATTTCATTTTTATCACCTTAAGTTCTATATACGTCTTATGTACGCAATAACATATTGTGATATAAAATTCATGTACTTTAGTTCAGTAGTAAAGGGACCATTAAAATAAGGTATTACTCGACCCCCATTTCCATTTCAGATTTTAGGGGTGGTGCCACCCCCACCCAGGAGGCTGCACGTGTTAATGTGATTTTTTGCCAGTTTTGTGTCCCCCTCGAAAACAATGGGTCTGAGCGTTTTTCCAAAAAAGAACTGAGCTGCCAGTAAATGTTTCTGTTTCATTTTCAATGCGCCACCCTGTATATGAAGCACAGCCGAAAGTTTGAAAAATCATGAGGTGAAACATATAACACACTCGGATCTTTTTAAAATCAAAATATTCCAAAAGAACCAATTACTTTTATTTTTATTATTACAATAGGAATGTTATAAAATTGTATTTTTTTACATAAAGCACATATTATTTATATTATTGTAAGCATTACTACGTAGGTAGCTATAAAAATAAAATAAAGGTTGCTGAAATAATGAGAAGATTTTTAAAATGAAAGATTTAAGTAAATTTTAATTAGCACACTTATACTTATATAAACAAAAGACCATTATTTACCATTAGGAAAAGGAAAAGAAATGTTTTTCTTATAAAATATATGGCATTGCATAAAAATAAATACTTTCTTTTATAAAAATAAACTTAAGTCGGAAAACTTGAAATTTATATATTTTTGTTGAATGAATGTCTTGGTGTGGGATAAAATCATAGAGATGCATGTAGAATATTAT
This sequence comes from Polydrusus cervinus, assembly GCA_935413205.1. NCBI lineage: Eukaryota > Metazoa > Arthropoda > Insecta > Coleoptera > Curculionidae > Polydrusus > Polydrusus cervinus. The sequence goes on from OW284514.1 coordinate 55,517,597, forward strand.
ATATTCTTTTTACAATCGTTATAAAATGTATTTTGAATTTACATTGTTTTATCTTCTGTAAATATCTCGGTGAACAATTTATTTGCATGGCAAAAAAGCAACTAAGGTTAATTAAGAAAACGTTCATTTTGTAGGCATACAATGGTACATTTTATGTATTAAATCTTATAGTAATTGTCTACAAATAAGTAGAAAACTGAAGAATTTTAAAATACGAAAGTCCATCTGTGCAGAAATATTTAGTTCGGTCAGAAAATAACAATAGTTTGGTAGAAATGTATTTTGCATTAATTTTGGTATTAAACGTTCAATTTTCGCATCATTTCGTACACTCTTTAGGAAATAATTGTGTATGCATAGACTCTGGAATAAATCTTTTGATTTAAATTTAGAAAGAACAAATTTATTCTGACAAATTTGCATATTTTTGAAGTATATTATTAACCTCACCTTTGTCACGTCAGAAAACAACTCTTAAAATTTGCAATATGTACATTCGGTTTCTTTGTAATTGACCACTGTGATTGGTCAGTTTCATATCCTAACTAGGATGGATATGAAATCATATCCATTCAGTTAAGAGCCCGCTTTTCTAACCACTTTAGTGCAATGGAAACAGCAAATAAATTTTCATGTGGGAGTAGAAAAAATTAGTTTTTCTAATTAGTATTTGCATCTCTCTATACAATCAGAAACAACTTTCAAATAATGTTATTTTTTTTGTTCGTTATTTGCGAAAATATTACAAAAGGCAAGACAAAAAAAGAAAATACCGGAATAAGCAATTCTGATATTAAAATATTATGTCCGGAAAAAGGTATGGAAGGATGAAAATTCAGCTTTTCCTGCCAAGTCGTTTTCCTTTTAATATAAAATACAAATTTTCCATGCTACTTCTTTCCTATCTTTACAGTTCGTTCACTCCCAAGTTAAAATTCATCTTCATATTTTATTAGAAAAGATTTAGATTTTCCAGACAATTTTCTTTTCAATATGAATTTACAGTTTCTTATAAAAAGTTTGAAATTTTAAAACTAAATTTAATGTGGTAAATTTCCAGATTAAATATTATACTTCTGAAAGACTTTTTAATTTAACAATTAAGGTGGAAAAATGCGGTTTCGTTGACGTTAAACAAACCCGTATATAGGATAGATGAGATACAAAGTAACTTCGTAAATACGTCTAACTTTCATTAGCAGATTTCGCTACGAGCTAAGTACATACATCTAGTTATTTTAGCTTTTTAAAACATTACCTTCTTTTCATTTGTCGGATCTCAGCAGTGTTGCCAGATATAGGGAATTTTCACAAGATCTAGTGATTTTCTTTTAAACTAAAAATACCCATTTCTAGTGATTTATTTTAAAACTTAAATTAATTTTTTTACCATTTTTGTATTATAAAGCCCCTTAGATATTTTGTATCAGCCGATTAGCGATATTTTGCTTTGGAAAATTTTCTAAATATTAAATCTAGTAAAATATTACAGCCTGCTTAAACGAAATGGTTAACTTTAAATTCTAGGAGAGTTCTAAAAAAAAAGAGTAATAAGACACGAGTGACATATGTTTGTTTTTATTTGAAATGAGAATTAATTGAGGTCAGTGACCCGTGATTACCTGTTCTAAATTAAGAAAAAAAGTTAAATTTACGTCCTTAAAACTATAATAAAAGCAATAGCTATAAATTCCATCTACGGGCTATGACGAACTTCCGAAGCATCCATCATTCCAATCTGATTAGGGGAACTAACCCAATTTTAAAAGGTCGATTTAAAAAAAAAATATGGGGTGTTTCTCTATGATACTGAAGGAGTCATCCATTTAAATATAACGCGTCAATTCCATAATACCCTGTATAGCCACTTAAGTAATCTTAATGCTCCTAATCATTCGATGAAGAAATATTTTTTAAAAATTGACTGTTAAGTATTTTTTTATACAAGGTATTATGGAAATTATATTTAAATTTTTGTCCTGGAGAAACACTTCAAACTTATTTTTATATTCGACATTCTAAAAAGTTGGGACTGCTAAAATCAGACCAAATTTTCTGCATGCCCATGGAAAAACCATGATCACCTCAATATTAAAGGATCTACCCTATGACTTCTTGGGTTGCATACTTTACTTGTTAGATGCCACTGTCAGAACTTCTCGTCGTAAACGAATTTAAACGACGTGAGGCGTCGGTCCATTCTACCGCGTTCGGCCTGTTTAGCTTATTTATATAATACACATTGTGGTTAAACAAATACTTTTTATATCGAGCTTTTTGGTACTTAATATATTTTTTTGGCACAGTTTTGTTTTGTATTTAAGATATGCAAATTTGTTGTTCTTGTAATGTTGTGAAATGTGGGAAATGTTAAGTTGAATTTATAACCACTAGTTTATTTTAAATTTGGTTGTACATTTTGTGTCGGTTTTGAATTTTTAAGATAGCTTTAATTCTTATTTCTTAACTAAGAACAAGTGACGCCATTAATTACGAGTCACTCTCCTCTATTACTAAAAGTTTCAAATAAAATCAAAGACATGGGTCATTCTTAATCACTCTGCCTTTAAAACTTCTCCAGTGACGGCGCGTCGAGTCATAATTATCGTTTTATATAGCAAAGCGACGTTTAAAAATATTTTTTGAGACGTGTACCGATTCATATCAGGATCTAAAATGCGTTAATCCCATTACACTCTGTATACTAATAAAGTTCAGTAACTGTAGTAAATTACGTTACTTATGTTGGGTGCACAATAATTTTTAACCAAAATTAACTAACCAGCAAGTTTGACTGTGATATAAATGACATTGACAGGCATTATGTACTCACAATACAAAGTGCCTGAATACTAAATTAAAAATTAAGGTGACCGGGCCAGAATGATTGTGAGAACATTATTTCTGCCAATGTCATGTAAGTATGTCACAGTCAAACTTGCTGGTTAGTTAATTATTATTAAAATTCTTTGTGCAATCCGAAGTTAATGTTCTCTGTATGTAGGTAATACATTTTTACTTTAGTTGAAAGAAGTTTAGTTTTAGAAGGAAAAATTAAAAAAAAATAATATTTTCACGAAAAAAAAACTATGGGCAAACTAAAAGTTTTGAATAGTATGGTTACAAAGAAGGTACCAATAATGCATTATCCTGTTTCAACACTTTTTCAAAACGGTATTTTTTGGTAAGTTCAAAAACAATAATTTATAAGAAATGTAAAAAAAAATGTGTGCGACATATATTCTTTTAAAAAAAGTTTATTTATTAGATTAAATCATTGTTATTTTATAGACAAAAATTTTATACCGAGACTCTCCCCACCCGATCCTCTCTTTAGTATTAGTTTATTTGTAACAAAAACTAACAATTTGAATAATTAGTAATTATCATGTTTTAACTCTAATGTTGGGTAGTATAAAGACCTTTAACCACAATTAATTAAGTAAGAAAAAACGTTGTATTTCAGTGTAACTGTTTATTTTACTGACGCCAAGCGCTTTCGGCCTTATTTACTTAAGGCCATCATCAGGGCTTAACCCTAAGAGTAAGTATAAAATTTAGAAGTTGTAAAATAACAATAAAAGAGAGTACTTACTAGTCAAAAAGAGTTTTTGAAAGCAATGCTTAAAAAGTTTTTGTGGTACATAATTTATGTTTAGACAGTAACCTAAACTTGGACAAATGACATTTCAAACAATAAACACATTGACGTCGTGAACTGAACTTGAATAGATAAATAATTAAAATATAAATATGACATTTTACAAACAGAAAGATACGAACAAAGGTCATGAAAATTAAAATAACAGACTTAAAATCAAAAATCTGACAAGGCCAGGTAATTTAAGTAGTAGTAAATGCTTACAAATTTAAAATTTTTTTTATTTAAAATAATTAAAAATGAGGTAACCGGCAACATTGTATGTATGCTAAAAAGATGAAGCCTGAGTAAAATGCAAGTTTTTGTGGACTCCAGACAAGGGCTGGATATCGGCCATTAAAAATTAACGAAAATCAAAACAATCAACCATTATTTTATAAGATCATAAGTTTTAGGTTGATAAATTTGATAAAGAGGGTATTCAGATTTTAAGGAAATATTTGTAAGAGATTTGGCAACAAGGTTAAAAAAAATTTTATATGGAAAAATAATCTTATAGTGAAGTGGCCAAATGATGGTAAAGGTTTAGTATGCAGTGAAGGTTGATTGGCTAAACGAAAAAATTAATTGAAAAGTCTAAAATGTGAATTGCTGTTAGATGAATTTGTCATTTTTGTGTTAAGACTTATAAACTATCTTGTTCAAATTGTCCAGCCACCTATATTGGAAAAACCACCAGGTCTTTACATACAAGAATCACAGAACACATAAGTAGGCCAACAAAATCAGTTTTTGGACATCAATATAATAACCACAATTTTTCTCCTACTTCAAGTAGTAAAATCATTCATCATTTCACAGGTCTGAATGTCAAACATCTTGATCTTCTAGAGAAGTTAGAAATTTCTAGAGAGATCAAGGAAAATCCTGCCCTCTGTCTTAACACAAAAATGACAAATTCATCTAACAGCAATTCACTTTTTAGACTTTTCAATTAATTTTTTCGTTTAGCCAATCAACCTTCACTGCACCTTTACCATCATTTGGCCACTTAACTATAAGATTATTTTTCCATATAAAATTTTTTTAACCTTGTTGCCAAATCTCTTACAAATATTTCCTTAAAATCTAAATACCCTCTTTATCAAATTTATCAACCTAAAACTTATGATCTTATAAAATAATGGTTGATTGTTTTGATTTTCGTTAATTTTTAATGGCCGATATCCAGCCCTTGTCTGGAGTCCACAAAAACTTGCCTTTTAAACATGCATTTTACTCAGACTTCATCTTTTTAGCATACATACAATGTTGCCGATTACCTCATTTTTAATTATTTTAAATACAAATTTTTTTAAATTTGTAAGCATTTACTACTACTTAAATTACCTGGCCTTGTCAGATTTTTGATTTTAAGTCTGTTATTTTAATTTTCGTGACCTTTGTTCGTATCTTTCTGTTTGTAAAATGTCATATTTATATTTTAATTATTTATCTATTCAAGTTCAGTTCACGACGTCAATGTGTTTATTGTTTGAAATGTCATTTGTCCAAGTTTAGGTTACTGTCTAAACATAAATTATGTACCACAAAAACTTTTTAAGCATTGCTTTCAAAAACTCTTTATGACTAGTAAGTACTCTCTTTTATTGTTATTTTACAACTTCTAAATTTTATACTTACTTTTAGGGTTAAGCCCTGATGATGGCCTTAAGTAAATAAGGCCGAAAGCGCTTGGCGTCAGTAAAATAAACAGTTACACTGAAATACAACGTTTTTCCTTTCTTCAGAACACAGTGTACAACCAACTCCACACATTTACTCACAATTAATTAACCACCAAGTTTGACTGTGATATACATGACACTGGCAGAAATAATTTTCTTACAATCATACTGGCCCGGTTACCTTAATTTTTAATTTATCTACTAATCAGGTACGTTTGATTGTGAGTCTATTAATCCCATTGATGATACAGTAAAACTTGCTGACTAGTTAACTGTGGTTATGCAACCCAACATAAATGTTTTAATTTTTATATTTTTTTAGAAGATAAGGTATTGGCGTTTAGACTGCCATCTTACCCTAAATTTATAATTATTTAACATTTTACGGTTTGTCTTTACCAAAAAGATGATTACATAAAAAGCCAAATTTTCTCTCTAAAAAAAGCTAATTTTTTACAATTCTACTTTAACGTTTTTAATTATCCTTATTGCAGAGAGTGCAGACTGTGGAACGGGTTGTAGTCCTTGACATTCTGCGACCATTTGTTTGCTGAAACAAGAAAAGTTCATTATTGTTTGGTCGATTTGGGATTTTCACAAAACCAACTTTTTTCATTTCGTTCGGGGTCTAGGTCTTAATTAGTTGCTGGGCCTGATAGGCTTTTTTTAAAGTTTGCCAATTTAGTAATTTAGGTGTAAAAAGTTTAAGGATGAGTTTACATTGTCACACGTGTGTAGAAAACTCTTTTCGACCTTTACAAGTTCCAATACACAGAAAAAATTCGCCATTGTAAAAATAATTTCTGATATTCTACACCTTTTCTACATACAGGGTGTCCCACTTATAATGGAAACAAGCTTATATTTCTGTTATTTCTCAATTGATTTTTTTAAGTTTTGGTGTGTTTATATATGATCATAAGGCGCACTTTCGTAATGCTTAAGATTTTAGTTAACTCATTGGCGACGGTTTTATAGGGGTTTTAAAGTAATATTTAAAATAGTAAAGTACCTTTGGTGATTATTTTATTTCAAAACCAATAACAGAAATCGATTGGGCATCGCTTAAAACCACCAAATACAAAATTTCAATAAATTTCCATAACCAGCGGCGTACGTATGATCATTTTTATTTTAATTTTTTGTTAAAAATATGTATATCCAAACAGGCGCGAAAAGAAACAAGTTAATTAGAAAACAAGTTGACTGTTTAAAGGCTTCATCTAAAAATATATCATACGGTAAAAGCAGTGGCGTACTGTATTTTCGGCTGTAAAATTAAATTTATAATATGAACAATTACAAAATAATTAAACGTACGCGTAACTCCAATAAAATGCAACTGACAAAAAAATCTAATAACTCAGTTGGCCATGTAAATATAACAAAATTATTATTTGAAAACAACAACAATATGACAAGTGTACAACTCTGAATCAATACCTCATAACATACTAAAAATCAATATCTTTATTTTTTTTTCAAAATTTTGATTGAGCCATTCTTTTACAGCTGCAAAATTATGAATTATAGCGCCATCTAACTGAATATATCAATTCTTCCTATATTCCAGCGGCAAACCGTGAATAGCATCCCAAAAATCATGTTGCAAGAAGTCCAGAAATCTCACACCATTTAAAGTTGTATTAAAAAAGAAGGGACCAATAATACGATCTTTCAAAATATCACACCACACATTTATACATGCAGAGTATTGACTTTTGCAATTAATATACCAGTGTAGATTTTCCTTACTCTAAAATCGAATATTTTGAGAAGATACGGTCCCGTTTGTAGAAAATGTTGCTTCATCAGTAAACAAAGTTTTGCCAAAAATACCATTATCTTCATAAAATTTTGCCTGCATGGTAAAGCAGTACTCCATTCTTCTGTCGTCATCACCTGGTTGCAACGTGTGTAAAAATTTTGGTTTAAATGGTTTAACACCATTTCTTTTTAAACATCTTGATACAGAACTTTTCCGCGTAACGTCAAAGCTTCTTAAGCTTGATTTCGGATTTACGCAGAAATGATTTGAAATTATTTCATCCTGTGGATGATTTCTTATGCGTTTTACTTTTTCTTGCACTACCGAATCGCGTTGGTTAAATATTTGATTGACTTTAGAAACTGTACTATATACTATGTGATAAAAGGCGATTTGGGTGACTTCGATTAAATTCTTGAGCGGCCTCTCTAGAATTTCGATTATTATCTCCTACTAGTCTCACTATTTCTACTTTTTCAGCCAAACTCAAACGCATATTTGTTTTTTTTTGAATAAGTAGATACAGCAAAAATTATAACAATTTAACTTAGACATAAAAATGATTTGCTCGTTGACGTCTACACTCATAATTTGTTTACATGTCCAATTGCTTTAAATTTTCTTATTTAAGTCTGTTTGATTATTGTCTAATTTTTTACATTTTAAGAACAAATTATTATTGTATTTAAATTTTTTATTTTACAGCAGAAAATACAGTACGCCACTGCTTTTACCGCATTATATATTTTAGATGAAGCCGGTAAACAATCAAATGTTTTTCCAATTAACTTGTTCCTTAGCACACTTATTTGGATGTACATAATATTTTTAACCAAAAATGAAAATAAAAATGGTCATACGTACGCCGCTGGTTATGAAAATTTATTGAAATTTTGTATTTGGTGGTTTTAAGCGATGCCCAATCGATTTCTGTTATTGGTTTTGAAATAAAATAATCGCTAAAGGTACTGTTTAAAATATTACTTTAAAACCCCTATAAAACCGTACGCCAGTGAGTTAACTAAAATCTTAAGCATTACGAAAGTGCGCCCTATGATCATCGATAAACACACCAAAACTTAAAAAAATCAATTGAGAAATAACAGAAATATAAGCTTGTTTCCATTATAAGTGGGACACCCTGTATATTTAAGAAAGCTCCAAATGTGTTTTGGATTGTTAATTTAATTTTGAAAAGCGTCACTTGAATATAAAAATTCCCTCGTGTCTTTCGATTTTTTTTCTGATATTATTTATTTATTTTATTTTCAATAAAATAATAGGTACATATTACGGTCAATAGGGAAAAATCTGAGCATTTTTGGAGATAACTCGAAATTTAAATAATTGCGTATTGTAAGTATTGTTGGCCCCTTTTTATTGCTTCCAGTGGCGTTACTGTTGTTTGTCGCAACTTAGAGATAAAATTACTCATTTTTCAACACGTTATTTTTCCTCAATTCAAGAGTGGTTAACATGTTAAACCAAAAACATTTTTTTATGGTTAATTATGTTAAACCGAAAGTTGATACCTACTTTTAAATAGAGAATAAAAAACTAAGATATTGAACTGAAAACCATTTTTCTCTAAGATAAATCGTTCCAATGTTACAGCCTGTCAAAGTCTAAAAATGCCATATTTTAAATGCCAATATCTCAAAAACAATTGAATTTAGACAGATGGCATATAAAATATACATGGAATTTTATAGGGAATTAGAAATTATTATAATATATAGTCTTAGACCTTTTACTAGTACTTTATATTCGGCCAAATTCCGCTACATTTTAACAAATTTTTAAAATTTACTATTATCAATAGTCAAAGCTCGAGCTGTCCGCCAATCCGCCTATGCACCGCACTTGAGTTGCACTGTTAGTTTATTGGAAACGACGTTTCTACTCACTCGCTTGAATTGTCTTAGCTGATTTTGTATAGATTTACCGGTTACGCGTTGCTAAGTAGTTAGTTGAGTTCCCGTAAGTAAAAATGTGAATTTGACAGCTTTTAAATGTAGGTTATACCTGGTATATTTATTTTCAATTGGCAGCGACAGTAAACATTTATGAACCTTACCACAAAATCGGTTGGTCACTCTTCACTATTCTACTTGACCTAGCAGCAAAGCTGTAATAAGACAAGTATAGACTATCGAACATTAATTTTTATTGAACAAACACAAAAACGCAAAAACATTTTCGTCGAAATATCTACACCTGTGTCATCATGTGTGAGTCATATAAAAAGCGAGTCCATCGACAAAAAAATATAAAATATATGGGTTATTCTCTGAATAGAGACATTTTTACACAAGCGCCAAAAAAAATTATATTTTAACATTTTTTCTGGCTTTTCGATCAGTAAAACTATGGTTTTATTTTTAACTTAAAACCCAGAACCCTAAAAAAACTGGTTAACAAGAAGACTCTCTCCCCGAACATATTTTCTGGCTAGGTCACTGTGTAAATCCAAGGGTTGATAGCATTTAGGGGCTGCTTCTAACAATCAAAGACCGTGGTTCAAAAGAAAATAAGTAGAATGTAAATAACTTACCTCTATAATACATTTCTTTGTGCATTGACGGACAACTGTTTATCTGAAACAAAAAATATATGTAAGCATATTTTAATATAAGCATAATTAGTTCAGGTAGAGTTACACCGAACTTGAGAAGGCGGACGATAGGGACTATCCAACTGTTCAGCCTCCACGATAATCTGTGAACACTTCAAACAAAGGCGATTTATATTGTTTCAAAAGTCTTTTGAACTATTACGATATTTTGTCCAATGTGATAAAATTTCAAAAATCTGAATTTCCATATCGACTATTACTTATAGTTTAGTTTTACTTAAACTAACGGTTAACAAACGAATTGTTTCAGCCTTTATATGATGAAAATCCATAATAGTATTATGAAATAAAACACTCGTGGTTTGTAATTTTCACTCGTATACCACCTCTAGAGACTATTGGATTAGTCAAAGAATTACTACACACTAACAATGTAAACGTAATTATCATAAATGAAATTCTTAATTTATAATATGTTTGGATCAAAATTATTTCCAGTTTAATGATACATTGTATACCGCTAAAAATGGATTAATTATGGGGAATCCACTAAGCCCACTTTTGGCCGAAATTTTTATGAATAACTTAGAAAACATTATTCACAAACATCATTTGTCCAAATATTGTCAATTTTGGTACAGATATGTAGACGATATTTTTGTTTCCTTTACTGGCACTACTAGACAGCTTCAAATATTTTTTGATTACATTAATTCGATTCATCCTAACATAAAATTTACCATTGAACATGAAAATAATAATTCCATACATTTTTTAGACTTAACAATTAGTCGTATTAATAATAATTTTGATTTTTCAATATATCATAAACCATCACACACGGACACAACAATTAACAATAAATCACATCATCCCTATCAACATAAAGTAGCAGCTTACCATAGTATGGTTCACCGCCTTATCAATGTTCCTATGTCAAATGAAAACTTTACCAAAGAATTTAACTTAATAAAACAAATAGCAATTAACAATGGATATAATCATGAACTAATAGATAATATATATTCAAAAATGAAGTATAAAATGACAATAAATGAAGTATTCCCTACAACAAAAGATCAATTTAAGTACACAACTTTAACATTTATCGGCAAAGCTAGTAATAATTAAAAAACTTTTTAACTAAACATAATATAAAAATAGCATACAAAACAAACAATAATTTAAGCAAAATCATAAAAAATAATAAAGATAAATTAAAAAAAGACAACAAAAGTGGAGTATATAGGTTAAATTGTGGTTCTTGTTCCAAATTTTACATAGGTCAAACAGGTCGTTCATTTAGAACTAGAATTAAAGATCACCAGGATTCATTTACCAAAAATAATAAACACTCCACATATGCAGATCATTTAAATTCAGAAAACCACATTTTTAATAATAATTTTGATATTTTACATGTAGAACAAAAAAGTCTAAAATTAAATTTATTAGAGTCTTTAGAAATCAACAAATGGAAAAATTCACCAAATTTATTAAATGACCAGTTAGATAATTGCACTTCTCCTTTGTTAAATTTATTCAATGCATAATTAGTTTAGTATCCACCTACCTGTCCTTATAAAGTAGTACCTTAATAATTTTATAACTTGGTTTTACCAACATCTGTATAGCTATTGTCAATTAGGACCTCTATATTTTAAGGAAATTTTGTTTTTAATATCACATCTGATGAAGCTGCTGTGACAGCGAAACACGTGTCATGTTGACATTATACGAGTGAAAATTACAAACCACGAGTGTTTTATTTCATAATACTAACGGTTAACATAATTCATATCAATTATCATTGTCTTTAGACTTGATGTCAACAAGAATTTGTTAATGTGGTTTACTTTTCAATACAAAATAATTCAAAAACAGTGCTCGCCAATAGTTATTACATAGAAAAAAAAAAGTTTAATTAGTAGACTTACAACGGATTGCACAAAGAAATATAGTTCTCGATTAACTAAACCGCGTATTAAAAATACAAAGTTTATTCAGAGGCCAGCAAGGACAATTTCGTTTTTGCTCGAAATCGCCTAATATTTTACAAGAACTGCACTCTAATAGCACTGACTGTCAACTTTTACAAAATTTAAAATAATTTCGAGCAACAACGGAGTAGGCCTTGCCAGCCTTTGATTAAATTTTTTCTTTTTAATAGACGGTTAAGCTAACCAAGAACGATTTTTCTTTGTGCAACCCGCTGTAATATGCAAATAACGGATTTATTGACTTACTTTGTAATTAGATAAAAAAGCAAAAGTGTTGAACACAGCTTATTTCAACTTAAGTATTATACCGGGTGTCCCATTATGGATGGCCACCGGCCGTATCTCGGAAACTACTGGGCATAGAAACTCAGGAAAAAAATGATAACTAAAGTGGCCATGAGAAAATCCTGGAAATAATTTTTTTAAAAATGGTCTCTTGCGTTTTTCTCCTCAGGCACACCGTTCTTAACTAAAATAATTAAATTAAATTAGACGGCCGGAAGCTTGCCTATTAAGTGAAGGTGGTCATTTACAACAATTTTTATAAAACAAAATTTTTCATTATTAATGTTAATAATATAAAATTTTTAACAGGTACAAGGTTTAAAGGGGCAATTAAGAAAATTATCGGCAACTTTTTATAGTTCTGTCCAAAGACCATAATACATACTGTGTATCTATATGCATATCGAGCTGATTATTATTATGTTAAATTATGTTCTTAATCCCTTATAGAGGGTATAATTTAAAAATTTAATAAAATTTTAATTATATACTTAGTGGTTAAGTGAGGAAGCTTGCTTCAACTTCGCCATTTGTAAATTATTTACAAAGTCACTGAGTTTCTATGCCCAGTAGTTTCCGAGATACGGCCGATGGCCATTCATAATGGGACACCCGGTATACAAATTTTTTTAAGGTTACATTTATAGCTTGTTGCCCTTCAGTCTACAACTTTTTTATTGAAAAATTAGTTTCTAATTAACCCAGAAGTTAGTGTCAAATTATAGTTCGTAAAAAACTAAACCGAAAAATAACGACCATTTTTGACGATCGGATAAAACAGCTACGTGAAAGTTAAACATGTCATTTATGAACAATAATTGAATGAGTCTGTTTGAAGGTTGGAAACAATAATGTTTCTTGAATGATAGAATGAGTTTAGAAAAGGCTACTTATAAGAAAAAGTTTTTTCTTATAGCTAGAAAATGCGATGTTAATTTTTTTTTAGATCTTTCTAATCAGAGTAAACAGTCTCCTGGTTCGCTAATTAACTGATTCTATAACTTTAATAATGACCAAATTCCTACTGCACTTTATTTGGAAAATCCGATTTAAAGTTAAGAACAAACACTCTTGGCTCAAGAACAAACACTTTTGGGCAAATAACATTCCTTGGTTTAGGAACAAACACTCTTGGCTCAATGGCTTTCAACGAAGAGAAAAGTGTTTATTTTAAACTCTTATTGGAAAGTTATGGCAAGAGAGTAACGGTTTTGGGCCAAGACTGATCGCATTTCGACCTATTCAAAAGCGCAAAGTCTTTGGATTAAAGTCGTATGCATTTTTCCCAAAAGATTAGTTTGTTGTTATTGTGGGACTAATAGGGGACTAGAACCTTGATGTTAACACATTCTTGCTAAGTAATAATTTTTTAGGAGTATGTAATTGCATTTTTATAAGCATATAAAACACCATTTTGCGGATAAAAATTAAATATTTACCATTTGAGGAGCACTTTTTAATTGGTGAATGATCAGATATTGTAACGAAGTTAATGATCAGATATTGTAACGAAGTTACTTCTAATTTCTTTTATGATGCCCTAAATCAGAGTAATTAATAATTATCAAAGCGCTAAGACGCGCGGAACACATCGTTGGTTCAGCACGGAACCAGGTACCGATCACGCATTCGACGCGGCGCATAGCCAAGCGACTTGGAGTTTGTTTGGATTTGGAAAAACGGCGAACGGCAAAACGGAAGACTGATTTGAGTGATTTGGGACCGCTTGGCAAATAGTCGAAATAGCCAGCATCGAACCGCCTGTTTTTTGCCGACCATTTCTGTCAAGCGATACAATATTCTGCATGTAGATGACGATCTTGCGTCCGTGGCTAAAAAGTCAGAGACAGGCATCATTCTCATAAATTCACGGGATAGATAGGCCGCATTATTTGGGTATTGAGATTTCTGTCAAGTAATGCGACGTACCGGTAGTATCTACACGAGAAAGTAATTATGTAATACCGCCCTTGCTTTCTACCCTAAATTATAATGCTGCATCACTTGGATATTAAGATTTATGTCAAGTGATGCAACCAGGGCCGTTCCGACCCGGGATACAGGGGGTGCGAGGCACCCGGGCGGCAAGCCGAGGGGGCGGCGCGAGCCGCCCTATAAAAAGAGAAAAATTAATTTATTAATAAGTTAACATAATACATAAATATTATTTTTTCAGAAAATATAGATGTGTCCTAACATTGTTAAGACATTTGCATTAAAAAAGGCTAGAAAAGCAAAAAAAAAGTTGATTATGTTAGCATCCTGTCCTGTATGTATGTATTATTTCATTATTACATTACATTACAAATAAGTTGTAAAATTATATTATAATAAATCAACTGTGCATGTTTTTATAATTTTGTTATTTTTAACTTAAAATTATTTCCAACTTTGGGTGGAGGAGGGTTGGGTTGGGTTTTTTGGGTTTTGGGAGCCGGAGGGGGGGGGGCTTCCCCGAAATCCAAAAAACCTGAAGATTTAAAATATATTTGGGAAACGAAATTACGGCAACCCTATCAATAACGCACCAGATGAAATAACACATCATCTTACATTATATACAAAATGCTTGCAAGATAAACTGACATCCACGCAAATCTTAAAATTTTTTAAATAAACCCGCGGCGTGCGACGCCCTCCTCGGATTTTATTTATTATTTTAAAAAGTTTTATTGGTGTTTGCATGTATAATATTTACATGACTATGGCTTCTAATAATTATCGATTATAGTTAATATATTTTTTTGGGTAAAATAAACCTTATTTTTAATATTTTTTTGCTCAGTTATGCCCTTTTCATAAAGTTTTAAATTATTTATATTAGTTTATTAGAACTCCCTACAAGTCTCTATAAAAATAATATATATTTTCCTAATTTGGGAGGAAATATGTCTTGGCATGATCACGTTGCCGCAATTGCCAAGGCAGCTGCACAGAAACTTGGTGTACTTTTCGCACCAAAAGGTTGTACACACCTTATCAACTTTTGACACTCTACAAAGCCCAGATTCGACCATCATTAGAATATTGCTCTCATGTCTGGAGCTCTGCACCCAAGGACACCCTTCGGCTACTGGATTCCATTCAAAGGAGAGCCGTTCGTCTGATCGGCGACCCCGAGCTGACCAAGACCCTCGATAGCCTGGAGCATCGAAGACAGGTTGGTGATTTGGCTCTCTTTTACAGATATTTCCATGGCAGGTGTTCGACTGACATTGCCCACTTGATTCCACCTAGAGCAATGCAAAACAGAAATACACGGCGAACCACTGCCGCTCATCCATATGTTGTTCAGCTTAGTACTCCTCGAACTTCATTGTTCAAGAATTCTTTCATCTGGAGAACGTCATCTTTGTGGAATGATCTTCCTGAGGTCGTGTTTCCCAATGAATACAATCTTCAACGTTTTAAGACCAACGTTAATCGCTTTTTTCGCACTCGCACCGCTCCCAGAGCGCCTTAAAGTATTTTTCCTACAGTGCAGGTGTTTTATCATAAAAAAAAAAAAAATTGAAATTTTTTTTATGGTCCAAAAAAGGATTTTTTGGGGCGCAACTTTCAGATCCTTTTACCCCCCCTCCCAAAATGAATTTCTATGCCACTGTTGGGAGCGGTAAAATTATTCTCGCACACGGGCGGCAGATACCCTAGGAATGGCCCTGGATGCAACGTACCGGTTGTACAGGTGTAAGTATCGTAATCCATTCCCTCTTCTCTTCGCGGAAAATATAATGCTGCATCACTATTGAGATTTCTGTCAAGTAATGCAACGTGCCGGTTGTCCACGGGTAAACGTTTCCTAATAGAAAAAACCGACAAAAATATAACTCCGACTCCCAGACTCGATAATCCGGGTACATTGTAAATATTAAGTCCAGCCAAGCGTTAGTTAAGCAGCAACCTGTAATTTAGGCTTCAATATCTGTGGCTTGGTTGAACAAGGGCCTATCTAACAAAATCAAGTTTTGAGATAATCGAGGATTTGCATGAGAATTTAAAATGCTTATAATTTTAATATTCCTTTTCCGAATGTGATATAATTTTGGTAGAGTCCACTTCAAAGCAGTATTATTTTTAAGATATATTTATTTTATATTAATCTTTTATATTTATTATACTTTTGATTAATAGGCCCCTGCATTTTTTAAATTATTTTCATAGGCCCTAATTCATATAGGAATAAGTAGCACTTAGGCCCTAAAAACTGTTACTTAGGCCTTATTGTTAACAAGAACAGTACATAGGCCGTTTTTATTTACCTAAAACGGATTAAATTTTATGTTTGTGAGGCTGTTAATAATTTAAAATCAAACAGCAATAATTATTTACTAAAAGTAATTTATTTAAGGAAAAACATATTTAACGAAATTTTTCTAAAAATAAAAAAAAAACGATTGTTCTCATTTTTAAACAAAAATAAAACACTGTAATAAAACAATGCAAAAACGAAAAGTCTGGTTCAACTTATTCATCATAGTCAGGCGTACCTGTTGGACAAACTTCCTCATGTTCGTCTTGATCATTTAATGATTTTAAATTTATATAAAATAGTCGACTATTGGGATGTATAAAACACAACAAACTTTTTATATCATCCAATTTCTTTTTTGGGAGAGGAAGGGGATACGAGGTATGTAACTTTTCTAAAGTCGGCGATGCTGGTTGTCCTTTTTTTCTGTTTATATCCCAAACTTTAAATTCTTCATCTTCCAAAAAGCTTTGTTTGTAAAAAATCTTTCCAGGATTATCTTTAGTGTATCTAAAATAGTTTGCTTTTAAAAATGACATTTGTTCTCCTTCTGCATTTTTTTTTCGGTTAATAAAATGTGCTTTTTGAAGAGCATCGATGTTATAAAAATCATCCTGAGACATGTCAATTACTTTAATTCCCCCTTTTCGTTGTATACTTCTGATAAGTGTAGACCAGTCTCTGGGCATTTCTATGTCCATTGACGTTTGGTTCGAATTTTGTAGAACAGCTTGAACCATTTTCTGACTTCGGGTGGGTCGCAAATTTTCGTTTTTTAGTGACATTATTTTGCTACCTAAACAAAGCAGTTATTTTTTTACTACCCAAAACGCTTTTTTTTATCTTTAAACTTACCTTTAGTAAAGAGTTCAACAGTTTTTAGATCCACACAAGCCGGAAATATACCAAAACAAACAAAACTAAATTTTGAGGTTATGTTATTTGATCCCAATGTTTATGGGCCTATGTCGTAATTTAGCCGTAACAAAATTATTGGTTCCAAATTATTAAGGGCCTAAGTAACATATTGAACCTAAATTTACAAAATAATAAATATCTATGTTTCTCTTAGGCCAGTTTTAATTATTACCGGTAAAATTAAAAGAGCCTAAGTAAATATAAATCCAATATTTTACAATTTATATAACCTAAGTTGCAGATAGGCCCATGAAGAAAAAATCAAATAAAATGGTAAAAAGGACCTAAGAGCACATAGAACACATTCTTTGGGCCTATTATTCACTTATGCCCTTTTGTGTTTTTAAACTTTACCCTTACAGTTAGATAATACCAATAAAAATGGGTTCCAAATGAACATAGGCCTTTATTTGCATTATATTTTTTGCACTTAGGTCCTTTTAACTTTAAATTTTCATAAAAATAACAGTTTTATTTACTTGGGACCATTTTTAATTGAAAGAGTGCTATTTATTTAGTCAGTTAGGCCCAATAACGTATTTTTTGAAAATTTGTACTTAGGCCCTTTTTCGACCAAGCCACAGATATACGCTTAGTCAATAAATCAGCATAAGTAGTGCTACTATAAAACCACAGAGGCTCAAGGCAAACCGTAAAACCGACAACTGAAGTAGTCTTTGCGCACGCGCAGAAAATACAACCCTTAGGGAAGTAAAAACTTTATAATATAAAAAAATTTAATTTTACTTGGGTCGTAGAATCGAGTCAGCATGTCTTAAATTACTCCAGAACTTAACAGCTTTTTTTTTTTACCTACAACGTCATCATTCAAGAGTAATAATTCAAGGCACGCGAAAACGATTCCACGGGATACCTTAAAGACTTTTGTTTGATACAATATATCCTCGATCAACAGAAATTCCTTTGACGTTGCTGAATTTACTCTTTACACTCCTATGTTGCAACACCTTTGATGCAAATAAGAGGGTCGTATAACCTAACTCCATAAAAGTGAGCACGGGCTGGAACATTAAAATTGAATATTTCAATATCTTGGAGAGACGAGCGTTAACGATTTATTGCCCGGGCTGCACCGGCAAGTTTTGATCTGTCAGGCATGTGATTCCGTGCAACCTGATGAGTAGAGATCGGATTTCAATATTACATGAGTCATAAGTCAGGGTCGGATTTACAAATACTATTGAAACTTATTTTTAATTAAGGTCATGTACTACTGAATGATCAGACAAATAACTTAAATAACGTAGATCTATATACTCGATCCTATTAACACAACTACAAGTTAACATTTACGTGAAACTGAATTTACTTAACATGAGTGATTGTTGGAGGACAATCTCCAACGTTCGTGGTTAAATACCTAACTTTGAACATAAATTATTATTCATTATTTATGCGCACCGACGCACATTGAATAAGTTTAGAAATATTCTACAGGTGTTTCCTTATAGCTAGAAAATGTGATGTTGTTTTTATTCTTTTAGATCTTTCTAATCGGAGTAAGCAGTCCCCTGGCTTGTTAATTTAACTGATTCTATATCTTTAATAATAGCAAAATTACCAATGGAGTGCACATTATTTGGCCAAGAGATATCCGATTTTAAGTCAAGAACAAACCCTTTTGGCTCAATAACTCTCTAACTCTAACTCTCGATTCAAGAACTCTTGGGTCAAAATGTAATAACTTGTAACGAAGAAGAAAAATATGTATTTCAAATTCTTACAGGAAATTTATGGCATGAGAATTACGGTCTTGGGCCATAGCATTTGGACCTATCTAAAAGCTCTTGGATCAAAGTTGTACTCATTTCCCCCAAAAGATTAGTTTTTTGGGTATGGGATTAAATATATTGTGAAAATATTAGGCGACCAGGACCTTAGTTTTATGACATTCTTGGGAAATCCCATTTTAAGTCAAGAACAACAACAAATAATTTTTTTTGTGTAGAAATAATTATTTGTTTACCAAAAATAATAAAATATTTCGTAGAAGACTGACCCTTTAAAATCTTAAACAACTATTAAATGAAGAGTTTATCCTTATAAAAACCGGTTGATTTATCAACCAAATTAGAGATGACTGAAAGCTAGTGCTTTCCAGACTCAGCCGGACTGGATTACGTCACGCCGACATCCTTTGCCGTTTTCTTGCAGACATTTTTTAGTGATAAATTGCTAATAAAATATGCCCTTTTATACTGAAAATTCTGAGATGAAATTGCCGACTTAGAAAATTTTCTTACCTTTGATGCATTGTTAATAAACTACCTTTATAGACGATAATGTACCTAAGAGTAAAAGAGTAACGAGATTTTACTCTAATACACTACCATTAACTTCTAATTACTTATGTAGTGTTAAAGGGGAATACAATGATTACTAGGGATAGATGTATGCAGCGGCGTAATTATGAAAAAATGGAAAGGGTGGGTCCCCTCCGAGCTTAATAAAATGATGTAACTTAATATTTAATTAGCTGTCTTGTAATTTGCCCTTAGAGTCAAGACATATAATACTACCAAAAATCTGAACATGAGTTAAGAAAAAATAAAAAACTCAATTTAATAAATTAAATACTCGCTGGCTGAATTTTTGTCATAATTTAATCGTGGCCCCAAATTTTCACCTGCGCCGCTTTATCCTCCACGGTTTTCATAACCCCCTCAATACCGAGGCCCTTCCCCCAAAATGAAATTTGTTAATACGTCACTGTACCTGTTTATGATAATCGGTTGGTTTTATTTAAATTTTCCATTATCAATGATATAGTAACCCTAAATACGAACTTTTAAATTTTTCCTTTTTTTTCCTGCATTTTAGCCAGTGTCGGAGAACGAAGTATCTAATATAATTTTTCAAATTAAATCTAAAGTCTTTGGAGCGGATAACTTAAATATAGATCTCAATATATTATGTTGTCCATTTATTGTAACTCATTTAACGCACATAATCAACTGTTGTATTGACAAGTCCTACTTTCCCAAGGGTTGGAAGTTTGCACATGTTGTCCCATTACCCAAAGTGAGCAATCCTACAGAATACGGACAACTACGGTCAATTTCAATATTGCCGACATTTTCTAAAATTTTAGAGAAAATTATGGAGCAACAGATTAACTCGTATGTACTTCAGTACAATATTATACCAAAAAAAACAGTTAGGGTTTCGAGAGGGTTACAGCTGTGCCATTGCGCTTTCTGATATTCTCGATGACGTATTAGTGGCACATGATAAAAATGAAGCAACAATACTTGTACTTCTTGATTTTACCAAAGCCTTTGATATGAATCATGACATTTTAACTGAAATTCTAGCCTACATTGGCTATACTTAAAACTCAGTTTCTTTGCTGGACTCTCTTTTTTGTCCGACAGGGTTCAGAGGATCGCTCTCGATGGTAAAAAATCAGACCCCAAAAATGTTAACACAGGTGTTCCGCAGGGTAACATCCTGGGTCCTTTTCTTTTTAACATTTTCACCTCAAGTTTTATAAAATATTTGAAACACTCACAGTAACATTTATATGCGAATGATACGCAAATTTACCTTTCATTTAGGCTCAACGAGATACACACTGCTATCACTAAACTAAATGAGGATTTAAAGAAGCTCTTGGACGTAACGTCTAATCATTTACTCAAAATCAATCCCATCAAATCCATAGCTCTTTTGTTTTGTAACGAAAACCATAGAAATACGTTGTTAGACGTAATAAATTTAAAAATCGGCTCCGAAGTAATTCCTTTTAAAGAGTATACAAAAAACTTGGGTCTTATTGTCGATACCAGGTTGAAATTTAGAGAGCATGTAACACAATGTCAAAAAAGGGGATTTTCTATGTTAAAAATGATTTATTCTCACAGACACTACCTTTCTCGAAAAACGAAAATGGAACTGTGCAACTCATTAGTCCTGTCCCATTGCAACTTTTCGGACAACGTATATGGCCCATTTCTGGACTCAGTTGATACTAGGTGAATACAGAAACTTCAAAATTCTTGTGTGTGGAATAAGACGCAGGCAAAGGGTATCACATAAATTATGTGAATTGGGCTGGCTGAATATGTTTAATAGACGAATTCTCCACTCATTGTGCATTTATTATAAGTTAATTAAATTTAAAGGTCCTCCTATTTCTACAATAAGCTTAAATTCCGAACTGACGTGAAAGAAGAAAAAACAACCCTAGAAAGGGAACAACATAACCTTAAAAATTCGATGTATTCCACAATTTCATTGTTTTTTATTTCTACTTGTTTTAGTTTTGTTTCAAAATGAAATAAACTACAGCCTGTTCCCCATTCTTGGGAACAGGATGGCGTACTGTGTACGAAAAATGATTTAGCTAGCCTTTACAACGTTGCACAACGTTCTTGTACGTTGGATATATCTTCGTCGCAACAGGCGACATTTGGTAACGTTGAAGTGAACGACGCTTACTAATTTAAAGAATTTTAACGTCGCGAATGGTCTTTCTTGGGAGACGTTTTAACCGAGAACTTAAATTGCCGACATTTAACGTCGTGGTGCTAAACTAAAATATATTAAAGTAAATACGACGTTTACACAACGTCGCGTCGGGTAAGCTCTTTTGGGCAACCATTTTTTGGCGGCAGAACAACGTTCAATTTTGTTAAAAATTAGTCGCAAGTTGGAGAATTACTAAAAAATGTTACTGGATATCATAAAATGGGATTCTATATTTTATGATAATTACTATAGATATAAGATTACTAAACATTTTTTACAATTCGTTATACTGAAGCCAGTTTGCTCCGTGCACATATAAAAATTAAGAAAAATCACATAACCCGAAGTTTTTTTTGAAGGAGGCAAATTAAAGTTCCTCTTTCCCTCTTCCTGACTGATTCTCTAGCATAGTAAGGTTTACTCGCATTTACAAATATACATAAAGTTCCTTTCACCCAACAATACGCCTTAAAAATAAAATTTTCCCAGCAGGTACTCAACTTAGTTAAAACTTTTCCAAACGTAAAGCTTATTAATTTTTGGGATCTTTGCATTTAAAGTTGTTTTGAATTTTCAATAGAAATTTAGATTAAACCAAAAGAATTATGAATTTTATTAAACTTCTGGTAGACAATGGGGCTTTTATTCGTTTCTATAGAGGAGTTTGTCTTATTTTTAGAGGCAGTGTCTTCAATCCGGCAAGGATTTATTTGGGGGGAAAAGTATTTTGATGAAGTACTTTATAGGCCCTAATTTAAAGAAAAGCCGGATTAATTTTAACAACGGAATTGTTTAAAACCTTGAAAAAACACACGCAACATAAAAGTTTTTATCTAAAAGAATTGAAATTTTTATAAGAAGACAATGGTAGTTTTTCTACTCCCACATGGAAATTTGCTGTTTCCTGTGGCGGGTAAAGTGGGCTATTCCAATTAACTGTGCGGCAAAATTTCAAATCCATCCTAGTTAGGTTATGAAACTGACCAATCACAAAGAGAAGCCAAATTTACATGTTGTAAATTCGTTTTCTGACAGTTGAGAGAAGTTAGGTTAACAATATGCTTCAAAAATATGTAAATCTGTCAGATGATATTTGTTCTTTTTAAATTTAAATCAAAACATTTATCCCAGAGTCTATGTATACACAATATTTTCCTAAAGAGTACCTACACGAAATGGTGCAAAAATTAAAGGTATAATAACAAAATATATTTCTACCAAATTATTATTTTCTGACCGAACTAAAAATTTGCACACAGACCCACTATCTTATTTCAAAAATATCTTTATTTCCATTCATTTCTAGACAATTACTACAAGCTTTGCATAAAATGTACTATATACCTACCAAATGAACGTTTTCTTACTAACCTTGGTTATTTTTTTCCATATAAATAATATATTATTATAAATATTTGTGCACGGGGATATTTTCCGATATATTTTGATCCAACCCAATTATTGATCTTAAAACTTTTATTATACGCAACAAACATAGAAAATTAACTGGTAATTCTTCCTTAAATGGTGGAACATAAAGATAACCCGATAAAACAGACGAAATTATAAGATTTGTAAAAAAAAAATTCATTTTTAATTAAAATTTTTAAGGGGTATGTTATTTCTACTTACACTATTGCCACTTTTCTTTCCACGTTAACAGTGTTTCTAGTTTGTAAATTGGCGATTATTTTGAAAAATTTGACCATAGCGAACGTTAAAAATTCATATTAATACACAAAATCCATTTTTAACTGTTTAAAACGAATTCTACAGCTATTTTGTTGTACTTTCGGAGTTATAATTTATACGCAAGCAGAAATAAACCCGACAAACCTTTTTTTTCTTCTGTGCAATTCAGTAAAATTAAAATACCTACGGTTGAGACAATAAAATAAGAACTTACCCAAATCGATTAATATGTTTCAGTGTAATTTGGTCAATGGGTTTGCCTTCAAAATTAATATTTGTTCAATTGTTGACAAGTTATGATGCCTAATTTAAATAATTTTTTAAAATTCTTAGCATGAAGTTCGGAAGTTAAGTCGTAGAAAAAATATACTGTACAACTCAAGTGGAATGTCCATATTGCGCTCGGAAGTTTGAGCACCCCGTCGTGCGATATGGACATCATATCCACTCTTGTTGCACAAACTACTATTGTACAATAAGAGTGGATATGATGTCCATATCGCACGAGGAAGTAAATTGAGCTCGACGCCATAGGCGGAGTTCTCAAACTTCCGAGCGATATGGACAATCCACTCGAGTTGTACAGTATATTTTTCTACGACTCAACTTCAGAACTTCTTACTAAAAATTTAAATTAAATATCATAACTTGTCTTTTTAATTGGCCGTGAAGTTGTGAGAAAGATAAAGAAAACAATTGAAGAAATGTTCTTTTTCTTTGCAAATCCATGAACCAAATTACACTGTAACATATTTGTAGATTTGGGTAGTTTCTTATATTTACACAAAAGCACTTTAAATGTATCTTTCTCATTCGGCCTTTTGCAGAATAACCGACAAATAGTGATATATTTACTAATAAAAATAAACAATTAATTTTTCTAAACCATAGCCAGGTTGATTAGTTGTTCTGTTGAAATATATCCTTGGTTGCCTGCTTGCGTAAAAATTAGAACACCGAAAGATCAGTAAAATAGCCGTAAGGGTTGTTTTAAACAGTTAAAAATGGCTTTCCGTTAACTTTAATTAATAACCTTAATACCATTAGTAGTTCAGTACACGACAATATCCTTATAAAATGGAATTAATTTGTTTCTAGAAATCTTATAATTTCGTCTGTTTTATCTGGTTTTATGTACTTATCTTACTTTTCCACCATTTAAGAAAGATTTATCAGTTTTTTTTTCTATATCTCTTGCGTATAATAAAAGTTTTAAGGTCGATTGGGGTTGGTCAACTCAAGTACCTCCAACTTTCATTTTGTATATAAATACTATATGCAATAAATGTCGTAGTTATTGTCTAGAAATGAGTGGAAAACTAGAAATATTTGAAATAAGAGAGTGCATTTGTGCACAAATATTTAGTTCATTCAGAAAATAACTATAATTCGGTTAAAAATATATTTTCCGAAAATCGATCGGAAATATTTTTGATAACATTATTACAGGTTGGCAGCGCCCAGTGGGTATACTGCAGCGCGAACTTATTTGAATCTACAAATCTGTAGAAAAATTGTGGAGATGCGATAAATGTTGCCTATACTGGTGTGTTGGCCTAACGTATTTGGTTTATGTTGCTTTCGTCGTCGACTATCTTTTGCATTGAGTTGATTCCTATAGATTGGTTACTGGGTTTTCATCGCATTTTTTATTTCTTAAAAATATCTTGAAAACAGTCTCGTTGTATTCGGGGTCGCTTACAGGTTATGGCTTTTTGATGAGTTCTAAGAAGAACGAAACAGCCTGTCATTGTCTACCTGTGCCCCAGGGAACCCATTGCATTTGGCGTCCCTGTGTACTCAATGCAAAAGATAGATGCACTACATTGTTCGCCTGCCGCTAAAAAAACCTTCTTTTCTATTTACTTATACGGACACTAAACTCTACTACTTTATTTTTGATAACATTTCTGAAAGAAAAAGTCAATATTTCCTTACACTTAGTCGTTGCTAGGCAACGTAAAATAACTGTTAGGAAATATTTTTTTGTACCTACTGAAAGGAAATATTATTTCTGTATGGCTACTTGTAAGACTTGTAAACTAAAATGTGTTAAGAGTGACAATTCATTATTCCATAGTTACAACACAAATATTTAATGGCATTCTTTATTTGTGAATAAAGTTAATAATATTTATTTCAAAATTTTAACAAGTTGATTGTAAAGTTATGTTCTTTTAATAATTTTCGATTTACGGAAAAACAGTATGTATACCTCGTAGAAAAGGCCACATTCCCGGACTCCGTATTGTCAGTCTCGGCTTGCGCCTCGACATACAATCTTTACGGTCGTCCGGGAATGTTCAGCTTTTCCTACTAGGTATACCATGTACTATTGTTTTATATCTTCAGTCTTCGCACTATTTCGTGTACGCTTTAGGAAAAATTGTTGCTTGCATTAATCTGAAATAATGTTTTGACAGATTTAGATCTTTTTAAAGTATATTTTAACCTCACTTTTCTTAAATGTCATAAAATGGCAAGTAAAATTTAAAATGTGTAAATTTGTTTTTTTTTGTAATTGACCACCCTGATTGGTCCATTTCATATCATAACTAGGATGGATATGAAATTAGATCCGTTCAGTCAATCAGAAAAGCCCACTTTCAGCAGAAAATCACTTTAGTGTATAGGAAATAACAAATATTTATGTGGAAGTAGAAACAAATATAAGTCCTTCCCCCTCGGGACTACGATAAAATAAGGAAGAATACAAGACGTGATCGCAACTATTTTTACATAGTTCATGCCCTCACCCGCCACTGGTGGGACATACACTAAAGTCAAATATTTTTTGTGTTAATTACGAACTGACGAGAGAAGAAACTTCACTTTCTAAAAAAATTATCAATCAATTCGGATCCATTTAAGTTGTCTTGAAAAGTTTTTCGAACCGTTATTAATTGAAAAAGTTTCTATTACGACTTCGTTGAAAGTTTTTAATAAATTTCGAGCGATTGATAAGTTTGTTACAAATAAAACTGCTTCATCATGAATTCTTTTAGGAATTAAAAACATCGTAGACAAAATAAGTTTTTGATTAACTAGAGCGGTTTATTATAAATACAGGGTGGCGATTTTAAATGGAACGCTGCTTCTACGGGCTCTGGGAATAAGATATCTTTAAAATCTAAAAATACTTCCTTAAAGATTGTTATCGACCTTGATTCATCTATTTGGAAATGTGACTCTTACATTTCTTGCAAAGTAAGGGGGGGCTCCATCCTGCGTAAGAGTATAGTATAAATAAAGCTGTAGTTGCCATACTTACTTATTTAGTATTCACATGAAGACGACTGGAGATGCTTTTGCTTACCAGTTGAAATGTAGTGATTCAAAATAAATAAAGACAATGCAAGTCCAAAAATCCACTGCCGTTCAAGATAGTATAACTGTGCTGCGCACACCGCCATATCATTGCGAACTAAATCCTATAAACTTATATGGGCGCAAGTGAAGGGGTTTGTAGCAAGACACAACCCGACATTCCAAATGAAAGACGTTCAGCTACTATTTGATCAAGCCATTAAGAAAGTGACACCACAGAACTGGCGAAAAGAAGAGGAAAACATGTGGGATCTTGACCACCTGATCGATCGGACCATTGACCCGTTAATTATAAGTTCAAAAAAAGATTCCAGTTCCTCAGATGATGAAGAATATTTTGATTTAATTTCTGTATAATGTATTTTTTTTATTTTGTATTTTTTTAATAATGTTTAATAAAAATAAGTGTACCCAATACTATGATGTACATAATGCACGCTTTTGTCACACCATTTTCAGTATTTGTAAATGGACAACAATAGGCAAACCCATAAATTGACCAAACCCAGGTGGTACTACCCGCACTTGATAAAAATAAAGAATTTTGCAATAAAATCAATGCCAAATTATAAAACGGGCTTAAATATTCGTTGCGTCACTCTATAGTCACTTTGCATACCTAATGAGCTTTTATTACCCTACATCTTTCTGAAATAGCCTATAGTGTTTGTACAGTGCGAACTTTAGGCCTTACACTGTCTTCCATACTATTCACGCGTACATTGCGTTATTATCAATGTAATGAAAACTTGGCGAAACTGGTCGAAATCCATATGTGTGAAAATCATGAATGATGTCCCGTGTTAAATAAACCCAGTGGCCATCAATTCTTCTATTTTCGATCATAAAATTATTTGTGCTGCAGTTATTATCATATTTAATTTTCTTAAAAATAAAATGTTTAGAGCTTGAATATTCAATTTTTGACTGGACCTTATATACACAACCCGCGCGTTATAAGGACCACCCCAAAATGACGAGATGCCAAGAAATAAAAAAAATCACGCCAATGAAACAAAAAAAAATAATTCAGTTGGAACTGAAAACCTCCTGCTTTTAAAAATCGGTAAAAAATGCTGCAATTTAATTTTTTGACTAGCAGTTTACATGAATGAGTAGATCTTGTATGCCGATAAATCATATTAGACACGTCATCAAATTATTGAAATAAACGATGACGTATGCTACACGGCTTTTACGGTAAACGAGTTCTACTAACTGGATATATTTAGACATGTCCAAATGCCGATTTAACGTAATAAGTTACGTTCGACCGGCAGAACCGGAAATAAAGACTACATACGCTTCCAGGACTGTTCGGCAGGCAATGCACTAGCATCTGCGTCAAGATAGTCACAACTGTGCATGTTGCCAAGTTGGGTTAAAAATACCACGATAGCAGCAAATTAAAATTTATGTTATGAAATTTTTTGTTAAACAACAATAGAAGTATTAGTTTTAGTTTTATTGTAAATCGGATCAAAAAAAGCCGCTATTTTGCATGGCAAATTTTAACGCTGTTGGATCCACTTGCTGCGTCTCCCACTTTACGTTTCAATTTCCAGTCTGTTTTTAGTTACACAGCGGATAGAATAGGGCCTTCCGAGATCGCTGATTTTACGCGTTCGTCAGAAAGGAGCTGCTGCAGAGAATTCGGTACCGATCTACAACCGAGCGCACTCATTTTAAATTCAAAATATCTTTATTTATTAAGTATGTTTCACATGTCATTTAACCCTACGACTAAGTATTCTATACATTATATAGTATTAAGGCATTCTATAATGCCACACACTACAAATACACAAATAAATATACTTTTTATTAGAACGCTGGCGGCTGACCAAGACAAGCATTGGGTGTGTGTCTCAATGGGGCTGTTGTTGGCCCTTGGTAAGTTTGAATGACTTTTTGTTTAAGTCCAGTAACCCATTCACTGCCATGAAAGAATTTTGTTGTTAGTCTCAACTTTACAATTTACTGTGTTACGATTGCTTGTTTATGAACTATGAAAATAATCTGTTTGAAAGCAGATAACTTGATTTTTTAATTCTACAATAATAACATGGAAAGTGAGGTCTTGTAGGTGGGCAACCAGATAATTGACAATAGATATCAGTTTCTCAGAGATGATGGATATTGTAGAGTATCTAGACTTCCTATATTTTGTTTCGTAATAATTTGTATGTTGAAAACTATATTGTGCGCACAGAGAAGACTTCAACTTCATCTTGGAGAAAACAAGAAATTATCGACTGGTTAACCACCAAAAGTATTAAATTTGAAGATAATTTGATAAAAAAGAAACTATTAGCTATAGCAAATTTACACAAACATCGTTTTATGAAATATGCCGTGAAAGATATATCTGAGAAACATCATTGCGAACTAAATCCTATAGAACTTATCGCAAGTGACAGGATTTGTAGCACACAACATTCAAAATGAAAGACGTTAAGCTACTCTTTGATAAGGAAGTGACACCAAAGAACTGGCAAAAAGCAGTTAATCATGTTATTAAAGAAGAGGATAAAATGTGGGATCTTTACCACCTGATCGATCTGACCGTCGATCCGTTAATTATAATGTCAAGAGAAGATGACAGTTCCTTAGATGACAAGAAATATTATAATTTTTTATAATTTAACTTCTGTATAATGTATTTTTTGTATTTAGTATTTTTTTTATAATGTTTAATAAAAAATAAGTGTACCTATGTACATAATGCACGCCTTTGTCACACCATTTTCAGTGTTCGTGAATGGATAACAATAGGCAAAACCCATAAATCGACCCAAACCCGGGTGGTACTACCTGCAGTTGATAAAAATAAAGAATTTTGCAATAAAATCAATGCCAAATTATATAATAAATATTGGTTGAGTCACTCTGTAGTCCCTTTGCATACCTAATGAGCTTTATAACTCTACACCTTTCCGAAATAGACTATAAACATGTTGGTCTTTTTAAATTATTTTTATCTTGATTTTATAATTGATTCAATATCTTCTTATCCATATTATGTAAGGTTCATGTACCAAATAAGGCCACGGTCATAATAAAGGCCATGTGCCTATTCTGAGGATACGCTTAGCATGACGTCAAAAGTGTATTGATATTTTAAATAGTTCAGGAATATATGCCTCAACACATGATTTGTAGTTTCAAAGTCCTACGCATGATGACTATACAATTAGATGCTCCATCCGGAACTCCGCGGTATAATTTTTAACCGATCTAAAATTAACAATTTTCCCTGAAAAATTAATTATTTTGAAGAGTCTATGGTACAAAAAGTTAGTGAAAGCTGTACAGAAAACAGTGTGAGTAAGTATAGAGATCCAATTATTTGGATAATTTCTGGAAATAGCTTTTTCTATATTTGAAGTTATGTTTTCATAATAAGGCCACAAGCAAAAATTATGAAATGCCCACATTTTGAACGCTGGCCTTATTAGGAACACATAACAAAAATATTAAATTATTGATGAACATCCATATTATTTTCCTATTAAGGTTCTGTTCATTTAAAAACAATATTGAGAATGAAATACAGACATTTATTTCTCACATTTGGTCAATGGCCTTATTAGAAGCTGGTTTTACTAATGAAGCCATTTGACATTTTTTTTTATTTCCCAAAAATACCAAGGACCGAAAAATTCCATTTAGTTACGAATCTCTAAAATCACTCTTATAATGCCAAACTTTAGGTATGCAAATTTTTATAAATTATTGTTACATAGTTACTAGGATACAGTCAGTTAAAGCTTAAGGTGGCCTTATTTGGTACATGTACTTTATATTAAAAAACAATTTTTATGAAATATACTGAAGTAGTTAGGTATTTTTTGTTATAACGTGCTTTAAACCACATGTATTGTGTAATAATAAATTCAGCATCTTAGTATATCAGTTGTATTTATAAGTAAGAAGAAAAAATTCCAGTGTATTTTTGAAATTCTAATAGAGCAGATACTTTATTTTCATGGATTTTTTTTTAGCTTCGTACAACCCGCTGCTCTCAATATGAAAGCAATAATTCACTGACAGTATGAGTATGAGAGACAGCGACGAGTCACTCACAGTAGTTTTGGTATTTTATATAAAAATTATATTATTATAAAAACGAATAAGTATTATATCAAATAATTTTGTCCTTCGATATCTAAACGCCTCCAAGACTATACCACTGGCATACTCTTAGTAGATACACACCAACGGTTAAACCGAATCGACTCCGATACCACCCGAGGGTAACATACTCGGATAATAATAGCAGAGCTGGCAAAGTGCGCAGCTCGTAGCGAATCAGAAAATTTTGTGACAGCTAATCTCTAGACGATTATGTGAATTGCCCGGTCGGCAGGACAAACGTGTCACACAACCCGTTCTCCCATTTTCATCCAGGAAATTGAAAACCAGACAATGCAAATTTTACATCGAAGCGTTGCCGGTAAATTCGAATTAATCCCTTTCGGAGATTTTTATCGTTTTAATTAAAATTACATTTAAGAATTGGTACTATTTGTTATTGTTTATTTTCTTTTTGGCAGATAGGATAATATTACTTCTCATTATTAAGTGCACTTAAAAAGATAATTAATAAATATAATAATACGAAAGACTTCTTAAATAATTTAATTTTTTTAAATAATCCATTTATTAGTTTTGGTAAAAATTTTTAAAAATGATTTATCTCTGCCATTTGTACTTATATGCAGGGTAATTCCTAAGTTGATACAAATGTAAAAAGTCTAAATGCGGGCCTGGTCATCAAAACTTAGATACTTTATGTTGTTTGTCTTATCTCTTATTAGTCATGCAATTTACGGGTCGGTGGTGAGATATTTGGCAATACGCTGCGGTGTGTTTTTCTGAACCAAGTTAATTTTAAATTGGCGATACGTGAAAATGGTAAAATTTGAAAACAATGAACTGGTAGTGCCGTCAAAGTGCGGCTGCTGCTTCGAGATTATACGCAGAACGGTTTCTCAATTGAAAACTCAAAAATAAGGTACTTACATTCATTTATTACACTATGGATCAAATACGGTCCTGCCTAACTTGCCCGTTGAATAATATTAAGAAAACTTCTGGATGTAGGATGAGCCCGAAAAGGAAACCGTTCTGCGTATAATCTCGAAGCAGCAGCCGCACTTTGACGACACTACTAGTTTATTGTTTGTAAATTTTACCATTTTCACGTGTCGCCAATTTAAAATTAACTCGCTTCAGAAAAACACACCGCAGCGTATTGCCAAATAACTCACCACCGACCCGTAAATTGCATGACTAATAAGAAATAAGACAAACAACATAAAATATCTACGTTTTGATGACCAGGCCCGCATTTAGATTTTTTACTCCTGTAACTGGCCTATTTTTAGGTTTTTTGAAAAAGGTATTTGAAAAAGTTGTTTATTTTAATGCTTTCTATACACAGCTAAAAAAGAAGTATCAACTTAGGAATCACCCTGAATACGGAGGTTAACTTCTGCTTTTCGTTATTATTATAACCAATATTCGCAGTTTACTCGGTGTGTATAACCTAATTTAAACTCTCTACGTTTTTCTCATACTAAAATGTCACTTATATTTAATTTATATATAAATCATTAGAATTCGCTCGAAGATTTTTAAGGGCTTGAGAAAGAAAGAAAGTCGACCCTATATACAGGCGAAGTTGAAAATTTCTTATTTAAGATAAATGGAGTACTACATCCTCGAAAAATGGATTAATACTCCCGCGGAAAATGAGAATTTACCCGGTTAACAAGCGGAATTGAAAATCTCCTATTTGAGGTAAACGGAGTACCAAACCCACAAGAAACGAAACAACACTTCTTCGGGAAATGAGAATACACCCGCTTAACAGGTTGAAATAGAAAATGTCTTAGGAGAGACCGAGACTTTGTGTCTCTTTCCTAAGGTATATGATTTTCACCTCAGGGCAAGTCGGTACTTTTGGCAGATCCTGACTGGGATGAGCAACCCTTTTTAATTTGACCAATTCAATTGGAAAAAAGCCACTCCAAAATTCAATCTGATTATATAATGTGCATTAGTTGTCACAAAATTTAAGCCTAATAATTAGAGACCGGATCTCGATATTCCAGTGACGGAATCTGTATTCCTCTGATTTTGTTGAGTATTTATGTAAAAGTTATTTTATAATTTGTTTCAACATTTATAATCTATAAAATCAAATATATTATTCATAGTTAGAGTGAATAGTTATGAAAATATATGAAGTTATAGTATACAGGGTGGCCAATTCTCAATGCAGGATTTCATAGCATTTAAGGGGGATTTCTACTGTGGTGGTTTTCAAAAAATCGAAATTTTTTTTCGTGGTTTTTCAACTCTCTATAGCCTCTATGATCGCAGAACTATCCGTAGTTTCAAAAAAGGTAGGCTTAAAAATCAACATTGCCAAGACTCAATTTATGACAAACTTAGTTCCCAGTCAAAACTTAATGATGGAAGGACAGGAAATTCAATACGTAACATCTTACAAATACCTGGGACATGAGCTCCGAATGGGTAGAGATAATCAGACCTGCGAATTAAACAGAAGGATAGGACTGACCTGGGCTGCCTTTGGCAGACTGAAACACGTGATAAAGGCAGATATACCGATTTGTCTCAAACGAAAGTTGTTTGACCAATGCGTCCTCCCGGTACTAACATATGGCTCGGAAACACTCACACTAACTCAGAGAACTGTCAATAAAATAAGAATAACTCAACGAGCCATGGAGAGGTCCATGTTAGGAGTTACACTACGAGACAAAATCAGAAATGAAGAACTACGCAGAAGAACAAGAGTTGCGGACGCAATTGAAAGAATCGCATACTTAAAATGGAACTGGGCTGGTCATGTCGGAAGAATGGCAGACAATAGATGGACGAGGAGAATACTGGAATGGCGCCCCAGAGACGAAGCATACAGAAACAGGGGACGACCGCCGACCCGATGGACAGACGACTTAAAAAGGATTTCTCCGAACTGGATCCAAGATGCCCAGGATTGAGCTAAATGGTCTACGTTGAGAGAGGCTTATGTCCAGCAGTGGACGAGATAAGCTGATATATGATGATGATGATGATAGCCTCTAGAATAACCGTGTGTAAACGTTTTTACCAAATCTACTCCAAAAAAAAGTTACATCCAATTTTATGATTACCGGTTAGTTCTCACTACTAGCCGCTTTTGAGTTAGGCCGCGTTCTCAGAGCTACGCTCTGTCGCCAGCGACATCATCTCGACCGATCAGGATCGTCCGGCCAGGCTCGCAAAGCTCGTTTATCGTGTTTCGAGGAAGAGAAGGGTGTAATCTACGGGCCAGGCATCGCAGACTAAGTGACAGTGAGACTATTTTGTCGTGAGCCACCGTTGAAACTTTAAAGTTGTTTTTCTCGAAACCCCGTTTTTCGCGCTGGCGGAAAGTACTTCGATATGTTCAAATTATCAGAATTTAGTGATTTTGGTCTTAAAATGCTCAGAATACAAGTGGTTATAGCCCCCTCTAGAATCAAGTATTTTGCCATATTACAGAAAATGTTACGGCCCTTAAAATACAAAAAAATGGTAAATTTTCAAAAAAAAATTTAAATGTCGCGCCATTTTAACAGTTACTCGAGTTTTGACTTGATTCTAGTGGGGGCTATAACTACATGCTTACAATTGAAGAATCTGGGTCAATTTTATTTTTGTCATGAATAGAAAAATTTATTTGAATTACGCCAGCAAGTTACGTTCTTTTTGAGGGACACCTTGTAGCACCATGTAGCACTCTCAAGTTTTTAATTTTTTGGGGGTTGAAAAATTTTTTTTGTTACATCTTATCTTTAATAAAAAGAATTTAAAACTTGTTTTTCTGCATTTGTCTTATTATCCCCAGAAAAAAATCGTAAAAAAACGATCAAAATAGGACCATCACAGTAGAAATCCCCTTAAACTTTTCGCCGTAATCCGACGCTATTTGGTTACCCCGGGGTAACTTGGTCATTTATGACGTAGTTTTTTCTTTTTGTTTTCGGTCCCTTGGACAATTCTTTTTTGTAATACAAGCATTAAAGTTTTTTCCAGCCGTTGTTGAATTATCTGCAAATTTTTTAAATTATGATGATTTGATTGATTAAATTGGCTACATAACGTTTTCTTATTAAAACTAAGCATTGCCGACTAGACTAAACTACGGTAAATGTTCAAATTGTCCTTAATTTTAATCTGTGGACTGGTCAACACGTTTTTGAAAAGATCTGTTGACATCCCTTAACATTTCAGGTGAAATACTAGCAAAACAGCTCGTTAGTAATGGTTATGCTTAAAAACTATGGGAGGCTTTGAAATAAAATAGAAAATCATTTATTTATTACAGTTAGACAAGTTCTTTTATTTAAATTAGGGTGAATAAATTGTTCATTTTAATTAGACGAGTTGATTGATATGACATTTATAAATTCATTAATAAAAATAAATATCAATAATAGCACAATAATATCGTACGCAGATGACACAGCGGTCATTTTTAAAGGTACAACATGGGATGAGGTAAAAAGAAATGCTATACAGGGAATTAAGATAATAAAACACTGGCTAGATTTTTTCAAGTTGACACTAAATACATCAAAAACCAACTATATAGCTTTTTCTCTAACCTTATCTAATCGTCCTAATTTTAGTGAAATAGAAGTTAATAACTTAAATGATGTTATTTGTGAAGTAGAAACCACAAAATATTTAGGGATTACTATTGATAAACACCTTAAGTGGCACATGCATGTCTTAAACCTAACAAAAAATATAAGGAAATTAATTTACAAATTTTATACCTTAAGAGAAATTTTTGGAAAAAAATTGTTACTCTCCGTATATAAAGCATTAGTAGAATCCCTAATTAATTATGGCATAATTGCGTGGGGTGGCCTGTACAAAAATTCGCTAAAACCATTAAATGTTGTTCAAAATTACATACTGAAAATAATTAATAAAAAAAATAAGCGCTACGCAACCCACTTACTTTACAATGCAGAAATTTTAAATGTCCGATCCCTTTATATATTATCAGCCTCAATATTCATTCATAAAAAACCTGAACTCAAAAACCATATTAATCATTTACATATTACGCGAAGCAAAACTAACAAGCATCTAAGAATACCACATAGTAACACTACAATCAATTTACGTTTCTTCAGTTATCTGGCTCCTAAGATATATAACATATTACCTATAGAAATTAAAAATATCAACAATATTAAAAAATTCAGGAAGCGTTGCAGAACATTTATATATACAGACAATCATAAATTCATTGCCTTATTTTAAAAACCTATTCTTTTTTTCCGACGGATATCTGTTTAAAAGTTTTAGTCTAGAGATAAGTTTATAATGGTGTTTCTTTGTTTAATGCATATTAGCTGTGCAAATATTTTAGGATATTTTTATTTGCTTTTGCACATTGTTGGTGCAACTATTTTAGATTAAGTTTATTTAGCCTTTTATATAATTAATTACTAAAACAATCAAACAAAATGTTACTGATAATTTAAGTGCTTTTAAGATACCATTGCACATACAGGGATTTAGTTCCCTAGGTGCAAACCCAAAACTCCCTATAGACAATTATTTACACTGTTTGATTTTATTTATTTATACACAATTTGTTATAATTTATAACCAAGTATGTAATATATATATTTCTATATTTCTATTTCTATTTGTACTTGATAATGGGTGCCCTAAATAATAACTTTATAAAAATTAAAGAACCTTTTAAACTATAATAAATAAATGAATTCCAATTTTATTTCAAAGCTTACCAAGATTTTTAGGCATAACAATTACTGATAGACCGTTTTGCTAGTATTTCAAACCTTAAATGAGAGGGGTGTCAACAGATATTTTTAAGAACGTGTTGACTTGTGCATACCGGAAAATTGAGGACATTTTCAACATTTACTGAAGTCTAGTTGCCTGTGCTTAATTTAATAATAAAGCGTTATTTAAAGCTCATAATTTATTAAATTTGTCTTTATTTCAAAAACGGTTGGAAATAAACGTGTATGCATGTATTATAAAAAATAATTGCCTATGAATTCCACATTAGAAAGCTAAATAATATACAGGGTGTTCCATTTGAAAATCTTCAAAAAAATTATTTTAAAATGTGTCGTTTTTGAAACCTTTTTATGAACACCCTGTATAAGATAAATAAATACTGTTAGATTTATAGTATTTCTTAACCCCTTGTTATAAATCCCACTAAATTTTTTTTTTTTTTTTTATGATAAAACACCTGCACTGTAGGAAAAATCCTTTAAGGCGCTCTGGGAGCGGTGCGAGTGCGAAAAAAGCGATTAACGTTGGTCTTGAAACGTTGAAGATTGTATTCATTGGGAAACACGACCTCAGGAAGATCATTCCACAAAGATGACGTTCTCCAGATGAAAGAATTCTTGAACAATGAAGTTCGAGGAGTACTAAGCTGAACAACATATGGATGAGCGGCAGTGGTTTGCCGTGTATTTCTGTTTTGAATTGCTCTAGGTGGAATCAATTGGGCAATGTCAGTCGAACACCTGCCATGGAAATATCTGTAAAAGAGAGCCAAATCACCAACCTGTCTTCGATGCTCCAGGCTATCGAGGGTCTTGGTCAGCTCGGGGTCGCCGATCAGACGAATGGCTCTCCCTTGAATGGAATCCAGTAGCCGAAGGGTGTGCTTGGGTGCAGAGCTCCAGACATGAGAGCAATATTCTAATGATGGTCGAATCTGGGCTTTGTAGAGTGTCAAAAGTTGATGAGGTGTGTACAACCTTTTGGTGCGGAAAAGTACACCAAGTTTCTGTGCAGCTGCCTTGGCAATTGCGGCAACGTGATCATGCCAAGACATATTACCTCCCAGATTGACCCCCAGCAAATTAATAGACGGTGCCAGGGGAATTGCGTGTCCTGCCATGACTATATCCGGTTCTGCAATGTTAACCTTTTTGGAGAAGACTGCTGCCTGGGTTTTCTTAGCATTAAATTCGACTTGGTTACTGTCACCCCAAGCCAAATTTTTTTCCAGGTCTTTGTTGAGGCGCAATACTTCATGCTGCCTGCGAAGATGTGCGTCGGCAGCGGATGTTTGGGGAGTCAAGGTAAAAGATGAGACAAGTGTGCTGTCATCAGCAAAGCTATAAATTGGATTTTGGGTTTTCACTAGAAGGTCGTTAATATACAGTAAAAAGAGGGTAGGCGACAATATGGACCCTTGAGGAACACCGGCATTGATGGTGAAGGTGTCTGAGAGAAACCCGTCAATCGCCACTTGCAGAGAACGGTTCTTAAGGAAGCTGGTTAACCATAAACAGAATCCATTAGGCATACCGTAGGATCGCAATTTACTTAGAAGCCCATCGTGCCAAACACGATCAAAAGCCCTAGAGATGTCCAGTGCAACAGCCCGGGATTCTCCATGATGTTCGATGGTGTTGCTCCAAAGATGGGTGACGTATGCCAGAAGGTCATCTGTTGATCTGGACTTACAAAAACCGTATTGATGGTCGCTGATAATGTTAAGCCCTTCCATATCTTTAGGAGTTGTTGGTTAATAGCTTTCTCCATTACTTTTGAAATTACTGAAAGCAATGCGACGGGTCGGTAGTTGCTTGGCAGGGTCTTTTTACCTTTCTTTGGAATGGGCTGGACACGCGCCGACTTCCAGCAGGATGGAATGCCATTGAATTAAGAAATTATTTTAGAGTGTTTTTTTAATTTTTATTCCAAGACTGCAAAACTTTTTTTTCTTCAGATTTTAATTTATTTCCTTTAAACTACTAAAATAAATATGCAATAAAATATTTGCGGTGCTGTTTAAAAAATTAGAACTTTTTGTTATCACACTGTTTTGGGTCACCCTGTATATAAAGAAATATTTTCCTCAAATATCCCCTATAATATAGTATAAGTCTGCATATGAATAAAATTCCTAACTTAATTCATATAGGATCTATGGAAGCCTGACGCACTATTGCATTATCCCATTTAGGTTGTTGGTATACAGGGTGATTCACGTTGAGTGGCCTACTAGAAGATCTCGGAAAAGAGTAAACTTATCTTTCTTAAAATTTGATAGCAGGCATAATTGGCTTTGAGCTTTTAAAACATTACATTTTGACCTTTTTATTACTTCCGGGTATACCGGAAGTTAATGTCAACTTTGCTATTTTAAATGGAACTCCCAGTATATTTTAGCATTTTTGATTACCTTATTAAACTCTAAATAACTTTTGTTAATAATAATCTATTCCAATCTCTAACCGTTTTTGAGATATGAATTATAAAAGGATGTTTTGTGTGTAAAAACGCTCCGAGAAGAAAGTTTAGTACTCTGAAACTAGAAAAGGTAAACATTTAAAATTTTGTAAGCTTTTAAGTAATATATAGATATTTAGTTTAAATTACTTAGGTTTCACGTTTTTTATACAGGGAGTTCTTAAAATTGTGCCAATGTTTCCATTTAAATAAATGGACATAAGTCAATTTTTGCAAATGGAACGCCCTATTTTTTAGCTTACTAAAGCGTAGAGAATTAAATTTCCTATCTAAACGCCTAATATGTTACAATCCACATTTTTAGTCGTTTTGGAATTATGAGCAATTTAAATAAAAAATCTTAAAATTTCTGTTTGTGTTAATGTTTATTTTTGAAAAGAAGGCTTCGACTGGGATTTTCGTTTGACTTTGATCTTTATTATTAAGTGCCTATGTTCGTTGCTTAACTATTTCTGATTTTTTTTAATAAAATTATTTTTATAATAATTATTATTCGCTATTCTCAGACTACCAAGAAAGAACGTAATATTAAATAAGTTAACTAGAATATGACAACAGGGCTAAGATAAGTGTCAACTTTAAAATCATTTTGGTCAAAGCCTACTTTACAAATTGGCAATAAAGCTCAATGTCAAACGAAAATTCCAGTGGAAGCCTTATTTTTAAAAATAATGTTGCATTAACACAAACAGAAATTGTAACATATTAGACATTTAGATAGGAAATTTAATTCTCTATGCGTTAGTAAGCTATAAAATAGGGTGTTCCATTTGCAAAAATTGACTTATGCACATTTATTTAAATGGAAACATTGGCACAATTTCCAGAACTCCCTGTATAAAAAACGTGAAAACTAAGTAATTTAAACTAAAGATCTATATATTACTTAAATGCTTACAAAAGTTTAAATGTTTACTTTTATTAGTTTCAGAGTTACTAAACTTTCTTCTCGGAGCGTTTTTACACAAAAAAAATTCTTTTATAATTCATATCTCAAAAACGGTTAGAGATAGGAAAGATTATTATTAACAAAAGTTATTTAGATTTGAATAAGGTAACTAAAAATGCTAAAATATACAGGGTGTTCTATTTAAAATAGCAAAGTTGACATTAACTTCCGGTATAACCGGAAGTAATAAAAACGTCAAAATATAATGTTTTAAAAGCTCAAAGCCAATTATGCCTGCTATTAAATTTTAAGAAAGATAAGTTTACTCGTTTCCGAGATCTTCTAATAGGCCACTCAACGTGAATCACCCTGTATATAAGCTATACGGAAATAAATATCCACTAATAAATTTTATGAACAAATTGTTTAAGCCCAGAGTAGATAAAGGGGCAAATGCCCTGCTCTTGTATTCTATACAATACGCTACTAATACATTAGCGTTTATACCTGAAGTTTATTAACAATGCATCAAAGGTAAAGGAAATTACCAAAGTCGACAGTGTTACCTTCCGTACAAAAGGGCATATTTTATTAGCAATTTATCACTAAAAAATGTCTGCAAGAAAACGGCAAAGGATGTCGGTGTGACGTAATCCAGTCTGGCTTACTCTGGAAAGCACTCGCCTCGAGTCATCTCTAATTTGGTTGATAAATCAACCGGTCTTTATAAGGATGAACTCTTCCCTTAAAGGTTATTTAAGATTTAAAATTTCCAGTTAAGATTTTAGATTAAAAACAAATTAAGCCTGGAGGATGGATACTTTTAACCCGAGGCTATTTGTTGGCTGTTTTTAAATATACTACAGTAGTCATTCTGGTTTCAGGAGCTATGGCTTCCTGCACGTCTAACAACCCTTTCGAGCATGTTTTAGTGAACTCATTATAACGGTTGCCAGGTGGGTTGGATATCGTAATATGTCTTACGAATTCAAGTTTGATGAAAGATTTTAGCAGAATACTATACTTATGCCATACATTTAAGTTACAAGTAATTATTTACAAAACGAAGCAAAAGCTTGGATGATCTCTTTTATACAGGGTGTCCCACCGGGAACCGCTTCGATCAATATATTGAAAACTATACATAGAAAAATTTTGAAAAGTTTACAGTATGCTAATGCTAATGGAGGCGACCAGGCTAAAATATTTTCATAATGGTGGCATTTCCGGTTATACCGGAAGTAAGTGTCAACTTGCCTATTTTAAATAGAACACTACATATATTATTACATTTTTGAATTCTACTTAAGATTCCAGGGAGATTTTGTATACCATGTCCTATACCTATGTCCAAGTGTTTTTGACATTTTTAATTTTTATGTCAAAAATGACGTTTGCAAGCCTTAAAATAAATATTACTTTTCCTACGACCACCTATGAAAATGAGAAAAAAAGCACGGTTAACTTGGCTCGAAAGCGCCGAATATCACACGCGTGTTGAAAGAAAATATTTCAACTCTAGAGTGGAAATACAAGGCACACTATTTAATTTAGGCATATGATGCCAATTTGACAGACCACCTCTAAAAAGAACAAATTTTAGAAAGCAGTTTAGTTTATTTATCACGTATTTGTCGAGTGATTCAGAATTAGAGTGTGAAAATACGCCATCTGAAATTATAAAAAAGTTAAGAATATACTGGAAAATTTATTACCAGTCAAAACAAGCCCCGCTGAAGAAAATGTCATATATTAAACTTAAGCAGAAAATGTTTATGGGTCGCCATAGCCTAGAGACTAGAGCCATGACCTACAAATCGAAAGATCACAGGTTCAAATCCCATCAGGAGCACTTGAGTTTTTTTATGAAAACATTAAATAATTTATAGAATTATTTTGAATTGAAATCTTCCTTGTTGGGTGAATTTTTTTAATTTCTTTTTAATGCATCTTTCCTTGATTAAATAAAAAAAAATCATTCAAGAAGGAAGATTTCAATTCAAAATAATTTTATAATTTATTTAATGTTTTTATAAAAAAAAGTACTCCTGATGAAATTTGAACCTGTGACCTTTCGATCTATTAAATTGGCATCATATGTTTAAATTAAATAGTGTGCCTTGTATTTCCACTCTAGAGTTGAAATATTTTTTTTCAGCTCTAGAGTTGAAATATTTTTTTCAGCTCTAGAGTTGAAATATTTTTTTTTCAGCTCTAGAGTTGAAATATTTTTTTCACAAATTAAAGGTTTTTTTAATAATTCTTTGTGGTCGTAGGAAAAATAGTGTACATTACTCGTGTGAAAGTGATTATTCTAAAACTCGGAGAATTTGCGCACTCGGCTGACGCCTCGTGCTAAATATTTCCTCGTTTAAAAAGTATCACTTTCATCACTTGTTATGCAATATACTATTTTTTTATAAAGAAGCCTTATTTAATTAATTTAAGTGAGATTCCTTGTTATAAAGGACCTGCTTTAATAGATTTTTTATAATATTTTGATAACTATTAATACAGGCTGTTTAAACAATAAGATTAAAAATGAAATTGATCAAAATTCATAATTATTTCTTATTTATCAATAAAAATAAGGGTAAGTTTGTATAGGGTTGTATATTCCAAAAATTTTTAGTTGTCGAAATATTGCCAATCTTTATATGGCGATTTTTTTGCAGATTTTAAGTTCAGTTACTCTTAGTTGGCTATGACAGCGTTGAAAAACAATGAAATGCTTAAAAAATCTATAAAGCTGTCACTTACCATTTGAACATTATTAATAAGCATATTGTGATGGCTTCTTCTGTTTTTGCTCTTAGTTGGCTATGACAGCGTTGAAAAACAATGAAATGCTTAAAAAATCTATAAAGCTGTCACTTACCATTTGAACATTATTAATAAGCATATTGTGATAGCTTCTATTTTTGCGGATTTCGAATTGCAAATGTGTGACAGTCATGTTCTTGATATAACTTTAGCACATTCTCTATAAATAAGAAATACATTTAAATAATGCCCAGGCATGATTATTAATAATGTTCAAATGGAAAATGACAGCTTCATAGATCTTTTTAGCATTTAATTCTTTTTCAACGCCGTCATAGCCATATAAAAATATTAAATTGGCAATATTTCGAAAATTAAAAATTTTTGAGATATACAACCTTTTACAAACCT
This sequence comes from Polydrusus cervinus, assembly GCA_935413205.1. Lineage (NCBI taxonomy): Eukaryota > Metazoa > Arthropoda > Insecta > Coleoptera > Curculionidae > Polydrusus > Polydrusus cervinus. The sequence goes on from OW284514.1 coordinate 55,560,623, forward strand.
ACCCTTATTTTTATGATGCTAAATAGGAAATAATTATAAAATTTCGGTATTTCCATTTGAAAATCTAGACTTCTTGCAGTTTTTTTAATTTCATTTTTAATATTATTGTTTAAACACCCTGTATTAATAGTTATCAGAATATTACAAAAAATTTGTTAAAGCAGGTCCTTTATAACAAGGAATCTCCCTTAAATTAAATAAATAAGGCTTTATAAAAAAAATTGAAAAATTATTTTAAGGCTTGCAAATGTCATTTTTGACTTCAAAAAATTCAAACATGTCAAAAGCGCTTAGACATAGGTATAGGACATGGTCTACAAAATCTGCCTAAAATCGTGCGTAGAATGCAAAATGTAATAATATATAGGGTGCTCTATTTCAAATAAGCAAGTTGACACTTACTTCCGGTATAACCGGAAGTGCCACCATTATGGAGATATTTTAGCCCGGTTGCCCCATTAGCATTAGCATACCGTCAAATTTTCAATTTCTATGTATATTATCCATATATAGATCGAAGCGATTCCCGGTGGGACACCATGTATGTTTCCAAGTTTTTTATCGGCTTTTAAAATTTCTCAGGGATAACATCGACCAAATATTTGAAGGGAATTCTTTTTTAGCTATTAATGGGCAAAACTAAGAACTTCTGCGATTTGGAAAGGAGTTAGAGTTTCCATCTCTAATTAAAATATACGAAGTAAATTGGATTTAAACCTGTAAATTCACTGCATCCATTATTAATGTAACTAGTTAAAAAAAGTACTTGATTTTCAAAAGTTTATATTTTCATCAAGATTCAACCAATTCGTTCGATTTTCAGTTTATTGGGTAGGCTGTCTCTTGGACCACTAAGTACAATGTATGTGACTTTACTTTATGTCTTTTTATACAGGTTGATGGCTAAAACATAAAGCTGTCTAAAATCTGCTGATTTTAAAATTCCTACGTTTTTTACACACGTTTAAAGAGAACTGGTGATACGTCTTTTTTGAAAATTTGGTTGTCCACATAAACGACCATCTATCTATGGTTTTAAAATATTTTTAGCAATGCAGCGTTGCCGCTTTTGCCCAAAACAGATGTTAATATCGTTATTTTAAATGGAACACTCTATACAGGGTGTGTCAATAAGGTGTCGGGCTTTAATAGCACCTAAACTATCAAAGATAGGGAAAAAAGTGTAATACAAAAGTTAAATGGTTTGTTAGGATGCATAACCTAAAAATATTTTAAAATCTACAGGGTGGTCCTAAAAAGTGGTACTGATTAATAAAAAAGAAAATTAAATGGGATACCCAGTATAATTTTCCAGAATATGATTCAATAGAATAAGGACTTTGCAACCATCTTAAAATTTTCGAACTAAAATGCAACGTTGCCAAGTAATTAATTTTTTTCCGAAATTTTAGTAATTTTAAGGGTATCGTAAAAATATTATAGTAACCTGTGGATTACCCCTAGGCAAATATACTTTACATTGTGGGTACTTTAAGGTACGATATATTGATCGATAACAATGTTTTTTAAATCTCTTATACAGAGCGTTCGGTATAAGTTGGACAATTCGACAGTTTTAAAAATGCTTTATTTCAATTTTTTTAAATAGGACCCCACTAATTTTTTTAGGCAAAAGGATGTATCTTTCGAAAACCTTACTTTTTTGTTAAACATGTCATATATCTAAATATCATAGTTTTTGAAATATTTTAGGATTTGTATTAAATCAGGGTAAAAAAGGAAAGTTCTAATTAAACTATTTAGTCAAGATTGCTTTGGAACAAAAAATAAATAATTTTCTTTGTCACAGCTGTCATTGCAAAATTATTTCGCCAACATTTTGTGTTTAATTACTGTTTAAATTTTAGTTTCCTGAACTAACTTTATCATAACTCATATTTTTCTATTTCGATAAAGTTAGTTCGGGACACTAAATTTTAAACAAAAATGTTAGCGAAATAATTTTGCAATGACAGCTGTGATAAAGAAAATTATTTATTTTTTGTTCCAAAGCAATCTTGACTAAATTATTCAATTAGAACTTTCTTTTTTTACCCTAAGTTAAGACAAATCCTAAAATATTTTAAAAACTATAATATTTAGATATATGACATGTTTAATAAAAAAGTAAGGTTTTCGAAAGATAAATTCTTTTGCCTAAAAAAATTAGGGGGGTCCCATTTAAAAAAATTGAAATAAAGCATTTTTAAAACTGTCGAGTTGTCCAACTTATACCGAACGCTCTGTATAAGAGATTTAAAAAACATTGTTATCGATCAATATATCGTACCTTAAAGTACCCACAATGTAAATTATATTTGCCTAGGGTTAATCCACAGGTTACTATGATTTTTTTACGATACCCTTAAAATTACTAAAATTTCGGAAAAAAATTAATTACTTGGCAACGTTGCATTTTAGTTCAAAAATTTTAAGATGGTTGCAAAGTCCTTATTCTATTGAATCATATTCTGGAAAATTATACTGAGTGTCCCATTTAATTTTCTTTTTTATTATTCAGTACCACTTTTTAGGACCACCCTGTAGATTTTAAAATATTTTTAAGTTATGCATCCTAACAAACCATTTAACTTTTATATTACACTTTTTTTCCTATCTTTGATAGTTTAGGTGCTATCAAAGCCCGACACCTTATTGACACACCCTGTATATTCTACAGTCTTTTTACAGTTTCTCGAAATTCTGCATATATTGTTTATTGAAATTACACTAAAACAAGTAAAACCAACTAAATAAACTTCCTGATAAAATTATTAAACTCTAAAAAAAAAATTAATTCCACAAAGAGCAAAATCGACTAATTAAACAGAATTGTTAAGAATAGTCTTATACCAGTAGCAACATTTTTAATAATCATTATTAAACAATCTATTACTATAGCAAAAAAAACACTAATGAACAGCATACAGAATTACTAAATCTTTATTTATACCGACAATAAAACGAAATAATTATCAATATAAGCCCAGAATTGTAAGAATGTATTTTAATAAAACACTCTTATTGGAAATAAAAATGGTTTTATACAACATAAAGATTATACCAACAATAAAACGCTTTTTTGGGGGTATTAGTTAAATTATTATCTGATATTAAACGTTTATTTACCCTTATGCCACATTCTTTTAATTTGCAAGAGTGGGGGAGACTTCGACGTATCAAGACGTGTTTTACGAGGTCATTTGCATTTATTCGGCTGTGCGGGTTGTTTCAGATGTTTGTTGTTTTTTGTGAACAGTGTTGTGAGGTTATTATTAAGCTTTATTTGTGGTGGTGTAAAATTATCAGTATTTTGTAACCTAAGAGCTGTGTTTATGATCTCAAATTTTTCGTTGTTTCTTGATTAGAAAGTGTTGAGGGTAAAATTGTTTTTTTTAGTTAAATAAATACCTTTAAAATGTTAACCTATTTTTATTATTTACTATTTTTTATATTATCGGCCATTTATCTGTTTATTTAAAATTCTGGATATACGATTGTACATGTTTTAAAGTGAAGAATAGCAGTTATACATGGTAAAATCAAAAAATTAAATTGGTCAATACCCAATATAAATATTGTAAAATATAATTTCTTTACCTTTATTATTTTTTGGTCTTATAACATACAATCATCCAAAATTTCGCTTGTTGCTTGGAATTTGCGTAGAGAGATAAGTGATCGATAAATTTATAAAAAATTAATATTGGGAATGCGCAAGCGCAAAATTTGAATCGGCACACAGTATAAAAACGTTTTATATTGGCAGCTAAACCATTTTATACCGGTTATAAAACTGGATTATACTCTTTTTAAACTGTGTGTTTACTGGTTATAAAACGTTTTATAGTCGTTATAGAACAAACCTTTATGGTTATAATCCATGTCATATAAATAGTATAATCGTTTTTAACTAATGTGTATATCCATAAAAGTACGTTTTATAGTCGCTATGGAACAAACCTTCATGGTTACCATCCGTGTCCCGTGTCATATAATCAGTATAACATAATTTACTTATCCTTATGTACTGGTCCTAGCAAAATCTGGTGTATAACTGGTATTAGCTCGTATTGCTGTCCCAAATAGTATTAAATATTCTTATAATGGTTATAATTCATTTTTCTCAGTGCATTTAGAAAAATAAAAATTTTAAAAGTTGAAAAATTTACACATTTGTAGAGAACACTCTGAGCAAAATATTGCATTTCCCAAAAGGCTAAAGTCCCTAGTTGCAGCATTTTCCATATAACTGATCTTAATTTTGTTCGGTTAAATATTCGAGACTGCCAAGTGGGTGGTGACCATTGCGACATTGTTTAGCGGTGTTCCTTGGTACTAACAACCTTGGCAATAAAGGAAAACATTACATGCTGGCGCGGGGTCTGCAATAATTCTAATTGTATTTTGAGGGTCGCTACAAAGCCCAGAACTTTAGGGATAACTAGTTTTAAATTATCTTTGTTATTCTTCGACGGATACTTCCCCCTAATTCGGGTCACGTTGAGCCGTTTTGCCATTAACACACACATATTAAAATGGATGCAATTATATCTCGGGATAATTGCAATATAAACCGGAGTAATCTGTATATTTTTGCTTCGCGCGCACCATTAAATGGCCCCCGTGAAATATTAAGAGGGCTAATTTAAAACATTATCATCCGCCGCCGCCTGGTAATTTCCTCCAGAATTCGGCCCTAAATCTAGGCTTAATTAAGATTTTCGTGCCCTCCTAGGTATTGTTAATTTACGTTTGTTTTGCTAATTTGCTGCGGTCGTTCCGCGACTTCTAATGATACAATGATATTATAGACCCATACAGTGCCGGATTTATAACGGGACATATGGCGTCCGGCCCCGGGGGTATATTTACATACTATACTTACCATGTAATTTTGCAGCCCATTTTGATCCGAATTACAAAAACTAAGCAAGATATTGAATTTCTGTTTTCACCAATGGAAAGGTGGTATCTATGTGGGTGTACACAGAGCAAAATCGACTATTTAAACAGAATTGTTAAGAATAATACCAGTAGCATCATTTTCAATAATCACTATTAAAAAATATATTACTAGAGCAAACGAGTTAATTAACGAGCACCATACAGAATTGTTACCTCTTTATTTATACGGACAATAAAACGAAATAATTGTGAATATAAGCTTAGAATTGTAAGAATGTATTTTAATAAAACATTCTTTTTGGAAATAAAAATGGTTTTATACAACATAAAGATTATACCAACAATAAAACGCTTTTTTGGGGGTATTAATTAAATGATTATTTGATATTAAACATTTATTTACCCTTATGCAACATACTTTTAATTGGCAAGAGTAGGGGAAACTGCGACGTATCAAGAAGTGTTTTACGATGCCATTTGCATTTGTTCGGCTGTGCGGGTTGTCTCAGATCTTTGTTGTTTTTTGCGAACAGTGTTGTGAGGTTATTATTAAGCTTTATTTGTGGTGGTGTAAAATTATCAGTATTTTGCAACCTAAGAACTGTGTTTATAATCTCAGATTTTTCGTTGTTTCTTGATTAGAAAGTGTTGAGGGAAAATACCCTTATTTGTTTTTTTTAGTTAAATAAATATCTACCTTTAAAATGTTAACCAATTTTTATTATTTACTATTTTTTATATTATCGGCCATTTATCTGTTTATTTTAAATTCTGGATATACGATTGCACATGTTTTAAAGCGAAAAATAGCAGTAGTTACATGGTAATACCAATATAAATATAGTAAAATATCATTTCTTTACCTTTATTATTTTTTGGTCTTAAAACATAAAATCATCCACAATATCGCTTGTTGCTTGGAGTTTGCGTAAAGAGATAAGTGATCGATAAATTTATAAAAAATTAATATTGGGAATTGAATCGGCAAACAGTATAAAAACGTTTTATACTGGCAGCTAAACAATTTTATACCGGTTATAAAACTGGATTATACTCTTTTTCAACTGTGTTTACTGGTTATAAAGCGTTTTATAGTCGCTATAGAACAAACCTTTGTGGTTATAATTCGTGGCATATAAACAGTATAATCGCTCTTAACTAATGTGTATTGTATACCCATAAAAGTACGTTTTATAGTCGCTGTGGAACAAACCTTCATGGTTACCAGCCGTGTCATATAAACAGTATAACATATTTTAGTTATCCTTATACGCTGGTCCTAGCAATATCTGGTGTATAACTGGTATTAGCTCGTATTGCTGTCCCAAATAGTATTAAATATTCTTATAATAGCCATAAGAATTCTTATAATGGTTATAATTCATTTTTCTCAGTTTGTACTACAAGAAATGATATGATATTTATGTTACATGTGGAAGTAAATTGAGCAGCCGTAGGCGGAGTGCTCAAACTTTCGAGCGCAATATGGACAATCCACTCGAGATGTAAAGTATATTTTTTCTATGACTCAACTTCCGAACTTTATACTAAAGATTTTAAAAAACATAAAATTGTATAATTTCGTCTGTTTTATCGAATTATATATCTTAATTTCCGACCACTTAAGGAAGATTTACCAAATATTTTTCTATATCTGTTGCGTATAATAAAAGTTTTGGGGTCGATTGGGGTTGGAACCCCGTCATCGCAAAGAACTAACAAAGTAAGCAAGTGCAAACGCTCATTTTGTATATACAGTGTGTCCAAAAATGTATGCAACATATGTAAAAGTTTTTTATTATCGATTTCTCAGAAAATTTTATTCTTGATAAAAGTTGGTGCATGCCTTGAAACTATAAATGCATATTTCACATTTCATCTGCGGCTAATAGTAAGGGAGCAAATGCCATTTTTTCGAATTTGCATTAAGAGTAAAGTACCTTAGTTATTAGAAATACAGCAAAATTTTATATGGAAATGTTATTGCAAATTAAAAACATAGCCCAAATACGAAATTTGAGTTACGTGTCTCAATTTTTATTTATTTTTTCTAATCTCTAATTTCCCCTAACTGGTACGCCTCTGGTCGATTTTTCGTTTACGCAATTTTAATATATTTATCAAATAACTTAAACGTGGGTTTATAATAAAAATGCATTAAGTAGTTGCAAACTTTTAAAAACTTTTCAATGAACCGGGTCGGTTTAGATATAAGCGTGTTGCACGCCTACTTAAACACATTTTAGCCAACTTCTGTTCGAAACTAAATTATAATAAAATTCAACCCTATTCATAGTACTAAAAATAACTACTAATTTATTTGTCATTTTCACCCAGTACGCTAGTCATAAAACCTACTTATATACCACTTGTGGCATCATCTTGGAAAGTTTATTGAAAAAGGAATTTGTCCATGTTTTTTTACATCTATAAAACCATGTGTCAGAAATTTAATAAAAACTGATTTTTAACGAATAGTTACATTTAAAATAAGTTTAAAACTGTAATGCCACTTTTTAGCATAATAATTGTTGAAAATGTGCCACATGAACCTGTTGGTATACAGACCCACCGATGGTAAAACTTTTCCACTTTTATAAAAAATCTAAGGGTTTAAAATTCGGGGATCCGGGCGGCTACTCTATAAGTCCTCGCCGTCCTGTCCAGCTAATTGGATAATATGATGTCATATGTAAAAATTCTCCTAGATGTCTTGCAAAGTGAGGAGGGGCTCCATTCTGCTGGACAAAAATCCTTTAATCTAGATTTCCATAATTAGGGAGTATTTTTTGGAGTTGAGAATTTTCGTCGGAATAATATCAGCAATTTTATCGATTATGCAAAAATTTCAAAAAGGATTTATACCGGTCTGACGTCGATAATTTTTTTAAGTATCGATGCTAACCGATAATTATCAAAAAAGAATCGATACTCTTAAGTATCGGTATCGTACCTTATTAAACGTAATTTCTAAAAAACCAAGAAAAAGCCCTCCTGATTACCAAAACCACATGTTACTTCTAAAAAAACACACAAAACTTCCTTCCGATCTTATGTTATTTCAAAAAAAAACGTTCAAAACTTCTCACTGATCATATGTGACTTCTAAAAAAAACCCTTTTCCTTTCACCAGAACTTTTCTCCCGTCAAAAATGTGACTTTCTAAAAATTTATTTCGATACCGCGCAAAAAGAATCGATATTCTGAGGTATTGATACTTTTTTTGCGTCCCTGATAATAGATTTACAGGTTCAGATTTTGTCCAGTATAACGTTAACTACCTTTGAAACATTAATTATTTTTTGCTTAACTTTTAAACTTACTTGACAATTTAAAGTAAATATTGCTTTATCAGAAAAAAGTATCCATGGCAAAGCAATTTGTAGGTTGTCCAATACGGCCATCATAGCTTCGCAAAATTCTACCCGTCCCTTTAAGTTATCCTCCAACAACTCTTGTACTGGCTGCATTTTAAATGATTGTATCCCAGTAGCTTTTCTGATCTTTAACACCGTTTTATGATCGATATTGTGGTTACGAGATAATGGCTTTGCTGGTGTAATTGGGGTTACTTGATAGGTCAATATAATATCCAATTTAGTTTTATCTGATACTTTTTTGGGTCTTGTTCTAAGAACATGCCTTCCAAGACCCAATTCTCGAAATTTTGTTTCACTTTTGCTGACTTTCATGAAACAACGCAGCAACTTCTTCTTGACTTCGTTTTCTTTCTCGAAACTCGACCATCATCAATATTTCAATAAAGTCAGAAAAGAACAAAAACAAAATAGTGAAAATTCGGTTTTGCCCAAATAACTTTGGAATGATTCGTAGTTTTTTAAATTTCTAAACACAATCTTGCAGAATATAGTAGGGCGCAACTTTTTTCTAATTTAACCATCTCTCTATCCTATATGGTTTACGAGATTCCTGTAGAGTGCATGCTTATCTGGGACATCCTGTATGCGACCGCCTCCTTAACAATTACATGCTTTTCTTATAAAATTATGTGTTTTCTAAAAACAAACAAACTCCTGTGGAAAAGTCGGAAAAATAAGGAAAACTAACAAACCGAAAACAACTATCGCCAATAAAAGACCGTATTAACAGAACACAATGGGTCTCGTTGGCGTTAATGTTACATAAAAAGTGCTTACGGACAAAATCCTTTTTGGAGATTTAATAAAACAAATGCCCATCTTTTATTAAGCCTCTTCCTGAGTTAGGGCTGTTTTGGTCAGTTGGGTACGTGAAAATAACCATATTAAAGAAGGTTGCTAAGTTTTGAGTTAGTCTACAGAAATTGGTAAAAGTTTCGACCCCAACAAAATATCTCTTGTAATCCTTAATAAAATATACTTTGTTATAAGGTATAGACAGAGAACTGGACATGAACTTCTTAGCGAGACTATAGAGGGCATGAGCTAGAAATGAGATCAAACAACACCACATAAATCCAAGGTTTCGCTACGATATACCATTCAAGATGGTAATTTATGAACGCGACGTGTGGAATGGAAAAACACGGGAAATCACTCCAGGAGCAATAATCTAGTACAAAAATGGTCAAAAGCCAAAGAGGGTACCGAAACACACGGAGTAAGACCGGAGAAAAGTCCACTTCTTTCTGGGTAAGTCTCCCACAGTGGTCCACGCGCAAAAAACAGGAGAACTTACTTTAATAAGCGCAACCATAAATACTCTGACAGTTAAGCAGTCATTAACATAAAATCATTAACGTGCAACAGGGTGACAGATATGGGAATGCCAAGAGACATTAGTGGCCCGAGCAAATGATAACAAAGTAACACCGCAGTGGATACCAGGAAACGAAGGCATTATAGGAAATGAAAAAGCCGACGAACTTAGAAAAAAAGGTCCGGTACAGCACATAGGTAGTTTCCATTGCGAATGAATCGGAAAAGGCAACTTTAGAGGATACCCCGACTCTCTTCCTTGTTGATCTACACAAGTAAGGAACTGGGATTACCGAGTGAGTACAATAATCAAACTATGGTGTACATAATGGGTCAAACTTTGCCGAAGTGCGTTCGGTACATGGACGGATCCTCGTAAAGAAAGGTTATATTTTATATTGTGAACCCCGTAGCGCCAGGGTAAAACATAAAAAATAAATTGTCGCGCCAAGAGTAAAATAAATAAAATATTGTAACCGAAAAATAAAGATATATTATTTTTGAAGTTGCTAGAGAGGTAGCTCAAAATAAGTCAAATTTCACTAAACATAAAAAGTTAAAATATTATTGTTTTGTAGCTGTATAAAGTAAACGCAAAAGTTATAATAATAATTTTACTTATCCTGTACCTACCTATTAAACCACAAATAGATTAGTCAATTTCTAGGGTAAGGTTAATATTTAATGAACTGGGTTCTTTTTCGTGAACTTAATAATTTAATGATGTGGGAATTGGATGTATCGTAGGTCAATAAAACACATTATTTGGAAGATGCATTTCCACTAACATAATACTAATAGTCTATATAACGAAAGTCACCAAAATAAGAATATTCTTAATAATACCATATATTGTAAGAATTTTTTAAAACTTATTAATTAAAATATATTATGAACACTTAAATTTTCTCTGGGAAAAAAAGCATATGAATTATTTTTTAATATACAAAAGCTTAAAAGTTTTTACTATACACAAATCAATGATTTATTACTTACTCAAATTATTTGGTATAACTACAAGAGTTTTACAATAAACCAATATTTCCTCTGACCTTTGATAATAAGTAATTGGAATACCGTGTAATATTATATATTATAGCTAAATTTAAAAATATGTATGTTTATTCAGTGGTGGATCCAGGATTCCGCGGGGGAGGGGGGGGGGCAAAAAAAAAGAGCATATCCCAGGTCTAAAAATCTTCCTGCTCTCAAAAGTGACTTCTAATAAAATTACTGATCCTTTATAGGCCCTACAATTTTCAAGGCTCATAGTAAACAAAGCACCCATTTCGTAAGGCTCAGGGGGGGGGGGAAGGGATGCCTTTCCCCTCTTGTCCAGATCAGCGCCTGTATGTATTGTATAATGTATTTTTAAAGTTTATTTATTTATTATTGGAGGCAATGATATGAAACGTTGTTATGTAAAACAAAAAAAAATGTAAGTCCAAAACTCTTCTATCATTCAAGTATTTATTATTATTGTAGTTGGGTAGAAGAAACAACAAGAAAATATGTCATCGTGTGATGATCAAGAAGGAGACGCTCTTGAATTAAATTATCTTGTTTGCCATAAAACCCGCTAATGCGATTACGTAGTGTGTGTTAACTGTGGCAAAACATTTCATAAATCTTGTGCCGAAAAAAATTTCACAGAAAGAGTGAAATTCATCTATTCATCGAAATTAATTTGTTGCAAAGAGACCTTAACTCCAAACTCAACTACAGAAATTAATATACTGAAAGAGCGGGTAAGGGAACGGTTTGACAGCTTAGTGGCAGAGCTGTCGCATTCGGCCTTAGGGGACCCGGGTTCGATCCCCGGGACGGGTGTACGCTAAATAAAAATAGTTTACCCAAGATTTTAGAGGTAAAAATGCAGTGTGACAATGGTTGATTCTTGAATACGACCCAATGAGGGCAGATAGTCCTGCCTTTAGGGGATTGACTGAGAAATCAGTGAATACGCGTGGTTCGGATCACACGTAAAAAACTGTAGGTCCCGTCTAGCTGACATTACCCTGCAGTATACTGACAATAGGTTAACCCTTGGTAATTTTTGAGCTTTATCACACCACGGACCAAATGCTACTGTTACAAAGACAAAGCGGTCCTTCTGCTCTTTATAACCACTAATGTTCTAGTATATAAATACATTTATTGGATGATTATTTCTAAACAAAAATACTTAGGTCAATTTTACAAAATATAAATAATACATTACTTCAACCCTAAATCAAATTTTTTTTACTAATATTTGCTCTACGGGCTGATTATTTTTTGTTATTTAACAAATATCAGCAAAAGAAACAAATCTACTTTGAGCACCGATTTCCATTATGGGGAAATTATATGTTATTAGGCCGCAAACAATTTTTACAAGCTATTATGGTTTATCAGATCAACTTGATGAGCTCATTTTTTATGATGCCCCCTAAGTTCTATCGTGTAGTGTAATTACGCAAATATGACCCAATTAGAAATTATTGCCGACCAAATATAAAAACTCGATCGATGTTTACTTTACAGCCTACGAGCCAGATATATTTTCATTTAAGTAATTTCAGCAAGATGCTTTCTTGTTTTATTATACCGGGTGTTGCATCGTCGAGCGGGACATAGGAAATCCCATGTAATTTTAAATGGGGTCAATTATTGGCTTCCCTAATTATTTTAGAAAAAAATTCTATTTGGGTTTATTAAAGAGCACTAAAACCCACATTCAAAAGAATAACTTTAGATATTTTTGATGAGCCCGTTTACGGGTTATCGCCAATTTCTTTTTAACTATTTCTCCTTTTTATGGCCCCGTATTTGCGGGCACCAGTCAAGGTAAAAGATGACTGTCAAATAAAGTTGTCATTTTGAAATGTGTGCTTTATTGTTATAAAAACTCATACATCAAAAATATTAGCCATAAATTATACCTCTGAAGAAAAAATATTTATGATTAAATGGTATTATCAAGGAAATAGTTATCAAAATGTGTCAGACATGTTTGCTGCTCTGTATCCGAATAAACCGATACCTGCAAAATCTACAGTCGAAAGAACTATCAAGAAATTTGAGACAAAAGGCACTGTAATAAATAACTGCAGATGTGAAGAAAGGCAGGAACAAAGAAGAGATGCAAGAAATGATAGGGACTTGCAAGTTTTATTGTGCGTGGAAGAAAATGATGGGAAGATCAGCACAAGGAAACTTGAGGATGACATAGGATTAGATCACACCACAGCGTTACGAGCTTTGAAACGACATAAATATTATTCATACAAATATGAAAAGCACCAAGAGCTAAGAGATAGGGACGAAATACGACGACAGGAGTTTTGTTTTGGTATGATTGAAAGAGAAAACATGGATAGGGAATTTTTAAAAAACATTCGTTTCACTGACGAATGCACATTTACCTTAAACAATGAACCCAATGTTCAAAATGATCGATATTGGAGCAAAGAAAACCAACACAGGTTTGTTGAAACAAGGACGCAATATCCACAAAAAGTTAATGTTTGGGCTGGGATTTTCGAAGAAATTATTATCGGGCCATTATTTCTTACACGAAATTTAAATGCAGAATATTTTTTGGAACTACTTAAAGATCATATTTTACCTACTTTACATGATGTCGCCAGGGAAAATCAGGAAATTTGGTACCAAATGGATGGCTGCCCGGCAGATAGTACCCTATCTGTCCGGGAATATTTAAACCGTGCTTTTAATGGAAATGTTATTGGCTTAAATCATACAGTAAATTGGCCAGCCAGGTCTCCTGATTTATCGCCAAATGATTTCTTTCTCTGAGGCCATACTCTGAGGATATACAAAGATAAAAATTACCCAAATCTAGACGAGTTAAAAAATGCTATTTCTGCCGAATGCAATAGAATTTTAGTTTACCAACTAGCGAATGTAAGAAGAGAATTTCATGATCGCCTCGGTTATTGTCTTGCAGTCAATGGAGGAATATTTAAATATCTTCTTAAATCCTAAAGTTCTAATCATTTAATAGTACCTACCTATTAATTAGTAAAATATTGAAACATGTAGAATGTCATAATTAACCTAGTAATTGGATACTTTATTTTAGTATTATTTAGATTAATTTGTACTCATAAATACACTTTTAACATTTTCGATGTACGAGTTTTTATAACAATAAAGCACACATTTCAAAATGACAACTTTATTTGACAGTCATCTTTTACCTTGACTGGTGCCCGCAAATACGGGACCATAAAAAGGAGAAATAGTTAAAAAGAAATCGGCGATAACCCATAAACGGGCTCATCAAAAATATGTAAAGTTATTCTTTTAAATGTGGGTTTTAGTGCTCTTTAATAAACCTAAATAGAATTTTTCTTTAAAATAATTAGGGAAGCCAATAATTGACCCCATTTAAAATTACATGGGATTTCCTATGTCCCGCTCGACGATGCAACACCCGGTATAATATAATCGTTTAAATTTAAAAAAAGTAATAATAGCTAGAGTTACAACATTGCTAGTTATATTTAATATCTATTTATGTATCAAGTTGCAAGGCTCAGAAAACATATTCATTGGTTCAGAACCGGCACTCGGGGTACCAAGATGCACGGTACGAGATGCCATAAAGCTATTGATCAGAAGTGAAAACAAAATCCACTGGAGCAACAGACAGGGATTAATTGGGCATTTCATCGCAGAGCTTGCTGCAATTGGGCATTTCACGGCGGAACCACCATAGCAAAAGCTTTATTGGGGATCCAGACCCAAGACCTAAGAAACAGCTGCTTCAAATAAACAGGAACCAGCTGAGAATCATTACAGGAATTCTGACATGACACATGGCTGTCAAGAACCATCTGGAAAAAATACAACCTTACAATGGAGACCTTGTAGATTATTCGGACAAGTCAGGAAAACTATGCACACATAGTTTGCCATTGTGAATCACTAGTTTGGAAGAGGCATTAAATACTCGGGCAACCAAAACTGAAACCAGAGGACACTACTCTACTATCTCCCTAGTTGATCGACACTAACTAGTGGAAGGAACTGGGATCACGGAGTGGGTGTAACAACCAAACAGGGGCCTCGAAAAAAAATCAAGTTGCAAAATGAGCATGTTTTTCGCACTAGATGAACCACAAGCATAGCGAATAGTTCGACACTTCATGTTCAAGTTTCATTAATATGGTCGCCCTGTATAAGGCATAAAATATAGTTCATTTCATATACGTGCAAAATCGATAAAAACCACTTTTTTGGCACTAAGGCGGTCCTAAGATCGCTGAGGAACCAGCAGTACAAAAAGTACCAATATACGCGTACGACGCTATTTTTCTCGCCGTTTTAACCATTTTTACGCTGATCACTCATTTCGTGAAGTGATATTTTCTTTAGGCCACAAGGGTACCAGTGAAGAAGCCTTCCAGCTTCACGAAGACTACACCAAGGTTAGCCGTTTTAGTGCCTCGCATTATTTGTTCATATTCTCTCATTTTTATATATATATATTTTCATGCCTTTACTTAGCATTGCCGTTTTTTTACCGTTTATTTTAATACCACGCTAATAAAAAATTACTGTCCGCTTTCAAACCCTAAAAATCTGAACTTCGTCGTAACACTTCATGTGCAAAAACTAAGCTTATTTTGCAACGTGTTAATACAAAATTTTTTGTTGTTTAGTCATCAAGATTAAAATAAATATATAATTAGGTCCAATTTATTTTAAAATAATGAAACCTTATATTGCAACAATCGTGTATAAGCGTTGCTGTGGAAATTGTACTAACACTATCAATCAATGTCAACAAACATTTGGTAAAAGTGCCACTTTAATTTCATTTTGGGTATAAAAAATGAGCGAATCTGAAAGTTGTTTACCTTCCAACATTAAAGAAGCTGAAAACGCTGCAATGTACGTTGTACGTATGCGTGTATATGAAGATACTATGTATGATTAAATATCAACTTATTTTAATAGTATTGTTAAAATGAACCACATTTGACAACTGAAATCAATGTCAAAATAATGACTTTTTGTATCTGAATGACAAAAAACATTTACTAAAATAAAGGTACTTTATTTCTTAATAGAATAATAATATGCCAACAGTGCGAGTGCTGGTTTATTAAGTAACAAAATTCACTTATCCACTGTTCAGGGAGCCCAGAAGGCAGCTTTATGGTTTCAAAAATAAAATGTGTTCAGTTTGTGCAAATTTATGCATCATAAAATACCTTCTATAGTTGTCTCTTTTAAACGCGTGCTTATCTGTAAAGATTGCCTTATATTGAAAAATGAACGTTCTATCTACAGTGATTTAATATTTACGTACCTATAATAATACTCAAACGTAGTTGTGAAAGCGACACTTTCATCACTTAAAACTATTTAATATGGCGTAATTGAGCGGTAGTCCGGATTTTAGGTTTTGACATGACCGAAGTATATTTTCGTGCGTCTTCAACACCAGGTAAATATGTTAAGGTATAGCTGAGTCGTTATTATTTTGTAGATGGTCATTAGTACTAAAAAGTGCAGAAAAATTTATGCACAATACAAGAAAACTAAGTTCTAATCAAAATTAGGATATGAAGGAACTCTATTATACGGAAAATACCTAATGATTTATTTATCATTTTTATCCAGTACGCTCAAGTCCAAAAACCTACTTTAAAAATGCATGTACAATAGGTATTTTGCTTTTTTAAAAAGTAGGCCGTGAAAACTCAAATTTTGTATTTGGACTAAGTTTTCAATTTGCTACAATAATTTCAAATACAATTTTGCTGTATTTTTCATAATTAAGGTATTTTAAGTCAATTTAGAAAAAATGGCATTTGCTTTCTTACTATTAGCCGCAGGTAAAATCCAAAATAAGCGTTTATAGTTCTAAGGCCCTATTTATACGGGCCACTTTTTGAAATTGATATCAATGATATAAAGTGGTTTCTGTATAGCCGTCTCGACCACTGAAGTGGTCCGACCTAACCACATTTTGTAGTTATGCCAACTTTAAACATGTGGTCCATATTGGCAAGGAAATGTCTGGACACTGACATACCTGGAAGTTTTCGTGAAATTGACTACATAATATGTTATCCCAAGATTTCGTCTTTTCAATTCTATTGCTATATACCTCACTTCTATAATCCCAAATTGCAGGTTCCGCCTGAATAAATGTGTCCATGTCAAACGGTTCCATCTCGAACTGCCGACTTGACAACGACAACAAAGTGGTCACCTTGCACGTGGCTCGTGGAAAAATTAGTCGCTGGTGGTCAGTAGACGGGCTCGGCGACTCAACGGCGGCAGAAGTTTAATTGTGGTCGACAAAATGCCCATATAAAAAGCACTACACTTTTTACATTGCCCTTAAATGGAACTGCAAGCTGGCGACAGTAGACTACAAACGAACCACGTTTTGTCGTCGATGTCATCTTCAAAAAGTGGCCCGTGGAATCACGGCCTAGGTTAGGTTAGGTAAGAATGGCAGACCCTTGGTTCTGACCAAACAGTCTCACGTAGTCCTGATTAGGTCCGTTGTGATACCACACGTGTTCCGTAGAACCCACCTTCATCAGATCTCTGATGGTTATTGCAACGTAACCGCGGAAGGATTTTAACAACTCATTCAAACCAGCCACTACTGTTCAGAAATCTGCTCAGCCGTCCAAGTTGTAAGTTGCTTAGTTCCTCCAGGCTATCGAAAGATGATTCACCCAGAGTAGTGAACCTCCTTCTTGCGAGGCCAGGGCATTCACACAGAAAATGTTGAATACTTTCTTCCTCCTCCTCATCTCTGCAACTTCTGCAGAAGTCGTTAGTGGGTATTTGCATACGTTCGGCATGTCTACCGAAGAGGCAATGTCCGGTAACAACCGCAGTAATATTTCGCACGTCTTTTCGACTGTGTCTCAATAGCTCTGCGGTTCTCTTTTTATCGAATGTGGGCCACAGTTGCCTGGATGTACTACAGGTTGTCAACCCACGGCCTAAGGCATTCACCAACTTTTATCCGGAATAAAATTTTCTGAGAAATAGGTTTTTAAAAATGTTTACATATGTTTCATACTTTTTTTACACACTGTATATCACTGGAGGTAGAACGTTCATTTTCACAAAATAAGTCAGTCTATACAGATAAGCGTAGTACACGATTAAAAGAGATAATCTTTTCACAAAATGTGAAATTTCCTGAAATATTAGCATACGTTATACTGTCTATTCAGAAAAAAAACATAAGATATATTCAAATACAAAATTTTAAAAATAATATATGTTTTATATATTTATTTATTTTTTGTAGATGAATAAGATTGTAAAGTTGTATTAAATGTCACAATCATGTTGTGTAATGGGAGAGTTAAAGGAAAATGTTAGGGTGAGGGACTATAGTCACTTTACTGGTGAATATCGAGTGTATCTAAAATTTTAAAGTAGTACTACACTTTTTTTGGGGAACAATAATTATTGTCCCGTGCGTGAAACACTTAAGCGAGATTCGCGAGATTCTAATACTATTAATATTTCCATTAATACCCTTCTCTATAACCCTATGGTGGAAGATTATAATATTTCTATACAAAAAAGATATTTTATTTTCAATACTGCATTTTAAAGACAGGCTTGACTCTTGCCAAGCTAACAATAGCACACATCTTCTATAGTAGCTTGTATTGAATTTATAAATGATTCCCATTTACATTCTGTATAACTTCACTCCACCCTAATAAATTAGCCTTACAGCCACAGAATTTAAGTACACATATTCTTTTTCATTTTAGCTCTAGAACTCGGATTTTATTTTGCTTTATTTAATCGGTAGAATAGCACCATTACTTTTACATCTCTAACTGTGATTAAAATTTGTTATTTATTTATTTTTCGGTCAGCTGTAGTCTTATATTTTAAAATTATAAATAGCCGGAAACTGGTAAAAAATTACTTCAATAAGAACCCCGTATTAAGAGAATAAAATGGTTTGCTCTGACCATTAAGCTTGCATAAAAAAGGCGCTTGTGGTCCGTAATCCTGTTAAAAGATTTAACAAAACGGTAGAATGAGCATATTTTATTAAGCCCGCCAAGCTGCAGCTAATGCGAAATAATTACACGGGCATTGCCACATCAGAACAGTTCGCAGGAGCTTTTCAAATCTAGAAAAGTTTGTACTAATCGTTTTTATAAAGTTCTGTGTTGCGTAAGTAAACTTTGAATGTAACATTTACTTTATGTTTGCAAGAAGTTTGAATATAATTTTTTCAAAAAAAAAACACAATTTTCAAAATTTTCAATTTTAAGAAGGGGAATGGGGGTTTAGCCCCAATTTCCTCAAAACATCCTCTTCGAGCAAAAAATTGGGGAATTTAATTAAGAGTTAGCAATACTCCAAACGATTGCACAGTTTTCTTAAAATAAAATTATTGTTTTTTTTTATTAACAATTGTTTATTTTTAAACATCCTCTTATTTTCTTCCCCTTTTAGCAATTCTTGATGTATTTAATAGGTTTTATTGCAAGTAAAAATTATTTACGAATTATCGTTTTAGATTAAAAGATTCATTTTAAAAATGATGTTTTATCTAAAAAGATTAATTAAATCCAGTTTAAAATGGATCTGTTAAAGATTTTTAAAAAGCCAACCGTTAATCACAGGTTGACAAGTCCAATCAATCATAATGAAAAATCAACTGCAATCCTATTCAAATAAGTTAAGATTGGGTTGTCCCTAAAAAGTCTCACTACAACCCCGCTCTAAAGTCAACACGGAGCAAATATTTTGATAGTCTAAATCATGTCATTTCCTATGTTTTCAACTATGATGCACTACCCGATATATTGATCAAGAAATGACATGGCGAATAATTCGCCAGTAGCTTTTATGCTTTATAATAAATTATATATTTATAAGGATGCTGATAAAGTTGAAAAAGTTTGAAATAATGAATTTTCTAGGTAAATGAACCAACTGAGAAGAAAACTTGATGAAAACACACAGGGTGCTTCAACCATTTTTAAAATAGAATATATCAAAAATTATTTTTAAGCATAGGAATTCCCACGATCAAATCCAAGACAATCGAATTTTCTGAATAAAGAACATTTGGGTAAAGCCCTTTATTTTAAAAACGATTAACTTTAGATATATGACACGTTATATAAAATGGGCCTAGAATTTTATGGAGAATCTAAAAAACGAGGTATTATATGTTTTTAGGAACTTGACAGCTGTTGTTCAGTCTTCTTAACGCACCTGTATATTTTTTTAGAAATTTTAAAACATTTAAAAATAAAATAAAATCGACTTGTTTTTTGCTCAGGTGGTTATTTACTTAAAAAATGTATTATTCCAAACTTTATCATTACCATGCATACTGAAAAGTTAAATTATTTATTTACGATGTCAGTTTAAAAAATATTTTATTTTATGACAAGGGAAATTGGATAAAGCTTATCGAGTGATATAACTCATATAACTCTTCGGGGAAATACTCACTTTTGACACGCGCATCATGTAATATATTATTTATGCTACTAATCCAGATACTAAAATGAACAAAAAATTAATACCTTATTTATAATTAAAGCCATAACAATCCGAAATCAAGTAATTGATCTTTTTTTCTTGTTGTCTCGCTATCAATGACTTGTAAAAAGAGTTCTTTCTTGAATTTTTGCGATTTTTGATAGATAATTTTTAAAAAAACAATCCAAATGTGAAAATAAATGAAGCAGATAGTTGTTTCCTTTTTGTGTCATGAAAGTTCCTTAGAAATAATTACAGAATATTGGAAAGTCAATATAGTGTTGCTAAATTAAAAAATAAATTATTGAAATATATAATACATATCTGACAAACCAAAAGAACTTTCCGATATTATTTGTTTAATTTCTAAAAACTTTAATATTGTCGAATATGGAATGCTATTCTTAAAGATGAATTGCTTATACAGGGTGGGGATAAATTAAGGAAACAATTCAATATCTCGAAAATTGAAAAAGCAACCTTAAAACCCTCGGACACGTCGATTTAATTTAACTTTTGCGCAGACTGTAAAATTATTTTAAATTATACAGGACCACTCACAAAAGCTCTACAACTGTCAACTTTGGTTTTTTTAATGGAACGCCCTAGTTTTTTTGGCTGTTTTGGATTTTACGCACAATTCTAGCCAAATTTTGTATAACATAACATATGACTAAAATTGACAGTTTTCGAGATATTTAAATTATAAGACATAATAACCTTTGCCATATCGCCTTAATAATTTGATTATAAACACATACCTTTACGCAATAATTAGGAGGTATCATTTCATTTCATCTATAAATATCTCGAAAACTGTCAATTTTAGTCATATGTTATGGTATACGAAATTTGGCTAGAATTGTGCGTAAAATCCAAAACAGCCAAAAAAACTAGGGTGTTCCATTAAAAAACCAAAGTTGACAGTTGTAGAGCTTTTGTGAGTGGTCCTGTATAATTCAAAATAATTTTACAGTCTGCGCAAAAGTAAAATTAAATCGACGTGTCCGAGGGTTTTAAGGTTGCTTTTTCAATTTTCGAGATATTGAATTGTTTCCTTAATTTATCCCTACCCTGTATAATACTTTGCTGTGAAGTTAAGACTCTATGGGTAATAAGTTTGATAAAAAATGGGTTTGGTGGAAAGATAGTGCATAGAATGAGGACAAAAATATTTCAATTTTCGTAGGAGTCGGCAGACAAATATTTATAAAAATAACTCTTTGCAATTGGTTAAAGAAGGGGTTCCATAGTAAATTTAAGAAGCTTTTCTCCGAATGTTAATAATCCCTGATACAGCAAAAAGGAACCCCTTTTCTATTTTGGCAGGGGTTACAAAACATTATAAAAACTCAAAGAAACACTTACTTAATGGAGTTCTTTAACGTATTCAAGTGTAAGGGTAACCTCTGCCCGTTTGGTCACTCAAGTCTCTTTAAATGATGTAAAAAAACAATCTCAGAACTAGAGCAGTTTCCAGCCAGTGAGTCAGTGATCTTGGTAATGTTTATTTAAATATTAAATTGTTTATTTATCTCTTGGCCTGCGTTGACTGTAAAGCGGAAATTGTTTCTCTTGAACTTACTTGAAATAGCATCGTATGTGAGTTTTAAGGGAACAACTCTTTAGAGAAAGCTCTCTAAATTTACTGATTTGATAACTTAATTTTTATTTCTTATGTTATTCACCGTAATGTAATCGTAAATTGGTTTGCTTTGCTTTAACGAAATTATTAAAAATCTTTGGTGTTTCAGTAAATAAATAGCAGACAACAAATTAAATAGAATTAAACGTAACTTCAAATCATCTAAGCTACACATTCCAGTAGCCAACCTTTTTGTTGTCCGACAATATACAACAACATTTAATGAAGTTCATATTCATAATACAAGAGGAAAAAACAACTTAATTTTGGATCATACAAATTTAAAATCTACTCAAAAATTCATATTTTTTAAAGGTTTAATAGAATATAATAAATTAGGGAATGAAATTAAAACATATACCTTACTTAAAATTTATTATTATTTTTATTATTATTATTATTATTATTATTATTATTATTATTATTATTGTTATTATTATTTTTATTATTATTATTATTTCTTAATCGATTGGTAAACATGTGGGAAGAAATTTCGTTTTAACTTAATACGGAGTTCTCTTATAAAAAAAGTTTAAAAGATGCTGGTATGTATCCTTAACAATAGTGTCATAAAATGACATTTTAGACACTGACACCGAACGTTAATCTACTTTTAATAGTATTTTTAGATAACATATGTAGACTATTGGATCACACATGAATATTTAGTAATATATTAAATAAATAACAATTTGCTTACCTCTACATTTTTGAAGTTAATATTCGTCCGAATCGTTCGCTGGTGCAAGGGTTGAATGGGGCGGGCGTTATTTCCCAGCGGAGCCTTCGGAGCTTCCTCGGAGCCCTGCATTAACTTCCGCAGCTGGTATAACTACAAGTAGAAACACAATAATATATTTACAAAGATTTTAATAAAAAAAAATAAAGAGTAATATTAATTAAGACTAGGACATAAAAATTTAATTATTATCTGTAGTCTACTTTATTTTTTTTTATAAAACTATATACTTAATGAACTTGACATTAATAGTCAGTATTTTCTTTTAAAGGCTAGAAGAGAGGACTTTTAATGTCCTATTTTTTCTTGTTAAACGATGGTACATCTATAGAATAATGGTGAAAAAGCGGACCACCTATTATTCACCACGATGGTCAATTATACAAAATATCGAAAGGTCGTTTTACCGACACTTGACAGAACTAAGCTTAAGATATACTTCAAAAATATACAAATCTGTAAGATTAAACTATTAAAAACAAATTAAATCAAAACATTTATCGGAGAGTCTATGCATGCACAATGTTTTTCTAAAGACTGCACGAAATAGTGCTTAAATTGAAAGAATAATACCAAAATAAATATTTCTACCGAACTAAAGGTATGTGCACTTTCTTATTTCAAAAATGTCCAGTTTTCCACTCTTTTCTAGACAATTACTACAAAATTTAATGTATAAAATGTACTATATACCTACAAAATAAACGTTTTTTCACTAACTTTGGTCGGTTTTTTGCCATGCAAATATTTGTCCATCGCGATATTTTCTAATATATTTTGAACAAGTATCAAGCCTCATTCGACCTTAAAACTTTTATATGCAACAAAATTAAATATAGAAAATAAACTGGTAATTCTTGCTTAAATGGTGGCACATGAAGATGAGTACATAAAACCAGATAAACACACAACATTATAAGATTTCTAGAAAAAATTAATTCCATTTTTTACTAAAGGTTTTAAGGTTATTTTTACAAGATGTCCACTTCTCTTCCCACGTTAACAGTGTTGTTAGTTTGTTAGTTGGCGATTATTTTGAAAAACTTTACCATGGCGAACGTTAAAAGTTCATATTAATGCACAAAGCCATTTTTAACTGTTTAAAATGGATTCTACAGCCATTTTGTTCTACTTTTGGAGTTATAGTTCTTACGCAAGCAGAGAAAACCGAACAACCCCTTCTTTCTTCTGTGCATTTTAGCAGAACAATTTAATCAAACTAGCTATGGTTGAGAACAATAAATGGTTAATTTTTATTAGTAAATATATTGCTTTTTGTCTGTTATTTTACAAAAGGCCGAATATGAGAAATATAGATATGTTCAAAGTGATTTTGTTTAATATAAAAAATGACCCAAATTGATAAATTAATATGTTACAGTGTAATTTGGTCCATGGATTTGCCAACGAAATGAGTTTATCTTCAATTGTTTTTTATTAACTTTCCCACAAGTTCACGGCCAACTAAGAGGACACGCCTAATTTAAACATATTTGAAAAATTGTTAGTATGAAGTTCGAAATATGAATCGTAAAAAAAATACACTATACAACTCGAGTGGATGGTCCATATTGCGCTCGGAAGCAATGTTGCCAGGTCAAAAAATTAAAAATCACCAGACCCTTGCTTTAAAAGTTGCCAGAAATCACCAGATTCTTAATTTCTCGCATTATCACATACAACACCATATAATTAATGTAAAATCAAATATATTGCTGTGATAAAAAAAAAAAAAAAGGTCATACCTCGAAAATAACATACCTCTCATTTAAGCTTTTGACGCCAGGGTGGGCACTCATGTTGTTTAAGCTATAAACATGAGTTGCGCACCCCGGTGCCAAGACCTTAAATCAGATGTATGTAACTTCCGAGGTACGACCTTTTTTTTTTTTTTAGAAATCACTATATAAGACAAAGACAAACGCTTTTCGCTTTTGAAACCAATAAGTTTTTGCATCGATGTCACCATTTTTAACAAAGAAGAATAAAACACAATCAAGCCATTTTTCTCTCGTTTTTTTTAAGATATAAGCTTATCATCAGTGTCGAAAAATCACCAGAAATTAGACTTTTTTAAAAAGTTTTCACCAGATCACCAGATGGGGTTCAAAATCGCCAAATCTGGTGAAAAATCACCAGACCTGGCAACATTTCTCGGAAGTTTGAGCACTTCGCCTACGACGTCCTGCTCAATTTACTTGCTCGTGCGATATGGACATCATGTCTACTCTTGAACTGCATTAAAATTTTGGACTTGCATTGTCTTTATTTGTTTAGAATCACTACGTTTTAACTGGTAAGCATCTCCAGTCGTCTTCAGGTGAATACTAAATAAGAAACATAGGAACAATACCCAAAAAGGAGAGACCGAAAAATCAGGTGCAGCTGACCACGCCTGGACGCACGGCCATCATATCATGTGAACAAAAGCGGAAATCCTGCAAAAAGAACCGCACTGGAGGAAGAAAAAGTTTAAGGAAGCTGATGCGACCATACACCAAAATCCAGATTGCTTTAGTAAGCCTTCATTAGATATGAGAAACGTCTGACAACCCTTGGTAAGTAAATGTAATCTTAGAATAAGACCACTCAAGAGTTAAACGCATGATTCATCGAGCATGATCACCTAGCAACACGCCCACTAGTCATGCATCACCGCACCTGAATAGTATAAATAGAGCTGTAGTTACCGAACTTATTTAGTATTCACCAGAAGACGACTGAAGATGCTTACCAGTTGAAACGTAGTGATTCTAAACAAATAAAGACAATGCAAGTCCAAAACTCTACTGTAGTTCAAGAAACGTCATTGTCTCCAACCTTTAAACAGACACATGTCTACTCTTGTTGTACACACTACTATTCCTACTCGCGTGCGGTAAAGTACACTTTACCGCACTCATTTGTGTGCCATAAATAGTACCTTAGTTTACTGTACTTTAAAGTATTACATAAAAATATGATTAAAGAATATATTATAATTAAACGTGCAATTCGTGGCGCAATGCATTGTGAGCGAACTTGATTTTGTTCATCAGTGGTAGTTGAACAGATTCCATAAATTACAGAAGAGTTATTTTCTTGCGCCATGCATGGTACAAGATTGATGTGATCTGAAAATTGCTAGAGATGTAGGCGGTGGATTGTTCCGTGTTGGTAGACTACACATATTTTTCTCCACAACATTTTAATCTTCCTTTATATTATGAGGTATATAATGAGATAGAAAGCGGCATTAATTTAATTACTGTACCTTATAAAAGCTTGTTACTAACATTTCAACATTAACATCCTGTTATAAAACCGTTACAAAAGATCCTTGTAAAATTGATGTCTAATACGTACACAAACACGCAAAATTAAATTTTCGTTTCTTATTTTCATTTAAAACAGAGGAAAACAATTTAATTTTCATTCAATCTGGTATATTAACACGGGAAATTGCCTCCGACTTGACATTGGAGGGGAGAAGCGAAACATCCCCCACGGAGGAAAAGGTAATGGGGTTAAAATTAGCTCGGTGCCTTTATTTACAAATTATAACGTAATAATATCACCGAAAATGGAAATTTGCGTTTTTTATAATGTCTAATTACTTCGTAAAGATGTGCCAATTAAGAGTGTAAAGTGGGGTGAGTGTCTTAAATAAGAGGCGGTGTGAGTTATTAGATTTTGAACACAGCTACAAAGGGGATTAATACGAACGTTGGAAGCAAAGTAATAAATGTGAATTATCAACTGATATTTTTGGTGTGTATTAAAAAAAAAGGTTCAAAACTTTTATTTTGTTGTAATTACTGATAATATTAATATTAGTAAAGAAAAGAAGCTTAGCGGCAAGCGGACAGAGTAGTGCATCTATCTTTTGCATTAAAGTACACAGGGACGCCAAAGGTAATGGGTTCCCTGGGCACAGGTAGACAATGACAGGCTGTTTCGTTCTTGTTAGAACTCATCAGAAAGTCATAACCTGTAAGCAACTCCCAATACAGCTAGACTGTTCTTTTCAAGGCGTTTTTAAGAAATAAAAGCGCGATGAAAACCCAGTAATGCCATCAATAGGAATCAACTCAGTGCAAAAGATCTGCCATCTAACGTTACCCGTTTGTGGGAAGTTATGGTTCGAAGGAATAAGAAACTATTTAAAAGTGCTTACCGTCATTAGGAGTAACTTATTTAAATAATAAGTTTAATTTCCATAATATCCTGCATTGAAATAATTGAAAAACTTTAAATAATCTTTCTTTATTTGAATATTATTATATAACCTGTTAGGGGTAATCCTTAAGTACATGAAGAAAATCTAGGATATGATTCCTGACATCATTTTAAGACTAAAAATTGCTATGGATATATGCCCTTCTAGATCCTATCCGCGGACATAGTCAACCCATTCAATATCCAGTTCTTAGTAGAGTTAATACCTAATCCACTTACAAAATTTTGCCAATTCAGTCAAGTAGACCGACAAAAATAGGTAACATGTATTTACGTTGTCGGGATCCTAAAACGTCGACATATGTAACAATAATAACTCTAACTTTTTTTTACGATTAAAATACTCATCTTTGGGAGAAAAGTAAAAATGAAACAGATTAATAATTTAACTCTAGCCAAATCTGATATAAATCATATTACCTCCAATAATAACCGAACATAACCCGAAAATAAAATCAGATTAATTGTTTTCTGATGAGTACGACATAAAAATTTATTCCTGTGTCATATCCAACCGACTATTAAATCGAACGGCCCAAAGCACACCGCAAAAAGCAGTTTTTAGCTAATTGGCGTCATAGATTACGGCACATGGCTGACTCCTACCTCGTGTTTGGTAATATAAATGGCCTTATTAGGGATGATCCATAACGTAGACAACGTGCAGACCGTGTATGCGTCGACGGTCCCCCGTACTAATATTCAAACTCGTTGATGAATTAGTATAGAGTTTAAAGATTGTTTTAAATCTAAATTATTATTTATAATTAAACATTTTTTTATGGTACTAGTGTGGTATGTTACATATAAGTCTCGCTGGGAAATGTTTCTCCCAAGTGACTTATATGACTTAACACACCAGTGATATACAAAATTTTGTACAACACTTAATAGATATTAAAAAAAAGAAAGTTATAGTATTTCAATATAAACTTAAAAACACTGCATTACATTTTCATTGACATATTTTTGAATGACAAATTTGACACCTAAAAGTAGGCTAGGGTGATTATTGTTGTTAAGGAATTGATTAATAATAAAAATTTAAAGACAGTAATAGATATTTATGTTATAAGGATCATAATAACGATCATTATGGTACTAGCCGTGAGTATTATTGGACGAGGCGTCAGCCAAGTCAAACAATATTTGTTTGTATTGTCATTGTCAGAATTGAATTTTTAATTTTAACGTTTATATAATATAATATGAATAATTTGCCATCAGAAATCGAAGAATTGGCCAATAAAGCAGTTGTTGGTTTGTTGCCCGAAAAGTCTAAAGGCATATATGAAAAAACTTATGCCAATTACAAAACTTGGTGTTCCCAGAAAAAGGTTGTCAATATCGTACACGAAAAGGTACTTTTGGCATCTTTCAAGAAAGAATCAAAGAAGAAAAAGTCTTCGAGTTTATGGAGTTATTACTCTATGTTAAGGAGTACACTATTACACACCCAAAAAATCCAGGATTTTGACTAAAGAAAATATTGCAAAGTTTTTACAAGAGGCAGACAATGAAACATACTTGCTATTAAAAGTGTCAATGATAATAGGTATAAGTGGAGCATGTCGAAGAGTTGAGTTAAAAAACTTAAGGATAGAAAGTGTACACGTTGTTTTTCGAATTTTTATACCTAGTAAAAAAACCAACGTTCCCCGAGAACTTTACGTAACCCTGGCGATGTCGAAGGAATAAATATGGTGCAGCTTGTGCTATGTAGCAATGAGACCCCCGATGCCGAAGTTTCTCGTTTTTTTCTATCATTTAGAAACAACAAATGTACAAAGCAATCAGTGGGTATAGTAAACATACTTTCGGAAATATGTGCAAAACGATCGCTGCTTTTTTAAAGTTACCCCATTCCGCCGAATACACAGGTCACTGTTTCCGGAGGTTTTCAGTTTCACTGCTGGCTGATTCAGGAGTCGATCTTCACACTATTAAATGCCATGGTGGCTGGAAAAGTGACACAGTTGCTGAAGGATATATAGAGAACTCTTGCGAAAACAAGAAAAGAATTTCATCAGCCATTCTCGGGAAGAAATCATTATCGAGTGTCGTTCCCTCAGAAGAAACAGAAACCATAAAATTAAAAATCACAACAATGAAACAATTTCAACTCCTATGTCCAACATCAATTTAACGAATTGTAATAATGTTACTTTTAATTTTAATAATTAAATTTTGTTCCATTTTGTTTTAAATAAATTTTTTCATTTTCGCGTCTCTTTTTCATTATAGTACTCAGTCCTATAATGAGATCATTATAGTACTCAGTCCTATAAAGTATGTCATATTGACACTGAAAATGAAATCCATAATAAGGTCATTATAACACGTCGGAATATAAAAATTATTATTTTTGCGATTTTCCATGGTTGTTTTTTAAAATATGGAAGAAACTCCAGGCAAAATTTAACAAGAAGTGGACCTGGCGTGTTCTTTTATTATTTCCCATTACATTCATTTACGTAAATTTTATTTATGAAGTAAATGTAGGATGATTGGCGAGATGAATATATATTTTATTACAACACACGTGCGAGTAATAAGCTTTAATTAGTCTAATATCGAACTAAAGGCATATATATATATTAATTTTATATTTAAGTGTTGGATGAAATAATATAACATTATATATCGTAGAAATGATATGGTAAATGTTTTGAAACAAAGTTTTATTCAAACGTTTGCTAATGATACTTTAATTTAACTATTGCATAAAAATACAGGACTCTTTGATTGATTATTTATAGGCCATTAATAATATATAAACTTTATATATGGAAACGATCGATTTTTCTCATACACACTTGATTAGGACGACATAAACTAATATGTGATAATAGCTTGGAAGGAGCAATGCAACAATTTGGATGTGGCTTTGCCAAAGTTCTGGGGTAAATGAAACTTGCAGATCGCATTTATGTATAGAAATGGTTGATTATTTATTAAAGTAAGATAGCTAGCAAAAAATAGAAAAGTTTTAGGGTTTTTAAAAATATATTATACAATAGTGGAATTTAGTGTCCGTTAAAATATATAAAGAAAAGAAGCTTAGCGGCAAGCGGACAAAGTAGTGCGTCTATCTTTTGCATTAAAGTACACAGGGACGCCAAAGGTAATGGGTTACCTGGGGCACAGGTAGACAATGACAGGCTGTTTCGTTCTTGTTAGAACTCACCAGAAAGTCATAACCTGTAAGCAACTCCCAATACAGCGAGACTATTCTTTTCAAGGAGTTTGTAAGAAATAAAAACGCGATGAAAACCCAGTAACGCCATCAGTAGAAATCAACTCAATGCAAAAGATAGCCATCTAACGTGAAAACGTAGAAATAAATAAATCTAAATCAATCAAGCACGGAACGGCCACTTCACCAGTATATATTTATATATTTTAACGGACACTAAATTCCACTATTTTATTTAACTTACACACGGCATTTACGGAATAGTGCTGCAATCTGGTGGGCGACTGCAGCGATATCTAAATCTGAATCCACAAAACCGTGGAGATGGTCTAAGAGAAGCGAGAAATGTTTCCTATACTGGTGAAGTGGCCATTCCGTGCTTGATTGATTTAGATTTATTTATTTCTACGTTTTCACGTTAGATGGCTATCTTTTGCATTGAGTTGATTCCTACTGATGGCGTTACTGGGTTTTCATCGCGTTTTTATTTCTTAGGAACGCCTTGAAAAGAACAGTCTCGCTGTATTTAGAGTTGCTTACGGGTTATGACTTTCTGATGAGTTCTAACAAGAACGAAACAGCCTGTCATTGTCTACCTGTGCCCCAGGGAACCCATTACCTTTGGCGTCCCTGTGTACTTTAATGTAAAAGATAGACGCACTACTCTGTCCGCTTGCCGCTAAGGTTCTTTTATTTAAATATATTATACTGCAAAAAAATTATGGAAAGTACCAGAACTAACGTAAATCATTAGAAGAAATTTCTAGACCACACATAGATTTAACACAAAAATCCTTAGCAAAATAATTTTGTAGTGCACATAACGCATCATGTCCAAGAAAATCGTGAAATTATAAGAACTGGTAAATTACAATCAAAACATCGCGAGGGGAAATTTTTTTTTATAAAAATAAAAATAAAGAACATCGTATGTACAAGCAAGTATATACTGTTTCTTACCTCGTGTTTGGTTATATAAATTGGCTTATTAAAGATGATCCACACTGTAGTCTCCCAGCAGCCCGGGTGCGTCGTTGAGCCTTCGTACGTCATAAAGAGCTCTGTCTTTGGCAACATGTCTCGTAACGAGATGTGCTTGACGGGCGTAGCTGCACCTGGAAAAAACAAGATTCTAAATTAGCTTTAATTAGAATTGTGATTTGGTTTGCTGGGGTTGTATAGGTATGGTTTAATTATATAGATAATTCAATAAAATTATAAAAATCTGATGTGCCGTTTTGATAACTTTAGCGATTTTACTAATAATTAAATAACTTGGGAGGGTTGCATAGGCATAGATTATTAATGTCAATATGGAAAAAATTAGAATTTTCGGATGTGCTAAACTTTAAGATGTGATTATGCTTAAAAGAAAACTTCTTTAAAATGCGTAGGAATTCATTTAAACCAAAATTTTACATGGAAACAGCATGTTACTTACTTTACAAGCAAATTAAAAATATTTTATTATTTCAAGGTGATGTCACGAAAGTCAAGCCCACCTGCGCGGTATCATATCTTCTTGTAGTTGTATCATGGTATATGCTATACGTTTAAAATAATAGTAGTTGACGTTTTGGTGTCTAGCGAAGATTGTTGTGTTCTGTATTTTGTTTTGCATTAAAGTAAACAGGGACGTCAAAACAATAGGTTCCCTGGGGGCACAGGTAGACAATGCCACCAGTTTCGTCCTTTTAAGGACTCTACGGAAAGCCATAACCTGATGCGCTAGTCGCTGATTTCCTTCCTGGATTATTAATACGGACACAATATTTCTACTAAAATATATTTTATGTTATGCCTTTTTCCCTGGCTGGTCATAAAAAGCAATTTTCACAAAAACAACAGAAAAATAATACTGTACATGTAAGATCTTAAAATTAGTTTTATCTATTTTGTAAAACGCTACCAAAGTCGAAATCAAGAGAAAATTTAATAAAACCTGTTTAAAAGCCCGCATTTGCATAATATTTGCACTGTGATACCCCGGTAAGTTTACATGAAAACACATTTTCAGGAAACTTTTTTAATCTCGCTTTTTCTAACTATAGTTTTCTTTACTCTTTTACCTTTTGCATGTTTACTTATCTAAGTTTTGATCAATCTAAAATTAATTTTAGAAAGGAAAGTTTTAGTCTTTTGCTGTGAACTTTCGTTAAAATGTTTCCTGTATGCTAACGAAAAAGATGTTTTTAATTACATAGAGACGATTATAGCCTTATTTAAGCTAATGGTTTAAAATTACAATTTAATCTAATTTTACCAAGTTAAAAATTTTCATATAAAATTACCATTTTTGTTAACAGTAAAAAACGAACAAAATTATGAGTTGTCATCAATGAATTTACGAGGGCAGATTGAAAAAGAAATGGCGAAGGCCTAGCAGAGCTATTCTACTTAACCTAACCATAAAATTCGATTTAAATTTAATTGTTTTAGTCAACGAGAAAAATGTGAGATATGTGGCTTACTTCTTCGTAGCTCCTAACCTAAAGGATCCCTTACAAAGCTAATGGGGAATGGCTTCCGGCTAATTTTTCTGAATTTTTAGTATTTTGTAGACTTTGACATTCTAGTTAAAAGTGTCCATGGCCGTAACCAATCCTATGACTAGTGTTTGAGTTATGTCGTTTTAAAATTGGCAACTTCTTACGTTGGGATTTTTTGCATTGTGTGAAGTTTTCATTTGTTTCTTAAAAATGTTAACTTTTTTATTTTTCTTTATACCATATAATATGTACCCCATATTGGTAGTCAAATTAGATTATGAGTATATACAGGGTCGTGCGCCTCACCTCCCGTCTTCTGTAGCTCACTTATTAATTAAGTTAGGATTATGACGTTTTGCAGGCTTTACCTGTATCCTAGGGCGCATATCAGGAAAATATTTTTGTTTATACAGGGTGTTTTAAAAAAGTGTGACGTCATAAGGATATGTTTTTTTAGATTACATGCCATATATTTTCTTACTTATTTGGATGCATCTTGTAGTTGCTTACATACCCCTAAAATTTTATTGAAATCGGTTTAGTATTATAGGCGAAAAAAAATAAAAACTAAAAAAATCAGTTTTGCACCACTGGTTTTAAAAATTAATAAAAATTAAAAATAATGTCTCGTTAATAAAATTATACAAAGGTACCTACTTAATAAATAAGGTCTCACAGTTTCGTTAACCAAGTTTGATTAATACGAACTGTACAGGGTTTCCAAAGTTTAGTGTCAAACTTTAAAGCAATTTATTTTTCTTATTTCAAATTGGAACCCCTGTATATTATTATATCATTCGATGCAGAATTAAAATTCAAACATTTATTCTAATTACAACCCTATCGCAATTTCTAATGCATTTAGATTTATTTGCAAAAAACTCATTTTATCAACTATTCCACCAGTCATTATTATATAATAAATATGAAAGGTGGCTTTTAATAACAATTTATTGATATTAAAGTTAAAAAAAAGGACAAATAAAAATTCTTTTAGCATGCCCCTAATTTATGAAAATAATATCTACGAGCTTTTCTTGGTTGTATTCCATTACAAAAAATAATATAGCTTAAATAATTAATACTAATCTAATAATATTTGACATTATAAAATAACTAAAGTCAAAATGGGCTTTTGTCACTTTAATAAACTTTAATACCAATAAATTGTTTTTCAAAGCGACCTTTGATATTTATTATATAATAATGACTGGTGGAAAGTTTGATAAAACGAGTTTTCTGTAAATAAGTCTTAATGCGTTAGAAATTGCGATAGGGTTGTAATTAGAACAAATATGTTTGAATTGTAATTCTGCATCGAATGACATAATAATATACAGGGGTTCCAATTTGAAATAAGAAAAATAAATTGCTTTAAAGTTTGCAAAGTTTGACACTAAATTTTTTACACCCTGTACAATTCGTATTCATCAAACTGGGTTAACGAGACTTTAAGACCTTATTTATTAAGTACCTTTGTAGAGTTTTAATAACGAGGCATTATTTTTACTTTTTATTAATTTTTAAAACCAGTGGTGCAAAACTGATTTTTTTTAAGATTCAAGAAGTAGTCACGGGTACGGATGATGAACTCGAAATATTCTTTAACTTCATTAATAATATACACCCCAATATAGAATTTACCATAGAAAAGGAAACCAACAATAAAATAGTATTTTTGGATTTAGAGATTTTAAACCGAAACCCTACTCTACAATTTGCCATCTACCATAAACCCTCCTCCACTGACTCAATTATACCTTATACTTCTAATCACCCCTCCAACCAAAAACTAAGCACTTTTCACTCACTTTTCCATAGACTTTTCTCAATCCCATTAAATAGATTCTATTTCAATAAAGAACTAACATTCATAAAAAAACTAGCTAAAAATAATAACTACCCTGAACATATCATAAACAAACTCTATTTTAAATACACAAATAAACATTTAAATAAAAACCTTTTATCTCCTGCCAACAATAAAACTAATAAATATTACATTACCATTCTATGGCCCAATCTCTTACAAAATAAAAAACTTACTACAAAAATACAATAACCAGGTTCAAATTTCCTTTAAAACTCATAATACACTTAAACAAACAATTAATAACAACAAAGATAAAATCCCAATATTAGAACAGTCCGGCGTTTATAAACTTTCTTGCACACATTATGAAAATGGTTCTCCATGCAAATGTTGTTACATAGGTCGTACTGGACGTAAATTTAACACCAGAATCAATGATCACCTTTCGATTATAGAAAAGAATAAAAATAAACCCTTATACTCTGATACTAAATCCAACTTTGCTAATCATATATTATATTCTAAACACAACTTTGATCCTGAAGCAGGTATTAAAGTTTTGCATGTAGTGAATAATGGTAGAACATCTAACCTCCTAGAGATCTTTGAAATTAACAAATCCGTCAACGACCCTGAAAGCATAACTCTAAATGATCAGATACAATTCGACTGCATCCCCTTTTTTAATTCTCTTAAAAAATTTTAATTTTCCGGAATTTTTACTACTTTATTTTCGAATTACTTCGCCAATTAATACTCAAAAATGAATCTCCACCAAATATCAAGATTTAAACTAAATTACGCCACCTATACTCACCTTAACAAATTAATTCTCTAGCTCTACTTAGAGTACTCTTCCTAATATAATTCCTAGAACCGTACACTTATTTCTGGTACCAACCGCCTCTCTGAGCTCCCTGTTTTACCGACAGAACTAATTTATTTAAACAATTGCATAATGAATTCTATTTTTATTGTATTAATGACTATTTAAACAGTTAGACATATATTTACCTGAACATATAGGAATCCGGATACTATTCATTTAATATTATATAAGATGATAATCTTATTTTTATTTTTCATTTTGCAATGTAATTTGTTTGAAATGGCCGCCATGGTAGGTTGGCAGAATGAGAAGGATCCCCGGCCCCCACCACCCTTTAATTTTCGATTCTCAGACACGTTTTTAAATTAACAAATCATTTCACCATAAACCTCTGTTTTCTAAGAATCGAACATATTTTTAAAGTCTCCAATGAAAAATATTTCACTATACTACCCTAAGGGTACAAAAAGAAGAATAAAACTATTCGTTTGGTAATCTGCCGAATT
Source organism: Polydrusus cervinus (assembly GCA_935413205.1). Classification (NCBI taxonomy): domain Eukaryota; kingdom Metazoa; phylum Arthropoda; class Insecta; order Coleoptera; family Curculionidae; genus Polydrusus; species Polydrusus cervinus. Next base: position 55,596,181 of record OW284514.1, read on the forward strand.
AAAGAAAAGTAAGATTTTCATTTTTTCCAAAAAGAATTTTTTTACATTTTTTACATTTTTTACATTTTGTACTATTTCAGTAATTTAGGAAGATTTAAAGATTTCATAAACTCATAAATAATAATTATATATGCTTGAAGAATATATTAAAATTTTAAAAAAATTAAAAAAAAAAATTTAAAATAATAAATAATATATAAAAAGATTAAAAAAGAAAAAAAAAAATTGCTTTGGTTTATTAACAAAAAATTTTCCTTTTAATTACAGAATTATAAATACGCTAAGATGATGGCTTCTCCTACACCCTTCAAGCAGATTGAATATTTTATTATAAGAATTTTTTAAAATATAATAAAAATTACCACATATCTATGAGTCTTGAATCACGACCTTTAAGGTTTAAGATTTCGACTTTTTACTAAAATTAAAAAAGAAAAAAGAATATATTTTTGTAAGAGAGTGTATATTCTTACCCAACCAAGGGTGAACAAAGGGTTTCCAATATTTTCTACCACTCATTCTGTCCACCCCCATATTTTTCAGACTAGGTCTGATAATATTATGTTTTAAAAACCTCTACCCCTGTTTAAATTTTATGCTTTAATTTCTACATCACCATTTTTGCACTAATGTACTAGCTTGTCTACGAAACTTTTCTAGTTAGAGCTGATGATGACCTTTTCTAAGGTCGAAACATGTTCTCTTCTTTTATCCATGTAAATTACCCATAAACATATTTTCTCATTAAAGATATTGTGGTTTAGACCGACTTTTATTCCTATCATATGATTTTTTTTAGTTTTTATTTTTTTTCGCCTATAATACTGAACTGATTTCATTAAAATTTTAGGGGTATGTAGGCAACTACAAGATGCATCCAAATAAGTAAGAAAATATATGGTATGTAATCTAAAAAAACATATACGACGTCACACTTTTTTGAAATACCCTGTATAAACAAAAATATTTTCCTGAAATGCGCCCTAGGATACAGGTAAAGCCTGCAAAACGTCATAATCCTAACCTAATTAATAAGTGAGCTACAGAAGACGGGAGGTGAGGCGCAGGACCCTGTATATGTACCTCATATTGGTAGTCAAATTAGATTATGAGTATATATTATAGTGGTAAATGTAAGCCTTCCTAGATTTATTTAACATTTTATTAGTGAATTTTATGAAATGTTTAGTTTTTAAAATTTAGCTCGAAAAGCTACCACGTTTCCAAAAAGACCTTGAGCCGGTTTCCATCTGGTTTAACTTCATAACTAGAACTACCATTTAAAATATTTTAATACATTTTATTAACGTTTATATTCCTCACACTTACGTTTACATCTTTTTTCATAGTTTCTGAAATGACTAGCCCACAATTATCTTTTCTTTAATGATTCTTCACATTTCCATTAATTTCAAATTCATATCTATCAACAGTTATTCTCACACACAGATGTTAAATCTTTCATTTTACATTTAAACTCTTATAGTGCCCTAAGCCTTAAGCCCACATATTTTTCTTTTTCACAATGCAACGTGTGTAATGATTTTCTCACCGTTCTACTCATTGAACCGTTTTTCATCGAACCTACAATTTTGATGCTCCGTAATTCCTTCTTTTTTCATTTATTCTCCTGAAGATGAATGCTTCTGCGTTCGAAACATAAAGATACTTTTTTTAAATCAAAAATATTTATTTTATATAACAGTGGAGGAAAACTTTGTGTTCTTATTTCTTTTATGGTATGGAGTATATCGCCAAGTTTACACATTCTACCAAGAGCCTTGAAACGAAAGTAGTAGTGTTCGAAAAATTAAACTCCTGTATAGTTCAGTGTCGCCATAATTCACAAATACCGCAAACAATACCTCATATTTATTCCATACTTAAGCCGAAACAACATAAATCTGTCGTCATATCTATGCATAATCCAGTCGGCACGGCATAATAACAAACCTGATAATGTACGTGAGAGTGTCATTGCATTTCGCAGCGAGGGTGCGTGATCTCATGACATGAAGTCCTGCTACTTCCAGGAAAAACATTCATTCTTTTTATTACGAAGATTCTATTTTGCTGTTAGAATTATTAAAGGTAGAACAGTGGCGCATAAAACTAAAGGGAATTCTTCAATTAAAGTTCCCCAAGAGCCTCGTTGATTTAAGAGGAGTGAGTACGACAAAATTTCTGAGGTCTAATTCTCGAAATGGGCGGGGTTAGTTTAAAAACATTCAAAATCGTGTGTGACACTGACTGGGAAGCGAATGATTTCGAGAAGGCTGTTCCTCGATTTCGAGAATTAGGCCTCTGGCAATTTCATTTCGGTACTTACGAATCCAGGTCAGGCACTTTTTGAGTATCGACGGGAAAAGAGAGGTTGTTGGGACACTTGGGACTATAACTAGGTTGTGATTTATTTCTGGCTTCAAAACTATCTCCAATTTTTGGGACACTCTTTATACATTTTAATAGGAGTAGAAAATTCTTTAGTAAATATCCTATACAATTTTAATATTTATTACTTTTTTCTAAATACTGAAATAAAAGAGTTAATGGGGGGTGACGTGTACATTTATAATGGATCACCCGGTAAGTAAAACAACGTTTACTATATGTAGAAACAATATACTATGGAAAAAATAGACTGAAGTGTACATAGCTCTTAGCTCCAAACTGTTTGGGATCGTATCATCAAGACAAATCGAAACTTATTTGTGCGGGAGGTGACTTACAAATTAAATACTATTATAATATTTTATGAGTTCGGTGTTGCATATGTGATAAGAGACATATCTCACGGTTTACTTTAATGGGTAAATAAATTTTAAATTACGTTAATTAATAATACATTTATTTTTTTAAATACTTATATTTTATTTATTTATTTATTTATTTAGACAAACAAGGTCACTCAACAGACTGCTTGGAGCAGACCAATTATAGAGTGACACGGATTACAAAAAGAAATTTACAAAGTTCGGTATAAGTACACAATAAGTTTAACTAAAGAATAAAATGCTATTCTGTACATTCAAATAATAAATCCAAAAACAAATTATAAAGCTAAAGATACGCGAGTGATAGCAATGCACTCCCTAATCAAAGGATAATAGATATTTTCTTTCTGATAAGTTTTTTAAAGGTACATAAGTTAGTGTTAAACAGGTCAATGCCTCTATCACCCGTTACAAGATAGTTGTATGTTCTCATGCAACGTATGAGAGGAGAGTTAGAAAGGTAATTAGTTGTAAAAGTAGGGACACTAAAAGTTAGCCTGTTCCGAAGTGTGTATGGGTTAGCATTAAAAAGTACATAGTTTACGCAAAATTCAGAGTCGATGAGGTTATTTACTACCTTATAAACAAAGAAAATATCAAAACACTGCCTTCTGGACCTCAGCGATTGCAATCTATAAAATAACAAATTCTCGTTATACGAGTAAAAGTGCCGTTGTCTATTGTAACGAAAATTAAGAGCATTGATGAACTTTTTTTGGACACTTTCAATTCGATCAATATATTTGTGATACATCGGATTCCAGACTGTTGACGAGTACTCCAGAGTACTTCTTACCATGCTGCAATATAAAGTAATTAACGATGCAGGGCTCTTAAAGCCTTCAGTAGTTCTTAGGATAAATCCTAAAAGGCGCAACGCTTTCCGAATAATAGCCTCTATGTGAGACTCGAACAACAGTTTGGAGTCCAAGGTAACACCCAAATCTTTAACCACATTAACACGTTTTAATTGTGTATTATTTAAGCTCAAATCTATATTTGGATTTCTTGAGAGGTCCAACTTGGAAAAAACAATGTAGTGACACTTATCAACATTTAGATGCAGACGATTCAGTGTGCAGTATTCAAAAAATCTGTTAATGTCCCCCTGCAGTTTCACTAAATCCAAAGGCGAATTAATGATAGTTGAAATCTTAAAGTCGTCAGCATATAAGGAATACACACTGTTCGAGTCCAGAAAACAAGTCTCTATGTCATACAAAAATAATACAAAAAGCAGGGGACCCAAGTGTGAACCCTGCGGAACTCCAGAGGTCACATCCAAGCAGACCGACCTTGCTCCATTAATACTGAGTTCTATTTTGCAAATAATTTTTTAAGAGATCGAGAAGCCAGCCCTGCACACCGAAGATTCCAAGTTTCACAGCCAAAGTGGGGTGATCGACCTTGTCGAAGGCTTTGGAAAAGTCGGTGTAAGCAGCGCAGACATCACGACCATTCTCCATTGCCTCGTAGGTTCTCTGAATAAAGGGAACGATGTTGGTCAGAATGGATCGACCCCTGTAAAAACCATGCTGATTAATGTCGATTTTTCTTTTAATTTGAAAAAACAGGAGCTCCAAAATAACAGACTCGAAAACTTTTCCAAAGTGACACAGTAGAGAGATCAGCCGATAATTTTCAACATTATTTTTATTTCCGGTTTTATGAATTGGGACGATCTGTGCAACCTTCCATTTTTGTGGAAAAATTCCCAGAGACAAACACTTATTAAATAACTTGTATAATGGTTTACTTAGGCTAGAACAAGACTTCAAAAATATCGATGGAATCCCGTCAGGGCCAGGTCCCTTCTTAGGGTCGAGACCCTTTAAAGTTTTTTCGATAATCGAATGCGGAATATAGTTCACTGTGAAAGAGTCCAGTGGTTCGGCTACATTAACCAAACATGGAACATTCGATTTCTCATACACACTACCAAAATATTCCTGAAACAAATTAGCAATTTCTATATCATTTGAAGCGGAAGAAACACCAAAATTCATTTTTTTGGGTAGGGATTTACAATTTTTTTGTTATTTAAAAAAGACTAAAAACTTTTAGTATCATTTTTCAAGTTATTTTCAGTAATTTGAATATATCTTTTATAGTCATTTTTTACAGAAATTTTTACCTTTTTTCGAAGGTCCGAAAAAACAATATAATCACCATTATTGTGGAAGGTTTTCCACCTTCTATGAGCTTTATCCTTATCTGTGATATATTTCAAAGTTGTTTTTGAGAACCATAATGGGTGAGAAGATTTTTTAATCTTAACCTTTGGAATATTATTATAAATAATGTCCTCTAAAATATTATAAAAGCTTTCCACATCTTTATCGATGTCACTGGACTGAAATGATCCTTCCCAGTTGTGATTATTTATCAAGCTATCAATAATTGTATAATCAATATTGTTAAATTTGAATTTTTCGTAAGAATTACTGGTCAAGTTTCTAATGCAGCACAAATTTAAAACTATATCTAATGAATAATGGTGAATATCTTCCTAAACAAACGGAACAATACACTTTTTTACGTTAACATTACCAAAATTAGTTAGTAAAAGATCTAGGATTTTATTGTTCTGATTTACTACGTGGTTGAATTGTTTAAGACCACTCAAGAAGAAGAAATCTGAAAAGGAGCGACTTAGCGTATCTGCAACATTGAGGGGCTGCAAGTCCTGATTATTTAAATTTAATTTCCACTGTATATTACTCAAATTAAAATCGCCGATAAATAAGAAACTATGGTTCTTATGCTTAGAAAATATACGTTCCAGCTTTTGAAGAAAAGCTATGTAATTGTTTAAGGTCGCGTGTGGTGGAATATATACTGTACAAATATACAGGGACTTACCTCCCCCCAGCGCGACAGACACCCATAAATCCTCTATTACTGTATTTTCATTACACCACCTCGGAACAGACTCAGCTAGAATAGTATCACGAACCCCTATTATTACACCTCCGCCATCACTTTTTCCACTAAACACTGGATTTCTATCCAAACGAAAGACGTTATAATTTTCAGGAAATAACTCAGAAGACAAGACCTCCTCCTTCAGCCAGGATTCCGTAATGCAAATGACGTCATAACTGCTCGCACTAACCGATTGGAAAAACTCCGCACACTTGGACCTTAACCCTCTAGTATTTTGATAATAAACCGAAAAATCGTTTTTAACAAGCACTTTGAGGTAGACTTTTCCTTTTAACACACAATAACATAAACTTATATTTAATTAGGCAGGCTAGATAACACTGTCTCGTTAACAATGTGAACCGCTTTCTCCCCGTCAGTCCTCTTGACAAATATTTTCATGCCCTTCACCCAGCAATACTTATAATTGTTGTTCTTACAAAATTCCCTGGATTTTTTAAAGAGCAATTTGTAAAAGGGCGAAAGATGTTCATTGACGAAGATTTTTACGCTTTCCTCAAATCCAAGATTGGATGAATTTAAACCCGGATTTCTGCGTGTTTTTGCCGCATCAAGGAAAGCGTTTCGCTTAGAAATGTTAACCAACTTAACTATGATATTTTTTCGAGCCCGATTCGGCAATTGGCTCCCAGAGAAATGGGAAACACGGTGACTCGCGCCAATATCTTCGTCAAGAATTGTAATGCCGATTTCGCTGCCGACCTTTTTGACCAACGTAAGAACATTTTCTCTATTTTTCTCTGGCACTCCACAAATCTCAACGTTATTGGAACGACCCTGTTGATGCATGTATTCGATTTCAGCTCTTAAACTTGAGCATTCTTTTTTTACACAGGAGAGTTCTTGGCTTAGGATCTCCACAGTTTTCGAAACTTTAGTAAGTATTTCCATCTGATGGTTGAAGTCGTCGATTTTGTTGCCATAAAACGTAAGCGAATCGCCAAAATCAGACTGTCCTCTCTTAAATAGAGCCATATCCTTGACAAGTGAGTCAACTTTATGTACGAGATCCTCCAGAAGTGAGTTACCATCCGACGATTTATCCTTGCATGATTTGCACATCCAAACAATGCCTGAGTCCGACGGAACTTCACCCAACGCCGGCGGCAATTTAACACACTTAAAATGATACTCCCTCCCGCAGCGACCTTGACACTGTATGCCCGGACTCGACCGGCTGATAACCGCCGAGCAGAGACCGCAGCTACCGGGCATCGCAAAAAAAAAAACTTTGTTTACGAAAATACGATTAGTTCTATTGTATTTCACTTAGACTGAATTTCCCGATTGTACGATAATTGCACAACGAAAAGCTTTGCGACAATCGAAAGAACACTTTTTAACAATTCCGGCAGTATAAAATTTATCAATTAGTTTAAACTCTAAACCACTGAAAAGCCTTTAAAAGCAAGAGCGTTTTATACACGTGTAGTACGTACCACGACCGACAAATACAAATTTTAAATAAATAAAGAGCAATTTTTAAGAAAAAGTAGTAATTAATTTGTTTAAAAAATAAATAAAAAATATATGGGTACGTTCATGCATGCATATAACATTTATTTATTATCAATTAATTTAACATGTCTTTATTAAATAAAATTCAATTGCATACATTCAAAACTAAGTAACAAAATGATATTGTTATAAATTCAATAAAAACCGAAAAATATGACAAAGTTTATACGGTCATATCTCATTGAAACTTCATCGAAAACATTTATTTAATACGTAGTTCTGTAGGAAATTTAATATCCTGTCATTTCTATGAAGCAATGCCTATACCTATCTCTGCTCAAAAAAAAGTTATTTGCATAAAAGTAAAAAAAAATTTAATTTTTTGCACTTTTTTATTAAATTGTTTTTAATATAGTTTGAACTGAATAGACTTGTAAATGTTTTAATTAGAAAATCTAACTCTCAACAAAATTTTTCCTATAAAATACCCCCAAATTTTGCTTCGTTTTTGAGATATACTCAAGAAACCGTAAGGGTTGCATTTTCCCCCTTACCTCCAGTTTCCGCCCTCTAATTTTATAGCAGGGAGAGAGTGAAGAAGACATGGTAGGTATACTTATATTTTAAAATAAACTCGATATCTTTAGTTGTTGTTGAGTACAGGTTATCTAGCAATGCAAGGGGCGAGTGAAAAATATCCAACAACCATTACCACTATTATGTCCAGCGAGATAAAAACCTTGTTATAAAAGCTAGCAGACTTTCAATAATGTACATTTAAAGAATCGATTAGTAAGTTAGCAACAACTTGGGAATTTTAAATCAAAAACGTAAAATGTTTGCCCACTCGACTTCTTATTTAACATATAAATGGTCTATTTTGTTATGCCAACTTTTCATTTACTTTAAGTACATTCCAAGATAACGTCTTTTACTGTCGCTTTGTAAGTTATTTACCATGAAAAATATTCATACTACAACAATTTTTTTTTCTTTTTATGACCGTAACTCTTGAAACATGGAAAAACGTAATTACTCGCTGAAAATGGTAGAGGATATGGCTCATTACCGTTTATAGCCATCATACAAGTGTACTTATATTGCTATTAAAAATATTAAATAGCTAAAAAAAGTTAACATTTTGTCGACATTAAGTAGCGAGTTTTAAGAATTAATTTGTACGAAATATTTACTGCAGAAAATCCTACAACACCAAAAAAGTATAGATTGTTAACTAATGATTAAAGCAGAAACATTTGTATTTGAACCATAGGCTTACCCGTTGCTGTATATCTAAATTAATAATGCAAAACAAAAAATTATACTCATTGCCATGTAATATTGACCCAAATACTTGTAAAAATACCTTATGATGCCATGCAACCCCTATTTTGAAAAGGAACGTTCTATATTGAACTGCGCCACACTGTTCCATAGGTAAGTTGTATCCCAATTTAATAAAATCAAACTAACACTGCAATGGTAGACAGCTCGCCAAAATTTCCGACCGTTCGCAGCAGTTTGGGGGATTCTTATGCCGCTTGTCCTTGACCGCCCGGTCCGATGATTTACTATTTCAACTCTGTTTTTGTGATAGTAAAAAGCAGATAAAATAAGAGTTCATGTACAGAGTGCTCTCTGCACACAGTCTTTAGCTAGTTATCTTTTAGGATCAAGTAGAATACATTACTGTGAAATACATGCCTAAAACACTACCATAGCATTAATTACCTACGGTAATACCAACGACTATAACAAGGAACAGACGACTCACCATTTATAGAGGACGTTTTATATTATTGAGTGTTTTGTTACAAATGAGGAAAATAAAATCAAATCAAAAATCACATAAAAAATGTAATTTTATTTAGAAACCTTCTAAGTTCTTTTCAGTGACCAACTAGGCCCTTGCATTTAAGACCATGTTGTCTTGCGTTTATAAAGATAATGCTATCTCTATATTCTTGATACTCATGGGTTTAAAAGTCGTAATATTATGAGATAAATTATTTTAATATTCATTTCTGGGTTTTTACTGTATTTATTTTTGATTTAAAATGACTACTATGAACAAATATTTTATTTATTATTATTTTTAATAATATAAAAAACATAAAACCAATAACAGTAGAATTTTTGCCAATTTTTACGAATCCAGAAAAGTGAGTAAGTGAGTTTGGTTCAACTTTAGAAAAAAATGTGCAAATCTATTCAAATGACGAACTGCTACGTCAAGTTACTTAAGCATTTAGAGATCTAAATCCAAACGAGATTAGATCTTCCACGACGAATGCAGTGAACATCCGCATCTTAAAGCGTGTAAATGTAAATAGGCAACGTTTTGATTTGTTAAAATATTCGGTTGAATTTTAATTTTTTTTATTTGATTAATTAAATATGGGTGTGTCTTTTCTAATTTTGGGTAAATTTTATTAAACTTTGTAAATGTTCTAAAGATAATTTTACTATTCTGCCCGAATAAGATAATAATAATACTCTAAAATATTAGAGTTTATTTGGTGATTTATTATTTATTAAAATTTTGGAAAATAATAATGAGTTTTCAGTTAAATATATATGTTATTTGAATTAATAATATTTTAGGTTTAAATAACACCAAAATCACTAAAAATTAAATTCTCATCAATATAAAAATGATCAATAAGTGGATGGACTTACTCGTGTTGGTTCAGCTATATTTCGTTTTTAATTTAAAAAGAATAACATTAAGAAAAACATAAGTAATACATTTTTAATTTAATAGAAAACAAAAACACAGAAGCTTTGATTAAAATTAAGGTTTCTTTAATTTTATAAAAAAATATTCTTAAAGGAGGGTTTCAGACCCCCTGGATCTCTATTAAATACGTCACTGCTTATTACATAGTGTGGAGTGATACTTATTATCAAAATAACGTTTACTGGCTTTGTTTTGTTTGTACGATTAAATATACCGGGTATTTCAGAAGATACGCTTGCCCCTATAACTTTTTTGTTGTTTAAATTACAGATTTAAAATTTTGTGTGTTTATATGTGATATTCTTTTGCATTTGATGACATAGCCGCTGCCAAATTATCCCTTCAGGTTTTTTTTTTTTTTATGATAAAACACCTGCACTGTAGGAAAAATCCTTTAAGGCGCTCTGGGAGCGGTGCGAGTGCGAAAAAAACGATTAACGTTGGTTTTGAAACGTTGAAGATGAACCGGAAATTATCGGAAACTTAGATTTTTAAATGGAACACCCTGTATATTTTTGGCTATATCGATTCAGAACACCATTCCAAATTCAACAACACCCCATACAAAGTTAAAATCCGCCATCATTGAAATTAGTTTGACATGACAACAGCAGCTTGCTATTTTATCGTTTGATTTTTCGGCCAGTGTGTATTAGTTCTAATTTTGTAATAAAATATTAAAATGGAAACCTATAACAGAAACGAGAACATCGATATGGTACTAATGTATGGCAAATGTTTGCAAAACAGTACTCAAGCAGCCAGGGTGTATGCTGAGAGGTTTCCCGATAGACGACACCCTTCGAGACATTACTTTCCCAGGCTAACTAGACTGTTTTTATTGTTTCAATGATAATGTTTAATTTGTAATTATGTTCATTTGTTTATGAGCATTATGGCGTCATGGGTCTAGATAAATGCAAAGCCGTTTGCGCTTCGTGTTGTATTTTTTGTAATAAAATGTTATTTTTTATAAATTATCGCTGCTCTTTTAACTTGACATTGGGATGTGTGATATAAAATTGTTGGAAAAAATGTGCTCTATCTTTTTGCCCGAGTGAGCCAATATGTTTCCATTTGGAGAAATTGAGTTTTCTTGGAAAAAGCCTTTTTAAAAAGTTAAAAAGTCAGTAAAAAATTTAAAAAACAATAGAACTTGAAAATTGCATTTTTATCAAGATTTTGGTTTAGAAGTAAACAATCGTAAAGAGTTCATAGCAATCTAGACGAAAAAATAAAAATAAAATTAAAAATAATTTAAAGTATCAAAGAGTAATGTATGGGGTGTCGTTGAATTTGGAATGGTATTCTGAATCGATATAGCCAGAAATATACAGGGTGTTCCATTTAAAAATCTAAGGTTGAGATCATTTCCGGTTAAACCGGAAGTGATAAAATGGCATCCGCTATGTCATCAAATGCAAAAGAATATCACATATAAACACACCAAATTTTAAATCTGTAATTTAAACAACAAAAAAGTTATAGGGGCGAGCGTACCTCCTGAAACACCCGGTATATTTGGAAAAGATTAATAAAAAAGGAAAATGCTGGGTTAAAGAAAAATCAGTCCTTTAAATGACCATATAATTTTTAAACTTACACTAAAGGTGGTAGTAAAATTAACCTACGGTACGACTGGTACCTTTACTGTCTGTCCTAGCGCCGGCTATGCTATTTATATTACCCTTATGAGGTTGAGTTATTGATTGTAATATAAACAGTGCAAGCTTGGCGTTTTTCTAGGACAGCATATTTTGAATCTTGAGAAACTGGGTCTTATAATAAGACTAAAAATCCTTATTTTTGAGAAAAGTTAATTTTTTCATGACAATATTTATCGATACGAGAAAAGAATGTCTTTAAAAGTGTCTTCGTCATGGTAACATATACGAAACATCTATGTGTTTATTGGTAATTTGGCGAAGAGAACCAAAGATTTCTATCGTTCCTCCATTTCTATGTTTTATATAATTTCTCTGCTTTTTAGGCATAAATTATGTACAATTAAGAAAAAGCACTAACCCATCCCAATAACCACACATGAAAATCTAAATATAACCATGTAACTTTTTTTATACAATATTTCAGTTTATGCCTTATATAAACATTTCCTCGTTATTATATTTATTTTTCATTTATTAATAAAAAATTTTATTATACGCTATACATGCAGCTTAACAGAGGAAAAAAACTGCAGCTAACGCTGCTTTCCGCTATCGCCAAAGCCGGTCATACAAAAAGCACTCTTTCAACTCAATGAAAAACGGCGTCCGGAGTCAGAGTCATCGTGTTGTTTATTGTCTGACTAAGAGCGTCCGCTATCTGTGCAGCGATGTTGTGATTTACTGCCAGATAGAGACGCGGCGTCGGTCGACGTCGGTGGCGTCGGATAACGGCAGCAGCGTCGATTTATGGGCCCGCGACGCCTAAATATGAACCCGCGTTTAATTATCAGCGCCACCGGCCGGTGAGCCGCAATTGAATGTAAAAAGTCCTGAGGGTGCTTTAAAATTTCCGCGACGTTTAGTCGCACATATTAAAAACATTTGGCTTATTTAGAGGGATTCGTGAGAATTTATGGCCCCATGAGTGCGTGAAAATAATTCATGTAAATCAGGGGCAATTATTTTCAGTGCATGGGCACACAAGTACGTGTCCGCAAAATTGTTATGAAATGTTTAAAATGATGATAGGTAGTGACTAAATTAACCAGAATTATATTTACAATTTAATACATTCTTGCACATGAAAAAAATGCATTGCACATATTATTTATTTATTTATTTATTTCATACACTGTTTTACAGTTTCCCAGTTACAAAACAGGTAGAAAACAGAATTTAATTAAGTAAAAATTAAAATAAATTATTTAACAATTAACATAAAGATAAGCAATATTTAAATTTATGAAACTAACAATACGGTAGTAATAATAGGTACCCTACAACAAGAAATAATAAAAAAAGGTAATTACATACGTAGTATAGGTACTAGTGATAAAAATGTCTTTTGACAGCGCTTAAGCTACAATTAAAGACATCATAGGCATGGACATTGTCATTGTAACATGTACACATCCTATTGATGGGAGAATATTTGAAGACATTGGTTCGTGAAGGTGGTAAGTAGAAGGTATATAAGTTTCGGGCATTTAGAGAAGGAATTCTAAAGTTCAGTTTGTGCAACAGCTCTTCACAAATAATATTGTTATTGAGCAGTTTATGTAAAAATAACTGCGTAGAACATGTGCGTCTATCATGTAATATAACAAACGAGAATCTTTGCAGCAGCTGGTCATAAGGAAAACCTCTGCCGAGATAAACTCCATCAGATCTATACCACAAAGCTTTCAAAAAACGTCTCTAAACGTACTTAATATTGTCAATGTGGACTTTATAAAACGGAGACCAAACGATTGAAGAGTATTCCAATTTAGATACAACAAGAGAACAATACAAAGTTACTAACGGCTCAAGTGACCTAAAATCTTTAGTAGTTCTAAGGATAAAACCAAGTATTTTATAGGCGGTGGATACGACGTGATCAATATGAGGAAGAAAGGATAGTGCTCTATCGAAAATAACTCCTAGATCCTTAAACACAGTAGGTCTATCCAGAATCTTACCATTTATGTTATAATTGAAATCAAAAGTGGTGTTTTTGTTTGTATATGTCATAACATTACATTTAGCAATATTTAAGTTCAATCTGTTTTTAGTGCACCAATCATACAATAAATCCAGATTACGCTGTAGCTTTAAACAGTCATTATGACACGTATGAATTGAAATTTCATTCAATTATTTCTGGAAATTTTTTCACGTCGCGAGTTATTTAAAAATTTCATAAGCTTTTTGTACTCATTACCTTTGAGAATGATCTGAAAAGATCGAAACACGTGTCAGGAAATTGAATTGAAAAACTGTGAAACATAACAAGTAACCATTGTTTTATTTTACATATAATGATCACTCACTTGTTTAACCTCTAACCCAACTTTTAAAACATCTTGTTCTAAAACAAATAAAATTTGTTTATGACTCGTAAACTTCTTCTTCAAAAGTTTAAGAACGAGAATATTGTTAATGAATATATTTAATCAACTATTGCTGAGGGAGGAGGAAAGAGACAAATTATGAAGGCCATAAACCAAGAAAGGCGAATGTTTTCCTGCTAATGAACAAACGTATTTAAAAAAATGTTTACGGCTAAATTTTTAATATATTTAATAATAATTATAATAATAATAATAATAATAATAATAATAATAATAATAATAATAATAATAATAATAATAATTTATCGACACTTAAACATGGCACGAATATTCATAGATATCGATAGCGATGTCGCTAGAAATCGATCGCTTTTTTTTTAATATAGCCCCTGTAATTAGAAAATGTAGAATCAAAAATATGTTTCTAACATTTTTCAATTTCTAATAATTTTGTATTTTTCCTGAAGTTGTTGTTTCCCTATGACCTTCTAAACAGCATACATTGTCTTCTAACCGTTTATTTGTTCTTCAGATAAAAAGACAAAAACACTTGAAGCTTTAACGTATCGGCATTGTTGGTTCAGTCGGGTATTATTTCAAGCCAAAGTGGACAGCAGAAATATTATGTGTTTGTTTTCAGTTAGCAGATTTTTCTGTTTGTATATACAATTCTTTTATGCTGCAGAAAATATAAGATTAATTTTTATATTTTAACGATTTTGTTATTAAATGCAAAAAACTGTTTAAACTTGTTGAGTAGGAGATATCTAGTTAAATTTTATTTGTTAATAATGAATCTGACGCTTTCTTCCAAACCTAAAAAGTTTACCATAAAAATTAACTTATTTTTTCCTGCATTACATATCTCTAAATTGGGACATACGATTTACTTTATTTTAAAAATATTGAAATTTTGGGACAAACAAAAGTTACAAGTGTCTATTTAAAGGTTGGAGACAATGACGTTTCTTGAACGGTAGTAGAGTTTTGGACTTGCATTGTCTTTATTTGTTTAGAATCATTACGTTTTAACTGGTAAGTATCTCCAGTTGTCTTCAGGTGGCTACAGTATTCACCTGAAGACGACTGAAGATACTTACCAGTTGAAACGTAGTGATTCTAAACAAATAAAGACAATGCAAGTCCAAAACTCTACTGCCGTTCAAAAGTTACAAGTATTACAAAATAAGTGCATAAGAGTTAAGTCTTAAAAAACATGACCCTGTTAGGTACTCCAATCTATAGACAACATAATATTATAAAACTTGAATTTAGACGCGAAATTCACTTTAATTATTTTATTCATAAAACAATTTTCATTTAAAAACTAAATTATATATATTCTAGTTTTAAAAATCATTTAAAAAAAAACATTTTGTTAGTGTCGGATTGGAAAACTGATTAATTAGTAATCAAAATTTTACCTTTTGTGCCAACTGGTATGTCATGTAATTTTAATATATTTTTTACAAATTTACATGACATGATTTGTTTAAATTATTTTGTTATTTTAATTCATTGTTGTTTTGTGACACATATAAATATCTTTTTTATTATTACATTTTCAGTTTTGAAGTAATAGTTAAGTGTGTATCTGTAAGGGTGAGTTAAGGATAGCGCGAAGTAGTTTTATGCCTTGAAGATAGGGTCTGTTAATACGAAACATTTGTGTCGTGGTATGGTTGGTTGGTTGCTTATTTCGTTAGTTAAAGGCAGGGGTCGGGCGGTTGGCCCAAGATTCTAGCACTGCAGCCTAGTCCCTTATTGCGCGCCCCTGTCTTGCTAGCAAAGATGTATTCCTTTTATAAGATCCAGTAAATTTCAACCAAGTTTATCATGCTGGAGGTTGTCATCACATTGGATTTCTCCGAGATTTTGAATCTTCTTCGGATCAGTGCTTCGCAGTTGTATATAATATGTGAGGCGGTTTCGTCCTCTTCGCCGCAAAGTCTGCATTCAATGAAGCCATTGTAGATTCCTATTCGATGTAGGTGTTTTCAAGTGGCAGTGGCCTGTTAGTAGGCCAACCACTTGTTTTAGCTGGGTACGCATTAAAAGCAACATTCCAGTTGATAGATTTTTGGAGGGTTTCCCAATAGTGGCTCTCGCTTGTGTTTGACCAGGTATTCTGTTCCATCGGGATAGGTGTTGTTGTTGCGCTCACCTGTCTAAAGTCGCTTTGGTTGGCTCAAGGCCCACGAGTTTTTGAGAAGATCCGACTCTAGCCAGTTTATCGGCTTTTTCGTCGAGGTATGGTTGGATATTTTGTACATTTGAAAAATATTTTGAATTATACAGGGTGCGTTCAAAAGTAAGGGGTCATAAAATAACATTTTTTTAAATGTCATTGCATTTTTAAATTATACTTAGAGTTCTACATCTATTTCATATAGTATACTACATGTTTAAAAATGATATTAAATGGATAAAAATAATATTTATCCCACTTTGACAGACTACAGCGGCCCAAAGGTGCATCTTTGAAATAGGCGGTTTTTACGTCTCTATCTAAGTTTTATATTTTCTATCCAAAATACTTACTTTCGGTTTAACGGTTAAACCTGAAAAACCCGATTCAACAGTTAAACCGAAAGTATTTATAATATACGGGGTGATTCACGTTGAGTGGCCTATTAGAAGATCTAGAAAACAAGTAAACTTATCTTTCTAAAAATTTGATAGGAGGAATAATTGGCTTTGAGCTTTTAAAACATTATATTTTGACGTTTTTATTACTTACGGTTGTACCGGAAGCTAATGCCAACTTTGCTATTTTGAATGAAACACCCTGTATATTTTAGAATTTTTGATTACCTTCTTAAAATCTAAATAACTTTTGTTAATAATAATCTTCTTCCTTTTTCTAACCGTTTTTGAGATATGAATTATAAAAGGATTTTTTTGCGTAAAAACGCTTCGAGAAGAAAGTTTAGTAACTCTGAAAATAATAAAGGTAAACATTTAATGTTTTGTAAGCTTTTAAGTAATACATAGATGTTTAGTTTAAATTACTTAGGTTACACATTTTTTATACAGGGAGTTCTTAAAACTGTGCCAATGTTTCCATTTAAATAAATGTGCATAAGTCAATTTTTGCAAATGGAACACCCTATTTTTTAGCTTACTAACGTGTAGAGAATTAAATGCCTAATATGCAACAAGTCACATTTTTAGTCGTTCTGGAATTATGAGCAATTTAATTAAAAAATCTTAAAATTTCTGTTTGTTTAATGGGACATTTTTTTTGAAAAGAAGGCTTCGACTAGGATTTTTGTTTGACTTTGATCTTTGTTGCCAATTTGTGAAGTAGGCTTTGACCAAAATGATTTTAAAACAAAAATCGAAGCCTTCTTTTTAAAAAAATGTTGCATTAACACAAACAGAAATTTTAAGATTTTTTAATTAAATCGCTCATAATTCCAAAACGACTAAAAATGTAGATTGTAACATATTAGGCATTTAGATAGGAAATTTAATTCTCTACACGTTATTAAGCTAAAAAATATGGTGTTTCAATTGCAAAAATTGACTTATGCACATTTATTTAAATGGAAACATTGGCACAATTTTAAGAACTCCCTGTATAAAAAACGTGAAACCTAAGTAATTTAAACTAAATATCTATGTATTACTTAAAAGCTTACAAAATTTTTAATGTTTACCTTTATTTTTTTTAGAGTTACTAAACTTTCGTCTCGAAGCGTTTTTACACAAAAAAATCCTTTTATAATTCATATCTCAAAAACGGTTAGAGATAGGAATAGATTTCTATTAACAAAAGTTATTTAGATTTTAATGAGGTAATTAAAAATGCTAAAATATTATAGGGTATTTCATTTAAAATATCAAAGTTGGCATTAACTTCCGGTATAACCGGAAGTAATAAAAACGTCCAAATATAATGTTTTAAAAGCTCAAAGCCAATTATGCCTGCTGTCAATGCCTGTTTCTGAGATCTTCTAATAGGCCACTCAATGTGAATCACCCTGTATATAATGACAAATCCTCATTGCGCAAGTGAAATAAATAAACCTGTACCTGCGTAACTTGATCCCCGAAAAGAAAATATAGCCATCAATGTTTGACTCGTATTAAATAATTTATTTAAAGAGCATAAAGTTTTATGACCCGAATCTAAATATTTGATAAATTCCAACGACAAAGCCTTACATTAGTGGTGGCGGTCGTACCCTGCGCCCGCCGCTCCCCACCGCTTTGTCAACGGTATAAATAGCAACACGTCATCCCTTACAAATGATGGCGTTCGTTCGGATCCGACCCTCTTAAAAATGATGGCCATTATCTGGCAGACGGATCGCGAGCAATCTGACTAATGCAAAACTCGGAGTTTCCCATATACTGCCGAGCCAGTGAATATATTTTAAAAATATGTTTATAAGATCGTGATTTATTTTCTCGCCATGTTTCTGCCGCTGGGAATGTTCCACGTTTTCAGTTTTTTTAGATAAATGATCGCGATTTGCCCCCTTTTGAAATAAATTGAAAATTATTGTTATTATTTTCTCCATGCTCCACATGCTTTTAGTTAAGTAAGCGCTACGTACTTTCTGATGGAAAACTATTACTTGCTTCTTAACCCTAAACGATTTATCTTTCTTATTAAACTAGGCAACTCTGTTTTTCATTTTCATTTTAACAACTTCTATTATTTTTTATTTTTCAGTTAAAGACTTTGAAATATACAGAGTGAGTCACGATGAGCGTTCGTTAGAACTTTTGGGAGAACCACAGAAGGTATTTTCTTGAAAATTTCCGTATTCATAAATTTCTTGATATGCTCTTTTTACCTGAAATACCGGAAGTAGCTGTCAACTTTGTTATTTTAAATATGATTATATTTATTGTATTTTTGAAATTTGCTCAAGGTTTTAAACCAATTTTGCATAACATGTCATACGTCTACAGTGAATAGTTCTTGAGTTATTGGCATATGAAAATAGTATATTACATACCAAGTGATGAAAGTGATGCCTTTCAAACGAGGAAATATTTAGTATGAGGCGTCAGCCGAGTGCGGAAATTCTCCGAGTTTTAGAATAATCACTTTTATACGAGTAATGTACACTATTTTTCCTACGATCACAAAGAATTATTAAAAAAACCTTTGATTTGTGAAAAAAATATTTCAACACAAGTGTTGAAAAAAAATATCAACATTAGTGTTGAAATTAGCATACTTTGGACTATGTTCCACTTAATATCTGGTTTCATAGTTTGGCAATAGGTTTTTCTTTTATTTGTAGTTTAACTTTTTCATATTTTATATATCATAGGAAGATCTAATCCTGGATTGACTTCTAGATTAACCAAAATGGAAATTTCAAATTTAATCAAGGAAAGATGCTTTAAACATAAATTTAAAAAATCCAGGCAACAAGGAAGATTTTAATTCTAAATAATTCTATAAATTATTTAATGTTTTTATAAAAAAAAAAGTCAAATATTCCTGATCGGCTTTGAACCTGTGATCTTGCGATCTGTAGGCAAGAGCTCTATTCTCTACGCTATCAATACCAATAAAGATTTGTTCTTTAATACATGACACTTTCTTCAACGCTATTTGTTTTTTCTGGTAATAGATTTTGTAGTATATTATTAACCTTTTTTTATCATTTCAGATGGCGTATTTTCACACTTAAATTCTGAATCACTCGACAAATACATGATAAATAAGTTAAACACTTTACAATTACTGCTTTCTGAAATTTGCTCTTTTTAATAAATAGGGGTGGTCTGTCAAATTGTGGTACCATATGTTTAAATTAAATAGTGTGCCTTGTATTTTAACACCAGTATAATCATATTTTTTTTTAACACGCGTGTGATATTCGGCGCTTTCGAGCCAAGTTAACCGTGCTTTTTTTTTCTTATTTTTATAGGTGGTCGTAGGAAAATAACACTTATGGGACTTTGACAGGCTATAGCCGTGGATCATAGAGGGAAACAGCTCGCACATTCATATGTTGGCTATTCGGTTCTACGTAATTATTCAAAAAACTCTTACTTCCTGTTTAACCGGACATACGAAGGTTAATTTTTAAGTAGAAAAGGTGGGACGAAATATTATTATGGCAAGTTATATGATATCTTTGGGGTTATTGAGGTCAACAAAGCCAATTGTGATCAATAAATTTAAAAAAAAAATAAAAGGCGAAGAGTGATGAACTTACATGTTTATTAAAAATGTTGTGTGGTATCACAGAATATATAGCTATTGCGTAGCTATATATTCTGTGGTGGTATATTTAAAAAAAGTATGTATACAATAAAACGTCAAAGTGGAGGAGTCATTTTCGGTATTAATAAAATCGGACAAACCATTTTCTTGCTTGTTGTTTAAGATTCGTTTAACTATAAACAAATGATTTTATTTTCTTTCTTAAAAATTATCCTAAACCAGGAGCGCCTTAAGATTGATGGTTAATGCATGGTAGATTAAACTTTATTGTTGTAGTAAAACTGACTCATCAGTTTTGATTAACATTAAAGTTTAGTCCTAGTCAAATTTCTAGTTTTATAAAAACTTTATTACTAGAAGTGACGTGTGTCATGGGTAGTCATTAAACTGAGAGATTGTGTACACTATAAATACATGACTGACTCTATATTTCTCTACAGAGTTAAATAAAATAGCTATTTATGCCATCAGTTACGAAATGCCTAATTTAATTTGCTGTAATTTTGCTGAACGAACGAAGTGAGTTTCGCAAAAACTCACAAGTTACACAAAATTTCATTTCGTAACGTATTGCATACAAGATTTTTTCTAATTTTGAAGAAAGTAATAAAAAAATAAAATTTAATATAATTGATAAAAATTTGGAAAACATAAATTTAGTTTTTCTAGTTTTGACATATAACTGATGGCATAAATAGCTATTGTTGCTGTTACTTCATGTTAGTTGTCAGTTTGACATTTTGTAAAAAAGTCTAGACGGAAGGTTTTTAGCGAGATTGATATATTTTTAGTTTTATTTTTAAAAAATGAGTCATTCAAGTTCTGAAGAGCTACCAAGCGATATTGAAGAGGCAGCAGGTAATGCTCTTTCATCAGTAATTCCCAAAAAGTCAAAGGCAGTTTATGATTTGGCATACGAAAAATTTGTTGCGGGGTGTGATGAGAAGAAAATTAAACATGTTAATGAGAAAGTTTTACTTGCATATTTCGAGGGTAAGAAAGATCTAAAAGTTTCCACATTATGGACACTTTACTCAATGTTAAGGTCTGAACTAAATCTGAAAAGGAATATTGATATTAAAGAATATATAAATTTGGTAGCATATATTAAAAGGCAAGCGGACGGGTACAATGCTAAAAAGTCAAAAGTTTTTATTAAAAATGATTTTGCCAAATTTTTATTGGAAGCTGATGACAAAGAATACTTAATGGCTAAGGTTGCAATGATAATTGGAATGGCAGGAGCATGCAGAAAAGCAGAATTAACTTTTCTTCCAGTTGAAAATGTTATAGACGAAGGAAGCCATTTTCGTGTTGATATCCCACCTTCAAAAACAAAAGTTATACGGCAGTGTGCAATTACCACTGGAGACATTGAAAATACGAATCTTGTTGAAATATTAAGAAAATATATTAGGTTGCGTCCCCAGATTCTTACACAACAAATTTTTTGTAAAATATGCGAATGGAAAATGTACCAGAAATCCTGTGGGAATTAACACATTTAGCAGTCTGCCAAAAGTTATTGCACAATTTCTTGGTCTTTCAAATCCTGTTCTATATACTGGCCACTGCTTCAGAAGAACCTCTGCCACTTTCCTAGCAGACAGTGGCGCTGATCTTTTAAAATTAAAGAGGCACGGAGGTTGGAAATCTAGCTCTGTTGCGGAGGGATATGTTGAAAATTCCATGAATAATAAAAAACTTATAGCGCAAGAAATATTTAGTGAAACATCTAATGCAATGTGTGTCGCTTCCCAAATAACAGCAAGTTCGAGCAATGAAAAAAATATGTCGTCGGGAATTAATTTGAATAATTGCAATAATTGTGTTATCAATATTTATATTAATTAAGTTATAATTTATGTTTTTAACTTGTATTATAACAGTTTAAAAAATAGAATAATTCTTTTTGTCACTAATTTTGAAATACATTTTTCGTCACCAATTGCATAAAATTTTAGTTTATACAACTAGTTACAAAAAGTAAGACGTTTCATAATGTCAGTCAGTTTTTAAAAGTGTCACTTTATATATCAAAATTAGAAAAAGTACTTTAAGCTCCCCATTGCGTTCTTATGTCATAGCACGATACACTAACAACCATAAGCTAACGCGCGTAAATTCTCTATCTCTGAAATGATAAAAGCTTATACTTGCATTGTCTGTTTCAACTGGTAAGTATCTCCAGTTGTCTTCAGGTGAATACTTAATAAATACAGTAACTACAGCTCTATTTATACTAACTAGGTGCACTGGAGTATAAATGAGGTTGGTGCAGTCATACGTTCAGTTCGTGAGCGGTATTTTAAGTTTACATCTACTTAACCGAGGTTTTAAGATATTTCTTATATCTAATGAGGGCTTACTAAAATAATCCTAGTTCCGGTGTATGATAGTAGCTTCCTTGAACTTCCTCCAGTGTATGATGACCGCGTGACCAGGCATGCACCTAATTTTTCGGTCTCTCCTTTAAGCGTGTTATTTCTGTGTTCCTTGATCCTTGTTTCGAATAGCCTTAGTATCTCACCAATAAGTCAAAGCGAGCCTAATTTAATATTATACAAGCAAAACTTTTCTATTAGAATTTTCAAACGCTAATATCTTGGTATTCCTTAACTCCTGTAACCTGATTTTCGGTTCGATAGAAAGAATATTTGCCGCTGAATAGAAAACAGGTTTTTACGAAATTGTTTGTGTAGTTTCTGTCAAATTCGTGTTTAAAAATATCGTTTAGTGAGATTT
Organism: Polydrusus cervinus; assembly: GCA_935413205.1. NCBI lineage: Eukaryota > Metazoa > Arthropoda > Insecta > Coleoptera > Curculionidae > Polydrusus > Polydrusus cervinus. The sequence goes on from OW284514.1 coordinate 55,619,043, forward strand.
TGGTTGTTGGAAAAAACTGGTTTTATATTCACCATCGCCGCACCTTGTTAGGTATCCAGCAAACTGACGCTCGCCGCTATTATAATACATGTTTGCGTTCACAATTCAGAAACCAAGAGGCTATGTTACGTGCATGCATGTTCAGCCCGGTGAAACTTCTTATGGGCGGGATCGAAGCTAGAGTGACGTCAGACCTCCAGACTTTTTCAAGTTAGGACCTACGTTTATCCCCATCAGTTATATCTCAATATTACACCTACGTAGTTATTTCTACAAAGAGAGCTATGGCAGACGAACTTGGTCTGACTATATTTGTCTCTTTTTACATCGAATGGAGATAACTTGATACAGACAGAGATAGGTACTTGACATGAATAGCACGAGCTGTTAAATTATTTTACAACCTAACTTCCCTTTTGAGCACAAATCATTGTCATTTGTAATGTCAATGTCAATGGCACAAATAGAATTGCCCCTTTTTCTTTCTTCATAGCTGAAAATCAGACCAAGCTTTTTTGATATTTTTATATTATTTTTAATTTTCTAATATTTTTACCAGGACCGCTTTCTTTTTGTAGCAGGTAAGTAAATCGTAATTTGAACATTTCTTTAGTTATTTTTATTCGTTATTTATTACATTAGTTTACCTACTTGTTGCAAAAATAATTATGTTCCAAACATATTTTTACTTTAAGGAGTTTTTGTTTTCACTTAATAACTTTTATTAATGTAGATCATTTATAGTATATTTATTAATTGTAGGTAACACAAATACCTACAAAATATATTTTTTTGCTATTCAATTATTTAGACTATTAGAAAATTTTAAGTCTGTCGAGTGTTGTAGTAATTCATTAATTTTTTTGTTTTATATTCTTTTAGATTAGCTATTTCAAGAAGTACCTATACGTGAATCTTTGATGATTATGCATGTTGCATGAATAAATGTTTAGTATACGGGAGCCACTACAACTGGTACTGTAGGTTAATCAGGGAAAGTAAGTACATTTTGGGAATATTAAAAAAAAAAGATCTTGTTAACTCTGTGTTATTGTTATGATGTTGGGGAGTAGTGTAAGTTTTAATGTGGGTATTTATCCCTATATTACGTGAGACTAAAAGGTGGAGCAGTGGATTTTTGGAAAATGTTTTTTATTTAATTTGTAAATAATTTATTGAGTAGTATTGAGTTCCAGTAAGTGTGGGTATTTTTCTTTAAAAGGGGTAATTTGTTCTACAGAATGAGGACAGTTGATTATCCAACGAGTTATTTAACATAGTCTCTGAATACAACAAAACTCTAACATGAGTCACAGATCTTGTTTTTTTTCTAACGAGGTACTGATCTTACCAATATTTTCATTGTAGTTGTCAATAAAATTAATTATAAGCTGATTTCTGAAGTTTTATTTCTAATTGTACAACTTTAATAAATAACATTTTAAAATGATATTTACAGCTTAAAAATCTAATCAGAAAATCCTAATATTTAATTTTTACTCTACTTGAAAAATCAAATAAAGAGGATTATTGTAAATAATTTGATTACCTTAAATATCATTTTAAGGTTTTGTGTCCAAAATTTTTTAAAATTGCCATATTTAAAAGTCCCGCCTATAGTCGAAAGGTTGTCCAGATGTTAAAAATTTTTGCACATATAATTTTAAAATGATATTTATAGCCAACAAACTATTCACAATCCTCATTTAATTTTTCAAGTATAGTAAAAACTAAATATTAGGATCCTGATGGTTTTTTAAGCTGTAGCTATTATTTTAAAATTTTGTAGGCCAAAATTTTTAAAATGGTCATATTTGAAAGCCCCGCCTATAGTCCAAAGGTTCCCTCCAGACCCGATGGTGGCGCTGTTTTGACGTTTCTTATGTCAAATTTTGCTTCGACCAATTAAAACGTTTGTTTGCCTTCTTTCTATGTTTGTCTTCGTTGTGCATGTTGACGTATCCGGAAACCCCGTTTTATTATCGTCTATAAAAACCCGTTTAGCTGCAGGGCTTTTGCATACTTTATTTATTGTTTTAATAATTATTAGTTGTTTCGCAGTGTGCTTTACATTGAAAATTTTGTGTGTATATGTTTTGGAGATTTAAAAAATGTATATATTAAAATTTTCATAGCAAAGCCGGTCATTAGTCTGAAGATAAATCCAGAATAAAAATTTAGGAAACCTACTCCGAATTTAAATACAGGGTCGCTTTTATGTGCGGAAATGGTCGATTATTTCTTAAAGTAAGATAGCTAGAGAAAATGTTTAATATAAAAGTTTAGAGCTTTTAAAAATCTATTATACTGAAAAAAAAAATAAGGATTAAGAATCAGTCAAAAAGTCATGGAAGAAAAAAGTTAATTGTTTTTAAATAGAACACCCTGTATATTATTATACCGGATGGTGCATTGTGGTTGGAAACATAGGAAATCCCATGCAGGTTTTAGACTGTCCAAATATTTCCTTCTCTGTTGACTTTACAGCGGGGTTGTAGGAAGACTTTTTTTCTGTCTCTGTGTCGTGAGTGTACGTAAATATAACAGTTCTTAATTCTTTTTTCTATTCTGGCAGATATAGTTTAAAAGTCAATAGAATAATTTTTTGCAGAAAACAAATAATTTGCATGCGGTCGTAATTCAAGCATAAAATGAAGTATTGCGTGTGCTATAAAAAATCCCGTTAAGTGTTTTATTTAATAGCTATTAAAGATTTTATATACATTTTTTTTTTATTTTGACTTAAATTGTTACTTGTTAACCCATAATAAATGTAGCATTTATTTTTATAAGCGCGAACATGGTTTTATTCTAATTATAATATGCAAAATACGGGTTTGCGCTCCTAAAGAAGAACGCAAAAGTAGTGTTCTTCATAGTTTTACTTTACTGCTCTCAAAAAGATAAAATAATTGCTGACCTAACGTTAGGTCATGACAATAATTAAGTTGACTGGTGTTGGTAGTACTTAATTAACCGGTACAAAAAGTTTCTTCTTAAAACTAACTAACTTAAATTTAGCTATATCTATTCCCTCATTGAAATTGTAGAGAATAACATCGAGTACTTAGTCCATAAAGAAGAACTTCAAAATATGCTACTATAGAGTACTCAGGCCAGTGGCGGCTCGGGACCTGTTAGAGAGACAATGCTGCGGAGCAGCAAAAAAAAAATTAAAAACATAAAAACTGCGCTTTTATATATTGTGTTATCTACCTAATAAAACAAATTTAAAAAGTATTCAACAAATTTTGCGATATCTTTACGGTGTAGGTACTACATTAAACACAAATACTTACTGACAAATTGCAATTACGTTAAGCTACTGTTGGATCAAGTCATTAAGAAAATGACACCAGAGAACTGGCGAAAAGCAGTCCATCATGTCATTAAAGAAGAGGAGAAAATGTGGGATCTTGACCACCTGATCGATCGGACCGTCGACCCGTTAATTATAACGTCAAGAGGAGATGGCAGTTCTTCAGATGACGAAAAATATTATGATTTTTTATAATTTAATTCCTATATAATATATTTTTTTATTTTGTATTTATTTGTTTCTGAATGGATAACAATAGGCAACACCCATAAATTGACCCAAACCCGGGTGGTACTACCTGCACTTGATGATGAAATGAAATGAAATCAATGCCAAATTATGAAAGTGGCTTAAATACTCGTTGGGTCACTCTATAGTTCTTTTGCATACCTAATGAGCTTGTATTACTTTACACCTTTCTGAAAAAGACTATAGCAATTTTAAAAAAATCGAAATTTAGGTCTTGAATTTTAGTAAAAAACATCCAGTAGAACATCGTACTTAATGAGCTTTTTCGGACTCGCTTCTTTTTTATAAACATTATGAACCAGACTTGTGAAATTAATTTATATGTTAAGTATAAGTATACTAAACTGCTGGACAATTGCTTTCGAGCAAGAAAAATTTCGCCTAAATTTAACAGTTCATATTTTCTGAACCAGATATGATATCGACCTACGGTTTTGAACAGTTTATAAATTCATCCCTTAAGAAACAATGTCCAATGTTGGATTTTCTTTAACTGTCAGAAAATTTTATATACAGAGTGTTAAAGAAGACGATGATTTTTGCTCCAATTTTAATGGCGTGTAACTTTCACAATAATATTTTTAAATTTTATCACTCTACGTCGATTGAATCACTGGTTCATAGCAAAGAAAGTAATTTGTCAAATTTTTGATATCTGCTATTATTTAAGAAATACCGATTTTTTTTTGGAAAACCTTCAGATGCATAAAAAGAAGTACGTTTCTTTATTGCTTGGTATAAAGTAACCTTTATTTTTATGGAAATATATGGACTACGGGTTGAAAATTTAAAAGGAAGAAAAAACAGTAATTTAACTGCGTAAAAGATGTAAAATATAAAAGCTATAATTTTGAGACTTTATAAGATGCACTTGAGATGCGGATATTTTAAAATTTAAGATAAGGGTTTTAAAGAGTTTATTTTATACTGGTATTATGTTACAAGCCCGGAAAGTGAATACGTTAGAGCGGTTGAGGCACGACCATTCGTATCGACCGGTCGTATTGAGCTTAGTCAAAATACTCGTGTGCTTTAAAAAGTTTTCCTTTTAAAGAAAATATGTCAAAAGCTACCTTTAACCTCTTCAGTTTTTACCCTTAAATTTTAATATCTATATAAGCACAACGAGCATCTACATAAAATTACGTGATATTAATAAAAAAATTACTTTTCACAATCGTGAAAGAAAAGTGGAAAGAAAAATGTTAATATTTACACATCTAAAGAAACAATATTATTGTTAGGTAATTTTTTTAAGGTCTGTATGAAATAATAAGGAAAAGAGGCTTCCAAATAAGTTTATAAAAATATTTTATCTTCACATCACTAAACATTGTTCATTAAATAATGTTAAATAGTTTTTGTTTTGCCACCACTACGATTAGAAATAAATTATTGAAAGTTCGCACCCACTGTAACCAATCAAAATATTTCATTTTGAATCATTACCATGGCAACAAATAAAATTTCCGGAAATATCGAACCTCTTTGAACTTCCGACGGCCAAATTATTTTGGAAATTCCACTCGAATTACCAAAAAATTAATAAGTATTAAATCCACTGCGATGACGTAATCCGGTAATTTTGACGTTTTACATTGTCAATATGTCACCTGTAAGCAAGTGTATCTATATGATCACAATTGCCACACTCTTAAAAATGACTTGGTATTTGGTACTAATTTTTATTTGTTCTCGTGTTTACGTTACCAAAAATAACTATTTTTAGTTAGGAAAACAAAAAAGATTTTTTTCTTGGTTATGTTTACCAAAAAATGATGCCTTCAGAACAAAGAAATTATCTTGTTTTCATATTAGTTGGCAGAAATAAAATATTTTGTTTAGCTGAATTTTACTCTGTATATATTTTATTTAAATGTTAGATCAAGGTTCCCACAAACTGGTATTTATCAATTGCTTGCTGCTTGTTGTAACAACACATTATGAATTTGTTGTCCTTATCATTTTGTTAATTTTGATTAAGATACATTCTTAGTTACCAGAACTAACTTTCCTTTTCAAGTAATATTATTCTTCATATTTATGACTAACGGCATCAACAGAGACTTGACGTCCTTGCCCGGTGGGTGACATGTGACATCATTCTAGCCAGGACTGTCAGGAGGTTATGTTTATGTTATAGGGTGCTTTTGCGGTTCCGTGTCCATTTTTTCGTGTTTTTAAGGCAATAATTGACCATTTTCATGGCCGTGCCCGTGTGGAAAATGGATGTGACAATACTTGGTGTAATTTATTTGTGTTTATTGTCTTTCTTGTGTACGTTCTTATTGGCAGAAGGAAGTTAAATCATAAGTAAGTAAACATTTTTTTTTATCATTGTAGTTTTACATTAGAAAGTTTAAATGAGCTTTTCATAAAGCATGGCAAGGTGACCCGATGAGAAATGACTTTTGTTTTGTTTTTGTTCTATGTTTCATTTCTATAAAAGAACGTCATATTGATGACTTTTTAATCTGATCAAGTACAACAAATTTCATATAGCTGTATATTTTAAATAGAAAGTCCAGGGAATATTTTTTGTTTTTTAATAATCGCAGTTGCAGATAAGAAAATTTAAATAAGGACAATTCAGTTCTATAAGCAATTGAACAACCCAAAGGGTTGAGTAAAATAATTTAAAAATCTAGTGTTTCTGTTTTGTATTGCATAAGTATGTATTATAAAGAACATGAGAGAACAAGGACATATAATATCCCTGATAATTTATTCCAATTAGTTTACGCATACCTAATAGAGTAGTAATACCAAGGCATTTTTTTATTTAAATGGGGATCTAGGAAGGACTATTTTTCGTTACTAAGTATAAATTACATATGACATTTTTTTTAGAAATGAAACAGACTTTTTTTAAAGTTATTTCTATCAAATCAATTTGCTAATTTTGACATGCGTTATAAGCAGTTCATTCAAACTTTCTAATGTGCAACTGCAATGACAAAAATATAAAAATTTTACTTATTTATGATTCAACTTCTTTCTTAAAATTAGAAAGTACAGAAAAAAGATAATAAACACAATGTTGTGACTACATACGTAATTGTAACTCTATGAAAATTTCAAGTTTGGCCCAAATAAATGATGGCTTTGGCAATATTTGTAGATTGCATCATTAACAAAAAGAATATTGCCTTGAAAAAAATGTTTAATTTTCCATATTTACACATTAGTTGTGACAACTAATTTTAAAAGCGGGAGTACCATATGAATTTAGTGATCCATATATAAAATTTCGTTGTGACAACTAAAATTTGTAGGTTGGGTTGGTTAATGTTATTAATTCTTTCAACAGTTCAATAACGACAATTTTTTTTCGGTTGTACAAACTAATTTTTGGGTTGAGTCCGATTTCACGAAAATAAATAGTTGTCAGAACCAAATTTTAGTAATCCATATCATGTTATTTTTAAGAGTGCATGGATTCCAGGACCGAGTTCAACGACTTCTGTTATGGAGAAGAAAAATACATGTGTATAATATATTACTTACAACAATAATTGTACGATTTATTACATTAAATAATTATTACTAAATTTATTTTTTGTATTCGTGAAATTTCTTACCGAATGCCAATTTTGGTAAAAAATTAACCAGAAAATTTTTACTCCTGCATGTTTTCAATGAAAATTATAGAAAACACGCAATCGTAAAAATTATTGGTAAAATGAAAATTTTCACTTTAAATGTCAAAATAATGACATGGAATGACAGAATTAAATTATTTGTCAATGCAAAAAGGCATATTTACAACAAATAAGTAATTTTATTCTTATTCATGGATCACCATGTTAGTTGAAATGTTGTGTTTACTAGTCTTTTGACCCCTGTTAAGTTACCCTGTAGATAACTATACATTGGTGACATTTAGCCCCCCCCCCCCCCCCCCCGCGCTAATCGATTTTTCAGGCGCTAAAATCTCCGTGCTGGCTGATACCTGAAACCGAATTCTCGATTCGCTGGAAATAATTATATTTGCCGCTGAATATGAAACAGGTTTTTACAAAAATGTTTGTGTGAATTCCGAGAAAATCACCTTTGAAATAGCATTTAGAGGGATTTTGTTGGTTTGCAAAATGTCACTATTAATAACTCATTCTCAAAAAAAAATTCCCGTTATTCAAAGTACCGATATTATTAGCCTAATTATATTTTAAAACAATGCAATTATGATTTTAAACTGCTCTAATATTCAAACTACATTTAATTAATCAATTCCTATTGCTTGTATCCCCTATGTATTTAAAGCCTATGTTACATTAGGTAAAAAAGCAAAACTAACTGAAGGCATGCACTTTGATGACTTTTTAATTAGCTGAAGCAATTCTTGTCATTTAAAACGACCATTTACCTGCACTAGCAACTTGCACCTAATGTAAATAGGCCTTAACATTGTTAAAGCGGGCTCGAAAGTGACGTCACAATGTGGGAGAGCGATATAGAATTATTTGTGTTAGTGTATCGTGGCTAAACCACTAAAATGTAGCATTTTAGCGACGAAAAACAAGGCAAAGGTATTTGCAGCACTATGCTGGCCGTCATTTTGTACACGATTATATTAATATATATGCGAGTGCCAGTATACATATTACAATTCTTTATACTAACAAACATTCACAGGTGGGTTTACAATCGTAAGATTTCTATTATCCGAATTTCTAACATTCTAACAGTGGTAAATAGTGAAGTAGGCACAGTTGACAGAAACAACGAAACTGCAGCTGGATAATCCCTCAGGATTAGCACCTGCTCGCGGTGTCGTTGTCGGGCTGATTAAATGCAACGATGCAGTGCGGTGGAATTGTAGTTATGCTCTCGCGTGAATTATACCAATTTGTACTGTCAATTCTAGGGGGATTACTTCATATGATATTTTTTAGTCGAAGAAGTCAATTTAGTTATAAAGATATATAAAACTTTTCAGTAATACAGCCTTTCCCTTAAAGTATATCTAAAATTAATATACATTAATGTATTTGTTCAACAGTAATATGTTTAGTAGTATTAATAATAATAATAATAATAAAAATAATAATAATAATAATAATAATAATAATAATAATAATAATAATAATAATAATAATAATAATAATAATAATAATAATAATAATAATAATAATAATAATAATAATAATAATAATAATAATAATAATAATAATAATAATAATAATAATGATAAAAAACTAGGTACTTAAATTTGACGCTAGAGATTAATTATACATATTATTATGTAAGTTAGCAAAAAAAATAGACATCATTCCGGTCAAAATATCGGTGGAGGGAGCTATGATGAAAAATTTCAAACCCCACTTGACCTTTCAGGTTATTTATACCAACAAATTCAGGAAAGCGTCATTCTCTAAACTTGTTATACCGGGTGGTGCATATTGTGGTTAGAAACATAGGAAAGCCAATGCAAGTTTTAGACTTTCCAAAAATTTGCTCCCATGTTGTATTTAGAGTGGGATTGTGGGGAGACTTTTTAGGGTCTCTGTGTGGTGAGTGTACATGCGGAGTTTAAACAATTTAGGAGAACCCGATCTTAACTTATTTTAATAGGATTGCGGTTCGTTTTTCATTGGAATTCAACAGGTGATGCTGCGGACACCAGCGTTGACTAGACTTATCAATAGGTAATTTGTCATTTGTTTCGAGTATCATAAGTTACACAACAGAACTTTCGGAATTACCTGATCTTATATATTATATTAAACAATATTAGAAATAAGAAATACAGGATAATATTTACTGTAAGCCCCACTCCGTGTGACGCCGCTGGGAGAAATATTTAAGATCAGTGTAATTTACAACGGTTTCCATGCTATTACAAAAAAAAACCTTCCCCTCGACCCTCTTTAAGGCGCTCTAGCCCCCTAAAGAAACGTTTCTGGGGGTACGTTTATGGAATATTTTTGTCATATTTTTGGATGTACTTTACGCCCTAGAAATATTTCACGCTAATTTCAAAAATTAATACAAATAAAAATATAGCCGATGTGCTTAGAATGAGCTTTTTTCGATTAAGTTATACGGTATAATTATATACCTTAAGTATAATATGACTCCCTTGTAAAATTTGCCACGAGCCGCCACTGATAATATACATGTATTTATTAGGATCTTGATATCCAATATCTTTAAAAAAATTGCGAAAATATTTTTCATTAATATTATTTTATAACAATCATCATATTAGTGTCAAGTTCCTCGTATTTGCTAGTAAAATTCGTTTTTTCTATTTACAAAAATAAATAGTACATTCCAGTGGCGTATATAAGGGGGGGGGGGGGCAGGCCCTCCTCCCCCGAAACATAAAGGTTTAAGCATATATTCAAAAATACTCAGCCGCTTTAAGACAAAGCCTAAGTTCACCGTTGATCCCACCCCGATTGATTTATTGTCTCTGTCTGTAGTCTGGACTCTCTACTCTGGTATTTTGTCGGTCAGTTAATAATAAATGTAGTAATTGTAGTCAAAACATTTTTTTTATTTAGGCCCCCCCCCCAGATTGTATGTCGAGGCGCAAGCGGAGACTGACAATACGGAGTCCGGGAATGTGGCTTTTTCTACAAGGTAAATATATTATTTTTCCGTTCATCAAAAATTATTAAAAGGACATAACCTATTACAATCAACTTGTTAAAATTTTGAAATAAATATTATTAACCTTGTTTACAAATAAAAGATGTCATCAAATATTTGTATTGTAACTATGCAAACACAGTAATATTGAATTGTCGAGCTTAACACATTTTAGTTTACAAGTAGCCGCACAGAAATAATATTTCCTTACAGTACAATAATAAACATTTCCTAACAGTTATTTGCCGTTGCCTAGCAACGACTAAGTGTAGGGAAATATTGACTTTTTCTTTCAGAAAATTTGTCAAAAATGTCAATATTTCCGATCGATATTCGGAAAAAAATATTGTTTAAAAATATAAACCTGACACTGACATTAACTTTATTTCACAGAAGAATCGGTAATATTCCAATATATTAAACAACATACTTCAATGTTTTAGTTATTAGTCTAGCCTATTGGTGGCGCTTCTTTTTATATTCTCCTATTAAAGTTACACCACTCCATAGATAGATACTTTATGATCTTAAACCAAAATATTTTTATTTGATTTAAAGACCGAAACAGATCCGTTCCGCATGAAAACAAGCACGTTTAATTAAGGTAAAAGTGCCGCCATTCCCGCACGCGATGTTCAACTAAATGCCGTGTCATAAATAATATAGTTCAGATTTCTTGCACCGAATTACTAATGTGGGTATGCCGACGTCGCGTGACCGCTTCAATCATCCGCGCCGGTGATTTTTTATTAATCATTGTTTGGATTGGATCGGATTTCCAAACTGAAAACTGTGATTATTAAATAGTTATTTTACTTTCTACTGTTCAGTAAATCCTTGTCAACATTATTCATTTTCAGGTTTAGGAAATAGTCCGTTTTCGCAGTCGTAAATTATATTAAGGTAGGAATATCAGTTTGTTGGTTCCACAAATTCTTAGTGATTATAAAAATAGGGTAGGAGTCTCAACATTAAAGTTGGAAATGGGCATGTTTTGACCTATACTCTAGGTCCAAAATCACCATCAGTTACGGGGTAATCGTTGTACGAAGTCAGAGGAAAAAAAATCCATGAAAATATGTATTCTGCTCTAATAGAATTTTAAAGGTACACTGAAGTTGTTTCCACTAACATTGTACAACTCGCTGCACTCGATACAAAAGCAATGAATCAATGACAATATGTTTGATCTTGAATCAAGCTTCGATAAAAAGAACATAAATGAAGTAAAGAATACTTATAGTACGTTAGAAGAGTTTTGGATTTGCGCTGACTATATAATTGTTTTACATCACAACGTTTCAACTGGTAAGTATATCCAACACTTAACATTCCGTATGTTAAAGGAGTATCTGAGAGGATTAGAAGGCTAGGACAACGATACAATATCAATACGGTATACAGGCTCGAATGATACTTTAGGAAGTCATCTGACGAAAACGAAACCAACAAGTCAAAAAGAAAGGAAAAATTGTCTCTATCAGATCCCCTGCGAATCTGGCCGATCTTACATTGGTGAGACCCTAAGGCCACTCGAAACTAGGAACAAGGAACACAGAAACAATACGCTTAAAGGAGAAACCGAAAAATCAGGTGCAGCTGATCATGCCTGGACACACGATCATCACATTAAGTGGACAGAAGCTCAAATCCTGCATAAAGAACCACACTGAAGGAAGAGGAAGTTAAAGAAAGCTGCTACCATACGCCAGAACCCAGATAGTTTTAGTAAGCCCTCATTAGATATAAGAAATATCTGAAAACCTTTGTTAAGTAGATGTAAAGTTAAAATACCGCACACGAACTGAACGCATGACTGCACCTACCTTAGCTATGCTACAGTGCATCTAGCTAGTATAAATAGATTCAAAGGAAAACAAAGACAACAAAGTCAAAGTTCTTTTCCTTTGAATCTATATCCGGTCTCTTTGAGAATTATGGACGATTTCTTCGATAGTATAAATAGAGCTGTAGTTACTTTACTTATTTAGTATTCACCTGAAGACGACTGGAGATACTTACCAGTTGTGAACGTTGTGATGTAAAAATAAAGACAATGAAAGTCCAAAACTCTTCTATCATTCAAGAAACTTCATTGTCTCCAACCTTCAAACTTATAGTACGTTATCTTAAGAATATTGAAAGGGTGTTTTATGAAAGTTCTAATATGACATTAGGTACTGCCTCTGGGGAGTCAAGTCATGATACAAAGATTAAAATATATGACATTCAGAGGATGTGACTTCATGTGGTGACCAAGTAACCCCAGAAACAGATAGTAATTTTCATTATGTGTCCACAAAGTTATAAATAGAAATCTGAGTAACCACATTACGTCACAGCCTCTGAATATTACATCTTAACTTTTTTGTATCATAACTACAAGTACTACTCAACGGTCTCATGTTGGGTGAACCAAGATTTTTTACAATAATTAACTAACCAGCACTTTTGACTGTGACATAACTGACTATAACAGACATTATGTACTTACAATCAAAGGTGCCTGATTGGTTAAAATTTAGGTAACCGGGCCAGTATGACTGTGAGAAAATTATTTCGAAAAATGTCGTATATGTTATCGTCAAAGATGCTGATTATTTAATTATTATTAAAAATCTTTCTACAACTCGACATTAATCTAATTAATAAAATCGTATTATATATATATTTAATTAAATTATTTTTTCATTATATTTTTTTAACCGCAAAAACCCCTCTTTTCTCAATGTTTATTACAATCCTTAACCTTTAACTAAACAATGTTATCCTGTAACAAGGTGATTTCCACCATATAGTTTCCCCAATGCAAAAAGTAAGCACAAAGAGATAAGTTTATAATCATTTTTTGTTCCTGTCAAATCTCCTATGTAAATATGTTATGTCATAGTCGAATTTAGACTCATTTAATTATTATTCTATATTGACATTTTTAACTTTCATATGGCTGGTTAATCTAATTGCCAAAATGGTCGTTATTTTTTCAGTATTAGAACTATGTTTTGACACTAATTTTTAGGTTATACCGTATGCCCGATTGTACAATTACGACTTAAGCCTAATTCAGTATTAAACCAAGGTCAAACTTCATTTTGACAAGACCTTTACATTTCTGTTGGTTGTCAAAATGCAGTTTGAGCTGGGTTCAACGTTGAGTTACAAGTTTTTCTTTCAAAAGGAGTTCCCTTCCTCCCCTCAGTTTATTTTAAGAGTTAGATTAAAATATATTAAAGCAAAGTTATACCGTATATTCCAAAGAATAAAACACTTAATTTTTGATATTTTATTTGGCATCTTATCGATAAAAATCCTATAATATTGTTAGTTGTATAGCGGTAAATTTAGGAACATTAAAATAATTTCAAGCGATAAATGGTTTCTGAGATATGACCGGACTCCATTCTTTTTGGCCACCCGGACAACCGGATCTTAAAATCACAATTTTATCAGAAAAAGTGTAGATTGAAGGGCAACAAACTGTAAATGTAACCATGACGTTTCATTAAACACAAATACTTAAATTCAAATATGCTGTATTTAATACTTTCTGTTTTTTAACTTTTTAATAGATGATGGAAAATAAGTAAATATTTTTTAAAAGTTATAAACTATAAATTTCTTTATAATACCTAAAGAAGGAATAGGTAAACATAAATTAAAGTTGTGTCTTTTATTAGAAGTACGTAGGCAAATTAATATTGTTTTAATGTAACAAACAAATCATTATTAATTTGAAAATTGAAATTGGGGTTAAAATGTCTTGCTAACTGGACATCGAACGTGTCACATTGCCAAGCCAGATCACTGACCATCTATAGGCGCAAACCCTTTGCGGGCCGCGGCCTCAGGATGGTCGCGCGTCTCTGATGAGTCCCAGTAGAACGAAACAACGAAATAATTGAGATGGTAACGAAAGAAGACAGGGCATACCGCTGTTAGCAGTGAGTCTAGGTTTGACCAATAAGCTGACATTCCCCACTGACAAGGTGAGGGGACAGCGGGTAAAAGACGAAGGGGTGCACAGCGTGCAAACCTCGGACGCTCAACGCCGTGGAGGTCTACCAATAAACAATTTGGTTTACCGATAGGTACGTCCATCGGGTTTTGAGGTAACCATGGCAAGCCTGTCATTTAATTTGATGTTATCATTCCTTACCTCACTTAAAATAAAATGTGGTTGTTGGTTGGTCCTCAATCAAATGAAAAAATCATTAGCACAAACCAATGAAAATATATCTGCAAAGATCGAATCTTGAATAAATAACCTTTTACATAAAACGATATACAATTCATTTAATAAAATAAGTATTAGGTAAATGCAATATCCCTCTCGTACAACAATTTTACCAAATATCAACTACTATTTCAAATTAATCAAAAGCCCTTGTCCCAGACAATCCAAAATAGTCGCTGATTTCATGAAAATTAGTTTGGTTAGCTCCCAATTCTCATAAACGTATAATTTCATTGATTTACCGAGTTGGCTAACTTCGGGCATTTGCATTTGTATAGATAGCGGCGGTTTCACAATGCCGCAAGTTGAATGAGTTGAGTTGTCGTCGTGTTATATATTATTAATTACTAAAATGGGGTTGTACGGAATCAATATAAATGTCGATTTCGCTAGGAAGTTATTAGTTGGCTAAAAGTAATTAGGGGAGAGGGTAGACCCATTCCTAATGAGTCTGCTGCCTCTGTGCATAGATGTTTATTGCCCCTTCTCGTTTATTTTTTTTATGATTGTATTTTTAAGAATATAACCCAATTAATTATTGGGTTTCATTACAAACAAATTTAAGAACATATTCCTAACTCTTAAATATCCAATTTATAGCTTTGCTGATGACAGCACACTTGTCTCATCTTTTACCTTGACTCCCCAAACGTCCGCTGCCGACGCACATCTTCGCAGGCAGCATGAAGTATTGCGCCTCAACAATGACCTGGAAGAAATTTTGGCTTCGGGTGACAGTAACCAAGTCGAATTTAATGCTAAGAAAACCCAGGCAGCAGTCTTCTCCAAAAAGGTTAACATTGCAGAACCGGATATAGTCATGGCAGGACACGCAATGTCCCTGGCACCGTCTATTAATTTGCTGGGGGTCAATCTGGGAGGTAATATGTCTTGGCATGATCACGTTGCCGCAATTGGCAAGACAGCTGCACAGAAACTTGGTGTACTTTTCCGCACCAAAAGGTTGTACACACCTCATCAACTTTTGACACTCTACAAAGCCCAGATTCAACCATCATTAGAATATTGCTCTCATGTCTATAGCTCTGCACCCAAGCACACCCTTCGGCTACTGGATTCCATTCAAAGGAGAGCCGTTCGTCTGATCGGCGACCCCGAGCTGACCAAGACCCTAGATAGCCTGGAGCATCGAAGACAGGTTGGTGATTTGGCTCTCTTTTACAGATATTTCCATGACAGGTGTTCGACTGACATTGCCCACTTGATTCCACCTAGAGCAATGCAAAACAGAAATACACGGCGAACCACTGCCGCTCATCCATATGTTGTTCAGCTTAGTACTCCTCGAACTTCATTGTTCAAGAATTCTTTCATCTGGAGAACGTCATCTTTGTGGAATGATCTTCCTGAGGTCGTGTTTTCTAATGAATACAATCTTCAACGTTTCAAGACCAACGTTAATCGCTTTTTTCGCACTCGCACCGCTCCCAGAGCGCCTTAAAGGATTTTTCCTACAGTGCAGGTGTTTTATCATAAAAAAAAAATACAAATAAATCCAATGCTAGGACAACTTTTCGTGCTTTTAGGTTAGCAAATTATTTATGTATAATGGTTAACTGGGCAAGTAAGTGCTGTACATCACACACGTATTGAAAATAGTACAGGGTGGCGCACAAGAAAATAAACCTGGGTGGAAAGTTTTCGGTGCGCCACCCTGTATATTAAACTACACGTTTTATAAGGCATCATTTTATAGCACGCATCCATATTAGAAAACGAGCCGCTAGCGGTGAGTTCTATAAAGGGACAAGTGCTCTAATTGCTTTATTAAACATGTAATTTATATTATTTTTTTAAATTTTGTATTTAACATACAGGATTGCTCAGAAGTCCGGAATAAAATTATAATAGCCTTAACCTGTAACTTTTGGGGAAAACGCTCGGACACGTCAACTTAGTTTTATATATGCTCACATTTTGACGTTATTCGTTTTTTTTTATATAGACATTTGTCAAAGATATGACGAGATCGATCATTTTTTTAAATGGAAACTTACGGCTTGTGATACATAATTTGACAGGTAATATCTCGTACAGTATGCTTATAAATTTTGGCGCAATTCTGTCAAGCTATTTTAAAATGGCGACTGTTAAAATTTTTAAAAAATCGCTATTTAAATAAGCGGAAATGATAAATCATTGATCACAAAATGTCAGAATATGAAACAATGAAGATTTCTTACCTTAAAAAGTAAAAAAACATTAATGATTTATCATTTCCGCTTATTTAAATAGAGATTTTTTAAAAACTTTTACCAGTCGCCATTTTAAAATAGCTTACTTAGCATACTGTACGAGATATTATTAGTTTTCAAATGATGTATCACAAGCTGTATGTTTTCCTTTAAAAAAATTATCGATGTCGTCATATCTTTGACAAATGTGAGCATATAGAAAACTAAGTTGACGTGTACGAGCATTTTCCCCAAAAGTTACAGGTTAAGGCTATATTAATTTTATTCCGGACTTCTGGGCAACCCTGTATATACATATAGAAAATAAGCCTTTCAAATTTTTGAAAATGTTTATATCTAAATTTTATGTTGATAAATTATATATAAAACATTATTTACCATAGTGGTCTTGATAATAAATAAATGTATTATTCGTGTCTGTCATATTGTCCCGAAATGTATTTTCTAATTTTTCTTTAATATAATTAAAAAATGTAGATCAAGATAATTTAAGTTTAACTCCTCCTGGAAGAAATGTGGCAAATAAGCCATTAATTCAACTTTTACCAAAGCAATCCCGAAAGGTAAATATTAGATGTTCACAACCTGGTGTAATAGAAAGGGCATCTGTAAAATTACTAAAAATCTTATTAAGATACCTATAAAAACTCTTTTTTAACTAGTCCCTAATAAAAGTGGGATGTGGGATATTGAATTCTCAAATAAATATTAATCACAAGCAAAACATTTTAAATACTCAAACGATGCCCGAGTTTAATGTTACGCTACCCACCTCACCAAAATCACAATTATTGTTTCTAACAACTGCACCATTAATAAAATATAACTAAAATAACATTCTTGGTAGTTTTATTTATTACCTTCAAATTAATACTAATTTTATAGATTTCTGTCAATAAAAGCTGACCTCCGAATACAAATTTAACAGAAGAGGGTTGTCGTACTTTAATGAATAATGAAAATAGTAAACTAAACGTATATCATAATAAAACATGTTGTTGTATGTAATAGAATATTTCTTAATTTGAGAATTGTATTATAGCTCGTCGCCTGAGAACCAGGTTATTCTATGTCCTTTTTTTTTTAAATTGAGATTTTATCATCAAAGTATTCTATATCCGAAGCTCTATCGACCAAGCTATTCCATGTCACTCTGTGCCAATCGGTTCACTACTTACAAAGATTCGAACTTATACTATGTCCGTATAAAGTTTTTCATATTCGGGACCATTTTAGTCTATGTCCTCGCCAACCAATAGGATTTAGTCAACATTTTTAGTATATTTTTGCATTACTAACTTTTTATAAACCCTTAAACCTAACTAAATTACACTTTTAGAAAAAAAAATTCAGATGTAGGTACCCAATAAAAGCTGGTGAATTTTAAAATTTCTCTACTGTAAAATTTTAAAAAATGGACATAGAATAACCTGGTTCTCGGGCGACGAGCTATTAATATAACGAGATTATTATGCGATTTATAATAGTCGAGGACATTACTAGGTGACGAGGCAACAGCCGAGATCATTGACAACGGCGATGCGAAAATAAAAACAAAGTTTTATGTCATTTTATTTTGGCATTTCAAAAAGTTATCATTAAAATCATGCAATATTTTGATATTTCTGACGATATATTAGCTGCAGCCAACATTATAAGGTTGAACTTGCTTCCAAACAAATTAAAAATCCATTATGAAAAAGAATATCGGCAGTTTTGTGAGTGGCGAAACAAAGTACATGTTCAAGGTGCAGAAGAAACGTATTGCTGGCGTATTTCGCAAAACTCTCTGAGGAATACTCTGTTTCATCCTTATGGCCGAAATATTCCATGTTACGAGCGACTTTAGAACTGAAGGAAAGAGTGGAAATCGACAAATACGGCGCCTTAATACGTTTCATCAAGAAGAAAAATGTTGGATATAGAGCAAAAAAATCAAAAGTATTTACAAGAGAACAAGTCAACGAAGTTGTGTGTTCTGCCTCAGACGAGAAGTTTTTAATGATAAAAGTGTCTTTTTTAATTGGAATTGGAAGAGCCTGTCGAACTAATGAATTAGCGAAGATGACCACGGAAGATGTTGACGTTTTAGAAGACAAGCTGATTGTTACTATTCCCGACTCAAAAACCCACAAGAAACGTATTTTCGCTGTGATATTTGAGTGCGAAGTCAATCCTGTGCTTTTATTTAAAAAGTACGCAATGTTAAGGCCAGACCATGTCACTCACCAAAGATTGTTTGTATCATATAGAAAAGGGAAATGTACGGTACAGCCCTGCGGCATTCACTTCTTCTCTAAAATACCTCAAAAAATAGCTAAGTATCTCTCACTTGAAAATCCTAATTTGTATACTGGTCACTGCGTTAGAAGATCTTCGGCAAATTTTCTTGTTAATGCTGGAGGAGATATATTAGACCTACAAGAACTTGGTGGATGGGAATCGGCGAAGGTTGCTAGAGGGTATTTAGAAGAAAGTGTGACCAAAAAGTTTCCATTGCTCGCAAAATTCAAATCGGCGATGTTTTCGGCAGTGGAGTAAGCACTGGGGAACCGCACGAAATCGAAAGGACTAGGATCTTCATTGATAAAAATTTTAAGCGAGGCTAGGCCTATAACTCCTCTTAATTATTGACAAAACATTAGCTTAAAACTAGTACATTATGTTCGTGTTGTGTGGGGGGTTTGAACCTGGGTCAGTTGTCGTGGTAGCCTGTATGGACCTGCCTGGTGTTGTGGTTGGTGGGAATGGCGGATTAGCGGGTTCTGGCTATGTTCTGCTGTGTTGAAGTAATTGTTGCTGGTGTTTGTGATGTAGTCTTGGATCGTTTCCATTTTAAGGTCTCTGTGTAATGTGGTATAACGTACGAACCATGGTGCGTTAGTTATTATTCGTAGCAATTTGTTTTGATATGTTTGTATTTTGCTTTTCCCCGTCATGATGGGGCGGCATACAGTAATGCTGGTCTTATGCATAGTTTGTAGATGGTAACTTTGTTGCGGGTATTGAGCTTGCTATTTCTATGTATTAGTGGATAGTACTGGTGTAGGAGCCTGTTTGCTTTGGTTAATGTTTGGGCCAGGTGTTCCTTCCAGATAAGCTTGGAGTCAAATTGTAAACCCAGATATTTGGCTTTTTTAGACCATATCAGTTGGGTGTTATTTAATATGATTTGCCTGGGTAGCGGTTTCCTAGATTTGGTGAATATAATGGCCTGTGTTTTTTGTGGGTTTAGGGTGATTTTCCATTTGGTCATCCATTTGGCTATTTCGTTTATGTGTCTTTGGAGTCTTACTGCAATGGTGTTCATATATATTGCTGTTGTAACCATGGCTGTATCGTCGGCGAACAGAAACATTTGGTTTTCGGGATCATGTGGAATGTCTGCCATGTAGATGTTGAACAGGTGGGGTGAGAGAGGGGAGCCTTGGGAGACTCCTGCTAGAATATATAATATATAATCGAAAGGAGTGCTTGCTTGGTCATTAATCAGTCTTCAGGGGGCATACCTAAGATCGTGGACGTTAAAGACATCAAATTTGAAAACTATCAAAATATTGTTTTATATGTTCATGAAAAATAGTTCTAATATTATTTGGTATCTAACGTATTATGCTTTCGTAACTAACGTATTAAATTATGGTAACTAATGTATTATGAGTAACTAAGGTGTTATGTAGGTTTTAGTACGTTTATGATGTTAATAATTATTAATAAATATATCATATAAAAATGACTAAATCTTTAATGATACTATAAAATACATTTCTAGTGTCTGTTTGAAGCGAGACAATAACGTTTCTTGAACGGCAGTAGAGTTTTGGACTTGCATTGTCTTTATTTGTTTTGAATCACAACGTTTCGACTGGAATATGGTATTTTATGGAATATTGTATTCATCTAAAGATGACTGGAAATACTTACCAGTCTAAACATTGTAGTTCAAAAGAAATAAAGACAATGCATGTAAGTCTAAAACTCTACTGCCGTTCAAAGTACATTGCTATTGCGAAATGCAAAGTTACCAGCTCCATGCGAAGTTTTCCATCAAAAACTGTGTTTTTAATGGAATTAATAATATATAAACAATAAACCTCATTTATAGATTTACGTAACTAAACAAACATACATGACTAGCATGTTGCAAAGCCCCATCTTTAATTTGCCTTTATGTGGGACGGACGACCTATCATTCCTCTGTGACGTATATAATTTTATTTTTTGTCAAATATTCAGCGACAAGCATTAAACGAATCCCTATTTGTCAACAGTTTTTTGGTGGAGAAAAAGATCAAAACAGGCCGTGCCAGAATAAACCATTTGATTAATATTTTATTATTTATTAGTTAAATTTAAGAGTAATCAACCCAGTCATAACTTGTTATATTATGGTACATTATATTAAGTTATGACCAGGTAAATTACTTATAACTCAACTTTGCTGTCAATCCCCTATTTATTATGAAATGACAATTTTTGACATATTCTTCGATTTAAACTGGACCTCGATTTAAATCATAGATGTTCTTTTTAAATCGAAGAAATGTTAAAAGTGGTTATTTTATAATGTGGGATTGACAACAAAGTTTGAGTTAAAAGTGATTAATTGAACTTAACTTTCTCACATGTTTACGATTTTAGAATTATTCTTCGGTTTAAACATAGGCTTAAAAGGACTTTATAAAATTGGGCTTTGAGAAGTGCGAGGATAATGTATGACAAAATAATAAATGAATTCAAAAATAAAACGCCGACAATATCGAGTTCTCTTTTTTCTGAAATGTATTCAAAGGTAGCAAAAATTAGAACGATACAAGGTTAGAAACCTTCCGGGGCGACAACGTCTTTCCATATTAAAAAGCCATTAGTTTTCCCGACAGCCTTTGTATCACAACAACCGTCACTGAGAAACAATTAACGGGTCCCGAGGGGTGATTCCCAAATTCATTTATCATATCCGGCGCTGACGGATGATATTTCGGCAAGTCTAATTTCTCAGGGTATAGGTAAATATAACCAAGACTTATTTATCCATTACCGTGTAAGTTTAGGAAAAAAATTAATTTGAATTTATTCCTAGATAAATATTGATACTTGAGAAGTCTAGACAGATTTACAATAAGATTAAAGTAAAAATGCCTTTATTTATTTTTTTAATAAAGTAAATAAGTAAACTTTATTTTCTAAAAATCGATCGGAAATATTGACATTTCTGAAAGAAAAAGTTAATATTTCCTTACACTTGGTCGTTGCTAGGCAACGGAAAATAACTCTTAGGAAATATTTATTATTGTACTATAAGGAAATACTATTTCTGTACGGGCTACTTGTAAACTAAAATGTGTTAAGGTTTACAATTCAATATTACTGTGTTTCCATAATTACAACAAAAATATTTATTGGCATCCTTTATTTGTAACCAAAGTTAATAATATTTATTTCAAAATATGATTGTAATAAGTTATGTCCTTTTAATAATTTTCGATTTACGGAAAAATAGTATGTATACCTTGTAGAAAAAGCGACATTCCCGGACTCTGTATTGTCAGTCTCGGCTTGCACTATTTTTAGTATGTAAGAAAGTTCTTACCTGTAAATGTGAAAATTATGTCACAGCCTTCTTTCATTATAGAATGAAGTTTTTGATTATTTAGCGGTGAATAAGAACAAACTTAAGGTTTAAACGAAAAAGGTAGTTGACTTTTAGATCAGAAAAGATGCCAGTATTGGCTATTCTGCCGTGAAATATTAAATACATGCAGAAAATATAAAAGATAAATAGGAACGTTAGACTAACGAAACACATTCGCTTTCTTTTTCCTGTGGAAAGAGTCATGTGTCTCTCAGTACTGGTGTAAATAAATGAAATAAGCCTAGATCTGTTAATTAGAGAACTTTAATGATTACATAGCTCATATAGTATGTAAATCAACGGGTATGTGCTGTTTAAAGTAGTTGCTACATTTTTTTAAATCTTAGCTATTAAGACGAATTTTTCCTTCAGGTGTACAAGATCCATATCTTCCAGTACTTTATTTAAAAGAGAGTCCGTACGCGTCTCTCGTTATTCTCACTAACCTGGCAATAGCCATATTTTGAGAATGGCCGTGCCCTCTAAGATATAGAACTTAAATGATTTATCTTATATTTCAATCACAATAAGCTGTTTTTTTAATATTTTTGTGTATTGAGGTAAACGTATTCTGTATATTATGTGACGGAACAGTCACATAGTGTTCAATGTACACTTTAAAGATATGGCAAGGTCGGAAGGGGCTACAACAGCTCAGAATATTGTGTTGGAGTGAACGCCCAGTTGCTTTCTCTATTGCCTGTTTAGGATAAAGCTTAAAATCAATTAACCACAAATTATTAACTTTTCTGGATGCAGGTAGTAGAAGAAGCTACACTGATTAGAATATCAAAGATTGTACGTCGTATGTTGACAAGTTGTGTAGGTAAATCTTACTAAGAGTAATTTTTTGAAATTCCTCTAAAAACTAGATCGCACTCATACAGTACGCAAATTCTATTTTCTGTAGACTTTATTAAAGATAACCATAAATATTATGTGTTAGTAGTTACTTAAAAAAATTATGGTTTTTATATAAAAACACAAAGTTTTTCCTTCATTTTGGTTTTTTAATCGTGATCCTCAGAAAACCACTTAATTTCTATATTTTGTTTAAAGTACGCAGAAGTTAATATTTATATATAACTTTAAAATTGAAATAAAATAAATACTTTTAAGGCCATTTCGAATTTTTAACTGTTCTACTATTATTTTGGTTTGAAAATATGCATAACTTTTTAGAAAATAAATAAATTTATTTATTTTAAAATTATTCCCATATGCTGCACACTTCCTGACGGTCATCGTATATATGAAGGTGTATTCAATGTATACTTTACATTATATGAGGAGGTCGAAAGGCGCTATAACCGCTTAGATTATTGTATTGAAGCAAACGTCTACCTTTTCTTCGTCTATTGTTTGGTTAGGATTAGGGTACAGCTTAAATCGAATAACTTTAAATCATTAAATTGTCTCGCTGCAGGTAGTAGATATAGATAAGAAGTGACACTGATTAAAATATGTAGTTCATATGCCTATCCATTGTGACAGGTATCAAAGAATGTATATCGTATATTAATAGATTGTGTATTTAAATCTTACGAAGAGTGAAATTTCTTAAAATATATTACCGATAGTGATAAAAGTTTGGATGGAGTAATAAAAACTGACAATTGCCACTCAAATTCGGGTAATAAGTATTTATTGTCAAGATCGTTATTGTTCACTTACGTATTGTCCATCCTAGGAAACGCAGGGGAGAGTTGAAACCAACTCTCCCGCAGCGTAATTGGCAACATCATAATTTTTGAAATTTAATTTTTTAAAATGACATTGTAATGGGTACAGTAAGTACATAATATAAAGTTGTAACCAACACAATAATAAAATCGAATTTTCATAGCATTGGAGGGCAAGGGCCTGTCGACATATTAAGCACCGGTTCCCGCAGATCACCGAAGTCAAGCGGTGTCGAGCGCGGTTAGTACTTGGGCGGGTGACCGCTTGGGAACACGGCGTGCTCTTGCCTCAGGGAAGAGTGTAAAATGAATCGACACCTAGCCATCCTATTCACGCCGGACAGGCCGGATGAGATCGAATATCTCGTAGAATGAAGGTGCCGTTTCACACTCCCCAGTCGGTAGATCACATTTGTGGTCGATGACCGGTTCAAGATGGCCTACGTAGTCGGCGAACCGTAAAAAAAAAAAAAATAGCATTGTATTTTACATCACCCTGTATACAAAAGACATAAAGTGAAGTAACATATATTGTACTTAGGCCCGTATTATTCATCTCCTGGTAACTTTAACAGCAAGATAATTTCCAAAGAAACCATTGTTAAGACAATTGTCTCCATAGAAATTATCTGGCTGGTAAAGTTACCAGGAGATTAATAATACGGGCCTTAGTGATCCAAGAGACAGCCTATCCAACAACAAATATGATATCGTTTGTTTGTTGACCTGTACCAGTGTTGTGTTTTAATTGTTTGGTGCCTAATTTTTGACCTGCTAGCCCCGATGATGGTTTTTTAACCGAAACGTGTAGGCAGTAATTGTTTCGATTCTTCTTAAAGAGGGTGAAGGACAAATTTGCTTTCTTAATCAGTTATACTGTATAATTAATACCTTGTTTCCAAGAATGGTTTAGAACTGCACAAAAATGTAATTCCGAGCTATAATGAATATTATTTTACGCACAAAACTATTTCTTAATTCCCTGTAGGGCCTTAACAAATTATTAATTTGAAATTTATTTAACCATGAAATATGGAAACTCTCGTTAATTTTCAGCCGATATATCCCGTAGGATCCCATTTTGCGGAAATGATATTTATATTTTGATTTATTTGGCAATCGTTTTGAAATTGTATCTAAATTTCAATACATTTATAATGTTTTAGTTTGTAAGAGATTTATTTGGTGTATTATTAATTATGTATAGTTAACCAGTTCTGATCTAGTTGCTAGAATAATTTCTTTATTTTGTCTTGTTTGTTTTTTAATTAATTATTGCGTACATGTCTTATTTATCATTATTTCTACTTGAACATAAAAATAAAAAGGGGAATAGCTTTGACAACAGCGTATTATTCTAGCGTAAGAATTTTCTGATGTTTCCTAGTAGATTTTTTACGTTTGAGGTCTTCTTAGATTACTGTGAGATAGATAATGATATCTCTATCTTGCTCCGTCATCATTGGTTTCGAATGTATTAGATATTTACTTCAAGAAGTGGAGTGGAAATTTAAAGGGGAGAAAAAGGGAAACTTTAAGAGTCTACCCCCACTGATATATTCAGAAAACTATTCAAAAGTATCTACATGTTTCGAATGCATAAACATTCATCTTCAAGAGAGTTACTATTAGAGTTTTAAGAAAGGAAAAAAGTTGGACAATGTTCTACTTTTAGTTTATGGTGTAGCTGAATCGCGTTTAGAGAGTTAACAGTGGAGAAACATATAATCACAGTTCAGGTCTAGTGAAAAAAAAGTACACACTGGTACAAGGTTAAGAATTTAAGTCGTTTGAAAATAAAAAAATTGGATATATAAAAGCAATTAGCAGAAGGTTTTGAATAGTGCTGGAGTAGGTTTATTCATTAAAAGATCCACAAGAGGAAGCAGTCTTTTAAATTGAGTGTAAGGAAGGGATTTTTTAAATTTATTTTAATTGAGAACTAAGCAGGTAAATAAATGTTTGATAACTGACTTAGTTGGGGAAAGTAAAGTTTTGTCCTTCCTATTTATTGTAAACGGACAAACGCTTGGTTTGTTGTTAAAGGTTTTAAGAGTTTCTTCGACATTTTGATAATTTAAAGGATCATGGAAATTTCGAGGCCCATAAGTTCAAAATTTTTTTAAAATTATTAATTTCTTTTTGAACTTGGGAGCTTCGAAATTTCCATTTTTTATAAAATCCTTAAAATGATCGAAGAAATTGCTTAGTGATTGCAATTATAAAAACTGTTTACGGTATCGAATGACAATAAAAATATAAACGAGCGTCAATGGAAAGTAAGAAAAATAAATTTAAAAATTTGACACTTGAACACCCTGTAAAATTCGTATCAATTAATCTTAATTAGTGAAACTGTTAGACCTTAATAAATAAATACCTTGTATAATGTTTAATAAGGTACTATTTTTATTTTTTATTCATTTTAAAATCATCTTATGTTTTCTAACACATTTGTTTTCTTTTTTTTAGGCAAGGGCCGCACCAGTTCCCGCAGATCACCGAAGTTAAGCTGTGTCGAGCGCGGTTAGTACTTGGGCGACACCTAGCCATCCTATTCACGCCGGACAGGCCGGATGAGATCGGATATCCCGTAGGATGAAGGTGCCGTTTCACACTCCCCAGTCGGTAGATCAAATTTGTGGTCGATGACCGGTTCAAGATGGCCTACGTAGTCGGCGAACCGTCAAAAAAAAACACAATTGTTTTGGATTTAATTTTCTTTTCCGGTAATACTGGACTACCGGTAACCATAAGAGGCATCCAAATAAGCAATAATATATAAGGCTGTAATCTAAAAGAATATATCATCATGATGTTACGCTTTTTTGGAACACCCTGTGTAATCAGAAATAGTTTTCTTTAATGCACACTAGGACATAGATAGATAAAGTCTATAAAATATCAGGTTCACAACCTAATTAATAACTGAGCTATAGAAGACGGGATGTGAGAAGCAGAAGCCTGTATAATATTTAAACTGAACTTAATTTTATTTTATTTTGGATGCACGTCACCACTCGCAAAAACATAATTATAACTTCTTTTACTATAAACTTTATGAACTATTTGATAAGCATGTGCCACCATAAAGAGAACTGCTAAATTGCATGATAAATTTATAAAGTCTGGGAATTCTGCGCACCGTCTGGAGTTCTGTAGATTGCGACATAATATAAAAAGTAAAATTAAAGGTGCGTATATATTTAGAGTGTCCAGTCTAAGTAAGTCATATTGGACCCTAAAAGATTTTGGTCGTATGTAAATCAGAGGAGTATATTATCCAGTATCCCTAGCAGTGTAACATATAACGGTAATACCATCGAAAAGCCGCAGAGATTGTAGATGCTTTTACTAACTTTTTCCATTTTTGCCTTCTGGACCAGCTGACAATGAGCTAAACGTTACTCATTAATAACAGATACTATACATTTTACTGTAATAACTGAGCAAGAAATACTTGATGCCGTGAAAAAGCTCAATAATAAATTGACGGGTGGTCCAGATGGAATACCTTCTTTTTTTAATAAGAACTTCATTTAGGCACTGATTAAGCCCCTGAAGGTTTTGTTTAACCTATCAGTAAAATCCAATTCCTGACTTTAAGAAAAGAAGCGAAGGTGTGTCCAGTGTTTAAAAACGGAAATCGTGTGTGTTACGAATTATAGACCAATATCGATATCGTGTTCTCGAAGGTCTTGGAGATAATATTATACCCTTGAATCCATCATTCTATCAGGAATTTCATTGCACTCGAGCAACATGGATTTGTGCAAAGTAGATCAGTAACTTATTTCTTTTATCATCGATTGTTGCAGCTGAGACTTCTCACAGGCCTTCGATCAAATCGATCATCGTGTCCTTCTAAGGAAACTAGAGGTGTATGGCTTTAGCTTCGATGCTATTGCCTTTTTTAAGGATTACTTAACAAATATATAGCAATTTGTTTTATATAAGGGACTTAACTCTGATAGGTACATTGCTTCTTCAGGAGTTCGCCAGGGTTACAATCTGAGGCACTATAATTTTTGATTTTTATAAATGAATTGGCATGTATTCTGATGGAAAATACATTTTTTTATGACGATTTAAAAATGTTTAAGTCAATATCAAACATAACTGACTGTTATTCACTTCAGAATGATTTGGACTCGCTGGGGGTGTGGTGTAATCGTAATATATTTAGTCTGGATGTAAACAAATGCAAAGTAGTTACATATTTACGAAAATGGACACTATTTCTGCGGCGACACTTGATCGCTCGATTGCTGCCGGGGATCAAGGTGTAAATTTTGATTCGAAACTAACATCACATTTACATGTATCAGATATTGTATAGAAAGGCAGTAGGGCACTTGGTTTATAGTACGAAACTGCGGGGATTTCACTAATATAGATGCCATAAAAACGCTGTACTTCGCATCGGTTCGTTCAAATCTGGAGTAAGCTTCTGAAGTTTGGAGCCCTTCCTATGAAATTCATAAAGCCAGTGTTGAACAATTACAACGTAAATATTTAAAGTACTTAGCACTGAAGCGTTATGGTGTCTACCCTACAAGAGGTATTGCATGATATACTTACCACTTGATTTTTGTTCTCTGGAACTTCGAAGAAATATATCATCGATTATTCTATTATACACAATCCTGTATGGGAGAATTGATTGTCCTGATCTACTCGCAGAAACTAATATTTTGGTACCCAGATTAAACTCAAGGAATAGCATTTTATTGTCATCGAGCTAATACTAATGTATATCTTAATTCTCCAATTTGTAAGGTAACTACTTGGTTCGATGGAGTAAAATACGTGTTATACTGGTTATAGGTATCAAAAGGGTATATTTGTTACTTGTAGTTACATTATAACAATCTATAATGGAACCTTATCTAACTTACTCTACTATATTACACTCAGTCTTATTTATACTACGTAATAAACTATAATAATAACAATAAAGTAGAGAGTTTAGCGTCCGTATAAGTAAATAGAAAAAAGGAAGGTAAAAATAAGAACACAAAGTCTTCCTCCACTGATATATTATAGAAATATTTTAGTAAACTTCTCTACATGTTTCGAATGCAGAAGCATTCATCTTCAGGAGAAAAATTAAAAGAAGAAAGGACCAGTAGATATCACCCTAACTGAGCAACATAAATATAGGTTCGGTATAAAATGAGTGGAACAATGAAGAAATCGATACACATTGCATTGTGAATAAGAAAAGTATATCGGTTGAGACCTAAGGCACTGTGAAAACCTTAAAGGTAGAATGAAAGATTTAACATCTTTGTGAGGAAGAACTGTCGAAAGATCAGAATGAAGTAAAAGGGAATGATCATTAAGCAAACTATTAGCTAGTCATTAGAGAAAAAATTTTTTTGGAGAAGAAGTGAATATAAGTGTGAGGAAGAAGACTATTAAAAAATTAATTGGAAATTAAATTTAATTTTAAAGCATTACTAGATGTAAACCTGAAAAAGAAAAAAACATCTTTTTAGGATACATCAAGTGACCAAATATAGAAAAATCTTACCTCAATGGTTTACGAATAAACATAATTAAAGTAGAAATATAAATATTGAATTTTACAAAATTCTTTCATTTTTTGACTTTATGGAAGAAATTTTTTTTATTTAGCTCGACCGCTACCGCGTGCTTTTCCAAAAAGACATATGATTAGGTGAAGTTAGTGACAGTTCATTGAAAAATAAGAGGGGCGTATGGAGACCACAGAAAAAAACCTGGATTAGTTATGGTATTAATCTGAATAAGCGGAAAGCTACAACAGAGAAAAATTTATTTTATAGGGTTATTGTCACAAAGCAAAAAGTGGGATTAAAGGAATTTTCTAGAATTTTACTAAGCGGAAGGCTACAACAAAGAATTTTTTAAATTTAATTGTCACAGAGCAAAGTGTGGGATTAATGGAATTTTTAGAATTTTAATGGCTCAGGCAAGGTTTACAAAAGACATCTAGTGGCATAACCTAAAACAAGAAGGCAGAATGTAGGAGCCTAAACTTGTCTTAAGAAATGAAAGGTGCTTTAAAAAGGGTGGTAATGAAATGAACCACAACAATATAGTATACACAATAAATGTTCAAACTTATAAGTAATATGGGGGGAAAACCATAAAACACTGCGGGGTTAAAGTCCAAATTGGTAAAGAGAAAATATATAACACTTGGAAAATTCTTATTAGTAAGCACTGTAAGAAAATATCAGGAAAAAATTTGCACCAGAATATATAGTTATAAGTTAGGTGGAAACACCTTTAAACAGAATTGAATCTTGTCATGTGGGGACGTGAGAAGAAGTGAAAACCAGATAGTTGAAGTCTTGAATTTTGGGAACAAACTTACTTTAATAAAAGGTGAAACAAAACTGTAACTACTCAAAATCAAGAGAGTTAAAAAAATGAGAGCAGCTATGTTGAATTTGATCATTTAAACAGTCTATATTAATGTTATTTATAATTTTGTTAATTTCCAAAATTTCAAGAAGATCTAGTTTATTGCTCTTGTTACATAAATAAAGGTATTCAGTATTAGAGTCAGGATTGAAAGAGTGGTTTTCCATACATATGTGTCTGGAAAAGTTCGATTTAATTTTTGACGGAGAAAGATTTTGATTTCTGGCTTTCACAATTTCTTTACAATGTTCACCCACTCTGACCGAGAACTTACGGCCCGTTTGACCGACGTAGGTAGCTGAACAGCCCTGCGTAGAACAAGAAACACTATAGACACCAGATTTATCAGTGATAGGAACAGAGTCCTTAGAATTACATAATAGAGATTTTAACGAATGTTGAGTTTTGAAACTTATATCGTAGTTGAAGGAATTAAATATATTTTTTAGTTTATAAGAAATAGATCCCCAGAAGGGCAGAGAATAGTATTTAGTGATATATTTAGTGTTTAAGATATGAGTTTTGTTGAGATGTTTATTTAAATGTCTATAGTATAACTTATTAATCAACGCAAGGGGATAACCGTTATTCGTACCAATTTGTCTAATAATACTTAATTCCAGTTTAAATTCATAGTCTTCGAGGGGAACCGAAAATAGTCTAAAAAAATATGAGTGGAAAGCTGAAAGTTTCTGGTTATGTGGATGGTTAGAATAAAAATCTGTGTTAGTGGGTTTACGGTATATAGAAAATTTAATTTTATTGTTAGATTTAGTGAGTAATAGATCTAAAAATGGTAGAGAGTAGTTAACTTCAGTTTCGAAAGTGAAGCTGATAGAAGGGTGTAATGAGTTAACAAAATTGAGAAAATTAGATAAGCACTCTAGGTTACCGTCGAAGACTACAAGAATATCGTCCACGTAACGTCTCATAAAGAGGACACTTGAAAAAAGAGGGTGAACTTCCATAGAGGATTCTAAACGTGACATAAAAACTTCAGCTAAAAAAGGTGACAAGGCTGAGCCCATGGCTAGACCAGAGTTTTGTTTATAAAATTTGGAATTAAATTGGAAAAAATTCTGTTTAAGTACTAAGTCAACTAAAGTGCAAAGATTATTAATGTGTTCCAGTTCGAGATTAGAACTGTTTCAGTGGAGGAAGACTTTGTGTTCTTATTTTTACCTTCTATATTCCCACTCCACTTTAAGTATGGACTATTTCTTCAAGTTGAAATAGAAAAAAGTTTTTTAGCGGCAGGCGGACAAAATGGTGCATCTATCTTTTGCATTGAAGTACACAGGGACGCCAAAGGTAATGGGTTCCCTGATAGAAGATAGATGCACCACTTTGTCCACCTGCAGTTAAAAAACTTTTTTCTATTTACTTATTCGGACGCTAAACTTCTACTTTATTTTTAAAAACACGGCATTGTATACGGAATGGATCGGAACCCAGTGGGCTACACGGCGCGATCTGTATTTGAATCTACCAACCCGTAGAAAAAATTTAGTGAAGCGTAAAAGTTTCCTATACTGGTGTTTGCTGGCCACCGTACTTTGGTTTATTAGTTCTATGTTTTCACGTTAGATGGCTATATCTTTTGCATTGAGTTGATTCCTACTGATGGCGTTACTGGGTTTTCATCGCGTTTTTATTTCTTAAAAATGCCTTGAAAGAACAGTCTCGCTGTATTTGGAGTTGCTTACAGCCTATGGCTTTTTGATTAGTTCTAACAACAACGAAACAGCCTGTCATTGTCTACCTGTGCCCCAGGGAACCCATTACCTTTGGCGTCCCTGTGTACTTTAATGCAAAAGATAGATGCACCACTTTGTCCGCTAGCCGCTAAAAAACTTTTTTCTATTTACTTATACGGACGCTAAACTCCCTACTTTATTGTTAGTTATGATATTGTCAGCTTACTCTTAGGAAAATTATTTTTTAAATTAAGTTTTTATGCAAGTTCCCTATTTAGTGTACCTGCTAAATATTAATAATAATTATTAAAATATTGTACGATTTATTCGCCCTAAATATTTTGTTACAAAATGCAAATATGATTATTTTCGGTCGAGCGTTTATTAAATTATTTATTAAAAACTGTTTTGCTGTAATGAACAAATAATTGTTTATAATTATATTGTAATGAATGCGTTTTGAAAATTCTAATTGTTTTAAAATATAATTTATAGTCGAAAATTAACAATGTGGATCAAATTAAAATGTCAACTTTCCTTACAAGCACACAGAAAAAGTACTATTATGTATTTAAAAATGGTAGCATATTTAAAAACATTTCATTTGCATCAAATCTATTTATTATTAAGTACATAAAAATAAATTTAAACAATTTTTAAATAATTTTTTAAAAACATGGCATATATTTTTTCAATTCTGTATTGTGTAGCCAATAATTTTGTTGTACGGACTATGTTTATTTGTTAATATGTTGTAGCGGAGATCCCTTGGTAAGAGGGTCAAATAATTTTACTAAACGGTAAGTAGTTTTGAATAGCGGTAAGGCAGCTCAGTGGTAGAGCCACCACCACGACCACGGCGACGCGGATTCTATTCCCGGACGGGTGTATAATTAATAAAAAAAAGGACAAATAGTTGTAAGAATGCAGTATGACATTGTAGGTGCCGTCTGGCTGACATTACCCAGACTTTTATTAAAAGCTACACAATAAGGTTTATGGTTAACCAGCTTCCTTAAGAACCGTTCTCTGCAAGTGGTGATTGACGGGTTTCTCTCAGACACCTTCACCATCAATGCCGGTGTTCCTCAAGGGTCCATATTGTCGCCTACCCTCTTTTTACTGTATATTAACGACCTTCTAGTGAAAACCCAAAATCCAATTTATAGCTTTGCTGATGACAGCACACTTGTCTCATCTTTTACCTTGACTCCCCAAACATCCGCTGCCGACGCACATCTTTGCAGGCAGCATGAAGTATTGCGCCTCAACAATGACCTGGAAGAAATCTTGGCTTGGGGTGACAGTAACCAAGTCGAATTTAATGCTAAGAAAACCCAGGCAGCAGTCTTCTCCAAAAATGTTAACATTGCAGAACCGGATATAGTCATGGCAGGACACGCAATTCCCCTGGCACCGTCTATTAATTTGCTGGGGGTCAATCTGGGAGGTAATATGTCTTGGCATGATCACGTTGCCGCAATTGCCAAGGCAGCTGCACAGAAACTTGGTGTACTTTTCCGCACCAAAAGGTTGTACACACCTCATCAACTTTTGACACTCTACAAAGCCCATATTCGACCATCATTAGAATATTGCTCTCATGTTTGGAGCTCTGCACCCAAGCACACCCTTCGGCTACTGGATTCCATTCAAAGGAGAGCCGTTCGTCTGATCGGCGACCCCGAGTTGACCAAGACCCTCGATAGCCTGGAGCATCGAAGACAGGTTGGTGATTAGGCTCTCTTTTACAGATATTTCCATGGCAGGTGTTCGACTGACATTGCCCACTTGATTCCACCTAGAGCAATGCAAAACAGAAATACACGGCGAACCACTGCCGCTCATCCATATGTTGTTCAGCTTAGTACTCCTCGAACTTCATTGTTCAAGAATTCTTTCATCTGGAGAACGTCATCTTTGTGGAATGATCTTCCTGAGGTCGTGTTTCCCAATGAATACAATCTTCAACGTTTCAAGACCAACGTTAATCGCTTTCTTCGCACACGCACCGCTCCCAGAGCGCCTTAAAGGATTTTTCCTACAGTGCAGGTGTTTTATCATAAAAAAAAAGCCGTTCGGCTGCAGTGTATGGCAATATGCTAACACAACAACAACAAGTAGTTTTGAATATAATTGGCCTAAATGTTTCCATATAAATAAGTACATGTTTGTAACTAGTATTCGTATTTCAATGACTTGTAGATATCTCCGGGTGAAGATTTTTATCCCTGAAGACAAAAAGAAAAATTAAAAAAATGCTTCACAAATTTATTAATTAATTTCTCAACGTGTTTCGGTCATAACGACCATTATCGGAAGGTAAACATATTTATAACAAAATTACAAGATCAGGCCAAATCTGACAAAAGAGTCTTTTTCGTTTATGTGAATTAAAAAAGTAAGGAATAAAACCCTCAAAATTGGCCACATACTTAATTAACACCCTATGTACCCGACCGTGACTCAATCTTTGAAAAAATCGCGGAATTCCTCTTAATTTTTTTAACAAAGCAGATTGGAGATATCTCCAAAATTTTTAAATCTTTAATTTTAGAAATACGGAAATTTTAGGGTCATATAAACAAATTACACCGTTATCCCTAATAGAACTTTATTAAATCAGCTAAAATCATAACTGCTCTAGTGACTTATTCGCCGTTTATATAAAATCCGTGTATTTAATTAGACAAATTTAATTAAAAGAAAACTTTGAAACGATTTTCATGAAAACTTTCATTTAAGAAGTCAAAATGCTTAATGAAACTTATCCGGGGAATAAACTGGGGACTTAAATACACAAGAAGTTTACTTTTCCGGAATTCAAGGAAAGTTCTGTTAGTTTTTGAAACTAACCTGTTTTAGATTGAAGATTGAAAAGTTTTAAACAGGTGTATTTGCCATAATACACTTTAGCTAGCGAATAGGTAACATTTTTTTTAAATCGTCCAGAATATTCCATTTTAAGAGCTAATCTAAACTCTCTAAATTAGTTATTATCTGACTAGACAGGTAATATTCTTACCTGACTGTAGTGGCGGCTCGCGGTCTTAAAAAATGGTGAACAGCTAGGTATAGTACGGGTACTTAAACAAACATTTACTAATTTATATTTTTATTACGTACAACACACAATAAAAATTAAACTAAGTAGGTACGTACACTACTTAATTGACTAAAAGATACAAACAAAAGTTTTAAATCACACAGTAAATTGATATCTATTAAAATAACTACCTAAGGGTTAGGCGAGCCAATGCTAAATCAATGGTGCATACGACTGATCTATTTTTAAATTGCCCTTCATCTTAATGTAAATTGTTACATGCTGTCGCGTGACTGACGTCACGTAATCATAGCGACGGTGGAAATCAAAGCCATTTGTCTATATGTTGGGCGTTGGGTATTCACTTGCTGCTTTGAGCTCACGGACACGGTCGGCTGGGGCGCGCCTAAATGCACGAGTGTTTATAATTATGGTCCTTCGCCTGACGAGCCACCACTGCCTGACTCACGTGACAGAAGTATATTTGAAGAAATAGTCCATACTTAAAGTGGAGCGGGAATTTAGAAGGTAAAAATAAGAACACAAAGTCTTCCTCCACTGTTATATTATAGAAATATTTTAAGCAACTTCTCTACATGTTTCGAATGCAGAAGCATTCATCTTCAGGAAAAAAATAAAGAAGAAAATACCAGTAGATATCACCCTAACTGAGCAACACAATTATAGGTTCGGTATAAAATGAGTGGAACGGTGAGGAAACCGATATACACATTGTATTGTGAGTAAGAAAATTATATGGATTTGAGGCTTAAGGCACTGTGAAAACTTTAAAGGTAGAATGAAAGATTTAACATATTTGTGTGAAAGAACTGTCGAAAGATGAGATTGAAGTGAAAGGGAATGAACATTTAAGCAAATAAAGCTGTTAGCTAGTCATTAGAGAAAAAATATGGAGAAGAAGTGGATGTAAGTGTGAGGAAAAAGACTATTAAAAATTTTTTAGAAATTAATATTGACTGGATGTAAACCTGAAAAAGAAAGACATCTTTTTATGATACATCAAGTGACTAAATATAGAAAAATCTTACCTCATTGGTTTACGAATAAACATAGTGAAAATAAAAATAGAAAAATTGAATTAAAAAAAAAATTTCAAACAGACGAAATTATAAGATTTCTATAAAAAAAATTAATTTTGAAGTTATTGTCTTGTTTTGCGGTTTTAAGCACAAAAAAAGGTTTTCGGTAATATTATTTCATTTTACTCCAGTATTTCTACTCCTCTTTTTACGTTTACAGTGTTGGTAGTATGTAAATTGGCGATTATTTTGAAAACCTTTATCATAGCGAACGTTAAAAGTTCATATTAATGCACAAAAGCCGTTTTTATATGTTAAAACTGAGTCGACAGCTATTTTGCTGTACTTTTAGAATAATAATTCTTACGCAAGCAGGTAACCAATAATACAAAAGTTTTTTTTTTTTTTTTTTTTTAAAGTTTTATGTTTATATTTAAAATAATTTTTAAAAATATTAGGGATACACCACTATTTCACCAGAAATAGGTCGACCATATTGAAATACCATTCCGGTCTCTAGAGGTTCTCTTTCCTTTCACTATTATTCTATGGTTTATCAGTATAAATACATTGAATATTAACGAAAATTTAAATCCAAGACAATGTAATAAGAAACAAACTTTAAATCAAATAGCAATGTCGAAAAGGTATTTCGTAATTTAATTCCGACTATCTTCGCGTGAATTCGCCGAATCGATTAACGATATGCAAAATAGTGCTCTTAAAATGCAGTGGGTGTAATATATGTCTTGCGGTAAAAGAGATGGATTATCGCAAAACAACAGTTTTGTTGTTTGCTTGTTTTATTGCCCGTCATATTTACCTCAAACAAAAAGCCTGACAATAAAAAAAAAGCATGAAAAGAAGAAGATGGTTTATAACACAACATTGAAATTATTAGCAAAATATCACTATAATAGCTCTATATGCTTCCCGTTATAGTCCATAGTCCGTACAATTACTGGCTGGAACCACGTCACAACTCGCCAATACATAATCATAACAGAAAGAAAAAATAAGGTATGTCTGTTCTGAATTAAAATGTCCTGTCTATTGAAATACAATTCGATTTGAAAACCTTTGTCATTTCGAATGTTGTGGTGTATCCACTTAACTATGACTATAAAATAAATGATTGTATTTTGGAAAGAGTTACCACTGTGTGTGACTTAGGTATTCACCTAGATGTTAAACTGGATTTTCATATTTACTATGAATACATTGTCAATAAATCTTTAAAGTTATTAGGTTATACTAGAGATTTCCAGTTTATTATTAGTTTGAATACGGTTTACAAGGCTTTTGTCAGGTCATGTTTGGAATACCTTTCTTGTGTGTGGTCACCATCCTATTTAATACATATCCAAAACATTGAAAAAGTTCAAAACAAATTTCTTAGATACACTTCACATAAATTTAAATTACCTGTTGACTCCTGTGATGGTCTAAAGCGAAGATTGAGCTTGGGCTCACTTTCTGATCGTCGGATCAAATGTTATATATATTTTTTATTTAAATTAGTCAATCAAAAATCGAATGCCCTGACCTTTTACATAGAAATATAGAAATATAGAAATATATATATTACATACTTGGTTATAAATTATAACAAATTGTGTATAAATAAATAAAATCTAACAGTGTAAATAATTGTCTATAGGGAGTTTTGGGTTTGCACCTAGGGAACTAAATCCCTGTATGTGCAATGGTATCTTAAAAGCACTTAAATTATCAGTAACATTTTGTTTGATTGTTTTAGTAATTAATTATATAAAAGGCTAAATAAACAAACAAACTTTTTTTTCTGCGGTGCATTTTAGCAGAACAATTTATTCATATTTAGTTAAAAAAATAAATTGTTTATTATTATTAATAAATATATCGCTTTTTGTCTGTTGTTCTGGAAAAGACCGAATGTGAGAAAGATGGATGTATTTAAAGTAATTTTGTGTAAATATTATAAAAAATTACCCCAATCGATAAAAATGTTGCAGTGTAATTTGGTCTATGAAATTGCCAACGAAATTAATTTTTCTTAGGTTTTTAGTATCTTTTTCACAAGTTCACGGCCAACTAAAAAGGCGCCTTATAACGCCCTATTTAAATATAAATTAGAAAAAAATTTTAAGTATGAAGTTTTCTCTTGCAATATGGACATCATATCTACTCACAAACTCCTATAGTAAAAGCCTAATATCTAGATTTAACGGGTGTTTGTAGAGCTAAAGTATTTTATTTATAAATGGGAAATATAAGTTTATTGCCACCGTCTGTTATAATTTCATTAGGATTTCCGAATGAATCAAAATATAAATATAATTTTCGGTAAATGGACCCACCCGGGACTCATCGATTTCGAATAAACGGTTATTTGTACACGAACCGGTGAAATAATTTTCGAATTATTAATTTATTAAAAGCACTGCCGGGAATTAAGAAAATTTATATCGGCGTTTAAAATGATACGGACCTAAAATAATTAATAGGTACACTGTATTTTCATTTAGCGGACTCAATTTTTTTTATCAGCTTATAGAGTATATACCTAGTGTTCTTTGCGGGTTCTACGGAACACGTGTAGTATCAAAACGGACCTGATAGGACTACGCGAGACTGAGACCAAAGGTTTGCCACTCTAACCTAACCTAACCTTGGTGATACTCTAGGAAGACTTTTATTTTTGAGATATATTTCAATAAGTTCTAGTCCAGGATGATGAATACGATAAATTGGATTACAGTGAGAAAGCTCATTTTTTGTCACGATTAAAAAAAGTTATTTTAGTAAAAAGTAAAATTCAAATATGTAAATAAAAACAATAACAAAAATAGTGAGAATGTTTCCATATTAAGGGGATTCTTACTTTTAAAAATATATTTTCCAATTTTGTTATGTTTATAAAGGTAGTAATTTATTGAAGCCATAAAAGAAACCAATAGAAAAATAGCGCCGCAGGCGAAACTTCTTCTGATATTGGTAAAGATTTACGCTGGCGTTTAATAAATAATATAGTATTGCAATATGTATTGGCAAAGTTCTGGTTTGCCCCCCACAACTTTTAAGGTCTGGCCGAGGTGGGAACTGCCAGTTGTAACCACCATTTTAGCTGAAAATTAGTGAAACTAAAAAAAATACTTTACTATTTAGAATTCTGTATTAAGCTTTATGGAAACATTGTTTTCGCTCAAAGAG
This sequence comes from Polydrusus cervinus, assembly GCA_935413205.1. Taxonomy (NCBI): domain Eukaryota; kingdom Metazoa; phylum Arthropoda; class Insecta; order Coleoptera; family Curculionidae; genus Polydrusus; species Polydrusus cervinus. Next base: position 55,658,361 of record OW284514.1, read on the forward strand.
ACGTCCGTCACATAGTACCATTTTCCACCTGGAAGAAATATTTCCTAAACTAAAGGCCATCCGTACACGGGGAAACCTAAATGAAACTGTAGTAGCGTGGAGACGTAGTCGCGAGCTAGAAGCAGCACATTCATGAATTTCAGCTTAAAAGTCTGATGCATATTTATAGATTTGCAATTCTACCCCCCCCCCCCCCCCCCCCCCAAACGTAAATCATGACTTTCTTTAAAGGTCATTTTGAACTAAATATTATTAACGATACTTTATGTTAAAAGCCTTCCATACAAGCGTGAAACGCGGGACCGTCTCCTGGCTTATCTAATTAAAAATTTACTACAAAATTTTTACTAAGGGTTTCACAAAAACTTCTAGTTTAGCAGATGATTTTTTTTTTTTGGTAATAATTTAAAATTTATGTAAATTTCCAATTATATAGTTTTAAATTATATATTCCACCATGCAGAACATAAAATAGAAATGTTGCAGCTATTCTTGTTACTTACTTATTTAACATTAAAATTACAAACGATGCCCCGATATTATTTTAAAAATCTCAACTGACGCCGCGCCACTTACATCTCATAAAATTCGTTTTTATAATATTTTGTAAATTAAAAGTACATTTGATTGCCATCGCCAGAGGCTGTTACAGTACGAACGATGTGGTGGAAATGCTTTATTTGGTAGACTCATTGACTACTATTTGCTTTTTTTGATTCTCTACGCAAACACAAAAAAATAATTTTCGTCTGTTGTTATTACTAAACTAATTTAAATAATTAATATTAAAGAAAACTCAATACATTTTTTAAATTATTAAATATTTTTGGGTTTTACTTACTACTAGCAATAAGCTCCATAGCAGTTTTGAAAAATTTTCCAAAAATTTGGCAAAGAAATGCAATTGAAAATCGACACAACAAATGTAAACTTTAAACTAGAATATTTTTAAAACAGACCTGACTAAAAATATAGAAAGGGTTAATTTAAACGACCTAATTATCAGTTAATACAATAGCCATGGCTTTACTTCATAATTCCTGAGTTGGTTTTCAAAATTCGCCTGTGTGCGCCGTCTAAGTAACGCCAGTACATGCTGGGTGACCTAGTCTAGTCACCCAGTCTCCTGGTATCCAAGCTACTACAGTTTCTTTTATGTTTCCCCGTGTGAGAACTGTCTTAATGCAAACCTCAAAACGTCGGATTCGAAAAGTGATACAGCCATTTTTTTAAGAACAAAAATGGCATTATTACGTTTCAATAAAAGAGTGTAATTTATTTCATAAAAAATTTTTAAATTGTAGTTAGGAAAAAAAAAGAAATAAGTTTTCAAAATTTAGTTTTTTTAGCATTTGCGTATTTCAGGGCCCAATTATTTGGTGAAAAAATATTGTAAATACATATTCCGAATACCTTCGGAAAAAAACAGAAATTTTCAGTTTTGATTTTTAATTTTTGGGGGAAAAACAAAAAACTTTCTCATAGCCGTTTATTTATGTTCTACAAGATGGCGTTATTAGATATCAAATTCGACATTTCGTTTTTTAGATACCGACTCCAAGTCAATATTTTATACTTATACGAACCTGAAATTTTAGAAAGAGTTAAAGCGACTACTAAGCTTTAGAAATTTAATACAACTTAACACAACAACATCATTAGTATTTCAAACTATCCTTTCTTTAGTATTACAGCCCTGGCAATTATTTTTAGGATTACCTAAATATTAAAATTACATTACAGGAAGCTATAGTGTTTAGGCCGTTTATAATAAGATTCACCCTAAAATTACTCTAAGAATGAGAGATAATTATATTTTTTATTAGTATTTTATTTTATTAATATTTCATATATCTTAAGTCTTATTGTTATTGCCTTAAAATACTGGAAAACAGAAAAAAATTAATACTCCCGAATAAAAAAAAGGTATCTGGAGTGTTGGTTTAGTTAGGTTACGAATGCGCTTGTGTTTGTTTCAATTTTTTTTTATTGTTTATAAGGTCGGCGAAAAATGTAATAAAAATAAACTGAATATTTGAGGCCGACATTTTGGTCTTTTTTCTTACAAAATATCAAATATCAGGCTTCTTTCAGTAAAAATGAATGGTTTCTTCAAATTAGAATTATTTCTTTTTAGTTTGGCTCCAAATGTTCAGGACCGTAATGATTTAAAAAGATAAATTTAAAAAAAGTGTATTTAGATATCAAATTGGTAAAATTTCAAAAACCTTTAAATTGTATTAAATTTCTTAAACTTAGTAATCTCTCAAACTGTATTTTAAATTTCAGTTTCGTGTTTTAAAAAATGACTTGAGGTTGGTATTTAAAGAACAAAACGTCAAATTTAAAAACTTATAAAGCCATTATGTAAAACATAAATAAGTTTTTTTTTTGTTTTTTCCAAGTTAAAAATGAAGGCACAAAAAATTTAAAATCAAAACTAAAAATTTCGGTTTTTCGGAATATTTGCAATTGTCTACCTTCAAATTATAAAGCCCCAAAATATGCAACTGTGCCGCAATTTAACCATTTTCGTATCTTTTACCGATTTCGAGGTCCCCTTGTACGCACACCAATTTGTTTTGAAAATAAAAGTAAAATCTGAAAATCCGTTCCATGAAAAAGACAGTTAAAACTGACGTAAATCGTATGTACCAATTTGAACAAATTCAGTGACAGCGGAGAGAAAAGGATTTAGTTTACACGCAGTTATGAACAACAGGCATAAGTCACATTATATAATTATAGTCACAAGTGCTTCTATTAGATACGGTATTACGACAAATACTTGTTTCACAAATTCACAGTTGACCTTATATAAATGCTAATAGATTGACATGGTGGTAATACAAAGGCCAATAGTGTTAATCCGTAACACATGTGTGGTTTGAATATTGCTTGATTATTGAACCAGTAGTAATCTCAATTTCACAACATGGCAGCAAATGGGAATGATAATGGCTTTTTCTTTAAATATTGCGCCATCGTCATTAAACATTAAAAAAAATGTTTCGGGTTGCACAAAGATTTTCACTAGTTAATTACGAGTCTTGTCTTTTCAAATAATGAAAGTATTATAAAATAGTATAATTTAGTGTCCGTTAAAATATATAAACAAAAGAAGCTTAGCGGCAAGCGGACAGAGTAGTGCGTCTATCTTTTGCATTAAAGTACACAGGGACTCCAAAGGTAATGGAATCCCTGGGGCAAAGGTAGACAATGACAGGCTGTTTCGTTCTTGTTAGAACTCATCAGAAAGTCATAACCCGTAAGCGACCCCCAGTATAGCGAGCCTGTTCTTTCAAGGCGTTTTTAAGAAATAAAAACGCGATGAAAACCCAGTAACGCCATCATAAGGAATCAACTCAATGCAAAAGATATAGCCATCTAACGTGAAAACGTAGAAATATAAATAAATCTAAATAAATCAAGCACGGAACGGCCACTTCACCAGTATAGGAAACATTTTTCGCTTCTCCATACATCTCCAGCTTTGTGGATTCAGATCTAGATCGCGCTGCAGTCGCCCACTGGTTTGCAGCACTATTCCGTAATGCCGTGTGTTAGTATAAATAAAATAGTAGAATTTAGTGTCCGTTAAAATATATAAACAAAAGAAGCTTAGCGGCAAGCGGACAGAGTAGTGCGTCTATCTTTTGCATTAAAGTACACAGGGACTCCAAAGGTAATGGAATCCCTGGGGCACAGGTAACTAAGCTTCTTTTGTTTATATATTTTAACAGACACTAAATTCTACTATTTTATTTATACTTACACACGGCATTACGGAATAGTGCTGCAAACCAGTGGGCGACTGCAGCGCGATCTAGATCTGAATCCACAAAGCTGGAGATGTATGGAGAAGCGAAAAAATGTTTCCTATACTGGTGAAGTGGCCGTTCCGTGCTTGATTTATTTATATTTCTACGTTTTCACGTTAGATGGCTATATCTTTTGCATTGAGTTGATTCCTTATGATGGCGTTACTGGGTTTTCATCGCGTTTTTATTTCTTAAAAACGCCTTGAAAGAACAGGCTCGCTATACTGGGGGTCGCTTACGGGTTATGACTTTCTGATGAGTTCTAACAAGAACGAAACAGCCTGTCATTGTCTACCTGTGCCCCAGGGATTCCATTACCTTTGGCGTCCCTGTGTACTTTAATGCAAAAGATAGACGCACTACTCTGTCCGCTTGCCGCTAAGCTTCTTTTGTTTATATATTTTAACGGACACTAAATTCTACTATTTTATTTATACTAACACACGGCATTACGGAATAGTGCTGCAAACCAGTGGGCGACTGCAGCGCGATCTAGATCTGAATCCACAAAGCTGGAGATGTATGGAGAAGCGAAAAATGTTTCCTATACTGGTGAAGTGGCCGTTCCGTGCTTGATTTATTTATATTTCTACGTTTTCACGTTAGATGGCTATATCTTTTGCATTGAGTTGATTCCTTATGATGGCGTTACTGGGTTTTCATCGCGTTTTTATTTCTTAAAAACGCCTTGAAAGAACAGGCTCGCTATACTGGGGGTCGCTTACGGGTTATGACTTTCTGATGAGTTCTAACAAGAACGAAACAGCCTGTCATTGTCTACCTGTGCCCCAGGGATTCCATTACCTTTGGCGTCCCTGTGTACTTTAATGCAAAAGATAGACGCACTACTCTGTCCGCTTGCCGCTAAGCTTCTTTTTTTTATAAAAGTATTATTGCAAAATTTGTTACTTGGATCGCAGAAAAAATATACTATAGAACTTGAGTGGATTGTCCATATCACGCACAGATGTTTCAGAACTTCGCCTATGGCATCGTGCTCAATTTACTTTCTGATTCAATAGGCACATCATATACACTTATATTGTACAAGTAGAGTGGAAATGATGTCTATATCTCACAAGGAAGTAAATTGAGCACGACGCCGTAGGCGGGAGTGGTCAAACTTCCGAGTGCGAGATGGATAATTCACTCGAGTTGAACAGTATATGTTTTACACGACCAAACTTACGAACCTTTCGTTAAAAAAATGTTTAAAGATTGCAGGCTGTCGGGCTTGAACTTACGATCATTGAATTCAAAGTTCGCCGTTTGGCCGTTTCGGCCAGATGCTCATGTTAAAAATTATGATAAAACCAACTTAATAATAATGCCAAATAAAATTAATTTTCTATGCACATTCAGCAGGTTGCATTATTAATAAAATTATTATAGATGCGTACCTATATATTTTATTATATTGAACAAACTAATAATATTTTGTGCTATAGATATAGAAATTATATAATATTTAGTGTCTTGAAAAAGAAAGCGGAGTCTCAGTAAATACAATAAACTGTGATTGGTCAGTACTTTATAAAGATGCCACAAAGGAATGAAAATTTCCGAATTCGTGAGAAATAAATATCCAAAGCACAGAAGAATAATAGGTCGGCGCTGTCTTCAAAAGAAAAAGGGAATTTTTACTCACAGTGTTATATTCGTAGGATATTTTTTAGAATCACTTGTGGCTGTGATCTGCTAAAAAAAACTTTTTCAGTATCGTGTGCATTTGTGGACTTTTTCTATCAAAATAGAAAATTTTATTTTTAAAAGTTACAACACTGATGTGAAGTATTGAAAGTAATGAATATTAAATTTTGCCGTACAGTTAACTGGAATAGCCTACTTTTCTCGTCTCTTAAGCGTAAAGGAAACAGCAAATATGCGTGTTGGGGTAGAACATAGTAGTTTGTACAACAAGAGTGGATATGATGTCCATATCGCATGAGGAAGTAAATTTCTTCCGAGTACAATATGGACAATCCACTCGAGTTGTACAGTATATTTTTTCTACGACTTAACTTCCGAACTTCATGCTAAAAATTAAAAAAAATTATTATTATTATTATTATTATGTAAATTAGGCATCATAACTTGTCTTTTAAGTTGGCCATGAACTTGTGAGAACGGTAATAAAAAATAATTGAACAAAAATTAATTTTGATGGCAAACCCACGGACCAAATTACACTGTAACATATTTATCGATTTGGGTAAGTTCTTATATTTATACAAACTCATTTTTGAATATATCTATCTTTCTCACATTCAGCTTTTAGCTGAATAACACAAAAAGCGATATATTTATTAATAAAAACGAACAATTTATTTTCTCAACCAGGTATTTTGATCAATAATTGTTTTACCGAAATGCACAGAAGAAGAATAGGTTTGTCGGGTTTATTTCTGCTTGCGTAAGAATTATAACTCCGAAAGTACAACAAAATAACTGTAGAATTCGTTTTAAACAGTTAAAAATGGATTTTGTGCATTAATATGAATTTTTAACGTTCGCTATGGTCAAATTTTTTAAAATAATCGCCAATTTACAAACTAGCAACACTGTTAACGTGGAAAGAAGTGGCAATACTGTAAGTGGAACTAACATAACCTTAAAAATTTTAGTAAAAAATTGATTTATTTCTAGAAATCTTATAATTTCGTCTATTTTATCGGGATATCTTTATGTTCCACCATTTAAGGAAGAATTACCAGTTAATTTTCTATATTTGTTGCGTATAATAAAAGTTTTAAGATCCATTTGGGTTAGATCCCCGTTCAAAATATATCGGAAAATATCCCCGTGCACAAATATTAAATAATAATATATTATAATAAATAAATAAATAAATAAATTGGTCTTTATTGTAATTTTAAGGGAGAAAATAAAAAATTACAATTGGCGGAGTTGAAGCTTAGCTTTCTATCTCAACCATGCATATGTATATGGAAAAATAACCAAGGTTAGTAAGAAAACGTTCAGTTGGTAGATATATAGTACATTTTATGCAAATCTTGTAGTAATTGTCTATAAATAAGTGAAAATAAAGATATTTTTGAAATAAGAAAGTGCTTCTGTGTACAAATCTTTAGTTCGGTCAGAAAATAACAATAATTTGGTAGAAATATATTTTGGTATTAATTTTGTTATTATAAGTACCTTCAATTTTTGCACCATTTCGTGTACTCTTTAGAAAAATATTGTGTATACACATAGACTCTGGGATAAATGTTTTGATTTAAATTTAAAAAGAACAAATTTTATCTGACAGAATTGCATATTTTTGAAGCATATTGTTAATCTAACATCTCTCCACTGTCAGAAAACGAATTTACAATATGTAAATTTGGCTTCTCTGTAATTAACTACTGTGATTGGTCAGTTTCATACCCTAACTAGGATGGATATACAATTTTGCCGCACAGTTAACTGGAATAGCCTACTTTACCCGCCACTTAAGTGTAAAGAAAACAGCAAATTTCCATGTGGGAGTAGAAAAACTACTATTTCACAATTCAAAGTTTAAAATAAAAACGGTGAAGGCACAGGTAAATAAATGAAATGAAGTCAGGTCTCGTATCGTTCTCCTCATACTATTAAATAGAAATCTGTCAATCCGACACTGAACTGTTTCGAAATATTTGTCTTGTTGTATTTTGTATATATAGTAGTTCTAATTAAATAGAAACTCCATTAAACCCACAGAGATGTCGATGACACAGTTACACGGACCGCCACTCTCCGATATTCCATTTTCAATTGTGTCAGCCTGTTGACGTTTTGTTTGTTTGATATCATCCCATTTCGAAATCATAGATACAGCAGCAGATATCAATCCGCTTCAAGTAGCCGCTTTGCATTGGATGACAGGAGATGATCAAATAATGTTATTGAATGATTTTGTAACAATTTTGCTTTTATCTATCTGACCGTATAACATTAGACATTATTAGTAGAAGTTTGTGTTATCTGTAATAATAATTAAGAAAGAACATTATTAGCGTTTAGCGGATAGTGTTAATGAGTATTTGTTTTTTGCATTAAACTATACAAGGACTCAAAAATAATATTACCTATACAAATTTCATTTTGGTAGCCTTTTCGAGCATTTTAAATAGTCAAAAATTTTGCTTCCACCTACTCCCAATCGAGTTATTCTCGAACCTAAAAACTACAAATTCCAGTATTCGGTAACAACATTTTGCCATCTCATGATACAATCCTTGTTAAACCTTCACACGTTTTACAAATTTTCCTAATTGTTCAATAATAAGTTTTTCATATTATACTTATATCTTTTACGAATAATCCATGTCACTCCTAAGCATCAATTCCTTATCCCAGAACATCAAAGATCTTGTATATACAGGGTGTTACAAATTCGACATACCAGCATTGGAATCTCGGAAACCATAAGAGTTAGAGAAACGGTTAAATAGGGGCAAAGTTGTGCAATTTGGTGCTGATTATAATGCCGCTTTAAAATTTTTCAAATTCCGAATACTTCAGATTTTATTTGAAAAAAACCGAAATTTTGCAAAATGGTTTTTATTTTCTCCTGAGCACATTTGACAAGCTATTTAAAAATTAATGACACTTTGTCATTACTACTTTTTCTCCTCTACAAAATGACGTTACTAAGCTAAAGATCCGCCGTTTCGTCTCCGAGCGGCCATCACCAACTTTACTTTTTTAAATACGGACCTGGATTTTTTTAAACCGAATATTAAACCCTCCTAACCGTAAAATGTAATGGCGATATTACTTTCTCATAATCATAAATTGTTCTTGCCTATTTTTTTAAATTCATATTTTTTACACTTCTTGTCAGTCCAGTCCTGGCAACGAATCACTATATTAAATAATAACTTTATTTTATTTAAAACATTCATACATAAGTAATATAAATTATTTTATAAGAATTTTCTAATACTGAATGCTTAATTTACTAATTATAAATCCTAATTTTCTAAATGTTCAAAGAGATTGCCGTTTTGCTCAGTACAACGATCGATTTTTCTTTCAATTTTGGCGACAGCCTTTTCAACCGATCTTCTCCTTATCCTACCAAATGCGTTCTTCGAATTCTTCCATGGTATCTACGTCATTTTTATAAATAACATTTTTTAAAGCCCCCCATAAAAAGAAATCCAGCGGTGAAATATCTTGCCAGGACCGGACTGACAAGAAGTGTAAAAAATATGAATTAAAAAAAATAAGCAAGAACAATTCATCATTATGAGAAAGTAACATCGCCATTACATTTTGGGGGTAAGAGGGTTTAAAAATCGGTTTAAAAAAATCCAGGTCCGTTTAAAAAAGTAAAGTTGGTGATGCCCGCTTGGAGACGAAACGGCGGATCTTTAGTTTAGTAACGTCATTTTGTAGAGGAGAAAAAGTGGCAATGACAAAGTGTCATTTATTTTTAAATAGCTAGTCAAATGAGCTCAGGAAAAAATAAAAATGATTTTGCAAAATTTCGGTTTTTTTCGAATAAAATCGGAGGTATTCGGAATATGAAAACTTTTAAAGCGGTATTATAATCAGCACCGAATTGCACAACTTTGCCCCCATTTAACCGTTTCTCTAACTCGTATGGTTTCCGAGATTCCAATGCTGGTATGTCGAATTTGTAACTCCCTGTATATGGTCATTTCACATACTATCGACAACAAAGGTCATGATACACATATGACACGACAACCGATAGTACAACTGTCCTAACAGCAAAAATTTTCTTTAGGCCACAAGGGTACCTGTGAAGAAGCCTTCCAGCTCTACGAAGACTAAACCAAGGTAAGCCGTTTTAGTGCCTCGCATTTTTTGTTCATATTTTCTCATTTTTCTATATATATTTTTATGCCTTTACTTAGCATCGCCATTTTTACCGTTTATTTTAATACCACGCTAATAAAAAAATACAGTCCATTTTTCAAACCCTAAAAATCTAAGCTTCGTCGTAACAAATAATTTAAACAAACACGAACTATAAAATAAATGTAAAATATCGAGTTCATACGTTTCTTCTTTAAGATTCGTCATCTTTTATTCCCTAATCGCCATTACATTATTCACCAAACAATTTTCGTTGATTTTGCCGAAGCCGAAGGTGTCATAAGCCGATTGTTTTCAGTAAAGCCGCTTTGCCACGAGAGCTCTTTCTGGCTTTGCAAAAGAGCTCGTTTCTCTTGCACGCGCTGTGTCAGCTTTTTCCATGTTTATCCTTTTGCGTCTCGAAATTCCTGTAAAAAGCGACGAAATCCGATTATTACCGGCTGACTACGGTAATTTTATTTGGGGGTTTGTGGTGTTTGGGATTTTGGTTTTGTTTTGGGGTAAAGTTGAAAGGGTTGTCTATAAAATATCACGTAATAGTTGAGTTTTATGCAAATATTGTCAATCAAAAAAGGCCCGGTTTGGGTTTGGACAGTTTTGGCTTATCCTTGAAGCCCCCCCCCCCCCCCCTACGCTTGCTACAAAAGTCGATAATTTTATTTAATCATGTTTAAACTTGAAGAAGGAGTCCCTATTTAAAGTGGAGTGGATATTTAGAAGAAAAGAAATAAGAAACTCAAAGTCTTTCTCTACTGTTATATTAATGAAATAATTTTGTTTTAAAATAGAAATCCTCTACATGTTTCGAATGCATTCATCTTCAGGAGAACAAATGAAAATAAGAAGAAAATGGTAGATATCATCTTAATGGAGCATTAGGACTGTAATATTAGATGAAAAAAAGGCTCAATGAGTAGAATAGTGAGAAAACCAATACGCACGTCACACTGTTATTTTCATGCAAAAAATCCAAAAAATAAATATAAGCCATTGAAAACCATTAAAATTATTAAAATAAAGTAGTAGAGTTTAGTGTCCGTATAATTAAATAGAAAAGAAGGTTTTTTAGCGGCAGGCGGACAAACTGGTGCATCTATCTTTTGCATTAAAGTACACAGGGACGCCAAAGGTAATGGGTTCCCTGGGGCACAGGTAGACAATGACAGGCTGTTTCGTTCTTATTAGAACTCATCAGAATGCCAGAACCTGTAAGCGACCCCCAGTACAGCGAGACTATGCTTTCAAGGCATTTTTAAGAAATAAAAATTGTCTACCTGTGCCCCAGGGAACCCATTACCTTTGGCGTCCCTGTGTACTTAATGCAAAAGATAGATGTACTACTTTGTCCGCCTGCCGCTAAAAAACCTTCTTTTCTATTAAAATTATTGGTTATATTTATTGTATCGTTGAGAAAAATTATACATTTTTAATGAAAATAGCTTTCTTACACTTCTCAATAGTCCAAATTTAAAAAGTTTTCAAAAATAAATATATAATTTCGCATGTAGCTGCTAACTTTGGAGAAGAATTTAGAAATATTGTTCGGATGCCCTTAAAAAAATAAAGAAACGTGAATCATATCGTGGTAAATTTTCCTAGATAATGTTTTCTATATGAATTTGTCATGCATTTTAGGACACATCCTCAAAAATTTGTAAAAATATCCGAAGCACTTAATTTTGTGTCCCTAGATCTACGCCCTCAAATACTCAATATACACGAGCCGCCACTGGATTTGGGATAGGTGTCGCTGTTGTTTTTAGAAAATTTTACTTAGTATACTGCCACATAAAACTAACTTGACATTGTCTTCATTTGAGATTTGAAGTAGAAATCGATACTTTATAAATTATAAACCGATCTTTAATTAATAACTAAAAATCGTAAAGAAAGTATAGTACGTATTGCGTGTTATAAAGCAATTATACACTCATGTATTTACCGCACTCGCCGCTACACGGCTCTTTCGCAGCTTTTCCATTCAGGCGTAATATGCTTTTTTCTACTCCCACATGGAAATTTGCTGTTTCCTTTACACTTAAGTGGCGAGTAAAGTATGCTATTCCAGTTAACTGTGCGGGAAAATCTCATATCCATCCTAGATAGGTAATGAAACTGACCAATCACAGTAGTCAATTACAGAGAAGCCATTGTTGTTTTTAAAAGTACTGATCAATCACAGTATATTATTTTTACTGAGGCTCCGCCTTCTTTTTCAAGACATTAAATAATATAATTTAAATGCATATGGTACAAAAACCGCAGTTGTGGCTCAGAGGTAGAGCTACTGGCATTCGACCGCGGCGACCCGGGTTCGATTCCCGGAGTGGGCATACGTACAATAAAAAAAGTATGTCCGAAATTTAGTGGATGTAAGAATGCAGGGAAGAGTGTAAAAGGTATCATCTCCCAACCCACCCCATTCACGCCGGTAACCAGGCCGGATGAGATCGGACATCTCGTGGGGTGCGGAAGAAGGTACACACTCCCCAAACGGTAGGTCATGCAATGGCAATAAACCAAGGGTTGATAGCCCTTGGGGGGTGTCGCATGACTGAGGATCGTGGTTCGGAACCTACGTTAAACTGTAGGTCCCCTCGGGAATGGCCCTGGCAGCGAACGAAGAGGAAAAAAGCCTAATTCTAAAGAAGGGCAGAACGACATATGGTACAATTTGTTATTAATTTGTTTAATATAATAAAATCTAGGCGCATTTATAATAGATTAAATAATGCAACCTGCTGAATGTGCATACAAAATTAATTTCATGTAGCATCATTTATCAGTTGGTTTCCCGATAATTAACTAAACGCTTCAATAGTCCAGACGTTAGAGCGTTGGACTATGAAAACAATGGTCGTGAGTTCGAGCCCGGCAACCTACAAACGTTTTTTTACATTTTTTAGCCTAATGTCGTAGAAAAAACATACTGTTCAACTCGAGTGGATTGTCCATATTGCCCTCGGAAGTTTACTTCCTCGTGAGATATGGACATCATATCCACTCTTGTTGTACAAACTACTATTACCACACTTGATACGTTACGTTTTAAGTAATATACTATTTCATTTATTTCATTTCATGTACAAATTAGAATTTTTTTATAAATAAAATAACTTAATTAATTAATAATAAAAAAAAACTTACCTTTATACTGCACTTTGTTAAATACGCTCGTGATCAGTCGGAGCTCTCCGTTTGGCGTGTCCCCGATCTGAAACCGTGACAAGAATACATTTGTTACTTTTATTCCCTGTGTGGAAATCCAAGTGAAAAATCTGGAGAAAATATAGGAAATGTTGGAGCGACTACTTGAAAATTTAATGTTGGGTGGGGATCGCAATAAATATGGTTCTTTAAAAATTAAACAAGAATTGTTCAACATTTCACGGTAGAGGCAAAATAAATATGAATTGTCCAAGCATGTATCTAGGGTCCTATAAAAAATATTAAATAATGTTATTTTTACTGAGTAACTTACGTGGCACATATAGGGTAGTTGAATGTAGATGAGTTTTGAACTTGCATAGAATTGATTTGCTTTGAATTAGAACGTTTCAACTGATAAGTAGTACTGTATTAGTATTCATCTGAAGACGACCGGAGATACTTACCAGTTAAAAAAGCAAATAAAGATAATGCAAGTCTAAAACTCTTCTACATTTAAAAAACATCATTGTCTCCAACCTTCAAACAGACACATATAGGGTCAATACAGCTTTGCTTGGTAAACATTATTTAAATAGGAAACCTAGTCAAGAGCCGAAGGTTGTTACGGCTTAATTTATATCTACTTACGTCTGGCTTATGTGCCGGCTTTAGCGACTGTGCAACGAAAAAGTCTTAGTTAAGTGATACATTAAGTTAAGCCCTACCTAAAATGTCTTAAGTGGAACCCGTGCAAACGGCCCTAAGAAAGTCAGACTCCAATTTTTTAATACTAGGGATTACTTTAATATATGACAAAAAAAAACTTATTTCGAGGTATTAGTAGATTTCAAAGAATAATCCAGATCCTGAAGGAAATGTAAAATATGTGCATATAAAAGTTTATAAGGGATACCGGGGTAAGCGGAACCGTGAATTTTAATACCTCCTGTTTAAACGTAATTAAAAAAAAATGTCTCATAATCATCATAATCTTGTTCATAGTTGGCAGGCTTACTGGTTAGACATTATTTTAACAACATACCAACATAGAAACCGATAAAAAAATTCCCTTTTTCTTTAGGATTTTTTAAATTTTCGCTGGTCTTGGGTTACACTTGCCCCAGGTTTGTGGGGCAAGTGTAAACCAAGGCACGTTTTCTCATTTGGACGTAAGAACGTTGACCGGGGTAACTGTAAATAATTAATTTTTTCGCATGCTACCTGAATATTTATTTTTATTAACAAAAAATTAACAATTTAACCAACATTATATGTGTGAAAAACAATGCTAAAAGATATTTTTCACCGTTTATTTACTATAGGCGTGGGTAAATGCATAAAAATATTATCCTCATTGACGATGCATGCTTCTATCTGCCACAACAGGCCAATAAAATGTGGATGTGTTACCAATTGTTCGGCAAAATTTTACCTCGAGATATGGTTTTTTCTCTGTGAGCTGGCCCACGTACATTTTCAACCTGCTTCTTCTGATCAAATTTAATGACGACCCAATCGCCAACGTTTATTTTTGTTAAATCGAGCTGCATTTGGTTCAGGAAACCGATTTCTTGATTTTTATCTCTTCGACACTAGAATTGCTTGAGAGGCTTTGCACATCTTCAAGAAGGTCATCATCAGTGTTCCTCAAATAGGGTTTTCTTTAGTGTATCCTCTATTTTTTTGCTTTCAATTCTCCCTAATTCTTCTAACTCGTCATCTTCACTGCTACTACCTTTACATATTTTTTTCCTATATTTTGCTATTTTGATTTTCTTTATCTATTGCTTCTCAATTTCTTCAATCTGACCTGAACCCAACATAGGTTACACTTTCCCCATTCTGTCATTTTTTAGGGGCAAGTGTAACCTAGCTCGTTTCTTCAATGTAAACCAATTTTTGTGACCCATAGGTTTATAATACAAAAAAATATTGTTTATGATGTACTTACCTCAAAAAGTTTAATTTATACTATAACTTTCGTGTGTGTTACAACCACCGACAAAACACACGTGTTAAATCGTTATGCGAGGTAAATCGACAACCTTGACAACAGTGTTATTGTCGAAGCGCAAATGAATCGCTAAGCGCTTTCTATGCAACAGGGTATGTAAAGGATGTAGGTGGGCTGGTATGCAATAGGTAAAGCCACTTTACAGAACATTGTTTAATCAGGACTAAGCCTGGGTTCCACTTGCCCCGAATTTCCACTTACCCCGGTGTACCTTAATTAAAACATTGGTATTTTACTAAGGCAAGTTTAATGTCTACCTAACCTAACATATAAAATAAAAATTAGAAACATGATAGGACCTGATATTTTTAAAACTCTACGAGTAATATATTCGGTTATTAACCTGATAATAACTTAATATTTAATATGTATAACATAATTACATGACCAAGTAGATCAGTTAATTCCTCATTATAAAACAACCATTTATGGAAATTTATCTTTTAAATTCACTTTATAAAATTGGCTCTATTTTTATTTGTTTCTTTAAATATATACAGGACGTTCTACTTAGAATAAAAAGATAATGATTTTTTTAACCAACCCTGAATAATTACACTGAAGAACAATTTGTAACACAATTTCTGTTGAGTTCGATTTTTGACCTGTTTTAGAGTTAAAGAGGCATGCTTATTTTACAACTGTGTGCTTTTTTTTAACACGTCAAGTTTTTCTCTACAGATCGGTCAATTTGGGTGGCTACTTTATTGATCTCCGTCGAATTATCTACAGCTCCGGAAAAATTGTATTTAAGTATGTATTCCCTTACATGAGCAGCATAATTCGGGGGAGCACCATCCTGTTGATTAAAACCATAAGGTCAAACTTGATCAATAAGGATCATTATCATAAAGAAATAGAGTGGCAAGAGCTGAAACCAGATCATTTCGAAAGCAATAATTTAGATATCTTTTTTCAGTAAGGCTCTCGTCAAAGAAAAATCAACGATTACCCTATTTTTAACAGACCCGATATTAACCTTTTTATCCTACTGTATTTAATTCTCTATGAACCAGTTAGGATTTGCTCAGTATCTTTAATTTTGTCTAATAACCTGACCATTTAAAGAAAACGTTGCTTCAACTGAAAAACAATTTCTTTGGACAATTCGTGCTTGATTATCTGTAGCTCAATAATTATATCACCAATGAATGTGTTTTCCGAGTCTTTCCTAACAAGTTCATCGACTTTTTCATTTCCTGTAATACCTTTGTGTCCTGGTACACACTACAGTATTACTTTGTTTACTTTTTCCAGGGCCTCCAGTTCCCCTTGACATTCCCATATCGGTCTTGTTGCATATTAGCGATCTGGCTACTTGCCTGTCAGAATATACCTATATGGATCCGCTTATTGAGGTAAGTCCTTCTATTGTTTTCGTACGCATATTGTAATGTGGCGTAGCTTGGAGCACTGTGGGAGACTTTCCCAGATAGAAAAACGCATTTTTCTCCGGTCTTACTCCGTGAACCCCCGCTCTTTGGAGCCATCTTTGTACCAGATATTTGCCTCAGGAGTAGTTTCTGATATTTTGTTTTTTCATACGTTTTGTTCATTAATTACGACGTTATATGGTAGTCATAGCGAAACCTTAGATTTATGTGGTCTGATCCCATTTCTAACTCAGATCCATCTATAGTATCGCTTAAAAGTTTGTATCCAGTTCTATGCCTGCCGATAACTCTTGTACAAATACTAGTTTGTCGGGATAAAACTTCTCTTTTTTAAAATTCAAATACTGTAGTTTGGTGACAATCGTAGTCATGCCCAAACTTTGTGCTTAAGCTATTAGAATCTTTTCAAAGTAATAATAATTTGTTTTTTTTTTCGTCAGGGCGACCAATTTTTACACTATTTTTAATAGTACGGAAAGCTTTTAACTTTATTGATACCCTAGATATTGTCGATTGACTAATAGGCGGGTGATTTAGGTATTGTTATTGTACATACTTCCCTATGAATTCTACTTTTATCTCCACAACCCAAAATGATCAAAATTTCTATGCCGTTCATCTTCAGCGAGGCGTATTTTGGATGTAATATCAGCAGAGAAAAAAAATTCAAATTCCACCCAGTAGGCATAATATCTCTTTTCTGACGACGGCAGTGGCTTAGAGCTGAGTTACTGGTATTCGACCGCGTCGGTCCGAGTTCGATCCTCTACGCACAATAAAAAAAAGGATGTCCTAAATTTAGCAGGTTTAAGATTGCAGCGAAAAGTGTAAAATGTATCATCTTCCAACGCACCCCATTTACGCCGGTAACAAGGCCGGATGAGATCGGACATCTCGTGGGGTGCGGAAGAAGGTACACACTCCCCAATCGATAGGTCATGCAATGGCAACAAACCGAGCGTTAGGGGTAGCGCATGACTGAGGATCGTGGTTCGGACCCACGTTAAGCTGTAGGTCCAAGACCAAGCTAGATGAATGTTCGAAAGGACAAGTGGCCGTGAGTAACCCAGAACAAATAACAATATCTCTTTTCTAAAAGAAAAATGTAATGTAATGTAAATTTCGTTTCTGTATTTTTGAGTTTTACCTATATTTTCCTTTAAATTTTATGCACATGTGTATCATTTTTGAGATGATTCTATAGTTTAAAAAGTTAACCCGATAGACACAACCTGCGGTTACATTTCAATCAAGAGGTCAAAAGTTAGTACAAGTCACAGATCTAAGACAACGAAATTGCTGTTCCTCAGTGTTACAGAAACGATTTAATATTTCCCAGAAGTTCCGTTTTTAACTATATAAATGTGCCAATTTTCAAAACAATATATTCAGTAGTTTTTAAAAAATTTGCAAAATATTCCAGACTTTTTTGACACTCTGTATTATAGTGCACGCCCGTGTACGCCATCGGTTACACTGACCAGCTTGTCACATAAAGTAGGCTAAGCGTTCCGAATAAACGTTCAACTGTCTCCACAGCCTTCCAATAAAAAGCAAAATGGACACTTTGTGTCCCGTCACGCGTGCATTTTCCGAAAATTATTAGTTCATAGCTGTCGTTTTATCGACTTCGAATTACCAGTACGGTCGTTTTGTCGTTTTATGATGTTATGAGTACATTATTATGCATTTTCGGCTAATAGCTGGTAATTATCGAGGTATAATGCTTTTCATAACTGCATATTATTACCAGCGTGAAATGTCAATTAAATATGATATAGCTATATTTAATAATAAAAGTTATGCTGTACTAATTGTGGGAGATGAATCATGGATAGTTAAAAAGTTTATTTGGAAGTTTTTATAAGTTTTATCTGAAAGCTTATCTGGAATTCCTCTATAAAAGATGATAAAGAGAATGTTTTACTTTGTGCTTCACATTGGTTGGTTGGTTTAAGGCGGGAGTTGAACGTGCAGCCCAAACTTTTTGCACTGCAGCCTAGTGACTTATTGTGCGTCCCTGTTTTCCTAAAAAAGATTTGTTCTTTTTATAAGGTCCAGTAGATTTCTAGCAAGTTTGTCATGTTTGAGGTTATCACCCACATTGGATTTCTCCGAAGATTTTGAATGAAATTCTTCGGGTCAGCGCTTCGCAGTTGTATATAATAAGTGAGGCTGTACGTAGCTGGGTGGAAATATAATCCGGCTACGGAGCCTATAGATTTCCGCTCATAGGGAGAATACTGTCACGTCCATAGGTTTTGTCGCTGGTTCAAATATTTTAGTTCATTAAGACAGAAGATGGTGCTATGAAAAACATCTATTTTCTTGGGTAAATCACAAATCACATTATCATAAAGTTAGAATATCCAAAAATTGCACTATAGACACATCCTTAGGATTTTATAGTATCTTCCCTTGAAAATAACCCTCTTTCTTGGAGCGAATGGCAGAAAAACAAATGACTTATGAAAAATATGAGCGGCGAGCAAAAACACTACTTGTCCGCGATCGAAGTCCATTTTTTTTGGGCACGGAATAATTCAATCGACTGTACTACATGATAAACGAGCAAGCACTGCTATCCGCGAAAATTCCCTTTTTGGGTATGGAAGAATTGAATCGACTGCACTACATGATAAACAAGCAAGCAAGCAATGCTGTTCCTCGGAAAACTACCAACAGCTTTGAACACCTACCCTGTCGCAATCCTCCGCATAGCTCTAAACAGCAAATGAATTTAGTGGGTGGGCGATACTGCAGGGTATTCTTTGGAAACCATTACATTTAGGGTTCAACTGCTTTTAATATTAACCAATCAGCCGTTGATATTTTCCGTTGGTAGCAGTGGATTTTAAATTATTCATGTTTTTTAATAAAAATGTTTTTTTATAAAAATGTTTTTTAATAAAAATGAACATTAGAAGAGTGCTTTTTATATTGCCGACTTTCGGTAACCTTGAAGAACAAAGGATTTCTAGGTAGACTATTTTTATATTTTAAATATAAATCTGTCGCAAAAGAATAATATTTTGTGGAAATGATATTTGGCATTATAAAAGTTATTTTAAAACTACGTTTCTCTAACAGAGTCAGTTTTGTCCTCTTCGACGAAAAGTCTGCATTCAATAGTTCATTGTACATTCCTACTCGACGTAGGTGTTTTCTTAAGTGGTAGTGACCTACTAGTAATCCAACCACTTGTTTCAACTAAGTAATATCTTTAAGAAACTGTCAAATTACTTCCTGTGTAAGTATCTTAATATTAGGCCTTTGTCCGTGTTAATCTTATAACGCAATGTGTTGTTAAATTAATTTGTTGATGTATCTTCCGCATTTTCTATAAATATAATACTATAAGCCCTTAGTGAAATTTATGTAGGTACATATTACCAATAAAATTGGCCCTTACGACAGCTTTTAGCCCTTTCTTACTGCATGCGTCTCCATGTGTTCCAAAAAATCTTCTTTTATTAATTTTTTTTACTCTGACTGCCTAATCTAATACTTTGATAATACTATCAAATACACATCACTAAAGTTGAAACATTTGCATCCAATTCGTAGGCATACCCATTTTCACAAATGGAAATTATAAATGTCAAACAAAAAGTTCTACTTATTTACATTTTATATTGCCGAAAATCCTTATAAAAATTCCTTATGATGACATGCAAATGCCTGTAGTGAAAAGAATCATTGAACGTTGTTCGCCGCGCGATACCTGATCCGTAGGTAAGTTGCATCGAAATTTAATAAAACCAAACAAACACCGCAATGGTAGACAGTTCGCAAAATTTCCGCCCGTTCGCATCGACGTTGTTTTGGGGGATCCTTATGCAGCTTGTCGTTGGTCGTCGTTGCCCGCCCGCTGCGACTCATTGCTATTTCAACTCCATCGTTACAGCTTTACTCATCACTAGACTTTGTTTACAGAGTAACTAAATATACGCAGCGGAGCAACGTAGCCAATAAAAATAAATATATCACTGAATTAACAATGTAAAAATAATAAAATAGTTTACATTTCGATACAGATGAGGCAGATTTATGTTTACGAGAATATGTTTGCATATCTGTCCATCTATTAGATTGCATATGTTTATTTATATTAGGGGTGACCAAAAGGTCGACAGCGGTCTACCGGTCGACCGCGAAGGCGTTTTCGGTAGCCCGCGATAGTTAAATAAGAAAAATAAAGCGTTTCTGTTGAAAGGTAATGGTGGTAGCAAGTTTAATGGTATCCCCTTGTAATGAAAGTATTGATATTAACAGCTTGACCAATAAAATCGGCAAGTTAACCGATAGTGATTCTTTTGTGGTCGAAGAAGAAATAATTAAAATGAGATGCGACATATTTTTGAAAGATAGAGCATTTGGTAGTACTGATTTTTAGAAACTGATTTGCAAAGAAAAGTTTCCATGCCTAAGAAAGGTAGCTTTATATTTAACTTCGTTTTTTGGTTTTACCTATCTTTGCGAATCAACATTTTCTACTATAAATGCAATAAAAACCAAACATCGTTTCCGCTTAACAGACGCTCACTTAACTTCCTGTTTGCGCATCGCAGTTCTTCGCCCTCACGTCACGTCTTAAATCGACGCTCGATCAATAATAGTATCTATCTAAACCTTGGTTAATAATATACTATTTTAGAATGATCTTTGTGTTAATAAAAACAAACACAATAGTCATTTATTATACAGAAGAATTCTATTTATTCACTTGCAGCAAATATTATGCAGTTAAACAGCCCAAGTAAATATTAGGTTTTATTTTGTCATACTGTGGTACGGTAGAAATATAAATACGAAGGGAAAACGGCGTATCCAATTTTAAACGTGTACCTTTATTTGTCGTTTTGCCGCCAGAAATAGGAAACATTTTCGGCTTTAAAATTGCCACGCGGCAAAATTTATCGCGTTGCAAATTAAATACTTGCGGTGACCTTTTTTAATGGAGTTTGCTGATAAAATTCTTACTGTGTTTTAGGGGATACTTTTTGAATTTTTGGTTCATTTGGGGCAAAATAAAATTTTATTTTATAATATATCGCATTTTATATATTATTATATTTATAAACACAATATAAGTATATTTTACTTCTAAACGGTTTAACCCTTAAAAACTACTGTTTCAAAACTATGGATGTTTTATTAGTAAAGACAGAAATTTGTTCTCTCATTTAATTGTGTGAACTACTTTCTCCATTCTCCTACTTTTTTTATATTTGGATTTTAACCTTATCTTGTCTCAACCTTGGAAGAGAAAGGAGTGCTTCGGGACCGCGTGGTTGATTTTTCTTTATTAACAACCCTTTTGGGGGGATGTGTGCGGCCCGATTCTAAAAAAAAGGTCGATTTTGTGAAGCTCTGGGAGCTATTGGTAATTATCGACGCTTTAACTGGATTATCCCGGCTCTACAATCCTTCCCGGCTTTTACCACCAGCCATAAGCCACAAAGACATTTTTTAGAGCTCTCCAGGATAGTGTGAGATATGTATATTTGCTAGGATTTATTTTACAAATTGTTGCAATTATTTTTTGTTACGTCTTGAAACCTTGAGTGGAAAACCTAATAATTTTTTTACTTAAGAATAAAGTAATTTGCGCATGTCATTGTGGGGTTAAGTTTTTAGTTTTTTTGAAAAAATATAAGGAGGTACTATATAATTCAGTGGTTCTTAACCGGTGGTCCGCGGACCACTGGTGGTCCCTGGAAGCACCCGAAGTGGTCCCTGGAAGCACCCGAAGTGGTCCGCGAAGCCCATCGGAAAAATATTTTATTTTATCCTGTCCAGTAAATCTACTTCCCCTGTACTCATTAGCGGCCGGTAAATGGAACATATAACGTCTCTGATACTGTAATGTGTTGCCTAGCAATCGCATGATAACTATATAGGTTTTTAAGGGTAATAAAAGTAGTTAACTTCATTAAAAAGAATGCACTTAACACTCGTCTCTTCAAGAAATTGTGCTCTGATATGAACTCTGAACACGAAACTCTGCTTTTCCACACAGAAGTGCGCTGGCTTTCCAAAGGAAACATGCTGTCGAGGTTGTACGAACTGAGAGAGGAAGTACAAACATTCTTAACTGATAAGAACACAGAGTTGCTGGATCAGTTCTGCGATTCCCAATTTAAAATACGTTTTGCTTATTTGGTTGATTTTTACACACAACTAAATAAATTGAATCTTCAACTACAAGGGTCAGGAAATTTGAAGTTGCAAGGCACGAGCAGTATATTTGCATATGAAGATAAAATCAGTGCATATATCGCTAAAATCGAGCTATGGATCAAAAAAGTCGAAAAAGAAGAATTTTCTGCGTTTGATAAGCTGAATCAAATTATTAACGGACAGTGTGCTGAGAATAAAGGGGAAATTCAAAAGAACATTATACACCATTTAATAAACTTAAAAAGTGAATTTAATTGCTATTTTCCTGACTGTGAGGACGAAGGTATTCGGAAACTGATCCGCAATCCTTTCATTGTCAAAGTTTCTGAGGTGGAATTCAAGAAGAAGTGATTGAAATGCAACACGATAGTAACTTGAAAGATACGTTCGAGGCAGGAATTAATCTTGAAGATTTTTGGAGCCAAAAGGCACTTTCTTTTCCAAATATTCGAGAAATTGCTTTACGTTATCTAACTTTGTTTTCATCGACATATTAATGCGAGCAGGGGTTCTCGGCGCTTCTAATAATTATAAACAAGCACCGAAATCGGTTGGATGCTAGTGCCGACATGCGTTTGGCTTTGAGTAGCACTGAACCAAGGATTCCGAAGTTAGTAAAGAGAATGCAATCACAAAAATCGCATTAAAATATATATTATCTCTTTGTTGTTAAATTTTTGTAAAAAATTAAAATATTGTTGGCTTTGACCAGTAATTTACATGTTTTATTTATATATAGAACAATTTTATTAATTTTCATTTACTGTATTTACCCCCCAAAGAGTAAGTGGTCCATGTCAACACAAAAATGTTGTCAAATGGTCCCTCATTACTAAAAGGTTCAGAACCACTGATATAATTAGTATTTTAATAAAACTTGTATTGGTTATTTTATAATTTGGGTTTTTTGGTTATTTTTAAGGGGTTAATTTTTAAGTACCTTGTTCTAATTTGAACCGTTCTCCGTAGGGTTCTTTCTTCTTCTGTTTTCTACGTTCCTCTTTCGACCTCTACCTCTTGGTACCTCTGATTCTTTTCGGGACCATTGTTTGACTGAGGACCTGAACCTCCTGATCTGGTTGTACTTACCACTTGGTCCAGGGTCCGCCAAGTGGAAGATAGATTTTGATGACATACGAATAGCACGGGGCTACCACTGGCAGTTTTATGGTCAGAGTTACATGCTTCACATTGGCTAAGTGCTAGCTAAAGTTTAATTTTCTTTGTCAGTCTAATTTAAGTGACTGTATAAGGTATTTTAATTCATTCTTCTGCTCTGTTGCATTGCAACAGTATAGTTACGTTCTGTGACCGAATGCAGGCTCATATTAAGCTGGTAACTTGCATTTCTCCAAAGTACTTGCAGTAAGACACATCTTATAACTTAGTAAGTAGTAAATTATGACTGTGTAAGGTACCAATTTTGTAACGCTACTGAGTTTAGTGGACCAAACTACCGCGCTAGTACTCTGTCTGTCTGTAATGTATGTCGTAGCACATATCTGTAGGTAAATTTCTTTAAGATCCATGTGATACTCCTTAAGTTATCATTTATTCATTTACAGCTATATTAAATATTGTGTGACAAATACTATGGATTCACCCAATTGCGAATAACTTAACAAATAGGTTACACCCGACTTTTTTTTTTTTATCTTAACTTGTGTTTTTTCAAAACTTAGTTGTATCACCTTTCTTTTGGTAATTTGCTCCCTTTGCAAAATTACCTGGCGCCTACAAAGTACTGGCTCCCTGGTAGTAGTCAGCAGAGAGGCATCATAAGATTGGTTGTACCAAGGTAAGAGAGTCAGTAGACCTACTCCTTTCATGAGCTAGCCTGGAAAGGTTAAAAGCGAATTTTTGATTTTTTTTATGCTCACTATTCTGGTAACAAATTTACATCGGCTTTTAAGTTTAACATAACCATGGCTTAATACAACGAAGGCCAAACACTAATACAGTACGTGATTTATCGTTCATGCTTGGAGATTTTAAAATTGCTGGGAGCAGGGTTTTAATGAGCTGAAAAAATTAATTATAGTCTATTTCAGAAAGGTGTAGAGTAATAAAAGCTCATTAGGTATACAAAGGAACTACAGAGTGACCCAACGAATATTTAGTACACTTTCATAATTTGGCATTGATTTCATTGCAAACATCTTTATTTTCAACAAGTGCAGGAGTACCACCCGGGTTTGGGCAATTTAAGGGTTTTGCCTATTTTTATTTATTCACAAACACTAAAAATTGTGTGACAAAGGCGTGCATTATGTACATAGTATTAGGTACACTTATTTTTTATTAAACATTATAAAAAAATATAAAATACCAGAAATACATTATACAGAAATTTAATTATAAGAAATTATAATATTCTTCGTCATTTGAGGAACTGTCATCTCCTCTTGACATAATAATTAATAGGTAGACGGTCCGATAGATCAGGTGGTCAAGATCCCACATTTTCTCGTCTTCTTTTATGACATGATGGACTGCTTTTCGCTAATTCTCTGGTATCATTTCCTTAATGGCTTGTTCATTTTGAATGTCGTGTTGTGTCTTGCTACAAATCCTTTCACGCCCATATAAATTCTATAAGATTTAATTCGCAATGAAATGGCGGCGTGTGCAGCACAGTTACATTATGTTTTTTGCTATAGCTAATAGTTCCTTCCTTATTAAATTATCCTCTTTTTTTTTTGGTTAGTTATCATAAATAATTTAATGAACAAAATTTACCTGCGCCGACACCGAAATTGAGCCGAACTGGACGGAATTTCCCATTTTATTACTCTAAACCTTTCTAAATGGGTGTTGTGTGATTCGTACCAAAGGCAATAAAGGTACTAATTGGATAATGTATTTCGTACCGAACAGATCTTTTATAATTTATTCAACATTGTGATTCGTACCGGGCATTAGGCAGGTAAAATCTATGACTGATAAGGGATAGAAAAAATGCTTACTGGTTAATAGTTTTTTCGATAAATTCTTGTCGTTTCTTAACTTCATTATTATGAATTATTGCAGTACAATTGACGCTCTGAATTTTAACTTGCGTACTTATTTGAAATTCACTTAGTTTGTCCACAAATTCAAACAACTTTGGATGCGCATTGTACATTGAGGAATTGAAATGGCTATGAAACGTTTCATATGCGTTAGTTGTACGTGAGAGACATTTTGATCCAGATTGTAGGGGGAAAGCCGATTCCTCGGAAATATAATTGTCTGTTAAATAATCAGCATATCTTAAAAGTCTTTTATCATTTGGCATTGTATCAAAAAAATCAATTGCGATCCTATCTCCTACCAAATATGGTAATACAAAAGTCGTTCGCATCCATTGACCAACCAAACTTATTTTGTCTTGGTTGGTTGGTCAACTTGATATCCATTTTGCCAGTTAATATCTAACAAGAGACTAAAAGACAAAATGTAATAAAACCTTCTTTATGTATATCATGATCAGGTACTTATGGGGTAGTCAGGTGGGTGGATGCAGAAAATCCCAAAAATTGTATGCCGGTACGAATCGCAATATGAAGAAATTACTAAAAATTACCATATGGGTTCATTTTACCTGAGCGGTACGAATCGCTATGTGTCCTTCTGAATAGGTATAGGCTTCAGGACACATTTTCTTAGAAAATCCAAACGTAGTGATCTAATTAATCAATTAGATTTAGAGCTTGAATAGTATAAGGAAATTACTTTCTATAGAGAGAGATTTAATTGGCCAAATCGTGTACAAAGGGCTGTTTTAAATAAACCTCTTTTACCACCGACATCTCTAAGTATACTTTTAATTAAAAACCTAAAATAGACTGTGTGCATGAAAATCAGATATAAGCGCTAGTTTAGCACAGTCACGGCATTGGGATGGGCAACAAAACTTTTGTCCGCCACCGGTGCGGTGTGTGTGCTACACTTAAATTAATTTTCTCTTCAGACTAATAAAAACTGATTTGTTAGATACTTTCATAATTATGTTCGCCCTACAATGTTGTGTAAAAAGATAATTAGTTAATGAAAGTATACACAGGAAAAAAATGTTATGTAAAATTATCAGGACCAATTTTTTTTTTTTGGATAAAGGGTGAACTAGGCCTGCTACGTAATCCGGAGTAGTGTTTCACTCTCGTCCTGCATTTTTCTCGTCTCGTCTCGTTCTCGCGAGACGAGAAGGATGGATTTCCAACATCAGGTTGAAAAATATAACGTCGGTACGACGTAAAAATGCTAGTTGGGAAGCTTATATCGTCGTGATTACACGACCAATAAAGAGGCTCATAACTCCACTGCGATATTATTGAATAGAAAAAGGAAATTTAGGAAGCGATTGATAACGATATCAAGGTCAATATGGGTTGAGTGTAAAAGCGCTGCTCACTGTCTAGACAGATGAGTGCGAACTCTGCCCTTGTTGAACGATTGTATGTAATTGTAATTATTTATTGTATTTCACTAATTTTTTCAACAATAAAATTATTATTATACAGCGTGTCTATGAATATTGGCAACATATGGAAAACTTTTTTATCTTTGATTTTACGAGAAAAACTTATCACTTTTTAAGGTAAGCAAAACTTTTTATGAAGAATATTGTTTTAAAAATTACAGTTATAACGTACAGGGTGGTTAAAAAAACACGAAAATATGTTAATATTCTAAGAGTAAAGTAACAGTAATCTACATGATACAAAAAAATTTATTGAAAATTAGTTATTAAGTATTAAATATTATGTCGGAATATAAAGTCACAGCCACCTACTAAGACTTTTTTTAAATTTTTTTTGTTTAGATAACGGCAAATTTTGTGGTTGCGAATTTTGGAAGAATAAAAAAACTGTTCATCTTAGTAAGCTTCAACTGAGCCACCATTTTCAATGCATTTCACTAGGTTTTTTCTAAATCTTTGAACTGCGTTTTTAATTTCAACTTCTTGTAAGTCGTTGCAGGCTCGTATAATTCTGTTTCTTAATTCATTACCATTGGCAGGTCTATCCTTATAAACGATTTCTTTTAATCTTCCTCATAGGTAGTAATCTAAAGTGGTGAGGTCAGGTGACCTTGCAGGCCAATTCGTAAATTGATTGTCATTGTACGTAGCGCGCCCAATCCATCTATTTGTAAAATTTACATTAAGCCATTCCCTTACTTGTGCGGAAAAATGGCAAGATGGTCCATCAAGTTGAAATATTAATCCATGCCTTATTGCTAATGGCAAGTCTTCAATTAAGTCCATAAATTCTGTTTGTAAAAAATTTAGAAAAATGTTCCCATTTATTTTATTATCAAAAAAGACCGGTCCTAAAATCATATTATTGACAATAACACATCATACGCTTATTTTTTCTGAAGTTTGACTTCTGCATTCAACCACCCAATGAGGATTTTCAGTACTCCAACAGCGAGAGTTTTGCGACGAAAAAATGCCATTAGTAGTAAACATCGCCTCATTGGTAAACAATACTTTAGAAGAAAAATGTCTATCTTCCTCAAAATGTCCCATCATCCAAAAACAAAAATCTAGCCTTTTATCCATAACTCCCGGTAACAACGAATGTATAAATTTTGGTTTAAATGGTTTGTAGTGATGCTTCTATAAAACTTTTCTTATAAAATTAACATTAAACCCCAAATCCCGATGTCGTTGAGTTAAACTTCCTTTCGGATGTTCCTGTACATAAAGCAGAACATCTAATTCATCTTTAATTTCACTATCATCTTCATTTCGTGCTGCGTCATTAAATTTAAAAAAAATTGGGGAACAAGCTTTAAATTTTGTTATGATGCGAGCTACTGTGGAATGGGTGATATTGTCTCGTTCAGGATGATTTGCATTAAATTCGTCTGCAGTATCTCTAAATGAACGGTAGTTCTTGCCCACAATAAGCACTATTTCCACTTTTTCTTGATTACTAAGTCGCATATTTAAGAAATTAATTTTTAACTATTACATTGACATCTATTTAATCACTTGCTGGTAACTTAATGATAAAAAAATTCACCCTCACCTCACCCCTTTAGATTACTACCTATGGGGAAGATTAAAAGAAATCGTTTATAAGGATAGACCTGCCAATGGCAATGAATTAAGAAACAGAATTATACGAGCCTGCAACGACTTACAAGAAGTTGAAATTAAAAACGCAGTTCAAAGGTTTAGAAAAAACTTAGTGAAATGCATTGAAAATGGTGGCTCAGCTGAAGCTTACTAAGATGAACAGTTTTTTTATTCTTCCAAAATTCGCAACCACAAAATTTGCCGTTATCTAAACAAAAAAATTAAAAAAAAAATCTTAGTAGGTGGCTGTGACTTTATATTCCGACATAATATTTAATACTCAATAACTAATTTTCAATAAATTTGTTTCTATTATGTAGATTACTGTTACTTTACTCTTAGAATATTAACATATTTTCGTGTTTTTTTAACCACCCTGTACGTTATAACTGTAATTTTTAAAACAATATCACTTTTTAAGGTAAGCAAAACTTTTTAAGAAGAATAAGTTTTTCTCGTAAAATCAAAGATAAAAAAGTTTTCCATATGTTGCCAATATTCATACACACGCTGTATATTATATATATACCAAAAAGAATAAATTAAATTTTTTTTTAAGTAGACAGAATGTTTGAAATTTGGTCAGAAATAATTATCTATGTGCTTGAGGGCAATTACTGTACCTCGAGCCATAAATTTACCTTTAGGTTAAGTACGATTTCACAAAAAAAAAAATGGTTTACAGAACCAAATTTTAGTAATTTATACCATGTTATTTTTAGTGTTGCAGGAAGTGAAAATTAATAGAAATAAAAGGAATAAAAAATTATATTGAATATATTATAATTTTTATATTTAATTTATGACATTATTAGTACAGAGATCCCTCTTATGAGTTAAAACACTCCTAAACCCTTTTTGGTCATATACTTTGCTTTAAAACGGGCTAATCCGCGCTAATTCTCTTGCTCTTTGGCGTTAAACGCTGTTTTCGCCCCGGTTAATTGCTAATTCTGCTTTAATTTTAATCGTCTGGCTTTAAAGGGATTTGTCTTTATTTTTGAGTCAAGGGAACTTATAACGCAAGACCTTTAACATTCTATTACCATGTATTTTTCTACGATTATACGCAGTGGCGGATCCAGGATTTCGTTGAGAGGGGGGGGGGGGGAGGGGGCGACTAAAAAAATGTCTTCTAAAAAAAAGGAGCGGTGCCGGCTCTAAAAATCTTCCTACTTTCAAAAGTTACTTCTAAATAAAATTGTGAACCTTCACACACCTACAATTTCCAAGGCTCAAAAGTAAAAAAACACCAATTTTGTAAGGTTCGGGAAGGGGGAGGGGAGACCTGCCCTCGCCCCCCCCCCCTTCTTGATCATCCGCGCCTGATTTTACGAGGGGCATTCGAAATTAAAAAAGTTCTCACCATAACAACGAAACAAAATATCTTTGATTTTAAAAAAAATGTAAAGCTCTATTTTTGTAGCCAATAAAATGCTTTTAAAAGCCTGAAGCCGGGTGTTTCTTTTAGAGAAGGCACTCGCACCGCTCCCAGAGCGCCTTAAAGGATTTTTCCTACAGTGCAGGTGTTTTATCAAAAAAAAAAAAAAAAAAAAAAAAGTTTTAGTTTAGGGGTAAAAGTATTTTAATTTATGTAAATATTTTAAAAAATGACAAATTTTTATTTTAGATATCAAATTATTATACCAAGTAATGTAAGAAGCTGAAAAACAAAAATAAAACTTTAATCTTAAAATAGAAATGGTTAAAATAAGAAAAATATTCTCCTAGCGTAAAAAATACAACAAAAAAACAATACTGTAATAAATTAACTGGTTTAACTGTTAGTTATCTAAATTATACTAGAGTGAGTACCTTTTTTAATCAGAGCACTCTGCCCCTCCCCCCCCCCCCTTCAGATATGTCTTTATTTTAAGTACTTTAAGCAGAATAAAGAAAAGGATATCTTTTTGACGATTAGTTAAATAATTTTCAGAATATAATTGATATTTTTTAAATTAAATATTTGCGTGTAATTTTCATATCCAATATCTCGCATGCCTATATAAGTAAGCTAGTTTTTGATAGCCACCAAAATCTCGCTAAACGATATTTCAAACGCGAAGTTCTTTAAAACTACACAAACAATTTGGCCTGCTTACTATTCACTGGCAAATATCATTCTTTATAGCGAACCAAAATTCAGGTTTCAGAAGTTAGTTAGAGATATTAACGTTTAAAAATTCAAATAGCAGAGTTTTATTGGTTGACTAAAAGTGGCTTATAATAGAGAACGCATACATTTTATACGGGTAGGTCATTTTTTCATTTAACTTATATGATATTAGGCAAGAGAAAAATTTTGAACTTAATGTAAGGTCCACCTACATCGTTGCTAAACAGCGACATCTGCAAGACTAGAGGAGTTCAATCTATGAGACTTTTGATCAGATGCAGAGGTATTCCTGCAAATGCCACTATTAGATTGTAGAAGTTGATTGAGAATGAAAATTTGAAAAAAGTGTAGTCTCCGTATCATAGTACGCGCATTTTTTTTTCAGATTTGGTAAGCTGGATGTTCTTTTTTAATTATTTAAGTGTAATTGCGCTCTCACTGCAATCGAATTTATTCACATAAATAATAAACTGCTTAAAGAAACCATCGACTACGTGACTGAACCATTGACCACTTTAATAAATGAAAGTTTTTTTAACAGGGACTTATCCAGAAGTTTTTAAAAGAGCTAAAATTACACCACTTTTCAAAAAAGGAAACTCCGACCTGGTAGAAAATTACCGACCTATAGCTATAATAGTCATATTTTCCAAAGCTTATGAAACTTTGCTTAAGAAACAGCTTTATAACTTTTTTGAAACTAATGGTTTATTTCCAAGGCTTAGGCGAAACTTCTCTCTATGTCTCATAGTGGAAATAAAACTTATTTTTAAGAATACTTATTATTTTAAAATATATTTTCATTGTGATTAAAAGTGTATTCTACTAAATTTATAAATAAAATTATTTGTATTTGTATTATTTGTATTTCACTCTTCTCAGTACGGGTTCAGAGCCAATAGAGCGACACTGGGAGCCATCTTGGAGGTTGTGAGTGACATAGTCGAGGGCTTGGAGTCTGGAAAACTATCATCAATAACATTGTGTGATCTAACGAAGGCTTTCAACTGGGTCTGTCATAAACTTCTTCTGAAAAAACTAAGCCACTATGGCATAAGAGGTATTCCCTTGGACTTATTAAATCTTATTTGTTTGGCAGGCAGCAGTTTGTGGAAATTGAGGGTGTCAGATCTGAGTTGGGTAATGTTAGTTATGGAGTACCGCAGGGATTAGTCCGTCTTCTTATACAAATTTTCTATTGTCCTTCATAATAAATTGACGCTTTGTATAAAACAAACATTTTAAGATTTTTTTTCTCGCAAAGTTCATTAAAAAAAATTTACCACAGGTATTTAATTTGCAAACCAATAAATTTTATTATATGGCAATTCCAGAACCGACAATGCTTCCCAGGCCAGGCGACACATGCAGAAGGAAATAAAGGCCTGTTTAAAACTGCATAAATTTGCTTGTATTTAGCATTTATCTACGCGGACGAAAAAAGTTATTTGTATACATCGGTCAATGCGGACTTGTGCGCCCGATAATAAAAGTCGGTAGCTTTTAAAGTAATAATTTAGTCACTGTAAATAACAAAATTTAGTAGTTCAGTAGCATAGACGCTCCCAAGAGCGGGTAAAGGGGGGGGGGGATCTTTCCTAATAGCACATGATACAGATGAAACCAATTTAAAAAGAGGTGCTCATGTGGATGCAACCCTAGAAATCATGTTCTGCATGGCGATCACATCAATTTTTTTTTTTAGTTTTTAACATCATTTTTAATATTTATGTTCTTCACACTTACATACACTTCATTTCCATAGTTTTTATTATGCCAAGCCCATAGTATTTTTTAAAATGTATTATTAAATTTCTACCCAGTTTACTTTCCATTTCTCTTAACAATTTTCCTTACACCTGGTTGATAAACCTTTCATTCTGCACTTAAGATCTTATACTACTTTACGTGTATTTTGACAATGATTCTCCCTTTTCTGCTAATTGAACCTTTATTTCATTATATGTTCAAAACAGTGGTTACTTGCTATGTTTCACAATTTTTTAATTTATTCATTCATTCATATTTCATCTAATATTTCTTCTTTAAGCTCCGTTGGGATGATATCTAATCTTTTTTCCTTAGTTTCATTTGTTGTGGATGAATGCTTCTGCATTCGAAACATGTAGATAATTTCTATCTAAAAATAAGCTTTTCACTAATATATCAGTGGACGAAGATTTGGAGTTCTTATTTCTTACCTTCCAATTATCTACTCCAATTCAAGTATGGACTACTTCTTCAAGTTTTAGTTTAAAAAAGCAATTTCGTAGTCTTGACTACACGATCTATTTGCATTTTATTTTTGAGTGCGTTGGTTTTCTTCTTTTTACGAAATAAATAGTTAACAGAATTAAAGTTTTTGAGAAAAATGAATTTAAAATGTGTGTTAAAACCTTTTTATGAAAACCCTGTATAAAATAGATAGACACTATTGAATTAATAATATCTCTAGACCGCTTCCCATAAATCTCACCCAATTCCATGGTTTAGAAAATTAATTTAGATGGTTTTTTTGATTTTTTCCAGGACCGTAGATCTTTATTTTTTTACTTTTTAATTTATTACTCGTAAACTACTAAAGCAAAATAAATTAAAATTTTGGACAACTATAAAGGACTTTAATGCAAACCTAAATATGCAATAAAATACTGTGTGTTTCATTGTTATCACACTTTTTTGGGCCACCTTGTATATAATAATAATAATAATTATAATAATAATAATAATAATAATATTAATAATAATAATAATAATAATAATAATAATAATAATAATAATAATAATAATAATAATAATATTAATAATAATATTAATAATTTTTTTTTTTTTTTTTTTTTTTTTTTTTGGACGATGGAAAACCTTTTATAGGCACCAGGTACTTGTTCAACCTTTCCCCGATAGTGTGAGACTCCTTATACTCACTAAAAACCACCGTTAGTGTGTCACTCAATTGCACTTCACGGAACCATCATCTTTGATATCTCCTTCGTGAAGGCAACGTGTGAACCCTTTCTCTTACTACATCTCTATGCCATTGTGCTTTTGTATACCATATTTGCTTAGTTTTCGGCTTGGTTTTGCATTAATACTTCTCTGTTTTGTTTGTGTCTTTCTTCGAGTTCTTTAGTTTCCAGTATCTTTTTAAACATTTTTTGTATTTCGTACCAGTTTTCTCTAGATTTAACCATAGTGTCTATTATGTTGTCAGGTGTTAATTCAATGTTTACCCTGGTTTCTGTCTCCTCTCTTAGCTCTCTCCATCTTCTGCAGTTGAAGATTGTGTGTTCTGGAGTATCGACCCCATTGCAAAGTATACAGTTTTCTTCTGTGTCTTTTCCAAATTTTTTTGCGTATGTTCTATACATCCCGTGTCCTGAAATCGCCTGAGTAGTATAATAGTCTACGTTTCTATGTTTACATTCGATCCATTTGTTGATATCAGGAATGAGTCTTTTGGTCCATTGGCCTTTCCTTGTGTTGTTGTTCCATCTTTTCTGCCATTTTTCTATCGTCCTGTTTCTTACCTCTGTGTATGTCTCCCCTTCTGCCCGTTTATACATTTCCTTTCTTTCTTCTGCCATGAGATCTATAGGAGGTATGCCTGCGATAACCTGCAGAGCTGCTGCTGAGACCGTTTTGTATGCAGCTACCACCCTGATCAAAGCTTTGCGTTGACTTCTTTCTAGTAGAATATAATTCCTTCTTATTTTTAGCGATTCTATCCATATAGGTGCCCCGTACAGTAGTACAGAATGCACTACCCCACATAGCACCGCTCTCTTACAGCTGCTCGGGCCTCCGATATTTGGCATTAGTCGTGCCAGTTTGCCTATTCTGTCTTCCGCCTTCTGTGTCACTTTTTTTATGTGTTCTCCAAATTTGCCTCGTGTATCAAAGAAAACGCCAAGGTATTTAATACTATTTTTTGGTGTTATCTCTACGTTCTCTATTTTAAATCTTATTCCGTCCCCTTTCCTTTTCTGAGTTACAACCAGCGCTTCAGTTTTTTCTGGTGCTAGCATAAGTTCGTTTTCATTCATCCACATATTTATTTTCTGCAAGTTTTCATTGGCGATGCGTATTAAATCGCATTTTTGGTCCGCCGATACTACCAGTGCTATGTCGTCCGCAAAACCTATGATCTTAGCTCGCCCCAGCAGTTTAATTTGAAATACGTCATTATAAAGGATATTCCATAGCGTGGGTCCTAGTACAGAACCTTGCGGTACCCCGGCTTTTACTTCAAGTGTTTCATGTTTTGCTATCTGTATATGTCTCTCTTTGAGATAGTCCGTGATAATGTTTAAGAGGTATTTCGATATATCTCTCTTTTTTAGTTTTTGTATTATTAGGTTCCAGTTAGCTGTGTTGAACGCATTTCGGACATCTAGTGTTATTAGTGCATTCCATATTTTCTATAATAATAATAATAATAATAATAATAATAATAATAATAATAATAATAATAATAATAATAATAATAATAATAATAATAATAATAATAATAATCCAAGCAGCAGGTTGGAAAATAAAGGGCTACCAAAAATCAGTATGGCATCGGCTGTCTACGCAATAGGCCTTGGCACCAACATCGGCGATGCAGTCCGTCGAATGGAGCACCCACAGCTACGGCGTGCTTTAACCATCCGGCCAATGGAACCAACCGCGCGTTGGCCCACCATCTAACCATTGACGACACGACAGGGCCGTACCCAGGCATGGACTTCATTTTGGTGTAGTGAACAAGTGTAAATGGAAAGTGTTTAGGGACTCTTAAGATATTTCCTTTTGTTTAAATTTTGACTTGTTGTTAAACTTTTGACTCAATATTACAATTTTTTTTCATATACTTACGTTCAGTTTTTTAAAGCAAATAATGTAACCTCTACTTTCTGCCATCGCTGGGGGCCAGCTCTTTTAAGACCGGGGGATGTGTCACGATAGGGAACCTTAAGATCATAACATTTCATAAATCAATATTCTCCATTTTAATATTTTAATTATTATTCGCGGCAAACACAGGCCATTCAACGCAACATGAAACCGGCGCCAAATTTATTAAACAAATCTCGAAAAGTTGCAATTATGTAATGTTATACGTACATCCCGATCTAACAATTATTGTGGTATCATCAAGTCGGCAGAAACAAGGTATACGACCTAAGCCCGTTGTCTTCCTAAAGTGGGAAAAATCGCTGACTTGATGGAACTACACATCGTTGGTAGAAAAATATCGGAGGGCACTAGTGCTCCGGTCCGTGACATATTCAGTTCATAAATTTGTGAAATTTTGTTGGTCCTCAAGACGCCAGCGATGAGCCTAAAATTTATGTAAGTATAATTTTATTTTCAACTGTTGGCAAAGGTTTAAATCCAGGTTTTAATTAGTTTTGATTCTTTTTGTAAACCCTTCAGGTAATAATTATTTTTATCATTTTAATAAATTTGTTTTCAAAATCGCTTTGTTTTGCTAATAGTCGCCAAGGTCCCGTGTTACCTTTACGTCCCTCGTCACACCCTAAAATCTGGGCGTGACAATAATAATAATAAAGTTTATTTACCAATCAAAAATCATATATGAAAAAATATTTTCCCGAAATACACTCTATGATACAGTATAAGTCTGTACAGGGTGTCCCAAATTCGAGCCTCATCATGGGGATCTCGGAAACTATAAGAGATACAGCATCGGTCAAATGGTGGCAAAGTTGCGGAATTTTGTGCCCAGTAATATCGTAAAAAATATTTTAGCTATCTTTTTTAGTTTTAGAAATATTTGAAAAAAACTAAAATATTCAGATTAGTTTTTTTTAAATTGGCCGACTTATTTTATCCGCTATAAAAAAACAAACACAACATTGTTAAGGCAACTTTTCTTGAATGATAGAATAGTTTTGGACTTGCCTTGTCTTTAATTTGTTTTACATCACAACGTTTCAACTGGTAAGTATCTCCAGTCGTCTTCAGGTGAATACTAAATAAGTAAAGTAACTACAGCTCTATTTATACTAGCTAGATGTACTGGAGCATGACTGAGATGGGTGCAGTCATGCGTTTAATTCTTGTGCGGTATTTTAAGTTTACATCTACTTAACAAAGGTTTCCAGATATTTCTTATATCTAGTGAGGGCTTACTAAAACAATCTGGGTTCTGGTATATGATAGCAGCTTCCTTGAACTTCCTCTTCCTCCAATGTGGTTCTTTGTGCAGGATTCGAGCTTCTGTCCACTTAATGTGATGACCGTGTGTCCAGGCATGGTCAGCTGCCCCTGATTTTTCGGTTTCTCCTTTAAGCGTGTTGTTTCTGTGTTCCTTGACCCTAGTTTCAAGTGGCCTTAGAGTCTCACCAATGTAGGATCTGCCACATTCGCAGGGAATCTGATAGACACAGTTTTTCCTATCTTTTTGACTTGTTGGTTTCGTCTTCGTCAGGTGGCTTCTTAAAGTGTCTTTTGAGCTGAATACCGTATTAATGTTGTATCGTTGTCCTAGTCTTCTAATTCTCTCAGATACTCCTTTGACATACGGAATGTTGAGTGTTGATTGTGACTCTACTGGCTTCTTTTGTGTATTTGACCGATTCTTGCGATTTTCCATTAGTTTATCAACTAGATGCCCGGGGTAGCCATTTTTGTTGAGGTCGGTCTTGATGTAGTTAGTTTCCTGTTTGAGGGCTTCATTTGAATTACAGATGGTAATTGCTCTATCCACAAGCGTTCTTACTATGCCATGTTTTGTGCTATTTGAGTGATTTGAGGTGTAATTCAAATATTGACCTGTATGCGTGGGTTTTCTGTACACTGAAGTATGGATGGTGTTGCCATTTTTCTTTACGTTTACATCCAGGAAAGGTAATTGACTGTTTTCTTCTCTCTCCATGGTAAATTTGATTGTCGGTGCCAGGCTGTTAATGTGGTATAGGAATTCCTTGAGTTCGTCATCGTTTCCATTCCAAATAATGAAGGTGTCGTCCACATATCTCAGCCATGTTTTTGGTTTCTTTTTTGCTTGTTTTATTGCTTCGGATTCAAACCATTCCATGTAAATGTTGGCGATTATTGGTGAGAGAGATGAGCCCATCGGTAGTCCGTCCACTTGGCTGAAAAACCTATCTTTTTCCTGAAAGTAAGAATTATTCAGGCAACATTCTAATAGTTCCATGATGGCCTTGATAGGTAGCAGTGTTCTTTCTTGTAGTGTCTGGTCTTCCTCAAATCTGCTTTTAATAACCTTTAGTGCATCTTTTACAGGAACGTTAGTGTAGAGACTTTCGACGTCAAAACTGACAAGTTGATCTTCTGGTTGTACTTTCATCCCGCCAATAAGTTGTACGAAGTGTTGAGAATTTTTCACAAATGATGTGCTATTTCCTTGGAGTGGTTGAAGTAGGGGTAGTAAGAATTTCGCAAGTTCGTAGGTAGGAGAGTTTCGAGAGCTTGTTATGGGTCTGAGAGGCATGTTCTGTTTATGTATCTTCGGCAAGCCATAGAGGTGTGGAGGCTTACTGTGATGTGGTGTCAGGCGTCTTCGTGTCTTTTCTGGTATGTATTGGTCAAATTTCTTGAGTGTTCGTTAGACTCTTCCTTCAATGGTGGAGGTAGGATCCTTGGACATGGGGGTGTAGTTTCCTTTCTGCAGAACTTCTTCGATTTTTTGATCGTAGGTCTAAACATCCATAATGACGGTTGCATTTCCTTTATAGGCTGGAAGAATCTTGATATTCGGATCTTTACGTAGTTTTGCAAGCGATATTGTTTCTTCCTTACTAATATTTTGTTTTGGGGGTCTTGATTTTTCTAGAACCTCTCTAACCTTCCATCTGAATTCTTCCGCTTGTGTTTCTCCTGTTTGTTGAGTCGACGGCGCTAATGATGTCCAATATTGGTACCTCTTTTGGAGCAATAGTGAAGTTTAGACCTTTAGCCAATAGGGATTCTTCTATGGTTGTTAATTGTTTGGATGAAATGTTGATAATGGTTCTTTGGTTCCGAGTTTGTGTTGTTGGTCTTTCTTAACTAACCTGTTTTCGCAATTTCTTATCAT
Source organism: Polydrusus cervinus (assembly GCA_935413205.1). Taxonomy (NCBI): domain Eukaryota; kingdom Metazoa; phylum Arthropoda; class Insecta; order Coleoptera; family Curculionidae; genus Polydrusus; species Polydrusus cervinus. The sequence continues at coordinate 55,696,991 of OW284514.1, forward strand.
GAATGTGTTGTTGATTTGTTCTTACTTTTTCACAAGTGGCGTCAATCTTCCGGAAAATTGGTCCGTGATCTTCTTCCAGTGTGTATTCTTTGATTTCCTCAAATCTTTGTTGGAGATCTGTTAGTAGAGAAGCTTTCTTAAAACGGTGGTAGTTGATCTGGGAGCGTATAAGGGCTTTGCTAGCGTTGTTGAGAATCTTCTGAGCTTGATAATTGTTTTTAAATAAATACGACCCTGGTGTTAGTTACTTAATTATTTTTACCAAATACAATATGTAAGTAGATCCGGAATTTATTAGTTATAGAATTAATTTACCTACTATATAACATAATATTTCAATTTTTATATAACAAACTATAAAATAAAACCAAACAAAACAAAGGTGGCTAAGACGCGAACTGAAATCATATGACAACCAAAAGAAAAAGTGGATTTATTCTACGTACGACATAGACTCTTAAGACACCTTACATAATATTTGTGTTTAATTTGTTTTAATCACAAGAGGATAGAATGCGAATAATATATTATAAAGAAATAAATAAAAAAGAAAATACTAGTAACAGAATCAAAAAGTAAAAAACTGATTTATATTGTGTAAACATATATAAGTGTAAAACACCTTAGTTTTGTTTAGTTTTATTTTATAGTTTGTTATATAAAAATTGAAATATTATGTTATATAGTAAGTAAATTAATTCTATAACTAATAAATTCCGGATATATTTACATGTTGTATTTGGTAAAAATAACTAAGTAACTAACACCAGGGCCGTATTTATTTAAAAACAATTATCACATTGCAGATGATGAAATGAAGACATCAATACGTCTTGATATAATTAAGTGTGATACATGGTTGAATTCAGGGCTTAAAAATATTTCAAAAAATAAAATAAAAAATACAGGTCCGTATTTAAAAAATTAAAGTTGATCATGGTTCCACAAAAACGAAACATTGCAACAAAATTCTAAAAACACCACGATATGGAGCAAGAAAAGTTGCCTTAACAATGTTGTGTTTGTGTTATTATAGCGGATAAAATAAGTCGGCCAATTAAAAAAAACAAATCTCAATATTTTAGTTTTTTTCAAATATTTCTAAAACTAAAAAAGATAGCTGAAATATTTTTTCACGATATTACTGGGCACAAAATTCCGCAACTTTGCCACCATTTGACCGATGCTATAGCTCTTATAGTTTCCGAGATAACCATGATGAGGCTCGAATTTGGGACACCTTGTATATAAATGAATTTCTTAACTTAATTCGTATAAGAGCTATAGAAGCCTGACGCACCATTGCAGGACCCTGTATATTTATTTCATTACAGTAATAATTGTTGTAATATTACAAAATAAGCCTTCCCTAATTATAACACAAGCTAAATATATTAACAGAAGGTGTAAAAGGAAGTTTTCTTCGGCAATCAAACGTCCTGTATTAACCCCAATGAAATATTCAAAATGCCGCAAAACATTCTTTTCAGCCGCCAAAAATCCAGAATCTCCTGGGAATACCTTGAAAAGGGTTCGCGTTATCGCTAAAATATTTTAAGAATTTTATCCGCAAAGTCCATTTAAAAAGTCACTGCAGGTATTTAATTTGTAACGCAATAAATTTCTCCGAGCAGCAATTTTAAAGCCGACATTGTTCCCTATTCCAGGTGGCACAGCAGGAAATAAAATTGTTCTTTCGCTTTTATACTATTACTGTATGACAATATGAAGTTTGAAATTATTGGTATTTGTTCGGGTAGTAGGTATGAGTACATGGAAATACGGGGGGGGGGGGGAGCAATTGGGGGTTCTTTTCCCCCTCCCTGTCTGACTACACAATTATAATCTATTATAAAAATACCGCTGTGCTGTCAATTGCTAATTTTTGATATCAGGAGTTAGTGAATGCTGAGATATATATTTGACAGTTCTTGTCAGTCACCAAAATACCGATATAGTATATTACATAACAAGTGATGAAAGTGATACTTTTCAAACGAGGAGATATTTAGCACGATGCGTCAGCCGAGTGCGGAAATTCTCCGAGTTTTAGAATAATCACTTTCACACGAGTAAAGTACACTATTTTTTCTACGACCACAAAGAATTATTAAAAAAACCTTTGATTTGTGAAAAAAACATTTCAACTCTAGAGCTGAAAAAAAATATTTCAACTCTAGAGTGGAAATACAAGGCACACTATTTAATTTAAACATATGATTCCAATTTATTAGATCGAAAGGTCACAGGTTCAAATTCCATCAGGAGTACTTGACTTTTTTTTATAAAAACATTAAATAAATTATAAAATTATTTTGAATTGAAATCTTCATTCTTAAATGATTTTTTTTTATTTAATCAAGGAAAGATGCATTAACAATAAATTTAAAAAATTCACCCAAGAAGGAAGATTTCAATTCAAAATAATTCTATAAATTATTTAATGTTTTCATAAAAAAAAGTCAAGTGCTCCTGATGGGATTTGAACCTATGATCTTTCGATTCGTAGGTCATAGCTCTAGTCTCTAGGCTATGGTGACCCATAAACATTTTCTGCTTAAGTTTAATATATGACATTTACTTCAGCGGGGCTTGTTTTGACTGGTAATAAATTTTCCAGTATATTCTTAACTTTTTTATAATTTCAGATGCCGTATTTTCACACTTTAATTCTGAATCACTCGACAAATACGTGATAAATAAACTAAACTGTTTTCTAAAATTTGTTCTTTTTAATAAATAGGTGTGATCTGTCAAATTGGCATCATATGCATAAATTAAATATTGTATTTCCACTTTAGAGTTGAAATATTTTCTTTCAACACGCGTGTGATATTCGGCGCTTTCGAGCCAAGTTAACCGTGCTTTTTTTTCTCATTTTCATAGGTGATCGTAGGAAAATAATATTCTCGGGCTACAAAAAGGTAGACGACTGGAACGTGTTGCTGAGATAGTTTTAAATTATTTAATTTGTTGTGCGCTATTTATTTACCGAAACACCAAAGATTTTGAAGCAATTGACGATTACATTAATTAATTAAGAAATAAAAATAAAATTACCAATCAGTAAATTTAGAGAGTTTTCTCTAAAGAAGAGTTGTTCCCTTAAAACTCACATACGATGCTATTTCAAGTAGGTAAGTACAAAAGAAATAATTTCCGCTTAACTGTCAACTCTGGCCAAAAAGAAATAAAAAATTTAACACTTAAATAAACATTACAAAGACCACTAATTTATTGGCTGGAAATTGTTTTGGTTCTAACATTATAGTTTACCATCATTTAGAGAGACTTGAGCTATCAAACGGGCAGAGGTTACCCTTACACTTGAATACTATAACGACACCACTGAGTAAGTGGTTATTTGTATTTTTATAGTGTTTTGTAACCCCTACTAAAATAGAGAAGGGGTTCCTTTTTGCTGTTTCAGGAATTATTAACATTAAGAAAAAAACTTCTGAAATGTACTATTTAAAATGAAACCTTTAACCAATTACAAACAGTTATTTTTATAAACATTTGTCTACTAACCCTTTCAACAAAACTAGAACAGTTCTTCTCCTTGTTCTATGCACTATCTTTCCACTACCCCTATTTTTTTATTAAACTTATCACCCATTAAGAATCTTAACTTCACAGCGAAGTATTAGGTGAGCAATCCATCCTTAAGGATACCAATCCATATCCGAAAACATTTCAAACGCGAATTTCTCTGAAACTACGCAACAACTTGGTAAAAAACTATTTCTTATTCACCGACAAATCATCATAACATTCTTCCTAGCGAACCGAAATTCAGGACTCAGGAGTTCAGGAGAGTCAATGCCAAGATTTTCGCGATTGAAAATTCGAATAGCGTGGTTTTATTCGTTGGCAAAACTGGCTAATATTAATTAAAATTCAAAAACTTTTAAACTGTATTAATTTTCTAAAGCTTAAAAATCCCTAAAACTGTATTTAGAAATCCAAGTCTGTATTTAAAAAAATTGACTTGAGTTTGGTATCAAAATAACGAAACGTCGAAACTGAGAGCTAGGTTAGGTTAGGTAAGAGTGGCAGACACTTGGTTCTGACCAAACAGTCTCACGTAGTCCTAATTAGGTCTGTTGTGATACCACACGTAATCCGTAGAACCCACCTTCATCAGATCTCTGATGGTTAGTGCGACGTAACTGCGGAAGGATTTTAACGACTCATTCAAACCAGCCACTACTGTTCAGAAATCTGCTCAGCCGTCCAAGTTGTAAGTTGCTTAGTTCCTCCAGGCCATCGAAAGATGGTTCACCCAGAGTAACCTCCTTCTTGCGAGGCCAGGGCATTCACACAGAAAATGTTGAATACTTTCTTCCTCTTCCTCATCTCTGCAACTTCTGCAGAAGTCGTTAGTGGGTATTTGCATACGTTCGGCATGTCTACCGAAGAGGCAATGTGCGGTAACAACCGCAGTAATATTTCTCACGTCTTTTCGACTGTGTCTCAATAGCTCTGCGGTTCTCTTTTTATCGAATGTGGGCCACCGTTGCCTGGATATACTACAGGTTGTCAACCCTGTCCATCTGTTCTGTGCAAGCTGCTTGGCCGTGTAGTTAATCTCCTCTTTGACGAATCCCAGTGGTTTGTTCACTGTATTGTCTGCTAGATCAGCTGGCATGCCTGCGCCCTCTCTTGCGAGCGCATCGGCAGCCTCGTTGCCATCTATTTTGGAGTGTCCAGGAACCCAGCACAGAATAACCCGATGTTGGTTGCCAAGTGTGCATAGATTGTTGCGGCATCGCTTTACGACCTTTGATTTAACGCTGTTGGAACAGATTGTCTTAATCGACGCCTGACTATCACTGAAGATGGTGATTGACGAGGCTACTCCCAAGCCAAGGTGTTCTTGCAGGATATTGACCGCCTTCTCTACTGCCAGTACTTCCGCTTGAAAAATACTACAATAGTTGGGGAGTCTATACGATTTCTGTATTTGTAAACTTTCGGAAAAGACCCCGGCTCCCACACCAACGTCCATTTTTAAACCGTCTGTGAAGAATGCGTGATCTTTTTTCGTTGAACTGAGAGCTAATGACGCAATCTTATAGAACATAAAAAATCGCTATAAAAAAGGGTTTTTTGTTTTTTTCGTAAGTCAAAAACGAAGGCGCAAAAAAAAAATTAAGATCCAAAACTAAAAATTTTGATTTTTTTCGGATATCTCCGAATGTATTCGGAATATTTGCAATTTTCTTGCACCAAATTATTAAGCCCCAAAATATGAAACTTTGTATTTCTTACCGTTTTCGAGATCCCCTTGTACGCACACGAGTTTGTAGGACCCTGTATACATATACAGTTGATACCGTTTCTCAAAATTATTAGTAATTTTTATTTCAGTGTGACAAGCTAAAAACATTTTTATTATCCCTCGTACCCACTCTCCTGCCCTATCCCGTGAAGTGTAAAAAGAAAAACAGGGCAAAATTAAACGACAATAGAGAAAAACACAAAAGCAAATTTATTTATGACTATTGCCGTTTAAATTTGAATGAACTTACATTTAGTATTCATGAAAAACGTTCCGCCCGTTCATAAATATGACTTACCTGCACCATTAGTGAGATGGCAACGATTCCTTGTGATTTATGTTGCGCTTCCGACATATTGTGATATAATTCTTTGTTAAATCCGTAGAATTGGATCTGAAACAAGAATGGAACAAATCAGTTTTTGATGAAATTGATGAGCACTTACAATCTTAGCAAATAGTTGTATACGGGGTGATAATAGTCGTTTGTGCAACAAAAGTGGATATGATGTCTAGATCTTACGATATGGACAATTCACTCGAGTTGAACAGTGTATTTTTCCTACGACTAAACTTACAAACCTTATGCTAAAAAAAGTTTGCAGGCTACCGGGCTTGAACTTACGACCATTGGATCCAAAGCTAGATGTTATGTCGCTTTGCCAATTAATTAATTCATAAAATGTACCATACACCTACAAAATTAACGTTTTTACTAAATCTTGGTTGGTTTTTTGCCATGCAAATATTTGTCCACCGCGATATTTTCTGATATATTTTGAACGGGGATCCAACCCCCAATTGACCTTCAAACTTTTATATTACTCAATAGATATATGAAAATAACTGTTAAAGCTTTCTTCAATGTTCAATGGTGAAACATGAAGATGAGTAGGTACTACATAAAACCAGATAAAACAGACGAAATTATAAGATTATCAGAACAAAATTAATTCCAACTAAAGTTTTTATGTTATTTTTACAATATTGCCACTTCTTTACGCGTTAACAGTATTTCTAGTTTTTAAATTAGCGATTATTTTAAAAAACTTTACCATAGCGTACATTAAAAGTTTATATTAATGCACAATAAAAGCCATTTTTTACTGTTTAAACAAATTCTACAGCTATTTTGTAGTACTTTTGGAGTTATAGTTAAAAAAAAAACAGACAAGCCCGTTTTTCTTCTGTGAAATTCAACAGAACAATTTAATCACACTAGGTATGGTTGAGAAAATAAATTGTAAATTTTTATTAATAAATATATCGCTCTTCGTCTCTTATTCTGCAAAAGGCCAAATGTGAGAAAGATGGATATATTAAAAGTGATTTTGTTTAAATATAAGAAATGACCCAAATCGATAAATATGTTATACAGTGTAATTTGGTCCATGGATTTGCCAACGAAAACTATATTTCTTTAATTGTTTTTTTATTATATTTCTCACAAGTTCACGGCCAACTAAAAAGACAAGTTATGATGCCATAAATAAATAAATTAGTAAAATTTTTAGTATAAAGTTTGGAAGTTGAGTCGTTCATGCTCAGAAGTTGGAGCACTTCGCCTACGGCGTCGTGCTCAATTTATTTCCTCGTGCGATATTTTATTTATTTATTTATTTATTTATTTATTCAAGTATTTGTGTCACAAAATTAAAATTTTTACACACGTCAATCTTAATAATTAAAATAAACTTAAGATATGTAGAAGACATGTAAAAAACATTTAAATACATTCATTATACAATAAACAATACATATTATAGAGCACATTATGCACAGTTTAAATTTAACATTTAAAATTTCAGACGTTATAACACACATTAATTAAATTTAAGATACAACTTTAAAAAGTAAAAATTTCGGGTAGGAATTGAGATCAGTTACTTAATGATATTTAAAACCTAAACTCAAGAAATTCATCCACATTATAGAATGCTTTAGTTAATAGAAATTCTTTGATACTATTTTTAAATTTTATGAAGGGCATTTGTTGAAGACTAATTGGTAGCTTATTGAAAAATTTTAAAGAATAATAGTTAGATGAGATTCTTGATTTACTCAACCTAAAGTAGGGGATTCTAAGATCGTTTGCAAGCCTCGTATCGTGCAAGTGCAGGTCATTATTTTTTTGAAGATCGTTAATATTTTTGTGTGCGTGTAGTAAACATTGGTATATGTATTGAGACGGAGTAGTCATAATCTTCAGATCAACAAAAGTCTGCCTAACATCCGCTCGGTATTCCAAACCAGCCATGACCCTCTCCTATAATCTTGGAGGTTTTATCTTGATTTAAACATAGTTTGTTGCAATTAAACCATTTTTCCAGGTTTATTAAGGATTCAATTCTTTTTTTAATAAGGTTTTGGAAACTTTCGTCATGTTGATAATATGTAGTGTCATCGGCAAATAAGCAAACGTCCCCATCAGGAACAGAGCTACTGATATCATTTATGTAAATTAAGAAGAGTAGAGGGGATATTAAGGAGCCTTGGGGAACTCCATGCTTAATGGAGGCACTCGAGGATAGTTTAGTAAAGAATGTCATTTGAGTTCGGTCACTCAGATAACTCTTTAGTAGTTCTAGGCTACTTCCATTGATCCCATAAAGGCTCATTTTCTCTAATAGTATGCTATGAGACACACAGTCAAAGGCCTTTGAAAGGTCGCAGAAAACGGCATCCATAAAGTGTCCATTTTCAAAGGCCTCCACTGCCGTCTCGAGCACCTTCAGCACAGCTAGCGAAGTTGATCGGTTAGTCCGGAATCCAAACTGGCTATCAGAGAACAATTTGTTTGATTCAAAATAATGATAGAGTTGTTCTTTCATAATTGACTCAAAAATTTTCGATATGATTGGCATGAGAGATATTGACATCATATTCACTATTATTGTACCGGGTGGTCAACTACGAATGACCGCCGGCCATATCTCAGAAACTAGTAATCGTACAGCATCCGGGTTAATTTTCTTATGACAAAAGTGTCCAAGAGAAAATGCTGGAAATTATTTTTAAGTTCCTCATTTTGCCGCAAGAGGGCGTAATTGAAAAGTAAATTTTAAAATTTTACATATCTCCAAAAATTCCACATTAAGGTATATCTTTGATAACACCATTAAGAATCTTGGACAATTATGCATCATTTTGGTATTATGCTAATTGGCGTACCGACTTTAATAAGAGGGGGGGGGGGGCGCAATTTGCAATAATAACACTTTTGTTGATTTTACTCCAAAAAAATAAATCATACGATATAATTATGATACCATAATCGAAAAGTAGATGAAATTTGCTAGAAAAAATATTAAAACCGCAGCTCGATATCTCCGTTCGTAATTTTTAAAACTAAGCGATTATATATAGGTTAAGCTAGGAGGCCCAGCCTCAACTTCGCCTTTTGTGAAAATTCTCCTTTTTTTTACAATAAAGTCTTTTATTATTATTATTATTATTATTATTATTATTATTATTATTATTATTATTATTATTATTATTATTATTATTATTATTATTATTATTATTATTATTATTATTATTATTATTATTATTATTATTATTATTATTAGTATTATTATTATTATTATTATTATTATTATATTTTTTAGAAAAAAAGTGATACGCCACTGATATTTTTCCATGTGGATATTATTTCTGATTAGCCTGGTCAATTCTGCATAAAAATGGTCTCTTGCGTTTTTCTTCTCAGGCACACCGTTCTTAATTAAAATAATTAAATTAAATTAGCTCTACTATTATTATTAACATTGATAATGCAAAATTTTGTTTTATAAAAATTGGTGGAAATGACCACCTTCACTTGTGTGCCTGAGGAGAAAAACGCAAGAAACCATTTTTATGCAGAATTGACCAGGCTAATCAGAAATAATATCCACATGGAAAAATATCAGTGGCGTACCACTTTTTTTTTTAAATATATAATCGCTTAGTTTCAAAAATTATTCTATTGTCGATAACGCTGAAACGAACGGAGATATCGAGGTGCGGTTTCAATATTTTTTCTAGCAAATTTCATCTACTTTTTGATTATGGTATCATAATTATACCGTATGATTTATTTTTTCGGAGTAAAATCAAAAAATGTGTTATTATTGCAAATTGCGCCCTCTAGCATTTTTTTTTGAAAACTATTATGGACAACTAAATACGATTGGTAAAAACACATACATTTCTCTTCCAAACAGTTTTTAGTTTGCTAAAATCGGATAAGTCGTTTAAAAGTTACAGCGATTTTACTGATTATACTTTCAACAGCTCCCCCCCACCCCTCTTAATAAAGTCGGTACGCCAATTAGCATATTACCAAAATGATGCATATTTGTCCAAGATTCTTAATGGTGTTATCAAAGATATACCTTAATGTGGAATTTTCGGAGATATGTAAAATTTTAAAATTTACTTTTCAATTACGCCCTCTTGCGGCAAAATGAGGAACTTAAAAATAATTTCCAGCATTTTCTCTTGGACACTTTTGTCATAAGAAAATTAACCCGGATGCTGTACGATTACTAGTTTCTGAGATATGGCCGGCGGTCATTCTTAGTTGACCACCCGGTACCAACTACTATTGTCTTCTGATAAAAATCCCAATTTTTTTAGACAAGAAGAGAAATGTTGTGTGTTTTGATAAATATTTTCTTGTGTCAAGAGAATCTCGACGTAGCTGTCTTGAGCCAATATTAAATGACTTTTAACGAAGAGAAAGAGTAGTTACTTCAAATTTAGTTTTTAACTTATTTAAAAGCGCGAAACTTAATTAATTAAAGTCGGATGCATTTTTCCCTAAAAATAAATTTTTTCAGTGTAAAATGTAATGTAAAAATTAATTTTTTTTTATATAATTTTTTTTATGTGTATCACACTTTTTGCCAATCATCGTATCATATTCCATATTCAAATGGTCCGACCATCGAAACTTCAGCCACACGAACACGCATTCCGCTCGCTTCCCTTTTAAATAAATCACGAATATCGAATCGATACATCTCGGGGCAGTTATTCATTTTTCTTCTCAGATCGAGGCCCGATTTGATCACCTTAAGTGCTCCGAAAAACTTTTATTGGGTCGTAACGAGATATTTTATGTTTTTTCTAGGTTTATCACGGGAATGTTAGGAACGACTTTATTTGATTTAGGGGGAGTATTTTCGGTAAAAAATGTTTTTGCTCGAGCAATCTTGATTGTTGTGTATCAGATCGCTTTATTTTTAATTATTACTCAGGACGTTTTTAAAGGATTAACAATATAGCAGCGGAACGTTATAAAGGATAGAAAATACAATTCCTGTCTATTTTCCTTTGTGTACTATGTAAGATCGCTCGACTATGTCATAGGTATGGTAGATAGCTGACAAGTTCGGAAGAACGGCACCAACATGGAGCGAATAGGGATTAAGTTTTTTTTAAAAGTATTATTATTTACTTTTGGTTAAAAACCCTTCTTTACTACAGCTTACTTTACCCACTAAAATCCTAGTTGAAATTCAGAAATAATCGAAACTAATTTTTTTCAAATTTTTGCAGGAAATATGTTAAAAATTATAACCCTAAAAGGAAAACATGCCTAACCTTTAAAACCATTAGTTAGAATTAATTTTTTTCTAAGAATGTTATAATTTCGTCTGTTTTATCTGGTTTTATGTACATACTTAACTTCAGTTTCCACTATTTAAGGAAGATTTATCAATTATTTTTTTATATCTGTTGGGTATAATAAAGACTTTAAGATCAATTGGGTTGGTTCCCCGTTATAAATATAGATAGATAGATAGATAGATAGAAACGTCTTTATTTATTAACTCGGCGAAGAGCAGCATTGCTGTTTACTTAACCGAGCATATACAATACAAAAATATATATTTACATATCAATACTTAAAAGAGAGAAAAAAGAAAGAATTAGTAGTTAGTAGTAGTAGTATTATAATATGATATGAGTATAATTATTATTATTATAATAATATAATGAATTGACTAAAGATTTCTTACTCAGGCATAAAAAAAACAGGCATTGCCGGCATTTTATTTAAAATATCAAACTTTATAACAAAATATTTACTAAGCAAATATAGTTTAAACTTATTTTTAAAAGACAAATAACTGATATTTGTAAACTTGTCTCGAATTTCCGAATTAAATAATTTGTGAATCACATAAGAAAAGCAACGTTCATAAAGAGCTGTACGGTGACGTGATATATTGAGTAGGTCATTGTGGCGAGTATCGCGATTGTGGGTTGTAGAGCGAAATGACAGCTTCTCTCGCAGATATTGAGGAGTCCCGCTTTCGAGCAATCTGTGTAAAAAACAGGCCATATGCAATTTTAGTCTATCCTGAACGTTCAGCCATCCTAAGTCACGCAACTTGTGTGTTACGTGGTCTCTTAACCTAAGATTGTAAATAAATCGAATACATGAATTTTGATTTCTCTACAATCTACCCTTAGACTGAAGATCAAGGCATGGACCATAAACGATGTCTGCGTAATTGATATGCGAGAGAACAAGAGATTGGCATAATTGCCTTTTTAAAGACATGCTCAATATATTTTTATTCTTATATAAATTTCTAAGAGACATGAATGACTTTTGAACCACCTTGCAGACTTGACTTTTAAATCTAATATTGCTGTCTAAAAGAACTCCCAGTTTTTTGTATTCCTTCACCGCAGGGATATTTACATTTGATATATTAAGTTTAAAGTTTTCATTCGCCCATTCCCTATTTGGTCCAAAGAACATGACGGCTGATTTGTTCGGATTTAGTTTTAGACCATTGATAGTAGAGTATTCGTAGACACTACTAAGACATCGGTTCATGCTTTCAGCAGCCGCAGCTGCTTCGATGGGGGCAAAACTTATACGTAGCTTTGTATTATCTGCATATCTCTGCATGTCGCAACCTACTACAAAGTTATCCATGTCAAAAGTATAAATTAGAAATAGTAATCGCCCTAGAATCGACCCCTGAGGTACTCCCTTACTGATACACGCTGTGATCGACCAGACAGATATTCTTTAAAAAAATATATCGTGTTATCAGCAAATCCATAATAATGAAGTTTGGCACATAGAAGGCGATGATCTAGAGTGTCGAACGCTTTACTATAGTCCAACAGTACCAAGGCTGATGTGTCTCCGTGATCTGCTGCTTGAATAATATCATCTAAAACCTTGAGTAATACTCCGGCTGTGCTACAGTGTTTTCGAAACCCAGACTGTGTCATCGCGGTGGCGGTGCATGGCGAAAAACCGACCAAGGTTAGTAAAAAACGTTCATACTGTAGTTATACACTTAATACATTTTATTCATTGAATCTTTTAGTAATTGTCTAGAAAGGGGTGGAAAACTGGAGATTTTTGAAATAAGAAAGTCTGTGCACAACTCTTTAGTTTGGTCAGAAAATAACAATAGCTGGGTAGAATATATTTTGGTGTTAATTTAAGTATTATACCCTCAATTTTTGCACTATTTCGTGCACTCACATAATGGCATATTTTTGAAGTATATTCTTAACCTTACTTTTGTCAAGTGTCAGTAAACGTTTCGTTAAATTTACAACATGTAAACTTGGCTTCTTTGTAATTGACCACTGTAATTGGTCAGTTTTATATCCTAACTAGGATGGATATATAGTATATTACAGTGATGAAAGTGATACCTTTCAAACGAGGAGATATTTAGCACGAGGCATCAGCCGAGTGCGGAAATTCTCCGAGTTTAAGAATAATCACTTTCACACGAGTAATGTACACTATTTTTCCTACGATCACAAAGAATTATTAAAAAAACCTTTGATTTGGGAAAAAAATATTTCAACTCTAGAGTTGAAAAAAAATATTTCAACTCTAGAGTGGAAATACAAGGCACACTATTTAATTTAAACATATGATGCCAATTTGACAGACCACCCCTATTTATTAAAAAGAATAAATTTCAGAAAGCAGTTTATTGTCTAACTTATTTATCATGTATTTGTCGAGTGATTTCGAATTAGAGTGTGAAAATACGCCATCTGAAATTATAAAAAAGTTAAAAATATACTGGGAAATCTATTATCAGTCAAAACAAGCCCCGCTGAAGAAAATGTCACATATTAAACTTAAACAGGAAATGTTTATGGATTGGCATAGCCTAGAGACTAGAGCCATGGGCTACCGATCGAAAGATCACAGGTTCAAATCCCATCAGGACTACTTGACTTTTTTTTTGTAAAAACATTATATAAATTATAAAATTATTTTGAATTGAAATCTTCTTTGTTGGATGAATTTTTAAAATTTAATCAAGTAAAGATGCATTAAACATAAATTTAAAAATTCACCAAACAAGGAAGATTTTAATTCAAAATACCTAATTCTATAAATTATTTAATGTTTTTATAAAAAAAAGTCAAATACTCCTGAGGGGATTTGGACTTGTGATCTTTCGATCGGTGGCCCATGGCTCTAGTCTCTAGGCTATGCCAACCCCTAAACATTTCCTGTTTAAGTTTAATATATGACATTTTCTTCAGTGGGGCTTGTTTTGACTGGTAATAGATTTCCCAGTATATTTTTTTATAATTTCAGATGGCGTATTTTCACACTCTAATTCGAAATCACTCGACAAACACCTACATGATAAATAAGTTAATCACTAAACAGCTTTCTAAAATTTGTTCTTTTTAATAAATAGGTGTGGTCTGTCAAATTGGCACCATATCTTTAAATCAAATAGTGTGCCATGTAGTGCGAGTTAAAATATTTTCGTTCAACACGCGTGTGATATTCGGCGCTTTCGAGCCAAGTTAACCGTGCTTTTTTTCTCATTTTCATAGGTGGTCGTAGGAAAAAATCATATCCGTTCAGTTAACAGGCAAAGTCCACTATTCCAATCACTTTGGTGTAAAGGAAACAAATTCCATGTGGCTGTTGAAGAATGAAATTATCAAATCAGATACAAGTCACTTGAGGAATGAAGCCCCTTATTTCGGCACCTACGATCCAGTGAAATAAAAGTCAATAGGCCACCATGGTAAACCAATAAATTATATCTTGTCAAGGAAACTATAGGGCAAAGACATACGCCGATATTTATTAAAATAAGTAAAACAATTTAAGCCATTCTTTTTGAAATGTGCAAAATGAAAAGAATATTATATTTATCTTATTTCAATCATAATTTACAAAAAATTAATCGTATTAAGGTTACCGTCCGTATTATCGACCAACTAAGAATAACGTTGGGGTTTCATAAGTTGTAGAAAATAAAGGTAATGGTTAATTAATATTATTTTATCATATGTGTACTATATAAAGAATAAAAAATTAGCTGTTTAGTATAAATGACTTAATAAATATATGTTTAAAAAAATATTAATTAAAATAAGCAAAATTGTACTGTTGCACCTAATATCGACCATCAAAAATATCATTTTACCCAATTATCGAACAAGGCATGTTCCTTATATCGTCCAGCCTGGTAATAATTGTTAAAAATTGATAAAATTGACATAGAAAACTCTCAAATGGTTTCTGCCATCTCCCAGGCTAGCTCGATATTCTACTTCTCAAAAAATACAAATAAATGCACTTCAATAAATTATTTTATTATATTAGGAACTTTTCAAATACATAGGTACATTACATAATTAAGTGTGGCTGTGTGCAATTTAGTTTCTTTATATTTAAGTGTAATGTGTTTTTAACCTTGTGGCCATCTCCAGTGTTTCGTCACAATACTTTATATCCGATTGGAATCAATATCAATATTATTGTCTAAAAAATCTTGCTTAATTTCAGAAAACCACTGTTTTATGGCAGCTTCGCTCACATTTGATCGCCCTATTTGTAATTTTTGGGTGTCTTTTGAAAAACAGCTTCTGCCAATGACAGCCCAGTCGATGTTCTAAAAATGTATTTTCCCGTTTCATATCTTTCATTAAAAGTTGAACACTGGACTTCTAGTAATTGGGAATCCTGGTCGTGCAGAACTTAAAATCCAATTTACCAAATGTCCTTCTTCTTCAGGAGTTAATATGGTGGATGCTCCAATTTTTCGTTGAATGGGTACTCGACCATTTATTTTATCCAAAAAGATAGTTTTTGGGACATTAAAAATGTTCTGCTGGCTTTGCAAGCAGACATTTCATTTTTTGTAGCTTCAATAGCTTGCAACATCATTTCCTCGGTATATAGAAGTCTTTTGTGCATTTTGAACAACCTAGAATAAAAAAAGGATTTGTGCCATTCAACCAAAAAACATACTTTTTTGATAAATATTATCATGATTATACTTAATAATTAATTTTTTTTGGCAAACATTTTATTTTGTAAACAACTTAATAACGTACTATTTTTTGTAAAAGACGATTAGTTCTATTTATCGACCATGAATTGTTCCTTATATCGACCTGACTTTTTATCTGCCTTTTTTGAAGAAAAATCATCAAATGCATAGGTCGATATTTGGTATTTATAGCGATTGTATATTTTTAAAACAATTTTTGCTAAATAATTTTCAAAATATTAATATTTAACAAAATTTATAGCGATCAGCATGGAATTTTTTATTGTTCCAATTACCGACCATATGTTCCTAATATCGACCATACTTTTAATAATAATTTTTCCATCAATATTAATCAAAAATGGTTGGTCGATAATTGGGTTGTATAATGCATGTTGGGTTTTGTTAAAGTTACTACAATAAAAAAAACCTAAACAAGCTTAGACTGTTACTTTTCGCTTTTATAAATTGCTTTCTATGTCCCTATTATCGTCCAGCGGGTCGATATTAGGAACAATACGCAAATGACTGAACCAATTACCGACCACATCAAAAATATTACTATTTTATTAAAATAATGATATTTCGAAGTAAAATATCAGTGCTACAACATTTATAATAGCTATAAAATATAGAACAAGGGAAAAAAATTAAAATAAATTGAAAAACTTACCTTTTTGTTTCGGCCTGCTGCTTAACCTTAGTTACGTGTAATTCCGACGTTCACTTTACCGAGTCTGCGGCGCTCTAAAGATGTCACGAACTCCAAAGAGACTTAACTCGTAGGCACATAACGAGTTTTAAAAATAGTGGGGGAAATACGTTATTTTAAGATAAATTAAATAGTTGTAAGATATTATATCTTGTGTCCTTATTTTTGGAAAATAATTAGAAATTTGGTCGATAATTGGGACTTGGTCGATAATACGGACGGTCGCCTTATAAAGAAAAAAACTAAATAATAAAAAATCAAATGAAATTTAAAAAAGTTGGAACCGATAATGTTTTTTTAATGGATACTTATTTAAGAATCCCAGCAAGTTTCTTTAAAAAAATATGACCTTAAAAACATACTTTTCAAAACTTTACATACTTGAACTTCAGATAAGACATTGTCGATTAAACCAGCATTACAGGGATTTTTCGAACGAAAGAAGTTTAAAAGTTTTGAAAAATGTCAAAGGCGAGTTCTGGGACTATTTGTCAAGTTTGTGTACTTTTTATCTAGAAAAAGTTAAAACAGCTTTAATAAACCTAAACTATTCTAAACTATTGGGTTTTAATAACAACTTGTGCGGTCATGAATTTGTTACTAGCGCAACCTAAAACTTACGTTGGTGACATTTTGCCAACCAATAAATTCTCGCTAATCGATTTTTCAGGCGCTAAAATCTCAGCGCTGGCTGAAGAATGAAAACGGATTTTTGATTCGCTAGAAATAATTACAATTGCCCCTGAATATGAAACAATTTTGTGTGGATTTCGAAGAAATCACGTTTAAGATATTGTTACGGACCATGCAATTTTTCTTATTTTTAATCAAATATTTTTTGTAAATAGCTTAATAATTTTAAAACGCCCTGTATAATAGTTAAAATATTTAATCAGGCATGGAGTAAAAGCTCTTCCAAATTTCTAAGGGCCAAATGTTGACCGGTACAATTTTTACGTATACTTTCTACTTTCTACACAGCAGGTGTTATTTGGGAAAGTTTAGTCCCAAAAATATACGGTTCAACATGTGGGAAGAAATCAGTGCCTTACGAACCAAAGAGTCGAGCGGGACCAAGGTGGTGTCGGGTGAAAATAGCCCACACTGGGCACTCCATTCAATTAACATATTATTATAAACAATACATAACTATATCATTATTGGGTTCATTTTTAAAACACACAACTAAGTAGGTACGTACACTACTGAATTAACTGAAAAATAAAAACAAAACTTTTTAATCGCACAGTAAATCACGTAAAAACGATATCTATAACCGTAAGTTTTGCGAAGCCTCAAAATAAATACCTTAATTTTAGGCGAACCAATGGTAAAACAATGGTGCATACGACTGATCTATTTTTAAATTGCCCTTCATCATAATGCAAATTGTTACATACTGTTTTCGTGAGTGATGTCACTTAACCATAGCAACGGTGAATATCAAAGCCATGTTGGGCGTTGGGTCTTTACTTGTTTTGAGGTAACGGACACCGTCGGCTGGGGCGCACCAAATACACGAGTGTTTATAATTATTGTCCATCGAAGTTAACCATGGCCCAATCCCAATTATGGATTAAATTAATATTATTAATTCGAACATAATTATGTTTTAAAGGCTAAAATGGTAGCTGTATTATTGGTACATTAATATTTAATATTGTCGAGCAACACGGCAACACGTATGGTTATTATACAGGATGTTACAAATTCAAAGGCGTACAAAGGGATCTCGAAAACGATAAGAGATACGAAGATGGTTAAATTGAGGAACAATTGCGTATTTTGGGTCTTGATAATTTGGTGAAAGAAAATTCTAAATATTTTCAATACGTTCGGAGACGAAATGTTTGGATTTTAATTTATTGTGCCTTTGATTTGGGACAAAAATTAAAAACATTTTCATATTGAATTAATAAACGGCTTAAATACTAAACCTTCCTGTAATGTAAATTTAATATTTAAGGAATCCTAAAAATATTTTCCAGTGTTGTAATAACAAAAGAATAAATTTGAAATACTAATGATGTGTTATTTGAGATGACAAAACGTTAACATTTTGAAAACAATAATATTGTAGTAAATTTCTAAAGCCTGGAAGCCCCTAAAACTGTTTTTAAAATTCCAGATTCGTATTTAAAAATATTGAGTTAAAGTTGGTATCAAGAGAATGAAACGTGAAATTTAAAAAATAATACCAGCATCATGTATAACATAAAAAGGTGATAAAGAAGTGTTTCTATTTTTTTCCAAGTCAAAAATGAAGGCGAAAAACATAAAAATTGAAACTGAAAACTGTTTTTCGGATAACTCCAAAGATATAGTATCTAGAATTTTTTTCCATCAAATTTATAAGGCCCTAAAATACGCAACTTTGCCTTAATGTAACCATATTCGTATCCCTTACCGTTTTCGAGATTCCCTTGCATGCACACAAATTTGTAGTAGCCTGTATATGGCTTACTGATGATAATAAAAATACTTACCATAATTTACTAATATTTTAGTCATATATCTAATTTTGCAATAAAACATCACATCACATCTTCTTGAAAGCAGTTTAAAAGGGATGCGTTAAGAAACGTGGTAGGCTGACGATGTTAGCTGATATACAGGGTGATTCCTAAGGTGATACTTCTTCTTTAGCTGCGTATAGAAGTCATTAAAATAAACAACATTTTCAAATATTTTTTTTCAAAAAACTCAAAAATAAAGTGCTTATATTCATTTATTACACTACGAATCAAATAGGGTTCTGACTAACTTGCCCATTGAATAACATTAAGAAAACTTCTGTGTTGCAAGGGAAAGCGTTCTGCGTATAATCTCGAAGCACTTTGCCACACTTACAGTAAATTACCACCTTATCTATTCATGCATTGTTTTCAAATTTTACCTATTTCAAGTATCAATAATTTAAAATTAACTCAGAAAAACACACCGCACCGGATTGTTCAACACTACCCATATGACTAATACTAATAAGAGATAAGAAAAACAACAGAAACTATAGCGGGGTATGTTTTGATGCCAGGCCCGCACTTAGATTTTTTAGTTCTCTATTTCGCCTATTTTTGACTTTTTTGAAAAAAGGTATTTGAAAAAGTTGTTTATGTTAGTGCCTTCTATACCCAGCTAAAAATGAAGTATCAACTTAGGAATCACCCTGTATATCTACCAACCCTGTATATCTAAAATTACTTTAATTAATTTGTTTGAATTAATGTCACACCAAGATTTTGCAAAAATATGGTTTTCCTAAACTTTATGGCTATATCTTTTTATCTTATTTAAAAAGAACGACCTTAAAGCTATTCGTCGTTTTCTTGTTCCAAAATTTCTCGGTTTAAGCGGTGCGTTAAAATTTGTTTCTCTATATAATCGTTTTCTAGTTTTTTTAAATATTTCTTTTAAACTTGATATAACAAGCAACATAATTTTAACAAGGTCCTTTCACAAAACGCCGTCTCGCTTTAAACAGCTCTTTAAATTTCCCTAAAATGAACCATTTCTTTAATACTTCTCCTCGTGTTTAAAATAAATGATGTCGCGAACGCCTCGTTATGATGAAACAAACAGTTGCTTTCCGCAAATAAAAATAAAAATAAGAATTAAAAAATAACGAAGGACAAAACGAAAAAGAGAATACGCCGCCAATTTTTATTTTATAAAATAAAACTGAAAAGATGTTTAACAGCGTTGCAGAGAAAGTTGTTTTTTAATTAAAAAGTATAATATGGCACGGCTAAGAATTACAGAAACAAACACAGAACTTCTAGGTATCCAGGAGAAGGTGGTATCAATGGCAATATAATTCCTCTAATTTACTAAATTACAGCATGTAATAGCTATTTACATTCCAAGAGGGGAAAAAGTGTTTCTCCTTCCCCGGATAGTAGATTGATATCCAAGAGCGGAAATGTATTTTCTTCTTGAGGTATGTATCAATTTTTTTTTCTACTACTATGTATTTAACCATTTCGATTTTACTGGGCGCCAAAGTTAAAAAAAGTCGATTTTAAATTTTAGTTATATCTAAAACGATTTCCATCCCATCGTTTTTTTAGTGTAGGAATATACAATTGTGTTAATAGAAAAAGTAGGGCAAGTTTTGAGTTGTGTAAACCGGCCTATAGTGTAGAGTTAAAGTAGATCTAGTGTTTGCAAAACTGTTTTCAATTTCAGTAAACTAAGTAAGCTAAATTGTACTAATATTATAGTTTATTATAAAATATTTATTACGAAATAAACAATTTATATTACTTTACTATAAATATAATAAGAATTTAATATTTAAAACAAATAAAGATTTTCCTTTCATTTCGTTAGATTCATCCCTAGACTCGTTTCGCTATATCAGTAGAGCTAGGATTCAACGGAAGATAGGAACAACAGGACATACCGGTAAGATGTTGCACTGAACGACATCTGTGTCGTGGTTAGATACTCTTGAGCATACGATCACCTCTAATAATTTTATATAAATGAGTACAGAAGAAGAGTGTCCTTTCATTTCGTCAGATCCATCCGTAGATGTGTTTCGCCATATCATGGCTTATCAGTAGGGCTAGGATCCGACAAAAGAAAGGAGTAACTTAAAACTGCGTTAAGCTGTATTTGGTGGAGCACACCAGCAAAACGTTGCTCTATATGAAAAAGTATTGGAATTTCGAGGAAAATTTAAATATGAACAAATATACAGGTTGTTCCATTTAATATAAATAAGTTAGTTTTTAGTTCTGGTACAAAGTGTCACTATCTTAAAAACATTTTTATTGGATGTACCAATACGTGTTAGCATATATTGATAGTGGCCTATTGAGGTAGGATACCCTGTACATTTTTTTAAAAATTTTGCCCTAAAAATTATAATACATGCAAATATTTTTTCATATTTTGTCCAATAAAAACACTACAGATTTTTTCGGGGTACATTTCTCCCGAATTTTGGATAAAACCCGAAAACATTATATAAAAAAGAAGGGACATTTATTTGCTTCATTAAAATAGAGTATATTGTTTAAAATAAAATATGTTGGTAAGGAAACTGAAATACATTCTTTTACTAATCTGCTGGACAATTGCTTTTGTCCAGCAGTTTATTTTCACATTTTTTTATACTAAACATATTCAGCATTCCTTGGTTATAATGAACGAAAAAGCTAAAAAATATCACTTATTTTAGGTAAAGTACCTAAATTACTTTTTTTCACCAAGATTTTCCTAAAAGTTTTCAAGTAATAAAATTTTATACTTATTCATAAACTTTAATAATTTCACAAGTAGGCTTGGAAAACAATTAACAATTTTAGGCTTGCTACGATATAATTAAATTAATATCAGTTTTGTGCAGTTTCTTTATTGAATTTTTTGTTTAAAAATATTAGATACGGAAAAATAGAAATTATTTTAATTTAACATAATGTTTTTGGGTTTTAATTAAAATTCGGGAAAAATGTACACTGAAAAAATTACGGGTTTTTATTGGGCAAAATATAAAAAATAATTAATTTTAAAATTTTGCACCAAACTTTGGATTTAGAATGTCCATGTAATAACTTTTTTTATAACATTTATTGATATTTGGACAAACAATGTCAGCAAAAGCAAATGCTAAATAGACTATTTTTTGGTTTCTAATTAAGCTAAAAAAAAAAGGTTTTTTTTTCCTTGATTCCCCATTATATAGCGTAAAAAATACATTAATATTATTACATTTTATACCATTATTTTTCACAGTATAGCAATCTATTTTTATTTTTTCCCTCAATAGTTAATCTAAACTGTAAAAATTTAAATCTTTTTACGGGATATGTAATTGATTTATTAGAGGTTTCAAAATTTTGTATTTTTATATATTAATGTAGGAATAATACATGATTACAGATTTATGCTCTGCTCTAGACCGATCTGAGCAATTTATAGCCAAACAGGAGGGCCCGGGGAGAACTCATAACAATATGGCGAATTAAAATAATTATAATATTAAAATAATAATCAAATTTTGACCGTTTCAGTTTTTCCAGAAAAATCAAAAGACCTGAAAATAACTAATTTAAATACATTTAAACCATAATTTTGTATAACTAACAAATATTATTATTTATTTGTACGTACTTATTTACGATTATTCCGGTTTAAACCTAAAATATACTCTTCGAAAACTTAGAACCATCTGAGGTCCCTGTATCAAATTCTCATTTAATAAGCTGACCAATTTCTAGATTTCTGCGTTAAAAACTTCCTTTTGACGATTGCACAGAGTCTTTAATAACAATATTATACAAATCTCAAATATAACGAGCAAAATAAATGAAAGCAGTCGCTCTCAAAGCTTCTTAGAATTTCTTCAAAACAGTTTCTTTATGTTCGTTTATGACTTGATGATGTCGCCAACGCGCTGTTAAAATAAAACAATGTTGTTTTTAAAAATAAATAAAATAAAATAATTAATATATTTCGTTAAGACGTTGGAAGCGTAATGAGGTAAAGCGGTACTTTTTATCGAAGAAATAAAGGGACTATAAGTACGGACAAAATAATTATAAATTGATTTAAGGGAAATGAGCTTATGATTAAGAAAATATCATTACATCTTTTTGAGTTTTCGAGTATTTAATTTTTTTATATGAGATACTTAATTCGAAATTTATTATATTAGTATTGGGTCAATTTTTAACCAAATAATTTACTATTTAGTATCATATAAGCATTTAAAAAGAATTAGTCAAGGGGTCCATCATTGGCACATATATGTGCCAATAAAGTCCTGCACGCGCCGGAATTTCAGGACCCGACCCGGCCTGAGCCGGAAATTTGCGACGCGGCCCGGTCAACCATAACCGAACAGCCTAAAAAGCCCGGTGGACCTGGCAGACCCAGAAGGCACGTCAAGCTCGACCGGCTCTTTTATTGATTAAGTGGCCCGACCCAAGCCCGAGAGTCGGGCCGGGCCGCGAAAAATGAACACCTGGCCCATGCAAGCCTCTTGTATAGAGCGGGCCCGCGCTCAACACCGGATTCCATAGCATCTGAACTACTTAAAGTTTTATTATTTTTAAAAATATATATAGGAGGCATTAGGTTACATCTACAATTTCAATTTATTAAAAATTAAATCATACATTGTTGTGATAGCGAATTTGTGAAAAGGTGTTTTGTAAGAATTTCTTAAAAATTATTTTACAAATATATTCCGGTCCGTGCAGGGCTCGTGTATAACTTATTGAAGTAAAGGCAACTAGCATCATCTAAGTCTCTCTCTCTCTCTCTCTCTAAGTCTTCTTTTTTATATCAGAAGAAAAAGAATGGCATATTATTCTTTATCACCTATCATTTTCAATGACAGGTTGGACTCTTGGTTCATCATTGGACATAGTTAAGGAGTTCATCATAGGCCACATTGCATAAATCAAAAAATAATATCAAGCTTTTTGGTTTGTTGCTGTAACCTCAATGTACATGTAACAGTTCCTTCAAAACTACAGTAACAAAAGAAGATTCAGCTGAGCGTAAACCAAAAGTTACCTAACATCATGACGATTTACTTTTATATATTTTTTATATCAATACTTACCAATTTTAACTTATTTATTTATTTTCACAAAAACTGCTTCTATTTAAGTGAGGGTTTGTAAACAACTGACTGTAAACTTCAATCAACCTAACCAATATGATGGTAGTGTTTTATGCGCGTTTACAGCTAGTGGTCCATTATCGGCGGGGATCCATTAAAGGCACATTTCTCTATTTTATACTAAGGTACTTAACCCAAATAAGGCCAGTGCTCCTATAGGACCATACCCCACCTAGCGGCAGAAAACAAGATTAGCCCAAAAATCTTATAGAACAATGAAATATACTCATCTACTCTATGGGTGGTTTCAAAGAATCGGCTACATAGGGTGTTACAGTATATTGTTTTTTAAAGCGGTTCCGGCTAACGGGGTTTTTCCGAAATAATAGTGTGTGTTTATTGGAAAAAATCAATTCAGAGACTTTTTTTTTGGACCAGTGTTACCAAGGTATGTTAGCTTAATCGTAGTGTATTGAGTTTTTGATTATTTACAACCTCGGAGGAGTTACGAAGGTTTGTTGTTGGAGGTTATGCGTTCCTAATAAGGCCAGCCGGTAGTATTATATATATATATTTGTGTGTTTTGTTGTCGGTACGTCCACGAGGAATGTATCGGATTAGAGAAGGGAGATAAAAGCAAGTTTGTGTGTCATACATGCGAACGTTTGTAAGTTTGTTCTTCAATAAAAATGTTACGAAAAAAAAAATTTGTTGTTTTGTTGAATTTTAATACCAATGTTATTTTCGTGTCCAAATAAGGCCACTAGAAATCATTCATGAGAACTAATAACCATTCAACTAAACCTTAAAAATCCAAAATTCTATCACGTGGAAAACTTTCCTCCCGAAACCTTTATGAAAATAAAGGTCATATTTATGAATTTCTGCAGGTGGCCTTATAAGGTACCTGCGTCACCCAATAAGGCCAATTTCACCCTTCCGATAAAAAATGTATTCCCCACAAATCAAATGAAAAATTAAACATTTTTTGTGGTAGAACCAATAAATATGATGCACTGCTTATGTTGAGCAATTTATACAAAGCTTGGAATAATATTTCTCTTCTAATGCCCCTTTGAACCTTAACGTGGCCTTAATTGATTCAAGTACCTTATTTGTTTATAGATTAAAATATTAATGAACTTTTTCAGTAAAATTGTTGTTTTTACCTTTGCAGTTTCAACTATATTATTCATATCATATATTAATCAAGACAAGGGAGTGAAGAAATACAAAAAGTAAGGTATAAAGTTACAAGCGTGCATAATTTATTTTTCCTGTATAATTTAATTTAAAACACATTTCCTTTGATTTTTAAAAATCTGTAATAATATAAATATAACTAAAATACCAGTTTAATGTTCAATTATCATTCACCGAATTATGACTTGTCCCTGATAACGACCTGGTTTTGATAATAAATCAGCCCGGTTTTTTCTTTTATTAAGAATGCCTGGTTTTAACTTTTACCCGATTTTTCACAAGGTATATTTTCTGAATCGGTACCAAAGAATATTATGTTTTGCTTTGTTTATTAAAAAAATATTAGTTTTAATTTAATTACCTACACAGAGCAAATTGGTTTTATTATAACTGATAATAATTATCATGAAATACAGAATCATACCATATTTTATTACCTGATAATATAAGATTATATTAAATATAATTTAATAGAAAATTAATACTCTGTACAATAATATAATTTTTTACAATATTAAGTTACGACTTTATACATTTTATTAAAATATATAATAAGCAACACTATCAATAGAAAAATAAATATATTTTATTGTATAAAATAAGATATATTTTCTTTTAACCGGCGGGTTTTTCCTCTGCATTAGTCCTAGATCAAAATACTGTAAAACAGAAAAAATTAATGTTCAGGAGTAAAAAAACCTTAAAAAAAAGAGAGTGTTTGTCTAGTGATATTACTGTGATGCGCTTATGTTTGTTTCAACAACATTTTTTACTGTTTATACGGTCTGACGAAACATATAACAAAAATAAATTGACAGAAATATATTTGGGATCGAGACTTTGGGTCTTTTTTCTTACAAACTATCAAATATCAGGATTCTTTTTAGTAAAAATGGACGGATTTTTCATCATCAGCAATCTTCTTTTTAGTTTGGCTCTAAATGTGAAGGACCGTAATAAAGAGTATTTGAAAAAATGCGTTACTAGATGACAAAACGGGTAAATTTCAAAACTTAGAAGTCCCTAAAGCTGTACTTAAAATTCCCGGTCCGTTATTAAAAAAATTGACTTGAGGTTGGTATCTAATGAACGAAACGGCGAATTTGAGAACTAATAACGCTATCTTGTAGAACATAAAAAATGGTTATAAAAACGGTTTTTTTAAAGTCAAAAATGATGGCGCAAAAAGTTATAAACCAAAAATAGAAATTTCAGTTTTTATCGAGTATCTCCCAACTCATTCGGAATATTTAAAATTTTGCTTAATCAAATTATTAAGCCCCAAAATACGCAACTTTGCCTCAATTTAACCCTGTTCGTATCTATTGCCGTTTTCGAGATCCCCTTGTACGCACACGAATTTGTAGCACCCTGTATATTATAAAATAATGCAGGCCCCACCGCAATAATATAATAAAGTAATACAAAAAAAAATGGCGCTATTGAACTGACGAGTGACGATGATGCTTCGATGGATGAAAGCCAGCCAGAGTAAAAGTTGTCAAACTCCCAATATACAGGTTGACGCAGATAAGGATGCACTTTACAGGGATCTCGTAAAGCATAGAAAATACAAACCATGCAGATACAGATTGTTAAATAAAAAAAAAGTTGCACCCTCCTAAATTTTAAAACTTGATCATTCCGAAGATATTTGTCCAAATACCGCATTTTCGCTTTTTTGATTTAATTTTTTTCTTACTCTATTTATAGAGATATGTTAAAATAAAATTTACTTTCTCATTACCCCTTTTTCTCCTCTACGAGTTGGCATAATTAGTTTTTTAATCCGACGTTTCGTTGTATCAAGACCACCATCAAATTTGCTCTTTAAAATAGTCGGGAAATTTTATTTTATTACTTTTTATAATTCAATGCCGTATTATACCTAGTATTAATAACACGTTTCGGACTTAAAAACCCATCATCAATAAGAATAAGTGCAAATGTATCTTAGGTAATTGAAACTATTTTATTTTTAATCTACTAATCTGTCTCAACTGTATAGTAGGCTGTGACAGGCACTTGTTTTAATAAATTATAAATACTTGCGATATGATTGATGGGTTATTGAAATCAATTAATACAAATTAACTTTTATCTAATTTTTCTGAAACAAAACTGTTATGTTTGTAAGGAGTTGTGTGATTGTATTTTTTTTTATATAAAAATTATGCCACATTATTTAAGAGAAGAAGAAAAATTTGATATGATTTATAGTCGACGTCCAGAGTCAAATTATTTCTAGTTGTCTTCTAATGATGAGTTATTAAGTTCGAAACTTATATTAATACTAGGTGTGATACGTCGTTAAATTACAAAGGAGAAGGGATATTTAAAAATAATAAACTCAAATTTCTAGACTAGTTAATGAGGTTCTTTAAAAAAACGAAAACTCGCATTAAAAGTAAACTTTATTTTAATCTTTTTATTTAATCTTTTCAAATTACAAAAAAAAATAATAACGAAATAGCGAAACTCGGGTTTTCCAGATATCTTCGGAAGGATTAGGGGTTTTTTAAATTTGAAACCACAATAATGCAGAATTTAATGGGGTGCAACTTTTTATCTAATTTAACCATTTCTGTATCTTCTATGGTTTACGAGATTCCTGTAGAGTGCATATAGGACACCCCGAATACCAGTAATTTTTATTTTTCCTATAACTCATTATGGTAACCTAAAAAAAATTATTTAATTTTTTTTTAATCCTAGATTTGTACATAAAAATAAAGCAAAGTTATGCCTTTTCAAGTTTGTTTACGTATTATCTTTATGTGGTTTTGTGCATTGCATTAAAATTTTAATTTTAAGTTAAGGTAAATAACTACATCAAAAATAATACATTAGTGACATTTTGCAAACCAACAAAATCCCTCTAAACGCTATTTTAAACGTGGTGTTCTCGGAATCCACACAAACAATTTTTTAAAAACCTGTTTCAGATTCAGCGGCAAATGTAATTATTTCCAGCGAATCGAGAATCCGGTTTCAGGTATCAGCCAGTGCGGATATTTTAGCGTCTGAAAAATCGATTAGCGGAACTTAGTTGGTTGACAAAATGTCACCATTAGCTCAATAAAAATATCCATTTTTTTAAACAGACATTGTTTGTGATCTTACTATACATATTACGAGCCAATTTTACAATATATAAAACCTCATTGTAAAATTGACCAGAGCCGCTTCTGGATGCGAGTATTCTATTTTTGTGGCCCCTCTATATCCGTATAGGATGTAAAAAATGCGAAAAGATTTATTTCTCATAAATATATTCCGGCGTTGCGTGTGCTGCCGTTAGAGAGCTCAACTATTTACGTAACGACAGCCACTACATCAAACTGACTGACGTGTGCGATGTCTTTATTTTGTATTCTACGAGAATCTTTAAATAAAAAAAACCTTCAACGAGGTTTTTTTCTTTAGAAGGAATTTGCGAACAAGACGGTTAAAATAAGAAAATTCTGTTTAAGTTTTGAATAAAATTGAAACGCAATACATACCGAGCTTTTTGTAGCTTTGCCACAGGAACATCGAACAATAATCAAAAGTAAGTACAGTATTCACGATCGTTCTTTACTCGTACGTCTAGTAGTCCCGTAACTCAAATGTAGATGACGCGACGAGGCTGAATCTTGTTACGTATTCTTTTATGTAGTTTTAAAAATTCTTGTGGATCCGTTAGACCCCAGTTAAGGGTTAATAACGTATAACTTATGACGCACGAGTAATCATTCACTGATAAGACTGTATGTATAAGTAAGTATAAAGTAAACAAAGTAATACGGCAGTGGGTACCAGGCCAGAAGGTATTACAAGAAAAAGCCGATAAATGTGCAAGAAAAGGCTCCAAAAATATATTCGTTGGTTCAGAACCGGCACTCGGAGTACCAAGGTGCACAGCACGAGATGCTATAAGGCGATGGATCAGGAGTGAACACAAAATCCACTGGAGTAACCAAAACTGGAACCAGAGGACATCCTTACCCGCTCCCCAGTTGACCTACACAAACTAGTGCAAGGAACTGGGATCACGAAGTTGGTGTAACAACCAAATAGGGTGAGCACAACGGGCCAAACATGGCCTAAGCGCATCCGGCGCACGGACGGGCTCTCAGATAAAAAAGACTTAACGCGCCTTAAAAAACTATAATAATATATAAATAAGTGAGAAGAAACGTACAATGTGTTATGTAGTTTTTGTGACTCCCAACCGATAAGATGTCCATCCTAATTAGGCTGTAAGGTAAAAATAAGGACATTATATTTTATTATAATATATTTAATTATAAATAGCTAATTGTTTAATATTATTGTTATAGTTCCTGCTTAACATTGAATACCATAACAAGGTTAAGACAGGGGTTATTACTCATTGCCAGACGTGATGTTGTAATCACTCTTAAATAACTATAACAATAATATTCCTTCTAACCAGAGGCTAATATTATAAGTTAAGGTTAGTAAGTAATATAAATCAGACTGATTGTAAAATATAGTAGATCAAATTATTAGATTATTATAATATAACTACAAGTAACCAATATACCTTTTTTGATACATAACCAGTTACCAAGTATTTTACTTCATCGAACCTAGTAGTTACCGTACAAGGCTAAATAACCACAATGCAAGTAATTTGGTGCCGAATCGAATATTTTCAAAAATCAGATACTTTAAAATCGAGTACTTTTAGTAACCAATTTATTTATTGAGTACTAAGTACCAAAGATTGCCGAGGTCTACCCGTACTCGTAAAAAGAAAGTCGTCACTATACATGTTGAAATCAGAAACAAAGCAATCAACAAAAAGACGACAATAACCAAACAAGTACGAAACCCCAACCAATAACTCAAAAAAAATCAAATTACTTACACAATTTATGAGTGAATAATGACGTTATTGAGGCGGTATTCTAAATTCTTTTTTATAATTGTTACTATACTATCATAGGCAACACAATTATTTAAAAAAGTAACAAGACCTTTGAATGTTGGCAAAACGAATGATTCTTAATTCATTTCAAAACGTGGCAATATGACAGGTTATAAATCATATATTAAGTTTAGTTGAAAAAAGCTAAATTTCTGTTGAGGTTGTATAAATGAAGTTTAGGCGTGATTCAACGCTGAACTAAAATTAGGTCGTATTTGTGCAACCGGATCTTAGTTTACTAACTAAAATAAAGTCACAGTAAGCAGTAAGATATTTTTTGAGGTTTGCTAGAGCGAAAATATTTTCGGTAAAAGTATTAATTATTCGTCGAAGAATATGCGAAGAAATCATCCATGCTTCTCAAAAGATCTTTAGATTAAGAAAGGGAAAACATAAAGTATCTTATGTTTTTTTAAAAACTAATATGCGGGTTTGAAGACAGGTGTAAGGAATGTTATATTTTATTCCCATGCACAGTTGCAAGATTGCGGTCATTTATACAGGGTGATTTCTAAGTTGATACTTCTTTTTTAGCTGTGTGCATTGAAATAAATTATATTTTCAAATACCCTTTTTCAAAAAATTCAAATATAGGCGAGATACAGAAGTCAAAAATCTCAGTGCAGGACTGGTCATCAAAACGTAGCCTGCTATACTTTATGTTGTTTGTCTTATTAGATATTCAATTTACGGGTCGGTGGTAAGTTATTTGGCAATACGCTGCTGTGTGTTTTTCTGAAGCAAGTTAATTTTAAATTGGTGACACGCGAAAATGGTAAAATTTCAAAACAATAAACTAGTAGATATGGTGCTAATTTACGGTGAGTGTCGTCAAAGTGCGGCTGCTGGTTCGAGATTATACCCAGAACGCTGTCCCTTGCGGGCTCATCCTACACCCAGAAGTTTTCTTAATGTTATTCAACGGGCAATTTAGGCGGAACTGTATTTGATCCATAGTGTAATAAATTTAATGATTGTAAGTTCCTTATTTTTGAATTTTTTGAAAAAAGGTATTTGAAAATGTTGTTTATTTTAATGAATACTAACACAGCAAAAAAAAAGTATTAACTTAGGAATCACCCTGTATATCAGCGGTGAGTAAACGAAAAGGACACGTATACAAAAAATTAGAAAAAACATTTATCTGTGAAAGTAAACGATGCAACACCCTATTTTCTAACAAACTACACATTTTGAAAGTAATATAGTGTCATCCTTACGATAAAATAAAACTATTATTTTCCAAGTTTGTTAATGTGACAATGTTTCGTCTGTTGGGTCAGACGCGTTTGATTCTTTTTGGCATGCAATAGTATCCATCGGTTTGGTCTGTGCTAACAAACTTATGGGGCACATTTTCAACATTGCTATGCTGAAAAACTGGCATCACAGTTTTATAGTTATTATTATAGTTCCCTAAATTAGTTTTTATTAAATTTTTGACACATGGTTTGACAGACGTAAAAAAAAATTTATGGACAAATTCCTTTAAATTTAAAAAAAGTTGGTTAGCGCTACGCCCCATCCTTGGGGTCCTGATTTTTATTTATATGGCAAAAGCGAGGCCCATAAATTGACGATGTATATTTATATTTTAGAAAAATTGTAGGGGTTTGAATTAAAAAGAGCATAAAAAATGGACTGTATATATGATTGGTTGAGGAGATGAGAGTTGAGAGTAGAGGTTTAAATAAAATAGTACGGCGGCAGCGTGACAAAAAGTATAAAAATGGCCTACCTTTGGTTCATCCTTTACGGCTTGGTGGCCACCAACTTGATCCTAGAGAAGAGGGATGCCACAACCCTGGATCGGGACACTGCACGTCACAATCTGTCTTAATTTAAGAGTTTTATATAAAATAAAATGCCGGGAAATATTCCGGGAGCGAAATTTGCATGAGTTCTTTTTTAACGACTTTTTCGAACTGTCTTTTAGACGCCCGCGACAAGTCCAATCGGCCAAATACAAATTGTCACGTGGTTAACACGACTACAGCGACTTACGCGGGGAATTAATATTAAAGAACCAACATTTTTGATTATGAAAAATAAGTAAACTTATAAAATTGAATATTATTGAGATGAAACCTAAACAGAAATATTATTGCCAGAGCAGCGTTCCATTTAAAATCCCCATATTTTTAATACCACATCAAAATAAATAAAAAAACCATCCAAACATGCCCAAAAGTTACGGTTGACCCTTAAACGAAGACAAATATGTTTTTATTTTTTTTTTATTTTAGGATGATCCTTAAATAAGAAAAATCTTCGACGTCGTTTTTCTCTAAAAAGAATTTGTGAACAAGGTAGACAAAAAGAAAAAAAACACTCTGTTTAACAATACAACTTTGAATAAACTTATAACGAAGAGCGTAACACTTAAAAATTGGGTGTTGAAGCATTTTTAAAACCGAAATATTTCCGCGTTAAACTATACTTTAACTGAATAACAATTTGAGATTCTTTTAGTATAAAGCTTATCTCTCCACAAAACTTTACACAATTTTAGATACATCAGATAAGACGTTGTCGATTAAAGGAGCATTTTGGCGATTTCCGGATGAACAAAGTTAAAAACTTTTGAAAAATAGGTTTGGTATAACATGCATGTCATGTTTTCAAATACTTAGTTGTTAAAATGTTAAAACTACGCTTTACTTGACAGTAAAAAATTAAGGCGGTACAAGAGAATAAATATTGCAACTAAGGCGAAACATAATATTATGTTTTGAGTGTGATAAACTAGTTATTTACGATATAAGTGTTGTAAAGATTCATATTACAACACGAGACGTTAAAGTTGTCAAACGAGGCGTCAGCCGAGTTTAATAAAACATCGAGTGTAGTAATATAAATTTACAACAAGAATATTGTACAAAATTTTATCTAGTTTTATCTATGAATAAAAATATTTGGCAAAAGGCATTTCTAAAAATAAAAATGCACCTGCTATTAAGTTTACTAATCAAGTTTTTTATGTTGCCTTTCGCATAGTTACTGTTTCGCATGGTTACTGTCGAAACTTTGTCAAACAAATTTAAAAATATAAAAAGCGTTTTTCAAAATGAGCGATTCCGATGGAAGTTTACCCTCTGATATAGAAGCAGTGGCAAACGAAGCGATCTCAAGTTTATTTCCTACAAAATCCAAGGCGCGGTATGAGTTGGAGTATCAGAAGTTTGAAGATTGGTGCAAAGCTAACAAAATAAAGTAGGTGTCTGAGAAAATCCTTTTGGGTTATTTTTCCGTAAAGCAACGCTCCCAGAAACGATCTACACTATGGACTCACTACTCAATGTTGAGAACTATGATCTTAGTTAAGAAAAATCAAGATACAAGCAGATTTTCTCAACTAATCGCATTTTTAAAAAGAAGTTCAGAGGGTTACAAGGCCAAAAAGTTCAAAGTTTTACACAGGAAGATGTATATAAGTTTCTTACTACTGCAGATGATGAAACATATTTACTTATGAAGGTTGTTATGATAATCGGCATTTTTGGAGCTTGTTGGCGCGAAGAACTAGCTAAGTTAATGTGGATCATATTGAACACAATGATTTGTATATAAAAATTGTGATTCCATTCTAGAAAACCAAAATTATGCGAAATTTTTTATAACAGAAGGAAATGTGACAGGTGTCAACTGTTTAAGTATTTTTCGAAAGTATGCTTAACTTGGCCCTCTTAATGCAACTCACAGGCGGTTTTTTGTATTCTATGGAAAAGGAAAATGCACCTCCCAGCCTGTCGGAATTAATAGTTTTGGAAGTATACCAAAAAAGATTGCAACAAAACTTGGATTGAATAATGGGCACCAGTGCTGTAATAGATGCCCTTACAAAATGATTTACAGAACTGTAAAATTCATATTACTAAATGAAAGTAGATAAAGTATATTACGCACGATTGGAGAAATTGCGAACGAGCTGCGTAGCGGCGAGTGCGGTAATTACATGAGTAATACTCATTACAGTATCAAGCATATTACGCATGAATAAAGAAATTGCGAAAGAGCTGCATAGCGGCGAGTGCGGCAATTTCATGAGTGCGTAATTGTTTTACAACACGCAATACGTACTATACTTTTTCTACGACTCTTACTAATAAATTAAAGATCGGTATATAATTTATAAAGTATAGATTTGAACTTCTTTTGAATCTCAAATAATTACAATGTCACTGTCAAATATTCAAAACGCAAGATAGATAAATATTACGATTTGAGTGGTTTAAGGCTAACTTAATTGTTTTACTAGGCATCATAATGCAGAGTTGAGCGTTTTTATTCTTTACTTATAGTTGTGAGTAAAGAATGTATTTACTTATAGGGCGAACTGTACGTAAAACAATGTAAACTTATATAGGAGTAGAAGAAGTATTTTTTCTACTCCTAGATAAGTAAACATTGTTTTACGTACATTTCACTATTACAGCGGGTTGATTTTATTCATATTTTGATATTGGAAATTCGTTGGCTAGAAAATTAAATCACATTTTCAGTACATTATAAGTGATGCCACAATTTTTGGAATTTTTTGTTTAATTGACATGAACAGAACTGCGCTTTAATGGATACATTAAGTACTACCTAATATAAAGCTGTAACTAACACACTCATAAAATTAATTTTTTATTGCTTTGTATTTTATAAATATCAATCTTAAAATCAACATATTTTACACGACTGTATAACAAAGACATAAAGCAAAGTCAAACACATTGTACTAATTGGTCTTTTTTTTTTATGATAAAACACCTGCACTGTAGGAAAAATCCTTTAAGGCGCTCTGGGAGCGGTGCGAGTGCGAAAAAAGCGATTAACGTTGGTCTTGAAACGTTGAAGATTGTATTCATTGGGAAAAACGACCTCAGGAAGATCATTCCACAAAGATGACGTTCTCCAGATAAAAGAATTCTTGAACAATAAAGTTCGAGGAGTACTAAGCTGAACAACATATGGATGAGCGGCAGTGGTTCGCCGTGTATTTCTGTTTTGCATTGCTCTGGGTGTAATCAAGTGGGCAATGTCAGTCGAACACCTGCCATGAAAATATCTGTAAAAGAGAGCCAAATCACCAACCTGTCTTCGATGCTCCAGGCTATAGAGGGTCTTGGTTAGCTCGGGCTCGCCGATCAGACGAACGGCTCTCCTTTGAATGGAATCCAGTAGCCGAAGGGTGTGCTTGGGTACAGAGCTCCAGAAATGAGAGCAATATTCTAATGATGGGAATCTGGGCTTTGTAGAGTGTCAAAAGTTGATGAGGTGTGTACAACCTTTTGGTGCGGAAAAGTACACCAAGTTTTTGTGCAGCTGTCTTGGCAATTGCGGCAACGTGATCATGCCAAGACATATTACCTCCCAGATTGACCCCCAGCAAATTAATAGACGGTGCCAGGGGAATTGCGTGTCCTGCCATGACTATATCCGGTTCTGCAATGTTAACCTTTTTGGAGAAGACTGCTACCTGGGTTTTCTTAGCATTAAATTCGACTTGGTTACTGTCACCCCAAGCCAAAATTTCTTCCAGGTCATTGTTGAGGGGCAATACTTCATGCTGCCTGCGAAGATGTGCGTCGGCAGCGGATGTTTGGGGAGTCAAGGTAAAAGATGAGACAAGTGTGCTGTCATCAGCAAAGCTATAAATTGGATTTTGGGTTTTTACTAGAAGGTCGTTAATATACAGTAAAAAGAGGGTAGGCGACAATATGGACCCTTGAGGAACACCGGCATTGATGGTGAAGGTGTCTGAGAGAAACCCGTCAATCGCCACTTGCAGAGAACGGTTCTTAAGGAAGCTGGTTAACCATAAACAAAATCCATTAGGCATACCGTAGGATCGCAATTTACTTAGAAGCCCATCGTGTCAAACACGATCAAAAGCCCTAGAGATGTCCAGTGCAACAGCCCGGGATTCTCCATGATGTTCGATGGTGTTGCTTCAAAGATAGGTGACATATGCCAGAAGGTCACCTGTTGATCTGGACTTACGAAAACCGTATTGATGGTCGCTGATATTGTTAAGCCCTTCCAGATACTTTAGGAGTTGTTGGTTAATAGCTTTGTCCATTACTTTTGAAATTACCGAAAGCAATGCGACGGGTCGGTAGTTGCTTGGCAGGGTCTTTTTACCTTTCTTTGGAATGGGCTGGACACGCGCCGACTTCCAGCAGGATGGAAATATTCCTTTTTTGTAGGATAAGTTGAAAAGTCTACAAATACTGGTGTAAGTTCATCGGCGCATGTCTTGAGAATAATGATAGGAATTTCGTCTGGACCAGAAGCTTTATTGACATCGAGTCTTTTAAGAATCCGTTTAACAAGACGCTGACGGAACACGATTTCAGACATTTGTCTAAGTACATAAGAAACTAAAAATGGAATAAATTTATCGAATTTTAATAAAAATATTGGTGCATGAAATTCTAGTACTGTTTACAGTGTTTACTAACTCTATAAGTAATGGATTCAGTGTATTTTAAAAAAATATCCCAAAATTTAAAAAGTTATACAATTAAAATGTAACTCACTCCTGAACCTTGTTTTAGCCTTGCTTTCGATTTTTTAATGTACAGTGATGGCTTGTGTCTGGGAGGACGCAGATCTAGGTACGCAAAATTGAGTGTCAGCGGATACTTTTCTAACTTTTGAGAAAACATTTAAAATGCCTGACTTACAAATACTTGTGTAAATTGGCCACGTTATGATTTACGTTTCTTATGTTTTTAGGAGCATCCGAATAATATTTTTAAATTCTTCTCCAAACTTACCAGCTCCATGAGAAATAATATCTATTATTGTAAGCGTAACAACCTGGCGTTAGAAAGAAGCCGAAAAGGTAACAATGGATTCAGCTGATGGTACGGTCAAGTCCAAGTGGTTGGATTTATAGGGGAGTAAGTAGACAACGGGCGCAGTCCTGTGGAACTTCATATGGGCGGAATAAAAGCTAGTGACGTCAGATCTTCAGACT
Source organism: Polydrusus cervinus (assembly GCA_935413205.1). NCBI lineage: Eukaryota > Metazoa > Arthropoda > Insecta > Coleoptera > Curculionidae > Polydrusus > Polydrusus cervinus. The sequence goes on from OW284514.1 coordinate 55,733,964, forward strand.
ATTCACTCAAGTTAATACCTACGTTTATCCCTAACGTTTATGTGTCAATATTACAACCTACGTAGTTATTTCTACAAAGTGAGCGAGAAAGAGAAGGCAGTATGATCTTAGTGGCACGAGCAGTGTATCTTACAATTCTGCCTAACTTTAAGGTCTGGGGCCAAATGAAATCGTTTAACAAACCTCGCCCTATGATGAAAATGGCAGTCAGTGATTATTAATTTAATATTTTTATAATCTAATTGTTCATGAAACAGGGCATTGTCATTTTGCTAAAGGGATGTAATTCAAATATCTTTTCGGTAACTTTGATAATTGGATTTTATCTTTATAATTATACAAACCATCAAATTCATCTAAACTAGCCAAAATTTGCAAATACATAATTATTTTTCCTATCCCAAATTATGTCTTTTAGCTCTTGGCCGATAACTGAATAAGAGTATAAATTATTTTAACCCAGTTTGGAACAGTTCTTACAATGTATATTTCTGTTTTAGATTAGTTGTTTCTTATGAACAACTGCATTTTCTAGACATGATTTGGTTGTTGCTCTTCAGCTTGCCAATAAAAAGGTTTAAACCAGTCTGACTGTGAGTACAATAGATCTTTATTGGAAATACGGACATTTAGAAAACTTTAAGTACCTACAGAATGAATGAAACATCAGTATACAAGGAACTCGATAACGAGGAAGTATAAAATCCGAACAATAACTGTTAAGGAGCATCATATTTTTTATTATATATTGTTGTATTAGTGGTACTTAATGTCATGATGATAAGAAGGGTGTCACTAAAATAATACCTCTGTAAAAAGTCATAAAAAATAAAGGAATACAGTTCATAAGAAAAATTATTTTTATTTAAGGACAGAAAAGGTCGTAGTTCAAAACTGATTAAAAGTTATATATGCTTTTTTTTTGAATGCATGTGCACTAAAGCAGTGCATCTTGAGCGTGTGTCCAAGCTTACCACAGAATACTTTTTAGCAGCCGTTCATATGTTTACAAGTAGAAGAGGAATTCCTAAAAATGTGTATTCTGATAACGGGTTAAATTATGTGGGTGCAAATAGGGAACTTATTGAGATGTATGAATCCTTAAGAGAAAATCCAAAATATTTTGGAACAAAACTGTCAGATAGTAAAATAAAATGTCATTTTATTCCTGCTAACTCACCTACGTTCGGAGGACTTTGGGAAGCAGAAATAAAAAGTTCAAAAATTCATTTTAAGCGGGCTATTGAAATTAATCTTCTGAAGAATTCAACACGTTATTAGTGCAAGTCGAAGGTGTCTTTAATTCTCGGCCGCTATGTCCGCTAACCGGGAATCCTGAATACTACTCTGCTCTAAGCCCTGCTCATTTTCTAATTGGTCGTACGATGACAGCATTACCTGAGTATAACCTCACCGATGTAGCAGAAAATCGACTGTCCAAATGGCAACATATAGAAGTAATGGTGCAACACTTTTGGACAACGTGGCAAAAGGAGTATTTGTCTGAGTTACAGACTAGGACAAAATGGAAGAGAAGTGGCATGAATAAAGTGAAGATCGGCTCGTTAGTGCTAATAAAAGACAACACTCCGGTATTGCGATTGCAACTGGGACGTGTAACACAATTGCATAAGGGCAATGATGACGTTGTAAGAGTCGTGGCAATAAAAGAGCGATCGGGGATAATTAAAACAGCGACCACCCGAATTTGTGTCCTTCCCATAGATACAGACGATTAACTTCTTTTAAAAATGATAGTGTGTAATATGTACATAAAAATTAGTGTTCTCGATGTTCCACATAGAAGGACTTTGCTATTGAAAGTTCATGCCATGCCCTTTCAAGGCGGGCGGTATGTTAAGCAGCATCATATTTTTTTATTATATATTGTTGTATTACTGGTACTTAATGTCATGATGACAAAAAGGGTGTCAATAAAATAATACTTATGTAAACAGTCATAAAAAATAAAGGAATACAGTTCATAAGAAAAATAGTTTTCATTCATCAATAACTATGATATATGTGCCTCCAATTTTTTTATACAATTATGGCATGCTGCATCTCTGGAATTTTATTTTTCGTCGTTACAGACAATAATGATTAATTTATAATGGATTATTTTAAAGCCGAGAAGTTTATTCAGAATCCTATTATTTGGTTTTTATTACATATAAAATTAACTAGTGGGATCTTGAATAGTTTTTGGCATATTACTTTAAAATATTGCCAACAAAGAAAATTGCAAAACTGTAGGCATTTAAATGTCCCGCTTCTTGCCTCAAGGTTCTTGCCAGACACGATGGTGACGCCACTTGTTTTTGATGTTTCTTTGCTTTGACCAAATAAAAACTTTGTTTGTCTTCTTTCTCTATTAGTCTTAGTTGAACGGGCGTTTGAGCAAGAGGGTACGGCGTGTTTAAGAAATAGCACACATGGAGTCATCTCGGCGGTTGAATTTTTGTGAGTGATAATTTACTAATTTAAAAACCATTGTCTGTCTAAAAATAAGTGTTAATAATATATTTAAAAAATTGGGTTCTCTTGACTCGAATCCTGGCGAATGTTTATTAATGGATTTTCCAAAATTTTTTAAATTTGGACTCACAGATATTGAGAAGTGTGAGAAAGTAATTTTTTTAAAAAAAATATTTTGAAATATTTTTAACAATACAATCAACTTAAACAATCATTTCGATGGTTTTCATTGGCTTATATTTTTTTCCTGGAACTTTTTTTTTGCATGAAAATAACTTTCTTATGCCCATATCGACACAATACCTCCTTTCCATTGATGAAAACAGAACTTGCCGCGTCTCCCACTTTACGTTGGTGCTTTGCCGTTTGCCGCGATACCTTCGCGGATAAATCAACGATATTTCAGTCCGTTTTCAGTTACTAAGCGGGTGGAATAAGGCCATCCGATGTACTCCGATTTTACACGTTCGTCCGAAAAGAGCTGCTACAGACAGTTTTTGGTACCAAGCCACACCCGACCGCATTACATACGGGCGCGTAGATTAGTAGGTAACGAAGGTGGTAAGACAGATGCAAGCAGTGTTGCCAATCCTCCTGAATTGTTGGTAGATCTACCAATTTTATTAATTTTTTTCCGATCAATTAAACAATAAACGTGATGATATAAAATTATCGTATTTGCGGCAGAGGGCGGGCGGTACCGCGGCCTTAAGGAGAAACCGCCACTGATCCCGTAACATATATGCAAAGATTTTTAAAGAAGAAAATGTATAGAGGCCATCGTAGATTTCCGCATAATGTACAGTTACTTTTATCATCTTCGAAACTTACCAAGGGATTTTTGTACTTAAGAAGACGAATGAGGTCGAAACTTTATACTTTATGAAATATCTCGATCATCCACATACTTAAAACTCTTTTATGACTTTTGCTGTGAATGAAACTACTGAAAATAGCCTTTATTATGAAAATAGGTTTCGTATTTCCTTCCTTAAAAGATTTTAAAGCAACAATAATGGTAACGTTACGGGTTCTTTTCATTGCTAATTTAAACTTTCGTCCGTATTTTTAAAGGTCTTTTTACAATTAGGTGCAATTTCAAGCCAAATTGCCTGAAAGCATGCGCTTTTATGACATTTTAATCAGCTGATGCAATTTTACCCATTTGAAACGACCATTTACTTACACTTGCAACTTGCATTTGCACCTAATGTAAAAAGACCTTAAGTCATAACATAATTATGGTTTCTGTTTGATGGTTGTAATGATGTTTCTTGAATGATAAAAGAGTTTTGGAATTGTTTGCATTGTCTATATTGGTTTAAAATCACAGAGCGGTCGTCTAATTATTTACGATACTAGCGACGTAAAGATACATGATATGATAAGAAATCTTAGACAGTTAAACTTGTAGAATTATCTGAAAAGAACTTTGTGATTGGGTATGATTATTTCTGTTGATAAATTATATGTATTCTAGATTGCCCCGGATCAAAAAAAAGGGGGGGCGAACCCTTGCCTAGGGCAACAACTTTAGTGGGCGGCAAATTCAAATGTGGCAGTTATGGTACGCCGATATACCGGGTGATTCCTAACTTGATACTTCTTTTTTAGCTGTATATAGAAGGTATTAAAATAAACAACATTTTCAAATACCTTTTTTAAAAAAACTTTAAAATAGGCGAGATACAGTAAAAAATCTAAGTGCGGCCTGGTCATCAAAACATAGCCTGCTATACTTTAAGTTGTTTGTCTTATTTCTTATTAGTCATGCAATTTTTTTTTGGTTATTTGGCAATACGCTGCGGGTTTTTTTTCTGAAGCAAGTTAATTTTAAATTGGTGACACGTGATAATAGTAAAATTTGAAAACAGTGAACTAGTAGATATGGTGCTAATTTACGGTGAGTGTCCTCAAAGTGCGGCGGAGATTATACGCAGAATGCCTTTCCTTGCGCACTTATCCTAATCTAGAAGTTTCCTTAATGTTATTCAATCGGTAAGTACAACCGTATTTGATCCATAGTGTAATAAATGAATGGAAGTAGCTTATTTTTGAGTTTTTTGAAAAAAGGTATTTAAAAATGTTGTTTATTTTAATGCCTTCTATGCACAGCTAAAACAGAAGTGCCAACTTAGGAATTATCCTGTATATTTTAATAAAATGTATAAAGTCGTAACTTAATATTGTAAGAAATTATTGTACAAAGTATTACTTTTCTATTAAATTATATTTATTATAATCTTATATTATCAGATAATAAAATATGATCAGGTCTTCATTCGGGGCAACTCATAATTCGATGGATGATAACATTGGACTGGTATTTTAGTTATATTTATATTATAACATATTTTATAAAATCAAAGGAAATGTGTTTGATATTAAATTATACAGGAAAAAATAAATTATGCACGCTTGTAACTCTATACATTGCTTTTTGTGTTTCTTCACTTCCTCGTCTTGATTAATATATGACGATAGTTGAAACAGCAAAGGTAAAAACAAAAATTTTACTGAAAATGTGAATTGATATTCTAATCTATAAATAAATAATATTAAATAGGGAAAAGTGCTTATTATGGATCGTTGCCAATGATGGACCACTTGGCTGTATTTTGCAATTTACCGCGCAAAAGACACTACCATCATATTGGTTAGGTTGATTATAGTTTACAGGAGGTTGTTTACAAACCCTTACGTAGATAGAAGAAGTTTTTGTGAAAATAAATAAATAAGTTTAAATTGGTTAGTATTGATATAACCAACTAGCTCGTCATGATGTTAGGTAACTTTTGGTTTACGCTCAGCTGAATCTTCTTTTGTTACTGAAGTGTGAAGGAACTGTTACATGTAAATTGAGGTTACAGCAAGAAACAAAAAAGCTTGCTTGAAATGATGTTGACTTGACTCTAAATTTTTTCTGGATTTCTATCTTATTGCCTGTCGCTACCTTAGAGAAAAGGTCAGGGAAACATGTGGAAAATTATGTCAAAAACTAAAATTGTAAAAAAATGGCAAATTTTCTCTTTTATTATGGTAGAAAAATATCTTTTCCCTAGTCCCCGTACTCTCTTTTGTGGTGGTAAAAAAACAACCTGAATGTTTATTCAGCTGACACCAGCACTCACTGTTTATACAGCTATCAAGAAGAATTTATCCGAAAGGGGCTATATCGAGACGTTACAGGAAAATGTATTCAAGTCGTATCTCGCCACAAAAGCGATGGAAATAAAGTAATAACAGAATAGACACGTATTGCAGTCCATCATGGCGAATTGGAAAGAATGCACAATATAGGATTTTATGACAAAAGTGTACTTTTGTTAAAAGTAGAATCTATGTCTTTGTTAAAGAATCATATTATTTAGTGGAATTTTTGGGAATTCTGACAAAGTAGGAAAAACTAGTAAAGGAAAATGGCATAAACTGGCATATTTCTTCTTAAGAGTTGTATATCTATTTTATTTTTAACTTTAAAGCAACAGTATAACAAATTTTATAATTAAGATACTATTCTAGTTTTAAGCGTACAATATTAGTTAAAATATAGTTAACATATTTCGGACCAGTCGATGAGTCGAGCACTTTTAACCATTCACGCGAGGACACGTAACTTATATTGTATTATGAATATTAAACAATTAATATATCATATCTTAAGGTCCTAGCTATAATTTCTGATATTAATATTCTTTATTATACCAACTCATTTAAGATCCTATAAAGCTTTGAATATCAACATTTATATTCAAAGTGTAAAGAAAAGAGCACCGAAAGTGTATTATTTGTATAATTAAAATATTTATTTTAAAGCATTGTAATATGAGGGTAAAACACTCTGTATTAGTATATTGTATTTAGTGTTCTAATTAGTTATTATGATTAGCTAGTATAACAATACTGTCGATATAACAAATATGTAATATAAACATTAGCGTAAGTGGAACAACCTGTATGTGGCGACATAGATTAAGAATCAGAATATAGTTTGATGTTGAATATGAAACACCGTTTTCTTTGAACCCTTTGCTGCCACCTATCTGAACATCAAATTATTACATGGCGATCCTGCCAGGATACCTTAAGAAGAAAAGCACTTATATGGAGTAAAATGGGTAGTGCCAAGTCTAAAGAGAAAATAACCAGGCCTCGAATGGAGACAGAGTACATTTTGATAACACTTGTAATAGCCGTTATCCTTTTAATCATATATAGTTAGAATTACCAAGAACGAGTTGAAGAAAATCAAGGGATGAATTGGTGACGAAGCAAGCAGTATACCATTTTTTTAGGTTCTTTTTAGGATTATAAAGATGGAGTTTTGGAGCTTAAAATTGTTACATGGTTTTATTATACTTATGGTTTATTACACTTATGGAAAAAGAAGACGGAAAATGGACATAAGAAACAAGAAAATTTGTAAAAAATAGAAGAAGAAAAAATAGACTCGGTTATAATTACCAAATTAGTGATTAAAAAGAAACATTTACTAAGTAAGTTATAGAATTAAGTAAATTGTATTGAAATAGGGCCTATTTAACAAGTACTTTGCTATTAAATAATTAGATTAGAGAATACTCTAAGAGTGCTATAGAATTTTCTTTTTAAAAATGTATCAAGAAATTATAAATTTTAATAAACAAATCGCGGAAGGTTTAAGTAGTGATAACCAAAATGAAGTATAAACCGGGATAACCACGCGAAAAATATACATTCAAATATGTCGGCTTTTGACCTGAAAGTGGCCACGAGCCTCTTGCCTGTAATGGATGACTCGGAAGCTATTACACATAAACTAATCGACGCGGCAGAGTTTTATCATTCTATGCTTAACGATGATGGCAAGCCTATTTTAATTAAATTCATTCTGAAAACACGAATTTCAAATAATGCGAAATTGAGATTAAAGTCTAGTTACGATTCTATGGATTCATTATTAGGAGACATAAAAAAACATCTTTTAACGAAACAATCCGATACCGCCCTTCAGGCAAAATTGTTTTCCGCCAAGCAAGGCGATAATACTGTTTCTGAGTTTGGTAAAAATCTTGAAGATATCTTAGTAAATCTGACAATTTCTCAAGCAGACGGTGATTCAAGAGCTTTTGATATTTTAAGACCAATAAACGAAAAAATCGCTGTGAAAAGGTTTACAGGTGGCCTTAGAAATCATAAACTCAGCACAATCATATCTGCTAGAAATTTTGAATTTTTAAAGGATGCCATTAGAGCGGCGCAAGATGAAGAAATTTCCTCTCAAAGCAGTAATCAACAAATTTTCAATATGTTTAGAGGAAGAGGAAATAACAGAAATTTTTCTGCAGGTTTTAACAGAGCTAGAAACTCTGGAAGACATTTTAATAACAATTTCAATAGAAACGTAACTAATAGAAATAACAATCATGTTTCTAATTATCAACAAAATAATTCTCGCTTAGGTAATGGTAATAGCAATCCGCAAAGTCAGCGTTTTCAGGGGGGACACCGAGGACGTTCGTTTACTCGCGGTTATTATGGAAATTCGCGGAGACAAATACATTTTGCTGATCAAAACATTAAGGCAGGTCAGGAAACGTTGAAAGTTGAAAAAAGTCATAATAATATTTTTACTTACTCCGAAAATTGCTCAAATTCAGTTTCTTTTAGAGTAAACAACAAAAGTTTAGGATTCTTAGTAGATACGGGAGCATCATTGTGTGCCCTTAAGTTAGAACATTTAGACGCAAGTATACCTTTACATAAGGAAAATCTTGAAATTAATGGCATAGGTGGTAGAGTATGTTCCGTAGGTTATGTATACTTAAATCTCGCTATAGGAAACATACAATTTAGGGAAAAGTTTTATGTATTTGATTCGTTGGAATGTCATACAGATGGTATAATTGGGAGAAATTTTTTAGGGAAGTATAAAGCTAAATTAAACTATGAGGAAAATACTTTAGATCTTTTCAATGAGGGAAAGAATGTTATTTTAGACTTAAATGCTTGTTGTAGTCATATATTAGTGTTACCTGCAAGGTGTGAAAGTATTCAGTACCTTGAGACAGGGTTAAATGAGGAATGTGTTGTTATGCCAAGTGAGTTATGCCAGGGTGTGTTTGTAGCAGGAGTGATTGCACAACCAGTGAATGGGAAAGTTCCGGTTAAAATTTTGAATACACGGGAAAGTGAAGTACGCTTGAGAAATTGCTTACCTAAAACTGAGAAGCTCAGCAATTATGATTGTTGTCAGTTTACTTCTCAAAATATTTCAGTTAATCGAGTAAAACAGTTATTTGACATGCTTAAACTTACCTACTTGAATAAAGAAGAGAAAGATTCAATAGATCAATTATGTGCTAAATTTGCAGACATATTTCATATGCCTGGGGATAAATTATCTGTAACAAATATTTATAAACAGTCAATTCAAGTCAAACCGAACACTCAACCAGTTTATATAAAACCTTATAGACTGCCTCAATCCCAGAGGGAGGAAATAAATAAGCAAATTTCCCAAATGTGCGATAATGATATAATTGAGAGTGCGCAGAGTGAGTGGTCGTCGCCTGTTTTACTGGTACCGAAAAAGAGTGAGACATCAGGAGAGAAACGTAGCAGATTGGTTTTAGATTACAGATTTTTAAACCGTAGTTTAGTAGATATCAAGTGGCCTATTGCAAATGTGGTTGATATTTTGGATTCTCTTGCGGGAGCTCTTTATTTTTCGCATTTAGATCTAAGTCAGGGGTATTATCAAGTGGAACTAGATGAACAAAGTAGAAAATTGACAGCCTTTACAACTGATCGGGGACAATGGCAAATGAAAAGATTGCCCATGGGGCTAAAACTTAGCCCCAGTGCCTTTTCTAGGATAATGACAGTTGCAATGGCAGGTCTAAACTACGAAAAATGTTTTGTTTACCTTGACGATCTAATAGTATTCGGGAGAAATCTTAAGGAACACAACAAAAACCTTATGGACGTTTTTACTAGACTTCGTAAAGTAAATTTAAAACTAAATCCCTTAAAATGCGAGTTTTTAAGGAAAGAAATTCTTTATCTAGGTCACATTATTAGTGATAAAGGAATATCTCCTGATCCTGAAAAAATTAAAGCTTTAGACGAATATCCCGTTCCAAAAAATTCGGACGAAGTTAAACGTTTCGTGGCTTTTGCAAATTACTACAGAAAGTTTATTCCGAAATTTGCGGAGCTATCTGTACCCCTAAACAAATTGTGCAGAAAGTATGCAAGGTTTGAATGGACGGATGAATGTAACAACTCATTTAAAATCCTAAAGAACGCACTAAGTCAATATCCAGTTTTACAGTATCCTGATTTTGCAGAGAAAAATGAATTTATACTTCAAACTGATGCGTCAAAGTCAGCTATTGGAGCAGTTCTCTCAAATAAAAATAATAGACCAGTGGCGTACGCCAGTAGAAGTTTAAATAAAGCGGAAATAAATTACCCTATTATTCACAAAGAACTTTTAGCTATCTACTGGGCTGTAAAGCATTTTCGGCCTTATTTATATGGACGCAGATTTAAAATAGTAACTGACCATAAACCTTTATTGTACTTATTTAGCCTTACTGACCCATCCAGCCGGTTAACAAAATTTCGATTAGGCCTTGAGGTATATGATTTTTACGTTGAGTATGTGAAAGGAAGTGAAAATGTCACCGGGGATGCATTATCAAGAATTATCTTGACATCTGAGGAATTGAAAAGCATGAATTATGACATGATTGCTGTTTTGACCAGAGGACAGTGTAAGAGTATGAAAGAGCAAGATTGTGTGTTGGACAAGGATAACCTTAATGTTTGGCCTGATCAACCAGATATTGTGGAAGTTCTTAAACAACCTAAAAATTGCACTGAGTTAGTTTTAACGACATCGTCCAAAATAAAAACATTGTCAAAAGATATAACTGAACACTTGGGGAGTTTTTATTATGTTCCATTGCAACTTAGTTTGTACTTTAGTCAAAATACTCGATCGGCATTGGCGCGAGACGAAATGCTGAGAGATTTGGCCAAAATAACTAAGAAAGCAAATATAAATGAATTATATATTTTAAAAAATGAGAAAAATAAAATGTTTATTAAATGGATAGGTAAGGAAATAAATAGTAATCCTAATTGGGGGGGCCCCCGTATAAATATTGTACAAGGAGCTAGCAAAATAATAGATAATGATGAGAAACGAATTATTTTGAATGATTTTCATTTACTTCCCACAAGTGGACATGCAGGCATAAATAGAATGACAAATAATATAAAAAAGTATTACTTTTGGCCAGGTCTAGATAACGATGTTGCAGACTTTGTAAGAAAATGTGACACTTGTCAAAAACAAAAGCATTGCAATCGTTATACTAGACAGCCCATGGTTATTACGTCGACAGCCAATTATTCTTTTCAAAAAGTATATTTAGATATTGTAGGACCACTACCAACAGATGTAAATGAATTTGCATACATCCTGACTTTACAGTGTGAGTTAACAAAATTTGTGGAAGCATATCCTATAAAAAATAAAGACACCGTATCTGTGGCAAAATCATTTGTGGAAAATTTTATCTTACGATATGGAATTCCACAGGAAATTGCAACGGATAGGGGTTCTGAATTTATTTCTTCCACTATGAGTGAGGTTTGTAAGCTTTTAAAAATAAATCAAATTCATTCCACGGCATACCATCATGAAAGTATTGGTTCTTTGGAAAATTCACATAAAGTATTGGGTGCCTACTTAAGAATTCAATCCGAAAATAATGATGCAGCGTGGAGTACATGGATTCCTTATTGGTGTTTCTCTTATAATACTACAGTCCATACTGAAACTAAATATACTCCTTTTGAACTGGTCTTTGGAAAGAAATGTCAGATTCCTAATAATCTAAATAATATGTTAGAACCCATTTATAACTTTGAGAATTACCCTATTGAGTTAAAGTATCGGTTGCAAAAGGCTCATAAGGATGCAAGAGCTAACTTATTACATTCAAAATTTAAAAGAAAGCAAAGTTATGATGAAAAAATTAAACCCATTCAATACAAAAAAGGCGATTTAGTACTTGTAAAAAATGAAGTGGGAAACAAAATCGCAAGTCCTTGTTTTCTGGGTCCTTATTTAGTTATCGAGGATGAATCTCCAAATGTAAAACTGATGAAAGGTAATAAGGAGATTGTAATCCACAAAAATAGAACTAAGTTATATCATAGTTAAGTAATTTCTAGGTAATAATTTAGTAGTAAGGAATCGGCCGGCCCTACTTTTGTATTCTTATCTGTCTACTATTTATTCTAGGTCTGACTACTCTAATTTTCTTCCTTTTCTTTCTTCATTTCTTGAATTCTTATTGACTAAGAAAATGTTTGGTATAAGTATAGTTATTATTTCACATGAGTTAATTACTTTCATATTATAATTAGCAGGAATTTCCATTTGAAAACAAAGTGTAAATTCCTTAAATTTCCCGGGGAGGTGTAATATGAGGGTAAAACACTCTGTATTAGTATATTGTATTTAGTGTTCTAATTAGTTATTATGATTAGCTAGTATAACAATACTGTCGATATAACAAATATGTAATATAAACATTAGCGTAAGTGGAACAACCTGTATGTGGCGACATAGATTAAGAATCAGAATATAGTTTGATGTTGAATATGAAACACCGTTTTCTTTAAACCCTTTGCTGCCACCTATCTGAACATCAAATTATTACAGCATTACCTACCTTATGCACTCAATTAACTGACATTTAAACCCTTCAAAGAAAAAGAAAGACAACAAAGTCACGGTCTCAGCAAATATAATCGGTATGGTTACACCTGTTTCACCCTTTCGAGCATCATCAGACCTAAAACAAAACACCTAACTAACAGATATACGAATAATTAAAAACCACTAATTACCTAGAATTTAAAACTGAGAAGAAACAGTCATAACATATTAAAATTTATTTAATGTAAATAACAAAAACAAAAAATCAAATGTCAGAGAGCAGTCGGGTCAATTGGATCAATAAATCCAGTGAAACGAATGCGACGGGATCCACCTATGTTCAACTGCCTAAAAATATGAAAGAAGATGAGAGCTTAGCCAATCTGTGCATTAAAATTAGCGAAAGGTGACCGTCCCGATGTCAACATCGGGTTATAAACAAAACAAATCATAACCTGTCTGTTATTGTCAGTATTCACCTGAAGACGACTGGAGATACTTACCAACGTTGTGATGTAAAACAAATTAAAGACAATGCAAGTCCAAAACTATTCTATCATTCAAATCATAACCTGTGATGATTGCTCAGCGGTTTATGTCGGACAATCAGGGAGATGGATATCCACTAGAGTACAGGAACATCTCAGCCTTTTCAATAAGTATAAACATTCGGATACCACCGAGACTAAGTCTGCATTCGCTAATCACCTGTTAACTCCTGGACACCAGTTCTCTTCCCCTACAAATATCAAGGTTTTACATGAATGTTCTAAGGGTGTAAAGTTGGATCTGTTGGAAAATATGGAGATTACTAAGGCCAAGAAAAGCCCCATACTTACTTCTGTCAACGACGTGTTTAATTTTAAACCTTATTTGATTTTAAACAATATTAGTAAATGAATTGGTTATGATTTGATTTTGTGTTTGTGAAACACGTGTAACCACACAATTATATTTCCTGAGACCGAGACTTTGTTGTCTTTCCTTTTTCCTTTAAATAATTATACAACTCCAAATAATACAACAGATATTTTATCTATGAAGAAATATATTTATAACCCATCAACTAACTCGCGATTAATAAACGAAGGAGTAAGTAAGTAACTCTATTAAGCCCCATTACACTTTCAACTTCAGACTTGATAATAAACTTAAATTGCAACTTGTTGGGAATCAAATTTAACCACAGGCGAAAATTAATTAAAGGTTAAGTTAATTTAAGTTGGCAAAATTGCACGATATTGGTACGTCGCAGTGAAAATAGAGTGCTGCTATTTCTTGAGATAAAATAAACTGAAAAAAATGCAACAATTTATTTTAAATGTCGTTCTAAATCTTTGTTTAACTTGTGATTGATTTTGAAGTTAAGGTTTTTATTGAAAGGAAACACATCTTAAATAGGGACAATTTGTGCTAACATAAGTTACAGTATATTTCGAAAATTAAAGTTAAATCTGAAAATCCATTATATGGGTATTGGATATTCTAACTTCTAAATTATTTTTTTAAATAAATCCGTGGCGGAAGATTTAAAGTTTCTTATTTCTTTTCATTGTTATTTATTTGCCATAAAAAAAGTTACATTTTGGTTTCTAAATTTACTAATTTATCGCTCAATCGAACGTCCTTGCTATAAAAAGTGTGTAAAACACATACAATATCGTATCAGTTAAGAGGGCGAAACCAGGGTGTGCATGTGTGTTTGTATATTATGTTTATTTCATCCTGTCCAGTAAATTTACTTACCCTGTACTTATTTGCGGCCGGTAAATGGAACATTACAGTATTAGATACTGTAATGGGTTGCCCCTAGCAACAATGATATGATTTTAGAAACAATGACTGGTTACTTTCGATCTTTGACAAGTTGTCACTTAAAAGGTTATATGACCTATTTGTTTATTCTTTTTAAAAAGGATTATAAAGACAGGATGAAATAAAATATCATACGATACACGTCCGTTAGGTGTTATTACAGCACTTGTTTATATTCCAGACTCGGCTCCTACGTCGCCTCGTCCGTAAACCAACTCCTACTGTAATAAGTCACAATTGTAACGTAAAATACTATATCGGAATTGGTTTAAACCAAATGATTTTTTTGATTTAGTAGTCTGAAGAAGGAGCGTTTCTTTCTTTTTTTTTTGCTTTATAAGAGAATAAGTTGGGAAAAAACACCAATTTATTATTTTCATTTCACTAAAATTATGATGCCTTACATTTTGATATTTAGGTGTTTATTTATCTAATCTATAACTGTTGTGTTTTTTCCCTTTCTTTCTTTTAATTTTTTTCTCTTTTCTTTTTGGTTTTTTTTCTTTTTCTTTTTTTTCTCTGTTTTCCCTTTATTTGCATTTGTTTTTTATAATTCTATTTTGTTATCTATAATATGTTTGTATACTACCCTGTAAATATTTACGTCATTCATAGATATGAAGTGACTCAAATTAAACGGCATTGACATGAAGTCACCCAGATCATCAATTTAAAAGGCGAAACCGGTTTAGTTTGGCAACAACCAAACCATTTTCTGTTAACTCGTAAGTCGAAGATCACCCACTCCTTGCAATCGGTGGCATTCGGTAAGTTATTGTGTTCCACACGAAATAGAAAAGAGCGAATTTGATACCAAATTAGTTAAATTTTATTTATTTATTAACATACACGGGATATCTACAGACTTGGAAGTCCAAAGTGATATCCATGGATATATTAAGTAGTGTACAGATGTTTAGTAACTATCAGCCTAGTTATATATTATGATTAATAAAGATATAGTAAGCGTATTGACGTAACATGACATGTTACGTTCACATTGTGAATAAAACATTTGATTTACAAATTATTTCAGCGCTGCTTGTTGGAAGAGCGCAACAGTAGATTTTATAAGGGACATTAAAAATAAAATAGCGTATCCACCGGACTTCAACAGGATAAATACTTTATAAATTTATAGTTTTAAACCTAAATTAAATTTTAATCGGTTTTCACTGTTTATTATGACATGGACTTAAGGCTATTAAAGCACTGCAAGAGCAGGAAGTCTAATATTGCTTCGAAGGTTTATAGTATTGGTATTTACCGGACGTATAGTTGTAAACATTTAATGATATAATAGGCAGGCTAGAACTGGCTGTGTTTAAATCGATAACTAATAGATCTATGTCAAAATATTAATTTGCGCTTGCATCGCATTCCAAAGGGAACGCGGTCTTCGAGTCGTGCCTTTTTTTATTACCAAGTAAGAATCTATTTCCAAGAGAAAATGTTAGAGATAACTATAAAACTTCATATATTCTTTTACGTTTATTCTTAATTGTTTTAACTACCCAAGAACTTTTCCCCATTTTATCCTTTTGATATAGGTAATTTAAATTGGTCAATTTAAATTTTTAAGAAATCTTACTCTTACAACTATATAATAAAGATTTTTGATATGCCGAGCCCATAGAATTTTATATTTAATAAGATTTCTACCCGAATAGCTTTATTCACATCTCACAATATTTTCTTTCCAAATGCCTGTTTACATTAGGTGCAAGTTGCACGTGTAAGTACAAGTAAATTGTTATATCGTTATAAGTTTAAAGCTCTGTTAAGACGATATTCACCTTTTTATTTTTTAAATTTAATTTGTTCTCATGAAGATAAATGCTTATACTTTCGAGGCATGTAAGAGATAATCCTTGTATGCCATTTTCTAAATTGCCACTGCCGTCTCTCTTTATCTTGGAGTGCCTACTTTTAATTAAAAATAGTTTAGACCAACGCCTAAGGCATGAGAACTTTCACTCATATTCCACACGTGGTCGGAGTGACCTGGTGCCCTCTTATCGTCGACTCCGGAGATGCCAAGACGGCCCTGGACATCTTGCCACAAATTTTTTTAATAAAATGCCAATACCAATTAGAGACCTAAACCTACTAACTTTTAAAATCAAAATTAAAGGCTTTCTCGTCAGTCAGGCGTTCTACAGCATTGAGGAATTTTTAAATTGTAATTGTGAAACCTTATTATTTTAATCTGTAATTTGTGATGTTATTTTAATTGTATTTGTTCATATGAATATGAATATCGTTTTACATTTTCAATTAGTTTAACTTATTATTATTAACTATCTTTTTATTAAATTACTGTTTGTAACTGACCTGTGTGAGTACTTTAAAGTAGGTACAATTAATCAATAAAGAATTTTAAATTATGAATTTTAAATTTTAAATAAATATACCAGTGGAGAAAGACTTATGCCGGGTCGCACAAAGAATTTTAATAATAATTATTCAACCGGCAAGTTTGACTATGACATAAATGACTTTGACAGGCATTATATACTCACACTCAAAGGTGCGTGATTAGTAAATTAAAAATTAAGGTAACGGGGCCAGTATGATTGTAAGAAAATTATTTCTGTCAATGTTACGTCTGTCACAATCAAACTTGCCGGTTAAATAATTATTATTAAAATTCTTTGTGCAACCCGACATAAAAGTATCTAATTTCTTTCAATTTAAAAATCGACTCGAGTATGGACTATTTCTAAAAATATTTAATATCTGTTCTTTGTTATAAATTATATACAAAGTATTTTTACGCAAAATAACGTTGTAGTATTGTTAATGCTCCCTGTATATAGACTATATTTTTTATAACGTAAATTTTTACAAACTAAATCTTTAATAAAAAATAATTTTTTTTCGAATCTTTCACTCTTCATTTTTCTCTTTTAAACCCTATCTGCGGATATACTGTATATTCACCACATCAACAAGACGAAAAAAATTCAACGAAACATTTTTCCGATTTTCTAGCCTTGCATTCTAGACTTAACCTCAAGAATTAGAATATTTTCGCTTGTGCTCATTGGTGGCCTCTTACCCTCTCATACTTAATGTACTCCAGCCACCACTATTATTATACCAATGCACTAAGAAAAATGAATTATAACCATTATAAGAATTCTTATGGCCATTATAAGAATATTTAATACTATCTGGGACAGCAATAAGAGCTAATACCAGTTATACACCAGATATTGCTAGGACCAGTGCATAAGGATAACTAAAATATGTTACTGTTTATATGACACGAATGGTAACCATGAAGGTTTGTTCCATAGCGACTATAAAACGTACTTCTATGGTTATACACATTGGTAAAAATGATTATACTGTTTATATGACACGGATTATAACAAAATAGGTTTGTTCTATAACAACTATAAAACGCTTTATAACCAGTAAATACAGTTTAAAAAGAGTATAATCTAGTTTTATAACAAGTGAAAAATTGTTTAGCTGCCAATATAAAACTGTTTGCCGATTCAAATTTTGTGCTTTGCATTCCCAATATTATTTTTTTATAAATTTATTGATCACTTATCTCTTTACGCAAACTCCAAGCAACAAGCGAAATTTTGGATGGTTCTATGTTTTAAGATCAAAAAATAATAAAGGTAAAGAAATGATATTTTATTATATTTATAATAATTTATATTGGCATTGACAAACTTAATTTTTTGATTTTACCATGTAACTTCTGCTTTCGCTTTAAAACATATGCATATCATAACATATCGTACATCTAGAATTTAAAATAAACAGATAAATGGCCGATAATATAAAAAATAGTAAATAGTAAAAATAGGTTAACATTTTAAAGGTATTTATTTAACTAAAAAAAAAAACAAAAACAAATAAGGGTATTTACCCTCAACACTTTCTAATCAAGAAACAACGAAAAATCTGAGATCATAAACACAGCAAAATACTGATAATTTTACACCACCACAAATAAAGCTTAATAATAACCTCACAACACTGTTCACAAAAAACAACAAGCATCTGAAACAACCCGCACAGCCGAACAAATGCAAATGGCATCGTAAAACACGTCTGATATGTCGAAGTCTCCACCACTCTTACCAATTAAAAGTATGTTGCATAAAGGTAAATAAATGTTTAATATCAAATAATAATTTAATAAATACCCCAAAAAAGCGTTTTATTGTTGGTATAATTTTTATGTTGTATAAAACCATTTTTATTTGCAAAAAGAATGTTTTATTAAAATACATTTTTACAATTCTGGGCTTATATTCATAATTATTTCGTTTTTTTGTCCGTATAAATAAAGAGGTTGCAATTCTGTATGATGTTCGTTAGTTAACTTTTTTGCTATAGTACTTAATAGATTGTTTAATAGTAATTATTAAAAATGTTGCTACTGGTATAAGACTATTCTTAACAATTCTGTTTAATTAGTCGATTTTGCTCTGTGTGGGTCCCCCGCATTTGCATGGTACGAGCTGTTACTAATACACGACACATATTTTTTATCGGTTTTATATCAACTTTTTTTACAATTTATATAATAAGCTTTATCTTGAAGGTGGGAAATAATGACGTTTCTTGAACGGCAGTACAGTTTTGGACTTGCATCGTCTTTATTTGTTTTGAATCACAAGGTTCCAACTGGTAAGTATCTCCAGTCATCTTCATTGCATTGCACTTGCTTCAGTATTTACCTAAAGACGACTAGATATACTTATCAGTTGAAACGTTGTGATTCAAAACAAATAAAGCTCAAAACTCTATTACCGTTCAAAAAGATTTATCTTTTGAAAGTTGGAGACAATGATGTTTCTTGAACGATAGAAGAGTTTTGGACTTGCATTGTCTTTATTTGTTTTACATTACAACGTTTCAACTGGTAAGTATCTCCAGTCGTCTTCAGGTGAATACTTCAGTATTCACAGATACTTACCAGTTAAAATGTTGTGATGTAAAACAAATTAAGACAATGCAAGTCCAAAACTCTTCTATCGTTAAAGCTTTATCATGTGACAAAACATAATAGAAATTGCCAGTATAGATTAAATCAAAACCTCTAATTTTTAGATCCTGTACAAAGATCCCGGGTTTAATTTTATGACTATTCTCACAACTTGTAAGCCAAGCTTATTTAATTAAAACTGTCGTTAATTTTCTTCGCTGGTTAAATAATTTATTTCACAACAAGTTTTAATTAAAGTTTATTAATATAGTTAGGAAGTGTAATAAGGCCTAATTAAGTTATGTACTTATTTGGATAGTTATCTAACGCTTGTGATTTATAAAAAAATCTATAAGGAACTTATAATTAATTTAATTGGCGTCTATTAACGGGAAAGGAATTTGAGCTTTTAAACTTTTTATTATTTTTCAACAGAAATACACCTTTAACCCTTTCGACTAGGATTGACCTTTAAAATATCTATGTAAATTGGTTTTAGTGTGTATACCAGATCGTTTGATATTCAATTTGTCAATATCGCCACCATGCGCCTAATCTAGAATTTCATTTTATTTGCAAATGGTCGCTGATTTGTGTAGGGTTAACGCATTGTTTGTTGATTTTTATGTTTCTTTTTTAGTTTTTATTATTGAAAACCGCAGTGGAAAGTATTTTAATTTGCAGATAATTAGTTTCTTATGTAAATAATAAATACATTTGTTATATAAAGTTGCAATAATTCGCACTAGATTTTGGATTATATATAGTGTAGAATAGATTAGTACCATTAGTTTTTGCATATTTATGGTACTTATGTATATCAGTTCTATCAATTATTTGTTTACAATACTTATATTTTATTTCTATTTAACCCTAAATTGCCAACCTACGTAAAATTTACGTACAGTGTTTTTTAAATCTGAAATAAATGGCCTATTATTGGTATCCTCGTTCTACCGCTCAAGCAGTGCATCTACCATCACCACAACATTCGGCTGCCGACGTGTTTCTGATGTGGCAGTTGTGGGTTGTATGTGACCAACTAAAAAGAGTGATTGTTGGCACGTAAATTTTAAGATTCAGGAAATGTTTGTTAGTTTTGAATAAAAATAAAAGTGTATTTAAATATTCTTGGGGACGTTGACAATCATTGGCATCTTTAACTTTTATATATATTTTTAAGTCATCTGCAAACATTAATACGTTGGAGTGTTTAATTTCTTTTACTAGTCTATAGATGTATAAAAGAAACAACAATATCCCTAGGTTAGAGCCCTGCGAGATTCCAGAAGTACCCAAAAAATTATTGGAATTATATCCCCCAACCCGTTGTCTCCTATTTTGAAAATATGATTCAAAAATTTCACCATGTTTTCATGATATCCAAATTCAGGCCTCAGCTTTTTTATGAGAATAGCATGTGATACCTTATCAAACGCCTTAGTGAAATCAGTGTAAATCACGTCTACCTGGCATTTTTTGTCTAGAATTTGTCTTATTATTTTTATTAAAATAGAACATATTTGGTTTTTTCCGTGTAGTCTTAATATACGGGGTGTCCGGTAACTTATGGGCCGTAGAGTAACTGAAGATAGTATACATTAAACTAAGCCGATTATGTCATATAAGTTTTTTTGGATTGTCACTTTTGTTTTCTTTGTTAATTTAATGATTTACTATGTTTTTTTATGTTTTGGAATGTTTAAAGGGAAATATCTCGAAACCCGTTAAAGATATTAAGATCAATCAAGTACACATTTTTGACTCAGAAAATGCCCTTTTTAAGAAACCATAATTGAAAAACACCTAATATCACAGGTAAGAAAAAAAAATCATAGATTTATGAAGCCCAGTATATGCAACTAGCGCCCTCCAGTTTGAAACTTAAAAATTTCTACAAATTCTTATTTCTTGCTCATAAAAACATAATATGGCCAACTTTCAATTCGATTCAGTAAACCGTTTTAAAATTATGGCTTATTTTCGAGAATAAACTTTTATTTTCAACACCCTGTATCTCTACAACGAGTAACAATTCGAAATACTTATATGACATAATCGGCTTAGTTTGTTGTCTAGTATCTTCAGTTACTCTACGGACCATAAGTTACCGGACACCCTGTATATAAATTCTAATAAATTTTGGTTTGCTATAAGTCTATTCTTTATCATGGGATTTCAAACACGAAATTTGATTTTAAATTCCGGCTGATGGTCTGCGGGATATATTTCTATTCTGTTATTACTTTATTTCCATCGATTTGGCTTTTCTTTTGTGGAAAAAGATGACTGGAATAAATTTCCTTCAGTGTTTCCCAAATGGATGCTTCTCGATAACTGCATAAACAGTGAGTGGTTGTGTCGCCTGAATATATTGGGCTTTTCACTTTGCCCCAATGGAAAGCTATATGTTGAATATTTTAACCGTGACAGGCACAAGAAAAAGAACTGATTTACCGTCTTACTTCATTATTAAGTTTGTAGATTTAAACTTAATAGTATTTTGGCGTGGCGGTAGTAGTATACAAAGTAAAAGTATGAAGTTATTTTTTCTTAGTTTTTATCCCCCTGTGACTATCATTTTATCACAGATACACATCGTAAATCTGATAGATACATGTAAAAATGTAGCCGATTTCCTGAAAATGGGATCAATTTACTTCCTATTGGGAGACCCTGTGTTCTTTGTGTAAATGCATTTCTCTGATAACACAATTTAGTAAGTTTCGTTGTAGGCAGGAACATTAAATTACCTTAACAGAATGGCATCTGTGGAGGAAAACTTAAAAGCCTTCATAATTGGAACATAAAGTGTAATAATAGGTACAATAATTTAATTATTTATCATCACAGAAAAGTTGCATAGTAGGTACTATTTTTGAAAATAATGCACAATTTTGGCCCTTCCGGATTAAAAAAGAAAATAAAACGATTAGTACCTATATAGTCAACATTTTTCACAAAAATAATAATTTACTATTAATTGCCACTTATCTTACCTTTTTTAAAATATAATACGTGTTGTAAAAAGTTACAATGAGCGAAATTGAAACAGATGCATAAACATGGACTTCATATTCCTGAAAACAATAAATTATGAAATATTTTTCACAAAAATATTATGTCATCCACCATATCACTGTTTGTTAAGAAATAATGATCTAAAATTGATTTGTTGACCTCCATAATCCTTAAAATGACACATCTCATAAAAATCTTATGTCATTACTTTCACCTACCCTTAACTTTTTAAAAACGTATTGGTCGAAATTGTGTACTGGAACTACTAAGATAAGTGGGATGCGTAGAGATGTGTATAACACGTATATTTATAATCAGCTGTTACATCTCTGTACTCAAAAATTAGTCTGTATTACAAAATCAGTCGTAGTTCTATATATATACTAAACTTAACCTTAAACCCTTAACCTAACTCTAAACTTAACCTATGATTATATACATGTTATTATTTATAGTTAATATAAAATAATACATTGCCACCTTAGGTAGAGGGTTATACCCTCGACTAAATTATTGTCATTGATATAAAGGTTCGGGAATGATTATAAAAATAATAATATAAATACAACTTAATTGTGACAAATAGGTAAGTAAAATAAGATAAGGCCTTATTTTTACCCTACAATTGCCTGCAACCTCAATAACCTAGAAAATTACATACTTAAACATATTTAAAAATCGCCTTTACCGTCAATACTCCATACCCTCGAGAACGGGACCATAAATAAACTCTAACTTGTTAAACTAAACAGACGAATAACGGGATTTTTTACTATAATCAAATTTATTATATTTAGCACCAACATTCTGAACTAGAGCCTATTGAAAATTTATTCTAATAATAAAAATCTTCCTAGAGTATCACAAACATTTTCTAGAAACAACTAAAAACACGGCGTCAAAGCAAGAAGTTTAAAAACATAAGGCGAGAAAGGATGTACTCATCCTATTAACCGCACAATTCTTTTATTTGCGAGTCGTGCGACCGATTATATATATTATATATCTTTGATTCGATAACTTATATAGAAAAGAAAAGATTATAAATAGAAAACCTGTCTCGAGAGATGAGTCAAGTCGGAGCGTGTCGAATGAAGGTGCAAGTTACCCATTTGCTGGTTTTGTTGTGATGTTGGTAATATGAACTGCTGGACAATTGCTTTCGAGCAAGAAAAATTTTGCCTAAATTTAACAGTTAATATTTTCTGAACCAGATATGATATCGACCTACGGTTTTAAATGGTTGATAGGTTCATCCCTTGGGAAACAAGTGTCAATGTTGTATTTTCTTTAACTGTCAGAAAATTTTATATACAGAGTGTTAAAGAAGACGATGGTTTTTTTTAATAGCGTGTAACTTTCACAATAATATTTTTAAATTTTATCACTTTACGTCAATTGAATCACTGATTCATAGCAAAGAAAGTAATATGTCAAATTTTTGATATCTGCTATATTTTAGGAAATACCAATTTTTTTGGAAAACCTTGCTTTATTTTAACTTATTGGTAACTAGATCTCACTGTGCGTTGAATCGTGCAAACTTTGCGAGTGATTATTATACCAAATGAAAAGCTTGATTATGTTTAGTAACAATAGTTGTACCTAAATGTTATAATGTACAGTGGCGTACTTATAAATACCTATATGTCTATGATTTACGAGTATCTCACAATTTTTCACGATTGGAGGTCCTTAAAATTAAGTAACGCTAGTTTAATTTTGATGGGAATAATACATTGTAGGCCCTCCTCGGGTGGACGGGGTTTGGTTTGACGGCAGCTAGTGATATTTAATATCAAAGTCTCTTTCAATGAAATTTTAATTTTAGGAATAGTGTTAGAAAGTTAGAAATTAATAAATAATTTTTTTCCAAAAATATTGAATTAAAAAAATTATCTTTGTTAGAATTTTGTAAATACACTGTATAATATACCTGTAGTGCGATATGAAAAACTAAAAAATAAGAAAAAATTTACCTAATCTAGGGGCGAGTACTTTCCAATATAAAACAATCGTGAAAAATTGTGAGATACTCGTAAATCATAGACATATAGGAGTTTATAAGTATGCCACTGTACATCATAACATTTAGGTACAACTATTGTTACTGAACAGTATCAAGCTTTTCATAAGGTATAATAATCACTCGCAAAGTTTGCACGATACAACGCACAGTGAGATCTAGCTACCAATAAGTTAAAATAAAGCAAGGTTTTCCAAAAAAATCGATATTTCTTAAAATATAGCAGATATCAAAAATTTGACAAATAACTTTTTTTGCTATGAACCAGTGATTCAATTGACGTAGAGTGATAAAATTTAAAAATAATATTGTGAAAGTTACACGCCATTGAAATTGGAGCAAAAATCATCGTCTTCTTTAACACCCTGTATATAAAATTTTCTGACAGTTAAAGAAAATACAACATTGACAACTGTTTCCCAAGGGATGAACCTATCAACCATAAAACCGTAGGTCGATATCATATCTGGTTCAGAAAATATTAACTGTTAAATTTAGGCAAAATTTTTCTTGCTCGAAAGCAATTGTCCAGCAGTTCATATTACCGACATCACAACAAAACCAGCAAGTTTTACTGTAACATACATGACATTGGCAGAAGGAATTTTCTCACAATCATACTGACCCGGTTACCTTAATTTTTAATTTATAAATCGGTCACCTTTAATTGTGAGTTCATAATGGCTGTCAATGTCAGTTATGTCACAGTCAAATTTGCTGATTAGTTAATTCTGGTTAAAAATCCTTGTGTAAACCAACAATAATTGTTTAGTTTAACTTCGCACATTAAAAAAAACTCTCCCAGACCCTGCTAAATACAATAAAAACTTATATTTTTAATTTAAAAACTTTATGAAGACGTATTTTGGGATTTTAGAGAAATGTTATTCCTATTATTCTATTTAAAATCCCCACCCTGTATTAAGTATATTAAATTTATATATTTTTTGACTTGCCACAATCGACCGGTTGGCCAACCCTGGTCTGGATATTAGGAATAACTAGTAACATACTGCATTTTTTTATCCACTAAAGTTCCGAGCATAGTTTTTTATTAAGCGCCACCATCGAACGCCAGTTACTCAACCACTGAACTACCAACCGCGGTATGGTAAACCCTTAACATCGATATTACTTTTTCGATGGTCGAAATTTATTTAGTATTTCTCTGTATTCATAACAGAAAAAAGCTGCATGAATGTCCAATTTCTCAATGCATTTTTTAACCAGCCCAATATAGACTATACTTCCTTTACGCAATGCTATAATTTAAATAATGTTTTTAATGGTTTAATTTTTTTGCAATATACATTTTACCTTTAAAGATAGTTTTTGTATGTTTAGGTTACCGCTGCTTGTTAAATGAAATACAAATATAATAAAAATGGCTCTATTTTAGTATTTTATTTTGTTACATCTTTTTGTTAAAGCAAAACGAATGTGCTTCGAGCGCTGGAACGATAAAAGAAGAAATGAAATTATGTTAGAAAAGCCCGTCGCAAAAATACTTTGCTTTACTGTATTATGTAAAATTTTATTTGTCACGTACTAAACACGTAAAAAAGTATAAAAAAGTATCATAAAAAGAAAATTGTATGGCCCCCTGTCAAAAAAAAATTATTCTTTCGTATAGCGGCATAAGCAGGAATTAAAGTTACAATATTGATTTAGAGACTGCAACGTTTTAAAAAAATCAATAATATTTTTTTTGCAATTATACAGTTATACAGCGTGTTCCAGGATACGTAATCTACATGGTTTGAAATGATTGTTCACAAAATTATACTGAAATCGATATTATACAGGGTCAGTTATAACGAAATTGGGAAAAATCGCCGCTAATATAGTACCTCTAATTTGATAGTTAGAGCAAAATGTTTTTTTTTGTTTTCGAGGGCCCGTCCGTGCGACGGATGCACTTAGGCCAGGTTTGGCCCATTGTGCTCAACCCCGTGATCCCAGTTCCTTGTACTAGTTTGTGTGGAGAGGGTAATGATGAGTTCTGGTTCCAGTTTGGGTTGCCAGAGTATTTGTTGCCTTTTCCGATCTAGTGACTCGCAATGGCAAACTATGTGCTTCCCTGACTTGTCCGCATAAGCTGCAGTCAAGGTCCCTATTATACAGTCGCATTCTATGCAGATGGTTCTTGACAGCCAAGTGTCCTGTCAGAATTCCTGTAATGACTCTCAGCTGGTTCCTGTTCATTTGATGCAGCTGTTTCGTAAGTCTTGGGTCTGGATTATCAATGAAGCATTTTTTTTTTTTTTATGATAAAACACCTGCACTGTACGAAAAATCCTTTAAGGCGCTCTGGGAGTGGTGCGAGTGCGAAAAAAGCGATTAACGTTGGTCTTGAAACGTTGAAGATTGTGACAAAGCCAAATCACCAACCTGTCTTCGATGCTCCAGGCTATCGAGGGTCTTGGTCAGCTCGGGGTCGCCGATCAGACGAACGGCTCTCCTTTGAATGGAATCCAGTAGTCGAATGGTGTGCTTAGGCGCAGAGCTCCAGACATGAGAGCAATATTCTAATGATGGGCGAATCTGGGCTTTGTAGAGTGTCAAAAGTTGATGAGGTGTGTACAACCTTTTGGTGCGGAAAAGTACACCAAGTTTCTGTGCAGCTGCCTTGGCAATTGCGGCAACGTGATCATGCCAAGACATATTACCTCCCAGATTGACCCCCAGCAAATTAATAGACGGTGCCAGGGGAATTGCAAGTCCTGCCATGACTATATCCGGTTCTGCAATGTTAACCTTTTTGGAGAAGACTGCTGCCTGGGTTTTCTTAGCATTAAATTCGACTTGGTTACTGTCACCCCAAGCCAAAATTTCTTCCAGGTCATTGTTGAGGCGCAATACTTCATGCTGCCTGCGAAGATGAGCGTCGGCAGCTGATGTTTGGGGAGTCAAGGTAAAAGATGAGACAAGTGTGCTGTCATCAGCAAAGCTATAAATTGGATTTTGGGTTTTCACTAGAAGGTTGTTAATATACAGTAAAAAGAGGGTAGGCGACAATATGGACCCTTGAGGAACACCGGCATTGATGGTGAAGGTGTCTGAGAGAAACCCGTCAATCGCCACTTGCAGAGAACGGTTCGTAAGGAAGCTGGTTAACCATAAACAAAATCCATTAGGCATACCGTAGGCAATTTACTTAGAAGCCCATCGTGCCAAACACGATCAAAAGCCCTAGAGATGTCCAGTGCAACAGCCCGGGATTCTCCATGATGTTCGATGGTGTTGCTCCAAAGATGATGTGATGTAATCTCTGTCTGTTGCTCCAGTGGAATTAGTAGAGTACCTTGGTACTCCGAGTGCCGGTTTTGGACCAATTAATGTGTTTTCTGAGCCTTTCTTCGTAAATTCATCGGCTTTTTCATTTCCTGTAATACCTTCGTGTCCTGGTACCCACTGCAGTATAACTTTGTTTACTTTTGCCAGGGCGTCCGGTTCTCCTTGACATTCCCATATCAGTCTGTTGCATATTAGCGATCTAAGGGCTGCTTGACTGTCAGAATATATAGGATCCGCTTATTGAGCTAAACTCTCGTATTGTTTTCATACGCACATTGTAATATGGCGTATATTTTTGCTTGGAACACTGTGGGAGACTTTTCCAGAGAGAAAAACTCATTTTTCTCCGGTCTTACTCCGTGTATCCCCGCTCCGGTACCCTCATTGGTTTTGGGACCGTCGGTGTACCAAATTATTGTCTCAGGAGTAGTTTCTGGTGTTTTATTTGTCCATACGTTTCGTTCATCAATTGCGACCTTATATGGTACTTCAAAGCGAAACTTTGAATTTAAGTGGTCTGATCCCATTTCTAACTCAGGTCCACCATTGTGAATATTCTCAAAAGGAAAATGTTATTAAAATATATTATTCAGAATTAAAATATATGTCATAATCTGAAGGTATAGCAAACAATTGCGTAAAAACCTGTTTCATTCACATTCACATTCACATGAATCGAGAATCCGGTTACAGGATCAGCCAGTGCGAAGGTTTAACGGCCTGAAAAATCATTTAGCGGGGTTTTGTTGGCTTGCAAAATGTCACCATTGTTACTTTATACGCAAATAATGTTTTAAAACACGTAAAATGCATGTGTACTTAACTAATTTTGGCAAAGTTAATTTTTTCTTATACCTTAAAAAATATTAATACAATAATTATTTTTTATCAGAAAAATGCAGCTTAATGAAATAAATTTTTTAATTATTTTATCGTATCATTGAAGATTAAGTCATTTTTATATGATATCTTTATTAATAATTATTAACAACATAAACGTACTAAAACCTACATAACCCCTTAGTTACTCATAATACATTAGTTACCAGAATTTATTACGTTAGTTACGAAAGCATAATACGTTAGATTCCAAATAATATTAGAACTATTTTTCATGAACATGTAAAACAATATTTTGACAGTTTTCAAATTTGATGGATACACGTTTGTCTTTAACGTCCACGATCTTAGGTATGCCCTCTGAAGACTGATTAATGACCGAGCAAGCACTCCTTTCAATTTCGTGCGGTTCCCCAGTGCTTAATTTACTGCCGGAAACGTGAGATATACTTAGCTATTTTTTGAGGTATTTTAGAGAAGAAGTGAAGGCCGCAGGGCTGTACCGTACATTTCCCTTTTCTATATGATACAAACAATCTTTGGTGAGTGATATGGTCTGACCTTAACATTGCGTACTTTTTAAATAAAAGAACAGGATTGACTTCGCCATCAAATATCACAGCGAAAATACGTTTCTTGTGGGTTTTTGAGTCAGGAATAGTAACAATCAGCTTGTCCTCTAAAACGTCAACCTTCCGTGGTCATCTTCGCTAATTCATTAGTTCGACAGGCTCCTCCAATTCCAATTAAAAAAGCCACTTTCATCATTAAAAACTTCTCGCCTGAGGCAGAACACACAAATTCGTTGACTTGTTCTCTTGTAAATACTTTTGATTTTTTTGTCCTATATCTAACATTTTTCCTCTTGATGAAACGTATTAAGGCGCCGTATTTGTCAATTTCCCCTTTTTCCTTCAGTTCTAAAGTCGCTCGTAACATGGAATATTTTGGCCATAAGGATGAAGCAGAGTATTCCTCAAAGAGTTTTGCGAAATACGCCAGCAATACCGTTTCTTCTGCACCTTGAACATGTACTTTGTTTCGCCACTTACAAAATTGTCGATATTCTTTTTCATAATGGATTTTAGATTTGTCCGGAAGCAAGTTCAACCTTATAATGTTGACTGCAGCTAATATATCGTCAGGAATATCAAAATCTTGCATGATTTTAATGATGACTTTTTGAAATGCCAAAATGAAATGACATAAAATCTTGTTTTTATTTTCTCATCGCCGTTGTCAATGATACGATAAAGCTTTGAATACAACTCGATTATTAGCGATTTAACACCGTCTCGGACAGTGCGGGTGACTCGGCTGTTACCTCGTCACCTAGTAATGTCCTCGACTATTATAAATCGCATAATAATCTCGTTGTATTAATAAAAGCCTAGTGAGCCGCCATTTCACTTGCCTCAACTGACGAACCGCCACTGTTTAAAATAATTACATTATACGAATGTTTCATTGATTATTCTTTCTGAATTAACAAACAAGCATAAAACCAGTAACAGGAGCATCTCTGGCAACAGTGTGTTATTCTAGCGTAAATATGACCACGTGGTTTCAATCTGGAACCTAGAAACCTAGTGGAAGTTTGCACTAGCACATTGTTGTGATAAAAATTATGAAATATTCATCTAGCTCGGTTCCTATTGGCTACTTTCATGCAATAAGATTATTTTTAAAGCGTGTAATTCCCCACAACTATAAAAGGCTTCAAAGAAACAATAAAACAGCAGAATAAACGACCCTAATAAGCGTCACAACCCAAACAATAATAATCGTCACTTACCTCCGCCGGAAACGAATATCCCTGAATGTGGTGCTCGGAGCCCTGCTGATTGTCCGTGCCGTAGTGAATGTAAATTTCCTCGAATTGGTATCGGTAAGCCAGAGGGCCGCCAGAAATGTTAACGTGCTGCTTTGTGTCTTTGTCTACGCGGAACACGAGCGATTGGCCCGTGTTGTGCAGCGTTCCGCTTACCTGAAAACACACGATTTATTAGAACAATGTCGAGGTAATGCCGCAGACAAACAAATAATATAAACTCTTTTCCTATTCTATATTTCACGGGAGAATTCGTTGGAATTTGAATGAATACTTACATCTAGACATATTTTATTTAAATTTATTCATACAAGGTCTAATGGAAATTACTTTTTATATTAAAACTCGCAAACCCTGATGTGGAAACAAATTGCAGAAATAATAGTTTGTACCGGGTGGCCAAATAAGAATGGACGCCTTTCATATCTCAGGAACCGTTCGTCTCAACGTGTTGAAATAAAAAATATTGTTACAAAATCGATCAAGGGAAATCTCTGAAAATTATTTTTAAGTTCTTAAATTTACTGCTAGAGGGTGGTAAACATATGACTAAGAAGATTATAGGATTTTTACCGATAATATGCCAAATAAAGTTATATCAAAAATTAAGTATTCTATTCTTTGGAATATACGGCATAACTTTGCTTTAAGATATTTTGATATAACTCGCAAAATAAACTGAGAGGTGGAGGGGGAACCTATTTTGAAAGAAATATTCATAACTCTGAAAGAGCTTATCCTATAGTAACATCTAAAGTTTAGTATAAATAGGGGAATGGAGGGCAAGATGACGACAGTAAACATATATTTTTATTTTCTTCGTCATATTTCGTCCTAAAACTTTGTTTCGTATTTTAGATCATTCAGGAAAATTTTAGTTCCCAACAGTTTGTTTCTTATCATGCTATCTTCACTGTACATTTTTTTTTCGTAAGTTCAAAATTTTATGACAAATTCGTCATCTTGCTCTCATGTATGGGTAAGATGACGAAAGCATGCGGGTAAGATGTCGAGGATTATTGAATAAAAGGAAAACAGTTGGTAATTTGAAAGATATATTAGTTATTGTCACAAAAGTCTCAAATATATGCTTTGCCCTTCGCTTCTGCGGATGTTAGTCCTGAGCATGCTGCATGAACCCATTTACGACGGGGGGAACAGGCGTACCAAATTTTATTTTTTCCAGAATCGTTACAAATTAAACAAATTTCTTCTTGTTCCTCTACATTATCGTCATCTTCCTCCATGTAATTTACTGATATGGAGGAGTCAGAGGATTCCCCAACATCATTATCGTCAAACCTCACTTTTCTGACATGTTTGCCTTTTTTGATCTGATTTTTTTAAATTTCAACTTTCTTTCTTTTATTCTCTTCTCTCCTTCGATTAATTTCTTTTTCTTCCTCGTTAGTTTTTCTTTCATTCTCTTTTTCTTCTAATGCACTTTTAACAAGGGTACTCGTTATATGCATAGTAGGTTGCTTCTTCCTCTGTCTCTTTTCTTTATAAGCAGCAATAGGCAAGTGAGGTATAGACAATTCAATGATTCTGCATTAGACGGCCCTGGTAGTGAAATATCTAAGACATTAGTAGAGGAAGTATTTTGAGATATTCCTCCTACTGCAGTTACAATATTTGCTGAAAGAGCATTAGTGACATCTGGTAGTCCCGGTACATCATGATCTAAGTTTTCGTCGACATTCGTGGAAGGCTCGTATGGCTTGTCTGTCTTCGAAGTCAGAATCATTAAAAATTTGAGAATTAAGTGGGATTTATCCAGTTGCTCTGAAAGATTGTACGGTATTTTTATGGCCACCTTATCGTAAGCCACATTAGATAATGCCGCCACATCCTTCGGTTGGGTAAGATGACGAATTCGCCATCTTGCCCATTTAGCGAATTCGTCATCTTAGCCGACCAGGAAATTTTGAATCGAGTTTTGTATTAACCAACAAAGAGATATTATTTCACGAAAACTTAATGGGTTATAGATAAACAATACCATAACATTGAAGAAAATACTTACCGATTGAAAATAAGATTCAACACAAACGCTATAAAGCTTATTTCGTCTTACACTAATATTATAATGACATAACCATTAAACACAAATGGCGAAATATCGTCAACAAAGTAAGTCAGATTTTGATGTTATTACATAGGCAACTTACGAAGCACACCTACTACACTCGGCAATCAACCAAGTGGCGCTATCTAATTACAATAATCTAAATTTTCCAATTCGTCATCTTACCTGATTCGCCATCTTATCCCCCTTTCCCCTAATCATAATTTGCTGTATCAATTGCGGCTATATAGAGGGTGCTATTTTCGCAATCACCAGATTTGTCCATTTTTCTCAAAAATTTTAAATCGAACCATTTATAAATATTTATTTAAAGGACTGATGAAAACAGCATGTCGATATCTACATATATTTAAGCCGAAGATAGGTACAAGAAATCATAGTATGATAACGGCTATACAAGGTGATTCCTAAGTTGATACTTCTTTTTTTATCTGTATAAAAGGCAATAAAATAAACAACATTTTCAAATACTCTTTTTCAAAAAACTCAAAAATAAGTACCTACTTACATTCATTTATTATACTATGGATCAAATACGGTCTTGCCTAACTTAAAGATAATCTCGAAGTAGCAGCCGCACTTTGACGACACATCGTAAATTAGCACCATATCTACTAGTTCATTGTTTTCCAATTTGGTTATTTTCACGTCTCACCAGTTTAAAATTAACTTGCTTCAAAAAACACATCGCAGCAAATAGCCATATAACTGACCAGCGACCCGTTAATTGCCTTACTAATAAGACAAACAACATTAGGTATAATCGGCTACGTTTGATGACAATAATAGAATAAACGTTCTCTTTGGGAAGTAGCGGTGCCAGGATTTTTGGGATAAGTGGGCCCGATAATTTTTGAGTGGGCACTACCAAAAAAAGGTCGCCGCCTCCCGCACTCTCTATAACGCCATAAGCAAGGGCAAACAACACTTCCTTCTCCAAAGTGCAAAGTGACGTCTAAAAGAAAAAAAAGTTCATCGTTCTTTTAAAAATAACATACAATACCACTCCTTTCTCATCAAAGCTTTCATATCAAATCCCCCCCCCCCTCCGGGAGATTCCATTACAAAACCGAATCCTTCAATTTTGGGTGGACACTCATATTTCTAGGGCGCCGTCGCCGGAAAGTATCCCACGATGTTCCAAGCTGAAATCTACGCCATATTGCAATGTGCGGACAAAAGCAATAGAAGGGCTTACCTTAATAAGCGGATCCATACATATTCTGACAGTCAAGCAGCCCTAATATGCAACAAGGTTACCTCAAGACTGGCATGGGAATGTCAAGGGGAACTATAGGCCCTGGCAAAAGTAAACTAAGTTTTATTGCAGTGGTTACCAGGACATAAAGGTAAAAAGGTCAAAAAACATATACATTGGTCCAGAACCGGAACTCGGTGTACCAAGGTACACCACAAAATCCAACGGAGCAACAGACAGGAATTACACCACACGAAACAGTTGCATCAAATAACCAGGAACTAGTTAAGAACCGTTACATGCATTCTGACAGGATACATGACTGTCAAGAACCATCTGCATAGAATGGAGACCTTGACTGCAGATTTTGCGGACAAGTCCGGGAAACTGTACAGCGTTGGCCATTGCAAATCATTAGATCGGAAGAGGCAACAAATACTCGGACAATCAAAATGGTACCAGAGGACATCCTTACCCTCTCCCCAGTTGATCTACACAAACTAGTGCAAGAAACTGGGATCACTGAGTGGGTATAACAACCAAACAGGGTGAGAATGAGAACAATGGACCAAACCTTATCGAAGTGCATCCGGCCAATTCCCGGAAGGAAAAAGAATATAAGACGTTTACAACTTGGTTGTAGTGCAAAAAGAGACGGTAAAACTACCGAAAATATTTTACT
Source organism: Polydrusus cervinus (assembly GCA_935413205.1). NCBI lineage: Eukaryota > Metazoa > Arthropoda > Insecta > Coleoptera > Curculionidae > Polydrusus > Polydrusus cervinus. The sequence continues at coordinate 55,767,919 of OW284514.1, forward strand.
ACCGTATCTTGAAGGGAAACATGTGACAATGTGACCTTTTAGTCAAAATGAGTCGCTGCGCCAGAAAAATTGTAATGGGTGGGCACAAAAGGGCCTGATATTTTTTGGGCGGGGACAGGATCTGCTATCGTTTATGGAGATCATGTACTAATCGAGAAGTAATTTCTAAAAAAAGCTTTACTTCTCCTTTCCAAAGTAACTCATCGTGTTCAAAGCTATCCTCCTTCTCAAAGTGACTTCTAAAAAAAGAGGTCATCGCACTACCATAAAAAGGATAATTCCCTATACACCATTGGGTGAGTACCCTTAGTTTCAGGGGGGCCTACGGGTCCCCCCTTCGACGCAGCCACTAAACATAAAAGTTTTTGTCGAAAACACTCAGTTTTTAAAATTTTCCTTCCTCTGTTTTGTATAGAGATTAAGGTTTCGGACTCCTATGGTCTTAGTTACTGGTTTGAGATCAAATTTTAAAGGAAAGAGTAAAAAGAATAATATTTTTTAGTATTTCTCTATTATATACTTTTTTGCTCGATTTCTCCTTTTTTTAGAAGTATTTAAATAAACAAAAATATAACCAATGTAAAATATTTTAACTAAAAAAAAAACTAAAACACCATCAGTCTTCTTTATATCTCTTGAAAGATAAACATTTAAGGACACATTTTAATTGAAAAACGAAAAAATATTTGTTAAATAAAAATAAAGATTTTTCTCCTTTTTTATTGCACAAGTGTGATAATTTACAATTAAACAATAGTGCGGAAAGAAATAAAAATGCTTTATTATTCATCCAAAACCTAACTCAAAAGTTAAGCATTTGCAAACAAAAACGGCTCTCATATCTGTAATCTACGCTCAAAAAATACTTCAAATCAATAATTTTTGAAAAAATCATTAATTTTGGCGTGGTGAGCGCAAGAAATTTATTTAATTTTAACTTGAATAAAAGCCAGAATACTTACGTCTTATGTAAAAATTTTGCTTGAAACACAACATTCATATTTTTCACATATGTAAAAAATCTAACTTAATCTAATCATGTGTTAGTTGGAGATGGGAGAGATAATAATTTTATTTTCGAAGTTAGTTGAGTGAATTTTTAACGAACTTTGGTCGGGGCCCCGAAAATTTTTCACCGGCAGCGCACTTCCTCCTTCCTAACTAAGTACGAAATCATGAAATATATGTAGTCCCCACTGTCCTTCACACCAAAGAAAAACTGTTCTAGCTACGCCCACTAAGCGACATAGTTTATAAATCAGAATTAGCTTTATTGAAGTGAATGACGGTATTTAAAAATATCTTGATATTTTGTTCTTCCTTAAAACTATCCATTTTTATGCGTTTTTGAAATATTTCACAGGTTTTTAAATATTCGTAATTTAGGGCTTGAATTTTAGTAAAAAACACGCAAAAGAACAATAAGTTTTTTTTATTCTCTATTTGACTTGTTTTCTCTATTGGTTATCCCCACTCAATCATAAGCAAGAAGTCGCCCAATAAAGTTATGCAATATGTCTACCAAAGTCCGTACAATTTCTTACTGGATGCACGTCACAGCTTCTGACGTAATTTTATATTCGAGTTAATTACTTAAATCGTATATTTTTTTAATTCTGTCAGGATTTAATTAAATTTAAAAATAAGCATTTATTCTTTTGTTAAATAATGAGACATATTTTTAGAATATGTTCCAATTTATTATTTTTTGCTTTCAAATTACTTTTACACGTAAAATTAGTTCTTCGAAAGGACAAAGGTTGTAAAAATGAATTTTACGTCAATTGACAGGGTTTTTTAGTTAATAATCGACCTACCTTATTTTTTGTTTCTGTTGTGATTATGTATTTGAGAGTTGTGATGTGCATCCAGCCAGTGGCGGCTCGTGATAGTCGATTCAGGTGAGGACAAAATATCAAGTCAAGAATCTTTAATGAGAATACAGGGTGGTATAAATTTGAAGCATTAATATTGCTATCTCGGTAACTATAAGAATTATAAATTTAGTTAAATGAAGGCAAATTTTAATGCTGAATTATTTGTTGAAAAAATGTAAATAATTCGGATAACTTTCGAATCATCTGAAAAAATTTATTTTTGTTTATATTATCTTTACTGATTGTTGCAATTATGTCGAAAAACCAAGAGCACTTACTTAAGATAATTTTTTATGCTTTTTAATAAAAACAATTTTATTTTTTAGATACGACGTTCGTTTTTTAGATATCTATATAGATTTAATTTTTTTATACCTACACAGACCTTAAAATTATTATCTTGAAAAGTACCTTAAGAAAGTGATCTTTGGTTTTTAAAATAATCAGTAGGCCTAAGTACTTATTTTTTCATAAAAAAAAAATAAAAATGTATTTTGTTTTAAAAAAGTTTTTCGTTTCTTTTTCGGATATCTCCGGAAGTCATCGAACTTTGATTAAATTGCATTTTAACAAACTGTTCAGCATTAAAATATGTAACTTTGCCTTCAATTAACAAAATCTATGTCTTATATTTACCGAGATAGCAATGCTTATGCATCGAATTTATAAAACCCTGTAGGTATATAAAAACAATTGTAAAAACTTACCGACTAATTATATGGAGCATTTCTAAAGATACTCCAGTAGTTGAAACAAAAAATATTGACAAAATACTAACATTTTCTTATAATAAAACTTAATACGTCTTTAAAGTAGGTTTGTTGCGGCTGTGTGCACTTTTTTGAAGTGGAAGGGAAAACAAACTATTGTATTCAAGTGCATTCAATTTTATTTAAAATGTGCAGAGCGCTTTCGGCTTATTGGGCCATCATCAGTGCTTCCTGAAAAATCAGTAATAGAATCGAAATTTAAATTTTTTTTTTAGAATAAATGGAAAATCAGAGGTGTAGAGGTAAAAAGATATTAAGTATGGTGTGATCTATGGAAAAAATAAAATGAAGGAAAAGAAATTTTTTTGAAGAATTTTTTTAAAAGGTTAAGAAATGGAAACGTAATGGAATTTTGAAGGTAAATAACGTTGAAATATGATTCTATTACTCACCTTAGTCAGGGGGCAGTACATTACAATACTCTGGGGGGAGAGCATCCCTGCACGGACAATCAATTAAAATAACCAAAGGTTAAAAACAAACAATCACATATCAATCGAACATTTTACGTCCGTATCTGTTTGACGACGCCTAATGATGAAAAATAAGGTCTGGTGGAGTGCATGGTGCGCGGAAGTTTATGAGTTGAACTAGTAGAATTTGATGCACGCAAAATATTTTTCGGTTAAGTTGGCAAAACGTAAGTACAGCAAATTTGAAAATTTGAAAATTAATTTAAGGAAAGTAAACTGTTATTGGAAGTGTGGAAAAATTATGGGACTTTGTGGGAGTATGGAAAATAATGGGGTGGCATGAACTAGAAGGTTAGAGAAGTTATTGTGTGGAAATATGTTGTTTTTTATCTTGGCGGTGGTGAATGAGTGTTAAAATACTGGAGTTATGAAAATTGTTTTATTGGAAGTGTTAATAAAAGGCATTTCCTGCTTAGGAATTTCAATGCGTTTTCCAATATTTTCCAACTCCTCACCTTGCTGGAAAGAGTGAATGAAAAGGGGGGTAGGGGTATTTCATTGAGGGGTTGTCGGTGCTGATAATAGAGTATTTTTAATACCTCTTTGTTTTTTATTCGAAAATAATTCTTTTTTTCTTGCAATTATCAATATTCTTTACAAATGTTTTTCGGCAGACAATATACTTAAAGCCTAAGTCTTTCCTCTTTTATTTTATTCATTTTAAAACTGATAAACCTAAACCCGGAATCAGGAATTTAATTCACTGACGGACTGACCTATATCTAACCTAGAAGAATAATTTATATTAAATTAAAAAAAAAAACTATTTAAAAAAAAATATTTTATATATATATCAGGGCAGGCAAAACAGTTTTAAAAATGGCTGCCACCTGGTATCAGGTAGCGGTAGAAAAGCCGAAAGCATAACTATATACAATAGTAGTGCCCTAACCTGATTGGGATTCTTCACTCTCGATAAAATAAAGCATCATATGAGGATCTAGCCAGGCCAAACAAGGCCGATTTCCTTACGCGTCAGTAAGAGAGGGCGATATTATATTCATTGTGGTGTTATTATCTCTCTCTTACGCGTTTAATATAGGGCCAAATACAGAGTTGGCCGAGGCAGCGTGGCAGCAGGGAATTTTTGCGGCGTCACCCATACTTCAGGGAGTCTTTGCACGGTTAGACCTTCAGATATCAACATCTTAAATTATAAATTATTAACACTTACAAAAAGAATTAAGCGTAAGGAGACTAAGTAATAATAATTATGAGTGTAAAATAAAAAGCTTAGTATAGAAGCCATGGCACTGTGGCTCTACTGTACGAGTCACCACTGCATCCAGCCTGTAATTGGATAAACTATAGTAATATAATTAATATCTATTATTTTATACTTTTAGAGTGTTTTGAATTTGGCTATAATTTTTACTAAGATATAATATTTTTTTTATCGAGATAATTATAAAAGTGCAAAATTATTAAAATACTTTCCTCCTTAAACGTCACGCACCAAACAAAAAACAGGATAGAAGAGTAAAAGTAACAAATTAAAAGGAAGTTATTTAATTGACACGTGCTTTCTTAAACCACCTGCCAAGAAACGTGATCACTAAATTTTCTAACGTCGGAAATAAAATAAGTATAGAGAACTAGTACAATTAACGGCTGACTTTAGATCGGTTAGGGTGGAAGCATACAAATACTTCTTATTGGCTTGAATCAAATAAACTTACATTAAATATTACGTCTTTTATGTTTATACCTTAAAATGAGATAAATTATTTGATTCATCCTTTAAAATTTATTAATGAGAATATTCAGAGAATATTCAGTATTTAAAAACGACAACATTTTTTAATTTAGCTAGAAAAAGCAAAATCCGGTATATTATAAATTCAATTTCTCCTCTGGTATCTGTTTTGTACAGAGCTAGATAATATTATATTCCTTAAAATACCTAAAAACATATACAGGTTCCTGCACCTCACCTTGCGTCTTCTATAGCTCATTTATTAATTAAGTTAGGATTTTGATATTTTGCAGACTTTACTTGTATCCTAGGGTGCATGTCAGGAAAATATTTTTGTTTATACAGGGTGTTCTAAAAAGGGTGACGTCATAAAGATCTATTTTTTTAGACTACATTTATATTCTTACTTATTTGGATGCCTCTTATCGTTGCCTTCATACCCCTAAAATGAAATCGGTTCAGTATTATAGGCGAAAAAAAATAATAAAAACTATGGAAAAACAGTTTTGCACCACTGGTTTTAATAATTAATAAAAAATAAAAACAATGCCTTGTTAATAAAATTATATTAAGGTACTTAATAAATAAGGTCGAACAGTCTCGTTAACCAAGTTTGATTAATACGAATTGTACAGGGTGTTCAAAGTTTACTGTCAAACTTTGCAAACTTTAAAGCAATTTATTTTTCTTATTTCAAATTGGAACCCCTGTATAGTATTAGGTCATTCGATGCAGAATTAAAAATCAAACATTTGTCCTAATTACAACTCTATCGCAATTTCTAAAGCATCAAAACTTATTTGCAGAAAACTCATTTCATCAACTATTCCAACAGTCAATGTTATGAATGAAAGGTATTTTTTCTACTCCCACATGGATATTTGCTGTTTCCTTTACACTTAAGAGGCGAGTAAAGTAGGCTATTCCAGTTAACTGTGCGGGAATATATCATATCCATCCTAGATAGGTAATGAAACTGACCAATCATAGTAGTCAAGAAGCCAAATTGACATGTTGTTTTTAAAAGTACTGACCAGTCCAGTATATTATTTTAACTGAGGCTCTGCCTTCTTTTTCAAGACATTAAATTATATAATTTAAATGCATATGGTACAATTTGTTATTAATTTGTTCAATATAATAAAATCTAGACGCATTTATAATAGATTTATCAATAATGTGTAACTTGCTGAATGTGCATAGAAAATTAATTTCATGTAGCATCATTTATCAGTTGGTTTTCCGATAATTAACTAAACGCTTCGATAGTCCAGACGTTAGAGCGTTGGACTATGAAACCAATGGTCGTGAGTTCGACCCCGGCAACCTACAAACTTTTTTTTACATTTTTTAGCATAAGGTCGTAGAAAAAATATTGTTCAACTCGAGTGGATTGTCCATATTGCCCTCCGAAGAATTTACTTCCTCGTGCGATATGGACATCATATCCACTCTTGTTGTACAAACTACTATTGAGGGAGCCTCAGCTCTACCAGTAAACTTTTTTAAAAAATTTCAAGATCACTTGATTTTTTTACACTTTATAAACTCATAGTTCCATTGATCAGTTTTACGTTAAGAAGGCCTATGGAAGGAGTATGATACAAAAATTGCAATTTATACTATTTATTACATAAGCTTTTAATGCGTTGACGTTTCTCTTGTCAAACACATGTGCCAACTTTTAATTAAAAAGTCACTTCATTCTGAAAATATTTCCCCGGCGCCGACATTGATTGGAGATCAATATATTACTGCACCTTGCATAGAAGGCTATTATTGTGTCCATCTTTTTCTTACGCCTTTGCCCGCACATATCTCTTTCTGTACTTATTCGGCTGGTATTTTCCGCATTTTTTTATATTTCGACAGAACTCCGTGCATTTAAAAAAATCAATTAAGAGAAAAAGCATAATAATAAGCCAAAATAAGCATACAAAACAAAATAATGCGGCTTTTTTTCCACAGAGTTTTATTGTAAACACATTTGTCAAATTTACGAGAAGAGACCGGCTTACTTTTGTCCTTTTTCAGAGTATTATTGCATACACTTTAAAATTGGCTGTTACCGCGCATAGATGGAATAACGCCTTTAAGAAAATATCTTGTGTTAAAAATATTTTATACAGGGTGGCCTATACATACATAAAAGATACTTATAATATCTATCAGCAGAGCCTAATAAATATAGGGTGTTTTATTTGAAAAAACAGAGTTATTGTATTTTAAAATTTTGTATATTTTTGAAGGTCAACAGAAAACACCCTGTACAAAATGTTAGGTACTTAAATTTTAGACAGTTTTTCTATCCCTAAACTTAAGAGCTTACGAGAAATTTTCGATTTTCGACACTCTTATTGAGAAATACAGGTAATTTTTTACTATCATGTTTTTTCCAAAATTTTAAGAATTTTGCCTTTTGTTTGGCAACGTTGGAAAAAATTAAAAAACTAAATATGGATAATTTTGTAAGGAAAGAAAAAATGCTAAAATATATAGGGTATTCCATTTAAAAAAATGTTTCTTTTTATTATCCCACTTTTCTGGACCATCCTGTATATATAAAAATAATTTTAAAATGTATATTTTTTTATACCTCACAACTTTTAAATAAACTTTTTTTTTGATATATTTAATAGTAGAGCCGGTATATTACTTTGCCAGACAAATCGGTCACCCTTAATGTATGTATACCATACTCACAAGTCAATATTCGTTGCATATTTTCCGTTTTCCCGGAAATCTAAATTCCAGCAAGTTTCCATTTTAACTTTACACTCACAATCCCGGAGGAAAGTAAAGGGTTTCAGTTCAATCAGTTTCAAATTTCCATATAATTCCCTTAGTAATTACGAGCATTATTATAGTTTCTGTTTGAATATCCAGAGAATCTACTTTCAACCGCAAATATTGCTTTTAAGCGTTGATTTGTAGATTTCGAGGTGTAGAAGCAGTGGATAAATTGTTACGATTTTGGGCTTATTCATTCGGGTGAAGATGCGATAATGGAACATTGGGCGAGTAATTTATACGTTAGGAAAGTTGTAGAAGGTACGTTGATATGTTAGGTTAGTTGTCGAACGGGTCCTTGTCAGAGATAGAACTTTAGGATAATAATTTGGTACGGAATATTTTATTATCATAATTTAAATTATCAATTATCAAAATAAAACACTATAGAATTTTCCCCCTCTATTTAGGGTGTTACAAATTCGACATACCAACATTGGAATTTCGGAAACCATAGGAGTTAGAGAAACGGTTAAATGGGGGCAAAGTTGTGCAATTCGGTGCTGATTATAATGCCGCTTTAAAAGTTTTCAAATTCCGAATACTTCCGATTTTATTCGAAAAAAAAAACCGAAATTTTGCAAAATCAAAAAAAAAATTTTTTTGAGCTCATTTGACTAGCTATTTAAAAATAAATGACGCTTTGTCATTGCCACTTTTTCTCCTCTACAAAATGAAGGTACTAAACTAAAGATCCACGTTTCGTCTCCGAGCGGCCATCACCAACTCTACTTTTTTAACACGTTCGTTACCGACTACCACTATAGTGGCAATCGGTGTCTAATGTGTGAAACCGACTACCACTTTAGTGGCAAAATTTATCATGTATTTAAAGCGAGTCTAAACCTGAGTCGGTTCGTTTCTATTGCATCGTTTGTATACAGCGGGTGTTAGGGAACATTATAAGTCACCTATATGCCATTATAGTGGTAGTTGGTTTCGGAAATGCACTAATTTTTGGCTTCTTCTGAATGTTTGTTTTCAGTTCATAAAAACCATTTGTCTAAAAGTTACAGCTTTGGTTCAAAACGTACAACGCAGTAAAAGCTTACGGTAACGAACGTGGTAAATACGGAACTAGATTTTTTTAACCGATTTTTAAACCATCCTACCCTTAAAATGTAATGGCGATATTACTTTCTCATAATGATGAATTGACCTTGCTTATTTTTTTAAATTCATATTTTTAAACTTTTTGTCAGTCCGGCCCTGGCAACGAATACAATGTACGGCAGATCTTTAGTTTAGTAACGTCATTTTGTAGAGGAGAAAAAGTGGCAATGACACAGTGTCATTTATTTTTAAATAGCTAGTCAAATGCTCAGGAAAAAATAAAAACGATTTTAAAAAATTTGTGTTTTTTTCGAATAAAATCGGAAGTATTTGAAATTCGAAAACTTTTAAAGCGGCATTATAATCAGCACCGAGCTGCACAACTTTGCCCCCATTTAACCGTTTCTCTAACTCCCATGGTTTGTATTGTTGCTGGTATTTCGAATTTGTAACACCCTGTATATAGTAAATAGTACATTGTAGAGTAAGAGTCACAAATATAACATTCTTGTTTACAGAAAGAAACTCAACGGCAAGCGGACAGAGTAGTGCGTCTATCTTTTGAATTAAAATACACAGGGTCACCAAAGGTAATGTGTTCCCTGGAGCACAGGTAGACAATGACAGGCTCTTTCGTCCTTGTTGGGAACTCATCAGAAAGCCAGAACCTGTAAGCAATTAACAATACAGCGATTATATGTTTTCAAGATATTTTTACGAATAAAAATATGATGAAAACCTAGTATCGCCATCTGCCGGAATTAACTCAATGCAAAAGAAAGCCATCTAACGTGAAAACATAGAGGTCATAGAACTATAAATAAATCAAGCACGAAACGGCCACCAATCCAGTATAGGAAACATTTTTACGGTTTACTACACATCTCTACGGTTTTGTAGATCGCGCTGCAGGCCCACAAGTGTGCAGCACTAATCCGTAATTGCCGTGTAAGAAATAAATAAATAAAATAGTAACCGGGTAACGTTGTAATTATTCGGCCAACTCAAACCTTGAAACCCACTTCCAGCTTAGTGAAGTCAACGTTTAAATTTAAAATGGAAGCCTGCCATATTAATTTGATGCTTTAAATCCTATAAAAAATTCTATTTTTAAAGACATATCACACATTATTATTTGTTTAAAAATGGCTTTTTAGATAAATTTTCCTTTGTTTCCTTAAATGTTCATAACATACCTTAATTGTCTCAAGAATTAGAAAAATATGTTACAACATGTATTTAGTTTAAATTTATTACTTATACTCTTTGTAGACTTATTTCAAGATATTTTTTTGGAGGTCAAATTTATTAAAAAAATTTTTGAGCGGGTAACCAAAGGAAATTTTTTTTAAAAATGAGTAAAAAATTCCAGATTTTAATTAAAGAGCAAGTGAAGTTCGGGAAGAAAGCTGTATACCAAAGTCGTTTAAAAAAATTTATAAAATGACTTGAAATAAATAAGAGAAATTTTAGGTGGCCATGATCGACATTTTGACGTTTTTTGCTGCAAATTTTAGTACTGTTCTATATAGAATTTAATAAAAAAATGAAGTTGCAAAAAACTATATCAAAGTTTCCAAGGCATAGAGCCAGAGAGTATGTAACCAAGGGCGGTTGACTGCACTCCTCCCCTCCCTAACAGCATCTCTTCTCTAATAAAACTCCTTCTAGAAGATAGCCAGACACTTTTTTAAACATTTCTAGAAAATAATAACATTTATTTGGCCAGTTACGGTAGGCGCCAGAGGCCCTAACAATAATAAACTTCTACCAAAAAAGTCAAAATTTCTTTTAATTAATCAGTATTATTTCTTAAATCGGAATATTTCATTCTATAAAAGGTAATTTTTCATAACCATTATATTTTCAGGATCCGCCATTACTCGTAACGTGGTCTAGCAATTCGTGAAATAGATTAAAATGTTGCGGTTGCTCGTTGTGAGATTCTGTAAATTTATAAACAGCAGAACCATTGTAAATAATTGGCGGCGGAATTGGAGCGAAAATGGAAATGGATGTTTAGTTAAATGGATAGAAAAATATACACATTTACTACAATTATTTTATAATGTGATATGGACACAATGTTCAATGAGTAGTTATTAAATTTGAACAATTATGGCGGATTCATATTAGAATTGTAGATTCTGTAACGAGGTTGGAATGAAAATTTGATCCGAGTGGAAGATTCCGAACGCGAGCGTAGCGAGCGTGAGGAACCACGAGTATCGAATTTTCATTCTAACAGGGTAGCAGACTATATTTCCTCCACGACCAAAAATACTATTCGCACTATTTGGAATTTCAGGTGGAGTATTATTCAGTTCCATATCTGATTCATCCGATTTTGACTTGCAGTAAAATTTGTCTGCTGACATTGACAGTTTCGAAATTCATGGCAACCTATGTCGTTTAGATCAATTACAGAATATTCATTCCGTATCTTGTTATGAAATGAAATTACACGCAAAACGCATAAGAAGCAAGTGTTTCAGAATAAATATTCCAACTCAAGAGCGAGAATTTTTAAATTCTATTATCAAAAATGATTTTGGAATTGTTGCTTTCAGTAATGGTCGTGGAGAAACATATTTTTATGGTTTTTTCCACAGATAATAAAAATCAAATTCTTTTAATTAATTATATAAAATTGAATAAAAATATATTGTTAGTGACTTTGTTACTATAATAAATGTTGCATTAAACCTAATCTCTTGATAGTGTAATATTTGATTTTTCAGAAATCTAATATATTTAAAAAATGTGACTCTAACGTTTCATAACCAAGTTTGGTCCCGAAACACTGAAAAAGCTCTCTAAAAATTTCAAAAGTTAAGTAGTTTTAATAAATAAAAAAATTATTTTAAACAAGGGGGGATACGAAATAACTTCAAACTGCAACAAGTAGGTCTACAAACAACCAACTTGGCTCTTGAGAAGAGAAAAACTATCTTTGTGTTCACTGACTTAATATTAGTCAAAATTATAAGCTTACAGGTCCAGTAAAAACATGATACATACACTTTTAAAAATGACTTGGTATTTGGTACTAATTTTTATTTGTTTTTATGTTTACGTTACCAAAAATAACTAGTTTTAGTTAGGAAAACAAAAAAGATTTTTTTCTTGGTTATATTTACCAAAAATCAGAATCAGAACAAAGAAAATATCTTGTTTTCATATTAGTTGGCAGAAATAAAATATTTCGTTTAGCTGAATTTTACTCTGTAGATATCTTATTTAAATGTTACATCAAGGTTTCTACAAACTTGTATTTATCAATTAAGCTTGTTGTACACATTATGAATTTGTAGTCCCTATCATTTTGTTAATTTTGATTATGATGCATTCTTAGTTACTAGAACTAACTTTTCTTTTCAAGTAATATTATTATTCATATTTATAACTAACGGCATTAACAGAGACTTGACGCCCTTGCCCGGTGGGTGACATGTGACATCATTCTAGCCAGGACTGTCAGGAGGTTATGTTTATGTTAGGGTTCTTTTGCGGTTCCGTGTCCATTTTTTCGTGTTTTTAAGGCAATAATTGGCCATTTTCATGGCCGTGCCCGTGTCGAAAATGGATGTGACAATATTTGGTGTAATTTATTTGTGTTTATTGTCTTTCTTGTGTACGTTCTTATTGGCAGAAGGAAGTTAAATCATAAGTAAGTAAACATTTTATTTTTTATTATTGAAGTTGTACATTAGAGAGTTTAAATGAGATTTTTATAAAGCATGGCAAGGTGACCCGATGAGAAATAACTTAAAAATATGTTTTTTTATTCTATGTTCCATTTCTATAAAAGAACGTTATATTGATGACTTTTTAATCTGACCAAGTACAACAAATTTCATATAGCTGTATATTTTAAATAGAAAGTCCAGGGGATATTTTTTGTTTTTTAATAATCGCAGTTGCAGATAAGAAAATTTAAATAAGGACAATTCAGTTCTATAAGCAATTGAACAACCCAAAAGGTTGAGTAAAATAAGTTAAAAATCTAGTGTTTCTGTTTTGTATTGCATAAGTATGTATTATAAAGAACATGAGAGAACAAGGACATTGGAAATAATTTTTTTTAAAGAAACCATAATAATTTATTCCAATTAGTTTACGCATACCTATAATAGAGTAGTAACAGAGAACTACATATGGTTGTAGTTCTCTGGTAGTAATACCAAGGCATTTTTTTAGTTAAATGGGGACTTAGGAAGGAATATTTATCGTTACTAAGTATAAATTACATATGACATTTTTTTTAGAAATAAACAGACCTTTTTTAAAGTTATTTCTATCAAATCAACTTACTAATTTTGCCATGCGTTTTAGCAGTTCATTCAAACTTTCTAATGTGCAACTGCAATGACAAAAATATAAAATTTTTACTTGTTTATGATTCAACTTCTTTCTTACAATTAGAAAATACAGAAAAAAGATAATAAACACAATGTTGTGACTACATACGTTATTGTTACTCTATGAAAATTTCAAGTTTGGCCCAAATAAATGATTGCTTTGGCAATATTTGTAAATTGCATCATTAACAAAAACAATATTGCCTTGAAAAAAATTTTCAATTTTCCATATTTACACATTGTTGTGACAACTAATTTTAAAAGCGGAAGTACCATATAAATTTAGTTATCCGTATATAAAATTTCGTTGTGACAACTAAAATTTGTAGGTTGGGTAATGTTATTAATTAGTTTAACAGTTCAATAACGACAATTTTTTTTGGTTGTACAAACTAATTTTTGGGTTAAGTCCGATTTCACGAAAATAAATAGTTGTCAGAACTAAATTTTAGTAATCCATACAATTTTATTTTTAAGAGTGTAACTATATGTATTATGGGAAACCAAAAAAATTAAAACCTTACATCCATTTAACTCGAAAAGCTGTCCATTTTTTCTAAGAGACCTGGTTTAAGTCAACTTAAATGAAATTTGAATGAGACCGTGACATTGTGTCTATTTTATTTATACTCCAATTAATTGTAAAGTTATTTTTTTTACGCCCTCCCTAAGTAGTGATAATCATATTCTATTAAAATTTACCGAGAAACTAGAAAAACATTTGTCTTCAGAAAGAACAAAACTTATTAGCACTTATGGACTTTTTCATGAATTCAAAGAGAATGTTACAAGCTTTTTTAGGTTTCGCAAAAAATCCGCTGCTTTAATAAATAAAATAGATGTAAAGTTACCTAAGTCTAAAGCGACTGTACTTAATTGTAAATTAAATCCTACATTAAAAACATGTACTTTTTATTCATTAATTTACTATACTGTTATCATTAATTTAAACCACATACTAGAAATTTGACTTAAACTCTTAAGATGAAATAATATTTATTAAAAAGTAAAGTAATTTTTCATGAAATAGTTTTACAGTGTAGAATCTGTCCTAAGTGTAATATTGATAATATTTTGAGATAAACAAACTTGACAAAATGGAACTATAATGGCTGCGATAACAATGGTTAAAAGCTATATCTATCTGATGCCTTTATCAATTTAAACATAATTTTCCCATTATTTGCATACATTTCCATTAAAACTAAACAGATAAGCTTTAAGCCGTAACCAATTTATCCCGTTTCTATATCTACAAATTCACATAATACGCATAATCGCTCTGAAGCGGTAATAGCTATTAAAATTGAAAAAAACACCCCCACCACCATTTTCTATATCCGCATTAAAATGTACTTTCTTCAGAAATTTGAAGGTCGATTTCAATGAATGTAAATATAAATATTGAACAATCTTTTGTAATTTAATTTAAATTTCTTTTTTTATATTAGGGCTCGTGCCTTCAAAAGTATAAGTACAACTCTCAAAACAAATTTTAAATAAATCAACAAACGCACGAAGTAAATAGGAAATATTTAAAAATTGAAGCTAATTTTAGTTTAGATGTTCCATGATTTTTGGGTTTGGTTCAAAACTTCAACAACCAGTAAACCAAAATGCGCGGAGGCGCAGTTGAAACCAGATATTACTTCGGTTTGAATAACTAATTGCTAATGGTGGAATGACCTGTTAACGCAATAACTGTTATTATTTCTCAAATCGCTCGTAAGCTTTCCAATAATAAAAGAAGGATTAAACAATGTTATGGTTATAATTCGCGCTCAAACATTATTCTAATCTTTGTATAGTCTGACGCACGGTTCTAGAGCTACAATGCCTGATAAGGTAGGGAGATAACGGCCGCATTAAAAAGGCAATTCCCCTTAAAATAAGGTAAAGTCCATACAATTACTGTCTGGATGCACATCACAGCTTCTGACGTAATTTTTGATTCGAGTTAGGTCGTTATCTCCCTGCCTTATCAGGCATTGTAGCTCTAGAACCGTGCGTCAGACTATATGTGTCAACTATCCATCGGAGACTAACGACAAACTTTACAGTTATGTCTATTTGCGATTCGGTTAAGCATATAGCTGATAGCTAGCTATATCAGAATAGAGGTTGTTATGGGCAACATAAGGACTTGCATTACATCTTTCCATCAGCATTTTGTAAAACAATTGGTTCCCGAACTATTTAAAGAAAGCCTGGGAGGTGGAGAATGTCTATTTTTCGTTTCAAAATAAATTGTCAACTAATGGTGACACATATTATGGTTCTCCGATGTTCCGTTTTAACTATATGAAAATATTTGCAAATATAGAGACTTTCTTAACCCTCTGTATAAATAAATGTTAACGCTAAAAACAAGTTATGACAACTTACTTAACTTTTTTCAAATAGTTATCGTTATTTGTTAAATTATTTTTGATTTCTGAATGAAAATCTTAACATATTTAATATAATATATACGTAATTTAAACGTTTTATTTAACATATTAAAGAAAGTACTAGCAAACTGATTCATGTACGAATTTTGGCATAAAATACGAAATTTCAGCAAATTTCAGTAATTCTTTGCTGAAGAAATCACGGATTTTAGAAACCTGACATTCCATCTGAGGCACCATAAAGCCCAGCTCCTCGCCTACTTAACTACTCATAACCAATTTTCTAAGGTCACATGAGTTAGTTTGATAAAATTGTAAGGTTAGAACTGAATAGAACGCAATTTTCTCGTAAATATTTAAAATTAGATATTATGTCATATTTATTTTTGAAATATGTTAAGAATTTATGCAGAAATTAAAATAAATTAAAAATAGGAGTATCTATTTAAAAAAAGTAAGTGGGATAACTTTTTAATCTATATGAAAACCACCTTTTAAGCTTCTATAAAAACCACAACAAAAATAAAAAATCGACAGATCCTAACGATTTTTAGAAAAAAAAAACATTAAATTTAATAGAATTTTTCTCAAATTTTAACTTATTGACAAACATTATCATCTCTTTTTATCAGAATTTGTACATAAATTTTATTTTGATCGTTTTTAGAATGCAAATTTTATTAGTCATTAAATTTAGTTCATTATGATATTTTTTATTTATCAATTATGTTACAGCCAGTTTAGATAAAAGCTTTTTAAAAACGAGTAAAACAATTATTATAAACCTTTTTGTTTCCAACTGGTCATGCATTTACCGCTACAATTTATATATGCTACATCCAATTTCTTTTTAATATTTTATGTCCTTTGATTTTTATTATTTATACCTACAGGCATTTTTTTATTTTTAGCTTCATCGAAATAAAGGAAAAGTAGTAGCTTATTTTTCCATCCATCCAAATGTATAGAAAAAATATGAAAAATTATAAATATATATTAGAAGGAACGAAATAAAGTCCTCCACTGTTATATATGAAAAACATGAACAAATTAAATTAAGAAGAAAAGGGTAGATATCAACTTAACGATTGAATTATTAGATGTAATAAATGTTCAATGAGTAGAAGAGTAAGAAATTCATCACAAAAATTATTTGCTAGATGTTCAAACCTACCGACGCATACTCTCCTCTCGAAGAGAAGAGAAGTGGGGGTAGCGACCCCACCCCCAAACCCCTAAACCGCCAAACCCAGCCAAACAAAGCACCCTGCACCGATCCACTGATATTAATAGAAATTTTGGTGGAAGGGACGATTTATGGGAAGTGACATACATTTTTTTTTGTAGAAATGACTTTATCACTATTGATTGGAGATAGGCTTTTTCCAGTATTTTCCTCCCAATACTGAGGAATTCGTTGTCGAAGTTCTTTAATATTCTCGAATGCTTTTCCGGTTCTATAAACCCTAGCCTACAAATTACCGCATAGAAAGTAGTCGCAAGGATTTAAATCTGGAGTATTTGTAGGCTATTTGTGGAGTTCTAGAAAATCGGCAACGTTCTTCTTTAAATAATTAAGGGTATGAGCACTGGCATAACACGTTGCGCTAAAACATGTTCTTATTCAATATGATGGTCATTAGAAATAACCATTTTAAATAATTTAAGGTTTAAAATAAATGGAATTTTGCAAATGTTAAAAAATGCAAATAGCAATGACAAACATAAAATAAGCGATGTTTGTCAACACGGAGTTAATTTTAAAAAGTAACGATAGAAATATAGAAATCAACATGTTATAACATTCATGTCTGTATTTTGTCATGCGTCGGCTATTCTTTTACATATTTACATGTACGACACCTTATTTTGTTCAGAAATGCTTTAGATTTCAAAATCTTGCACTTAAAAATATACAGTGCTATTCAAAAAAGTTCTAGCAAGGTTTAAAGTTTAATTAAGTTTGAGTGTGTCCGCCATTTATATTTTTAACAAATGTCAAAACAATGACATTAACGGTGTTTCTTGAACTATTCTCTCTTAAACAAGATAAAAATCAATAAAACTGGTCCATAAATAAAAAGGTTATTACATAAAAACAACCTTTTGTTTTCTTTTTAAACAACCCTATACGTATTTCCTGACTTTACTGTCATCATATTCTACAAATAACTAATAAACCCCAAAAAATAATCTCATAAATCATTTTTATCTGGAAAAAATGTTGATTTTGACCATATCAAAATTTTACAATTTTATTTTCAATTTTCAAATGGATTAAAATGTTGCGGCCGATCGGCTTCGAGCTACGCAAAATTTATATTCGGGAAAACAATGCTATTAATTTGTAATGTATTACGCTAAAATTAAATGTGCGAGTAAATGAAAACATTTATTTTATAGTATGGAAATAAAGAACCATTAAACTAATGACTCAGGATAATAGGTATACAGGGTCTTGCATCCAATCCCCCGACTCGACGTCGTCTATGGGTTAGTTATTAATTAGGTAAGAATATTAATATTTGGCAGACTTTAACTGTATCCTAAAATGGGTCCAATCAAAAACATGTTCCTAAAACGCGTCCTAGAATACAAGTAAAGTCTGCAAAATATCAAAATCCTAATTTAATTAATTACTGAGCTACAGCCCACATGCATATATCTTTTTTTCTCGTAAAGTACGAATATCACACACATGTCAAACACGTAGCCATGCGATTATTTATTTAATTTTTTACATGTACAGAGACATTATTTTAAGTGTTTCACTCGAATGGCAATTTTCCTACCAAAAATAATATGTTTTCCGTAATGTTTTTTTGCGAAGAAGCCAAATTTGATATAAAAAATATATAGGTATACAAATTTGACCCATAAGACGCCATATTGAATATTTTTAAACAGCAACCCTATCTTGCTTGCCTCGCTGTATTAGATTTTGCTCTAATATCATTCATTTTTGTTTATACAGGGTGTTCCAAAAAAGTGTGACGTCATAAAGATTTTTTTTTTTAGAATACATAGTATATATATTTTTACTTATTTGGATGCCCCTTATCTTTCCTTTTATTCTTCTACTTTACCAATATGTTGTTTTTTAAAGCCACCTTTGATATTTATTTATAATAATAACTGTTGGAATAGTTGATAAAATGAGTTTTTTGTAAATAAGTTTTGATGCGTTAGAAATTACGATTGGGTTGTAATTAGAACAAATGTTCTAATTACAACCCATTTACTATATTCTACTATACACAGGTTCCAATTTAAAATAAGAAAAATAATTTGCTTTGAAGTTTGCAAAGCTTGACACTTAACTTAGGACACCTTGTACAATTGGTATTACTCAAACTTGGTTAACGAGACTGTTCGACCTTATTTATTAAGTGCCTTTGTATAATTTTAATAACGAGGCATTATTTTAATTTTTTATTAATTTTTAAAATCAGTGGTGCAAAACTGATTTTTCTTAGCGTTTATTTTTTTTTGCCTTTAATACTAAACTGATTTCTTTAAAATTTTAGGGGTATGTGGGCAACAATAAGAGGCATCCAAATAAGTAAGAATATATGGCATGTAATGTAAAAAAATATATCCTTATAACATCTCACTGTTTTGGAACACCCTGTATAAACAAAAATATTTTCGTGAAATGCGTCCTTAGGATATAAGTAAAGTCTGTAAAATATCAAATTCCTAACTTAATTAATAGGTGAGCTAATGAAGACGGGAGGTGAGGTGTAGGACCCTGTATAATGTATGTTGTCAATATTTATTTTCAGCTGTTCCGGAGATACGAGGCTTGGTAATTTTATTCTTACCCCATTAAAAAATAGAAGCTTTCAGATTAGATACTCTTTTCGAGGTATGCATTTTTTTCCAAATGTTGGTTCTTCTCTTGAAGTTCCCTTGTATCTTTCAGCATAATAATTTTTATAGTTTAATTTGACGTTAGAGTCTCCTTGCAACAGATTAAACTCGATGATAAAGAAATTTCACCCTTCCTGCAAAATCTCTTTTGACACAAGATTTATGATAGGTTTTGTCACTGTTAATGCACATTGCGTAATTGCATTAATGGATTTTATGGCAAGCAAACAAAATTATTTTAAGAGCGGCTGCTTCTTGATTATTTCACGACGCTACAACCCATAATGGGGAATATATTATAGATTAATTATTAATACATGTTATTAAATAGTATGCAACTACATTTATAATATATAAATTTAGTTTTTATTCTAATTATCTATTAATCAAAAGTCTGAGGAAATATTTCTTTATTATAAAGCTCCAGTATATTTTCGTGCATCCACTGGGCGATGGTCCAGAGTGCCTAGTTTGCCTTGTGTATCATTTGTTCTTTGGTATCTGCAATGAATATAAGGGTTAAATCGACTGCAAATGATATAGTGCTTACGCCCTCTTCATGTTGTAGTATCAGTACCGGGTCGTACAAGATATTCCACAGGATCGCAGTAGTAGGTAGTAGGTAGTAGTAGTATAGTTGAAGGGAGGGTTAGCGCCCGCCAAGCACGTAGCCAAGTGCGATTCTTTTTAACAGCTCCATTATACGTCTGGGTAATGTCAGCCAGACGGGGACCTACAGATTTACGTAAGTTCCAAACCACAATTTTACTAACAAATCTTATTCTCGGCGCATTCTTTATTGTCTTATTGTGACACTTCTTGTCTACTACAAACTTCGACAGGGCAGCTTATTACTTCTCCGTGGTACGAATTCAAACATGTTCCGACAGACCCACCCAAATACATCGGAATCAGTATTGGAAGCTTCACCCCAAGATACACCGTGCGTATTACCGAGTCCTCTTATCCAAAGCGTCCCGCGGTCCATTCGGGTCGATAACAGATATGCCTCCCTTTGCGAGCCACTATCCGGACTCAATCTATCCCATGGTTTAGGTAGCTTATTCTCGACAACATGCCGAAGGAAATGCTGGAATGATACCGGAAAAGCCCGTGGGCCCTATCCACCAGGGTATAGTAGTTGCTTAAACAACACTGAGTACGTAGTACGGTGATCTGGCCCAACGAACTAAAGGGGTTCACCGAATCTGCCAAGGATCAATTTCCGCTTACAATGCGTAAACGCTGTCTCTGCGTTAGGCTGTCACCTAACGTACGTATTAAATAAGCAAAAGAGTTTAAAACCAATTTTCCTAATAAAAAACACATTATGAATGAAACATATTTTCAAAACTACACCCATGCCCTACTGGCATTATTATTCAAAAGTCTTTTAGTCTCACGCAAAAAAATCAATTATTAAAAAACGGTTAATGTTATCATTTAATCTTCTAGCTTAGGGTTTCAAGCAGTCATTTGTCAAAAAAAGTATATGCTGGAAACGAGTGCTTGAATATTGTTTTCTTTAAGCTCTTTTGTGTTTCCGATGAAAAAACTGGCAAATGTTGAAAGATTAATATACGGGGATAAGGTTGCTTTAGCGAAAAAATGTATTCTGTAATGGCCGGGAAGCAAGTTTTTACATTAATTATTTCGCTTTTGGTGTATGGGTTTCTGATGCTTTTGTTTTATTAATTATACATTTTTTGGTGTCGAATACAACGAAACATTTTCTACGTAGGTCACAAGAAAGGTTTTATAATATGCAAAGTCTCGGAAATGTAAAGAAATGGTCAATAGAATGCCACGATAGTTTTAAGATTTCTCCAATTTTTTACGTTTCAAATATAGAAATATAATTTTATATATTATACAAAAAAATTTATCTTTCCAACTATCACAAGACCGTAAGTAGAGGGGGAGATGAATGGGAGAATGGGGGTTAACCCTTTACCCCCTGATATATTTACTGGGTTAAAAAGAGTAAACACAAATCCCAAGAATATTGAGATATAACAAATTGGAACCTAATTTTCCCTGTTTATCGTACTTTTTAATTCTGCTTAAGAGCAAACAGTAGTCGATGACTCATCACGAACAAATAGTGCATTTGCATTGCATCGCGCATATTGTACCTGTGTCTGACGATGGCAATAAAATGTCTTTTTTCATATACAAAATATTATAAAAACGAATTTAACGAGAATTAAGTGGCGCAGCGTCAGTGGAGATTTTTAAGATAATATCGGGCATCGTTTGTAATTTTAGAGTGAGTTTTCTTAGTTCTTCTAATAATTAACTAATCGTTAATCCCTTGTAGTATGTAAAACCCGAAAAGAACTACGCCTATGCCACACTGACATTGTTATTTAAATGGCTCTCAGTCGCACGCAAAAAAATTCAATTATGAAAATACAGTAAAACGTTATTATTCACTTTTTTACTGACGGATTTTAAGCAGTCATTTGTCAAAAAAAGTATATGCTGAAAACGTGTGCCGAGATATTGTTTCTTTTAGCACTTTTGCGTTTACGATCAAGCAGGCGTGGGAGAATTCCGAAAGATTAATATGTGGCTCAGGTTTCTGTCAGAGGAAAAAAATTAATGTTAAGTGGCCGAAAGGTCAGTTTTCTTTTACATTTTTTACTAAGAGCGGTTTAGAGAAATCATTTTCTGGAAGTATGATCGCAATCGGTTGCATCGCATGCTCGTATTTATGAATAGGCGATGTTGATTTAAGATTTAGGGTAGAAAGATGCTGCAAATTATTAAGAAATTACCATAAATAGTATTTATACGCGACACGAAACTATAGCTATTTTCCTAACAAGTGCAGAAAATCGATTTTTCCGCACGCAAATGCCGTTGACAGCACGACGCGTAGCGGAGTAGTGTCAAGCATTTAAGTGCGGAAAAATAGGTTTCTGCACGTGTTAGGAACAATAGTTTTTCTACTAGCGTGAGGAAACAAATTGAAAATAATTTAAAAAACGGAGTTTTTTTTAAAATTTTTATTACAATGAACAATATTTTACAATATTAATTTACTTATTTATATTGTAATTAATTGTAAACGTACAATTACTAGCACCACTTAAATTAATAGCAGAAGCCAGTTGGTTGCGGTTCTCCAGTAAAGATTGGGGTGCAGGAATAATTGATATTTCAGTAGGTTGCAGCTCGTTTTCTGAGTCCTGAAGCCCATCAGTTTGTTCATGTTGTTTACTTGTTGCTGGATGGGAGTAAGAAAGGGCTACACAGCTGCTGGTGGAAGCACTGGCTGGGGTTGATTTCAATATTTTACTTGCTATTGGCTGCTACCTTAGATGGCATTTTTCCAAATTTATTTATGCCAACGCATTGGATGGTACATTCCCCTTTGCGATATTGTACGAAAAAACGTTGGTGTGAAGTATTTTTTGGTCTAAGTAATACATATTTTCTTATCAACGCCAAGTTTTTCTCCCCAGTGACCACAAAACTTCGGCTTGTGTGCGTTTTATTGTCGGCTATTTTCACTAAAACGAAACATTTTTCCAGCTGTACGTTTTCAAACAACAAATTTGTCAATTCTTCCCGTCTGCACGCCCCTGCTAGGCCAAAAATTGTTGCCACTTTAATTAGGAGGTATGTGTCATCAGGAGCGCTGTCTATAAATTTTTCCATGTCACTTGTGGTTAAAATTTTCGACTTTTTTGGTCTGAGGCCAACCATTTTTTTCTTGAGAAAAGAAATGAACTTAAAATGCATACCAATATCTACATTTTTTTTCAGCTTGAGCATAGTTTTCAACATTGAGTATCTTGACCAGAGTGTGGACGGCTGGTACGATTTCGATAATTCGTAAAAGTAGGCCAAAAAAACTTCTTCTCTTTCAAAATTCACATTTTTCTTCTCCTTACTCCATTTGCAAAAAAGGGTGTATTCTTTTTCATCCGTTTTCTTGATTTTTCTGGCAATAAATCTTCTTTGAGATTTTCAGCCGCCAACAGAATCTCCTCCGGTACTTCTTTTATAAGATTTTCGTTCATCTCTTCATCGGAAATCATTTTGCGTGCCGAAAAATTCAGCAAAACTCCAGTAGAAAAACTGATATAGTTATTTTCCTAACAAGTGCGCAAAGTGATACTTTTCCGCACGCAAGTACAGTTGGACGAACGACGCGAAGCGGAGTTCGGATAAGTTCTTGCGTGCGGAAAAGCACTTTGCGCACTTGTTAGGAACAACATTTTTCCTACGAGCTTCATATCAGATAACAACAAAAATAAAAATATGATAATTTATTTAACAGTGTTTAAGCCTTTTTATGATTTGATAAAAATAAAAGTGTCGGTGTTTGTAGATTCTTGTGGACATAGAAACTGAGGAAAAATCTGACATCATGTGTCAAAATCGACATGTACATTTATTGTTGCTTGGCAATATTATAATCATTTATCACTATACGAGGTACTTAAAAAATACAGTTTTTTTCGTTTTAAGCTGAAATACAAATATCGGGAATTACGATTAAAAGATAAAAGAGAATACTCTTGCAACGGCTTCTCACATTGCCATAAAATAGTTTACAGCTACTAAAATAAATATAAATATTCCCTACCAAGGAGATTTTTGAATAGTTTTACTTTTCCGCACCCAGTGCGGATAAAAGTCTTATCCGCACTAGTGCGGAAAAGTGTAACTTTGCACACAAAAATGCGTGCGCAAAGTACTACTTTGCGCACGCTCGTAGGAAAAACTAGTTTAAATTTATAATATTCTGCTGACAGTGACATACAAATCAACAACTGGTTATATACAACATAGCAACTAAGATATTTCAAAGGTAATATGATGAACAGTGACTTCAAATCGTACAGCATTTAATTTAATTAAATTTAATTTCAAAATATAACAGTGCGGAAAAATCTTTGCCGCACGGTGCGGAAAAGTGGATTTTCAGCACTAAAACATGTGCGGAAAATGCGTTTTTCCGCACGCTAGTAGAAAAAATATTTTTCTTATTAAGAGAAAAAATCATTTCTTATATACAGGGTGTTATGGAATTTCCCAAGTTATATTTAAATGGGTGACTCCTTGGGTGTCCTAGAAAAACACTCCATGGTTTTTTTTTTTTAAATCAGCCATCTAAAAAGTGGGGTAAGGACCCCTAAAATCAGCCCGACGCCAATGAATAAAAACCATTAACTTCTCAATGTAAAAGAGTGAGAGATACGGGGAGAAGCATAGCCTGCAAGGGAGAGAGATGGGTGTCACAACGTTGCCAAATATCAAACTGTCAAAATCAGGTGTTCAATAAAGAAAACATATGGTTTTTAGGCGAACTTACAGCATCAGCTGTTTGTGTTTAGTAAACAAGAAATTGTTTTTTAACCAGTTCACTTTTTAGCTAAATGAAAATAATAAAATAAGGAAATAAATAGGGCATCATCATCAGCTTTGTCTCTTTTGACTTTTTATGATCGCATTTTTTCTCAAAAGAAGATGTTATTCCACGGAGAAAATTACAACCCCGCGTTTCACGGAGACAACTAGACGAAATAAAAACACGTCTTTACATAATACAAGACACGAAAAGGCTATTTTTTGTTCCAAGATGACATTCTTGGTGCATTCGCATTGCTGGGTGACTCAATGCTTTTGACCATGCAAATTAGTGATGAGCGAGGTTCATCGATGTTTTGTTCCGCCAGTCCCTGGCGTTCTGAAACTCCGCCTCACCAAAGTAATTTCTAAATAAAAAGGTGGCGTCAAATATTAAAACGCAGTGTCAAACATCGAAGGTTAAAATTGGATGCTTTCATCGTTGTTTGTGACTCTTATTATCGATGGCAAAATATCGAACATGCAGTAAAAAACACCGATGTTTGGAAAACCATCTATACACATCGCCCATCACTTACTAACTAAATCGACGCCAGCGCTATAGCGGCGTCCTTTGTAACTGTAGGCAATTGACAGCTTAAACGTGTTTCCGTTGTGGGAATAACGAAAGGTTTAGTCGGTTTTATTGCAGAAAAAAGAGAAATATGAACAAAGACAAGTGTTTGCGTAAGGACGCCATATGAAGTAAATAGTTTAACAAAGAATTTTCAATGTGGACTTGCTTAAATAACGTGTTTTTGTTATGAAACAAGGGTTCGTTTTCGAAGTGTGAATCGCAGATTCGATTTAAAAGAATTTGTTTATTTTATTATGGTTTTTTTGCCAGTTTTTAAGGATTCTTGCTGAGGTATGTTTAATTTTAATTT
The DNA here is from genome assembly GCA_935413205.1 of Polydrusus cervinus. Classification (NCBI taxonomy): domain Eukaryota; kingdom Metazoa; phylum Arthropoda; class Insecta; order Coleoptera; family Curculionidae; genus Polydrusus; species Polydrusus cervinus. The sequence continues at coordinate 55,793,453 of OW284514.1, forward strand.
CTAAAAAGTTTGAATATAACCTAATAACATAAGGTCAGTGAACTATTATTTAGTAGGTCACTGTCATGCAACATTGTAAAATCACTGACCTTTCTATTTTAGTTTGACAGTTCAAAATCAAAACAAACGCACGTGGGTAAGGCGGTGAAGGCGTTCGAGATCAAAAACACAAAAGGTGAATTTTCTCACTTATTAAAGCAAAGCGACATTTAAAAATATTTTTTCTTCGAAGGTTATCATATCAAGATTTACAGGTTCAAATATACCCGGGAAAATACATAACACCCTGTATATGTTACGGCGCCAGTGGCCCAGAGCTGAGGTACTGGCATTCGACCGTGGCGGTTCGGGTTCGATATCCAAAGTGGGCCTACAAATAATAAAAAAAGGGTGTCCGAAATTTAGTAGGTTTAAGAATGCAGGAAAGAGTATAAAATATATCATCTCCCAATTCACCTCATTCACGCCGGGTAACCAGACCGGATGAGATCAGACATCTCGTGGAGTGCGAAAGAAAGTACACACTCCCCAATCGGTAGGTCGTAGCAATAGGACAAAATAAGAACAGGAACCAGAATTTTCGGTTATTTCCGAATATCTTACAAGTGCTCGGGATTTTTCAAATTTATCGACTACTTGTTAGTCATCTCGAAATTGTACAACGTTACCCAAATTTAAGCTTCGCTTTATCTCTTACCGTTCGCGAGATTCCTAAGTGTTGAATTTATAACACCCGGTACATAAAAATAGAATCATCATCTTGGATCGTATTGTATTTATTGACGAGTTGTTATCATAATATAAGCTGAATATAACGCCACTGTCAGAATTCCATCTACGAAATCCAATTAATCAGCTTGACGTTATTCGTCCTGCATATGATATTGTAAATTTAGGTTTTAAAATGGCACCAATGCAATCAAACATAAGCCAACGCAACAACAAAAACAGAAACCATGTCAGCATAATGGCTTTGATCATTAGTGGAGCCCGCGAAACCATTTGTACACGGTCCTGATTCTGTTCCGAGGCGGCCGCCCCCCGTGATAGATGACCGCTGACATTTTTCAAGTTGCTCCTGCTGGCTGCTTCTGCTGTTCTCGTTTGTCGTAGTCGTCACGTCATCAAAAATTCAACGGCTCTGTGTAATTATGTGGCGAGGGCCGAAATCGGCATTAAAAAGTAAAAACAGTTCGTGTTCGATAGGAAACGAAAACCCAAACAAACAAATCGAAGAAGTACTTTTCTAGTAAAAACATTCTGACAAATAAAATGTTTTCGAAGCTCAAAAATTACTTAATAGTAGTTTGTACAACAAGAGTGGATATGATGTCCATATCGCATGAGGAAGTAAATTGCGAGCGCAATATGGACAATCCACTCGAGTTGTACCGTGTATTTTTTCTACGACTTAACTTCCGAACTTCATGCTAAGAATTTTAAAAAATTATTTAAATTAAGCATCATAACTTGTCTTTTAAGTTGGCCATGAACTTGTGAGAACGGTAATAAGAAACAATTGAACAAAAATTTATTTTGATGGCAAACCCAATGACAAATTACACTGTAACATATTTATCGATTTTGGTAAGTTCTTATTTTTATACAAACTCACTTTTGAATATATCTATCTTTCTCACATTCAACTTTTTGTAGAATAACAGACAAAAAGCGATATATGTATTAATAAAAACGAACAATTTATTTTCTCAACCAGGTAATTTGATCAATATTGTTTTACTGAAATGCACAGAAGAAAAATAGGGTTTCCGGGTTTATTTCTACTTGCGTAAAGAATTATAAGTCCGAAAGTACAACAAATTAGCTGTAGAATTCGTTTTAAACAGTTAAAAATGGATTTTGTGCATTATAATGAATTTTTAACGTTCGCTATGGTCAAATTTTTCAAAATAATCGCTAATTTACAAACTAGCAACACTGTTAATGTGGAAAGAGAAGACGAGAAGTGGCAATAGTGTAAGTAGAAATAACATAAGTGCGTCTGTGTGCAAATCTTTAGTTCGGCAGAAAATAACAATAATTTGGTAGAAATATATTTTGGTATTAGTTTTGTTATTATACCTTCAAGTTTCGCACCATTTCGTGTACTCTTTAGGAAAATATTGTTTATACATAGACTCTGCATAAATGTTTTGATTTAAATTTAAAAGAACAATTTCATCTGACAGATTTTCATATTTTTGAAGCATATTGTTAACCTAACTTCTCTCAACTGTCAGAAAACGAATTTACAACATGTAAATTTGAATTCTCTGTAATTGACTACTGTGATTGGTCGGTTTCATAACCTAACTAGGATGGATATAAAATTTTGCCGCACAGTTAACTGGAATAGCCTTTTTTGTTTCCTATGGGGAGAAATTTGACAAAATAAGTATTTCTCTTAGCATGGTTTAATAATTGATACTATAATAGACGTCGGGTTGCATAAAAAATCTTAATAATAATTAACTAATCAGCAAGTTTGACTGTGACATCCATGACATTGGCAGAAATAATTTTCTCACAATCATACTGGCCCGGTTACCTTAATTTATAATTTACTAATCAGGCAGTATTGATTGTAAGTTTAGAATGCCTGTCAATGTGAGATATGTCACAGTCAAACTTGCTGGTTAAGAATTTTTGTGCAACCCAATATTACATAAATTTTAAATATAGGGTGGGCATAAGAATTAAAACCAGCCTGGCTACAGGACATATTCCGGAAGCATGGAGACTGACAAAGACGGTATTTATACCTTAACTTTTACGACCAGACTATTCGGCGGCAAAATCAACGGAAACGGCACTTCACCAGCTAGTGAGAAGGGTGGAGAAAAGTCTGGAAAACAGAGAAGTGCTACTTGGAGCATTTTTATACATAGAGGGTACTTTTGACAATACATCCTTCGCATTAATCACCAAAGCAACCAGGGATATCGGACTGGATAGAACTTGCTGCAGGTGCATAGAAAGCATGCTTCAAGGCAGAATTGTGAACTCAGAACTGCTGGGTGAAACACTGACGGCATAAGTAACAGGGGATAGTCTGTAAGGGGGTTCTCTCTCCCCTATTCTGAAACCTTGTCATGGACGGACTGCTTCGAGCACTTAGTAGAGAAGGATACATTTTTGTAGATTACGCAGACGATCTGGCCATAGTAACACAAGGTAAATTCAATACAATAGTAATGTAATGCCACTGTATAGTAGAGATCTTGACTGCAGATTATGCGAACAAGTCAGGAAACCGTAAAGCACATAGTTTACCATTTCGAGTCACTAGATTGGAAGAGGTAACAAATACTCGGGCAACCAAAACTAAAACCAGAAGACATATTAACCCTCTCCCCAGTTGACCTACACAAACTACTGCAAGAAACTGGGATCACTGAGTGGGTGTACAATCAAACAAGGTGAGCACAATGGGCTACACCTGGCCTATGTGCATCCGGCGCACGAACACGCTAAAAAAAATAATTAAAACCAGCTTACCAATCAAGGCTTTGTCATATGTGTGTCAAAAATCTGAAATATTACAAATTATGTTCCAAAAACTACCGATTACCATTTCTTGAAAATTATATTGATGATCTAATTTTTTTTAATTATACAAGTTTTGAAGACTTCCCATTATGTGATTAAGTTATATTTTTTTAAAGGAAAAATGAAAAAATAAACAGTATTATCTATTATAAATGTATTCCTATGGTTTACCGGTTTCGCACAAAATAATGTTCTTCATCAGAACAAATTCCCTCTAGTTATCCTTTGTTAATTGGGTGTTAAAATTTCATGGTTGAACTATCTTCTTGATATTCTTTTTGGAAAATGGTTACAAAATAGAATAGAAGGGCCAAATTTATGACTACATGATATTTTAATGAACCTCGAACGGCATGACACCCTGTGTGGTATTAGTTTTTTCTAAATGGTCAGTAACAAGTAAATTTGAATGCTTCCATTATAATATCTAGATCGGAAGATACATTTTAAACATTTTTAAGCTTTTGATTTCAGTTTTTCTATCAAATTTTATCCCATTTAACTACTATTTATTCAATAAAATAACAATGGGCTGAGGAAATAAACAGTATATTATTCTATTCTCTATTTTATAGCGATAAACCGCAATGTCACCAACATTTTAATTTAATAGATAATTATAAAATTAATTTATTTTTTATTTAAAAATCATATGCAAATTAAAACATTTTCTGCTATTTGGTGGCATATATTAAAGACTGTTTCGTATAGAAGTCCCACTATAAAAAAATCGGAATTCTTAAAAGGTTCATTAAATCGGTGTCTTTGAGTACTTTTTTAATATAGAAAGGAAGCAGGCAGAGTAGTGCGTCTATCTTTTGCATTAAAGAACACAGGGACGCCAAAGGTAGTGGGTTCCTAAGGGAACAGGTAGATAATAACAGGCTGTTTTGTCCTTATTCGTCATATTTTTATTCGTAATAATATATTGAAAACATATTTTCGCTGTAATGGGAATTGCTTACAGGTTATGGCTTTTTGAGGAGTTCTATTAAGGACAAAACAGCCTGCCATTGTCTGTCTGTGAACTTTAATGCAAAAGATAGATGCACTACTCTCTCGGCTTGCCGCTAAGTTTCTTTCTATATATTTTAACGGACACTTAATTCCACTATTTCATTTCTTACACGGTACTTTTTAATTTTTTGGGAATTAATTGATAAATAAATTAGCGATTTCTTGCACCATTCTTTAAAGTCGTCTTTTATTCCCTTTGTTACGTGGGTTAAGTTTATTACCGGTTTAAAATTAATTAATAATAAAATTGGTAAAATATAATATTCTTAAATTGACATTAACGGCACTGCGATGTAATGGGTACAGTAAGTACCGAATATAAATCTGTAACCAATAATAAAATTCAAGTTTTATTACTTTGTATTTGAGAAATATACAGGGTGTTCGGTAACTTATGGGCCATAGAGTAACTAGACATCAAACTAAGCCGATTATGTCATATAAGTTTTTTCGGATTGTAACTAGTTCTAGAGATACAGGGTGTTGAAAGTAAAAGTTTATTCTCGAAAATAAGCCATAATTTTAAAACGGTTTAATGAATCGAATTGAAAGTTGGCAATATTATGTTTTTATGAGCAAGAAATAAGAATTTGTAGAAATTTTTAAGTTTCAAACTAGAGGGCGCTAGTTGCATACACTGGGCTTCATAAATCTATGATTTTTTTTCTTACCTGCGATATAAGGTGTTTTTCAATTATAGTTTCTTAAAGAAGGGCATTTTCTGAGGCAAAAAGGTGTACTTGATTGACCTTAATATCTTTAACGGTTTTCGAGATATTTCCCTTTAAACATCCAAAAGCATAAAAAACATAGTACATAAATAAATTAATAATACATAAATTATATACACCCTATATCTCTAGAACAAGTAACAATCCGAAAAAACTTATATGACTTTTTTTTTTGATAATTAAAATAATAATTTAATTATGTACTAAGTTTTTTTATGCTTTGGGATGTTTAAAGGGAAATATCTCGAAAACCGTTAAAGATATTAAGATCAATCAAGTACACTTTTTGACTCAAAAAATGCCCTTCTTTAAGAAACTATAATTGAAACACTATTAAGATCACAGGTAAGAAAAAAAATCATAGATTTATGAAGCCCAGTGTATGCAACTAGCGCCCTCTAGTTTAAAAATTAAAAATTTCTACAAATTCTTATTTCTTGCTCATAAAAACATAACATTGCCAACTTTCCATTCGATTCATTAAACCGTTTTAAAATTATGGCTTATTTTCGAGAATAAAATTTTACTTTCAACACCCTGTATCTCTAGAATGAGTAACAATCCGAAAAAACTTATATTACCTAATCGGCTTAGTTTGATGTCTAGTATCTCCATTTACTCTACGGCCCATAAGTTACCGGACACCCTGTATATAAAAAAATATATTTAATTTCATTCCCACTGTCATTTTTTGCACTCTGCAAGATTCCATTATTGCTACCATCGTAAACTTTTTTTAATATCTACCTAGTAAATTTTTAGAATTGTAATTAAATTTTCTTGTTTAATTTGAATTTAAAGACGTATTACGCCCGTTATTTATGAGACATTTTGGACCAAAAACCTCATCATTAAAGCAACAAAATGGCATAATTATATCAGTATTTATTTTTCAGAAGAGAAAAGTATTTTTAATTGATAGGGGATAAAAAACTACACTATAATTTATACTTTAATTTTTGTCTTGTATATGTAAATAAATTAATTAAATTAAATAATTTGAAGAAAGAGAAATTGACTGACATGGAAATTCATTAAAATTTAATAAATTCATAAAATTATGGTCGTAAATGTCAATGCTGCATATTTTTAATTTTAAAATGTTCAAGGATAGCTTTTTTTTTGACATACTGTATCAAGGGCGTCGATAATTTTTTCTTTTGGGGGGGGTAACAAATTAACAAGATAAATTGTCAAAACATTTTTATTGTTTTTATGCCTTTCGGATTTAAAAAAAAGGTCGTTGCTCGAAAATAACATCTGATTTAAGCTTTTGGCACCAGGATGGGCTATGTATATAGCTTATAAACTTGAGTGCCCACCCCGGCGTCGAAGGCTTAAATCAGATATATGTTATTTTCGACCGACGACCTTTTTTTTTTTTTAGAAATCGCTTTTCTTTCGTCAAGTGTAGGCAAAAAACTTTTTTTTTCAATCTTAGGGGGGGGGGGGGGGGTAATTACCCCCCCCCCCCCCCCCTTATCGACGCCCTTGTACTGTATACCTACCGGGTGGCACAATTTTGTTCGTAATTTTAGCAGTAAAGATTTAAAAATATGAGACGGTAATAAGTACTGTAAATTGTCATTTTTCGACCAATTTAAACCATACTCCATAGTTTTGGTAACATAAGGTAAGTAGTAAAGAGTCTGGGAAAATTAAAATGGCTTTTTAACCTACAAATAGTATAAAGCTGACTAGCTAAAACTAACGTTTTCAAAGTTTAAGCATTTAAGCAAATGGGAGTTTCCATTTAAAATATAAAAGTTGACTTCACAGTCGATTTGAAAGTTTGAATTGGCCGAAAAATGGTAAATTACACACTTATTAACTACCTAAATTTTTAAATAAAAATTGGGGGAGTAGCGCTTTCTTGTGTCACCCGGTATAAACTTGTAATACTATCTTTATACTTACTTTGTGCTTGTCTATGTGTATATGCCTTAAGTAGGGATCAAATAGTAACTTATCGGGTTCCACATTTACTGGACTTTGTCTTCTACCTCGGGAACACATGTTCCACTGAGGATTCATAAGGCCCCAATAGGCTGGACCTGAAAATAAAATAACGTTTTAATGAAAAAAACAGTGGTTGCTAAAAAAAGATGAGGATGCGTGAACTGTGTGTACTGTTTATTCCTCTTTTGTCCTGAGTTCGCTGTAAAGGGAAAATTATTTCTCTTAAATTAAGTGAAACTAACCTTGGTAAGTTAATTTTAAGGGGACAACTCAACTTTGTGAGAAAACTCTCTAAATTTACCGATATTGAAAATCCTATTTGTATGTTATTCCCTATAATGTAATCGTGAATTGCTTTGCTTTGATTCGATTTAATAATACTATAAAAAGTCTTTGGTTTTTCAGTAAATACATAGTGCACAATTAATTAAATAAATTAAAACGTAATTTCAAATCATCTAAGCTACACTTTCCAGTCGCATACCCCTCGGCTCGGTACCAGAAAATATTACAAAAAGATTAGAATTGCAAAACAATGAGTAAAGAAAAAAGTGTGTATAATATGATGGTATTTGCTGTAGCTTGGCGCTGTAAGGCACAACCCCAGTATCATGAAATCTATTATGAAAAATAACTTACTATAAATTTTAAAAGGAAAACGTTGTTCGTTGGCCGTCTGTCAATAAGTAAATAAAAACCAAACAAAGGCACTCGTTAGACATATTAAAATAATAGTTTCTAAAAAAGCCCAGACTTTCAAAACTGCAATGAATTATTTTGTATATTTAAAAAAATATTTTTATATATTTAGGTGAATGGAAGTAAAAAACGTATTATTTTACTAAAATTTCCACTATATTTAAAACACTGCAAATGAATTTTTATATGTTTCGATGCACGGCAGCTTCTTCAGGTACACCTGAGGGGCTAGGGAGGCCCAGGCCTCCCCAACATATTTTAAAAATATCTCGACAAATACAAATCAATACATTTTATTCGATTACCGAAATAGTTTCAATAATTTGAAATCGAGAGAGACTTAATGGAAAAACTTTTATGAATTATTCCGGTACGAGAAAACTGCAATTCCCGTATTTTTAGGGAATTTCTTGTTTCTTAAATTATTTAAAACTTGATTTTTATTTTGCCACATATTTGGTAGAATAAGAATCTGCTTTCTTGTTTTTAAGGGTAATCAATGTATTATTTATTAGACAGTTAATAATTTTTCGTTTGTACACCAGTTGCCTTTGGTACACACCTATTTTATGTACATTATAATAATCAATCAAGTACAAAAAACGATTCTTTTAATAGTAGTTTGTACAACAAGAGTGGATATGATGTCCATATCGCACGAGGAAGTAAATTAAGCACGACGCCGTAGGCGGAGTGCTCAAACTTCCTAGGGAACAGTATATTTTTTCTACGACCTTATGCTAAAAAATGTAAAAAAAAGTTTTTAGGTTGCCTGGCTCGAACTCACGACCATTGGTTCCATAGTCCAACGCTCTAACGTCTGGACTATCGAAACGTTTATTTAATTATCGGAAAACCAACTGATAAATTATGCTACATGAAATTAATTTTCTATGCACATTCAGCAAGTTGCATTATTGATAAATCTGTTATAATGCGTCTAGATTTTATTATATTGAACAAATTGTACCATATGCATTTAAATTATATAATTTAATGTATTGAAAAAGAAGGCGGAGCCTCAGTAAAAATAATATACTGATGTGATTGGTCAGTACTTTTAAAAACAACATGTCAATTTGGCTTCCTGACTACTGTGATTGGTCAGTTTCATTATCTATCTAGGATGGATATGATATATTCCCGCACAGTTAACTGGAATAGCCTACTTTACTCGCCACTTAAGTGTAAAGGAAATAGCAAATTTCCATGTGGGAGTAGAAAAAGATTTTTTGTGCCTCAATGTTTACCTCCCGTCCTCGTTTTGCGACTATTTTCCTCGTTTACACATTAAGTTGTCGGCAGAAGAAAACTGAACCAGTAAAAAATATTTTTCTACTCCCACATGGAAATTTGCTGTTTCCTTTACACTTAAGTGGCGAGTAAAGTAGGCTATTCTAGTTAACTGTGCGGGAATATCTCATATCCATCCTAGATAGGTAATGAAACTGACCAATCACAGTAGTCAATTTTAGAGAAGCAAAATTTACATGTTGTTATTCTGACCAATCACAGTAGATATATTATTTTTACTGAGGCTCCGCCTTCTTTTTCAAATTATATAATTTAAATGTATATGGTACAATATGTTATTAATTTGTTCATTATAACAAAATCTATACTCATTTATAATATATTTATCAATAATGCAACCTGCTGAATGTCCATAGAAATGTAATTTCATGTAGCATTATTTATCAGTTGGTTTTCCCATAATTAATTTAAGTTCTCGATAGTCGAGTGGTATAGTGTTACGGTTCAACTCGAGTGGATTGTCCATATTGCCCTCGGAAGTTTGAGCACTCCGCCTACGGCGTCGTGCTCAATTTACTTCCTTATGCGATATGGACATTATATCCACTCTTTTTGTACAAACTACTATTGTTTAGTTCGCAAATTCTTGTTAATTATTTTTGTTGAATGTTTCACTTGTACAATTTCCTAGTGCTTTCATTATTTTACCTCAGCACAGTTATTTTAAAAAATCAATCAACAATAACTTTTCTAAAAGAATATTAAAACTTTTAAAAGGAACAAAACGTACTTATTTCCATTTAGGTGTTTTCTAACAAGTTAATGGTTAAAAAGAAATTATATTTCGAATTCTCGGCAATTTAATAAAATAATGAGACACGTGTAGAAAATCATCCTAAATTAAAAAGAAGTCAAGAAAATAAAGTATTTCTAAGTCACTTCATTTTTTTGTATAATTATTAGTAGTTTGTACAACAAGAGTGGATATGATGTTTATATCTCACGAGGAATTAAATGGAGCACGATATCATAGGCGGAGTGCTCAAACTTCCGAGTGCGATATTGGACAATCGATTGATTTCATTATTTAATTTTATTATTTTTTGAAGATTGAATAGTCTTAAACGAAGGATATCCTACTAGTGCTAATATGTTTATTTGACACAATGAGTGGATATTGAAATAAATATTACTAATTTTTCTTGTTAAGGTAACTGAAAAGCAATAAGTTAAATTGATTCCCTTTTTGGGTACATTTTAACTAAAAAAAAGTGAAATGATTAAAATTTTTATTTTGAAAATTGATTTGATTTGATTAAAGGTATTAAATAAGGTATCCCAAATTAATACTACTTCAATGTGTGGTAAAACCACTTCCAGGACTGTTGGTTCTTAAAAACCGTTTTTTTACTAAACACAAAAGAATTAAAATGTTTTTGATTTTTAAGTAAACTATGAATTTTTTTCATTGTCGCATCTAGGATTTCTAACAGTGCAGGTGGTAAACGTGCGTGGATTGAAGGATATAATTTAAAATATGAAATTATCAAAACAAAAAATTTTTTTAGTGTTTTTAAAAAAAAAATCTAGTAGTCCTCGTACTGTAACATATATTATTCGTGATAAACCAAAATAAACTCAAAAACGCAATAATTCCACCTGGTAAATTAAATACATAATTAATTGACCAAAAGTATTTGGGTCAAAATTCCTAAAATTAGAAATATTTTCGATTCATGAGTTGGTGAAAATTTTATGAATACTTTAACTTGCGAAAAGGGTTGGCGGAGGACTGGTTTTGTATTATTTTTGACACTTTGTGTGGTTTATTTTTAAGGCAATGTGCTTTGCGATAATCGAAATTTAGTTGTTTTTTTTAACAGAGAAAAACATAGGTCTTTGCAGCGACCCGAAAGTCTTGTTTCCCATGATATTGCGTTTAAAGAATCTATTGGAATAAAAGATCTTATAATTCGCTTCATTTCCATTTAAAAATAGAAATAAAAAAAGAAAAAAAAATGTTTAATGCCTCAAGATTTAGGTTCTTAGGCCAATCTTAATAAATCTTTATTGTTAAGATGAACTAGGTATATAAATTTCGAAAATTAAATTACTATACCACTACCTCCTCTAACCAACTCATAGTTGGATTAAATTTGATTTTTGAATTTTTTTCTCACTTTTTTTTATATTCCTAGCTGGCTCTTTAATTTAAAAAAAAAAACATTTTTTACATTTGTGAACAATATGAATGTTGTCTTTAATCCAAAATATTCACATAATATATGACTAATTAGGGGTTTTCGGGCTCGTTTTTTATATTTAAAAATAACGTAAATATCTTTTATATGCTCACCACGCCAAAATTGATGGTTTATTCAAAAATAATTAATTTTTGGACTACGAATCTGATTTTGTTGCAAATGCTTAGGTTTTGATATATTTCTTCTTAAAGTGCTGCTTTGTATAAAGGTTAAGTTTTGGATTAATAATAAAGTATTCTTGTTTATTAAAGCACTATTTTTTTTTATTGTAAATTTACCACAGTGAGTAATAAAAAAGTAGAAAATATTTTATATTTGTTATTTTTCTTTATGTTTCTCTGTTTTTTAAACTAAAATATGTTACTTTAATTTTTGTCTTTTAAAATAAATATAGGCTACCCAAGGTTACAATTAACCTGCGGTCTCGGCAAAAAATTGACACTCTCATATGCCATTAAAAAAACACATACTTCACGCACTTAATACAAAAATAACTATTTTGTATTAAGTGCGTGAAGTGAGTGTTTTTTTAATGGCATATGAGAGTGTCAATTTTTTGCCGAGACCGCAGGTCGAGGCGAAAAATTCTTTCGAATGTGCCATTAAAACACGAATTTCACAAACAAAATACAAACAACATTTCTTGTACAACTGAAAGTTTGAATTAATCGGTTAAATTGTATATTATAAAAAAATTTTACCATATAATTTCGCATAATCCCCCAACAGCCCTGTCGTTACTATAGAAATGGTTTGTTGGCACGTTGCTTGTTTTGTTGTCATACGTTGATAGCTGTTCATATTTATTGCAATTTTTTAAATAAATAGTATAAGTACTTAAAATGGATGTAGATTACGATAGTGATAGCGAGATTCCTTCAGATATAGCCGATATAGCAAATTCGGCTATAGCTAACATGTTACCGGCGAAATCAAGATTTATATACGAGAAAAATTATTCCGTGAATGGTGCGGCAAGAAAAATATACAAAAAGTGTCTGAAAAGGTACTTATATGCTATTTTGAGGAGAAATCAAAAACTGTAAAACCTTCTACTTTATGGAGTGTCTACTCAATGTTGAAGAGTACATTGAATGTTAAAGAAAATATTGATATAAAGAAGTTTTCAAAATTGGTGCCTTTTATTAAGAACAAAAACGTCGGATACCGAGGGAAGAAATCTAAAGTTTTATCGAGAGACGATATTAATAAATTCATTCAAGAAGCTGATGATGAAACAAATTTACTTTATAAGGTACAGATGATCAACATTTTGTATTATTTCAGTAATTTCAATATTTTTTTAATTGTAGGTTGCGTTAATTTTGGGAATCAGCGGTGCTTGGCGCCGTGAAGAATTATTGAAGGTAACTATTGATGACATTGAAGATACCGGGTCTATATTGATTGTTAAAATACCGGATACAAAGACCTATTGCCCAAGAATGTTTACCGTTTCAAATTCTGATTATATTGAGATATATCGCAAGTATAGAGCACTAAGGCCGTCCCATACACACAAAAAGAGATTATTTTTAAAATATTCAAGAGGAAAATGTGTTGACCAACATGTGGGAATAAATAAAATAGGGGAAATTCCTAGCTTGATTGCAAAATGGCTGGGAAAAGAATTGCATAAGAGCTACACAGGTCACTGTTTTAGGAGGAGTTCTGCAACTCTCTTAGCCAATGCAGGGGGTAACATGACATCTATAAAACGCCACGGTGGTTGGAAATCTGCCGCCATAGCAAAAGGATATATAGAAGATAGTTTGAGTAATAAAATTGATATTTCTAATAAATTAAATTGTTCCTCTACTTCCAAACAAATCAATATAACTGATACAATTGTGGACTCAACTTTTCAAGGAATATCTAGCGTTTCTGATCAGCAGCAAGGTGGACCAGCTTTGGGAATTAATATTGGAAGCAATTGTTTGAACTTCACCATCAATTATTATTGTAACAAATGAGATTTTTTGGTAGTTGGTAATTAATTAGTAAATTTGTACAAAAAAATTCAATACATTTTTTAAAAAGTAATGTTTTATCGTTTTTTTTGTAAATCATTTTTCCAGTTAAAAAAAGTCTTTTTTTCACTGTTAAAAAAACAAAAGGTTTACGTATCGATAGCGATGAAAAAATGTCAACTTTTTTTGACAGTTGTACAAAAAGTATAAAATAGAAAACACTATTAAATCTGGTACCCGGCAGCAGCTCCCCCCCCCCCCCCCTGGTTGCGCCACTGATATAACCTCCTTGACGTCTTTGAGTTAGTTAATAGATAAGTCTGTCCAAAGAAAAATATTTATTATATTTATTTATACTTACTTTTTAGAAAACGCCTTAAATGCAAACCAAGAATAATTTAATGGCATTTTTTTCAATAAATAATCAACAAAAACCTATAAAATCATAAATTTTAAAATTTTAGTTCCGGCACTATTTACTATTACCGAGAAAAAGTTTTAACAACCCGCCTGAAAACAACGGAGCTCATTCCCCGAACCTGTTTTGGCACCTTATTGAAAACACGGACTCCGAGGAAGCCAGGGTCATCCTAACATATCTGAAGGCGCCTGTATGTAGGTACTACATGTTCTTGTACAGGTTACTTTTAATAAACAATAGGCAGTCTAAGATGAAGTGTGGTGGCAGAGCAAAGAAGGCATGTTTCAAGATAGATACACTAGTCGAGAGACTACGAGGTGAAAAACAATTGAATTTTATTTTGAAGAAGTAGTCCATTCTTAAAGTGGAGTTAATTTATAGAAATAAAATAAAAAACATAAAGTCTTTCTCCACTGGTTTATTAAACAAAAAGTTAGAAGTGGGTAGATGTTCTACATGTTTCGGGTGTAGCAACACCCATCATCAGGAACAAAATATAAAGAGAAAAATTCATAGAAAGGAACAGACGTAAATGGTGAGTGATAGTGAACCTCGATGGAGCTCTCATCGAGCCATGGAAGATTAAATGTTTAAAAATGGGATAGTGATTAAAAGAAAATTGACATATTTAAGTCTTAACACTGACCATGGGCAACAGGTAACAGTGGTAAGAAGAGGCCCGTTTGGGCAAAGAGAAAGAAATTTTTTTAAGAAATGTGAAAATGGAGACTCACAGGTCAAGAACCCTCATCACGGGAACCGTGGAGAGAAAGAAAATTTATTAATTTAGCCCTCTTTTTAAGGGAAAAATAAAATATTTTAGTTAAGAGAAGTAAAAGGCATAGAACTGATGTAAAATCTTAGTTCATAGCCGAAAAATAGAAGAATAAAATTTTTAAAAAATTTTTAAAGAAAATTTTTATTTAGGGGAACAAGCCCGAAAGGGCTGGAACCCCAGTGGTCGTTAATTTTAACATAACCAAAATTAAACTTTTAAAAAAGAACTAAAAAAGACTGGAGAGTCGGAGTACTTTTGAACCTTGTATTAGGCACGAGGTCAAAACGGAAAAACGGGCTTGTTCCCCTAAATAAAAATTTTCTTTAAAAATTTTTTAAAAATTTTATTCTTCTATTTTTCGGCTATGAACTAAGATTTTACATCAGTTCTATGCCTTTTACTTCTCTTAACTAAAATATTTTATTTTTCCCTTAAAAAGAGGGCTAAATTAATAAATTTTCTTTCTCTCCACGGTTCCCGTGATGAGGGTTCTTGACCTGTGAGTCTCCATTTTCACATTTCTTAAAAAAATTTCTTTCTCTTTGCCCAAACGGGCCTCTTCTTACCACTGTTACCTGTTGCCCATGGTCAGTGTTAAGACTTAAATATGTCAATTTTCTTTTAATCACTATCCCATTTTTAAACATTTAATCTTCCATGGCTCGATGAGAGCTCCATCGAGGTTCACTATCACTCACCATTTACGTCTGTTCCTTTCTATGAATTTTTCTCTTTATATTTTGTTCCTGATGATGGGTGTTGCTACACCCGAAACATGTAGAACATCTACCCACTTCTAACTTTTTGTTTAATAAACCAGTGGAGAAAGACTTTATGTTTTTTATTTTATTTCTAATTGAATTTTAGTTTAGAAAATAGGAAGAACGTATGATGATTCCATTGTAATCTGAAAACTAAATTTACATCTAAGAACTTGATAGTACCATCCTCGCCAAGAAGCCATCGCATCGAGACTATCGAGAAAACCATTTTTTGGGTTTTAATAATGTTTATGTTTTACCTATCTATTATTGATCTATAATACCTTAGAAACGGAATATGTTATGATAGCAATAATACCTGCTATCACACCTAGGGCATTATAAGCGGGCATTATGATAATGCCCGCTTATATTACCCTAATGCGCTAATATGGAAATTTTATTGCTTATCCAATTTTATTTCTCTCACAATAAAGATCAAGTTTATACAAAAAATAATTTAATAATCCTTTCGACTTAACTTTTAAAAAAGATATGAGACGATGGTATTGCGAAATGTCTATATTTTCATAGACCATCAACGTAGACCTTAGGGTAGAATACTTGGTCCAGAGAGAGTTCGGACTGTATTTTTCCGACTAAAAATAATAAAGTTTGTTAAACATATGTATTAAAATAAAATCAATAACTTACCAGTTCCTGGAAATATGCCATTAAAACATTTTCGGTTATTTGAAGAATTGTGTTCGTATCTTTCCAAATACCAAATATGCCATACTCCCGATCATACTGTTGCCTTGATTTAACTGGCAAAAGATTTTCGGTCGCTTTTATGACCTTTTCTCTTATATTTTGTGGAATTTCTTCCATTTTGAGCAAATCGTTAAATAAAAAATGCCAACTGACTAACTGACAGAAACATCAAAGTCAAACTTAACACCAGTCATTATCTACTTACGTATACAGGTACAGGTGCAACTTATTTTTTATATTGCGAATAAATAATGTAATTAGTCATTGAAAAACTCTTTTTTAGGTAAAACATAAAGCATTGTATGCACCACGGGCTTTACTGGACTATAATGCCCATCAGGCAGAAACCTATCCCTCGGGCCAGAGGCCCTCGGGCTATTTCTACCTTCAGGGCATTATAGTCCCCGTAACGCCCTTGATACATAAATAGCTATTAAAAAAGGTCGTTAGCCATGAACCAACTTTTAATTTTATCCAGTGCATATCGCGAGTCCCCCCACAATATCATTAGGTATAGAAAAAAGTTTTTTAGCGGCAGGCGGACAAAGTGGTGCATCTATCTTTTGTATTAAAGTACACAGGGACGCCTAAGGTAATGGGTTCCCTGGGGCACAGGTAGACAATGACAGGCTGTTTCGTTATTGTTAGAACTCATCAGAAAGCCATAACCTGTAAGCAACTCCAAGTACAGCGAGACTGTTCTTTCAAGGCATTTTTAAGAAATAAAAACGCGATAAAAACCCAGTAACGCCATCAGTAGGAATCAACTCAATGCAAAAGATATAGCCATCTAACGTGAAAACATAGAACTAATAAACC
Source organism: Polydrusus cervinus (assembly GCA_935413205.1). Lineage (NCBI taxonomy): Eukaryota > Metazoa > Arthropoda > Insecta > Coleoptera > Curculionidae > Polydrusus > Polydrusus cervinus. Next base: position 55,810,389 of record OW284514.1, read on the forward strand.
AAAGTACGGTGGCCAACAAACACCATAGGAAACTTTTACTCTTTACTAAATTTTTTCTACGGGTTTGTAGATTCAATGGCGGTGCCGAACCATTCCGTATACAATGCCGTGTTTTTAAAAATAAAGTAGAGAGTTTAGCGTCCGTATAAGTACTTTACTTATACGGACGCTAAACTCTCTACTTTATTATCATTATAATTCTGGCCCTTGCAATTATTGCTAGTGTCATCCGCAGAGATGGTGTTTTTATTTCTTTGCCTTATATGAAGATCATCATGTTCTTGTATAGAGGCCAACTACTTCACTTTAAGTCATTTTTTTTAAATATAGTATTTAAAAAAGTGCTAAGCAGCTACAAAAAAACAAATAGTGCCATATTGATGACGTCACTCAGTCAATGTCTCCCCGGATCCTAACAGACTTTTTGCCTTTTATCAAGTTGTCGTCGGTCCCACTCCATTTTTCACAACGAGCGTCATTTGTCAGCGAATTGGGAATACACCGTAATGAGTTCGAAAACAACAGAAGGGCGTTCCCGCGAGTCGAGCACGGATTTCCTTACATCCCGTTTCTTTTGGGTCAATTGGTTTTTCCACGGAAAATGCATGCTGACGAATCACCGAGTGGTATAAAATAAAATTAGATTGGAAGGATTTACTTGGAAATAAAAAAATGTTCGTAAGTAAAGTAACATTTTCTTAAAAAGATAAAAAATTTACTTCTAAGGGTAGCACATGTAATGTTTGTTGAAACTTTGGCAACGACTTACAGGCAAAATGTAATCCTGTGTCACTTTACGATATCTGATATTAAAAAACTAGCAACAAAATCCCTGCAAAAAGAGACTGGTGTAAAAAGTGGGGAGCAATATAATTTTAATGATATTATAACATGTCTAAATAACTATATTATTTTTTGACACCCTGTATCTAGAACTCTTAATTTTTCCCAACCGTTTATATCAATAATTATTTTTAAAAGTGGGCAATATTTGTTGTACATTATGGCAATGTCAAAAAAATGCAAATACTCGTAAATAACATTTCATTTCCTGCACATAAAAGAAATAATTTGAAACCATAAGTCACTTTTACAACTTTTCATGGGCTAATTAAAGGCAAATTGGTTTGACATAAACGGCATTTACGAGTCTATATAATTTTATGGCCTATTTCTTCACCTCGTAAAAAATATTATAAAATATAAAATATGCCATTTTTTTTCATTAAATTTTTGTATTCGCCAAGAAAATTGCAGTTTTATTGTTGGTTTTAATGTTAGGTGGAGGTCGGTTTTATATCGCAGCAGTGCAAATATAGTAATTTTGAACATTTATAAAATAATCATAACCAGCACCGTTCTTAGGGTAGTCAGCCAGGACCGGCGCTAGCGCTGGGCAAACGGAGCAATTGCCCCGGGCACCAAAATATAGGAGCACAAATAATGTTACTAAAACAAACAGATCCAAGCTCAGAATATTAAGATATCAACATTATAGCCTAAAGGCAAAAATTCTTTATTACTATTGTGGAAAACTCTAAACTAAAAGCACTGCACTATTTCTCTAATATAGTAAAGGTTTATTCTCATTAGAAGTGCATATGCTAGGCAAGTGCTTGGCATAGGCAGCAAGCGGGTCACATTTGTGTGTAATAAAAATGGTTGATAGAAAACCTAATTAGATAAATAAAAATTAAATTTTTTTTTATCTTTTTGATGCCGAACAGATATCTGTAACCACAACAATCTTAACGTGGCGTACCTATGCTGAGCCCATGCACATGTTCTGGAACGTCTAGTAAGAATATGCTTTTATTTAGATGGAAAAAACGGGTTGAGAATGAGATGGCGTATGCCGTATCTATAAGATCAAAACGTTTTAGCATTTGATAGCCGGATTATAACGGAAATTACTTTTACTATCTTCATTAAATTTAACTAACTGAGTTTTATTCTTTTAAATTTACATTTTGGGTTTGTTTTGTGTTTTGACAGAAGTTTTTAAAATTGCAGCGATGTTTTTTTTATAAATCAATTTTGATAGGAGGTTCATTGGCAATCCTGGGAAAAAGCAAAATGTAGTAGGAATTCCTTTGGCGAAGATTCATAATACTCTATTGGAAAGGGGTTAGATAGTGGGGCGAAATTATACCTGCTTTTCCCGGGCGCCAAAACACATACCGCCGACTCTAAGTCATCTACTTAACAAAGATTTTCAAATATTTCCTATATCTATGAGCGCTTACTAAAACAACCTGGGTTCTGGTGTAAGGTAGCAGCTTCCTTAAACTTCCTCTTCCTCCAGTGTGGCTCATTATCCAGGATTTGAGCTTCTGTCCACTTGATATGATGGCCGTGTGTCCAGGCATGGTCAGCTGCAACTGATTTTTCGGTCTTTTCTTTTTGCATGTTGTTTCTGTGCTTCTTGATTCTTGTTTCGAGTGACCTTGGTATCTCACCAATGTAAGATCGACCACATTCTCATAGGATCTGGTAGACACAGTCTTTCCTGTCTTTTTGACTTGTTGGTTTCGTCTTCGTTAGGTGGTTTCTTAAAGTGTCTCTCGAACTGAATACCGTATTGATGTTGTATCGTTGTCCTGGTCCTCTAATTCTCCCCTCCTCTCTTCATGGTAAATTAGAATATCGGTGTCAGGCTATTAATGTGATGTAGGAATACACTGGGTTCGTTATCGTTTCCTCTCTTCTATCATTCAAAAAACATCATTGTCTCCAACCTTCCAACAGACATTATTTTTAATTACTGTAGCTCTTATTGAGAGTATTTATGATTGATTTGTACTAAGATTTAAACGTTTATAATAAGTTTAAATGTCAATATTTCAATTGGTATTGTTTTCCGATTGGCCCGCGACGTATTTGGTTAGATTCTAGAAGTCCGTACCCAACTTTTTAAGCTCTCGATAAAAAAAAGTGTTTCTCTGGATGAGCTACGAAGTAATCCATTTAAATATATGAAGTTATTTTCAAGTTTTCAAGTACAATCTAACGAACAAATTAAAATACATTTTTTGGTATTTCCTGTTCATTCTTTTTTCGGCGAATCAGGGCAATACATTGCATTCCCTTGAACCGTGACCTGTTAATGTATATTTAGGAATTTTAAAAACTTTTTAAATTTGGACTCTACAGATATTGGATTATTTTTATTTAAAAAAAAGACAATGAACTTTGATAATTTTTTTTATGATGATAATTGGCTTGTATTTTTTTCCTACATTTTTTTTCTGCATGAAAATAACTTTCTTACACCGATATAGATACCATCTTTCCACTGGTAAAAACACAAATCAAAGTTTTGCTTAGTTTTTTTTTAAATTCGATTAAAAATCCTTAATTTAATATGGGACATTTTACCGCATTCACTTAACAATGAATCTACTTTTATTTAGTTTTCCTACGAGCGTGCGCAAAGTAGTACTTTGCGCACGCATTTTTGTGTGCAAAGTTACACTTTTCCGCACTAGTGCACTGGGTGCGGAAAAGTAAAACTATTCAAAAATCTCCTTGGTAGGGAATATTTATATTTATTTTAGTAGCTGTAAACTATTTTATGGCAATGTGAGAAGCCGTTGCAAGAGTATTCTCTTTTATCTTTTAATCGTAATTCCCGATATTTGTATTTCAGCTTAAAACGAAAAAAACTGTATTTTTTAAGTACCTCGTATAGTGATAAATGATTATAATATTGCCAAGCAACAATAAATGTACATGTCGATTTTGACACATGATGTCAGATTTTTCCTCAGTTTCGTTGTCCACAAGAATCTACAAACACCGACACTTTTATTTTTATCAAATTATAAAAAGGCTTAAACACTGTTAAATAAATTATCATATTTTTATTTTTGTTGTTATCTGATATGAAGCTCGTAGGAAAAATGTTGTTCCTAACAAGTGCGCAAAGTGCTTTTCCGCACGCAAGAACTTATCCGAACTCCGCTTCGCGTCGTTCGTCCAACTGTACTTGCGTGCGGAAAAGTATCACTTTGCGCACTTGTTAGGAAAATAACTAAATCATAATCTTATAGTTCGTGTTTTGGAAAAATGAATTATTCATTTTAAAAATATGACTATATCTCTGGTTTATTATAAACATTAATGTAACAGTTTTTATAATTTGAAATTTGTATGCCAGAAGTCAATATGATGGAGCAACTTAAATTATACTTTCCAACCGTCCAATTCATGTTTGACCCCATGAGCTGGCTCGCTATTGCTTCCTTTTTTTCTAATATAACCTTCTGCCTTAGAAGAAGATTTTCAGCCCCCATTATGCTTTAAAATTTGCATATTTTCACCACCATCAACCAGTGTGCTAACGACATTCTAATACAGTATCCAGTTTATTTTTCTGGATTCTTATTTCCGAGTTTTTTGCGATGATTATTGGTATGCTTTCATAAGTATTAAGTTTGACAGGCTAGGACGTACATTCTTCTTTTCTGTAATACAAAAAACCTCCTCTGGGTTGCACTAGAAAGACGAAGTACCGCAAATATTCTAAAAAAATTTAAACAGTTTATACTTAGCAGATATATTTCTTTCTGTTACAGCAGATTCTCAGATCATTTTTTATTCATGTGAATGGAACAATTATTTTTATATAGAAAAATGTCGATTATTCTAGCAATTTATTAGTATACATGATTCGTCATCTGCGGAATTTAAAAACTTACATATCGCATTTGTCAAAATTTTGAACTTTTTGGCCTTGTAACCATCTCAACTTCTTTTCAGAAACGCAATTAGTTGAAAAAAATGCTGATATCTTTTTAACTTAAATCATAGTTCTCAACAGTTAAGTAGTGAATCCATAGTGTAAAAATGGTTTTTGATATCGTTGCTTTTTAGAAAAAATAAGCCAGGAGAATCATACTTTCTTTGCCTTGTTAGCTTTTCACCAAACCTTTAGTACTCCAACTAATATCCAGTGGCGTAACTAGCCCTCCGACCTGGGGGTGGCCTAGAGTGGGCCTGTTATTGTGACTTGCAGTGGCGGCTCGTGTAGATGCGGGATGGCGGAGAGCGCAAATTTTAATAAATTTGGATTTTAATAAATTTGGTCAATAATCAACAGTAATATTATCACAAGACCCAGTTTTTTTAACGGTTAGATTTTGCAGCTGTCAAACTTTTTTTTGGAAATTTTTCGAGTTGAATTTGGACATATTTATTCTGATTAGATCCCGACAGCGAAGCTCGAGGGATTTAATTTTTGAATAATCAAGCACAAAGTTCAATGCCAAAAAAGTTTGAGTGGAAAATGGAAAATTTTACCAATAAAAAATGATGGTCGAGTGATATTTGGTAAGATTATTTCGTACATCGTTGAATAAACATGCCATTCAGATCGGGTCGATCGGGATCGCCGCGCATGTACGTTCATTGTTATGTAAAAATTGATGCTATATTTGCGAGGCGAGTAACAAGCTTACAAAGTCAGCCTTTTTTTGTGTGTGGGGGGGGGGGGGGGGGCTAGCGACGTCTGGGGGGCCTATAGTTACGCGCCTGAATATAGCCCTTTGGATTTTTTTGAAGGAACTAGATCGACGTTTTATCAAACTTGTTTGATGGCTCGTTTGGTAATTTTTACATCTCGTGTCTTCATTGAAATCTTACAACACTAAAATCATAAATACCTTTTACATAAGTTTGTGCTATTCACGAACCCCCTAATTCACCCCTTGAGACAATATCATTAATTATACGTCATCATGACGTCATTCTTTAATGATATCCACCTAATTTGATCTTTTAATACGGTTACAACATAAAGAGCACAGCGACAATAAAATTGTTTAAGTTCCTCATCCAGGCAATTTTCAGACCATTTTGTTACCGCATTTAAACTGGTAATGTCTGTCGGCTGGTTTATTTTCTTTATTCTGGTCGCAATAAGGGCTTAAATTAATGACACGTTGCATTTTTATGGCGCTTTTAAAACGGAGAAAAATGTAAATATCAACTTTGATGTACTCGACGAAAATCGTCTGAATTGAAACTTCAGTGATTTGTATAGTTTTAGATATGAGTATTCAAAAAATATACATAATAATATCCAAAATATATAAAAAATAGTAACGTGTATTCAAATGTAAAAAACTCCGAATCCTTTCGAAGATATTTGGTCAAAACCGAATTTGTTAGAATAAATTTTACATTATTATTACCATTTTTTTTCCTCTAGTTGGTGTAGTTTTTAATACAATGTTTCGTTTTTTCAAAACCATCATCATCCTTGCTTTTTTAAATAGTTGGGAAATTTTATTTTATTATTTTTAAAGTTCTCCTTTATAATTTAACGCCATATCATACCTAGTATTAATAACACGTTTTGGACTTAAAAACCCATCATCAATAAGAATAAATGCAAATTTATCTTGAATCTATAAAATGTCTTTTGTTTTCAAAGCCAACTAGAAATAATTTGACTCTGGCCGTCGACAACAGATCATATCTCAGGTTTCTTTTCTTGAATAGTGTCAGTGAAAAAATCTTCATCACACAACTCCTCAAAATCATAAAATTTTTACTTCAAAAAAATGAGATAAAAGTTTATTTGCCGTAAACGCCTGTCACAGCCTATTATACAGTTGAGACAGATGAAAATTAGATAAGGTTACGGAGATTAAAAATAAAATAATTTCAAATAAGATGAATTCTCACTTATTCTTATTGATGATGGGTTTTAAGTCCGAAATATGTTATTAATACAAGGTGTGATATGTCATTGAATTAGAAAGGAGGAGGGGAATTTAAAAATAATAAAATAAAATTTCCCAACTATTTAAAAAAGGAAAGTTGATGATGGTTTTAAAAAAACGAAACATCGGAGTAAAATTCTAATTATATCAACTTATAGAGGACAAAAAATGGTGATAAGACTGTAAACTCTATATTAACATATCACATCAAATAGAGTCAGACAAAAATAAAAACGAAATCGCGATAATTCGATTTGGCCCAAAAATCTTCGGAAGGAATCGGAATTTTTTAAATTTGAAAATACAATGTTGCAGATTTTATTTTTAATTTAACTATTTCTGTATCTTATGTAGTTTAGAGTGCATCCATATATGGGATTTCTTAGGGAACTTTATTCTTCAGGCAATTTTTAATATTTGACTGTTACTCGTATGCTTTAAGACTTTCATCGGATTTGATAGGTGTTATTTTGGATTTAAGAACTTTTTCTAAACAAAAATATTTATTATTATTACATTTAAATATAAAAAAAATTCATATTCTGTACATTTTCTGGCTGTCAATGTATGATCAAAAAATAAAACTTTCCACCATATTTTATAATACTTATATGTTTTTAGGATGCAATTTCTTAGTTTAATAAATAAAACAGATATTTTTGTTTCATAAAACTTTTATAAATGCATTAAAGACCTCCTAATTTTCATCTGTTTTTCACTGCTAGAAAATATTATCTATTTTTATAACTATTCTAAGGACTCTTAGGAAAATAAGAATTTTGAAATGCAAAATTCTTATATATCTACTTATAAATTAAAATAAAATATGATTTTCCAACTTTGGTTAAATAAAAAGTTTTTTAATAAATTAAATACATATCATATTTTCCTATTTTATTCACTTTGATCTACTAATATTGGTGAAACTGTATTTACTTTTGAAGAACGATGCTACTGATAATTCTTAATTTTTTAGTGGCTTAGTTTTTTATCAGTCCCGTCCTCTGAAGATTTCATGCGCTGGTACCGAAAAGCAGTTTTTAGATAAGTGTGAATTTTGCATGGCCGTGTGATGTCAGTTGCCGCTGCCTATTGATTTGAGGCTAGTGGGGTAAGTGTTACTATTCAATTTTTTTTACACGTTTATTAGGTGAAGAGTTATACCTTCGGTGGTTTTATATTGTCGGATATTGATTGGTATCCTTAAGGATGGATGGTTTCGTAGAAGAAGTCAGTAGACAAATGTTTATAAAAATAACTGTTTGTAATTAGTTGAAGAAGGGGTTCCATTTTGAATAGTACATTTAAGAAGCTTTTCTCCTAATATTAATAATTCCTGACACAGCAAAAAGGAATCCCTTCTTTATTTTGGCAGGGGTTACAACGCTATAAAAGCTCAAGGAACCACTTACTCAGTGGAGTTGTTAACGTATTCAAGTACAAGGGTAACCTTTGCCCGTTTGGTAGCTCAAGTCTCTCTAAATAATCAACCATAATGTCAGAACCAAAATAGTTTCCAGCCAATGAGTAAGTGGTCTGTGAAATGTTTATTTAAGTGTTAAATTGTTTATTTCTCTTTTGGCCTGAGTTGACTGTAAAGTAGAAATTGTTTCTCGTGAAGTTAAATAGCATCGTATGTGAGTTTTAAGGGAACAACTTTTCTTTAGAGAAAACTCTCTAAATTTACTGATTTAATAACTTTATTTTTATTTCTTAAGACTTGTATGTTATTCATCATAATGTAATCGTCAATTGCTTTGCTTTGCTTCATTTTAATAAAATTATTTAAAATCTTTGGTGTTTAAATAAATTAAAACGTAATTTCAAACTATCTGAGCTACTTACAATATTAAAAACTAAGGTTATGATAGAAAAAACATGGGTATTTACTTCAATATAGAAAAATAACTGGGATATCTTCCTTAAATTATAATATAATATAATTAATATAATATAATAAATATTGTAATATAGATAATACAGACAAAATTATAAGATTTCTAGAAAACATTTATTCCACTTTTTAAGATAATGTTGTTTAGTTTTGTTTTGTCAGTTTTGTGGCTGATATTACTACAGTTGTGCCACTTCTTACTTATTTTAGAGTATTGATAGTATGTATATGGGCGTATATTTTTCTTACGCAAGCAGGCAACCAAGGATACACTTTAGCAGAACAATAAATCAAATTGGCTATTGTTTAGAAAATAAAAAAATTTGAAATAAGATAAAATCAGATAGTTCTATACGAGAGCAAACACCAGCTCTGAGGGGGCGCTGCCCTGTTGCCGTATTTATGTCATGTAACATAAGAACCTAGATTAGTATAGGAAACTCTAAATTTGAATAAATAAAGATATTTTAAAAGTAAGTACCGTAGAACGGGGTGACTTTGATTTTACGGGGTGTCATTGATAATTTGCCTAAAATTTTAGATTTTATATTATTCAACCCATATAGCGTTTTTTCATAACAATAAGGTTGCTGCATTATATTAGGTTAGTTATTTGGGATGACGTTAAGAGGCGTTTAAATCGCCGGTTTATTTATTTGAAATATACAAATGGGGTACTAGAAGTGTGTGATAATAGCCATTAGAAGAGTCCAATTAAATTTAAGTGTATAGGTGTATTCACTAAACAAAGGGTAATCATTTTTATATAGAAGTTTAGCATGATCTATTAGCTATCTCTTAGTATTAATATATTTATAAACAATGACTTTTTTACAAATATATTGTAATTTTCGTCGTTGGGGGTGACTTTGATACATTTTGTGGGGTGACTTTGATAGCTGTATTTGGGTAATATTAATTGAAATATTTATTTGAATAAATGACCTGGAAAATATCTAGTTCTATAATACGCAAAATTAAAATATGACGAGTTCCAAGTTCCTGGTCTTAAATCATTAGACACGACCAAGACGATTTTTAAAATTGTTAAAGATGCTACTCTCACAGTTTCTCTTGATGACATAAAAGCAATTTTACCCACGCCTATAATTGAAAAAATAGGTGATAGAATAACCAAATGCCGTTTTAATAAAGAACTAGATGTAAGAGAACAGTAAAACATTAACTTTTCTAATAGTAACTTTGGTTGGTTGTTGTTTATTGTTCCTATTTATCTATGTATTTTTTTACAACTATTTATTTTGTATAAGTATTAAAAATATTTTAGTCTCTGTTAAATATTAGTGATTTATTTTTGTTACTATCAAAGTCACCCCATAAATAAAATAGTGAATATCTAAAAACTGGCTTGGTCAATTTTAATTTAGGACGACATTGATTAGTCGACTAACTGGGCATATCTTTTAATGCATTTTAAATCATGGTATCAAAGTCACCCCATATCGATGGGAGACTTTGATAGGTATATTTACAATTTTTTTCTCAAAACCTATTGCATTTGATAAAAAAAAATTTAAAGTAGAAACTGAAAGTGTAGATAAAATTACATATATATCTAATTTTTTTGTAAATTTTAAAGTAGTTTTTAAAAAACTACGTAGAAAAGAATGTTAAAATTTATCAAAGCCGGTAAGTAAAAAAAAATTTTTCATTTTTATTAATAAAAATATCACTTTTTGCCTATTATTCTGCATAAGCCGAATTTAAGAAAGATATATTCAAAGTGATTTTGTGCAAATATCAGAAATGACCTAAATCGGCAAATATGTTAATGTAATTTAGTTCATGGATTTGCCAACGCAATGAATTTTTTTTCAATTGTTTTTATTATCTTTCTTACAAGATAATACCTAGATGGTTTAAATAATTTTTTAAATATTTTTAGTATGAGATTTCGTAGAAAAAATATATTGTGCAACTCAAGTGGATTGTCCATATTGGGCTCGGAAGTTTTTTAAAAGTTTAATTTACTTCCTCGTGCGATATGGACACCATATTCACTCTTATAATACAAACTATTATTATTATTATTGCCAATGTAATACTCTAGTGTTATAGTCAATAAAATAATTATGCTGTCATAAAAATAAAATAATAAACAAGTAATTCGCCATCGTAAGTCCGCCACTGAAAAAGAATACCTGCAATTCACTCTCGACTTACAAAACATCCAGAGTAAATAGGCATTTTATCAAATATCTTTTCAGTTGTTCGCTGCCAGTATCCCTTCGAGAATTACTAAAATTCTCGAGTCAAGGAGGGTTCAAGTACAAAAGCATGTTTTCGGCTTGCTTTTCTCTTCTGCGAAAATTGATTTAGGAAAATTAGGTATATTATTTATTTAAATATTGCAGTAGGTAGATATCTAATTTAGTTTTTCTATCGATTTCTTCATAAATGTTGTTACGGGGTGTTTTATTAATTTTTTCTTGCTTTTCCGTTGTTCTTGGTAGGCCCATTTTTATAGTATTTTTCACGTATCTTTTTGACGTTTTTCTTGTTAAGCGCGGTGGCCAACTTGTGATTTAAAGACTATTTAAATCTGAAAACGGTTTTTCCTCACAAACATTGGCTTAATTCATGAGAGATGAAGATATAACTGACTGTATATTTACATGTACACGACAAAGACACACACTGAATACCTCAATCTGTTGACCGATGTGATCTCTGTTTTACGCTTCTGCTCTCGCATTTCTCTTTCCGTACTTTATCAATCCGATTGTCTTTTCTGCGTTCTTTCAATATCACGGAGCCGCAACGCATCCATTCTGATTTTGATCGCTCACGTGATAAATTGCAGTGCAGTATTGTGGTTGTTTTTGTTATTTTTAAAGATCATCTTGCTATTATTTGGAGTGTAGACTTTCTGGTTATACAATATTGGACAGTGTGTCTTTGTGAAGTGTTTGTTTTAAGAAAAAGTAATATAAAATATTTTTTTATTCGGTAATTAACTATTACAGGAACCGGCCCTAAAGAAACCTTAGGTTCTGTAAAATTAATATTACTAGAAATAACGTGTGCCATCGACGGCCATTAAAAGCGTATGTGAAAATACTAAAGTTGATCAGTGTCGTCAATAATAATCGTCAGGAGTAATGATAAGAAATCGGATATAACAAAAAAATGCATATTAAAGACTGAGAATAATATTTAATTATACTAACTAAACTAAAACTAGAATGCTTGGAGAAATATCGACCATTTTTAAAAGAACATATTGTAAACCGTCGTTTCTTTCATTAGCATTATGAATTCATTGCTGCTTACTTAGAGATGGCTGGAACAGTTTTTTTTAATAACAAGTGCAGCCTGTTCCAGTTTCACAAAATTAGTGTTCCAAGAAACCTGCTCTAGTTCCAAACTATCACGCGCTCAGTATTATAGGTGACTTCTAAAAAAAGCTCGTCACGACCGAGTGGCGCAATGGCATTTCTGAATGTGTGTCATAAGTTTTTATTGCTTTATTGCTGACTACCAGAAAACCTGTAAAAATATGGTGGGTTCTGGTAATTACTGGCCGTTCGGTAAAAGTTTGCATTTGACCTCGGAGTTTTTGTTCCGCCATAACAGTTGTAAAATCAAGTACCTAGATAAAAAAATTGAAATGAAAAATAAATAAAATATTTTGTTTAAAATATTGATGACAGGTTAGATTATTAAAAAAAAATCTTCACTCCTTTTTGTTTTTGTTTCATTTTTCTAGCGACGTTAATCTCACCGTTAAAATTAAAGTTAACTTTTACTTTTTTTTTAATAACCACCCAAGGTAATTCGTCAACAGCTCTGCTGTAACAGTCTGCTTCGCTGTAACAGTCTGGTTTCCTGAAATAGCCTGATCCGCGGTAGTAAATTGTTTCGATGTAACAGTCTGTTTTACTGTAATAGTCTGTTCCGCTGAACTAATCTTTTCCACCATAACAGTCTGTTTTGTGGCATCAGTCTATTCCGCTGTAACAGGCCTCACAGCTAAAACGGAATGCGATCACTACAAAAACTGTTCGTTCGGAAAAGGAAAACATATCGGCCTATACCTGTTCCAGTCTATTCCAGATGAAAACCTGTTTCGAAAAAAGGTCCTAATAACCTAATATTTTAATCATAAAACGACCCCTTATATGAAACTTAAATCAGATTTCTGTCCTTAGTAGTTTTCGAGATATTTAAAGAACTTCAATTTTATATTCAGAGTTTGCAAAAGGTTTAGTCTGGCCCTCCGGGGGTTTCAAAACTTAAGTCGCCAGCTTTAATCATTTATTTCCCACGGACTCCAAATTTGTATTGTAGGCTAGTAGGCTAAAACTTTTGTATGCCAATCGTACAACATTTAATATTTGTTGTAAAATGTACATTAAGTGGAAGTAAAATATTTGGAATAGATGAAAATTAAAATAATGATCGCAAAGTTTCTTCTTACTCGAAAATACGAGAAAGCTACAATTTAATTAGTAAAAAGACGGCAAAGCAACCTAATTAACTTTTAACAACAAGAGAATGTACTGTAAAATAACTTTTTTGTTATTACTTTCCCCTCGAAACAATATATTGCGTTACAAGACCGGAAAGTACTATTTTACAGGACGAAGCAAGCAGGCCGCCAGGCGAGTCCTGGGAGCCTGCGAGTCCTGTTAAAGTATTTTTTGGTTGTGTAATACAATATTTTTTTTACAATCGATACAAAACCAGTGACGTACAAATACATTTTGATAGTGGCTGACTATATCGTCATAGTGTTAGACAGAAAACTCTGCACTTTTAAAAATAATATGGTATAAATTACTAAAATTTAGTTCTGACAAACATTTACTTTTGTAAATATCGGACTCAACCCAAAAATTAATCCATACAACCAAAATAAATAGCCGTTATTGAACTGTTGATTTGTCAAAACGAAATTTTATATACAGGTATCTAAAGCAATTTTTAAATATAATATATTATATGGTACTCCTGCTTTTAAACCATACCTTTTAGTTTTTACAACTAATGTGTAAATGTGGAAAAAAAATTTTCAAGGAAAAATCGTTTTTGTTAATGATAATAATTTTATCGTATCATTGAAGAATAAGTCATTTTTATATGATATCTTTATTAATAATTATTAACATTATAAACGTACTAAAACCTACATAACACCTTAGTTACTCATAATACATTAGTTACCATAATTTAATACGTTAGTTACGAAAGCATAATACGTTAGATACCAAATAATATTAGAACTATTTTTCATGAACATGTAAAACAATATTTTGACAGTTTTAAAATTTGATGGATACACCTTTGTCTTTAACGTCCACGATCTTAGGTATGCCCTCTGAAGACTGATTAATGACCGAGCAAGCACTCCTTTCGATTTCGTGCGGTTCCCCAGTGCTTAATCCACGGAAACATCGCCGATTTGAATTTTGCGAGCAATGGAAACTTTCTTGGTCACACTTTCTTCTAAATACCCTCTAGCAACCTTCGCCGATTCCCATCCACCAAGTTCTTGTAGGTCTAATATATCTCCTCCAGCATTAACAAGAAAATTTGACGAAGATCTTCTAACGCAGTGACCAGTATACAAATTAGGATTTTCAAGTGAGAGATACTTAGCTATTTTTTGAGGTATTTTAGAGAAGAAGTGAATGCCGCAGGGCTGTACCGTACATTTCCCTTTTCTATATGATACAAACAATCTTTGGTGAGTGACATGGTCTGGCCTTAACATCGCGTACTTTTTAAATAAAAGCACAGGATTGACTTCGCCGTTAAATATCACAGCGAAAATACGTTTCTTGTGGGTTTTTGAGTCGGGAATAGTAACAATCAGCTTGTCCTCTAAAACGTCAACATCTTCCGTGGTCATCTTCGCTAATTCATTAGTTCGACAGGCTTCTCCAATTCCAATTAAAAAAGCCATTTTCATCATTAAAAACTTCTCTTCTGAGGGGCAGAACACACAAATTCGTTGTCTTGTTCTCTTGTAAATACTTTTGATTTTTTTGCTCTATATCCAACATTTTTCTTCTTGATGAAACGTATTAAGGCGCCGTATTTGTCGATTTCCACTCTTTTCTTCAGTTCTAAAGTCGCCCGTAACATGGAATATTTCTTGAACGGCAGTAGAGTTTTGGACTTTCATTGTCTTTATTTGTTTAGAATCACTACATTTCAACTGGTAAGCATCTCCAGTCGTCTTCAGGTGAATACTGAATGGAATATTTCTGCCATAAGGATGAAGCAGAGTATTCCTCAGAGAGTTTTGCGAAATACGCCAGCAATACCGTTTCTTCTGCACCTTGAACATGTACTTTGTTTCGCCAAAACTGCTGATATTCTTTTTCATAATGGATTTTAGATTTGTCCGGAAGCAAGTTCAACCTCATAATGTTGGCTGCAGCTAATATATCGTCAGAAATATCAAAATCTTGCATAATTTTAATGATGACTTTTTGAAATGTCAAAATGAAATGACATAAAACCTTGTTTTTATTTTCTCATCGCCGTTGTCAATGATACGATAAAGCTTTGAATACAACTCGATTATTAGCGATTTAACACCGTCTCGGACATTGCGAGTAATGTCCTCGACTATTATAAATCGCATAATAATCTCGTTATATTAATAGCTATAATAATAATTTCTGAAAATGTCATGTATGTCACAGTCAGATTTGCTGGTTAGTTAATTATGGTTAAAAATCTTAATGCAACCCGACTTATAAGATCTAAATATTCCGATGATCTAAATTTAAAACCATTTAATATACGGGTGGAAATGTTTTGAAAACAAAAATAAAATCCCTTAAATAAACTGTGGCATCCCTCATTTTGTATTTCTAGAAAGAGTACTTACAGGGTGTGACAAAAGTCTATAATATTGCAAATTTTTCGAAAATCACTGAAAATAATTTTTTTAAAATTGGAAATAGGTACGGGGTGGTGCATCGTGGTGGGACACATATGAAATTAATCCCATGCAAGTTTTAGATTGTCCAATTGCTCCCCGATTGACTTAGCGGGGTTGTAGGAATTTTTTTTAGGGTCAGTGTGTGGTGAGTGCACATGCTGAGTTTGAACAATTTTGGACAACCCGATCATAACTTATTTGAATAGGATTGCGGTTTGTTTTTCATTGGAATTCAAAATTGATGCTGTGGACACCAGCATTGATTGGACTTGTCAACCTGCGATTTGTCATTAGAGTAAGTGATAAAATATCTTTGGAATCAGGTAGGCACTGTTAAATGATAAATAAGCAGCCATCAAACTTTTATTTGCAAGCATTCAAAAAGTAGATGGTAGCCTAAACTGATTTGAGGTTTTAGTAATGGTTTAATATGATTGCCGCAGAAGAACACAATTATGGATAGGAAGGGATGGCCTGCTATATTTCCAAACCTCACCCCTTTTGGACTTTTGTTAGTTGGGTAATTTTAAAAATAGGTTCCAAAAAATAGACCTGTTAATATTGAAGATTGAAAGTCTTGTTTAAAAAATTATATAAGTGAAATTTAATGGAATACCTTGGATAACTCTTCTTCTTCTTCTTCTTCTTCTTCTTCTTCTTCTTCTTCTTCTTTTTCTTCTTGTGCATATTTACTAATGAATGTTTGCGACCACATGACCATCTGTGTTCTGTCCCTGGCCGTATGTATTAGACTTTCCACCGTTCGTAATCCGGTCCCTTGTCTTATATTGCGCAGCCACGACATCTTCCTTTCCATTCCCCTCCTTCCCCTCGATAATCAGTTGTAATAACTGGTATATACTTCGTATTTCGCATTATGTGCCCTAGGTATGCGGTTATTCGTTTCTTGATTGTTAGCAGTAGTTCGCGTCCTCTGTTTATTTTTCGTAAGACATTTTCGTTGGTTTATCGGACCGTCCATGGAATTTTCAGCATTCTGCGGTATGCTCACATCTCGAAGGCCTCTATTTAGAGTCCAACTCTCTACGCCGTATGGTAGTACCGACGAAATGTAACATTTGATGAATCTTAATCTTAAGTTCTGGTCAAAGTCCGTATTTGTGAAGATGTTTTTGAATTTTATGAATGTGTTGCCGGCGTTCTTTATACGACATCTTTCTTCCAGGTCAGAAGTCCATTCTTCAGTAAGCCATACTTCAAGGTACTTAGATTTGTTCACTCTCTCGATTGATGATCCGTCGGATGTTAGTCTCACATGTCTTAATATGTCTGGTTGACTAGTAACAATCATTTATTTCGTTTAAGTGGCGTTAATTTTTAGGCCCATTCTTTTACTGTGTTTATGTTGAAGGTCGTGCATATTGTCAGCAATCAAGACCGTGTCATCCGCATATCAAATGTTATTAATCCATATTTCGTTGACTTTAATACCTCTTTAAACATTCTCAAGTGCTTCCTGGAAGTTATTTTTGGAGTACAAATTAAATAGAAATGGCGAGAGCACACATCCCTATCAGACTCCTCTGCAAATTCTAACATGATTATTTTGTTCTCCATCGATCGTTATGTGGGTATATTGATTTCGGTAGACATTTTCGATGCAGCGAATATCTTTGCCATCCATATCCATTTGTTTCAGTATTGTTAGTAATTGGACATTGGACAACGTCTTACGGGAATTTAAAGACAGACTGGGCAATTGCCTTGCTAACAATAATAACCATTATAAACATTTAATAAAGTATAACTTATTTGAGTAGGGCTACATTCTTGGTGAAACGGAATTTCCATTGTGTGGAAAATAAAAATCATTACTTGTTATGTTTCAACAATTTAATCAGTTTCCTGACACGTGTTACGACCTTCTCAGGTCATTATCGAAGGAGTACAAGAAGATACTAAATTCTACGTGCTTTAACAATGGTATTTATATCTTAGATTATGGTAAATCTAAACATGTAATAAAATTAAAATAAGGGTTACAAAATTTGATGGTCAACGGTGGGTTTTTACAAATTTTAAGGTACCAATAAATATTAATATCTTAAATTAGTGTGCTATTAAGATGGACACCTGAAGGAATTATTGACAACATTACATTTGTTTTTTATAGCTTTTTTGATTGCTAATGTTTCTAATAGATTCAATTTTTTGCTTTTATTGTGTATGTATAAAGGTTTTATTTTATTACATATCGCGAACGAGCGATATGTTTATATCCCCTATCTTAGGATTCCTATTGTATTCTATATTGGAAATTTGTGTCACATTTGACATTTTCATGTTCCCGATTTTTTTTCTGGAAAACGGATAAAGTTAAAATATTCAAACTTTCTGGGTTTATAGCGAAATAATAGGAGGATCTTCAGTAAAAAATTCAAATATAAAGGGTGTAACGGAAAAAAGTTATTAAACGTCAAAATGAAAAAATATTTAAATAAAAAATATTTCCTATGAAATCCATTTTAGGTCGCAAAAATTATTTTTTTTGATTTTAACTTTTTACAGTTGTAGAGGACCAGCAGCTTCAGAACCCTATTGTTTTTGAAGAAGATTAGAAAATGGGCAGTATTTTTTTTGAATCGTTAAAAATTGAAAAATGCTCTATGCAGGGTCATTTTGGGTCAACTTGAAGGGTATATTCAAAATGATCGGACATACTTTCCGCTTAGACAGCCTGATAGGCCGTCTCAAATACTTTTTTTTCACAATACATGTTTCTATACCTAATATTTTTTTAAATCGTGAAAATTTGGGAAAAACTGAAAATGACGATTTTGGACCAAAAATTTTTTCGGCTTTTAAGTTTTTTTTGTGTTAAATACATTTTTTATTTAAATGGCATAGCCCTTATCCGAAAGAGCTCGTCGAAATGCACCGGAAATGTATTATTTGGATACTAAATCTTTTTTACTAAAAGAGCAATAAACGATTGGATGTAAAATTTTTGAATTTTTTTCATTAAGTTACTGGTACGTTCAAACCGCCACTGATAACCTGTATTCAACTTTTTGAATTTTTTTTTGTTCTATTGTCTAAAGGGATAAGTAGACTTTAAATTTAACACTATGTGCGTCCTCCAGCAATACATTTCATATTTAAAAAATATGTTTTTTGAATTTTTAAAGATTGTTTTATATCAAAAGTTTTACTTAATCGACTATATTTTTTACAATAATATCTTTACACAGTTCCTTTTAGGCTTATTTTATTCTACAACCTTTTCTCAATGTCTCCCCATATCTTAATTTATCAATTTATTTTTTTTAATTTGAGAAAAATAAACATTTTGATAGAGCGGATAGGAAAAATTTTCAAATCTCAAACTAACTTGGATATGAATAGAGTGCTTTGAAATATTTTGTTTCAAGTCAGTATCTATTGAAATTAAATACCGCTGTCAAAATTGGCCTAAAATGAGTGTTTTCGGCTATAGATTCTAAAGTTCTTTTAGCGTTTTAAAGTAAAAAATTGAATGTTATAGATTATTTGGGATTTGTACAATTTAATGAGACCAAAACTAAAGCTTCATATGTCCAATTTATTACCGAAATTTTAATTTTAAAAATGCTCTGCAATTTCCGTAACAGTTTCATTTGAACAGAATTATGATTTTTCGAAAAGATTGCCTTGGAATTATAAAGCGTCATCGTGTATATTAAAAATTTGAAGTGTCAAAAAAGGCCGAAAATGGCATATTTCATCGTAAGTTTTAAAAGTTATTATATCAATTCGCGCTTTAAAATTAGGCATATACAGTGTTATAAAACAGATAGCTCCAAATATAGTATTTATAGATGCATTTTTCATTTTAATGTCGGTCTGCTTACCTAAATTTTGATTAATTTTTTTCAATATCGGGGATTTCCGGAATAGCCGAAAATTGCCGATAAGATTTTTTCCAAGTTTTTATTCATTGTGACTGTATTTGAACAGATAAAGAAAAAATAATTTAACTTTTGCATTGTCGTACTTTGTTTCCTATCATACGATGTCATCAGATTTCGAGTAAAACGTTTTGTCATCTAGATACCATCATCAGCTTTTAATTTTTAAATATAAACTTGTAATTTTTATTGCAGTTTCGTAAATCTTGCTTCTTCTTATGTCTTTGTGCAATATTGCTTTAACCAAATATCAACGTTTCGACACTATAAAACATCTTCAATCTTTATATTCTTATATTTGGATTTGTGACTTTATTTGTAGGAATAAAGAAAAAATAATTTACCTTTTGCATTGCCGTATTTTTTTTTCTATCATACGATGTCATCAGATTTCGAGTAAAACGTTTCGTCATCTAGATACCATTATCAGGTTTTTATTTTTAAATATAAACTTATAATTTTTATTTGCAGTTTCGTAAATCTTGCTTTTTCTAACGTATTTGTGCAATATTGCTTTAACAAAATATTAAAGTTTCGACCCTATAAAACATCATCAATCTTTATATTCTTATATTTGGATTTGTGACTTTATTTGAAAAGATAAAGAAAAAATAATTTAACATTTGCATTGCCGTATTTTGTTTCCTATCATACGATGTCATCAGATTTCGGGTAAAACGTTTCGTCATCTAGATAACATCATCAGGTTTTTATTTTTAAATATAAACTTGTAATTTTTATTGCAGTTTTGTAAATCTTGCTTCTTCTAACGTAATTGTGCAATATTGCTTTAACCAAATATTAAAGTTTCGACCCTATAAAATATCTTCAATCTTTATATTCGGAAAAGTATAATAGTTGTGAAATTTAAAATGGACTGCTATTAATGTCTTAGAAAAACGAATATATCCGAAGAAGTAAAAGCATGAATTGAAAACTACTTATCTGGTCTGAACAAAATTTGGCATGCGAATGAAAAATGAGTATGGAATAAAAATTTTGTGTGTTGAAAAAAAGGTTGTTTTTTGCTAGCTGTCATTTTGACAATTTCAAAGTTCAACTATTTCAATTAAACTATTTAATATTAAGTATTAATTTTGTGAAACATAAATAAAAAGGATAAAAATAAAATGCATGAGTTAGAGTATTATTAGTTATATACTGACAGCTGTCATTTTGATATTTTTTATGTGTAATAATCGCGTTTATAAAAAAATATTTTGTTGTTTTATTGTAGTTGTCATATTAAGATTGAAATACTTAAATATCAATTGAAATATTCTTAACAGGTTTTATATCGACAAATTAAGCGATATGTTTTCACATCACAGTCCACAGGAGTGTGATACAAAAGTAAATAATATTGTAAAACAGAATATTAAAAAAAAATTATAAAAAATCAAAAAAAAATGAAAAAATAAAAATTTCAATTTTTTTAAAATTCTTTTATGTAATAACTTTTACCTTTAGAGTCACTGTAAGTGACGATTTTGCGATATGGGTTTTTACATATCGCCCCTTTCGAGCGATATGTATATCTCCTCCTACATTTGAAAATGTTCGAGGGTTGTCGTCGTCGTCGTCGTACCCGATTTTTGAAATCACGATTTTTGACATTTTCGATTTTTTTTCTCTAAAGTGGTACATTTCGCACTGCTTTTGATTATTTGGTTTTATAGAGGAATAACGGGGGCACATTTTGTGAAAAATTTTAAATATACAGGGTGTACCGAAAAAAAGTTATTAAACGTCAAAGTCGGGAAATATGCGAAATTCGCTGTAACGCATTTCAGGTCGCAAAAATTATTTTTTTCGATTTTCATTTCTGGAGGTTGGAGAGATCCGTCAAATAAAGAGCAAGTTCGTAGATGAAGGATATCGGAAATTGAGAAGTAATTTTTTTGATTTTTTTAAAGTTGAAAAATGGCCATCGCAGGGTCGTCTTGGTAACCAAATAAGTCGAATTGGGTACGTCGGACATATTTCCGGTTTAAACGATCAGATGGGCCGTCTCAAATACTATCTTTTCACAATACATCTTTCTATACCTAAAATCATTAGAAATTGTGAAAAATTGTGAAAATTTAAAAATTACGATTTTGGATACAAAATTTTCACGGTTTTTAATTTTTTTTTCGAAAAATAATTTTATTATTAAAATGTCGTATATCCTATCGGAAAGAGCTCGTCGAACTACGTTTAAAATATATTTTTTCGATTTTTAATCATTTTAATTTACAGAGGACGAAACGAATGAATTTTGATTTTTTTTTTATTTTTTACAATTTTTTTTTTAGGTACTGGTCCGCTTAAACCCGTCTGTAAGCTATTGTAATTAACTTTTTCAACTTTTTTTTGGACTGTTGTTTAGAGGGATAAATAGACTTTAAAATTCATGCCGTGCGCGCTCTTCGTTGTGACATTTAGTGGTTCAAAAAAAATATTATTTAATTTTTTTACGTTTTTTTTATGAAAAGTTTTTTATATTCGATTATAGCTTCTACTACAATATCCTTAGAGAGTTCATTTTAGGCTTATTTTATTCCTAAATCTTTTCTCAACACGCCTATATACTTGAATATACCAATTTATTTTTTTAAATTAGTGTAAAATTGATATTTTTAGAGCGCGAACAGAAAAATTCGTCAAATATCGAAATGCAACGTTTTTTAAATAGCTTGCCATGAAATCTCAAACTGGCTTCCATATTGAAATAATTACAGCTGTCAAAATTGGCCTAAAATGGGTGTTTTTGACTTCAGAATGTGACCTTGTTTCAACGTTTTGACGTTAAAAATTGAATGTTATAGCTTATTTGAGACTTTTAAAATTTAATGAGACCAAAATTAAAGCTTTATATGTCCGATTAGTTATCGAATTTTCAATTTTAAAAATAGTCTGCAATTTCCGTAAAAGTTTCATTTTAACAGAATTATGACTTTTCGAAGAGATTGCTTTGGATGCATAAAACGTCATCGTGAATATTAAAAATATGAAGTGTCAAAAAAGGCCAAAAATAGCCGAAAATGGCATATTTCATCGTAAGTTTTAAAAATTATTATATCAATTCGCGCTTTAAAATTAGGTATAAGAGATAGTTCGAAACTTCTACAATTCAGTGTTATAAAACAGATAACTCCAAAAATAGTATTTATACATGCATTTTTCATTTTAATGTAGGTCTGCCTACCTAAATTTTGATTAATTTTTTTCAATATCGGGGATTTTCGGAATAGCCGAAAATTGCCGATAAGATTTTTTCCAAGTTTTATTCATTGTGACTGTATTTGAACAGATAAAGAAAAAATAATTTAACTTTTACATTGCCGTATTTTGTTTCCTATCATATGATGGCGTCAGATTTCGAGTAAAACGTTTCGTCATCTAGATACCATCATCAGGTTTTTATTTTTAAATATAAACTTGTAATTTTTATTGCAGTTTCTTAAATCTTGCTTCTTCTAACGTATTTGTGCAATATTGCTTTAAAAAAATATTAAAGTTTCGACCCAATAAACATCTTCTATCTTTATATTCTTATATTTGGATTTGTGACTTTATTTGAAAAGATAAAGAAAAAATAATTTAACATTTTCATTGTAGTATTTTGTTTCTTATCATATGGTGTCGTCAGATTTCAAATACAACGTTTCGTCATCGAGATACCATCATCAGGTTTTCATTTTTAAATATAAACCTGTCATTTTTATTGCAGTGTCGTAAATCTTGCTTCTTCTAACGTCTTTGTGCAATATTACTTTAACCAAATATCAACGTTTCGACCCTATAAAAAAACATCTTCAATCTTTATATTCTTACATTCGGATTTGTGACTTTATTTGTAAAGATAAAGAAAAACTAATTAAACTTTTGCATTGCCGTATTTTGTTTCCTATCACATAATGTCATCAGATTTCGAGTAAAACGTTTCGTCATCTAGATACCATCATCAGGTTTTTATTTTTAAATATAAACTTGTAATTTTTATTGCAGTTTCGTAAATCTGGCTTCTTCTAACGTATTTGTGCAATATTGCTTTAAAAAAATATTAAAGTTTCGACCCAATAAACATCTTCTATCTTTATATTCTTATATTTGGATTTGTGACTTTATTTGAAAAGATAAAGAAAAAATAATTTAACATTTTCATTGTAGTATTTTGTTTCTTATCATATGGTGTCGTCAGATTTCAAGTACAACGTTTCGTCATCGAGATACCATCATCAGGTTTTCATTTTTAAATATAAACCTGTCATTTTTATTGCAGTGTCGTAAATCTTGCTTCTTCTAACGTCTTTGTGCAATATTACTTTAACCAAATATCAACGTTTCGACCCTATAAAAAAACATCTTCAATCTTTATATTCTTACATTCGGATTTGTGACTTTATTTGTAAAGATAAAGAAAAACTAATTAAACTTTTGCATTGCCGTATTTTGTTTTCTATCACATAATGTCATCAGATTTCGAGTAAAACGTTTCGTCATCTAGATACCATCATCAGGTTTTTATTTTTAAATATAAACTTATAATTTTTATTGCAGTTTCGTAAATCTGGCTTCTTCTAACGTATTTGTGCAATATTGCTTTAAAAAAATATTAAAGTTTCGACCCAATAAACATCTTCTATCTATATATTCTTATATTTGGATTTGTGACTTTATTTGAAAAGATAAAGAAAAAATAATTTAACATTTTCATTGTAGTATTTTGTTTCTTATCATATGGTGTCGTCAGATTTCAAGTACAACGTTTCGTCATCGAGATACCATCATCAGGTTTTCATTTTTAAATATAAACCTGTCATTTTTATTGCAGTGTCGTAAATCTTGCTTCTTCTAACGTCTTTGTGCAATATTACTTTAACCAAATATCAACGTTTCGACCCAATAAAAAAAGATCTTCAATCTTTATATTCTTACATTCGGATTTGTGA
This sequence comes from Polydrusus cervinus, assembly GCA_935413205.1. Taxonomy (NCBI): domain Eukaryota; kingdom Metazoa; phylum Arthropoda; class Insecta; order Coleoptera; family Curculionidae; genus Polydrusus; species Polydrusus cervinus. Next base: position 55,834,775 of record OW284514.1, read on the forward strand.
CTTTATTTGTAAAGATAAAGAAAAACTAATTAAACTTTTGCATTGCCGTATTTTGTTTCCTATCACATAATGTCATCAGATTGCGAGTAAAACGTTTCGTCATCTAGATACCATCATCAGGTTTTTATTTTTAAATATAAACTTGTAATTTTTATTGCAGTTTCGTAAATCTGGCTTCTTCTAACGTATTTGTGCAATATTGCTTCAACCAAATATTAAAGTTTCGACCCTATAAAACATCTTCAATCTTTATATTCTTATATTTGGATTTGTGACTTTATTTGAAAAGATAAAGAAAAAATAATTTAACATTTTCATTGTAGTATTTTGTTTCTTATCATATGGTGTCGTCAGATTTCAAGTACAACGTTTCGTCATCGAGATACCATCATCAGGTTTTCATTTTTAAATATAAACCTGTCATTTTTATTGCAGTGTCATAAATCTTGCTTCTTCTAACGTCTTTGTGCAATATTACTTTAACCAAATATCAACGTTTCGACCCTATAAAAAAACATCTTCAATCTTTATATTCTTACATTCGGATTTGTGACTTTATTTGTAAAGATAAAGAAAAACTAATTAAACTTTTGCATAGCCGTATTTTGTTTCCTATCATATAATGTCATCAGATTTCGAGTAAAACGTTTCGTCATCTAGATACCATCATCAGGTTTTTATTTTTAAATATAAACTTGCAATTTTTATTGCAGTTTCGTAAATCTTGCTTCTTCTAAAGTTTTTGTGCAATATTACTTTAACCAAATATCAACGTTTCGACCCTATAAAGAAACATCTTCAATCTTTATATTCTTACATTCGGATTTGTGACTTTATTGGTAAAGATAAAGAAAAACTAATTAAACTTTTGCATTGCCGTATTTTGTTTCCTATCACATAATGTCATCAGATTTCGAGTAAAACGTTTCGTCATCTAGATACCATCATCAGGTTTTTATTTTTAAATATAAACTTGTAATTTTTATTGCAGTTTCGTAAATCTGGCTTCTTCTAACGTATTTGTGCAATATTGCTTTAAAAAAATATTAAAGTTTCGACCCAATAAACATCTTCTATCTTTATATTCTTATATTTGGATTTGTGACTTTATTTGAAAAGATAAAGAAAAAATAATTTAACATTTTCATTGTAGTATTTTGTTTCTTATCATATGGTGTCGTCAGATTTCAAGTACAACGTTTCGTCATCGAGATACCATCATCAGGTTTTCATTTTTAAATATAAACCTGTCATTTTTATTGCAGTGTCGTAAATCTTGCTTCTTCTAACGTCTTTGTGCAATATTACTTTAACCAAATATCAACGTTTCGACCCTATAAAAAAACATCTTCAATCTTTATATTCTTACATTCGGATTTGTGACTTTATTTGTAAAGATAAAGAAAAACTAATTAAACTTTTGCATTGCCGTATTTTGTTTCCTATCAAATGATGTCATCAGATTTCGAGTAAAACGTTTCGTCATCTAGATACCAACATCAGGTTTTTATTTTTAAATATAAACTTGTAATTTTTATTGCAGTTTCTTAAATCTTGCTTCTTCTAACGTATTTGTGCAATATTGCTTTAAAAAAATATTAAAGTTTCGACCCAATAAACATCTTCTATCTTTATATTCTTATATTTGGATTTGTGACTTTATTTGAAAAGATAAAGAAAAAATAATTTAACATTTTCATTGTAGTATTTTGCTTCTTATCATATGGTGTCGTCAGATTTCAAATACAACGTTTCGTCATCGAGATACCATCATCAGGTTTTCATTTTTAAATATAAACCTGTCATTTTTATTGCAGTGTCGTAAATCTTGCTTCTTCTAACGTCTTTGTGCAATATTACTTTAACCAAATATCAACGTTTCGACCCTATAAAAAAACATCTTCAATCTTTATATTCTTACATTCGGATTTGTGACTTTATTTGTAAAGATAAAGAAAAACTAATTAAACTTTTGCATTGCCGTATTTTGTTTCCTATCACATAATGTCATCAGATTTCGAGTAAAACGTTTCGTCATCTAGATACCATCATCAGGTTTTTATTTTTAAATATAAACTTGTAATTTTTATTGCAGTTTCGTAAATCTGGCTTCTTCTAACGTATTTGTGCAATATTGCTTTAACCAAATATTAAAGTTTCGACCCTATAAAACATCTTCAATCTTTATATTCTTATATTTGGATTTGTGACTTTATTTGAAAAGATAAAGAAAAAATAATTTAACATTTTCATTGTAGTATTTTGTTTCTTATCATATGGTGTCGTCAGATTTCAAGTACAACGTTTCGTCATCGAGATACCATCATCAGGTTTTCATTTTTAAATATAAACCTGTCATTTTTATTGCAGTGTCGTAAATCTTGCTTCTTCTAACGTCTTTGTGCAATATTACTTTAACCAAATATCAACGTTTCGACCCTATAAAAAAACATCTTCAATCTTTATATTCTTACATTCGGATTTGTGACTTTATTTGTAAAGATAAAGAAAAACTAATTAAACTTTTGCATAGCCGTATTTTGTTTCCTATCATATAATGTCATCAGATTTCGAGTAAAACGTTTCGTCATCTAGATACCATCATCAGGTTTTTATTTTTAAATATAAACTTGCAATTTTTATTGCAGTTTCGTAAATCTTGCTTCTTCTAAAGTTTTTGTGCAATATTACTTTAACCAAATATCAACGTTTCGACCCTATAAAGAAACATCTTCAATCTTTATATTCTTACATTCGGATTTGTGACTTTATTGGTAAAGATAAAGAAAAACTAATTAAACTTTTGCATTGCCGTATTTTGTTTCCTATCACATAATGTCATCAGATTTCGAGTAAAGCGTTTCGTCATCTAGATACCATCATCAGGTTTTTATTTTTAAATATAAACTTGTAATTTTTATTGCAGTTTCGTAAATCTGGCTTCTTCTAACGTATTTGTGCAATATTGCTTTAACCAAATATTAACGTTTCGACCCTATAAAAAAACATCTTCAATCTTTATATTTGGAAAAGTATGATAGTTGTGAAATTTAAAATGGACTGCTATTATTGTCTTAGAAAAACGAATATATCCGAAAAAGTAAAAGCATAAATTGAAAACTACTTATCTGGTCTAAACAAAATTTGGCATACGAATGAAAAATGAGTTATTGTGTGGAACAAAAATTTTGTGTGTTAAAAAAAGGTTGTTTCTTGCTAGCTGTCATTTTGACAATTTTAAAGTTCAACTATTTCAATTAAACTATTTAATATTAATTGTTAATTTTGTGAAACATAAATAAAAGGAATAAAAATAAAATACACGCGTTACAGTATTATTAGTTATATATTGACAGCTGTCATTTCGACATTTTTTATGTGTAATAATCGCGTTTATAAAAAAATATTTTGTTGTTTTAGTGTAGTTCTCATATTAAGATTGAAATACTTAAATATCAAATGAAATATTTGTAAATATTTCTTGACAGGTGTTATATCGACAAATTAGGCGATATGTTTTCACATCACAGTCCGAAGGAGTGTGATACAAAAGTAAATAATATAGTAAAACAGAATATTTAAAAAAAAAATTATAAAAAATGAAAATAAAATTTAAAAAATTAAAAATTCAAATTTTTTTTAATTCTTTTATGTAATGACTTTTACCTTTAGAGTCACGACAGTGACGATCAGGCGATATGCAGCTTTTACATATCGCGAACGAGCGATATGTTTATATCCCCTATCTTAGGATTCCTATTGTATTCTATCTTGGAAATTTGTGTCACATTTGACATTTTCCTGTTCCCGATTTTTTTTCTAGAAAACGGATAAAGTTGAAATATTCAAACTTTCTGGGTTTATAGCGAAATAATAGGAGTATCTTCAGTAAAAAATTCAAATATACAGGGTGTGACGGAAAAAAGTTATTAAACGCCAAAGTCGAAAAATATGCAAAATTCGCTGTCTTCCATTTCAGGTCGCAAAAATTATTTTTTTCGATTTTTACTTCTGGAGGTTCGAGAGGACCGGCAGCTTCCGAACCCTATTGTTTTTGAAGAAGATTAGAAAATGTGTAGTATTTTTTTTTATCTTTAAAAATCGAAAAATGCTCTATGCAGGGTCATTTTGAGCCACTTTGAAGGGTATATTCAAAATGATCGGACAGACCTTTCGCGTAGACAGCCTGATAGGCCGTCTCAAATACTTTTTTTTCACAATACATGTTTCTATACCTAATATTTTTTTAAATCGTTAAAATTTGAGAAAAACTGGAAATGACGATTTTAGATTAAAATTTTTTTTGGTTTTTAAGTTTTTTTCGTGTTAAATACATTTTTTATTTAAATGGCATAGCCCTTATCCGAAAGAGCTCGTCGAAATACACCGGAAATGTATTATTTGGATACTAAATCTTTTTTACTAAACAAGCAATAAACGATTGGATGTAAAATTTTTGAATTTTTTTCAGTAAGTACTGGTACGCTCAAACCCGCCTCTGATAACCTGTATTCAATTTTTTGAATTTTTTTTTGGTCTATTGTCTAAAGGGATAAGTAGACTTTAAATTTAACACTATGCGCTTCCTCCAGCAATACATTTCATATTTTAAAAAAATGTTTTTTGAATGTTTAAAGATTTTTGTATATCAAAAGTTTTACTTAATCGACTATATTTTTTACAATAATATCCTTACACAGTTCCTTTTAGGCTTATTTTATTCTACAACCTTTTCTCAATGTTTCCCCATATCTTAATTTATCAATTTATTTTTTTTAATTTGAGAAAAATAAACATTTTGATAGCGCGGATAGGAAAAATTTTCAAATCTCAAACTAACTTGGATATGAGTAGAGTGCTTTGAAATATTTTGTTTCAAGTCAGTATCTATTGATATTAAATACCGCTGTCAAAATTGGCCTAAAATGAGTGTTTTCGGCTATAGATTCTGAAGTTGTTTTAGCGTTTTGAAGTTAAAAATTGAACGTTATAGATTATTTGAGACTTGTACAATTTAATGAGACCAAAATTAAAGCTTCATATGTCCAATTTATTACCGAAATTTCAATTTTAAAAATGCTCTGCAATTTCCGTAAAAGTTTCATTTTAACAAAATTATGATTTTTCGAAAAGATTGCCTTGGAATTATAAAGCGTCATCGTGGATATTAAAAATATGAACTGTCAAAAAAGGCCGAAAATGGCATATTTAATCGTAAGTTTTTAAAGTTATTTTAGCAATTCGCGCTGTAAAATTTGGGATAAGAGATAGCTCGAAACTTCTACAATACAGTGTTATATAACAGATAGGTCCAAATAGAGTATTTATAGGTGCATTTTTCATTTCAATATTGGTCTGCATACCTTAAACTTTATCAATATTCTATGCTGGGAGATATTCTGAACAGCCGAAAATTAACGACTAGATTTTTTTCGAGTTTTAATTCATTATGACTTTATTTGTCTAGAGAAAGAAAAAATAATTTAACTTTTACATTGCCGTATTTTGTTTCCTATCATATGATGTCATCAGAATTCGAGTAAAACGTTTCGTCATCTAGATACCATCATCAGGTTTTTATTTTTAAATATAAACTTGTAATTTTTATTGCAGTTTCGTAAATCTTGCTTCTTCTAACGTATTTGTGCAATATTGCTTTAACCAAATATCAACGTTTCGACACTATAAAATATCTTCAATCTTTATATTCTTACATTCGGATTTGTGACTTTATTTGTAAAGATAAAGAAAAACTAATTTAACTTTCGCATTGCCGTATTTTGTTTCCTATCATATAATGTTATCAGATTTCGAGTAAAACGTTTCGTCATCTAGATACCATCATCAGGTTTTTATTTTTGAATATAAACTTGTAATTTTTATTGCAGTTTCGTAAATCTTGCTTTTTCTATCGTCTTTGTGCAATATTGCTTTAACCAAATATCAACGTTTTGACACTATAAAACATCTTCAATCTTTATATTTTTATAATTGGATTTGTGAAATTATTCGTAAAGATAAAGAAAAAATAATTTAACTTTTACATTGCCGTATTTTGTTTCCTATCATACGATGTCATCAGATTTCGAGTAAAACGTTTCGTCATCTAAATACCATCATCAGGTTTTTATTTTTAAATATAAACTTGTAATTTGTATTACAGTTTCGTAAATCTTGCTTCTTCTAACGTTTTTGTGCAATATTGCTTTAACCAAATAGCAACGTTTCGTCCTATAAAACATCTTCAATCTTTATATGGACTGCTATTAAGGCGTTAGAAAAACGAATATATATCCGAAGAAGTTAAAGCATGAATTAAAAACTACTTATCTGGTCTGAACAAAATTTGGCATACGAATGAAAAATGAGTTATTGTGTGAAACAAAGATTTTGTGTGTTGAAAAAGAGGTTGTTTTTTGCTAGCTGTCATTTTGACAATTTCAAAGTTCAACTATTTCAATTAAACTATTTAATATTAAGTGTTAATTTTGTGAAACATAAATAAAAGGGATAAAAATGAAATACACGAGTTACAGTATTATAAGTTATATACTGACAGCTGTAATTTTGTCATTTTTTTATGTGTAATAATCGCGTTTATAAAAAAATATTGTGTAGTTCTCATATATTAAGATTGAAATACATAAATATTAAATAAAATATTTGTAAATATTTTTTGACAGGTTTTATATCGACAAATTAGGCGATATGTTTTCACATCACAGTCCGCAGGAGTGTGATACAAAAGTAAATAATATAATAACACAAAATATTTAAAAAAAATGAAAAAAATTTAAAAAAAGTTAAAAAACTCATTTTTTTTTTTAAATTCTTTTATATAATGACTTTTACCTTTAGAGGCAATGCCAGTTGCCGATCAGGCGATATGCAGCTTTTAGAAATAGTGTGATTTTGATTTATGCAATGCTCTGATATTCCTGTTTTGTTTTGATTTTTTAAAATATATGTTTTGTGTTCTTTAAGTCTGGTGTTAAAATTTCGTCCTGTTTGTCCGATATAGATGGCATTGCAGTTGTCACATTGTATTTGGTAAACTCCACATTGTGAGAGTTTGTCTTTAGTTTCTATTTTTGGATTAGATGTGTGTTTGTTTAAGTTGTTTTTGTTAACTTGTATAGGAATGATATTATGGTTTTAAAGTTTTTTACAGATTTTTGGCTAGTGTTTCCAGTGTATGTGATTGAGCTGTATATTCGGTCTTTGAGAATGGGGTGGCCCCGGTAGATAAGTTTTTGTGTTTTTTGTCTCAGTTTTTTCTTTAATATTTTGTCTATCATTTCTGTTGAATATCCGTTGTTTATAGCTATTGTTTTTATAATGTCTAATTCTTTTTTATATTCGAAGTCTGATAGGGGAATATTAACTAATCTATATATCATGCTATTAAACGCAGCTAGTTTTGTTTGTTGAGGGTGTTTTGAGTCCGCGGGTATAACTATGTATGTGGTAGTAGGTTTTCTGTAAATTTGATAGGTTAATTGGTTATTTGTATTTTTTATTTTAAGGTCTAGGAAGTTAATTGTGTGGTTCTGCATCATGTTCTTAAACAAAGTTATTTAACTTGACAATTCGCCTATTACACACATGTTTTTTTCTTAAGATAGAATATCATTACAAGTTCTTTTCACTGAAACAACATTATTTTCTGAAAGGAACTTCAAAAAGGTTTAAAATAACTATTTCCGATTTGTCAAAGCCTTTATAAACCGATACAGGTGAGCTCAGACAGTCTTAAATCAACTTTTAAAGACAAGCCTGTATTCTTTAGCTATATTCCTTTATTTTCATTTCGATAAAATATCTTAACTGTATTAGGTTGCTCCTGCGAGATAGTTTGTTTTGTTAGAAAAAAATATTTTTATTTATTTATTTAATCTTTATTTCAAAATTACATTGACAAATACAACGTAAATAACAAAGTAAAAAATAAATGTCAAAAAAACAGAAACAAAGCAACAATAGTTACAATTCACAAAATCTTAAGTGTCTAAGTAATCGCTTAACTTTTAAGGTTTTAAATCAATTAGACATTTTTTTAGCTTCTTCTTAAATAAGCGTTCGTTTGGTGCGTCTTTAATTCTAACATTCAATTTATTAAACCTTCTAATATACATATAATATGATTTTTTTTCGGACAATGTTAATCTATGTATTGAATAATTTATATCTTTTGTTCTTGTATTATAGTTGTGATAAGTAATTGTATTAAATCTATCTTTGTTTTATAAAAAATAAAATGGCTTCGTAAATATACAGTGCATAAATTGTTAACATTTTTTTGACCTAAAAATGCCTACACATGACTGTAAATAGGACATTTTATATTCGTAAACATGTTTCTGAATAACAAATTTTTTTTTCTAGTTTTGAATTGCTTTCCCAGAAATTATTCCAAACCTTGCAGTGGCTTTAAAATTTGCAAAATAGAGAGTTCTTTTTGCCATATCGTTCAAATATGCTGTAGTATACCTTATTTAATTTGTTACTTAGATAGTCAACATAATGTGACCAACCCAAAAATTCATCAATGTGAATGCCTAAAGATTTGGTATCATTTTCTGTTCATAGTTGATTCTGACCAAGTTCTATCATATTTGGTCGCTCTTTTTTACTTAGTTTACTTTTAAAAATAACAATATTAGTTTTATCTTTATTTAATAGCAATTTGTTCCCCTGAAACCAAACCTCGGTATCCTGAAATTTTGTTGTTGCATTGGCTACTATTTCCAAAAGATCCTTACCACCTACCAAATTGTTAGTATCATCAGCATACTCTATAAGACTGTACGATGGAAATACATTTTTTGTTTTAAAATTTAAATCATTAATAAATATAATAAACAATATTGGACCTAATATGCTCCCTTGTGGTATTTCTATTGTATTTTGCAAAATTGTTGATTTATATAAACACTTTTCTTTTTCCAGAACAACTCTCTGGGTTCGGTTTCCTAAATATGATAAAATAATTTTGGTTGGATATTATTTTAAAGTTAAATTTCTACAGTCTTTCAAAAGTGTGGTAAATAAGGTCCATACAGGGTCCTACAAAAATTAAAATAACTCAAATTAATGAAGAACAGGGCAAGGTCTACGAAGAAAATACTAGTAATCATGATCCGTTTCTAATAATGTAGGTAATGTGCTACACACTTCAGGTTCATAATCATCATCAATGACTTATCGCTTTCATATCGAGAACAGCGGCTTGTACGGAGGAAAAAAATCTCATAAGAATAATACATATTCTGACTATTTCCCCAGATAAGCATTGAGTGCCATAGCACCATAACTCGCCGTAATGTGTTCTATAATTTCTCAGAGGTAATTGCATTTTCTGCATACATCTCCACATTTATTTTCAAGATGACCTTTTCATAGTTTAGAGTTCGAATGACACGGTCTTGGTTATAAATTATTTCTGTTTTAGCATAAAGCTGCCTTTTTTCTAACCAATTTAGTGGCATTTCTCTGTCTATGCGTGGATTTTAAAGTGCAGTAGGGTATTTGCCATGTAGAGTTTTCTCTAGTCAAGTTACAAGCTAATTGACTTGGCGGCGCGCGGATGTTGTTAGGTAATTCGTTTTGCTTTAAGTTAAGGGCTGTATATCCATCGTCTGCTGCTACCACTTTTTAAAGAATTTCGCCATTCGATTGGAAGTATTTTCTTATAGAGGTAAGAGGTCTCTTCCGACTTGCACAAGTTATATATATTAATGGGAACTTTTCCTCCCTCCTTTTGTTTAAGGTAGATTCTTTCAAGTGCAGAGCAATGGTGGTGAAATTTGAATTTTGTACGCAGCTTGCGCGTAAGTCTATCTAGTTTATGCAAATCCGTGACCGAATACTTAAGGATTCCGAATGAGTAGGTAAGTATTGGTATTGTCTAGGTGTCGATGGTATAAGTAAGGTTACCAGCATTTAGGTGAGTATTAAAAAGCTTTGTAAGTCTGCTTTTATATTTGTTTTTAAACTCCCTTTTTAGGCTTGTGTGATTTATTTGTTGGTTTTCGGAGATGCCAAAGTATTTATATGTTTTCGAATCTAGTATATCTATGCCTTCAAGCAGTCTACATTTAAGATTGCGCACTTGTCTAATCCAAACGATATTTCGATGTCATCGCTAAATGTCTTAGTTATTTGAATTTGGGACTGTAGGTGGGTTTTGTTTTCGGCGTAGAGTTAGATGTCGTCCATAAATAGAAGGTGATTTATTGTAAAATTTTCTGTTGGGTTGGGATCATATCCGTAGGTTTAGTAGTGAGAACTGTGAGTAAGTTCATGGCCAAATTGAACCAGTGTGGGCTTAGCGAGTCGTCTTGAAATATACCTTTCGATATATAGCTTCTCTTGTCTCATATGGAGATTAGTATTCCATTGCTCCATTAGGATGCCTAACATGCTGCGTATTAGGGGGTGCATTTTGTATATTTTCAATATTTTCTTTAGCCAGTAGTGAGGAACAGAATTAAATGCTTTACTATTATCATTGTAGCACATATTAAGATTTCGCCTTTTAACTTCTGCCTGTTTTATAATAACGGCATCGATTGTAAGCTGTTCCTTGCAACCCAAAGCTTTCCTAATACAGCCCTTTTGCTCATCAGCTACCAGGTTGTTATTTATGCAGTGTGTGTATATTTTTAAGTTTTTTTAAACAAATTTATTTCTGACCTTTAAACAGTAATAATACTGATAACAAGGCCTAAACTTTAAGTATTTACAATAGGTAATAGGTTACATTTAAAAGGTAATATAATATTAATATACAATATATAATTAACAGTATAGTAAACAGTAGGTAAACAATTTACAGTACAATAAACAATAGGTAAGTGAGCCCATTAATTCGTATTCAAATACGTTTTCAGTTCGTGACATAGTCTTTTAATTGTAATGAGCGATGTAACTTCATGTGGTATGGTATTATATGTTTGAATGCTTCTATATATTGGTGAATCCTGAGCCTTTTTTGTTCTTGCAAAATCAGTACGATAATTTAATTTTTGTCTTATGTTATATTGATGGAATTCATTTGCTTGTTTTAGTTCAGAGTTTATTTTGATATTTTTTGTTTTTATGTTATATATTAGTTTAGTTTGTTCTAAAGTTCTCAATTTGTTTATGTTTAGTATTCTTGTTTGGTTGTAGATGGTTACTGAAGAAGTATAATAGTTCATGTTGTACAATGCCTTAATAGCCTTGTTTTGTGATCGTTGTAATTTGTCAAGCAGGTATTGTTCGGCATTTCCCCAACATGGGATTAAGTACCTTAAGTGTGGTTCAATGAAACCGCTATACAACATAGTTCTGATTTTATTATTTAAGAAACTTGAATACCAATCATTGGGGCTATTTTTGATAGTACACTATTCATATGCTTCGACCAGGTCAATCCATCGTCTATTATAAGTCCTAAGTATTTGTAGTGGGTAACATTTTTTAATTTCACATTTTTTAAGTATAAGTTTAAGACACCACCCGGCTTATTTTTTTGTTTAAACGTCATATACACGGTTTTTTCAGCATACACAGTTTATTTTTACACAACCATTTATAATAGATCTGCAGGTCTTGATTTATCTTTGATTCTAAATTATTTATATCACTATCTGAATAAACAAGCGCAGTGTCATCAGCAAACATGAAATACCTAGCTTTAAGTCCAGCATGTTTTAGATTATGTACATAAAGTAAGTATAGTAAGGGACCCAGTATAGATCCTTGAGGTACTCCAACATTTACTGTGGCAGTAGGGCTTTCCCGTCCATTTATAGTTGTGTAGTGCTGTCTGTTTTTTAAGTAAGATTGCATCAGGTTGTAAGCAACTCCCCTTATTCCCATCCTATGTAGTTTTTCCAGTAGCATTTCTATGTCCACAGTGTCAAAAGCCTTCTTCAAATCAATATATACTACAGTTACATATTTATTTAGATCCAACTGAGATGTAATATGTTCCAGCAAATCCACCGTCGCGCCTAGTACACCACTCTGTTTCTGGAAACCGTACTGATATGGATCAAAATTAAATTTTTTTTCAATAAATTGTATAAGCCTAATTTTGACTATTTTTTCAAACATTTTAGAAAATGTATTTAAAATTGAAATAGGTCTATAATTATTTAGCTCGCTGTGATTTTCACTTTTATAGAGTGGTATAATCTTTGCCACTTTAAATTCCTCCGGGAAAACTCCACTGGATAACACTTTGTTTGTCAACAGGACTATTTTGTCATTTATAATGTCCAACAATTGGATTATTTCTTTTTTTGTAATAGTATATTCACCAGGTGCGGAGTTAGTTTTAATATCTTGTATGACTTCGAGAATTTCTAAGGTGTTTGTAGGCCTTAAAAAAATTGTACCCAAAACTTCTTCGTCCTCAAAAACGGTACCAGTTACTGGACTTATTTTTCTTGCAAGATCCACTCCGATGCTTAAAATGGCTATTTGTTTCTTCTAGTATATCTGTTGGGCACTCTCGGGTTTGTCCACTTGTGGTATTGATTTTATTTATTGTTGATTTTTGTTTTTTTCCCTTAGAGCAAAGCTCATTCAGAACTTTCCAGGTTTTTTTGACATCATCAGCATTTTCCAGTTTTCTTTCCGCATATTGTTTTTTTAGGTAATTTCTCAAGTTGTTCACCTCGTTTTTTAACTTTGTAAAGTTTTTTTCTGTATTTTCATTTTGATTTAGTTTCCATCTTGAATATAGCTTATCTCTCTCTTTTATTTTCTTCTTAAATTCATAGTTTACCCAGTATTGTTCATTTATTACTTTTAAATTGTATTCAGTGGTGGCTTCATTCCTTGTTTGATTTATAATATTTTTAAGCTCCTTAAATGATTGAATTTCTTGACTAGCAATTTGCCTGGATAAGCCTTCTCGCCAAAGTTGTATATTCGTTTTTTTTCTTATTTTTATTTCTTTTTTCCGGGGTATCTTGGGGATATTTACTTTGATATTTAACAACTGGTGATCCGAAATCATATGGTCTTTCGTAGTTATTTCACAGTTTAAGTTTTTGTTTGTTATTACATGATCTATGATGCTCGATTTTCTGTTTCCTATTCTAGTGGCTACATTTAAATTATTTTGTAGAGAAAATGCATTCATTTCGATAATATTTTTATAGTCTATGATGGTTGGTGAATTTTGGGATATGTCCAAATTAATATTTCCAACTATAATGCAATTTTTTTGTGTAGTTTCTGTAATTCTATCAATTAGATTCAGGAAAAGAGCACTCTGGCTTGAGGGTGGTCTATATATTGCACATATGGAACACTGTAAAGTATTTATATAGATCTTAATCATGTTCATATCATTTAGTTCAATATTATCACAGTTTTCAAGAGTGTAGTTAAAATAGTCTTTTATAAGTATGCACACCCCTCCCCCTCGTGTGTCTCTGCAGTTATGGAGAGCTGTGTATCCTGGCACGTTCAAATGATTTGTTTCATTTTTATATAACCATGTCTCAGTCAATATAACAATGTGTATTTTGTCAGTATTGCACCTTATAATGTCACAAAGATGATCCAACTTATTGCGTAGACTCTTTACATTTATGTATAAAATATTTAAACTTAACTGTAATTCTGCTAAGAAAATTTTTCTAAATATTATTTTAACTCCCTCGTTTATGTTAGATGTGTAAGTCCTCTATGGAATTGATTTTTTTTGGGACACTTTCCTCTGTTTTTCTTAAAAATACCCTACCATTCACACAGTAGGCATACTTATAATTATACTGCTTTTTGAATTCTCTGGCTGCTTTAAATAGATTTTGGTTTTGCTTCGTTAGCTCATCGTTCAAAAATATTTGCCCATTAGTGCCGGTAAACTTACAGTCCTTGGTATAGATACTTCTAACAACCTTTCTCCGTTGTAATATCTTTTTCTTAATCTCATGTGTTTTACACTTTATTATAATCGGTTTTACATTTGTTTGTGTTTTTACTCTATAACAATCCGTGATTTCTTCCTGTCCTATTTGTACGCCCATTCCTTTTAATAAAGTTTCGACTACCTCTCTTACTGTTCGGTTTTCTTGTACATCTATACCAGTAACCACTATGTTATTCTGTTTTTCCAGTTGTTCGTAATGGTTAAACTTATTCTCAAGTAATTTTAGTCGTTCTTTTAACTCTTCATTTTCTTGTGTGATTCTTTTGTTCTGTTTCAAGCACTCCTCATTCAGTTTTTGTTGCGCCTCAAACTTCTCAGCCATGTATTCTATACTCAATCTTAAATCATTCATTTCCATTTCATATTTTTTGTAAATTTTATCCTCAAATATGCCAAACTCTTTTCTTAGCATTGCCTTCATTTCAGTTAATATGTTCTTGTCGGTGTCATCAGATTGGGTTCTTGTTTTTTGCATTTTTCCTTGACATTCGCTACAGTACCACTTATGAGGTGATTTACTAAGACTTTGGTATGTTTTAACTGTCATTGAAAGGCAAGTTCTATGCTTCCAAGTAAGACATTTTTCACACATTAGGCCATCATCACTGTCTTTCACTAATTTGTTGCAGACATCGCACTCCTCCTTCTCTGACATCTTGGCAACACTGCCGATTCCCAGATACAATATTTGTCAACAATAACACGTTTATTAAGCAATAATTTAAAGTTATTGCTATTTCCGGTGTTTTTTGTTTTTGCCAATGTCCTTATAATAATAACAATGTTTAAATTTATATTACACTTAGAATATTTCACTTTTAACTCGGGAATTTGACTCAGCTGATATGCACTGTTACTTTAAGTAACTAGTTACTGACCGATCTTAACAGTTTATATACCACTGACAGACAGATGATCGGTCTGTAATTTTTTGGATCGTTTACTTGCTTTTTTTTAAACAAAAGCAAGGTATTGCCACTGGCAAGATAAACTAGGAAATGTAATATTTATGAATTATTATTATTATTATTATTATTATTATTATTATTATTATTATTATTATTATTATTATTATTATTATTATTTTCAGGTTCCACAGATTGTATCTGGATATGGCTTCTATCCTGTTTCGGCATTGGTTGCAAGAAAGCAGGTAGATTGGTAGGTTTGGAAAAGTTCAAGTTTCAGTTGTCAGTGTCGTTTAGTACATGTCTGACAATTCCGCTGGTTTCTATAAGAACAACTTTTTGTAGCTGGTAGTATATTTGTTCTTTAATGTTTAGTTTTTTTAGTTTTTCGAAGAGTGTGTGTGGTATTTCTCCAGTTGCACCTATGATGATTGGTACTACCATCACTTTTTCTTGGTTCCACATTTCTTTTATTTCGTTGGCAAGAGGTAAGTATTTACTAATTTTTTCTCTGAGTTTTTTTTGTAGGTTTGCGGCAAGCGGGATAGAGAAGTCGATCAGGTAAGTATGTTTGTTTATTTTGTCAGTGAACACCATGTCTGGTCTATTGTGTTGTAAGGGAAGATCCGTTATTATTTCTCTGTTCCAGTATATCTTATAGTTTCCTGTTTCATGGATGCTTTCTGGGTTGTATTTGTAGTATGGGATTGTTTCGGTGATTGTCGGTTCGTGAATTTTTAAGAGCTCTTGGTGGATTACTTTGCCAACATTGTCGTGTCTTTTGGTATATTCTTTTGGGGCTAGTGTTTGGCATCCGCTTATGATGTGATCGATGGATTCGGTTTGTTCTTTGCACATTCTGCATCTATCTGTTGGGATACGTTCTTTCATTATAAATTTTTTATAATTGCGTGTCGCAATGACTTGGTCTTGTATTGCAATAATGAATGCTTCGGTTTCGGGAAATAGATATCCAAGTTTTAACCACATGAGGGATGCTTCCTTGTTGATGTGTGGTTGTGTCAGCGATGCTGGATATCTGCCATGTAATTCTTTTCTTTTCCACTTATCCTCGAGGTTATCTTCCTCTGGTTCGTCGTTATTTTCTTGTGCTAGGTTTAGCGGTGTTGATTTTTTGTCTAGTTTTTTTAGGATTTTATATAGCTGGTTATTAGTGGCTTCATCATTAAAGTATTTTCTGAGCGTCGTTATTTGTTTTTGGTTGTGTCTTGGTATGTGGATAATTCCTCGCCTATTGTTATGTTATGATTGTTCATTTGTTTTTTGTTGTGCATTCTTGTTTTTTCATCTCTGATCCACCTTGATGTTTGTTTGTGTTTCTTCTCATGTGACCATATACTGCTCCAATAGGTTTTAGTTTTTTCTTTATCTGGGTTTTCATTTTTTTGATCGTTGTTTGTTTTTTGGTTTAATTCTCTGTAAAATTGTCTTTCGTCTTCTTTAAATTGTTTGTTGTGTTTTCTGCGTTGGTCACTTTCTTTAAGTCTCCTTAGTCTTTTGGATTTGGCAGCAAGTTTCTGTTTGAGTAGGTCTGTTATTTCATTTATGTTGTTATTTTCTGCGTTTTTATGTATTGCTATTGTTTGTTGAGCTTTGTTCTTTAGCTTTTGACTTGCGTTTGGTTCTTTTGCCTTTGTTAGTCTTCCTATTTTTGTTCGTAGTTCATCTATCTTTTTGTTGATTCGTCGTTCCCATGGTGGTGGCATATTTGTTTCTTGGGTTTGTTTGTTTTGGGTTTTTTTTGGTGCAATGATTTTTGAGACTGTTGCCGCTCCTATGTAGGCCAGGTTGTGTATGATGGTGAGATTGTCTTCGTTTTTTATTTTGTTCTTAATTATGTTGTTTATTTGTGTGATGATTTTATTCGTATTTGCTCTAATTTTTGCTTTCAGTTTGGGTAGTTTTGGTCTTAGGTTTGGCATAGTTCCGTAATATTGCATGTATGTCTCTTCGAAGCGGTTTTTATTTGTATTTCCTCTTCGGTTATTTCTCCCCTTTGCTCGTTTATGGTTTGGTTTTCATTTCTTGGTGGTGTTGTTGGATTTATTCCTAATTCCTGTTCGGCTTCTCTTTTTATTCGGTTCATTGTTTCTGGAGAAATTTTGTTTGCCGATAAGACGGCTCGTTTTTGGTCCAGGATGTTTTGTATTATTCTTTGCCTAAGCTCTGGGAATTGTCTCGTTACTTGTATGTGTAGTTCTTTCCTGTATCCTGTGGTTTTAGTTTCCATATTGGTTAAAACAAGAAAGCTGCGATATAGAAATTCATTCATGTCATCTGTCCATTTTATTCTTTGTCGCAGTCTGCCCTGTAGAGTGGTTGGATGTCCTTGAACTTCCAAAGCATCTCTGCTGGGTGGTGTTGTTTCTCGATTCCTGTTCATTGCGTCGGTGTTTGCCTTTTGCAGGTCAGCGGCACCGGTTCCACTGGGTCCTGCAACAGACTGGTCATTAGGGCGGTTCCGAACGGAGTCAGCCTGAGTCTCCGCCACGCCCGAGTAGCGATTTCGACGAGTCCTTATAGCGTCAACATGTCACACTGCTGGGGTTGCTGGCCCCAGCAGCGGTTTGCCTGTTTTTGGTCCGCGGGTGTTATTTTATTTCACACCTACTCGTCAGCTAGGCTGATTATAGCTTTCCCCTATCCGCCACCTGGGGACGCGTCCGGTAGGAGACAGGCAACTCCCTCGGGTTATTATTATTATTATTATTATTATTTTTATAGTTTTTTGAATTAATAATTTTGAAAAATTTTTTAATTGACGCAAATGATACTGAGCTGCAATGGGTTCAGTAAGTATCTTACAAGAAGCTGTACGAAAGCCACTAATAAAATTAAATTTTTATTGTTTGATTTTAAGAAAAATACATTTTTTAATCGGTACTTTTTACACAGCTGATATCGATCACCCTGTATAAAAAATACATAAAGTAAAGAATAAACACATTATACTAAATGGTCTGATAGACAACGCCGACAATAAACTAAAAATTTAATTGATTGATCAAATTTAGATGAAAATGTGGGCGTTTGAAATTTGAAGTACTTTTTTTAACTATTCTATAAGGACGCAGTGTATATCTCGAAATAAATTACATACCTTTAGTTGTTTTTTTGTAATAGTATATTATACACCAAGCATATCATGGTGGCTATTATTCACGCGGATAAGTTTTTATTTTATTTTATTATATTATAAATTTTATCCAAGTGAATAAAAGCCATTATATGCGAGTAGAATACTATACTTTTGGTTACGACTATCCAATAATAATTGTAGCCAGAATTACTAAACATTTTTATTTATATGGAAATATTAATAGTAATATTTGTATTCACACAATGTGCCAAGTTAATAGTAGGAATCGAATTTAATTCTACATTAACATCTTGGTTATTTATTTTGTTGTAGTAGATGTAGATGTAGATACTGCCTCATTGGTACATTCTCTGTAGAAAAAATACTGGCCTTTTTAGGCTGAAAACCTTCAGATTTTCGTTTTAAAAAGGTTCTTAATTTGCTATAATTGTCAAGGTTAATACCCGGATTTAAATTAATAGTAGTTTTAAGCATCGAGTAGTTTGTTCATAACGTCGATGGATTATATTTTGCGGACAACTCTGTAAAATACACTAACAGTACGGATTTTGAAAAAGAACTAGTTTTCTTATCAATCCTCCATTGTACAAACGAATCATAAGCAGTCACGTAAAGTTTTTTCGATTTTTCTGGAAATAAACTTAAACTTGCTATTTTTGCTGCTTCCTGTATATCTGGTGGGGTATAACACATCTCATCTTCATTATCTCTAATCATATTGTAAGTTCTCTAATGTCATATCGGCTTGTCAGAAAAATGTCCTACAGTATTGCCACTTCTAACGGTTACAACGGTGCCATGTTATTACTGTAAATTGGAAAAGAATGTAATTAATTTTAAAAAACTTTACCATCCCGAATACTCAAAAGTTAATATTCATTCCCAAAAAGTATTTTTTAAATGAATTTAAAGCTATTTTGTTGAGAAACTGGGCTTTTTTGTTAGCGAAAGTAGGCAACCAAGAAAACATTTCTGAAAACCAAGAGATCACAATGGCTTTGGTACAAAACAACACATTGTTCGTTTTTTACAATAACTATAGTCATTTTTGTCTCGTATTATGCAAAATGTCAAATTTGAAAAAGATAGATATAAACCTGATGTCTTTAATGGCATTTAAAATTTTCTATAAGTAAAAGGAACAAACCCTTTTTTCTTCTGTGAGTAAAAGGAAAACGGCTAATTCGACAAATATGTTACCGTTTAATTTTGCCATGGATTCACCCAATGGAATTAATTTTTCTTCAATTGTTTTTTGTGTCATCTTTCTCAAGTTAAAGTGATTTGACCATAAATACAATTCTTGACTTTAAACTTGATAAGTTGAACTATATTTTGACGTTTCAAAATAAAATTACAAAGCGCTTCGACTTGACATTTCATGGCATGCTTGAATTTTTCATCATACACACAAAATGGATGGACCTTACAGGGGAAGCGACCAATGATATTTTTTTATTTCAAATCGCATTACCTGTCGATTTCATTATTCACTAGTGAATAATGGGTATTATTATTGAGCAAACACATATATAATGAATATATTATACAATAGTCGTGGACAAACATTATTAATGAAAGACGTCAGTGGAAAATAGCAATGATAGATCCTTAAATTTCTGTCAAAAGCTTTAGTAAACCTACACGTTTTAGCCCTTGTCTGTGAATGTGTGTGTTTTTTTTTTAGAAAATCAGCATCTTCTCGATATAAAAAGGTTTTCAATCATTATTTTAAATTACTGAAAGCCTACATAAAAATTCTTAAAATAACTTTAAGGTTAAGCTTATATATTTTGTAGGTTTTTTTTTTAATATATTGAAAAATGATATCAAAAAGAGCAAAGGCAAGCGACATAAAAATAAAGGTTTTCTTGAAAAATGTATTTGTGTAAAAATTAAAAAAGATGTTTAAAAGGATCCTTGCATTTGGTAAGAAATATAACTATTCTTGGAAAAATGTTTTTGAAGTATGTATGATTAAAAGCTTTTCTATAGCACAAAAAAACTCTTATATTCAAAAGAAAGTAGGTATACTTAGTCAAAGAAGAAAATATACTATTCAATGACATATTTCAATAAAGAATTTATAATAGATTGACTAAACCGCTGGACCGAGGGTTCCTACATGACCAATATAATAGCCAGTATTTGCCAACCAATAAAACCTCGCTATTCGAATTTCTAAACGTGAATAGGTCGGCATTCACTAACTTAGCGTAAATTTTCGCCAATGTTAGATAAAAACCGTTAATAAAATGTAACCAAAAATATAGGGTGCTTCCTAAGTTGATACTTCTTTTTTAGCTGCGTATAGAACGCATTAAAATAAACATTTTTAAAAAACTCAAAAATAAAGTACTTACATTCTTTTACTACACTACGAATCAAATACGGTTCTGCCTAACTTGCCCGTTGAATAACATTAGGAAAACTTCTGGATGAGCCCGCAAGGGAAAGCGTTTTGCATATAATCTTGAAGAAACATCTGCACTTTTACGACACCATATCTATTAGTTCATTGTTTTCAAATTTTACCATTTTCACATATCTATCACCAATTTAAAATTAAATTGCTTCCGAAAAACACACCGCAGCGGTTTGCTTAACAGTAGCCGTATGACTAATACTAATAAGAGATATGAAAAACAACAAAAACTACAGCGGGGTATGTCTCTATGACCAGGCCCGCACTTAGATTTTTTACGTCTCTATCTCGCCTATTTGTGAGTTTTTTGAAAAAAGGTATTTGAAAATGTTGTTTATTTTAATGCCTTCTATACACAGCTAAAAAAGAAGTATCAACTTAAGAATCACCCTGTATAGCTTATGTATGATTGTAATAAGGCAACATTGTATGTATGTTGCTTCAATATTTTATAATATTCGGTAACGTTGAACTACATGATATACTCGGTAACTCGGGACAAAATCTATCGCATACATATTACAATTGCATCACCACCACAAACCTAATGTTATATTATGATAATATCATATAAGTGCGAGGTTGAGGTTAACCGCGGCTGTGGCTCAGAGGTAGAGCTACTGGCATTCGACCGCGGCGACCCGGGTTCGATTCCCGGAGTGGGCATACGTATAATAAAAAAAGTATGTCCGAATTTTAGTGGATTTAAGAATGCAGGGAAAAGTGTAAAAGGTATCATCTCCCAACCGACCCCATTCACGCCGGTAACCAGGCCGGATGAAATCGGACATCTCGTGGGGTGCGGAAGAAGGTACACACTCCCCAATCGGTAGGTCATGCAATGGCAATAAACCAAGGGTTGATAGTCCTTGGGGGTGTCGCATGACTGAGGATCGTGGTTCGGAACCCACGTTAAACTGTAGGTCCCCTCGGGAATGGCCCTGGCAGGGAACGAAGAGGAAAAAAGCCTAATCCGAAAAAGGTTGAGGTTACAAAACCTTGTTTGTTGGGAATCTTTTGTGCGAAATTGTAAAACTTGATTAATCGGCGCCCGTTCTCTTAATTATTGACATTTGTACGATGTGACGTAGCGGAGTGTAGGTGACTACTTTACATGCGGCGCGGCAAAGCACAAATGACTACTAACTACGTGTGGACCGCGCGACGTGCGTTTTGACCAAAACCATCACGCGAAATTTTTAAGCAATAGGATTGAGACTGAAAATAAAACACGGGTTAATTTTTATGGTCCGGAAATAAAAAGAGTCAAAACAGTGGCATGTGAAGAAGGATGGACCAGCCCTAAAGTAATTTAAAGTCGAGCCTGCAGCATCGTCTCAAAACGTGACGGCGGTAATTTTTAACGTTACACGAAAAAATATAGACTACCTAAATCAAAACAATGGGCCTTTTCACTAAAATTTAACTTATTGACCTTAAAGAAGTTATTTTTACGGTTTCAGTTTCTGAAATCGGAAATTATTAACCGAGGAAATAATTAAACAAAATACTAAAACACGAGAAATCTTTTACCTACGTTACATTACAAAAAAATCAAGCAATTGGCAGCCAGGGTAAGCGCGCTCGCCACGCGCTTCTGCCTGACTGATGTCTCGAGTCTGGTAGGAAACAAAGGTATCATTTTAATCGATCGGACGACTGGAAAATAAAATAATTTCACGGTTTAAAGGATGACAAAATTTTGTATCTTATGTTTTAAAACGTTCAGCTTTCACAGAGCAAAATCGATTAAATAAATAGCATTGCTAAGAATAGTCTTATACCAGTAGCAACATTTTTAATAATCACTATTAAATAATCTATTACTATAGCAAAAAAGTTAACTAACGAACAGCATACAGAATTGCTACCTCTTTATTTATACGGATAATAAAACGAAATAATTATGAATATAAGCCCAGAATTGTAAGAATGTATTTTAATAAAACATTCTTTTTGGAAATAAAAATGGTTTTATACAACATAAAAATTATACCAACAATAAAACGCTTTTTTGGGGATATTAATTAAATTATTATTTGATATTAAACATGTATTTACCCTTATGCAACATACTTTTAATTGGCAAGAGTGGAGGAGACTTCGACGTATCAAGACGTGTTTTACGATGTCATTTACATTTGTTCGGCTGTGCGGGTTGTCTCAGATGTTTGTTGTTTGCTATATCGACAACCTATTCAGCGGTTATTAAAGCTTTGATCTAAATATTGACATGCCAGCGCACTAAAATATGCAGGTGCACCGTCGTGCATAAATACAGAAACATCTTTCAACACAATTGGCAACTGGCAATAATAATCGCTGGATAGGTGGGAGAACAAAGTTATGGCCAGTTGAATCCCCAGACCTAAACGGTTTGGTTTTTTTTTTGGGGACATCTTCAGACCTTGTTTTATAGTCAACCAATTCAAACAGAAGAAAAATTGCGAGACAGCATAATAGTTTCCTGTGAAGCTATAAGAAATCCTGTAAGAAATACTTCACGAATTTTCCGAAGAGTTCCTACGCGAGTCGATGAGATGGAGGGCTGAAGCGTGTATACTTACAGGAGGCGGATATTTTCAACAATTAATTATTGTAGTTGTAATTTTTCTCTAGTTAATTTAATTTTTTTATGTCCATAATAGTTATAAGTTTTTAAATGTAAAAAATGTATTTTTAAGCGTATTTATTACTTTATCTACTTTCATTTAGTAATATGAATTTTACAGTTCTGTAAATGGTTTTGTAAGGGCATCTATTACAGCACTAGTGCTGTAATGAAAAAAAAAACTGCTTTATTAAAATTTTGCTGTTAAATAAAACCACACTTTTTAGAAGAATGATTTATTATTAACAATTATAAAATTAATTACCAATTATTAATTAAAATATATCTTGATTTTTCTTGACTGAAATCATAGTTCTCAACATTGAGTAGTGAGTCCATAGTGTAGATGGTTTCTGGGAGCGTTGCTTTACGGAAAAATAACCCAAAAGGATTTTCTCAGACACCTCCTTTATTTTGTTAGCTTTGCACCAATCTTCAAACTTTATACTCCAACTCATACCGCGCCTTGGATTTTGTCGGAACTAAACTTGAGATCGCTTCGTTTGCCGCTGCTTCTATATCAGAGGGTAGGTAAACTTCCATCAGAATCGCTCATTTTGAAAAACGCTTTTTATATTTTTGAATATGTTTGACAAAGTTTCGACAGTAACCATGCGAAACAGTAACTATGCGAAAGGTAACATAAATAACTTGATTAGTAAACTTAATAGCAGGTGCATTTTTACACGTGCATTTTTACACGTGCATTTTTACACGTGCATTTTTATTTAAAAAAATGCATTTTGTCAAATATTTTTATTCATAGATGAAAGTAGATAAAATTTTGTACAATATTCTTGTTGTAAATTCATATTACTACACTCAATAATTTATTAAACTCGGCTGACGCCTCGTTTGACAACTTTAACATCTCGTGTTGTAATATGAATCTTTACAACACTTACGTAAATAACTATTATTGTATTTTTTAAATTGAAAACCGTCTGATTAACCAAAACAAGTTAAGATCCCATTTTTATGATAATATAGGAGCTAAATACAAATATATTATTAATTTAAAAAAAAACAGTGGCGTATCATTTGCTTGATTAAAAGTACTTTAGGGAATGTTAACAGGGACGCCACTGATGGAAATTTAAAAAACCTTTATCCTACGAAAAATGTATTTTCATACGTACTATTGTGCCGATAAAAAACTGGGACAAGAGATTTACAAAAACAATGTAAGAAATACATATCCCCTAGACTATAAAAGGTGTCTAGAGCTAATAAGGAAAAACATTCAAAATTTAAAAAGTAACCTAGGTTACATAATGGAATGTTTTGTATTTTTCGATACGGGGTGGTTAAATTTGAGAGACATCATATAATATGGATAAAGTAAATTTTAGATTTTTTTAAAGTCAAATATTTTATAAATTATTATATTTACCATTGCCACAAAATAATAAATAAAGCTAATACAGGTAATAAAATACATTTAATAAAAAGAAAAAAATTGCGAACACAAAGTTTGTCAAAACAACACAAAATTAATATTTGGTCATAGAACCATTTCTGTTTATTACTTTTTGGAGCCTTTGTGGCATACTTAAAACTAAGTTTCTAAATAATTCGACAGTTATTTCATCCCAAGCTTGATTTATCCTATGACGTAATTCATCCCTGTTTCTAGGTTGAAAATCATGTTAATACATAGATTTGACCATGGCACCCCAAATGTTTTCTATCGGGTTCAAATCGGGACTCTTCGAAGCCCAGGGAAGAACTGCTATGTTATTTTCTTGAAGAAAATTTTGTACAATGCACGCTGTGTGTATTGGAGCATTATCATGCTGAAATGTGTAATTTTGACCGTATACAGCGTTTACCGATGGTATCATCACTTCGTTTAGTATATTAACGTATACTGCTTAGTCTTCCTTCGACGATTTGGCAAAGTCCTGGTCCTCTAGCGCTAATCCAGCCCCAAACATTTATGGAGAAACGCCCACTTTGGTTGGTTTTGTGGGTGTATCTCTCATCATACCGCATGCCGGAAGGCCTATACACCCGAATTCTCCCATTATTGCATGACTGAAAAGTTTTCTCGTCAGAAAATATAACTATTTCCCATAAATGTATTTGATTAATATATTCATGTGCAAATTCTAACCTGCCCTGTTTATTTATTTCCGTTAAAAAATTTTTATTGGCAGCACAACGGCTTCGTATATCGGAATTTCGAACCCTGTCTCTAGCGGTATTTGCAGAACCTGGAAAATTCGTCTCTTCTTTTGCCTTGATTGCAGTTTCGAAGGTATGATCCCTTAGATAATTAACCAGTCTTCTATCATGATCATCAGTAGAAATTTTAGGGGGACCAGAACCTGCATTCCTAATAATAGTCCCATGTCTTGCTATTTTTTGTTTTGCCAATAGCACGGTATTCTTGCTTACTCCCAGTTCATCTGCAATATCCCTAATAGCAACACTATCTCGCAACCGACTATAAATAATTGCCTTTTGCTGGGGGGTTAATTGTAGCATATTTACAAATAATATATGATTGTATGTTTGACGAGTCAATCATAAAGTGACAATCTTTATTGACATGCAAATTTTCATGACATTTTACTGGTACCAGGCTTGATGTAAAATTATTCTTAATAGTCTAGGAGAAAATAGAAAAATTTCCTGTCCCAGTTTTTTATCGGCGCGATGGTACATACTTTGTATGTACCAAAATTTAGAAAAAAAAAATACAAAGCGATTTTAGAGATATTGGGATATTTTTTTTAAATTTAAACATCCTGTATCTCAAAAATAAAGCGGTTGCAGACCTATTCTATAAGTAAACAGTCTCAATATCGTCCAAGTATTATCGCCCTTTCGGATTAGAATTTAATTATGAAACACCCTGTATAGAAAATATCGTAATATTTAAAAAAAAAATCATAAATTTTAATAGAAACTATTACGAAGATTATAAACTATTATAATAATTTATATTACCAAAAATATTACCCGTCACTAAATGAAATAATAATTTTATTGCAAACGGTATTGTATTGGATTACGGTTCTATTCTACTAGAAATTATATTTATATTACATTTTTTATACGTTGTATTATAAATTTTCCTCCGTGGGCTAAATATTAAAATATAAATGGATTTCAGCATCAACAACATTTATTATAATTAGTCAAAGTTTATCTATTTATAAACATAACCAACTTTCTGCTTATCCTATGTCAAACCGACATATGGGTTTCAAGATAATTGTAAATTTACAGATCAATAATTAACAAAAACAAAAGAAACAAATTCAAGCCTTTTCAAAATTTTAAGTATTTCCCTACATATCTAAAACAAGTTGTTCGTTTACCCGGAAATGGTATGTATAGGATGCATAATTCATTTTATCTTCCCCCGACGACAAAGTTGAAAACGGCCGGAAAATTTCCCATATGTAAGCTTAAGCCGGGAAAACGATCTTTAAGGAATTTAAAAGCTCCATAAGACGGTAGTCTAAAGGTGCGAATTGGCGAACTCTTTTTTGACTGTTTTGCTTTTCTTATTGGTAATAAAAAGACATATTCGAAGCAGGAAAAGAGCTTCGAATAATTTTTATTTTGTCTGGCCTTTTTTTTATTAAAAAAGGCCATGTTCAGAAATAATCAGAAATAAAAAAGGAGATCTAAAAAAATTCAATTTATAATTCAAATTTAAAAATACTTTCTTTCGAATTCCGAACCACGATACACGATTTTAAATATAACTTTCTTTATATTTTTAAAGTTTTAAATACAGGTTGTCCCACCGGGAACCGAATCGATTTATATATAGAAAACTATACATAGAAAAATTTTGAAACTTTGACAGTATGCTGATGCTAATGGGAGCGACCGGACTAAAATATTTTCATAATGGTGGCACTTCCAGTTATACCGGAAGTAAGTGTCAACTTGCTTATTTTAAATAGGACATCCTATATATTATTACATTTTTGCATTCTACGCAAGATTCTAGGCAGATTTTGTATACTATATCCTATACCTATGTCTAAACGTTTTTGACATATTTGAATTTTTATGTCAAAAATGACTTTTGCAAGCCTTAGAATAATTATCAATTTTTTCTATAAAGAAGCCTTATTTATTTAATTTAAGTGGGATTCCTTGTTATAAAGGACCTGCTTTATTAGATTTTTTATAATATTTTGATAACTATTAATACAGGGTGTTTAAAAAATAAGATTAAAAATGAAAATGAAAAAACTGTCAAAAGTCCAGATTTTCAAATGGAAACACCCAAATTTCATAATTATTTCTTATTTAGCATTAAAAATAAGGGTAAGTTTGTATAAGATTGTATATCCCAAAAATTCTTAGTTTTCGAAGTATTGCCAATTTAATATTTTTATATGGGGATTTTGCTGCAGATTTTAGGTTCAGTTACTCTTAGTTGGCTATGACGGCGTTGAAAAACAATCAAATGCCAAAAAATCTATAAAGCTGTCACTTACCATTTAAACATTATTAATAAGCACATTGTGATGGCTTCTGTTTTTGCTGATATCGAATGGCAAATGTGACATGATATAACTAAGGGAGTAAGGTCTGGATATCTGGAAGGTAACTTACTTTTGCCTCTGCCTCATTAACTAATTTGAAAGTTTTTGGTTCAAAAATTGATACATTTGTAAATCAAAATAAGCGTCCAGAAACTTATGCAAGTTTAAAAACAGTTTTTTTCAAAGTTATTGTCATAGTGCTTTTGAAATGCCTACGGTACCTAAGTAGTAAATAAATTGATTAATTTGCAAATTATTTTTTAATTGGAAATAATAATTTTAAAAAATGTAATAACAACACTGTCCGCCACTGTTTTTCGGAGCTTATTCGCCACTTTCTAAATTACGAGAGGTTCAGCCACTTTCGGAGCAATCTGGCTGAAAGCTGTCTAAATCAAACGGAATGCCGGGGATTCCGCAGCCGCTGCCACCTTAACATTACTTATAAGTCAGATAAAAAGAACATTTCATTTAGATAACTATTCCAGAGATATCTTAACTGATGGTTAGGTTTAAGGGGATGTCTTAAGTAAGTTGCTTTAACTTTAATTAGAGAAGACGTTCTGAAAGGATATAAAGGGAAATAATTCTAGAATATGAGATGAATGATATTTTCTTGTGAATTTAGCGATCGTTGATTAAATTACTAATTTTTCCTAATTTAAAATGACATTGATATTTTTTATTTTAATCAGCGTTAAAGAGAAAATGATCTTTTTCTATCTAAAAATTTTATTTATGCAGATTTTTCTGAAATTGATGATAATTTTTAATATACTTGTTATAATGTGTGGACTAACAATTTAAGTTCTGGTTTTATTTATAAAAAAATATTGATATAGGTCGTCTCAAAATAGAGATATGGCAACATCGTTAATTTTTTTAAATGGCAACCCTACTTCCAAAAAACTATTGAACTTTATATTCCTTGTTATTTATGAGATATTTAACAAACATTCTTATATTCAATTAAATTTTTTAAAAAAATCATTTTCCTACGAAGTAATTAGAAATATTTAAAACGAGTTTAGGTCATCCTAGACATATTGAACTAGAATGAACAACGCTTTTTAAAAATTTGATCGCTTCTATGTTAAAAACGATTTGAGTTGATAAAGACAAATTATACAGGGTTTCCCGAAATTAGGTGACAATATTTTAAGGGGATAAAGTACATCCAAAAATAGGACTAAAATCCTGTATTAATATACCTTGAAAAACGCTTCGTTATGGGGCTAGAGCCCCCCCGAATGGAAGCTATGATAAGCGGTTATTTCAAAATATCTCAGAAACTAATTGAAGTATCAAAACAAAATGTGATACATGTTTTACCCATGACAAGACGCAATAAACGGTTCGTTTAGCTTAGGTGTATTTCTTCCAGTGGCGTCTCACTGGGTAGGTTGTGAAGAGAATATTGCCCTAACTTTTTTATTTGTAGGAATTTTTAACGCCGGGTGCAATTTTTAAAAGCACTAAAGTCTTCTATTGAAAAAAGGTACACCTGCTTCATTTCACTAGGATTTACCATTTTTCAGTAAAATCGATTTTAAAATTCTCGGTTTTGTACAAGCCGTTAAAAAGGCTAAGGTGTTTTATGCATATCTCAGCAAACACTTGATATTAAAACATAAAATTTATTAAAAGTTCAACTAGCGACAAGGCATATTTATTAAAGAATGTAACATTAAAATATTTTTCCAGTGGCGTCGCACGGGGTGGAGCTTAAAGTAAATATTACAATTTTTTTTTAATTTGAGGGGCTTTCCTTTCATAATATTTTCAAATTCTCTGTGCCTCACAAAACATAACACGCAGGTCTAGATTTTGCTTCCAACAAAATGGAAATCATTTCGAACATTTGCTTAAGAATTAGTTTTCCGTGTGGTTTTACAATTAAATTTGATTTGCAATTGTTTTATTTTAAGTCTCTTATAAAAATAAATATTTAAAAAACAAGGTCTAAAAATCTGTTGAAAACCTTATATTCTGTCAAATTACAATAATGGAAGGTTTTATTAACAAAAAGTTTAAAAATTTTAAAAAATTACATTAAAAGTATAAAAGCTCCTCAAATTAAAAAAAAAATAGTAATATTTACTTTAAGCTCCACCCCGTACAACGCCACTGGAAGAATATTTTAATGTCACATCCTTAAATAAATATGCCTTGTCGCTAGTAGAATTTCTAATAAATTTCATGTTTCAATATTAAGTGCTTGCTGAGATATGCAAAAAAAACACCTTAGCCTTTTCAACGGCTTGTAAAAAACCGAAAATTTTAAAATCGATTTTACTGAAAAATGGTGAATCGTACCGAAATGAAGCAAAAGTACCTTTTTTTAATAGAAGACTTCAATGCTTTTAAAAATTGCACCTGGCGTTAAAAAATCCTATAAATAAAAACGTTGGGCAATATTCTCTTCACTACCTACCCAGTGGGACGCCACTGGAAGAAATATCCTTAAGCTAAACAAACCATTTATTGCGTCTTGTCATGGGTAAAACATGTATCAAATTTTGTTTTGATACCTCAATGAGTTTCTGAGATGATTTGAAAAAACCGCTTATCATAGCTTCCATTCGGGGGGCTCTAGCCCCATAACGAAGCGTTCTTCAAGGTATATTAATAGAGAGGGTTTTAGTTCTATTTTTGGATGTACTTTAACCCCTTAAAATATTGTCACCTAATTTTGGGACACCCTGTATATTGAGAAGAATTGCCTTTCATAAGAATAAAAAATACAGGGTATTCCATTAAAAAACACACTCAACGGGTTATTAGATTCTACAGTCAAGCATAAAAAATAAGATGGTTATATTGGTTTTAATAAAAATACAGGGAAACTCTGTACATAAAATTCCGAGCATAATTCTTAATAACGGGTTTTTTTATTTTTCTGCATAAGAGTTCTTTGCTCTTGAACAATAATCATAATTTTTGACTTACCTTCTAGGCTGTCTGACTTGAAGCCATTTTAAGTGAACCTGATATACTTAGCAGATGCGCCAACTTTTGGCAATGTTTAAATTTCGGTTGTACTTCTAATAAAAAAATGTATCATTTGTTGCACACTTAATCGACCACAACGCGGCATATTTATTGTAGTTTCTTCGGTTTATCTGCAATATCAAGAGCCTTAAAATGCTTATAAAACTAATTAAGACTTTCCCAGGTGGATAAAGAGCGAAAACTAACTGTGAATTTCCCAAGTATTATTAAAGTCCCCGAAGATGGGCAAAAGTTAAATACGACACGGAATTAGCGCGAGTTTGGCGAGTTGGCAAACAGAATCCCTTAGAAATTCCTTGGGCGAATTGAAGTAGTCCAATGAAACGAGGAAAAGCGTAAAACAATAGTCTGGAAGTTGAATTAGCTACGTTCGGTCGGGGAATATTGAGCGATAACCCGAGCAAAGAATGAGAAAGAAAGAAGGAAACAAGGGTTAGTGTCGATGTGTCATGAATAACAAATGAAAAAGTTGGGTAATGCATTAAAATAAATTGAAGATGGGGTTAAAATGCATTTTTACGATGATCTGGTTTAATTATTACTTACTTATTTACCATAAAGTAAACTATTTCAATATGAATGGGGACCTACAATTTAGGGATATCTATTTTACATATATTTATGTTCTCGTATAATTATAATATCACGAGAGAGAAAATTTTGCCGATAAAATTTTCGACTATGGTCTATTTCTTTTCGATTGCGAACGATGACAGAAAAAAAAATTGAACAAAAATTCACCTAATTGGTTAAATCATGGACCAATTTACACTACATAAATGCATAGCCAACTTATTAAAGGTCTTTTTTTTAAATCACAGAAGAAGAATAAGAAATTTCCGTTCGATTGATTTCTAGCGAATATATATATGCTAATTATAAACCTTTTAGCAATTAAAAATAACTTTTAGCTCTAGTTATATTACGAAACAAACAATCTATTAACTTTCTGTACATAAAATCGGTTAATTTCACGTTTTTCTGCAACATAAAATAGTAAACCTATGCCTACTTTGTGTTGAAGCAAAAAGGATGCCCGATTTATCGACAAAATATAGAAGGCCATGCCAAACGCCAAACATTGTGACATAACCTAGAAATTCATCTTCTTAAAGGCCGCTTTACAGTTTGCAATTTTTCTTTCACGCAAGTTGTCTTGCAGCAATTAATATTGCGGCAATAAAAATTTCACTTCGTTTTACAGCGTGCAATGACTTGCCAAGATCGTAGGTGATGTACCACTTGCCAACCATTAAAATAAAAATACATTTGGTTAGGACTTACCGGCGCTTTTTGTGCATTCATTTTAACAAAACATCATTACAGGACATGAAAGCAAACCAACAAAAACAAAACGTACCCGCTATAGGTTAGAAAAAACATAAATAAATGTCAGGGATTTTTTTATTTAGTTTGATATCTCATAAATCACCAGAAAATCCTCAGAATTGCGCTTGCAATGGCAATAAAAATACGGTCCGAGTTATATTTCTTGCAAGCAATACAAATTGCGCCAGCTGATCATTAGCCTCGTTCTGCGCATACTCCCGGGCAATCTTTTCTTGCGTGAAAGAAAAATTGCAAACTGTAAAGCGGCCTTAGCAAATGTTAATTTAAAATTCTAACCGCTATAAACAGTAAACAACAAAATGTCAATTATGACGTAAATCCCTAACCTTACTTTTTCAACTTGTCAAAAATGAAAATTCTTGCATTTTTTTATTGTAAAACGGGTTTCTGTCATCGTTCGCAATCGAAAAGAAATAGACCATAGTATAAAAATTTGTTGCTTGGCAATTTTGCGATTGAAATTTTTGTCAAAAATTTCATGAGCGAAATTACCAAACAGCGACAAAATTGAATAAAACCAAGATGATCAATATGATTTTCGACAAGACTATTTCACGAGAAAACAATAAAAACACACTGTTTATTTAGCAAACTAGAAAATTTATTTATTTATTACTAATATTAAACACACAGTTATTATAAGTAATAGTTTGTCCACTCTTTTCTATCAAAGCATGGTTTTGGGTATGATTGACTTGCATTTGAGAATTCGAAGGTCCAGAACATGCTTCATTTGTTGTCCTGAGATTTTCGATTAGCTTTAAATGATGACTAGGATCTAGCGGCAGATATGGCTTCAGGAAATATGCTTTTGAGTAGCCTGTTAACTTAATCAACTCTTGTTCCCCAATACCTTGTTTAAATAGGGCAGACACAGCGGAAGATTGAGGAGAATGATTAATTATTTTATGCTTCTTCGTACCAATTCCAATTTTTATACATATATTACTAAGTAGAAAACACCCATATCAGCAATAAATATAGCGCATGTAAAATTTGTAATTTTATTATTTACCTTTATTCAACCATTTGGGAAATAAGCTAACTTTTTCCAATTTTCTCAAAATGTCTAATTTGTTAACACAAATTTCACCTTTTTTTGGATGCAACTATACCCAAGTAACTAAAAGATATTTTTAGTTGGCATGCAAAAAAAATCTGAATTACTTATTTCTTACAACATTTTAATTTATAGCTTTATACAATGAACATACCAGTGACGTGCATACAATATAGGCAAAAAAGCATTGTCTACCCTGGGAACAATAAAACAAATAGTGTATTTTAGTTTTTATCCGTGTAATCCAACTTTGGCAATTTATCTCTACATTAATATAATAAATAATAATATAAGACCAAAAAATTAATCCTATATCATTTCTACGAACGCATTCTTTGCTTAGTACGTATATCGTGAACTAAAACCCTGTATAAGCAATCCGTAAGAAACTTTTTAAAGCAACGATCTTCCTATACAATGGCCTCTTATGTAAAAGCAAAAGCAGTGCTTTTGTACGGATAGAAGCAAGCGAGAGAGCCGGTAGGCAGTATGATAGAAAGAGATGTAACAAATGAACCCGTCGCATCAACGTTCGACCTTCGCCAAGAAAGCACGCGTTTGATAAATGCATTGTTACCAATACGGCCAATCTTCAATTTTTACCGTAGTTTGGGAAATATTTCGCTTTCTTATCATAAAATATGAAACAGGCATTTATAAGTTTTATTATTAATTAGTTTAGTTTTAGGATATTTTTAAAGGGATAACGGATAATGTATCGTAAAATAGGAAGCACTTTTGTGACAATTAAAATAATATTTAATAATCAGTAAGCTTATCATCATATTTCACATAATAATTGACTTCGTTTTTGGCAACATTGGTTCATGGTTCAATTAGGTGGATGATAGATTTTTAATTTATAGTTAGTGTTTTCGGCCTTTTGCTAGACTTCGCGCCGTCGGGATTCGGGAAAAAAATAAATATGGTGGCGTTAAATGTTACTTTTCCAGCTAGCAGCGCGTCTGCAGAACAATCCTCATCTGGATTAAAAAGAATTCATGCCCTTTTACGAAACACACAGGGAGAGACACGCTTTATTAACAATAATCTCTCTGCAGAGCGACCTTTTGCAAGATTTAAAACGCAAAACCAATTTTTATGACGATGTTTTAAAAGAATTTTCACGTAAAGACCGCCGTGTTGAACTAATTTACAAATATTCATTCATTTTATTCTTCTTCTGCCACAGTGTTTTTTCTACAAACTCAAAAACAAAACATTTTGTGACAAATTTTGAAATTGAAATGCGTAACTGCTGCGGAAGGTAAGTTTTTGTCTTAAATCTAATTTTTGCCTACCCTGGTTAAAACAGCATTGCACGCCACTGGAACATACTAAATACAGATAACAATATATTGTTGGTTCAATAAAAGAAATTAAATAGAAAATTTTCATTATTCAATTTAAAGTTTAGACGCTCATTTTGTGCTTCTTAGTCTGCCATTTGAAAGCAGCCTGAGGCTTTTTAGATAGATAGATATCCTTTATTTGACAACGTTACATATATGAAATACGTTTGTTGCAGGTCAAAAAATAAATAGTATAAGTATCACAAAAAAAATAAGATAGAAACAACAGATAAAATATACAAACAATGTGGTATTTAAATGATTAATATAAAAAAAACACTATTATTTATAGTTTTCATCTAAATAAAAGATCTTATATTGTCAGGGATGGTGCCTCCATATATTCATTTACAGAATAAAAGGAACTTTGCAATACATATTTTTTTATTGTGCGTTTAAATTGACGATGGTTTAGAAGTTTAACGGTATTGCAAAGTTTATTACAAAAGTATATATTATTATTAATATATTACGTTCTGTACTTGCTAGTCGATGCCTAGGAATCAATAAAGTTTGGTGTGAACTTATATTGTATGTATGATTGTGCGATAGCTTAATATGTTTATCTGGGTGGCTATGAATATCAAGAAGAGTTTGGTATATATAAATGCAGGGTAAGGGCATAATTTTAAATTTTTTAAAGATGGGTCTGCACGAACTAAGCGGACCTACTCCCTCGACTGTTCTGACAGCGCATTTTTGTAATTTGAAAGCTCGATCAGACTGTGATGAATTTCCCCACAGGACATAGGACAATAAAGAATGTATGTTTTCAAAATAAACCAATATCAAAATATTTTTATCAAAAGATTTGCTTAAGCAAATATATTTGATTGCTGAGTCTCAAACAGAGATTATCGATATGGGGGAACCATTTTAAACCGTCATCCAAGAGAAAACCCAGTAACTTTATATGGGTGTCCTTGATAGTGGAGTTATTAAGGCTGAAAGTGATTTTTTGAGTTTTATTGTTGTTTAATTTGAGGTTATTACTTTTAAACCAACTTTTTGCATTGGAAATAGTGATTTCAGTATTCTCTTCAAGATCATTCGGGCAAGAAGCAGAAGTTAAAAGCGTTACATCGTCGGCATAAATTACACACCGCTTTGGGGAAACACTAGAACAGAAATCATTGATGTAGATAATGAATAGCAGCGGTCCCAGTATTGAACCTTGGAGGACGCCGGTCTTCACCTCTTGCAGGGAAGATATCTTGCCATTTAGTGCAACAGCCTGCATTCGGTTGGATAAATAAGACTGTAGCAGATGATAAGGTGAACCATTTACACCATAATAGTTAAGCTTATCAAGGAGAATTGGATGAGAGACACAATCGAAGGCCTTCGACAGATCACACAATGCCGCTGAGAAGTTCACAGACAAAAAAAAAGTCTTGCGAGGTTGATGGGCCGGCAACAATTTTCGGTACCCTACCATGTGAATCCGTTAGATCATCATCAGAATCGAGGCTATATTCCTAAGGTGGACAAAGGCAACTCGCCACTATGAGGTACCGGGCGTATGGCGGATTGTAAATTTGGATACTGTGTCGCAGACCTTTTTTCATCGGAAAATCATTTTTTGATGGGGGTTGTAAAAACAAAAGTAACAGTCAGCAACGTGGTCTTTTGGTTCTCTCTTGATTATAGGAACAGAAACATATTACGCTTTTTCCACTTAGCTTGCCGCGAATATTGGACACACATTTGTTGCAGCAGATAGGGGGAGTCCAATTTTTATCCTGGTCTCCTACTGTGTGTGCAATCAACATACGAGTGGTATGCCTTTTTTTATTAAAGGGCTAAGAGTACGTTCATGTTTAACGAAAAGTCACTTCACCACATATTAAACAAAAATGATCCGGCTTATTTACACAAAATCGCGACATATTGCTCAATACTCTCTAATTTCTCAAATACCAACAGCTCTGCTATACTAAATCTAGGTATTTCTTAGTTATTAATTGCATTTTCAAATATATTAAGGACAGGTTGGTAATAATCATAATTACCATGGATCTATAAAACCGGAACCAACTGAGACTTTTGTAAGACAGATTGTTTATTATGATTAGCATAATAGAAAAAGTAAGATTTTGCTATTTTGGTTTCCGAAACATTTTTGCTGTTCCCCAGTATGAGTATAGCCGACCTAAAGAATAATTTATCAATTTCCCATATGAAGCATACTTTACCGGCAACAGATGACCGTATATTAACGATTCGTTTAGTTTTTGTGTTCTTATAACAATAAGGACAAGATGAAAAGTGGCAAATTAAAAGCTCCAAATTTCCGGGTGAACTAAACTTTACACTACATAAATTATTGTAAA
Organism: Polydrusus cervinus; assembly: GCA_935413205.1. Classification (NCBI taxonomy): domain Eukaryota; kingdom Metazoa; phylum Arthropoda; class Insecta; order Coleoptera; family Curculionidae; genus Polydrusus; species Polydrusus cervinus. The sequence goes on from OW284514.1 coordinate 55,871,397, forward strand.
TGTGGGGTTAATGTTTCCACCGAATTTCGTTATAATAACATAGAAACTAAGTTTCAAAATGACTTCAAAACATTAACCCTAAACTTTTGTTAGTTTGTTTGTTTGTACACTATTCCTACATTGAAGGGTCAAACTACACAACATACCCCAGTCCGATTATAGTATGCATAATTATTACATTATTAAGGTTTATTATTGTTTCTGTTATTATTATGCTCATATTACTTGCCCGAAATTTAAAGTTAATCGGCTTTTAAAAATGCGGCGTTACATAAATAAGCATTCCACATTAATATCACTGCGCGTTCGACCGAGGCGGTCCGAGTTCGATCCACAGAGTAAGCATACGTACAATAAAAAAAAAGTATGTCCGAAATTTAGTAGGTTTAAGAATGCAGGGAAGAGTGTAAAATGTATTATCTCACAACCCATCCCATTCATGTTGATGACCAAACCGGATGTGATCGGACATCTCGTGAGGTGCGGAAGTAGGTACACACTCCCCAATCGGTAGATCATGTAATGGCAAGAAACCAAGGGTTGATAGCCTTTGGGGGTGTCGCATGACTGAGGATCGTGATTCGGAACCCACGTTAAGCTGGATGTCCCCTCGAGAATAGCCCTGGCGGCGAACGAAGAGGAAAAAAAATCGAAAACAAAAAACATTACTATCGATATTTTTTATGAATATCCTCGTCAATATCGAATAACGATATTAAAAAATAAAATCATATCTATATTTATTTACATGTCGACAATAGATATTAAATATTGTCCAGCCCTATTTTCTATACCGGATGACACAAGAAAGTGTTACCACACCATTTTTTTTGTAATTCCAGAAGTAAAGATTTAAAAGGTTCAAGAAGTGATTAAATTGTTGGATTAAAATTCTGTCCAAACCACAAACTTTTATTTCTACAATTAAATGAATTAAAACTTTAGGCAGGTAATAAGTGTATAAATCTCTCTCTTCATGCCATTTTTCGGTTAATTCAAACCTTCAAACCCACTTCCGGTTTGACCGGAGATGAAGTTAACTTTGAAATAATGAATGGAAACTTGCCATTTTTATTTAACGCTCCAATTCAATAGAATATTCTCTTTTCAATGACATAGTATATCACACATTATCATATATTTTAAAAATGGCCTCCCAGATCAATTTTCCTTTGTTTCCTAATATGACCATAAGTTTGGTATAACAACTAACCGTGTATAAAAAGGTAATGATTATTTAATTGGTACCTAATACTAGAAATTAACAAGAAATATAATTAATGTAATTTCTAGCCCCAAAGGGTCATAAGAAGTTTTGTCAAGATCCAGTCTAGTATGCTGTGGAAAACAAAAGCATTATTTCTGCCCTTATTAGACTAAAATATGACATGATGTTTAATAACAATTAATTACAAACATTAAAAAGAGTGAACTGTGCATAATTTATACTATTACCTGATGCATAATAAGGGGTGCGCTAACATTTTAAAAAAGTTTAGAAATTAAAGAGAAAGAACGAAGAAATCTTTTTTGGATCTGAAACAGATCACGAGATAAAGAGTTATTTTAAGCACGCAATGTACAATATTTCTGACTTGATTTGCAGCTGCAACGTAAAAAATTACTTTTTTTGTTTTCCATGTACTTTGTTTTGTACCGATAATTCGTTATGAACTAGAACTGGGGTAACTGACATAATACATTTAAAAGAAAAAGTGATCAAACCTGCTTCTTCTAATATTCATATGAGTAATGCTAGTATCAACTAGAACATTTTTCCAAACAAAAGGATAGAATGACCGATTTCATATACAAACACTCAACTACGTAAAGGGAAGAGAATTATAATACATACACTCTTAAAAATGACTTGGTATTTGGTACTAATTTTTATTTGTTCTCGTGTTTACGTTACCAAAAATAACTATTTTTAGTTAGGAAAACAAAAAAGATTTTTTTCTTTGTTAAATTTACCTAAAAATGATGCCATCAGAACAAAGAAAATATCTTGTTTTCATATTAATTGGCAGAAATAAAATATTTTGTTTAGCTGAATTTTACTTTGTATATATCTTATTTAAATGTTACATCAAGGTTCCTACAAACTTGTATTTATCAATTAGGCTTGTTGTAATAACACATTATGAATTTGTAGTCCCTACCATTTTGTTAATTTTGATTAAGATACATTCTTAGTTACCAGAACTAACTTTTCTTTTCAACTAATATTATTCTTCATATTTATAACTAACGGCATCAACAGAGACTTGACGCCCTTGCCCGATGGGTGACATGTGACATCATTCTGGCCAGGACTGTCAGTAAGTTATGTTTATGTTAGGGTACTTTTGCGGTTCCGTGTCCATTTTTTCGTGTTTTTAAGGCAATAATTGGCCATTTTCATAGCCGTGTGGACAATGGATGTGACAATATTTGGTGTAATTTATTTGTGTTTATTGTCTTTCTTGTGTACGTTCTTATTGGCAGAAGGAAGTTAAATCATAAGTAAGTAAACATTTTATTTTTTATCATTGCAGTTGTACATTAGAAAGTTTAAATAAGATTTTTATAATGCATGGCAAGGTGACCCGATGAGAAATAACTTAAAAATATTTTTTTTGTTTTTGTTCTGTTCCATTTCTATAAAAGAATGTCATATTGATGACTTTTTAATCTGACCAGTCATTGTCTCCAACCTTTAAACATGCATTTTGCTTGTTAGGTTACTGCCATCAAAATTTGCTTCACCTGTAAAAAAACTCACGACCCGCGCCTCACATTTTCGTTAGTTCCTGATGAGGTTTAAAATTCAAGATTAAATAAATAATAATAGCATTTAATCTTAATAAGTTAAAGAACATTTTTCAAATATTTACAGAACATTACCAATTTAGCCTTATTAAATATTCCGAGGAGCAACGTCTATTAAATTACAACCCTCGATGATTTATCGTCTTTTAAATATTAAAATTTAATCTAACAGAAAAATGATGGTCAATTTCGATACCCGATATTTATTGGTGCATTCCTATTGGAGGCAACTCGGGCTGGAATGAAGTGGGTAATATCGATCGGTGCAATATTTGGATTCCATGCTTTATTGAACTTACACCGAGTTTATAAATATATATTTTAATAGAATATTGAATCGAAGTTTTAATTACTTAGTTTTTCTACTCCCATATGGATATTTGCTGTTTCCTTTACACTTAAGAGACGAGCAAAGGAGGCTATTGCACTTAACTGTACGGCAATATTTCATATTCTTACTGTCAGTTTTTTCCCATTTAAAGAAAAAAGTTCCACGAATTCACAAAATACGAAAAAAGTATTTTTTAGCACATTACAACTACAAGTGATCCTAAAGAATATCCTACTGATATAGCACTGTGTGTAAAAATTTCCCGTTTCCCTTTGGAAACGGCGCCGACCGATTTCTATGTGCTTTGTTTAAATTGTTTAAATTAGATTTTTCTGCGGCATCCTTATAAAGTACTGACCAATGTTTATATTTTTATTGTATTTACTGAGGCTCCGCCTTATTTTTCAAGACACTAAATTATATAATTTATAATAATTATTATTATTATTAGGTACCTACCTTAGGAAGGGGTAAAACTATAGCAGTTTTCCACTGCTGAGGAAGTACAACGTTAGTTTTACAAAAATTAAAAGTGTGTGTTACGAATAAGACGATTACGGGACAGCGCAAACGAATCATTTCGAGAGATAAACCGTCAGATCGTAATGCGTTAGACTTCAACTGACCGATTGCATTAAAGACGTCTATATCTTCTACTAATTGAAACGATAAACTATTTAGGTACACTTATACAGTTAGTAAGATAATAATCGTTTATTGTGATTTCATCTACCGGAGGTGCAATTTGAATTTTAATATTGTGTAAGTCTCAAATATACTTCTGTGTGGTAATTCTTGTTCCATTTTGCCCAAAACAACCATTATCAGATCTTATAAACAGTTAAAAAAATTTAGAATTACTTTAAAAACAACAAACATAAGCACATCACACTAACATTACTAGACTAACATTTCAGCTGTGTATTTTTCACGTGGGAGCTGTTTTGAATGTCCATGCAGTTTGGCCTTTTTAGCGAGATGCACCATTCATTTCATTTTATTTCAAAATATCTTCATTTATTCTCTATCTTGGTTTTTACATGTCATGTTACATGTCAGCGAGATGCACCAAATTTTTTCCATCATTAATTGTTCAATGTGCTTTTTTTATCTCGCAGTCACAGATTCACATGTATTTTTCCAATATATTTTTAATACATTTTCTGGATTAACTGGAAGGCACTTTAATATTTAAATTAGACATAACACATCCGATTCGTTTATTTTCTAGTTTTTCGTCAATGTTCAAAATCCATTTTTCGATTATCAAAACCGAAACAAAACAGGAAACTCAATAATTTATTCACAAAACAAAAGACACCCGAAAATGCTATAAACCACGGTTAGACTAAAAATTTTGCAGCTCTGTACAAACACGCTCTAAAAACTATAGGAGATATCTCGGCCTAGAATTCTCATTTACCATTGGTCGGCTCAAGGTCAACAACTAGTTTTGTAACGTATACCGCCAGTTTTACAACGAACCTCAAACGTTGCGTGTAGTATCGAATTAGATGGATGAGTGCGGATAAGTCAAGCCACATGGATAAACTTATACTTAAATAAAATGAAAAAATAAAAAATTGTGATTTTGCAAATATAGAACGAGACAAGAAAAATAGAAACATATAAATATTTTTTGTTATTAGAAAAGGTGCTGCGGCTTTTATATACTAGCCACCACTGTACGCAACAAAGATCAGTTACCTATAATACTCATACTGGGAATCCCGCTGCAGGCGTCGGTAGGTCCAAACAGTGTGGCAGATTATAACAACATTATACCTACTTGTATTTATGTTTAAGCTGTCGACATTTTACTAAAATAAGTTTTAGTCAGCATTCGGTTAACGTATGCCAACGTGCATGTTGAACATAAACTTTGTGCATAACTGAACAAAACTTTATTACACGTAAACCTAATTTTAAAATACATGGTATACCGATAGTAGAAAACCATAACATTCTTGACTAAATTAGGATTATTTTATTGTGAAGCACATAATATGCTTTTTATTAGCCAGTTTTTGCCAACCAATAATATTTCGCTTATCGAATATTCAAACGCTAATATCTCGGCATTTACTAACTCCCAAAACCTGACTGGCGGTTGGGTATAGAAAGAATATTTGCGCTTAATACCAAACAGGTTTTCACCAAATTTTTTATGTAGTTTTAGAGAAATTCATGTTTGAAATATCGTTTAGCAAGACTTTGGAGGTTGGTAAATACAGGCTATTGTAAAATTTACAACAGCCTGTATTTAGCCGAAATATAAACATAATTAATAGAGAGAAAGGAATATTATTAAAGTTTGTGTTGGTCTTTAAAAATTTTCCGCAAGGGGGCGACCAAGACGGGCACTGGCCACCCTCAAACTAATTCACTATTTTTCTGTGTGGCTGGCATTTTAAGAAAAGTTAGTGTTTCAAGGAGTAGGAACTGCTCACAACATATAAAATGAACACTTTTCCCCTACTCTGTCACATCATTTTTTCAAGTTAGAACATATGATTTACTTCATGATAACGCCCCCTTGTGGGCGCTAACGGCTTTTAGGGGGGCTTTAAAGAGAATTGGGGGTATTAAGGCAGTCTATGGGGGGCGAGTGCAGATTAAAAAAAGCAAGAAATTATATATTCCTGATAAGTATTTCGGCAGTTCTATGGTTTCCATGCCGCTGCGATTTTTCTCGGTGTGATAAGATTAAGAATAAAACTTTTCTTCATCATTTATTTTCGTCTTATATCGGCGAGTTCTATAAGAATCGGTCGTCAAATCGCGATGCCACGGAAATTGTAGAATTTTTAAACTAAAATCCAATAAAAACAAATAAAAAAAATTTCCTTCATTTCGTCATATCCATCCCTATATAGACGCCTTTTGCCATATCATGGCTCATCAGTAGAGCTAGGATTCGACGAAGGAAAGGAATAAATCAAAACTCCTTAAGCAGTATTTGGTGGGATACACCAGTAAGATGTTGCACGAAGCGACATCTGTATCGTTGTTAAATACACAAGATGTAAGAAGTGTTTTAGAATATTGCTCAATTGTATGGAGTCCATACTATAAGAACCATAAATATGCCATAGAAAAGATTCAAAATAAATTTTTAAGATATATCTATTATAAAGAAAATGGAGTATATCAGATGCATATACCCAAAATGAATGTTATGAATGCGTACAATCTCAAGAGCTTAGAGAATCGAAGGAAAATAGATTCTGTTCTTTTTTTGCACAAGCTAGTAAATAACTTAGTTGATGACACTAGCCTATTATCTTGTTTAAATTTTTATGTACCGTCTTACAGAACAAGAAATCCTCTGACATTGTATATTGATAACGCCCGTACAAATTACTATAGGAATTCACACATTAGGCAAATATGCAATATATACAATCAAATACAAAACCAATGTGATTTGTTTAATATTAGTAAAGTTAGGCTTAGGAAAATGTTAAATGAAGTATTTTAGTTTTTTTTCTACTCTCTGCCAACTATCCTACTCTGTAATTGGATTTACTGTAGAGTTTGTAAGCAAATAAATAAAATCAAATAGCAACCTAATTATTTTTGTTCCTTATTCCCACCCTGTTCTTATTTGATTTATTACTAGACACCGGATCTGAATATTACATTCCAGGGACGGAATCTATATTCGTCTGATTATTGACCATTTATATTAAAGTTATATTATAATTTGTTTAGTCCTACAATCTATAAAAACAATTATTTTATCCATAATCAAAGTGCATAGTAATAAAAATATATAAAGTTTAAATAATTTTTTTAAATTAATGTAGGTATTACATGTGAAATACCTCAAATAAATTTACTTACTTGAAAATAATAATAGAAAAACATTCTAAATTAATTTATCAACACATGTAGGCATAAAAACCCCGTGGAACTTTATTTTTGGGAGTCAGAATCAGTGCATAGTAGTGACTTTCGATATGGTTACTGTTAAGTTTTGCATGCTAACGGATTCTTGTTACATGTATCTGATACTTTATTTTATGCACTAGAGGAACAGGAAGTTCAAGGAAGCTGCTACCATAAACCAGAACCCAGATTGTAAGCCCTCATCAGCTATACCAAATATCTAGAAACCTTTGTTAAGTAGACGTAAACTTAAAATACCGCGCACGAACTGAACGCATGACTGCACCCCTTTTAATTATGCTCCAGTGCATCTAGCTAGTATAAATAAAGCTGTAATTACTGTAGTTATTTATTATTATTATTCACCTGAAGACGACTGTAGATAGTTACCAGTTGAATGTGATGTAAAACAAATAAAGACCAAGCAAATCCAAAACTCTCATCATTCACTAAATATTATTATTGCATTGTAGTGGCGTTTCAATTTTTTATAGGACGCAAAGTTCTTTTCCAACGGTATCTCGGGCGCCATCCCTTAAATCAATGTGGTAAGGGGCCACGTTCACCTGGAGCTTTTCAACAGTGGGGAAAGGGAAAATAAACCAAGCGATCAACTACACAATGTGCGATTACCTATTGCTCCCTTTGAGCGCCCGGAAAATGACAGTAATCGGGATGGAATAAAATAAATAAATGATTAAATAACAATGAATAAATAACATCGAACTTTGTATCATGGCAAATAAGAAAGTTAAGTACGGATACGTATACAACCCGGTAAAAATTATGTTACTTCGTACAGCATTTATGTTTTAATAGTAGTTTGTACAACAAGAGTGGATATGATGTCCATATCGCACGAGGAAGTAAATTGAGCACGACGCCGTAGGCGGAGTGCTCAAAGTGCTCAAACTTCCGAGGGCAATATGGACAATCCACTCGAGTTGAACAGTATATTTTTTCTACGACTTTATGCTAAAAAATGTAAAAAAAAGCTTGTAGGTTGCCGGGCTCGAACTCACGACCATTGGTTCCATAGTCCAACGCTCTAACGTCTGGACTATGGAAACGTTTAGTTAATCATCGGAAAACCAACTGATAAATGATGCTACATGAAATTAATTTTCTATGGACATTCAGCAAGTTGCATTATTGATAAATTTATTATAAATGCGTCTAGATTTTATTATATTGAACAAATTAATAACAAATTGTACCATATGCATTTAAATTATATAATTTAATGTCTTGAAAAAGAAGGCGGAGCCTCAGTAAAAATAATATACTGTGATTGGTCAGTACTTTTATTAACAGCAATAGCTTCTCTGTAATTGACTACTGTGATTGGTCAGTTTCATTACCTATCTAGGATGGATATGAGATTTTCCCGTACAGTTAACTGGAATAGTCTACTTTACTCGCCACTTAAGTGTAAAGCAAATTTCCATGGGGGAGTAGAAAAAAAACATTTATTAAATTTAAAAATAAAAGAATCTCATATGTTGCTAAATTTTTGGTAGTTGCTATTTAATTAAGAAAATACGATTATTTGAGACAAGGACAAAATCAAAGACATTTTAAGAGTTTTAAAAACACTTGTATTAAAAACATCTTGGTAAAGTGTTGAAAAGTTCGCAAAGATATCAAATAACACGGAACTTTGCAACGGTTTCATTTTATTAATTAATCTGAATAAAAATGTTAATGATAAAAGTTTTAATTTATCAATTTCTCCTGCCCTCGGCGAAATTTCCTGGCAACTTAGGGCTTTTAAATCGGTTCATTTAAAACACGTGCGTCTACGAAATTGTAATATAACTTAAGGAAGATGGCTCGGTCAAATTACGACACTTTTAATATGAAAACCAAGGCATAAATGTATACCTTTGTGTGTAATAAACTTTAAAACATTGTTGCTGAACAAATCCTGTATTTTGTGAACGAAAAGCACATACGAGCAGCCAAATTTACTATTATTAGAAACTCATTAAAATAAGCTTTTAAGGTACTATACTACACTGAGAAAAATGAATTATAACCATTAAAAGAATTCTTATGGCCATTATAAGAATATTTAATACTATTTGGGACAGCAATACGAGCTAATACCAGTTATACACCAGGTATTGCTAGGACCAGTGCATAAGGATAAGTAAATTATGTTATACTGTTTATATGACACGTATGGTAACTATGAAGGTTTGTTCCATAGCGACTATAAAACGTACTTCTATGTGTATACACACGTTAGTTAAAAACGATTATACTGTTTATATTAGACGGATTATAACCATAAAGGTTTGTTCCATAGCGACTATAAAACGCTTTATAACCAATAAACACACAGTTGAAAAAGAGTGTAATCCAGTTTTATAACCGGTATAAAATTGTTTAGTTGCCAATATAAAACTTTTTTATACTGTTGGCCGATGCAAATTTTGCGCTTGCGCATTCCCAATATTAATTTTTGATAAATTTATCGATCACTTATCTCTTCACGCAAACTCCAATTGAATGTTTTAAGACCAAAAAATAATAAAGGTAAAGAAATGATACAATATTTATATTGGTATTGACAAATTTCATTTTTTGATTTTACCATGTAACTACTGCTATTTTTCGCTTTAAAACATGTGCAATCGTATATCAAGAATTTTAAATAAACAGATAAATGGACGATAAAACTACCAAAAACTAATACAATAAAACAAAAGCTCAAATACCAAATATATGTGATATTTAAAAAGATTACAAGAAAAAAATAGGTTAACATTTTAAAGGTATTTACTTAACTAAAAAAAACAAAGAAGGGTATTTACCCTCAATACTTTCTAATCAAGAAACAACGAAAAATCTAAGATCATAAACACAGCTCTTTCTGATAATTTAACACCACGACAAATAAAGCTTAAGAATAACCTCACAACACTGTTCACAAAAAACAACAAACATCTGAGACAACCCGCACAGCCGAACAAATGCAAATGGTATCGTAAAACACGCCACGATACGTCGAAGTCTCCCCCACTCTTGCAAATTAAAAATATGTTGCATAAGGGTAAATAAATGTTTAATATCAAATATTAATTTAATTAATACCCCCAAAAAAACGTTTTATCGTTGGTATAATTTTTATTTTGTATAAAACCATTTTTATTTCCAAAAAGAATATGTTATTAAAATACATTCTTACAATTTTATTCTGGGCTTACATTCATAATTATTTCGTTTTATTGTCCGTATAAATAAAGAGGTAGTAATTCTGTATGTTGTTCGTTAGTTAACTTTTTTGCTATAGTAATAGATTGTTTAATAGTGATTATTAAAAATGTTGCTACTGATATAAGACTATTCTTAACAATTCTGTTTAATTAATCGATTTTGCTCTGTGTAATGCATATTTTACTGAGTAAACAGAAATTATTATTTAAAATTAGGGTAAATTCATTGAAACTAAAATCTTAAGAGCATACAGTAGTCGATGAGTTATCACGAACAAATACTGCACCTGGGTCTGGCATTGGCAATAATGTGTCTTTTTTTATATACAAAAAAAAGTGAGAATTAAGTGACGCGGCATCAGTGGAGATTTTCAGAATAATATTAGGGTATTGTTTGTAATTTTAATGGACAATAAGAAATTAACATGAATAGCCGTAATATTTTTATTTTTATGTTCTGCATGGCAGATGATATAATTTAAACCTATTTAATTAAAACTTTAAAATACATTTTTTATAAAAAAAATAAGGTATCATCCACCAAACTAGAATGTCGTGTGACCCCCTTCGCGTTTCACGCTGGTATGGAATGTTCTTAAAGGGGGTGTGCGCCAAAAAAAAACAACTTTATTTTAAAAAATAAAGGAAAAAAACTAAGAATAATAGCTTAAACCGCACCCTTCTATCGCAAATAATAACGGATTTCTTAATGTTATTCAACGGGCAAGTTAGGCAGGACCGTATTTGATTCGTAGTGTAATAAATGAATGTAAGTACTTTATTTTTGAGTTTTTTGAAAAAGGTATTTGAAAATGTTGTTTTTTTAATGCCTTCTATACGCGGCTAAAAAATAAGTATCAACTTAGAAATCACCCTGTATATTGGTTTTTGATTTTCATCCAGTACAATAAACCAAATTACAACGTCTCAAGCACCACTAATCATTATGATGTACTATCTTGTCATGTTTATTTAGGGTATTATATTTTTATATTTTATGGGCTCCTGAAAAGTACTGTTATGCACACAACAAGAAAAGTTTCGTATACGCAATCAGATATTAATAAAAGCGGCTAACTCCTTTTCAAATCAATCTTTAAAATTCGAGTTCGATATACGAAGGAGGCAAAATACATAATCGGTTATGTTTATTATCAAATATAATATTTTATACGAATTTTTGAATGTATGCTATTTAACTCGACTCGAAGAAAATTCTATGATACTGTGTAAATGTTACTACAAATTCGTGTGCGTACATGAGGATCTCGAAAATGGTAAGAGATAAAAAGATGGTATATAATATAGTATAATAAAGTAGTATATTTTGGGGTTTAATAATTTGATGACAGAAAATTATAAAAATTCTCAATAACTCAATATCCGAAAAAAACTGTAATTTTCAAATTTGGTATTAAAATGTCTTGCCTTAATTTTTGACTAAGGAAGAGACAGTTTCATAGCTGTTTTTTTGTACCACAAGGTGGCGACTAGTTTTCAAAATCAACATTTTGTTTTTAGGTACCAGCGTCAAGTCAATATTTTTAAATACGGACCTGGAATATTAAGTGCATTTTTAGGGATTTCTAAGCTTTATGAGCTCCATTAGTTAGCAAATAAATACCGAAAATAGCAACGTAAAAAAACTAGCTAAATAAATAGTTACTATAATAATAGTAAGGAATTTCTTCTTCTGTACTTATTGTTTTCGGTTTGAAAAGCCGATGCGACTTCTGTTATTTCTTTTTTATGATAAAACACCTGCACTGTAGGAAAAATCCTTTAAGGCGCTCTGGGAGCGGTGCGTGTGCGAAGAAAGCGATTAACGTTGGTCTTGAAACGTTGAAGATTGTATTCATTGGGAAACACGACCTCAGGAAGATCATTCCACAAAGATGATGTTCTCCAGATGAAAGAATTCTTGAACAATGAAGTTTGAGGAGTACTAAGCTGAACAACATATAGATGAGCGGCAGTGGTTCGCCGTGTATTTCTGTTTTGCATTGCTCTAGGTGGAATCAAGTGGGCAATGTCAGTCGAACACCTGCCATGGAAATATCTGTAAAAGAGAGCCAAATCACCAACCTGTCTTCGATGCTCCAGGCTATCGAGGGTCTTGGTCAGCTCGGGATCGCCGATCAGACGAACGGCTCTCCTTTGAATGGAATTCAGTGGCCGAAGGGTGTGCTTGGGTGCAGAGCTCCAGACATGAGAGCAATATTCTAATGATGGTCGAATCTGGGCTTTGTAGAGTGTCAAAAGTTGATGAGGTGTGTACAACCTTTTGGTGCGGAAAAGTACACCAAGTTTCTGTGCAGCTGCCTTGGCAATTGCGGCAACGTGATCATGCCAAGACATATTACCTCCCAGATTGATCCCTAGCAAATTAATAGACGGTGCCAGGGGAATTGCGTGTCCTGCCATGACTATATCCGGTTCTGCAATGTTAACCTTTTTGGAGAAGACTGCTGCCTGGGTTTTCTTAGCATTAAATTCGACTTGGTTACTGTCACCCCAAGCCAAAATTTCTTCCAGGTCATTGTTGAGGCGCAATACTTCATGCTGCCTGCGAAGATGTGCGTCGGCAGCGGATGTTTGGGGAGTCAAGGTAAAAGATGAGACAAGTGTGCTGTCATCAGCAAAGCTATAAATTGGATTTTGGGTTTTCACTAGAAGGTCGTTAATATACAGTAAAAAGAGGGTAGGCGACAATATGGACCCTTGAGGAACACCGGCATTGATGGTGAAGGTGTCTGAGAGAAACCCGTCAATCGCCACTTGCAGAGAACGGTTCTTAAAAAAGCTGGTTAACCATAAACAAAATCCATTAGGCATACCGTAGAATCGCAATTTACTTAGAAGCCCATCGTGCCAAACACGATCAAAAGCCCTAGAGATGTCCAGTGCAACAGCCCAAGATTCTCCATGATGTTCGATGGTGTTGCTCCAAAGATGGGTGACGTATGCCAGAAGGTCATCTGTTGATCTGGACTTACGAAAACCGTATTGATGGTCGCTGATAATGTTAAGCCCTTCCAGATACTTTAGGAGTTGTTGGTTAATAGCTTTCTCCATTACTTTTGAAATTACTGAAAGCAATGCGACGGGTCGGTAGTTGCTTGGCAGGGTCTTTTTACCTTTCTTTGGAATGGGCTGGACACGCGCCGACTTCCAGCAGGATGGAAATATTCCTTTTTTGTAGGATAAGTTGAAAAGTCTACAAAATACTGGTGTAAGTTCATCGGCGCATGTCTTGAGAACAATTATAGGAATTTCGTCTGGACCAGAAGCTTTATTGACGTCGAGTCCTTTAAGAATCTGTTTAACAAGACGCTGACGGAACACGATTTCAGACATTTGCGATTGAACTGAGGGAATGTTGGGTGGTAGTTTTCCCTGAAAGTCTACAGTGGAATGCGAGGAAAACAGTTCAGCAAGTAGGTTTGCTTTATCCCCGGCTGTGGTTGCTATTGTGCCGTCGGAACGTGTTAGAGGTGGAATAGTTGACTTTGTAAAGTTTTGGCTGACGGCCTTAGCGACTGACCAAAAGGACCTTGATCCGTTAGGACTGGCAAGAAGTTTGTTTTTGATTCTCTCGTTATGAGCTTCTTTGCTTTGGTCTATCATTTGCTTACATTGGTTTCGGGTGGTAACAAAGATGGTGCGATTTTCAGGAGTAGGGTTTTTACGCCACTGTCGGTAAGCCAGGTTTTTAGATCTGACAGCACGCTCGCAATTCTTGCTAAACCAGGGCTTGCCATTGGGAGGGCGCTTTTTGGAGAAAGGAATAAAGGCCTCCATGCTAGGTAGAATGACGTCGGAGACCTCCTTTGCACAGACAGATGGATCATCCGAAGAAAAGCATACGCTTAGCCAGGGAAAGTTGCGAATATGGTCCTTTAGGTCTTCCCACTTAGCTGATGTATAGTGACAAATCTTACAGGGTTTAGGAGGTTGTTCAAAACTAATTGGCAGCTCGCTTAGGGTTGAAATAAGTTTGTGATCGGAAGAGCCCAATGGTGGTTGTACGGTGACCGTATATAGGTCTGGATTTGAAGTTAAAAAGAGATCTAAAAGACTAGCAAAATCCCCAGCTCGGTCTGGAACCCGCGTTGGTTCTTCTACGAGTTGAGTTAGACCAGAACTGATCGCAAAAGCTTCGGCCTCGCGGCCTTGCTCATCGTTGGTGTTTGAGTATTTAAGCCAGTTGACATTGTGGACGTTAAAGTCGCCAAAGATAGCAACTTCGGCATTCGGATGATTGGTTTGCAAGAAGTCGATTGTGTTGGCTAGTGATGAGAAGAGGGCCCTGTAATGCATGTCGCTAGGAGGACGGTAAAGGCAGCATATAAACTTAGTTATTGTTTGTAAAGATATTTTAAACCACATTACATCAAAGTCTTTCGGTTCCAGTATGTCCTCCCGTTGGCAGCAAAGATCATCTCGAATGAACAGACAGACCCCAAAGTTGCGTCTAAAACGGAAGTGAAAATCATATCCAGGATATAAATAGCTGACGGTGTCCGTTGACGCTCTGACTTTTGTCTCGGTCAGTGCAAGCACACGAGGCTTGGAAAATTGTAAGTGTTGGTGGACTGAATTGATGTTAGTGTTAAGCCCTCTAATATTGCAGAAATCAATTTTGAAGTTGTTACTTTTGGGTCTGTTAGCAACTGCAGGCGCCACACCATTTCCTCGTTGAGTGTTGTTGGAGGAACCCAGTAAATTGTCGAAAATGGTGGATAATTCATTAATTTCACTTGATGAAGCCACAGGACCAGCCCCCACCCGGAGATCCGATCGGGGGGCGAGTTTACCTCCGGAATATTTTGATCTTGGAGCTTCCATCATGCTTTTTTCATACGGCCCCACCCTGGAAACCGGAAACATCAGCACAGCGACGAAACGTTAACTCAAAGAGCAACTTCACGCCGCGTAAACTGATGCAATGGTATCTCACCGGGCGATGCCGGGTGGGCCAGCATATTCCATTTGTAACGAATGTCTTAACAGGTGATTTTTTCTTAACATTTTTACTTATTTCTATAAGCTTGTTAGAGGTGTTGGTATGCTCAAGAATGTCTAATAACTACACAGATGTCGCTCCGTGCAACATCTTGCTGGTGTGCCCCACCAAATACTGTATAAGCAGTTTTGAGTTGCTAATTTCTTTCGTCGGATCCTAGCTCTACTGATTAGCCATAATATGGCGAAACGCTTCTAGGAATGGATCTGACAAAATAAAAGGAAATTCTTCTTCTATAATAATAGTAGTATTTTCTTGTGTATATGATTTTAAAATTATGTTCTAAAATATGCATAAACTTAACTGAAGGCTTAAATTAATATTTTTAATATTCCTTTTTGCAGTTTTATTTGGTTTGTGAATACATAGTTTCATAATTGTAGCTTTCGAGGGTCATAAAAACAGTGCATAACTTAGCAAGATTTTATGGGCCGTTAAAGTATAATTTTATTCTTTGGATTAAAATTTTTCTTTAAGTGTTGTTAGTTAGAATGTTAAGTTAAATTTTCTAAATTATATTTATTATACATTTTATTCAACAAACAACAACAACAAACATGTTACGTATCATGTCGTTTCTGGCTAGTTACGTGTCAATGTCGTTTCTTTCCCTTCTTTTGAATTCGGCTTTTTACCTCCATAAGCCATTCCCGAGGGGATCTACAGCTTAACGTGGATTCCGAACCACGATCCCCAGTCATGCGACACTCTCTTCAAGGGTTATTAAACCTTGATTTCTTGCGCCTTTGCATGACCTACTGATTGGGAAGTGTGTACCTTCTCCCGCACCCCACTAGATATCCCATATATTCCTGCCTGGTTACCGGCGTGAATGGGGTGGGTTGGGAGATGATTCATTTTACACTCATCCCTGCATTCTTAAACTTACTAAAATTCGGACATACTTTTTTTATTATGCGTATGCTCACTCCGAAGCTCAAACTTGGAACGCCACGGTCGATTGTCAGTAACTCATCACTGAGCCACCGCAGCAGTTATTATTGTGTTCTATTGGTATTACCACTAAAGATGTAGGTTACGTTTTACACGTATCATATTTATGCCTGTTCTTATCTATCTTATCTTAATAAAGGCAAGGGCCTGTGGACATATTAAGCACCGGTTCCCGCAGATCACTGAAGTTAAGCTGTGTCGAGCGCGGTTAGTACTTGGGCGGGTGACCGCTTGGGAACACGGCGTGCTCTTGCCTCAGGGAAGAGTGTAAAATGAATCGACACCTAGCCATCCTATTCACGCCGGACAGGCCGGATGAGATCGGATATCTCGTAGGATGAAGGTGCCGTTTCACACCCCCCAGTCGGTAGATCACATTTGTGATCGATGACCGGTTCAAGATGGCCTACGTAGTCGACAAACCGTAAAAAAAAAAATTATCTTAATAAAAATATTTTAAAAGTTAGACAACTAGGTACTTTTTCTGTGTGTATACCAGTGGCGGTTCGTCAGGGGAGGCAGTGCCTCCCCTGGAAATATTAATGTAATAATACCTTATTTTACCTACCTATAATTATACCATTTAAACAGCTTTAAAATATATTTTTTAATATAAACACAATAATATAATAGTTCCTGTATCAATTTAGCGAAATTTTTTTAATAAATTTGTAATTTCTGAAACTCCCTAATATTCAATTA
The DNA here is from genome assembly GCA_935413205.1 of Polydrusus cervinus. Lineage (NCBI taxonomy): Eukaryota > Metazoa > Arthropoda > Insecta > Coleoptera > Curculionidae > Polydrusus > Polydrusus cervinus. Next base: position 55,888,333 of record OW284514.1, read on the forward strand.
TTAATTTTAACGTCTGGACCTTTGTCCAGTGACCGAGCAACGGAGCAACAGCGTCCTTATCCGTTTTATTGTTATTACATCTTGTCTCGCTCTTCACTGATGGATCGCAGTTTATCGAAACGAGAGGAGGCAATCCGAAAAATGTTTCCTCTGTAGTCAATGTTTTTGGGAAAACCAACAGTAAAAATATAAATAATTATATGTTTTTGGAATCGTAGATGCTCTTTCTCATGACGCAAAACGCGGTTAGGAGGCAGGCACGCCCCCTGCGCTTTAACCAATAAGATTTTAGAAATTTCGAATTAGGTTCTGTAGTTGGGTCGTTACACCTGTTACCGTTATGTTATGGTTTTTTAATTTCTTTCTTTATTCTTGTGATTTTATACGTGAAGGTGTTATCGAAGGTGAGAGGGTAAGTTTTTAAAATTTAATTTACTAATTCCATTATTAAAAATGGAAATAAATGAAGGATCTGTAAGAAACGCCAAGGATAGTATTGTAGAACTTCTTATTAAATTTAACTTTAGCAGACTTTCATACGACGACAAATTATTCGTGAAAGATTTAGGGATTTCTCGTCCAGATTTGAGCAAAATAATAATTAGTCAGAGTAAACCGCATCGTAGTTTTGTTAATGCATGGTAGGTATGAAAAATGTAAATGCTATACCCTATACCCTCCTAAACTTGTAATAAATAAATATAGGTATTATTTCAGCAATAAAATAATTTAATGGAAACTCTACACCTTCCCGTTGGTTTTGCTGAACAATAACATATTTTTATGCCTACCTATATAAAATATTTTATTGACCAAGTAGAGGTCCTTTCAATATCCTAATAAATAATCGATTTCGTTGTAAGAAAAATATTTTGCCTACATCCTCTAAAAAAATTGCCATTAAGTAAACACAATATTTTTAGCGTTGCAAAATTTGACGCCTTTCTGGGATCACGATTAAAAAAAACGAAGGACCTAATCACAGTAACTATTACAAGAAGTCACTGTGTTTTGCAAGTTTGACTCAAATTTTAACAATAATTTTTTAATAAACATAGGTAAGGACCTATACCTAATACCCCTTTCTGGTCCTCAAAAAGGATTTAATTCCTATATTGTTTTGAAACATCATAAATACCTACCTATAAAAAGAACTTGCAAAACTAATTTAATTTACGAAATTTGGTAGCACTTATAATTGAGTGAATTATTGACGAATTATGGGTGTATCGGCGAAAATTTTTCCGCATGGCATGCGGCGCTTTTCCGCCTTGGTGCTTAATTTTGCCTCCCATTTTAATTTGCCACGAGCCGCTACTGTTGTATAGGTACCAATTACAAAATATTGTTTCATATCATGCTAAGAGTGATTCGAGAAATATGTACTGGAAATGCTGGAAATTACAATGAAGTTTAAAAATACAAGCGGTTTTAAATAAGGTGTCACATGCACCCAGATTAAAATTATGACCATGTGCATTTTAACCAAATAAACACTTGTCAGCGTGCAGTCAGCATTCAGTGTTTTATGTCACATATTTTGCTGGATGGATGCACATTTTTTACATTGCTTTACAAAGTTTTACGGAGTGAAAAATTGAAATAAAGATAGGCAGGATTTATTTTAAAAATTCGCGGAAATTACAAGTAGTTTTAAAAAAATACAGTTAATATATAACACGTGAATTATTGGGTGATTTAATACTAAATTACGTATTAAGTGTGATAAAAGCACATAACGCACGAATGGAAAAATTGCGAACGAGCCGCGTAGCATTATGCATAAATGTAAAGGTCCACTCAAACATGAGGGACTGCGGGAACGGGAACGGGAACAAAACCATTGCGGGACATTAGTCTACAGGGGGCTAGGTATGCAACTGCACATAGCAATGCGACGGACAGCATGCATATCCCGCCTTAGAATAATGTCCCGAATACGTTTTGTTTCCGTTTCCGCAGTCCCGCGTTAGTTTGAGTATACCTTTACATTTATGCATAATAAATAAGAAAGTGGAACTCTGAAAACCACATTTCCTTATAGAGATGCCTCGGCATTCTCAGAAAGTTTACGTGAGGCGGTGTTACCGAAAAAAAATATTAATGGACTGATTTCACCGTACAGGTTGTGCATTGTAGCTTGAGCCCTGAGATGCGCAGATGATAGAAAAGGAGAGTCGGTGTACGACAGAGATACCTAATACCGCATTTTAGTAAAGTACAGTCTGCGTAGAAAGTAAAAGTGCTAATCGGGCCCTGTTATGCAAAAAGCAACCAACCAATAAAATATTAAAGAGTTAATTCTTTTTGATTATTTAAACTTGCGGAAATTTTTTCAAAACTAAAATTTTACTATTCAATATGTAAATTATATTGTAATTTTATTATTCTAACAGTAAAATTATTTGATATATTTTGACCATACAAACTTAGATACATTGAGGGTTAGTTGCTTTTTGCATACTATGGCCTAATTATGTGTTTATTATGCTTTTATGGCTACCCTTTCTTAAAACAATATACATATTTACATCTATTCATATCTGTTTAAATTGTTGGTCATCCTCAGTCATAGGTTTTCCATATTTAATGAGCACTGGTTTTTTAATAATTTTATTATGGCTGACACAATTTCGACTTTATTTAATTAAGGATGTATGTACAAAATATGTTAGGAGTGTAAGTTTTACATGTACATGTATCACTCTCAGTGGCACACCCAAGGGGGGGGGGGGGGGGGGGGGGTTGGGGTTATACCTTCCCCCCGAAATAAATAATTTTCCGATAAAAATATCTAATAAAAAATTAATACAGTAATAACTTTTTTTCCAATGAACGTCCTACTTTTCTGATAGACTATGCGTTTCAAAGATCATCAGATTAATGAGCTCCCGGATAGCTCCGCCTACCTGTTTACTGCGCACCTAAAAGTCAGAGCTCAAGCTATATTGCACGAGCTGTAATAATATTTTGAAGAATTTTGTAAACGCATTAGATGGTAAAGAAATGCGACAAGATTGTTTCCAGCAAGACGTCGCACCAATTTACGTAACTCTTTATCATTAAAACTCTTCAAACACAGAATCAGAAATAGCCATCACGGTTCTGCGATACCGTGAGACTTCTTTTAATGGCCACACATTAAAAACTTTAGTCTTTCCAAGCTCTTTGCAAAAAATTAAGAAGATCTACTAGCTGGAATTACAAATAAATTTTAAGAGGTTAACAACTTGCCTCCAAGAGCTCACCAATGTTTTCGATTCTGTATAAAGAAGAATGGAAATATATATGGAAGCAGATGGTGGACACGTCTGTCATTTAGTTTGGATTTATAGATTTAAGTTATTTATTGTTGAATGATAGAGTTTTGGACTCACATTGTCTTTATTTGTCTTACATCACAACATTTCTACTGATAAGTATCTCCAGTCGTCTCCAGTTACAATCAACGCTCAACATTCCTTATGTCAAAGGAGTATCTGCGAGAATTAGAAGAGTAGGACGACGATAGAACATTATTACGATATTTAGCTCTAGAGACACTTTAAGAAGCTATCTGATGAAGACGAAACCAACAAGACAGGAAAAACTGTATCTACCAGATACCCTGCGAATGTGGCCGATCTCACATTCGTAAAACACTAAGTCCACTCTAAACAAGGATCAAGAAACACAGAAACATCACGCTAAAAGGGGAGACCAAAAGATCAAGTGCAGCTGACCATGCCTGGACACACGGTCATCACATCAACTGGAAAGAAGTTCAAATTCTGCATAAAGAACCACATTGGAGGAAGAGGATGTTCAAGGAAGCTGCTACCATACATCAGAGCCCAGATTGTTTTAGTAAGCCCCCATTAATACAACAAATATCTGGAAACCTCAGTTAAGTAGCTGTAAACTTAAAATACCGTGCAGAAACTAAACGCATGACTGCACCCATCTCAGTTATGCTCCAGTGCATCTATTATTTATTTTTAGATTTTTGCATGTCGAAATTAAAACGATCATCTCCGTTAACAAACTAAAAATTAAAATTACACTTAATGCGCACCTCACTTACTGCTTTACTACAAGCAGACTAGTTTTAAAATATGTTTAGTATGAGACCTACCATGGAAAATTATATTTTGATTAATTGTTTGTAATGTAGAGCATGATTAACTTCAATTTTAATTGTTTGTAAAGCTTGTAGGCCACCACTGTTATTAACAGTATTTAGTTAATAGAAAAAAAAATTATCACTTGTTAAATTGACATAAAAGTTTATTTTTAAATATCCATGACAAGCTATATTTATGTATGTAACAATTTTAAATCTTAAAATAATTTTGCCACTACCGTTATCTGTTGATAACGGAGGTGGCTGATAATAACGGAGGAAAAATAAATCTTATATGGATAACCAATATCTTTTTTTCATTATTGTGAACTAATATGACGAAACAAAAATAATTTAATGAATAAATATGAATCGAATGAGGGGAAAAGTAAAAGCAGACCCTACAAAGTATGAAGTGTATAAAAGGAAAAAACGGAAACGCTATATATTTAACATATAAAAAGCAGAAAAAGTTAAATAACAACTGATTATAATACAAGAAGTTCTAGATAGAAGTCTTATAATTACAAAAAAAAATAAAATATTTAACTTGGTATGTTTTTATTTTATTTTTTTAATTTAATAGGTGAAATATTTCTCTCCTGATGATAATGACCCGAGTACATTTTTTTACCTTAAGTAATAATTTTATATTCAATTTCTCCAGAAATAGATAGTTCACGATAAATATTATACTATTACCTGGAATCCCTTTGACTTTAATGTAAATGGAAACTTGACAGATGCTTTAAGGTTTATTAAATTTTGATTAAAACTTGAATGGTAATATGTCGTCCTAATAACCATCAAGAATCCGTCGTTGGAAGACGCCTCGGAGGAAATTGGGACATTATAGAGCCGGAATAACATGGAATGGCTTTATCGAAACTTTGCATTTAATTATGTTGTTTGTTTTCATTGTCCACAAAGTGATGAAATGATGAGATATCGAGTATTTGCAATGTTTACTTTCTTGGCAAAAAGAAAAAATTGAACGTCAGTAGAGTATCTTTAGTGATATTTAGGTGAATACTAAATAAGTATGGTAACTAGTATAAGTAGATTTAGCTTAAAAAACGTAACAGATTTATCCCAGAACAATAAGGTCCCTCCGGGTAATAAGGCCCGCGCAGGTAATAAGGCCAATGCACTTATTTATCAAAAATAATGATAGTACAAGTATTGTGGCGTCATCTGTGCGTTGGTCTGTTACCTACTTTAAATATTCAGGCCGGTAAACTAGATCAAGTTGAGTATAGTTTTCAGCTGACTCCATTTAATGTTTTGCAACGTGTATTATCCTCTCCAAATTATAAAAACTGCTCCATTTAACGACCGCGTTTTTCGAAAAAAAATAGTTATAATAGAGGTAAGTTTTAGTTTACTTAATAATACACTCACTGTGCCATGACTCAATGTTTTAATGTATTTTTTTTAAATTAAACCTAACCTCTAAATGATTTTGTAGCAATGTGGGTAATAAGGCCCAGGCAAAAATCAGTTGGGCCTTATTACCCACCATTTAAATTTAGCGGGCCTTATTACCCTCCACTTGAATTTAACGGGCGTTATTACCCTATTATGTTTACTTGCAGGAATATGGGTAAGAAATGTCGCGGCATAAGGGCCAATTGGACCCAGGAAATGATGGAAGAAGCCATGTTTCTTCTACGCCAAGGAAAATCGCAACGTTATGTGGAAACCAAGTGTGGTATACCACGTCGCACCATCAGAGCTGTTAGAAGGAAACTGGGAGCAAGGCCAACGTTAAATGAGGAACAAGAATCTGATTTAGTTCAAAAAATCATTAGATTTTCTGAAAAAGGTTTCCCCTTGACGCCAAAAGCACTACAGCGAAGTGTATTCAGATACGTGGAAAATCATTATAGGAATGAAGAGGGCCTTTTTACCCTCCGTTGTTGGAAATAAGGCCCAATGAGAAGTTCAAGTTTGAGTTGAAATTGAAAAAAAAACTGTTTTATATTTTGTTAAATATTTTTATTCCATGTATTCTTATAAGATTACACTTTGAAATAAAAATACTAGTTTGAAGCTTCAACATAATTAAATATTTTTTTATTACATTTTTGTTTATGGTGGGCCTTTAAACCCCCAGGGACCTTACTACCAGCACTAGAAAAAGGAGGACATTTTGGTAAAAAAGGAGAAAGGAGAACTCTGCGCCATAAAGAAGGACTGTCCTTCGTAAAGAAGGATACTTTTAAACCCTGGGCGGCAGTCACAAATGGCAGCGGATGCTAAAGTACCTTAAATCGGCACTGCCCATACCACTACATAATTTTTCTATATACTAACGTTTTAACCATTCATCTGGCAAATTAAAAACTCTTCTTTTTTATAAAAATTAATGTGGTTTTTGTCTGTGTTTAAACAATAAAAAAACTTTTAGCTTTTTCTATTTAACTAACCGAGTATAGCCTTTGCCTTTATTCGTTTGTGTAGGAACCTAATAATTTTTTGTTTGAACAAAAACGGAAAATATCATTATATTTCTAAAGCTTTTGTTCCGCGAATGCAATTTTTTTTTAATACAATATAACTAGTTAAATACATGGCTTTCGGTCATTACGACATAATAGGGCTTTTTTCTCAAACAATAAAAAAGAAAGATTTATAAAGGATTTGAACATAATATTAAGCATTTTTAAATAACATGGTATTAATTTATTTTTGTCATTCAGATACAAAAGGCCATTATTTTGACATTGATTTTCGTTGTTAAATGTAGTTTATTTTATCATTATTGTTAAAATGGATATTCATTTTGTCACTAGGGTTAAAATGCAAAGGCATTTTAACACTAGTGTTAAAAAAGGTCGATATTTAATCATACAGGGTACCCACACAAGTTAGTATTAAATTTAAAAAAGTACATAATAAACAATATATAAATCGTAAAAAATTATGGATTTGTATAATTTTATTAGTATACAGGAGTAGTACAATCATACAAACCCACCACCCATTTTTATATATGAGGAAAATATTTAGATTAACATTTAAAAAATTGGTCAAAATTTTTTGATAGTAACAAATTAATAAAAATATTTGCTGATACCAAAATAATTAAAGCCCGTTATATTTATTTTGAGAACATTATAGATACTATTCGTTGAATAACTTTAGATAGATTACTATCAGGTTTATTAAAAATTTTGCAAAAGTTTGGCTTGTTAATTTATTTAAAAAGTTAAACATAATAACTACTCTAAAACTACTCAAAAATACACAATTGAGCCAATATTTGAACACCTTAAATTTTGCATGGAATGTCCTTATTTGCGGTAACGTGTGCACCACCCTATAGAAAGCATTACATTTTAAGATTTTTTTTTAAACGATAATAGGCTTTTTTACTTAACTTTGATTTTTGGTTGTAATGTAAATAAAGAAAGTTGTCTGTGTTTTTAATATTTGATATTTTCCAGCTAACAAAATAATAATTAAATAGTTATTTTCCTAACAAGTGCGGAAAGTGATACTTTCCCGCACGAGACTGCAGCTGATCCGAACGACGCGGAGCGGAGTTCGGGCATGCGGTCAAGGGCGGGAAAGACTTTACGCATGAGTTAGGAACATTATTTTTTCTACGACCGTATAGGTATACAAAAAAGTATACCAACCCATTTTTCAAAAATTATTTTATTTCAACATACATACCTATACAAAATTTTAACTAAAAACTACTAATTATTATAAATATTAATATTAAGAACACAATTTGTTGCATTCTGTAAATTACTTAAAATTACCGGTCCAGTGAAGTTATTTGGTGTTAACTGGTAAGTAGATGACTTCGATGAGGATGGCATCGGTTACAGGTCGCATAAAGATGACGATGACGGTGACGGCAACGGTTTTAAGTCATTTGTAGATGAAATAATTTTATTTGATATATTTTTCTTCTGATTCTCGAAGTCCTCCAAATAGCCCTCAGCGACAGTAGTAGACTTTCAACCACCGAGGCGCTTTACCGTTACCGAAGAACGTCTGAAACTGTGTCCTGTATAACGTTCCGGGTTATTAAATATTTATTTACCTGTTGTAACAATAGTTATAACTTCCGAAGTAAAAACTATCTAATAAGGTCAAAATTTGCATTATTTTACTTTCCCGCACTAGTGCGGGAAAGTGACACTTTCAAAACTAAAATGCGTGCGGGAAAATGGGTTGAAACGCACGATCGTAGAAAAAAAAAACTATTGAATCAAAAACACGGATTTTCTCAAATCGATGTCATTATAACCGGAACTCGACAATTTTGCCAATGTTCTTTAAATTATTTATGTCATACCAGGAAGTAACACAAGTCTAAAAAGTAATAAAATAAAAATTGTTCAAAACGGACAGTTGTACCAGAAAAAATAAAAAATTGCCATGTTATTTCAAAACCGTTATTTCTATATTTTGTCTTAAGAGCCCTCCATACCAGCGTGAAAGGCGGCTTGTCTAATTCAAAATTGACACAGACGCAGGTACAGTATGCGCAATGTGGCGGAAATTCAGTATTTGTTCGTGATGACTTATCGACTACTGTTTGCACTTAAAATAAGTAAATAAAATTTTAAAAACAAAATGTCGGAAGGTAAGAAACTTTCAGATTTGCTCATTTTTTATACCCGCTATGAAATTAACGTGGCACTTTTAGCAAATGTTTGTTGACATTGATTGACATTGGCAGTAAAATTTTTCACAGCAACGCTTATACCTGATTGTTACATTAAAAGATTTTATTATTTTATAATAAATCAGACCTAATTATAATTTTACTTTTATCATGATAATAACTGAATAACAAAAAGTTTTGTATGAAACACGTTGCAAAATGAGTTTAGTTTTTGCACTTGATGCAATCTTCACATCTAGTGCAAAAAACATGCTCATTGTGCAAGTTGATAAAGAGCCATTCTTAAATTTATTCCTATGTTCGCCAAGGGTGCCATTTTTGTGGTATGCATCGCTATTCCAATTTATTGACGTTACAAAATTAGATAATGTCCAAACTTTAATCTATAATATAATTTCAAATAATGGGCTCTTTTACTAATATAAAATTTGATGGTTTTAGCATTTAAATTGTTAAACCAGTGAAATAAAAAGTGTTTTCCCATCAATCATAATCAATAAAACTGTTGCAAAGTCATACCACTAATTTTTTTAACTCATTGAAAACATGATTAAAATTCATCAAATATTAAAATCTCCAAACAGGCACGATAAATGACGAAGGTCCGATAAGAATTCCTAGTGAGCACTAAGTATGTCCTTCACTCGTTATTGTTCGGATAGCTGCAGCTTGTATTTGTGCTTACATTTTTAAAATTATTTTTATACTTATTTGATAATGGATCCGGGTTTAAAAATTACTGGTAAATCTTAAAACTTTTAGCCCTTATTTTCCTCTGACAAGCTGTAACTCTTCTATTAGAAAGGATATGAATGCCTTGTTTGGGTTTGTTCCGATACTGGTATTTTAAACAGTACTTTGCAACACAGCACTTAGTTTTACTTATAGACATATACTTTTATATAGTAATATAAAATAAATTTTAAAATAGCAACGAACCACGAAATTCAACAAATAAAATAGGTTAGAATTTATTAAGAATCATCTCGATGTTGCCACAGAAAGTTTTATGCGTTAAATTGTTCATTTTGTTTTTAGAACTTTACTCACTTATTTTAAGGGCAAACAGTAATCGATAAGTCATCACGAACAAATACTGAATTACCGCCACATAGCGCACACTGTAACTGCGTCTGGCGATGGCAATAAAACGTCTTTTTTTATATACAAAATATTAAAAAAACTAATTTCCCGGGAATTAAGTAGCGGGGCGTCAGTGAAGATTTTGAAAATAATATCGGGAACATCGTTTGCATTTTTAATGGAAAATAAAAAATTAACAGGAATAGCCGTAATATTTTTATTTTTAGGTTCTGCATGGCGGATGAACCTATATAATTAAAATTTTAAAATAAATTTTCAATTTTTTTTAAAATTGGGTTTCATCCGCCAAACTAGAAAATCTTTGAAACCCCCTTAGCAAAATTGTTGTAGTAAAATTTACATTTTTTTTGAGAACAGTTGGAAATAACTTATATGCTCGTGGTACAAAAAAAACTTTTTTTTTTTAGAATATAGCCCAACTATGTCAATTCAAGAATTATTGACAATATATATACGTATTTACCAATTGAACACAATGGCTGACATCAGGTGTCCAAACCTGGCGTCGGTTAAGCAATCCAAATTGATTTATTATTGCCCGACCTAGGTCAACTATAGTAAAAGAAGATAAATGATCGGAACAGTCTTTTAATGATGCGGTCGCAGATGGCCCCGGAAAATCAATTAATGAGAGCGAAAAAGCGGGGATGAAGAAAAAGTAATATCGGATTTTGAAAGGAAATTCGACCCTTTTCTTTTGCTGGAAGTATTATTTGTCAGGTTCCATTAAGGTTTAACTTCTAACGAGTTTGAATTTGCTAATTGAACATTAAATATTTTACTTAACACATTGGCGCACAATTGTAATTTATATGAGGTCTACCTACTAATGCAATGTTTATTATAGCATGTAGGAAGGCCGTAGGTTTATAGGATGTCAAAAATTTCCGGAATATTGTAAATATTTTAAAAACTACGTTTTGAATTAATTTATTATGACAGTACTCATTTTTAGCTTTATTATGATCCAAGTACTATTCTGATTTACAGAATCGATACTTTACAACACCAAACATCTCTGAGAATCTGATATGTATTGTCAATTATTATCTGGTAGCCTACCTCCAACAAATCACCTTTTATATTATTATTATTATTATTATTATTATTATTACTATTTAAAAAATTAAGATAATTAGATTGTTTTCATTGGGCAATCCAATGATGCGTCAGAATGGCGGCTGGATGGCAAATACTGTTTTGTAACTTGTACACGTGACCCTAAAAATAATACTGCTGGTGGCATTTAACGGGTGACTAAATGCTTTTTGCCATCCAACCGCCATATCGAATCACGTGGTTTGGATTCCCTTATTGTAGAGAAAACCGATTTCTAAGGCTAATAATCAGTCAATAATGGTCGTATTATAGGTTAGCAGTAAAAAATAGTATATTACATAACAAGTGATGAAAGTGAAACTTTTCAAACGAGGACCTTGTGAGTTTTAGAATAATCACTTTCACACGAGTAATGTAAACTATTTTTCCTACGATCACAAAGAATTATTAAAAAAGCCTTTTTTTTTTATGATAAAACACCTGCACTGTAGGAAAAATCCTTTAAGACGCTCTGGGAGCGGTGCGAGTGCGAAAAAAGCGATTAACGTTGGTCTTGAAACGTTGAAGATTGTATTCATTGGGAAACATTGATTTGTAAATAAAAATAGTTCAACAAAAATAACTAACTATCAAAAAATATCAAAACTAGTGTTGAAATTAGCATACTTAGGATTATGTTCCTATTAATATCTGGTTTCTTACTTTGTCAATAGCCTTTTCCTTTAGTTGTAGCTAAACTTTTTCATTTTTTCATATTTTATATATCATAGGAAGAACTAATCCTGGATTGACTTCTAGGTTAACCAGAATGAAACATTTTAAATTTAATCAAGGAAAGATGCATTAAACATAAACTTAAAAAATCCACCCAATAATGAAGATTTCAATTCAAAATAATTCTATAAATAATTTAATGTTTTTATAAAAAAAAAGTTAAATACTCCTGACGGGATTTGAACCTGTGACCTTGGGATCTGTAGGCTAGAGCTCTATTCTCTACGCCAGCGTTTCTCAAACTGTATGTAACCACTAAAAAAAAAATCATGTAAAATTGGATAAGACCGCAACGCCACTGCAATTAAATTACGTACTTATCGTTTAAGCGCCAATGACAGGCCTAGACTTGTTTGGCAGCACGATATAATAGTTTTATATTTTAGTCATTAGAAGTAACCGGTTGCAGTTATTTTAAGTTAATACAAGTTAGAATATTTGGTTAAATACGATATTGTGTGGGCTCGAATAGGTTGTGAAGGCATTTTTTTATATGTAACATGGATATGTGGCTAAAACGGCCATCCAACTCCCCTGCTAAGGAATTGGATCAAATATCCGAAGGTCCAAGGTAAGTATCTTAAAAAGTGTATATTGTTTTTTATTTACGTTGATTCATTTCCAGCATTAAAACAGTTTTGGGAAAAAGAATTAGAGAGGAACATACCTTATCAACTTTTTAATGAAATCTATCAACATTTAAATGACGTGCTTTATTCAGTAAAAGAGTACTTTCCAGAGAGCCAGGAAAAAAACCTTCAAGAATATAAATGGGTTCAAGATCCCTTTGAAGTAACTGAAAAGCCAACAACCCTCCTAGCAGCTCAGTATGAATCGTTGATCGATTTAACGTCTGATTCAGTTTAAAAGATGAGACTCATAAAGGAGCAATTGGTAGATTTTTGGTGCAATATTGAAGGTGAATACCCAGATCTGACTCAACAAGCAATTTCAGTCCTATACTGCCATTTGTGACAACATACTTATGTAAAGCCGGATTTTCGACATATTTTGCAACAAAAACAAAATATCGTAATCGACTTAATGCAGAACCAGACATAAGGCTGCAGCTTTCTTCAATCAAACCCAACATAAGGAAATTATGTGGAAGTAGAAAGCAGATCCATCCATCTCACTAAAAACATTTGCTGCAACCAGCTTACTGCTTACTGATGTTTTTTGCTTTGGTAAAAAAAATAACCTTTAAATAAAAATAATGTGTAGATTAACTACTAACTGTAAATTATTGGGAATATCATTCTGTACTGTGTCATTTTGTACTAATGTAGCAAGCGCGGGATGGGGGTCCACAACAAAATTCCGAAATCAAAAGGGGTCCGTGGTCAAAAAAGTTTGAGAAACGCTGCTCTACGCTATCTCCACCGATAAAGATTTGTTATTTAATACATGACACTCTCTTTAGCGCGATTTGTTTTTTCTGCTAATAGATTTTCCAGTATATTATTTACATTTTTTATAATTTCAGATGGCGTATTATCACACTCTAATTCTGAATCACTCGACAATTGCATGATAATAAGTTAAACACTTTACAATTACTGCTTTCTAAAATTTGTTCTTTTTAATAAATAGGGGTGGTCTGTCAAATTGGCACCATATGTTTAAAATAAATAGTGTACCTTTTAGTGTTCAACACTGAAATATTTTTCAACACGCGTGTGATATACGACGCTTTCTAGCCGAATTAACCATGCTTTTTTTTCATTTTCATAGGTGGTAGTAGGAAAATAAATTATCTTGCCAATTTCAAAGCACAGATAACTTGATTAAAAAAAATTACCAAAGATATCTTTAAAATATATACCTAAACATTTTTTATAATAAATAATAAAACTATAAATATAAGTATCTTTTAAATGTGTTAGTACAGTAGGTAGTGAAAAAAATTTATATTAACAATGATTTAGAAAGCTATATACCTACTAAGTGTAGATCCGCATATATTTTGTTATAACTATTAAACAAATTGATAAGACATCGTAGAAGATAGAACATACATACACTTTTAAATGAATAAATTAAATTAAACTATCATTTAAAAGAAGGCGAAACTTCAATAAACACAAACTGTGATTAGTGATGAGAAACTTCATTTTTTTAAACCAATGTTGCCAACTCATGGAAAATTTCCGGATTCTTGGAAAATATTAAGATCCCAAGCACAGAGGAATGATAAGTTAGATGTTAATAGAATTATTTTGTAGCATATATTCGTGATTATAAACAATTTTAATGGTACTTGGCTGCTAATTTACTAAATTTTTGATTCTCGCATAATTTGCATGTTATCTCACGAGATTCTCATAGAAAAAACAGTCGTCTCATCTCGCAGGAGACTGGACCACTCGTTCTCGAAATGCAAGACGAGAGTGTAAATACAAATAAGTATATAATATAAATAGTATCTAATAAAGACGGTATACATTTAATTTACTATATTTAATTTAACTTGTTAAATAAATAATGAGCAAAGTTTAAAACGTTTGATAGAAATTGCAACTTAAAACTTTAAAATACTGAAACATTTAAAGTCTTTACTTACTAAGTTACAAAGTTTGTTAGAAAAATATTGTTAAATCTTTCTTATTAAAACGATTTTTAAATTCTCGGGGCGAAGCTTATACTTTTTCAAATAAAGAATTAAGTTCGAGGGACAAAACTTCAATCCATCGAATTTATATTTTATAGAGTACGAAATGATTGGAAATGTTGATTAATCAAGGAAGCTTATATTAATAGTATTTTGTACAACAAGAGTGGATATGATGTCCATATCGCACGAGGAAGTAAATTGAGCACGACGCCGTAGGCTGTAGGTATATAAAATCCACTTCGCTACCATTTGATAGGGGCCAACTTTCTTTACATTTTTTTTATTAAGTGTATATTTTAATTGTGCCTAGCATGTGATAATTATGCAGACGGCCTATACTCTATTTAATATTTTATGATATCTGTAAAGGTTTGTATAAGCCCCAAAGGTAAGCAAATCTGTAGATTAGTATATCAATGGTAAATGTTTCTCGAACAGCCATCAGTAAATTCTCAGTTGTCACTTGACGGCAGGGAGGCTAAATAGCTCGTTAAGAAACGCAGGAGACACGACGGCTTCAGTTACTTCTGCCGACTTTTATCTTTCTTTCGTCGGGCAACCATTGGCGGGCCATAAAAAGTTATCTCTCAATTTATAACCTTAAAATGGAGTTTCGCACCATTTGATAAAAACAATTGGATTTTTATTACTTTGTTAAAATTTGACAGAATACTTTGCATGAAAAGGAATTGACGAGTTTAAAAAAATGGAAGTTCAGAATGTAAATGCAAAAAAAGATCTTAAGTTAAAACAAACACTACCGTGAATGATTAAGGAGTAGCAGCAATGTCTTTATTTGCTTTAAATCACAAATTTAAATCAAATTTTTTATTTATTCGAAAGTCTTCTCTCAAAAGCAAGTGAGTATGGCTGCCGAGATGGCTTGATTGGGTTAAAATTTTAAATATAAAATAAGTTTAGAATAATTGTACTTCTAATTCCAAAATGTGATAACATTTTAATTTTTTTTAAATAACCGAAACTTAACATAATTCAGATCAATTTTACCTTTGTCATAAAGCTGTGATGCCAAAAAAAATGTGTTAAAGTATTTAAGTTTTTTATACAGGATAATCAAAATAAAGACCTCACCATGGATAAGTTATTACTTAGAAAAGAAAATAAGTTGAATTGACAGAGTAATATGCAAATAACGAAAGAACAAAACGTTTTGAAGACGGCATATTTGAATTTAAGTATTATGGTTTAATTAAAATCATAATCAAATTAGCTCTTAGGCTTCTTCGCCTAACTGATGAGACTCCGAAGGTCGAAAGCATTCATAATGATCCCTAAATATCGTTGGTTTATGGTGAAACCCGAATTCCAGTTTATTGCTTCGAGTTCATTTGACAATTTCGCACATCTTCACGAATTTGTGACGCGTTTTCCTTTTGTTCAAAAGCAAGTTCTTTTGCTCTTGTCAAATGAATTTGAAGCAGAAAACTGGGTTTCGGGCTTCACCTTAACCCAACGATATTTAGGGTGCATTATGGATGCTTTCGACCTTCCGGGTCTCAACATTTAGGCGAAGAAGCCTAAGAGCTAATTTGATTATGATTTTAGTTTAGTTGATTCAAGAAGTAGTTCTCAAACGCAAAGAACAAAGTTGGTTTATTCACCAAAGGCACAAGGCTGTGCCAGTGTTCGGTATTTTGCGCGAGTTCTACAATTTCGAGCGACTTTTGTCTTTTGTGTTATGCACTTTTGACTTTTGTCTTTTTTTTAAACATTGTTTGATTAAACCTTTGTTAAGGTTAAATACACAAGAATTGTAGTTCCTTTAGTCTAGACCAGGGGTCTTCAACCTTTTTTCATAGAATGGCCATATTTAGGCTACCCATCGATTGCCGGGTTAGAAAAAATAGAAAGTGAAAATTTTAATATAGCTGAAACAAGACAATATTTATACAAACACATTTATATTTAATGATACTTTTGACATTTTTTTTACAAATTTGTCAATATCTGGTCTTATTTTGGATTTTTTTTTATGATAAAACACCTGCACTGTAGGAAAAATCCTTTAAGGCGCTCTGGGAGCGGTGCGAGTGCGAAAAAAGCGATTAACGTTGGTCTTGAAACGTTGAAGATTGTATTCATTGGGAAACACGACCTCAGGAAGATCATTCCACAAAGATGACGTTCTCCAGATGAAAGAATTCTTAAACAATGAAGTTCGAGGAGTACTAAGCTGAACAACATATGGATGAGCGGCAGTGGTTCGCCGTGTATTTCTGTTTTGCATTGCTCTAGGTGGAATCAAGTGGACAATGTCAGTCGAACACCTGCCATGGAAATATCTGTAAAAGAGAGCCAAATCACCAACCTGTCTTCGATGCTCCAGGCTATCGAGGGTCTTGGTCAGCTCGGGGTCGCCGATCAGACGAACGGCTCTCCTTTGAATGAAATCCAGTAGCCGAAGGGTGTGCTTGGGTGCAGAGCTCCAGACATGAGAGCAATATTCTAATGATGGTCGAATCTGGGCTTTGTAGAGTGTCAAAAGTTGATGAGGTGTGTACAACCTTTTGGTGCGGAAAAGTACACCAAGTTTCTGTGCAGCTGTCTTGGCAATTGCGGCAACGTGATCATGCCAAGACATATTACCTCCCAGATTGACCCCCAGCAAATTAATAGACGGTGCCAGGGGAATTGCTTGTCCTGCCATGACTATAGCCGGTTCTACAATGTTAACCTTTTTGGAGAAGACTGCTGCCTGGGTTTTCTTAGCATTAAATTCGACTTGGTTACTGTCACCCCAAGCCAAAATTTCTTCCAGGTCATTGTTGAGGCGCAATACTTCATGCTGCCTGCGAAGATGTGCGTCGGCAGCGGATGTTTGGGGGGTCAAGGTAAAAGATGAGACAAGTGTGCTGTCATCAGCAAAGCTATAAATTGGATTTTGGGTTTTCACTAGAAGGTCGTTAATATACAGTAAAAAGAGGGTAGGCGACAATATGGACCCTTGAGGAACACCGGCATTGATGGTGAAGGTGTCTGAGAGAAACCCGTCAATCGCCACTTGCAGAGAACGGTTCTTAAGGAAGCTGGTTAACCATAAACAAAATTCATTAGGCATACCGTAGGATCGCAATTTACTTAGAAGCCCATCGTGCCAAACACGATCAAAAGCCCTAGAGAGGTCCAGTACAACAGCCCGGGATTCTCCATGATGTTCGATGGTGTTGCTCCAAAGATGGGTGACATATGCTAGGTCACCTGTTGATCTGGACTTACGAAAACCGTATTGATGGTCGCTGATAATGTGAAGCCCTTCCAGATACTTTAAGGGTTGTTGGTTAATAGCTTTATCCATTACTTTTGAAATTACTGAAAGCAATGCGACGGGTCGGTAGTTGCTTGGCAGGGTCTTTTTACCTTTCTTTGGAATAGGCTGGACACGCGCCGACTTCCAGCAGGATTGAAATATTCCTTTTTTGTAGAATAAGTTGAAAAGTCTACAAAATACTGGTGTAAGTTCATCAGCGCATGTCTTGAGAACAATAATAGGAATTTCGTCTGGACCAGAAGATTTATTGACGTCGAGTCCTTTAAAAATCCGTTTAACAAGACGCTGACGGAACACGATTTCAGACATTTGCGATTGAACTGAGGGAATGTTGGGTGGTGGTTTTCCCTGAAAGTCTACAGTGAAATGCGAGGAAAACAGTTCAGCAAGTAGGTTTGCTTTATCCCTGGCTGTGGTTGCTATTGTGCCGTCGGAACGTGTTAGAGGTGGAATAGTTGACTTTGTAAAGTTTTGGCTGACGGCCTTAGCGACTGACCAAAAGGACCTTGATCCGTTAGGACTGGCAAGAAGTTTGTTTTTGATTCTCTCGTTATGAGCTTCTTTGCTGTAACGATACGAAGACTATTTTCAAGATGAAAGTCCGTTATTCCGATCCTATTTTTTGATTACACATGGTTCATTCGAGACAATAATTGTTCACATTCATAGATACTTCCAAATAGTGATATCATCTTCATAGCATGAAGTCGAATGTTCGGAAACTTAATTGTATCAATGTATCTGGAGTAAAAATCAAAGAGTTCACAATTGTATTTTTTTTAGTTCAGTAATCTCGAATCTATCAATTCCATTTCCAGATTTCCTGGAACATCTTCAACAGACACAGTAAAAGGCGTAGCAAATATGTATATTGATTTTTCATTTCCTTAAATCTCGAAGTAAATTCTTCCTGTAGATCAGTTATTGTGGAAATATATTTATTCCGATCACCCCACTTACTTGACAAGTTAGGAAAGTGTGTCAAATCGTTTTTTTGCAGCTGCATTCTCCACAATTTAAGTTTAGCTTCAAAGAGAATTTGATGCTGTCATATAAGTCGTTTATGAAATTTTTCTTACCTTGTAACCGTAGTCAGGTTATTTAGATGCAAAGTAAGATCAACCAGAAAACCAAAACCACTGAGCCATTCCTGATCATCAATGAAGGCAACAGGATGTCCCTTGCTAGCCAAAAACGTTTTTATTTGTTCTTTAAGATTAAACACCCGCTTCAGCTTATTTCCTCTACTAAGCTAACACACATCTGAGAAGTAAACTACATCCCCATACTGCAAATCAATATCGGACAAAAAATTTTGGAATTCTCTATGGTTGAGTCCTCGAAAGTAATTTCTGTAATATTTTTTCAATTTTCATCTAAAAGAGATCTCTGAAGTACACAATATTTTAAGTTTTAGGTAATAGATTTTATGTATTCTAACTAGTGTTCTATTTGTATGCGGGCCACAAATAAGGTAAAGGGCCGCAAGCGGCCCGCGGGCCGCCGGTTGAAGACCCCTGGTCTAGACCTTTGTTTTTGGAAAAAATATGTTTCTAATTAACCCAGAAGTTAATGTCAAATTGTAATTCTTAAAAATCTAAAAAGGGTATTGGGAAGAATACTGTAAATTTCAGGCATTATTCTTTCTTGCAACTCTTCAATCATTTGTGGTCTATTGTTCACACTAAATTAAAAAAAAAAGTCATGAAAGTTAAAAATGTCAATTATGAACTAATAATTGAATTCGTCCAGAAAAACTTGTGCAGGTGTTTCCTTATAGCCAGAAAATAATGTGTTAAGTTACTTTTAGAATTTTCTAATCAGAGTAAACAGTCTCCTGGATTATTAATTTTACTGATTTTGTATCTCCAATAATAGTGAAATTACCAATGAAGTGCACATTATTTGATAAATCCGATTTTAAGTCAAAAACAAACCCTTTTGGTCAAAAACAAACACTCTCGACTCAATACCAAACACTCTTTGATCAATCACAACCACTTTTGAATCAAAACACAATGACTTTCAATGAAGAAAAAACTATTTATTTCAGCCTCTTATAAAAAATTTATGGCTAAGGAATTATGGTTTTGGGCCAATTTAAAGTGCGAATCTTTTGGATTAAAGGCGTATGCATTTGTCCCAATACATTAGTTTTTGAGTGTTGTTGTACTTAAAGAAAAATACTTTAGAACAATACCCTACAATGCTACTTTCAACTTTTGACCAAAAATATTTAACTATATAAGTGTCACATGGCATATTTATTAACTATGGCACATCAGAACAATGATATGGTGAAAACACACCTGGGACTGGGAGACTATAAGAAGTGGATGTTCACTCCTCACTAGGAAATTCCTATTGGACCTACGTAATTTATCGTGCTTGTTTAGAGATTTTAAAAATGATTGAATTTGCCAAAATTAGCAAATAGTGAAAAAGTCCCTTACTTCAAAGTGAATGTATTTAAATAAAATTATCCAATTGAATATATGATAGCGTTTTGTTATGCGTGCACTCGATTACTTTAAAAAAATATTTCTGTAATAGATTTTGAACAAATAATGTTTTCTTTTAGTGCTCACGTGCTCAAAATCTTAAATTCCAACATCTGCTGTAAAAATGAAATCACATAAAAAGGCTAATTGAATTCTATCATTGCGTCTACCTTTCAAAAAAAATCTGCTTTCAAATTGCTTTTATGTTAAAAGCAAACGACTGTACTTTAAGCTCTTAGGCAAACATTAAAAAACGAAACAACTTTTATGCTGTAAAATGCCAAAGATACGTGTTTTCCATGCTAAGAGCGAGATTTTCAATTTTTATTTTTAAGTATGTTTACGAATACCGAGAATAGCATTACAGGAGCTTTACGTTGGCATGGGTAACAGCAAATACTTTTTTACTTTACTTAATTCTCTAATGAATTTATATTATATTTTACTTTAATTAAAAACTAATAAAGAAAACTTAACTGCCTCAAAAACGACACGTTTTGCAGATTTGAGACCGATGTACAACAAGTTAAGTTACTCTCGAGCAGACAAGTAGGTATTTTTTTACGTACAGCCTACAATTTTATAATCGCCTCGGTTAATGTCTAGCAGTCAATGGAGGAATATTTGAACATCTTCTTAAATCCTAAAGTTCTAACAATTTAATAGTACCTACCTATTAATTAGTAAAGTATTGCAACATGTAAAATGTCATAATTAACCTTGTAATTGGATACATTATTTTAGTTTTATTCAGATTAATTTGTACTCATAAATACACCTTTAATATTTTCGATGTACGAGTTTTTATAACAATAAAGCACACATTTCAAAATAACAACTTTATTTGACAGTCATCTTTTACTTTGACTGGTGCCCGCAAATACGGGGCCATAAAAAGGAGAAATAGTTAAAAAGAAATCGGCGATAACCCATAAACGGGCTCATCAAAAATATCTAAAGTTATTCTTTTGAATGTGGGGTTTAGTGCTCTTTAATAAACCTAAATAGAATTTTTCTCTAAAATAATTAGGGAAGCCAATAATTGACCCCATTTAAAATTACATGGGATTTCCTATGTCCCGCTCGACGATGCAACACCCGGTATACATCTGTCCAATTAATACTTTTACTTGGTGATCTGTACAGTAGTTTCCAATCAATATCATTGACTAAACTACGCAGTACCCTCCAAGCTCCAACCAATAATAACTCTATAAAGCATTGCTGTATTTTGGACTCCACGTGCTCGCAGACTTCGCTTTTCTCGTTTGCTTCTGCTTTTCTTGACGCCGAAGTGTTTTCTGAAGTTATTTATAGGATGAGGATTTGTGACTCAAAAATACTCATTCTTAGTAACTTAAGTTTGAAAGAAAATGTAGATATAAACAACAGTGGACGTCCAACGACAGTGTTCAGGTGCAATAAAGTACAAAAGTAGGCAGGCCTTTTCTCGTAAATTTAATAAAAATGTGCACCTACCTTAAAACGTTTTGGTTATGACGAGAAAGCAGCATTCTTTTGTTTTGTATGATTATTATAACTTTTTTCGAAATTGATTTTTTATATGCCCCCTCGAAAGCAAACTTCATGAACCGCCACTGTATACAAGTCACCATATAATGTGGTTTCCAGTCATTAGGGCAATCGTTCTTCACGCTGACACCAGATACCTATGCATTTCTTGTATATTTTGTTTTTCTCTGCCTTATCATAGTCGTAAGAACTGAATCGTAAACGAATGTCTTGAATTTACAAATAAGTTAAATTTTATTTTTATACCGCTGCATTTTGACGAACACTTGACTTGGAAAGTTTGTCGTACATTGTCTTAAGTAAGTACTTTGTTAAAGAATTTAATTATATAATTCTATTTTATCTGGGACCTATAAGATAAGAACTTATTAGGGCGTTTATTTAATGGTTGTTTGGTCTCACTAGTGATGTTCTCAACTAATTATACCACTGCTGATGCAATGAGGTTATTACGAATCTTACTTTTTAGTACAAAGTGCCAACATAAAATTTTTATTGCCAAAATATAATAGGTGGAGTGAAAGAAAAATACTTTCTCCACGACCATTACTGAATGCAATAATTCCAAAATCATTTTTGATAATAGAATGTAAAAATGCTTACTCTTGAGTTGGACTATTTATTCTGAAACACTTGCTTCTTATGCGTTTTGCGTGTATTTTCATTCCATAACAAGATACGGAATGAATATTTTGTAATTGATCTAAACGACATAGGTTGCCATGAATTTCGAAACTGTCAATGTCAGCAGACAAATTTTAGTGCAAGTCAAAATATGAGTGAAAAATCGTATGAATCAGATATGGAACTGGATAATATACTCCACCTGAAATTACAAATATTGCGAATAGTATTTTTGGTCGTGGAGAAAATATAGTCTGCTACTCGGTTAGAATGAAAATTCGATACTCGTGGTTCCTCACGCTCGCTACGCTCGCGTTCGAAATCTTCCACTCGGATCAAATTATCATTCCAACCTCCTTACAGAATCTACTATTATAATAATATGACGTGTAGATGCTTCATTTAATTACTTTTGTAGCAGAGCGCTTTCTGCTTTCGTCATCATCAGTGCTCTAGTCATCAATTACACAGCGACACCCCCATTCAGGTAGAATAGCATTCCGTCTAAAATAAAAAGTTTAAAAAATAATTTTAAAATAAAAATAAGACACCACAAGACAAATTTTTAATATCTTTGAACTATCTTTGGTCGCTGTGTAATTGACGACTAGCACTGATGATGGCGAAAGCCGAAAGCGGTCTGTTACAAAATTAATTAAATGAAGCATCTAGACGTAATTCAAAGTATTTTTCTTCCATTCGTTCAACGTGTACACAACCATAGCCAATTTTTTAACATGTAATAAGAATATAAAGTTTTTAAATGCTTTAATTTTAATATACAATATGTGTACTCTTAAGATATCGTCATTTTAAAGTAGATGACAAAAAGCGTATATTGACAGTTATTTGATTTATTACCCTTTTAGTAAAAAAACGATTCTCAAAACAAAAGCTTTTAAATCCTAATTCTATTTTCCGTATTTGTTGTTTAAAACGAACTCCTATATAGATTTCCAGCAGAACATTCACCAAGACGTACGGAAAATGATGGACGTCTAGAACATTATTTTTGTCTGAGGTATTACAGTCAGAAACTTTCTGCCACGAATCCGGCCACGCTACGTTGTCAGTTCAGCTGCTGTTACACTTGGGTGAACCAGAAAAAGTCGAGTAAAAGTTTATGTTGTGTTTTGTATTTTTAACGTTTTACTATTATTTCCTAATTTCCATTATTTATGTACCAAGGCAGTAAAGTGATTCTTTATCGGACGAGTCTGAAATTATGAGATGAGCGAGCGAGGCGAATAGCAGGCGAGTCGATAAAGACACTTTACTGACGTGGTGCATACAAAATTTTATCGCCAACCGTTCATCACCGTTTTATGTAAGGCAGACCGCTCTAAGAAAATAGATGTTTGTTCCCCATGTTAAATTAATAGAAAAGACGAGCTGTAGACCTATTTTAGAATGGGGTCTGCGTAAAATATTTAATAGTTCTTGCCTTATATTTGGTCAAAATGTAAAGTAGAAGTGTCATTAGTATGAAATAGGTAGTCCTATTCCATCCCATATTCAAGCTCGAAAGGTTAAAATAGCATTACAATTCGATGACAAAAAAACCCATTTTGGCCTAAATTTGACACATCACAAAATTTTGGCCGACCACGTGCGTATTCCAAAGCACCCCTCAAAAAATTTGACCTAGTATGATAAATAGCAGGGTAATACTTTATCTGCCGCATATGCATGGCTTGTTGCCATTTAAAAATATTGAGTAATTTTTTCTCATTGTTTAAAAAAATATGACATATTTAAAATATTTTTGACAGAAGCATTTTTCGCAAAGAATGTTATTGTTTAACATAAAACGGGTTAAAATAGACGACTTTTAAACTTCCATGGCCCACTCTCAAAAAGTCCTGTTATATTAGCGAGTCCATGGCCATCTAAGGATTTCCATTTTAAAAACAAATGATAATGTGTGATATATCATTTTAAAGGAAATTTGCTGTAGAATTCAAATATCGAATAAAAATAATAGGTTTCTATTTAAAATAAAACAGTTGATACCACTTCCGGTCAAACCGGAAGTGATTTTTAAAGTATGACTTTACTAAAAACTACCAAAATATATACTTAGAATCTTCTGAAATTTTAAATATTTTATTAATATAACTACGGAAAAAATAGGGGGGGTAACAACATTCGTTGTCACCTGGTACTATATCGCTTTTTGTCTGTTATCCTACAAAAAGTTGAATGTGAGAAAGATAGATATATTCAAAAGTGAGTTTGTATAAATATAAGAACTTACCCAAATCGATAAATATGTTACAGTGTAATTTGGTCCATGGGTTTGCCATCAAAATGAATTTTTGTTCAATTGTTTCTTATTATCGTTCTCGCAAGTTCATGGCCAACTTAAAAGACAAGTAATGATGCCTAATTTAAATAATAAGAATTTTTTAAAATTCTTAGCATGAAGTTCAAAAGTTAAGTCGTAGAAAAAATATACTGTACAACTCGAGGGGATTATCCATATTGCGCTCGGAAGTTTGAGCACTCCGCCTACGGCGTCGTGCTCAATTTACTTCCTCGTGCGATATGGACATCATATCCATGTTTTTTGTACAAACTACTATTTTATACCTTTAACGCCTCTCACTAAGTTTGTTTACTTAAAAAAAATCGTTAAATTATGATAGTAGCTTTATTTTAACCTTATCTGGCAATGCGCTTCACTGTGACTGCCATGACGTAGATTGTAGCATAGAGATTCCCCAAAAAGCTCGGGAGAACTATTAATCTTAATTTTCGAAGCGGCACCGAATGATTTATTCTATTTTAATGAATTTGAATAAACGAAGTTTAGGTCGAACTTTTATACTCTTCCAGGTAAATCGGATCGACGATGGTAAAAAACAAAGCAAAATAATTTATAATCTCTGGAAAAGTTGGAAAATTTAATGAAAGCTACTTTTCCTAGTTAAAAGGATGCCCTTTACACTGAAAATATATTTAAGTAGAACGTAACATGAATTTTTGTGGCGATAAAATAATGTTTTTCTACTCCCACATGGAAATTTGCTGTTTTTATAAAAAAAAGTCAAATACTCCTGATGGGATTTGAACCTGTGACCATTCAATCTGTAGGCCAACGCTCTAGTCTCTACGCTATGGCATCTACCCATAAACATTTCTTGTTTAATATATGACATTTTCTTCATTGCGGCTTATTTTGACTGGTAATAGATTTACCAGTATATTATTAACATTTTTTATAATTTCAAATGGCGTATTTTCACACTCTAATTCGAAATCACTTGACAAATACATGATAAATAAGTTAAACACTAAACCGCTTTCTAAAATTTGTTCTTCTTAATAAATAGGGGTTGTCTGTCAAATTGGACTAGGATCTTCATTGATTAAAATTTTAAGCGAGGCTAGGCCTATAACTCTTCTTAATTATTGACAAAACATTAGCTTAAAACTAGTACATTATGTTCGTGTTGTGTGAGGGGTTTGAACCTGGGACCCTCATTATCGTGGTAGCCTGTATGGACCTGCCTGGTGTTGTGGTTGGTGGGAATGGCGGATTATCGGGTTCTGGCTTTGTTCTGCTGTGTTGAAGTAATTGTTCCTGGTGTGTACTTTAATGCAAAAGATAGATGCACCACTTTGTCCGCCTGCCGCTAAAAAACTTTTTTCTACTCTGATTAACGATTAAGACTGATTAACTTGGTGTTTCCAATACAAAAATTAATAAATGTTGGTTTTTAAAATAAACGCCCCTCCCCTGGGTAAACCTTTCTATTTTGGGTTATTTTTAATAAAATATAAGTTTTTGGGAAGCAGATATGTTATTTAGAAGTAATGTTTAGTAGTAGATGTCCACACCTTGGAAAACTTTCTTCGGATGTCCCTGATTACAAGTAATTTATGTCAGTATGACATCAAGTAGTTAGGAAGATGCTGTAATTTCATAAGGATACCCTTATTTTTTCATACTTAATGTACAAGGACATTATTTTAAGTGTCTAACTAAGATTTTTTGGTGCAAGAATAAAAATATGTAGCTGTTAATATTTATTTTCAGTCGTTTCGGAGATGCCTCGAAGTTGGTAATTTTTTCTCAACCCTTAAAAAAATGATAGTTTTGAGATTATAAACTCATTTTTTTGTATACATAATTTTTTTTATGGTCGATTCAACTATATCATTGTTAAATATGTCAGATGTCAAAAAGTGGCAGATATTAT
Source organism: Polydrusus cervinus (assembly GCA_935413205.1). Classification (NCBI taxonomy): domain Eukaryota; kingdom Metazoa; phylum Arthropoda; class Insecta; order Coleoptera; family Curculionidae; genus Polydrusus; species Polydrusus cervinus. The sequence goes on from OW284514.1 coordinate 55,914,786, forward strand.
GCCATTTGGATTTTTTTTTACAGAAAACCACTTTCATAAGTAAATCAGTATATTGAATTTCGCGATATGATTTCAAAAACATATAGTTGTTGATATCTATATTTAACCGTTACGGAGATATGCGGCTTCAATAGTATCGTTAGATTTTATCTTATAAGTGTTTTACTTTATAAAAAATAGTAGTTTTGAGATTAGAAACCGTAGTTGTACTGCAAGAACAATATTTCTTAGGATCGAGCTAACTATACTTTTGTTCAATATGTCAGAATTGAGCTTCTAGTATCAAAACTTTTATATTTTTAATGAGGTGAGACACTTAAAGCCAAAAATTAAAGTTTTAGTACAAAAAAATCAAGTATAACGGTTCAAACTCGTCATTCTACGACTAACCATTGCTGAGAAATAGCGGGATAAAGTTTGCGTAACGTCACGAAAGCTTCGGCTAGCGACGCTCTGTATATTTTTTTAATCTCCAAACTATTTTTTCCTCAGGCAGTAAGGTTTTCATTAAATTATTTTTAACAACCCGACGTATACTAAACGCTAAAACTTATTTATGCAGCGGCTAAGCTTTCGTGACGTCACGCGCTGAAATATGACATCTTTGCAGAGGCATATCTTCGTGCGGTTTAGACTATTATTTTTAGTTTTTTTTTCTTTATTTTTTTTAAATAAAGTTGTTTTTTTGCGGCACACCCCTTTAAAGGACATAATTGAACGATGCATTTTTTAAGCGCTGCCTAGCGGGACTCCTGTAATTGTGACGAATGTCTTTACAGGAGATTTCCTCTTAACATTTTTACTTATTTCTATAAGTTTGTTAGAGGTGCTGGTATGCTCAAGAGTGTCTAATAACGATACAGATGGCGCTCCGTGCCACATATTACTGGTGTGTCCCACCACTGTGCTGCCATAAGCAGCTTTGAGTTCTCTTTGCTTCGTCGGATCCTAGCTCTACTGATGAGTCATGATATGACGAAACGCGTCTAGGGATGGATCTGACGAAATAAAGAGAAATTCTTCTTCTGTATTCTTGTTTTCGGTTAATAAACCGATGCGAGTTAGCGCTGCCTAGCGGGACTCCTGTAATTGTGACGAATGTCTTTACAGGAGATTTCCTCTTAACATTTTTACTTATTTCTATAAGTTTGTTAGAGGTGCTGGTATGCTCAAGAGTGTCTAATAACGATACAGATGGCGCTCCGTGCCACATATTACTGGTGTGTCCCACCACTGTGCTGCCATAAGCAGCTTTGAGTTCTCTTTGCTTCGTCGGATCCTAGCTCTACTGATGAGTCATGATATGACGAAACGCGTCTAGGGATGGATCTGACGAAATAAAGAGAAATTCTTCTTCTGTATTCTTGTTTTCGGTTAATAAACCGATGCGAGTTAGCGCTGCCTAGCGGGACTCCTGTAATTGTGACGAATGTCTTTACAGGAGATTTCCTCTTAACATTTTTACTTATTTCTATAAGTTTGTTAGAGGTGCTGGTATGCTCAAGAGTGTCTAATAACGATACAGATGGCGCTCCGTGCCACATATTACTGGTGTGTCCCACCACTGTGCTGCCATAAGCAGCTTTGAGTTCTCTTTGCTTCGTCGGATCCTAGCTCTACTGATGAGTCATGATATGACGAAACGCGTCTAGGGATGGATCTGACGAAATAAAGAGAAATTCTTCTTCTGTATAATTATAAAAGTTGGTTACCATTTGAAAAAAGGCTTGTATAAAGTAGAGTTGCCATTTAAGAAAATCCGTCTTTATTTGTTTTTGATTGATTGATTTAAAAACAAATAAAGACAATGTAAGTCCAAAACTGTTCAATCATTTAAAAATATAGTGATTAAGAAAAACCAATATGCTATATTTGGCATTGGAAACCTAACCTCTACAAAACTGCACTTTAAGAAGGATTAATTCAGAGACTAAGCGTTTCTGAAAAAAGCGGCATTTAGATTCGTAATCTACTTCCAAAGAAAAAAACATACATTCCACCCTCCATCCTTCTGGCTTATTTTTCTAAAAAGCAACCATCCCAAAAACCATCTACCCTGTGGACTCACTGCTCAATATTGAGAACTATGATTTCAGTTATAAAAAATCAATATAAAAGCAAATTTTTTTTAAACTAATCACATTCTTCAAAATGAGTTTAGATGGCTACAAGATTAAAAAGTTCAGAATTTTTAGAGAAGAAATATATCAGTTTTTAAATACTGGAAACGATATAATCATGTCTACTAATGAAAGTTGCTAAGACATCGGTATTTTTGAGGCTCGTCAGCGGAAAGAATTAACTAAACTGATGCTATTATTATATTGAATACAATAATTATTAGTCTATGCACAAAACCGAAAATTATTCAAGAATTTGGTTCAACAGAGGGAAATGTGGCAGATAACAAATATTCTTAGAAAATATGCCGAACTTTGCATTTCTAGTAGATGTAACATATCATATAAACCCGTATGCTCTACATTAGGGTTACTATTACTATAAAGGAACCACAAGTTAATTGAAAAATGTGAATGGTGGCCCACCATAACCCATATTATTATGATACAGATAAAGCGATATGTAGATCATAACGCAATAATTGTGCTACTATATTAAAAGTGTGGGTCAGACACTACGATATTGTTACAAAAGACGCTGTAATAGAAGCCGTTACGAAACTTTAATAAAACGGTAAAATCAATGTTACTAAATAAAAAAAGATAAAATAATAGTATATTACGTATGTATTAAGGGTGGTAAAATTCATATTACGTACATAATGGAAAAATTGCGAACGAGCCGCGTACCAACAAGTACAGTAATTACATAAGCGAGTAAATGCTTTACACCTTTCAATAAGTACTATACTACGACTCCTACTAATAAATTAATGATCGGTTTATACTTTATAACGTCCCGATCTCAAATATTGACAGTCACTGTCAAATATTCAAAACGCAAGACAGATAAATGTCACGATTTGAGTGGTTTAAGGATAACTTGATTGTTATACTATGCATCATACCGCACATTTGTGCGTAATAATGGATTTACTTATAAAGTAAACTATATTTAAAACAATGTTTACTAATATAGGAGAAGAAAAATACTAGTAGAATAGTAACATTTATTGGTTTTGGGTTTGAGAAAACATAAACAAACTTTTGTGGACGTTGCCAAGTTTTATATTTGCGCGTAGAGTAAATAAGGTGTGGTAAAATAAACACTCAAAGAAACTTTTATTACTATGCCTATTACTATTTTTTTTATTTCTAGCAAGTTTATTACACCAAGGTGGAGTAGCAGGCTTTCTTGTTACTTACTCATATTGGGTATTTTAAATAACTTTAATGACAGAAAAATTCTAGTAATATATTTTCTAGTATAAGCACTTTACACTAACACTGGTATGCTAACACGCATAAATTCTCTATATATGTCCTACATTTTGATTACATCTATTTATAAATATGTATATTATTAACCATATTCCTCTTTAACCTTATTCATCTCAGCTACTTATTTTAAATGGTTTTCGCTTATTCTGTCAGGTTATAACCGTCAGTAGCGCCAAAAAGTGTTATGCTCGTGACGGCATGCGCAGCGCTGTTCAAATTTTAACTTGCTTATTGAAATACCCTGGCAGGCTTATTGTCATTTCAACGTATAACTTTGGCAGTGCAAACTACCGAGCAGGCAGAAGTTCAGATCTTTATCACACCTTTATTATCATGGAAATACCAATGTGGTTTGATAAAATGAAACGGTTGGAAATAGATGTCAACAACTATAGATTTTTGAAATTAGAAATGCAATATACTGATATAATTAATAAAGTTGGCAACCATTAGAAAAAAATTAAAATGGCGAATTATCTATCACTTTTTATTATCTGATATTATATATATGTAAAAAAATTGGACTTTCAATAATAAAACTTCTATTTTTTTAAGGGCTGAGAACGAAATTATCAACTTTGAGTCTTCATATCTTCAGAACGACTAAAAATAAATATTGCCATCTACATATTTCTTATGTTGGAAAAGAATAAAAGCCAACAGGCTTGTTATAAAGTACAGTTGCCATTTAGGAAAACCCATCTTTATTTGTTAATTGATTTAAAAACAAATTAAGATAACACAAGTCCAAAACTTTTCTATCATTTAAAAATATAGTGAATAATAAAAATGCTTCATTGTGAATCGGAAACCTAACGTCTACAAAACTGCACTTTAAAATGGCATAATTCAAATAAATCTTCTCCCCAAAGAACATATTTCAAAAACAAAAAATCTAGTCGTGGTGAGCGTACTATAATATTAACCATATTCCTCTTTAACCTAATTCATCTCAACCACTTATTTTAGAAGGTTCTCGCTAATTATATCAGGTTATAACCGTCAGTAGCGCCAAAAAGTGTTATGCTCGTGACGGCATGCGCAGCGATGTTCAAATTTTAACTTGCTTATTGAAATACCCTGGCAGGCGTATTGTAATTTAAAAGTATAATTTAGGCAATGCAAACTACCGAGCAGGCAGTTCAGATCTTCATCACATCTTTATTATCATGGAAGTTCCAATATGGTTTGCTAAAATGAAAAAATTAAGACAATAATTTTTCAAGCCTGTTTTTCTCACTCAATGTCATGATTTAACCCCGTTTTGTAAATGTGTTAAGGGGGCATACACGGGCGTTCATGTGTTAATACATCAACGCACAACCATCAATGTGAAAACAAAAATTAGCGTGTATGGGTATTTTTATGTCGCCAACATTCATGCGTACTCAGGTAGTGTATCATACTTCTATTAACGCACGTATGCTAAAGTATGCCTGTATGTGGACCCGACAAATATCTACATGGGATATTTTTATCGATCAGTGAGATCGGACAATCATTAAATTTACAATTTAAAAAATTGTGGTTTGTCTGACGTTTAAGGTGTAGGTAAGTGGGTTCACAAAATACGAAATTTATAACAGCACCGCGAACCAAAATGTTATTCAAAATAGACAAAACTTTTATATATTAACATTTTACTTTGTCATAAAAACATATTCAAAAGATTTACTCGAGTATCTAAAAAATACACTGCAAGTAAAAAATCAAATCAAAGTTTTTGTACATAAAATCGTCACTGCAACGGTACTTTTGTAGGAGATGAAAAATTTTTGATCGGCAATTCTTTGCTCCATGTAGAACGGACCTTCTTTTATATATTATTTTCTAGTTTTTCAACAAGAATAGCGCACGCCAATGCCACCAGTTCTTTTAACATGTTTTTTTACTACTTCTACGACTGTGTGGGTCCATTAGCCATACAAAACTGTTATTTTTATCTGGGAAACATATTTCACCGTGTATGTCCAAATTAAGTTCACGTTTAAAGGTTAGAGACAATGACGTTTGAACGGCAGTATAGTTTTGGACTTGCATTGTCTTTATTTGTTCTGAATCACAACGTTCCAACTGGTAAGTATCTCCAGTCGTCTCTCTATTGCCGTTTAAATTCACGTTGATGTGCGACGTACATGAATGCCCGTGTATGATCACCTTTAGAGCACAACTAATATTAATATAGAAAAATAATTAATAAAAGTATTATATTTTAACCGCTTTGTATTATTTTAGAAGACAGACAATTTATAAAAAGGTTCAATTTTCTAAGGTTCCATATATATTGCTTTTTTTGTAATTGTGCCCGATGTTCAATATGCAAGCATCGAGAATACTTCTAACATAGATTGCGAATCACGAAATGGTATTTCTGTTTTACAAAATGTATAGAATAATTTAAAAACGACATGAAAGCGTTTTCCACGGCCTCGTGCAATCCGGGATAAAAATATGCATCAAAGACGCTCAGATAAGGACACAGTCCAGAGTCTCAAAGGATTTGTTTCAAACAGGCGGCGTCGTATATTTCGCATGCCTGTCGCATTCTTGAGACTCACACACCGCTGTATTGCGGCATAGCAGAACGGATAGAGCAAAATTCCGTGCAGGAAGAGCTGCTTAAATTATTTTTTACACTGTTTAGTTTACTCTTTACTTCATAGAATATCAAATACAGTCAAATAATAATCAATATCGTACTTTTAATAAGCTCTTATCGTTTAAACAATCAAAGCGACAAGTTGTTCTCCGCCAACAAGATTTTATAGCCACCTTTTGGTATATTCTAATTTTACTAAAAATACCTAATTTTTAAAGGTGTAGAATAATATTCTATATACATTATTATAGGGGCGTAAGCCTATGAATATATTCGCGCCTCCTCATCAAGTATTTTTATTAGTTTTAATTTGATAAACTTTTTTTTAAATAACACACAAAACCGGCAACATATGTAGGTACAACCATATCTCGGAAACTACTGGGCATTCAAACTTAAAAAAAAAAGTAATTAGAGTGGTCACAAGAAGAACTAGCAAAAAGTTTTTTGCTGTAAGAGGGCACAATTGAAAATTAATTATTAGAATACAAAATTTCTCCGAAAATTTCCCTCATGTATAAAAAATGCCATAAGAGGTGTGCAATTTCCACTGTATTACAGTGGAAATCGCACTGTAGCAACCATAGCAACAAGTGGAGAAGTCAACTTTTACGTTTCTAACCATGTATGGACTCAAATAACATACACACAATATATAATACATTACAATAATTGTAATATTACTTTTAATAAATAAAAAACTAAGATATAATTTTAACGTGTTAGCTATTTATTCTGTAAATTTTCTACCGAATACCATTCGTGCATAAAAATTTCCAGAAAATTCTGAAAAATGAAATGTTTTTTGGAAACCGCTTTCGTTTATTTTCATCGTTATTTCAAAAAATAGCCCTCCTCCTTCGGAGTCGGGCAGTTTATAGTTTGAAACAGCGATGAAAATAAACTGATGCAGTTATCAAAAAACATTTAATTTTCCAAAATATTCGGAAATGTTTATGCACTTATGGTATTATCCCCGAAAATTCCATTATTAACGTTTACTTTTGGTGGCATCATTAGAAAGCTTAGACAATACTGCATCATGTTTTAAGGTGCATTACCGTACCGACCTTGATAAAAGTGGGGAAGCTATTGAGTCTCTCACTTCTAAACGACTTATCGGATATTTACTAAACTTTAGCTTATTTAAAAAGAAAAGTACTTATACTTTTAATTATCGTATCCATTATTACACAATAGTTCCTAATAAAATTGTTAGAGGGTACAATTTGTAATAATAATAGTTTTTTTCATTTAAACTCAAAATCATAAGGTATAATTGGGACATCATAATCGGAGAGTATATTAAGTTGACAAGAAAAAGGCTGTAACCGCAGTTGGATATCTTCGTTGGCTTCAGAGTTATTTGAAATAATAATAACATCAAATCCATTAGAAGTATTGAGCATATGTTGAAAGCTCTCGGAAAGAGATAACATCAGGAATGGTTTAAACTACTTTGTTCAAAAATGATGATTTTTAAATAGTTTGATACCACATGTGACGTTATGTCAATATTTTACAGCTTTTAACGTCTGTGCAAAACGTCTAGGTGCCGTTGATGCATATTCCTTTCTGCGTTGCTATTTTAATAAATAATTTTCCTGGATGCACCAATGGTAGTACAAAATGTATTTAGGAATACATTTCCGTAACGTACACTAAAAACATCACTTATATGAGGACAAAACATGATCATCATTAACGCTGTACGCCAACATACAACTAGTATTTGACGTCACGTCCATGCATCCGTTATTCGTCCACGACACGGCCTACTACTACGTTAAATTCCCCAGCTAGTTCACGGTTAACAATTGACACCCGCTGACAACAATGAGGTGTCGAAAGCCAATAGTAGGGGGCGCGACTGACAGCAGTTCGGCCGATATGACCTTTTATTAGCGCACAGCATTTCGGTTTATTTGCCGTATTGTGCTTAGATCAGCTACATGATGGATGCAATTAGGATAGACTATGGTGAATATAAAAAGAGATAGTTGTGTACGGATGGTTTTATTTATAAAATTATCTTAAGTGACAATTGCCGGTGAGATGTATTATATATCAACTGCTTGGATCGGCTTTTATTATTACACATTAGAAAAAACTAAATTAAAAATAAATTGAATGCGTCACCTACAACATTTCTTGTCTTGCAAACTAATTATTTTAAAAGCTGCTGCTTTCTTCCAAGTTTTTGGTTCTCTTATGTCCATATTTATAGTCGTTTCTTGAGGCTTCCTTACTCGAGGAAAATCTCAAGTGTTCCTCAACTAGACATTGATTAATATTGACAGTTCCTTGAGGAATTCTTAATGACTAGTGAGGCTTCCTTAAGTGTCAAGGCTTCCTTAAGGAAGAACTATAAATACATACCCGTATTTATAGATAAAAAAACTTTATAGACAATAGTTAGTCGTTAAGGATTCTTCAAGGAACTGTCAATCAATGCCAAGTTGAGGAAAACTTGAGATTTTCCTCGAGTAAAAAAGCCTCAAGCAACGACTATCAATTTGGGCATTAAGGGCGTGAGCACTGTGTCCAGGATTTTTTTTGCAACGGCAACGTTGAATTTTGTCGTTGGATTTATCCATTCCAAGATAAATTTACCCACATACAAGAAGCCCGCTAGTAAACCAAACCGTTATTTTAATAATAAGAACACAGTTTGATCGAATGAGAAGGCTTAATCAGTCTTAACTAGAACTCAGGAGCAGCCAAGCTGCCTACCTCTCATGTGTCGATTAAATCACCGACAACAATGAGCTAAGGAGTCTAGAGGATCAATATGCTAACTGGACATCGAACGTGTCACATTGCCAAGCCAGATCACCGATAGGTACGTCCATCGGGTTTGTGATGGTACCATGGCTAGCCTGTTATTTAATTTGATGTTAACATTCCTTGCCTCACTTAAAATGAAATGTGAGGTCATCCTTGTTTCTAATTCTGGGTGCTCATCAGTGATCTGGCTTAGCAATGTGACACGTTCGATGTCCAGTTATCAAGAACACAGTTGTCACTACGTAATATTCAAGCAACCAACAATTATTTCCACTGATCTCGTGCTATTTTTTGAAATCAACCTTCACTTCGACAAATTTTGAAGCTACAATAATTTATGATGAGCAAGATGACAGATGACAAATGACCCTTTATTTTTTCATAATGTCGGATTTACCGAAATATGGACATAATATGTATAATCTTAGTTTGGAGTGCTCTTGGGGAAGTTATTTATTCGGTTCGCGAGTTGGCTCAGATCTCAGTAAATTCAAAGGTTTAGTAGTAGTACAAACCCGAACGACCGCTTTTTGGCTTTATTCTAATGCAACATCAGGGATCTGATGAAGGAGGGTTCTACAAAACACATGTGAACCTTATAGGCCTACATGAGACTATTTGGACAATGCCAAAGGTCTGCCACTCTAACCTAACCTCAAAAATTATACACATTATAGTATTAGGCAACCCAACGATTTATCAAAAACGGCGGCTGAATGGCAAATATGCTTTGTAATTGGTACACATGACTATAAAAGTAACAGTGCTGGTGGCATTTAACGGGTGACTCAATACTTTTTGCCATCCAACCGCCATATTGAGTCACGTGGCTAGGATTCCCTAGTCGACTTCTCAACGGATTTTAAACATCAGTGAACTTGTCAACCAAGATTTTTCTCAAGCATTGATTTTTTGCGATAAGGCTATAGTTTTCTAATTAGATAAATAAATGTATGTACTTTTGAGACTGGTAGCACTCACTTTTAATTTTTAATCTTCATCTTAAAGGGCAAATTTGATTCTTGTAGAGTTATTAGGTGTATTTCTATATAAAAAACAACAAAAAGGTAGTTCTCTATAATTATCTATATGTGTTGTATATAAATGTACATTTGCACTAATATTCAATAGTTTATAGTTGCTTACTAAGGGATGAGGACGCTTAGGACTGTGATAATATATAACATACAATGCCAAAGTAAAAGCACAAATATAGAATCAAATGTGACATTTGACATCACTCCTTCTTTAAATGTGACCTAAATAAATATTATTTGCAATTAAATAAAATTTCCCTCTCAATTTATTTTTTATTTCAACTAGAAAGTTTCCAGCTTGACTTTAAAATTTTATTTTATCCGTCATCCCAAACCACTGGTCACAACTGCTGGAGCTACGTAGCCAGGTTCGTAGATTCAAGTTCAAAACTCTACTGCGTTCAAGAAACATTATTGTCTCCGACCATCAAATAGACATAATTCCAAAGTATGCACCGTAACAATCTCTATAACTTTTATATTTAATGAAGAGAAAAATGCACTTTATTCTACCGTTGACTTACCCTATATAATATCTAAATAGTACATCTTATAGTAAATTATAATACAACCACTTAATCACAGATAATAAACTTTAATAACCGATATAATACCATATAAGAAATTAATTTATAAAAACTATAAGAATATTTTATAATAATTCCAACAATAATAAATAAAAAAATAATATTTATTATTAAAAGATATTCTAATATTTAATACATTTTTTATATGTTTTAATAGAAAATATTATGGAGATTACAAAATAATATAATAATTATACATATTACCAACATAATACCCGTCTTATATACTACTAAAAATTAAAATAAATATTCTTATACGTTGTATTTTATAGAATGACTTTATCTCCGTGTAAAAATAGAGACATAATTTAAATCGGACAGTCAAAACCTACATATCACGGTAGTTGAATTATTTCTGACAGAAATGGAAGTCAAAAATAGAACAAATTATTTTAACATTTAGGGTCGGCGACCTTTACCTTAATATTTACAGATCTTTTTAAAACTATAATGTAATATATATTAATCTAAATTCTTACATAGACACGCAATAAGACCTTTTTTTGCATTTTCAAAGCACAATTTTGTGATATTATTTGTTGTAGAAACTCAAAGAAATTCCTTAAAGAACGTCGTGTCATAAAAAATACGATACAAAAGTCGAATGCAACAAACACAAAAAGGCTGGTTAAGAAAATGGAGCCACATAATTGGTTTGACATATATATTTTGTTTTGAGCAAATTTCATATTAATTCAAATAATCAAATTAGTGTAATGGTTTTAGTAGTTTGTACAACAAGAGCGGATATGATGTCTATATCACACGAAAAAATAAACTTTCGAGTGCGATATAGACAATCCACTCGAACAGTATATTTTTTCTACCTTATGCTAAAGAATGTAAAAAAAAAGTTTGTAGGTTGCCGGGCTCGAACTCACGACCATTGGATCTATAGTAAAACACTCTACCGTCTCGACTATCGAAGCGTTTAGTTAATTATCATAAAACCAACTGAATAATGATGCTACATAAAATTAATTTTCTATGCACATTCAGAAGGTTGCATTATTGATAAATCTATTATAAATGCCTATAGATTTTGTTATATTGATCAAATTAATAACATATTGTACCAAATACATTGAAATCATATAATTTAGAGTCTTGAAAAAGACTGCGGAACCTCAGTAAAAATAATATACTTTTATTGGTCAGTACTTTTAAGAACAACATGTAAATAATTAGGCTTCTCTGTAATTGACTACTGTCGTGATTGGTCAGTTTTATAACCTAACTAGGATTATTATGAAATTTTGCCGCACAGTCATGAAAGATGGCTCGATGAGAGCTCCATCGATGTTCACTACTATTTACCATTTAACTTTGTTCCTCTCACTTATAACTATTTTTTTCTCTTTGTATTTTATTCCTGATTATGGGTGTTACTACACCCGAAACATGTAGAATATCTACCATATTTTAACTTTATTACTTTAGGTTACTTTATTACTTTAAGTGGAGAAAGACTTCATGCTTTTATTTATTCCTTCAAATTAACTCCACTTTAGGAATGGAATACTTCTTCAAAAATAAATTATTAAATGTGTGTAAAAGTAATTTTTAGTCAATGTTAACGTTAGGGACAGGCTTTGCATAACATTACATATTCAATAACTGTAATAAACTCTCTGTTAAAAACATATCAACAGACAGTAAACTATTTTAATTATAAATAACCAAAAACCTAATGATACATTTGTTACAATATTTAAACAAAATTAATAATATTTAGAATGGTAGGTAATAATTTAATTAATGTTTAAGATACTGAAATAACCCTCTGTTCGCTGCCAAACAATATCCTAAACGATAACAAAACTCCCTTGTTGCATTGGCCAGTTAGTAGGGCGAGATTCTATCACAAACTGCTGAAATTGAATTTCTCAATTGGTCCAAATTTTCTTGCCGAACATTTTTATAAATTTTATCTGTTATGCGTCTCTATAGAAAAAAGTCATTTTAGAAATCTCTGTAATTGTTGCAGCGTTCTATCATTTGTAAACAAAATTTTGATCTTCGTTCTTCATCAACTTGCATTTGCAATGCATGTAATTTCTCGTATTTGTATGAATGGTGTTGGTGTTTCTGTACAACTCGTAACGCAGTACTGTGATAGTTGCCTACGGCTTTTCCCTATCGTCCTAGTACTAACTAAATCATAATTTGCTTCGACCTACATTTTACTCTCACTAAGTTTTTTAAAAGACTTTATAAAAGTTTTCTCTAAAGTTATTACGGAAGCGAATATTTGACTACCTAGAAATTTACATGGGAAATCCCATATGTCCTGTACGGACGCATCATCCGGTATATTTTTCAATTTTGAATAGAACTAATTTTCAAATTTTCCTATAATGCAATATTTTTTGATTCATATATTGATTCTTGGTTGTAAGATAACTGACAGAAATAATTGACGGTTCCCTTTGGTATACACACTGAATGTTTGACGAATTAAAAAATTGAACTCTTATCCCTCTAAAAATATTTTTAGTTGCAATACTTCCCTGATCTGAAGAATAGTTCCTACGACACTGATTTCATAGTTTTTTAAGGTCCTCACACACGCAGTCATAATTGTAGCATCCTGTATCTGACTTAATTGCAGTTCAACTTGGCGTTGTATTACAATTATCACAAAACAAAAAAGACGAGATTGCCGACCCTGTGAAATACTTCGTAGGGGTCTGTCAAGAGCAGAAGCAGAAGCACAACATAACCTCATTTAATATGCATAAACATCGGGAACGGCCGGCCGCCGGTGTCCGCCCGTCACCTTCTCATGCATTATTCCGAGCCGACGGGAAACAAGAACACCCGCGCCATCTGCGGCTCTCTGTCATGTAAATTAGCTGATTGCAGTATAATTTAGTTTCTGTATTTGTATGGTTATTGCATAAGCCAAGCAACCCCGGGCGAGCTGGGCCAACTTAATATAAACAACTACTGCTTGAACAAAACAACGATAGACCTTTTCTGTCGAGAACTGTTTGTGTATTTACATATTATAGCTGATAGAATGATGAATTTGTCTGGTATTCGTGACAAAAACCTGTAAATCTATTTATGATTTATTTTCAAAAATTTGGCTTCACTGTAAAAATAATTTATGGCAATCTCTTATACTTACAGTATGTAGGTAGATAACGTTTAGAAGAGGACAAATGAAGCAAAAAATTCAAGATACGAAAAAAAGTAAAGCCTGATTTATGAACTCTCGCTGGCGTTGGCGTTATCGTTGGCGCCAGCATTTATCGCCGACGCCGACATTCGTAGAGCTCATTTATAAACTTAGAGTTGGCGTCGGCGTCGTTCCTGTTCGAACTGCGGTTGACACTGTTAAGATAATACAAACCTATAGTTGTTTCAACAGTTGTCAACTTGACGTGATACAAATAGTAAAACACTATTGGCTTGACGTCATTGCTACAACGCCAGCGCAGAAAAGTTTACGTTGGTTCAAGTCAAACGGCTACTGGCGCCAACGCGAACGCCCGCGAAGTTTATAGACAGCTGTATTATAATTTCATTGTTTAATCGCCTAGAGTCCACGCCAGCGCAAGAACCGACGACAACTTCGAGTTTATAAATTCAGCCCGATTATTTATAAAAGTTTTTGTTTGATAAGATTAATGATATTTATGTTATGAAAAGTTTAATGTCGTTTACAAGGAACATAAACAATACGATAACGTTATTTTGTGTGGGAGTAAAAATACATCGTATATACTTTTCTACCTAAAGAATTCTATTTAATATAGGCTGAAGGACCTCGGTATGTAGCCATTTAAATAGTATTTTTGTATTGCAGTATATTAAGTAAGTAAGTATGTTTTAAATTAAACCTTAAGCTAAAGTAAATTTTTACTAAATAATATTAAGAGTAACGAGATTTATCGCATTAATTTTAGAAACTATTTTTTGTCACTTGCATATCCAGAGTTCTTGTTCCTAGATGACTTTTTGTTTCTTTCACTTTTGATTCATTTGTCTTTTTCTAAATCCCATCCATGAACCTACTGTAAAGATTAAGCGAAGTACCAAGAAAAGTATTGCTTCCTCTAAAGCATTTAGCGCTAAAATTCAAAGTTCTCAAGACGTTAATATATTAAATATTACGGAAATATGTGTGGTCTAATGTAATTAGTAGAATAATATTATCTTAATCATTAGTACAAAATTATAACACTCTTTGTATAATAGTAAGTAGTAATATACGGTGTAAGTTTTATATTACAACATGACAGGATGAGACCCTTCTATATACAAAAAGTACTAGTTATTAAGTCGAACTTTTTCTATGTCACTTTTTGAATGGTTAATGACAAAGCTTTGTCAAACAAACTCAAAAAATATAAAAAGCCCTTTTCAAAATGAATGATTCTGATGAAAGTTCATTCTTTGATATTGAAGCAGCGGAAAACGGAGCAATCTCTCACTCGCGACATGAGGTGACGTACCAAAAGTTAGAAGATTGATTCAAAGCTAACAATAAGGTAACGAAAAAGTCTGAAAAAATTATTCTGTTTTATTTTTCTAAAAAGCAAAGATCCCAAAGACTATATTAAGTTAAGAAAACTCTATGGATAGCTAAATTTTTTTAACTAATTACATTTCTAAAAATTCAGATGGTAACAAGGTCAATAAGCGCAGAATTTTTACAATAGGAGAAGTAGGTATATAATTTTTAAATACAACAGATGACGAATCATGTTTACTAATGAAAGTTGCTATAATAATCATCATATTAGCCATTTGAGTGCAATCCACATGTAACATATATTATAAACCAGTATCCTTTAAATAAGGGATTTATAAAATAAGCAAAAACTAATTGAAAAATGTTAATGGTGGCAAACCATAACCCATAATATTGTGATACAGAAAAAGCAATATGTCGATCATAACGCAATAATTGTGGTATTATAATAAAAGTATTGGTCATACACTAGGATATTGTTACAACAATTGTTACTTCACCACTAGTAAATAATTCGTTCTTATGCGGGCACGATCTGAATTCGGAATATCTACATAAATACAGTAATATTAATTTCAAAGGATTAATAATGTTACGTGGGGAAGAATTAAAGGCGACAAGTCTCCATAACACCTACTTTATTATATAATGGAACGGCAGTTAAAACGGTTACATAAAATTAGGTTTTACTTACAACAACATTATTAGCTAGGGACGAGCTCTCTAGGGCAAAGGGCTGATAATTGGAACAGGACTCTGTGCTGCTACTGACCCAATATTACTTATCTGGACCGAGTCGTATCTGCCCAAAATGGTGTCGACCGAGTGGTTTCTAACCAAATGATCGTGGCTTGAATGGTCTTGACCAAACTGGTCGAGACCCGAATGGTCCCGACCCCGAATGGTGGTGACCTGAATGGTCTTGACCGAGTGGTGTCTTTTGCATAGTACCGGCCTGCTATTTATACCAATCAGTATCAATAAACTTAACCCAGGTATTGATTGGTAACAAAATGCAAGCTCGGCAATATGCTAAGATAGCATCCTTGTAGTTTGCTTGTTTTAATAACAAATAATATAATTGGGTCAGTAGGTATATTTAATATTAACTTTAAATAATAAGAAAAAAGGGAATTTAAGAAAGAAGGATATGCCATATGTCTATGACAATAATAATATTATATAAAATACATTATCATTTGCAAGTGTACCGCCCTTAGCTGATTGTAATCTAGTTAATTAAACGTTAAATATCTGACTAGTGTTTATTGATAAAAGGGACAAAAATAACATCAAAAATTGAATTATACTAAGATAAATAAGGACATCCATAGCTTTTACGGCGCATTTAAGTAAAACAGTCGAACTGCAGCTAGTTTTGGGTCACTGGTAAAACCATAGCCATAAAACAACAGGTAGATAACATAATCTTATCTACTCTCCAGAAGGGACATGGTAATATAGGGTTAGGAACAGAAAGCCTTATCTTCCTTCTTATAATTCTTAAATCCTTGCTGGAAAATCGAAATTTTAACATGTTAACCAAAAATTTTCAAGTGGGGACATACATGCTGTAACTTTTTTTGCTGAGAGTAAAAAGAGATCAATAAAGGTATGTTTCATTAAAAATATATAATTTGCAATAATAATGTCATTGGTTTAAGGTTGTGGATATTCTGCGATTGGTAAGATTAACTTTATGAGACTTGCTACTGCTGCTATACTTGAAACCGTTCACAAATTACAAAATTAAATATGTAACAATTTTCTTGTTATTAAAATGAACAAAATTCAAGAACAAACTTGTTTTTCAAACTGATGCTCACGCACGAATACGTACATTTACGAAGTTATATTCAACAAAAGATATATCAAAAAAATAACATTAGCAAAAAATAATAACTATACACACAATAACATTTTTATTTATACACATTATATATTATTTAAAATTTAGAGTGAATAGATAAGATATTTTCGTATATTTAAATGGTTATCATCAACGATACATCTACCATAATATGCCAATAAACAAGTTGAAATTTGAACATTGCTACGCATGCCGGAGGATCTTCTAAAAGAAGTAGCAAAATGAGATGAATTATTGCAGTACATCATTTATAATATATTATTATAATTGAATTGTTTTTTTGATTAAAAAGAAAACGATCACTTTCTTGCATCTAATGTAAACCGGCGTTAAGCTTCCTCGCACGTGTCGTCAAAATGTAGGAGGGAGATAGAAAATGTATGCGCGTTAGCACACCGATATTAGTGTATCATGACCAATACATGATAAACACGATACATTAACACCGGTATGCTAACGCGCATACATTTTCTATCTCCCTCACACATTTTAACGACACGTGCGATGACGCTTAAAGCCAGTTTACACTAGGTACAAGAAAACGATCGTTCTATTTTTAATCAAGATAATAATCCTATATAACATATTATAAATGATATACTGCCTTAACTCATCTCAGCAACTTCTTATTATAAAAATAGTAAAAATTTGCCCTCATTATATGTGAGGTTAGAATAGTCAGTCGCGTTAAAAGGTTATAGAACCGTGCTAGCATCCTCGCTCGTGACTACATTTGGCACGTACGTAACGATCGTGACTACGTGCTGGCCACTCCTTCCTAACCAGTATGTTGTTTCAAAAATTTACTCACTTGTAAACCAAAATGAGCGGGGCCTCATCCTGTTGATATAAGATATTCTTTCAGTGTGGTTAAAGAACTTTTATATTTCGTCGAATTTGTATTTTAAGGGATCTTTAAAAACGTACATGACGATATATTTCAAATAAAAAAAGGTAGCTTTTCTGCCTAACCCTGTAAAATTATAGAAACGGGTTCGTTCTTCTTAGGTTAACAAATTTTTAAAGAATTCTAGTTTCTAAAATATTTACAATATTCCAAACTTTTTGACATCTTGTATAGGAACCACTGTTTGGTATCCTTTAAATGTTCTGCGCTTAAAAATATTTAAAATTATTTCAGTAAACAGTAATTTTATTTAATAATACATCAATTATTAATATCAACCGTGATTTGATTAATCAGTTTGCATTAAATACCAGTATTCAATTGTTAAATACAGTCTGCCATGTTTAACTTCTAATTACTACCAAAATAGGGCGCTATTGAATCTCGTATTGTGACATTGCTGCTACCAATCGCTTTGATGATCAGAATGGAAGCTTTAATATGCAATCACGTAATAATTTCGGGAAATATTAGTTTGATACGTTGTTGCTGTAGAGCTTTTAAAAATATTTAATTAATTGTAATAACAACTTTTTACAAAAAGTTTTGCAGAACTCTTTGTTAAAAAGTGCAAGGGTTGGAACGGGATAAAATTATTATGTAAAAAATTGTTTGTGTTAGTTCTTTTTAAAAAATCCAACTGTTAAACTTGTAAAACCGATTTGAGTTTAAAAAATGTTTTCTCATTTTCGTTAAGATTATTAGCCCATTTTTTTATACACATAATTTAGATTTTACGAGAAAGACATATTTCAGATAAAAAGTTTTGCTTATTTTAAAAGTAATATAAGTGTCTCATCTCATTAAAAAAAATAAGTTTTGGGATTAGAAAGTCTTTTTTTTTGCAGATACACGATCTTTTATGGCCGAGCTTACTATGCAAATGTCAACTATGTCAGATGTCAAAAAGTGACATACGAAGTTATTTTAATTTGTTTAATTAACAACCCACTTTCATAACTATACCAATATATTATATTTCACGGTTCAATTTTAAAAATATAGAGTTGCTGATGTTTATTTCCAACCGTTACGGAGACATGCGGCTTCAAAAAATTGCATCGTTTAAAAATAGAAGTTTTGTGTTTGGGCTGCATAAAGATTTTTAACCATAATTAACTAACCAGCAAACTTGACTGTCACATAAATGATATTGTCTTAAAATAATAAAGTTTAAATAAATCGCCTAGGAAACCAATATCATCCATGGTGTATTATATACCTATTTGAAAAGAGAATTTAAAATGTTAATGTTTTTAGATTATAATTATACAGGGTGTTTCATTTTAAAAAATGAGGTTGGTCCGATAATTTAATAAATATTTTTACCTGACCCCGTACACTTATTCTGAAAATGTCAGCTTATTCAACAATCATTATAAAGAAACTTCTGTACGAAATATTTTTCTGGATCTCTGTTAACTCTAAGTTTGATTTTACCATTTTAAGTTTGACCCAAAAAGAGCATATGACATCAATATTACTTTTTTGATAGCACTAACAACTAAGGAGATACCCTATATAAGTGTCGAAAATAAGACACCCTATTCATAGGACGTAATAGAAATAAAGAAAATCGATAAATAATATTAAATTTTGGTTAGTAATATTATTTGTTGTTAAATACACATTATACTGAATACGCTTTCAATTATCATTATTCTTTTAATACATACAAAGTAATTGTAGACCCGCCTTTAGCCGGTCAATATCGCAGTCATTATCAGAAACTATGCATTGTTAAAAAAAGCAAAGAAAAACAATGGCGTGGTCTTTACGAAATGATTAATGATTCGCCGTTGAAAGCTTGTCTTTAGGAAAATGTATCGGCAAGAATAATTTATAGTATCACACCCATCCATTTAATTAAATTAATTCAAGTAATTGATTTTCGATATACTGGGGGACATAAACCATAATTATTTTACATACACAGAAGTTTATTTATAAAGCTACCCAAACTAGAATTGTAATTTGTACTATAAGAGTGGATATGATGTCCATAAAGCACGAGTAAGTAAATTAAGCGCGACGACGACGCTTTAATCGAAGTGCTTAAATTTCCGAGTTCAATATGGATACTATACTTAAGGTATACAGTATATTTTATCTATGACCCAACTTGCTAACCTCATTCTAAACATTTAAAAAAATAAATAGACAATATGTGGTAGATGGTTAAAACCATTCAAAAAAATTAATTCTGTTGGCAAATCATTGAAATAAATTACACTGTACTGTACATATTTGTCGACTTGGGTAATTTGCTAAAAATCACTTTAATACCTATTTTTCCCACATTCAGCCCTTTGCCCCATATTAGACAAAATGCGATATATTTATTAATAAAAAAAATATTTAGTACAGAAGTTTCTTTATAATGATTGTTGAATAATCTGACATTTTCAGAATAAGTATACGGGGTCAGGTAAAAAAGCTATCGGACATAACTTCATTTTTTTAAATGAAATACCCTGTATATTATAATCTAAAAACATTAACATTTTAAATTATCTTTTTAAATAGGTATATAATAAACCATGGAAGATATTGGTTTTCTAGGATATTTATTTAAACTTTATTATTTTAAGACAATGTCATTTTTGTCAGAGTCAAGATTGCTGGTTAGTTAATTATGGTTAAAAATCTTTATGCAACCCAACACAAAACTTCTATTTTTAAACGATGCAATTTTTGAAGCTGCATATCTCCATAACGGTTGAAAATAAATATCAACAACTCTATATTTTTAAAATTGAACCGTGAAATATAATATATTGGTATAGTTATGAAGGTG
The DNA here is from genome assembly GCA_935413205.1 of Polydrusus cervinus. Lineage (NCBI taxonomy): Eukaryota > Metazoa > Arthropoda > Insecta > Coleoptera > Curculionidae > Polydrusus > Polydrusus cervinus. Next base: position 55,935,254 of record OW284514.1, read on the forward strand.
AATTGTTAGTTAAAAAAATTAAATTAACGTCGTATGTCACTTTTTGACATCTGACATATTTGACATTTGCATAGTAAGCTCGGCCATAAAAGATCGTGTATCTGCAATAAAAAATGATTTTCCAATCCCAAAACTTATTTTTTTTTAATGAGATGAGACACTTAAAATAATATCTCTCTAATATTAAAATTCGAAGAATTTGTCCATTTTTACTCAAAGAGACCTGATATTTGATATTTTGTAAGAAAAAAATACAGTCTCGGCCTCAAAATTTTTCAATCTGTTTATTAAGGTTACATGTTTCGCCCTAAACTGGCATCATCAGACCTAAATAAGTAAATACAATAATTATAAATTGCACGGAAAAATTAGATAAAAAAACAAATTACCTTACAAACATTTAAAAATTTAAAACTTGTTTTTGAAACTAACACATGTACATTACCACAGAAACAAAACGATACTATGATACTTCATTTATTTTTGACGCGACCTTTAAGTTGGACTTTGACTTTGGGTATCTTAAGTTAGAATAGGCAACCAACTGGCTTTGTCCTACATTTGGGTTAGTATCGTTTTGTTTCTGTTGTAATGTACAGTCGCGCCGATAAAAAACTGGGACAGGAAATTTTTCTATTTTCTCCTAGACTATTAAGAATAATTTTACATCAAGCCTGGTACCAGTAAAATGTCATGAAAATTTGCATGTCAATAAAGATTGTCACTTTATGATTGACTCGTCAAACATACAATCATATATTATTTGTAAATATGCCACAATTAACCCCCCAGCAAAAGGCAATTATTTATAGTCGGTTGCGAGATAGTGTTGCTATTAGGGATATTGCAGATGAACTGGGAGTAAGCAAGAATACCGTGCTATTGGCAAAACAAAAAATAGCAAGACATGGGACTATTATTAGGAATGCAGGTTCTGGTCCCCCTAAAATTTCTACTGATGATCATGATAGAAGACTGGTTAATTATCTAAGAGATCATCCCTTCGAAACTGCAATCAAGGCAAAAGAAGAGACGAATTTTCCAGGTTCTGCAAATACCGCTAGAGACAGGGTTCGAAATTCCGATATACGAAGCCGTTGTGCTGCCAATAAAAATTTTTTAACGGAAATAAATAAACAGGGCAGGTTAGAATTTGCACATGAATATATTAATCAAATACATTTATGGGAAACAGTTATATTTTCTGACGAGAAAACTTTTCAGTCATGCAATAATGGGAGAATTTGGGTGATAGGCCTTCCGGCATGCGGTATGATGAGAGATACACCCACAAAACCAACCAAAGTAGGCGTTTCTCCATAAATGTTTGGGGCTGGATTAGCGCTAGAGGACCAGGACTTTGCCAAATCGTCGAAGGAAGACTAACTGCAGCAGTATACGTTAATATACTAAACGAAGTGATGATACCATCGGTAAACGCTGTATACGGTCAAAATTACACATTTCAGCATGATAATGCTCCAATACACACAGCGCGCATTGTACAAAATTTTCTCCAAGAAAATAACATAGCAGCCCTGGGCTTCGAAGAGTCCCGATTTGAACCCGATAGAAAACATTTGGGGTGCCATGGTCAAATCTATGTATAAACATGATTTTCAACCTAGAAACAGGGATGAATTACGTCATAGGATAAATCAAGCTTGGGATGAAATAACTGTCGAATTATGTAGAAACTTAGTTTTAAGTATGCCACAAAGGCTCCAAAAAGTAATAAACAGAAATGGTTCTATGACCAAATATTAATTTTGTGTTGTTTTGACTAACTTTGATTTCGCAATTTTTTTCTTTTTATTAAATGTATTTTATTACCTGTATTAGCTTTATTTATTATTTTGTGGTAATGGTAAATATAATAATTTATAAAATATTTGACTTTAAAAAAATTTTATAAATTTACTTTATCCATATTATATGATATCTCTCAAATTTAACCACCCCGTATCGAAAAATATAAAACATTCCATTATGTAACCTAGGTTACTTTTTAAATTTTGGATGTTTTTCCTTTTTAGCTCTAGACACCTTTTATAGTCTAGGGGATATGTATTTCTTACATTGTTTTTGTAAATCTCTTGTCCCAGTTTTTTATCGGCACAATAGTACATGTGTTAGTTTTAAAAACAAGTTTTAAATTTTTAAATGTTTGTAAGGTAATTTGTTTTTTATCTAATTTTTCGGTGCAATTTATAATTATTGTATTTACTTATTTAGGTCTGATGATGCCAGTTTAGGGCGAAACATGTAACTTTAATAAACAGATTAAAAAATTTTGAGGCCGAGACTTTGTGTCTTTTTTTCTTACAAAATATCTCTAATATTACTTTTAAAATAAGCAAAACTTTTTATCTAAAATATATCTTTCTCGTAAAATCTAAATTATGTGTATAAAAAAATAACATAATAATCTTAATGAAAATGAGAAAACATTTTTTAAACTCAAATCGGTTTTACAAGTTTAGAAGTTGAATTTTTTTAAAAGAACTAACAAAAATAATTTTTTTTTCATATAATAATTTTATCCCGTTCCAACCGTTGCACTTTTTAACAAAGAGTTCTGCAAAACTTTTTGTACTGTACATATTTGTCGACTTAGGTAATTTGCTGAAAATCACTTTGATATCTAGTTTTCCCACATTCGGCCCTTTGCTCTATATTAGACAAAATGCGATATATTTATTAATAAAAATAAACAATGTTTTTGTCTAAACCACCGCCAATTTAGTTTTTTGATCTGCTGAAATGTATTTTTGGTTGCCTGCTTACGTAAGAATAATAACGCCTAGAGATAAGCAATATTATAGTGATGCTGCCTGTAAAATTGACAAAACAAAACCATATAACATAACCATAAAAAAAAGGAATACATTTTTTTTTACAATCTTGTAATTATCTGGGTTTATCTACTTATCTTTATCTTCTATTTAAAGAAAATTTACCAGTTATTTTTCTATTGTTGGGTTCATAAATATTTTTAACCACAATTAACTAACCAGCAAGTTTGACTGTGACATAAATGACATTGACAGGCATAATACCCACAATCAAAGCTGCCTGATTAGTAAATTAAAAATTAAGGTAATCGGGCCAGTATAATTGTGAAATAATTATTTCTGCCAATGTCATGTATATCACAGTGAAACTTGCTGGTTAAAATTCTTTATAATGCCGGTAAAATAACTGGCTGGATGCACCGTCACAGCGTCTGACGTAATCCTTAATTCGAGTGATGTCGTTGATTAAACCGTATATTTTTTAATTCTGTTAGGATTTACTTTAACTCCAAAATGAGCATTTCTTCTTTTGCTGAATAATGAGACATATTTTCAGAACATGTTGCAATTAATTGTATATCGCTTTTAATTACTTTTAACACGTAAAATTAAAGTTCTTCGAAATAGCAAAGGTTGTAAAACCGAATTTTATGTCAATTGCCTTTAATTAACAACAGACCTACCTTATTTTTTGTTTCTGTTATGATTATGTATTTGCCAGTTGTGACGTGAATCCGGTCATAAATCTGTTGCGAATAACAAAAGTTTTAAGATCAATTGAGGTTAGAGTTGATAATATGAGAAAATAGTAGAAAAGACGCAGTTTACACACCCAAATTACTTAAAAGTTTGGTTTTATATCTTTAATTTTCGTACCATTTTGTGTACGCGTATGTGTGTGTATAGGATCCGGGATAAATAACTTGATTGAAATAAATTATTTGATCTGACAGATTTGCATCTTTTTGAAATATATTATTCTTAATCTATTTTTGTTTAAGTGTCAAAACGACACTTAAACTGTACGTGTAAATTAAGTTTCTTTGATAACTGGACATCGAATGTGTCACATTGCCAAGCCAGATCACTGATGAGCACCCAGAATCAGAAACAAGGATGACCTCACATTTCATTTTAAGTGAGGCAAGGAATGTTAACATCAAATTAAATGACAGGCTAGCCATGGTTCCATCAAAAACCCGATGGACGTACCTATCGGTAAACGATTCGTTTATTGATAGCTCTCCACGGCGTCGAGCGTCCGGGGTTTGCACGCTGTGCACCCCTTCGTCTATTACCCGCTGTCCCCTCACCTTGTCAGTGGGGAATGACAGTTTACGGAGGTTTTAGACTCACTGCTAACAACGGTATGCCCTGTCTTCTTCCGTTAACATCTCAATCCTTTCGTTGTTTCGTCCTACTGGGACTCATCAGAGACGCGCGACCATCCTGAGGCCGCGGCCCGCAAAGGGTCTGCGCCTATAGATGGTCAATCGTCTGACAACTGGCGTTATTCATCATCGTCATGAAAGGTATCAGTGTCCGTGTGATGTTAACGGCAGAAGACAGGGCATACCGTTGTTAGCAGTGAGTCTAAAACCTCCGTAAACTGCCATTCCCCACTGACAAGGTGAGGGGACAGCGGGTAATAGACGAAGGGGTGCACAGCGTGCAAACCCCGGACGCTCGACGCCGTGGAGAGCTACCAATAAACGAATCGTTTAGCGATAGGTACGTCCATCGGGTTTGTGATGGTACCATGGCTAGCCTGTCATTTAATTTGTTAACAATTGTTAAATGTTAACAATCCTTGCCTCACTTAAACTGAAATGTGAGGTCATCCTTGTTTCTGATTCTGGGTGCTCATCAGTGATCTGGCTTGGCAATGTGACACGTTCGATGTCCAGTTATCATATTGATCCTCTAGACTCCTTAGCTCATTTTTGTCGGTGATTTATTCGACACATGAGAGGTAGGCAGCTTGGCCGCTCCTGAGTTCTAGTTAAGGCTGATTAAGCCTTCTCATTCGATCAAATTAAGTTTCTTTGTTATAATTCTCAATTTATAATGATCTGATCACTGGGATTGGTCAGTTTCATATCTCAACAAGGATGAGTATGGTTCAATTAATAGGAATAGCCCATTCATCCAGACACTTTAGTATAAAAAAAACATCAATTATTAAACCACACAGGCAAAAAACTCTTTAGCTGCGCGGCGGCACTGCCTACTATCTCTGAATAGACGCCACTGATTTTTCACGTCTAAATACAATTTCATAAAAGATTTCATAAGAGCTCGACGATGTGTTTAAGATTTGTACCTCGAGCCGAATCGTTGCGAAATCGGCGTCGGGAGCTTAAGGTGAGCTCCCGGAACGGCTGGTGCATCGTGAACTTGTGGGACACAAAACGGGAGCCGGGAAGATTGATTTTGAAAAAGGGCTTTGAAACGCGAATTGTCCATTAGATATTTATGAGGGGCGTCCGGGCGCAAAATGCACTGCTGCCAGCAAATAATGGTTAAAAAGGTGTTTTAAAAAGGTTATATTTATGTTAAAAATATTGCAATAAATACGTTTTCTTTTATCCGAGAGTGGCGTAGTCAGCGAAATGTCTTTTAGATTGGGTAATATTATATATATTCTCTTACTGATTCAGGGTAATTAATTTAATTTACAAAAATGGATTCTTTAATAAGAGCTTGTCGAATAGAAGCATTAAAAATGTTGTGACTATTTTTTTCGTTTTATCCATCGCTGCCAGAGGGCGCCACTTACACAATCATCAGATTTTTCAAAGATTTTAAATAGAACAGTATGTAAATATTTTTAACATAATAGCAGGGCTTTGGACTTGCATTGTCTTTATTTGTTTTAAATTACAACGTTTCAACTGGGGATATTTTACTTATTTTCTCCAACTTTCACACATAAATATTTATTAAAAAAAAACTTTTCTTTATCTTAATATATGTCAGAGATATAAGAACAAATATAATGAAATTGTCTAGTGAACTGATATTTTCAAAAAAAGGTGTCGTAGGTTTAATATATCGACATAAGACTTCCACCAGTTTATTTTTTTATCTAAATATGGTTTAATTTAAAATTAAAAATAGAAAATCCTGGTTATTGTTCAAATTGCGCTCTCTAGTAGCAACGAATTTAACAAAAAACATAAAAAGTTTTAAATGTTACTAAGTTCTTTCAAACAATAACAAATTTGTTAAATTTGATTGAAGCCAACCGGAGTTATGATTATTTCTTTCAAAAGTAGTTCCCTCTCCTTTCCTCGGTTTATTTTGCGAGTTAGAGCAAAATATGTTAAAGCAAAGTTATATCATATGTTCCAAAGAATAAATCACCTTATTTTTTGACATAAGTTTATTTGGTATATTATCGATAAAAACACGACATCTTAGGTGGATTGCCCTCTCGCGCTAAAGTTAGAAATTTTTAACGATTTCACCTTCATTCTTATTTGCCACCCAGTATAAATACCTGCTCCATTTCAGAATATCGAAAATATTTATAGTATATAATTAGAGCACAGCAGGCAATGGCATAACGCCCCCCCCCCCCTTCCTCCCTGTATATGTGCCACTGACAGCAGGCATAAAGTAAAACTGATACATTTAAAATCGAGACCGATACCTTTAAATAAACTTCTAAATAACATATTTTGAAGCTACCTAAAATAAAACTTACATTTTCTTTTTTTAAAAATGGCTCGTAACTGGTAATAGTTATTAAAATGAATTAATTACAAATCTGGCAACATGGCTTAATAAAGATTGGAGCCAGAACACTCGAGCATGGATTATTCAGGGGTTCACAGGAAAAAGGCTCTCACATTACACGGGTATAAGTTTATTGCGCGTTTCCGAATTATTTATGAGAATGTTTTAGAAAGAGTTATGTGTTGTTCCTTTGAAGATAAAAAGAAGATTTTTATTGGCACTTCATTTTTTTTTTGCTTTGGCCCAATCGTAACCTGAAAATTATGGTTTATTGAGAAATAAAAAAAAATCGTTGAAAAATATTCTTTAATATTATAATTTAGACTCGTGATAATATGATAGGTATTTCGTATTTTCAGCATTGTGACATCCCAGATTTTTAATCATATAATAAATTAACAAAGGGCAAAACCCTCTCTCACTAGACACATTTGGAATTTTGGTTTCACTGTGACCCGCAATCTTATTTTCCATTACGTACAACGTCTTGATATTTCATTGTTTTAAAATACTATCTTTGTTTCATATTTTTATTTTTTTAAAGTAACAGCTGTAAGGGACAAAGTAAGGTTATGGTCATGATACAACTATACAAGGTATGATATCAACAGGGTGCGCAGTGGATCGTGACGTCACATTGTGACGAATTTTCGAATTGAACGCGCCGAATTATACGGCAAAGCATAATTTACGTTATTATAAGGCCATTTTATATGAAATGTTTAATAAATTTATTTGAAATCATATTAGCATTAGAATTTGTACTGTTACTGAAATATTGAAACATATATTTTAGATTGATTACTGTGATCATGAAAAATTTAGGTTATTGTTGTTTCCAATTTTCTTTTTCTAGAAAGTATTGCATCGTGTAATTTTGTATTTAGTTTTCTGATACGAAAATATATCTTACATCTAAAAAATAACATTTTTGCCTTATCGGAACATAATACCGACCAGAAAAGAAGGTTTTTTAGCGGCAGGTGGACAAAGTAGTTCATCTATCTTTTGCATTGAGTACACAGGGACGCCAAAGGTAGTGGGTTCCCTGGGGCACAGGTAGACAATGACAGGCTGTTTCGTTCTCATTAGAACTCATCAGAAAGCCATAACCTGTAAGCGACCCCCAGTATTACGGGTTGGCAGCGCACAGTGGGTATACTGCAGCGCGAACTTATTTGAATCTACAAATCCGTAGAAAAATTGGGGGATACGATAAATGTTGCCTATACTGGTGTGTTGGCCTAACGTATTTGGTTTATTGTTGCTTCGTCACGACTACCTTTTGGATTGAGTTGATTCCTATAGATGGAATTACTGGGTTTTCATCGCGTTTTTATTTCTTAAAAATGCCTTGAAAGCATAGTCTCGCTCTACTGGGGGTCGCTTACAGGTTATGGCTTTTTGATGAGTTCTAATAAGAACGAAACAGCCTGTCATTGTCTACCTGTGCCCTAGGGAACCCATTACCTTTGGCGTCCCTGTGTACTCAATGCAAAAGATAGATGCACTACTTTGTCCGCCTGCCGCTAAAAAACCTTCTTTTCTATTTAATTATACGGACACTAAACTCTACTACTTTATTTTATAATACCGAACGTAAAAAACGGAGAATATCGCAATATGGCGGTTTTTAGGTACAAGTAGTGACGTCACCAAAACCTGCGCGGTATCATATCATGGGTTATGGTGAGTCAGAGAGGAAGAATGTTGTCGTATTTTGCTGTTAGCGAGTACCTTGAGGTTTTAATAAATGTTCGGTTAAAGTTCCGAGGTAGGTTTGTTTGACTAGTTTTGACGGCTGGGTTTATATTGTAAACTATCCCTGAAGATAAACACTGTCAAGTATATTCTCGGAAAATTTCTAATTTTATCTTTTCTGAACCTTGGAAGAGCAAGGAGAATTCAGTGACCGTGTGGTTGATAAGTTAATTTATAACCCTATGAGGGGATTTGTGCGGCCCGATTCTCAATAGAAGGTTAATTTTATGAAGCTCTAGCTATTTGGTATGATCGGTACTTTTATCGGGATTATCCCGATTTTAAACTCTTTTTTAAACCCTACTGGATAGTATGGGGTATGTATTTTATCTAGGTTTTATTTTACAAGATAATTGCTGCAACTGTTTTCTTGTTACGTCTTGAAACCTTAAGTGGAAAACCTCATTTTTTTTTACTTCATGTGTCATTTTGGGGGTTAAGTTTTACTTCCTTTGAAAAAAATATAAGGGGTTATAGATAGTATTTTATTAAAATAATTCTGTCGGCTAAATTTTTTATTTTATATTTTTGGTTTTTGGTTATTTCTACTTCGTCCATCTGTAAGAACATTGTTTCAATATGAACCGTTCTGTGTAGGGTTTCTTGTTTCTTCAAGTTTTCTGTGCTGATTTTCGTCTCCCTTCAGCTAAGTGCTAATAAAAGTTAAATTTTCTTTATGTCAGTCTAAGTTGAGTGACCGTAGGAGGCTTTTTTAATTTTATTTTTTTTGCTCAGTTACATGGTAATAGTATGGTTACGTTCTGTGGCCGAATAAAGCCTTATACTAGACTGGTAGCTTGTAATTTTCAAAAGTACGACATAGCTTATATCTTATTTAGTAGTAAGTTATAACCGTGTAAGGCACCAATTTTATAAAGCTATAGAGTTTAGTCGACCAAACTACTGCGCTAGTACCCAAGTCTTTAATGTATCTCATAGTACATATCGGTAAGACAATAATTATTACTTAAATATCAATTTAATACTCGTGATACAACTACAAGAGATATGATACCGCACAGGTGGGCGTGACTTTCGTGACGTCACCTAGCGAGTAAAAACCGCCATATTGCGATATTTTCCGTTGTTTACGTTAGAGTTTGAATTATGTACCAGTCGTTTATTTCTGATAACTGATTTGTAAAGTTACTGAAAAATAAAGTGTGCAGTATATGGTTGTATAATGTCAATAATAAACGCAAGAGTTTTACGCCTGATGTCCAATTTTAAGGAATTACAAGGTATTTGGAAGCGTGTGTTTAAACGCAACTCGCAACGATATTTAAATATAAAAATGCTAGTGCTTGCTTCAAACATTTTAGTGACGATGACCATGAATGAAATTTTGAAACACGAATTATAGAAAAATACACCTGACAAATATCGGCCTTGTTAATTTTTTTACTCTTCATATTCATTCTTTGAAATCAGCTCTTCGATATTATGTTAGAAGGGCAAAAATGTTATTTTTTGATGTTGATGTATTTTTGTAGCAGATAATTAAAATGATGCGACCATTTCTAGAAAAAGAAAAATAAAAAATAACCAATCCCCTAAATTTTGTATTAAAACTTTTTATGTAAAATAAATTCAGAACAAGTTTTTTTTTTGAACGAATACTAGACACGGGTCCCAATATTTTAAGCTCTTTTCTATATAAAAAAAATATTATACAGTGTGTCGTTTTCCATATTCGCAATATATACCTACTTGTTAAGTATATCAACTTTTAGAGTGAACGGTTAAATATTAATTTCTATTGTCTATTTTTATAATTATTTTAAATAAAGATGTTTCTTATCATTATTGTTATTTTTATTATTATTAACTTTCCCAAACAATGCCATCATTTATTATTAATTCTACTACTATAATTTAAAAATAAAATATTTTTGCTTGTAAAATAAGTAACATGCTGTTTCCATGTAAAATTTTAGTCTAAATGAATTCCTACGTACTTTAAAGAAGTTTTTCTGTTAGCATAATCACATCTAAAAGTTTGAGTTAAGGAACGTAAGTAAAAAGAAGTTTTAATTTTTGATTACAATAATCAATCTATCTATATAAAATGTATGTTTCAAGATATAAGTCACAGTAGAAATTCTAAGGCTAATATGATTTGAAATAAATTTAATAAAAATGTCATATAAAATTGCCTTTTAATAACGTTAACTACGACTTGCCGTATAATTCGTCGCGTTTAATTCAAAACCTCCTCTCTAGGTGACGTCACGATCCACTCCGCACCCTGTTGATATCATACCTTGTATAGTTGTATCATGTCAAATGTGCAACCATTTCGGTTTAATATACCTAACTATGAAAAAAAACTTTGTATTACATAAAGATGAAGATGCTTTATTTAATTAATTTTGTAGCAGAGCGCTTTTGGCTTTCATGCTAGTCGTCAATTACAGAGACAACCTCATTCGAGTAAAATGAAATTCTGGCCAATATAAAATTTGTAAAAAACAATTTTAAAACAAAAGAAGACACCACAAGATACATTTTTACCATCCTTGGGTTAAAAAAACAAAAACATCCTAAACATGGCAAAGGTAACGAACGATCACGTCACGTGTGCGGACAAGTTAGGGAAACAGTACAGCACATAGTCTGCCATTGCGAGTCACTAGATTGGAAGAGACAACAAATACTCGGGCAATCAAAACTGGAACCAGAGGACATCCTGACCCCCTCCCCAGTTGACCTGCACAAACTGGTGCACGGGACTGGGATCACCGAGTGGGTGTGAAGAATCAAACAGGGTGAGCACAATCGGCCAAGCCAGGCCTAAGTTCATCCGGCGTATGGCCTCGGAAAAAAAACTAAAAATTTTATACAGGGTAAAAATTGCGTTAAATTATGTAAATAAAAAAATTTAATTAAAAAAAAAAAATTGTTTTATTTACTTAATATATTTCCTTTTAACAGAGAAGTATCAGAACCGTTAAAGCATAAAGAAACATTTTTTTCCTTTCTCCGATGCTTTTTTGTTTATTTTGAGAAATATAAAAGGTCAAAAGGGTATCGGCTATATTTTATTTTTTGCCAGTAGTCGTAGCCATCGTTTTTTGCCCAGCTGAAAAATATACATTGGTCCATGTCATGTATATGATATCTCGGAAATTGATTTTCCTCATATAAAGAATTTTCTTGCAGTGAATAAGGAACCTTTCTTTATTGCCACGATATTCGGCTTTTTATTCGATAAGGGAATTCGAATACGTTCTCGCCGACGGACTTAAATAAACAACATTTGGGTATGTCGTCGCTCTTTACAAAAAATCTATCATGAGATGGGAAATGGTTTTTATTACGTTATGTACATTTTATTACTGTATTTAAATTTAATCACAAGCAGATTGACATAACTATTTAGTTCCCTCCCTTTTAAATAAATTTGATATACAGTGAGCGACGAAAAGATAGCAATATACGGGGTGTTCCATATAGAAAGCTTTGATTAAGTCAACAATAAATTATAAAAATTAGCCACTTGTATGGAAAAATTCTAGTTTATTTGAACTTTAATGGTTTATCCCCATTTATCTTTGTTTTAATAATTATAATGTTAATTTTATCCACGCCACACGGTTATTTGCTCCTGAACAAATAACTATTTTTTCCCCCGAATCATAATTCTTTTATATTTTTTCTTGCCATAGCCTGTCTATTATACATGTTTAAGGTAAAGAATAGGGGAAGTGTCTTGCCTACAGGTTTTTACACTCCTATCTGACCTTCGGCATTTTCCATTAGGTATACTTTAGTTTTAGTTTGAATTTATAATTACAATGGAAATAAAGACCTTATTTTATAATTATGGAAAACTGTACATAAGAAAATATAAAAAATTTGACAGTATACTAATATTGATGGGAGCAACCCGGTTAATATATTTTTTATTGTATCATTGAAGATTATAGCTATTAATATAACGAGATTATTATGCGATTTATAATAGTCGAGGACATTACTAGGTGACGAGGCAACAGCCGAGTCACCGGCAATGTCCGAGACGGTGTTAAATCGCTAATAATCGAGTTGTATTCAAAGCTTTATCGTATCATTGACAACGGCGATGCAAAAATAAAAACAAGGTTTTGGCATTTCAAAAAGTCATCATTAAAATCATGCAAGATTTTAATATTCCTGACGATATATTAGCTGCAGCCAACATTATAAGGTTGAACTTGCTTCCGGACAAATCTAAAATCCATTATGAGAGAAAATATCGGCAGTTTTGTGAGTGGCGAAACAAAGTACATGTTCAAGGTGCAGAAGAAACGGCATTGCTGGCGTATTTCGCAAAACTCTCTGAGGAATACTCTGCTTCATCCTTATGGCCGAAATATTCCATGTTACGAGCGACGTTAGAACTGAAGAAGAGAGTGAAAATCGACAAATACGGCGCCCTAATACGTTTCATCAAGAAGAAAAATGTTGGATATAGAGCAAAAAAAACAAAAGTATTTACAAGAGAACAAGTCAACGAATTTGTGTGTTTAATCAGTCTTCAGAGGGCATACCTAAGATCGTGGACGTTAAAGACAAAGGTGTATCCATCAAATTTGAAAACTGTCAAAATATTGTTTTACATGTTCATGAAAATAGTTCTAATATTATTTGGTATCTAACGTATTATGCTTTCGTAACTAACGTATTAAATTATGGTAACCAATGTATTATGAGTAACTAAGGTGTTATATAGGTTTTAGTACGTTTATGATGTTAATAATTATTAATAAAGATATCATATAAAAATTACTTAATCTTCAATGATACGATAAAGTCATTTTTAATAGATATCTTTATTAAGAATTATTAATATCATAAACGTACTAAAACCTACATAACACCTTAGTTACTCATAATACATTAGTTACCATAATTTAATACGTTAGTTACGAAAGCATAATACGTTAGATACCAAATAATATTAGAACTATTTTTCATGAACATGTAAAACAATATTTTGACGGTTTTCAAATTTGAGGGATACACCTTTGTCTTTAACGTCCACGATCTTAGGTATGCCCTCTGAAGACTGATTAATGACCGAGCAAGCACTCTTTTCGATTTCATGCGGTTCCCCAGTGCTTAATCCACTGCCGGAAACATCGCCATAAGGATGAAGCAGAGTATTCCTCAGAGAGTTTTACGAAATACGCCAGCAATACCGTTTCTTCTGCACCTTGAACATGTACTTTGTTTCGCCACTCACAAAACTGCCGATATTCTTTTTCATAATGGATTTTAGATTTGTCCGGAAGCAAGTTCAACCTTATAATGTTGGCTGCAGCTAATATATCGTCAGAAATATCAAAATCTTGCATGATTTTAGTAATGACTTTTTGAAATGCCAAAATGAAGTGACATAAAACCTTGCTTTTATTTTCGCATCGCCGTTGTCAATGATACGATAAAGCTTTGAATACAACTCGATTATTAGCGATTTAACACCGTCTCGGACATTGCGGGGGTGTTGCCTCGTCACCTAGTAATGTCCCCGACTATTATAAATCGCATAATAATCTCGTTATATTAATAGCTATAATATGGTGGCACTTCTGGTTATATCGAAAGTAGATGTCAACTAGCTTATCTTACATATTATTACATTTTTGGATTTTACACAAGATTCTAGGCAGATTCCTTTTTTTTTATGTCCTACACCTATACCTAAGTCGAAGCTTTTTGACTTATTTATGTTTTCATGCCAAAAATTACGTTTGGAGACCTTAAAGTAATTAGAATTTTTTTTCTTACAAAGAAGTATTATTTAATTTGGGTTTGCTTGATGAGAAAAGGAGGTGCTTTAATAGAATTTTAATAATATTTTGATAACTGTTAATACAGATTGTTCAAACAATAAGATTAAAAAGGAAATTGAAAAGCTGCAAAAAATTTACATTTTTAAATAAAAATCCCACAAATTTTATAATCATTTCTTAGTTAGCATTAAAAATAAAAGTAAGTAAGGTTGTCCATTTCGAAAATTTTAAGTTTACTAAATATTAGCAATTTAATATTTTAATATTGCGATTTTGTTGTGGATTTTAAGTTCACTTACGCCTAGTTGGCTATGGCGGCATTAAAAAACATTTAAATTCCAAAGAAAGATATGGAGTCACTAATCATTTGAAAATTATTAATAATCATGGAGAGGGGCGCTTAAATTATACAAACGAACTTATTTATTATTCATGGATATTTAATGTGATGACTTTATCAAATAAAGTTATATTAAAAACATGTGACATATTTGTCACTCGATATCGCTGTTAAATAAATTATAGACAGTTTCAAGAACTTTGAATCCGTCAAGACAATAACGGCCTTCACACGGAAGGTTTTAACCGCTCGAATTTAGCCGCGCACGTTCATTCCCACACGTAAACGTCTATTTCTATTTGTGCTATAAAGCCAGAGTTTTGAACGAGCGATTTTACAAAAGCCATCTCGTCGATTATTCCTACGCCGTATGCCTTTTCTTTTATTAGACGGAAGGTATGAGGCGCGTAGATTGAGACACGCACGTTCTTCATCTAACTGCTTCTGTTATATTATTTAGTTTTTTTTAGGCATACTGGTTATAATAAGTTTTTTTTTATAAAATCTAACATTTTTTTACAAGCAAAAAACATACCGTATTGGCAATCTCGAATCTAGGGTGCCGATATAAACGGATCAGACAGAGATTATTAGTAGCGTTTAACACGTTAAACAGAGAACACGCTATCCCCTATCTCCCACCTTCCATTCTTTAGAACACGCGGTCGATGCAACCACGGAGCAATCGATACGTCGACTCGGCCACACCACACATATCACTTCTTTCAGAAATGTAGGAGAGTGGTTAGGTGTCTCTTTTTACCTGAAGGTTTTGTCCATATGTGCCTTCTCTCTTGGTTGCATTAGAGATTTTGCACCCTAGATTCGAATTTGCCAATATGGTATAATAAACCTTTTAAAAATTGAACGTAAACTTTTGAGTGCGCGTTTTTTTAATACTCTACTAACGTAAGTTTATTAGCCAAATAGTATAATTTGAATATCCCAGTATTACGCATGCGAGCAACTGCTCAATCTATCGCGAACACAATCAGGCGTTCCTGTCTCGCGGTTAAGAGTCTACGTGTCAAGACCGCTACTAGTGCAAAGAAATAAGCATCTCGTTAATAATGAGAATATTGAATTTACTACATTGGGATATTTCTCCGCATATCCAACAATGTCTATAAAAATGCTTATACCTAGGTATAAGAATGATATAAGAAATCTGCCTAGAATCTTACTTAGAAGTACGTAGAAGAAACGTTAATAATGTAATATATAGGGTGTTCCCATGCACTGTTAAACAACTGTTAAAACCTGAATTTCGATTATATAGGGAGAATGACATTTTCCGCTGAATATGAAAGAGGTTTTTATCAAATTGTTTGTGTAGTTTTAGAGAAATTCGGGTTTTAAATGTCGTTTAACGGAATTTTGATGGCTGGCAAAAACTGGCCATTATCCTTTTCTATCCAGCAAACCGACAATTTTATTTCAGATGCCAGTAGTTTTCGAGAAACTGGCGTTAAAAAAATCCCTAAACGTGCGTGCAAAAACTGTCCAATATATCTTCCCCCTGTTTTTATGACCGCAAATATCTCGTAAAACACGATGTCGCATTTTTAATTATTTTTAACCCTCACACTAAATATTGACTAACAACTCCCAAATCCTTGATAAATCAACTGTACGTTTTAAAAAAACATGTTTGAGTGTTTATATTGAATATACGTGCCACACGTTTTGTGATTTTGCCCCCGGTTTGAATTTACGTGATGTTTGATCATCGACCAGGATAAACTTTCCGTGATTTTGTTAATTTTCAGTAATAACAGTACACAGAGTGTGGGAATTTCACCAATACGTTTGGGTATTAGGCAAACAATTATTTTATATAATAAAGAGATGTGTTTACCACAGGATTACCTTAGAAAATATTAAAAATATTTTAAGAGGGATGTCTGTTTACGAACTAGGTACAACAGAACTAAGATAGATAATTCATTTAATTTATAATATAAGTAGCTTGTCCTCCAGTAGTGAATATGATAGCGCAATATGAATAATCCACTCGAGTTACGAACCTCATACTACAACTTAAAAATTTAACAAGTTAAACCGAATGTTGTAACTTTTAGATAAAGAATAAAAAATTAAGACAGGAAGGTGAAAACCATTTTTCTTTAAAATGTGCCGTTCCAATGCTACAGGCTGTAAAAGTATAAATGACGTATTTTAAATATCAATATCTTAAAAACAATTGAATTTAGACATATATAATAACATTTAATTCAAAATGTATGTGTAATTTAATAGGATATAATATTGTCGGATATGGATTGGTACCCTTAAGGATGAATTAATCGGTTCATACTTCGCTGTGGTGCTAAGACGCTTAATAGGTGTTGAGTCTGCTGATAAGAATAGGTGTAGTGAAAAGATAGTGTGTAGAACAAGGACAAGGACATTCCTAGTTTTGTAGGAGGAGTTTGTAGACGAAAGTTGATAAACATAATTGTTTGAATTGGTTGGAATAAAGGGTTCCATTTTGAATAGTCCATCCAGGGAAATCCCCTCTTTTAATAAATTGCTGACATAACAAAAAGGAACCCCTTCTTCCATCTGGTAAGGGTTACAAAACATTATAAAAACTCAAACAGACACTTACTCAGTGGAGTTGTTTAACGTTTTCAAGTGTAAGGGTAACCTCTGCCCATTTGGTCATTTAAGTAAAGATTTAGAAACATAATCTCAGATCAGATCAGTTTCCATCCAGTGAGTAAGTGATCTTGATAATGTTTATTTAAATTGTTTAATTGTTTATTTCTATTTTGGCATGAGTTGACTGTAAAGCGGAAGTTGTTTTTCTTGAACTTAGAACAAATAGCCTCGTATGTGAGTTTTAAAGAAACAACTCTTCTTTACAGAAAACTCTTTAAATTTACTAATTTAAGAACTTTATTTTTATTTCTAAAGACTTCTATCTTATTCATTATTATGTAATCGTCAATTGCTTTGCTTTGCTTCGCTTAAATAAAACTATTAAAAATCTTTGGTGTTTTAGTAACTAAATAGGGCACAACAAATTAAATAAATTAAAACGTAATTTCAAATCATCTAAGCTACACGTTCCCGTCGACTATCATTTTGATACGCGACAATATAGAGTATTCCTTTTAATAAAAAGTATGTTGGATGTGCCGTAACTAGGGTTGCCACCTTCCGTACCAACGATTCCGGAAGTCTAATAACCAAAAAAAAAAATTAAAGGTAAATACGTTTATTTACATACGAAATAAACAAAAACCTCACCAGTGACGACCTCTAAAAAAAAAGGTCGCCGCCCCCACGCTCTATAACGCAATAAGCTGAGATGACAAACAATACTGCCGTTTGTCCAAATAACCTCTAAAAAAAAAGTTGCCGTCTCCTCCACGCTCTTGCAGCGTGTTGTAAACTGGATTCCGGGACAAATTATATAAAGCCCGGGAGACACGCTTTTTTAGGCCCGATTCCGGGAAACTCCCGGTGTACTGGGAGAGGTGGCAACCCTAGCCGTAATTCTTTGGGACATGCTGTATAATATTAAAATGTTGATATAAGCCTCTTTATAACTCTGTTTTTAAAAAGTAGGTTAGATGTAATGCATGGAAACCTGTTTTAAAAGCAAATTAACATAAATACCCGAAATATTTTTATGTTCTGCATGATGATATAATGTAAACCTATATAATTGAAACCTTAAAATAAATTTTCAATTTTTTTTTAAGACAAATACAAGGTATCATCTACCAAACTAGAAGTTCTTGTGGACGCCTTAGTAAAATTTTTATGTCAAATTTTTAATTAGACGAGCTAGGAAACGATGTTGCGTTTCACATTATGTTGTGGTGTGGAAGGCTCTTAAAAGAATCCTTTTTCTGGCTTCGCTAGTATTGGTGTAAAAACGTTGTTCACTTTTGACTATCGTTAGAGGGTTGAAGAAATTTTGTGTCGGTTTATGAATTCTACACCTTTTACGTCTGAAAAGACTTTGTGCTTTCATTCTAAAAAGACAGGAGAAAACGAATAAAAAAATAACGTTCTCTCACTGCGAACAAATAAAGGTAAAATTGCCAGCGACTAAAAATATTGAGACGGTAGTAAAACGCGAGTTTGTCTTTATTTGATTTCCGTACGTCGCGTCGCATTGTCGGCCTTTAAAATTACACGAGACGTTTTCAAGTTGGTAAATCAGGTTTAGACTTAAAATGGATGGCACGGATGTGTCGACAACAATTTCATGTTGTACAGTCACAAACGAGTCAGACAGGAAATATGCTCTATATAGAGTAAGATGTTTCTATAGCCGTGGCGGCTCGTCAGGTGAAAAAAAAAATTAAACAAGAGGAAAATTTTTCGACAATATTAAATATTAATGTACCAATACAGCTACCATGTTAGCCCTTAAAAAATACCTATATTTGAATTAATAATATTAATTTAATGCGAATGTAGCTATGCATAATAGGGCCACGGTTAACTCCGATGTACAGTAATTATAAACACTCGTGCATTATGGCGCGCCCCAGCGACCGTGTCCATAGCTCAAACCCAACGCCACAACATGGCTTTGATATTCACCGTTGTTATGGTTATGTAAAGTCACTCATGCAAACAGCATGTGTGAAAATTTGCATTATGATGAAGAGCAATTTAAAAATAGATCAGTCGTATGCACGATTATTTTAGCATTGGTTCGCCTAACGTTAAGGTATTTATTTTGAGGCTTCGCGAAATTTACGGTTATAGATATCGTTCTTACGTGATTTACTGTGTGATTGTGAAAAAGTTTTGTTTTTATTTTTCAGTTAATTCAGTAATGTACGTGCCTACTTAGTTGTGTGTCTTAAAAATGAACCCAATTAATGACATAGTTTGTAATTTGTTTGAAACTGAATTCGATCGTTGGACAGATAAAGATAAGAGAGACGTGTTGTTACACGAATTTTTAGTCCTTCACTATTTTGTAAGACCGCGAGCCGCCACTGTTCTCTAGTAATACATTATACAGAGTGCTTTAAAATTTCGGGGAACAACCAATTATATAAACATTGAGGATGTCACAAAAGTCTAAAACATTGCAAATATTTAAAAAACTACTGAATATAACTCTTTGAAAACTGGCACAACCATATTGTTGGATGAAAGCATTCCTGGATTTGTTCTTAAGGCAATAGCCAACCATGTCTCTAAACTCCCGTAAAACATTCAGTATTTTATCGAACATCGTGAATTTCATTTGCAAAATAAGCATTTATATTTTCAAAAATAACCTGCCAATTTTTTTAAACTTATTTTTTAAAACATCCCACAACAAAAGCCCATACACAAAAAGAAAAAGTGTCTTAATTCAAAATTCTCTATCGTTTTAAAAATATTTCTTTAAATTAAGTACCTACCCAACCATTTTTCTAAATTAAGGTAGGTTAATTAGGATAAAAATCTTAAACGCATTTATTGTTAAGATAAAAAATTCTAAAATTATTTTATTCAATCTAAGAAAGGTACTTAATCCAAAAACAAAATTCTTAATTTTATTTATTAGTTATCTTATATAAAAAATTGCTAATGATTTGATATAAAATCATCAATAATTGTTTCAGTTGAAATTAGTAAAAACAAAGTTTTATAACCTCTTATTTTTTAAAGTAAAAGAATATTATATTACATAACAAGTGATGAAAGTGATACTTTTCAAACGAGGAGATATATAGTACAAGGCGTCAGTCGAGTGCGGAAATTCTTCGAGTTTTAGAATAATTATTTTTACACGACTAATGTACACTATTTTTCCTATGACCACAAAGAATTATTAAAAAAGCCTTTGATTTGTGAAAAAAATATTTTAACACTAGTGTTGAAAATGAATATCAATACTAGTGTTGAAATTAGCATACTTAGGATTGTTTCACTAAATATCTGGTTTCATAGTTTGTCAATAGGGTTTTCCTTTATCTGTAGTTTAACTTTTTCATTTTTTAATATTGTATAATATTATATCATGAAATATTTTTTTGACATATTAGCAGAACTTTTTGACACCCTGTTGTAATTTTTTCATGAAGATTTTTCTATAGGGAAGATCTGGAAACAGTAAATTGAAAAATGATAAAAACATACAACGTTTTCCCCACAAAGGATAGAAAACGAATTATTTTAGGTCTTGCCTAGGTTTGACCCTTGTAAGATTACACTTATCTCTATTTTGTGTTTTAATGCATCCTTGTAGAATATTTTCGGATCGGGTTTGCCTTTAATTGATTTTATATTTATTAAGGTCTACCAAAATTCTTCGTTTAACAGATGGGTCGGTCAAGAGGAGTAAAGAATAATGGGATTTTCATTTTTAAATACGGGAGATTTATAATTGGTCGATTAACAGAGGTGATCACGTTATAAAGGAGATCAATCGAGGTTTTACTTAATTATTTAGTTGCCAGCCTGGATCAGCACTGCCGACACATATGTTTGGTTCAGTCAGCTTCGGGTGGATTGCGGCCCGGTAGTCTCGCACACTAAAACTAACTGACAGTAACCGAAAATGTTCCACTTTAATCTGACCTATGGTTCTATCACTCCAGTTCAATTAGCACCTTTTTTATTGACTTCAAATCTAATTATATTATAAGCCCAGGATGATTAAAACGTCTAGCACCATTTGTTCAAAAGCAAAAAAACCTAAAGAATAAAAAAGTTACTTAATTGTCCGATAAGGGAAAAACAATTACGAAGGAGAATCTCTTAGTTGGCAGCATTGTTACTACGTGGTTTTAGCGCAAAGCCCTCGGTTTTCGAAGCCGTCCGGTGCTAAGCCAACTCTCGATATCTCGCTGAGACCCTTGTCGAATTATTGAATTGTTGGTCCTTTTTATTTGATTTTGTCATTGTTCGAAATGGATTGGCCTTTCTTTACTGGATAAAATGGAGAGAGCTCATCGGGAAGTTTCTTAGATTACTTTTTATGATGTTTTCTCAAAGGCCGGCATCTACTGGCATTCATACTATATAATGTGCTGGAGAAGTTCTCCTTTCGTTGTAGTTCCTTATTCTGGGTCCTAAAATAGTGCTTCAGGCTTCTATACGAATTTAGTTAGGAATTTCGTTTAGATGCAGTCTTATACTGTATCATAGGGTGCATTGCAAGAATAGTTGATTCTGTAACGAGGTTGAAATGAAAATTTGATCCTAGTGGAACCACGAGTATCGAATTTTCATTCTAACCGAGTAGCAGACTATATTTTCTTCACGACCAAAAATACTATTCGCAATATTTGTAATTTCAGGTGGAGTATTATCCAGTTCCATATCTGATTCATCCAATTTTTCTTTCATATTTTGACTTGCACTGAAATTTGTCTGCTGACATTGACAGTTTCGAAATTCATGGCAACCTATGTCGTTTAGATCAATTACAAAATATTCATTCAAAATACTTGCAAAACGCATAAGAAGCAAGTGTTTTAGAATAAATATCCCAACTCAAGAGCGAGAATTTTTACATTCTATTATCAAAAATGATTTTGGAATTATTGCATTCAGTAATGGTCGTGGAGAAAATATGTTCCATATACAGGGTGGCCCAAAAAAATGTGATAACAAAAAATTTAATTTTTTTTAATAGAACACCCAGTACTTTATTACATATTTGGGTTCGTATTAGAGTCCCTTATAATAGTTTAAAATTGTATTTATTTTGCTTTGGTAGGCTAGGTAATAAATTAAAAACTAAAAAAAAAAAAATTTTACGGTCCTGGAAAAAACAAATCAAAAAACAAGTTTTTATACCTTGATTGAGTCGATGAGATTAATGACAATGGGTCTAGAGATAATATGAATCTAATAGTATTTATCTGCTTATATAGAAGGTGTTAATAAAAAGGTTTAAAAAATGACACATTTTAAATTAATTTTTCTCAAGTTTAGTTGAATATTTAATGTAAAATTCTTAAGCAATTTTGTTTTGTACTACAGGTACAACAGAAATATTAAGAGATACAAACAAATCTTTTCAAGACCGTGTTGACTTGTGGACAGATTAAAATGAAAGACATTTCAAACATTTCTGTAGTTTAGTAGCCTATTTTTAATTTTAATAATAAACTTTATTTTTAAACATATTAATAATTAATGAAATTCGCAATTATATCGAAACTGGTTGAAAATAAGTTATATGCTTGTAGTACAAAAAAAAACTTGCTTAACACATTGACTACCACCGTCCAGTATACCCACCGCTCTCAATGGTTTCCCAGAAAGTTCCGTATTTTGACCGTCGGTAGTCAATGTGTTAGAAAATTTTCATTAAATAATATACAGGGTGTTCCGCTTGAAAAACTTGAGAAAAAATAATTTAAAATTTGTAATTTTTGAAACCTTTTTATAAACACCCTGTATAAAATAAATAAACCCAATTAGACTTATAATATCTCTAGACCCCTTTACATATACAGGGTGTTTTTTAATTGAGTGCCGATACTAAAGGTTGTGAATCCTTGGGTGATTTTAAGAAGAAAAAGTAATATTAACATATGTCCTAAAGCTCTTCAATTTTTTTTAACAAAATATCGAAAACAGTCTTAATGAACCAGGGTGCATCATACGAAAGTAAGTCTATGGACCAAATTTGCTCCAAAATAAATGAGGATTTTAAATTTAGGTTTGATTGGGATAATTATAATGGACGTTTAAACAAACCTAAATGTGCAATAAAATACTAGGTGTTCCATTAATTAAAATATAACTTTTTGTTATTACACTTTTTTGGGCCACCCTGTATATAAAAAAATATTTTCCTGAAATACACCCTATGATACAGTATAAGTCTGCATATGAATGGTATTGCTAACTTAATTCGTATTGGCGCTATAGAAGCCTAATCCACTATTGCAGGACCTTGTATATTAAGAGTATTTTATCACTTACATGCCCTCATTAGTCTCTAGTAGAGAGGTAACACTTTTCTTTTAATTATTTATATTTTTTGAGTTTTCGGTCTCTTTTTTTAATGTAAATCAATTTTTTTTTACAATTTATTTCATAATCATAAGTTTGAAAGCTATTAAAGTTAAAATTATGAAGGCTGTGTCTGTGTATGTCCATATTGCGTGGTTTGACAGAGCGGTGAATGATTGTGTTTCGATTACTGTTTTCATATTCTTTTATTCTATTATTTAAGGTTGTTGTTTGTTGGACAATCTGTTCTGTTTTTTTTTAGATTTATGTCTAGTACCTAATGAGATTTAGAAATTATTTTCTTTAGTATTCAGTTTCGTTTCATTTGTATTATACATTGTGTAACTCTTGAAGAGATACAATTAATATTCAACATTTCGTATGTCAAAGGAGTATTCGAGAGAATAAGAAGACTAGCAGAACGATACAATATCAACACGGTATTCAGTTCGAGATACACTTTAAGAAGCCACCTGACGAAAACAAAACTAACAAGCCAAAGAGACAAAAAAAATTGTGTCTACCAGTTCCCCTCCGAGTGCAGCCAATCTTATATTGGTGAAACACTAAGACGACTCGAAGTAAGGATTAAGGAACATAACAACAACACCCAAAAAGGAGAGACCGAAAAATTAGGTGCAGCTGACCACGCCTGGACGCAAGGTCATCATATCATGTGAACGGAGGCCGGTTGTAATTAATATTTAGGAACATTCGACCCATACTTCTTAATTCTTCTTGTAGGTTACCAGCTCTATGCGGAAATATAGCTATATATAGAAAGATAAGTTAGCGACCAGTGGACAAAGTGGTGTATCTGTATTTGGCATTAAATTACACAGTAACATAAAATAATAGGTTTCCTGGGGCACAGGTAGACAATGACGGCCGTCTCGTCCTTAAAGGACTATACGGTTATAGTGAATTGCAAAATATTGTTCCCTATACTAGATGTGTGGCCTAATCGTGTCTTGGTTGCTTTTAGTTTCTTTAGTTCTATGATTTCACGTCCGGTGGCTTTGTCTTCTGCATTCGAGTTGATTCATACAGGTGGCGATGCGGCATTTGCACTACTTATTTTATTCTTAAGTAAGTCTTAAAAACGCGCTTTCGCTGTTATGGTTATGGCTTTCCATAGAGTCCTAATAAGAATGAAACGGCCGTCATTGCCTACCTGTTCCCCCCAGGTAACTCATTGTTTTGGCGTCCCTCTGTACTTTAATGCAAAAGACAGATGCACCACTTTTCAGCTTGTCCCAACTTGTCTTTCTAATTTATTATGACGGACACTAAATTTATACTACATTATTGAATATTAAATTAGACTAAAAAGATGTGTTCTCTTGGCCTAAATTCTGGCCATGCTTTATTTCGGATTTTTAGAAGCTTTTTAAAATTTCCTTCTATTGAGGCATTAGAAAAAAATAATTCTAAATATTTTTAACAATACAATGAAATTTTATTTTATTGTCATATTTTTTTCCTCGAGTTCTTTTGCACGAAAATAACTTTCGCAAACCCACATGGATACCACCTTCCCATTGGTAAAAACGCAAACTTAATATTTCGCTTAGTTTTTTTGTAATTTGGGTAAAAATAGGCCACAAGTTTACATGGAAATTTTTAACGCGTTCGGAACTACGTAAAATTATACCAAGTGTTTCAAAAACAAGATAAGATAACTTGGGGTGGACAATGTTGTATTTTCAAATGATTGATTTTTCCAAATTTGCCTTATTTTGGTAGTGACATAACACATAACATTCTTTGTTGGTTAGTTAGTGTGTTTATAGTGTAAATTGTTATAGTTTTTTCTCGAATTTCGTTTATTTAAAATTAAAGATGTGTTTTGATAAAAAATAAAATTCATAAAAGTTCAGACCAGTATAAAATCTAAAAGAGAGAAATATACTTTCTTTTGAGATAATATGGTAATTAACATCTTCTTTTCTAATTGTTTGGTTCATCGAATGTCATTTTTGACTAAATTATCAGAAATAAGTATTGTAAAGAAAAACTCACCGGAAATTCCATCATATGTCCACCATTCTTGCCAATTATCGCAGTCAACTGAAAAAGAAAACTTAATTTAATAAATGTTTTTAAATATTTGTTTTTAACCGAGACCCTACAATTGTTTGTGTTCTTGATTCACCTTATAGGAGTGGAAATGATGTCCATGTCGTATAAGAAAACTAATAGCAATATGAATAAATTGTGCTAAAAATAGTTTAAATAAACACACACCAAAATGTGTCGCTTATCAAGTAGAGTTGTGTTTATAAATCAATATTACACATGTTTTTAACCGGTCTTAGAAATTGTCATCCAATGTCTCACTGATAATGACTCACTGAATTCATCACTTATTTTGTGGCAACTAATTTCAGTAATTTTCAGACAATATAATTATAATATACAGGGTGCGTCAGGTGTCTGCCTTAGATAGCACCTAAACTATCAAAGATAGGGAAAATAGTGAAAGTAAAAAGGTTTTTTAGGATACATAATCTAAAAATATTTTCTAATCTACAGGGTGGCCCTAAAAAGTGGTACTGAATAATAAAAAAGAAAATTAAATAGGACACCCAGTATAATTTTCTAGAATATGATTAAATGGAATAAGGACTTTGCAACCCTATTAAAATTTTTGAAGTGAAATGCAACGTTGCCAGATAATTAATTTTTTTCCGAAATTTAAGTATTTTTAAGGGTATCGTTAAAAAATCATAGCAACCTGTGGATTAACCCTAGGCAACTATAATTTACGTTGTAAGTACTTTAAGGTACGAAATATTGATTTATAATAATGTTTTTTAAATCTTTTCTACAGAGCGTTCATTACAAGTTGTACAACTCGATAGTTTTATAAATGCTTCATTTCAATTTTTTTAAATGGGAGCCCCCTAATTTTTTTATGCAAAAGAATTTATCTTTCGAAAACGTTACTTTTTTGTTTAACATGTCATATAAATATCATAGTTTTTGAAATATTTTAGGATTTGTCTTAAATCAGGGTAAACAAGGAAAGTTTTAATTAAACAATTTAGTCAAGATTGCTTTGGAACAAGAAATAAATAATTTTCTTTGTCACAACTGTCATTGCAAAATTATTTCGCCAACATTTTGTGCTTTATTACTGTTTAAAGTTTAGTCTCCCGAACTAACTTTATCGAAATAGAAAAATATGAGTTATGATAAAGTTAGTTCAGGAAACTAAAATTTAAACAGTAATAAAGCACAAAATGTTAGCGAAATAATTTTGCAATGACAGCTGTGACAAAGAAAATTATTTATTTTTTGTTCCAAAGTAATCTTGACTAAATTGTTTAATTAGAACTTTCCTTTTTTACCCTGATTTAAGACAAATCCTAAAATATTTCAAAAACTATGATATTTAAATATATGACATGTTTAACAAAAAATTAAGGTTTATGAAAGATAAATCCTTTTGCCTAAAAAAATAGGGGGGGGGGGGTCCCATTTAAAAAAATTGAAATAAAGCATTTTTAAAACTATCGAGTTATCCAACTTGTAATGAACGCTCTGTATAAGAGATTTAAAAAACATTATTATAGATCAATGTGTCGTACCTTAAAGTACTTACAACGTAAATTATATTTGCCTAGGGTTAATCCACAGGTTGCTATGATTTTTTAACGATACCCTTAAAATTACTAAAATTTAGGAAAAAAATTAATTACTTGGCAACGTTGCATTTCACTTTAAACATTTTAATAGAGTTGCAAAGTCATTATTCCGTTAAATCAGATTCCAGAAAATTATACTGGGTGTCCCATTTAATTTTCTTTTTTATTATTCAGTACCACTTTTTAGAACCACCCTGTAGATTGGAAAATATTTTTAGATTATGTATCCTAAACACCCTTTAACTTATGTATTACACTTTTTCCCTATCTTTGATAGTTTAGGTGCTATCTAAGACAGACACCTTACTGACACACCCTGTATATTATTATTATATAATATAATAAAATGCCACAGCCGAACATCGTTTAAACTGCATAAATAATTGCATATATATTGCCGGAGATCTTTATTCTTCCATTCCTAACAGACTAAACGAAACTTTATGGCGAAATGGAGCCAAAACTAAATACTAAATTAAACTAATACAACATTTTACCGGTATGTTCCACCGCTTAAGCAGTTTCGAGTTGTTCCTTTCTTTCGTGGGAACCGAGCTTTACTGACAAGCCATGATATGGCGAAACGCGACTAGGGATGGATCTGACAAAATGAAAGGAAAGTCTTTATTTGTCTTAGCACTAGTTTTCGGAACTTTAACCGATACCTACGGGCCAGCGCTGCCTAGCGGGACTAATTGTAACGAATGTCTGTACAGGTGATTTTCTCTTAACAATTAGCTTATTTATATAAGTTTATTAGAGATGCTGGTATGCTCAAGAGTGTCTAACTGCAACACAGATGTCGCTCCGTGCAACCTCTTACCGGTGTGTCCATCCAAATACTGCTTAAGCAGTTTCAAGTTATTCCTTTCTTTCGTCGAATCCTAGCTCTACTAATGAGCTATGATATAGCGAAACGCATCTAGGAATGGATCTGACGAAATGAAATGAAAATATGTATTTGTTTTTAAATACTAAATTGTTAATATATTTATAGTAAAGTAATAAAAATTGTTTATTTCGTAATCAATATTTTATAATAAACTATAATATTATAATGTAGCTAACTTAGTTTACTGAGGTTAAAAACAGTTTTGCAAATACTATAGACAGGTTTATACAACTCAAAACATGTCCCACTATTTTATGAACACAGTTGTATATTCCTATATTGAAAAAACGATGGGGAAAATATCCTTATAAATATTTATTTGATTGATATTTATTTCAATTAAATATTATTTATTTAGGCAAAGATTTCTTTTATGTCCAAACAATTTTCTGGCTATTTATTTGCCTACCATTTTTGTAAATTAACTAATAATGAATAATTATTTATTTAATAAAATTATAAAACTATCTAGATTCAAAATCCAAAATAAACAAGCAGATCCATCTTTGTCACAAAAATTAAATTATAAAATATTCCGCTGTTTGGCAGGTTAGAAACAGACGGAGAACCATCAGCTAATTAAATTTTTTTAAACCTAGAAAAAAAGAGAAGTGATATTTATATGTTATAAGAAAAAAGACAAAGTCTTAAAGTCTCGTTCTCAAATAAATATTTTTCTGTGCATTAACTTGTTTTGCCTTACTGGCATCATCAGACCATATAAAGAGTTTTATTAAAATTGTTTTCAAAGTCATTCTTTAAAACTCTAGCCCTTCAAAAAGAGACTTGTTTAGTCACCACTTCTACTGTAAACCTATAAAAAAACAAATCCTTTTTGGAATGCTAATAGAGATATAATTCAATATCAGACCGGGACTATAACACAACCTTCTAAGGTCACTAAAAGAATCTTATTATCAGTTATTGTCCAGACATGCAACCCGCTCGGTTTAGTGGGTGCAGTTGTAACAGTGGCTAAAATTATTTTTCAATATTTATGGAAACAAGAGACTTTTTGGGATCAAACAGTATCACATGACTAAGCCAAAAATGGAATAAATTTTGTGTTGATTTGAAAAATATCGAAATATCAAGATTGATCATTCTTTCTAATCCTGATGTTGTAGAATTATTAAATTTTGGAGATGCTTCGTTAAGAGCGTTAAGATTAAAATAAATGATAAAGTTTCTTATAATTTACTGACAGCTAAGTTAAAAAGTACTCCTATTAAACAACAAACATTTTAAATTCGTTCGTTAGTTCGTTCGTTTTAAACTATTCGTACAATGCAACAACCTTTTTGAATTCACAATATTTCACAACATACTTAGGATTAGAAACACCAGAGATGTCTGCTTGTTTAATGGAAGAATCCGTACAGTGGCATTTTATATGCCTACGTGCTTCAAATTTCATGACAAAGTATAAAAAGGGGCTTAGGTAAGATATCTTTAAATTATAAAGATTTGTAATCGTTGTGGACATGAATCAAAGCAATTTTAACATTACGTCCGTTATCTTCCGGTCCTGAAGGTAATTATTATCCATTGACTTAGCAGATTTTCTTGTTAGGAAACCATTGACCGCTATTCCTAAACCTTGTTTTCTCGAAATTCATGAAAACCGGCTACACCAATACAAGAAGTTCCAGCACTTAATTCAAACTTATTGGAAACGTTGGTACAATGAATAAATTACTGAACTCCAACGACGATTAAAATGGATTCATACTGGTTTCTAAATAATAAAACCAGATGATCGTGAAAGCTTGTCACACTTAAGTGTGAATTAGCCAGAATTTTAAAAACTCACCCTGATTCTGACCATTCTATCGGAGAGGTAAAACTTAAGTTTAGTAATAGTTCCACCACTAAACAATCGTTAACCAATATATCTATATTACCTCTGAACGACTCGAACTTGAGGAAGTCTAGAAAAAATATAATGAAGCCTTTCTGTGTTAAAAAAAAGCTTTAACTTTTACCGTTTAAACTTTTGTAATTTGAAATTTTCAATTTCAAGGCCACCGGTATGTTATAAGCCACTACTTTTACTGTAACTGACTGACTAGATAGGACTAATAGCTATGGATATCTAGACAATACTAGTTAGAAATTTTAATGTTTTATCGCCTTTCCAAAAACAAAAATCTATAAAAGTCAAAAATAGTTTTTAATAGCGGCGACTACCATATTAACGAGGTTAACAAAAGCAATAATAATTATCCACTTTAGTCACGAAATTGCCAAAAATTTACGACAACTCTACTTAAAATAACTTTTATTAGATCGCTGAAACTAGCCGGCAATTCATGAAGTAAATATTTAAGATTGAACGTAATAAAAAAGAAATAAAGAAATAAAACAGAAAGGAAAACGGTCAGAACAAAGGATTTCGATGTCAGACTGAGGAGCGCAGAGGCCAAATGAAAGAAATCCAATTCAAGTGACAGCGATAACAGAATATCCAGAGCTCGGGGCGAGTTGCCCCTTTCATCTAAAGCATGATTGTCATAAATTTTCCTACGGGCCATGCCACGTTGCCGGACTCGCAGTTATTACGCTTAAATTGAAAAGAGAAATTTATCAAAATTCTAGAAAAAGGTCTTTTAATAGGCCATATTTGAGCTAACTATATTATTATATTATATTTTTAAAACACGTAAAAAACATTATTTGACCAGTTTTTTGGCATATCGGGACTAGTAGTTTGTACAACAAGAGTGGATATGATGTCTACATCTCACGAGGAAGTAAATTGAGCACGACGCCGTAGGCGAATTGCTTAAACTTCCGAGTGTGATATGGAAAATCCACTCGAGTTAAACAGTATATTTTTCTACGACCAAATTTACCAAATTTTGTGTTAAAAAATGTTAAAAAGAGTTTGTAGGCTGCCGGGCTTAAACTCACGACCATTGGGTCCAAACCTAGATGTTATGTTGCTTCGCCAGATTCTCATATTAGAAATTAAGGTAAAACTAACTTAATAATGAATGAAAATAAAATTTATTTTCTTTGATTATATACCTCAATCCGATTCTGACCAATTAAACGCTGTTTTGCGACCAATCAAATGCATATTATACTGAATATACCCCGCATAAGTGGATATACCCCGGGCCACCTGCCACAACAATGCCAATTTTTTTTGGTATATAATCTCAACATATACCACTCGAGGTAAATATTGTATTTAGAATATTTTTTGACATTTTTTCGCAGAAATTTTGCACAAAAATGTCAAAAAATATTCAAAAAAATATTCACCTCTTGTGATATAACTTATGAACATTTAGCAGGTTGCATTATTGATAAAACTAATATAAATGCGTATATATTTTGTTATATTGCACGAATTAATAACATATTGTACTATATACTTATTAATTATACTGTATTGAAAAAGAAGGCGAAGTAAATACAAGAAACTGTGATTGTACTTTATAAGAAAGAATGCCAGAGAAATATAATTTGTATAACAAAGTTGTCAACTAATAAGAAATTTCCGGATTCGTAAGAATAAAGCACAGAGTAATGATAGGTCGGCGCTCTCCAAAGGGAAAAGAGAAATTTTTATCACAATATTATATTCCTAGGAAATTCTTTAGGATCACTTGAGGTTGTGATCTGCTAAAAAGGGACTTTTTCAGTATTGTGTGCATTCGTAAAAAACTTCTTTAAAAATGGGAAATTTTATTTCTAAAGGTCGCAACGCTGTGAACAGTAAGAATATAAAATTTTTCGGTACAGTTAACTGGAATAGTCTACTTTTATCGTCACTTAAGTGTAATGGAAACAGCAAAATTTCATATGAAAGTAGAACATTTTTTTTTAATTCGCAAAAACGCCCTTTTTAACTTTTTTTTTAAATTTATTGATCTTGTTAAGGAGCTTATAAATACAGGGGCATTTTCAACAGTAAGTAGACACATCAGGGCCGGCGCTATGGCCGGGCAAGCCGGGCCCCTACCCGGGGCGGCAACCTTAAGGGGCGGCAGGATCTTAGATCGGATACAGCCTTTAATGAAATGTTTTGCCATGCTCGAGAACTTGCCGACGAAATTGACATACCAGCTAATTTTGAGCTGACCTAGTCATGTTATAGAGTTCGAAGAAGAAATGTTAATTTCGACTATGAGGCACGAGATGATCCGATAGAAGATCCTACTTTGAAATATAAGGCAGAGTTTTATTTTTTGACATTAGATAAAGCTATCAATGCACTTGAATTCAGGTTTGATTTGATGAGTAACCACAGCAACTATTTCCAGTTTTTATACAATATGTGATTTAAAAGATACTCCTCAAAACGACGTACTAAAGTATTGTAAAGATCTAGAAATAGTATTCACTGATGGGAATTTATCAGATATAAACGCGCTGAGCTTGGCAGACGAGAGAGTATCGGTTCTGGCTTTGCTAAATAAAAAAAGAAAGTCCAATCGAGATTTTAAAATTCATATCGAACCTGGAATTTGCTCCAAATTTCGGTATAGTTTTAAAGATATTGCTTACTCTCCCAGTAAGTGTGGCAAGGGGAGAAAGGAGTTTCTCCTAATTAAAATTAATTAAAAAATGTTTACGCTCCACAACTACCGAGGATCGGCCAAACGGCTTGACAATAATAGCCATTGAACATGAACTGGCTAAAAAAATTAATGACAAAGAAATTATAAAAAAAAATTCACAATTAAAAGTGAGAAAAAAAACACTTTTACGTTTAACTCTCGGTTTAAATGTATTTTTAATATGTAATTAAGTAAAGCAATTAATATTAAGTGGTTCTAGAATTTGTTTTAGTATTTTTAAAATATCTGTACTTATTTTATAATAATTATACACTAAAAATTACTCTTTTCTTTGTTTTCTGTGCAACCGGGCAACCCTAATTTTAGTTGTGCCAAAAACATGGTAAAGTAATAAGTTCGTTTTTTTGGCTAATCAAAACTTTAACAATTTTTTTTGGTCACGTTTTATTTTACTAGTAAGTGTGGGAAGGTTATCTCTTATATTTTATTATAAATATGCGGCATTTTACTCCTTGCCCGGGGCGGCGAACCTGCTAGTGCCGGCCCTGGACACATTTTCAGGTAAAAGATCGACGGACATGTTTACTTTGCTTGCTTGATCATGTATATTTATAATCAATAAATTGCCAATGGTATGCACCCAACCTTTCGCCAAATAATGTATGCTGTGAGCTTGCATAATATGTAGTATAGACAACACATTTTAACAAGATGATGCATTGACGAGAACCGAAGTGATCGTTTATTATTTTCATAGATTATTTCATGTGTTTTTTAAAACATTTTCGTTACTTCGTTTTTTATTGTTGCTGGGGTTGGCTTTATATAACATGAAGTAACGACCAATGGCGGCTTCTCAGAGGAGACAAGGAAGGCTAAGCCTCCTATATGAATATTCCATTAGGCTCTCAAGCTTAAATTAAAAGTTTGACATACTGGGTTGGTAGAAAGTACTGGAACATTTGAATATCTTCAAAATCGCTAAAGCTTTGAAGTTCTGAGTTACACGTGGTCGTCTTGTAATCTTAAATAGAATGCCTCCTACATTTTTACTTCAATAAATTGGGCGTCTTAAGCTTAGTAAGTTCCCAAAGTTTAAAAATTTTATCTCTACTATAGTTGCTGAGATATGACAGCACATCATTTTCAAAAAAATTAAATTACATTATTTTAGAATGAGCATTAAACTTATCGGAAACGTCCGAGATCGCGATCGGGAGAAAATAATGTTCAAAATCGGTAAATGTGAAAAATACTAGGTTTAGTCAATTTTTCAAGTAATTTTTACCTCTAAACCACGAAATCTTCACGTAACTTTAAAAAAAACGTCTCTCCGAGCTAAATAACTTCTACTTCTAAAAAGAAACCGTCGCTTTCAGCAAAAATTACTTCTCATCCAGTATATTCCTCTTGAAATACCAGTTTTTCAATTTTTATTATGGAAATCGGTTAAAAAATCGGTGAAATCGGTAGATTAACTTCCATATCAATAAAAATTTTCGTATTCAGTGTCAAATTTCTATGTTTTCCTTATAAAAACGATAAAACCAGATAAACCAATGTGCATTTTTTTAAAAATTTTAAATGCACATACTCAGTTATTTGAGTCCTGAAATGTCTCCTATTTTCCTATTAATAGGGAAATTTTCTTGTCATTGGCAATCTCTTCTATGAGCCTCCTGAAATGATGGAGGTTAAGGTTACAGTATTGATGGATTGACAAACATCTCTTAACTTTTCTGAAGACTTCATTGCTTTAAAGGCCAAAATTGTAAAATTAAAAGTTTTCCGACAATTTTAGGATTATAAGGATTTAAAAAAAAATATTTTCAATATAATGTTTCATGTTCCATTTGTCTACTTCCAATAAATATATTATAGTTTATCAAAATCAACATTTTAAAATTATCTTTCGGTTAAATATACGTGGCGACGATAATAAATCTGACAGTGTTTTAAGATTTCCCTTTATTCATCCCTTGTTTATTAAAGGTGCTTTTTGTTTCTAAAATATTGGCTTATTATTGTGATATTTGTGATAAATTGAAACTGAGTGTGGCAAGAAAGTGGTAATAATGGATAAATCAGAAGAACGAAAAAATTGAGGTGATATATTGTAAACTGGCTGGTAAACAATTCTTTTCGTTTTTTAAACATCCGAGGCAAAGTCGTACTTTGTAAAAAAAAATTTAAATTATGAAAATTGGCAGATTAATTTGTGAAATTATATAAAGTTGAAGTTCAGTGAATTCTAAACAAATTTTGGGCGTCGTCCGAATTTTTTTCGCTTGGTGTAACGCCATTATGTAGTCTCCTCACTTAAAATAACCATGTTCCGCGAAGTTATCATATACACGTATTGTTTTGTTAATGTTAAAGGTATTTATTTAAAACTTCTAAAAGTTCTTCTTTTTTATAACTAAATTCAAAATAAATATAATTATCCAACAAATATTCTTGTATTCCAGTTTCAGTGCTTGATTCATTTGGCGTTCTATATAGCAAAGACTGCGATAACTTGCCTTATCCATTAGAATTACGCTATTATAGGGGATTTTTTTTTAAAGATAATTTTCAAACCGGTTTTCAATAAGTTCCGCACTTGTGTTTTCATGGTAATCGAAGCTCAAATCCTTACAATTCTTGGTAGACAACAGCAAGCACTTTGAAACTCATCCATCCTCGGATCCAGCGTAAATTATTGAAATTTATTTCCTTTATTTGAAGGTGTTTTGTCTTTGAACTAGAGTCAATCCATCCTTTGTCATGTGTGATGTATCTTTCAAACCATGTTTCATCCAGGTAAAATATAGATCTGTTTCTGATTTATGATTCTTAAGTTGCTGCAGGTAATTAAATCCCCTAATCCGCAGTCCTTGTGATTCCATTACCACCTGTTTTTTGTCTGTTGGGGTATTTAAAGACCTTGTGGAAACGACTCTGTGAATGGTAGCACGGATAATATATTTATGTTTATTAAATCTTATTCTAGCTTCATTTTAAGTTTATCCAAAGTAGGAACAACCTGTTCTTCATAGAGGGCATATATATCTTTCTTCTTATGATTTCTTGTTGACATTCTTCCAAATAATGATGTTGAAAACCACTGCGTTGTTTCCTATTTGTCGTTATTGACGACATTGGCATTGTAACTAAACAGGTTTCCTTAAAAGCATCTTGCTTGATGAATCATCTATTGATTAAAGATGCATATACATTCTTGACAATTTGTTTTGAATCTTATGATGCAGAACGATAATTTTCTCATGGGAGCCACATAAGAAAAAACTAGTTGAACACTAATATTTCTATGCAACAAAATTAATAAACTGGCTCTATCTCGCGGGAATTTCATCGCCATTTGACAACGCCTAAAATTGTGAGTGGCACGATGTAAAACCTATTCGAGTTCCCGCCAAACCAAATATCGGGGTAGTTTTCGAATATTTACCCTCAGACATCGGCAATGGAATAAAAGAATTTCCCGACGTTCCTCGTTTATATAGGACGATTGTTTTAGATATTTATACTTGAAATAAAAGTACCTTAAATTTGTATGTCTTGAAAAGGAACTCTTTTGCGTTTTTTTAATTAATTATTTATTATCATATAAGAACTAGAATTGTTCCATTTAAATTATTAGTTTAACATGTTAATAAAAAGTGCTACAAACCCGAAAACGGTAAAATGTAAGCAGATCGGTAAATAAAGGCAAAGTTAACTATTTTGGAGCTTAATTATTTGGTGAAAGAAATTGGACATATTCTTATTGCTTTCAAAAATATCTGAAAAAAAAAAATTCAAGTTTTGTTTTAAATTTCTTGGCCCAGAATTTTGACTTGACAAAAAATAAAAAGGCATTGTATACCGGGTCCGCCAACGTGGCGGGGATGGAAGATTAAATCATTATCGAGGAGCTTATCAAAAATACTAAACCAGCATAAGGTATCGACTTAAAAGCGGCATATTTTAAAAATATTTTACATTATACAGGGTGGCTCAAAAAAGTGTGGCGGACTAAACTTGCATTTTTTTAAATGGAACACCCTATATATTATATTATTTTCTAATTCCCTATACAATTCCACGTATATTTTGTATAAAATGTCATATGTCTAAATTCAATTGTTTTTGAGTAATTGACGTTTAAAATATGGCTTTTTTTGTCTTTGACAGGCTGTAACATTGGAACGGTTCATCTTAGAGAAAAATGGGTTTCACCTCCCTATCTTAGTTTTTTATTCTCTATCCAAAAATACCAACTTCCGGTTTAACATGTTAAACCAAAAAAACAGTTTTAACGGTTTAACATGTTAAACCGGAAGTTGGTATTTTTGGATAGAGAATAAAAAACTAAGATAGGGAGGTGAAAACCATTTTTCTCTAAGATGAACCGTTCCAACGTTTCAGCCTGTCAAAGTCAAAAAATGCCATATTTTAAACGTCAATTACTCAAAAACAATTGAATTTAGACATATGACATTTTATACAAAATATACGTGGAATTGTATAGGGAATTAGAAAATAATATAATATATAGGGTGTTCCATTTAAAAAAATGCAAGTTTAGTCCGCCACACTTTTTTGAGCCACCCTGTATAATGTAAAATATTTTTAAAATTTGCCGCTTTTAAGTCGATACCTTATGCTGGTTTAGTATTTTTGATAAGCTCCTCGATAATAATTTAATCTTCCATCCCCGCCACGTTGGCGGACCCGGTATATGTTCTACAAGATGGAGTCATTAGTTTCTAAATTCGACGTTTTGTTTTTGGATTTAAACTTCAAGTTTTAATGTTTTTTAATGCAGAATTGAAATTTTTAATGCGGTTTTAGAGACTTTTAAGCTTTAGAAATTTAACGTTTTATCGTAAAATAGTACTTTATCAGTATTTCAAATTATCCTGTCTTTATCATTGCGGCCCTAGCAATTATTTTTAGGATTAAATATCAATATGACATTGAAGCTATGGTATGTAAGCCATTTATTATTTCAATAAAATTATAATAATATTTATCATAACCATGCCCAAGGAAGTAAGAGAATATAATTCAAGGTTAAATAATTCGGCAAATCAATAACAACTTAGAGTTTTTAAAATATGTTAAGTAATTCTATTTTTTTTAGCATTTTATGTATTTTATAATAATTATAACAGTTACTTTAACTACTATTATCAATAGTAGATTTTTTGAGTATTCTCGCAGGATGGAGTCAAAGACACATCAATTCTGGTATGTTAACTTTTCATAACAAAATTTTTAACGTGACGTGTGGGCTAATTACGACTTACAAAAAATCTGAGAAAATTGTCTCGATATCAGCTGTAATCGATGAAAAGATACTGGTTTCAGACTATAACCACAATATCTCTTACTAGAAAGCCAAAACCAAAAGGCAGGATGAAATAAAATATCATAAGATACACGTCCGTTAGGTGTTATTACAATACTCGATTATATTCGAGACTCGGCTCCTGCGTCGCCTCGTCCGTCAAACAACTCGTACCGTAATAAGTCACCTACCGGACTTGTAACGTAATGGCATATAGTAAGTAGGTACATATTAAGTGTGGTAAAAAGCATATTACGCACGAATGGAAGAATTGCGAACGAGCCGCGTAGCGACGAGTGCGGTTATTACATGAGTACGTAATTGCTTTACAACACGCAATACGTACAAAGTTTTTTTTACTAATAAATTAAAGATTGGTTTATAATGTATCGATTTGAAATTCCAATCTCAAATAATGACAATGTCACTGTCAAATATTCAAAACGCAAAATATAAGAATGTCATGATTTGAGTGGTTCAAGGGTAACTTGATTGTTATACTAGGCATCATAACGCACAGTTGTGCGTTTTTATTCTTTTGGCACAGTTGTGCGTAAGAATGGATTTACTTATAGTAAACTGTACGTAAAACAATGTTTACTAATATAGGAGTAGAAGAAATACTATTGTTTCTCAAGTTAAAAATTAGGGCGAGAAAATTAAAACCAAAACTGAAAATTTCATTTTTTTCTTGGAATGTTTATAATTTTATTTATCAACTTATTAGGCCCTGAAATGCATGACTTTGCTTTAATTACTCATATTCGTATCTCTAATCGGTTTCGAGATCCCCATATAAGCACATTAGTATTACGCCCACTAGGCGCCATTTTTCTCAAAAGAAATTTCCAAAAAATTTACAATTAATGGCTACATGGTCTTTTTTTAGTTGTACGCCCGGTACATCGAGAGATAAAATAAATTTTATCGCTTTGTTAAAATATATTGAAATATTTTTGTAAAAATAAATTTTTTGCTGTCACTCGAATTGAATTTCTATCATGTGACCTCGCTGTGTTACCTCGTTTGACGTTGAAGTCCTTTGTTGGGACCATTTTATATTCTGTTTGATTCCATATTTCCTTTTTATTATATTGAATCTTAAATATTTACTTCATGTACTTAGTAGGCATTCTTAGTAATGTAATAAAACTCATTTGTAATAAATTATAGAGGGTTTTAAATAAACTTGAACGATTTTTAATGCTTACCAAGAAAATAAAATAAACTAAAAGAACATAAGGTATAATTGCTACTGAACAATTGAGTATTAAAATTAGGGAATGAAAAGTCTGGCTTAGCTAGAAAAAGTTTTGGAGGAAGAAAAACTAGGATTTTAAATAAATTAATGAAAACACAATATAGATAGAAAATACTTAAAAATTAATCAAAAGCTACTTTATTCGATGATCAGAATGATTGCTACCCGGTAATAGACAAGTCTGTCTCTAAATTTGCGTAAGACGTTGTCCAAAGTATTCACCGTCTGTTTTTGTAAACATTATTTTTTAAATCACTTTTTAATAACAGAATTGATTTTTGAAATGTAATATGAAATATAACAATTTTTATTGTATATTTAGAGCTTAGTTAACATTCTAAACGTTGTGTTTAATGCAACAGTTCAGGAATAGTTAGGCGCTGTCACTGAACGTTTGGAAGTCAAAATATTTTTTGTAAGTGGGGATTGTTTTTTTTTTATTTGTCTTTAACGCAGTAGTGATATACCTACACAATATAAAATATAAATCAAAGGATTTTTGATAGTTCATTGTGGTAGTGGGAAAAACGGTACGTTACTCGCGTTAAAGAGTAATATTCTAAAATTCGGAAAATTTCAGATTATTTTCATTGTTAAAATGCATTTTTATAGTTTTGTGGTGAAGGCGTAAGAAAACTACTCATAGCAACCTCCAGATCCTCTGTGGTGAGGTACGGCCTACCAATGAACTGGGAATCGATACAAGCCTAAGGTTCAATTGCACAGACACTAGGGTTGCCATATCTGTTTTAGGTCAAAACGGGACTGAAGCTAAAAAAAGAAGCAAAATTACGGGACAGGCAGAAAAAAAAGGGATATGTTTCAAGCATATATTTAAAACTTTTTAAATAATATATAAAAAGGTATCATAAATTATTAATTTAACAACAATCCACTGCCTATTAAAACGTATAGAGGGGCAATGATTTCAATAATAGGTATGCATTTTTACTCAAAAGTATGTTAAAAAATAGTTTTACCTTTTTTTTGTTGTAGTAGGATTGCTGGAATAAAACAATTAATTTCAGATAAATTGGAAGTGGACTTAAAGTCTAAAATTTTTGTGCCAAGTAAGAAAAACGGGACAAATGGCGTCCCGTAAATAGCTTGCCCGGGACGATGGACAGAACATTGAAAACGAGACAATCCCGGAAAATACAGGACGTCTGGCAACCCTTACCGACACACTAATTAGATTATCTTTACCATAATGCAACAGATTGTCAAGATACTCTAATAGCCTAATCTAAGAAATTTTACAATCGATTATCATTTTTTCTGTGACCACGCCTAAACTTAACCTAAAAAAATGTTTTTTAATTTTCGAAGAACTGAGATTCAAAGGTCTCCCTTGGGAATTTTTCCTCCAGTAAAAAATTAAATATTTGTTTTCAACTTGTATCATATTTATAAGCTTATTGAATTGTTTTCCATAGATTTCATATCAAAAAACTTTCCGGTTATGCATGAAAGATTTCTTATTTATCCTTTTAACTCCTAGTTTTGACGAGTTAAATTAAATGCTGTATTAACACTTTAATATACAGATTAAATTACGATGAAGTACAACTTGTTGATTAATGCGAGATTTAATTTTAATCCTGAACTAAAACCTTCGGTGCACTCGGTCATAAGTTTACTTATTAATCTTAGATTATGTGTGTTGGTGCAATTGAGTCTTATAAATAGGCATAGTTGCCAGAAATATATTTTTCTACATTGTAAACATACCAGAAGGCCATTAATTGAATATTGGTTCCTACCATTCTTCTGTGACCCGTAAAAGGGCAGTTTTAGGAAGTTGGCTGTGCATTATGGTAGCGTAATTTGGTCTATAGGTTGACCAATATGATGAGTTTTCCTTTCCTATCATCTTTTTTACGATAAAATGAACAGACCATAAAGTTACCATTAACCTTGTTGATTCTAAAGTTAAATGTGCTAAGAAAAAATAAAATTGTAAAAGAGGATCATACAAGATCATTTAGATGACAGTCATCGCCATATCACTCTTTTCATAATTATTGCATTAGTTTTACATCCAATGAGAATTTATATTTATATTTGTTTCCACAGCAGTTACTGACAGTAAGTGACAACTAGGATTCTGCGCAATATACTCGGACGTGGATTTCTAGGTGCTTGTATTATGTATATTATTAAAGAACCATTGATAACTTGTCTGCGATTGCTTGTGGGAACTGACCTTTAGTTTCACCAATTATACCTTAAATTTACCTTTACATGGTCAGTACTACTGATTCTCCCTTAAACAGTTTTAATTATAGTGTAGAGTCTGCAAATGTGGAATTAATACTATTTATCACCTAGGTTTTTAATGCTTTGATGTTTAATTTCCCTTCTTCCTAAAAATAGCTCCTTGGTATGTATATTGGCTTGTTGATAAGAGGTGAATATACAACTGGCTTTATGTTAACATGTACTAAACGCTGTTTATTTCTTTGGCCCTCATCTAGCTAAAAACCACCAATAGATTATACATAGAATTGCGTTATTATGTGCATATTTTTCTTACGCCTTTTCTTGCACATATTATATCTCTTTTTATGCTTTGTCATTTGGTCATGTCTTTTTTACGTTCTTTTGATTTTTACAGAACCCCATTGCCCCATAAAGATTTTCTATCTTTTGTTAATTGGAGATTTATACAAATACAATTTTTTTAGGTGCGTCGTCAAGTAGTTCTGGGTACAAATTTCAGGGAACGCATGTAACTTTT
Organism: Polydrusus cervinus; assembly: GCA_935413205.1. NCBI lineage: Eukaryota > Metazoa > Arthropoda > Insecta > Coleoptera > Curculionidae > Polydrusus > Polydrusus cervinus. Next base: position 55,977,015 of record OW284514.1, read on the forward strand.
TTAAGCTTTAAAAAATTTGTCTGCACGTCGCTAACCATTTTTTAATTAAACGTTTAAATTTCCTACATATTTCCCCTAAACTCTTATCGACAGCTCTTCTGTATGCAGCACTAACAAAGTAAATCTTAAACAAGTTTAAATTTAGGGCACAATAAAAGTAATTCCTAAAGCATGTACTTAAATGCGAAATAAAGTTAAACAGTTTCTTAGGGTCTTTGCAATGGTTCATTTGAAATTCGCCACACGAAACTAATCAGATAAAATAGAGCCGTTGTTAAATTAAGCATATACGCCAGGCTAAAGAACTAGATAATGGCTGGAACATTGCAGAAATTGTAGCCCTCGCGCTCACTTTATTATCAACTTGCTAAAGTAAGCAAATAAATTTTCCAACAATGCAATGGCTTATAAACTACACCAGGCATACTTTGTTTTTCTTTTTGCTATTCGTTGCTCTATTACGAGGGTTAAAAGGATTTTTTCCACTGCCATATGTATATTTTCTGTTTTTTTTTTCAATCTACTGAATGTACCGGGTGATTCATTAAGGGTGACGAGCGGCCATATCTCGGAAACTACTGGGCATAGAAATTTAGGAAAAAAAAAATATCACTAAAGTGGTCATGAGAAAATCCTGGAAATAATTTTTAAGTTCCGCATTTTGTCGCAAGAGGGCGTAATTGAAAAGTAAATTATAAAAGTTTACATATCTCCGAAAATTCCACATTAAGGTATATCTTTGATAACACCATTAAAAAGCTTGGACAATTATACATCATTTTGGTCTTATGCTCATTGGCGTACCGATTTTAATAAGAGGGGGGGTTGAAAGTGTAATCAGTTAAATCGCCGTAACTTATAAACGATTTTAGCAAACTAAAGACTGTTTGGAAGAGAAATGTATGCACTTTCACCAATCATATTAAGTTGTCCACAATCGTTCTCAAAAAAAAAAATGCTAGAGGGCGCCATTTGTAATAATAACACATTTTTTGGTTTACTCCGAAAAAATAAATCATACGGTATAATTATGATACCATAATTGAAAAGTAGATAAAATTTGCTAGAGAAAATATTAAAACTGCAGCTCGATATTTAAGTTCGTTTCAGCGTTATCGCGAATAGAATAATTTTTTAAATTTTAAATAAAGAATATTTTTTAGAAAGAAAGTGGGACCACACTGATATTTTTCCATGTGGATATTATTTCTGATTAGCCTGGTCAATTCTGCATTAAAATGGTCTCTTGCGTTTTTCTCCTCAGGCGGGGTGGTAATTTCCAACAATTTTTATAAAACAACCCGGGGGCCCTGGGCTGCGGCCCATTATGCCCATACGTATATCCGGCCCTGATAACATATCTGAGTTTTTAACTAAAGACCAGTAATTAATTTAATATGTTCTAAAAACATAGTACTCTAAAGCTAAAAAAGCTACGTTAACAATGTTGTGTTTCTTTTTCTGCAGCGGTTAAAACAAGTCAGATAAATTAAAATTTCAAAAATTCAATATTTTTTTTCGATTATTTCAAAAAGTAAAAATAAAGCTCAAATATTCTTTTACGATATTATTGAGCATAAAGTCCTTCAATTTTGCCACCTTTGACCGATCTCTTATAGTTTCCGAGATACCCATGATGAGCATCGAATTTGGGACATATTTTATGTGCCATTTCGCCTCACATTTTTAAACTTCCCGTAGTGTTCTTAATTGTTTTCAAAAAAGGTTTGGGATACTTTAGGTAGGAAGATTTTTATTATTGGGATATGTTTTCAATTTGTTCTAGTTTAGAATGTTAGTGTGCAATATCATAAATTCGATTACAGTGAAAGAGCACATTACCGTGATGAGATTCTTATAATTTGAGAATGATAACAAATGAATCTAATTTACACCAAAATTTCGTCGTTTTATAAAACTTAAGCTACAGTGATGTTAATAATAATTTCAATAGGATGCAAATCGCAAATTTGTCAGATTTGTTATTTATTATATAAGGCCAAACATGTATCCAAGAACCCAGATACTATTCATATACCAACTTTAATCAAATGTATATTTACTTACGTTTCAACTGGTAAGTATCTCCAGTCGTCTTCAGGTGAATACTGTATATAGTATTCACCTAAAGACAAAAGGCAAGGGGCTGTCGACATATTAAGCACCGGTTCTCGCAGATCACCGAAGTTAAGCTGTGTCGAGCGCGGTTTAGTACTTGGGCGGGTGACCGCTTGGGAACACGGCGTGCTCTTGCCTCAGGGAAGAGTGTAAAATGAATCGACACCTAGCCATCCTATTCACGCCGGACAGGCCGGATGAGATCGGATATCTCGTAGGATGAAGGTGCCGTTTCACACTCCCCAGTCGGTAGACCACATTTGTGGTCGATGACCGGTACAAGATGGCCTCCGTAATCGGCGAACCTTAAAAAAAAAAAAAAACCTAAAGACAACTGGAGATGCTTACCAGTTGAAACGTAGTGATTCTAAACAAATAAAGACAATGCAAGTCCAAAACTCTACTGCCGTTCAAGATGAAAGTTTGTTTTGCTATGTAAATAATGTTATATAACGATATTTCTACTATTTTCTGATATAATCAACGAAGCCCCAACGCTATAGATCTTAAGACATTTTCTCTACTCTCATATGGCAATTTCCAATTTCCTTTACACTTAAGTGGCGAGAAAAGTAGGTTATTTCAATTAACTCTACGGCAGATTTTCATAACAGTGCTGCACAGTGTTGCAACTTTTAAAAATAAATATCCCATTTTTATAGAAAAATTCCATAATTGCACACAATACGGAAAACGTCTTTTTTTAGCAGATCACAACCACAAGTGATTCTAAAAAATATCCCAAGAATATAACACTGTGCGTAAAAATGTTCCTTTTCCCGTTGGGGATAGCGCCGACCTATCATTCCTCTGTGCTTTGTTCTCACGAATCCGGAAATTTCCCATTAGTTGACAACATTGGTATAAAAATTATATTTCTCTGTGGCATTCTTAAAAATACTGACCAATCACAGTTTATTATTTTTTTTTTAACATTTTTTAGCATAAGGTTCATAGTTTGGTCTTAGAAAAATAGACTGTTGAACTCGAGTGGATTTGTCTATATCGCACTCAAAAGTTTGAGCACTCCGCCTAGGGCGTCCTACTCAATTTACTTTCTCGTGAGATATAGACATCATATCCACTCTTGTTGTACAAACTACTATACCTATTATAGAAAAATAAAACGTGCTTGTCATATATCAATAAATTGTGTTTTCTCTAACGGAAGAGTGTATTATGATAATTATTACTAGATTGTGAAAGTAAAAATAAATTATTTAACATTGTAGGTTATTATTTAGCATAAAAGCCTTATTAAAAAGTATTTAATTCGTAATTTAAAATTTACATGAAAATTATTCATCCGTCACTCACTACGGGTAACTTAAAATCTCATCTGAGGTTTATGGTTCACCCTCCGTGATCACTATCCTATTAGAGCGGTTCACCGCAGCGTGCAAGACGTGCTAATCAAGGCGTCGTTAACTCGCTCTCCTAATTTGAATTGCATACTCTGGGTATTAGCATGCTGCTTGACTGGGGCCGGTTCAAGTCCATCGATCTGTAACTAATCTTTGCGGACGCCGAGGGGATGGATCAAAGCGCGAGAGTTAAGGCTGGGGTTGTGTGAAATAATAATTCTTGAGATAGTTGGATGGATCGTTGTTGTCGATTATTTTTAACTTAACATTTTTTGACAGTTCCAACAGCTAATTAATTGTTATATTTTCTCATGTTATACAGGTATGCCTAATGGATTTTGTTTATGGTTAACCAGCTTCCTTAAAAACCGTTCTCTGCAAGTGGCGATTGACGGGTTTCTCTCAGACACCTTCACCATCAATGCCGGTGTTCCTCAAGGGTCCATATTGTCGCCTACCCTCTTTTTACTGTATATTAACGACCTTTTAGTGAAAACCCAAAATCCAATTTATAGCTTTGCTGATGACAGCACACTTGTCTCATCTTTTACCTTGATTCCCCAAACATCCGCTGCCGACGCACATCTTCGCAGGCAGCATGAAGTATTGCGCCTCAACAATGACCTGGAAGAAATTTTGGCTTGGGGTGACAGTAACCAAGTCGAATTTAATGCTAAGAAAACCCAGGCAGCAGTCTTCTCCAAAAAGGTTAACATTGCAGAACCGGATATAGTCATGGCAGGACACGCAATTCCCCTGGCACCGTCTATTAATTTGCTGGGGGTCAATCTGGGAGGTAATATGTCTTGGCATGATCACGTTGCCGCAATTGCCAAGGCAGCTGCACAGAAACTTGGTGTACTTTTCCGCATCAAAAGGTTGTACACACCTCATCAACTTTTGACACTCTACAAAGCCCAGATTCGACCATCATTAGAATATTGCTCTCATGTCTGGAGCTCTGCGCCCAAGCACACCCTTCGGCTACTGGATTCAATTCAAAGGAGAGCCGTTCGTCTGATCGGCGACCCCGAGCTGACCAAGACCCTCGATAGCCTGGAGCATCGAAGACATGTTGGTGATTTGGCTCTCTTTTACAGATATTTCCATGGCAGGTGTTTGACTGACATTGCCCACTTGATTTCACTTAGAGCAATGCAAAACAGAAATATACGGCGAACCACTGCCGCTCATCCATATGTTGTTCAGCTTAGTACTCCTCGAACTTCATTGTTCAATAATTCTTTCATCTGGAGAACGTCATCTTTGTGGAATGATCTTCCTGGGGTCGTGTTTCCCAATGAATACAATCTTCAACGTTTCAAGACCAACGTTAATCGCTTTTTTCGCACTTGCACTCGCACCGCTCCCAGAGCGCCTTAAAGGATTTTTCCTACAGTGCAGGTGTTTTATCATAAAAAAAAAAGGTCACCCAATCATATCAATATTTAACTGAAAACGACACACTCCGGGTAGTTTTCAATCACTATGACATCTAGACTTCAATGATTATTTCATGAAGGCTTTGATAGCTTCATATTCCAAATAAATTTGAAAATGTCACGTATTGGTAAATTGTATTTTTAATAAATAAATAATTGTTTGTCTGTTTGAAGGTTGGAGACAATGATGTGTCTTGAGTGACAGACGAGTTCTGGACTTGCATTGTCTTTATTTGTTTTACATCACAACGTTTCAACTCGTAAGTGTTTCCAGTCGTCTTCAGGTGAATACTAAATATCTATTATACTAGCTAGATGCAATGACGCATAACTGAGACACATTTTAAGATTACATTTACTTAACAAAGGTTTCCAGACGTTTCTTGGCTTACTAAACAACCAGGGTTTTCGTAAATGGTGGCTTTTTTAAACCTTCTTCCAGTATGTTTCTTTTTGCAGGATTTCGGCCTTTGTCCACAATAATTATTTTATTATTATCTTCTTTTTAAAAATTCTGACCGAATATCACTCGGACATTGACAAATGTCTCATAATTTTATGTCAATCGATAGCACGTTGACTTTGGTAACTGCCCGACACCGAAGACGGCGTGCTTTTGATTAGCATAAAGTAATTTCGTACATCATCAATATCCCAGGGAGTACTGAAGCTGAAAACTGCACAAAAACATCTTATTTCATAAGAATTGGAGGCCTTTTAAAAGAGATTAAAGTCCTTAATATAGCGCTTATCAGGAGCAAATTTAAGAAATTATTTTATTAGTTTAAAATTACACCAATGACCAATATTTTTTTTTTAGTTTAAAGTTTGGTATGTGATTCATGATTTATATAGATCAATAACCAATGTAACCCTTTTAGTTTTAAAAGAAAATTTTAAAATTCGAGGTGTTTTGGAAATTGGACTTGAATCGTCAAAATTAGTAAAAAAGTTGAGTTGTCGCTATAAAAAATACTGTAACTGGATATTTTTATAGCAACAGCCACAGATACTGGGTCAGAGTGTTCAGTTTAAAAAGAAATATACCGACAATTGCAAATGAATTTAGAAAAGTAGTATTTTTAGACGAAACGTGCATATTTTCAAATGGAAGTGGTTCAAAATCATTGAAAGATGACTCTGTAAACATCCTTAAAAAAAGGGATGTCTCCCGGGAGAGCGGATTATTATTTTACGTGCCGGTTCTGTAACAGGTTATATTCCAGGTACAAACCTAATTTTTTCTTCCACATAAAAAAGTTCTTACGATCATGACAATGTGAATTGTTTTCAAAAATGGCTAAAAGTTCAATTAATAGGTACCAAATAAAGATGCTCCGCCTTTAATTGTATTAGACCGCGGCAGTGGCGGTTCGGGTTCGATCCCCGGATAAACATAATAAAAAAATTATATACGAAATTTAGTGGATAAAAGAATGCATTATGTTATTAGTGATTTCTAATATCAGGACCGTGAAGAGCGTCACGGACCTCTGGGGGGGGGGGGGGGGGGGGGTTAAGCTGTAGGTCCCGTCTAGTTGGCTATACCCAGACGATTCAATGGACCTTATAGGCCTAAGTACACTAACTCTTTTGCTAACCCAGCAAAAAAAAATTGTATTAGACGGTGCCTCATACCATTCAAGAATTTTAAATAAACAACCTAGTTCATCTTGGCGAAAAAATTATATTTATGATTGGCTTGAAAAACACAACCAAAATCCTTTACCAAATATGTAAAAATCGGTAGTCCTGTCAATGGCACAATATCTCAAATCATCCAAAATAAACGCCGTAGATGAAATATTGCATGAATATGGCCATGAGGTTCTACGAATGCTGCCATATCATTGCCAATTTAATGCGAAAGAATTAATATGGGCTGGGGCAAAATTTTATGAAAACCATTAAGGTGATGGTATTAAATCTGAGCAAGTAGAAATAGTTTGTAAAAATTCGTTGGATCATATTACGCAGGAGTACTGGAAGAAATCGGTGAAACACACAGAAAAATTAATGAGGGTGGGATCGAGAACAACTATTAGATAAAGGAGTGACGTCAATGATCATTGCTCCATTTGAGGACGACTTAGACGACGGGGACTTTTCAGAATTTATAAGTGACGATGACAGTTTTTGAATTTATAATCTATTATTATAAACGACTGGATAAACTTACCAGTTGAAACGTTGTGATTAAAAACAAATAATGACTAAAGAGACTAATCGAAAGAAATTCCGTTGTTTTTTTTAGGTTTAGAAATTTTACTGTTAAAGTAAATTAAACTGCTTGTTATTGTCGTTTTTAATAAAGAGATTTAGTAGATATCATATTATTTAAATTAGCGAATTTTTTAAACTTTTTAACGTCACATGTACATAATTTTTACAAAAATAATAATATTAGTATATGTGACTATCTTTACAACAGTTAAAATATTAAAACTATTTTTATTTTCTCCGGCTATATTACTGATTACAACATTTAGATAATCGGTATTTTCTGATTTGATTCCTATGATTAGTGACCTTTGGATCCGCACGATAAGACAGGATTTGGCTTTATAAAAAAATGTTCTTTTTAATAATTCTATTATTGCTTGTAAATATTGATTTAAAAAAAATCCGTCTTACCATCCATCTATTCCATCAAAAAACATTACCACAACATTAGGTAGTTCCAAAATAATTTTTTGATAATGGATTTGAATTACTTTTAAAAAAAAAGTCGAAACCAAGTAATGGTTAATTTTTTGGCCACGACAACTTTTTCTAAATGTTTTTTTAAGAGGCGTCCTTGCTATCGATGGTAAGGGCCGATGTTACCACCGATATTTTGTTATGATGTCGCACTCTTGTGGCTTTCCTTATAGGCGTCGCCAAATACTAATAACCTACAAATTAAGGATATTATCCGATATTTTGAAATACCGATATTTTTCCTTTCAATACCCGATATTTTGTATCGATATTTATGATGCGATAATTAGTGAGTTATCCATACGTTTCGATCCATTGATTGTATAAAATAAAATATAAATAAAAAACTGTTTATTTCCTTATATTTTTTTTATTTGGCGACTATTTTTTAGAAACTAACCCTTTTAAAACACGATTATTTTGTCATTTTCATATTTAGCGATTTTCTTTAGAAATTATGTTTTTTTTTTAAAGGAGGTTTGTTTTTTTTTTATTATTGGGGACCGTATAACGATGTATTGATATTTCAAGTATCGATCTTTATCAAACAGATAGTAGATATCTCAAAACTATCCATATCGATATGGTGTATCAAAACATTCCTATAAGACCACACCACTATCTTCAATTTTAAAGATGTGTTACGGCATAAAAAGAGTTTTACAAGCCCTATAGTGACTTGGGTAGCCCTTTCGGTATAACAAGCCACGCCATTTCAGTGTTTTAAGCTACTAAGTAGATTTGAAAGCCCTCAAAAGGAAATAAAGCTATTTTTTTATTCACAAGCCCAAAGCTCTTTCATAAAAGATCTTCAAGCCACATGCTCTCGTTTGAAAAGGGGCATCAAGCCATAAAACTGAATTTCCTAAAAGGGATTGAAGTTCTTGTTCAAATCACAAGCCTTCAAGCTCTACCTATAGTATGAGTCGGAAGTAATAGTCAGTAATGGCTTTCATATAGAGTGTAGTGGGTTGTACGAAGTTAGGGGAGACAATTCCAGTGTTTTTTTGAAGAATATTTATTTTTGTGAAATTTTTTTCCTCTGACTTTATATAAGCCGTTGCTCTCGATATGAAAGCGATGAGTCACTGACTATTATTTCCGACTTATACTATAGTGCTAATCACCGCTGTATACTTTTCCAATTTTCCATCATTTTGGCCATTAATCGCAATTTTTATGTTACATAATAGTAATTGAAACTTCTACCGAGTTAAAAATTAAAGTAAAGAATAGATTTTATCGATTATCATATAAAATTTTTATTTTAAAATGTCTTTAAATTGTTGCATTTAGGAGGTTGATTATTTAGATAGTTTGTCAAAGCTGTGCAAAATTATTTTGTTGTGTTGGAGTAACTGAAGATTATATTTTGGATAAACAAAGCTCCAGAACCCGAAAAATAAGGGAAAAAAGTGCCGAACTGCATGAAACATGACGTAATATTCCATAATCCTCATCCAGAAATGTAAATAAGGATTTTATATTAGAAACCTACTCTTGACACTACTAGGAACTTTAAGAAGAAATATCTCAAAATATAAGCGTGTCCACCGAAAATTGTTATTAGACTCGTAGTAATGTACACTCCGAAATTTATTACTTTAGAAAAAATCGTAAAAACTTGGAGCGGTGTTCATATAATACATTAAAAAATTACCTGTCATCTTCTAAAAATAATAAGTATTGTACCGTAACTAAATAATTATTTGATCGAATGAGAAGGATTAATCAGCCTTAACTAGAGCTCAGGAGCAGCCAAGCTGCCTACCTCTCATGTGTCGAATAAATCACCAACAACAATGAGCTAAGGAGTCTAGAGGATCAATATGATAACTGGACATCGAACGTGTTACACTGCCAAGCCAGATCACTGATGAGCACCCAGAATCAGAAACAAGGATGACCTCACATTTCATCCAGACGATTGATCATCCATAGGCGCAGACCCTTTGCGGGCCGCGGCCTCTGGATGGTCGCGCGTCTCTGATGAGTCCCAGTAGAACGAAACAACGAAGGATTAAGATGTTAACGGAAGAAGACAGGGCATACCGTTGTCAGCAGTGAGTCTACAGACCCATAAACTGCCATTCACCACTGACAAGTTGAGGGGACAGCGGGTAATAGACGAAGGGGTGCACAGCGTGCAAACCCCGGACGCTCGACGCCATGGAGAGCTACCAATAAACGAATCGTTTACCGATAGGTACGTCCATCGGGTTTGTGATGGTACGATGGCTAGCCTGTCATTTAATTTGACAACATTCCTTGCCTCACTTAAAATGAAATGTGAGGTCATCCTTGTTTCTGATTCTGGGTGCTCATCAGTGATCTGGCTTGGCAGTGTGACACGTTCGATGTCTAGTTATTATAAAAAATTAATAATTACCATCCTGTGCCTACGCTCATGGGCAAGGTACCGACTTCGGTACTGATGTTTCAGGCAGTTGTGGTATGCCAGTGCAGATTTCATTGAGAACAAAACTGCCTTTTTTTGTCTACTTACTTGTTGCTGGCATCCAATAATTTAACTGCGTGCCTTTTCTATCGGCAGCATTTAAGCAAGCCACTACGGCAACCAATTAGTAGCCATTTGGGCTGAGCCAAATTGTTTTCACTAAGTTCACAACGGGGCTTACCCCTGGTATTAGGTAGGTGGTATTTTTGCTATTTTTCATTGTTATATTTTGGATAATTGCTAAATTAGTTTAAATAAAATATTGGAGTTTATGATTAACAAATGTCCGATATAACTTCACGGTCATTTTGTGCCAGAACTTACCGATTTCCTATTATTTTAGTTGTTTGTTAACCGAGAAGTGGCGTAGGTACAACAATATAACTCTTTCCCCCAGAAACAACGGTGTTTTTTTCCTTTTTGGCAAACCCAAAGAAATATCCCGTTACAGTATTTTTCATTCATATTCTGTGAACATTTTCGATAAACAAAGGAAATCAAGTTCATTCTCGTAAAATATTTTACTTCTTCTTAACTTTCAACACATTTGTAAAATCCACCCTGCCACTGGTCAATTATTAATTCTAGGAAAGCCCAACCTTAAACTGGAATTGGAGTTTATGTATATATTAGAATTTTTATAAAACAGATAGGTATAAACTTTAATCTGAAATATTTTCATAAATTTGTCTACAAGAGCTTTGTCTTTTGTTTTTTAGATATAAAATACAATTTTATTAAGTGGATCCAAAGAATATTTCTAAATTCTTCTACAAAGTTAACAGCTCGGTGCGAAATTATATCTATAGGTAAAGGCTGACACATTACTTTTATTAACAATTTTTCCACAAATTTCTCAATAAAGTTAAATTTTATTTGCTTTTATTAATCGATTTACTAAGCATAATGTTAATTCTCACATAATTTTCTATTCAAAAATATTTTTTTACTGCTACATAAGGTAGATACAAACATCTTTTCCCATTTTCATTTCTCTCATTAATACTTAAGGATATCCAAGATTTAAGCAGTATAGTAACAGTTTTCTCTTGCCTTTTGGAGTTAAAATTTTTTTTATATATACAAAAGTATCATAAACTTTCAAACTTTCAACTTTTTGTAACAATGTATTTATAGCAAACATTTTCTTTTGCTTTACAGTTACATTTACCACCTTGAGAATGTCATAAGTTCTCGCCTTTCTCTATTTCCGCTGAGAATGAGGGTTTGTACTCTCGAAACATGTACGAATTAATAGTCAAATATTAAACTAGTGGAGCAGACTATGAGTTTTTCTTTCCTACTACTACATTACTTTTAGTTCCATTTAGATTCGATCAAAGAATACAACGATTTTACTGCAAACAATATCAAATAAATATAGCCGAACTACTACAAAATACGGAATAAATATCACGCACACAGCCAACGAACGGGTCATAAGCCGATCAGCAATGATTGCATCAGCATGTATGTTGGCTGACCTACTAAGGAGCCGAATTAACGGTTCTATATGAATATTCATCAATTAATGTTGGGAACTTATCTATCTTACGGACTTATCTATTTTTGTTGTCATTTTAAGAATAATGTGTAGTTTTTGAGTAATTTTACCAGTATGTTGTGTAAATAATTAGTAATTTTACTACTTGCTAAGTATTTTTACATGGAAATTACATTTTACGCAAGAAATCCTCAAATTTTATATTAAATCTATAATATTACAGACACCTTAATGTAATAATTTAGGATTTTTATCAAGACAAATGTAGTAAATTTCCCACAAAATTTTTCAGTGTAGGTTTTAATTATCGGGATCCCCAATTTTACATTAATTCTTTGATGGCTTCCAAAATTCAATGAGAACTATTCTCCCATGGTCGAAACATTTATATATCTTTACAACGAATTTTTACAGGGGTCCAGTTACTGGTAAACTATTAAATTCACACTAAATCTAAAAAATGGCAAATTTTTTAAATAACCCGAATACTGAGCGAAAGTATATTTATCTAAGTAAAAACTAAAGTTTAAAAAGTACTTCAATATAAATATTTAAAAAGACGCAAGACTCGACTAGAAAATTAAAAACTTATAAACTTATCGATACATCACATTGAATATAACACTTAAAAAAAGAAAAATAAGTTTTTGTACAAATATGAATCACCATTGACGGTGAGTATAAATTAAAACATCTCCCAACTAGCATCACTATGATATGACACTTTATTTTAATTGATACTGTATAACATACTGTGCTGAACAAGGCGCGAGAAATTATCACCGATCGCATTATGTTCATAGAAATTCTCGCTTCTAAGCGATATTTTATGCGCCATCTAAGTCGATTTCTATCGACAACAACATAGGTGTCGATTCCAAGTCGTTTATGTGAGTGTATAATTTGAAATTATAATTTGAAACGATCACTCACTTATTCAACCACTAACCCAACTTTTAAAATGTTTTCACAATAAACAAAATTTGTTTATGAATCGTAAACCTCTTTTGTAAAATAAGAACCAGAATAATTTGGTGCATTATTACTTTGAATCAAATATTACCGAAGAAGGAGGAGGAGAGAAGAGAAATTATAAAGGCATTAAACCAAGAAAGGTGAACGATGCGAACTGGGTGTTTTTCTGACAACCCCAATACTGCCGTTATAGTGAAAACGCAGTAAAGTAAGAAATTAAGTTTTGGAAAAAACGGCGTTGAAGTTTTTATTTTATTTTGTAGCCATACAATATTTTTGTTAATTTTTTTTTAATAGATCTATAAAATATATGGTCTAACTCTATATTTTTATTCAATTTAATTGGTAATAAGTGTTTCTATAAAAGAATATTAACAGAAATGCGTTTCTTTCTAGTATAACATGACATATTATCACATGCTTGCTAAGCAAGAACGCAGTATTCCTATCTGTTACTGCGGTTTTAGCAAGTATTCTTTGATGTGCCGCCACTATGGTAAATGGAATTCAAAGCTAATTTTACTTTATTTTTTTCATGATACTGCATGATTTTAGAAAAAATCCAAGTAACAATACTGAAATTTGATATACAATACAAAAAAAAATGTGTTTAAAATATAAAATATTGTTACTAATAAAAAATTTTTCACAAATTAGATATTGTGTGTAATTCTAATATAAAAAATTAGTGCTTACTTTTTCAAAAATGGCCTAATATAAAAATATGTTGTTAAATCGGATAAACATTTAAGGCCCTAATGGTATATTTTTAAATAGTTTTGTATTTTCTTCTGGAATTGTTTCATATTGCAAAAGTAACAAATTAGTGAAACTATATGTTTTAGTAGGTATAAAATGTATTAAATAATAAAATACTCTTTTTATTATCGTCTTCTAAATTAAACCAAAATAGTTTTGTTCCTTCCTTCATTAGGGGACGAAGTATTTTAATAATTGTTTTCTTCTTTAATTTATTTACTACCCTAGCAATTTGGCCATAAACACAATAGTAAACTAGCATCAGCTTTCGAAAAAAGAAAATTTAATTGAAATACTACCTAGTGTATTATGTTTTTAAGCCTGACAATATTTAAAAAATAACAAAAAATCATATTAATTTCTATAAATAAAAAGTCCAAATGAAAATCACAAGAGGTGAATAATCAAATTTACCCATTGTAGTGACGCCCTTGTCTAAAATTATGAACAACCGATATGTTCGCATATTACTCTTTGCTGATATATAATTAGTTTATACATGGTGATCAAAAACAAAGCAGTATTGTTTTGGGGCAATTAGGTCCAATATTTAAAAAATGCCTGGACACGGGAACAAAAATATTGAGATGAACAAACTAACAATCAAATGCCGTTATTTAAATAAAAGCCAATAAGTATTATATTACTGCGTTCTTAATTATGAATATGACACAACTGCATTTTCGGTTAGCAAACAATGACGTTTTTATATAAAAAGAAATAATATTTTACGTATAGTAACCACAGAGTTACTGCGTTTTTTGTTATGAATAACTAGGTACTGCACTTTTGGTAGTAATTGATGACGTATCAATACCCTTTTAGGATACTACTAGTTTTATATTTTATTTTTAAAGAAAAATATTGGATTTTTGAAAATGAGACCATGCAAGAAACATAAAAAACAATCCACAGAATCACATTCAGGTAAAATCTGAAAATCGACAAAAATAGACTTTACTGCGTTTTTAACTATGACGGCAGAATACTATCTCGTTATGGTCGGTACACATGTTTACAAAACATGTTAAAAACCACCTTAAATGTACATAAACATTTTTGAACGGCAAAATTTTTAATATATTTAAGGTTATAACAAAAATATGTAGTGACATTAATATAACAAGTATAAAATCCCAACCGATTATTTACAGACACTTAATTATACGAGGACATATTTACCGATAGCGATGAAGCTACAAGTCGATCGCTTTTTTTAACATAGTTGCGCCCCTGGTTGATTGCAATAGCAGTATGCCAACAAATATGTTTGTCTAATCCTAAAGATTTCATTCGATCACTACATAATAGTAACTGACTGCTCAAAAACTCCACCAATGCAGGAGAACATTTTTCACCCCAACAGTAACTGATTCCGCAGCGTCTGCCCATAAAGATGTAACGATTTCAGGAAGAGCAGTCGAGCCAGTCAGTCTGGCGCCCTTTTCAGCATCCGAACTATTTGCCGATAGTTTTTGTGTGTCTCGGCGCCCTTTCGAAAGCGTAATATAGAGCCAATGAACCTCAGAAATGTTGTCGAGTTTGCTGTTTATGAGGAGGGTAAAATAACAACAAACTTTTTTTTATTATATATTCTATGGACAGAGGTTTGGACATTTTATTTCATTCCTTTAAAATATGAAAAGAGAATTGCTTCGTTTGACATATTCTTGATACCCATATATCTGCATTTTTTCCAATGCCGATAAATTTGTTTCTCTAGTTTGGTCTGTGTTTATTTAATAATGGATACACATTTTAAAATGTCCTAAAACTTCCAGGAACTCTTTTCGTCTAACTAGTTGCGACTGGAAAGGATTTTAGAGAATATTCTTTAGGTTTTGAGAATAAGTGAACGTCTGATGTTACTAAATCTGGTGAATAGGCTGGGTGACCACATATCTCAAAATGTAATTTTTCAATTGCATTAACGTTCTTCTTCTGGAGGAGTTAGATGCATCACTAATTTTACCGAATCACATTTTAATCCCAAATTATTATTTAAAACTTGAAGATATAGTCCAAACTTAAAGTGGAGTGAAAATTCAGAAGTAAAGAAATAAGAACACAAAGTCTTCCTCCACTAAAGAAATATTTTGATTTAAAAAAATTCTCTACCTGTTTTGAATGCAAAAACATTCATTTTCAGGAGGATAAATGAAAAAGAAGAAACAAGTGGATATCAACTTAATGAAGCATTAAAATTGTAGGTTAGATGAAAAACGGTTCAATGAGTAGAACGGTGAGAAAATCACTATGCACGGTACATTGTGAAAAAAAAAATATGTAGTTTTAAGGCTTAGGGCACTATAAGAATTTAAATGTAGAATGAAAGATTTAACAACTGTGTGTGAGAAGAACTGTTAATAGATATGAAATTAAAATGAATGGGAACGTGAAGCATCATTTAAGAAAAGAGAATTATGGGCTAGTCATTTCAGAAACTATGGACAAAGAAGTGAATGTAAGTGTGAGGAACTAGATGGAGATCACATATAAAATGTAAATTTTTATAGATTTATTTAACATTTTATTAATGAATTTTTGGTTTAGATGGAAGAAATGAGACACTTAAGTCTTGATCTGCTAATATATGTAAGAAATTTTAAATAAAGAAAAGTTCTTCACATATGTCGATGGTATACATTTAATATCAGTTCAAGCAAGATGTGAGAAGGAAAAGGTAACTCATAAACGAGCCGTGGGAAAAATAAAAACGATACATAGTTTCCTTTTTACTGTTGTTACCTTGGTTTTCCTGATGAATTTTAATGCATTCGAAACATGTAGAGAACTTTTCTTTATCATCAGTAAAAAAAGATTTAAAATGCTTCATTTTGTTTCATTTGAATTATATACTCCACAAGTATGAACTAACTCAGATGCAATTTAATCATTTTTTTCCAACTACTAAACAATTTTTTACAAATTAAACAAACTGTTTTTAGGCCAAAATTTTGTCTTTTTCATCATTAAAACAATTGAAACACAAACCTACATCATTTTCGTTATTTATCTAATTCTCTAACATTTTAATATACTATAATTACTTTTAAGACTTACATTTGGTATATTTTCTTTTTTAATTTAGTCTTCTATTTATAGTCATTGTTTTTGTATTTTTAATTTTTATTGGTTATGCGAGAATATTTTTTTTCTTAATTTATATTTGCTTTTTTTGGTTATATAATTTTTATCCATTACATTATTATTATTACGTTTTCAATGTTATATTTCACCAGCTTATTGTTGGTGTTGCTGGTGTTATTTACAGTACAGAGAAGAAATTCATCTTAACTGTAGGTACTGTTTCGAAACTTCCGTACTATATGGTACGTTTGAAGAATGACGCTTTTTTGAATTTGTTGGTAAATATAACCTGAAAGGTCAAGTTTGTTCAAGTTGATATTATGATAGGAATGATGTCTATTTTTTCTAGCTTCCATATATTTGTTATCTCTATCGCCAAATTCGAGTACTTGGTCTTCTTCTCCGATTTGGTTTTAGAGAGGTTGTGAGTGAGTGGGCAACCGATATCTATTATGAAGGCTGTCTTGGTCGTATTTTCGATCAGAAGAATATCTGGACGGCTATCGTCTACTGTTCTATCCGTTATTATTGGCCTGTCCCAGTATAAGAGATATTCAGGGGATTTAAGGACTAGCCCGGGTGAGTATTGGTAGTATGGTGGGAGGTTTTCCTTTAGACCTAGTTTATGGGCCAATTCCTTGTGGATGATCTTTGCCACCTGATTATGTCTCCCCAGATACGCGCTGGGTGCCATGAGATATTCAGGGGATTCAAGGACTAGCCCGGGTTTGTGTTTTATTGTTTCTCCTGGGTAATTGCATTTCCTACACACATCTTTCACATTTCTTTTCAAGATTACCTTTTCATAGTTTCGAGTTTGAATAACGCGGTCTTGGATAGAGATTATAAAACCTTCTGTTTCAGCATGAAGCTGCCTTTTTCTAAACAATTCAGTGACATTTTTCTATCTATGAGTGGATTTTGAAGCGGAATAGGGTATTTACCATATAGAGCTTTCTCTTGCCAAGTAACAAGCTGCTGACTTGGCGGCGCGCGGATTATGTTAGGTAATCCGTTTTTTATTATTATTATTATTATTATTATTATTATTATTATTATTATTATTATTATTATTATTAATATTATTATTATTATTATTACCAAAGTTGTAAGCTGTAATTTCTAAATTCGATTCCTAGCGAACACCTAAAACTCTTTCAATTTAATGAAACGTAGCTAAACATTTTAAGTTAAATCTATTCGAGGCAGAAAAAGTAACAATTAATATGCCCATATAATCAATTCCCGATTTGTCAGTTGTGAGCTCTTCTTCCTAAATAAATGGCCAGCATCCTCTAAAATCGTAACAAAATTAAAGCCGACGTGTTAATAGAACTACCCTAAACGAAATCAACATAGTCTCGTCTACTGCCAATATACTTCTGACAGATACAGTAAGTCAATTTCAGTTCAATAAACGGTATCGGCACGTCGGTCGGCGTCGGTTAGATTTTAATCAACCTAATGCGACCCTTTGTCGCTTTGGAGCCGCGCAACATCAATAGCTATTGTTCGAACACAATTCGAGTGTGGCAAACATTCTTAATCGGCCTTGCTATCTACTCCCATTAATGACAGAAATGGGTTGGAAAATGATTTAACATAATTGCCACCTGACTCGTCTTTTCTGAGTGTAATTGTTTCCAGCTTTTTTGTAAACAACACGGAATCGCTTTGAGAGAAAAAAGTACAGCTACAAAGGTGTTTAAAGCAGCAGTAAGAGCAATTTTCTTTGCAATGGTTTTATTAACCTATGAGACAGAAAATGCTCGCTTGGTTCTTGAATCAGTGATTTTTTTTCTTTTCAATATTTACAACGATCCTTCTATAGGTCCAATATTACTGTCGGTAATTTATTGCTTTTGAATAGAATGCAGCGGGTTGTAAAAAGTTAAAAGGAAGAATTCCAGTGTATTCTTGAAATTCTAAAACAGCAAAATTATTTTTATTGAATCTTTTTCCTCTGACTTCGTACAACCCGCTATTCTCGATATGAAGGCGATTACTCACTGACAGTAATTTTGGACATGAAGTCCTTGGAGGATTTTTTCATAATATGGTTTCACATACAGGGTCTCTTAAAAGCATGGTCAATAATTTGGAATTGAGTAGATTGATTAAAAATTAGATCAGAACTTCCTTTTTAATTTATCATAGGTCCATTTGCTAACGAGCTATGAGACTAACATGATGGTTTCTGCTAAATATTTTTGAAATTTAGACTTTTTAATTTTTAAATTAATTTTTATTTTTGAAAATGGCGCCGCTAACCATTTTTACTAAATGTACTAGTTTTTTGTACACAGTGTTATAATGTTTATTTAAATCTATATCTACATTTTCGATCTAGATTTCGAAAATAATAAAATAGATTCCCCCAATTTAGGAAGCTGAAACTCGATGCTAAATAGACTATAAAAAATGTTTTAACCTTATCTGTAATCAATTTTCTCAATCAGAAATTGTTAAACATTAGGACACCCTATAATATTCCTGTAAGAAAATATTGCGACCTATACTTTTTTAATGTTTTAAATAATTATACGAAGGAACCAACTGCTGAATCAGTAGAGTGTAATAAATAGAATAACTCAGTCATCATCAAGGCAAGTATACAGACAGTCATCATTTAGCTTGCTATACTGCCCTCCTAAGAATAAACGCCGTATGTTCAACAATTTCGAATATCGAGTTATTGATGCCAAAAATTTTCTTTTGCTTTAACTTAGTTGGCTGTCACATATGAACGCCGTATCTTTACTAGAACTATTCAAAACTGTTAACAAAAATCCTGCCGTATGTTTCCATGACTAATTTGTGCCTAATATGAATGCGGTATCTAGGCTCTACCAGTAATAAACGCGGTAAAAATACTATCTGCTTGCGAACTTACCTCATTTATTTTAAGTACGTGTATTATGCCTCTTTACTCTTTGGTATCGGTGAAGCGCGACGTCACTTTCTTGCTGGAATAGACTCACTTTTTGTTTTTCGTCAAATTAGATGCAATTGAAACTCATTATATTATAATTTTGTAGTTCAGTTGTCTTTTTTAGTGTTCGTTGCTGTTTATATTATTTGTTAAAATTAGGCAACGAGGAATGTGAAAAAGCTCAATCCAGGTTAAGTGCAGGTAGTGTCTGTGTTTCTGTAGATCTGCAAAAAATTAGAATGCTTCCTAGAATCGACTCATTCAAAAGAATTATATTTGTACAAAGATTAACCACATATCACGAAAGCTTCGTTCCACTAGGAAAAAACTCGGAGTTACCACTGTTTTTGGAACGAATCTAAAAATGGGCGCAATAAGGAAGACATAATAAGCACATTTTATGCCTTCTTATTAAGTCAAAGGGATTAACTTTTGGCTGGGTAATTGTGCCAGCCAAAATAAAAACTAGTGCTTTTTGGCATTTTTAGTGAGAATGGTAAATTCAATTGAAATTGCAGCCAAGAAACTCATAGAAAACTATTTCGAATCAGGTCATATCTTCATGGCGGCTGATAGCTTTCATAACCAGGTTGAGTTGTCACTAAAGAGACAGGGAAAAACTTATGATTTTGACGACTTTGTTCAAGCTGTCAGCACATCCAGAAAATCCAAAACCGACAAAGATGATGACTCATAATGACTTCTAATTATGGCAAGATTTTAAATCTCAGGTGAAACTTAAGCAAAGTTTAAATTTCTTACGCTTGTCAAGTATTGTGCAAGTTAAAGATACTCGAAAAAAGGATATTCTTCAGCACAAAACACCATCGACAGACGAGAAAGGTTTTAAAAAATCTGGACCTTCGTTGGCACTAGTTGCTTTTTGTTCCAAGCCATGTGGTTTTTCAAAGTCCAAAAAAGAAAAGTTGCTTAAAGGACTCGACGGTATTATTTCATAGAACCGAAATCAGTTATGGGTAAATCTTCCAGAGTGCGATGATTAAAACTTAACTTTGCATACTTTTATGTTAATTTTCGAATTAATATTATGCAAATTCATATTTTGTTAATATATTTTTCTGAATGCAAGTGTTTTTTTTATAAATTTGTCATACCTTAATAATAAATACAAAAACCAAATTAAGTTTTAGCACGTACTGCTTTTATTTTTAGCATCTCATACCAAACACCTCTAGGAAAATCTTAAGAAAAACACGGTACTTTCAATTTACTCGCCATACCGCTTTCTTTCTTGGTGAAACTCCCCAAGATAATAACAATAAATGCGGTATGTACATTTCTGGGAAAAGTGTTGAATTTTATCAAATCCCAAAACTTTCTGTAGAATTGTGGAGATATGTAATACAAGAATCTACAAGAAAAAATGTTTAAATGTCTGAAATGTCATAAATGTGTAACGGCCAAGCCAAAAACTTTAAAACGGAATATTTCAGTTTGCCTCCTAATGAACATACCGCGTTTATTCTTAGGAGGGCAGTATAAGTCTTATAATATTGGAGTTTACTGCATTTGCTAAAAGTAATTACTTATCGATTGCAAAGAAAAAGAAATGGTACAAAGATGTAGATGTAGAAAAGTAGCATCTTTAATCCACTTTAAAGAATGTTTAAATACAAAATAACAAATAATTTTGTCCAGAAGTGACCTTTTTTTACTGTTTGGTAATTGAATCCTTCCATGTGAATCAAAATCCTTTTACATGCTATTAACTTTTTCATTATTTAAAAACTGTAAACCATGTCACGATTTGAGTATGTTTTTCTACTCCCATATTAGTAAACTATGTTTAACGTACAGTTCACTTTATAAGTAAATCCATTCTAACGCAAAACTGTACGTTATGATGCCTAGTATAACAATCAAGTTAGCCTTGAACCACTCAAATCCAGTGGCGGCTCGCGGTTTTAAAAAATGGTGAAGAGCTAGGTATAGTGCGGGTACTTAAACAAGGATTGACCAAAAACCCGTGTAACAAAACGTCTCTCTTATCCTCATCTGTTCAACGACTGAATGAAGTTTCCCACAAATTACAAACTATGTCATTAATTGGCTTCATTTTTAAAACACACAACTAAGTAGGTACGTACACTACTGAATTAACTGAAAAATAAAAATAAAACTTTTTAATCACACACTAAATCACGTAAAAACGATATCTATAACCGTTAGTTTCGCAAAGCCTCAAAATAAATACCTTAAGTTGAGGCGAACCAATGCTAAAACAATTATTGTGCATACGACTGATCTATTTTTATATTGCCCTTCATCATAATGCAAATTGTTACATGCTGTTTGCGTGACTGACGTCACGTAACCACAGCAACGGTGAATATCAAAGCCATGTTGGGCGTTGGGTGTTCACTTGCTTTGAGCTAACGAATATGGTAGCTGGGACGCGCTAAAATGCACGAGTGTTTATAATTATTGTCTATTATTTAATATTGTAGAAAAACTTTCCTCTTGGTTTTATTTTTTTTTTGGTGAAAAGCCCCTTCACCTACTTCACCTGACGAGCCGCCACTGTTCAAATCTATACTTTATAAAATATAAACTGATTTATTTGTAAGAGTCTTGAAAAAAGTATAGTGAATATTGCGTGTTGTAAAAAAATGCACTCATGTAATAACCGCACTTGGCGCTATAAGGCTCGTTCGCAATGTTTCCATTCGGGCGGAATTATGCTTTTTACCACACTTAATACGTAATATACTATTATAAGTATTATTCTTTTGCCTACACTTATGCATTTGTAAAAAAATAGACTATTACTATTGCATTTTTTTTACATAAATTAAGGTTTTATATTACGAAGAGATTCCGCTTTAGTCGGAGTTTGTTCTTTGATGTTTTTAATTACTTTTTTACAGGTTCGCATTTAATTTCAGAGGTATTCGCCAATTAGAGAAAACTTCATTTGAACTGCAATTTAGTTGTAAATGGGAAGACACGATGATAAATAATGACGTTTGTAACATCAATAAAATTGTTAATGACGCCAACTGCATGTATGGTAAATTAAAATCATTGTTTAACTTATTTATTTCAATGTTGCGTCAATTATTTTATAGAAATCAATTTGATAAAATAATTATTACTGAATAATTTAAACTGGGCAACGTTTTAAACCGTTATAAAAAATTTACTTTTTATAATTAGATATTATTTATTATTAAAGAACTATTTTTGAATTCAAATTTATTTAATTAGAATTAGAGGTTGTTTAAAGACATTGAATTCAAAAATACTTAGTTGCATTTTCATACCCAAAAAGCATCAATTAAGTAACCGAAATTTTATTTGGAAGTAATAATACAACTTTGCGTCAAGTATAACATATAGGTAACATATTACTTATGGCGCATTTATGATTTTTTTCTGATAAATGTTATTTCAAAATATAATTAAATAGAAAATATGGCAAGATATGACTTTGATGGTTCCAGGAAAGAGGAGATATAACTACTGACTTTCCCGTGCCAGCTGCGCTGCCAATGTTTCACTAAGCAATTTCATATAATACAATTCTTCCTTGAAAAATGCCATTTATCTACTTAAAGCAAGATTCCTCCAGTTTGATACTCCTGTTGCTCTAGCCTGTATGTCAAGAAGTAAATCTGAATACATTTTTATGTCTAGAATCTACAGTTACTTAAAAGCGCATGCATTATCGACAACCCAGTATACAGGGTGTTTCAGCAAGGCTGGCTACCGGCCATATCTCAGAAATCACTGGGCATGGAAAATCAGGGAAAAAAATCGTAATTAGAGTGACCCTAAAAAAATAATGAAAATAATTTTTAGGTAGTAGGAGTTTAGTGCTTATATTACAAATTGTGCTCTCTAATAATTTTATTAGGAACTGTCATGTACTAATGGATACGAAAATTGAATGTACTTATTTTTTTTTTCAAACAAACTTAAGTTCATTAAAATCGAATGACGTGTTTAAAGTTACAGCAATTTCAATGATTACACTTTCAATAGCTTCTTCCACCCTTATCAAAGTCAATACACCAATTTTTGTCTATGCTTACTGATGATGTAACGGAAGGTATAAGGTACACTAAGGTACACCGGGATAAGTGGAAATTCGGGGCAAGTGGAACTCAGGCTTATTCCTGATAAAACAATGTTCTGTAAAGTGGCTCCACCTATTGCATACCAGCCCACCAACATTCTTTACATAGCCTGTTACATAGAAAGCCGTTAGCGATTCATTTGCGCCTAGACAGTAACAGTGTTGTCAGGGTTGTCGATTTACGTCGCATAACGAGTTAACACGTGTTTTTTGTCGGTGGTTGTAACACACACAAGTTATAGTAATAATTAAACTTTTTCCTTTTTGAGGTAAGTACATCATAAACAATATTATTTGTATTATAAACTTATGGGTCACATAAACTTGTTTACGTTGAAGAAACTAAGAAGAAAGAAGCTAAGTTACACTTGCCCCTAAAAAATCACAGAATGGGGAAAGTGTAACCTATGTTAGGTTCAGGCCAGATTGAAGAAATTGAGAAGCAAAAGATAAAGAAAATCAAAATAGAAAAAAATATGTAAAGGTAGCAGTGAAGATGACGAGTTAGAAGAATTAGGGAAAATTGAAAACAAAAAAATAGAGGAAAAAAGGGCTAAGGTAAGGTGTAAAGTGTAAAGTGTGTAGCAAAATTTGAATAGTTCATGTTTAAGTGGATATAAAAAAAAAAGTATTAGTTATTTTAAATTAAAATTTTATCCACCTATATCTATAGCCAATAGCTTTAGGTGACTTGCATTAAAAGTTTTTATAGTAATTGGTTCCGAAAATATTATATTTTTTTTTAAATCTATGTTCATAATACACACTTTCCCCGTAGAACGGGGTAAGTGTGTAGGCGGCCAACATTGTTTAAATACATTCAGTAATTGCAATTTTTGGGGCAAGTGTGTAAAAGTATAGAATCATAGCTATCGATTGCTGGTTGAACGGTTGATTTAAGTTGAAAACGAAATGAGCTAGGTACAAACTTTTAAGTTACTTAAAAGTGTTTTAACATTCTTTAAAATAAAAACCAAAAAATATTATTTTTGACACAACTTTCAAATTAAAAGTGTTTTAACAGTCTTTAAGATAAAAACTAAAAAATTATATTCTTGACACAAAAAGAAAAAAAAAGGTAAGAGATTACTGAATATTATATTTGGTAAACGAAATCCCGAAACGATGTAAACCTCGTTTAGTAACGTCGGGTTTTGGACGTAGTTTCGAACCATTTTATTTAATAAGACACTTCAGAAATCCTAAAATAGAAATATTTCTTACAAGCAGTTCTTATTTGGGTGAAGTGTGTACTACATACACACTTACCCTCTCAAAATAGTACACACTTCCCCGGTGACATATTTTTAGAGGGCAAGTGTGTACTAGCCCAAAAAAAATACCAAAAAACTATCTGGAAACAAAATAACAGTAATAGGTCAAAACTACAGTATTTCTTACCTTATAAGTAAAAAAAATGGGTTAAAATCAATGTACTTCTGCCGACGATTATAGATTGAAAAAAGAGCAACGAACTAGGTGTCTTTACCACACAAACATGATAACCGCAAACACGCATTTTTATCCTAACCGCAGAGATCTATTTTTGATTTATATCTTAATTCGACAGTTTATATATGTGTCTTCAAAAATTCATAGATGGCGGGAGCAGTATTAATACCACTTAAGAAATATTTTTAGCTTACACACTTACCCCGCAAACACACTTACCCCACCTTACCTTACACTAAAGAAAACCTTATCTGAGGAAAACTCCACTGATTATGACCTTCTTGCAAATGTGCAAAGCCTCTCAAGCAATTCTAGTATCGACGAAGTCGAAGAGATAAATAAAGAAATCAGTTTCCTGAACCAAATGCAGCTCGACTTAACAAAATAAACGTTGGCGATTGGTTCGTCATTAAATTCGATCAGAAGAAGCAGGTTAAAATGTACGTGTGCCAGCTCACAGAGAAAGAACCATGTCTGGGGGTAAAATTTTTACGAAGAATTGGTAACACATCCACATTTCATTGGCCTGTTCGGGTCTGTTGTTTTTGACACATAATGTTGGTTAAATTGTTAATTTTTTGTAAATAAAAATAAATATTCTTGTAACATGCGAAAAAATTAATTATTTACACTTACCCCGTTCAACATTCTTACATCCAAATAAGAAAACTTGCCTTGGTTTACACTTGCCCCACAAACCTGGGGCAAGTGTAACCCAAAACCAGCGAAAATAAAAAAAATTCTAGAGAAAAAGGGAAATTTTTTATCGATTTCTATGTTGGTATGTTGTTAAAATAATATCTAACCAGTAAGCCTGCCAACTATGAACAAGATAATGAGATACATTTTTTTTTA
Source organism: Polydrusus cervinus (assembly GCA_935413205.1). Classification (NCBI taxonomy): domain Eukaryota; kingdom Metazoa; phylum Arthropoda; class Insecta; order Coleoptera; family Curculionidae; genus Polydrusus; species Polydrusus cervinus. The sequence goes on from OW284514.1 coordinate 56,002,763, forward strand.
ATTACGTTTAAACAGGAGGTATTAAAATTCACGGATCCGCTTACCCCAGGTATACCTTACCTTAATGTGGAAATTTTTGAAGAAATTTAGAATTTTAAGTTGTGCCCTCTTGCGGCAAAATGTGAAATTTATTTCCAGGATTTTTTGATAGCCACTTTAATTACGAGTTTTTTTCCTGAGTTTCAATGCCCAATATTTTCCGAGATATGGCCGGGGCCAACCTTAATGAAACACCCTGTATTGTCGTCATGAATTGCAGGATTTCATTATATGAAATATTACTACATTTACGACAGACTCTTATTATAACACCCCTCCTAATTTAACTGCCAATATTTTCTGCAAACAGAGTAGTTGACCTTTTGAAGCGTTTTCACTATTTTCGCCAGCGAAGCAGATCCGAAAGGCGGGCGGCATTTTATTAAACTGCTTTTGAACGTCGTCGTCGGGTCGTTTAGTTGAACGACAATATTCCAATAAACCGATGTTTTGCCGACTTTACACCCTTCTGAAATCGAGAGACATCATTTATGAAAGTTGTAATAGAAGGCATAAAAAGGGGTTAGGTTAAATAGAGATTTGTCAATTCGACAAAGCTCTACGAGACGGTATATAAATACTGAATTATATTGAAAATGTGACTGACTGACTTACCTATCTAGCAATGGGAAATATAGAATATTTTATAAAAATAAATCAAACATTTTTTTCTTACAAAAAATCAAATATCAGGTCTACTTGAGTAAAGATTTAAAAATTATAGTTATTAAGTATGTAAATTTACATTTTTTAGGAAATTCAAACCACTTCTGGTTAAACCGAAACTGAAATCACCTTTTATATTTTAAATAAAAAATCCTCTTTTTTATTCGATGCTTAAACAGAAAATTCTATTTTCAATGACATATTACGTATTATCATTTGTTTTAAAATTGACCGCCTAGATATTTTTATTTGTCCTCTGAAAGGTCTATAAATTTGTTAAACCTAGGTAAAGTGGTAAAGAGTAGGCCTTGGAAACGTTAAAATGATTCAATTTAACCTGCTTTATTACATAAAATTAATTTGCTTGAGAAAAATGTATCCGTTATGGCCTGCTTTTAAAAAGAAAACAAGGCGATTTTTTCAAATGGCAACCCAACTTATAAGTATTATTATAATAAAACATTTTCTTTGTAGCGGTGTATCACAAGTTAATAATTATATTAAGTAATAGGAGAAAATAACAAGAAATATCATAATAAATGTAATTTCTAGACCCGTATAAGCTATGAAAAATCATATCAAGTGTGCCGTGGAAAACAATTCATTTATTTCAATCTTATCAATTATTATTAAACACCATCTGACAATTTAGTCTAAAAAAACAGAAATAATGTTTTCGTTTTCCACGGCATACTAGACTGGTCTTGACAAAACGTCTTATGGCTTATCCGGGTGAAGAAATTAAATCTATGTTACTTCTTGTTAATTTCTACTTTTACCTAATGAATAATTACTAACTTGTACTTTGGTTTTATATCTTTATAATTTTTGCACTATTTCGTGACTCTTTAAAAAAGTTTGTGGTTGCATAGGCTCAGGAATAAAGGTTTCGATTCAATTAAACAAAACATATTTGATCTGGCAGTGTCGCATTTTTTTGAGGTATATTAACCTCACTTTTGTTAAGTGTCATAAAACGAGGCGTATAATTTACAACGTGTAAATTTGGTTCCTATATAATTGACCATTGTGACTGGTCAGTTTCATATCCTAACTAGGGTGAATATGATATTACATCCGTTCAGTCAACAGGAATAGCCCACTTATCCAACCAGTCTTGTGTAAAGGAAACAGTAAATATCCACGTGAGAGTAGAAAAAAATAGTAATTGGTGCGAGTAGATCAGAAAAATCAATTCTACCATGCTGGATTTTGTGTCATAGAATAATCGATGATATGTTTCTTCGCACCAATACAATACTTTTTGCACGCTAAAATCATCACGCTTCAGTATTTTAAAAATTTACGCTGCACTTTTCAAGACTGGCTTTATGTATAAGGGCTCCAAACTTTCAAATCATACTCCAGTTTTGAACGAACAATTGCAAAATACAGCGTTTTTATTTCATCTATATTGGTGAAATCGCTACAATTCTATGCGATAAAACCAAGTGTCCTACTGGCTTTAGATACAATATCTGATATATACCAAATTAAGGTCAGCTTTGAATTAAAATTTACACCCAGATCCCGGCAGTATCGTGCGATTAAGTGTCGATTCAGAAATAGTGATCAAAGTCGAATTTGTCTTTTTTTTCGTTGCTACTTTGCATTTGTTTACATTCAGAACTAATCGATTACGATGTCCATATCGCACGAGGAAGTAAATCGAGCATGACGTCGTAGGCGGAGCGGCTCAAACTTTTCATAATCCACTTGTAACGAAGTTACATAATTTTTACAGGCCTGTATGCGTATCCATACTAAACTTTCTTATTTTTCATGATACAGAGTTCGTTTTTATTTGTAAATAATGCGTATTAATTATAATTATTGATTTTCTAAAGTTTTCTGTCGCGAAATACAGGGAAATTGCCTCTTTTGGAACCAATGTCGCCAACGGTAGTTCTCGATGCCGCGACGTTAAGTGGAGGAGAGCGCAACTGACAAAAGTTTACCTTAGCAAAAACGTACCGTACTGAAATCAGAATATCGTGTACTCACCTCGCGATCGGTCAACACTACCACCAACCAACCGACTAGCATGAAGACCAGCCGAATTCCGACTTTCAATAAATGGTAAGAAATAATATGTCGACTGTTAACTTATATATTATATTCGCGCCGCCGTATACCAATACACATTCTGTGTTTATTAAAGGTATTCTTACTCACCTATATGTACAATTGTACAATACAATGTTTTCTTTCACTTCGACACGTATACCGGACTACTTTATTTTCATTTCTTATTTCACATACGCGGGACCTGACTGATCTGGATATCTTAGCCGAGTAGCTCTACCTTGTTATTTCTCTCTTGCACATATATGCAACAGAACTGTTGAGGGCTCTTTTATACAGTCCGAGTAATTTTGTTCCATCCGGATTTAATCATTGGTACCTTTCCGCGACTGATTTGTCTCTCACACACATATATACCATGCCACAATCATCTATGTCTTATACATACATTGTGGCAAACTACTGATAGCTTATCACCTAAATTTGCGAACGGTTAGCTCTTATGTCGGTTAGCCTGGGTTCTTCACTACATAGTTCCAGTTCACTCTTTCAACCCGAGGGCACCACTGACTCTTTGAATAGTATAATACTCACCAAGTGCTAGAAAGTCAGAAAATCACTTGGGATCTAAAGTTGTTGACGTCTTTCACAGATACATATCTGAAAACACTTATCAAGAGGAATAAAACACACCGGTTATGAAATCAAAATATATATTCTTAGGTTAGCAGTAGCAGACCTGCAATAATTACTGGATGGTTTATTAAAACATTAGAACCAAATTTAATACGGTTCCAGACAAAGTAATGCAATATGATTTTATTGTAATTTGATTATTACGCTACTTGGTAAAGTTTGTGTAAAAGAGGTAATGTAACCAAACGGTGAGTATTTCTAGCGTCTCAAGTGTTCTAGAACCCTTTGTCAGACCTTACCCTTTCTATAGTACGAAGTTAAATTATTAAATTATTTGACTTACCAAGTTGGTATTACATGATATATAAATTAAAAAAACTGGCCTGATAAACCTTATGTTTAGTGTATTTGGTTCAGCAACTTAACGTCAATCCTGACTTCACCCATCCATGAGGTAGTATTTACAATCGTCTCCTTCTTCCTCCAGTTACTCCTAATTTCCCGAATTTTCACATCCAAATCTCAAACAGCTGAAGGCCCATAAAGTAATTAGAAACAGCCTCAGAACAGATCATCGAGTTCCAACTCAAAAGTGTGTAACTTCCATAAACTGGTTTCCCAAACTTTAATAAGCTAGTTGAGCTAAACTAAGCTAGATTAAGCTAAACTTAGCTGATGTGAGCTAAATTACTCTAAGCTGGTCTAAGCTGGTGATTGTACTAAAACGTGCTCAATTCCAACCTCAAAACTGCAAATGAAGATATTTCTGGTTTAATAAAAATCCCAGTTTTAGCAAAATCAAAATCTTACCTGCAAGTGGAAATTACCAGGCCTATCACCCCTCAAAAATAGTGACTTAGATTCCCCTTTCATAGGTCCGCACTAGCTCTAAAAAAACGCTTGCACCGCGTTTCACGGCCGGGGAATAAGTCCTTAAGTCCCCCTCTCTCAATGGCTGCTTCCCAGCAGGAAACGGAACTTTAATTACTTCCCGAAGTTAGCAACATAATGTTCGATTTAACACCGAATTCGGGGCACCAACCAATTTCCAACGTTGACCAACACCATTTTCCGAACACACCACCATAAATTATCTGGCTGTCGGCTTAGCGCGTAAAAGCACTGTAAGAATTTGAAACTACCTACCTTTAACCACTCTGTGGTTTACTTGACAGCTATAAACTTCAATCGAAACTAACCTGATTTTCAAAAATATATCAGATCCTGTAATCAAAACAATGAAAGGATTTTCATAGGAGAAAACCATCGATAAAAGGAAACTCTACAAAATAAATGAGCATGACTACACCGGATATGGAATCTAGTGCCAAATACCATCTTAAAATATACTGAATATACAATCAACAAAACTGAGCTAAATCTTCAAAATTTATAAGGTAATTTTTAAGCATTTAAATTCCTAACTATATCAAACTGCGTTAATACTTAAATTGATAATGCATAAATTACTATGTAGCATTCGTACTCATTTAATCTTAACCTGAGAAATGCTTCGGAAATATTGAATGCTACATTTACCCCCCTCCGAAAAAAAATAGACTAGCTCGATAGGCTATTTTAAATATCAAACTTTCTATGAAATGCTGTGGAAAATAAATTTGAATTAATAACTGCGCGTATTACACGTCCTTGCGGAAGACACTATCGGGAAGACAAATCCAGGAAAAAGACAAAATCAAAGTAGTACAAAATCGGTGAAAGTCTAACAAATTTAATTCCACGCATGAATACTATATTCAAAACTTTACTTCCAACTAACCAAATAGTTAAAAATTTACAAGTCAGAAGACCTAAAGTTCCAATTCAAGAACTATTTTTAAAACCCAAAAAAAAATATTATAGATTGTCGTATCAATATACACTTTTAAAGGACAACCTTCTTGGTCGTAACAATCCATGACACACAGTCATAACCAATCCACATAGGATAACCCAAAATATCATCATCTGACATTACAGACAGACATGATATAGTCTATATACAAAAAAATAATGAATCAAAAGATTCGAAGCAATCAATGCTTTTCCGGAACATCACAACAAGGCGAAATGTCCACTGAGAATTTCAAGCAGCAGAGAGCAATACCCATTGGATCCCAAGGTGGCAACACTAGAGAACTTCAAGCCCGTATTGCGTTTTCTCAAGTTGCGTGAGAAACCCTCGTTTACTGGCCTCACCCCAGAGAATCACAATAAATAAGCTCTCCAACACCCAAAAAACCAGGGACACACCCCTCACTATGATAGTCCGAAAGGTGGAAAACTAAACAGAATTGGTGACCCAGATGTCCACCAACAAAAGGAGGTATAATCTAGTCCATACCAAACTAAAAAAATGCATAAAGCATTACCACAAGTTCAAGAAACCGAAAATAGGGTGTTCCGTAAGGTGACACTGCCATCAGCCCTCCGCACAACACAGCCAAGAACTGAGCTCAGGCAAAACACAGTAGAACTGCCCAGCTATGTGTAGCATCGCGGTAGATCACTACGCCAAAGCAAATTCCCCCCAATGCTTGCCCTTCCGAACAGGTGTGCTAAAGTAAACTCCAGCACGTTTGTACGAAATCTGATAGCACCCAACACTCCACGGCCTGTACTAAACAAAAAACTTAAAGAACTTGTGGGGTTTAATACTTTATAAAGTATTAGGCTATAAACTTATCTCCAAAAGATAAGTACTGCAAAAATATTCCTAAGAATCAAAAAGTCATAATCGTGAAAATCTCAAAATATACTCTATATAATGCATACAATATGACATTTACCAGAGAACTACTCACTCATTTCAGAAAGCTAAATTTTAAGTTTGCTAGACTCAATTACCAAAATACTGCTCAACAGCCAATATACCTCTAAAAGGCAAATAGCGACACTTGCTAAAAATCAAAAGATACGCCTCTATAGGCAAAAAGCAACACTTGCTACCAAACTAAATATATACCTCTATAGGCAAAAAGCTACACTTGCTACCAAACTAAATATATACCTCTATAGGCAAAAAGCTACACTTGCTACAAAACTAAATCAACGCCAACATTGGCAACTTTCTGGATATGGCCAGTATCCAAAAATATAAAACTGCAAAAATCGTCCACTCTGTAATAGAACTGAACTACGGGTCGTCACCCACCAAAAAAATTGAAGACTATTAGTCTATAACCCTCTAGCAAACTCATAATTCCCACGGAATAACTAAAATTATTCTTCATCTGAAAGTTCAGAATCAGAATTTTCTGAAATAGGAGTATTAAAAGGTTTTAAGTCTTTGATATGCCATTTCCCAGCTTTGGAACCATCAACATTTTCCAAATCATACACTAAATTTGAAAACCTTTTTTTCACAATGCATTGCACATATTTAGGTACTAACTTTGCGGTGAACTTATCGACTGCGCTAGAAAGAATTTTATTTTTTCGCCAAACGTGGTCTCCCACTTTAAATGAAATATCTCGTTTTCTAAGATTATACGCTCGCGAGTTACGTTCATACGCTTTATGAATTTTACTTCTAACGTCTACAAAAATATCTTTTAACTCTTTTAAATTTTCAGCATAAACATTCCTATCACCAGGAATTATCTCAGCGTCAACACTGATGTCAACATTCAAATCTTTATAATAATCGCCTGATAAAGGAATATGTCTGCCGAAAACCAAAAATGCTGGCGTAAACCCTGTAACTTCGTGCTTAGACGTATTAATTGCTTGTTGAATTTTAGAAATATTTAAATCCCAGTTATCATGAGAATCTATATAACACCTAATGGCCGTACCAACGGTTCGATTATTTCTTTCGACAAAATTACATTGAGGAGAATAGACCGGATTGAATCTAATATTAACACCGTATGTTTTACATAATTTTTTAAAAGTTTTCGAAATAAATTGACTACCATTATCTGCAATTAAAGTTGCAGGACAACCATGTACTTGAAAAACTTTATTCTCTAAAATATCTTCGATAAAATGAGTTTTAGAACTTCTTAATGGAAATAGCAACGTATATTTAGTAAACCAACAAGCTATCACTAAAAGCCATTTATTACCTTTTTTAGAACGTGGTAAAGGACCTATTAAATCCACAGCTATAACTTGAAATGGATAGTTTACTGGTTTTTCTTTACCCATAAGTCCCATAGGAGAAGTATTTGGTGCCTTTTGTGCTCCACAGACAAGACAAGATTTGACAAATCTTAAAATGTCCTGACGCATTTTTGGCCAATAATATTGTTCTTGAAGACGGTGGAATGTCTTATAAAAACCAAAATGTCCACAATTTGGAGGACTATGACAAGAATCAATAATCTCCTCCCTTTGAGGTTTAGGAACTAAGTATTTCCATTCGGGAATATTTACTTTCATTTGAAGATTGTTTGGGATAAATTTAAGCACGAAATCATTTTCCACTTTCCATTGTGGATAACTCTCTGGAGAATCCAAAATCTTCTGGCGTAAATTATCGTACCACGGGTCGATACGATCAACATCAAGTGTACCAACTACTATTTCTTCTAAAGTTTCGGTTGTATCTTCTACATTTTCATTTCCAGGAATACGTGATAAAGCATCAGGAACTACATTCAGAGCTCCTTTTCTGTGTACTAGATCAAAAGTATGTTGTCGAAGTCTCATTGCCCAACGAGCTAACTTTCCACTTGGATTTTTAATGGAATTTAACCATAACAAACTATAGTGGTCGGTAATGACCGTAAAAGGAACACCTTCAATAAATCCACGAAATTTCTCAATGTTGAACAGTACTCCAAGACATTCTCTCTCGACTACAGAATAATTTCTCTCAGCTCTGGATAGAGATCTACTGGCATAAGCAATTACTTTTTCTTCGCCATCTATAATTTGTGTTAACACACCACCCAGACCTGTATTTGATGCATCACTAGAAATGTAGAAACGTTGTGAAAAATCGGGTTGCGATAGAACTGGAGCCGATACTAACAGTTGCTTGATCTTTACAAATGAATCCTCTGCAGAATCAGTCCACTGAATTGACTGTCCTTTCTTTCTGCCTTTCAAAAGATCATTTATTGGTGACATTAACGTAGAAAAATCTTTTATAAATCTTCGATACCACGAACAAAGACCAACAAAACGTTTAACTTCAGTAGTATTTCTAGGTCTGGAATAATTAATCATGGCCTCAATTTTTTCTGGATCTGTACGTAAGGAATTCGAACCCACGATATAACCTAAAAATTTTAACGAAGTCTTAAAAAAATCACACTTATCGGGATTAATCGTTAACCCAGCTTCTTTAAGCTTGTCTTTGACTTCAGTCAATAATTTTAGATGAGACTCAAAGTCTTCTGATACCACCAAAATGTCGTCTAGGTAGGTAAAAACGTTTGGTTCGTAACGAGGTCCAAATATTGAATTGACTAGCCTTACTAAAGCATTTGCGCTATTTCTTAATCCAAATGGGACAGTGACAAACTGAAAAAGACCACGACCTACCACTGCAAAAGCGGTTTTTTCCTTTGAAGTTTCCTCTAAAGGAATTTGCCAAAATGCTTTTCGAAGATCTACTGACGAAATGTATTTAGCATTGCGTAATGAGGTCAAAATTCTATCTACATTAGGCATCGGATACCGATCAGGCACCGTAACATTATTAAGTTCTCGTCCATCGAAGCATAAGCGATAAGTTCCATCTGATTTCTTCACTAGTAAAACATTAGAACACCAAGGCGATGTTGAAGGTTCGATGACTTTTAAATTGAGCATTTCTGTTATTTCGTCATTTAAAATCTTCGACATATAAGGAGACATCGCAAATGGTCTCTTTACAAATGGAATTGCGTCACCAGTATCAATTTTTAAACTAATTTTATCAGTACGCCCTAATCTATCTTTGCAACTAATTTCTTTAAACGAATCTATAACTTTACTAGCTTTAACCCGTTGCTCTACCGAAAGATCATCTAACGAATTTAATCGCGGGTACACTCTACCAAAAGACTGACTTACGTCGTTTCTCAAAACATTAATTTCTGAATTTTTGTTCATAGCTTGAACATGCCATGAATTATTTTGAAAATTAACCAAAATTTTAAATTTCTGCGCAAAGTCGCACCCAAATATAAATGCATGAGGTAACGAAGGTACTACAAAAGCATTAATTACCAAACAAGTGTCATCAATGACAATAGGCATATCTACTGTACCTTGTACACCTTGTTTTTTACCATCAGCGGTAAAAATATTCTTAATTTTAGCTGGACATATCTTCAGACCTAATTGACCTAAAATATCTACCCCTCGTGAACCAACGACAGATGTAGTTGCACCAGAATCTAATAAAACGGTAATATCGACATCAAGCAACTTAACAGTCATATAAGGTCTATTATCAAACTCTTGACTAACAAATAAAGGCGAGATATGATCATTATTATTATTTGAAGAAACTTTATTAAAAGGAGCTTTATAATTTTTATAAAATTCTGAAACTTTTCTCAACCACTTGTTCCAATCAGCTTGATTAAAATAATTTTTCTTATTGTTTGTAACTAAATTAGAAGAATTTGTACTTAAAGAATTTTGAAATATTCTTGTTTTTATTCTAGTATTATTAACATTATTAAAATTTTTAAAAGAGGCCTTATTTTTAGAAAAAGTGAAACTGCCTCTATGAGACACTTTCTCTACTAGTTTTTTGAACAATTTGGACATGTAGAAGCTTTAAAATTAGGCTCTCCACATTTAAAACAAAATAGACTTCTAGGAGCTTTACAATCTAAATAAAGATGGTTGGCTAATTTACAATTCCAACAAACTATTGCTGATTTATTTCTATTTTCTGAATTATTACCTTTATTGTCAGAATTATTATTTTTATTAACAGTGTTATTTTTATTAAAATGAAATTTATTTTTATTATTTTCTCTATGTCCTGAAGTATTGGAAAAATTTGATTTATTCTTAAAATCTTTTCTAAAATTATTATTTCTATTCGTAGCATGTCCAAAATTTTTATAAGAATGGTCAGTATCATTAACCACTGCCACTTCCTCTTTAGGCTTACTTTTATCTCTCATATAGTCAGACTCTTCTAGTTTACGACAAAGTTCTGAAAGTTGAGAAACCGTAGTTATATCGATTAAAGCCAATCGACTGATAAATTCAGGTAAAATATTTTTTCTAATATGCTTAACTTTGGAAATTTCGACTGGGGGTCGAGATAATCTAGAAAAAAGTGCTTCTAAATGAGCTATGAAAACTACTGTAGTCTCATTTCTTTTCTGTTTCCTTCTTTTAATTTGGTCCCATAAGTCATCGTCAATGTCGTCATGCAGAAAATCGCGTTTTAATCTTAAAACCAACGTTTCCCACGTAGTTACCGAACTTTTTATCGCTCTGAACCAGGTGAAGGCGTCTGACACGAAGAACTCGACCGCAGAATTAAATAAATCCTGTGAAGAAATATTTCGCGCCTGCGCTAATTCAGTTAATCTTTCCAAAAAAGGATAAAGTTTTTTCGGATCGCCATTAAAAGTTACTTGCCATTCACTGATAGGTAAATTTCGAGTTGCGCAGTGCACAATCGGTGCAGCTACATTTATTACCGGATTAACAGGAACGATCGGTTCTGGGTTTTGATTTGCAGGAATTTTTTCATATAAATCCGACTCTAAAAGTATACAAGTCGCGACAGTTTCCTGAATAAAAGCATTAATTTCGACAGCATCATCCTCCTCTAAAGGAATTCTGCGAGCTCTACCTATCACATGCGCTAATCGCGATTTAACCCTATTGAAAGCTGAATCATTTACATTTCCTTCAAATTCGCCAACTACTCTTCGGATGGAATCTATACTTCGCGCTATAGAAACTTTTTCGTCAGCAAAAACCAATTTACAAACTTCCAAATTAATTTCTCTACCCGGAGATGCTTGTTCCATTCTCTGTATACGAGTTAAGATTCTACGTTTATCGGCGACATTGCGTTGTGAAGTTATTAAGCGAATGTGCAATTCATATTCCAATTCAAAATCTAACAGGTGATTCGGAACGAAATTAAACACGTCCATAATGATGCGCAGAAAAAAACAAAAAAATTAAAAAAATTTTTAAAAAAATTTTTCAAAAAAAATTTTTTTTTTTTTGAAAATGATCAATAAATCTCAAAATAATTGATACCTGATACTAACTCTCTTATATCGATGTTAATTTATCATTGAACTTAAATTCATTTGGTTAAAGTTGCATCCAAATATTTGTCACACCCTGTATATTAATATTGAAAGCACTTATGCACCACTATATTCATATAAAATACAATCAAGTGCCTGGAGCTATAAATTTTATTTTCAAAAGAAACTTTCCACTAAAATATTTCAAGTACAAGAGTGTGGACACCCTGTATATATAAACTCATAAAAAAATTGTAAGTCCAAAGCAAGACAATGCTGAAAAAATTTTCCAAAAAATTTTCTTTCTCAAAGTTTAAAAAAATTCCTTAACTTGGTACACCCTGTACAAGTTTTTAAAATTGGTCTCATTCCACCCTGTATATTAAAGAACATCCCCTCATAAAACTTTTCAAATCGATAAATATGTTCAATAAGCAGATTGTTATCTTTATTACTAATGAAAATTTTAGACACTTTTTACAGATCACCCTGTACAGTATATAATGACCAAAAGAATTTTGAAAATTATTAAAATCTTCCCAGCTTTACTGTATTACCTTTATAAGAACTGACAATTTATAGTCTTCACTAAAACTCAGCTTTCGATATTATTTTGAAACTAATTTAAAAATTAATTTCGCCAATTTGTCAAGAATCTCTAAAAACTTTTTAAAACTTCTTCAATCAAATTTTAACTCTTGCCTCAACAGTATGACCTTATATAACTCAAGTTTACTAAACCTACCAATCACCAGCTACTATTGATATACCTCGTAACAATATAAACCTTATTCAGCAATATGGAAAATACATTCAAATCAACCATGAAGTATATCAAAAACCAAAAACAATTGATGGGAACCATAAAATTAGAGAATCGATATTATTCCATTGTCTCTAAACAATTAATGATACACAGTAAAAACTCTTTATTATAAATCAAAAAAATTTCACTCGGGTATACCTATCTTACCACGTAAATCGAGGAGAAACTATGACTTTATACCTGTATAAATAAATAACCTGCAAAATTTTACTAATACCACTTCACCATGTATGTATCTTCACCATTAACATTTGCTTTCGAGTACTGAAAGCTCTTTTGAATACCTTGATAAAAAACCTCAGGCTTTTTCTTGACATTTATTTACCTATTCCTCTCTGTGTTCTCAGGTATGTTCTATAAAGAATTGGTTTTGTTGAAAAAAATGAACTAGGCCCTATACGTTGCGAGCGCCATTTTTATGTGGCAAACTACTGATAGCTTATCACCTAAATTTGCGAACGGTTAGCTCTTATGTCGGTTAGCCTGGGTTCTTCACTACATAGTTCCAGTTCACTCTTTCAACCCGAGGGCACCACTGACTCTTTGAATAGTATAATACTCACCAAGTGCTAGAAAGTCAGAAAATCACTTGGGATCTAAAGTTGTTGACGTCTTTCACAGATACATATCTGAAAACACTTATCAAGAGGAATAAAACACACCGGTTATGAAATCAAAATATATATTCTTAGGTTAGCAGTAGCAGACCTGCAATAATTACTGGATGGTTTATTAAAACATTAGAACCAAATTTAATACGGTTCCAGACAAAGTAATGCAATATGATTTTATTGTAATTTGATTATTACGCTACTTGGTAAAGTTTGTGTAAAAGAGGTAATGTAACCAAACGGTGAGTATTTCTAGCGTCTCAAGTGTTCTAGAACCCTTTGTCAGACCTTACCCTTTCTATAGTACGAAGTTAAATTATTAAATTATTTGACTTACCAAGTTGGTATTACATGATATATAAATTAAAAAAACTGGCCTGATAAACCTTATGTTTAGTGTATTTGGTTCAGCAACTTAACGTCAATCCTGACTTCACCCATCCATGAGGTAGTATTTACAATCGTCTCCTTCTTCCTCCAGTTACTCCTAATTTCCCGAATTTTCACATCCAAATCTCAAACAGCTGAAGGCCCATAAAGTAATTAGAAACAGCCTCAGAACAGATCATCGAGTTCCAACTCAAAAGTGTGTAACTTCCATAAACTGGTTTCCCAAACTTTAATAAGCTAGTTGAGCTAAACTAAGCTAGATTAAGCTAAACTTAGCTGATGTGAGCTAAATTACTCTAAGCTGGTCTAAGCTGGTGATTGTACTAAAACGTGCTCAATTCCAACCTCAAAACTGCAAATGAAGATATTTCTGGTTTAATAAAAATCCCAGTTTTAGCAAAATCAAAATCTTACCTGCAAGTGGAAATTACCAGGCCTATCACCCCTCAAAAATAGTGACTTAGATTCCCCTTTCATAGGTCCGCACTAGCTCTAAAAAAACGCTTGCACCGCGTTTCACGGCCGGGGAATAAGTCCTTAAGTCCCCCTCTCTCAATGGCTGCTTCCCAGCAGGAAACGGAACTTTAATTACTTCCCGAAGTTAGCAACATAATGTTCGATTTAACACCGAATTCGGGGCACCAACCAATTTCCAACGTTGACCAACACCATTTTCCGAACACACCACCATAAATTATCTGGCTGTCGGCTTAGCGCGTAAAAGCACTGTAAGAATTTGAAACTACCTACCTTTAACCACTCTGTGGTTTACTTGACAGCTATAAACTTCAATCGAAACTAACCTGATTTTCAAAAATATATCAGATCCTGTAATCAAAACAATGAAAGGATTTTCATAGGAGAAAACCATCGATAAAAGGAAACTCTACAAAATAAATGAGCATGACTACACCGGATATGGAATCTAGTGCCAAATACCATCTTAAAATATACTGAATATACAATCAACAAAACTGAGCTAAATCTTCAAAATTTATAAGGTAATTTTTAAGCATTTAAATTCCTAACTATATCAAACTGCGTTAATACTTAAATTGATAATGCATAAATTACTATGTAGCATTCGTACTCATTTAATCTTAACCTGAGAAATGCTTCGGAAATATTGAATGCTACAACATTAATAACCATTTGAGGGCAAGGGCCTGCCGACATATTAAGCACCGGTTCCCGCAGATCACCGAAGTTAAGTGGTGTCGAGCGCGGTTAGTACTTGGGCGGGTGACCGCTTGGGAACACGGCGTGCTCTTGCCTCAGGGAAGAGTGTAAAATGAATCGACACCTAGTCATCCTATTCACGCCGGACAGGCCGGATGAGATCGGATATCTCGTAGAATGAAGGTGCCGTTTCACACTCCCCAGTCGGTAGATCACATTTGTGGTCGATGACCGGTTCAAGATGGCCTACGTAGTCGGCGAACCGTAAAAAAAAAAAAAAAAAATAATCATTTGAATCTTACTCATTCACTATTACTTTCGTACACAACCTGTTATAACGCTAGAAGTGTAAGTCTGCGGAATTCATACGCAGTCATGTGTAGAGAAACTGATATACAATCCAAATCGTATTATCTTTCATTTCTGGAACTTTTGACCGATACCGCTTAACTTAAGTCATCCTCCTTCGCAAGTAGCTTTATCGCGTGAACCTTTTTTTAACGGTTAGCATAGGCTGCGTCCTTTTTCGACATCTGTAAGTCCGTAACCGTACTGACCTTTATATTGATACTGTCAACTAAGCTCCGACCACGCTTGCAGATATTATTTTTTATTTTTGCGGTTCTATATATCGCTACTATTAAATTAACCGCCGGGCCGCTTGCGGATATGAAGCATCGAATCTTTAATGCGCCAACTCAACGTTACAGCCGGAACCATTTTATCTTTATCTTATCCCTTTATTAAATAAAACGCTAAGAATGCACGTATACAATAATCTCCCCTCTTTTAAATATTAAATAAATCCGTTAATAGGTCTAGGTACTAATGTAACGTTTTATAGCATTTCGCTTAGCAATAGAAAATGTTTTAAATCCGATTGTTTCATTTAATTATTTCATCCCGAAATTGTCATCTTTAGGACGCTCAAAGAGAGCAACAGGTAGTAGCAGTGTTGACCGCCTAGTTTATTTTTTAAGTTATAGAAAAGCTCCCTGGGCACATGGGCTCCTTACCACATTATTCCAAGGGATGGGGCCCGAGATACCTTGGGATAAGAACTATCCGTCCTGTAAAAATTAAAACGCCACTACACACTTATTTAAATTAACACACCAAAAAGTGTCCCTTATGACAAGCAATTCCAACCTTACAATAAAACGGGTGTGTGTTAATTATATAAAAAAAATATTTTTAAAAATTTTAAACAAAACTTCCTCTGTAATTTTTTAACGAAATTTCGAAAAAAAATATACGCAAAGTCAAGGTTCGAACTAACAACCCTGGAGTCTAAACTCCATTGCCACTCGACTAAATGGCCTTGCTAAAAAATGTTTAAACATTTGGTATTAAAATAGTGGTAATTCCATACAGTATCCATTAAGAAAAAGGAGCATTAGTAAAAACACACAGATTGGTCAGTTCTATATTTTAATAAGAATGGATATTAAATTGTAACCGTTCAGTTAACTGGTATAACCAAAATATTCACTCAGTAGATCGTAAAAAAATATAAAATGTACATATTGGGAGCAGAAAAAATAATTTTTAGTTTTCTTTACTTTTATATTTCATATCTAATTGACAGAAAAATCTCTACAAAATCACTTTATTGAATTCTGCTCCGCATGTTTAAATTTAAAATTAAAATCGGAAATTCAGGTCACGCTGACAAACGTGTTAAAACAATTTCATAGTTGTCGACTGAATTTTATACAGACAGAATCTCGAGTGAATAAAAGAGAACAGTCGGTTTGATTTCTACCATTAAACATTTATTTGGTGAAAATAAATTTTTAATTGTATCTACGAGGGTTCTATAAATCTGACAAATATTTTTTTAGCTTATTTACAAATTTAGATATTAAATATTTGTATGGACGACATAATATAAAATATCTGTTTGAAGGTTGAAGACAATGTCTTTTGGAATTAAATTGTACATCACAACGTTTCAACTTGTAAGTATATCCAGTCGTCTTCAGGTGAATACTAACTAAATACAGTACTTACAGCTCTATTTATACTACCTAGATGCACTGGAGCATAACTGAGATGGGTGCAGTCATGCATTCAGTTTATGTGCGGTATTTTAAGTTTACATCTACTTAACAAAGGTTTCCAGATAGTTCTGTTGTTATCTAATGAGAGCTTACTAAAACAATATGGTTTCTGGTATATGGTAGCAGCATTCTTGAACTTCCTCGTCCTCCAATGTGGTTCCTTATGTAGGACATGAGCTTCTGCCCACTTGATATGATGACCGTGTGTCCAGGCATGCTCAACTGCACCTGATTTTTCGATCTCTCTTTTTAGCATGCTTTTTTATGTTCCTTGGTCCTTGTTTTGAGCGGCCTTAGTGTCTCACCAATGTAAGATCGATTACATTCTCAGGGGATTTGGTAGACACAGTTTTTCCTGTCTTTTTGACTTGTTGGTTTCGTCTTAATGTTGTATCGTTGTCCTAGTCTTCTAATTCTCTTCAATACTCCTTTGACATATGGAATGTTGAGTGTGGATTATACCTTAATTTGCTTCTTTTGTGTATTTGGTCGATTCTTACGATTATCCAATACTTTATCAACTAAATGCAAGAGATAGTCATTTTTGCTGAGATTGGCCTTGATGTAGTGTAGGAAGTGTATTTTTTTGCTTCCAATTTCCCACTAGAACATAAATTAATTTGGTAATTTTGGAAAAACTTATTTCTTTACATTTAGGAAGGAGGAATTATAAAAAGGTGGTACTTGACAATTACATACTATTCACTGCGCAAAACTCAACAGGACTCTCAATATTGAGGATTATATTCCTTATTTTAAAAAATCTCTGAGAAAAAAAATGTAATATGAAAATAGAAATTGAGTCGCTTCTTTCTCATATTTCCAATTTTGGTATGAAACACCAAGAAATTAATATAGAATCATTCATTGAAAAAGTTCTATTCATCCTAATACTCTCAATATCAACACACGAATATCCCCCTCATACATTTATTATGAAATACTAAATCATTATTCAGTTCACACGCTATACTAAACCAAAAAGAAAAGTTTGTAAAAATTGATTTTCTTGACTTATATGCCTTTATATACACAATACGGAGGCGAGAGGCGAAAAAGGAAATTGAAAAGTTATACACTTAAATAAAACTTCAAACATTCGGCATCGAACTACCGTGGAATATTCTATCTTCAAGGGACCCCACTTACTCGTATACTAACGTAATAAAACCTGTCTTTTATGGAAATTGTATTTAAAGTTACAGAAACACGAAACAGCACTGAAATTTTCATATGGATTCGACAAAGTGACACGTTGACAAACGTCGTTTTTCCAATAATTTTAGAGAGGTGGTATGACAAAAATGTAGTTTTGGTATACTTATAACTAGATCTACACTGGTCCTCTGAAATTAAAAATGTAATACTTACAACGAAACCCTGTGAATAAACAAACTGAAAGGAAGACTTTTTTAACAATACCCTGGAGACCGGAATGGTATTTCAATATGACCGTCTAATTTTTTCTTAAATCAGTGCCGTATCCGTATAGAAATATTGTTTAAATTAACTTCCTGTAGATATCACAACAACTTGTTTTGATGATAATTCGGAGTGGATATGAAACTAATTAATAACATTGGTCAGATCATTATATCATGCCCGTTATAATGATCTGACCAATGTGATTAATTGGTTTCATATCCACTCCGAATAATCAGCAAAACCAGTTGTTGTGATGGGCAGGGACAAGTTCACTCCCGGCCTGACCAGGTGGTTTTTCCATGGGTCGAATTCACTCCTAACATAAGTCAAGTTCATTCCCAAGCGAATATGCATTAAAGAAGGATTAAAAGGTATTACTTTTCAGAAATCGATACATTGTTGCCAAATTGTATTTTTATCCATGAAAGCACGGTGAGTTAGTCATTTATTTTTTCTTAGGAAAGAAAAAACGTACTACGTAACAGATATTAATAAATCACAGAATAACTAATTGCAAAATTTAGAGAACTCATTATTTTAATTAACATTAACTATAATTAACAAGAGATTATCAGCAAATTGATTCATATTTGGGGGAGGAGTTAAATCAATATTTAAAAGAAAAATAGAAATAATAAACCCTTAGTGTGATTCTTTATTAGTTGCACATACCAAATTGAACATGCCAAGTTTGTTTAAAAAGAAATGATTTATAGTGTGTGTAATAAAAGTTTGCAATGGAGGCTTCAATCGTTAAAAGTGAAAAAGGCAAAGACATGTTAGTTATCAACGGTTTCAAATTTTCTTTTCACAAGTTGTTAGCAAAAGGCACTTTAAAAAGAAGGGCTTGTACGTTCCGGAAACCGCCGTGCAAGGCATTTGTTAAAACTAAACCAGACAGTGTTGAAGTGATAGAATTTTGTTTATTCCACAACCATGACAAAATATCTGAAGAAATTCTGAACAGGCAAACTATCAGCAATTCAGTGAAAATGAAAGCAGTTGAAGATGTTTGTGAAACTATTACCACTTCTGACGTTGAAAGAATTAGAAAAAATATGTATGTTGCTATTGTTGCTAGGTCTCAAACTGCACCAAAACTTCCTAAAGATATCAAATTTTGATTTAAATATCCGATTTTACAAAAAAACTAAGGCAGACCTCAAACGGGGAAATTTAAAAGCTTGGAAACTAGAAGACTCAGTGACTAAGCTAATCAAGCCTCTCATCCTCACAGGTTGCAGACGCGAGCTATATAAACTTTAGCTGAAAAATTTGCTCCATATTTATTATTTTGCGTCGAGTAGCGTGGCGTAGTCACGGATACTCGGGTTGCCTGGTCTCTCAGTCGCCGCAACTTAAAACAGCGCCGTGTAAGTAGCGCCATTCAAATCTACATGCTGGGTGATCTAGTCGTCCAGTCTTCTAATATCCAAGCTACTACAGTGTCTTTTATGTTTTCACTTGTGACGGCTGCCTTAGGTATACTAATAAGTTATGATGCTTATAAATCGAGAAAACGGAAGTCAAGTAGACAGACACACCTTTTTGTTTTCGACTGGAAAATTAGACGATCCCAACAATGTATTAAACTTTTCAGTAAGCTTGAATGTCAACGATGTTGGTAAAAATATTGCTAACTCTCCATCTAATCATCTACGGATAGTTTTGTATAAAGCTTTCAAATGGTCAGTAAACCAATATTTGGATTTAAAATTAACATCAAACGTTCGAGTTCGCTGGCAACAGCTAAAACAGTTTCATAGTAGTCGACAGATTTTGTACATGAAGTGCAGCATTCGATTGAACCAAAATGGACTTTCAGTTTGATTTGATCATGAAAAATTGATTTTACAACAAAAAGTATGGAAATGAACGTGTTTTGTTGGCATTTGGAATAAATTTAATATAGCCATAAGTCAACATTAATTATTACCTATTGCTAAGGTGTCTTTTAATTATAATCGTTGAAATTAGATATAAGAAACTGTATTTTTATTAGTAGGATATTAGCACGATTTCGAGGACAGTGGTGCAGTTTAAGAAGCAGTGGTGGTGGTTGTTGTGGTTAGGTGATGAAAAAATGGCCCACCCCAGAGTGCAGGTAGTGGAGAAAAAATCAAACTAGGATGCTTGACCACCACTTCCTCTATCACTGTCCAAGAAACTATACATTCCACTTTTTTCTCAACCACAGTCCCTGAAACTTTACCACTACTCTATTATAGCTTATAGCTTATGTATGTAATTCTAACCATTTGACTTCTATTTGGTGCTATTAAAATGTATGTGATATTCTTGGTTAACTTAATTAAGATTCATTAATTCTGATGTATGATTATTTGTGAGGTTGTTTAGTTAATAAATTAAATATTTTGGGGTATCGACTACAATTCTACATGTTTAAAATTTATGTCTGTTGTGGTCTTATTATAAGTTTTTTCGAAAACTAGATATGGGATACATTTTCTTTATTCTACTATTATTGGAAATCTATTTGGAATAATGCTTAGAAAACCCGGAAAATGACTATAAAATTAAAATTTCCCATTTTTAGAAAAAAAAACTATAGACTGTAAAAAGAAAATGTTCGTCTCTACAAGAAATGAATTTGATGAAAGTGATTTCGAAAGTTTGATTTGGTCGAAAAATGGCAATTTACATACTTATTAATTAATAAATGTCTCTCTTTACTGCAAAAATTGAGGGTCACCCAGTATGCAATAATAAGACATTGCGTCTGCCAACATGCAACAACACACATTTTCAATACGTAATCCAAAAAGACAAAAAAAGAACACTTTCAGTTAATTAAAAGGTTCAATAGCAAGCCATTTATTTACACAAATACGTCTTGTTCTTTCCCTTTTACCTTTAAACGTGGCAACAAAAGCGCAGAAAATGCAGTCCTAAAACATCCGAGCGAAAAGAAAAGCGAGGTTTAACAAACACTCACGTTTCTTCTCAAAATTCCCGGGGAAAAATAACGGCAGCTTCCAGATTAAAAGGATTACCCTAATCCACCTCGGCTCGTAAACTGATTTTATTTCTCAATTTTCTGGCAAGAAGATTAACCAATTTACGAATAAAATTTTCCTTAATTTTTACTCTTCTTCTTGGTGAATTTTTGTTAAAAAAACAAGGATCTTTTATTTAGAAATATGATCTTTTATTTAAAAATAAGACAATAGCTAACCATTTTTTTCCGTTTTAAATATAAAAAATATTAGTTGGGCGCTCAATGTGTTTTTTATTTAAAAATATATAAAATTTGCTACCCTCAAATATTGGCTCACCTATTAATTTTACAGCAAAATTGTATTGAACTTTTTTAAGGTTCTTATAGGGTGGACTTGACACAAATTTTTTTATTTCATTATCATTGATAAGACTGTTGTTGTGAGTTCTTGTACTTGGGGACAGTTTAAAATTCTATTCTTTACAGCTTATTATCAGTAGTTAGTATCAGGGGGCGGGGCTAAGTGTCATACCAATATGGCCGATTCACAAGGGCCTGATAAAATTTGTTTTGAAGAATTCTAAATATGCTTGGGTCAACTAGAATAATATAATTTGATTATAAGCAATAAACAGCTTTGTAGTGATAATAACGGACAATGGTATTACTTATACACACGTTTGTAAATTGTGTACTTGTTAGTAGCTTGAAAAATTTTGGTGAAACCCGTTTGTGCTCATTAATTTAATTGGTGAAAAAATTGAGAATATAGTATTGTAATTAAATATTGTTCCATTGTAAAGGTGCACAATGGAATGAGAAATGATTTTATTTAGAAGTTGTAAATGTTTTAATAAATAAACTTTAACCCATAAAATGTGACTTACATGCGACAGCAGCAAAAATGTAAATTTCGATTACACTTTTTTAAGGATTTTTTTTTTATGATAAAACACCTGCACTGTAGGAAAAATCCTTTAAGGCGCTCTGGGAGCAGTGCGAGTGCGAAAAAAGCGATTAACGTTGGTCTTGAAACGTTGAAGATTGTATTCGTTGGGAAACACGACCTCAGGAAGATCATTCCACAAAGATGACGTTCTCCAGATGAAAGAATTCTTGAACAATGAAGTTCGAGGAGTACTGAGCTGAACAACATATGAATGAGCGGCAGCGGTTCGCCGTGTATTTCTGTTTTGCATTGCTCTAGGTGGAATCAAGTGGGCAATGTCAGTTGAACACCTGCCATGGAAATATCTGTAAAAGAGAGCCAAATCACCAACCTGTCTTCGATGCTCCAGGCTATCGAAGGTCTTGGTCAGCTCGGGGTCGCCGATCAGACGAACGGCTCTCCTTTGAATGGAATCCAGTAGCTGAAGGGTGTGCTTGGGTGCAGAGCTCCAGACATGAGAGCAATATTCTAATGATGGTCGAATCTGGGCTTTGTAGAGTGTCAAAAGTTGATGAGGTGTGTACAACCTTTTGGTGCGGAAAAGTACACCAAGTTTCTGTGCAGCTGCCTTGGCAATTGCGGCAACGTGATCATGCCAAGACATATTACCTCCCAGATTGACCTCCAGCAAATTAATAGACGGTGCCAGGGGAATTGCGTGTCCTGCCATGACTATATCCGGTTCTGCAATGTTAACCTTTTTGGAGAAGACTGCTGCCTGGGTTTTCTTAGCATTCAATTCGACTTGGTTACTGTCACCCCAAGCCAAAATTTCTTCCAGGTCATTGTTGAGGCGCAATACTTCATTATGTGACATAGTGGCCCGGTTGCCTAAGTTTATAATTTATAAATATTGAAAGTTCGATTGAAAGTAAATAATGCCTGCCAATGTCATTAATGTTATAGTCAATGTTGCTCTGGTTAGTTAATTCTGGTTAAAATTGTGGAACCCAACATACAAGTTGTGTTTATTTAGCACATAGAAAGCGGCGAGTCCTAAAAAGTCCAAAGCTTCTTTAACTTAATTGTAGATGTATTGTTTTTACATTTTTATTGTTATTTATTAATTTAAATAAAATTGCAACTAAATAAACCATAGGCAACAATCACCCAAAGTTTATAAATACGGACCTGCCCTTTATTTATACTGTCGCGTCTTAAAATGACAGGCGACTGGGTTGTGTAGCTTAGACGGTTTTAATCTGTTTTAATTATTTTATTAATAAGTATTTATTATTTGTGCCCTTATGGTGCGCTATCGAATCACTGAAACACTAAGGATTTTTTAGACATTTATTTAATGAATAGCAAAGCGATGACAGATAATAATCATAATGTGAATATAATACAATGTTACGTAAAAGATTATAAAATGGTAAATTTAGATAGTTCTCTAACAAGAAGAGAAACTGTCTCTTTTTGACTTACTTTAGAAAGGTGTTATTCTAGTAAGTTTAAAGAAACAATTTGTTCTTAATAGACAACTTTGACCAAAATAAAAAGAATACAAGTTAATACAGTTGAACAATTAAATGTAAGGAACACTTACGCAATCGCAGCAAAGTAAACTGGTTCTGGGGCAGTACTCTTCATGGCTCGAAAACTGTTTTAAACTTTTAAGTAGTTATTTGGGCAGAGGTTACCCTTACACTTGAATACTTTTTACAACTCCCTGAGTAAGTGTTCCTCCGAGTTTTTTATAAGTTTTGCAACCCTTACCAGATGGAAGAAGGGGTTCCTTTTTGCTATGTCAGCACTTTATTAAAGAGGGGATTTTCCCCTGGATGGACTATTAAAAATGGAACCCTTTATCCCAACCAATACAAACAATTATGTTTATCAAATTTCATCTACAAACTCCTCCTACCAAACTAGGACTGTCCTTATCTTTGTTCTACACACTATTTTTCCACTACACCTATTCTTATCAGCAGACTCAACACCTATTAAGCGTCTTAGCACCACAGCGAAGTATGAACTGGTTTATTCATCCTTAAGGGTGCCAATCCATATCCGACATTACTAAAATAAGAAACTTAATTTTTGGCGTTTTCTTCTTATCCACAGCATTTCTGCTGAAACAACTTTGCACGACACAAAAAATTGAAAAACTTCTCATAAAATTTAAAACCACCTCGATTATGATAAATCGAACAGCTGACTACACGAATGACATAAGTGTCGTACCAATATGGCGCAGGTAGAGTCACTATTAGTCAGGTGATGTCGCCTCCTTGTTTATTCTGTCTCGATGAGTCATCCATTCAAACTCTTTCTGTGCTGTATAGGCATTTTCTTAAGTTAGAATGGCCCGTTAGTAGGCCAATCACGTCTTTTATCTGGATACGCGGTAAGAGTAGTATTCTAGTGGATAGTTCTTTTGAGGGTTTTACCATTGTGACCCTAGCATGTGTTTCTGGTGCTCGGTTCTATCAAAATAGATGATGTTGTTGGGCCCATCTATCTACTGTTATCCTAGTTGCCTATTTTAAAATTCCAAGGGTGGGTTTGTGTCCCTTAAACTGAACTTTTAAGCGGATCCGACGCTCGCCTGTTCCTTTGTTTTTCCACTACCGGCTAATTCCCAGTTCAATTATGTGTTTCTGATTTGTGCTTCAGGTGTAAAGTCTGTTAAATAAGATATAGCATTTTTTTAATTAGAAAAAGTTTTGTTTATGTAGTAATTTTTTTCTCTCGAAATAATATATGCAATGAATTTTTGTCTGGCAATGCCCTTCTGTAAAAGGCAGTACACATTTACCTGGCATTAGTTGCTATACAGGGTGATTCACGTTGAGTGGCCTATTAGAAGATCTCGGAAAAGAGTAAACTTATCTTTCTAAAAATTTGATAACAGGCATAATTGGCTTTGAGCTTTTAAAACATTATATTTTGATGATTTTATTACTTCCGGTTATACCGGAAGTTAATGTCAACTTTGCTATTTTAAATGGAACAACCTGTATACTTTAGCATTTTTGATTACCTTATGAAAATCTAAATAACTTTTGTTAATAATAATCTATTTCTATCTCTAACCGTTTTTGAGATATGAATTATAAAAGGATTTTTTTTGTGTAAAAATGCTCCGAGAAGAAAGTTTAGTAACTCTGAAACTCATAAAAGTGAACATTTAAAATTTTGTAAGCTTTTAAGTAATATATAGATCTTTAGTTTAAATTACTTAGGTTTCACGTTTTTTATACAGGAAGTTCGTAAAATTGTGCCAATGTTTCCATTAAAATAAATGTACATAAGTCAATTCTTGCAAATGGATCATCCTATTTTTTAGCTTACTAACGTGTAGAGAAATAAATTTCCTATCTAAACGCCTAATATGTTATAATCCATATTTTTAGTTGTTTTGGAATTATGAGCAATTTAAATAAAAAATTTTAAAATTTTTCTTTGTGTTAATGCAACATTATTTTTAAAAATAAGGCTTCAACTGGAATTTTCGTTTGACTTTGAGCTTTGCTGCCAATTTGTAAAGTAGGCTTTAACCAAAATGATTTTAAAGTTGACACTTATCTTAGCCCTGTTGTCATATTCTAGTTAACCTATTTAAAATTACGTTCATTCTTGGTAGTCTGAGAATAGCGAATAATAATAATTATTAAAATAATTTTATTTAAAAAAAATCAGAAATAATTTTATTTAAAAAAATCAGAAATAGCTAAGCAACGAACATAGGCACTTAATAACAAATGGTAACAAAGATCAAAGTCAAACGAAAATCCCAGTCGAAGCCTTCTTTTCAAAAATAAACATTTTAAGATTTTTTATTTAAATTGCTCATAATTCCAAAACGACTAAAATGTGGATTATAACATATTAGGCGTTTAGATAGGAAATGTAATTCTCTACACGTTAGTAAGCTAAAAAATAGGGTGTTCCATTTGCAAAAATTGACTTATGTACATTTATTTAAATGGAAACATTTTCACAATTTTAAGAACTCCCTGTATAAAAAACGTGAAACCTAAGTAATTTAAACTAAAGATCTATATATTACTTAAAAGCTTACAAAATTTTAAATGTGTACCTTTATTAGTTTCAGAGTTACTAAACTTTCTTCTCGGAGCGTTTTTACACAAAAAAAATCCTTTTATAATTCATATCTCAAAAACGGTTAGAGATAGGAATAGATGATTATTAACAAAAGTTATTTAGATTTTAATAAGGTAATCAAAAATGCTAAAATATACAGGTTGTTCCATTTAAAATAGCAAAGTTGACATTAACTTCCGGTATAACCGAAAGTAATAAAAATGTCAAAATATAATGTTTTAAAAGCTCAAAGCCAATTATGCCTGCTATCGAATTTTTAGAAAGATAAGTTTACTCTTTTCCGAGATCTTCTAATAGGCCACTCAACGTGAATCACCCTGTATTTCCTTTTTAGATAGTTTTTATTATTCGTTTTCAAAAAAATAAAGTCTATTATACCCATTAGCTGGTTCTAAAGCAGGCCATCCATAAAATCTAACCAAGCCCCATTTCTAATAGTGAGAATGTGTGTTTAAATGCCATAATCTCAGTTTCCTACGATATGATTAGTAGCGTAACGGCCGTAACGTAATACGTGGAATATATTAAGGCTTCCGAAAATTAATACGGTCCTCCGTTATGACGAATATAACGAGTAAATGAGGCTCGCGTGACCGTGACGGCACTTTACAAAATCTGCATTTAATCAGAGGTATATTAATTTAAAAATATGTTTTAGTTTTTCGGTTTAGTTTCGTAAAAAAATATTGTTGATAGTTATTCTAATACCTGATCTCGCCACTCTTCCTCTGACGCGATAAGCTCTACCCCTTTTTGACGCCACATGTCCCTAGTTATAGTTACATATGCAATAACTGACTTGGATCTAGCTATTTGGGCATTAACTAGTGTGACGGTCTTAGCTAACGACAATTATTAACCAAGATACACAAGCATTTCATTTAAAAACTTAGGCAGTGTTATGAAGAAAGAACTTTTTTAAATTGTTTACTGTTATGATGACTTACCACACGGCCATTTGCATGTCTTATTTGCATTCCCATATTGAAACTGAAGTTTATTGTAAAAATACAAAGAGGACACTGTAATAATAAAATTTTATTTTTTTAAACAGAGGGGCTAAATATTCTATAAATTTCTAGCTCCATAACTATGTCCAGCTACATAACTATGCTTCGCATAATAAGTTTCTGCTACAATAGTAGCCTACTAAGTTCCACGCTATATCCCAACTCTATTATTCCATACGAAAGTTTACTTTGTATGTAAGCGTTAATACATAAAAATCATATTTGTATGGTGGGTTCTACGGAACACGTGTGGTATCACAACGGACCTAATTAGTTAGGTCCGTTGTGATACCACACGTGTTCCGTAGAACCCACCTTCATCAGATCTCTGATGGTTAGTGCGACATAACCGCGGAAGGATTTTAACAATCAAGTATTAAACAACAAATTTTTTTCGGTAGCCATAGCGTAGAGTACAGAGCTCTAGCCTACAGATCTCAAGATCACAGTTTCAAATCCCATCAGGAGTAAGTATTTGACTTTTTTTTATAAAAAAAAACATTAAATAATTTATAGAATTATTTTGTATTGAAATTATCCTTGTTGGGTGGATTTTTTAAATTTATGTTTAATGTATCTTTCCTTGATTAAATGTAAAATTGTTCATTCTGGTTAATCTAGAAGTCAATCCAGGATTAGTTCTTCCTATGATATATAAAATATGAAAAAATGAAAAAGTTAAACTACAAATAAAGGAAAAGCCTATTGATAAACTATGAAACCAGATATTTAGTGGAACATAATCCTAAGTATGCTAATTTCAACACTAGTGTTGATATTTTTTTTCAACACAAGTGTTAAAATATTTTTTTCACAAATCAAAGGCTTTTTAATAATTCTTTGTGGTCGTAGGAAAAATAGTGTACATTACTCGTGTAAAAGTGATTATTCTAAATCTCGGAGAATTTCTATATCTCCTAGTTTGATAAGTATCACTTTCTTCACTTGTTATGTAATATACTATTTCGGTTGTTTCCACGCCAATGACTTTCTATTTTTCTGCTAATGAAAGTATACATTTCCAGAAAAGCAATTTACAAAATAAATGATTCGCGGCGCTTTTAAATAATCTCCGGGCACTCCCAGTGCTTTAATCGGGACCGCTTGCTAAGTAATAGGTAGCAGATTTCCAGGAGATTTACTTTGGCTAAATCAAAGTCAATAAGCACCTTTTACAATAATGAGGTTTAAAGGAAACTTTGATTACAGATACAAGTGAAATAGTGATGTTTGTATATTGAAATAATAATTAATTATATTACAATTCAACTAAATGATTTGATAAATGCATGTAAAAAATTAATCTCAAATTTGAAAAAAACAACATATTAACTCTTGACATAAAAAATAATAATAATAATAATAATAATAATATTAATAATAATAAAAATTAAAATTCTACAAAAAGTGGTAGCAGCAGACGCTGGATATACAGCCCTTAACTTACAGCAAAATGGGTTACTCAACAACGCGCGCTGCAAGTCAACAGCTTGTAACTTAGCAAGAGAAAACTCTACATGCAAATACCTACTGCATTTCAAAATCCACTTATAGTTAGAGAAATGTCACTAAATTGGTTAGAAAAAAGGCATCTACACGCTGAAACAGAAGGGTTTATCATTTTTCAACTCTAGACCGTGTCATTTAAACTAGAAACTATGAAAAGGTCATCTTAAAAAGAAATGTGGAAGAGGTTATCGATCGATCAAATTGAATACCAAAAAAACCTTTCATAGTCAATATAGGTTCCCACTAACCCACAATCTCTCTAAAGCTGAATCGGAGAAGAAAACCAAGTACTCAAATTTGGCGATAGAGATCAACAATATATTGAAGTTAGAAAAAATAGACATTATTTCGGTCATAATATCGATGGAGTGGGCTATGACGAATATGTTCAAGCCCTACATGGCCTTTGAGGTTATTTATACCAATAAGTACATAAAAACGTCATCCTCAAACTTGCCATATTATAGTACGGAAGTTTCTAAACAGTACAGGTTAACATAAATTTCTTCTCTCTTATGTAATAGCAGCAATACCAAACAAAATCTGTTTAAAAAACACTGAAATAATAATCATAATAATAATACTTTATAATAATAATATTTATATAATATATCTTATTAATAATTTTTCATGCTTCCTTATGTCTAAACTTGTTAGTTATTAAGATATAAGCAATTAAAAGTTTAGTTACATTATCCAACAAGCAACAATTTATGTTAGTTTATTCATAGATTTAAAAGGGGTAGTTCCACTAAAATTATTGCAAAAATTGTGTTTGAATGCCAAATTTCGCAGCCCTTCCGGTTAAACCGGAAGTGAAATAATTGTGAGTTATTCATACGGAGTACCTAAAGGAAAGTAAAAAGTAATATTACATTATTTACTTATTCATTTGTCTTTTTGTAAAAACTACAAAATGTGTGGTTAATTTGACAATTTCCAACGTCATTTTCTCGGAAACTGTCTTATAATGCATATTTTAAAAAATATACAGGGTGTTGCATTCAAAATAACAAAGTTGTATGCACTTTCGGTTTAACCGGATGTGACGGACAGACGTTTAAATACCGCAAATATGAGCAGAGTGCAACAATAATATTATCTACCAAAATTTCATAATATTATTTTATAAGGACGTGACAAGCTGAGTAGTAATTTAGTTGTCATCCGCTATACTACGTTTAAGTATGAAAAATCTTAACAAACAAAACTCCAGCATTGTTTTACTATCTATTAAATTTTTACTACCTCCGAAATTACTCACCTGAAACTAAACTTTGCAGTCGACCAAAAAGCTGTTGAGATTAAATCTAAAACGAGTCCACCATCTAACTGCATTGGGATACACGAAAACAATAATTTTTCTAAAACTTTTAGATGTTTCATTAAAAGGGTATAACCACACAAAAATAAACCTTCTTTAAAAGATTTTGCCCTTTAGCCGTATTTTCTCTGATTAAGCGTCGTATCTTATTTCATACAGCAGGGGCGGCGAATAACCTCAAGGTTTTTTTATAGGACGTAAATTACATTCCTACATATATCGTAGATGATCAGTTTGATGTAATAAATCATCTTCAAATTTTTTAAATGTAATAAATATCACAGGCGTTAATCATCTCAGGAGTTTATTGTATGAGGTAAGTGGATAGGAATGGACCAAACTCTAGTAGCATATTATACAAATACAAGCGAAAAGAATGAAAAATATTTCTACAGTATTCGCTACTACTTAGAGGGTACTTTTGTCATCATAACTCATACGTAATTAAAATTGTTCGATTCGAATCGAAGAAATAGGATCTATATAAAGTTTAATCTTATAAATATTATAATGGATGTACCTAATATCCCGATGTACGGGTTCCTAAAAGGTGTTTAACGTTTTGAAACAAAAACGAAAGTCTAGTACAAAACCAATGTTATCCATACATTTAATAGGTCGTGGAAAAACATTTTGCACAATATTTTTATCAACAAAGTATACATTAATATTTAATTTCATAGCATATCTTCTTTTAGAGGACTTTAAGACACCGCCGTAATTTTTTTCGCGGCATGCCATTAAAAGTTAGAACTTCTTACGATGAATAAATACATATCATAAACTACTGACCGGAAACACAAGAGAACGATTATAAAAGCTCCAAAAAGGACTATTATTACGAATAATAGTTATTTACGATATAAGTGTTGTAAACATTCATATTACAACACGAGATGTTAAAGTTGTCAAACGAGGCGTCAGCCAAGTTTAATAAAACATCGAGTGTAGTAATATGAATTTAAAACAAGAATATTGTACAAAATTATTATATCTACTTTCATCTATGAATAAAAATATTGGGCAAAAGGCATTTTCAAAAATAAAAAGGCATCTATAAAAATGCACCTGATATTAAATTTACTAATCAAATTTTTTATGTTACCTTTTGCATAATTACTGTCGAAACTTTGTCAAACAAATTCAAAAATATAAAAAGCGTTTTTCAAAATGAGCGATTCTGATGGAAGTTTACCCTCTGATATAGAAGCAGCGGCAAACGAAGCGATCTCAAGTTTAGTTCCGACAAAATCCAAGGCGCCGTATGAGTGGGAGTATCAGAAGTTTGAAGATTGGTGCAAAGCTAACAAAATAAAGGAGGTGTCTGAGAAAATCCTTTTGGGTTATTTTTCCGTAAAGCGACGCTCCCCGAAACCATCTACACTATGGACTGACTACTCAATGTTGAGAACTATGATTTCAGTCAAGAAAAATCAAGACATAAGCAGATTTTTTTCCATTACAGCACTAGTGCTGTAAGGGCATCTATTACAACACTGGTGCTGATGACCTTACAAAACGATTTACAGAACTGTAAAATTTATATTACTAAATAAAAGTAGATAAATACATTTTCAAGACACAAAAATATGAAAAAAATTATAAGTCAAATTGAAAATCAAAAAACCGATGAGGTCGGAAGTCATTGGACAAATTTCAAAAAATAATAAAATTAAATAGTTGAATAAATAAATCTGCAACTCTTCCTTACAATATTTTCTCTGCCTGATATATTTCATCGGCAACGACTTATTGCGGCATAGAATAGTGCCCGTTAGACCTTGGGTTATGTGGTTATTGACCTTTGTTGTTGTAATAAATAAATCATATTCGTTGAACAATGACACACGAGTAATGAATCACTGTGAATACTGCATGATCTTTTCTGATTTTTATTTGTGTTCAAGTTACTTTACATTAAAAACAACTTTATTCATTACAAGATATTTATAATATATCGTTTTTTCCTACAGTATATTTTTATTATATATTTGATTTTGATTCAGCTGACCACAACCGACCAGGACATGCACCAATGCGAGCGCTCTGATTGGGTTGGTTTTAGCCCTTGGGTAGGGATAAAATTGATTTTTTGTTATTTCGTAATCGGTCAGTTCCGATAATCCCTCTACTGCCATGAAAGAATTATTTTAGCTTTCGATTTTTTCGATTGAAAAAGTGTTCTATCGGATATTATCGAGAAATAAGTTACCCTAACCCAAAGAAGGATTCAGTACGGACGGACAGTGATCCACAAAAGGACGCATTTCTAGTATCAAAGCTGTTGGATCAGGGGGATGACATGCTTTGAAATAAAGAATTTGGTAATACGTATGGTATCTCTTGGAATAAAGCTTCCGATATGGATGCGAATGGATTAAGGCGCTCTGAAGCAACAACCCTCAAATCGTACCACAGAGACCTAATAGGCTAGTCCCGTAAAGGTCGGTGGTGAATAATAAGTGTTACAACAAGACCTTAAAAAACTGTACCGACAAAAACATGGGCCAGTTAAAATTGTGGTTCGAAATCCACGTAACCATTAATTGTATTAAAGTAGATACACCAAAATAAAGGATATTTATATGGCCAGATAGAAAATTAGTGAACCATTTTGTTCGTATTAGGACTACTCGGAAACCCATCTTACGGCTAGTTCACTGAGGGCATTGATCCATTAGGTATTGTAATGTTTCCATCGTTGTAAAGTATTCAACCATCATTTTAAGAAATCCGTTAATTATTTTAATCGAATATACTGCAGCACTGGTTATGTATTTTTGTGTAAATTTAATATTTGGCGATCGCGACAAGACTGATAGAGAAGACAAAAATTCTTCGTGACGTTGTAAGGTCGGGCTTATGATCATACACATGATGCTACAGCTAAAACACTAAAGTCAACTGATCTGTTATTAAGAAAATTTAATATTTTTAAAGAAAAACTAAACATTTCTGTCCCAACTAACGCTATTTCAGGGACTAATCGTGCATTTTCATAAAAATAAATAGGGTATCTGGATTGACCCCATTTGCAGAGCCAATCAACTAAAAAAAATAATTTAAATCACCTGTCAATCTGACATGTGTCGTTTATATGTCTTTCTACAGCCCTAACAGGGACCTACCTTTTTGCATTGGTTCGAAAACTAGATCTTTTTTACAAAAAAAGTTATTTAGGAAATTATTTTAAAATGTTTCCCATTTGCATTATTGGACGGTAGCTAAAAAGAATTACAGGTGTCATTTAAGATTTTAATTCAAAAGCAAGGTTATTTATATTTTTTATAAAATTGTTTTCTATGAACACCACTGATTCGGAGTGATTAAGCGTCGTATATTGTTTCTCTTTGTGTAACCGGACTCCTTAGGCGCTCCCTGTCTTTCCTTGGCACTGTTGCCGCGTTTCCGTAGACAATCGGAGATGGCCTCCGCGCCATTCCGCTTGCGACGAATTCGCATGTAATCTGATCATCAATCTTACAAACAAACGCCATTAGGAGAGGAAGCACTTCTATATCCCCCTAATGGCAATCCAGACAGTAAGTCAAAGTTGGAAAATTGATAATTGAAGAAAATCATTAATATACTTTCTGACATTTATTTTGCCAAAGTAAATCTCTGGGAAATCAGCCATTTATTAATTTAAGTAAAGCGCTAGTAACTGGGAGTGGTCGAATAGAGTTTATTTATAAAAGTGTTAGCTGTTTAAGGTATATATCCGCAGCTTCGCTTGTAAGTACTTATACGCGGTAAATTAAAATTATTTTTATTTCAATCAATTTTATTTGTAATTACTTTCCTCTCAAAAACTCCATCTGTCTATTTTCAAAAGCTTACAAATGGCTGGAATGACAATATTTTGTATGGGGATTTACTTGCTCAAAACTGTATAGAATTTGCGTTTGCGATTATACAGGTAGAGAGTAGGTATTATAAATCAAATTATTTTTAATTATTTTGAGTTTAATTTTAGTTCAACCATTTTCAGTTCAAGATTTTCTTGTTTTCATCCCATTGGGAAACACCCCGATCTATATATTGTCGGATATGGATTGGTACCCTTAATGATGAATTAATCGGTTCATACTTCGCTGTGGTGCTATGACTCTTAATAGGTGTTGAGTCTGCTGATAAGAATAGGTGTAGTGAAAAGATAGTGTGTAGAACAAGGACAAGGACATTTCTAGTTTTATAGGAGGAGTTTGTAGACGAAAGTTGATAAACATAATTGTTTGAATTGGTTGGGATAAAGGCTTCCATTTTGAATAGTTCATCCAGGGAAATCCCCTCTTCCAATAAATTGCTGACATAGCTAAAAGGAACCCCTTCTCCCATCTGGTGAGGGTTACAAAACATTATAAAACTCAAACAGACACTTACTCAGTGGAGTTGTTTAACATTTTCAAGTGTAAGGGTAACCTCTGCCCATTTGGTCATTCAAGTAAAGATGTAGAAACATAATCTCAGATCAGAGCCGTTTCCAACCAGTGAGTAAGTGATCTTGATAATGTTTATTTAAATTGTTAAATTGTTTATTTCTATTTTGGCCTGAGTTGACTGTAAAGCGGGAATTGTTTCTCTTGAACTTAGAACAAATAGAGTCGTATGTAAGGTTTAAGGAAACAACTCTTCTTTAGAGAAAACTCTCAAAATTTACTAATTTAAGAACTTTATTTTTATTTCTAAAAACTTTTATTTTATTCATTATTATGTAATCGTCAATTGCTTTTGCTTTGCTTCGCTTTAATAAAACTATTAAACATCTGGTGTTTTAGTAACTAAATAGGGCCCAACAAATTAAATAAATTAAAACTTAATTTTAAATTATTTAAGTTACACGTTCCCGTCGCTTATTATTTTGATATGCGACATTATAGAAAACTATAAATGGAAAAATTTTAAAATTTGATTGTATGCTAATATTGATGGGGACAACCAGGCTAAAATATTTTCAATTTGGTGACACTTCCGGTTATACCGGAATTAGGTGTCAACTTGCTTATTTAAATAGAACATCCTATACATTATTACATTTTTTTAATTCTACGTAAGATTCTAGGCAGATTTTGTGCATTATGTCCTAAGCCTAATCCTTTTTGACGTAATTAAATTTTTATGTCAAAAATGGTGTGTGCAGCCTTAAAATAATTATTAATTTTTTTTTTATAAAGAAGCATTAGTTATTTAATATAAGTGGGATTGCTTGTTACAAAGAAACTTCTTTAATCGATTTTTATATTATTTTAATAACTATTAACACAGATTGTGTTTAAATAATAAGATTAAAAATAAAGTTGAAAAACTGCAAAAAGTATAGATTTTCAAATAGAAACCTCTAAATTTTAGAATTATTTCTCATTAAGCATTAAAAATAAGGGTAAGTTTGTGTTAGATTGTCTATTCTGAAAATTTTTAGTTTGCGGAATATTGCCGATTTAATATTTTTATATGGCGATTTTGCTCCGAACTTCTATTTAACTTTTGGTTATTTTAATTTGTTGTCTGTGTAGGGATGGTTTACCCCCGGAGTGCTGTAATGTACTGCCCCCTGACTTGGAAAGTACTGATGATGGCCCAATAAGCCGAAAGCGCTCTACAATTTTGATAAAAATTTAATGCACTTTTAATATCTACAAGTTTTCTTCCCTTCCAGTTATGGAGTAGGCATATTAATTCAAAGATCCATAAGAGGAAGCAGTCTTTTAAATTAAGTGTAAGGAAGAGAGTTTTATTTATTTTAATTGAGAACTAAACAGGTAAATGGTAAATAAATGTTTGATAATTGACTTGGAAAAAGTCAAGTTTTGTCCTTTTTATTTACGGTAAAGGGACAAACCAAAACAAAATATTTAATTTTAAATTGATGCATAAAACATTATTTACTTTCACATTTTTATAATCCATTTTCCTAATTGCAAATACTCTCAGAAAAAATTTACCGAAAGAGACGTTGCTTAGTGATTCCACCGTTCAGTTAGTCCTAGTTGGCTGTGACTGTCTGTACAACTTAGGCGCTCCGGCATGATTACTAATAATTGTCAAATGGGTAATGTGACGGTTTCATTGATTTATTTACCTATTGACTATTTTTTTAACGTCGTCATAGCCAACCGGGAGTAACTGAACTTAACATCTGCAACAACATCGTCATATAAAAATAATAAATTGGCAATATTTCCAAAAACTAAACATTTTTGAAATAGACAACCTTACACAACCCTTATTTTTAATGAGTAGGGGAAAAATATACACAGTCTGCTCCACTAGTTTATTATTAGGATTTCTTATTTAGAAAACCTTAGTGTCGTATCGTACATGTTTCGGTTCGTTTTTTTTTGTGGTCTGAATTTTATCAGTTAGCACGTTTTTTGAATTTTCGATTTTTTGATTTTTTGTTAATATGATTCTGAAAATCGAATTCACACGAATCACAATATGTAAAATTTAATTTTTAATTTAAAACTGTTCCTTCTTTTTCTGTTCCTCAGTTTAACATGCAATATTGAGGGTCTCTCTTCTTGTAACAATTTTATTTCGCTGATGATGAAGGTTTTTACCTTCAAAACTTGTACGACACTAGGATTTTCTAAAAATATTGAAATCCTTTCAATAAACTAGTGGAGCAGACTGTGTGTATTATTTCCCCTCTCATAATATCACTCCACTGAGAGATGAACTACTTCCATAAAACCTATTTTAAATGCTAAATAAGAAATAATGATATAATTTGGGGATTTCCATTTAAAAATCTTGTTAATTGAACACTGTATTAATAGTTATCAAAATAAAGAGAGAGAATATTTGATAAGGAATTTTTTAAATATTACTTTACATTTATTATTTTGATTATAAAATTTTGATAATTTGAAGCGGTCCATACTTGAAGTGAGGTGGCAAGTTAATTAGGGAGAAATAAAACTCTCACTACTTTCAACTATGATATATAATAAGGATTTTTTTTTATTTTAATCTACATGTTTCGAATGTATAAACGTTCATCTTCAGGAGAAGTATATTTTATGTTGAAATAAATATTAGGACTATACTATAGTTCTCCTGAAGATAAACGTTTATACATTCGAAACATGTAGATTAA
This sequence comes from Polydrusus cervinus, assembly GCA_935413205.1. NCBI lineage: Eukaryota > Metazoa > Arthropoda > Insecta > Coleoptera > Curculionidae > Polydrusus > Polydrusus cervinus. The sequence goes on from OW284514.1 coordinate 56,039,718, forward strand.
AATAAATTCCTTATATATCATAGTTGAAAGTAGTGAGAGTTTTATTTCTCCCTAATTAACTTGCCACCTCACTTCAAGTATGGACCGCTTCAAATTATCAAAATGTTATAATCTAAATAATAAATTTATTAAAGAAGGCACTTTTTAACAAGGAATCCTACTTAAATTAAATAATTAAAGCTTCTTTATAGGAAAAATTGAAAATAATTTATGACTTGATCGAAGAGAATAAAGGCTTAAGCCTTGACCAGAATCCAGGAACGGGTTTCAAGCCGTTACCTCCTATATGTCAAATAAATCACTGACGATCAGGCTAAGGGATCTGGAGGATCAATTGTGAAATCGGAATTCTGAAATCGGCAGTTGTCTGGTGCCGAAAGGGGAATCACACCTGCACTCTCGGTCGTGCAATACTACAATCTTTGTAGTCATTGCCCAGAGTTTTCTTGGCCCTGTCACGTGGGGAAGAATTAAAGGCGATAAGTCTCCATAACACCTACTTTATTATATAATATAAAACGGCAGTTGAACGGTTACATAAAATTAGGTTTTACTTACAACATTATTAACTAGGGACGAGCTCTCTAGGGCAAAGGGCTGATAACCGGAACAGGACTCTGCGCTGCTACTGACCCAATATTACTTATCTGGACCGAGTCGTATCTGCCCAAAATGGTGTCGACCGAGTGGTTTCTAACCAAATGATCGGCTTGAATGGTCTTGACCAAACTGGTCGAGACCCGAATGGTCCTGGTACCTGGCTCACCGTTTTTTGTCCTTGCGACAGGCGAGCCAGGCTGCCGTTGAATGAATCGTGTCAATGATGAATGTTGAATGATCGTATCAACCATTGGCTTTAATTTTGCTCACGCAATGGCCAACTCGGTCCGGATCCTGAAGGAAGGTCCGTGGTGGTGGAGACTGAAATTCCCTCGACGATGACGACGACGAAGTCACAAGTACACAGTTAACTAGCTATAGGTACAGACCTCTCGTGCCTCAGGTGTCACCCGTCTCTGATGAGTCTCGGTAGGACAAAACAGCTGACCTACGAATCATGGACCTCCAATTGCACAATCCCCTGCCTTATACCCTCCGGAGCGAATAAAAAACCCTTAAATCTCTCATCTGTGACTTGGCTTCAATTATTTACGACTTGCAGACGTCATTTTTGACATAAAAATTTAAATAAGTCAAAAACGATTAGACTTAGGTACAGGATATTATGTACAAAATATGCCTAGAATCTTACGTAGAAACCAAAAATATAATAATATATTATGTTCTATTTAAAATAAGCAAGTTGACATTTACTTATCAAATGGGCCATCATATTGAAAATATTTCACATTAGCATAGTGTAAAATTTTTTTAAATTCTTAGCAAACTTTCTATATTTATTGTCTACACTCCCTATATACACCGTGTTAAAATAGTATAATTCTGGTAACTTCAGCTTGTTTTTTATATTAGCTTTATTTTTCATCTATTAATTATTTATTTATAATACCTTATAAACGGTTGCTATAAACATCATCATGATATCATAGGAAATATAAGCGGGCGATAAAGTTCATAATGCCTGGTGATTTCCATAATGGAAATTGGTTTTTTTATTTTCCATTGTAGAATATTTTCATACTCCTTATTGTACAGGACTTTGGACTTCATCGGTAATAAGTTTTACTTAGCTTTTTCAGCATTTTCTAAAATATTTTGTGGAATTTCCTTATTCTCGTTAATAAAACGTAAAAAACGCTTAAAATAAACAATCTTTATTAACCGTCGAACTTATTCTATGACAACCGATCAAAGTTCACTAAATACTAAAAATTGGCGAAAATAGTTTTAAAAATGCAGGAATTTAACTATTTATATTTTAAAATTCAAGAAAAATAAAGTATTGTATACACCAGAGGCGTGCGTTACTAGATTATAATGCCTATCAGTCGAAAACTATTCCTCGGGCCAAATACCCTCGGGCTAGTTGCTTTAGCCTTCAAGGAATTATAGTCTAATTAACGCACTTGGTACATAAATAGCTATTACTTAATAGTAGAGATGAGCGATATTTGTATACCTGTGACTTAAACCGGTTACCTATAATTTTTCAGTATTATTAGAGGTGACCAATAATTTTCCCATGTTGCCATAACGTAGTGTTTGAATTATTATATATGGTTGTGAGTATAGCTTGTGCGTTATTATTAACACTCAAGAGTTCGCGACATCAAATATTGGTAACCTCGGTCGAACGGCGATCGAATCAAGTCACTAGGCAAAATGCAAATATTTAATCGGCGACTACAGGCAACCGAATGTAGTGAAAATCGATTGGATCTTGACAGGCTGAAAACAGCCAGACCATATTTATTTCTGCTTGTGCTAAAGAGCATAGTGCAATTTGTCTAAGCAATCTTTAGAAAAGGAAACATGAATGTTAAATTAATGTATTCTTACCTTTACTTTCTCACTGAACAGTGCAAGGAGCTAGGCATCATATATTTTTTAATAGCCTTACTGCTCGTTGTCTGCTGTATGCAGATGATCTAAACACTTTGTGTTTAATTTCAAGTTTAATTGACAGTTTAACTTTACAACGGAATTTGGACATATGGTATGATTAGTGCATTAAAAACTGTTTAAACTTAGATATTGCTAAATGTAATGTTATGACTTATACCAACAAAAACATCACTCTTGATTTCGACTATAACATAAATGGTAAGATTCTGGAAAGACCTACTGTGTTTATGGATCTAGGAGTTATTTTCGATCCTTATAATGATAATGTTTATTCATGTCTTTATTTGTAGCTTAAACGCTATCCAAAGACATTTTTATCACTAGTATGTTTTTGGATATATGTGGCTACTTTTTATATGATGTAGCTTGAACGCTGTAAAAAAATATTTTTATTACTAGTATGTTATTGGATGTATATTGATTACTTTTTTTGTAAGGTATTAGTACCAGGTATCATTAGATATTGCTAATTTTTATGTTAATTGTTAAATAATTTGTTTTCATTTTACCTAATTAAATTCTGTTTTCTACCTGTTTTGTAACTGAGAAACTGTAAACAGTCTATGGAATGAATAAATAGAGATAAAATCGTATTTGGATGACAATATCTAATTTATGTGGTGAGAAATGTGCCAGGTAAAATTGAAGTTGTCAAAAAACACTTCGTTTAATTAAAAAAAGAAAGAAAAAAGGAGAATACGTAATCTGTTAACTTGTAGCTATTTGTTTCAGAATTAAAAGAGCTTTTACAGTAATAATCACCTGGATTTGTACATGACAGCTGACATATTACGGTACTTTAGCGCCTTTATAAAAAGCCAGTTTTAAAGAGGTCACTCACCAAAATCAAGCTGAATTTCTGAGGGCACTCGGAATAAAATTTATTCCTATAAAATAAATTTTTCTTTAAAATATATTGTTTAGCAAGATTTAATTACTAATTTGTTATTTATTATATTAAACGGTTACCTGCATAATTAAACTTCAGTTGATCATTATTGAAATAGACAATATACATATTTAAATACAAACACTCAACCATTTACAGTCGTGTATTGAAATAGGTGTATTATAAATTGGTGTTTCTCTAGTTTAGTTGCTGTGTCAAGTCAATGAATCCAGTTTTAAAATCACTTGGCCTAGTTAGAATTAAAAAATGAATAAAAATATAATTAACACTGTAGCTGCTTAGGTAGTTTTAAGGTTAATAATTTGAAGAAATCCTCAATAATAATAATAATAAGGTTAATTTTAAACAATAATTATCTAACCAAGACAACTGCGACTTTAATATACATGGCATTAGCAGATATTATTTACTCACAATTAAAGTTGCCTTATTAGAAAACTTAGAATTAAAGGTATGATTTTGCGTACGTTCGGACTAAAGTAGAATGCAGCGACAGACTCCAGACCAGACCCCTCCTGGTTGCAGTCGGTTCCGTAATACAAAGATTACAGTTAGTTTTTACGGTTTTAACGGCCCATGATAGAATGTCGGACGAGTTTGATCCCTATTCGATGTTTAGCCTTCTGTTGGAAGTTTAAGATGAAGATGATTTGGTATTTTATTATTTGTTATATATTCTAATAATCAGCATGGCTTGTGTCATTAATAACTGGATATTAAGTCACAATATTTAAAAGTCATTCTTCGTTAGCGTGAAAAATTCATTTTTTAATACGTTAGAATCTACGGTTGGTAAAACCACTGGTCAAGGAGCGGTAACGCGGTCTGCGGTTGCGGCCAGCTTCGGCGGCTGGCGACAGTGGCACCCCACTCCGAATATATTTCATAGAAACCTAAAGGACCAGTAATGTTCTCTGTGGTCTGCTGCTACAGCCTGCGGTTTGCAGTCTGCCATTTAAAGTATACTGTAATGTTCGTATCTTTGCTATACGGACCTCTCTGATTGTGAGAGAATCATTTTTGCCAATGTCAAACTTGCCTTGTTAGTTAATTATTATTGTTTACAATTTTTGTGCAATTGAACACAGGACGTCCATTAACAGATTTGTCGAATATTGAAAACATAATTTAAGCGACGTACTGAACTAAAACCTTTTAGACCAATAAGGACCACAAATTTGTGTGTGGCAAATGCACATTAATAAAGGGTGATTTATTTCTAAGTTGATCAGTTTTGAAATAATCCAGAAGTAAGCGAGATCAAAAAATTATAAGAATTCTTATCCAGCCCTATACATCGCCGATAAAGTCTGCTTATATTTATTTATTTTTTAATAAATCACGCAGTGCATGTTTCAGCTATAGTTGTCAACTAGTCACGTGTTTATTATGTTATGGAGTATATTGTTACTTTAAATTGTTAAAACATGAAAATGGAACATTATGAAAGCTATAAACTAGTATACATTAGTATATATTATGTATTAACATTGTGGGAATATTACGCTCCATTACGGCACAATGGTTACGTTCTGCAAAACTTTGCGGTGAGAGAGATATTTAATTTAGACGTATTGGACGTCTCTTGAAAAAAATTATTAGATTTCAGGTTTTTGGTTTATATATTAAGTTATTAAGGCGGATATACACATTTAAAAAAGAAGTATCAACTTAGAAATCATCCATAGAGGCCATTGTTGTATTATCATTTAATAAAATATAGAGTAGAATACATATGTTTATGATTAGCTTAGACTCCTTTGATGTCTCATTTTCTCTTACCACGATAATTTATATCGCGATTAGTAAATATACGCGTGCTCAGTTCATTAAAGCTCTACGCTACCGTAGGCCTCTGCTCTTCCTAACTTTTAATTGGATTAGCTCTAATTCCGTTTGATGACCACAGACTGAGAAGCTCCCAGAACAAATCAATTTGCCTTTCAATAAATTATACGAACACTGTTATTCCTGTTGAAGGGATAATAGAGAAATCCTTTACATTTGCGTGGTTTCCGTTTTAATGGTTTTTCTTGTGGAAAATAAATCTATTAAAAATTAATATCATTTTTTCTCTTTGTCGATTACTTCAGAATTCTAGAACTAGAAACGAATTCAATATTTCCTTTAGTGAACAATACTTTTTTAGGTTTTAGTTGTATCGATAAAATTATTACTTACTGTTTTTTAGATACCAACTATTACATATAATTTGAAGTATGTAAAGATTTTATTTATTAACTAATTAAAGCGGACAATAAAATATTGGTAATTTTGATAATGCTTCAACTGATTGTCTTTATTACATTTATGTAAAAAATATGTATTTAATAAAGAAGTTTCGATTTTCGTTTCGTCAGATTCGTTCTAAGACGCGTATCATGGCTAATAAACAAGACTAGGATATGATAAAAGAAAAATGTTGTATAAAGCAAAAGTAGTCAGGTTGATTCAACCAGCAGAGTCTTTAAGTCTGCTCTGGAAGTGTTTGGAATGAATATTAGATGTCTCCCCCAGTTGCATTTCTCTGTGAACTTTTCCTATTTGTTTATTCATTTAGTGATAACCTAAAACGATTTTTATTCTCAGAGAATTATTGTGTTAATTTTATTAACGAATAAGTTCATTCCTTATACAAATATTACTACATATGATATTCAGAGACTGTAACGTCATCTTGTGAGTAAGTAACTAGATGAAGTCACAGTCTTTGAATAAATTGTAATATTTGTATCATGGTATTAATTAGAGAAAATTAACCAAAAAGAACCTGTCCTATTGTTTGCAGGAATTTGTCACTCAAATTTGACTCGTTCTTTACCGATTTTTTTTCCTTAAACTTTAAATTTTAAATTATTGTCACTTTTAGTCAGAAATTCATATTTTCATCATAGATAGCTACCACTGCAGGCCATTTTCTTTCAAAGAAAATACTTACCGACCTTTCTGCGATTCGTTTGCCCTTCCAAACTTTTAATTGAATTAGATCTCATTCGATTTGAGGATCCACAGCCCGAGGGCCTTTCTGAACAAATCATTTTGCCTCCCGATAATTTATATAAAGACATTAGTGATCGTGATAATAAAAGAGTTCGGAGTTTATTAGTTTTTATTTGTAAAGAACAAATCCAAACAAAACAGATCGCAGCATAATATTTTTATTTGTTATTACCTAAAAAGTTTAATTACATTTTATTGTTGTTTAAAGTTAAAAAGGTGTCGGGGACGTTTCTATATGTAAAAGATATTTTGCCGTATTGTGGCCCAGTCAATTGCCATTAAATAGTAACACTGAAACGAAGGATTTTAAATACTATTTCTATATACTGGAAACTAGTATTTGTCGCATTCTTTAGGTGGTTGCACCTAAAGGTGTGTATAACAATAGTATGGTAAAGCGATTTTTTTTTAGATATTTAAATCAGCTAAGTCCGGAAGTAATGCTTCTTTAAGATACGAATAACAATCTTAATGGGCACTTTACGTATTTTCAGTTATTAACTGCCACAACGTAACTAAAATTTTAAATTTTTAAAATGGAAAAACACTCTTTTAAATTTGCCTCATTGTAATTTTTTAACTAGAAAGAGTGTTTAAAATTTAAAACATATATGAACGTGATGAGATATGACTTTAAGGTCTTCTTTGTTGCATGAAGACAAACGAACTTGCCTCTGTTATAAATTTTACGCTTCTTTCGGTGACTCAACCCAAGACTTATATTATTCAAAATGTTGATTAAAATAGTTTGTGGCTCCATGAATCCCTGCTGAAGGACATCCTCTGTTATTTTCTAAATAAATTAAGGCTTAGTTGGTATTTTTCAGAGTGTTTAATCTATATAGTCTGGCATTTTAGATGTCCGCAAAATTGAGGTTACCTCTCTTAATTTTAGTATTAGAGCTTTTTCTCTATGTCTGCTCTGTTATCAGCTATCATTGCAAGTGTTATATTTTCAAAATGCCCAAAGAATGCATTCCGCTGTATGACTAGATCAACAGGAGATTTCAAGTTGTCTGGTAAATATCTTGAGAGATATAATAGGATGATTTTAAAAATTGGTTGGTATAAAGAATGCCTAGCAGTTCAGTCTAAAGTTAAAAAACGTATGGATAGATATCGTAACAATAAATGTAGCCAGTTTTTAGATTTTCTGATAGTGTGTCAGCTGAAACATATAAACTCAATACTCTTTGTGGTTAGCCCTTGTCATCCATTTGGATCGTAAATTTCTTTTTGCGAAATTTTCGTCAATTGGCATATTTATAGCAAATATAGTTAACCTGTACCTAATTCTTTTTTAGATTTAGTACTTTCAGGTAACGCACATTCAATCCAAGAAAAATCAACTACACTAACAAAGGAGCCGCTTTTGGCCCAAAGTAGTTTTGGACGTTAATTCTTTGAGGCAAGATAAATCATCTCTGTATAAGAGAGTTTCTCTTCTCATATGAAAAAAACTCTTGGTTTACGAAACAAACGTATGATATTCAGAGGCTGTGACGTCATCTTGTAAGTAAGTTTCAGCAGGGTGTATAGTAATAAAAGCTCATTAGGTATGCAAAGGGACTACAGAGTGATCCAACGAATATTTAAGCCACTTTCATTGCAAATTTTTTTACTTTCATCAAGTGCAGGTAGTACCCCCCAGGTTTGGGTCAATTTATGGGTTGTGCCTATTGTTATTCATTCACAAACACTAAAAATGGTGTGACAATGGCGTTCATTATGTACATAATATTAACATTATAAAAAAAAATACAGAAATTAATTTATAAAAAATCATAATATTCTTCGTCATCTGAGGAACTTCCATCTCCTCTTGACGTTATAATTAACGGATCGACAGTCCGATCGATCAGATGGTCAGGATCTCACATTTTCTCATCTTCTTTAATGACATGATGGACTGCTCTTCGCCAGTTCTCTGGTGTCACTTCCTTAATGGCTTGATCAAACAGTAGCTTAACGTCTTTTATTTTGAATGTTGTGTTGTGTCTTGCTATAAATCCTTTCACTTGCGCCCATATAAGTTCTATAGGATTTAGTTCGCAATGATATGGCGGTGTGCGCAGCACACTTACACTATGTTTCTCAGCTATATCTTCTAAGGCATATTTCATAAAATGATGTTTGTGTAAATTGGCTATAGCTAATAGTTCTTTTTTGATCAAATTATCTTCAAATTCAATACTTTTGGTGGTTAACCAGTCGATAATTTCTTTTATCTTTTCTCCAAGATAAAGTTGGAGTTTTCTCTGTGCGTCGTGAATGATAGCTTGCGTAATCCATAACTACTACTGAATCAGCTGGAAGATATTTTATCATTTCACAAAAATAGTTCTCAAAAACATTTGAATTCATGTCCTCGTGGTAATCTCCCGAATTGAATTACGCAATTAGTTGAAATTTTAATATTACAAACAATACTATTTTAACTTGAAGAATTAGTCCATACTTAAAGTGGAGTGGAAATTTAGAAGGAAAGAAATAAGAACACAAAGTCTTCCTCCACTTTTATATTAAAGAAAAATTATTTTAAAGGGTTGAAAAATTCTCTACATGTTTCGAATGCAGAAGCATTCATCTTCAGGAGAATCAATAAAAAGAAAAAATTATTAGATATCACCTTAACGGAGCATCCAAATTTGCAGGCACAAAGAACCGGTTCAATGAATAGAACGGAGAGAAAACCATAATGTGACTTGCATTATGAAAAAGAGAAAAAGAATTATGGGTTTATGGCTTAGGGCATATAAGAGTACAAATGTAGAACAAAGGGTTCAGCAGAAAAATTAATGTTCGATTATATTGAACAGGATGTAAAATTGGAGAATTTTTTTTAGAAAAATCATTATGAAAACTTTGGGAAAGAAGTTTGAGGAAGAAAAACTATATTTGAAAAAGTTCTCAAATAAAGTTCTTAATTATATAAAGATGTAAGGCTGAAAAAGAGATAACTTCTAGGTCACATCTATTAAACAAAAATATAGAAAAACCTTACCTCATAATGAAGTTAAGAATAAGTATAGCCAAATTAATAAAATAGTTTGGGCTTGAATAACATTTTAGTCTAGTTTAAACAAATTAAAATTTGGATTTTACAAAATGCTTGATGGAAACGATACCACGTTTTCCAAAAAACAGTCCTATGAAATTTATGACAGCTCTTTTAAATATTAAAAGAGGGAAGAAAAAAGCACAGAAAACTGGTTTGAAAAATACTATTTTATCTTAATACCCGTTAACCTAATTGTCTAAAATTTTTGTTTAGTTATCATAAATAATTTAATGCACAAAATTTACGTGCCGCTATGGCCGACACCGAAATTAAGCCAAACTGGACCGAATTTCCGATTTTATTATTATAAACCTTTCTGAAATTGACTATTGATGAAGTGTCCGTCTCTGAATATTATACCTTGTAATCTATGTATCATGATAATAATTAGAAAATTGTTTGCAGGAATTTGTCACTCACTAGAAGTTACTTTTGATAAGAGGACAAATTTGCGGAATGTTTTTTTATTAATCGATTAGACCCTTTTTCACCCGCATCCTACAACATCTTAAACTTTTGATATGTTTTTCCAACAGTTGACAAGCTAGTTTCCAAATCGTTTAAATCCAGGAAGTCCTTCCAGAAAACTAATATTTCCTCTATTAATTACACCCGCATCAACGCGCTCCGGAACATCTAAACATGGCAGGAGCGCAGCGGTCCGGCCCGGAGCGGAGTCTACTACTCAAATTAAAATAAAATACATAACGGAATAGTAAATCTTTGTTGGCCGGCGTCAATTTCGCTGAAGAGGGCGAATAAATTCATCCATCAAGTGGGCAGATATAAATTGCGCCAGCGTGCTGTGGACAGGTAGGACAATGCTGGCGGTCGGATTAATGAATAACAGGCTCTCGTGGCACGCCGGCCGGACAGTTGTACACAACACGGCTTTTGCTTTATGATTTTAAGTCGTCGCTTCCTGGAAAATTAGCTCCATTTGACGCGCTAAGTGCCATCATCTGTAAGCTGTCTCGTAAAAATCCGGACGGCGATTATCATTGTAAGCGCAGGAAATAAATGGCTACGAATTTGGGAAGTCGCATTGTTTTAACTTACCTGTCTTAGGCCCAATTTTATAAAGTCCTCTTAAACCTAAGTTCAAACCTAGGTTTAAACCGAAAAATAATTCTAAAATCGTAGAAATGGTCGATTTAAAATATGGGATTGACAGCAAAGTTCAATTTAACACTAATCCAATCTGGTCATAACTTATTATGTTATTAAAAGTAGCTTAGCGGCAAGCAGACAGAGTGGTGCGTCTATCTTTTACGTTAAAGTACACAGGGACGCCAAAGGTAATGGGTTCCCTATGGCACAGGTAGACAATGACAGGCTGTTTCGTTCTTGTTAGAACTCATCAGAAAGCCATAACCCGTAAGCAACTCCCAATACAACGAGACTATTCTTTCAAGGCATTTTTAAGAAATAAAAATGTGATAAAAACCCAGTAACGCCATCAGTAGGAATCAATTCAATGCAAAAGATAGCCATGTAGCGTGAAAACATACAAATATAAATAAATCTAAATAAATCAAGCACGGAACGGCCACTTAACCAGTATAGGAAACATGTTTCGCTTTCCTACACATCTCTACGGTTTTGTAGATTCAGATCTAGATCGCGCTGCAGTCGACCACTAGTTTGCAGCACTAATCCGTATATTATATTACATTATATGACCTGGTAAATCACTTTTAACTCGAACTTTGCTGTCAATCCCACATTATAAATCGACCATTTCTACGATTAGAATTTGAATTTTTCTTCGGTTTGAACCGGGGTTTAAATTAAAATTGGGCCAGGCAACCAGGATCTCTTAAAATTAGACAAACCCCTAAGTCTTGTGGTGGTGCGCTAGGTGTTGGGGTCAGGGGCAGGGGGTACTAGCCCACTCTGAAGCTCAACATGCCTATTTATGTTCCAATTGTATTGAGGGGATTTATTTATGTATTATGTCCAGTTCTTTTTGATAAGGAGAGAAGTTTTGGGAAGAAAATGAGTTTTCTATTTTAGAATTCACTTCTGATTTTTAGAGACGCATTTTTTAAAAGTTTTTTTTAATCGGGGGAGTAGTATAGATGATTCTGTGCCTACCCTAAAACTATCGGGCCCCCTTGTGCCCACCCATTATAATTCTTTTGAAGCCGTCACTGGTCTCCCTACTTATGAAGCAATCTGCACGGCCCAATTTGAAGAGGACGATAGCTAGGAAATTTAATTGTACCCTCTACATGTTCCAAGTTATCAGTAGGTCTGATATTTTCTATGAACCGTCATGGTTTTCTCAAGATGACAAAACAATCAATATACCTTTATCCTTATTAGTATTATTAGTAGTTATTGACATTGGATTTTGATAAAAACAAAAGGGAGTACTGGACAAAACTTTGTTTGGGTTAAAAATCGGGGGAGGGGAATGGAACCATTCGCTCTTGATTTGCTATATAATGCAGTTTGTCATTAGAGGAAACTTAAATTATAGAAAAAAAAGTCTATTTTCATTCACTATCTATTTTCAGCTAAAGAAATTAATCATATTTAGCTAGAATTTAATTATTATCCAATCTTTATCCTACCCTAATCCTTTAAAATAGGATAGGTATCCCAAAGTTTCAAGAAATATTAGTTGCCCCAAAAGTTCTAATGAACGCTCGTCGTAAATCACCCTGTATATAATATGCTTAAACTGTAGTATCTATATGTTTTGAAATATTGCCCCTTTTATTGTTTTTGTATGATCAGTTTGTCGAATACCCAGTTTCATAACTAATTATTGTCACTGTCAAAAAGTGTGATGTATTAATTTGATTATTTAATAGTTTTAACTAGGTATCCTGAACACAAGTATAGGAATCAAATTTGATGTTCTTGGTCATAAATAAATAACATTTCTTAAAACTGTATTATTATCGGTTAATGGCCTCTAGTCCCGGGCAGATCATGAATGGTCAGGAGGTGTCAAGAATCCCCCGGTCCAACTGGATAAGATACCATAAATCGTGACTTTTAATATAAAAACATTTTTTACAGCTCGATAATCTAATACAAGAAATAAATAGAATAAATGTAAACATTCTTGGAGTAAATGAAGTCCGATGGCTTGGAAGCGGAATACTCAAATCAAAGGGTAAAGTATTTTACTATTCCGGCAACAATACTGATCGAAATCACCAAGTTGGTTTCTTTGGATAGAGAATAAAGAACTAAGATAAGGAAGTAAAAACAATTTTTTTCTAAGATGAACCGTTCCAATGTTACAGCCTTTTAAAGTCTGAAAATTCCATATTTTAAACCTTAATATCTCAACTATTAAATTCAGACATATGACATTAACAAAATAGAGGTAGAATTTTGTGGGGAATCATACATAATAATACAATTGTTCCTTAATGACGTGCTTATAATTCAGGGTGTGATTCCTCAGGTTATTTTATGAAGACAAGTTTATATAAGCATTTGTCCACAAGGGCTTAAATTTTTTGCTACAGGGTGTTATTTATTATGCGTTATTTTGTTATATGTCCGGAAGTAGTTTAGATGTTATTTTCAATTTTGGTATGTGTTAATACAATATAAAACAATATATTTTAGTAAGAAAAGTTATTCTATTGCTCCATAAGTGGCGTCCTGCACACGTGTCCTCTGATATAATAATAATAATAATAATATTAATAATAATAATAATAATAATATGAAATGAGAAAATACTTCCAAGAATCGAATGGGGAAATTCTTAAAAAAGTGGTAGCAGCAGATGCTGGATATACAGCCCTTAACTTAAAGCAAAACGGATTACCTAACATCATCCGCGCGCCGCCAAGTCAACAGCTTGTAACTTGGCAAGAGAAAGCTCTACACGGCAAATACCCTACTGCACTCCAAAATCCACTCATAGATAGAGAAATGTCACTGAATTGGTTAGAGAAAAGGCAGCTTCACGCTGAAACAGAAGGTTTTATAATCTCTATCCAAGACCGTGTCATTCGAACTCGAAACTATGAAAAGGTCATATTGAAGAGAAATGTGGAAGATGTGTGCAGAAAATGCAATTGCCCCGGAGAAACGATAGAACATATCACGGCGGGTTGTGGTGCTATGGCCCCCAACGCCTACCTGGGGAGACATAATCAGGTGGCTAAGATCATCCACAAGGAACTGGCCCATAAACTAGGGCTAAGGGAAAACCTCCCACCATACTACCAATACTCACCCGAGCCAGTCCTTGAATCCCCTGAATATCTCTTATACTGGGACAGGCCAATAATAACGGATAGAACAGTGGACCACAACCGTCCGGATATTCTTCTCATCGAAAAAACCACCAAGAAAGCTTTCATAATCGATATAGGTTGCCCACTAACACACAACCTCTCTAAAACCGAATCGGAGAAGAAGACCAAGTACTCGAATTTGGCTATAGAGATAAAAAATATATGGAAGCTAGATAAAATCGACATAATTCCGATCATAATATCGGTGGAGGGAGCTATGACGAAAAATTTCAAGCCCAACTTGGAAAAACTGGGCCTATCAGGTTATTTATACCAACTAATCCAGAAAAGCGTCATCCTCCAAACTTGCCATATAGTACGGAAGTTTCTAAACAGTACAGGTTAAGATGAATTTCTTCTCTGTACTGTAAATAATACCAGCAATACCAACAAAAAGCTGTGAAAACTAACATTGAGAAAAATAATAATAATAATAATAATAATAATAATAATAATAATAATAATAATAATAATAATAATAATAATAATAATAATAATAATAATAATACATTTATTATTTCCACAAGAAAGGAAGATAAATCACACAATGTAAGTAAAAAAAATAACCTGGGAAATAATAGGCCATATTCGCAGCATCCCATGCAAGCATAGGTGCTGTTGAGGCCTAGATAATGTAGAAAATAAACTTAACTATAATGAATAAAAATAAATATAAATTTAAACATAGAGAGGCTAAAGGTGGTCTGGTAAGAGACGAATAGAAACAGAAACGTTAGAGAGAAAGAAGAGATACGCAGGGAAGAATGAAAAAGGTAATATAGCAGGTTTAAAGAGAAATGAGCAACGGCACGAAGAGATCATTTTTATATTAATAAAAAATATTTATGTAACCTAATGATGAAAAAATCTTGATTTTATTTTATTTTTAAATGTAATAATGCTTGCAGAAAAGTCATTTATTTTATATTTGTTAATAAGGGAAGCTATATTGTAACTAAATGAATTTTTAAAAAATTGTTTATTATGCGAGGGAATTGTTAGAATAAGTTGTCGACGAATATTCAGAGTATGTATATCAGTTCTAAACCTAATTTTGCTATACAGATATATTTAAATTTAATAATGTTATAAAAAAAGCATAGTGAATGCAGAGTACGCCTTTCATACATATTCAACCAACCTAGTTCAATCAGTTTATGTGAGATTCTCTCTCTACGACGTATTCCACAGGCAAATCTCATGCAGAAGTTTTGTATTTTTTGTATACGTCTGCTATCAATAGCGCCCAGAAAGGGACCATAAATGTGAAATTAAAGTGGGATAGAATAAGAGAGTCACTTAACAGCGCCTTGGTTTTCTGAGATAAATATTACCTATGAGAATATAAACCTTTCAAAACTGAAAATGCTCTTTTTATGCACACCGTAATATGTTCCTTGAATTTTAATTTATTATCCAAAACAAGACCCAAATTTTTTGCAGAATTTTTAAATGAAATTAAATCTTGCCCCAAGTTTAGTTTAATACTATCTAATAAAGAATTTCTTACATTTTCGTTGCAAAACAGTAAGGCCACAGATTTAGAAGGATTAATTTTAAGCAGGTGATCATTGGAAACTTTAAGTAGCGCTTCTAAATCCTCATTAATTTGTGCGTTAGCAAGAGCGGCGTCGTTGGGGTTGAAAGATAAATATATTTGAGTATCATCGGCATATATATGATGTAAGCAATATTTAAGAAATTTCACGAAGTTTGATGTGAATAAGCTATATAAAAGGGGACCCAAAATGCTACCCTGGGGTACTCCTGTTTCAATACTAAGAGATTCAGAGTGCTTCCCATCCAAAGTAATTCTTTGTGCTCTACCCGATAAAAATGAAGACACGAGTGAAAACGCCGATACACTAAATCCTATATATTTTAAGATTGCAATAAGAATTTCATGATTAAGCATATCGAATGCTTTGGAGTAATCCAAAAGAATTAAAATCGTGTTTTTGCTCGCATCCCGCGCCCGCACTATATCGTCTGTTATGTCCGACAATGCCGTAGCGCAGCTATAACCCCTCCTAAAACCTGATTGTCGGCCAGGTAAAATATTATTAGTAGTTACGTAAGAATTTATTTGAAGTTCCATAACCCTTTCCAATATTTTAGAGAGGGTAGGCAGAATAGATATTGATCGCAGTATATATCTTTAAAAAAAAAAAATGATACGCCACTGACATTATTTCATGCGGATATTTTTTCTAATTAGCCTGACCAATTATACATAAAAACGGTATATTGCGTCTTTCTCGTCAGACGCACCGTTCTTGATTAAAATCATTAAAGTACAATTGAAACTCAGTATGGTTAGAAGGTAGCAGCACTGCAGTGGAACCACAGACAATCGTACTCGACAGTTTGTCTACAATTTCCCCTTACGTCTCCCTTCGTCTCACCCTGACTCAAGGTTAATCTACAAAATCGCTACCACCGACATCGTTTTACGGAAATATATCGATTTAATCGAATCGCCACAAAGCGACTGACAAGTGAATCCCGCTAAAGCTTGTCGATAAGTAATCTAACATTAAAATTAGTTTTGTTTGGGTTTGTTTATGTTGTTTTTTTTTGGCAAAATTTTTTAAAAATTATTTGCCATTCTTTCACACACGGTAAGTAGAAATATTGATATGATGAATAAATCTCTGACCCAAATTATTTGTTATGATGGAAGAAATTTCATTAATTCAGTTTGACATCGAATGTTGGCGTTGTACTGAAATATCTACGCTTTGCTCCATGAGCCTCTGGTAACTGCCAGTAGCGAAAAATTGCAGTGCCGCAAATATTTTTGTCCGTGGGGACAATGCACCTCTTCGCGGAATATTCCTCATGTGGGGCAATAGCATATCCACCAGCATTTGTGCCTGTGGCTTAGTCAGTCGGTATCTTCGTCTAAATTCCACGTCGTCCACAGTAAAAGGATTAAATGAGTCCCACATTCGCATCCTCTGCAAATTAAAACGTCGTAGACGTAACCTACGTCTCTCGCGGTCCATTAAAATATTTACTGGTAACATTTTGATTAATAAACTATAATAACTCACAAAATAATAAACGATTGAAACTCTCCGAATATTTAAAAACGACCATAAACGCGCGAAAACAAACAAAAATATAACCTATATTATTCTTCTTTTTTGCTGTAAATTATTGGCCTTTAATCATAACCTAGGAAACAACTTCTCCTTGTCGATCCGACTTGAAAGCGATTGTTGGTGGTTCCGCTACTGGGTAGACTTCGCCACAGTTTTTTTTTCTATTTTAATACAGCTAAATTAAGCCTATATTGTAATTTAATGCTTATAATCAAGAACGGTGCAGCAAAACGCAAGAGACCGTTTTTATGTAGAATTGGTCATGCTAATCAGAAAAATATCCGCATGGAAAAAAGGTCACTTGCGTATCATTTTTTTTTTTGTCAAAAATATTTGGGGACACGTGTGTAGGGACGCCACTGGTGAAGCAATAGAACAACTTTTCTTACTAAAATATGTCGTTTTATATCGTATTAACACATACCAAAATTGAAAATAACATCTAAACTACTTTCGGAGATATTACAAAATAACATTTAAAAATTAAATAATTAAACACCCTGTAGCATAAAATTTAAGTCCTTGTGGACAAATGCTTATATGAACTTTTCTTTATAAAATGACTTGAGGAATCACACCCTAAAATATTAGCACGTCATTAAAGAACACCTCTATATTATTATTATATTCGTCACGTTTTTTTGGGCCACCCGTATACTCTAGCATAATTTTAAAATATGCCCCTCAATGGTCTCTATAACTTTTGTGTTTTTTCGAATAATTATCTTATTCTTAAGATAAAGGCGAAAATGAAGTTTAAACTATCGTTGACTCACCCTGCACAACTGGTACTGCACTGTTTTTTTAAGTCAGTAATAATAACTTAGTTTTATTAGGTAATGCCCATTGCTGAAATATCTAAAAAAAGAACTAGAAATAAACGCCGCAGGTTTTGCAAAAACCGTTACAAAATTAAGGAAATTGCTTATCATCTTGTTTGTTCTAAAAGTACGTGAGCTACCCCCAGGCTACCTCCTCCTGTATCCGCCAATGCTGCTATCCAGTATCTCTATTCTGGAAATACCAATGTCTATATAATTTATCGAAAGAGAAATTGATTTGTTCTGAAAGCCCTCCGGTCGTGGTCACTCCAACCGAATTAGATGTAATCCAATTAAAAGTTTGAAAGGCCAGGCGAATAGCAGATCGCCATGTCGAGTATTTCCACATTGGAGAAAAAAGGTAAGTTGCAGTTGCATTTAACCCATTTAATATTGTTGAACTTATATCGGAGATTTTGTGACAAAACAAGGATTTGATGTAGTTATTCGAGTTAACTAATTTATTAAGCATTATTTTATGACTTTAAAAAGAACTTTTCACATCTGTTGTGATGTAATTATGAATAATTTAAACCACTGGCTATAGGAAAAGTTGGAATATCCATTTAAAAATGATTATTTGCTTGGAGAATGATAATTTTTAAAATTACTATAGTATAAATAAAAACTTTTTCTTCACGACCATTACTGAATGCAATAACTCCAAAATCATTTTTGATAATAGAATGTAAAAATTCTCGCTCTTGAGTTGGAATATTTATTTTGAAATACTTGATTCTTATGCGTTTTGCGTGTATTTTCATACCACAACAAGATACGGAATGAATATTCTGTAATTGATCTAAACGACATAGGTTGTCATGAATTTCTAAACTGTCAATGTCAGCAGACAAATTTTATAGCAAGTCAAAATATGAGTGAAAAATCGGATGAATCAGATATGGAATTGGATAATACTCCACCTGAAATTACAAATATTGCGAATAGTATTTTTGGTCGTGGAGAAAATATAGTCTGCTACTCAGAATAAAAATTCGATACTCGTGGTTCCTCAAGCTCGCTACTCTCGCGTTTGGAATCTTCCACTCGGATCAAATTTTCATTTCAACCTCGTTACAGAAGTAGTACGTATACTTCTTGTCATTCGCCCAACTAACTAAATATAATGGATGAATTCTGAATTTAATTATATAAATACTAGTTATACATGCATCTGTTTTTCACAACGTCGGCAGTGGTGAGTTACTGGCATTCGACCGTGGCGATACGAGTTTGATCCTCGTAGAGGTCATACGCTTGGTAAAAAAAAAAGCCCGGAACTTTAGTGGATAAAAGAATGCAATAGTCTATTAGTGATTTATAATATCAGGACCGAGAGGAGCGTCATGGACCTCTGGGAGCGTATAAAGAATAACTAATGCATACACGTGGTTTAGATCCCACGATAAACTATAGGTCCAGTTTGGCTGACATTATCCAGACGATAAAGGATACAATGGGCCTAATAGGCCTAAGTATACTGGCTTTCTTCCGCTAGCCCCAGCAACAACACTGACTTTCACCGACGAAAACAGGTATACAGGTGACATTAGTACCTGGTTTGCACTGCCCAACCTGCAGGTATTTTGCATATAGTATTTCGACTCACCAAAAGATGACAGTCAATATTCAACATTCAATATATTACTTGAATCTGATTTGCACCTTGTCCAGTTGACTAAATTTTATTCTGCTTGACCTGTGGATGGTCTATGACTGAAACGCGTGGACAAATTTGAAATTTTAACTAAATAAAGAAGGTGCCTACTTTGTCGGTTTCTAATAACTGTATTAGGTTAAATAGATCAGCACAGCCAGATGTTTATTTTATCAAAATTCCTAAAATCAAAAGTTGTTTTGATTTTTAGTTGGGTGGAGTTGTTAATCTCCTGAAATGTATTTGCAATTTCAGGCCGTAGCTCTTCCAATTTTTCGCAAGGGGTTTTAAACAGAAAAAAATGTAATGTGTGTTAATAAAAATATTGTCGCACGATGGTATGAGTTAGCAGTACCGTAGTGGTAACCTAACTGATATACAGGGTGGCTCACCAAAAACTTTCCACCCAGGTTTATTTTCTTGTTAATAAATAAATCAAAATTCGCTCGAATACGGAAACCTTAGTTCTCAGGGGGACATATTTTTTTGCTATTTTCATCCCCCCTGCTGAAACTCCCACGACGGGGTGGCTTCCACCCTTAAAATCTTAAATGGAAAGGGGGGTCGAGTGACACCTTATTTTAAAGGAAATTGAATTGCTTTTCAAACGCGATCTTGCTCGTTTAAATCGAGTGAATAGTTACTGAGAAATAGGGCTAAAAAGAAAAAAAAAATTAAAAGTAATAAAATTTATTACCGCTTGTATCAATCAAGTAAATGTTGAAAATGTCCACCTCCAACCTCCATGCAATTGTAAAGGCACTGTTCAAACTGTTCGCGAACATTATGAAGCATTGCGGGAGTTATTTGTCGGCACTCGTACACTATTCGTTGTCGCAAGTCTTCCAAAGAATTCGGTTTGGTTACATAAATTTTAGACTTTAAATGTCCCCACAAAAAAAGTCCAGTGGAGTCAAATCAGGCGATCTTGCAGGCCATTCAATAGGAACTCTTCTTCCAATTCATTTTCCAGGAAAATTTTCATCCAGAAACTGTCGAACATAGAACGCATAATGAGGGGGTGCTCCGTCTTGCTGAAAGTAAATATTTTCGGGCCGATAACGGTCATTTTCTTCTATGGCATTCGTTAAAGCAGGGATAATAGTGGTTTCTAACAGATTCAGGTAAATTTCACCTGCTAAATTTCCAGGTATAAAATACGGCTCAATAATACGGTCCCCAAAAATTCCAGCCCACACATTTAATTTTTCGGGATGTTGAGTATGCACTTCTCTAAAAATTCTAGGGTTGGAATCCGACCAATATCTGCAATTTTGTCGATTGACAGTACGGTGAAGAAAAAAAGTGCATTCATCGGAGAAACAAATGTTGAAAATAAATTATGGATTGCGAATGATCATTTCACTAATTAATTCGCAAAATTGCAAACGGCGATCGTCATTATCTTCATTAAGTTCATGAACCAGTTTTATTTTATAGGGATAAAACTTATACGTTTTTAAAGTACACTGAACCATACATCTGACACTTTCCTCGTGCTAAGTGTGGGATCGATGGCAATATGACCCAATACTGCAACTTCTACAGCTTCATTTCTTACAGGATTTTCAACAATCCTTTTTTTGTTCATCACTGATCCTGTTTCACGGAATTTTGCCACCAATTGTAGCACGTAAGTATGAGACAAGTGTGCATTTAGATGCAATGTATTATAAGACAGGGCGGCAGCTCGAGCACAATCGTTACTTCTAAAGAAAAGTGAAATAATTTCAACCTTTTCTTGAAGAGTATCTTCTTCGACTGCCTATCCACTATTGTTGGATGTTGGCGACCATATTTCCATACATTTCTCTGTCGGTTGCTGTGTGGACCAACTCTCCTATCGTTCTTAACCCCGTCCAATCTCTTATGTTTCTTAACCATGACATTTGCTTTCTGCCTATCCCTCGCTTTCCCTCTATTTTTCCTTCGACAATGAGTTGCAGCAGTTGATATTTTGAGTTTCGCATTATATGTCCAAAATACGATGTTTTCTTCTTTTTGACGTTAAGCATTAACTCACGGTCTCTGCCGATCCTTCTTAGAATTTCATCGTTGGTTACTCTGTCTGTCCATGGCACCCTTAGCATTCTACGATACATCCACATTTCAAATGCTTCTATTTTGTTGACGGAAGATGACTTCAATGTCCAGGTCTCTGCACCGTACAGCAACACCGACCATACATAGCATTTGGCATAACGTAACCTCAGCTTTAAATTAATGTCACGACTAGTTAGCACGTTTTTGAATTTAAAAAAGTTATTTCGAGCTGTTTCAATTCTGCATTTAATTTCTTTGTCATTATCCCAATCTTCATGCAACCAGCTTCCTAGATATTTATATTGTGCTACACGTTCTAAGGTTTGACCATCTGCTATTAATCTTGCGTTGTTGTATGGGAGTTTCCGTCTGCTTACTATCATGAACTTTGTTTTATTGCTATTTATTTTAAGACCATAATTCGTACCAATACGATTCAGCTCATCGATCATTTGTTGCAGATCTTCCATATTATCTGCAATTAAGATAGAGTCATCTGCATATCTAATGTTGTTTATATATACCCCATTTACCTTAATTCCAACATTTTTATCTTCCATGATTTCCTTAAATATGGTTTCCGAATAAAGATTAAATAGAAGAGGTGATAGTATGCATCCTTGTCTTACGCCTCTACATATGACAATATCTTCAGTTGTAAATTCATTTGTTTTTATATGAGCAGATTGATGCCAGTACAGATTCTGTATACAACGGATGTCTCTGTCGTCTAAGTCTGCTTTTTTTAATATGTCAATTAGTCTATCATGCCTTACTTTGTCAAAGGCCTTTTCAAAGTCCACAAAACATATGAAGACATCCTTCTGAACATCTCTGCAGTTTTGTATGAGCACACGCACACTGAAAAGTGCTTCTCTGGTTCCCATCCCACTTCTAAATCCAAATTGAGTATTTGCAATATTGGTCTCACACTTGCGGTAAATTCGGTTGTGTAGGACCTTAAGGAATATTTTAAGGGCATGACTCATTAGACTAATTAGACGGTGGTCTCCGCATTTCTTTGCTTTGTTCTTCTTGGGAAGTGGAATAAACGTAGATTTAAGCCAGTCTGCCGGATATCGACCTTCATTATAAATTTTGTTAAAAATTACTTCCAGAAGAGAAAGATTGTCTTCATCAATAAGTTTGATAATCTCTGCTGGCAAATCATCAGGGCCAACTGCCTTATTATTTTTGGCTTGTTTTAAGGCATGACGAATTTCATCTCTTGTTATTGCAGGACCCGTACGATTTATTACGTTATCTTCTTCTAAATTTGTTCTTTCATTATCTTGAAAGAGTTCTTTAACATAGTTCTCCCAATGTCTTGCTTTTTCCTCCTTTTCTAGAATAATTTCGTCGTTATTGTTGACAAGTACTGTAGGTGCTTTGGTTTTATATATTCCAGCAGCCTCTTTTAGTTTACTGTGTTCTCCTTTGGTGTCACGTAAAGCTTGCAGATTTTCTATTGTTTGGCATTCCTCCCTTAGCCAGTTGGCTTTGGCTTTTCGAATTTCTGATCTTATAACATTATTTAATCGTCGATATTCTTGCATATTCAGATTTTTGTAGTGTCTTCTTTTTTCCATTAGTTGAAGAATATTATCTGTTATCCATTTTTTCTTAGGAGTTGCTTTTCTATAACCTAACTTATTTTGTGCCACCGTATTTAAGGTTACTTTTACTTCTTCCCATAGTCGGTTGCTGTCCAGTTCCTCCTGTTTTTCTTTAATTACGTTCAGTCTTTGATTAATTTCATTTTGTAGTTCCGTCCTAACCGTATTATTCATAAGATTTTCAGTTGCTAAGACTTTTTGCTTACAAGATTTGCGTCTTACTAGCGATAGTTTAAGTCTAAATGAGGATAGAAGGAGAACATGATCAGACGGTACATCGGCTCCAGGATAAGTGCAGGCTCTCATAACTGACGTGGAAAATCTCTTATTAATGAGAATAAAATCAATCTGGTTTCGAACTACATTGTCAGGTGAATCTTGTGGGGATTTCCAGGTATAGAGTCGTCTAGGTGGTAAGCAGAACCAGGTATTGGTTATTTTAAAGTTTTCTTCCTGGCAAAACTGAACGAGTCGATCACCACGGACGTTTCTCTCGCCCAATCCCCAGGGACCGACTATCTCCTCGACCCGTGTACAACCAACTTTTGCGTTGAAGTCACCCAGAATAATGTTGATGTCATGTGGCTTCGTAAGGTCCAATAGCGCTTTGATTTCAGCATAAAAGCTCTCTACCTCTTCGTCACGTTTATCCAAGGTTGGGGCATAGACTTGTATCATGTTAATATTTAGTGGTTTTGCTTGTATTTTGATCATCATTGTTCTGTCTGAATATGGAATAAACTCTGTGACACTCCCTGCTATATTTCGATCAACGACTATTCCCACTCCATTTCTATGGTTTCTATCATCGTTACCTGAATAGTAAAGGGTTTTGTCTTGGGTATTGCATTTCCCCGATCCAGGCCATCGGGTTTCACTTATTCCCAAAGCTGATATTTTGAGTCTATCCATTTCTTGTACAATATTCGCTAGTTTGCCAGATTCGTACATACTTTGAACGTTCCATGTTCCTATGTTAATTTTGACTCCGGGGATTCTTAGCACCCTCGTTTTGCCGGAGACTGAGGGCCATGTTTTTATTCTTTCGTCCATATGGTTTTCTTGGGAAAATACTTCAGTGGTTTCCCATTGCCTTCTGAAGGGTTTAAAGTTTTCCATCTAGTTCTCGACCGCCCCTAACATGGAGTCAGACGTCGTTTGAAGCCGCTTCAGCCTGAAGAACAGACGCTTCGTTGTCAGTTTTGGTCCGCGCCGGATATTTTATTTCTCCGGTACCCTCCATATCTAGAGAGCCTGCCCCTATCCGCCACCTGGGGACGCGCCTGATGGAGGACTGACAAAACCCCACACGGGGTTGAAGAGTATACGCCATTTTAATCAATTATTGAGCACACTGATATGTAAGGCAAAATTAATTTTTATTCTTACTATGAATTTGATCGATGTCAAAAACAAACTAAGTTTTTTCGATTGAACAAGTCCTTTTGTTAAGGTTGTATCCCTATTTTGCGTATTTTATACCATTTAATTTGCTTACACTTAAGCACAAATTTTTTTACCATTTAATTTCTCGAAAGGTACTCAACCAAATTCAGGGCCGTAGCCAGTGGTTTTAAGCCTATTAAATTCCTTTTGAAATAATCTAATAGCTCGACCTTTCTTTTCAATTAAGATGTTAAGGGTAAAAGTCACCCCATATGCTCCATAATGTTCGCGAACATTTTGAACAGTGCTTTTACAATTGCATGGAGGTTGGAGGTGGATATTTTGAACATTTACTTGATTGATACAAGCGGTAACAAATTTCTTTACTTTTAATTTTTTTTTCTTTTTAGCCCTATTTCTCAGTAACTATTCACTCGATTTAAACGAGGAAGGTCGCGTTTGAAAGGCAATTCAATTCCCTTTAAAATAAGGTGTCACTCCCTCATTTCCATTTAAGATTTTAAGGGTGGAAGCCACCCCGTCGTGGGGGTTCCAGCAGGGGGGATGAAAATAGCAGAAAAATATGTCCCCTGAGAACTAAGGTTCCCGTATTCGAGCGAATTTTGATTTATTTATTAACAAAAAAATAAACCTGGGTGGAAAGTTTTCGGTGCGCCACCCTGTATATTTCGACTAATGAAAAAAGAAAATTAGCGGCTTGCCATCTGTCGTTTGCATTAAAGCACTCAGAGACGCCAAAACAATGGGTTCTCTGGGGCCAAGTCATTAAAAGAACTCGTCGAAAAGCCATAACCCTCAGACTACGAAATTGTTAAAGAAGAGACAGCAAGCAGTTTAAATGCCAAATGCCAAAATTTTAATAAAATAAGTCAATCACTAGTTAGTTTCTCAGATATTCTGGATCATTTCCTGTAAATAAATCATATCGTTTACCATTTCTATTATGTAGCATTTTATGATATTACAACTAAAACATTATTTAAATAAGCCAACCCAAAACAACCATTCACGTCTGAAAACGTCAAATTCTAACAAATTACTATTTGTTCTGTATACGTAAAGGGGCTCGAAAATTGAAGAGGGTTTAACAGATTTACATCACTGTGGATAACTGAGCTAATAACCTTAGAGATAAGTGGTATATCCTTATTAAATTCGACCGCAAAGTACACTGTAATATTGTTAAACAATCTCTTGGAAAACAAAATTTTCTTGGATTATCGGGAACAATATAAGAGGGAGTGTGTGTAGAAAGATCATAGTTCTATGGGCCCCACCCATCGCGTTGAAACATGAACGGGAGGGGGGTATTTCCTCTTGTGTTGGAATTCCCCTAATACTAAGAGCAATTACAACAATTTTATCTTTAAAAATGATAAAAGCGTTTTAAATTAAGTACGAATCAGTACATCCCGAAATAAGGCAGGATTTAGCCTTTTTCGTGGGGTGAGGGGGAAAAATGTAAAGTTTGTACCACCATACCCGTTGTAACGATATTAAATTTAAAATTTCACCAGATGAACCCCGATGAAAAATCGAGTTTAATAAATGAAACCTTGAAATAGGGTAAAGTTTTTTAAAAGATACACGTTGTGTTGATTTACTCTTAATTCATGAAGTAATAAATAAGTAATCGTCAAATAATAAAGTTATAAAACAAGCAGCGCATGTATTGAAAGTACACTGAAGAAATAGGTTCTCCTAGTCCAATATAGTAAACTCTTTTATACGTTAACTGGCAAGAATACAGGACCGAAAAGTTAATCATATATCGCTGAATCACTATTTACACTGTCAGTTAAGATAATTTCTACGAACGCAACCCATATTACCGTCCGAAAAGCAGAGATCTCTTTTTATATTAGCTTCTTATGGGAAAGCAAAAGCACTGCTTTTATACAAGTGGAAGCGAGCGAGAGTGGCGGTATGCGATAAGCTAGAAAGAGATGCAACAAATTCACGTTACGCGAGATATGAGCCTCCGGCAGTCATTCGCCCACGTTATGTTAAATACATTGGTGCCATTTTTAAGTTTTGTCGTGGTTTCCAAAAAATACTACGCGTTCTCAATACAATATGAGACATGAAACATGTCCCTATATTGTTTAATCATTAGGTTAGTAATTAGTAACGTAAAATAAGAAGTACTTTTATGAAGATTTAACATAATGTTTGCTAATCAGTATCTTAAATTGGGGAAATGGACATGTTCACGTAATTTAAGTGCAGTGGCGATGTGAACTGTATATCAAATCGATAATCGATCCTTCTTTCCTTTGGTTTGAAAAAAATATTCTATCACTAGGTCATTGAAATTATAAATAGATACTTCTAATAAAAGGTTTTTCAATGATCTACTTACCCTTGACCACCCATTAAGGGACTTCAAAAATTATTTTTAGTGTCGAACGAATAGTACCCCTCACTTTTCACTGTCGTTATTGAAATAACACATAGATTTTTACACTTTTCGAAAACGTTTCACCGAGGTTCATTTCTAACAATAAAACTGTAAAGTGGCCATAGCACCCGCACTATAATAAAAATGTTCACGACTAAATAAAAATTCCAATTAGGACTTAAGTTTGGAAACGTTTATCCTGTCATAGATATTTTTAACGAATTTTAAAATGTCTTTACGCAAAGTTTTGATTGCAATAGCATGCATGATTCACGAATCTGTTTCCGTAGATGCCTATATTGAACGTAATTAAATAACTGATCGACTGAACGCGAAGTGTGCCTCAGTCGATCTCTTAATTTGTCACTATCCCGTCTCTTTTTTACTTCCGAGAGGGCGTATGTCTGTTTCGCTCTTAGTTTCCAATTCATTTATATGATATGCTAATTACGTATAAACCCATAAGGTCAACCATGAGGTACAGTAAACAGCTCAACTGAGGGTTCGGCCGAATAGACTGCTTTAATCAGTTCGATCTGTATATTTAAATATTTAGAAGGATAATGATTTTTATTTGTTTTGCAAAATTAATTAATTAGGTCATGATCATTGGCTAAACGACCTTATAGACAAGCTGCGCCTGCTATAGATTATAGTGTAATAGAATATATAGAATAATAGCTTATTTCTTCTATTAATCTGAAGGATAAAGATTTTTATTTGTTTTGCAAAATTAATTATTTATTTTTTTATTGACGGGCAAACCCATTTACAGTTTTTACATAGCAAACTAACTTTAGTTTTTTTTTACTTAATAATATAACAGATTGAAACTAACTCTATCTATATTAAATTATAAACAATAATTACAGCAAAAGTAGAGAAACATTTCGCTTAAAAGAGGCGAGGGAAGTATTAAAAAAATCATAGCCAATTCTATTACCGTTGTTAACAATTCTCGATATAGGAGAAGATTTACCATAGTTGCATCTGTGATGGTCAAGAGCAAAAAGAAAATGATTTCTGGTGTCCCTAGGTGGAACTTGAAAATTGATCCGATGTAAAAGGTCAGGGCATTCGATTATTCCATTGACTAATTTAAATAAAAAATATATATCACATTTGATCCGACGATCAGAAAGTGAGTCCAAGCTCAGTCTTCGCTTTAGAACATCACAGGAGTCAACAGGTAATTTAAATTTATATGAAATGTATCTAAGAAATTTGTTTTGAACTTTTTTAATGTTTTGGATATGTATTAAATAGGATGGTGACCACACACAAGAAAGGTATTCCAAACATGACCTGGCAAGAGCCTTGTAAACCGTATTCAAACTAATAATATTCTGGAAATCTCTAGTATTTCTACACATAAAACCTAATAACTTTAAAGATTTATTGACAATGTATTCATAGTGAATATGAAAATCCAGTTTAACATCTAGGTGAATACTTAAGTCACACACAGTGGTAACTCTTTCCAAAATACAATCATTTATTTTATAGTCATAGTTAAGTGGATGCACCATGCGATGAAAAGTCATTATTTTACATTTTTTAATGTTTAAGTCCATTTTATTTCTAACACACCAGTCATACACTCTGTTTAGGTCATCTTGGATTCTTAAAGCATCATACACTGACTTAACTATGGCAAACAATTTGAGATCATCAGCAAAAAACAGAGACTGTGAAAACAATATTTCCAACTTTAAGTCATTAATAAAGATGATAAATAAGTAGGGACCCAAATGGCTGCCCTGCGGCACACCAGATGTAATTGATATTTCCCCTGAAACAAAACCCTTAACCTTAACAAACTGTTTTCTATTACTTATATAAGATGTTAGCCAATGAAGTAAGGATCCGGAAAAGCCAAAGCACTTTAGATTTTGTT
The DNA here is from genome assembly GCA_935413205.1 of Polydrusus cervinus. NCBI lineage: Eukaryota > Metazoa > Arthropoda > Insecta > Coleoptera > Curculionidae > Polydrusus > Polydrusus cervinus. Next base: position 56,068,438 of record OW284514.1, read on the forward strand.
CCAGAATACGATGATTCACGGTGTCAAATGCCTTGCTAAAATCAGTGTATACGGCGTCAACTTGACATCCACTTTCCAAGGCATCTAAAACCGTTTGAGTAAAAATTACCATATTTGTAGCTGTGGATCTACCCCTACAAAAGCCGTGCTGTTCCTGATTAATATAAAACATTACTGAATTCTTAATATGATTACAAACTATTTTCTCAAAAAGCTTAGGAATTGTATTTAAAATTGAAATTGGTCTGTAGTTTTTAGCATCTGATTGATCTCCAGACTTAACTATAGCAGTAACAAAACTGTATTTCCACTGCTCAGGAAAAACACCACAATTAATTAGGTCATGGTCATTGGCCAAATGACCTTATAGACAAGCTGCGCCTGCTATAGATTATAGTGTAATAGAATAAAAGCTTATTTCTTCTATTAACCTGAAGGATAAAGATTTTTATTTGTTTTGCAAAATTAATTAATTAGGTCATGGTCATTGGCCAAATGATCTTATAGACAAGCTGCGCCTGCTATAGATTATAGTGTATTAGAATATATAGAATAATAGCTTATTTCTTCTATTAACCTGAAGGATAAAGATTTTTATTTGTTTTGCAAAATTAATTAATTAGGTCATGGTCATTGGTCAAATGACCTTATAGACAAGCTGCGCCTGCTATGGATTATAGTATAATAGAATATATAATAATATAATATTTCTTCTATTAACCTTAAATCAATAATACCTACTAACGATTTAAAGAAACTCTTCCCCTTTTTGGCATATTCACTCAACCTCACGAACTTTCCCGTTAGTTTAGATTTATCAATACTGTTTAATACGCTCCATTAAGCCAAAAGGATTAAACAAAGCTCAGCAAAGTTTTCATTAAAATCTCATTTGCTTGTTTCACTAATTCCGTGGCGAAGTAGAGCTATGGTTGAAAGTAAATAATACTCGTAAGTTGGTTGGGGAGTTTTGTTAGCGGGAAACTTACTCCAATATTATTGTAATACGGATAATAATTTAAGAGACAATTTGTATTCAAAATGGATTTATTCGTAATTAAGTTATCTTCATTTCATAATGGCTAAAATAATATCTTGTTATGGGTAACATCTTAAAAAATTGATATGACTTTAATGTAAAATGGGCTACTGATGAGCCATGATATGGCCAAAAGCGTCTAGGGATGGATCTGACGAAATGAAAGGAAAACATTTATTTTATTTGATGTTATTTTCTCGAACATTAAACCGGTACCTACGGGTCTCATGGCTCAAAACTGCTACGTAACGATGCTTTTTACACACGAAATAAAGAATACAATATTTATTAAGCCAAATAACATTTCCGTTTAGGCATAGGACATTTTTCTTACCTATAAAGATTTTATTATTACTATTGTCTTACCTATTAGGATTTTAATCAGTAGGACAACATATCTATGATTTTTTGGGCCAAGTGTGTGAGTTCTAGATCCAAGAGTGGTTGTTTTTGACCCAAGAAAATTTGTTCTTGGGCCACGAGTATTTGTTCTTGATCCAGAAGTGTTTGTTTTTTACACAAAAACGAATTTACCTTAGTTTAATCATAGGGTGATCCAAATAATGTGCAATCCGTCGTAATTTCGTTATTATTAACGATACACAATCAGTTCAGTTAGCAAACCAGAGGACTGTTTACTCTGATTAGCAGAATACAAAAGAAAAAATATTCAGAATCGCATATTTCAGTTATAAGGAAATATCTGTGAAATTTTTTTATATCCTTCAGATTCTAGACTTATTCAATTAAAATTTAATTTTTAATTTTCATGATTGTTTTATCCGATCATCAAAATTTATTTTATTATTTAAATTGAGTTTTTTATCACATACATCCCCAGTTGTCTTCAGGTGAATACTGCTTTAGTATTTACGACTGGCAGTTGAAACGTTGTGATTCAAAGCAAATAAAGACAATGCAAGTCTAAAACTCTTTTATCACTAACTAAATTGTATAATTTATATGTATATGGTACAATATGTTATTAATTTGTTCAATATAACAATATACAGGGTGTCCCACCGGGAACCGAATCGAACTATACATAGGAAAATTTTGAAAATTTGACAGTATGCTGATGCTGAGGGGGGCGACCGGGCTAACATATTTTCATAATGGTGTCACTTCCGGTTATACCGGAAGTAAGTGTCAACTTGCTTATTTTAAATGGGACACCCTATATATTATTACATTTTTCCATTCTACGCAAGATTCTAGGCAGATTTTGTATACCATGTCCTATACCTATGTCTAAACGTTTTTGACATAATATTTGAATTTTTATGTCAAAAATGACGTTTGCAAGCCTTATAATAATTATCAATTTTTTCTATAAAGAAGCCTTATTTATTTAATTTAAGTGGGATTCCTTGTCAGGATTATCCAAGTCGACAATTAATAGAATATTATGCAAGCATAAATGGCGTCTATACAAATTTACCAAAGTCCATCATTCCATTATTAGCATTTGATTGTTTTTTAACGCCGTCATAGCCAACTAAGAGTAACTGAACTTAAAATCTGCATCAAAATCGCCTTATAAAAATACTAAATTGCCAATATTTCGAAAACTAAAAAGTTTTGGGATATGCAACCTTACACAAATTTACCCTTAATGCTAAATATGAAATAATTATAAAATTTGGGTGTTTCCATTTGAAAATCTAGACTTTTTGCAGTTTTTTCATTTTCATTTTTAATCTTATTTTTTAAACACCCTGTATTAATAGTTATCAAAATATTATAAAAAATCTATTAAAGCAGGTCCTTTATAACAAGGAATCCCACTTAAATTAAATAAATAAGGCTTCTTTATAGAAAAAATTGATAATTATTCTAAGGCTTGCAAACGTCATTTATGACATAAAAATTCAAATATGTCAAAAACGTTTAGACATAGGTATAGGACATGGTATACAAAATCTGCCTAGAATCTTGCGTAAAATGCAAAAATATAATAATATATAGGGTGTCCCATTTAAAATAAGCAAGTTGACACTTACTTCCGGTATAACCGGAAGTGCCACCATTATGAAAATATTTTAGCCCGGTCGCCCCTATCAGCATCAGTATACTGTCAAATTTTCAAAATTTTCCTATTTATAGTTTTCTATATATAGATCGATTCGGTTCCCGGTGGGACACCCTGTTACATGCATGTATAATAGTTTTATTAATAATGCAACCTGCTGAATGCGCAGAGAAAATTAATTTCATGTAGCATTATTATTGAATTGGTTTTACTATAATTTCTAACATTTGGCCGAACTTTGGATCCGATGGTCGTGAGTTCCAGCCTGTCAGCCTGCAAACTTTTTAAAGTATGTTTAACATAAAGTTCGTAAGTTTAGACGTAGACAAGATATACTGTTTAACTAGAGTGAGTCCATATGATACTCAGAAGGTTACTTTACAAATGACTTCCTCGTAAGATATGAACATCATATCCACTCTTGTTGTACAAACTGCTATAAGTAAAGATTTGAAGATGAATTATTATAAAGGACAAAATTCTATTAAAAAAATTTAAATATTAAAAGATACGAGTTTAATCAATATTATCTTGCACATCTTTAACTCATAGCATCATTGGGTTTTACTTGATCAATATCAAATTAGTATTACTATCAATGCTAACAAAATAATGATATTATTACTGTAACTCATTTAGTAACGCATGATATTAATATCAGTATTAGTGCGGGTAAGTGTGCCCATCCCTAAATTTATATTTTTTATAGACTCTATAACACTATAAATAAAGGTCTCGGTACAGAACATTAATCACCTGTTGTCTGTATAGATTAAAATCCTTGTTTTTTATTTGTAGTGGCAAACGACAATAAATAGGTTTCAATAAATAAGTATACATATACTGGATTTTTCATTAATTATTACTTTACCTTTTGATTTCAAACAGCAATAAAAGCTTTTTGAAGAAAATAATCTATATTTAAATATATATTTGTAGTTCTTAGCTAATTTTTTTACTAGGTACCTTAAATTGATTAAAGCTCAAAAATTATTACATTTACGAATTGAAAAAGATAAAATATCCTTTTGAAGTACATATTGATTTATTTTATAAAATTGCTCTCTCCTAATAAATAATGCTTTTTATTTTATTTTAGCCCAATTTTCAGGTACAACGGCAAAAAAATAAAATAAAACTGTTTTAAATAAAAACTAATACATAACAATTTTGAAGATTAACACTGATATTGCAAACAACTTTAAGTTAAAACTTATAACTCTACAACTGCCTAGGAACGTGGTCTTTCACGATGTGAACGCGGTATTTTTTAATAACGAATTGTGGTGCTCCACGAAAAAAATGTTGTTTGTTTTCAAATCTCTTTATTCATTTATGTAGGTATACTTTATTTAATATTTTACATACTTAGGCTATTTATTACATAATAAATAGATAGTGTTTCTTTGAATACTAGTATCCAGGTCGCTCACAAGGCAGTGGTTGGTGTTAGCCATGGTACGCAAAAATAGTTCTTAAGTGCTATATTCAGTTAAGGCAGTTCCGTAATCTTTAATGCTATTTGGGAGTTTATTTTACTCCTAAGTTATAACTCATTATAATGACTTTTTGATATTTATTTCTTGCCCATTTCGTTTTGCGTTGGAATTTACTGAAAAAGCGAACGAAAAAACCAGCTTGATCTGGTCAGGTACAATGTAGCGAGAAAGGTGATGCTGAAGGCTTAAAAGTATTTAGGGCGGAGATTAAAAGCATGCGTTTTCTATTGTCACTTAGTTAGACATGGATTCTGAAGATTTTTGATAATTTTAAGTTTAATTTTAAAAATTTCCATTGCTGTACTTCATATTTTGAAACCTTTTTTTGAAGAGTGGTGGCTTATTGGAGCGTGGTATTTTTATGAAAAACCGTCGTTGTAGCGCTCCACAAAGTACCTCGCGCCGCAGCTGAAAGAATGGGGCCAGCGACAAGAACTGGTGGTGATGATATTACATTTACAAATTTTTTCTTGAAATTTAAAGAAATGTAGAATTTAGACTTTTATGTAGGAGTCATTTCCGATACCGCACTGTTTGTGTAAAGATGACTGTCTAATGTTTTAGTAGCGCTCTAGCATCACTAAAGAGGGTCCTTCGTTTGTTGAAGTGCACTCTACCAGGTAAAATAAATTATTAACTAATTACCTGTATACATTAAAATATTTTAGTTCTTAAAAGAAAACCTATACTTTTCCATAAATACATTTACTGACATTCGTGACATTCGTGTTTTGTTAATTCCTTTTTAATAAAAGGTTTGAAATGTCAATAGGGCTTATCGTGAACTAAAATCAATTAGAAATTTATAAATATACCATTTAAATATTTTTAATGAGGAAATAATTGCTGAAAAAATCTCGTAAACCATGGTTTATTTTCTTGCTGGCTTACAGTAAATAAGTATTTATTTATTGGAGTATATGGAGTATTTGGTTGGCTGGGTTTAATAAAAAAAAACAATGACCTCATTGTTTTAAAAGTATTCGAAAATTACCATGCCGAGGCACGGTCTGCACAGGTGTTTTTACTATGATTGACGTCTAATTTTTCAGCTATTTTGTGACTAATTATAACTTTACAAAGTTGATGAGTTGTTTTTGTGAACTTTAAAGATGTCTACTTGAAGGTTGGAGCCAATGATGTTTCTTAAATGATCGAGAAATTTCGGATTTGCATTGTTTTAATTCGTCTAAAATCACCAATTTTCAACTCGTCTTCACGTGAATACTAAATACAATAAAGTAGTAGAGTTTAGTGTCCGTATAAGTAAATAGAAAAGAAGGTTTTTTAGCGGTAGGCGGACAAAGTAGTGCATCTATCTTTTGCATTGAGTACACAGGGACGCCAAAGGTAATGGGTTCCATGGGGCACAGGTAGACAATAACAGGCTGTTTCATTCTTATTAGAACTCATCAGAAAGCCATAACCTGTAAGCGACCCCGAATACAGCGAGACTTTGTTTTCAAGATATTTTTAAGAAATAAAAATGCGATGAAACCCCAGTAACGCCATCTATAGGAATCAACTCAATGCAAAAGATAGTCGTCGACGAAAGCAACAATAAACCAAATACGTTAGGCCAACACACCAGTATAGGCAACATTTATCGCATCCCCACAATTTTTCTACGGATTTGTAGATTCAAATAAGTTTGCGCTGCAGTATACCGACTGGGCGCTGCCAACCCGTAATACAATGCCGTATTTTTAAAATAAAGTAGTAGAGTTTAGTGTACTATTGGTGTGTTGGCCTAACGTATTTGGTTTATTGTTGCTTTCGTCGACGACTACCTTTTGCATTGAGTTGATTCCTATAGATGGCGTTATTGGGTTTTCATCGCATTTTTATTTCTTAAAAATATCTTGAAAGCAGAGTCTCGCTGTATTCGGGGTCGCTTACAGGTTATGGCTTTCTGATGAGTTCTAATAAGAACGAAACAGCCTGTCATTGTCTACCTGTGCTCCAGGGAACCCATTGCATTTGGGGTCCCTGTGTACTCAATGCAAAAGATAGATGCACTACTTTGTCCGCCTGCCGCTAAAAAACCTTCTTTTCTTTCTACTAAATACGATAATATATAATATACTAAGTATTCACCTGAAGACGACTGGAGATACATACCAGTTGAAACGTAGTTATTTAAAACAAATAAAAACTCCAAAACTCTACTGCCGTTCAAGATAACTTCAGGTATAAAGTTTACATAAATGCAATAAAAAATACAAATTCGTATTAAAAAAAGATAAACCTGATGATGGCATCTAAAAGACAAAACATCGGAAACGAAATCTAAGAACACTACTTTATATTAGATGAAAATTTGCAAAAAAATGTGAAATTTATTTTACAACATTTTTTAAATAAAGCCCTAAAAAATAAAAACCAAACCGGCGATTTTAGGTTTTGACAAATATCTTCAAAAGTACATACTCAAAACTTTCTTAATTTCTTCATTTATTCATTTACTATTGGTCGGCTATAAATTGCGCAAATTTGCCCAAAACTTTTGCTGTATCTCTTACCGTTTATGAGATCCCAATGGTAAATCTTTTGATGTCCTTATTAATAATTTCATTTCCGCATACGCTTTCCTCAACAAATCATTTTAAATAATAAGTATAATATATTCCTTTCCACAAAAAAAATCGGGATGCCCTAAAGCAACACCGTAACCACGAAATTAAAAAATTAAGCTCCGAAACAATTAGCAATTTGTCAGGAGCACCTTGGGCCGCGCTCGCGAGAAATAAGAAAACGGATTATTCTCCATAAAAAGGCGATTTTTCAAGCATGCTCCGACGCGCCCGTAAGACTTTTAATTAAGTAAAGACATTTAATATTGCCGAGCATAACTCAAATTTATATCAGCTCAAGATTAATGAAAATTGGATTCAGCCTCGTTTTTAAAACTATTATTAAACGCCGACTTGTGCGAAAGTGGAGAGCAGCTTACGGATACTTCGTAGCTCAATTATACTTAATTTAGAGTTTAAGCGTTTAAACAGAGTTGTGCATGGGTTCTTTGAACTGGTGATAATTAAACCATGCCATCGACTGTTTGTTAGTGACTTGATTTGGCTGAATTTATTGGCACAATTAAATGAAACCTTTATATTTAATATTAAATAATATTCTCTAATATTGAGAATAAGAAAAAAATTTTATTTTCTTTTTAGTTCAGTGAAATTAACTTTGAAATTGTTTCGTTGGTTAGTGCCGTCATTCGATAGCACGATATATTGTATTTGGTTACATTTAGTTCATCGGAAGACGATAAATAAATTCAGCAGATCTAATTATAATTAAAGAGAATTGGCACCACTGTCTCCAGTTTTCTTTTCTACTCTCTTACGACCTTCGCGATACCTGAAAATAAAATCCACGGGCTATAAAATCATTGCGGCCTCGTTGACATGACTCGCGACGATTATGTAAGACAGCGACTTTGTTTCTACTCTACTCGTTAGTACTTGAGCCCGCATTTTCTTGCGGCAATCGTCAAAGTACCAATTCATAGGTTTGTTTAGCTGTTTTTGTTTTTAATTTCAAGAAATTAAATAGTCCAAGCTGTTGTTTTATTTTTTACCCATTTCTCGGTCTAATCAGATTTAAAAATCTTTAATTTTGGCTTCCGTCTAAATGATATGATGGCCGTGCGTCCAGACATGATGATTTTTCGGTTACTTATTTTAGCGTATTGTTTCTTGTGTGTTCTTTGATCCTTATTTCGAGTGGACAATATGAGTTCGGCCACATTCGCATGGTCAGTAGATGCAGTTTTTCCTGTCGTTTTGGTTTGTTAGTTTTGCCTTCGTCAGGTGGCTTCTTCATTACAGTATTGAGTTCGGGAGACAATTTTTTAAGTCATCTGATGAAGACGAAATCAACCAGTCAAAAAACAGAAAAACTTTAGGTATCCACTGTATGCTCTGCAAAGGTGGTCAATCTTATATTTGTGAGACGCTAAAAATAGGTACAGCTGACCATGCCTCGACGCATGGGTATCATATAATGTGGACAAAAGCAAATATTCTGCAAAAAAAACACCGAAGAAAAAGGAAGTAAGAAAACTACACCCAAAGGTACTATTATGGTTTGCTTACCCATAATAGTTGGTCCTTTAGCCGTTTAAACCAACCCGCACTTGGAGAATGTCCGAAACTACTAAGAATGTTAGAAGGAGTTCTAGACTGGCAAATAAGATTCCCAGCAATATTAAAACTTGCCCGGATCTTGGCCAAAAAGAATTTTCTGTGGGGCGCCGGATGGAACAAGACAACCACCAGCCTCAAAATGCTGACAGCGGGAAAATTCAAAACTCTGAAAAGTCAAGCAGAAAATCGGGAAAGAGCAGGTTGAACTCAAAGAAAAGTGATTCTACAACAAGAAAACAAAATCAAGCTAGAATAGGTTCAATTTTTTGAACTTTTTCTATAAACTATAAATTAAAAAAAAAGCACAGTGTACATTTTTCCTAAGAATTCAAATTTTGTTTACATATTCATTAAAAAGATGCACAAAGATTTTAAATAATAATAAATTATTACATTAACAAGAACTTTTTCTGAAGCATACATCTAAAGTACAAGTTTCAAAAGAAGCGTTTTTAGCGCACGTGTCTAATTTAAAAAATGATCCACGAAGTGGCCAGTTTTTTAATTGACACGTGCGCTAAAACGCCTTAAGAATTTTCCACTTTATATAATTTTTTTTTTCACCTATATTATGATTTAGAATAATTTACATTTATTCCCCAAAATAATATAATGAGAAATTTTAATATCTCAAGGTTGGTAACAAATTTAAGTGCAGAAACATTTGAAAATCGCTTCTTTATTCAACCCGCCATTTTATTAACATAAAAATTTTTGGTACTTACTTAGTTTACCTATTAAATAATGCACAGTGTAACTCCTCCGGAACGGAGCAGTGGCAGGACCGACTTTACGCAACCTTTTATCAAAAAAGTCGCAGAAGCTATATGAAAAATTAAAAGGATGTAGTACGTTATGCTCATAATACAACTACAAGAATATATGATACCGCGCAAGTGGGCGTGCCTTTCGTGACGTTACCTTGTGAGTAAAAACCGCCATATTGCGATATTTTCCGTTGTTTACGTTAGAGTTTGAATAATGTACCAGTCGTTTATTTCTGATAACTGATTTGTAAAGTTTCTGAAAAATAAGGTGTGAGGTATATGGTTGTAATGTCGATAATAAATGCATGAGTTTTACGCCTGATGTTTAAATTTGTTCCCAAAAGACAAGGAATTTGGAAGCGTGTGTGTAAACGCTACGATAAGTTTAAAATTAAAAACGCTTGTGTTTGCTCCAAATATTTCAGTGACGATGACCATGAACGAAATTTGAAACACGAATTGTTGAAATATACACCTGACAAATATCGGCCTCTAAGAAAAGGCGCGGTACCATCAAAAAATCTTCTTAAAGTTTCTCAACACTCTTAACAGAAATCCACTTCGGGTAGAGGTTAAAGGAAGGCAACAAAAATTACCTGTTGAAAATATTCTGAAAGGGTAAGGTTTTGTTTATTTTTTTTTCTCTGTGCATATTGATTCTTGGAAATTAGCTCCTCGATATTATGTTCCGATAGGGTAAAAATGTTATTTTTTTGATGTAGGATGTATTTTTGTAGCAGCGAATTAAATACAAAATTTCATGGTGCGACCCTTTCTAGAAAAAGAAAAATGAAAAAAACAATAACCTAAATTTTGTATTAAAATTTTTTATATAAAATAAATTCAGAACAATTTTTTTTTTGAAAGAATACTTAGACACGGCTAAAAATATTTTAAGCTCTTTTCAATACAAACAAATATTGGACAGTGTTTCGTTTTCCAATTTCCATATTCGCAATGTATACTTAACTTGTTCGGGTTAAGTGTATAAACTTTTAGAGTAAACGATTAAATATTTATTTCTATTGTCTATCTTGATATAAAGATATTTTTTATTATTATTTTTATTAATATTAACTTTCCCAAAAAATGCCATTATTTATTATTAATTCTACTTGTGCATATGTCTTTACAGTAGATACTCGAAGTCAAAATATTTTACTTTTCAAATCATTTAAAAATAAAATATTTTTATTTTTCTTGTAAAATAAGTAACATGCTGTTTCCATGTAAAATTCTAGGTACTTTACAGAAGGTTTCCTTTATCATAATATCTAAAAGTTCGAGTTAAGCAAGGTTTTGAAAATGTTGATCACCATAATCGATATACTACGCGTTGCCGTATAATTCGGCGCGGCGCGTTTAATTCAAAAATGTCTCACAAGGTGACGTCACGATTCACTCACTGCGCACGCTCTTGGTATCATATCTTATGTACCTAAATTGCTGGACAATTCAAGCGGACCAAGCTAACTGTTAGGTGATCTTTGGAGTAAAGTATTTTACGAACGAATAAAGCTATTAATGCGCGGTTTGCAAAATTTAAAAGAGAATTTAATTCTTAATATGAACATTTTTTCAGATTTTTTTTACTTCTAACCTTTAACTGTCTACAGGGTTCAAAGAGAAGTATGTTTTTTTTACCAAAGTTTCTAAGTACCGGATTTCCACAAAAATAATTTTAATTTATTTTGGAGGATGGCATTTACTTTATCTCCTATTTATAGAGAACAAAATAAATTCTCAAATTTTTGATATCCCTGTTTGTTCATAAAATTTCGATTTTTTTGTCAACCCCTGTAAATTTCAGGTATTTTTGTCATTAGACCTTACAATGTTTTGTAAGAATGGGTTTTGGTAAGTGATTATAACTTCTTAGGAGCACCTCTTTTGCAACGAGTACATTTTAATTTCTTGCGTTTCGTCGTGACCAGTTGCGTACCCATAGTCGGTTTTATTTTTATTTTTTTTATTTTATATGCCTCTATTTCCACACATCGTGTGTTTCGTGCCAGGATAACGTTGCAGAAGATGTATTTTTCTATTCCGGCCACCTCCATGTATGTAAGCCGTGTCGCCGAATGATTGTGGCCTTTCCAACATTATACATATTGGCTACAGCCTCAACTGCCAGGCCTTCATTAAGCAATCTTAAAACATTTGCGCGGTCGCTTCGGGACAATCGTGTCATTTTTAAAAATAATTATGTGACTTAATGACATCTCCTGAATTAACAATGGTGTTACCATGGTACCTACTGCAACGTTATCTCGGCACGAAACACACGATGTGTGGAAATGGAGGCATATAAAATGAAAAAAAAAAAAGATTATGGGTACGCCACTGGTCACGACGAAACGCAAGAAATTAAAATGTACTCGTTGCAAAAGAGGTGGTCCTAAGAAGTTATCTTACTAAAACCCGTTCTTACAAAACATTGTAAGGCCTAATGACAAAAATTTACAGGGGTTGAGAAAAAAATCGAAATTTCATGAACAAAGAGGGATATCAAAAATTTGAGAATTTATTTTGTTCTTTATAAATAGGAGATAAAGAAAATACCATCCAAAATAATTTAAAATTATTTTTGTGGAAATCCGGTACTTAGAAACTTTGGTAAAAAAACATACTTCTCTTTGAACACTGTAGACAGTTAAAGGTTAGAAGTAAAAAAAAATCTGAAAAAATGTGCATATTAAGAATTAAATTCTGTTTTAAATTTTGCAAACCGCGCATCGATAGCTTTATTCGTTCGTAAAATATTTTACTCCAAAGTTCACCTAACAATTACCTCGGTCCGCTTGAATTGTCCAGCAGTTTAGTTGTATCATGCGCTATGGTCATAATATCATGAATATTTCCACTGCCGGCAGTGTTGCCAGTTTTTTAGCGATTTTCTTTGATTTAACCATAAAAATTCTTCATTATTTTTCAAAGATACATTAGTAAGCCCCGCGATCAAAAGTGACTTCTAAAAGAAGGTACCCTATTAACCTCCAAACATAACTATTACAACCAAATCTATAAAAAAGAATACGAATGTGAATTTAAATATTTGTATGATTGAACTAAGAGATGATATCCAAGAACTTTAACATTTTTAAAAGATTATGGGAAATTGAAAAACTTTATATTTTAGTAGTTTTCGTAAAATCTTCTTCTTTCCTTCATTAGCTTTTTTGTTGCTAAAAATCTGCATTTTAAAGAAAATTTTTTAAATGTGGCATTACTGACTGCCGCGCAGAAGATAAAAAGGTGACGGTGGCTATGAAACGTCAAAAATTTGATACCAACTTCAAGTAAAGAAAAGATAGCGTACCGACAGACTTTCATTTAGACAGTTTTCGTTGTCTTTTAAAAGCGATTCGGATAGACGCTATTTGACAACTTTGACATTTGAGCTATCATTTATCGTTATCGTTACGGATAAGTGGCGGGAGCTAACGGACGGAAGACAAAGCCATAGCGAAAACGGAACGCATGCGTAATGACCATTTTTTTGACAGATGCAATAAACATAACCTTTTTTTTGTTGAGGTCTGTTTTCAAAGTTTTTGGTTAGTATTTTTTGTGTTTTTGTTTTCGTCATGGATTCAACAGTAAATTCCCTCAAAAGATCGAGAAATCGTTTCACAGATGAGGACGATATGATTTTATTAAAGGAAATATTAGCCAACCACCCATATGGCGATGCATGTAAATAGGCTTCGGGAGTAGCCAATTTTGTAAAATCCCCACTCTACAGCTATCCGTACTCAACTCATGCGAACATTGAATAGTTGGTGTTCTGGAGCCATGTCACCACGATTTGGATATAGACACATCATTAGTTCGCGCATTCCATATGCTTTATCCCCATACAATATAAAATGTTCGTCTGGAAATCTTGTCGTCTCTTCTAATTGGTCATAGAGCTGGGACTCTCTTAGTATTCCAGCATCATGCTTCCTACCCTCATATCAACCTTTTAAACTAACTACAAGACCATCAGGACATGTAACAGCCTGATACTTTACACAATGGTGACGCTTATGTCCAGAGTAATATGCTTCTTGATTCACAGATGGTCTGTAAATTCTTCGAGTGGTACCATCTATGAATCCCCAACAGTTGGGTATAGGGGCTCCTTTTTCACGAACTGCATTTGCATACATCCTTAGCCGTTCTTGGTTTAACCACTGAAGGTTCCTTAAATCGGAAAGTAAGTGTCCAAAATTGTCATATATATGGTTGTTCATGAAGTCAATGATTTTTGAGAGAGCTGGAGCTGACCTTTCAAAAAAGACCTACAAATCAACTAGCCTACTAGGGTAGCTTAATCTTCTTAACAAAATGCAAAGCCCTTCCACACCAGAAACATTATGGTTGCTTTCTAAGTGCTTCAGCCAGTCTTAATAAGTGATTTTTTTTAAATCGGAAATAAAGTTTGCATTCAGCATTATTATAGTTTTTTAAATTTAAATTTTCATACAACTGTGCTCGATACTAAATGTCCTGGTGATCAAGCACCTCCAAGAGAAGGGCATCATTCAAATCCGAATCACTGGATGAGTCCAATAAAAGCAACCTTTCGTCTATCATGATGTTTTAGAATTTTGGGTACTAGGAAATTAAAACCAGCAGATAGCACAAAACGTAAGTGAAAATATGAACACAAACCATTAAAGATAGGTTATGTTTACTGTCGAATTCGACTTAACGTTAACGTTAAGCGAATTGAACGAAAACTATTTTTACGATCTGTCAAATAGCGGCTTCGTATTCGTATTCGTTATGGTTAACCATTTGAATTTGCCAATACAACGAAAACTCTCTATTACGATGCGCAAATGCGTTTTGTATAGAACTTAGTATGAACGTGAAATAGAAAAATATATATTTTGCTCTTTATGCTGTCTGGAATACTTACTTCACCCTGATTTAAAAACGCAACAACAAAATACCCCATTAAAACAAAAGTCCCCAAGTCGTAGGAAACTTCCTTTTTAACGACTATTAATGCGAGGTTAATTTATGCGCATAAACTAGAAACACAGGTCTTGTAAAATATGTGAAGAGTTTGAATATTTTATAAAGGCAATGTGATACTAATGGGGTGGAAACACGGAAAATCCATGTTTCGGGCGGTTGTTTTCACCATATTTTAAATGATTTTCGCCGCTGTAATTTTCCTAGAACTAATGGGTAGAACAAATAGGAGCAGTCCTTATCTACATGCTCGTTTGAAGCACATTTACACTTCAATGACTTTGTTGACCCTCTTAAAATATCTTTAAAGGTTGTTCCATGGTAACCGTATGCTTTTTGAACATTTATTTGGTAATAATATGTACATATTATATACATTTTTAAGCGTATAATTACAATAGAATGAACCCAGCAAAAAATTTAACGGCATGTTTAAGCGACTACGAAAATGTAAAGAGAAGTAAATTTATAATTTTTGATCTTTCATACACAAATTTTTCGAATAACTTTTTTTTTACAATAAAATAAATTTTATATTAAAATTCATGTTATAACTAATATATTTTTACAAAAAGGGCTCAGAGGCAGGGAGGCTATCAACAGCACCGAGGAAAAAATATTTGAGAATTTTCAAAACCACGCTTTTTTCTAGAATTTCCAAGCTATTCCAACAGTTATTTGTTCTGGTTGTCTGTATGTATCGGGTGAAATTTTTACTAAATAATAACTATGACAGTACAGTACCTAGCTACACACCCAAGTACGTCACTACGTCAGTTCAGTATATTTTCTGACTCAGCAGCACGCAGCACACCGCCTCAAAATCCAATCGTCTACAACTCACCATGCGAGAAGCTCGTGATGTTTCAGTTGATATTAAAAGCAGTTTTATTATGTTTCGGATTAAATAATGGTATACTAAAAGTTCTTTTTTTTTAATTATAAACATGGTATACATTTTTTGTTAATCTCTGTAAGTTTGGCAAAGTCTTCTTTACTATCCGATGCGTCTTCGTCTAAATTAAAAATTCTCGTTGCAACGTAATAAGTTAATTAAATATTTTTGACACTCCTACAGTGCATTTCTGAATAAGATTTTACCCAAGTGTTATGTACTTACTCTTTACCAATATCTGGTTACATAGTACTTATAAGTTTGAACATGTTTTGTATTTTATGCACTGTATTGTTACTAATATTTTTATGATCATTTTGCATGGTACCATCTTATTTCTCTGAAATAAGTATTACAGACTATATTCTGCCCTTTTATTTTAGGTTTATGTAGGTGGATATCCTTTGTAAACCTTAACTAACTTTATGATCCTTCTAATTCTACGTTTACTCTGTGACAGCCTGAGAATGCTACTCTTTTATTTTATTTTTTTTTCCTCGTGTTTATTGTCGCTAGCTTACTCTGATGGGCACCACTTCCATTCCATTCACTTCCAATATTTTTTTCTGTGTTATCTCCCTTTTTATACTTTTAACGATCTGTCGCCAAATTCAGCTGTCTTTTTGGAAATGTGGTAGCATTTCTAGCTTTTTTAGACATAAACCCGAAAAGTTTTAATGAAGAAAATGTTAAATAAAACTACAAACATCTATATTTTTTTCAACATATACTCCTAAATTATATAGCTGTCCATATGGATGTAAGTTTTAACAATTTTTATTCACTTAATGTAACCTAAAAGAATGTTTCTTTTTCAGGCTTGCGTCTTTATTCTAATGTGGTCATCCCATTAATTTACTTATTAAAATATTTCAAATTTTATTAACATTTATCTTCCTCACCTTATATTCACTTCGTTTCCATAGTTTTTGATATATCGAGCCCACAGCACTTTTTTTAATAAATTATTAAATTTCTACCCGTATTACTCTCAATTTCTCTTAACAATTCTCTTTCTGACACCTGGTTGTTAAACCTTTTATTCTACACTTAAATTCTTATAGCACCCAAAGCTACAAACCTACATATGTTTCCCTTTTCACAGTGTCACGTGTATTTTGGTGATGATTTTCTCACTGTTCTACTCACTGAACCTTTATTTCATCTAATATAAAAAATCCTAAAGCTCCGTTAAGATGATATCTACCATTTTCTTCTTAATTTCATTTGTTCTCCTAAAGATGAATGCATTCGAAACAAGTAGAGAATTTCGATTTTAAAACAACTGTTTCATTAATATAACAGTGGAGGACGACTTTGAGTTTTATTTATTTTTTTCTACTTCCTTTAATTAAATTAATAAAATGCACGGTTATACAATTCCGGCTAACTAGGTTTGTTAAAGTAAAGGACCCCGCACAAAGCTTATGGGAAATGGCTTTCGGCTAATTTTTCTGAATTTTTAGTATTTTCTAGATCTTGACGTCCTGATTAAAAGTGTCCATGGCCGTAATCCAATTCTATGACTAGTTTTTGAGTTATGGCCTTTTAAAGTTGGCAACTTCATACTTTGAGATTTTATGCATTGTCTGGAGTTTTCACTTGTTTCTTAAAAACTATCAACTTTTTTTATTTTTTTATTGGTGAACAAGTAGGACTTAAGTTTTATTTCACTTATATAGAATTAAAATGGGTTTCAGAATGTTGATAGGAGGATTAATTAACTAACAATATTAAAAATATGAAAATCCCAAAAAAATTACTCAGTTTTTGAATTTTGAAAACAAATGGCTAGATTTTGTTCAATATTTTAATATCTTGTAGTATCAAGCTATGGATGAAAAAAATGGATGTAGGTTGACGTAGAATATATTGCCGGGTATTTTATTTTTCAAAGCAAAAAATGAATATTCACCTGACAACGTAAAAAAACGACTTTTAATTGATTCATATAATTATTATGCCAATCTGTAACAATTTTCTTTTACAATAATTATTCTCTAGTTCATTTTTATCTTAGATATACAGGGTCAACCAGTTACTACTTGTCATTTGATTAAAAAAAAAACAATTTCCTATTTTTACGAGTTTTTACTTGTGTTGTAACTGGTTCACCCTGTATATCTAAGATAACGTGTAAGAGGATAATTATTGTAAAAGAAAATTGTTACAGATTGGCATAATAATTAAATGAATTAATTAAAAGTCGTTTATTACGTTTTCAGGTGAATATTCAATTTTTTTCCTTTTTGAAAAATAAAATACCCGGCAATATATTTTACGTCAAGCTATACCCATTTTTTTCATCAGTAGGGTACTACAAGATATTAAAATATGAACAAAATTTAGCCGTTTGTTTTCAAAATTCAAAAAATAAGTACATTTTTTTTTTGGGATTTCCATACTTTTTAATATTATTGATTATTTAATCCTCCTATCAATTATTCAACATCCCGAACACATTTTATTTCTATATAAGTGAAATAAAACTTAAGTCCTACTTGTTCACCAATAAAAAAATAAAAAAAAGTTGATAGTTTTTCAGAAACAAGTAAAAACTCCAGACCATGCATAAAATATCAAAGTATGAAGTTGCTAACTTTAAAAGGCCATAACTCAAAAACTAGTCATATGATTGGATTACGGCCATGGACACTTTTAATCAGGACGTCGAGATCTAGAAAATACTAAAAATTCAGAAAAATTAACCGAAAGCCATTTCCCATAAGCTTTGTACGGGGTCCTTTGAAATATAGTTACTTTCATGCTGTTGCCATAAAATATTGTTATAATAATATCACGATACATATCGTACATATACAAATACATATTTTACTATGATTACTTTTTTTCCTGAAATTTGATAAATATAAAATAAAAATAGTAGTAGTAGTAGTTATATTAATTATATTTTGCTACACAATATTTTATTGTTCACCGATAACATTACAATTTTAGGGTACATGGTCGAAGTTAATAAAACTAAAAAAATTATAATTTATTATATTATGTAGTTGCTAACCATTTCACCATACCTAAGCCACTGGCTTAAGAATTTTTTATTTATGTCAAAATAAATTTTTTTATATCATATAAGTCTATACCAAAATATTGTGTAATATGTCAAACAATTCTCGACATTCTTAATAAAAACCGATAAAAGGTTTAGCAACAAAGCGCTTCAAGATAAACTTTTATAGAAATTTTTCATTAAAAAATGGTTCAAGTAATCATCCATTAAAACAAATTCATACCATTAAGTAATCCCCTGTCATCCACAATTTATGGCTCTCTTAAGAATATGGTCTAGTTACGCATTCGCCATTTAGTTTTTTAATCAATATTTCGTAACTTTTTTCTTTTATCCAAAACATAATTGCCTAAAATTTAAAGTTAAACAACTTTGAATTTATAAAATATTAAAAGCAAAATGAAAAATGGACAAAATTTACAAATTTTCCCTTTTTGCTTTTATAATTTTCATTAATCAAATTTTCTTTAGATCAAAACTGTAGATAATTGCTTGAATAAAGCAAAAAGGTTGAGAAATATTGATCAAAGAATGAAATGGCGAATGCATCACTAGACTTTTTTTTTTGCGGTTCGCCGACTACGTAGGCCATCTTGAACCGGTCATCGACCACAAATGTGATCTACCGACTGGGGAGTGTGAAACGGCACCTTCATCCTACGAGATATCCGATCTCATCCGGCGTGAATAGGATGGCTAGGTGTCGATTCATTTTACACTCTTCCCTGAGGCAAGAGCACGCCGTGTTCCCAAGCGGTCACCCGCCCAAGTACTAACCGCGCTCGACACAGCTTAACTTTGGTGATCTGCGGGAACCGGTGCTTAATATGTCGACAGGCCCTTGCCCATCACTAGACTTCATTCTCTCTATGTAAAAGATATAGGTTAGTATATTTCACCAATTTTATTAACTTACATATTGTATTGCTATTGAGCACACGTAAATGTCAGCCGTCTTTTTCTTTTTTATTCTTGTAGCTTACCTAGAAAAAAAAATTATAATTACTTTTTTGAGGAGCTGCATAAAACAAAAACGACATACAAAATGTAGGTATTCGGATTTATTATCCTGATGGAAAAAAATAAAGAACGTAATCTCAAAAAGAAGATTAAACACAAAAAGTTAATTTACTGAGAGAAACATCGTCGAGCAATCTAAACTGCTGGACAATTATTGCTTTCGAGCAAGAAAAATTTCGCCTAAATTTAACAGTTTATATTTTCTGAACAAGATATGATATCGACCTACAGTTTTGAATGGTTGACAGATTCATCCCTTGGAAAACAATTGTCAATGTTGGATTTTCTTTAACTGTCCGAAAATTTTATATACAGGGTGTTAAAGAAGACGATGATTTTTGCTCCAATTTTAATGGCGTGTAACTTAAATTTTATCACTTTACGTCAATTGAATCACTGGTTCATAGCAAAGAAAGTAATTTGTCAAATTTTTGATATCTGCTATATTTTAAGAAATACCGATTTTTTTGGAAAACCTTGATTTATTACTTATTGGTAGCTACATCTCACTGTGCGTTGTGTCGTGCAAACTTTGTGAGTAATTATTATATCTTATGAAAGGCTTGATTATGTTCAGTAACAATAGTTGTACCTAAATGTTATGATGTACAGTGGCGTACTTCTAAACATCTATATGTCTATGGTTTATGAGTATCTCACAATTTTTCAGGATTGTTTTATATTGGAAAGTACTCGCTCCTAGATTGGGTAATTTTTTTCCTATTTCTTAGTGGTTTTATATCGCACTACAGGTATATTATACAGTGTGTTTACAAAATTTTAACAAAGATAAATTTTTTTTAATTTAATTTTTGGAAAAAATGTATTTATTCATTTCTAACTTTCTAACACTATTCCTAAAATTAAACTTACATTTAAAGGGTTCCTTAAAATTAAATAACGTGAATTAGAAATTAATAAATACATTTTTTCCAAAAATTAAATAAAAAAAAATGATCTTTGTTAAAATTTTGTAAACACACTGTATAATATACCTGTAGTGCGATATGAAAAACAAAGAAATAGGAAAAAATTTACCCAATCTAGGGGCGAGAACTTTCCAATATAAAACAATCGTGAAAATTGTGAGATACTCATAAACCATAGACATATAGGTGTTTATAAATACGCCACTGTACATCATAACATTTAGGTACAACTATTGTTACTGAACATAATCAAGCTTTTCAAAAGGTATAATAATCACTCACAAAGTTTGCACGATACAACGCACAGTGAGATGTAGCTACCCATAAGTTGAAATTAAGCAAGGTTTTCCAAAAAAATCGGTATTTCTTAAAATATAGCAGATATCAAAAATTTAACAAATTACTTTTTTTGCTATGAACAACTGATTCAATTGACGTAGAGTTTTCAAAAAATGAGGAAACTCTAAGTCTTAGTCTCAAACATGACATAGAGTGATAAAATTTAAAAATATTATTGTGAAAGTTACACGTCATTAAAATTGAAGCAAAAATCATCGTCTTCCTTAACACCCTGTATATAAAATTTTTTGAGAGTTAAAGTAAATCCATTATTGACAATTGTTTCCAAAGGGATGCATCTATCAATCATTTAAAACCGTAGGTCGATATCATATCTGGTTTAGAACATATTAACTGTTAAATTTAGGCGAAATTTTTCTTGCTCGAAAGCAATTGTCCACCAGTTTAGTTTAAATAAGTTTAAATCTTAACTGTTTTAGGGCAAATTCTTTTTAGGTGCCTAGTGTTCCCTTAGTTCCCCTACTTAAACTAAAATAGACTACCGGCTTATTTTTTCATTTATCCGCTTGACACACAAATAACCAATAAACCGGCAGCGGGAAGTCCAATCGCAACCAAGCAAATGATTGTAGCTATTCTTAGAGAAAACAATAAGAGAGTGTTTGTAATCTGCCCCTTGTTTCGTTCGCCATTTGCGGTCCGGTGGGCCATTTCCACCGTTTGCTTATCGCAACTCTCTTATCTCTTCCCCGGTGCCTTAGCCTATCGTTAGGGAGCAACGACGTTGTCAAATTTAGGGTTAATTTGTGGAATTTGTAAATATTTTCGGTATTTCTGCCAAAAGTAGTCAATTCAAAGTTAATTCAATATGAAACCATAGAAACACATAACAGTTTCTTAATGATCCTAATATACGGTGGTGGCTCGCAGTCTTAAAAAATGGTGAAGAGCTAGGTATAGCGAGGGTAGTTAAACAAACATTGACTAAAAATCCGTCTAACAAAACATCTCTCTTATCCGTATCTGTCCAACGACTGAATGGAGTACAACTAAGTAGGTACGTCCACTATTGAATTAACTGAAAAATAAAAACAAAACTTTAATCACACAGTAAATCACGTAAAAACGATATCTAATAAATACCTTAAGGTTAGGCGAACCAATAATGGTGCATACGACTGATCCATTTTTAAATTGTCCTTCATTATAATGCAAATTGTTACATGCTGTTTGCGTGACTGACGTCACGTAACCATAGCAACGATGAATATCAAAGCCAAGTCCGGCGTTGCGTCTTCACTTGCTTTGAGCGGGAACGGACACGGTCGGCTTGGGCGCGCCAAAATGCACGAGTGTTTATAATTATTGTCCATCGGAGTTAACCGTGGCCCTATTATGCATAGCTACAATTGGATTAAATTAATATTATTCATTCGAACATAATTATTTTTTAAGGACTAACATGGTAGCTGTGGTACATTAATATTTAATATTGTCGAAAGACTTTCCTCCTGATGGTTTATTTTTTTTTTTTTTTTGGTGAAGAGCCCCTTCACCTATTTCACCTGACGAGCCGCCACTGCTAATATAATATCTAGGTGAGGATTTCTCTCGGTCGTTCTGTAATCAAAGTTGCCTGTATATTTCTCAACCCCCTTGCCAGCTGGCCATGGTGGGCACTGAAATTATGTGATTAAATTATTTATTATTTTTCGTGTGGGGCGATACGTCCGACCTTTTTTTAAAATAACTTTTTTAAAAAGTAGAAGATGTCTACACGGTACCGACAACCTTTTTTTTAGAAGTCACCAAAGACCATTTATGCCCACCGATGAAAATTATTTTGGCGCCTGTGATGTCTCAAACTACGGGACCATGAAAAAGAAAATTAGTTTCTTTGTATTTTAAACTCCAAACCCTTTTATTTCTCTTGTCCTATTTTTTAAAATTAATCACCTTAATATTTAAAGTACCTATAGTATTAATAGAGAGTCTCGGATATAGCTTCCTTATCCCCGAAATTTGGACGTAAATAAAGTAGCATTAGGTAGATATACTGGTTTACTTAGCAGTGCGTAGCTGTGCACATAAAATTCGTGTTAAATACGAGGAAATAACAATATGTTTATGTGAGTTGCTATGATGCTTGGCATGAACTTAGTTTTTTAAGTAACCATACAAAAAAGTTAGATAAGATGACCCCCTCAATCGCCCAATCTAGACTTTTTTTGTGGGGTTACTTAAAAAGGAGGGTTCCATAGAGATTATTGTTTATAAGCGTGTCTTTCCCTGTGTGTTTCGTAAATAGGTATGAATTTTTTTTAATCCAGAAAAATATCGTTCTACAGACGCGCTGCTAGCCAGAATAGTAACAATTAACACTTTCATAATTATTTTTTTTCCCGAAACCCGACGGTGCAGTCTAGCAAAAGGGCGAAAACACTAATTATAAATTAAAAATCTATCATTCATTGAACCAATGTTGCCAAAAACGAGGTAAATTATTATGTTAATTATGAGGATAAGCTTGTTGATTATTAAATATTATGAACCTATCAGCAAAAATTATTCTAATTGTCACAAAAGTGCTTCTTAGTTATCCATTTAAAATATCCTAACTAAACTAATTAATAATAAAACTTATAAAGGCGTGTTTCATATTTTACATTGACAAAGCGAAGTAGTTTCCAAACTACAATAAAACTTGAAGATTGGCACCAATGCACTTACCTATGGCGTGCTTTCTTGGCGCAGGCTGATAGATGAAGGAAGGTCAAAGGTTGCGACGGGTTTATTTGTTACATCTCTTTCCACCCTACTGTCTACCAGCTCTCTCGCTTTAACAAAAGCAGTGCTATTGCTTTTGCATAAGACGCTAATGTACAGCGAGATCTTTGCTTTTAGAACATTCTTACGGAATGCTTATACAGGGATCTAGTTTACGACATAATAAGCAAAGAATGCGTTCGTGGAAATGATATAGCATTAATTTTTCAGTCCTATATTATTATTTATTATATTAATGTAGAGATAAATTGCCAACGTTGGATTACACGGATAAAAGCTAATACATAAAAAAAATGTTCCTGTTTGTTGTATTGTTCCCTGGGTAGCCAATGCTTTTTTGCCTATATTGTATGCAGGCCACTAGAGACAATCATGTTTCTTGAAGGATAGAAAAGTTTTGGACTTGCATTGTCTTTATTTGTTTTACATCACAACGTTTTAACTGGTAAGTATCTCCAGTCGTCTTTAGGTGAATACTTTGTAATACGAATACTAATTTCTTGTGTTCCATCAGCGCCATGAGCTACTGTTAATGTATTAATTGGGAGAAAAATGCAGTTTATTCAGTTATTTTTCAAAATAAATATACACCATAATCAATTTTTGAAAAGCCCAGAAAATGCTTAATGTAATTATTTAAAAATATATAGGGTGTCCCATTTAAAAATGTATATAATTGTTTCATAACTTAAAAACGGATGACGCAAGACAAATTAACTACGCCACTACATTCTATGAAAAAAGTTCTATAATAATGCCTTTTGACCTCTCGTATAAGTTAAAAGACAACTGAGATACGGAGAAAGACCCAAAAGTGATCATTTTCATTGTCACCTTATATCTCAAAAACCATGAGGGCTATGACAATTTTGTTAACGGCATGTTCAATTTTACACAAAAGTAGCAAACTGTTGCGAAAACCGCGAACCTCTATCTATAAATATAGGCTACAAAAGTGCCCAAAAATGGACACCCTGTACCGGGTGATTCTAATAACTAAAGTGGCCATGAGAAAATCCTGGAAATAATTTTTAAGTTCGGCTTTTTGCCGCAAGAGGGCTTAATTGAGAGGTAAAAGTTTACATATCTCCGAAAATTCCACTTTAAGGTATATCTTTGATAACACCATTTAAAAGTTTGAACAATTATGAATAATTTATCCCCCCTGCAGCCCCTGACAGACTGACCAATTTGCAGAACATACCCCTCTATGTTTATCACAAATAATTTTCACTGTCTGGGCCAGCTGACTATACAACATTATAAAAAACGTACTTTTTCAATTATATCTTATATCTCCCAATATTGGGAACTTGTTGGTAGAATCGTGTCTGAATCCGTTTCTAACTTCAGCCACATGCTATTCATGGTAATTTGTTATTTTCTATTAAAATCACTAACAATGCCCCGATATTATCTTAAAAATTTCCACTCATGCGCCACTTAATTCTCGTGAAATTCGTCTTTATAATATTTTACATATTAAAAAATACATTTTGTTGCCATCGCCAATTACAAGTAGAATATGCGCGATGTGGTGGAAATTCACTATTTCTGCATGCTGACTCATCGACTACTTTTTGGTCTTAAGTCCTTCATACTTTTAAGGGAGAGAATACACTGTTGTTCACTAAAAGGCTATGCTCAGAAATAGGATTGAGTGATTAAGACATGCAGGAGTTATAGCTTCAAAAACAAAAAATGTCTTAATGGTTATTTCCATGCCACCCGTGAATAAGCGAATAAGTGAATAAGTCTTAAAATAATACTTATTAGTAGAGCAATTTTATTATTCAGGGTATTTTAGTACATGCCTATATCGACAACTTTATATTTGGGGTCTCCCCCAGCAACTATTGATAATTTCCGTTAACTATTTAGAGATAGAAAGGTAGAAATTTAAAACTTAAAATCTTAAATCTCAAAAATTAATTTATTTGTGAAAATATTCCATATTTGATATAGTTCGGCAACAGCGCTAAGTGTTAACTTAGAGGTATCTTTGGAGTTAACCCACAGAAACTTTATACACTTGTCAATTTGCCAGGTTTGGTTTTCGATGTTGGGGCAACACTGGACAG
Source organism: Polydrusus cervinus (assembly GCA_935413205.1). NCBI lineage: Eukaryota > Metazoa > Arthropoda > Insecta > Coleoptera > Curculionidae > Polydrusus > Polydrusus cervinus. Next base: position 56,093,940 of record OW284514.1, read on the forward strand.
AACAACCAATTAAAATTACTAAAAATATATTCTTTAAAAGTTTGGCTACCATAGTTTGGTAAATATATCGAAGCAAAGAAATCCCAATTTATTTTAAATAACTGAATTGAAACATGTGTTAGTTTAACATATTAAATCGGAAGTAGTTACTTTTAGATAGAGAATAAAAACTAAGATAGGGAGGAGAAAACTATTTTTCTCTAAGATGAGCCGTTTCAATGTTACAGCCTGTAGCCTGTTAAAGTTTAAAAATGTCATAAGTATTTTAATCGTCAATATCTCAAAAAGAACTAAATTTATTTATATAAAATAACCGTCGAATTTCATGGGGAATTAGAAATGATTATAATATAGTGTATTTCATTATAAAAAGTATGGTTGATATGCCCTTACTGGTTGGGACACCATGTATAATTTAAAATAACTCTAGATTGTAGAACTAATGCCTAAATCTGACGTCAGTGTTGATGCACCTTTGGGTTACTTAAGAAGACAGATTAATATTTACCGGCTAAATTACGTCCTGTAGATGTCACTGAGTTGCTTTCAGATTGAAGTCACAGATAGCCATTGACTCTTACGTCGTATTAACGTAGTAAACTGACCAAAAATGCCAAGGTAGTATCTGTGATGCTAAATGTAGTCACACAGACGTCGCACTATTACTCATTTCTAAAGGTCCTTAAGGACTACATTTATGGTCGGCCGAAAGTAAAAATATTACTAAGCTATACAAAAAGTAAATTTTTTGACTTGAAGTAATAATGAGATAAAAGTTCTGTACTTTTATTATGCACGATTTAAGTGTACTAATTTTAGCTAAATCTGTCTATACGTATTTTAAGTGTTTAGATGCCAGTTTAATTTATGTAAGTTTTCTCCTTTATCCAAGATATAGTATCATTCCTTAATAATTAATTTGATTATATTTTATTAAACAACCTACAAAATATCAGTTGGTCATATCATACTGATTACCCGTGCAGAAGTCAAATAAAAATATTTTTAAAACTTTCCGACATTATAGGTGCAGGATAGAGGCCTGCACCACGGCACGGGCCTGGTTTACATGTTGGGCCTTAACGCGGTCCTGCCCGTCTCTCGGGCTTGGGTCGGGTCTGGTCAGTTAATCCATAAAGGTTCGGGGTCTCGGGCACCAACATTTTTTTCCGGGGCTGTCGGGCTTGCCGGGCCTGATGGGCCTGCTGGACTTTTGTAGCCCGCCGGTCTTTCGGATCAGCTTTGGTTTGCTTATGTGCTTTGTTTTAAAGAAATATTTGTAAAATAATCTTCAAGCCCTATGGGTTAACGGGGCGGACCCCGCCGCGTCGCAAAACTCCTGCTTGGGCTGGGCCTGGTCGGGTCGTGAAATTCCGGCCCGTGCAGAGCTCTCAGGATAAGTAACACTGAGATAAACATATGTAAAATTGGTTATAAATATAACGTCGATACGACGTAAAAATGCTAGTTGAGTTACTATAGGTTTTTGTAAATTATTAAAATGATAATAATATGTAGTTTAGATGCTATGAAATCCTGCGTTGAGAGTGGACCACCCTGTATATAGATGTAATTTCTCATGGAGCTGGTAACTTTGGAGCAGAATTAAAAAAAAATGCTTGGATACTGGTAAAATACCATACGTCTTATGTTGTGTGGACATCGTGTATTAATGTATGTTTGAAGGTTGAGGACACTGACGTTTCTTGAGAACGGCCGTAGAGTTTTTGACTTGCATCGTCTTTATTTATTTGGTTTTAAAAATGAAGGAAATTCAAGTCCAAAACTCTACGGCCGTTTACAGTATATTACTTTAAACCCTTTTCGGATAAAATGTCTGCAGGTTTATACATGGACATGGACAACGCTGCCTGAAAGTGTTAATTTAGAGGTATCTTCGAGTTAACCCACAGAAATTTCAACCACTTGTCAATTTGCAGGTGTAGATTTCAAAGCGTCACTTAAGTCGGGTAAAATGTTACTTTAAGCTCAGGGGAAAATTGTACCTCGATGTGGCATTTCCCGGTCTGTTGTGTTTCGGGAATACATTGGATTGATTTTACATTGTTTAGTTCGCAGACGAGCTTTCTAAATAAAATATGCTTTTAGTGCTGTACTAGCCAAATCATTCATACAATTTTTTTTATATAAAAAGTTTAGAAGGTCAGTAAATTTATTTTACATTTTACATATATGCACTATCTGCACTAAAACGACTATATTCCAATAAAATATATTAATTTCTGTTAATATTTAAATTATTATTCCTTTTCAATTGCATGGTTTATTATTGTTTGAACTAAGAGTGGTGGAATTCAGCAAAAGAAAAACATAAACTAAGTGCTTAAAATTCCAAGAAAAATGTATTAGCTTTACCTCTGGTCGGAGAGAAATCACACACTATGAGCACCTTGCCCTGTTGCAGACAACTAGAGATCCTACGTATTACATAAGCAGAAGGTAGGTAAAACATCCCTTTAGTAGGTTTTAAAATGTTATACAGGGTGATTCACGTTGAGTGGCCTATTAGAAGATCTCGGAAACGAGTAACCTTATCTTTCTAAAAATTTGATAGCAGGCATAATTGGCTTTGAGCTTTTAAAACATTATATTTTAAGGTTTTTGTTACTTCCGGTTACACCGAAAGTTAATGCCAACTTTGCTATTTCAAATAAAACATCCTGTATATTTTAGCATTTTTGATTACGTTATTAAAATCTAAATAACTTTTGTTAATATTAATCTATTCCTATCTTTAACCGTTTTTGAGATATGAACTATAAAAGGATTTTTTTGTGTAAAAACGCTCCGAGAAGAAAGTTTAGTAACTCTGAAACTAATAAAGGTAAACATTTAAAATTTTCTAAGCTTTCAAGTAATACATAGATCTTTAGTTTAAATTACTTAGGTTTCACAGGTTATACAGGAAGTTCTTAAAATTGTGCCAATGTTTCCATTTAAATAAATGCGCATAAGTCAATTTTTGCATATGGAACACCCTATTTTTAGCTTACTAACATGTAGAGAATTAAATTTCCTATCTAAATACCTAATATGTTACGATTCACATTTTTAGTCGTTTTGGAATTTTGAGCAATTTAAATAAAAAATCTTAAAATTTCTGTTTGTGTTAATGCGACATTATTTTTGAAAAGAAGGCTTCGACTGGGATTTTCGTTTGACTTTGAGCTTTTTAGCTATTTCTGATTCAAAAATAATGTCGCATTAACACAAACTGAAATTTTAAGATTTTTTATTTAAATTGGTCACAATTCCAAAACGACTAAAAATGTGGATTGTAACATATAAGGCATTTAGATAGAAAATTTAATTCTCTATACGTTAGTAAGCTAAAAAATAGGGTGTTCTATTTGCAAAAATTGACTTATGTACATTTATTTAAATGGAACCATTGGCATAATTTTAAGAATTCCCTGTATAAAAAACGTGAAACCTAAGTAATTTAAACTAAAGATCTATGTATTACTTGAAAGCTTAGAAAATTTTAAATGTTTACCTTTATTAGTTTCAGAGTTACTAAACTTTCTTCTCGGAGCGTTTTTACACAAAAAAATCTTTATATAATTCATATCTCAAAAACGGTTAGAGATAGGAATAGATTATTATTAACAAAAGTTATTTAGATTTTAATAAGGTAATCAAAAATGCTAAAATACACAGGGTGTTCTATTTAAAATAGCAAAGTTGACATTAACTTCCGGTATAACCGGAAGTAATAAAAACGTCAAAATATAATGTTTTAAAAGCTCAAAGCCAATTATGCCTGCTATCAAATTTTTATAAAGATAAGTTTGTTCATTTCCGAGATCTTCTAATAGGCCACTCAACGTGAATCACCCTGTATACTTAACAGATAAAAATGGTATTTTGTACCGAAAAGAAGTTCCTAATCACGAAATATGACCACTCTGCAGGAATGCCCAAGCTAGAGAGAGTAAATTCGCTCGCTAAATGCAGTGGCGGCTCGCGGTCTTAATAAATAGTTAAGAGCTAAGTATAGTGCGGGTACTTAAACAAACATTGACTAAAAAACAACACGTCTCTCTTATCCTCATCTGTCCAACGACTGAATGGAGTTTCCAACAAATTACAAACTATAGGTATCATTAATTGGGTTCATTCTTAAAACACACAACTAAGTTAGTGCGTACACTACTGAATTAACTGAAAATTAAAACAAAACTTTTTAATCACACAGTAAATCACGTAAAAATAATATTAGATAACCGTAAGTTTCGCGGAGCCTCAATATAAATACCTTAAGGTTAAGCGAACCCATGCTATAACAATGGTGCGTTCATACGACTGATCTATTTTGAAATTGCCCTTCATTATAATGCAAATTGTCACATGCTGTTTGCGTGACTGACGTCACGTAACCATAGCAACGGTGAATATCAAAGACATGTTAGGCGTTGGGTCTTCACTTGCTTTGAGCTAACGGACACAGTCGGCTGGGGCGCGCCAAAATGCACGGGGGTTTATAATTATTGTCCATCGGAGTTAACCATAGCTCTATTATGCATAGCTACATTTGGATTAAATTAATATTATTAATTCGAACATAATTATTTTTTAAAGGGCTAAAATGGTAGCTGTATTAGTAAATTAATATTTAATATTGTCGAAAAACTTTCCTCCTGGTTTTATTTTTTTTTTTTGGTAAAGAGCAACTTCACCTACTTCACCTGACGAGCCACCACTGGCCAAACGTACAACCCAACTAGCATTTTTACGTCGTACCGACGTTATATTTTTCAACCTGACGTTGGAAAATTAATTCGATCTGACGTCGAGAAGGCTCGAATTTGCACCAATTTGGTGAACAAAACAAAGGTTGCAAGGACGTCAGTATATGACTTCTGCGCATTACAAGGAACTTATCCTGCACCTAAAATGTCGGAAAGTTTTAAAAATATCTTTATTTGACTTCTGCACGGGTAAACATACTAGATTACTAACAAATATGACCAACTGATATTTTGCGGGTTCTTTCATAAAATATAAGTAATGGCTGTTATAAGAGCTTACTCTTACTAGAATAAACTTATGTTAGAATATTTAGGTCGCTTAAAATTGAAACGCAAGGCACTTTATTGTTAAAATGTGGCAATATAGAGCCTTAAAAACTAAGCGCCCCTCAATTAATAAAAAAAAGAAATAATAATAGAAATATAAAAAGTATCTTGGATAAAGGAGAAAACTTACATAAATTAAATTAGCATCTAAACACTCAAAATACGTAGAGTAGGTTATTATAGATCAAATAGGGACAGTTTGCAGTATTTGGTTTTATGTTTTCCAAAATTATCTTGTGAAAAACGAAACCTTAAAATTGGCTCCCGTCAAAATATGGCGAAGTCACGTAGTTACGTAAAAGGGTTTAAAACACGCTTTAGGTATGAATGAATGACAATAGACATATTTAGTTAAGTTTAAATTGGTATACTTAAAACGTGCATAGGTAATAAAAGTGCAAAACTTTCAACTCATTATTACTTCAAGTCGAGAAAATTACTTTCCGTATACTGTAATATTTTTACGTCCGGCCGACGTTAAATGTAGTCCCTCAAGGACCTTCAGAAATGAGTCATAGCGCGACGTCTGTGTGACTACTTTTAGCATCACAGATACTACCTCGGCTATTAAGGTCAGATTATTACTTTTAAACGACGTAAGAGTCAATGACTATTTGCGACCTCAATCCGAAAGAAATTAGGTGACGTCTACACGACGTAGTTTAGCCGATAAATACTAACTTGACATCTTAAGTAACTGTATTACCCAAAGCTGCACTAACTCTGACGTCAGATTTAGTTTATATTTAGTCATAAGTCGTGAAAATGCTAGTTGGGAAGCTGCCTGGCTTGACGTCATATTGTTGGTAATCAGCAAAAATGCGTTGCGATGGCAAATGCGCTAGAATAATAGAAGTGTATACTATAAAATTACCAAAAAATAATAAAAATTGTGGCGTTAAAATTTTTTACGCTACACAGTGTTTGTTTAAATATCATTGTTCGGTTCGTAAGTTGGGTAGTAGAAAAAATATACTGTATTAACCTCAAGTAGAATATCCATTTCATATCCACATCCACTCCTGTTTACTATTTTCTCCTAAAATGGTAGAACTTATAAGTACACACTTTTCCTCCCAATTTTCGTGCATCCATCGTGACCTATTTAGATTCAATAATGCAATATACGTTCATGTAACGGCAAATATTTAGAAGTGTGAAGAATTTATTTATCAAATCCGCGTTTTTTTTTCGTTTATAAATAATATTGATTCAATTTATTCAATTTCCAGCCGAAACCACCGAATTTCGATTGCTGAATAAACAGTTTTGATTGGAACGATAAACATCAATATACTGGCAACATTATCAATATACTCGGCATTCATTTCATGCTTTTGTTAACACTTCGGCGCTCGCAATTATCGTTCGGAACGCAATTAATAAATACTGACCCAGACTATGTCAAAAAAGTGTATATATTTAGTGGAAAAAATTTTTTTTTTTTTCATTTTATTTTGTTTGTGTTTGTGAATCGGGGGCGGAACCAAGGGGGAGGGGGGAGCGGGGGCAGGGGCGCGTTTTGAACTTAATAACTTATCATTACTTTAAGAATAAAGTTGATTATGGGCGTCAAAAAACGGAACCTCGGAATAAAAATCCTACGTATTATTATTGACTAGGACCTAATGTAGGTACATCCAAAAAAATGACAAAAATGTTCTATAAATATACGTTCTATAACGTACCTATTTATTGATAATCCATATGAGATCCTCTTCTTCATCTTTGCAACTTCTGCAGAAGTCGTTAGTGGGTACTTGCATACACTAGGCATGTCTACCAAAGAGGTAATGTGCGGTAACAACCGCAGTAATATTTCTCACGTCTTTCCGACTGTGTCTCAATAGCTCCGCGGTTCAATTTTTATTAAATGTGGGCCACAGCTCTATGATAAAACCGTGACGCAAGTTTTGGTTTGTTTACTGACTAGCTATTTAAATAGTAAATAATAGAAACCTGTCAATATTATTAAAAGCGAGCTCCGAAAACTTTGTGAAAAAATATTAGTACCCTTTATATAGGCATTTTAATAATAAATATGTACAATAAATTTCGCTTGTGGTTCAGTATTCTTAATAATCTGCTTTGTGGAATACTTGTTTGAAGATTTAATTTCCCTAAAAATAAAAAAAATTTCAGTCGCTTTAATCAAGAAAATTTTATAATTAAGTAGATAGAATAATTCCGCATGTTTGTGTGGTTATATTTCTGTAACTTCTAAATCCTATTTTGTTTAAACCCCTTTCGATTTAGATATATAAATGCAATATTTAATCTGACAAATAGAATTTTCATTATTCGAATTAAATCTGTTAAAATTTATGTTATACAAAACAATTTCCGTCGCTTGACATTACGTTGCTATATTTAATGGAAATGAAAATCATTTTCACTAAAACCCGTAAAAACATAACTTGAATCATTTATGGGTAAATCGGAAGGGAATATATTATTTAATAGTTCTTTTTTAATTTTAAGTGCATTATTGTATACAAAATCGAAAGCTATATTAAAATCAATTAGCCCCGAACATAAAGAGTAAAATAACAATGTCATATAATTTTTTTCACCTCAAATAATAAATCCTAACAGTGTCAAAATTCAGAGTTTTGGGAATTTTGCAATTAATAGTTTTTAAAAAAGAGGAGAGGGGTTAGAAATCGTTTTTCACCCAAAGCTTTCTGCAGGTGCCAGTATGTAGGTAATGTAAACATTTTTTATTAAATATTTATTTATCTACTTTCATTTAGTAATATGAATTTTCCAGTTCTGTAAATCGTTTTGTAAGGGCATCTATTACAGCACTAGTGCTGTAATGGAAAAAAAACTGTTCAATTAAAATTTTGCTGTTAAATAAAACCACACTTTTTAGAAGAAGGATTTATTATTAACAATTATAAAATTAATTACCAATTATTAATTAAAATATAACACTTAACATTAATAATACACTTTTTATAGTTAGAAATTTGTATAACAGAAGTAGATGTGATGAAACCCTTTACGTTCGAATTTCCAATCATTAAATCCGTGTCTGACCCCATGATCTTCTTTGCTATTTGTTTCTCATTTTCTAAAGAATTCTCAACGTATCCTTCTGCCGTAGAAGAGGATTTCCAGCCCCCATGACGTTTTAACATCTGCATATTTGCACCACCATCAACTAAAATGGTGGCTGAGGACCTCCTAAAACAATGTCCACTGTATCCTTCGGGATTATTCAATCCAAATTTTGTTGCAATCTTTTTTGGTATACTTCCAAAACTATTAATTCCGACAGGCTGGGAGGTGCATTTTCCTTTTCCAAAGAATACAAAAAACCGCCTGTGAGTTGTATTAAGAGGACGAAGTTTAGCATACTTTCGAAAAATACTTAAACAGTTGACACCTGTCACATTTCCATTTGTTATAACAAATTCTCGCATAATATTGGTTTTCGAGAATGGAATCACAATTTTTATATACAAATCATTGTGTTCAATATGATCCAGCATTAACTTAGCTAGTTTTTCTCGCTGACAAGCCCCAAAAATGCCGATTATCATAACAAACTTCATAAGTAAATATGTTTTATTATCTGCAGTACTAAGAAACTTACATACGTCTTCCTTTGTGAAAACTTTAGACTTTTTGGCCTCGTAGCCCTCTGAACTTCTTTTTAAAAAAGCGATTAGTTGAGAAAATCTGCTTATATCTTGATTTTTCTTGATTGAAATCATAGTTCTCAACATTGAGTAGTGAGTCCATATTGTGGATGGTTTCTGGGAGCGTTGCTTTACGGAAAAATAACCCAAAAGGATTTTCTCAGACACCTTCTTTATTTTGTTAGCTTTGCACCAATCTTCAAACTTCTGATACTCCAACTCATACCGTGCCTTGGATTTTGTCGGAACTAAACTTGAGATCGCTTCGTTTGCCGCTGCTTCTATATCAGAGGGTAAACTTCCATCAAAATCGCTCATTTTGAAAAACGCTTTTTATATTTTTGAATTTGTTTGACAAAGTTTCGACAGTAACCATGCGAAACAGTAACTATGCGAAAGGTCACATAAAAAACTTGATTAGTAAACTTAATAGCAGGTGCATTTTTATTTTTAAAAATGCCTTTTACCAAATATTTTTATTCATAGATGAAAGTAGATAAAATTTTGTACAATATTCTTGTTGTAAATTCATATTACTACACTCGATGTTTTATTAAACTCAGCTGACAACTTTAACATCTCGTGTTGTAATATGAATCTTTACAACACTTATATCGTAAATAACTATTATCTATATTTATTTTGTCACTTTTTAAACGTTTTAAAGATTTATTGAAAAATATCAATAAAACTAATTTTTTAATTACTTGACTCTTTACAATAACAAATAAATAAATAATACAACAAGCAAGAAAAGATTATTGTGAATTAGAAATCAGGAAGGAGCGTGTTAAGAAAGTAATTTACAATCTTTTCTGAGTAGACCAATATCTCATTTCATGTCTTGTAGTATACTTAAGTTTTATTTTATATAGCTTTAGATTTTTTGAACAATAATCATGGGCCTTTGAAATCTAATAATAGATATATCAAATATTTTGATATTGGTAATAAACTTAAAGTTATTAATGATTTAGCTGTCTAAAAAATTAAGTTGATTAGTGAAAACATTTTTAATACGAGACGAAGTATAAAAACAATATTTATTGAAAACTGTTACGGACTAAAGAGTTTATCACATTTATATTAAAGTTAAATTGGTTGGTTGAAGGAAGGTTAAGCTGTTGTCAGTATACTGCAGAAGAACGGTTTATTGTATCCATTTTGCTTAACGTTTGGGTAATATCAGCCAGACGGGACCTACAGTTTTTTACGTGGGATCCGAACCACGCGTATGCACTTGTTTATCCGCCAGTCCCTTTAAAGGCAGGACTCAACCAGTGTCATACAGCATTCTTACCTCTAAAATCTTGGGTAAACTTTTTTTTATTAAGCGTACACTTGTTCCGGGGATCGAACCTGGGTCATCTGATGCGGCCGAAAGCTACAACTTTACCACACTTTATGACGCGTCCATTTTAAATTGAGCTTAAATTTGGCATTTATTCAAATTTCATTAAATTAAACAGTCTCAGGGGGTGAGATGTGAACATTTTTTGTTAATGTTTTTTTTAAATTTTTTTATTTGGGATTTATATTTATATTAACCACCAATAACATCAACCCGCAATTGATACAAATTTTCGAGCGGAAAAGGAAAAACTTTCAGTTTATTGATATATGCAGGGATTCGTAAATTACACAGAGCAAAATAGTAACCTTAAAGCAGCTGCAAGTTGTAACCGCATGATATAAATGTTGGTTTTGGGTTTTCTAGTTTCAATAAACACTATTTATACGCGTAAACATATGACTGCTTTGTGCTTCCTTGCAAACTTTTAATATTATAAATCATGTGTAGAACTAATATAGTGTCTTTATTTGTTGAATTTAATAGAAATCCTATACGATTATTTAGAGTAAGAGGCCGAAGTGACATAAATATTTTCATCATTCTCCCATCAGTTTTGCTCTATTCAAATCGAACCCTACACAATTATTAATAATTACATTAATATTGTCAATTGTAACATTACTAATTTATTTACGTTATGATGACTGTAAACGACAATTCAGACTGATAGTCTTAAATTATCAGTCTAGCGCTTTAGTGCTTACATTAAATTATTTATTTATTTATTTATTTATTTGAAATCGTTAATCAAGTCATCGACTGAAAAGAAAGCTTTGAAGAGGATTTATTTTAGGTAAATTTAATTAATCTTAGACTTAAATCTTTTTCGCAGAAATGCAACTTTTAAAACACAAAAAGCTGCCGAAGTAGACAAGTTCGACAATATTTATACCTTACGTCGTGAAAGGGATTTTCTTTAAATGAATGTATTTTAAACGATTTCGTCTTTTTAATTAAATGTAAATAATGGACCGTGTTCTAGCAAAAAATTATATTAACTTTTCAGCTACATATTTTTTTATGGCTGCGGCCATTTTAGAAATATTTACATTTTTTTATTAACCCTTTCTGACCAGAATATTACTAGCTTGTATTGTTTTGGTTACGCGGTCAATAAAGAGGGTCATGACTATCTTGGAATATTATTAAAAAATATAGGGAATTAGGGAAGCGATTAACAACAAATATTAGTTTATAAATAAATAACATAGCAACAACCAAATCTTCGAATAGGCAGGATTACACGATCGTTCATGTATTAACAAGAACCTTCTATATTTGCTTGAGACGCGGCGTCGTTTCCTGGCTTGTCTAATTGAAAATGTAATACAAAAATGTTACTAAGGGTATCACGAGAACATCTTCTACAAATTATATCATCCTCCATCCAGAACATAAAAATAGAAATATTGCGGCTATTCATTTAAATTTCTTATTTTCCATTAAAATTACAACCGATGCCTTGATATTATTTTAAAATCGCCACTGACGCCGAGCCACTTAATTCCCAAGAAATTCGTTTTTATAATATTTTGTATGTAAAAACATTTTATAGCCATCGCGAGACACAGGTACAATATGCGCGATGTGGTGGAAATGCACTATTTGTTCTTGATGACTCATCGACTACTTTTTGCTTTTAATTTATCAACGCACAACCATCAGCGCGTAAATAAAATCTAGTTTGTATCGTCATTCGTTGAGACCAAGTATGTACATTTAAGTAGTGTGACGTACTTCTTAACCATACACCGTCTGACAACATCATCGCGCGTACAGGGTATGTGCTGAAGTGCATCTCTCACCATGTATGTCCAAATTAAGTTCACGTTGATGCGCGACGTACACTGAGAAACGTACAATGATTAAATCAACAGTTGTATGAATGTTAACTCCAAATGTGTTAATTCAACCAGAACACTATTAAAATAAAATATATTATGATTTTAAAGTAAGATTTTTGATTTATTGATGCTAATTTGTACGTCTAACAGTTAAAATATTGACACAATATTAATTTGTTGCTTAAATTTACATCCTGATAGTGTTTTGATTAAAAACTTTTAGTATTAGTTAGTTAAATAATTTCAGATCTTAAACTTAATAAAAATAAATGTTATTTATCTACTTTCATTTAGTAATATGAATTTTACAGTTCTGTAAATCGTTTCGTAAGGGAATCTATTAAAGCACTAGTGCTGTAATGAAAAACAAAAACGGTTTTATTAAAATTTTGCTGTTAAATAAAACCACACTTTTTAGAAGAATGATTTATTATTAACAATTATAAAATTAATTACCAATTATTAATTAAAAAATAATATTTAAGGTTTATTATAATCATTAATAATACACTTTTAACAGTTAGAAATTTGTATACCAGAAGTGGATGTGATGGAGCCCTTTACGTTCGAATTTCCAATCATTAAATCCGTGTCTGACCCCATGATCTTCTTTGCTATTTGTTTCTCATTTTCTAAAAAATTCTCAACGTAACCTTCTGCCGTAGAAGAGAATTTCCAGCCCCCATGACGCTTTAACATCTGCATATCTGCACCACCATCAACTAGAATGGTGGCTGAGGACCTCCTAAAACAATGTCCACTGTATCCTTCGGGATTATTCAATCCAAGTTTTGTTGGAATCTTTTTTGGTATACTTCTAAAACTATTAATTCCGACAGGCTGGGAGGTGCATTTTCCTTTTCCATAGAATACAAAAAACCGCCTGTGAGTTGCATTAAGAGGACGAAGTTTAGCATACTTTCGAAAAATACTTAAACAGTTGACACCTGTCACATTTCCTTCTGTTATAACAAATTCTCGCATAATTTTGGTTTTCGAGAATGGAATCACAATTTTATATACAAATCATTGTGTTGAATATGATCCAACATTAACTTAGCTAATTCTTCGCGCCGACAAGCCCCAAAAATGCCGATTATCATAACAACCTTCATAAGTAAATATGTTTCATCATCTGCATTACTAAGAAACTTACATAAGTATTCCTTTGTGAAAACTTTGGACTTTTTGGCCTTGTAATCCTCTGAACTTCTTTTCAAAAATGCGATTAGTTGAGAAAATCTGCTTATATCTTGATTTTTCTTGACTGAAATCATAGTTCTCAACATTGCGTAGTGAGTCCATAGTGTAGATGGTTTCTGGGAGCGTTGCTTTACGGAAAAATAACCCAAAAGGATTTTCTCAGACACCTCCTTTATTTGGTTAGCTTTGCACCAATCTTCAAACTTCTGATACTTCAACTCATACCGCGCCTTGGATTTTGTCGGAACTAAACTTGAAATCGCTTCATTTGCCGCTGCTTCTATATCAGAGGGTAAGCTTCCATCAGAATCGCTCATTTTGAAAAACGCTTTTTATATTTTTGAATTTGTTTGACAAAGTTTTGACAGTAACCATGTGAAACAGTAACTATGCGATAGGTAACATAAAAGACTTGATTACTAAACTTAATAGCAGGTGCATTTTTACAGGTGCATTTTTATTTTTAAAAATGCCTTTTGCCAAATATTTTTCTTCATAGATGAAAGTAGATAAAATTTTGTACAATATTCTTGTTGTAAATTCATATTACTATACTCGATGTTTTATTAAACTCGGCTGACGCCTCGTTTGACAACTTTAAGATCTCATGTTGTAATATGAATTTTTACAACACTTATATCGTAAATAACTATTACTGCCAATTCATAGTGTTAAAGTTATTAGGTGATATTTAGTTCATTGATTTAAAAGAAATTGTTTGTTATCTTCACAGTTTGGTCATTTATTTCAACAGTTTCAACAGTCTAATTAATATTGATTGTTAATGACTGTCGAAAATGTGCAACTGAGGGCGCTTTGGTAGCACGCATAAGTTTTGTGATACCTGATATTTAATTACCCCTCTAAAGATTAATTGCGTTCTCATTCGATCCAAAATATACACGCACAACATATTATTGTTTTTGCTTTGATTAGTAATGCTTGCTGGATAATGGTTCCGTGGGCGCGTATCTTATTACTAGGATACTTAGATTGGTACATAGATGGCAGTTTTCTTAAAAACCGTTGCTTGAATTTAAAGTGCAAAAACTGTCAAATGAAACATTATTTATTTTTTGACCCAACAATATATTTATCTCGGTGTACATGAATACGCGCTGATGTATTATTTATTTATTAACAAGTAGGGATACAACAGTAAGTCCAATAAAGCATCCACATTGTGGTATTAGCTAGTGGGAATTAAATGTTTTAATTACACAAACAAAAATATAAATATAAAACCTTACAAAAATTAAAATTAAAAACAAAAAAAAAATCACAACAATGATCTTACATGTTTTTTAAATCTAACTATATATATATATATAGGTATTAAACAAAAGGAAATATATTGTCCGTACTATTATTAAGAAAGAGGTGAATTTTTGGCTATCGGACAGTGTGTACTGCTTTTTGCATTAAGATACGCAGGGCTCCAAACAAAATGGACTCCCTGGGGCCTGATTAGACAATGACGGCCGTTTCGTCCTTGTTTGGACTCATCGGACAGTTGCAACTGATTTATGGCAGTCCGATGAGTCCAAACAAGGAAGAAACGGCCGTCATTGTCTAATCAGACCCCAGGGAGTCCATTTTGTTTGGAGCCCTGCGTATCTTAATGCAAAAAGCAGTACACACTGTCCGATAGCCAAAAATTCACCTCTTTCTTTATAATAGTACGGACAATATATTTCCTTTTGTTTAAAATTTCTTTAGAATGGCTTTAAAAACGGAATAGCGCACACCCTAGTGGGTTCGATGCGATCTATTTTTTGAAACCTGCGAAATGTAGGCTGAAGATGGGAATTGCAAAATGTCGATTCCTATACTAGAAGTGTGTTGCACCGTGGTTTTATTACAGTTACCTTCTATCTTTTGACGTCACACTTCACGTGAACTATTCTCTGCATTAAGGTTGATTCCTGGAGATGGCGGTAACGCTTATTCAATACCTGCCGTGCTTTGCATCAGATATTGAAATGGCGGCCTCGCAGTCAAGGGAGTCACAAGGCCCCAGGGAGTCCATTTTGTTTGGAGCCCTGCGTATCTTAATGCAAAAAGCAGTACACACACTGTCCGATAGCCAAAAATTCACCTCTTTCTTTATATATATATATACATGAACGCCCTTGTATGACCCCGTAAATACGTATACCGGAAAGTAAAAATTTAAAAATGTTAACATTTATTTTGTTTTTAAAAAGAACAAATGTTATTTATTCGGTCAGAAATTATCTTGTACTAAAGGAAATATTATTAAATTGAGGTCAATTGCTATCCCTCGGTTCATAAACTTTGCCCTTGATAATTAAGACTATATTTATTTTAAACTGTTACAATACAAAGTTTTTATTATAATTTAAAATACCAATTTTGAACAACAATCAATCTTGGCCTTGAAAAAATACCCTATATTTAAATCGTTGATTTAAAATTTAAGCTTGTGAACGCTGTCTAAAGTCTAAAGTGTAACTATAATACTATAAACCATTTATGTGTACCTACACAAACTACATTTTTCTAAATACCTTATTGATTTTTTAATAAGATAGATTACATCTTGAGCTTGAGGCAGTAGCGTAGCCAGAATTTTAGTTTGGGGGGGGGGCAAAATGGTAGGGAAAGCGACGAACCAGCGCCGCAGGCAAATCGCCGAAGGCGAAAATATCTTGGGTGCCACGCCCAAAAAACCCTTTTTTTGGACAATCAAAAAAAATTTCAAAATAAAAAAATACATATTAAAAGAAACTTGTAGTGAGGTAATATAAAACAGATAATATAGGTACTTGTTAAAAAACCTTGTTTATGAAATAAGCATAATTGAGCAAAAAAATATTAAAAATATAAGCACAACATATTTTTTGCCTAAAACTAAACCGTAATTTGTCGCCTGTTTTGACAAAATATATTAATTATTTCATATATCAATGTGGATTTTTTAATGAATACTTATTAAAGCTAAACTTGTTGTAAGTTTTTCGCCTGAATGGTTTCTCAGATATCTTTTTAAGGCCTTTTTACATTGGGTGCAATTGCAAGAAAAAATTGCCTGAAATCATGCGCTTTGTCGATGTTTTAAACAGCTGATGCAGGTTTTAAATAAGAAAACGTTATATACACCTAGTAAATGATATATTAGGTGTTTTAAAAAGTGTTAAGATGGAGATAATGGTGACATTTTGCAAGCCAACAAAATCCCGCTAATTGATTTTTCAGGCCGTAAAATATTCGCACTGGCTAATACCTAAAACCAGATTCTCGATTCGCTGGAAATAATTATATTTGCCGCTGAATATGAAACAGGTTTTTACAAAATTGTTTGTGTGGATTCCGAGAAAATCACGTTTAAAATAGCGTTTAGAGAGATTTTGTTGGTTGTTGTGTCCTGGTTAGCATTGCTAACCAATTAATCTTAAATTTATGTTATGTAATAATATAAATTAGAAGTAGGAAAAACCTGAAATGTACACAATATATAAAATGAATAAAGTATGTTTTAAAAGTAAAGTAAGAGGGATTTTGTTGGTTTGCAAAATGTCACCAATAATTAAAGAATTCACATTGGTGAATAGGTTATGGTGATTAAAATATTGCACTGTTTTATCAAATTAATTAAAACATTCAAAATATTTATACAATATTATTGTTACAGACAAGAAAAAGGGCAATACATACTTTGGAACCCACTCCTTCTACTTCCGGTACAAACATGCAGGATAATGGAACTACTCGTAAAAAGAAACTACGAAGACAGATGTTCCAGGAAGTGGTTAAAAGTAATCGAAAGTCCTACAAAATTAAATTATTAGGATAAAAGTTGAAAAGATATACAAAAAAATCACTTCACTTAACCAAATCATAAACTGATAAGCAAAAAATGTTTTGCTTTAAAAATGTTATTACTTTTTTGGCACAGGTGTGTTTGATGTAAGATGTCAACGTTTGTTGTTTTATGAATTCCTGTAAAAATTTTAATCGTCGATTTATAGTAATTGATTTTATTATGGTTATACCAGTTTCCGGATTTCTATGTTTAATATTTGTTACTTAACTTAGAACATGTAACCACGGATTACTGACATCTATTAATTGACATTTTAAATAAAAACAAGCACATGCCACTCTAGTCTTGTCACTCTTTCTTAAAAACTCCCCCAGTGGCGGCGTGATTAAGCCATAATATCAAAGAGAAAAATGAACAATCTCCTCGTTTATTATCGTGATGTGGTCTTTATAGCAGTTTGTACAATCAGAGTGGATATGACGTCCATATTATACGAGGAAGTAAATTGAGCATGACACCTTAGGCGGAGTACTTAAACTTCCAAATGCAATATGGAAAATCCACTCGAGTTGTACAGTATATATGTTGTCTACTAACCAACTTAAAATTTATTTAAATTAGGTATTATAACTTGTGGGAAAAATGGTAAGAAGACAATAAAAGAATAATGTATTTTGTTGGAAAATGCATGGACGAAATTAAACTGCAACATATTTTTTGATTTTCAGAAAATCACGTTCGGCCAAAAGGCAAACAAAAACAAACAAATGCTTACTCCGGGGATCGAACTCGGACCGCCACGGTCGAATGCCAGTACCTTACCTCTGAGCCACTACCTCGGTCACATTTAACATTAATCTGATACATACAAAAAAAAAATGTAACGGATTACATTATTTAAAAAAAAAATGCTTCTCGAACCCCTTAAGTTTTGACTCTCTAATGTTCGTTATCAACATTATTCTAATAAAATTTCTTTTTTAACTTTTCCTTGCACCAATTTACAGCAGGTCGATATGTAAATTAATTATTTCAGCCAGAGATACAAGCACGATACAGTTTTAGATTAAGCTCGCCCTACAGCGCGAAGGGCTTTTTACACTCGCAGCGGGATCAAGATTTATCAAATTACAATTTAATTTAAATTCGAAATTACAAAACGTGCGGTTTTTAATTGAGATGGGATAAATTACACGAACTCGTTTTGAAATTCGTCTGAAATGCAATTCGGTAAAGAGTTCGTGTTAATGGCATGCATGGATTACATACTTACAGGCAGTGCACAGAGCATTGGATCGTGAACAAAAATGTAATTTTCGACTAAAAAAATGACTGTAAAATTGCAGTTTGATTTTATAATATATTCATAATTTCTTTCCAATATACCTGGTGGTGCACCGTAGTTGGAAATATAGGAAATCCCTTGCAAGTGTCTGTTTAAAGGTTGGAGACAATGACGTTTCTTGAACGGCAGTAGAGTTTTGGAGTTGCATTGTCTTTATTTGTTTAGAATCACTACGTTTCAACTGGTAAGCGTCTCCAGTCGTCCTCAGGTGAATATTGTAGTGATTCTAAACAAATAAAGACAATGCAAGTCCAAAACTCTACTGCCGTTCAAATCCCTGGCAAGTTTTAGACTGTTCAAATATTTGCTCCCCTGTTGACTTTAGAGCGGAGTTATCGGGAAACTTTTTTAGGGTCTCTATGTGGTAAGTGCACATGCGAAGTTTTAACAATTTCGGACAACTCGATCTTTATTTATTTAAATAGGATTGCGGTTGGTTTTTCATTGAAATTCAACAGGTAATGCTGCGGACATCAGCATTGATTGGACTTATCAATCTGTGATTTGTCATTTTCAAATATAACTTGAAAGTATAAGATTTTTTACTAGTAATATTTTTTTATCTAGGTAATTATTATGAGTTACACAATAGAAGAAAAGTCACTATCATAAAATGGTACTATGCTGAGAAAAGCTTAATAAATTTGAATTGGATTGCCTTTCTTTAACTGATTACTTGCATATTAAAAAAGACCATGCCAAGTTGAGTATAATAACATAAACAAACAAAAATAAATTAAACACTTTTTGTTTTACGTTTCCTGCGATTGTTCGAATCCATGAAAGCAGGAAGTATTTCCAGATTAAGCTCTGCAGTCGACGCGAAGAGCTTTTTACAACCGCAGCAGAATGGTGATTTATCAAATAACATTTTAATTTAAATTCGAATTAACGAATTGTGTGCTTTTTAATTAATGATTTTAACCTGAAAAACACGTTAACTCATCATTATAAAATTTATAATAAATGGTATTTTGTAAATTACCGATGATAACAAGAAGACTTTATATAACTAGAGTCAAAATTAGAGGTAAACTAATAAAGAGCGACTACTTGTTTTAGGAGATAAATGGTCTCCAGTTGTTAACAAACGAGGAGAGATCCACCCCTTTGTTCTTCTCATGAATTTCGTTAACCAAATGATTAAATTTACTCAAATTTTTAATTTCCTTGCAGCGGAAAGTTTTTTTGAGATATCAGATATTGGCATATTACGGTTACTACACTAAAAAAATTATTCTTTTGCATGCGACTTTATTCCAAAAGCTTTTCCGTAATTTTTTGGCCACACATTTTCCATAAGAATTTAAAATAGTTTTTTTTCTCAACGTTAAAAGTCATTTAATCTTAGCTCAAGATCGCTACGTAAGGATTCTATTTACAAACTACAATCTACGTCCCTTATTAAGAAAAATCACATTTCTCTTCGGGCACAATACGTTTTTCTTGTCTAAAAAGATTAAGATATTAATCAGAAGAAAAACTAATTTATGTTTCTTGGGCCAAGAATGTAAGCGCTTGATCCAACCGACTTTGACTGGTTCTGTATACGCATTCCATCCGCTATTGCGTCAGGTACTTGCCATTGCGATAGGTACTTCAAATAAAGATTTGAAGAGAATTCTCTCTTACGTGAAGGATATATATATCTTTCATAAAGAGATAAAATTCTTAAATAAGATGCTTAAATAGGCTAAGGCTCTTAAAATAAGAGAAATCGTCACTGTTCCAACAGATAAACAAACGTTCAAGAGATATTTAAAAATTTTTCAAGGGTCGCATTTCTTAAACGACAAACTTTTTCTTGTAACAGAAAAAATTCTCCTTTAGGTACAAAAATATAATATGTCCTCTTGTCGGTAATAATTAGCTTTCCAGAGAGTTTACTTCAAGGATTAAACGGCGAAAAAATTTTGGTGTACAAATCTTGGGAATTAGTAGCTTTGGTAAATGAATAAGTAGGTATTAGTGGTATTAGTAGACATCACTCCTAAGTTCCTTACTTTGGGCCAGAACAACAATTTTTTCAGTGTGCAATTACTATGAAAAAGTTGTTTTCTGTTGTCTGGTACAGAAAATCGTTTGCATAGATCTTAGTTTTTGGTTCTTTATTTAAAAAGTCAACTTCTGGTTTACAGGTTTTACATTAAAAATATATTTTCTTTTGTTAAAAACGGTTCTTCGGAAAAAATATTATTTAGTTTTTGCATTATGCTGTATATCTGAAATTATTTGAGTTACAATCATAAAGAATTTAGTACATATGGCGAGGAAAGTACCGGGCAAAGGAACTTGAGGATTTTTTTTCCGTTAAAAAAAGTAACCAGTGGCGGCTCGTGATTATTGAGTATGAGAGGGCATAGATCTGCTGATACAGCTGACTGGTAATTTGTCGTGAGTTGTTTATAAAGTAATAAAAGAAGAGTCTAAAAACTTTTTTCTGGCATCGAATTATCTGTAGGATCCAAAAAGGGACTAAGCTTGTTGCTAGCTTTAAGGGATTGTTTGGTGAATTTTCGTTCCCGTACCGTGATTTTCACTTTCCGAGAACAGCCGGCGTGGAAAGTCGCCGTTGCACATAGTTAAGTAAATGGGGCTCCTATCCAGTTTTTCAGACTTATTGTTATGACTTTTATTTTTTTTAAACAGGATATTTTCTAAAAACCTTAAATTTTTTTAGATTTGACTTTGGAGTCAGGATCACGTTATTGTGGAAGTTTTTTAGTTGTTCTTTTATACTTATGTAGTTTTTGTTTGATGAGTTTTGTTCGATGTCTTTTATACTGATTACCTTTTGATGTTCTAATGAAAATTTATTGGCCGGAGACTCAATACCTTCCTGATAAGAAAAGAAATTACAAACGAAAGAGGATACCTGTTATTATTAAAGTTCATTTAATTACTGGCTGGATGCACGTCACAACTGGCAAATACATAATCATAAGGCTATATTTCCACGGGCCACTTTTTGAAGTTGACATCGACCACAAAAAGTGGTTCGTTTGTGGTCTACTGTCGCCAGCTTGCAGTTCCATTAAGGGCAATGTAAAAAGTGTAGTGCTTTTTACACGGGCGTTTTGTCGACCACAATTAAACTTCTGTCGCCGTTGAGTAGCCGAGCCCGGCCACTGACCACCAGCGACTAATTTTTCCACGTCCCACGTGCACCCACTTTGTTGTCGTTGTCAAGTCGGCCGTTCGAGATGGAACCGTTTGACACGGACACGTTTATTGTCCAAATTCAGGTGGAACCTGCAATTTGGGATTATAAATGTGATGTATATAGCAACAGAATTGAAAAGCCGAAATCTTGGGATAACATAAAATATGTAGTCTATTTCACGAAAACTTCCAGGTATTGGACACTGACATTTCCGCGCCAAAATGGACCACATGTTTGGAGTTGGTATAACTACAAAATGTGGTTGGGTCGGACCACTTTAAGTGGTCGAGACGGCTACAAAGAAACCACTTTGTGTGGTCGATAGCAACTTCAAAAAGTGGCCCGTGGAAACACGGCCTAAGAGAAAAAAAAATGAGGTAGGTCGATAAATAATTAAAGGGTCCTGTCAATTGACGTAAAATTTATTTTAACAACCTTTGCTATTTCGAAGAACTTTAATTTCACGTTTAGCAAAAAAGAATTAATTGGAACATATTCTCAAAATATGTCTCATTATTCAGCAAAAGAAGAAATACTCATTTTGAGGTCTAATTAAATCCTGACAGAATTAAAAAAATATACGATTTAATCGATGACATGACGAATCAAAAATTACGTCAAACGCTGTGACGTGCATCCAGCCAGTAATTGTACGAACTATAAATACAGCTTCATACTATACAGCCTTGTTAATGGCTGAAGTCAGGATAAATACTTAGTTGAAGACAGTTCCTAATGTACAACAAAGATTAAGGCCAGTGTTAAAAAAAATGTTTAATCAACTTGTATCATGTAATACTATTTTAAATTAAAACAATGAAGGTTATGTCTGATACAGGTTCTAGAACATTTAAGTCAAAATTTCTATTTACCGTTCTTTTATACATTCGATTTTTTATTAACGTTATCAAGAATAGTAGTAATATAATTTAAAGGGTACTGATGTTAAAATTCATTTCATTAAAAAGTTGTAAACAAGGATACAATTATTATTTAACATATTTTTATAAAAAAAACTTTCAAAGATTTAAAAAAAAAGTTAACTAAATAAAAAGGAGAATACTATGTTTGTGTTAACCAGGTGTGTTTTTTAAAGTATTTTTAGATATGTAAGTATTGAGGGTGTCAAGACATTTAAACTCCAAGTGATTTTCTGGCTTTGCTACACTTGGTGAGTATATTATAGTTTTTATAAAGTTAGTGGTTCCAATTTTGAAAGATTATACTACCGCTACATAGCAAAGAACCCAGTCTCTACGACACAAGAGCTGCCGTTCGCACAGTTATGTTTCGTAATAGAAATATTACGTCATATAAAATGGCGCCCAACGTGAGGCTTGAGTAAATTGTTTCAAACAAAATGTCTTTATACTGCTTATCTTAAAACATAAAAGTAGCAATGAGTTTGATGTCAATAGTCACTGACAAGGTATGTTTCGTAACAATATTACACACTTTTTTGACACATTGTATACATATCTTGAAATAAATTCAATGGCTTTGCTACACTTGGTGAGTATATTATAGTTTTCTTAAAGTTAGTGGTTCCAATTTTGAAAGATTGTATTAACGCTACATAGCAAAGAACCTAATCTCTACGACACAAGAGCTGCCGTTCGCACAGTTATGTTTCGTAATAGAAATATTACGTCATATAAAATGGCGCTCAACGTGAGGCTTGAGTAAATTGTTTCAAACAAAATGTCTTTATACTGCTTATCTTAAAACATAAAAGTAGCAATAAGTTTGATGTCAATACTCACTGACAAGGTATGTTTCGTAACAATATTACACACTTTTTTGACACATTGTATACATATCTTGAAATAAATTCAATGGCTTTGCTACACTTGGTGAGTATATTATAGTTTTCTTAAAGTTAGTGGTTCCAATTTTGAAAGATTGTATTAACGCTACATAGCAAAGAACCTAATATCTACGACACAAGAGCTGACGTTCGCACAGTTATGTTTCGTAATAGAAATATTACGTCATATAAAATGGCGCCCAACGTGAGGCTTGAGTAAATTGTTTCAAACAAAATGTCTTTATACTGCTTATCTTAAAACATAGAAGTAGCAATGAGTTTGATGTCAATAGTCACTGACAAGGTATGTTTCGTAACAATATTACACACTTTTTTGACACATTGTATACATATCTTGAAATAAATTCAATGGCTTTGCTACACTTGGTGAGTATAGTTTTCTTAAAGTTAGTGGTTCCAATTTTGAAAGATTGTATTAACGCTACATAGCAAAGAACCTAATCTCTACGACACAAGAGCTGCCGTTCGCACAGTTATGTTTCGTAATAGAAATATTACGTCATATAAAATGGCGCCCAACGTGAGGCTTGAGTAAATTGTTTCAAACAAAATGTCTTTATACTGCTTATCTTAAAACATAAAAGTAGCAATGAGTTTGATGTCAATAGTCACTGACAAGGTATGTTTCGTAACAATATTACACACTTTTTTGACACATTGTATACATATCTTGAAATAAATTCAATGGCTTTGCTACACTTGGTGAGTATAGTTTTCTTAAAGTTAGTGGTTCCAATTTTGAAAGATTGTATTAACGCTACATAGCAAAGAACCTAATCTCTACGACACAAGAGCTGCCGTTCGCACAGTTATGTTTCGTAATAGAAATATTACGTCATATAAAATGGCGCCCAACGTGAGGCTTGAGTAAATTGTTTCAAACAAAATGTTTTTATACTGCTTATCTTAAAACATAAAAGTAGCAATAAGTTTGATGTCAATACTCACTGACAAGGTATGTTTCGTAACAATATTACACACTTTTTTGACACATTGTATACATATCTTGAAATAAATTCAATAGCTTTGGTAGTTTTTGGATAAACTTTATAAATCTATTGCACTAGAGGAAAATATCTAACGGCGATGATAACCCCTTAATCTGTTTTTAATCGAAAATTCGTTTTAAAGGCCTGAAGGGTGCAAAGTTGTTGTTTCGTGCGCGTCCAAAGTTAATGTGTGTATTATCAGTTTTAATGCCGCCGACACGATAGTCTTCGGAAGCAAATGTAGCGGAAGACGGATATCTGAGTGCATGTTTAATTGTTGTTTCGGTTCGCCCCAGCATTGTTTTGCCGACCGGGGGGCCGAACAGATCCAACAGTGTTGATAACTTGAGTGAATAATGGTCGTACAAGAAACTTTGGTCAATTTGCGCCTACAATTGGTTATATATACCACAATTTGTAGTGTCACGACTGAACTATTTGTTTAAACTGCTGACTGCTTTAATTTAGTAGTCTGGACAAGTTTACAATGCAAAAGCGCGGAATTATGAGATAGAAAAGTTCCGAATTTAATTTTTTTTTGTCTCATTAAGTATGCTAGTTTTTCAATGTAAAAAAGGATAGGATAAAATTTATTTTCAATTATGGCCGAAACAAAATATCGAGTTTGGTTCTTTACTATCATTTGTCAAGTTTTTCGATTTTGGAATTTTAGCGTTGCCTTGAACACATAAAGTTTAATAAATCTAGGCATATTTTAGCCCATGGATACATGTTTTGTTGCAATTTCTTCCTTTTCATTCGCTGGCAGGGCCATTCCATTCCATTTGAGACAGTTTCAAGCCATGAGCTAAAGAACCTACAGGTAATTTTGTACTATCATGTTTTTTCCAAAACTTTAAGAATTTTGCAGTTTGTTTGGCAGCGTTGCAAAAAATTAAAAACTTAATGTGGCATTGTATGGATAATTTTGTGAGAAAATAAAACATGCTAACATATGTGGGGTGCTCTGTTTAAAAAATGTATCTTTTTATTGTCCTACTTTTCTGGACTATCATATATAATATTTAAAAATAATTTTACAATATGTACTTTTTTCTTCCTTACAAATTTTATAACGACCTTTTTTATATATATAATATCTTTAATAGTAGAGGCGGTACATTACTTTATCACATTAGTGGGCCACCCTGTATATTATTTAATGTGGATACTTGCAGAATAAAATATATATTTTTGAATTCTTCTAAATGGCTTCATGTTCAGTGTTTCTTTAAATTGAATATCTTTATTCAATGATAACACCAAAGATTTTTAATAATTTTAGTAAAGCGAATTAAAGCAAAACAGTTTACGATTACATTATGGTGAATAACATAAGAAATCAAAATAAAATTATCAAATCAGTAAATTTAGAGAGTTTTCTCTAAAGAAGAGGTGTCTCCTTAAAACCTCAGATAAGATGCTATTTCAAATAAGTTCAAAAGAAACAATTTCCGCTTTACAGTGAACTCAGAACAAAAGAAAAATAAACAATTAAATAAACATTATCAAGATCACTTACTCACTGGCTGGAAACTGCTCTGGTTCTGAGATTTTGTTGTTACATCATTTAGAGAGACTTGAGTGACCAAACGGGCAGAGGTTACCCTTACACTTGAATACGTTAAACAACTCCACTGAGTAAGTGTTTATTTGAGTTTTTATAGTGTTTTGTAACCCCTATAAAAATAGACAAGGGGTTCCTTTTTGCTGTATCAGGAATTATTAATATTAGGCGGAAAGATTCCTAAATATACTATTCAAAATGGAACCCTTTCTTCAACCAATTACAAACAAGTTATTTTTATAAACTTTTGCCTACTGACTCTTTCTACGAAAGTAGAAATGTTCTTGTCCTTGTTCTATGTACTATCTTTCCGCTACACCTATTTATCACCCATTAACAGTCTTAACTTCACAGCGAAGTATTAGATAAGTATCCATATTTAAGGATACCAATCCATATCCGACAATATATTGGCGATTCCGAGTGCGACCTCCGTTTTATCCCATCAGCTTAACTGGGGCGTGAAATCACCCTTTCAGGGGGTAACACGTCTTTTTTTTGAAGGATGTTTGTCAAAATCACAACGAATGAGGGGTTTGTATATCGGATGACAACGAAATTTACTACCTAGCTTGTTAAAATATTACCTACCTATGAGAATATAGCTTATAATAGATAATCATGTTATACGGCGTGTACCATAATGATCGTTATTATAATCCGAATTTCATACAATATTTTATATTCCGACGATTTTTGTGTTTTTTTTTAATGAATTTTAAGTTTTCGTCAGTAAACTAATAGCTTGATTTTAATAAAACCCGGTAACTATAGAAATATTTGTTTGTATTGTCATTGTCAGAATTAAATTTTTAATTTTAACGTTTATATAATATAATATGGATAATTTGCCATCAGAAATCAAAGAATTGGCCAATAAAGCAGTTGTTGGTTTATTGCCCGAAAAGTCTAAAGGCATATATGAAAAAACTTATGCCAATTACAAAACTTTGTGTTCCCAGAAAAAGGTTGTCAATATCGTACACGAAAAGGTACTTTTGGCATATTTCAAGAAAGAATCAATGAAGAAAAAGTCTTCGAGTTTATGGAGTTATTACTCTATGTTAAGGAGTTCACTAGGACTTAAGAAAAACGTCGACATAAGTAAGTTTAATCAATTGATAGCTTTTTTAAAATGAAAATCTGATTCTTACACACCCAAAAAATCCCGTATTTTGACTAAAGAAAATATTGCAAAGTTTTTACAAGAGGCAGACAACGAAACATACTTGCTATTAAAAGTGTCAATGATTATAGGTATTTATAAGTGGATCATGTCGAAGAGTTGAGTTAAAAAACTTAAGGATAGAAGATGTACACGATGAGGGTGTTGTTTTTGGAATTTTCATACCTAGTACAAAAACCAACGTTCCCCGAGAATTTTATGTAACGCCTGGCGATGTCGAAGGAATAAATATGGTGCAGCTTGTTCGGACCTATGTAGCAATGAGACCCCCCGATGCCAAAGTTTCTTGTTTTTTTCTATCATTTAGAAACAACAAATGTACAAAGCAACCAGTGGGTATACATACTTTAGGAAATATGTGCAAAACGATCGCTGCTTTTTTAAAGTTACCCCATTCCGCCGAATACACAGGTCACTGTTTCCGGAGGTCTTCAGCTTCACTGCTGGCTGATTCAGGAGTCGATCTTTACACTATTAAATGCCATGGTGGCTGGAAAAGTGACACAGTTGCTGAAGGATATATAGGGAACTCTTGCGAAAACAAGAAAAGAATATTATCAGCCATTCTCGGGAAGAAATCATTATCGAGTGTCGTTCCCTCAGAAGAAACAGAAACCATAGAAAATTAAAATCACAACAATGCAAAAATTTCAACTCCTATGTCCAACATCAATTTAACGAATTGGTATAATGTTACTTTTAATTTTAATCATTAAATTTTATTCCATTTTGTTTTAAATTAATTTTTTAATTTTTGCGTCTATTTTTCATTATAGTACTCAGTCCTATAAAGTATGCCATTTTGACACTGAAAATGAAATCCATAATAATGTCATTATGACACGTCGGAATATAAAATATAGTAAAAATAATAATTATTCATGACTATACAGCGTAAAAAATGCAGTAAATATTGTGAAATTTTACCATAATTTTTTATAGTGTAGTAGTGATCCCGGAATTTATACATCGCTAAAGATCTTTAGGTAAAGTTATTCTTTTAAAAACAATTAACTTTGCTGCATTTTTCGTGTTTACACCACATATGTCTTTTTCCCACACGGCGCATTAGAAGTCTTGTTTAATTTAACTAATGATTTTTAAACTGGAATTACGAACTTTAAGCAACAGAGTTAGAAAACCCTTTTCAAACCAACTTAGTTTCGTAGAAAAATAACTGGACATACAATGGCAGTGTTCGACGAATGCTTTGATAAAGTATTTTATTACTGAGGCAACGAAAAGTTTGCTGAGACCTCAAAAACTCTTTAATGTATTTAAGTAATTAGTTCTGTAATGTATGTTACAAGGAGAGGTATTCTAGTGCAAAAAATATAAACATTGTTAAGTTAAAACGGAGATAAGAATCGAATTGTCTAAAAAATTACTTTCGTTAATTAAGATAAAATTTGATATATACAAAATTAGAGAAACCAGACAGTAGATACACATCAGAAAAATAATCGTATATTCAATTGAAATTGTGTTTAAAACATTCATTTGCCATAATCGTATCTAAAACTCTGTGGCGACTTTTCCGGCTAAAAATACGATCAATTTTAGTTCATCCAGAGATGATAACTAGATTTGGTAGATCTACCGATAACTCAGGAGAAGGGGCACCACTGCCTGCGGTTTTCTTTTCAACTCTCCTGCGACTATTCCGTTAGCCTTTAGTTAGTGAGCAAGAACCTTTATCAACCATTTTTTCAAAAGTATTTATGCAAAATATAACTGAATATATAAAATTTACACTATGAAATAAATCACATCAAAAAAAGCCGTGAAATATTTAAATTTACAAAATCTGCGATGGATGAAAAAAAGGAAAACATTGATTCGCCTAAAACTCTTTAAGTTTATTTATTTCAATTTCAAGCTTCAAAAAAGTTACTGGCCTTAATTGTTACCGAGCAAGTAAATATACAGCAGAAACGGTGAGAAGTGACAGTAGCCATTACTATGTCTTTATCATACTCATAATACTACCACTCTTCAGCTCATCGACCGCCATCGACTTGATCGGTGATCGCGCTGGCCAGTGTTACCAACCCTATGAATTTATCCGTAGATTCACGAATTTGAATGCATATTATGCTTTGATTTTTGGATAAACTTGACATTACTACGGATTTTTGAGAATACTAAAGCTTAATTATAAAAATATAGTACAAAAATTTTGTTTTAAAAGTTGTTTTGATCGGAAACTACGTCATGTTTATTATCCATACAATGCCACATTAAGTTTTTAATTTTTTGCAACGCTGCCAAACAAACTGCAAAATTCTTAAAGTTTTGGAAAAAACATGATAGTACAAAATTACCTGTAGGTTCTTTAGCTCATGGCTTGAAACTGTCTCAAATGGAATGGAATGGCCCTGCCAGCGAATGAAAAGGAAGAAATTGCAACAAAACATGTATCCATGGGCTAAAATATGCCTAGATTTATTAAACTTTATGTGTTCAAGGCAACGCTAAAATTCCAAAATCGAAAAACTTGACAAATGATAGTAAAGAACCAAACTCGATATTTTGTTTCGGCCATAATTGAAAATAAATTTTATCCTATCCTTTTTTACATTGAAAAACTAGCATACTTAATGAGACAAAAAAAAATTAAATTCGGAACTTTTCTATCTCATAATTCCGCGCTTTTGCATTGTAAACTTGTCCAGACTACTAAATTAAAGCAGTCAGCAGTTTAAACAAATAGTTCAGTCGTGACACTACAAATTGTGGTATATATAACCAATTGTAGGCGCAAATTGACCAAAGTTTCTTGTACGACCATTATTCACTCAAGTTATCAACACTGTTGGATCTGTTCGGCCCCCCGGTCGGCAAAACAATGCTGGGGCGAACCGAAACAACAATTAAACATGCACTCAGATATCCGTCTTCCGCTACATTTGCTTCCGAAGACTATCGTGTCGGCGGCATTAAAACTGATAATACACACATTAACTTTGGACGCGCACGAAACAACAACTTTGCACCCTTCAGGCCTTTAAAACGAATTTTCGATTAAAAACAGATTAAGGGGTTATCATCGCCGTTAGATATTTTCCTCTAGTGCAATAGATTTATAAAGTTTATCCAAAAACTACCAAAGCTATTGAATTTATTTCAAGATATGTATACAATGTGTCAAAAAAGTGTGTAATATTGTTACGAAACATACCTTGTCAGTGAGTATTGACATCAAACTTATTGCTACTTTTATGTTTTAAGATAAGCAGTATAAAAACATTTTGTTTGAAACAATTTACTCAAGCCTCACGTTGGGCGCCATTTTATATGACGTAATATTTCTATTACGAAACATAACTGTGCGAACGGCAGCTCTTGTGTCGTAGAGATTAGGTTCTTTGCTATGTAGCGTTAATACAATCTTTCAAAATTGGAACCACTAACGTTAAGAAAACTATACTCACCAAGTGTAGCAAAGCCATTGAATTTATTTCAAGATATGTATACAATGTGTCAAAAAAGTGTGTAATATTGTTACGAAACATACCTTGTCAGTGACTATTGACATCAAACTCATTGCTACTTCTATGTTTTAAGATAAGCAGTATAAAGACATTTTGTTTGAAACAATTTACTCAAGCCTCACGTTGGGCGCCATTTTATATGACGTAATATTTCTATTACGAAACATAACTGTGCGAACGTCAGCTCTTGTGTCGTAGATATTAGGTTCTTTGCTATGTAGCGTTAATACAATCTTTCAAAATTGGAACCACTAACTTTAAGAAAACTATAATATACTCACCAAGTGTAGCAAAGCCATTGAATTTATTTCAAGATATGTATACAATGTGTCAAAAAAGTGTGTAATATTGTTACGAAACATACCTTGTCAGTGAGTATTGACATCAAACTTATTGCTACTTTTATGTTTTAAGATAAGCAGTATAAAGACATTTTGTTTGAAACAATTTACTCAAGCCTCACGTTGAGCGCCATTTTATATGACGTAATATTTCTATTACGAAACATAACTGTGCGAACGGCAGCTCTTGTGTCGTAGAGATTAGGTTCTTTGCTATGTAGCGTTAATACAATCTTTCAAAATTGGAACCACTAACTTTAAGAAAACTATAATATACTCACCAAGTGTAGCAAAGCCATTGAATTTATTTCAAGATATGTATACAATGTGTCAAAAAAGTGTGTAATATTGTTACGAAACATACCTTGTCAGTGACTATTGACATCAAACTCATTGCTACTTTTATGTTTTAAGATAAGCAGTATAAAGACATTTTGTTTGAAACAATTTACTCAAGCCTCACGTTGGGCGCCATTTTATATGACGTAATATTTCTATTACGAAACATAACTGTGCGAACGGCAGCTCTTGTATCGTAGAGACTGGGTTCTTTGCTATGTAGCGGTAGTATAATCTTTCAAAATTGGAACCACTAACTTTATAAAAACTATAATATACTCACCAAGTGTAGCAAAGCCAGAAAATCACTTGGAGTTTAAATGTCTTGACACCCTCAATACTTACATATCTAAAAATACTTTAAAAAACACACCTGGTTAACACAAACATAGTATTCTCCTTTTTATTTAGTTAACTTTTTTTTTAAATCTTTGAAAGTTTTTTTTATAAAAATATGTTAAATAATAATTGTATCCTTGTTTACAACTTTTTAATGAAATGAATTTTAACATCAGTACCCTTTAAATTATATTACTACTATTCTTGATAACGTTAATAAAAAATCGAATGTATAAAAGAACGGTAAATAGAAATTTTGACTTAAATGTTCTAGAACCTGTATCAGACATAACCTTCATTGTTTTAATTTAAAATAGTATTACATGATACAAGTTGATTAAACATTTTTTTTAACACTGGCCTTAATCTTTGTTGTACATTAGGAACTGTCTTCAACTAAGTATTTATCCTGACTTCAGCCATTAACAAGGCTGTATAGTATGAAGCTGTATTTATAGTTCGTACAATTACTGGCTGGATGCACGTCACAGCGTTTGACGTAATTTTTGATTCGTCATGTCATCGATTAAATCGTATATTTTTTTAATTCTGTCAGGATTTAATTAGACCTCAAAATGAGTATTTCTTCTTTTGCTGAATAATGAGACATATTTTGAGAATATGTTCCAATTAATTCTTTTTTGCTAAACGTGAAATTAAAGTTCTTCGAAATAGCAAAGGTTGTTAAAATAAATTTTACGTCAATTGACAGGACCCTTTAATTATTTATCGACCTACCTCATTTTTTTTTCTCTTAGGCCGTGTTTCCACGGGCCACTTTTTGAAGTTGCTATCGACCACACAAAGTGGTTTCTTTGTAGCCGTCTCGACCACTTAAAGTGGTCCGACCCAACCACATTTTGTAGTTATACCAACTCCAAACATGTGGTCCATTTTGGCGCGGAAATGTCAGTGTCCAATACCTGGAAGTTTTCGTGAAATAGACTACATATTTTATGTTATCCCAAGATTTCGGCTTTTCAATTCTGTTGCTATATACATCACATTTATAATCCCAAATTGCAGGTTCCACCTGAATTTGGACAATAAACGTGTCCGTGTCAAACGGTTCCATCTCGAACGGCCGACTTGACAACGACAACAAAGTGGGTGCACGTGGGACGTGGAAAAATTAGTCGCTGGTGGTCAGTGGCCGGGCTCGGCTACTCAACGGCGACAGAAGTTTAATTGTGGTCGACAAAACGCCCGTGTAAAAAGCACTACACTTTTTACATTGCCCTTAATGGAACTGCAAGCTGGCGACAGTAGACCACAAACGAACCACTTTTTGTGGTCGATGTCAACTTCAAAAAGTGGCCCGTGGAAATAGAGCCTTATGATTATGTATTTGCCAGTTGTGACGTGCATCCAGCCAGTAATTAAATGAACTTTAATAATAACAGGTATCCTCTTTCGTTTGTAATTTCTTTTCTTATCAGGAAGGTATTGAGTCTCCGGCCAATAAATTTTCATTAGAACATCAAAAGGTAATCAGTATAAAAGACATCGAACAAAACTCATCAAACAAAAACTACATAAGTATAAAAGAACAACTAAAAAACTTCCACAATAACGTGATCCTGACTCCAAAGTCAAATCTAAAAAAATTTAAGGTTTTTAGAAAATATCCTGTTTAAAAAAAATAAAAGTCATAACAATAAGTCTGAAAAACTGGATAGGAGCCCCATTTACTTAACTATGTGCAACGGCGACTTTCCACGCCGGCTGTTCTCGGAAAGTGAAAATCACGGTACGGGAACGAAAATTCACCAAACAATCCCTTAAAGCTAGCAACAAGCTTAGTCCCTTTTTGGATCCTACAGATAATTCGATGCCAGAAAAAAGTTTTTAGACTCTTCTTTTATTACTTTATAAACAACTCACGACAAATTACCAGTCAGCTGTATCAGCAGATCTATGCCCTCTCATACTCAATAATCACGAGCCGCCACTGGTTACTTTTTTTAACGGAAAAAAAATCCTCAAGTTCCTTTGCCCGGTACTTTCCTCGCCATATGTACTAAATTCTTTATGATTGTAACTCAAATAATTTCAGATATACAGCATAATGCAAAAACTAAATAATATTTTTTCCGAAGAACCGTTTTTAACAAAAGAAAATATATTTTTAATGTAAAACCTGTAAACCAGAAGTTGACTTTTTAAATAAAGAACCAAAAACTAAGATCTATGCAAACGATTTTCTGTACCAGACAACAGAAAACAACTTTTTCATAGTAATTGTACACTGAAAAAATTGTTGTTCTGGCCCAAAGTAAGGAACTTAGGAGTGATGTCTACTAATACCACTAATACCTACTTATTCATTTACCAAAGCTACTAATTCCCAAGATTTGTACACCAAAATTTTTTCGCCGTTTAATCCTTGAAGTAAACTCTCTGGAAAGCTAATTATTACCGACAAGAGGACATATTATATTTTTGTACCTAAAGGAGAATTTTTTCTGTTACAAGAAAAAGTTTGTCGTTTAAGAAATGCGACCCTTGAAAAATTTTTAAATATCTCTTGAACGTTTGTTTATCTGTTGGAACAGTGACGATTTCTCTTATTTTAAGAGCCTTAGCCTATTTAAGCATCTTATTTAAGAATTTTATCTCTTTATGAAAGATATATATCCTTCACGTAAGAGAGAATTCTCTTCAAATCTTTATTTGAAGTACCTATCGCAATGGCAAGTACCTGACGCAATAGCGGATGGAATGCGTATACAGAACCAGTCAAAGTCGGTTGGATCAAGCGCTTACATTCTTGGCCCAAGAAACATAAATTAGTTTTTCTTCTGATTAATATCTTAATCTTTTTAGACAAGAAAAACGTATTGTGCCCGAAGAGAAATGTGATTTTTCTTAATAAGGGACGTAGATTGTAGTTTGTAAACAGAATCCTTACGTAGCGATCTTGAGCTAAGATTAAATGACTTTTAACGTTGAGAAAAAAAACTATTTTAAATTCTTATGGAAAATGTGTGGCCAAAAAATTACGGAAAAGCTTTTGGAATAAAGTCGCATGCAAAAGAATAATTTTTTTAGTGTAGTAACCGTAATATGCCAATATCTGATATCTCAAAAAAACTTTCCGCTGCAAGGAAATTAAAAATTTGAGTAAATTTAATCATTTGGTTAACGAAATTCATGAGAAGAACAAAGGGGTGGATCTCTCCTCGTTGGTTAACAACTGGAGACCATTTATCTCCTAAAACAAGTAGTCGCTCTTTATTAGTTTACCTCTAATTTTGACTCTAGTTATATAAAGTCTTCTTGTTATCATCGGTAATTTACAAAATACCATTTATTATAAATTTTATAATGATGAGTTAACGTGTTTATCAGGTTAAAATCATTAATTAAAAAGCACACAATTCGTTAATTCGAATTTAAATTAAAATGTTATTTGATAAATCACCATTCTGCTGCGGTTGTAAAAAGCTCTTCGCGTCGACTGCAGAGCTTAATCTGGAAATACTTCCTGCTTTCATGGATTCGAACAATCGCAGGAAACGTAAAACAAAAAGTGTTTAATTTATTTTTGTTTGTTTATGTTATTATACTCAACTTGGCATGGTCTTTTTTAAAAAATTTCATTGCACTCCCATGAAAATGTGTGTGTACTCATTCGAACTGTGTTGTTTACTTTTGAACTTTTTTAAATTCAATTTTAAAGAAAACCAACCGCATTCATACTCAAATAAGTTAAAATCGGGTCGTCGAAAATTGTTCCAACTCCGCATGTGCAATCACCACACAGAGGTTTTAAAAAAGTTTGCTTATAACCTCGCTTTAAACTCAATAGGGAAACACGTATCTGTCTTAAAATTGCATGGGATTTCTTGTGTTTTAAATCCCGATGCACCACCCGGCATAGTTAATAGTGGACGAAATGATAAAGTTATTTCTGGAGTTATTGAGGTCAAAAATCAATTTTTCTCAATAAATTCTAAAAAAATTAAATGATGGAATAAGGTGGAATAAAATAACATTTTCACCAAAAATGCCATGCCACCATAGTATTGCTTACTGTTTATAGTATTTTATTAGGCGAAGCATTGTAGGTATTATGTAGCATTCCTCTCAAGGACAATAACCTCAATTATCCAGGTATATAGTCAGAATTAGATGAATAATTCATTGCGTGCTATGCATATCACAGAGCAACCAAAACTCATACATACGTAATATTCATCATACATCTAATTTCGAAATAGTATTTGTGTATTCCACAATGGCAGACAACTATCTTAATTGCCGCGAGAAGTTTAAATTGCCTACACACATAATGTTTGTTGGCTCAAAGTTGGATTTTGTGTGTGCAGCTATGAGCTGGCTGCAAGAGGGTGTGCCTTCATGGGACACTGTAAGCTCTGAAGTAAAAATATGCATCTAAATCCCTTTTTTACAATATTACATTAAATAATAATAATAATAATAATAATAATAATAATAATAATAATAATAATAATAATAATAATAATAATAATAATAATAATAATAATAATAATAATAATAATAATAATAATAATAATAATAATAATAATAATAATAATGGAAACTCTAGCAGCAAGGTTGCTAAAAAGGTAAAAGATATACTGAAAGCAGAGAGCATTCCTTTAGACAGTCCCGATGTAAAACGGTTGCTAACAATCGTAAGAGACAATACAAGACAAAAATCTAAGGCTAAAGGAGCTCGTCTAAGACGATACAACAAAGCCACAAAGAGGAAGGTTCAAAACCAACAGTTCACCAGGAACCAAAAAACCTTCTATAGGACATTGAGCCAAGAAGAAAACGACGTTACTCCAACTAATGACATAAATAAAGACCAATTTAATGCATTTTGGAGTAATATTTGGTCCGACGCGTCCCATTTCGACGAAAAAGCAAGCTGGCTCAAAAAAGTTGAAGCCGAGGCTAAAACTTTGCAAGAAATGCCTGAGCCGCAAGTAACATCCAGTGATATAAGGGATGCCACTAAGAACTTGGCTAACTGGAAATCACCGGGACCTGACCAAATTCATAATTTCTGGCTCAAAACCTTCACCAGCTTACACCCTATAATAGCAAACTGCTTTAGCAAAGCTCTCCTAAACCCCAAACACTTCCCAGCTCATCTTGCCAGTGGCAATACATTCCTTTTGTTTAAAAAAGGGCAGGTAAACGATCCAAAAAACTACAGACCGATCACCTGTCTGTCAGTGGTGTATAAACTTTTAACATCAGTCATGTACTCAAAAATATACACACACTGCATAAACAACAACCTGGTAGCTGATGAGCAAAAGGGCTGTATTAGGAAAGCTTTGGGTTGCAAGGAACAGCTTACAATCGATGCCGTTATTATAAAACAGGCTGAAGTTAAAAGGCGAAATCTAAATATGTACTACATTGACTATAGTAAAGCATTCGATTCTGTTCCTCACGACTGGCTAAAGAAAATATTGCAAATATACAAAGTACACCCCCTAATACGCAACATGTTAGGCACCCTAATGGAGCAATGGAACACCAATCTCCATATTGGACAAGAGAAGCTTGGCAATATAAATATATCAAAAGGTATATTTCAAGGCGACTCTTTAAGCCCCCTCTGGTTCATTTTGGCCATGAACCCACTGTCCTCACTACTAAAATCATCATCCTACGGATATCGTCCCAACTTAACTGAAAATTTTAGAATAAACCACCTTCTATTTATGGACGATATCAAACTCTACGCTGAAAGCAAAACCCACCTACAGTCTCTAATTCAAATAACCAAGACATTTAGCGATGACATCAAAATGTCGTTTGGATTAGACAAGTGCGCAATCTTGAATGTCGTACGCGGAAAGACTGAACAAAATCGTGGACTGCTTGAAAGCATAGATATACTAGATGAGGACAAAACATATAAATACTTAGGCATCTCCCAAAACCAACAAATAAACCACACAAGCCTAAAAAGGGAGTTTAAAAACAAATACAAAAGCAGACTAACAAAGCTTTTTAATACTCACCTGAATGCTGGTAATCTTACTACTGCCATCAACACCTGGGCAATACCAATACTTACCTACTCATTCGGAATCCTTAAGTATTCAGACACGGATTTGCACGAATTAGATAGGCTTACGCGCAGGCTGCTAACAAAATTCAGATTCCACCACCCACGCTCTGCACTTGAAAGAATCTACCTAAAACGAAAGGAGGGAGGAAGAGGTCTTATTAATATATATAACTTGTGCAAGTCACAAGAGACCTCTATGAGAAAATACTTCCAAGAATCAAATGGGGAAATTCTTAAAAAAGTGGTAGCAGCAGACACTGGATATACAGCCCTTAACTTAAAGCAGAACGGATTACCTATCATCCGCGCGCCGCCAAGTCAACAGCTTGTAACTTGGCAAGAAAAAGCTCTACACGGCAAATACCCTACTGCACTCCAAAATCCACTCATAGATAGAGAAATGTCACTGAATTGGTTAGAGAAAAGGCAGTTTCACGCTGAAACAGAAGGTTTTATAATCTCTATCCAAGACCGTGTCATTCGAACTCGAAACTATGAAAAAGTCATCTTGAAAAGAAATGTGGAAGATGTGTGCAGAAAATGCAATTGCCCCGGAGAAACGATAGAACTTATCACGGCGGGATGTGGTGCTATGGCCCCCAACGCTTACCTGGGGAGACATAATCAGGTGGCAAAGATCATCCACAAGGAACTGGCCCATAAACTAGGGCTAAGGGAAAACCTCCCACCATACTACCAATACTCACCCGAGCCAGTCCTTGAATCCCCTGAATATCTCTTATACTGGGACAGGCCAATAATAACGGATAGAACAGTAGACCACAACCGTCCGGATATTCTTCTTATCGAAAAAACCACCAAGAAAGCTTTCATAATCGATATAGGTTGCCCACTAACACACAACCTCTCTAAAACCGAATCGGAGAAGAAGACCAAGTACTCGAATTTGGCTATAGAGATAAAAAATATATGGAAGCTGGATAAAATCGACATAATTCCGATTATAGTATCGGTGGAGGGAGCTATGACGAAAAATTTTAAGCCCAACTTGGAAAAACTGGGCCTTTCAGGTTATTTATACCAACTTATTCAGAAAAGCGTCATCCTCCAAACTTGCCATATAGTACGGAAGTTTTTAAACAGTACAGGTTAAGATGAATTTCTTCTCTGTACTGTAAATAACACCAGCCTTACCAACAAAAAGCTGAGAAACAGAAAACTGAAAACATAATAATAATAATAATAAACTGCTGGACAATTGCTTTCGAGCAAGAAAAATTTCGCCTAAATTTAACAGTTAATATTTTTTGAACCAGATATGATATCGACCTACGGTTTTGAATGGTTGATAGATTCATCCGTTGGGAAACAATTGTCAATATTGGATTTTCTTAAACTGTCAAAAAAATGTATATACAGGGTGTTAAAGAAGACGATGATTTTTGCTCCAATTTTAATGGC
This sequence comes from Polydrusus cervinus, assembly GCA_935413205.1. NCBI lineage: Eukaryota > Metazoa > Arthropoda > Insecta > Coleoptera > Curculionidae > Polydrusus > Polydrusus cervinus. The sequence goes on from OW284514.1 coordinate 56,132,948, forward strand.
GTGTAACTTTCACAATAATATTTTTAAATTTTACCACTCTACGTCAATTGAATCACTGGTTTATAGCAAAGAAAGTAACTTGTCAAATTTTTGATATCTGCTATATTTTAAGAAATACCGATTTTTTTGAAAAACCTTGCTTTATTTCAACTTTTTTCTAGCTAGATCTCACTGTGCGTTGTATCGTGCAAACTTTGCGAGTGATTTTTATACCTTATGAAAAACTTAATTATGTTCAGTAACAATTAATAGTTGTACCTAAATGTTATGATGTACAGTGGCGTACTTATAAACACCTATATATCTATGGTTTATAAGTATAGTGTTAGAAAGTTAGAAATTCATAAATAAATTTTTTCCAAAAATGAAATTAAAAAATGTATCAACCATTCAAAACTGTAGGTCGATATCATATTTGGTTCAGAAGATATTAACTGTTAAATTTAGGCGAAATTTTTCTTGCTCGAAAGCAATTGTCCAGCAGATTAGATCAACAAATGGTAAATTTTTTCATTAAAAAAATTATACTGTAGGTACTGATTTTTAAAGAAATAAAAATAAATTTTTTAATTAGTATTAATTATCTTCTCATAAAAATGAGAACCTGACTTGTTTTCGTCCGGCGGACGGTTTTTGATTTAAAAAATAAAATAAAGTAATAAATATGCACAACAATACATTTTTTATTTTTGAAACTTACTATTTTGAACAATAAAAAAAAACTAAATTAACTGTTGATTGTTACATGTTATTAACGTTATGATCTAAATATTCAGGTGCAAACGCACTAAAATGTAGTGCATCGTCGTGTATAAATACACCATCTACCTTCCAACAGAATTGGCAAATTATCTTCAAGAAACTGTAAATAATAATCGGTGGATAGGTCGTGGGGGAATAGAGTCATTGATTTTTTTTTGGGACTTCTTAAGATGCTGGTTTACAGTTAACCAATACAAATCGAGAAAGAATTACGAAACCGCAAATAGGTCGAACATTTTCAACAGTTAATTTAATGTAGTTGTCCGCTTGCCGCTAATTTTTCTCTAGTTATTTTTTTTTTGTACAAAATAGTAATAAGTTTTTAAAAATAAAAAAATTATTTTTATGCTTATTTATTACTTTATCGTATCATTGAAGATTAAGTCATTTTTATATGATATCTTTATTAATAATTATTAACATCATAAACGTACTAAAACCTAAATAACACCTTAGTTACTCATAATACATTTTAGTTACCATAATTTAATACGTTAGTTACGAAAGCATAATATGTTAGATATAAAATAATATTAGAACTATTTTTCATGAACATGTAAAACAATATTTTGACAGTTTTCAAATTTGATGGATACACCTTTGTCTTTAACGTCCACGGTCTTAGGTATGCCCTCTGAAGACTGATTAATGACCGAGCAAGTACTCCTTTCGATTTCGTGCGGTTCCCCAGTGCTTAATCCACTGCCGGAAACATCGCCAATTTGAATTTTGCGAGCAATGGAAACTTTCTTGGTCACACTTTCTTCTAAATACCCTCTAGCAACCTTCGCCGATTCCCATCCATCAAGTTCTTGTAGGTCTAATATATCTCCTCCAGCATTAACAAGAAAATTTGCCGAAGATCTTCTAACGCAGTGACCAGTATACAAATTAGGTGAGTGATACTTAGCTATTTTTTTAGGTATTTTAGAGAAGAAGTGAATGCCGCAGGGCTGTACCGTACATTTCCCTTTTCTATATGATACAAACAATCTTTGGTGAGTGACATGGTCTGGCCTTAACATTGCGTACTTTTTAAATAAAAGCACAGGATTTACTTCGCCGTCAAATATCACAGCGAAAATACGTTTCTTGTGGGTTTTTGAGTCGGGAAGAGTAACAATCAGCTTGTCCTCTAAAATGTCAACATCTTCCGTGGTCATCTTCGCTAATTCATTAGTTCGACAGGCTCCTCCAATTCCAATTAAAAGAGCCACTTTCATCATTGAAAACTTCTCGTCTGAGGCAGAACACACAAATTCGTTGACTTGTTCTCTTGTAAATACTTTTGATTTTTTTGTTCTATATCCAACATTTTTCTTCTTGATGAAACGTATTAAGGCGCCGTATTTGTCGATTTCCACTCTTTCCTTCAGTTCTAAAGTCGCTCGTAACATGGAATATTTCGGCCATAAGAATGAAGCAGAGTATTCCTCAGAGAGTTTTGCGAAATACGCCAGCAAAACCGTTTCTTCTGCACCTTGAACATGTTCTTTGTTTCGCCACTCACAAAACTGCCGATATTCTTTTTCATAATGGATTTTAGATTTGTCCGGAAGCAAGTTCAACCTTATAATGTTGGCTGCAGCTAATATATCGTCAGGAATATCAAAATCTTGCATGATTTTAATAATGACTTTTTGAAATGCCAAAATGAAATGACATAAAATATTGTTTTTATTTTCGCATCGCCGTTGTCAATGATACGATAAAGCTTTGAATACAACTCGATTATTAGCGATTTAACACCGTCTCGGACATTGCGGGTGACTCGGCTGTTGCCTCGTCACCTAGCAATGTCCTCGACTATTATAAATCGCATAATAATCTCGTTATATTAATAGGTATTATTTTATTTTTTAAATCGAAACCCGTCGCCGGGCAAAAACAAGTCAAAAGACCATTTTTATGATAAGTTAGAGACTTATTACCAAAATAATATCTATTAAAAAAAAATCAGTAGCGTATTATTTTTTTGATTAAAAGTATTTCAGGGCAAAAAACTTTTGTCGTGGAAAAAAATATTTTTATGCGTACTTGTCTTTTTTTCCGAAATAAAAAAAATTCAAAACGGATTTAGGGATATTAAGAAAAAAAATTTTTTTTTAAATTGCAACACCCTGTATAGGGTAACCGGGGTAGTGATTGGCCGTTTAACATTAATATGTTATATTTTTATGTTGCATATTGCAATAAAATAAAATTTTATTTTGGGATTTATCAATATTAATTAAAAACTGTCAAAACTTTCTTTTGTTATAGGAAGTATATTTATTTAATTAAACGTTAATAAAAGAAAAACAGTAAATTAGAAAACATGAAAAGGCTAGTGATTGGCCGTCACTGCTTATTGATTGGCCTTGTCATGAAGCAGTGATTGGCACGGGCCAATAACTATATTTATACAAATTTTACAATGTAATGATTGGCCCCCTCTTAATTATTAACTTTTTAAGATTAGAATAATAAATATGTCTTTCCAGGAATGTTGATGATATTTGGGTACCTATTTAGAATACAAAAACAGATAATTAGATAAGAACTCATTATTCAATAACTTGCATCTTGGTAAACACTGGTTATTGGCCCCCTATTATAACGCAGTGATTGGCACGGGCCAATAACTATATTTATACAAATTTTACAATGTAATGATTGGCCCCCTCTTAATTATTAACTTTTTAAGATTAGAATAATAAATATGTCTTTAAATGATAGAATATTACATAAATAACCCATAAAAAACATAAACAAAACAATAATAAGGTAAATGTATTAAAATTTACATACCAGGTGGGTACAACTTCTTAGGAATTCGCTAAGAAAACGGAAGTTTTTAGCACGTGTACTGCAACTGTCTAGAAAAGTTTCTGTCGCTAACAAACCATGTTGCCAAATAATATTTAGGAAGTAATATAGAAAGAGGAACATGTAAAGGTATATTTAATAATGCATAGTTGCCGTTTCAATATTATAATTTCGTTAATATTTACAATTAAATAGCATGATGGCCAATAACTGGCTGATGGCCAATCACTACCCCGGTTACCCTATATCTCAGAAATAAAGGGGTTGGGGACCTATGTTCATATAAAGAATTTTTCTTAAAACCGTCCAAGTATTATTGCCCTTTCGGATAAGCATTAAATTATGAAACACCCTGTATAGAGGTCAAGAAATAGGTGAATATTTAACTTTTATTATAAAACATTTTTGCGATAAAAAAATATTGGAATTTTAATTCTGTAAGGCCGCCTACCTGATAAGTACCTAATCTTTCTGTTTATAAAACTCAACGTAAAATATTTTACGGAAAATAAATGCCCTGCACCAGCTTGCCCCAAGAGTTATAAAATTTCGTTCTTACGACGCGCTATGCCTCACATAAAAGTTGGATGGACTTGACCTATAATAAACATCCGAAAAGGTATAGCGGAAACATTTTTTATGTACGAGTACAGCTTTAAAGTGACTCAAATGGCGCCATAAGTTCATTGGTTTACGAGTTAACTTCATCAGCTCGCTACAATTTAAAACAAGTGTTAGGTTCCCCCTCTCTTACGAAACAATAACTACATGCTGTAAACCGATAAAACTTTTTTAAATATTACTTTTAATTAGTTCTAAATTTTTATGTTTTACTTTGTTCTTAAATATTTATGTGTACGCATAGGGTGTCCATTTTTGGGCACTATGGTAGGGTATTCTTTTATATTTAAAGATACCTAGAGAGTTGCGGTTCTCGCAACATTGTACTACTTTTTTGCGAAACTAAACATGCCGTAAACAAAATTTTCACAGCCATCTTGGTTTTTGAGATACAGGGTGAAAATGAAAGTTATCACTTTTGGAATATCTACGGTATCTCAGTTGTCTTTTAACTTATTAGAAAGGTGAAAAGGTATTTTTACAGAACTTTTTTCGTAAAATTCAGTGACGTTAGTTTTTTTTCTGGCGTCGTCCGTTTTTTGGTTATGAAGCGAACATCTATATTTTTAAATGGGACACCCTATACATTTTTAACTAATTAAATGAAGCATTTCTTGGCTTTTCAAAAATATATAATGGTATATATTTATTTTAAAAGATAGCTGAATAAACTATACATTTCTCCAAATTAATACGTTTTTTAACAGTAGGCTATGGCGCTGATGAAACAAAAGAAAAATATACGCATATTTGAAACAAAAAAAAATATACGCATATTATTTATTCTGAAAATGTTTGAAGAGTTTAGGAAAGAAAGGTTAGGAAACAATGTTTGGAAAAAAATGCAAAACCCCGTTGATTAAGATTTTTTTCTGGGTTCTGGGATAACAAATTTTTGTTAGTATTAGTATTTATACTTATAACAAAAATTTGTTTGTCATGTCTCGTAAAGGGGTAAAACATAACCTAACTAAATTTTTTTAAATGAGAAGATATCTCTTGTGGACCCTTTTTAAAACCACTTTTAAAGAGAAAATTGACTGGGCTATTGTTTATATAAGAACAACACCCAGGGAGAGACCGAAAATTTTGAATAGTCGATCCAGGGAAATCCCCTCTTTTAATAAATTGCTGACATAGCAAAAAGGAACCCCTTTTTTCATCTGTAAAAAGTATTCAAGTGTAAGGGTAACCTCTGCCCAAATAACTACTCAAAGTCTAAATCAGTTTTCAAGCCATGAAGAGTACTGCCCCACAACCAGTATACTTTGCTCCGATGGTGTAAGTGTTAATTGTTTATTTGTATATCATTGTATTCTTCTCATTTTGGTACTTAGTGTTTCAGTGATCAGATATAAGGGCACATGAAATAATTAATAATTATTAATAAAATAATTAAAACAAATCAAAACGAGCTACATAACCCAGTCGCCTGTCATTTTAATACGCGACATTTGGTGGGGGTGCCGACGCGACCATATGGATTGAATGTAGACGATTGGAAAATTAGTATTGTCATTATCGTGATCGGGCATCCTCAAAAACAGAAAATAACATTTTTTTTACCCCGTTCCCCACACTTTGACTAAAAAGTGTTAGTTTAACGGGACTATCATATTATTACCTTATATCGCGTTTTTCTGGAAAAAAATTCTGTTAAAAAAAATAAAAGAAGTTCAACGATTTTCGACGTTATTTATTGTTACTTTATAAGTCAACATCATTTTAACTCGTATTTTCAAGTTAAAAATCAATTTAGTATTGATTTTCAGTTCATAGATTGATACTGAATCTCCTCTTCGTATAGTATTTCCAAACCTAATTCAAATTGAAAAAAAATTAAGTCACGTCAATGAACCGTCGCGGGCGCTAGGCGCCGACATTTCAAATCTCGTCTGGCCAACAGATTTAAAATATTTTTTCTATTTGGGAACCATAAAGTCTTCATTATGGGTTTCCATTGGGTTGCATAAGCAATTATTTTATTCATTTTAAACACGCATTTTTTATTTTCTTCCTGTTGGTAACAACACAATACCGTTTTGAAATTCATGGCACACCATACTAAAAGTCCGTGTTTTGTGCGCCATACTAATCCCTTTTCTCTTCTGTGACCACACCAACTTTCTGTTTCTGTTAGTGTTGCCAATCTCAAAAATAATAAAAATGTTGACTGGAAACTATTAACTACATTTTTATTTGAATTTCCTTAAAAATGACCCAAATAGAAAAAGTATTATAAAATATTCGTTCCATAAGACAAATTTTAGAGCACTCGTCTAATTAGGACACTCCCCGCTACGCGGCTCGTGTCCTAAACCAACGCGGGCTCTAAAATTTGTCTTATTAAACTTATGTTTTAATATACTATTGTCCACGACTATTGTATAATATGTTCATTATATATGTGTTTGCTCAATAATAATACCCATTATTCACTAGTGAATAATGAACTCATAATTCACTAGTGAATAATGAAATCCCACAGGTAATGCGATTTGAAATAAAAAAATATCATTCGTTTTCCCTGTAAGGTCCATCCATAATACGATTTTGTATGTATGATGAAAAATTCAGGCATGCCATGAATTCTCAAGTCGAAGGGCTTTGTGATTTTAATTTTAAACATCAAAATATAGTTTAACTTATCAACTTTAAAGTTAAGAATTGTATTAAAAGAACTTACAAAATGATTAGAGATAGTGAAGATGAGATGTGTTATACCTCACCAGATATACAGGAAGCAGCAAAAATAGCAAGTTTAACTTTATTACCAGAAAAATCGAAAAAACTTTATGTGTCTGCTTATGAATCGTTTGTGCAATGGAGGATTGATAAGAAAATTAGTTATTTTTCAGAATCCGTATTGTTAGTGTACTTGTAGGCGCTGGCGGGGATATACCTGCATTAAAAAGACACGGTGGATGGAAATTCACGGCGGTAGCAGAAGGATATATTGATGACTCAATTAAAAATGGAAACAGCAAAAAAAATATCAGACGCGATCCAGAAAAATCCTTTTGGTCAGCCGTATATACGCAATGAGTCAGTATCTACATCTACATATTGATCTACATCTACTACAACGAATATCCAAGATGTTAATGTAGAATTAAATTCGATTCCTACAATTAACTTGGCACATTGTGTGAATACAAATATTACTATTAATATTTCTAAATAAATAAATATGTTTAGTAATTATGGCTACAATTATTATTGGATAGTCGTGGACAAAGTATAGTATTCTACTCGCATATAGTGGCTTTTATTCACTTGGATAAAATTATGAAACTCGCCTACGGCTCGTGTCATAAACTATGCTTGTTGAATAATATACTATTTTTTTATTTGTGTCAATTAGCAAGACTATGCGATTTATTATTTTACCTCGCCCGGTGTTTGTTGTGCCTAGGTTCAGGTCGATTGTGCCTTTATTTCGAATTTATGACATCCCAAGGTTGGAATTTTATAACTATTTTAGCGCCGAGTGTGAACGACATTTAATTTCGGCAAGATACCTAACGTTAAGTTAATATGACAGTTTGAGTATTTTATCTGGGGCGTTATTCCTCGTCGAGAAATAAAAAAACGCGATAAATTCTTGACAATATAAATCGCTCGACTGCTCGTAAAAAGGCCAATCATTCTGTCTCGTTAGTTTTCTTATAAAAAGGTATAAAACTTTGATTACACCCGATAAAATATGATTTTGTTAAAACTCTTTTCACTTCAAGATAGTTCTTTACTTAACGAGATAGTAATGATAGTTATTAGTTACTTACGAATAGGAAGTTTGTTCGAAGCACAGGTTACTTTTTAGGATACCCTATTCCACAGAATTAGTAATTTATACAACAAGAGTGGATATGATGTCCATATCGCACGAGGAAGTAAATTGAACACGACGCCGTAGGCGGAGTGCTCAAACTTCCGTGCGCAATATGGAAAATCCACTCGAGTTGTACAATATATTTTTTCTACGACTTAACTTCCGAACTTCATGCTAAGAATTTTAAAAAATTATTATTTAAATTAGGCATCATAACTTGTCTTTTAAGTTGGCCATGAACTTGTGAGAACGATAATAAGAAACAATTGAACAAATATTCATTTTGATGGCAAATCCATGGACCAAATTACAGTGAACATATTTATCGATTTGGGTAAGTTCTTATATTTATACAAACTCACTTTTGAATATATCTATCTTTCTCACATTCGGCTTTTTGCAGAATAACAGAAAAAAAAGCGATATATGTATTAATAAATACAAACAATTTATTTTCTTAACCAGGTAATTTGATCAATATTATTTTATTGAAATGCACAGAAGAAAAATAGGTTTTTCAGATTTATTTCTGCTTGCCTAAAGAATTATAACTCCGAAAGTACAACAAATAGCTGTAGAATTCGTTTTAAACAGTTAAAAATGGATTTTGTGCATTAATATGAATTGTTAACGTTCGCTATGGTCAAATTAATCATCAGTTTACAAACTAGCAACACTGTTAACGTGGAAATGAAAGTGGCAATAGTGTAAGTAGAAATAACCTAACCCTAAAAATTTTAAGTAAAAAATGAATTTTTTTTTCTAGAAATCTTATAATTTGGTCTGTTTTATCGGGTTATCTTTATGTTCCATCAGTTAATTTTCTATGTTTGTTGCGTATGATAAAAGGTTTAAGATCAATTGGGGTTCGATCCCCGTTCAAAATATATCGGAAAATATCCCCGTGCACAAATATTTATAATAATATATTATTTATATGGAAAAAAATAACCAAGGTTAGTAAGAAAACTTTCATTTGGTAGGATAGTACATTTTATGCAAAGCTTGTAGTAATTGTCTAGAAATGAGTGAAAATAAAGATATTTTTGAACTAAGAAACTGGGTCTGCGTGCGAATCTTTAGTTCGGTCAGAAAATAACAATAATTTGGTAGAAATATATTTTGGTATTAATTTTGTTATTATTCTTTCAATTTTTGCACCATTTTGTGCATTCTTTAGGAAAATATTGTGTATACATAGACTCTGGGATAAATGTTTTGATTTAAATTTAAAAAGAACAAATTTCATTTGACGGATTTGCATATTTTTGAAGCATATTGTTAACCTAACTTCTCTCAACTGTCAGAAAACGAATTGACAGCATGTAAATTTGGCTTCGCTGTAATTGACTACTGTGATTGGTAAGTTTCATATCCTAACTAGGATGGATATGATATTTTGCCGCACAGTTAACTGGAATAGCCTACTTTACCCGCCACTTAAGTATAAAGGAAACAGCAAATTTCCATGTGGGAGTAGAAAACAGCATATTCTATAACTACACCATTGTATGGTAAATAGTTCAAAGTAAAAAATCCCAATTTGTTTTGATTAACTTAATTCGAAAATGTATCGCTACAATTTGGAAGCGCATGAGTACTAGGACAACTTTATAATTTTAACTAAAATTGTTTCGAAAAATATTCATCCGCCCGTGTCGTTAATGTATCGACACTGTGGTTTGTAAAATATTTCGAAACAAGCAGTTCTTAAGTGTTTCTAGTAACTGGATTCGAACATGTGTCGCAAACGTTTCAAAAAACATGTATCACACTGACAAGCTGTTTTGTCATGTCTACCTGTGCCCCATTACCTTTGGCGTAGCTGTGTACTTTAATGCAAAAGATAAAAGCTACTCTGTCCGCTTACCGCCAAGTTTATTTCTATATATTTTAACGGACACTAAATTCCACAATTTTATAAATAATTAATAATAATATTCATATATAATCACAAGAGATAAAATTTTGTCGGCAAAATTTTCGAAAGGTATGAAAGTTTGTTGCTTAAAAGCAACAAACTTAAATAAATCCTTGAGAACAATTTTGCTTACACAATTTTTTCTCGAGTGGTATTCGACATGACTATTTAACTAGAAAAAAGACAAAGAACAATAAAATTAGAAAACTTTTATTTAAGAATAAAACAAAAAAATTACTTATTTATTGATGTAAAAGTTACAGTTGTGATAATTAAACGTTTGTGCATTATTTGATTGATTTTGATTTGATGATATTACTTGATCTGGTGCTTTTTCTCTTAAGTTTGCAATTAATTTTAAATGATGTTCAGAGTCTAACTGCAAATAAGGCTTCAAAGAATTGGCGTGGGAATGTCCTGTTAATTTGATAATTTCTTGCTCACCAACGCCATTTTTTGCAAGGGCAGAAATAGTGGAAGAGCGATGAGAATGGTTTGTTACTTTAAATTTTTTGGTATTTACGCCGATTTTTTCTGCTGAGATTTTGGTCCATTTCGACATGCTGTTTATTCCAATAGGCATGTTTTTGTACCAAATTCCTTTTTTCCAATTTGGATGAACTGTCAAAAAGAGCCTGTCACTTGTAATTTCTGGATTGGTATTTCTTTTTTCAAATAATTTTAAAAATAGACGAATAGGACAAAGATCTTTGTTAGTGTTGTTTTTTACCAACCATTTACTACTGGCCAAGGCTTTTGCACCTCCTTGTGTAGTCTTTGAAAATATGGGATTGTATTCGATACGTCCCGTAAATTCTTCATTTAGGTCTAATTCTTGGTGGAAATAATGTACTTTGCAGTTCACTGCTTCGTTGCCGCGCCACGCAAGTTCAAAAGAAAATAAGTGAAATATTTTTTTCTGTAGGCCGTCTGGGGTGTCTTCGTCATGAATTTTTATCATTTCCAATAATTCTTGTGTTGTAAGGGCTTTCGAACTTGTTTTTCTTTTTTCTTGGTTACCTTGAAGTTGTTTTCGTTTTAAGTCCTTTGCCAAACGGGCTGATTTAAAAAGAATGTCGGTAAATGGGTCTATTTTTATATTAAATTCTTGATAATACTTTTCTTGTAGCATCTGCGCCGTGGTATTCCATATGCTTTTGATACTTGACTCTTTGTAGTCCTCTCCATTTAGTTTTTTCATGTTGTAAGCATAATCTTCCATAATTTTTGCTAATTCTTCGGCTGGAGTATGCTTTTTAAGCTTATAATCTCTTATCAATAAGAACTGCGAAAACTGTCGCCAAATGGAAGTTTTGGAGATACGCGTATTTGGAGGTATATTCTCCGACACTGCCTTTTTAATTTCTGTAATGGATTGTATTCCAAATCTGTTTTTTTCTTCAGAAACACTCATTTTTGAACTAAAATAATTTGATGTTTGTTAACAAGAAATAATACAATGACATTTTAAATAATTAACAAAACCATGGTAACAAAACTTCTTTCAATCAAAAATTAAAATTTTGCCGCGGCAAAAATCACATGTGAATTTTGTCCAGGTAGGTGCAGGTAGTAATTTTGCCAGTAGAAGACCGGCCGTTGCTATGACATTTTGCCAGTGTAAAACACTCTAGTTAAATAGTCCATAGAAAATCACGACTACAATAAAAAAAAATAGGTAATTAAGTATTTAGTTGGAAAATAAATAAAATAGGGATGAAAAATATAGATTATTAATCTAAAGTTCTGTTTGACATTTTAGTCATGGTTTAATAATATAACAGTTTTAAATAAATTACTAGTTACTCCCTTGATTGGAATATTTTTTCACAAAATATTGTTATGCGAGATTTCTCATTTTTGTATAATTTTTGGTCGTGTATCGCGAAATCTTAACAGCAAATATCGAGAAAATTGAGACAAACGTGAAACACTTATTGTATATTTTGAAAAATAAGTTAATCGCTCAAGCTATTTTTTTCTTGCTAGTTAGACTTTGGTGTATACCTAATAAGAATCTTTAGTTTCCCAAACCCATTTTAGCTATTACTTGGTTGGTTTAAACTTTTTGATTTTGAAATAGTAGATTCTGTAACGAGGTTGGAATGAAAATTTGATCCGAGTGGAAGATTCCAAACGCGAGCGGAGCGAGCGTGAGAAACCACGAGTATCGAATTTTCATTCTAACCGAGTAGCAGACCATATTTTCTGTACGACCAAATTTCGCAATATTAGTAATTTCAGGTGGAGTATTATCCAGTTCCATATCTGATTCATCCGATTTTTCACTCATATTTTGACTTGCACTAAAATTTGTCTGCTGACTTTGACAGTTTCGAAATTCATGGCAACCTATGTCGTTTAAATCAATTACAGAATATTCATTCCGTATCTTGTTATGAAATGAAAATACACGCAAAACTCATAAGAAGCAAGTGTTTCAGAATAAATATTCCAGCTCAAGAGCGAGAATTTTTACATTCTATTATCAAAAATGATTTTAAAATTATTGCATTCAGTAATGGTCGTGAAGAAACTAATAATTATTCTTAACTGCACTATAGTGTTGGTAACCAAGCAATCTTGCAACCAACAGGTTCGCTTACCTAGCTTCCACAAAAAGATTAAATATTTATATTAACCAAACACACCAGGACTACTAAGAGATGGCGCTAAAAGTTATATACAACCCTAGAAGGTTGCTAATATAGTAATTTGTAGTCTCAAGACTATCTTTGGAAGGTATAGACACCTACCCTATAAGACGAGAACGAAAGAGTTCAAAACCGGTCTGCAGGTGATTGCATCCTACCATCAGTAAAGTTCTTGGTAGTGCTATGCAATCTGATTTTTACTTTCATATCTTATTTTGACAAAACATTACCTTAAGGAACTTGCAGGTAGTTCAAAAATTATTTTTATATGCATTTTCTAAACAAATTAGTATTGACATCAAACATAATACTCTCTGAACTAACAAGCAGTTTGTTTGCTAATGACAATGACGACAAGTAACCAATGCTGCAATCGGCCTAGCTATAGAATGTAGTCTCCGTGACTAAATTTCCTCTTCAGGCTATTTTAACTAACGTCATGGAAACTAAGATTTTGGTATGGTATACTAGGCCAGTTTTTAGAGTGTAACAAAGTCAAAGACACAGCGCGCCAAATAAAGCAGTATTTTAAAGTAAAGAAGAAGATTTACCCTTTCGTTTCGCCAGATCCATCTTTAGACGCGTTCCGTCATATCACACTCATCAGTAGAGCTAGGATCTGACGGAAAGAAAAGGGAACTCGAAGCTACTTAGGCAGCACTTGGTGGGACACACCAGCAAGATGTGGCACGGAGCGCCATCTGAGTCGTTGTCAGACACTCTTGAGCATACCAGCACCTCTAACAAACTTATTGAAATAAGTAAATAATGTTAGGAGGAAATTACCTGTAAAGACATTCGTCACTCCTGTAATTGTGACGAATGTCTTTACAGGTGATTTCCTCATAACATTATTTACTTATTTCTATAAGTGCTGGTATGCTCAAGAGTGTCTAAGAAATCAGCATTTGTTTTAAAAACAAATTGGTATATTTTTCCAAAGAAATTTAAATTAATAAATTGTAATAAGTTAGCCGGTAAATCGAATAATATAGTTTGTAACAGTATGGCAGAATGTACTAATTCTACAAACATTTTTAGGTTTGAAATGTGTAGTTTTTACTGGAGACTAATGGGCTTCACACTCGTAATTGCATGCTGGGCCAGTAAACTTAACCAAAAATTTGTTCCATTCCATGAAATATGATGAATTTTTAAAAATGTTTACTTTTCTGATCAACTATAACTATTTATAACTGAAACTAACGATTAACGTAACTCAGTTTAATTACCCTTGTCATCACGTTAGTGATGTCTACAAAAAGTTGTTAAATTGTTTAAGTTTTCTATACAGAATAATACAAATAGAGTGCTCACCATTGGTAAGTAAAAACTTAATTAAAAAATCATTTGAATTAGCAGATTAATATGCGGAAGGCGGATTTTTTTAGTCAATTTTTAATGAGATAAAAACAAAAAGGATTAAACACTTTAATAAAATTAACTGGCTTTTCTAGAGCTAGGTATAAAACAAAGAAAGACAAATATGAAGTGCAGATTAAGAAGATGATGATAATAAAATAACCACTAGAAAACACTTTAAAAATTCCAATGGCGGCTCGTAAATCTTAAGTATGGAAGGGCGCAAATCTAGGTAAGCAAAATTGAATGCCTGTGGATAATTTTACTTATTTTTGAATAATTGCCTAAAATGCATGACTTACAAATTCATATCTAAAACATTAGCTACGAAAATTGGCCACGATATGATTCATGTTTTTTTATTTTTTAAGAGCATACGAACAAATATTTCTAAATTCTTCTCCAAAGTTACCAGCTCCATGCGAAATTATATATAATTAATATAAATTATTTATTTTTTATATTATAAATTTTTTAATTTTTTTTTTATTATTATTTTTTTATTAAATATATATTAAATTAGACCAAAAACATTGCGTTTTCTTTACCCGAATCGCCCCTAATGATTATTAATGGATTTTTGTAAGTTTTTTAAATTTGGACTCCGTAACATAGATATTGAGAAGTATTAAAAAAAATATTAATATTTTTAACAATACAATCAAATTAAACATTAATTTTGAGTTTTCATTGGCTTATATATTTTTCCTGGATTTTTGGCCATAAAAATAATTTTCTCATACCCACAAAAAGATCACCTTTCCATTGGTAGAAACAGTAATTCAATACCCTACAAATTATTTTGTAATTTGTGTAAAAAATCCGCTTTTTTACATGGCAAATTTTAAAGCAGTCCGATCACATACTACCGTGTGTTGAAAATGAAGTCGGCACTGTTGCTAACTTTCTTATTATAAGAGATACGACTTATTAACTTAGTAAAGAGTTGTAGTTTCATTTGCTGATGATTTGATTATCAGAATCACGTTATATTAACAAAAACTTTTTTAAATTTTTTATTTCTATTATAACTGTTTGATAGAGAGTAAATTTCTAAGCAAAATTGGTTTTTACCACACATCGCTAAACTCAATACTAACGAAGATATAGGTACATTTAAATGCATTTCCATTGAAAATCGCCAATTTTTTTTTGTAAATATTACGTGATTCTGATATTCAATTATTTTCTTGACATCACCATAATCATTTTTATTAAATAATTTATCGTATCATTGAAGATTAAGTCATTTTTGTATGATATATTTATTAATAATTATTAACATCTTAAACGTACAAAAACCTACATAACACCTTAGTTACTCATAATACATTAGTTACCATAATTTAATACGTTAGTTACGAAAGCATAATACGTTAGATACCAAATAATATTAGAACTATTTTTCATGAACATGTAAAACAATATTTTGACAGTTTTCAAATTTGATGGATACACGGCTCCTCCAATTCCAATTAAAAGAGCCACTTTCATCATTAAAAACTTCTCGTCTGAGACAGAACACACAAATTCGTTGACTTGTTCTCTTGTAAATACTTTTGATTTTTTTGCTCTATATCCAACATTTTTCTTCTTGATGAAACGTATTAAGGCGCCGTATTTGTCGATTTCCACTCTTTCCTTCAGTTCTAAAGTCGCTCGTAACATGGAATATTTCGGCCATAAGGATGAAGCAGAGTATTCCTCAGAGAGTTTTGCGAAATACGCCAGCAATACCGTTTTTTCTGCACCTTGAACATGTACTTTGTTTCGCCTCACAAAACTGCCGATATTCTTTTTCATAATGGATTTTAGATTTGTCCGGAAGCAAGTTCAACCTTATAATGTTGGCTGCAGCTAATATATCGTCAGGAATATCAAAATCTTGCATGATTTTAATGATGACTTTTTGAAATGCCAAAATGAAATGACATAAAACCTTGTTTTTATTTTCGCATCGCCGTTGTCAATGATACGATAAAGCTTTGAATACAACTCGATTATTAGCGATTTAACACCGTCTCGGACATTGCGGGTGACTCGGCTGTTGCCTCGTCACCTAGTAATGTCCTCGACTATTATAAATTGCATAATAATCTCGTTATACTAATAGCTATAATCATTAATTTAATACTTGAAAATAACAACAAAAAATAATTAAATAAGTACATGAAACTACAACTCTTTACTAATTTAAAATAGTTCCACTTTGCCTAAATCCGCGAGACCTTCGCGGATCATTCAAAGAGATTTTAGCTTATTTTCAGTTATACAGCGGGCCATCCCAAATTCGATGATTTTACGTATTCGTTTAAAATAAGCTACCGCAGAGAATTCGGTACCGCGCCACAACCAAGCGCATTACATGATGGCGCGGTAACATAGTAAAAGAGTTACAGGCAGTGTTGCCAATCCCCCTATAATATCGGTAGATCAACTTAATTTATTTATGGTTTCCCGATAAACATGATAAAATAACATTATCGTATTTGTGGTAGGCGACAGAGCAGGGGGGAGGGGGGCACAAGGCCTCTAGAAGGAGCCGTCACTAAAGAATGCAATGTATCATACCAAACTCTACGGTACAGCAACATGAAAAATACTGCAAGTGGGGACGTATGTTTCCATGAGCTAATCGCCAAGAAGACTTTATGATAACTTGAACTGATCGTCCTTAATGATAAAAATTCTTCATTCATCAGTCTTGTTTCTAATAAGAATCTACATCAGTGCGGCAAGTAACCCTTAAAATTTGCCCTTATGCGATCAGTATAATTGTCATTCCCCAATTAAGAATGATCGTGTAGGGTCTGCATATAACCTTGTACATTTTTAGGTTTCTACGGAACCCTTGTTGCCCTCTATTATTTTAAATACATATATTTTTACAAAATCACATTTCTTGAATTTATTCGGTATTGAACCAAAAGCGGATTTAATCGGTTTTGATCCAAAACCTGAATTTTGTCTTTAAATTTTATGAAGATATATTCTAATTTGCTCAAAAGCTTCTCACCGGTCACATATTAATACCTGTATGTATAAGGTTCGGCCGAAGATAATACGTAATCTTAATAGTCAAAATCATAAGCAGACCCTTCACACTCAGTCAGACTGACAGTCTTGATCAAGAAATGACAGTAATTCTGATCGTGTAAGGGCAAATTTCAAAGATTGATCATCGGACTGATAAAACATCTCATAAGAAAAAGTCCGATGCAAGAATGACGAAGGATTAATATAATTTAGGACTGCCAGTAAAAATAACTTATTTATTATTTAATTTTTATACTAAAAAACTATTATTTAAATATATTTTTCTTCCCACTTAACCCATAATATATTGGTTTTTACCTATCACTTCCGATGACACCGGAGGTAGCTGTCAACTTTGTTATTTTAATGATGAATATTTTTTGCTTGCTTGCTTTTTCGGCTTTTTTCCTCTTCGTTCGCTGCCAGGGCCATTCCCAAGGAGACCTACAGTTTAACGTGGGTTTTGAACCACGATCCTCGGTCATGTGACACCCCCCAAGGGCTATCAACCCTTGGTTTCTTGCAATTGCATGACCTACCGAAGGGGGTGTGTATCTTCTTCCGCACCCCACGAAAGGTCCGATCTCATCCGGCCTGGTTACCGGCGTGAATGGGGTGGGTTGGAAGATGATACATTTTACACTCTTCCCTGCATTCTTAAATCCACTGCATTTCGGACATACTTTTTTTATTGTACGTATGCCCACTCCGGGAATCGAACCCGGGTCGCCACAGTCGAATGCTAGTAACTCACCCCTGAGCCACTGCCGTGGTTATGAATATTTTTTCATTTTTGGTTTTGTTCAAACTTCGAAAGAAATCTTGTAGGTATGAGAGGACATACGTCTAAACTAAATAGTTCTTAAGATATTAAATTAGTTAATTTAAAAATGACTCTTATGGGATTTTGACAGGCTATAGAATCTTAATGGTACCTACATCTTAAAGAAAAACGACTTGCTTATTCCTATGTTGGTTTTAATTTTTTAAGTATTCAAGAAATTATCACTTCCAGTCTAACCGTTTATTCGCAAGTTCACCGAAAATAATTTTTTAAGTAGAAAATAAGAATTTAAGATAGGGACCTGAAAGACGTTTATTTCTAGGATACTTCAATCTCTCACAGTACTAAAAATGTAATTTTTTAAATTTTTATATCTCAAATATTATTTACTTTAGACATGACCTGTTTAGAATGTTTAGTATCTTAAGAAAATTGCAATAAAAATCATATCATATCCTACTTAAAATAACAAAGTTGCGAGCTACTTTCGGTTGAAGGAGAATTGATAGTAACACGACACTATTTTTATTAAAAAGGGCACAAGAAAAAATCTATTTAAAAATATATTTTGTGAAGTTTTGCTAAAATTTTTATAAAGTTTCGTCGTAAATTATTACTATATAAAGGTAAAGCTTACCGTAAATAAACAAACTAACTAGCCACACGGCAGTCCCAACGGCATTCATTTTCCAAATTTGGTCTCTTAACACAATTCACACCATAACTTTTCCACAAAAAAAAACAAAAATAAGAAAAACACAACAAAAGAGTCTCTAAAGTTTCATGTTCCCATGAAAGTTTTTCCGAGAGTTTTCACTGAACCCCACGTGTGCGATAACGTCCTGAAAAACCTAGCTAACGGGTGGTTATGTCAAAATTCAGACGCGAACTGATCCTCCGGAACTTGGCGTCGTGTTCGGCGTCAAGACGTCTTCGTAAAGGCGTCGCTCATTGGTCGGTGATAATTCGTGGGACCAATGAGAGGGACGCAATGCGCGCAACTTTTCCGAAGTTTGTTGACGAGTTTGCAATTTTGTTTCTGCGGTTATTTTTGCGTGTGACGTGGTCAGATTATAATTACCCAGAAAGGATTGAAAGGGATTCTGTTTTGGAATACATTTTCTTTTTTAATGTATCTATTAAAATATAAGTTAAATATTTTATAAAAATTTAACTAATAGATAAAAATCACACCCAATATTTTTTTTAATTACAAGGAATAAAGACAGCTCATAAGGAAATTTTAAAAGATTTTAAAATTTTGTAAGAATCCTAACAAGGTAGAGAGTTTAGCGTTCGTATAAGTAAATAGAAAAAAGTTTTTTAGCGGCAGGCGGACAAAGTGGTGCATCTATCTTTTGCATTGAAGTACACAGGGACGCCAAAGGTAATGGGTTCCCTGGGGCACAGGTAGACAATGACAGGCTGTGACAGGCTTTGGTGGATTCTAGCTTAAGATACTATATAGTGTCTGGGGAGTATCTATATAACAATTCATTAAGTTCCTTTCTTTGAGAGTTCAATTTCTCGCAGATCATAATGTTTTAACCTGCTGCTATTAATTTAATCGCGGTTTCACACAAAATAAAAACCTTTTCAAAAGGCTCTCAAAAAAATGTATCCTTGAATTATCAAGGATTAAGGATTACCTTAAGTCTTTAAGAAACTTTTTTGATTAAAAAAAAATAATAAGGAGTTTTATCGATTTGTCACCTAAATTATTCCACCTCTGATGCCTTTACTCATTTTTTTTTATTGCACTTCGTTTCCTTTTTTGTTTTATTCTTTATTTTCTACTATTTATGATATCAATAATACTATATAACGATGTCATATTATATTAATCACTGTGCCATCACGAGCAAGGGGAGAGGTACTAGGACACAAACTCAGACTTCTATGTGGTTTTGGTGAAACTTCTCTCTCTGTCTCATGGTGGAACTGAATTTCAGAATTTATCTCCAAGAACTCTTCATTATTTTAAATTATTTTTCCATTGTGATTAAAAGTGTATTTCACTAAATATAAATTTAGTCATAAGAATAAAAATAATTTGTATTTGTATGACCCCTTGTTCTGTTCAGAAATATTTAAGATTTCAGAATCTACCTCGTAAAAATATACAGTGCTATTCAAAAAAGTTCCAGTTAAATTTAATTATGTTTTCTTTCAACAAATGTAAAAGATATGACATTAGCGGTCTTTCTTGATTTATCCTTGTTTTCAACATGAAAAAAATCAATGAAATCGATCCAGAAAGAACAAAGTTAAAAAAAAACAAATTCGGTTTTTTTTTGAACAACCCAATATAAATATATTTTTTGTATTAGTACTCTATTTTTAAATCGTTATTGTTTATTGTTTATTACAAAATCTTACCAGATATGATAAAACTACATAATAACTTGTGTTTATAAAAATTTACAGTTGGTCATAACACTGATAACTTTATAGTTGCATTATTTTAAAAACAACACTAATTAGTGCTAATAATTTAGTCTCATCAAGGACCCCGTCAAGAGGCGGAAGCTAGTTAACATAAGGCCAAATTCATAACAACCATGATTGGAAGGTAAAAATATTTTTAACAAAAATCCGTTACATAACAAGATCAGGCCACATACAATAAAAGATAAGCTCTTTGTCATTTGTTGCCAGATTTGGTTTGATCTTGTTATGTAACGGATTTAGTGTCATTTTATATACGCAGTACATATTAAACTAATTTTTTCTTCATAATTTTAATTAAGAAAAATCGACGAAAATATCTACAATTCAAAATTTATTTGACTTATGTCGGGTTGTACAATAGTATATTAAAGTAAACGTTTTATAAAGCATCATTTTATAGTACGCGTCAATGTTAGAGTATTCACCTGAAGAGATACTTACCAGTTGAAACGTTGTGATATAAAACAAATAAAGACAATGCAAGTCCAAAACTCTTCTATCAGTCAATGTTAGAGACGTACAAAAAATGTATGTTTATAACAGGACAAGTGCTCTAATTGGTTTATAAAACATGTACTTTATACTATTTTTTCTATTTTGTATTTTTTTCATTAAAAAAGTATAATTTTAAAAAGAAAATGAGCATTTCAAATATTGAAATTTTTTAGTCTAAATTTTATGTTGAATACTATTACATTATTTATAATTAGCCTTGATAATAAATTTTTTTATTCGTGTCTGCCATATCGTGGCGAAATGGATTTTCTAATTTTTCTTTAATATTATTAAAAAATATCCATCAAGATAGTTTAATGACTGATGGAAGAGTTTTGGACTTGCATTGTCTTTATTTGTTTTATATCACAACGTTTCAACTGGTAAGTATCTCCAGTCGTCTTCAGGTGAATACTAAATAAGTAAAGTAACTACAGCTCTATTTATACTAGCTAGATGCACTGGAGCATAACCGAGATGGGTGCAGTCATGCGTTTAGTTCGAGTGCACCGCAACTACAAATAGTATAATTATTTTAACAGTGTTCGAGATTGTTTAAATCTACGTAAGTAACTTTCTTGTTTTTGATGATATAAAGTTAGTTCTTGTTTATAAATAATCGGTATTATTTGTATTTACCAAAGCTCTGAAAATGGCTTTTTACAGTTTTCCGTCATTATTACTAATTATGGACGCCAAAGCTTAAAACAAAGAATCTACTATCACTATTTCATTTGGCTATAGAAAATACTTTAAAACCGATTGCTTTATGTATTTCATCCAGAAACTGTCTTTTCAGGCCGCTCAAAAGAAGCAACAGTTAGTCGAATATTGTGAAGTTGAACGCCTGGTTTATTTTTCTTTACTGTAGCAAGCTCCTGGTGCACGTGGACCATTTACGACATTAATCTAAGGGGTGGCGCTCAAGATACCAATGGAAAATAACTTTTCATGTATGGTTATAGACTGAGTCACGAGTAAACGACATGAAAAATACATGTTAAATTAAAATCTAGAAAATACCTTACAATTTAAAGAGTATTGAAAAATATTACTTTCGAGGTACGTGTCATCGATTAGCATATTTATATTGTCGCGACGTCTGAGCAATCAACGGCGTCTATCTAATTTTTACCCTAAATTATAGACTTCGGTGACATCTACCAAAAATATTTTACAGTAGATTATTCTAATTGGGATTTAAAGATACAGCAACGCACATTTTAAGTAAAAAATCCTATACACCCTCAAACACATAAAAATACATTTATTACATCCTGGACAGTAAATCTACTTACTCTGTATTCATTTGCGGCCGGTAAATAAAACATTACAATATGTACCAGATACCGTAATGTGTTGCCTAGTAACCATGTTATGATTTTGGAAACAAAGACTTGTTACTTTCGATTTTTGAGAAGTTGTCACTTAAATAATTATTATTAATCTATTTGGCAAGCAAACAACATTTATATTTAATGAAATAAAGATTTTGCTTTCATTTAGTCAGATCCATTTCAAGATGCGTTTCACCATAATGTCGGATATGGATTGGTACCCTTAAGGATGAATTAATCGGTTCATACTTCACTGTGGTGCTAAGACGCTTAAAGGTGTTGAGTCTGCTGATAAGAATAGGTGTAGTGAAAAGATAGTGTGTGGAACAAGGACAAGGACATTCCTAGTTTTGTAGGAGGAGTTTGTAGACGAAAGTTGATAAACATAATTGTTTGAATTGGTTGGGATAAAGGGTTCCATTTTGAATAGTCCATCCAGGGAAATCCCCTCTTTTAATAAATTGCTGACATAACAAAAAGGAACCCCTTCTTCCATCTGGTAAGGGTTACAAAACATTATAAAAACTTAAACAGGCACTTACTCAGTGGAGTTGTTTAACATTTTCAAGTGCAAGGGTAACCTCTGCCCATTTGGTCATTCAAGTAAAAATGTAGAAACATAATCTCAGATCAAAACAGTTTCCAGCCAGTGAGTAAGTGATCTTGATAATGTTTATTTAAATTGTTAAATTGTTTATTTCTATTTTGGCCTGAGTTGACTCTAAAGCGAAAGTTGTTTTTCTTGAACTTAGAACAAATAACCTCGTATGTGAGTTTTAAGGAAACAACTCTTCTTTAGAGAAAACTCTCTAAATTTACTAATTTAAGAACTTTATTTTTATTTCTAAAAACTTCTATTTTATTCATTATTATGTAATCGTCAATTGCTTTGCTTTGCTTCGCTTAAATAAAACTATTAAAAATCTTTGGTGTTTTAGTAACTAAATAGGGCAAAACAAATTAAATAAATTAAAACCTTAATTTCAAATCATCTAAGCTACACGTTCCCGTCGCCTATCATTTTGATACGCGACAATATCATGGCTCGTCAGTAGAGCTAGGATCCGACGAAAGAAAGGAATAACTCAAAACTGATTTACGCATTTAGATTTAACTATGGAAATCAATGGCTCAATTGCAATTAAGGTAATGTAATTTAATAGTAGGGTAAGGTTGCCTACATATATCGTACCACTTTTTGGTTTTATTTTTTTTTCTTATAAACTGATAAATGAAATGTATATTTTTTGATTTAAAACGATTGATAGGTCTATTGGACATCTACCTGCAATTTTTAAAATATTATTTTTTATTTAATTTATAAAAAACAGCTGTTTCTGTAAGCATTAGCAAATGGTACGATTTAAGAAACTGGTTTCCTAAATCGTACTAGTGAGTTCCTAAATCGTACCACAGTGTTCTTTTGGGGTATATTAAATAAAAATGAGTACAGTTTGTACAAATTACACAAAATTATTGTTTATATTAAGTATTTTACAAAAAAAAAAACATTAAAAAAATCTATCACACCTTTGAAAATAATTTTAAATGTACCTACAAACAAAAGTCGCACATATAGTCCTTATTAAGACGTGCCACATTGGAACACTATTCATGTGCGTGTGTGGTACGATTTAGGAAACTGTCAATCAAAACAATAAATAATACAATTCTAACCCCAATATAGATCTAAAATTAAATTCAATTTTTGCAAAATTACAAGAACTTCCCAGGCTATGCTACTAAAATATCTGTATAAATACTACTTACCAATGAGATATAGCCTTGCAAAAAATCAACAAAATCAACATGAAAATAGCCGAATTCTTTTCACTTGCTTTTCCCGCTTAGCGAAACACAGCCGGTGCAAAACGATTATACTATTCAACTTACACTAGTTAGACACTACAACAACGTCCGATAGATGTCGTATAATTTATCGTTTAATATGAAAACTTGTAGTGGTACGATTTAGGCAACGGTACGATTTTGGGGACTTTACCCTACCAACAATTTTTTTTAAATTTTAATAAACATATTTATTATTTTTATAAAGGATTATAAAGACAATATCCTACGACACACGTCCCTTAGGTATTATTACACTGCTCCTTTATGTTTTAGACTAGGCTCCTGCGTCGGCGTCGCCTCGTCAGTAAAACAACGCGTACTTTAATAAGTCACCTACCTGATTTTTACCGTAAAATACATGACAATATAAATAAAGTAGCCTATAGATATAGAAGTAAGTCGCTGTGAGAATTTCGTTATTAAATCTAGCAACCGTCACTTCCACTCTTATGCTAGATCCAGGAACAAAAAAGGTTTTAATTCCGGCCCTGCCTCGAACACTCTGATTTCAATATTCCGATAAGAAGTTGAGAAATAGATATCGGAAAAGGGCCCTTCCGCCATTTAAATGAAGCGGCGCGTCCACTTAACAAAATCGCAATTTGGCGGATGAAGCATCAGCCGATCGGATGATTTCAGATATGAATTTTAGATTTTTTTCCCCGATTAGGTTTCGAAATTAATTTTTCCGGTGTTTAACACAATTTACGATCGATGTAGAAACTTGGCTGCCAATGAAATTTGTTTCCGAATTCAGTGTCGGCTCGTGTTTATTTACAAGGGGCATATCGCAATTGAGGTATAACCTACAGGTACCTTAGCGAAAAAAACTCATTTTAAGGACTTTCGGGAAACGTTATTGTATAAGTTGAATGCCTATTGAACTATAATAAACAAGCAGAGCATCGGATCGGATTAGGAATTTCATTAATTTATATATTAAACTACATCATAAAGTGCACTTTAGAAAAATAATTTTCATATACAGGGTGGCCCAAAAAAGTGTGAAAAAAAAGTTGTATTTTTTTTAATGGAACACCCAGTAGTTTATTACATATTTAGGTTTGTTTTAGAGTCCTTTATAATTGTCCAAAATTGTATTTATATTGCTTTGGTAGTTTAATAAATAAAAACAAATAAAGTTTTACGGTTCTATAAAAAAAATCAAAAAACCATCTAAATTCAACGTGTTGACTTTTGCACAGATTAAAATGAAAATTTAGAACTTTTATTGTAATTTAGTCTAGTCCCATTATTTAAATAATAAAACTTTATCTTTAAACATAATTTATGAAATTTGCAATTTTTCCGAAAACAGTTAGAGCTAATTTATATGCTTGTGGTACAAAAAAAAGATGGTTAAGAATTTTACATTAAGTAGTCAAATAATATACAGGTGTTTCATTTGAAAAACTTAAGAAAAATTTATTTAAAATGTGTCGTTTTTAAAAAAGTTTTATGAACACTCTGTATAAAATGGATGAACACTATTATAGCTATTAATATAACGAGATTATTATGCGATTTATAATAGTCGAGGACATTACTGGGTGACGAGGCAACAGCCGAGTCACCCGCAATGTCCGAGACGGTGTTAAATCGCTAATAATCGAGTTGTATTCAAAGCTTTATCGTATCATTGACAACGGCGATGCGAAAATAAAAACAAGGTTTTATGTCATTTCATTTTGGCATTTCAAAAAGTCATCATTAAAATCATGCAAGATTTTGATATTCCTGACGATATATTAGCTGCAGCCAACATTATAAGGTTGAACTTGCTTCTGGACAAATCTTAAACCCATTATGAAAAAGAATATCGGCAGTTTTGTGAGTGGCGAGTCAAAGTACATGTTCAAGGTGCAGAAGAAACGTATTGCTAGCGTATTTCGCAAAACTCTCTGAGGAATACTCTGCTTCATCCTTATGGCCGAAATATTCCATGTTACGAGCGACTTTAGAACTGAAGGAAAGACTGGAAATCGACAAATACGTTTCATCAAGAAGAAAAATGTGGGATATAGAGCAAAAAAATCAAAAGTATTTACAAGAAAGCAAGTTAACAAATTTGTGTGTTCTGCCTCAGACGAGAAGTTTTTAAAGATAAAAGTGGCTTTTTTAATTGGAATTGGAGGAGCCTGTCGAACTAATGAATTAGCGAAGATGACCACGGAAGATGTTGACGTTTTAGAGGACAAGCTGATTGTTACTATTCCCGACTCAAAAACCCACAAGAAACGTATTTTCGCTGTGATATTTGACGGCGTAGTCAATCCTGTGCTTTTATTTAAAAAGTACGCAAGGTTAAGGCCAGACTATGTCACTCACCAAAGATTGTTTGTATCATAGAAAAAGGAATTGTACGGTACAGCCCTACGGCATTCACTTCTTCTCTAAAATACCTCAAAAAATAGCTAAGTATCTCTCACTTGAAAATCCTAATTTGTATACTGGTCACTGCGTTAGAAGATCTTCGGCAAATTTTCTTGTTAATGCTGGATCAGATATATTAGACCTACAAGAACTTGGTGGATGGGAATCGGCGAAGGTTGCTAGAGGGTATTTAGAAGAAAGTGTTCCAATACTCGCAAAATTCAAATCAGCGATGTTTCCGGTAGTGGATTAAGCACTGGGAACCGCACGAAATCGAAAGGTTGCTCGGTCATTAATCAGTCTTCAGAGGGCATACCTAAGATCGTGGACGTTAAAGACATCAAATTTGAAAACTGTCAAAATATTGTTTTACATGTTCATGAAAAATAGTTCTAATATTATTTGGTATCTAACGTATTATGCTTTCGTAACTAACGTATTAAATTATGGTAACTAATGTATTATGAGTAACTAAGGTGTTATGTAGGTTTTAGTACGTTTATGATGTTAATAATTATTAATAAAGATATTATATAAAAATTACTATGATACGATAAAATTCATAATATCTCTAGATTCGTTGTCATAGGTCTTATCCAATCCTATGGTTTAAAAAATGATTTTAGATGGTTTTTTTGATTTTTTTTTCATGGCCGTAAAACTTATTTCTTTGATTTTTAATTTATTACTATTAAATTACCTAAGCATGTGTGCATCCGGTATATGGACTTAACTTTATGGAAGAGCCGTTACTTCTGAATGAAGACATTTATTTTTTCGTTGACTTTACTTAATTTATTAGATTATTTTACTATTTTTTTCTATCGATTGGTTTATCCAACGACTTATTATAGATAGACACAGATTGTTTACCTATGCCATTCGCCATTATTGGCAATCAGTCTAAGTTTTGCTTCTCCAGGGAATATTTTTTTTTTGATACATGCAAAAAAATGTTTTCTCAATGTGACGTATCATAATAAATATAAATTGGCAAGTGTCAATGTAAATAGTCTTTGATGTTACAAATTTTATGTAATAATGGAAATCTACAAAACTATAAAAAAACCTTTTAACAGAAATAAAAATTGTTCAGTTTAACTATATTTTGATAAGCTTGACAATATCGACAATCGACAACAGCCAATGCAAATGAAGCACGCCAATTTGTCGGAACTGGGTCTGAACGAATCCTAGCCACACCGATGGACTGACATCTGTCAATTTATCAATTATAGGTTATAATTCTGTATGTCAGGGTTTATTTGTAGTTTGATTATTGTTATCTTGGGGGGTGTCGCATAACCGAGGATCGTGGTTCGGAACCCACGTTAAGCTGTAGGTCCCCTCGGGAATGGCCCTGGCAGCGAACGAAGAGGAAAAAGTCGAAAAGGAAGCAAGCAAGCAAGTATGTAAAATTTATGGCCGAAAATATGCCGATTCTTCTCCAAATATTACTTATTATTGGTAAGTGTATCCTGTCAATTCTAATGTCATTTTAGCTAACAGAGGCGGCCCACCCGGGTCATTTAAAATGTTGAAAAAGAGCCCTAAATGTCCTGAACTTTTAAGGTAGGAAGAAAGGAGGTGGGCAAATTATAGTAGGTATTATAAGATTGTGGGAAACATTGGAATTAGCAAAACGCCGAATTCTTTCACACTAACTTATTTTAAAGATAATTTGAGGTCGTAGAAAACGAATCTGAAGTTTTTTCTGGCGGTTTCAAACAAGTTTTGAGAAAATAATGGTAATGGTAATGGTGATCAGAGGTTAGGTTTCTTTTTTAAATTCTTTTGTAAATTAATATCAAAAATTACATAAATAAGTAAGAAAACCACCACATTTTTTAATAAATAATTAGAATTTTGAAGAAGTAGTCCATTCTTAAAGTGGAGTTAATTTATAGGAATAAATAAAAAGCATGAAGTCTTCCTCCACTGGTTTAATAAGGTAATAAAATTAAAATATGGTAGACATTCTACATGTTTCGGGTGTAGAAACACCCATCATCAGGTATGAGATACAAAGAGAAAAAATAGTTATATTAAATGAGAGGAACAAAGTTAAATGGTAGTGAACATCGATGGAGCTCTCATTGAGCCATGAAAGATAAAATAATATAAAATGAGTTAATGATTAAAGATTGGGAAGCTTAATTCTTAACACTGACCATGGGCAACAGGTAACAGTGGTTAGAGGAGCCCGTTTGGGCAAAGACAAAGATATAGAAAAATTATTTAGATAGGTAACAGTAGTTATTTCACTGTATACTGTATAAATCTTAGTTCATAACTATGGGGAACAAGTCCGAAACGGACTGGAACCCCGGTGGGTTTTAATTTCAGCATGGCTGGAATTAAGTTGTTAAAAAATTTAAAAAAAAACTTTTAGTAAAACTTTGAAAAAGGTCTAGAGAACAGAAGTTCTTTTGTTAGACTTTCGTTCGACACGAGGTCAAAAAGGAAAAAAAAAATGCGCATAGCCATAAAATGTAATAAAACAAGTATAAATTTGGTATCACTGGATGGATTCGGATACTGGATACCTTAAGGTTCAAGATCGTGTGTGTCGTCTTGAAATAGATATAGAAGTTAGGGCTTTCATTGGGAGAAAATAATTCCTAAATGAGGCTAATTGAGGCGCATAGGGCAAAAGTGACCCAACTCAAAAAAATTGCTTTGTTTAATAGCACATGCTGCATCGGTTTTAAGTATTGTAGTGTGCGCTGTAACGAAGTTACTTTTAATTTATTTCATAATAAGGTAAATTAGAATAATTAGGAATCAGCAAGGGGCGAAGATGCGTGGAAAGTCCGGTACCAGTCGCGCATCGCGGCAGCGCACCGTCATTCTCTCGGCCGGGAGACGGTCGCTGGAGAACGGTGGCACGGGATTCCGATTTCAGCACGAGCAGAAGCCAGTCGATAGCGAAAACGACCTACCTGTTTTGGTGCCGCATTCTCTTGAAACGTTTTTTTTATTACTCGATCCGTACTCTCTGTTTTTCTACGGTAAATATTTTCTGTTTAAAATGAATTGATTGACACGGAATTTGAGCTGTAAATGTTGCTATGCAGCGGCCGGGTATTTAAAGTGATTTTTCTTTTATTAGCCGTATTTAAAGTAATTTTGTAGAGTTGAATTAAGGCCGCATTTCCTGGCTAAGAGTTGTCTGGCAGGAAAATGCGACGTGCCGCGGTAGCACACGTGAAATAGAATCGGTAAAAATAATCCGTCCATACCACGTGGTAATATAAGGCCGTATTTCCTGGCTAAGAGTTGTCTGGCAGGAAATGCGACGTGCCGCGGTAGCACACGCGAAAGAAAATCGGTAAATAAAAATAATGCTTTCACGCCGCGCGGAAATATAAGGCCGTATTTCCTGGCTAAGAGTTGTCTGGCAGGAAGTGCGACGTGCCGTGGTAGCACACGCAATAGAAAATAGGTATAAGTAATCCTCCCGTGTCACGTGACAATATAAGGCCGTATTTCCTGGCTAAGAGTTATCTGGCAGCAAATACGACGGACCGCTTGTCCACGGAAAAATATGTAAAATAACCCTCGGCCTCTATCCGATACTGTAACGTGGTATCTCTTAAAGAGTGAGATCTCCGATTAGTAACGCTACGTGTCAATGGCACCCGTATAAGCGCTTCCCCTAAAAATTAACCGATAGTAAAAGAAAGACCCGATTCCCAGGCCCGGCGACCCGTTTAATTTTTTTTGTAAATAGTAGTGTAAGTTCCGATGGCGTAAGACCCCTGTAATTATTATGCCAATATATAATTAGTAAATCAAGGAGGTTTTGATTATCCAACCGGCGTCGCACCGTTCCCACCCCTTCAGGGATAAAACTGCGCAGAACAATCCTGAGACCCCTCCGACCGCTATTCTGGCAAACCGACAGTAGTCCCTTTGCTACTATAAAATCAAAGGGTGGCGCTCGAGGCAAACCGTAAAACCGACAAGGGGCATAGTCTCTGCGCATGCGCAGAAAATATACCCCTTGACCCGAAATAAAAACCTTACAAATTGGCACCCTAGAGCAGGGACCCATGCGCAGTACCGAAAACCGCCGTTTTATATAAGTGCGTACCGAAATACCGAAAATGGTTTAAAAACTGTCACTTTGACAGGTCTCAAAGAGGGTTGTAATAGCTCTTTTCTAGTAAACCGGGGAGATAGAACCCGATTTCGATATAATGAAGAATATTGAAAACCGTATTTCAAGTGTATAATAAACGTTTTTTACATGCAGAAAATATGTGTTAAAACGTATAAAAGTGCTGGAATAAATAATAGGACGGGATACCGAAAACCGATAGATAAGGATAGTGAAATTAGTGGTACTAGATTAGTGAAACAAAGTTGGCAGGATAAACAATAGGAAAACCGCTGCTTAAAATATGTGTACCTACAGTAATTAAACGATTTGTAAATAATAGAAATAATCAGTGTAGTGTATATAATTAATTTATAGATACTATATCAAAATAAAGACTACCGAAATTAATTTTTTTTTAAATTAGAAAAGTAACAGGGATATTAGGACGCATATGCCGACACCGAAAATAAGTAGGGAAATAAAACCAGTATACAAAGTTAGTTGGCAAATAGGAATAGATAGGAAATATATGACCGTAAGTAAAGAAAGTAATTAAGCTAATTAATAGGAAAATAGTACAATTTTTTTACCGAACACCAGTGTACCGTATAAAGTAGGAAGCAAAAAAAACAATAGGAAAACCGCTGCTTAAAATATGTGTACCTACAGTAATTAAACGATTTGTAAATAATAGAAATAATCAGTGTAGTGTATATAATTAATTTATAGATACTATATCAAAATAAAGACTACCGAAATTAATTTTTTTTAAATTAGAAAAGTAACAGGGATATTAGGACGCATATGCCGAAACCGAAAATAAGTAGGGAAATAAAACCAGTATACAAAGTTAGTTGGCAAATAGGAATAGATAGGAAATATATGACCGTAAGTAAAGAAAGTAATTAAGCTAATTAATAGGAAAATAGTACAATTTTTTTACCGAACACCAGTGTACCGTATAAAGTAGGAAGCAAAAAAAAATTCAGGCGGAGAGAACCGTAAACAAATAATAAGTAGGTGAATTACTAGGAAAATGGGAAAACCTGTGTACAGGCACCGACAATAAATAGGAAAATTACCGTTAAATAAAATCTGGTGTACCGTATAAAGTTAGGAAGTAAGAAGTAAGGCGTAAGTTGTTAGGAGTAATAATAAAATAAAATAAATAGGATAATTAACAAGAAGATAGGGAAATCTGTATATAAGCACCGAGAATAGTGAGGAAAATTTCTGTTACATAATCACCGTTAGATAATAAGTATACACCGCTAGGAAAATAGATAGGACGTAGGCATTAGGGCTTATAAACTAGTTTTCCATAGTCCCCTAAAATAACCTGGAAAATTAATAAGAATTAGGTTATTTTGGCCATAAAATACCGAATAAAAATAGGATTTTAAAATACCGAATAAAAATAGGATTTTTTTTTTTGAAAAACTTTCAATATTATATTAGGTAGTAAGGCTTAAGTTGTAGGTTACCGGAAAAAAAAAAATAGAAACTAGCGTACCGTAGACAATTAAAACAACCTGGAAAAGTAATAAGAAATAGTCTATTTTGCCCGATTGCCCGAAAATACATAGATTTTTTTTTATGAAAAACTGTAAATATTAAAGTAGGTAGTAAGACTTAGGTTTTAGATCACCGGAAAAGAAAAGTTCTATTTTTCGGAGATAGTTACGTAGAAAGTAGGTAGGGTCATTAACGGTAATTAAAAAGTAGTAAATAGTAATTAAGTAGGTATTAAGGCTTAGATGGGCGAGTAACACAAAAGGGTATTTTTTTTTATATACTTAGTTGGAAAATAAGATAATTGGATGTAGAATATCGAAACTAGGTAGGACAATTAACTGTAATTAAAAATCGTACATAATATGAATTAGTATATTAAGTGAGTTAGAAGGCATAGACTTTAGATATTCGAAATAAAGTAAGATTATTAAAAGGGTCCGTCGGAAACTAAAACGACTATAGTTTATTTTTTTTTATTACCGTAACCAAGGAAAATTATTAGGGTAGGTAGGACAAAAGGAAATCATGAGTTTCACACGTCTTCCCTGAGTGTTGAAAACTGAAATGCCGACTACCATAGAAACCGATGATGACGTCACTAATATGTTGCGATCGACATCCGCTATACAAATAAATATTACTTCAGCACCACCGCTAGCCCCGCTGCCGATAATAGGGGATGCACGTACTAGCTGGATATATTTACTAAAAAGGGATGATCTTGTTGAGCAATTACAGAAATTTAAGTTAGACACGACCGGTACTGTGATAATCCTACGTAAACGATTAATTCAATTCTTTGAAGAAGGGGAAGCCACCCCTCAACCGAGTATGCAGACGTTTACGTTCCCGTCCACCCTGAATACGGATCATGGGGAAAGCAACCCCCAGCACCAAGTGGGTACGACCACTGCTGCTCACATGATTACTACGACTTCCACAACCCCAGCTGCTACAAAGCCGATACCGACCGTATTGCCCACCCCTGCTGCACCCCTTAGGCAGCTAGCCCCTTCAAGCACTCACGTGGCCCCTCCTATAGGCCAAAACGGGTGTCCACCTCTACATAATAACCCTCCTGTATATAGTAAACCCCCCGGCAATTATGTAGACAGGGCGCCTACACCAGCCGGTGTTCAACCCCCTAATACAGATGCCACTACAGATACCGTGCCGAGCAACACGCTGCCTGCAGTGGCCCCCAATAAATTTGCAATTGAGCCGACATGTCCGGCATTACCGATACACCAGTGGGATGTACATTTCAATGACCGTGATGATCCAGTAGTTTTCCTGGAGAGGCTGAATGAGATGTGCACAGCCTATGACATTAACCCCAACATGGTATTGCCCTATCTATCCGAATTATTGCGTGGACACGCGGCCCTTTGGTGTCGAAATAACCGCCACTGCTGGACAACATGGGCAGATTTCCGACAAGCATTCCGAAATTTTTATTTCCCGATAAGCTATGAAGCGAACCTGGAAGCTGAAATAAGCCGTCGGCTACAGCGCCCCCACGAACCAGCAAATCGATACATTACTGATCTACAGACTTTAATCCGTCGGCATGGCAACCTCAACCGTACGCAAGAACTGCAGTGGCTGTACCGGAACCTATTGCCAGAATACCGACAAAATATCCGCCGCCATGACTTTTATGACGTACCTACGCTGTCGCAGGCGGTGAGGGAGTGCGAAACCCTGTTACAAGAACTAGGAGTCTTCGAACCCAAGAGCCGAGCGTCATCTGGATACAGCACGGCACCTACGGGTCGTGAACGACAACCGACCCCTTCACAGCGGCCCCTCCCAGTCACGCAACCGACACGAGGTCCAGAAACACTTCCGGTCTATAACAACCAACCCGGCCGAACAGCCGTTATCGAGAGGCCAGGTATATCCGGACCTCTCGCAATGTGCTGGCGATGTGGAAATCCAGGCCACGTCCGTAAAGATTGCCGTACCGTAGAAGCCTCCCGGCTGCAACCAGAACACCGTATAGCCGACTCCAGACCATATATAAACATTTACATTGACAATGAACCAGTTTCAGCCCTTATAGACACCGGTGCTACCAGATCCTACATTGGAGACCAGATGTTTAGCTCATGCCGGATTTCAGACCTACCGCCAACCGAGACACCCACCTGTCATGCGCCAATGGGGAAATAGCCGAAGTTACAGGACCCTACCATGTAACAATGCAAATAGGCCCCACGAAAATAAACGGCGCAGTATACCACCTACCCAGACTATCCGAAAATATGGTATTAGGGATGGACCTACTGCGGGTAGCAAAGTTTAAGATAGACCTAGCCGCAGACCAGATTTTCGTAAATAACTCCCTCGTATCAGACAACGAAAGATGCCATGCCCCTATCGGGATGACTACCCTGCAACCACCGCTAATGCTAACGGACGACCAGGAGGAGGAACTCCACAGCTTCTTAGGAAGCCAGTTACCGTGGTTTGCCGAAATCAGAGGAACGACACCGCTCATACAACACGAGATACGCCTTTCCGATACGGAACCGATCAAACAACGATACCGACCGCAGAACCCCCGGATGCAAGCTATAATCGACGAGGAGGTGAACAAGATGCTAGATGAGGGAATTATCGAACCATCAGATAGCCCATGGAGCTCTCCTGTCGTGATAGTCCGGAAAAAGGATGGAAAGCCCAGGTTCTGTATAGATTTCCAGAAAGTTAACGACGTTTCCAGGAAAGATGCCTACCCGATCCCCTTTATAACCGCTATATTGGATAAGCTGCGCCGAGCGAAATATATTTCCAGTATTGATTTGAAGCAAGGATACTGGCAAGTACCGCTCACCGAGGACAGTAAACCCATCACTGCTTTCACCGTACCAGGCAGAGGTCTATTCCAGTTCAAGGTCATGCCGTTTGGTTTACACTCAGCCCCGGCGACGTTTCAAAGACTCATAGATAGAATTATAGGGCCTGAACTGGATCCGTACTGTTTTGCCTACCTGGACGACATTATTATCCTCGGAGAATCGTTTGAAGAACACTTAGAGAACTTAAAAAGAGTCTTTCAACGGTTAAGAGACGCTAACCTGAGAATTAATCCGGAAAAATGTCAGTTTGGCCGAAGGACCTTAAAGTATTTGGGGCATTTAGTTACCCCGGAGGGCATTCACACCGACCCCGATAAAGTTGCTGCAATAACCCAGTTTGCGGCACCCACCAATGTCAGAGGAGTACGGCGGTTCTTAGGAGTGGCTTCGTGGTACCGCCGCTTTGTGCCCGGCTTCTCCCAGATAGCAGCGCCCCTGAATGCTCTGTTAAAAAAGGGTCGTAGATGGAAGTGGGACCCGGAGCAACAGGAAGCTTTTGACGCGCTCAAGTCTGCTCTAACCGCTGCCCCAATTTTAGCCTGCCCAGATTTTAGCCGTCCGTTTACACTACAAACCGACGCTTCAGATTGTGGTTTAGGCGTAGCATTGACACAGCGAAATGACGATGGAGGAGACCATGTAATTGCATATGCTAGTCGAACATTGACTTCTCCAGAGAAGGCCTATTCTACAACCGAAAAAGAATGTCTGGCCATTGTTTATGGTATTGAGAAGATGAGACCTTATTTAGAGGGGTATCACTTTACCGTCTTGACTGACCACCAGTCCTTACGCTGGATACAGACTATCAAATCCCCCTCCGGACGATTAGCACGATGGCAGATGTATTTGCAACAATTCGACTTCGAGATAAAGTACAGAAGAGGAGTCCTAAACCGTGTTGCTGATGCACTGTCACGCCAGCCCCAACCGACAAGACAAGAGGAAACGAACGCCGAAGGAATGGCAATGCTGACTAGTTTGACGGGAGCGGAAAAATGTTCATGGTACACGAACAAGAAACTAGAAGTTGAACGCCACCCTGAAAACTATCCGGATTACTGTATCAAGGACAATAAATTATATCGACATTTTTGGGAAAACGAACTGGCCGAACCCGAGTTCGTCGACCCTTGGAAATTGTGTGTACCGAAAACCCTCCGTTCCACAGTACTGGAAGAAACCCATAACGCACCGACCGCAGGCCATATGGGCATAGCCAAAACTATAGCTCGAACAGCCCTTCGTTACTACTGGCCTGGGATGTACCGAGATGTCGCCAAATATGTGCGGACTTGTTCGTCCTGCCTTCGCTATAAACCATCCCAACAACAGGTTGCGGGGAAAATGCAACCATCGGCTATAACGGAACCTGGACACACTGTTAGTACCGATTTAGTAGGCCCTCTTCCTCGCTCGTCTAGAGGAAATCGATTCCTGGTTGTATTTCAGGACCGGTTCACTAAATGGGTGCAATGCCGCCCTGTCCGGACAGCGACCGCTAAAGCCGTCACGCAGGCTCTATACGAAGAAATAGTGGTGCGATTTGGCGTACCAAAAGTGGTGATAACCGATAACGGGACACAATACGTAGGACGAATGTTTGAGGATACGCTCCAGTCATTGGGAATACAACACCGTTTAACGCCACCATACACCCCGCAAGCTAACCCGGTAGAAAGGACAAATCGCACGCTGAAAACCATGATCGCGCAGTTTTGTGAAGAGAATCACAGACACTGGGACCAGCATCTAAAGGAGTTCGAATTCGCAATAAATACGTCACGGCACGAATCCACCGGGTACACCCCCGCTTTCTTGACCTACGACCGAGAGTTGGATACGCCGAGCGCATTGTATCAACAGTCAAATTCAGGTCTTGATGCGAACAGCGAAAACGTCTCCACCGAACCCAGAACCGACCGCCTAGGAAAACTCAAAGAAATTTTCGAGCTTGTCCGCATAAACCTAAACCGGGCGTTCGCCACCCAGAGTCATTATTACAACCTGCGTCGACGCGATTGGCGTTGTCATATCGGCGACACGGTAATGAAACGAGAACATCAACTCTCCTCTGCCGTGAAAGGCTTTGCTGCTAAATTAGCCCCACGATATTCCGGACCGTATACCGTAGTCCGGGTCATATCGCCAGTAGTTTACGATCTCAAAAGCCGCACGGGCAAACAGCTCAGACGTGTCCATATAAAAGATTTAAAACCAGCCGAACAAACCGATTAATTTATTTCCAGAATATGCCGAAACCGACACCCCCAGTAGGTACCGCCGACGACCTGGCTGCTGAGCTAATGCAAATGCTGAGGCCGCCAATAAGCACAGCAGCAATCCATCAGGATATTACTGAAGAGGCTGAAAGCACTGACATACCTACCCCTAAATTATCGTCGCCCCGTAAGCGTACAGTATCAGATAATGAGGGGGACCCATTCGAACGGCCACCGACCCCGCTGGGGTGGACCACGCCACACGGTCTGGTGCACTGTGAAATCTGTAGGCCCCCGACCCGACGCCCACGTATACGCACTGAGGTATACTTACCGATCGTCCCGAACCAGTGCTGGAGATGCGGACAGGCCGGACACAGCCGAAACCGGTGCCCCTACCGACCGGTGCTCTTCTGCTCTAGGTGCGGAAAAGTGGGCACACTTTCCAGAGACTGCAAATGTGTCGTACCGACCCCATCCTCGGCCCGAAGGGCACGAGGAACCGATCACGCCCCATGTCTATCATGTGGATGTTCGTGCCAAGGAGCCGGCCGTTAGAACCAGGAATGACGAGACCGACCAGTGCACATGAAAATTTGCGTTGCATATAGCTAGTTTTAGTTTTGTTTAATATATTTTCTAGGGTATTTATAGGTGAAAGTATAGTTAGTTATCTTAGAGCGGTTCGCGCAGAGTTCCAGTTAAGGAGATAGGACGAGCCTGGGAGCCGCCGCGAAAGTTTTTTTGAGAATTGTTTTTTTTTTTGGAAAAAGGACCCCGCGCCGTAAGTCTTTTTGGAAACAGACTTACAACGTAAGTCTTTTTCTTGAAAGTAAGGGGGGGGTGTAACGAAGTTACTTTTAATTTATTTCATAATAAGGTAAATTAGAATAATTAGGAATCAGCAAGGGGCGAAGATGCGTGGAAAGTCCGGTACCAGTCGCGCATCGCGGCAGCGCACCGTCATTCTCTCGGCCGGGAGACGGTCGCTGGAGAACGGTGGCACGGGATTCCGATTTCAGCACGAGCAGAAGCCAGTCGATAGCGAAAACGACCTACCTGTTTTGGTGCCGCATTCTCTTGAAACGTTTTTTTTATTACTCGATCCGTACTCTCTGTTTTTCTACGGTAAATATTTTCTGTTTAAAATGAATTGATTGACACGGAATTTGAGCTGTAAATGTTGCTATGCAGCGGCCGGGTATTTAAAGTGATTTTTCTTTTATTAGCCGTATTTAAAGTAATTTTGTAGAGTTGAATTAAGGCCGCATTTCCTGGCTAAGAGTTGTCTGGCAGGAAAATGCGACGTGCCGCGGTAGCACACGTGAAATAGAATCGGTAAAAATAATCCGTCCATACCACGTGGTAATATAAGGCCGTATTTCCTGGCTAAGAGTTGTCTGGCAGGAAATGCGACGTGCCGCGGTAGCACACGCGAAAGAAAATCGGTAAATAAAAATAATGCTTTCACGCCGCGCGGAAATATAAGGCCGTATTTCCTGGCTAAGAGTTGTCTGGCAGGAAGTGCGACGTGCCGTGGTAGCACACGCAATAGAAAATAGGTATAAGTAATCCTCCCGTGTCACGTGACAATATAAGGCCGTATTTCCTGGCTAAGAGTTATCTGGCAGCAAATACGACGGACCGCTTGTCCACGGAAAAATATGTAAAATAACCCTCGGCCTCTATCCGATACTGTAACGTGGTATCTCTTAAAGAGTGAGATCTCCGATTAGTAACGCTACGTGTCAATGGCACCCGTATAAGCGCTTCCCCTAAAAATTAACCGATAGTAAAAGAAAGACCCGATTCCCAGGCCCGGCGACCCGTTTAATTTTTTTTGTAAATAGTAGTGTAAGTTCCGATGGCGTAAGACCCCTGTAATTATTATGCCAATATATAATTAGTAAATCAAGGAGGTTTTGATTATCCAACCGGCGTCGCACCGTTCCCACCCCTTCAGGGATAAAACTGCGCAGAACAATCCTGAGACCCCTCCGACCGCTATTCTGGCAAACCGACAGTAGTCCCTTTGCTACTATAAAATCAAAGGGTGGCGCTCGAGGCAAACCGTAAAACCGACAAGGGGCATAGTCTCTGCGCATGCGCAGAAAATATACCCCTTGACCCGAAATAAAAACCTTACAGCGCAATACAATACTTGTTTTTTTTTTTGACCTCGTGTCGAACGAAAGTCTAACAAAAGAACTTCTGTTCTCTAGACCTTTTTCAAAGTTTTACTAAAAGTTTTTTTTTACATTTTTTAACAACTTAATTCCAGCCATGCTGAAATTAAAACCCACCGGGGTTCCAGTCCGTTTCGGACTTGTTTCCCATAGTTATGAACATACAGTATACAGTGAAATAATTACTGTTACCTATCTAAATAATTTTTCTATAAAAAAGGTTAAATAAACAACCTTTCTTTCTCCCCATGGTTTCCGGGATGAAAGTTCTTGACCTGTGAGTCTCTATTTTTCCATTTTTCTTATATCTTACTCTTTGGCCAAACGGGCTCCTCTTACCACTGTTACCTGTTGCCCATGGTCAGTGTTAAGAATTAAGTATCCCATTCTTTAATCATTAACTCATTTCATATTATTTTATCTTTCATGGCTCAATGAGAGCTGCATCGATGTTCACTACCATTTAACTTTGTTCCTCTCATTTAATATAACTATTTTTCTCTTTGTATCTTATTCCTGATGATGGGTGTTTCTACACCCGAAACATGTAGAATGTCTACCATATTTTAATTTTATTACCTTATTAAACCAGTGGAGAAAGACTTCATGCTTTTTATTTATTCAAATAATTAGAAGTTTTGAATATGGGCTGGTATTTTTTATTTTTTTATTAACATCGCCATTCCACCTTTAATACGTTCATTTATTATAAATTTATTGCTATTGTATAGACGTAAAATTTCAAAATATTTTGAGACATTCATTACACAGGGTTTATTGGAATCGACATTTTATATTTAAATGGGTGATTCCCTGGGTATCCCAGACAAATACTCCTTACCTGTTTCTTTAAAAGACCTGCTATTCCATTGGGTAATCGCTTTTAAAAACTTAATTTGGCGGACGCCAGTGAAGAAACCCATTTAAAAAAATCTATAGTGTATTTCACATAAGCTTTTAATAGCCGTCGATGACAAACGTCATGTCTAATAACATTTATTTTACAGAACTTAAGGTTTGGTTAGGACCGAATTGGTGTTCCTGTAATTCTTCTAAATAAATAATACATTAACTTGCTTTTTCATAAAAAAATACTTCATAGATGAACTTAGTCAAACAGTTCATAACCAGAAAGTCCTCGCATAAAATAATAGAAAAATGATCTCTAAAAATACCAAATATAACAACGATATTGCATTTATTTATATAACAAGTGAACGAATGAATGCCGCGGCTCTATGATATTGAAAGAACGTAGAGAAGACATGCAGATTGATAAAGTATGAAATGAGATATGCGAAGGCAAAAGCGTAAGAAAGAGATACATCGATGGAAATAATATGAAACTGATTTACGGGAAACAATAAGTTATTTTAAAATACCATCCCTTCCGAGAAGAGCAACCAACTTCACAACTTTCATACATTTGTGCTCACTCTCGTCGGCATATTTAGTCAGATAATTGACGGGTTTTATTGGTTTTATTGTTTAATTAGTTGTGGTTGCTGTAACTTATAAAAATTCTTAAACTTTGCCTGGTAATAATATCCAATAGGCATTTGTCCCATGACAACTATTATTTGAACTCGAAATCACAAAATTTGTATTCCTCAACATCGAAGGTGCCGACGTATTTTGTCACTTATCTCTGGTTTCTCTTCTTGGATCGCGGTGCGATGTCTTGAGGCAGTGGCGGCTCGTCAGGTGAAGTAGGTGAAGGGGCTTTTCACCAAAAGAAATGGTACTTTAAGATTTAAGGGCTTTAATACATTTTTAAATGTCAGATAAGTATAGGTTCGAATCAATTTAACACCCTGTATAATATATCGATCACTTCGTTAAATCACCAAACACAGATACAACTGGTAATTAAAATAATTTTATTAATACTTTCACAAAATAAACAAATTGTAACAATTAAGAAAACAATTAGAGTTTAGGGTGCGCAATGACTACTTGGCATCGTGAGCTCAACCACGATAGTGTTTTCCTTGAATCTCGCGGCAATCCCCTCGTAATCTCGCCAGCGGCGTCGACCTCCAAAAATTGCTGACTATAACAGTACTATAAATGTACCAATACAGCAACCAGTTTAGCCTTTAAAAAATAATTATGTTCGAATTATTAATATTAATTTAATCCGAATGTAGCTATGCATAATGGGGCCACGGTTAACTCCGATGGACAATAATTATAAACACTAGTGCATTTCGGCGCGCTCCAGCCGACCGTGTCCGTAAGCTCTAAGTAGCAAGTGAAGACCCAACGCCTAACAATCAAGTGGCTTTGATTTTCACCGTTACCATGGTTACGTGACGTCAGTCACACTACAACATGTAACAATTTGTATTGTGGATGAAGGGCAATTTAAAAATAGATCAGTATACGACTGATCTGATCTGAGCACCATTGTTTTGGCATTGGTTTGCCTAACCTTAAGGTATTTATTTTAAGGCTTCGCAAAACTTACGGTTATTAATATCGTTTTTACGTAATTTACTGTGTGAATAAGAAGTTTTGTTTTTATTTTTTAGTAAGTTAATTCAGTAATTTGTGTACCTACTTATTTTAAAAAACTAGCTATGTAAGTACGCAATAAAAATATAAATTAGTCAATGTTTGTTTAAGTACCCGCACTATACCTAGCTCTTCACCATTTTGTAAGACCTCGAGCCGCCACTGCTCGAGCCGCCACTGTCTTGGGGGTTGTCGCAAAAAACTAATGATATAATGAGCCTTAACATAATATATTTTCAAACTTTTTAGATAATTTTTAAATTATAACATTAAAGTTCTATTTCGTTATAATTTTCTAATGACAAAACTCCCCGGTCATTAATTTAACTTGCTGGTTGCAGAACTCGAACTGGGGTATTAATGTTGAGAAAAGGCAATTATCCGCATACTACTCCTAATTAGTTTTCTGTTAACAGTTTTGCACCCTATATATCTTTCTATTTGATTATTCTTTTTGTACTTACATAGTGTAGATGCATATAAATCGAATATATATATTTTTTTATTTGTAAATTTAGAACCCTCCATAATTATTTTAATATAAAACCAATATAGAAATGTGCAAGCTGTCTTTTTCTTAGATGCGCCGTTAAGATGCTGTAGCATGTCAAAGTCGTGACTTTCTTCAGATGCCAATATCTCAAGAACTACTCATTTTACACAGTTAAAAATTTTGATTGTGTTAGTTACCCTAAGCGGGGTTCATAAATAACACCAAATGATGTTAATAGCAACACCACATGTTGTGCTTAATAAATTTTCTAAAAGGCAGTATGGGCACTTAGCCCTTTACTCAGACAGCAGAGATATTGTCGCGTATCAAAATGGTAGGCGACTGGGTTGTGTAGCTTAGATGGTTTTGATATAATATATTCTTTTTAATTATTTTATTAATTAATATTTATTATTTATTACTTAATGTGCCCTTAGGGTGAGCTATTTGATCACTAAAACACTTAGTATGTTTTAAGAGATTTATTTGATGAACAGCAAAGTGATGACACAATATAATATTGCGAGTAAGATACAATTTTACGACCTAAGATTATAAAACGGTAAAAAGAGAGAGAAACTGTCCCTTTTTACTTACCTCAGGAAGATATTATCCCAGCAAATTTAAAGAAAATAATGCCTTATTAATAGACAACTCTGACCAAAATGAGAAGGATACAATTTTATACAAATAAACAATTAAATAATTTAATGTGAAGAACACTTACGCAATTGGAGCAAAGTAGACTGGTTCTGGTGCAGTACTCTTCATGGCTTTGGAAATTTAGACTTGAGTAGTTACTCGGGCAGAGGTTGCCCTTACACTTTTTACAACTCACCAAGTAAGTGTTCCTTCGAGCTTTCATAAAGTTTTGCAACACTTACCAGATGGAAGAATGGGTTCTTTTTTGCTATGTCAGCAATAATTTTGCAAGCCAATAAGAGAGGGGATTTCCCTGATTGTAGGTACTGTTCAAAATGAAACTCTTTATCCCAACCAATTTAAACAATTATTTTTATCAACATTGGTGTACAATTTCCTCCTACGAAACTGAAAATGTCCTTGTCCTTGTTCTATATACTATTTTTCCACTAGTATTATAACCCATTATTACCCATTAAGAGCCTTAGCACCACAGCGAAGTATGAGATGATCCTTAAGGGTACCAATCCATATCCGACCATATTTTACACCAATGACAAAGTGAAAATGAACATAACACCCCTAAAACATATTTTGTAAAAATGTTTTTGCCAGTTGCAATAAAGTATGAATTAGAATTAGCGAAATATGAATTTTCAATATGTTAGTATCATAGTATTTTATTGCAGTTAAAACTAATTAGAATTCAAGAAGGTGGCATATATTATGGCAGTTAAGTAAGAATCAAAATAAAAGGGATTGGTTACCGTGACAATTAAAAATGGAGTGCCGTCAAATATCTCTAGCAAAATTATCTCTTGAAAAATATTTTAAAAATGGACAACCCGGCACCCTAATAATACAAGAATATTGCCAGAACATTCAGAAGATATTTGATCGGAGTTTCAGAACATTCTGCCTTACATATGTTTTGGTTTGACTTTGAATAGAACAAAAAGGCAACAGAATACTAATAAAAATGACAATTTGTTATTATAAATATCGTGGGCTTTACAAAAAAAAA
This sequence comes from Polydrusus cervinus, assembly GCA_935413205.1. NCBI lineage: Eukaryota > Metazoa > Arthropoda > Insecta > Coleoptera > Curculionidae > Polydrusus > Polydrusus cervinus. The sequence continues at coordinate 56,176,803 of OW284514.1, forward strand.
TGGTTTCTTTCAAAATTAGTTATATTTTATATTACATAATTTAAAAATTACACAGGCACAAAAAAAAAGAGTCCGACCTGGGGATCCCAATACATATTCGCCATATATTTTGGGCCGCTTATTACGAAAAACCCTTCACATTTTCGAAAATCGTGAAATTTTAGTACGACTTCCATAATTTTACAATTATTGACAAGCATTTACAAAGTAGTATTCACCTGAAGACGACTGGAGATACTTACCAGTTAAAACGTTATGATATAAAACAAATAAAGACAATGCAAGTCCAAAACTGTTCTATCGTTCAAGCATTTACAAATATATGAAATTACCAAACTAATGCAAAACTAAGTAGAAACAACTAAATGATGTGATATGTCGATATGCAGGGTATCTACCCGACGCAAAATAACTGGCATATATTATTTTTTTAAACAAGACTCTCAGTCCTTCAATATTTTTATACAATTGATTTAATGTAACCTTCAGTAATGTAATAAAATAATTCTGCCATTCAAACAATTAAATTTTTTTATTCTATTAAAAGTGTCTGGAGTTATTTTTCAATATTATTTCTATATTTGGAACAAGAACCCTTTAAAATTGTTAAAATTGAATTTCATTAACGTAATAATAAATAGATTTAATGAAAATAAAATGTTCTCAAATATACTATTTTTGAATACACAATAATAATTTTTTCTCTGTGGGTTGGTATTTAAAATCCTCAAAATATTAATATAAAAGGCAAAGAATGGCAATAATTGACCTACAACCTAAAATTATTTTAGAATCTACCTACAGGGTGGTTTAAAAAAGCGGGACGAAAATAAATATCTCTTATTTAAATAAAATTATCTATATTTTTGTTAATATTGTGGCTTAGAAAGAAAACCATAAGTTTAACTTAATAAATGTCCGCTATATTATACAAAATGCTACAAATTTGTGTGCTAACAAGGGAATCTTGAAAATGAGAAGCGATACACTTGAAAACGAGAAGCGATACAAATATGGTTAAACCAAGGCAAAGTTTCTGTAGAATCTTAGGAAAACTACCCGTTTAAATAAAACTCCGGGGACAGACTAATACACTGTATTACTTAAATAAATAGGATTAAGTAAAGACACTTGTAAATGATTTACAATTTATTTATCAAATAGATTTTAAATTACAAGAATTTCAAACGAATTTGATAAAAATTTTAATAGTAGTTCCTCAAGGATCTGTATTGGGTCCTTTATTATTTATAATTTATACATATGATTTTCATTTATTAAGGAATATGGTAACTTATTAGCTATTGACAACCTGTAGTACATCCAGGCAACTGTGGCCCACATTTGATAAAAAGAGAACCGCAGAGCTATTGAGACACTGTCGAGAAGACGTGAGATATATTACTGCGGTTGTTACCGGTTATTGCCTCTTCGGTAGACATGCCGAACGTATGCAAATACCCACTAACGACTTCTGCAGAAGTTGCAGAGATGAGGAAAAGGAAGAAAGTATTCAACATTTTCTGTGTGAATGCCCTGGCCTCGCAAGAAGGAGGTTCACTACTCTGAGTGAACCATCTTTCGATAGCCTGGAGGAACTAAGCAACTTACAACTTGGACGGCTGAGCAGATTTCTGAACAGTAGTGGCTGGTTTGAATGAGTTGTTAAAATCCTTCCGCGGTTACGTCGCACTAACCATCAGAGATTTGATGAAGGTGGGTTCTACGGAACACGTGTGGTATCACAACGGACCTAATCAGGACTACGTGAGACTGTTTGGTCAGAACCAAGGGTCTGCCACTCTTACCTAACCTAACCTAACCTAGCTATTGCTGATAACAAAAACCAGTACTAAAAAGGGGGTATTTTGTCCTATTGTCGGCGGAATATATACTTCAAATATATAGCGTGCTAATAATTCAAACCAAGATTAACAGCTCGCCCTATAAAACTAGTTTAGATTCCTAATATATGATGCAAAATATATTCTTCATGCAAAATTTTTCAATTTTGGCTTGGTGTTCCTGTAATAGTTAATTACCAAATAAACAATATGTTTACTTACTTTTTCATAAAACGAACACTTCACAGATATACACAGTCCGCCAGTTTATAACCAGAAAGTCTGGGTACGCATAAAATATTAGCAAAATAATCTCTAAAAATGCCAAAAACAACAATACTGCACTTATTTTACAACAACTAAAACCAAAATGGAATGAATAGATGCGGTGCCTTGCGTGGAATGCGGTTCTGTTATTTTGAAAGGACTCGCATAAGAGACGCATATTAATGAAGTACGGAAAGAGATATGCGAAGGTAAGCATAACATACCAACGGCATCAAGGTCAAGTTCTGCAACAATAATCGCTCGATTGATTTTAGCTGATTGAACATCCATCAAGCCAAGGCTTACTCAAGGAAGGCATTGACGTTTAATAGAAATTCCCGATGGCAAGACATAATATGCAGTTTGCATAGTTTTTCTAAACACCAACATTTTCTAAAAATATTCAGAAAATTTGTCTTTTGCGGCTGAATCAACGTTGTATCCAAATATTATCAATAATCGATTATTTTACCTATCTTCCTGCATAATATTTTGAAAATATAAATTTTTAAATAGTTATTTACGAGGATCCCTTATAACATATCGGAAAAGTAAAAACCTTAACACTTTTACTACCCTGTATTTTTATACTAAATGTTTTATCAACCAATTCGAATAAAAATTTTAACAAATAAATTAAATTTGAAATAATTGCATCGAAAATCTAAATGAAAATGAAAACAAAGCTGCGGTAATGAACAGTCCTTTTAATTTCCGATTCAGGGTTTAGGATTTTGTTTCCATTAATGAATATTTCAATTTTTAAACGGAACAATTATTATTCGAAATTTACCAATGAATCTGGTTATAGGCAGAGGGGAGGATTTTATATTAGAATCTGACATAATTGTTCCCAGTGGTGCACTGTGGGCGTAATTCCGAGTAGGTTTAATTACGTAGTTTTATTGCTAAAAAACGTTTCTAATGTCCTGAAATATATTTTTGTCAAAAGATTTACCTGTTTGGCCTGTCATATGTTTTAGGGTAAGAACCTCATATTATTTAGTAAACTTCAAATTTATTATTTTATCGTATCGTTGAAGATTAAGTCATTTTTATATGATATCTTTATTAATAATTATTAACATCATAAACGTACTAAAACCTACATAACACCTTAATTACTCACCAAGTTCTTGTAGGTCTAATATATCTCCTCCAGCATTAACAAGAAAATTTGCCGAAAATCTTCTAACGCAGTGACCAGTATACAAATTAGGATTTTCAAGTGAGAGATACTTAGCTATTTTTTGAGGTATGTTAGAGAAGAAGTGAATGCCGCAGGGCTGTACCGTACATTTCCCTTTTCTATATGATACAAACAATCTTTGGTGAGTGACATGGTCTGGCCTTAACATTGCGTACTTTTTAAATAAAAGCACAGGATTGACTTCGCCGTCAAATATCACAGCGAAAATACGTTTCTTGTGGGTTTTTGAGTCGGGAATAGTAACAATCAGCTTGTCCTCTAAAACGTCAACATCTTCCTTGGTCATCTTCGCTAATTCATTACTTCGACAGGCTCCTCCAATTCTAATTAAAAAAGCCACTTTCATTATTAAAAACTTCTCGTCTGAGGCAGAACACACAAATTCGTTGACTTGTTCTCTTGTAAATACTTTTGATTTTTTTGCTCTATATCCAACATTTTTCTTCTTGATGAAACGTATTAAGGCGCCGTATTTGTCGATTTCCACTCTTTCCTTCAGTTCTAAAGTCGCTCGTAACATGGAATATTTCGGCCATAAGTATGAAGCAGAGTATTCCTCAGAGAGTTTTGCGAAATACGCCAGCAATACCGTTTCTTCTGCACCTTGAACATGTACTTTGTTTCGCCACTCACAAAACTGCCGATATTCTTTTTCATAATGGATTTTAGATTTGTCCGGAAGCAAGTTCAACCTTATAATGTTGGCTGCAGCTAATATATCGTCAGGAATATCAAAATCTTGCATGATTTTAATGATAACTTTTTGAAATGCCAAAATGAAATGACATAAAATATTGTTTTTATTTTCGCATCGCCGTTGTCAATGATACGATAAAGCTTTGAATACAACTCGATTATTAGCGATTTAACACCGTGTCGGACATTGCGGGTCTAGTAATGTTCTCGACTATTATAAATCGCATAATAATCTCGTTATATTAGTAGCTATTATCAGTATTTTTAAATCTTCATGGTTACGTTAGTAGTTTTGAATGCTATTTTATGGTTTTTTCAATTAATTTTTACATGGTTTTCCAAAATGAGTTAAAGTTTTCAATAAACCCTACTTTTTTAAAAAAGATAAGCTTCGGAAATAGCAAAATTTTTGGTTTCTTGGAATATTATTAGATATAGGTGGCCAATAGCATCTATTGTCTATATTGTGAACAAATTTCTGTTGAAACTGAGATTTTTTACGGGTGAGTCATTGGTGAATGATTCAATTTTTATTTATTATTCATTTAATAATATTAAAGATAAATAAAAACAAGACCCAAAGTCTTTCGGTCACTATTATAGGGCGCAATACGTCGTTGCCAAAAATCGTGATATAAAGAGAAACAATAATTGTAAGGATCTGTTGAAGATTAATTTGATTATTTTGTAAAGTTTGTCAATTCACTTTTTTAATGTAATTTTGACTTGAATGATTTCTTGTGGCTTAAAAATGTATTTATTCTTAAAAATAGTTTTTCTCGGAACATTTATTATCGTTCTCTTGTGTTTTCGGTAAGTAGTTTTGATTCGTATTTATTTATTTATTTATACTAGCTAGATGCACAGGAGCATGACCGAGATGGATGCAGTCATGCGTTTAGTTCGTGTGCGGTATTTTCAGTTTACATCTACTTAACAAAGATTTCCAGATATTTCTTATATCTTACTTTACTTATTTAGTATTCACCTGAAGATGAGTGGAGATACTTACCAGTTGAAACGTTGTGATGTAAAACAAATAAAAACAATGCAGGTCCAAAACTCTTCTATCGTTCAAAAAACATCATTGTCTCCAACCTTCAAACAGACACTAGAAGCCCGGTATGGACCCGGTATAAATGATAAGTCTCGTAACTACGAGAAATCTAAGGTAAAATTAACAAAGGAGGAAACAAGATATAAGAAATATCTGGAAACCTTTGTTAAGTAGATGTAAACTTAAAATACCGCACACGAACTAAACGCATGACTGCATCCATCTCGGTCATGTATAAATAGAGCTGTAGTTACTTTACTTATTTAGTATTCACCTGAGGACGACTGGAGATACTTACCAGTTGAAACGTTGTGATGTAAAACAAATATTTTGTAACATAAACTTGCTGACGTCGGTGTTCATGGGAGTCTGCTTCGATTACTGTCTTCTTATGTCAGCAACAGAACCCAAGCCGTCAAAATTGGTATGTTTACGTCGGCTCCTACTGAGGTCAGTACTGGGGTGCCTCAGGGGTCTCATCTGGGGCCACTTTTATTTAATATTTTTATTAACGATATTGTCAGCTGCTTTAAATTTTGTTACTTTTTAATGTAAGCAGATGACTTAAAAATTTTTCATTTGGCAATAATCACTTAAATGCCTTGGTCATTCAGCAGGACCTAAACAGACTTTTTTCATACTGCCAACGTAACTGCCTTTATCTTAATCTTAAAAAATGTTACACTATTACGTTTTCTAGAAATATAAATAAAATGTTATCAAATTTTACTATTTGATCATCACATCCAGCAAATTACTACCAAAGCAAAAAAATCACTAGGTTTTATTATAAGAACTTGTAGGGGCTTTAAACAAATAGAATCTATTCGTACATTATACATGTCATATATTAATAGTGTACTTTCATTTGGATCGGTGATCTGGAATCCTCAATACGATGTATATATTAGTAAAATCAAAAGAGTCCAAGAAAAGTTTATAAAATACCTTCGCTATAAATTTTATTTAAACGACAACTTGACTTTAATTAAACAAAATCTTAAGTTATTATCACTCGAGGATAGAAGGCAAATGTATGACATTAAATTTGCCCACAAAATTCTCAACAACATGATTGATTCAACGCCAATTATTAATTTACTAAATATAAACATTCCATCCTATAACACGCGAAATAAGCTTTTTTTTCATATACAACCTAGTACTAGCAATTATCACTCTAACTCGCCTCTGAATTGTTGCTGTAAATCGTACAATACACTTTCAAACTTGGTTCCACTGGATATCTGTTTTCTTTCCCTAATGGCACTGACCAGTGCACTCACAAAGTTTTATTTAGATCATATAATAAATATATTTGTGAATTTATTTATTATAATAATAGCACTTATCTACTAGTACTAGTATATTGTTTATTGTTTAATTCAAAATTATATATTTATATATCTTAAAAAAAATTTTTAACGAGATAATACTACTATTACATTAGAACTATATGTTTTTTATTTAGTAAATACTGTTTTTGGGTTAGTCCCGTTTTGTATTTCTTAATGTAAAATAAATAAATAAAAAAAAATAAATAAATAATAGTGATATTATGCCAAACAACAAAATCCCGACGAAATTTCAAAAGTGATTTTCTCTGAACAATTTTGTAAACACCTATTTCATATTTAGCGGCAAATATAATTCTTTCCAGCGAATTGAAGATCCTGTTTCAGGCGTCAGTCACTGCCGAAATCTTAGAGCCTCAAAAATCGATTAGCGAGCTTTTGTTGGTTGGCAAAATATCACCATTAACTTTCTCGTTAAAAGAAGTGATAAACGTTATACTGTATAGAGATTTATATTGAAAAAATGCAGTTAAATAAATCTCTTTTTCATGTTAAAATGGCGACAACATCCCAAATTAACCTATGATCTTCGGGTTTATTATGTGAACCTTCCAAATCAGCTAATAAATAATAATAATAACTTCCGATATCGACATTTTGGGAACATTAATCATTCTGAGGCGCTCCCGATACCGTTAAGGGATAAAACGAGCAGTCACTTGACAATAACAGGCCGATAAAAATATAAAAAAGGTAATTTTCCACCAGAGAGGCATAAGATTCGTCGTTAGTGTAGGTGGTAAAAAAGAGGAAGAACCGCACAAAGTACAAGAATATTTTTAGTTTTAAATAGAACTGGTAATATGGTTATTGGTCTTTTTTGCAAATTTTTAGCCATATCATAAACCAAAATGTGGAGAGATTGGATACATATAATTTCAAGAAAATTCATTGTGTACACATTCTTGGTGATAAAATTTACATTTAAGGCGTCCTCAGGGGGAAACTTAAAAGAAACTGTCGTAGCTAGAAGACTGGGTGACTAGGTCACCCAGCATGTACATTTCAATGGCGCTACTCACACGTAAGTTGCGACGACGACTGGGAGACCTGGCAACCTAAGTATCCGCGACTCGACATGCTGGTCACCAAGCTACTCCAGTCTCTTGAGTGATATAAAATAACAAATATGGTGCAAATTTTAGTCAAAGTGAAATTCATGAATGTGCGTTCTTTAGCTCGCGAATCTGTGACTATTGTATCGGCCGTGTGAGGATGAGAGGCACTCGAGTAGCCTAGTCGCCCAGTATCCTAGTTTACAAGCTACTACCAGGTTTATCTTAAGGTTTCCCTTATGAGGACTGCCTAAATCGATGTCATACACAAAAATAAAACTATCGTAATGTTAAATGGATGCTTTTATTGCTTTAATGCTACACTATATTCCGTATTCCTCAACTATAAATGTTCTTCTTTCAATGGTAGTCCTATTTTTGGATATAAAAATTAAGATATTATTGTTTTTAATGTAAGAATCTATTGCGTTTCAATGATGTATTTAAATATAGCAAATGTTTCGAGACGAATAAAACTAGTTAAAAATTAACAAAGGAGGAAACACACATTCAGTTTCTACTACGAACAAAGGACCAAGGAATTATTCCAGATGGCATTAGAATTAAGTCACCAATCCCAGGAAACGAAGTGAAAAAGATTCTAAACAACGCTAGCAAAGCCCTAATACGCTCTCAGATCAACTACCACCGTTTTTAAAAAGCTTCTCTACTCACAGATCGCCAACAGAGATTTGAGGAAATCAAAGAATATACACTGGAAGAAGATCACGGACCACCACTTGTGAAAAAGTTAAAACAGGTTAGTCAAGAAACACCAACAACGTAAACCCATAACCCAAGGACTATTATCAACATTTCATCCAAACAATTAACAACTACAGAAAAATCCCTATTGGCTAAAGGTCTAAACTTTACTATTGCTCCAAAAGAAATACCAATATTGGACATTATTAGCGCCGTCGACTCAACAAACATAGAGAAAGACAAGCGGAAGAATTCAGATGACAAGATTCTACCGGCCGATAAAGGAAATTGAACCGTCATTATGGATATTCAGAACTACGATCAGATAATCGAAGAAGTTCTGCAAAAAGAAAACTACACCCCCATGTCCAAGGATCCTACCTCCACCATTGAGGGAACCGAACACTTAAGAGATTTGAACGATACATACCAGAATAGGCGCCTGACACCACACCACAGTAAACCTCCACACCTCTATGGCTTGCCAAAAATACACAAACATAACATACCTCTCAGACCCATAACAAGCTCTTGAAACTCTTCTAGTTACGAACTAGCGAAATTCTAACTCCCCCTACTTCAACCACTCCAAGAAAATAGCACATCATTCGTAAAAAATTCTCAACACTTCGTACAACTAATAGGCGGAATGGAAGTACAACCAGAAGATCAACTTGTCAGCTTCAATGTCGAAAGTCTTTACACTAACGTCCCTGTAAAAGATGCACTAAAAGTTATCAAAAGCAGACTTGAGGAAGACCAGACTCAACAGGAAAGAACGCCACTACCTATCAAGGTCATCATGTAATTATTAGAATGTTGCCTCGATAATTCTTACTTCCAGGAAAAAGATAGGTTTTTCAGCCAAGTGGACGGACTACCGATGGGCTCATCTCTCTCACCAATAATCGCCAGCATTTACATGAAATGGTATGAATCTGAAGCAATAAAACAAGCAAAAAAGAAACCAAAAACGTGGCTGAGATATGTGGACGACACCTTCATTATTTGGAATGGAAACGATGACGAACTCAGGGAATTCCTACATCACATTAATAGCCTGACGCCGACAATCAAATTTAACATGGAGAGAGAAGAAAACAATCTGTTACCTTTCCTAGATGTGAACGTAAAGAAAAATGGCAACACCATCCAGACCTCAGTGTACAGGAAACCTACGCATACAGGTCAATATCTGAATTACACTTCAAATAACTCAAACAGCACAAAACATGGCATAGTAAGAACGCTGGTGGATAGACCAATTACCACCTGTAATTCAAATGAAGCCCTAAAAGAAGAAATCAACTACATTAAGGCCGACCTCAACAAAAATGGCTACCCCAGGCATTTAGTTGATCAACTATTGGAAAATCGTAAGAATCGACTAAATACAGAAGCAAATAGAGTATTAATCAACACTCAACATACCGTATGTCAAAGGAGTATCTGAGAAAATTAGAAGACTAGGACAACGATACAGTCGTCTAGCTAGTATAAATAGAGCTGTAGTTACTATACTTATTTCGTATTCACCTGAAGATGACTGGAGATACTTACCAGTTGAAACGTTGTGAAATAAAACAAATAAAGACAATGCAAGTCCAAAACTCTTCTATCAGTCTATAAAGTAAACCTGGTATAATAAATTCAGGTATTTCTCATTTATTGGTGGAATTTTTCCATGCATTAAGGGCAGGTAGGTAGTTATTATAATGCTCTTTACCATGGATCTATAACACCGGAGCCAACTGAGACTTTTGCAGACAGATTGTTAATTTAATTAGTATAATAAAATAACTAAGAGTTTTGCTATTTTGGTGTGGGAAACATTTTTGCTGTTCCCCAGTATTATACCAAACCATTTTAAAGATTGCAAGTTTTGATAAAATTTCTGATTTAACAAAACATCAATTCAAATGATTTTGTTACTGTGCCCTTTTTATGGTGTACTCAGAAATAGCCGAGCAAGCCCTAAAACAATTTGTACCTTGTATTCGGCATATCATTAGGTCATCAGCAAAGGAAAGATGGAGCAACATCGCGGCCACATTCCATTACTTGAACCTGCCGTCTGGAATATTGATGTATCCTTCCATCCGTGTCCGGAATACGAATACGGGAAAGGTCTTTATTTTATTTATGTTTGACTGACTTTCTTTTAAAATGCACAAATTTAATTAGGTTTATTCCTTTCGGTTTTATTTGGTGAGATTTAGCAGGTGTTGCAAAGATTGTCCTCTTCAAATGAATTTAAAAAAGTGTTAATCTGGAAGTGTCAAAAGGATCCGTATTGATTGGGTATCTTCAACTGCTGTTTTAATTATATAAATAACCTTACAAATGTAAATATTCGGTGGAAATTCATAAAATATACTGGATCCGGCAATAGTGCATCAGGCTTCCATGTTTCAATTCCAATTAAGTTAGGAATTTCATTTATATGCCGACTCATACTGTATAATAGGGTGTATTTCTGCAAAATATTTTCTAATATACAGGGTGGCCTAAAAATGTTTGATATATAACAAAAAGTATTTTTTAATAGAACTTGAGGTATTTTATTGCATATTTAGGTTCGTATTAGTGTCATATATAATTTCCAAAAATTGCATTTTATTTGCTTTGATAATTTAGGGAAAATAAATTAAAAACAAAAAAATAGTATTGCTTTATGTACTGAAAAAATTTAAGAAAAAAAATTTCAAAACATGTTCTAAACCATATCATTTGGGGTGAAATTTACCCTGAATATTATTTTGTGGTTTAATGTAGAATTAATGAGCATTTTTTTGTTATAATTGTAAAACAATAAAATTGTTGATAGGTGGGGTTTTCTTTGGTATTTAGGAATTTATGTGCTCGTAATTTTTACTAAATTTTAGTTTGTAGTGTTGTTATCTCAAATTTATAAATCAGATAATTGTTTTTATAAAATTATGTTTAAGTATTATACTAGGTGTTAATATTAAAACTTGATCTATTTTTAATTCCAAATAATGATAAAATTTGGGGGGTTTCACTCAAAAGTAGATTTTATGCAGTTTTGTCAATTTTATATTTAATCTTATTATTCGAACACCCTGTATTAATTAATAGTTATATAAATATTATATAAAATCTATTAAAAATGACCATTTCAACGGGCAATCCAACCCAAATTAATAATAAAGCTCATAAGAAAAATTCATAATTATTTTAAGGTTTCCAAAAGTCATTTTTGAGATAAAAACTTAAATATGTCAAAAACTCTTAGACTTAGGTATTGGACATGATATAAAAAATATGCCTAAAATCTTACGTAGAACCTACTTACTACTATTATGTACTAATATATAGAGTGTTCTATTTAAAATAAGCAAATTAACATATACTCCCGGTATAACCAGAAGTTCCACCATATTGAAGATATTTTAGCAATTAAAATAAGCATACTGCCAAATTTTCAAAAAAAATGTTATGTATAGTTTTCCATATCAAGACGGTTCCCGGTGGATCACCCAGTATGTTGACCGTTAAATCGAAAAAAGAAACAGTTACAGCTCTTTTAATGGTGTTCACTTAATTATACGAAATATAAAATATACTCTGGTAGTTTTTATTGCATAGTTTTCATGGAAGCCGTTGTTTAGAATCGTGAAACCGTTTAAAATTTTTTTATATTTGTACATTTTCCAAAATCTTACCTTGTACAATTCTTAGCATATGATAAGGTCATCATCAAAGGAAAGACCTAACAGCTTAGTAGCCACATTCTATTCCTCCAGTCATTCGTTCGGAATATTGATGAATCGTTCGTCCTTCGGCGCGAATACAAATAAGACACCGACTTTCTTTTACTTATGCCTGCCTGGCTTTTCTTTAAAACACATCAATTAAATTATCCTTTTCTTTTGCCCTTTTTTCAGTTTTTAAAAGGCTTAACTTTTTAAAGTATATATTTGGTTAGCTATACGGTGTCCCAATTGTGCAACAAACTTAAATAAAAACGGTTTGAGATTTAAAAATGTATTAATAAACTATGCATAGGCATTTTTTTAAACAGTATTCTAAAGTTAATGGAAGCAACCCGGCTGCAATGTTTATAATTACATTTTTTAATCTCAAACACCCATATTCACTATAGAGTGATAGCAGAATTTTGGACTTGTCTTTATTTGTTTTATATCTCAACGTTTCAACTGGTAAGTATATCCAGCCGTCTTCAGGTAAATACTAAATAAATTAAGTAACTACAGCTCTATTTATACTAGCTAGATGCACTGAAGCATGACTGAGATGGGTGTAGTCATGCGTTTAGTTCGTGTGCGGTATTTTAAGTTTACATCTACTTAACAAAGGTTTCCAGATATTTCTTATATCTAATGATGGCTTACTAAAACAATCTGGGTTCTGGTATATGGTAGCAGCTTCCTTGAACTTCCTCTTCCTTCAATGTGGTTCTTTATGCAGGATTTGAGCTTCTTTCCACTTGATGTGATGACCGTGTGTCCAGGTATGGTCAGCTGCACCTGATTTTTCGGTTTCTCCTTTAAGCGTGTTGTTTCTATGTTCCTTGACCCTGGTTTCAAGTGGCCTTAGAGTCTCACCAATGTAAGATCGGCCACATTCGCAGGGGATCTGATAGACACAGTTCTTCCTGTCTTTTTGACTTGTTGGTATCGTCTTCATCAGGTGGCTTCTTAAAGTGTCTTTCGAGCTGAATACCGTATTGGTGTTGTATCGTTGTCCTAGACTTCTAATTCTCTCAGATACTCCTTTGACACACACACAACAAGCTGGAGATGTATAGAGAAGCGAAAAAAATGTTTCCTATACTGGTGAAGTGGCCGTTCCGTGCTTGATTTATTTAGATTTATTTATAATTCTACGTTTTCACGTTAGATGGCTATATCTTTTGCATTGAGTTGATTCCTTATGATGGCGTTACTGGGTTTTGATCGCGTTTTTATTTCTTAAAAACGCCTTGAAAGAACAGGCTCGCTATACTGGGGGTCGCTTACAAAAGATAGACGCACTACTCTGTCCGCTTGCCGCTAAGTTTCTTTTGTATATATATTTTAACGGACACTAAATTCTACTATTTTATTTATAATTACAATAAAACTTTTTTTAGTCTTTCCCTCTAAGTCGACCCCAGAGGTTTCTAAAACAAACCTCGGTTGCAGCAACGCAAAGTTGACAATATAATTTTAATTTAGGAACTTTAAGTTGCAACTCGAGTTGCTGTTGTGTCAGTTTGATGGAAGACCGCCTTAAATTTATTAAAAACGTTAAAATATACAACAAAAATTTCCTACAGGATACCTCCTGTATAATATTAAATACTGTTTAAAAGGCGGGTGGTTGATTAAATTAACCCAATTCGGGGCAACATCGACGGTTGAAATAAATGTATGCGAAAAGGTTAAAACGTGCTCTTCCCGCCTAATCTGTTAATAAACCACCGACAGCGAATCCATCATAATTTTCTATGGCTTTTAGCGGGCAGCGCGCTTTAGCATTAGAATGGCCTCAAAACAAAGAACTGCTAATTGACACAACATTAATTAACACGGCAATTTCATTTTAATTAATCGAAGCTTTTACCTTTGGGGCTTGATGTACACGAAAAGAAAAATAATATTTTACCATGCTTATCCTATTATATATTTATATAGAAACGATACTTATGCCATTTCGTCGGTGATAATTTGGACATCTTTGCGTCAGTTGCCTGGCTAACCTTAATTTTTCCAGATTTTTGCTTCTAATACTCTTCAAGATAGAGATAGGGGCGGAAGAATTGGTCATACCTACAACCTCCTGGAGGCGTGCGAGAACTACAACCATGATTTAAACTTCAAGAAATAGTTCATACTTAAAGTGAAGTGGGAATTTAAATTGAAAGAAACTTGAAGTCTTCCACCACTGATATATTTAAAAAAAAAGTGTTGAAACTTAAAATGTATAAACAGTGATCTTTAGGAGAATAACGAATTCGTCTTCAGGAGAATAACAAATGGAGGACAGGACTAATCTCTTAATGGACCTTGATATTCATGGTTACATTAGATTGTGTTGACAAATTGAATAATAACATACTACCAAAATATAGGAAAAGAACTAATTGCAGAAAGAAATCCTATTGCAAAGTATCTATTTAATTCAGTGGTATTTTCGTCAAATATTGAAACATAATTTAAATATTCATGTTTAAAAACGTTAGACATGCTAGTATTTAATAAACATAATAAGCTATTTTCTAAAACTACATTAGAGTTTGATCCTGCAGAATAAGTCTATTGGATGAAAATGCTTTTTTCAAAATTAGTAGCGATTTCCCTACTATCACTCAAAAACGCAATTAAAGATTTTATTTCGAGGGACACTTCCGGTCCAGTGAGACAAGAAGTGAAGTTAGAGTCAGCTGAAGGTATACCTTTAAATATTTTAAAGAATTTATCAAATCGTCGATTGACATTTACAAAATTCCACTTACATAACTAGAAGGTCTGTCTGGTTCATTATCATTTATAAAAAGGTTATTATTGTGAGCTAGCAATTCTCGACTGGATCTAATCAAATCCACTTTAGCAAAGAGGGTCGATTTGAAAAGTAATTTTCCGAGATTCTTGGCTGGTAGGCAGAGGAATACACAGTCCATAAAGGATGGGGTCTTCGATGTCTTGAAAGCCACTCTGCACAAACACCTTCCCTAGTCACAAAAATCACAAAGTTCGTTTGATAGTTTAATCGTTACCAAAATAAATAAGTGCGATACAATCAACTGCGCCAGTTATACGCTTGAAGCACGGAAGTCTTTTTTTTAAAACAACTTTTATTGATTAAAAATACATTGAATCTTTTGTTACTTTACAGTTCGTAGAGTACGAGCGGATACTCTTAGCAACCATGACTCTAAACAAAACTGTAAAATAACATTACAAACAGTAAAAATAGGAAACAACATTTTACGGTCTACTACAATTCTATGCAATTTCTAAGGTTTAGAAATGGTCACATAAATGTATTCACTAGGGTACGACGTTGTCTGTTTACAAGTCGTGTAATAAATAAAGTAAATAAATTAAGTGTCCGTAATAATATTCTGTTTTGAAGTTGATTCCTACAGATGGCGATACTGTCGGATATGGATTGGTACCCTTAATGATGAATTAATCGGTTCATACTTCGCTGTGGTGCTAAGACTCTTAATAGGTGTTGAGTCTGCTGATAAGAATAGGTGTAGTGAAAAGATAGTGTGTAGAACAAGGACAAGGACATTCCTAGTTTTGTAGGAGGAGTTTGTAGACGAAAGTTGATAAACATAATTGTTTGAATAGGTTGGGATAAAGGGTTCCATTTTGAATAGTCCATCCAGAGAAATCCCCTCTTTTAATAAATTGCTGACATAACAAAAAGGAACCCCTTCTCCCATCTGGTAGGGATTACAAAACATTATAAAAACTCAAACAGACACTTACTCAGTGGAGTTGTTTACCATTTTCAAGTGTAAGGGTAACCTCTGCCCATTTGGTTATTCAAGTAAAAATGTAGAAACATAATCTCAGATCAGAACAGTTTCCAGCCAGTGAGTAAGTGATCTTGATAATGTTTATTTAAATTGTTAAATTGTTTATTTCTCTTTTGGCCTGAGTTGACTCTAAAGCGAAAGTTGTTTTTCTTGAACTTAGAACAAATAGCCTCGTATGTGAGTTTTAAGGAAG
The DNA here is from genome assembly GCA_935413205.1 of Polydrusus cervinus. NCBI lineage: Eukaryota > Metazoa > Arthropoda > Insecta > Coleoptera > Curculionidae > Polydrusus > Polydrusus cervinus. Next base: position 56,192,701 of record OW284514.1, read on the forward strand.
CAACTCTTCTTTAGAGAAAACTCTCTAAATTTACTAATTTAAGAACTTTATTTTTATTTCTAAAGACTTCTATTTTATTCATTATTATGTAATCGTCAATTGCTTTGCTTCGCTTAAATAAAACTATTAAAAATCGTTGGTGTTTTAGTAACTAAATAGGGCAAAACAAATTAAATTAATTAAAACCTTAATTTCAAATCATCTAAGCTACACGTTCCCGTCGCCTATCATTTTGATACGCGACAATACTGTGTTTTTACCAACTATTTATTTCTTCCCTCTTGAACACCCTTTTTGGCTATTTCTGGCAATGCTTACGGGTTATGGCTTCCTGGTCAGTCCTAATAAGGACCAAACAGCTGTCATTGTCTATCTGTGCTCCAGGATACCCATTATTTTGGCATCTCTGTATACTTTAGTGCAAAATAGATACACCACTTTGTTCTTTGCCGCTAACTGTTCTTTCTATAAAAACTTAAACTACCTATGAATATTTTATTAAAATTTTAATTAAAATTTTACAAAATAAAAATATAATTTTATTACCAAAAACCGAATGAACAGCGGAATTTAACGATTTATTAAATCAAAGATATATTGCCGGCAATTTGATTCTGTCCGTCTGTGGATGAAGATCCGATTTACGATGTGACATCTGCAAAAGAGATAAAATACGAACAGTATAACTTTAAGGGCGACTATAAACGCTGGATGATGCTCTACTCTAGATGACAAGTAGTCGCTTATTGATTTTTAGAGGTAAAATATTGATGAGCCTAATATGTCGTTATTGGTGGATTAGGGCAATTTATATTTCTAAAACGTAAAGCTTATATTTTATCCTCCTGATTTTACACACTGTACAAAAGGTAGCTAGATATTTCATTTTTTTAAAGTAAAAATTCATATTGTAACTGACACATTAATAAACATTTTCCACCCAAATATGCCATAATCTAAAGAAAATGTAATGAATATATACACTGCCGTCCAACAAATATTATGAAATTAAAATATATAGTTTGTTTATATTAGCTCAAATTATTTTTAATATTATGAGCGATCAAATTTTAAATATCTTATCAATTCTAGTATTAATGCATCTAGAACGCATTGGATGAATAAAACCTCCGTAATGACGATGCATTAAAATAACATGTTGGAAAATAAGGTTTCGATGTATCTAGAGGGCCTTGGAAAACAAAATCATGTAAATAGTAATAGGATCAAGATCTTTAGATAGATAGGTTGCCTTGTAAGCTCGGTGTCATGGCGGGCGAAACTCCATCACTTACGTCACAAAACGATATTTTCAGACATTGTATACAAAATTAGCATTGTTTGTGCTGTTTTCGAAAGCTTAGAAGTGGTTTTCAGCGAATTTTCAGAGTTGTAAGGTGTTTTATAAACTTATATTTGAAGATAAACGGGCATTTTATCAATATATTAATTAGTACAGTACAATAAAAGGTAATTAATTATTATTCTCTTTAAATCTTAATACCTACCTACATGTTTTTGTTTACCTAAGTAATAGATATATTATAATTTTTTTAAATTTCAGATAAAAATGAGGGGGACCTTCGTTCATGACCACCCGGCACCCCTTAATGCTATAGATATAATAAGAATGATAGTACTTGGCAAAAATAACGGAATGGTACAAAGAAATACTAATGGTGAGGGGGAGCAAAGTGAAGAATTTATCTTGTCTACTGCCTTAAACCGGGCTGGTTATAAAGGCTAGTGACTAAATTGGTAATACTTCCTCTACTTCATCACGCAGATCTGCTACAAATATATGTGAAAAAGATGGGTTAGTGTATGTGGCAAGCTTTTTAGCACGAAAAAATCGCAAAGGATTTCCTAAGCTGGGTTGCTACAATTATGAGAATGAGCCAAAAAATGCATTCGTATGCTATGCCATCTTGAGTTCAGAGTCTTTCTTTTGGGGGTTTAACTGATCCTTCAATTTCATAGAAGGAAAGTGTAGAAGAAATGAACAAATGGTTTAATAAATTGAATTGTAATAACTTTAAATTTAAAACAAACATTATAAAACGAACTGCAAAAATTATATTTCGAAAAGTTTCCAATATTCCCTTTAAATTAGTATATTCTTTTGCGAGACAACGGGTATCTATAAGAATTAAATATTTAAATACCAAAGATGAATCCAGAGTATTAAAAAGAAAACATTTATAATGCAGGTGTTGTTATGTTTATATGTTTCTTTCCTTTTTGTAGTTAGATCTCATGATGCTCAGTTGCCAGCGAATCATGTAACCTTAACGTTGTTAAAGGGAATTTTTACAAGACCGTCTTTATGTGTGTATATAGTGTATTACTTGCATTAAGCTATGTAGTTTCCCTTATAATTTAGCTTAACTGAGTCCTAAGTTTGATCTTTATAACTGTTACCTCTTGCTTCTTTGTAATAAATTGAAGTTGTTTTAGTAAAAATATGTATTTTATATTCAAACAATAATTATTTACTTTTTTATCTGTACAGAACAATAAAATATATAAAAGAAGAAGATTTTCCTTTTCATTTCGCCAGATCCATCTCTAGACGCGTTCGTCATATCATGACTCATCAGTAGAGCTAGGATCCGACGAAAAGAAAAGGGATCTCGAAGCTACTTAAGGCAGCACTTGGTGGGACACACCAGTAAGATGTGGCACGGAGCGCCATATGTGTCGTTGTTAGACACTCTTGAGCATACCAGCACCTCTAACAAACTTATAGAAATAAGTAAATGTTAAGAGGAAATCGCCTGTAACTCACATCGGTTTATTAACCGAAAACAATGAGTAAAGAAGAATATTTTCCTTTTCAAGTACCTTTGTAGAATTTTAATAACGAGGCATTATTTTTATTTTTTTATGAATTTTTAAAACCAGTGGTGCAAAACGGATTTTTTTTAGTTTTTATATTTTTTCGCTTATAATACTGAACCGATTTCATTAAAATTTTAGGAGTATGTAGGCAACTATAAGAGGCATTCAAATAAGTAAAAATATTTATGGCATGTAATCTAAAAAAACATATCCTTATGACGTCACACTTTTTTGGAACACCCTGTATAAACAAAAATATTTTCCTGAAATGCGCCCTAGGATACAGGTCAAGTCTGCAAAATATCAAAATCCTAACCTAATTAATAAGTGAGCTATAGAAGACGGGAGGTGAGGTGCAGGACCCTGTATACAAAACGGCTATATTGGTTTTATTAAAAATATAGGAAAACTCAAAAAATAAGCCCCTGTTCAATCCAGGTTTGGATGTGGAAAAAAAATAAGAGCAATGGCTAACCCTGAGCCTTTCCTCGTAAGTTCATCTGCTTTTTCATTTGTTTTACTTTGTTAGCTTTTGCCAGAGCCTCTAGTCCCTCTTGACATTCCCATACTAGTCTTGAGGTAACCTTGTTGCATATAAGCGATCTAAGGGCTGCTTGACTGTCAGAATTTATACAGGGTGATTCACGTTGAGTGGCCTATTAGAAGATCTCGGAAACGAGTAAACTTATCTTTCTAAAAATTTGAGAGCAGGCATAATTGGCTTTGATCTTTTAAAACATTACATTTTGAGGTTTTTGTTACTTCCGGTTATACCGGAAGTTAATGCCGACTTTGCTATTTCAAATAGAACACCCTGTATATTTAAGCATTTTTGATTACCTTATGAAAGTCTAAATAACTTTTGTTAATATTAATCTATTCCTATCTCTAACCGTTTTTGAGATATGAATTATAAAAGGATTTTTTTGTGTGTAAACGCTCCGAGAAGAAAGTTTAGTAACTCTAAAACTAATAAAGGTAAACATTTAAAATTTCGTAAGCTTTCAAGTAATACATAGATCTTTTGTTTAAATTACTTAGGTTTCACGTTTTTTATACAGGGAGTTCTTAAAATTGTGCCCATGTTTCCATTTAAATAAAGGTGCATAAGTCAATTTTAGCAAATGGGACACCCTATTTTTTCTTACTAACGTGTAGAGAATTAAATTTTCTATCTAAATACTTTATATGTTACAATGCACATTTTTAGTCGTTTTGGAATTATGAGCAATTTAAATAAAAAATCTTAAAATTTCTGTTTGTGTTAATGCGACATTATTTTTCAAAAGAAGGCATCGACTGGGATTTTCGATTGACTTTGAAAATTAGAAATAGCTAAGCAACGAACATAGGCGCTTAATAGCAAATGGTAACAAAGCTCAAAGTCAAACGAAAATCCCAGTCGATGCCTTCTTTTGAAAAATAATGTCGCATTAACACAAACAGAAATTTTAAGATTTTTTATTTAAATTGCTCATAATTCCAAAACGACTAAAAATGTGCATTGTAACATATAAAGTATTTAGATAGAAAATTTAATTCTCTACACGTTAGTAAGAAAAAATAGGGTGTCCCATTTGCTAAAATTGACTTATGCACCTTTATTTAAATGGAAACATGGGCACAATTTTAAGAACTCCCTGTATAAAAAACGTGAAACCTAAGTAATTTAAACAAAAGATCTATGTATTACTTGAAAGCTTACGAAATTTTAAATGTTTACCTTTATTAGTTTTAGAGTTACTAAACTTTCTTCTCGGAGCGTTTACACACAAAAAAATCCTTTTATAATTCATATCTCAAAAACGGTTAGAGATAGGAATAGATTAATATTAACAAAAGTTATTTAGACTTTCATAAGGTAATCAAAAATGCTTAAATATACAGGGTGTTCTATTTGAAATAGCAAAGTCGGCATTAACTTCCGGTATAACCGGAAGTAATAAAAACGTCAAAAATATTGTTTTAAAAGCTCAAAGCCAATTATACCTGCCATCAAATTTTTAAAAAGATAAATTTACTCGTTTTCGAGATTTTCTAATAGGCCACTCAACGTGAATCACCCTGTATATGAGTCTGCTTACTGAGGTAAGCCCCCCTATTGTTTTCATACGCACATTTTAATATGGCGTAGATTTCTGCTTAGAACACCATGGGAAAAATGTTTTCTTCGATCTCGTTTGTATCCTTGTGTCCCCGCTCCGGTACCTTCCTTGGTTACTTAGATTTACCAAAGCTCTTCTAAAGATTTGATAATTGATGATGCAACATAAATTTGCATAGCTTATTCCCAAAATATAATCCATTTACGAATAGTCATAATTCTAAGCTTTTCTTGCAATGATTAATGTCCGTGAGAAGTCGATACCGGGGCCATTATTATTTATCGTTACTTTCGGGGTGGCGACATAATGACTCTTTGGCCGCCCCATTTCGTCGCTTCGTCGCCCGTGGCCCGATAAGCCACCTCAGCCGCAGAAATCCCGCGAAACCGACGATTTTATTACTAATGAGTTTTCGCATTAAAGGGCTTTGGGGTTGGCGCTATTTGCGAGTTATTTTGCTAATAATTTACAGTGTACAGGGACATTATTTTAAGTGTCTCACCCGATTGGCGACTTTGCTATCGACCACAATAAAAAAACAATTATGTATTCCCTAACAGCTTTTAGTGAAGAAGCCAAATTTGATGTCAAAAAAATCTATGTTTACAAATTTGACAGATACTACGCTATATTGGATTTTCTTAAATAGCAACCCTACCTTATAGTAAGCCAGCTGCATTCGCCTATTTGTTCCAACATTAAAAATGTATAATTGTCAATATTTATTTTCAGCCGTTCCGGAGATACGAGGCTTCGAAGTTGGTGATTTTGTTATCATCGAATTAACAGAAGCTTTGAGATTAGAAACTCATTTTTTTCTGCAGATACGTAAATTCTTATGGCGGAGCCACCCATGCTATTGCCATATATGTCAGATGTCAGAAAATAACAGTTACTTTTGAATTTTTTTAAATGGCAACCTACATTTATAACTACGTCAGTGTATGGCATTTCGCGATCCGATTTCAAAAATATATAGTTGTCGGTATTTATTTCCAGCCCTTCCCGAAATACGACCGTATCAAAAACTGATCGTATGATTATGTGTTTTAAGTATTTAAGCTTCTGTCCACTTAATGTGATGACCGTGTATCCAGGCATAGACCTGATCGGTTTCTCCTTTAAGCGTGTAGCTGTCATTTTCTGATATCTGACATATATAACAATAGCATGGGTGGCTCCGCCATAAGAAATTACGTATCTACAGAAAAAAAGGAGTTTCTAATCTCAAAGCTTCTGTTAATTCGATGATAACAAAATCACCAACTTCGCAGTCTCGTATCTCTGGAACGGCTGAAAATAAATATTGACAATTATACATTTTTAATGTTGGAACAAATAGGCGAAAGCAGCTGGCTTACTATAAGGTAGAGTTGTCATTTAAGAAAATCCATAATGGCGTCGTATCTGTCAAACTTGTAAACATAGATTTTTTTTGACATCAAATCTGGCTTCTTCACTAAAAGCTGTTAGGGAATACATAATTGTTTTTTTTTATTGTGATTGATAGCAAAGTCACCAATCGGGTGAGACACTTAAAATAATGTCCCTGTACAGTTTCTCTACACAAAGTTAACATAAATTTTGTGGTATTGCGATTGGGCTTTTATATAAAAAGATACCTAATGGGTTTAAAGTTATTAGAACATTTTTAGAACTTCGTATACGAAGGGTGTCTTATTATGCATGCCGATTGGCCATACAGGGTGGCCCATTTGTCTGACAAAGTAATATACCGTCTCTACCATTAAAGATATCAAACAAAAATTTTTATAAAAGTTGTGAGGTACAAAAAAATTTATGTTTTAAAATTATTTTTAAACATACAGGATGGTCCAAAAAAGTAGGACAATAAAAAGATACATTTTTTTAAATGGAACACCCTCTATATTTTAGCATCTTTTGTTTCCTTACAAAATTGTCCATATGACGCCATATTTAGTTTTTTAATTTTTTGCAACGTTGCCAAACAAAATGCAAAATTCTTAAAATTTTGGAAAAAACATGATAGTAAAAAATTACCTGTATTTCTCAATAAGAGTATCGAAAATCGAAAATTTCTTGTAAGCTCTTAAGTTTAGGGATAGATAAACTGTCTTAAATCTTTAAGTACCGCAAATTTTATACAGGGTGTTTTCTGTTGACATCCAAATATACAAAATTTTAAAATACAATAACTCTGTTTTTTCAAATGAAACACCCTTTATTTATTAGGCTCGTCTGATAGATATTGTAAGTATCTTTTATTAATGTTAAGTCATACGTATACCTAAATTTACTAGTTTTGGCAATATTTCGATTTTTATTTAAATTTTGGTGAAAAAAACTATAATTTTTATTTTTCTAGTAAGCCATGACCAGCAAACTAAAAACAAGTGTAATTAAATATTATCCCATATTAAAATAAATTGATAACCATAGTTAGTTACGTATTTATTTAATTTAATAAAATTTTGTTTTTATTCCACAACTGGATATGGAAAATAAGTTTACAAACATTATAAATATAAATATAATAATTATAAATATGACATTATATCCAATTACATTTGTTTTGACTTTGCTAGTCATGGCTTACTAGAAAAATAAAAACTATAGTTTTTTTCACCAAAATTTAAATAAAAATCGAAATATTGCCAAAACTAGTAATTTTAGGTATAGGTATGAATTATTTTATTATTATTATAATTTTTGTAAAATTTTTGAAATTCTCTTACATGACTCAATATTTCCTTTAACAAAAAACTTAATTGCACTTTCTCAACACGGCTTCTACAAAGGTAGATCTACGATTTCAAATCTTATGGTTATAACACAAGACATTTCAGAAGCAATTGATGAGGGTTTTCAGACAGATGTTATTTATTTGGATTTTACGAAAGCATTTGACCGGCTAGACCATAGGCTTCTTCTTCAAAAACTGTCAAATTTTGGTTTTTCTGATTCGCTGGTTGCTCTACTTAAATCTTATTTAACGAACAGAAAACAATACGTTGAAATTTATGGCTCTAAGTCACCTCAATACGCTGCTACCTCTGGTGTCCCCCAAGGATCAGTATTGGGACCATTATTGTTTATTATTTTTATTAACGATATTGGAGTTAAACTAGCAGTTAAGCATTTAAAGTACGCAGATGACATTAAATTGTATATAAGAGTAAAAAATATAGAGGATTGTATCGCGCTTCAATATAATCTTGATTTGGTTGTTGCATGGTGTGCTGAAAATAATCTGCAGCTGAACGTTGGAAAGTGTAATGTTGTATCTTTTACTACTAAATCCTCAATAATTTTATACGATTACTCAATAGACGATCACTCAGTTTCACGTGTCGAGGAGTTCAAAGACCTTGGTATAACTTTTGATACAAAACTCTCTTTTTGTTCACATATAGACAATATCATTTCTGAGGCTTCAAGGGCATATGGTTTCATTCTCCGTTGTACAAGAGAATTTGTAAATATTCAGGCTATTATCACATTGTATAATTCGTATGTAAGATCTAAACTGGAATATGGGGCCGTGGTGTGGTCTCCGGGTTATAATGTTCATAGTGACAATTTAGAAAAAGTTCAGCGGAAATTTCTAAAATACATTACTTTTAAGCGAGAGGGAGTTTACCCTTATCAGGGATTTCCGCATGAGCAATTACTTGAAATGTTTAACTTATCTTCTTTAAAAGAACGACGTAATTACTCCCTTTTAATTACTTTGTTTAAACTATTAAATAATATTATTGACTGCCCAAATATCCTATCCAGAATTAATTTCGGTGTACCTCGCCTAAATAGTCGTTATAATAACTGTTTTTATTTGGACACTCCTCGTACAAATATTTTAAGGTTTTCTCCGCTTTATGCAATGTGTGATTTGTATAATAAAAATATTCATATTGATTTTTTTAACTCGTCATTATCGGAGTTAGGTCGAAGTCTTAAGCATTGAAAACCTCTGGCATAATTTTTCGGAAATTTTTTTGCTGGTTTTTAATTTTTATTTTGTAAAATATCTTAGTGTAATTAGTAATCTATTGTATTGTACCTTGCCAATTTTTCCTAATTTCTTTAATTTTAATTAGTGTTAATTTTGAAATATTTAATTGTTATACATTACAGGGCTTGTATACATGTTTTGTCCTGCCTTGTAGTTGGGTATGTAATAACCTGTAAGGCATGTACTTAATAAATAAATAAATAAATAAATAAAATTAACAATAATAAAAGATACTTACAATATCTATCAGATTAGCCTAATAAATATAGGGTGTTTCATTTGAAAAAACAGAGTTATTGTATTTTAAAATTTTGTATATTTGGATGTCAACAGAAAACACCCTATACAAAATTTTAGATACTTAAAGATTTAAGACAGTTTATCTATCCCTAAACTTAAGAGCTTACAAGAAATTTTCGATTTTCGATACTCTTATTGAGAAATACAGGTAATTTTTTACTATCATGTTTTTTCCAAAATTTTAAGAATTTTGCATTTTGTTTGGCAACGTTGCAAAAAATTAAAAAACTAAATATGGCGTCATATGGACAATTTTGTAAAGAAACAAAATATGCTAAAATATATAGGGTGTTCCATTTAAAAAAATGTATCTTTTTATTGTCCTACTTTTTTGGACCATCCTGTATGTTTAAAAATAATTTTAAAACATATATTTTTTTATACCTCACAACTTTTATAAAAACTTTTTTTTGATATCTTTAATAGTAGAGACAGTATATTACTTTGTCAGACAAATGGGCCACCCTGTATATCAAAAACAACTTACGCTACAGCTTTCTGAAGAAAATTAATTTAGTTAAAACGACCATGACAAGTTCGAGGAAAATATTTTTAATTTCTAAGTTGGTTGCAAGAGGGCGTTATTCTTGTGGTATTGTATACAGTTGACTGCTTATGTAAAAAACCCATATACAGTGTGTCCACGGACAGAGGTTGGAAGAGGAAACACTTTTTTATTAGTTAGGTATAGAAGAAAAAGTAATTATTTATAAAAAAACGTCTGCTTGTGTTAAAACTACCATTTCAAATATCAGATTTGTGAATACTATACAGGGTTCGTCAGAAACAACATTTTTAGTTTTTTCAATTGAATGATCGAAGTTTCTGAGAAAAATCTAAACACCAGATTAAATAGGCAAAGATTTCTAGAAAAAAACATAATACAGATTTTTAAGGTTATTTTGTTGTCAATTTTATGGCCGATATCACTATCGTATTGTGAATTGACATAGAATGTGAATATTTCAAGTGTGTGCACGTTAAAAGTTAATATGCACAAAAGCCGTTTTCAAGTATTTAAAACGAATTTTACAACTATTTTGATTATCTCAAAAATAATTTCTGCAGAAAAAATAATCCAATTGGGTATCATTTAGAAAAATAAATTGTTAATTTTTATTAATACATATATTGCTTTTTATCTGGTATTCTGCAAAAGACCGATTGTAAGATATTGTCATATATAGATATATGGCATATCCTTCTTTCTTAAATTCCCTTTTTTCTTATTATTTAAAGTTAATATTAAATATACCTACTGACCCAATTATTTGTTATTAAAACAAGCAAACTACAAGGATGCTATCTTAGCATATTGCCGAGCTTGCATTTTGTTACCAATCAATAACTGGGTTAAGTTTATTGATACTGATTGGTATAAATAGCAGGCCGATACTATGCCAAAGACACCACTTGGTCAAGACCACTCGGTCAAGACCATTCAGGTCTCGACCATTCGGGTCGGGACCATTCGGGTCTCGACCAGTTCGGTCAAGACCATTCAAGCCACGACCATTTGGTTAGAAACCCTTCAGGTCGATACCCGATCGATATAAGATTCGGTCCAGAGCAGTAACATTGGGTCAGTAGCAGCACAGAGTCCTGTTCCAATAATCTGCCCCTTGCCCTAGAGAGCTTGTCCGTAGCCAAATATGCTATTGTGAGTAATGTGTGATTTTGTGTAACCGTTTAAACTGTCTTTCATATTGCATAATAAAGTAGGTGTTATGGAGACTTGTCGCCTTTAATTCTTCCCCACGTGAATGATTTTGTGTGAATATTAGGAATGACCCAAATCGACAAATATGTTACAGTGTAATTTGGTTCATGGGTTTGCCAAAGAAATTAATTTTTCTTCAATTATTTTTTATTATCTTTCTCAAAAGTGCACAGCCAATTAAAAAAGCAAGTTATAATGCCTTACAAAAAAACGAATTTAAACCATTTGCCTATCTCTCGGCGATATTATTCCTACGCAAGCAGGCAACCAAAAATACACTTAAGCAAATCAATAATTCAAATTGGCCATGGTTGAGAAAAGGATATTGTAAATTTTTATTAATAAATATATCGCTTTTTGTCTGTCATTCTGCAATGTGAGAAAGATAGATGCAAAGTGAATTTGTAATAATATCAGAATTGCTTCAAATGGATAAATATTTCTTTCTCACAAATTATTAATTCCAATATCTATCTTATTTAAACATATTTTTTTTAAATTTTAATATAAGGTTCGTAAGTTGGGTTGTAGAAAAAATATACTATCAACTCGAGTGGATTGTCCAATTGTCAATGTATTTTCTTGTGCGATATGGACATCATATCCACTCATGTTGCAGAAATTACTATATTTCATAAGAATATTATCGTATATCATCGATCCTCTTCCGTTTTGAAATACTTCACTACAAAATCTAACAACCCCTGTTAGAAACTGCCCTATTTATACTTTTATCGCCTTATTATTGTCAAGTGACTGTTCGTTTTATCTTTTAGCAGGATCAAACGCTCCACAGAATGATTAATATTCACAAAATGTCGATACACCGGAAAATATTAATATTTATTAATGGACTTGGGACTCTATAATAGATAAGGCTACACTTTACTTAGTTGAAAAGATATTTTTTATTAAACTAGGGCAAAATGTTTAATAAGAGGGTCCATGGATTATAAGTTTTCTTCATAAAAATGAAACAAAAATAAAAAAACTTGATGATGGAATATCTCATGGTTCTATTTTACATACAGAGTTTTCCCAACTACCATTTTCGGGACTTATGACTACCTATATAAACTAAAGCTGACGTCAGGGTTGGTGCAACTTTGAACAGTTGCTTCTTAAGATGCTAAGTTAGTATTTACCAGCCAAACTACGTCGACGTCGGTGTAGATGTTACTGAATTTCTTTTGAATTGAGGTCGCGAATAGTCATTGATTCTTACGTCGTGTAAACGTAGTAATCTAACCTTAAATGCGGAGGAAGTATCTGTGATGCTGAAAGTAGTCATACAGACGTCGCACTATGACTCATTTCTAAAGGTCCTTATGGGACTACATTTATGGTCGGCCGGATGTGAAAATATTACTAAGAGTATGCAGAAAGTACTTTTTTGACTTAAAGTAATAATGAGTTGAAATTTTTACCTTTATACTATTACACACACTTGTGACTTATTTTAAATACATCTACATACGTCATTGTTGTGTTCGACTAATATTCCTAAAGCGGGCTAAACCCTTTTAGCTAACGAAGAATTTTAGGGTTTGGTTTTTCGCAAGCAAGATAATCTTGAAAAACATAAAACCAATATTGGAAACTACCCCTATTTGATCTATAATAACCAACTTTACGTATTTTGAGTTTTCTCCTTTATCCAAGATGTTTAGTTTCTACTAAAACTTTATTTTTTGTTTAAGTTTATTTAATTTCACAATGTTCCTGATCTACTATATTAGGTAAGAATTATTTAATTATTTTTGTTTCTTTTTTTAAATTTATGTTTTGATCGCATTGATGTAATTATTGTAAAATTCAGTTTAATACAATTTATTTGCTCTAGTCTTTATATTTAAGAACCGCTATTGCGCGCGAAACAGCGTTGTGGACAATTTCCATCTGTAATTCAAATGAAGCCCTCAAAGAAGAAACTAACAACATCAAGACCGACCTCAACAAACATGGCTACCCCATGCATTTAGTTGATAAACTATTGGAAAATCGCAAGAATCGGCTAAATACACAAAAGAAGCAAATGGAGTCACAATCAACACTCAACATTCCGTATGTCAAAGGAGTATCTGAGAAAATTAGAAGACTAGGACAACGATACAACATCAATACGGTATTCAGCTCGAAAGATACTTTAAGAAGCCACCTGACGAAGACAAAACCAACAAATTAGAAAGACAGGAAAAACTGTGTCTACCAGATCCCCTGCGAATGTGGCCGATCTTACATTGGTGAGACTCTAAGACCACTTAAAACTAGGGTCAAGGAACACAGAAACAACACGCTTAAAGGAGAAACCGGAAAATCAGGTTCAGCTGACCATGCCTGGACACACGGTCATCACATCAAGCGGACAGAAGCTCTAATCCTACATAAAGAACCACATTGGAGAAAAAGAAAGTTCAAGGAAGCTGCTACCATATACCAAAACCCAGATTGTTTTAGTAAGCCATCATTAGATATAAGAAATATCTGGAAACCTTTGTTAAGTAGATGTAAACTTAATATACCGCACATTAAACTCATAACTGCACCCATCTCGATCTTGCTTCAGTGCATCTAGCTAGTATAAATAGAGCTGTAGTTACTTTACTTATTTAGTATTCACCTGAAGACGACTGGAGATACTTACCAGTTGAAACGTTGTGATGTAAAACAAATAAAGACAATGCAAGTCCAAAACTCTTCTATCGTTCAAGAAACATCATTGTCTCCAACCTTCAAACAGACACTATCCGGTGCTTTATATTATTCTCGCCAGGTGACTTTTAGGAACAGTTTTGGAATATTTTTCATTTTTGCGTGCAAAAGTAGTAGCGAAATTACTGAGTACTGACACGTTTTTAATTCTGCGCAGTGGCCAGCAAATTTCCATTTTGCCGTGTTTGTTTTCCAGTTACAGTGGGGCCCCCTATCCACTACTTACAGGACGACGTAACCAACATTGGGTAAGTCATCGACTATTTCATTGTTAATTAAATCATTGGTCGCTACGTTGTTTCTTCCATTTTTTCTTATTCAATATTTTTGCCATAAAATATTGAGCTGTTTTTTGTTACTCCCCATGCATTTAACTCTTACCTAATTTTTCGATATTACAGTCCACTAACTTTTCCAATTCATTTCTTCTTTGTTTTCGTTTTTGTTTAAATTATAAGAGTTCGGGTTTTACACAGGATAGTATTATTATTTCAATAATTTAATGAATTAACTGGCATTTAGTTTTTAAGGCTCTAACTTTAAAGTGCATTATGCTTCAATTTTAAGCGACTGAAACATTCTAAATAAATATATTCTGGTAAGAGTAAGCTCTTTATATAACAGTCATTACTTAAATTTTAAAACAGAACCAACAAAATATCAGTTAGTCATATTTTTTAGTGATCTAGCATGAAAAAGATATTTTTTAAACTTTTCGACATTTTAGGTACAGGATAAGTAACAGACGTACAATTCGTTATTTATAATGTATAGAGGTCATATACTGACGTCCTTACAACCCTTATTTTATTCACCAAACTGGTTCAAATTCGAATCTTCTCGAAGTCAGTTTGACGTAAGTTTTCAACGTCAGGTTAAAAAAAATAGCGTCGATGCACCGTAAAAAGTTGGGTTTGACGCATTATATTTAAACCCGTAAATCCTGATATGACAACAATATTCCTTTTTCCTATATGACGGCCTGGGCTATAATTATAATGATAAATATGTGTTATTATTATTATTATCTAGTATTGATCTTTTTACCAGTATGCAGAAAGTCTTACTTTTTGCACTACTGCGGAACAGTAAATTTTTATCGCACCCACATAATTAAAGTAAGTATTGTTCGTTTACAATATTAGTATTGTTAATAACGAAATGTAATAATATTGAATATGCTTTTTATTTAAATAAATATAACCTCTTTCTTTTGAATTTTTATTTCTTCAAGCCTATAAAAAAAGTTGTTTGTTATGCACGCGACAAGTATAGCTTTTTCGTACTAACTTTAAGTCCCGTGCGGAAAAGTGTCAATCGTCGCAATAACTAAGTTCCTTCTTTCGTATCGAAGCTAATTATTTTTGCCAGAATATACTCCAATATTTAATCAATTTTATACAATAATCTCAGATGCTTTAAGCAAAACGTCTTAAATTTTATACGAAAAATTATACAGTAAAATTTTAGAGCACAATTTAAAGTGACACAATAAAAGGATTTTAAAAGTTTTGACAATGGTTACGTCATTGCTAATCAGAAACTGAATTGACAGTAATGATTAAGGAATAATGTTAAAGAGGGGAAGCATTTTAAACTAAATTAAAATTAAATAGTGTGGATATTTTTAAGACATTATATAAATTACAGCAAAAATGTGCCGCTCTACAATTACTTAAGCATCAAATTTAAGGCTTAGGGCATATTCCTGTCTTGTTTTTGTCGTTTATATAATTGTTTCTATTTAAAAAGGTTAACTCCCAGTGTTAAACTTTTCAACCAATGGGTACAATTAGTTACACAGTTTTATCTAAATTAAAATAAACCGGATCAATGAAAAACTCATAGAAGAATAAAGTTACTTTATTTTAAATAGAACACCCAGTATATAATTCTATATTTCAATTATTTGCAAAATTCTAAAAAAAATTTTTCAACACACCCCATACACAGACTTAACCGTTCTCGAGATATAGAGTTTTGAGTGTCAATCGCTAATAAATCATAAAAATATAGAAAATAAATCAGAAAAAGAGGGAAATCAAATTTTATTAAAAAAATTTAGAATCCTATTTTTAAGGTGCTCAAAATGTCCTGGCAGTAATTAATAAAATTAATTCTTTGGAACCTAATAGGTTATTGGGAGGAATACTAGAAATGTCTTGCATTATATTTTCTTGCAAATTCTTCGATAATTTCTGGCTCATTTTTTTTTTTGTTTCACTCTAGGCTGCGAGACCGATACTTTCAGGGTAAAGGGTACAAACCTAGTAAAACGGGTAAACGCCAAACAAGAGAATCTTCGCGCGTAGGTCGAGGCCGCTCTAATGTTTGTACACTAAATTTTTATATGACTTCACAGGAAAAGTTCAGAGGGGCATATCCGGAAACCTAGCTCACCATTCAATTGCACGCCTTAGTTCAATTCATTTACCAGGAAAAGTTTCCTCTAGATACCTATTTTTGCACCAACTGTTCAAAAGTGGACAAGCCCCATCTTGTTAAAACAATATTTGCTTAACGAGACGTCTATGCTATGGAACCAATATTCTCTTGCAAAAGTAACAAATATCATTCAGAGTTAAAATTTCCGTGTATAAAATAGGATCCTATGACGAGTCCACAAATAATGCTACACAAAACATTGTGTTTTGTAGTACTTGATTGTTAACTTGTTCCATCCAATATGGATTTTGGTTTGACCAGTGGCTACTATTGTGTTGATTTATGTGCCTGTTTAAACAAAATATATTATTCAGAAAACAAAATGTGGTTGAGAAGGTTCACATTTTGATTTAATTTATTCATAATAACTTTACAGCAGCTAATTCAAAGCAATCAAAATCATCGTCACTCAATTCTTGTAACAAGTGAATTTTATATGGTTTAAATTATCCCTCTTTGGTAATTTTTTAAAGGGAATATTGACTTTTTGTTTGTATTGAAGTTATTGGATCTTCTATACTATAGTCCGGCTAGAAAGTATCCGGAAAAAAGAAAGCACAATTATAATTTTTCGGTATATATTTTTATTGCTTGAATCATAAAATTACAACAAATAATTTTTCTCATTTACTTATACAACCTTCGTTTAACTCCAAACACTTAACTAAACGTGCAGGTACACCCGCAACTAGGTCACCGCCATAATGTTCGGTGATGGTGGTCCAGGCCTGTAAAACCAACCGAATCAAATCTGGTTTATTTCGTGGCGCTGCTCGTTCCACTTCAATCTTCATTAGTCCCCATATGTTTTCAATAGGACTAAGATCTGTTGAAGCTGCTGGCCATGGAATTGTTGCCAATTGGTGTTCATGCATTCAAGCTTGAGCAGGGCCGGATTATCCAATAGGCTAGATAGGCTATAGCCTAGGGGCCCTCGACTTGCGGGGGCCCTTTACTCTCAAATAAAAAAAAGTTAAACGGTATACAACATCTATTTACTATAATACGTTGACCATGATGTAATAATAACAAAAATAATAATAATAATTATCATTATTTATACTAAATCTGGCCGCGGCACGGCACGACCCGCTAATGCTAATGTCAGTTTTTATCGCGATTTAAGATAGACCGACCGACGGACGCTACTGCACACTGCGCTGGATCCGGTGCATCCCCGAAGAATACCCGAGCTTGCGCTGCGTGCGTCATTCCGTCTAGTAAAATCACTAAAATCCACACGCATTTTTTAAGGTTAAGATATGTTCGTTCGTTAAAATTAAAACATTATATAATCACAAAAGTATTTTGTATTAAAAAACAAAATTAGTGCATAGTGTAGACGTAGTGATACTGACTGTGTGTGTGTGACTAAAATGAATAACTATCCAAGTGGGGCAAAAAAACGTAAAATAGCTAAAGAAAAAGCTGTAAGGCAGGCGGAAGCTATAGAAAATGTGCCAAAAATAGACACGTTTTTTAAAAAACCACATATTGATAGTGGGCAGTCACAGAACTCTAATTTAATTCATTTGTCACATGATGCTTTACCAGGAACTTCAAGAACAAATTTGGAAGGTACCTATTTATACTGTATCCCAAATTGCTTGTAATCATCACAGGGTTTCTCGGTAACCAGCAGAGATAGAGCTTTGCGGTTTCTGCGACCCTGTATCAGCTTTTTACGAAACTTTGAATGCCGCAAACAGAATTAAGTATGCCACCTTGTTTCGGTCCCGAGACTCCCGAGATACAGGGTCAAGTAAAAATTTTGCCCTTTTTGGGGTGCTATCATATTATTCATATTTCGGACACCCTGTAAGATAGAAAAAAGGTGAAAACTGCTATACCTAGATAGATATTTTCACGTAGAATCCAGTGTACACACTGTATATAACATAAAGGTTCCATTTATTTCTTCTGACATTCTTTTTTTATTCTAAACCACCAACCAACCATAGGCTTCTTTGTTTTTCGTAAAAAATTCTGAACTCCGGTATTTATTTTATTCTATGTTTTAAATCAAAAGCAAGCGCATATTTTGTTTTTAGATTCTTTGCTCACCGCTAATGAAAATGAAAAAAAAAATGAGAATGACACTGACGAAGTTGATACAAGTGATAGTGATTTTGGCGATCTTGCAAAAATATCAGTTAACATTAACTCAGAGACGATTGACTCACTAATAAAAAATCCGATAATACAGGATTTAAACAGTTTTGATTTTGAAAACTCAAAGAGAGTGTATGAAGGCCTACAATCACGCTACGCATCTAAAAAAATATTTTTTTCCAAACTTCGAAATGGTGAGGAAGTTCGGCGAGAGTGGCTCTTATATTCTGTGTCGAAGAATTCAGTTTTCTGTTTGCCGTGTATGTTGTTTAGCAAGGATCGTGAAAAATCTTTTGTTAAAGGATTTAATGACTGGAAAAATATTATTAGAATTGAAAAGCATGAGGCTTCGCAAGAACATTTAAATAACACAAAAATATTTCTAACTCGTTCCAATACTTTAGGCAAAATAGATACAGAAATTGAAAAAAAATATTTAGAGGAAAAAAACTACTGGATAAAAATTCTCCATCGTGTATTGTCTACAATTAAATTTTTAGCAAGTCGAGGTATGGCATTGAGGGGTACCACAGAGAAGTTTGGGAGAAATGACAACGGCAATTATTTAGGACTTTTAGAGTTAATAGCTCAATTTGATCCATTCTTGGACAATCACTTACAAAAATATGGAAATCTGGGACGCGGTAATGTCTCATATTTATCATCTTCTATTTGTGACGAGTTTATTGGAGTTTTATCAAAGCACGTTCGTAATTTTATTAGTAGTGAAGCCAGATCGGCGAAATATTTTTCTATTTCCGTGGATTCAACGCCTGATGTTAGTCACCTGGACCAGCTTACTTTTATTCTTAGATATGTCATATGTGATGGCTCTCCTATAGAACGTTTTATTACCTTTATTAGTAATACTGGCCATAAGGCAGTTGACATGGAAACTGCGGTTCTTAAGATATTAGACGAGTTACAGTTAAATATTCAAGAATGTAGGGGGCAGTCTTATGACAATGCCAATAATATGTCCGGTCAATATTCAGGATTGCAAGCTCTCATTAAAAAAAGGAATCCTCTAGCCTTATTTGTCCCCTGTGCGGCTCACTCTCTTAATTTGGTAGGAACTTGTGCAGCTGAGTGTTGTAATATGGCCACTTCATTTTTTATGTTCTTGGAAGAAATATATAATTTTTTTTCAGCTTCCACACATAGGTGGCAAATAATGACAGAAGAACTCAATAAAATTCCCAATGCTCTCGTTCCAAAAAAATTATCTGTTACTCGATGGTCTGCTCGCGCGGCTTCCTGTAAAGCAATTATTTTAGGGTTTTCTGCGTTTAAAGAGTCATTAGCAGTAATCGAAAATGATATTACACAGCCAAATAGTACAAAAGTTCAAGGAAAAGGAATTAAAAATCGGTTCGAAGAATTGGAAGTTGGGATTTTGTTAAAATTATGGGACGATATTTTAACAGAGTTCAATAAGGTTAGCAAGTCATTACAAGCTACTGAAATCGATGTTTCTTTAGCAGTCAAATTGTATGATTCACTTATTAGACATGTTTCACAACATCGCGAACGTTTTGCATATTACGAAAAATGTGGCAATGAACTTACAAACTGTTCCACATATAAATCCGATAATAAAAGAAAAAAAAGCAGAAAACTACAATTTGACGACAATAAAGAGGGTGAAGTTGAATTCAGTGGTAAAGATAATATGCTCATAAATACTTTCTATGTTATAATCGATAACATTCTTGCGGAACTCAAGAGTCGACAAACTGCTTATCTTAACGTTTCAAATAAGTTTGGGTTTTTATATTTAGAAAATTATTCAGATAAGAATATTATACTACAAGCAAATTTGCTCCAGGAGCACTATCCAAACGATTTAGACCAAAGTTTAGGAGCCGAATGTATTCGCTTTAAATATTTCATTTCAGAAATTAATTCGGGAATTAGCAATCCAAGGGAAATGTTAAAGTTTATAAGACAAAAAAAATTAACTTGTAGTTTTCCAAACGTAGATATTGCATTAAGGATATTTTTATCCATGGCAGTAACTAACTGTAGTGGGGAGAGATCATTGTCTACCTTAGAAAGGGTAAAAAGTTATAAAAGAAATTCATTAGGTGATGAAAAAACTAATCAACTTTCTTTATTGGCTATAGAACACGATATTCTCAATAAAATTCCTACCGAAAATATTATTGAGTTTTGCAATCCTAAAATCACGGAAACGAGCATTTATTTGAGTACACACGTACACACCACCACCTAACACCTAATTACATAATATATTCTTTTTTTTAGCGAAAATGTTTTAGGTTATTTTTTTTTTAGATATTCCTTGATTTTTTATGTATTTTTTTGGAGTAAAATTTTTTTTAATCAAGATATTATTTTAATAAACACCTTTGAACCTATCAATTTTTGTTTCACATTTTACTTCATCAAAAAAAAATTTCTACCCTAGGAACCATAAAATATGCTGAATGTTCTGGATAGGGAGAGGAGGAGGGGCCCTAAGTAATTTTTAGCCTAGGGCCTCAACAATCGCTAATCCGGCCCTGAGCTTGAGTATAGGCAGAAGTGTGGCATGTTGCATTATCCTGCTGAAAATGCCACCGGTCTGGATATAAAGCATGAGCCGTTTCAAGAAGGAAACCATTTAGAATGTCACAATACTTTGCACTATTAACGGTTCTATCAACTATACAAAGAGGGGTAGCACCACGCTGAGATATCGCTCCCCACACCATTATTTTAGTGGGAAATTTGGAAATTTGAACGGTAACATTTTCTCTTGATAGTATTTTTAGTTGATTTGAACCAAGCTGAAAACAACTTTCGTCAGATATAAAAACATTCCTAAAATTATCTTCTCGAAAACGTTGACAAAAATCTATTCTTCTTTGCCTTTGTAGAGGTGTCATTGCCGGAATTTTTTTTGGTTTTCTTGCTATGTAGCCTTGTCTTTTCAGTGACATGCGAACAGTTTCTGGACACACTTTTATTCTTCGTGTATTTCCAAATCTATTAGCCAATTTTCGAAACCCTCGACGTGGATTTTGCCGTCCTAAATTTACTAAAGCGTTTAAATTGTTTCCACGAATCTTACGCGGTCTTCTCGAAACTGGTCTATGCCTCATATCTGCACCATTTTTTATCCTCTTTATTGTCTCATATACTGCACTTTTTCCAAATTCAGTCAATTGCACTAATTTTTTAACGTCTCGAACACCTTTTCTATACAAAAATTCCACCTTCTTTCTTTTTTCTACTTGCGACATTATTTCACAAATCTTAAACCTGTTTACAATCAACAATATTTTACAGATCGTGTTGTCATGCGATTTTAGCCATAGCCTACTATCGGCACAACCTACTTGATGCATTGCTCTTGCCTTCGAATGTTACAAAAAGGAAATATATTAAAATTTGGAAAAACATAAAATTCCGGATACTTTCTAGACGGACTATACATCTGCGACACTCAAGGAATTATCTTCATTTGTACTGCTTATTCCGGGACTTACACTTTTTGATCGATCTTTGACTCGTCTCGCTAAAATACATGTTTTATGTTCCATTTAAAATAAATAGACTTAAATCTTCCATGACTTTTGACTGATCTGTATTATACTTAAATGTTCTATACAACTCAGTAAGTTTGATATATTAGTTTTTAATATGAGAGTTTTTGGTTTGTAAACACACTTTTGTGCTTATAGAATAATTCTTTTAAATATAAACTTTACTCTTTTGTGAGTACAGAATAAGAAACTTTCACATTATGATCTTTTGATCTTGTATCTAAGATTAACTTATGATGATACAGTTTACGCTCTTCCCTGCATTGTTAAACCTACTAAAATTCGGATTTTCTTTTTTTATTGTGCGTACGCCCAATCCGAGGATAGAACTCGGAACACCACGGGCGAATGCCAGTGACACACCACTCAGCCATCGCCACATTAGTTTCGGGGGTTCTAAGTTTATTTATCCCTCATTTTTTAACATATTATTGTCACGTGGGGAAGAATTAAAGGCGACAAGTCTCCATAACACCTACTTTATTATGCAATATGAAACGGCAGTTTAATGGTTACACAAAATCAAACTTTACTTACAATAGCATATTTGGCTAGGGACAAGCTCTCTAGGGCAAGAGGCTGATAATTGGAACATGACTCTGTGCCGCTACTGACCCAATGTTTCTGCTCTGGACCGAATCTTGTATCGATCGGGTATCGACCTGAAGGGTTTCTAACCAAATGGTCGTGGCTTGAATGGTCTTGACCGAACTGGTGTCGACCCGAATGGTCCCGACCCGATGGTGGTGACCTGAATGGTCTTGACCGAGTGGTGTCGACCAAGTGGTCTTGACCAAGTGGTATCTTTTGCATAGTACCGGCCTGCTATTTATACCAATCAGTATCAATAAACTAACCCAGTTATTGATTGGTAACAAAATGCAAGCTCGGCAATATGCTAAGATAGCATCCTTGTAGTTTGCTTGTTTTAATAACAAATAATTGGGTCAGTAGGTATATTTAATATTAACTTTAAATAATAATAAAAAAAGGGAATTTAAGAAAGAAAGATATGCCATATGTCTATATATGACATAAATGTCACGTGAGGAAGAATTAAAGGCGACAAGTCTCCATAACACCTACTTTATTATGCAATATGAAACGGCAGTTTAATGGTTACACAAAATCAAACTTTACTTACAATAGCATATTTGGCTAGGGACAAGCTCTCTAGGGCAAGAGGCTGATAATTGGAACATGACTCTGTGCCGCTACTGACCCAATGTTTCTGCTCTGGACCGAATCTTGTATCGATCGGGTATCGACCTGAAGGGTTTCTAACCAAATGGTCGTGGCTTGAATGGTCTTGACCGAACTGGTCGAGACCCGAATGGTCCCGACCCGATGGTGGTGACCTGAATGGTCTTGACCGAGTGGTGTCGACCAAGTGGTCTTGACCAAGTGGTATCTTTTGCATAGTACCGGCCTGCTATTTATACCAATCAGTATCAATAAACTAACCCAGTTATTGATTGGTAACAAAATGCAAGCTCGGCAATATGCTAAGATAGCATCCTTGTAGTTTGCTTGTTTTAATAACAAATAATTGGGTCAGTAGGTATATTTAATATTAACTTTAAATAATAATAAAAAAAGGAATTTAAGAAAGAAGGATATGACAATATGTTTTTAAAATTTTACCCAAAAATTGTGATTCAAAGGTTTTTTTTACATAAAATAAGTATTCTTGTAAGAAATAACTGGGATAATATTTTACCAGAAAAATATATTTAATTTAAATCATTACTTACATAAACTATTATCAAATTGTAAAAACCCTTGGGTGCTCATAGCTTGTTTATACAAGACTTAAGAACCTACATTCATATAAACTTTTTTTTCATGTTTTGTTATATAGAATCTTCTCTTAAAATATACTTTCCTAGTTTCCCGACACCCTGTATATCTAAAAAGTAAATCCTTTCAAATAAGAGACCTTAAATTGAAGATACGATGGTGTTTTTCTCTCCATGTTCAAACAAATGCCTTCCTGCATTTTGAATGAAAAATAATCGGTTGTAAATTGTAACCTTCCCAACTATAGTTCGCCATTTTCTCTGGAAGAAAACATCGCAAAATTATTGACGATCTAAAGGAAATGAGGTGTTAAGGGCGATAAAGAAAATTTTATTACTCAACTAAACAGTGTAATGGAAAAACGATCAGGGTCCCATGGGGGACCCTCTTAACCCGGCTGTTTATTAATAATATTTGGGATCGGTTCAGATGCCGATACAATGTTTTAGGGAATAATGGGATAAATTTGTAAATTTTATTTATTTGCAAAGGTTTTAGTCAGCGGCGGCTCATTGTACACTCTTATAATAACATGGTATGGATTACTAAAATTTGGTTCTGACAACTATTAATTTTTGTGAAATCGGACTCAACCCAAAAATTAGTTTATACAACTAAAAAAAATTGTCGTTATTGAACTGTTGGACTAATTAATAATATTAACCAACCCAACCTACAAATTTTAGTTGTCACAACGAAATTTTATATACGGATAACTAAATTTATATGGTACTCCCGCTTTTAAAATTAGTTGTCAAAACTAATGTGTAAATATGGAAAATTAAAAAAAAAATTTCAAGGAAATATTGCTTTTGTTAGTGATGCAATATACAAATATTGCCAAAGCAATCATTTATTTGGGCCAAACTTGAAATTTTCATAGAGTAACAATTACGTATCTAGTCACAACATTGTGTTTATTATCTTTTTTCTGTACTTTCTAATTGTAAGAAAGAAGTTGAATCATAAATAAGTAAAAATTTTATATTTATGTCATTGCAGTTGCATATTAGAAAGTTTGAATAAACTGCTTATAACGCATGGCAAAATTAGCAAGTTGATGTGATAGAAATAACTTTAAAAAAAGTCTGTTTCCTTTCTAAAAAAAATGCCATATGTAATTTATACTAAGTAACGAAAAATATTTCTTTCTTGGTCCCAATTTAAATAAAAAAATGCCTTGGTATTACTACTCAATTAGGTATGCGTAAACTAATTGGAATAACTTATCAGGGATATTATGGTTTCTTTAAAAAGAATTATTTCCAATGTCCTTGTTCTCTCATGTTCTTTATAATACATTCTTATGCAATACAAAACAAAAACACTAGATTTTTAACTTATTTTACTCAACCTTTTGGGTTGTTCAATTGCTTATAGAACTGAATTGTCCTTATCTGCAACTGCGATTATTAAAAAACAAAAAATATCCCCTGGACTTTCTATTTAAAATATACAGCTATATGAAATTTGTTGTACTTGGTCAGATTAAAAAGTCATCAATATGACGTTCTTTTATAGAAATGGAACATAGAACAAAAACAGAACAAAAAAAAATATTTTTAAGTTATTTCTCATCGGGTCACCTTGTCGTGCTTTATAAAAATCTCATTTAAACTTTCTAATGTACAACTGCAATGATAAAAAATAAAATGTTTACTTGGTTGGTTGGTTGATTGGTTCAAGGAGGGTTGACCTGTTGTCAGTATACTGCAGCCAAATGGCTTATTGTATTCCTTTTGCTTAACGTCATGGTAATGTCAGCAAGACGGGACCTACAGTTTTTTACGCGAGATCCGAACCACGCGTATGCACTGGTTTAACCGTCAGTCCCCTAAAGGCAGGATTATCCGCCCTCAATGGGTCGTATTCGGGAGTCAACCAGTGTCATACTGCATTCCTAGCTCTAAAATCTTGGGTATACTTTTTTTTATTAAGCGTACACCCGTCCCGGGGATCGAACCCGGGTCACCTGCGGCCGAATGCGACAGCTCTACCACTGAGCTGCCATACCGTGGCAAATGTTTACTTACTTATGATTTAACTTCCTTCTGCCAATAAGAACGTACACAAGAAAGACAATAAACACAAATAAATTACACCAAATATTGTCACATCCATTTTCCACACGGGCACGGCCATAAAAATGGCCAATTATTGCTTTAAAAACACGAAAAAATGGACACGGAACCGCAAAAGCACCCTAACATAAACATAACCTCCTGACAGTCCTGGCTAGAATGATGTTACATGTCACCCACTGGGCAAGAGCGTCAAGTCTCTGTTGATGCCGTTAGTTATAAATATGAATAATATTACTTGAAAAGAAAGGTTAGTTCTGGTAACTAAAAATGTATCTTAATCAAAATTAACAAAATGATAGGGATTACAAATTCATAATGTGTTATTACAACAAGCCTAATTGATAAATACAAGTTTGTAGGAACCTTGATGTAACATTTAAATAGGATATATACAGAGTAAAATTCAGCTAAACAAAATATTTTATTTCTGCCAACTAATATGAAAACAAGATATTTTCTTTGTTCTGATGGCATCATTTTTTGGTAAATATAACCAAGAAAAAAATCTTTTTTGTTTTCCTAACTAAAAATAGTTATTTTTGGTAACGTAAACACGAGAACAAATTAAAATTAGTACCAAATACCAAGTCATTTTTAAGAGTGTAATATTACTAGATCATATCGAAAAATAGGTATATTCTTGCGAAGTGAAGGACGTTTTATTGAATATACACGAAGCAAACTGGCTTTATTATATATATTTTTTCGAGCGCCCGTCCGTGCGCCGGATGCACTTAGGCCAGGTTTGATCCATTGTGCTCACCCTGTTTGGTTATTACACCCACTCCGTGATCCCAGTTCCTTGCACTAGTTTGTTTAGGTCAAATGGGGAAAGAGTAAGGATGTCTTCTGGTTCCAGTTTTGGCTGCCCGAGTATTTGTTGCCTCTTCCGATCTAGTGACTCGCAATGGCAAACTATGTGCTGTATATTTTCCCTATCTTGTTCGCATAATCTGCAGTCAAGGTCTCCATTATACAGTTGCATTCTGTGCAGATGGTTCTTGACAACTATGGGTCCTTTCAGAATTCCTGTGATGGTTCTCAGCTGATTTATGTTTATTTGAAGCAACTGTTTGGATCCCAATGAAGCTTTTGCTGTGGTATAATCCCTGTTTGTGGCTTCAGTGGATTTTGTGTTCACTCCTGATCAATCACTTTATGACATCTCGTACTGTGCACCTATAGGAACTCCGAGTACCGGTTCTGGACCAATGAATGTGTTTTCTCAGCCTTTGCTCGCAAGTTCATCTGCTTTTTTATTTTCTCTAATACCTTCGTTTCCTGGTACCTACTGCAGTATTACTTGGTTTACTTTTGCTAGGGCCGCCAGTTCCTCTTGACATTCCCATACCAGTCTTGAAGTTACCTTTTTCGATTAGCTTTACTGTCAGAATATACAAGGTGTCCCGAAATTAGGTGACAATATTTTAAGGGGATTAGGTACATCCAAAAATAGGACTAAAATCCTCTATTAATATACCTTCAAAAACGCTTCGTTATGGGGCTAGAGCCCCCCGAATGGAAGCTATGATAAGCGGTTTTTTCACAATATCTCAGAAACTGATTGAAATATCAAAACAAAATTTGATACATGTTGTACCCATGACAAGACGCAATAAACGGTTTGTTTAGCTTAGGTGTATTTCTTCCAGTGGCGTCCCACTGGGTAGGTAGTGAGGAGAATATTGCCCTATCTTTTTTATTTGTAGGATTTTTTAACGCTAGGTGCAATTTTTAAAAGCACTAAAGTCTTCTATTGAAAAAAGATACTCTTGCTTCATTTTGGTAAAATTTACCATTTTTCAGTAAAATCGATTTAAAAATTTTCGGTTTTTTACAAGCCGTTGAAAAGGCTAAGGTGTTTTTGCATATCTCAGCAAACACTTGATATTAAAACATGAAATTTATTAGAAGTTCTACTAGAGACAAGGCATATTTATTAAAGGATGTAAAATTAAAATATTTTTCCAGTGGTGTCGCACGGTAAATATTCCTATTTTTTTTTATTTGAGGGGCTTTCCTTTTATACCATTTTCAAATTCTCCGTGCCTCACAAAACATAACACGCAGGTCTAAATTTTGCATCCAACAAAATGGAAATCATTTCGAACATGTGCTTAAGAATTAGTTTCCCGTGTGGTTTTACAATTAAATTTGATTTGCAATTTGTTATTTGTTTTGTTTTATTTTAAGTCTCTTATACCAATAAATATTTAAAAAACAAGGTCTAAAAATCTGTTGAAAACCTTATATTCTGTCAAATTACAATAATGGAAGGTTTTATTAACAAATAATTTTAAAAAATTACATTAAAAGTATGAAAGCCCCTCAAATTAAAAAAAAATTGTAATATTTACTTTAGGCTCCACCCCGTGCGACACCACTGGAAAATATTTTAATGTTACATCCTTTAATAAATATGCCTTGTCGCTAGAAGAACTTCTAATAAATTTCATGTTTAAATATTAAGTGTTTGCTGAGATATGCAAAAAAACACCTTAGCTTGTAAAAACCCAAAAAATTTTAAATCGATTTTACTGCAAAAATGGTGAATCCTACCGAAATGAAGCAAGAGTATCTTTTCTCAATAGAAGACTTCAGTGCTTTTAAAAATTGCACCTGGCGTTAAAAAATCCTACAAATAAAAAAGTTAGGGCAATATTCTCCTCACTACCTACCCAGTGGGACGCCACTGGAAGAAATACACCTAAGCTAAACAAACCGTTTATTGCGTCTTGTCATGGGTAAAACATGTATCAAATTTTGTGAAAAACCCGCTTATCATAGCTTCCATTTTGCATTGACTCTAGCCCCATAACGAAGCGTTTTTGAAGGTACATTAATAGAGGATTTTAGTCCTATTTTTGGATGTACTTTATCCCCTTAAAATATTGTCACCTAATTTCGGGACACCCTGTATATGGATCCGCTTATTGAGGAAAGTCCTCTTATTGTTTTCGTAAGCACATCGCGTTATAGTGTAGATTTCTGCTTGGAACACTGTGGAAGACTTTCCCAGAGAGAAAAATAGCATTCTTCTTCAGTCTTACTCCGTGTGTCCCCGCTTCGGTACCATCTTTGGTTTTGGAGGCGTCTGTGTACTAGATTATTTCCCCAGCAGTAGTTGTGGATAATAATTATCATATAATACAAAATCACATTTTACTAAAATGTAACAAAAAAAATCATATCAAATACAGTGATCATTCTAATTAAAATAGGTACCAAAGTTGACCATAACTTTCAGAAACCCAGAAGTGATGCAAACGCCAAAATATAATATTGTAAAAAGTTCAAAGTAATTTAAGCCAGTTACCAAATTTTTAAAAAGATTAGTTTACTTGTTTTCGAGATCTTTTGCTGGGTCACTTAACGTGAATCACCCTGTATAGTAGGTCTAGCAATGCAGAAGGCAACAAATATTTTTAATTGAAACTACTCGACAATTGTACCGACATAGATTTAGTTAAATTAGGAAATCATCTAACCTGGTGCCTATTCTACTACAGAATTTAGGCAAATTAACTAAATAATTAGAGAGTTATTTTAACTAAATTTTTTCGGCGTAATAAGGTGAAGGAGGTGATTCCACCCAGTACCACCCTGGAGGTTCACTCAATGTTCAATCTTGAAAAGGCCTTATTTTTCAAAATTAAATCCATTTTTTAATTATCAAAAGCAAAACCAAAACAAGAGAATAAACTCAATAATTTAAACATAAAAGACAGACCAGCAAACGCACGGCTCATGGATAGACTAAAACTTTTTTCTACTCCACATGGAAATTTGCTGTTTCCTTCACACTTAAGTGGCGGGTAAAGTAGGCTATTCCAGTTAACTGTGCGGCAAAATTTTATAACAATCCTAAGTAGGTAATGAAACTGGCCAATCACAGTAGTCATTTACAGAGAAGCCAAATTTACATGTTGTAAATTCGTTTTCTGACAGTTGAGTGAAGTCAGGTTAACAATATGCTTCAAAAATATGCAAATCTGTCAGATGAAATTTGTTCTTTTTAAATTTAAATCAAAACATTTATTTCAGAGTCTATGTATACACAATATTTTCCTAAAGAGTACACAAAATGGTACAAGAATTGAAGGTATAATAACAAAATTAATACCAAAATATATTTCTACCAAATTATTGTTATTTTCTGCCGAACTAAAGATTTGCACACAGACGCACTTTCTTATTTCAAAAATATCTTTATTTCCACTCATTTCTAGACAATTACTACAAGCTTTATATAAGATGTACTATATACCTACCAAATGAACATTTTCTTACTAACCTTGGTAATTTTTTTCCATATAAATAATATATATTATAAATATTTGTGCACGGGGATATTTTCCGATATATTTGACAATTAAAACTTTTATTATACGCAACAAACATAGAAAATTAACTGGTAATTTTTCCTTAAATGGTGGAACATAACGACCACTCGATAAAACAGACGAAATTATAAGATTTCTAGAAAAAAATCAATTCTTTACTAAAATTTTTAAGGTTATGTTATTTCTACTTACACTATTGCCACTTCTCGTCTTCTCTTTCCACGTTAACAGTATTGCTAGTTTGTAAATTGGCGATTATTTTGAAAAATTTGATCATAGCGAACGGTAAAAATTCATATTAATGCACAAAATCCATTTTTAACTGTTTGAAACGAATTCTACAGCAATTTGATTGTACTTTCGGAGTTATAATTCTTTACGTAAGCAGAAATAAACCCGAAAACCCTATTTTTCTTCTGTGCATTTCAGTAAAACAATATTAATAAAATTACCTGGTTGAGAAAATAAATTGTTCTTTTTTATTAATACATATATCGCTTTTTGTCTGTTATTCTGCAAAAAGTTGAATGTGAGAAAGATAGATATATTCAAAAGTGGGTTTGTATAAATATAAGAAAATCGATTAATATGTTACAGTGTAATTTGGTCAATGGGTTTGCCATCAAAATGAATTTTTGTTCAATTGTTTCCTATTACCGTTCTCACAAGTTCATGGCCACCTTAAAAGACTAGTTATGATGCCTAATTTAAATAATTTTTTAAAATTCTTAGCATGAAGTTTGGAAGTTAAGTCGTAGAAAAAATATACTGTACAACTCGAGTGGATTGTCCATATTGCACTCGGAAGTTTGAGCACTCCGCCCACGGCGTCGTGCTCAATTTACTTCCTCGTGCGATATGGACATCATATCCACTCTTGTTGTACAAACTACTATTTCAGCTCTGTATTTATACGTCAACACTCTCTAAGAACCATAGAAGGAATCTCGGCCTAGACACAATTCTCATTTGACAAGTTTGACTGTGACATACATGACATTGGCAGAAATAATTTTCTCACAGTGATATTGGCCTGGTTGCCTTAATTTTTAATTTACTAATCAGGCACCTTTGATTGTTAGTTCATAATGCCTGTCAATGTCATTTATGTCACAGTCAAACTTTCTGGTTAGTTAATTTTGGTTAAAAATCCTTGGGCAACCCAGTAATATTGTGGTTAATTTTAAATTGATTTTTTTATAATATAATATTGTCATATATAGACATATATGAATATTCTATTTTATCCAAAATTCAATTTTATTATTTAAAGTTAATATTAAATATACCTACTGACCCAATTATTTGTTATTAAAACAAGCACACTACAAGAATGCTATCTAAGCATATTGCCGAGCTTGCATTTTGTTACCAATCAACAACTGGGTTAGTTTATTGATACTGATTGGTATAAAAAGCAGGCCGGTACAATGTAAAAGATATCATTCGGGGTCGGGACCATTCGGGTCTCGACCAGTTTGGTCAAGACCATTCAAGCCGATCATTTGGGCAGATACGACTCGGTCCAGATAAGTAATATTGGGTCAGTAGCAGCGCAGAGTCCTGTTCCAATTATCAGCCTTTTGCCCTAGACAGCTCGTCCCTAGTTAATAATGTTGTAAGTAAAACCTAATTTTATGTAACCGTTCAACTGTCGTTTTATATTATATAATAAAGTAGGTGTTATGGAGACTTGTCGCCTTTAATTCTTCCCCACGTGACAATATTATGTTATAGATAATCGTGTGTTTTAGTAGAAATTGATTTATCAATAAAACAAATTGAATTTCGCTCATATTTTTTAAGGTTGGTCAAAGAAAATCCTATTATAATATTTGTAACTTTCTGTTTCTGGATAACTTATATTTTAATTATATATAACATCACCATACTCTAATCTAAACTACTTGAAATAATAGAATTGACAAGCCATTTTGTATCAGTGTCCAATTTTACCATACTTCAGGCGCCTCGGGCGGCCAGGTTTTAAAACAGGTTGCGGTTTTGTTGGTTAACAAAATGTAGTTTACTTGTCATTTCTACCAAAAGTGATTGTTTGTTGTGCGATATGACAATTTTTACATCCCTAAAACTTCAGGAGTCGTAGTTTGGTGCTTTTATATATTTTTGTCAAAAGGCACTGTTAATATCAAGCTTCTTAACACTTCACCTTAATATTCAGTGATCCATACGAGAAATACCAAAAAGAAAGATAAAATTTAAAAAGTCTTGAAACATCCGTTTTCCTCCAAGTTATAAATCAAGTCTGTTCCGGATGGGGTTAAATCAAATAAGAAAGACACCATTTTTTACTTACTCGGTGAAACAGCTGCCTAACGAAGTAGCGAATCAGCACAGTGTCATCGGGCTTTTTTTTATTGGCCAGAACGGTTGATTTATAGGAGTTAAAATTGGAATAGTTTTATTATTATTATTTATTGTATTATTTAAAAAAGGTTATAACAATACAGGGTGAATAGTAATAATTTACTTTTCGATGTATTTGGTATATAGAGCACATAAAACAAATCGCAATGCACACATCATTCTAAATATCCATAGTCTTAAAAAGTTATTATTGTTTATGTTTGTTGCGAAGGGAATCAACATACATAGATTTAAAAAAATAATTAATATATAAATCTAAATCTAATTAAATAAATATACATTTTCCTGCTATTCCCAATCTCGTTTCAATGTTTTTTGTGAGATTATTGATATTCCCTCAATATCTTGCGACTGCCGAGGCCCCTGGTTGGTCCAGGACAGTGGCGTAGCCAGAAAATATGCTCGGGGGGGGGTCTCAGTGGGCGTACGTAGGACACTTTTTTTTGGAGAAAGGAATAGTCGGGACTACATGTATTTCATGATATTGTACCTAGTGAAGAAGGCGGAAAACGCCGCAGGCGCGGGCTACATGGTTAGATTAAATTTACTTTTGTAAATGTTTTTTTACTTTTTTTTTGATATTTCTAGCTGGCTCTTTATTAAAAAAAACATTTTTTTATATTTGTGAAAAATATGAATATTGGTGTCAATCCAAAATTTTAACATAAGACGTATGAATGACTCTAACCGGAGTTTTTCGGACTTGGGTTCTCATGATTAAAAATAAAGTAAATATTGCTCACCACGCCAAAATTGATGATTTTTTCAGAAATCATGTATTTTAGGAGCGTAGATCTATAAGCAGTTATTGGTGCAAATGCTCAAGTTTTGAAATACTCCTTCTTAAGTGCCGTTTTGTATATTCATAATAAAGCATTTTCGTTTCGTTCCGCACTAATTTTTCTATTATAAATTATCACACTTTTTTCATAAAAAATGGTTCAAATAAAATTTAATCTTCTCTTTAAAAATAAATAACCAATTGCTTTTGTTGTAAAAATATTTTATTGAATTGGGTAATATTTTTATTGATTTAAAATAGCTCTAAAAAAAGAAAAACGAAACAAGTATATAATAGAAAAATACTATAAAATATTATTATTTTCACTCGTTTTCCTATAAAACTACATCATAAATCAATTAGAACGATAAATGTCTGAAACCTTAATCCCTATATAAAACAGGACTTCTAGAAGGAAAAGTTTAAAAACTAAACATTTTCTACAAGACCTTTGTAATCTAAGCCAAGAATACATTATTTAAAAATTTAAATTAAGAGTCCAAGCGTGAGACGAAAAATTAGGTTGCAATTATTAGACTTTTAGACCCGAGCTCTTATGCTTAGGGCTGCAGCCTGGCAGCCCCCCCTCCTGAATACGCCACTGGTCCAGGACCCCAGGGCACTGCCCGGGTTTTTTCCACCATAGCTCCGTCACTGAATTTACTACCCCTTTCCAAATCAATACATTATACCACGGACGTCTGAGCGAAAATGTATTGCTGTATTATACGGACTGCTAATAACCAGTTTAAAAAACCAAGTTTAATGAAGGAAAATCCTGCAGCGTTTATAAAAAAAAAACAAAAAAACCCAAAATCTAGAAATTTCATTCCTTAAAAACCTCTTTCGATGTTCGGGAAATTAGCGAAAATGTTCCCCCTGTTAAACCGCTTTGTCGTCAAATGGGGCCGCAATATTCGGAAAAATGTTTAAAATGGAAGATTGGTGTTGGGTAAACTGCGTAAACGGAAGTGATCGGGATAATTCACGTCTTTATTCTGAAAAGAGTCCGCCACTAAACGGCACTTCGAAGATTTTCAGATTAAATATTTTGAAATTCGGGACATTTAAAGGTTCTCGCAACTTTTTCATTCCGTTACAGCATACATGGTTCTATAACATACACCTCTCGACATACAGGGTACTACAGATTTGTGGACGTACATGGGGATCTCGAAAATGGTAAAAGGTCATAAGAAGATAGTTAAATTAAGACAAAGTTGCATACTTTGCGACTAAATAATTTATGACAAAAATTGTAAATATTCCGATTACCTGTATAAAAACAGAAATTTTTATTTTTTGAAAAAATAAAAATTGCTTTTTAATAGCGAGGACTTCCAAGTTTTACAAATTTTAAATAATTTAAAGTGTTTTAATTTTAACGCTTTGTCATCAAATAACACATCATCAGTATTTCCAATTATCGTTTCTTTGTTATTACGACACTAGCCATTATTGATAGGATTAAATATCAAAACTATATTACTGAGACATAAGCTCTTTATTTTTCAAAAAAATTTCAGTCAGAATTACCATAACCATATTCAAGTAAGTAATAGAAGAGTACATTTAAAGTTAAATAAGTTAGCGGGTCAAAAAAAAAACGAATAGTTTTTAAGGTATATGAAGTAATTATATTCTTTATTAATATTTTTGTTAATTTTTTACACACCATTTATCTGTGATATAGTTTTGGACCTCAAGATATAGAAGAAAAATAAGAATGAAAAGAATAAGAAGAATAGGAAGAATAAGACGAATAAAAAGAATAAGAAGAATATAAAGAATAAGAAGAATAAGAAGAATACTAAGAATAAGAAGAATAAGAAGAATAAGAAGAATAAGAAGAATAAGAAGAATAAGAATAAAAAGAATAAGAAAAATAAGAAGAATAAGAAGAATGAACGTTTATTACAGGCAACGTTGGGCGTAAACCTTTACAGATTTGGACGTTGCCCAACAATATGAGCGGTTAGATTTTAACAATGCACAACTCAACAACAACACTCACAACAACTAAACTCTTAGTATAGTTTATCTATATTTTGATCACAAATAGCAAAAATTATGATATTTAGAAACCCACCTTCAATGTAAAAAAAATATTGAAATTGGATCTCGGGTTCAGAAAAAATATATGATTAAATATATGACAAATTTATGATATTGCGTTAATTTTGTCCACGAGTTTATAATAAGTAATTTTTATAACACTCTAATTATGTATTATATTCAATAACTATCTATACAACGTTTTTTATAACATTATGCATTTTTACAAAATTTTGTATTGGAATAATTTTGCGGGTTTCTTAAAGTAGCTCTCACAAAAACTGTCTATTTTAAAGTTTGGAGTTTAAATCGACTTCTTAAGACCCGCTCCGTTTCTTTCAACTACTAAACGTGTACGTTAGGACTTTCCGTGGGTTTATTCGCCGTTTTTTTTCTCGCTTTTATTTAAGTTTTATTTACTTTAAGAAGGATTTTATTATTCCTGACGAGTAGTCGACTTTAGATGACTTTAAAACTTAAACCGAAAAAGTAGGGTTTTAGTGGTAATTATAGTAAAGTATTATTTAAAAATATGCCATGCGCATATTGCACAGTGTAGATCATAAATAACAAAATTTAAAGTTAAAGAAAAAAGTTATTTTTATAGAATTTTAACGTTTTATTAATAGGAAAATAGCACAACTCCTGTATATTTTTTGCGATACCTTTCAAAAGACAACAGAAAAGAAACCTCCGGTTCATGCAGTTCTTTTTAATAAGGGGTCGTCCATTCTCCAATTTGTAACCCTTTCCTCCCCCCACGTCCAGGACCATGTTACATGGCCGACCCTCTCTGGGTTGCCGTTCCGTTGCTTAACGGGTGGTTTATTATGAAAAAGTTTTGGGCTTTATTGGATGGTTCCATAGATACAAGAAACCATTTTTCTATTGACCGTTCTTAAAATTGCAATGTAACGCAAACCTTGACCCCTTCCCCCACTTACCCCGTAAAATAGAGTAAAACTGGAAGAATTGTTTCATTTAAATTTTTTATCTACTTTCATTTAGTAATATGAATTTTACAGTTCTGTAAATCGTTTTGTAAGGGCATTTATTACAGCACTAGTGTTGTAATAGATGCCTTTACAGCAGTAATGGAAAAAAAACCGGTTTTATTAAAATTTTGCTGTTAAATAAAACCACACTTTTTAGATGATTGATTTATTATTAACAATTATATTATCTTGATTTTTCTTGACTGAAATCATAGTTCTCAATATTGAGTAGTGAGTCCATAGTGTAGATGGTTTCTGGGAGCGTTGCTTTACGGAAAAATAACCCAAAAGGATTTTCTCAGACACCTTCTTTATTTTGTTAGCTTTGCACCAATCTTCAAACTTCTGATACTCCAACTCATACCGCGCCTTGGATTTTGTCGGAACTAAACTTGAGATCGCTTCATTTGCCGCTGCTTCTATATCAGAGGGTTCCATCAGAATCGCTAATTTTGAAAAACGCTTTTTATATTTTTGAATTTGTTTGACAAAGTTTCGACAGTAACCATGCGAAACAGTAACTATGCTTTAGGTAACATAAAAAACTTGATTAGTAAACTTAATAGCAGGTGCCTTTTTACAGGTGCATTTTTATTTTAAAAAATGCCCTTTGCCAAATATTTTTATTTATAGATGAAAGTAGATAAAATTTTGTACAATATTCTTGTTATAAATTCATATTACTAACTATAACATATTTAACATCTCGTGTTGTAATATGAATCTTTACAACACACTTATATCGTAAATAACTATTTTACCATATTTAATGTGTAATATACTATTCCTTCCTTGTACATTAATGTAATAATAAACCAACTATCTCTTAAAGTAAATAGTAATCAAACTATCCGTGGAAGGACTATTTTCTTCCCTTGGTAAGTAGCTAAAGTTTTATTGTTTAAATTTTGTTTCTAGTATACCTATCTCATAACCTCGGTAACGGATTATAAAAACAAAAAAATGTTTTTCTAGCCAATCTAAAATAGAAATTGCCTCATAAAAGTCAATATTTGGCTTTAAATTTACGATGGGTTAATTACAAAAAATCATTTAATACCCCTTTTTACCTGATGGCTAATTACACTATCCGATTTTAAACGATCCGCGATAAATCCATGACGGTGCAAATTTCCTAAATTACTGATGCTGAACTAATAAAATTTTAAAGAGCCGGGTAAAGTGGTTCAATCTAAAGTTAATGATAGTAACTAGGTTTGTAAATTACTAGCATTGACGTACTAATATTTTTATTTTTCTTGAAAGAATAATTTTTTATCTGAATAAATTCAATATTTTTTCTACTCCTATATTAGTAAACATTGTTTTACGTACCGGGTGGCCAAATAAGAATGGACGCCGGCCATATCTCACAAACCGCTTGTCCCAGCATGTTGAGATTAAAAATATTATTACAAAAGCGATTAAGAGAAATTGTTGGAAATTATTTTTAAGTTCCTAAATTTACCGCTAGAGGGCGTTTGACATATGACGAAGAAGAATATTGTTATCAATAATATGCGAAATAAAGTTGTGTCAAAACTTCAGTGTTTTATTCCTTGGAAAATACGGCGTAACTTTAAGATATTTTGATCAAACTCAGCAAAATAAACTGAGGGAAGTACGGGGAACATCTTTTAAAAGAAATACTCATAACTCTGGTTAGCCTTAACCCAATTTAACAAACTTTATCTCATTCGAAAGAGCTTATCCTATAGTAACATTTAAAATGTAGTATGACTATTTTTTGTTATATTCATCGCCCCTAGAGGGCGCTATTTGAACATTCACCAAATTTTTTTCAAGAATTTTAAATAGAACCACTTATAAATATTTATTTAAATAAAAAATATACGTACAATAATTTTTGCTGTAGCCGTTTTGTATGATAAAAATAAAATTGATGAATAATAACGTATGAACTTTATAGCAAATTCAATAATCTCATGTGGAATCATTTTAGTCTCACTTTCGCTACTGATTTCCATTTTTTGGATTTGAGAAGCGAAAAAACACACCAATGTTACGTGACAAGCGCTGTCATAATAAAATACAAAGTTAATTTTATTGTCAAAGCCGCCTACATTAATATCCAAAATCGTCCCAAAAGTAACAAGATTCGTCCCAAAAGTAAAAAAATCGTCTTGAAAATAGCTTCTTTCAGTACCATTTGTGTTAAGTGGGCATTTCGATTTAATAAATCATACCGAAAATTGTATTTTCGAGACGGCTGCAGAAAAACATATACAGGGTGATTCCTAAGTTGATATGTCTTTTTTAGCTGTGTATAAAAGGTATGTGTTCTTCTGAAGCCAGTTAATTTTAAATTTTTCGCACGTATTTGGTCCACAGTGTAATACATGAATGTAAGTAAAGTGAAGTGGGGTAAGTGGGGATTAAAAATATAAAACATAACTTTTTTAAAAATCGAGTTACAGAGATGCGCTTTAGACAAAAATTAATTAGTGGTATTTACAATTACAACAAAATTTGTTTAATTATTTACCCAAGAATTTCATTTAAACAAAAAAGTGTTACGAAAATATACCCATAGAACGCACTTGCCCCAGGTACTGGGGTAAGTGGGTTTTCAACTTATAAATCGCGTTTGAGTAATGTTATATTCAACTGGAGCAAATGGGTTAATCTATTGCGATTTCACCAACAACAGGTTTTTTTCAGATTTAAAAAATTCCTAAAAATAAAGAAGTTTATATGTTACAGATTTCTTCTTCTATAACTTGTTATTAAAACTACGTAATGCGGTTTTTAAGTTTTTATTTACTTTATAGTTTTTGCAGATTACGCACAATCTCACTTTTTAACTCACTCACTTTGAATTTTATTAATATAAAAAATTTAAATGGGACAAGTGGGAACTAATCCCCACTTACCCCACTAACAAAAAAAGCGGGACAAGTGGGAACTATGGACCTAAAACTGAAAACCTGAAAAATTAGAAGTGTTAAAAAAATTCAAGAGATAACGTTAGTGATTACAACTTTGAGAATGTAAAAACTTTGAACCTAAGTTTTAAATTAGTACAGATAAAAATGTTTAAACATTTTTGCCGTAACTTGTAAACATTTTTGCCGTAACTTGTAACTATAGACGAAGTTTACATACATTTGACATAAGCTGTGTTACTTTTAAAAAAAATATTAAATTTTTTTTAACAATATGTTGGGGTCTATAAAAGTCCAAAAAACCATTTTATTGTGGTTTTAGTTTTTAAAAGTAATTTTTTTTTTACAATTATTACAAAAAAAACCACTTGCCCCAGATCCTCACTTACCCCACTTCACCTTACCTTATTTTTGAGTTTTTGGAAAAAGGTATTTAAAAATGTTGTTTATTTTAATGCCTTCTATACACAGCTAAAAAAGAATAAATACATGATGAAAACCTAAAACCGTCATCTGTAGGAATCAACTCAATGCAAAAGATAGCCATCAGACGTGAAAACATAAGTAACATGTAATTCAGTCAATCGTTACTTGATGAAGATCCATATTAAATACGTAAAAGAAACAACATTAAGGTTTCAAATCTTTTAAATTAAACTTAATGTTGTTTCTTTTACGTATTTTATACATGAGTAACAATAAACCAAGTACGTTAGGCCAAAACACATCCAGTATAGGAAACGTTTTTGAGCATTCCTACACCGTCTGCCGCTAAAAACTTTCTATTTTATTTATAGAGACACTAAACTGTACCTTCTACTTGAAATTTTCAAGATATATTTTTTTTTAAATAAGATATTATCCGCCAACCTGGAAGTTCTTGTGAGAACCCCTTAATACAATTTCTGTAATAAATTTTCAATTAGACGAGCCAGGAAACGACGCCGCGTTTCACGTTGATATAAGGGGCTTAATTGAAGTATTCTTTTTTTCTGTGCATGCATTCGATTTGGCACCTTCCGTGAACGTCCGAACTTGTTATTAATTTAATAATTTAAACACATTGGAAAGGGGAGAGGTTCACAACAGGTTGTCGTCGCCCCCCCCCCTGATTATCGTTCCACAGACGCCCTTGGCCACAAACATGTTA
Source organism: Polydrusus cervinus (assembly GCA_935413205.1). Classification (NCBI taxonomy): domain Eukaryota; kingdom Metazoa; phylum Arthropoda; class Insecta; order Coleoptera; family Curculionidae; genus Polydrusus; species Polydrusus cervinus. Next base: position 56,232,983 of record OW284514.1, read on the forward strand.
AAAAGTGAACCCTATCCTTACTTTTCCTATACTATTTTAAAAAATAAGTGTAAACGAAAATAAATAAAAATAAAACATCTAAATACAAACTCTTTCCTAAACTGGCCTCGGGTTAACTGCGTGAAAGAAAGTGTCCGGGATAATTCACGCTCCCCTCTAGAAAAGAGCTCGCCACGAAACGACACTCCGAAGATTTCGAGATTAGATATTTTAGAGCAGTGAACTTTAAATAGACTCTTTAGGTCCGCCCAGACTTTTTCCTTTACTTAACGTACATGTTAAATCTGAAGGAAAGCTTTTGTTGTTTTTTCTTTAATTCTTGCTATCGTTATTTACCGATACCTTTAACCCGTAAGCCCGTACAGAGTCACTTTTAGGAAATAAGTCGTACCGTGGGGTCTGTGAGACACCTAGCTATATATATATTTTTGTAAGTGTCTGAAAATGGTCAGACTATAAATATACATGTATTAAGAGTTCGCACAGGTAAAAATTTTAATAAATAAAGTCATATTTTCACGAAAATATTTATTTAATTTGTAAAAAGTAAAAAGTAGTACATTTTTAAAATGTACATGTTTTTTTTCAAAATGTAAAATTAACATATTAAACAAGTTTTATCTGTAAAGACACTAAATGAACAAGAGTATAATAAAAAAATATTCTTACATTTTTATCAAGAAATACAAAAATAACAAGCTTTAATTTAGAGGTAATTTTTACACTCTTTACATAGAAAAGGTGCACTCTAAACGTATTGAGTTTTTACACATAACACATAAGTACTGGGTTTTACGAGTAAATTTTTATGGAACACAGTCTCTTCAAACTGTTTGTCACCATACCGAATACGTTTGGAAGGCCCCGGAGCAGAATCCATTATAAATTTTTTTTTTAAGTTACTTAACCCGTATAAAGGAGTGTCACAGACACTTCCGTACTTTAAACCGAAATAACTTACGCATATGTTCACCTATATCGCTCAATATCTGCAAGCACATTGCTGTCTGCCCTACTTAAACAAGAGTCTCGGGATCAACGATGAGCTCCCCCCGAAAGAAGCCGAACTCCGATGCCGATTTTGTGCGTTTACATGTCGTCCGATAAATTATATAAAATTACTTTATATTTATGAATATTTCCGGCTTTTTATGTAATTTGTAAAAATCTTAATTATCTTAGACTTCGTCGGTGCTAGTTTTTAGCTATATATTTGTGCACATTATAATAATTTAGCAACTCCGTAGGTACGGTGGTGAACTTTAATTATTTTACAAAAAATACTGAATAGTATAATATAATTAATTAAAAAAAAAAGTAATATACTTCTTGACAAAATGGTGAAGCTAAATGACAATTTTTTACAAACACTAAATCGTATAAAATTAATAATAGGTAGATACCATACAATAACATAATAATATACAGAGGTTCCAATTTGAAATAAGAAAAATAAATTGCTTTAAAGTTTGCAAAGATTGACACTAAACTTTGGACACCCTGTACAATTCGTATGAATTACTTGGTAAACGAGACTGTTCGACATTATTTATTAAGTACCGTTATATTATTATTTATTAAGTACCTACCGTTCTAATTCTATTATCTAGGCATTATCATTATTAGTTTTTATTAATTTTTAAAACCAGTGATGTAAAACTGATTATTCTTAGAATTTTTTTTTTTTCACCTATAATAGGTACTGAACCGATTTCATTCAAATTCTAGGGGTATGAAGGCAACTATAAGAGGCATCCAAATAAGTAAGAATATATGGCATGTACCTAATCTAAAAAAATAGATCCTTAAGACGTCTCACTTTTTTTGAACACCCTGTATAAAAATATTTTCCTGAAATGCCCCCTAGGCTGGGATACAGGTAAAGTTTGCAAAATATTAAAATCCTAACTTAATTAATAATAAGTGAGCACCCTCCAGCACGAGAGGTGTGAGGTGCAGGACCCTGTAGAATAAATTTGTTTTCAAAAATGAGACTGATATAAACATTATTCTAACCACAAAATAATTCTAACCAATGCACCAGTCAAATTAAAGAAAAAACTTAACACGCGGATACATTAGAAAAATGGCAACACCAAATCTTTAATTAAAGTACGCTATCGATAGATAAGCTCTTGTTTCGTATACAAATAATAATTTTGAAAATACATTTTGTCAAAATTTAGGCGTTAACGTACTTAAGAAAACATCAAAGGTTTCACCCTGAGAAAGTTCATGAAATACAAAGATATGGCCCATTTAATAAATGTGGAAGTTAGTAATAGCTTTTAATCCCCCCTTGTATATATATATTTACTGAAATACGCACAGTGATAGATATTGTAAATCATTTTTACCCTTTTTAAACAACAACATTACCGTTTCGGCAACCAGATGTATGCTTTTCAGGCGGCTGATTAATACCCATCGGTTCTTTTTCGTAAGAAAATAAAGTATGTATATATCTTAAGATGGAAAGTTCTTGTGTATAAACACCTAATTTGACGAATTGGACGAAAGTGTTTCCCGATTTGCCGTTGTGAACCTACTTCCTTGATGGCGCAATTGGTTAGCGCTCTGTACTGGATATACGGAGGTTGTCGGTTCGAATCCGGCTCGAGGAAATACTTTTTTCTGAATTTCAAATTAGGTGTTTATACACAAGAACTTTCCATCTTAAGATATATACATACTTTATTTTCTTACGAAAAAGAACCGATGGGTATTAATCAGCCGCCTGAAAAGCATACATCTGGTTGCCGAAACGGTAATGTTGTTGTTTAAAAAGGGTAAAAATGATTTACAATATCTATCACTGTGCGTATATATATAGTCCTACATAATTCAAAATATATAAATATAATGTTACAGACCTATATTGTCGCACTATATACGCACAAGTCTCCGTATCTGACACAAAATGAATTCGCGTTGTTCAAACGCAAGAACCATAAATAATTCATTTTAGTCGTTGGTTCAAACGTGCCTATAACATATGAATTTCGCGCCAATAAGTTATGTCAAACGTTCGTTCATTCGGCTACTTTCGGGGGGAGCTCATCGTTGATCCCGAGACTCTTGTCTACTTAAAAGTAGATGAAAGGGCAGAATGATATAAGAAAAAGTTGGGGAGCGGCTGAGTGGTATTTGTTGACAAGTGTCTCCCCCCCAGGGTTACGGGTTAAATTAAATCAGTTGACAACTATTTCAATTTATTTATCTCCATGGACACCTGCCAATATTGTTTCACAGCTATCTAGATATATTTTTTAAAACGCCATATTAGAATTATGTCTAAATTAGAAGTATTCGATGATTATATTATAAATAAGTAGTTTTTGGGCTATTGGAATAATAAGTGAGAAACCCACATAATCATAAAGATTTAAAATATTTTTTTGTCGTAGAAAGCTTGGCCACGGAACTATGAAAACAATCCCTTCTTATTGAAGAATTTTTAACCATTTAATTGTAAATGGTTAAAAATTATTCTTTTGGCCGTAACTCTGAGCGAACAAAGATATCAAACCAAGGTTTTTAAGTTTTTCTTAAAAATTTAATCTACTTTCCGAATATGATGTCACAGTTATACCGTATGATTTAAGTTTTCAGGATAAAATCAAAAAACTGTTAATTTTTCGAATTGTGCCATCTAGCAATTTTATAACGAACTATCGTGTATGTACTAAAGGAAATATGACAATTAGAAGTAAATACTTTTCTCTTCGAAACAAGTTTATTAACATTGGATAAGTCGTTTGGAAGTAAGAGCAATTTAAATGAGTATACTTTCAATAGCTTCCCCTACTCTTATTAAGGCCGGTACGCCAATGAACCTGAAACAAAAATGATGCAGAATTGTCTAAACTTTTTATTAATGTTACCAAAGGTCTATCATAATGTAGAAATTTTCGGAGAAATTTAGAATTTTAATATTAAATTTTTAATTGTGCTAAAATGAAAAAAAAAAATTTCCAGACTTTCTCAGGATCATTTTTTTTGGAGTTTCAATGCACAGTATTTTTCGAGATATGGCCGGGCGCTAGGCTGTATAAATAAAAAATATTTTAAAAAATATATGTATAATATCTTATTGTATATAAATCAAAATGTCACTTTAGGGCTCTGATTCCAGTAACCACATTACTGTTTAGGGATCAGATATAAAAATAAATTTTAAAAAAAATTAATATTATTTTGCGAGAACTAAATAAGCCGTCACCGTGTAATAGAACGTGATTTCTAGTTTTATTTTTTCGGTTCTTTTGTAAAGATCACGTTTTACGGAGAACATTTGGCTCTCATTAACCCGACAGGGAAAGAATATCGTTTGGGAGAAAGTCGCCAATAAAGCAATTTAGAAACATTTGGGTCGTAAGTTAACAAAATTCACAAAATGATACCCAACTGTACTTTTGGGATAAACTACATCCTTAACAGCCCTTAGGTCCGAACAGATGGGTACCATCTTTCTTGAAGCTAAAGTAAAATATCTAATGTCGATTGTCCCAGCCATAAAGCATCAAGCTGACAGGGTTCGGGGAAATAAAGAGTCACCCGCCGGAGGGCTTTTTATGGCTATTTTACGTTTCATATATTGTGTGAACCATATATTGTCAATAATAAAGGAAAAGGAATATATCATAAAAAGTAGTGGATTTGCGTCTTGCCGGATTCAATTATATATGTACAAGCCTTTTCCCCCGGGTGTTTTCTTTTCCCATTTGTAGATAGTGTATTTACACACGTTGGCATTAGGTTAACGTTTAAAATGGGTTTTTAAAAGCATCCGACTCTGGGCTTTAGATGTAGTAATTTTCTATTACGGTTGTATAAGTTAGAACCTAAGTAATTGTCATAAAGAGGAGGATTCATAATTTCATCGTTCGTAATTATTATTTCTCTCGTAGTGGATGACTAGAGACCCCTATGGGCCAAATTTCTAAGTACCATCGTTTCCCACCTCTTTTATGATCTAGGGAAATGGCCGACGGAGCGAGTACTCGGGTTGGCCCTTTGGCAAGGTACGGTTAATGGTGGTACTAACGAGTCGAGGCAAAGTAGGGGATAAACTACCCTCTAAGTCATGCTATAGGTCGAAAGCTATAATGCTCGGGAGGGATGACAATAAAGGGGCGTTAGTTAGTTTTGGTTGAGAGCTTAGAAGGAATTTCGCTACACAGATTAAAATCAGTTCCGAGTTTTACGTCTTACTAAAAAGTCTCATAAAAATCAATAGTTCCGTTTTCGCGCTTGTGGCTCTTGTGTAGTGAATCCTAATTTAAAGTGGAAAGTTCAGTGGTCAAAGTGTCAGGGCTTACTCTTGGGTTTTTGTGACTAACTCTTTCATCTTGGGTTAATTTCTTGGGTTTTGTTTATTGTCACCAGATAATATTGCGGGTTTCTCATATCAAGGGTTTATTTTCGAGATTGTTCTCTTTCACAGTAAACGCATGTCTGGGTTTTAATTGCATATTGGATATCATTTCAGTAAACCACCTCTCTTTATTCTCTTACACTTATCTTGTAAATATCTTAAGTTTAACATTGTAAAGTTTCTTTTTCTTTATCTCTTGTTGTTAATAAATTTAAGTGTTTTGAAAATATAGTGTTTTATTGTTCACTATAATAAAAGGGATAGGGGATTCACACCAACAAGAGTGGACGATTCGCGCCCGCGCGTACATTGCACCGTGTTACAGGACTACCGAGGCTGCCGCTAAAACATCTGGAGAAGGTCGGATTGGTAAGTCGTTATAACAGCAATTAACACATTTAATTAACATCCAAGGAAAAACATCACGACTGGAGTGCTCTTACTCTGCAAGCATAATTAGTTATTTCCGGAATAAATTCTAAACTCATTGTGAAAGGAAGGATCTAGATCGTCGGTCAAGAAACGCTACCATTGTTTCTAAAACGCTACCAGCTAGACTCGTAATTCAATATTAGTAGACAGTGCCTTAATCTAGATCCATCCCGTCACATAAAAAGTGGTGACAGCGACGAGGATCTTTTTTTTTATTGCTCAGTTGTAAGTTTCCGATGTGGTTAGCATAAAATTGATTGGTCATTTATTTAGTGAGCTGGGCAAACAAAGAAAGGAACCGTACGCCAGCTTGAGCGTGTTTTTTAGGCTTTTTAGGGAAAAATGTAATAGGTACTAATTTTTTCTGCAAAAACATTTTCTCTCTATTTCTTTCGTGGTACTACCTATTACGGTCGGATAAAATACATTTCTACCTAGAAAAGTAATTACTTTGAGTTAAAATAATAGTAATTTGATTGCAGAAGGATGAATTTGTAATTAGAACATGTAATTTTCGGGATAACATATTGAACCATGGATGAATTTTGAAAGAAATTTATTTATTATTTGGTATGTTAAGTAACATCTGCTCTCTTTCTAAAAAACAATTATGTTTAATTGCTCAGAAAGTCAATGTTGTATCATGAAAAGTGCTAAAAACGTTTTTGAGCGTATCTTTTGCTCGATTTGTTCTAATTTTAGTTCATCATATCACCTGATGGTATTACATAAAAAGTCAAGTCTTATATCGCCGGAATAAGATAACGTTTGTTATAAGTAAATTACTTTTCTTTGATGTTGTTCTAGTAAAATCACGATTATTGCGGTAAAAATTGAAAAAAAGTATCATCAAACATACGCGGAAAAAACGAATGAATCAAAATTTTCCGCCTGAATGAAAACCAAACAAGTAATTTTTTCTATGAATTAAAAAGTCAGTTTCTTAATTTTAGCGGTTATATTTGCTTAAGGTTAGGGATAGATAGGGTTTTCAGGTAATACTAAGTAAGAGCACCGAATTTCAAGATTCCAGGAAGATTATTGCATGTGTATACTAAAATAGGTCATTATATGTTGTGTGAAAATATTAGCTTTCGATATCGATGTTAGAACCATGGTTATGTGGTTAAAAGTTTCGCGTATAGATTATGCCATAAAAGTAGAAGATAAAAGTTCTCGGGTTGTAAAATTTTAGTAAAGAAAAATACAACAATATATTGACCGTTCGTTGAGTAGATAAATACTAATAAAACTTTGGAACTCCGTTGACATATACAGTGCAAGTGTATGTCATCGTATTTAAATGAGATACAGAATTTGTGTTATTGTTTATATTGGTCAAATTAATTTATTTCTCATTCTTACAGGATATAAAAATATTTATAATTGGGACCGCGGTTGTCCGCGATTTTTAAGAGGGGTTATGTTATTCAAATCAGCTGCGTTTGCTTTTTCTTATTATGTATAGTAATAAAAAATTAAATTTTTGCAATACTCCTAACAATATAAATTTTCTTTTTTCGAAAAGTGAACAAAATATTTTAAATAGTGAAATTGTCAGTTTTCCCCGAAATTAATTCCTTAATAAGCTAATCAATTTTCTTTCAGCGTATCAGTATTTTATTGTCTAATCATCGATGTCATAAACCTGCATACAGAACCTCAGTGCCGTGTCATTGAACCAGAGAAGTGAATTTAAGAGGGTACAGCTGTGGATTCCCAGGACTGGTTTGAAACTAATTGTTTGATTTTTGTTTTGGGATAGGACTAGCACGATTCGTATCTACAGCGATTAAACACAGGGTCTATTGTGATCAAAGCCAGGCGACTAGCAGCGAGTTTTCAATAATCTTGGGGAAGCACTGTATATTAGTAGTTAGAATTTTTTTTTCCAGGTAATATTTTTTTTACAGGTATTATTTTCTCGATAGGGTAATTGTGTTTTTCAAACCATAGGGTTGTTGTCATTGGTTTGAGTTTGTTGCAATCTCGAATTTCGTTTATCGAATTGATTTGTGGTATGAAGGTAAGATGCATGACATTTACATTTATTACACCGTAGTTGTATAGCAGGTAGAATTGTTGTAGTAGGCCATCTGTACTCTCATTTAAATAAATTATCGATTGCACAAGTTAAATGTTATTGTGCGAATGTGGTTCCAGCCCATTAGGACGTCTATGATTGCGGGGTACCTACCTATATTGTTTGGGTTAGGTTTGGGGTAATGTACTATCGATGGAAAGGTAATAAAGAAATTACCATTTAATTATTAAATGATCAGTAATAACGTGTAGGAGGCGCGATATAAAGTTTGATAGTCCGGGGCCTGGTGCTACATTTGCATAATATTTTTACAATGGAATGGTATTCGAAAGGTGTGTAAGATTTAATGGGCTTTTATTTTTTTTTTTTTTATGCGACAGAACACCTATTCGGTAGAATGCCATTTCCCTTATGTGTTTCAGATATTACCATTTGAAAAATTTTGGGAATTGGTTTTAAAAGAAAAAGTACGAACTAGAAAGGGAAAGGTAATCAACACTGACAGCCAATCAACACCTGGGTTAGATCGTTTATTTTTATTCTCCATTGATTGAAAAAAAAGAGAGGTAGTAGTATCGATTGGAATCTCGAGGTAAAAGCTAAACTTTTTGTTAATTGTTTTTTTAAATTTTTTTTAGCTTTTGGTTTTCTTTATTGTTTTTGAAAAAGAAAAAACGATTTGCGCAGAAGATAAATAACGTTTTAAGGAATTTCCGGTATAGGTGGCTTTGCGAAAGTTTGTGAAATAAGGTGACGTGTTTTATTTGATTAGTAAAGTGAATTAAGTGGTAATTAAGTGCGTTATTGCCGTATTGGTGTGTAAACTTGGTGAAAGAAAGTAAAAGGGAAGCCGGTTAAAAGAAGATATATCCAAAGCACAGTTCCATATCTTAAGTCTCCGTCAACATGAATAGCCATGATAATTCCGATGATGACCAGGACCCTTCTGCCCCCGATCTCGCGTCATTACAAAGACAGATCAAGGAGTTAGAGGCGAAATTGGAACAACAAGTGAAACTTACGCAAGTGGAAAAAGGTCCAACAAGACAGCTGGAAGTTGATGGCAGCTCAGTCGCAGGAACAAGCGAGGCTGGTGTCAGAACTATCCCATTGGATGATTTGAGGACAATTCGTGAACTACTTCGAACAGAGAAAATCGATTTGGAATCAATCGACCCATATTCGGGAGGAAAAGACTACGACGCTTTTATTGAAGCGGTACTCGAAACGGCCGGTCACACGGGCTGGACTGATCAGGAAACCCTTAAGGTTATGATCAAAAAGCTAAAGGACAGAGCCAAAGAAGAATTTTACGCCCTAAGACAATCAGAGCGGCCTAAAACAGTGGACGAAATGAAGGTTTGGTTAAGAAGAGTATTCGGCACTAAAGTTCCTCAACTGTTAGGAAAGCAGGAATTGGCACGTTGTATTAAAAAATCCGACGAGACTTTGGGCGCCTATGCTCAAAGATTGCGCAAATTAGCAGTCACGGCGTTCCCAGAGGAAAATGCTCCTCTAGCGCAGGTGACGTATAGAAACAAGGTACTGGTGGAGCAGTTTATTCAAGGAATCGACATCCATTTGGCTAACAAAATCATTGAGAAGGGCGACTACTATACCATTGAGGACGTGTTAAAGGTTGCCGAAAAATATGAGTCCACCATTTCCCGACAGTTGCCGAGGAACTTGTACGAAGAACGGTATTCGTCATCAGTACGGTTTGTAGAAGACAATACAGGGGCTATGCGAGAAAGACGTGAACCGGGAAACGGAAATTACTCCCGCGGCGGAAATCAATTCAGGACGGACCCAACGAAGAATTTCCCCAGACGAGAACATCAGGAATCGTATCCATACAGGGAAAACAGGGATCAGCAGAGAACTGCGTCTAGAGGGAGGAATTCTTTTCCTGAGGTAATCTGCTACAACTGTAACAAGCCAGGGCACAAATCGTTCGAATGTCGGGCGCCAAGAAAAGAAGCAGGTTTATGCTACCGCTGCAATAAACCAGGACATTTCCAAAGTCAATGTTTTTTAAACTCCAAAGGTGCCTCGAAGAAAACTCCAAAGTAAAACCCACTACCAATACTCGGATACCAAACCTCATATTAGCTGTAAGTGGTGAACATTCTCAGTTTATTGTACTCCAGGTCAAAAACCACAGCCAAATGAGTTTTCTGGTTGATAGTGGTGCTTCCGTATCGTTAATCAAAAACACCACTGTGCAGAAACTGGGAATATTCAAAACGGAACCTCTGCTATTCAATATAACGGACATCTCTGGACAAAAATTAGAAGATTATGGAAAAACGGATATCACTTTCTCACTTCGAACTGACTCACGGAAAAGGGACATAAGTCATGCGTTTATCATCTGCGGGCATAATTTAAGTTTCCCCACCGATGGGCTGCTTGGAATAGATTTTCTGGCACGGTTCAAGCCCATACTAGACTTCAAGCGGAAAAGAATGGCTCTGTGTGGATATAACTTGTTCTTGCACGATGGTTATCCAAAACTACCCGCCCTCGTTGAGAAGCACAGCGACGATGCAACGGAACTAGCGTATCACACAGATAAGAGTGTTTACGGCATACCTCTGCAGACGAGTGAGTCTGTAGGCATTTTCAAAGGACAAGCTAGCGAAAACAATGAGAATAATATGGATTTTAGTGGTGTAAAGGCCAGGGAGCACCGGGTTATAGTAGGAGAATTACGTAACTCGAAGGGTGTTGACCCCGGATTAATAGGAGAACTACGTAACTCAAAGGGCGATGAGCCGGGAGTTATAGTAGGGCTACGTAACTCAAATGGTGGCGAACCGGGAGGTATAGTAGCAAGGATACGTAACTCAAATGGGGTTGAGCATAGAGTTATAGTAAGAGAGAGGCGTTACTCAACCTGTGCTGAGGAAATGGTACCAACCTTTGAAACTGAGGCACGCTCGTCTAGTTCCGTGGATTCACCAACGGTTAGGAATCTTTCGGGGAGTCTTAAGGAGAAGTGGAATCCCGAGGATACCCAGAAGATTTCCCAGTTATATAATAGACCGGAAGAAGAGGACAACAACCTGATAAACAATAGTACTCAACTTCAGCAGCCGACCGCAAAGGGCTGGTCCCCTAGCAACAAGTTTGGGGATAGTTTCAAACAACCAAATCTTGTCAGACTGCGTGAAGACTTAGAAATTCCTGCATTTCACGGCTGCGATTTCATGGTTCCTGTAGACGCCCGGGTTCTCGCGGGTACTATGATTTGCGAGCCACTAAACCACTCTGGTGTCGGCATTTGTATGGCGACCTCTATAGTTAACATTGAAAACCCACAAACAAGCAAAAATAGAAGTATTGTTGTCCGATTTCTAAATACTACCCCCTTACCTCAGACCATAAAAAGACACACCCCCCTTTTAAATTTGGTGGATGTAGGTAGTTTGGATATAGGTACAGATTCTCTCGATAATTCTGTAGTGAGGAAAGTGAATGTTATGAACCTATGTAGTGAGCATAGGATTAATTTTGGTGAAGCGTTAAGCCACTTGCAAGATCCCGAAGAAAAGAAGAAAATGGTAAAATTCTTGGAAAGTTACAGCGATATTTTTACAGGAGGAGACGGACCTCTGAAAGCGACAAGTTTAGTGACACACCGCATCGATACAGGTAATCATGCGCCGATTGCAAAAGCACCTTACCGAATTCCTTACGCGCTTCGAGAAGAGATGAAGACCCAAATAGAAGAAATGTTAAAGGAAAATATCATTCAACCCTCTGTATCTCCGTGGAGTGCGCCTGTGGTCCTAGTAGAAAAGAAAAGTCTGGACGGCACCAAGAAATTCAGATTCTGCGTAGATTTTAGGGCAATTAATGCCGTAACCAAGAGGGATTATTTTCCCATACCAAACATACAAGATAGCATAGACGCGCTAGGAGGCGCTGAAGTATTTACCACCCTAGACATGACAAAAGGCTACTGGCAAGTTGAAGTTGATCCAAAGGACCGAGAAAAAACAGCGTTTTCTGTCCCGTGGGGTCACTATGAATGCAATAGAATGCCGTTTGGATTAGTTAACTCGCCTTCGACTTGGCAACGCTTAATGATGTGTGTTTTATCGAATTTAACAGGATCCCATTGCTATGTCTACCTGGATGACATAATAGTATTCTCCGAAGATGATGTTGATAAACATATTGCCAAGTTAAGAGATGTGTTTGACAGGATTCGCCATGCGGGACTGACCCTAAATCCAGAGAAGTGCGTCTTCATGAAAGACGAAACTCCCTATTTGGGATTTATCATTTCAAAAGACGGAGTCCGGCCCTGTCCAAAGAAGGTCGAGGTTGTAAAGAACTACCCCAAGCCAACTACCGTCACAGAAATAAGATCCTTTCTGGGACTAGTGGGCTACTATCGAAGGTTCATCCCGAACTTTTCCCAGTATTCAGCCGCCCTCACCAATCTTACCAAGAAGAATGTAAAATTTGTTTGGAATGAAGGTTGTCAAGAAGCATTCGAATACCTAAAGAGCTGCCTCCTTCAGGAACCAATTTTGAAATACCCAGATCCAAACAAACAATTCTTCCTATCCACGGACGCCTCTGGATATGCTATAGCCGCCATTTTACACCAAGTTTATGACGGACAGGAACTACCGGTAGCTTATGCCAGTCGACAACTTAACAAAGCTGAACGAAACTATTGCACAACAGAAAGGGAATGCCTAGCCTTACTATGGGGAATAAAACAGTTTAGGAACTACCTTTGGGGTCAAGAATTTGTGGTGTACACGGATCATCAGCCTTTAAAATGGCTCATGAATGTAAAAGACCCGAGCAACCGACTTTTGAGATGGTCACTAGCACTATCTGAATATACGTTCAAAATAGAATATAAATGTGGTAAGAAACATACTAACGTGGATGCCTTATCACGCATCAAACCGATAAGACTACTAAATGCAGGGGGAGATTGTGAGCCAATTTGGGACCGCGGAAAAATCAAGGAAGATCAGAGAAGGGATAAAAAGCTAGGAAAGATTATCAAGAAGGTGATGGTGGGAACAGAAAAGGATTACTATCTAGACCTGGATGGACTATTGTATAAGACCTCTACAGAAAAATATCTCGACGATATGCTTGTCGCACCTAGCTATTTAATTCCCAACATACTGCGTATATACCACGATCTACCTTTCTCAGGTCATATGGGTTTCGATAAAACATATGGTAGGATAAGAAAACTCTTTTACTGGCCAAACATGACCGAAGACATACGGAAGTATATAAACGCCTGTGGTCCATGCGCGCAAAGAAAAACCTCAAGCCACCACAAACCGGCGCCACTTCAAAAATTTTCGATTCCAAAAACCCCATTTTTCCGGATTGCGATGGATGTTGTAGGTCCCTTACCTGTAACCGATCAAGGAAATAAATACATTCTAACAGTGCAAGACGCACTTACTAAATATGTTGAGGCTTTTCCGCTGCCTGAGCAAACTGCAGAAACAGTAGCAAAAGCTTTCGTGAAAGGGATTATACTACGACATGGTACACCAAGACAGTTACTAACTGATTTGGGTAGTAATTTCACGTCGAAGCTCATGGAAAATGTATGTCAAATGTTAAAAATCCAGCATTTAAAAACAACTGCATATAGACCTCAGACTAACGGATCACTAGAACGATTCCACAAAACGTTGAAAGACTTACTGTCTCACTACATCGCTCCAGATCATAGGGATTGGGATGAGTGGCTACCCTATGCTTTAGCATCGTATAGCTCAGCGACGCATAGCACGACCGAGGAAAGCCCCTTCTTTTTATTGTTCGGAAGAGACATGGAATACCCCTACGATGAAATTTTCAAGCCTTTACGGGTCAGATATGATACGGATTCTAACTACGCGTCCGAATTTCTACAAAGAATGAAGATAGCACACCACAACGCTCTAAAGAATATTGAGAGGAACACGGAAAGAATTCATGGAAATTTTAATAAGAAGGCTGAACCACATAAATTTAAAGTAGGAGACCGCGTATATGTCTACGATCCCGCAGACAAGGTAGGTTTAAGCAGGAAACTAGCTAAACGATGGACAGGACCCTACAGGATTACGAAATTGACCGGAGTTACAGCAGAGGTTGAGGAGGTACATGGTAGGAGAGTGAACAAAGTTCACGTGAATAGGCTGAAACTGTGCCTATCGACGGACCAGATAAGCGATCAATTGGAAAACGTGCCTATCGAATTGAGACCATCCTATCCACAGTTGCCATTAGACTGGGATAGTGAATCAGAGAATGAGGATGCGGCCGGTGGACAGGTCACTGTGATGCCACCACCTGTCGCATCGGAGAATATCACCGAACGAGGACAAAGTGGTGAACCGAGTACGATAAGCAATGAAGGTATGATAAGGACCCCATCGAGAGCAAGTTCGATTGAAGTTTTTCACAGCTTGGAAGGAAGCCCTACCGTAGAAAGAATAGAAAGTATAGAGGAACCGGACGAACCAATTGCTCAACGTACAAGGAGTCACTACAAGTAGTGTTTTAACCACTAGTGTTATTGTAGGTTTAGGTTGTAGATATATTTCAGTTCATTGAAGATTTCTTGTGTATTATATAACCTGTTGTGAGCATAAGTAATATCTTGATGTTTTAGAATGAAAGCAGCCATGAGGACCCTATGAATTTTTCCTTAGCCCATGTTAGCAGGACGAATTGTGGTGATGGCGCAGACCAAACAACCGAGCTGACAGAGCTCTCCCTCCTACCAGTGAAGCCATGCCAGATGTAACAGGGACGCTCATGAAGGAAGTGTCCGATAGAGGAGGAGTACGTTACGTTACTCAGGACCGACCTATTGGAATGGACTATAGGAAAACTCTGAGCATTACCGAGAACAACCCGTTTGGTACGAAGCCCAATTCCAGTTGGTTAAACACGGCATGTAAATGGAGTGCCAACCACCACTCCCAAACAACGTTGAAGTAGAAAGTATCTGGATTGAAGCCACCCCTGAACTCCAACGGACCACCGAAACGGTTGAGTTGGAGGCCCGTTAGGAAAAGATGGAAATGACAATGCTGACACTATCTTTCCCCGATAAGCTCAAATGATGTATATACACAAGAAAAGTGGACAAATTCTAACAGACACCATTATACCCCAATGCCAGGAAAGGCAGAAGCTAACCAGGACACCAGGAGAACAGAGGGTTTTGCCGACACCGGTCCCTCATATGCCATACCTGTTCTCCCAACACGAATCTGCCAGCACGCACACCCTATAGTGGAGGAGGTATGGAGCTTGTAGCCGTCAGCTATTGAGTTGTAGTTACAACTAATTACTCTACCCCAAAGAAGCTAACCAATAAATTCCAAAGGGCAAAATTCCTACCAGCCAGTGTACGAAAGGGCTTAGCCCATACCTACCCTAATCATTACTCCTACTACAAGCTGAAAGTGGAGTACCCCAACGGATGAGGATCTGGATTTCAGCGAAGCCAAGGTGGGACCAACAGCCCTTTTCGACAGTGTCTACCCAGACAGTCCGCGCCAGGGAGCAGTTAATAAGGAGGCCGATTGCTGTTTCAAAGACATTAGTGTAACGAATTGGACCTCCTTGGGAATAGTGATTCGCGGGACAGTGGTAGAACAAAAGTGCGGGTAAGTTCGTGAGTGTTGAAATTCGCCCGTCAAAGACTGCATTTAGCAGAATGGTTAGTGTAATGGTGACCTGTAATTGGTAACGTTAGGTTAATAGCTTGATTAATTGGTAGTTTGTTTACGAACCAACAAGATGCAAACCAGCTGCGTGAGTATTGTTTTCCTTTGTTTTAATGCAATATATGATTCAGTCTAAGTGGGGGGCAATGTAATAGAACGTGATTTCTAGTTTTATTTTTTCGGTTCTTTTGTAAAGATCACGTTTTACGGAGAACATTTGGCTCTCATTAACCCGACAGGGAAAGAATATCGTTTGGGAGAAAGTCGCCAATAAAGCAATTTAGAAACATTTGGGTCGTAAGTTAACAAAATTCACAAAATGATACCCAACTGTACTTTTGGGATAAATTACATCCTTAACAGCCCTTAGGTCCGAACAGATGGGTACCATCTTTCTTGAAGCTAAAGTAAAATATCTAATGTCGATTGTCCCAGCCATAAAGCATCAAGCTGACAGGGTTCGGGGAAATAAAGAGTCACCCGCCGGAGGGCTTTTTATGGCTATTTTACGTTTCATATATTGTGTGAACCATATATTGTCAATAATAAAGGAAAAGGAATATATCATAAAAAGTAGTGGATTTGCGTCTTGCCGGATTCAATTATATATGTACAAGCCTTTTCCCCCGGGTGTTTTCTTTTCCCATTTGTAGATAGTGTATTTACACACGTTGGCATTAGGTTAACGTTTAAAATGGGTTTTTAAAAGCATCCGACTCTGGGCTTTAGATGTAGTAATTTTCTATTACGGTTGTATAAGTTAGAACCTAAGTAATTGTCATAAAGAGGAGGATTCATAATTTCATCGTTCGTAATTATTATTTCTCTCGTAGTGGATGACTAGAGACCCCTATGGGCCAAATTTCTAAGTACCATCGTTTCCCACCTCTTTTATGATCTAGGGAAATGGCCGACGGAGCGAGTACTCGGGTTGGCCCTTTGGCAAGGTACGGTTAATGGTGGTACTAACGAGTCGAGGCAAAGTAGGGGATAAACTACCCTCTAAGTCATGCTATAGGTCGAAAGCTATAATGCTCGGGAGGGATGACAATAAAGGGGCGTTAGTTAGTTTTGGTTGAGAGCTTAGAAGGAATTTCGCTACACAGATTAAAATCAGTTCCGAGTTTTACGTCTTACTAAAAAGTCTCATAAAAATCAATAGTTCCGTTTTCGCGCTTGTGGCTCTTGTGTAGTGAATCCTAATTTAAAGTGGAAAGTTCAGTGGTCAAAGTGTCAGGGCTTACTCTTGGGTTTTTGTGACTAACTCTTTCATCTTGGGTTAATTTCTTGGGTTTTGTTTATTGTCACCAGATAATATTGCGGGTTTCTCATATCAAGGGTTTATTTTCGAGATTGTTCTCTTTCACAGTAAACGCATGTCTGGGTTTTAATTGCATATTGGATATCATTTCAGTA
This sequence comes from Polydrusus cervinus, assembly GCA_935413205.1. NCBI lineage: Eukaryota > Metazoa > Arthropoda > Insecta > Coleoptera > Curculionidae > Polydrusus > Polydrusus cervinus. Next base: position 56,249,976 of record OW284514.1, read on the forward strand.
AACCACCTCTCTTTATTCTCTTACACTTATCTTGTAAATATCTTAAGTTTAACATTGTAAAGTTTCTTTTTCTTTATCTCTTGTTGTTAATAAATTTAAGTGTTTTGAAAATATAGTGTTTTATTGTTCACTATAATAAAAGGGATAGGGGATTCACACCAACAAGAGTGGACGATTCGCGCCCGCGCGTACATTGCACCGTGTTACAGGACTACCGAGGCTGCCGCTAAAACATCTGGAGAAGGTCGGATTGGTAAGTCGTTATAACAGCAATTAACACATTTAATTAACATCCAAGGAAAAACATCACGACTGGAGTGCTCTTACTCTGCAAGCATAATTAGTTATTTCCGGAATAAATTCTAAACTCATTGTGAAAGGAAGGATCTAGATCGTCGGTCAAGAAACGCTACCATTGTTTCTAAAACGCTACCAGCTAGACTCGTAATTCAATATTAGTAGACAGTGCCTTAATCTAGATCCATCCCGTCACAACCGAAGCAAGGTATTCGTTCAATTACGACGGTGGCGGCTTCCTTATGGGTTCGGGGAAAATATAATAGTTATATTTATAAAAGTAGTTATTTTAGATAGAGTTTTTATTTTGATTTAAATTCCTTTAATAATAAATATTTAACTTTAAAAGTAATTTATCCAAAATTATTTTTAAAACTAATATCAAATAAAAATGCCCGCACAAAAAAACTCGTTTTGTTCTTTGATCGATAGGTCTCTGCTGCTTTGTTTGCCATATTGCCAAATATGAATTACTCATCTAATACTTCGTTGTGAAGTTAAAACCCTTAATGAGTGATAAGTTTAACAAAAATAGGTGTAGTGAAAAGATAGTGCATATAAGCCATAACTGTAATCCATTGAAATGCATGGAAAAAATCATTGTGAAAGAACTGACATCTTTTTTTGCAGAAAGCAATCACAAAATCAAAAGCATGGATTTCTTTCAGGACGGTCCACTACATTAAACTTGCTTGAATATCTAAATGACTGGATAGAAAACCATGACAATTCCCAACCAACTGACATTGTTTACCTGGATTACGAAAAAGCATTCGATAAAGTTCCTCATAAACTCTTACTTGGCAAGCTTAAACATTATGGTGTACGAGGACAATTACTGTCATTGATATCAGACCTATTGCACAAAAGAAGTTACCAAGGGAGAGTGAATGAAGAAATGTCTAGACAACACCCAGTTAGCAGCGGAGTTATTTAAGGCTCGGTGTTGGGACCTCTGCTCTTTATAGCGTATCTCTTTGACCTTGTCGATGTTATTGAATGAAGAATGAGAAATTTTGCAGATGATATCAAAATATATGTTAATGTTCCTACTCAGACCAGCTGAAAGGAGATCTCCAAAGGGTAGAGGATTGGTCCAAAACATGGGGAATGAAGTTAAACGAATCTAAATGCACAGTATTAAGAATTGGTTCAAACAACCCAAATAAAGATTACGTATTGAACAACACAGTACTGACAGTAGTGGATAAGCAGAAAGACCTGGGCGTTGCTATGACTGCAAATTTGAAGTGGGAAAAGCATGTTGTTAATATTTCCAATAAGGCCAACTCTTTGTCTATCTTGTAAAGCACGCATTCAAAGACCACTCAGTAGAAATGATTACAAAACTATACAAAAACTATATTAGACCAAAGATGGAATATGCTTACAGTGTATGGAACCCATATTATGCCAAAGATATTGAGATCCTAGAAAAGATCCAGAGAAGAATTACCAAAATACCCACTTTACTGCAAAATTTATCATATCCAGACAGACTGAGAAGACTTGGGTTAACTACGCTAAGGGAAAGGAGACATAGGGGAGACCTTATTAAGACATATAAAATAATTAGTGGGCACTATCAGTGTGAGATCAAGAATATTTTCCACCTCAACCAAAACGCGCATCTTCGAGGCCACTCTATGAAGATAGACAAAGTAAAAGCTGCGAAATTCCAGAGGAAGAATTTCTGAACCAATCGTGTGGTTTATTCAGGGAATTCACTAACAGAGGAAACAGTGACCGCAGCAAACGTTAATGTATTTAAAAACCGGTTGGACCAAGAACTAAAACAAAGTGCAGCAAGAATGATCCATTATAGTGCAAAATGACAATATGGTGTAAACAATAACACAAGTTAATAAACAGTAGCTTCATCGGTTTAACCGTTTGCTATTGGTCAATAACAGTATTACAGTATTAAGAACATTTCTAGTTTCGTAGGAGGAGTCAGTAGACAAATGTTTACAAAAATAACTGTTTGTAATTGATTAAAGTGAGGGTTCATTTTGAATAGTACATTGAAAAAGCTTTTCTCCTAATGTAAATAACTCCTGACACTGCAAAAAGGAACCCATTCTCTATTTTGGTAGGGGTTACAAAATATTATAAAAACTTAAATAAACTCTTACTCAGTGGAGTTGTTTAACGTATTCAAGTGTAAGGGTAACCTCTGACCGTTGGGTCACTCAAGTCTTTCTAAATGACGTAAAAACACATTCCCAGAACCAGAGCAGGTTTCAGCCAGTGAGTACGTGATTTTTGTAATGTTTATTTAAGGGGTAAATTGTTTACTTCTCTTTTGGCCTGAGTTCATTGTAAAGCAGATACTGTTTCTCTTGAACTTATTTGAAATAGGTATGTTAGTTTTAAGGGAACAACTCTTTTTTAGAGAAAACTCTTTACTGATTTAGTAACTTTATTTTTATTTCTTAAAACTTGTATGTTATTCACCATAAAGTAATCGTAAATTGTTTTTGATTGCTTTGCTTTAATAAAACTATTAAAAACCTTTTGTGTTTCAGTAAATAAATAGTACATAACAAATTAAAAATGTAATCTTTTACACGTTCCAGTCGCCCACCATTTTGATAGGCTACAATATTTGTTTGACATTTTTTCAAAATTCTTTTTTATTTATATGCCTATTTTAATTATGTTTTCTCGAGCTGAATACTGTGTTGATGTTGTATCGTTGTCCTAGTCTTCTTATTTTCTCGGATACGCTTTTGACATCGTCATTGTCTCCAACCTTTAAACAGACACTAATTGATTTTCCTATTTTCCTTATAATCATATAAATTATTATTGCTTTATTTATTAAGGAAAAAACACTATAATGTTGTATGGGACATAGGCGCCACAAGGGGGGGGGGGGGGGGAGGATCCTGGTTAATTTTTTTAGAACTCAGTTTTAATAGAAGCTTTAATTACCGCGGTCAAATTTTATTTTTGGTCGGTAACCTCCCCCCTCCCCAAACTGACTTCATGGGCGCCCATGGTTATAAGCCCCAGATTCTGTGACGGGCCTAAGGTCCCTATAATTAAAGGCCCTAATTCAAACGGACTATAATAAGATGCTCTTATTATATTATTATGTATGCGAAATTTGCCCAACGAAGCTAGCAATTTTATTTTTTCTGGTATTATTAATAGCCTTCAAATTCGTGATTTGTAAAATTTTTTACCAGTTTTAATTAAAAATCATTATTAACACGAAAAACAAAGCCTAAAATCTAGTAGCCAACCAAATAAAAAATGTATTTTGCCCCAAATAATTTGGAATATGTGTTAAGTAATAACAAGCAGCAAAGAGACTCTTAAAGTCGATTTAAACATTCAAGTTTGAAATATCAAATGTGAAAATCTTTAAAAGTGTCATTTCGTGGCGAGATCTCATCGAGAAGGAAATATGTGCTACTCCGATCACTTCCCTTTAGCCCGCTTTCTTTACGCCAATTTCCTATTTTCCACAGCTTCCCGGATTTAAACTGCTCCATTTAGGGATAACACATTATTTAGGGAGTGAATATGTTTCGTCCCATATGGGGTATTCTCAATATACAGGGTGTTATGGAATGTAGAGGAAGGTCGCCTAATTTTGGATAGTTTTTTTTATTCAACTTTTGTTGTGTGAAAAAAACATATTTTATTAATTCTTCTGTGCCTAAAATGTGTTATAACATCAACAGAAACAGGATACGCTTTAAAAAAAAATTATTTTTAATCTTAGGAACATCAAAACTAAAAAAAATAAAATGGAGCAGTTTTTCAAATAAACAAAAAGGGTTCCTAAAATTGGATAGCCTATCCAAAATTGGGAACCTATTTTTCAAAGCAAAGATCACACACATAAGCTTTTGTTTTCTCACTACCAGCACAGTCTTCGTGTGCCCATCGTAAGCAAATTGTACACTGCACCCAGGCTTCTCCATGTTGGTCGGCTGAAAAATTTCCAGTGCAGAAAATACATGTTGCGTCACCGTTTTCATCTGCGTCCATATCTGAATCATCATAATAAGGAGGATCTTGTAAGGAATCCGAGGAGTCACTTTCTTTTTCAACCTTTTTACTCTTCTTTATCTTCTTATTTTACCAATGGTCTTCTTTTTAGTTTTACCCAAGGATTGTAGTATTGGCGACTTTCCTTTATTTTTAAGGGATTCTTTTCGTTGTCGTTCTTGAATACTAGCTTCCAATTCATTTTTATAGGGCGTACTTGTTATGACCGCTGCGGAACCAGCTTTACGACCCCTGTTCGAAGTAGGTACCGAACTGCAGGATGGTAAAGGCTAAAAATCTTGAAGTTTTACAACGTTTGACAACCGTTTGATTTTAACACCGCCATCGGTTTGTTGTTTCGGGGGAGTACTTTCAATAGATAGTTGAATTGAGGTATTGGTGTCGTTCAATTCGGATGAAGAAGTATTATCGGGAGTCAGTACTCGAGGCGGAGTTCTCTCTCTCTGTCTTTCAATAAGAAAGTCTGCGTCTGAGAATATGTTCCGATTGAAAGGAAAAATTCCGGCTTTACGAAATCCATTAGCTGATATCTCAGCTGTCGCACATTTCTGATAAGCAGGGCAATAATTTGCAAATTTGAAAGGGGCTTATATTTCGAGTGGGGTTATTTTTTAACCAATTCTGGATTTCCCTTGAATAGTATGTCTTTAAGGGAGACATAAAAGACAAATCTAACGGTTGAAATTTATGCGATGTATGGGGGGGGGGGGGGGGGGTATGCACACGATAGAAACAAAATTTTTTTTAGCTAAATCTATAACTTCCAAATTCCGGGTGTGGCTATAATGGCCGTCGAGAATAAGCAATACGGGATCTTCCTTTGAAGGTTTAACGTGGTTGATAAAATGTTGCACCCATCGTGTAAATATGTGACTCTGTATCCACCCTGAGGGGTGACACTCAGCTATTGATCCCGCTGGAGCCCCGTCTAATAGCTCTGCCTTCATATTTTTCCGTGGAAACACGAACAACGGAGGAACAAAGCCTCCAGCAGCATTCATACATGTAACTACAGTTACTAGTGCTCCTCTTTCTGCAGCTATTACGGCCCCGACTTGTTTTTTTCCTTTTTTCCTTTTGACTCTAGCAATCTTCGATTGCACCGTGGTGATCCCGGTTTCGTCAACATTATACACTCTAAGGGGGTTGAAATTAATCTTCTCCAGGGCGGGTTCCAGAAGATCAAAAAAAGGTTGATATTTTCTGGCGTGAAACCTTTTATTCTATTCTTTGAAATTCCTTGAGGTTTTCTCAAAGATAGATTGGGATGACGTTTGAAGAAATTTCTAAGTCATTTTTTACCGGCATTTGCGTCTCTATTTGAAAAAGGATGAGGGATGTTATTCCTTATAGCAAGCTGATACGCCAGTCTACGAATGTCTGCAAGTCCTAGTCCATAATATCTTTTGTCCATTTCCAAACAGTGTTGTACCAAGTCTTCTTCCATTTCAGACGTTAAAACTGATTTTCGACCTATTTGTAGCGTGCATTGTTCTCCTATTGGTTTGCCACCTTTGACATATAGTTCAAGCGTTGTTTTTGGAACGTTGAAGCTCTTTGATGCCTTTAAATATCCCATTTGTTTATTTTTAACAGCTTCAACAGCATTTTTCATATTTTCTGGACTCCATTTTTTATGTGCGACCCCTTTCTTAGGCATTTTACTGAAAAAATAATAATAAAATATAATATATTTATTATTATTAAACAAAGTTTTCGATGGTACATGTAGTTAGGTTCCTAATTTTGGATATCCAATTTTAGGAACCCTTTCCTATCCAAAATTAGGCAACCTTTATATTTTAGGTTATATGATTAAAATCAAAAAGACCATGAGAGTAATTCTACTTTCAAATACGTAGGCTTATTCTACCACCATTCTAATACATCTGTGCCAAATTACACTCTCATACGCTAATTACTTACCGTTTTATAAATGTTTACACGTGCAGAAACAAAAAACTCGTTAGCACAATTAAACAGATAATCATGTGGCGACACCTAGTAGTAAACAGTCGAACTATGTACTTCACACAGGGTCATTTTATATTAGAGGCGCTTCGTTTTATCGATTCAATTAAAGAAAACTGTAAAGGGATATTGAGATAATGCAGTATCCAAAATTAGGCAACTATCCAAAATTAGGCGACTTTCCTCTACGCATTATATTTAATTGGGTCACTCCTTGGGTGCCCAGCGAAATTCTCCTTCTTTTTTCTAATCGACAGTTTAAAAAGTTTTGCAATGACTAAAATCAGACCGAATTTAAATTACATAATAGTATATTAACGTACACGTTTTATAAGGCATAATTTTATAGCACGCGTTCATGTTACAAAACGAGCCGCTTGCGGCAAGTTTTATAACGGGACAAGTGCTTTATAAACATGTACTTTATACAATTTTTTTTATTTTGTATTTTTTTCATTAAAAAAATACATTTTTAGAAAGACAATGATACTACATTATTTATCATAGTAGCCTTGATAATAAATAAATTTATTATTCGTGTCGGTGATATTGTCGCGAAATTAATTTTCTAATTTTTCTTTAATATTATTAAAAAATACGTATCAAGATAATTTAAGTTTCAACTCCCCGTGAGTTAAGGGATATTTCAAATAAGACATAGAATCAACTTTTACCAGAGAAATCCCGAAAGATATATGAGATGGCCACAACCGGGTGTAATACAAAGGATATCTGTGAAATTACGGAAAATGTTTTCTAGCTTATGTACCTACCTATAAAAACTATTTTCCAACCAGTTCTTAACAAATAGTAGGTTATTGAATTCTCACATAAATATTAATCACTAGCAAAACGTTTTAAATACTTAAACCATGCCCGATTTCCGATTTTAAGGTTACCGCTTCGGACAAAAGTACAGTCATCACAATAAATGTTTATAACCACTGCATTTATTTACTGAAACACCAGTGGCGGCTTGCGGTCTTAAAACATGGTGAAGAGCTAGGTCTAGGTATAGTAAACATTGACTAAAAACCCGTGTAACAAAACGTCTCTCTTATCCTCATCTGTCCAACGACTAAATGGAGTTTACAACAAATTACAAACTATGTCATTAATTAGGTTCATTTTTAAAACGTACACTACTGAATTAACTAAAAAATAAAAACAAAACTTTTTAATCACACAGTAAATCACGTGAAAACGATATCTATAACCGTAAGTTTCGCGAAGCCTCAAAATAAATACCTTAAGGTTAGGCGAACCAATGCTAAAACAATGAGCATACGACTGATCTATTTTTAAATTGCCCTTCCTCATAATGCAAATTGTTACATGCTGTTTGCGTGACTGACGTCACGTAACCATAGCAACGGTAAATATCAAAGCCTTGTTGGGTGTTTGGTCTTCACTTGCTTGAGCTAACGGACAAGGTCGGCTGGGCGCGCCAAAATGCACGAGTGTTTATAATTAACGTCCATCGGAGTTAACCATGGCCCTATTATGCATAGCTATATTCGGATTTAATTAATATTATTAATTCGAACATAATAATTTTTTTCCGTCGACCGTGTATTTACATCCGATATTAACGTTCCCAAAATCATTCATTAATGACCCCTATTAATGCATGATTTTCTGTAAATGCACGATTTCCCAAAATCATTCATTAATGACCCCTATTAATGCATGATTTTCTGTAGATGCACGATTTTGGTAATTAAAATTAAAGGCAGCCATGCAAACAAATCCACAAAATAATAAAACGTCAATCCAAAACGTCGTCCGCTGTCATTAGTATTTGTAGAATTGTGAAATCTGGATTGTAAAATAAAAGTTGTTAACTGTTTTTTTTACTTTAGTAAAAAATACGGTCGACGAAAAAACATTGTAACCAACTCTTACATTAAAATGCGATTAATAATCTCGAACATTAACGCGTTCGCTACGCTCACGCGTTAAAATATTTGGATCATTAATTGCCATTATTAATGTACTTGTTGGTTAAATTACTATTAAACGCTAAAATGATTGATGTTGAAACGGTTTTTTCTCAGGGTTTTGTGTGGGTTAGACCAATAAAGCAAATCGTCAATTTAAGGAAAAGTCTTTATTTCTTAGCCTTCAGTGTGCTTTACTTTTTTACGTGGTATTAAAAACTGAAACACAAAAATCCCCATTAGCTTACTGCCCAGAAGGGGAAGTAAAAGGAAAAATAAATAGGTAGGTAACTATTATTGATTCAAAGAAGTAGTCCATTTCTCAAAGAGACTTTATTTAATTTTTAAAAATGGGGAAACTCAAAGTCGAAAGTCTCAATCATGCATTAAAATTTAATAACTTGGTTACATGTTTCGCCCTAACATATGGGCATCATCAGACCTAAAAACTATACAAATACAGTAACCAATTAAAAATATAAAATCTCTTCCTACCTAACATTCAGAATAAAAACAAAAAAACAAAAATTAAAATTAACACATCGTATAAATGACTTTACAAATAAAGTGACAGACTATTTGGTCAATACCCAAAACAACAAGAGTAGTAGGGTAAGGGATTCGGTTGTCATTTGATTTAAATAAATCGCCCATGTTCTTAAAACCTGCATAAAACTTTAAGAAGAAGAGACAAGTGTCAAGGATAACATTTAGCACGCATGAAAAAGAAAAGAAAAATATAAGGTTAAGTATATTTACCAACTAATTGTTTATATTATTAAAAATAAAATAGGGTTCAAAATTGAAGACGTCGTTAACACAGGTAAGGACCGGACTCTTTTTTGCCTTAGTGATTTCAAGTTTTTCTAACAAATCCAACTTCTTGCTTTTATGGCATTCGTGAATAACATTTATATTTTCAGGTACTGAGAATCGATGTTTGGATTCCAATAAATGGTTAGCGAAGGCGGATTTTGTGTTAGTTATATCAGTATTTTGGTATTTATTCACAAAACTAAGGTGTTCCTGAACTCTTGTTGATATCCTTCTACCTGACTGTCCCACATATACAGCCGAGCAATCACCGCAATGTAAAGAATAAACACCGGACTTAGCAAGGGGATCGACCTTGTCTTTTGTTTTAACTATATTTTGTTTAAGAGTATTAGTGGTTTTAAATGCTATTGATATTTTGTGAGGTTTAAAAATTTTACCCAATTGTTCAGAAATTATGCCAAAATAAGTTAATGATCTGTAGTTATTACTTACCACCTTAGTACTAGAGTGTAAGATATTATAAGATAGTTTATATTTGTTTAGAAATTTGTAATAAAGTTTATTAATTGTTTTCAATGGAAATCCATTGTTTACAGCTATTTGTTTTATTATTTCTAGTTCCTTATTAAAAGCATTTTTTGATAACGGTAATTTAAATAACCTATAAAAGAATGAACTGAATGCTGAAAATTTATGTGAAAACGGTGAGTTTGATGTGAATTGAATTATGTTATCAGTTGATGTCGGCTTTCTATAGATTTCGAAGTCGATTTTGTTATTATTTCTAAATAGAAGGAGATCAAGGAAAGGTAACTTGCCTTCTTTCTCTACCTCGAGTGTAAAAGTAATATTAGGATGTAAATTATTGACAAAATTTAGAAACTGCTTCAATTCATCATCACTTCCGTTCCACACAATACAAATATCGTCCACGTACCGTTTGTAAGCCAACAAGAAACCCGAAAAGTTACTATTCATTATTACATTTTCCAGACCATTCATAAAAACCTCGCTAAGAAATGGAGAAAGGCAAGAACCCATTGCTAAACCTGTTTTCTGTCTAAAATACTTGTTATTAAATTGAAAAAAGTTCTGTTCCAGAACTGTTTTCAACAACAATATGAGATCTGAAATTAACAAATAAGGAAGTCCCCTGTTCACCAGCAAACCCTCAACCAAATCAATGCAGTCTGAAGGAGGGATGCTAGGAAACAAGTTCCTGACATCCAACGAAATCAATCTGGCCCCAGGAGGGACTTCAATATTTTTCATATAATTAGAAAAATCTACCGAATTCTTAGTTGAAAAATTGTTGCTAAATCCAGTGACATCTCTCAGTATGGCGTTGAGCCAGGCAGAAATATTATAACAAGGAGAGCCAACAAAAGAAACTACAGGCCTTATGGGCGTGCCCTCCTTGTGTACCTTAGGTAATCCATACAGTAAAGGTGTTTTGGGATTCATGGGATATAGTTTTTGTTTTAATGAATCGAAGTACTCCAAGGTAGTAAGTGTTTTGTCTAAAATGGTTTTGACTTTATTAAAATAGGCAATTGTGGGGTCTCTATAAATTAGTTCAAAGTCATCAGAATGTAAGAAGTCCATAACCTTACCTATGTAGTCGGTTCTTCTCATTATTACCAAGCAAGATCCCTTGTCTGCCTTTGTCATAATTAAGTCATGAGTTCTTATCTTTTCATTTAAAGATTTAAGGTGGGTATTATTATAGTTATATGTTTTTTTGTGAGTAGTGTTGGAATTGAGAAAACTAATGATTTGTGCCCTCAGAATATTCTTATTAGAGATGTCAGTTGTTTGAATTATATTCTCCGCTTCAACCGCCAACATTTCCTTGACGCTTGTGTTAATATTATTTGAAAAATTGTATTTTAAGTTTAAAGAGAGTATATGTTCTTCTTGCTTAGTGAAAGTAACATCTGTTAAATTTAAAAATCTATTATGAAATTTGAACTTGGAATTAACCAAATTTATTCTGTACTGTGTATTATCATTCTTTAAAAGATTATTATTTTTTTTTTTTTTTTTTTTTTCTGTTGGGTTTTTAAATTATAAAGTTTTTTGCTCAATCTATGATATGTTGTTTCACCGAACAGTTGTACCTCATCCCTAAACCTACCGTCAAAAATCACAAACCCAACAGAAAAATAATCTTTTAAAAAATGATAATACACAGTACAGAATAAATTTGGTTAATTCCAAGTTCAAATTTCATAATAGATTTTTAAATTTAACAGATGTTACTTTCACTAAGCAAGAAGAACATATACTCTCTTTAAACTTAAAATACAATTTTTCAAATAATATTAACACAAGCGTCAAGGAAATGTTGGCGGTTGAAGCGGAGAATATAATTCAAACAACTGACATCTCTAATAAGAATATTCTGAGGGCACAAATCATTAGTTTTCTCAATTCCAACACTACTCACAAAAAAACATATAACTATAATAATACCCACCTTAAATCTTTAAATGAAAAGATAAGAACTCATGACTTAATTATGACAAAGGCTAACAAGGGATCTTGCTTGGTAATAATGAGAAGGACCGACTACATAGGTAAGGTTATGGACTTCTTACATTCTGATGACTTTGAACTAATTTATAGAGACCCCACAATTGCCTATTTTAATAAAGTCAAAACCATTTTAGACAAAACACTTACTACCTTGGAGTACTTCGATTCATCAAAACAAAAACTATATCCCATGAATCCCAAAACACCTTTACTGTATGGATTACCTAAGGTACACAAGGAGGGCACGCCCATAAGGCATGTAGTTTCTTTTGTTGGCTCTCCTTGTTATAATATTTCTGCCTGGCTCAACGCCATACTGAGAGATGTCACTGGATTTAGCAACAATTTTTCAACTAAGAATTCGGTAGATTTTTCTAATTATATGAAAAATATTGAAGTCCCTCCTGGGGCCAGATTGATTTCGTTGGATGTCAGGAACTTGTTTCCTAGCATCCCTCCTTCAGACTGCATTGATTTGGTTGAGGGTTTGCTGGTGAACAGGGGACTTCCTTATTTGTTAATTTCAGATCTCATATTGTTGTTGAAAACAGTTCTGGAACAGAACTTTTTTCAATTTAATAACAAGTATTTTAGACAGAAAACAGGTTTAGCAATGGGTTCTTGCCTTTCTCCATTTCTTAGCGAGGTTTTTATGAATGGTCTGGAAAATGTAATAATGAATAGTAACTTTTCGGGTTTCTTGTTGGCTTACAAACGGTACGTGGACGATATTTGTATTGTGTGGAACGGAAGTGATGATGAATTGAAGCAGTTTCTAAATTTTGTCAATAATTTACATCCTAATATTACTTTTACACTCGAGGTAGAGAAAGAAGGCAAGTTACCTTTCCTTGATCTCCTTCTATTTAGAAATAATAACAAAATCGACTTCGAAATCTATAGAAAGCCGACATCAACTGATAACATAATTCAATTCACATCAAACTCACCGTTTTCACATAAATTTTCAGCATTCAGTTCATTCTTTTATAGGTTATTTAAATTACCGTTATCAAAAAATGCTTTTAATAAGGAACTAGAAATAATAAAACAAATAGCTGTAAACAATGGATTTCCATTGAAAACAATTAATAAACTTTATTACAAATTTCTAAACAAATATAAACTATCTTATAATATCTTACACTCTAGTACTAAGGTGGTAAGTAATAACTACAGATCATTAACTTATTTTGGCATAATTTCTGAACAATTGGGTAAAATTTTTAAACCTCACAAAATATCAATAGCATTTAAAACCACTAATACTCTTAAACAAAATATAGTTAAAACAAAAGACAAGGTCGATCCCCTTGCTAAGTCCGGTGTTTATTCTTTACATTGCGGTGATTGCTCGGCTGTATATGTGGGACAGTCAGGTAGAAGGATATCAACAAGAGTTCAGGAACACCTTAGTTTTGTGAATAAATACCAAAATACTGATATAACTAACACAAAATCCGCCTTCGCTAACCATTTATTGGAATCCAAACATCGATTCTCAGTACCTGAAAATATAAATGTTATTCACGAATGCCATAAAAGCAAGAAGTTGGATTTGTTAGAAAAACTTGAAATCACTAAGGCAAAAAAGAGTCCGGTCCTTACCTGTGTTAACGACGTCTTCAATTTTGAACCCTATTTTATTTTTAATAATATAAACAATTAGTTGGTAAATATACTTAACCTTATATTTTTCTTTTCTTTTTCATGCGTGCTAAATGTTATCCTTGACACTTGTCTCTTCTTCTTAAAGTTTTATGCAGGTTTTAAGAACATGGGCGATTTATTTAAATCAAATGACAACCGAATCCCTTACCCTACTACTCTTGTTGTTTTGGGTATTGACCAAATAGTCTGTCACTTTATTTGTAAAGTCATTTATACGATGTGTTAATTTTAATTTTTGTTTTTTTGTTTTTATTCTGAATGTTAGGTAGGAAGAGATTTTATATTTTTAATTGGTTACTGTATTTGTATAGTTTTTAGGTCTGATGATGCCCATATGTTAGGGCGAAACATGTAACCAAGTTATTAAATTTTAATGCATGATTGAGACTTTCGACTTTGAGTTTCCCCATTTTTAAAAACTATTATTGAGTTAAGTATTTCATTAATACAAAAAAATTAAAATATATAGGAAATTCAATAAGATACCTCAAAAATGCTGTTTCAACACATTATTAATTATTACTTGTATACATACCTGATACTCAGTAATTAATCCCTTGAAAATACAAAAATTATTCAAGCTATTAAAAAATACTAAACAGCTACCAGTCTTTAGCACGGTTCATAAAAGAAAGAAACTTGGCGTGGTAGGCTGGCAGAATAGTAATACCCTGCTCAACATTTTAATAAAAAAAAACTACAAAAAAGGTACTGCAAAAACTTGGTTCCTGGCAACTCGAAGCCTAAAATGCAAGAAAATGGTACCGCTAAAGCCCTCTGTAGACAACGGATAAAAGCTACCGAGGGTACAAAAAAAATTAACTGTAATGGGAGCGAGCTGCGGTATCGCCCTCTAGCGGTAAAGGGTATCGTACTGACACCAAGTCGGTAAGGTAGTAATAAGGGTCCCATCTCGAACTGGGAAACTCTTGGACTCTGTAAACTACAGTTCCCTATGATTTCGGCGTTATGGAAAAGCACTAAACCTTGACTAAACCGCGCCGAACACCGATAGAGTTTAAAGTAAATAAAGTATAAAGTGATTTATAATAATAATTGTGATGCATTGCAAAGCAATTAAAACTTCCGATTAATTGGTATTAATAACAAGAAGACATTCTGAAGGCAAGGTGACAAAAATAAGATCTTTAAGATTCTGCTTCAATGTATTGGTACATTGATATTTTATGTTGTCGCAAAACTTTCCTCCTGATTTAATTTTTTTTTGACCTACTTCACCTGACGAGCCGCCACTGTGAAACACCAAAGATTTTTAATAGTTTGATTAAAGCGAAGCAAAGCAAAACAATTTACAATTACATTACGGTGAATAACATACAAGTCTTAAAAAATAAAGTTATCGAATAAGTAACTTTAGAGAGTTTTCTCTAAAGAAGACTTGTCCCCTTAAAACTCACATACGATTATTTCAAGTAAGTTCAAGAAAAACAATTTCCGCTTTACAGTCAACTCAGGCCAGAAGAGAACAGAACAAATTAAAACCTAAATAAACATTATAAAGATCTAGGGTTGCCACCTCTCCAGGTTTGACCTGGAGTCTCCAGGTTTGCTTTGGAGTCTCCAGGTCGAAACCTTTTGACTCCAGGTTACGGCTTTTGTCGTTGGGCTCCGCCGATGGCGTAGGTTAGGTAGGGCCTGTTTGGGTTTGTTAGGGTTTGTTAGTGTTTTTATGGGTGTTAACCTTTTTTTTTGTTTTTGTTTTTAGAAATCACTTTAGATAGCGGAAACTTCAGGTTAACAACAATAAAAAGGTGGCAACCCTACAAAGATCACTTTGTCGGCATATAAGAGAAAGTGACCAAGTCCATAGGACTATATGGGGACTGGGTCACTTTCTCTTGTATACCGATGACTTATTCGCTGGCTGAAAACTGCTCTGGTTCTGAGATTGTTGTTTTAGAGAGATTTGAGTGACGGGCAGAGGTTACTCTTACATACGTTAATCAACTACACTAAGTAAGTATTCCTTTGAGTTTTTATAGTGTTTTGTACCCCTACCAAAATAGAGAAGGGGTTCCTTTTTGCTGGGCAGGAGTTAATAATATTAGAAGAAAAGCTTCTTCAATGTACTATTTAATACCAATCCATATTCAACAATATTCATATGTTTTTTTTACAACTAGTAATGCATTCGTGAGCTTTACTCCACCCAGCACCCCAATTCGCTCCACGAATCCCGAAAGTTTGTTATTTTTTTAAAATAATTAGTCTGTCAAATTGGCACCATTTGTTAATTAAATAGTGCGCTTTGAAAAATGTATTTCAACGCACTTTTCAGCCAAGGTAACCGTGCCTTTTTTCTCACTTTCATCGGTGGTCTATGGAAAATTTTATTTTCACATTATTAAAAATTGTTTAAATATTAATAGTAATGCAATAAATAAATATGTCTCTCTCTCCCTATCTCTTTTTTATCTCTATCTCTTTCTCTCGCTATCTTTCTATTTCGCTCTCTCTATATCGTCGAAATATAATGAAATATTTTAATATGTACAAAGATAACTTTCTCTTAAAAATATTTCTTCGGTATTTGCATAGAGCCCCATCTAAATGACCCCGTTTCTTTGTCGAAATTTAAGTCACCGGAATTTTAGAAAATCAAAAGGAAAGTTTTTCACTTTGTGAAATGTGCTAATGAGAATTTGACTTGCAGAACTTGTAACTCCGATGTAATGGGAAAAGATATCAGTGATGGAACTACAGGGTCGGGTATTATACAAAAATTGCCACACTGAATAAAATATCGATGCATAAAATAGTTTTATATTAGTCAACATAAAATGCAATCTAATACGGTTATAATTTTATTGTGTATTAATACTATATTTATATTTAAAGGGTGTCATAATCACATAAATCCCAATGCAAGTCATCATTCTAAATTTAATAGAAACTAGACATTATTGTCACTTTAGGTATGTTCCCACAAGCAATTACAGACAAGTTACCAACAGTTTGACACATATTGCGCAGAATCCTGATTGTCAGGGACTGTCCGTGACTGCTTTGGGAAAATACCCTAAGTCTCTTTATCATTTCAGTATATAAATTTTCCTAAATTCCCAACGTCTATAAAGGATGATAATGTTTTTTATTTGTCCACATTTTCACAAAGATATGTCTTTAAATTACTTTTTTCAACCTATTTTTTCTTACAGTAAGTTCATAATTGCCGAAAGTTTGTCACAATGTAAGATAGTTTAAAGGATAGAGCATTGTGCTAAAGGAAAAAAAAGGAACTTGAAAGGCGTGAATTTGAATTCATTCAGATCGGTTAATTTTTTTTTTGTTTAAATTAATGTTTAAGTTTCTTAACTTATTTAAAAAAATTGTAGGTCATTTTTGGTTTTTATTATTATACAGGGTAATTCCTAACTTGATACTTCTTTACTAGCTATGTATAAAATGCATTAAAATAAACAAAATTTTTAAATACCTTTTTCAAAAAACCCAAAAATAATATACTTACATTCATCTATTACACCATGGATCAAATACGGTCCTGCCTAACTTGCTTGTTGAATAACATGAAGACAACTTCTGGGTGTTGGATGAGCACGCAAGGGAAAGCGTTCTGCGTGTAATCTCGAAGCAGCAGCCGCACAATGACAACACTTACCGTAAATTAGCACCATATCTACTAGTTCATTGTTTTCAAATTTTGTCATTTTCACGTGTCACCAATTTAAAATTAACTTGCTTCAGAAAAACACACCGCAGCAAACTTACAAATAAATAACTGACCACAGACCCGTAAATTGCGTAGCTAATAAGACAAAAACACCATAAAGGCTACAATTTGATGACCAGGCTCGCACTTAGATTTTTACTTCTTTATCTCGCCTATTTTTAAGTTTTTTAAAAAAAGGTATTTAAAAATGTTGTTTATTTTAATGTCTTTCATACACAGCTAAAAAAAAAGTATCAACTTAAGAATCATCCTATATAGATGTACGTCCAATTTAATAATTAAGAGGGTTGGTTCCGATTTCTTCACAATTTCATTGTTTATGCAATTATTTCATACTTTTCTTCGTAATTGAGCATCCAAACTACAAATCCTGGTTGAATGAAGGTTCATTTATTACAAAACTTATTTCATCCTTTAATAACATTCAAATTTATACTTTAAATTTTATTGCAATTCTTCTTGATTTTTTTAAAAGTTAAGGTAGGCCTGTAGCGGATTCCTTTGTCATTGAGTTTTTAGTCTGTAGAATGTAGGTACTCAATGACTGGGCAGTAGCGACACACACATACACATATTATAGAGTTTTTTAAATTTTCAGCAAAGGTCAGGCACGTAGCAACAGGGGGTGCGAGTGGTGCCGCGCGCCAGGGCCCGGGCCCCTACGGGGCCCGCGGATCCGATCGGAATCATAATGCGAAACAAAAAAGCGACAACGTCGCGAGCTAAACAAACAAGCGACAACGCCGCGCGCCGCGAGGCTGTCATGAATCAAGGTTCTTAGATACTATTATAGGTTGTAGGCCGTGGTGACATATTTCTCGGAGTATAACTTCTCATGAATCTTCCAACAATCACCTTCTTGCCTGTCAGGTATATATCCAATGGAAAAGCGATCAAATCTGTGAAAAAAACTTGGACAAAAGTCTGAAATTTGAGACCAATTATTGGGTTAAAGTGATGGAACGGGTAATTAATGTTACATTGACTTTGGCTACAAATAATGTATCCTTTAGAGGAAACTGTGAATCGCTATAATATGATGGAACACATAATCATGGCAATTTTATAAATGTTATTAAGTTGTTGTCAATTTATGATCCTGTTTTACAAGAACTATTATCAAAAGATAAGAAATCTGTAAAATATTTGTCACCAACCATTCAAAACGAAATTATCGACCTCTTAGCCATAGAGGTGAAGGCTAAATTGATCAGCGAAATCAACGAATCTTCATTTTTTTCAGTAATAATGGATACAACTCAAGATGTGGCGAAAATTGATCAAGTGAGTTTTGTAATAAGATTTGTTAATCTAATTAAGGATGCCGAAAAAATAAACAGTATACGTGATATTGTTGTAAGAGAAGTTTTTCTTGGTTTTGAAGAGTGTGAAGGGCAGTCGGCTGAAATCATGGCAAAACAACTATTATTATTTTTTGAAACTCATAATTTAAACTTTGAAAAACTACGAGCTCAAGGTTACGATGGTGCAGCTAACATGAGCGGCGTTTACAATGGTCTGCAGGCAAATATTTTGGAGAAACAGCCCAATGCTTTGTATGTACATTGCACTGCACATAATTTAAAATTAGTTATCAATGATTCTGTAAAAATTTCGAGGGAACTACAACATTTTTACGATACTGTGGAAAGTGTGTATGTATTTTTTGCACATAGCATAAAGCGTTGGGCAATACTGACAAAAATGTTTGAATCCAAGAAGTATACGTTAAAACGATTGTGTCCGACGCGATGGTCGTCTCGGTATGATTCTATTTATAGCTTGAGGTTTCACTATCAGGAAATTTTACAAGTTTTGACAAAACTAACCTTGACAAGCTTGAAAGTCACCGAACAAAATGAGCCACTCGGATTGAAAAAAAAACTCGAAAATTTTGAAACAGTTATGATAGTGATGGAATATAAAATATTAAGCATTACAAAAGTGGTATCAAAGCTTTTGGAAAGTGCTAAAAGAGATATTACAGAGATCAGGGAGAGTTTTGAAGAAATTGTGAATGAAGCATCTGATTTAGCTCTTAGTTGGGGAATTGATCAAAGTTTTAAAAATAACAGAATTCGCAAAGTAAAAAAACAATTCGATGAGTTGTCGTGTGACGAACGACTGTCCAATGCCAAAAAAACTTCCAAGTGTCGGTGTTTAATTTAACGTTGGACGTTATTATATCACAACTGGAAAATCGATTTAAAGGTTTAAACAACGTAGTTCTAAAGTTTAAAGCACTTTTTCCTTCTACCTTAAGAGAGTCCTCTGATGCTGATCTAGTACTTCTATCTGAGAATCTAGTTAAGTTTTATTCCAACGATTTATCACATTCGCTTGTTCAAGAAATTTTATCATTTAGGCGCGTTTATAAGGATCAAATCCATGCAGACATTTCCATTAATGACTTGGCGAAATTAGTTATTTGCGATGAAATGATTTCGAGTTCATTTAAAGAAATATGCTGTGCTTTATACTTTTTCTAACGATTCCCGTATCGGTAGCCACTTCGAAGAGATCATTTTCAATCTTAAAGTTGATTAAGAATTATTTGAGAAATAAAATGTCGCAAAGCAGACTTTCTAGTTTGGCAATTTTATCCATTGAAAATCAGACAGCCAGAACGTTAGATATCAGTAAAATTATTTCATTGTTTGCTAATCAAAAGGCAAGAAAAGTAGATTTTTCAGCGTAAATAAAATAAGTAAGGTTATTTAGAATTAGGTTTGTATTCGTTTAATTCGTTTCGTTATGTTACCCACCATGCACTCGCCATGCATTTTTTGTGCAATAAAATTTGTAACCCATAGCAGACTATTTTTTTTAATGATGAAGGGGGCCCGCTGTGGTCTTGCACCAGGGCCCGGTTGTAACTTGCTACGTCCCTGGCAAAGGTCATAATTTCATCAGTCAGTAACACTTTTGACTGGAGGCGTTGCCCCACCCCATTGTATTGTATTCACGTATTAACTAAGTAAGGAGGTTAATTTTTTAAGTAAAAAAATGTGGAGTATCATTGGGTAAATTTGAACCTTTTAAACAGGAGTTAGCAATAATTATAATACAAAGTTGAGCATTAATCTGTCTTATATTGAAAGGCAAGGAAAGCTCAAAGAAAAAAATTGTTTCACTTAATGTCGTTAAAATTTAAAACGCAAAGTTATTTTGTCTCATATTGAGAAAAATGCACTTATCAGTAAAAGTACTACGAATTTTATTACGGTATTGGTTAAACCATGAAAAAAACTATAAATTCGTCATTTTAAAGACAAGAATCACCAATTTAAAATTTTCCAAAGGTAAGCGGTTATTAAAAAATATTTCGTTTGGTATCCTTAATTTATTGAAATTAAGTCATCGATGACATGCTTGGGATTTATATTATATAACCTATAACAAATGAGATATATGCATAAGATTTTCTCACAAGTGACAAATGATAGAACAAAGCAAAATGGAGCTAGATACCCATTAACTTTCCGCAAGTGTTAGGTGCAAAAGTTTATCTACGAGCGACTATAACTTCAAAAATGTAATTAAAAATTATAAAAATACAGAATTTCTTACTAGTCAGGTGGTAGCAAGCATAAAAAATAAATATTAAACAACCTGAAAGTACCTTATACCATAAGGTTGTATTTGGTCTAACACTGCTATATAATAAAATACAAATAAGATTGCATAGTTCTACAAAGAAATGAAAGATACTTTCAGGTGGTTGAAGATTTATTTTTCATGCTTTCTTTAATGTACCTAACAACCTTAAATAACACCTAAAATTGTGCAGAATATTAATAAAAATGTGATTTTTTTACAGATATTTCCATGGCAGGTGTTCGACTGACATTGCCCACTTGATTCCACCTAGAGCAATGCAAAACAGAAATACACGGCGAACCACTGCCGCTCATCCATATGTTATTCAGCTTAGTACTCCTCGAACTTCATTGTTCAAGAATTCTTTCATCTGGAGAACGTCATCTTTGTGGAATGATCTTCCTGAGGTTGTGTTTCCCAATGAATACAATCTTCAACGTTTCAAGACGAACGTTAATCGCTTTCTTCGCAGACGCACCGCTCCCAGAACGCCTTAAAGGATTTTTCCTACAGTGCAGGTGTTTCATCATAAAAAAAAGGTCGTTTTCAATTTTTTTCATTTTCTTCTTGTTTATAAATACTAAAACAAGTTTAATTTCAATTGGGAGCAATCGGGTCTAAAAGTCCAATTCCAACCTAATTTTTCTTCCCACCCTTGGATTCTTAATCTAAATCTTAAAACATTTATTAAAAAAATGTAAAACCAACTCAGCAGAAAATCAATATTTTTGCCTTCGGATACATAGGTATCTATCTCTATAACACGCTCACCATGCCAAATTTGATGTTTTTATAAGAAATCATGTAAGTTAAAGTCCCAACTGCTCCTCTCTCCAAAAAAAATCCTATTTACGTCCACTGAGCCCCCAAACATATTATCTCGTTGCGCTACTGGTTTCTATGTATGTACGGTTGTACAAGTTGCTTCGAAATGTTAAAATTGTTCTATATCTACTAGCTCAAATTTAACCTGTGCCACCACTGTCTATGGACGAAGACGTCGAATGGCCCTTATGCATAATGACATGCCATTAGCGGGGTATCGAGTGTATCCTCTTGTTTAAATATCTAATGAAGTCTTGTTTTATAATGATCCGTATTCTTAAAAATATTTTGTAATAATCTGAAAAATGAAGGTAATGAACGAAAAACAGCAAGTTCATTACTTTACATATTGAAATAATGAATACGCCTAATTAATATGTCTTGATTAGAAATAAATCCCTAATAATTTTGTTAGTAAAGAGTTGTGGTTTATGTGGCTACCCTACACAATCATTTAAACTGACAATTTTGATAATACATATAATTTATTGAAAGAAAAAGACTTTGTAGTGCTTGTAGAATTGTAGATGATTCATTTAATTATTTTTGTAGCAGAGCGCTTTCGGCATTCGCCAACATCAGTGCTAGTAATCAAGGGGTCAAGGGTACTTGTTCGTTGCCTTTACCATGTTTAGGATGTTTTTGTTTTTTGTAAGCCAAAGATGTTAAAAATTTGTCTTGTGGTGTCTTCGTTTTATTATAAAATTGTTTTTAAAAATTTAATATTAGACGAAATGCCATTGTACCCTGTGTTATTAACGACTTGCACTGATGATGGCGAAAGCCGAAAGTGTTCTCCTACAAAATTATTTAAATAAAGAATCTACAAGTAATATAATGTTTTTGATTCTATTCCTTCGGCATGTCCACGGCCATAGCTAATTTTGTATTTAATTTATTGTTGTTGTTTTTAGCACAAAAAAAATATTATTATTATTTTTATTTTTTCAGCGCTCTTTTTCACAGCATTTTGTTTGTATTTCTGGTGTTATTGACAGTACAGAGATCCATCTTAACCTGTACTATTTAAAAACTTCCGTTCTATATGGCAATGTCTGGAGGATGACACTTTTCTGAATTTGTTGGTATAAATAACCTGAAAGGCCCAGGTTTTTCCAAGTTCGACTTAAAATTTTTCGTCATTGCTACCTCCACCGATATTATGATCGGAATGATGTCTTTCCTTTCTAGCTACCATATATTTTTTATCTCTATCGCCACATTTGAGTCCTGGGTTTTCTACTTCGATACAGTTTTAGAGAGGTTGTATGTAAGTGAGCAATTATGAAAGCTCTTGGTAGTCTTTTCGATAAGAAGAATAACCCGACGGTTATTGTCTACTGTTCTATCTATAATATCTATAAGCGATATTCAAGAGATTCAAGAACTGGCTCGGGTGAGTATTGTGATAGTATGGTTGTATGATGGTATGATTATGTCTTCTCAGATAACCCAAATGCCATGGCACCACAGCCCGCCGTAATATGTTCTATCGTTTCTACGGAGCAATTGTATTTTCTACACACATCTTCTACAGATGAACTTTTCATAGTTTCGAGTTCAAATGCCACGTTCTCGAATAGAAATTATAAAACCTTTAGCATGTAGCTGCCATTTTCTAACCAATTCAGTGACATTGCTCTATTTGAATCTATGTGAATTTTGAAATGCAGTAGGGTAATTGCCATGTAGAGCTTTCTTTTGACAAGTTACAAGATGTGGATGATATTGGATAATCCATTTTGCTTTAAGTTAAGGGCTATATGTACAGCGCCTGCTGCTACCACTTTTTATAGAATTTCGAGCTCTGGGAAGCATTTTTCATAGAGGTCTCTTATGACTTGCACAAGTTATATAATATTAATGAGATCTCCTCCTCCCTCCTTTCGTTTTGGGTGTAGAGTAAGTGCAGAGCGTAGGTGGTGGAATCTAAATTTTGTCAGCAGCCCGCTGACAAAATTTATTAGGTCATTTATTTGGTCTTGGTTGTTCACCTAAGTATTTATATATGTTTTCTTCTCATCCAGTATATCTATGCCTTCAAGCAGTGCATGATTTTTGTTGGATGTTGGATGTTCAAGATTTCGCACTTGTTGACAAGGATTGGAATTGGATTAGAATCCAAACTACATTTTGATGTCATCGCTAAATTACTTGAATTAGGGACTATAATTGAATAATAAATAGAAGGTGATTAATTCTGAAATTTTCTCTTATGTTGAGACGTGTTGTTGATTTTAGTAGTGAGGACAGTGAGTTCATAGCCATTATGAACAAAAGGAGGCTTAACGAGTCGCCTTGAAATGTACCCTACTATTTATATTTCTTAGCTTCTCTCATGGCAAATATGGAGGTTAATATTCCATTGCTTCATTAGAGTGCCTAACATGTGATGTATTAGGGAGTGTATTTTATATATTTGTAATATTTTCTTTAGCCTGTCGGGCGAAACAGCACATACTGAGATTTCGCCTTTTAGCTTTTTTTAGCAACTTTTCCAATCACTTTAGTGTAAACGAAACAACTAATTTCCTTGTAGGGTAGAAAAATGTATATGTTGTAATATTAAAAAACGTATAAGCTACTTACCACTTATTACTCTAGCTCCTCAAACAAAGTGAATGTAGAGAGACAAACATTTTTTTAGAAAAAATTAAACAACTTCGATTGGGGACAACGTGAATTATCAAACTTGGTCTCGTTTTAAAGACATTGAATTGTTTTATCATTTGCAATCATTAGAATACATTGTCGAGCTACAAAAGAGGAGGGACGTGTAGCTTAGATGATTTGGAATTACATTTTAATTTAATTAATTTATTGTGTGCTATCTATTTAATAAAACAACACACACAAAGTTTTATTATAACAAAGCAATGCAAAGCAAAGCAATTCACGATTACATTATTAGGAATAAAATAAAAGTCTTACATTATAAAAATAAGATTTTTAAAAGCAGTAAAATTAGAGAGTTTTCTCTAAAAGAGAGTTGTCCCCTTAAAACTCATTTACGAGGTTAGCGGACCGCCACACAATTATGCATTCAATGTTTCATATATTTTAAGTCAAAAGAAAAATTGATTTTAATAAATGACGTAAAAATTTAAAATGTTCTGGTTATTATACTTTGAAAAAAATTAGCTCATTGATAACAGGACTATGCATTTTATTTATTTTGTACATCGCCTAAACTATGAAAAAGCTATAAATTATAAATGACAGTAATATTAGGAAAAAAGGATCGGTAACATGAATTACTCTTACTTGGCCCCTTCTTAGTTGGGAACTCGTCAATTTTCAGGTGAAATAATTCTTAGTTGGCACCTTGGGATATATTTGTGCTTGGCCCCTTCTTAGTTGGGGACTTCCCTTTTTTATTATAGATTAGATTGAATATACGTTTTATACGAATCTCAACGCCTCTGACTCGTCGACCCTACCAGTCACCTTACATGGCGATCCTGCCAGTGGACTAAGGTCCCATGGCATTTCTACAAATATAAACTAAGGTCCCAAGAAGAAGAAGAAAAAAAATTCAGAGTGTATTGTGTATAAGTGAATCATGGAGAGAAAAAGCCATCTTCACCCAGTCCAGGGACAGTGGTCCAGCCTACCTAGTCAGCCAATGATGAAAAAATGCTATACCACGGCGCCAGGAGAAGATGTAGTTAGCAGCCACCAGCAGTCCAGCCAAGCAGCACGTACGTGTGAGGCCTTAATAGAAGGTGAGGCAGAAGCCGCTCGTACGCAACGGGGGACTAACTCATGGGTCTTCAGGAGTCCCGCTATTTGTGGAAACAACCACAGTACTACACAATCACTAGGAAGGACACGCCAGTGAGGCATAGCTCGGTGAAAATTAGTAAGAAATTTAGATAGGTTTGTTTAATTGTTTAAAAAAAAATTGTAGTTAATAGGGACATATTTTAACATATTTTTTGAAATTTTAATTTTAAAAAGTTTTGGGCCACCATGAGTGGAAAATTTGCTTTAAAAGCCAAAAATTCGTGCAAAATTTTAAGTATCAAAGAAATTTACCCGCAGGGAACTCGCGAAATAATGATAATAATAGATTTTCGCAATATAGGAGTTCGTCAAATCGTGGAAAAATTTCTTTTAGAGGAAGTAATAATAAAAATAATAGTACACATCTCATACATTCTAGTACATTTTAACAAAACGGATTAAAATTATTGTATCCATTATGGGCAATATAGGTAAAGAAGGGTCAAGTTAGAAATCGAAGGGTTCATAGAAAGGTATGAAAATAATTGCGGGGTGAAATAAGAATAGTATTAGGTTTAGCAGGTAGAGTCTCTAAGTAAGAAGTCCCCAACTAAGAAGACACCGGTAACATTACAATTTTAAAAACAAGACGACCAACTTAAAAATTCGGTGAGGTAACTGTTACAAAGAAACATTTTGAATGGTCATCGATGACGTGCACTTAAATTTATGTTAGATCCGATATAAAATGATTGCATTTGTTATTAAAACATTTTTTGATCATATTAGAACCTTTATACTAAACGTTTACTTGCTAATTAATTTTCAAGCAAGGTTTATTAGCAAAAGCTCCTAATAAGATTTTGGATCAGCCAAAACCCCCTCATTCTCTATCCTTATCTAGAGGTTTTTAATCGAAGGATTTAATTCGGGCGTACATCGTATAAGATACCGCAAACTGCCGGCTCTCGTAGTCTGCTCAATTTCATTTAATTTCATCAGACATTTGCTCAATCTGGCTTTTTGTTATCTTTGCAGAAAAATCGCTGCTCAAGTTTTTTGCCGTCTTGAGAGAAAATAAAGAAGGGAGTGGAAAAGGGCAGCCGAAGAAAAATAAACTTATCATTAATTCATCGTAATGTTCTTTTGATAGATTGGATGCTGTACAGAGCGAACAGATGTTTTCTTTGGGTAAAGGCTTGGGTTCAGTTTTGATATTTTCCTTAAATTAAACTTATATTATCAAATTTAAAAAGTTAATTAAGATTACTGAGAAATTGATGGCATTTTAAAAAGATTAAATTATATAGTTGATGAAATTATTATTCATACCAATTGTTAAAACTCAAAATGTCATTAGCGACAGTTAACTGACTTGGCAATAGGACATTTGAAGTTTTTTAAATTTTTATTTTTAGATACTTACATTTTTTTAATTTAAAAATTGGTACAGTAAAAACTAAAACGTATTTGTTGTAATCACTATTTACACATAAAAACATAGCTTTTTATCACAAAGTTGCTGTCGCTTAAGCAATTTAATGACTAAATAATATTTGGGAATAACGAACCCATAAATTGAAGAAATAGTCCATACTTAAAGTGGAGTGGAAATTCAGAAGGAAAGAAATAAGAACACAAAGTCTTCCTCTACTGTTATATTAAAGAAATATTTATGAATTAAAAAATTCTTTACATGTTTCGAACGGAGAAGCATTAATCTTTAGGAGAATAAAAGAAAAAGAAGAAATTAGTAGATATCACCTAAACGGAGTATCAAAATTTCAAAGTTCAAAGAAGTTCAATGAGTAGAACGGTAAGAAAATCATAGTGTGCATTATGAAAAAGGAAAATATATGAGTTAATGGCTTAGGGCACTATAAGAGTTTAAATGTAGAATAAAGGGTTTACCATCTGTGTGTGAGAACAACTATTGGTAGATTATATAAAATTGAATTGAATGGAAATTTGAGAAATCATTTAGGAAAAATATGGGCTAGTCATTCTGAGAACTGTGAAGTTTGGGGAAGAAAACGCTGATAAAATGTATAGAAAAATTTATTTTATAGAGGTAGTTCTAGTTTTTGGACTAGATGCAGACCTAAAAAAGAGACATCTTTTAAGTTAAGTACATCGAGTGAACAATTATTGAAAAAACTTACCTCATATTGAAGAGAGATGATTAGGAATATGTATAATTGAAAAAGTAGATAGTAGAAAAAAGGATTTGCCTGCCCTAAAAATGTTTCTTTGGAAGCATATGCCAGGTTTCTAAAATAGTAACTTAGAAATATTTCTAAAAAATTCAACAACTGTTCGGGTGTGTCATCTTTTAAAAAAAAAATGTAAATCAGGTTAACATTATGGTGGGTCTTAATTTAGATGTCATATTTGCATTTGATACCTTTGATATTGGAACACCACTAAATTATCCAATGTGTTCTTTATTTAATCTAAACACTTTTTATACTATGACTTGACCCAGTGACGGTTTCATCCCCGACATTAAGTAACACTTACTTATTTCAGATAAACCGGTCGTAAAAGGAAAAGCGGTGAAAATTTATATGCCGGGATTCCGGAAAACTGGTGTTGTTTACTGGTTTTATTTTCCCGATTATTCGCCTCAGGAAAACTAGAAAGGTTTTTAACAGAGCTGAAAAGCGGGCATTAACGCATTATAATAGCGGAAAACAAAATTGAAAAACGTGATTCGGTGGTTAATTTAAGCGAATTAGAGATATATCTCGGGAAATTAATCCCAAAATGCAGTATTTCATGAAGGAAATTAAATCCGAAATAAAATAACCATACTCGTAGTTTAAATAGAATAATAAATATTAGTTTTCCAAGCCGCATTTTCCGATTTGTGACTAGTAACGTCGGATAATTTTTGGAGGGCTGGGTATGCGTTGGTAGTGTATAATTATGCCATTGATAACGCCGCAGGTACCATTCTGCACGTCTCCTATCTTTCGTCAGATTCTGTAACCTCACTGATGAGCCATAAGATGGTGAAACGCATCTGAAGATGAATCTGACCAAATGAAAGAAAACTCTTCTTCGAGGCTTATTGTTTTCACTTCCATAAACCGATGCGAGTTTAGTGCTACATATTGGAACTCGTGTCTTTACAGGTGACTTCTCTCAGCATTTACTCGTTTTTAATAAGTTTGTTGGAGGTGCTGGGTACACTTTGGTAGCGTGCAAATCACAAAAATATTTTCTTCATTATTTTTTAGTTTAAAGTTCTATCGTTCAAAAAAAAACACTACTTTATACGGTTACCTTTCTGAAACTGTAAATACGCTTAACATTTGATGGCATTAAATTTAATAGCCAAAGGAACACGCAATTTTTTTTATTATACTAATCGATGTGAAATCAACGATCCCCTTCATTTCTCGCTATCTTCTAAAGTAAATTCTGGCAAAAATTCACTAATAAGTGAGTTCATTAGCAAACCAGTCACAGTGTTACCTTTGAGAACAGACGAGAATTGTCAGGTCTTTTGTAACTGGAAAGTTTTTAAATTTCCATATTAAAGAGGGCTAAAATTTGCGAAATTTATACATTTCTTTGTGGAAACATTAATATTAAGTAGAGAGATTTAGCATTCGGAATTTATTCTATGCATGATAAACCAATTTTTTATATCTGAGTTGTATAAGGTGATAGGGACTATTATAATAAATACTCGGTGTCCTAATATTGCTGCAAAGTATGATGTC
The DNA here is from genome assembly GCA_935413205.1 of Polydrusus cervinus. Taxonomy (NCBI): domain Eukaryota; kingdom Metazoa; phylum Arthropoda; class Insecta; order Coleoptera; family Curculionidae; genus Polydrusus; species Polydrusus cervinus. The sequence continues at coordinate 56,278,790 of OW284514.1, forward strand.
CTAGATTTTGAGTTGTTTATAAAATGTTGTAGATCACACAATAAGATGAACTGAAGTAAATTAATAATATATAAAAGGTATTCATACTATAAAGTTTTGCAAATATTTCGATGTTGTTTATAAATTAACTTGCAAAAGTAAAGGTATGTAGTTATTATTTATTTAAATCTTTTGTAATCCTTGCCTTATTATTATCGTTCAATTTATTATTATAATAATAATAATAATAATAATAATAATAATAATAATAATAATAATAATAATAACTTAGCCTTACGGCTTCGCACTCCCTCGCAGGGGAATATTCAGTTATCCCAGATATTTAGATATCAAAAGGATTAAGCTCTGTGGGGGCCCATTCCCTGTTATCGGGCTCACGGCGACGATCGTCCTTGTTGGATCCCACACATTTTCTGACGGTTTGGGCTGTGGAGAGTAGTACTGCCTTCTGTAGAACCTTGTAAAGATGGTCGTTAAGTCCCAGTTCTTTGATGTTTTTTAGGAGGCTTTTTGGGACCACCCCAGTTGATGACATCATAATTGGCACTGTTCTGACGGTATTCATCTGCCATTGTCTCTGTAGGCGTCCTTCAAATTCTCGATATTTTGCGATTTTTTCAGCGTTTTTCAGAATCAAGTTGTTAGTGTTTGGGATGGCTATTTCTATAAGTGTAGTATTTCTGGCTCTTCTATCTACTAAAACAATATCAGGTCTATTATGATTAACAGTTTGGTCAGTTAAGATGGTGCGGTCCCAGTATAGTCTGAAGTTATTGTTTTCCAGAATTGATTGGTGTAGGGTAAAAATAAGACTTTACCTTATTTTACCTAATTGTACAATTTAATGGCATGTATAATATTATTGTTACCAAACCTTGATATCAATAGTCGAGGGTATAACCCTCTATTAAAGGTAACAATATATTATTGTATATTAAATATAACAATAACATTTATATAATCATAGGTTAAGCTTAGAGGTAAGGTTACGAGTATAAGGTTAAGTTTAGTATATAAGTAACTATGACTGATTTGTAAACTAGAATAGAAAAAATAGAAATATATACATTTTATACACGTCTTGATAACTCTCCCTTATCGAACCAAGTAGTTACCTTACATGGCGATCCTGCCAGTCCAGTCACCATACTAGTGACCTTACATGGCGACCCTACCAGTGGACTAAGGTCCTATGGCATTCCTGCCAGTGGACTAAGGTCCTATGGCATTCCTGCCAGTGGACTAAGGTCCCATGGCATTTCTACAAGTGAACTAAGGTCCCAATAAGAAGAAAAAAAATTCAGAGTGTATTGTGTATAAGTGAATCATGGAGAGAAAAAGCCATCTTCACCCAGTCCAGAAACAGTGGTCCAGCCTACCCAGTCAGCCGATGGTGAAAAATGCTATACCACGGCGCCAGGCGAAGATGTAGTTAGCAGCCACCAGCAGTCCTGCCCAGCAGCACGTACGTGTGAGGCCTTAATAAAAGGTGAGGCAAAAGCCGCTCGTACGCAACGGGGGACTAGCTCATGGGTCTTCAGGAGTCCCGCTATTTGTGGAGACAACCACAGCACTACACAATCACTAGGACGGACGTACCAATGAGGCACAGCTCGGTGGAAATTAGTAAGAAATTTAGATAAGTTTATTTAATTGTTAAAAAATTGTATTTAGTAGGGACATATTTCAACTATATTTTATTTTTCGAGAATTTAAATTTTGAAAGGTGTTAAGCAACCATGAGTAGGAAATTTGATTTTAATTCGTGTCAAATTTTAAATAACAAAGAAATTTACCCGCAGGGAACTCGCGAAATATTGATAATAATAATAGATTTTGGCAATATAGGCGTTCGTCAAATCGTGGTAAAAATTTATTTAAGAGGGTATAATAAAAAAAATAATAGTACATATCTCATGTAAAGCAAGAATACTTGCGAGGGTAACATCATACAATCAACATTAGCCGATAAATTTTTAGGGCATAAAGGAAACTTAAAATCTGTAATTTTAAATTTAAATGGTCAAATTTTATTCAAGTCAACTATAGATGCACCTTTTTAAAATTATTAATTGACACAGCAGCTTCTTTAAGTGTTATATTTAAAAATTTTATTACTAAACATGAATATATAAACCCCGGAAAGGAAATAAAAATAATTAGTTCAACATTTTTACGAACTTGACATTGAAATTTATTTTATGACAATTTAAAACATACATTCATGTAATTGAAAGTTTTGAAAATAAAATAAAATAAAATAAATGGAGTATTAAGCTCAGATTTTTTTTGCCAAGATACATTTTGAGAATTTTAAGTTTTCGTTTTCTACTAAATATAAAACTGTTTCATTTTTTTACTGAGAATAAAATTGTCTCAGTCCAATGTTGTCAAAACAAAAATCATATTTTAAAATTCTAGCCCGCTGTGAAATAATTAAATATTGCTATGTTGACAAATATGAAAATTGTATTATGTTACCAGGAGATATAGCAAATAGTATTTATATAACAAGTATTTTAGCTCGTCCGCAACGTAATATGGAATTAATAAAAATTTTTGAATACGCGCGACGCGGAAGTAACATTAACAAACTTTTACTTACGAACGGATTGATCCCCCGGGCGTAGTAGAGTTAGTAAAACGGCCTAATAATTCTTGTGAACTCTGTCCTGTTTTGATATCTGAATTTAGTAAAATGTCTAAAAGTAAAAATATGCCTGCAGCATAAAAAATTTCGTCTATAAAAAAAAATATATGTATATTGTCCATATGAATCAGGAGTCTTGATCGGCGTTTGGCCCTAAGTGCACCGTCGAAAGCCCTGTAATTCAGGAACAATAATTATACGGAACATAAAGTCTCGGGATTCTTGATCGGCGTTTCGCATTTAACTGCTTCGTTGAAAGAACCGAATGCCGTATGTGATGTATATTGAATATAATATTCGCGAAGACGAAAAAAGCGCTCAAATGTTGAAAAAAACATTTAAAAAATAAAAAATTTATAATAGATACCGGTATAGAAATAAATATCTATTATTAAAAATGAAAAAGGATATTCGATCGTAAGACAAATAGTTCTTAATGATTTACAGTTACTAGCGACATGAGGATACGCAAGGATTAATAGGACTTACAATTAAATAGGACGTATAATAATATAATAATATAATAATATTGTATTCATAAATTCAAGGAATTAGCAAAAAGGTAGCGATTGTTAAAAATGTAAATATTGTAAAAATGTTAGTTCATAAAAATAGAGTTAAGAAATATTTTAAATAATCTTACCTAATTAAGTAAACATACAAAAAAAAATCAAATATTTAGTGATATTAGATTTTTTTCCCTCCCGCAGGAGATGTAGGGTAAAAATAAGACTTTACCTTATTTTACCTAATTGTACAATTTAATGGTATGTATAATATTATTGTTACCAAACCTTGATATCAATAGTCGAAGGTATAACCCTCTATTAAAGGTAACAATATATTATTGTATATTAAATATAACAATAACATTTATATAATCATAGGTTAAGCTTAGAGGTAAGGTTACGAGTTAAGGTTAAGTTTAGTATATAAGTAACTATGACTGATTTGTAAACTAGAATAGAAAGAATAGAAATATATACATTTTATACATGTCTTGATAACTCTGCCTTATCGAACCAAGTAGTTACCTTACATGGCGATCCTGCCAGTCCAGTCACCATACTAGTGACCTTACACCGGATTGTATTGGTAGTATGGCATTTTTTCCTCCTGTAGAAGTTGTAATTTAATTGTCAGTTCTTGATGAATAATTTTTGCTACAGCATCGTGCCTCTCTTTGTATTCGGTAGACGCAAATACCTGACATCCTCCTGTAATATGCTGGATGGTCTCTGATGTTTGACATCCATACCTGCATCTGTCGTTCTCAACAGTCGGGCCTTCCTCTACCGGCAACAAATGGGTCTTTTAAGGAAAAATAGGATATTTTTGTTAACATTTTGCCTACCAACAAAATTCTGCTAATCAAGATCTCGGCAGTGGTTGATTTCTAAAACAGAATTTTCGATTTGATGGGAAGAATTATGCTTGCCGCTAAATATAAAACAGGTTTTTACAAAATTGTTTGTGTGGAGAAAATCATTTTTGAGATATCGTCTAACAGGATTTTGTTGTTTGGCAAAATGTCGCTCTTATTTAAAAATTCTACTAATTTCTTTTTACCTCTTGCCGTCAGTCAATGAGCCGTTTCAAATGGCTGTTAACGAGAGCAAATCCGGACAAGCTGCAATTATGTTGAATCTGTTTTTTTGGGACTCAGAAAATGCATATTGCTTTTATACCCTTTGACAAGCCCGGATTTAACCTCCATGTTTCAGTGTATTATCAAAACGTGAGAGGTCTAAGAACAAAAACCGTTGAATTTAGACTTAATTTGCTATCTAGTGACTACGACATTGTCTTTTTGACAGAAACATGGTTGAATAGTGGTATATTCAATGCCGAATTATTTGGTATCAGTTACCAAGTATTTCGCCGGGATCGTGAAAGCTCTGGGAGCACAAAATGTAATGGCGGTGGTTCCCTTATAGGCATCAAGGATGGTTTGCGGGCTGTGAGACGACAGGAGTGGGAAAGTGACGCTGAGGACTTATGGGTTACCCTTTACACCAAGGATGGCAGTAAAGTTCATTTGTGTTGTGTATACATCCCTCCAGGTAATGACGCAGCACTGATATGTTTTGTTGATAAACCATATTCGCTTTTCGATAAAATTTCCACTGATAAAATCTTAATTTGTGGTGACTTTAACTTTTCATATATAGGTTGGTTATTTAAAAATAAGTGTAATTATTATCTTTCTGAAAATGTGGACTCTAAATTTAACACTTTCTATGACATGTTAAATCTCTATGGGCTTTTTCAATTTAATGGGCTTAAAATTGATAATAATAGAATACTTGATTTAATTTTGTCTAATGATTCAATAGTTAAAGATCTCATAAGCTCATATTAACCCCTTGTGACAGAAGATCCTCATCATAAGTCAATTGAATTTAATCTTACTTGTTCATCGCTACCACAGCTAGGCTTTAATAATAATGAACCCATTACCTATAATTTTAAAAACGGTGATTATGAGGGCATCAATAATTATTTCAATAGTATAGATTGAAAGCAAACGCTTGAAGCCCCCGATATCAATGAATCTGTTCAACACTTCTATATTGTAATTAATAATGCATTAAATACTTACATTCCAAAAAAAATTATTAACAAAAAAATCCAATATACTTTAAACATAATACCATACGAATATTAGTAAATAAAAACAAGGCCCATAAAAAGTGGAAAAGGTCCAAGTCTAACATAGATTACAATTTTTTTTGTCAACTTAGACGACAGAGCAAAACGATGATTCGTAATAATTATATAGCGTATATTAAATCAATATAAGATGATATTCCAAATAATTCTAAGCGTTTTTAGCAACTTATGTCTATCAAAAGTTAACATTTAGGTATTCCCAATGTAATGAATTTTAGAGGTAAATAAACTCAGGGATCTGAAGTAAGCTCTTTGTTCTCGGAATTCTTTCAGGATGTTTATCAACCTTACGAGCAAAAATTTTACTCTGCACCGAATATCAACAATACTTGCGGTCTTTCAAAAATTCGTGTTCAACCTTATGATGTTCTGAGAGCACTGACTTGCTTAGATGAAAATAAGGGCGGTGGACCTGATAAAATTCCTTCATATTTTGTAAAAAGATGTGCTTCTTCTATTCACGTCCCACTTACAATTATTTTTAATATGTCATTCGATCAGTGCGTATTTCCAGAAAAATGGAAACTGGCTAGTGTTATTCCAATTTTCAAAAGTGGAGTGAGAGATAGTGTTACTAATTACAGACCCATAAGCAAACTTAACATCTTTGGAAAAGTTTTAGAATCTATTGTGCATAACACAGTACTTAACTTTATAAAGCCTCACATTATTGAGGAACAGCATGGATTTTTTCCCAAACGATCAATTGAATCTAACCTAGCATCTTACTCTGAGTATATCCTCTCTTCCATGGACTGTCAAATTTAGGTGGATTCCATATATACCGATTTCAGTAAGGCATTTAATAAAATTGATCACAATATTTTGGTAGCTAAGCTGAGTCAAATTGGTGTATGTGGGGACCTCCTTAAGTGGATAACCTCTTATATATTTAATAGATCACAATTTGTTGCAGTGAACGGTCACCGGTCTCCTATCTACAACGTGACTTCTGGTGTGCCCCAAGGCTCCCATTTGGGGCCTTTATTTTTCATTATATACTTAAACGATGTGAAAAATGCTTTAAATTTTGTAAAATTTTACTTTACGCGGACGATATGAACATTTTTCTCAGCATAGGGAGTATCGGGGACTGCTTGCTGCTTCAGAGTGAACTAGATTCTTTTTTTCAATATAGTGTTTTAAACAAACTCTTTCTAAACTTAGATAAATGTATATTTATTTCATTCTTAAGAAATGTGAATATTTTTTCTTATGGTTACAATTTTAATGGGATATTACTTAAAGAAGTAGGTAAAATAAAGGATCTTGGTGTTATTTATGATAAAAAAAATGATCTTCAATGGGCATATTGATTATGTTGCTAACAAATGTAATCGCATGCTAGGCTTTATAATTAGATCATGCAAGTTTGTGTCTTCTTTGCAGTCTTTAAAGGTTCTGTATTTTGCATATGTTTATAGTAGACTTAGTTTTGCCTCTGTCGTCTGGACGCCTCAGTATGCGGTATATAAAAACACATTGGAAATTATTCAGAATAAATTTCTTAGATTTTTAAACTTTAAAAGCACCGGTGTCTTTGATCTTCATGCTAATTTACCAGAACTTCGATGGACTTTCCAGTTATTACTTCTTGAGCGCCAGCGTATTCAAGCTGATGTTCGTTTTCTATTTAAAATCGTCAATAATCATATAGATGCTCCAAATTTGCTATCCGGTATAGGTTTTAATATCCCCTCACGTAACTTTCGTAATACTCACCTATTTGGAAACTATTTTTATAGAACTAATTTAGGTAAACACGCGCCTATAAGTCGCATAACCTCACTTTATAACGCATCATACCATGATATTGATTTGTTTAATGTATCTCTACTAACTTTTAGGAGAAAGCTTAGAAATCACGCGGTTTTTCATAATTATTATTAAAATATAATAATATTAGTATATATATATATATATATATATATATATATAAACAAAAAAAAAAAACAAAACAAAAGACAAAGTCTTGGGGTATCGGTCCTGATAAGGGCTGGATTAAATGAAAATGCTTTTTTTTAAGCTACGCCAAGCTTTCGATAATGTTTATTATCTTCTTCAGGGCTACAATATAAACAAAGAGATAGTCAGTCATAAAAAACTCCACAATTTGGCATTACTTTAAGCTTATTTTAACTAAAAAAGGGAAAAATTATACGATTCTATTGATATAAAACTAATTTCTTTAACTTACTGCTTATACATTATGAAGGATGACCACTTTGAGCATAGAAAAGGCCATTGTATGGAAAATAAGTTGTTAAGTTTACATTTTAATTTTTAAATTTTTAAAAGTTGGGCCAACGGCTTGCGAACTTGATTCATACTGTCAATCGAAATAAAATTGTTTAGAGTTTTTTATGTTCATACAAAATTCCTTAACCTAAGAGTATGGTCTTTATAGGTTTAAAAATTTAAAAATTAAAATGTAAACTTAACAACTTATTTTCCATACAATGGCCTTTTCTATGCTCAAAGTGGTCATCCTTCATAATGTATAAGCAGTAAGTTAAAGAAATTAGTTTTATATCAATAGAATCGTATAATTTTTCCCTTTTTTAGTTAAAATAAGCTTAAAGTAATGCCAAATTGTGGAGTTTTTTATGACTGACTATCTCTTTGTTTATATTGTAGCCCTGAAGAAGATAATAAACATTATCGAAAGCTTGGCGTAGCTTAAAAAAAGCATTTTCATTTAATCCAGCCCTCATCAGGACCGATACCCCAAGACTTTGTCTTTTGTTGATTAACTAGTCGGTCAAGACTACCCTTCTCACTTATTTATATATATATATATATATATATATATAGAAAGAGGTGAATTTTTGGCTATCGGACAGTGTGTACTGCTTTTTGCATTAAGATACGCAGGGCTCCAAACAAAATGGACTCCCTGGGGCCTGATTAGACAATGACGGCCGTTTCGTCCTTGTTTGGACTCATCGGACTGCCATAAATCAGTTGCAACTCCCTTGACTGCGAGGCCGCCATTTCAATATCTGATGCAAAGCAAGGCAGGCATTGAATAAGCGGTACCGCCATCTCCAGGAATCAATCTTAATGCAGAGAACAGTTCACATGAAGTGTGACGTCAAAAGATAAAAGGTAACTGTAATAAAACCACGGTGCAACACACTTCTAGTATAGGGATCGACATTTTGCAATTCCCATCTTTAGCCTACATTTCGCAGGTTTCAAAAAAATAGATCGCATCGAACCCACTAGGGTGTGCGCTATTCCGTTTTTAAAGCCATTTTAAAGAAATTAAACAAAAGAAAATATATTGTCCGTACTATTATAAAGAAAGAGGTGAATTTTTGGCTATCGGACAGTGTGTACTGCTTTTTGCATTAAGATACGCAGGGCTCCAAACAAAATGGACTCCCTGGGGCCTGATTAGACAATGACGGCCGTTTCGTCCTTGTTTGGACTCATCGGACTGCCATAAATCAGTTGCAACTCCCTTGACTGCGAGGCCGCCATTTCAATATCTGATGCAAAGCAAGGCAGGCATTGAATAAGCGGTACCGCCATCTCCAGGAATCAATCTTAATGCACACTTCATGTGAACTGTTCTCTGCATTAAGATTGATTCCTGGAGATGGCGGTACCGCTTATTCAATGCCTGCCTTGCTTTGCATCAGATATTGAAATGGCGGCCTCGCAGTCAAGGGAGTTGCAACTGATTTATGGCAGTCCGATGAGTCCAAACAAGGACGAAACGGCCGTCATTGTCTAATCAGGCCCCAGGGAGTCCATTTTGTTTGGAGCCCTGCGTATCTTAATGCAAAAAAGCAGTACACACTGTCCGATAGCCAAAAATTCACCTCTTTCTTTATAATAGTACGGACAATATATTTTCTTTTGTTTAATTTTTTTATATATATATATATATATATATATATAACTTTAGTATTAAGAAATTAAAATCTGTACACCAATTGTAATTCGTGGGTGCCGAATTTGGGCCAGAGGCCTGTTGGCATCCTATTTGTGCAAATAAATAAATAAATAAATAAATGTTTAAAAACAAACCAAAAATTTGATTTTTGTCTAATATTAGTGAACATTTCTATAAAAGTATTAACTTTTGACCAAAATACATAGTTTTTAATATTAAAATATTTTTTTTTTCTTATACGTTAAAAAAAAAGAGAACTATGACGTCCTAGTTTTTTTTGAAAACTTTTAAAAAAATTAAAAAAATATTATTCTGGCTCATTGTTCCTAATTTTTTTTACTAAATATCATTTTCATCTGACAAAGTAAAGGAATATATTAAATAGAGTAAACATGAAAAACTCTCTTCCAAAAAATAGGGGAATGAGCCGCTTATACTGATTTGCATACATTTGATCAAAGGTTCGAGTTTGCTTGTTAAATCTTACATTAATATTTTCCGTCTTTATCTTTGCATCGTGTCCTTATTTGATTTGCATCGATAAAATCAGGGCCGTGTGCAAGGAGGGGCTATCCACGCTACTTAAAAAAATTAAACATCACATTACATTTATCTATATCAATGCCCCTTAAGATGTTAATGAAATTATTTCTATAGTTAACTGGTTAACCTACACATTACGCCTCATTTCTTTAACTGTTAAGAAAGTAGATACCATTATTTTTAAATTGATATTGAAGCTGAGAAAACATCTAGCATTGATCAGAGTCCAAGAAATCTCAATCTGCACTTGATGTCTGGAAGTGGTATTTACGCAGCCCTGGAGAGACATCAGGTACTGGATTGGTGGTCTTCCAAGCCTTTATCAGAAAATCAAAACGTTTCGGCATGGCTCAAGGTTGAGGTTAGAATGATTTGAGGAAGACTCTGGTGTACGCAAAAGTGATCACTGTTGATCTAGCCTAGTTAGTCTAGTCCATATTTAATAATTAACAGTTACCTACCTACTATGTTTGTATTTTGTGTTTCTTTTAATAATTTGTTCAATATCGGCGATAAATTCGCAACATCAGCTTATCACGTGGCATCCTTTAGAAGCCAATGTCAAAGCGGTTTGATATCCCATACCTAAAAAATAAGATTCAAGGGTAATTTTACCATATATCTACTATAGGTACAAATCAAGACCTTGAACATTTTTTAAATAATATCACTAAGATTTTCTATTAACATAATTAACAATTAATTATCTTAATATTAAATATTGAATAATAAATAAGTACTCCGGCAAAAACATTTTTCAATTTAAAAATTATTTACAGACGCTAACATAACTACTTTAAACAATTATTTTTGATATTTTCTAGTTTAGTGTCGGGCGGGACTGGTCTGTAGCTTTCGCCTTTGACAAACATCAGAAGTTACGATGGCCAAATCAGAACATTGCCAATCTTTACGGAACATTTGCTAATCCCGTATTATAATTTATAGAATGTCAACATTGTTACTAATGTACAGGGTGGCCAACTAAGAATGCGAGGTACTATATCTGGAAAACTATTAATCGTAGAGGCTTGCGGCAAAAAAAATTATTATTACTAAAATGGCCAAGAGAGAAACCTGGAAAATATTTTCAAGTTTATGAAATGGCCGCTAGGGGGCGTAACTGCAATCTTGAATTTAAAAAGTCATATTTCTGTAAATTCTGCTATATTGACCTAATTAAAAAATTCTGATCTTTGTTGAGGATAAGGTGAACCTTTTTTGTTTAACACTTTCTGCAGTATCTCTAAAAATAAAGTGGTGGGGGGTATTCAAACATTTCCGTAAATAACATCCTGTATCTTCGAAACGGCTAAGCCGATTTGAATAAACTTGGGCTCGTTAAAAGGAGCTATTCTTGGGCGATAAACATCAATATATTTAAAATTTTGTAAGTTTTACATATCGCCGCTAGAGGGCTTTTTTCGACATTCCTACAGAAATGGTTAATTTTCTCAACAAAATAAAATGCATAGGTATGATTTTTTTCTTATAAAAAAGTAGTTAAATGATGCCTAAACTAGCTCGCGAAAACCCCATCTCTATATCTTATTCCTAACCCGAAATATCGGCAATAGAAAATTTTATACGAAAATCCCGTAAGTTTTTATTTTATTGTGACTATATTTTTCTGATATTCTTTCTATTATGTAAGTTGTGTCCTTAAAAAGACCGATTTGTAAAAGGAAGATTTTTAATGCCCCACAAATGGTCGAAAAGCTGACCATCACGTTCTATGCATTGGTGAAGCCTCTCATGGGTAGACAAAAACTGCAGTTTCAATTTCGGCTCTCGGTATGTTACGTATTGTATTACGAATCCGGTTTTTCAAATCTTCTCTGGTCGTAGGTCGAGTCTGAAACACGATGTCCTTTAACCGCCCCATAAATAAAAATCCAGGTAAGTTAGGTCTGATGATCGCGGAGGCCATGGAAACAGACTTCCTCTTCCAATCCACCGCTGTTGAAATACTGCATTAATATGCTCTCGCACATTAACAGCAAAATGTGCTGGGCAACAATCCAACTGCAAAAATAAGTTTTGTCTTGTTTCCAAAGGCAGATCTTCCAACAACAACCGTAATTGATTGGCCAAAAAGTCAAGAAAGACATTGCCATTTAGAATTGCTCAAAAAAATATGGCCCAATAATTCTGCATTCCAGTATGCCACATCAGATATTTAAACTCCAACGTCCTTGGTGCTGAACTTCACGCAACCAACTCCGATTTGGATATCGAGCGGCGTAAACTCTTTTAGCTACTGCGGCATTCTGGAGACATTCTAAATAAACCGCAAGCATATCAACAGCTTCATCATTCGTAAAATGCATTTTGTAAACACAAAAATTACTCAAAGTATCACAAAACTTTGACAACTATTTGGATTATTTATGTTTTGATTAGGTTTTGTTTCCATGGCATGCTTCTGTTAATTATCTTTCTTGTGCATAGAACGTAATATTTATGTTTTGATTAGGTTTTGTTTCCATGGCCTGCTTCTGTTAATTATCTTTTTAGGGCCACAACTTACATAATAGAGAGAATTTCAGAAAAATATAGTTACAATAAAATAAAAATTTAAGGGATGTTCGTATAAAATTTTCTATTGCCGATATTTTGGGTTAGGAATAAGATATCGAAATGCGGTTTTCGCGAGCTAGTTTAGGCATCATTTAGCTACTTTTTCATAAGAAAAAAATCATACCGATACATTTTATTTTGTTGAGCAAATTAACCATTTCTGTAGGAATGTCGAAAAAGCCCTCTAGCGGCGATATGTAAAACTTACAAAACTTTAAATATATTGATTTTTATAGCCCAATAATAGCTCCTTGTAACGAGTCCAAGTTTGTTTAAATCCGCTTAGCCGTTTCGAAGATACAGGATGTTCAGTATTCACCTGAAGACGACTGGAGATACTTACCAGTTGAAACTTAGTGATTCTAAACGAATAAAGACATTGCAAGTCCAAAACTCTACTGCCGTTCAAGAAACGTCATTGTCTCCAACCTTTAAACAGACAATACAGGATGTTATTTACGGAAACGTTTGAATACCCCCCACCACTTTATTTTTAGAGATACTGCAAAAAGTATTAAACAAAAAAGGTTCACATTATCCTCAACTTTAAAGATCAGAATTTTTTAATTAGGTTAATATAGCGGAATTTACAGAAATATGACTGATTGATATGATGATTCAAGATTGCAGTTACGCCCCCTAGCGGCCATTTCAGAAACTTGAAAATATTTTCCAGGTTTTTCTCTTGGCCGTTTTAGTAGTAACTTTGAGAGTTTTTTTGATTTTAACCTGCCATTTACTCTGGAATTATTTCAGTGTTAAAATTACAACTAATAGTAGCACTTTTATAAATAATACCTGATTTAAGGATAACTTTAGGTATTTCAAAATTGCCTTCATTTTGAAGCCACATTAAGTAAAATTTATCAAGTTAACCTAAAATTTCGTTCGCGATTTTGACTTCTTAGTTGATTTTGATGGTTCTTGTGTGTTTGTGTAATGCACATTTTTTGAATTTAAAGGTTATCACTTGAAATATCCTCAAAAAATATCATTAAAATAATTTATTATACCGTCCATTTAAAATCAAACGTCAAACCCAAAACAAACCGATAAACAAGGTTTCGAATAAGAGATGCATCAAGACGAAAAAAGTGTTGTATCTAGCAGTACATCTAAAATTTAAAAACTCTTGAAATATTTGCAAAATACACATGTAAAAATTTATGTTTCTGATATTAAATGTGCAAGTTTAAAGATTTATATATTGGAGGAATTTTATCCACTAAGGCGAAGTTGAAAGGGTTTCACTTGTACTATTTACTTGAACACAAATATTTACCCATATGGGCTAAGATTGCATACGTGGTATTAAGCCAAGCTTTTGAGAAAGAAGGACGAGATCCGTCTGATGCGCCATACTCCAGCTGTAGCATCTATCTATTACACAAGTCGTTATTTGTTGATGGAAAGCGCATCAAATATCGTTATTTCGAGAGCGCTCGTTTCCAAGAAACTTTTTTTGATAATGTGTTATTTTATGGATACTGGGACATGTCTCGTATTCTAAAACCGTTGGGCACATGGCTACAAACACAATTATTACAGTCTAATATTCTCCCAACCCAATTTCAAACTATACAGGGTGTTCATTTGAAAACTTCCCACTACGGATTTATCAAAAACCCCTGATTCAAAGGAAAAACGCCGAGACACGTCAAAAGATGTGCAAAAGGGGACAATTTTTTAACCAAAAACTACTTCACCCCCTTTTACCCTCTGCCCCCCCCCCAGGGTCATCCCCTTAAAAAATTTTAATGACAAGGGGTATCAAGTAATAGCTTGTTTGAAAGGTCTTTCAAAGTGCTTTATTTTGACGTTTGATTTTTTTAAATCGGTCAATTCGTTTTCTAGAAAATTAGAAAAATCTTTATTTATCTTAATTTGTTCAGATAGAAAAAAAAGCACACGAAAATATCACTTTTTATTTCAATAAGTGTTCAAAATGTTGCCCGTTATTGACCAAACAACGATATAGGCGATGTTCAAATTCCTGACGGACATTTTCAAAAACATGTTGTGGGAGATCATGGCAGCTTTCGATAATGCGTTGACGAAGTTTATTCAAAGTTTCAGGTTGGGGAGTGAACACAATAGATTTCAAATGACCCCATAGAAAAAAGTCTAATAGCGTCAAGTCAGGAGATCTACTAGGCCATTCTATAGACCCTCTTTGCCCTATCCATTTATCTGGAAACTCGTCGTCTAGCCATTGCCGAACCGGAAGAACATAGTGAGGAGGAGGTCCGTCTTGCTGGAGATATATTTCGGCCTCACCAAGTATAGGACTTTCATCGTCTTCGATTTGGTTTTCAATGGTTTCAGTGATAAGCGGATCGATGGTATTTTCCAACATATCTAAATAAATGCCTTCATTTAAATTCCCATTAATAAACAATGGCCCACTTTGTTTCCTAAAATTCCTGCCCATACATTAAGTTTTTGGGGGTACTGAGTATGCGCTTCTACAAACGCATGAGGATTTTCATTGCTCCAATACCTGCAGTTATGCTTATTAATAAATCCATTTAGATATAATGCGCATTCATCACTGAAGCAGATATTCTTTACATGAATGGTATTACCATTAATCGCTGCAGTCATTTGTTCACAAAACTCAACTCGCCTATCGAAATCATCTTCGGTTAACTCTTACAATATTTTCATTTTGAATGGATGAAATTTATGTAATTTAGTAACTGTGTGTACAGAGTCTATTGAAATACCAGTCGCATCAACAATTTTGCGTAATGAAGTATTAGGTCTATGTTTGTCTTCGTTTTGGTATTAGGATTTATGCCAAAATGACTCAAAACTTCAACTTGAGCGGCTTCATCCAAAACTCTACGATGATTACGTTTTTTATTTGCAACAGATCCAGTTTGAGTAAATTTAGTAACAAGGTCCAAAATATACCTATGCGAAGTTATCTTTTCCGGCTGCCTGGCGTTAAATGTGACGGTAGTTTGCCGAGCACATTGATTTTGGGCACCATAAATTAGAATCATTTCCACTCTTTCGGCTAGTGTGTAAACCATTTTGGAAGTAAAATGTGAATCAATAAATTAATTTTCACTATTCCGAGATTGTCACAAAGGTAACTGACAGAAAATTAAATTCTTTCTTTTCCTTAGCAATTATAAAAAACGGGTATAAGAATAAATACAGTTCGCCCATGTTATCTGTAATGATAAAAAAAGGCGGAAAAAAATTCTGGTTGTTATTTGGTTGCTGCCCCATATAATCTTCCGAATTGCTGTTTATGTTGGTTTTTGAACACTTATTGAAATAAAAAGTAATATTTTCGTGTGTTTTTTTCCATCTGAACAAATTAAGATAAATAAAGATGTTTCTAATTTTCTCAAAAACGAAACGACCGATTTTAAAAAATCAAACGTCAAAATAAAGCACTTTGAAAAAGGGGGTGAAGTAGTATTTGGTTAAAAAATTGTCCCCTTTGGCACATCTTTTGACGTGTCTCGGCGTTTTTTCTTTTAACCAGTGGTTTTCGATAAATCCGTGGTGGGAAGTTTTCAAATGAACACCCTGTAGAAATTGCAATGCAGAAAATTATAGAAATAGAGGACTTCATCCCGCGTTTACATGGATGCATCAAACTATTTGAAAGTATCGATGGGAAATGGTGTATTGTGCTTAATGTTGAAAATAAATATTTCTCATCTAATTTCGGTAACCCAGAGTTGCTAAATCAAACATTTGAATAAAAACAACGTATTTTGTGGAATCTTATCGATTGAGAACATTATGCCGTTTTGCCAAGTCTGCAGCAGCGAAGTCGTATCGCTTAGCAGCCTTAATCGTACGACAAAACACAAACAGAATTGTTCTGTGGACTTTGACTCTGATGTAAAACTTGTTCAAACAGCTTTTAAGAACCGGCTTGTTACTTATCATGTATCTAGTGACACACACTCACAGCAGTCAGCCTAGAGCCTAAAAAAAATATTTTACTTAATTAGAGGAAATCAATAATTTCTCTTATAGTCTCACTGATTTCTTTGTAATTAGTGTTTTATGTTAAAATTTGTATATTGCTTCAAAGTTGTCCAAAGTTTTACTGAATAGGTACTAGAATTATTAGAAAAAAAAGCGAATTTAAATAATAAAAAATCAAGCACAAATAACACGTCACCAAGGTTAAATCATAAATAATGAAGTAATTTAGAACTTTATGTATAATTTATTCTTAATAATACGTTATATTTTATCGTAACAATAGGTAGGGGAGACTATGAACTCTTTTATTTCTTTAGGATAACTAATTTCAATTTAAAATTGGCACTAGTTAAAGTTTTTAGTGGGTCTAGTTGCAAGTAATAAGTATATATTCAAACAATTCACCGATTATACCATCGGTTATGTCCTAGTTGTTCTTAACCTCAGACGAAACAGTAAATGGATCAAAGTTCTTCATTTATAAAGTCGACTTTAAGCATATTGCCAAAAACGAGTAAATCTCCCACTCAAATGAAGGGAGAGGTAAGCCATTACGCAACAGTAGAGAAAAATAGATAATTTTGTTTGTTTAAGCCATTCAAAAACTTTAGTGACTGATAAGTAGAGTTTGTTAATACGCTGCCGTACTATGTGCGTCGTGACCCTAAATAAATAATTTTGTCAAAAACGGGGATTCATGTATACAACGCAGGATTTAATTAAACTACTGAACTTAATATTTTTTAAAAACAGTATTATAGGAAGACATTGGTTTTACGATGTAAAATTATTTTAAATTATGCAGGGTTTCGCAAAAAGTTTGAGCTTGGATAATCGGATCTTAATGTGTTTTGTTAAACACCTGCACCGTATAGCTGTAGCGAACAGTCGTTTCCCTGAACCTAGTTAGATGCGGTGAAAACCCGTTTGTTGGCATTAGCATTGTCATCCGAGAATGTGCACTTACTGCGAGATACACTTACTATTTGTTCCGAACTTTCATCAATATTGTTATAAATTAAGTCATTTTATTAAAAGCAAACAGCAGTCGATTAGTCATCACGAACAAATAGTGCATTTCTACAATATCGTGCACAGTATACTAGCGTCTGGCGATGGCAATAACTTTTTTATATATACCGGGTGTTGCATCGTCGAGCGGGACATAGGAAATCCCATGTAATTTTAAATAGGGTCAATTATTGGCTTCCCTAATTATTTTAGAGAAAAATTCTATTTAGGTTTATTAAAGAGCACTAAAACCCACATTCAAAAGAATAACTTTAGATATTTTTGATGATCCCGTTTACGGGTTATCGCCGATTTATTTTTAACTATTTCTCCTTTTTATAGCCCCGTATTTGCGGGCACCAGTCAAGGTAAAACATGACTGTCAAATAAAGTTGTCATTTTGAAATGTGTGCTTTATTGTTATAAAAACTCGTACATTGAAAATATTAAAGGTGTATTTATGAGTACAAATTAATCTGAATAAAACTAAAATAAAGTATCCAATTACAAGGTTAATTATGACATTTTATATGTTTCAATATTTTACTAATTAATAGGTAGGTACTATTAAATTGTTGGAACTTTAGGATTTAAGAAGATGTTCAAATATTCCTCCATTGACTGCTAGACAATAACCGAGGCGATCATAAAACTTCTTACATTCGCTAGTTGGTAAACTGAAATTCTATTGCATTCGGCAGAAATAGGATGTTTTAACTCGTCTAGATTTGGGTATTTTTTATCTTTGTATATCCTGTTTTTTAAATGGCCCCAGAGAAAAAAATTATTTGGCGATAAATAAGGAGACCTGGCTGGCCAATTTACTGTATGATTTAAGCCAATAACATTTCCATTAAAAGCACGGTTTGAATATTCCCGGACAGCCAGGGTACTATGTGCCGGGCAGCCATCCATTTGGTACCAAACTTCCTGATTTTCCCTGGCGGCATCATGTAAAGTAGGTAAAATATGATCTTCAAGTAGTTCCAAAAAATATTCTGCATTTAAATTTCGTGTAAGAAATAATGGTCCGATAATATTTTCTCCGAAAATCCAAGCCCAAACATTAACTTTTTGTGGATATTGCGTCCTTGTTTCGACAAACCTGTGTTGGTTTTCTTTGCTCCAATATCGATAATTTTGAACATTGGGTTCATTGTTTAAGGTAAATGTGCATTCGTCAGTGAAATATTATATAAACGAATTTTACGAGAATTAAGGGGCGTGGCGTCAGTGAAAATTTTGAAAATAATAGTATGTAATTTTAATCGAAAATTAGAAATTAACATAAATAGCTGCAATATTGTGTTTTTATGTTCTGCATGGCGGATGGTATAAGTTGAACATATTTATATAATTGCAACTTTGAAAATAGAGAGTAAGGTATCATCCGCTAACTACAAGTTCTTGTGAACCCATTAGTAAAAGCCTAAAAAACGATACCGCGTTTGACGCTAGTATGAAAGGATCTTAACTTTCTTTCTCATTACAAATTTCCTTGACAATCAGAATTTTTTATATTTAAACACTGAAAAGCATTAACCAAAGTAAGCAATAAATCTGAATATAAAAATAAAGAAATCGGCACAAGAAAGAAGAAAGAAGTTACTTTCCCGGCCTTGAAGGGGAAAGTAACAATTAACCTGATGGTTACTCAGCCGGACTAAAATATTATAGTCTATTTATTTCCAACTGGCAGAAAATGAAAACAAGAACACATGTACCCTCGACCGAAACAGGGTCGTATTTAGAAATGTATTGTCTTATTGTGCCTTGTTTAGAATCGTGTTGGCGTATAGTTATATAAACTTCTAAATATGACTCTGTCCATTTGTGCGAGTTGGAGATATATAGACTATAGAATAGGGTATTTTGGGACCTGCAACCCGAGAAAGTTCATATTCTTAATCTATTTTTTTAAAAACGATTCTCAACAACTGACTATGTAATTAGAATGGTCCCCAAATGAACTCAATTGATATATGGGAAAAACAAAAGTCTTAATCCAACCAAATACTATTTTTCTAAAAATCAAAATACATTTCATTGTGAAATACTCACTCTAGTTGGCTTGACATCTATCTAGATGTTTTCGCGGACCGGCTCCTGGTAAAAATTTTAAAGTGTTTTGCAATTTTTGCAAAATAAACTTACCTATATATATAAATAAATTAAGATTATCCTACATTCTTTTCGATTCGCAAATTGTGTAATAACTTTGTCATTAAAATTGTCTCTGTCGAAGATTAATTTTTTTCAATAAATAGCATGGAAAGAGCTGTTACCACGATTTCTAATAATTTTCAATTTTCTTTTAACTTTTCTCCTAGATTATTTGTTATTAAAAACTTAGAATAACTAGTGCGCCATTTAATGTAAGCAGGAAAAACAGTATAAAGCATTTTTTTACATCACAAATCATAGTAATGAATTTGCAATGTTGTAGTTGGAACAATATTTCGTAGCTTTTTGGATTTATCCAAAAATTAGCTAATATAAATTGTAAATTATTTAGACTTCAGTTATCTACAGTAACAAGTTGAAAAAAAATGTATTTTTAAATTAAGGAACATGCAAAACAATTTACTAATATTTGCTTTTTTACTTTTATTAATTACTGTTTAATTTGAAACTCTAGGCATTTAAATACTGTTTTGAAAAAAACTAAAAAGTATGACATCTTGATTAGATATAAAAATTAAAAGCAGAAATAATTCTACACTTTCCCCTATAGTAGTTTCAATTTTTCACTAAATAATTAATTATACTCCTGTTGCAAGAGTGGTTTTTGCTTTTTGTCATGGAGGAGGAGAGAAAATTTATGGAATGAAGACGGAAAGCTTAGTAAGTCTAAGATTTCTTAGTAGGTAAGTAAAGGTGTTTAAGATTATTAATATTAAAATGTAAAGTTGAATTTACCTAAGGTTGTGACAAGAAAGTCTGCAAGCGATTGTTTTATAAATATGCAGGGTGTTTTATATAAAAGTTATACAGCCATATTCACTAAAGGGTTTTTAATTTAAAATCGCCCAAAATTGACAGTTCACGGGTTGGCATTCCGTTTAATTTATCAAATCGACATTGTCGCTATTGGAATTACGTTCACGGTTTGCAAGCGAAAGAAAGCTACTTGTCGTTACAAATTGATAGCTAGGTTTAGTTCAGCGAGGGGGTGTCGCCTGCATGTGTAAGACAAAGATACAAACAATAATTCTAAATAAATCGCATTTTAAATTAGTATTAGTACATTTTTATTTATATTTTCTTTATTTGTAAATTATAATATTTTACCATTAGTCAATTGCTTCACTTACGTTCGTAAAGAAAACAAGTGTGGCTTCTTAAAACCGAGATAACGATCTTTTTTTTTTGTACTGTGCTTTAAAAAAATATAATCCGGCGAAGAGGTTGACAATGACGATTTACAATGGTTTATTAGAGAATACAAAAAGAGGAAAAGGATTAACAGCGACGAGGCCCAACTTACGGAAACGAAAATTGGAAATATAATAGGGACTGGTGAAACAACTGATGGAAACAGACAAAAAATGAGACCAACAATACAACAAATACCGGATGCGCTTAGGCCAGGTTTGGACCATTTTACTTACCCTGTTTGGTTATTGCACCTACTTGATCCCAGTTCCTTGCACTAGTTTGTGTAGGTCAATTGGGGAGAGGGTAAGGATGTCCTCTGGTTCCAGCTTTGGTTGCCCGAGTATTTGTTGCCTCTTCCGATCGAGTAAGTCGCAATGGCAAACTATGTGCTGTACAGTTTCTCTGTTACAGTTGCATTCTGTGCAGATGGTTCTTGACAGCCATGTGTCCTATCAGAATGGTTCTCAGCTGGTTCCTATTCGTTTGAAGGAGCTGTTTCGTAAGTCCTGGGTCTGGATCCACAATGAAGCTTTTGCTGTCTGTTACTCCAGTGGATTTTGTGTTCATTTCTGATCCATCGCTTTATAGCATCTGGTGCTGAGCACCTAGGTACTCAGAGTGCCGGCACTGGACCAATTAATATATTTTCGGAGCCTTTTCTGGCAATTTTATCGGCTTTTTCGTTTCCTGTAATACCTTCGTGGCTTGGTACCCACTGCAGTATTGCTTTGCTTACTTTTGCCAGGGCCTCCAGTTCCTCCTGACATTTCCATACCAGTCTTGAGGTTACCTTGTTGCATAATAATAATAGCTATCTAAGGGCTGCCTGACTGTCAGAATATATTTGGATCCGCTTATTGACGTAAGCCCTCCTATTGTTTTTATACGCACATTGCAATATGGCATAGATTTCTGCTTGGAACACTGTGGGAGACTTTCCCAGAGAGAAAAACGAATTTCCTCCGGTCTTACTCCGTGTATCCTCGTTCCGGTACCCTCTTTGGTTTTGAAGCCGTCTGTGTACCAGATTATTGCCCTAGGAGTAGTTTCTGGTGTTTTGTTTTTCATATGTTTCGTTCATCAATTACGGCCTCATATGGTATGTCATAACGAAACCTTGGATTTATGTGGTCTGATCTCATTTCTAACTCAGGTCCACCTATAATCTCGCTTAAAAGTTCGTGTCCAGTTCTCTGCCTGCCTAAGAGCGACTTCGAACTCTGAAGTCTATAGAGTCCCATTATTGCCTCTTCTTTTATTACCAAGTACAGCGAAGGAAGGTCTATGATGATCTCCATTGCAGATGTAGGAGTTGATAACATCGGCCCCGTGACGCTCAAGCAGACCAGTCTTTGCAGGCTTCCTAGCTTTGATATTGTGGTTCTTTGCTTTACCTTTGACCGCCATACCAAGACTGCATAAATAACTGCGGATCTTACCACTCTGGTGTACAGCCAGTGCACCAGCCTGGGTGAGAGTCCCCATGTTTTTCCGTACCTTCGACTAGTAACTGCTAAAGTGACTTCTGACTTTCGGATAGTTTTTTCCACGTGTTTATTCCAGGTCAGTCTGTTACTCCTAGATATTTAACCTTTTCTGACAGTGGAATATTTTCTCTTCATAGGGTTAGTCAGCCCCTTTTTCTTCCTACGTTTTGTAAAGGGTATCATAACAGTCTTTTATGGAATGATGTTTAGTCGTTCCTGCCCTATCCATTTTTCCACGATCCTGAGAGCCCTTTGCATTCTATCTCTTACTATCATGTTGAATTTACCTTGGGTTACTATGACCAAATCGTCTGCATAACCAACAATGAAATATCCTTCTCTACTGAGTTCCCGAAGCAGTCCGTCCATGATAAGGTTCCAGAAGAGGGGAGAGAGAACCCCCCTCCTGCGGACTACCCCCTGTTACCTGCGCCGTCAGTGTTTCACCCAGCAGTTCTGAGTATACAATTCTGCTTTGAAGCATGCTTTCTATCCACCTGCAGCAAGTTCTATTCAGTACAATTCCCTGGTTGCTTTGGTGATTGATACGAAGGATGTATTGTCAAATATACCCTCTATACCTAAAAATGTTCTAAGTAGCACTTCTCTGTTTTCCAGAGCTTTCTACACCCTTGTCTGTATTCCAAAATATCATCCCTAATATGCCTGTCTAACAGTTTTTTAAGCGTTTTTAGTATAAATGATATCAGGCTGA
The DNA here is from genome assembly GCA_935413205.1 of Polydrusus cervinus. NCBI lineage: Eukaryota > Metazoa > Arthropoda > Insecta > Coleoptera > Curculionidae > Polydrusus > Polydrusus cervinus. The sequence goes on from OW284514.1 coordinate 56,301,688, forward strand.
TGGGCTTAAATGCCTTTGCCGCCGAATAGTCTGGTCGTTCGAGTTTAGGTATAAATACTGCCTTTGTCAGTCTTTATGCTCTCGGTATGTGTCCTGTAGCCAGGCTGGCTATCAGTGTAAGGCAAAGCTTATCTATTAACAGGTCCGCTACCTACTGAAGCATTGCCGGATGGACCCCGTCCGGTCCCGTAGACTGATATGACGCGAATGTGCTTATTGCGTATTTGATCTTTTTCTTCATCACTACCTTTTTGGCAATCTGCCAATTTTCTCTGCAAGCTTTATTGGGAGTTCTGTTCTCCTCCCTTAGCTTCCAGGGTGGTTCGTCTAGAATTGTGGAATTGAGAAAGTGTACTTGAATAAGTTCCGACATTGTCTCTTACCCAGATTTAGTGGACTCTTCCGTGACAGTTTTTAGGGAGTCAATGGATTTTTGCGGATCCTTAGAGGGTACTTTCCCGAGTCTGGCCCATTCTGGGACACATGGCCTAGCAGTGCTTCCTCCAGGATAACCTCTTAATCTTCCTCAATTCTCTTTTAAAATCAGTCAGAGAGGCCATCCCAGTCTCGTGATCTTTTAGCTATATTAAATTATTTTCTTACTTGTCCTCTTTTCACTTCTAGATCTCTACTCTACCACACGTTTCGGGTGGATACAGTAACAGTGGGAGGACAGTTTGCTACAAAATTAGAATGCATCACGTCAGTCAGTTGGTCCGCGATTAGCACTACTTCTAATATATTATTTACCGTGTTTTTAACGCCCGGCAGCCTCGAATCTGGGTCTAACTTACAGTTTTCCCAGTTCGTCTTTCGAGGGTTAAAATTAGTCGTTTGCTTTACGCACGATAGTTTGAAATAAATGTATCTGTGATCCGAGCAGCTAGCCTCATCAGATATATGCCAGTTTTTAACAAAATTACTAACCTAGTTCGTACCTATTGTTAAATCTAATACTTCCTGCCTTTGACTTGTTACAAAAGTAGGCCTATTTTACCCCTATTCATAATATCTGAATGATTTGCTATTAAGAATTGAAAAATTGACTGACCCCTTTGGTTGGTGTTGGTGCTCTCCCAGATGTTGTGGTGAGCATAAGCGGCACACCCAATGATCAGCTGCGATTCACTTTTTCTGCAGTTTCTCACCACCTAGAAAAGCAGAACACTCTACCTCTTTAGGTGGTGAGGCCTCAGAGTCATCGTGAGGAAAGTAAGTTGATCCGATAACAAAATTCCTTAGCCCTCTTTCCTCCATAGTTAGCTTTATGGCCACTAAGTGTCTAGAAGAGAAATTGGTTATGGGTAGTATTTTGATGTCTTATGCCTTAAACTGAGCCTGTTCGAGGCATTTAAATGATGTTGCATCCACAGAGAAGGCCAGTGTCTGTCCCTTCTCTTCAGCTTTTTTACTTAGAAGCAGCCAAGCCCTTCTTTTTTTTATCAATGCCGATTAAAATATAAATAGAATTGATATAGCAAATATATGGGAAAAGGAACTCATCTAGTGCAATTTTTAAAATAAGAAAAGGGTATTTTTTTAAATTTCATTGTGACAAGTACACAGTTCTGGCTAAAATAGCCAAATTAATGGTAAACAAAGAAATTACAAGTTATAACGAAACGCAGCCATACACACAAAACTAGACTCGAACCCGACCGAACATATTTAGTCGTAATCTCCAAAGTTGAAAAGTAATTATTGAAGAAAACCTACAGGACAATCCACAACATTAATACGAATAATTACAGCTTGTCACATCATTTGATAAACGGCTTAACCATGGGCTAAAAGTATACACTATTCTATGTATCCAAGTGCCCCTCCTCAATCATCTTATTTGTTTTATGTTTGTAAATATTTAAAGTGCTTTTGATAGGTTATATAAACATAAAAAACTCAAAACTAACAAGCCAGTGATTATTTGCTGAACTACAAAGAATGGTTGGCTCCTAACAGTATTCGTCAAATCTGCCATTATTCGTTGCTATGGCACTGCCTGACGTAATCTGGTATACTCCCTATAGTTACAAATAGACTCATGATTTATGCTCAAATAAAAATCATACTAGAATGAACTCGAGAAGAACAGAATGGACATTTACATTTTAAGTTTTGTCAGGATTATTATGATGAATGCGATGCGGTCTTTATTAGTTCTAAAGAAACAAAATATTGTATTAAAATTTTGAAAATATGTGGGAATAAAGCAGATCACTGGGCGTAGCTGAAATAATTTTGTCAAAGGGGGGGGGGGGGGGGGGAGCAGACAATTTTAAACTCACGACATGAATGCAGGATAAACAAAAAGAATCGCAATGTAGCACTGTAAAGTATTATTTTTATAATATTAATGGTTCATGTGGAAAAAGGGGGAGGGGAAGAGGAAGGGGGACATTTCTTTGCGCCACCCTAAATATGCCAGTGAAGAAAGTAACAAAGAACATTTAGGAATATCTAAATTCGACAACTTTGCTGTAATTTCACCGATACTCTTGTAAGGAAGGCGTTTTGCCATCCGTATTATTTCCTATCTATCTATCTAGCTAATCTATTGCTCACGTCGCTTATGCGTGATTTGCTGCATGCGACTATAGGACGAAAAGTACTTTTCCAACGGAGTCTCGGGCGCCACCTCTTGGATTAATGTGGTAAGAGGCCCACAGTTACCTTCGAGTAGCTTTTAGACAGTGAAGAAAATAATCCAGGCGTTCCACTGCGTATGCATGGTGCGAAGGAATAATATAAATAAAACAATCGGTTTTAATAACATATTGTATTCAATGATCTTTACATTAAGATATGCCCCATTTAATATCGGTTTAAAATGAATGATTTTACCAGTTAAAAATAAAGGAAATAACAGAGAGAGGAGGATTGTATACGTTCTTTGTCTGCGGTCATGTATCTTTTGTTCATTGTTTAATCGCGGCTAAAAATAAATGATTCCGACTTTGACCTCTGACGGCTTGATTAAATTCAAGATTTGCGTCTTCAGGTTCGCAAGCGGTCCGGCGGTCAACTTAAACAGTAATACATAGACCCGCGGAAATAACATTAGTGCAAAGATCTGCAAGCGCGGTCGCAGCTTAATTAATAGAATAAAGGTCAGGACGGACTACGGTGACGGACTTGAAGATATCAGAAAAGGATGCGGCCTATGTTTGAAAGAAAAGGTTCACGCGGTAATGCTACTTGCGAATGCGGATGTTACTACGTCAAACGGTATCGGTAAAAAGTTCCAGATAGTTCGACAATACGACTAGCAGTTCAGTGGCGGTCTTTAAATTGTAGATCGGTTTTACTTTACGCATGCGTGACTGCGTATGAATCCCGCGGACCTACACGTTCTGGCTATCTAACAGTGTATAGAAATTAATAGTGTATGAGTGAGATAAGGACGGTGTGATGTATGTGTTATTGTGTAAGTTGTATGGCTGTATGTGTGTGAGAGAGACAGATAGTCTATTTTCCCCGGTCTAAGTTTACATTAAGCAAATCAGAGTTCCTGCAGCAACTCGGACTTGCATGAAGAGGATAAAATGAATTTACGGCCCGTTGTATTGAAACAAAACAGAGCTACTCGGCTGTGATGATCTGGAGTAGTCCGGTTCTGCATGTGAGAGAAAAAGAGATACGAAATTATCGGTGTCATGTGTGGAAGTGTAATGGGCGGTGGTAACCGGTGATACGAGAATGGTACAAATGAACGATTTAGCCTTTGACATTTAAAACGAGGCAGAACCACTCGGCTGAGATGACCTGGAGCAGTCCGGCGTCGTATAGTTGAATTGTGGCTTGAATCAGAACGAGACAGAACTACTCGGCTGAGATGACCTGGAGCAGTCCGGTGTCGTGTAATTACTACTATAACTGGGATTTAAAACGAGACAGAACTATTCGGCTGAGATGACCTGGAGCAGTCCGGTGTCGTGTATGAGAGAAACAGAGAAGTAATTATTCCGGCTGTGTGTGTGAGAGAGAAACAATATTATTTAATTTAATTAAATATATATTAATGATCTACATTATTTTGCTTACCGTTTTTATATTTTTTACTTTAGTCCGGATGGTCTCGGTATTTATTCGGAGCTAGTCTAGAGAGTCGACTGGTTGCGGTGTGAGAGTATCGTACTCTCATTGTAAGACAGTACGATCTTGCTAAGGTAGAATATAGGCTCGAGCCCGGCTAGATCCCCTCTACTCGGCGCGCGACATCGAGAAATACCGATGGCGACGGCGGTTCCGCGATGACCCGTAGTCAGAATAGTGGGGAATGAAGGAAAACTAAGAAAAGCTATTTTCCGGTTTTTCGCGACGGAAAACTTTAGAAAATTAACAAGTACGAATAATATGAATAATTTACGAACAAGAATGAACTTGGTGCGATGAAAAATAAGAAAATTAAGAACGGATACGTATACAACCCTGTTAAAATTATGTAACTTCGTTACACTCTATATTTTATAGGTAATTTCCGGGATTCTAATGATAAGGCTTAAAAGTGGGATGCTCGGTACATACTCTAACCATTTGTATTTTTGTAGAACATAATGTCACAATGATTGTTACAAGCACAAAGTATTTCTTATCACTATCTGGGGCATTGAGCTCAGAGTATACAGAAAAACCTGGGTTACGTATATGCCAATTTTGGTACCGAATGATCAACAAGTTAGCTACTCTATTATGTATGACATTGCTATTTTTAAAGCTGATTCAGTTAATTTTAAATAGAGCCGATCACGAGAATATTTTTACCTGTTTTACGATTTTCCTCACTATCGTGGGCTTAAATATAAAATCAATTATTTTTGAAAAGAATGGCGGGTCAGCAATATTCGAAGAAATAGTGAACGAGGAAAGGAAAATCGATATATCGATGAATGAAAAAGTAATCGAGTCTTATAGGAAGGACGTGAACATTTGTATCAACCTTAGAAACGTAATCACCGTTACTCTAATTGTAGGTAGTCTAGTGTATATTCTTATACACTCTATTAATTACATGAAGAAAATAGACACAGGATACAAAAGCGAAAAGGTAATGCTACAAGAATCGATAGTATTACCAATTTGGTTACCTTTTAAAGAATATGAAAATTTACTTCTTGGCCTAATTTTAAATGCTATTCTGATGTTTTGTGTAATTAATATATATGCGGCTAATGAAATATCAACTTTAATACCGATGATATTCGCTATTAGTCAGCTGAAAAACTTGGAAATCATCATACGCAATTTAGAAACAACGGAGAAGAATAATGTTTATCCTGACTTGAAAAGAATTGTTGGGAAACATTGCATTATCATAAGGTAGGTACGTAAAGAATTTGCGAAAATAATACTGCACAGAAACAAAATAATCATTGTATTAAAATTATAATTATTGATTCAATGATTCAAACCAAAAACTTGTATATCTATATAGATTTAGTATTTACTTAAGAACACCGGCGAATTATTAGGGTTCAATATATTTTAATGCAATAGCCAGCTTTTGACACCCACGAAAATTACGCTAAACGATATTACAAACTCTAATTTCTCTGAAACTACACAAATAATTTGGTAAACTACTAAATATAATTCTCTCTAGTGAAGAGAAAATCATGTTTTAGGAGTTACGGAATGCCAAGATTTTGACGTTTGAAAATGTAGTTAACGGGATTTTGCTCATCTGCAATAACTGGCTGTTTCATTCATTAAATAATGGTAGAAGTTACCAAGAAATGCCATACATTTAATTTCTAGATGCGAATAAGTCATAAAAAGTTTTGTCTAGACTAATCTAGTATGTCGTGAAAAACATTTAATTTATTTTAATCTTCGTATTTATTATTTAACCGTATACCTAGTGAATGATTACCCGTGCGTCCTAACTTATATGCCATTAATGTTTCTGGACTTGGCAAAGGCTTTCGACAGGGTATCTCACTCCATATTGCTTGATACTCTTGAGTGTAGTGGATCGTGTGGAGGGTCTTCGAGAACTATTAGGGTGGACGGGTCTAGCATGTCAGGATTGGGGATGTGCTTAGTTCTCCCAAAATTGTGGGCCATGGTGTACCTCAAGGTACTGTGATGGGACCGATTCTATTTAATTTGTACATAGATAAAATCTGCAGTCTTGGCGTGGGTGAAAAGGTGGTGGCATATGCGGATGACACGGCTGTCATTCTTAGTGATGAAAGTTGGTTATTGTTAAAAGAACAAATTATACTAAATTTTCTTAAAATACAGAGTTTTCTACACAACCGCAAATTAACTTTAAATATCAAAAAGTCGCCTCCTCATTAAATACTGTAAATATTAATCAAATTGTGATTCCAGGTATTGATAAGCCACTTATGGAAGTTACTCATCTTAAATATTGGGGCATTGTAATTGATAAGCGCCTTAAATGGGATCAAGATGTTTTATATTTGCATAAAAAAGTCAGATGCTTAATTCACAAGTTTTACATTTTAAGAGAATTTCTTAACAGAAAGCTTATCATTATGATCTATAAGGCGCTTGTTGAACCCCTTCTAAAATATGGTATACTGGTCTGGGGAGGAATGTTTGTACAGACTATAGTTGCTCAAGACTATAGTTGTCTGTAGTCTTGAGCAACTTCGAATTGTACAAAATTCCATTGTAAAAATTAGTCTTAAGAAACCTAAGCTTTTTCCTACAAATCAACCTTATTCCAGAGAACTCTGTAACATACTTTGGTCCAAAACTATATAACTTATTACCAAAAAATATTAGAACCTTAACTGACAAAAGGCAATTCAAAAAACAACTGAACAACTATATTTTTAATAATATTGTTAGCTTTCTACAATTGTTTTAGTTCTTTTTCTACTTTCCTTCGGTTCTTGCACTAAAAAGTAATACCAGATATTAGAAATGTAACATTTCATTTTATAAATATTATAATAGATGTGCCTAATGTCCCGATGAACGAGTTCCTAAAAGTTGATTAAAGATTTCAATCAAAAATTAAAGTATAATTCAAAACCAATGTCATTCATACATTTAATAGATCGTTCAAAAGTGATTTTTACAATATTTTTATCAACAAAGAGGGACCTTTAGCTACCACCTTATTTTTTTTGCCACATACCTACCATTAAAAGTTATAACTTTTTACAATAAATAAATACGTATTATTAAACTACTTACCGTAAACCAAGAACGATAATAAAAACTCCGAACAGAACTATCTTTATGAATAAATAAAATTTTAAGGCACAAATATGTAAAAAAAGTACACTCTTAAAAATGACTTGGTATTTGGTACTAATTTTTATTTGTTCTCGTGTTTACGTTACCAAAAATAACTATTTTTGGTTAGGAAAATACAAAAGATTTTATTCTTGGTTATATTTCCAAAAAAATAATGCCACTAGAACAAAGAAAATATCTTGCTTTCATATTAGTTGGCAGAAATAAAATATTTTGTTTAGCTGAGTTTTACTCTGTATCTATCCTATTTAAATGTTACATCAAGGTTTCTACAAACTTGTATTTATTAATCAAGCTTGTTGTCATAACACAATATGAATTTATGGTCCTTACCATTGTGGTAATTTTGATTAAGATAATTCTTAGTTATCAGAACTAACTTTTCCTCTCAAGTGATAATATTCTTCATATTATTATGTATATCTGACGCCATCGCTGTGTTGGTCACTTTACTATACTCCGAACAGAAACTGTTGACACCGTTGTCGGTGACATCATTCTAGACAGAAGTCGTATGGAACGATGCTTTTGCCATGCTGTGTCCATTTCTTCGTATTTTCAAGGCAAGAATCGGCCATTCTTATCTTGATTGCCTTGTTATTGCAGGCATGCTTGGCTGTGACAATATTTGGTGTAATTTATTTGTGTTTATTGTCTTTCTTGTGTACGTTCTTATTGGCAGAAGGAAGTTAAATTATAAGTAAGTAAACATATTTTTTGTTTTGTTTTTGTTCTATATTCCATTTTCATAAAAGACCGTCATTTGACGACTTTTTAGTCTGGCCAAGTACAACAAATTTCATATAGCTGTTATATTTTAAATAGAAAGTTCAGGGGATATTTTTTGTGTTTTACTAATTATGGTCTATAGGCAATTAAACAACCAAAAAAGTCGCTTGAAATAAGTTAAAATCTAGTGTTCCTGCCTTGTATTGCATAAGTATGTATTTTAAAAAACATGAGAGAACAAGGACATTGGAAATAATTTTTCTTAAAACAACCATAATATCCCTGATAATTTATTTCAATTAGTTTACGCATACCTAATAGAGTAGTATTACCAAGGTATTTTTTTATTTGAATAAGGGAAGTAATATTTTTCGTTACTAAGTATAAATTACATGACATTTTTTTTAGAAATGAAAAAGACTTTTTTCTTAAGTTGTTTTTATTAAATCAACTTGCTAATTTTGCCATGCTTTATAATCAGTTAATTCAAACTTTCTAATGTGCAACTGCAATGACAAGAATATAAAATTTTTGCTTATTTATGATACCATCTGGAGTGTTTTCATCAAGAACAGCGATGATTTTTTTGATTTCATTACCAGTCAAAGCATTGGCACTACATTTTCCTTTTTCTGGAATTTTTTGAAGCTCCTTTCTTTTTGCATTTCTGGCATCTCTGGCAGATTTGAAGACTATGTCTTCGAAAGGGTTGATTTTTCGTTGATATTGGTTAAAATATTTTTCCATGAGTAATTTCGCAGTGACATTCTATATCGTTTTCACTGTACCTGAAATCAAGAAATATGCATTAAGCATTGGCACAAGAGATTAACGGACGTACAGGCAGAGAGACAATTGCGCGGACACCATACAGGCAGAATTAGAAATTGAAAACGCGCAGCTTACCTTCTTTGTAGTCTGCTCCATCTATTTTCCCTATATTGTATGCCCAGTCCTTCAAAATTTTCGCCAACATAGCATCAGGCGTCGCTAATGTAAAATGGTAAATCTCGTGTCTCACAAAAATTCTGGAATTGCTTTCATATGAAGTCTCTTGATCGCTTTATATTTTCAGATCCATTTTTATCGACATTTTTGGTGATTTCTTCGAGAGAAAAATCTCCAAACCGTTCCATTTTTGTAAAACGTTTAAATGATATCTCGAAATGACACTTTGGCGTTTGTTTGTATTTTATTTGTTGTCCATAGTAACAACCAAAAACGCCATTGTTCGTTATCTAGATAATCATCAAACATCACCACGACAATAAAAAACCTGTTGTTATAGACGTGTGATTTTAACTGTTGACAAGTGCGATTTTCAGTTTTGACGGGTGAGATTTTCACTTTTGACAAGGGTGATTTTTACCGGAGAGCGGGAGATTATCGCTGACTAATCAGGTGAAAATCAACCCTCTTTTATAATGGATGAGCTAAATAATCACTTAAACTACCTATAAAAACTTAAATAACTTTAAAGTAAAACTTGAAAAGTTTATGTTTGTCATTTTAACTACTTTTTAATGGCTTTATTGGCACTAGTGCGTGATATTTTCACAACATTGTCGTGCTACGATTATGTCTGATTTTAGGCACCTTATTCAACTTTTTATAGAGTAGATATAAAAATGTATGAAGTGTTTTTATCGGACACTGGCCTATACACTTAAACAGTCATCCATTGTAATTAATCATTCCCATTTCACCCTGATATATTTACCTACTGAACTCATTTCTAGATTCGTGAATAAGATCAACGTATATGCGAGGTATGTCATGTTAACGAACTTTCTGATATATTCAATAAATATCGCATCATTGGCCAATCAGATTCTAATGGTAAGTAAAAAAATTTCTTTAACATCTAGATCAATATCAAGCAGGACTCAAACTAAAAATAGTCGATACAAGAAAATCTATTTTTTAAATTTTTATAAAATTCCTGGTTAGGGTTTTACGCATTATATTTAAATTCGTAAATTTTGATATGGCAATATCAAACTAACAACAGCGAAAAATTCACCATTTGTATTTTTTGGTTTTATTTAAAATGTCAATTAATAAAGGACAGGACCCGTGATTACCTGTTTGAAGGTTGGAGATAAAAATACTTCGTGAATTTTTTTTGAAGGTTTGGTAACTACGAGAAATTTAAGGTAAAATTAACAAAGGAAAAAACATAAATTTAGTTTGTACTACGAGCAAGGCAACCAGGAATTATTCCAGATGGCTTTAAAATCAAGTCACCAATCCCAGGACCATATAAGCTAATACGATTATAAACAACGCTGGCAAAGCTCTCATATGCTCTTAGATCAACTACCATCGTTTTAATGGCTTCTCTACTCACAGATCTCCAACATTGATTTGAGAATTTAAAGAATATTCACTGGAGGAACCCATTTTCCTGAAAATTGACGCCACCCATGAAAAAGTAAAAACAAATCAACAAAACATTCATGAAAATAAATTGCGAAAACATGGTAGTCAAGAAACACCAACAACTTAAATCCGTGATCAAAGGACCATTATCAATATTTCATCCAAAGAATTAACAACTATAGACTATGGATTATAGATTATAGATTATAGATTATAGATTATAGATTATAGATTATAGATTATAGATTATAGATTATAGATTATAGATTATAGATTACAGATTATAGATTATAGATTATAGATTATAGATTATAGATTATAGATTATAGATTATAGATTATAGATTATAGATTATAGATTATAGATTATAGATTATAGATTATAGATTATAGATTATAGATTATAGATTATAGATTATAGATTATAGATTATAGATTATAGATAATAGATTATAGATTATAGATTATAGATTATAGATTATAGATTATAGATTATAGATTATAGATTATAGATTATAGATTATAGATTATAGATTATAGATTATAGATTATAGATTATAGATTATAGATTATAGATTATAGATTATAGATTATAGATTATAGATTATAGATTATAGATTATAGATTATAGATTATAGATTATAGATTATAGATTATAGATTATAGATTATAGATTATAGATTATAGATTATAGATTATAGATTATAGATTATAGATTATAGATTATAGATTATAGATTATAGATTATAGATTATAGATTATAGATTATAGATTATAGATTATAGATTATAGATTATAGATTATAGATTATAGATTATAGATTATAGATTATAGATTATAGATTATAGATTATAGATTATAGATTATAGATTATAGATTATAGATTATAGATTATAGATTATAGATTATAGAGTATAGATTATAGATTATAGATTATGTCTTGATAATTTCTTTTTTAGGAAAAAACTTTAAATGAATTAATGATTCCTGTATTATATTTGATGGTTCTTATAACTAATGTATTTATTCTAGCATGGCTGGCAAACCAAATTATGATTAAGGTTCGTATAAGTTAAAACAATAATTTAAAAGTGTTTGGGTTGTTTAATTTTTTTCTGAAAATTAGTACGATTCTAAGGATTTTATTTACGATTTTATAATATAGTATCCAACCAGTCGACAGCATCCGATGGCATTGTACCTGATGCGAATGATGCTTCAAGTCTTATTTCCTGTTGTACTAAAAGTTGTACTTTTCTATTTAGGTCATTGATAGGCAATATGCTTTAATATCAAACAAAAATCAAATAGACTGTTTCTTATATAAACATTAAAGTTAATGTTAAAATTTTGAAGAAGTGTATAAGAAAGTATTCTCAGGATATTACAAGTTGTTCATTTTTAATTAATTACACTACATAGAAAAAATATTAGTTACAATCTTCTGAAAATCATATAAGTTTGTGATGTGGGATGTGTATAACATTTGTAAAATAAATTCTTCTTCTCATAAAATACTAATAGGACTGATGTTTTTTCATTTATTTTTCTTCGTAAAGAAGCAAAACTTAATTTACTCACATCATGGGAAGCCTTTAAGATTTATATTTATAAAAAATTTATCTTTTCTAATATAACAACAATATATATATTATTTATACAACATTCCATAATATTTTAGAACCATGCTATTGGCGATGCACTGTACCAAGGAGCATGGCACAATCATGATGAAAAAACCCAGAAACTTATTCTTATTATAATCCAACAGACTCAGGTACCTCTGACGGTATCTATAGGCCCCTTTGGCATCATGACTCTAGGAACTGCCCTAAAGGTAATATTTACAATAATTTTTTAAAGTTAGATAGTGATAAATTTGGTAAAATAAAGATATGTCTATTTTGAAATTTAAACAAGGCAGGTTTAAAAATACTTTTGTATTACCTGCTTAACTTAAATGTTATTTTGCTGTTAAAGTTCTTAATGAATATTAAGCTTATTAAATATAGGAATTGTTACTCAATGCAATTTTAAACAACAGTTATTCTAAGTGACATTGTTTGGATTTGTTAATTAAGTATAGAGTAAATTCTTCTGACATTTAATTAATATAATAAAAATGTTGTTAAAGTGAATAGTTTACAATATCTGATCCACAATTTTTATTTTTAGATAATGCAGTCAGCATACTCTTATATAACACTTATGAGAAATTTTAAATAAAGCAATTTAAATCCCTGAACAAATGGTTAACAGCGATTATTACTAAAGGGATTTAAATTTAAAACCGCACTAAAGTAACTAACAATTGTGGATGTAAAATCACACAACCATCAAGCATAGAAATAAGACAAATAAGTTTTGTATTGAAATTATTTTATTTTCAATGGAATTTTAATAACATATCACCATCACCAACTAATACTTTAAATAATATTACAACATTTCATCAGTATTAGTTTTAGTAACTTTAAATGTGACGTATGCCCATATGAGCCAATTTTCAATTTATTTGCTTTTAACTAATTTTAGAATTAACAGTAATTTTCCGATTAGTCAATTTCCTATTCATCTTTAAAAAATTAAGTAATCTACAAAAATTAACGCCATGTTTCTTGCACATTTTGGCATCGGCATGTGACAATCGTATGAGATGAGATATGAGAGATCTACTGTGGTTAGTCGAAACGGATAGAAATAATGCAGTTATTTACGATAAGTTCTGAGAAATATAAGGATATTTTGCAAGATAACTAATAAGTGTGCTACAAACTCTTGTGTCTTTCTTTAGATCCGGAATTCAAATATTGGCTACCCATATCCCTAGAAAAAAGGTTAACTATACAAAACCAAAGAAAAATACTGGTTGAAACTAATTGAATACATCAATTATAGAAAATAGCATTTCAAAAAACGAAAACCAAACATAAATTAGAAACTGCGCTGATAAGCCTGAAACTGGCGAAGAAAATAAGTTATCCTATTTTTCGTTATTAATTATATTAATTTAAAATGAATAAAATTAATTTTATAAAATCAAATATTTTTCTGTGTCTGGGTATTTTCGTAAAACCAATTAAAATATATATATTTTTAAAAAGGCTTTCAAGCATTTATTTGTTTAAGTAATAAAAAAAAATAGTTTCAGTATACATTTTTTTATTAATCAGAGTTACTAAATAAGAGTTTGTTCCATTTCAATATTATGATCAATATTCTTTTGTTGTATTTATAAACCGGTCAAAAACCAACATAACCTCAAACTAGCCAAACCAACATTTTTTTCTAAACTAGAAGGCGTTGCAGTGCGCTTAAGTCAATGATCAGCAACGTAAATCGCTGAAATTTGGCCAATTAGTTAAAATCTACGATATAGATAAATTTAAGGTTGATGCATACGAAATTAGCTAATTATTGTCAATTAAATGTTAATTATTGAGTTTTTACATTTATGCATATGGGCAGTAATTAATTATTTAATTAATAAAAAATTATTATAACTAGGAAAGGCTAACAAAATAAATTATTAAAGAATGAATAAAACGTTTTGTTGTTTTGATTTATTTAATCTTTGACTGCGGAATACCATGGAAGAAATTCTCCAAATTAGGACATATAATTTATTTCAGTTTGAAGATACTGAAAAATGCGTCTTTATTATGTTTCACATGTAACTGATTTTTAGAACTTTTTATTATGATATAAATATTCGATTTCGGGATATAAAAACCCCATCCCTACATAAATATTCCATTGTCTGTTTGAAGGTTGGAGACAATGATGTTTCTTGAATGATAGAATAGTTTTGGACTTGCATTGTCTTTAATTTGTTTTACATCACAACGTTTCAACTGGTAAGTATCTCCAGTCGTCTTCAGGTGAATACTAAATAAGTAAAGTAACTACAGCTCTATTTATACTAGCTAGATGTACTGGAGCATGACTGAGATGGGTGCAGTCATGCGTTTAATTCTTGTGCGGTATTTTAAGTTTACATCTACTTAACAAAGGTTTCCAGATATTTCTTATATCTAGTGAGGGCTTACTAAAATGGCTACCCCGGGCATCTAGTTGATAAACTAATGGAAAATCGCAAGAATCGGTCAAATACACAAAAGAAACCAGTAGAGTCACAATCAACACTCAACATTCCGTATATCAAAGGAGCATCTGAGAGAATTAGAAGACTAGGACAACGATACAACATTAATACGGTATTCAGCTCAAAAGACACTTTAAGAAGCCACCTGACGAAGACGAAACCAACAAGTCAAAAAGATAGGAAAAACTGTGTCTATCAGATTCCCTGCGAATGTGGCAGATCCTACATTGGTAAGACTCTAAGGCCACTTGAAACTAGGGTCAAGGAACACAGAAACAACACGCTTAAAGGAGAAACCAAAAAATCAGGGGCAGCTGACCATGCCTGGACACACGGTCATCACATTAAGTGGACAGAAGCTCGAATCCTGCACAAAGAACCACATTGGAGGAAGAGGAAGTTCAAGGAAGCTGCTATCATATACCAGAACCCAGATTGTTTTAGTAAGCCCTCACTAGATATAAGAAATATCTGGAAACCTTTGTTAAGTAGATGTAAACTTAAAATACCGCATAAGAATTAAACGCATGACTGCACCCATCTCAGTCATGCTCCAGTACATCTAGCTAGTATAAATAGAGCTGTAGTTACTTTACTTATTTAGTATTCACCTGAATACGACTGGAGATACTTACCAGTTGAAACGTTGTGATGTAAAACAAATTAAAGACAATGCAAGTCCAAAACTATTCTATCATTCAATAAATATTCCATGTTTAAACGCTGTTATACTTTTTTTGCAAAATGATATAACTCACTACCAGACTGTTTTAAAACTCTTACTTCGGATTCGGATTCAACGACCTCGAAAACATATAATCATGGGGATCTAGTCGAGTACACTTTTTTTACTGGAGCTGTGTTATCTTTTCAAAAAAACCTCATACTTGACCTTTTTTTTGGAAGATATCGAAAAATCAAATAAAAATGGGATTTTTCACTATAATCGAATTTATCGTATTCAGCACTAACATTATAAACTAAAACCTATTGAAAATGTGTGAAAGTTTAAAAATATGGGGCTGTACGTCATCCTATTAACCACGCAATTCTTTTATTTGCTAGTTGTGCAACCAATTATATTCTTATCTTCGTTTCGATCATTTACATAAAAAAGAACAGATTAGAGACAGACAACCAGTCCCAAAAGATCAGTCAGGTCGGAATGCGTCAAATGAACGCTGTCCCGGGTTGCCCATTTGCTGATTTTGTTGTGACGTCGGTACGTTCTTCCGCGTGTTTTTATTAGAGATATTGTATTTTGTTTAATTATTTTCTCAATAACGAGCAAAGCCTCATATTAAATCTTATTATCTACTTTTACCGTGAAAAGAATGCTGGTAAATCCTTCTACCGCTGAATGCTGTACGTCAAAGCAAGTATGTAAAATTTACATTTTCGACTCCTATATCAGTAAGCATTGTTTTTTCTACTCCCACATGGAAATTTGCTGTTTCTTTTACACTTAAGTGGCGAGTAAAGTAGGCTATTCCAGTTTACTGTGCGGCAAAATTTCATAGCAATCCCAGATAGGTAATGAAACTGACCAATCACAGTAGTCAATTACAGAGAAGCCATTGTTGTTCTTAAAAGTACTGACCAATCACAGTTTATTATTTTTACTGAGGCTCCACCTTCTTTTTCAAAACAATAAATTATATAATTTATATGCATATGGTACAATTTGTTATTAATTTGTTCAATATAATAAAATCTAGACGCATTTATAATAGATTTATCAATAATTCAACCTGCTGCATGTGCATAGAAAATTAATTTCATGTAGCATCATTTATCAGTTGGTTTTTCCATAATTAGTTTAACGTTTCGATAGTCGAGAGGTTTACTATGAATCCAATGGTCGTGAGTTCGAGCTCGGCAACCTGAAAACTTTTTTTTACATCTTTTAACATAAGGTTTGTAAGTTTGGTCGTAGAAAAAATATACTGCTCACCTCGAGTGGATTGTCCATATTGCCCTCGGAAGTTTGAGCATTCCGCCTCCGGCGTCGTGCTCAATTTACTTCCTCGTGCGATATGGACATTATATCCACTCTTGTTGCACAAACTACTATTACGTACAGTTCACTCTATAAGCAAATCCATTTCTACGAACAACTGTGTGCAATGAATACAAACGGACAACTGTGCGTTATGATGTCTAAAACACACAACTGCCTAATAAAACAATCAAGTTAGCCTTGAATCCCTTAAATCATGAAGTTTATCTATCTTGCGTTTTGAATATTTGACAGTGACATTGTCAATATTTGAGATTTGAAGTTTAAATCGATACTTTATAAATTCTAAACCGATCTTTAATATATTAGTAAAAGTCGTACAAAAAGTATAGTACGTATTGCTTGTTGTAAAGTAATTAGGTACTCATGTAATTAGCGCACTCGCCGGAGCGCGGTTTTTTTCCAATTTTTATATTCGTGCATAATAAGCTTTTACCTCACTTAATGCGTAATATACTAATAAAATATGCACGATGTGTGGATGAACCTTAATTGTATTAACAATGACGAGGTTTTTTCCGTAATTATTCCCCCACCAGTAAAATAGTTTTGGTGTTGCCGACGAAAGCGCCCATAACGATGGCTCAGGCAGTGTTGTCATTGCTAGGAAAATATCCGAAATCTGGGGAAAAGACAAGAAGTAGGGAAGAAAGTAAATTAAAGACAATTTAGAGAATTTTTGTCATAAAAGAGATTATCACTCTTGGTAATTTTTTTGGAGAAACAGATTAGATCTCCACAGGATAGTCACTTTTTCTCTGGTCAAAAGGGACACCACCGTCATTAGATAAGGGCCTGGTTTGGTACACTGATGGATCAAAAACGGCCGACAGAGTAGGTGAGGTATATTTGGGGAAATACCCAGAATGGAAATCAGCATTCCCCTGGGAAACTACCCCACAGTATACCAAGCAGAAATACGTGCTATACAAGTATGTGTACAGAAAAATATCGAAAAGGGCTACCACGACCAAGAGATATACATTCTGTCAGACAGCCAAGCTGCCCTCAAGACCATGAAATCCAATCGAGTCAAATCGAGAATCACACTGGAGTGCCTAAACGACCTGAAAGACCTGGCCGCAAGGAACAATAAGATAGAACTCCTATGGATTCCTGGCCACTCGGGGATAGCAGGCAACGAAAAGGCCGATGAACTGGCAAGAGTCGGATCATTTCAAAATCTCAGGGGCCCTGAACCCGCCCTTGGCATATCAATACAGGAAACCAGAGCAACATCAGAGAGGTGGGCACAACAACAACAACACCTATCCCGATGGAACAAGATACCTGGTCATACCCAAGCGGAGGCCACAATTGGGAAACCCTCCAAAAAGTTATCAACTGGAATGATGCCTCTAACGCGCATCCAGCTAAAACAAGTGGTGGGCCTACTAACAGGCCACTGCTTAAGAAAACACCTACGCCGAGTAGGAATTTACAATGGTCCCATTGAATGCAGGCTTTGCGGCGATGAGGACGAAACCGCCTCACATATCATATATAACTGCGAAGCACTGACCCGAGGAAGACTCAGAATCTTCGGAGATATCCAATGTGGTGATAACCTCCCACATGACAAACTTGGTAGGAAACTAGACCTTATAAAAGGAACAAACCTTTTCTAACAAGATAGGGGAGTACAATAAGCCACTAGGCTGCAGTGCAAGAAGCTTGGGCCGAACGCCCGACCCCTGCTTTAAATCAACCAACCAACCAATCTGAATTTAGGAAATTGTTGAATATTTATATAAGAAAAAAAGAATTTGACCTGTCAACACTCAGTTAGTAAAGTGTTCACAGTCACACAAGCATAGCTGATATTAACTGTTGCCTTGAAAAGTAAATATAAATATTTATTGCATTGTATGTGTTTTAAAACTTCACTTTTATTCGACCCCCCTTTCCATTTTATATTTTTTAAGATGGCAGATCTCTCCGCGGTGCACTTTATGCAAGTACTGTACACAACTTGGAGACTTTACCTGAAATTCGCTAGAAGTGCAGAAAATTTGTGAGAAATGTAAAACACGTCGATTGTCATATTGTGTATACTTCGGGCTACTTTGCTGCGCCTTAAAGAAATAAAACTTAACCCAACTCTTTTTTTTCAAAGAAAAAAAAGTACCACTTGTGGTACCTTGTTGGCAAATTGACTTTGATTGTTCTATTGTTTTAAATATTAACTTAAATTCTACAAGTTGTATTTTTACATTTAAAAAAATTTAGTTGGGTTATTTTTCACCCTTTTACGAAGTTTAAAAATCAAATTTTTATGAGTATGAAGCCCAGAAAATATCTCAATTAACGGGTTTTTGCATTTTTCATAATAATTTTTTTCAAAATTCTAGCAAATTAGTTTTAGTTAAAATGTCACAGACTTGTGACAGACTTGGCTCAGCTAGTGGGCTTGACAGCAAACGTTTCCTGGAAGGACCGAATGTTTGGCGAGTTCCTAAATAGAGGAATTTTAGTTTTTCTTGCTCATGACTACGGAAAATAGTACTAGTAAAAAAATAAAATAAACAACTTTTTTAATTTCAATTTTTGCCAACAAGTTTGATTTGAACACCGCATTTCTTGTTCAAGAGTAAACACACTTCTATTTATTCTTTCAAGCAAACCTAAAAACTTGTTTCAGGGCCTAGTGGTTCGGTTGCCGAGTAATTTATCTACAAAATTCGGTGAAAAAGGTTGCAATCGTGCCGCAGCGCTATCAGCGCCTATGGTCCGGCATTGTGATTTGCGAACTAAACTGTTGGACAATTGCTTTCGAGCAAGAAAAATGTCACCTAAATTTAACAGTTAATATTTTCTGAACCAGATATGATATCGACCTACGGTTTTAAGTAGTTTATAGATTCATGCCTTGGGAAACAATTGTCAATGTTAGATTTTCTTTAACTGTCAGAAAATTTTATATAGAGGGTGTTAAAGAAGACGATGATTTTTACTTCAATTTTAATGGCGTGTAACTTTCACAATAATATTTTTAAATTTTATCACTCTACGTCAATTGAAGCACTGGGTCATAGCAAAGAAAGTAATTTGTTAAATTTTTGATATCTGCTATATTTTAAGAAATACCGATTTTTTAGGAAAACCTTGCTTTATTTCAACTTATTGGTAGCTAGATCTCACTGTGCGTTGTATCGTGCAAACTTTATGAGTGATTATTATACCTTATGAAAAGCTTGATTATGTTCAGTAACAATAGTTGTACCTAAATGTTATGATGTGCAGTGGCGTACTTATAAGCACCTATGTGTCTATGGTTTATGAGTATAGTGTTAGAAAGTTAGAAATTAATAAATACATTTTTTCCAAAAATTAAATTAAAATAATTATCTTTGTTAAAATTTTGTAAACACACTGTATAATATACCTGTAGTGCGATATGAAAAACTGAAAAATAAGAAAAAAATCACCTAATCTAGGGGCAATTACTTTCCAATATAAAACAATCGTGAAAAATTGTGAGATACTCATAAACCATAAACATATAGGTGTTTATAAGTACGCCCTAACATTTAGGTACAACTATTGTTAGATACTAAACATAATCAAGCTTTTCATAAGGTATAATAATCACTCGCTAAGTTTGCACAATACAACGCACAGTGAGATAAAGCAAGGGTTTCCAAAAAAATCGGTATATCTTAAAATATAGCAGATATCAAAAATTTGACAAATTATTTTCTTTGCTATGAACCAGTGATTCAATTGACATAAAGTGATAAAATTTAAAAATATTATTGTGAAAGTTACACGTCATTAAATTTGGAGCAAAAATCATCGTATTCTTTAACACACTGTATATAAAATTTTCTGACAGTTAAAGAAAATCCAACATTAACAATTGTTTCCCAAGGGATAAATCTATCAACCATTCAAAACTGTAGGTCGATATTATATCTGGTTCAGAAAATATTAACTGTTAAATTTAGGCGATATTTTTCTTGCTCGAAAGCAATTGTCCAGCAGTTTAGTTATTATATTATATAAAAAATATACACAAAATATATTTTATAATATAATATACTCACTCACCCACAAAAAAAGTTGCGAACCGAAAATGTACTTCAACTTTGAAGCAAAATATCTTTTAAAAGGTTTGTGGAACGGTATTAAGGTGTTCAGTTTTGGATTTGGAACCATTTGATGGCAAAAATATTGTTATTAGTTTTTAACTTTTTATTGGAATATATTGTTAAGGATATAATAATTATAATATTAAATTGTTCAGGAAATAAAAAACTAAGATAACCCTTTTTCCCTTAGATGCGCCGTTCCAATGCTACAGCCTGTCAAAGTCTGGAAATGGCATATTTTAAACGTCAATTGTAATTTAGACATAAGTATAACATTTTATTCAAAATATAAATGGAATTGTATAGGGAATTAGAAAATAATATAATAATAGGGTGTTCTATTTAAAACAACGATGTGGCCATCTGTTTCTGGTAGAAGCGGTTACGCCGCATTGCTGAAAATATTTTAAAAATCGCCAGAAGATTTGGATTTTGTTAACAATTGCGATTCCATTTACGACCTTTTTGACTTTCAAATTATTGATGCAAGAATTTAAATTAAAATACTTGGATTAATCCGAATATTTCAATTTGAATTAGAATCGGATTAATTATACAAGAAATATTTTAATTCAAATTAATGATTCTTTTAATAGTCGATTTTGTCTTCTACTTCGCGTAGAAGTCTTTTCAAAACAACTTTTAGTTTAATCTATTATTTTTTATTTCCTGGTGATTACATTACACACTATACAGGGTGGGGAATTACACTGGAACATATTCGCTAAATGTTTAACCAAAAATATTTTTGAAAAATAAAAAAACACATCGATTGAGATTTTGTATGAGCTACATTTTGACAAAAAAAAATGTTTACCCCCTGTATATGGTGAACCCAACTTAATTTTTTTAAATTGGAAGATACCAATTATGATATTTTTTTGGAAAGTTGCTTTAAAGAGAAAATTAAATATCCTGTTGTTTTTAATTTTAATTTATTTTAATTGCCCCATGGTGGGGATTTTTATTGGAATAAATTCGCTAGAATGTTAAAGAAAAATATTTGTAAAAAATGCAAAAACACGTCGATTGAGATGTTTTGTGGACTTCATACTAATAACAAAAATTTGTTTTCTCAATCCTCTTAAGGGGGTGCAACATAACCCAACTTGGCTGTTTGAAGGTTGGAGACAAAATCTAATGTTCCTTGAATGTAAAAGAGTTTAAACCTTATAAAAGCTAAAAGACATAACTCATCAGGTATGCGCATAACTGATCACAGTTGTGCGTTATTATACCTGACGAGTGTAAATAGAGCTGTAGCTACCATATTTATTTAGTATACACCTGAAGAGACTACTTACCAGTTGAAACGTTGTGATTCAAACCAAATAAAGACAATGCAAGTCCAAAACTCGTTTACATTCTTAACCCAACTAAATTTTTTAGAATAAAAATAAAAATAGATTAAAATTAAAAACAATAGGATATTCAATTTTTTCATTAAGAGAGCTTTCCAAAAAGTTATCATAAGTGGTATCTTCCCGTTTAAGAAAATTTAGTTGCGTCACGTTTTATTCTATACAAGGAGTAAAAAATTTTTTTTTTAGTTTAAAGTCCCCATCCTGTATATGTAGTTACATAGATACAACATAAAACATGCAGAATTACGATTATTTAGTGTATTTTTCTAAGGTGCTGTAGCAGAAGGGTCAGTATTTCTGTCAGTAAGACTGATAATGTAGAATTAAATAGGTATTAAGCTGATGCATTTTGATGTAATAAATGGAATAGGCTTAGATTCGAGTTTTTTAACATGACTCTTGTTGTTAATCCGATATTTATTCGAAATTTCTCATCAATGTTATGTACGAGTACGCCGCTTGCATTATCTGAAAATAAAAATACATTGTAACACCGTAACATCATAATTATTATGTTTAAGACGAATGAAAAAAATGCAATTTAAAAAACAAACTTTTACCTTAAATACTTTTACAATTTAAATGAAAATTATAATTAATTGAAAGTACCAGACACACTATACAGGGTGATTCTTAAGAAAAAGAAAGGTAAAAAGACCCTGCCAAGCAACTACCGACCCGTCGCATTGCTTTCAGTAATTTCAAAAGTAATGGAGAAAGCTATTAACCAACAACTCCTAAAGTATCTGGAAGGGCTTAACATTATCAGCGACCATCAATACGGTTTTCGTAAGTCCAGATCAACAGGTGACCTTCTGGCATATGTCACCCATCTTTGGAGCAACACCATCGAACATCATGGAGAATCCCGGGCTGTTGCACTGGACATCTCTAGGGCTTTTGATCGTGTTTGGCACGATGGGCTTCGTAAATTGCGATCCTACGGTATGCCTAATGGATTTTGTTTATGGTTAACCAGCTTCCTTAAGAACCGTTCTCTGCAAGTGGCGATTGACGGGGTTCTCTCAGACACCTTCGCCATTAATGCCGGTGTTCCTCAAGGGTCCATATTGTCGCCTACCCTCTTTTTACTGTATATTAACGACCTTCTAGTGAAAACCCAAAATCCAATTTATAGCTTTGCTGATGACAGCACACTTGTCTCATCTTTTACCTTGACTCCCCAAACATCCGCTGCCGACGCACATCTTCGCAGGCAGCATAAAGTATTGCGCCTCAACAATGACCTGGAAGAAATTTTGGCTTGGGGTGACAGTAACCAAGTCGAATTTAATGCTAAGAAAACCCAGGCAGCAGTCTTTTTCAAAAAGGTTAACATTGCAGAACCGGATATAGTCATGGCAGGACACGCAATTCCCCTGACACCGTCTATTAATTTGCTGGGGGTCAATCTGGGAGGTAATCTGTCTTGGCATGATCACGTTGCCGCAATTGCCAAGGCAGCTGCACAGAAACTTGGTGTACTTTTCCGCACCAAAAGGTTGTACACACCTCATCAACTTTTGACACTCTACAAAGCCCAGATTCGACCATCATTAGAATATTGCTGTCATGTCTGGAGCTCTGCACCCAAGCACACCCTTCGGCTACTGGATTCCATTCAAAGGAGAGCCGTTCGTCTGATCGGCGACCCCGAGCTGACCAAGACGCTCGATAGCCTGGAGCATCGAAGACAGGTTGGTGATTTGGCTCTCTTTTACAGATATTTCCATGGCAGGTGTTCGACTGACATTGCCCACTTGATTCCACCTAGAGCAATGCAAAACAGAAATACACGGCGAACCACTGCCGCTCATCCATATGTTGTTCAGCTTAGTACTCCTCGAACTTCATTGTTCAAGAATTCTTTCATCTGGAGAACGTCATCTTTGTGGAATGATCTACCTGAGGTCGTGTTTCCCAATGAATACAATCTTCAACGTTTCAAGACCAACGTTAATCGCTTTTTTCGCTCTCGCACCGCTCCCAGAGCGCCTTAAAGGATTTTTCCTACAGTGCAGGCGTTTTATCATAAAAAAAAAAAAATCACTTCTTCAATCAACTTAGGTTGATACTTCTTTTTTAGCTGCGTATAGAAGGCATTAAAATAAACAACATTTTTGAATACCTTTTTTCAAAAAACTCAAAAATAAAATACTTACATTCATTTATTACACTACGAATCAAATACGGTTCTGCCTACCTTGCCTGTTGAATAACATTAAGCCGCGCGTTCTGCGTATAATCTCGATGCACTTTGCCACACTCACAGTAAATTACCACCTTATCTATTAATTCATTGTTTTCAAATTTCACCATATTCACGTATCAATAATTTAAAATTAACTTGCTTCAGAAAAACACACCGCACTGGATTGTTCAATACTACCAGTATGACTAATACTAACAAGAGATAAGAAAAACGACAGAAACTATAGCGGGGTATGTTTTGATGCCAGGCCCGCACTTAGATTTTTTAGTTCTCTATCTCGCCCATTTTTGAGTTTTTTGAAAAAAGGTATTTGAAAAAGTTGTTATTTTAATGCCTTCTATACACAGCTAAAAAAGTAGTATCAACTTAGGAATCACCCTGTATAATCTAGAATACCTTGATTAAAATGTATTATCAAAAGTACAGTTAACTGATTTGCAGGAGCTTCTAGTCCTTAAAATGTAATGCAACTTTCGAATTTTTATTTCCACTCTTTGTATTGATAAAATATTAAAATTTCATGCTATTTTTCTGGGTCTGGTACGACATTAGTTTTAAATGCAAATTTTACATCTTTCAATAATTTTATTTCCCAATATCTTGACTGCTTCTAGAGTTTTAAGAACATTTATTTCGATTTCTTCTTTTTTCATCAAATTTAGCTGCTACTTTCTGGTTAATACTAATAATTAAAAAATAATAATTTAAATAACCGACTGTTCCATGTAATACTTAGAGGAAAGTAATATGGTAACAACTTTAAATGTAGCCTTTATTAACTTCTAATTCAAAATGGCAACTGGAAGCAACCTCGGGATATTGGAAACTAGGGCTTGATGAAAAAAGTCAAAAACTACTTTTTTTTTGGACTATATGGAAAATATTAATGGAATTGCACAAACTGGGCGAAGTTAGCAGTTTGGTATTGATAAATGAAATTAAAAAATCTTAAAATAACTACACGGAGAAAAAGGAATCTTTGAATTTATAAAAGGTGTGGTCAAACTTTTTATCAAAAAGTTTTAATTGGTTTATATTATGTGTGCCTGGGACTACCAAGAGGTTACTAAAGATTATGTGGAACCGAAGAAAATGGATATTATAATTATAAATATTAGGACTTCCGTTTGCTACTACCATGTACTCATGTGAACAAAAGAGTTCCACTTTTTGGTAGCACTATTTTTGTTTTTTATATCTACACTTTGAGTTAGAAATTGGTGTCAGTGACTCATCGCTTTCATGTGGAGAGCAGAGGGTTGAATAAAGTCGTAGGAAAAAAAAACCAATAAAAGTAAATATTCTGCCGTATTAGAATTTTAAAAATATACAGGAATATTGAAATCTAACTTCTTACAGGGCGCTGTACTATGTATGAAGGCGATGAGTCACTGACCACAATTTTGGCCTTGAGGTATAACTGTTGTAAAGAAGGCGATTTTCGATTCGTATTTATTCCTATCTATCTATCTAGCTAATATATTGCTCACGTCGCTTATGCGTGATTTGCTGCATGCGACTATAGGACGAAAAGTACTTTTCCAACGGAGTCTCGGGCGCCACCTCTTGGATTAATGTGGTAAGAGGCCCACAGTTACCTTCGAGTAGCTTTTAGACAGTGGAGAAAATAATCCAGGCGTATATGCGTGGTGAGAAGTAACAATAAAACAATCGGTTTTAAAACATTTTGTATTCAAAGTACTGTACATTAAAATATGCCCCATTTATTAGCGGTTTTAAAATGAAATGAATCTACCAGTTAAAGAGAGAGGAGGATTGTATACGTTCATCGGTACACGACAATGTATCTTTTATTTATTAATTATTCGCGGCTAAAATAAATGATTTCGGCTTTGGCGTGATTAGAGGGTTTCGCGATTCTATGTCTGCAAGCGGTCCGGCGGTTGGCTTTACGGCAGCGGTACGTAGACGCAAACGGAAAAAGGATCCGCACGTATCAGTGTAAAGGTCGGAACAGTGACGGACTTGCAGATATCAGTAAATGAACGCGACCTACTTAAGCTATCGGAAAAGAAACCCGTGGCTAAATTGCTTACAAAAATAGATGCGGCCGGAAATACGTCGAGTGGTATCGGTAAAAAGTTCCAGAAGAGAATAAAAACGATTAGCAGTTTAGTAACGGTTAAAATAATATGCCAGTTTTGCGGCACTTGCGTGTTTATATCTGAATCTCGCGGAATTACACGTTCTGGCGGTTCAACAGTGTTTGAATGAAAATTGTAAATGTGAGTTTTGTATGTGTCGGACAGAGTTAGGTGTGTCGGTATGTGTGTGCATGCGAGAGAGAGAGAGAGAGAGAGAGAGAGAACGGAGATAATACATTAATGGATTTAGCCCGGTGTGTAAAACAAATGAAACGAGACGGAGCTACCTGATCAATGGTTTTCCAAGCAGCCCGGTATCGTTTATATATAGAACAGTTAACATACCGGTCGTTTGAAAGGAGAAAGGTATAACGGTATATGTCATTTAGAACGAGACAGAGCTACCTGATCAATGGTTTTCCAAGCAGCCCGGTATCGCATATGGGATAATTATTATACCGGTCATTGTGTGTGTTAAAGAGAGAAAGGTATAACGGTGTAAGTGTAATATGTATAGATCGTTATATAGGTTAGAGCGAAACAGAACTACCTGATCAATGGTTTTCCAAGCAGCCCGGAATCGCATATGGGATAATTATCATACCGGTCATTGTGTGTGTTGAAAAGAGATAGGTATAACGGTGTGAGTTAAGTAAATATGTATGGATCGCTATATAGGTTAGAACGAAACAGAACTACCTGATCAATGGTTTTCTAAGCAGTCCGGTATCGTATACATGTAGGATAATATTTAAATAAAGTCGGTGTAAAAATAGAACGAGCCAAAGCTACCTGATCAATGGTTTTCCAAGCAACCTGGTCCCATGTATTAGAATAATAAAGAATGTAAATTAATATATCCCGGTATCTGTGTCAGAGAGAGAACAGTGTATTGTATGTATGTGTCGGTGAAGCAGAAAGTGTAATGACGGCGCGTATACAATTTTAACAGTCTACATGATATTTTCTTACCGTTTATTAATCGTCGGTCGGTCTCGGTGATGGTCGGGAGCTAAGCGGAGTAGTCAACCGGACGCGATGTGAGAGTACGGTGTACGCTAAGGAAGGCTCTCAGCCGGGCGGATCCCCTTCCACTCGGCGCGCGACATCGAGAAGTACCGATGGCGACGACAGTTCCGCGCCGACCCGTAGTCAGAACAGTGGGGAATGAAGGAAAACTAATAAAAGCTATTTCCCGGTATTTCGCGACGGAAAACTTTAGAAAACTAATAAGTACGATTAAAATGAATTATTTACAAACAAGAATAAACGTCGTACGATGAAAAATAAGAAAATTAAGAACGGATACGTATACAACCCTGTAAAAATTATGTAACTTCGTTACACTGTATTAAACAAATTACGAAAATTTTAACAATCTCTAAATTAATTTGAAAAAATAATTGTTTTAAATAAAAAATAAAAAACATTTATTTTTAAATTATAAAATATTTGTTTAAATCAAATCCATTATAATGAAGATTAATTTGAGAGTTTTATTTACTTGTCAAACTCAATACTTTAACAATTAAATACCATAATTTTATTGTGTGTTACCATGGTTATTCTATTGTTGCAAAAAATTATTGTGATCCTTTTTTGACAGTCAAAAAATTATTATGATAATAAGCAAAAGCATTTGTGCACTACGTGCACTCATGCTTTTTCTAGCTCCAAATTGCATTCAAGCATATTTTCCTAAAATTACCGATAATTATCAAAAAAAAATCATTGTTTTTTTAAAAATGCTGTGAGTAATTTTCTAAAAATCGGTTTGTTAACCAAAAAAACAGTTTATATTTCGACTCCTTTGGAATACACAAATTTAAAGATTTGGAGTTATTATGTTTCATCGGCCATATTGATATGTTTGAATCAACATTTATTTATATTAATTTAAAAATTTTCATTTTCTTTACATGTAAATTCAATGATTACCTTTAAAGAAGTTTGTAGAGTTATTGGTCCAAATCGGCCAATGGTTAAGGTTAAAGGTGCTTGAGTCATTTGGATTATAAGTTGAATAACTTTTTGCGTTCTTATGTCTTGGTTGTACCACTTTGTTTGATACAACGCGTCGCCAATAGCATTGTTCTGAAAAATAATTATAATCGGCTGGCAAATTGATTTCCTTAGATCACAAACTAATGACACATGCAATACAAGATATCCGCATAATTAAAAAAAATTGCAAATATTTCCATTGTATACCATAATAAATATAACCCAGAATGGGTATCTAATTTATTCTAGTGTCTGTTTGAAGGTTGGAGACAATGATGTTTCTTGAATGATAGAATAGTTTTGGACTTGCATTGTCTTTAATTTGTTTTACATCACAACGTTTCAACTGGTAAGTATCTCCAGTTCATTATTTGGAATGGAAACGATGAGGAACTCAAGGAATTCCTATACCACATTAACAGCCTGGCGCCGACAATCAAATTTACCATGGAGAGAGAAAAAAACAGTCAATTGCCTTTCCTGGATGTAAACGTAAAGAAAAATGGCAACACCATCCATACTTCAGTGTACAGAAAACCCACGCATACAGGTCAATACTTGAATTACACCTCAAATCACTCAAATAGCACAAAACATGGCATAGTAAGAACGCTTGTGGATAGAGCAATTACCATCTGTAATTCAAATGAAGCCCTCAAACAGGAAACTAACTACATCAAGACCGACCTCAACAAAAATGGCTACCCCGGGCATTTAGTTGATAAACTAATGGAAAATCGCAAGAATCGGTCAAATACACAAAAAAAGCCAGTAGAGTCACAATCAACACTCAACATTCCGTATGTCAAAGGAGTATCTGAGAGAATTAGACGACTAGGACAACGATACAACATTAATACGGTATTCAGCTCAAAAGACACTTTAAGAAGCCACCTGACGAAGACGAAACCAACAAGTCAAAAAGATATGAAAAACTGTGTCTATCAGATTCCCTGCGAATGTGGCAGATCCTACATTGGTGAGACTCTAAGGCCACTTGAAACTAGGGTGAAGGAACACAGAAACAACACGCTTAAAGGAGAAACCGAAAAATCAGGGGCAGCTGACCATGCCTGGACACACGGTCATCACATTAAGTGGACAGAAGCTCGAATCCTGCACAAAGAACCACATTGGAGAAAGAGGAAGTTCAAGGAAGCTGCTATCATATACCAGAACCCAGATTGTTTTAGTAAGCCCTCACTAGATATAAAAAATATCTGGAAACCTTTGTTAAGTAGATGTAAACTTAAAATACCGCATAAGAATTAAACGCATGACTGCACCCATCTCAGTCATGCTCCAGTACATCTAGCTAGTATAAATAGAGCTGTAGTTACTTTACTTATTTAGTATTCACCTGAAGACGACTGGAGATACTTACCAGTTGAAACGTTGTGATGTAAAACAAATTAAAGACAATGCAAGTCCAAAACTATTCTATCATTAATTTATTCTAATTATCTAAAATTCAGATAAAAAGAGTAAACATTTTTTTACTGCATTTCCCTTAGTGGGATTTTTCACTAATTGTTAATTTTAGTTATAGCGTATAAAGGAATGCAAATCTATTTTCTGTATTTTTATGTTTTTGATAATTTTAAACAATTACTCAGAAAATGTATGAATAAAAAAACTATTGGAATAAAACACGAACTTCAAATAAAAGGTATTTTAAAAATATTGCCAATAATCTTTAAAATTTGTATTTTATTATATCTAGAAATAAAACGTGTCTAAAAAGTCATCCAATAGAAATTGTTCAAAATGGACTTGAGAGAAAAATACAAAATCGACATATTATTTCTCCACCCATCTATATTTTGTCTTAAAATGAATCATTCAGTTTTTCTTTTCCTGAAAATGTATATTACGCCAATTTCTAATAATAATTTAGAGAAGCAGAAAAAAATTTGACTTGCTCAAAAAAAAGCCAGTGCTTACTTGATTAAATGATGTTTTTATTTTCGAGTCCCATTTTTTTTAACAACTTGTTTTATGCCACCACGTTTCAACTGCAGATATTTACCAATTGGAACGTTGTGATATAAAACAAATAAAGACAATGCAAGTCCAAAACTCTTCTATTCAAGAAACGCCATTGTCTTCAACCTTCAATCACTCATTATTTTTACTTACTGATTTCACCTTTAAAAATAGAATTTGACCGTTACTTGGACGGAAACTTTACACTTGATTGTTTGGCTTAATTATGTTAACTGGTGTAGTGAGTAGTCACCTTTTTATGTTCGACGGCCGATATTTAAATTGCGAAGGCCAACTCAAAAATGCATTCGAAAAAGGGGCACTTGATTGAACACCTAATACAAAGAAGTTTTTTTACTTCTTGATTTTGTTGCTGGTCTTTTTTCTTCTTCTTACATAATATATTATCTTATCTTGCCGTATGCAATTATACTTTAAATAACTTGACTTGGACTAACACAATTAAATAGGCAACCAACTGGCTTCGTCGACCGGTGTAATGTTAATCCTATTATATTACTTTCATGTTTATTTTCGTTTTGAAAACAATTTTAAAATATTTTAACTGTTCGAAAAATAGCCAGTTTTTATTTTTCTATTTTTTGTGCAATTTTTTATTATTTTTACTTGTTTAACTTATTTATTTTGTTGAAATCTGAGCAGGTTTATAAGGCTGAGACACAATTAAAGCTATATGCAATAGGATACAGATAATAGAAAATAAATCATATACTTAATATAATTGTATTCCTCTTGCTTAGAGCCTAATCAAACCTATCAAAACTAAGTTTTGTTACTTATTGCTTATTGCCTAATATTTATTTTTTAATTATGGCTTATCCTTTTAGATGAGCTAAATGAAATAATGGTATGACCTAGCAATAGTTTTATTGACAAAAAAAATAATTACTATAGCAGCGATTTCAATTTAAATGTCAAAACTATCAAGTTTGATCATACTGAAAGAGTTCAATAATAAGTATATTCAAAAACTAAAAAAGTAAAGTATCAGAACAACTTAATACAGGTAGTTTTCTTTAATATTGGCTACAGAAATTTTCATGAGTAACCAACCCTCACCTAGGCTGACCAGACGTACTCTTTTTAAGAGAACAGTTCTCTATTTATCACTCCAGTACTCTTTGCTCTTTTTTTGTTAAAATTTAGGTAAAAGTTCTCTTTTTCCGTTTTACAACTTTTAAAAATCTATTTCCAGGTCCTCGAATTGATTCATATCGAAACTGTCGTTCCTTTCTTTTATTTTTAAGTAGGTACCTACTCTCCTAAAAGCTTATACGCAATATTAATATTTTGAGTGTTAAATACGATTCTGTCGCCACAAATACATAGGTAGATCAGTTTTTTTTAATCATCTTTGCATGTTTGCATTGTCGTTGATCCATATTTCAAAATTTCTCTATATCTACGTTTTTTCGGTTTTATCGAAACGTAAAATTTCTAGGTTTTGATAGTCCAAAAAAGGGCGTGGCACCTAAAAAAAATTTGCCTGCGGCGCATTTTTCAAGACAGAAAGAATGAAAGAAAATGTGTACTCTTTTGGTTTCAAAAATTTCTGGTCAGCCTACTCACCACCGTTTAGTCTTCCATTGCGCTGTTACAACCAAGTTAGCTTACCGGATAGCATACTTGGCAATGCATCAACGTACCAACTCAACAAGTTTTACAGTAAGTAGGAACGATAAGTAGCAGGATAGGGAGGCAAATGCCAATAGGAATAGTGAGTCTAAAGCAAAAACCTATATAAATGTATACGCACCTGAATCATTATTTCGTTTGCGAACCAAGCCAGAACAAATACATTCATTGCAAGATCTCCACAATAAACTATTGGAAAAGCCAGTTCCTTTATAGTGTTTTGCTAAAAATAAAATAACAACTGTGTTTTGGATTTTGTGACCATCTAGGACTAGCGCATAGTGCTTTATTTACTTCCTCGTGAGATTTGGACACACTACTATTTGTTAGTAGAATTATACAAATCGTATTAATCAAACTTGGTTAACAAGACTGTTCTACCTTATTTATTAAGTACCGTTGTATAATTCTATTAACTAAGCATTATTATTTTTAAATTTGAAGAAGTAGCCGCAAACTTGAAGTGAAGTGGCAAGTTAAATGTGGAGAAATTATTATTATTAATATAATTAATTATTATTTTTTATTAATTTTTAAAACCAGTGGTACAAAACTGATTTTTCTTAGTTTTTATTTTTTTTGCCTTTAATACCGAACCGATTTTATTAAAATTTTAGGGGTATGAAGGCTACTATAAGAGGCATCAAAATAAGTAAGAATATATATAGCATGCAATCTAACAAAAAAAAAATCCTTATAACGTCACACTTTTTTTAAACACCCTGTATAAACAAAAATATTTTGCTGAAATGCGACCTACGACACAGGTAAAGTTTGCAAAATATCAAAATCCTAACTTAATTTATAAGTGAGCTATAGGAGACGGGAGGTGAGGTGCAGGACCCTGTATAATAAGTTTTAGATGAAACTGCTCTTGTCTCACCGATGAGTACTATTATTCTTTTAATAGTTGGCTATGAGTGGGTGGGGAATACTACCTGTATAATTAGCTTAATGATTATGTTCTGTATCAACCTGTATTGTGTAGTTTTCAATAAATAAATAAACACAAATTTGGAATTTCAAAACGGCGATCCAGAAAAGTAAAAAATGTATTTTTATTGGATCTCTGTCATGTTATATACTAACACAATACTTTTATATGTGTTAATAATGAGTAAAAGACTTCTCTAAGGAATACATTTTTTCAATATTTTTCCCATTCGCCATTTTTAAACGGTACATTTTAAATTATTAATTATTAAGAGCAAGTACATTTGGCCTAAACAAACCTTTTAAATAAAGTAATACTAAACCTCTCTTTACATTTAACAATTGTTTTACAAGATGGCCGTCATCTTAAATAACAAAACAATAGTTTGTAAGAATTTTATTTATCATTTTTTGAGACAGAACTTTTTATGAAGAATAAATTTTTTTCGTAAAATTAATAATAAAAAAGTTTTCAATATGGCGTGAACTTTAGCAGACATACTGTATAGATATTTTCTTATTTTCTTGAACAATATGTAACCGTGGGACGCTGCAGCCTGTCAAAGTGGACAAATGTTGTATTCATTCAAAAATTTAATAATTTGGTATTGCATTTAAAAAATACAAGGTTATTATGTCACATTTTTTGGGTCACCCTGTATAATATAAATTATTAGTATTTTTAATAGTTTTCCCCAACTTTTAGTGCCGATATTATATTGTTTTTTCAACAAAATTTAATAAAAAAGTTAGTTCAAATTCTACTACCTTACCATTCGACCAAATATTCCTGCTAAAAGGTGTAACGAAGTAATTTCGATCATAAACTGCCGGACCATTGCTTTCGAGCAAGAAAAAATTCGCCTAAATTTAACAGTTAATATTTTCTGAACCAGATAAGATATCGACCTATGGTTTTGAATTGTTGATAGATTCATCCCTTGGGAAACAATTGTCAATATTGGATTTTTTTTAACTGTCAGAAAATTTTATATACAGGGTGTTAAAGAAGACGATGATTTTTGCTCCAATTTTAATGTCGTGTAACTTTCACAATGATATTTTTAAATTTTATCGCTCTACGTCAATTGAATCACTGGTTCATAGCAAAGAAAGTAATTTGTCAAATTTTTGATATCTGCTATATTATTTTAAGAAATACCGATTTTTTTGGAAAACCTTGCTTTATTTCAACTTATTGGTAGCTAGATCTCACTGTGCGTTGTTTCGTGCAAACTTTGCGAGTGTATATTATACCTTATAAATAAAATAGTAAAATTTAGTGTCCGTTAAAATATATAAGTGGCCGTTCCGTACTTGATTTATTTAGATTTATTTATATTTCTACGTTTTCACGTTAGATGGCTATATCTTTTGCATTGAGTTGATTCCTTCTGATGGCGTCAAATCTGCTCCAGTTTGGGAAGTAGCGAGATGGTCAGATTTGCTGGAAGAGGAACTCCGCAAGGCGGGGTTCTGTCACCAACACTCTGGCTGAGAGTTTTAAATAAAGTTCTCATAGCGTTGGAGAAGGCTGGAATAAAAGTGATTGCATACGCTGACGATATAGTTATACTAGTGTCAGGTAAATTTGTAAACACAATCAGCGACCTAACAGGAATGGCGCTACGAATACTACAACAGTGGGCCATGAAATGCGGGTTAAAAATCAACCCCGAAAAAATGGAGGTAGTTCTATTCACACGCAGAAGGGTGATCGAGAACTTCAGACTCCCAGTACTCGACAATAATGCTTTAGTGCTTAAGGAAAAAGCAAAGTATTTAGGATTGGTACTTGACTCCAAGCTAAACTGGGGCATAAACTTGCAAGAACGAGTTAAAAAAGCGTCGGTAGCATTATATGCCTGCAAAAAAGCAATTGGAAAAAAATGGGGACTAAAACCCCACATAGTACACTGGATCTATACAGCTATTATAAGACCTATATTAATATACGGGGTCCTGGTTTGGTGAACCGCTTTGGAAAAAGCAGTGCACACTAAGTCAATAACAAAGATACAAAGGGCTGCTTGTTTAGGAATAACCGGAGCCCTTAAGTCAACCCCGACAGCGGCGCTAGAGGTCATGTTATATATACCCCCCTTGGATATCTATGGGAAGGCAATCAGAATATAACGAAAACAGATCACGCAATCTTCACAGACGGTTCAAAGATGGACGTTGGTGTGGGAGCCGGGGTATTTTCCGAAAGTTTACAAATACAGAAATCGTATAGACTCCCCAACTATTGTAGTATTTTTCAAGCCGAAGTACTGGCAGTAGAGAAGGCGGTCAATATCCTGCAAGAACACCTTGGCTTGGGAGTAGCCTCGTCAATCACCATCTTCAGTGATAGTCAGGCGGCGATTAAGGCAATCTGTTCCAGCAGCGTCAAATCAAAGCTCGTAAAGCGATGCCGCAACAATCTATGCACACTTGGCAACCAACATCGGGTGATTCTGTGCTGGGTTCCTGGACACTCCAAAATAGATGGCAACGAGGCTGCCGATGAGCTCGCAAGAGAGGGCGCAGGCATGCCAGCTGATCTAGCAGACAATACAGTGAACAAACCACTGAGATTGGTCAAAGAGGAGATTGACTACACGGCCAAGCAGCTTGCACAGAACAGATGGACAGGGTTGACAACCTGTAGTACATCCAGGCAACTGTGGCCCACATTCGAACCGCAGAGCTATTGAGACACAGTCGAAAAGACGTGAGAAATATTACTGCGGTTGTTACCGGACATTGCCTCTTCGGTAGACATGCCGAACGTATGCAAATACCCACTAACGACTTCTGCAGAAGCTGCAGAGATGAGGAAGAGGAAGAAAGTATTCAACATTTTCTGTGTGAATGCCCTGGCCTCGCAAGAAGGAGGTTCACTACTCTGGGTGAATCATCTTTCGATAGCCTGGAGGAACTAAACAACTTACAACTTGGACGGCTGAGCAGATTTCTGAACAGTAGTGGCTGGTTTGAATGAGTTGTTAAAATCCTTCCGCGGTTACGTCGCATAAACCATCAGTGATCTGATGAAGGTGGGTTTTACGGAACACGTGTGGTATCACAACGGACCTAATCAGGACTACGTGAGACCGTTTGGTCAGAACCAAGGGTCTGCCACTCTTACCTAACCTAACCTAACCTTCTGATGGCGTTACTGGGCTTTCATCGCGTTTTTATTTCTTAAAAACGCCTTAAAAGAACAGGCTCGCTGTACTGGGGATCGCTTACGAGTTATGACTTTCTGATGAGTTCTAACAAGAACGAAACAGCCTGTCATTGTCTACCTGTGCCCCAGGGATTCCATTACCTTTGGCGTCCCTGTGTACTTTAATGCAAAAGATAGACGCACTACTCTGTCCGCTTGCCGCTAAGCTTCTTTTGTTTATTATACCTTATGAAAAGCTTGATTATGTTCAGTAACAATAGTTGTACCTAAATGTTATTATGTACAGTGGCGTACTTATAAACATCTATATATCTATGGTTTACGAGTATCTCACAATTTTTCACGTTTGTTTTATATTGGAAAGTACTCGTCTCTAGATTAATTAAAAAATAAAAAAAAGGTCTTATTTTTTAGTTTTTCATATCGTACTACAGTATGTTTACAAAATTTGCACAAAGATAATTTTTTAATTTTTGAAAAAAATGTATTTGTTAATTTCTAACTTTCTAATACTATTTCTAAAATTAAACATTAAAAGGGATCCTTAAAATTATTAATACCTTGTAGGCCTTCCTCGGATGGATGAGGTTTGGTTTGACGGCATCTAGTAATATTTAATATCAAAGTCTCTTTCAATGTAAGTTTAACTTTTAAGAATAGTGTTAGAAAGTTAGAAATTAATAAATAAATTTTTTCCAATAATATTAAATTAAAAAAATTATCTTTGTTAAAATGTTATAAACACGGTGTATAATATACCTGTAGTGCGATATAAAAAACTAAAAAATAAGAAAAAATTACCTAATCTAGGGGCGAGTACTTTCCTATATAAAACAATCGTGAAAAATTGTGAGATACTCGTAAACCATAGATATATAGGTGTTTACAAGTACGCCACTGTAAGTGTACATAATAACATTTAGGTACAACTATTGTTACTGAACATAATCAAGCTTTTCATAAGGTATAATAATCACTCGCAAAGTTTGCACGATACAACGCACAGTGAGATCTAGCTACCAATAAGTTGAAATAAAGCAAGGTTTTCCAAAAAAAAAAACGGTATTTCTTAAAATATAGCAGGTATCAAAAATTTGACAAATTACATGCTTTGCTATGAACCAGTGATTCAATTGACGTAGAGTGATAAAATTTTAAAATAATATCGTGAAAATTACACGCCATTATAATTGGAGCAAAAATCATGGTCTTCTTTAACACCCTGTATATAAAATTCTCTGACAGTTAAAGAAAATCCAACATTGACAATTGTTTCCCAAGAGATGATTCTATCAACCATTCAAAACCGTAGGTCGATATCATAGCTGGTTCAGAAAATATTAACTGTTAAATTTAGGCGAAATTTTTCTTGCTCGAAAGCAATTGTCCAGCAGTTTATATTAGTGGTGACTGCGGAGGCCAGTAGTTTAATTTGGCCACTCAGTCTTCGCCCACGTGCCATTTACATAGCTACCGCCAAGCACTCAACTTTTCATGCTACGTTTTCTGCAAAGTTAACCGCGACTACTTATTCACTAGGTGTGTGCGAAATGTGTTCTGCACGATGCTACCTGGATATTATTTTATTTTAGTAATATGCATAACTTCTTTAAAACAAAAATTTACTATTAAATTAAAAGTTAAAAACTTGTTATATTTGGTGCTTACTCTTTGTCCGTCAATTCGTGGGACTTAAAAACAATGTTTAACTTTACTTACCAGTAGAAGTTCAATTACTCCTAATGCGATAGTTATCGAAAATATAAGAAAGTTGGTCAACATAATATATCTCATATAAGTGTTGGTTTTTTTAACGAACCTAAAAATTATTTATAGATCAGAACTGGCGCTAAAACAAAAAAAATGTTAATATCGTAAAAAAAATTTGAGCGTTCTTTTTAATTTATTGAAATATTCGAAAAAAAAAATTTTGAGTTTTTGTTTTCTTAATTTATCTGTTGTATTTCAACTGCTACAGAGAAAAGTACAACCTTGTTAGAGCGACTTCTTTAAGTTTATACTAGCGTGTTTTTAGAAATCCAGTAGAACATTTCGTTGTAGTGGAACTATTATCAAATCAATTTTTTAAATACTGACCTGAACTTTTTATTTTATTTAAATTTAAAATCTCTTTAAGCCCTAAATTCAAACATGTATCACACTTATTTTTAATTTTAATTTTTAAACATTTTGATCCATCAGTTGATCATCATCATGAATTTGATTATTACTTTTAAATAAATTCAGCGCTGGTGTGTAATTAAAAAACTAACAAATATTTTAAATAAAAACCAAGTAAATCAATAAAAAGTTCAATCCAACTACACAAGCAACACTGACAAAAAACTAAAATTAAAGATTTAAGATTTTACGGCATACTGTAAGCACGTTTTTTAGCTTTAGATACCTATTAACTACCTTATGACAAAAACATGTTTCCTAACAATTTTTTCCATGTCCCTATAAGAATTATTATTTCCATCATCAGTTGTGTCAAGACTTTGTATAAGCACTTTTAATATGTTCATCTGAGCATTAACGAATATCATCGGTATTATTGTTGTAACTTCGTTGGAAGCATAGACATTAACATTACTAATCAAAAATATACTATTTATAACGACAACGATTAATTTATATTCATTCTCTTTAAAAGGAAACCATATTGGTAATACGATGGAATCTTGCAGCATCTCTTTTTCGCTTTTGTTCTCAGCTCCATATTTCTTCATGTAAATTACTAATTTAATAAACATTATTAGTAGAGCGGTTACAGTTAGTGCAATAATGAATGTTCCTCCAAGTCTGGTACAAATTTTCACGTTTTTTTTGTATACTTTAATTATTTTATTATTCGACAACCCAATCTTTTTTTCCTCGCTCATAATTTCTTGGAAAAGCACTGACACTCCATTATTTTCAAAGATAAGTGCTTTAATATTTGATTCCAGTGAAGGGAGAAAAAAAGTTAAACTTAAAAAAATTAATTTAACATCTCCTCTTATTAATATCAGCTGAATCAGTTTTACAAAAAATAATACCATACATAGCAATGAAAACAACTTGTTGATTCGGCGGTACCAAAGTTGTAAGTGACGTAAACTTGAGTTTTCTGTCCAATCTAAATTCCATGCACCCGACATTACCATGTAATATTTTATGCTTTCGACAATCATTATTCTACAATAATTATTGGTTCGTAAATGTGTGTGGCAGAGCTAGAAAATCTGTCTGGGGGAGGGGTAAAAAAAACTTATCCTAAAAGACCAAATATTTTTTGAAAGGGAGGGGAAACCAGCGCGCAAGCAAAAGTTTTAATAGCACTTAATAAAGTTTACAAAAGAAATAGCCAAGTTGTAAATAGATAATTATATTTAAGTAAAAATAATTTATTTGTTTCTACCCTGACAAAAATTTAGAAATCCAGCTTATATGATTATCTTAAAAATAATTTTTAAAGTTCTTAATCACTAGAAAAGGTTAAGTGCCTATAACGCAACATTTAAAACAAGGCTATATGTATAATTAATGATCTAGTTTTAAATGCTTTTCCACTGACCCGAAACTTTTTCTGTTCTCTCATAAAAGGCCCTGTACTTTTTTTTCGCTTGTTAGCACTGTTTTTTGTAGGGTTTTCCATGTTTCCCGCCAAAAGAACGGACGGCGTGATCAACACCGTTAACTTAGTACTAGATACTATGACTGATTCAGACTTATTGCCTAATCAGATACGTGGTTTACGGTTGGCACTTAGCCGCTTTTAAAGGAAACTTTCGATGGCACATTTCCTGACCTGCAGTATTTTAGTAGGGTGGCGTAGTTAAATAATGGGTTTAGTACATAGCCTATTTTAGGATACATCCGCGTTGGCTGTTAGATTATTTTTAAGTAAAAATACTCAAAAGTAAAGAAATGGCACTTAGCCGACTTATCCATTCCACTCTTCAATTATACTTTTTAAATAATTTTATTACTTCATTAGAATTTTTTCAATTACATATATTTTT
Source organism: Polydrusus cervinus (assembly GCA_935413205.1). Classification (NCBI taxonomy): domain Eukaryota; kingdom Metazoa; phylum Arthropoda; class Insecta; order Coleoptera; family Curculionidae; genus Polydrusus; species Polydrusus cervinus. Next base: position 56,341,689 of record OW284514.1, read on the forward strand.
AAATATACAATTATTTATCGTTACAAAGTCAAACAGGATGATTTTGTGATAATACTTTTTCAGATTTAATTTTATTCATTTTATAATAATTGACAAAAAATAATAAGTACATTATGAAAAAATAAATACCAGAAACAAAATTCTGTATTGGAATGATATTAAAACTAATATTAATAAAAATATTATTTGTTAATGTTAAGTAAATGGACTAACCCAGACAAGTTTAACAGTGTTGATGCTACGAATGGGGGGTAGTTTTAAGGGGGGTAGAAGAGTTCCAGTACGCACTTCAAAACCAAATGGACGTTTTGCCGTGCTGCTTGCCCTTGAGCATAAGGTAATATCTACAAAAGGCCCACAGTTCATATGGAAATGTTTTATTAAATCCTCTGGATTAAATAGAAGCGATCAAAGTTTGCGGTTGTGACGTGTGTATACGATAATACATAGCACGAGAGTGGGCTATTGATAGTGTGTTCAAAAGGGACTTCACACGGCGAAGTATTATTTATAAGAAATTAGGTAGCGATATTTAGGTAATATTTTGCAAAAGTTATTTTCTCATATGACTGAACATTTTTAAGTAATAAAAAATATGGGATCATCAGTTTTTTTAAATTTAATGACTTATAAATGGGCAAGTGTATTTATAAAGAGAATTGTCAATGCACTAAAAACTTACATGATTTCGATATAATTTAAAGTGTCAGATAAAATACCACAAATTTTTCTTCGTAGTGATATTTGTTTTAATTCTTATTGTATAAGGATTCTTTAGATTATAAGAAAACAAATTCTTGCGTTTTTAATATAACAATTAATATAATTATAAACAGTTAGTTTACTTAAATGTCAGTTTATTTCTGTTTGTAACATCAATACTAATAATATAATTAATTAAATATTAGCATAATAATATAAATTCTTTAAAAAGGTATATTCATAATTATAGCTTGCCTAGAGCAAAAATAACAGTTTTTTCGTTTTATAACATTTAAAAAAAACATTAGGTAACTACTTAATAAATAATTAAATTAAAAATTAAAATTATACAGATTAACACAAAATATATATTTACACATATATATATATATATATAAAAGAAAATATATTGTCCGTACTATTATAAAGAAAGAGGTTGTTGAGTTGCAACTGATTTATGGCAGTCCGATGAGTCCAAACAAGGACGAAACGGCCGTCATTGTCTAATCAGGCCCCAGGGAGTCCATTTTGTTTGGAGCCCTGCGTATCTTAATGCAAAAAGCAGTACACACTGTCCGATAGCCAAAAATTCACCTCTTTCTTTATAATAGTACGGACAATATATTTTCTTTTGTTTAATTTCTTTAAAATGGCTTTAAAAACGGAATAGCGCACACCCTAGTGGGTTCAATGCGATCTATTTTTTGAAACCTGCGAAATGTAGGCTGAAGATGGGAATTGCAAAATGTCGATCCCTATACTAGAAGTGTGTTGCACCGTGGTTTTATTACAGTTACCTTTTATCTTTTGACGTCACACTTCACGTGAACTGTTCTCTGCATTAAGATTGATTCCTGGAGATGGCGGTACCGCTTATTCAATGCCTGCCTTGCTTTGCATCAGATATTGAAATGGCGGCCTCGCAGTCAAGGGAGTTGCAACTGATTTATGGCAGTCCGATGAGTCCAAACAAGGACGAAACGGCCGTCATTGTCTAATCAGGCCCCAGGGAGTCCATTTTGTTTGGAGCCCTGCGTATCTTAATGCAAAAAGCAGTACACACTGTCCGATAGCCAAAAATTCACCTCTTTCTATATATATATATATTTATATACTCTCTGTAACAACAAAAACAAGAGAATTGGAATAAAGAACAATTGATTTATTTTCAACCACGGCAGTGGCTCAGAGGTGAGTTACTGGCATTCGACCGTGGTCGTCCGGGTTCGATCCCCGGAGTGGGCATATATGCACAATAAAAAAAAGTATGTCCGAAATTTAGGTGGTTTAAGAAAGTGTAAAATGTATCATCATTCAACCCACCCCATTCACGCCGGTAAACAAGCCGGATGACATCGAACATCTCATGGGGTGTGGGAGAAGGTACACACTCCCAATATGACGATTGGGGGTGTGGTCATGCAATGGCAAGAAACCAAGGGTTGATAGCCCTTGGGGGGTGTTGCATGACTGAGGATCGTGGTTCAGAATAACTAATGGAAAATAAAAAAAGAACATGAATAACCGCAATATTTTTATTTGTATGTTCTGCAGGGCGGATAATATAATTTGAACCTATACATGGTGTTTCAAGGTGGATGGAACGTTAGACGTTTATGGAAAACGGGTAATACGTTTTCTTCAAAAAGTTGGTGGCTCAGATAAACAATCATTTTTTTAAAATATGTTTTGCAATGCGGCTTTGCCGCTTCTGCTCGAAACAGGTGGCAACATATTTTTTTTTTAAATAAAACACCCTAAATATATTATATTATTTTCTAATTATCTATACAATTCCACGTACCTATATTTTGTTTAAAATATTATATGTCTAAGTTCAATTGTTTTTGAGATATTGACTGGAACGGCGTATGAAAAATGGTTTTGACCTTCCTGTCTCAGCTTTTTGTTCTCTATCTAAAAGTTACAACTTCCGGTTTAACAAGTTAGAAATTTCCAAGAGATTTGGATTTTATTTTTAATTGCGATTTCAACCACGACCTCTTTGACTTTCAAATTAGTGATGCAAGAATTCAAATAAAAATACTTGGATCAATCCGAATATCCCAACTTGAATTGGAATCCGATTAATTATGCAACGAAATTTTTAATTCAAAATAATTATTATTTAAGTCGATTTTGTCTTCTACTTCGCGAAGAAGTCTTTTCAAAACAATTGTATTCGCTAAAGGTTTAGCCAAAAATATTTTTGAAAAATAAAAAAACACATCGATTGAGATTTTGTATGAGCTACATTTTGACATAAAAAAAAAATTTTACCCCCTGTATATGGTGGACCCAACTTAATTTTTTTAAATTGGAAGATAACAATTATGATACCTTTTTGGAAAGTTGCTTTAAAGAGAAAATTGGATATCCTTTACAAAGTCAACTATTCCACCTCTAACACGTTCAGACGGAACAATAGCAACCACAGCCGGGGATAAAGCAAACCTACTTGCTGAATTGTTTTTCTCGCATTCCACTGTAGACTTCCAGGGAAAATCACCACCCAACATTCCCTCAGTTCAATCGCAAATGTCTGAAATCATGTTCCGTCAGCGTCTTGTTAAACGGATTCTTAAAGGACTCGACGTCAATAAAGCTTCTGGTCCAGACGAAATTCCTATCATTGTTCTCAAGACATGCGCCGATGAACTTACACCAGTATTTTGTAGACTTTTCAACTTATCCTACAAAAAAGGAATATTTCCATCCTGCTGGAAGTCGGCGCGTGTCCAGCCCATTCCAAAGAAAGGTAAAAAGACCCTGCCAAGCAACTACCGACCCGTCGCATTGCTTTCAGTAATTTCAAAAGTAATGGAGAAAGCTATTAACCAACAACTCCTAAAGTATCTGGAAGGGCTTAACATTATCAGCGACCATCAATACGGTTTTCGAAAGTCCAGATCAACAGGTGACCTTCTGGCATATGTCACCCATCTTTGGAGCAACACCATCGAACATCATGGAGAATCCCGGGCTGTTGCACTGGACATCTCTAGGGCTTTTGATCGTGTTTGGCACGATGGGCTTTTAAGTAAATTGCGATCCTACGGTATGCCTAATGGATTTTGTTTATGGTTAACCAGCTTCCTTAAGAACCGTTCTCTGCAAGTGGCGATTGACGGGTTTCTCTCAGACACCTTCACCATCAATGCCGGGGTTCCTAAAGGGTCCATATTGTCGCCTACCCTCTTTTTACTGGATATTAACGACCTTCTAGTGAAAACCCAAAATCCAATTTATAGCTTTGCTGATGACAGCACACTTGTCTCATCTTTTACCTTGACTCCCCAAACATCCGCTGCCGACGCACATCTTCGCAGGCAGCATGAAGTATTGCGCCTCAACAATGACCTGGAAGAAATTTTGGTTTGGGGTGACAGTAACCAAGTCGAATTTAATGCTAAGAAAACCCAGGTAGCAGTCTTCTCCAAAAAGGTTAACATTGCAGAACCGGATATAGTCATGGCAGGACACGCAATTCCCCTGGCACCGTCTATTAATTTGCTGGGGGTCAATCTGGGAGGTGATATGTCTTGGCATGATCACGTTGCCGCAATTGCCAGGGCAGCTGCACAGAAACTTGATGTACTTTTCCGCACCAAAAGGTTGTACACACCTCATCAACTTTTGACACTCTACAAAGCCCAGATTCGACCATCATTAGAATATTGCTCTCATGTCTGGAGCTCTGCACCCAAGCACACCCTTCGGCTACTGGATTCCATTCAAAGGAGAGCCGTTCGTCTGATCGGCGACCCCGAGCTGACCAAGACCCTCGATAGCCTGGAGCATCGAAGACAGGTTGGTGATTTGGCTCTCTTTTACAGATATTTCCATGGCAGGTGTTCGACTGACATTGCCGACTTGATTCCACCTAGAGCAATGCAAAACAGAAATACACGGCGAACCGCTGCCGCTCATCCATATGTTGTTCAGCTTAGTACTCCTCGAACTTCATTGTTCAAGAACTCTTTCATCTGGAGAACGTCATCATTGTGGAATGAACTTCCTGAGGTCGTGTTTCCCAATGAATACAATCTTCAACGTTTCAAGACCAACGTTAATCGCTTTTTTCGCACTCGCACCGCTCCCAGAGCGCCTTAAAGGATTTTTCCTACAGTGCAGGTGTTTTATCATAAAAAAAAAAAAAAAAAACCTGTTGTTTTAAATTTTAATTGCCCCAGGGTATGGATTTTCATTGGAATAAATTCGCTAGAATGTTGAAGAAAAATATTTGTAAAAAAGGCAAAAACACGTCGATTGAGATGTTTTGTGGACTTCATACTATAACAAAAATTTGTTTTTTCAATCCTCTTAAGGGGGTGCAACATAACCCAACTTGGCTGTTAGAAGGTTGGAGATATCGATGTTCCTTAAATGTAGAAGAGTGTAAACATCATAAGAGTTAAAACGTATGACTCATCAGGTATGCGCATGACTCATCACAGTTGTGAGTTATTATACCTGGCGAGTATAAATAGAGCTGTAGTTACCGTACTTATTTAGTATTCACCTGAATAGACGACTGGAGATGCTTACCAGTTGAAACGTGATTCAAACCAAATAAAGACAACACAACAATTACAATTAAAAATAAATCAATTTCCTCTTTAAGAGAGCTTTCCAAAAAGTAGTTTTCATAAGTAGTATTACTCCCGCCACTGTATACTAATATTAATTAACTGATTTGTTTTACTGATAGTAATATTTTTCTTGACTTTTGAACGGGAGCTTTAGCGGCTGGCGAACAGATATTTTGGTTTAAAATAGGGTTCTTTTAGATTTAACAATAGTTAATGATTTTTCTGAAATACGGGTTGATTATATAACTATTTTATTAACTGGTCGACGAAAATAATAACCCACTGTCGTGTTGAATATTTATTTAATGTGATTAGGTGATCATTACATTATAACAATACATGCACAATACTCTCTATATCTAATACTATAAAATACAATAAAATCAGTTAACCATTGTACTGCGTACCCACCTGATTCATTTCCTGCGGGATATCAGCGTCAATGGGTAAATACGATTTCGTTATAATACATAAATCCCTGCGGGATTAACAGTACTAATAAAAATAATAATTGTACTTAGCTATGCGAAACATTTACTTAAGTTAAATTTGTCGGATTTTTGCTTTTTATTTAAATGATAGCTGAAAACACCTATTCCCTGACATATTATTTACAATAGTACTGCGTACATTTATTAATGTAATAGTAGTATGTACAACAAGAGTGGATATGTTGTCTATATTACACGAGAAAGTAAATTGAGCACGACGCCGTAGGTTGAATGCTCAAACTTTCTAGTACGATATACACAATCCAATCGAGTTGAACAGTATATTTTTTCTACGATGAAAATTATAAACCTTATGCTAAAAAATGTAAAAAAAAAAGTTTGCTGGTTGCCGGGCTCGAACTTACGGCCACATTTAAATTAAATAATTTAGTGTCTTGAAAAAGAAGGCGGAGCCTTAGTAAAAATAATATACTGTGATTGATCAGGACAGTACAGTACAACAACATGTAAAGTTGGCTTCTCTGTAATTGACTACTGTGCACTGAGAGAAGATTCTTGCTGTCCTTATAAAAATCTTTATACCGCTTATAAAGAAAAATGCTAACATAGGGGACAAAAGAAAAACTACCTGAGACAGTAAAATCCATTTGGCTGTAATTTCTTTGCTGTCGTAATAAAGTCACTTTATAAAGAATGATCACTTAGCTCAAGTAAACAAAAATGTTGTATTAGCAAAGTAACTGACCATCGGCTATAAAGAGACTTTGTTAGAACAGTAAAGTTACTTTTCTACGCCATCCGCATTGTTATCGAAACAAGAATTTTTTTTTCAATATCAGCATAACATTTTGCTATATTGGAAAGATGTTTTTATTTATTTCAAGAAAGTTACTTTGCTGGGTCAGAATGTACCTACTTACTTCAGATACTCTTTTTAGCTAAGGTAGCAACTTTGCATTGCTATAATAGTAAAGTGGTTTATTATGACAGCACCACTTATTTGCTATAATATGTGGGGTGGCCCAAAAAATAAGCCGTATATTTTGTTGAATTTTTAATATACTCTAGAAAACTTATTATGCCTAATAACACATTTATATAAACCAAGTTTTTTCACTTTGGGTACGGAAGTTTCAAAAAATTTTGATTCATTTAAAATTGTGTTATTAAAAATAATATGTTCCATGCTATATCAAAAATTTAACATAGTATAAAGCTTATTTTTCAGGTAACTCCATCATATTTTACTTTATGTAACTCCCCACGTCTGAATAGGTTATCAACGATTTGAAACTAAAAAAAAATTATTTTTCTCTTTATTATTTAATACAACAGAAAACAACACTTTATAACCTAAAAATAGTTTCAGTTTTAGCTGCTTAAAAAAACAATAATATTTTACTGTTTTCTTCTTTGAGTGGTTAAAACATATCTTATTAAAAATATCTGTTCACTTTAAATTTAAACAAATATCCAAAAGGGAATGCCGAAAAAACATGTTTCTGCATCTAGCCTGAATATTAGGTAAAATAATAATTACATTGTATTTTATTTAGAAAAAGAAAGTATTTTACTTTTGCGATATTTCTAAAAATCTTCTTTTAAAAAACATACAGTGTTTAAAATTTTGGTAAGTTGTCTTTTAGTTTGAGGACTTTTAGTATGAATGGCATTTGCTAAAGAATTACTATTTTTCTTTTCTCTAAAACTTGACTCACACAAAAATTATTATTAAATAAACAAACACATAACATAAAAAAATTAACATAAAACTAAAATAACTTTGGTCTTTTAACACTGATATTAAAAATCTACACTGTCTGATGTCACAATCCAATAAAGCACTGCACACTGAAAACATTTTTGAGCCAAGACAAGTTTTATTGGAAAAAATGAGACAAATGTCGAGTCGTAATGATCACCAACAACAGCCACCGATGCGACCATTTTACTTTATGAAGGAACGAGCATCTAAATATCTTAAATAAAATGAAGACCTAAAGACATGAAGATCTGGAGACAGGAACGGGACGACTGGTGCGTAATATAAAAATTGACCCAATCAGACTGAATTCGTCACCACGAAATAATCCGATTTGAACCGAACAGTTACGAATTTCCCAATTCCAACAAAAAATTTTGCTACCCCTTTAAAAACTCTTTAGAGCGCTAGAAAAGATTTCTTTATAAAGATTTTTTTCAAAAGCAGCAAACTGCATTACTTCCCCAGCAAAGCAAATTGTAGTCCTAGAAAATAATTTTTTAGAAAGACTTACTTAGCTGTTATCATAATGTAAGTTTTCTATAATAGCAAAGATTTTTGTAACGGGTATAAAGAGTTTTCAGGTAAATTGTTTTTTTTGCAATAAGAAATTCATTTTGCTATCGTAGGTTAAAAATTTAATATTACAGCCAAAATAATCTTAGCAAAGAATTTCTTGCTGAAGCTTTTCTCAGTGTGATTGGTCAGTTTCATAACCTAACTAGGATGGATATGAAATTTTGCTGCACAGTTAACTGGATTAGCCTACTTTACTCGCCACTTAAGTGTAAAGGAAACAGCAAATTTCCATGTGGGAGTAGAAAAAATAATTATACAGGTTCATTATATCACTGAATTAAATGTTATTATATATTTTATAAAAGTCAATTAACTTCCTGCAAATAATGTTTAATATAGAAAGGTAGCATCGTTCTTTCGTTTCACATCAGCTGAGTTTTCGGAATATCGTTGCACTTTTTATTAACATAACGTAAACATACTGTAAGTAGTTTGATAATGTAAACTCTTGGGTTAAAATAGAGGCTGAACCCTTAACGTTATTATGAACTATATAACATCCAGAAGTAAGAATATTTAGTGTATTTTTTAACGTGATGTAGCAAGAGGGTCAGTATTACTGTCAGTAAAACTGATCGTGTAGATAGATATATAGTTATTAAGCTAATGAATTTTGATGTCATAAATAGCAAAGGCTTAGATATTTTTGTGCATTGATTCGAGTATATTTTTTAACATGACTCTTGTTGTTGATGCGATATTTATTGGAAATTTTTCATCCAATGTTACGTACGAGTACGCCGCTTGCACTATCTGAAAATAAATATACTGAATAAATACAAACATTAAAGTAAATTTACTGTTACTACCGTAACATCATAATAATTATGTTTAAACCACAATATAGTTAATTTCATCAATTTAGTAAAAAAATCTAAATGATGTTTCCAACGTCATTCCAGTTTCAGGAAAAGAATACAATTTTAAAAAAACTTTCGACTTAAACATTTTTAGAATATAAATTGAAATCATAATTAATTGAAAGTACAGAGAGACACACTAACTCTACATAATCTAGAATAATTTGATTAAAATATAAAATCAAAAGTACACAAGCACAATTAAGTGATTTGCAGGAGCTTCTTTTAGTCCTTAAAATATAATTCAACTTTCGTATTTTTGTTTCCACTCATTGTATTGATAAAACTATTTTCTGGACTTGGTATGGCATTGGATATTTTTAAATAGACATTATTTATACTACGGCTACTTTTAACCAATTTGGTGATATATTCGTTATCAGTTTTTGGAAGTAGATCACCGGCATTCTTCAACTTCTGAAAGTTAGTTTTAAATACAAATTTTACATCTTTTAATACTTTTCTTTCCAATATCTTGACTACATTTGTGGGTTTTAAGAAAAATGTTTTCTATTAATCTTATTTTATCATCAAATTTAGCTGCTATTTTCTGGTTAATAATTTTTCGTGGTGCTATTTTTTGTGTTAGGTGATTTAAATAACATATTGTGCCATGTAATGATTAAAATAAAAGAATATGGTAACAACTTTAAATATAAACTTTATTAACTTTTAATTCAAACTGAGATTTATACAGGGTGGCCCGCTCTTAACACAGGATTCCATAGCCTCTAAACTACTCAACTTTTTAATATTTCTTATAAACAAAGTTAAAAGGAGGCATTAGAACTACAATTTAACATAAATCTATAATTATACAGGGTGTCCGAAATAGTCTGGGCTTATCCAACATAGTTTAGGAACTTCCTATAAAATATACTATTTTGTGGTTTAACATGTTAAACCGGCAGTTAGTCACTTTGTACAAAGAATAAAAAGATAAGATAAGGAAGTGATAACCATTTTTCTCTAAGATGCACCATTACAATGCTACAGCCTGTAAAAGTCGTAAAATGCCAAAAACAATTGAATTTAGACATTATAACATTTTATATAAAATATACGTGGAATTTTATAGGGAATTAGAAAATAATATCATAGTATAAGGTGTTTCATTTAGAAAAAGGTATTTTATATATTCAATAACATTGGAATAAATATTAGGAAATTGTAAGTGACACCAACAGTGAAATTAATTTATTAACGAAAAGTAATGAAGAACTTCCATTGAAGTTGGGGAAAAGCACATACTACCAAGTTCTATAGGTGGGAGAATATATTTTGTACATGCCCTGACTATTTGGGACACCCTGTATAATTTAAAATAATTTTAAATTGCAATTCTATCACCTTCCTATATAAATATATAATAAAATATAAAAGTTGAGTAGTTTAGTGGTTATGGAATCCTGCGTTGAGAGCGGGCCACTCTGTATATACATATAAAACCACTGGTAAATGTAAATTACCAAACATCTCAGCTCTCCTTTAAAGTTCATATTCGTCATTTTCCCTTTAAAAAACTCTTTTCGTAGAAATCTTCCATTTATTTTCAGAATCCTTTCACTCGGTAGTTTATTAATTAACTGTAATACCCCTCTATATCCTATAATTGTGTAATGGTATCTTGTATCCTAACCTGCGTTCCTATACCTATTTCAAAGTGATCCTTTGCTCTTTTTAGTCTATAATTTTCTTTCCTCTTATCACAAACAGTAGGTATAGTATGAATTTAAAGTTGACTGAATAATATTCTATACTTTAAAAAAGTCTTTAGTTTCATAAGATAATAATCGTGGTTATTATTCGATCTAAATCTTAAGGGAACACCGGTAGATACCGGTTGTAGATGCAGTAATTTTTTTTTTAAATAATTGATATATTTTGTGATATTTGGTATTGATGTTCAATAATGGCAAACGATAAGTCAACCGGACAAACGATTAGCATAAACCATAAATTGCTTTCCATCACAAGTAAATAAATCAGCTGATATAACCTTGAAAGCAACCTCGGGATATTGGAAACTAGGAATTGATGAAATAAGTCAAAAAATACTTTTTTTTTGGACTGAATGAAAAATATTAATGAAATTGAAAGGGTGAACCTAGCGGTTTGGTACTGATAAAAAAAATTCAAAAATCTTTAAATAACTACACTGGGAAAAACTTATTTTTGAATTAATAAATAAGGTGTAGTTAAACTTTATTTCAAAAAGTTTTAATTTGTTTAATTTAAAAAAAATATTTTGTTGCTTCTACAATTTTTGTACAGCCCTAGACGGATACTATGTCTGGCACTAACAAGAGGTTACTAAAGGTTATATTTAGGATGGAAAGTTCTTGTGTATAAACACCTAATTTGAAATTCAGAAAAAAGTATTTCCTCGAGCCAGATTCGAACCGACAACCTCCGTATATCCAGCACAGAGCGCTAACCAATTGCGCCATCAAGGAAGTAGGTTCACAACGGCAAATCGGGAAACACTTTCGTCCGAAAATTTCAAATGTTGATACGCACAGTGATAGATATTGTAAATCATTTTTACCATTTTTAAACAACAACATTACCGTTTCGGCAACCAGATGCATGCTTTTCAGGCGGCTGATTAATACCTATCGGTTCTTTTTCGTAAGAAAAGGTTATATAGAACCGGAGAAGGTGGATATATATTATAATTATAAGTAATAAAACTTCATTTGTTACTACCATGTACTGATAAGAATAAAATAGTTCCACTTCTTGGTACCACTATGCAATCTGATATTTTTGATCTTGATATCTACACTCTGGGTTCGAAATTGCTGTCAGTGACTTTCGTGTAGAGAGCAGCGGGATAAACAAGGTAGGAAGAAAAAAATATGTAAATTTAATAATTGATTACCTTTAAAGAAGTTTGTAGAGTTATTGATCCAAATGGGCCAATGGTTAGAGTTAAAGGTGCTTGAGTCATTTGGATTATAAGTGGAATAACTTTTTGCGTTCTTATATCTTGATTGTACCACTTTGTTTGGTACAACGCGTCGCCAATAGAATTGTTCTAAAAAATAATTATAATTGGCTGGAAATTAATTTTCTTAGATCAGAAACTAATGACACGTGCAATAAAATAAGATATCCGCATAATTAAAAAAATTGCAAATATTTCCATTGTATACAATAATAAATATAACCCGAAATGTGTAAGGTACACCGGGGTAAGTGGAAATTCGAGGCAAGTGGAATTCCTGTTAAAACAATGTTCTGCAAAGTGGCTCCACCTATTACATACCAGCCCACCACCATTCTTTACATACCCTGTTACATAGAAAGCCGTTAGCGATTCATTTGCGCTTCGACAGTAACAATGTTGTCAGGGTTGTCGATTTACGTCGCATAACGAGTTAACACGTGTTTTTTGTCGGTGGTTGTAACACACACGAAAGTTATAATAATAATTAAACTTTTTGAGGTAAGTAGGTACATCATAAACAATATTTTTTTGTATTATAAACTTATGGGTCACATAAATTTGTTTACGTTGAAGAAACGAGCTAAGTTACACTTGTCCCTAAAAAATCACAGAATGGGGAAAGTGTGACCTATGTTAGGTTCAGGTCAGATTGAAGAAATTGAGGAGAAAAAGATAAGGAAAATCAAAATAGAAAAAAATATGTAAAGGTAGCAGTGAAGATGACGAGTTAGAAGAATTAGGGAAAATTAAAAGCACAAAAATAGAGGAAAAAAGGGCTACATTAAAGAAAACCTTATCTGAAGAAGACTCCACTGATGATGGCCTTCTTGAAGATGTGCAAAGCCTCTCAAGCAATTCTAGTGTCGACGAAGTCGAAGAGATGCAGCTCGACTTAACAAAAATAAACGTTGGCGATTAGGTCGTCATTAAATTCGATCAAAAGAAGTAGGTTTAAATGTACGTGGGCCAGCTCACAGAGAAAGAACCATGTCTGGAGGTAAAAATTTTCCGAAGAATTGGTAACACATCCACATTTCATGGGCCTGTTGTGGAAGATAGAAGCATCGTCAATGAAGATAATATTTTTATGCATTTACACATGCCTATAGTAAATAAGCGAAGAAAAATATTTTTTAGCATTTTGACACATAATGTTGGTTAAATTGTTAATTTTTGTTAATAAAAATAAATATTCTTGTAGCCTGCGACAAAATTAATTATTTACACTTACCCCGGTCAACGTAAGAACGTCCAAATAAGAAAACGTGCCTTGGTTTACACTTGCCCCACAAACCTGGGGCAAGAGTAACCCAAGACCAGCGAAAATTAAAAAAATCCTAGAGAAAAAGGGAATTTTTTTTTATCGGTTTCTATGTTGGTATGTTGTTAAAATAATATCTATCCAGTAAGCCTGCCAACTATGAACAAGATTATGAGATAAAAAAATATTTTAATTATGTTTAAACAGGAGGTATTAAAATTCACGGTTCCTAATTCTAATTAATTCTAATTATCTAAAATTCAGATAAAAGAGCAAACATTTCTTTACTGCATGGCCTTTAGTGGGCTTTTTCACTAATTGTTTATTTGAGTTGTAACGTAAGAAAAACAAATCCATTTTTAGTATTTTTATGGGTTTATTAATTTTAAAAAATTATTTAAAAAAATTATAAATAAAAAAAACTATTGGAACAAAACACGAACTTCAAATTAAAAGTATTTTGAAAATATTGCAAATAATCTTTAGAATTTTTATACTACTATTTATTTTTATAATATCTAGAAATGACACGAGTATAAAAACTCATCCAATAGAAATTATTCAAAATGGACTAAAATAAAAAATAAAATAATCGACATATTATTATTTCTCAAGAGTTATCTATATTTTGTCTTAAAATGAGTCAGTTATTCTTTTTTTATTAACGTTACAATATTACACCAATTTATATAATGGAAAAACATTTGATTTGCTCCAAAAAAAGCCGGTACTTACTTGATTGAATGATATTTTTATTTTTGAGTCCCATTTTCTTTAACAACCTCAAACTCATTATTTTTAATGATAGAAGAGTTTTGAACTTGTGTTAGTATTCACCAGATTCACCTAATCGTCTTTAGGTGAATACTGAGAATTCACCTGAAGACGAATACTTACCAGTTGAAACGTTGTGATGTAAAACAAATAAAGACAATATAAGTCCAAAACTCTTCTATCATTTAAGAAACATCATTGTCTCCAACCTTCAATCACTCATTATTTTTACTTACTGATTTGATCTTTAAAAATGGACTTTGGACGATACTTTGACTTTGAACTAACACGATTAAATAGGCAACGAACTGGCTTCGTCGTACGGTTTAATGTTAATCCAGTTATATATTAATTTTATGTTTATTTTCGTTTTGAAAACAGTTTTAAAATATTTTAGCTATTTGAAACGTGGCCAGTTTTATTTTTTAATTTTTTGTGCAATTTTAATTATTTTTACTTTTTTAGGTTTTATGATCCATTTTAAGGCGAAATATGTTACAAAATTAAACAGAAATAAAAGATATTGTTTTTGTTTTCGTGCCAGTATCTAAATAAATTACAAAAAAAAAATCCTGAGATTTTGGTCACTTTTTAAATGAAATTGTTTTTAATTTGTTAACGCTTAAAAATATGTAAACCCTTCATCAGAACTATAAAGAAATATATTGTAACATATGCTTTGTAGAAACAAGTCATTGCCAAATCTATGTATTTCAAAACTCGATATCTTTTTTAAGGAAATTTGCTAACAATTGAATAGAATTTTAAAATAATATATAGAATGATCCATTTAAATTAAAGATACTTACTTCATCATCACTAAAGTATTCCATTACTTTTTGACTAATCCTGTATACCTAATTTTTTGCGGAATAATAGATTTTTAAAAACTCTAAAACTTTTCTATTCCAAATTTTTTACTAGCTATCTTATTTCAAGTAATAATTCTGCATTTATTTAATATTATTCTATTGATAAAAATTGTTAAAAATCATGGGACTCTTTTTTATCAGTGAAAATATCATTAAGTAAGTTAAGCTTCTTATTATTCATTATTCATCTATTAAACTGTTTTGTTACTTTTATCTTCTAACAGCACATATAACTATTGGTTTTTAGAAAAACATTTTTTAACTCCTTTTAAAAAAAAATAATGTATTCTTTGTTTTGTTCTTTTGCTAGAGTTCATGACATTATTTCTACAATTGCGTAGAATACTTATGATTTTGTTATGAATTAGATCTTTGTCATTTTGATTAAGTTGTTTAATGCCAGTTTCGATATTAGCGATAATATTTTAAAAACATTTAGGAAAGTATTGCTTGCTGCTTTACTGTAAATACTGGTCCCAGAGAATATATTTTAAATGGTCTGGTATAAAGGTTTTGGAAACCGAGTCC
The DNA here is from genome assembly GCA_935413205.1 of Polydrusus cervinus. Lineage (NCBI taxonomy): Eukaryota > Metazoa > Arthropoda > Insecta > Coleoptera > Curculionidae > Polydrusus > Polydrusus cervinus. Next base: position 56,357,024 of record OW284514.1, read on the forward strand.
GAAAAATGTTGGTTAGACTCATACATATATCTTATGTTAAAATTTTAGATTCACATCAATATTCATATTTATCACAAATGTAAAAAATGTTTTGTTTTAATATAGAGCCAGCTAGAAATATCAAAAAAAAAGCAAAAAAAAACTTTTACAAAAATAAATTTAATCCAACCATGCAGAGGGGGAGAGGTAATAATTTAATTTTCAAAATTTTAAACGAACTTTGGGCGTGGCCCTGAAAATTTTTCGCCTGCGGCCCTTTTCCACCTTCGACACTGGGTACAATATCATGAAATATATGAAGTCCCGACTGTCCTTTCTCCAGAAAGTTTTTTTTAATTATTTCTCGGCCTTTAAAATGAGCTGAGGGAAATAATGGTATGATCTAGCAATAGTTTTATTGATTAAAAAACAATAACTATAGCAGCGATTTCAATTTAAATGTCAAAACTATCAAGTTTGGTCATACTGAAAGAGTTCAATAAGTATATCCCATTGGCGGGCAAAATCCTCACTTCGAGTCCTCCCCGCGGGCGCCCGCTGGTAATGACGAAAGTCAGCTAAGACTGAGTCTGGCACATCAATTGCCTTCGCTTAATCGTGTTGTGAGGTACCTAAATCCGAGGTGGGTGAGCAACCGTGCCAAGGATGGAAGGCTGAGGGTGAAATCAGCCTTTAACGAGCTCCTGTGGTGGACCAGGCAATCACCGCAGTATAAGCGCCTTGTCCTGGTATGCCGGCTCTGCCAGGATCGACCTTTATTTCCGAGCTTACTCGTGGGACCTACATGGAAAACGAAAAAGAAAAACCAAAAAAGAACGCTGCAGATAATCAGCTCAAGCTACCAGGCGGTGATTCGGTCACCGAGGGTAGCCCATACAGCGAGAGCATTAATGAAAGTGAGGAGGAAAAGCTGCTACGATCACCTGACACAAAGCAGGTAGATCCTAAGGACAGCAAACCTCACAGAAAGGTATTAGCTGGTACAAGGAAGATGATGAAGATGCCAGTGCCAAAGGGCTAGGCATCTTCTAGTAAAACTGGAAAGCAAACAGCCAGCTGAACTCTCAAGTAGGGACAATGGGACGATAAAGTGGGCAAGAGAGCTCTTGGCCCAAGACCCATTCCACGTTCCCTATACGTATCAAAAACCGGGTGCAACCTTCGAGAGAAGTGTCGCTGGAAAGAGGACACGTTCTACAGACGATGAGAGCACCCCAAAAAACTAAATAAAATGAAGTCTTTTCCACAGCAAGGCAAAGCTGGAATGTCTTCTAGGGCGGAGACCAAGAAAGTCTATGCGGTAGTTTCAAAAACGAAGAGTTCCGCTGCGCTTAGTAGTGGAGGGGGCCAGAAAAAGTCTGCTTTCAGGGAGCGGTCCGACAGTAGAACAATGTCGTAAGCGACCCGCAGCAGCCTCCAAGTGGCTGTGATTGATGCCGGCAATAAATGCTGGAAGATCACAGCAGACCGCTGGATCCTGGTTGAAAGGAGGCTAACGGAAATCCTTATGGAGTTTCTAATAGCCAATCCTGCCGACAGGATCCCTCAGTACGACACCTCAGGATGGACTAGAGGCATAAAGATCATCAATTGCACTGATGATTTTTCCTTAGCATTTCTGAAAGAAAGTGTCAAAAAGATCGGTCAACCTTGGGAACTCGCCCAATTACAGGTCATCCCCCGCTCCGAACTTCCAGAGTGTCCGAGAGCTAGAATTTGGTTGCCAGTGCCAACCATTCCAGAGAAGTCCTTGCTGCCACTCTTGGCAGCCCAGAATCCGAATTCCTTGCAAGGAATGGAAGGTTCTAAAGATGGAGGACCCAAAACCCACAGGGAGGAGCTTAATCCTTCAGCTCACAGACGAGTCGCTACCAGCCCTAGAGGAAGCTCAGTTTAAGCTTCACTGCGGCTTTAATGCGATCGCTGTGAACATATATAAGGGCCTCCATCAGAGATCTAATGAAGGTGGGTTCTACGGAACACGTGTGGTATCACAACGGACCTAATTAGGATTACGTGAGACTGTTTGGTCAGAACCAAAGGTCTGCCACTCTTACCTAACCTAACCTAACCTATATCCCAAACCTAAAAAAGTAAAATACCAGAACAACTTAGGACTAAAGTTGCTATAATAATAGGACGTAGCAGTGTTTTTTTTTATATTAGGATTAGCCTTTTTGGCCGAACCAAATGCAGCCCCGTACAGATAAATCTTTTTGAGCCTTTCTTATAAATTGGTATAACTTAACTAAAGTGACGTTTGACACTCGATGGACGAGAGCTTTGTCAACTTTTCAACTCAGAATTTTTAATATTAGTGATCTCTCTCTTTGACTCTTTTTTTTAGAATTCTGATATAACTATATATGCATCTCTAATATAAAATATTAATAATCATAGTCAATATACATTTTATCGTAATACAGGTAGTTTTCTTTAATACTGGCTACAGAAATTTTCATAATTAACCAACCCTCACCACCGTACTGTATCTTTAGTCTTCAATTGCGCTGTTACAACCATGTCAGATTACCGGATAGCATACTTGGCAATGCGTCAATGTTCCCACTCAACAAGTTTTACAGTAAGCAGGAACAATGAGTGGTAGGATAGGGATGCAAATACCAATAGTAATAGTGAGTATAAAGCAAATTACCTATATAAATGTGTACGCACCTGAATCATAATTTCGTTTGCGAACCAAGCCAGAACAAATACAGTCATTGCAAGATCCACACAAAAAACTATTGAAAAAGCCAATTCCTTTAGACTGTTTTGCTAAAAATAAAATAAACAACAATGTTTTGGATTTTGTGACTCTCTAGGGCTAGCGCATTTAGCGGTTTTAATATTTTTTCTAGCAAATTTCATCTACTTTTCGATTATGGTATCATAATTATACCGCAAGATTTATTTTTTCGGAGTAAAATCAAAAAATGTGTTATTATTACAAATTGCGCCCTCTAGCATTTTTTTTAGAACTATTATGGACAACTAAATAGGACTGGTGAAAGTGCATACATTTCTCTTCCAAGCGGTCTTTAGTTTGATAAAATCGGATAAGTCGTTTATAAGTTATAGCGATTTAAATTATTACACTTTCAACAGCTTCCCCCCCTCTTATTAAAGTTGGTACCCATTGAGAATAAGACCAAAATGTTGCATAATTGTCCAAGCTTTTTAGTGGTGTTATCAAAGATATACCTTAATGTAGAATTTTCGGAAATATGTAAAATTTTAAAATTTACTTGTCAAATATGCCCTCTTGCGGCAAAATGCGGAATTAAAAATTATTTCCAGGATTTATTCATGGCCACTTTAGTTATAATTTTTTTTTCCTGAGTTTTCTGTGAGTAGTTTCCGAGATACGACCGGTGGCCATCCATAAGTCTATACCCGGTATTAGTGTCATCGTAATGTAATTTTTGTAATCAGTATAGAAAATATCAGGTAAGGTTTCTTTTGCAATAAGAAATCTATGTTCTAATATTGGTTAAAAATATAATATTACAGCCAAGTAATCTTAGGTAAAAATTTCGCTGATGATTTTCTTAATGTTGAATTCACAAGTGACGGGGTAAGGGGATAAAGGTGTTAACTGGCTCATTCTTAAACATTCATATTTTTAGTGAAAATATGCTAGAACTGGTTCCCAACTTCTGACCTTTATTCACTACGATTCTGTGAATTAGAATTATTATTATTATTCACAGAATTGTAGTGAATAATAAGGGTCAGTTGGAAACCAGTTATATCAGGTTAATTCCCTAAAAATATAAATTAAAAAATGGCCGGTTAACACCTTTATCCACTTAGGGTGAGTATTATAAAACTTAATTAACAGATGAACGAAGATTAACTTGTAGAATGACGTCACAGGTTAAGGTAAGTTGACAGTTTTTGGTCTCTATAAGGTTTTATATTCTTCTACGCTGGATATAAAAATACTTTAATTTCATCACGAAAAAAACGAACTGTTCTTCTCCTTATTATTGACAAATTACAGGTTAGGTTGTTACAAATTCTTCTTTACTTCTTTTTCTTGTCGAAGGTAAGATAATTTTATAAAACTGTCATTTTTTCTAGCGAAGTGCACCTAACCTTTAATAGTTTTTATAATACCCACCCTTACCCCTTCAAGTATAACTGCTATGTGCTTTGGCCCCATTTCATTAACTAAGTTGCCGCCACTAGTAACAATTACTATGAAAATTAAAAGACCAAAGTGGAAAATGGGTACCTAGTGTGTGAAAACAAAGTCTCGGTGATAAACTACAAACTAAATGCGGCGTCGTCCAACTTCTGGCGTAAATGATAATTGCATGTGCTCGATAAAGTCCGTTACCTCCCCCCCTCTTGCCAATTCGGAAATTGCTTAAGATATAGAATTCGATATGCGTAAATGATAAGTTTAATATTTACTTTTAAACAAAATATTGTTGTTTTGGAATTTAAGATGGCGGATATCCGCAATCTTGGAATACATATTAAAAAGGAAATTATACATTATATATATATACGCAGAGTGATAGATAGTTTAAATCATGTTTACCCTTCTAAACAGCAATATTACCGTTTCGGTAACTAGATGCATGCTTGTCAGGCGGCTGGTTAATACCTATATATATATTATTATTATTATATTTTAAAGGTCTTTTTATGCTTAATTCCACTTCAGTCAGAGGGCTAAGAACAAAAACTACAGAATTACTGACAAGTTAAAAGTTAACCGTAACTACTTCTTCATTAGGTGTATGCGAAATGTGTGAAGTTCTGCACGGTGCTACCTGGATATTATTTTTATAGATTTTAGTTTTAGCGACATGCAGAACTTCTTTAAAACAAAAAATAATTAATAAATTAAAAACTTGTTATATTTGGTGCTTACTCTTTGTCCGTCAATTCGTGGGACTTAAAAATAATGTTTAACTTTACTTATTAGTAGAAGTTCAATTACTCCTAATGCGATAGTTATCGAAAATATAAGAAAGTTCATCAACATAATATATCTCATATAAGTGTTGGTTTTTTTGACGAACCTAAAAATTATTTATAGATCAGAACTGGAGCTAGAATAAAAACGTGTTAATTCGTAAAAAAAATTGAGTTTTTTTTTTATTTTTTGAAGTATTTGAAGTTTGAGGCACCTATTTGAAAAAAACTAAAATTTTGACTTTTTGTTTTCTTAATTTATCTGATGTATTGCAACCGTTACAGAGAAACAATACAACATTATTAAGCGACTTTTTAAAATTTATTTACTACTGTGTTTTTAGAATTCCGGTACAACATTTCGTTTTGTGGAACTATTATCAAGTTTAATTTTGTAAATACGGACCTGCATTTTTTATTTTATTTCTTAGAATCTCTTTAAGCCCCAAATTCAACCATGTATCATACATAATAATTTTGAGACATTTTGGTCATCAGTTGATCATCATCTTCACATTATCATGAATTTGGTGTGTTACCAATTTTTACCAAATACAAATTTAACAGTTATAAAATTAATTAACTATATACCGGGTGATTCACGACGAGCTTGCATTAGAACTTTTGAGGAAACTACTGAAAATATTTTTTTTAAAATATGTAGGTTTAAGTTTATCGATATGCTCTCTTAAACTAAAATATTAACATGTTTTTGTCACTTCCGGTTATACCGGAAGTAGCTTCAAATTTCATTTTTTAAATACAACATAGCATTTTTTATTATATTTTTGGGTTTTGCATTAAATTTTAATTACATATTATGGAACACGTTTTTTACCTAAGTCAACTCATTTCTGAGATATCTGAATATTTTGTAATTATTTCGTAAATGCATATCGATGAAATTATCCGTATATATTTTTTACCTTAGCTCCTGGACTAAATTTTTCTGGTTTGTGTATAGTTAAAGAATCAACAAATCTCAAGAAATAATTAAACTTGGCATAAATTATACAGGGGGATCACAATTAAGGGCTCATTGTAAAAAACTTTAAATATTTATAACTTTCTTATTTTAAATGGAACACCCTGTATATTTTTATTTTGTATGATGGTAAATTAACTGTTCCTTAAAATTGCTATAACCTTTTTTTATACCTATATCAACGCGTTATCTTAGAATATCAAGATTTATTTTTAAATCCGATTTTTTCAAGCGTGCCATGAAAACAAATGTACATGGATATATAGTAATATTTATAAGGGAAATATTGTTACCGGCAAAGTTTTCTAGAATGCTTTGAAAAGAAAAACAGTTGCATTAAATTATTTGTTGCGTATTTTAAGAATGTCAATTCTGTTTCTGGAAAATGTCACGCTTGGGATTTTCAAACGAATATTTTTTAAATTTATTAAGTGTTTATATTAAATGTGGCAAAATAAAGTTAACAGCATGTCGGATATATCACGATAAATATTTGAATCGACCAACTCCACCTGATATTATAAGAAGACTAAATAATAATTTTCTAAAATATTTTCTTTATAAATATCACTATGAAGTATCCATGTACATTTGTTTTCATGACACGCTTGAAAAAATCGTATTTAAAAATAAAACTTGATATTCTAAGAAAACGCGTTGATATAGGTATAGAAAAGTATGTAGCAATTTTAAGGAGCAGTTAATTTACCATCACATAAAATAAAAATATACAGGGTGTTCCATTTAAAATAAGAAAGTTATTAATGTTTAAAGTTTTTTACAATGAACCCTTAATTGTGATCTCCCTGTATAGTTTATGCCAAGTTTAATTATTTCTTGAGATTTGTTGATTCTTTAACTATACACAAATAAAAAAAATTTAGTCCAGGAGCTAAGGTAAAAAATATATACGGATAATTTCATCGATATGCATTTACGAAATAATTACAAAATATGCAAATATCTCAGAAATGAGTAGACTTAGGTAAAAAACGTGTTCCATAAAATGTAAATAAAATTTAATGCAAAAATAAAAAATATATTTAAAAAATGAAAGTTGATGCTACTTTCGGTATAACCGGAAGTGACAGAAACATGTTAATATTTTAGTTTAGGAGAACATATCGATAGACTTAAACCTACATATTTAAAAAAAAATATTTTCAGTAGTTCCCTCAAATGTTCTAATGCAAGCTCGTCATGAATCACCCGGTATATATAATAATTATATCTGTTTCGAAAAAATTTTATTACTCACAGACTATGGCTGCGTAGATAAAAGGGCTATCCAACAACTATTAACTAAAAATTACATATTTAATTGTAGTTTTTAATAACAATATATCTAAAGCAGATAATTAAAAAACTAACAAAAATTTTAAATAAAAAACTGAATAAATAAAATTTTCAATCCAACCACACAAGCTACACTGACAAAAATACTTAAATTTAAGATTTAATATAAAACAGTGCATGAAACAAAGTTAAACAAACCAACACTTGTTTGAACACCTAATGTTTTTTTACTTATTGTTTTTGTTGCTGGTTTTTTCTCTTCTTATTACATAATATATTATCATATCCTGCTATGGGCAATTATACCTTAAATAAATGCCAGGGCCTTATATATTTAAATTTAATCATCAAATCCCTGAGGATGTAAAGATAACATCAAAACGTCTAAAAATTATTAGTGTGACGCATGGTTGAATTTAGGGATTAAGAAATTTTAAAAAATAAAATAAAAATGCAGGTCCGTATTTAAAAAATTAAAGTTTCTAACAGGTCCACAAAACGAAACGTTGCACCAAAATTTTAAAAACATGACAGTATAAAGCTAAAAAAGTTGTTTTAACAATATTGTATTTGTTTTTTGTGGCGATTAAAATAAGCTTTAGATATTATCTACCTTATGACAAAAACATGTTTCCTAACAATTATTTCCATGTCCCTATAAGAGTTATTATTTCCATCATCAGTTTTGTCAAGATTTTGTATAAGCACTTTTAATATGTTCATTTGAGCATTAACGAATATCATCGGTATTATGGTTGTCACTTCATTGGAAGCATAGACATTAACATTACTAATCAATAATATACTATTTACAATGACAACGATTAATTTATATTCATTCTCTTTAAAAGGAAACCATATTGGTAATACGATGGAGTCTTGCAGCATCTCTTTTTCGCTTTTGTTTCCAGCTCCATATTTCTTCATGTAAATTACTAATTTAATAAGCACTATTAGTAGACTGGCTAAAGTTAGTGCAATAACGAATGTTCCTCCAAGTCTGGTACAAATTTTCATGTTTTTTTTGTATACTTTAATTATTTTATTATTCGACAACCCAATCTCTTTTTCCTTCTTCATAATTTCTTGTAAAAGCACTGACACTCCATTACTTTCAAAGATAAGTGTTTTAATATTTATTTCCAATGAAGTGAGAAGAAAAGATAAATTTAAATAAATGAATTTAACATCTCTTATTAATATTAGCTGAATCAGTTTTGCAAAAAGTAATAGCATACATAGCAATGAAAGCAACTTGTTGATTCGGCGGTACCAAAATTGTAAGTGACGTAAAGTTGAGTTTTCTGTCCAATCTAAATTCCATGCACCCGATAATACCATGTAGTACTTTATGCTCTCGACAATCATTGTCGGCCTTTAGTATTCTACAATAATTATTTGTTCATAAATGTTATCCTAACTTTTATAAAATATTGAAGAAGTAGTCCATTCTTAAAGTGGAGTTAATTTATAGGAATAAAAAAAAACATTAAGTTTTTCTCCACTGCACAGACTGGTATTTTAGCTAAAAACCTGGCCAAAAAGTCAAAATTGTAAACAACAAAAACAACGGTGTGGGTGCGTGCCTTTAACTCATAGATAAACAAGCCTTCGCGTAGTGGACTCCCCACCTGTGATAAAGCAACCCAACACTGGTACGTACACATTAAAAAGAAATAAAGATCCAAATATATAAGTACTCTTTTCGTAATTTAGTTATTTTTTTTGTTTGTTGCAGTTTCTGCAGATTCTGTCAAATCTATGACTCGATGGCAACTGCATGATCTAGTAAAAGAAAGCACAAAGCGACTTTTTAATGAAAAACTTAAAGACTTGGAAGAAAAGTTAGTGACCATTACAAATTGCTCCCCTAAGAAAGTTAATGTACTTCAAAATACCATCAAAAAATTTAAAACAGTATACAAGCGTAAATGGCTCTCGTGCAATAGTACAGAAAGTCGCTTCTTGGAAAAGCATCAAGCCCCGTTCGAACGGGGAAAGCAGGTAATAAAATTTCCTCATTTAGCCATTCTTGATGCTTTTCCAAGAAGCGACTTTCTGTACTATTGCACGAGAGCCATTTACGCTTGTATACTGTTTTAAATTTTTTGATGGTATTTTGAAGTACATTAACTTTCTTAGGGGAGCAATTTGTAATGGTCACTAACTTTTCTTCCAAGTCTTTAAGTTTTTCATTAAAAAGTCGCTTTGTGCTTTCTTTTACTAGATCATGCAGTTGCCTTCGAGTCATAGATTTGACAGAATCTGCAGAAACTGCAACAAACGAAAAAAATAACTAAATTACGAAAAGAGTACTTATATATTTGGATCTTTATTTCTTTTTAATGTGAAAACTTGGGAAAACTTTTTTGCAGTGTAGTAATTCTGGATATTCTGAGGTTTACCAACAAGTAAAATTTATGCTGTTGCAATAAGCTGCATATGTTTAAAAACATTAAACTATGCAAAAAAAGTTATGAAAATCAGAATTTTTTTGAATAAGGTTGTAAATCGGTATAAACACGCATAGAAAGATTTTAACATTCATAAAAATATAATTAATGCAATGTACATACCTTCTGTAACAACATCCATGATCAGTTTCGACACGAAAATAACTGCCAACAAACAAATTATCGCAACGAAAAGACGCTTCCGCATAAAATGCTGCGAAGAAATACTTTCGTAAATAACAAGTGCTAGGTTTTCGGCTGTACGTACCAGTGTTGGGTTGCTTTATCACAGGTGGGGAGTCCACTACGCGAAGGCTTGTTTATCTATGAGTTAAAGGCACGCACCCACACCGTTGTTTTTGTTGTTTACAATTTTGACTTTTTGGCCAGGTTTTTAGCTAAAATACCAGTCTGTGCACTGGTTTATTGAGTAGTAAAGTTAAAAAGTGGTAGATATTCTACATGTTTTGGGTGTAGTAACACCCATCATCAGGAATAAAATGTAAAGAGAAAATAGTTATAAGTGGAGGAACAAAGTCAAATGGTGATCAAATATTGAGAAATGGGATAATGATTAAAAATTGGTATGCTTAAGTCTTAACACTGACTGACTGAAGAGAAAAATTAAGAAATGTAAGAAAAATGGAGATTCACAGGTCAAGAACTTTCATCCCGGAAACCATGGGGAGAAAGAAAGGTTGTTTATTTAACCTTTTTTATAGAAAAATAGTTTAGAGGTAGGTACCAATTATTGAACTGTATGAATCTTAGTTCATAACAATAAAGGAAATTGGGGGAACAAGCCAGTCCATTTATTCGGGCACATTTCTTGAAAATTTGTCAGAAAATCGATTTCTTGTAAAGAACAGTGGTATAAGACGCCTCCTCTATCTGTATATTACTGTTGAAAACCTCTAAATTTGAAAAATATTACGCTTAAGAGCCTTCCGCGCTAGCGTGAAACGCGGAATCGTTTTCCGGCTTTTCAATTAAAACTTTAAAACAAAAATTTTACTAAGCGGTTCATAAGAAATTCTAGTTTGGTGGATGATACGGCAATGCCCCGATATTATCTTAAAAATCTCCACTGACGCCGCGCCCCTTAATTTTCGTGAAACTCGTCTTATAATAATTTGTATATAAAAAAAGACATTTTATTGTCATCGCCAGACACAGGTACAATGTGGTGGAAGTTCGTGATGACTCATCGACTTCTGTTGCTCTTAAGTATAAGGTAATATCTACAAATGGCCCACAGTTCAGATAGAAATGTTTTTTTAAAATCCTTTGGATTAAATAGAAGCGATCAAAGTTTGCGGTTGTGACGTCAAAGTGTATTATAATACATAGCGTGAGAGAGGGTTATTGATACTAAGTGTCGTCACACGGCGAGCTATTATTTAGAAAATATTAGGGAGCGATATTTAAGACGAAGTGTTTTTTTCATATGACTGAACTGTTTTAAGCAATAAAAAAACATAGTTTCCTATTCATTCAATTTCCGTTGTACATATTTGTCAGCTATTTTTAAATTTAATGACTTTTAAATCATAAATTGACAAATGTATTTATCAGGAGAAACGTAAATGCACTGAAAACTTACATGATTTCGAGATAAATTAATGTGTCAGATAAAATAACACAAATTTGTCTTCGTAATGATGTTTGTTTTAATTCTAATTGTATAAGGAGTCTTTAGATGATAAGAAAAAAATCCTTGCGTTTTATAATACAACCAATATAATTATAAAAAGCTAGTTTACGTGAATCTCAGTTTATTTCTGTTTGGAACATCAATACAATTTTTATAATTAATGATATAAAATATTCAAAACGGTATATTATTCTTAATTATAGCTTGCCTAGAGCAATAATAAAAAAATTTTGTTTTATAACATTTTCTAAAAAAACAACTACCTATTTAATAAATAATTTTGATGAAAAATTAAAAATATTACACTTTGACACAAAATATACAGGGTGTCCCGAAATTAGGTGACAATATTTTAAGGGGATAAAGTACATCCAAAAATAGGACTAAAATCCTCTATTAATATACCTTCAAAAACGCTTCGTTATGAGGCTAGAGCCCCCCGAATGGAAGCTATGATAAGCGGTTTTTTCACAACATCTCAAAAACTGATTGAAGTATCAAAACAAAATTTGATACATGTTTTACCCATGACAAGACGCAATAAACGGTTTGTTTAGCTTAGGTGTATTTCTTCCAGTGGCATCCCACTGGGTAGGTAGTGAGGAGAATATTGCCCTAACTTTTTTATTTGTAGGATTTTTTAACGCCAGGTGCAATTTTTAAAAGCACTAAAATCTTCTATTGAAAAAAGATACTCTTGCTTCATTTCGGTAGGATTCACCATTTTTCAGTAAAATCGATTTAAAAATTTTCGGTTTTTTACAAGCTAAGGTGTTTTTTTGCATATCTCAGCAAACACTTGATATTAAAACATGAAATTTATTAGAAGTTCTACTAGCGACAAGGCATATTTATAAAAAGATGTAACATTAAAATATTTTTCCAGTGGCGTCGCACGGGGTGGAGCCTAAAGTAAATATTACATTTTTTTTTTAATTTGAGGGGCTTTCATACTTTTAATGTAATTTTTTAAAATTTTAAAATTTTTTATTAATAAAACCTTCCATTATTGTAATTTGACAGAATATAAGGTTTTTAGATTTTTAGACCTTGTTTTTTAAATATTTATTTGTATAAGAGACTTTATTATACATTATTACATATTATTTATAAAACAAAAAAGAATAACAAATTGCAAATCAAATTTAATTGTAAAACCACACGGGAAACTAGTTCTTAAGCACATGTTCGCAATGATCTCCATTTTGTTGGATGCAAAATCTAGACCTGCGTGTTATGTTTTGTGAGGCACGGAGAATTTGAAAATGGTGTAAAAGGAAAGCCCCTCAAATAAAAAAAAAATAGTAATATTTACTTTAGGCCCCAATCCGTGCGACACCACTGGAAAAATATTTTAATATTACATCCTTTAATAAATATGCCTTGTCGCTAGTAGAACTTCTAATAAATTTCATGTTTTAATATCAAGTGTTTGCTGAGATATAAAAAAAAACACCTTAGCTTGTAAAAAACCGAAAATTTTTAAATCGATTTTACTGAAAAATGGTGAATCCTACCGAAATGAAGCAAGAGTATCTTTTTTCAATAGAAGACTTTAGTGCTTTTTAAAATTGCACCTGGCGTTAAAAAATCCTACAAATAAAAAAGTTAGGGCAATATTCTCCTCACTACCTACCCAGTGGGACGCCACTGGAAGAAATACACCTAAGCTAAACAAACCGTTTATTGCGTCTTGTCATGGGTAAAACATGTATCAAATTTTGTTTTGATACTTCAATCAGTTTCTGAGATATTGTGAAAAAACCGCTTATCATAGCTTCCATTCGGGGGGCTCTAGCCCCATAACGAAGCGTTTTAGAAGGTATATTAATAGAGGATTTTAGTTCTATTTTTGGATGTACTTTATCCCCTTAAAATATTGTCACCTAATTTCGGGACACCCTGTATACAGGGTCCTGCAATAGTGCGTCAGGCTTCCATAGCTCCTATACGAATTAAGTTAGGAATTTTATTCATATGCTGACTTAAACTATATCATAGGGTGCATTTCAGGAAAATATTTTCTCATATACAGGGTGTTCCAAAAAAGTGTGACAACAAAATTTTTATTTTTTTTAATGGAACACCCAGTATTTTTATGCATATTTAGTTTCGTATTATTATCCTTTATAATATTCCAAAATTGTATTTAATTTGCTCTGGTAGTTTAAGAGTAAAAAATTAAAAACTGAAAAAAAAAGTTTTGCAGTTCTAGAAAAAAAAATCAACAAAACAATCTAATAACGTTTTTTAAACCATAGCATTAGGTGAGATTTATAACCAGGGGTCTAGAAACACTATATATCTAGTAGTGTTTATTTATTTTATACAGGGTGTTCATAATAAGAAGCCGTTTCCGAAATAATTGCAAATTTCATAAATTATGTTGTTTAAATGGATTATTTACAGTGGCGTAGCCACAGGGGGCGAAGGGGGGCGGCCGCCCCGCCCCCCTGGCCTGGCGCCTCCTTCGCATCTTTACTACGTACTACCTAAATAATAATTATTTAAAAAAATCCGTCTCATATATGATTTTTAATAAAGAATAGGAAGAGAAATAAATGTGACGCAAAATTGGTAAACAATAAATGCCTGTTTTAAAATTATTTTATTTTAAATAAGTACCTAAATAGTATTGTGTCGTCTCCCCGTTTGTCGGCATTCATCAAAGGAGCGGCATACCGTGACCGTATGACATGCCGCTCGCAGCCGCTCCCTTAATGAATGTCGACAAACACAGAGACCAGAGACGACACAATAATATAATATACGCCAAAAATACTGCAGGTGTCCAATTAGAAATTTACTAGAAATTTATATTATATGCAATACTTACTAGGTATTTAGTTTTAAGTCGAATAGTCGCCAATGACGGTAGGCCGCGGTAGGCGATTTAATTTTTGTGTTTTGTGTGCGTAATTGAGATAATTATTTCGGATAATATACTGTTATACTGTTGTTCGTTTATTGCGATAAAATAAATAAAATAATGCCTCCGCCCAAAAAAAAGTCAGGTGCTGCTTACAGAAAACAACGAAAACAAAAGCAATTATTGTATGCAAGCACGTTCACTAGCCAACAAAATATCAGTTTTTTTTTTAAATCGGACGACGCCAACCTTATACAAGTGGGGTAAGTAATAGTAATAAGTATCTATCCTATAATATGCATAATAGGTATATATAAAAAAATTAATAATTATGGTTGTGATTTGTGGTTAAATTTTTTTCATGTTTGTTAAATAATATAAGTTACTTTTTTTTTAATTCTACAAAAAAAGATGCATTAAGCCGACAAGTCCGTGTAAGTGGTGTAAGGTGTGATTCTGAAAAAAAATAAATAAAACTTGCTCATTACGTAGCCATCATTTAATACGATATATTTTTTTAAATATTTTTTCATTTAATTAATTTTAGTCAGGATGTCTCAACTTCAATCATTACAAAAAATGAAACTAGTTTTGACATGGAAATTGGCCATTATGAGGAAACTGCATTGGTCGGGATTGGGACAGAATCAATACCTGAATTACCTCAGTCAGAGCCTGAGTCTGAATCTACAACTGACGACGAAAGAGATGAAGGCAACAAAGAGGACCCAGGAAAAAGTTAGTAATATTTTTATTTTTGAAAAATGTTGTGATAAACTCGAATTTAAGGAAAAAAATTACGACCAAATTTTTGTTTTTAGAAAAATATTTGTCCGAAATTGATGACTTGGACTTCTATCCAACTAATCCTATATTATTCAGGGAAACTGTAATGACACCAGATATAGTTAGATCCTTAATATTCAGTGGACCATGTCAACCTGGGTTAAATGATAATTTCTCAGATTTCCCTGTGGATTCCCGAAACAGAAAATTTAAAACGAATTGGTACCACATGGATATAACAAATCCTAACAAGGATAAGGTTCGAAATTGGTCAATTTATTCTCCAAGATCCAACAAAATGTATTGCTTTTATTGTTGGTTAATGCTTAGTTAGTAGTTAGGGGGCTAGCCTGTCCTTGATCGCACACGTGTGTGGCCCTTATTTTTTTGTAGCTGCAAATTTCCGCGTAACCCGAGCCGCGTGTCCTTGACTGTACAGGTGGGCAAAGGTATTTTTTATTATCTTAAATGGTTGCAGGTGTTCACGACGTCATATGTCCTTGATGGTTATTTTTTGAAAGAGTGCACGTGTTCCTTTCCTTATTTGTGGCATTGACCGCAGGTGGACATATTGTTTTTTTTTTGTTATTGGGTTCTCCGACCTTGAAAAAGTGGTGGTATGGGTGACTTTTAATCACTTCCAAACTTTTTGTACTTTGTTGTCCTTGTTCATTATGGTATATTCTTGGACCAGACAGACTATGCAATAGCTCTATCTCACGTTTGTAAGACCTCTTCTTTTGTACATGTGTAACCTGTCAAGATTTGTATTCTTTGTAACTCTTCTATGCTTTCTTTTATTATATCGTACGCAAACAAGGTCTGTGTACTTTTGTGTAAATTTTTTGTAATCCGAACCAATTATCGTCATATTATGCATATGTTCTTGAGCCAGACCGATGTTTGCATGATCGCCCCGCGTGTGTGAGATCCTTTTTTCGTACTTTAGGATTTTTGTTGGTGAGACAGTAATATGTGTCCTTGTACGCATACGTAACCAAGCTTGTTTTTATGGTCTTGGAAGTGCTAATGTCGGTGTTTCTGTCGTCTCTGTCTATCGGTGTGCATGTTTATATTTTTTTTTGTAATAATATATGCCCAATACAAAACAGTAACTTCTTCAAATATACAACTTAATATGTTACAGACATTACGTAAAATGTTGTTTGTCTGTCTGTCTGTCTGTCTGTCTGTCTGTCTGTCTGTCTGTCTGTCTGTCTGTCTGTCTATCTGTCTGTCTGTCTGTCTGTCTGTCTGTCTGTCTGTCTGTCTGTCTGTCTGTCTGTCGGTCTATCCATCCTTCCATCTTTTCATCCTTCCATCCTTTCATCAGTTCATCCTTTTATAATTCCATCCTTCCATCCTTCCATCCTTCCATCCTTCCATCCTTCCATCCTTCCATCCTTCCATCCTTCCATCCTTCCATCCTTCCATCCTTCCATCCTTCCATCCTTCCATCCTTCCATCCTTCCATCCTTCCATCCTTCCATCCTTCCATCCTTCCATCCTTCCATCCTTCCATCCTTCCATCCTTCCATCCTTCCATCCTTCCATCCTTCCATCCTTCCATCCTTCCATCCTTCCATCCTTCCATCCTTCCATCCTTCCATCCTTCCATCCTTCCATCCTTCCATCCTTCCATCCTTCCATCCTTCCATCCTTCCATCCTTCCATCCTTCCATCCTTCCATCCTTCCATCCTTCCATCCTTCCATCCTTCCATCCTTCCATCCTTCCATCCTTCCATCCTTCCATCCTTCCATCCTTCCATCCTTCTATCCTTCCATCCTTCCATCCTTCCATCCTTCCATCCTTCCATCCTTCCATCCTTCCATCCTTCCATCCTTCCATCTTTCCATCTTTCCATCTTTCCATCCTTCCATCCTTTCATCAATCATATTTGTTTTATATTGTTTTTAGTTAAGTTAAAACCTAATATTTGACATTTTGCCGCAATTTTTAAAATATCCTTATATTTGGTTTAAAATATCTCGTTAATTTTGTTTTAAGATATCTACCTACATAACGAATTCTCCATGCACAAGTCATATTATATTTTCTACACATCTTTGTGGAGAGAGATTAAAAAATACACTCTATCGTATAGAAATAAAGGTAGGTACGTGTATTATTACCCAGCCATAACACAGTTATTCTATGAGTAGGTACTTGTTATCTAACAAGATCATGGCCATGCAGCTCTATTTTTCTTATTTGTCATCCGGAAAGTACGGCAGTTCTCACCTAAAATACTCCCGCCCCTCTTTCCTCGCAACCCCCTTCGACCGATTGTGTTCTCTATCGGGCGCCAACACGAGGCCTTGTATAATAGTAACAACCAACAACAGGGCCGGTGTATCCTTTGACTCTCTATCAGCTGTAGGAGGTAGTTTTTCTATAGGTGCTTGAACATAATAATATATTATTTATGATTGTATGATGTATTAAAAAATCAATTGACGGGGGAAAATACCTACTACATCCCGATATCAAAAACTGAATTGTGTTTTGTTAAATGTAATACACCATTTTGCGTCTTTTTTTTGTTGTTGTTGAAACTGCGTACACTCTGTTACTATTTAGATATAACACATAATGATTTAATTAAATAACTTATTACTCATTTCTGTCTCTTTTGACCTCTCCTGCCCCGTGCACTTGTTATTAATTTATGTTTCCCATCACACTTCTGTATCGAATTGGAGAGGGCTTAAAATATGTTATATTGTATAGAAGTAGGTACACACTAGAATACATTCAATCACCCCAACGATACGAACGAACTGATAATGCTTTTTTTATATTCCCATCACCTAAAGATTTTATGTGCTGGTAGTGAGAAGCAGTTTTCAATTAGGAGTTTTTTTTTTGCAAGGCTAATAGCTGAGAAGTGTCAGTTGCCAAATTAAAAGATTCTTTAATTCTGGCATATTTGCCTGGTATTAACCTTACAATGACCAAAAAAAATTAATCGTTTTCCCCAGAAAAAGTGATCACCATTTTATTTGTCGTACTACATACGCTATTAAACCAATCCTGGCTCAATACAGATATCTACCAATTGCATAATAAATCAATCTATACCCACTTTTTGCAGTATTATCATCATCATTTGTTAACTAAATAAAAAAATATTAGGCTTTACAGAAATATCAGACAGTGTAAAATATGCCTACTACATAATAGTTAGGTACCTACTTATTTTTAAAAATATTTTGTAAATATGTACGAATATTTAATAAGAATTCTTGTTTGTAGCTCATCATCTATATTATAATCTAAACCGTCAGTGATTAAATTGCGTCAAGGGGTAACTGAAAAATTAATAACATAATTGCAGGCATAAATACAATTCTTGGTTTAAGGAACCCCTTAAACACTGTAAATGTTTTGTATTTAGGATATTTCTTTATATAATTTCAAGCCCAGATAGCCAACACAATGCTGCCTCAGGCTGTTTCTTGACAGAGTGACATTAAAAAGTTGGTTTTTATTACCCCTTGTTTGGCACGAGTGTGCTATATGTTTGTCCTTGTATTTATTATTTAGATGTACAAAATTACAGACAGTAAGAATATAAAGGCGTTTCAAATTTAAGATTTCCAGATACAGTAAATGGAATGGGTACATTCGCGGTTTTTTAAAAATAATCTTTACAATGTAATTCTGTATTCTCTTCAACTGTTCCAGATGTACACCATATGTCCCTCCCCTATTTATCAGTTATTATTCCAAAAAAAAAGGTAGGAATCAGTGAGTGATTATATTCATATTCACTATGTAAATTTGGAATACTAATCTACAAGTGTAAAAGTAATAGCGAACGTATGATAATCAAAACATTTTATATATACCAAAATAAATAATTCTTTCCGCAAATGTGTTACATGAATAAAACAAGATTTTTTATGGTAAACTTATAGGTTAAAATATCATATTTACAGTGAAATGAGAATAGCTACCACTTTGGAAAGAAAATTTAAATCAATTTGACTGGTACATGTTACTTATAAGATTTTTTTTTATTAATGATAAGTTAAATCAAGGAAATATTAAATAAACAGAAGCCCCTTAATTAAACATAATTTTAAATGAAATGGTATTCTTTAAATTAAGAAACATTGATAAACCTAATTGGGAAAAAATTTAATTTATTTGGTTATGAACGTTGAAAATTTTTTTTTGCTAAAATTTTTACATATATTGATTAGTAGTCATACTACTTGTCAAATATTTTTGAATTAGATACGATATTTTGTATTTCTTTTTATAAATTTAACAACAGACATCACTGACCTTACCAGTTAAAACGTAGTGATTCTAAACAAATAAAGACAATGCAAGTCCAAAACTCTACTGCCGTTCAAGAAACGTCATTGTCTCCAACCTTTAAACAGACACTGAATTCTTGTAGTTACACAAATATCAAAAAGTAGCCATGTACTATTTGAGTATCATAAATAACGTTAGTAATTGGGTGGATTCAGCAAAAATTAAAATCTTATATTATACAAGTCATTTTCAGTTTATCAACCAAGAGCTATAGATCAAATGCTTTTATGTACCGTAAAATGGGGTGACTTTGACCGATTTTGTACTTTGTCTCTATAAAAATCATATTTTAAATTATGCTACATTTTTGTGTATGCAAGTATATTATGGGTATCGGTGATCACTTTAAGTATGCTACATTAAAATTACAAAAAAAAAATTCGTTATGACTTAAAAAAAAAAAAAGTGACTTTGGTCAAATTCACCCCATTTGGGGTGAACTTGACCGTATATGAGTTTTGCATGTTAAAAGTATTTTCAGGGCAATAGGGGTGAATTTGACTATATAAAACACTGTTCAGTTTATGTTAAGAATATATTTAAAATATAATAATGAATACAAAACATAGAAATGTTAAAAATCATCAAAACAAAACAAAAAAAGGTGTTTTTATCCCGAAAAAACCTAAAAATTATGATCTAATATCTTCGGCTTATTGAAAATTAAAGCTTGTCATGTCAATATCAAATAATAGTTGCCCCCTACGACAAACTATGGGGTTACTTATTTTTTTTTTTATATCAGAAAGCGAAATAACATCTATGTCGTCAACATTTGGCCAGACAAATCTGTCATTTTTCGATCGTTTGACAAACATAACTGATGCTTCAGCACTATCGATTGACGCAATTTGCCCGACAAAATGCTTTTTTGTTTTTTTTGTCTGATATTCTACAACTACCCACGAATCATTTTGTATTTGTTGATCGCCATTGTCGGACTCTTCTTGAATGTTGTCCTCGAAAACAAATTGACTCGGTTTGTCTATTTCGTCATCGGAGACTGATTCGTCACTTTCTTCGCAGATTCTTCTTTTAACATTTAGGATCCCACTGGTGCTAGGTAAGCTATTATTATCATCATTATAATCGATTTTCTCCGGAGAGTCTTCAAAAGCAACTGACCGCCCAGGCACAACATTTAATTTTTTTCTTTTTATTGTAGAATCGCGCTTGTTTGGGTTTCGTTGGTCTTTTAAATAATCAACTATTATTGCTCCGACTCCGCTTTCCTTAGGGGTGTCTGTCGTTTTAGGGATTTTGTCCAGAAGCTTTTCTTTGCACAAAGGAAAAATTCCGCAGGCTTTAAATCCACTCCGAGCGTTTTTGGATGCCACGGGAGCTAATTCATCAAACAATTTTTTTAATAACCTGGAAAACACACTCTTTTCAACTGAAGAAGTTGTTGGGTTGCTCTTTTTCCAGTCATGTAATATATTTTTCCAGTAACCTTTCATAGGTCCAAAAAAACTAACATCGAGTGGCTGGCACAAGTGAGTGGCATTTGGTGGAAGGCATACAAAGTCTATATTATTTTCTTTGCATAATTTCAGGACATCTTTTGTAAAATGGGAAGAAAGATTGTCTCCTAGTAGAACCTTCTTTCCTTCTATGAGTTTAGCATGGGGTAAAAAGGAAGACTTAAACCAGTCACTGAAACAAATGGCGTCAAACCAACCATGGTTCGAGCGATTGTACCTGGTTCCCTTTGCGCAGCATTTCTTAGCGCAACATGGAGCTCCTCTTGGGCCTCCCTCACGCCAAGAATCCCACAAATTTGCCGCCTTATAAACAACATATGGTGGCAGCATATCACCGCTTGCAGAAACGCACAACATTAGGGTCACCGCACTTTTTGAAAAATTAATAACGTTGTCTGGGTATTTAACACCCCTATTAAAAATGAGCTTTTTCTTGCCAGGGTCGTCACTCAAGTTGCTTTCATCATAATTGAAAATCGCCTCTGGTTTAACTCCTTCAAGTGTTCTAGAAAGTTCGTCGAAAAATGAGGACAGCACGTCAACATCTATAGCAGCACGGGATCGTTTAATATTGTTGGCCAATCTTTCAGCTAAAATGTGTCTGTGGCGTGATAAAAAAGATTTTGCCCAATCAGGTCCTGAAAAAACACAAATAATAAATATAGAAAGCCAAGTGCTTATGGAAATACAAAACCCACCTGGTAAGTTATTTCTGAACCGTGCTTCTCTTCCTATGCGATCCAGATAAGACTTTGCACTTAAACGTAAATCGAGAGTGTTAAGGGGAAAACCCCAATTTGCACACGTAACCAGTCCTTCCACAAAGTCAGTTTCTTCAGCAGCCATAAACACAGTTTGGCCTCCATGTTTCTTAATGTGTCGACCATGCATTTTGTTAATTAGTGTCCCTTTAGGAATGTTATATTTTTTCGCAGCCTTATTTGCACTTATTTTTCCATCTAAAACTTTACTTAAACATTTTTCTAAAGTTTCCTCAGTGTAGTCCTTAAATCGCTTTGCACCCAATTTACGCCTATACACTCTCGGCATTTTAAAACTATGTTTATGCTGGCACAGTTCGAAACAAACTAAAAAAGCCGATGCGGAGTGCGGACTAGAAGACGCGCGACAGCGACGGCTGATCTGTTTATAACAAACAAGATTTTACAAGTCGGTCAACTTCACCTCTGCGGTCAATTTCACCCCAAAATAGTAAAAAAATTGAATGATATGACCAAAAACGAATTTTTGGCAATATTAGCAGCTTTTATTTTTTAAATATGACTTATATGGTATTGTTATATAATATATTATTAAAATAATGACCCAATAGGAAAAATTAAAATTTCCTTAATTGTCCAGATGGTAGTTTAACAATATTTTTTTAAACCAATTTTCCGTACTTGGCAATATCGCGTATTTAATCTCCTTAAAATATTGTTTAAATTTATTTCAATTTAATAGTTAATTTTAAGATATACATACATTTCAATTATTAGCACTAATTCCAAAAAATGTACAGGGTGACAGAAGCAAACCGCAATGAATATTTTTTTATGTTTTTGGTCAAATTCACCCCAGCGGTCAAAGTCACCCCATTTTACGGTAATTTGTTTAACTTTCCATCTTTGTTAGAGTTGCGTATAGCAGCAGACATTTTCCTATATAAAATAATTATAAATAAGCTTAAATGATAACAAAGATTTGTTAGCACAGCTCTAATTTTAAAATAGACTTAGTCAATACTTGATCTGTATATGATATGTTCCATCTGCCCTGAGGACAAATCTTTATAGAAACTAGCCACTACTAACTAAACTACTAAGACTGTGTTCTTACCTTAATAAATATTGTAAATAGATTGATATATTCAATGTCAATTATGAAAATTTAAAATAAAATTAACAGACTGAATAGCTAATTACAGTACTTGAAGTGCTTAATATTGAATTATTATAGCTTATACGCTTTAAGAAATAAGAGTTATGTATTTATAATTAACTTATGTAAGTTGTTGATATAAAAATAAAATTGTATTTTACACATATTTTATTATTATGGTCAAGGTAAAATTTTGTAAACTCCAAAAAAAAATCAAAATTATTAAGCGATATTTTTTTTGTTTAATAAATTCTGTTGTAAATATGATAAATGTATTTGTTTGAAAACCGTATACTTGTTAGTTAATAAGAATCTAAATATAATAATTTAATATATACTTTTAATAAACTAGTTAAAATATACTTTTTTTTGCATTTTACTTTTTCCTACCCCTGTTTACACATATAATGAGATTCGTCACCAGTACGCACGTTTTTAGGGATATTATCGTCAAAGCTCAACTAAGACTACATAAAAATAACATCATAGCTATCGATCTATTTAATCTGTTTCCACCTTCTTTCAGACAGCTGAATTTTTACCAGTTCAAAAACGTCTAAAAAATACTTACAGGCAATTACGTCCTATTCAATAGCAGAATTTCAACAGTCTGTGAGAGAGAACATATTTTAATTTAATGTTACTGCTTGTTAACTTAGATACTGTTAATATACATTTTTAATATGGTTTGTTATATACATACGTAGATACTATAATATATATAATTGCTGACATATTAATAAATGTATCAATTTTTATTTTATTTTCTGATAAATAAAATTGATTATTGTGTATTATACGAGCAAAATATCTGTAAGATTGTTTCAATAGATTTTCAAATGTAAAATTTACTGATAATGGATAGAAATAAGCTCATTATTTTAGTATGTGATACTTCGAAAAACAAACTTAGAATCGAAACATTTTAAAAAACGAAAAAAAATATCGTTCTTATAAAATTTTTAAATTATTTACCGAATACATATACCATTTCATGATAAATTAAAAGGAAAAACAAAAAAACAACCTCCCTATGCATGCATAGTGTACTCTTATAATATATGATTTATCGTAGTTTAACATCATCACATATTTAAAAATTGTCAAAAAAAAAAGTAAGTTAAAGTAAAGGAAGGTGAACCATATTATGTGCACCTTTAATCTGGGGAATGGGAAGTCTTTCAGTCATTTTCCCAGAAAATTTGATATGACAATGTTTATTAACTAACATAACCACAGTTTATTACCATCGCATTAAATTCCTAAAAACTATCACTTCTCGACTTTAAATGAAGTGGAAATTTCGATAGATTCAAAAACAAAGTTACTTTAAATTCTCTAAAAGCAACACATGTCAGTGATGTCTGTTGTTAAATTTATAAAAAGAAATACAAAATATCGTATCTAATTCAAAAATATTTGACAAGTAGTATGACTACTAATCAATATATGTAAAAATTTTAGCAAAAAAAATTATAGAAACGTTCAAGGGGTTCCTTAAACCAAGAATTGTATTTATGCCTGCAATTATGTTATTAATTTTTCAGTTACCCCTTGACGCAATTTAATCACTCACGGTTTAGATTATAATATAGATGATGAGCTACAAACAAAAATTCTTATTAAATATTCGTACATATTTACAAAATATTTTTAAAAATAAGTAGGTACCTAACTATTATGTAGTAGGCATATTTTACACTGTCTGATATTTCTGTAAAGCCTAATATTTTTTTTATTGAGTTAACAAATGATGATGATAATACTGCAAAAAGTGGGTATAGATTGATTTATTATGCAATTGGTAGATATCTGTATTGAGCCAGGATTGGTTTAATAGCGTATGTAGTACGACAAATAAAATGGTGATCACTTTTTCTGGGGAAAACGATTAATTTTTTTTGGTCATTGTAAGGTTAATACCAGGTAAATATGCCAGAATTAAAGAATCTTTTAATTTGGCAACTGACACTTCACAGCTATTAGCCTTGCAAAAAAAAACTCCTAATTGAAAACTGCTTTTCACTACCAAGCACATAAAATCTTTAGGTGATGGGAATATAAAAAAAGCATTATCAGTTCGTTCGTATCGTTGGGGTGATTGAATGTATTCTAGTGTGTACCTACTTCTATACAATATAACATATTTTAAGCTCTCTCCAATTCGATACAGAAGTGTGATGGGAAACATAAATTAATAACAAGTGCACGGGGCAGGAGAGGTCAAAAGAGACAGAAATGAGTAATAAGTTATTTAATTAAATCATTATGTGTTATATCTAAATAGTAACAGAGTGTACGCAGTTTCAACAACAACAAAAAAAGACGCAAAATGGTGTATTACATTTAACAAAACACAATTCAGTTTTTGATATCGGGATGTAGTAGGTATTTTCCCCCGTCAATCGATTTTTTAATACATATATAATCATAAATAATATATTATTATGTTCAAGCACCTATAGAAAAACTACCTCCTACAGCTGATAGAGAGTCAAAGGATACACCGGCCCTGTTGTTGGTTGTTACTATTATACAAGGCCTCGTGTTGGCGCCCGATAGAAAACACAATCGGTCGAAGGGGGTTGCGAGGAAAGAGGGGCGGGAGTATTTTAGGTGAGAACTGCCGTACTTTCCGGATGACAAATAAGAAAAATAGATCTGCATGGCCATGATCTTGTTAGATAACAAGTACCTACTCATAGAATAACTGTATTATGGCTGGGTAATAATACACGTACCTACCTTTATTTCTATACGATAGAGTTTATTTTTTAATCTCTCTCCACAAAGATGTGTAGAAAATATAATATGACTTGTGCATGGAGAATTCGTTATGTAGGTAGATATCTTAAAACAAAATTAACGAGATATTTTAAACCAAATATAAGGATATTTTAAAAATTGCGGCAAAATGTCAAATATTAGGTTTTAACTTAACTAAAAACAATATAAAACAAATATGATTGATGAAAGGATGGAAGGATGGAAAGATGGAAGGATGGAAGGATGGAAGGATGGAATTATAAAAGGATGAACTGATGAAAGGATGGAAGGATGAAAAGATGGAAGGATGGATAGACAGACAGACAGACAGACAGACAGACAGACAGACAGACAGACAGACAGACAGACAGACAGACAGACAGACAGACAGACAGACAGACAGACAGACAGACAGACAGACAGACAGACAGACAGACAGACAGACAGACAGACAGACAGACAGACAGACAGACAGACAGACAGACAGACAGACAGACAGACAGACAGACAGACAGACAGACAGACAGACAGACAGACAGACAGACAGACAGACAGACAGACAGACAGACAGACAGACAGACAGACAGACAGACAGACAGACAGACAGACAGACAGACAGACAGACAGACAGACAGACAGACAGACAGACAGACAGACAGACAGACAGACAGACAGACAGACAGACAGACAGACAGACAGACAGACAGACAGACAGACAGACAGACAGACAGACAGACAGACAGACAGACAGACAGACAGACAGACAGACAGACAGACAGACAGACAGACAGACAGACAGACAGACAGACAGACAGACAGACAGACAGACAGACAGACAGACAGACAGACAGACAGACAGACAGACAGACAGACAGACAGACAGACAGACAGACAGACAGACAGACAGACAGACAGACAGACAGACAGACAGACAGACAGACAGACAGACAGACAGACAGACAGACAGACAGACAGACAGACAGACAGACAGACAGACAGACAGACAGACAGACAGACAGACAGACAGACAGACAGACAGACAGACAGACAGACAGACAGACAGACAGACAGACAGACAGACAGACAGACAGACAGACAGACAGACAGACAGACAGACAGACAGACAGACAGACAGACAGACAGACAGACAGACAGACAGACAGACAGACAGACAGACAGACAGACAGACAGACAGACAGACAGACAGACAGACAGACAGACAGACAGACAGACAGACAGACAGACAGACAGACAGACAGACAGACAGACAGACAGACAGACAGACAGACAGACAGACAGACAGACAGACAGACAGACAGACAGACAGACAGACAGACAGACAGACAGACAGACAGACAGACAGACAGACAGACAGACAGACAGACAGACAGACAGACAGACAGACAGACAGACAGACAGACAGACAGACAGACAGACAGACAGACAGACAGACAGACAGACAGACAGACAGACAGACAGACAGACAGACAGACAGACAGACAGACAGACAGACAGACAGACAGACAGACAGACAGACAGACAGACAGACAGACAGACAGACAGACAGACAGACAGACAGACAGACAGACAGACAGACAGACAGACAGACAGACAGACAGACAGACAGACAGACAGACAGACAGACAGACAGACAGACAGACAGACAGACAGACAGACAGACAGACAGACAGACAGACAGACAGAGAGACAAACAGACTGACAAACAAACAAACAAACAAACAAACAACATTTTACGTAATGTCTGTAACAGATTAAGTTGTATATTTGAAGAAGTTACTTGATTGGGCATATATTATTACAAAAAAAATATAAACATGCACACCGATAGACAGAGACCACAGAAACACCAACATTAGCACTTCCAAGACCATAAAAACACGCTTGGTTACGTATGCATACAACGACACATATTGCTGTCTCACCAAAAAAAAATCCTAAAGTACGAGAAAAGGATCTCACACACGCGGGGCGATCATGCAAACATCGGTCTGGCTCAAGAACATATGCATAATATGACGATAATTGGTTCGGATTACAAAAAATTTACACAAAAGTACACAGACCTTGTTTGCGTACGATATAATAAAAGAAAGCATAGAAGAGTTACAAAGAATACAAATCTTGACAGGTTACACATGTACAAAAGAAGAGGTCTTACAAACGTGAGATAGAGCTATTGCATAGTCTGTCTGGTCCAAGAATATACCATAATAAACAAGGATAACAAAGTACAAAAAGTTTGGAAGTGATTAAAAGTCACCCATACCACCACTTTTTCAAGGTCGGAGAACCCAATAACAAAAAAAACAATATGCCCACCTGCGGTCAATGCCACAAATAAGAAAAAGAACACGTGCACTCTTTCAAAAAATAACCATCAAGGACATATGACGTCGTGAACACCTGCAACCATTTAATATAATAAAAAATACCTTTGCCGACCTGTACAGTCAAGGACACGCGGCTCGGGTTACGCGGAAATTTGCAGCTACAAAAAAATAAGGGCCACACACGTGTGCGATCAAGGACGTCTGGCTAGGCTAGCCCCCTAACTACTTTAGTTCAAATACAAATTCTGTTTGGGCCGATATTAAAATGGGTATGGTAAATTTTAAAAAAGGGACTGAAAAAATTAAATTACATGAAGTAAGTGGATCTCATCGTGAGATGCAAAATAGATATATAGTTACTAAATTAAGACTCATGAAAGACAAAACTATAATTCACGAACACCTGCGCGTTAAAAATGAGCTTAATAGAAAAAATCGAGAAACATTAATACGGATTTTTGATGTAATATTATTTTTGGGAAAACAAAATATACCTCTAAGGGGACATAAAGAAACCGGTGATGGCAACCATAAAGGTAACTTCATAGAGTTTCTGGAATTTTAAAAAAAATATGATGTCATTTTAGCAGATCATATGTCCAATGCAAAGAGGAATGCTCTTTACACGAGTCCTCAAATTCAAAATGAGATTTTAAATTTATTATCACAGCATGTACAAAAATCAATAGTTAATGACATAATCAGAGCAAAGAATTTTACTTTAATTGTTGACTCTACCATTGATATAACAAAAAAAGATCAAATGTCGTTGTCAATGCGTTATGTAAATAAACATGGGTTTGCGGAGGAAAGATTCCTAAAATTTGTTGATTTGCCTTCCGCATCGGCTGATTCGTTTTACAAGCACATTTTGGCAGAACTAGCCACATTTAAGATTGATATTTCCCTGTGTCGTGGCCAAGCTTATGATGGCGCAAGTACTATGTCAGGTCACATAAAAGGTCTACAGACAAGAATCAAGGAACATGCTCCTCAAGCAATCTATATTCACTGTGTGGCTCATAAATTAAATTTAAGTTTGGTAGATTCAGTAAATTCATGTCCTGAAATAAAACTTTTCTTTGGGACCTTAGAACAGCTATATGTTTTTATAACTGAAAGTCTTCCTAGATTAAATATTTTTCAAAAGATTCAAAATGAATCTGATGAGGGAAAAACGTCTCTAAAAAAGCTTTCCACTACTCGTTGGGCTAGTCACACTAAAGCAGTAGATTCCGTTTTTCAGAATATTCAGGTTGTTATTGAAACATTGGAAAATATTATAAATGGTGAAATAACTCTAAATGCTAGACAAATGGCAGAAGCTAATGGACTTTCAAAATACAATAAAACCTTTGAATTTATCTTTATGTTAAATTTTTGGAAAGATGTTCTTGGTAAAATTTATATATTGTCTAACTATCTTCCAAAAGTTGAAATTAATTTAAATACTGTCGCTACGCTAATTAAATCCACAATCGAGGATCTAAAAAAATTACGTAGCGACGATACTTCTTTTGATAAATTTGAATCGGACGCAAAACAATTGGCAAGAAAATGCGGTATTTCAGACGAGTATTTTTCCAAAAGACATAAAAAAGTTAAACATTTTCACGATGAAAAAGTAGATGATAACACTGAAAGTTGTCCGCGCAAAAAATTTAAAACAAATATTTTTTACGTTGCTCTGGATACTTTCATACAAACACTAGCTGAAAGGTTTGAAGATTTTTTTCAAATTGCAAATAAATGTATTTGCTTAGAGGCAGACGTTATCTCTCCGACGCCTGATAATATAAAATATCTTAAAGATCTGTCAGCCTTTTATGAATCTGACATAAATGGGAATTTAATAATCGACGAATATAAATCATTTTGCGCTCTGTTTCAACAATTACAAAAAGAAAATGTTACCCTAAAAACCGATGAGATACTTCCGTATCTTATTTCAAATAGGCTTGAAAGTTCATTTCCAAATATATTTATTATTTATAAAATATATCTTACGATCGCAACGAAAAAATATTAAAACTTATAATCGCTCGACAATGACAGAACAACGATTAAATGATATTGCAATATTAAACATAGAAAGTAGTTATGTAAAAGACTTAGATCTTTCTGAGGTTTTAGATAAATTCAAGAGCATTAAATCTCGTCGAATCGCTATATAAATTTTTTTTTATATAGCTATATTTATATTTTCCTAAATTGATTTATAATATTATAATAATATATAACCTTTTGTTTAATGTTTATTCTCGATTGCTTTTTGTTATAACAGGATTTATTTTTAGGTTAATTTAAATACAAATAATTTGAATTATAAACTTTGTTAATAAAAAACATAATATAATATATACCTAATATGTTTCACGAAAAACATACATTGCATTTTTTTACCCAATGTTGAGACCTTATTCTTATGTTTTTTTAGCTGAAATTTAAAACACGTCTTTGGTGTTGTAAAAATCTATCCTATAAGTCATTCACCAATAATTTTTATAAATTGCTTTAATGGTGCTTAATACCGTATGCCTTATACCGTATACCGTATACCGTATTTTTTTAGTCATTTTTGACTGAATGTGAAATTTTAAAAAATATGACCAAATGTGTACTGCAAAATATAAGCGCCCCTAAAAGACTGGCTACGCCACTGATTATTTATTATTAAAATTAAGCATAGGCGACTAGAATAATCATTGTAAACTACAGTAAATGTTCAAATACCTTCCATTTTGATCTGTACACACATCAACACGTTCTTGAAAAGATCTGTTCACATCCGTAACATCTCAGGTGAAATACTAGCAAAATGGTTCCCTATAGTAAGGGTTATGCCTAAAAACCACGGTAGGCTTTGAAATAAAATAAACAATCATTTATTTATTATAGTTTGACAAGTTCTTCAGTTAATAACAAGTTGTTATTGAGGGCGAATAAGATATTAAAATGAACTTTATTAAAGATGAGTTAGTTGATATGATCTTTGTACTTGGTAAAGCGAAAAAAATTGTTTGTTAGCAAGTGGAATTTATGCGTCACGTTATCCAGAAAGAAGTCATCCGGAAGAAAAAAGTTTCAAAGGATTATTATTAAGATTTATTGAAACGGGAAATGTTGTGTACACAGAAGAAGAAAGAACAAAGACTGCTACCAACGAGGAAAATGAATTTGCGGTGTTATTAACGGTAACAGAAGATCCACATGTAAGCCAAGATAAAATTAGCAAAGCCACAGGTATAAGTTAACGATCTGTACAACGGATTTTAAAAAAGCATCAAATCTTACTCTTATTTTTTTTAAATATTACAGAATTGTTTTGTAGCCATCTTTGTTTTAATCCGCGATTAAATTATGCTTTTATTAAAAATCCATGGCCCAAATTACACTGTAACATATTTATCAATTTGGGTAATTTCTTATATTTACACAAAATCACTTTGAATATATCTATCTTTCTCACATTTTTCATTTTGCAGAATAACAGACAAAAAGCGATATATTTGTATTAATAAAACAAATTATTTTTCTCAACCATAGCTAGTTTCATTAAATTGTTCTGCTGAAATACACAGAAGGAAAAAGGGTTTATTCGGGTTTTTTCTGCTTGCCTAAAAATTATAACTCGACGACAAGATACTTGTAGAATTCGCTTTTGTGCAGTAATATAAACTTTTAATGTTCGCTATGGTAAAGTTTTTCAAAATAATCGCCAATTAACAAACTAGCAAAACTGAAAATTTTAAAAATAAGTAAGTGCAAATGTGCATACATCTTTAGTTCGGTAGAAATATGTTTTGGTATTATACCTTCAATTTTCGCACAATTTAGTGCGCTCTTTAGAAAAAAATGGTGTATGCATAGATTTTGGAACACATTTTTTGATTTAAATTCAAAGAGAACATATTTTATCTGACAGATTTGCACATTTGTAAAGTATATTCTTAACCGTGAGGTTAAGTGATTTGGTCAAGAAAACGACTCCTAAAATTTACAGAACATGTAAATTTAGTTGCTTTGTAATTGACCACTGTGATTGGTCAGTTTCATATTTTTACTAGGATGGATATGAAATCATACCCGTTTAGTTAACTGAAATAGCCCACTATTCCCATCAATTTAGTGTAAGGAAAACAGCAAATTTCCATGTGGGAACAGAAAAAAATACTGTTTATATTGAGTTTTATTTAAACTTTTTTGACACCGGGACTATGTGAAAAAATATATCATTTGGTCGACACATACTTTATATTTCAAAGAAATTGGCATATAAACAATCGATTAGATTGTTTGCAAAAACTTTACAATATTTCCCTACATTTTTTACCCGTTACGAAATAACCTGACCCGAAGCACTTTTTCCCTTTCAATAACTACTCGATAAAAAAATATTACCCTGCGTCGGCGTCATCCCCGATTCCATAAAACAAATTAAATATTTGATTCGGAATAAGAAAAGTAGCCGCCGGCGACGAGTCTATTTTGTTCGAACCGAAACGGCCACGCAAAGTGCTTGGTCAGATCCCGGGGGAACCACCGGACCCCGATTCACATTACCGATCGGTCCCAGACAATCTGCACGATATTCTTGATGTTTTCATTTCTAAGAAGTTCCATAGTTCTCAATTAATTTGGGGAAGGTCGCTCGATGGAGGATCGTGGTTCAGAACCCACGTTAAACTGTCGGTCCCCTCCAGAATGGTCCTGGCAGCGAACAAGGTGGTAAAAAAGTCAAATACAAAAGAAGGGCAAGAAACGACATATTATGTAACATAATCTGAAATCAAGATTACGTTAGTAGGTAAGTATCTTGATTTTTGTCAATCTAAAAAAAAGATTTAATTATAATAAAATTATAAATTTTAATTTGTGATTAAACGGTTAAAAAAACATCGACTAATCAACAATAACTTTAATGAAGACAATGACGTTTCTTGAACGGCAGTAGAGTTCTCGACGTGCATTGTCTTTATTAGTTTTGAATCACAACGTTTCAACTAGTAAGTATCTCCAGCAGTGGCGGCTCGCACAGTAGGGCCACAGTGCCATGGCCCTACCTACCTGTACACCAAGTTATTTTTTTACTCACACTCATAATCATTGCTTTGCATCTTTACGCTTCATTCTTTTTGTAATTGTGAATAATTTAAAATTCAAGACGTTGCGTTCATTTAATATCTGATAACGCCTAATGGTACAAAAACTCCTCGACGCGACGCACAGTGTGACGGATTGGCAATCTAGCGGGACTTAAGTAGGAAATTTTAGGTTCATGGAATTAAGTGTCATTAAGTAATTAGCATAAAAACATTCCATTTAGGTCAAATCGGCACTAATTTTATTGTTAGGTAGAGAGGCATGGTCATAATTGCGTGTAAAACCCAAGGGAAGCAGGTATAGATTACATAGGCCTTTTTGGAAAAGCCCGTCAGTCGTGATAGTTATTTCAAAGTGGATCGTTTATTGGTGTAATATTTTGGCATTTGTGTTTTATTTGGTGTTCTAGTAAATCTTATAGGTAAGTGTTTTTTTGGTGGTAAAATTATTTATATTAAATTTCGGGAAATACTGTAAAGATGTAACAAATTGTGTATACCTTAAATTGTTTGTAGACAAGAAGTTTCTTATATGGGCGAATATGGACTTCTGCGGGTACTTAATCTTTTAGTTAGAATTTCTACTTTATGGTCAAACAAAAAAAAAATGCGTCTGCTTGCGTCTCTCTGAGAAATTTTTATTTTATTTTAGAATGGCTCCTATAATTTCCCGGCAAGAAATTTTTCAAGTTTGGGTGGACCAAAGTCAGGCAGAGCGCTATGATGCAGTGTGTGACTTTGTTATTAACAAATTTGGGCAAGTCACATTTCCCGATGATGTTGTTTTGGACTTAAAGAATTCTTTAAGAAGTGTGTGCCAACAAATGGCGTTGAGGTGGCAAAAAAGTTATCGAAACCGGAACAGATTTTTAAAGAGCAATTTTCAGTGGCTTAATGGAACAATTACTTTTCCTGACAGTATTTATCATTCGCTACCATCTACATCCGCGGATCAACCACCTTCTGTTTTGGGTAGACCACGCAAATTATTTCAAGACAGTTCGGAAAAGACAAAAAAGAGAAAGCTTACTAGCTTGGTGAAATCCACAAGTACCGAAGAACTCGCCATGGCTGCTGAAATGAAGCTGCGTAAAGAGGGGAAAAGAGATTCTGCAGCAATAGTAAAAGAGTTGTCAGCAGCATCTCCCGCTCGTGGCACCCGTATTAAAATAAGTAGGCAGTTAAGAAGAGATAATCCTAAAACATTGTCAGTTGATGAAGCTCTAGCACTAATGATCGACGCCAACCTGTCAACGCACCAATATAATGTGACAAGAAGACAGGTAAACAAAATAAGTCCTAAGCTGTTCCCATCGTATTATGCAATTAAAGAAGCAAAGAAGAACTGCTACCCTACCAATATCAACGTAACTGAAACTTCAGCAGAAATTCCTCTACAGTCGCTAATAGACCACACCATCTTAAGATTATGGCAGCACAAGAAGAAGTGGTTGAAGAAAGTATTACCGAGTTTAATATTATTTTTAAATGGGGCTGTGATGGAGCCCAGCAAACCCGTTATAAACAAAAATTTGCAGCTGAAGGTCAAACTGATGAAAATTTATTCAGCATATCAATGGTACCCCTTCAAGTTTATTGTATTAAAGATGACTTCAAACAAGTCATCTGGCAGAACCCATCACCTTCTTCAGTGCGGTATTGTCGACCTATACAGTTTATTTTTGCAAAAGAAACAACTGATTTGGTGGTTAGAAAAGTGAACTCTATTGAACAAGAAATTACCTCGTTAGTTCCTACTAACGTGCAAATTGCAAACAAAACTTTTATAGTTAAGCCTTTGTTAGTTTTAAGTATGATAGATGGAAAAATTTGTACCTCACTGTCTTCGTATACATCTTCACAAACTTGCTTTCTGTGTGGTGTCACACCAAAAGACATGAACAAACCGAAAGTAATTGCAACAAAAGAAATTGATTTAAAATTGGCTGCTTTTGGTTTATCACCCTTACATGCGTGGATAAGATTTATGGAGTGCCTGTTACACATTGCATATAGACTAGAAGTAAAAATTTGGCAAGCTCGTGGGCCTGAAATAAAAACAAAAGTTGCCAATCGTAAAAAATATATACAAGATAGGTTTAAAAAAGAAATGGGTATCTTGGTTGACATGCCTACACAGCAAGCAGGTAATACAAATGACGGCAATACAGCTCGAAAATTTTTTAGGAACCCTGAAAAGACGGCTGATATAACGGGTATAAATTTAGAGTTAATTATGCGCTTTCATGTGATTTTAGAAGCAATAAATTGCGGATTTTCACTAAATGCAAATGTATTTGAAGAGTATGCTATAGCCACGCGAACTTTGTATTTAAAAGAATATTCCTGGTATTATATGCCCAGTAGTATACATAAAATTTTGTTTCATAGCAAGATTGTTATTGCCTCTTGTATTCTTCCAATAGGTCAACTTTCCGAAGAAGCACAGGAGGCAAGAAACAAGGATAGCAGAAGGTATAGAGAGCAGTTTACAAGAAAGACTTCCCGTATTGAAACAAACGAAGACCTAATACATAGACTTCTAATATCATCCGATCCTCTATTAGCTACTTTTAGGCATCCTCCTAAGAGATCGCGCGGAAAAATTACAACCGAAGTACTTTCTTTGCTCTCAATACCTCAGCTGTATTCTGGTTCAAGTAGTGAGAGTTCTGAACTTGAATCAGATGACTCAGATTAATTTAGTTCATTACAATATCATTATAATACCTAATAGTAGATAAAGATTGTTTTTTTGTTATTTAAACAAAAATAAATGTACTGTTTAATACAAAACGCTTAATTTTATTTACAATATAACTATAAACCACACAAACTTTTTTTGTGCATTCTATCAGAATGCACAAAAAAACTATTTTTTTTTAAACTGAAATATTCACTTTATTCGAACTAAAAAGGGTTTCTTGTCCTCTAAAATTGCACTTGTGATTTTAATACGTAAATAACTATTAAAACATGTTTATACAATACACTATCAATAATATTAGGTAAAAAAAAATAATGAATTATGCAGGAAAACATTTCGTCCCGCTAGATTGCCGATCCGTCACACTGTGCGACGCCGCAAAAATTCCTTCGCGCTACCCAACGCCGGCGATTTCTATGTGTGGCCATGCTGTTTATCGAAGGTTCATCGCTTACGAAAGAGATAATAATATATCGCCCTCTCTTACTGACGCTTAAGGAATTCAGAAATGTTGTAACGGGCCAGATCCTCAGACCGTCAGGGATTGGAGGATTTTCACGTGCTTTATTTTGTCGTTCCAATCGGATCAGGCTTTCGTCTTTGTTACCACTACTTGATACTAGATGGTAGCTGTTTTGAATGCGGTTTGCCCTGTCGAGATATTAATTTTAAAATAGTTTTATTTTAAACAGTTTTTACTCTTTAACATAAATTATTCTTGTAGGTGAGTCCGTCGATGGATTATAATAATATTCCTGATTCCGGTTTATCAATTTAAAAAATTGAATAAAATAAAAGAGGAAAGAACAGTTTGTAAACAATATTGATGACTTCAAGAACAAAAGTGATTGAATCATTTTCAAATAACAAAAAGACGCACCTATAGAATTTTCTTATAAGATAATTTAAGTGTTTTGTAAACATTTTTTGTTGTAACTATTGCAAATGCTCCATTTAATTAGTCGATAAGTTTTTCGATTTTTTTTATATACATGGTTGTACAAATTCGATGCACTAGCATTGCTATCTCGGCAACTACAAGAGATAGAGAGTTTGGTAAATGGAGGCAAAGTTGCATATTTTAATGCTGAACAATTTGTTAAAAAGAAATTTAATCAAATTTTAATAATTTCCAGAGATATCCGAAAAAAACTTTTTTTATGACAAAAGTACTTATTATTTCTTAAAACCAAGGGTACATTCTTAAGTATTTTACAAGATAATAATTTTAAGAGGTCAAAAGCTACTCAAAAATTTTAAAAAAATTCAGGTCCGAATTTGAAAAAATTGAGTTGATATAGGTATCCAAAAAAACGAACGTAGTATCTGAAAAATAAGATTATTTTCTTGAAGAGCATAAAAAATTGTCTTAAGTAAGTGCTCTTGGTTTGTCCAAAAAATCAATATTTTGTCGTAAAGACAATAAAAACACAAATTAATTTTTCTTGTGTTTTTTTCGGATGCTTCGGAAGTCATCGCATTTTTTTTAACAAAAAATTCATCATTAAAATGTGCAACTTTGCCTCCATTCAACCAAATTTATATTTCTTATAGTTACTGAGATAGCATTGTCAATGTATCGAATTTGTAACACCCTGTACTCTCATCAAAGATTTTTGACATTATATTTTGGCCCCTCCTGTATCGACTATCACGATCCGCCACTGATCTTTAGTTGTCTTCAGGTGAATACAATATTCACACAACTTACCAGATGAAACGTAGTGATTCAATACAAATAAAGACAATGCAAGTCCAAAACTCTACTGCCGTTCAATAACTTTTTTGTTTAGAATTTTCTTTAATACGACACATAATAATGTACTTGTATTGCCTATGAAAACAAAGCATTTATGCGTTTCGTGGGCCTGGGATATTAATTGGTTAAGTGGTTCTTTAAAAGTCTTTATTTTAACGTTCTAAAAGGACACAGATACGATAAACACAACAGAGCTGACTTGACAAATCATAAAAGCTCAAAAACACCATACTTTTAATTCAAGTGATACAAAAATCTTAACAACAGATCCACACATAGTAAAACGGGAGTTGCTCAAAATGACAGAAATCCAAAAAAAATTCAGTAAAACGCAAAAAAAATTTAAACAATCTTAATAAAATATATATCTGTTTGCTATAAAACCCATTTCAGTCGATTTTTAACACATAGTACATCTAGATGATCTTATTTGTATTTAAATAAAATAATGTGAATAGAATGTTTGTTGAATTTTTATTTTTTAAAAAGAGAATCTGCGTTTTAGGATAAGTCAAAAAATTTAAAATGTTTACGGTTTTATTCTTGTTTTTATAATTTAAATACAGGGTATTCCTTAATTGCGTGGTAAAATTTCAGGGTGTGATTCCTCAGGTCATTTTATAAAGAAAAATTCATGTAAGAATTTATTCAAAAGTCCTTAAATTTTTTTTCTATAGGGTGTTGAATTATTTTATTTTTAAGCGGTATTTGGTAATGTCTTCAAAAGTACTAATATTAATAATTATTAATTAAATATTATTTTCAATTTTGTTATGTGATATATAACGACATATTTTAGTAAGAAAAGTTATTCTATTGCTTTCCAGTGGCGTCTGTGCACGCGTTTTCTTTAATATTTTTTTGCAAAAGAAATAGTAAACCACGGACATTTTTCCATGCGAATATTTTTCTGATTAGCCTAACCAATTCCACATAAAAACGGCCTCTTGCGTTTTTCCATATTTGTTTTAGGTCCTAGATTTTTTTTTACCAATGATTAGTCGCTAGTCATCCAGAGTGTGTTATTTTATTTTAAGGTTTAATTTTGTTGTGTGCTTTTATACCACTAATTTTACTTTTATTCATTGGAAGTTAATTTTTTGTTGTTTGTTAAAACTAGGAAAAAGAGTCCCTTATTTTGGGGTCCCATTACATTATCTTACTGTAATCAAAATGTAAAAGTACATTTTATTTATACTAAAGTTGTGGAATTTTTATATATATTTTACACTAATTTTACAGTGATTTTAAAAAAGAATTCAAGGTAGATTACAACGTATTTAACTGAATAAGTAAGCAAATTTGTCCTTCACCTTTTTTATTAAAAACAAAACAATCAATGCCTACGCGTTTCGGTAAACAAACCATCATCGGGGTCAGCCTGCAGTAAATAGAAAGTAATTAAAAAGTGAAAAATAAAAAAGTTAACAGTACTTACAGGTCAAAAACTTAAGCACAAAACAAATCAAAACGCAACACTGGTACCTACAGGTCAAAAAACAACACCACATGGTAAAACTTATATACTACAACGTATTTACTAAACAAATGTAAATTTATAATTGGAATGTAAATTCGCAGTGATATTTGGTGACCAAAAATAACCAAACATATTTATTGTAATTTTTCGTTTTTCTTTTACAGTGTATAATCATAGTATCCATGTAGTTTATCCTTTCCCGTGAATTTAAACACTACACGCTGGGAAATTCCATTATACTTCATAGTGCCCGTTCGTCCAGTCATGCCAAATCAAGAACTTGTAGAAACTTTGATTAAATGCGACCTGGAGAAAAATCAATTCCTTATATATCATATCGGTTTATTTAATTCTCTTCGATAGGGAACTAGTCATAGTTTGTTATTTATAACAATATTCAGCAATTAAAAAATATCTTTTTTCTACTCCCACATGGAAATTTGCTGTTTCCTTTACACTTAAGTGCCGAGTAAACTAGGCTATTCCAGTTAACTGTGCGGCAAATTTCATATCCATCCTAATTAGGATATGAAACTGACCAATCACAGTAGTCAATTACAGAGAAGCAGAGACTTTACATATTGTAAATTCGTGTTCTGACAGTTGAGAGAAGTTAGGTTAACAATATGCTTCAAAAATATGCAAATTTGTCAGATGAAATTTGTTCTTTTTAAATTTAAATCAAAACATTTATCCCAGAGTCTAGTATACACAATATTTTCCTAAAGCGTACACGAAATGGTGCAAATATTGAAGGTATAATAA
Source organism: Polydrusus cervinus (assembly GCA_935413205.1). Taxonomy (NCBI): domain Eukaryota; kingdom Metazoa; phylum Arthropoda; class Insecta; order Coleoptera; family Curculionidae; genus Polydrusus; species Polydrusus cervinus. Next base: position 56,396,622 of record OW284514.1, read on the forward strand.
CAAAATTAATACCAAAATATATTTCTACCAAATTATTGTTATTTTCTGACCCAATTAAAGATTTGCACACAGACGCACTTTCTTAATTCAAAAATATCTTTATTTCCACTCATTTCTAGACAATTACTACAAGCGTTACATAAAATGTACTATATACCTATCAAATGAACGTTTTCTTACTAACCTTGGTAATTTTTTCCATATAAATAATATATAAGTATTATTATAAATATTTGTGCACGGGGATATTTTCCGATATATTTTGAACGGGGATCGAACCGCAATTATTGATCTTAAAACTTTTATTATACGCAACAAACATAAAAAATTAACTGATAATTTTTTCTTAAATGGTGGAACATAAAGATAACCCGACGAAGACGAAATTATAAGATTTCTAGAAAAAAAACATTTTTTACTAACATTTTTAAGGTTATTTCTACTTACACTATTGCCACTTTTCGTCTTCTCTTTCCACGTTAACAGTGTTGCTAGTTTGTAAATTGGAAATCTCCAATTTACAAACTAGCAACACTGTTAACGTAATAAACGTAATAATCATTTTGAAAAATTTGTCCATAGCGAACGTTAAAAATTCATATTATTGCACAAAATCCATTTTTAACTGTTTGAAACGAATTCTACAGCTATTTTGTTGTACTTTAGGAGTTATAATTCTTTACGCAAGCACAAATAAACCCGAAAAACCTATTTTTCTTCTGTGCATTTCAGTAAAACAATTATTGATCAAATTACCTGGTTGAGAAAATAAATTGTTCGTTTTTATTAATACATATATCGCTTTTTGTCTGTTATTCTGCAAAAAGTTGAATGTGAAAAAGATAGATATATTCAAAATAGTGAACATTACTCGTGGAAAAGTGATTATTCTAAAATTCTAAAACCCGGAGAATTTCCGCACTCGGCTACCGCCTCGTGCTAAATATCTCCTCGTTTGAAAAGTATCACTTTCATCACTTGTTATGTAATATACTATTACAAATAGCCAACACTTCCCATTGGTATGATCTAGAATCGTGATCCAAAAAGAACGATTTATTCAGTCACCCTTATTTTTTGCCAATAACATAAATATGTTTAAAATATTTTTCAGTTCATGAGCTTGTTTACCGGTTTACTTTCCTAGAGTTTTAAAGTTATATCAAACAAATTTTAACTTTGCGGTTGCTACGAATAAACTTTATTTTATTTAAGCCGATGAATTTCATTATGATATTGCTTTTAAGCATTGGCTTTTAAAGAGTATTAAGAAATTCAGTTGAAAAGTGATTAATTTTAACTTGAAACGTTAAGCTTCGAGAAAAGAAGCAGATGTCTGCCATTCTCATCTCTTAATTGGTGTATTTTAAAAAGTATTCTTGGGTAGTTGTAGTCAGAGAGCAAATTGTATTTTTAAAATGCCGTATCGTCTTTATTTGTAAAATGCCATTACAAATATCTTCAAATCGTTTACTGTAACAGCAACCCTGTATAATATTGTAAAATAATATTTTAGTCCTCGCCCTCCCGATATAACGGAGAAAATATTTTTTCTACAACGACTTTAATTCGATTAAACTAAAAGGATATTTTAGTATTATAATATTAATTTTTTTTAAATATAGTAGTCGAAGATATAACTATGGAAACAAATATGTTTTAAAAAAAAGTTATTCAGTGACGTTTACGATATTGTTTATTGAATATTGCGAGGTTTTTAAAGTAAAATAATACATTCATGGAGAGTCTCGAAATTGAAGATGACTACTTATCCTGTACCTCGCCAGAAATATCAGATGCATCCAAACTTGTTACACTGAATCTTCTACCGGAAATACCAGACGATAGTATGAAGGGCAGCATGAATAATTTAAAACGTGGTGTTTGAGGAAAAACGTGAAAAAAGCATCCAAAAATATTTTCCTGGTATATTTTGCATAAAGATCGAAAGTAGTTAAATCGTTCACATTATGGTCAATCTATTCTATGTTGAAGGCAACTCTTAATGTCAAGGAAAGCGTGGATATAAGGAAGTTTCCAATATTGGTTCCTTATTTTAAAAAATCTTCAGTTGGGCGTCAACTCATCAAAATCTATGGTTTTAACGCAAGCGCAAATTAATAATTTTTTACAGATGATAATATTTATTTATTAGTGAAGGTAATTTATTTTAGTTTACAGTAGTAATACAGCGTGTGTATGAATATTGGCAACATATGGAAAACTTTTTTATCTTTGATTTTACGAGAAAAACTTATTCTTCATAAAGTTTTTCTTACCTTAAAAAGTGATATAGTTTTAAAAATTACAGTTATAACGTACAGGGTGGTTAAAAAATCACGAAAATGTGTTAATATTCTAAGAGTAAAGTAACAGTAATCTACATGATCCAAACAAATTTATTAAAAATTAGTTATTGAGTATTAAATATTATGTCGGAATATAAAGTCACAGCCACATACTTAATTTTTTTATCATTAAGTTACCTAAGAAACAAGCAAGTGATTAAATAGATGTCAATGTAATAGTTAAAAATTAATTTCTTGAAAATGCGACTTGGTAATCAAGAAAAAGTGGAAATTGTGCTTATTGTGGGCAATAACTACCGTTCATTTAGTGATACTGCAGACTAATTTAATGCAAATCATCCTGAACGAGACAATATCACCCATTCCACCGTAGCTCGCATCATAACAAAATTTAAAGTTTGTTCCCTAAATTTTTTTAAATTTAATGACGCAGCACGAAATAAAAATGATAATGAAATTGAAGATGAATTAGATGTTCTGCTTCATGTACAGGGACATCCGAAAGTAAGTTTAACTCAACGACATCGGGATTTGGGGTTTAATGTTAATTTTATAAGACAAGTTTTAAAAAAGCATCACTACAAACCATTTAAACCAAAATTTATACATTCGTTGTTACCGGGAGATCTGGATAAAAGGCTAGATTTTTGCTTTTGGATGATGGGATATTTTGAGGAAGATAGACATTTTTCTTCTAAAATATTGTTTACCGATGAGGCGATGTTTACTACTAATGGCATTTTTTCGTCGCAAAAGTCTCGCTGTTGGAGTACTGAAAATCCTCATTGGGTGGTTGAATGCAAAGTCAAACTTCAGAAAAAATAAACGTATGGTGTGGTATTGTCAATAATATGACTTTAGGACCGGTCTTTTTTGATAATGAAGTAAATGGGAACATTTTTCTAAACTTTTTACAAACAGAATTTATGGACTTAATTGAAGAGTTGCCATTAGCAATAAGGCATGGATTAATATTTCAACTTGATGGAGTACCTTGCCATTTTTCCGCACAAGTAAGGGAATGGCTTAATGTAAATTTTACAAATAGATGGATTGGGCGCGCTACGTACAATGACAACCAATTTACGAATTGCCCTGCAAGGTCACCTGACCTCACCCGTTTAGATTACTACCTGAGGGCAAGATTAAAAGAAATCGTTTATAAGATTAGACCTGCCAATGGCAATGAATTAAGAAACAGAATTATACGAGCCTGCAACAACTTACAAGAATGATAGAATAGTTTTGGACTTGCATTGTCTTTAATTTGTTTTACATCACAACGTTTCAACTGGTAAGTATCTCCAGTCGTCTTCAGGTGAATACTGTATGTGAAACAGTATTCACCTGAAGACGACTGGAGATACTTACCAGTTGAAACGTTGTGATGTAAAACAAATTAAAGACAATGCAAGTCCAAAACTATTCTATCATTCAAGAAACATCATTGTCTCCAACCTTCAAACAGAAACTTACAAGAAGTTGTAATTAAAAACGCAGTTCGAAGATTTAGAAAAAACCTAGTGAAATGCATTGAAAATGATTGTGGCTCAGCTGAAGCTTACTAAGATGAACAGTTTTTTTATTCTTCCAAAATTCGCAACCACAAAATTTGCCGTTATCTAAACAAAAAAAATTTTAAAAAAATCTTAGTAGGTGGCTGTGACTTTATATTCCGACATAATATTTAATACTCAATAACTAATTTTCAATAAATTTGTTTGTATCATGTAGATTACTGTTACTTTACTTTTAGAATATTAACATATTTTGATTATGGGTATCTCGGGTGCTGGTCGCAGGGAGGAGTTAACAAAAATAAGTCTTAATTATATCGAGGATAACAATTCTATTTTAATAGTAAAAGTTTCCGATACAAAAACAAACGTTTAGTTTCAAAACTAGAATATATCGAACTTTATAGAAAATATGCAGCTCTTTGTCCAAGCTATGCATCGTCACGGCGATGTTTTCTGAAATGTCTAAACAATAAATGCTTTAACCCGGTTATTGGAATTGATTTAATTGGAAATATGCCATGGTACCGTAAAAACATAATGACAATGAAAACATGTATTATTTTAAACACTGACGTTAATGCGCAAACATTATTTTTTTGGCGCTTATAAAAAAAAATATCTTATTTTTAATTTATATTAATGACATGGTGTCCTTAAGGATTAGAGGTAAATTTACAGTATTTGCCGACGATACCACTATATTGTGGCATGCCAGGAACTCGGAAGAACTAACTACCATTATAGCTGACGATGTTGAGCGAGTTAAGGGCTGGTGTGATGCTAACTCTCTCACTTTTAACGTTTCAAAGACCAATATAATAAATTTTAATTGTGCTGTTGGTGACGTCTACTTGAATGATTCCTTAGTATCTAACTGTTCCAATGTAAAGTTCCTCGGTGTAAATATAGATAGTAACCTGACGTTTAAGTCTCATATTACAAGCGTGTGTAGTAAAATATCCTCAGGGTGTTTTGCATTGAGGGTGATATCGAGGGAATTACATGTAAATATAATCCGATCGGTATATTCAGCTCTTATCGAGTCTCATTTGAGATATGGTGTCTGTTTCTGGGGGAACTCCAGTCAGTATCTCTTAAATTCAGTATTTGTACTTCAGAAGAGAGCTGTGAGGTATGTGTGCAGGGCACGAGCAAGAGAACCGTGTAGGCCGTTATTTAGACAACATAAATTATTAACCCTTACTTGTATTTACATTTTGGAGACGGCCTGCTTAATGTATAAAAAATTTAGAAGCCAAGATAATTTAAGGGTACATCAATACGGCACGAGACAAGTGGAAGTTTTGCAGTTGCCCATACCCCATACTTCTCTGGTAAAAAATTCCATCTTTTATACTGGCAAAAAAGTATTTAACCACTTACCAGCTCACATTAGATCTCTGAGAACCCCTAAAGAATTTAAATCGGCTGTGAAAAGGCTTTTGCTAGAGAAAGCCTACTATACCGTTTTAGAGTTTTTCGATGATCGTTTTTAATTGTTTTGTGTCCCTTGACTATGTAACTGTTAGTTCTGACTGAGCTTCATTTTATTTTTATTTTGTAAACCTTTAACTGTTGGGCCGGTTTTTGTGTTGTTAATTTTGTATAATTGTTGTGTGTTTTTCTTATAATATATATAGATATTTTGGTCAAATGGTACATGCAATGGCCATTCGCATTAACAATGTATTATATGTATAAGTGAATATTATAGTATGTATATTAATTACTTTGTCAGCAAGATTATTTCTTTGGACAATAAAGGATTTTAAAGTAAGTAAAGTATTGTTTTTAATTTTAGTGCGAAATTAATATATCTTGAAATATAATACCAACTCTTACAGCAGGATTTTGACTTTGCAATATCACGTTATTCTTCCCCTACTTAAAGCAGCCGATTATAGGAATCTGTTGTGGAACTAAGCAGTGAGCACAGTGCGACTGCGCTTTTCTTTGTACTTCTTTCGGTTGATGTCATATTTGCAGCCAGCATTACTCAACTGCAGGTGTATGACCCTAGACCCGGCCTGATTAGTAAATTAAATATTTGCTAACCGGGCCGTTTTGATTGTGAGAAAATTATTTCTGCCAATTTCATGTATGTCAAATTTACTGGTTAATTATTTATAAAAATCTAATTAATGGCGCGACGCTCTACTTATCACATCATTGATAAGACCACCCTAAACTTCAAATATTGCCCTAATTATATCACTTTGAAAGATTCAGACCACAAAGTGTAAATCTAGGGACTAGGGAAAATTTATAATGAAAATATATACCAAAAAAATATTTCTGGACGTGTCACAAGCAGTGTATCAAGAAAATAGTGGCTCTGAGGATCGGGGCGTGTCGGGCTTGGTGAGGAAGCAGGTACTGGTTAATGAGCCGGGCCTGGGCGAGGTGAAGGTTTTGGATGGATCCGAGCTTGGTCCCCGTACCTTGGCCTCCTGCGGAACCGCTTTGCTGCGCTTCATCCCCCCCCCCCCCCCCATAGTACGTCCGCGTCCCTTCGGGTGATGCACGTCAGAGCTGGGGTCAGACTAGCGCAATATAAGCGCTGGTCTCAGCTAAAACTATGTGGGGTGCAGGTATAAGGTGGAGACACACACATGGTCTTTTGGTCCAGCCGTACACAAGTACGGCTGCCGGGAGACGTGTGTTTCCAGCCCTAGATAACTAGGGTGCCACCTCTCAACTTATACCCTTAAAACGTGTTGGATGCTTCGATCCCAGAACCCTGGGTAAAGAATAAAATGCCGCATGTAGCTTAGAGAGGTAGTGGGAGCACAGCTTTCACGACCAGCGACTCGTCTTGGTGCTGCAAAGCAATACGAGTACTGCGGAGGGCGAGGATACCCGGTCAAGGCTGGTTTCCTCCAGGATCTGCAGGGGTAGTGTTTATCACTGCTTTCCGGAAAAAAGGATTGGATTAGTGAGCCATTGGGATTAAGAGAGAATTTGGGATTAAGGGAAAATTTGGGATTAAGATAGACTTTGGAAATATTTTGTGATTTTTGAGAACTAGTTTGGGATTTAAAGATTTTGGGATGTAAATGACTTTTGGGAGATTATTAGAATTGACATAATAGGAATGTAAATACTATGTAAATAATTTGTAAATAGTTAGACTAAGGGAATGAGTGAGCGATTGTAAATAGTAAGCCTAGTAACCATGATCCTAGAAACAAGAGGGTGCGAGTCTGCCAGACACTCAAAATCCCTAAAAACTTGAGGGCAGGTCGATCCCACATATGTGGGTAAAGGCTTTGTTGGTAGTGCCTCGGCACAGCTGACAAATGATCCGTCAAGTAGGCGATAAAGCCCCTCGAGGTGGAAGCCAGTCTGGTAAAAGGTGCGATTAAGCCCGGAACTCGTTGCTTGAGGTGTCGGAGCGTCTTGTAAACGCTCTAGTATCCGAGACGAAGTTTTTAGCTCTTTTGAGCAATTCGCTCAAGTCGTGGGAGTGATCGCCGTGCACGAACAGTGCCTAGGTGTCGGGTCCAGTTCAAGATGGGCCTAGTATCCGTTGACCACTCTTTACCACTGGGTTGATCCTTCGACGTCCTACCAGTGTACGATATGTAGCAGGGTAAAACTTGCTATAAACTGGTACTGCGGGGGATGGAGCCCCGTTGTTTTACAACGCCATCCCGCCAGGTGTTGGACTCGCAGGGGCAGTGATCGTTGGTAGTTATTTGCTGCATAGCACGCGAGGATGAAACCCTAACGGGTAGGTGCCGTTCGTGCGAAAAAATCTGGTAACACGAATACGGAGCCTGTGCACCTAAAGCGCTGGCATCATAATTATAAAGTGCATAAATGGTACTAAATCCAAAATTAACTTGATGCAGACCATAAAGTGTAAATCTAGGGACTAGGGAAAATTTATAATGAAAATTTATACCAAAAAAATATTTTTGGACATGTCACAAGCAGTGTATCAAGAAAATAGTAAAAAAAATTCAAATAACCAATTTTATTCTAACTTAGTTTAAGAAATTTTATAGTATTATAGTTGTATTCATAAAAAATGCATACGATAATTTGAACGAGAAGTTTTGTAATATTTGCCTAAAACCGGCTTGTCTAAATTATGGGTTATTGAAGGTTATCACACATCATTGATTATTAAAAATGCAAACCACTGGCGTCGGTATAATTCAGTGGCGGTTCGCGGTCTTAAAATATGCTGAAGAGCTAGGTATAGTGCAGGTACTTAAACAAACATTGACTAAAAACCCGTGTACAAAACGTCTTTCTTATCCTCATCTGTCCAACGACTGAATGGAGTTCCAACAAATTTCAAATTATGTCATTAATTGGGTTCATATTTAAAACACACAACTAAGTAGGTACGTACACTACTGAATTAACTGAAAAATAAAAACAAAACGTTTTAATCGCACAGTACATCACGTAAAAACGATATCTATAACCGTAAGTTTCGCGAAGCCTTAAAATAAATACCTTAGAAACTAACCCGAACCAATGCTAAAACAGTGATGCATACGACTGATCTACTTTTAAATTGCCCTTCATCATAATGAAAATTGTTACATGCCGTTTGCGTGACTAACGTCACTTAACCATAGCAACGGTGAATATCAAAGCCATGTTGATGTTTGGGTCTTCACTTGCTTTGAGCTAACGGACACGGTCGACTGGAGGGCGCCAAAATGCACGAGTGTTTATAATTATTGTCCATCGGAGTTAACCGTGGCCCTATTATGCATAGTTACATTCGGATTAAATTAATATTATTAATTCGAACATAATTATTTTTTAAGGGCTAAAATGATAGCTGTATTGGTACATTAATATTTAATATTGTCGAAAAACTTTCCTTCTGGTTTTCTTTATTTTTTGGTGAAGAGCCCCTTCACCTACTTCACCTGACGAGCAGCCACTGGTATAATTCGTTTTGCAACTGCATGGTGGTAACATTTGATAAACTTTGACAGAAGAAAATAAAAATGCCTCGTCAATTGTCTGAAGTTGAAAAGTCTCAAATTGTATCAAGAATCGAAAGATGGTTAATCCGTGCTGTAGCGCAGTTGTGTAATAGAAATAAAAAACTATATTGAAAATTAAGCAACTCTGGGAACAAGATCAATCCCTAAAGACGAAAATTGGTTCAGGTTGTTCCAAACTTCCCAACCCTGAACAGGATCCTGCTTTTTGAATATTTTTTTTTGCTGGGGTTGGCGGAAGAGCCAGTGTACTTAGGCCTATATAAGGCCCATAGTATCCCCTGTCGTCTGGGTAATGTCAGCCAGATGGGACCTACAGCTTAACGTGGAATCCGAACCACGTGTATGCACTAGTTATCCTTTTTACGCCCCCAGAGGTCCATAACGCCACTCTCGGTCCCGATATTATGAATTACTAGTAACATACTGGATTCTTAAATCTACTAACTTTCGGACATATTTTTTTTTTGTACCTATGCCTACTCCGGGAATCGAACCCGGGTCGCCACGGTCAAATGCCAGTAACTTACCTCTGAGCCATTACCACGATTTTTTTTTTATATCTAAGAAATAATCCATTTGCAACTGCAAGTGATGATGTTATTGATGATGATGATAGCATTTCCTGGCTCCCAACCTATCGCCAGCGGAAGAGTCAAGGAATCTGAACTAAAATGTTGCCCAGCTGCGAAAAAAATGTTTCTTTTCGAAGAACGATGACCATCAAAGATTATTTTTATTTTAAATTATATAATATACCGTAATCCTCAATTTTAAAACAGGATCATTTTTACAGAAAAAGACTTTCCAGCCGACTTATAACGGCCAAATTCGTGTGTACCGTTCAAACAATACCAGGTTTGAAGAGCGATATACTAAATCCCTTACTTCTTGATATGGGCGTTTTTCTGTAAATGTATGGGGCTGGATAAGTGTTCATGAACCCTATTTCAGGATAAAATCCATCCAGCTTAAAACTAGTATACTTTAAAAAGCGTCTTTGAATTTTGTCCAGATTACTAATATGGGTTTGATAGAAATGACATCAAATAACCGAGAAGTACACAAGGCGTGATCTAACAATGCTGTTTTTTTTTGTTTTTTTTATGATAAAACACCTGCACTGTAGGAAAAATCCTTTAAGGCGCTCTGGGAGCAGTGCGAGTGCGAAAAAAGCGATTAACGTTAGTCTTGAAACGTTGAAGATTGTATTCATTGGGAAACACGACCTCAGGAAGATCATTCCACAAAGATGACGTTCTCCAGATGAAAGAATTCTTGAACAATGAAGTTCAAGGAATACTAAGCTGAACAACATATGGATGAGCGGCAGTGGTTCGCCGTGTATTTCTGTTTTGCATTGCTCTAGGTGGAATCAAGTGGGCAATGTCAGTCGAACACCTGCCATGAAAATATCTGTAAAAGAGAGCCAAATCACCAACCTGTCTTCGATGCTCCAGGCTATCAAGGGACCTGGTCAGCTCGGGGTCGCCGATCAGACGAACGGCTCTCCTTTGAATGGAATCCAGTAGCCAAAGGGTGTGCTTGGGTGCAGAGCTCCAGACATGAGAGCAATATTCTAATGATGGTCGAATCTGGGCTTTGTAGAGTGTCAAAAGTGGATGAGGTGTGTACAACCTTTTGGTGCGGAAAGTATACCAAGTTTCTGTGCAGCTGTTTTGGCAATTGCGGCAACGTGATCATAACATCCTAACTGTGCCCCAACTCGTGAAATCTCCAGTGTTTCTTATTATAAAGCCCAAAAATTTTAGAATAATGATTACGGAAAAAAAACTTTGAGTCCAGCACAACACCACATTTTCAAAACTTATAGTATAAATATAAAATATAAATAGTATAATACACTATTGTTGCCGTTAAAGAAGCCGTGGATATTAACGATTTTGATAGATAATACAATTTCCTTTTCAATAGAACCCCTAAAAGACAGTTTAACTCCGTACTAACCCTAAATTAAGATATACTCGAAAATGATTCTTTTTCGATGCCAGCCGACAGAATTTAAGAAGATATAAATTTTAATTTCCTTTTTCTTAAAGGCAATTATGATGTGACGCCATCCCGGTATCTGGTTAGACTTTTAAATATGTAATTAGACTCGACATCTGATGACTGACGAACAAAAAAGTATTAAACTTTTAAATTATTCGAATTTTAACTTTGTAAGAAAATTGGGATGTTCTGTAAGAATTATGCCATTATCAGGGGCGGTTTTACCTTAGGTTTATGCAACCCACGATAATATTTAACAAAAAAAATATTTCTTAAATTCATTTCTACCTCAATTAACTTCTACTTGTAGAATATCCTCAAGGTATATCATTTAATTCTACCCTCATTTTATCTCTATTTCATTCAGCAAACTCTATGATGAAAACCAAACGATTATGTTAGCCCAATGAATGTATTTTCTGAACCTTTTCTTGCAAGTTCTTGCTGACAGGCTTGCAAGAAAAGGCTCAGTAAATAAATTAATTCATCCAGAACCGGCACTCGAAGTACCACGATGCACAGTACGAGATACCATAAGGCGATGGATTAGGAGTGAACACAAAATCCACTGGAGCAACAGACAAGGATTACACCATAGCAAAAGCTTCATTGGGGATCCAGACCCGAGACTTACGAAACAGTTGCTTTAAATGAACAGAAACCAGCTGAGATAGATGCTTTCGGAGAATTCTGACAGGGCACATGGCTGTCAAGAACCATCTGCACAAAATGCAACTGTATAATGGAGACCTTGACGGCAGATTATGCGGACAAGACAGGGAAACTGTACAGGACATAGTTTGCCATTGCGAGTCACTGGATCGGAAGAGGCAACAAATACTCGAACAACTAAAACTGGAACCAGGGGACATTCTTACCCTCTCTCCAGTTGACCTACACAAACTAGTGCAAGGAACTGCACAACCAAACAGGGTGAGCACAATGGATCAAACCTGGCCTAAGTGCATCCCGCGCACGGACGGGACCTCGAAAAAAAAATGGTTAGTATGTTATGCGTATGTGAGCTGGCGTATCTGGAGATCCCGTTTTATTACCGTCCATAAAGCACAGTTAGGTTGCAAAGCCAGTGCACACTTTGTTAAGTTTTTGAACAAAAATTTACTTTCACTCACGTTATGCTACTTGTACAATCGATTTTTGAGATTTGTTTGTGTTTAACAATTACGATAATAACTTGGATTTATTATCCAATGTTTCTTATATATTTGAAGACTATTTAAATGATGAGACTTTAAATTACATTTATTAAATTTATCTTCTTTATAATTCATTCATACAAAAGGATGGTTTCAAATAAGGGCTTTTAATTGAATATACGATAGTACATAGAAAAAAGTTTTTTAGTGGCAGGCGCACAAAGCGGTGCATCTATCTTTTGCATTAAAGTACACAAGGACGCCAAAGGTAATGGAATCCCTGGGGCACAGGTAGACAATGACAGGCTGTTTCGTTCTTGTTAGAACTCATCAGAAAGCCATAGCCTGTAAGCAACTCCAAGTACAGCGAGACTGTTCTTTTAAGGCATTTTTAAGAAATAAAAACGCGATTAAAACCCAGTAACGCCATCAATAGGAATCAACTCAATGCAAAAGATATAGCCATCTAACGTGTAAACATAGAACTAATAAACCAAAGTAAGGTGGCCATTTTTAAAAACACGGCAATGTATACGGAATGGATCGGCACCGCCAGTGGGCTACACGGCGCGATCTATATTTGAATCTACAAACCCGTAGAAAAAATTTAGTGAAGCGTAAAAGTTCCCTATACTGGTGTTTGTTGGCCACCGTACTTTGGTTTATTAGTTCTATGTTTTCACGTTAGATGGCTTTATCTTTTGCATTAAGTTGATTCCTACTGATGGCGTTACTGGGTTTTCATCGCGTTTTTATTTCTTAAAAATTCCTTGAAAGAACAGTCTCGCTGTATTGGGAGTTGCTACAGGTTATGGCTTTCTGATGAGTCCCAACAAGGACGAAACAGCCTGTCATTGTCTACCTGTGCCCCAGGGAACCCATTACCTTTGGCGTCCCTGTGTACTTTAATGCAAAAGATAGATGCACCATTTTATCCGCCTGCCGCTAAAAAACTTTTTTCTATTTACTTATACGGACGCTAAACTCTCTACTTTATAGGATAGTACTTTTTTTGAGTATACTGGGTAGCACATCGAAAACGAAACGCAGACATTTCCTGGCAGCTCAGTTCTTTTTGGGAAAGCGCTCAGACCCATCGATTTGGTTTTCGAGGGGGACACAAAATTCTCAAAAAATTACGTTAACACGGGCGGGGGTGGCACCACTCCTAAAATCTTAAATGGAAAGGGGGGTCGAGTGATACCTTATTTTCTGACTTATTTTAACCTACAGAAAAACAAATTCAACATAGTAAAAACAACTATCGTCTTTTTAGAATTTCGGTACAACGTTTTGTTTTTATTTAACTGTTATCAACTTAAATTTTTTAAATACGGACCTGCATTATTTAATTTATTTTTTAAAATATCTTTAAGCCCTTATTTTAACCATGTATCACACTTAATAATTTTTAGACGTTTTTATGTTATTTTCACATCATCAGGAATCCGATAATTTAAATGTATTTTTAGGCTGTATTTAATCCTGCATTTCCAATATTCCAGAATGGGGCGTTTGAAAATGTCGAATCGATAAAAAAAAAGTATTTTTGGCACATCATCGTCATCCTAAATATTAAAACAATCATTTTATATGTGTAAATATTAAGTAAAATAATTACTATAGGAAATTTTGGTTTGTTATTAAGATGGAGGAGATCGGTTAAAAACATGTCTTTACTTGTGTTACCTTATTGAAAGGCGCTTTTACTAAGAAAATTATCTGTTCTATTGTTTTTAGTATTAATTTAAGTTTATAAGGTGTTATTCTTTGATAAAAAAAAGTTGGGTGTTTTATTTTTTTGAGGAGTATGAAACCCATTAAATATTTCAATCGACGTGTTTTGTCATTCTTCGCAATTAATTTTAATAAATAAAAATCTTAACTTTTCTAAACTATTCGCGCCATTGCTATTTTCAAACTCTAGTTGTTAATGAAAGGTTAAGAAAGAAATAAGACATTAACTCCTAGAATGTAGCACCACAACCAGGCAATATTTTACCAGGAAAAAAGTTTCCAATTAAAGAAATTGTAAGAAATTGGATAAGACAGAGCTTCGGATCACGATTTAATAGCAACAAATTCTGGCCGCTCTACTCCAACTGCCCTCCCTTCTCTCCAATTCACTTTTCGATCCGAGGTTTCAATTAAACGATTTTCATGTAATTGAAACCTCCGGCGGAGATAAAACACCGAGATTTATATCTGCGAGCCGTATTTCGGGCGCGAAATAAATTCCCCCGAAACGGTGAAACAGCTTATTGCCATGCCAGTCGGGGAATTGCTGCAGCCGAGTGCAGGCTTTGCGCCCTAAGCCACTAGGAAGATTGTTTTATTGGATCCTGTCACGCTTAGAGGCTGATTTTGGGATAATAAGACACTTCGCAGTGATTGACGGGATTATTTTTCGACACTGTTTTAGAAAATAAAATACAATTTATAATGGATACATAATTACGTCGTTAGAGCGCGTACGGGGATTTTTGTATAAATATAAGTTCTTTTCCACGACTAATAGTAAATATATCTGTATTGTTTTGTACTAAACAGGTTTGTGAAAATCACGTGATATGCAAAAGATGTACAAAATAATCAGAATGCTATGCAATATTGGAACTATGGTATGGTATATATTTAAAAACTTTAAACCCTTTATATTTTTAAGCGCTTCTACAAAATATGGAAACAGACCCGGATTTAAGCACTAGGCTACCTAGGCTATAGCCTAGGGGCCCGCACGACAAAGGGGCCCGCAGGTGCAGGTTTGTTCGTTGCGGGCCGCACCACAAAGGGTCGGGTCCCGCATCACTATATCACTCTTCAATTAAAAAAGGTTCCTATGTCAATTTTTTCAATTAGTTGTTTATGTTTTACTAAATTAATAATATAAATATTTGGCGATCGTTATCATCATTCATCTATTTATCATTTGGTTTAATTTAATGTAATGTTTGGATACTTGACCAGCCTGACGAGAATATCTCCCACCGTCTGCTAGCCGGAAATTTCGCGAAAAAGACAGAAAACACGGAGGCATGCGGGCGCGAGGAAGATAATTCAAGAAGACGTTGCTGCCGTACCTATATAAAGAAGGCGCACAAGGCCTCTTCTGCACAGTAGTTCGAGCGATCAAGATCGTTACGACAACATTTTCGAATGAATAGTTGAAGTGTAGGTGCGGATTGTTTTGTTAAGATAAATTTGAAAATTTGTATAGTTCTAGTTTTAATATTAAAGTTAAAGTTACTAGTTTGTTCTATCAGCATTGTGTAGAGAAACAAATAATAGTGAACATTTTCTAAAGCAAGAAGGTATAACACTACAACTTACAGTACCCTATTGTCTACAACAAAATGGTGTAGCTGAAAGAAAGAATCGTTCATTGGTAGAAATGGCTAAATGTATGCTCTTGGATGCAAATTTAGAAAATAAATATTGGGGGGAAGCTATTAACACCGCCAATTATTTACAAAACCGTTTATATACAAGTTCAACAGATAACACTCCTTATAAACTATGGTTTAACACAGAACCGACAATAAATCATTTAAAAATTTTCGGTTGTGTTGCTTATGCTTTTATACCGGATGCAAAACGTAAAAAATGGGATGATAAAGCTAAAAAACTTATGTTTGTTGGCTATGAAGAAAATTCTAAATCCTTTAGATTATTAGATCAAAATAACAATAAAATAGTTATATCAAGGGATGTAAAATTTGTTGAAAGCTTTCATGACATTTTTACCGTGCAGCCTAAAGAGAACCAGGAAAATAAAACAGTGACGTTAAACATGGAAAACGAACGGTTTGAAGAAAACTTAGGACAAGAAGAAAATAAAGTATTTTTGGAAGAAACAAATATAGATAATAGTAAAAATTTACCTTCCAATGAAACAATTCAAAAATCATTACTACCAGTTAGAAGGTCAGAATGGAGTAATAAAGGTAAACCAGCATCAAAATTTGAATTTACAAATCAGACTGTCGAACCAGAAATTATTGAACCTAAAAATTTTAAAGATGCAATGACCAGTAATCAAAGTTGTCAGTGGGACGAAGCAATGAAGGATGAGATTAACTCCATGAAAAGAACAAATACGTGGACTCTAACAAATCTTCCAAATGATAAGCGAGCTATTGGATGTAAATGGATATTTAAAATTAAAAGAAATGACAAAAATGAAATTAGTAAATATAAAGCAAGAATAGTTGCTCAAGGCTTTACGCAAAAATATGGTGTTGATTATGATGAAGTATTTGCTCCAGTTATAAAACAAGCCACATTTAGACTTTTACTAACTATAGCTAGTCAAGAAAAACTATTAGTTAGACATTATGACGTAAAAACTGCTTTCTTAAATGGTGGACTTAAACAATCAGCAAGAGTCTGGAACTTAACATTAGATAAATATTTGCAAGAAATGGGATTTAACAAAGGTGAAGCAGATATATGTTTTTATTTTAAAAAGGATAAATTTTCTATATATCTTCTAATATATGTTGATGATTTTCTAATAGCTTGCAAAAATGAAAGCAGCATAGATAAAATAGCAAATACATTAAATAATAAATTTCCTATTAATAACTTAGGAAATATAAAAACTTACGTTGGAATTCAAGTTGAGAAAAATGAACAAGGAATATACATGATATGGCAAAAAAACATATATAGAAAAACTTTTAAGAGATTTTAATTTTTATAGTACAAAATATTCAAAGATACCGCTGGATACAGGGTATTATAAAAATGAAGAAGAAATAGTGTATTTAAGTTCCAATGAAAAATATAGATCAGCTATTGGATCACTTTTATACTTAGCAGTCAATACTAGACCAGATATATCAGTAAGTGTATCAATTTTAAGTCGAAGAATATGTAACCCAAGTGAAAAAGACTGGAGAGAAGTAAAAAGAATTTTTAAATACCTAAACGGAACAAAAAATTTAAAGCTAAAATTGGGAAACGGAAACAAAAATGAAGAATTACTAAAAGGATATGTAGACGCAGATTGGGGTGGAGACAAAGGAGATCGAAAATCAAATACAGGATATTTGTTTTTATTCAACGCAAGTTTGATTAGTTGGAAAAGCAAAAAACAAGATTGTGTATCACTTTCCTCAACAGAAGCAGAATTGGTATCTCTTTCAGAGGCATGTCAAGAAGCTGAATGGTTAAAGAAACTGTTTTATGACTTCAACATAAGTATAAATACCACGATAATATATGAGGACAATCAGAGTTGCTTGGCATTGTTGAATTCTGATAAAATAAACCAGAAAACAAAACATATAGAAACTAAGTATTTTTATGCTAAAGAAATGAATATAAAAAGGAAGAATTAAATTTGAATATTGCCCGACAGAGAATATGATTGCAGATATGCTAACAAAACCTTTGCTATATGTGAAACTAGAATACTTTAGAACAATGATGGGTTTGCAGACTTGATCTAATTGAGCAGGGGTGTTAAAAGAAGCAATCCAATCAAGTTTAATTTTGTTTTATTACTTTTACCTGGATTATAATTGTTGTAAATAAATTGAGTTGTCAAAATAAAATTAATTTAAAAGTCTGTCATAGAAGTTCATTATATATTTAACTTTAAATAACTATAATCTATAAATATAACTTCTCATAAAAATAAAGAAGATTAACATATTTCAATATCAAATTGTCACACACTGTACTTCATTACACCAAATTTCTATAACACAGAACTTTTTACACCCCACTGCCTTTAGCATTTAATGATACAACCGAGAGTACAACTATCCTACCACTACGCGTTTCTTCAATTTTACACCCATCAATCATTGGCTATCGGTGGCATGGACAGGCGAGGCCCGGCCTCACTTCAATTTAAAATTAATTCGTATGATTTGTTTTGCTGTTCTTCGTTACAACACTGCAAATCTTATCTTAAATTTATTACATTCATAATATTATATTTAACCAATTTGGTAATTTTTGAGGTAGTTTTATTAACATTAAAAACGTCTATATATTTACTTTTATTATTATCTACGACAATATATCCAACTTAATAAGAACCGCAAACGATACCCTCAGTACGCGCAGTGCGTTAAAATGTTCTTCACCGAGAGGATGGACGGTGTAGTCGAGGCCCGAACGGACGCTAGACTCTCATCGCCGTATGGTAGAGCGCAAATCTAGGTACGAAAAATTGAGTGCATGCGGATATTTATTAATTATTAATTTTTGAGGAAATGTCTAAAATGCATCACTTAGATTCTCTTATCGAAAACATTAGCTAGGAAACTTGGCCACAATGTCATTCACATTTCTTTATTTTTTTTAAGAGTATCCGAACAATATTTCTAAATTATTCTTCAAGTTACTAGCTCCATGCGAAATTATATCTATAATATTAATTGGGTTCTTTTGACCGGAATCTTGGCTAATGTTTATTAGTGGATTTTTTTTAAAAAATTTCGACT
The DNA here is from genome assembly GCA_935413205.1 of Polydrusus cervinus. Lineage (NCBI taxonomy): Eukaryota > Metazoa > Arthropoda > Insecta > Coleoptera > Curculionidae > Polydrusus > Polydrusus cervinus. Next base: position 56,415,052 of record OW284514.1, read on the forward strand.
CACAGATACACAGATATTGAGAAGTGTGAGAAAGTTATTTTCATAAAAAAAAATTAACAATACACTTTCATTGGCTTATATCTTTTGGCAGTAGTTTTCCCATTTAAAACTTTCATCAGCTGATTAAAACATCGTCAAAGCGCTTACTTTTAGGCAATTTTTCTTGAAATTACACCTTATGTAAAAAGGCCTTTACTAATTTAACCGACGACGTATCTCTTATAATAAGAATGTAGTAATTAACTCCTGGACAATTGCTTTCGAGCAAGAAAAATGTCCCCTAAATTTAACAGTTAATATTTTCTGAACCAGATATTTATTTATTTATTTATTAGTATCAATACACTACGGAAACAATATCCAATTGGTATGTATAAAATTAACAGTGAAATATACTATAAACTTAAAGAGAAACAATAAAAAAGTATAACAGATTAAAAATATACAAGAACAAAGGACGTACGTCTCTTTTTACGGAAAGAGATATTACAATAATAATTTGAGTTTTTTTTTAAATGTCGTTGCTGTACAGTTAAACTCAAAGTTAGTTGGAATGTAAGCGTTAAAAAGATGCATAATGTGATTGGCAACATTATTTCTGCCGACGTCAGTCCGATATCTGTTGGTTAAGAACATGTCATGTGAACGAGTATCACGCGAAGGTACACGAAAATTTATAAGAGCTAGAAGCTCAGAGCAATTTGTGACGTTAGTGATTATTTTGAACCCGAACACAATTGTAAGAAAAATTCTACGCCTTTCTAAGCTATCGATGTTGGTTAGTTGTAAACGATCCTGATGGGAGAAACGGCTCTTGTCTATTCTCATTTTGTATAGTAAAAAGTTAACAAATTTTATTTGGACTCGTTCGATACGCTTAATGTGAGTTTGGTAATATGGCGACCAGATTATGCAGCAATATTCAAGATGACTACGCACCAGTGAAAAATATAGAGTTTTCAGTACCTATGATACAAAAGTAACTACTTAGTTTGTTTGTTCTACAGCAAGTGAATCCATTTTCGCCCTTCTCCGTGTCCATAACGGTTGATGACAAGAGAAAAGGAAATGTCAGCAAAATCTGCTCCACTAAGATGAAAATTGCTCGCAGGACAATATGATCAGGTGCACAGCAAAATCCGCTACACTAAATTTTAAATCTCGACTGTGTTTATTTATTGTAGGTAAAATGAATGGAATGCGTTTTTTTTGTTAATGCTTATTAATATGATATGGACCTACAGTTTTGATTGGTTGATAGATTCATCCCTTGAGAAATAATTGCCAATATTGGATTTTCTTTAACTGTCAGAAAATTTTATATACAGGGTATTAAAAAAGACGATGATTTTTGCTCCAATTTTAATGGCGTGTAACTTTCACAATAATATTTTTAAATTTTATCACTATACGTCAATTGAATCACTGATTTATAGCAAAGAAAGTAATTTGTCAAATTTTTTATATCTGCTATATTTTAAGAAATACCGATTTTTTTGGAAAACCTTGCTTTATTTCAGTTTATTGGTAGCTAGATCTCACTGTGCATTGTATCGTGCAAACTTTGCGAGTGATTATTATACCTTATGAAAAGCTTGATTATGTTCAGTAACAATAGTTGTACCTAAATGTTATGGTGTACAGTGGCGTACTTATAAACACCTATATGTCTATGATTTACGAGTATCTCACAATTTTTCACACAGTTCTCTTACAAATTTTCTGACAGTTAAAGAAAATCCAACATTGACAATTATTTCCCAAGGGATAAATCTTTCAATAATTCAAAACCGTAGGTCGATATCATATCTGGTTCAGAAAATATTAACTGTTAAATCTAGGCGAAATTTTTCTTGCTCGAAAGCAATTGTCCAGCAGTTTAGTTACAAAATGCCTATTTTTTGGCAATAGTGCCGACTTCATTTTTAACACAGGGTATAGTCGGATCCCACTTTACGTTGGTGCTTTACCGAAAGCCGAGTCACTTTCGCGGAAAACTTAGCGAGATTTTAGCCTATTTTCAGTTACAAAGTGGGTGGAATACGGCCGTCCGGAAGTCGCTGATTTTACGTGATCGTATGAGGGACGATGCCGTAGAGAATTTGATACCGCGCCATAACCGAGCGTATGCTAAGAGAGTTGCAGGTAGTGTTGCCAATCCTAAATTATCGTTCGATATACCAACTTTATTTATTGTTTTCCGATGAATTAAACAATAATCATGATGAAATAAAAGTATTGTATTTGTGGCAGACGACAGGGCGGGGAGGGGAGGACGTAGGTAGCCACACGGCCTCAAGGAGGAGCCGCCACTGACGTTTACCTCAAATATAAAATTCGGAAAATATCAATTTCTGCAGCCACAGGCAATCGTAGTAAAGCTACCATGCTGGCACATCGACCTATCTCTCTATATATAATTATCTTCTTTAACTCTTGAAATTAACCAATCTTCTAGATAACCAACACAAACCGTAAAACGTTTGTCGGTTATCCAAACGGTGGTCCATTTCAAGGTTTGAAAAAAAATCAAATCGATCATCTCTGATAAAAAAACAGTTTTGGTAGTATGACTGGGAATAGGTCTCTTATTCTTGCTATTCCTACTCATATAAATTTATTTATACATGTCTACATATAAGCCAAAACGTATACATTTTATTTTTTACCATCTTAGGGTAACACGTTTTATCTCTTATTGACTTAAACTTTTATTTTAAACGTCCTTAAGCATTTCGTTTATAGCCAGTATTATATTTTTCCAGTTACAAAGCGTTCGCCGTATTTTTCAGCTCGACTTTTCTAATAAAACCGATCATATTATGTTCGGTACGAAAGTTCCATCGTTTTATTGACTACAATAACTTATTTTATAGCTGTGGAACACGTGACGCTCTTGTGAGAGTTCACCAACAAAGTATACGGGATTCGGGAACGTGGATATTAATGTGTCTTCGGGGAACTGATAGTAATGATTTAAAGTTTTCCTCTAATAAATATTATACTTTTAAATATTGATAACTTTCAACTTGTTTATAATACCAAAAATATTTTAAATAAAATAAAGTTGTGTTAACTGTTGTGCTAAGTTGTCAAACGTTTAACAATCTAAAAAGATATATTGAAAGGCGTATTATGAGACAAGATTGAAGCTGAAAAGGTCTTAAGCAATAGCTTATCGTATTCTACCATATTACGTTCGATAGCCTAATGAAAAATGTGTAAATCGTATACTAGGGTATTGTGTTCGATTGGAAACTTCCATCATTTTATTCACTATATTTTAATATGGTGTTACTTGACCACTATTTAACTATGGTATTTAACCACGTACAAATGGTACGAGTATAACGAGAAGATCAGGTTATGAAAACATATTCGTAGGTTGTTTAGAAATGGCTTATCATATTCGATCATATTATGTTCGATATAATTATGAAAGGTAAATCATATACTAAGGTATTGTATTCGATTGGAAACTTCCATCATTTTATTAACTAAATTTTAATATGGTGTTACTTGACCACTATTTAACTATGATATTTAACCACATATAAGGGTACGAGTATATCGAGAAGATCAGGTTATGAGAACATATTTGTAGGTTGTTTAGAAATGGCTTATCATAATCGATCAAATTATGTTTGATATAATTATGAAAGGTAAATCATATACAAGGGTATTGTGTTCGATTGGAAACTTCCATCATTTTATTAACTATATTTTAATATAGTGTTACTTGACCACTATTTAACTATGTTATTTAACCTTATACATAGGTAGGAGTAAATATGTTTAATAAATAATTCCAGGATAAAAACAGGACTGAGAGACTATTGGCCGTTTCCATCGCTTAGATTGGATGCTACTTAAACTAAGGTACACCTTATTTTAAGGAATTGGTTTGAACGCGCTGGCTTTTTCCTTAAAGCTCGGCTTAGAGTCAGACTTAGCTAAGCCCCAGAATTATTCGGCTTATCATGGATATCTAACCTTTTCAAATTTTTTATGTGTCCTGCTGTGATGTCCGGTTTCAGTGTAATCATAATTAACTCAAAGAAAGTTCTGCTATTAAAGAAAAATGGATTCAATAGCCTGGATGAAGTAAGCAACCTAAAACTTGGTTGAGTAACCATGTTTATGAACAGTAGTGGCTGGTTTAAAAGAATTTTCGGGATGCTTCTGTGTATATCGCGCTAACCATCAGAGATCTGATGAAGGTAGGTTATACCGAACATGTATGGTATCATAACGGACCTCATAAGACTTTGTAAGACTGCTAGGACAGTACCAAAGTTCTGCCACCCTGCCCTAGTTTTGAACTATTCTTCTAATAAGGGAAATTATCTTTGTTGATGCCTATAATTTTATTATATAATTGGTATTTTTTTAATATTGAATTTAATAAAATGCTTGGAATTTGACAAAAAAGTTTTATTTTTTAACGGCAATAAAGTTTAACTTTTAAGTATAAGCCACATGTAGCATAAAATTATTTTAATTAAAATGTCAAAATTTTGTATATTTAGAGAGTATATCGCCTCCCCCAGTTTTATAGAGTTTTTTTTTTCATCGGCGATACTGTTGCGTACATTTTTTTCATATTATTGTATAATTTTCTACGGAAAAAAACTTTCAGGACGTTGGGAATTAAAAATATTTTTGTTGTCTTTTCCCGTCGTTTTATGTGTTTTTTGTTTCCAATTATGTTTTTAAAATTTACAATTATTGCTGTCAATATATTTTATTCACTTTGTAAAAAATTAGGATTATGCTTTCTTACGTTTTCCATTACTGGAGTGAATCTGCTAGCACCAAAATCCAAAATATACAAAAACAGACATAAATATCACGCAAAAGAAACACATATTTTTTTTGACAAAATTGATTATATGATAAAAATTTTGATTATGGGGGAAAAAAGAATTAGTGTAAAGGTTACTACAAAAATAAACACATCGATGCTGTTGTCAAGTTTCTGGAAAACCTAGCTTAGTTTTAGATGTGTTGACCCTGTGCATCCCGTTTTAATTTAAGATGAAGCTTAAGTATAAGGTTCTCCTTAGCTAATATTTTAATTTAAGCAAGGCTGTGCAAACGGCCTATAAGATCTAACTATTGCAATGGTCTAAATTTAAACTCCTTCATAGTGATTACGGGTGGAAGTATTTTATGACGTGGGGAATCAAAACGAATTAGGAATAGCGCTCTTATTTTTGATAAAACCAGCAGTAACATTATTATCCTAAAAATGATAATACATTATTTGCCAATTTACTGTCAGTTCAAGCAAACAACTTTTCAATCATGGCGAGTAAAAATTTCCTTTTAAAAGAAATAAAGGGAAAAAGCGGAAACATGATTATTCCATTTAGATTTTTTAATATTATTGTGTATATAACTGTCAAGTTTGACAGGTGAGATTTTCTTTTCGCTTGTGAATTTCAGAAAAAAAAATTGAAATTAATTAAATTGGTTGACAATCAGTATAAATTGTATCAGGATAATGTGTGATTTGAATAATTTTTGTTAATGGCATTTTGTGACATGGAAATTTAAACAGATTATATCGAAATCATGTTCCCGATTTGCGGGCGAACTCAACATCGGTTAATTTGGGTTTTTGTCGATTTTTTTAATTGTAAGCAACGAAATAATTGATAGCAGAAGCTGGCAGCAGTAATGGATACAAGACTTTGTTGACCCGAAGGTGCAAAATTTTAAAAACTACTCTAAAGCCGCGTAGGCGAGAAATAATTTTGCCAAATTTCCTTGATTTGGGTTCTTTACGATAACTACTTAAGAATGATTTGTATAATAAGAAAATTCACTATGTTCATACTTATCTGGGAAAAAGGAGGGACCAACCTCTTCCACTCTTCTTTTTTTATTGACCGCTGCATATTATGTTGTGTTGCATTACACAATTTCTTGAAAGCAATTTCATGAGAATTTACTAAAACGTGTGCTATGGCACCCAACGCTTATCTGGGAAGACATAATCAGGTGGCAAAGATCATCCACAAGGAACTGGCCCATAAACTAGGTCTAAGGGAAAATCTTCCGCCGTACTACCAATACTCACCCGAGCCAGTCCTTGAATCCCTGAATATCTCTTATACTGGAACAGAGCAATAATAACGGCTAGAGGAGTAGATCACAACCGTCGGGATATTCCTCTTATCGAAAAGATTACCAAGAAAGCTTTCATAATAGATATAGGTTACTTACTAACACACAACCTCTCTAAAACCGAATCGGAGAAGAAGACCAAGTACTCGAATTTGGCGATAAAGATAAAAAAATATATGGAAGCTAGATAAAATAGACATCATTTTGATCATAATATCGGTGGAAAAATTACGTTCAAATCATTGTGTATGTCAGTGCGGTGTCTTTTTAAACAAATTTGTGAATGTTTTATTTTTTAAAGAAAAAAACACTGATGAAGACAAAAATATTTACCGAGACGTCTGTATTCAACTAAAATAAACAAAATTTGGAGAAAAAAAACAACCTTTTTTCAACAAGAACCAAAATTCCCAAGAAAGTACCTCAATAATTATATATTATTGAACTATTGGATTTAAAAGAGGTTTTATATTTTTCCGTATGATGTATTGGTATTTTTAAATTATTTTGATTTTTAGTATTTATGCTGTGATTAATACTATATTAAATTTTATCATATTTATTATCAAGGTTTTTAGTAGAAATTGTTTTATGAATAAATCAATTAAGGTGAATTTGATATTTTTTTTATTATAAACTGGATGATTTAAAAAAATACAATGATAAACTATATATTTCTTTACAAATAAAAAATTGTCGTCTCCAGCCTCTCGTCCGGTCCTGTCCTTCATATATAGAAACTGAACAATAAAATCCTCAATATCTGTGATTTTACTGATTCTGATCCTATAACGTATACTACTCGCAAATAATCCTAAAGCTCCCGAAGCATCAGATAATATTATTTTCCTGTGTCCGAATATAACCAGTATATAAAATGCCCTTTCAGCACTTCTTTAGATTGGACCTTTTCGATTCTCGGGGTGTAATATAACATGTGAGCGGAATAAAAACTAATCATTGAACCGTTGGGTTTGTAAGTTTTTCTTTAATCTGGTGGACCGGAAAATATCGATACAAAAACCGAATATATTTTTCTTTATTTTTTTTGTTTATGCGAGCTTAAATACTATGCCGAGAAGCAACCATCGGCGTCGGAATCTTAAAAATTGAACTTTTAGAATTAGCAATGAACAACTTTGTGATTACATAATTATGATATTTTTGTATACCAATACAGTGTTCTTTATAAATAAATATTACTAAAGTAAAGTGGAGCAAGTGGGACCTGAAATATTAATAGTTCCCATTTAAATTATTGTGCAAATGTTGTTAATAAAATTGCTGTAGGGTACTATCTTATAAGGCCAGCAATAAAGGTTTTTGTATGCATTACTAGTATTTTTTTTGCAAATAAATTAAAATTGTTGGTTTATCACACACTTTCTCTTGCCTCATAGAGTGGTCCGCCCTTGTCTTGCATGCATACCCGGGACAAGAACATACTAGTTGCGTTGTTTGCCATTAGCTTTTGTTAAGTAGTCTAAAGGTATTTTGGAAAATAAAAAACAGATAATATTACTAGTAATAAAGAAAAAATAGAATGTTGGAAAAAGATTGAGACTAGATTTAATTATGAAATTTTGAATATGATCAGGTCTCGGTTTGTAGTATTGAGGTTTGTTCGTGTAGTTTTTAAAGCTCCTAGTACATCCATAAAATCCTTATCATCCGATTTGTCTGTTAAAACAAAAAAGTTGTTCAATCTCATCATTCGCATTCATAACTTTAAAATATTATTACCACAAATTGTGAAGTCAAAAAGAATTTATAATGTTTTTTATATGGGGTTATATATCATCAATCATTAACAACTTGGTTTAAGCCTAGAAAATTGACAACTTACCTGAAGAATAAAAGCAGAGTTCAACTTTAGGTCGAGCTTTACAAAACTCGTACTTATTATTATTGTACAACCGGATCTTAAATAGTAAAAATAAACCATTATTTCTTAGGAAAAGTCGTCAACTTTATTTTAAAGGGAAGTCAAATATTAATCAGTATATTTAGAGCAAAAATTATATCGATAGTAGTTAGGTAGCTAAACAAGTAGAAACTCTTTTTAACTTATTTTATTTCCTAGTAACAACAGTGTAAACTACAATAGTAGCTTCTAAATAACTTCTTAGAAGACTTAAAAAATAACAATGCCTGTTTAAAACGCCTTTTAAAGTAAAAGTGATGTTTTGTTTTAAGTTAAGTGCGAACTATATCTCGCAGTTTTTCTTTCGCTCTCCCCTCCCTCCATAAGTGAGGGCAATAACGACATACCCATAAATATTATAAAAACAACTTCGTAATTCCTAACCGATAATATCTTTATTATTACCCACCTAATACTTATCATCAAAGAAGCACAGGATATTGATAGATTAAATTTGTTGACCTACCTAAAGTTCAGATGACAACGTAATACTGGCTTATGTGCTTAGTAATCACATAATTAAATGAAGTGGTTTCTGGGTGAACTAGAAATATAGCAGTGTATGTATAGACATGATCTAGGAGATGGCTCCACTCATGTCAAAGTTTTAAATATTTTAATAGCAGTTTTTGCCTGAAGACGACTGGAGATACTTACCAGTTGAATCGTTGTGATATAAAACAAATAAAGACAATGCAAGTTTAAAACTCTTCTATCAGTTGTGACGTTATGTTGTGAGTAAAATTTCTATATGTTACCACAATGGAAATGATAATCTATTTCTTGGGTTACTTACTTAAAAGATGAGCTGAATATCATAGCTCTTAATCTTTGTATCATGTGTATAGAATGACAATTGTAAAAATTAAATTCTACACTACTTTAGTGGATAGCTAATAGACTTTAAGAAGCTATGGATATTAATTTAGAGAAACTTTTTAGGTACTAGTAGTATTAAAATATGATATATAAGTAGTATTTGAGATTATTCTAGCAATTTTTAGCAATGGGGAAACTTAATGCGTTTTAAAAATTGTTCAGTTTCAAATGATTGGCCTTCAGTTTATCCTTATTGCAGAACAATAACAGTAGCCACTTACTGAATAAATATTAAAATAAAACACTTATTACGTACCTCGTACCTTCTCACCCACTGCACATCAAATCTGCTTATAGCAGCTCGAAATTATTATTAAGTTCCTAAAATATGAAAATTGAAGTAAATAACTGTGAAAGAAATAAATACAGTTTTATTTACCTTCATTTGGCCTTGGTTTTTTCTATATGTCTTTATCGAAATTATTCTCTTCTGTTACCATTTTTGTTTTTGAAAATATAAATAGCAGGTAGATAGGCTTTAAAAAGTAAAAAATCACACAGAAGTTTTAAAGAAATATACAAAGAATTTTTATTTTTAGGTTAAATGTCATGTTTTTGCTTTTGGCGTTTGGTATGATCTTCTAAATTTTTTCGACAAACGGGGCATCCTGTTTTGCTTTAACACAAAGTAGGCGTAGGTTTACTATTTATGTCGCAGAAAAACGTGAAATTTACCGATTTTATGTTTAGAAAGTTATTAGATTGTTTATTTCATAATAAGAGGTAAAGGTTATTTTTAATTGCTAAAGGGCTTATAATTAGCATGTATTTGCTAGAAATCAATCGGACGGAGATTTCCTATCCTTCTTCTGTGATTTTAAAACGGGAGAGCTTTAACAAGTAGGCTATTCATTTATGTAGTGTAAATTGGTACATGATTTAACCAATGAGGAGCATTTTTGTTTAATTTTTTTTTCTGTCATCGTTCGCAATCGAAAAGAAATAGACCATAGATACAGAGGCATTATCAACACATATTGTTTTAAAATATATATATCACACACAGCAATACATTTTTCAACAATATGAATAAACACTCGAAATGATCACAAAAATGACCTTTTGCAAAGAACAAACCTTTTTTTTCTGTGTTTGCAAGAGCAAAATGCAATTGACAATGACATTTTTCAGTTATGGCATTAACATTATTTCAAATCTTTGTTCTTTTTTTGGGGTGCAAGAAATTAATTCACCAAAGATTAGGTCTTTCCATGATATGCTATTTTAAGGTCTTATGGGACTAAGTTATCTAAGTTACAGGGGTGTGGTTTAAAGTCAAACTTGATATTAAATTATATGATGAAGCGTTTATATTTAATAGTATATCATATAACAAGTGATGAAAGTGTTACTATTCAAACTAGGAGATATTTAGCACGAGGCGTCAGCCGAGTGCGGAAATTCTTTGAGTTTCAGAATAATCACTTTCACACGAGTAATGTATACTACGACCACAAAGAATTATTAAAAAAGCCTTTGATTTGTGAAAAAAATATAACAACACTAGTGTTGAAATTAGCATACTTAGGATTATGTTTCACTTAATATCTGATATCATAGTTTGTCGATAGACTTTTCCTTTATTTGTAGTTGAACTTTTTCATTTTTTCATATTTTATATATCATAGGAAGAACTAATCCTGGATTGACTTCTAGATTAACCAGAATCAAAAATTTTAAATTTAATCAAGAAAAGATGCATTAAACATAAATTTAAAAAATCCATCCAACAAGGAAGATTTCAATACAAAATAATTTTATAAATTATATATATTTATAATAAAAGTCAAATAACTCTGATGGGATTTGAACTTGTGACCTTGCAATCTATAGGCTAGAGCTATATTTCCTACGCTATCACTACCGATAAAAATTTGTTGTTTAATATATGACACTCTCTTCAGCGCGATTTGTTTTTTCTGGTAATAGATTTTCCAGTATATTATTAACATTTTTATATTTGGCGTTTTTTCACACACTAATTCTGAATCACTCGGCAAATACATGATAAATAAGTTAAACACTTTACAATTACTGCTTTTTTTTATAAATAGGGGTTGTCTGTCAAATGGGCACCATATTTTTAAATTAAATAGTGTGTCTTGTATTTAAAATATTTTTTTTCAACTCGCGTGTGATATACGGCGCTTCCTTATTAATTAATCGTGCTTTTTTCTCATTTTCATAGGTGGTCGTAGGAAAAAATTATATAATGAATAGCCTGTATTGTATTTACTTTTTAACTAACTGATTTCGATCCAATAGACCACAGCAAAAAGACTGCCAAGTAGTAATCTGGAAATACAATGTAAAGATGATGATATTTTGGTATTTATTTAAAATAAACTACTTACACTTTTTATCAACCCTGTAGCCTATAGTACCGGGTGAATCAACGATTTCGCAGAGCAATTTTATGGCTTGAAGATAAAATTTGTCGACAATAAGCTTTTGTGTTAAGGTATGGTTGGATATCAGGCACATTTAAAAAAATTTTGAATTATACAGGGTGCGCCCAAAAAGTAGAATGTCAAAAAGGTACATTTTTTTAAATGGAACACCCTATATATTGTATTATTTTCTGATTCCTCACAAAGTTCTACGCTTATTTCGTAAATGTGAAATGTCTAGAGCCAATAGTTTTTGAGATATTGACGTTTAAAATATGGCATTTTCAGACTTTGACAGGCTGTAACATTGGAACGGTTCATCTTAGGGAAAAATGGTTTTCACCTCCCTATCTTAATTTTTTATTTTCTATCTAAAATTTACTACTTCCGGTTTAACATGTTAAACCGGAGATTGGTTTCTTTGGATAGAGAATAAAAAACTAAGATAGGGAGGTGAAAATAATTTTTCTCTAAGATGAACCGTTCCAATGCTACAGCCTGTCAAAGTCTGAAAATGCCATATTTTAACCGTCAATATCTCAAAAACTATTGAATTTAGACATATGACATTTACAAAATAAGCGTAGAATTTTGTGAGGAATCAGAAAATAATACATTATATAGGGTGTCCCATTTAAAAAAATGTACCTTTTTGACACCTTACTTTTTGGGCGCACCTTGTATAATTCAAAATATTTTTAAAATGTGCCTGATATCCAACCATACCTTAACATAAAAGTTTATTGTCTACAAATTTTATCTTCAAGGCATAAAATTATTCCGCGCAATCGTTGACTCACCCGGTACAAGATATTTTTCAAATCTTGTTTATAGTTATATTATTACTAAGCAGGCCAAATTTGCAAACTTGGCAAACACAGATGCTCGTACGGCATCCTACGCTTTGTCGGACTTCGTTAGGGAAACGGGAAAGATACGCTTTTACATCAAAGCATTCGGTCGTGACCCTTCCGAGAAGATCATTCATGAGGAGAGCTTTGTGCATCAGAGAGCAGCAGGCACAGTGACGCATCAGGTCGTATAAAAATTCGAATAAATCGAAAATAAATTCAGGAAATTTCTGAGTTTTATATATTTAATTTAAATTCAACAGATGCTTTTTTGTCCAAGAAAACTATACTAATAAAGCTGATCACCTAAAATCTAAAAAAATTTCAACAATCAACAAATGGGTTTTTAAGCAACCTGAAATTACAAAGCACGAAAAAATTGTAAATAAAAAGTAGCAATAAACAAATTTAAAACAATCAGTAATAAAACAATAACTAATATGGTTTTAAAAAGCACAGGACATAACATAAAAACAAAAAATTGAATATACAGTAACACTAATCAACTAGTCACAAATATATGAGTCAATACAAATCATCATACAACTCCTAGAGTCTATAATATTGTCTTGAAATAAGTTAATTTTTTATAGATCCTTTAAATCAACTGTCCTCTCAAATCTGTCATTAAAGCTAAGGGAACATGATTGTAAAATTTAATACTTTCAAATATAATTGAGTTTTTGTAAGTGTTATCTTGGGGATGGGCAAGGGTAAAGCGTTATTATTACGCATGGTAGGTATATAATATACAGTTGGATTACCGTATTTTTAATTTATTTTGAATTAGGCATTTTTCATCCTAAATAGACTTACAACGGTAAGAATTTCTTCTACTTCCGCATGGATATTTGCTGGTTCCTTTACACTTAAGTGACGAGAAAAGTAGGCTAACTGTACTGCAAAATTTCATATTATTATTGTCAGTGCTGAACAGTGTTGTAACCCTTAAAAATAAAATTTCCCATTTTTAAAGAAAAATTCCACGATTGAACACAATACGAAAAAAGTTTTATTAGCAAATCACAACCAGAAGCGATTTTAAAGAATATCCTAGGAACACTGTGCATAAAAATTTACCTTTGGAGACAGCGTCAATCTATTATTCCTCTGTGCTTTGTTCAGTTCCGAAAATTTCCGTTTAGTTGACAACATTGTTATAAAAATTGATTCCTTTGTGGCGTTTTTATAAAGAACTGACTAATCACAGATTATGGTATTTACTGAGGATCCGCCTTTTTTTTTCAAGATACTAAATAATATAATTTATAAGTATATGGTACAATATGTTATTAATTTTTTCCGCATTCGAGTTGATGCCTACAAATATCGATGCGGCATTTTCACTACTTATTTTATTCTCTAAGTAAGTCTTGAAACCGCGCTTTAGCTGTTTCTGAAGTAGCTGCTTCGTAAAGTCGTAATAAGGACAAAACGGCCGTCATTGTCTACCTGTGCCCCATGGCACATTATTTTGGACTCCCTAGTAATGCAAAAGGAAGTTGCACCACTTTTTCGGCTTGCCGCTAACTTTTCTTTTAATTTTATTATTACGGACACTAAACTTCTAGTATTATCATGAAACTTTAAATTTTTTAATATAAATTGGCACAGAAATTTGTTGGTATTGCAAATGATACCATGCCAATGTATCTGCTTATTAGTTTAAAGGGCTTTGTTGAGAAGTGGCGGTGTTTTGCTTTTTCAAATAACCTACAATATTATTTTGTTATAACTATGAATTTTTATTAATATTATGGTTTTAAATCAATCTTTGAAAGCTTCGCATGGTAAAAGGTTTTCAATATTAATTATAATATTGACGACATTCTCTGTATGTTTTAAACTCTTCATTCGCTATGGCGTTACTTAATAATTATAAATACATTTTTGTATTTAAAAAAAATATTGACTTCCATATTGTAAAATCGATGTTGAAACCTATAACAATGGTTTTAATCACTTAATTTTTTTTCCGGGATGTTCTTACCATGTTGTATTTTTCTGATATTTAGTCTTGTGAAGACATTTAAATAAATGCTAAACGTCGACAAAGTCGGAAATTTAATGTTTTATTTTATCCTAAATACCGTCAAATAAATAAACAATGTTCTTAAAAATATATTCAATTAAAATAAGTCGCATGAGATTGCAAAAAAAATAATTACCAAGAGTTACGTGAACTAGCCTTAACAACATTTTCTAAAATTTAATTACGGTATCGGGCCGAATTGAGAGTTCTTTCACAACAAAATTAATTTGTTCAACCTTCTTTCCGATATGACCGCCCATATGCCAACTTACTGAGAGCACAAAGGCTTTTCACAACTCAAAACGGATTTTTTAAAATCTACATTCTCATTTGTTGAGAATTTATATAAAAAAGGTAAAATCATGTTTAATCATTAAAAAAGGTTTTTCACAGAAATTGTCTTTATTATGCAAATTAGGCGTCAATCACTCTGCTGCTGGTCGTTTGGTAACAATTCTGATACTGAGCTTAGACGATAAACGTGCATTTGCAGGTCGCATTTGAGGATTGCTTTGAGGTTCCGTATGATTCATGTTCTTGCTGGCCTAAACAGCGAATGGGGACTTGTGGGTGTTTATTAACAGTATTTCACACGTCTTCCATTTATTATGCAGTGCGAACTGTAGATCTTCTACTTCTTTCCTCTCTATTCACATATCCCGTTCTTAGTAAAGACACAGATCTTGTCAAGTCGTGACCAAGCTGATCGAAATTCATGACATTTTTTTTTTCGTTGTAGCAGGGGTTGGCGGAAGACCCAGCATACTAAGAGGCCTATTGTATTCCCTATTGTCTGGGTGATGCACTCTAAACAATGGCCTAGAATATCATACCAAAATAAAGAAACATAAAATTCTAAACACAGCATGACATAATTCTATTAAGAAATTAAACGTACATATATTACAATTAGGCATTTCGAGTATTATTATGTCCTCGTCATCTACTTATCGAGTTTCTTGTTTACTGCTTTTTCATTCATTCTCTAGAAATTTTAAGTTTTTTCAGTCATCTTCGTTTTTTCAGTAACGATGTATGGTCCTCATAGTCAGACTGGGTTAAAACTTTTTAGTGGCAAGCTGAAAAGTAACGACAAAATCCTATCCCCAAACTGCGTTCTTTTATAAGAAGAAACAACAAATCTAAAACAGAAAAATGTAAATCATTTACGAAATACGGTGTGTACATACATAATATATATTAATAATTAAAATATATACATTTATAACATTCACGAAAGTTTAAGATAAAAGAATCAATTGAAACAGTGTTTACACATTTTGACTGCAAGTTTAGATACTATTATAAATATTGGATGATTTGTATAATTAGGATGACATGTAATAATCTAAGTTATCGAAAAGATGTTTTTATCCGATTGTGTCAAAAAATGACGTTTTATAGATCAGATATTTGGACGAAAAGGTAACCTCTTTAATAAGGTATTGATTATTGCGCTGGTAGCTAGGCAACCTTTGTCGTCCTAGTCCGAAAAACATTTTGTCGGGCACTAAAATATTTTCAACAGTTTATTTTATTCATTTATTTACAATATTTATATTAAATGTACAATTAGAACAATTTTGAACAAGAACGGGGTGATGTAAATTTGATTTTGAGGATGTGTTATTATTTTTGGTCTCCGTTATGATATTATTCTCCAATGTTGAACTCGATTGGGAGACAGATTGCGACACCTGAGTCGAGACTGACTGCAGGTCAGATTATGGAATGTTGAATATTTTCTTGGTCAGCTCTAACTTATTACTTAAGGAATCATCTATGTAGCCCTCGGCTACTCCCGAAGACTTCCAGCCTCCATGCCGTTTTAGAGATGTTATGTCTGCTCCCGCATCTACAAGTAATGTGGCCGATGTTCTTCTGAAACAATGTCCCGTGAATTCCTTGGCATTCGTCAGTTTTAAGTAAGATGCTATTTCCTGAGGTATAGAGCCAAATTTGTGTATACCGACAACTTGCTTATGGCATTTTCCATTGCGATAAGACACAAAAAATCGCCCATCACTCATATTTGTTGGACGTAAAGCCAGATAATTTCTATAATACTTTAGATATTCTCCAGTCACCGTAAATGATCTCGGTTTGTTTGTTTTATTATAGGGAATTTTTATTAACAAAGCCGTTCCCAAATCTTGTATGTCATCAATTTTCATATGAGCCAGTTCTTCTCGACGACATGCGCCCGCGATTCCAAAAATAAAAGCAACCTGTAATTAAGAAAATTGTTAGTCAGAAATTTAAAATACTATTATATAGTTACATTTACCTTCAACATTAAGTATTTGTCATCTGGAGCATGGCAAAGGAATTTGTGAACCTCTTCTCTAGTTAGGATCCTTGATTTCTTTGGACAATATCCAACACTTTTTTGTTTCAACAATGCTCGTAATCTCATGTATTTAGATATATTAATATTCTGTTTTACATTTACCACTGCACGTAGCATAGAATACTGCGACCACAGAGTAGATGACTTCATAGTTTTCGATAATTCCGCCATATAGACCAAGAAGACGTTTTCGGAGAACGACTGTATATTTTTTTCTTGCCGGTAATCCATACATTTTTTATAAGCTCTTTCATATATTTCCTTAGATTTTTGTGGCAACAAATGTAACATTACTTCGTTGGCAGTTTCTTGAATGTCAGGTGGTGTACCTTCTATAAGATCATCGTCTATTTCCATTGTTAATTGTGTTTTTCAGGTTTTAAAACTAGCAGAACACGAAAGATTAGTTCAAACTATCGCCTGATTGATAAAGCGTCAGTTGATAATATTAATTTAATTATTTGTTAGATCCATGGATACGCATATTACAGATTTCATTGTTCAAATATTCAAGGGACAAAAAATTACAATGCAAGACGAAATATATTGGTTTTCTTAATTTTTACATTATTTTATAATCCGAGCAAAAACACAATCGGATAAAAAATAACGTATGTTATACGGACGAAAAATGTATTTCAGACTATGCGGGTTACTGGCCACGGCTTTGCCTCGTCCAGTAATCTCCAGCAATACGTCCGAAATACTGCATTTTTCGTCCTTGTAACATAATATACTATTCAATTACTTGCTTTTAGCATAGTTGCAATCCATAAACAATTAAGAGTTAAATAAATTGTCGTTTTGACCGTTTAGCCTAACTTATGTGAATAGTATGGAGCTTTTCGTGTCATATTTCCATATCTCCCATTAAAAGTCTCACCTTAAAAACCAATCACACACAAAGGCACTACTACCACAACCATTCAAAATCTTTGGAGACCGGAATAAATAAACAAACATATGTAAATGGCTTCTTGACAGAGGCTATTACTATTTCTATGAAATATCAAAAAGGCAGGATAATATGAATCGCGCCTATGCCATATTGCCGGGTGTGCGTGAGAGGCTTATAACGACCCTCTCGGTCTAGATATTAGGAGTAGCTAGTAGCGTACTGCTTCTCTTTTCTTTCACACCATTTGATACCCTGTATTTTTGTAATAGTACTTTTTAGTGAGCCTCAGGAAATTTTTAGATTTTATTTTTTCCTAAATTACACGCCCATGAACATATTTAAACGGATAAAAATATAAAAAGTTTCTTAAAACGAACAAATATGACGGGTCGACACGGTCTTTTTTCTGGATTTTTATGACAAAACTTATAAAAGGTCTAAAAGCAATAAAACATTTTCCGGTGTGTGTAAATAAGGTCCGGAAGAGCCCTGGACTGCCCTCTGCTGGTCTCAGGTATAAATTATGGCTCCCGCCTGGAGGCCACGACAACTCCGGGCATCGACGACACGTGAAATAAATGTCCTGGAAACGTTTGTCTTTCGCCTGCAGCCAATTGCCGAATTGAATATCCTTCCTGAATTTTTATTTGCTTGTTCATGGATTTTATACGATTTTGAATTCGGAGAAAGATGACGGAACAAATAATGCCGTATTTGGATAAGTAAATGTGTGTTTAAAACGAAAATTTAATCGGAATAATTTGGGAGTATTTTTGGATAGGAGAGGGAATAGTGGCGGATATACCTTAGGTTTGTTGGTTTACGCTATTCCTAAATAAACAACAAAAACACAAATTTGGGTAAACCATACAAATCCCCCTAGGCTAAATTTTATAAAGTCCCCTTAGACCTTGGTTTAAACCAAAGAATAATTCTAAAATAGTAGAAAAAATGTCAAAAATGGTCGTTAGTCATACAGTGTTATATTATGTTACATTATAATGACCAGATAAATCACTCTTTATACAAGATTTTTTTTGACATCTTAACGATTTAAACTGGACCTCGGTTAAAATCGATTTCATAAAATTGGGTAAAAGAACATCTATGATTTAAACCTAGGTCCAGTTTAAATTGAACAAATATCAAAAATAGTAATTTTTATTATGTGGGATTGGCAGTAAAATTCGAGTTGAAAGTGATTTGCCTTGTCATATAATGTAAAATAACAAGTTATGATCAGAATAGTTACTTTTAAATTGAACTTTGCTGTCAATCCCACACTATAAATCAACACTTTCTGAGATTTCCGATTTTAGAATTATTCTTCGGTTTAAACTCAGATTTAAGAGGACTTTAGGCCTTTAGGGAATTATTTTATAGACTATTTTGTAGAAAATTGGATTTTTTAGCAAATAAGACTAAATAAAATAGTGGAATTTAGTGTCCGTTAAAATATATAAAGAAAAGAAGCTTAGCGGAAGCGGACAGAGTAGTGCGTCTATCTTTTGCATTAAAGTACACAGGGACGCCAAAGGTAATGGGTTTATTTAACTTACACACGGCATTTACGAAATAGTGCTGCAAACCGGTGGGCGACTACAGCGCGATCCGGATCTGAATCAACAAAACCGTGGAGATGGTATTAGAGAAGTGAGAAATGTTTCCTATACTGGTGAAGTGGCCGTTCCGTGCTTGATTGATTTAGATTTATTTATTTCTACGTTTTCACGTTAGATGGCTATCTTTTGCATTGAGTTGATTCCTACGGATGGCGTTACTGGGTTTTCATCGCGTTTTTATTTCTTAAAAACGCCTTGAAAAGAACAGTCTCGCTGTATTGAGACTTGCTTACAGGTTATAACTTTCTGATAAGTTCTAACAAGAACGAAACAGCCTGTCATTGTCTACCTGTGCCCCAGGGAACCCATTACCTTTGGCGTCCCTGTGTACTTTAATGCAAAAGATAGACGAACTACTCTGTTCGCTTGCAGCTAAGCTTCTTTTCTTTATTTGTTCATATTACAAAAATTTTTAACATTAACTTTATTTGTATATGAGAAACAGTCTGTTTGTTACATAAAACTCATAGGACTAATATATATATATATATATAATTTAACTACACATACTAAACACTAACAGGACAACTTTAAAATATTTAAATATTTATTATTGTATTACACCGAAAATCAATATTTTGGTGATAATCGGGCATAATTATTGACATTATTGTAACCTAGTATTTTAATTTTTACTATAAAGTAATTTTAGAATAGAACTCGCTAGATCGTGGCCTAGTCACGTGACATGATTAATTTGAGTTTGAAGAAAATTAATGGTTAATTTGAGTTTGTTATGATTTGACATAAATACCAGATTTAGACTAAGAAATTACACACTTTTACTTTGTAAAGTTTATTTTTAAATTTTTTTATTATTGACCGATTATTAACCTTAGAAATTGATTTTCTCTACCTTGACACTTATTATTGACCATGGTTAATAATGAAAACAATCTATTTAAAAGCAGGTAACTTGATTTTACTTATCAGATTCTCAGAGATGATCGATGTTGGAGAGTTTCAATACTGCAAATCAAAAATATCAGCTATGAAAAAAAATAATGTGCCATATTCTTGGAGAGTCGTACCCGGATCGAAATAAAATTTAAAATTGGTAATGTCACAAAACATTAATTAGAAACGGACTTTGTCACATATTTTTTTTAAAAACATATCGACACTGTGATATATCGACATATTACCTAACAATCGTAACCTAACCTCAATTTAACATTAAAAAAGCCACCTAACAAGAAAAAAACAAATTATTTTTCCAATTCCAAAGCACAGGTAAATTTATTGAAAAAGTTGCAATCTTTTATACTTAAAATTTTTTGTAATTATTTAAATTGTAAAAATAAGTATCTTTTTAATTTGTTTGTGGTGGGAAAAAAATTATATTAACCATGGTTTAGACAGCTATACTATTATACGTCGCGTCTTAAATTTCTCGTCGCTTCGCTCCTCGAGATTTTAACTCGACCCTCATGCAATATTGCGAGCTGTCTAAACCTTGGAATAATACAGGGTGCGCCAAACTCAGTGGCCTATTAGAAATATTTAGAAAACGACCAAAGATATGAATTTGAGTGTGTTCATAAGAGCTAGTGTTCTAGCGTTTAAAAATATTTTGAAAGGGGCGGTGTTGCCAGATCATCTTGAAACTCCTAGCAACTTTGGAATTTTAAATGAGACACCCTGTATATTATTTTACTTTTTGTTTCTGCTTAATAACACAAACATTTTTTGTATATAATAATCTATGCCTATCTCTTATAGTTTTTGAGATATTAATTAATTAGTCATTTTTTGGGGCCAAAACATGCTAACCAGAAAATCAAATATTTTTGTGATTAAGGCACCTAGAAAGTTAAAATTTTTACAGACGGTTCTTATAGCATGGCCATCTAGGAATTTTGATGATAAATGAAAATATTTTTACACAGAGCGTCACAAAAAAACGTAATCTTCGTAATATAAATAAATGCAAAATTCTTAACTTTTTGAAATGGAACACCTTGTATTTTATTTTCTTAACAAAATCTAGTTTATATTTCCTACCAATAAGTATAACATGTTCCTATACCTGTCTCTAACCAATTCGAACTTACAAGGGGTTTAAAAAAATTAATAACTTAATAAAAAGGTTTAAACACATTTAATAGTAGGCTTTGGCAAAATTTGTTCGGAAACAAATGAACAAGAAAAAATGTCAACTTAATTGGTTTTGTCTATAATCTGTGTTTTTAAATTATTGATAAAATTGCCAATATTTCTTATTCAAACGCAGAAATTTTGAATTTACTTTTTATACATGGAGAGTGTAATAAAATTGTATCAAGAACATATAGACGATTTAATGAATTGTAT
Organism: Polydrusus cervinus; assembly: GCA_935413205.1. NCBI lineage: Eukaryota > Metazoa > Arthropoda > Insecta > Coleoptera > Curculionidae > Polydrusus > Polydrusus cervinus. The sequence continues at coordinate 56,436,443 of OW284514.1, forward strand.
CCCAATTCATCTCCAATGACAGCAAAAAAGTTTAGAAAAATAGAACGAAATATGTTGCAGTATAATAATGTGAATGTGTGACGTATAAATCCATAGAACGAATAATTTTTTAAATATAAGATAATATAGGAAATTAAGTTGACATCTCGGTTGACATTTTTTCTCTTTCATTTATTTCCGAACAAATTCTGCCAAAGCCTACTATTAAATGTGTTTAAACCTTTTTATTCAGTTATTAATTTTTTTAAACCCCTTGTAAGTTCGAATTGGTTAGAAATAGGTATAGGAACATGTTATACTTATTGGTAGGAAATATAAACTAGATTTTGTTAAGAAAATAAAATACAGGGTGTTTCATTTAAAAAAGTTGAGAATTTTGCATTTATTTATATTACGAAGATTACGTTTTTTTGTGACGCTCTGTGTAAAAATATTTTCATTTATCATCAAAATTCCTAGATGGCCATGCTATAAGAACCGTCTGTAAAAATTTTAACTTTTTAGGTGCCTTAATCACAAAAATATTTGATTTTCTGGTTAGCATGTTTTGGCCCCAACAAATGACTAATTAATTAATATCTCAAAAACTATAAGAGATAGGCATAGATTATTATATACAAAAAATGTTTGTGTTATTAAGCAGAAACAAAAAGTAAAATAATATACAGGGTGTCTCATTTAAAATTCCAAAGTTGCTAGGAGTTTCAAGATGATCTGGCAACACCGCCCCTTTCAAAATATTTTTAAACGCTAGAACACTAGCTCTTATGAACACACTCAAATTTTCAAAAACATATCTTTTGTCGTTTTCTAAATATTTCTAATAGGCCACTAAGTTTGGCGCACCCTGTATACTATTAAGGCATTAATATAAACTATTATCATACCAAATAAGATTAAGGTTAAAAGTTGCAAAAGAGATTAGGAAATGAAGGATTTTTTTACTCGCTTGCCCCCTTGTATTCTTTCAGTATCTTAACTAGAATAAGAAACTGGCTAAATGGCAGATCTGCTAAAGCAAAAAAAAATCAGAATAGGATAGTTATACAGGTACAGAAAGGTTGCGGGTTGTGGTAATATATTGGCAGTTAGTCCTTAAGTTATAAATACCATATACCATACCACTACCATCCAGGGTTTTATGCTAAACGGAAGACTATTTTCACTATCACAGCAATATGCTTTTACAGATAATTATTTAACAATGACCTCATGATGAAGCGTGCAATTTAACACTACTAATATTACCGCGCACACGCTTGTATTCAAATCCTAAGCGAAAATTGTCGGATTATTAAAAAAGCCCTTCCTGCCTTCTTTTTACAAAAAGAAAAATACTAACTTTGACTTTTAAACTCAGGAATACAAAATAGTCCGATTGAAAGACCCGAGTGTGTGAAATTTCTCAAGTCTTGTTATCCACTGCCAATGGCGTCAAACATTATTTGAATTCACGCATAACTTTTCGACACAAGGGAATTTCCCTAAAGATATAAAGTAATGCCGACAAAGGGCTGATATCAGCCTCTATCTCTCGCTTCCCTAGAGATACGAATATTCACGCCATTTTGGTGATTTGCGCTTTATTGGCTTTATCGACGGCTATTTGACGATGGAAATGAAATCTGTAAATCTAGGCCGGATTTGGACAGCAGATTCTTATTTTACAACTTAAGAAACAACTTCTTGCTCAAAATACCCGTATCTTTAAAAAAAATATCAAAAATTTAAACGCTCTCTAAAAGGTATAAAATAATATTATTTTACATACGAATACATTTAAATTAGACGGCTTAATCAGGAAATATTTGATTCAATCAATGAACAGTGGTAATTTAGTTACTCAGTCCAATGTGGACCTGGATTTAATCAGTACTTGGGTTAATTTTGATTTTAAATTTAATTTCCTTTATTCCTTCCTTTATTTTCCTTATGTGTGCAGTTCACCCTGTATAAAAAGAAACTAGACATGTTAAACAGTCCTTATACATTTTTTAAGTAATCGGAATGAATTTCTTTTCACCGTCTCCGTTCTTTAGGAAAATAAACCAAAAGCTCGATTGCCGACTTCTCAATGAGGTTATATTTACCTTCCAGATTTATTTTTCATAACTCTGAGAGGTTTATTTAAGCAGAAGAAAATCAATGGCATGGAGTTATATGTAGTTTTATTGCAAGTTTATTTACACAAAAATATCTCCAGGTATGCAGTCAAGCATTGAAGGGATCCTTTGGGAAATTCGAGACTGTTTCCAAATCAAAGGGATATAATATTCAATGTTATCTAAGTTTGTGCTTAAAGGCGACTAAGAATGGAAGTTGAAATACTTAAATAAGTGATTTAATATTCTCACAATTTATTTTTTTTATACGAAGAAATGAATATGTTTTCGACCTGAAAATAAAGCCTTGATTTTTGTCTGCAAAATTAAGTCCTATTAGATGCTAAATTTCTGACTTTTTCTATAAAACTGTAACAGCATAATGTGACATGAGCACACTAGTCGGATCCTTAAATACACTTTGAGCCTATGTAATAGCTCCCTATAGAAACTCCGCCCCCAAAAGAGGCCCGTACAAAATGTTTACCTAAGAAACTCCTGCACTCTCTTTTGAGATCAAGCAGGAGTTATTCTTATCAAATGCATACCAAGCATAGCCCTCTAAAAAACAGTAGATAACTTATTTCCGTAAGACTCTGTGTTGTTAAAATTACATCTCATGAAAATACCTTATCTTTGGTGACAAAATTTTTTTCCCTAAAAGAAGTTGGCAACTATTTGAACTAATTTTAATTCCATAACTAAAAAATGTCAATTAAAAAATATTCCGTGAGCTTTCTATTTAAAATATAACAGCTATATGAATTTGTTGTAATAGTCAGATTAAAAAGTCGTCAATATGACATTCTTTTATGGAAATTGAACATTAGGGTAGAACAAAAATAAAACAAAAAATTCAATATCTTTAAGAAAAGAAGGTTTGTTAGCGGCAGGCGGACAAAGTAGTGCATTTATCTTTTGCATTGAGTACACAGGAACGCCAAAGGTAATGGGTTCCCTTGGGCACAGGTAGACAATGATAGGCTGTTTCATTCTTATTAGAACTCATCAGAAAGCCATAACCTGTAAGCGACCCCCAGAACAGCGAGAATATGCTTTCAAGGCATTTTTAAGAAATAAAAACGTGATGAAAACCCAGTAACGCCATCTATAGAAATCAACTCAATCCAAAAGATAGTCGTGACGAAGCAACAATAAACCAAATACGTTAGGCCAACACACCAGCATAGGCAATAATATATTTATCGAATCCCTCAATTTTTCTACGGATTTGTAGATTCAAATAAGTTCGCGCTGCAGTATACCCACTGTGCGCTGCCAACCCGTAATACACACAGTGGGTATACTGCAACGCGAACTTATTTGAATCTACAAATTTGTAGAAAAATTGGGGGATGCGATAAATGTTGCCTATACTGGTGTGTTGGCCTAACGTATTTGGTTTATTGTTGCTTCGTCACGACTATCTGTTGGATTGAGTTGATTCCTATAGATGGCGTTACTGGGTTTTCATCGCGTTTTTATTTCTTAAAAATACCTTGAAAGCATAGTCTCGCCGTACTGGGGGTCGCTTACAGGTTATGGCTTTCTGATGAGTTCTAACAAAAACGAAACAGCCTGTCATTGTCTACCTGTGCCCCAGGGAACCCATTACCTTCGGCGTCCCTGTGTACTCAATGCAAAAGATAGATGCACTACTTTGTCCGCCTGCCGCTAAAAAACCTTCTTTTCTATTTAATTATACGGACACTAAACTCTACTACTTTATTTTAATATCTTTAAGTTATTTCTATTAGGTCATCTTGCCATACTTTATGAAAAGTTCATTTAAACTTTCTAATGTGCAACTGCAATGATAACAAAATAAAATATTTACTTATTTATAATTTAACTTTCTTCTGACAATTAGAACGTACACAAGAAATACAATAAACACAACAATTGTCAATGCCAAGCATGACTGCAATAACCAGGCAATCAAGATGAGAATAGCCGATTTTTGCCTTGAAACACGAAGAAATTGACAGTGGACACGGCACTATAAAATCATCCTTCCGTATTACGACTCCTGTCCTCAATGTTGTCATCGTCAACCGTCTCTGTTCGGAATATAATAAAGTGGCCAAAACAACGATTACGTTAGTTATACATATGACAAATAATATCACTTGAATAGAAAAATTAGTTGTGGTAACTAAGAATTATTTTAATTGAAATTAACAAAATGATAGGGAAAATAAACTCATAATGTGTTATTACAACATGCTTGATTAATAAATACAAGTTTGTAGGAACCTTGATGTGAAATTTAAATAGAATATCTATATACAGAGTCAAATTCAGCTAAACGAAATATTTTATTTCTGCCAATTAATATGAAAACAAGATATTTTCTTTGTTCAAATGGCATTATTTTTTGGTAAATATAACCAAGAAAAAAATCTTTTTTGTTTTCCTAACCAAAAATAGTTATTTTTGGTCACGAGAACAAATAAAAATTAGTACAAAATACCAAGTTATTTTTAAGAGTGTGTATGTGTTACTCCTTCTCATTAAGACATTTATATTATAGTAGTTATCTTATGAAGACCCTTTATACTCTGTATAATTTCTTTATCTGTTATAAAATTTATGTTGTTAGAAGAGGGTTAATTTTTTTGGTTTAACCAATTGTAATCTGCCATCATCTATTTGTAATAGCACTAGTTTTTCCATAATTATTAAATTGTTAAACGCCGAACCGAAAACACACAAACATAATCTAAAAATGTCACGCTTATGCCGTTCGGCGTTAGAAGTGACACGAAAATTTCAAAATTTTGCTCTTGGCCGTTCTATTTTCATGCTCGATATAATCGCTGACAAGTATGTAACCAAGTGACTTCAAATTTATTCCGATCTCGTTTATTTTTTATTTTGTTCTGTTTTGGTTTTAAATTCATTTTTGAATACTCTTACAGAGAAAAGTTTTAGAGGTTCTAATCCTATGTTCCTTTTTCACAGTTTTATTTTTGTTACACTGTCCGGTAGTAAATATTTGGTTTTAAATTCTTATTATTATTAATATATATTTTTAAGAAGACTGTAACGGAGTAAGGACACTTTCGTTTGGAAGAACGACTGACTAGTATTTACTAGAAATTATTTATAAAATTTGGCAAAATGTAAGCGGGGTCTAAAAAAAGTTTCGTCTGCTGCGCTTTTCGACTAGATATACCGGGTACGACGGGTACAACGAATGTTGTTACCCCCCCCCCCCCCCCCCTATTTTTTCCGTAGTTTTAATAATACAAATTTTAAAATTTTAGAAGATTCTAAGTGTGTAATTTGTTAGTTTTTAGTAAAGTCATAAAATTAAAATCACTTTAGATTTGACCGGAAGTGGTATCAACTCTTTTATTTTAAATAGAAACCTATTATTTTTTTTCGATATTTGAATTAAATGGCAAATTTCCTTTAAAATGACATATCAGACATTATCATTTGTTTTTAAAATGGCTTCCAGGAAAAATTTTCAAGGAAATACTTAGATGGCCATGGACTCGCTAATATAACATGACTTTTTGAGAGTGGGCCATGGAAGTTTTAAAGTGGTCTATATTAACCAGGTTTATGTTAAACAATAACATTCTTTGCGAAAGATGCTTCTGTCAAAAATATTTTAGATATGTCATATTTTTTCGAACAATGAGAAAGAATTACTCAATATTTTTAAATGGCAACAAGCCATTCATTTAGGGCCAGAAAATAGCTTATTAAATTATCTTTTTAAAAATGTTTCATAAGCATGGTATTATACTTAAAAGAGTGGCTACAATTGAAAAAAAATCGAGAAATGTCATATTTCAAAAAAAAAATTGAGTTCTTCAATTTTGGTACGAACACTTTTGTCATTTCACAGAATATTTCATAGCCTACTTGTTTAACATAAAACAGGTTAAAATAAACCACTTTAAAACTTCCATCGCCCACTCTCAAAAAGTCATGTTATATTAGCGAGTCCATGGCCATCTAAGGATTTTCTTAAAAAAATTTTCCTGGAAGCTATTTTAAAAACAAATGATCCGTGTGATATGTCATTTTAAAGGAAATTTGCCGTAGAATTTAAATATCGAATAAAAATAATAGGTTTCTATTTAAAATAAAAGAGTTGATACCACTTCCAGTCAAACCGGAAGTGATTTTAAAAGTATGACTACTAAAAACTAACAAAATATACACTTAGAATCTCCTGAAATTTTAAATATTGTATTAATAAAACTACGGAAAAAATAGGGGGGGTAACAACATTCGTTGTCACCCGGTATATAACATCTGATATATTCGTAATATTGTTCTATTAAGAAGCAAGCAACTAAAGGTAATTTAAACAACTAATAGAATCAACTTTTTACCATAAATAATAAAAAAATATACATTGAATCATTCGTGGTGGGTTGTATAAAGATTTTTAACCGTAATTAACCAGCAAGTTTGACTGTTGTTGTTGAGATGTAAGTCACAGTGGCAGGCATTATCTACTCAAAATCAAAGGACCTGATTAGTAAATTAGAAATGAAGGTAACCGGGGCACTATGATTGTCAAAAATGTTTTCTGCTAATGTCATATAGGTCACCGTCAGAGATGCTGGTTAGTTAATTATTGTTAAAAGTCCTTATACAACCCGACATAAGTCTTATAAATTGTAAATACAAGAAAAATAATATAATACAAAATATATATAACTTTACAATTATATTTCATGTCCCTCCTAGCACGTCTAACTTCGTTCTTTAATAAGTCCCTCTCCAGAATTATAATCTGAATACCCATTAAATAACTAGTCATGCAAATGAATAACGCAAGAAACACCGAATTTTCAATAGTTTCGAAATCCTAGTCTGGCTTATGACTGTTCCGAAAAGGAAATTACCTGACGTTCGGGTTGGCACACAATTTACTGCATATTACGTTTCTCCCGCACATTAATGCTCCTGCTGTACCGCTTCCCGTCTTTTCAATTCATCCTAACTACCCATTCAAATTACAAAGTTGATACTATGTGCATGGCATTGCCGCCCCACTGTCGTCTTTTAGTTTTCCAATTGAATAAAAGAAGCTATTCAGTTTCGGTCTTTGATCAAACTGTAGCTTGAAATATAGTAGCCTTTCGCCAAGGTTCTTACAGCACCGTAGCTAGAGCAAGGCAATAGGGTCCCGGGCTAATGGCGCAGTTCACTCTTTCCTCAATTAATTTTAATCTATATATTATATATTAAATATGGGTCCATGGAAACTGGCACAGTTTATAGAATAAATACTAGTTAACTCACTCTTGGTGGCACCTTTGAATATACAATGTTGTACAGCGTTATTAAACTTTTGGTAATTGGCATATAATGTCACTTTAAATGCTTATAATTAATATAACAAACTAGCACAATATTAAATACAATAAGAAATGGTCGAGCTATCACCAATGGAATATCTTAGGATTACTACAAATTCTTTTCTTCTATTATCTAGTTTAACCTTTTTCTTATTCTTTTGGCCTCTCATGTATTTGTTAAAAAAAAACATAAATTGTTAAATAAATACCCTTTGTAATCATTTTTTTCCAACCAAAGGTGGTAGACGGTTCGGTAGAATTCTCTATGAAAATATTTTCAATGGTTATGACATAGTCAACAAGGTCTCCAGGTGGAATTTTTAAGGCACTAGCTGTTTTTTTTCAGTTAAATATGCCTTTACTTTGCAAAAAAAGCGTTTTTTCGTCGACTAATCTATTCGAATTTTCATAATCAACTACCTACTACTGCAAAATATGTGGCAGATTATATTTAAACTTAAAGAAATAATAATTTCCTTCAGATATTATTTAAGTTATAAGAATATACAATACAATGCAATAGAATGAGCAGTGTTTCGAGTTCTAAATCATATGTTTTCCAAATTACCGATACCGAACAGAAATTTGTAAAAATAAAAAAAATATTTTTAAGTGTATAAGGCTGTAATTGCATTAACTTAACTAAACTATGTTCTAATGAACGGCATTAGAAGTGACACGAAAATTTCAAAATTTTGCTCTTGGCCGTTCTATTTTCATGCTCGACATAATCGCTGACAAATATCTAACCAAGTGACTAAATAATAAATATTAATACAGGAATAATCTGAGAATTATTACAGGAATTCTGATAGGGCACATGGCTGTGAAGAATCATCTGCACGGAATGCAACTGTACAATGGAGACCTTAACTGCAGATTATGCGGACAAGTTCAGAAAACAGTTCAGCACATAGTTTGCCATTGCGAGTCACTAGATCTGAAGAGGTAACGAACTCGGGCAATGTAGGGACCAAAGAACATCCTGACCCTCTCCCCAGTTGACCTAATGACCTAAACAAACTAGTACAAGGAAATGGGATCACCGAGTGGGTGTGAATATCAAACAGAGTGGCCACAATGAGCCAAACTTAGCCTAAGTGCATCCGGCATATGCACGGGCCTTTGGAAGGAAAAATTGCCCCTAAATACGCAGCTTTGTCCCGATTTAACCATCTTCGTACCTCTTACCATTTCGATAGCCCCGTGTACGCACACTAATAATTTGTAGCAGCCTATAATGGCTTATCTGAAAACAACTGGAGATAATCGCCAGTTGAAACGTTATAATTTTTTTTTGGCTTGAGCTATTCAGCTATTCAGCCAGTCGCTTGTTGCTTTTTAACCGAAAAATGTTTAAAGCAAGTGTTTCTCCTAAGCTAACGACCATTTGTAAAAACAGAAACAAAAGGAAAGTACACTCTTAAAAATGACTTAATATTTGGTACTAATTTTTATTTGTTCTCGTGTTTACGTTACCAAAAATAACTATTTTTAGTTAAGAAAACAAAAAAGATTTTTTTCTTGGTTATATTTACCAAAAAATGATGCCATCAGAACAAAGAAAATATCTTGTTTTCATATTAGTTGGCAGAAATAAAATATTTTGTTTAGCTGAATTTTACTCTGTATATATCCTATTTAAATGTTACATCAAGGTTCCTACAAACTTGTATTTATCAATTAAGCTTGTTGTAATAACACATTATGAATTTGTAGTCCCTATCATTTTGTTAATTTTGATTAAGATACATTCTTAGTTACCAGAACTAACTTTTCTTTTCAAGTAATATTATTCTTCATAGTTATAACTAACAGCATCAACAGACTTGACGCCCTTGCCCGGTGGGTGACATGTGACATCATTCTAGCCAGAACTGTCAGGAGGTTATGTTTATGTGCTTTTGCGGTTCCGTGTCCAGTTTTTCGTGTTTTTAAGGCAATAATTGGCCATTTTCATGGCCGTGCCCATGTGGAAAATGGATGTGACAATATTTGGTGTAATTTATTTGTGTTTATTGTCTTTCTTGTGTACGTTCTTATTAGCAGAAGGAAGTTAAATCATAAGTAAGTAAACATTTTATTTTTTAACATTGCACTTGTGCATTAGAAAGTTTAAATGAGATTTTCATAAAGCATGGCAAGGTGACACGATGAAAAATAACTTAAAAATATTTTTTTTTTGTTTTGTTTTTGTTCTATGTTCCATTTCTATAAAATAACGTCATATTGATGACTTTTTAATCTGACCAAGTACAACAAATTTCATATAGCTGTAGATTTTAAATAGAAAGTCCAGGGGATATTTTTTGTTGTTTAATAATCGTAGTTGCAGATAAGAAAATTTAAATAAGGACAGTTCGGTTTTATAAGCAATTAAACAACCCAAAAGGTTGAGTAAAATAAGTTAAAAATCTAGTGTTTCTGTTTTGTATTGCATAAGTATGAACATGATGAACATGAGAGAACAAGGACATTTGAAATATTTTTTTTTAAGAAACCGTAATATCCCTGATAATTTATTCCAATTAGTTTTCGCATACCTAATATAGTAGTAATACCAATGCATTTTTTTTATTTAAATGGGGACCTAGGAAGGGATATTTTTCGTTACTAAGTATAAATTACATATGACATTTTTTTTAGAAATGAAACATACTTTTTTTAAAGTTATTTCTATCAAATCAACTTGCTAATTTTGCCATGCGTTATAAGCAGTTCATTCAAACTTTCTAATGTGCAACTGCAATGACAAAAATATAAAATATTTAATTATTTATGATTTAACTTTTTTCTTACAAGTAGAAAGTGCAGAAAAAAGATAATAAACACAATGTTGTGACTACATACGTAATTGTTACTCTATGAAAATTTCAAGTTTGGCCCAAATAAATGATGGCTTTGGAAATCATTAACAAAAACAATATTGCCTTGAAAAATTTTTTTCAATTTTCCATATTTACACATTAGTTGTGACAAGTAATTTTAAAAGCGGGAGAACCATATAAATTTAGTTATCCATATATAAAATTTCATTGTGACAACTAAAATTTGTAGGTTGGGTTGGGTAATATTATTAATTAGTTCAACAGTTTAATAACGGCAATTTTTTTTGGTTGTACAAACTAATTTTTGGGTTGAGTCTGATTTGACGAAAATAAATAGTTGTCAGAACCAAATATTAGTAATCCATACCATGTTATTTTTAAGAGTGTAGACAGAGTCACACTCTTCTCGTTCGGGACCGATCGGAACATTGTATAACATATAGGTAAAAAAAATAAAGACAATGCAAGTCCAAAACTCTTCTATCACCTTATACGTAATAATAATAATCGATTTGCAGCGATGAATCGGTTATAAATATTCCAAATCGGTTTTTACCACTGACGTTGTAGCGACTATAACTATCATGCCGTTCTCGATGTTTAAAGAGTGGAAAAGGGATAAGCTTGGGATATGTGTTTTCCTTGCCTGCACGTTCATCAAGAAGGCCATGGTTCAAGCGTTTCTTGTGCCATATGACAAAATAATTTAAAAAGAGCATATTCAAGTTTAACCAAGGGTATAACCGCAATAATTACCGGTCCATCGCTTCAAATTATTTATAGACATGTGTAATTATACAGGGTGTGTCAATAAGGTGTCGGGCTTTGATAGCACCTAAGCTATCAAAGATAGGAAAAAAAGTGTAATATAAAAGTTAAATGGTTTGTTAGGATGCATAACCTAAAAATATTTTAAAATCTACAGGGTGGTCCTAAAAAGTGGTACTGAATAATAAAAAAGAAAATTAAATGGGACACCCAGTATAATTTTCCAGAATATGATTCAATAGAATAAGGACTTTGCAACCATCTTAAAATTTTTGAACTAAAATGCAACGTTGCCAAGTAATTAATTTTTTTCCGAAATTTTAGTAATTTTAAGGGTATCGTAAAAAAATCATAGTAACCTGTGGATTACCCTTAGGCAAATATAATTTACATTGTGGGTACTTTAAGGTACGATATATTGATCGATAACAATGTTTTTTAAATATCTTATACAGAGCGTTCGGTATAAGTTGGACAACTCGACAGTTTTAAAAATGCTTTATTTCAATTTTTTTAAATGGGACACCCCTAATTTTTTTAGGCAAAAGGATGTATCTTTCGAAAACCTTACTTTTTTATTAAACATGTCATATATCTAAATATCATAGTTTTTGAAATATTTTAGGATTTGTCTTAACTCAGGGTAAAAAAGGAAAGGACCAATTAAACAATTTAGTCAAGATTGTGTTGGAAGAAAATAGTTACAAACTACACATTTATTTTTAAGAACACTGACAAAACAAGAAGTAGGCAAAATATCGGCCCACCTAGAGGGGGGGGGGGGGGGCTAGAGAGCTAAATTGAGGCAAAAAATTTAAATTAAAAAAAAAATTAACAATATTTAGATGACTCAAAATTTTGGTGACAAAAGACAACGGGGACATTATAAAAATACTATAAAAAGTGTTCAATATGGCCTCCTAAATTTAAAATGCAGGCGCGAATTCTTTTTTTAAACGACTCGCTTACATTTCTCAACATAGTCGAAGTAATTGTTTGAAAAACTTCCCTTATTTGTGCTTGCATGTTTTCTCTTATCGTGGGCGCTGTTTGGTTCACTTTCTCCTTTACATATCCTTATAAAAAAAAACCAAGCTTATTTAGATCGGGAGATCTAGCAGGCCACGATATTGGACCTGCTCTACCAATCCAGTGATCACTACATCGCTGATTTAAAAAATTTCTCACGAGCATACTGTAATAAGGTGGTGCTCCATCTTGTTGAAACCACATTGTTTCGCGAATGTATTCTGGGAGTACATTTAAAAGTCCAGGTAAATCATTCTGTAAAAAATCAAGGTAAATCTGGCCTGTAACATTTCCTTCACAAAATTGTGGCCCAATAACATGAACAGCCCACACATTAATACTCCTTTTATGTTGATTCCTAACTTCTCTAGTAAAAAAAGGATTACTTGTGTCGTAGTAATGAAAATTATGCCGGTTTACAAATCCATTGTTATGAAACGTAGCCTCATCACTAAAATTACATAAACGAAAAATTGCGGTTGATGTTGTATCATGTCCTGCGACCACTGACAAAAACAACTCTCCTTTCATAGGCTTTGCTCATTTAATTCTTGTAATAAATGTATATGATTTGGATGCAAATTTTCACTTCGGATAATCCTTGATGCTGAGGACGCACTGAATGGAAATTTGTTGCCAAGCTGTCTCGTACTTTTGTGGGGATCTTCAATTAAACTTAACATAACCATAAATTTATTTTCATCGTTGGTAGCTGGCTTAGTTCTTTTATGTTTTTCGTAATCTCTTTCAAATCTCTCCTTTACCCTTTCAAATGATTTTTGATCAGGATGAGTTCTAAGTGGATATTTTTCTGCGTATACTCTGGAAGCCAGAAATGTATTTCTGTCGCTCTCGCCCAAAACGTAGATCATGTCAAGTAGTTCTTCTCTTGAAAAATTCATATTTTTCTGTTTCGATAACGTTATAGTTCAGGAAACTAAAATTTAAACCGTAATGAAGCACAAAATCTTAGCGAAATAATTTTTCAATGACAGCTGTGACAAAGAAAATTATTTATTTTTTGTTCCAAAGCAATCTTGACTAAATTGTTCAATTAGAACTTTCCTTTTTTACCCTAAGTTAAGACAAATCCTAAAATATTTCAAAAACTATGATATTTAGATATATGACATGTTTAACAAAAAAGTAAGGTTTTCGAAAGATACATCCTTTTGCCTAAAAAAATTAGGGGGGTCCCATTTAAAAAAATTGAAATAAAGCATTTTTAAAACTGTCGAATTGTCCAACTTATACCGAACGCTCTGTATAGGAGATTTAAAAAACATTGTTATCGATCAATATATCGTACCTTAAAGTACGCACAATGTAAATTATATTTGCCTAAGGGTAATCCACAGGTTACTATGATTTTTTTACGATACCCTTAAAATTACTAAAATTTCGGAAAAAAATTAATTACTTGGCAACGTTGCATTTTAGTTCAAAAATTTTAAGATGGTTGCAAAGACCTTATTTTATTGAATCATATCCTGGAAAATTATACTGGGTGTCCCATTTAATTTTCTTTTTTATTATTCAGTACCACTTTTTAGGACCACCCTGTAGATTTTAAAATATTTTTAGGTTATGCATCCTAACAAACCATTTAACTTTTATCTTACACTTTTTTTCCTATCTTTGATAGTTTAGGTGCTATCAAAGCCCGACACCTTATTGACACACCCTGTATACGTTCAATTTACGAACATTTTAACCTAGACTCAACTGCACTCGCATGTTAACATTCAAGACCAGACAAACTGTGCGCTAATTTAAGTTCGTCAACTTTTTCTATCTTGCAATCCAGAAGTTTAAAGCACCTTGCATAATTACGTCGCGTCTTTCTCGAGAAATATAAAGAGAATTTTCGTATGAGGCAAAATTTAATTTTCCAGAAGAAACAAGTTAAATTTAGTACTTGCAAAGATTAAAGAAAACTCATCACGCTGAGAAATATCCTAATGCCCGTTTTATATATCTGCGGATTATGCGGCCGCCTTAAGTATAACATAAACCGTCGTTATGGCTCGGGGTAATTGTCTTAGCCTTAAATATGTGTTGTTTTAAATGGTCGACTTGGGTTTACGGACCGCCAGGATAAGAAATTTTCTTTTTATTTTAGTTGCTGACTCGGCTTTTTATGTAAATAGGTTTGCGTATTTAAGAGGTTCTCCTAAATTACACAGAAGGCTACAGCTAAGCCATTAAAATCTAGCTCCACTAAAGTACGATGGTATTAAAAATATACATAACATTTTATCTAAAAAGTAATAAACAGTTTAGATATACTAGGAACACATAGCGATCTATTGTTTTAGTATTTTGAACTGTAAGTCATCAATTATTAGTCACCTTTTATAAAAAAAAAACTCTATTATAAGCACGTCAATGCCAATGATTTCAAACAGTAGTCAGGATAGGATTCGTTTTATTTGATTAATATCTTTTTGTATAATTTTAAATTTTTCTATATGAATCCTAATCTGAATCTAATAAAGCAGATTTAACTAAATTCACATTAAGATAGAATAGAATGGCAGATCTTTGGTACTATTTAAACAGCTTCGCTTTTTCCTATGAGGTCCGTGCGTCATAGACCCCTCTTTATCAGATATTTGATGATTAACGCGGCATACATGGCACTAAGATCTTGATAAATCATTCAAACCAGCCACTACTATTGATAAATCTGATTCGTCGACCAAGTTGTAAGTTACTTACTTCCGCCAGGTTATTAAAGAATGGTTTACTTATTTCTCTACTTGCGAGACCAAGACATTCACACAAGAAATATTGAATACTTTTTTCCTCTTCCTCGTCTTTCTCTCCTCTGTCCAGTTGATTGGCTTTACGATCGATATCCTCTTTGACTAATCCCAGTGATCTATCTACAGTATTGTCTGCTAGAACGAGTGGCGTACCTACGCCCTCTCTGGCGAGCATATCGTCAGCATCATTTATTACCATCTATATTGGTGTGACCACATGATACAACTACAAGAAGATATGATACCGCGCAGGTGAGCCTGACTTTCTATATAAAGTTTTGTTTATTATTTAAAATAAATATATTTTATCACAACCTCTTCAAATGGGTACGAGTCACCACTGGTTGCTATGAGGCTAATTTGACATATTAACATTTCAAATAATTTAAAATATGTAGAATGAAAAATGCTTATAAATATGTTATAATACAATCGACTGTGTAATAGATTACTTAATATAAAATTAATATAATTTCAATAAATTAGATCATTCAAGACGACAATAAACAATGAACTGACAAATTTGCGAAATATAGCTTGTTTTAAATAAACAAGTGATATATTTGTAATACAGTACTTAAAGATTACATAGAAAAATCAAGTGTATAATTAGACGTTGTACTGTACATAAATAAAATTTTGAAACCTATTACATTACATTTCATAAAATCTAAATAATCTAATAAACTTATAGGTTTCACAAGAAAGAAAAGTAACACTTTCTTTCCAAAGGTATTTTTGTTGCCCAATGCTTTTTTCTTATGAGTTACACACGCTTAGCTGCTAGCTATTAACTGTATAGACAACAAAGAGTATTCCAACTTTGTTTAATTGTCTTGTTCTTGCTTCCCGTGGCTAATTTTTAGTAGGGTCAACCTTTTTTCGAAAAGTCAATTTTGATAATAGTAAAAGATATTCACACTTCAGCGACGACACTTTTTTGTTTGCAGCCACTTGCCGCCCCCCCCCCCCCTTTTAAAACTTTCTTCAGACGCACGTGGCTCAGCCAGTAAAACAGCTCATAACAATAAAATATGAATTTGTTAAAAAAATTAAAATAACCATAAACAAAAAATAACAATATATTAAATATTTTATTTTTTGCGGCCCAGCCAAACTTCTTTAAGGCCTTTATTAGATGCAAGTGCAAGTCAATGGTTGTTTTAAATGGGAGAACTTGCATCAGCTGATTAAACTGTCATTTAAAATCAGCTGATGCAAGTATGTGACAATTGAAAAATATGATAGTAGATATTACCAACAATTTTGCGTCTCAACTGTAAAAGTGTTAAAAAGGTCAATGGCTTGGCTGATTATTAAAGCTGAAACATTTGTATTTGAATTATAGGGGTACCCATTTTTTAAAATATAAATTAAAAATGCAAAACAAAAAGTTGTACTCAGGGCCGTTTGCTCATGTTGCACTTATTTCTATTCTCCTAACAAAGTGGCACTTAATTTTAGGGTTACCCCCACCGTTAAGTTGCTTGCTAGTGTTCGGCTTAACAAAAATTTAGCTAAATCGAATAAATGAATGGCAACGTCACCTCCGGCTAGGAATTATTTTTTTATTGATAATTGTCAATTTTTTGACATTTAGTTTTATTCAAAATTTGCCGCTCATAATATAAAATTTTCTTTAAATAATGACCGAGATCCCAGATAAAAAACCGGGAAATAAGCCTACTCTTAGAATCTGTATGCAAATTCAAAGATATAGTTGAAAATGAAAATACAGATTCTATAACTTGGAAAAATCAAGACGAAGCATGGGATTCCATCACAAGGGTATTTAACTCTCGTTCTGCAGAGAACATACATAGAATAAAGGAATCTCTCCGAAAATATAAAAAAAAACGTGAGAAAACAGGTCGCCGAAGAAAAGAAAGAAATATACTGTGCTGGTGGAGGTGTACCTAAAAGTAGTCGTGATGATGAATGCAAAGAACTTATATTAGGTATTATTAATCATAAAACTGTTTATGGCCTTGATAACCTGTATGATGGAGATTCACAGAGTGTGAACAAACCTAAACAAATACCGGAAAACTCTGCTACTGTTCGTACTGCTCCTACTGGAAGGAAGCAGAAGATGAAGGACCTACTCCTGCTGCAATAGTCCATAAAAATGGTAGTTGCTCAGAAATAATCCTTATGTTTTTTTATTATTTCACAAAATAAACTTAGCTTTGATTTATGTGTTGTTTTTTTGTAAGAACACAAAAAAATAAATACTGCTCAATTAAGACAGCCGAAAGATACTGCATTACCACATTGCTGGACTAGCAGAAGAAGTTCTGTGAGTCAGCAGCATTCTAGTAAACTGGCTAATATAATATATAATACTCTGAATTGGCAAAATTAAAAATATTGCTATATACGTAAAGAAGAACAAGACAATAAACGAAGACTAGAAGAAAGTAATAAAGAATTGCATGAATTACAGAAACGGAAATTATTATGAGAAATTGAAAAAACTTAATTAGAAATTAAAAAAGAACAAGTTTTTTGATAATATTGTCAATAAAAAATAATTTTGTTTAAAAATGTTTTTTGAAAAAATTGTCCATTTATACTTCATGTTTGTTCATTGCTTAACTATCATTATGAGGCAAATAAAAAAATAAAGTAGATACTTTTTTATAATTTATTTTTTGTCTCAATTCTACATATAAAGATATACACTGTGGCTCAAATTAAAGGAGTACACTTTTTAATTGTGAATATTTTTCTAGATTTTGCACTGATTTAATTTATTTTTGGAGTGATGCTAAACTGAAATCGTCTTAGTAAAATGTGCAATTTTTATCAAAATATTTTGAACAGGGCCGGATTGACAGGTTTTTTTTAACAAACGTGCACTTATGCTCGTTGCAAACGAAAACTGATTTATTCATAATTCAGAAAATACGTTTTTTTTGTAGATTAACTATCGAAACTTCTTCAGTATAAGTCTCACTCTGAAAAATTCTTAAATTCAAGAAATACAATTTATTTTGTTCATTGATGTATTAAAACATTCCGTATATCATTTTGGAAATTTGAAGTCGTTTGAACCATGATAGCAGCATCCATGACCGTTATTAAAAATCAAAGTTTCCATGACTATTATTAAAATAATAAACAATGTTATTTTTGACGTTTTGTGCGCTTCATGACCGCTAATCCGAACACAATGGCAATTTTAAGTGAAGAGGATCGAATTCTTATCAAATATTTTCGACAAACACATAATTACGGCGCAAGAAAAATTGTAAATGAGTTTCCTGAAAAAAATTGGTATGTTGGAACAGTTGGCAACTTTTTAAGACATCTTACAGAAAATAATGGATCGATAAAAATAAAATTTGGAAGGGGAAGGAAAAAAACTTCAAGAACTCAAGAAAATATTACCATGGTAAGAAATATTATAGGAGAAACGATTAGAAAGATGTAATCTATTACTACGAAGATTCCGTTCTCGGCAAAATATCGCAAAGATATGGTTTTCACATGAGAAGATGTTTATTTGAGGCCGCCAAAGAATACTTACACAAAATAATCGGGTATACGCAAATGTGCGAGTAAAGAGGGAAATCCCATTGGAAAATCTTTTAATCGAGAGAAGTCACTTTTCACCTGGCGTAATGGTCGCGGTGGCAGTTTCTAAATTGGGGAAGTCAAGTCTCATTGTTGTAGATGCCGGAGTAAAACTCAACTCGGACGCGTATCAACAACAACTTTTACATCACTTGCTTCCTGAAATTGAAGCAATTTGCGACGATTTCGTATTCCAACAAGACGGTGCTCCTTCCCATATTCTCGGAGTACAAGAATGTTTTTGTTGGAGCAATGCCCTGATTATATTGAACCGGAGATGTGGCCACCCAATAGTCCAGACTTAAACCCTGTTGACTATTCCATATGGGGAATTTTCGAGGCAAATGTTCACAATAGTCAAAGGTTTAACACCATCAAAGAACTAATGGAAAAGTTACAGTTCCGTTGGAATAATTTTAACCAGGACATAATGAATACAGCTATTGACCTATGGCGAAGGCGACTGCAATCCGTGATAGAAAATCATGGTGGTCATATTCATAATGTTATCCTATAAATATTTATACTACTTTTGATTTTAGGTGATAGTTAGTCTTGATATCAGTAATTGTTAATATTATTAAATTTATTATTAATATTGAACAAAATAAATTGTATTTCTTGAATTTAAGAATCTTTCAGAGTGAGACTTATACTGAAGAAGTTTCGATAGTTAATCTACCAAAAAAACGTATTTTCTGAATTATGAATAAATCAGTTTTCGTTTGCAACGAGCATAAGTGCACATTTGTTGAAAAAAAACTGTCAATCCGACCCTGTTCAAAATATTTTGATAAAAATTGCACATTTTACTAAGACGATTTCAGTTTATCATCACTCCAAAAATAAATTAAATCAGTGCAAAATCTAGAAAAATATTCACAATTAAAAAGTGTACTCCTTTAATTTGAGCCACAGTGTATACTTAGTACGAAATTAAATTAAATGTAAAATGTTTAAAGCTGTTGGCTTCGTAACACGGAACCTTTTAAAAAAAATTAACTCATCGAAGCTGTGGAAATAATTAAATCTTTCATAAATACGTCGTGGAATTCCAAATATTATTAAATTGAGGGCATCCAAGTCATCATCATTGTGAAGTTGATCCAAAAAATCCGTTTTGATTTTTTTTAAAATGACAGACTAAACTCAAACCTTCAAAATTTGACGTTTTATCCTAAAGCGCAACTTTAAGCCGAAGCCAGCCTCCGCCTATCTTATTTAATGTTAAGTGACACTTAAAAACATTTTTTGCGACTGTGCAAACCAGTAAGTGCCACTTTACATTAGGTGTCACTTAACTTTGTCTAAGCCTAACCTTTGCAAATGGTCCTTAGTGATATATCATATTGCCCAAAATCCTGTATAACAAGACCTTCTACGTTTTTACGAATATTGTAGGAGAAATAGTTTTTTTAATGCTGTGTCATCTCATTTTCTAGGAATAGAAATTTAATTAACTATGAATTGAAGCTATCTTTAATAGGTAGATGATAAGGGGGGCCTTGATCTAATCCTTGAAAATAAGCCATTGTTCGATAAACACATAAATTCTTTAGCGCCCAGTTGTTGTCAAATGTTGGCTTTATTACTAGGAAAGGTAAACACACTTTACTTGTTATATGCCTATACTATAGCAATATAAATTTTGGGTCTGAAGTATGCTACATATAGTGGAAAGGGTGCAAAATAGATTATTGAAAAAAATACTACTTTTTCATGGAGAATTATCGAGATTTGAGTTCGAATTCAGTCTGATCCTAGAAAGCGTTTTCATGAAGGGATTTTAAATCATTTTAAAATCGGTTCTGAAACATAACTTATTTAATTATAAAAATTTCCACCCACTTTATCGACGACCCTATATATTATGCTTATTATATAAACACATTGTCATCGACACTGAATCACCATGCAAAATTTTATCTTCGTTGGTAAGTAAGAGAAAGTGGTGCTAATTCAGCTTGCAAGATGTGACCCTAACACAAACACTAACATTGCAAGTTAAATAAAAGCTTTTAAAAATACCACAACAACTATAAATGTATATGCAATCCCCATACTTACATATTCCTTCGGCGTAATTAAATGGTCAAACACAGAATTTATATAATTGAATAGACTAACCAGAATCAAACTAATAGAACACTGCATGCTACAATCCAACTCATGCATTGAAAGAATCACACTCAGTAGAGCAGAGAGAGTAAAGAGATAAATAGACATACCCCAACAATACAAAGAAAAAAATAAATATGTTTACAAAAAACACAATAGTCTATTTATTTCCAACTGGCACAAAATTAAAACATATACACGTGGAGACTTGATCTAACCAAGGTTGTTGTTTAAGTTTCACTAATATGGTCGCCCTATACAAGGCATAAAATGTATTTAAGTAAATATACGCGCCAGTTGTCGCATACAACGTACATTTCTCGCATTCCTAACATTTTTACGCCGCTCACATGTGTAGTTTAGTGATTTTTCACCACAATATTTAGACTGCAAGAGTACCTGGGAAGAAGCCTTCTGGTTTTAAGAAGACCACAGCAAGGTAAGCCGTTTTAGTGCCTCGAATTTTTTCAGATTCGATCACCCGCGCTCTGCACTTGAAAGAATCTACCTAAAATGAAAAGAGGGAGGACGTGGTCTCATTAATATTTATAACTTGTGCTAGTCGCAAGAGACCTCTATGAGAAAATACTTCCAAGAGTCGAATGGAGAAAGTCTACAAAAAGTGGTAGCAGCAGATGCTGGATATATAGCCCTTAACATACAGCAAAACAGATTACCCAACATTATCTGCACGCCGCCAAGTCAACAGCTTCTAACTTGGCAAGAGAAAGCTCTACATGGCAAATACTCTGCTGCACTTCAAGATAGATAGAGAAATGTCACCGATTTGGTTAGAAAAAAGGCGGCTACATGCTGAAATAGAAGGTTTTATTATCTATATCCAATAAGACCGCGCCATTCGAACTTGAAACAGGTCAACTTGAAAAGAAATGTGAAAGTTGTATGCAGAAAATTCAATGGCCCCGGAGAAATGATAGAACATATTACTGCGGGTTGTAAGGTTATGGCACCCAGCACTTACCGGAGAAGACATAATCAGAGGTCAAAGATCATCCACAAAGAAACTGGCCAAAAGGAAAACCTTCCACTCTATCAATACTCACCCTAGCCAGTTATTGAATCTCCTGAAGATCTCTTATACTGGGACAGGCCAATAATAACGGAAAGAACAGTAGACCACAATCATCCGGATATTCTTCTTATCGAAAAGACGACGAAGAAAACTTTTATAATAGATATATGTTACTTACTTACACACAACCTCTCTAAAACCAAATCGGAGAAGAAAACGAAGTACTGGAATTTGGCGATAGAGATCAAAAATATATATGGAACTTAGAAAAAATAGACATCATTCCGATCTTAATATCGGTTGAGTGAGCTATGATGAAAAGTTTCAAGTCCAACTTGGAAAAACTTGGCCTATCAGGTTATTTACACCAACAGAAAAGCGTCATCCTCCAAACTTGCCATATATTACGAAAGTTTCTAGACAGTACAGGTAAAGGTAAATTTCTTCTGTGTACAATACCAGCAATACCAACAAAAAGCTGTGAAAAAGAATAATGATATTAGTGCCCTGAAAAATCGACCCCCTGAGAATGATATAACTATAATTAAATTTAAAAACTATCATAAGCCACTATTGTCATTAGCTCAATTAAGTTTAAACATGATTCGCCATTATGACCGAATAACACTAACAGCCAGCTCTCGGCTTTACGAAGGCAATTGTGCCGTTTGTCAAATGTCCTCGTCGCCACTCCGAACAAAACTAGTCTTAATGAGATGCACTTATAGTCGAGGGGTGCTTAACAAACACAGTTTCTCTCTAAATGTTCTTTTCATCGGGTCTTAGTTTTAGTTTTTTTGAAGCTATTTAGATCGATTTATATCTAAAGATTATTGCGCTGAAATTTTCTAAATCAGATAATACTGAAAAAAAAATTTTTTTAATGCAAAATTTTCTATGGCCTTAAAAATATTTCTTTAAATTAAGTAACTATTTTTTTAAATTAGGGTAATTTTATTGAGACAAAAATCTTGAATTTTTTATTTTCAAGGAAGAAATTTTTCAAGGCAAGGGCCTGTCGACATATTAAGCACCGGTTCCCGCAGATCACCGAAGTTAAGCTGTATTAAGCGCGGTTAGTACTTAGGCGGGTGACCGCTTGGGAAAACGGCGTGCTCTTGCCTCAGGGAAGCGTGTAAAATGAATCGACACCTAGCCATCCTATTGACGCCGGACAGGCCAGATGAGATCGGATATCTCGTAGGATGAAGGTGCCGTTTCACACTTCCCAGCAGCGTTGCCAGAGGTGGTACAATTGTACGAATCTGGTACATTTCAAACGCATCTGTACAAAAGTACATAAAGTACATTTACACTATTTTCTGGTACATTTTTATCCTCGTGTCGTCCAGCGGCGGCGCCCGCCAGGGTGGCCAGCCCACGAGAATGTATGTTAATTTCAAGAGAGCGATGACCTTTTTTTTGAAGTCACTTTCGATTTGATCCCAAAAGATGGCTGTACAAAAGTTCAAAATCTGGTACATTTTATGTTTGTGATTTGTACAATTTCTTGATACCCTCTGGCAACACTGCTTCCCAGTCGGTAGACCACATCTGTGGTCGATGACCGGTTCAAGAGATGGCCTCCGTAGTCGGCGAACCGTAAAAAAAAGTTCTAAATTATCATTAAATCTAAGAAAGGTACTTAATCCGAAAACAACAAGTTCTTAATTTGATTTATTTGTTATCTTATGTCAATAATTGCTAATAATTTGATATAGTATTTCTAGTTTAAACAATTATTATCTAAATGGTGAAAACGAAGTTTTATGTCCCAGATATTAGAGACTTTGTTGCAAGTACATTACAACTTTAAAGTAAAAGGATTGATATAAGATGCGTTAAAGCTTATACTGGGTGTCCCAGATAAGGATGCACTCTACAGAGATCTTGTAATCCATAGAAGATAAAAGTAGCGCCCTACTAGATTTTGCAATATTGTGTTATCAAATTCAAAAAACTCCGCATCCGTCCGAAGATATTTGGGCAACACTGAATTTTCGCGAATTTCCGAATTTTTTTGTCTATAAGAATTTTGTCTGTCAGGAAGCCCTTATTATTTATTTTGGGTTGAATTCCTTGTTGAAAAGGATCAACTTTAAAAATTTTTTTTTATAATATACTATTAATACAACAATAAGATTTAAATTAAATTTAAAAAACTGCAAAGAATCTATATTTTCAAAAAGAAACCCAAATTTTACAATTATTTTTTTTAGCATATAAGGGTAAGTTTGTCTATTCTAAAAAATTTGTGGAAATAGTCCATCTCTCAGTAGAGTGATATTATGAGTAGGGGAGTAATACACACAGTCTGCTCAACTAGTTTATTAAAAGGATCTCAAAGTATAGAGAATCCTAATGTCATCTTACATGTTTCGAAGGTAAAAACCTTTATCATCAGCGAATAAAATTAATTCAAGGATTTTACAAGAAGAGAGACCCTTAACATTGCAAGATAAACTAGCATTTGAATGCTAGTATAATTTATTATTTCAACAGACTCAATTTCAAATTTATTATAATTTATTTATTTCCTCCTTTTTCTCTTTCAGTTTATCTTGCAATTTTAAGGGTCTCTCTTCTTGTAAAATCCTTGAATTAATTTTATTCGCTGATGATGAAGGTTTTTACCTTCGAAACATGTACGAAGACATTAGGATTCTCTATACTTTGAGATCCTTATAATAAACTAGTGGAGCAGACTGTGTGTATTATTCCCCTACTTATTCTAAAAATGTTTAGTTTTCGAAATATTCCTAATTTAATATTTTTATATGGGGGACTTTGCTGTAGATTTAAAGTTCAGTAACTCCTAGATGGCTGTGACTGTTTGTAAAAATTAAGCGCCCAACATGATTATGAATAATTCTTATGTAAGGGATGGCTTCATTTATTTAGAATTTGACTGTTTTTTAACGCCATCATAGCCAACTAGAAGTAACTGAACTTAAAATCCAAAGAAAAATCGAAATACAAAAGTATTAACTTGACAATATTTGGAAAAATAAAATTTTTCGGACTAGACAACCTCACACAAACCTATCCTGATTTCCATTTGAAAATATAGAGTTTTTGCAGTTTCTCCAAAAACACTTTTAATCTTATAGTTTGAACACCCTGTATTAATAGTTATCAAAATATTATAAAAAATTTATTAAAGCAGGTTCTTTTCAAGAATATATCCAACCCAAAATAAATAATAAGGGCTCTCTTTTGAAAAGAATTGATGCCTATTTAGGAGCATGTAATAGTTATTTGTTTTACTAGGCACAAAAGCACGAGATTTAATGCCGCGGCATTTAATCTGCTTTTGTGCCGTGTGAAACATATAATTTCACGAAAAATCGTCTTTTTTATATTTATTTTAATAATTATTGCGTTTCATTAAAGGTAACTGGCTTTTCGTTACTATGTTTACCGCTGATAACGTTTGGTGGATTATTTTGTTTACTTCAGTGTCATTGTCATTTTAAAAGTTCAAATTTGTTCGAAATGGACCAAATTGAAAGTGAAGATGAGTTATTGCCACTAACACCACCTGAGATTAGAGACCAAGCGCGAGACGTGGTAAAAGTGTCCCTTTTAGGCCTATTCAGTATCATTAAAAAGCTTCATTTAATGTCATTTGGAGAAAAAAGTAATTTTTGACATAAGAACCCAAATATGTCAAAAATGTTTAGGTATATCATATGATAAACAAAATGTGCCTAGAATTTTAAGTAGAATCCAAAAATGTAATAATATATGGGATGTCCTATTTAATAAAAGCAAGTTGACACCTACTTCCGGTATAACCGAATGTGCCACCAAATTGAAAATATTTTAGCTTGGTCGCCCTCATCAGCATTAGCATACTGTGAAATTAAAAACTTTTCCTATGTATAGTTTTTTATAACTATCGAAGCACTTCCCGGTGGGACACCCTGTATGAAATTTTGGATTAAAATTAAATTCGATTTATTTTAAAATAATTTTTTTTGTTACAATTGTAAGAATGATACATTATTATTTGATAACCGAAATTGCAACTAAACTGCTGGACAATTGCTTTCAAGCAAGAAAAATCTCGCCTAAATTTAACAGTTAATATTTTCTGAACCAGATATGATATCGACCTACGGTTTTGAATGGTTGATAGATTCATCCCTTGGGAAACAATTGTCAATGTTGGATTTTCTTTAACTGTCAGAAAACTTTATATACAGGGTGTTAAAGAAGACGATGATTTTTGCTCCAATTTAAATGACGTGTAACTTTCACAATAATATTTTTAAATTTCATAGCAAAGAAAGTGATTTGTCAAATTTTTGATATCTGCTATATTTTAAGAAATACCGATTTTTTTGCTTTATTTCAACTTATTGGTAGCTAGATCTCACTGTGAGTTGTATCATGCAAACTTTGCGAGTGATGACCTTATGAAAAGCTGTTGTAACAATAGTTGTACCTAAATGTTATGATGCACAGTGGCGTACTTATAAACACCTATGTCTATGGTTTACGAGTATCTCACAATTTTTCACGATTGTTTTATATTGGAAAGTACTCGCCTCTAGATTAGGTAAATTTTTTCTTAGTTTTTAGTTTTTTATATCGCACTACAGGTATATTATACAGTGTGTTTACAAAATTTTAACAAAGATAATTTTTTAATTTAATTTTTGGAAAAAAATGTATTTATTAATTTCTAACACTATTCCTAAAATTAAACTTACATTGAAAGGGATCCTTAAAATTAAGTAACGCTAGTTTGATTTTGATGGGATTATTACCTTGTAGGCCCTCCTCGGATGGACGGGGTTTGGTTTGACGGCATCTAGTGACATTTAATATCAAAGTGTTTTTCAATGTAAGTTTAATTTTAGGAATAGTGTTAGAAAGTTAGAAATTAATAAATACATTTTTTCCAAAAATATTAAATTAAAAAATTATCTTTTTTAAAATTTTGTAAACACACTGTATAATATACCTGTAGTGCGAAAAACTAAAAAATAAGAAAAAACTTACCTTATCTAGGGGCGAGTGTTTTCCAATATAAAACAATCGTGAAAAAATGTGAGATACTCATAAACCATAGACATATTGGTGTTTATAAGTACGCCACTGTACATCATAACATTTAGGTACAACTGTTGTTACTGAACATAATCAAGCTTTTTATAAGGTATAATAATCACTTGCAAAGTTTGCACGATATAACGCACAGTGAGATCTAGCTACCAATAAGTTGAAATAAAGCAAGGTTTTTCAAAAAAATCATCGTCTTCTTTAATACCCTGTAAATAAAATTTTCTGACAGTTAAAGAAAATCCAACATTGACAATTGTTTCTATCAACTATTCAAAACCGTAGGTCAATATCATATCTGGATCAGAAAATATTAACTGTTAAATTTAGGCGAAATTTTTCTTGCTCGACAGCAATTGTCCAGCAGTTTATTTAAGACAATAGATAATTAGGGATGGCTAGTCCTATCCTCATTCGGATAGAATGGCATTCCGTCCAATATAAAATATTTACAAAACAATTTTAAAACAAAAAGGAACAAAAACATCCTAAACATGGTAAATGCAACGAATTCGTCACAGGTCACTTGTTCGTTGCCTTTACCATGTTTAGGATGTTTTTGGTTTTTTTTAAGCCAAAGATGTTAATAATTTATCTTGTGGTGTCTTCTTTTTGTTTTAAAATTGTTTTATAAACATTTTATATGAGACGGAATGCCACTCTACCCCAGTGAGGATATCGCTGTGTAATTGACAACTATCACTAATGATGGCGAAAGCCGAAAACGCTCTGCTACAAAATTAATTAAATGAAGCATTTACACGTAATACAAAGTATTTTATTTAAGTTTAAGACTATACACAGAATACGTAAAATCTTATAATTATCTATCTTTAAAAAATAATTAATTAAAACATGCATTCATTAAAATCATTATTGTGTACATATATCCCATTCAATTGTAATGCATGCTATTATGAACTAATTAATATAACAAAGTATTAAGATAATTACAGGTACTTATTTATATTCGGTATTGTATTTTAAATATTATAAAAAATATTTTTCTTCTCTGATACTTTTAGTAATTTAATTTAAAATAATTCAAATTTTTTTTTAAATGTCAACGTTTTGTCTTTAAATAACAAATCAGCAGTTTCAATGCTGAACTAAGCTTACAGGCTTAAATCGGAGCTTATGCCCGGCTGTATAATTACTTTTTAAACTTAGTTTAGTGTTGAACCAAGCTTTAAATTCCTGTTGAGGTTGTACAAATCATTTTTAAGCTTGGTTCAACGCTGAACTAAGTTTAAACTATAATTGTACAAATGCCCGGTTGTACCATTACCGCTTAAGTTTAGTTCATCGTTGAACCAAGGTTTAAATTCCTGTTGAGGTTGTACAACTGATGTTTAAGCTTGGTTAAAGCTGAACTAAGCTTAAGCCATAATTGTACAACCAGATCTTGGTGTGTTATATTAAATACGGTTTCACCAGCAATTTTTTTCCTCCCCTTCATAAGGGCCAAAAAGGTAATTTTTTATTAATCTCCTTATTTTGGGTTGTAACTTTAACTCCCATACCCAATTACAACCCCCTAGAACTTCTTGAAGTGGCAAACCATTTCAAGCATAATATACCTACCAAGTATACTAACGATGGACAGATTCGGATACTTTGTGATCGAGTACTTTTAGGAATCGATTTCTTTATTGAGTACTGAGTACCAAGTATAGCTACATAATTAATAATAAAATGTCATCCAGTGTTATATTGTTGGAAATTATCCGCTCAAAAAAAAAGGTCATCATCTCCCACCAAACGCGTCATCCTCTATTAAAAGTAAGTACTCCCGTTAAATGATTTTAAAAGACGCTTTTGCTACGCGGAGGGAGGGATCTTCCACTGCCTTTTAGTTATTTTATCACAATATTTTACCCGATAAACATCTCCAGTTGCATATTACACTATTATTATAATGTTTATCATCAGTTGAAATATTATGATACAATACATAAAGACAGTGAAAGTCCAAGACACATCTCTCTAGGTTTTAGAGGCTTTACCCCCATTACCTTAACGGTACTAAAGGTTTTGTACCTTTCTAATTATAATTAAGTGATGACATACTGCAGTGCGGTCACAATATAAAAATGTACGTTACATTATGGTTAAATATTAATTTGTGTTAACCTATACCTATACACTTCCCATGATCTTTGCAAGTGCTATGCCCTGCATTTGTTCCGTACCTTCGATCAGGGCCGGCACCGAACTTTTGGCTGCCCCACTTTAATCAATTGAAAATAACACAGAATATCTTCTCTCTCTCAACCATGTTCCGGGCCTTACCCTTTTATGATTCGCCTGAAATTTACTTGCTCATTAAATGCGATGTTTATTTTTTTTTTGTGACATTCTCACTATCGTTGTGGAAACTATATTAACTTATTACGTAATAATCGTGATATTTATATGTAAATTACTCATGATTACGTGAAAATGTACACGTAGTCGCATTAAATTCCCCTTTATCTCCCCACGCAGTAAACTAAATTTAACTAAAACATTTCACGACGCTAATGATGTTCTCAGGAAAGAGATATCGTCGTGTAAGAGACAGATAGTGTCGCGGGTGAGTCGTTAGGGAAATTGAATGTCGCACGCACCGCTTCGAATAATATCGTCTAGGGCTAGGACATGGCAGTCCCAAATTTTACTGGCATGTTACGTTGCCAGATTGTATATTATAGATGAGGCATCAATCTATTCGCAAGAAGCACGGATGGGGCAGGTCAAGAGTGTCATGCCCCCCCCCCCTCCCCGCCCCTCCTACACACAGAGAATCACATCAACTAGAATTAATATAGAAGTCAATCCAAGGAGCTGTATATTACACCTAGTGTTTACTTCAGAACATAGGTAAGTTATTTGGGTCAATCATAACTTGAGACATTGCCAAATTATCATAATATTCCTTAAATAATTTTTCTGTAAAGGCCTATTAAATTAGTAATAAAATTGACACAAAAGTCAATTCTACTTTATGAATAGTAGATTAGAAATTAGTGTGCTATATTTATAGAGCGTAAAGTACATAGAAAAATATGACAAAAATGTCCTATAAATATACATACCCAGAAATGCTTCTTAAGGGGGCTAGAGCCCCTCAAAAAGGGTCTGATGAAAAGTTCGTTTTTGTAATAGCATGAAAACCGTTAAAGATAATGGCGTGAAAATTGGTACATGCCCTACACCCAAACAGTTAGAAATTACAGTAAATTTTATTATTCATCCAGTGGCGTCGCACGAAATGGGGCTTAAGGTAAAAATATAATCCTATATTTTTTATTTCTAAGATTTTTTATTTTTAAATGTAATGTTTTGAAAATCTAGAGTTTGTTTTTAAAAACAGATACTCTTGTTTTATGTCGATAGAATGCACAGTTTTCGAGTAAAATTAATTTAAAATATAACATATTTTTCAAAAGGAAATGTTCATCCATAATGGATAAGTTCAGATAATTCCAAAAATTACTCTTAATAAGGTAGCAAAATAATAAAAAAAAAGTTCCTATAAACAATGTTTCGAGTATCATAAGTTTCAAAATAAAATTTTTTTTTTTGTAACAGAACTTTTGGAATTATCTGAACTCATATCCTTGTTTTTGAAAAGTACCTTATTTTTAAGATAAATTTTACTGTATTACAATCAGTGCTGGCCACGAGTAAAAAAAAATATATTCGTACGACCTACGAGTACGAGTACTTAAAAATTTTACTTGTAAGTATTTTACTCGTAAGTAATTTTATAGATTCAGTTTACGGTTACGAGTAGTAATCGTAAAAGTACGAGTAAAGAGTACGAGTAATTTTAAAAAATTAATCTAAAACCCAGTGGCGTAGCCAGAAAACATGCTCGGAGGGGGGGGGGGCTCCGTGGGCTTAAGAAGGACTTTTTTCTGGAGAGAGGAACAGTCGGGATTAAATGTATTTCACAACATTGTATCTAGAAGGCGAAAAATTTTCGAGGCCACGCCCAAAGTTCGTTAAAAATTCACCTAACTACTATCAAATTTCGAAAATTAAATGATTACCTCTCCCTCTCTGCATGGTTGGATTAAATTTGTTATTGTAATTTTTTTTTTTTTACTTTTTTATTTTAATATTCCTAACCCCCCATCCCTCTTTATAAAAAATTTTATATTTGTGAAAATATGAATTTTGGTGTCAATCCAAATTTTTAACATAAGACGTAAGTATGTATAACTCTAACCAGTGTTTTTCAGGCTCGGTTTTTTTTTTTGATTAAAAATAAAGTAAATATCGCTCATCACGCCAAAATTGATGATTTTTTCAGAAATCATGTATTTTAGGATCGTAGATGTAAGAGGGGTTTTTGATAAAAATGCTTAGGTTTTGAAATATGTACTCCTTCTTAAGTGCCGTTTTGTATATATATATTTTAAAAATAAATACCTGATTGTTTTTTGGTTTGTTGTAAAAATATTTTATTGCATTGGGTTATATTTTTGTTGATTTAAAATAGCTCTAAATAAGGGAAAACGGAACAGACAAGTATATAATAGAAAAATACTAATGAAATATTATTCTTTTTACGACGATATGCGTCTGAAACCTTAATCTCTATATAAAACAGGACTTTTAGAAGGAAAAGTTTAAAAACTAAACGTTTCCTATAAGACCTTTGTAATCTTAGCCAAGAATACAGTATTTAAATTAAGTATTCAAGCGTGAGACGAAAAATTAGGTTTAGACTTTTAGACCCTCGCTCCTAGGCTCAGGGGGGGGGGGGGCTGCAGAAAATGCGACTACTCGTAAAATATACTCGTATTCTACGAGTAGAATTTTACGAATACATTTAATTTCACTCGTAAGTACGAGTAATAAGTATTTCAAATTAAAAATACTTATGAGTAAAAGTCATGAGTAGTTTTTTATCCGTAACCAAAATACGAGTTAAAGTATTCGAGTACTTGGGCAGCTCTGATTACAATCTACTTTGATAAAATAATAAATTTATTTTCATTACCTACAGAAATCAATTCTATTTGTTAATTGATGCTGTGGAAGCCATAAGTTTTTTCTTTAATCAGTATTTTATTATATTTTGGTCTTTTCCATAGAGCCGCCAAATAGGGTGGCTCCAAAATTTACAAATAAAAAATACTGTTTATAAATTTAGCAAAAAACGAAATAATCAAAATTAACAAAATTTCATTTTCGTTTTTACTAATTTATTAATAATATTGATAAATAAAATTTTTGAAACTTGTAACTGTATAGATTATAGAAAATTGGTTTAAAGAGACCGTTCTTGAATAAAATGAAAAAATTATAAAATATTGATAAAAAAAAAAGAAATGAGAAATGAAAACGTATTATAAAATAAAGAACTCTTAAAAACTGCCACTTGTACTTGATTTTATTACACAACAAGTAAAAATTAAGAAAAATTAATAATCCATATTTAACAAATTTTAGAGCTTTTCCCATTATAAAACTCGCTGCAAGCGACTCATTTTCTAACATGGACGCGTACTATAAAATGATGCTTTATAAAACGTATACTTTAATATACTATTTTGTACACTTATTGTACCATTGTTAAATACGGTATTTTTTCCGTAATGTGGCAACATGTATAATTGTGACTGTTACGACACAGACGTCAGTGATCCGAAGGGGGCCTAATTTTCGAGTCAATTTTCTCATTCGCAATTTGTTTTCCTCGTGAACGGTCCTTGATTCGCACTTAAAGCTCTTTGAGGAAATCAGACACAGGTATCGCGAAATGTTCTTGGAGCTATCGAGATTTGGAGGAAGAGGTTGAAAAATAAACGAGACATTAAACATTTTTTCTACGACCATACAGAAAAGAGATATTATTATGGTGTTTGAATTGAGGCAAAATTACATATTTTGGTACTTATTCTAGTGGTTAAAAATATTGTAGATTTTATTTATTTATATCTATCTAGTTTTATTACAACCTAAAATTTTAATACTATTTTAAGTTTTTTATTTACTTTTATATTAAAAATCCTATATGATGGGCTTTTTCACTAATTTTTGATTTTAGTTGTAGTGAATCACTGAGAAAATAAGAAATACAAAAGGGGATTAGTTTAGAGAAGATTTTTGGACTTGCATTGTCTTTATTTGTTTTACATCACAACGTTTCAACTGGTAAGTATCTCCAGTCTTCTTCAGGTGAATACTAAATAAGAAAAGTAACTACTGCTCTATTTATACTGGCTATATGCACTGGAGCATAACTGAGATGGGTGCAGTCATACGTTTAGTACATGTGCGTATCGTATCGTATTGTATCGTATCGTATCGTATCGTATCGTATCGTATCGTATCGTATTGTATTGTATCTTATCGTATCGTATCGTATTGTATCGTATCGTATCGTATCGTATCGTATCGTATTGTATTGTATCTTATCGTATCGTATCGTATTGTATCGTATTGTATCGTATCGTATCGTATCGTATTGTATTGTATCTTATCGTATCGTATCGTATTGTATCGTATCGTATCGTATTGTATCGTATCGTATCGTATCGTATCGTATCGTATCGTATCGTATTGTATTGTATCTTATCGTATCGTATCGTATTGTATCGTATCGTATCGTATCGTATCGTATTGTATTGTATCTTATCGTATCGTATCGTATCGTATTGTATCGTATCGTATCGTATCGTATTGTATCGTATCGTATCGTATCGTATTGTATTGTATTTTATCGTATCGTATCGTATTGTATCGTATCGTATCGTATTGCTTAGTTTATATCATATTCTTTTAAGCCTAATTATTTAATGAAATCTACTTTGGCTTAGGGTATAATTTAAAACGTATTAAATATTTCATTTTAAATGGTAAAATCAACTAATGACATTAGTAAAAAACAAAAATTATGATTGGCGTTCCACAAGGGTCAACTTTTATTTATTATTTACATAAATTCTTTATTGAAACTGAATATAGATTGTTTGACGATCTCATATTTATTTATTCTTCAAAATTTTAAACATTTTGAAGGTTTATTTTGATTATTGATTATTTTATTTTCTATTTTTTATGGTACTCAGAGCTGTGAACGTTACTTCAGAAAAGTAACTAGTTACTTTTTCGATACTTTTGCACAAATGTATCTAGATACTTATAAGGAATAGTTACTTTTACCTAAAAGTAACTAGTTACATTGATTGTAACTACGATAATTTAAAAGTAACCAAGATACTTTTAAAGTAACTAGTTACATTGATTGTAACTACGATACTCTAAAAGTAACTAAGATGCTTTTGAACTAGATACCATAACTTTGCCAGGTAGTGATAACATGTAAATGAAAAGTGTATAACAAATACGAATTTATTATACTTACAAACTTAATACATTTCTAATAAAAGTAGAAAGAAAAGATAAGTAACAAAAAACCTATTAAATAAATATAAGTAACAAAGCTAAATAAATATAAATGAAGTAACAAATCCAAATATACTAGGAACTTTTTAAGGAACCAAAAAAATTCAGAACGTTTTTAAAATGCCCAGTTGGCTTTTAAAAGTACCAACCTTTCAAAATTCTCATCTAAGAGGACATGTCTGCGAGGAGCATTAATGAAAGTAGCATATGAAAACAAACGCTCCACGGGAGCTAAAGAAGGCAACGGGTTTTTATATTTGAGAAAAACCTTGTTGATGTCAGGATATTTTTGTCGCGACTTGCCGCTCGTCCCTTCGTGAAAATCTGATTAACGGCCGCCGATCGTCCCTTGGTCATCATCTGATGGACGGCACGTGTGCATTATTGGTATCCTAGAGGAACTTTAAAAGTACCTAACTTCATCATCATCATCATCATCAACCAGCCATCTGCGTCCACTGCTGGACATAGGCCTCCCGTAATTGATTCCATGTATTGGGGTTGTAAGGGGTGGAAGCAAAATAGAGACAAAATTGCTAACCCAAATGTCAACCTCACCTGCACGCGGTACACCCTGCTAGACAACCAACGAGGCTCTGGCGACCGAGTAACAGCGGTATAATTGTCCAAACTGAAACTGAGGAAATGCATTTTCAACAAATGTCTCCCCTACCAACCCGCGCTGGCCTGCGTGGTGGGAGTATTCGGCTAATTTTTTCCCCGTAAATATGACCTAACTTAGTTACTTTATAAGGAACTTAGTTACTTTAAAAGCATCTAAGTTATTTTAAAAGTATCTAGTTACTTTTTAAGTGTATAGTTACTCCTAAAAAGTAACTAGATACAAATTACTTTTCAAAAGTAACGAAGTTATAGTTCCTTTTGGCATGATTCAAAAAAGAACTAAGTTACTAAGTATCTAGTTACTTTAAGTAACTAGATACTAAAAAGTATCTAGTTACTTAAGTTACTCACAGCTCTGATGGTACTTATACATTTTACTGTTTGTAAATTGCTAATAACTGAAATTTGTTGATAATATGAATATAATTGTTTTAAAGCTACATTATGTAAAAATACTATGACGCAGACAGCTATTTAATTAGCTAGGCGTCGTCTATTTGGTCTAGTTTGAATATATAATTAAAAACATATAATAAAATCTTTAATAAAAATTATTGTAAATATATAAATATATCTTAAGATGGAAAGTTCTTGTGTATGAACACAATATGAACTTCTTACGAAAAGAACCGATAGGTATTAATCAGCCGCCTGACAAGCATGCATCTAGTTGCCGAAACGGTAATGTTGCTGTTTAGAAGGGTAAAAATGATTTAAAATATCTATCACTCTGCGTATATAATAGTATATTAAAACATAAGTTTTATAAGACAAATTTTAGAGCACGCGTTGGTTTAGGACACGAGCCGCATAGCGGGGAGTATCCTAATTAGACGAGTGCTCTAAAATTTGTCTAATGAAACGAATATTTTATAATACTTTTTCTATTTGGGTCATTTTTAGGGAAATTCAAATAAAAATGTAGTTAATAGTTTCCAGTCAAATTTTTATTTTTTTTTTTTGAGGTTGGCAACACTAACAGAAACAGAAAGTTGGTGTGGTCACAGAAGAGAAAAGGGATTAATATGGTGCACAAAACACGGACTTTTAGTATGATTTGCCATGAATTTCAAAACGGTATTGTGTTGTTACCAACAGGAAGAAAATAAAAAATGCGTGTTTAAAAGGAAAAAAATAATTGCTTATGCAACCCAATGGAAACCCATAATGAAGACTTTATGGTTCCCAAATAGAAAAATAAATTTGTTCTTTGGTTAGAAAATGATAACGTTTTACAGTTGACATATGACGTATGACATATGACAGATAATGTATGACAGAGGCCCGCGCACTGCCGGCGAATTCGCAGAAGCTAATGAGGAAATTGAATGTGAACATACCATCTATTAAAATTAAATTAAATTTTTCATATTTTACAAAAAAAAACTTTTATAATAAATGAGATATTTTCGTGTCTTTCCCTTTTTGATCTTACGCATGTTCAAATGTCTACAAGATTTTCTTATTAAGCCTATCCGCGGACATACTGTATAGACAATATAACAATATCTTATAAACCATCAAATCGGCTGTCAAATTTGATATTTAAAGTTAAATATAAATGTATTAAATAAGAAAAATCAGGATCATCAGCTTATAAATGCTTAATTGTAATGAATGCAACGGATCTGGGTAATAATCATTACAACACGTATGCATCACTAAATGAATATTTTTTTTAAAAAGGGGAAAAAATATATACACAGGGTAGTCCACACAAAACGCAAAATTTCATAGCTTCTAAAATATGGAACTTTTTTATATTTTTCGTAAACAGAGATATAGGGAGGCATTAGTAGTTCTACAATCTAAAATTATTTTAAATTATACTGAGTATCCTAAATAACCTAATAGGCATATCAAACATGCTTTATTTTTAATGGAACATATATATTATTTTATTTTTGAATTCCTTACAGAAGTTTAACCTTATTCAGATTTTGAGTGGAACGGTTCATCGTAGAGAAAAATGGTTTTCACCTCCCTATCTTAGTTTTGTATTCACTATCTAAAAGTTTTAACGTCTAGTTTAATATGTTAAATCCCTTACAATTGTGTAATTTTTTAATATGGTTAATACATTTTGTCCAATCATTAACTACGAAATATTAAAATAAATTTAATTTCTTTTATTTTATTGGTACCTACTTATGTTTTTCAATTATAGAAAAGGTTAATATAATATATTTTTACTAACTTGCTAAATTACAAAATTTGATTTAAAAAGGTATCGGAAGTTTTTTTACTGAAAGTTAAGTAGTTACCAATTGTGCTAATTTACCCCCCCCCCCCCCCCTCCTTACCGTAAATGCCACTTAACAACGTATTTTACAAAAAAAAAATTTACTGTAAAATTACATTACTCATGAAAAATTGGAGATAAAGACCGCACGAAACTCTGTGTCATCAAATATTTATTTTTAACTTATTGTTAGATAGTAATAACTATATTTTAAGGATATATCTTGGTCCTCTGACTGTGCCCTGGCTAAAGCGCTTGGCATACCACCCTATAGTGGTGCGTTTTTACATCATTTTTATATCTCCGATAATGATAAAAAAAATTATGCCAAACTTTTAAAAACATAACTTTTTATTAAAAATTGACAATTAATTTGTTATTCTGTAAGCAAATTTACTCAAAATAAAGAATATCTACTAATCATGATTTTTTGAAATAAGATATAGAAACATTTATACGTTTGCAAAAAGAGATAAACGAAGATTAGGTAGCAACAATTTTTTTATAAATTTTATAGCGCGGTTAAAACTATTTAAAAGATAAAATTTCATCTACAATTATCTCCTATTGTAAAATAAAATATCTACTATTAAAATATGTTGTAATTTTTGAATAAATTTGACTTTTTTGAAATAACTAACTGGTATTTACACTTCAGACAATGTGTCAATACAAATTTTAGATCTAAGATTTACTTAAATTATAAGAAGAAAGATTACCGAAGTTTATTTATTTTTGTCAAGTTATAAATAATAGTATCACGAAGAGATCAGATGAACGGCTCAGCCAAGATATTTTCGTCACAACATCGACGACACTACTTATAATTTGCTTATCATTCCCACCTTCAGTATATTCATTTGCTTAAAACAATATGTAATTTAATTAAATTACAGTAATTACTATTATATAAATTAGTTATGGTTTTGATAGAATTGTTTTTTGGTTTTACAGGCAATCTTAAAGTTTTTCGGTTTTTAATACTTACTTACTTACTTAATGTTCTTTATTAAACTGTACTTCATTACAAAAATACAATTTAAATGGACATCTACCGAGGTCCTTCAGCCTTTTTTTTTATATACCTAAATTTTTTTATATACAGGGTGTCCGGTAACTTATGGGCCGTAGAGTAACTGGAGATACTAGACATCAAACTAAGCCGATTATGTCATATAAGTTTTTTTGGATTGTTACTCGTTCTAGAGATACAGGGTGTTGAAAGTAAAAGTTTATTTTCGAAAATAAGCCATAATTTTAAAACGGTTTAATGAATCGAATTGAAAGTTGACAATATTATGTTTTTATGAGCAAGAAATAAGAATTTGTAGAAATTTCTAAGTTTCAAACTACAGGGCGCTAGTTGGGCTTCATAAATCTATGATTTTTTTTTCTTACCTGTGATATCAGGTGTTTTTCAATTATAGTTTCTTAAAAAGGGCATTTTTTGAGTCAAAAATGTCTACTTTATTGATCTTAATATCTTTAACGGTTTTCGAGATATTTCCCTTTAAACATCCCAAAGCATAAAAAAACATAGTAAATAATTAAATTAACAAAAAAAACAAAAGTGACAATCCGAAAAAACTTATATGACTTAATCGGCTTAGTTTGATGTCTAGTATCTCCAGTTGCTCTACGGCCCATAAGTTACCGGACACCCCGTATACCTTAATTGGAAAAAAACTTAATTGATTAAAATATTTTAATTTTATTGATTTAAATGTAATTTATCGTTTTAAGCTTATACTTTATTTAAACAATTTAAAGGTTGTCAATAAAAACTTTATCATTAGTATTAACATAATACTTTTTCTGTGTACATTAAAGATTTAATTAGTTGATTTTTATTCATAAAATTATATAAAAAAGGGAATAATTAAATTAGTAATAGGTATGATGTACAATAGTAGTTTGTACAACAAGAGTGGATATGATGTCCATATCGCACGAGGAAGTAAATTGAGCACGAAGCCGTAGGCGGAGTGCTCAAACTTCCGAGCTCAATATGGACAATCCACTCGAGTTGTACAGTATATTTTTTCTACGACTTAACTTCCGAACTTCATGCTAAGAATTAAAAAAAAATTATTTAAATTAGGCATCATAACTTGTCTTTTAAGTTGGCCATGAACTTGTGAGAACGATAATAAGAAACAATTAAACAAAAATTCATTTTGATGGCAAACCCATGGACCAAATTACACTGTAACATATTTATCGATTTGGGTAAGTTCTTATATTTATACAAACTCACTTTTGAATATATCTATCTTTCTTACATTCAACTTTTTGCAAAATAACAGACAAAAAGCGATATATGTATTAATAAAAACGAACAATTTATTTTCTCAACCAGGTAATTTGATCAATATTGTTTTACTGAAATGCACAGAAAAAGAATAGGTTTTTCGGGTTTATTTCTACTTGCGTATAGAATTATAACTCCGAAAGTACAACAAAATAGCTGTAGAATTCGTTTCAAACAGTTAAAGATGGATTTTGTGCATTAATATGAATTTTTAACGTTCGCTATGGTCAAATTTTTCAAAATAAACGCCAATTTACAAACTAGCAACACTGCTCACGTGGAAAGAAAAGACGTGAAGTGGCAATAGTGTAAGTAAAAATAACATAACCCTAAAAATGTTAGTAAAAAATGTTTTTTTTTCTAGAAATATCGGGTTATCTTTATGTTCCACCATTTAAGGAAGAATTACCAGTTAATTTTCTATGTTTGTTGCATATAATAAAAGTTTTAAGATAAATTAGGGTTCGATCCCTGTTCAAAATATATCGAAAAATATCCCCGTTTATTTATATGGAAAAAAATTACCAAGGTTAGTAAGAAAACGTTCATTATTTGGTAGGTATATAGTACATTTTATATAAAGCTTGTAGTAATTGTCTAGAAATGAGTGGAAATAAAGATATTTTTGAAATAAGAGAGCGTCTGTGTAAAAATCTTTAGTTCGGCAGAAAATAACAATAATTTGGTAGAAATATATTTTGGTATTAATTTAAGGTATACTAACCTTCAATTTTTGCACCATTTCGTGTACTCTTTAGGAAAATATTGTGTATACACATAGACTGAGGTAAATGTTTTGATTTAAATTTAAAAAGAACAAATTTCATCTGACACATTTGCATATTTTTGAAGCATATTGGTAATCTAACTTCTCTCAACTGTCAGAAAACGAATTTACAACATGTAAATTTGGCTTCTAGGATGGATATAAAATTTTGCCGCACAGTTAATTGGAATAGCCTACTTTACTCGCCACTTAAGTTTAAAGGAAACAGCAAATTTCCATGTGGGAGTAGAAAAAATAGTTTGCACCCTAATCTGCCAAATATTTTGCTCACAGGGTCATGGTTTCGTAAAAAAAATAATAACAATGAAAAAAATTTTTATTTTAGAAAGTGGCGTTAATGTTCCAATATAATAATTTTTTGACGGTTGTAAAAAAAGTTATTTACAGCCGTTTCACTAAATGGTTCGAAATTTATAACCATCCTAAACTGACAGTTTTGGGTATAAAATGACAACTGTCCGAATAAGTCAACTAAGTTTTGAATTGTAAATATGTTTTTGGATTTTCTTCAAATTTATAAATAAAAACATATTTTAGTACGTACTGTGTTCTTTAATAGAACTAAAACTGTATTTGCAACAATATCCCGGTAAAATTATTTATCGATAAGATAATTCAATTATAAAAATAATCAAATTAACACAAAGGCGTTATATGGTATATAAAATCACAATGAAAACACAACTGTGAGACTATATAGATCTAAACATTTCGATGGTCGAAATTTTAAACTTCTTTAATAAATAAGGATGTTAAAGTTTTTAATGTGACGTACCCTTGAATTGATCGCATTTCTAAAAATTGAATTAATATTTATAAATTATAGAAAACCAAATAATTGGGTCTTAGCAAGTGTCAGTCACACGGTGAAAAAAATAATACGAAAAAAGGTCGCACGCTACTGAAAACTACTTGTACGAAAACAAAGTGTATATAATTGAGGTATGTTTAATTTATTTTATGTTGTGTCATATCTAACTAATTTATGAAACTTAAAATGTTACATGTTCGAACTTACAAAAAGATAAAGATTACCATTAAAAATAGCAATTTGAAGTGATTACAATTAAGTTCAGTGTTACGTAAATTGTAGACCGAGGCAAAATAACTACTTCAAAGGTATCGTACAACCAGTGACGTCGTGGGCAGGGCCGATCCTAGCAGGTGTGCAGTGCGTGCACCACGCGCGGGCGGCCAAAATAAGGGGCAGATAGTTCTATCAATCAAGCAAAACTTTTTACGAATTTCTCAAAATAAAAATAAAGTGACATTTATTAAACTATGAAAAATAACTTTAAATTAACGTAGAAGAAGAAAACAATATTTTTGTGAATTATGTTAGCGATCTCCTTTGTAGATTAGAACTGAATCATTTCGGCAAAGTTAAAGGGGTGCGGCATCAGCATTTTTTCCGCGACTTTACCAGTATATAAAGGAAAAATGAGAAACCCATTCGCATTACAAATTACAATGGGTTCATTCAATTTTGTGTTCATGCAAAATGTTTCAAAATCTTAAATTAAATATCGCGGAATGCATTGAAGGCTTAGATAACCTTAAAAAATATTTAGTTTCCCAAAGATCTGACGATAATTTTAAAATATTTTTCGATTCAGCAACAACACTTGCTAGAGATTTAGGTATTGATCCTGAACTTCCCATCTCGAAGCTCGAAAAAAGGTTCGGTTATTTGTTTATGAGGGCAGTGATGAACCAGTGTCAAATCCCTTCCTTCTATTCAAGATTGCTTTCTATTTTGCAGTTCTTGATTACGCGATCTCTTTGGTAAATGAAAAATGTACCTTATTATCTGAGTGTCATTCAATATTCTGCTTTCTGTATGAGTTTTATACCATTTTTACTGATGACCTCATGACAGCCTGCATGGACAGGTAGGAGGAAGGAACTATTGCGAAAGATATAGACGGTATACAACTATTTAATGAAACAATTTCATTCAAATATATTTTTCCAGCTAAAAAACAGCCAATTAAGATATAAATTTTAGTCAAAAATGATCTCATTCCCTATTTTCCAAAATTTACTCTACCAATAAGGATTTTTTTAACCTTACCTGTTTCTGAAGCTTCAGGTGAAAGCAGTTTCAGAAAATTAAAAATTACTTGCGAAATAATATGACACAAGAAAGACGTTCAGATTTGGCCATCTCTATTGAATCCAAAATCTCTGAAAAAATTGATCTCACCGAAAATTATTGACAAATCTGCTTCTCAGAAAGCCAGAAAAATTATTTTATAGTTAATTATTAGGTACCGTAGTTCCGTCTTACTTTGCCCATTTTTTTTAGGTTTTTTAAAAATATCTTTTTACCTGGATGTTCTTTAACAGACAAAAAATAGCAACTGAACATAATACCTTTTCAATTCATGTCTTTTAAGGGTAAGGCAATGAGATCAGAACTTCATTAAAAAAAAATAAAAAAGTTGGTGGGCAAAGTTACCCTGAATTTTTGGTAACATTGCCCACGCCTGAAAAATACCTTTAAAAGCAAAGTTTGGAGATTACATGTCGTTCCTCTACTTCGCTAAGGGCAGTTGGATGTCCTACTGGGTTTGTGTGTTTTTTATTAATTTTACACAACAAAGTTTTTCTAGGGATCTTAAATTGTTTTTCTGCCTTTCTACTACTAAGCCCCTTTTTCATGGCAGCAACCGCTTGATTTAACGTTTCCTCTGTATAGTTTTTATAGTGCCTAGCACCCAACTTTCTTTTGTACTTAACCATTACTTAACCAACAACAGATTAAAAACAATCAATAAATGTTTTCTTTACCAAAACTTAAAAAATAATTTGATAAAATTTTAGAAGGTAACTTTGCCCACTTATTGTGCCTCTTTTAAAAAATACTGAGGTGTAGAATTTTACTTAACCAATAATATCAGTATTTTCCCAAGATTCCAAAGTATACACAA
This sequence comes from Polydrusus cervinus, assembly GCA_935413205.1. NCBI lineage: Eukaryota > Metazoa > Arthropoda > Insecta > Coleoptera > Curculionidae > Polydrusus > Polydrusus cervinus. The sequence goes on from OW284514.1 coordinate 56,479,369, forward strand.
ATAATTTTCCAAAATATATCCTTTAGTAACAACATGTGGACAGACCTTACTCTAAAAGGTAAAAAAACCGATCAAAAATGCACAAAAGTACTTACCTTCATAAAACACTTTTCATGCCGGTTAGAGCTTGCAAACAAGAATAAACGATGGCCGACTAATGTTAACCGTCAGTTTTGAATGTTGCCACACTTTCCACTGTTGCCAGTTTTACCTTAACAAATAATTACTTATGACATGTCGCTGGGCAAAGTTACCCTGCGGTGGGCAAAGTAAGACGGAACTACGGTAGTCTTTTATAACATATTAGCTGGCCCAAAAATAAAGTTTTTCCCGTAATATTTTATTTGTATTTTGCATTTTTATTAATGTTTAACGTTTTACTCTTATGTACATGTAGATGAGTTTATAACGTCAACGTTAAGTATTACTCAAAATAGGAAAATTTTTTTAGAGGGGCAGCATAATAGGTCTTTGCACGCGGGCGGCCGATACCCTAGGATCGGCCCTGGTCGTGGGGCAGTTTAAGGAGCACAAAATACAAATAGAATGATTTACCGTTACGAAACCTTCTAGTACCGTCTCTAGGGTAGATGGTGCCCTTGGGCAGTCTTTTATTGTTTATTACAGAAGAAAGCATATTTTGGTGTTTTTTTTTCAGATCTTACTTTATACTGCCGATAAAAAACATTTCAAGGTATCTTTAAGTCAAAAATTTATAATTTTTTTAAATAAATTGTGCCATCGTTTTGCTGATGCTGCAAAAACATTTCACAATAATTTTTAGTTTTGCAGGAGAAATATTCTGCTAACCTCTTTTGTTAAAACCCACTTGGCCAAAGGTTTCCATTTTTTATAAGCTACCGATTTTTTCCGATTAAACCTACTTAGTTTTTTAAGCTACTCTCGCCCTTAAATGACTAGGATTAATTAATAAATAACGACCTTTTTTACCAAAACAAGAAAATAATTTGCGAGTTAACAATATCAGGATTGAACATATTTTAAATTTAAAAAAAAACATTTTAAACTCATCCTATCTATAGAGTAGAGGCGAGGTCTAGCACTCAACCTCTAAGCAATGGAAGGACAAGAAAGAACAAACGAAAAACTAAATGACATATGCTTAGAATAAAATAATAAGAAAACAAAATTAACCCACTAAGACTAAGATCACTAACAAGGCAGCTGTAAGTAATTGTAAAAAGTTAAATTTACAATATGATAACTTTGCCCTGTCACTGATCTCAGCACAGCCAGAGCAATTAAGCAAAGTACCAAAAGTACCAGAGCCACCTCCAAAAGCACGCGAGGCAAACAATACTAATGTTACTGCTTGCTAAGTAAAAAATATTTTTATTTATGCTTTAATTTACCTGAAGGAGGCCTCGTCGGTACTGACTGTATTATGATAAATTATTTTGACGAGGCTCCTTACGCCATCTATGAATTTAACTTAGCAGATTGAGTCGAACTGCTTATATGACATTCTTTATTATGTTGATATTCAAAGATATAGATATTGTTACAAAAAGAGTTTTTTTTGTGATTTCCTTTAACTTTTAACAGGAAACTTTTTAAAAACATAGCAGTTTGTTCGTTGTTGAGGTAGAACAAAATTATCATTTTATTTTCTATTAATAAACATTTATCTTTTTTGATATTATAAGAAGTAATCGGTTGAAATTGTCTAATTTACTACTACATATTAGCCGAATACAATATTTTTGAATTTTTTGTATTCTGGGTTTATCAACCTGATTAAGTCTTAAATTGGAATATGACTTTTTAAATAATAATTCAAGGTGCATTAAACCGCATGTCTGAATCTAAAATTATAATTAAATTTTTCGCATTATCTGTAAATACTAACCGGGAATTATTGTTCTGTTTGTTATCAAAACACATGATTTTTCAGAATTTATATTATGCTGGGAAGACAATTCCGCAATCGTATTGAGATCATTATTTACAATAACACATGATGCTTCATACAACAAAAATGATTTTAATTGTGAATCATCTATGTATGTTTGAATTTTATAAAAATTGAAGGAAGCTAATATTTCGGATGTGTAAATAATGAAAAATAAAGGCCCCAGAATGGAGCCTTGAGGTATCCCAGAATAAAATTTCATTACTGGAAGAGAGTTTGTTCTGATCTGAAATTTGTTGGCTACGATCATTTAGGTAGGACTTTATTAAGAGTAAGTTAATTATAACATAAGCAATATTATACACTATGGAACAAGCTTCTGGTCTCGCAACCACTTTATTTAGGAAGTAACCGGACCGTCATTTTGGTGTCCGCCTCTGAGGGGCATCGCTTCTGTTGTTCACTCCTACATAAAAGCCTTAAAAAAAAAGAAATCGGTTATGTTGTTGCTCAGAGGAAAAAGTAGAGGCAATTGCGAAAGGACACTGCTAAATCAATATTTTTTTAATATTGCAACAATGAGCTATTATTCATTTATAGTTCAAATTTTCACCATTTGCTTATTAATTTTAAATTGAAATTACTGTAAATATACAAAATAGGAAAATGTAATACCGCCCGCTGCAAATAATCAATCAAAATTCTAAGAATTTCTATTTGAATATTGGAGAAAATAATTTTTCTTAATTGATAGTTGAGACTTGCATTGTCTTTATTTGTTTTTAAATCACTATGTTTCAACTGGTAACCACGCTTATCTTTAGGTAAATACTAAATAAATACAGTGACTACTCAATTTATACTAGCTAGGTGCGCTGAATCATACCTGAGATATGTGTAGTCATGCGTTTAGTTAGTTGGTATTATTCTAAGGAACATCTACTTAACAAAAGTTTCCAGATATTTTTTATATCCAATAATGAGGCGATTACTAAAACAACCTGGGTTCTGGTATAGGAGGAAGTTCAAAGAATCTACCATAGACCAGAATCCATGTTGTTTTAGTAAGCCATATTTGGACATAATAAATATCTGGAAACCATTGTTAAGTAGATGTAATCTTAGAATAATACCGTGTTCGAACTAAAAGCATTACACCCTTCTGAATTATGCTTCAGTGCGCCTACTTATATAGTGTATTTCACGTAAGCTTCTATAGGCCGTCGATGACATACGTTATTTCCAGTAACATTTATTTAATACAACTTAAGTTTTGGTGTTCCTGAAATAATTAATTATCAAATAAACAATATATATATATATATATATATACTTGCTTTTCCATAAAAAAAAAAACAGTTCACAGATACAGACAACCCAGCAGTTTATAACCAGAAGGTCTACGCGCAAAATCATAGAAATATGATATCTAAAAATACCAAATACAACAACAATATTGCAATTATTATTTAACACATGAACGAATGAATGCCGGCTCTGTGATATTGAAAGAATGCAGAGAAGACACACATATTGATGAAGTACGGAAAGAGATCTGCAATACCCCTCGGTGGCGGACAGCAAAATGACGGTCTGGTTACTTCTTACATAAATTGGTTGCGAGACCAGAAGCTTGTTCCATAGTCTATAATATTGCTTATGTTATAATTAACTTACTCTTAATAAAGTCCTACCTAAATGATCGTAGCCAACAAATTTCAGATCAGAACAAACTTTCTTCCAGTAATGAAATTTTATTCTGGGGTACCTCAAGGCTCCATTCTGGGGCCTTTATTTTTCATTATTTACACATCCGAAATATTAGCTTCCTTAAATTTTTATAAAATCAAACACAGATGATACATAGATGATACACAATTAAAATCATTTTTCTTGTATGAAGCATCATGTGGTATTGTAAATAATGATCTCAATACGATTGCGGAATTGTCTTCCCAGCATAATTTAAATTCTGAAAAATCATGTGTTTTGATAACAAACAGAACAATAATTTCCGGTTAGTATTGACAGATAATGCGAAAAATTTAATTATAATTTTATATTCAGACATGCGGTGTAATGCACGTTGAATTATTATTTAAAAAGTCATATTCCAATTTAAGACTTAATCAGGTTGATAAACCCAGAATACAAAAAATTCAAAAATATTGTGTTCGGCTAATATGTAGTAGTATATTAGACAATTTCAACCGATTACTTATAATATCAAAAAAGATAAATGTTTATTAATAGAAAATAAAATGATAATTTTGTTCTACCTCAACAACGAACAAACTGCTATGTTTTTAAAAAATTTTATCTTTCCTGTTAAAAGTTAAAGGAAACAGCCTAAGAAAGAGATACACATACTACCAGTATCGATGTCAGGTTCTGTAAAAATCTCTTGACGAGTTTTAGCCGATTGAGGGGCAACAGATTGGAGTGTTCAATGTAAATACATAGTTAATTCTATATCTATCATGAATCCAGCCAATGTTCGTGAAAAACCATACTTGGAATTAAGAAATTTTTAAATCACATGTTGGCCAACGCACTTGACAAGAGACACGTCAGAGCATTAAAATCGTACATGAAATTTGCAATACCCTAAGTCGAGAATTGCTGTCAGTGACTCATCGCCTTCATACATAGGACAGCGGGCTGTACGAAGTTAGAGTACAAAATTTTAGTGTATTTTTGAAATTGTAATAGAACACTGTTTGTTTTCAGGGATTTTTTTTCCTGTTCAACCCGCTGTTCTCTACACGAAAGCGGCGAGTCACTGAAAGCAATTTTGGACCCGGAGTATACCTAGTATAAATTGAGTTGTAGTTATTGTAGGGGAACCGGGGCAAGTTGTGTCACGGGGTAAATTGAAACAGCGCTTATAGGAACAAAACAAAGTGCTTGGCGGAGCTCTCCTTAAATGTATAAACAGATTTCCGAGCATTTCAGTTGACCATCAATTACGAAGCAGATCGTATAATTATCATATTTTCGTGAAATAGTTTAGTATTCGACGACCAATAAATTTTAAAGATATGGAATATTTCTGATTAATTTTTATGTTTAGCAACAATATTTAAATTAATATGTGGATTTTGTTTTATATGGTTTAGAATACCATTATCCTAGTTTATATTTTTATTTTGCTTACTTGTTTTCTGACAAATATAAAATTAATTTATGATTGTTTGTTGGGGTACGTTGTAACATTCTATATGGGGTATGTTGTAACATGTTACAACTTGCCACCACTGTGATTCTGATGGCGATGACTAATTTTATCAATTTTTGTATTAGTGAAGACAAAAAAACAATATCTATTTTACCCAATGTATTTCTTTAATTTTGATAAGAGTTGTAAATTGTTTTGTTTTTTCTAAGATTCAAGTTTATTTTAATTTTTATCATTTATTATTTATTTTATCTTATTATGAAATTATCCATTTTCGTGAAGTATATTTCATTAAAGTGGCTTTATAAAATCAATATACAGTGAGGACTTAAAGTCTGGAGAAGTACCTTTTTAAGGTAAACGAAGCACCGGAATAATAATTTCTGAAAAATATACAGGGTGAAAACTGGACGGCTATTAATAGTATTTTTCAAATAGGAGATCCTGTATGTTATTACATTTTTTAACTTTACGAAAAATTCTAAGCACATTTCATGTAAGATATCCTATCCTAAATGCAACTGTTTTAAAATATTGCCAGTTAAAAATTAACATTTTTGCAATTATAGGGTAAATGTGTCATTTGGATTGTAACAAATGCATTCCCTCCAATTTCTTGGTATAAAAAATACAGTATTATAGATTTTAAAAAACGGCCTCTTTAAAAATGTCAATATATTGTGACCTTGATATATGGTTAAATTACAAATATGTGCTATACAAAATGTATGTGCTACAAAAATTACCAATATTTGAAAAATGTAACAACGTGCCCTGACATCCCCTACTTATTTAGTGTTTACCTGAGACGACTGGAAAGAAAAGTTGAAACGTTGTGATTTAAAACAAATAAACACAATTCAAGTTCAAAGCTTCTCTATCATTCACTTCTCAGAATATTTATTAGTTTATTTTTAATATTTACCATTCAACTGATTTTATTTATTATACACTAGAACATAACTTATTTCTGTAAAAAAAACTTCTTATAAATTAAACTAAAAATAAAAATAGGTCTTGAGAACGTAATTTTTATGGCACCTGTGACCAATGCATTATATCGCTCTTTAACACTCTAAATCAGGGGTTCCCAAACTGGAGGGCGCGCCCCCCCCTGGGGGGGGGGGGCGCTAAGCAGAATTAGAGGTGGCACGAGAGCTCTGAAAAACTGCAAAATTAATACAACTTGTATCTGTATAATGGAGGGGGAGGGAGGCGCGATCATTTCTTGATTTCCAAAAGGGGGCGCCATAGAAAAACCTTTGGGAACCCCTGCTCTAAATCGAACTGAAATTCAATTATTTCAATTTTCAATCAACATAAATCAAGAGGAGGTAAAGGTACATTTTCCTTCACGGTCGCTAGTTGCTGGCGACTACGACCCAATAAGTAATGATCAATTCGTCAAGACATGTACAATGGTTTTTGAAGTAACTCGACCGCTGCTACCGAATTTCAAAAAACATATATAGGTCAATCAGTCGTCGCTACTGGGTCGTAGTGACCAGCGACAACCGTGAAGGAAAACCTACCTTAAGCACCGCTTAGGCAAACGTAACCGTACCCGACTATTATTATCTATTATCCTTCGATTTATCTATGCAAAAACATTATTAATGCTAATTTCAACATACACGCAGAAAGAAATAATATACAAATCGCTTTAACAATAATTTTAACAGGCATCGCGTCGCGTCGTGTCCTAATTGACCACGTAAGGAAAAATATATAAGTTACTAGATACAATATGTAAATACAATTATCTTTATATTAAAAATATTAATGTAAAAAAACTTTCTAAGGGCGAGGCAAAAGTTTAGTTTGCATCTTTATGAATAACAACATTTAATTAATTTGAAAAATAAAAATAACTTTTAACGCTATCTCGGACATGTATTTTATTTATCGGTTCATGCACTTTAATTATAAAAGGAAATTTCGAGATATCACTTACTGATAAAATCATATTTCAGAAGCTACTATATAAAACTATTGTAAATTATTTTTGTTTAGTCAGTGCAGAAAATCCCCTACAATGTCCACCACTTGCGGCTGTGATACGGCTTGGGTAGCCCCTTCTCCTTCCATTGCAGATGCTTGTTCTGGGAGTCAATATGTTGCTTTCATGACCCTTGTGGATCTGATTATTAGGTATGATGAAAACGAATTTTTTTAAACTTTTACCTCATCACATGTATATAGGACCTTCATAATTTCTCCAGATTAGTAGTGGGCTGACCAAATGTATCATTATTCCAGACTACCATTAAATTATTTTAATATTTATTGTATCCTTAAGTAAGATTTCAGTTAAACTTGATAATATCAGGCACATGCCAAAGCCATTAGGGAAGGTTGTTGATGATGGTGATGTTTGCAAAGTCATCTATGTACTAAGGGTGAGATTACAGAACTTCTACATCTGACAGTTGCAAGTAGCAGTTTGCAGATGTAAATGACCAAAGTAAGATTTCAGAAAACATTAATTATATTGGCGAAATTTGCTTAGATATGTATTAAAAACATGGGGAGTTAGTGTCTGTTTGAAGGTCGTAGACAAGGATGTTTCTTGACTGATAGAAGAGTTTTGGACTTGCATTTTCTCTATTTGTTTTATATCACAACGTTTCAACTGGTAAGTATCTCCAGCCGTCTTCAGGTGAATACTAAATAAGTAAAGTAACTACAGCTCTATTTATATTAGCTAGATGCACGGAAGCATGACTAAGATGGGTGCAGTCATGCGTTTAGTTCGTGTGCGGTATTTTAAGTTTACATCTACCTAACAAAGGTTTCCAGATATTTCTTATATCTAATGATGGCTTACTAAAACAATCTAGGTTCTGGTATATGATAGCAGCTCCCTTGAACTTCCTCTTCCTCCAATGTGGTTCTTTATGCAGGATTTGAGCTTCTTTCCACTTAATGTGATGACCGTGTATCCAGGCATGGTCAGTTGCACCTGATTTTTAATGAAGAAGGGATTATATATTTTTTAGAAAAAAAGTGGGACGCCACTGATATTTTTTCATATGGATATTATTTCGAATTAGCCTGGTCAATTCTGCATAAAAATGGTCTCTTGCGTTTTTCTCCTCAGGCACACCGTTCTTAATTAAAATAATTAAATTAAATTAGACGGGCGGAAGCATGCATATTAAGTGAAGGTGGTCATTTGAAACAATTTTTATAAAACAAAATTTTTCATTATCAACGTTAATAATAATAAATAGTAGAGCTAATTTAATTATTTTAATTAAGAACGGTGCGCCTGAGGAGAAAAACGCAAGAGACCATTTTTGAGCACAATTGACCAGGCTAATCAGAAATAATATCCACATGAAAAAATATTAGTGGCGTCCCACGTTTTTTCTAAAAAATATATAATCGCTTCTTCATTTAAAGTTTTAAAAATTATTCTATTGGCGGCGAGATGCGGTTTTAATATTTTTTCTAGCAAATTTCATCTACTTTTCGATTATGGTTTCATAAATATACCGTATGATTTATTTTTTCGGAGTAAAATCAAAAAATGTGTTATTATTACAAATTGCGCCATCTAGCATTTTTTTAGAACTATCATGGACAACTAAATACGATTGGTGAAAGTGCATACATTTCTCTTCCAAAGAGCCTTTAGTTTGCTAAAATCGGATAAGTCGTTTATAAGTTACAGCGATTTAACTGATTACACTTTCAACAGCTTCTCCCCCTCTTATTAAAGTCGGTACGCCAATGAGCATATAACCAAAATGATGGATAATTGTCTAAGCTTTTTAATGGTGTTATCAAAGATATTAATATTAATGTGGAATTTTCGGAGATATGTAAAATTTTAAAATTTACTTTTTAATTACGCCCTCTTGCGGCAAAATGCGGAACTTAAAAATTATTTCCAGGATTTTCTCATGGCTACTTTAGTTATAATTTTTTTTTCCTGAATTTCTATGCCCAGTAGTTTTCGATATATGGCCGCTCATCACCCTTAATGAATCACCAGGTACAACTAGAGTGAATTGTCCATATTACGCTCGGAAGTTTGAGGTACTCAATTTACTTCCTCGTACGATATGGACACTCTTGTTGTGCAAACTACTATTATTCATTCTCCATTAGAAGGTAAGGTTGTCTTTTTGGAAAAGCACGCGGTAGCGGTCGAGCTGAAATAGAAGAATTTTATTTCTAAAAAGTCTAAAATGAAAGAATTTTTTAAAATTCAATTTTTATATTTTTACTTCCACTATGTTTATTCGTAAACCAATTAGGTTTACATCCAGTAAATTTTAATTTCTACTAATTTTTTTTAATAGTCTTCTTCCTCACACTTACATTCACTTCTTCTCCATATTTTTTCTCTAATGACTAGCTAATAGTCTTTTTTTGCTTAATGATCATTCCCTTTCACTTCAATTTTATCTTTCGATAGTTCTTTCACACAAAGATGTTAAATCTTTCATTCTACCTTTAAAGTTTTCACAGTGCCTTAAGCCTCAAACCCATATACTTTTCTTATTCACAATGCAATGTGTGTATCGGTTTCCTCATCGTTCCACTCATTTTATACCGAACCTATAATTGTGTTACTCAGTTAGGGTAATATCTTCTGATCTTTTCTTCTTTTAAGATGAATGCTTCTGCATTCTAAACATGTGTTGATTAAAATATTTCTATAATATATCAGTGGAGGAAGACTTTGTGTTCTTATTTTTACCTTCTATATTCCCACTCCACTTTAAGTATGGACTTTTTCTTCAAGTCATTCTCCATTTCTTAATCCCCAAAAAGCTATACGATATTCCAAGTAACTTATGGTCATATACGGTTTTTTGATCTGTATTCCTAGTTCCGTAAAGGCAACTCTTACATCATAACATCCTAATGCTAATTATCTATTAAAAGTGACATATATTATTATTAAGCTTTAATTTATTAAAGAAAGTTGGTTGTACACTCTGTTCTGGAAAAAGGAAAAAACCGTTGTATTTAAGTGTAACTATTTAATAACACGACATCAAGCGCTTTCGGCTTTATTTACTCAAGGCCATCATCAGGGCTTAACCCTAAACGTAAGTATGAAATTTAAAAATTGTAAATTAACAATAAAATGCTCTCATTGTTTCCAAATATTTGACTAGTAAGTACTTTTACTTACTAGTCAAATAGAGTTTTGGAAACAATGCTTAAAAAGTTCTTGGTAGTACAAAATTTATGTTTTTTTTTTGCTGGGGTTGGCGGAAAAGCCAGTATACTTGGGCCTATTGTATCCCCTATGGTCTAGGTAATGTCAGCCAGACGGGACCTACAGCTTAACGTGGAATCCGAACCACGTGTATGCACTAGTTATCCTTTTTACGCCCCCAGAGGTCCCTAACGCCACTCTCGGTCCGGATATTAGAAATCACTAGTAACATACTGCATTCTTAAATCCACTGAAATTCGGACATACTTTTTTATTTTTAAATTGAAAAATGTTTTATCCGGCGTACCGACTCGATTAAAATTGAAAAAGTTTTATGCCTCCGCTGAGAATCGAACCCAGAACCTCTCGATTACATGTCAAGCGCGCTGCCAATTGCGCTACGGGGGACCTGAAATTCTCTCACCAACTTCGGACATATAACTTATTCAATTTTATGTTAGTAGTAATAGTCTGGAATCTCCTGTGATTCACAGATCAGTGGTAGTGAGTGAGTTCCCTTTCCCCTTATAACACCCTCCCCGGTCTGTGAATCACAGGAGATTCCAAACTGTTACTACTAACATAAAATTGAATAAGTTATATGACCGAAGTTGGTGAGAGAATTTCAGGTTCCCCGTAGCGCAATTGGCAGCGCACTTGACATGGAATCGAGAGGTTCTGGATTCGATTCCCAGCGGAGGCATAAAACTTTTTCAATTTTAATCGTGTCTGTACGCCGGCAAAAACTTTTTTCAATTTAAAAATTATTTACAGACGCCAACATAACTACTTTAAACTATTTATTTACGGCTAGATGTCACTGTTTAGAGATCTCTTTCTGATTCCGGCTATTAACGCTATATGTCGTCGATATACGGATAAAAGAAAAATAGATCTTAATGTTCAGTGGTAGTGAGTGAGTTTCCTTTCCCCTTATAACAGCCTCCCCGGTCTTTGAATCACAGGAGATTCCAGACTATAACTACTAACATAAAATTGAATAAGTTATATGACCGAAGTTGGTGAGAGAATTTCAGGTCCCCCGTAGCGCAATTGGCAGCGCGCTTGACATGTAATCGAGAGGTTCGAATGCCAGTATCTCACCTCTAAGCCACTACCGCGGTGCAAAATTTATGTTGGAACAATAACCCTAACTTGGTAATTTCAAATAACAAAAACATTGACGTCGTGAACTAACCTTCATAATAATTGTAATATAAATAAGAAATTTTAAAAACAAAAAGATATACAAATAAAGGTCATAAAAATTAAAATAACAGACTTAAAATAAAAATTCTGACAAGGCTAGGTTACCTGCCTTGTCCCGTCCTTTCTTTAATTTATTAACTACAAATCGGCCCAGAAATGTGTTGGTATTTCAGGCGATCCCATACCAATTGTAGCTGTTTATTAGTGTGAAGAAATTACTTCCCCGTGCGATATGGATATCATACTCATTCTTATTGTACACACTTCTATTAACATTCGCTCAACATTCTGTACTTTGCAAACTTCTGACTTAATTTTTCATTCAAGTTAATACAATTTAAGTCTTTCTTCTTTTTTTATTTGCCTAATGCCTATAAAATGGAGGAGTTTTAGATTTACTCTATTATTACCCTTTATTTCTATAAACTCAAAAGGAAAATTTATTATTTATAACGACATTACCACAAACGCGACGGCGATACCAGGTATGGTGACTAAAGATATTGACGAAATTATCGCCGCGGTAAATGGCTGAATTCTGTTTAGTGGAAGATCAAATTAATTACCTATTAATTAGCTCTTATACAACTCATTTTCGTATTTTTTCAGATATGCCTGTAAAATTGCTGACCCATGCAATCGGGTGATACCCAAAGTAACACCAAGGACTGAATATGACTTCATCGTTATCGGTAGTGGTAGTGGTGGATCCACTATTGCCGGGCGACTGGCAGAAGTGGCAGAATGGAATACATTATTACTTGAAGCTGGTATTGATGAACCCGCAGCTACTCAAGTGAGTTCAGTTCTATCACAGTATGCGCGAGATATTACTGATGTTGAATTAGCAGTTACAGATATAGTTATATTCAAAATTAGCTCTAGTAGCTAGCATATATGTTGCAATATTGAAATTAAAAAATATGCTGCTGTTTGCTGGGCATACATACCAAACGATTTTTATCTGTAAAAAATCTAAATGAACAACAGTAAAACGAAAAAATATTTTTAAATTTTTATTAAGAATTACAAAAATAACAACCTTTATTTTAGAGGTCATTTTTACACTATTTACATACTTTAAATGGCACTCTAAACATATTGGGTTTTTACACATAACACATAAGTACTGAGTTTTAAGTTTAAGTCTTTTGGGACACAGTTTCTTCAAACTGTTTGCCACCATACCGAACATGTTTAGACGGCCCCGGAGCAGAATCTATTATAAACGGGTTTTTTAAAGTTACTTAACACGTACAAAGTGGTCTCACAGACACTTCCGTACTTTAACTCGAACTAACTTACGTTCATGTTCACCTATATCGCTCAAAATCTTAAAGCACACTGCTGTCCGCCCTAGTTAAAAGTAGATGGAACAGCAGAATGATATGAGAAAGAAACAGAGGAACGGCTGAGCAGTATTTGTTGACAAGTGTTTCCCAGACTATGTTACCGGTTACGGATTAGGTTAGGTTAGGTAAGAGTGGCAGACCTTTGGTTCTGACCAAACAGTCCCACGTAGTCATATTAGGTCCGTTGTGATACCACACGTGTTCCGTAGAACGCACCTTCATCAGATCTCTGATGGTTAGTGCGGCATCTATCGCAGAAGGATTTTAGCAACTTATTCAAACCAGCCACTACTATTCAGCGGTTACGGGTTGAGAAACGTCGGCACCACAACCGATGACTTTTAAATAAAACTCTTCAAGCTGATTATAAATTTATAAAGAAACGCTTCCCACAAAATATATGCTTCTAGCGCGGAAAACAAAAATATAAATTAACTAGTTTTTTCTTGTAAATATCTAGTGAGTTTGATTACCTACATTCCGTACACTGTCTTGTTAAATTAGACAAAAGTGAGGTACCACTTTTTTAACAATTTTAACTTAAATATATTTAAAAAAACGTTGATCGTTTTTTCTTCTATTGCCAGATACCCGCTGTGCCCGACTTCGAACAGACAGTAATCGATTGGAATTTAACCACTCAACCTGAAGAAGTAGCATGTCTTGCCAATGGCGGTATCTGCACCTGGCCTAGGGGGAAAGTCGTTGGAGGTACCAGCGTATTTAATGGCATGATGTATATAAGGGGAACCCCAGCAGATTATCAAAGATGGGTAAGAAATATTTAAACTACTGTTTAAGAAATTTAGCTTAATAAATCGTTCACCTTTATTATACAGGGTATCCTTGAAATGACTGTACAACGCTTCACCACAATTCCTTAACCAAAAATAAAAGTTTTCAAATTAATATAGTTTTATCGGAATAATTTGTAAACGTCTATTGATTTCCACTAATTTTGGAACTAAGAGTGACTATTATTATTAGCGTGTTTTGACGTATACGCGTTGTGCATTTAATCTCGATGCAACAGCTGCACTTCGACGACACTCACCGTAAATTAGCACCATATCTACTAGTTCATTGTTTTCAAATTTTACCTTTTTTACGTGTCGCCAATTTAAAATTAACTAGCTTCAGAAAAACACACCGCAGCGGATTGCCAAGTAACTGACCACGACCCGTAAATTGCATGACTAATAACAATAAGCAACATAAAGTATATCGGGCTACGTTTTGATTACCAGGCCCGCACTTAGATTTTTTACTTCTGTATCTCGCCTATTTTTTGAAAAAAAAGTATTTGAAAATGTTGTTTATTTTATTGCCTTCAATACACAGCTAAAAAAGAAGTATCAACTTGGGAATCACCCTGTATATGAACAGAGGAATATTTAGTTGTGATTTCTAATTATGTATTTAGGTAGACGCTGGTAATCCCCAATGGAGCTACGAAAATCTTTTGTCCACATTCAAAGAATCGGAAGACAATAGGCAAATAGATTCTCTGGTCTCCCAAGACTATCATCGTAGAGGAGGTCCATTTACTATTCAACAATTCAACCACCATCCTAAACTTGCTGAAGATATTTTAGTAGCTGCTGAACAGGTTGGATGGCCAGTTTCCAACGACTTAAATGGAGAACAATACGTTGGATTTGCAATTGCTCAGACAAATAATCGGTAATATTTTTTTATATTAAATAATCATGTAAATAACCAGATTTATGGCTGACAAAAATTTTTGATATTAATTAAATGAAGTGCCCACAAAAAAAAATTTGGGCGCAACAAAGGATTTCCGTCTCGCGTCCTGTGATTAATCTCGCAAAGCAGGTAGCCCCCGCATGAGACTGCTTAAAAAAAAATTTCGAATGGGAAATTTTATAAAATCTAAGAAAAGTAATTTCACGCACAAATTTCATACACTATTTTTTCTACTACCAGAAATTATATAATATAAATAAAAATATAAATACTTCACTTTACGCACTAGTGCGTAAATATTTCACTTTACATTAATTCTAATGCGTAATATGAAATAACTAATAAATGGTAAGGTGAATATTTTATGGGTTTATATTGTACTTAAAAAAATTTCTTGTTGTTTCAGTATAAGGAGGTTTTAACGTAATATATTGATTACATAATATTTGTATCATAAATATGCTATACAATTATTTAGGTTTAAAATTTGCTGGAAAAAAAATTTGTATGGGTACACTATATAGACCTCCCTCAGCGAACCTAATCAATTGTCTGCATGACCTTGAAAATGTTTTAACTTCAATAATTCCAGAATATGACTTTGTTACTTTTGGGGGTGATTTTAATGTTGATTGCTTAAATAAAAATACTCCGGCATACTTGCAGCTTATGGGCTTACTTAATAGATACGGTCTTCATCAATTAGTTTTGGAACCCACAAGAGTAACAGATACCTCTAGTACCTTGATTGATCTTCTCATCACTACGTCAACGGAGTTCTGTAACCACGTTGAGGTTCTTAAGATGGACGATATTTCGGATCATCGCTTGATTGGCTGTAGATTAAAGATTAAAAAAGAGCGCCAACCTACAATATTTAAGACCTATCGAGACTATTCCAAATTTGAAATTAACAACTTTCTTGCGGATTTAAGGTTAATCAACTGGAATTATATACATTCCTTTGATAATGTAGATGACTCGGTAAACTTTTTAAATAATAATCTTATTAATTTATTTAATATCCACGCGCCGGAAAAAACAGTTAGAATAACAAAACGACCTTCTCCGTGGTTAACTGAAAACCTTAAATTACAGATTAAACTTAAGAGGAAGGCTTATCTAAGATATAGGCAAACTAAATCTGATGCTGCATGGTTGGAATATAAGGAGATGCGTAACTTTGTTAATACCTGCGTTCGTGCCGAAAAAAAAGCTTTTCTGAACCATAAATTTAGAACGGATCCGAGTAACTTCTGGAAATTCTTACGTTGGCTTAATGTTATACCCAAAGAGTCAGATGGTCCTGATAATGTTGCAAGCCCGGACAGTTTCAATATGGCCTTTTCAAGTGCTGGCTCTGGTACTGTGCTCAATGATAATGAATTTATTTCTCAAAATTATGAAAATAGATTTTTTCCCGGCCTGGCTGGTAGATTTCATTTTCGTGAAGTGGGTGCAGATGTGATTGAAAATACATTATCCTCCATTAAATCTACTGCAATGGGACCAGACAAGGTTAATATTAAAATGATCTTATTGACGATACCATTCTTGACCCCGTACATAACTCTCATTATAAACAAATGTCTTTCCACCGGTGTCTTTCCTAGTGCTTGGAAGAAAGCGTATGTTATCCCTGTCCCGAAAAAATCGAACCCATCTCTTATTAGTGATTTTCGTCCTATCAGTTTGCTACCAACTTTATCTAAACTCTTAGAAAAAATTGTTGCTAAGCAGGTCACCGTATTTCTAAACAATAATAGTATATTGCCATTGACCCAATCTGGCTTTCGTCCGGATCACAGTACTACGTCTGCTTTGTTAAAGGTTACTGATGATATATTCAGTGCTGTTGATGCCAAGCTTAATACATGCCTAATCTTACTAGATTATAGCAAGGCATTTGATTCGCTTAATCATCAGATCTTGTGTACTAAGTTGAGATATTTTGGGTTTGATAACAACGCTGTAAACTTTTTTAAAAAATATTTATCGGGCCGATCACAGACTGTTTTACTTCGTAATTCTCAGTCGGAGGCTGTTGTTCTCGCTAAGGGTGTTCCCCAGGGTAGCATTTTGGGGCCACTTTTATTCTTAATATATACTGCTGATATTTACAAGTTCTTAATCTGGTGTCTATCCCACCAATACGCTGACGACATTCAGTTGTATTTTTCATTTTCTTTGTCCGACATTGCTTTGGCTGTACATAGGATTAATACAGATCTAAAAAATATTTCTATTTTTTCAGCTGCTCATGGACTTCTACTTAACGAGTCAAAAACAGTAATGCTGGTATTTGGCGGTCAAAGACACAAAATTATCTCTGATAACAATTTCTCGGTGTTTTTGAATAACCAAGTTTTAGTTCCTAGTGATTCTGGTAGGAATCTGGGCCTTGTGTTGGATGTTGATCTTCGTTTTTCCAATCACGTGAACAAAATAATTCAAAATTGTTATTGTAAATTAAAGTCTCTTTACATGCATAAGGATATGTTAAATACTGATCTGAAATTAAGACTCTGCGACTCTTTGATTTTGTCATCTATTGCCTATTCTAGCATAATATATTGGCCCGCCATTGTAAATAGGGATAAGGAAAGTCTTCAGAAACTGCAGAATGCATGTATCCGTTTTTGTTATAACTTGAGGAAATATGAACACATTTCTCCTAGCTTTGCTGACTCCGGATGGCTTAATCTACACGAACGCTTTCAGCTTCAATTCGCACGTTTTCTTTTCAGGTTGACAAAATCTCAACGTCCTCAATATTTGAGTTGCAAAATACATAAACGTCGAGTAACTCATGCGCGTGATACACGTCACTGTAACAACTATAGTATTCCTCGTCATACAACTGCTCTATTCCAGAGGTCATTTAGTTATAATGCTGTTAAGTTACTTAACTCAATTCCTCTGGAAATTAGGGTACTTCCTAGCCTTGGTACATTCGCTAGACGATACAGGGTACATATGGTTGAAGATAGGTAGTATGTTATGTTGTGCGCTGGCCATGCTTGCCCCCTTATTGAATGTTCTTCCTGTCAATTATAATTCCTTAAGTATCATGGTGGTAAATAGGAAAAATGTTTCTTTTTTATTATAAATTTTTTTTTTTGGTTATTATTATTGAATATTACTCATATATTACTAATATAATCTTTTTTTTCCCTTATTGTATTTTTATAAGTGTAAGTATCTCCTTATAGATTTGTCAAAGCTGGAGAATCAGTTTTGCTTTGGGTTATTTTTGTTCTGTTATATTTATTGTTTGGTTTTGTATGTATTTTCTTTTTTTTTCTCCTGGTGGTTCTACATAATAGCGCAAGTTGCGAGTAGCGCCACCTAATTTGTATAATTATATATTTTGTGTTTTTTTTTTTTTTTAATAAAGACATGTATTATTATTATTATTATTATTATTATTAAAACTATAAAAAATTCTTTCCATGTGGTCATTTCTTGTCATTCTTTCGAATTAGGCATTTTACCTCTTCGTTCGCTGCCAGGGTCATTCCCAAGGGGACCTACAGCTTAACGTGGATTCCGAACCACGATCCTCAGACATGCGACATCCCCCCCTCCCTCCAGGGCTAGGTAGGGTTAGGTTAGGTAAGAGTGGCAGACCCTTGGTTCTGACCAAACAGTCTCACGTAGTCCTGATTAGGTCCGTTGTGATACCACACGTGTTCCGTAGAACCCACCTTCGTCAGATCACTGATGGTTTATGCGACGTAACCGCGGAAGGATTTTAACAACTCATTTAAACCAGCCACTACTGTTCAGAAATCTGCTCAGCCGTCCAAGTTGTAAGTTGCTTAGTTCCTCCAGGCTATCGAAAGATGATTCACCCAGAGTAGTGAACCTCCTTCTTGCGAGGCCAGGGCATTCACACAGAAAATGTTGAATACTTTCTTCCTCTTCCTCATCTCTGCAACTTCTGCAGAAGTCGTTAATGGGTATTTGCATACGTTCGGCATGTCTACCGAAGAGGCAATGTCCGGTAACAACCGCAGTAATATTTCTCACGTCTTTTCGACTGTCTCAATAGCTCTGCGGTTCTCTTTTTATCGAATGTGGGCCACAGTTGCCTGGATGTACTACAGGTTGTCAACCCTGTCCATCTGTTCTGTGCAAGCTGCTTGGCCGTGTAGTCAATCTCCTCTTTGACCAATCCCAGTGGTTTGTTCACTGTATTGTCTGCTAGATCAGCTGGCATGCCTGCGCCCTCTCTTGCGAGCGCATCGGCAGCCTCGTTGCCATCTATTTTGGAGTGTCCAGGAACCCAGCACAGAATAACCCGATGTTGGTTGGCAAGTGTGCATAGATTGTTGCGGCATCGCTTTACGAGCTTTGATTTAACGCTGCTGGAACAGATTGCCTTAATCGCCGCCTGACTATCACTGAAGATGGTGATTGACGAGGCTACTCCCAAGCCAAGGTGTTCTTGCAGGATATTGACCGCCTTCTCTACTGCCAGTACTTCCGCTTGAAAAATACTACAATAGTTGGGGAGTCTATACGATTTCTGTATTTGTAAACTTTCGGAAAAGACCCCGGCTCCCACACCAACGTCCATTTTTGAACCGTCTGTGAAGAGTGCGTGATCTGTTTTCGTTATATTCTGATTGCCTTCCCACTCTTCCCTACTCGGAATGAGTATAGAATACCTTTTATCGAAGCATGTTATTGGGACAGAGTAATCAGTCGGGTCTCGTAGATTATTCCCCGGGTGAATCTTTAGTATACTGCTGTGCCCGTAGTTGGTTTCCTTCCAGAATTTCGACTCTTTCAGTCGCAGGGCACTTTTTGCAGCTATACTTTTTCCATAGATATCCAAGGGGGGTATATATAACATGACCTCTAGCGCCGCTGTCGGGGTTGACTTAAGGGCTCCGGTTATTCCTAAACAAGCTGCCCCTTGTATCTTCCAGGGCTAACTCTCGGTTTTTTGCGTCATTGCATGATTTACCGATTGGGAAGTGTGTACCTTTTTCCGCACGCTACGACATATTCGATCTCATCCGGCCTGGTTACCGGCGTGAATGGGGTGGGTTGGGATTTGATACATTTTACACTCTTCGCTGCAATCTTAAACCTACTAAGGACTGCTTCCTCCTTTCCACTATAATTTATTGTCATTTGCATACTGCCCCGTTTACCTTAATTTTTAATTTACTAATCAGGCACCTTTGATTGTGAGTTCATAATGCCTGTCAATGTCAGTTATGTCACAGTCAAACTTGATGGTAAGTTAATTCTGGTTAAAAGTCGTATAATATATAATAATTATACTATACGAATAATTATATAATAGCATAAGTTAACACTTTAGTAGCCAATGACAAGATATTTATGTCTTTCTAGAAAAGAACGCGGTAGCGGTCGAGCTAATAAAATAATTTTTCTCGAAAAAGTATTTTTAAAATGAACAAAACCTTCCAAATTCACTATTTCTATTACTTTTATTCGTAAGCCAAGATGAGGTTTACATCCAGCTAGGATCACATTTTATTTATAAATTTTTCTCACACTTACATCCACTTCTCTATTTTCTCAAATGACTAGTTAATAATTTCTCTTTTGCTTAAATGATTATTCCCATTCACTTCAGTTTCATCTTTCGACAGTTCTTTAACACAAAGATGTCAAACTTTTCATTCTACCTTTAAAAAAAAATTTTAACAGTGCCTTAAGCCTTATTTTCTTTCTCACAATACAGGGGCGGCTCGTCAACAAGTGCGCTCGTGCGCGCGCACTGCCTAAGAAAGTCAAGCACCAGCAAAAATAAAATTTATACTTATTTAAAAAAATATTTAGGTAACTGAAATAAAGAACTTGTATAATATAACAATGGCGAAGGCGTAAGCCTTCAAGCGCGACCGAGCGCGTGAGCAGACTTACCGGCTGTGTGCTGCTGTGGTGTGTATTCGTTCGGCGCTCTTATGGATGGATTTTCGTGCGATTTTCCTTTTGCGGATTGATCGGGAATGTTCGGTTAATCGCCCGATGAGAGGGCGTCGCCGGGCGCTTTCTGAATACACACTTCAATCATTTAATATGATTGTTTTATGAGTTTTTGACGCGATTAGATAAGTTTGGAGTTTATTGACGGTGTTGTGGATGTTTTGTGTTGTTTTTAAATTAATAATGGCTAGTAGTTTGGATTGTGTCACACGAAGTGATATAGTTATGGACCAAAATTCTGTAGAGGACATTATAAATAAATTTTCGACGTTCGATTGCCAAAGGAAATTTTTAAAAAATAAAAAATAAATTTGTTGCTAAAACAAAGAAAATTTAAATTCCATTTAAAAACTGCGTTTTTTTTATTTTTTTGGATAAAAAGCACAAAGAAAATCGATACAAAGGTGAAGAGGGGCGTGGCACCTTCAAAAAATTTTCGGCGCTTTTTTGCCTGCTGCGCACACCCTACGATAAATATCACGAGCCGCCACTGTCACAATACAACGTGTCTACCTGTTTTCTTACAGTTCCACTCATTTTTACATCGAACCTGCAATTGTGTTGCTCAGTTAGGGTAATATCTACTGGTTTTTCTTTTTTTATTTATTCTCCTGAAGATGAATGCTTCTGCGTTCGAAACATGTAGAGAAATTGCTTAATATTGCTATAATATAACAGTGGAGGAAGACTTTGTGTTCTTATTTCTTACCTTCTAAAT
This sequence comes from Polydrusus cervinus, assembly GCA_935413205.1. Taxonomy (NCBI): domain Eukaryota; kingdom Metazoa; phylum Arthropoda; class Insecta; order Coleoptera; family Curculionidae; genus Polydrusus; species Polydrusus cervinus. Next base: position 56,500,555 of record OW284514.1, read on the forward strand.
TTCCACTCCACCTTAAGTATGGACTATTTCTTCAAATTTATGTTGCTGTATTTTAGAAAGTTTAATTTTAATACTTATTAAAAATCGGTCAAATTTATTATTTTAGTAAACCGCAAGGTTCTATCGTCTTATTTTTTTGTAGGGACGGTGCTCGTTTGAGTTTAGCCAAAGCTTTTGTTCGTCCACACAAAGACGACGAAAACTTTGATCTTATGATAAACTCCACTGTAACCAAAATTTTAATCAGCAATAATGGTACTGATAAAAGAGCCACTGGGGTTGAGTTCATCTACAATGGAACTACTTACACTGTCAATGCTACGAAAGAAGTCATATTGGCTGCAGGTAATATTGTAAATTTGTAATAATCCAGCAAAACATCAAACATAATATTTTTAAATCCACGAGAACTAATATCTTCTAACCCATTTTAATGCCAGAAAATCGCCTTTCACTGACCTAGGCCATAATATGGGGAAGTTTAAATAATTTTTAGTTTGATTCTGTGACACTTTTGAAAAAGGTTTTTGGTAGATAAATAATTTATTTTGGCCTTAAAATTTATTCTAAAACAATATATATAACACTTGGGAAGTAATATGGTATTTTTTTATTTTTCCACATAAGTCCATATTGGACTGTTGAGCAATTATCTCTATTTAATTACTTTTCAGACCTTGTAATAAGTATTATAAACTAACAATTTTAGAGAACATTGGCAACATGGTCAAGCTGCCGTTTTCATGATGTAGATTCGATAAAGTAAAGTATTTTTTGTACAACTATCAAAAAAACATGACTTTTTTTGGTTACTAGGGAAGCACAAAACGTCTCTTTTCACCGTGAAAAAATTATATATTTTCACGGCAAGCTCAGCTGATTGATGTTTTCGTATAAAAATGCAAAAATTAATTTCCAAAACATTTTTTATAAAAAAATGTATTATTAAAGTGAATTAAATTAACAATTATTATTAGAATAGTAATTAACGGTGAAGTTAGAGCAATTGTTCCCTATATTAATTCCAGTAGGCGATGTTACACCAGTGTATGTGGCTTTAATATTTTCGATTTTTCCTCCAAATAACAAAGCAAAACATTTTCTGATACGGTTTTTACTTTCTTTATGTTGCACCAGTCGCAAAACTAAGTGTACAATTTCTCATATTTGATTCTTGATTTCGCGGGCAAAAAATTTGATATAACGATTTCTGCCGCATCCGTAATTTCGTGAGGTGTCTCACTATCACTTTCAGACATTTAAATGGTACCAAACTTGAGAAAACAACTATAAACTTTTGACACGGAAAACGATAGATTTGGCAATCAAAAAAGTTTAAACTATTGCAGTTTTTCATGGTAATGGGAACAGGTGTAAGAAATAATACCTTAAAAGCTATGAATTATGATTTTAGATTTTTTTTCTAAACACTACAAAAAAAAGTTAATAACAAACAGTTGTACAAAAAATGTTGTTTGTATTTCGCGCGCAATAGTTGTTTTTATGGCACATTTGATTGCATTTTTAACCTCGACCTAACGGTCTCGGTAAAAATTTACAATCCCATGTGCCATTAAAAAAACACCTATTTTGCGCACTTAATACAAAAATAACTATTTGTTCAAATAGTTTTTGTTTAATTATTTTCTTAGAGATGGCATAAAATATCAAAAAATTCAAACACAGAATCTTTTTTTTTCCTTTATAAACTACAATCAAAATTTATTGAAACACCTTATTTTAAACTACCAAGCAGTGGCGACTCGTTAGGTGAACCAAAAAAAAAAACAGGAGAAAAGTTTTTCGGCAATATTAAATATTAATGTACCAATAAACCTACCATTTTAGCCCTTAAAAATAATTATGTTGAAATTAATAATATTAATTTAATCCGAATGTAGCTCTGCATAATAGAGCTACGGTTAACTCCGATGGACAATAATTATAAACACTCATGCATTTTGGCGCGCCCCAGCCGACCGTGTCCGTTAGCTTAAAGCAAATGAAGACCCAACGCCCAACATGGCTTTGATATTCACCGTTGCTATGGTTACGTGACGTCAGGCACACAAACAGCATGTAATAATTTGCATTATGAGGGCAATTTAAATATAGATCAGTCTTATGTACCATTGTTTTAGTATTGGTTCGCCTAACCTTAAGGTATTTATTTTGAGGCTTCGCGAAACTTACTATAGATATCGTTTTCACGTGATTTACTATGTGATTAAAAAGTTTTGTTTTTATTTTTCAGTTAATTCAGTAGTGTGCGTACCTACGTAGTTGTGTATTTTAAAAATGAACCCAATTAATGACATAGTTTGTAATTTTTTGGAAACTTTATTCAGTCGTGGGACAGATGAGGATAAGAGAGGCGTTTTGTTACACGGGTTTTTAGTCAATATTTGTTAAGGTAACCGCACTATACCTAGCTCCTCACCATTTTTTAAGACCGCGAGTCGCCACTGCTACCAAGTGGACTTTTAAACTTTTTTTAAAATGTTAAGCCCATTTCCAGGACAAGTAGGCCACTTTTAAACGTTTTTTAAGTAATCCCCAAAACATTAGACATTATCATCCATATTTAATAAATATTTATAGGTGCTGTTTTGTCCCCTCACCTTCTTTTGGTATCGGGAATCGGCGACAAGGAACAACTTGATGTTTTTGGAATTGAACAAGTTCATAATCTGACTGCTGTCGGCAAAGGTAAATTTTAAAATAATAACTTAAAATTGTACCTATTATTTTTTTGTGGTCTTTTTTATAAAATATTTATTCTGAACGTTATGGCCCATTCCTGAATTATTTTTTTTTTTTAATACTCTATAAACAAAGGATTTAAAAAGTAGACAGTTTTTCTGGGGGGAACCTTTAACTGTAAATAATAAAAATGTAATTGGATTACTTACGTGCAATGGAGTCATTGTATACATTGATACACCAAGAACATGTTCCTGGTAAATCGATATACACGATGACACTCAGTCAACATGTATTCTTACGTCTGTCAGAATAATGCTCATAAATTTGTTAACATTATTTCATTCAAAGAGAAAATTATAATAACAGTTACATACTTGTTAATAGCCTACTGAATAGAAATATATTTGACCATTACATAAAACCACGGTTTTTACATACATACATTACATATTAGATCTAAAAAAATTAAATGTCCTGTGCATTTATAACCAATCATGTTGACCTCATTTTTTCCTATATAAGTGTATCCCATACAATTATTACTGGCTGACTGCACGTTACAACTTATAAATACATCATCATAACAGAAATCAAAGATAAAGTATGTTTGTTTGAAGGTTGGAGACAATGATGTTTCTTGAACGATAAAAGAGTTTTGGACTTGCATTGTCTTTATTTGTTTTACATCACAACGTTTCAACTGGTAAGTATCTCCAGCCGTCTTCAGGTGAATACTAAATAAGTAAAGTACCTACAGCTCTATTTATACTAGCTATGATGCACTGTAGCATAGCTGAGGTGGGTGCAGTCTTGCGTTTAGATAGTGTGCGGTATTTTAAGTTTGCATCTGCTTAACAAAGATTTCCAGGTATTTCTTATATCTAGTGAGGGCTTACTAAAGCAATCTGGGTTCTGGTATATGGTAGCAGCTTTCTTGAACTTCCTTTTTCTCCAATGTGGTTCTTTATGAAGATATATAAATATAGTATAAATATAATAAAGAACCACATTGGAGAAAAATGTAGTTCAAGGAAGCTGCTATCATATACCAGAACCCAGATTGCTTTAGTAAGCCCTCACTAGATATAAGAAGTATCTGGAAACCTTTGTTAAGCAGATGCAAACTTAAAATACCGCACACTAACTAAACACATGACTGCACTCATCTCGGTTATGCTCCAGTGCATCTAGCTAGTATAAATAGAACGGTAGTTACTTTACTTATTTAGAATTCACCTGAAGACGACTGGAGATACTTACCAGTTGAAACGCTGTGATGTAAAACAAATAAAGACAATGCAAGTCCAAAACTCTTCTATCGTTCATAAATTGTCTGTTATTAATTAATGAGTCCTGTCAATAAGATTAGTTTTAACAACTTTTGTCATTTCGAAGAACTTTAATTTTACGTGTTAAAAGCGATTTGAGAGCGATAAATAGTTAGCTGAAACATTTTCTGAAAATATGAATGCTTATTTTGAAGCTTATTTAAATCCTGACAGAATTGAAAAAAGATACGATTTAATCAACGACATGACTCGAATTAAAAATTACGTTAGAAGCTGTGACGTGCATCCAGTCAGTAATTGTACGGACTTTAGTTTTTTTATCTTTTGTACTTACTTAATCATCCCGTATAAAAGCTTTATAATTAGTTTACGAAATATATTCCTAGCGCCCCAAAAAGTATTTACAATTCAATAAAATGATTTTTTTAGGCATCAAAAACCATGTATCATTTGAAATTGTTGGAACAATTAACGAAACCGACGTTGTAGACTTGAATGTTGCAACTTTGGATGAATATCTTGATACTCAAGGTGGACCTCTCAGTGGAACCGGCATGTCACAGGTAACCAAGTTACACAATAATAATTGGTACAATAAGAGTTAATATGATGTCCATATCGCACGAGCCGCGATATGGACAATCCACTCGGGTTGTAGAGTATATTTTTTTTCTGATCCTAATACAAAAAAAAGGCAGTGTTTGGGGTTTGAACCTAAGTCCAAAGAATTTAAAATCGCGCCAAATGCCTGCAAGTGATCTTGTTAGAAAGTAGGGTAAGGCAGTCTTCACACGGGGAAACTTAAAAGGAACTGTAGTAGCATGGAACCTAGGAATCTGGGTGACTACACTACTCAAGTTGCCTCTCGTCCTCACATGGACGATATTATAGTCACACAGTCGCGATCTAAAGGCCGCACTTTCATGAATTTTAGCTTAAAAATTTGCTCCATATTTATTACTTTGCGTCACTTAAGACACTGGAGTGGCGTGGCGACCAGCATGCTGAGTCGCGGATACTCGAATTGTCGGGTCTTTCAATCGCCGCGACTTATGTAGCGCCGTGTGAGCAGCGCCATTCGAATGTACCGGGTGATTCAATAAGAAAGGTAGCCGGCTATATCTCGGAAACTACTGGGCATAGAAACTCGGAGAAAAAAAAATGATAACTAAAATAGCCATGAGAAAATCCTGAAAATAATTTTTAAGTTTCGCATTTTGCCGCAAGAGGGCGTAATTGAAAAGTAAATTTTAAAATTTTACATATCTCCGAAAATTCCACATTAAGGTATATCTTTGGTAACACCGTTAAAAAGCTTGGACAATTATGCATCATTTTGGTCTTATGCTCATTGGCGTACCGACTTTAATAAGAGGAGGGGAAGCTGTTGAAAGTGTATTCATTTAAATCGCTGTAACTTATAAACGACTTATCCGATTTTAGCAAACTAAAGACTGTTTGGAAGAGAAATTATGCAGTTTTACTAATCGTATTTAGTTGTCCATAATAGTTCTAAAAAAAATGCGCAATTTGTAATAATAACACATTTTTTGATTTTACTCCGAAAAAATTAATCATACGGTATAATTATGATACCATAATCAAAAAGTAGATGAAATTTGCTAGAAAAAATATTTATATTAGCTCGATATCTCCGTTCGTTTCAGCGTTATCGCCAATAGAATAATTTTTAACGAAGAAGCGATCATATATTTTTTAGAAAAAAAGTTGGACGCCACTGATATTTTTCCATTTGGATATTATTTCAGATTAGCCTGGTCAATTCTGCATAAAAATTTTCTCTTGCGTTTTTCACCTCAGGGACACCGTTCTTAATTAAATTAAATTAGACGGGCGGAAACTTTCCTATTAAGTGAAGGTGGTCATTTCCAACAATTTTTATAAAACAAAATGTTTCATTATCAATGTTAATAATAATAAATAGTAGAGCTAATTTAATTTAATTATTTTAATTAAGAACGGTGTGCCTGAGGTGAAAAACGCAAGAGACCATTTTTATGCAGAATTGACCAGGCTAATCTGAAATAATATCCACATGAAAAAATATCAGTGGCGTCCCACTTTTTTTCTAAAAAATATATGATCGCTTCTTCGTTAAAAATTATCCTATTGGCGATAACGCTGAAACGAACGGAGATATCGAGCTAACATAAATATTTTTTCTAGCAAATTTCATCTACTTTTTGATTATGGTATCATAATTATACCGTATGATTTTTGGACCGAGGAAACTATTGTCCCCTAGTTTTAATAGATATGACCAAGGCATTTGATTCCATTAATTATGAATTGTTATTATCTAAGTTGGCTTTCTATAGAATAGATTGTAATGGTTGGTTCCGGAGCTATCTATTGGGCAGAGAGCAGGCTGTTAGGATAAGCAGGGAAGGTGAGATGGAGACATCAAGCTGGAAAGAAGTGCAGTCTGGGGTCCCACAAGGGTCAATCCTCGGACCAATCCTTTTTGCCATTTTTATCTCAGATTTAATTAGTGTCATAAAATACTGTTTACATCACATCTACGCGGATGACTTACAAATTTACTTAGACGCATCCCCAGAAAATATTTTGAATTGCATCTTAGCCATAAATGATGACTTGGTTAATATATCGCGCTGGGCAGCAAAAAACTCTCTTGTAATTAACCCTAATAAGACTCAAGGTATATTGTTTTCTAAGACTGATGTTAATGTTGACAATTTACATATTTTCTTAAACAATGTCAAAATACAGTGGAAAGATGAAGTGAGAAATTTAGGACTCACGATGGATAAAAAATTAACCTTCAATAAACACGTCAATCAGATATCCCAGAGGTCTTACCTGAGACTTAAATCATTGTATGAATTTAGGGACTTATTGCCCACCACTGCTAAAACAACCCTGACTGAATCACTAGTGCTTTCCATTCCTGGTTACTTAGATATAGTATATGGACCTTATCTAACAAATTTCCATAAATACAGAATTCAAAAAATCCAGAACTCTTGTGTGAGATTTGTACATAACTTATCGCGTAGAGATCATGTCAGTCAACATGTTGTTAATACATTTAAGTTTAGTATGGGCCAAAGAAGGTTTATACACATGAGCTGTTTAATTCATAAAGTCATATCCCATAAATCTCCATCCTATCTATGTGATTTAATGATCAGGCGCGAGGAGATCCACCAGGTAAACACACGTAATAAGCAAATACTGGATATTCCTAAACACCGTACCGAATTCTTTAAATCTTGTTTTTTATATATTTTTGCTCATGTGTTTAACCTTTTTCCCGCTTATTTTGATTTTAGCAGCATTAACTTTAAAAATAAGATCAAGAAATACATACTAGACACCCAGTCTTCATTATAAATATTCTTAATTATTGTATAAGTAACTAGGTATACTTATACTCATATTTACTACAGGTGGTTACTAATACACGCTGTGCGGTCTAACCACCTTTTGTTAGTACAAGTATTTGTTCTTTCAATAAAATTATTTTATTTTATTTTTTTATTTTTATTTATTTTTTCGGAGTAAAATCAAAAAATGTGTTATTATTACAAATTGCGCCCTCTAGCATTTTTTTTTTGAGGACTATTAAGGACAACTAAATACGATTGGTAAAAGTGCATACATTACTCTTCCAAACAGTCTTTAGTTTGCTAAAATCGGATAAGTCGTTTATAAGTTACAGCGATTTAAATCATTACACTTTCAACAGCTCCCCCCCGCCCTTTCTTTTAAGTTTCCACATGTGAGGCACGCCTAAAAGAAATTTCAATAATAAAACTACGCTAAATTATTTCCTAATGCGCGTTTAGCTGTTAATACCTAGATGCATTATTGATAGAACTATAATAGAAGCGGATACAGGGTTATCTAAATTAAGTGTCCACCATTGGTAACATTGTTATTATTAAAGAAGCAAAATTGTTTAAACTAGAAAACTAATAGTATTTTTACAGCAAACAGTAGTGTATCGTGCTTTTGAGGTTAGAAGTAAAATGCAATTTTTTTAAATGGAAACCCCTGCATATTTAATTTTTATTTGTTAATGCTATAAATTTTATACAAAAAGCTTAAAATGAATTTCTACCAGGATAAAAACTAAAGAAGTTATAAAGCCCAAATTGAAATAATAATAATACTAGATTTACCAACTTTATTATACGTATGAACTTATAACAAAACAAAATAAAATCACTAATTTTTTGTTAGAAGATGCTCAAAAATACCACCCCGTTCTTCGATACATTTTTGAGCATGTTTTTGAACTGCTTGAACTGTCATATGTATAATCCTACCATCTATATCGTTTATAGTTTCTCTAACTGTAGTCTTTAAATCGTCACCGTTATTGTATCTTCGCTTGTAAATTTGGTTCTTTAATAGATCCCACAAAAAAAATCCAGAGAGGGTAAATAGTACCTTTATTTTTAATTAATTACATCCTTCTACTTACATTTTTTTCATAGATAATAAAGATAAATGTTAATTTAACATCTGATGATTGCATTTTAGGTTTTGGACTATGCAAAACTATTTATGAAGAATCACTTTTTTTCTTAAAGTTAATAATAAGAAAGTTTCCCATTAGTTGCCAACTTAATAGACACACCGTATATAGACGTCAACAAAAAATTTTAAATTTGTTCAATACAATTATCGTTGTATTACCATAAAAAATATTGTTTTTAAATTAACTTAGTAAATTATAAATTTGTAGGTCACTGCTCGAATTCCTAGCCAATACACTGAGTCTGATGACCCGGATATACAACTTTTCTTCAATGGAATGAAGAACATGTGCGCCTATGATGGCGAACCCAATTTACCCGTAGATCCAGAGGAGCCCACTGCCCTAAGAACACTTGGAATTTCCTGCGTAAACTTGCATCCCAAGAGCAGCGGGTAAGTAAAAAGTGGAGTTTACAAGAGATAGTGTCGAATGTTATCCACCATGTTCATTTAATGTGGACGATATCTCGTTAACGGTACACACGGTACAAAGTGTCTCAGAAATGCGAGGGTACCTAAACATGGTTTTTCCAAAATTTGTATTTTATCATTTATTTTAATTACTTATTTAATTAAATAAAAATTGCCATAAAATGCAAACAAATAGAAGTTTATATTATTTAGTTAAATACGTCTTTGTAAGTAGAATTACTAAACTCTAATAATAATACAGGATAAAATAGTAGAATTAAGTGTCCGTTAAAATATATAGAAAGAAATTTAAGCGGCAAGCGGACAGAGTAGTGCGTCTATCTTTTGCATTAAAGTACACAGGGACTCCAAAGGTAATGGGTTCCCTGAGACACACGTAGACAATGATAGGCTGTTTCCTTCTTGTTGGAACTCATCAAAAACTCACCACAAAACCGTATAGATGTGTAGAAAAGCACAAAAAATGTTTCCTATACTGGATGTGTGTCCTTCCTGTATTGGGAATTGCTTACAGCTTGCGGCTGTCTGATGAGTCCCAACAAGGACAAAACAGCTTGTCATTGTCTACCTGTGTCCCAGGGAACCCATTACCTTTGGCGTCCCTGTGTACTTTAATGTTAAAGATAGACACACTACTCTGTCCGCTTGCCGCTAAGTTTTCTTTCTATATGATACAGGATGTAAAAACAGAATTTCTACTAATAAGGTAGTAGCAAACATTTAAGAAAGCATGACAATTATATTTCAAACCATCTGAAAGTGCCTTATACATACTATAAGGTTATATTTCATCTAACAACAGTTAGATAATAATATACAAATCAGATTGCATAGTTCTGCTAAGAAATGAAAACTTTATATGGGTAGGATATTACCACCTGCAGACCGGTTTTGAACGAACGAAAGCATGAAAATGTATGTATGGTATGAATACCTACCCTGTACTGACGAGAACAAAAGAGTGTTAGTTTACACGGTATAACATTTTTTTTTGTCTCGGAAAGAACAAATATGATATATCTAGTCATTTTAATATGAAGTTCTTTTTCACCAAAAATTATTTTGAAAAATCATCATCGCATTTGTTGTAAATAAATAAAGAACCCATAAAGAAAGTATATAGCGTCACTTATAAAAAATATATGTTTGGTACACCATGCATTTTTGGGACACCCTGTATATTTAAAATCGACGGTTAACGAGATATCGTCCACAAGCATATTAAATGGACACCAGGTATATAAATTATTCCATTGAAAGCGAGACACTTTCATTCGAATTGGAATATTTACCTCTTAGGTCGATGTCATGGTCATTCCCATGGGACATATAGTTTAACATGAGATTCGAACCACGATCCTCAGTCATACAGCGCTCCGACTCCTAACAAACTCATCACGTTTTATGATTGAATAATTTCGCTAACTGATAATTAATTATTTTTTAGATATATCGGTCTCAGATCCAGTGACCCCCTTGACAAACCAATAATCGTTGCAAATTACCTTACCAATCCAGATGATGTTAAAGTCGTCATTAACGGTATCAGAATAGCCAAGAACTTGACTGAAGCCCCGGTCTTGAAAGAAAAATATAATTTCACTTTAATCAAATATAGTTATGGAAACTGCTCCAATCTTTACGAGTAAGTATTTTGAATTATTTGCAAAAAAAAGTATATATGGAATTTAAGGAACTCTACTAGTTATTTTCGTTCTCTCTTTTTTATACAGCTCATTTTCCTTTATGGAAAAAAGTTAATAGGTTAATTGTGAGAAGAGTATTTCGACGCTTGAACGTATCAAGTTAAATTTAGATAAAGTGTCGACTGTTTTTGTATCCATAATATTATATACTAGGGATTAAAACTCGCCTTATACGGAATGACGAAGCTAAAAAGCGATCCTGGATCTTAACCTATAATACCTATAATTTTTTTTAGATGGGACACAGATGAGTTTTGGGAGTGCGCCATCAGATACGATACATATCCAGAAAACCACCAGTGTGCCTCTTGCAAAATGGGACTGGCATCTGATCCAGAGTCCTGCGTCAATGAACATCTGCAATTGCACGGAATTCCTAACCTCAGAATTACTGACGCTTCTGTCATTGTGGCTCCACCCTCTGGAAATACTCAAGCAACCATTGTAGCTATAGCTGAACGAGCTAGTCATTTGATTAAAAATTTGTATAAATATCAGTCCTAATTTTAGTGTTTTACCAGATCTACATTTTGTATAAAGAATTTAAAATTTTAATAAAAAATACATTGCATTTTTAATATTTCTAATTTATTCATTGTATGAGTTCCAGAAATATTTAAGTTACTATTTTATAAGATGTTTGTGTACTCTACGACAGGGGCGGATGGGGAGGGGTAAACCGGCCCGGGAAACCAATATCCCCGGCCCGCCCCCTTTTAAAAAACTGCAACTTTCTAAAAGATGTAAGTAGGTACAAACATACCTATATAGTACAAGATTTATTTTTTAAAGCTAGTTAAACAAGTAAAAATATCTGTAATATTTAAAGTTTTTTTTAATATCTTTTAAAAACGCACAACTATACCTACTGTTGGATTTTTTTTTTATGATAAAAACACCTGCACTGTAGAAAAAATCCTTTAAGGTGCTCTGGGAGCGGTGCGAGTGCGAAAAAAGCGATTAACGTTGGTCTTGAAACGTTGAAGATTGTATTCATTGGGAAACACGACCTCAGGAAGATCATTGCACAAAGATGACGTTCTCCAGATGAAAGAATTCTTGAACAATGAACTTCGAGGAGTACTAAGCTGAACAACATATGGATGAACGGCAGTGGTTCGCCGTGTATTTCTGTTTTGCATTGCTCTAGGTGGAATCAAGTGGGCAATGTCAGTCGAACACCTGCCATGGAAATATCTGTAAAAGAGAGCCAAATCACCAACCTGTCTTCGATGCTCCAGGCTATCGAGGGTCTTGGTCAGCTCGGGGTCGCCGATCAGACGAACGGCTCTCCTTTGAATGGAATCCAGTAGCCGAAGGGTGTACTTGGGTGCAGAGCTCCAGATATGAGAGCAATATTCTAATGATGGTCGAATCTGGGTTTTGTAGAGTGTCAAAAGTTGATGAGGTGTGTACAACCTTTTGGTGCGGAAAAGTACACCAAGTTTTTGTGCAGCTGCCTTGGCAATTGCGGCAACGTGATCATGCCAAGACATATTACCTCCCAGATTGACCCCCAGCAAATTAATAGACGGTGCCAGGGGAATTGCGTGTCCTGCCATGACTATATCCGGTTCTGCAATGTTAACCTTTTTGGAGAAGACTGTTGCCTGGGTTTTGGAATATAAACAATCAACGAACATGTAAAAAACGCAATGTTTAAAACCAAATAAACAACAGATTAGCACGATCACCTGTAATAGCAATATTGTTATCATGCAATAACATAAAGTAAGAATAACTAAAATATGAAGATTACTTCTTTAGTAAAATGTTAACTTAAAAAAGGAATAGAAACACGTTACTGGGCGCGCAATTTTTGATATACCTAGAATGCTGACGCGCGGACTCTTAGTCTGCCTGTTTCTATCTAAAGATTCTAAAGCTTATTAAACACGAGAAAAGAACAAATATATTTATTTAAATTACACTTCAACTTATATAAAAAAAAACGTTTACAAAGTTACTATAATGCCATATCATATAAGATCAACTTCTAAAAAGCAAGAGAGCTATTAGCAAAAAATTTAGAAATTAATTTAAAGCAGTCAGTTGATTCCTACGTATTGATAACCACGAGACTATACTAAGCGATACTTGACGATATAGTAAACTGAGAGTCCGCGTGCCAGTGATGGACCTAACCTAAATATAAACAACCAATGTATGGTCAGGTCAATATGTTTTTCAGTTTCTCTGTATGTTAACCGTTACCTATAACGAAACTTTTAACTCTGTAACTGTCAATAACTTCTAGGATACTACAAAAATGGAGATTAAAATATCATTTACGACCTTTTCTTGAAACAACTTCTTTCACTATCAAGACTTTTTATAAATTACGAATAATAAATTATCGCGTTGGGTTTTTAATACCTAAAACATTTAAAATCAATGTTACTTAGTATAGGTTAGTAAAATTCGAGTAAGTCGAGTAATGACATGACACATGCACATTATATGATGCCGTTGGGCAGCCCGGCCCTGCCGCTGTTCGTTGTTTTTAGTATCATCGTCCAGGGCCGGCCGGCCCGTTTTGGCCCTAAGGCATCCGGCCCTTCGGAAAATCTCCCGGTTTCCCAACCGGCCCATTCGCCCCTGCTCTACGATCAATCTGATAATAATATAAGGCTTTAGATGATAAGTTGTATCCAATAAATTAACAATTGAAAAAAAAAATATTTTCGAACTTAAGAGTGAAGTCTAGTGATACATTCCCCATTTTATTTTTGATCAATATTTCTTATTCTTTTCGCTTTATTCAAAAAGCGGCCAAATAGCCGTCCTTGAGTAGCAATTACCTACAGTTTTGAATTAAAGACATTTTGAATAATGAATTAATAAAAGCAAGAAACGAAAATTTGTGAAATTGGTCCATTTTTCTATTTTTGCTTTTATTACTTTATAAATTGAAACTTGTTTAACATTAAATTGTAGATAATTATGCTTCAAATGTCTGTATTTGGACGATTTTTGGATAAAAGGAAAAATTAACGAAATATTGTTCAAAAACCGAAATGGCGAATGCGTCACTAGACCTCACTCTTAAGGGTGTTTTATCACTTCCATGCCCTCAGGGCATAAAAATTTAGTTTTTAACGATATTTCTGTACTAAAATAAAAATTAAAAATTTGGTAGCCGTCAATCTCTGCGGCTACTAGAAGCACATCGTTGGAATTAAAAAAAAAATTATTTCAAACCCCCTAGAAAACTTGTGAAATTTTCAAAATTATTCTAGAGACCCATAATTTTTGGGAGGTTTAAAAAAATTGTTTTTTTCATCAGCAGCGATGAATAACTATTAGCACCAGAGATTGATGGTGGCAAAATATTGTATTTTAATTTTAGGACAGAAATATCGTTAGAAAACTAAATTTTAATGCTCCGAGGGCATGTAGGTGATTTCGAATGGCTTTAATCTTACATACTGTAAACGGCCATGCGATTTATCATATTATACAGTAAATTTAAGTAACAAAACACTTCGAATAAAATCACAATATACAAAAAGCTGACTTTAAACAATCAACTTGTCTGACAGCTGGTCTTTACAACTGGTTAATGAACGAAGCCCATTAGAAAAGGCTGGTTAACAAACTTGGAAAATAACATTAATTTCAAAATATTAACATGTAGTTTGTTAAAAATGTTAAAAGTAAAATAATTTTTTTTTATAAATATTTATTATTTTTGCAGATGAATATTTTTTCTATTTCATTTGCATATGTGCGTTCTTGTTTAATTACTGCCTATATATTTTTGGTGCAGGTTTGCAACATAATGTTGCGTTCACAACTTTTTTATTACTACGAGTGAGTAAATTCTTATTCTGTAAACATCGGACGTTCATATCGCCAAATGTAAATAGTTTTATCTAAAGTAATTGGTCTAAGATTCTAAACAAAATATTCATATTCTTTACAAGAAAAAGGTTGCAGCAGGACTGGCCAGTCTTTTTGAAACCTGGCTCTATGAACAAATAAATAAAAAAAAAATATTTTTCTAAAAATAAGAATGCATCAAGATTTTACAATAAGTACTGAAAATGTAAACAAACACTAACATGACAAGTGACAAGATTGGTAATAATGCTTGAATCAACGTCATTGTGTCATAATAGCTATTTATATAATAAGTTGCGAAATGACGTGAAAATTGTCCAACGAGGCAAAGTCTAGTGGCTAAAAGACATCGTTTCGTAACGAATTATATACAAGATTTTTTGTGAAAGCGGAGAATTTGATAATAATTTAAGCTTTTATTAGTATTTTTAAACATTTTGGAAAGTAGGCAGGCAATCTGTTTCTAAGGCATTGTTTATGTATTATTTAATGTCAAGTGCGTTGTCAAA
Organism: Polydrusus cervinus; assembly: GCA_935413205.1. Lineage (NCBI taxonomy): Eukaryota > Metazoa > Arthropoda > Insecta > Coleoptera > Curculionidae > Polydrusus > Polydrusus cervinus. The sequence goes on from OW284514.1 coordinate 56,515,570, forward strand.
TTCGAACGTCGAGTTTTGCTTTTTTCTCGCAGTTTTTCGAAAAAAAACACTTCAAATGAGTGATATTGACGAGTCTTTGGAAATTGAACAAGCTCTTACAGAAGAGAAGCTAGATGCCTCTAGAATTCAGTTCAACAGTTTACATAATTGTACATTTAACATTATAATAAATAGATAATTTTCATTGATTTTAATGTTTCATTTTTACTTTTAGGCACTAGTGACTAAAACTGTCACATTTAGACACTAGTGCCTAAAAGAGTGTCATTTCGAAATTCTAATCAATATCGAAATATGTCTATTTTGAAACGCTTTCACGAAAAGCATATTAAACAATTTTAAAATTGGTCGAATTTGTGTAGGTTTTTTTAATTAGCTAAAAAAAAATTAATAATATAATTTAGCAGTTTTATTGATGATAATATAGCACCGACTTATTAATATAAATGCAAAAACTATCAAATATGAGACTAACTGGTCAGAAAAACATTCACATAGAAAAATGTCAGTGGCTGAGACTTTTAAAAGAAATTAGAGAACATGTTTACGGGGATGCCACAGGAATAGAATAACTTTTCTAGCTAAAATATGTAGTTTTAAATCCTATTAACATCAATTCAACAAAATTAAAATAATATAACATTTAAAAAAAATTCCTTATTGCAAATAATTAAACAGTTACAGACATATTTTCACATAAACTTTTCTTCGTGAATAACCTGAGGACTCACACCCTAAAATATTAGCACGTCGTTAAGAGACACCCTGTATAGAATGTCCAGTTTTAAAAATATGTTTGCTTTCTAGGCTGCTGCCAGTCCTTTAACTTTTTTATTAACATTGGGTAAAGTGCCTTTTCCCTCATCGGACACAGTGCATATCTAACAGTACTAATGGTGGACGACTTTATGTCTTCTATAGACCAATGGGGTCTTTTACTGTTACCATTATTCATTTCAATTTTTATAAACTGATCTGATCACCCATATCACGATTGCATACAAACTTTGAATATACTAAAACATACAAAAAATAAATAATTACGATATAAGTGTTGTAAAGATTCATATTACAACACGAGATGTTAAAGTTGTCAAACGAGGCGTCAGCCGAGCTTAATAAAACATCAAGTGTAGTAATATTAATTTACAACAAGAATATTCTACAAAATTTTATCTACTTTCATCTATGAATAAAAATATTTGGCAAAAGACATTTTTTAAAATAAAAATGCACCTGTAAAAATGCACCTGCTATTAAGTTTTCTAATCAAGTTTTTTATGTTACCTTTCGCATAGTTACGGTTTCGCATGGTTACTGTCGAAACTTTGTCAAACAAATTCAAAAATATAAAAAGTGTTTTTCAAAATGAGCGATTTTAATGGAAGTCTACCCTCTGATATAGAAGCAGCGGCAAACGAAGCGATCTAGAGTTTAGTTCCGACAAAATCCAAGGCGCGGTATTCGTTGGAGTGTCAGAAGTTTGAAGATTGGTGTAAAGCTAACAAAATAAAGGAGGTGTTTGAGAAAATCCTTTTGGGTTATTTTTCCGTAAAGCAACTCTCCCAGAAACCATCTACACTATGGACTCACTACTCAATGTTAAGAACTATGATTTCAGTCAAGAAAAATCAAGATATAAGCAGATTTTCTCAACTAATCGCATTTTTAAAAAGAATTTCAGAGGGTTACAAGGCCAAAAAGTCCAAAGTTTTCACAAAGGAAGACGTATGTAAGTTTCTTAGTACTGCAGATGATGAAACATATTTATTTACTTATGAAGTGTGTTATGATAATCGGCATTTTTGGGGCTTGTCGGCGCGAAGAACTAGCTAAGTTAATGTTGGATCATATTGAACATAATGATTTGTATATAAAAATTGTGATTCCATTCTCGAGAACCAAAATTATGCGAGAATTTGTTATAACAGAAGGAAATGTGACAGGTGTTAACTGTTTAAGTATTTTTCGAAAGTATGCTAAACTTCGTCCTTTTAATGCAACTCACAGGTGGTTTTTTGTATTCTATGGAAAAGGAAAATGCACCTACCAGCCTGTCGGAATTAATAGTTTTGGAAGTATACCAAAAAATATTGCAACAAAACTTGGATTGAATAATAATCCCGAAGGATACAGTGGACATTGTTTTAGAAGGTCCTCGGCCACCATTCTAGTTGATGGTGGTGCAGATATGCAGATGTTAAAGCGTCATGGGGGCTGTAAATCCTCTTCTACGGCAGAAGGCTACGTTGAGAATTCTTTAGAAAATAAGAAACAAATAGCAAAGAAGATTATGGGGTCAGACACGGATTTAATGATTGGAAATTCGAACGTAAAGGGCTCCATCACATCCACTTCTGGTATACAAATGTCTAACTGTAAAAAGTGTATTATTAATGTTTATAATAAACCTTAAGTGTTATCTTTTAATTAATAATTGGTAATTAATTTTCTAATTGTTAATAATAAATCATTCTTCTAAAAGTATGGTTTTATTTAACACCAAAATTTTCATAAAACCTTTTTTTTTATTACAGCACTAGTGCTGTAATGGAAAAAATAGATGCCTTTACAAAACGATTTACAGAACTGTAAAATTCATATTTACTAAATGAAAGTAGATAAAAAATTATTACCAGTCAATAATTTTATCTTACTTTATAAATATATGTAATATCCAATATTATTATATTTGATGCTGTGAATGAGACAGATTTACTAGAGTTCATAATCATCAATAGTAAGGTCTTTTTATTTTCATTATTCCAAATATACCATGGACAATTGTTTAAAAGCTTATAATATTTATCTCCCTAAAAAATTAAAAACAAGTTAAATAACTCGCCATAATATCAATGGCGTCAGAAGAGGATTTTGGTAATTGACATCCCGTATCCTTATCCTAATCCTTAACCCATCCTTTGCGCCTTTAATCGGGAATTGCTGTCACTACCCCTACAATAGGGGAAGTAAATGACATTGGCATGTCGTGTCATTATTTGTTCTGACTTTGTAATTAAGTACTAAGACTTCAATAATACGTAGATGTAACTTTTCCGGGTATGCAAGAAAAATGGGAAGAATATATTTCCATTCTATTTACTTTTGCGCTAGCTTTGCACACACCCTTAGAATTTTTTTTTTAATATATCAGGAAATTTAATATATAAGTAATTTCTAGTGTCTGTTTAAAGGTTGGAGACAATGACGTTTCTTGAACGGCAGTAGAGTTGTGGACTTGCGTTGTCTTTATTTGTTTAGAATCACTACGTTTCAACTGGTAAGCATCTCCAGTCGTCTTCAGGTGAATACTGGATTAGTATGGTAACTACAGCTCTATTTATACTAGGCAGGTGCTGTGACGCATGACTAGTGGGTGGAGTCATGCGTGTTGCTAGGTGATGATGCATAACTGGATGAGTCATGCTTGATGAGTCATGCTCGATGACGTCATGCTCGAGGACGTCCTGCTCGATGACGCCATGCTCGATGAATCATGCGTCTAACTCTTGGGTGGTCTTATTCTAAGATTACATTTACTTAAAAAGGGTTTCCAGACGTTTCTCATATCTAATGAAGGCTTACTAAAGCAACCTGGATTTTGGTGTATGGTCGCAGCTTCCTTAAACTTCCTCTTCCTCCAGTGCGGTTCTTTTTGCAGGATTTCCGCTTTTGTCCACATGATATGATGGCCGTGCATCCAGGTCGTGGTCAGCTGCACCTTATTTTTCGGTCTCTCCTTTTTGGGTGTTATTTCTATGTTCTTTAATCCTTACTTCTAGTGGTCTTAGTGTCTCACCAATGTAAGATTGGCCGCATTCGCAGAGGATCTGGTAGACACAATTTTTCTTGTCTTTCTGGCTTGCTGGTTTCGTCTTCGTTAGGTGGCTTCTTAAAGTGTCTCTAGAGCTGAATACTGTGTTGATGTTGTATCGTTGTCCTAGTCTTCTTATTTTCTCGGATACTCCTTTGACATACGGAATATTGAGTATTGGTTGTATCTCTTTCTCTGCTTTACGTGTGTTTGGCCGATTCTTGCGATTTTCCAATATTGTGTCAATCAATTTCATGGGGTAGCCATTCTTGTTGAGGTCGGTCTTGATGTGGTTAGTTTCTCTTTTGAGAGCTTCGTTTGAGTTGCAGAGAGTAATTGCTCTATCCACCAGGTTTCTTACTATGCCATGTTTTGTGTTGTTTGAGTGGTTTGATGTATAATTGAGATATTGCCCTGTATGTGTAGGTTTTCTGTACACTGAGGTTAGGAAGGTGTTGCCATTTTTCTCTACGTTGACGTCTAGAAAAGGTAATTGGTTGTTCTCTTCTTTCTCCATGGTGAATTTAATTGTCGGTGCAAACTTATTAATGTGATGTAAGAATTCTCTGAGTTCGTCCTCGTTTCCGTTCCAAATAATGAAGGTGTCATCCACATATCTTAGCCATATTTTTGGTTTCTTCTTTGCTTGTTTTATTGCTTCGGATTCAAACCATTCCATGTAAATGTTGGCGATTATGGGCGAGAGAGATAAGCCCATTGGTAGTCCGTCTTCTTGGCTAAAGAATCTGTCTTTTTCTTGAAAATAAGAATTGTTAAGGCAGCATTCCAATAGTTCCATGATGGCATTTGTAGGTAGCGGTGTTCTTTCTTGTAGGGTCAGGTCTTCCTCAAGTCTGCTCCTGATGACCTTAAGTGCGTCTTTTATAGGGACGTTGGTGTAAAGACTTTCGACGTCAAAGCTGACCAGTTGGTCTCCTGGTTGTGCTTCCTTTTCTCCTATTATTTGTGCAAAGTGTTGCGAGTTCTTTACAAATGACGTACTGTTTCCTTGAAGTGGTTGGAGTAGGGGAAGTAAAAATTTACCTAGTTCATATGTAGGGGAGTTACGGGAGCTTGTAATTGGTCTCAGAGGTTTACTGTGGTGCGGTGTTAGGCGTCTCCGCGTCTTTTCTGGTATGTACCGCTCAAATTTCTTGAGTGTTCGGTAGACTCTTCCCTCGATTGTGCCGGTCGGATCTTTGGAAATAAGGGCGTAGTTTCCTTTTTGCACAACTTCCTCGATTTTTTGGTCGTATGTCCGAACATCCATGATGACAGTTGCGTTTCCTTTGTCGGCTGGTAGAATCTTGATATTAGGATCCTTACGAAGTTTTGGGAGAGCGATTGTTTCTTCCTTACCGATGTTTCGTTTTGGAGGCCTTGATTTTTCTAGAATATTTCTAACCTTCCATCTAAATTCTTCCGCTTGTGTTTCTCCTATGGTTGTTGAGTCGACGGCGCTAATAATGTCCAATATTGGTATCTCTTTTGGAGCAATAGTAAAGTTTAAACCCTTAGCAATTATGGATTCTTCTATGGGTGTTAATTCTTTAGATGAAATGTTGACGATAGTTTTTTGATTATGGGGTTGCGTTGTTGGTGGATTTTGACTAACATGCTTTCGCAATTTCTTTTCATGAATATTTTGTTGAGCTGTTCTTACTTTGTCGCAGGTGGCATCAATCTTCCGAAAAATGGGTTTATGATCCTCTTCCAGTGTATATTCTTTAATTTCCTCAAATCTCTGTTGGATATCTGTGAGTAGAGAACAGATCCCCTGCGAATGCGGCCAATCTTACATTGGTGAGACACTAAGACCACTAGAAGTAAGGATTAAAGAACATAGAAATAACACCCAAAAAGGAGAGACCGAAAAATCAGGTGCAGCTGACCACGCACGGCCACATGATATGATCATGTGGACAAAAGCGGAAGTCCTGCAAAAAGAACCGCACTGGAGGAAGAGGAAGTTTAAGGAAGCTGCGACCATACACCAAAATCCAGGTTGCTTTAGTAAGCCTTCATTAGATATGAGAAACGTCTGGAAACCCTTGTTAAGTAAATGTAATCTTAGAATAAGACCACCCAAGAGTTAGACGCATGATTCATCGAGCATGGCGTCATCGAGCAGGACGTCATCGAGCATGACGTCATCGAGCATGACTCATCAAGCATGACTCATCCAGTTATGCATCATCACCTAGCAACACGCATGACTCCACCCACTAGTCATGCGTCACAGCACCTGCCTAGTATAAATAGAGCTGTAGTTACCATACTTATCCAGTATTCACCTGAAGACGACTGGAGATGCTTACCAGTTGAAACGTAGTGATTCTAAACAAATAAAGACAATGCAAGTCCACAACTCTACTGCCGTTCATAAGTAATTTCTATAAACCTTTTATATAAATGATGATTTTATTAAGACCAGTAGTATGTTTAGGTTTGTACGTTCGTGTAAGACCGAAATTATTTTTCTTTAACACATTGACGACCGACTGTTAAAATACGGAACTTCCTGAGAAACCATTGAAAGCGGTGGGTAATAACAAAAAAATTAAATATGTTTTATGGGTTGTAGGGCTTTTATAGATAATTTTTTCGCATTCAAAATTTTCCAAAATGCCGTCCAGTTAACTGGACATCGGTACCTGGAAAGAAATTTTACCGTCAGGCACCAACGTCCAGTTGAGTGGACGCTGTTTTTTTTTTATTTTTTTACACAAAAACAACATTTTGCTATACACTTTTAATTTAAACTAATCACAAAAAACGAACTTTGGTTACATTTTGAATAGAAAAAAAATTAAACTTACGACTTTAGTACAAAAGATTGTGGGGAAAAACAAAAGGAAAACATATATTTTATAAAGTGATTCATACATCTTGAGGTTCATGTCAGATTTTAAAACACGGATAAACACACAACCCTGTTTTTCTGGGCAAATAGGACCAAAGTAGCGCGTTTTGCGGCTTTTCATCGCCGACTTCTCTTTTTCGGTAGCTATGGTGGGTTGTAGGTAATGATTGATTGATGAATTTGTATTTTGACCAATATCTAAGTCATCCAAACGTGAGATTTTAAAGATCTCTCTCAATACCTCTTTTTTAAATTTTAACAATCATAACTTTGGCACATTTTTTATATTGTCGGATATGGATTGGCACCCTTAAGGAAGAATAAATCAGTTCATACTTTGCTGTGGTGCTAAGACACTTAATAGGTGTTGAGTCTGCTGATAAGAATAGGTGTAGTGGAAAAATAGTGTGTAGAACAAAGACAAGGACATTCCTAGTTTACTTTGCTTCGATTGCGTAAGTGTTCCTTACAATTAATTGTTAAATTGGATTAAATTGTATTCTTCTTATTTTGGTCAAAGTTGTCTATTAAGAACAAATTGTTTCTTTAAACTTAATAAAATAACACCTTTCCAAAGTGCTATTCATTAAATAAATGTCTTTAAAAATCCTTAGTTTTTTAGTGATTCGATAGCGCACAACTAATAAATAATTATTAATAAAATAATTAAGACATAGATCAATACCGTCTAAGCTACACAACCCAGTCGCCTGTCATTTTAAGACGCGACATTATAAGCACTAATAATACACGTGTATAAAAGAACGGATGACCGAAACGATGCATGTACGTCTATAAACGAGTTTCTTTCCCCACCTGCAAGAAATGCATCAAAAGCCAATTTTACACTGACGCTTATACTTATGCAGATTTTACATTTTTACTTATCTTGGGAGCCAACGAAATAAATTAGTCGAACCTGAGGGTCCGCGCCAAATTTTAAATACATTTAAATGCGTTAAATTAGGTGTGCAGTAAACTGGACGCGGTCTCTACGAAAAGAACAACATATGTGTCCAGTATACTGGACAGGGGCGGATGGGTCCCCTTGGACCGGCACGGGAAGTTACAGTGAAGCGGCGCCATCACGTGCCAGAAAAAAGGTTTACAATTTTTTTTTGCTTTGAGCAACGTAGCAAATTATTCTATTAAAATCTAAAACCCAAAAAAATTTTTTTTACAATAATTCTCAAATAAAAAAAATATTTCTTCATTATCACTTAACTAAAAAAACATTAGTTATAATGGATTTTTTTTATTATACATGACAAAAATCACATAAACAAATAAGGATTTCCAAAACAACTCTTAGGAACATAAATTGAAAACAAAACTTATAACTAATAAAATAATCAACAAAAACAAAAAAACATTATTCTTTTCCAAAACAAATAAATATCGGAATAAAGGAACTGTTAATTCTTAACACAAAATAAAATAAACACTATAAATAAAAAAACAATACTCCATAAAATAAATGATAACATTAAATTTAAAAAAACTCTTTTTTTGATGTTGATACAACAGTTTTTTGAATAGTAGAGTGCTGGATCTTCTCAAAGCATCGATGACCTCGTCATATTCTATTTTATTTAGAATGTATTTTTAAAACTCATCATCATGAAAGCATCCAAACGGTTATGGCTAAGAGTACTTCTTAACCTGTTTTTTAAATATTTTAGTTTGGTAAAACTTCTCTCACAGGCTACCTGGGAGATTGAAAAAGTTAATAAATATTTATATGCTAATTCTAGCATTGGGTAAGCCTCTTTATACAATGACATATTGTATTTGAGAAGAATGGAACAGCAGCACAATGTACAATTTCTGCAACTTTTGCATTGCATACGGTTTTCTTGATTGTCTTAATCATTATCAGAAGATGCCTTTTCAAAATTAAAAGTATAAAATTCATCGATGCTAAGTTTTAAAGTGTTCAGTGTCCAGTTTTCCATAAAGTTCTCTAGCTCATCCGGAAGTTTTGGAAGGTAGCAAGGGGATTTATCTTTAAGAGCTTTTCAGAAAGAGTCTACAAACTATTGCGAGGAATTTTGCCTTTTAAGTACTTAATTAAAATTTCTGGGATCTAAAATATTAAAATATTTGCAAATAGTAAAATTTCTATTGAACCTCTCGTCCATTGATTGAATTATTGTATCAAGGACCACATTATAGGTTTCTGTTCTAAATGTGTCAATGGCAATATTCAATTTTTCATCCTTTGATTCTTCTCCTAGCATTTTTTTTACTCTTGTTATTCTTACTGCTGGTAAATTAATTTTAATATTCCCAATGTCTAGATCAGAATCAACAGCCTCCAATTCGGTTACTGCCCACTTAGCAAACATATCTCTAGTTTCTTGTATATTTTTTAAGTCTCGTTCAATGTGTCTTAGCTGATCTAAAGCTGTTCTTTCCATAGTATTTGCCTTAAGAAGAAGTGGAGTTAGGAACAAAAAGCCCTATCTTCCTTCTTACAAATATATTTGTAATTACAAATATATTTGTAAGAAGGAAGATAGGGCTTTTTGTTCCTAACCCCACTTTATCATGTTCCTTCTGGAGAGTAGATACGACTTCGTTATGCCTTAAGAAGATCTAAACCTTGGGTTTGTAGGTATCTTAATAATGGCCCTGTTATAGAGAAAATTTTAAAAAATATATAGGCAGTTATTTTTTTTTAATAGTTTTTTTCTATATTCTCTTTTGTCTATTGGTGTTGTTTATGATTTAGAGTTGCCAAATTAGTAGGAATAGTTTTTTTTCCAACTCTGATTTTTTTTATTTTATGTTTAAGCTTAGATTTCTTTATAACCAAAAATAAAAAGCCCAGTAGCGGTGCCTAGCGGCGCCTGATGTACCGGCGCACCGGGAAGTCTCCCGGCGTCCCGGTGGGCCCAACCGCCCCTGATACTGGACGTTGGTCGTGAATGTGTTAAACGTCTGAATAATACATTTTGGAATTAGTATACAAATTACCTGTTGTCCTAGTTGCTCCCCAAAGTAACTCATATTTGTTAGTATCAGTAGTGTTGTTAGGCCTATTGGTACCATGCGTATAATAATGGTAAGCGAACTATCACTATGACCCTACAAGAAAAGCATCTTGTAAAATAAGTATTCGCACATTTCACACCGACAAAAAATGATATCAATAAGTATACGGTACACGGCATTAAAACAGTTAAACAAAAATATGGTTATCGGATACTGGCCTCGGCATCGATTGGACAGAATCATATTTAAATGTCTACTAAGGTTTCAATAAATTTCAAGAACTTTTAAAAATAATAATACTTTAAGGAAAAATTATTATTATCATGATTTTTTTGCAAGCCTCAGGACTCGCGCCACACGCGATAATTAAACATGATAAAAGGTTTAAAGGAAAATTCTCTGAAACTTTTAATTTTCGTTCGTGTGTAAATCAAAAGTCTTTATTGGCACAAAGTGTCAAACATTGTTGTTTGTTAATTTATGTGCAGCTGCAATATATAGGTACAGAAAACCGCCACTTTAAATACCATTACCTTGAAAGTAACAATGTTTGAGATTTTGTTTACATTGACAATTTTGATGTAGATACATATCCAGAGCTATCAGAATCAAAATTTTTAGGGTATTTAAACTAGAGCCATTTTCATTATACTCAGAAATGGCCTTAGCGTTTTTGGCGCCTAGAGCAAAATCTAAATTTGGCGCCCTCACCCCTTTTTTTTTTTTTAAATACACCTGCTTATTTAAACTTATAAAAAAACGAATTTATTAAAGATAAATACAATATCCTAATCAGCAGACTATCGTTAATATGACGTCAGTTTTTCGCATCATTTCAAACGTCAACTATGCTTTAAAAATGACGCGATAAGATGACGTCATTATGTCACAGACCTATGACGTGATAATCATGCTAAGTAGAAATTTCGAGTTTAAACTTGAAATTTCTACTTTTAACTCAAAATTTCGAATTTAAACCCGAAATTTTGACTTTAAGCTTGGAATTTTAACTTTAAACTTCAACGAGCTTAAAATCTAAAATTCGAGTTTAAAGTCGAGATTTCGAGATTCAGGTCGAAATTTCATTAGGCATAATTTTTTTTACAGGGCCCTCCACCCCTTCATACTATATATGCTATTCACTATCAAAATTTTTTCCATTCTCTTCTCATTTCTTTTTTCTTTTTTTTATTATTATTTTTTACTGTTCACCTAAACATTTAATTATTTTGAATATGTTACTCTGCGTTAGATTAAAGATTACCACTTTATTCGTGAAATTGGGCAATGCACGTTAATAAATAAATAAATAAATTATATAGCATTTTTTCATAAAGAATTATGGGCATATCCGACTCTCTTTGCTTGTTTATTTCTGTAAATTATTAGCCGAAATCGACTATTTATATCTGAGCTTCGGATTCTGCTTTAAGCCGTATTGTCCGAGCCAGGGAAATTGATCTCTTCCTTTGCTACAATTGCTGTTTTAAATGAATTATTTGGTAAAAAATGTATTAATTCCCTGTTTTGAACTATAGTTGAAATTTTTGGGTGATCAGAATCTATTTTTCTTGTAATTGTTCCATATTGTGCTATTTTATTCTTAGCCAACGTAATATAGTAGTAGTAGTAGTAGTAGTTTTTTGTGGATATAACCAGTGCAAGCAAATGGCAAGTGGCCTTCATGAATCTACGTTCCTGCAGCTATTTATCGTATTACTTCACTACTAGTTGGTCATTAGAATTCTCTTGTTTATCCTACATCCCCCGCCCACAGCTTGTGATTAGGGATTCGGATTGTAATTTATCTTAGTCTCTCTTCACTCCTTTCCTCCTGTTCCTTTTCCTTCATTATTATTTTTGCCAAATTTTTAACTCTATCCCATATTTCCTTATTTCCTATCGTTATTGGTACCAGATTTTCGACTGCTAGTATGGTTCCCAACATATCCGATGTTTCTTGGCGTCCTCTAGCCTATATAATGCATTGGAAAAAGGTGTGCTCCGCTGACCTCACAGTAGTTACACGTATCCCATTCTTTTGACATAGTTCCTGAATCGCCCGTATCCATACTCAGTATCTGTGTCAAGTAATAGTCTACATTTCGATATTGACCGTCTGTCCACTACAGGATCTGCCTTATTAGAGCTTTTTTGCCCATCGACTGACTAACGTGTTATTATCCCAGTTTCTTTGCCATTCTTGCATAATGCTTTTTCTTACTTCCCTTTTACTTCCCTTAGCGGTAATTGTTTTTCCTCGTATAATATATTTCTTTCTCGATTGATATCGTTCGTGTCATAACTTAAATTACTTTTGCTGACATTGACACAATCAGTTCTTTTTTATCTTCAGAGCATATTACCAAAGCAAGGTCCACCAATCTTTCTTCTCAGTATTGCCTGTATTCTTTGTATTAGTGTTCAGGTGTTACTTGACTTGTTAAAAGTTGGATTTATTTTTTAACTTCCACGAGTTAGGTCGACTTAAAAGATCTGACAAAACAGTGTGTCCTTACCACTCTAAGACTAAAATGTCCTCTTCGGTTAGCCACTTCCTCTATTCTGATGGAAACTCTTGTTTACTTAACAATTTATTCAGCATACTCATAATCCAATCTGGTGCAATTTTGCAGAATTCCTTGATTGCCTTTGGTTGGGATTCCGTAGGGGTCCAGGTGCTTTATTGGTTTTAATACTATTTACAGCCTCGTTAAACTCCACTGTTGAAAAGGGTGTAACATTTTCACAAGTAGTAGTGGGGAGGCTCAGTTGCCTGGTAAGTAGACCAAGGCCTTCACCTGAATCTTCCCCCAACTACTCTAACTACCTACGCCCTCGCCAAACCATCCTGACCTCTCTATGAATGTCACAATATCCTTCCAAATGAGAGTAGTAACTTCCTCTCTTCGAAGTAACGCCGAGCCAAAGTGCCTAAGTCTTTCTAGAGCCTTACACGTACCCAGGAAGTGCAACGGTATATCCTCCTCTCCTGACACCCAGGACATATTGGGTCTTCCTCTAGGCCAATTAGCGTGTTTCCTCAGCCGGAAATCCCTGTCAATACCTCTATTAATGGATTGAGGGTATTTTGTCTTCTATTTAGGAGCTATTCCAGTTTGGATTTGTCAGCAACTAATATAAAGTTCTTTGCCTGTCTGCATCCTCGTGTTTGCCGTTATTGTTCCATAGAACGCTCGCCGTGCAGACCACTCTCTCATCGCAGCCCCTGTTTGTTGATTGGAAATGTCTATTGCTGGTTCCGGTCCCTGGTAGTGTCGAACCATTTATTGTTAATTTGTTAACCTTAAATATAAAGTTTAGAAAAATTCCGCAATAATTCTAAAGGAAAAAAACTAATACGGGGGACAATAATACAGGAAAATTATTTTGTAAAATTCTGTGTAGAGGGATTAAAGGCACATTTAAGATCTCGAGTAATAATTGTGTTGTAGAACCTAAGGGAAGGATTAAAAATTAGAGTGTAGTTACCTACTAAATAAGGGACTGAAATGTAAAAAAATGGTTCTTTACCAATATGAATATAGTTTAGGGGAGACCGAGGAGGGTTGTAACAGAGGAGAGTTGTAACAAAGTCGATTATTTAAAACCTGCTTCGGTTAGCGAACAGGCAACGCCACGAGTTGATAACTTTTTGGGCGCGCCATTTGATGCAGTTCACGCTAAGAGTTCAGTGAAAGTGATTGTGTACATACCAAGTCTTCACGGAAAAAATCGCCAAAAGTAAGTTTTTAGCCAATATTTTAATAGATAATTTTTTAATACCTATTAAATTAGTACCATTTTGATGTTATTCCTAATAGGCAATGGATATTTAAGTTTCATCGCATAATATTGTTTTGTTAGATTCACCTTGTGTTTTAAAGTTAAGAGCCATTAATCTAACCAAAACATGATTTTTTGCATCTAGGAGAGTTGAAACACGCTGTTCCAACTCTCCTAACTTGTTTTTTCTAAGTATAGTGTTTTGTGGTGTGGGCATTGCGTGATAAGTTATTATTTTATTGTTTCAGAATGCCTAAACAATATGTGCTCAAGAGGTATAGGGGCATGGCTAGAACCTGTTCCCTCCACATCCAAGGCCCTTAGTTCACTTGCCACTACTTCCAATGACATCTCACCAAAAGCACTAAGACCATTGCCAAAAGCTCCACCAAGAAAAGGAAAACAAACTAATAGATAAAATCTGCTGTGCTTACTGATACACCCGTTAAGGATGAAATTATTGCGATAGAAGCTAGTAAAAAGTTGAACAACGTGAAGCAATATGTTTTTAGCGGGGAAAAGAAAAATCTCTAAGAAGGCGAAGGGAAAAAAACACAGTTGAATAATAGTAAAAACAAAAACGATGATGAAAAGTCCTTTGCCAACAGACAATCGAATGAAAAATGGGTTCAGTGCGTCGACTGCAAGGGATAGTCCTATGAAGCTTGTGCTAGAGGAGACTTCCAATACGTTTGTCATAATTGTTTATCGGAATAGATTTCGGACGGAACTTATTTTAAACGAAACGGCTGTACCAAATGTAATATTATGGCCGTTAAGTTTATGTTATATTTATTAATAAAGTTTTTTCTGTTTACTATTAATATCGTTTCAATTTTTCTTTCTTAATATCTCCAAATAAGCAGCTGTTACAACTTACCTCGACCTTTGTTTCAACTTACCTCGGTTATAAGAGAGTTGTAACGCGGGGGGTTGTTTCAGTTTTCAATGATTTTCTCATGGACTCTGATAACTTTTTCGTATTTTTATGTTTGGTTTACAAAGTATATAGAACTGGCTATCTTAAGTTATAGAGATTATAAAGGTAGAGCAATTTTTGGCTGAAATATCCTGAGAAACGTGAAAACTGTTACAACCCTCCTCGGTCTCCCCTACAACTTAACTTACTTACTAAGCTACTTACTATTTTTGTCCTAGCATGATTTATTTTGGTAACGTCACTTACCGTTAATAAAAAGAAATATATCCCCAAAATAATAATTCCACAATAGGCATGGATTAATAAGGGAGTAAACATAATGTCTTGTACTCTAGCTTGAAGACTAAAAAATTAAATTCTTTAATTAATTACTTCGCCACCTGATGGAAATTTATTTTGATTTTATTAACATAAAACATACGTCCAACGCATATTACCGTTTTTATTACTGCATTGTATAACACGTGTTCCGCTATAGTATAGCTTCATCGAATACTAAAACTGGTACAAAAGAAATGAAACACTTGCATTCAAAATTTTAAAAAAATGTAGGTACCTTATATTGTCTGAGATGTTTTATTGTTACATATTTAATAAGAAAAATGGATTCAGTAAATTGACCATTTAGAGATTTTCCAGTTTTTTTTTTTTGGTTTTAGTTATTTCTAAGGTTTCATAACAATACAATAAATATATACTTTCAATAGTGTAACATCTAAGTTAAATAAAATTAGTGGAACAGATTGACTGTTTTACTTACTTTAATGCCCGGTTTATGAAGCATAAGATATCTGTTAAATAAATTATGAAGCCAATAAACTGCTTATAATTGAATAGACGACTCTGCCTTTACTAGGTGGAACTCCATAATTTAAAATATGAAGAAAACACTAATAGTGTGTTAAATTCCGCTTTATTTAAAAAAAAAACACTTTTAAAATAGTTGTTGACACAAACAAACATGTTTCGCTACACAGTAGCTTTATCAATAGTACTAAAAGTAATTTAAGTGTAGTCTTATAAACAATAAATGCACAACCTACTACCTATATCGGGTTTTTTCCGTTAACAATAAATTCAAAACAAATTCAACAAGGGTGAGTTATTAAGGTCTAATTGACAATTTAAAAGGTGGTTTGTATTTTTAAGTTTATTTATTTCTAGGGATTCCAGCAAATTAAGTTCATTGCCCTTATTTTCTGTATGACGAATTTGGAAATTATGATTAAAATTATGTGAAGATTCCGTTAAATGATTTGCATAAAGAGAGTAGGTTTTTCCCAAAACAAAGCTGGAACTATGTTCCTTAATTCTTTTTGAAAAACTTCTAGCAGATTGGCCTATGTATATATATAAAAATAACGCAATAAGAGATTTTAAAATAGTCAAAAATTGGTTTAAAACTTATAAACTTTTACTTAACAGTTACATAGCTTTTTCAGTGACAAGGGCTGGCAAACCCAATTTAACAGATTTTACTGTCGGTACTGATAAAATTACTGCAGTGACTCACACAAAGTACCTTGGTTTGTTGGTTGACCAATATTTGAAGTGTGCACAACATGTTAACTATGTCTCTAATAAAATACGCAGGCTCATACACAAATTCTATATACAAAGAGAATTTTTGAACGAAAAATCATTGGTACTAGCTTGTAGAGCTTTTGTGGTACGGTATAATTGTATGGGGTAGTTCTTATGGTACAGCACTTATTAAGTTAGATATAACACAAAAATATATTCTTAAAATTATATTTAAAAAAAATAAAACTTCCCAACTAATTTACTATTTTCAGATGATACTGTTAATATTAGAACTTTATATATTAACTGTATTTATCATTTTGTCTGTCGCTGTAAATTCAGACAAAACTATGTAGATCACACTATTAAAATAAGACCTGAATCTAGTAACAAACTTAAATTGCCCAAAAATTTTAAAACTGCAAATAAAAAGTTTAAAGATTATTTAAAATCAAAATCATTTAAATTACTTCCATGAAACATAACATGAACAAAAAAAAGAAAAACTTTCAGTAAAAAGTGTAATCGGTATCTTTATTGAAATATAGAAAAATTTTCAATATCGTTTTATTAGAGAATCAGTGAAGATTGTAAAAATGTCTCAGTAAAGTATGTCACATATAAAAATAGGTAAAATAAAACAAAAATAAATAAATAAATACACATAAGTATAATTTTAGATTTCCACACATACCTACGTGTTATACTATTGATTATACCAAACTAACTATGTATATGAATATATTTATTATGTTATTTATTGTATA
This sequence comes from Polydrusus cervinus, assembly GCA_935413205.1. Classification (NCBI taxonomy): domain Eukaryota; kingdom Metazoa; phylum Arthropoda; class Insecta; order Coleoptera; family Curculionidae; genus Polydrusus; species Polydrusus cervinus. The sequence continues at coordinate 56,532,261 of OW284514.1, forward strand.
AATAAAAAAATATTCTTATGTCGTCAATTTTAGGGATAGTCTCAATATATCGAAATCTGAAGCAGTTAACTTGTTTAAAAATAAAAATTACCAACACGATATCAGGAGAATTAAAAGAAGAAAGCTACAATTTGATGAAATAAGGAAACTGGAAGGCGACGTACAATTTAAAGAAAGGGATGATGTTGGCATTCAGTTTCTTCCTTCATTAATAGACGATCTCAACACTGAGATTTCGATTAGGTGCGAGACGTTTGTAGAGAATCAGGCAAAATTCGGATTTTAAAATGAACTGCCATAAGTACAGCTAAATAACGTTTTTGTTATTTGTACAAATACGACGAGTACATCGATATCGAAAACTATTTATTATTACTTCTTTTTAAAATTAAAAACTTGGCGCTGTTTATATTAATTTCTTGTCTTGCCTTTAGTTACCCCAGGACCTCAGAGGACAACGCAAAAATAATCTTCTGAACGAATTTAACTTGATGATGTGAATATTTTTGCAAGGAAAAAGTGTCAATAACTTATTTTTTGTACTTAATCAAAGTTGGCATAGGCATATTAGGGAAAACCTGTTATTTTCATAAGTGAGATCCGACCGCTGTCGGCGCGATCACAAATATCATACTAAATTATACAACTCACAGTGCTGCATTAAAAAAAGCGAGTAAGTAGATATATATCAGTAGTTTCTTTTCCAATCTTATGAATATTTCCCAAAAAAAATAAAAAATTGTCTTCATCCATTGTACGTGGGTATTAAACAAATTTTAATACTAAACATTAGTACATATTTTAATTAATTAATAAATTATTAAAAATTGGTAATAACATAAGCCAAACAAGGAATTTCTGGGCGTGACATTTAAAAAAAATTTCGTCTGCGCGCTTTTTGTTTGTTTTGCATTCATGTCGCGAAGTTCAACATTGTCGTCCCCACCCACCCACCCACAATGGCGTGTCCAGAGTTTAAGTGGGGTGGGGGTATTTGGTAATAATATTATTTTGAGTCTGGGAGGGTGTAGTGATAATATTTACCAGTGCTTACCATATTCATTTTCCATAATTTATGATTAATAGAAACAAAATAACCGTACCTATTAATTCCCCAAAACTTGTTTTCAAATCAAGTTGTTTGTTTTATTATATAAGTTAGGTTTAAAAATCCTGGAGGTGGAAAGGGGGTATAACCATCCCTTATTTGCAGGACTCCCCAAGACAAAAATCTAACAATAACAGTGGCGGCGTCCCTTGTTAGTTGTCTTTTTCTTTAGACTTATTTAAAGAAAGAAAATATTTTGCCTTATAAAAATTGGCCTTTTTAAAATAAAAGGTGTATATTTCGTTATCATATCAATGGCAATAATGGATTCACAAGACTTTAAAGTCGCATGTGGTATGACTCAATATTGTCGTCCTTAGAGGACATTTCGTTACTCGGATAATTTGCTATAATATATTCGTTTAAAACTTGTGCCTTATATCTTACTCAACTAAACTGCTGGACAATTGCTTTTGAGCAAGAAAAATTTCGCCTAAATTTAACAGTTAATATTTTTTGAACCAGATATGATATCCACCTACGGTTTTGAATGGTTTATAGATTCATCCCTTGGGAAACAATTGTCAATGTTGGTTTTTATTTAACTGTCAGAAAATTTTATATACAGGGGGTTAAAGAAAATGATGATTCTTGCTCCAATTTTAATGGCGTGTAACTTTAACAATAATATTTTTAAATTTTATCACTCTACGTCAATTGAATCACTGGTTCATAGCAAAGAAAGTAGTTTGTAAAATTTTTAATATCTGCCATATTTTAAGAAATACCGATTTTTTTGGAAAACCTTGTTTTATTTCAATTTATTGGTAGCTAGATCTCACTTTGCGTTGAATCGTGCAAACTTTGCGAGTAATTATTATACCTTATGAAAAGCTTGATTATGTTCAGTAACAATAATTGTACCTAAATGTTATGATGTACAGTGGCGTACTTATAAACACCTATGTTATGTTTTATAAGTATAGTGTTAAGAAATTAATTAATACATTTTTTCCAAACATTAAATTAAAAAAATTATTTGTTAAAATTTTATAAACACACTGTATAATATACCTGTAGTGTGATATGAAAAACTAAAAAATAAGAAAAAAGCACCTAATCTAGGGGCGAGTATTTTCCAATATAAAAGAATCGTGAAAAATTGTGAGATACTCATAAACCATAGACACATAATAATTACTCACAAAGTTTGCACGATACAACGCACAGTGAGATCTAGCTACGAATAAGTTGAAATAAAGCAAGGGTTTCCAAAAAAATCGGTATTTCTTAAAATATAGCAGATATCAAAAATTTGACAAATTACTTTCTTTGCTGCGAACCAGTGATTCAATTGACGTAGAGTGATAAAATTTAAAAATATTATTGTGAAAGTTACACGCCATTAAAATTGGAGCAAAAATCATCGTCCTCTTTAACACCCTGTATATAAAATTTTATAACAGTTAAATAAAATCCAACATTGACAATTGTTTCCCAAGGGATGAATCTATTAACCATTCAAAACCGTAGGTCGAAATCATATTTGGTTCAGAAAATATTAACTGTTAAATTTAGGCGAAATTTTTCTTGCTCGAAAGCAATTGTCCAGCAGTTTATATTATTATTACCATTAATTAACAAAATACTACTTACTTTTTAATGAGGACCTGGTGCTTAACACATTTTACAAGATAATCCTTAATATCTTTTTGGTAAACGTCGTTGTTCAAAAGGAAAAATGGTTTTACGTCATATCCTAAATTTCTCTTAACCAGTTCAGATAAACTGTCATTTAACATATAAAATTGAATAATAAGTTCTAGTTCAAAATAAATCCCCGTAAAGCTATGTGCAATAACATGAAAAGAATTGTTAAAAAGTGATACATAGTACAAAATAGAACAAAATAAGGAAAAAGGAGAACTAAGATAATGATTACAGAAAAAAATTGGAAAATCAAGGTTTTCCTCTTGGCCATTTAATGGAAGATAGGATAAGATCAATGCAACATAGACGACTAATATCAAGTAACAATTCCATTTAGCTGGTTTGATTAATTTGTTGATTTTTTTAACCAAAGCAAGTTTTGTAATATCTATATTCTCTAAATATTTAATATCATGGACAATAGCTTTAGTATCGTTCTTAGAAAGGAATGATACCCAATACGATAGGTAGACCTAAAAAATAATTTAAAACAATTATGTACCTACTTAATAAATTTATTAATAATTAACTAATCAGCAACTTTGAGAGTGACATACCTAACATTGACAGAAATACTTTTCTTAATATAAATGCGGCTCGGCTACCATAATTTTTAATTTAGTAGCCAGATAACTTCGATTATGAGTAAATTTTGCCAGCCAACCTCATTTTTGTCACAGTCAAAGATGCTGGTTAGTTAATTATTTAAAATCTGTATGAAACCCGAAATAAGTTTTTGTCAAATTCCTATTATATCTACAAGACAATCTATACATAATGCGATTTGCAACCTTCTTGCTACTTTGTTTGTTTGGTGCTAATTATTAATTTAAATATTAGGTCTAGAGATATTATGAACATATTAGTGTTTATCTATTTTATACAGGGTGTTCATAAAAAGATTTCAAAAACTACATATTTTAAATTTATTTTCCTTAAGTTCCTCAAAGAAATACCCAGTGGCGGCTCGTACTGTAGGGCCACAGTACCATGGCCCCACCTACCTGTACACCAAGTTATTTTGTTTACTCACACTCATAATCATTGCTTTGCATCTTTACGCTTCATTCTTTTTGTAACTGTGAATATTTTAAAATTCAAGACGTTGCGTTCATTTAATATCTGATAATGCCTAACGGTGCAAAAACTCCCCGATGCCGCGAAAATTCCTTCGCGCTACTCAGCGCCGGCGATTTCTAAGTGTGGCCATACTGTTTATCGAAGGTTCATCGCTTACGAAAGAGATAATGATATATCGCCCTCTCTTACTGACGCATAAGGAATTCAGAAATGTTGTGGCGGGCCAGATCCTCAGACCGTCCGTGATTGGAGGATTTACACGTGCTTTATTTTGTCGTTCCAATCGGATCACCCCTTCGTCTTTGTTACCACTTCTTGATGCTAGATATGGCAGCTGTTTTAAATATGGTTTGCCCTGTCGAGATATTAATTTTAAAATAGCTTTATTTTAAACAGTTTTTACTGTTTAACATAAATTATTCTTGTAGGTTAGGTTTAGGTCAGTCCGTCGGTGGATTATAATAATATTCCTGATTCCGGTTTATCAATTTAAAAATGAATAAAATAAAAGAAGAAAGACTTAGCGCTTTAGGTATGTAGCCTGGCGAAAAACATTTTGTAAACAATATTGATGACTTCAAGAACAAAAGTGATTGAATCATTTTCAAATAAGAAAAAGACGTACCTATAGAGTTTTCTTAAAAGATAATTTGAGTGTTTTGTGAACATTTTTTGTTACAACTATTGCAAATGCTCCATTTAATTAGTCGGTAAGTTTTTCGATTTTTTTTATATACAGGGTTGTACAAATTCGATGCACTAGCATAACTACAAGAGATAGAGAGTTTGGTAAATGGAGGAAAAGTTGCATATTTTAAACAATTTGTTAAAAAGAAATTTAATCAAATTTAGATGATTTCCAGAGATATCCGAAAAATTTACGAAAAACTGGTTTTTATTTTTCTATGACAAAAGTAGATACTTATTATTTTTTAAAACCAAGAGCACTTTTTTTAGTATTTTACAAGATCATAATTTTAAGAGGTCAAAAGCTACTCAAAAATTTTTAAAAATTCATGTCCGAATTTAAAAAAATTGAGTTGATATAGGTATCTAAAAAACGAACGTCCTATCTGAAAAATAAGATTATTTTCTTGAAGAGCATAAAAAATTGTCTTAAGTAAGTGCTCTTGGTTTGTCCAAAAAATCAATATTTTGTCGTAAAGACAATAAAAACACAAATTAATTTTTTCTTGTGTTTTTTTCGGATGCTCCGGAAGCCATCGGATTTTTTTTTAACAAATAATTCATCGATAAAATGTGCAACTTTGCCTCCATTCAACCAAAATTATATCTCTTATAGTTACTGAGATAGCAATGTCAATGTATCGAATTTCTAACACCCTATACTCTCATCAAAGATTTTTGGCTTGATATTTTGGCCCCACCTGTATCGACTTTCACGAGCCGCCACTGGAAACACCCTGTATATTAATTGAATATTTAATATAAAATTCTTAAGCAAGTTTTCATTTCCAACCGTTTTCGAAAAAATTGCAATTTCATAAATTATGTTTAAAAATTAAGTTTTATTATTAAAATTATACTTACCTAGGCGACTAGGCTAAACTACAATAAATGTTCAAACTGTGCACAAGTCAACACGTTCTTGAAAAGATCTGAGTATTTCCCCTAATTAGTAGATATGATTTTGTTAGTCGCCTATGTTTAATTTTAATAATAAAACTTAATTTGAAAACAATTTATTAAATTTGCAATTTTTTCAAAAACGGTTCGAAATAACTTATATGCTTATAGTACAAAAAAAATTAAGAATTTTACATTAAATAGTCAAATAATATACAGGGTGTTCCGTTTGAAAAACTTGATGGATTTAAAATGTGTCGTTTTTGAAACCTTTTTATGAACACCCTGTATCAAATAGATAAACACTATTCGATTCATAATATCGCTAGACCTCTTGCCATAAATATCACCCAATCCCATATGATTTTAGAAATGAATTTAGATGTTTTTTTATTTTCTTTCCAAGACCGTAAAACCTTACTTTACTATCTATCGCCTTAATTTTTAGTTTACTAATCAGGTAATTTTGATTGAGAGTAAATAATGCCTGCCAATGTAATTTATGTTATAGGTAGTCAAAGTTGCAGGTTAGTAAATTATTATTAAAAATCTTTGTGCCACCCGTAATAATGCTATTATATTTTCATGAAGCGAGCACTCCAAAAGGTCATAAGACTTATATTATTATTACATATTATTATGTTTTTAAAATAATTGGAATACAAAAACTTGGGGATTGAAATTAAAATATGTATGGTATTGTATAGTATGACTAGAAATAAAAGAAATGGCTTTTGCCTGCTACTAACATAAGTAACTCTTTTTAATTATTTTATGGCACTCCCAAACACCCTTGCACACCGTACTTAACTTAATCAAATTTTATTATATTATTTCTATAGTGTCTTTTTGAACGGAGGTAAACTGGGCGGCAAAATATCATAAACTGTAGTTTAGAAAAGGTTTCTTAATCCTAAAGGTAAACTGGGCGAACGATCAAGTAAACCAAAAATGGCCTGCGTAGGTCATAAGATTGTAGGAGGGTCGTTAATTATATGCATAATATGATAACAGTTTGTACTTAGCCTCAAGAGTGTATACAGTCTAGTTAAGTTCTTTGTATTTCGTTTTTCAATTTGAAAATTTCTACGAGTTTCTTAGCAATGTCATCTTTAATAGCAAGTGAACGTGGAAAGGATTTGCTTCTCTTTGAACATTTCACGTATACGAGAGACACAGTTTTGAAAAGTGGTGAAAATTCATGGAGATGTACCCAAAAAAGGTTGAAGCCAGGGTTTATACCGTTGACCCTAATAATTTGGTGTCAAGGAACTATGGCGTCCACAATCACGGGACAGATGAACAAAAATTAAACCGGAAAATTGTCACAAACGTATGTAAACGAAAAGCAAAAGAAGATATATCTGAAAGGCTTTCTAAAATTATTTGTAAATCATTGGCGACCAATTTACCAACAACCTTGACAACAGCCGATGTCAGTTATATAAGAAAAAACATTTATAACTGTGGCCGAAAAGTTCTACCCGGCCCGCTACCAAAGAATATGAAAGAAGTTCATGTGGGAAATTACTGTGAATCAAGATTAGTGAAAAATATGGCCTTACCTTAAAACCAAAGAAAATTTTTGTGGATTTTGAAAAAGCCATCCACAAGGCATTACTATGTGTTTGGCCTAGTGTTGAAATCAACGGTTGCCGATTTCACTTGCATCAGTCATGGTACAGAAAAATACAATCTATTGGTTTAACTTCTGAATACAAATCAAAAACTTAAATCGGTAACTGGCTTCAAAATACTTTTGGGTTAGCTCATCTAAGCTCAAATGAAGTAGAAGACTGTTTTATCTTTGATTTGATGTCATGCAAACCACAAAATGAAAATCTCGACAAATTAATATTGTGATTATTTGTTAGAAACTTATATAGTGGAAAATGCCTTATTTCCTCCTTCTCTATGGGCAGAGGAAATTGCTTCAACCACTAGAAAGACTAAGTGTTGCGAGTCATTTCATGCCAAATTTAACACTTCATTTTACTCAACTCATCCATCAATTTACATTTTTCTTGAAAGTTACAAGAATGTCAAATTGATACATATGTTAAATTACAAAGTTTACACATACCTATGAAAGTTAAGGATAAAACTGTAAAAAATAAATCAGAAGACCTCCAAAGTCTTGTTAATAAATATAGATTAGGTGAAATTGATAGGATACATTACGTAAAATGTACATCCTATTTATAGCTGCATCATAATATATTATGTTTATATATACGATTATAATTATTTCCTATACTATAAAATGTAAAAATAAATAATGCTAAACTTAAATTTTGCTGATTTTTCGTTTAACCTGTTTTCGTCCAATTTACCTGAGGGATTACAGGGCCAATCGCCCAGTTTACCTATCATTTTTAGAAAACCCTTATTTTTCTCGGCCCAGTTTGCCTATTCAATAAATGTTTCATAATTACTTCGCGCCCAGTTTACCACCGCCGGTCTTCTTAGTTGGGGACTTCTTACTTAGAGACTCTACCTGGTAAACTTAATACTATTCTTATTTCACGCCGCAATTATTTTCATATTTTTCTATAAACCCTTCGATTTCGTACTTGACCCCTCTTTACCTATATTGCCTATAATGGATACAATAATTTTAATCCGTTTTCTTAGAATGTAGAGGGTGTAATAAAACCTCATTATGTATACAAAAATACTTTAATTTCTATACATTTCAGGGAATCGGTTAATTAAGGAACCAACCTTATAGTATAAAATACAGGCCAAAATATTTTGGTAATATTGTTTCCAGTTCACTTTGCGGGTGATTGATCTTATTATTTTCGCTTGTGTCATGGAATATCAAATCATTGAAAGTACAAAAGATGGTAATATTTTATTGGAATCTGGCTACCAATACTACTTTACAAGAGAGAACAAAAATCGACGGTTTTTTGGATCTGCAAGAATAAAAAATCCTGCTCGGGTAGTGTAACTACTTCACCAAAAAACGAAATTGTGCGCCGAAGTATTCACCAGTGTGTCCCTAATGTTGCCGGCAATGATATAAGTGTCTGTTTGGAAATATAGCTAAAAAGAGGTCAAGAGACGAAGTAGCGCCAGTTACATAGGCGACGGTCGTATGGACAAAATTTTGGTATTTGCCACCCACTGCCCAACAAACTATGATGGACTGTTCAGATTTTTTTGGAGATGGTACTTTTAAAATCTGCAGCCCACAATTCCAACAACTTTACACAATTCATGCAGATGTCGGAAGCACATCCCTGGAAAGCAATATTATTCCTGTTGCTTTTGCATTGCTTCCAGATAAAAATCAGAAAACCTACCAACGGTTGTTTCAATTTTTCCAATGAAAAATTCCAAAGTGGGCACCGAAAAAATTCAAAATCGACTTTGAAGTAGCAACAATTCAGGCCCTCCGATTATGCTTTTCAAATGCGAAGATTACAGGTTGTAACTTTCACTTCAACCAGTGTTTATGGCGAAAAGTGCAAGAAATAGGGCTTACCAATGAGTACAGGGAAAATGAAGAAATTCGCTTACATATAAGAATGTGCGCTGCTTTGTCACATATATCGTATGGAAAATTAGATGATGGTTGGTTAGATATCATGGAAAATGCACCGAGCTGCGACAAAATCCGAATTTTTAATGATTATATACTTTATTGACCAGTGGATGGAAAATGACGTCATAAAAGATATGTGGGTATGCTACGATGAAAGACACAGAACAACAAATTGTTTGGAGGGTTGGCACCATCGCCTCAACAGCAGAATTTCTAGAAGAAACCCCAATCTCAGTCAACTAATAAGTGCATTGAAAGAAGAAAGTATATATTACAGTAATTGTCAATTACACATCGAATTGCATATGACACCTAAAAAAAAGAAGACAAAATATGTATTATTAGATGAAAGAATAAAGGACACAGTTAATGAATGATTACATTAATATTAAAATTAAAATCGGTAGATGTTTAAGGAATTTATCTTATATTGTAAAAATGCAATCATTTTTGTGTCACTGTTTTTAAATGATATCACCTTGTGAATAAATACAATTTCAAATTATTTTTCCCTATTTTTATTTCGAAGAAAACAGCCTTTAGAAACCAGTTGCAGTTTTTGACTCTCACCTCTCCGACTATACAATTTCTACAATTTTTAAGAACAAATTTTTGTGCCCCAAGGGCATAATAGCGATTAATAAGCCTTAGATAAGCTTATCAATTTTTTACCTGAAAAAAAGGGAAGTCCCCAGCTAAGAAGGGGCCAAGCAAAAATATATCCCAAGGTGCCAGCTAAGAATTATTTCACCTGGAAATTGGGGAGTCCCCAACTAAGAAGGGGTCAAGTAAGAGTAAAAGAGAGATGCTGGCCATTTGGTTTCAACCAGAGCCATAAAACCTAATTACACACACACACACACACAAGTAAGAGTAATTTATTTCTATACATGGTAATTCCTAAGTTTATACTTCTTTTTTAGCTGTATATAGAAGGCATTTAAATACACAACTTTTTCAAAAAACTCAAAAATAGGCGTGATAGAGAAGTTAAAAAATATAAGTGCGGGCCTGGTCAACATAACATATCCCGTTATAGTTTCTGTTATTTTTCTTATGTCTTATAAGTATAAGTCATACGGGTAGTGTTGAGCAATCCGCTGCGGTGTGTTTTTCTGAAGAAAGTTAATTTTAAATTGGTGACACGTGAAAATGGTAAAATTTAAAAACAATGAACTAATAGATATGATGCTAATTTACTGTGAGTGTCGTTAAAGTGCGGATGTTTCTTCAAGATTATACGCAGAACGCTTTCCCTTGCGGGCTCACACCCAGAAGTTTTCTAACATTAAGAAAACTTCTGGGTGTAGGATAAGCCCGCAAGGGAAAGCGTTCTGCGTATAATATTGAAGAAATATCCGTACTTTTACAATACTCACAGTAAATTAGCAAGTTAGGCGGAACCGGATTGGATTCGTAGTGTATTAAATGAATGTAAGTACTTTATTTTTGAGTTTTTTGAAAAAAGGTATTTGAAAATATTGTTTATTTTAATGCCTTTTATATGCAGCTAAAAAAGAAGTATCAACTTACGAATCACCCTGTATATTCATTTATTATTATATGGATTATTTGAGATCAAAAATATCATCCCTTAACTATTTCATATACAGGGTGGGTATTTTAAATGAAACGCTGCTTAAAGCGGCTTTGGGAATAAGATTTCTCTAAAATTAAAAAATACGTCGTGACAAACCATGTGTCAGACATTTAATAAAAACTAATTTAATAATAAATAAACGAATAATTACATTAAAAATAACTTTGAAATTGTAATTTCACTTTTTTAGCTTAACAATTATTGAAAATGTGCCTTATTAGCCTTTCTCCAAACCCTTGATAGATATCTTCCCTTACTCTTTCTAAAACTTCTGGGGTGATTAAACTTATCTCTGCCCGAATCCTTGCCTTCAACGCTTCCAGATTTCTAAGTTTAGTAACATAGACCCTGCTTTTTAAATCGCCCAATAAATAAAAATCTAAGTGTAATATCCGGAGATCTGGGCGGCCACTTTATAAATACTTACCGTTCTATCCACCTATTTGGAAATGATGATGATATTTAAGAATTCTCTTACATTTCTGGCAAAATGGGGAGTGCTGGAAAAAAATCCTTTGATCTAGATTATCATAATTAGGGAATATTCTTTGAGGTTCTTGTATTTAAAACGTTTAAAGAAAATTTAAATACAGTGCTCCATTTAAATTGCCTTCAAAATAGAATGGCCAATTATTCTGTCGTCTATTATTCCAGCCCAAACATTCACTTTCCCTTTACGTTGAGAGTGGCATTCAACAATTTTCGTCGGAATAATATAGTCAATTTTGTCGATTAACCTAATATGGAAATTAATTAATAATAGATTTAGATGTTTAGATTTTGCCCAACGATTGTATAACGGTTAATTCCCTTTAAAACATAAATCATTTTTGCTTAATTTTCAAACTTACTTGACCATTTAAAGTAAATGCTGCTTCTTCCGAAAAAAGTGTCCAAGCTTAATCAATTTGTGGGCCATCATAACTTAGCAAAATTCTACCCTTCTATCCGAGTCGTCCTCTAATAACTCTTGTACTGGCTGCATTTTTGAAGGTTTTATCCCAGTAGATTTTCTGATCTTTAACACCGTATTATGATCGATATTGTGGTCATGACATTTACACACTTACAATTTACTGGTGTAATTGGTCTTTATTGATAGCTCAATAGGATATCCAATTTAGTTTCATCTGATACTTTTGGAGGTCTTCTTCGAAGAACATGTCTTACATGTCCCAATTCTTGAAATTGCTTTTTAATTTTGTTAACTGTATTTCGCGACGGAGGTGGCACATCGGGATGAATTTTATGAATCAATGTAGCATGTTCTTCTTGGTTTCTTTTCTTTCTCTAAACACGACCATAATCAATATTCCAATTCTTAGCGATTTAGTTAAATATATTTTTAAAATTTAAAAAGAAAATCGTTAAAAATGTTAAACAACTTGTCAAATGTAACAAAACTGGGGAAATAAAGTAATTGGGGTACGGATGAGTCTGTACGAAATGGGGAACATTTTCAACAATTGTTACGGTAAAAAAGTGGCATTATTGTTTTAGGTTGTACAATTAGAACTTAAGTACGAGTTTCTCAAAGCTCGACTTAAGGTTAAACTTAGTTCAAAAAGGTAATTTTGTTATATAATCAATTCCTAACCATAGGTGGGATCAATAATTAAATTACCACTTGGCAATGGTTACGCTGGCAAGAAACCATCAAACTTTATTTGTTTTTAAAGTTTGGGATATTTACAATTTGCAGCTACTTTTTCTATGTATTCTAACATATAATTATATGCAAATTTTACTTTCAAAGAAGAATGCCTGGTATTCGCTTTTGTTAAAGTGTTTAAAGGTATTTTGGAATATAACATAAAAAACAGATAAAATTACTAATAAAGAATAAATAGAATGTTAAAAAAATAATAAGACTAGATTTAATTACAAAATTTGAATATGATTAGGTATCGGTTTGTGGTTTTGTTTTCTTTAGCTCCTAGCGCATCCATAAAATCATCTGATTCTCTGTTAAATCCAAAAAGTGTACAACCTCATTATTCGCATTCATAACTTTATAGTATATTATTTAACGAGCGGTAATAGGTCATAACTCACGCAGATGAAGTTTGCTTAATTCATCAAGTGACACCTCTATATTATTTGTTTTTGGATTTTTCGAATAATAAATTCTGTATGGTTTTTTAGCTACTTGTCTTATTTCTGGAGGTGTATATAATAATTCATCTTCACTATCTGAATTCATCTTTTTCAGCACAAAATTTACAATAATTAGGTATTATTATTTGAAAACGTCAAAACTATTCAAGTGATATTACTTCCCAATAACAATAATGGACTGTTCCCTTTCAGCCAATCGGCTTGTAAAGAAGTACAGAGCCACCTTGATATTCGATTCGTAAATAATTCCAAGAATCTTTTCCGATTTTATAACTCACGCTGTTTGTTTAAAGATACTATTAATTGCCTAAAAGCAGTTGAATAATAATTACATAATTTAATAGGAGTAGATAAAGAAATATTCACGAGAGAACTCGTTTTTCGACATTTGACATCCAGATATATAACCTCGGCCAGCTGATTAGGACTTTCAAAATTTCCCCAGGTTTTGACAGAGACATATTCAGCCTATGTCAGTTTGTGGTGCGTTTTAAACTTAGTTTTAAACTGTGTTTAGATCGTTTTTAATGCAATTCTTGTAATTTTGGACATTAATTGAAGAGAATAAGGTAATTTTAAACAGTTTTAATTTATTTTTATAATAATTTCTTGCATTTCGTCATGTAACATTGTACATGTTTTGTAGGAAGCGCCTTGGCGTAGGGGTATAGGCGTTCGAGGTTTTGAACCCCGATTCGGCAAAACTTTTTTATTTAATTTTTTTTTGTTTTTAATTATTTATTTTTTTAAATCGATTTCAACTAAAAAAAATGCTAGACCATTATTAACATTAAATTTAAAAAAAAAAATTCCGCAATTATTATGAATGTCCCACTAATAACGGAAACAAGCTTATATAATTTCTCAGCCCGATACTGTAATTTACGTCAAATCATACCAACATAACACACTAAAATTGACCAGCATGTCATTCATATCACGTGATTGGGCCAAGATCTCGCGAGCTCTATCATAATTATTACTATAAAAATATAATTACCACAAATTTTAATGTCAAAGAGACTTTATAAGGTTTGTTTTATTGGGTTATATGTCATCAGTCATTAATAGATTGGTTTAGGCCTAGAAAATTGACAACTTACCTGAAGAATGAAAGCTCAGCAGAACCGAGTTCAAATTTAGGTTGAGCTTTACAAAACTAGTACTTAAGCTCTTATTGTACAACCGGATCTTAAAGTTATTTTTAATGTAATTATTCGTTAAAAATTTATTTTCATTAAATTTCTGACAAATGTTTTGACAGATGTAAAAACAATTTGGACAAATCCCTTTTTCAATAGGCTTTTCAAAAAGGTGCCACAATTGGTACCATCTAAGTTGAAAAAAAAAGTTGTTTAGGGCTGCGCCCTCCCTTTGGGACATATTTTTGGATTCTAGATAAATTTCCAGAACCGCTATAAACAGCGTTCCATTTAAAATCTGTATACTCCAATTTAATTTTAAAATGTGCACCTTAATCATCTCTACAACTTTGGCATATCTAATTCTTAATATAAAGGAGTATCGTTGAGTCACCCTATATACAGGGTGACCCATTAGTGCGAGGAAGTCCAATAAATCAATTGTCAACAGAAATAGTGACAAATATTACACATAAAAGCTATATGATCCATTGAGACGCATATTTTAAAAATATTTTCAGATAATGATAAGGTAAGTTTTTTTAAATGGCTACCCCAATTTTTTTTTAGGGAATTGAATTCTGCATGAAATTCAGCATATACTAGAATATTTTAATTTAGTGTTCGTTGCGGCGTTGCTACGCTATATATAATTAACTAAAAAATCCAAGAAAAACCACCTATCTAAAACTCCTTAAAAAAAAATAGCTGATTTAAATTTTCTAAAATATGGTTACGGTTTTGGATACCCGAGGGATGGTAGAATGATCTTATTAAAGAAATCTGACCATAATTTATACAGGGTAATTTTTACGGAGGTGCCAATATTGCTATATTTAAAATATCAAATCTTTATTTTTTTTAAATGGGACACTCTGTATATTAATGAGTCATGTTAATAAGTATCTTATTCCCTCTTTATTAGCAATTATAACTCATGTTCCAAAATCTACCCTTTTGTCACAATTTTGGATTTTATTTGAAAATGCAAAAAAAGCATTATTTTTTTTTGGTAGGCGTGACTCAAACAAAAGCGGATATTATCACATGACAAAATAATGTTTCAATTACTTTTTGACACTAATTTTAATATGTTTTCAGTTTCAAAAGTAAGAAATGACAATATACCTACCATTTTATATCATTTATAAATATTATTACAACATAATAAAAGACAAATAAAAAAAAAACAGAAAAATGTTAGAAACACAAAAAAAATAGACACACACGTGGATATTTAAAATAAAAACTATGATAAATGTTCGAAAAATCCACCAATGTTATTTAAACATGCTTGTATACGTTCTTCAAGAGATCGATTGACTTCTTATAGTATATTGTTATCAATGTTCATAAAAACTTCCGTTATACGTTGTTTTCATATCTTCCTTAGTTGTCGGAGAGATTCTATGCATTTGTTCTTTAACATAACCCCATAAGAAGAAGTCCAAGGACTCATAATAAGGCCTAGTGGCTAATAAACAATTCTTGTTATTGGCGCCTTATATAAAAACCATATCAACAAGTTTTTCGATTAAAAAATTCATTGTAATTTCTTAATCGTAAAATCGTAAATATTTCATATTCAAAATTAAATATTAATCATGGTATTTTTAAAACACTATTTTGACACGTGATAATATCCGCTTTTTGTTTGAGTCACGGCCTACCAAAAAAAAAATAATGTTTTTTTTGCATTTTCAAATAAAATCCAAAATTGTTACAAAACGGTAGATTTTGGGACATGAGTTATAATTGCAAATATAGAGGGAATAAAATACTTAATAACATGACCCATTAATATACAGATTGGCCCCTTTAAAAAAATGAAGAGTTGATACTTTAAATATAGCAATATTGGCACCTCCGTAAAAATTCCCTGTATTAATTATGGTCAGATTTCTTTAATAAGATCATTCTACCATCCCTCGGGTATTCAAAACCGTAACCATATTTTAGAAAATTTAAATCAGCTATATTTTTTTAAGGAGTTTTAAAGAGGTGGTTTTTCTTGGTTTTTTTAGTAAATTATAAATAATGTGGCAACGCCGCAACAAACACCAAATTAAAATATTTTAGTATATGCTGACTTTCATGCAGAATTCAATTCCAAAAAAAAAATTAGGGTAGCCATTTAAAAAAACTTACCTTTTTGCCCAGCTGCTTTTTTGGGTCACCCTGTATATCTGAAAATATTTTTAAAATATGCGTCTTAATGGATCATATAGCAACTGATATATTGGACTTCCTCACACTAATGGACCACCCTGTATGTAGGTATATGTATAGTAATTAACTCATTAACTAAGTTATTTATATATAATACCTACTATGGGTGCTTTTTAAATTCGCAATGATAAAAACAAGCATTTCATTTATTAATTTTTCCTTTAAAAAAATATATCATTCGATCCGCCATTTCATTTAATATTTAAACTAAAGGGTAAAAGTTACACCGTCGGTAGGGGTTCAAGCAGGTGAGAGGGATGAAAACAGCAAACCGTTAAAGTTAGAACTAACATTTACGTATCCGAATGTATGATAGTTCTTGATGTGTCACCCTATACTACTTCGTTAATTCGTGACAATGACCATCATAAAATCATGGCAACAAATTGTATCTTACCCAAACTCCTACAACAACCATTCCAAGATGTAATAGAGTAATATGTCCTTCATACATTAAAAACACAAGATTCAACGCATTGATATTGACCAGTCCGAAATGAAATATTGTCACATAATATAAAATAAGTGGATACCATATCCAACCGGCAATAGTTAGTATATGTTTTAGTTCATCATCTAAAATAAATATATAGGCAATACATCATAGGAACTATGAAATAAGTAATCAATCAGGAACCAGTGGCGGATCCAGGATCTTGTCGAGGGGGGGGGCGGGTAAAAAAAACTTCTAAAATAAAAAAGAGCGTATCCCGGCTCTATAAATCTTTCTACTCTCAAAAGTGACGTCTAAAAAAAATGATGACTCTTCACAAGTCCTAAAATTTTGAAGACTCAAAGTAAAAACCATCCATTTTGCAAGGATCAGGGGGGGGGGGGGAAACTGCCTTTGCCCCCTCCTGGATCCGCGCCTGTTAATGACAAAATATTCTTATACACAGTGTGTCTCAGCAGGATTTATTTATTTATTTATTTATTTATTTCTACATATAACAAATTATAAAGTATAACAAAATCCAAAAGTGTACACTATGGACTAAAAGTCTGTGTGTGCACACAATAACTCACAAAACTAGGAAATACTTAATACTAATATATTATAATTCTGGTACATATATACATAGTTATTATTCATTAAGTAAGCCTTTTTACAATTTATAAGAATCCAATAACATTTTTAATTACTTCAGTATTATTCATAATCCATTTGTTAATGTCTTTTTTAACCAGATGAAATTTTTTTCTTTTAATTTGCTCTGGTAGCAGATTCAAGATCTTCGGAGCTACATATGAGATGGACCTTTGTGTAGCATTAAAGTGTACGACAGGCAAAGTTAAGTCACGATTAACATTTGCTCTTGTCAAGATATTATGACTGATATGATTATGAAAAATATTTCTACTGAGAGAAAATCTAATTATATTTTTTATATATAATTGCGCAATCGTGAAGACACCAGACTGTCGAAATAAGAGCTCCGAAGAAAAGTACCTAGACTTGAACATAATTAACTTTAAGATGTATTTTTGAGCAATAGTTATATTACTTAAATTATTTTTATGAGCAGATCCCCAACATACTATTCCGTAAGCAAGACAAGATTCAGCCAATGATTTATAGATATTGATTATAACCTCTCTGTTTAAAATGTTACGCAATTCATAAAACTTGTAAACAAGTTTCTTTAATTTATTTTTTACATATTCCGTATGAACAGACCACTTTAAAAACTGATCAAAAAAAACACCCAGATATTTCGTACTTTCTACTGACTTAATTATACCCTTACAGGAACATTCGTCTAAGAAGTCACAACCATTATTGTGAATTGTAATTTCTTTTTTATTAGGCAGCCCAATCTTATTCATTGAAAAACACATAAAATTTGTCTTGTTTACATTAAGAGTTAGAAAATTATAATCCATCCATATTTTTACATAGGCTGCAGCTCTTTCTGCCCTTTTAAAAACTTCATCCCATGATGGCCCTTTAATCAGAAGAACTGTATCGTCAGCAAAACAGACTGTTTTCACATTAGGTATTGCATTCGCTAGACTGTTTATATATATAGAGAATAGTATTGGTCCAAGAACAGTACCTTGAGGAACACCATAATCAACCCTTCTAGAAGAGCTACAAATTGTATTTAGTTTAACTTTTTGTGTTCTATTACTTAAATATGATTTAAACAGCTGTAGAACTTTACCCCTGATCCCAATTAATTCCAATTTGTTTAATAAGATGTGATGTTCGACAGTATCAAAGGCCTTAGACAGGTCCAGGAAAATAGCCAGAGGCTTGCAGTTATTATTAAAACAATTCATAATATAATTAGTGACCTCATACAGGGCAGAATCAGTACCCATTCCCTCTCTAAACCCATACTGTGAATCGGACAATAGTCCATTAGAATTCAGAAAATGACATAGTCTCTTTTTTATACATTTCTCTATAATTTTACAGATGGGACCAGTAAGGGCAATAGGCCTATAGTTATTAATATCAGTCTTTTCTCCTCCTTTATGCAATGGTAGGATTACAGCTTTTTTAAAGATATTAGGAAAAATACCAGTTTCAAAAATCCGATTCACAATATAAACCAGAGGCTTGACCAAATATTTAAACATAGATTTTACTAACGAATTAGACAAACTATAATCATCTAAGGAAAAAGAACTCTTTAAAGAGTTAATTATTCCAACAAGTTCTTCATCGTTAATAGGATACAAAAACATTGAGCCAGAGAACTGTGTTTCATTTAACAAAATACCCGGCACATTAGTCGGCTTACTAATTTTACTAGCTAATCTTGCCCCTATAGAACTAAAAAAATCACAAAGTTCATCAGCAATAGATTGCTGATCACTCACCTCATGGTTGTTGCTATTCACCAGTGCAGATATACTCGTTTTTGTCTGGATATCATTAGTCGCTTGTTTAATTATATTCCAACACTTTCTGGGATCATTATTAACAGCAGTTAATTTATGTCTAAAGTAAGTTGATTTGGTTTGTTTTATTATTTTACTTAAATGGTCACGATACTTTTTATAATTCACCAAAGCGACATTATCATCAGGATTAGTAACACAAATTTTATGTAATCGATCTCTATTTCGTATTGAAATAAGTAAACCAGGAGTAATCCACGGTTTAAGAAGTACCTTTTTGTTTGATATAGGCTTTATAGTAGTTGAAGCATTAATATGATCGTGTAAGGTTCGTAAAAATAACTCTGACGCTAGGTCAGGGTCATGATTACTTAAAACAGTATGCCAGTTTTCTTTATTAAGACACTGACTCAAATACTGATAATCTATTTTCCGTATACTTCTACAGACATGCTTATTTAAGGTGACTCCTGAGTTCAGACCTAAATCAACATTAAAAAGTAAAGGTTTGTGATCCGAGATAGTGCTGTTCAATATTACAAGATTATTATCAACATACTTTTTACCTTTCATAAAAATATGGTCAATACAAGTACTACTTAATCTAGATATTCTTGTAGGCTTATTGACCTTAGAAAGATAACCGTAACTATTCAAACAGTTTGTATATTCATTTACAATTGCCAAATGAGGGTCAAGTAGATTAATATTAATATCACCAACAAAAAGTTCAATTTCGGAATTAGAAAAATGATTTTGACTAAACAAACTTGACAGTGACATGACATAATTATTAGGGTTAAGTGATGGAGATCTATAATGTGCAACAATACCAACAGTAATACAATTTTTTACTAGAGTAATTCTAAGAAATTTATAATTATTAATCTGTATAATGTTACTTGCTCTAACTAATGAAGATTTGCAGTATATCAGAGAACCATCGCATTTATTATTCTTGCTTTCATTGTAAAAAATATCATATCCATCGATAGAAAAAGTAGTCTTATTATTTATGATATTAGTTTCAGATAATACTATTACATCAAAATCAGTTAACAGTGATTCTAAAAACAAAATAAGGTTATCAAAATTTCTATTTAAACTCCTAATGTTAACATGTAACAAATTTAGCTTATTTTTGGCTTTATTAAAGCAATCAACATTATCCAAGTTATCGCATACAACAACATTGCCATAATTGTTATTATGGTCATCAAGCAATGTATTATGAGCCATTAGTTCAGCTAAAAATAAATAGTATTTAAATTATATTTCGAAATATTATTAGATGGAGATGCCTTGTTTGGCATTTTCAATGTCATCCAGCGATTTTATTCTTATTAAACGACTGTTTTCATCCTTTTTTGCAAAAATTCTTCCATTTTTCGCCCAAACATATTTATATCCAAGAACACGCAAAGTGCGTGCTGATGCAAAAAGTTCTCGTATGTCCTTTGCCATATCCTCATTTAAATATATGGAATTTCTTTCCAAAAGATTACAATCACTGCCAGATATTTTACCTTTTTCCTTTCTTTTTTTTAATAGCTTGTGTTTATCCTCCACTGTTTTTAATGTGACTAATATTGGTGTGTTTTCTTTGTTTGGGTTTAGCAACTTTATTTGAACATTTCTCAAATCTATTTCAGAGTCAATATACTTAAGGACCCTTTCTGCTTTCTGAATTACATCCTTTGGTTTGTTTTTTGCATCATCAATAGAACTCTCAATACCCATTACAACAACATTTTTCAATCTAATTTCATTTTCTTTTGACTCACAGTGACCTTTCAATTTGCTTAGTTCCTCTTTTATCTCCTCATTTTCCTTTTTTAACATCTGTATTTCTTTGCTAAATTTAGCATTATTTTCCTTTTGTACCTCGTACTGCTCAGCATAGAACTTCAGGTCATACCGAAGATCACGAATCTCCTCTCTGAGCCCTGAAATACTATCCATAATATCCTCGATACTGCTGTTACTGGGTTTGCTATTAATATCCTCAGAGACATTCATTGATCTTCTTATTCTATTTTCGACTAAGGCCTTACAGTCTTCACAGTAAAATTTATTATTTAGTCCTTTTAGAACTTCTAAATCAACATTTGTTAAACCAATGCAGCTAACATGAAACCAATTCTTACACTTCTCACATTGTATAGAAGCTTGAGACTTTGTTACGTTGGAATCACATTTTCCACATTTATGATAGGTCTTTGGTTTCACCATATTTAAAATTTATTCAACAGATGTTTGGACTCGACTTATGGAATGGACTATATTTTCATAAAAATATTTAATCTTCAAAATAGAATTGAATTCCTTATCAGCAATACAATGGAACACGGTTTTTTGTGTTAAATGGTTGAAATATTTATGTCCTTTGTTTGAATACAAATTTATTAATTTAGCTTCATACTAAACAAAGTCTTGCATAGAAACTTACTACTTTAATGCATTTTTCAATAATACTTAATTCTTCACAAAGTCGACAATTATTATCAACACAATGCACAAGAAAACCAAGAAAACTCGGAGAGCACACCTCAACGAACAACGAACAATATACAGTGATAGGTGGTCCAAGAAAACAAACGGACTAAAAAATTACGATTTTCAAAAAGGTGTTTTGAGAATATGGTCGGCATGGTCTAAAATTAAAATGAACACAATTTCACTCAAATCGGTTTTATACCGGGTGACAATAAAATTTTCTTAGGTCTTAATTAGTGTGTAAATCAATGGCGGCTCGCGGTCTCAAAAAATGGTGAAGAGCTAGGTATAGTGCGGGTACTTAAACAAACATTGACTAAAAACCCGTGTAACAAAACGTCTTTCTTATCCTCATCTGTCCAACGACTGAATGGAGTTTCCAACAAATTACAAACTATGCCATCCATTGGGTTTATTTTTAAAACACACAACTAAGTACCTAGGTACGTGCACCACTGAATTAACTGAAACATAAAAACAAAACTTCTTAATCACACAGTAAATCACGTAAAAATGATATCTATAACCGTAAGTTTCACGAAGCCTCAAAATAAATACCTTAAGGTTAGGCGAACCAATGCTAAAATAATGGTGCATACGACTGATCTATTTTTAAATTGCCCTTCATCATAATGCAAATTGTTACATCCTGGTTGCGTGACTGACGTCACGTAACCATAGCAACGGTGAATATCAAAGCCATATTGGGCGTTGAATCTTCACTTGCTTTGAGTTAACAGACACGGTCGGCTGGAGCGCACCAAAATGCACGAGTGTTATATATATATAATTATTGTCGTCCATCGGAGTTAACCGTGGCCCTATTATGCATAGCGACATTTGGATTAAATTAATATTATTAATTCGAACATAATTATTTTTTAAGGGCTAAAATAGTAGCTGTTTGGTACCATTGCGCCCAAAAAAAACTGGGACAGCAAAATTCTTGTTGTAGAGTAGCTCCTGGACTATAAGGAATATATAAAATCTATCGAGGAAAGGTTATCATTGTTGTTATAATAGTTGTAATGGAAGTGAAAAGGTTTAACAACAATACCACATTTTTAGAAATACGAGGAAAAATTAAAATACGCATATTGTGTTTTAAAATGTAACAAAAATAAAATAAAATTTTTTAGTATTGTTCCAATAATGTTAATCATATTTAAACCTTAATATAATAACATGTTTTTAATATTTAGTAGTTGCACCATTATTATCGATTAATGCTTGTAAACGTCGTGGCATACTTAACACTAGGTTTCTCGTATACTCTTGCGTTATTGCATCCCATGCTTGCATTATCCTTTGGCTTAATTCATCCCGAGTTCTAGGCTGGAAGTTGTGTTTACACATAAATTTTGTCATCCACCTCATACGTTTTCTATTGGGTTGATATCCTGACTTTTCGAGGGACAAGGCAGAACACGAATTTGATTTTCTTCTACATAATTTTGAACCATGCGGGCTTTATGTATAGGAGCATTATCTTGATATATAAAACCGTGGCCATATACTGCGTCGACAAATGGTATCATAACTTGGTTTAGTATGTTGCATTATAATGGTGCATTCAACCTCCCATGCACTATTTGGCAAACTCCTGGGCCCCTTGCACTAATCCGGCCCCAAACGTTTATAGGAAAGCGTCCACTTTGATTAGTCTTATTTGTATATCTTCCGTACCAGAAGGCCTATAAACGCGGATTTTCTTATTATTGCATGATTGAAAGGTTTTTTCATCGGAAAATATTACGGTTTTCCATATATTACCTTGATTTATATATTCATAAGCAAATTCTACTCTTCTCTGTTTGTTTGCTTCGGTCAAAAATATTTTATTGGCAGCACAACAACTTTTTATATCTGAACTACGAATTCTTCTACGCGCTGTATTAGGCGGACCAGAAAAAATGTGTTTCTTCTTTAGCTTTTATTGCTGTTTCGAAGGGATGATCTTTTAGAAAATTAAATAATTCTATATCTTGGCCGTCGTTCGAAATTTTGGGGCAACTAGAACCTGCTTTTCTTACAATATTTCAAAATTCTGCAATTTTGTGCTTAGCCAACAACACGGTATGGTATTTTTGCTAATCCCTAATTCATCTGCGATGTTTCTTATTTGATGCCCATCTCTCAATCAAGTGTAAATTATCTCTTTTTGCTCGGTGGTTAACGATTGCCCCTCAATCAAGTGTAAATGATCTCTTTTTGCTCGGTGGTTAACGATTTCAAAAAATATTTGTTTTGACACACCACTGCCAGTCACAAAATTAAATTAAATTGACAACTCCAAAAAAAAAAGCTAATAGTCTGGGAGATTAAACTACATTTTGCTGTCCCAGTTTTTTTTGGGCGCAATGGTACATTAATATTTAATATTGTCGAAAAGCTTTCCTTCTGGTTTTATTTTATTTTTTTGGTGAAGAGCCCCTTCACCTACTTCACCTGACGAGCCGCCACTGGTGTAAATTACCATTTTTCGGCCAAATCAAACCTCAACCCCACTTTCGGTTTAACCGGAAGTAAGGTATACTTTTAAATTTTGAAAAGAGACCCGTCTTGTTTCCCCTGTTTAAACTTTATAGAAAATATCCTTTTTAATTACATATCACACATTACCATTTGTTTTAAAATGACCGCGTAGACCAATTTTTCTTTATTTCCTAAAATGACCATACCATTGGTTAAAAAAGTGGTAGTGAATGAAAATTCTAACATAAATAATGGACTATTTACTAAACTTTGACCCAATTATACAGAGCACGAAAAAATGAAAGTTTCTACTGTTCAGTTTTGAAATTCTTTAATTATTTACTGAGAAAATAATTAAACAAATTACCTAGACTCTATAACAAAAAAACGCGGAAGAACGTATGTACCAATAAATCGGTAAATGGGCAACCCAGAATAGCCTTCATCCGACACGCTCCGACCTGACTAATCTCTCGAGACTGGTGTTTTGTTTCTAAACTGTTATTTTCTATTTAAATTTTGAAACAAAGATACAAATATAATCGGTCGCACGACCTGCAAATAAAATAATTGCGAGGTTAATAGGATGACGTGCATCCCTTCTCGACTTGTGTTTTAAACTTGCAGCTTTCCCGCCGTGTTTTTAATGTTTCTAGAAAAGGTTTGTGATATTCTAGGAAGATTTTTATTATTGTGATATGTTTTCAATAGCAGTGGCGGCTCGTGATAGTGGCTGGTGAGGTGGGGCCAAAATATCCAAATCAATAAAGTTCGTTAAGGAAAATAGGATAAAAAAAAACTTACCGAATAGTAATTAAATGGAGCACAATTTGATCACTTTGTTATTAAAGTTGTCAATATTGTTTATAAAATGTTTATCTGCAGACAACATTCCTAACGCGCTTAACTATTTCTTCTTTCATGGTATTTCTTAAAAAGGTTTTTATTCATTTTACCACGCATTAACCCACACTGACTAAGATTTAACCTAAACCTAACCTACAAAAGCAATTTATGTCCCATAGTTAAAACTGTTTAAAATAAATATATGTTAAAAGTTAATATATACAGGGCAAACAGTATTGAAAACAGCTGCCATCTAGTATCGGATAGTGGTAGCAAAGACGAAGGCCTAACCCGACTGGAACTCTGCACTCCTGACAAAATAAAGCACGTGTAAAACCTCCAATCACGGACGGATCTGAAGATATGGCCCGCCACAAAATTTTCGAATTCCTTATGCGTTAGTAAGAGAGGGCGATATATCTATGATCTCTTTCGTAAGCGATGAACAGTCTAGCCTGGCCATACGACATAACATCATAGAAGAGTGTCTAATAACGATACAGATGGCGCTCCGTGCCACATCTTACTGGTGTGTCCCACCACTGTGCTGCCATAAGCAGCTTTGAGTTCTCTTTGTTTCGTCGGATCCTAGCTCTACTGATGAGTCATGATATGACGAAACGCGTCTGGGGATGGATCTGACGAAATAAAGAGAAATTCTTCTTCTGTATCATAGAATTAGCCGGCGTTGGATAGCACCAGGGAATTTTCGCGGCGTTAAGGAGTTTTTGCACCGTTAGGCGTTATCAGATATTAAATAAACGCAACATATTGAATTTTAAATTATTCACATGTACAAAAAGAATGAAGCGTAAAGATACAAAGCAATGATTATGAGTGTGAGTGAATAAATAGCTTGGGGAAAAGATAGATAGGGCCATGGCACTGTGGCCCTACTGTACGAACCGCCACTGTTCAATAGATTCTAGTTCAGGATGTTAGTGCTAAATATGATAAACTCGATTCTAGTGAAAGAGTCCAATATAGAGCTACAAAAAAGCTTATACTGAATGCAAATAATATGCAAGGATTTTTTTGGTTCTAATAACAGCCTTTGGAAAGATTGAGGGAGGGTTAGTTTTACCAATGAGAAAGTATTCCAGTCGACATTTAATGGAGAGGTTAGGGTATATCATCCTTACTGCCCATAATATTACATTTTTACTTATTCATTTGTTTTTTGTAAAAACAATAAAATGTGTCGCTAATTTGACAACTTCCAACTTCATTTTCTCGAAAACTGTCTTTGATAGTTATAGGATATTATACATGTTTATGCTTAGAATTCTTCGTGGAATGCATATTATTTTTAAAAATATATATAGGGGAATTGTGCCTGAGATGGCATACTCGGGTGAGACGGCATAGTGGCGTTTCTAGCGAAATTACTTTAAATTTGGCAACTATGTGCATTTGTTTATATGCCCTTGGACATGTACCGGTCGCTGCGTAAATTTAGTTCGTCTGCAAGTGTTGATGGAGTTGTACGGTATGTTGTATGCTGTCGGCTCGTGGAAAGTTTTCTGTCAGGCATCATATAGGTGTTTGTTCCTTCCAGGGCTAAAAGTTCCGCTAAAATTTGGTAATATAGCAGTGTTTATTTGTAAAAGCTGTACACATCTGTCGCACAAGATAATACAAAAATGTAAGTGTAAACAAGAAACATACGTCTAAAGTATATCATGTATTTCAGGGTAAGATGGCATATAGGTGATCAGGTTAAGATGGCATACCATGCCATCTCACCCAGAAGTCATGTCACCCACAATTAATATATCGCTAAGTTTCTCCTATTTTTTACAGATTTTTGTAAAAATGGCTGGTAAATACGCCCGAAAGTGACAGCGACTAAGTTGGAACGAAGAAAATATGGTTAAAGCACTTAACGCAATTAAAAATAAACAAATGGTATGGCTTTTGGCATCGAAATCATTTAATGTACCACAGATAACGTTAAGAAGACGTGCTAAAAATAATCATGGATCTAATAAGGGTTACTTAGGAGGATATGTTCCAACTTTTAACGCCGAGTTGGAAGATGAATTGGTGCGCCATGTAAAAGAATTAGAAGTACGTTTTCTTTGTAGCTGTTGTAGAAAAAGAAGCAGCAATCTTGCGAAAATCCGCTAGGGCAACAAAAAGGAAATTAGTAATTGAAGAAACTAAAGAAGAAATAGAAGGCATTCCAGTTGACGATCACGATGAAGACGATGCGGCTTGCCTGTACTGCAACGGCCTCTATTCCTTTTCTCGCTCTAATGAAGGCTGGATTCTGGATTCGCTGTCAGAAATGTAATGAATGATGTCATTCCGACTGTGCCGGAGTCAGCAGAAGAATAAAGCAGTTCATTTGCGATGTTTGCAATAAGATGGACTTTTTATTAACGCGTTTTTGTATGTGTATTTATGTTGTGTTCTTAGAATTTCATTTCGCTAATTATTTTCTTTTCTAGGAACTTTCTATAATAATATAAAATTAGATACCTACTTTGCGTACGTTTGTTTTAGTTTAGCTCGGGTGAGATGGCATGCCATCTTACCCTTATATATCAGTGTAAGAAACACTTTTTTTTTGGTTACTGTGTAACTTATATATTCCAAACAGTTGACGTTACATGTAAAAGATGAATTTAAAAATGCACTGAATGGATCATGTTTATTAATATAATTTTTTTCCCGATAAAATAAGGGCTCAAACAAAAAGTATGCCATCTCAGGCACAATTCCCCTAGGGTATTCTATTTAAAATAACAAAGTTGTTCAACCGGAAGTGACAATCAGGCGTTTGAATCCTGAAAAGGTGAGTATAATCATATAATTTCTATTTGAAGATTGGAGACAATGAATGACGTTTCTTGAACGGCAGTAGAGTTTTGGACTTTTTTTTGGTGGGGTTGGCGGAAGAGCCAGTATACTTAGGCCTATAAAAGGCCCATTGTATCCCCTATCATCTGGGTAATGTCAGCTAGACGGGACCTACAGCTTATCACTAGTAACATACTGTATTCTTAAATCCACTAAATTTCGGACATACTTTTTTTTATTGTACGTATGTACGAACCCGGGTCGCCAAGGTTGAATGCCAGTAACTCACCTCTGAGCCACTACCGCGACTAGTTTTGGACTTACACGGTCTTTATTTGTTTTGAATCACAACGTTTCAATTGGTAAGAATATCCAGTCGTCTTCAGGTGAATTCACCTGAAGACAACTGGAGATAAGTCCAAAACTCTACTGCCTTTCAATAACCATATAACCTACCAGAATTTCAGAGTAATGTTTTATTTTATAAGGACGTGACAAGCTGGGTAGGAATTTCGTCACTAAGTATATTCTAAATTATTTTCGACCGCAGGAAAAATTATTTTTGCACCCCGTAGGAAAGACATATTTTCGGTCAAACACTTGCTGGACTCGGCTGCGCCTCGCCCACCAATTTTCATCCCCAACCAAGAATACTTTATTTTTCCTACTAAATACACAATAAAAATTTTTGTTCTATAAAAAAATTGTAATTCTCAGAATTTAACTATTTTTGAAACACTGAATCCTTAATACAGGTTTTGAACTGTTACTCAAAAATAGCATTAGGTAATGTCATAAATTAAAAATTATACAGCTCTTACCTCGCATTTCAAAGTCGGAAATAGTAAGTAAGAAAAATATCTTTTTAATTTTGCCCCATATTACAGACATTTCGAAAGATGTTTCAGGTTAACTTTTTGAACAAGAATTAAAAAGCTACAGCTATAATTTTAAAGAAGCAAACAAATAAAAGAGTCATTACCAGATATCCGATTTCAATCGTGCGTTCCAGGAACGGATTCTATCAATAACAAATATTATAATAAATATAAAAATTGGTCAAGACATTCATGGAATATGACAATAGCATTCTGTATTCCTATACTCATGAATTTTTTTAGATGTTTACACTTTTTATCAGAGGCACTCAAAATTGTATTTAGGGCTCACTGGAAGGAACATGTTGAAGATTAGGATTTAAAAAAAATACTTTTAAAAGGAGAATTGCACACCATAAAAAAGTATTCTTTACAACTACAGATGGTTTATGGTGAGCGTATAATGAAGTTGTGACCCCCCCCCCCCCCCCCACCCCGCCGGACAAATTTAAGACTAACAATTAAAATATTATTATATGCCATTCACGAGATGTCACTGTAGGTAATTTTTTTTACATTTAATATCTACCGGGTGATGCATCATGTTTGAAAACAGGAAATCCCATACAAGTTTTGTACTCTCCAAATATTGACTTTGGAGCGGGATTCTACAAAGACTTTTTTAGGGTCTTTGTGTGGTGAGTGCACATGCGGAGATTGAACAATTTTGGACAACCCGATCTTAACTTATTTGAATAGGATTGCCGTTGGTTTTTCATTGGAATTCAACAGGTGATGCGGCAGATACTAGCATTAATTGGACTTGTCAACCTGTAATTTGTTATTATCAAATGTAATTTGCAAACGATAGGATTTTTAAAAATCTTTAACAGATACATTTTACACTGGATTTAACTAATATTTTCAAATAATATGAACATTATTTTCAAAATTTTAATAGAAAACGAATTATTTTACGTAAAATAAAACCTATTAAATATCTAGTATTAAAATCATCAAGAATTGCTAAACAGGAGAAAAATAAGAGAGTGTTAAAAAATAAACAATTTTTTATGTTGTATAAAAAACTATTTTAAGAAAAGTGTACAATGGTTTGGAATATTGTTAAGTCTAAATTAAATGTTCAAATAAACAGCCATTTGCTGCTTAACAATATCCTAAACAATCGTGAAATTCCTAACAACCTAACACTTTTATAAGGAAAATTTTTTAAATGCCCCCAGATGTCGTTTGATGGAAAGGCTAATTTATTAATTGTTGAGTTTGGACCGACAACGTGCCCATTAAAGGCACTATTTAAATATTCGCGTACCGCAAGCGAATTGTGGGCCGGGAAACCATCTATTTGGAACCAAATCTCCTGATTTTTATTAGCGACTTCCTCCAGTGCGAATCCAATTGGATTTTAAAGACGATTTAAATATGTTAGACCCGTAAGATTTCCGTCAACAAAATATGGTCCAATGATGCGATTCGATGCGTACATTTAATTATGGTATTCACATGTACTACCTTATATAGGGTGACCCATTCTCAACGCAGGATTCCATAGTATTTAATCTACTTGACTTTTAAATATTTTTTAAAAACAGAGTTATAGTGACGCATTAGTTCTACATTATACAGGGTATCCCAAAAAGTCAGACAAACATACTTTTTTTTAATAGTATATTATTATCTAATTTCCTACAAACACCTACGCTTATCATGTATAAAAAAATGGCATGTTTTAAACGTCAATATCTTAAAAACAATTGAACTTAGACATATTACATTTTATACCAAATAAGCGTAGAATTTTGTAAGAAATTAATTAGGAAATAATATAATATACAGGGAATAACATTAAAAAAAAGTATATTTCATATGCGCTGACTATTTGAGAGACCCTGTATAATTTAAAATAATTTCATTGTCTAAGACTTATGCCTCCCTATAACTCTGATTTTTAAAAATTTTAAGTTTAGTAGAAATCCTGTGTTGACAAATGGCCACTCTATATATTATAACTTCATATATTTTCTTTATTATTCACTATAATTATGAATAATATATTTGTTTTTATAGATTAGATGATAACACAAAGTATAAAATAAATTTAACATAAATGGTCAATAAAACCATTGTGTCCCCGGAATGTAATATTAAGATCCGGTCTCTACATATTACAATCACCATAACATCCACATATCTCCGAATATAACATTATTATAATATTAAATGAGTGCAATGTTAAGGCAATAAAACTTTCTTTGTGGGATACTTTATTATACAGGATGATTCCTAAGTTGATACTTCTTTTTTAGCTGTGTATACCGGGTGTTGCATCGTCGAGCGGGACATAGGAAATCCCATGTAATTTTAAATGGGGTCAATTATTGGCTTCCCTAATTATTTGAGAGAAAAATTCTATTAGGTTTATTAAAGAGCACTAAACCCCACATTCAAAAGAATAACTTTAGATATTTTTGATGAGCCCGTTTACGGGTTATCGCCGATTTCTTTTTAACTATTTCTCCTTTTTATGGCCCCGTATTTGCGGGCACCAGTCAAGGTAAAAGATGACTGTCAAATAAAGTTGTCATTTTGAAATGTGTGCTTTATTGTTATAAAAACTCGTACATCGAAAATATTAGCCATGAATTACACTTCTGAAGAAAAAATATTGATGATTAAATGGTATTATCAAGGAAATAGTTATCAAAATGTGTCAGACATGTTTGCTGCACTGTATCCGAATAGACCGATACCTGCAAAATCTACAGTCAAAAGGACTATCAAGAAATTTGAGACAAAAGGCACTGTAATAAATAACTGCAGATGTGAAGAAAGGCAGGAACAAAGAAGAGATGCAAGAAATGATAGGGACTTGCAAGTTTTATTGTACGTGGAAGAAAATGATAGGGAGATCAGCACAACAAAACTTGAGGATGACATAGGATTAGATCACACCACAGCGTTACGAGCTTTGAAACGACATAAATATTATTCATACAAATATGAAAAGCACCAAGAGCTAAAAGATAGGGACGAAATACGACGACAGGAGTTTTGTTTTGGTATAATTGAAAAAGCAAACATGGATAGGGAATTTTTTTAAAACATTTGTTTCACTGACGAATGCACATTTACCTTAAACAATGAACCCAATGTTCAAAATTATCGATATTGGAGCAAGAAAACCAACACAGGTTTGTTGAAACAAGGACGCAATATCCACAAAAAGTTAATGTTTGGGCTGGGATTTTCGGAGAAAATATTATCGGGCCATTATTTCTTACACGAAATTTAAATGCAGAATATTTTTTGGAACTACTTCAAGATCATATTTTACCTACTTTACATGATGCCGCCAGGGAAAATCAGGAAGTTTGGTACCAAATGGATGACTGCCCGGCACATAGTACCCTGGCTGTCCGGGAATATTAGACCGTGCTTTTAATGGAAATGTTATTGGCTTAAATCATACAGTAAATTGGCCAGCTAGGTCTCCTAATTTATCGCCAAATGATTTCTTTCTCTGGGGCCATTTAAAAAACAGGATATACAAAGATAAAAATTACCAAATCTAGACGAGTTAAAAAATGCTATTTCTGCCGAATGCAATAGAATTTCAGTTTACCAACTATCGAATGTAAGAAGAGAATTTTATGATCGCCTCGGTTATTGTCTAGCAGTTAATGGAGGAATATTTGAACATCTTCTTAAATCCTAAAGTTCTAACAATTTAATAGTACCTACCTATTAATTAGTAAAATATTGAAACATGTAAAATGTCATAATTAACCTTGTAATTGAATACTTTATTTTAGTTTTATTCAGATTAATTTGTACTCGTAAATACACCTTAATATTTTTGATGTACGAGTTTTTATAACAATAAAGCACACATTTCAAAATGACAACTTTATTTGACTTTATTTGATCTTTTAGCTTGACTGGTGCCCGCAAATACGGGGCCATAAAAAGGAAAAATAGTTAAAAAGAAATCGGCTCATCAAAAATATCTAAAGTTATTCTTTTGAATGTGGGTTTTAGTGCTCTTTAATAAACCTAAATAGAATTTTTCTCTAAAATAATTAGGGAAGCCAATAATTGACATCATTTAAAATTACATGGGATTTCCTATGTCCCGCTCGACGATGCAACACCCGGTAAAAGGCATTAAAATAAACAACTTTTTCAAATACCTTTTTTCAAAAAACTTAAAAATAGCCGAGTTACATAAGTAAAAAATCTAAGTGCAGGCCTGGAAATCAAAACGTAGCCCTTTACTTTATATCGTTTTTCTCCGTTTTTTGTATTGTTAGTCATGCCGTTTACGGATCGATCGCCAGTTATTTATTTTGGCAATTCGCTGCGCGTGTGGTTTTCTGAAGCAAGTTAATTGGTGAACATGGTAAAATTTGAAAATAATGAACTAATTATGGTGCTAATTTATTTTGAGTGTCGTAAAAGTGCGGATGTTTCTTCTCTACACCAAGAAGTTTTCTTAATGTTATTCAACGGGCAAGTTAGGCTGAACCGTATTTGATTTGTATTGTAATAAATGAATGTAAGTACTTTATTTTTGGGTTTTTTGAAAAAAGGTATTTGAAAATGTTGTATATTTTAATGCCTTCTATACGCAACGAAAAAAAAAGTATCAACTTAGGAATCACCCTGTATATTCTCATTGGAGCGTTTGCATCATGTTCCTAATTCCACCCCTGTTTAATGACCATTTGCTGTTAAAATCCGATCACTAGTCAGTATAATCTTTACTTCCTGTATTTGACAAATAACCTGATCTACTTACAAATCGTTTAGTAATGACGCAAAACAGGATAATTAATAAAAATTGCATTAATCCAACAAGCTAACAAACCTAAACAAATAAGTGGAAAAAACATTGGCGCAGTAACAGATAACGAACGAAAGGGGCTTGGGGCAGTAGCAGAAAATATGTTCGGGGAGACCCATATAGATATATAACGAATATAAAAAGAATTATAATGTAAACATATATGAAAACTATAAAAGACTAAGAAATCTAATAAATGGTCTTATAAAAAAGACAAAGCAATTACACTATAAACAAAAAATAGAAGCCCATAAAACCAACCCAAAAAAAATATGGCAGTCTTTAAATGAATATGTAAATAAAAATACATTTAAAAATACCGACTCAATTTCAGAGATTTTAAATAATGACGATACTATTGATGGTGATAATTTTCAAATAGCAGAATCGTTTAACATGCATTTTTCTTCAGTAGGTACGAAACTCGCAGAAAAAATAATAAAAAGTCAAGACCCTGATAATATCCAGAGTTTCGAAAATCCTGAATGGAATAATAATAGTATGTTTTTAACTCCTGTGACAGAAGTGAAGGTAGAGGAAACAATTAAAGAATTGAAAAACAACAGTGCTCCTGGTCATGATAAAATAACAACTAAAACTCTTAAAGTAATCTCAAACACTATTAAAAAACCTCTAGCATATTTCATTAATCTAATATTTGAAAAAGCACAATGTCCTTCTCATTTTAAAGAGGCTGTTATTACACCAATATTTAAGACAGGATCACGATTGGATGTTTCTAATTATAGACCCGTTAGTGTACTCTCAAATATATCAAAGATTTTTGAAAAGTTATTGAAAAAAAGACTGATGGCCTTTCTGGAAACTAATAAAGTTTTAAGCCCAAGGCAATTTGGCTTTAGAAATAATAAATCCACAAATGATGCCATAGCTGTACTGACAAGTAAAATTTATACTAGTTTAGATGCGGGAAAGTACGCGTACGGCGTCTTTATGGATTTGGAAAAGGCCTTTGACACGGTAAGCCACAAAAAACTACTAGAAAAATTAGAAAATGCAGGAATCAGGGGAACAGTCCTGAAACTTTTTGAGAGTTATTTGACGGACAGGCTACAAAGGGTAAGTATTAATAACATTCAGAGTGGTTCTAAAACTATTTTATATGGTGTGCCACAAGGCACGGTTTTAGGTCCTTTTCTCTTTAATTTGTATATTAATAATATTCTAAATCTAAGGACACAAAGTTTTATAATGTCCTATGCTGATGACACAGTACTTTACACAATAGGAAATACCTGGAAACAGACTAAAGAAACAATTAAAAGGGACATGAGAATAGTTGTTGAATGGCTGGACCAAAATCTATTATCAATTAATTTGAAAAAATCGAATATAATTTACTTTAGCAACTACAAAAACAGACAACCCCTAGAAAAAGATATAGATATTTATTTAGAACACAGAAAACAAAATTGGACCATTTTACACACAGAATCGGTAAAATATCTGGGAATTGTAATTGATCATTTTTTAAAATGGAACTTACACATTCAGGGTATAACGAAAAAACTACGATCCCTCATTTATATGTTTAAAAAACTAAAAGACATTTTAAGTATTAAACAACTGTATACATCGTATTATTCACTCGTTCAGTCAATTTTGGGCTATGGTATAATTGGCTGGGGAGGTGCATACGAGACAATTTTAAAACCATTGGAAATAGTTCAAAAGAGGATTATAAAATTGATACTAGGGCTTAATTTGTGATACCCAACGGAGTTACTATTTAATACATCAAGGATTTTGAAAGTACGAAAGCTCTATTTTAAAGCAGGACTTTTGTACTTTTTGAAAAATCAAACAAATTACCTTCACGAAACAACCCATGAACATGCCACAAGAAACAAATTTGCTCTGCACGTAGTTACTCCGAGAGTATACCAAAGTGTTGGTCAGCGCTCTTTTGAATATATTGCACCAAGATTTTTTAATCTATTGCCTCTTACCCTAAGAAATGAATCGGCAAGAAAGTCCTTTAAACATAAATTAACTACTTGGCTAGTTAAAAATGACATCAACCTAGTATAATTTCTCTTCTTCTCTCTCCTAAACTCCTTTTGCTACGGCTCAACAAGTTTAAGTATTTACTATATTACTGCATACTTAAAATTTAAGAGGTTTGTTTCAGCATTATTTTTCTTTTCTTTTGTAATATGTGTTGTTACTGGGTATTTTAAGTTGTTCTGAGTGTTTTGAATTTTTAATTTTAATTTTCTTTTGTTTTCTTTGGTTGGTCTTAGAATATATGGCCTGTGGTTTCTCTGGGTTTTTTTCAGATGTTAAACTTTATTTACTAATTAGGTAAATTAGCTAGGTAATAAATAATTTTAGTTACTAATTGGGCATACAACCATCCTGGACTGCTGACAAGTCTTCTTTTAGACTTAGTAAGTCCAGTTTGGAAAATTATGATCCAATATTATTTATAGTGTCTATTTTCTAGATTTGCTAATCTTTGCTAATATTTATTTTTTGTTGTTTATAATGATATGTAGGTACTAAGACTTAAGAGAAAATAAATATTATTAAATATTATTATTATCTAACCAGCAACTTTGACTGTGACATAAATGACATTGGTAGAAATAGTTTTCTTTCAACCAAGGTGGCACAGTTAGTTTAATTCTTAATTTACTAACCAGACAACTTTGATTTTGAGAAAATAATGGCTGCCATTGTCATTAATGACACAGTCAAAATTGCTGGTTAGTTAATTGTTTAATCTTTATAATACCTACTTATTATTTATCCACCGCAACAACTTTCAAGGCAAGCTGAATGCAGTCATTTTAGTATAGAAGGGACAATCGAAAATGCATTTATAAAGGTTGCCGACATCAAACAGCTTAGCCGACATGACAAGTGAAAAAAATAGGTTGTTCAAACAGAAATTCTGTTTTACTGGAAAGCAAAAAAAAACGTTAAAATATATTTTCTTCGGCCCTTGTGTAAAAAATTGTCTATCCAGAGAATTATCAATATATTTAATATTTTTTTGTCGATTGACTTGCTGCCACTTGAAAATAATTATACTAGGTATAACCTACATTCAAAAGCTGTAAAATTCACATTTGTACTTAAGGCAACTATGATTATTTTTTCGTCACACAATTCACAAACTACTTAGTAACATGTACCTATACAAAATCAGCTAAGGCAATAATTTTGCGTTCAAGCGAGTGAGTGGAAACGTCGTTTTCAACAAACTAACGATGCAACTCGAGTACGGTACAGAGCGGCGGACAGCTCGAACTTAGTTGTTAGTGCCACTAAGACGACCGAGAAATACTGTTGCCAGACGTAGCAAAATTTTACTATTGATAATAGTGAATTTTGAAAATTTGTTAAAATGTAGCGGAATGTGGCCGAATATAAAATATTAGTAAAGCATAGGCTTAGTTAGGGGGGTACTTGGGGGTGCAAAGCACCCCCGAAATCTAAATTAGCACCCCCAAAAAAATTTACATTTACTAATAAAGTAGAGAGTTTAGCGTAAAACACTTTGTTTCTCTCGATCCCTTTATTCGATTCTCGCTACACACACTTTCCATACCGACTGACTCATTCCCTTTATGTACTCATCGGTGGTGCCTACTATATAGGGTATTTACGCATTACATAATATATAGATATATTCAGTACACTACAGAGAGGCATCATAACTTGACTTTTGAATTGGCCATGAACTTGTGAGAATGATAATAAAAAACAATTAAATAAATATTAATTTCGTTTGCAAATTCATGGATCAAATTACACTAACATATTATTTATCAATTTTGGTAATTTCTTATATTAACACAAAATCACTTTAAATATCTTTCTCTCAATCGGCCTTTTGCAGAATGACAGACAAAAAGCGATATATGTATTAATAAAAATGGACAATTTATTTTTCTCAACCATAGCCATTTTGATTCATTGTTGTGAAGGCACAGTAGAAAAAAGGGTTTGTGGTTATTTTTTCTACTTGCATATCAATTATAACTCCGAAAGTACAACAATATAGCTGTAGAATTCGTTTTAAACAGTTAAAAATGGATTTTGTGCATTAATATGAATTTTTAACGTTCGCTATGGTCAAATTTTTCAAAATATTCGCCAATTTACAAACTAGCAACACTGTTAACGGGGAAATAGAAGTGCCAATACTGTAAAAATAATATAACCTTAAAACCTTTAAATGGAATTAGTTTTTTTC
This sequence comes from Polydrusus cervinus, assembly GCA_935413205.1. NCBI lineage: Eukaryota > Metazoa > Arthropoda > Insecta > Coleoptera > Curculionidae > Polydrusus > Polydrusus cervinus. Next base: position 56,569,707 of record OW284514.1, read on the forward strand.
AAGAAATCTTTTTCGTCTGTCTTATCTGGTTTTATATATTCATATTCATGTTTCACCATTTAAGGAACAATTGAGGCCCTTAGAATAAAAGGGGTATAAGTACACATTTAAGCAAATCTGAGATAAGTGCATTAATGGCTACCTAAAGTTCATATTTGCTTGGAATAAAATAGGAACAAGTGATTTTCAGGCTTTGTGCGCCCTCTATTAGCGAGTAGAAATACTATGTATCTGAAAGCAGAAATATGTTTACAATAAAACGGATGCAAGTGCACTTGTACCGTGTAAAATTTTTTACAAAAATATTTCAAATTTCAAAAAAATAAAAAAAATTTAAGACACAATTACCAATACTACATATAGACCAAGATACAACTATTTCCTATCTTTTTTGGCGACTTTTTAAAGTTCAATAAACTTTAAATGCAATTATCTCAAAACTATAATCTTTGTACTTATACCCCTTTTATTCTAAGAGCCTCAATTACCAGTTAATTTTCTATATCTGTTACGTATAATAAAAGTTTTAAGATCGATTGGAGCTGGATCCCCGTTCAAAATATCGCGGTAGACCAATATTTGCATTCCAAAAAACCAATCATCCATTATGTAGGTATGTAGTACATTTTATGCATGAAATCTTGTGCCAATTGTCTAAAAATGAGTGTAAAACTGGAGATTTTTGAAATAAGAAAGTGCATCTGTGCTCAAATCTCTTTTGTAAAGTGTCTATTAAACGACACGTACAATTCACAATGGGTGAATATGGCTTCTTTGTAATTGACCACTCTGATTGGTCAGTTTCAGATCGTAACTAGGGTGGATATGAAATTATATCCGTTTAGTTAACCGGGAAAGCTTATTTATCCAACCACTTTAGTATTTTTTTCTTAACTTCGGTAGTATGTTTTCCCAATTTCTATTCACTGAACCTTTATACATATACCTACTAACTAATATCATTATGATTTTAAAGCTTGGTTAAGAAGATATTCACAATTTCCTTTTTTGATTTCATTTGTTCTCCCTTGCGATTGAAAATGATTTTATTAATATATCAGTTGGGAAACTTAAAGTGTATTATTTCTTTCCTTCTAAATATCCACTCCACTTCAAAATGGACTACTTCTTCAAATTTTAAAATAAGTTACCGAGGCTCGGCGGTCACCATATTTGGTAATATTAGGTTCAAACGTTGATTGTCTTGTAATAGATCCTAAATATAGGGCTTTCTTGAAAACTTTTTTTTTTATTAAAAAATAAAGACGCTCATGTTTCTTTTTAGATGGGGCACGGATGAATTCTGGGAGTGCGCCATCAGATACGACACCTACCCCGAACACCATCAGTGCGCTTCCTGCAAAATGGGACTAGCATCTGACCCAGAGTCCTGCGTAAACCAACACCTTCAAGTTCACGGAATTCCCAACTTAAGAATCACCGACGCTTCAGTATTTGTGGATCCACCTTCCGGAAATACTCAAGCTACCATTGTAGCTATAGGTGAAAGGGCTGGCTATTTGATTAAAAACAAATACCTTAAATGATAAATTGATTTATTAATGTATCTTGTAATGTAAAATAATAATGAATATATTAGTAATTACAAAAACAAAACACCCTCATTTTTTTATTTCTCGTCCACCAATAAGTTATTGATTCTTACTATCAAAAATAGGAATATAAACTGCTGGACAATTGCTTTCGAGCAAGAAAAAATTCGCCTAAATTTAACAGTTAATATTTTCTGAACCAGATAAGATATCGACCTACGGTTTTGAATGTTTGATAGATTCATCCCTTGGCAAACAATTGTCAATATTGGATTTTCTTTAACTGTCAGAAAATTTTATATACAGAGTGTTAAAGAAGACGATAATTTTTGCTCCAATTTTAATGGCGTGTAACTTTCACAATAATATTTTAAAATTTTATCGCTCGACGTTAATTGAATCACTGGTTCATAGCAAAGAAAGTAATTTGTCAAATTTTTGATATCTGCTATATTTTAAGAAATACCGATCTTTTTGGAAAACCTTGCTTTATTTTAACTTATTGGTAGCTAGATCTCAATGTGCGTTGTATCGTGCAAACTTTGCTAGTGACTATTATACCTTATGAAAAGCTTAATTATGTTCAGTAACAAAAGTTGTACCTGAATGTTATTATGTACACTTACAGTGGCGTACTTATAAACACTTATATATCTATGGTTTACGAGTATCTCACAATTTTTCACGACTGTTTTATATTGGAAAGTACTCGCCCCTAGATTAGGTAAAACAAGGTCTTATTATTTAGTTTTTCATATCGCACTATATTATACAGTGTATTTACAAAATTTGCACAAAGATAAATTTTTTAATTTTTGAAAAAAAAATTATTAATTTCTAACTTTTGAACACTATTCCTAAAATTAAACTTACATTGAAAGGGATCCTTAAAATTATTGATACCTTGTAGGCCTTCCTCGGATGGACGGGGTTTGGTTTGACGGCAGCTAGTGATATTTAATATCAAAGTCTCTTTTAATGTAAGTTTAACTTTTAAGAATAGTATTAGAAAGTTAGAAATTAATAAATAAATTTTTTCCAAATATATTAAATTAAAAAAATTATCTTTGTTAAAATTTTATAAACACACTGTATAATATACCTGTAGTGCGATATGAAAAACTAAAAAATAAGAAAAAATTTACCTAATCTAGGGGCGAGTACTTTCCAATATAAAACAATCGTGAAAAATTGTGAGATACTCGTAAACCATAGACATAGGTGTTTATAAGTACGCCACTGTGCATCATAACATTTAGGTATGTACAACTATTGTTACTGAACATAATCAAGCTTTTCATAAGGTATAATAATCACTCGCAAAGTTTGCACGATACAACGCACAGTGAGATCTAGCTACCAATAAGTTGAAATAAAGCAAGGTTCTCCAAAAAAATCGGTATTTCTTAAAAGATAGAAGATTTCAAAAATTTGACAAATTACTTTCTTTGCAATGAACCAGTGATTCAATTGACGTAGAGTGATAAAATTTAAAAATATTATTGTGAAAGTTACACGCCATTAAAATTGGAACCAAAATTATCGTCTTCTTTAACACCCTGTATATACAATTATCTGACAGTTAAAGAAAATCCAACATTGACAATTGTTTCCCAAGGGATGAGTCTATCAACCATTCAAAACCGTAGGTCGATATCTTATCTGGTTCAGAAAATATTAACTGTTAAATTTAGGCGAATTTTTTCTTGCTCGAAAGCAATTGTCCAGCAGTTTATTTGGAGGATTTTCGAATAGAAATTGATCTTATAATCTAATGTTATTGAAAAATGTATGTTGTATAAATACCTGAAGTAATGTACAATTCTCAAGAAATCAGTAGGTTCCTTATCAAATAAAATAAAAATCAGCCAAACCTCTTTACAAAAAGAAATTACTTAAATGTTTTTTTTTTTAAATAGACGAGGGGTAGACTTTTTCAGTGTTCTTAAATTGTTGTAAAAACTTGAAATATGTAATGTCATTTTATATTGCCATGAATATATTTTTAAATTAAATTAAAATTAGAAAGGCGACTACTAGAAAGAAGCAAGAATCCCTTTTAAAGTCTTGTAATATACCGGGTGACACAAAGAGATGTTTCTTCCTCCCCCCCTCAAATTTTTTCCGTAATTCTTAAAGTAAAGATTTAAAATGTTTAGGGTTAATCAGTGTATAAATAAAAAATTGTCGTTAATGACGCGCCTATAAATTTGACCCACCTAATTAATTAATTTTTCAAAATAAATAAAAATGATTAGGTATCCTTAAAAAAATGCAAATACTCCAAAATGTGTCATGCACAAACTCTTCAATCTAGATCCAAGCCACCATCGAACCGCTCCGCTCGACTAAATTTAAAAGACCAAAACTCAAAATTTTAGTTTTATTCAAACATTTCAAAATGTAGAAAAGAAAGCTCAAACTTTTTTTCACCATATTACTGGGCATTATATTTGCCACCTTTTGACCGATGGTTTCCGACATACCCATGATAAGCATTTGGAATTTGGGACACCCTGTATGTACACTATGTATAACTCAACTCGGTTTTAAGGTGGATTTTAAGCCGTAAGACGTAACCAGTAGTCCGTAAGACGTAAGAATTAAGCCGCAACAAGAAACTCATTTATAGATCAAATTAGTTAAGAAGTAAGAGAACAAATAGTTAGGTTATAATTTAATGTTTTGCTTTTGGTTAAAAACTCTTGTTTCAAAATAGGAGCTGTTGTGTCTCAAAGTCGGTCTTTTTTACAAAATTTCGTACGAGAAAAATTAAATTTTAAAACTTAAAACAACTGTAAATCAAAAGAAAATGCCTGACAGTTCATTGCGGTTATGTTCGGGTATGACCGATCCCGGCCGAGGCCGTAAGACGTAACGTAAGGAATGAAAATAAACCATTTCCTTACTGCTTACGGTTTGGTCTTAATTCTTACTGCTTAAGTTTTTTGAACTATAAATGAATGTGTTACTAATCATATGTTTATTTTTCTTACGGCATACGTTACTTCTTACGGCTTACGTTACGGCGACTATAAATCCCCCTTTAAAGGCCAATTTTATAAAATTGATTTAAACCGTAAGGTCCAGTTATCAACCTGGTCATTTTTTATTTATAATTAATTAACTGTTATGATATAATATATATTAAGTCAATCCCACATTATAAAACGACCATTTCTGATCATGTAAACTGGATCAAATGTTTTAAATCGACTTTATAAAATTATATACCAAACAACCCTACATTGTTTAAACAAAGTTCCAGTTTTATTATGTAAATATAATAAAGAAATTATTTCATATTGATTAAAATACCTATTTAAGGAATAAGATCACAATTTTATAAGTATTAAATATTTTTTTATTGAACACAGTCTTACCTAAAACTAACCTAAGGTAACATTAAAATTGAGGCAGAGCAAGTTGCAACACCGTATAGTAGAAACACGCAATAACAATAAATATCAATAGATAAAACCATTTTTATAGAAAAATATTAAAATATTTTAGGGATTGAACATTGGTACAGAGCTATAAAAAGTAAATGATAGACAGTCTAATTTTACAATAAATAAATATATTTAAACTGTTATCAAAAGTCATCTCTAAAAGCTAGCTTAGAGCAAAATGAGGTAGCTCTAAAATAAGATTAAAAATTACCCCACGAAGCAAAGAAATCAACTATACCAAATTTTTGGGTCATATGTATCATTATAATATTGATATGTTTCTTTTGTATTCAATGGAGTAATCTTTTAGTGAATGTTCAGTCCTAGTCCTCCAGCGAGTGTGGGTCCCCATAGACCGTTAGCTTTGATAGTACCAGAAGGCCCAATAATGGCTGCAGGGGCAGTGGGGGGTCCACTGACAATAGCTCCATGGCCACTGACGCCAATGGTTCCACCTCCGTTAGTAACTACTCCTGAAAAAAGTATTGTTGAGAATTATTAATTTTTCTTAACCGAAAAGCGCCTTGTTTTTTAAAAGAATCGATTACCATTTTCCCATAACTAAAAACTTTTAATTTAATTTTGAAGAAGTAGTCCATGTTTTTAAAAAATCTTTTTGAAGTACTTGCAGGTAGACAATTTCAAAAATCTTTGAAAAGAGGCAGATATAACTATTTTTAATTTACTAATAAAGTTTATTCATTGTCCAGTAATTTATTATACTTAATTATCTATAAAGATTTAAAGGAAAAAAAATGTAAATGCAGAGATTTTTCTGCTGAACTGTATTTCAAAATGTATGTTCGTATATTAAAAATTCCCCAAATTCTTTGGTTGAAATACAAACCGGCATTCAATCAACTTAAATTTTGACACTTTTTACCCATCATCCATGCCAGGGATATGTGTATGCATAATTGTTTTGGCCTTAAAAATTAACTTACCAGCACCGAGAGTAGGAGCAATCAAAGTAGAGCCAGCAATAATACCGGGAGAGGCAAGTCCTAGACCAATCCCTCCAAGGGTACTGGGGCCTACAGCGATACCTCCAAGACTACTAGGACCTACAGAAATACCTCCGAGACTGCTGAGACCTACAGCAACGCCTCCAAGACTGCTGGGGCCTACAGCGATGGCTCCTGGGCTGCTCAGACCCACAGAAATACCTCCAAGACTACTAGGTCCTACGGCAATAGCTCCTGGACTACTAAGACCTACAGCGATACCGCCAGGACTGCTAGGGCCTACAGCGATGACTCCTGGACTGCTAGGTCCTGTTGAGATAGCTCCGGTGCTGCTTGGACCTACAGCGATGGATCCGGCGGATTGGGGGCCGACACCAATGGCACCTAAAAAAGTAAGGTACAAAAAATTGAAATATGTAAAAAGATTCAACTGAAGAAAGTTTGTCAAATATCTTCTACATAGAGATTTATTTTAGAAAAATTGAAAACCCATTGCAAATGATTAGATGATAATTTGTACTACTTGTAAATCTTACCAGCGGATGCACCAGAAGTTACGATAGCACCAGTTGATGCTGCAGGAGCAAGAATTGCACCAGTGGATACACCAGGAGCAATGATGCCACCAGTAGATATACCAGACGAAAGTACAGCTCCAGTCGCTATACCACTATTAAGAATAGCTCCACTGGCAATGTCAGGAGCAAGAACGGCGCCATTAACAATACCAGGGGCTGCGACGATGGCTCCATTGCCCCATCCCAAACCTGCGCCTAAGCCTAGGCCGCCGGGGCGGGCTGAGGCTACTGCCAAAGTGCAAAGGGTGACAAAGATCTGTAATAAAAGGTTATGCTGTAAAATGTTGAGGTTTTAAATATATTTTTTTTTTATTTCCGAACCTACAGACTTAGTATTTGAGAATATTTCTGTTCTAACTCTAAAACATAAAATATGGCTTTGATCATTTTTGTGTTTAAACATCTTTGGATTTAAAAAAAATCTAAACCTACGCTCCCAAAATCTTTTAATCTTTCATCTAACAATAGTCAAAATGTTTTATTTTTGTTTTTAAAGATTAATGAACTAAAGCTCACAGAGGTTGATCGAAGTTGCATTTTAGATTTTTATTTTAGAATCGTGTTTAGTAATAATAATATTAATTATTCTAAAAATAATCAGGAATGTGACAATTAAAGAACACTTCTATACATCTTTTTTCTCATTTAATATTTTTACTAGAAAAAACTAACTAGGATTTGTTTAGCAGAGACTTCTATCTGTCTATCCAAACGCATCTAATGTTGCCGACAGTTTTGGATGTATCTTTTTTGTGCTCAGCACTTTTTTAAGAGAAAGGATACCACGCCCAAACTTTTGATAAAAATATCGATCGGACCAGGCTACTTGTCAAAGAGCGAATACAAATAAATGCGCCAGACAAAAAATGTTTTTGCGACAATCTTTTTGTTACTGTTGTAAGCTGCATATCTTTGTTAAAAATTTTCCGCTCTGAAATTTTACCGCCCTAAGCTTAAGCCTACCCAGCCTATTTGCAGACCCTACACCAGCCTTTCCCAAAGTGGGCGATATCGCCCCCTTGTGGGCGCTGCAGGCCTAAAGGGGGGCGGTAAGAGATCCAGAAAAAAAATGGGGGCGCTAAAAAATAATGTATTCTCAAAGTAGGCAAAATAAGTTTGGAAACCCCTGCCCTACACCATCAGTCGGACTAATAGTTCTGTATAATATCCATTTCAGTCACGATCAGTATTACTGTCATTCTCTTTGAAGACTGTTTTAAAAAAACATCCGAACAACTAAAAATGTTGTTTGTGACTAACCCTGTATACTAATCGTAAATTTGGTAATCGAAATTGAAGTTTCGACACAAGCAGACGTTTTTATAAACAATTACTTTTTCTTCTAAATCTACAAATAAACAGGTTTTTCTTCTTCCAAACTCTATCCATGGAGACACTATATATGAAAATGTCACTCCCATTCTTTCTAACCAAATTCATTTTGAATTATTACCATAGCAACGAAAAAACTTTGAAAATATTCATTCTCTGATTTTCCGTCCACCAAATTACACTGTCACTCTAAATGTCAAAATAATGGCACGGAATGACCTAATTAAATTATTTGTCAAGGCAACAAAGGTATATTTTTTGGTTGCTAAGGAAACAACTAACGTTTTTTGTACATGAAAAACTGTTATTTCAAATGTTTTTTTTTTTCATAATAAAAATGTTAAATTTTGGTGTAGTATTTTATTAGGTGTAAAATTTTAAATTTCTTCATTCGGAGATTTAAAAAAAAAAATAATTGGCGACCTCAAAAAAAAGTCCGGAAATAATTCATGCTCTTTCTTAAAATTGCTAATGAAGTGTGAAGAATCACACCCTAAAATATTTTAGCACGGTGTTAAAGAACACCCTGTATAAAAAAAATAATTTGATAAAGAATTAATCAAACACTAAAAATTTCCTTGGCAATACATAGCAGAGGAGATTACTCCTGAACAGTGATCACGCAACTCGTACTTGACCGTATTTTATTTAAAAAATTACCTTATGTGTACTGAAATAGTGCTTAAACTATGACTTACCAAGCCGTTCATGGTACCTGGTTGCAAACAAACAATAATTATTTATCAATACCCACCCTGGTTTATATAAGTACCGTGGTACTGATTTAGTTTTTATTGACCTTCAGTCTCCTTGAATAGATCTTTGCACGGGTTTATTGATATTACCATTAATCAAAGACATATGGAAGGCGCGTGATAACAAAAAGAAGGAAGGACTATAAGAAAATTAACGATAAATTATTTGAATTGCTTTTGGTTTGGTAGTCTTATGTTTATAACCACTTTGCAATAATGTTTGTACACTTAATTTTCGGACACTATTAACAAACGCCAGAGAGAGATATATGGAGATAAATATTTCGAAGATAGTTGTATGCGTTAGAGGCCATACTATCCGCAAGACTCCTGATTTAGTCATTTTTCCAAAATGACGGATGGGAGAAAAAAACCGAAATTTTTAGTTTTGTTTTTTTTCTCTTCATTCGCTGCCAGGGCTATTCCCAAGGAGACCCACAGCTTAACGTGGGTTCCGAAGCACGATCCTCAGTCATGCGACACCCGCACCGATTGAGTGGTGTGTATATCTTCTTCCGCACCCCACGAGATGTCCGATCTCATCCGGCCTGGTTACCGGCGTGAATGGGGTGGGTCGGGAGATGATACTTTTTACACTCTTCCCTGCATTCTTAAATCCACTAAATTTCGGACATACATTTTTATTGTACGTATGCCCACTCCGGGAATCGAACCCGGGTCGCCACGGTCGTATACCAGTAACTCACCCCTGAGCCACCGCCGCGGTTGTTGTGTTTTTTAATTTTTTGCGCCTTTATTTTTGACTTGGGAAAAAAACAAAAAAATACTTTCTCATAGCCGTCCTTTATATTTTACAAGATAGCGTTATTAATTTTCAAATTCGACGTTTCATTCTTTAGATACCAACCTCAAATCAATTTTTCATATTCAGCGGTAAATATAATTCTTTCCAGCGAATCGAAAATTCAATTAAAGGCTTCAGCCAGTGCCGAGATTTTAGGGCCTGAAAACCCGATTGGCGGAACTTTGTTGGTTGGCAAAATGTCACCATTATTTCACTATTTACCTTAACAATACAAGTTTTTAAGGCATGAGAAGTTATTTTATTTTTTATTAGTACTTTATTAATATAATATCTTGAGTCCTATGGTTTTTACCTTAGACCTAGACCGAAATACTGTAAAACAGAAAAAAAATAATGTTCCCGAGTGAAGAAAAGGTAACTGGAGTGTTAGTCTAGTTATGTTACTGTGATGAGCTTAGGTTTGTTTCAAAATTGGTTTAATGTTTATATACGGTCTGATATTGCTAGTTTCAGGCGAGACATGTAACAAAAATAAACAGACAGAAAAACATTTGAGGCCGAGACTTTAGGTCTTTTTTCTTACAACATATCAAATATCAGGCCTCTTTGGGTAAAAATGGATGGATTTTTAAAATCAGAAATCTTTGTTTTTTTTTTGGTTTGGCTCTAAATGTTCAAGACCGTAATAATATAAAAATATAGGTAACTTGAAAACATGTGTTATTAGATGACAAAACGTAAAAATTTCGAAAACTATTAAATTGTAATAAATTTCTATAGCTTAGAAGTCCCTAAAACTGTGTTTAAAATTCCAGGTCCATATTTAAAAAAATTGACTTGAGGTTGATAACTAAAGAACGAAACGTCGAATTTTAAAACTAATAACTCCATCTTGTAGAACATAAAAGATGGCTATAAGAAAGAGTTTTTGGTTTTTTCTAAGTCAAAAATAAAGGCGCAAATAATTTATAACCAAAAATAGAAATTTCGTTTTTTTATATATCTCCGAAAGCATTTGAAATATTGACAATTTTCTTTTACCAAATTATTACGCCCCAAAATATGCAACTTTGCCTCAATTTAACCATATTTGTATCTCTTACCGTTTTCGAGATCCCCTTGTACGCACACGAATTTGTAGCACCCTGTATACAATAATATTTTATTTAAGTGGCATTCAATTTTTTTATTCATTCCTCTTTGATTCTTTTTTGATTTTTTACATAGCAAGGATACGGCCGCCACTGGTAGTGTAAATTTATTAAAATTTGGTAGTTTTGAGGGATGCTAAATCGACTACTGATATTAATTTTGGAATAAAATAATCGCTAAAGGTAGCTAGTACTCATTAAATTTTATTTTAAATCCCCCTATAAATCCGTACGCCAATGAGTACAATGTTATACAATAGAAAATTTCTTCCTAGGATCATACGTAATCACGCCAAAATTCATAACAATCAATTCAGAAATACCTAAAATACCTCGGTTGTGGCTCAGCGGTAGAGCTACTGGCATTCGACCGCGGCGACCCGGGTTCGATTCCCGGAGTGGGCATACGTACAATAAAAAAAGTATGTCCGAAATTTAGTAGATTTAAGAATGCAGGGAAGAGTGTAAAAGGTATCATCTCCCAACCCACCCCATTCACGCCGGTAACCAGGCCGGATGAGATCGGACATCTCGTGGGGTGCGGTAGGTCATGCAATGGCAATAAACCAAGGGTTGATAGCCCTTGGTGGGTGTCGCATGACTGAGGATCGTGGTTCGGAACCCACGTTAAACTGTAGGTCCCCTCGGAAATCGCCCTGGCAGCGAACGAAGAGGAAAAAAGCCTAATTCGAAAGAAGGGCAGAACGGCAAATACCTAAAATATAATAATAAAAATATTTATTTGTGCCAGAACAATAAATTTTTTGAAATAAATTGAACTTGAAAAATTATACTTTAAATAAATAACTAAACATTGGTGATAATAAGATACTAGGTGGCACAAATAGTTAGGCTTTTGATTAGAAATTAATCACTCTTCCAATCCGATCCTAAGACAGGGCCGTAGCCAGAACCACATTTTTGGTAGGGCTATTCGCTCCTTACCAGGGCCCATATTCTCACGTTGAAATATAATGATATTTGATTTTTAAGGGACGCTGTAGAATTTTTTACATTTTAGAACGACCGACATCCGACATGCTTCATTCAGTGTCTGTTTGAAGGTTGGAGACAATGATGTTTCTTGAATGATAGAATAGTTTTGGACTTGCATAGTCTTTAATTTGTTTTACATCACAACGTTTCAACTGGTAAGTATTTCCAGTCGTCTTCAGGTGAATACTAAATAAGTAAAGTAACTACAGCTCTCTTTATACTAGCTAGATGTACTGGAGCATGACTGAGATGGGTGCAGTCATGCGTTTAATTCTTGTGCGGTATTTTAAGTTTACATCTACTTAACAAAGGTTTCCAGATATTTCTTATATCTAGTGAGGGCTTACTAAAACAATCTGGGTTCTGGTATATGATAGCAGCTTCCTTGAACTTCCTCTTCCTCCAATGTGGTTCTTTGTGCAGGATTCGAGCTTCTGTCCACTTAATGTGATGACCGTGTGTCCAGGCATGGTCAGCTGCCCCTGATTTTTCGGTTTCTCCTTTAAGCGTGTTGTTTCTGTGTTCCTTGACCCTAGTTTCAAGTGGCCTTAGAGTCTCACCAATGTAGGATCTGCCACATTCGCAGGGAATCTGATAGACACAGTTTTTACTATCTTTTTGACTTGTTGGTTTCGTCTTCGTCAGGTGGCTTCTTAAAGTGTCTTTTGAGCTGAATACCGTATTAATGTTGTATCGTTGTCCTAGTCTTCTAATTCTCTCAGATACTCCTTTGACATACGGAATGTTGAGTGTTGATTGTGACTCTACTGGCTTATTTTGTGTATTTGACCGATTCTTGCGATTTTCCATTAGTTTATCAACTAGATGCCCGGGGTAGCCATTTTTGTTGAGGTCGGTCTTGATGTAGTTAGTTTCCTGTTTGAGGGCTTCATTTGAATTACAGATGGTAATTGCTCTATCCACAAGCGTTCGTACTATGCCATGTTTTGTGCTATTTGAGTGATTTGAGGTTTAATTCAAATATTGACCTGTATGCGTGGGTTTTCTGTACACTGAAGTATGGATGGTGTTGCCATTTTTCTTTACGTTTACATCCAGGAAAGGTAATTGACTGTTTTCTTCTCTCTCCATGGTAAATTTGATTGTCGGCGCCAGGCTGTTAATGTGGTATAGGAATTCCTTGAGTTCGTCATCGTTTCCATTCCAAATAATGAAGGTGTCGTCCACATATCTCAGCCATGTTTTTGGTTTCTTTTTTGCTTGTTTTATTGCTTCGGATTCAAACCATTCCATGTAAATGTTGGCGATTATTGGTGAGAGAGATGAGCCCATCGGTAGTCCGTCCACTTGGCTGAAAAACCTATCTTTTTCCTGAAAGTAAGAATTATTCAGGCAACATTCTAATAGTTCCATGATGGCCTTAATAGGTAGCAGTGTTCTTTCTTGTAGTGTCTGGTCTTCCTCAAATCTGCTTTTAATAACCTTTAGTGCATCTTTTACAGGGACGTTAGTGTAGAGACTTTCGACGTCAAAACTGACAAGTTGATCTTCTAGTTGTACTTTCATCCCGCCAATAAGTTGTACGAAGTGTTGAGAATTTTTCACAAATGATGTGCTATTTCCTTGGAGTGGTTGAAGTAGGGGTAGTAAGAATTTCGCAAGTTCGTAGGTAGAAGAGTTTCGAGAACTCGTTATCCACATACGTTGTGATGTAAAACAAATTAAAGACAATTCAAGTCCAAAACTATTCTATCATGCATGTATTATATTTATTATAGGCAGTGGCGTAGCCAGAAAATATGCTCGGGGGGGGGGGGGGGGCTGAATGGGCGTAAGTAGGACATTTTCTTTTCTGGAGAAAGGTACAGTTGGGACTACATGTATTTCATGATATTGTACCTAGGAAAGAAGACGGAAAAGCGCCGCAGGCGAAACATTTTCGGGGCCACGCCCAAAGTTCGTTTAAAATTCACCTAACTACTAACAAATTTCATCAAAATTATTAAAATTTGTTTTTGTAAATGTTTTTTTTACTTTTTTTTTGATTTTCCTACTGGCTCTTTATTAAAAAAAAAACATTTTTTATATTTGTAAACAATATGAATATTAGTGTCAATCCAAAATTTTAACATAAGACGTATGTATGACTCTAACACGCGATTTTCGGGCTAGATTTTTCATAATTAAAAATAAGTAAATATCGCCAAAATTGATGATTTTTCAGAAATCATGTATTTTTGGAACGTAAATCTAGGAGCAGTTTTTGGTACAAATTCTTAGGTTTTGAAATACTCTTTCTTAAGTGCCGTTTTGTATATTCATAATAAAGCATTCTCGTTTCTTCCCGCACTATTTATTTTAATATAAATCATCACACTGCTTCAATAAAAAATGTTTCAATTAAAATGTTTAGTAGGTATAATTTTTTTCTTTAAAAATAAATACCTAATTATTTTTTGTTTTTGTTGTAAAAATAATTTATTGCATTGGGTTATATTTTTGTTGGTTTAAAATAGCTCTAAAAAAGGGAAAACGGAACAGACAGGGGCAGGACAGGACTCTACCCGTATGACGAAATTATTTAAATAATTTTATTCTATTAAACTTATCAAATAACTTGCAGACATTTTCTCTTCAAAATCTTTTTTAACAGGGCTCAATATTTTTTTACCAGGGCTTCGCCCTGGCCAGCCCCCCTCTAGCTATGGCCCTGTCCTAAGAAACTGTTTTTTAAAAGTAAAATAGTTTAATTTTTTATATCTGATTGTATAGGTGTTATTAAACTATTATTTTTAAAAGAGGTTTTATATTTTTCTGTACGATGTATTGGTATTTCTAAATTATTTTAATTTATAGTAATCATGCTGTGTTTAATTCTATATTGAATTTTTTCATATAGATAATCAGGCTTTTTAGTAGAAATTGGTTTATGAATAATTTCGCGTCTTAATTCAAGTTTTATAATATTATGTTGTCTATTGGTTTGAGTAACAGGGTCATATTTTAATATGTTTAACGGTTTTCGAGATAATTCCCTTTAAACATCCCAAAGCGTAAAAAAACATAGTACATAATTAAATTAATATTTTAATTATCAAAAAAAAACCTATATGACATAATCGGCTTAGGTTGATGTCTAGTATCTCCAGTTACTCTACAGCCCATAAGTTATGGGACACCCTGTATATGTAGGTAAACCAACAACAATTCATATTTAAACCATATTTCTAGGAGCACTAGAAATTTTTTCTAATTAAAATTATTTTGTTTACAGAGTGTTTTGAAAATGTAGCATTTTACTAGTTCAAGCAATTAAACATCACTTCCGCATTTTTTTCAAACTGTTCACACAAATTTACATTTTTATGAAATAATGGTATAAGTACGTAGGTGCACTACATGGGCGTATACCTCAACCTTCAACCTATTTTCTTTTATAAATGTCCGCATAAATAACTTTGAATGATAAAAAAGGAGAGCTGCATTTTACATGCTTGGGAAATTGTTAGTCTATTGCAAAGACTAGTATTATTAAATCATTCTTCGTTTTTTAAAACGGAACGTTATTTACAAATAGGTTTTATGATTCAAAACAAATTTAAAAAAAGTTGAAGTTAAGTGTATTTTATCAGTGTGTAAAGTACAAGTAGAAGAGGCTGGGACTAGTTGTCATAAAGGTCAGAGCAAAAAAGGCTTTACCAGGCAAGCGACATCACACGGGGGTGCGATTGTTCGTTCAAGTGACCTACAGTGTAACATGGGCTTCGAACTACGATCCTCGGTAATACAACGCAACCCTCAAATGGTATTTTTTTTTCTTGTCTCATGGCGGCATTGGAAAATGTATAGGTACCGTTCCCCGCACTTCACGAGATATTTTATCTCAACCGGTCTGATTACCGACGTTGATGAGTGAGAGATCTATTTTTTAAAACAGCATATTAGAATTATACCTAAATCATAATTTTTCCTAATTATATTATTAATTCTAAAGTAGTTTTTGGGCCATAAAACAATGAGTAACAAACTTGCATAATCATAAAGTTTTAAAATAATTTTTGTTGTGGATTGCTTGACAACGAAACTATAAAAACAATCATTTCTTTAATTAAAGATGTAAAAGTTATTATTTTCGTAATAACTCAAACAAAAGAAGATATTTAACTGGGGTCTTTACAGTTTTTCTTGCAAATTTAATATACTTTTCGATTATGATGTCATAGTTATACCGTACAATTTAAGTTTTCAGGATTTTTATCCCGAAAACTTTTTTAAATTAAAAAAAATAAGTTATTATTACAAATAACTCCGAAGCAAACGAAGATACCGGACTGCGGTTTTTTCTTAAAAATTTTATCTATTTTCTGATTATGATGTAATCAGCGGCGGCGCCAGGGGGGGCCAGGGTGGGCACCGGCCCACCCTAGAAACATGAGTGCCCACCCTGGTGCCCCCCCAAAATTGATGGATTCGGTTTTGTAATGGAATTTCCAGGGGGAAAAGAGACTTGGCAATGAAAGCTTTGATGAGAAAAGAGTGATGTATGTTCGCCCCCGGGTATGGCGTAATAGAGCTTGGCGGGCGACGACGACTTTTTTTTTTTTTAGAAGTCACTCTTGATTTAAGTAGTGCCCACTCCAAAATCATCGGGCCCACTTGTGCCCACCCATCCGAAAAGTTTTTGGTATAAAATCAAAAAAACTATTATTGTTACAAATGTTCCTTCTAATAATTTTTTTTAGGAACTATCGTGTATCAATGGATACGATAATTAAAAGTACTTACCTTTCTCTTCCAAACAAGCTGAAGTGTACTAAAATCGGATAAGTCGTTTAGACGTTACATCAAATTAAATAATTACACTTTCAATAGCACTATTATCAAGGTCGGTACGAAAATGATGCAGAATTGTCCAAGCTTTTTAATGATGTTACCAAGGGTATACCTTCATGTAGGAATTTTCGGAGAAATTTAGAATTTAAGTATTTAATTTTCAATTGTGCTCTCTTAAAAAATATTTCCAGGATTTTCTCTTAGCCACTTTAAATAGGATTTTTCCCTGAGTTTCTATGCCCAGTAGTTTCCGAGATACGAACGGTGGCCATCCATAATGGGACACCCGGTATATTATATATATAAAAAGTAAATATATAATTTCCTCAATAACGGCAGGGAGTGGCTCTACGTAGTTCATTAGGTAAATATTTTGATATGACACATGGTGGTACCGCAATGAAGAACACGTTTCTTTTTCCTTTGCAACCTTAGCATTGAAGCAGGTTGATGCATTTATGCAATCGTGTAGTAAAGGGAACAACAAAGAAATTTTATTAAAATATTAAATTAATAGTAACAGAAGGTAAGTATTTTTATTTAATACCGGTCTTTATAAGTTTTAAAGTAAGCGTAAGAAAAGTAAGGAAGACCTAATAGTGTTATCTATGGCAATAAATACTTAAACCGCTAACACATTTTCTTGCAATTATCTACTTCAATGCCTTCCACATCGAGATGTTCTATGCCTGTTGACCTAAGTGGGGGAAATCAAGACGTTCATTTAGCCGGTAAGAATCAGACCACGGGAGAAATTTCAAACTGACCAAGAAAACAAACGAAACTTCTTACTCGCCTATAAGACTACGAATTCCATCTCAAATAATAGAAACTAAAGATTTTATATTTAATATTATCTCTGTATGATTCACCTGTGAAATTGGTTATCAACAATTCGATTGATCAGTTATCATTAATTTTATATGGCTCTCGGTTAAGTAAACGCAGTTCGTACTAATCTGTGTTCTATCTATCTAATAAAACAGGTTTCATTTTGAATAAAACTTTACTGTTGATCATTTACCTGAATGTAATAAGTTAAATAAATATTGATTTTCTCCTGTCAATTAATTTTTTTTAAATCCGTATGAATTCTATTTTTAAAATCAAATATCTTGGAAACTATAACTCTCTTAAAACTTTATTTGACTTTTCGATTTAATCTTTCACGATGAAAAGTTAGTATAAATTATTCCTTACCAGTGACGTGCAACCGGGGGGAGGGGTGGGGGGTGGCAGCTGAGAAACTCGGGTCAATATCTAATTGTCTAATTATTGCAACCTTATTTACATACCGGGTGTTGCATCGTCGAGCGGGACATAGAAAATCCCATGTAATTTTAAATGGGGTCAATTATTGGCTTCCCTAATTATTTTAGAGAAAAATTCTATTTAGGTTTATTAAAGAGCACTAAAACCCACATTCAAAAGAATAACTTTAGATATTTTTGATGAGCCCGTTTACGGGTTATCGCCGATTTCTTTTTAACTATTTCTCCTTTTTATGGCCCCGTATTTGCGGGCACCAGTCAAGGTAAAAGATGACTATCAAATAAAGTTGTCATTTTGAAATGTGTGCTTTATTGTTATAAAAACTCGTACATATGTAGTAATATGATTACTTAAGTAAATCACATTTTTTTATTAAACTTTTTAATATGTTCTATATTAGTAGTTTTTAACAAATGACGTTTTCAGCTATCCATAATAATACGGATTTTTTTAAATCATTTTATACAGAGTGTACAATTAATATACAGCGTCTGGCCAAATTTATTTATCAAATAAGAGAATTTTTTATTTTAGATTTTTTACTTGAAAAAGTATTCTTAATAAAAAAAATAGTGCTGGTTTTAAAGATAAGAGTAGCATTAAAAAATGTATATACAGGGTATTTACAAATGACAGTAATGACGAAAATTTAATTCTATTTATTTAAATTTGCGTTTTTTTTATTTCTGTTGCGGTGCAGCGAAATATGTTGAAAGAATAATAGCTTACAGTTTTGAAAAATAAAGTGGAAATTGACGTTATTACTTCCATTAACTTAAGATCTAAGAACGCACATATCAGTAATTACAGTATGTAAATCCTTTGTTATAATACTATGCCGCAATTGTTGTAAGTAAGAAGCAAACTAAATAGTTAATATATGATAAGTTCTGTCCGTAAAACATTGTTTAATCTGTTCTACTGTTGCAGTTTCATATATTCTTGTAAGCTCATTATCAACCGTTTCTACACAATTGTTTGGGAAACTTTTATCCACAACACAAACTGCCACATCTGCTCGACAACCATCAGTATTCCAATGAATTTTTTCTGGCCCCAAATCATGTTGATATATCCATTTATTGATTTTTTCCAAGCATGGACATTTAATGGGATTTCCCATTATATTAACACTGCCAAACTTCACCACTATATCCAAAAATCCATCCGAGACATAATTAAACAAATTTCTTCCTAAATCAAATCGATGTATTTCAAAATTCTTAGGAAAAACATCTGGAGAAATAATATTTAAACGATTACTATTTAATTGGAGATTGTCTAATCGAACAAGTCCTTTAAACGCATCCAACTCTATCACAGATATTTCATTGTGGCTCAGGAATAAATTCAGAAGATTGGGAACATCCTTGAAGGTGTGTGATCTAATTCTTGGTATAAAGTTATAAGATATATCCAGCGATTTCATATTTCTACTGTTCGAGAACCAATTTGCACTGATATACTTTAGTTGATTATGAGCTAGACTTACTGTATTTAACAACTCCATGTCACCAAAAGCATTGTCCTCAATATATTCAATCTTATTTTTAATCAAAAATAAAGACTTCAATTTCTTTATATTATTGAAAACATCGTTTTTTATTTCCGTCAAAGTAGCGTTCTCTAAACGTATCCATTCTAGTTCAGGTACTTTCGTTAATGCCCGTGTTTCTATTATGTTGATTGGGCAATCAAAAATATTGATGGCATGTAGGGATTTAAGCTCTCGGATTGATGATTTTCCTAATTTGGGAATTTCTGTATTTTTACAAGTTATTGTAATAATTGCAGTATTTTCGCTGAATTTATCTTCTTCTAAACAACCTTTTATTGATTTGCTGTAGTCAGTCCTGTAGTTTTCGTTGGATAAAAATAAGGCATTTTCTGATGCGTTATTAATGAACACTTTTATCGTTTGTATGTAGTCACAATTAGTATTCTTTGAAGTTGTTTTCGATATTATAATACTAACTATTAACAGACACGTTATACCACACTTTTTTAAATACATAATATGTTTGTTACATCTGAGATCTGGGAATATATTTACATTTGTTAATTATTGACAAAATATTAAGCGAGAATATTTTTGGTTCGTCCTTGAACTTGCAAGATGCTTTATATATACGGGATAAATTATTGCAACATGGGAAATTCCATTATTACTTAATATATAGGTACAAAATAAAACCGGCTAGCGGCTAGGGGAACGTTAAGTTGGCTCCGGTTAGCTGACATAAATAATTTTAATTATTTCAAAATTTATCTAATTATGTTATGTTGCCCAGTGGGGTATAATTACAACAGGATTTTTTTTTATTGCAATCGGTTTCTTATTATTTGGTGGATAAAATTTCAAGATTTATTTATTATTTATATTTAATACAAGATTAGTCTTTTAGGAGAGGGAAGGAGGGGGGGGGGGGGGTTCAGACCACCTAGACCTCCAATAATACGTCAATAACCAGTTCTAGGTTTATTTTAAACAGGTCTAAGTTAATTTATATTAAATGATATAAATTACTTGATTTTTTTACTATTTACTTCCACTCCCTTGAACAATCACACTATCAACATACGCGAAACGTATTGGGCAATGGCAATTTATAGATAGGGAAAAAACAAGTCGCGACAGAAAATTTCTTGCAAAGCGCGTTCGGAAAAATATTTTTTATTAAGTATTATTATTTT
Source organism: Polydrusus cervinus (assembly GCA_935413205.1). NCBI lineage: Eukaryota > Metazoa > Arthropoda > Insecta > Coleoptera > Curculionidae > Polydrusus > Polydrusus cervinus. The sequence continues at coordinate 56,590,015 of OW284514.1, forward strand.
TCTCAATGTTAGTTTTCACAGCTTTTTGTTGGTATTGCTGGTATTATTTACAGTACAGCGAAGGAATTCATCTTAACCTGTACTGTTTAGAAACTTCCGTACTATATGTTTGGACGATGACGCTTTTCTGAATTAGTTGGTATAAATAACCTGATAGCCCCAGTTTTTCCAAGTTGGGCTTGAAATTTTTCGTCATAGCTCCCTCCATCGATATTATAATCGGAATTATATCGATTTTATCTAGCTTCCATATATTTTTTTATCTCTATAGCCAAATTCGAGTACTTGGTCTTCTTCTCCGATTCGGTTTTAGAGAGGTTGTGTGTTAGTGGGCAACCTATATCGATTATGAAAGCTTTCTTGGTGGTTTTTTCGATGATAAGAATATCCGGACGTGGATGTGGTCTACTGTTCTATCCGTTATTATTGGCCTGTCCCAGTATAAGAAATATTCAGGGGATTCAAAGACTGGCTCGGGTGAGTATTGGTAGTATGGTAGTATGGTGGGAGGTTTTCCCTTAGCCCTAGTTTATGGGCCAGTTCCTTGGGGATGATCTTTGCCACCTGATTATGTCTTCCCAGGTAAGCGTTGGGGGCCATAGCACCACATCCCGCCGTGATATGTTCTATCGTTTCTCCGGGGCAATTGCATTTTCTGCACACATCTTTCACATTTCTTTTCAAGATGAGTTTTCATAGTTTCGAGTTCGAATGACACGGTCCTGGATAGAGATTATAAAACCTTCTGTTTTAGCGTGAAGCTGCCTTTTCTCTAACCAATTCAGTGACATTTCTCTATCTATGAGTGTATTTTGGAGTGCAGTAGGGTATTTGCCGTGTAGAGCTTTCTCTTGCCAAGTTACAAGCTGTTGATTTGGCGGCTCGCGGATGATGTTAGGTATGTTATATATATATGTCAATCGACTACTTCCAAGACATTTTCCTTGGCCTTTTGACGAGTTCCGAGACAATCGTCGAGTTCCGGGACGGTCCTGGAACTATTCTATGTCAATCGTCGAGTTCCAGGACAGTCTTGGAACTAGTTTTATTTATATATCAATTGTTTAGTTCCGGGACAGTAATAAAATACATATATAAAAAAATAGATTGAAGCTTGTGCAGTCTGCAATTAGAATTTTTTATACAATTTGTTTATGGTATGTTTCTAATGTCAGGCTGTATAAAGCTTTTTAGCCACAATTAACTAACCAGCAAGTTTCACTGTGACATAAATAAAACTGGCAGAAATAATTTTCTCACAGTCATACTGACCTGGTTACCTTAATTTTTAATTTACTAATCGGACACCTTTGATTGTAAGAAAATATTGTCAATACGCTTTTTTTGTCACAGTCAAACTTGCTGGTTAGTTAATTGTGGTTAAAAATCTTTACACAACTCAGCATAAGTGTTTTTTGGTACCTATATGAACACTAATGCCGACTCTACACAATCAGTCAGAACTACAGTCTTGATAAGGAAATGATAGTAATATTGATCGTTTAAGGGCAAATTTTAAGAATTGATGGTCGGACTTGTAAATTCCCATTAAAAAAAATGAAGGATTGATATCATTCCGGACCGTCATTCAGTCCGACTGATAGTGTAGGGTCTGCTTATCGTATTTGCCTTGCTTTTTTTTTGGATTTTTATTATTTAATGATTTATCTCTACTTACACTAAGTCCATTAATTATGCAACAATTAAGTCTTGAATTTCAGAAGCCCATATTTTTATCAAAAGTCAATCAATCCGTTCCATTTTCACTTCACTAAGTAGACGTCTCTTGGACCCCTAAATGCAATTTATGTGACTTCACTTTATATCTTTTTTATACAGGGCGATGCTCCTGAGCCTTACAAAATGGGTGCTTTGTTTACTTTGTGCCTTGAAAAATTGTAAAGCGTATAAAGGGTCAATATTTTTTTTAAAGTCACTTTGAGAGTGGAAAGATGTTTAGAGCCAGGATTTGCTCTTCTTTTTAAAAGTATTTTTTTTAGTCGCCTCCCCTCAGCAAAATCCTGGGTCCGCCACTGGGGTAATAGCTAAAATTTCAAGCTGTGTTAAATCGGTACTTATTTTAAAACGTTTCTAAAAACAAACCTTTGAAAATTTAATTTTATTATTGTGTTTGTTACAGCTTTATGTTATGTACTTATGTGCGCAGTGCCGTTCGGGCCAATTAAAAGCAATTTTATTCCAAAAATTGTGATATTAATTATGTAAATCTACTTCCCAGGCTTTCGAGGATAAATAATACGAAAAAGTGCTGATTATAACTTTATGTTAGGTTCCTACTGTATCCATTACAGCTCAATGTCGATCATGTCAATTTAAAAAAAAGTTTCGTTTCCTCCATCCTCGAAAACCGAGAGAAAGTAGATTTAAATAATATAACGATTTTTGGAATTTCATTTTTGTTTTTAATTGATACGAACGGTACTGCGCTTAAATGGCCACAGTAGATACATATCATAAAGCTGTAGTTAACACTTTTTCGTAGTCTTCATCCTCGAAAACGGAGGGGACAGTAGGTGTCATAGTAGTGTAATTGGCAATATTACTATTCTTGTAATGTTTCTAAAATAAGTACCTAACATAAAGCTGTAACCAATAAAATTCAATTTTCATAGGTTCGTTTTTTGAAACATCAATTTTAAAATCAGAAAATTTTACACAGCTTGATATTTTAGTCATCACCATGTATAAACAAGACATAAAATGAAGTTGCACATGCTGTTCTTGGTGGTCCAAACTATAAAGGGAACGGATTGATTGAATTTAAATGAAAATATAGGCTAATAAAATTCAAGTACTTCATAATTAATGGACGTAGTGTATTTATACAGATCCGATAACATCAATGTTTTTTAAAAGGAACCTAAGTTAAATATAAAATAAAAGTAAACGCAGATAGTTTTAACAAACGAATTTTCGTAAAACTCCTTTTTAGTTTCCCATGGATAACCGTTTGAAAAAACATAATTAACAAACACTGCACACAGTTTATTTTTTTGTGCAAACTATTTTATTTTAAGAATTTGTTGAGACCGCGGTTGTGGCTCAGAGGTAGAGTTACTGGCATTCGACCGCGGCGACCCGGGTTCGATTCCCGGGGTGGGCATACGTACAATAAAAAAAAGTATGTCCGAAATTTAGTGGATTTAAGAATGCAGGGAAGAGTGTAAAATGTATCATCTCCCAACCCACCCCATTCACGCCGGTAACCAGGCCGGATGAGATCGGACATCTCGTGGGGTGCGGAAGAAGGTACACACTCCCCAATCGGTAGGTCATGCAATGGCAATAAACCAAGGGTTGATAGCCCTTGGAGGGTGTCGCATGACTGAGGATCGTGGTTCGGAACCCACGTTAAACTGTAGGTCCCCTCGGGAATGGCCCGGGCAGCGAACGAAGAGGAAAAAAGCCTAATTCGAAAGAAGGGCAGAACGGCAAGAATTTGTTGGAGGAATACTTTCAAGTTGAATTATCTAAATTGTTTTTTGTTACTATTAGTTTTAGAAAAATCAAAAAAATTACGAGGCTAATTTAGGAACATAGAAAAAAAATATTGTACTGGATAACTAGACTCAACTTAAACCAGAGGGGCAAGGAAATCGGTTATTATTCTTTATTTATATCGACATTGGTTGGTGGGTTGAAGGAGGGTTGACCTGGTGTCAGTATACTGCAGCCGAATGGCTTATTGTATGTATTTTGCTTTACATCTGGGTAATGTCAGCCAGACGGGACATACAGTTTTTTACGTGGAATAAACTGAAAGTCATCAGGGATGTAACTTTGAGGGAATATCGGAAGGGGATGGGGAGAGCGTCCAATGCTGATTCAGTTGGAAATGTTGGTAAAAGGCTGATCCAGTTATTAAAAGCAATGTATATTTTAAAAAAACGGGCATTTTGTAACTTAAACTAAATACGGATTTTATTATATTAATTAAACAAATCACACCTGCGACAGCTACCAAACCTGTAGAATAGACAGTCAAACTCTTTTTTATTAATTAATAATAAGGCATAAAAGGATAATTCTGAATTTTAGATTTTATAATTTAAAAATTTTGCATATTATGTAACTTAAAAACGAACCATTCGTAAGGTCCTGGGGCATTTGTTTTATTTTGTATGTAAAAACTTTTTGTGACCTTTCTGTATTTAAAAAAATGTACCGGGTTTAAACACACGACTGTATATTATGATTTTTTAAATATTAATGTAGCTAGAACTTGGCCATTGTCCAGAATATTGGGATATAACATATTGGTAAGTATAATTAAGAGAACAGAAAACTAATTTTAGCAATATTTTTCCCCTTTTTAAATTTTGTTTTAAAAATTATCCCTTTTAATGCAAACGGTCTTACTTCTATAAACTAACGGGTCCCGGAACTATACATTAGCTGGGCATACAATAAACGGTCCTGAAACTATACATTAGCTGTGCATACAATAAAGGGTCTTGGAACTATACATAAAGTGTACATATAATATAGTCCTGGAACTATACATTAGCTGTGCATACAATATACGGTCCTGGAACTATACATAAGATGCGCATATAATAAAAAGTCCTGGAACCATACATTAGCTGTGCATGCAATATACGGTCCTGGAACTCAACATTAGCTGTATACAGGGTTCTGCAATAGTGTGTCATTCTGGGACCAAGAAAATGTGATAACAAAAAGTTGTATTTTTAAATGAAACAAATACTATTTTATTGCATATTTAGGTTCATATTATGTTAGGTTGCAAAAAGATTTTTAACCATAATTAACTAACCAACAAAGTTGACTGGTACAAAAGTGATATTGGTAGGCATTATTTACTCACAATTAAAAGTACATGATTAGTAAATAAAAAATTAAGCTAACCGGGCCACTATAAATGTGAGAAAATTATTTCTACCAATGTCATGTACGTTACCATCAAAGCTGATGGTAAGATAATTATTGATAAAAATATTTTTACAACCCGACATGAGTGTCCTTTATAATTACCCAAAAATTTTATTAAGGTTACTTTGGTAGTTTAGGAGCAATACGGACCCTGTATATTACTAACCCATACCTTTTCTGTTCGAATCAGAATTAAAATAATAAGTCTAAAACTAAAATTTTGTATTAATAGGGCATATGATATATAAGCATATGACCAATTAATTATGAAACCATTGATTGAGCAGTCGACGTTAAAAACTTGGCAAAAAAAATATTTTGTTAAATATTATCTAGTGCATTTTAAAAGTTGATTATTATTATATATGTAAAATATTTTATTTATGTAGTTAAAAATGTGATTTTTACTATTAATTTCAAAACATACCGCAAGAAATGCAAAACTAATAAAAAAAGTTTTTTTAGCAAATATAGTAAACATTGCAGAAATTAGGCATAATATTGAAAGGTAAAAGTGGGTAAATATATTTACAAAACAAAAAATATAACAGCACCGCAGGAAAAAAATTCCAAATAGTGTAAATTTAGGTATTTTACAGTTAACTTCTTAGGTTAAGTGATTTTTCCATGTTTTACCATAAACAAATTGTAGGATGTTAAAGTATAAAAATGGTCATTTTTCAAATTTCGTTAACATGCATTTTGGGTATAGAAAACTGTATAGCAAATTTACTTGGCTTGTTTCCCATAATTTAAAAATGTTATAAAATATAGGGTGTGTTCGGGTGTGTTCGATTTATAATAGTACTACATAGGTTTTCGTGCCACCCAGTAAAATCAAAAATAATTTTAAGTTTAGGTCCTTTCGTATCAACTTTTTTGACAATAGTTTTTGCGTGTTTTAGTAACAACGCAGCTGCTACAGGTTGCCTCATCAGCGGCACTAAATGACCACCTTGTATACATGGATTCGTTAATGTACGTAAATCATTGAATTATGGACACAATTTAGTTATCCTAAGTATTAACACTAAAATTAAACAAAAAAAACTTTTACAAGACGTTTGACCATTTGACCCCTAAAATAATTTTGAATGGTCATTATGATTTTTCAATCCAATTTTACTAAACTGATAAAAGTTTTCTTCCTTACACTTGGTGTACCTAATTATTTTTATTATTCCCTTTCTATAATTATCTTGGTAATAATATGTTTCTTCTTTATTAAATTTCAGAAACAATCTAAATAACCATGCATCTAAAGCTCCGTTAAGACACCAGTCAGACTTAAAGTTTCTTATTTTTTTCTTTTAAAAAAATGGAAGTGAAACTCACCCTGTATATATAGCAAACTCAAACTATACCCGATTTTGAACAGCCCTTAAGTCTAATCCGCATGCAAAAGTTTGTCATTTTCAATCAAGTAATTTTTAAGCTTTCGAACCAACAGACATATATAGCGACAGACAGACGAAAATAACATATTTTTTGTGATCTAGGGACCCTAGAACGTCCACATCTGATAACATCCTACAAATATTTTTTTACGACCACAATACTTTTCGTTTCGAGGAGATTAAAAACACAATTAGGTTTATTAATAGTAGAGGGAGATGGGGGTTTCAACGCCAATTTTTGCGGTCCCTTCTGCGCATGCCCAGACAGTGCGCAGGCGTGTGTCATCTGTCATCTGTCATACGTTATATGTCAGATGTCGCACTGTTGGGCGTTAGCTACTTGGGCGTTAGCTACTTGGGCGTTAGCTACTTTGGCATTAGCTACTTGGGCGTTAGCTACTTGGGCAATAGTATTCATTATAGGTCACGTGTTAGGATGACGTCATATTGTGTTTAGGAAAAAGATGGCGGCAGTCACCTGTCAATTAAGATATGTCAAGCTCACCTGTCACTTGTCAAATGTTAAAATTGAAATCTAACACGTGGGTCGTGTTCAGGGTGACGTCATAAGTCGTTTAGAGGAAACCCGAAGTCGACCGGCTAGCTGGTTCGAGAGATATAGTTTTTTGCGATTAGGGCCCTTATGGCTAAAGGTGGAAAGGGGGAAATTTGTCAAACGGGTGTAAGATGAGTATACCTATCAGCTAGCGAAGAAATATTTCAAATATCTCAATTAATAACGGTGCTAGACGTATAAAACCATTAGGGCCTTAACACAATCTCTATTATACCGCGCGGATTAAAAATAAAACACTTAAGTAATACAAAAATTATTTATTTAACCATATTATATACTGAGTTTTAGTAATTTTATATAAATTAATTGCTAGCAATAAGAAACAGGTTACAGCTATAAATACAATTAAACTATAATTGCTGGCTGAATCATCCAAATCGTCGGTTGATGTAGAGTTGCTACATTGGGAGAGAGTGGTGTTCCTGTATACGCTGATTAGAGTCTTCCAACCTGTTTCGCCAATAGTGTTATCTCGGAACAAGAGCTTAACCTTGTAGCGAAGCAGTTCGTTAGCTGATGATGGGACTGTTATGTAAGAGGCAGGAGTAATTTTCTTATCAATCATCTCAAAAGGCATCTTTAACCATGTATTATTGGATGAAAGTTCATTGGTCTCAATCATTACTGATACGTTTCGAACGTTAAAGGGAGTGTAGACGTAAAACACATTTTGCACTAGTGCCACCAGGAGCACATATGATGAACTCAACGCAGCCATGGTGGAATATAAATGATTTAAATTTTCTTCTTAAAGATACTTATAGCTTCATAGCTATTAAAAAGAACAGCTATAAATATCATCAGAAACACTATTAGGTAAAAACTACCCCGGATATTGCTGGCGGGTGTTTGTGTTAGGGTCTTCCTCTCTCTAACAGACCGAGAAGGCCTGTTTACTTTAAGTCGACATTTCCATAATATTTTAGCCAATTCACAATGTTTAGCGTACTTGTAATGATCTGCTAGGGGGTCATCTCCTTCCTTCCAACCATCAAATTCGCAGTGACAAAAAGCGCATTTAACCACATCCGAATGCTTCGTAAAATAAAAACCTGCATATGCTAGATCTTCTGGATTAACTTTATTGCGCCACCCAGTAAATGTGATTAATCTGTCCTCAAAATTTCGAATCAGCCCAAGGCCATCATCACCGCAATCTAGACGATCTACACTATCCATTATGTACATGTTTCTAGCGAGAGGGTTGTAACTATACTAAAAAATAAAACATAAAATTGTTTATTTATGCATTTATTAAGCATCAGTACACATATATATTTTATCAAAATCATCCAACACCTTCTGCGGATTATAATGCAATAGCTCCAACATATAATAATTTTGTTCAGACATGTTTAAATTACAAATATTTTTAACAGCATCAATAATGGTGTTATCTATATTAACATAATAACCAGCATATCTTAATAAATCATCATAAGCGGTTCTAAAGCCTAAATTTTTCACCAATTCTAACCTATAATTAATTAAATATTTGACATGTAAAATAGCATTAATATCATTACAACAAAAACATAATATTATATTATCACATTTAAGGTTAATTATTTTTTCACCCAAGAGAACAGCAGAAGACATGGAAAAATTTTCAGCTTCAGACATCATGGTTGTTATGGTCTCATTAGAACCATTATCGGCAACCATCTTAGAAACCATTTCCAAAAACTCATGCCAGTCAAAGTTGGCTAGGGAGATTGAAACTTGTTCTTCGGGAAGATTCAAAAGTGTATTTGTTAACTTTACACTTGGCAGCATTCCTCTAGCGACGCTAAGCCCCACCGATACTTTGAAATGTCCAGCAGGATAACAAACTTCATTTAAAAACTTTTTTTCTCTTCTAATTTCTTCCGTGCTTCTTAAAACCATACTATCAAGATACTTCCAATACGGTGTCGAACTTCGAGAGGCATCTTCAATTTCACTAAAGCCTGTAGTGTAGTCGGGAGTAGCGATATAACTAGCATCGTCAAACATGGTTGAAATTAAACTGAGATTGTTAAACATGCAGATGCTTATAATTACATTTACCCCCACTCCTCAATCGAATTTATTTATATTAAGTTCCAGAAACAACAGTTTGGATAAAGCCCAACCGCTCCTCGCCTCATTAAATTCCGCAGTTTTGCACAGTAAGATATTTTTATATTCGGTATAAAAATCTTCTAAATTGGTATGTTGATCAATAAAGTCATACTTGGAGTTGAACGATTTGGTCTCTTGTTCTTTTGTAGAACTTAGTAGATAACGACCATATAGCTCCATGTTGACTTTTATTTTTTGAGACGTAATTAAAGTCTCTGATAGCAAACACATAACCCTATTCTTTATCGCATCTAAATAAAGCTTAACATCAGTCAAGTATGAGTCACTAGATATATGATAAGTAACAATCCGGTTCTTAAAAGCGGTATGAACAAGTTTAACATCATAATCAAATTCCACACTACAATTATGCTTGTGTTTGATGGTGCGATTATGGCTACTAAAAGCCACAACTTCACAAGCACACTCTTCACAATAAGGCATGGCGCCATCTGGCAATAGTTTGAGAATCAGCCGGTTTTTATACAGATAGAGAGTATAAATATGGATAACACCGTATAGAAAGTAACAATCATCATCGAGCAGAAATCGGTACATGTTGTGAAGATTAGTTGGCAGCATACATTTACAGATATGTGCGAACATAAGACATCTATTTTTATCGATATTCAAGGATATAATTGCTCTTTTGGATATATTCCAAAAGAACTAGCAATTTATGATGGAATTCGCTGCTCAAATTATTTGTTTAAGTCCCCATTTAAAAGAAGCATGCTATCAACCGAAGATCTGAAAGTGGTGAACTGGGCTGAAGAATACCATGGATTGCTGTGGGAGTTTGGAAATATAGAACTAAATGAGCTTGATGATATTTTAATGCGTGTGTTAACAGACTATGAGCCGCTAAGAATTCATGTAAAAGGAAATGAAAAAGCCAACTTTCTTAAAAAGTATTTGAATAACGACTATATTTATGCTATTCCCGTTGGACGTGAGCCAAAATTAAGCAGATTTAAGAAAATTCCAGAATGTTACTTCCACAAAAATATTAACCCATGGCATTGTGCAGTAGCTAATGTAAAATTGTTATACAATTATAAAAATTGTTATGAATAAACTTTATTATCGCTAGAACTGTGTTTCAATGAAACGAAAAAAAATATTTTTAAACCATTTATTTTTAATACATAAACAATACAATATTCCCAACATGTAAACAATATAATTTCTAATATTATACAGACATCTATTAATCTACCCTATAATTAATGCTAATAATAAACTTAACATGAATAAATTTAAACCACATCCTTAGACATATCAATCCAACTGTTGTGAGATTTATCAAAACCAAGCCATTTAACATACATTTTCTTGCCTTTTTTGCGTAAAATTTGTTCTATAAGAAATACATCAGGTTGTTTAGTCTTTTGTAATTCTTCTTCATAAAATCCACCACTTATAGGCTGTCCTTGCATATCTTCCAACAAATAAGTCGTAGGATTGGTAATTTGCACTTTGATAATTTTAAATAACTCAGTGGTCCAATTAGGCACATATCCTTTCTCAAACACATGTTTAGCTTTACTTATACGAACAACATCTCCGACTTTAAATTTTTGTCTCCCGACAACCTTGAGTTTATTATAAACAGAATTTAATAACTCGGCCTCGTTCTTTTGGCCGACATCCTTAGGCTTCATACCGATTGTGCAATGTTTAGTGTTGTTGTAACTTGTCGTAACTTGTTCCAACAAGTCTACCCATTTATGATTGCCATTCAAGGTAAACAACTTAAACAACTTTTCTTTTATTGTTCGAATAACACGTTCGGCAATGGAAGCCTTTAAAATGCTAAAGGTGCTATAATGATGTATATTATGTTTCTTCAAAAGATTCTGAAAACTAGAGTTGTAATATTCTTTCCCATTATCGGTGACTAATTTTTTCGGTACCCTCTTTGAATGTTTAAGTATATGTTCCATAGCAGTAGCTACCTCCTGAGCAGTTTTGGACTTGAGAGGGTGTGTCCACAAAAATTTCGAAAAACAGTCAATTACAACCAATATGTACTTAAACCCCCGGTTTTCTCGAGCATACTGATCAAGTTGTGCAAGATCGGATGCAAAAGTATCATCTAATCCATACTGTAGAAATCTACGACGTTTAAATTTGTTTCTAGCCGGTCTATGTAACTCATTAACAACCTGCTCCCTCGCTTTGGTAATGCTCTTTGCCATTTTTTCAAACATAATAAATAATTTTTACAGAACAGGTATATTTATAGGATTACTTTAACAAATCAATACGCTTTCCCAAATTCAATACATTATTTTTTAATAGTTTTTACATCTTTGGCAATGAGATTAATAGCATTATTAACGGCAGTATCTACATAGTTCTTAAAACCAATGTCAAGTTTATCGAGCCAGTAAGCCATACCCTCACCCACTTGCTTCCTTATATTAACATCAAACTCGTCAAGCTTCTGCGTGATATAATCATTAGCAGCTAGCTGTATTTTCGCTGAGAGGGAAGCCATCATATCATCTACAAATTTTTTATTTACAGCATCAGAGGCATCTGTTGGAGATTGAACGTTACAAAGGCGATGATCTGAAAAATTATAATCACCATCTCCAGTAACAGCAATTAGGTTTGGTGCTTGTAGCACTCGAATCCTTTTTTGCTGAGATGAGGAGGGTAACGAACGTCCGAACTTATTCATGGTTAGTACTATAATGACGTTGGGTAAATAAACCTCTGTATTAATAAAATTCAATTACTCCAAGTCGTTCCAATTCGTGTAATATACTAAAGATTTCGTTTCTGTTATTATTATTGCCAACTACCTCAGAAGCTTCCAACTTTTTCAATCTTTCAACCAACTCGTTCACATCGTCGTAGTATACAAACTCCTTAGGTTTTTCATTATATTGCATTAGGGAGGATCCAGATTTATTTCCTCTCTCTGATTTGGATCTTGTGTGTATTTGCCTGGTTGTAATATTGGGCGAAGGCAACTTAGATGTTGAAGGCAACTTAGATGTTGATGACAAGAGCGGTCTAACAATAGATGTATATTTATTAGATCTATTACCCTTTAGCTGCCCAGTTTGTTTCATGTATAGACCGGTGCGTTTAAGAATATCTCCATATTCTTGTTCATCAGCTTTAGTGTGAAATTTAGGATCTTTTAAAAACAACAAGTCATATAAACCCAGAGTTCCTTTATACTTGATGCTACCTACTTGAATGCTTCCATCTGCTAAAAAGTTTACAGGCTCTGATCCTATTTGCCAAGAATCATTTTCAGCGTTGTATGTTACTCCCTTTGCATCTATTTCAGGAGAGTTATACCAATATTTTTTTACATATTCTTGAGTGATCTCAGGGTATTGCTCGATAAACTTATGAAACACTTCCGAATTTCGAAGAGAAGTTTCAAAAGCATCTTTCATACTTTGCAACGATGTTTCTGCAGGGTCTTGAAAGGCTTCTTCAAACACATCATCAGAATGATCAACATCACCATACTGTGCTTCATCAGTTAGAAATTGCACTTGTGGTTTTAGTTCGATTTTTTTCAAGGGAGGAGGTTTGACATCATCAGAAGTTTCGATTTTTATTTTACGTTTTTTTGAGTTTTTCTTATCAATCGATGCTTCAACCAGTTTATTTAATGGGTTTGTAATGGGCGTTAGGAATCTATTAAGCGCATCATCCTCCTCGCCACGCTCCAACTTTAACGCTAAATATTTCTTTCGTATGGTATTACCCGCCTGAATAATTCTTCGCTTAACATCCTTATCGAGATTTTTCAAATAAGAAGCCATGATAAACAGCTAAAACAGCCCTGTTTAAGAACAGCTAAAACAGCTCTGTTTAAAAACAGCTAAAACAGCCCTGTTTAAAAACAGCTAAAACAGCCCTGTTTAAAAACAGCTAAAACAGTTCTGTTTAAAAACAGCTAAAACAACCCTGTTTAAAAACAGCTAAAACAGCCCTGTTTAAAAACAGCTAAACAGCTATGTTGTGTTATTGATTCGATTTGTTAAGACACGTCTATACTCAATGACGTCATGTGTTGGACTGATGTGCTATGACTTAGGGTAATAAATAAGTATCAAACTTGCTACGATACCGACCCTTATTAATATCATTATCTTTAACAATAACTAAAAATCCATACCTATCTTTCCAACATTCCGAACATATACGCTTAAAAGTATCAAAGGACATATCTGTATTTACATGATCATCGTAGATATGTTTCAGGTTTAAATCATCCTGTTTGAATAATATCAGTACATTAGCATTGTCACGAACCAGCTGTTTCGGAATCTTGGAGTATGTTTGAGAGAGATAGAATGAATCAATATCATTGTGGCGTCCCATACAGAAATAATTGCGTATTTTATCCTGCTTCTCACAGGCTACATCGTCAAATATGAACACAGAATGAGGCAGGGCAGTGGAAGGATCTAGAACATCATCATTATCGCTATAACCGAAATATCTAAGCCGCGAATGTTGTAAGGCCTTTCGCAGAAATTCGTACTTGTCTTGCTGCAAGGATTTGGAATACACATATACATGCTCAAATCTTAAGCCGTTTTCATCAATTAATAAACTTATCATTACAGCGGTCTTGCCACAATTACTGGGGCCGCATATTAAAGCCCTTATGGTGGATGGTAGAAGCCGGCCATGTTTCCTATTTTCCGATTTCTTCTGCATATCAATATTATGGACCTTAATAGAAATTTTTTGTTTCTCTTTCCGCATCTCTATAAGTATAAGTCTACACTCTTCGATGACATCATTACTAATGCAGACGTCACAGGGTGCAGGTGTGTTAAATAGCGTTATAAGCACATTACCAGTAGAACTTCACCTGCCTGGCTATTCATATTGCGGCCCTGGTACAAAGCTTCAAAAACGATTAGCTAGAGGCGATCGACCAAAGAATAAATTGGATAGTTATTGTCGCGATCACGACATTGAATACTCAAAGTTTGCAGACTTGGAACACAGGCATAAAGCAGATAAAGTACTAGAAAACAAGGCTTGGGAACGTGCCAAGGCCAAGGATTCTAGTTTAGGTGAAAAGACATCAGCTTGGCTAGTAACAAACGTCATGAAGGTCAAACGCAAGTTAGGTGCTGGCAGCAAGAAGACAAAGAGATCTGTATGCTTGTCTTCGGTTGTAAGACAGATTAAGAAACAACTTAAACATTCAGGTTCGGGGAATGTTGGTAGAAAGAAGACTTTAAGTAACTTACTGAAGGCAGCACGAGTAACAGTGAAGAAAATTGGCGGCTCCAAAAGAATCAGGGTTCCTCGAGTTATTCCACTACCAAAACAAGGTGGTATTCTACCACTTATACCGATATTTGCCGGACTTAGTGCGCTAGGAGCATTAAGTGGTGGAGCTGCTGGTATAGCCAAGGCAGTTAATGATGCTCAGAGTGCTAAAGACAAACTAAAAGAATCACAACGACACAACGAGACAATGGAGGCTATTGCATTGGGGAAGAAGGGCAGTGGCTTGTATTTGAAAAAACACAAGACAGGCTATGGTTTGTTTTTACGTAAAATGTCAAAAAACTACCAATAAAGCTACCTGAACGTCCTTTGACCGATCAAGATATTAGATTATATGCGACTCGCTTACAGATACCTAATTTTCGAGGTGTATTTATGCGAGATACATTACCGAACGCACCCCGAAAAACAGAGTGTGGTGTTGTTAATTTGGATCGAAATATAGGAGACGGTACACATTGGGTAGCTTATAAGAAGAATGGTGATAAAGTTGTTTATTTCGATAGTTTTGGCAACTTGAAGCCACCAAAAGAATTTGTCAAGTATATGAAAAAATCTAAAATTTATTTCAACTATGATCAATATCAGGATTATAAAACATCAAATTGTGGTCACTTGGCATTATCATTTCTCTATAATAATAAAACTTTATAAAATACAGTAATGTTATTGTCTGACATCAGTCATGTCTCAAACGTTCACATTAAAGGGTCGTACTAGTCGGCTTGAATCTTATTTTGTACCTCCAATAGAATTAGATTCGAGATACGATTACTCTTTAGCATTGATTTCGCTAAATACTTGGAATACAATTCCAAATATTGAAGAAGGTCGTAACAAGTTTTATTACAAAGTTAATAAACAAGAAGAACGAGTAGTGGAAATACCAACTGGATCCTACGAGTTAGAAGATATTGAACAATTTTTGCAGAAACATCTCGCTGATTCTAAGGCAACTGCTCCAGAGCGGAACCTTATTATATCACTCAAACCCAACAACAATACGTTACGGTGTGAGTTGAAGAGCGTATACCACATAAACTTTGAACCAAAGGATAGCATTGCAAAGTTATTGGGATTCTCACCACAAGTTCTAACAGCTGGTAAGCTGTATGAGTCAGATCTACCAGTTGAAATTATACAAGTTGCTACCATCAGAGTAGAGTGTAACATTATTTCCGGTTCGTACTATACAAATAATCCATCACACACTCTCTACGAATTTTCGCCAACAGTGGATCCTGGTTATAGCATAAATATTGAACCAAGAAACTTAATTTATTTACCAGTGAACCAGAGGAGAATATATAACATTACGTTATCTTTACTGGACCAAGAATCGAACCCAGTTAATTTTAGAGGTGAAGAAGTTGTAATCAGATTAGAACTTAGACGAGATGGGGTTAGTGTTTAATAGTAAAAGTTATTTAAACACCAACGCATCAGTTGGTCAATCAGTCTGCAGTCAGAAGTCAAAGGGATCACTCACGTTTTCAAATATAGCTTATTTGCAGACTATAGGCCCACACTATCACTATCATGTCAGAAAAACTTCAAATATTTAATCAAGTCAAGAGTGATGAGTCGGTCATTCGTGAAGAATGGCATACTTATCACCCATTCACCACCTCATTTAATAATAATGACGAAATTGAGATTGTTATTAATCAGCAAGATGTGTTTTTGGATATGAGCGAAGCTCAACTCTACATAGAGGGAACATTTAAGGAGGAAACAACAGCTGGTAAGACTGGCGATTGTAACCTAACCAACAATGCTGGAGCATTTTTGTTTGACAACATATCATATGAAGTGAATGGTAAAGAAATTGAAAAGATTCGAGATCCCGGAATAGTTTGTACAGTTAAGAATTTGCTCTGTCTAAACGATCAAGAGAGCCGGGCATTAGATATTGCTGGTTGGAACTGGCCTAGTGTAGCAATCAAGACCTTGGACGAAACCTCCAAGGAGTTTAATTTTCGCATCCCCCTTTCTATGCTGTTTGGAGTGTTTGCCGATTATAAGAATGTTTTAATGGGTAAACAAAAAATTAAACTGGTTCGAGCCAGACATGATGACAACTGTTACAAGTCCAGTGGAGATAAGAAGGCGGAAATTAAATTAAAAACTGTCGAGCTGAAAGTTAAACACATCTATCCTAGCGATGCAGTAAAATTACGTCTTTTGGATGAAATTGCCAAGAACAAATCAATATTTATTCCGTTTAGAAACTGGGAGATACATGAGCTGCCTGCTCTACGAACAACAAAGAGAGATATTTGGACTGTTAAGACCATGTCTGAGAGAGCAAGATATGTTATTGTATTTTTTATGAAGAGTCGTAAAGACAACTATAAAGCTGATTGTACTTATTTTGACAATTTAAAGGTGACCGATGTCAAGTTGCATCTCAATTCAGAGGTTTATCCCTACGAAGCGTTAAACTTAAACTTTGAAAACCGTCAATTTACCGAGGCCTATCAAATGTATACGGATTTTCAAAAAACATATTTAGGAAAACAACAGAGTGAACCACTTTTAGACTTTACTACTTTTGCAAGTAGAACTCTGTTTGTTATTGATTGCACAAAGCAAAATGAGGTCATCAAGAGCAACACCATTGATGTCAAGTTGGAATTTCAAAGCTCCGAAAACTTTTCTGCGGATTCAAGAGCATTTTGTATTATTGTGCATGATCGTATTCTTGAGTATCAGGCTTTAACTGGTCAAGTACGAGACATGTTGTAGACAGTTGTTCTTTAGCCTTAGCAAGATGAAGGTGGTTGTAGTAGATGTTCAAGGATTTCGCATCCCAGACTTTTGCGCCAAGGAGCTGGCTATTTTTGATGGGAAGCAAATGAAGAGTTATCTGTTTAAACCAGCTAAGCCGTTTTACATGTTGCCAGAGGATTGTCAAAAACAAGTATTATTTTTATATGGGAATCATCATGGGCTCTACTACAATTATGGGGAAACCGATTACAGTCAGCTTTATACAATTATTTGCAAGGACCTGGGAGATGCGGACATTATTTATGTCAAGGGAAGTGTTAAAGATGCATTTTTAACAAAGACATTTTTAGATATGAAACATAATTTACCATATATTATAAATTTAGAATTTATTAGAGATAGTGTTAACGTACCAAAATTATCTAGAGGTATTACTGATTGTCCTTATCATAGTTTAGATGTATCTAGTTGTAGTATTAAGAATGCTTATATTTTGTATGACTATATTTATAATTTTTTACCTAAATAAAGATTAAAAATGTATGCATTGGTTTTTATTTATATTAATAAGAGTTCTATGAGAATTTAGTCATTTAGTCTCCAGCTCATGGTAAAGACAGTCGATCTTAGAGCTAAACTCCAAGAACATCTGCGAAAAATACGTAGGCTTAAAAGAGATATAAAATACTACGAAGATCATAAAGTTTTGGTTAAACAGTTGTTAAAACTTAGCCTCTAATACTTATCAATGGCGGCCTCCTCTTCATCTCCCGCTTGGGATAAGGTATTTGAATCTCTTTCTCGATGCCAGCAGGATGATGTAGTACAGCGCAAAATCAAACCAAGCAAAGTCTTTGAGATTGATGATTGCATCACCGTTATATTTAATACAACAGAAGAAGAACGTAAACAAGTAACTTTGGATACTATTGGATATGGGAAGATTTATTTCTCAAATAGCGAATTTGAAGAATTCTTAAGTACTTTAGATTGTTTTAACGCACATTGGATGGATATTTTTATGATTATTGGACAGTATACTCTAGTGTTTCATCGGAATGGTGAGAAGCGGAGCCTCAAGTTTGAAGACGCCATGACCGACAAATATTTATTGCGATGGACCGATAAGCTGATACGTTCCTTTTCATGGCATGTTATTACATTGATCAACCTTAATAAATACTATCAATAAATTATTGCTACCAAGTATCGTGTTTTATTTTTTGGGTGAAATAAGACAATAATTAAACAGCAAACATGTTTATTTAAAAACAAATCTGCGGTATCGATTAATAAATACATACATACATGTCTTTAATATAGAAATAATGCAATACTAATAATGTTCTAAATATCACAATAAAATAAATACATAGTCTAAAATAGTTTTATTATAACTACCTAACCTAATATCACAGCCCTCCAAAGGTATCAGCTATTAAAGGGGGTCGAAACAAAAATAGCTGTCCTAATTAGTCTTAGCGCATGGTATTTCCAATGATTCCTCATACGCTACGATATCTTTGTGACCCCAAGCAAGCGTGTTCTCTAAATCACCGGGTATAAGGTAACGCTTGTCGTCCGCGTATGATAGCGCTACCTTATTTTTCAGTTCGACATACATATCATGTTCATGCGAACGGAAAGTGTTCATTCTACGATGAATCTGAGTTCCTTCTACGTCAACCGCTTCTCTATAATCGTCCAGAGTCAGTTCTTTTTGGGTGACGTAGTCAGGAACCCCTTTAGCTTTTTTAGTCAACTTTCCCTCCACATTAACGCAATATGCTTTCGCCCCGGTTCCATAGAAATCCCAAATAATCTTTCCTGCATACTCATCTTTCATTTTGCCTAATATCGATTGGTTTACAGGAACATTATGTGGGTTATCTGGAGAGTAATTGGAAGTATCGAATCTGTTTAAATTAGCTGTCATGTCATCATAGAAATTTGGTGTTGTAACTTTTAAAATTAAAGAGTCGGTATCAGTGTATAGCAATACCGCGTTTTTACCATATTTCGGCTTAATGTACCCGTACAAAAAGTCATACATAATGGTTTTGGATATCTCCAAAATTGAAAAACCCACGTAAATGGGTTTATTATACATCACTTTTTGTTTTTTCATCTGGATTGCTACCAGGTTTTCGCTATAAATGGTTCGATCTTTGAAATGGGGTTTCGCGATTAACGCTCCGGCTCCCAACCTCCTACCAATATTTTCCCAGTGGGAAACAAGCTTAACATCTACCCGTTTTTCCACATTTTCCATCGTCTTGCCAAACACAGCATTGTTCATAAGTTTAAAAAAGTCTTTTTCAAACTTATTTTTGGCCTGATTTCTCAACGCTGTGTTTAGATCGATGTACTTCTTAAGCCAGGGTGATTGATCAAAGGATATGACGCGGTGAATTTTCGTAAGCTGAAGGCCATAATTTAAAGCTTGTTGTAAATTTTGAATGTGAATGATGTATTTCTCTTTTTTAATAAAATTGGGTATTAATTTTGTAATTTTCGGGAATTTAGACCCTGGCGGCGCAATGGATTGTGGGCAAAAGGGTAGTTCGTTATGTAAATAATGTAAACTGTCCGGATATTCCAAATCGACTTCTAAAATGTATCCTGTCGGTGATTCAGGCGCTATATTCATATAATCTAAATTTTGAATTTCGAGCTCGTCTAACCACTTAAAGCTTCCCGTTGGTAGATATTGAGACATGGCTGCACCATATAAATTGGTGGCATCCAGGTACATGATGTAGGAGTTGGGTTTTAAAGCGTCATAATTAGGTGTAAATTTATTGTTCGCAAAAGCTTTTCTACCACTACACTGACTGACTCCTCCGCGAATCCCGTGTTTAAAGAAGTGCGCCATGTCCAGATCGGTCAATAGTTCTAATTGGATGGACGTTGCCTTGAGGGCGGCGTCCATCGAAAGACCCGGCGCAGTGAAGTACTGCGCAGGATCGAGACCATACGTAGCCAGGCACACGTCTCTAAAACTTTCAAAGACATCTGTCAAAATTAATACGTCGGATTTTAAATAGATATCAGAATATTCACCTAAAGTATTGCATTTAAACAAATTCCACACCTTCCAAGCACGCTTGTAATCATCGGAGGAGATGTCCTCTTTTTTAAGTTGGTTATAAAAGTCTTTATGCGATGGAAGCCTGTTTTCGTCTAATTTTGAAAATGAATCTACGTAATTATACGGGAAGACACCCTTCTGTCGAATAAGTTCAAATTTATTATCATCCTCGAAATATTTTCGCACCGTTTTACACTGATCTGATTTTAAATTTTTACTGAGTTTATCCAGTCCTGTAGCCATGAAACGTAAGCTGTCCAGGAAGCGTAATTTTAAAAATACCTGTTGTTGTTTACCATTCTTGTTTTCGACGTTATCCACCAAGACGTGTTTAGTAAAGGAAATATACTTTTCCTTATTTTGAGGGATAACGTCCAACTTTTCCTCAGCACAAGCTAACTCCTTGACAAAGAGGTGGGAATCAAAATTAGACATATTATGAAAGAAAATAGGAATAAAATTGGGGATTTTATAATTCAGGTTGCATACAGAGTGGGCGGGGCCTCGATATAGCCCTGTTGTATGATCATGATCATGAACTCTATCGTTTGCCTCTACATTAAATGGCTTTTCGCAAATGTGACAGGTTGGTGTTTGTCGATGCATATTCTCTTGTTCCGCTGTTATAGGTAACATAGGCACCACCTCCTTTATAAAATGATTATAGATTGACTTGCAGTCAGTCTCTAATCGTTTTATAAATTCTTTGTGTGCACCATGTCCTCTATAACTTTGGTACTTTGAATAGGCATCATCAAAATCACATTTAATGTAGTATGCAAATGAATAGGGTACATGCTTATGAGTCCTAACAGTATAGGATGTATCAGGATCCCGCTCATTTTGCTCTGTATCCAAGGGTTCAAGGATTGTCTCGAAGTCAGCGTAAACAACGAAAGGCACCTTTAATTTCTTTTCAAAATTTGTAAATTTCAAAATATTCTCGGGGACCTCTTCTCCGTATTTATTCTTTTTTAAATCTGTTGTCGGTACTTTAGCCAAAACGTGTCCGCAATCATGTTCTTGATGAGCTTTCAATTTTTGCTCTGAATAGAAATACGACAAACAACCATCACATAAATACTTTGCTTCCTTGTGTTTAGATAATTGACTTGAGATCAGTCGAGACATGTTTCTTATTAAACAGTAATGACTTTTTTCATAATCATCACTAATTAATAACAAATTTACATGGCTCTCCTTGCGAGATGGCGTAAAGTATAAGGGACCCACGACTTCAATACTATTTTCACCATTGTTATAGACTTTTTCTAGGCCATAAACATTGATGGAAATATTATTGAGTCGTTCAAATTTAGCTATGTTACTAAGTTTAATTGGAAATTCCATACCTGTGAAATCCAGCTCATTCTCAAAAGGCAGATAGTTCGCGACTCTATTTGCATGTTGAGTCCAATGAACCGGATGTAGGGAAGCTAAGACTGACCACATGAAACACTTTTGATCAGTGTTTTGAATATTTAGAACAGCTTTCTTTGCGTTGATCTCCTTTGGCAGCGGGATGTATGATGATGCCTTCAGAGGGCTGATCTTGTTAATGCCTAATTCTAAGTGGAGAAGTTGTTGAAGAGTCCACCCTGTAACAATAGAAACATTGTTAAGTATAATGATGTAAAAAATGTGTTAGTTAATATTTTTTTTAAATACACTATTACTTACCACTATCCTTTTCCGAAAACTCTGAGTACTTTCGGTCTAGGATGGCAGCAAACTGTCCGAACAGCTCCTCCAGGTCCGTCGCTCCATTCACCATCTGATATTTGGCGTTAAAGGACTTAACCTCAGCCGACTCGTTCGTCTGCAGGAGGAAGCGGCCGAAAAGCTCTACCCCGACTTTCAGTTGTTCATATTTTGAAACAATGTCTCCCACCAACCTTGTAAATTTTTCTTTTAGATGAACCAGGAACCTGGAGACGTTGGTGGGATCTTGGTTTGTGGAAAGTCGATAGGTAGCAATTCGGCATCGGAATGATGTTTTAATTAGTTCTACACCTTCCTCCTGCACTGCACAGCAGTTCTCCCGATGACGTAAGGTCCTTAGGTGGCTAGACCAGCGGGAGACAGGCACCTCTAGCTTGCAATCGCTGCATTGCCTCTGCTGCTGCGAAGATGAACCTGACGTTGATGGTTCTGAAATAAATTTAAATATTCGCTTAGATATTTTTTTATACAATTATTACACTTAAAAATATCTGTAATGGCGCCTTCGTATTGTTTTGTTTTAATTCCCTGTTATCTGATGATGTTCATATAGGAGCGAGACATATGTGGATAGTTATAGCAAATAATTTAGACGGGCTGCCTAGGAATGTCTTATCGCTTTTTATAATAGCATGATAAAATATCTAATTTTACACAGTATGATGTAATAACTTACCATCTGACGAAACGAGTCTAGCCCTCTTGGCCATGGCTACTTGCGAGGACGTCGCTTGTCTTTTAGGGGCTCTATGCTTCTCCTGTTGGTGTCGTCGAAGAGCCCACCTTGACTTAAAGCTCTCCCCGCAAGTTTGGCAGACTGTAGCTGTAAGTCTGCAATCGCCATGGCTCTTGAGGTTGCCCTTTGTGGTGAAGGAGCGTTGGCAGTGTTCACACACAAACATTTTCTGTAAAATTAAATTCATTGCGTTATTGTTCAATATAAACAGACTGTTTTCTACTATAGTTATACCTACATAATATATTTAACAGTTTGTAATATTTTTGCAATAGTTTAATAATTTACTATCACTTCATAATATCTACTGCCAGAAACTATTACGTACGTATAAAACCTCCTTTAGCAACTTCTGTATACCTGTAATGTTCAATATTCACTTTAAAATAAAATAAACACCTCTTTCAGTATTTTTGCCATTAAATAATTGTTTAATAAGCAAGCATAGCCTTAGTTATTCTGTTTTTAGTTTAAACGTCGTAACACTAAAAGAACAATACATTTTTAAAATATATACCACTGTGTTACCTTATTTGGTACCTAATTTTCGATAGAGCCAAAAATATTTAAATAATTATGCACTGATATAATATAACAAATAATATCTGTACTTACCAAATAATAACACACACTACACACTGAGAAAAAATTCGAATTCGCTAGTCAACACCTCGTCTCTATGAGCGCTTGGGAACGTCTGAAGAATGAATGCGTTTGCTCGTATTTATATCCATAAGATGATGCAATCCTTCTGACTACATACGTTTATTAAACATGGTAATTAATCGCTAACCACATTCTCGTAGATATAATAATTACATTTACATTATTTCGCTTATAAATGTTTTTAAAAATAATCATTATAATGCATGTAAGTAACTGTTATCACATCCGGCAGCAACCGCAATGTTCCCGGTATGTGGTTAATTAACTATTATCGCGTCTAGACACGTTTCCGGTCTGCGGTTACGCGAATGCACACAGTTGATAAATATTCTACTGATAATACATTTCGCTTATAAATTTTTTTTTTAAATAATCATTATAATGCATGTAAGAAACTGTTATCACATCCGGCAGCAACCGCAATGTTCCCGGTTTGTGGTTAAGTGTATACCCACATTTGATAAATATTCTGATAATAATGCTTAATTAACTATTATCACTGCCAGACATGTTTCCGGTCTGCGGTTAAGCGAACACATGCAGTTGATAAATATTCTACTGATAATACATTATTTGCAACAACTTAATATCCGTAACCACAATAACAAATTGACCTGATTATTTAATTTAGATGTATTAAATATATTTTGAAATATTTACGACTATGAATGAACCACCTAGAAGGTTTAATAATATTAATGAATATAAACGCTGTCTATATCGTATTTTCTGTTTTTCACCTAAAAATACCTTAATAGGGTGTTTTTTTAATATACTTAAAATAGTGCCAAAAGGGCAGTCGTAGTACCAAAGGTACTTTTTCTGCTATTTGCGCATAATATTTCCTCCTATTTAACTCTGAAACATCGATTTTGGTTTCTGCGCATTTCCAAAATGGCCTTATTTTTTTAATGCGGGGTTCTATAGGTATGGCTTAATAATGGATATATTAGATAAAATTATAAAAATCTGAGGTGCCGTTTTGGCAATTATTATGGTTTTACTGATAATTTGAAGACTTGGAAGTATTTTGATTTTGGGATTAAATAGGTATGGTTTAGTAATGTAAATATGGAAAAAATTAGAATTTTCAGATGTACCGTTTTGGCAGCTTTGGTGATTTTACTGATACTGTATAGATATTTCCTCCTGGAACTATATTAATAATAATCATTGCCAATAGCCATTGTATAGAATCAATTTTACATATCTTGTGTTAAGACCCTAATGGTTTTATACGTCTAGCACCGTTATTAATTGAGATATTTAAAATATTTCTTCGCTAGCTGATAGGTATACTCATCTTATACCCGTTTGCCAAATTCCCCCTTTCCACCTTTGACCATAAGGGTCCTAATCGCAAAAAACTATATCTCTCGAACCAGCTAGCCGATCGACTTCGGGTTTCCTCTAAACGACTTATGACGTCACCCTGAACACGACCCACGTGTTAGATTTCAATTTTAACATTTGACAAGTGACAGGTGAGCTTGACATATCTTAATTGACAGGTGACTGCCGCCATCTTTTCCTAAACATAATATGACGTCATCCTAAACACGTGGCATATAATGAATACTATTGCCCAAGTAGCTAACGCCCAAGTAGCTAATGCCAAAGTAGCTAACGCCCAAGTAGCTAACGCCCAAGTAGCTAACGCCCAACAGTGCGACATCTGACATATAACGTATGACAGATGACAGATGACACACGCCTGCGCACTGTCTGGGCATGCGCAGAAGGGACCGCAAAAATTGGCGTTGAAACCCCCATCTCCCTCTACTACTATTAATGTTTAATTATTAATATAGGAAATTTTAAAAAACTGAATTCTGGGTTAGCCACCTCAGGAAGACGCTGAACTACCGATCACGACCACAGTCAGATTTTAATGATTGTAAAATTATCTTTCAAACGAGCCCATGTTGATTAAATCTGGATGAAGAGTATGAATTTAAAAAAAATAATGTTGAACCTTTCCTCACCCTTATTATCAAAGATAAAAAAGTCTTACGACCTAACTATCGCTAAAATTATTGTAATTTTTTATTTCCGTTACTTCATTTAATGGGTACCTCGACTCACTCATTCGAGAAAATTTAATTTTTTTAATAAATCTGATTTAACCGTGAAAAACTCTCCGACATGATAAACGCGATGTTTTAACTTATTTCTTCCAGTGTAGCTGGTAATAGCCATACATGTTAAGAAATTACTATATTAAGTTTTAGAATATAATTGTATCTAATGACGAGTTCCGAAACACAGAAAGAGGTGCGATAATATTAGCTTTTTAAATATATGCCGATAACGTATGTTTCCAGGAGTTTCTCTTCTCTACATCCAAAAATTAATTTGATAACCTTAAAATTAATTGTAATGTTCTTCTTAATTCCCCAAATCATCCCTAACCTTTGCCACCTATGAGGATCGGTTAAACGTTATTCCTGTTTCGTCGAAACAACACTCAAATGGTGCTTCTTTTTTTTCTGTAATTTTTCCTCGAAGGTATTATTTTAACGACAAACGTAGAAAACAATAAAATAAGTTTACAAACTACGCTATAAATACTGAATAATCCGATATATCCACCACTGGCCTGTATGGATTCTCAATAACTTCATCACATTTATTTTAATAATCTGCCAGCCTTTAGAGTTTTGAATGTGCCGCGGTGAAAATTCTTATGGTCCATTATATGTTTTATTATTCGCTCGATTTCTGTACGTTATTGCCAATATTATAATTTTTTAATAAACTGTGTGCGAGTTAATATGTGTATCTAGTTTTAGTAGAAGAACATTGAAAACATTTTTTTCCGCATTCTTTAGGTGGTTTAAAAACGATGTGTAATACAATAAAAGTACATCAAAGCGCGTTCATCAAAGTCTCTGTGTGGATGTAAATAATGCACTCGCGTTCAAGGGAGTCAATACAACAATTTACTTCGTGCCCGCGAATATCTCTTTCTGACCGTCTGAACTCACTACAAATAAAACCTTCATAATATTTTAAAAAAGCATCAAAAAAAGCTAGTCAGTCGGTTCTCAGACTTTTTTGCCCCTCCAGTCCCCCCAAACCAAATTTCTAGATACGCTACTGTAGATAGGTTTAAAACAATCAAGTTATTAACATATTTTTGTTAATAACAATGTACAGTATCAATACAACAGGAACTTTATAGAATAAAAAAGAAAATTATCAAAACAACTCTCAAATTGTCCAAAATATAAAAAAAATTTTTTGTTCATTGGTAACATATTACATATTATAAACCTTAGGGCCAATATAATTTACATATTTTTAAAATAAAAATGTTTGCCGACGTACAGACAAGATTAGAATTAAAAAAGGTTTATGCCTCCGCTGGGAATCGAACCCAGGACCTCTTGAATAAGCCTTAAGTGCGCTGCCAATTGCGCAACTTATTTAATTTTATTTTAGTTGTAATAGACCAGAATCTCCTGCGATTGTGTAAATTGTGTTATAAGGGGAAAGAGAAAGAGAACTCACTCACTGTCACTGATCATTAAGATCTAATTTTTCTTTTATTGATACCATATTTCCACTTGTTTAATCTAATATTAGAGCCGAACCTCTAAATCTACTTTTTAAATACTTATTTATCTCGGTGTTCGTTAATGGCACAAACTTTTAAGTTTTATAAACATTACTTCAGTATCTCTCAAAAAACAAACTACTCTATAATATCTTGAGATAAATTTGATAGTCTCAGTCCTTTTTGAGTAAACATACTAAAAATGTAATGTACACCCAAAAGCGATGACAAACCCTTAAATTTAAGTTGCAAGGACCACACACTTTAAGAAGGATTTCTAAAAGATAAAAAATCTAGGTATTACTTATTTTTTAAATTACTGTCTATTTTGAGAGATAACTTAAGTCACGTGATTGCGTCAGAGTGAGTCAATTTTTATCCTATTTGAAACATTAGACAACGATAAATACACATTATTTTACAAACAATATAATTTAGGTTATAATATAAATTAGGTTTACAATTATTGTCCCGAGTATTAAATATGAGCTGAGTGAAATTATTTATTTAGTGTGCCAGTGGACGATATGTGTTTGGTACCGTTCGACTTTAACAAAAAACTCTAAATACAAAAGTTATAGCGGGAAGAAAATAGAAAGTTTTAAATAAACAGGGTGTATTAAAAATTGAGAGTGTTCAAACATAGGAGTTATGTTATTTAGTAAAAAAGTTGCTATGCAACTAACTAATATTTCCTAAACTTTACTACCTGTCCCGGAACTAGACGATTCTTACAATAACGTATGTACCAAAAAATTGACTTACCAGATTAAGAATTAAGAAACATTTTTTATGAGTAATTATAATTAGTAATACAACTATCTAAATATAAACCTTCAAAATTGTATCAAAAGCTATATATGCAAAAATGTCCTGGAACACGACATAGTATACAAAAAGTCCTATATATAAAAAACGTACTCATCAAATTGAAAAAAATTAATTTTTTTATACAGGCTACCTTATATATGAGGAATGTATACCTATGTATATACCCCTTTTATAATGTCCCGGAACACGACGAATGACATATATATAGGAAATACTTTTTTCTGAATTTCAAATTAAGTGTTTATACACAAGAACTTTCCATCTTAAGATATATACATACTTGATTTTCTTACGAAAAAGAACCGATAGGTATTAATCAGCCGCCTGAAAAGCATGCATCTGGTTGTCGAAACGGTAATGTTGTTGTTTAAAAAGGGTAAAAATGATTTACAATATCTATCACTGTGCGTATCTCAGTAAACATTTGTAATTTTCGGACGAAAGTGTTTCCCGATTTGCCGTTGTGAACCTACTTCCTTGATGGCGCAATTGGTTAGCGCTCTGTACTGGATATACGGAGGTTGTCGGTTCGAATCCGGCTCGAGGAAATACTTTTTTCTGAATTTCAAATTAAGTGTTTATACACAAGAACTTTCCATCTTAAGATATATATATATATAGTGTCTGCTGCTACCACTTTTTTAAGAATTTCCCCATTCGATTCTTGGAAGTATTTTCTCATAGAGGTCTCTTGCGACTTGCACAAGTTATATATATTAATGAGACCTCTTCCTCCCTCCTTTTGTTTTAGGTAGATTCTTTCAAGTGCAGAGCGTGGGTGGTGGAATCTGAATTTTGTTAGCAGCCTGCGCGTAAGCCTATCTAGTTCGTGCAAATCCGTATCTGAATACTTAAGGATTCCGAATGAGTAGGTAAGTATTGGTATTGCCCAGGTGTTGATGGCAGTAGTAAGGTTACCAGCATTCAGGTGAGTATTAAAAAGCTTTGTTAGTCTGCTTTTGTATTTGTTTTTAAACTCCCTTTTTTGGCTTGTGTGGTTTATTTGTTGGTTTTGGGAGATGCCTAAGTATTTATATGTTTTGTCCTCATCTAGTATATCTATGCCTTTAAGCAGTCCACGATTTTGTTCAGTCTTTCCGCGTACGACATTCAAGATTGCGCACTTGTCTAAGCCAAACGACATTTTGATGTCATCGCTAAAGGTCTTGGTTATTTGAATTAGGGACTGTAGGTGGGTTTTACTTTCAGCGTAGAGTTTGATATCGTCCATAAATAGAAGGTGGTTTATTCTAAAATTCTCAGTTAAGTTGGGACGATATGCGTAGGATGTTGATTTTAGTAGTAAGGACAGTGGGTTCATGGCCAAAATGAACCAGAGGGGGCTTAAAGAGTCGCCTTGAAATATACCTTTTGATACATTTATATTGCCAAGCTTCTCTTGTCCAATATGGAGATTGGTATTCCATTGTTCCATTAGGGTGCCTAACATGTTGCGTATTAGGGGGTGTATTTTGTATATTCGCAATATCTTCTTTAGCCAGTCGTGAGGAACAGAATCGAATGCTTTACTCTAATCTATGTAGCACATATTTAGATTTCGCCTTTTAACTTCTGCCTGTTTTATAATAACGGCATCGATTGTAAGTTGTTCCTTGCAACCCAAAGCTTTCCTAATACAGCCCTTTTGCTAATCAGCTACCAGGTTGTTGTTTATGCAGTGTGTGTATATTTTTGAATACATGACTGATGTTAAAAGTTTATACACCACTGACAGACAGGTGATCGGTCTGTAATTTTTTGGGTCGTTTACCTGCCCTTTTTTAAATAAAAGAAAGGTATTGCCACTGGCAAGATGAGCTGGGAAGTGCTCGGGGTTTAGGAGAGCCTTGCTAAAGCAGTTTGCGATAACAGGGTGTAGGCTGGTGAAAGTTTTGAGCCAGAAATTATGAATTTGGTCAGGTCCCGGTGATTTCCAGTTAGCCAAGTTCTTAGTGGCATCCCTTATGTCGATGGATGTTACTTGCGGCTTGGGCATTTCTTGCAAAGTTTCAGCCTCGGCTTCAACTTTTTCGAGCCAGCTTGCTTCTTCATTGAAATGGGACGCGTCAGACCAAATATTACTCCAAAATGCATTAAATTGGTCTTTATTTATGTCATTAGCTGGAGTAAGGTCATTTTCTTCTTGGTTCAGTGTCCTGTAGAAGGTTTTTTGGTTCGTGGTGAACTGTTGGTTTTGTACCTTCCTCTTTGTGGCTTTATTGTATCGCCTTAGACGGGCACCTTTAGCCTTACATTTTTGTCTAATGTTGTCTCTTACGATTGTTAGCAGTCGTTTTATATCGGGACTGTCTAAAGGAATACTCTCTGCTTTCAGCATATCTTTAACCTTTTTAGCAACCTTGCTGCTAGAGTTTCCACTTAGATGTTCTCCAATGATATCACTTTGTGCTCGTAACTGGTTTATTTGTTTTTCTAGTCTCATTTTCCAAGCGGGTACCACTTGTTTCTTGGTACTTTTCTTATCAGTTCTCTGATATAATGCCTGACCATTGAGTTCAATTACAGTTGCTGCTGCAGCATATAACCCACTGTGTAATGTCTCGAGGTCCTCAGTTCTATTTAAGGACGTCCCTGCTGCTAGGTTTACTCTCGCTAGTATTTCGTGGGTTCCTTTCTTGAATCTTAGCTTAGGGATACTCGGCCTCAAGGTCGGGTCACTATTTTCGAGTAAGGACAAATTTTCCAAATATTTTTGGTTTGTATTGTCTGTATCAGCCTGTATAGTTTGATCTTGTTCGTTTCTTACTTCCTGCTGTGCTGTTAGCTCTTCCCCTTGCTGAAGGTTGTGCAATGTTCTGCCAACTTTACGCCGGATTTGGTCTATTTCAGCTTGGGGTAGCAGGCGGTTAGCGTAAATAGCTCTTTGACGGCACGCTACATTTTGTTCGGTGAGTTTTAATTCCGGATATATCTGGCTTATTTCGCGGTGGAGTTTTATTCTCCAGCCAGGGCGGGGGTTATCTTCACAGTCGTTGATCAAGAGGAATGTTTTGATAAATGTCCCATTCATGTCACGCGTCCACTTGATTCGACCGGTCTCTGTTCTTCTAGGTAGACCAGCGGCAGTTCTATTGACTCCAGGGTCGGGCTGCAAGCTAGTCTCCATTGTATTGTGTTCCTCGCCGGTGTTTTGATGACTAATAGTACGGTTGTCGGCAGGGGCTTGTCCTAGCATCCTGCCGTTAGTTGTAGTAGTACTAATCGAATTAGTGCCTCCCCCAGAATCCGTGAGGCTGACTACTTGCGCAGCGTGGGATTGCAAACTTTCGTTTAGACCCACCTGGGGTACATCTTCTTCTAAATTCGATATCATATTTGTTTAAGTCCATATTTACTTATTTCGTCAGAAATGGTTTGCATTTATACCTTCTGCCAGATTACTGATACAGCCGCCCTTAACATAGGGAACAGACGCTGTTGAGAAACCGCCCCTTACATGGAGTCAGCCGTTCCTTCACTACATCAGTTCCTACGCCTACCTGCGGTAGCCGGTGACCAATGTAGGCCCCTTAAGGCAAGTTATTATTATTAATATTAATATTATTATTATTATTATTATTATTATTATTATAAAAATATATTACATGACTACGTTTGAACCTTTGGCTAAAATTGAGGAAGGCACAAAGCCCAAAAATCGTATTACTATTCCTCCTAAATAACCTCTAAAAGAAAGGTTGTTGCCGCCGTATTTCTATGCCCCTACCCAGGACCGATAGGTGAGAGAGGCGACAGCCCCCCTCCCCGTCCCGTCTAGAAAAAGCACGTAGTACCAAAGAACATATTTATTTTCTATCTATATAAGAAATTATCATTATAACAAACATATCATAATATAAAGTATTATAAGAATATAATACAGATCTATATAGCACAGCCAGTACCTGCTATCAAATCATCAATTGGGGCTGTTAGAATCCTGAAATTTGTTTCTGTAAGATTGGGCGTTGAAAATAAGAAAATTGGTAATCTGGCGGTGAGAACCCATAGATTCCTGTTTGTGTCAATCTAAAAAAGAATTAAAATTTTGTGATGATACTAAAAAAACCTCTATGCAAGAACCTAAAAAAATTTTTAGTTCCTTTTTATGATTATGTGTACAGCACAAGCTCTTATTCACAAATTCCATAATAAAATTTAAAATACTTTTGTACACGTTAAAACGCTTTTTATAGTTCGTATATAAACTTTGTGAATATAGACCAGGCTATGCCGTTTTGAACCAAAGACAATCTTCTTCCCCTATACTTTTCATTTATGATTGCCCTACACTATGATGCATTTCGGTACAGATATCATAAGTTTAAATGTTGGAGACAATTATGTTTTTTGTTTTCAACTTGAATATCTAGTCCATCCTTGAAGGGGAGTGGATATTTAGAAGGACATAAATTAGACGCCCGAAGTCTTCTTCTACTGCTATATTAATGAAAAATGTATTCAAAAAGGTGGGTATTCTCGACATGTTTTGAATGTAGAAACATTTATCTTCAGGAAAATACATAAAAGGAAAAAGAAGATGGTGAATATCTTCTTAACAGAGCTTAATCCTAATGATACTAGATAGTATATATTCATTTATTTATTATAAAAAATATAATAAACATTGTTGTATAAAGATTAAATTATGATATACGTAATCATATATAACACTAAAACATAAGTAGATAAAAAAAAGTAAAAGACTAAATAGCAAGAACGGTTATTAAAGGCTAAAATACCTAAGAACAAATAAGGATATTAAATCAGTTTATAAATCTGAGTTGCCTATTGAAAGAAGAGTAGTTACTGCCAAAAAAATTAATGTTTTGGTTTAGGTTGGAAGAAGAGTTCACTACAGTCAACCAAAAAATTAACAATCCTGAATAAAAGTCTTAAGTCTTTCAGCTTGGCGTCTATATATCATTGGTTCAATATTAAAAAGGAAATAGAAATTATTATAGTTATACATAAAATTTTCGGGTGGTGGAATATTGACCAAGATATTATACAATTTAAGTGAATAGAAATTGAAAGAAACATACTAATGAAATTAAGAAAAAGACTGTGAAAAGGGAGCTTACGTAACGTTTATATTACGGTATTTATGAGGCATGCCAAAAGAATGTTTAGTCTGAAATTAAAAGTTAGTGAAAACATGGATAAAATATGTAGTAACTTTAAAATACTATGCTCGCGGCAAACCAACAATTTATAGTCACAATAAGTGAAAAAGGGAGTACACATTCGCACGCAAGAAAGAAAAATACTATCTAAAATTTAAGAATAAAATGTTCAAGAAATTGTTTTTCAAAATGACCAATTTAAATTATATTAAAGGATAAAATTGAGAAACATTCTATATTTTTGTAAACGTGGTAGTATTTCCTGCCTTTACTAAAAAGTAAAAAATACCAATTTCTTAATGTGAAATAAAACTACCAAAGTTTTTGCAACTGTCCATAAGGATATTTCTGCATTTTATCCTTCAATATACTGTAAAATGGTAATTTTTTAAAACAAGTTCTTAAAAATCTTAGTTTTAAATAGTATTTTTCTTCCTTACACTTATATGCACCTCTTTATCACTCCGTGATTGTAGATTGTTGATATGCCACGCCCGTAGTATTGTAAACATTTTCTGCTCATATCACTTTTACATCTAATAACATCCTCTCCCTCTCACATCTTATTGTTTTTATCAACTTTTAATTTTAGACTAAAAATTCTTCTGGTATGCTATATATACTATAAACCTTACGTGAGCAACCTTTTCACTGTATTTTTCTTAAGTTTTGGTAGTGTATTTCTTCCTATTTCTAATCACTGTACTATATACTATTTATTATCATTATGATTTTGAAGCTTCGTTAAGATGATATTGACAATTGTCTTCCTTAATTTCATGTTCTTCTGAAGATGAATCTTTCTTGATTCGAATCATATCGAGAATATTGTACATTTTTTCATTACTGTTTCGTTTTATCCAAAAACATCGATCAAATACCTGTCTTTGGGGCCTACTTCCCCACAGTTTCAAGGTAAAACTATCAAATTTGTTAAAATTTAAAAAGCCTATTCTAAATTATTAAAAGCAGAAAAATTAATTTAACCAAGTTTGACATAATCATACAACTTACCTTAACATCGCTAGGAAAAGCTAAAGTTTCATGATTCTGAGCTACCAAATGATATGTATCTGGAACAAGATTCACTTTAGGATTCCAACAAGCGATGCCATCCAGTTCGACTGGAGCAGTTATTAGGATGTTGGTTTGCTCGTCGAAAACAGAGGACTGGGAGCATGTATGATCACCTTTATACCCTTCATGCTAAAAAAATGATAAATAAGTAACTATCTACTCCTTATTATTAAACAAAAAATTAAGATGCCCGAAAAGGATCTGTAAGCACAAACATTTTTATGAAAAAACCGGTCAACTAACTTCTCCAGTAGCGTTGTCCAAAAAACGCATGAAGAATTTTCTCGATTATTATAGAAAAGCAAGAATTAATAGTATATTAATTATACAACAATGGTGGCTATTATTCACGCGGATAAAGTTTATGACACGAGCCGTAGGCGAGTTTCATAATTGTATCCAAGTGAATAAAAGCCATTATATGCGAGTAGAATACTATACTTTGTCCACGACTATCCAATAATAATTGTAGCCAGAATTACTAAACATCTTTATTTATTTAGAAATATGAATAGTAATATTTGTATTCACAAAATGTGCCAAGTTAATTGTAGGAATCGAATTTAATTCTACATTAACATCTTGGTTATTCGTTGTAGTAGATGTAGATGTAGATACTGCCCCATTCGTACATCCTCTGTAGAAAAAATACTGGCCTTTTTAGGCTGAAAACCTTCAGATTTTCGTTTTAAAATGGTTCTTAATTTGTTATAATTGTCAAGGTCAATACCATGATTTAAACTAATAGTAGTTTTAAGCATCGAGTAATTTGTTCATAACGTCGATGGTTTATATTTTGCGGACAACTCTGTGAAATACACTAACAATACGGATTCTGAAAAAGAACTAGTTTTCTTATCAATCCTCCATTATACAAACGAATTATAAGCAGACACGTAAAGTTTTTTCGATTTTTCTGGTAATAAACTTAAACTTGCTATTTTTGCTGCTTCCTGTATATCTTGTGGGGTATAACATATGTCATCTTCATTACCTCTAATCATTTTGTAAGTTCTCTAAATACAATTCTTGACTTTAAACTTGATGAGTTGAAATATATTTTGACGTTTCAAATTAAAATTACAAAGCGCTTTGACTTGACAATATTCACTAGTGAATAATGGATATCATTATTATTGAGCAAACACATATATAATGAACATATTATACAATAGCCGTGGACAAATATATGTTTTTCTACTCCCAAGTGAATCCTTAAATGACGAGAAAAGTACGCTATTGTATTTACTGAGGCTCCGCCTTCTTTATCAAGACAGTAACTTATATCATTTACAAGTATATGGTACAATATGTTATTATTTTGTTCAATAAAACAAAATATATACGCATCTATAATAGTTTTATCAATAATGACACCTGCTGAATGTTCATAGAAAATTAATTTTATGTAGCATTATTATTGAGTTAGTTTTACCCTAATTTCTAATATAAGGATCAGGTAAAGCGACATAACATCTAGCTTTGGATCCAATGGGCGTGAGTTCAAACCCGGCAGCCTGCAACTTTCTTTGTTACATTTTTTAACATAAGGTTTGTAAGTTTGGTCGTAGAAAAAATATACTGTTCAACTCGAGTGGATTTTGCACTCGGAAGTTTATGCACTCCGCATTTTACTTCCTCGTGTGATATAGACATCATATCCACTCTTGTTGTACAAACTACTATTTTGCATCGTGCTTTTATATCGGTTGGCAGGTTTAAAAATAATGCGTCAATTCCGTAACAGCCTGTATTAGGAACGGGTTGAATTACGTATAAATTTAAATAATGTAACAGATTTTTTTTGATAAATTTTTCGAATAAAAAATGTATCGTGATGCATTAGTACAATTTTTATCCGTACAAAAATATTCACAATGCATAAACCGTAGTGGTACTAATTGTGGCGCCCTTTGATCCTGGGTATTTTTTTTAGAAGTCACCTTTTTTTGGCTGGTTACCATCCCCTTCCCCATCTAAAATTGACTCACATGGTTAGGGCCCCTGAATCGCATAACGGGCCTAGGACCCCCTATTACCAAAAATGGGCCCTGTTTCTTAACGAGGTCTCACTCCTCAAGATGGTGTGAGACGGACAACTTTGGCCAAAAATAAAATGTATTACAGTAGTACATCTGTAAAAAAAATTTAAAAAAAAAACAAGAACAAGTTACGTATATAAAGTTCCACTACATGAGAAATAAGGGTTTATTTAATGTACTTAAATGTTTAGTTAATTAATTTAAGTATGTACAAAGTTAATAGAGAGTTAAATTCTGAGAAATATTTTTATTAACAGATAACAGAAGCTCTGCATTTAATGGCTGCAGCCGCAATAAGTACAAACTGCAAAATTGCAGATGATGGGAAAGTCCTGTATACCTGCAGAATGTATTAAAACCCTTAAAAACTAACCTATAATAATTATTAATATCTGATTTCTGCAATTTGGTTGGTTCGCCCTTTTAAATGTAAGAAAATAAAGCTTACCTTCCAGAAGTAGTAATTATTGTGTGACACCAAGGTTGAATTCTGCAAAACTTTTGTGTTAACAGAAAACTCGTTATGACTAACGTGGGCATGAAAATAAAGGGTACGATATCTGAAAGCAACAAAATTTTATATTAAAAATGATCATTAAGGAAGCACCAACAAATTCAATATTATTCTTCCAATTTCCTAATTTCCTAATTTTAACCTTCAAAATTTCCTAAACTAATGTTAAATAATCTAAAAGAGAGCAAAAACTATTTTAAATTTGTTTTCTTAAAGGTAACACTGAAAGTTTCAAAATATTTTCTTTAAATTTTTTTAAAAAGTTAATATAAAGTTTACGTTTCTAACCCACTTACTATAAGTCTTAATTTCTCGCGGCCCACAAATATTAAACTCGTAGGACTCTTTCGCATCGACGAAATTTAATTTCTGCTATTGGGAAGCGGTCCGAGACCACCGCCTCACCACTACTTTTTATAACTTGCAACGTCAATATTAATAATTTAAACTTGAGCTGCAGTCTGTACCTAAACTAAACTAGACTGAAGTCGACTTGATTTTATTAAGTCATTAATTCTTCGTCTGACGACCATTTTGTCTTAAACATTGCGCACGAAAATTTTTATACACACTAGCTGGCGCACTTAAAGCTTTGAAGACTTTTTTTTAAAGAAAAATATACTATGCTATTTTTCAAATTCATCTGGAAATTTCAATCCCCAACTCCAAAGAGCACAGCCTTGGTTACAGAGAAATACTGATAATCATCCATAACCAAAATGTCCTTTATTAGGGACAGCCGAAACCTCGTAATAGTTTTTTAAATATTTATTGCATTCTATAATAGCACAAAAGTCAAAAAAGAATAAATATTACTTTAGTATATCTTATTAAATTAATATATCTTGAAAAAACAGTCCATACTTGAAGTAGATCATAAATTAAAATGGAAAGAAATAAGATACTATAACTTTTCCTTCATTTTGAAGAAGTAGTCCATACTTAAAGTGGAGTGGGAATATAGAAGGTAAAAATAAGAACACAAAGTCTTCCTCCACTGATATATTATAGAAATATTTAGTCAAATTCTCTACATGTTTCGAATGCAGAAGCATTCATCTTCAGGAGAAAAATTAAAGAAGACTTTTTAACCCCGCAGTGTTTTATGGTTTTTTCCCCTATTTTACTTATAAGTTTGAACATTGTTGTGTATATTATATTGTTGTGGTTCATTTCATCACCACCTTTTTAAAGTACCT
Source organism: Polydrusus cervinus (assembly GCA_935413205.1). Taxonomy (NCBI): domain Eukaryota; kingdom Metazoa; phylum Arthropoda; class Insecta; order Coleoptera; family Curculionidae; genus Polydrusus; species Polydrusus cervinus. Next base: position 56,627,591 of record OW284514.1, read on the forward strand.
TTTCATTTCTTAAGACAAGTTTAGGCCCCTACATTCTGCCTCTTGTTTTAGGTTATGCCACCAGATGTCTTTTGTAAACCTTGACTGAGCCATTAATATTTTTTTAAAAAATTCCGGTAATCCCACACTTTGCTCTGTGACAAATTCTGTAGAAAATTCTTTTAATTCCACTTTTTACTTTGTGACAACACTAAAACAAATTGTTCTCTGTTGTAGCTTTCCGCTTATTCAGTTTAATACCACAACCATTCTAGGTTTTCTTCTGTGGTCTCCATACGCCCCTCTTATTTTTCAATGAACTGTCACCAACTTCACCTAATCATCTGTCTTTTTGGAAAAGCACGCGGTAGCGGTCGAGCTGAATAGAGAAAAAAAATTTTTCTTCCATAAGGCAAAAATGTTAGAATTTCATAAAATAATATGCTTATTTTTCCAGTTTAATTACGATTATTCGTAAACCTTTGAGGTAAGATTTTTCTATATTTGGCCACTTGATGTATCCTAAAAAGATATCTTTCTCTTTTTCAGGTTTACCTCCAACAATTATGATTTAAATTAAATTAAATTCCCTATGAATTTTTAATAGTCTTCTTCCTCACACTTTTATTTACTTCTCCAAAAAAATATGTTCTCTAATGACTAGCTAATAGCTTGTTACTTCATTCTGATTTCTCGACAGTTCTTCCACACAAAGATGTTGAATCTTTCACTCCACCTTTAAAGTTTTCACAGTACCTTAAGTCTCAACCCTTATACTTTTCTTATTCACAATGCAAAGTGTATTGATTTCTTCATTCATTTTATACCGAACCTATATTTATGTTGCTCAGTTAGGGTGATATCTGCTGGCCCTTTCTTCTTTAATTTTTCTCCTGAAGATGAATGCTTCTGCATTCGAAACATGTAGAGAATTTGACTAAATATTTCTATAATATATCAGTGGAGGAAGACTTTGTGTTCTTATTTTTACCTTCTATTTTCCTTCATTGTTATATTTATGAAAAATTATTTAGATAGTGAGATCTCTTTACATGTTTCGAATGTATAATTATTTATCTTCAGGAAAATAAAAGTGTTAAAGGGAAAGGTAAAGGAGATTAGTCTCATTATGACATGTACGACTTTATCTAGATGTCTGGTCACCCCACATTAACTCGTATAAGACCATTTAATATAAACAGCTGGACAATTGCTTTCAAGCAAGAAAAATTTCGCCTAAATTTAACAGTTAATATTTTCTGAACCAGATATGACATCGACCTACGGTTTTGAGTGGTTGATAGATTCATCCCTTGGGAAACAATTGTCAATGTTGGATTTTCTTTGACTGTCAGAAAATTGTATATACAGGGTGTTAAAGAAGACGATGATTTTTGCTCCAATTTTAATGGCGTGTAACTTACACAATAATATTTTTAAATTTATTACTCTACGTAAATTGAATCACTGGTTCATAGCAAAGAAAGTTATTTGTCAAATTTTTGATATCTGCTATATTTTAAGAAATACCGATTTTTTTGGAAAACCTTGCTTTATTTTAACTTATTGGTAGCTACATCTCACTGTGCATTGTATCGTGCAAACTTTGAAAGTGATTATTATACCTTATGAAACGCTTGATTATGTTCAGTAACAATAGTTTTTTTTTTTTTTTGTTTTGGCTTGAGCTGTTCAGCCAGTCGCTTTTGCTTTTTAACCAAAAAATCTCTAAAGCAAGTGTTTCTCCTAAGCTAACGACCATTTGTAAAAACAGAAACGAAAGGAAAGTAGACAGGGTCACACTCTTCTCGTTCTGGGCCGATCAGAACATTGTATAACAAACAGGTAGGCCATTGGGGATACTAAAACATAGGGATTACAAAGGGAGCTCATTCTAACTAAAATTTATAATTAAATTTTTTCAATGGCGGCGTGTGTACTATAATAAGGTGGTCACAACTTAATGTTGTTCTTTTTGAGAAAGCGCTTAATCATGTATATTGCATCCTTATTTTCTATAGTTAAAACATACAATAAATTTATTGGTGAATCGATTTTTCCTGTTTCCTGGAGAGAGGAGTACAGCAGTAACAATAGTTGTACCCAAATGTTATGATGTACAGTGGCGTACTTATAAACACCTGTATGTCTATGGTAGTACTCGCCCCTAGATTAGGTAAATTTTTTCTTAGTTTTTAGGTTTTCATATCGCACTACAGGTATATTATACAGTGTGTTTACAAAATTTTAACAAAGATAATTTTTAGTTTAATATTTTTGGAAAAAAATTATTTATTAAATTAAACTTACTATTCCTAAAATTAAACTTACATTAAAAGAGACTTTGATATTAAATATCACTAGCTGCCGTCAAACCAAACCCCGTCCATCCGAGGAGGGCCTACAAGGTATTAATCCCATCAAAATCAAACTAGCGACACTTAATTTTAAGGATCCCAAAAAAGGTTTTCCAAAAAAATCGCTATTTCTTAAAATATAGCAGATATTAAAAATTTGACAAATCACTTTCTTTGCTTTGAACCAGTGATTCAATTGACCTTTGAGTGATAAAATTCAAAAATATTATTGTGAAAGTTACACGCCATTAAAATTGGAGCAAAAATCATCGTCTTCTTTAACACCTTGTATATAAAATTTTCTGGCAGTTAAATCAAATCCAACAGTGACAAATGTTTCCCAAAGGATGAATCTATCAACCACTCAAAACCGTAGGTCGATATCATATCTGGTTCACAAAATATTAACTGTTAAATTTAGGCGAAATTTTTCTTGCTCGAAAGCAATTGTCCAGTCGTTTAGTTATAGGGATTATCGAATTTTGTATTAACATTTTATAATTAAAGCTCTTATAGGTACAACTATTTGGTTATCAAAAAAACAATAACACAGCCTTTATTTAACTGTGTGATAATTTGGTAGTTTTATTAACGCAGTATATTGATTACTTGGGTAGGCTGCCACTCAAGCATCCCCTGCTAACTGTACCAAAACTGCTAATGGTAGTAGGTATCGTGTATGTTTCTACCTAATACATACCCATCTGCTTGTCTAGGTCCAAGTGCAGCACCAAATAGAGCATCATTTAATTGGTAGTTGAGACCTTGTAACCAGTAGTTGCCTAGAAGCGGTTCGATGTTAAAGAAATTGTGTTTGAATGTCCAGGAGTCATTTTGTCCAAAGGAGTAAATAATAAAGGCGTTATTACCATGGTCAGTTATGTAAGCGTATGCGTCATCACAGTTATCACCTTTAATATCAATAACCTGAAAAATTTTATCAATATTCAAATATATTTTTTCAAAAAACTGAAAAATAAGCGAGATACAGAAGTAAAAAAATCTAAATGCGGGCCTGGTCATTAAAACGTAGCCTACTATACTTTATGTTGTTTGTCTTATATCTAATTAGTCATTCAATTTACGTGAGTTATTTGGCAATCCGCTACTGTGTGTTTTTCTGACGACACTTGAAAATGGTAAAATTGTATTTTTTGGTTCGTCGTATTAAAAAAACTTTTTCTTTTGCTTTGGATTCTTAAAATTCCACATTGAAATATGTATTTAAAACGTTCGGTCTCTGTTTCTGAATTATAAATTAAACATACACAGGTATACTAAAACTATGCCATATTTCATCTCTCTATGTGAAAAGTTTTATAACAAAAAATGTCCTATGATATATGAGGGTTACAGATAAATACAGAAATGATAAAATTGGCTTCAAGATTCAAAATTACGAATTGGCCGATAATGTTTGTCATTTTCCAGTTGTATAAAATTTCCTACTTTTATAATATTAAATGCAAAACGGTTTAGCCAGTTAATCGTTTATATAATTTACTAGCGTTTTCGAAAAATATATAACATCAAAAACATAAATTTTATTTAGAATTAGAAGTGATTCGAATCTTGCTTGGGTCAATTTTATTGAAGGGTTCAATGCAAAATGTGCCTAAGAGACATTTTTCTCATTTAATATTGATATAAAATATCATATTAATTCCAAAATATCGAGTATGCTAGCTCGAAAATAACTGACAAGTTCAATGCAAAAAAGTACCTCAATCCACTGATGAAACATTTACTGTGAGACAGCCTAAGTCCGTCATAAATATGGCTATTTATGAAAAATTTCATAAATAGGCCCGACTTGTTTGGCGCAAGAGGTAGCAATTCCTCAAACGTAATTTCAAATGTAATATCACAGAATATACATGGTGTCCGGTAACTTATGGGCCGTAGAGTAACTGGAGATACTAGACAACAAACTGAGCCGATTAAGTTTTTTCGGATTGTTACTCGTTCTAGAGATACAGGGTGTTGAAAGTAAAAGTTTATTCTCGAAAATAAGCCATAATTTGAAAACGGTTTAATGAATGGAATTGAAAGTTGGCCATAAAATGTTTTTATGAGCAAGAAATAAGAATTTGTAGGAGTTTTTAAGTTTCAAACTAGAGGACGCTAGTTGCATACACTGGGCTTCATAAATCTATGATTTTTTTTCTTACCTGTGATATAAGGTGTTTTTCAATTATAATTTCTTAACAAGGGCATTTTCTGAGTCAAAAATGTGTACTTGATTGATCTTAATATCTTTAACGGTTTTTGAGATATTTCCCTTTAAACATCCCAAAGCATAAAAAACATAGTAAACTAGGGCACATGCAATATTTTGTTTTTCAAAAGTGAGAGATATTTGAACTTAATTTAAATAAAACTCTTTCATATAAGTAAAGAACTCAATATACTTACAATTTGTGCAAAAAAAGTGTCGTCTGATTGATCAGTAGATTTTAACTGGTAATTACGGATTATTTGGTCAGTTTCAAGGTCAATAACAATAATTTTGGCTGCACCAATTTTCACAGGATCTCTAAATGTATTTGTCACTCCTACATCCATGGTCCACAGACGGTTGCAAGAATCTATGCTCGTTCTAGAAGGAAAAGAACACTTGAAAGAAACTCGTGACGCATTCGTCATTTCGTTTTATGGTCAATCCTTTGTTACTCTTTTATTTTATCCCAAATACAGTCAAATATCGGTCGTTGTAACCCCAATTACCTATAGTTCCTCGTTTTAAAAAATTTGAAGTATAAAAAATGAAATTTTGCGAAATTTGCCCATTAATATAATTATTTTGTCCACCACGGATCAAAAAAAAGGTGAGTGCCTTTTACTAGTCACTAACTAAGTACTTAGAGGTTACCATCACTTCCAGCAATAAGATGTATAACCTAGTTCAGGTACAATTTTGTGCTTTTTAATTTTTATTTTAAGAAATTTTTGTAGTATGAATATTTTTTGGAACCAGAAATAAAACAGAAAAGTTCGCCATTTTTTCTATACTTAGACGTAAATCAAGTTTTCTTAAGAGTGGCTAGTTTTTACGCATCCGCCATTTTATTCAAAAAGCGGCCAAATACCAATACCTACAGTTTTGGTTTAAAGAAATTTTGATTGGTGAATTAACAAAAGCAAAAAAAAAATTTTAAGATACGTGTTCATATTTCTTTTTCTGCTTTTATTACTTTATAAATTCAAACTTGTTTAACTTTAAATTGTAGATAATTATATTTGAAATATGGATATTTGACCTATTTTTGGATAAAATGAAATAGTATTTATCAAAGTACTAAATGTGGAATGCATCACTAGCCCTAACTCTAAATTAACTTAACTTTAAATGCATTTATTGAATCAAAAAAAATATATAATACATTTTTGTAAAGATTCATCCTCTCAAATACATAGCACTAATAACAAATTTTCATACTTGGATAAAAAAAACAACAAATAACAGTAAACAGTTGACCAACTAATAGCTTATCACAATGCAAAGAACGAAAAAGATAAAAAGAAAAGAAACAGAGATAGTAAGAAATGTTACAGTTAATTAAATGATAGGAACATTGTTAAAAAATTTATAGACATCTCATAAGTAGTACGTAATATGGAAATGCTGTAAAACAGAGATTACAAGAAATCACATCTGTCTGACATGACGCTTTAAGTATAGTTTAAATCTTCTGCTATCCAAAGCTTTTACATCTTGTGGGAGACCATTATACAATGTTGCACCCTTTACGTACAGTGACACACTTGACATTTTCGAATTGAACTGAGGAATATTCAAATTATTTTTATATCTAGTATTAAGTGAGTGTGTTTCATATCTATAAGTGAATGATACATTTGACAATCTAGACTTACACAATACTTGATGAACAAAGACACACACTTGAAGTTTATATACTTGTTCTATGGATAATATATTAAAATTTTTATACAGAGAAGTGGTACTATATTAAATTAAATTTTGTATTATTTTTTTCTGCTAAATTTTGTCTTCCCTTTGACGAAAAATGATATATGTATTTAAGCAGGTATAGTAGAGTCATTTAAAGCCATTGAACATTGGAAGACTGATTGTGTTGATCAAATTGGCACAGATGAACTACTCATAGTGAAGGTACCAATATTTCTAAGATTTCCATTAAATATATGTGTGTGGTATTATGTATTGATTCACATTTATAATTCAATAATTATCTTTCATCATCAATTAAGCAAATACATTTGACCTAAAAACTTTAAAATATCCAATTTTTTATGTTATACCCACCCCTTCGCTACTTTACCTTGGAGTATTAACAATGGTGTTTGGCGAATAATGGTCGATATTATGATTTTCCCAGCTGGGGTAAGGGATAAGCACCGGTGATTTCTGTGTTGAGTTGCGATCGAAGTAGGTGAGAGTAGCAGCGATACCATTAAACCATCTAAAATATAGGAGGTTTTTTGTTTTAATAATATTCATTTTAAAAATAACATTGACTAAAGCGTGGACCATAGATTAAAAAAATTAATTGTTATATCTTGACACAGTCTTTATTATAGTATCTGTATCGTATTGGCTTAAGCTAAAACACGTTTTGTCTTTTTATTTTATTAATTAATTATTTTTTACGTTCGTGTTCTTTTATTATTGTAAATAATTAAATATGCTTCATACCACACTATAGATAATTTAATGAAAAAGTCCCATCATGAATCTTGCTTAGAATTAAAGGGTCCAATATAAAATATGCCTAAGTCAAATTTTTATGGCTCCATCTGTTTTAAGCTTTCTACTTATAATTAAAAATGCTATGAAATATCATATTAATTCCAAAATATCGAGTATGCTAGCTCGAAAATAACTAACCAGTTTAATGTAAAAAGTGCCTCAATACACACTGCAAGAAGATTACTTTACTGTGGGACGTGCCTGAGTTTAAAGTTGTAAAATTTCACCTTATATATTATACGGGAGCAGAGACGGTTCTAGATCAAAAAAAATATTGGGGGGCACCAAGACTCCGAAAGTAGGTTTTTAAAATTAGGCGCAGGCAACATTTTTTAAAATTTTAAGTTCCTTGGCATAAATTTAATAAGCAGTTAGCAATTCTATATTCATATACATATTGTAATCGAATTAAATTTATTTCTCGATGTATATTTTTAAAATGTTAAAGGGGCCTGGGCTCCCCTAAGCCCCCCCCCCTCCATTGAACCGTCTCTGTGCGGGATTACATAACATACATGGGATCACCTTCAATTTTAAAACTCGTAAGGCAAGTAAATATATAGCACCACAGTAATACTATTACTATAATAATAACATACCTGGGTATAGTCAGGAAAACCTTGTTTCTCCATACTTCCACACCGAGCGGAACGTTATTTTCCACAATAAAATCGCCCCTGATTATAGACTCTTTTTTAAACGTTTCATTGGGCCAAGAAAATGATAGTCCGTTCCACTCAAATAGGGGAGTGTCAAAATTTGCAACAGCGTGGGCACCGAAAATAAATAATGAAATGAAAATAAAATATTTCATGTTGATTATTTTTATGAATAATTGTTTTCTCTTGTTAATTTTACAAATAAAATACGACTCTTTTGAATTTTGTTTTCTATATTTATACATGTACTAATTGAAGTGGAAACATAATTATCATTATTATTTACTTAATAGAAATGCATTATACTCCAAATTTAAAAGTCATTGCTGCAGTGGTGCAGCTAGAAAATTCATCTGGGGGCCTAAGAAATTCGTCTCAGAGGAGGCTGAAACATTTCGCAGTGGAAAATTAAACATTCATACATCAGAATTACTTAAGTTTTTTTAGTTTTGGCAACCTCAGGTTTGTTCCTTTTTATTTTAAAAGTCATTAAAAACACAATTTTTGGTAAAAAAAATAAAAACCGTTAATATCGTAGATAGTTAGAATTTTTTATTACGTGGTCTGCGAAACGAATAAAAAAATACAGGTTCGTATTTAAAAATACATACCTGACAAAAGACGAAACGTCGTAATTAACTTCTTTTAACAAGTTATAAAAAGTAAAAAGTTGCAATAAAAATATATAATTAGTTTTTGGCCACCTCTATAATAAAGCTAGGAAAAAGTTAAAACAGAAAAGTACATTTTCGGTTTCTTCCGAATATCTTCGAGAGTATTCGTAATTTTCCAAACTTGTCGTTGTTGTTTGTTAGTCATCTCCAAATTGTGCAACTTTGCCCCAATTTAACCATCGCTGTACGTCTTACCGTTTACGAGATCCCAACGGTTTGCATAGAATTTGTAACACCTTGTGTATCAGAATTGTTACGCCCGTTGTGCGCCTATAAATATTTTCAAAAATCAAACATTAGGGATGTTTGCATTGTCCGCCAATTATGTTCCATATAATACTATAGATAATTCAGATAAATTTTTAAAAAAGCCCGAATATGTAACTATTTTTTCAATAAAAGATATACCATTTTTTAACAAAGTTTTAAATAATTCGCATCGGACTTTCAAGAAAAATTATTGATTTTTAAAAATTATTTATTTAAAAGAAATTTCTCTAATTTTCATAGTTTTTTTTTCTAAAAATTAGATAGCCTTTTTACACCCCATTTTAATTATTCTGATTTTCATTAGATAATCCTAATTATTTATCTATTTTATGCCACATATTTAATACCATAATAATTATTACCCTAAAGCGAATTTTTGAAAATATTGATAATAGCACAACAAGCATAAACTTGTTGCATATAATAATTTTAAAAATCATCTTTATACCTTATATACTTTATTTTAAAAAGATCAATGTTTCAATCCAACTTTTTTGCAAGTGGCCCCCGTGAGCCTATGAGCCTCCCCATGACTGCACCCTTTTTATTAAATACTTAATAGAAACGGATTGTACTTTAAACTTGCATTTCATTGGTACTAAGAGGTGTAAATTTTGAAGCGTGTTATAAGTGTTTAAATGCATGTGTTTTAAATGCATATTATATTTTCAATATTCATAAATTACTAAACCCATAGATTACACTATTGCGGGCAAATTAATTAAATCAGGTATTTGCAGATTCATCCACCGCAGAACCCGCCCCACAGTGAGGCAAATCTTAGGGGTTCTTTACATTCCAAACCGAAATATTACAGAGACCAAAACTTCTTTATTGCCATGTTTTGTGCATAGTAAGAAACCTTGTGGATAGAGCAATTACTCCTGCAACTTAAACGAAGCTCTCAAAAGAGAAACTAACCACATCAAGACCGACCTCAACAAGAATGGCTACCCCATGAGATTGATTGACACAATACTGGAAAATCGCAAGAATCGGCCAAACACACGTAAAGCAGAGAAAGAGATATACTCCATATTCCGTATGTCAAAGGAGTATCCGAGAAAATAAGAAGAATAGGACAACGATACAACATCGACGCAGTATTCAGCTCTAGAGACACTTTAAGAAGCCACCTAACGAAGACGAAACCAGCAAGCCAGAAAGACAAGAAAAATTGTGTCTACCAGATCCCCTGCGACTGCGGCCAATCTTACATTGGTGAGACAGTAAGACCACTAGAAGTAAGGATTAAAGAACATAGATATAACACCCAAAAAGGAAAGACCGAAAAATCAGGTGCAGCTGACCACGCCTGGACGCACGGTCATCATATCATGTGGACAAAAGTGGATATCCTGCAAAAAGAACCGCACTGGAGGAAGAGGAAGTTTAAGGAAGCAGCGACCATACACCAAAATCCAGGTTGCTTTAGTAAGCCTTCATTAGATATGAGAAACGTCTGGAAACCCTTGTTAAGTAAATGTAATCTTAGAATAAGGCCACCCAAGAGTTAAACGCATGACGTCATCAAGCATGACTCATCCAGTTATGCGTCATCACCTAGCAACACGCATGACTCCACCCACTAGTCATGCGTCACAGCACCTGCCTAGTATAAATAGTAAGAAAGTTACCGTACTGATTCAGTATTCACCTGAAGACGACTGGAGATGCTTACCAGTTGAAACGTAGTGATTCTAAACAAATAAAGACAATGCAAAACCCTACTGCCGTTCAAGAAACGTCATTGTCTCCAACCTTTAAACAGACATTATTATTATTATTATTACTTTTTGTTGGTATTGCTGGTGTTATTTGCAGTACAATATACAAGTGTGTACAAGTTACAAGCTGTTGACTTGGCGGCGCGCAGATGATGTTAGGTAATCCGTTTTGCTTTAAGTTAAGAGCTGTATATCCAACGTCTGCTGCTACCACTTTTTTTAAGAAAATCCCCATTCGATTCTTGGAAGTATTTTCTCATAGAGTTCTCTTGCGACTTGCACAAGGTATATATATATTAATGAGACCTCTTCCTCCCTCCTTTCGTTTTAGGTAGATTCTTTCAAGTGCAGAGCGTGGGTGGCAGCAGTGGCGCCAGGATTTATGGGATGGGTGGGCACAAGAGGGTACGATGTTTTTTGTGGGGGCACTACCTAAATCAAAAGTGACCTCCCCCACGCTATATAACTCTCTACGCAGGGGCCAGGCGAAACTTCTCTCTTGTTCAGAGTGATGCCTAAAAAAAGGTCAATCCCGCTCTTTTCTCAGGCGCGGCTTTGTTAGCCAAGTCCAAAGCTGTTCCTTGCAAGCTAAAGCTTTCCTAATACAGTCCTTTTGCTCATCAGCTACCAGGTTGTTATTTATGCCGTGTGTGTATATTTTTGAGTACATGACCGATGTTAACAGTTTATACACCACTGACAGACAGGTGATCGGTCTGTAATTTTTTGGATCGTTTACCTGCCCTTTTTTAAACAAAAGGAAGGTATTGCCACTAGCAAGGTGAGCTGGGAAGTGTTCGGGGCTTAGGAGAACCTTGCTAAAGCAGTTTGCGATAACAGGGTGTAGGGTGGTGAAAGTTTTGAGCCAGAAATTATGAATTTGGTCAGGTTTCGGTGATTTCCAGTTAGCCAAGTTCTTAGTGGCATCCCTTATATCAATGGATGTTACTTGCGTCTTATTATTATTATTATTATTATTATTATTATTATTATTATTATTATTATTATTATTATTATTATTATTATGTTTTCAGTGTCCTGTTTCTCAGCCTTTTTGTGTGTTATTTACAGTACAGAGAAGAAATTCATCTTAACCTGTACTGTTTAGAAACTTCCGTACTATATGGCAAGTTTGGAGGATGACGCTTTTCTGAATAAGTTGGTATAAATAACCTGAAATGCCCAGTTTTTCCAAGTTTGGCTTGAAATTTTTCGTCATAGCTCCCTCCACCGATATTATGATCGGAATTATGTCCATTTTATCTAGCTTCCATATATTTTTTATCTCTATAGCCAAATTCGAGTACTTGGTCTTCTTCTCCGATTCGGTTTTAGAGAGGTTGTGTGTTAGTGGGCAACCTATATCGATTATGAAAGCTTTCTTGGTGGTTTTTTCGATGAGAAGAATATCTGGACGGTTGTGGTCTACTGTTCTATCCGTTATTATTGGCCTGTCCCAGTATAAGAGATATTCAGGGGATTCAAGGACTGGCTCGGGTCAGTATTGGTAGTATGGTGGGAGGTTTTCCCTTAGCCCTAGTTTATGGGCCAGTTCCTTGTGGATGATCTTTGCCACCTGATTATGTGTGTGTTTTAGCGTGAAGCTGCCTTTTCTCTAACCAATTCAGTGACATTTCTCTATCTATGAGTGGATTTTGGAGTGCAGTAGGGTATTTGCCGTGTAGAGCTTTCTCTTGCCAAGTTACAAGCTGTTGACTTGGCGGCGCGCGGATGATGTTAGGTAGTCCGTTTCGCTTTTAAGTTGAGGGCTGTATATCCAGCGTCTGCTGCTACCACTTTTTTAAGAATTTCCCCATTCGATTCTTGGAAGTATTTTCTCATAGAGGTCTCTTGTGACTTGCACAAGTTATATATATTAATAAGACCTCTTCCTCCCTCCTTTCGTTTTAGGTAGATTCTTTCAAGTGCAGAGCGTGGGTGGTGGAATCTGAATTTTGTTAGCAGCCTGCGCGTAAGCCTATCCAGTTCGTGCAAATCCGTGTCTGAATACTTAAGGATTCCGAATGAGTAGGTAAGTATTGGTATTGCCCAGGTGTTGATGGCAGTAGTAAGGTTACCAGCATTCAGATGAGTATTAAAAAGCTTTGTTAGTCTGCTTTTGTATTTGTTTTTAAACTCCCTTTTTAGGCTTGTGTGGTTTATTTGTTGGTTTTGGGAGATGCCTAAGTATTTATATGTTTTGTCCTCATCTAATATATCTATGCCTTCAAGCAGTCCACGATTTTGTTCAGTCTTTTCGCGTACGACATTCAAGATTGCGCACTTGTCTAAGCCAAACGACATTTTGATGTCATCGCTAAATGTCTTGGTTATTTGAATTAGGGACTGTAGGTGGGTTTTGCTTTCAGTGTAGAGTTTGATATCGTTCATAAATAGAAGGTGGTTTATTCTAAAATTCTCAGTTAAGTTGGGACGATATCCGTAGGATGTTGATTTTAGTAGTGAGGACAGTGGGTTCATGGCCAAAATGAACCAGAGGGGGCTTAAAGAGTCGCCTTGAAATATACCTTTTGATATACTTATATTGCCAAGCTTCTCTTGTCCGATATGGAGATTGGTATTCCATTGCTCCATTAGGGTACCTAACATGTTGCGTATTAGGGGGTGTACTTTGTATATTTGCAATATCTTCTTTAGCCAGTCGTGAGGAACAGAATCGAATGCTTTACTATAATCTATGTAGCACATATTTAGATTTCGCCTTTTAACTTCTGCCTGTTTTATAATAACGGCATCGATTGTAAGCTGTTCCTTGCAACCCAAAGCTTTCCCAATACAGCCCTTTTGCTCATCAGCTACCAGGTTGTTGTTTATGCAGTGTGTGTATATTTTTGAATACATGACTGATGTTAAAAGTTTATACACCACTGACAGACAGGTGATCGGTCTGTAATTTTTTGGGTCGTTTACCTGCCCTTTTTTAAATAAAAGGAAGGTATTGCCACTGGCAAGATGAGCTGGGAAGTGCTCGGGGTTTAGGAGAGCCTTGCTAAAGCAGTTTGCGATAACAGGGTGTAGGGTGGTGAAAGTTTTGAGCCAGAAATTATGAATTTGGTCAGGTCCCGGTGATTTCCAGTTCGCCAAGTTCTTAGTGGCATCCCTTATGTCGATCGATGTTACTTGCGGCTCAGGCATTTCTTGCAAAGTTTCAGCCTCGGCTTCAACTTTTTCGAGCCAGCTTGCTTCTTCATTGAAATGGGACGCGTCAGACCAAATATTACTCCAAAATGCATTAAATTGGTCTTTATTTATGTCATTAGCTGGAGTAAGGTCATTTTCTTCTTGGTTCAGTGTCCTATAGAAGGTTTTTTGGTTCGTGGTGAACTGTTGGTTTTGTACCTTCCTCTTTGTGGCTTTATTGTATCGCCTTAGACGGGCACCTTTAGCCTTACATTTTTGTCTAATGTTGTCTCTTACGATTGTTAGCAGCCGTTTTATATCGGGACTGTCTAAAGGAATACTCTCTGCTTTCAGCATATCTTTAACCTTTTTAGCAACCTTGCTGCTAGAGTTTCCACTTAGATGTTCTCCAATGATATCACTTTGTGCTCGTAACTGGCTTATTTGTTTTTCTAGTCTCATTTTCCAAGCGGGTACCACTTGTTTCTTGGTACTTTTCTTATCAGTTCTCTGATATAATGCCTGACCATTGAGTTCAATTACAGTTGCTGCTGCAGCATATAACCCACTGTGTAATGTCTCGAGGTCCTCAGTTCTATTTAAGGACGTCCCTGCTGCTAGGTTTACTCTCGCTAGTATTTCATGGGTTCCTTTCTTGAATCTTAGCTTAGGGATACTCGGCCTCAAGGTCGGGTCACTATTTTCGAATAAGGACAAATTTTCCAAATATTTTTGGTTTGTATTGTCCGTATCTGCCTGTATAGTTTGATCTTGTTCGTTTCTTACTTTCTGCTGTGCTGTTAGCTCTTCCCCTTGCTGAAGGTTGTGCAATGTTCTGCCAACTTCACGCCGGATTTGGTCTATTTCAGCTTGCGGTAGCAGGCGGTTAGCGTAAATAGCTCTTTGACGGCACGCTACATTTTGTTCGGTGAGTTTTAATTCCGGGTATATCTGGCTTATTTCGCGGTGGAGTTTTATTCTCCAGCCAGGGCGGGGGTTATCTTCACAGTCGTTGATCAAGAGGGATGTTTTGATAAATGTTCTATTCATGTCACGCGTCCACTTGATTCGACCGGTTTCTGTTCTTCTGGGTAGACCAGCGGCAGTTCTATTGACTCCAGGGTCGGGCTGCAAGCTAGTCTCCATTGTGTTGTGTTCCTCGCCGGTGTTTTGATGACTAATAGTACGGTTGTCGGCAGGGGCTTGTCCTAGCATCCTGCCGTTAGTAGTATTAGTACTAATCGAATTAGTGCCTCCCCCAGAATCCGTGAGGCTGACTGCTTGCGCAGCGTGGGATTGCAAACTTTCGTTTAGACCCACCTGGGGTAAATCTTCTTCTAAATTCGACATCATGATTGTTTTACTCAGTATTTACACATTTCGTTAGAAATGGTTTGCATTTATACCTTCTGCCAGGTTACTGATACAGCCGCCCTTAACATAGGGAACAGACGCTGTCGAGAAACCGCCCCTAACATGGAGTCAGCCGTTCCTTCACTACATCAGTTCCTACGCCTACGTGCGGTAGCCGGTGACCAATGTAGGCCCCTTTAAGGCAAGGACCACCAACCTCTTAGCCGCCTTTTACGGCAGGCAGGTTCTACCCTGGGCCTAGATTCGCAAACCGGAACCCAGACGGCTTATTATTATTATTATTATTATTATTATTATTATTATTATTATTATTATTATGTTTTCAGTGTTCTGTTTCTCAGCTTTTTGTTGGTATTGCTGGTATTATTTACAGTACAGAGAAGAAATTCATCTTAACCTGTACTGTTTAGAAACTTCCGTACTATATGGCATGTTTGGAGGATGACGCTTTTCTGAATTAGTTGGTATAAATAACCTGATAGGCCCAGTTTTTCCAAGTTGGGCTTGAAATTTTTCGTCATTGCTCCCTCCACCGATATTATGATCGGAATTATGTCAATTTTATCCAGCTTCCATATATTTTTTATCTCTATAGCCAAATTCGAGTACTTGGTCTTCTTCTCCGATTCGGTTTTAGAGAGGTTGTGTGTTAGTGGGCAACCTATATCGATTATGAAAGCTTTCTTGGTGGTTTTTTCGATGAGAAGAATATCCGGACGGTTGTGGTCTACTGTTCTATCCGTTATTATTGGCCTGTCCCAGTATAAGAGATATTCAGGGGATTCAAGGACTGGCTCGGGTGAGTATTGGTAGTATGGTGGGAGGTTTTCCCTTAGCCCTAGTTTATGGGCCAGTTCCTTGTGGATGATCTTTGCCACCTGATTATGTCTCCCCAGGTAAGCGTTGGGGGCCATAGCACCACAACCCGCCGTGATATGTTCTATCGTCTCTCCGGGGCAGTTGCATTTTCTGCACACATCTTTCACATTCCTTTTCATGATGACCTTTTCATAGTTTCGAGTTCGAATGACACGGTCTTGGATAGAGATAATAAAACCTTTTGTTTCAGCGTGAAGCTGCCTTTTCTCTAACCAATTCAGTGACATTTCTCTATCTATGAGTGGATTTTGGAGTGCAGTAGGGTATTTGCCGTGTAGAGCTTTCTCTTGCCAAGTTACAAGCTGTTGCCTTGGCGGCGCGCGGATGATGTTAGGTAGTCCGTTTCGCTTTTAAGTTTAAGGCTGTATATCCAGCGTCTGCTGCTACCACTTTTTTAAGAATTTCCCCATTCGATTCTTGGAAGTATTTTCTCATAGAGGTCTCTTGTGACTTGCACAAGTTATATATATTAATAAGACCTCTTCCTCCCTCCTTTCGTTTTAGGTAGATTCTTTCAAGTGCAGAGCGTGGGTGGTGGAATCTGAATTTTGTTAGCAGCCTGCGCGTAAGCCTATCCAGTTCGTGCAAATCCGTGTCTGAATACTTAAGGATTCCGAATGAGTAGGTAAGTATTGGTATTGCCCAGGTGTTGATGGCAGTAGTAAGGTTACCAGCATTCAGATGAGTATTAAAAAGCTTTGTTAGTCTGCTTTTGTATTTGTTTTTAAACTCCCTTTTTAGGCTTGTGTGGTTTATTTATTGGTTTTGGGAGATGCCTAAGTATTTATATGTTTTGTCCTCATCTAATATATCTATGCCTTCAAGCAGTCCACGATTTTGTTCAGTCTTTTCGCGTACGACATTCAAGATTGCGCACTTGTCTAAGCCAAACGACATTTTGATGTCATCGCTAAATGTCTTGGTTATTTGAATTAGGGACTGTAGGTGGGTTTTGCTTTCAGTGTAGAGTTTGATATCGTCCATAAATAGAAGGTGGTTTATTCTAAAATTCTCAGTTAAGTTGGGACGATATCCGTAGGATGTTGATTTTAGTAGTGAGGACAGTGGGTTCATGGCCAAAATGAACCAGAGGGGGCTTAAAGAGTCGCCTTGAAATATACCTTTTGATATACTTATATTGCCAAGCTTCTCTTGTCCGATATGGAGATTGGTATTCCATTGCTCCATTAGGGTACCTAACATGTTGCGTATTAGGGGGTGTACTTTGTATATTTGCAATATCTTCTTTAGCCAGTCGTGAGGAACAGAATCGAATGCTTTACTATAATCTATGTAGCACATATTTAGATTTCGCCTTTTAACTTCTGCCTGTTTTATAATAACGGCATCGATTGTAAGCTGTTCCTTGCAACCCAAAGCTTTCCCAATACAGCCCTTTTGCTCATCAGCTACCAGGTTGTTGTTTATGCAGTGTGTGTATATTTTTGAATACATGACTGATGTTAAAAGTTTATACACCACTGACAGACAGGTGATCGGTCTGTAATTTTTTGGGTCGTTTACATGCCCTTTTTTAAATAAAAGGAAGGTATTGCCACTGGCAAGATGAGCTGGGAAGTGCTCGGGGTTTAGGAGAGCCTTGCTAAAGCAGTTTGCGATAACAGGGTGTAGGGTGGTGAAAGTTTTGAGCCAGAAATTATGAATTTGGTCAGGTCCCGGTGATTTCCAGTTCGCCAAGTTCTTAGTGGCATCCCTTATGTCGATCGATGTTACTTGCGGCTCAGGCATTTCTTGCAAAGTTTCAGCCTCGGCTTCAACTTTTTCGAGCCAGCTTGCTTCTTCATTGAAATGGGACGCGTCAGACCAAATATTACTCCAAAATGCATTAAATTGGTCTTTATTTATGTCATTAGCTGGAGTAAGGTCATTTTCTTCTTGGTTCAGTGTCCTATAGAAGGTTTTTTGGTTCGTGGTGAACTGTTGGTTTTGTACCTTCCTCTTTGTGGCTTTATTGTATCGCCTTAGACGGGCACCTTTAGCCTTACATTTTTGTCTAATGTTGTCTCTTACGATTGTTAGCAGCCGTTTTATATCGGGACTGTCTAAAGGAATACTCTCTGCTTTCAGCATATCTTTAACCTTTTTAGCAACCTTGCTGCTAGAGTTTCCACTTAGATGTTCTCCAATGATATCACTTTGTGCTCGTAACTGGCTTATTTGTTTTTCTAGTCTCATTTTCCAAGCGGGTACCACTTGTTTCTTGGTACTTTTCTTATCAGTTCTCTGATATAATGCCTGACCATTGAGTTCAATTACAGTTGCTGCTGCAGCATATAACCCACTGTGTAATGTCTCGAGGTCCTCAGTTCTATTTAAGGACGTCCCTGCTGCTAGGTTTACTCTCGCTAGTATTTCGTGGGTTCCTTTCTTAAATCTTAGTTTAGGGATACTCGGCCTCAAGGTCGGGTCACTATTTTCGAATAAGGACAAATTTTCCAAATATTTTTGGTTTGTATTGTCCGTATCAGCCTGTATAGTTTGATCTTGTTCGTTTCTTACTTCCTGCTGTGCTGTTAGCTCTTCCCCTTGCTGAAGGTTGTGCAATGTTCTGCCAACTTCACGCCGGATTTGATCTATTTCAGCTTGGGGTAGCAGGTGGTTAGCATAAATAGCTCTTTGACGGCTCGCTACGTTTTGTTCGGACAGTTTTAATTCCGGATATATATGGTTTATTTCTCGGTGGAGTTTTATTCTCCAGCCAGGGCGAGGGTTATCTTTACAGTCGTTAATCAAGAGGAATGTTTTGATAAAGATTCTATTCATGTCACGACTCCACTTGATTCGACCGGTTTTTGTTCTTCTGGGTAGACCAGCGGCAGTTCTATCGACTCCAGGGTCAGGCTGCAAGCTAGTCTCCATTATAATGTTTTCCTCGCCGATGTTATGTTGAGTAATAGTTCGGTTGTCGGCAGGGGCTTGTATTAGCATCCTGCCGTTAGTATTATTCGTACTAATCGAATTTATGCCTTCCCCAGAATCCGTGAGGCTGCCTGCTTCCGCAGTGTGGGATTGCGAACCCACCTGGGGTACATATTTTTCTAAATTCGACATCATATTCTTGTGAAATTCAGTACTCATTTCGTTAGAAATGGTTTGCATTTATACCTTCTGCCAGGTTACATACAGCCGCCCTTAACATAGGGAACAGACGCTGTTAAGAAACCGCCCCTAACATGGAGTCAGCCGTTTCTTCACTACATCAGTTCCTACGCCTACCTGCGGTAGCCGGTGACCAATGTAGGCCCCTTTAAGGCAAGGACCACCAACCTTTTAGCCGCCTTTTACGGCAGGCAGGTTCTACCCTGGGCCTAAATTCGTAAACCGGAACCCAGACGGCTTTTTATTATTATTATTATTATTATTATTATTATTATGTTTTCAGTGTTCTGTTTCTCAGCTTTTTGTTGGTAAGGCTGGTGTTATTTACAGTACAGAGAAGAAATTCATCTTAACCTGTACTGTTTAGAAACTTCCGTACTATATGGCAAGTTTGGAGGATGACGCTTTTCTGAATAAGTTGGTATAAATAACCTGAAAGGCCCAGTTTTTCCAAGTTGGGCTTGAAATTTTTCGTCATAGCTCCCTCCACCGATATTATGATCGGAATTATGTCGATTTTATCTAGCTTCCATATATTTTTTATCTCTATAGCCAAATTCGAGTACTTGGTCTTCTTCTCCGATTCGGTTTTAGAGAGGTTGTGTGTTAGTGGGCAACCTATATCGATTATGAAAGCTTTCTTAGTAGTTTTTTCGATGAGAAGAATATCCGGACGGTTGTGGTCTACTGTTCTATCCGTTATTATTGGCCTGTCCCAGTATAAGAGATATTCAGGGGATTCAAGGACTGGCTCGGGTGAGTATTGGTAGTATGGTGGGATGTTTTCCCTTAGCCCTAGTTTATGGGCCAGTTCCTTGTGGATAATCTTAGCCACCTGATTATGTCTCCCTAGGTAAGCGTTGGGGGCCATAGCACCACAACCCGCCGTGATATGTTCTATCGTTTTTCCGGGACAATTGCATTTTCTGCACACATCTCCACATTTCTCTTCAAGATGACCTTTTCATAGTTTCGAGTTTAAATGACACGGTCTTGGATAGAGATTATAAAACCTTCTGTTTCAGCGTGGATATGCCTTTTCTCTAACCAATTTAGTGACATTTTTCTATCTATGAGTGGATTTTGGAGTGCAGTAGGGTATTTGCCGTGTAGAGCTTTCTCTTGCCAAGTTACAGGCTGTTGACTTGGCGGCGCGCGGATGATGTTAGGTAATCCGTTTTGTTTTAAGTTAAGGGCTGTATATCCAGCATCTGCTGCTGCCACTTTTTTAAGAATTTCCCCATTCGATTCTTGGAAGTATTTTCTCATAGAGGTCTCTTGCGACTTGCACAAGTTATATATATTAATGAGACCTCTTCCTCCCTCCTTTCGTTTTAGGTAGATTCTTTCAAGTGCAGAGCGTGGGTGGTGGAATCTGAATTTTGTTAGCAGCCTGCGCGTAAGCCTATCTAGTTCGTGCAAATCCGTGTCTGAATACTTAAGGATTCCGAATGAGTAGGTAAGTATTGGTATTGCCCAGGTGTTGATGGCAGTAGTAAGGTTACCAGCATTCAGGTGAGTATTAAAAAGCTTTGTTAGTCTGCTTTTGTATTTGTTTTTAAACTCCCTTTTTAGGCTTGTGTGGTTTATTTGTTGGTTTTGGGAAATGCCTAAGTATTTATATGTTTTGTCCTCATCTAGTATATTTATGCCTTCAAGCAGTCCACGATTTTGTTCAGCCTTTCCGCGTACGACATTCAAGATTGCGCACTTGTCTAATCCAAACGACATTTTGATGTCATCGCTAAATGTCTTGGTTATTTGAATTAGGGACTGTAGGTGGGTTTTGCTTTCAGCGTAGAGTTTAATATCGTCCATAAATAGAAGGTGGTTTATTCTAAAGTTCTCAGTTAAGTTGAGACGATATCCGTAGGATGTTGATTTTAGTAGTGAGGAGAGTGGGTTCATGGCCAAAATGAACCAGAGGGGGCTTAACGAGTCGCCTTGAAATATACCTTTTAATATATTTATATTGCCAAGCTTCTCTTGTCCAATATGGAGATTGGTATTCATTCCATTGCTCCATTAGGGTGCCTAACATGTTGCGTATTAGGGGGTGTACTTTGTATATTTGCAATATTTTCTTTAGCCAGTCGTGAGGAACAGAATCGAATGCTTTACTATAATCGATGTAGCACATATTTAGATTTCGCCTTTTAACTTCAGCCTGTTTGATAATAACGGCATCGATTGTAAGCTGTTCCTTGCAACCCAAAGCTTTCCTAATACAGCCCTTTTGCTCATCAGCTACCAGGTTGTTGTTTATGCAGTGTGTGTATATTTTTGAATACATGACTGATGTTAAAAGTTTATACACCACTGACAGACAGGTGATCGGTCTGTAGTTTTTTGGATCGTTTACCTGCCCTTTTTTAAACAAAAGGAAGGTATTGCCACTGGCAAGATGGGCTGGGAAGTGTTCGGGGTTTAGGAGAGCTTTGCTAAAGCAGTTTGCTATTATAGGGTGTAAGCTGGTGAAGGTTTTGAGCCAGAAATTATGAATTTGGTCAGGTCCCGGTGATTTCCAGTTAGCCAAGTTCTTAGTGGCATCCCTTATATCACTGGATGTTACTTGCGGCTAAGGCATTTCGTGCAAAGTTTCAGCCTCGGCTTCAACTTTTTCGGGCCAGCTTGCCTTTTCGTCGAAATAGGACGCGTCGGACCAAATATTACTAAAAAATGCATTAAATTGGTCTTTATTTATGTCATTAGTTGGAGTAACGTCGTTTTCTTCCTGGCTCAATGTAATATAGAAGGTTTTTTGGTTCCTGGTGAACTGTTGGTTTTGAACCTTCCTCTTTGTGGCTTTGTTGTATCGTCTTAGACGAGCTCCTTTAGCCTTAGATTTTTGTCTTGTATTGTCTCTTACGATTGCTAGCAACCGTTTTACATCGGGACTGTCTAAAGGAATTCTCTCTGCTTTCAGTATATCTTTAACCTTTTTAGCAACCTTGCTGCTAGAGTTTCCATTTAGATGTTCTCCAATTATATTACTTTGTGCTCGTAACTGGCTGATTTGTTTTTCAAGTCTCATTTTCCAAGCGGGCACCGCTTGTTTCTTGGTTGTTTTCTTATCAGTTCTGAGATATAATGCCTGACCTATGAGTTCAATTACAGTTACTGCTGCTGCATATAACCCACTGTGTAATGTCTCGAGGTTTTCAGTTCTATTTAAGGACGTCCCTGCTGCTAGGTTTACTCTCGCTAGTATTTCGTGGGTTCCTTTCTTGAATCTTAGCTTAGGGATACTCGGTCTCAAGGTCGGGTCACTATTTTCAAATAAGGACAAATTTTCCAAATATTTTTGGTCCGTATTGTCCGTATCAGCCTGTATAGTTTGATCTTGTTCATGTATTACTTCCTGCTGTGCTGTTAGTTCTTCCGCATGCTGAAGGTTGTGCAACGTTCTGCCAACTTCACGCCGTATTTGATCTATTTCAGCTTGGGGTAGCAGGTGGTTAGCATATATAGCTCTTTGACGGCTCGCTACATTTTGTTCGGTCATTTTTAATTCCGGATGTAGTCTGGTTATTTCTCGGTGGAGTTTTATTCTCCAGCCAGAGCGGGGGTTATCTTCACAGTCGTTAATCAAGAGGAATGCTTTGATAAAGCTTCTGTTCATGTCTCGACTCCACTTGATTCGACCGGTTTCTGTTCTTCTGGGTAGACCAGCGGCAGTTCTATCGACTCCAGGGTCGGGCTGCAAGCTAGTCTCCATTACGATGTTTTCCTCGCCGGTGTTATGTTCACAAATAGTTCGGTTGACGGCAGGGGCTTGTCCTAGCATCCTGCCGTTGGTTATATTAGTACTAATCGAATTAGTGCCTCCCCCAGAATCCGTGAGGCTGACTGCTTGGGCAGCGTGGAATTGCAAACTTTCGTTTCCACCCACCTGGGGTATATCTTCTTCTAAATTCGATATCATATTTACTCATTTCGTCAGAAATGGTTTGCATTTATACCTTCTGTCAGGTTACTGATACAGCCGCCCTTAACATAGGGAACAGACTCTGTTGAGAAACCGCCCCTAACATGGAGTCAGCCGTTTCTTCACTACATCAGTTCCTACGCCTACCTGCGGTAGCCGGTGACCAATGTAGGTCCCTTTAAGGCAAGGACCACCAACCTTGTAGCCGCCTTTTACGGCAGGCAGGTTTTACCCTGGGCCTAAATCGTAAACCGGAACCCAGACGGCTACTATTATTATTATTATTATTATTATTATTATTATTATTATTATTATTATTATTATTATTATTATGTTTTCAGTGTTCTGTTTCTCAGCTTTTTGTTGGTAAGGCTGGTGTTATTTACAGTACAGAGAAGAAATTCATCTTAACCTGTACTGTTTAGAAACTTCCGTACTATATGGCAAGTTTGGAGGAGACGCTTTTCTGAATAAGTTGGTATAAATAACCTGAAAGGCCCAGTTTTTCCAAGTTGGGCTTGAAATTTTTCGTCATAGCTCCCTCCACCGATATTATAATCGGAATTATGTCGATTTTATCTAGCTTCCATATATTTTTAATCTCTATAGCCAAATTCGAGTACTTGGTCTTCTTCTCCGATTCGGTTTTAGAGAGGTTGTGTGTTAGTGGACAGCCTATATCGATTATGAAAGCTTTCTTGGTGGTTTTTTCGATAAGAAGAATATCCGGTTGGTTGTGGTCTACTGTTCTATCCGTTATTATTGGCCTGTCCCAGTATAAGAGATATTCAGGGGATTCAAGGACTGGCTCGGGTGAGTATTGGTAGTATGGTGGGAGGTTTTCCCTTAGCCCTAGTTTATGGGCCAGTTCCTTGTGGATGATCTTAGCCACCTGATTATGTCTCCCCAGGTAAGCGTTGGGGGCCATAGCACCACACCCGCCGTGATATGTTCTATTGTTTCTCCGGGGCAATTGCATTTTCTGCACACATCTTCCACATTTCTTTTCAAGATGACTTTTTCATAGTTTCGAGTTCGAATGACACGGTCTTGGATAGAGATTATAATACCTTCTGTTTCAGCGTGAAGCTGCCTTTTCTCTAACCAATTCAGTGACATTTCTCTATCTATGAGTGGATTTTGGAGTGCAGTAGGGTATTTGCCATGTAGGGCTTTTTCTTGTCAAGTTACAAGCTGTTGACTTGGCGGCGCGCGGATGATGTTAGGTAATCCGTTTTGCTTTAGGTTAAGGGCTGTATATCCAGTGTCTGCTGCTACCACTTTTTTAAGAATTTCCCCATTCGATTCTTGGAAGTATTTTCTCATAGAGGTCTCTTGCGACTTGCACAAGTTATATATATTAATGAGACCTCTTCCTCCCTCCTTTCGTTTTAGGTAGATTCTTTCAAGTGCAGAGCGTGGGTGGTGGAATCTGAATTTTGTTAGCAGCCTGCGCGTAAGCCTATCTAGTTCGTGCAAATCCGTGTCTGAATACTTAAGGATTCCAAATGAGTAGGTAAGTATTGGTATTGCCCAGGTGTTGATGGCAGTAGTAAGGTTACCAGCATTCAGGTGAGTATTAAAAAGCTTTGTTAGTCTGCTTTTGTATTTGTTTTTAAACTCCCTTTTTAGGCTTGTGTGGTTTATTTGTTGGTTTTGGGAGATGCCTAAGTATTTATATGTTTTGTCCTCATCTAGTATATCTATGCCTTCAAGCAGTCCACGATTTTGTTCAGTCTTTCCGCGTACGACATTCAAGATTGCGCACTTGTCTAAGCCAAACGACATTTTGATGTCATCGCTAAATGTCTTGGTTATTTGAATTAAGGACTGTATGTGGGTTTTGCTATCGTTGGTTTGATATCGTCCATAAATAGAAGGTGGTTTATTCTAAAATTCTCAGTTAAGTTGGGACGATATCCGTAGGATGTTGATTTTAGTAGTGAGGAGAGTGGGTTCATGGCCAGAATGAACCAGAGGGGGCTTAAAGAGTCGCCTTGAAATATACCTTTTGATATATTGCCAAGCTTCTCTTGTCCAATATGGAGATTGGTATTCCATTGCTCCATTAGGGTGCCTAACATGTTGCGTATTAGGGGGTGTACTTTGTATATTTGCAATATTTTCTTTAGCCAGTCGTGAGGAACAGAATCGAATGCTTTACTATAATCAATGTAGCACATATTTAGATTTCGCCTTTTAACTTCAGCCTGTTTTATAATAACGGCATCGATTGTAAGCTGTTCCTTTTAACCCAAAGCTTTCCTAATACAGCCCTTTTGTTCATCAGCTACCAAGTTGTTGTTTATGCAGTGTGTGTATATTTTTGAGTACATGACTGATGTTAAAAGTTTATACACCACTGACAGACAGGTGATCGGTCTGTAGTTTTTTGCCCTTTTTTTAAACAAAAGGAAGGTATTGCCACTGGCAAGATGAGCTGGGAAGTGTTCGGGGTTTAGGAGAGCCTTGCTAAAGCAGTTTGCGATAACAGGGTGTAGGGTGGTGAAAGTTTTGAGCCAAAAATTATGAATTTGGTCAGGTCCCGGTGATTTCCAGTTAGCCAAGTTCTTAGTGGCATCCCTTATGTCGATTGATGTTACTTGCGGCTCGGGTATTTCTTGCAAAGTTTCAGCCTCAGCTTCAACTTTTTCGAGCCAGCTTGCTTTTTCGTTGAAATGGGACGCGTCCTCCGCGTTACTCCAAAATGCATTAAATTGGTCTTTATTTATGTCATTAGTTGGGGTAACGTCGTTTTCTTCTTGGCTCAATGTCCTATAGAAGGTTTTTTGGTTCGTGGTGAACTGTTGGTTTTGTACCTTCCTCTTTGTGGCTTTATTGTACCGCCTTAGACGGGCGCCTTTAGCCTTACATTTTTGTCTAATGTTGTCTCTTACGATTGTTAGCAACCGTTTTACATCGGGACTGTCTAAAAGAATACTCTCTGCTTTCAGTACTTCTTTAACCTTTTTAGCAACCTTGCTGCTAGAGTTTCCATTTAGATGTTCTCCAATGATATCACTTTGTGCTCGTAACTGGCTTATTTGTTTTTCTAGTCTCATTTTCCAAGCGGGTACCACTTGCTTCTTGGTAATTTTTCTTCTCAGTTCTCTGATATAATGCCTGACCATTGAGTTCAATTACAGTTGCTGCTGCAGCATATAACCCACTGTGTAATGTCTCGAGGTCCTCAGTTCTATTTAAGGACGTCCCTGCTGCTAAATTTACTCTCGCTAGTATTTCGTGGGTTCCTTTCTTGAATCTTAGCTTAGGGATACTCGGCCTCAAGGTCGGGTCACTATTTTCGAATAAGGACAAATTTTCCAAATATTTTTGGTTTGTATTGTCCGTATCAGCCTGTATAGTTTGGTCTTGTTCGTTTCTAACTTCCAGCTGTGCTGTTAGCTCTTCCCCTTGCTGAAGGTTGTGCAATGTTCTGCCAAGTTCACGCCGGATTTGGTCTATTTCAGCTTGGGGTAGCAGGCGGTTAGCATAAATAGCTCTTTGACGGCAAGCTACATTTTGTTCGGACAGTTTTAATTCCGGATATATTTGGCTTATTTCTCGGTGGAGTTTTATTCTCCAGCCAGGGCGGGGGTTATCTTCACAGTCGTTAATCAAGAGGAATGTTTTGATAAATGTTCTATTCATGTCACGAGTCCACTTGATTCGACCGGTTTCTGTTCTTCTGGGTAGACCAGCGGCAGTTCTATCGACTCCAGGGTCGGGCTGCAAGCTAGTCTCCATTGGGATGTGTTCCTCGCCGGTGTTCTGTTGATTAATAGTGCGGTTGTCGGCAGGGGCTTGTCTTAGCATCCTGCCGTTAGAATTATTCGTACTAGTCGGATTTATGCCTCCCCCAGAATCCGTGAGGCTGACTGCTTGCGCAGCGTGGGATTGTAAACTTTCGTTTCCACCCACCTGGGGTACATATTCTTTTAAATTCGACATCATATTGGTTTTAAACCGTTTTTACCCATTTCGTTAGAAATGGTTTGCATTTATACCTTCTGTCAGGTTAGTTCAGCCGCCCTTAACATAGGGAACAGACGCTGTTGAGAAACCGCTCCTAACATGGAGACAGCTGTTCCTTCACTACATCAGTTCCTACGCCTACCTGCGGTAGCCGGTGACCAATGTAGGCCCCTTTAAGGCAAGGACCACCAACCTTTTAGCCGCCTTTTACGGCAGGCAGGTTCTACCCTGGGCCTATATATTCGTAAACCGGAACCCAGGCGGCTTTATTATTATTATTATTATTATTATTATTATTATTATTATTATTATTATTATTATTATTATTATTTTTCTCAATGTTAGTTTTCACAGCTTTTTGTTGGTATTGCTGGTATTATTTACAGTACAGAGAAGAAATTCATCTTAACCTGTACTGTTTAGGAACTTCCGTACTATATGGCATGTTTGGAGGATGACGCTTTTCTGGATTAGTTGGTATAAATAACCTGATAGGCCCAGTTTTTCCAAGTTGGGCTTGAAATTTTATTATTATTATTATTATTATTATTATTATTATTAATATTATTATTATTATTATTATTATTATTATTATTATTATGTTTTCAGTGTTCTGTTTCTCAGCTTTTTGTTGGTAAGGCTGGTGTTATTTACAGTACAGAGAAGAAATTCATCTTAACCTGTACTGTTTAGAAACTTCCGTACTATATGGCAAGTTTGGAGGATGACGCTTTTCTGAATAAGTTGGTATAAATAACCTGAAAGGCCCAGTTTTTCCAAGTTGGGCTTGAAATTTTTCGTCATAGCTCCCTCCACCGATACTATAATCGGAATTATGTCGATTTTATCCAGCTTCCATATATTTTTTATCTCTATAGCCAAATTCGAGTACTTGGTCTTCTTCTCCGATTCGGTTTTAGAGAGGTTGTGTGTTAGTGGGCAACCTATATCGATTATGAAAGCTTTCTTGGTGGTTTTTTCGATAAGAAGAATATCCGGACGGTTGTGGTCTACTGTTCTATCCGTTATTATTGGCCTGTCCCAGTATAAGAGATATTCAGGGGATTCAAGGACTGGCTCGGGTGAGTATTGGTAGTATGGTGGGAGGTTTTCCCTTAGCCCTAGTTTATGGGCCAGTTCCTTGTGGATGATCTTTGCCACCTGATTATGTCTCCCCAGGTAAGCGTTGGGGGCCATAGCACCACATCCCGCCGTGATATGTTCTATCGTTTCTCCGGGGCAATTGCATTTTCTGCACACATCTTTCACATTTCTTTTCAAGATGACTTTTTCATAGTTTCGAGTTCGAATGACACGGTCTTGGATAGAGATTATAAAACCTTCTGTTTCAGCGTAAAGCTGCCTTTTCTCTAACTTATTATTATTATTATTATTATTATTATTATTATTATTATTATTATTATTATTATTATTATTATTATTATTATTATTATTATTATTATTACTACTATTTTTTATTTTATTTTTTTTTTGAGGTGGAAAACCTTTTATAGGCACTGCATGCCTATTAAGTGAAGGTGGTCATTTCCACCAATATTTATAAAACAAAATTTTGCATTATCAATGTTAATAATAATAGTAGAGCTAATTTAATTATTTTAATTAAGAACAGCGTGCCTGAGGAGAAAAACGCAAGAGACCATTTTTATGCAGAATTGACCAGGCTAATCAGAAATAATATCCTCATGGAAAAATATCAGTGGCGTACCACTTTTTTTCTAAAAAATATATAACTCTTCTTCATTTAAAGTTTATTAAAATTATTCTATTATCGATAACGCTAAAACGACCGGAGATATTAAGTTGCGGTTTTAATATTTTTTCTAGCAAATTTCATCTACTTTTCGATTATGGTATCATAATTATACCGTATGATTTATTTAGAGTAAAATCAAAAAATTTGTTATTATTGCAAATTGCGCCCTCTAGCATTTTTTTGAGAACTATTATGGACAAATAAATACGATTGGTAAAAGTGCATACATTTCTCTTCCAAACAGTCTTTAGTTTGCTAAAATCGAATAAGTCGTTTATAAGTTACAGCTATTTAAATGATTACACTTTCAACAGCTTGCCCCCCTCTTATTAAAGTCGGTACGCCAATGAGCATAAGACCAAAATGATGCATAATTGTCCAAGCTTTTTAATGGTGTTATCAAAGATATACCTTAATGTGGAATTTTCGTAGATATGTAAAATTTTAAAATTTACTTTTCAATTACGCCCTCTTGCGACAAAATGCGGAACTTAAAAATAATTTTTTTTTGTCATAAAAAAATTTACCCGGATGCTGTATGATTACTAGTTTCTGAGATATGGCCGGCGGTCATTCTTAGTTGACCACCCGGTACATGGGGATAGGTACTAAAATAGAGGGTAGTTGTAAGTGAAAAACCCGTTTCAGAAACCAGCGAAAAGAACTCTTTAAATAAAAGAAGAGATTCACACTTCAAAATTTGGCTAATCATCATTTTTTCCAATATAGTGGAAATCGCACCGAAAATTACTCTCAGAAATTGTTTAATTTAATTAAAAGGCGACTTGAATTTTATCATTTATTGATTAAATTTTAAGGTCACAGATAGAAGTGATAGATTATTTTTTATTTCGACAAATGAATTACTTTTGTTTTGCAAACCTTGCACTCTAGTTCGTTCCCAAGTAACGGTTATTTAGTGGCGGTATTTCTCTGTCGCGGTATGAAATGAAACGTTCCATATCGGTAACATATTTCCCACCTCTAGTCAATGGCAATTTATAGATTAGGAAAGAAACAAGTCGCGACAGGAATTTTCTCCCAAAAAGTTCGTTCAATGAATTTTGATTTTTTTAATAAAAATCAAATTCTGCCCCACCCCGATTTCAAATGAGAAGATTCTTTGGAATTTCACAACTTATACAGGGTGCTACAAATTCGTGTGCGTACAAGGGGATCCCGAAAACGGTAAGAGATACGAAGATGGTTAAATTAAGGCAAAGTTGCGTATTTTGGGGCTTAATAATTTGGTGAAAGAAAATTGTAAATATTCTGAATACCTTCGGAGATGGTTTTTGTTTTTAATTTTTTACGCCTTCATTTATGACTTGGGAAAAAACACTTTCTTATAGCCGTTCTTATGTTCTACAAGATGACGTCATTAGTTTTCAAATTGGACGTTTCGTTCTATATATATACCAACCTCAACTCATTTTTTTTAAATACGGACCTGGAATTTTAAAAACGGTTTTAGGGACTTCTAAGATCTGAAAATTTAATATAATTTAAAGGTTTTTAAAATTTTAACGTTTTTTCATCAAATAACACATCATTAGTATTTCAACGTATTCTATCTTTACTATAACGGCCCTGACAATTATTTTTAGGATGACTTAAATATTAAAATTACATTACATTACAGAAAGTTATGGTGTGCCGTTTATTATTTCAATTAGATGTACCGTAACAATACAGCCCCGAGCCCGAGCCCGACTCGCGGGCTCGGGTCGGGCTACTTAATCAATAAAGGTTTGGGTTTTTGGGCCGTAACCCAATGGCGGGGCTAAAATTTTTGGGATGGACAAATGGGCCCGATAATTTAAAAACAAAGTCGCCGGCACCCCTCCCCCATACGCTCTAAATCAGGGAGGCACCTAGCCCAAAAATCGCAATACTTCTCCTCCTAAATAACCTCTAAAAGAAAGGTTGTAGCTGCGACTGCCCCCCCCCCCCCCCCATCTATGGACGCCAATAAAAAGTACGTAGTACAAAAAAAACATATTTATATTCTATCTATTAAGGAAATTATTACATTATTAATTATAACACACATATCATAATATAAAGTATTATAAGAATATAATACAGATCTATATAGCACAGCCAGTACCTGCTATCAAATCGTCAACTGTGGCTGTTAGAATCCTGAAATTTGTTTCTGTAAGATTGGGCGTTGAATATAAGAAAAATGGTAATCTGGTGGTGAGAACCCATAAATTCCTGTTTGTGTCAATCTAAAAAAGAATTAAAATTTTCTCATGAAACTAAACAATGTGTATACAAACACAAAAAAAACTCTTAAGTTATTATTTAGGATTCTATGTACAGCACAAGCTCTTATTCACAAATTTCATAATAAAATTAAAAATACTTTTGTACACGTTAAAACTCTTTCTATAGTTCGTATATAAACTTTGTGAATATAGACCAGGCTATGCCGTTTTGAACCCTAAATATTATGCTGTCCTGCAAAGTTTCAAAATATAGACAATCTTCTTCCCCTATACTTTTCATTTATGTTTGCCCTACACTATGATACATTTCGGCACAGATATCATAAGTTGAAATGTTGGAGACAATTATGTTTCTTAATTAAGAGTTAGGTCTACTGGAGCATTTATCATTTCAACTTGAACATATAGTCCATACTTGAAGGGGAGTGTGATATTTGGAAGGAAATAAATTAGACGCTCAGTCTTTTTCTTATGTTATATTAATGGAAAAATGTATTTAACAATTGGATATTCTCGATATGTTTTGAATGTAGAAACATGTATCTTTAGTAAAGAAGATTTTCCTTTTCATTTCGCCAGATCCATCTCTAAACGCGTTTCGTCATATCATGACTCATCAGTAGAGCTAGGATCCGACGAAAACAAAAGGGATCTCGCAGCTACTTAAGGCAGCACTTGGTGGGACACACCAGTAAGATGTGGCACGGAGCGCCATCTTTAGAAAAACAAATAAAATAAGAAAGAAATGGCGAATATCATCTTAACAGAGCTTAATCCCATATGATACTGGATAGTATATATTATAAAAGTTCAGTGAATAGAAATTGAATGAAACACACTAATGAAATTTAAAAAAATACTGTGAAAAAGGAGCTTACGTAAGGTTTAAGTTACGATATTTATGAGGCTTGACATGCCAAAAGAATGTTTAGTCTGTAACTTTAAAATACTATGGGCGCGGCAAGCCAACAATTTATAATCACCATAAGTGAAACAAAGAGGTGCACATAAGTGTAAGGAAAAAAAATACTATCTAAAAGTTAAGATTAAGATGTTCAAGACATTATTTTTTAAAATGACCAATTTAAATTATATTGAAGGATAAAATGGAGAAACGCCCTGTCTTTTTGTAAGCGTGGTGGCATTTCCTACCTTTACTAAAAACTAAAATATATCGATTTCTTAAAGAAATGTGAAATAAAACTACCAAAAGATGAATATTCGGAACATGACGAGAGTACTCACCTTTTCAATAAATTGTTTCATTTTATCCAATAATATAGTCGATTAAATAACCGTCTTTGGGAAATACTTCTCTATAGTTTTAAGTCAAAACTATCAAATTTATTAAAAGTTAAAAAGCCCATTCTAAATTATTAAAAGCAGAAAAATTAATTTAACCAAGTTTGACATAATCATACAACTTACCTTAACATCGCTAGGAAAAGCTATAGTTTCATGATTCTGAGCCACTAAATGATATGTATCTGGATCAAGATTCACTTTAGGATTCCAACAAGCGATGCCATCCAGTTCGACTGGAGCAGTTATTAGGGTGTTGGTTTGTTCGTCGAACGCAGAGCTCTGGGAACCTGTATGGTCACCTTTATACCCTTCATGCTAAAAAAAGGATAAATGAGTAACTGTCTACTCCTTATTATTAAACAAAAAGTCAAGATGCCCAAAAGGGTCTGTAAGCACACATATTCTTAAAGCTAATTTTATGAATAAACCGTTCAACTAATTTCTACAGTTAGTAGCGTTGTCCAAAAAACGCATGATAAATGGCCTCACTTATTATAGGAAAGCAACATTAAAAAAAAATTTTTTTTTTACTTCCACATGGATATTTGCTGTTTCCTTTACACTTAAGTGACGAGAAAAGTATGCTATTCCAGTTAACTGTACGCAAAATTTCATATGTGCTGCACAGTGTTGCGACCTTTAAAAATATAATTTCCCATTTTTAAAGAAAAGTTCTACGAATACACACAATACCGAAAAAGTTTTTTTAGAGTAAAATAAATACAGTAAAAGTTATTTAGAAATAAAAAAGTATTTAATTTTACAAGAAAAAGTTCTACTTTCTAAGAAATACTTTTATTAACTTAAGGTGAGATAACAGAAGCTTTGTATTTAACGACTGCAGCTACAATATACTGCATGCATTTTCCGTAAATTTGTCCTTTTAAATGTAAGAAAATAAAGCTTACCTTCCAGAAGTAGTAGTTATTGTTTGACACCAAGGTTGAATTCTGCAAAACTTTAGTGTTGACAGAAAATTCGTTATGACTGACGTAAGGATGAAAATAAAGGGTACGATATCTGGAAGCAACAAAAAAATTTTATTAAGAAAAGCAGAGTAAATTATAATAATATGCAGGGCTTCTATTTCAAAATAAACCACCCTAAATTTCTCTTGATTTTGATGGAAATAAGATTTGACAAAAACAGATCAATTTTATTATGAAGGAGGAAGTTTAGTAACACATTTGATAGAATTTTACTAGTCTTACTTTGAGATGTTAAATGACCAACGTATATCGTTGCAAAGTTAACCATGCCAAAAAAAATTAAATCGGGTAACGTTGTATCACAGACAGACGTCATTTGACATTTTGACTAGTGAGGTTGTCCGGAGGTTTAAAGGATCCCTCTGACCGGCACGAAAGTTCCGCTGCCGCGACCTATGCGATACCGCGACAAATCGATATACACCGAGGTATACGAACGTTCGTATACTGCATAGGTCGTGACAGGGAACTGTCTTTTCGGTCTGAAGAGTCCTTAAAAATGAATATTTAACAGATATTTGTGATTCTCTATTCATTTCCTAACTTTATTTCTGATTTTATTTTTTTTTTTTTTTTATGATAAAACACCTGCACTGTAGGAAAAATCCTTTAAGGCGCTCTGGGAGCGGTGCGAGTGCGAAAAAAGCGATTAACGTTGGTCTTGAAACGTTGAAGATTGTATTCATTGGGAAACACGACCTCAGGAAGATCATTCCACAAAGATGACGTTCTCCAGATGAAAGAATTCTTGAACAATGAAGTTCGAGGAGTACTAAGCTGAACAACATATGGATGAGCGGCAGTGGTTTGCCGTGTATTTCTGTTTTGAATTGCTCTAGGTGGAATCAAGTGGGCAATGTCAGTCGAACACCTGCCATGGAAATATCTGTAAAAGAGAGCCAAATCACCAACCTGTCTTCGATGCTCCAGGCTATCGAGGGTCTTGGTCAGCTCGGGGTCGCCGATCAGACGAATGGCTCTCCTTTGAATGGAATCCAGTAGCCGAAGGGTGTGCTTGGGTGCAGAGCTCCAGACATGAGAGCAATATTCTAATGATGGTCGAATCTGGGCTTTGTAGAGTGTCAAAAGTTGATGAGGTGTGTACAACCTTTTGGTGCTCTCTATTACAAGATTAGAAGCATTACAGACTTAGAAGGGAAGCTAGGTCATTCCTAGAGTACTAAATATTAGTAAAATACTCTAACAATTAAATATATTAAAATTTCAGAAAATATTAAGTAATAAGCAATCTTGTTTCCAACAGTTCATACGCAAAATATATGAAATATTTTATTCAAAATAATGAGGTATTAAAGAAGCACCAACAAATTCAAAATTATTCTCCCAATTTCCTAGTTTTCAACTTTTAATCTTCAAGATCTCAGAAACTAATGTTTAATATTCTAATTTTCAAAGAGCGTATAAACTATTTTAAATTTATTTTCTTAAAGGTAGCACTGAAATTTTCAAAATAAAGTCTTTAAAAATCGATATTAATAATTTGGACTTTAGCTGTACGGTATGTACCTAAACTAAACAGGACTGAAATCGACTTAATTTTACGGTATCTTTAACTGATCAACTCTTCGACTGATGGTCATATTGTCTAAAACAGTGATTCCCAACCTTTTTTTACTCGCGACCATTTTTATTTATTTTTTTAAATGTTCGCGACCCCATTAGCCAAATTTTTTGATCGATTAAAACTGTATAAGTATATTTAAGGACTTGCCAAAAAAGATAATAAACAAATATATCACAGAATAGAAAATGTCAATCTTATGCATTCAGTGGCGGCTCGTCAGGTGAAATAGGTAAAGGGGCTCTTCACCAAAAACAAATAAAACCAGGAGGAATTTTTTTCGACAATATTAAATATTAATTTTTTTTGGTGATTAAATATTAATGTACCAATACAGCTACCATTTTAGCCCTTAAAAAATAATTATGTTCGAATTAATAATATTAATTTAATCCGAATGTAGCTATGTATAATACGGCCATGGTTAACTCCAATGGACAATAATTATAAACACTCGTGCATTTTGACGCGCCCTAGCCGACCGTGTCCGTTAGCAAGTGAAGAAAAGACCCAACGCCCAACATGGCTTTGATATTCACCGTTGCTATGGTTACGTGACGTCAGTTACGCAAACAGCATGTAACAATTTGCATATGGTGATTAAGGTGAATTGAAAAATAGATCAGTCGTATGCACCATTGTTTTAGTATTGGTTCGCCTAACTTTAAGGTATTTATTTTGAGGCTTCGTGAAACTTACGGTTATAGATATCGTTTTTACGTGATTAACTGTGTGATTAAAAAGTGTTGTTTTTATTTTTTAGTTAATTCAGTAGTGTACGTACATACTTAGTTTAATTTTTATTGTGTGTACGTAATAAATATATAAATTAGTCAATGTTTGTTTAAGTACTTACACTATACCTAGCTCTTCACTATTTTTTAAGACCGCGAGCTGCCACTGTATGCATTTGGTTTCATTGATAAATGAAGATCTTTTAAATGTGTCTAAAGTAATAAAGGATCATGGCCTGAAACTTAATGAAAAAGGACAAGTTTGCTTTTAATCGGTACAAAAAATATTTATTCCAAAATTATAAGCAGTACTTATTTCAAAGTTATTATTAATGATTATAAGATTCCTTGATCAGCTAAAAATTTTGGTATCATATTTGATCAACACTTAACATTTGAAACTCATATAAAAATTATTGTAAAGAAGGTTTATTTTAAACTTAAAGTTGTGTATCATTTTAAATAGTACTTAGCTAATAATACAAAATTAAAGCTTATAGATTCTATTATTTTAAGTGGTTTAGACTATGGTGATGTTATCTATCATAAAAATTAAAATTTTTAAGATAAACAAAAGTTACAAATAGTACAAAATTGCATGGGATTTTTAACAAGTGTAAAAAATATGACTATGTTACTCCAACCTATAGACAACATAATATTATAAAGCTTAAATTTAGATGCGAAATTCACCTAAATTGTTTTATTCATAAAACAATTTCTTCTAAAACACTTAATTATCTATATGAAAAAATTCAATATAGAATTAATCACAACATAAAAACTAGAAATCAAAATAGTTTAGAAATACCAATACATAATACGGAAAAATATATAATCTCTTTTAAATATAATAGTTTAATAAAATACAGGGTGTGTCAGTAAGGTGTCTGTCTTAGATAGCACCTAAACTATCAAAGATAGGGAAAAAAGTGTAATACAAAAGTTAAAGGGTTTTTTAGGATACATAATCTAAAAATATTTTCTAATCTACAGGGTGGTCCTAAAAAGTGGTACTGAATAATAAAAAAAAATTAAATGGGACACGCAGTATAATTTTCTAGAATCTGATCTGAAAAATAAACACTGCTAATGATAGTAGGTACCTTGTATGTTTCTGCCTAATACATACCCGTCTGCTTGTCTAGGTCCAAGTGCAGCACCAAACATACCATCATTTAATTGGTAGTTGAGACCTTGGAACCAGCTGTTGCCGAAAAGCGGTTCAATGTGAAAGAAATTATGTTTGAATGTCCAGGAGTCATTTTGTCCAAAGGAGTAAATAATAAGGGCGTTATTACCACGGTCAGTTATGTAAGCGTATGCGTCATCACAGTTATCGTCTTTAATATCAATAACCTGAAAAATTAAATATTTTTAGGTTCGTCGTATTAAAAAAACTTTTTTTTTTACTTTGGATTCTTAAAATTCCACATTGAAGTATTTAAAACTTTCGGTCCCTGTTAAAAAAAACTATGCCATATTTCATCACATTGTAAAAAAATTTATAACAAAAGACTATGTCCAATGATAGAGTTACAGAGATGGGCACAGAAGTGATAAAGTTGGCTTCAAGATTGAAAATTACGAATTTACCGATAATGTTTGTCATTTTCCTTTTCCAGTTGGATAAAATGTCTTACTATTATAATATTAAATACAAAATGGTTTGGTCAGTTAATTGTTTATATATAATTTACTCGCGATTTCGAGAAATATATAACATCAAGAACATAAATTTTATTTACAATTAGAAGTGATTCGAATCTTGCTTGGATCAATTTTATTGAAGGGTTCAATGCAAAATATACCTAAGACACATTTTTCTCATTTAAAATTGGTTTAGAATATCATATTAATTTCAAAATATCGAGTATGCTAGCTCGGAAACATCTGACAAGTTCAACACAAAAAATTACCTCAATCCACTGATGAAACATTTACTATGAGACATGTTTAAGTCCGTCATTTTTTTTATAAATAGCCCCGATTTGTTTAGCGCTAGAAGTAGCAATTCCTCAAATGTAATTTGAAACGTAGTAATAATTTAGTCGAATGTTAACAACAGACTAGGGCATATGCAATATTTTGTTTTTCGAAAAAGAGAGAAGAGAAATTTATTTAATTAAAACTCTTTTATATAGATAAGTAAAGAACTTATTATACTTACAATTTGTGCAAAAAAAGTGTCGTCTGATTGATCAGTAGGTTTTAACTGGTAATTACGGATTATTTGATTAGTTTCAAGGTCAATAACAATGATTTTGGCTGGACCAATTTTTACAGGATCCCTAAATACATTTGTCACCCCTACGTCCATGGTCCACAGGCGGTTGCAAGAATCTATGCTCGTTCTAGAAGGAGAATGAAACTTGAAGGAAACTCGTGACACATTCAAAATTTCGTTTTATGGTCAACCCTTTGTTACTCTTTCATTTTATCCCAAATGCAGTCAAATATTGGCCGTTGCGACCCCAATTACCTATAGTTCCAAGTTTAAAAAAAATTTAAAGTATAAAAAACGATATTTTGAAAAATTTGCCCATTATTATCGTTAGTCCACCGCGGATCAAAAAAAAAAAGGTGAGTGCCTTTTACCAGTCACTAACTAAGTATTTTGAGGTTACCATCACTTCTAGCAATAAGATGTATACCCTAGTTCAGATATAATTTTGTGTTCTTTAATTTTTATTCTTAAGAAATTTTTGTAGCATGGATATTTTTCGAGAACTAGAAAAAAAAACAGAAAAGTTCTCCATTTTTTTCATACGGTAGACGTAGGAAAATCAAGTTTTCTTAAGAGTGGCTAGTTATGCATTCGCCATTTCATTTTATTCAAAAAGAGTCAAATACCTGTCCTTGAGTAGCCATTACCAACAGATTTGGTTTAAAGAAATTTTGATTAATGAATTAATTAGCGACGTTTTTTGAAAGCTTTGTGGTATAGATCTGATGGAGTTTATCCCGACAGAGATTTTCCTCATGACCAGCTGCTGCAAAGATTCTCGTTTGTTAGATTACGTGATAGACGCACATGTTCTACGCCGTTATTTTTACATAAACTGCTCAATAACAATATTATTTGTGAAGAACTGCTGCACAAACTGAACTTTAGAATGCCTTCTCTGAATGCTCGAAACTTATATACCTTCTACTTATCACCTTCACGAACGAATGTCTTCAAATATTCTCCCATCAATAGGATGTGTACATGTTACAATGACAATGTCCATGCCTATGATGTCTTTAATTGTAGCTTAAAACGAAATGGCGACCAGACCTCACTCTTAAGTTGAATTTTGTATACTTTTATTTTGCCAAATTTTGTCATCTTTTTGACGAAAAACGATATATTTAAGTATATTATAGTAGAGTCATTCAAAACCATTGAACATTGGAAGACTCATTATGTTAATAAAATTGTCACAGATGAACTACTCATAGTGAAGGTACCAATTTCTAAAATTTTCATAAAATATATGTGTGTGATATTATGTATTGATTAATAATATTTACATTTATGATTCAATAATTATCTTTATCAATTAAGCAAGTACATTTGGCATAAAAAATAAAAACTTTGAAATAATCTGTTTTTTCTATTTAATACTTCGCTATATTACCTTGGAGGATTAACAATGGTGTTTGGCGAATAATCGTCGATATTATGATTTTCCCAGCTGGGGTAAGGGATAAGTACCGGTGATTTCTCTGTTGAGTTGAGATCGAAGTAGGCGAGAGTAGCAGCGATACCATTAAACCATCTAAAATATAAAAGTGTTTTAATGTTTGTATAATATTCATTTTAAAAATCAAATTGACTTAAGCGCGAGATCATAGTTTCAAAAAAAAAATTGTTATATCTCTTACAATCTTTATTATAGCATTTGTATAGTATTGGCTTAAGCTAAAAACATGTTTCGTCTGTTATTTATTTTCATTAATTAAGTTTCACAAGTCAACAGTAAGAGAGGGAGGCGTCACTCCTTCTGTTTCAGTGGCGGCTCGCGGTCTTAAAAAATGGTGAAGAGCTAGGTATAGTGCGGGTACTTAAACAAACATTGACTTAAAACCCGTGTAACAAAAGTCTCTCTTATCCTCATTTGTCCAACGACCGAATGGAGTTTCCAACAAATTACAAACTATGTCATTAATTGGGTTCATTTTTAAAACACAACTAAGTACACTACTGAATTAACTGAAAAAAAACTTTTTAATCGCACAGTAAATCACGTAAAAACGATATCTATAACCGTAAGTTTTGGCAAGCTGCAAAATAAATACCTTAAGGTTAGGCGAACCAATTCTAAAGCAATGGTGCATACGACTGATCTATTTTTAAATTTCCCTTCATTATAATGCAAATTGTTACATGCTGTTTGCGTGACTGACGTCACGTAACCATTGCAACGGTGAATATTAAAGCCATGTTGGACGTTGGGTCTTCACTTGCTTTGAGCTAACGGACACGGTCAGCTGGGGTGCGCCAAAATGCACGAGTGTTTATAATTATTGTCCATCGGAGTTAACCGTGGCTCTATTATGCATAGCTTTATTCGAATTGAAATAATATTATTATTTTAAGGGCTAAAATGGTAGCTGTATTGGTACATTAATATTTAATATTGTCGAAAAACTTTCCTTCTGGTTTTATTTTTTTTTTGGTGAGCCCCTTCACCTACTTCACCTGACGAGCCTCCACTGTATTTGTTCATCTATTATTATAAATATTAAATATGCTTCATACCATACCACACTATAGATAATTTAATGAAAAAGTCACATCATGAATCATGTGAAGGGTCCATAAAATGTGCCTAAGTTACATTTTTACGGCTAGTAGTGCCACCTGTTGTAATTTTTTAATGCTTTCTACTTATTATTAAATTTTTTTTTTTACACCTGCACTGTAGGAAAAATCCTTTAAGGCGCTCTGGGAGCGGTGCGAGTGCGAAAAAAGCGATTAACGTTGGTCTTGAAACGTTGAAGATTGTATTCATTGGGAAACACGACCTCAGGAAACAGATCATTCCACAAAGATGACGTTCTCCAGATGAAAGAATTCTTGAACAATGAAGTTCGAGGAGTACTAAGCTGAACAACATATGGATGAGCGGCAGCGGTTCGCCGTGTATTTCTGTTTTGCATTGCTCTAGGTGGAATCAAGTGGGCAATGTCAGTCGAACACCTGCTATGGAAATATCTGTAAAAGAGAGCCAAATCACCAACCTGTCTTCGATGCTCCAGGCTATCGAGGGTCTTGGTCAGCTCGGGGTCGCCGATCAGACGAACGGCTCTCCTTTGAATGGAATCCAGTAGCCGAAGGGTGTGCTTGGGTGCAGAGCTCCAGACATGAGAGCAATATTCTAATGATGATCGAATCTGGGCTTTGTAGAGTGTTGTTGATGAGGTGTGTACAACCTTTTGGTGCGGAAAAGTACACCAAGTTTCTGTGCAGCTGCCTTGGCAATTGCGGCAACGTGATCATGCCAAGACATATTACCTCCCAGATTGACCCCCAGCAAATTAATAGACGGTGCCAGGGGAATTGCGTGTCCTGCCATGACTATATCCGGTTCTGCAATGTTAACCTTTTTGGAGAAGACTGCTGCCTGGGTTTTCTTAGCATTAAATTCGACTTGGTTACTGTCACCCCAAGCCAAAATTTCTTCCAGGTCATTGTTGAGGCGCAATACTTCATGCTGCCTGCGAAGATGTGCGTCGGCAGCGGATGTTTGGGACGTCAAGGAAAAAGTACTATGATATCATATTAATTCCAAAATATCGAGTACGCTAGCTTGAAAATAACTTACCAGTTCAATTCAGAAAGTATCTTAATCTACTGCAGGAAGATTACCTACTTTACTGTGAGACGTGCTTATGCTTAAGTTTAAAGTAAACAAATTTCACCTTATACGGAATCAGAAACATTAAAATTTTAAAAACATTTAAATTGTATTAATTTCTAAATCTTAGAAGTCCCTAAAACTGTTTTTCAAATTCCAGGGCCGT
The DNA here is from genome assembly GCA_935413205.1 of Polydrusus cervinus. Lineage (NCBI taxonomy): Eukaryota > Metazoa > Arthropoda > Insecta > Coleoptera > Curculionidae > Polydrusus > Polydrusus cervinus. The sequence goes on from OW284514.1 coordinate 56,669,039, forward strand.
ATTTAAAAAAATTGACTTGAGGTGGGTATCTAAAGAAGGAAACGTCGAATTTGAAAACTAATAATGTCATCTTGTAGAACATAAAAAACCGATATAACAAAGTGTTTTTTGTTTTTTTCCCAAGTCAAAAATAAAGGCGCAAGAAATTAAAAACCAAAACTAAAACTTTCGGTTCTCTTCGGATATCTCCGAAGGTATTCGGAATATTTACAATTTTGCTTCACCAAATAATTGAGCCTCAAAATACGCAACTTTGCCTCGATGTTACCATCTTCGTATCTCTTACCGTTTTCGAGATCCCCTTGTACGCACACAAATTTATAGCACCGTATACTAAATTATTGTTATCAAATAAAATGTATTTCTCGAGATATTTAAATGTTGGGGGGCCTGGGCCCCCCTAAGCCTCTTCATCGGACCGTCCCTGTACGTGATCACACACATGGGACAACCTTAAATTTTAAAACTCGTATTGCAAGTAAATATATTATACCACAGTAATACTATTACTATAAAAATAACATACCTGGGTATAGTCAGGAAAACCTTGTTTCTCCATACTTCCACACCGAGTGGAGCATTATTTTCTACAATATAATCGCCGCTGATTATAGACTCTTTTTTAAACGTTTCATTGGGCCAAGAAAATGATAGTTCCTTCCACTCAAATAGGGGAGTGTTAAAATTTGCAGCAGCGTGGGCACCGAAAATAAATAATGAAATGAAAATAAAAATTTTCATGTTGATTATTTTTATAAATTATTTTTTTCTCTTGTTACTTTTACAGATAAGATATGACCCTTTTGAATTTTTTTTCTATATTTATACATGTACTGATTGAAGTGGAAACAGATAGTAAAAATATCAGTACTTAAGTATCATTTACTTAATAGAAATGGATTATACTCCAAATTTGAATGTCATGCCTGCAGTGGCGCAGCCAGAAAATTCCTCCTGGCGGCATAAGAAATTCGTCTCAAAGGAGACCAAAACATTTCTAATTGGAAAATTACACACCAGAGTTACTATATTTGGTCATTTCCTACTTTTGAAACTGAAAACATATTAAAATTAATGTCAAAAAGTAATTGAAACATTATTTTGACACAAGGTCTTTAGATAGATAGGTTGCCTTGTAAGCTTGGTGTCATGGCGGGCGAAACGTCATCGCCTACGTCACAAAACGTCTTTTCAGACATTTGTATACCGAATTAGCATTGTTTATTCTGTTATTTCTGTTTTTGAAGTGGTTTTCAGCGAATTTTCAAAGTTGTAAGGTGTTTTAGAGACTTATATTTAAAGATAAAGAGACATTTTATCAATATATTAATCAGTACAGTACAATAAAAGGTAATTAATTATTATTCTCTTTAAATCTTAATACCTACCTACATGTTTTTGTTTACCTAAGTAATAGGTATATTATAATTTTTTTAAATTTTAGATAAGAACGAGGGGGGCCTTCGTTCATGACCACCCGGCACCCCTTAATGCTATAGATAGAATAAGAATGATAGTACTTGGCAAAAATCCCGGAATGGTACAAAGAAATACTAATGTTGAGGGGGAGCAAAGTGAAGAATTTATTTTGTCTACTGCCTTAAACCAGGCTGGTTATAAAGGCTAGCATAAAGTGACTAAATTAGTGATACTTCCTCTACTTCATCACGCAGATCTGCTACAAATATATGTGAAAAAGATTGGTTAGTGTATGTGGCAAGATTTTAGCACGAAAAAATCGCAAAGGGTTTCCTAAGCTATGTTGCTACAAATATGAGCCAAAAAATGCATTTGTATGCTATGCCATCTTGAGTTCAGAGTCTTTCTTTTGGGGGTTTATCTGATCCTTCAATTTCATGGAAGGAAAGTGTAGAAGAAATGTTCAAATGGTTTAATAAATTGAATTGTAATAACTTTAAATTTAAAACGAACTGCAAAAATTATATTTCGAAAAGTTTCCAATATTCCCTTTAAATTTAAATATATAATAAATTTTAATAATAAAATATATTCTTTTGCGAGACAACGGGTATCTATAAGAATTAAATATTTAAATACCAAAGATGATTCCAGAGTATTGAAAAGAAAACATTTATAATGCAGGTGTTGTTATTTTTATATGTTTCTTTCCTTTTTGTAATTAGATCTCATGATGCTCAGTTGCCAGCGAATCATGTAACCTCGACGTTGTTAAAGGGAATTTTTACAAGACCGTCTTTATGTGTGTATGTAGTTTATTACTTGCGTTAAGCTATGTAGTTCCCTTATAATTTAGCTTAACTGAGTCCTAAGTTTGATCTTTATAACTGTTACCTTTTGCTTCTTTGTAATAAATTAAAGTTGTTTTAGTAAAAATATGTATTTTATATTCAAACAATAATTTTTTACTTTTTTATCTGTACAGAACAATAATATATATGTTTTATAAGAAATAAACAAAATTTATATATATATTTTCTGAAATAAACATTGAAAACAGCAGCTACATACACATGCGTTTTTTTAAAGTAAACTTTAAAGTTAGTAAAATGAAATTGCACCCTGTGCTCAGTCTGTATTTGTAGACTTATCTACTTATATTAAAAGAAAAACAGAAAACTGAATATTTAATATTACGGTCCAAGTTTCAGTTCAATTTTATTTTTATAAAATTCGCTTCCAGAAATAGGAAAACTAGTTTATTAGGTCCATAAATACTAAAATTTTCTAAAAACGATCAAATATATATACCGTGCTCTGTTCATTTCATAGAAAGGCGTATCTGTCTCTCTTTGTCTGTTGCATTCATAATAGACCCGTATAACAAAGACGTTTTGTGACGTCATCAGCAGGCAGGCTCTAATTGGTCAGAAGTTACCAGACAACCGTTCTTTTTAGTAACCGTGATTTTGACATGTGATAATATCCGCTTTTGTTTGAGTCACGGCCTACCAAAAAAAAATAAATAAAATAAAATCCAAAATTGTGACAAAATGGTAGATTTTGGGACATGAGTTATAATTGCAAATATAGAGGGCATAAAATACTTAATAATATGACCCATTAATATATAGAGTGTCCCATTTTAAAAAATGAAGATTTGATACGTTAAATATGGCAATATTGGCACCTCCGTAAAAATTACCCTGTATAAATTATCGTCAGATTTCTTTAATAAAATCATTCTACCATCCCTCGGGTATCCAAAACCGTAACCATATTTTAGAAAATTTAAATCAGCCATTTTTTTAAAGGAGTTTTAGTTAAGTGGTTTTTCTTGGATTTTTTAGTAAATTGTAAATAGCGTGACAACGTCGCAACGAACACCAAATTAAAATATTCTAGTATATGCTGAATTTCATGCTGAATTTCATGCGGAATTCTATTCCCTAATAAAATAGGGGTAGCCATTTAAAAAAACTTACCTTTTTGCCCCTCTGCTTTTTTGGGTCACCCTGTATATCTGAAAATATTTTTAAAATATGCGTCTCAACGGATCATATAGCTTTTATGTGTAATATTTGTCACTATTTCTGTAGACAACTGATATATTGGACTTCCTCGCACTAATGGGCCACCCTGTATATCACAATATAGGTATCTATCATTCTACGCTTACCATTGTGATCTCGTTAATATTAAGAGATTAGGTGGAGGTTAAATTGGGTCAAACTTAAACAATTTGTAGACGACTAACAAGCCGTTGACGAATTTGGAAAATTCCGATTACTCTTGAAGATATTCAGTAAAAACCGAAAATTCTCGATTCTGTTACTTTCTTCTAAGTTTATTCAACGAGATGGCCAAATATTAATTTAACATTTGTATTATAACTTTTTATTTTGTTCTTATCAGAAATTAATTACTACGTTTCGTCTAGCAGGTATGTTTTTTTTAAATACGGACATATACATATTTTTTAATGCAGTTTCATAGACCATGTGTTTAGTAAAATAATAATACAATGCTACTTTAATCAAATAGCAACGTTTCGACTACATTTTTACGGCGTTTTTTCTAAAGGTGACACATAACAAGTATACCATTTTCATTACCACTTGTACTATCATTAGGTTTTTTGTTTAAATAAGTTTTTGCAGTTTTGGCAACCTCAGGTTTGTTCATTTTTATTTTTAACGTCATTAAAAAACACCTTACAAAAAACCTAATGTTTATTAAAAATCGTTAATATCGTTGATAGTTAGAATTTTTTATTACATGGTCTGCGAGCCAATAAAAAACACAGGTTCGCATTTAAAAATACATACCTAATGATGTTAGACAAAAGACGAAACGTCGTAATTAACTTCTTTTAACAAGTTATAGAAAGTAAAAAGTAGCAATAAAAATATGTAATTAATTTTTGGCCACCTTTTTAAATAAAGCTAGGAAAAACCTAAAAAAGAGAAGTAAATTTTCTAAAATAAAATAGTAGAGTTTAGTGTCCATATAATTAAATAGAAAAGAAGATTTTTTAGCGGCAGGCGGATAAAATAGTGCATCTATCTTTTGCATTGAGTACACAGGGACGCCAAAGGTAATGGGTATCCTGGGGCTGTCATTGTCTACCTGTGCCCCAGGGAACCCATTACCTTTGGCGTCCCTGTGTACTCAATGCAAAAGATAGATGCACTATTTTGTCCGCCTGCCGCTAAAAAACCTTCTTTTCTAGTAAATTTTCTGTTTTTTCCAAATATCTTCGGGAGTATTCGTAAATTTCTAAACTTGTTTTGTTAGTCATCTGCAAATTATGCAACTTTTCCCCAATTTAACCATCGCTGTATCTCTTACCGTTTACAAGATCCCAACGCGGTTTGCATAGAATTTGTAACACCTTGTGTATCAGAATTATTACGCCCGTTGTGCTCCTATAGATATTTTCAAAAATCAAACATAGGAATGTAAGCATTATCCTCAAATTATGTTCCATACAGGACTATAGATAAATTAGATAATTTATTGAAAAGCCCAAAAATTAAACTATTTTTTCAAAAAAGGATATAACATTTTTCAACAAAGTTTTAAAATATTCGCTTAGAACTTCCAGGAAAAATTATTTATTTTTAAAATTCTTTATTTAGAAGATTTTTCTCTAATTTTCATGTTTTTCTTTTTCTGAAAATTAGATAGCTTTTTTACACCCCATTTTAAATATTTTTATTTTGATTAAATTTTCCTAATTATTTATCTATTTTATGCCACATATTTAATACCATAATAATTATTACCCTGTAGACAATTTTTGAAAATATTGATGACTACACAACAAGCATAGACTTGAACGGCAGTAGAGTTTTGGACTTGCATTGTCTTTATTTGTTTAGAATCACTACGTTTCAACTGGTAAGTATCTCCAGTCGTCTTCAGGTGAATACTATTATACTAGTATTCACCTGAAGACGACTGGAGATACTTACCAGTTGAAACGTAGTGATTCTAAACAAATAAAGACAATGCAAGTCCAAAACTCTACTGCCGTTCAAGAAACGTCATTGTCTCCAACCTTTAAACAAGCATAGACTTGTTGCATATAATAATTTAAAAAATCATCTTTTTACCTTAGGGGAGAGTGGGGTACATTCGGCATGTTGTGGAAGTCGTTGTTATATTTAATAAATAATTAATAATAAAATTTCATTCCATTAACAAACAGAACTTTTATTATGTTAGGAAACTAAAACCCAAACCTAATCTCGTTATAATTCAAATGTTTTTAAAATAACATGGTTTCTTTAAGGTACTGTAATCTGCCCAAAGTACCCCACTAATGGGGTACTTTCGATAAGTAAATGGGGTACATTCGTCATAAACAATTAGGTATTATAAACATTAAGAAAAATATAAACACTTTTTACATTATTGTTTATCTTACAATTAAACTACTGAAATTGTAATTGAAGATAAATATGGACGAGGTTCTCGTCGTTCCAGTTTGGGAAGGCGTGTGCAGTTTTGCGATAACATCCAACAAATCTACTTCCACTACTTCGTCCACCTCAGGGAAAAAAAAATATTTGACCCCTACCTTTCCTTCTCATAAATTTTACTGTAAGTGAAGACGATGTTAGTTCTTCAACTCTTCCTATATAATGTAAAATTGTTTTTTTCGTTGCAAACCTTACTAGCACAAAATTTCCAACTTCAAATTCGTCATTAGATACGGTCTCAAATTCTTCTAAGTCATCGCTACTGTCAGAATTGATTTCATCAAGTAAAATATCAGAGTCACTTGATGAGCTTACTTTTCTACTACGTTTCTTTGGTTGTTTTAAATTTACGCTTGCATTAAAAACATTTCTTTTTACACCTCTTTTTTTCTGAAGTTCTTGTTTCCTTTGCTTCTCCAGTTCTAAATTTTCTCTTATTGCTAACTCCGGTGTATCTGTATAAACTGAACATTTAGATCTTCTTGCTTTCCTTTTTTTCTTGGCCACACCTGCTTTAGGATAAGGAAACAGTTGTTCTAAACTGTTAGCACTGCTAAGACTTGACGTTGTTGGTTGATCAAGAATGTTAGATGGGGGATTCCGTTTTTCAGACAACTCGGGATTTTCCGATGTACATAAACCAAGTTTTTCGAAATTTTTCTCATTAATGATTAGTGTTGCAGATGATAGCTGAACAGACATTTCACCCGAAACTGAGTGCTGCTTAGTGTCTATGTCTAAAGAATGAGAAACTTCCAACACATTTAGAGAATTATTGTGTTCGTCTATAGCTAGGGGCTTGTCACTAACGGTACTAGCTAAAAAGTCATAGTCTGAAAATGCAAGTCTGTCCGGTGGCCATAGACCTGTTTTTTTAAAAGCATTTTTTATGTTTTTTAAAGTAAATGAGTTTTCATAAGCTTTATTCGACAGTGGGCCTATATTTCTGATCGTTATCGCCTGCCCGGGATGAGCTAACATCCAGTCATTAAAAGCAGTAGCTAGATGTGCTTTAAATGGCGCATAAATTCCCACATCTAATGGTTGTAATCTATGCGTCGTATGGGGAGGAAAAGAAATTAACACTATTCCGTTTGCTTTGCAATATCGAATAACTTCAACAGAAAGGTGAGACTCGTGGTTATCTATTAATAAGAGGATCATATTATTTACGGAACATCGTACATGATTAACGATATGCTTCAAGACTTCAGGAAATAAATGCGCCATCATCCAACCGGACTTACTTCCTAAAGCTATACAACCAGTTGGTGATCCTTCAGATAAATACTGTTACGGATTTCGAGTCCTCGGATACACAAATATTGGAGGAAGGGATGTACCAATAGCGTTTATTATTCCAACAAAAGTGACCAAAACTCCCCTTTCTCCCGAAGCTATCTGCCCAACCTGCTTTTTTCCTTTGGTAGAAACGACTTTCACGGGCCGCATTACTGTAGTTATACCGGTTTCATCTAAATTCCAAATGTTTTCGGCGGTAAATTGATATTTTTCCAGAACTGAAGTATATTTGATGAAAAAGTTATCCACTACAGGTTTATTAAACGCCATAGATCGACTTGAGCTGGTGCTTTCTGGTTTGCGTAATGACAGATCGGGGTGTCGCTTCATAAAACTTAACAGCCAATCTTGACCTAAAATGTAAAAAAAAACTTGGTTTATTTGAAATGTCATCGCCTAAATCCTACACAAACCTGCCATTTGATGGGTTTCCCAGTTTTCAGGTATCTTACAGGATAACGACTTGCCAAACTGAAAGGCAATGATCTTAATTTGCCTATACGACAGTCCATAATGAAGATCTGATGACTTTTTAATATACTGACACAATTGAGCTTCTTGATCAATTGTAAAAACTTGTTTAACAGTATATTTACTGCTATATTTGACTTCTTTTGACTCATTGTCAGAATCATTATTTAGAATTTCCTCTAATGACTTCTTCTTTAGTAAAGTTGTGATTCGTGATTGCAAAGTTGTTCTCTTGATGCCATATTGTCTAGCTGCTTCGCTAACATTAAGATTTTTCCTAAGACATTCACCTACAGCTAATTTTATAGCATCCTCATCAATGTCGGCCCTGTTTGTTTTTTTTATATACTTGCGGGGCATCTAAAAACAATATTTAATAAAAATAACTATATTTTTAAAATAATAGTTTCATGGGGTAGATTCGTCACGCTGACGAAAGTACCCCGTATTTGGTTGCCGAATGTTCCCCATATCAAGTTTCGAAACCTTATGCACTCCCAAATAAAAACACGTAGAATTTTAGGTTATAATTTATTCTTAGATATTTCTATACCCTTGTCTAGTTAATAAAACATAATCAGAATTAAAAAATATCCTTTTTAAAGTAAAATGTTTTTATAATTACATTTTTGTAAAAACTTACCTTGATTTATCAGCTCAAAACATTAATAAATAGCAATTGACACACATGACCTTCTGTTAATTTTCTGTCAAAACAGCAACTGGATGGCTATCCGCAAGCCGTGTTTGAGAGGAATTGGCGCTAAATTTAAAAGTTTCCGCGTTTTTAGGATATGACGAAGGTACCCCATTGCCGAAAGTACCCCACTCTCCCCTATATACTTTATTAAAAAAAGATCAATGTTTCAATCCAACTTTTTTGCACGTGGCTTCCGTGAGCCTGTGAGTTTCCCCCTCAGCGATGGCGCCAAAAGAGGCCAGGGTGGGCACTGGCCCACCCTAAAAACATGGATGACCACCCTAGTGCTCACCTAAAATTGGGGGATTCGGTTTTGTAATGGAATTTCCATGGGGGAAGTGGGGATTTGACTATGAAATTTTTTATGAGAAAGGAGTGGTATTATAGAAGGATGTAATATTATGAGATAAAAAAAACGATGATGATCTTTTTTTTAGACGTCAGTTTGGACAAAAGGGGAGTTTGTTTTACCCCGCTTATGGCGTTATAGAGCGTGGGGGAGGCGGCGACCTTTTTTTTAGAAGTCATTTTGATTTGGGTAGTCACTCTAAAATCATCCGGCCTACTTGTGCCCACCCATCCAAAAAATCCTGGCGCCGCCACTGCGCCCCCTGGCTGCGCCCTCTCTATTAAATACTTAATAGAACCGGATTATACTTCAAACTTGCGTGTCATTAAGAATAAGAGGTGTAAATTCTGAAGCGTGTAATAAGTGTTTCAAATGCCTATTACTTTTTCAATACTTATGAATTACTAAAAAAAACAGATTGCACAATTGCTGACAATTCAATTAAAGCGGGCGTTTGCAGATCCATCCCCGCAGAACCTGCCCCACTGTAGGCAATTCTCAGGGGTCCTTTACATTCCACATCCAAATAGGTTCTGCTCCAAAGTTAGATGCAGGCATAGAGATATAATATTTAATATTACGGACACTAAAAATGATTATTAATATTATTATTTTTCTCAATGTTAGTTTTCACAGCTTTTTGTTGGTATTGCTGGTATTATTTACAGTGCAGAGAAGAAATTCATCTTAACCTGTGCTGTTTAGGAACTTCCGTACTATATGGCATGTTTGGAGGATGACGCTTTTCTGGATTAGTTGGTATAAATAACCTGAAAGGCCCAGTTTTTCCAAGTTGGGCTTGAAATTTTTCGTCATAGCTCCCTCCACCGATATTATGATCGGAATTATGTCGATTTTATCTAGCTTCCATATATTTTTTTATCTCTATAGCCAAATTCGAGTACTTGGTCTTCTTCTCCGATTCGGTTTTAGAGAGGTTGTGTGTTAGTGGGCAACCTATATCGATTATGAAAGCTTTCTTGGTGGTTTTTTCGATGAGAAGAATATTGGTAGTATGGTGGGAGGTTTTCCCTTAGCCCTAGTTTATGGGCCAGTTCCTTGTGGATGATCTTTGCCACCTGATTATGTCTCCCCAGGTAAGCGTTGGGGGCCATAGCACCACATCCCGCCGTGATATGTTCTATCGTCTCTCCGGGGCAGTTGCATTTTCTGCACACATCTTCCACATTCCTTTTCATGATGACCTTTTCATAGTTTCGAGTTCGAATGACACGGTCTTGGATAGAGATAATAAAACCTTCTGTTTCAGCGTGAAGCTGCCTTTTCTCTAACCAATTCAGTGACATTTCTCTATCTATGAGTGGATTTTGGAGTGCAGTAGGGTATTTGCCGTGTAGAGCTTTCTCTTACCAAGTTACAAGCTGTTGACTTGGCGGCGCGCGGATGATGTTAGGTAGTCCGTTTCGCTTTAAGTTGAGGGCTGTATATCCAGCGTCTGCTGCAACCACTTTTTTAAGAATTTCCCCATTCGATTCTTGGAAGTATTTTCTCATAGAGGTCTCTTGTGACTTGCACAAGTTATATATATTAATGAGACCTCTTCCTCCCTCCTTTCGTTTTAGATAGATTCTTTCAAGTGCAGAGCGTGGGTGGTGGAATCTGAATTTTGTTAGCAGCCTGCGCGTAAGCCTATCCAGTTCGTGCAAATCCGTGTCTGAATACTTAAGGATTCCGAATGAGTAGGTAAGTATTGGTATTGCCCAGGTGTTGATGACAGTAGTAAGGTTACCAGCATTCAGATGAGTATTAAAAAGCTTTGTTAGTCTGCTTTTGTATTTGTTTTTAAACTCCCTTTTTAGGCTTGTGTGGTTTATTTGTTGGTTTTGGGAGATGCCTAAGTATTTATATGTTTTGTCCTCATCTAATATATGTATGCCTTCAAGCAGTCCACGATTTTGTTCAGTCTTTCCGCGTACGACATTCAAGATTGCGCACTTGTCTAAGCCAAACGACATTTTGATGTCATCGCTAAATGTCTTGGTTATTTGAATTAGGGACTGTAGGTGGGTTTTGCTTTCAGCGTAGAGTTTGATATCGTCCATAAATAGAAGGTGGTTTATTCTAAAATTCTCAGTTAAGTTGGGACGATATCCGTAGGATGTTGATTTTAGTAGTGAGGACAGTGGGTTCATGGCCAAAATGAACCAGAGGGGGCTTAAATAGTCGCCTTGAAATATACCTTTTGATATATTTATATTGCCAAGCTTCTCTTGTCCAATATGGAGATTGGTATTCCATTGCTCCATTAGGGTGCCTAACATGTTGCGTATTAGGGGGTGTACTTTGTATATTTGCAATATCTTCTTTAGCCAGTCGTGAGGAACAGAATCGAATGCTTTACTATAATCTATGTAGCACATATTTAGATTTCGCCTTTTAACTTCTGCCTGTTTTATAATAACGGCATCGATTGTAAGCTGTTTCTTGCAACCCAAAGCTTTCCTAATACAGCCCTTTTGCTCATCAGCTACCATGTTGTTGTTTATGCAGTGTGTGTATATTTTTGAGTACATGACTGATGTTAAAAGTTTATACACCACTGACAGACAGGTGATCGGTCTGTAGTTTTTTGGATCGTTTACCTGCCCTTTTTTAAACAAAAGGAAGGTATTGCCACTGACAAGATGAGCTGGGAAGTGTTCGGGGTTCAGGAGAGTTTTGCTAAAGCAGTTTGCTATTATAGGGTGTAAGCTGGTGAAGTTTTAAGCCAAAAATTATGAATTTTTATTATTATTATTATTATTATTATTATTATTATTATTATTTTCATTTGTTAAGGTGCACCGTTTGCCGATCAATAATCGTGTTTTAGTGATCTTTGCTGTTTATTCTCTGTGGGATTAGGCTTTTATTAAATATGTTGGTAGCTTCAAAAAATTTTATTATGTTTTTAATTTTCTATTTGTTGTTAAGGATTTTGGCTACGTTATGTGCTAGGGTTGTATTGCCTAGTCTTGATTTGGTGGATTTTTATACGTTCGGCCCTTGTTAAATCTACGGGAAGTTTCCAACTTTGGACAGAGGTTTTGATTGTTCTTAAATTGTTGCGAACTTTTCTTTATTTTTCTTGCCATCTTCTTTTTATTTTGAGCTTTAAATGAGCTTTGACATCATCCCTTCTTAGCAGTTTCACGTCAAGTGATTCGTTCGGATTTGGTTGTGTTACTTGCTTCTGTGTCGGCCAGTTCGTTTCCCGTGATGCCTACGTGGGTTGGTGCCCATACGAACGTTACTGTTTTGCTGCTCTCGTTCAGGCGGTGCTTTACTAGAGGTAGAATTTTTTTAACAAGTGAGTCGTCTGAAAATGGGTTTGAGATGGATTAAAGAGCACTTAGTGAGTCGGATACAATGACAATATTACTTGCTTCAACAATCATATCACAGAATCTTAGGGCCTGCCAAATAGCATACAGATCTGCAGTATAAATCGATGCGCAGTGAGGGAGTTTAGTACTCAGTCCACTTCTCTTTCTCCTATATATCAACAACAACACTGTCCTTAAAATACAAGGTTTTTTTTACTATTTTTACAGATGATACAACTATTTTATGGTCTCATAGGATACCTGGTCTGTTAATGAAAATTGTCTCTGAAGATATTAATAAAATTAAATGATGGTGTGATGCTATATATAACTTGTTATGTCTGAATGTGAATAAAACGAATGTTCTTAGTTTTAAGTTTAAGGGTGACAGCATAAATTTGGATGGCTGTGATATCGAAAATAAACAATATAATTAGTTTCTTGGTCTGGTGGTTGACGTAAATCTAAAGTTTGAAAATAACATTATGATGTCCTAAATAAAAGGTCGCCATGCTGATCGAGAGCCACCGATCAGATATGGTATTGGATTTTGGGTATTTTGCAGCCAATTGAATTTTAACTTTTGTACTGCCGAAAAGGGCAATAAGATATATCTGTAGGGCGGATCCACGTGAACACTGGGAATAGTGACATTACCATGCCTATTTATTCTGGAAACGATCTGTTTGGTTGGCAGAAAATTAAAAAATCGTGATCACACTACCGCGAAAACTTGTAATACCAGACAACGAATAATATTCCAGTGCCTAAAAAGCACACTTAATAAGAACTCCCTAATATATGAAAGTATAAATTTTTTTTAACCATCTTCCAGAGGAAATTAAATATTCTGCAACACTAGTGAGATTGAAAAGGTGAGTGTCATCATTTTTCAAACAAAAGTCTACTATAGCTTGACAGATTATTATAATAATACTGATGATTAGGGTGTGTAATGTATGTTGTGTCATTTTTAATGAGTTTTTTTTTAAATCTATTTTAAGGTAATTTTATTGCCCTATAATTGTGATTGTTCATATTACTATTTATACATTTTTATGATGCTGTGTTGACTACTATACCTTGTTATTTGTTTTGTTTATGGGGTATTCTTACTCATTATTTATAACTTGCACATTTGTTTGCACTTTATTCTATAGCTTTGTCAACAAATACCTACTTTGTATTTTAAGACAATAGAGCACGTTTTGAATTTGAATAAATAGCAGGAGTATAGTGCTGCTTTTAGAAAAATTTGTCAGGTATTCTCGAATACTATTTTGAAGGAATATCCATGGTAGAATTTCTATTCTTTTAATCGGCAGGACTTCTAATTGATCCCATTCAAATTAAGGTTATGATTCGGACGCTTGTTCTCCGTCTGGTCTTGTGATAGTGGGCCTATTACTATACAGATATCGATGTCCTGAAATATGTCATTGTAGTTTTCTATGTTCTACTTGGGCCCGGATATTAGTGATATAGTTGGCTAGCAACTTCTAGCAGCGGAGTCTCAGAGGTGGTAGTCCTGATTCGACACACATGCTGGGAGTTGTACGGAAAGTGCCTATCGAATACCGGATTCCTGCATGGTGTATTGGATCGCCGGAGGGTGATCTCTAACAACTTACGACTATAACAGAAATTGCGAGTTCTATTGATTTTTTGACGCAAAAATGTCTGATGACATCCAAACTCTTAGCCTTATGTTGATTTATAATATGGTTGTCGGTAAGGGCTTGTCTAAGCATCTTGCCGTTAGTATTTGGATTTTTACCTCCCTCAGAATCCGTGATAGGCTGACTGCTTGCTTTTGTGGGATTGTGAACTTTCGTTTCCACCCACCTGGGGTACATCATCTTCTAAATTCGACATACCTATCATAGTTTTTTTTAAAGCACGTCTCCATTTCGTTAGAAATGGTTTGCATTTTATACCTCCTGCCAGGTTACTGATACTGGCTATTATTATTATAGAAAAATCCATTTTCCCATTTTTTTACTGTTATATGACTGTTTATAATATTAGATGAACTTGCGTCAAGTGATTAAAGCGTCGTCAAAGTGCATGCTTTCAGGCAATTTTTCGTGAAATTACACCTAATGTAAAAAGGCCTTAAATATGCTATAATGCTATATTTCGACTTGGGTAACAAGTTGTATCGTCCGGTAAAAATTACCCTTAACCGTAAACGCGGATAATTGTTACCCGACACAACCGTGAACTATATTTTCCATAGTCGGGTGCACTCAATGCGCGCCCGACAAACGTCTGACGTCGTTTGTAAACGCGCCCCAGAGTGCTCGATTTTCCTCGAGGTCATTGTTCTATTAAACGAACGCAATAATACACCAATTGGTTGACTGATATATGAGGCAGATTTTCATTAACCGATCGCAGTAAATATAGCCAAATCGCCTCGTAACAGGCACAAAATAAAGGTTGGTCATTGTCCGAAATCACTAAGTCCACCAGATGAACTTCTTGCAAGCAAGAAGTGTAGTTCTTTTACCATCCTAACTATATATGATCCACTTTTCCGAGGCACCATATCAATTATGCAATGCTTCCCCGTTGTTTGTGCTAGCTGTTAATACTAACCATACAACTACAAGAAAATATGATACCGCGCAGGTTTTCCTGACGTCACTTTTGTGCCTAAAAACCGCCATATTGCGATATTCTCCGTTGTTTAAGTTAGAGTTTAAATTATATGTAAAATTTTGGACGAAACGAATTCCTAAATACTTTAATTTTCCGTTCAACATAATCACATCTACAAGTTTGAGTTGAGAGGAGGTAAGTAAGTATATTCAGTTTTAAATCTTGACAATAATCAATCTATCTATATAAAATGTATTTTCAAGATTTAAGTCACAGTAGAAATTCTAAGGCTAATATGATTTGAAATAAATTTATTAAAAATTTCATATAAAATTGCCTTTTAATAACGTAAACTACGCTTTGCCGCATATCAATTCAAAAATTCTACACAATGTGACGTCACGATCCACTGCGCACCCTGTTAATATCACACCTTGTATAGTTGTATCATGATAATAACCTTCCTATTTACAGAAACCAATTATTAGAACAAGTGTACAACAGTACAACTAAGCAAAAATAATCACAAAATGGGTTATGGTTTATACCAGACGTCACCACGGTGACAATCCCAATAAGAAATACTCGAAGCTGGCTAAATACTTAACGGTAAAGGCCCGACCAAAAGAAAAACGAAGAAGTTAGAAATTTGCTTATGTCAAAAAGTAAAAGTGGTTGTTGAAACCCTATAAATTTTCTTTGGTTGTTGATAAGTTTTGATATTGGATTGGGACTAAATTCCTATTTCTATTTAAAAAAGTATTTTGTGTGCATTTTTGAATTTTAGTTGTATTGATTAATTAATTTATGTAGGAAATGAAGCCACAATTTAAAATTCTGGACACTGTTCTGAAGGTAACCATTAAAATAAAAAAATTTACAATTTTTTCTTTAACATATGGTTTTTAGAGGTTGGAAAGTCTAAACGAGCCAAGTTTTGGAAAAGTATACGGCATTTTTGTAAAAAATACTCTTTTGGTATTAGGACTGCAATTGGAGAATGATAATGGAATAAATTTAAATTATTCATTTCCTGCAGAAATAGATTTTTGTGGTAAGTAAAATATGAACAAACCATAGGTTTGGCTTCAGAATTCTAAGCTTCAATATAACTCAAAATGCATTAAACCAAATTTTAATGCACCCCCTTATATCCTCAGTAGTGAAATAACCCTTTATTTAAACAGATCAGTTGTTTGTTAATACAATTTTAACTTTTTATAGGAGTTTTTGAAGCTTACGCAGAAACGCCAGACACCCTAAAAGTGAATTCAAACTGTAGCAATGTAGATGTTACAGATAACTCAATTTTTTTGTCTGTAAAGCTGACAATTCAAAATGAAATACTCTGCAATGTGGTTGCTAATAATCAGATAAACAAAGTTAACTACACAACAGTAACAAAACAGGAAGTCTATTCTCAGTTTGTACATGTAAGATTACAAGGAGATTTTTTAATAAAATCGGAGAATAAGGAACAAAATATAACTGATAATTTTACCACATTAAGAAAGACTGTAGCATCAGGTATGTACATACATAAGTTGCACTCATGGCACATAAAAGCCAAATTCATCCAATAAAGTATAAGTCATATGTAAGCCTAATCTGGGAAATATGTTTATTTCAACATTTATATATATCTTCAAGTGAAAATTATTGCTTAGGTAAAATTAAAAGCAGTTTTTTTTTAATATATTTTTTTTATTCTGCTTTTTAAGCTATCCTATAGAGTACAAAATATATTACATAAGTAGTAGGTAACTCACACTCTGTTTCAACTTTTTATTTATTTATTTATTTATTTATTTATTTTGATATATTTAACAATAATACATAAACTAGATTGCACAATATCTCTATAACTATACAACGCAAAGTGTGCTCATGGACATATAGTCTGTGTGAGCAACACCTACCTTTATTAACAATAAAGCAATTAGGTATTCGTTTTTCACACTAAACAGTTAACCTGTATATAAAAATATTTGTATATAGGGATTATGGCTTTTACACTATCCAAATTAAATGTCATATTAGTCACAAGTGACAGTGAGAATGGGATAATCGGTCTGACCGGTGATCCCGTTTTTGGAGAAATATGTCAAGAAGCCAATGGAGCCAATGAGGGCACACAAAAAAGAAAAAGAACTGATCAAAGTTTGGACTTGGAAGTTGTGGATATGAACATTATTAAAAAAGTAACAAGAGATGTGTCCAGTGGCGAATTGAAGAGTCATTCGCCTGTTGTTGTATTAGATAAAAGTGAGTAATGAAATTATTCAGCTTGTTATTGGTATTTAAATATGTATTTTTAGTCATTAAATTCATTCCTTCATCCTTTGATCAATCACTAATTAATTATACAGATATGCTAAAGTATTTATAATTACTGGCAGAATGCACTTCACAACTCGCAAATACATAATTATAACAGAAACAAAAAATAATGTAGGTTTGTTATTAATAATTAAAGGGCCCTTTCAATTGACTTTGATACATTTTTGACAACCTTTGTCACTTTGTAGAACTTTAATTTTACATAATAAAAGTAAAGTAAACTAGCGTTTAATAAAGGCTAGTATACGGCAACACTGCATAACACGCATATAAATTGTTCGGCGATCGAACGCCGGTATCTCCCCGGTAAAAACTTCAATACAACTCTTACTGAACAATGACATATATTATAAACCGTGATAGCCAAGTCACTCTCTCCTCTTGTTCGTATGTTGTCAAAAAAAGATACAATTGACCGAAAGAGTTTGTGAGTTGTTTCTGACAAACAAGGCACAATTATAAATAAAGAGAGAAAGGACTGTGAGACTATTCAACTGTCTAAACCGACCCCGGCAAGAATTGCGACAGCCTATACTCAACATGGCTCTTATAGCTCTCTTTTGCGAAACGAATATTCTATAAGAATCCAGAACTGAGCGTCTAATCTAAACCAAAACATTACACTATAATTGACTGTATGTGCAAAGTAGAAAACCCTGAGAGGGCCGACATTCACCTGATCCCTATATTCATACTAGAGAACCTGATTTTTATTAAACGACATATTAATGAATATCCCAGACATAGTGAGGTTCACTCCTATAATACACGAGGTAACCATAATTTGATTCCAGCTTATAAACGTCTAGAAAGGTGTCGAGATGATCCTAGCTGTCTTGCAATTCAAATGTACAACAAACTTCCTAACTCTATTAAAAATTTGCCTCTGAACCTTTTCAGCACACGAATAAAGCAGCTCCTAATCAGTCAGGCTTTCTACTTACACTACACTCTTTCTTCTGAGTTTTTGGAATACATGTTTTGAATTTTGTCGACGAATTATGTATTTAATTGTAGTAGTGTGTGTATATCTTGTACAACTTAGTTTCGTTTCTTATCATGTCCATTTTTTATAAACACATTTTATATTTATGTTAAGTATTGACTGTATAATAATTGTAGTCTTTCTGTCTTTTATTTCTTAATATTATTTAATTGTAATCAATACTAAGTACCTGACATGTGCAAATACAATTGTATATTAGCATCAATTAACAATAAATAAATAAATACCTGATCGCAAAGGTGGCCGAACTAACTCTTGAAATAATGCAATCAATCTGCTCGTCCCACTGTAGATTCTCGTCAAGACCCAAAAGTAACAACTTCAAAATTGATTTCTGCAATATTAGAGGGCTTAACACTAACATCAATTCAGTCCACCAGCACTTACAATCTTCCAAGCCTCATGTGCTTGCACTGACCGAGACAAAAGTCAGAGCGTCAACGAACACCGTCAGCTATTTATATCCTGGATATGATTTTCACTTCCGTTTTAGACGCAACTTTGGGGTCTGTCTGTTCATTCGAGATGATCTTTGCTGCCAACGGGAGGAAATACTGGAACCGAAAGACTTTGATGTAATGTGGTTTAAAATATCTTCACAAAAAATCACTAAGTTTATAAGCTGC
The DNA here is from genome assembly GCA_935413205.1 of Polydrusus cervinus. Lineage (NCBI taxonomy): Eukaryota > Metazoa > Arthropoda > Insecta > Coleoptera > Curculionidae > Polydrusus > Polydrusus cervinus. Next base: position 56,687,669 of record OW284514.1, read on the forward strand.
CTTTACCGTCCTCCAAGCGACATGCATTATAGGGCCCTCTTCTCATCACTAGCCAACACAATCGACTTCTTGCAAACCAATCATCCGAATGCCGAAGTTGCTATCTTTGGCGACTTTAACGTCCACAATGTCAACTGGCTTAAATACTCAAACACCAACGATGAGCAAGGCCGCGAGGCCGAATCTTTTGCGATCAGTTCTGGTCTAACTCAACTCGTAGAAGAACCAACGCGGGTTCCAGACCGAGCTGGGGATTTTGCTAGTCTTTTAGATATCTTTTTAACTTCAAATCCAGACCTATATACGGTCACCGTACAACCACCATTGGGCTCTTCCGATCACAAACTTATTTCAACCCTAAGCGAGCTGCCAATTAGTTCTGAACAACCTCCTAAACCCCGTAAGATTTGGCACTACACATCAGCTAAGTGGGAAGACCTAAAGGACCATTTTCGCAACTTTCCCTGGCTAAGCGTATGCTTTTCTTTGGATGATCCATCTGTCTGTGCAAAGGAGGTCTCCGACGTCATTCTAACTAGCATGGAGGCCTTTATTCCTTTCTCCAAAAAGCGCCCTTCTAACGGCCAGCCCTGGTTTAGCAAGAATTGCGAGCGTGCTGTCAGATCTAAAAACCTGGCTTACCGACAGTGGCGTAAAAACCCTACTCCTGAAAATCGCGCCATCTTTGTTACCACCCGAAACCAATGTAAGCAAATGATAGACCAAAGCAAAGAAGCTCATAACGAGAGAATCAAAAACAAACTTCTTGCCAGTCCTAACGGATCAAGGTCCTTTTGGTCAGTCGCTAAGGCCGTCAGCCAAAACTTTACAAAGTCAACTATTCCACCTCTAACACGTTCCGACGGCACAATAGCAACCACAGCCGGGGATAAAGCAAACCTACTTGCTGAACTGTTTTCCTCGCATTCCACTGTAGACTTTCAGGGAAAACCACCACCCAACATTCCCTCAGTTCAATCGCAAATGTCTGAAATCGTGTTTCGTCAGCGTATTGTTAAACGGATTCTTAAAGGACTCGACGTCAATAAAGCTTCTGGTCCAGACGAAATTCCTATCATTGTTCTCAAGACATGCGCCGATGAACTTACACCAGTATTTTGTAGACTTTTCAACTTATCCTACAAAAAAGGAATATTTCCATCCTGCTGGAAGTCGGCGCGTGTCCATCCCATTCCAAAGAAAGGTAAAAAACCCTGCCAAGCAACTACCGACCCGTCGCATTGCTTTCAGTAATTTCAAAAGTAATGGAGAAAGCTATTAACCAACAACTCCTAAAGTATCTGGAAGGGCTTAACATTATCAGCGACCATCAATACGGTTTTCGTAAGTCCAGATCAACAGGTGACCTTCTGGCATATGTCACCCATCTTTGGAGCAACACCATCGAACATCATGGAGAATCCCGGGCTGTTGCACTGGACATCTCTAGGGCTTTTGATCGTGTTTGGCACGATGGGCTTCTAAGTAAATTGCGATCCTACGGTATGCCTAATGGATTCTGTTTATGGTTAACCAGCTTCCTTAAGAACCGTTCTCTGCAAGTGGCGATTGACGGGTTTCTCTCAGACACCTTCACCATCAATGCCGGTGTTCCTCAAGGGTCCATATTGTCGCCTACCCTCTTTTTACTCTATATTAACGACCTTCTAGTGAAAACCCAAAATCCAATTTATAGCTTTGCTGATGACAGCACACTTGTCTCATCTTTTACCTTGACTCCCCAAACATCCGCTGCCGACGCACATCTTCGCAGGCAGCATGAAGTATTGCGCCTCAACAAAGACCTGGAAGAAATTTTGGCTTGGGGTGACAGTAACCAAGTCGAATTTAATGCTAAGAAAACCCAGGCAGCAGTCTTCTCCAAAAAGGTTAACATTGCAGAACCGGATATAGTCATGGCAGGACACACAATTCCCCTGGCACCGTCTATTAATTTGCTGGGGGTCAATCTGGGAGGTAATATGTCTTGGCATGATCACGTTGCCGCAATTGCCAAGGCAGCTGCACAGAAACTTGGTGTACTTTTCCGCACCAAAAGGTTGTACACACCTCATCAACTTTTGACGCTCTACAAAGCCCAGATTCGACCATCATTAGAATATTGCTCTCATGTCTGGAGCTCTGCACCCAAGCACACCCTTCGGCTACTGGATTCCATTCAAAGGAGAGCCATTCGTCTGATCGGCGACCCCGAGCTGACCAAGACCCTCGATAGCCTGGAGCATCGAAGACAGGTTGGTGATTTGGCTCTCTTTTACAGATATTTCCATGGCAGGTGTTCGACTGACATTGCCCAATTGATTCCACCTAGAGCAATTCAAAACAGAAATACACGGCAAACCACTGCCGCTCATCCATATGTTGTTCAGCTTAGTACTCCTTGAACTTCATTGTTCAAGAATTCTTTCATCTGGAGAACGTCATCTTTGTGGAATGATCTTCCTGAGGTCGTGTTTCCCAATGAATACAATCTTCAACGTTTCAAGACCAACGTTAATCGCTTTTTTCGCACTCGCACCGCTCCCAGAGCGCCTTAAAGGATTTTTCCTACAGTGCAGGTGTTTTATCATAAAAAAAAAAAAAAAAAAAAAGTATTACTCCTAAGAACTTTGTAGAGCATACCTGGTGCCAGAGCATGCAACAATACAGGACGTGTCATCGGCAAACTGATACAAAGAGTGTAAGTTAATGTATTGACTTATGTCATTTGCAAAGATAAGAAACAATATTGGTCCCAGAATTGAGCCTTGAGGTACACCTCTTGAAATTCCAAAAATGCACGGGCGCCCGATCTCGAAGTTACCGTCACAGCAAATTTTCTATTTGACAAATAAGACCTGGACAAATTATACATTCTACAAAATTATAGTTGCTTGGAGCAATTTATTCCTTATAGACATACTTAAATGAGCAATTTCACAAAAAAAGGAATCACTTGATCCTGAATGTGATTCTTTCGTAAATTCTATTTCATTAAATTTTGATTAAAATACTCTAGTCTTCAGCTGTGAGTTTTTGTTAGTTTCCAATTTATTTAAAAAGGCATGTATTTTATATTTTGAAATTTAATATCTTTCTCTATCTTGTGCAAACAAATCTTTTCAAATGGTAAACTTTTAAACCATTTCAATGGTCCCTCGTTTTGGCAGCTTTAATAATTTTTTCATAAGCACCGACAAGAAAATTGACTATAGGCAGTATATTATGAAGTTTTTATACATTTTCATTGTAGGTAATATAGGTAAAGCTATCCGATCTCGTATTGATATTTTTTAAGTGTATTTTGTCCCAATAAGCAACTAAAAGCATAGAATGTAGATATTTACAAACCTAACACAAAAAAATTAATAAGAATAGTTAATAAATATTTTTGCAAATTAAAATAATCTAGAAAAACTAACTAAACATTTTTTCGAAAAAAAAAAACACCTGAATCTTATAATTCAAAAGTCATAATTCTATAAGTCCACAGCACTTTTTATGAATTACACCACTCTAAATTATAACGCGATGTAAACAGCTTAGGTGCCTTCTAAAAGTTCCTAGAATTTTTGTTTTCAAAATTGTGTAAACTTTAAATTGTTTGAGCGACAAGAAAAATATGTAACTTTTTTATTTCTAACGCGGAGATACCTATACTTTTATGCAAATCTTTAATTGAAATAAGAATTTTGGTTTATATGTTTATATTTTGGATGGCGAAGCAAAATAATAAAATAGGTGGTTGCGTTTGCTGCAATTTTTATAACATTTTACATTAATTCTTTCATATAAAATGTCAACTTTCATTGTCAAAATTGTCTGTTCAAAATCATATTTTCTTATTTCCTAAACCTTGTTTCCAACGCTTATGCACAATTACACTACATAATAAGCACTCTGTTTTATTGTTTAACTGATTTCTCTTAATCTTAATTATTTTTTAGCAATAAACAACGCACAAATTGCAATTAAGACCACTATTAAACATATGATTACGCTTCGATGTTATTACTGGCCGCTCCATATTATCCGACAAGTGACTGAATTTTTAAATTCCGCGGGCTTTAAATAATCATAGCGCGTAAGCTATAAGAGTCACAATAACGATCATGCTACCCAAAACTATCCGCCTAAATGTGTGTTTTAAAATTAAAAAAGGAATCGGGTGGATAGCACAATTACATAGCGGATATATCAAAACCAATATTTTAAAAGTGTAAATTTTCACACATGTTGGAAAATTTCTCTGACCACAAAAAAATGTATCTTATGATTTCTAATGAAGAATGACATAGCTAATAAAATGAGATATTACAGTTCTAACGCAAAAAATACAGGAGAAAGCCACTTTTGCCTTGTTTTTTACTCCTGTAATACTTGGCAAAACAACAGTTTGTTAATTTTCCGATCTTGTTAATTTTTTAGAACAAATGGAACTTCTAAATGTGCCAATAAAAGTAGACTTCTTGGCCATGATACACAAAGACACCAAACTGTCAAAAGTATATGACATTTTACTGGAAAGTGCTATTAAAAATTTTAGATTGTACGAAAATGCTCTACAGAAATATTTGAAAAAGAATGAGATTCAAGTAACCATTGATGTGCCGGACATATTGCATTTTTTCCCTCAAGAATGTGGACATTTTCTGACCACCATATCATTTAATGAATCAGAAGAGTATTTAAGTAAGCAATTATTGCGATATTTTGAGATATTTATTTTTTCTTGCTCTATGCAGTAGGGCCAAAATCAAAATTTAGTAAAAAAGCCCATTAAAGAAGCCTTCAAATAATTTAATATTAGAGTTCAATTTTATTTCAAAGTAAAAAAGGGATCTTCTAAATTATCCTTTTTTGAATAGGTTTTTTGCAATAAGTTTTTTTTTAAATGAGCCTGCTTTGTAGTTTAATGTAAAATTAAATTTAAAAAACTGTTTATTTAAGATTTTTTTCTAAAATACTAAACTTTTTAAACTTCATTGTCATTTTCGGACATTTTCATGAAATACTCCGAATTATCTATAATGTGATATTAAGCACATTTTATGCAGAATGAGCATTAATTACATATAAAAACACACTAATCTCGGTACTTAATATTATTTTTAGGAAAACAGAGAGAACTATTACATGAGGCATTATTATTGAGCAAAACCACACCAGTGTTTAGAAAATCAAACCAATTCCAATTTTCATATGGTAATAGGAATAATGGACCCTTATTGAATCCCCATGAAGGAGTGAAGCCAACAAATAATGGTAGGAGGTAAACCCCTTATTTTTAAAGACTAAAAGGGTTAAAAAAAGACTCGCTGGTTTGGATAATGATTTTTAACATTAATTAACTAACCAGCAGCTTTTACTGTGATATAAATGAAATTGGCAGATATTATTTACTGAGAACCAAAGCTGCCCGATTAGTAAATTAAAAATCAAGGTAACCGGGTCGTTTTGATTGTAATAAAATTATTTCTATCAAAGTTGCTGGTGAGTTAATTATGGTTAAAAAATCTTTATGCAATCCTGTATTTATTACCCATTAAAATTAAATCTTTTAGTTATCCAGTTGTTCAGTTGCATTAATCAATCAATGTTATCTGTCCATTGAGATACGTCATTGGGAAAATGATTTTAAATTCTTGTCATTGGTTTAAAAGACTACGTTATATACATATCATTTTGTCAGGTTGAAGTTAAAATGACATACTGTTTAAATTATGGAAAATTAATTTTTTTAAAATGACGCTGTAAAAAATAAGACCGAGTTCAAAAATCCCCCAAAAATTATAAAATAACATAATTTTAAGGATATAACAGAATTTAAATATTAATTCTTAACCACTTGTTTCTTATGCTGAGATTTTTGATGTCGCCCCAAAGCAATATTATCTTGAGCTCTTTCGCTATTATTAATTTTGATGGCTTTGTAACGCCCAATAGCCCACTCTGACCCCTTCTTAGTCTCCAGAAATCTAAGTTCTAAGTAGATCCTGATCTTTTACATACAAAACATTTTGCAATCTGTGAGTATACCAAAATCCGCAAAGGTTACAATCTCTCCTAACTTCCAAATTTGCTAAAATTCTGATTGCCTTTTTCTCAAGGCCAAATAAGTGTTAGTGCCAGAGGAGTGTTCTCAAATAAGTGTTCCATATAAAAGGTGTGACTGAAATATACCAAAGTACAGTGAAGTCCGAATATAGTGAACTCGAAAAGTGCATCAAACTGGGTTCACTACATCCGAGGTTTACTATAAAAGAAAAGTGGAAATTTGTACACACCTGATGTTTGCTTGCTAAATGGGGGTTATATGTTTGTTTAAAAGAAATGCCAAGATGCATACCTACCTACGTTGTTTAAAGTTAGTTTATTTATGTACTAAGTGTGGAAAATAAATGACATTCTGTATAACCTAACCTAAATAAACAGTAGTACTTAACAAAAAATATTTTTAAAAAACTACTCTTTGATAGTATTATACAACTCGGGTATTTTGGTTTGTACAAGTCTGTTAGACAAACTAATGTTACTTATATAGCCTTCAAGGTTACAAAAAGAATTCCAAACTTTTTCGGGAACATTGCGTGATTGCAAAAATGTGCGAATCTCTATCATTTTTTGTGCCACCTCTTTCACTGAAGGAACACTGACCATGACATCTTCCTCCTGTGCCTCCTCGTCCAGCTCATCATCACTCAACTCTGCATTTGTTTGATACCACTTTCTATTTTTTGTATGACATCGTATTTTTCTTCAAAGTTAACGCTTTACGTTTTTGTTTCTCCATTTAAAAGTCTATCACTATACAGTATAACCGCCAATCAATGTTCGCGACGAAGTCTAAAACACAACTACGATCAAAATAAAAACGAATGTGCTCAGCGCGTCTGTCACAAATTAAAAATCGGGAAATCCCCAGGGGATTCCCCGAAAAAAATCACTATAAACGAAAAATGTATCTTAACATTGATGGAAATTGGTTCACTTTGCCCGAAAGTTCATTATATCCGGGTTCACTATAAACGGTAAAAAATTACATTGCTCTTATGGGAAATTTTATGGGTATTTGAAAGAGCGTTCATTATAACCGAGTGTTCACTTTAAACGAGTTTGCTATATCCGGACTCCACTGTATACTGTTTTTAACATCTCCAGGGAATACGTAGACGGAATAGGCTTCTTACCAACCTAGAGCCTACGTGATTGTTCCATAAAAGGCGCTGGTCGACATATACTCCTAGAAATTTCGTTTCTCGAACGCCCTGATCCATCGCACCCAGATCCCTCATACAGAACACCATTTTAATAGTTTTTCTCTGGTAATTCATTGCTGCAAAACCAACACAAGGCCATCTCTTCGTCATCAAAACAGATTGTAAATTCAGACATTGGATCAGAAGATTGTGGATTAAGCATAGGATTGGGCCCTAGAACTTATGGTGCCCAAATAAGTCACCATGCCGATGTCACCCTGGTACAGCGTGTGATATCTGTCCTTACGTTCAAACGCATAGAATCAAGGTTATCTGGAGAAAATTATAGGCTTGTAGTTTTTCAAAAGAATCTCACGATTGACACAGTCGAAGGCATTTCTTAAATCACAGAATAACACTACTGGGGGGGGGGGGATATCACTTGGGAAATAATATGGTGATTTTTTTTATTTTTCTGACATAAGTTGGGTTTGAACAATTTCTATTGTATTTACTTTTGAGACTCGTGCATTGTCTTTTCATTACTTAGATTTGATAAAATCCTTGTTTTTGTTCCAATAGTTTTTTTTATTTATTCATATTCTCAGTGATGGCTCAAAAATATCAAACAGTAAAAACACAAAAAAACGTATTTTATTATATAGTGAAAAGACCCATTGTAACTGACAATGACTAAAGTTCATTTAAATATAAATGCATAGAGTGTCACGTTCCCCTCTTCTAATTTTTCCATGATTTAAACTAATATATTTTTGATATTAATCTGTCAGAACAATTTTTAGATGGGAAAATATGTTTAATTAAAGGCAATTATGAATATTACCATTATTGTCAAAATAAGATGGACGACAATGGTTGGGGATGTGCTTATAGATCACTTCAAACACTAGCGTCATGGTTCAAATTACAGGTAAGAGAATTTTTTTAAAGAAAATAATTAAATACAGTGTGTCCCATAACTTATGGGCCGTAGAGTAACTGAAGATACTAGACATCAAACTAAGCCGATTAAGTCATATAAGTTTTTTAGAATTGTTACTCGTTCTAGAGATACAGGGTGTTGAAAGTAAAAGTTTATTCTCGAAAATAAGCCATAATTTTAAAACGGTTTAATGAATCGAATTGAAAGTTGGCAATATTATGTTTTTATGAGCAAGAAATAAGATTTGTAGAAATTTTTAAGTTTCAAACTAGAGGGCGCTAGTTGCATACATTGGGCTTCATAAATCTATGATTGTTTTTCTTACCTGTGATATTAGGTGTCTTTCAATTCTCTCTCTCTCTCTCTCTTCGTCAGCCTTTTCCTGTCCACTCCTGGACATAGGCCTCTCCAAGTATCTTCCATTCCTGTCGATTCTGGGCTTGTTGTGCCCAGTTTCTACCAGCGACCCTTCTGATGTAATTCAGCCAATGCCTCTGCGGTCTTCCAACACTTTTTTTGTTTCTCTGGGGCGCCAGTGAATCACTTTGTTGGTCCATCTATTGTCGTCCTGTCTTGCAACATGTCCTGCCCACCGCCATTTCATCTCGGCCATGTAGTGCATTACGTCGATCACCTTTGTTCAATTATAGTTTCTTAAAGAAGGGCATTTTCTAAGTCAAAAAGGTGTACTTGATTGATCTTAATATCTTTAACGGTTTTCGAGATATTTCCCTTTAAACATCCCAAAGCATAAAAAACCATAGTACATAATTAAATTAATATTTTAATTATCAAAAAAAAAACTTATATGACATAATCGGCTTAGTTTGGTGTCTAGTATCTCCAGTTACTCTACGGCCCAAACCTTGTTTTTATGAGAGAGAGATGATGAGAGATTTTTCTGTCCTCTTGTATTATAAGAAAACTACTTTTTAGGGATATACAGACAGAGAAGTTCCAACATTTAAAGATATTCAGAAATGCTTAGTGGATATTGGCGATAAATCCAGTAGTTTTGTCGATTCTAGGCAGTGGATAGGCTCAACTGAAGTTAACTTTGTTTTGAATTCGTTATTAGGTAAGTGGGACATTTTTTTAAACAATAATAATTCCGGTGCGGTGTAGGTATTTTATTTTTTGCACACGATGTTCTGACGGCTAATCTTTGGTCATCATGACTGTTGTCGGTACAATAAGCAGCTTTTAATTTATTTTAAATTATAAATATATAAGAATATTAAAATATTTTTTTAAAAATATTTGTTAATAAATTGCAAACAAAAAAGTATATGTATACAAATATAAAGGCAGTTTTTTGAAGATATAGGTATAATAAAATTTTGAAGAATATATTTTTTTTTCAATATCCATGGTTTTATTTCGACTTTATATTTTTTTAATGAAATAGAGTTTTTAATTTTTGTTGGTAAATAATAGTTTAAATAAAAACATAAATATTCGAAATTTTTTTGTCCTATGGACTTATTTATTTTAGGTTTTATGGTTATTTCATTTTTATAACGTGTATTATGGTTTGTGAACTATATAAGATTAGTATTTATAAATTTAATATGTATGTTATAAATGTAAAGTTGTCTAATGTTAATTTTTTTTGTAATGTATCTGTATAAAAAATTGCAGTATCATCTGCGAAACTATATCACAATTTACATTAAATAAATCATTAATATAGATATTAAAAAATAATCTCCTAAAATTGTTCCTTGAGAAACACCAAATTTAATTATTTTAGGATAGCTTTTTTCTTTATCTATTTGAACATAAGTTGGTCTATCTTTTGGATCATTTTTAATTAATTCATGACACCCCTTCCTAGTAAATTCGCCCTTGGGACGTTTAAACAAAAGAATTAATAAAAACTTTATTTCCAGGTGTCACATCAAAAATTTTATACGTTAGTTCGGGAGAAGAAATGGCTTCCAAAGGACCAGAACTAGTAAACCATTTTGAAACTCAGGGATCGCCAGTTATGATTGGTAATTTTTTTTAGATTATTTTAACTCAATTATTGCTGCAATCCATTATTATAAACAGACCTTAACACGATCAATAATAACTTGACTTGTAGGTCTGCTAGAATGACAATCCACTAAAGACCAACATAACTCACTATTTATTATTCTATTGTATAACATGTCTGTGACCTAAGGTCGGGTACATCAATGTCAGCATCAAAAGTAATCAACGATGCTGAATAAAAATCAATGTTGTCTTTGAGATACGCGGTACACGAGAGTTCATTCAGTAAACTTTTTAAGTTCCATTAAGAAACCCGTTGCGGCGGGTCCTTGTTGGGCTCTGTGCGTCTGTGCAGCATGCCTGGGCCTTAATTATTGGTTCTGGGAGTAGACTTTCCCATGGGGATATGCCATTTTTCCCATAAAAATGGCGATCTCGTATTCTTGAACACAGGTGGTAGGGAAGTTTTCAAGAAGACCGTTGGAATTCCAATGTAATTCAAGTGTTTAAAAGAAGTGAGTCTGGGAGATTACCGTGAGGACATTGCGACCGTAATATTTCCAATAAATTCCACTGCTTGAAGAATTGAGGCCCTGGTGGGACTTGACCATTGGAGGGCGAAATAGACAATGATATCCAAGAAATCATTAACCGTCAAAACTCGCTGCTTTTTACTGTACGAACTCTAAACACTGTGTGGCTAATGTGAGTGGGAGTTTCCAGTATAACCCACATATATTTATAAGCAATATACAGGGTGGCGCATCGAAAACGAAATAGTGACATTTACTGGCAGCTCAATTCTTTTTTGGAAAAACGCTCAGACCCCTCGATTTTGTTTTCGAGGGGGGCACAAAATTGGCAAAAAATCACGTTAACACTTGCAGCCCCCTGGGCGGGGGTGGTACCACCCCTAAAATCTTAAATGGAAAGGGGGGACGAGTGATACCTTATTTTAAAGGTCTTTCAATTCCCTTTATAATGATGTAAAATTCATGTACTTTAATTCAGTAGTAAAGGGAATTGAAAGACCTTTAAAATAGGGTATCACTTGTCCCCCCTTTCCATTTCAGATTTTAGGTGTGGTGCCACCCCCGCCCAGGGGGCTGCACGTGTTAACGTGATTTTTTTGCTTTTTTTTCGGTTATATCATATATGGTATAACAACAAGCGATCACGTGTTTTTTTATAGCAGCAGCGTCGCTAGTTTATAAAAATCAATAGACGGGAAGAAATATTTAAATTGTTAAAGAAATGTCTATTAATTTTAAACATTTTTGTTCATTTTTGTTAATTATGAAATAAATGCACTTTTTTGCCATTGTTTCTTCTCTATAAAATGGTATTATTAGTTTTTGAGTACGACGTTTCGATGTTTTGAAGCCATTATCAACTTAATTTTTTGTTAAATACAGTCTTGAATGTTTTTGCAAATATGCGTGATATAAACTCTAGAATTTTGTATGAGCAGTTTACTATATTCCAATATCCCGAACGAGTTCAATCTCATAAAAATACGTTTGCTCTTGCGTCGTGACAACGGTCGCCTAATTTTACCGGGTGATTCACGACGAGCTTGCATTAGAATTGATGAAACTACTGAAAATATTTTTTTGAAAATCTGTAGGTTTAAGTTTATCGATATTCTCTCTTAAACTAAAATATCATGTTTCTGTCACTTCCGGTTATACCGGAAGTAGCTTCAACTTTCATTTTTAAAATACAACATAGCATTTTTTTATTATATTTTTCGTTCTTGCATTAAATTTTAATAACATTTTATGGAACACGTTTTTTACCTAAGTCTACTCATTTCTGAGATATCTGCATAGCGATGAAATTATCCTTATTATATTTTTTACCTTAGCTCCTGGACTAAACATTTTTTGTTTGTGTATAGTTAAAGAATCAACAAATCTCAAGAAAGAATTAAACTTGGCATAAAATATACAGGGAGGTCACAATTAAGGGCTCATTGTAAAAAACTTTAAACATTAAAAACTTTCTTATTTTAAATGGAACACACACATGTATATTTTTATTTTATATGATGGTAAATTAACTGCTTCTTAAAATTGCTCTAACCTTTTTTATACTTATATCAACACGTTTTCTTAGAATTTCAAGTTTTATTTTTAAATACGATTTTTCCAAGCGTGCCATGAAAACAAATGTACATGAATACTCCATAGAGATATTTATTAGGGAAATATTTTAAGCAATTATTATTTAGTCTTCTAATAATATCAGGTGAAGGAGTTGGTCGATTCGGATATTTATCGTGATATATCCGACATGCTCTTAACTTTATTTTGCCACATTTAATATAAACACTTAATAAATTTAAAAAAATATTCGTTTGAAAATCCCAAGCGTGACATTTTCCAGAAACAGAATTGACATTCTTAAAATACGCAACAAATAATTTAATGCAACTGTTTTTCTTGTCAAAGCCTTCTAGGAAACATTGTCGCTAACAATATTTCCCTTATAAATATCACTATGGAGTATCCATGTACATTTGTTTTCATGGCACGCATAAAAATGTTGTGTAAGACTTATAGGTGGCATTCGAAAATATGATCGTGGTGTTTCTGCCAAAATACGGGAACTTAAATGGTTAAAAATAGACGAAAGACGGGTGCTGCATGCTCTTACTTTATATAATAAAATTATATGTAAAAAGTGTCCAGATTATCTTTATCAGAAAATTAAGTTTCGAAGTGATTCACATAATCTTGATTTACGTCATAAGCTCATTATTACCCCCCCCCCCCCCCCAATTTATCGAACAAATTATTTTCAAAGATCTTTTTCGTTTAATATAGCAAAATTGTATAATAAGGTTAAACCAGAATTAAAACTGTTTACAGGTTATAAGTTTAAGCGATTAATAAAAGCTTCAATAGATAGCTATATGTAAAAGCTGCATATCGCCTGATCGTCACTGTCGTGACTCTAAAGGTAAAAGTCATTACATAAAAGAATTTAAAAAAATTTGAATTTTTAATTTTTTTAATTTTTTTTTCATTTTTTATAATTTTTTTTTTTAAATATTCTGTTTTACTATATTATTTACTTTTGTATCACACTCCTTCGGACTGTGATGTGAAAACATATCGCCTAATTTGTCGATATAACACCTGTCAAGAAATATTTACAAATATTTCATTTGATATTTAAGTATTGCAATCTTAATATGAGAACTACACTAAAACAACAAAATATTTTTTTATAAACGCGATTATTACACATAAAAATGTCGAAATGACAGCTGTCAATATATAACTCATAATACTGTAACTCGTGTATTTCATTTTTATCCATTTTATTTATGTTTCACAAAATTAACACTTAATAATAAATGGTTTAATTGAAATAGTTGAACTTTGAAATTGTCAAAATGACAGCTAGCAAAAAACAACCTTTTTTTCAACACAAAAAATCTTTTTTCCACACAATAACTCATTTTTTATTCGTACGCCAAATTTTGTTCAGACCAGATAAGTAGTTTTTAATTCATGCTTTAATTTCTTCGGATATATTCGTTTTTCTAAACCCATAATAGCAGTCCATTTCAAATTTCACAACCATCATACTTTTCCGAATATAAAGATTGAAGATGTTTTATAGGATCGAAACGTTGATATTTGGTTAAAGCAATATTGCACAAAAACTTTAGAAGAAGCAAGATTTACGAACTTGCAATAAAAATTGCAAGTTTATATTTAAAAATAAAAACCTGATGATGGTATCTAGATGACGAAACGTTTTACTCGAAATCTGATGACATTATATGATAGGAAACAAAATACGGCTATGCAAAAGTTTAATTAGTTTTTCTTTATCTTTACAAATAAAGTCACAAATCCGAATGTAAGAATATAAAGATTGAAGATGTTTTTTTATAGGGTCGAAACGTTGATATTTGGTTAAAGTAATATTGCACAAAGACGTTAGAAGAAGCAAGATTTACGACACTGCAATAAAAATGACAGGTTTATATTTAAAAATGAAAACCTGATGATGGTATCTCGATGACGAAACGTTGTACTTGAAATCTGACGACACCATATGATAAGAAACGAAATACTACAATGAAAATGTTAAATTATTTTTTCTTTATCTTTTCAAATAAAGTCACAAATCCAAATATAAGAATATAAAGATTGAAGATGTTTTATAGGGTCGAAACTTTAATATTTGGTTAAAGCAATATTGCACAAATACGTTAGAAGAAGCCAGATTTACGAAACTGCAATAAAAATTACAAGTTTATATTTCAAAATAAAAACCTGATGATGGTATCTAGATGACGAAACGTTGTACTTGAAATCTGACGACACCATATGATAAGAAACAATATACTACAATGCAAAAGTTAAATTATTTTTTCTTTATCTTGTCAAATAAAGTCACAAATCCAAATATAAGAATATAAAGATAGAAGATGTTTATAGGGTCGAAACTTTAATATTTTTTTAAAACAATACTGCACAAATACGTTAGAAGACGCAAGATATACGAAACTGCAATAAAAATTACAAGTTTATATTTAAAAATAAAAAGCTGATGATGGTATCTAGATGACGAAACGTTTTACTCGAAATCTGATGACATCGTATGATAGGAAAGAAAGTACGGCAATGCAAAAGTTAAATTATTTTTTCTTTATCTTTTCAAATAAAGTCACAAATCCAAATATAAGAATATAACGATTGAAGATGTTTTATAGGGTCGAAACTTCAATATTTGGTTAAAGCAATATTGCACAAATACGTTAGAAGAAGCAAGATTTACGAAACTTCAATAAAAATTACAAGTTTATATTTAAAAATAAAAACCTGATGTTGGTATCTAGATGACGAAACGTTTTACCCGAAATCTGATGACATCGTACGATAGGAAACAAAATACGACAATGCAAAAGTTAAATTATTTTTTCTTTATCTTTTCAAATAAAGTCACAAATCAAAATATAAGAATATAACGATTGAAGATGTTTTATAGGGTCGAAACTTCAATATTTGGTTAAAGCAATATTGCACAAATACGTTAGAAGAAGCAAGATTTACGAAACTTCAATAAAAATTACAAGTTTATATTTAAAAATAAAAACCTGATGTTGGTATCTAGATGACGAAACGTTTTACCCGAAATCTGATGACATCGTACGATAGGAAACAAAATACGACAATGCAAAAGTTAAATTATCTTTTCTTTATCTTTTCAAATAAAGTCACAATGAAAAGAAATCTTGACGGCAATTTTCAGCTGTTCCAAATATACCCGATATTGAAAATATAGGGCTTGCAGACCGACATTAAAATGAAAAATGCATCTATAAATACTATATTTGGAGCTATCTGTTTTATAGCGCTGTAATGTAGAAGTTTCGAGCTATCTCTTATCCCAAATTTTAAAGCGCGACCTGCTAGAATAACTTTAAAAACTTGCGATGAAATATGCCATTTTCGGCTATTTTTGGCCTTTTTTGACACTTCATATTTTAAATATCCACGATGACGTTTTATGCATCCAAAGCAATCTCTTCGAAAAGTCATAATTCTGTTAAAATGAAACTTTTACGGAAATTGCAGAGTCTTTTTAAAATTAAAAATTCGATAACTAATCTGACATATGAAGCTTTAATTTTGGTCTCATTAAATTGTAAAAGTCCCAAATAATCTATAACATTCAATTTTTAACGTCAATACGTTGAAACAAGGTCACATTCTGAAGTCAAAAACACCCATTTTAGGCCAATTTTGACAGCTGTAATTATTTCAATATGGAAGCCTGTTTGAGATTTCATGGCAAGCTATTTAAAAAACGTTGAATTTTGATATTTGACAAATTTTTCTGTTCTCGCTCTAAATATATCAATTTTACTCTAATTTAAAAAAATAAATTGGTATATTCAAGTATACGTGCGTGTTTAGAAAAGATTGAGGAATAAAATAAGCCTAAAATGAACTCTCTAAGGATATTATAGTAGAAGCTATAATCGAACAAAAAAATTTTTTGGTAAAAAAAACGTCAAAAAATTAAATAATATTTTTTTTGAACCACTAAATGTCATAACGAGGAGCGCAAACGGCATGAATTTTAAAGTCTATTTATTCCTCTAAACAACGGTCGAAAAAAAAGTTGAAAAAGTTAATTACAGTAGCTTACAGACGGGTTTAAGCGGACCAGTACCTAAAAAAAAAATTGTAAAAAATCCAAAAAAAATCAAAATTCATTCGGTTCGTCCTCTGTAAATTAAAATGATTAAAAATCGAAAAAATATATTTTAAACGTACTTCGACGAGCTCTTTCCGATAGGATGTACGACATTTTAATAAAAAAATTATTTTTCGAGAAAAAAATTAAAAACCGTGAAAATTTTAGGTCTAAAATCGTAATTTTTAAATTTTCACAATTTTTCACAATTTCTAATCATTTTAGGTATAGAAAGATGTATTGTGAAAAGATAGTATTTGAGACGGCCCATCTGATCGTTTAAACCGGAAATATGTCCGACTTACCCAATTCGAGTTATTCGGTACCCAAGACGACCCTGCGATGGCCATTTTTTGACTTTTAAAAAATAAAAAAAATTACTTTCTATTTTCTAATCTTTCTCAAAAACAATAGGGTTGGGCGGCTGCCGGTCCTCTCCAACCTCCAAAAGTAAAAATCGAAAAAAATAATTTTTGCGACCTGAAATGCGTTACAGCGGATTTCGCATATTTCCCGACTTTGACGTTTAATAACTTTTTTCCGGTACACCCTGTATATTTAAAATTTTTCACAAAATGTGCCCCCGTTATTCCTCTATAAAACCAAATAATCAAAATCGGTGTGAAATGTACCACTTTAGAAAAAAAAAATCGAAAATGTCAAAAATCGTGATTTCCAAAATCGGGTACGACGACGACGACGACGACGACGACAGGGTCACACTTTTTTAAAATAAAGGGGAGATATACATATCGCTCGAAAGGGGCGATATGTAAAAGCTGCATATCGCCTGATCGTCACTGTCGTGACTCTAAAGGTAAAAGTCATTACATAAAAGAATTTAAAAAAATTTGAATTTTTAATTTTTTTAATTTTTTTTTTCATTTAGGTATTATAATTTTTTTTCTAAATATTCTGTTTTACTATATTATTTAATTTTGTATCACACTCCTTCGGACTGTGATGTGAAAACATATCGCCTAATTTGTCGATATAACACCTGTCAAGAAATATTTACAAATATTTAATTTGATATTTAAGTATTTCAATCTTAATATGAGAACTACACTAAAACAACAAAATATTTTTTTATAAACGCGATTATTACACATAAAAAAAATGTCAAAATGACAGCTGACAGTATATAACTCATAATACTGTAACTCGTGTATTTCATTTTTATCCCTTTTATTTATGTTTCACAAAATTAACACTTAATAATAAATGGTTTAATTGAAATAGTTGAACTTTGAAATTGTCAAAATGACAGCTAGCAAAAAACAACCTCTTTTTCAACACAAAAAATCTTTGTTCCACACAATAACTCATTTTTTATTCGTACGCCAAATTTTGTTCAGACCAAATAAGTAGTTTTTAATTCATGCTTTAATTTCTTCGGATATATTCGTTTTACTAAACCCATAATAGCAGTCCATTTCAAATTTCACAACCATCATACTTTTCCGAATATAAGGATTGAAGATGTTTTATAGGATCGAAACGTTGATATTTGGTTAAAGCAATATTGCACAAAAACTTTAGAAGAAGCAAGATTTACGAAACTGCAATAAAAATTGCAAGTTTATATTTAAAAATAAAAACCTGATGATGGTATCTAGATGACGAAACGTTTTACTCGAAATCTGATGACATTATATGATAGGAAACAAAATACGGCTATGCAAAAGTTTAATTAGTTTTTCTTTATCTTTACAAATAAAGTCACAAATCCGAATGTAAGAATATAAAGATTGAAGATGTTTTTTTATAGGGTCGAAACGTTGATATTTGGTTAAAGTAATATTGCACAAAGACGTTAGAAGAAGCAAGATTTACGACACTGCAATAAAAATGACAGGTTTATATTTAAAAATGAAAACCTGATGATGATATCTCGATGACGAAACGTTGTACTTGAAATCTGACGACACCATATGATAAGAAAGAAAATACTACAATGAAAATGTTAAATTATTTTTTCTTTATCTTTTCAAATAAAGTCACAAATCCAAATATAAGAATATAAAGATTGAAGATGTTTTATAGGGTCGAAACTTTAATATTTGGTTAAAGCAATATTGCACAAATACGTTAGAAGAAGCCAGATTTACGAAACTGCAATAAAAATTACAAGTTTATATTTAAAAATAAAAACCTGATGATGGTATCTAGATGACGAAACGTTTTACTCGAAATCTGATGACATTATATGATAGGAAACAAAATACGGCAATGCAAAAGTTTAATTAGTTTTTCTTTATCTTTACAAATAAAGTCACAAAACCGAATGTAAGAATATAAAGATTGAAGATGTTTTTTTATAGGGTTGAAACGTTGATATTTGGTTAAAGTAATATTGCACAAAGACGTTAGAAGAAGCAAGATTTACGACACTGCAATAAAAATGACAGGTTTATATTTAAAAATGAAAACCTGATGATGGTATCTCGATGACGAAACGTTGTATTTGAAATCTGACGACACCATATGATAAGAAACAAAATACTACAATGAAAATGTTAAATTATTTTTTCTTTATCTTTTCAAATAAAGTCACAAATCCAAATATAAGAATATAAAGATTGAAGATGTTTTATAGGGTCGAAACTTTAATATTTGGTTAAAGCAATATTGCACAAATACGTTAGAAGAAGCCAGATTTACGAAACTGCAATAAAAATTACAAGTTTATATTTAAAAATAAAAACCTGATGATGGTATCTAGATGACGAAACGTTTTACTCGAAATCTGATGACATTATATGATAGGAAACAAAATACGGCAATGCAAAAGTTTAATTAGTTTTTCTTTATCTTTACAAATAAAGTCACAAAACCGAATGTAAGAATATAAAGATTGAAGATGTTTTTTTATAGGGTTGAAACGTTGATATTTGGTTAAAGTAATATTGCACAAAGACGTTAGAAGAAGCAAGATTTACGACACTGCAATAAAAATGACAGGTTTATATTTAAAAATGAAAACCTGATGATGGTATCTCGATGACGAAACGTTGTATTTGAAATCTGACGACACCATATGATAAGAAACAAAATACTACAATGAAAATGTTAAATTATTTTTTCTTTACCTTTTCAAATAAAGTCACAAATCCAAATATAAGAATATAAAGATAGAAGATGTTTATTGGGTCGAAACTTTAATATTTTTTTAAAATAATATTGCACAAATACGTTAGAGGAAGCAAGATTTACGAAACTGCAATAAAAATTACAAGTTTATATTTAAAAATAAAAACCTGATGTTGGTATCTAGATGACGAAACGTTTTACTTGAAATCTGATGACATCATATGATAGGAAACAAAATACGGCAATGCAAAAGTTTAATTAGTTTTTCTTTATCTTTACAAATAAAGTCACAAATCCGAATGTAAGAATATAAAGATTGAAGATGTTTTTTTATAGGGTCGAAACGTTGATATTTGGTTAAAGTAATATTGCACAAAGACGTTAGAAGAAGCAAGATTTACGACACTGCAATAAAAATGACAGGTTTATATTTAAAAATGAAAACCTGATGATGATATCTCGATGACGAAACGTTGTACTTGAAATCTGACGACACCATATGATAAGAAACAAAATACTACAATGAAAATGTTAAATTATTTTTTCTTTATCTTTTCAAATAAAGTCACACATATAAATATAAGAATATAAAGATTGAAGATGTTTTATAGGGTCGAAACTTTAATATTTGGTTAAAGCAATATTGCACAAATACGTTAGAAGAAGCAAGATTTACGAAACTGCAATAAAAATTACAAGTTTATATTTAAAAATAAAAACCTGATGTTGGTATCTAGATGACGAAACGTTTTACTCGAAATCTGATGACATCATATGATAGGAAACAAAATACGGCAATGTAAAAGTTAAATTATTTTTTCTTTATCTTTTCAAATAAAGTCACAAATCCAAATATAAGAATATAAAGATTGAAGATGTTTTATAGGGTCGAAACTTCAATATTTGGTTAAAGCAATATTGCACAAATACGTTAGAAGAAGCAAGATTTACAAAACTGCAATAAAAATTACAAGTTTATATTTAAAAATAAAAACCTGATGATGGTATCTAGATGCCGAAACGTTTTACCCGAAATCTGATGACATCGTATGATAGAAAACAAAATATGGCAATGTAAAAATTAAATTATTTTTTCTTTATCTCTACAAATAAATTCACAAATTCAATTATAAAAATATAAAGATTGAAGATGTTTTATAGTGTCGAAACGTTGATATTTGGTTAAAGCAATATTGCACGAAGACGCTAAAAGAAGCAAGATATACGAAACTGCAATAAAAATTACAAGTTTATATTTAAAAATAAAAACCTGATGATGGTATCTAGATGACGAAACGTTTTACTCGAAATCTAATGACATCGTATGATAGGAAACAAAATATGGCAATGTAAAAGTTAAATTATTTTTTCTTTATCTCTACAAATAAATTCACAAATTCAATTATAAAAATATAAAGATTGAAGATGTTTTATAGTGTCGAAAAGTTGATATTTGGTTAAAGCAATATTGCACGAAGACGCTAAAAGAAGCAAGATATACGGAACTGCAATAAAAATTACAAGTTTATATTTAAAAATAAAAACCTGATGATGGTATCTAGATGACGAAACGTTTTACTCGAACTCTAATGACATAATATGGTAAGAAACAAAATACGGCAATGCCAAAGTTAAATAATTTTTTCTTTATCTTTTCAAATAAAGTCACAAATCCAAATATAAGAATATAAAGATAGAAGATGTTTATAGGGTCGAAACTTCAGTATTTTTTTAAAGCAATATTGCACAAATACGTTAGAAGAAGCAAGATTTACGAAACTGCAATAAAAATTACAAGTTTATATTTAAAAATAAAAACCTGATGTTGGTATCTAGATGACGAAACGTTTTACTCGAAATCTGATGACATCATATGATAGGAAACAAAATACGGCAATGTAAAAGTTAAATTATTTTTTCTTTATCTTTTCAAATAAAGTCACAAATCCAAATATAAGAATATAAAGATTGAAGATGGTTTATAGGGTCGAAACTTCAATATTTGGTTAAAGCAATATTGCACAAATACGTTAGAAGAAGCAAGATTTACGAAACTGCAATAAAAATTACAAGTTTATATTTAAAAATAAAAACCTGATGATGGTATCTCGATGACGAAACGTTTTACCCGAAATCTGATGACATCGTATGATAGGAAACAAAATACGACAATGCAAAAGTTAAATTATTTTTTCTTTATCTTGTCAAATAAAGTCACAAATCCAAATATAAGAATATAAAGATTGAAGATGTTTATAGGGTCGAAACTTTAATATTTTTTTAAAGCAATATTGCACAAATACGTTAGAAGAAGCAAGATTTACGAAACTGCAATAAAAATTACAAGTTTATATTTAAAAATAAAAACCTGATGTTGGTATCTAGATGACGAAACGTTTTACTCGAAATCTGATGACATCATATGATAGGAAACAAAATACGGCAATGCAAAAGTTAAATTATTTTTTCTTTATCTTTTCAAATAAAGTCACAAATCCAAATATAAGAATATAAAGATTGAAGATGTTTTATAGTGTCGAAAAGTTGATATTTGGTTAAAGCAATATTGCACGAAGACGCTAAAAGAAGCAAGATATACGGAACTGCAATAAAAATTACAAGTTTATATTTAAAAATAAAAACCTGATGATGGTATCTAGATGACGAAACGTTTTACTCGAACTCTAATGACATAATATGGTAAGAAACAAAATACGGCAATGCCAAAGTTAAATAATTTTTTCTTTATCTTTTCAAATAAAGTCACAAATCCAAATATAAGAATATAAAGATAGAAGATGTTTATAGGGTCGAAACTTCAGTATTTTTTTAAAGCAATATTGCACAAATACGTTAGAAGAAGCAAGATTTACGAAACTGCAATAAAAATTACAAGTTTATATTTAAAAATAAAAACCTGATGTTGGTATCTAGATGACGAAACGTTTTACTCGAAATCTGATGACATCATATGATAGGAAACAAAATACGGCAATGTAAAAGTTAAATTATTTTTTCTTTATCTTTTCAAATAAAGTCACAAATCCAAATATAAGAATATAAAGATTGAAGATGGTTTATAGGGTCGAAACTTCAATATTTGGTTAAAGCAATATTGCACAAATACGTTAGAAGAAGCAAGATTTACGAAACTGCAATAAAAATTACAAGTTTATATTTAAAAATAAAAACCTGATGATGGTATCTCGATGACGAAACGTTTTACCCGAAATCTGATGACATCGTATGATAGGAAACAAAATACGACAATGCAAAAGTTAAATTATTTTTTCTTTATCTTGTCAAATAAAGTCACAAATCCAAATATAAGAATATAAAGATTGAAGATGTTTATAGGGTCGAAACTTTAATATTTTTTTAAAGCAATATTGCACAAATACGTTAGAAGAAGCAAGATTTACGAAACTGCAATAAAAATTACAAGTTTATATTTAAAAATAAAAACCTGATGTTGGTATCTAGATGACGAAACGTTTTACTCGAAATCTGATGACATCATATGATAGGAAACAAAATACGGCAATGCAAAAGTTAAATTATTTTTTCTTTATCTTTTCAAATAAAGTCACAAATCCAAATATAAGAATATAAAGATTGAAGATGTTTTATAGGGTCGAAACTTCAATATTTGGTTAAAGCAATATTGCACAAATACGTTAGAAGAAGCAAGATTAACGAAACTGCAATAAAAATTACAAGTTTATATTTAAAAATAAAAATCTGATGATGGTATCTGGATGACGAAACGTTTTTCTCGAAATCTGATGACATCGTATGATAGGAAACAAAATACGGCAATGCAAAAGTTAAGTTATTTTTTCTTTATCTTTTCAAATAAAGTCACAATGATAAGAAATCTTAACGGCAATTTTCAACTGTTCCAAATATACCCGATATTGAAAATATAGGGCTTGCAGACCGACATTAAAATGAAAAATACATCTATAAATACTATATTTGGAGCTATCTGTTTTATAGCACTGTAATGTAGAAGTTTCGAGTTATCTCTTATCCCACATTTTAAAGCGCGACATGCTAGAATAACTTTAAACACTTGCGATGAAATATGCCATTTTCGGCTATTTTTGGCCTTTTTTGACACTTCATATTTTTAATATCCACCATGACGCGTTATCCATCCAAAGCAATCTCTTCGAAAAGTCATAATTCTGTTAAAATGAAACTTTTACGGAAATTGCAGGGTATTTTTAAAATTGAATATTCGATAACTAATCGGACATATGAAGCTTTAATTTTGGTCTCATTAAATTGTAAAAGTCCCAAATAATCTATAACATTCAATTTTTGACGTCAAAACGTTAAAACAAGGTCACATTCTGAAGTTAAAAACACCCATTTTAGGCCAATTTTGACAGCTGTAATTATTTCAATATGGAAGCCTGTTTGAGATTTCATGGCAAGCTATTTAAAAAACGTTGCATTTCGATATTTGACGAATTTTTCTGTCCTCGCTCTAAATATATCAATTTTACTCAAATTAAAAAAAATAAATTAATATATTCAAGTATACGTGCGTGTTTAGAAAAGATTGAGGAATAAAATAAGCCTAAAAGGAACTCTCTAAGGATGTTACAGTAGAAGCTATAATCGATCATAAAAAAATGTTGGTAAAAAAAACATAAAAAAATTAAATAATATTTTTTTTTGAACCACTAAATGTCATAACGAAAAGCGCGCACGGCATGAATTTTAAAGTCTATTTATCCCTCTTAACAACAGTCCAAGAAAAAGTTGAAAAAGTTAATTACAGTAGCTCACAGGCGGGTTTAAGCGGACCAGTACCTAAAAAAAAAATTGTAAAAAATCAAAAAAAAATCAAAATTCATTCGTTTCGTCCTCTGTAAATTAAAATGATTAAAAATCGAAAAAATATATTTTAAATGTATGTCGACGAGCTCTTTCCGATAGGATATACGACATTTTGATAAAAAAATTATTTTTCGAGAAAAAAATTAAAAACCGTGAAAATTTTGGGTCTAAAATCGTAAATTTTAAATTTTCACAATTTTTCACAATTTCTAATGTTTTTAGGTATAGAAAGATGTATTGTGAAAAGATAGTATTTGAGACGGCCCATCTGATCGTTTAAACCGGAAATATGTCCGACGTACCCAATTCGAGTTATTCGGTACCCAAGACGACCCTGCGATGACCATTTTTCGACTTAAAAAAAATCAAAAAAATTACTTCTCAATTTCCGATATCCTCCATCTACGAACTTGCTCTTTATTTGACGGATCTCTTCAACCTTCAGAAATGAAAATCGAAAAAAATAATTTTTGCGACCTGAAATGCGTTACAGCGGATTTCGCATATTTCCTGACTTTGACGTTTAATAACTTTTTTTCGTTACACCGTGTATATTTAAAATTTTTCACAAAATGTGCCCCCGTTATTCCTCTATAAAACCAAATAATCAAAATCAGTGCGAAATGTACCACTTTAGAGAAAAAAAATCGAAAATGTCAAAAATCGTGATTTCAAAAATCGGGTACGACGACGACGACGACGACAACCCTCGAACATTTTCAAATGTAGGAGGAGATATACATATCGCTCGAAAGGGGCGATATGTAAAAACCCATATCGCAAAATCGTCACTTACAGTGACTCTAAAGGTAAAAGTTATTACATAAAAGAATTTTAAAAAATTTGAATTTTTAATTTTTTTAATTTTTTTTTCATTTTTTATAATTTTTTTTTTAATATTCCGTTTTACTATATTATTTACTTTTGTATCACACTCCTTCGGACTGTGATGTGAAAACATATCGCCTAATTTGTCGATATAACACCTGTCAAGAAATATTTACAAATATTTCATTTGATATTTAAGTATTTCAATCTTAATATGAGAACTACACTAAAACAACAAAATATTTTTTTATAAACGCGATTATTACACATAAAAAATGTCAAAATGACAGCTGTCAATATATAACTAATAATACTGTAACGCGTGTATTTTATTTTTATTCCTTTTATTTATGTTTCACAAAATTAACACTTAATATTAAATAGTTTAATTGAAATAGTTGAACTTTAAAATTGTCAAAATGACAGCTAGCAAGAAACAACCTTTTTTTAACACACAAAATTTTTGTTCCACACAATAACTCATTTTTCATTCGTATGCCAAATTTTGTTTAGACCAGATAAGTATTTTTCAATTTATGCTTTTACTTTTTCGGATATATTCGTTTTTCTAAGACAATAATAGCAGTGCATTTTAAATTTCACAACTATCATACTTTTCCGAATATAAAAATTGAAGATGTTTTATAGGGTCGAAACGTTGATATTTGGTTAAAGCAATATTGCACAAATACTTTAGAAGAAGCAAGATTTACGAACCTGCAATAAAAATTACAAGTTTATATTAAAAAATAAAAACCTGATGTTGGTATCTAGATGCCGAAACGTTTTACCCGAAATCTGATGACATCGTATGATAGAAAACAAAATACGACAATGCAAAAGTTAAATTATTTTTTCTTTATCTTTTCAAATAAAGTCACAAATCCAAATATAAGAATATAAAGATTGAAGATGTTTTATAGGGTCGAAACGTTAATATTTGGTTAAAGTAATATTGCACAAAGACGTTAGAAGAAGCAAGATTTACGAAACTGCAATAAAAATTACAAGTTTATATTTAAAAATAAAAACATGATGATGATATCTAGATGACGAAACGTTTTACTCGAAATCTGACGCTATTATATGATAGGTAATAAAATACGGCAATGTCAAAGTTAAATTATTTTTTCTTTATCTTTTCAAATAAAGTCACAAATCCAAATATAAGAATATAAAGATTGAAGATGTTTTATAGGGTCGAAACTTCGATATTTGGTTAAAGCAATATTGCACAAATACGTTAGAAGAAGCAAGATTTACGAAACTGCAATAAAAATTACCAGTTTATATTTAAAAATAAAAACATGATGATGATATCTAGATGACGAAACGTTTTACTCGAAATCTGACGCTATTATATGATAGGTAATAAAATACGGCAATGTAAAAGTTAAATTATTTTTTCTTTATCTTTTCAAATAAAGTCACAAATCCAAATATAAGAATATAAAGATTGAAGATGTTTTATAGGGTCGAAACTTCGATATTTGGTTAAAGCAATATTGCACAAATACGTTAGAAGAAGCAAGATTTACGAAACGGCAATAAAAATTACCAGTTTATATTTAAAAATGAAAACTTGATGATGGTATCTCGATGACGAAACGTTTTACTCGAAATCTGATGACATTATATGATAGCAAACAAAATACGGCAATGCAAAAGTTAAATTATCTTTTCTTTATCTTTTCAAATAAAGTCACAATGAAAAGAAATCTTGACGGCAATTTTCAGCTGTTCCAAATATACCCGATATTGAAAATATAGGGCTTGCAGACCGACATTAAAATGAAAAATGCATCTATAAATACTATATTTGGAGCTATCTGTTTTATAGCACTGTAATGTAGAAGTTTCGAGCTATCTCTTATCCCAAATTTTAAGGCGCGACCTGCTAGAATAACTTTAAAAACTTGCGATGAAATATGCCATTTTCGGCTATTTTTGGCCTTTTTTGACACTTCATATTTTTAATATCCACGATGACGTTTTATGCATCCAAAGCAATCTCTTCGAAAAGTCATAATTCTGTTAAAATGAAACTTTTACGGAAATTGCAGAGTCTTTTTAAAATTAAAAATTCGATAACTAATCTGACATATGAAGCTTTAATTTTGGTCTCATTAAATTGTAAAAGTCCCAAATAATCTATAACATTCAATTTTTAACGTCAAAACGTTGAAACAAGGTCACATTCTGAAGTCAAAAACACCCATTTTAGGCCAATTTTGACAGCTGTAATTATTTCAATATGGAAGCCTGTTTGAGATTTCATGGCAAGCTATTTAAAAAACGTTGAATTTTGATATTTGACAAATTTTTCTGTTCTCGCTCTAAATAAATCAATTTTACTCTAATTTAAAAAAATAAATTGGTATATTCAAGTATACAGGCGTGTTGAGAAAAGATTGAGGAATAAAATAAGCCTAAAAGGAACTCTCTAAGGATATTACAGTAGAAGCTATAATCGATTATAAAAAAATTTTGGTAAAAAAACATAAAAAAATTAAATAATATTTTTTTTAAACCACTAAAAGTCATACCGAAGAACGCGCACGGTATGAATTTTAAAGTCTATTTATCCCTCTAAACAACAGTCCAAAAAAAAGTTGAAAAAGTTAATTACAGTAGCTCACAGACGGGTTTAAGCGGACCAGTACCTAAAAAAAAAATTGTAAAAAATCAAAAAAAAATCAAAATTCATTCGTTTCATCCTCTGTAAATTAAAATGATTAAAAATCGAAAAAATATATTTTAAACGTAAGTCGACGAGCTCTTTCCGATAGGATATACGACATTTTAATAAAAAAATTATTTTTCGAGAAAAAAATTAAAAACCGTGAAAATTTTAGGTCTAAAATCGTAATTTTTAAATTTTCACAATTTTTCACAATTTCTAATCATTTTAGGTATAGAAAGATGTATTGTGAAAAGATAGCATTTGAGACGGCCCATCTGATCGTTTAAACCGGAAATATGTCCGACGTACCCAATTCGAGTTATTCGGTACCCCCTACGACCCTGCTATGGCCATTTTTCGACTTAAAAAAAATCAAAAAAATTACTTTGCATTTTCTAATCTTTCTCAAAAACAATAGGGTTGGGCGGCTGCCGGTCCCCTCCAACCTCCAAAAGTAAAAATCGAAAAAAATAATTTTTGCGACCTGAAATGCGTTACAGCGGATTTCGCATATTTCCCGACTTTGACGTTTAATAACTTTTTTCCGGTACACCCTGTATATTTGAAATTTTTCACAAAATGTGCCCCCGTTATTCCTCTATAAAACCAAATAATCAAAATCGGTGCGAAATGTACCACTTTAGAGAAAAAAAATTGAAAATGTCAAAAATCGCGATTTCAAAAATCGGGTACGACGACGACGACGACAACCCTCGAACATTTTTAAAATAAAGGGGAGATATACATATCGCTCGAAAGGGGCGATATGTAAAAGCTGCATATCGCCTGATCGTCACTGTCGTGACTCTAAAGGTAAAAGTCATTACATAAAAGAATTTTAAAAAATTTGAATTTTTAATTTTTTTTTCATTTTTTATAATTTTTTTTTTAATATTCCGTTTTACTATATTATTTACTTTTGTATCACACTCCTTCGGACTGTGATGTGAAAACATATCGCCTAATTTGTCGATATAACACCTGTCAAGAAATATTTACAAATATTTCATTTGATATTTAAGTATTTCAATCTTAATATGAGAACTACACTAAAACAACAAAATATTTTTTTATAAACGCGATTATTACACATAAAAAATGTCAAAATGACAGCTGTCAATATATAACTAATAATACTGTAACGCGTGTATTTTATTTTTATTCCTTTTATTTATGTTTCACAAAATTAACACTTAATATTAAATAGTTTAATTGAAATAGTTGAACTTTAAAATTGTCAAAATGACAGCTAGCAAGAAACAACCTTTTTTTAACACACAAAATTTTTGTTCCACACAATAACTCATTTTTCATTCGTATGCCAAATTTTGTTTAGACCAGATAAGTATTTTTCAATTTATGCTTTTACTTTTTCGGATATATTCGTTTTTCTAAGACAATAATAGCAGTGCATTTTAAATTTCACAACTATCATACTTTTCCGAATATAAAAATTGAAGATGTTTTATAGGGTCGAAACGTTGATATTTGGTTAAAGCAATATTGCACAAATACTTTAGAAGAAGCAAGATTTACGAACCTGCAATAAAAATTACAAGTTTATATTAAAAAATAAAAACCTGATGTTGGTATCTAGATGCCGAAACGTTTTACCCGAAATCTGATGACATCGTATGATAGAAAACAAAATACGACAATGCAAAAGTTAAATTATTTTTTCTTTATCTTTTCAAATAAAGTCACAAATCCAAATATAAGAATATAAAGATTGAAAATGTTTTATAGGGTCGAAACGTTAATATTTGGTTAAAGTAATATTGCACAAAGACGTTAGAAGAAGCAAGATTTACGAAACTGCAATAAAAATTACAAGTTTATATTTAAAAATAAAAACATGATGATGATATCTAGATGACGAAACGTTTTACTCGAAATCTGACGCTATTATATGATAGGTAATAAAATACGGCAATGTCAAAGTTAAATTATTTTTTCTTTATCTTTTCAAATAAAGTCACAAATCCAAATATAAGAATATAAAGATTGAAGATGTTTTATAGGGTCGAAACGTTAATATTTGGTTAAAGCAATATTGCACAAATACGTTAGAAGAAGCAAGATTTACGAAACTGCAATAAAAATTACAAGTTTATATTTAAAAATAAAAACATGATGATGATATCTAGATGACGAAACGTTTTACTCGAAATCTGACGCTATTATATGATAGGTAATAAAATACGGCAATGTAAAAGTTAAATTATTTTTTCTTTATCTTTTCAAATAAAGTCACAAATCCAAATATAAGAATATAAAGATTGAATATGTTTTATAGGGTCGAAACGTTAATATTTGGTTAAAGCAATATTGCACAAATACGTTAGAAGAAGCAAGATTTACGAAACTGCAATAAAAATTACAAGTTTATATTTAAAAATAAAAACCTGATGATGGTATCTAGATGACGAAACGTTTTACTCGAAATCTGATGACATCATATGATAGGAAACAAAATACGGCAATGTAAAAGTTAAATTATTTTTTCTTTATCTTTTCAAATAAAGTCACAAATTCAAATATAAGAATTTAAAGATTGAAGATGTTTTATAGTGTCGAAACGTTGATATTTGGTTAAAGCAATATTGCACAAATACGTTAGAAGAAGCAATATTTACGAAACTGCAATAAAAATTACCAGTTTATATTTAAAAATGAAAACCTGATGATGGTATCTAGATGACGAAACGTTTTCATCGAAATCTGATGACATTATGTGATAGGAAACAAAATACGGCAATGTTAAAGTTAAATTATTTTTTCTTTATCTTTTCAAATAAAGTCACAAATCCAAATATAAGAATATAAAGATTGAAGATGTTTTATAGGGTCGAAACTTCGATATTTGGTTAAAGCAATATTGCACAAATACGTTAGAAGAAGCAAGATTTACGAAACTGCAATAAAAATTACCAGTTTATATTTAAAAATGAAAACTTGATGATGGTATCTCGATGACGAAACGTTTTACTCGAAATCTGATGACATTATATGATAGCAAACAAAATACGGCAATGCAAAAGTTAAATTATCTTTTCTTTATCTTTTCAAATAAAGTCACAATGAAAAGAAATCTTGACGGCAATTTTCAGCTGTTCCAAATATACCCGATATTGAAAATATAGGGCTTGCAGACCGACATTAAAATGAAAAATGCATCTATAAATACTATATTTGGAGCTATCTGTTTTATAGCACTGTAATGTAGAAGTTTCGAGCTATCTCTTATCCCAAATTTTAAGGCGCGACCTGCTAGAATAACTTTAAAAACTTGCGATGAAATATGCCATTTTCGGCTATTTTTGGCCTTTTTTGACACTTCATATTTTTAATATCCACGATGACGTTTTATGCATCCAAAGCAATCTCTTCGAAAAGTCATAATTCTGTTAAAATGAAACTTTTACGGAAATTGCAGAGTCTTTTTAAAATTAAAAATTCGATAACTAATCTGACATATGAAGCTTTAATTTTGGTCTCATTAAATTGTAAAAGTCCCAAATAATCTATAACATTCAATTTTTAACGTCAAAACGTTGAAACAAGGTCACATTCTGAAGTCAAAAACACCCATTTTAGGCCAATTTTGACAGCTGTAATTATTTCAATATGGAAGCCTGTTTGAGATTTCATGGCAAGCTATTTAAAAAACGTTGAATTTTGATATTTGACAAATTTTTCTGTTCTCGCTCTAAATATATCAATTTTACTCAAATTAAAAAAAATAAATTAATATATTCAAGTATACGTGCGTGTTGAGAAAAGATTGAGGAATAAAATAAGCCTAAAAGGAACTCTCTAAGGATATTACAGTAGAAGCTATAATCGATTATAAAAAAATTTTGGTAAAAAAAACATAAAAAAATTAAATAATATTTTTTTTAAACCACTAAAAGTCATACCGAAGAACGCGCACGGTATGAATTTTAAAGTCTATTTATTCCTCTAAACAACGGTCCAAAAAAAAGTTGAAAAAGTTAATTACAGTAGCTTACAGACGGGTTTAAGCGGACCAGTACCTAAAAAAAAAATTGTAAAAAATCCAAAAAAAATCAAAATACATTCGTTTCGTCCTCTGTAACTAAAATAGATTAAGGATCGAAAAAATATATTTTAAACGTAAGTCGACGAGCTCTTTCCGATAGGATGTACGACATTTTAATAAAAAAATTATTTTTCTAGAAAAAAATTAAAAACCATGAAAATTTTGGGTCTAAAATCGTAATTTCTAAATTTTCACAATTTTTCACAATTTCTAATGTTTTTAGGTATAGAAAGATGTATTGTGAAAAGATAGTATTTGAGACGGCCCATCGGATCGTTTAAACCGGAAATATGTCCGACGTACCCAATTCGAGTTATTCGGTACCCCCTACGACCCTGCGAAGGCCATTTTTCGACTTTAAAAAAATAAAAAAAATTACTTTCCATTTTCTAATCTTTCTCAAAAACAATAGGGTTCGGCGGCTGCCGGTCCTCTCCAACCTCCACAAGTAAAAATCAAAAAAAATAATTTTTGCGACCTGAAATGCGAGACAACGGATTTCGCATATTTTCCGACTTTGACGTTTAATAACTTTTTTCCGGTACACCCTGTATATTTAAAATTTTTCACAAAACGTGCCCCCGTTATTCCTCTATAAAACCAAATAATCAAAATCAGTTAGAGTTTTACCACTTGAGAGAAAAAAAATCGAAAATGTCAAAAATCGCGATTTCAAAAATCGGGTACGACGACGACGACGACAGAGGTCACACATTTTTAAAATTAAGGGGAGATATACATATCGCTCGAAAGGGGCGATATGTAAAAGCTGCATATCGCCTGATCGTCACTGTCGTGACTCTAAAGGTAAAAGTCATTACATAAAAGAAAAAAAAAATTTGAATTTTTAATTTTTTTAATTTTTTTTAAATTTTTTATAATTTTTTTTTTAAATATTCTGTTTTACTATATTATTTACTTTTGTATCACACTCCTTCGGACTGTGATGTGAAAACATATCGCCTAATTTGTCGATATAACACCTGTCAAGAAATATTTACAAATATTTCATTTGATATTTAAGTATTTCAATCTTAATATGAGAACTACACTAAAACAACAAAATATTTTTTTATAAACGCGATTATTACACATAAAAAATGTCGAAATGACAGCTGTCAATATATAACCAATAATACTGTAACGCGTGTATTTTATTTTTATTCCTTTTATTTATGTTTCACAAAATTAACACTTAATATTAAATGGTTTAATTGAAATAGTTGAACTTTGAAATTGTCAAAATGACAGCTAGCAAAAAACAACCTCTTTTTCAACACAAAAAATCTTTGTTCCACACAATAACTCATTTTTCATTCGTATGCCAAATTTTGTTTAGACCAGATAAGTAGTTTTCAATTTATGCTTTTACTTTTTCGGATATATTCGTTTTTCTAAGACAATAATAGCAGTCCATTTTAAATTTCACACATACGGCAATGTAAAAATTAAATTATTTTTTCTTTATCTTTTCAAATAAAGTCACAAATCCAAATATAAGAATATGTTTTATAGGGTCGAAACGTTAATATTTGGTTAAAGCAATATTGCACAAATACGTTAGAAGAAGCAAGATTTACGAAACTGCAATAAAAATTACAAGTTTATATTTAAAAATAAAAACCTGATGATGGTATCTAGATGACGAAACGTTTTACTCGAAATCTGATGACATTATATAATAGAAAACAAAATACGGCAATGTAAAAGTTAAATTATTTTTTCTTTATCTTTTCAAATAAAGTCACAAATTCAAATATAAGAATATAAAGATTGAAGATGTTTTATAGTGTCGAAACGTTGATATTTGGTTAAAGCAATATTGCACAAATACGTTAGAAGAAGCCAGATTTACGAAACTGCAATAAAAATTACAAGTTTATATTTAAAAATAAAAACCAGATGATGGTATCTAGATGACGAAACGTTTTACTCGAAATCTGATGACATTATGTGATAGGAAACAAAATACGGCAATGCAAAAGTTTAATTAGTTTTTCTTTATCTTTACCAATAAAGTCACAAATCCGACTGTAAGAATATAAAGATTGAAGATGTTTTTTTATAGGGTCGAAACGTTGATATTTGGTTAAAGTAATATTGCACAAAGACGTTAGAAGAAGCAAGATTTACGACACTGCAATAAAAATGACAGGTTTATATTTAAAAATGAAAACCTGATGATGGTATCTCGATGACGAAACGTTGTACTTGAAATCTGACGACACCATATGATAAGAAACAAAATACTACAATAAAAATGTTAAATTATTTTTTCTTTATCTTTTCAAATAAAGTCACAAATCCAAATATAAGAATATAAAGATTGAAGATGTTTTATAGGGTCGAAACTTTAATATTTGGTTAAAGCAATATTGCACAAATACGTTAGAAGAAGCCAGATTTACGAAACTGCAATAAAAATTACAAGTTTATATTTAAAAATAAAAACCAGATGATGGTATCTAGATGACGAAACGTTTTACTCGAAATCTGATGACATTATGTGATAGGAAACAAAATACGGCAATGCAAAAGTTTAATTAGTTTTTCTTTATCTTTACCAATAAAGTCACAAATCCGAATGTAAGAATATAAAGATTGAAGATGTTTTTTTATAGGGTCGAAACGTTGATATTTGGTTAAAGTAATATTGCACAAAGACGTTAGAAAAAGCAAGATTTACGAAACTGCAATAAAAATTACAAGTTTATATTTAAAAATGAAAACCTGATGATGGTATCTCGATGACGAAACGTTGTACTTGAAATCTGACAACACCATATAATAAGAAACAAAATACTACAATGAAAATGTTAAATTATTTTTTCTTTATCTTTTCAAAGAAAGTCACAAATCCAAATATAAGAATATAAAGATGGAAGATGTTTATTGGGTCGAAACTTTAATATTTTTTTAAAGCAATATTGCATAAATACGTTAGAAGAAGCAAGATTTACGAAACTGAAATAAAAATTACAAGTTTATATTTAAAAATAAAAACCTGATGTTGGTATCTAGATGACGAAACGTTTTACTCGAAATCTGATGACATCATATGATAGGAAACAAAATACGGCAATGCAAAAGTTAAATTATTTTTTCTTTATCTTTTCAAATAAAGTCACAAATCCAAATATAAGAATATAAAGATTGAAGATGTTTTATAGTGTCGAAACGTTGATATTTGGTTAAAGCAATATTGCACAAAGACATTAGAAGAAGCTAGATTTACGAAACTGCAATAAAAATTACAAGTTTATATTTAAAAATAAAAACATGA
The DNA here is from genome assembly GCA_935413205.1 of Polydrusus cervinus. Classification (NCBI taxonomy): domain Eukaryota; kingdom Metazoa; phylum Arthropoda; class Insecta; order Coleoptera; family Curculionidae; genus Polydrusus; species Polydrusus cervinus. Next base: position 56,722,817 of record OW284514.1, read on the forward strand.
TGATGATATCTAGATGACGAAACGTTTTACTCGAAATCTGACGCTATTATATGATAGGTAATAAAATACGGCAATGTCAAAGTTAAATTATTTTTTCTTTATCTTTTCAAATAAAGTCACAAATCCAAATATAAGAATATAAAGATTGAAGATGTTTTATAGGGTCGAAACGTTAATATTTGGTTAAAGCAATATTGCACAAATACGTTAGAAGAAGCAAGATTTACGAAACTGCAATAAAAATTACCAGTTTATATTTAAAAATAAAAACCTGATGATGGTATCTAGATGACGAAACGTTTTACTCGAAATCTGACGCTATTATATGATAGGTAATAAAATACGGCAACGTCAAAGTTAAATTATTTTTTCTTTATCTTTTCAAATAAAGTCACAAATCCAAATATAAGAATATATAGATTGAAGATGTTTTATATTGTCGAAACGTTGATATTTGGTTAAAGCAATATTGCACAAATACGTTAGAAGAAGCAATATTTACGAAACTGCAATAAAAATTACCAGTTTATATTTAAAAATGAAAACTTGATGATGGTATCTCGATGACGAAACGTTTTACTCGAAATGTGACGCCATCATATGATAGGAAACAAAATACGGCAATGCCAAAGTTAAATTATTTTTTATTTATCTTTTCAAATAAAGTCACAAACCCAAATATAAGAACATAAAAATTGAAGATGTTTTATAGGTTCGAAACTTTAATACTTTTTTAAAGCAATATTGCACTAATACGTTAGAAGAAGCAAGATTTACGAAACTGCAATAAAAATTACAAGTTTATATTTAAAAATAAAAACATGATGATGATATCTAGATGACGAAACGTTTTACTCGAAATCTGACGCTATTATATGATAGGTAATAAAATACGGCAATGTCAAAGTTAAATTATTTTTTCTTTATCTTTTCAAATAAAGTCACAAATCCAAATATAAGAATATAAAGATTGAAGATGTTTTATAGGGTCGAAACGTTAATATTTGGTTAAAGCAATATTGCACAAATACGTTAGAAGAAGCAAGATTTACGAAACTGCAATAAAAATTACCAGTTTATATTTAAAAATAAAAACCTGATGATGGCATCTAGATGACGAAACGTTTTACTCGAAATCTGACGCTATTATATGATAGGTAATAAAATACGGCAACGTCAAAGTTAAATTATTTTTTCTTTATCTTTTCAAATAAAGTCACAAATCCAAATATAAGAATATATAGATTGAAGATGTTTTATAGTGTCGAAACGTTGATATTTGGTTAAAGCAATATTGCACAAATACGTTAGAAGAAGCAATATTTACGAAACTGCAATAAAAATTACCAGTTTATATTTAAAAATGAAAACTTGATGATGGTATCTCGATGACGAAACGTTTTACTTGAAATCTGATGACATCGTTTGATAGGAAAGAAAATACGGCAATGCAATTATCTTTTCTTTATCTTTTCAAATAAAGTCACAATGAAAAGAAATCTTGACGGCAAAATGCATCTATAAATACTATATTTGGAGCTATCTGTTTTATAGCACTGTAATGTAGAAGTTTCGAGCTATCTCTTATCCCAAATTTTAAAGCGCGACCTGCTAGAATAACTTTAAAAACTTGCGATGAAATATGCCATTTTCGGCTATTTTTGGCCTTTTTTGACACTTCATATTTTTAATATCCACGATGACGTTTTATGCATCCAAAGCAATCTCTTCGAAAAGTCATAATTCTGTTAAAATGAAACTTTTACGGAAATTGCAGAGTCTTTTTAAAATTAAAAATTCGATAACTAATCTGACATATGAAGCTTTAATTTTGATCTCATTAAATTGTAAAAGTCCCAAATAATCTATAACATTCAATTTTTAACGTCAAAACGTTGAAACAAGGTCACATTCTGAAGTCAAAAACACCCATTTTAGGCCAATTTTGACAGCTGTAATTATTTCAATATGGAAGCCTGTTTGAGATTTCATGGCAAGCTATTTAAAAAACGTTGAATTTTGATATTTGACAAATTTTTCTGTTCTCGCTCCAAATATATCACTTTTACTCTAATTTAAAAAAATAAATTGGTATATTCAAGTATACAGGCGTGTTGAGAAAAGATTGAGGAATAAAATAAGCCTAAAAGGAACTCCCTAAGGTTATTACAGTAGAAGCTATAATCGATCATAAAAAAATTTTGGTAAAAAAAACATAAAAAAATTAAATAATATTTTTTTTGAACCACTAAATGTCATAACGAAGAGCGCGCACGGCATGAATTTTAAAGTCTATTTATCCCTCTAAACAACAGTCCAAAAAAAAGTTGAAAAAGTTAATTACAGTAGCTCACAGACGGGTTTAAGCGGACCAGTACCTAAAAAAAAAATTGTAAAAAACCCAAAAAAAAATCAAAATTCATTCGTTTCGTCCTCTGTAAATTAAAATGATTAAAAATCGAAAAAATATATTTTAAACGTAGTTCGACGAGCTCTTTCCGATAGGATGTACGACATTTTAATAAAAAAATTATTTTTCGAGAAAAAAATTAAAAACCGTGAAAATTTTGGGTCTAAAATCGTAATTTCTAGATTTTCACAATTTTTCACAATTTCTAATCATTTTAGGTATAGAAAGATGTATTGTGAAAAGATAGTATTTGAGACGGCCCATCTGATCGTTTAAACCGGAAATATGTCCGACGTACCCAATTCGAGTTATTCGGTACCCAAGACGACCCTGCGATGACCATTTTTCGACTTTTAAAAAATCAAAAAAATTACTTCTCAAGTTCCGATATCCTCCATCTACGAACTTGCTCTTTATTTGACGGATCTCTCCAACCTCCAAAAGTAAAAATCGAAAAAAATAATTTTTGCGACCTGAAACGATAGACAGCGGAATTCGCATATTTCCCGACTTTGACGTTTAATAACTTTTTTCCGGTACACCCTGTATATTTAAAATTTTTCACAAAATGTGCCCCCGTTATTCCTCTATAAAACCAAATAATCAAAATCAATTCGACGTTTACCACTTAAGAGAAAAAAAATCGAAAATGTCAAAAATCGCGATATCAAAAATCGGGTACGACGACGACGACGAGGACAACCCTCGAACATTTTTAAAATGGAGAGGAGATATACATATCGCTCGAAAGGGGCGATATGTGATAATAAAGTTTACTGTAAATTTTGATCCTCATCCAGTTCTCCCTTAGGTGCATATCTGTAATAATTAATATGTACATTGCTAAATATCTATTGTATTTTTTAACTATTTTTTTTTCAGTAACATCGCGGTTTTTTTCTTGTTTATATCAAATTGCATGTCAGGTTTTCTCGCTTCTGTTCTCTGCATACTTTGACTGCTTGCTGTGTTTTGTATTCTTTTTATTTATTTCTTTATATTTTGAACACAGCAGGCTGTTAGGAGTATGATACCTACAGTAATATTAGTTAATAGTGGTTATATTTAGGTTAAGCTAGGAGGCCCAGCCTCAACTTCGCCTTTTGTGAAAATTCTTCTTTTTCTAGTTTAAGAGAGAATATATAAAAAATATAAACTTAAACCTACAGATTTTCAAAAAAATATTTTCAGTAGTTTCCTCAAAAGTTCTAATGCAAACTCGTCGTGAATCACCCGGTATAATATCTGTAACTAGCTTTTTCTGAATTTCGGTATTTTTACATTTTTTTTATCCCTCACTACAAAACCTTTTTTAGGTGGAGGAGTATTGGCTCACACAATCCTAGGAGTAGATTACAATCAACAAACGGGCAGCTTAAAATTCCTGATCTTAGACCCGCATTATACGGGGGGAGAAGATTTAAACGTAATTCAAAATAAGGGCTGGTGTGGATGGAAGGGGGTGGAATTTTGGGATAAAACGGCATATTACAACATGTGTCTGCCGCAAGTTCCCAGAGAAGTTTAAGGTGGCAATTTTAAATGAATATAACATGAAGACAGGCTTAACAAGATAATGCAAGTTTTATACTTCTTACTGTCGAGTTCATTAACGTATGTGGCGTAAGGAACTAACAGGGTGTCCAAACTTTATTTTTTTTTTAATGTTGAATGCTGGAAGCCAAATCAAGTGGCCGTAAAGTCTCCTATATCTAAAACTCCACCGTTTTTGAGATATTGACATTTAAAACGTAACATTTTGAACACTACGGCAACCATATTGAAATTAAAATTAGATAATTAAGCAAAATATGCTCTATACTGAAAACACGCGAAACCTCTTACATATGTCACAACAAATCCCTGCAATCAGCAGCTGGGGACGGCTCTTTAACCGACGCGCTCCTATCTGCCTGCCTGATTTCTAGAGTATGGTGTCCTGTTTCTAATCTGTTATTTTCTATTTAAGTTGTCGAAACAAAGATGGCAATATATTCGGACGCACACGACCGGCAAATAAAAGAATTACGCGGCTAATTTTTTCTTTTAATCTTATGCTTTTTAATTTAGAAAAGGTTTGTGACACTTTAGGAAAATTGTTATTATTGAAATATATTTTCAGTAGGTTCTAATTTAGGCTGATATAGTTTGATGTTATTCAAAATTTGTTCACTATAAATCGTTGCGGCCGCCAGTAGTACCTCTGGATCTAGATCAGAAAAACTAAAAAAAAAAATAAATAGTGATGTGATAAGACAGTGAGATGGTTTATTTTTTATTTGAAATGTTAATTAATTGTGGTCAATGACCCGTGATTACCTGTGCTAAGAAAAAAAACTACCGCATCAAAAATCCACACCATAATAAAAATAATGGCTGTAAATCCAATCTACGATCAAAACACTTGCCGCAAATTCACTACATTACAAAACACAATTATGCCAAAAGACTAACTTTAGAGCATATATTTTAAGCAATTCGACATTGAAAATCATTTGTTTAAACATAAACATTTAAATAGTGCAAAGATAAAAACCTAACAACTCGACTCTATTCTATTATTTCTACTGATGACTGGATTTACGGAAGGCGGGGTTTTGCGAAGCGGCTTGTAGCGGATGTAACTCGCCTAAATTTTCCTTATGAGCGTTCGAAAATTCGGTTTGGTTTTAGGGGTATTTACCCTACTTTTTAGAGGTTCGTTTTAAAAAAAATAAATATGTAATTTTTCTCTAAATGCCCAAGGAATGAATCCATAACATCTTGTATTGTTTGCAATATTTTCCACAATAAGCTTTCTTCTAAAAATCGGTATTTGTACTTTTAATATAAAATTAAATAATTATAAAAAATCTTTAATTCAAACTTTTTTAAATTGGAATAACGTTTTTAACCCCATCGTTATTTTGCGGCTTTTAGGAAGTAACTATAACTCCTCCATAAAAATGTTCTAATATTTGTAATTAAAAGAAAACTGGGATAAATATTCAAAAACGTAGCCGATATATAACGTTATTGAACTCTTCATGACAGATGGTATATAGAGCATTGATAAAGATCTACTTTTAAATTGTTAAAACATTATTTTCTCTCTTATAAGTTAAAAAATGCGTTTTTTATTATAAATTTTACAAAAATCATATTTATTGGTTAAATAAGTTGGTTAATAAAATGATAATTTTAAACCTTGTTTTATTCACTCCCTTAAAATTTAAATTATACACAGAGTGTCCCACTTGTTTACGAGAGTGACTTAGAGGTGAATTACTGGCATTCGACGGTGGCGGTCAGAGGTCGGTCCTCGGAGTGGGCATACGCACAATAAAAAAAGTATGTCCGAAATTTAGCAGGTTTAAGAATGTAGGGAAGAGTAAAATGTATCTTCCAAATCAGGCAGGATCATTGTCCCACTTATAATGGAAACAAACTTGTATTTTCGGTATTTCTGAATTGATTGGAATTTTGGTGTGGTTACGTATGGTCCTAGGGCGCACTTTTATATTGCTTAAAATTGTAGTTAACTTATTGGCGTACGGATTTATAGGGGTTTTAAAATAATTTAACGAGTAAAGTACCGTAAGCGATTATTTTATTTCAAAACTAATATCAGAAGACGATTTAACATCTATCTCTCAAAACGACCAAATACAAAATGTCAATAATTTAGCACAACCAGTGGCGTCACCATGGAAATACAATGAAAATAAGCATCTGTTTTTGGGTTACTTTCTCACAATCTTTGTATCATGGTACGGTACGTATTGATTTATTGACATATTTATTTTTTTAAATATTTACATCTAGAATGCGCGCGATAAGGAACAAGGTAATTATCAAAAATGTTGACTGTTTACCTGCTTTATAAAAAAAAATACTAAACGATAAAAGCAGTGGCGTACTGTATTTTCTGCTATAAAATCAATTTTTTTACCGGGTGATTCATTAAGGGTGACAAGCGGCCATATCTCGGAAACTACTGGGCAAAGAAATTCAGGAAGAAAAAATTATAACTAAAGTGGCCATGAGAAAATCCTGGAAATAATTTTTAAGTTCCGCATTTTGCCGCAAGAGGGCGTAATTGAAAAATAAATTATAAAAGTTTACATATCCGAAAATTCATTGATAATGAAAAATTTTGTTTTATAAAAATTGTTGGAAATTACCACGTCTACTTTAATTTAATTATTTTAATTAAGAACGGTGTGCCTGAGGAGAAAAACGCAAGAGACCATTTTTATGCAGAATTGACCAGGTTAATCCGAAATAATATTCACATGGAAAAATATCAGTGGCGTCCCACTTTTTTTCTAAAAAATATTCTTTATTTAAAATTTTAAAAATTATTCTGTTCGCGATAACGCTGAAACGCTTTTAACCTATAGTATTTTTTAGATTAAACATTTAACATTTTTGGTAATTACCGTATTCCTTATGGCGCGTATTTTAGATTTTTAAAAAGAAATAAAAATAAAATTGGTCCTACGCAAGTCACTCGTTGGGCCAATTTATTGAAATTTTGTGTTGTGTCGTTTTGAGGGATACCAAATGGACTTCTGATATTAATTTTAAAATAAAATAATTGCTAAAGGTACTTTATTCTTTAAATTATTATTTGAATTACCGTATAAATCCGTACCCTAATAAGTTAACTAAAATTTGTAGCAATAGAAAAGTATACGCATTAGGATCAATAGGATCATACGTAACTACACCCAAAATTCAGACCAATCAATTCAGAAATACCGAAATTATAATATTGTCTCCATTATAAGTGGGACGCCCTGTATATATTACAAAACTGAATTAATATAATTAGCATTACCTGTACAGTGCACACATTTGCCTATACCGATATGTTGCAGTGACACTATTTTTCTTATTTAGAAAATTTATGGAACAAGTCAAATTTAATTATGGTTTTGGTAAACTAAATACTTGAAAAATAATTTATTAGTATACCTTTTACTACCTACTTTTTTTGGCTCTTCTATTTCACAAACTCGGAGTAACAGGTTTTCTTGTTGCTTGCTATTTTAAATAACTCATTTTTTGATCAACATTTCTTATCCTTTTCGCTTTATTCAAAAAGGGGCCAAATACCCGTCCGTGAGTAGCAATTATCTACCGTTTTGCACTAAATAAATTTTAATTAATGATTAATAAAAGCAAAAAACGAAAATGTGCCCATTTTTCTTTTTCTGCTTTTATTAATATACTGCAAGTTTTTGCTGACTCAATAAATAACTCTTTTCTTTCTGGTAGTTTTCCACCTTGCCTTAAAAGAGCAGTAGTTGTCCCAATCTACAAGGGTGGTAACCACGACGACCCCTCAAACTTCCGCCCGATTGCTCTGCTGCCTACTATGGCAAAGATAGTGGAGAAGCTTGTGAAGGTGAGATTGGTTTCCTGGCTTAACAGACACAACCTTATGAGCATACAACAGTTTGGCTGTCCAGCCTCGAGGAGTACGAGTGATGCCATTTTTGGGTTTCTGGAGCACTTGTATGTCTCCCTCAATGCTGGTGAGGCTGCCTCGGCAGTGTTCTGTGATTTATGGAAAGCATTTGACTGTGTGAATCACCGAATACTGCTGTGGAAGCTGGAGGTATACGGCTTTAGGGGTACGGCTTTGGAGTGGTTTCGTTCCTATCTATCCAGGCGCGTTCAGACGGTTGCATTTAATAACGGCAGCTCCGGAGAGCTGGGCTTGGGGGCTGGAATTCCACATGGTTCTGTGTTGGGTCCGGTACTTTTTCTCATATATAATAATGACCTTCCTCAACTTCCAATTGCAGGCAAGTTTACTATCTTCTCTGACGATACCACTATTCTTTGGCACGACACGGATACCGAGCGACTCCAGGTTTGATAAAGCAGTGGTGTGACTCAAATTTACTGTCATTTAACATCTCTAAGACTAACATCTTGAATTTTAAGTGTAACATAGGAAATATTTATTTGGAAAGCGAAGTGGACTCTATGCCTAATGTAAATAAATTTCTTGGTTTGCCTAGATAGGAACCTTTGATTTGAGGACCATATCATAGGATTGTGTCAGAGAATTTCCTCAGGTTGCTAAGCTCTTAGAGTTATATCAAATAATTTGGGCTTTTCCATGGCTATGAATGCTGGGAGGGGGGGCACTGGCCCACCCTTGAGACATGAGTGCCCACCCTGGTGCCCCCCCCCCCCAAATTAATGGGTTGGTTTTGTAATGGAATTTTCTCGGGGGAAGAGGGACTTGGCTAGGAAAGTTTTGATGAGTGACCTTTTTTTTTTAGACGTCACTTAGGACAAGAGGGAAGTTTTGTCTGTCGCTGTTTATCGCGTTCTAGAGCGGCGGGAGGCCGGCGACCTTTTTTTTTTAGAAGTCACTTTTTGATTTGGGTAGTGCCCACTCAAAAATCATCGGGCCCTTTTGTGCCCTCCCATCCCAAAAATCCTGGCGCCGCCGCTGCTTTTGGGGAACTTGTTCGCAGCATTTGTTTCAGTCAGTTTTCGTGCTGCAGAAGCGAGCAGTGAGATATGTCTGTGGGGCTGGATGTCACGATTCATGTCGTCCTCTATTTTTGAGATATTCAATCCTAACTCTATGTTGCATTTTTGTTTTGGAAATTGCATGCTCAATGTATAAAAAGTATAGGAGTGAATTGTTTATCCCTAATCATTATAACACGCGTAATAGTATATTACATAACAAGTGATGAAAGTGATACTTTTCAAACGAGGAGATATTTAGCACGAGGCGTCAGCCGAGTGCGGAAATTCTCCGAGTTTTAGAATAATCATTTTCACACGAGTAATGTACACTATTTTTCCTACGACCACAAAGAATTATTAAAAAAGCCTTTGATTTGTAAAAAAAATATTTCAACTCTAGAGTGGAAATACAAGGCACACTATTTAATTTAAACATATGATGCCAATTTAATAGATCGAAAGGTCACAGGTTCAAATTCCATCAGGAGTACTTGGCTTTTTTTATAAAAACATTAAATAAATTATAAAATTATTTTGAATTGAAATCTTCCTTCTTGAATGATTTTTTTTATTTAATCAAGGAAAGATGCATTAAAAATAAATTTAAAAAATTCACCCAACAAGGAAAATTTTAATTCAAAATAATTCTATAAATTATTTAATGTTTTCATAAAAAAAAGTAAAGTGGTCCTGATGGGATTTGAACCTGGGATCTTTCGATTAGTAGGTCTTGGCTCTAGTCTCTAGGCTATAGCGACCCATAAACATTTTCTGCTTAAGTTTAATATATGACATTTTCTTCAGCGGGTCTTGTTTTGACTGGTAGTAAATTTTCCAGTATATTCTTAACTTTTTTATAATTTCAGATGGCGTATTTTCACACTCTAATTCTGAATCACTCAACAAATACGTGATAAATAAACTAAACTGCTTTCTAAAATTTGTTCTTTTTAATAAATAGGTGTGGTCTGTCAAATTGGCATCATATGCCTAAATTAAATAGTGTGCCTTGTATTTCCACTCTAGAGTTGAAATATTTTCTTTCAACACGCGTGTGATATTCGGCGCTTTCGAACCAAGTTAACCGTGCTTTTTTTCTCATTTTCATAGGTGGTCGTAGGAAAAGCATTTTTACTTGCCTTATCTATTCCTCGTTCGGATCAGATTAAAAAATCTTTAATATATGGAGACAAGAAGATTTTTAATCATTTACCGCTCAATTTGAGAAGCCTGCAAAGCTACAGACGATTTCGAAGGCTAACAAAAAAAATGTTAACCGAAAAAGCATATTACACTCTTCAGGAATTTTATGATGATGGGTAGGTTTGCTTTGTATCCTGTTGTCTTTTATTTCTATACATGTACTTTTATTGTCTATTATTATTATTTTAATATTAAGTGTATAGGCATGCCTAGGGATGTACTTTAAAGTAAATGGGGAATGCGTCACTAGACCTCACAAAAGAAATTTAAAAAAAATATAATAACAGAAACATTAAATATTTTACCCCCATTTGTTGTGTAATGCTAGGATTAAAATTGAAGTACCAAAGGCATTAGTGCCAAACACAAAATGTTTTAGATATTTGCTTGAAATGGCTTTATAGGCCATCGCCAATATCCCTAAAAAAGTTCTAGGTGCCATGGAATTTTGAAGCCTTTAAATAAATTATATAGATGACGCGCGGAGCTGTCCCTGCAGATTTTATTTAGAAATATTATTATCTAAAAATGTCGTTTTGGGCACTTAGTGCCTGTCAACTCTTCAATTTATTTACTATTAAAAAAACAAAGTTTTTTTTTTTAAATTCTATAGATTAAATTTTCTAGGATAGATGTTAAAAAAAACACGTAAGTTTGTTAAACAAATTTATTGAGCTTGGGTAAAAATGAGATAAATACAATTCTACATTTTTTGTTCATTAAATAATTAGAAATCTTCACAAACTAAATAAATATTAATGAATATTACACTATTTGGCTTAAAACAAATATACATTTAAAGTTGTAAAACTCGCAAAAAAAAAATTATATATCAAAATTCATTCATATACACAACAATCAAGAATTTACCCCATTTAAAGCTTTTTTGTGTTACCCAAATTATAACATAAAGCGAAAGTTTCTTTTAAGGCGAAGCGATCCAAAACAATGCACAGTTTAAATGACAGTTTTGGAAGGTCGATTATCTAATCGAACCATTTCAGCCTGTTTTTAACTGCAGTGAACCAATATTTTAGTGTCGTCTATTGTAAACCCCTACACGATCATTCGGACTGACAGTCCTGAACGATGTCGATTCTTCGTCATGCCATCAGTCTTGTTTCAAATGAGAATTTACATCAGTCCGGTCATCAATCTTTGAAGCTTTTCCTTTATTCGATTAGTTTTACTATCACGACTATCAGTTTGAATGATCGTGTAGGGTCTGTATAAGATACGAGAGTGTCCTAAAATTTTCAATTTCTTCCTGTAGTTTAAAAACCAAGTTGGCTATAAAAAAATTAGATTTGACATTTGTTGTCAAAAAAGTTTCAGTGCTGCGAAAACCCTATATTTACTAATAAGGGATATACAAAAAACTCGACATCTCGCACAGATAAATCCAAAAACTCATCCTGGGGTCAATACTTGAAACCGTTCTAATTTAAAAGTGCACGTCGCATACTCGGTAGATCTTGACCTACAAGAAGACGTTTTGAAAGACAAAATAATCTTATTTTTTGTGCCTAAAGGGACCAAATCAATAATAAGAAAGTATAGGTCCCAAAAATGCAATCCTCTGAAAGATATCCCGTCAGCTATAACAATTTTTTTGATTTATGAGACACAGGGTGATTCGTTAAAAACGTCCAAAAGTTACTTATTTAATAACCCAAAAAGTTTTTCAAGAAAAATCTTGGTACTTTTTTCCCTCTACAAAATGGCGTTATTAATTTTTTTTTGGTCATTTGTTATAACCGAGTATTTGTTATAACCGAGTTATCGCCGTCAATTTTTTTCCAGCAATGCGTTACTGGATCTTAAAAATGGCACATGATCTCTAATCTAATTAACTTTATAGAATTTACCGTTTATAAGATATCAATAGTGGTCAATTAAATAGTGTATAGCCTTTATTAAAGCTATACAGGGTGTTTCAAGTTAAGTGCGAACTATTGCTAACTCTTTTATTGTTATAGATACAAAGTCGGTTAAATTAGCAAAGTAGTAACATTTTTTCTGCTGATTAAGATAGTGAAAACAAAAAAACAATTGAATACAGCATTTCCGATTAAACGAGAAAAATGCATTTTTTTTAAACAAAACACCCTGTATATTTTTGACACAAATGTTTGCAAATCGTCTACAGAATATCATAAAGTTCATATGCAATATTGGCCTAAAATTAAGAATAATCTAATTATTGCCATATTTACTTTTTAGACAAGGTGGCTGTGCATTTTTGAAACAAAAGCTTTATTCGGTGCGTCAGTAAATTATTCTGCTGTCAACAAAAGTAAGCATTTAAGTTATTGTAAGTGATTGAACTGGTCTGTGATTTTAGATTTTTTGGTAAAAATATTACAAAATGGTTTTCACACATTTAGAAAAATGCTATATGTTAGAAGCGTATTTTGTATGCAGAAAAAATAGTTTCCGGGTACAGGAACAATATTCCCAAACGTATCCTGAACGTGATCATCCAAACAGAAGGTATTTTTTAAAGCTGTATAGAAAATTTAGAAATAACGAAGGAGTCTTTGCAAAGGCTAGAACTAAACGCCAGTTTATAATAAGTGAACAAGTAGAAGTAAATATGTTGGCATATTTTGAAACATACAAAAATAATTCAACCAAAGATTTGGCAAGGGACAGTGGTTTAAGCTTAGTTACAATATGGAGAGTTTTAAAAAAATATAAGGTTGTACCCCATAAGTACCGACCAGTGCAAACATTATTACCTGGGGACACTAAAACGAGACTACACTTCTGTCAATTGTTTGTTAATATGTGCAGGCAAAATCCTAACTTTTTAAAGCACATTTTTTGGAGCGATGAGGCAAATTTTTCAAACGGGTATGTTTAATCGTAAAAATATGCATTGTTGGTCTAGAGAAAATTTGTTTCTTGCACAGCCACCTTGTCTAAAAAGTATGGTAATAATTAGATTATTTCTTAGTTTTAGGCCAATATTGCATATGAACTTTTTTATTCTGTAGATGATTTGCAAACATTTGTATCAAACATATACAGGGTGTTCCGTTTAAAAAAAATGCATTTTTCTCGTTTAATCGAAAATGCTGTATTCAATTGTTTTTTTGTTTTTACTATCTTAATCAGCAGAAAAAATGTTACTACTTTGCTAATTTAACCGACTTTGTATCTATAATAATAAAAGAGTTAGCAATAGTCCGCACTTAACTTGGAACACCCTGTATACGGCAACTAAAGCACATTGCACGAATGCAAATAGAACGTATGTAAAATCTCGTAATTTATTAGCGTGATTTTAAAACGGGCACTTTATAATTAGAAAGGTCTGAATTACCTACCCGGTCGAATATTAGCAAAATTCTTGGTGAACGAACCCAACTCCTAAACCGAATTTCCCGAAAGTACTAAACAGCGATCGGAAATAAGAGTCGAATTTCACCCAAACTAAAAAAAAAGTTACTTGTATTATAAACCCAAGTTGCAAAAAATGTCCGCCAGACTGTCAAACGTCCGATTACGCGGATAGTTTTTAATCTTAGTTTAAATACTGTTTTTTCCTGTTAAAGTTACGTTTAATCAACTCTGCTAGTAGATAAAATAGCACTTTAACCACAAGGGTAGATTAAATGATATTTTTAACAGCAATAAATAGATTAAAAACTTCATTTTTTAAGTAAATAACGAGATTTTGATACTAATAGTTTAGCTATGGCCTCTGATCAATCAGCTAGAATATCGGGTGGTAACAATTCATCATTTTTACTAATTTCTTTTTTAAAAACTGCCCTGAACGACACCGCAGAAGAAATAAATGACACCACAATGACAATTAGGTGACCATGGTGTCGTTTGTTTGTTGACTGGTACCAGTGTGTCTTGATTGTCTAGTCACTAAGTTTTTGACCTGCTAGCCCTGATGATGGTTTTTTACCGAAACGCGTAGGCAGTAATTGTTTTTATACTATATTGTAGAAGGTGAAGGACAAGTTTGCTTTATCATTCAGTTAATGATGACCCTTCTGGAGAGTAGATATGATGTTGTTAAACAAAATACATGGGTTTTTTTCGTTTCTTTTACACTAGTTGACGTGGACATATTTTGCAGTAGATAAAGCAGCTCTAATTATGTAAATAGGATCACGATACACTTATAACGGTATGCTAATAAGTAAGCTGAAATTTGAACATCGCTGTGCATGTCGTCACAAGCGACGATGCGAGCACGGTTATTTAGTAACCGTTTTACGCGAGTGACGGTCCTAACCTCACACAAAATGCGGGCAAATTTTCTTCCGGTGGCTGTTGTTGTGTTTTGCTTTCAGTTCGGGTTAGGGTAATTAGTTTATAGTGTACTGATAATAATTAACTAAGGGATATTTATGGACTCTGTTACGTATTTGGCACTTTGGTAGTACAAAGCTCGAAAAACTAGTGTCGCTGTCTTCTTTCTCTACAGTTTTATACTTATTGTAATATTGTGTAGAATATTGGATATAAACAATGCCAAATTGTGCTGTGGCGATTCGTAACAATTGCAACCAAAACACAAAAGGCACAGAGATAAAATATTTTGGGTTTCCATAAAATAAGGATCTGGTAAAACAATGGACTATTACTTGGAAAAGGGGTGACCAAATAAATTTAAAGAATGGTAAGTAAAAACCATTTTTGTAATTACGCTGAGATGAATTAAGGCTGTATATCGTTTATAATATAATAGGATTATTTTTTTAATAAAAAATAAAATGATCATTTGCACCTAATGTAAACCGACCTTAAGCGTCCTCGCAAGTGACGTCACAATGTGGGAGAGATAGAGAACTTATGCGCGTTGGCATATCGGTTTTAGTGTATCGCGAATAAGACAAAAACGAACAGCTATTTTCGGACATACAACAGTTCTGCTCTGCTCTGAGGAGACGATTTAGAGTTAACAAGATTTGTATGAGATTTCCCATGGTCAGTCTGGCGCTGCAATGCCGTTTTTTATGGTGGACATATTTTGTTACTTGGAAATAGAATACACATAACTTTTTTCGTATTGACATTTTTAACTAGTATAAATCTTACAGAATAATTCTCCAACACACAAATCGTTCCAAATTGTTTAAGGGAATCTGTCCAATTTTTCTCTATGAAAGATGTATACCAGTTGTGGTGTTATGAATATTTTCTAGAACTGGCTGTGTCGACTATAAAGTTCATTTTCTCGTTTATCTTCAGAATTTGATAAAAATTGGAAATGCAATTCAATTAAATAGAACAACCTATATTGTATTATTTTCTAATTCGCCACAAAATTCTATGCGTATTTTGATTGTAGCGATTTGAAATTTATTTTCATGCTTTCTTAAATAAATTTAATTATTTTTGAGATATTAACGTTTAAAACATGGAATTTTCATACTTTGACAGGCTGTAAAATGAGAAAAATGGTTTTCATCTCCCTATCCTAATTTTTCATTCTCTATCTGAAGGTTACAAGTTTTGGTTTAACATGTTAAACCCGAAGTTGTAACCTTGTAAAACTAAGAAAGGCTGTGAAAACCATATTTCTCTAAGATGAACCGTTCCCATGTTACAGCCTGTCAAAGTCAAATTCCATATTTTAAAGGTCAATATCTCAAAAACAATTGAATTTAGACATATGACATCCTATACAGTTTCAGCGTTCGGTTTTGATAAAATCGAATAGAGCGAACAGATACAGATGTAATGTCACGTGATATATGAGCTCAACGAGCATGCATGTTAGAGTCCAAATATCGAACGCCGAGCGGAAGTACCCGAAGTCGTAGATCTATTAAACGAACGCAAAACTCCACCAATGGGTAGACCGAGGGGACAGATTTGTATTAACCGAACGCAGTAAAAGTAAGCGTAGAACTTTGTGGGAAATTCCAAAATAATATAACATATGGGTAGGGTGTTTCATTTAAAAAACCTAAATTATATTCACCGCGTTTTCTTGGGCCACTCCGTATACTTCAATATAATTTTAAAATGTGCACCTCAATGATCTCTGTATTATTTGTATTTCGAATTTTTAGGATAAAGGAGAAAGTGAACTTTTCTATTGCGTAGACTCACCCTGTACACAAAACGTGTTTTATTTCACATAATTCCGAAGATTTATTGAAACACGTGAAAAATTATAATAAAATTTGAAAAGTTATTCCAATTTTCCGAAAAACTATGCAATTTAGAAGAAAAATGTTTAAATATACAGTGTCCGCGGTAAAGTTTGCACCACATGGGGAACTTTTGTTTTTGGAAAATCTGTTGTCGGCATTAGGTTCGCATGACAACAAAAAAAAACTTAAAATTTTTGATTGGTGACCCGCGTTACACCTGTCAAATGTAATTTGATAATTTAAATGGCGAAAGTATACAGACAAACTATATTATTTTGGAATCAGGAAAAAAACCTTTCATAGAAATTTAAAAAAAAATAGGGTATTCCATAGAAAAATCAACAACTGTACGCCACAGTTCATTTGTTTTAAGCTAAGCCGCTTTTCCAATGGCAATGACTGTGCGGTAAAAGATAAACAAGTTGATTATATTAGTATTATTAAAAATACAAGGAAACTAAAAAAAAAGGTCCTTTTTCAGTCCTGGTTGGATGACCCTGTACCTAATATTGATATATAAAAATTACTTGAAACATTTTCTTCTAAAAATTGAAATAACTTTATCGGTATTTTCCGAATTGGCCATGTATACATATTTTGTACACAAATAACTATCATGTATTCGTGTTGTGAAAATATTTACATTAAAATCACAACAGGCACAAATCTTATACATGTAAAAACGTAAACGACGCCCTTCTTGACAAAAATATGAAACGCTCAACATCAAACTAACGAACTAACAACACTACTAAAGACCCTGTCGCGCAATCCTTGTTAATAACATTAGCAATAAACCTAGATTAATAAAAAGCGAAAATTAAATAAGGCCATTAAAAACTACACGTATGGCAAAACAAATCTGGCGCGTGCGTCATCACTTCTACGTCATTAAACTCGTATGAAACAAATCGAAGAAAAAAAGTTAAAAACCCGAGTCTAACTTAATTAATTATAGCGTCCCGACGCCGACGTAATAATTCCTAAAAGTTGAATAATAGAAGAGTTTTGGACTTGCATTGTCTTTATTTGTTTTACATCACAACGTTTCAACTGGTAAGTATCTCCGGTCGTCTTCAGGTGAATACTAAATAAGTAAAGTAACTACAGCTCTATTTATCCTAGCTAGATGCACTGGAGCATAACTGAGATGAGTACAGTCATGCGTTCAGTTCGTGTGCGGTATTTTGAGTTTACATCTACTTAACAAAGGTTTCCAGATATTTCCTATATCTAATGAGGGCTTACTAAAACAATCTGGGTTCTGGTATATGGTAGTTTCCTTGAACTTCCTTCAATGTGGTTTTTATGCAGGATTTAAGCTTCTGTCCACTTGATGTGATGACCGTGTGGCCAGGCATGGTCAGCTGCACCTGATTTTTCGGTTTCTCCTTTAAGCGTGTTGTTTCTGTGTTCCTTGATCCTAGTTTCAAGTGGCCTTAATAGTCTCACCAATGTAAGATCGGCCACATTCGTAGGGGATCTGGTAGACACAGTTTTTCCTGTCTTTTTGACTTGTTTCGTCTTTATCAGGTGACTAGTGTCTTTCGAGCTGAATATTAAATATATATGAAATTGATGATGTATCGTTGTCCTAGTCCTCTAATTCTCCCAGATACTCCTTTAACATACGGAATGTTGAGTGTTGATTGTGACTCTATTTAATTCTTTTGTTTATTTGGCCGATTCTTGCGATTTTTCAATAGTTTATCAACTAAATGTATTGGGTAGCCACTGTTGTTGAGGTCGGTCTTGATGTAGTTAGTTTCTTATTTGTGTTACAGATGGTAATTTCTCTATCCACAAGCGTTCTTACTATGCCATGTTTTGTGCTGTTTGAGTGATTTGAAGTGTAATTGAGATATTGACCTGAATGCGTAGGTTTCCTGTACACTGAAGAATGGATGGTGTTGCCATTGTTCTTTACGTTTACATCTAGGAAAGGTAATCGTAATCGATTGTTTTCTTCTCTCTCTATGGTGAATTTGATTGTCGGTGTCGGGCTATTAATGTGATGTAGGAATTCCCTTGAGTTCGTCATCGTTTCCATTCCAAATAATGAAGGTGTCGTCCACATATCTCAGCCACGTTTTTAGTTTCTTTTTTGCCAGTTTTAGTGCTTCAGATTCAAACCATTCCATGTAAATATTGGCGATTATTGGCGAGAGAGATGAGCCGGTGTTTAGCTCGAAAGACACTTTAGGAAACCACCTGCCAAAGACGAAACCAACAAATCAAAAAGACAGGAAAAACTGTGTCTACCAGATCCCCTGCGAATGTGGCCGATCTTACATTGGTGAGACTCTAAGGCCACTTGAAACTAGGATCAAGGAACACAGAAACAACACGTAAAGGAGAACCCGAAAAATCAGGTGCAGCTGACCATGCCTGGACACACGGTCATCACGTCAAGTGGACAGAAGCTCAAATCCTGCATAAAGAACCACATTGGAGGAAGACGATAATCAAGGAAGCTGCTACCATATACCAGAATCCAGATTGTTTTAGTAAGCCCTCATTAGATATAAGAAATATCTGGAAACCTTTGTTAAGTAGGCATAAACTTAGAATACCGCACACGAACTAAACGCATGACTGCACCCATCTCAGTTATGCTCCAGTGCATCTAGCTAGTATAAATAGAGCTGTAGTTACTTTACTTATTTAGTGTTCACCTGGAGACGACCGGAGATACTTACCAGTTGAAACGGTGTAATGTAAAACAAATAAAGACAGGGCAAGTTTAAAACAGACACATTCCTAAAAGTTGTTTAAAGCATCAAAAATGTAAGTCTAATGTGTTTATTTTCAACTGACAGGGACAGTAAACAATAACCTAACCACGGAACACTCGATGCACAGGGCCGGATTCAGCTTTTATATTTGAATAAACACATTTTCCAATTATATTGTAGCTTTATTTTACACAACATACTATATTTTAAAACTTATTTAGATTTTGGTTTTGCTTAGTGCAGTGCTTGTCTAATTGTGTCTTATTTAAAATCGTGCAACCGTATAAGTATTATAAACTTCTGAATACGACCCTGTTCAGGTAGAGTGTCCACGTGTCTTTGTTTTCATTTCCTGCCAGTTGAAAATAAATAGACCATAGCACAAAACCAATGTATTATCCATAAAGTTGTAAGATTATGCAAAAGAACTTTCCACAATACTCAAAAAAATTCCTATTGTCGGATTTTTTTAGAGAAGGATTATGTAAGTACGTAATAAATATTACCCTGCTTACTTAGCAAATGCGCACTAAACTGTTTTGCCAGGCGTGTTTACAATAACGTGTTTATAATAACTTTTGTTTTATAAACTTTAATAAATACTATCAAGACACTTTAAAAATAATTTTGAGAATAATATGCAGAATAAAAGATTTTATATATAAGTTCACCTCACGTACCGAGGGCTGCTGATACATATTTTTTAATGTAGATGTTATTATACACATACACATAAATGTTACAATTATGACTTTGCTATTCTGCGTATGAAAATCAGTCGAAAAAAAAATTATTGGACCTTAAATTTATTTTTACATAGTCTGATCCTAAAAAATCAAACTAGAATTTAAATTTGTTCATGGTTAATGGTTATATTTTAAATTGAGTCCATGCATTTCTCCCCTTACCTTCCGTTAACGAGATTACAACAAATTTAACTGGTTTTTGACTAAACTTCAGCACCTACAGACAAAAAGTTCAACAAATATATATTGCAACATAAAAAAGATCATTAATAAAAGCTTTAAATAAATATAACAGTCGTACTCACTAAAGTGTTCTAAATTTAATATCGTCCTAAAATTGACAGTTCCAATTATCAGAATAATGTTGGGTTGCATAAAGATTTAAACCACAATTAACTAACCAGAAAGTTTAACTGTGACATAAATGACATTGACAGGCATTATTTACTCGCAATCAAAGTTGCCTGATTTGTAAAAGTAACCGGGCCAGTATGATTGTGAGAAAATTATTTCTGCCAATGTCATGTATGTCACAGTCAAACTTACTGTTAGTTAGTTAATTGTGATTAAAAATATTTATACAAGCCGACATAAGTTAACTAAGTTTTGTATTGAATTTTTTTTTGTTAAAATTCATAAAGAAAAAAGTATTTTAGTACCTACAGGGTGTCCCACTTATAATTGAAACAAGCCTATATTTTCGGTATGTCTGAAGGGATTGTTAAGAATTTTGGTGTGATTACCATGATCCTAGGACACATTTTTCTATTGCTTAAAATTTCATTGGCCTACGGATTTGTAAGGGTTTTTAAATAGTAAACTACTTTAGGCGATTATTCTATTTTAAAACTAATATCAGAAGTCGAATTGGCATTCCTCAAAACGATCAAATACAAAATTTCAATAAATTGACCCAACCAGTGGCGTCGCCTCTCATTAATTTTATTTTTATTTCTTCTTAAAAATATTTACATCTAAAATACGCGTGATAAGGATCAAAATTACCAAAAATGTTGGCAGTTTAACTGCTTCATCTAAAAAAATAATATACGTTAAAAGCAGTGGCGTACATAGGACATCCAAATAATGTATTTTTGGCATTTGAAAAATTAGAAAAGAATCAAACAGGCATAAATTGAATCAGTTGGCCAGGAAAAAAAATACTATTTACACGTCAACTAGAAAATCAATGTTATGTCAAAGTTAAATTGGGCTGTATACAAAATAGCAAATCTGCGCTTAAGTTTGCTAAAAAAGTACAAATTTAATATTCTAGCAGAAAATACAGTACGCCCCGCCGTTAAACAAAGTTTAAAAAAATCAATCACTTATTAAATATTTTCACAAAAAAATACCGATGCACGGTATCTTCACACACGCCACTGGTGGAAGTAAACAAACCCTTTTTTAACGAATATGTGCAGTTTAATGCAAAATCAGTCGACACCAATTTTCAATACCGTATCTTCAAGGACTTTCCAAATTTTAAAAAAAAAAAACAATTATTTTTTATTATTTTAACACCCTGTATCTTAGAGGGTCAACATTTTAGGGCATATGTCAATAACTTTTCGTCTTAAAATAACGTCAGGAATCATATCCTAGATTTTCTTCATGTACTTAAGGATCACCCGGTATAATATTCTATAATAGAGGATATTGTTATTATATAACAGGTTGTTCAATTTACAATATTAGTCAATGAATATTTGGTTATTTTGGAATTTTAATGGTTCCTCTTTATGGTAGATCCTGAATATTCAGATAAAACTCGGAAATTTGTTGTATTTTTATATCTCCATAAATAATGCGTGCAGACCACTTTTAAAATACATTGAGTAGACATGGGGAAAAAACTTTAGTGTCGATTAACGGAAAAATGTAATTCTTTATATAAACTTCTGCTTATCGAAAGAATCACTTTATCATATAAAATGTTTATATATACAGGGTGTTAATAAATTGGAAAAAACGAAAATACTTCAACAGACAAGTATCATTGTTTATTATTTTAGATACAATTTTTATAAAACAAAGTCACAAATTACGGCCAATTTTACTTCATCTTATTTAGCCTGTCAGTATTGTGTTTTTGTAAAGTTAATTTCAAATATTTAATCTTTATTTTAGGTTATGAGTTTGTGATTTAAATTTTGTATTCAAACATTATTATGGATTATATGTACAAATACAACTTTGTTTTATAAAAATGTTGTCTAAAAAATAAATAATGATCCTTATCTCTTAAAACATTGTCATAATTCTCTAACTTATCAACACTCTGTTTTATCAAATTTAATATTTTTATTTTTATGGTACAGCAGAACTTTTTATGAAGAAAAGTTTTTCTCGTGAAATCACTACTCAAGTTTTTTTTCCTCTTGTAAACTCTGTATAACCAGAAACTCTTTTTCTATATACGTTTTAGGATCAATCAAAGAGTGTTATCTAAAAGTGTTTTATCACTCTTCTTTAAAAAAATATCAGTCAAATACAAATATGTACGATTACTTATAAAAATTACATAAATATACAAAATACAAACAGTTCATACTATATTTATAATATACTACATTATAATTACTATATTTTCGCGGCTAATTTGTATTTGATTATAATACATTAGATCTATGTTATTTAGTAGGTATATCTACTCAGTATCACTTCTTATAGGCCAGTAATCAATTTAAAATAACGATATACCGTCTTAAATTTAATAAATATTGAGTGTTTAAAAATTTGAAATTTACAAGTGTTTCCTAAACTTAAACACTTTAACATTTAATTGATTAGAAGCCATAAACACACATTTAACACTAAAAATAGCCTAAAATTATTTCACTTTACACACAAAAGCCCATTTGATATAACATTCACAGTGTTTCTGTTTAAATGTTCAGAGTTATTTAACGTTTGTCATCAAACCTCTTGACATTTGCATGGAAATTTACTTAATATACCATGGCTTTATTATTATGTATTATACAGAGTGTTATGAAAATTACTTATATTAAATTAGGTGACTCCTGTGACCTAGGGAAGCACTCCATACTTTTTTTAATCGATTGTCTTAAAAATTGAGTAATGATTCCTGAAACGAGTAAACGCATCGTACGCCGGGCTTCGAAACTGTCTGACAATCGGTGAAAATTAGTTAAAATAGCGGACAGGAACCTATCGATGTCGGGCTTTAAAATTATTTTAGCTTTTGTGAGTAGTTTTTGTGAAAAGAATAACTTGCAACATCGTTTCGTAACTTTTGTACATCAACATAAAATTTGTATTCTAAATTTTTTAAGTTTGAATCGTCGATTAATTAGATTTGCAACGAATTGTTTAAGGGTTATACATTGAGTGCTAGTTTTGAAATTTTGAGGTAGGCCTAATTTTTATTTACCTCTACATAACTTCACTTTGCCATGCGGTTGTATTTGCATATTTATAAATCCATTAGTAGGGGAAGGTCATAAATTTAAAAAAATATATGAAGATTTTTCTCGCTTATTAACAACAAAGAGACATTTAAACATATTTTTCTGAAATGTGTTTTTATATCAGGATTTAAATGAAATAAGTGATTTCTATAACACTCTGTATACAGTGTGATTCGCGATGAGTGATCTATTTATTAGAAAACTATAAGACACGAATTGACTTATTTAAATAGAATTTTGGCACTGCATACCGGAAGTCAACCTCAACTTTGATTTTTTTTAAATAAAATAATATGGTTTTTATTAAATTTTTTTATTTGATTAATTTTTTATATCGCAAGTCCATACTATAGGCTGTTGGAAAATATAATATTCTTTTGAATTTGACACACCGATGTTGGGTTGCACAAAGATTTTTAATAATTAACTAATAAGCCACTTTGACTGTGACATAAATGACATTGGCAGGCATTATTTACCCACATCAAAGTTACCTGATTAGTAAATTAAAAATTAAGCTAACCGGGTCACTGGATTGTGAGAAAAGAATTTCTAGCCAATGTCATGTATGTCATCGTCAAAGTTGCTGGTTAGTTAATTATTATTAAAAATCTTTGTGCAACCCGACATCAGTCGTCAAATTCAAAAAAATATTATATTTTCCAACAGCCTATAGTATGACTTGCGATATAAAAAATTAATCAAATCTAAAAATTTAATAAAAACCATATTTAAAAAAAAATCAAAGTTGAGCTCATCTTAATGATGCAAAAACAGTTTGTACATTCTTATCTTGGTTTTTCATTTTGTTCCCAAAAGGTAAATTTCCTGTTTAGTTCCGGATCTTCGCTGTTATATAAAATATGTTTAGAAAATTAAGATAAAATCCAACAAAGCAATAAAAATGTCTTATAACTAAAAGATCATAGTTTGACTTTTGGTATAACCAGAAATAAAAAAAAAATGTTAAAATGTTATACTAAAAAAGCTCAGAAGATAGTTATGCTCAGTGCGAAAATTCCATTAAGAAAATTATTTTAGTTTCCGAGATATTCTATCAACTCACCGTGAATCACTGTGTATGGTAAAGTAGTTAACTACTGATTATCTAATTATGTTTTAGTTAACTAACCGCATTATGTATGTACATAATTACATATTTGGGAAGCTAGAATCATAGTTAACTATTTTTCGTAATGTACAGTGTGTCCCATAAATCTAGGACTGTATCGTACGCAAACTACCATCTGTATATAAAAAACCTGGAAATGTTTTTTTTTAAATGGGCTTAAAAATAACAAACTTAGTAAAAACTGAAAACACACAAAGTTTATCATGAAGTAAGGGCTTTTTTTAAAATTTATTTTGACTCAAAAACCATTCTAGTATTAATTAACCTTTTAGAATGTGACTTACTTGTCTCATTTATTAAAAAATTAGTTTTTACTACATTGTTTGAGTCGAAAATGTATAATTAAACTTAAACCTATATGAGACTTTTAGATTTATTTAGAAAAGTTGAAAATTGGACATTTTGAAAGCAACATTAGTCTCAATAACACTAAAATCCCCAAAAACGCTCTAGAGATTAGTAATTGGCATATTTTACTTCTAAAAAGTGATGTTTGGAATACAATACATATACAATTATACACTTGTACAAATTATGTAACATGCAGTTTGCTAGATAATAAAATGTAGCCTTTATATAAAGTTTTACTTGTGACAAAAATGTATTAAAACTGGCCTCTATTAAACCTAAAAATATAACAAAGGCTGCATTTTTAAGTGTTGCATACTTTCACTATATAAAAGATTGTATATAATTGCACTGTTCTAAAATTTTTGTTGTTTTGTTCTGAAATTTTGGTAATACTGTAATTATACGTCAGAGGGTTTTTAAGATTTAAAAAACTACCCTTACCTAATACATCTTACAAATAGCAATATTCAAACAAGGTATAACAAAAATACATTAATTTTTTATTAGGACAGATATGTTGCACAATGTATTTTTGATATAATATATATTATGTATATGAGAGGATAGGTTAAGGCACAGAACCGGTTTTAGTATTTCTAAGAGTATTTGTCAGTAATTCATATGTCTCGAGGACGACGGCCTGAAAATAATTAACTACTGTTAGAGTTGAGACTGAGGTTAGCAATTAGGGATGATGATGTTTTAAGCAAAAAATTGATTTTTAATTGTTCCGAATCAAATATTTAGAAATATATACTATATACTGATATTATTAAATAAAATAATCATTACCATGCCAAATAAAACTATTAACTATCAGCCATCATTGGTAGTAAATCTAGATAGAAAGGTTGAAAGGAAATTTAAATATTCCATATTCCCGTACCATCCCGGTCTCTAGAAGCATGTTGAAAGACGTTTTTAGTCTTAAAAAAATCCACGATTTCAATTTTTAATATCTTGAATAAAATAAAAACGTCATCGAAAGATGATGCTACAGTCTAAGTTTAACTGTTATATGTTAACAAAAAATTATTAACCCTGGCATAAAACGAAAACTAACTTTTTATCACAAATAGTGAAAACTACAAAATTTTCAAGGAACCAACGTACCTACAAGTTTATTTCTTCAAAAGACCTGTCTTATCAGAAAGAAATAGAAAAGAAAGATAGTTATTAACTTCTAGTGTTGGGTCACTTGGGTCGGTATCTGTGTAACTGCTACTTTGAAACGGTATTATTAAATACCGTGGTGTCGCGCTCTACCTCATACAAGCAAGCAGTTACTCGGGAACAATTAATATTTATAACTGTTACGGCCGCCGGCGCGACTCGAGGTTTAAATTTATTTATTATATAGAAAGAAACTTAGCGGCAAGCGGAGTAGTGCGTCTATCATTTGCATTAAAGTACCCAGGGACGAAAAAGGTAATAGGTTCCCCCTGGGGCACAATGGTAGACAATGACAGGCTGTTTCGCCCTTATTGGGGCTCATCAGACAGCCATAACCTGTAAGCAATTCCCACCACAGCGAAAATATGTTTTCAAGATATTCTTACGAGTAAAAATATGATGAAGACCTAGTATCGCCATCTGCTGGCATCAACTCAATGCAAAAGATAGCCATCTAAGGTGAAAACATAGAAGTCATCGAACTATAAATAAATGAATCACGGAACGGCCACCCATCCAGTATAGGAAACATTTTTTGCGCTTTCCTACACATCTCTACGGTTTTGTAGATTCAAATCTAGATCGCGCTGCAGTCGCCCACTGGTGTGCAGCACTAATCCGGAAATCGCACCAAAAATGAATTTAAAAAATCATTTAATTTGAATAAACAAAAAAAAATAAATTGACAGACGATTTGAATTTTATCATTTATTGGTTTGTGATTCCAAGGACACAGACAGGAATGATAAATTATTTTTTATTTCAACAAATGATTTACTTTTTCTTTGCAAACCTTGCACTCTCTAGTTCGTTCCCAAGTAACGGTTATTTAGTCGCCGTATTTTTCTGTTGCGATATGAAATGGAACGTTCCATATCGGTAACAGTTTTTCCCACCTCTAATAACTTGTAATGTTATTCGAATCATCATCCCTACTAAATATTACTTAAATGTATTAGGTGTACCTATTTATTTTCAAATGGCAGGGACAGTAAACAATCTAACCACGTAACGCTCGATGCGATCGGTATAGGACTGCATTCAACTTTCGCATTTAAATAAACACGTTTTCGGTTATATTGTAGCTTTATTTTGCCCAATATACTGTTGTTTTTTTTAAAAAATTATTTAGATTTTGGCTTTTTGATTTTGGATAGTACAGTGCTTGTCTTATTGTGTCTTGTTTAAAATCGTATACCCGCATAAGCAAAATCCGTACAATTACTGGCTGGATGCACGTCACAGCTTCTGACGTAATTTTTGGTTCGACTCATGTCGACTAAATCGTATATTTTTTCAATTTTGTCAGGATCGACATTAGCTTAAAAATGAACACTTCTTTATTGACTGGAATAATGAAACATATTTTCAAAATATGATCCAACTAATTATTTTTCGCTTTAAAATTACTTTTAACACGTAAAATTAAAGTTCTTCGAAATGACGAAAGATTGTTAAAATGAATTTTATGTCAATTGACAGAACCCTTTAATTGATAACAGACAAGCCTTATTTTTTGTTTCTGTTGTGATTATTTGTTTGCGAGTTGTGACGTCCATTCAGCCAGTAATTGTACGGACTATATTATAAACTACTAAATACAACTTAGGGCGAGTGTCCACGTGTATTTGTTTTCATTTCCTGCCAGTTGGAAATAAATAGGGTATAATAATGAATACTGCAAAAGTAAGCATTAGATAGAAAGCAAGAATACTATGCAAAGCTATTAATTTTTGTATTTTATCATGCATAGTCGTAGCTGCATATTATCATGTATCATACAGAATACATAGAAAAAAATGTGGCAAACAATTCCTGCATAAAAAATTAAACTTTTCATAACGTGAATCTCAATTTATTTTACAGACCAAAACTTTTATAAAGAAAGACTTTTTTTCGTATCTTTCACTTTTTGGTACCATTATCGCGGAAAATTTGAATTGGTTATTTGAAGATTTGTCGGTAATATTATCAAATTTAGTAACTTTTGCCTTGTCACATAATGTATTTTATCATTACAAAGAGAAGTACAAAGTCCAATTTAAGAGCATATAATTGATATAATCGTCAAAACATTGGAATTTTGAAGAAATCAGGAACAAAGCTCTTACAAAACCAATTATGTACAATTAATTATATTCGTTTTTATTGTCCGTGTACATCTTAGAATTTTGATTAGTTTAAAAATTTACATTTGTCGTTAAGAGTTAGGACTAGTGACGCATTCGCCATTTCGTTTTTTAATATGTATTTTCTTACATCTAATAGCAGAAAAGCAATGGTGCTTACATTTTCATTTCACACAGAGCACTAGCCAAGCGTAATCTCAGGCTACACACAGCTGTTGTTACCTGATGTTACTACTTCGCGGACCGGGAATTCGTGAAGCAGGCCTGGGAATCCCAGTGGGTCGCGGCAGGCCGCTACTTCGCGCAGTTTGAGGCTTTACGGAGGTACTTTCGGCTGGGGCGGAGACTACCTTTTCTTTGGGTACCGGTGGCACCTAAAAACAAGGTTTTGTTAAAATAAACAAAAACAATTTTTTTGTGTTTGCTTTTATACAAAACATTTTTAGGATTCTTATAGACAAAATATGCTTTAATGTTCATCTTTATCGACAAGGCTTTAAGAAATTTTAACTTACAATAAAATATAAGATAGTAATAATTAATATATTAGATTCGAAAAATGCAAATAATTATGACAGATTTATTTCATTAAAATATTTGCTAACGTGATAATAGGATTTTTAAGAATACATTTTTACCTTTTTTTAGATTAAAATGTGATCGTTTTTTAGTAGTAACTGGAAATTAATTTAAAAATCCCATGTACATTTTTCTACCTTAAAATATTGGCTCCAATATAGATTTTTCAGCAAAATTGTATTAGACTTTTTTAAACGTCCTTGTATAATGGACTCGCACACCAAATCGCATGATTTTCCAATCAGCCAATTGAAAGTTATTTAGAAAAATGTCATCGTAAAATCGCTAACAATCCCTAATTAGGGAATCCAAACCACGTGATTCAATATGGCGGTTGGATGGCAAAAAGCATTGAGTCACCAGTTAAATGCCACCAGTAACATTATTTTAATGGTCAAGGGCACTACAACGCAGTATTTGCCAGCCAGCCGCCATTTGGACACATCGTTGGACTGCCTAATAGAAGGCGCCAAACGCCAAACATTGTGACATAACCTAAAAATTCATCTTCTTAAAGGCCGCTTTACAGTTTGCAATTTTTCTTTCACGCAAATTGTCTTGCAGCAATTAATATTGCGGCAATAAAAATTTCACTTCGTTTTACAGCGTGCAATGACTTGCCAAGATCGTAGGTGATGTACCACTTGCCAACCATTAAAATAAAAATACATTTGGTTAGGTCTTACCGGCGCTTTTTGTGCATTCATTTTAACAAAACATCACTACAGGACATGAAAGCAAACCAACAAAAACAAAACGTACCCGCTATAAGTTAGAAAAAACATAAATAAATGTCAGGGATTTTTATATTTAGTTT
The DNA here is from genome assembly GCA_935413205.1 of Polydrusus cervinus. Lineage (NCBI taxonomy): Eukaryota > Metazoa > Arthropoda > Insecta > Coleoptera > Curculionidae > Polydrusus > Polydrusus cervinus. Next base: position 56,752,134 of record OW284514.1, read on the forward strand.
GGTGTCTCATAAATCACCAGAAAATCCTCAGAATTGCGCTTGCAATGGCAATAAAAATACGGTCCGAGTTATATTTCTTGCAAGCAATACAAATTGCGCCAGCTGATCATTAGCCTCGTTCTGCGCATACTCCCGGGCAATCCTTTCTTGCGTGAAAGAAAAATAGCAAACTGTAAAGCGGCCTTAACAAGTGTTAATTTAAAATTCTAACCGCTATAAACAGTAAACAACAAAATGTCAGTTTGACGTAAATCCCTAACCTTACTTTTTCAACTTGTCAAAAATGAAAATTCTTGCATTTTTTTATTGTAAAACGGGTTTCTGTCATCGCTCGCAATCGAAATGAAATAGACCATAATCATTGTTATTTTATTTTGAATACTGTAAAACATGTTGAAACTAATAGAAAATAAAATGTCTTCTAGAATTTTAAATGACATTACCATAATTACTGCTAGTTTCTTTGGGGTATGTCGTTTTCATAAAAAAACGTACAAGAATTAGAATGAGGAGTAAGTTTTGTCATATTTGCCTAAAACCGGCTTGTCTAAGTGATTGTTTATTGGAAGTTATCAGGCGTCATAGATTATCAAAAATTGAAAGCACTGTCGGTCACTGATTAAAATAATTTGATAATATCTTAAAATCATGTTTTAAATTGTGGTGACTAGTGATATTTGTGTATTAAGTTAATATGTTATAAGATTTAATAATGACGTGTTAGAATAATGTTTTAATTTTGTGTTATGGTTTTACAAACTTTTCCACAGATATGTTTTCTAATAAAAAGAAAATTTACTAGATAGTAATTACTATTAAACTCTCAACGCTTTGGCTCCCAACCTTAAAATTTCTGTACGTTACTGCTAAGCGTACATGTTTTTTTTTCACTCGGGAGCAATCACTTCTCCCATTTGACAATATTAGGATGTCTAGGGCCAAGAACCATAGGACTTAAGGCAAATATTATAAGAAATTGAGGTAGGTAGGTATTTGCGGGTATAGGACAATAAATAACAATTCCTTCTTAATTAAAAAATTGCCGACGTTTCGACCTTTATTGGGTCTTTATCAAGGCTATTTCTAAAGTAAGATAAAGACCAAATAAAGGTCGAAAAGTCGGCAATTTTTTAATTAAGAAGGAATTCAGGGTTCCCACCAAAAAGTCAAAATGAAATTCCCCGACTTTCCAGGTCTACTGCAAAAATTGTTTCTGACTTACATCAGATTAGCTCTACAGAAAAAAATAACACTTTTATAGACCCCAACATATTGTTAAAAAAATTTTAATATTTTTTTTTAAGTAACACAGCTTATGTCAAATGTATCTAAACTTTGTCTATAGTTATAAGTTACGGCAAAATTTTTTAAAAATTTTTATCTGTACTAATTTAAAACTTAGGTTCAAAGTTTTTACATCCTCAAAGTTGTAATCACTAACGTTATCTCTTGTATTTTTTTTAACACTTCGATTTTTCAGTTTTAGGTCCATATTTACCACTTGCCCCGCTTTTTTTGTTAGTGGGGTAAGTGGGGATTAGTTCCCACTTGTCCCATTTAAATTTTTTATATTAATAAAATGCAAAGTGAAAAGTTTTAAGAAGTTGAGAAGTGAGATTGTGCGTAATCTGCAAAAACTATAAAGTAAATAAAAACTTAAAAACCGTGTTAAGTAGTTTTAAAAAAAGTTATAGAAGAAGAAATCTCTCACATATAAACTTCTTTATTTAGGAATTTTTTAAATCTGAAAAAGCCTGTTGTTGGTGAAGTCGCAATAAACCCATTTGCTCCAGTTGACTTTAACATTACTCAAACGCGATTTATTAGTTGAAAACTCACTTACCCCAGTACCTGGGGCAAGTGCGTTCTATGGGTATATTTTCGTAACAATTTTTTGTTTAAATGAAATTCTTAGATAAATAATTAAACAAATTTTGTTGTAATTGTAAATATCATTCAGTACTTCCTGTCTAAAGCGCATCTCTGTAACTCGATTTTTAAAAAAGTTATGTGGTTTCAAAGACAACCTTTTATATTTTTAATCCCCACTTCACCTTATATCTATCTTTTAATAGGTTACCAAAATAATCGTCTATATAGACGAATTATACAATCAAATTTCTGAATATTTTCTTTTTTAACGAAAGTAAAATATTCAGTCTTTGCTTTCTCAGCGGTATCTGCTGTTATGCGTCGCATCTGTTTCAAAACAACACAGAACAGAAAAAGGAATTAAAGTATTGTGACAAAAATTATTTTTTCCAGGTTTATGTATTAAATTCCCTGACTTTCCATGACTTCCCTGACTACTTTTCAAATTCCCTGACTTTCCAGGTTTTTCAGAAAAGTGGGAACCCTGGAATTGTTTTTTATTGTTTTATACCCGCAAATACCTATCTACCTCAATTTGAATTAGAACGCTAATCTCACAACAATTATAAGAAATAAAAATAATAGTAAAGTATTGAATCAGTTTTAATGCCTTAAAACAGTGGCGCACCTAGGTTCTTTTTGAGGGGGCTAATACGGCTCCAATCAAAAATGACTTTTCTAAAAAAGTCTTAGCTTTCCCGAAAAACTTCAAAAAAAAATATCGTCCATGCCACCTCTTTGTGTGTCAGTGCTTTACTTCCTTGTTGTGGTAAATCTAACTTATGACTAGAATTGTATTGAAATAATAAACGGCCTAAACATCATAGCTTCCTGTAATGTAATTGTCTAAGCTTTAATGGTAAAGAAAGGATAATTTGAAATATTGATAAAGTCATTTGAAGACAAAATTTTAAAATTTCAAAAACATTTAAATTCCTAAAGCTTAGAAGTCTCTAAAACTGCATTTAAAATACCAGATCCGTATTTAACAAATTTGACTTGACCGTAGTATCCAAAGGACGTCAAATTTAAAAACTATAACGCCATCTTGTAGAGCATAAAAGATGGCTATAAAAAAGTAATTTTTGTTGTTTCCCAAAGTCAAAAATTAAGGCGCAAGAAACTAAAACTAAGTTAATCTATACCTCCATTCTCGTAGGATCCCCTGTAACCCTAGTAACATTCACAGCGCTGCGCCTAGTAATAGTTTGCATACTGTTTAAATTAGATCCTATAGGTGGCACCACCGGCAGATTAGCACTGATAGGTCTTAAGCTGGTATAGGACCCCTTTAGCCTGGTACCCATAGATTTTAGATTGCTTGCAGACGGAGGACGTATCATGTTGCTGCTAGGTCTAAAGAGATTCGAATGGGAACCACCTGAAAAGGAATTAATTTTATTGTAGACTGGTCGATATATTAATAGTGTCGGAATATTTTGCAGTTACGTGATTGTCGCCTTGTCGCTCTCTCTCTTCTTTATTCACAACGTAGACGAAAGAGACATTTGACGTCATTAACCACAGGCATTATTAGCATAAAAACTGTAAAGGAGCACAGTACAACAGCACGAGCAAGTAACATTTTTTATTTATTTAATTAAGAGCCTTCCCTTCCATCGTGAAACGCGGCTTCGTCTCCTGGCTAGTCTAATTGAAAATTTAATGCAAAAATCTTATTAATGGGTTCAAAAGTTTGACGGATGACACCTTATTAAAAAAAATTTATTTTAAAGATTCAATTATACAGGGTGTCCGGTAACTTATGGGCCGTGGAGTAACTGGAGATACTAGACATCAAAATAAGCCGATTAAGTCATATACGTTTTTTCGGATTGTTACTCGTTCTAGAGATACAGGGTGTTGAAAGTAAAAGTTTATTCTCGAAAATAAGCCATAATTGTAAAACGGTTAAATGAATCGAATTGAAAGTTGGCAATGTTATGTTTTTATGAGCAAGAAATAAGAATTTGTAGAAATTTTTAAGTTTGAAACTAGAGGGCGCTAGTTGCATACACTGGGCTCCATAAATCTATGATTTTTTTTCTTACCTGTGATATTGGGTGTTTTTCAATTATAGTTTCTTAAAGAAGGGCATGGATCCAGCATAATAGACCTAATGAACGATATATATATACAATGCCAAGCGTTGAAGCCTGCCGGAACTTTGGAGTTAAGGGTTATGAAACGCAATGCTCTCGGTGCGTAGGCTACTACGCATTGGTTATGACTGACGAACTACAGCTTGGGATAAAATGAAATACCTAAATCTTTGATAATATAAGGCCTTACTATGTTATTTATATGTTATAGAATTTAGTTTAGCCTAAAAGACATAACATTGCATTTAAAAGCATTAAGTGGAAGTTCATTTCTGCAACACCACTCATAAATCATATCTTAATATCTCCGAAACATAAGGCAATCCTCAAGAGAACGTATTTCGCTTAAAAGCTTGATATCGTCGGCATATAGCAAATATTCAACCCCCAAGCCAGACAAAATATCATTGATGAAAAGAATAAATAAGAGAAGTCCAAGCACGGATCCCTGCGGTACCTCAGAGGTTTGTGATAAATTTACAGATCTGTAATCACGATGCTAGACATATTGATGTATATTGGGAAGATATGATGAGTGGCGACAAAAAATCAAAGAGTGAAGTTTTATGGCTCAGCATACTATGGACAACCTTATCAAAAGCTTTTAAAAAATCAGTATAGGTAATATCGACTTGACTGTGCGTAGAACGCCGTTCAAAGATATACTGACTAGAACACACAATCTTAGCAACAGTTGATAGACCACACATAAATCCAGGGTACCGGTCAGATATCATACCAGAAATTTGCCCACCAAAACAGTTCTGCGAAATAGTTTTAAAGAGCTTGCTGAAATTGTATAATATAGAGATAGGTAGATAACAGTTAATATCTTGGCCTCCGTACCTGGCTATTTTCAACCCTATACATTTTTAGCCCCCCTATAGGGCTGGTGATGAGGCCAGCTAGTCCTGAAACATGTACACCAATTTTCACCCTACTACTGGCGTTCTCGATATTTAAAGAGTAGAAAAGGGATAAGTGTTTTTCTTGTCTTCGCGTTCATCGAGAAGGACATGGTTCAAGCGTTTCTTGTACTGTGTGCCATTCAAGGTTAATCTTAAGTATAACCGCAGTAATTAGCGGTCCATCGCTCCAAATCGCTTTATATTACTAGTACGGTACGAGCATCATTACAAGTGGAGAATGAACCTTGTCATATGTGTGATATACAACATTTTAGACACTGATTTTTTGTTTTCCAAAACGCTCAAAACACAGACCTGGTGGGCATTTTTTTGGACAAATGAATTGAAAAAAATTGCTGTTTTTTTAATAAAGTTATATTACATCACTAAATATATAATTAACTGAGTTTATTACATCATTAGTAATATAATGAGCTCATTACTTCACGTGTACGATAATACAACCCATTACGTAACTTAAACAGACTAAAATTGGTTACGTAATAAGCTTATTATAGTGTGGGTCTTATATAATGAGAATTGTGTGGAGAATACTGCGAGTTTACTTTACTCTATAATGAAATCCGGGCCCATTGTCATGTTTGGTTTCAAATTTTGAAACATAAACAAATCCAAGGTATCTAATTATTCAACAATTTAAACTGGAATGAATAAAGTTTGTATCTATAAAAACAAATATACATTTTTAAACAGTTTAAGTAGCTTAGTTCTTGAAATAAATTAATATATCCAGAGATTAGGTATTTATTTATGTGGGTATTAAAATATAATTGCATTCCTCACTCTTAATTTGTAGGACAACATTAATTGTACAAATTGCAGTTCTTAAGTCCTCAATTATAAAATTGTGTTCAAATTTTATATAATATAATAATACTTACCTAAAGTTGCAGAAGTGGTCTTTAAAGTACTAATATTACTATAGGAACCCCGCATTTTATGTGGAAGGGCCTGTAATGGCCTCTGACCAGCAGTCGTGTATGCACTTTTTTGACTGGTTTTGAGTCTCAGGTCGTTGTTGGCAGTCAAATAACATAAGCTTTTGGCTGTAGTTTTTTGCCAGGTTTCAAGCGACACCTAACAACAAAAAATATAAAAAGAGGTATAAATATGTACAAATTTTCGACGATTGTTAAGTCAGTTGAATATTTTTACTTTTCCGGAATATGACATCGCTTCTCTGCAACTTAAAAAGTAAAAGAACTTAAATATTCTTATGGTTTTCGTTGCTACCCAAATTTTACGATTCTACCTTAATCGGTGACCTGAAGTCCAAAAAAGTGTTACGTTTTAATATAGTGTTCCAGTAGTGCGTCAAAGTAAAATATTTATTTTGCTGAAACTTTCGCAGAAAGTATTTTGTTATTAGTAATGACCTACCAATGCTTTTTTCTTGGCTTCAATCAAATAAACTTATGTTAAATTTTACAAAACCTTCTTTCGTGTTTATAACTAAAAATAAAATAGATTTTTCATTTCCCTCTTAAAATTTAAAATAATGAGAAGTCAATGTTCAAAAACGACACATTTTTAGGATTAGTTTTAGTAAAAATATTAATGTGAAAAGTCATCATGTACAGTATGTACGCAGATGGGATATAGAAAATGACAAATGAAAAAGTGAGATACGAAAAAAAGTATTTCTTTATAAAGTCTACAGACCGGTTTCGAACTCTTTTGTTCTTTGGTCTGCAGGTGGTGTCATCCTACCAACGTAAAGTTTTCATTTCTTGGTAGAACTATGCAATCTGATTTGTATTTATTTTCATTAGTGTTAGACTAAACACACGTCAAACAAAATAGCATGAGCCCTGACCTTCGGGTGCGCAGTAAAGAGGTGGGCGGGGCTATCTGTGTACTGTACTAAAATTAGGCATTAGGTATCTCTGTCACCCTTATAGTATAAAGCACTTTCAGGTGGTTCGAAATTTATTTTTCATGCTTTCTTAATAAGGTTTACTTTAAAAAACTCCTGGAACTCGTTACATTTAATATTTAATTTTTTTAGTGAAATCATGTAGTTCGGTTTAGGGTTTATTTTAAAACATGTAGTCTTCGCCAGCAATTCTATCGTTTTTCGATAGACGACAGCAGTAATTTGTCATCGATCAGCTAATATTGGGACCTCAAAATTTGTAAATACAAGCAACTCGACGTTTCCTTATTTTATTCAAATTTAATTTTTATCTATTTTCGAAGACTATTATTGTATATGATAAGAAAATGTTACAAAATGTTTTTTGTTATTTTAAAAAGTTGTGCATGTATTTTATATTTATCACTTTTATATTTTTAGATGAATAAAGCTTGAAAAGGTACGACAAAACGTCGTTACATTAAAATGAGTTGTTTTTTGTGTAACCTGGTAAACCCAAGAATTACCAAATAAAAATTAATTACAAAGGTTAAGAAACACTTTATCAAGATATTTTCATACTCAATAAACTTATTTAAAGAAAAACGGTTGATTAAATACAATAAAATACTTTTACATGTGACAATCCAAAAACAAATAACAACCACCTTGTGTGTAGCTATTTTCAGTATTGTTTTTTTTGCAGATACAATTAAGATTCCTCTATACACTAAGCATAAATCATATTTCTATTCAATTAATTTGCTATGCAGTTTTTCTAAGGGTTCTCCAATTTTTCTTAAATGAAATTTTCAATATTACGATTTTTCTACATTCTCTTATCCCACCAATATCTTACATGTTTTCTTCAATTTTGCACCACTTTCGCTAACATTTGGTGATTTACTTTTTCATCTTATTATAATCTTGTTTGGCATGATAACAGTTACTATTAATGGCTTAAAGAATATTATTCCTTTTATCGTATCATTGAAGATTAAGTCATTTTTATACATATACATACACTCCTTTCGATTTCGTGCGGTTCCCCAGTGCTTAATCCACTGCCGGAAACATCGCCGATTTGAATTTTGCAAGCAATGGAAACTTTCTTGGTCACACTTTCTTCTAAATACCCTCTAGCAACCTTCGCCGATTCCCATCCACCAAGTTCTTGTAGGTCTAATATATCTCCTCCAGCATTAACAAGAAAATTTGCCAAAGATCTTCTAACGCAGTGACCAGTATACAAATTAGGATTTTCAAGTGAGAGATACTTAGCTATTTTTTGAGGTATTTTAGAAAAGAAGTGAATGCCGCAGGGCTGTACCGTACATTTCCCTTTTCTATATGATACAAACAATCATTGGTGAGTGACATGGTCTGGCCTTAACATTGCGTACTGTTTAAATAAAAGCACAGGATCGACTTCGCCGTCAAATATCACAGCGAAAATACGTTTCTTGTGGGTTTTTGATTCGGGAATAGTAACAATCAGCTTGTCATCTAAAACGTCAACATCTTCCGTGGTCATCTTCGCTAATTCATTAGTTCGACAGGCTCCTCCAATTCCAATTAAAAAAGCCACTTTCATCATTAAAAACTTCTCGTCTTAGGCAGAACACACAAATTCGTTGACTTGTTCTCTTGTAAATACTTTTGATTTTTTTGCTCTTTATCCAACATATTTCTTCTTGATGAAACGTATTAAGGCGCCGTATTTGTCGATTTCCACTCTTTCCTTCAGTTCTAAAATCGCTCGTAACATGGAATATTTCGGCCATAAGGATGAAGCAGAGTATCCCTCAGAGAGTTTTGCGAAATACGCCAGCAATACCGTTTCTTATGCACCTTGAACATGTACTTTGTTTCGCCACTCACAAAACTGCCGATATTCTATTTCATAATGGATTTTAGATTTGTCCGGAAGCAAGTTCAACCTTATAATGTTGGCTGGAGCTAATATATCGTCAGGAATATCAAAATCTTGCATGATTTTAATGATGACTTTTTGAAATGCCAAAATGAAATGACATAAAACCTTGTTTTTATTTTCGCATCGCCGTTGTCAATGATACGATAAAGCTTTGAATACAACTCGATTATTAGCGATTTAACACCGTCTCGGACATTGCGGCTGTTGCCTCGTCACCTAGTAATGTCCTCGACTATTATAAATCGCATAATAATCTCGTTATATTAATAGCTATAAAAATAAACTTTACATATTAAAAATGTAAGTCAAATTATCAAATAACACACTAAAATTTACCAGCATGTCATTCATGTCACGTGATTGGGCCGCGATCTCGCGAGTTCTATCAAAATTATTACTATAACATAATTTTGTAAAGGAACTTATTCTGCTAATATGTTTTAATTCTTGAATAATTGTTTTCAGTTTTAGTTCCTGAAAAGATATGGTAATCTATGGATTTAACTCACCTTCGATGACATTTGCGACTTAACACTCTTATAGTCGTCTGACAATTCCGAATCTGACAGCCGATCTTTGGCATCGGCAACAATTGGCGATATGAAGTTGTTCTCCCACAGTTTTTTTGGACCCCGATGAGCCTTCGGTGTCGACATGACCTGGGACAAACCTATAAAATAACAGAAAAAATTGTTTATGGTGCTGATAAAATCGCCATAAATTTACCGTTTTAAGGGATGATTCGGAAGAGTTCGGGAATGAGTCGGGATAGGACAGGATACAATGTTTTGGGGAAGGCCATGAGGTGACTATGTTGTTGCTTCTTTCGTTACAGAATCGAAAACTGCGCGGTACAATCTTGAAAAAAGCTCTTCGAAAAAATCTAAATAGTATTTACAAATAAAATTAATTATACAGGGTGATTCACCACGAGCGTTCGTTAGAACTTTTGAGAGAACTACTAAAAATATAATCTTAAAATTTTGCGAGTTTCTGTTTTTTTGTGCCCTATTTATTAATATATTGGCGATTTCCTCTCATAAATATGATTATTTTTACTGAATTTGTGGATTTTCTTAAAGATTCTAAACGTATTTTGTATAACAGGTCACACGTCTAAATTGAATAGTTGTTGAGATATGAGCATTTGAAAAATTACATTTTTGTCACTTTTATAGGATGACGGCTTGAACGTTCCTATATTCAAAAGATAAGAACGTGCGAACCTTTTTTTTTTAATGCACCGTTAAGTTGCTACACTTTATCAAAGTTTCAAAAATGTCATTTTTTAAATGCTTACATCTCAAAAACTATTTAGTTTAGACGTTTGACTTGTACAAAATACGTTTAGAATCATGAGAAAAATCCAAAAATATAGTAATTAATTTTTTCATATTTAAAATGACAAAGTTGACAGCTACTTCTGGTATAACCAGAAGTGATAGGAAAACGCCCCCATATGTTAATAATAGAGAACACATCGAAAAATATAACCTCGCAAAGTTTCAAGAAAATATTTTCAGTGGTTTTCCCAAAAGTTATAACGAACGCTCGTAGTGGATCACCTTGTATGTAAAGAGTTTTTGGTTGTTGTTGTTGATGATGCTGGGGTTGGCGGAAGAGCCAGTATGCTTCGCCTATGAGGCTCATTGTATCCCCTACCATCTGGGTAATGTCATTTTTAAAAATGGGGAAACTCAAAGTCGAAAGTCTCAATCATGCATTAAAATTTAATAACTTGGTTACATGTTTCGCCCTAACATATGGGCATCATCAGACCTAAAAACTATACAAATACAGTAACCAATTAAAAATATAAAATCTCTTCCTACCTAACATTCAGATTATATATAACATTTCCCCATTTTTAAAAATTAAATAAAGTCTCTTTGAGAAATGGACTACTTCTTTGAATTTGAAAATGCCAGTCAGGCCAAACTAGTCCAGCTATACAAGAAAAACCTAATTTCAAGGAAGAACCTCCTGTTGAAAATCTGGTTTCTTCAACAGTGCCTAACATTCCATTTAACACCGAAATTCATATCGTTGAGGTGTAGATCGAAGACATCTTCTTCTAAAATTGCATTGGATTCTGCCAAGATCATTTGGATTAAAGAGGAAATTAAGCATCATTATAGAAATTTGAATGCTGTCAATTCAAAACTGAAATACTTGTATTTGACTTTGACTCATGTTTGTTCGTTTGTGGAGTTTGTGATTTTTGACGGTAGGTTTAGGGATGAGGTACAACTGTTCGGTGAAACAACATATCATAGATTGAGCAAAAAACTTTATAATTTAAAAACCCAACAGAAAAATAATCTTTTAAAGAATGATAATACACAGTACAGAATAAATTTGGTTAATTCCAAGTTCAAATTTCATAATAGATTTTTAAATTTAACAGATGTTACTTTCACTAAGCAAGAAGAACATACACTCTCTTTAAACTTAAAATTCAATTTTTCAAATAATATTAACACAAGTGTCAAGGAAATGTTGGCGGTTGAAGCGGAGAATATAATTCAAACAACTGACATCTCTAGTAAGAATATTCTGAGGGCACAAATCATTAGTTTTCTCAATTCCAACACTACTCACAAAAAAACATATAACTATAATAATACCCACCTTAAATCTTTAAATGAAAAGATAAGAACTCATGACTTAATTATGACAAAGGCAGACAAGGGATCTTGCTTGGTAATAATGAGAAGAACCGACTACATAGGTAAGGTTATGGACTTCTTACATTCTGATGACTTTGAACTAATTTATAGAGACCCCACAATTGCCTATTTTAATAAAGTCAAAACCATTTTAGACAAAACACTTACTACCTTGGAGTACTTCGATTCATCAAAACAAAAACTATATCCCATGAATCCCAAAACACCTTTACTGTATGGATTACCTAAGGTACACAAGGAGGGCACGCCCATAAGGCCTGTAGTTTCTTTTGTTGGCTCTCCTTGTTATAATATTTCTGCCTGGCTCAACGCCATACTGAGAGATGTCACTGGATTTAGCAACAATTTTTCAACTAAGAATTCGGTAGATTTTTCTAATTATATGAAAAATATTGAAGTCCCTCCTGGGGCCAGATTGATTTCGTTGGATGTCAGGAACTTGTTTCCTAGCATCCCTCCTTCAGACTGCATTGATTTGGTTGAGGGTTTGCTGGTGAACAGGGGACTTCCTTATTTGTTAATTTCAGATCTCATATTGTTGTTGAAAACAGTTCTGGAACAGAACTTTTTTCAATTTAATAACAAGTATTTTAGACAGAAAACGGGTTTAGCAATGGGTTCTTGCCTTTCTCCATTTCTTAGCGAGGTTTTTATGAATGGTCTGGAAAATGTAATAATGAATAGTAACTTTTCGGGTTTCTTGTTGGCTTACAAACGGTACGTGGACGATATTTGTATTGTGTGGAACGGAAGTGATGATGAATTGAAGCAGTTTCTAAATTTTGTCAATAATTTACATCCTAATATTACTTTTACACTCGAGGTAGAGAAAGAAGGCAAGTTACCTTTCCTTGATCTCCTTCTATTTAGAAATAATAACAAAATCGACTTCGAAGTCTATAGAAAGCCGACATCAACTGATAACATAATTCAATTCACATCAAACTCACCGTTTTCACATAAATTTTCAGCATTCAGTTCATTCTTTTATAGGTTATTTAAATTACCGTTATCAAAAAATGCTTTTAATAAGGAACTAGAAATAATAAAACAAATAGCTGTAAACAATGGATTTCCATTGAAAACAATTAATAAACTTTATTACAAATTTCTAAACAAATATAAACTATCTTATAATATCTTACACTCTAGTACTAAGGTGGTAAGTAATAACTACAGATCATTAACTTATTTTGGCATAATTTCTGAACAATTGGGTAAAATTTTTAAACCTCACAAAATATCAATAGCATTTAAAACCACTAATACTCTTAAACAAAATATAGTTAAAACAAAAGACAAGGTCGATCCCCTTGCTAAGTCCGGTGTTTATTCTTTACATTGCGGTGATTGCTCGGCTGTATATGTGGGACAGTCAGGTAGAAGGATATCAACAAGAGTTCAGGAACACCTTAGTTTTGTGAATAAATACCAAAATACTGATATAACTAACACAAAATCCGCCTTCGCTAACCATTTATTGGAATCCAAACATCGATTCTCAGTACCTGAAAATATAAATGTTATTCACGAATGCCATAAAAGCAAGAAGTTGGATTTGTTAGAAAAACTTGAAATCACTAAGGCAAAAAAGAGTCCGGTCCTTACCTGTGTTAACGACGTCTTCAATTTTGAACCCTATTTTATTTTTAATAATATAAACAATTAGTTGGTAAATATACTTAACCTTATATTTTTCTTTTCTTTTTCATGCGTGCTAAATGTTATCCTTGACACTTGTCTCTTCTTCTTAAAGTTTTATGCAGGTTTTAAGAACATGGGCGATTTATTTAAATCAAATGACAACCGAATCCCTTACCCTACTACTCTTGTTGTTTTGGGTTATTGACCAAATAGTCTGTCACTTTATTTGTAAAGTCATTTATACGATGTGTTAATTTTAATTTTTGTTGTTTTTTTGTTTTTTTTTGTTTTTATTCTGAATGTTAGGTAGGAAGAGATTTTATATTTTTAATTGGTTACTGTATTTGTATAGTTTTTAGGTCTGATGATGCCCATATGTTAGGGCGAAACATGTAACCAAGTTATTAAATTTTAATGCATGATTGAGACTTTCGACTTTGAGTTTCCCCATTTTTAAAAATTAAATAAAGTCTCTTTGAGAAATGGACTACTTCTTTGAATGGGTAATGTCAGCCAGCTTAACGTGGGATCCGAACCACGTGTATACACTAGTTATCCTTTTTACGCCCCCAGAGGTCCATGACGCCCTTCTCGGTCCCGATATTAGGAATCACTAGTAGCATAATGCATTATTTTATCCACTAAAGGTCCGGGCATACTTTTTTTTAAGCGTATGTCCTCTACGAGGATCGAACTCGGACCGCCACGGTCGAATGCCAGTAACTCACCACTGAGTCACTGGCACGGTTTTTGGTACATTATTACTCCTCTGACTATGTTAAACAATTTGTAAGAAACAAGACGGTAATAAACAAACAGATGGAGAATATAGAATTAGCTTCTTTATTTTTTTCTTTAAAGATCAAAGAGTCATTGCGCTGTTCCAGTGACGGCTTTAACTTAGGTTTGTTGGTTTGCGCAACCCCCCAAAAATACGAGAAAATATGAGGAGAAACACATATTATATTTTTATTAAACTCCTTATCACAATAATATTCTACTCATAGAGTATATTCAAGGCGATTTATTCAATTTCATCAGCAATCCCTTATCGTTTATGCTGTAGCTCTCGTTCTCGAGGAAGGAAAACATGAAAAAAAGGATTTAAGTCCTCCCACCCCTCCCGCTGCCCTATATATACTATTATTAAAAACCACGTTTTTTTGCGTATTATTAGGAGGGTAATTTTAACCCTCAAAGGCTATTAGCAATATTTTGCCTAGAAACATGCTTCAATTCTACTTTTTCCCCGTCCAAACGCACTGAGAAAACGCGAAAAAGGGGACAGTTTTGACCGTTTAAGGTGGTAGCGGGAAGAAGGAGAACTTTAACATATTTCACGTGTGCTTGATCCTCGAAAGCGGGGAGGAAATAAGTTTCAGAGCTGCAGCACCACCATCCAAAATTTAGATAAAGGAACTAATACATTTATTCTTTGCATTTAATTTGAGAGAAAACCTTTTTTGCTTTGGCTAATTTTAAAAATAAATATGGTTTATCCATTATCAATTTAATGTCGAAATCCAAGAGCTTTACAACGCTGCTGATATTGTGCAAGAGATTAAATCTCAACGATTAAGGTGGGCAGACCACGTACACAGACTTCATGATGAAAGACTCGTGAGACTAGTGTGGGAGGAGGTTCCAACAGGAAAAAGACCACTAGGACGTCTCAGAATGCGTTGGAGAGACAACATCAAATCGGACCTCCAAAAAATGAATATTCCGTTTGACCACCGACTAATGAAAGACCGTGTCAGGTGGAAAAAAGTCGTGCAGTCAGCCAAGACCCACCCATGGTTGTAGCGCTAGATGATGATGATGATGATTATCAATTTAAGGGATGATTCAGGAGAGTTCGGGAATGAGTTGGGATAGGACGGGAGACCATGTTTTGGGGAGGCGACTATACTGTTGCTTCTTTCGTTACAGAATCGAAAGCAGCGCATTAATACTCATATAAAATTAAGAATTGTAAAATATGTTTTTTTAGAACAACAGAATAATTTTGAAGAAGTAATCCATTCTTAAAGTGGAGTTAATTTATAGAAATAAATAAAAAAACATAAAGTCTTTCTCCACTGGTTTATTAGAAATAAAATTAAAAGGTGGTAGATACTCTACATGTTTCGGATGTAGTAACACCCATCATCAGGAAACAAAAAGTAAAGAGAAAATATTCATAAGAGGAACAAACCTAAATGGTGAGTGGTAGTGAACCCCGATGGAGCTCTCATCGAGCCATGGAAAATCAAAAATTGAGAAATGGGATAATGATTAGAAAAAATTGATATACTTAAGTCTTAACACTAACTATGGGCAACACAGGTAACAGTGGTTAAGAAGAGGCCCGTTTGGGCAAAGAGAAAAATTAAGAAAAGTAAGGAAAATGGGGACTCACAGGTCAAGAACTTTCATCCTGGGAACCGTAGAGAGAAAGAAAAAATTATTTATTAAGCCCTCCTTATTTTAAATTTTAAATTTTTTTTTTGCTATGAACTAAGATTTAACATCAGTTCTATGCCTTCTACGCTTCTAAATTAAAAAAAAAAATTTCCCATAAAATAAAGAGGGCTTAATAAATAATTTTTTCTTTCTCTCTACGGTTCCCAGGATGAAAGTTCTTGACCTGTGAGTCCCCATTTTTCTTACTTTTCTTAATTTTTCTCTTTGCCCAAACGGGCCTCTTCTTAACCACTGTTACCTGTTGCCCATGGTCAGTGTTAAGACTTAAGTATATCAATTTTTTCTAATCATTATCCCATTTCTCAATTTTTGATTTTCCATGGCTCGATGAGAGCTCCATCGAGGTTCACTACCACTCACCATTTAGGTTTGTTCCTCTTATGAATATTTTCTCTTTACTTTTTGTTTCCTGATGACGGGTGTTTACACCCGAAACATGTAGAGTATCTACCACCTTCTAATTTTATTTCTAATAAACCAGTGGAGAAAGACTTTATGTTTTTTTATTTATTTCAACAGAATAATGACAAGATTTTGTCCTAATGATTTAATATTTTACGCATTAAAAATATGCTTTATATGAAACTAAAATCATATTTCTATCGTTAGTAGTTTTCTAGATATTTAAAGAACTTTATTTTTACTTTCAGAACGTGCAGAAGGTTTAGCCCCGCCCTTCAATAGGTCCAATATGGGTTAAGAAACATAAATAAAAATATGTATTTTATTAAAAAAATTATGTCTCCAACTTTAATCGTTTATTTCCCACGGACCCAAAATTTGACCGTGTTGTTATAAGAAAAACACAAATTATCATTCTTTCGGTAGTTATACCAAGTATTTCGAGAATTTTGCGAACACTTCCTTAAAAAGCTTACCGCCCCCGACCGAAGTTATAATTGACCTACTGGGTAACTGACCTACTAATTGGTCCCCATATTTAATCCGATCTTAATATAAAATGTATATATACTCGCCAAGAAAGAATTAAGTGAGTTAAACGGAGCTTCTTTCAAGGATAATACGTGGGAATTTAGATTCAACGACCTTTCATTAAAACTAATTTTTCACAGGTAAAAACAGGCTCCGCCCAACTGTTACATTTTAATTGTAATCGAGTTTTAATATGCATATTAATGCAAAATGTTATAGAAAGTGGGCAGTAACGAAACGAAAGAGCGTTGTTGTTATTGAAAAATTGATCAAGTTCATGGAATCTGATTGCTGAGATTATGTACGGTTTTTGCACCCACTTATTTAATCTTAAATATAGAAAATAGTAAAAGTTACGAATCAGATATTTTTATGGCAATGAAAATAAAGTAATATCACAATAATGTAATCAGTAGTCAAGACATTATTTGGAATTTGGAAAATTTAAATGATGGGAACGGCGATGTAAGACAAAAATTTGTTACTTCACATTCAAGTTAAATTTCTGCAAGGAACTTGGAATTGTGTCATTGATAAGGTGCATCGGGATTTACAGTAGTCCGGTGAATCTTTACCCAGGCGTCATAACTTATACGTCAATAAAATCGTATGAAACAAATCGAAAAAAAATTTCAAAACAAAATCCAATTTCATAAACATGATAATGAATTTCTAAAAGTTGTATAAAGTCCTGAATCAAAAATTTATGTCTAATACAAAATCAATATTTTGTCCAATAGTGAGCAAATTAAACTTTATGTGGGTTTTGTGTGGTAGCATCGCATGGGTGTAAAATAGAGACGAGTGTGCCACAGGGTTCAGTACATTTACATTGATGGCATGGTATTTAAAGATTAGATGTAAATAGATGGGTATTCAATACTTTACAATAACTCAAAAAATAATCAAAATGATGGAGTAATAGCATATATCCGAGATAATTTAGTCTTTAGCAGTAACATTCTCAAAATCAATAATTTTAGCTTAATGAGAATATCTCTTACATAAGAAAATAGGCATTACGTGTATATTTGTGTCTTCTTTGCAGTCTCTAAAGGTTCTGTATTTTGCATATGTTTATAGTAGACTTAGTTTTGCCTCTGTCGTCTGGACGCCTCAGTATGCGGTATATAAAAACAGATTGGAAATTATTCAGAATAAATTTCTTAGATTTTTAAACTTTAAAAGCACCGGTGTCTTTGATCTTCATGCTAATTTACCAGAACTTCGACGGACTTTCCAGTTATTACCTCTTGAGCGCCAGCGTATTCAAGCTGATGTTCGTTTTCTATTTAAAATCGTTAATAACCATATAGATGCTCCAAATTTGCTATCCGGTATAGGTTTTAATATCCCCTCACGTAATTTTCGTAATACTCACCTATTTGCAAACTGTTTTTATAGAACTAATTTAGGTAAACACTCGCCTATAAGTCGTATAACCTCACTTTATAACGCTTCATACCATGATATTGATTTGTTTAATGTATCTCTAGTAACTTTCAGGAGAAAGCTTAGAAATCACGCGGTTCTTCATAATTATTATTAAAATATAACTTTAGTATTAAGAAATCTGTACACCAATTGTAATTCGTGGGTGCCGAATTTGGGCCAGAGGCCTGTTGGCATCCTATTTGTGCAAATAAATAAATAAATAAATAAATAAATATATCGATCACCACTATCCTTGACTGCGTATCTTATATTATGGAAACGGATATCACAGACCACTAGCCCGTAGGTATTAACTTAAAGCTTAACAAATCGACAAAACTAAAAAAAAAGAAATTCAAAGAATTGATTATGAAAAATTTACACAACTCCTTAGCCTTGAAGAGTGGCAAGACGTATTGGACTACGAGGCTGTAAACCAGGCAACAAACAATTTAATAAAAATAACAAAAAAGTATATTAGAACAATTCATTCGTTTCAATCTCGGTATTTATTATTTAATACCATTTGACATTTTGGCCTAATAAATGCAGAAATAGTATTTTTGTTTTTCACGGCATATATACTAGACTGGTCTTGACTAAACTCTATAGCTTATTCGAGTCTAGAAATTAAATTTATTATTGAAGAAGTAGTCCATTCTTAAAGTGGAGTTAATTTCAAGGAATAAATAAAAACATAAAGTCTTTCTCCACTGGTTTATTAAATAGTAAAATTAAAAGGTAGTAGATATTCTACATGTTTCGGGTGTAGTAACACCCATCATCAGAAATAAAATATGAAGAGAAAATATTTATAAGTGAGAGGAACAGACCTAAATGGTGAATGGTAGTGAACCTCGATGGAGCTCTCATCGAGCCATGGAAGATCAAAAATGGAGAAATGGGATAATGATTAAAAAATTGGTATACTTAAGTCTTAACACTGACCATGGGCAACAGGTAACAGTGGTAAGAGGAGGCCCGTTTAGGCAAAAAAAAAAAAGATATTTAAGAAATGTAAGAAAAATGGAGATTCACAGGTCAAGAACGCCAAAGGTAATGGGTTCCCTGGGGCACAGGTAGACAACAACAGCCTGTCATTACCTGTGCCCCAGGGAACCCAGGGCCGCCGCTACCATGTGTGCAAAGTGTGCACCGCACACAGGCGGCCAAAAATAGGGGCGGCCAAAGCGGACCCCAGTGATAATACTTTTTGCCTAAACACCGAAAAAAATTAATTTAAATATTTAAATTCAGTAAAATAATTCTGTAAACTCTATAATTCCTACCTTACTCTATATTATAAAAGGTTGAAACTCATTTTATTTATCTTAATCCAAACAGAAATAAATCTATATATTTGAAACTGTCGATTCTGCCGTTTTACTAATAATAAAAATATCATAAATTATTGTTTGTCGCCTTTGTCGGTGTCGCGGTACTCGCTGCGCCATGTCATCGGGTTTCATAAACAAATGTAAAGCAATAAATTTAACTTTTTTATTTAGGGCGGCTTTTAGCTTTACTGTTTTAATTATAAGAAAAATATGTTCTTATTTTTCTTTTAATATTTAGTTACCTATTTATCGGCCACGGGTTTAAACGTTTACGTTTACACAGTATGTGTATACGGGTTATGGTACGATTATTATTTAATTTGGACAAACAATATTACTTAAGTGTTTTTGCCTTGTTTTGTTAAATTAGGGCTGTTTTGAAAATGTTCGTAATTATTTTAAAATGTCTAAAAGAAAACGAATACGACTTTCGGGTTTTCAGTATAGACAGAAAAAAAGAGGAAAAACTTAAAATTATTAAAAACTATTTACGATCCTCAATGACGCAAGATAGAATGTCTGCTTTAGCAATGTTATCTATAGAACATGAAGTGTGTGCGACATTGGATACTAAAGACATTGTCAAAAAGTTTTCCGAAACGAAAGCCCGAAAAGTTCATTTTTAAATACTGTTATTGTTATCGTTATATTTTATTTTAATGGATAATGGACGTTTTTATTTTAATTTGGAGACTTCCTAGATGTTGGATATCACTTTAAATTTTTAAGTAAGTATATTTATCTATTTAATCATTACTATTACTATTGATACATATGTAAAGAAAGTAACTATGGAACTTTTATACATTTATAAATATAAATGTATAAGAATATTCTCTAAACACCCGTACTTATTTTTGATTTTTATAAATTTCGTTAAATATTAGCACCTAGATGGGAAGGGGGCGGCAAATATTGAGTGGCACACGGGCGGCAATAGCCCTAGCGGCGGCCCTGAGGGAACCCATTACCTTTGGCGTCCCTGTGTACTCAATGCAAAAGATAGATGCACTATTTTGTCCGCCTGCCGCTAAAAAACCTTCTTTTCTATTTTAAAATAATGTAGTTTGTATATGACTGACTAACTCGTCATGATCATCGAGATATTCATTCATTAAAATTTTAATTTTTCTTTGATGACACTATATTCCGATTTGTCAAGGTTGAGCAAAAACTCATCGTCCCCTTTAGAACACAGCCCGGGGATGATACACATTGAGGTTTGATCTTTATATTTTTAGTGTTTAATCATGTAAAAATGTATTAAACAAAGGATGTTTTGCATCTGAGTTCCTTCCTAGCCCCAGGCTCGTATGGCATACTTTAATGGTGTCATAAACGAAAATTTTAGGAGCAGATTGGACAAATTATTGTTCCGTGCACCTAATTTCGCTTAACTGAGAATTCCATTAGAAAGTAGTTATGAGACAACCTAACAATTATTCTAGGATTAACATAATCTGACTAATTTTGTGGATATTTTTATAAGAATCGCAAGTCTAATAAATTTACATTTCTGCTATCTAGTAGATAATAAACAATAATTTTAACCATAATTTAAATTTAAAATGATCCATTAGAATGTATTCGTTTGGCTACATTGCCTTTACAAAACTATTTTATTTTAATTTTGTTACTTCTCTCTTGTTCTTAATAAGCTGACACTTCCCAGGTTAAATTTAACTTGTAATAATTAAACATCACGTAACTTTAATTTATCTGAGAAATTCTGTAATGAGATTACAGTTATGATGGTAATATTAAAATTTAGGTTGTTGGATTGGGTAGATACTTCTTTACATCTGCTTTGTACAGTGACAGCTCATGTCTTAGAAATTTGGGGGTAGCACTCATTGATACAATTAATAATAAATATATCGAAAACCAGCATTACAATTTTTTTAAATTAGTCTTTTTATGTATGATGAGTTTGGGACTTGAATTGTCTTTATTTGTTTTTAAATCACAACGTTTCTTGTATAGTCTACATAACAGCTAATATCGAGACCTTATAATTTCCCCAGATTTTTAGTGGGTCGTAATTAACCCACGCGCCACGTAGTGAATTGTGTTATGAAAAGTAAACATATCACAATTCACGTGTTTCCGACTCTCTCTTGTGAGAGTACTCAAAAAATCTTCTATATAAAAAATTCTCCTTACAATGACATATTACACATTATTATTATGGGGAAAATTTACTTGTACTTGTATTGTACTTTACGCCGGAACCAGATATGAACGAGAAAAGACGCGAACCTTCCTCGAGTCCAGTCTAATGGAGTCGTTCGAGTTGTTTATTTAACTTAACTTAATTTAAATGTAAACTTAAACACATGTAGTTACTAAAGGGTTCTAAACTTAATCGTCCTAAACTGACAGTTCTGGGTTTAAAATGACAAGTGTCAGAATAAGTCAGAGTAAGTAAGTTTTGTATTGTAAATATTTTTTAAATTTTTCTTCAAATTTAAAAAGTAAAACGTATTTCAAGCACGTACTGTGTTCTTTAATAGAATTAAAGCTGTATTTGCAACAACATCCCGGTCAAATTATTTATCGATAAGACGATTTAATTACAAAAAAATCAAATTAACACAAAAGCGTCATATGGCATATACAATAATGCCACGGAGAAAACACAACTGTGAGACTATAGATCTAAATATTTCGATGGTCTTTTGGCACAGTTGTGTTTTGTGTTTAAAAGATGTAAAATGCGGCAAAAGTCTTAATCGTAGATTGAATTTATAGTTGGTAAGTACGATTAGTAAATTAAAAATTGAGCTAATCGGAATGATTTGTGAAAAAATCATTTCTACCAATGTCATTTATGTCACAAAGTTGTTTGGTTATTAATATTAATTAAAGTGTTCCTGCTATTTAGATAAAACTGTTGCTTCTCTATTGGGGAGTAAAAAGTTATTAAACTAATAAAAATTCAAGGTAAAAAAATTAAAGCAGGTTATGTTTATTACACGCGCTCCCGTGGTTAACTGATTTCATATTATTTTTAAAATATTTGTGATATATTTTATTTTAATTTAAAATAAGTATAGTTATGCTATTAAAAAAATACTTTACTTATTATTATACAATGCCAATTAAACGTAATTTAGAGTAATAACCTCGTTATTTCAAATTTATCATTTCTTATTAAGTTGGTTCTAAATTATTTTATTCAAGTAATTAATTTTATGAGATTTTAAGCTGCTAAAAATTATGTTTAATTTAAAAAAAAATGTTATGCCCAATTTATGACCTATTAGGTTTAAAAACCGTATTGTATAAGTGGATTAAAAAACTCTGGTACTTAATATATAATTTAATTTAAAAAATAATAAGTCAAAGTCAAAGTCAAAGTCAAAAAATCCTTTATTGTTTAAAGAATAATAAAATTCTTGTTAACAAAGGTCAACAATAAAAATGAGTAACTTTAAAGTACATCCATATACATGCCTATACACTTAATATTAAAATAATACACACAGATTATCGTATCACTGATAGATCATCAAAAAATTCATCCAAAGTATAGTAAGCTTTTTCCGTTAAGAAACGCTTAGTTAATTTCTTAAACTTTTCAAAATGTTGTTGCCTTCTTAAAGCGAGCGGAAGATGATTAAATATTTTCTTACCACCATATATAAAAGATTTTCTAATTTGTTCAGAATGAGGTATAGGTAAGCTTAAAAAAAAAGATTGACGCGTATTATAATAAGAAGGCAACAACAGCTCACTCTTATATGACTAAGAACTTTTAAAATTAATAGTCGCTGTCAATTAAACGAGTATGTACGTTAAGGAAGGACTTAATTGTAATATAATTAACTTTGATGTAGTGATTTCACAAATTTAAGACTTTATTCAATATTCTCGTCTTATGCCCTATAATGGATATTGTATTTATTTTATCACCGACTTCAAAGAAGTAGTTCTCCACTAAGAAAGGGGGTAGGAGTAATAGTTCAGGAGAGGCTTAGCGCCAATCAAGTAGGCCAATATGCGACACTTTTTCCAATACCATTTTACAGCTGGGTAATGTCAGTCAGGCGGGACCTACAGGTTTACGTGAGTTACGAACCACAATTTTTACTGGCAGATGTTATTCTCGGCACAGTTTTACGGTCTTGTGACACTTTTTGTCCACCACAGATCTAGACCGGAGGGAAATGGGGGTAGGCATGCCCCTGATAGAGCCTGAATCCAACCCACTGCAGGCACATAAGAAGATCCACTCGCCTGCAGGTCTGTTAAAAATTCCCAATAAAAAATCATTATCGAAAGCGTCGAAGGACACTATCCGCACCACCGATTCCCTTGGTTCAGGGCATCCCTTAATCCATCCGGACCAGTATCAGACATCAGTCCTTTCGTAGGTCAGCACTATTCTGGAAGGAAACTAACTACGGGCACAGCAGTATACTAAAGATTCACCCGGGGAATAATCTACGAGACCCGACTGATTACTCTGTCCCAATAACATGCTTCGATAGAAGGTATTCTATACTCATTCCGAGTAGGGAAGAGTGGGAAGGCAATCAGAATATAACGAAAACAGATCACGCAATCTTCACAGACGGTTCAAAGATGGACGTTGGTGTGGGAGCCGGGGTCTTTTCCGAAAGTTTATAAATACAGAAATCGTATAGACTCCCCAACTATTGTAGTATTTTTCAAGCGGAAGTACTGGCAGTAGAGAAGGCGGTCAATATCCTGCAAGAACACCTTGGCTTGGGAGTAGCCTCGTCAATCACCATCTTCAGTGATAGTCAGGCGGCGATTAAGGCAATCTGTTCCAGCAGCGTCAAATCAAAGCTCGTAAAGCGATGCCGCAACAATCTATGCACACTTGGCAACCAACATCGGGTTATTCTGTGCTGGGTTCCTGGACACTCCAAAATAGATGGCAACGAGGCTGCCGATGCGCTCGCAAGAGAGGGCGCAGGCATGCCAGCTGATCTAGCAGACAATACAGTGAACAAACCACTGGGATTGGTCAAAGAGGAGATTGACAACACGGCCAAGCAGCTTGCACAGAACAGATGGACAGGGTTGACAACCTGTAGTACATCCAGGCAACTGTGGCCCACATTCGATAAAAAGAGAATCGCAGAGCTATTGAGACACAGTCGAAAAGACGTGAGAAATATTACTGCGGTTGTTACCGGACATTGCCTCTTCGGTAGACATGCCGAACGTATGCAAATACCCACTAACGACTTCTGCAGAAGCTGCAGAGATGAGGAAGAGGAAGAAAGTATTCAACATTTTCTGTGTGCCTCGCAAGAAGGAGGTTCACTACTCTGGGTGAATCATCTTTCGATAGCCTGGAGGAACTAAACAACTTACAACTTGGACGGCTGAGCAGATTCTGAACAGTAGTGGCTGGTTTGAATGAGTTGTTAAAATCCTTCCGCGGTTACGTCGCATAAACCATCAGTGATCTGACGAAGGTGGGTTCTACGGAACACGTGTGGTATCACAACGGACCTAATCAGGACTACGTGAGACCGTTTGGTCAGAACCAAGGGTCTGCCACTCTTACCTAACCTAACCTAACCTAGGTCAGCACTAAATCCTTCATAGTGGTGGGTCGGTATGAGTAACTGCTACTTTGAAATGGCAATTTTTGATACCGCCGTGTCGCGCTCCACCTCATACAAGCAAGCAGTTACTCTGAAACTATTAAGATTCGCCGCTTTGCGTTACAATGCGTACCGAGAGAAAGCGACAGCGGCCAGGCTGTTCGGCCTTTCTTCGTGGCAGCATCGCGCGACGGCGCGGTTACGAGCTAATGGATGGGGAATAGTCGCAGTTCGCGCTGTTCGCGGTATTTCTGTCGGAGCAGTTTACTCGGCAACAGCTATATCGTATCAATCATTCTTGCACTGCGGTGTTTTTGCCATTGAGAATGGCAGTATGTGCGGCGGCATATACAACACGGTGGCATGACTTATTTTTTTTTTTTTTATGATAAAACACCTGCACTGTAGGAAAAATCCTTTAAGGCGCTCTGGGAGCGGTGCGAGTGCGAAAAAAGCGATTAACGTTGGTCTTGAAACGTTGAAGATTGTATTCATTGGGAAACACGACCTCAGGAAGATCATTCCACAAAGATGACGTTCTCCAGATGAAAGAATTCTTGAACAATGAAGTTCGAGGAGTACTAAGCTGAACAACATATGGATGAGCGGCAGTGGTTTGCCGTGTATTTCTGTTTTGCATTGCTCTAGGTGGAATCAAGTGGGCAATGTCAGTCGAACACCTGCCATGGAAATATCTGTAAAAGAGAGCCAAATCACCAACCTGTCTTCGATGCTCCAGGCTATCGAGGGTCTTGGTCAGCTCGGGGTCGCCGATCAGACGAACGGCTCTCCTTTGAATGGAATCCAGTAGCCGAAGGGTGTGCTTGGGTGCAGAGCTCCAGACATGAGAGCAATATTCTAATGATGGTCGAATCTGGGCTTTGTAGAGTGTCAAAAGTTGATGAGGTGTGTACAACCTTTTGGTGCGGAAAAGTACACCAAGTTATGTGCAGCTTTTTTGGCAATTGCGGCAACGTGATTATGCCAAGACATATTACCTCCCAGATTGACCCCCATCAAATTAATAGATGGTGCCAGGGGAATTGCGTGTCCTGCCATGACTATATCCGGTTCTGCAATGTTAACCTTTTTGGAGAAGACTGCTGCCTGGGTTTTCTTAGCATTAAATTCGACTTGGTTACTGTCACCCCAAGCCAAAATTTCTTCCAGGTCCTTGTTGAGGCGCAATACTTCATGCTGCCTGCGAAGATGTGTGTCGGCAGCGGATGTTTGGGGAGTCAAGGTAAAAGATGAGACAAGTGTGCTGTCATCAGCAAAGCTATAAATTGGATTTTGGGTTTTCACTAAAAGGTCGTTAATATACAGTAAAAAGAGGGTAGGCGACAATATGGACCCTTGAGGAACACCGGCATTGATGGTGAAGGTGTCTAAGAGAAACCCGTCAATCGCCACTTGCAGAGAACGGTTCTTAAGGAAGCTGGTTAACCATAAACAAAATCCATTAGGCATACCGTAGGATCGCAGTTTACTTAAAAGCCCATCGTGCCAAACACGATCAAAAGCCCTAGAGATGTCCAGTGCAACAGCCCGGGATTCTCCATGATGTTCGATGGTGTTGCTCCAAAGATGGGTGACATATGCCAGAAGGTCACCTGTTGATCTGGACTTACGAAAACCGTATTGATGGTCGCTGATAATGTTAAGCCCTTCCAGATACTTTAGTAGTTGTTGGTTAATAGCTTTCTCCATTACTTTGGAAATTACTGAAAGCAATGCGACGGGTCGGTAGTTGCTTGGCAGGGTCTTTTTACCTTTCTTTGGAATGGGCTGGACACGCGCCGACTTCCAGCAGGATGGAAATATTCCTTTTTTGTAGGATAAGTTGAAAAGTCTACAAAATACTGGTGTAAGTTCATCGGCGCATGTCTTGAGAACAATGATAGGAATTTCGTCTGGACCAGAAGCTTTATTGACGTCGAGTCCTTTAAGAATCCGTTTAACAAGACGCTGACGGAACACGATTTCAGACATTTGCGATTGAACTGAGGGAATGTGGTTTTCGACTTAACGAACTTTTTTTAAATAAGTCTGCCGCACCAGCCCGGGATCGAACCAGGTACCTTCCGCTTGCGATCAGTGAACGCTACCGCTGCGTTACGTCAGAACAGAACAAACCTTTTTTTCTGTTTTATCATAACATAACCTTGGAAATTTTATTATTTTTGGTTGAAGGCATTTATATATATTATTTATGACCTTGAATATAAAAAGAGCAGGAAGGAGTATGGGTTCAGAGAAGTGCAACAAAAGTGGAGTCGGCCAAGTGTGAATTTCAGGTTGTTTAATCATGGGTATCGCAACTGTCATAAAACGGAATAAGTTAATCCCTGTCTGCCCCCATTTATAGCCGGATTAAGATCGGCAGAACCTTTTTTTTAAGTATATATTTTAATATTCCGGCCTAAAACAGGCCGGCAGACATGTCATTCCTCGTTAATACAAATGCAAGATTGCTTTCTTTCCTTACAGGTTAGAATTATCTATCTCCTGGACTAATAAAAATATTGGACCAATCCCCTTTTAATGTTTTTAAAGTTTTGAAAAAATGTTTTTTTTTAAATCATGATTCTAGTAACTTACTTCTTTCTTGCATTTCCACAATGGCTTCCACGTCCTCCATGCTAAGCACTTTATTGGACCCTTTACTGCTGCTTGACAAACTGCTCATCCGATCTAAACTATCTGCCGATCCAAGTGATGATCTAAGGAAATAAAACCAGTATTAAAATATGTTAAAACTAGTTTCTTGGCAGTAATTTTTTCAGTGAAATAGACACAAAATGTCATAACGTTTACTGAACGTATTCTTAGTATTCCGTGCTGGATAAATACTCTATTGGCATTTGAAAAGCAATGTGAACACGGAAATAAAACCAAGGGCTAAACCAGCTGCGATTCAGATTCCACCCTGGCCGCGTTTCTTTAGTGGAATATTTCAAAAATATTTATACTCGGAGAAATGATAGGTAAATTAATTTTTTCTACCATCTGTGAAACTCGGTATTATAATGAGTTGAGTTGAGTATTAAAATATAGGTACACCTACCCGTTATCAATCTCAATACACATCATCGACATAATTTTAAAAAATCAGGAGTATCAAATTGCATAAATTTAATTAACGGAAAAAAATCCCAACAGTGGTTTATCATATTATATCTGGTTTTAAAAGTGAGCGCTTTTATGTCCTATAAAAACCCTAAAATTGCTTCATCTGTAAAAATACAGTTTAAGGGGATTATTTTGACATAAATAAACAATAAAACCTGTAGTGAAGTCGATATAGTAGATTTTTTGAGTACTGTCGCAAAATCTAGAGAAATTATGAGGTCCTGATATCAGCTGATCAATGACAAATTACTGCTGTCGTCTATATTATCACACGCGTTACCCAGTAACACGACGACACCGAAAGAGGAGCGGTGTTGCTGGTAACGCGTTGAGTGTCAGGTAAAAGTATTAGGTAATCCCGAAACATCGAGGGTATTTAAAGGATTATATAACGAACTTTAATTTTAATAACCTGTTCTTTTTTATTATTATTGATAACAAAGCTACTGTTGGAGAAACAGTTAAAATTATTTATGATGCCAACTGTACTTTTCGTAAAATAAGATTCGTTACTATGCAGTTAAATTTGAACATGTAAAAATAATTTATCTAGAAAACTTTCTATATGCAAATTTATCCCAAGCCGGCAATAGATCAAATAAATACGCATAAATTATCTCCAGTCCTACCAATATATAAACTTTTAGAATAAATTTATCTTCACGGTTGCCAATATAACATATCAGCAACCTATTGGTCCACGTCACAGCCAGGACCACCCTTATCATAATGGTTCCTAGGTAGCGTCTCCCACCAACTAATTTAATTGGCTGTTGGGGGATTCTTCTGGGGGGTGTTGGTTGGGTCTTCTTGGTTTCATGTTACGTGGAGCAGTGCCTGCTGATCTGTTCGAGTAAACAGGTTCAATGATTTATATTTCTTCCGTCCCACGAGAATGGGATTTTTAAGTGAAATTGAGTGTTTTGCCCGGTTACATTAGTTTCATTTGTAGGTGCCCAAAAATAAAGGGACTTTTTGGCTTTGTTAATACGCTTTGGATTCAACTTCAGATACTCACCAAAAAGTGACATTTCGTTAAATGGATGGATGATAATTAATGAAAGATTTCTATATGTCCTAATGATACGTTAACTCAGTGCAAGTTAGGATATGTGACTTTTAGTGTACCTAATATAATTTGTACCAGTTATTACAGGAAATAGATTTTTGTCTTCACAGTAAGATCTTCCTTCTTTTATTAGCCTGAAATACATGAACCAGAAATACGGCCTATACAACCAACTTCAACCCACTTGTTGTACGATGTCAATGAAAATCTAAACCGGCATCGTACAGCTACAGTTATAGGAATAAATATTTTTAAGCGTATAATTAAATTCTCTGGAAAATTCAATGACATATCACACTTTATTATGTTTTTTAAGAATGACCGCCTAGATCAATTTTTCTTTGTTTTGGTAAAACAAGGTAAGTAGTAAAGAGTAGGCCATGGAAACGTTAAAAAGGCTCATTTTAACCTACATAATAGTATAAAATTGACTTATTTGAGAAAAATGTATCCGTTAGGGCTATTTTATTTACAACGTGTTGTCTAAAAAAACAAAGCGAAATTTATGCATTTATTTAAATAGCAACCCATCTTTGTTTTATTATAATATTGTTCATTTAATTTTTTTTCTAACGATGTATTTATCATAAGTTAAAATTATTCATTAGGTACCTAATAGTAGATATTAACAAGAAACATCATAATAGATTCTGTAACGAGGTTGGAATGAAAATTTGATCTGAGTGGAAGATCGAATCGAGAGTATCGAATTTTCATACTAACCGAGTAGCAGACTATATTTTCTCCACGACCAAAAATACTATTCGCAATCGCAAACTTCAGAAGAGAGCTCTGAGGTATGTGTGCAGGGCACGAGCAAGAGAACCGTGTAGGTCGTTATTTAGACAACATAAATTATTAACCCTTACTTGTATTTACATTTTGGAGACGGCCTGCTTAATGTATAAAAAACATAGGAGCCAAGATAATTTAAGGGTACATCAATACGGCACGAGACAAGTGGAAGTTTTGCAGTTGCCCATACCCCATACTTCTCTGGTAAAAAATGCCATCTTTTATACTGGCAAAAAAGTATTTAACCACTTACCAGCTCACATTAGATCTCTAAGAACCCCTAAAGAATTTTTAATCGGCTGTGAAAGGGCTTTTGCTAGAGAAAGCCTACTATACCGTTTTAGAGTTTTCGATGATCGTTTTTAATTGTTTTGTGTCCCTTGACTATGTAACTGTTAGTTCTGACTGAGCTATATTTTATTTTTTTTAACCTTTAACTGTTGTGCCGGTTTTTGTGTTGTTAATTTTGTATAACTGTTGTATGTTTTTTCTTATAATATATATATAAATATTTCGGTCAACTGGTACAGCAATGGTCATTCGCATTAAGAGTATATTATATGTATAAGTGAATATTATAGTATGTATATTAATTACTTTGTCAGCAAGATTATTTCTTTGGACAATAAAGGATTTTAAAGTAAAGTAAAATATTTGTAATTTCAGGTGGAGTATTATCCAGTTCCATATCTGATTCATCCTATTTTTCACTCATATTTTGACTAGCACTAAAATTTGTCTGCTGACATTGATAGTTTCGAAATGCATGGCAACCTATGTCGTTTAGATCAATTACAGAATATTCATTCCGTATCTTGTTATGGAATGAAAATACACGCAAAACGTATAAGAAGCAAGTGTTTCAGAATAAATATTCCAACTCAAGAGCGAGAATTTTTACATTCTATTATTAAAAATGATTTTGGAATTATTGCATTCAGTAATGGTCATGGAGAAATGTAGTTTCTAGACTCGAATAAGCTATAAGAAATTTAGTCATGACCAGTCTAGTATGCCGTGAAAAACAAAAATATTATTTCTGCATTTATTAGACGAAAATGTCAAATGGTATTAAAATAATTACTATTGGATTGAAACGAATGAATTGTTTTGCACGGCATACTTGACATAACTTATCATGGCTTATATGGGTCTAGAAATTACGCTTGTTATTTTTGTTAATTTCCACTATTACCTAAAAAATAATTATTTATTAACTTGTAAGGCACCGTTAAAAAGAAAATTAAATGAATAAATTTATTATAATAAAACAAAGATGGGTTGCTATTAAAAAAAATCTAGAAATTCCGTTTTTTTTATTTTTAACAGGTTTTAAATATAATAGCCCTAACAGATACATTTTTCTCAAGTCCATTTTATATTATATAGCAGGTTGAAATAAACTATTTCAACGTTTCCATGGCTCTCTACTCTTTACCACGTACCTTGCTTTATAAAATTTATAGATATTTTAGAAAACAAAGGAAAATTGATCTAGGCGCCATTTTAAAAACAAATTATAAAGTGTGATAAGTATGTCATTGAAAGGAGATTTTTTTATGGAATTCAAGCATCGAATATAAATGGGGGTTTCTATTTAAAATTTAAAAGTTGACTTCACTTCCGGTTAAACCGGAAAACCATTGTAAGGTTTAAATTGGCCAAAAAATGATAATTTACATACTCATATTTTTACTGCTAAAATTACGAAAAAAAAATTGGAGCAGGGGAAGCACTTCTTGTATCACCCGGTATAGGCTAAAATTTTCTAGTTTTTACAGTCTTACCTTTTAATTTCAACAGTCCTATTCATTTCGCTTCCAACTTTATCCTCTTTGTATGTTGCACTAATCTGATCATCCTGCTTCTCCATGCAATAACTCAACCTATTTAAATCCATATTCAAATCGGACGACGAAAACCTCTTTTTAAGATTCTCTATACTGTCGCTCCTCAAAATCACCGTCCTGGTACTCGATTTCGAATCCTCCATAGTGTCCTTGTTGCTGTTGTTCATATCATTTTCGATACTTTTAGATACATCTCTATCTAAAACGTTAATACCTTTTGACTTTGACATTTCGTAGGTTAAATTGAGACTCAGTCTATTGTTTTTGAGGTCGGACTTTCTGAAGGTCCCGTTTGTTTTTGGCGTTCGTCGGTAGGTGCCGTTGAAGTTCCCTACTGGCGATTGGTTCGATTTTGTGCTGTGTGAGTCCTCTGCGTTGTAAGGTTGGGGTGATGTGTCAATTTGATATGTGCCGTTTTTGTTGTCCGTATTTGAGCCTGCTGTAACATTTAGGCAAATGTAGATATATTTTAAAATGTGGGAGTTTATAGCAAAAAAAGGGCAAGTTAAAAAATTTTCTTTGCGAGCGTGAAGAAACACATTTTTCTGCACCGATTTTAGTGGCACCGTAAGTACTGCAAAACGTTTGTCGCTATGACAAAATGTTTTTAAATTTTTCACTTACTCAGAAGCCACCTAGCTATATGATTAATAAAAATTTCTCTGGTTGGAAATCAGTCATAAACAGACAGTGGCGTTATATATTTTTGAAGTTCATTTTGACCTTAATTAATATACAGGGTGTGTCAGTAAGGTGTCTGTCTTAGATAGCACCTAAACTATCAAAGATAGGGAAAAAAGTGTAATACAAAAGTTAAAGGGTTTTTTAGGATACATTATCTAAAAATATTTTCTAATCTACAGGGTGGTCCTAAAAAGTGGTACTGAATAATAAAAAAGAAAATTAAATAGGAGACCCAGTATAATTTTCTCGAATATAATTCAATGGAATAAGGACTTTGCAACCCTATTAAAATGTTTAAAGTGAAATGCAACGTTGCCAAGTAATTAATTTTTTTTCGAAATTTTAGTAATTTTAAGGGTAATCGTTAAAAAATCGTAGCAACCTGTGGATTAACCCTAGGCAAATATAATTTACGTTGTAAGTACTTTAAGGTGCGATATATTGATTTATAATAATGTTTTTTAAATCTCTTATACAGAGCGTTCATTACAAGTTGGACAACTCGATAGCTTAAAAAATGCTTTATTTCAATTTTTTTAAACGGGACCCCCCTAGTTTTTTTAGACAAAAGAATTTATCTTTCGAAAACCTTACTTTTTTGTTAAACATGTCATATATCTAAATATCATAGTTTTTGAAATATTTTAGGATTTGTCTTAAATCAGGGTAAAAAAGGAAAGTTCTAATTAAACAATTTAGTCAAGATTGCTTTGGAACAAAAAAAAAATAATTTTCTTTGTCACAACTGTCATTGCAAAATTATTTTGCTAACATTTTGTGTTTTATTACTGTTTAAATTTTAGTTTCCTGAACTAACTTTATCATAACTCATATTTTTCTATTTCGATAAAGTTAGTTCGGGAAACTAAACTTAAAACAGTAATAAAGCACAAAATGTTGGCGAAATAATTTTGCAATGACAGCTGTGACAAAGAAAATTATTTATTTTTTGTTCCAAAGCAATCTTGACTAAATTGTTTAATTAGAACTTTCCTTTTTTACCCTGATTTAAGACAAATCCTAAAATATTTCAAAAACTATGATATTTAGATATATGACATGTTTAACAAAAAAGTAAGGTTTTCGAAAGATAAATTCTTTTGTCTAAAAAAATTAGGGGGGTCCCATTTAAAAAATTGAAATAAAGCATTTTTTAAACTATCGAGTTGTCCAACTTGTAATGAACGCTCTGTATAAGAGATTTAAAAAACATTATTATAAATCAATATATCGTACCTTAAAGTACTTACAACGTATATTATATTTGCCTAGGGTTAATCCACAGGTTGCTATGATTTTTTAACGATACCCTTAAAATTACTAAAATTTTGGGAAAAAATTAATTACTTGGCAACGTTGCATTTCACTTTAAACATTTTAATAGGGTTGCAAAGTCCTTATTCCATTGAATCATATTCTAGAAAATTATACTGGGTCTCCTATTTAATTTTCTTTTTTATTATTCAGTACCACTTTTTAGGACCACCCTGTAGATTAGAAAATATTTTTAGATTATGTATCCTAAAAAACCCTTTAACTTTTGTATTACACTTTTTCCCTATCTTTAATAGTTTAGGTGCTATCTAAGACAGACACATTACTGACACACCCTGTATATAAACTTATTTTTTTTAAACCTAGTTAACTATGTAAAAAGTATTTTTGTATGTACTCTTTCCTCTGCGAATAGAGTAAAGAGCCATTGCTTTATTTCAGAAATGTAAATGCTTATAATATTTTGTTTTTTTGGTAGCTGGAAACATTAAGTTCCAAAGCACAGTGGGATATTTTGTTTTGTTGTATTCGTGGGATGTTCTTAAGGGTCACTAGATTACCACTAAATATAGTTTTAAAGGGGAGAAAAAAGAAAATTTAAGTCTTGTTCCACCGATATATTCAGAAAATTATTCAAAAGTTAGAGTCTCAACATGTTTCGAATTCATAAGCATTCATCTTCAGGAGAGCTCCTTTTAGAACTTTACGAAAGGAAAAAAGGTGGACAATGTCCTAACCGAGCTTTAGGTTCATGGTGTAGTTGAAACGCGTTCAGAGATTTAAAGTACCACCACAGTTCAGGTCTAGTGAAGAAATCCCGGAAAGTACACACTGGTACAAGGTTGAGAGTTTAAGTCGTTGGGAAATAAAGAAATTGGATGTATAAAAGCATGTAGCCTACTCTTAACACCTAAGACGTTTAACAACAAACAAAGGGTTTGTTCCTTTACCCTAAATAAGAAGAACAAAACTTTACTTTTCTCAACTAAGTCAATTATCAAACATTTATTTACCCGTTTAGTTCTCAATTAAAATAAACAAAAAATCTCTTCCACTCAATTCAGAAGACTGCTTACTCTCGTGGATCTTTCAATTAATATGCCTACTCCATAACCGTTCAAAATGCTTCTGCTAATTGCTTTTATACATCCAATTTATCTATTTCCCAACGACTTAAACTCTCAACCTTGTACCAGTGTGTACTTTCCAAGTTTTCTTCACTAGACCTGAACTGTGGTGGTATGTTTCTCCACTGTTAAATCTCTAAACGCGTTTCAACTACACCATGAACCTAAAACTCCTTTCTTAAAACTCTCCTAAAGATGAATGCTTATGCATTCGAAACATGTAGAGACTCTAACTTTTGAATAATTTTCTGAATATATCAGTGGAGGAAGACTTAAAGTTTCTTTTTTTCTACCGTTTAAATTCCCTCTCCACTTCAAGTATGGACTATTTCTTAAAGTATTTAGCATTAGTTCTGATTATTAGCAGGATATTAGTTACTCAATATTTGTGTCCACCGTGTTGAAACTATAATTTCATTTCGATAATATTTTTAAACAAATGGTGACTAAGAATGAAGAGGATATCGTTTTATGGTCCTATGAACACAATTGACTGGATTTCCTATATTTTAAAGGGGGCCACTTTAATTTTTATTAATGGTTTAGACAGCCTAATGACATAATTAGAGCACTCCTTTGATGATCAGTTTTAAACAGGGTCAAGTTTACGATTTGTGTCTGTTGTGAAATCAAGCATAATAAAATTGATATTTATTTTTAATACAATATTTTGTCTTTAGTAAGTTTGTGATGGAAAATAAACGTAAGTGCAAACTAGAAGTGACAGGTTCAACCCAAACCACTCCAGCAACCAGTCGCAATATTTAGTTTAATCTTAGAAAATCGAATCTAAAGAATTAGTAATAAACAACTTTGTAATTACGTAATATTAATATACTATATACCGGGTGGTACATCGTGGTTGGAAACATAGGAAATCCCATGCAAGTTTTAGACTGTTCAAATATTTGCTCCCCTGTTGACTTTAGAGCGAGTTTGTAGGGAGACTTCTTTGAGTGTAAATTTGAACAATTTTGGACAACCCGATCTTAACTTAGTCTATAGAAGATTCTCATTTCAATGACATATCACACTTATCATTTGTTTTAAAAATAGCCGCCTAGATCAATTTGCCTTTGTTTTTTAAAATGTCCATAGTTTTGGTAAAACAAGGTAAGTAGTAAACAATAGGCCATGGAAACGTTAAAATTCGGTTAAAATAGCTTATTTTAACCTATCTAATAGTATAAAATTGACTTACTAACTTACTTAAGAAAAATGTATCCATTGGGGCTATTTTGTTTACAGCGTGTTTTCTAAATAAACAAAGCGGAATTTCTTCACTTTTTTAAATTTCAACCCATTTTTGTTTTAATTCCTAGAATGTTGATCAAGACCAGTCTAGTATGCCGTGGAAAACAAAAATATTATTTCTGCATTTATTAGAACAAAATTTTAAATGGTAATAAACAATATTTACGAAGATTGAAATGAATGAATTGTTTTCCACGGCATACTTGACATAACTTCTTATGGCTTATATGAGTCTAGAAATTACATTTATGATATTTTTGTTAATTTTCACTATTGCCTAAAAAATAATTATTAACTTGTGATACACCGTTAGAAAATAAATTTAAAAAAGAATTTTATTATAATAATACAAAGATGGATTGCCATTTTTTAACACACGTTGTAAATATAATAGCCCTAACGGACACATTTTTTTCAAGCAAGTCAATATTATATTACCTATAAAGCCGGTTAAAATGAACCATTTCAACGTTTCCATGGCCTACTCTTTACCACTTACCTTGTTTTATTAAAGTTATGGACATTTTAGAAAACAAAAGAAAATTGACAGAGGCGGCCATTTTTAAAACAAATGATAAAGTGTAATATGTCATTGAAAAGAGAATATTTCATAGAATTCAAGCATTGAATAAAAATGGCGAGTTTCTATTTAAAATTTAAAAGTTGACTTTACTTCCGGTTAAACCAGAAGTGGATTTAAAGGTTTGAATTGGCCGAAACATTGTAAATTACACACTTATTAACTCGTCAAATTTATAAATCTCTACTATTAAATTACATAAAAAATACACTTTCTTGTGTCACCCGGTCTATATATACAATAACAGAATGTTCTTTATAAACATGACTAATTTTTTTAATACAGTCAAGTTTACCTGTTTCTATGATACCAAATTTAAATTTATTTAATTTAATTTTACTGGTTATAATTTGTGACATCTCCGAACGCCTGCAATTATACAACATGTATTTTTACATTAGTTAAATAGGGTTTTCAGTTTCCACGTATTATCTTTTTTTATTACTAGGACCAATGACATATATAATTTAGAGTTTGTTTACCAACATTTTTACTCAAGTGTCCCTCCTAAGTAAACAATAAAAATCATCCATGAGTCGTTTAATACAATAATACATGTATAATTATTCAATGATTAATAAGACAATTACTATAGGACTGATAAATGATACCATCAATAACCTTAAAACCTTAAAAAATATTATTGATTTCGATTTTAGTCATGATGTCATGAGTCATAAATTAAACAAATCACTTAATTGTTTAAGTAAGTATAAACAATACCAATACCGGTTAACCGAAATATTTTTAGTGGAAATAGTAAAAATTATGAAGTTATGAGATTATACAAGTACTTTAAAGGGGATAGACAACAACAAAATCAATATTTTACCTAATTAGTATTTGAAATGTCGATTAATAGAGGTCATTATTTAAAATGTGGACTAATAGAGGGCAATGACCGTGAGTACCCGTTCTGAGTTAAGGAATAATAATTAAATCAATCTCAAAAATTCCAAGACTGGCACAACCTTAACAAAAAAAAAATCAATGGCTATAAGTTCAATCTTTTGTTAAACCTCTTACCACATTTAACATAACAACACACTTTTACTTCTTTTAAACACAACATACAACTAAGGATACCAAAAGACTTTATAACATGTTATTAAGCAACTTGATAATGAAAATAAGTCCACAAACATTTAAATAGTGTAAAGGTTCGTTAAACTTTAAAACTTGCTGGAACTTTTTTGAATAGCACTGCAGGAGAATTTCGTAAAATTTCACAAACATTGAATCCTATTAAAATTAAACAATTTGATAATCAAAATAAGTGGATATTCGCAACTGTCAAATAGCAACGACAAACATAAAATAAGCGATGTTTGTCTTCGCAGACTTGATTTCAAGAAATAACGAAAGAAAAAGTGAAATTGTTAAAACATACATATCTTTATTTTATCATACATCAGCTATTTTTTAACATATGTCCATGTACGACATCTTGTTCTGTTCGAATCTTGTACGTAAAGTGATACAGTGCTATTCAAAAAAGTTCCAGCAAGTTTTAAAGTTTAACCTAGTTGAGGTGTGCCGGCCATTTTGTTCTTTCAATAAATGTCAAAATATGAGATAACGGTCTCTCTTGATCCATCCTCTCTCAAACAAGATAAACAATAATAAAACCGGTTCTTAAATAAAGAAGTTATTAGATAAAAACAAAATTCTTGTTTGTTTAACAAAGGATAATAATTGGCAATATAACGATGTTTGGAGTTAAAATTTTTTTTAATTGCCACGAACGGCACTGCGAAGTAGTGGGTACGGTAAGTACCTAATGTAAAGCTGTAACCAACACATTAATAAAATTCTAATTTCATAGCTTCGTATTTTGAGAACATCAATTTTAAAATCAGCCTTTTTTTCCCAAATTGATATTTTAGCCATCACTCTGTATAAAAAAGACATAACGCACATTGTACTTAGTGGTCCAAGAAACAGCCTACCCAATGAACGAAAAAT
This sequence comes from Polydrusus cervinus, assembly GCA_935413205.1. Lineage (NCBI taxonomy): Eukaryota > Metazoa > Arthropoda > Insecta > Coleoptera > Curculionidae > Polydrusus > Polydrusus cervinus. Next base: position 56,790,648 of record OW284514.1, read on the forward strand.
GGAACGGATTGATTGCATTTTGATGAAAATATGAGTTTTTGATATTCAAGTGTTTTTTTAATTATTTCATAATTAATGGACGCAGTGTATAATTGAAACAAAAACTACACTTACCACTTGAATTCTGAACTTCAAAGGTGGCGTTATTTACCATACTAGACCCTGTATTATTATCCGAACTTTTCTCCTGAATAATCGTACTATTATTCTCTGAAACATTCCTCCTGACCGTCCCATTAAACGCTACTTTTTTCAAAAAACTTTCCGGTGTGTCCGAGTTCAAACTGCTGCAGCTCTCGGTAATACTCTGAAACATTGGGGCTTCGGTGTCCTGAAGTAAAGCAGTCTCCGTAAAGTCCTTATCACGAATTTCTCGAAGCACAGGGTCATTTTTAATGAAACTACTCTCCATGAGGTTGGCAAAAGTGGAGGAACATAATGAATTGACTAGACTTGGTGGTGACATATTCTGAAACGAGTCAACATCGGTAGAATTGACCATAAAGCTATCAAAGTTGTGCAAACTTGTGGGCTGTGACAAGTCGAAGTGTAACGGCTCTGAAGCTGTACCAACAGCCCCCTCCTGCTCTTCCTTGACAGTCTGCGGCCTCTTCGGACTGGGAGACATCTCAGAAGAAGAGTTCATATCGGTTCCATCACTTCCGCTCAAGTAAAGTTGTTGGTAATCGTTAATACTGGGACGTATGAACTTCTTTTTAGGCCGAGTAAATGTGCGTGTATCGATGGATTTTGAAGACTTTAATTTGGGGATAATAAAGTCGAGAGGAAAATCTAAATTTGAAGGTATATCACATTTTCCATAGAGCCAGTCGACAGTGTTGATGTCTGATGTATTTTGTGCTTTGTATAACCTGAAAGAAGATATATAGTTTGGTACTTGAGCGTTATTTAGTGCATTACGAACTAATTTTATTAAATTTTCGTTTGCCATGATATAGCATGGTATTATGATGGAGCAAAACAAGCGAAAGATAATTATTGTTAGTCCTATTGAATTCTCAATAAATAATTTAAAAATAAATCCGGATTATCCTAGTTTTCGGTTATCCCCACATTACCTCGGATAATCGGGGTTCTACTGTATTAAAAAATATAAGCTTTGTTCGCGGTAAGGATTCTAAACAGATTCAGGACTATTCGCATGCGCAACTCAAATAATGGCGTGCACGGATCACAAAATTCTTTAACTTCACATGTGAATTATCTGAACTGCGCATGCGAATGGTTCCGAATCCCTACCACGAACAAAGATAATAATATATTTTTGCAGCCTTATTACAGGCCTTATTTGCCTTTGCCACTATAATCAAATTGGTCACAAACCTTTTCTAGAAAAAATTTAAAAGACGCCGGGAAAGCAGAAAGTTTGAAAACATAAGATGAGAAGACATGTACAGAGCAATTATTTTATTTATCAGTCGTGTGGCCGGTTATATTATTATCTCTGTTTCGATAACTTAAATAGAAAAGAACAGATTGGAAACAGAACAACGGCCTCGATTTTAAATTTTATCTTTGTATATTCACAGTTATTGTCTTAACTTGTTTTTAATTGTGAGTAAGTTTTTATCTTTATATATTTTGTGTCCTTCCTGCGTTAACTGTTCGTTATATTTTAAATAATTTTTATTTATTATTTATAATTTTTATTTGGATACTAAGTTGTTGGCTTTTTTAATGGGATTATACAAATCTTCGGACAAAAAAGCATATTTGAGTTTGAGAGATCAGTCAGGTCGGAGAGCGTCAAAATTATAAATCTGAAATATAGACTTCCTCGACAACTTCCACAATAAACACACACGTTATATACAGCTGCCGATTCACCTCTTCTGCTTTAACAAAAAACTATCTTTATTATAACCGCAAAAAATTGTTTGTCACAGAAAATTTCGGAGGGATCTAAAAAAATTATTAACCGAGAGAGCCTTCTAATAAATGAATTTTTTGAGTATCGCTGGATCTTTTGTTTGTTTTTAGGGTGTTTTTTTAACTAGGCGTGCGTCTATATTTGCCGAGATATTTGCGTTTTTTGATTTTAATTTGTTTTAACTGTAATCATCTTTGGTTCTTGCATTGGTATTTTGTCTTTAATTAATAATTCTAAGTGGCTTTGAAGGTGCTCTTATGATAATAAAGCTATATTTGATTTGATTAAAATTTGGTGAAATAAAACGAAAAAGTAACGAAATAAGAAATGCGTCAGCTCTAACTCAAAATATTTTTTGCCACTCTCTATTGGTAAAAGAATATCATAGGTGTTCTATACAACAATATGGCTACAATTATTACTGTAAAATTAAAATTGTAAATACCGGGTGACCCAAGAAAGTGCTATACCCCCCAATTCTTTTCGTAATTTTAGCAGTAAAGATTTAAAAACATGAGACGTTAATAACTATTTAAATTGCCATTTTTCAACCACCATTTTTGAACCCACTTCCGGTTTAACCGGAAGTAAAGTGTCAACTTTTAAATTTTCAATGATAACTCCCTAATTTTTATTCTATATTTAAATTATATAGAATATTCTCTTTTCGATAACATATCACACTTTATCATTTGTTTTAAAAATGGCCGACTAGATTAATTTTCCTTTGTTTTTTAAAATGTCCATAGTTTTGGTAAAACAAGGTAAGTAGTAAAGAGTAGGCCATGGAATCATGGAAACGTTAAAATGGCTCCTCATGGCTACCTAATAGTATAAAACTGACTTTCTTGAGTAAAATGTATCCGTTAGGGCTATTTTATTTACACCGTGTTTTTTAAAAAAACAAAGCGGACCAGTCTAGTGGAAAACCAAAATATTATTTTTGCATTTATTAGACCAAAATGTTAAATGTTATTAAATAATAATTACGAAGATTGAGATGAATGAATTATTTTCCAAGGCATACTTGACATAACTTCTAATGGTTTATACAGGTCTAAAAATTACATTTATGACATTTTTATTAATTTTCACTATTACCTAAAACATAATTATTAACTTGTGCTACACTGTTAGGAAGGAAATTAAATGAAGAAGTTTATTATAATAAAACAATAATGGATTGTTATTTGAAAAATTGGAGAAATTTCGTTTTGTTTTTTTTAACACAGGTTTTAATATATTACTTAGCCAAACGGACACATTTTTCTCAAGAAAGTCAATTTTTATATTATAAAGCAGCTTTAAATGAACTATTTCAACTTTCCATGCTTTACCACTTACCTTGTTTTATTAAAGTTGTGGACATTTTAGAAAACAAAGGAAAATTGATCTAGGCGGCCATTTTTAAATCAAATGATAAAGTGTAATATGCCACTGAAAAGAGAATCTTCCATAGAATTCAAGCATTAAATAAAAATGGGGGGTTTCCACAGACATAAAATATGTCTATGGGGGTTTCCATTTAAAAGTGGACTACTTCCGGTTAAACCGGAAGTGTATTTAAAGGTTTGAATTAGCCGAAAAATGGTAAATAACGCAGTTATTAACTCCTCAAATTTTTAAATCTTTACATTTAAAATTGGGGAAAAAATTGGGGTGGTAGCACTTTCTTGTGTCACCCGGTGTACCTATTAATTAAAGAATTAAATTTTAATTATTCTTTAGTATAAATTGAAATTATTAGAATAACAATAAAGGAGAAAGATATGACTGACAGTATTACTGAATGATATCAATCGCATACATTTTCACACATCATGACTGATCATGTAGGGTCTCCATTACAAAATAATTACGTTTTGATTAGGATTAATCAAGTAACAAATGATTTTACTTTAGTCATTTTTTGATTGATATCATTCAAGATTGTTAGTAATATATAGTACCTAATACTGATCATGGACCTTTTTTAAGATTCTACTCACAAGAATAAGAAATATAAAAAAAACTTTATTTACTTTTTTTAATCTTATAATTAAACTGATTAAAAAAAGTTTGAATGTACGTGCCTCGGTTCGTGCGTCGAATTAACGGAAAATTTGGCAGAAAAATAGGAATTTTTCCGAGTTGTGAACGAATGACATCAGAAAATCACAAATATTTGACATCAAAGTTTTCACTTTACCTTTAGCCTTGAAGTCACTTACTGAATAACTTAAAAATGTAATAAAGGATTTAACCTTTAAAGTAAGTCCTACATCTATTAAAGTATTCTGGTAAACTTATTTATTTGCAATAAGAATTTCGCCAAAAAATTAAAACCTATTATTTTTATGGTAAAACAATAGACCAAATTTTAAACTTGTACTCGCTAGTAATTAAAGAGATGAGTGATTTATACAGGGTGGGAACTATTTAATTAAACACTATTGGTATCTTTCAAACTGAAAATCACCCAGCCTATCTCATTCATATATAGGCAGATGATCAGGGTCCGTTGAGTTTGAGCAGCTCGGAAATTTACTTCTTGATGTAAACATTTGACAAAACCGATTTTCAAAATATTTTTACAAGCTTTTATTTAAACTCACCCGTTAGTTCGGGCGTATACAGTTTTATGGTCAAATAAAACTAAGTAACCAATATTTTACATACCTAAAATACCTTATTCCTGGTTTTGAACCGCGATTCGTGCAAAAAAGGATCATGCACTTTTTTCTACCCATCTTGAGACACAACAATAACAAAATGTCTGGTAAAGTTTTATACCTATATTCGCACCCAAAACTTAAAAATAATATCCACAATCACACACGGAACATTCGAACGAATACAACGTAAAAAAAGATGAAAACGACTAACAACTTACAAACTAACAAACAAAAATTAAAGTTTTATAAATATTAACACCCAAAACTTGGAAATTATAACCACACACGAACGTACGAAACAAAAGATGGCGACGAATAAGAATACAAACAACCACATAATACCTAATAAGCAAACAACGGCGAGCCGGTTCTGTTGACGATTTGTTAGATATCGTGTCGGTTGCCTAATTTTTCTGCTACTGCGCATGCGCCACGGGCCCAAATTCAGGTAATTTTGAATCGCACGATGGGTATCTTCTTGCTTCATGCGGCTGCTTGTATTGGCAATATAGTGTATGTATATATGTGATCTCGTTTTTTTTCATTCGGCAATGCAGTCAAGATATTAAAAGAGCTTGACACATTTTCTCTACTTTAATCAACTTTGTAAAAATTACCGTTAACAAGATACCAATAGTGGTCAATTAAATAACTGAGGTTACCACCCTATAGAAAGATTATTTATTGCAATTGACATTTAAGCTCTCATAATTTTAGTGAGAGGCAAATTAGGTAGGTAGAAGGATCAAATTTGTATTTGTTGCATTTCCATGCAAGAAAAAGGCATCAAAGTTTAAAGTAAAGTTTTATACACTTTAAAATCAGATTTCTCAAACATGGTATCCCAAATCTGAGGTCAATACCAGATCAGTGCAGGGGTCAGTGCCTTGAACTTGAACTATGCCTTTTAAAATATTGTTTAATTTTAAATGGGATAACTGAATGAAGTACCTACCTAGTATGAATGTGGCAATATGCTTACTTTAATGATTCTAACAAGTGTGGTTAAAAAAAGCCAATATAAAATGCAGCAAATATATTTTAAATGTAGGTAGGTAATTATGTACTCACTTTTTTATTTTCAAAAGAGAATCTGTAAAGTAAGCACCTAACAACATGCTAGGCATATTTAATGCCTTTTTTTACCAATGAAATTATTTTGTAATCAAATTGAATTAGATATGTCGTATAGAATCTTTAACAGTGTTAAACTGTGTCGAATTCTTACAAGATCTGTTACACAAGAATCCAAAAAAATATGTTGTATAAATTTTTATTTACCCGAAAAGGTAATTAGCAGGTACTTGCTTAGATACCTAATAAAAATTGTATGTCAATGTTAATCAATATGTACAGTATAAAAACATTTAAACAAATACAGGGTATTAAAAAAATCTGGAAAACTTATTGCAAATATTTAAAAAACCACTGAATATAATTTATTACATCCATAATGTTAAAAACAGCACACCTAGGAAGGACAAGACATTCCTGTAATTGTGCAGGTTAGTAACAACATTTTTTTAAATTTTAATTAGAAGGTCTACTATATTTTTGAAGAGTTCCTTAAAATTTATCTGAGAAAATAAAATTATTACTTACTTCTTTGAAAATTAGAAAGGTGAGAAGACAAAAAATAATAGATGACAAAAATAAAATGAAAATTGTTCATACTAATAATAAACCTAACTGTGGCCGAAGGACCTTGGTCGAAGGCCAATTGGGTAACCAATAAATAACATGTTAATAATAATGTCCACACTTGATTTTAGAATTGGTCTCCCCTTTCTGCTATGGATGCCCATGAGGCTATACACAACTGGTTTTTGTATTTACTACTATATTCTTTTGTAACTAAGTAGGTTGCTACACACAATACATAGGGCTCTTTTAATTCATTTGTGGTGTTTTTTGTTACATTTAGGAGGTACATTTTTTCAATTAATGTTATATGTTAGTAACTAGACGTTTTGATGTAAATGTAATTTAATGGTTGGATTATGGTGACCACAGGAGAACACTACAGGAAGTATGGGAGTTTCAAAATCAGTGAACGGACAGGAGATGCGAAATTGAGTGGCCTGCCAGATTCCCAGACCTCACACCCCTTTGGAGGGTGATTTAAAAAAATATATTTACAAAAATAGACCAGTTAATATAAAGGATTTAAAGTCTTGTATTAAAAAATATGTAAAATTTAATAGGGCTTTTGGCTAACTAACAATGGCAAACATTTGAACTTCTAATAAAGTAGATTTTGTTTAATTTGTAAGTATTTCCCTCGGTATTTCCTATTTAGGTTGTGTTCTTGTTAAATTATTTCCTCATTGGTCTTTACTACTGAGGTAGCTACTATTACAATATGGGGATTTCTTATACTTATTGGCATATGGGTTAATCTTCAGAAAAGGTACCTAACATTGGATGAACATTTATTATACCTATATAAAGTATATTTCCCATCTAAAAAGATGTAAATTTAATATGGCATAAGCAAAGTACCAAATAGATTATTTATTGATCAATAACATTCTTTCCCATTAAATTATTAAATGGCCTCATCTTATCTCCAATTCCTATTCCATATCCTATCCTATATCTATTGAAAGGACATTTTGATGGCTTTAGTCTATATAACATGGTATAACTATATACCTGTATATAAACTGTTTTGAGCAGATGTTGATGTAGCAAACACTGTATTTTCTGAGTCCCTAGCCAAATTTCTTTCGCCCAGCAAGCTACTTTTTACTTTGGCAACTAGGTTAGTGCTTAAAGCTTGAGCAAATAAAAGATACAAACGCAAGAGTCTGAAAATTCCTTAGTCTTAAAATAACAAAATAACCTTTTGGTGTCAGATAAAATTAAATACTCACCAAGTTTCTTCGTTATCTAAATTCAGACCAGTGAGGTCGAGGATATCAGGGAAATCATACATGCTGGAGAGGTCCTCTTTGCTTGGATCCTTTTGGGACTTATGATATTTATGTAATGTTTCAATGTCAGTTGACAAATCCATTTTTGCAGTAAAAATAATGCAGTTGCTAAACAATTTTTATGACATTTGTTTGAAACAGTTAGAATATGTGTGGGTTCACTACAGTAAAACAATTTACACGAGCACCAGACGATTTCACAAAATGTAAACTATATTTTACGGTATAACAATAACAATTAAAAGAACCAAGACATGAAAATTATTTAATTTTCGAAAAATATCACACAGAGAATTTTCACCAGTCCATTGCACTTTCTTCGACTAAACACGATCGCCAATCTAACGAATGAATAACAAAAATAACTGTTGTCGCTGTCTCTCCCTTCCACGACCTCTAATTACATTTCCCATCCTTTTCTAAATAATTTTGAATTTTTATGCCGGAAGGTTGCCATGACGTCAGGGTTATTTTTTTATAGACGTCAAAAATTTGACACAAGAAAAATAAACATAACCACACACATTTTTGATTTTTTAAAATTTTGTGGTTTATTTATAATAATCCTAATAATAAAATACAAATGATGCCTTTGTTTGAAATAAAGTCATGCTAAAAAAAGTAAGAAATGGATAATGATAATTATGTGTTTGTAGAATATTCAAGTAATGTGAATAATGTTGTCCAGCAAACTTTTCGGTCTATGCAGCGTATTAAAGTAAGTTAAAAAGTAAGATGCCCACAAAATTTAAATGATCTTTATCTCTGCATAGCTATCTTTTAAAATACCATTTTTTTTTTGCTGCGGTTGGCGGAAGAGCCAGTATACTTAGGCCTATATGAGGCCCATTGTATCCTCTAAAATACCATAACTTTAAATCGAATTTCTAAAATCAAACCCTCAAATATAAGGTTTTTAGACAGAAAGGCAAAATAACTGGCATAGCATAGAACGGTTACTAATATGCTCATTTATAATGCCAAAAATGATGCAATAAGCACCTGAAGTAAATACATTTAACGGATTTCTTGATATCAAGTAAAATAAAAGTTAGGTCATGAATAGTTTGTAATCAATGTTTTAAATCATTTGTGTAAACTGGTATGATCTAACTCAGAGCTAGCCCTTACAGATTCCATTTAGCTTTAAGCACTTCTGAATATTACTTTAAAATGTCATTTAAAACTTCAAATTACGGTTAAGCCAGCTTAATACTTTAATGGAGAACTGAATTTATTTTAAGGACTTGTTTTATACCTATTTTCTATTTTAGCTTATATGTATTGATTCATCTATTCATTTTCTAATATTTGGAGCCACAAGTGGAGGTGTGTATATTTTTAAAAGGGATCCATGTGAATTTTTAAAACTCATTCCTAGTAAGGTAAATATTTAAGTTTTATTTACATATGTACTGTGCCAAACTGAACTTTGTATGTCTTGTACCAAAAATTTCATCAGAGTTTACATCCTTAGTACTTATATTAAATAAAGAAAGCTTTTATATCTACAGAATTTATTTATTTAATTTGATTGTATCTGTCACTTTACACACACACACTTTGGTACTACTTCCTACATTTAATTACTTGTAAGTCTTCGAAGATATATTGAAAGTGTACCTCTGCATACATTGTGTAAAAATATTTTTAAAACATTTAAGTTTTGTAGTCTTCCATGCTCAAATATTTTGCAGATAATTTACTTCAGGATACTACCTATACAGGTGGTTGAACAAGTATACAATAAATAGGACATTTTTTTATTAATTGCACAACCAAAATTTAAATACTGCCAATATTTAGTATCCAATAACAAAGTCGGATGCAATAAAGTAAGAATGGAAAATAGAGGAAGCCTTATAGAAGAAAAGTTGTTTAGAATTCAAAACTATTTCTAAAATCAAAAACATAGCCTTCTATTCAAAAAAGAAAACTTTAATTTAACCCAGAATAATAATTTTTTTATATTTAGGTATAATACTTACCTTTTTAAATCCAACACACTATCAAATCACTTTTGCACAGCTTTGCTTCCAACAGATTGAAGAAAATTTGTAAAAATTACTTAGATTTATATTATTTTAAGTAAACAAGAGCTTTATGTTTGTTGTAAGAATACGACAAACAAGTTTCGAATTTGGCAAATATGCCTAAAACCACTACAACAACTGTCAAACTATACAGTTTGCTTTCATTTATTTTTCCAAGGCTATCCGGGACTTAGTAGGTTTCGATTATTACTTATGTCTTATTTGTATTTTTCCAGGATCATTAATTTTGTACTATGTTGGTACTTACATTAATATTAGAAGAGTATTTGATTTCTTTTTAGGAAAATTTAAGAAATTCGAAACTTGTTGGTAGCATCCAGGGGCGGATGGGCCCACCGGGACGCCGGTACATCAGGCGCCGCCACGGGTTTTTTATTTTTGGTTAAACATAAAGCTAACATAAAATTTAAAAATCAGAGTAAAAAAAAAATACCTACTATTCCTACTAATTTGGCAAGTCTAAATCATAAACAACGCCAATAGACAATAGAGAATATACAAAAAAAATACTGAAATAAAATCAACTCATTTAGTTCAATAAAACGCCCGATCCAAGGGGGGGAGGGGGGCTCAGTGGGCGTAAGTAGGACATTTTTATTTCTGGAGAGAGAGACAGTCGGGACTACATGTATTTCATGATATTGCATCTAGTGAAGAAGGCGAAAATGTGCCGCAGGCGAAAAATTTTCGATTAAAATTCACCTAACTACTATTAAATTTCGAAAATTAAATTATTACCTCTCCCCCTCTGCATGGTTGGATTAAATTTTTGTAATGTTTTTTTTTACTTTTTTTTTGATATTCCTATTTATTTATTTAAAAAAAAAAACACAGTTTTTCTATTTATGAAACATATGGATTTTAACATAAGACGTATGTATGACTCTAACCAGCGTTTTTCGGGCTCAGTTTTCCATAATTAAAAATAAAGTAAATATCGCTCACCACACCAAAATTGATGATTTTTGCAGAAATCATGTATTTTAGGAGCGTTGATCTAAGAGTAGTATTTAGTGCAAATGCTTAGAATTTTAAATACTCCTTACATGCCGTTTTGTATATTCATAATAAAGCATTCTTGTTTCTTCCCGCACTATTTTTTTTATTATAAATTATCACACTTCTTCCATAAAAAATGTTTCAATTAAAATTTTTACTTTAATTTTTCCCTTTAAAAATAAATAGGTACCTAATTGTTTTTTTTTGTTTGTAAAAATATTTTAGTGCATCGGGTTATATTTTTGTTGATTTAAAATAGCTCTAAAAAAAGGAAAACGGAACAGACAAGTATATAATAGAAAAATACTATAAAATATTATTCTCTTTATGTTTTTTTTTAGTTAAGTGATAATGAAGAATTTTTTTTTTATTTGAGAATTATTGTAAAAAGAATTTCTTAGGTTTTTAGATCCTAATAGAATAGATACCAAGCTACGTTGATCAAAGTAAAAAAAAATTAAATCTTCTTTCTGGCACGTGATGGCGCCGCTTCACTGTAACTTTCCGCGCCGGTCCAAGGGGTCCCATCCGCCCCTGGTAGCATCCTTGCAACAAACATACATTTTTTGGTTACATAAACAATATACTTAAATCTAAGTGAGTTTTACAAAATGCACGTAATTTTTAATTCTAAACAACTTTTTTTTTAAGTTTTCCTCTATTTTTTGACTTAAGTGTACTTTACTTCTAATCGATTTTCAAATTTTTTGAATTACCCTGTAGGTATATACCTATGCTGTTTGACTTAAAGCCATTCTAATTTCATCTGATTTTTTTATCGGACATGCACCAATTTTTGCCGTTATTTTAATTTTCGTTTTGCAACTAATAAAAAAATTTCCTATTTGTTGCACACCTGATCTACCACACTGTATATTTAACTTACCACCTATAATAATAAGTATTTTCCACCGTCAAAAAAATTCAATAAGATAATATTATAAATATTTTATTATCTATTGCATTAATAGTACATTATTGTAGTAGGTACCCTAATTTCTTATATTTTTAAATTTAAAAAATATTTTTAATAAGCCCAACTTGTGGTAAAGTTGCACAGTTTGGTGCTCTATCAAAAGTATTTTTTTAAATTTAGGAAATCCCTAGTACTTCTTGAGATATCTGGAGAAAAGCGTAAAATTCGTTTTATTCTTTCCTAACTTTATTCAAAGAGAAATTATGAAATAAATTACACTTTTTTATTAACACTTTTAATACAAAATGACATTATCAATTTTTGAATCCGATGCCGACGTTTCAATGTTTTGGGATCATTATCAACTTCTTTTTACTTTTAAATTCTTACCTGAATATTTTCCCTCGGATTTTGAAACTTCCTCATTCTAAAAACACAAAAATTTCATATGGCACCTATTATGATATTGAACATTTCGAAACATTTCTGTATATTTTTATATTTTATATGGAAAAATCAGACAGAATTTAAAAAATAAATTTAAGGTGGCTATGAAACAAAACATTTTACGCTAAACCAGTATGGCACATTTGTGTTAACATGTTTTTAGTTGTTGAAGTTATAGCTATTTTTTATTTTTTATTTGGTGGCTTTAGAAAGAAAGGAAAGGCATTCGACCGTGACGGTCCGTGTTCGATCCCCAGAGTAGGCATGCGCATAACAAAAAAGTATGTCCGAAATTTAGTGGATAAAAGAATGCAGTATGCTACTAGTGATTCCTAATATCGGGACCGGGAAGGGCGTCATGGACCTCTGGGGGCGTAAAAAGAATAACTGGTGCATATACGTGGTTCGGATTCCACGTTAAGCTGTAGGTCCCGTCTGGCTGACATTACCCAGACGATAGGGGATACAATGGGCCTTATAGGCCTAACTATACTGGCTCTTCCGCCAACCCTAGCAAAAAAAATATATAGGGGACTCTCCAAGGCACCTGACAGGCACTTCTCATAGCACATCAGAGACACACACAATCAGATTAGACAAGGTCGATCGGCCGGCACAGAATTAGAAAATAATAAAATATATAGGGTGTTCCATTTTAAAATAATGTATGTTTTGAAAAATATTAAGAAGTTGATAGACGCTATGGAATCCTGCGTTGAGAGCGGGCCACCCTGTATATTAATGATACAGTTCTACCTCTACCACTCTCTAAAAAAAAGTCTAAAGATAGAGCTCGAGATAGAGAATAGGTAAACTCTCTTATTTCAAAAAAAAAAAATAAGACACTATAGCCTTACTTTCTATTTATCACTTACAATACCTTAGTACACATTCATTTTATTTTTGAAATATTTATCTTGACGTTCGTAAAACAATAATGTACATACACAAATTTCGTCAGTATTTCTTAAGAAACAAAAATACCTGAAAATAAATTCGTTTATGAGTAATTAATTCAAGGTGTGAGGGGAAAATATCCATCTAGATTTCCACCATTTTTCTTTTCCCTTCAACTATTATTTACGTTGTTTTAGGAAGGTTCTGCAAACATAATAGCCATATCCCCAGATGAACGTCATCTAGGAATAGCAACCTCCAAAGGTCTGATTTTAGTATTTGAAAACTTTATTGAAGATCCAAGTCTTCAATACCAAGTTTTCAGTGAACATGAAGGAAGATCTATAACGTGTATTAAATGGCATGGGAATGAGATGTATGTTGGTGACGACTGTGGAAAGGTGTCTGTTGTGTCGGTGGTAACAGCATTGGTAAGTATGCATGCATGTTCATAAGTATACCGGGTGATTCACGACGAGCTTGCATTAGAACTTTTGAGGAAACTACTGATAATATTTTTTTGAAAATCTGTAGGTTTAAGTTTATTGATATGCTCTCTTAAACTAAAATATTAACATGTTTTTGTCACTTCCGGTTATACCGGAAGTAGCTTCAACTTTCATTTTTTAAATACAACATATTATATTTTTGGTTTTTGCATTAAATTTTACTAACATTTTATGGAACACGTTTTTTTACCTAAGTCTACTCATTTCTGAGATATCTGAATATTTTGTAATTATTTCGTAAATGCATAGCGATGAAATTATCCGTACCTATATATTTTTACCTTAGCTCCTGGACTAAAATTTTTTTGTTTGTGTATAGTTAAAGAATCAACAAATCTCAAGAAATAATTAAACTTGGCATTAAATATACAGGGAGGTCACAATTAAGGGCTCATTGTAAAAAACTTTAAACATTAAAAACTTTCTTATTTTCAATGGAACACCCTGTATATTTTTATTTTATATGATGGTAAATTAACTGCTCCTTAAAATTGCTACAACCTTTTCTATACCTATATCAACGCGTTTTCTTAGAATATCAAGTTTTATTTTTAAATACGATTTTTTCAATCGTGCCATGAAAACAAATGTACATGTATACTCTACTCCATAGTGATATTTATAAGGGAAATATTTTAAGCAATTATTATTTAGTCTTCTAATAATATCAGGTGAAGGAGTTGGTCGATTCGGATATTTATCGTGATATATCCGACATGCTCTTAACTTTATTTTGCCACATTTAATATAAACACTTAATAAATTTAAAAAAATATTCGTTTGAAAATCCCAAGCGTGACATTTTCCAGAAACAGAATTGACATTCTTAAAATACGCAACAAATAATTTAATGCAACTGTTTTTCTTGTCAAAGCCTTCTAGGAAACATTGTCGCTAACAATATTTCCCTTATAAATATCACTATGGAGTATCCATGTACATTTGTTTTCATGGCACGCTTGAAAAAATCGTATTTAAAAATAAAACTTAATATTCTAAGAAAACGCGTTGATATAGATATAGAAAAGGTTATAGCAATTTTAAGGAGCAGTTAATTTACCATCATATAAAATAAAAATATACAGGGTGTTCCATTTAAAATAAGAAAGTTTTTAATGTTTAAAGTTTTTTACAATGAACCCTTAATTGTGACCTCCCTGTATATTTTATGCCAAGTTTAATTATTCCTTGAGATTTGTTGAATCTTTAACTATACACAAACAAAAAAATTTTAGTCCAGGAGCTAAGGTAAAAAATATATACGGATAAGTTCATCGCTATGGATATACGAAATTATTACAAAGAAAATATGCAGATATGTCAGAAATGAGTAGACTTAGGTAAAAAACGTGTTCCATAAAATGGTATTAAAATTTAATGCAAAAACCAAAAATATAATAAAAAATGCTATGTTGTATTTAAAAAATGAGAGTTGAAGCTACTTCCGCTATAACCGGAAGTGACAGAAACATGTTAATATTTTAGTTTAAGAGAGCATATCGATAAACTTAAACCTACATATTTTCAAAAAAATATTTTCAGTAGTTTCCTCAAAAGTTCTAATGCAAGCTCGTCGTGAATCACCCGGTATAGGGTAATACATTAATTTGCCCATGGAACGTGGGATATGTCAACTATATTTTAATGTGCTCAGATATTGACTCTCGTATTTGTTTTTGTTGATGTTCAGTGGCAACTTCGTTTTAATAGGCCGCTTTACACTTTGCAATTTTTCTTTCATGCAAGTTGTCGTGCAGGAATTAGTATGGCGGTGATGTATCACTTGTCAACCTTTAAAATACAAAAATTTGGTTGGGACTTACCCGCGCTTTTATGTGCATTTATTTTAACTTAACAGCATTACAGGACATGAAAGCAAACCAACAAAAACAAAATGTACCCATTATAGATTAGAAAGAAGGTTAGGTAAGTCAAAGTCAAAAAATCCTTTATTGTTTAAAGAATAATTATATTCTTATTAACAAAGGTAAAAAAATAAGTTACACTTCTAAAATGAGTAACTTTAGTAAGAGTGGCAGACCTTTGATTCTGACCAAACAGTCTCACATAGTCCTATTAGGTATTAGGTTAATTTAAACAGTGTAAAAATCGGGTCAATAATCTAATAAAATCCGCAAAAAATTTATACCTTCGCAAGGAATGGGAAGTAGCGGGTACTGATACAAAAAAACAGTGGAAGTTTATAAACAAATTTTTTGGTAAACAAGCAGAGACCACTGATATTGAGTGCATAGAAGTGAATGGTGAGATTGTGTATGAAGTGGGGGACATTGTAAATTGTTTAAATCGATATTTTGTTGAAGTAGGGGAATCTATACTTAGGGATGTAAATAAGGATATAGAAGACTTAGGTATAAATAACACTTTGTGACGGGATTGATCTAGATTAAGGCACTGTCTACTAATATTGAATTACGAGTCTAACTGGTAGCGTTTTAGAAACAATGGTAGCGTTTCTTGACCGACGATCTAGATCCTTCCTTTCACAATGAGTTTAAAATTTATCCCGGAAATAACTACCTGACTACACTTTTATCGCAAGAGCACTCCAGTCGTGACGTTTCTCCTTGAATGTTAATTAAGGTGTTAATTGATATTATAACAACTTACCAATCGGGCCTTTACCAGATATTTCAGCTCTGCCTCGATAGTCCGCGGAAACAGCGCGGTCTACGCGCGAACGCGAATCGTCCACTCTTGTTAGCGTGAATCCCCTATCCCCTTGATTATAGTGAGCAATAAAACACTAGAGTTTAAAAACACTTAAATCTACTAACAACAAGAGATAAAGAAAAAGAAACTTTACAATATTAAACTTAAGATATTTACAAGATAAGTGTAAGAGAATAAAGAGAGGTGTTTTACTGAAATGATATCCAATATGCAATTAAAACCCAGACATGCATTTACTGTGAAAGAGAACAATCTCGAAAATAAACCCTTGATATGAGAAAACCACCCAATCTGATTCAGTTAAAATAAAGAAACTCTGAAGTTAATCCTAAGATTGAAGAGTACTAAACGACGATCGTAAACCCTGATATTTAATCCCATCTTTGCACTTTGAATTAAGATTCACTTTCACAAGAAAACAACCGCGTAAACCTGAACTGTTTATAAAAAGGAAACTCGGAACTGTCGCGTAAGAATAACCTTTCGTAACTTTCCCGTACAACCTATCCCTTCGAAACCTTTTATTACGAAAACGAACTTGGAACTTTCCCGTACCGATAACCCCGAGGAACTCATTTTAATAGATTTGTCACTATACTTTCTGACCTCTTGTCAACCCCACTTAAAGTTTTATTGTTCCCAATAATTATGACTTCTACCCTATAGGATTACTTTACCCTTCCCGGACCAATCCGAGTCCTCTTACTCGTTGGCCATTTGCCTTAGGTACTGAGAGATTTAACCAATAGATAATAGATGGCCCCAGTCTTACGATTTGAGAATAAAATACTAACCTTCTCTCTAACTTACTTATTCACTAATTTATACAAACGTAATAGAGAATTACTACATCTAAAGCCTAGAGTCGGATGCTTTTAAAAACCCATTTAAACGTTAACCTAGTGCCAACGTGTGTAAATACACTATCTACAAATGGGAAAAGAAAACACCCGGGGGAAAAGGCTTGTACATATATAATTGAATCCGGCAAGACGCAAATCCACTACTTTTGATAATATATTCGTTTTTCCTTTATTATTGACAATATATGGTTCATACAATATATGAAACGTAAAATAGCCATAAAAAGCCCTCCGGCGAGTGACTATTTGTTTCCCCGAACCCTGTCAGCTTGATGCTTTATGGCTGGGACAATCGACATTAGATATTTTACTTTAGCTTTAAGAAAGATGGTACCCATCTGTTCGGACCTAAGGGCTGTTAAGGATGTAATTTATCCCAAAGTACAGTTGGGTATCCTTTTGTGAATTTTGTTAACTTACGACCAAAAGGTTTCTAAATTGCTTTATTGGCGACTTTCTCCAAACGATATTTTTTTCCCTGTCGGGTTAATGAGAACCAAATGTTCTCCGTAAAACGTGATCTTTACAAAAAGAACCGAAAAATAAAACTAGAAATCACGTTCTATTACATTGCCCCCCACTTAGACTGAATCATATATTGCATTAAAACAAAGGAAAACAATACTCACGCAGCTGGTTTGCATCTTGTTGGCTCGTAAACAAACTACCAATTAATCAAGCTATTAACCTAAAGTTACCAATTACAGACCACCATTCCACTAACCATTCTGCTAAATGCAGTCTTTGACGGGCGAATTTCAACACTCACGAACTTACACGCACTTTTGTTCTACCACGGTCCCGCGAATCACTATTCCTGAGTAGGTCCAATTCGTTACACTAATGTCTTTGAAACAGCAATCGGCCTCCCTATTAGCTGCTCCCTGGTCCGGACTGGCTGGGTAAATACTTTTGAGAGCGGTCGGCTCCATCTTGGTTTCGCTGAAATCCATATCCTCATCCGCTGGGGTTACTCCCCCTCGAACTGGTAGTTGGGACTTAACATGGTAGGCATGGGCTAAGTTCTTCGGTAAACTGGCTGGTAGGTACTTCCACCTTTTGGAATGGTTGTTGGTTAGCTTCTTTAAAGTAAAGTAGTTAGTGGTCACTCCACTCCATAGCTAACTGGCTAAAATTCCATGCCTCCTCCGCTGTAGGGTATGCGTTCTATGTAAATTCGTGTTGGGAGAACAGATCTGGCATATGAACGGTTGGTGTTGTCAATGCCCTCTATTCTCCTGGTATCCTGGTTAGTTCCTGCCTCTCCTGATGTTGGGGTATAAAGGTGTCTGCTAGCATTTCCCCATATCTTCCTGTGTATATAAACCATTGGAGCTCATCGGGGAAATGAAAAACCTCGCATTGACATTTCCATCTTCTTTCTAACTGGCCTTCAACTCAACCGCTTCAGTGGCCCCTTTGAGTTCAGGAGCGACGTTCATCCAGTTGTTTTCTGATTTGGGAGTTGACTGAGAGTGGTGGTTGGCATTCCATTAACGTTTCGTGTTTAACCAGTATATGTGTAACAGCTATGCGGAACTGGAATCCGCTTCATACAAAACTGGTTGCTCTGGATAATCAGAAGTCCTCCCCTGGTCTATTCCAATGAGTCGGTCCTTAGCACTCACGTTACCTGACGTTTACTCCATGATATTTCCTGCGGCATCTGACATGGCTTCCCGGATAGAAGGGATAACTCTGTAAGCACTATAGCTGGCGCCACGCACTCATATACCCCTATTTCCACATTCCTGCATAGGGTAAACATTAGCACGTTTCATCACATCACGGCTCCCCTTCTACTAAAACATCAAGACATTACTTATGCTCACAACAGGTCCCATACACAGAAAGAAAACCTTTGGGTCAAAACCAATCTTTATTGAAATAACTCATTTCTACAACAACAAAACTAAATATAAATCACTTAAATATAACACAATTATCTAATCTAGCCTTTTGCCAGTGATCTCGATAGTCTATCGCACCAGAGTCTCGGTTTTTTGCATTTTCTTTCTATCCCTTCTTTAGTTTTTGCTTTCTTCTAAACCGTACATCTTCCGCCTTACTCTTGGGAAATTACCTGTCCATGGCTCTAGATTAGCGATTTCTGTTTCTTCCATTCATTTCATTCATTCCATCTACTTGTCTCGTCGCTTCTTTCATTTCATTTCGTCTAGTACTAAAACTAAAATCCCTCTTCTGTATTTATTTAACAAAAAAAAACAGAAATGATTTGTGTCTATACTTACTTTTTCGGAGAACCTAAGAAATTTCGGTAACATGTTTTTGTTATCGGTGCGTTATTACTCGTTTTTACCTTGTTTACTCCTAAATTTTCCGCTTTGAAAATCATCTTTCCTCCTGTATAAAACGTCGCTGTAACTTCCCAAAATTTCACCATTTTCTTCTTTTTTCTTGTACAAAAGTATCGCTATACTTTCCTATCAATTTCTCATTCATCGGAAACTTGCACACGGCTTAACACTTACTATGTTCATCAACATAGTCTCATAACACAACATTTTCATTTCACTTCATTTTCCTAACTACAGAATTATCGAGAGAATCTGTACATATCCAAACTATCTACATCCACCAAATAGAACAAAAGGGGGGGGGGGTGTATTTTTATGGTCTGAGGTAGGGGAGTAGTATTTAGAAATGGGACAACAATACTTCTATTTTTGCCTTCTTGTGGGGCTTCGATGGTAAATATGGCGGTCGCCGCCATACAAATACCGACATCAGTCCTGATTGAGTGGCTCGCAAATCGTGGTACCTGCACGTCTACAGGAACCACGAGATCACAGCCGTGAAACAGAATTTCCAAGTCTTCACGCAGTCTGACAAGATTTAGTTGTTTTAAACTAACACCAAACTTGTTACTAGGGAACCAGCCCTTAGCGGTCGGCTGCTGAAGTTAAGAGTACTATTGTTAACCAGGTTGTTGTTCTTTTCTTCCGGTCTATTGTACAACTGGGAAATTTCCTCTGTATCCTCGGGATTTCAGATACCCTCAAGATTTCCAGAAAAATTTCTAACTGTTGGTGAATCAACGGAACTAGACAAGCATGCCTCATTTCCAAAGGTTGGTACCATTTCCTCAGCACAAGTTGAGTAACGCATCTCTCTTACTATAACTCTATGCTCAACTCCATTTGAGTTACGTATCCTTACCACTATAACTCCCGGCTTGACACCCTTTGAGTTATGTATCTCTCTTACCATAACTCCAGGCTCAACACCACTCGAGTTACGTAGCCCTGCTACTATACCTCCACCATTTAAGGTACGTAGCTCTACTATAACTCCCGGCTCATCGCCCTTTGAGTTACGTAGATTTCCTCCTATTACTCCAGGGTCAACACTCTGAGTTACGTAACTCTCCTACTATAACTCGGTGCTCCCTGGCCTTTACGCCATTAAAATCCACATTATTCTCATTATTCTCGCTAGCTTGTCCTTTGAAAATGCCTACAGACTCACTCGTCTGCAGAGGTATGCCGTAAACGCTCTTATCTGTGTGTTACGCTAGTTCCGTCGCATCGTCGCTGTGCTTCTCAACGAGGTAGAGTCATTTAGATAACCAATATGCAAGGTCAAGTTATATCCACACAGAACTAACGTTGTATGAATCTCCTCCAGATATAACTTCTTCTAACCGGTAATCCTTTAATCTATTATCAAATAAGTTGACCCGCCCATATGGTAATAACGCCCTTTAACAACATTCTTAAACACACACAACAACACTTCTTAAATAAAATAAAACCACTTCACAAATCAACGTACTTCACAAAATTTCAAAAAAACTATCTGTACCTGAAATTCCTTAAAATGTTACGTATCTTCTCCGCAACCGTTTTCCCAAAAAACAAAACCATAAGATATATTAAAATTTAAAAAAAAAAGATCACAAAAAGTTAAGCTTTTTTCCTCGCGATTCTAATCGATATGCCTATTACCTTTCTTTTTCCAATGCAAAATTAAAATAACCCTCCCGTTAAATGACCTAATCCAGATGTTAATTGGCTATCGCTTTTTATTATCTTTTCCTTCCATTTCGCTTTTTCCACAAATTTTTAAAAAAATTTCCAACCGGCAATATCAAAAAACCCGCAAAGGAAATGGCATTCTATCGATTAGGCGTTTTTCCTCATCACAAAAAATAATAAAACTCCGTTATATCTTAAACACCTTTCGAATACCCTTCCATTGTAAAAATATTATGCAAATGCAGCACCAGGCCCCAGACTATCAAACTCTATATCGCGCCTTTTAAACGTTATTCCTGACCATTCCGTCATTAAATGGTAATTTCTTTATTACCTTATAATCGGTATACTATAGTAAAACCCAAACTTAACCCAAATAATATGGATAGGTACCTATCCTGAAATCATAGGCGTCCTACTGGGCTGGAACTACATTTGTACAATAACCCTTAACTTGTGCAATCGATAATTTATTTAAATGAGAGTACAGATGACCTACTATAACAATTCTACCTGCTATACAACTACAGTGTAATAAATGTAAATCTCATGCATCTTACCTTTATACCACGAAGTTATTAAACCTCAAAATCAAATTAATAAACAAAGTTCGAGATTAAAACAAACGCAAACCAATAACAAACACTATGGTTCAAAAACCTAAATATCCTGTCAAGAAAATAATACCTGTAAAAAAGAATTACCTAAAAAATTCTAACTAATAACATACATTGCTTCCAATATTCAAAAACTCGCTGCTATCCGCCTGGCTCTGATCACAATCAACCCTGTAACGAAAATTATTAGCAAAAATCGGAATTTAATCGCTGTCCATCCAAATCGTATTAGTGCTATCCAAAACGCTAAAATCAAACAATATATTCAAACCCAGTCTGGAGAGTCCACAGCTGTACCCTCTTAAAGTCGCTTCTCTAGTTCCTTGACACGGCACTGGGGTGGTTTGTATGCAGTTTTATGACATCGGTGATTAGGCAATAAAATAATATTATGCTGGAAGAAAATTGATTAGTTTGTTAAGAAATTAATTTCAGGAAAAACCGACAATTTTACTATTTAAAATAATTTGTTCACTTTTCGAAAAAAATTATATTGCTAGGAATATCGCAAAAATTATACTTTTAATTACCATAAATAATGAAAAGAAATAAAACGCAGCTGATTTGAATAAAATAACCCTATTTAAAAATCGCAGACATATTTTTATACTTTGCAAAACGAGAAATAGTTTAATTTGACCAAAATAAACAATACAACAAATTCTGCATCTCATTTAAATAACAATACGACAACATATACTTGCACGATATATGTCAAAGGAGTTCCACAGTTTTATTAGTATTTATCTACTCAACGAACAGTCAATATATTGTTGTGTTTTTCTTTACTACAATCTTACAAACCGAAACTTTATCTTTCACTTTTATGACATAATCTTAACCCGAAACTGTTAACCACATAACCATGGTTCTACAGTCGATATCGAACGCTAATATTTTCACACAACATACACTGACCAATTTTAGTATACACATGCAATAATTTTCCTGAAATCTTAAAGTTCTGTGCTCTTGCTTACTATTATCTGAAAACCCTATCTATCCCTAACTTTAAGCAAATATAACAGCTAAAATTAAGAAACTGACTTTTTAATTCATAGAAAAAAAAATTACTTGTTTGGTTTTCATTCAGGCGGAAAATTTTGATTCATTCGTTTTTTCCGCGTATGTTTGATGATACTTAGTTTTTTTATTCAATTTCACCTCAATTATCGTGATTTTAATAGAACAATACCAAAGAAAAGCAATTTACTATCCAACAAACATATTTTATTCCAGGGAATAAAATAACATAAGACTTAACTTTTCATGTAATGCCATCAAGTGGTATGATGAATATAAATTAGAACATTTCGAGCAAAGATACGCTAAAAAACGGTTTTAGCACTTTTCATGATACAGCAATGAATGTCTGAGCAATTAAACATAATTGTTTTTAGAAACAAAGCAGATGTTAATTAACATACTAAATAATAAATAAATTTCTTTCAAAATTCATCCATAGTTCAATATGTTATCCCGAAAAAGAAGATTACATGTTCTAATTACAAATTCATCTTTCTGCAATCAAATTATTATTATTTTAACTCAAAGTAATTACTTTTCTAGGTAGAAATGTATTCTATCCGACCGTAATAGATAGTACAACGGAAACAATAAGGAGAAAAAATGTTACAGAAAAAATTAGTACCTATATACGTTTTTCCCTAAAAAGCCTAAAAAACACGGCGTAAGGTTCTCTTTCCTGTTGCCTTAGTTACACAAATAACTGACAACAATATCAAATTTATGCTAACCACATCGAAACCTGCAACTAAGCTAAAAGAAAGATCAACGACGCTGCCACCAATTTTTATGTGACGGGATTGATCTAGATTAAGGCACTGTCTACTAATATTGAATTACGAGTCTAACTGGTAGCGTTTTAGAAACAATGGTAGCGTTTCTTGACCGACGATCTAGATCCTTCCTTTCACAATGAGTTTAAAATTTATCCCGGAAATAACTACCTGACTACACTTTTATCGCAAGAGCACTCCAGTCGTGACGTTTCTCCTTGAATGTTAATTAAGGTGTTAATTGATATTATAACAACTTACCAATCGGGCCTTTACCAGATATTTCAGCTCTGCCTCGATAGTCCGCGGAAACAGCGCGGTCTACGCGCGAACGCGAATCGTCCACTCTTGTTAGCGTGAATCCCCTATCCCCTCTCGGAACTGTCGCATAAGAATAACCTTTCGTAACTTTCCCGTACAAACTATCCCTTCGAAACCTTTCATTACGAAAACGAACTTGGAACTTTCCCGTACCGATAACCCCGAGGAACTCATTTTAATAGATTTGTCACTATACTTTCTGACCTCTTGTCAACCCCACTTAAAGTTTTATTGTTCCCAATAATTATGACTTCTACCCTATAGGATTACTTTACCCTTCCCGGACCAATCCGAGTCCTCTTACTCGTTGGCCATTTGCCTTAGGTACTGAGAGATTTAACCAATAGATAATAGATGGCCCCAGTCTTACGATTTGAGAATAAAATACTAACCTTCTCTCTAACTTACTTATTCACTAATTTATACAAACGTAATAGAGAATTACTACATCTAAAGCCTAGAGTCGGATGCTTTTAAAAACCCATTTAAACGTTAACCTAGTGCCAACGTGTGTAAATACACTATCTACAAATGGGAAAAGAAAACACCCGGGGGAAAAGGCTTGTACATATATAATTGAATCCGGCAAGACGCAAATCCACTACTTTTGATAATATATTCGTTTTTCCTTTATTATTGACAATATATGGTTCATACAATATATGAAACGTAAAATAGCCATAAAAAGCCCTCCGGCGAGTGACTATTTGTTTCCCCGAACCCTGTCAGCTTGATGCTTTATGGCTGGGACAATCGACATTAGATATTTTACTTTAGCTTTAAGAAAGATGGTACCCATCTGTTCGGACCTAAGGGCTGTTACGGATGTAATTTATCCCAAAGTACAGTTGGGTATCCTTTTGTGAATTTTGTTAACTTACGACCAAAAGGTTTCTAAATTGCTTTATTGGCGACTTTCTCCAAACGATATTTTTTTCCCTGTCGGGTTAATGAGAACCAAATGTTCTCCGTAAAACGTGATCTTTACAAAAAGAACCGAAAAATAAAACTAGAAATCACGTTCTATTACAACTTTTGATGAGATTAATTGTGATATCGTAACATCTAATTTAGATTTAACAAATAAAGAGGAAATAAATGAAATTATATTGGAGTTGAAAAAAAATTCGGCACCTGGTAACGATGAGGTATCAGTTATGGATTTAATTAACCTTAAAGATTACATAGCTCAACCCATTGCAACGCTAGTGAATCAGGCATTAACTACTGGAATTTTTCCAAAAGAGCTTAAAACGAGTAAAGTGTGTCCCATTTTTAAGGCCGGTGATAAAAAATTAATGAATAACTATAGACCGATCTCTGTGGTTAGCGTTCTCTCCAAAATTCTAGAAAAGGTGATCAAAAAAAGAATGATACAATTTATAGAAAATAACTCATTAAGTGATCAATTCCAATATGGTTTCATACAAAAAAGCAGTTCATTGTCTGCGACCTTTGACTTTGTAAACTTTTTGACTAAAGCCTTAGACCAAAAAAAAATTGTAGTTGTGGTTTCGATCGATTTACGTAAAGCATTTGACACAGTTGGCACGGATTTACTCCTGAAAAAATTATATAACATGGGCTTTAGAGGTAAATTTTATAACATCCTGGAATCTTACTTAAAGAAACGCAGCCGGTATGTTAAATTGGGTGAATGTTGTAGTGAAACATTGCAAAACAATTATGGGGTACCACAGGGTTCTGTCCTTGGGCCACTGCTCTATTCCTTATATGTCCTTAGTTTGGGGCTTACTGGCCTCAAGGCCCAATATTATACCTTTGCCGATGATACACTATTGGTGTACACAGGTGAAAATGAAGAGGAATTAGAGATACTAATTAATGAGGATCTTGATAGATATCTCAGATGGCTTTATTCTAACAAACTAAAAGTAAATGTCGACAAAACTAATTTTATAGTTCTTAAACAAAAAAATAAAGTGGTAAGTAATATTGATTTAAAAATTAATAATATTAATTTGGAAAAGGTATCATCTATTAAATACTTAGGTCTAATTGTAGATGAGTACCTGCATTGACAATTACATATAAACAAAATATTAAATAAAGTGAATCCTATGATACCTATTATTTATAGGTGTCGAAATTATATTTCTCAAAAAACAAAAAAACAAATATATAATGCCTTTTTCCTGTCACACCTGAGATATCTATTGCCCATTTGGGGAACCTGTGGAAAAACCAGTTTTAGTGAAATACAAATCATGCAAAATAAATTTTTAAAAATTTTATTTAATTTTGAATATCTTACACCTACAAATATTTTATATCAGGAATTGAATATACCCAAATTAGAAATAATATTGGAACTTGAGCAATGTAAACTTATATATAAAATACTTAATAACCTACAAAAATCAAATACAAATTTTCAAACCATTAACTTTATTCATAACCATGATACAATAGCTCAATCAAGTTTATATCTGTCACAGAGCAGAACTAACATAGGTTTAAATAATCCTGTTCAGCTCGCATCTAGGTGCTTTAATAGTCTAAGAGATGACATTAAATTTGCTAATTCCTATCCACTCTTTGTTAGAAAATGCAAAAACTACCTTAACATTAGTTAAAAAAAATTTGTTTAATCTTACAACAAAAGTATTTTATAAATTAGTACCACCAAATCAACATAACACTGCAGCTAATTTAGATTTAAGTATTTAAGTCTCGAGGCCAGAGCTATAAGCACTGATTTGAGATTGAAAAAAAATGTATATAATTGTTTAATTTGCATTAATAAAGTTATTTCAAAAAAAAAGGTCCGTTGTGACACCACACGTGTTCCGTATAACCCACCTAACATAAACAAATGCCAGGAACTTTCATTTGAGTTAGTGTCTCTTAAATCACTCCCCAGAATTGCGCTTGCAATTGTAATAAAAATATGGTCGGAGTGAAATTTCTTGCAAGCAATACAAATTACACCAGCTGATTACTAGCCTCGTTATACTCGCAGCCAGTTTTCTTGCATGAAAGAACACTAAAGCAGCCTAATAGACACAAGGGCGTCGATAAGGGGGGGGGGGGGGGGGGGGGGGGGTAATGGGGGTAATTACCCCCCCCCCCCCCCAAGATTGACAAAAAAAAGTTTTTTGCCTACATTTGACGAAAGAAAGGTGATTTCTAAAAAAAAAAAAGTCGTCGCTCGAAAATAACATATGCTTAAGGCTTTTGACGCCGGGGTGGGCAAGCTATAAACATAAGTGCCCATCCCGGTGCCAAAAGCTTAAATCAGATGTATGTTATTTTCGGGCGACGACCTTCTTTTTTTTTTTTTAGGAATCACTTTCGATTTGATCCCAAAATCCGAAAGGCATATTGTTTTGACAATTGATCTTGTTAATTTGTTACCCCCCCCCCCCCCAAAAAAAAGAAAAAATTATCGACGCCCTTGAATAGACAACAACACTATAATCAAACATAGACAGAAAATATATATTACTGTCAAATTCAGAACCGCAATATCAAAATGTAGGTGGTGCCATTGATATGTCACGTAACATAATTTTTCAAATATAATTTAAAAGTATAATATTATCTAAACTATTTAAAGATTAGCTTTACTTTTAAAAGTTCGAGCAGTTAAAATTGCAAAATTTGTAAAGGTCTAGAGAGTTTGTAATAGATTTTTAATAATACTGTCCTGTTACTATTCTCTTATGCTTTTGCTTTGCCCCAACATCATAAAGCTAAGCATATCACACAGAACTAGTAAGTTCAGTATTAGTATTGGGAATTTTTCCTCCACCTCCATTCTGGTCTGAGTGCGCCCCTTCCTTTTTATTCTCAAATTTGGTATATGGACGCTCACTCATACAGGATGCTACAAATTCATTTGCGTACATGGAGATCTCGAAAAAGGTAAGAGATATAAAGATGGTTAAATGGAGGTAAAGTTGCCTACTTTGGGGCCTGATAATTTGATAAAAGAAATTGTAAATATTCCTAATACCTCTGAGATATCCGAAAAACCGACACTTCAGTTTTGGTTTTTATTTTTTTTCAGAAATCTCCGAAGGTATT
Source organism: Polydrusus cervinus (assembly GCA_935413205.1). Lineage (NCBI taxonomy): Eukaryota > Metazoa > Arthropoda > Insecta > Coleoptera > Curculionidae > Polydrusus > Polydrusus cervinus. The sequence continues at coordinate 56,818,293 of OW284514.1, forward strand.
TGGAATATTAACAATTTGATTTCTTCTCTTTCTGATCTTTTACCATTTTCGAAATTCCCATGTACTTCCCATGTGCAGCACCCGGTATAAAATTTTTTTCCTGTGGCGCTATTTTAGTAGCACCTTTATATAATTATTGTTTTAGTTTCAAACCAAATCAATATTCCAAATACCCTCAGCAGCTCTAATGACGCTGGATTCTTGCATCGTACAATTAGACGCTTACCAATGTTATCTACTCGTCTCCACTAAAAGTAGAACTTACTTATGCAATACTGAAAAAGAACACTTCATACAGATCGGTAAAAAGCTCAGAAATGGTTATTTCGGTGCTTGTTTTTGTAATACCTCAAATGATTCAGGTAAATGTATCTTAACTACTATACAACTTCCTAAACGTAAAGTCACCTGTCAAAAGAGGCAGTTTTAAATCGCATACAAGTCCTCCAAATTTCATTCCTTTATCTTAAAAAACAAAAAAATAGGGGCGTGCGTCCGTGTACCAGTGGTGTGCAATACTGTGCATACAGTATTATCAAAAAGAGCTGTTGAAAGCGTAATTATTTAAATCGCTGTAACTTATAAACGACTTATCCGATTTTAGCAAACTAAAGACTGTTTGGAAGAGAAATGTATGCACTTTCACCAATCGTATTTAGTTGCCCAAAATAGTTCTCAAAAGAAATGCTAGAGGGCGCAATTTGTAAAAACACATTTTTTTATTTTACTCTGAAAAACTAAATCATATGGTATAATTATGATACCATAATCGAAAAGTAGATGAAATTTGCTAGAAAAAATATTAAAACCGCAGCTCGACATCTCCGTTCGTTTCAGCGTTATCGCCAATAAAATAATTTTTAAAACTTTAAATGAAGAAGCGGTTATATATTTTTTAGAAAAAAAGTGGGACGCCACTGATATTTTTCCATGTTGATATTATTTCGGATTAGCCTGGTCAATTCTGCATAAAAATGTTCTCTTGCATTTTTCTCCTCAGGCACACCATTCTTAATTAAAATAATTAAATGGGCGCAAGCATGCCTATTAAATGAAGGTGGTCATTTCCAACAATTTTTATAAAACAAAATTTTTCATTATGAATGTTATTATTGTTTTAATTAAGAACGGTGTGCCTGAGAAGAAAAACGCAAGAAATCATTTTTATGCAGAATTGACCAGACTAATCTATAAATCAACAATTTCGCAAAATACAATAGGAATACCACAAGGGAGCATATTGGGGCCAATATTATTTATTATATTTATAAATGATTTAAATTTTGAAACAAAAAATGTAATTCCATTTTACAGTCTCACAGAGTATGCTGATGATACTAACATTTTGGTAGGTGGTAAGGATGTTTTAGAAATAGAAGCTAAGGCAACAACAATTTTTCAGGACACCGAGGTTTGGTTTCAGGGGAACAAATTGCTTTTGAATAAAGGTAAAACAAGTACTGTTATTTTTAAAACTAAATTAAGTAAAAAAGAACGACCAGATATGGTAGAACTTGGTCAGAATCAACTACCAACAGAAAATAATACCAAATTCTTAGGCATTCACATTGATGAATTTTTGGATTGGTCACATTATATTGACTATCTAAGTAACAAATTAAATAAGGTATGCTACAGCTTACGTATCATAACAAAATATTTGAATGATATGGCAAAAAGAACTCTCTATTTTGCAAATTTTGAAGCCACAGCAAGGTTTGGAATTATTTTTTGGGGAAGTAATTCAAAACTAGAAAACATTTTTGTTATTCAGAAACGTGTTTTAAGAATATTATATAAAATGTCCTATTTACAGTCATGTAGAGGCATTTTTAGGTCAAAAAAAATGTTAACTATTTATGCATTGTATATTTACGAAACCGTTTTATTTTTTTATAAAAACAAAGATAGGTTTAATACAATTATTTACCACAACTATAATACAAGAACGAGAGATATAAATTATCCAATACACAGATTAACATTGTCCGAAAAAAATCCATATTACATGTGTATTAGAATGTTTAATAAATTGAATGTTAGAATTAAGGACGCATCAAACGAACGCCTATTTAAGAAGAAACTTAAAAATTTTCTAATTGATTTAGAACCCTATAAGTTAAGCGATTACTTAGACACTTAGGATTTTGTGAATTGTAACTATTGTTGCTTTGTTTCTGTTTTTTTTGACATTTCTGTTTACTTTGTTTATTACTTATTTGTATATTACAATGTAATTTTGAAATAAAGATTAAATAAATAAATAAATAAAATCTGAAATAATATCCACATGAAAAAATATCAGTGGCGTCCCACTCGCTTCTTCATTTAAAGTTTTAAAAATTATTCTATTGGCGATAACGCTGAAACGAACGGAGATATCGAGCTGCGGTTTTAATATTTTTTGTAGCAAATTTCATCTTTTTTTCGATTATGGTGTCATAATTATACCATATGATTTGTTTTTTCAGAGTAAAATAAAAAAAATGTGTTATCATTACAAATTGCGCCCTCTAGCATTTTTTTTGAGAACTATTATGGACAACTAAATACGATTGGTGAAAGTGCATACATTTCTCTACCAACCAGTCTTTAGTTTGCTAAAATCGGATAAGTCGTTTATAAGTTACAGCGATTTACATGATTACACTTTCAACAGCTTCCCCTCTCTTATTAAAGTCGGTACGCCAATGAGCATAAGACCAAAATGATGGATAATTGTCCAAGCTTTTTAATTGTGTTATCAAAGATATACCTTAATGTGGGATTTTCGGAGATATGTAAAATTTTAAAATTTACTTCTCAATTACGCCCTCTTGCGGCAAAATGCGGAACTTACAAATTATTTCCAGGATTTTCTTATGGCCACTTTAGTTATCATTTTTTTTTCCTGAATTTCTATGCCCAGTAGTTTCCGAGATATAGCCACTCCGTATCCTTAACTGATCACGCTGTATACTAGTAATCTATTTATTTTTCCTCTTTTAAGTAAAATATTTTTATTATCTTCCACCACTGGAAAAATCGCGTAAAACTGTAGAATATTTTTCCTATAATTGGCGCTCCATAAAACCGCATTCAAGCCCGCGGTGCAGCCCTTATTAATTTTATAATTGTTAATAATAAATCATTCTCCTAAAAATTGTGGTTTTATTTAACAGCAAAATTTTAATAAAACCGTTTTTTTTCATTACAGCGCTAGTGCTGTAACTTACAAAACGATTTATAGAACTGTAAAATACTATTAAAATTAATGTCTAATTTCATTGTATTGTTAAAAATATTTAAGATTATTTTTTTAATGAAAATAACTTTCTCACACTCCTCAATATCTGCGAGTCCAAATTTAAAAAAGTTTTCAAAGTTCATTAAGCAACAAAAGCCAGGATTCGGGTCAAGAGAACCCAATGTTTTTAATATCTATAATTTCCCATGGAGCTGTTGACTTTGGAGAAGAATTTAGAAATATTTGTTTGTATGCTCTTAAAAAAATAAAGAAACATGAATCATATCGTGGCCAATTTTCCTAGCTAATGTTTTCGATATGAATTTGTAAGTCATGCATTTTATACATTTCCTCAAAAATTAGAAAAATATAGGCAGGCTCTAAATTTTGCGTACCTAAATCTGCGCCCTCTCATACTCAATATCCACGAGCTGCCACTGATTATTTATTATTGGTATTGGCAATAGGTGAAAAAGCTACAAAATTTTTGTTTCTCTGTTTGGGAAACGTCTTTTGACTTTGCATAACACTACAAAAATGTAGCCCTAATTATTAGATATTTCAAATGTTTACCTTCATTTCCATTTTTAGATACAATCAATACAATTCAAAATACGAGAAGTGCTTTTAAAACCATAAACGAAAGCGAATTGATAATCACAGCGGACAACTTGAGCAACACTAAAATCTACTGCTCTAGACCAGGAGCGAGACTTTGGGAAGTAGGGTTTGATGCTAAAGTTTTAATAACTTATCAATTTAGAAGTTCATTGAAGGAACCACCAAAGAACTTACTTATAATCGGCTGTGACGAAGAAGCAATTTTACAAAAAAAAGTTTTTTTGGAAAATGAAAAAGTACCTGATAATTTTAATTTTCAAAAAGTTTTCGCCGTTTGTGATAGATTTGTTTTAACTTATGATACCGATGGTCTTTATATTTTTGACCCTGTACAAAGTAAACTCGTGTTTTGGACGATTTTATCCAGTAGCATTAAGGACATTGCCTTAGTAAATAACACTTTCTACATTTGGAAAAATAATTTAGAAGTGAGTGTTTTTTCCGTTGTGGATTTGGAACATTTGATACTATCCACATTATACAAGAAACAGTATTACCTTTGCACAGAGCTATGTGTGGAATTTACCCCTAAAGTTTTACAGATTTTAGAAGAATCAAAGAAATTGTACCTTATTTCCGTACTTACAAAAAAAGTTTCTAGCGATGAGTTATTGGAGAAACTAACTCCCATTGTAGAGAAGGTTAAACAAATCAATAAAAAAATTCTTACAAGACAATCGAAGAATAATATTGTGGTAGTGGAAAATTTGTACTTAAAAGAGGAAGAGATGAATCAGCCTTTAGTAAAAGTGATTGTGGAAGAAAATAAGGATTTAAAGCTGGTGTTGAAACAGTATAAACTTAATAAAACTCATAGGTAAGTTGTACCATTGTTGATTTGTTTAACGTGTATACAGTGTGTCCAAAAAAATATGCAACATATGTAAAAGTTTTTTATTACCGGTTTTTCAGAAAATTTTATTCTTGATAAAAGTTGGTGCATGCCTTGAAACTATAAATGCATATTTCATATTTCACCTGCGGCTAATAGTAAGGGAGCAAATGCCATTTTTTCGAAATTGCATTAAGAGTAAAGTACCTTAGTTATTAGAAATACAGCAAAATTTTATATGGAAATGTTATTGCAAATTAAAAACATAGCCTAAATACGAAATTTGAGTTACGTGTCTCAATTTTTATTTTTTTTTTTCTAATCTCTAATTTCCCCTAAACGGTACGCCTCTGGTCGATTAGTTCGATTTACGCAATTTTAATATATTTATCAAATAACTTAAACGTGAGTTTATTATAAAAATGCATTAAGTAGTTGCAAACTTTTAAAAACTTTTCAATGAACCGGGTCAGTTTAGATATAAGCGTGTTGCACGCCTACTTAAACACATTTTAGCCACTTCTGTTCGAAACTAAATTATAATAAAATTCAACCCGATTCATAGTACTGGAAATAACTACTAATTTATTTGTCATTATAAATAAATAAATAATTACGAAATTTAAGTATTTGTCTCAATTTTTAATAAAAAAAATTAGAGATTAGAAAAAAAAAATTGAGACACGTAACTCAAATTTCGTATTTGGGCTACGTTTTTAATTTTCAATAACATTTCCATATAAGATTTTGCAATTTCGAAAAAATGGAATTTGCTCCCTTACTATTAGCCGCAGGTGAAATATGAAATATGCATTTATAGTTTCAAGGCATGCACCAACTTTTATCAAGAATACAATTTTCTGAGAAATCGGTAATAAAAAACTTTTCCATATGTTGCATACTTTTTTGGACACACTGTATAGTGATAGTCTGTAATTTGGAATAAATTCAGTAATTCAAATACCTATTTATTTTCGAAAGAATGCTCGGACACGTCGATTAGTATTTTTAGTTGCGGTCTTCCATTATAAAACAATTATACAGTATGTCCCAAACTGGACATAGGACGCCATCGATAATTTTTTTAAATGGCAACCCTTGTTTTTCTGATGACTATTTTTAACGGGCAAATCAAGTTACACATAAGTGCAAAATTTTAATTTTTTATTGCTTGCCGTTTCCAAGATAATTTAACAAACAAAAAGTTTTTCTATTTAAAAATTTTAAAAAAATGTATGGAACAAATTCAAATAGTAACACCAGTACATTTAGATATAAAGTGACGGGTCTCGCGCTCAAATATTTTTATTATGTCATTATCATCTTTAAAAAAAAGCCCCCCCATTATGCAAGACCTGTCCATGATTATTTGGACACTGTATTTCCAGGAAGGGATTGGTAGAAAGGGACCCTTTAAATGACCACCAAGATCTCCAGATCTTGTTCCTTCCTTCCTTTGGATTATTTCCTATGGGGATATTTAAAAAGCAAGATTTTTCAGACGAAGCCCGCAAACATTGAGGAGTTGAAAGCCCAAATAAGACGTGTGTAGATAAATTTCCTTAGAAATCATTAGAAATGTTCAAAACGAATTTCAATTGCGATTAGGGTATTGCCAAATACTGAATGGAGAACATTTTGAACATTTATTGAAGAAACATTTTTATGTTCAATAGTTTTTAAAAAAATTTCAAATAAAAACTGTTTGTTAAATTATCTTGGAAACGGCAAGCAATAAAAAATTGAAAATTTTTATTGCTTATTTAAAAATAGTCATTAAAAAACCAGAGTTGCCATTTAAAAAAATTATCGATGGCGTCCTATGTCCAGTTTGGGACATACTGTATAATTGTTTTATAATGGAAGACCGCAACTAAAAATACTAATCGACGTGTCCGAGCATTCTTTCGAAAATAAATAGATATTTGATTTACTGAATTTATTCCAAATTACAGACTATCACTGTATAGTGATCGCCAGTAAGCGTGCAGCATATTTTGTTAAATTTATTTTATAAGAGAAATATGTTTTTTTGCTTCAAACTTTGCAAACGAGCATAAAATTAAAATCTTTCAGTAAAACAGAATTTTCGTGTAGAAAAACGCATTTTTTTTTAACTTGTCGGGCCCGCACTAGATACCGGCTACGCTGTTTGATATCGACAACCATTAGAAATGAATTTTCAATGGTCCCTTCATACCATAATATTGTTTTTTCTACTCCCACATGGAAATTTGCTGTTTCCTTTACACTTAAGTGGCAAGTAAAGTAGGCTATTCCAGTTAACTGTGCGGGAATATATCATATCCATCCTAGATAGGTAATGAAACTGACCAATCACAGTAGTCAAGAAACCAAATTGACATGTTGTTTTTAAAAGTACTGACCAATCACAGTACATTATGTTTACTGAGGATCCGCCTTCTTTTTCAAGACATTAAATTATATAATTTAAATGCATATGGTACAATTTGTTATTAATTTGTTCAATATAATAAAATCTAGACGCATTTATAATAGATTTATCAATAATGCAACCTGTTGAATGTGCATAGAAAATTAATTTCATGTAGAATCATTTATCAGTTAGTTTTCCGATAATTAACTAAACGCTTCGATAGTCCAGACGTTAGAGCGTTGGACTATGAAACCGTGTGGTCGTGAGTGCGAGCCCGGCAACCTACAAACTTTTTTTTTACATTTTTTAGCATAAAGTCGTAGAAAAAATATACTGTTCAACTCGAGTGGATTGATTGTCCATATTGCCCTCGGAAGTTTTTTTTCAATTTACTTCCTCGTGCGATATGGACATCATATCCACTCTTGTTGTACAAACTACTAATAATCCAATTTAACACTTTAGGAACCCAATTGACTGAGCTGAGATGACATATAGACTTTTTATAAGTTTTGTTTTTATTTCAGGACTGTAGAGATACCTGAAGTTACGCAATTTCTACACACATTAAATGCCCAGGAGATGTTTTTATTATTTAAACGATTCACAGATTATATACTTAACGAACTAGAAGAAAATTCAACACGCTGGTGTCAAGAAGAGTATCTCAAACAAATATCTAAACGAAACATAGCAGTGAGAGATTTACAAGAAGAAAGTTTTAATTTTTTAACCGAGGCTCTTATACTAGCAAACGATACTATAAAATTTGCGTGTTCTTGTGGGTATCCATTGCCCAAATGCCACCGGTACCCCCCTAACTTTTATAAGACCGCCTTTGACATGCTTAATTCCAAAAGAAACTTTAACATATTGATTGAAAACATTCCGTATTTGTGGAGATACCAGGCCAAGTCGGAAATACACAGTTTAAATGTAACAGTGCTCATTCAATTTAGCGATTTGAATTTGTTCAAGGAGTATATGATGGAGTTGAAATATGATAACTGGCACGACGTTTTAGGTTTGTAGAGTTTATTTAATACGATATACGAACAGTGGCGAAGGCAAGGGCTTGTCGACATATTAAGCACCGGTTCCCGCAGATCACCGAAGTTACGCTGTGTCGAGCGCGGTTAGTACTTGGGCGGGTGACCGCTTGGGAACACGTCGTGCTCTTGCCTCAGGGAAGAGTGTAAAATGAATCGACACCTAGCCATCCTATTCACGCCGGACAGGCCGGATGAGATCGGATATCTCGTAGGATGAAGGTGCCGTTTCACACTCCCCAGTCGGTAGATCACATTTGTGGTCGATGACCGGTTCAAGATGGCCTTCGTAGTCGGCGAACCGTAAAAAAAAAACGTAGCCACTGAGAACTAATATGGACAACTAAATACGATTGGTGAAAGTACATACATTTCTCTTCCAACCAGTCTTGTTTGCTAAAATCGGATAAGTCGTTTATAAGTTACAGCGATTTAAATGATTACGCTTTCCACAGCTTTCACCCCTCTTATTAAAGTCGGTAGGTACGCCAATGGCATAAGACCAAAATATTAAGCCCTCTTGCTGCAAAATGCGTAACTTAAAAATTATTTCTAGGATTTTCTCATGGCCACTTTAGTTATCATATTTTTTCCTGAATTACTATGCCCAGTAGTTTCCGAGATATGGCCGCTCCGTACCCTTAACTGATCACGCTGTATATATGGATGTCAACTCTCGAAAAACAAGTTCTATCGTTTTATCTTTTCTCTAGTATTTGTTTTTGCAGAAATCTAATATAATATCTAAAAAATGTGACTCAAGTAAAGAAAACTAAAAAGATCTTATCTGAAAATTTCAAAAAATTCACTAATTTTACTAAATGAATAAAGATACAATACAGGGTCGCTCATTTGTCTGACAAAGTAACCTTCTCTACTCTATTAAAGATATCAAAAAAGTTTTTATAAAAGTTGTGAGGAATAAAAAAATATGTCCTAAAATTATTTTTGAACATACAGGATGGTCCAGAAAAGATACTTTTTTAAAATGGAACACCTTATATATTTTAGCATTTTTTGTTTCCTTACAAAATTATCCATATGACGCCATATTTATTTTTTTTATGTTTTGCAACGTTGCCAAACAAAATTCAAAATGATTAAAATTTTGGAAAAAACATGATATGTACAACATGTATGTCTCAAATAAGAGTATCGAAGATCGAAAATTTCTTGTAAGCTCTTAAGTTTAGGGATAGAAACAATGTCTTAAATCTTCAAGTACCTAAAATTTTGTACAGGGTGTTTTCTGTTGCAATCCAAATATACAAAATTTCAAAATACAATAACTCTGTTTTTTCAAATTAAACACTCTATATTTATTAGGCTCGTCTGATAGATCTTGTAAGTATCTTTTACCATTGTAAGTCATACCTAAATATACTAGTCTTGCCAATATTTCGAATTTTATTTATTTTCGTGAAAAATACTATAGTTTTTATTTTTCTAGTTAGCCATGGCCAGCAAAGTCAAAACAAATGTAATCAAATATGTCATATTAAAATAAATTGATAACTATAGTTAGGTACGTATTTATTTAATTAAATAAATTTTATTTTTTATCACGCAACTTGATATTGAAAATAAGTTCACAAACATTTAAATTGTGTAAAACAACACCATTAGACTGAACTCACGAAAGACGAGCTTTCGAGTCGTTCTCGATTCAGTGATAGTCAATAAATCATTTAGCTAATTTTCTTCCGTTTAAACATCAGGTTTTCTTCTATTCCTTTTATGGTCATAGTCACCCTTCCTGTTCTGTCAAACCTCTACATCAATTTTTCCAAAGCTGGTTTATTGGGTTGTCGTCTGTCTGGATATTTTCCATGATAAAATTTTGTTACCAATAGTATTTTTATCATTTATACCAAGAATGTAAATTATATAGCATTTCGGTACTTGAAAAATAATTTTTTACATAAATGTTAAAATTAACGGCCAGCACCTAGACTATAAGAAGACCTCGTCGAAAAAATATTACTATTATACTTATTTTAATTTGACATTATATTCAATTACATTTGTTTTGACTTTGCTGGTCATGGCTAACGAGAAAAATAAAAACTAGAGTATTTTTCATGAAAATTTAAATAAAAATCGAAATATTGGCAACACAAGTAAAATTAAGTATAGGTATGACTTGAATGAATAATAAAAGGTACCTATAATATCTACCAGACGAGCCTAATAAATATAGGGTTTTATTCGAAAAAAGAGTTATTGTATTTTAAAATTTTGTATATTTGGATGTCAACAGAAAACACCCTGTACAAAATTTTAGGTACCTAAATATTTAAGACAGTTTTTCTATTCCTAAACTTAAGAGCTTACAAGACATTTTCGATACTCTTATTGAGAAATACTGGTAATTTTTTACTATCATGTTTTTTCCCAAATTTTAAGAATTTTGGATTTTGTTTGGCAACGTTACAAAAAATTAAAAAGCTAAATATGAAGTCAAGCGCTAAAATATATGGGGTGTTCCATTTAAAAAAATGTATCTTTTTATGGTCCTACGTTTCTGGACCATCCTGTATGTTTAAAAATAATTTTAAAATATATTTTTTTTATACCTCACAACTTTTATAAAAACTTTTTTTTGATATCTTTAATAGTAGAGACGGTATGTTACTTTTGTCAGACAAATGGGCCACCCTGTATATTGATCGTGTATGTTACTCAAACACATAATATTTTAGGTTACTTTGTGAAGATCGACAAAGGGCTGTGCTTAAATTGTGACCATAAAATTGACAAAGAAGGCCTTTTATCGTGGACAGAACTAGCCAAAGTAATTGTACAATCCATAGGAGCCAGTAACACGGTAAAAATTTTGGAGAAATATGAAAAAGTAATTCCAAAAGGCTCATTGGAGCCTACTTTTTATCAGTCGTGTATATTTAGTCATAGTTTTAATGACAACAGTGAGACACAGGTGAAACCGGAGGTGCCATTCAAGTTTATTGAAGAGATGGATAGAACAGCTTATAATCAAGTAAGTGTTTGCGTTTTTATGTTCGAGTTTATTTTTAAAATCGCGGGAAAATGGTATTTGATTTTATGCCGTTTTCGTTGACCTTACCAATAAAACTTGAACAAATAAGTTTAAATATGATCTATTAAACGCTCAGTACACCAAAATTATTGATTTTTTTTCAGAAATAATATATTTTTAGAGGTAGTTCTAATACGAATTTAAACCACATTTTTCTAAAAAACCCTTAGTTTAATATTCCTTCTTCACCAGAAACTACTCCTCTGCATATCTGGTATACAGACGGCTCCAAAACCAAAGAGGGAACCGGAGCGGGGATACACGGAGTAACACCGGAGAAAAATTCGTTTTTCTCTCTGGGAAAGTCTCCCACAGTGTTCTAAGCAGAAATCTACGCCATATTGCAATGTGCGTACGAAACGGATCCATATACCGGGTGTTGCATCGTCGAGCGGGACATAGGAAATCCCATGTAATTTTAAATGGGGTCAATTATTGGCTTCCCTAATTATTTTAGAGAAAAATTCTATTTAGGTTTATTAAAGAGCACTAAAACCCACATTCAAAAGAATAACTTTAGATATTTTTGATGAGCCCGTTTACGGGTTATCGCCGATTTCTTTTTAACTATTTCTCCTTTTTATGGCCCCGTATTTGCGGGCACCAGTCAAGGTAAAAGATGACTGTCAAATAAAGTTGTCATGAATTACACTTCTGAAGAAAAAATATTGATGATTGAATGGTATTATCAAGGAAATAGTTATCAAAATGTGTCAGGCATGTTTGCTGCTCTGTATCCGAATAGACCGATACCTGCAAAATCTACAGTCGAAAGGACTATCAAGAAATTTGAGACAAAAGGCACTGTAATAAATAACTGCAGATGTGAAGAAAGGCAGGAACAAAGAAGAGATGCAAGAAATGATAGGGACTTGTAAGTTTTATTGTGCGTGGAAGAAAATGATGGGAAGATCAGCACAAGAAAACTTGAGGATGACATAGGATTAGATCACACCACAGCGTTACGAGCTTTGAAACGACATAAATATTATTCATACAAATATGAAAAGCACCAAGAGCTAAGAGATAGGGACGAAATACGACGACGGGAGTTTTGTTTTGGTATGATCGAAAGAGCAAACGTGGATAGGGAATTTTTTTTAAACATTTGTTTTACTGACGAATGCACATTTACCTTAAGTAATGAACCCAATGTTCAAAATGATCGATATTGGAGCAAAGAAAACCAACACAGCTTTGTCGAAACAAGGACGCAATATCCACAAAAAGTTAATGTTTGGGCTGGGATTTTCGGAGAAAATATTATCGGGCCATTATTTCTTACACGAAATTTAAATGCAGTATATTTTTTGGAACTACTTGAAGATCATATTTTACCTACTTTACATGATGCCGCCAGGGAAAATCAGGAAGTTTGGTACCAAATGGATGGCTGCCCGGCACATAGTACCCTGGCTGTCCGGGAATATTTAAACCGTGCTTTTAATAGAAATGTTATTGGCTTAAATCATACAATAAATTGGCCAGCCAGGTCTCCTGATTTATCGCCAAATGATTTCTTTCTCTGGGGCCATTTAAAAAACAGGATATACAAAGATAAAAAATACCCAAATCTAGACGAGTTAAAAAATGCTATTTCTGCTGAATTTTATGATCGCCTCGGTTATTGTCTAGCAGTCAATGGAGGAATATTTGAACATCTTCTTAAATCCTAAAGTTCTAACAATTTAATAGTATCTACCTATTAATTAGTAAAATATTGAAACATGTAAAATGTCATAATTAACCTTGTAATTGGATACTTTATTTTAGTTTTATTCAGATTAATTTGTACTCATAAATACACCTTTAATATTTTCGATGTACGAGTTTTTATAACAATAAAGCACACATTTCAAAATGACAACTTTATTTGACAGTCATCCTTTACCTTGACTGGTGCCCGCAAATACGGGGCCATAAAAAGGAGAAATATTTAAAAAGAAATCGGCGATAACCCGTAAACGGGCTTATCAAAAATATCTAAAGTTATTCTTTTGAAAAAGGATCTGAAATCGAGTGACTATGGCCGTAGACGAAAATTTTTTCGGGTGCACAGCCCTCTTTTGGGCCATTTTTTTTTTTTTTTTTTTTTATGATAAAACACCTGCACTGTAGGAAAAATCCTTTAAGGCGCTCTGGGAGCGGTGCGAGTGCGAAAAAAGCGATTAACGTTGGTCTTGAAACGTTGAAGATTGTATTCATTGGGAAACACGACCTCAGGAAGATCATTCCACAAAGATGACGTTCTCCAGATGAAAGAATTCTTGAACAATGAAGTTCGAGGAGTACTAAGCTGAACAACATATGGATGAGCGGCAGTGGTTTGCCGTGTATTTCTGTTTTGAATTGCTCTAGGTGGAATCAAGTGGGCAATGTCAGTCGAACACCTGCCATGGAAATATCTGTAAAAGAGAGCCAAATCACCAACCTGTCTTCAATGCTGCAGGCTATCGAGGGTCTTGGTCAGCTCGGGGTCGCCGATCACACGAATGGCTCTCCTTTGAATGGAATCCAGTAGCCGAAGGGTGTGCTTGGGTGCAGAGCTCCAGACATGAGAGCAATAATTTAATGATGGTCGAATCTGGGCTTTGTAGAGTATCAAAAGTTGATGAGGTGTGTACAACCTTTTGGTGCGGAAAAGTACACCAAGTTTCTGTGCAGCTGCCTTGGCAATTGCGGCAACGTGATCATGCCAAGACATATTACCTCCCAGATTGACCCCCAGCAAATTAATAGACGGTGCCAGGGGAATTGCGTGTCCTGCCATGACTATATCCGGTTCTGCAATGTTAACCTTTTTGGAGAAGACTGCTGCCTGGGTTTTCTTAGCATTAAATTCGACTTGGTTACTGTCACCCCAAGCCAAAATTTCTTCCAGGTCTTTGTTGAGGCGCAATACTTCATGCTGCCTGCGAAGATGTGCGTCGGCAGCGGATGTAAAAATAAAAAACATATAATATTTTGAGTTTTTTTACTGTCCCTCGACTTTCCTCTCGGGATCCCCATGGTCAACTACGGCCCTGACAATAGTTTATTATTTTCGCATTTGTAAGTTGACCTACAGGTCTACTGGAATTTTACCATAAATCGGTAAATATAAGTAAATTTTTTAGGAGAAGTGAGAGAAACAGAATACATGCCCGTTCTTTAAAAAAAAACAATCAAAAAGTTGACGCTTATTCCGCAGATGGCGTAGGAAAGTCTGCTGCTACTTGGGGAGTAGAGAAAAAATTTAACTGTATAATCGAGAAGAACACCAAAAATGGTAGCTAATTTTTGTCAAGCGACACCCAAACAAACCTAATCTCAAAATATACCGATGCCAACGTTTTGTCATGAATTGATCACATCAAAGTGCCGAAATTAAACTAATTCTGCTTTTCTCACTCCTATCACATCAAGAAGGCTTTGATACAGCTCTTTTAACCAAGTTTTTTTACATAATAGCTTTGACCTATGACACTTTTTTAATATATCGATATTTTTCTCTATAAAAAAATATGGAAGAAATAAAAATATTGTTAGATAATTCGGTTTCTGCTACACTATTTTTTATGAACAAAGAGTTAAATTTCCATTTTTTAGTTTCAGGAAATTTTGAAAACCTACTTCAAACGAAAATACGACCCAGGCAGAACTTCTTCATATGTTTTTCCACTCACCAATGCTGGAACATGCCTCCTGTGCAATCTACCATTAAAAAATGATCTTTTATTCGAATATCAATCTGCAAAAGGTTGTGGTCATAGGTTTCATAAATTCTGTTTTATTAGAAATAATAATGAGTGCAATGTTTGTAATTGAAAATGGACGTGTAGAGTAAGGTTTTTTCAAAGAATTTTTGTTGTGAAATATTTTTAATAAAATTTTGATAATTTTTTATAAATATTGGTTTTATTTAAACATGGGGGAATAGATGAAGGTGTTGCGCTCCGCTGTCAACGAATTTCTCCAAATTCAGAGATGTATGCTAAATTAAAGATCTATTACACGACAAATAACTCTTGAACAAAACATAATTTGTAAATTATAATCATTTATTTTTCTTCCACATATCAACAAAATTTACAAATAAAACCTTTGCTTTTGGTCCTAGAATAATAAATTAACGAAATGTACACCTTAAATTATATTTTAAAAATTAATATTGCCAAAAACAAATCAGAAATAGGAACTCATAACAAATAACGGCTTAATAATACTTAAGAAATAATATAAATGGTTCAAGGGGCAAGAAACCGATGCTGTTTATTATTTGCACAGGGTGTACCAAATTTGACGGTGACCATTGAGATATCGGAAACTATCAAATTATATATTATCTACTAACCGAACAAAATAAAAATTAAGCTTAATTTCAAAGTTGATTTTCTCGCGAACCGATAAATCGAATTCGATGTTTTTTTTAGCTGTAGCTTTTTTCTTTGATAATTTTTTGTTTGGATTTCAGTTTTAGGCTTATACCGGGTGCAAAAATGAGAATATTTTGTTTACGTTAAATTTGAGACACCCTGCAGGGAGCAGCATTATCAGCAACAACGGATCCACGAAGAAATCATATTGTAGCCTCATCTTTTCTAAACATTCTGTTTTTTAAATTTCTCTGATATCTGTAATATCAAAGAAAATACACAGTCTTATACCAGAACATGTTTTTTAAAATTAAAATAACATTTTGACATTAAACTAAGAATAACACTAACAATAAATAGCAAAAAAGTACACAGTAGCGCGTGTAACCACCTCTACTTCTAACGACTGCTTCACATCGCCTCGGCATACTCGATATTAAATTGGATATTTGATTTTGGTCAAATCCGTTCCAACTATCGGTAACCATTATTTGGACATCTTGCAGGTTGACAGGAGGGGGTTGTCTCAGTGCCCTTCCAATAATATATCATAAGTGCTCTATAGGATTCGAATCGGAACTGCGCGGTGGCCAATTTAGAGTTCGAATAATTACTTCATGTAAATATTCATTGACGATGCGCGCTACATGAGGTCTTATTAGTAAAAAATGATTCCCAATGTACGAAGAGAAAGGGACAACGTGCTCAGACAAAATGTCAAGTGATATGGGTGCAAATACGTTGTCAGATGCCGTTTAATATTTATTGTTTTAATTTACTTCGATTGTGAAAAAACCATTTCTACCCATATAATTCCTGACACAATTACAACGGGTTGCACCAAATATTATGCCTGGTAAAAAAAATAGCAACTTTTAATAAGCCGATAAGAAGAAAACGGAGTAAATGAAGCCAAGCAGGCAAGGATATCCTAATAACAGTCGGTTATTTAAAACTTAAAAACAAATATTTCGACCATGGAAAATCCCGTTTTCCACAAAGAACGACATTTTCTCCATGCAATGGAGCTCACATAGAATATCAACAATAGAGATGAGACAACTTATTTGTCCCTTTTTGGAACCTATTTGCACAAAAATCTTCTTTTCTAAAAAACAACCTATATTTTTATAACTTTATTGCCAAAATTTGTACATCTATCCTATTCAGATATCATTTACGCCGAGGTGCCAATACCAGCACGAGACATTTGAAAATCTGGTTGTGTATTGGCCAAGGCTTGTTTACCTCGATGATGATATCTGAAGAGTCTAGTTAAGCAGTTTAATAAAAAAATTGCTTAATATGTAAACTAATGCATAAAATGTATGCTATAAAGTATGACCTTTTCAAAAACGTCCTTGCAAAAAGTACACGTAAAGAAATAAAAATTTGAATATAATGAATAAAAAAATATATATTAAGGTGTGGAAGTATTCTTTAATGCCAAATCTTAGAAAGCATAAGGTAGTACCTATAGTATAGAATTTTATTTGATTCTAGGAATTACAATGGGTACATTCAGGCGGTAATAACCTATTTTTTAATGTCAAAATCAGGAACTTTCTACACTGAGCAAAACACTCAGCTGCTGTCTAAGCAGCGGTACATTCAGCCGGACTTCTTATTAAGCATCAGCCGCTGGAACCGCCCGAATGTACCCATTGATAAAAAATACGCCGGGTTGTTTTATTTAAAAAATATTAACAATGCATGATATCAACTGAGCATATATTCTAATTTAATACGACACAATCATCTCCAATAATAATGTTTCTCTCTACCATATAAATAGGTTTTTTGTATTAAAAAATGAGAATAACAAAAAAAAATAGGCTGTCTACCGTCCTTTCCGTAAACCAATAACCAGCTGTCAAAAACGTCAATCAGCGGCGGCCCCAGGGTGGGCACTGGCCCACCCTACAAGCATGGGTGCCCACCCAAAATTTAGGAAATCGGGTTTGTAATGGAATTTCCGTGGGGGAAGGGGGATTTCACTATGAAATTTTTTGATGAGAAAGGAGTGGTATTATAGAAGGATATAATAAGAGGTAAAGATAACAAAGATGGCCTTTTTTTAGTAGTCAGTTTGGACCAGAGGGGAGTTTCTGTTTACCCCGATTATGGCGTTATAGAGCGAGGGGGAGGCAGCGATTTTTTTTTAGCGCGGGAATTAAGGGAAACTATTACAGGATTGTTACTTATTGTTACCTATTCTTTCTTTTTTTTTAATATTTATGGCACTAATCTATTATTTTTGTTGCTGCAAGTTGACCTGCAAGCCTTCTGTAATTTCACTACTCACCTATACATAAATACCTACCCATAACAACTTCTAGTCTATTTATTTCTAACTGGCAAGAAATTAAAACAAATACCTACACGCGCGTAGCCACTAGACCTGAACAGGATCGAAATTTAGAAGTCTATAACACTTATAAGGTTGCACGATATTAAATAACACACAACAAGACAAGCACTGCACTATGCAATTCATACATGCCAAAATTTTAATGAGTTTTAAAATAATAGAACATGTTGTACAAAATAAAGAAAGAGAAAACACGTCGATTCGAACGCGAAAGCTGAATGCAGTCTTGTACCGATCGCATCGAGCGTTTGGTGGATAGGTATGGTTTAATGTCCCTGCCAGTTGAAACTAAACACACTTTAGTCGCTACGGAAAGCATTAAGGTTTTATGGCAAATACTAGGGATGGTATCCAATACTGGAACTGATTAGAAAAAAAGAAACGGGTTTATTACAAATTGAAATATGATTAGTAGGGCCAGAACTCTAGGCTGTATCGCCAAAACTATGTAGCAAAAAATATATTGCTTCTGTGGACTCGCATACTAACTGATCTATTGGAATTTCGTTAATTTGAAACTGATTCACATAATTTCGTTGATTGTCCAATTCTACTGAATTGTCAAAAAGTTCGATATTAATGTAATGCAGAAACTATCTTATAGAGACCTTAAACGCACAAATACAATTTAACGAAACAGATCCTACCCTACACTTTTAGCTGATTTCATACCCATTTTCACCAAGGCACGTTTAGGGGCCCCTTTAACGTTAGGGAAAACATTATCCTAGGTCAAAATGTGATTTTAGTTTCTACCCACAGAAAGTTCAGGAATAATTACGATACACTAACACCGGTATGCTATCGCGCATTTCCCACATTGTGACGTCACATGCGAGGCGCTTTAACAATGTTAAGACTGGTTTACATTAGTGTCTGTTGTAAGGTTGAAAACAATGTTTCTTGAATGATAAAGAGTTTTGGACTTGCATTGCCTTTATTTGTTTAAAATCGCAACGTTTCAACTGGTGAGAATCTCCAGTCGTCTTCAGGTGAATCTTTGTTCATCAAGTATTGTGTAAGTCTAGATTGTCAAATGTATCATTCACTTATAGATATGAAACACACTCACTTAATACTAGATATAAAAATAATTTGAATATTCCTCAGTTCAATTCGAAAATGTCAAGTGTGTCACTGTATGTAAAGGGTGCAACATTGTATAATGGTCTCCCACAAGATGTAAGAGCTTTGGATAGCAGAAGATTTAAACTATACTTAAAGCGTCATATCAGACAGATGTAATTTCTTGTAATCTCTGTTTTACAGCATTCCCATATTACGTACTACTTATTAGATGTCTATACATTTTTTAACAATGTTCCTATCATTTAATTAACTAACATTTCTTACTATCTCTGTTTCTTTTCTTTTTCGTTCTTTGCATTGTGATAAGCTATTAGTTGGTCAACTGTTTACTGTTATTTGTTGTTTTTTTATTTTTATCTAAGTATGAAAATTTGTTATTAGTGCTATGTACTTGAGAGGATGAATCTTTACAAAAATGTATTATATATTTTTTTTGATTCAATAAATGCATTTAAAGTTAAAAGTTATACTAACAATAATAAACATTAGGCGCAAGTGCAAATGGTCGTATTATTTTTGTTTAAAAAAATAATCCTATTATAAACAATATACTGTCTCAATTACTTCTTTTAGAAGGTAATTACAAAACTAGCTTTCACTTATCATTCTTTAAATTCATTTGGTCACCGCAACTTTCGCAAGCAATAATCCAGTGTTTTGCCAGATCCTTATTTTTTGGAAACCCAAAATATTTTATATTTGTGCCTTTCATGTTTTGATTGCAATTGATACAAATCGCTACAGCACAGTTTGGCATTGTCAATATCCTACACAATTTTACAGTTAGTATAAAACTGCAGAAAAAGAACACAGCGGCATTTTCTAGATTTGTTCTGCCCTAGTGCCAAATACGTAACCGAGTCGATAAATATATCTTAGTTAATTATTATTACTACTTATCAACTACCGAAACCCGAACTGAAAATAGAAAACAACAACCACAGAAAGAAAATTTGCACGCTTTCTACAATGACCAGGCAAAGTGAGGTTAGAACTGTACTCGCGTCCCACGGTTACTAAGCTACCGTGCTCGCACTCCTCGCATGTGATGACATGCGCAGCGATGTTCAAATTTCAGCTTACTTATCGGCATACCGTTGTAGGTGTATCGTGGGATTTATCCTCTTCAATGTTGTAACAATGAGTATCTTTTGGGAATTTCTAAAATATTATTTTAAGTTAGAAGAAGGATAAGGATTTTTTTGTGCACAGTGTTTAAAATCCTTAAGGGTGATATTGACTGTCCTGATATTATTCAATAGCTTCCGTTTACCGTCAATCGTGTTAATCTGGCCTTTCCGCGTACTAACCTTTACAGGAGTTCTCTCCTGTATAGATTATGTCATTTATTTAATTTGTATGCTTCTGATATTGACTTCGTTAATCTGAGAAACTTTAAGTAACTTATACAGGAATAATTAAGTATAAACTAATTGTTATTGTATTTTTTAGACTTTGTATTATTTATTGTTTCACTGTTAGTTAAGGTTGAGTCTCTGTAATTGACTTTCTGCTGTTGATGCTTTAAATAAATAATAAATAAACACAAATTGATCCGCCTAAATCGTCAAACAAGGATGAAAACAGACTGGGCATCCGCATTAAATTAACGAGTCCAAACCACGGGTCTTAAAATGGCGGCTGTGGGCAAAAAGCATTGAGCCACCCTTAAATGCCACCATCAATGTAACTTTAATGACCACGTGTATTTGCCCACAGCCGCTATTTTTGACCAAAGAAAATAGGAACCAACCAACCAAAATGTATTAAGTAACCTCACCTTACTTTTTAACGGCAATCCAACAGCATGCCAAAAATGGCGGTTGTGGCAAATACTGGCTTGGTAATTGTTACAAGAATTCGTAAAAAATTATCCATATCAAAATTATATCCATGACGCAACTAAGTTGAAATGTGTTGTCTTAAAATCATACAAAAAATCACCCCTTAAAGTTTGTCTACGTAGTTAAATAATACCGTGTATATCTATCTGGACAAAAATGCTAGGCCCGTTTATTTTGACATTTTAAAATCATCTTATTTTTCCAATTTATGCCATGTATTTTTTAACATTACGAAGTTTATCTTTTTGTCAAGATTATGAATCAAAGTACCTAATTATGGTAACAACCCTCTGTTTTCCTGAATAACTAGTAATTAAATAGTATGAGCATAATATACGACCACAATTCACATTTTCCCAAAATTATTTAAACAGTAATAATATAATACATCTTTTTTTTATTTCACTTTTACTCCAGACCGAGTAAATAATTTATTCCTTGAACTATAAATATAACCAGCGGTTGCCAGGCAACTAACCACCTTATCCAGTCTAAGAGCTGCCCGTAGAGAACGTGAGGTTTCTCCCAAGGATTGGAAAATATTTTTTTAAGGTCCACTTTTTCTTTACAGTATGGGCACGTTTGTTTCTTTCCCACTATGCACCAGCCTCTTATGCAGAATTCGTGAAAGCTATAATTAAATAATGCAAATATTATATCAAGCCATAAAAAACAACATTAATCTTCAATAAATTGCGTTTAAAGGGTTTTATCAATATTTTTTATCTATTTAATAATAATAAGTTTATTTTCAATATTTATAATATTATAAATTTGTTTATTTATCTTCCTTAATAAATTTCTTCTTTGATCCCCCGAAGACGTGCTTGTTAGGGGCAAATCTTAATATTTTAAATTATAAATATATGAGAATATTAAAATATTTGTTAACATTATAGGTATAAAAGTTAAATTGTAAATAAAAAACGTTTAAGTATATGTATATAAATATAAACGCAGTTTTTTGAAGATATAGGTATAATAAAATTTTGAAAAATATATTATTCATAACAATATCAATTAAAACATTCCAATATCCATGCTTTTATTTCGACTTTATATTTTTTTAATGAAATATATTTTTTAATGGTAAATAATCGTTTAAAAAAACATAAATATTTGAAATTTTTTTGTCCTATGGATTTATTTATTTTAGGTTTTATGGTTATTTCATTTTTATAACGAGTATTATGATTATGGTTTTTAAATTGTATATTAAGATATTTTAAATGTTAAGTTGTCTAATGTTCATTTTCTTTGTTTCAGAATATAATTTTATTAAAGGATAAAGATAATTTTTATTAAATATAATTTTTAGAAATATTTTCTGTAATATTTTTAATTTTTTAACTAAAGTTCTATTTATTCCTCCCCAATCTAAAATTCCGTAATTTAAATGAGTTTTAACTAATGCATAATATAATATTTCCAGTTGTTTTACGTTTAAAATTTTTTTAATGTTTCTAAAAATTGGTAGTAAACTTCTTAATTTTTTAATCAAATATTCAATGTGAAAATTCCAATTTAATTTACTGTCAAAGATTATTCCTAAATATTTTACTTGATTAACTTTTAAAATTTACTTACTATCGACACGTACCTATCTATGATGATGTTTTTTTTTTACATTACAGTCAGGACGAAATTGTTAATCCCGTGTATAATTGACTGTTTAAATTTTATTTTCACATGATGTAACGACTTTTATTAACGGAGGCATAACTACTCTCTAGAAGAGACATTGTAAATTAGGGGTTTGTTAATTTACGAATTTTATTGTTTCATGTTTCTTCTTTTTGACATAACGAAATTTATTATTTTTTTATCAGAAAATGGCTTCGTCTCTTTGTATATACTTACACATGTTCACAAGATAATTTGTAGGTATTTTCTATAATTCCTTCTTCGTCAGTCGAAACCAGAAGTTTATTCCCACATATTGCGCAAACATTTGGATCTAAATTTTTCGTTGGCATTCCTTGGGGAGTATAGTACTAAAAATAATTATTAAAAAGTTGTAAAAAGGACAAATATTATCTATACAAAAAACGAAAACAATTTTTTAAATATAAGAAATGGGAGTAAAAAATAAAAAGCTGTGGTTAAAAACACCTAGAATTCGTCCATTTTTACTCAACGACACCTATTTTATTAGGAAAGAGACACAAAGTCTAGGCCTCAAATAAATTAAATTATTTGACGCCATGTCCCTTTTTTCTTACAAAATATTAACTAAAACGGTCATTGTTATATGTATATTGGATTAATATTATATAATAATTTACCTGAATACATGAAAACAATAAGAAAACTAACCTTATTTAAATTTCATACAAAAAAATATTTACTAAGATAATGTTCATATTTGAATTATTATAACCTCATTAAATATGCGAGTATCCGGTTTTATAAATTATTTTACAAAAGTTCATATTTTTTATATAACTGTTTTATTAAATCGTTTTTTAAACACTAAGTTAGAGTATTGTTATTTTATGCTACTATTTAAGTTACCTAGTTAAATTTATTCACTGTAATAAACTTGTATAGTTGGTTGGGAGTAAAAAAAATTATTTAAACTGGGGATCCTCTTAAAACGGCGCAAAAAATTACACAAATTACCAGGTTTTAATTTTTCCCTGTAACATTTTAAACGATACATAGAAAAATAAGTAAAAATTATAAAAATGGTCCTAATAAGCAAAAAAGTATAAATTGAATGCCTGGGTCAAGCAAAACAATGTATGATTGTTCTATACCGGGTGACAACGAATGTTGTTACCCCCCCCCCCCCCCCCCTATTTTTTCCGTAGTTTTATTATTACAATATTTAAAATTTCAGGAGATTCTAAGTGTATATTTTGTTAGTTTTTAGTAAAGTCATATTTTTAAAATCACTTCCGGTTTGACCGAAAGTGGTATCAACTCTTTTATTTTAAATAGAAACCTATTATTTTTATTCGATATTTGAATTCTACGGCAAATTTCCTTTAAAATGACATATCACACAGATCATTTGTTTTTAAAATGGCTTCCAGGAAAAAATTTTAAGGAAATTCTTAGATGGCCATGGAATCGCTAATATAACATGACTTTTTGAGAGTGGGCCATGGAAGTTTTAAAGTGGTTTATTTTAACCTGTTTTATGTTAAACAAGTAGGCTATGAAATATTCTGTGAAATGACAAAAGTGTTTGTAACAAAAATTGAAGAACTCAATTTTTTTTTTTTGAAATATGACATTTCTCGATTTTTTTTCAATTTTAGCCACTCCTTTAGGTATAATACCATGCTTATGAAACATTTTTAAAAAGATAATTTAATAAGCTATTTTTTGGCCCTAAATGAATGGCTTGTTGCCATTTAAAAATATTGAGTAATTCTTTCTCATTGTTTAATTTTTTAAACAAACATATGACATATCTAAAATATTTTTGACAAAAGCATCTTTCGCAAAGAATGTTATTGTTTAACATAAAACTGGTTAAAATAGACCACTTTAAAACTTCCATGGCCCACTCTCAAAAAGTCATGTTATATTAGCGAGTCCATGGCCGTCTAAGTATTTCCTTGAAAATTTTTCCTGGAAGCCACTTTAAAAACAAATAATAATGTGTGATATGTAATTTTAAAGGAAATTTGCCGTTTAATTCAAATATCGAAAAAAAATAATAGGTTCCTATTTAAAATAAAAGAGTTGATACCACTTCCGGTCAAACCGGAAGTGATTTTAAAATTATGACTTTACTAAAAACTAACAAAATATACACTCAGAATCTCCTAAAATTTTAAAATTTGTATTATCAAAACTACGGAAAAAATAGGGGGGGGTAACAACATTCGTTGTCACCCGGTATGTCAAATAAATAAATAAAAAAATAAAATCATCAAGTTTTATAGATATAATCAATATCATATCCAGGTCTACGTTTTTATAAACTAAATACCTACATTAAAAAATTTGGTTGACTTAAATATGGATGGTAACGTCCGACAAATTTAATTTATTAAATGATACGGCCTTCGATAATTGACCTGGATATGACTATATGCGCCACCCTGTATACAATATACTCACCCCCAAATGTGATGCCATCCTTTCAGCGCATATTTCCGATATATCTCTTCCAAGGACACCATAATACAGCCCATAAAAAATAAATAACAAAGCTGTGTCCATCCACGCATCGGCTTTTGAATTAAAGACTAGATTTAAGCCGAAAAATGTTGCCATCATAATTATATAGCCTACAATTCCTAATACGTAACTAAGCTTATAAAGAAGAAGAAACCATTTGTACACTAGCCTGAAAAAAATTGTTAATACGGTTATTATAATATTTATTGAATAAAATAACTTTTCCCAATAAAGTAGGGTTATACTGACCTGTGCAATAGCACAGTTTGTAGACATATGGTTTCACTAATCACTATGTGCTGTGATAATGTAAAAACTACACAGTGCTTAACATAACCTCACATATCAGAAAAAAGCTATATTAGGCAATCCAATGATGTAACAAAAATGGCGGCTGGATGGCAAATATTGCTTTGTAATTGGTACACGTGACAATTAAAATAACATTGCCGGTGGCACTGAACGGGTGACTCAATGCTTTTGCCATTTAACCGCCATATTGCCAAAACTATCAAATATGAGGATAGTGAAAGAGTCCATTGTGTTCCACAGATTAGTATAGGGCCGAATTTTGGATAAAAAGATAATCAAATATTTAACAAAAAACGAAAACGCAGATGCGTTACTGGCTCTGACTTTTAATTACAATAAACTCTTACCTTGGGGTGGTTCCTTCTAAAGGTTTCTGAACAGCCTTTCTAAAAATGAGACCAGTTATACAGGAGAAGAGAAGCCATACAAATATAAACCTCCACCAGTGGTGTTTAAGACATATTGCTACTGGTACTAACCACATTCCTAATAAGCTAACTATCTAAAAAGAAAAAGATTTAATTAAATAACAATGTACAAGTTACATTATTTAAACTTCCAGTTTCTTCTCAACAGTGATACAAAAGCAATATTATATTGTGATATTTTTGACGCTGATTAGAACGGTATCTACACCGAAATGAAATTTACCCAGCGGAATTCAATGTTCAAATGAATTTGTTACTTGGAAGTAAATTTTATATAATATTAAATTATTTACATTTAACCGTTCTAATGTTTTTACCATTGACTTTTGTATGCAGTAAGGACGTAAAGTCTGGAATAGTAGTTTGTACAACAAGAGTGGAAATCGCACGAGGAAGTAAATTAAGCACGACGCCGCGGAGTGCTCAAACTTTCGAGCGCAATATGGAAAATCCAATCGAGTTGTACAGTATATTTTTTCTACGAACCAACTTCCGAACTTCATACTAAAAATTTAAATTAAGCCTCACAACTTGTCTTTTTAGTAGGCCATGAACTAGTGAGAAAGATAATAAAAAACAATTTAAAAAAAAATTGGACCAAATTACACTGTAATGTAACATATTTATCAATTTGGGACAAAAAGCGTTGTATTTATTAATAAAAATGAACAAGTTACTTTATCAACCATAGTTAGTTTGATTAAATTGTTCTGCTGAAATGCACAGAAGAAAAAAAGCCTTGGTCGGTTTTTTTCTGCTTATAACTCCGAAAATACAACAAAATAGCTTTAGAATTCGATTTAAACAGTTAAAAACGGCTTTTGTGCAATAATATGAACTTTTAACGTTCGCTATGGTCAAGTTTTTCAAAATAATTGCCAATTTACAAACTAGCAACACTGTTAATATGGAAAGAGAAGTGGTAATCCTTTAAAAATAACATCAACTTAAAACCTTTAGTAAAAATGGAATAAATTTTTTTCTAAAAAAATTATAATTTTTTCTGTTTTATCTCTATATCTGATTTTATGTACTCATCTTCATGTTTCACCATTTAAGGAAGAATTACCAGTTAATGTTCTATATCTGTTACATATAATTGAAGTTTTAAGATTTATTGGGGTTGGATCCCCATTTAAAATATGTTAGAAAATATCGCGGTGGACAAATATTTGCATGGCAAGGAACCAATAAAACACGTTCATTTTGTAGGTATATAGTACATTCTATGCTATAAATCTTGTAGTAATTGTCTATAAATAAGTGGAAAACTGGAGCTTTTTGAAATGAGAGTGCTTCTGTGCACACCTCTTTAGTCAATTTATTGGATCTAGTCAATTTACTGGATCTCAGTACCGAGACGGCCTCTTTTGTTAAGTCTATTCTGGATAATCTGGATCAATGCTTGCTTGTGTCAGGTTTATTTATAATTATTTGAGGGCTTTTGATTGTGTTAACTTAACCATGTTTTATTATTCGAAAAACTGCATCGTTATTGTATTAGGGGTGTTCCCCTTAATCTAATAAAAGTGTACTTAGTAACTAGTACGAATTTGTAAAAGTTTATAAGGTTAGAGGAAACACTAAGTAAATCTCACAGGGTGTTCCCCAAGGGCCAAACTCAGGCCCTTTTTCCTACACTGCTTATACGAATGACCTATACTATAAGTCCAAAACTACCGTCAGTGATTTCTCGCTTTCATATTAAGTGCAGCAGGTCAACAAAGTTACAGGAAACCATTCTATATAATAATAATATGGTTTATTTGTAGTATTACTTTACATAGATCTTGGTATAGTATAACAGTTGATTGTATGTTTTTGCACCTACTAAATACTACGAAAAGGGTCCAAAAGGCAGTTTGATACTGAAACAATTGTTTTGGCCCTGGAGATATATTAAATTCTAGTACTTATAGATTCCTATAATTTCTAATTAATTATAGAAGTTTTAAATTAATTTAAACAAAATATTATTTGTTATATTATTAAATGGAAAGAAATAACAAACTTAAAGTCTTCCATTTAAATTCCTACTCCACTTCAAGTATGGATTATTTCTTCAAGATAATATTATTAAGTTACCTGAAGGAAGGAAAGCATTATAAAATTAGAGATAAAATAAATTTAGATATTTATTGGGGTCTAATTAGTGAGTAATATACTTTTATATTGCTGAACGAAACGTGATTTTGTTATAAAGGTACGGGGGTGTAATAAAATAAATTATAATAGAGTAATACAGACTCGCAGCATGAAATTTTAAACAAACATCAATAAAGTAAAGCAGTTACTAGGTAAGGTATTCAAAAAAATGTGCCTTTCATGAATTTCTTTGTTAAGACTTCATTGACATTTTCATTTAAATTTCGACTATTTTAAAGTTACATACAATATTTGCTGAAAAATCGTCTGGAGATACTCACCGAATAACTTTTATAATGCCTCTTCTTCCATTCAATCAGCGCAAATTGAGCTACCACCAAACACAGAATGAGGATTGCAACCATTTCGGCATGCATCTTTTCATGCCCTTTGTGTTTCTCATGCATTCTTTGGTGTTCATATCTAGAAAACACATAATTGCTTAGTCTTAGTACAAATCGTCAATAAAAATCACCATATTCTAGTGAAAAAAGGAGATCAACTTTGTTAGTTAAAAAAAAAAGGAACTAATTCAATGGACTCCTTCTACCAATCTCCTGATCATCACCCCCTTTTTCGAATTTTTCCGTGATCTGAGACTGCAGAAGGGGCATTTTAGCATAAAAATTATTATTGTTTGAGACGGAACCTGTTTAATACTACTTGTATTAAGGAGCTAATCAAAAATTATGCGCGAGTGTTTTTGTTTAGTTTAAATTATTACGTCACTTAAATATCCTGGCCTATTTCCCCTTTGGATAAAATGCATTATAGTACGCCATTACAGCAAGTTGATGGCCCATTACCACAGTGGATTGAGTCTTGCACAGCTCTGTGCTAGCGATAACAGAAACAGGGAGTACAGACACAACTAATGTAACATAATATATCAATCTGAAAAATCGAGGGAATTGCATGTATATTCAATCCGATCGGTATACTCAGCTCTTATCGAGTCTCATTTGAGATATGGTGTCTGTTTCTGGGGGAACTCCAGTCAGTACAGGCCCGTAGCCAGGGGGGGCCAGAGTGGGCAATGCCCACTCTGACAGAAAAAGTTGCCCACTCTAGAAAAAATCATGATAAATGTCTTGTTTACTTAAAATACATATATATTAAAGGTATTCGTCTCAGCAGAGGATGGCCAATCTGATATACCTATTTAGCTTTTGAGAGTAAGCAAACAAATAACGTAAACTTTGAGGTGTTTTTAAACAAATTTAACAAAAGGAAACCCCGAAAACTCAATTATATTAAAGTGATTTACCTTCGTTGCGTTTTTAATGATTTTTTTGGTTTTGTTTAAGTTTTATTTTTTGTAGTTACTATATAGGCTGCTACAAATTCGCGTGCGTGCATGGGGATCTCGAAAACGGTAAGAGATACGAAGATGGTTAAATTGAGGCAAAGTTGCATATTTTGGGGCTTAATAATTTGGTGAAAGAAAATTCTAAATATTTCGAATGCCTTCGGATATATCCGAAAAAACCGAAATTTTCAGTTTTGGTTTTTAATTTTTTTCGCCTTTATTTTTGACTTGGGAAAAAAATAAGAAACACTTTTTCATAGCCGTTTTTTGTGATCCACAATATGGCCTTTTTAATTTTTAAATGCGACGTTTCGTTCTTTGAATACCACCATCAAATCAATTTTTTTAAATACGGACCTGGATTTTTTATTACGGTTTTAGGGACTTATAGGCTTTAGAAACCTAATACAATTAAAACATTTTAAAAATTTTATTGTTTCGTCATCAAATAATACATTTAAAATTATCCATTTATTTCCTTACGGCCCTGTAAATTATTTAAAAAAATGTTAGTCCTTTTTATAGTTTTAAGATGTTTTAGTTAGATACCTATAAATAAAATACGATACAATTATTATTTTAAGGAAAAAGAAATATTAATGTTGATTAGTGAATTAAAAACTATGCGTTTTATTGACCTGCTGAAATATTTGACCTTGACTGTCTGACAAATTTTATTAAAATAATTAATGGCTTAAACCATACGTCTCACTTCCTGTAATGCAATTTTAATATTTAATCCTAAAAATAATTGCCAGGACCGTAATGGGTAAAAAGGGATAATTTTAAATATTGATGTGTTATTTGATGACGAAACCATAAAATTTTTAAATTGTTTTAATTGTATTAGGTTTCTAAAACCTTTAAGTCCCTAAAACCATAATAAAAAATCCAGGTCCGTATTTAAAAAAATTTACTTGATGGTGGTATCCAAAAAACGAAACGTCGCATTCAAAAATTAAAAAGGCTATGTTGTAGATCATAAAACGGCTATAAAAAAGTGTTTCTTGTTTTTTTCTCAAGTCAAAAATAAAGGCGCAAAAAATTAAAAACCAAAACTGAAAATTTCGTTTTTTTTCGGATATCTCCAACTTTGCCTCAATTTAACCATCTTCGTATCTCTTACCGTTTTCGAGATCCCCATGCACGCACGCGAATTTGTAGCACCCTGTATAGTTAATTAAATTTTGAAATCAACGATTTTTTTTATTTTCCTTGATCTTACGTCATCTGATCACCAAAAATTATTGTAAGTTTGCCCCCCCCTAAAACTTTGACTGCCCACTCTAAAATCTAATCCTGGCTACGGGCCTGAGTCAGTATCTCTTAAATTCAGTATTTGTACTTCAGAAGAGAGCTGTGAGGTATGTGTGCAGGGCACGAGCAAGAGAACCGTGTAGGCCGGTATTTAGACGACATAAATTATTAACCCTTACTTGTATTTACATTTTGGAGACGGCCTGCTTAATGTATAAAAAACTTAGAAGCCAAGATAATTTAAGGGTACATTAATACGGCACGAGACAAGTGGAAGTTTTGCAGTTGCCCATACCCCATACTTCTCTGGTAAAAAATGCCATCTTTTATACTGGCAAAAAAGTATTTAACCACTTACCAGCTCACATTAGATCTCTGAGAACCCCTAAAGAATTTAAATCGGCTGTGAAAGGGCTTTTGCTAGAGTAAGCCTACTATACCGTTTTAGAGTTTTTCGATGATCGTTTTTAATTGTTTTGTGTCCCTTGACTATGTAACTGTTAGTTCTAACTGAGCTTTGTTATTATTTTTTTTTAACCTTTAACTGTTGTGCCGGTTTTTGTGTTGTTAATTTTGTATAACTGTTGTATGTTTTTTCCTATAATATATATAAATATTTCGGTCAAATGGTACAGCAACGGCCATTCGCATTAAGAGTATATTATATGTATAAGTAAATATTATAGTATGTATACAGCGTGATCAGTTAAGGGTACGGAGCGGCCATATCTCGGAAACTACTGGGCATAGAAACTCGGGGAAAAAAAAATGATAACCAAAGTGGCCATGAGAAAATCCTGGAAATAATTTTTAAGTTTCGCATTTTGCCACAAGAGGGCGTAATTGAGAAGTAAATTTTAAAATTTTACATGTCTCCGAAAATTCCACATTAAGGTATATCTTTGATAATACCATTAAAAAGCGGTGTAACTTATAAACGACTTATCCGATTTTAGCAAACTAAGGACTGGTTGGAAGAGAAATGTATGCACTTTCACCAATCGTATTTAGTTGTCCATAATAGTTCTCAAAAAAATGCTAGAGGGCGCAATTTGTAATGATAACACATTTTTTGATTTTACTTTGAAAAAATAAATCATATGGTATAATTATGATACCATAATCAAAAAGTAGATGAAATTTGCTAGAAAAAATATTAAAACCGCAGTTCGATATCTCCGTTCGTTTCAGCCTTAGCGCCAATAGAATAATTTTTAAAACTTTAAATGAAGAAGCGAGTGGGACGCCACTGATATTTTTCCATGTGGATATTATTTCTGCTTAGCCTGGTCAATTCTACATAAAAATAGTCTTTTGCGTTTTTCTCCTCAGGCACACCGTTCTTAATTAAAATTATTAAATGGGAGCAAGCATGCCTATTAAATGAAGGTGGTCATTTCCAACAATTTTTCTAAAACAAAATTTTTCATTATGAATGTTAATATTAATAAATAGTAGAGCGAGTTTAATTTAATTATTGTAACTAAGAACGGTGTGCATGAGGAGAAAAACGCAAGAGACCATTTTTATGCAGAATTGACCAGGCTAATCAGAAATAATATCCACATGGAAAAATATCAGTGGCGTCCCACTCGCATCTTCATTTAAAGTTTTAAAAATTATTCTATTATATGATTTATTTTTTCAGAGTAAAATCAAAAAATGTGTTATTATTACAAATTGCTCCCTGTAGCATTTTTTTGAGAACTATTATGCACAACTAAATACGATTGGTGAAAGTGCATACATTTCTCTTCCAACCAGTCTTTAGTTTGCTAAAATCCGATAAGTCGTTTATAAGTTACAGCGATTTAAATGATTACACTTTCAACAGCTTCCCCCCCTCTTATTAAAGTCGGTACGCCAATGAGCATAACACCAAAATGATGGATAATTGTCCAAGTTTTTTTAATGGTGTTATCAAAGATATACCTTAATGTAGAATTTTCGGAGATATGTAAAATTTACTTTTCAATTACGCCCTCTTGTGGCAAAATGCGGCACTTACAAATTATTTCCAGGATTTTCTCATGGCCAGTTTGGTTATCATCTTTTTTTCCCTGAGTTTCTATGCCCAGTAGTTTCCGAGATATGGCCGCTCCGTACCCTTAACTGATCACGCTGTATTAATTACTTTGGCAGCAAATTATTTCTTTGGACAATAAAGGATTTTAAAGTAAAGTAAAAGTGAAATAGAAAAAGCAGTTGGAACTTTGTCGTCTTCAGATATAAGAGTTACATTTAGGTACTTTTAAAAATGTAACACAGGTTACTTTTAAACAATGTCACTGAATGTTATTGTAATATAACATGTTTGAAAGGCTGGTTTCAATGATTTCATTATTAAATAAAGAAATCACTATTTACTGCAGCGGCGGCGCCAGGGTGGGCACTGGCCCACCCTAAAAACGTGGGTGCCCACCCTAGTGCCCACTTAAAATTTAGGGATTTGGTATAGTAATGGAATTTCTGTGGGGGAAGGGGGCTTTGACTATGAACTCTTTGATGAGAAAGGAGTGGCATTATAGAAGAATCTGAATAATCCTGGCGCCGCTACCGATTTACTGATTTCAGTGATGGATACCAGTTTCTTAAAGATGTTTAATAATTCTAGCAACAATTAATTCATAGTTGTGGACAAAGTATATACACAGACACATAATAGTTGTTATTCAACTGAATGAAGTCTATGAAACCCACCTACCGCTCATATCATAAACTTTATACCCAGGAAAAACAGCCACTACTAAATGCTCGTTGAATAAAGGACCAATAAATATATTTTGCCTATTTGGCATTGTGCAGTTTTTTATTACATAATTAACAGTTTTAATAGTAGACATCATTAATATAGTAGGTAAATTTGTCTGTAAATGGTGTTTTGTAAATGTTTAACTTAAAATATTATAATTTTATTAAAAACCTAAGAAATAAAAATTTATTTTCGATCTTTTGTGGACGCCTATGGTTTTATCAGTATAATATGAAATATAACGCTTTTTATGCCAAAAATCCCTCTTTCGTCTCTTGTATTAATCGTGCTTGCTGTACAATAGGTAGTATATTATGTAGGTACCTACTTAGAATGTGTGTAAACTCTGTTTCTACTAAAATATGCAATAATACGAAACAGAAAAAGCCGAAGTTTTTACCAATAGCTTACATGGTTTATAATAATTAAACAGACTACAAATTCATAAAGTAAGCTATTATTATTCCTGTGTAATTTTTTTTTTTTGTAATAATTAAAGCTGGATGTAAAACTTACCGCAACTTCTCCTCAGATGTCAGTTCATCTAGGTTCTAAAATAATTAAGAAAACATGAACAAGCAAAAATATATCAGAATTTGTATAACAATTATTTGTGCCTACCCTGTCTCCCAACACGACGGGTTGGTGTAAATCCATTTTGACTGGTGGTTATTTTAACTTGAACACTACTCGTTGAATAAATTACCATTAAAAAAACCTCATGATAAACAGTTTAAAGACATATTCATACAAGTTTTCATCTAAAATTTTTTAAAACACGTCATATCAAAAGTCAACAAAAATTTTAGGTTATGTTATGATTTGTGCGTTCCGTATTTAGTTCGAGTCGCAGAGAACTGTTTTTGTTCGCTGGTTCACTAGCCTCTAGCTGTCAGCCGCCAACCAAATTTTCAATGGATAGTTCATAACCGTCTTGATGAACGTGAAGACAAAAAACATCTATTCTTTTCTACTCTTTAAATATTGAGAAGGCCATGGGATAGTTTATCAGTGCAGCACTTACTTAATCAAAGCTCCGTCAACCCTTAAAAATGATTTACAAGATCTTTGATTTGTGAAAACAAAGCACCCCGTGCATGCGTCAGGAACGTTTTGTTTTCCTTAATTCTATTTATAACGTAAATTCGGTATTCGATATTTTAGTAATTTTTTTGCTTTTTTACAATGGCGTCTACTAAGTTGTTTGGACTCACATGATATTACGAAGTCGCGCGAAACTGGTAGAGTTTTTTCGCATGCTATTTTCTTAATCTTACACCTTGCCGCTTGCCGCCAAATACCCCTATTTTAAGAAAGATCATGTGATATGGCGTGCATTTTAGGACTTTTTGATCACTTCCTTTGGCTTCAAAAGGCTCTTCTCTCAAATGGGTATGGACTTCTCTATCATCTGTGGGGGTTTTCACAAACTATATCCAACTAATCACTGCCGGGATGTAACGTCGAAAACTACGTTCTCCTGTTACAGACGACAGAGAAGTCCGAATCAGAGAGAAATCACGTGCTCCAACTTTCGACCGCGATATACTATCGAGATGTGCTATCTATTTTTTCGACCCATCTTACAACTACAACACCACATAATATACCTAAGTGTTGCACGTGATGCGACTAACACTTGGCTAAGGCACCCAGTCAATACTGGGCCGATGTTTGCCCTAGGAGATGATTGCATTTCTTCTGTTGAGACAATCGGTCCTATCCAGATATTCCAGTTCTGACTTATAGAGTGTTTAAATTTAAAAGAAACCTTTTGAAACTTCCTTCTGAAGATAATAGGTTTAATTCGGGTTAAATTGAAAAAAATAGTGAAAATCCCACTTTGGGGTATGCTTTGCGACATGGTGATCATCACCTTTAATGTCTAGTCTTATTGTGTTTTTCGTCTACAATAATCTTCATTTATACCTCGTTCATTCGGTATTTATATACAGGGTGTTCATTTGAAAACTTCCCACCACGGATTTATCGAAAACCACTGATTAAAAGAAAAAACGCCGAGACATGTCAAAAGATGTGCCAAAGGGGACAACTTTTTAACCAAAAACTACTTCACCCCTTTTCACCCTCTGCCTCCCGGGGTCATCCCCTTAAAAATTTTAAATGACAAGGGGTATCAAGTAATAGCTTGTTTGAAAGGTCTTTTAAAGTGCTTTATTTTGACGTTTGATTTTTTTAAATCGGTCGATTCGTTTTCGAGAAAATTAGAAAAATACTTATTTATCTTAATTTGTTCAGATAAGTATTCAAAATGTTGCCCGTTATTGGCCAAACAAATGATATAGGCGATGTTCAAATTCCTGACGGACATTTTCAAAAATATGTTGTGGGAGATCATGGCGTCAAGTCAGGAGATCTAGCAGGCCATTCTATAGGCCCTCTTCGCCCTATTCATTTATCTGGAAACTTGTCGTCTAGCCATTGCCGAATCGGAAGAACATAGTGAGGAGGAGCTCCGTCTTGCTGGAAATATATTTCAGCCTCATCAAATATAGGGTTTCCATCGTCTTCGATTTGGTTTTCAATGGTTTCAGTGATAAGCAGATTGATGGTATTTTCCAACATATCTAAATAAATGCCTCCATTTAAATTCCCATTAATAAACAATGGCCCACTTTGTTTCCTAAAATTCCTGCCCATACATTAAGTTTTTGGGGGTACTTCTACAAAAGCATGAGGATTTTCATTGCTCCAATACCTGCAGTTATGCTTATTAACAAATCCATTAGATAAAATATGCATTCATCATTCATCACTGAAGCAGATATTCTTTACATTAATGGTATTATCATTAATCGCTGCAGTCATTTGTTCACAAAACTATTGAAATAAAAAGTGATATTTTCGTGTGTTTTTTTTCTATCTGAACAAATTAAGATAAATAAAGATTTTTCTAATTTTCTCGAAAACGAATCGACCGATTTAAAAAAATCAAACGTCAAAATAAAACACTTTGACCTTTCAAACAAGCTATTACTTGATACCCCTTGTCATTTAAAATTTTTAAGGGGATGACCCCGAGGGGCAGAGGGTAAAAGGGGGTGAAGTAGTTTTTGGTTAAAAAGTTGTCCTTCTTAGCGAACATCTTTTGACGTGTCTCGGCGTTTTTCTTTTAATCAGTGGTTTTTGATAAATCCGTGGTGGGAAGTTTTCAAATGAACACCCTGTATAATTTGTAGTTATTTACGCTATATACAGTACAGTATTATATATACGGTTTTAGAAATAGGATTGCATTTGTATGATGAATTGTGTATATTGCAATAGACATATTGAGATGAGCGGAGCTTAATGGAGGATGCTTACCAAGGACTAGGGAACCTGCTGTGTGTATACAAAGGGAATTTGAGTTTAGGATATTTGTGTTTTTATGCGAAATACATTGGGACGCGCGAATACATCACCGGCTCTCTTTTCTCATCAAAGCTTTCATAGCCAAGTCCCACTTGCCCTAGGACATTCCATTACAAAACCGAATCCATCAATTTTGGGGGGCACCAGGGTGGGCACTCGTGTTTCTAGGGTGGGCCGGTTTTATTTTATAATATATAATAGACATTTCTTATATATTCACAAAAAATGTCTTCATATTCGTTAAGGGGGGCATACACGGACATTCATGCGTCAATACAATTGTCGTAGGTTTTTAGTAGAAGAAGGTTATCTCGTTATCTCCAGGGGCTTTAATATTGGTCAGGGAACGAAGAATTGTTGTAAGCTTCGCCGAATTTGTGTAGACATTAGACAACATGGGTGGAGGTATCGTATATTTTGTTCGCACAAAGCTGTTGACGCACTCAGTTATTCTCGTTTATTCTTGGGTTGTATTTGGCGAACCCGTGGCATACGCACGTCAGCAAAGTGTGAGGCCAGAGATTATTCGCTTTTTCTTTGTTGATTTGTGGGTTAGTTGAATTGACGAAAAAACACGTCCAGTAGTTCTCATAACAATAAAAGAAAGCAGTAAGAACAAATCGTCGTCTTCTATTGTAAAGAATTTAAGTGGTTTTATTGGCACCGGTCAAAATATTCTTCTTGGCTAAGTTGTTCACGAATGAGAAATGACCTAACGCAAAGTAGCACCAACTTTGCCCTAAGTTGAAAGTGGACCA
Organism: Polydrusus cervinus; assembly: GCA_935413205.1. Taxonomy (NCBI): domain Eukaryota; kingdom Metazoa; phylum Arthropoda; class Insecta; order Coleoptera; family Curculionidae; genus Polydrusus; species Polydrusus cervinus. The sequence goes on from OW284514.1 coordinate 56,855,609, forward strand.
ACTCTTAGTTTAGTTTAATTTTTAATTTAGTTTAATTTAGAAGTATAAAGTATAAAAGAACACATAAACAAAACATACTTTTAACTTTAATATCTTAGTTTATAGTTTAATTCTTAGTTTAGTTAAATTCTTAATTGAGAGGTATAAGGAAGTTATAACCATGTATATCCAGACACTTTTAGTGTAAAAGAAACAGCAAAGCAAATATCCATGTTTCACCCAGATTGTTTATGACTCACTCTCTCTCTTTTGTTTTTCCCCCTCATGATGGCCTTTTAGGATATTTAATAGTAAAAAAAACATATATCTGCCCCCTTCAAAATGGCGTTTTAACCAACGACCTTTTTAAAAGTCTTAAATCCCTCGTCGCTACGCGCCCCTTGTGATTTCTGTTATAATTTGGATTTAATTAAAAAAGAAAGTTGACTTTTCTAAACTTAATTTCGCTGCATTATATTTGCTTGCGAATCTAGGAAATAAAACAACTTATTTTAACTGCTGAACAACAAATGTCTCTTTATTTAGGCGACCCAAGAATTTATATCAGTGATATAAAAAACATCACAAAATACTCAATGGAATTCCCAGTGACGGATTTATATTTTTTATGAGTGTAGGCCACTTTTTTCCGCCGCCCCATGTACATTCTTTCTAAAATAATAATTTTCTATTTGTAGTTTACTACATTTAGAATGCCTTAAAATTAAATAAACGAATGAATTAGTCATTAAGAAAAAGTGCAAAAAAGAAACAAGATTTACAATAATTGTTTACGGGACTTTTTAAATCTGCCACCTCTAGGCCGCGGTCTATACGGCCTAATTATAAATCCAGGACTGGGAATTCCTACATGGTGTATATGCAAACTTCTATACCGGGTGTCCGCGAAAGGTGGTTCGCCCCTATAACTTTTTTGGCTTTGAAGATATTGGAATGAAATTTGGAGAATGTGTATACGACATAAAATTACATTTTTTGACGGGTAACTCAATTCTATGGCACTTCCGGTTTAACCGGAAGTGACATAAACTTTCGATTTTTAAATGGGACGCCTGGTATATTTTTACTTATTTTATCTCCACATGACATTCTAAACACAATCATGTGTCACTTGTCACTTTGTGTCACCAAAAAAAAATTTTTTTTTTCATTTTAATTTTTTTTTTTAAATTTATTAAAAATTATAGTATGCATTATACCTACTAATTAAATAACCAAACAATTATAACTATCTACATAATATCTATTTATTTTTAACTTTAATTTTGAAGATGTTCAAAATGACCTCCATCTTGTTGCTGACAAAGTCGTACTTTCTCTATTGTTGCTCTTACAACGTTTCTTAAATGTCGTGGTGAAATTCGATGAATAACTGCCCTTACTTTGTTTTCTAATTCATTTCGTGTGGCAGGGGGTACATCATATATCTCATTTTTAATAGTACCCCATAAAAAAAAATCTAGTGGCGTAAGGTCGGGCGACCTAAAAAGTTTTAAAATGAAATAAAGGTATAAATTAAGAACAATTCCGTTTTACCTTGCCGGCCAACTAACTGGGCCCCTGTTTCCAATCCAATTTTCGTTGTATAATTCATTTAAATATTCCGTTACTGCCCTCAAGTTGTGTGGGGGGGCACCATCTTGTTGATAAAATAGTCCTTCTCGATTTATTAACGGTATCTCATCCAAGAACTGCTCAATTTCTTGCGTAAGAAAATCTAGATATCTTGCCCCTGTTAGCGAACCGTCAAAAATTATAGGACCTAATATTCTGTCCCCTAAAATCCCAACCCAACAATTGAAACCAAACCGTTCTTGAAAATTTCCTTCCTGCATCAAGTGTAAATTTTCTTAAGACCAATATCGCTTGTTATTTCTGTTAAAATGTCCCAAATTAGTGAAACGGCTTTCGTCAGTATAAAGAATTTTATTGGGAAATGTGTTATCCTCTAAATATTTTTCTAAAAACCAATTACAATAGCTAAGTCTCCTTTCATTGTCGTTTCCGTACAGGTGCTGGTGTAGTTGGTATTTATATGAGTGATATCCATGTTTATTTAAAATTTTACCTGCAGAAGACTTAGAAATATCACATTCTAGCGCGATCTCTCTGACGGACGCGTTGATATGTACTTGTACGTATGCCAGAACGTCTATTTCTTTTTCTTCGCTCACAACAAATTTAATGTTTTCATTATTATTAGGTCCATTTCGCATTTGCTGAACCACTTTTGGGAAATAGTGCCGGGTTGGGTGATGCCGATCTGGATATCTCTGTGCGTAAAGACGCGCAGCATTAGTTGAGATTTGCCTACACTCTCCGAAAACTAATAACATATCAACTTTTTCACTACTTGTATAAATATTATTATTCTCCATGTTTTTAAACAATAACGTACTGTTGCCGAAGCGATATGCAATAAGATATTGACAGGCCGTAATTTTTTTTCATGACAGCTTCATGTTTTTATTTCACAGGCCTACTCGATTCATTTAAATAATATTTCATTCTCTGAAGACCGTTCATTTTAGAAAAATGTTAGCGTTATATTTTACCAGTATTTTAAACGAAAGTTTGTTAAAAACCCATAAGTGTTTGGTATCAAATTAATCGTAGGAAAATGCTCTCTTTTGTTAACCGGGTGAACCACTATGTTGCCATTTGAAAAAAATGACTTATACAAATTTAAAAATTGAATTTTACACAGCAGATTGGTTTTTGACAAAAAAGAGTAAATTGGTATTTTACTCAAGATTATAAGACAAAATTAGTAATTTAAACGAATTTATAGCCCTCTAGATTTAAAAAAAAAATTAAAAAAAAAATTTTTTTTTGGTGACACAAAGTGACAAGTGACACATGATTGTGTTTAGAATGTCATGTGGAGATAAAATAAGTAAAAATATACCAGGCGTCCCATTTAAAAATCGAAAGTTTATGTCACTTCCGGTTAAACCGGAAGTGCCATAGAATTGAGTTACCCGTCAAAAAATGTAATTTTATGTCGTATACACATTCTCCAAATTTCATTCCAATATCTTCAAAGCCAAAAAAGTTATAGGGGCGAACCACCTTTCGCGGACACCCGGTATAGGGTGAATATATCACAATTTCGATACTCGGACTCGGGCAACAATGGAAGCTGTCTAAACCTTGGTTTATAATGTATACTATTACCTCGGATCATTAAACTCTCTGTATATCATATAATCGCACACTTGGCGAAATCAAAGTGACATAGTCGTCATGTCAAATAAATATAGCGACGTCAGTAATGACAATTATTTTTTGAATTTTAAAATTCTTTGTGTTAATCTCAGTGCTCGACTTTCATTTCTAAAAAATTATAAAAATGGCCCAAATGAAAGATGGATAGCAACCCGTCTTGCCAATAACATTAGGGCCAAAATTATCATATCATTCCTGAGCGTCATGAACAAAGTGAGAAACTACTTCATCTCTGGAAAGCTTCTTCCCGTGTATCCCATACGTTTATTAGGGGAGAATGAACTGGTAAGTAAATAAGAAAGTTTTCAATTATTATAAGTACAAATCGCCCTTATAAGTCCCAAAGTATTATTATCCATGTTGATGTACATATTTTTCCGAAATTTATTTTTTCAACCACACATCTTACGTACTCCCCAGGTTGCCAACGATTTTAAATGGAATCGCAAGTGGACCTTGCAAACCGCTATAAAGGGTGTTATAAAATTGACGTATTATATTTAAAGCCTAATACGAAACCCCTTTCAGAAAAATAGTTTTAAACGTGAAATTACTTTAAGTTAAAAATCCTCGTAATCAATTTTATATTTATCAACTCTAAGGTCCTCTAGATCCATCTCCTGGTTTACCAAAAAGATAATTCCCAACAAAAACCATTGTGAAGACCATTACTTCTATAGAAATTATCTGGCTGTTAAGTTACCGTCAGGATATGAATTTAGCCAGTTTAAACCAGTTAGTCTAATGGGGGGAAGGGGGGGGGGCTATTAAAGCCACTGCGCCCCTCCCCTCATTATCCAAAAACCAGAATATTTAAAATATAATTGAAATTGAAATTGAGTTAACGAAATTACAACAACCCTTTCAATAACGCCCCAAATAAACTTCCAGGTTAGTTAATTCTGGTTAAAAATCTTCGTGCAACCCAACATAATAATATGGCTTCTAATAATATAATTATCGATTATAGTTTTAAATTATTAATATATTAGTATAACTACTCCTACTAGACTACTATACTTTTTACACAACTCCCTACAAGTTTCTATAAACATTTTACCTATAGTATACTTATTTTTTCTAATTTTAAATTTTTTTTATGTTCCAAAAAGTGTTTTTTGGGCGTGGTACCCAAACAAATTTTTGTCTGTGGCGCTAGTTACTCATTTTCAGATCCCCCCCCCCCCCCAAACTCAATTTCTGGCTACGCCACTGAGGAGGGGGGAGGGTAGTTTAACCCAATAGCCTTCCTGCGTATGTACCTGCTTCTCAGGAAAACTATGATCGTTTTCTATTAAAGATCAAAATCATACATACCAAAATACTACTTTCCCATATGAGTTTGGCAAAAAATCATGACGATTTATTGGCATGTTTCCAACGAGTAATTTTCATATTACAGATTCGGATTTTGTGAATTAACTCTACAAGACGTTTTTTGGGTAATACTCAATGGTTATATGTAACGGGTGCTTCGTTGTAAAAGGTTTTGGCTCAGGAAAGAAAGATTTTTTTTTTCAAATAAAAATGCCTGCTAAATCTGGCAGTTGTAAAAACGTGACGTAACGCAAACTTTGACCCCTCTGCTCACGTTTCAAGTGTCCGTTGTACCATAGGCGTACGATCGATATCACATCCACGTCATACAATTTTTACTTTTAGTGTGCTCTATTGCTCAAGAAATACATGAGTACATTATATTATATAAATAAATTTTACAAAACTATTACTAAATTTATATATTGTAAGATAGCATGTTGTATGTATAATTACTACACTTGTAATAATAAAAATCAATCAAGATAATAATTGAAAATTTTTATATAACTGCTGTCTTGTTGCAATTTAGAAAAAATGTATTATCTTGTGTTATTTAATAGCTTAAATATTAAATGACAAAAACTACTACAGTTTACCTTTCTCTTACCATCAAAAAAATATATAGTAGGTACATATAAGTATCTTAACATAAGTTCGATGATTTAAAAATATGAATAAACCAGGCCTTAAAATATATCATATTATGTAACCATCTTGAAATATTGAATTATCAGATAATTTAGATGATTATTTTAATATGTATAGCGTGATTGGCGACATGATATCAAAGAAATTTCGAAAAAGGTCTAGTGCTGAGAAGATAGATGAGCAGGTTGCAATAATAGCACTTATTTATTCTCTGTGACGCGGACAAATTACGTAACATGGCTTTGATAGCATGCGGACGCGTTTGGCGCGCTCTGGGACTCGAGTCTGGAATCTCGCTAGATTGTCCATGAAGGTCGCATTCGAAAAATGTCGTCGTAACTCGAGAATCGGATCCCCAGAGCGCGTCCGACGTCAACCTGTGAACGCGATCCAGTTTTATCCTGTCATTACTGTCAAAAACAGCTGTGAGTGTGAGTTCGTCAACGTTTGACATGACAAAGCCACGGATATTTGTGCGTGAATAAATTTTTTTGAAAAATATGTTAAATATGTAAGAAATCGATACAATATCCTTTTAGTACGCGTAATAAGTTCTCGGCAACGATGAAAAAAACATATTCCAACGCCAAATACCAAAAATTGCCGCTCTATTCATACAAAGATGTGCCTCATCTCACCATACATCGGAATTCGGTATGAGATTTTTTTTTTCTGGGGTTGTTTGGTAAAATAAAATGTCATGTTGTTTAGTTTTTATATTAGTCTGTGTGTAAATTAAATAGTATTGGTTCTTTTAATACCTTATTATTAGTTGATTGATTTAAATTGGCCTTTAAAACTCAATTAAAGGTTTTGATCAATAATTTATTAAGCATTGCATGACTGTTTATTTTAGGTTACTGCTGCTGCTCAAATATCAATAAACCTTCGGCAGAATACTGTTTATTTTACATTTTAAATATGCTTTTACTGAATGAAATATTATTTGTTATTTGACCTATTTTCTGTAGGTATTTACAACTTCTCTAACCTAAGTAGGTATAAATACTCTTATTATATATACCTACCTACCTACTTATTTTTATTATAGTTAAAATAGACTTAGGTACCTTCTTGATGTGCTTTATTAAACTGTATTTAAGACAATTTAAATCAGCATCGACCAGGGTCTTTCAACCTTAGAATAAAAATGTAGGTATGCTAATAATTATAAATTTCAAAATGTATGTAAAATTGTACCTACAGAAAAAAAAAATCAATACTTAAAACAAAATAATAATTTGAACATGAAACTTTATAAATATTCAGAAAATTAATTTCATATAGGTAGGTAGCTCATTTGTTGTTCCAATATAATATTATATGGTTGAACATTTTGTCCATTAGCCAAGGGAATATGCTAAAGTCAGTAGTGCCCAATGTTTGTTGTTATTTTCACAAACATTTTTAAAAGTTCAAATAGTCTTTCTTTGAATGGCTGTACATTAGAACTCTCATACCGTAGCTGATTTTGAGGATTGTGATAGGGATTGTTGTAGTGACACATATTGAGAACAAGTATAACAGCTTTTCCTTTTAAAGAAAATCCCTAAACAGTCATCATACTGCCCCGTTACACTGAAAAGTCCTATCTATAAAAATAAATACACATACCGAATAATATGATTTGTTTATTATAATACATGCTCTGACTTATTGGTATATTTTTAATTACTATTTTAAATATTTTACCTATATAATATTTAAATGTATTATTTGCAACTTTATTTTTATTGTGTCTATCCCACAAATGAATAAATAATTTATGTTAGTTTTGCATAATAAATTACAGCCAACATTCCTGTATTTTGAAAGATAGATTGTCATGTTTAATTATACTATATATTTTAATTACCTTCATAATATGCTGAATTTGACTAGCCCTTTAGAAATTTGCAAAGTACGTTTTTAGATTTTTTTGTTCATATATTTACCTATCAGTAATACCATAATAAATAGCTTTTAGTTTTTGTAAGAGGCGTGTGATAATATAAAAAAATTAATCTAGATATTAATTAATTTTTATCCCCAAAAATCTTGTACTTTCTGAAAAAATAATTCATTAAAATTGGTTGATTTTTCCACCCTTGACCCCATGGTTCTAAAAATAATGTTAGTTTTATTTTTAATTAAGTCTAAGTACCACAGATCCTGTGCCCTCCGCGGCATAAACTGTCCATTGAAAAAACATCCACCATTGTGTCAATATATATTTCACAAATTTATTAGAACTAAAAATTTTCCAATATTCGAGTTTTCAAAAAGTTAAGCGCCATACCAAATATCAACCCTCTCAGACATCTAGGAGTGGGAGAACATTTTCTGACAAACATTGTTAAATTAGTGTCTTCAGTGTAATTAATTACTATATCTTGATAAAACCAATTGATCGCTGAAAGCATAGAGAAACTAAACCAAGAGAAACGATCGAATGCAAAAATTTTACCGTTCACAATTTATAACAACGCCGACGTCCAAAACATTCAGCGAACGCTAATACCCGTCTAGTCTCTTCACTTCTTGGCATTGCTTTAACCCATTTAGATCGGATATCTAGGTTTACTTAGTTTATACTGAAAGGAAGGTCGCCACTGCCTCCCTCCCTCAAAAAGACGTCCTTCCTCCCTCAAAGATGTCCCCGCACCTGGATCCATCGAAGGGCCGAAATAAAAGGGTTAGAAATTCTGCCCCACTCCTTTCAAATCTAGAAGGCTATGATTAAGACAATGAATAGAATAGGCCCCAATAACCTCCCTGAGCTAAACCGATACTATTAAATAATATTTTGGACTATATTTTTAGTTCTTCACTAAGTTCTTCATAATACAGACTTTTTTCTGTTAAGATGATATTCGAGTTAGGACCATTCCTTCTTATCCTATAAAAATGCCACTCTATATTTCTCGATTTTTGAAGTAAACAAATATATACAACACAATACAATACAATGTTTATATTCAAAAAATATTATAATTCAAAAAAATTATACATGGTCCAGTTGGGATTTTACAGACTCTACCTGTATCCTTTCGGGAAATTATTATAGATGATATAGGGTGTCCCAAAAAAGTGTGACGTCATGTTGATATATTTTTTTAGATTACATGCCAAATATTTTGTTACTTATTTTTGTGCCTTTCATGATTTCATGAATACCTACATAGGTACACCTAGTGTTGTAAATGGAACTATTTCCGCTTGAAATATTTCTATGGAAATGGAAATATTAAAAATTTCCAAGAGCATATTGGAAATATTGGAACATTATTAACTCTGAAGCCACCTACAATTAGTAATAAACCACAACCCGCGTATAATATAATAGAAACAGGTACAAAAACTAAACTTTGCTCTTGTACTAAATAAAATTGTGTTTTTTATTTTTATTATTAGGCTTATGCTGTTATTTGATTAAGTGAAATTATACAAGTTGTCCAAAATTTTGTTTCACACTTTTCAATGTCCAAAGCACTTTATTTTTCTTATGTCAATTGCGAGTCTCTGTCCATTTTTGTTATTTGACCCAGAATAAAAAATAAACCTTTTTTTCTAATTAAGTACAACCTCATTGCAATTCCTAACACTTTAAAAGTTATTTGTAGAAACTTATTTTTTAATCAACTAAACTGCTGGACAATTGCCTTCGAGCAAGAAAAATGTCGCCTAAATTTAACAGTTAATTTATTTTCTGAACCAGATATGATATCGACCTACAGTTTTAAATGGTTGATAGATTCCTCCCTTGGGAAACACTTGTCAATGTTGGATTTTCTTTAACTGTCAGAAAATTTTATATACAGGGTGTTAAAGAAGACGATGATTTTTGCTTCAATTTTAATGGCGTGTAACTTTCAAAATAATATTTTTAAATTTTATCACTCTACGTCAATTGAATCACTGGTTCTTAGGAAAGAAAGCAATTTGTCAAATTTTTGATATCTGCTGTATTTTAAGAAATACCGATTTTTTTGAAAAACCTTGCTTTATTTCAACTTATTTCTAGCTAGATCTTACTGTGCGTTGTATTATGCAAACTTTGCGAGTGATTATTATACCTTATGAAAAGCTTGATTATGTTCAGTAACAATAGCTGTACCTAAATGTTATGACGTACAGTGACGTACTTATAAACACCTGGTTTATGAATATCTCACAATTTTTCACGATTGTTTTATATTGGAAAGTACTCGCCCCTAGATTAGGTCAATTTTTTCTTATTTTTTATTTTTTCATATCGCACTACAGGTATATTTTACAGTGTGTTTACAAAATTTTAACGAAGATAATTTTTTTAATTTAATTTTTGGAAAAAAATTATTTATTAATTTCTAACTTTCTAACACTATACTCATAAACCATAGACATATAGGTGTTTATAAGTACGCCACTGTACATCATAACATTTAGGTACAACTATTGTTACTGAACATAATCAAACTTTTCATAAGGCATAAGAATCACTCGCAAAGTTTGCACAATACAACGCACAGTGAGATCTAGCTACCAAAAAGTTGAAATAAAGCAAGGTTTTCCAAAAAAATCGGTATTTCTTAAAATATAGCTGATATCAAAAATTTGACAAATCACTTTCTTTGCTATGAACCAATGATTCAATTGGCGTAGAGTGATAAAACTTTAAAATATTCGTGTGAAAGTTACACGCCATTAAAATTGGAGCAAAAATCATCGTCTTCTTTAACACCCTGTATATAAAATTTTTTGACAGTTAAAGAAAATCCATTATTGACAATTGTTTCTCAAGGGATGAATCTGTCAACCATTCAAAACCGTAGGTCGATATGATATCTGGTTCAGAAAATATTAACTGTTAAATTTAGGCGAATTTTTTCTTGCTCGAAAGCAATTGTCCAGCAGTTTATTCCAATAGCCATTTTAGTGAGTGAAGTGTTAATATTATTAAATAATTGCAAACGGGGGATAGTCCATCCAACATTTTATAAAAAAACCTACTATAATATTTATTATATCAATAAGAACACGATAATAAGAATAATTCATCTGGCAATATTATGCTTCAAACTAAGAATAAGAATATTTGTATCAAAAGCCAAAAAATACACTAAAAGATTAACTACTTATTTTGGTTGTTTCTCATAACAAAAATGTCAATTACATTTTGTTATCTGTTTATATTGGGATTAATACAGATTTCCATCAAGGTATTAAAAATGATTTCATATGTATATGTTTGTTCATATTTTTAAAATAGAAGGTCATTGGTTTTGCGCAGATACAATGGTGTACTAACACGTGTTCCCCAATGTGTCTCTTTGTTGTACTCTTGTTAGCCACGTCCATATATGGAAAATATCTTTACAAGATCGTCGACTTATACAGGGTGATTCACGTTGAGTGGCCTATTAGAAGATCTCGGAAACGAGTAACCCTATCTTCCTAAAAACTTAATAGCAGGCATAATTGGTTTTGGACTTTTAAAACATATTTTGACGTTTTTATTACTTCCGGTTATACCGGAAGTTATTGCCAACTTTGCTATTTCAAATAGAATACCCTGTATATTTTAGCATTTTTGATTACCTTCTTAAAATCTAAATAACATACCTTCTATCAAATTTTTAGAAAGATAGGGTTACTCGTTTCCGAGATCTTCTAATAGGCCACTCAACGTGAATCACCCTGTATACAGGGTGCCAAAAAAGTATGAAATATTGCAAATACTAAGAATTTGAACTATTCCATTAACAACGGAATAGTTAAAAATATACTTAAATTTCAAAAGCTCATATTTTCCTCCAAATTAAGTCAATCCGTTCCATGTTCAGTTTATTAGGTAGGTTGTTTCTTGGACCACTAAGTACAATGTGTGTGACTTCACTTTATGTCTGTTTTATACAAGGTGATGGCTAAAATATCAAGCTGTGTAAAATCCGCTTATTTTAAAATTTACGTCTCTAAAATACGAAGCTATGAAAATTGAATTTTATTATTTTGTTGATTACAGCTTTATGTTATTTACTTACGGCACTAACTACAGTACAGTGCCGTTCGTGTCAATTAAAAAAAATAATTTAAAAAATCGTGATATTGAAAATTACGCCTTCCCATACCATTTTTATGCATAATTGACCAGGCTAATCTGAAATAATATCCACATGGAAAAATATCAGTGGCGTACCACTTTTTTTCTAAAAAATATAGAATCGCTTAGTTTTAAAAATTCTATTGGCGATAACGTTGAAACGAACGGAGATATCGAGCTGCGGTTTTAATATTTTTTCCAGCAAATTTTATCTACCTTTCGATTATGGTATCATAATTATACCGTATGATTTATTTTTTCGGAGTAAAATCAAAAAATGTGTTTTTACAAATTGCGCCCTCCAGCATTTCTTTTGAGAACTATGCTTGCGACACCGCAAATACTTTTTTATAGATGACCAGTCTGGAAATAGCAGTATACACTGTAATAGTTTACTAAGAGTGCTGTTGTTAAATATCCAATCCATTAGAAATAAGAATGATGAATTGCTGATTTTCCTGGAGGGTTTCAAATTTCCTGAAATTATACTTATTACAGAGCATTGGCTCAGACCTAATGAACCTTTTTATCTTAGGAATTATATTGCTGTTTCCAGATTTAACAGGGAGAGCTCATCTCATGGTGGCACTGCTGTTTTTGTTAACAAAGATTTCTACAATGTATATAATTTTGTAAGTGTGTGTGTGTTTGTGGAAAGTGAGTTTGAGTTCTCTTTGGTACATGGTATCGCCATGAATTTATATATAGTGTGTATTTATAGACCACCCTCCTGCAGTACTGCAGTATTTATTGAAAGACTTGAAGATCTCTTAAGCAGACTGCCTGATAAAGCTCACATTATAGTGGCTGGTGATTTTAATATTAATTATTATGAGAGCTCAGTATGCACAGCAACACTTAAGAATTTATTTTTATCATTGAACATCTCAATGCATGTTGACGCTGCAACGCGCAAATCTTACTATTCTGAAACTCTTATTGACTACTTATGCTCAAATTATGACCCAGTGAATGTCGAATGCAATGTCACTCCCTCTGGACTATCAGATCATGAGGCAGTTTTAAGTAGTTTTTTAATCGATAGGCCTTTCCACGTAGAAAACTAAAAAAGAAAAAACTATGGCTTACTAGGGGCTTGCGGGTTTCAGCTGTCAATATGCGATCACTCCAAACTATTAGGAAATATACAAGTGTCTCTTTTCTGGCTTACTTTGCTAAATACAGATCAATGTACAGAAAACTTATAAAGGAAGCTAAATCTAAATATTACAACAACAGACTTAATAATGCTCAAAACAAGGTTAAGGAAAACTGGACTATTATAAATGAACTCAGGAATAAGGCAGATTTTAAGAATGTTGAGTCTGATATGAATGCAAATGACTTTAATGAGTTTTACTGTTCGATAGCTGCGGAACTGACTGGTAATATAGTTCCAAGGAATGATCCTCTTTACTACTTGAGTGGTGTCCATGTTGATGAATGTTGTGTGTTGACTCCTACTAACATTTACGAAATTAGAGAAATTATTTGTGAGATCAAACAAAAAAACAAAAATGCTGCGGGTTATGATGAGATATCTGCACAAATTCTTGACAATATGCCGGAAAGTGTGTTGCGATGTTTGTCTCTCTATATCAATGAGTGCTTTCAGAGGGGCATTTTCCCGGATTGTTTAAAACAAGCTCAGGTTATACCCATATATAAGGGCGGCGAAAAAAATAATCCCTCAAACTATCGGCCGATATCCCTACTATCAACTCTTGCAAAACTGATTGAAAAAATTGTTAAAAGACGTGTTATGAGCCACTTAAAGAGAAATAAAATTTTAGCTCCTAATCAATTTGGATTTCAGGAATCAAGGTCCACCAATGATGCCATGTTTGCTTTTCTTGAAACTGTATATGCTGCCATCAACTCTGGTAGCAGTGTTGCGGCAGTATTCTGCGACTCTTCGAAGGCGTTTGACTGTGTGGATCACGGTATACTGCTGCGTAAGCTTACGAGATATGGGTTTGTAGGAAGGACTTACGAGTGGTTCTGCTCATACCTGTCTGATAGAATGCAAGGGGTAACTTGGGATGGTAAATCGTCTACGAACTCGCCCGTAAACCGTGGTGTACCCCAGGGCTCAGTGCTGGGACCAATTTTGTTTCTGATTTATAATAATGACTTAACTAGATTGAACATTAGCGGATACTTGACCTTGTTTGCCGACGATACCACCCTTGTGTGGAAAAGTCTTAATATTCTTCAACTCATTCAATCCATAGAGCTTGATTTAACACTGATTAAGGAATGGTGCGAATCAAACTTACTCTGTTTCAACATGTCAAAAACAAGTATTGTTTCATTTAACTGTCATGTACCAAATGTGGATATAGTTAATAACAGTTTAAAAAACAATATTAATGCTAAATTCTTGGGTCTGCACATTGATGAAAGTTTGAAGTATACAACACACATAGAAAATGTATCTAGGAAAATATCGCGTGGTTGTTATGCTGTGAGAATTGCTGCGAATGAATTGAGTGGAAGAGAGGCGCGAATGGTGTACTTTGCTCTGGTAGAGTCCCATTTGTTGTATGGTATATGTTTCTGGGGCTATTGTAGACGTGATTTATTTCAGTCAATATTTGTGTTGCAGAAGCGGGCTGTTCGATATGTGTGTAAGATAAGGACGAGAGAGCACTGCAAACCTCTGTTTATAGATCGGGGTATTCTAACTCTGGTGTGTTTATTTGTGTTGGAGACTGCATGCTTAATTCATAAGTCTGTTCTACGTGGTCCAATGACTATTCTTCCGGGACAGTATAATACGAGAGGCTCAGGTAAATTGTCTTTACCTATTCCTAAAACTACACTCGTTAAACAATCTATATTTTATGAGAGTAGGAAAATTTACAACCATGTTCCGCAGTCTGTAAGAGATCATCAATGTCTCAAACTTTTTAAAAAAACATTTAAGGCGCTACTGTTAACGAAAGCGTTTTATACGTTGGAGGAGTATTATAACTGTGTTTTTTAGATGTGTAGTATTTTTCGGGTTTTGTCTTTTCATAACTTTGTAATGGTATATGTATATTTATTTTATGTATTTGTAATTATTTTAAGTTTGCACACTTTGTCAACAAGATTTTTTCTTTAGACAATAAAGTATATTAAAGTAAAAGTAAGTAAGTAAAGTATTTTGGACAACTAAATACGATTGGTGAAAGTGCATACATTTCTCTTCCAAACAGTCTTTAGTTTGCTAAAATCGGATAAGTCGTTTATAAGTTACAGCGATTTAACTAATTACACTTTCAACAGCTTCCCCCCCCCCTCTTATTAAAGTCGGTACGCCAATGAACAGACCAAAATGATGCATAATTGTCCAAGCTTTTTAATGGTGTTATCAAAGATATACCTTAATGTGGAATTTTCGGAGATATGTAAAATTTTAAAATTTACTTTTCAATTACGCCCTCTTGCGGCAAAATTCGGAACTTAAATTATTTCCAGGATTTTCTCATGGCCACTTTAGTTATAATTTTTTTTCCTGAATTTCTATGCCCAGTAGTTTCCGAGATATGGCCGCTCGTCACCCTTAATGAATCATCCGGTACTTTACTTTAAAAATACTGTAATTGTGGTTGATGTATTTCCTGCTGGGCAGTGGTAAATTTTTATTTTGGATTTTGTACAACATCTCGGCGGGGAGTATGACCCCCCCCCCCCCATTGCTACAGCCTTGTTTTCCCTTAGTGTTTTCATTTTTCAGTTAATTTTTTAGAATCGTACTTTATCCACTTCAGATTTCTATGTAAGTAGGTACGTGTGTCAGAATGTAGTAAATTGATAAAAATATTTATTTCCTGTCCAGAATTATAAAATCAAATAACAAAGGTAATCATCGTAGTAATCATTAAAAGATAATAAAATATAATCTAATAATATATTGTAATCTCAATAATTGATAGTGTCAAAATTATTATCAGAAAAGTTAAGGGTAAAAATAGCAAAGTCATATCTTTCATCTTCACATAACTGCCTTATTTCTGCTATTATTGTGTGTACCTGTTTTACAGGTTCCTATTTTTTTGAGTTTCCCTGTATTTTTATTTAATCCAACATAGCCATCTTGTTTATGTTTGACCGTAGAATCTAAATTTGTCATTTAAAAAGCGATTTGGCCCAAAACAAGGGACTGTATTGTAACGTTGTTTTATTAATATAACACTCTGTATATTTTTCATTTTTATGAGAGGTTTTTCGTTCCTGATTCCAAAAATATATTATAGTGTGTCTATATTTGCTTAAATCATGTTTAAGATATAAGTGATCAAATTTTTAAAATGCTGTATAATTCTGTTTAATACGTCTGAATGCCTTGGACGAGTAAAACCTCTGTAACGGCGATATATTAAAATAACATCAGAGCCTCAATTCTTGGTTCATGAGAGTAGACTTTCCCATGGGAATATGCCATTTTTCCCATGAAAATTACGATCTCGTACCCTTTAATACATTTCGTGGAAAAAGTTCCCAATAAGACCACTGAAATTCCAGTTTGAAAGAAATGGGTCTTGGGAATTACCGTGGGGGCCTCTTTTTTTTATGGGAAAAATGGCATATTTCCATGGGAAAATCTACTCCCATGAACCAAGAATTGAGGCCCAGGAGGTGTTGGAAATAAAGTTTTGATATGTCTTATAGTGCCTTGGAAAACAAAATCATGTAAACAGTAATAGGATAGCGTTATGGGGAACGAATTGAACATTTTATTTTCCAGTCTGACTAGACTTATTAAACTAGAATAAATACAACTTTTTAAAAATTTGATCGCTCATATCTAAAAAACGGTTTGAGCTAATATAGACAAATTATATATTTTTGGATTCAGAAAAAAATACAAAATATATAGGGTGTTTCACTAAAAAAACGATAACTTTACATCACAGTTCCATTGTTTTATGCCTAGTCGCTAAATGACAATTTCAGATTATACGGTCCAATATAAATAAGATAGCTATATTAGTTTTAATAGAAATATAAGAAAACTCACAAATAGGTCTCTGTTTAGTCGGGGTTGGATGACCCTGTTCAAGGTAAGATAATAGTTTAATATAAATTTATATGATATTTGTAAATTTTCCCCTGACTTATATGAAAAATAAAACAGTTTTTAATTCAGTTTCCTGACACGTGTTTCGATCATTTCAGATCATTCTCAAAGGTAATGAGTACAAAAAGCTACTAAATTCTACGTGTTGTTATTAAGGTATTTATATCTTATTTAAGTAATAAAATTAAAATTAAGATTTACATGGTGAATAATTATTTTTTTAAATTCTACATGACATAACAATGGTATTTGTGTTTTTACAAATGGGCATGTAATAAAATTAAAATTAGGGTATACATTGTTAAAAGTCCATTATAATTTTAAGTACAGATGAATATTTCTTTAAATTAGCGTGCTATTGAGAATGAGATTACCACTTGAAGGTATTTCGGTTTGATTATTGACAACGTTACATTTGTTTTTATGGCCTTTTGATAGCAATTGTTTCTAGTAGGCAGTTGCGTATTAAAGGGGGGGGGGGGGGGGGGGCTGCCCCCCCCCCTCCCGAGCTTCGTAGCTTGGGTCTAAAAGTATTATTGCAACCTAATTTTTCGTCTCACGCTTGGATTCTGAATTTAAATCTTCAAATAATGTATTCTTGGCTTAGATTACAAAGGTCTTTCCTTCTAAGAGTCCTATTTTATATAGAGATTTAGGTTTCAGACGCATATCGTTTTAGTTATGGAATTATGATGCAATTTTAAAGGAAAGGAGTAAGAAGAATAATATTTTATAGTATTTTTCTATTATATACTTTCTTGTCTGTTCTGTTTTCCTTTTTTAGAGCTATTTTAAATCAATAAAAATATAACCCAATGCAATAAAATATTTTTACAACAAAAACAGAAAACAATTAAGTAGGTATTTAAAAAGAGAAAAATTAAAATAAAAATTGTAATTGAAACATTTTTTATGGAAGAAGTGTAATAATTTATAATTAAAAAATAGTGCGGGAAGGAACGAGAATGCTTTATTATGAATATACAAAACGGCACTTAAGAAGGAGTATTTCAAAACCTAAGCATTTGCACCAAAAACTGCTCTTAGATCTACGCTCCTAAAATACATGATTTCTGAAAAAATCGTCCCTTTTGTCGTGGTGAGCGATATTTGCTTTATTTTTAAACATGGACCGGGCCCGAAAATCGCTGGTTAGAGTCATACATACGTTTCGTGTTAAAATTTTGGATTAACACCATTCATATTTTTCACAAATATAAAATATGTTTTTTTTTTTTTAAATAAAGAGCCAGCTAGGAATATCAAAAAAAAGTAAAAAAAAGAACATTTACAAAAACAAATTTATTTCAACCATGCAGAGGGTGAGAGGTAATAATTTAATTTTTGAAATTTGATAGCAGTTAAGTTAATTTTAATCGAACTTTGGGCATGGCCCCGAAAATTTTTCGTCTGCGGCGCTTTTCGGCCTTCTTCACTAGGTACAATATCATGAAATACATGTGGTCCCGACTGTCCCTCTCTCCAGAAAAAAATGCTTACTCCCACTGCCCCCCCCCCCCTAGCATATTTTCTGGCTACGCCACTGCTAGTAAGTTTAGATTTCTGCTTTTGTTTTGTATGTATTGTTCCCCTGATCTACGAGACCCGACTGATTACTCTGTCCCAATAACATGCTTCGATAGAAGGTATTCTATACTCATTCCGAGTAGGAAAGAGTGGGAAGGCAATCAGAATATAACGAAAACAGATCACGCAATCTTCACAGACGGTTCAAAAATGGACGTTGGTGTGGGAGCCGGGGTCTTTTCCGAAAGTTTACAAATACAGAAATCGTATAGACTCCCCAACTATTGTAGTATTTTTCAAGCGGAAGTACTGGCAGTAGAGAAGGCGGTCAATATCCTGCAAGAACACCTTGGCTTGGGAGTAGCCTCGTCAATCACCATCTTCAGTGATAGTCAGGCGGCGATTAAGGCAATCTGTTCCAGCAGCGTTAAATCAAAGCTCGTAAAGCGATACCGCAACAAATTTATGCACACTTGGCAACCAACATCGGGTTATTCTGTGCTGGGTTCCTGGACACTCCAAAATAGATGGCAACGAGGCTGCCAATGCGCTCGCAAGAAAGGGCGCAGGCATGCCAGCTGATCTAGCAGACAATACAGTGAACAAACCACTGGGATTAGTCAAAGAGGAGATTGACTACACGGCCAAGCAGCTTGCACAGAACAGATGGACAGTGTTGACAACCTGTAGTACATCCAGGCAACTGTGGCCCACATTCGATAAAAAGAGAACCGCAGAGCTATTGAGACACAGTCGAAAAGACGTGAGAAATATTACTGCGGTTGTTACCGGACATTGCCTCTTCGGTAGACATGCCGAACGTATGCAAATACCCACTAACGACTTCTGCAGAAGTTGCAGAGATGAGGAAGAGGAAGAAAGTATTCAACATTTTCTGTGTGAATGCTTGAAGGTTCACTGCTCTGGGTGAACCATCTTTCGATAGCCTGGAGGAACTAAGCAACTTACAACTTGGACGGCTGAGCAGGTTTCTGAACAGTAGTGGCTGGTTTGAATAAGTTGTTAAAATCCTTCTGCGGTGTACGCCGCACTAACATCAGATATCTGATGAAGGTGGGTTCTACGGAACACGTGTGGTATTACAACGTACCTAATTAGGACTACGTGAGACTGTTTGGTCAGAACCAAAGGTCTGCCACTCTTACCTAACCTTCCCCTGACTTATGACTCCTTTAATATTGTCATTCGCTCCCTGTTTATGACCAACGACGAGAAAGTAAAGATTTCTCTTCGTTGTTTATAACCCATATATTAGACAAAATATGTTTAGGTTTTTGAATAAAATACAAAAATGTAATAAAATCTGTCTTCTATAAAAAAAGTTAAGTTGACCTTACCTGTCGGTATAATCGGAAGTGAGCCATCAAACCTTTAAAGATATTTTTAATAAAGGTCACAACTAATTACGCTCAGTGCCTAAATTTCAATACTATATTACTCTACTAATTTCCAAGACCTTCTAATAAGCCAGCCACCGTAAATTTCCCTCTATTTTAGAACAATAATTGAAAAATATTTCATACTTCAGATACTATGGAATCGTGCGCGAATAGAAAGCCACCCTGTATATAAACAATTGATACACTACTATTTGTATAAATGTTTACTTTTGTTGGTGCTCATCGAAGCAAAAATTGTAACTATTCTCATAGAAAACGGTATTTACTATTAAGTTCTCCAATACAATAACACTAATTATTTCACAAATGTTAATTAACCAATTTTTTGTATTAAGATTTTACCTCGAATTAACAATTTTTAAAAAATAGTTTATGTTTATTAAAATAACGATAAAAAATTATTGATTGTTAATTTATTTTTTCATGGTAACTTAGGACAAAGGACGGGTTGATGCATTTCTTAATAAGGAAAATATTAAAAACCCTGAACAAATAAAAAAAATTACAGTGATATTAAAAAAAGAGAAAATCAATTAACCTACGCATAAACAATAATTAGGAAATACTAAAAATTCGTGTAAAAAAAATTAATTAAACCTTAACGCTTGTAGCATGTTCTGAGCGTCGTTTAAAGCATCAGAATAAAAAAGTTTGTCTTAGCAGAAACTCTTGTAATGGTCATTAGAATTTGTAATGTTTTTAAATTAATTTTTAAAAAATCTGTATGGTTTTTAGGAAAAAAATTAAGATAAATCAAGATAAAAATTATGAAACTTCATAAAATTATCCTACTTTCCAATTTTCCCACAGGGTGAATAAAAGTTAGTTAGTTAAACGTTACTTTTGTTCTTCCTCGTATAATAGTAAAGTGATGGTTATCTTACGATAATTGGAATACAGCAAGAAAACTTAAAGAACGTGCCTTTAATTTGCCAAAAATTTCATTAAAATTGATCCAAGATATAAGAAGTTATTGCAAATGGAAATGTATTAATATTTTTCTCGTCCTTTTTTTTGATCGGGAGTGTATTAAGAAGGGAATAACCGAGGAAATAACTTTGTATCATTAATGTACCGGGTGGTCAACTAAGAATGCCATATCTTAGAAACTAGTAATCGTACAGCATCCGGGTACATTTTTTTATAACAAAAGTGTCCCAAGAGAAAATGCTGGAAATTATTTTTAAGTTCCGCATTTTGCCGCAAGAGGGCGTAATTGAAAAGTGAATTTTAAAATTTTACATATCTCCGAACATTCCACATTAAGGTATATCTTTGGTAACACCATTAAAAAGCTTGGATGATTATGCATCATTTTGGTCTTATACTCATTGGCGTACAAAGTTTAATAAGAGGGGGGGAATCTGTTGAAAGTGTAATCAGTTAAATCGCTGTAACTTTTAAACGACTTATCCGATTTTAGCAAACTAAAGACTGTTTGGAAGAGGAATGTATGCACTTTCACCGATCGTATTTAGATGTCCATAATAGTTCTAAAAAAAATTCTAAAGGGCGCAATTTGCAATAATAACACTTTTTTTCATTTTACTCCGAAAAAATAAATCATACGGTATAATTATGATACCATAATCGAAAAGTAGATGAAATTTGCTAGAAAAAATATTAAAACCGCAGCTCGATATCTCCGTTCGTTTCAACGTTATCGCCAATAGAATTTTTAAAACTAAGCGATTCTATATTTTTTAGAAAAAAAGTGGTACGCCACTGATATTTTTCCATGTGGATATTATTTCTGATTATCATGGTCAATTCTGCATAAAAATGGTCTTTTGCGTTTTTCTCCTCAGGCACACCGTTCTTCATTAAAATAATTAAATTAAATTAGCTCTACTATTATTATTAACATTGATAATGCGAAATTTTGTTTTATAAAAATTGGTGGAAAAGACCACCTTCACTTAATAGGCATGCATGAAGCTATATATAAAAAGCATTTCTTCAATTTGTAAGGTTTTGCGCTAATCATAAATAATTCAATAAGGGCGGGTGTTTTTCCAGACCAACTTAAAATGGCATTAATTAAACCGCTTTATAAAAATAAGGGATATTCAGAAAACATGGATAGTTATAGACCTATAAGCCTTCTACCAAGCTTTTCAAAGTTGTTCGAGTTGGTTATGTGCAATCGATTAATCAATTTTATGAATGAATGTAATCTTTTCTCGGAAAACCAGCATAGTTACCTCAACGAAAGATCAACGCAAACCCCTTTTTCCAATTTACTCGTTTGATTTTGGAATATCTTGAGGATGGTAGGATGGCTATGGGTATATTTTTGAATCTGTCAAAAGCTTTTGATTGTTTAGATAGAAATATTATTTTAAATACACTTGAATTCTATTGCATTAGGGGTTGTGCCCTGAAATGGATTTCATCATATTTAGGAGGCCGAACTCAAAAAGTTATTAATGAAAGAGAAAAGTATAAATCAACGATTTCGCAAAATACAATAGGAATACTACTATGGAGCATATTAGGGCCAATATTATTTATTAATTATTTAAATTTTGAACTTGCTTCAAAACATTCTTTATTCATTCATTTTTAGTTATTTTACATATCAATTTTCTTACTTGATTATATTTTATATAATGTTATTATATAATTATAATAATAACTTCTTCTAAGTTATTGTCTAACTAGGGCAGGCAAATGCTCTATTGGGGCTGGTTTTAACCCAGGGTAATGAAGATCTGATTTTATTTTTGTTTATTTATTTAATTGGCAGGTTCCAGTAATCTTTTACCGCCGTGAAATAATTCAATTATGCTTTGTGCTTGTAAATAGTTGTTTTTAATGAACTTTATTTTATTTTTGTTGCTTTTGCTGGAAAAGCGTACGAAAAAACCAGCTTTAATTCCTCATTTTGATTTTTGAAACAAAATGTATTTCCATTTTACAGTCTTACAGAGTATGCTGCTGATGATACTAAGATTTTTTGGTAGGTGGTAAGGATATTTTAGAAATAATAAAATTGCTAATGCAACACAAGATTTCTAGGGCACTGAGGTTTGGTTTCAGGGGAACAAATTGCTTTTAAATAAATATAAAACAAATATTGTTATTTTTAAAACTAAACTAAGTAAAAAAGAACTACCAGATATGGTAGAACTTGGTCAGAATCAACTACCAACAAAAAATAATACCAAATTTTTAGGCATTCACTGATGAATTTTTGGATTGGTCACACCATATTGACTATCTTAGTAACAAATTAAATAAGGTATGCTACAGCTTACGTATCATAACAAAATATTTGAACGATACGGCAAAAAGAACTCTCTATTTTGCAAATTTTGAAGCCACAGCAATGTTTGGAATTGTTTTTTGGGGAAGCAATTCAAAACTAGAAAAAAAAATGTTAACTATTTATACATTGTACATTTACGAAGCCATTTTATTCTTTTATAAAAATAAAGATAGGTTTAATACAATTACTTATCACAACTATAATAAAAGAACAAAATATATAAATTATCCAGTATATAGATTCAATGTTAATTGTCCGAAAAAAATCCATATTAAATGTGTATTAGAATTTTTAATAAATTGAATGTTAGAATTAAAGACGCACCAAACGAACCCGTATTTAAGAAGAAACTGAAAAATTTTCTAATTGATTTGGAATCTTACAAGTTAAGCGATTACTTAGACACTTAAGATTCTGTGAATTGTAACTATTGTTGCTTTGTTTCTTTTTTTTGACATTTCTTTTTACTTTGTTATTTACTTTGTATTTGTCAATGTAATTTTGAAATAAAGATTAAATAAATTAGGTTGCAAACTTAGATGACGTAGTCGTTAAGGACCGAGGTTTACCATCCTGCCAAATTTCATCATTCTTTGACCATCAACATATTTAGATCTTATAGTCTCCCAGGTGTGTTTTCACTGTGCCATTATTTTAATATATCACATGATTTAAACCTCAAACTGTCATTTTAGGACGGTTTCAAATTTAGAAGCCTTGTAAATTCGGGTATAAGAATTTAGTGTCGCAAAAAACCAAGGGTTGACAGCCCTTTGGGGAGCGTCGTATGACTGAGGATTGCTGTTTGGAACCCACATTAAGCCATAGGTTCCTTCGTGAATGACCCTGGCAGCGAACTAAGAGAAAAAAGCCTAATTCAGAAGAAGTACAAGAAACGATAAGAATAATATTTTTATTTACTTTTAGTTATATGAATTTTACAGTTCTGTAAATCGTTTTGTAAGGGCATCTATTACGGCACTAGTGCTGTAATCAGCATACTTTCGAAAAATACTTAAACCGTTGACAACTGTCACATTTCCTTCTGTTATAACAAATTCTCGCATAATTTTGGTTTTCGAGAATGGAATCACAATTTTTATATACAAATCATTGTGTTCAATATGATCCAACATTAACTTAGCTAGTTCTTCGCACCGACAAGCTCCAAAAATGCCGATTATCATAACAACCTTCATAAGTAAATATGTTTCACCATTTGCAGTACTAAGAAACTTACATACGTCTTCCTTTGTGAAAACTTTGAACTTTTTGGCCTTGTAACCTACTGAACTTCTTTTCAAAAATGCGAGTAGTTGAGAAAATCTGCTTATATCTTGATTTTTCTTGACTGAAATCATAGTTCTCAACATTGAGTAGTGAATCCATAGTGTAGATGGTTTCTGGGAGCGTTGCTTTACGGAAAAATAACCTAAAAGGATTTTCTCAGACACCTTCTTTATTTTGTTAGCTTTGCACCAATCTTCAAACTTCTGATACTCCAACTCATACCGCACCTTGGATTTTGTCGGAACTAAACTTGAGATAGATTCGTTTGCCGCTGCTTCTGTATCAGAGGGTAAACTTCATCAGAATCGCTCATTTTAAAAAACGCTTTTTATATTTTTGAATTTGTTTGACAAAGTTTCGACAGTAACCATGCGAAAGGTAACATAAAAAACTTGATTAGTAAATTGAATAGCAGGTGCATTTTCACAAGTGCATTTTTATTTTTAAAAATGCCTTTTGCCAAATATTTTTATTCATAGTAGATACAATTTTGTACTCGGTGTTTTATTAAACTCGGCTGACGCCTCGTTTGACAACTTTAACATCTCGTGTTGTAATATGAATCTTTACAACACTTATATCGTAAATAACTATTTAACATTTGAAAAAAGTAATAATTTACCGCTAATATGATGTACTAATTTATTATAGGCTGTTTTAATATTAGTATTTTATAGATAATAATCTTTTTATAACAGGTGTGCTTCGTACACTCACTGATCATATAATTTCCACACGATACTTCCACGCCGTGCTCAAAATTTACAGACTTAATGCAAAACTTTACCCAAAAGATGCTAAACCACAAAAGGGTAATTTGAATTTTATGATGTTATTGTTTTAAAATTACAATCAAATCGGCGAGATCGGCACGTATTTTTGAAATAATACATTCATTATAAATGTAACTATAAGCGGATAAATTAATTGGAACAACGAAACACTTGCGAAATACACGAGGTAATCGTTTGACATCGACTGAAATTTGTAAATTTTACAAAAACAATAAAAGGAAAGAAATAAGAACTTAGTCTTCCTTAACCGTTATATTATTTAAAAGCTTATTTTAAGATAGAAATTATCTACATGTTTCGAATGCAGAAGCATTCATCTTCAGGAGAACAAATGAAATTAAGAAGAAAAGGGTAGATATCATTTTAACGGAGCTTTAAGATTAAAATTTTAGATGAAATAAAGGGTCAATGAGCAGAATAGCGAGTATCATCATCAAAATACACGTCACACCGTGAAAAGGGAAATTACAGTAAGGTTTGTAGCTTTGGGTGCTATCAGTATATAAGTGCAGAATAAAAGGTTTAACAACCAGGTGTGAGGAATAGAATTGTTAAGAGAATGGGAGAGTAATCTGGGTAGACATTTAATAATTAATTTTGAAAGATACTATGGACTCTGCATAATAAAAACTATGGAAATAGACGTAGACAAACCCTTTGTTTGTTGTTGTTGTGTTATCACCTAAGACCTTTAACAACAAACAAAGGGTTTGTCCCTTTACCTTAAATAAGAAGGACAAAACTTTACTTTTCCCAACTAAGTCATTTATTTACCTGTTTAGTTCTCAATTAAAATAAATAAAAACCCTTTTCCTTACACTCAATTTAGAAGAATGCTTCCTCTTATTGATCTTTCAATTAATATGCCTACTCTATAACTGTTTAAATGCTTCTGCTAGTTGCTTCTATACATCCAATATCTTTATTTTCCAACGACGCTTAACCTTATACCAGTGTGTACTTTCCGGGTTTTCTTCACTAGACCTGAACTGTGGTGGTATGTTTCTACACTGTTAAATCTCTGAATGCGTTTCAACTACACCATGAACCTAAAGCTTAGTTAGGACATTGTCCGTCTTTTTTCCTTTCTTAAAATAACTCTCCTGAAGATGAATGCTTATGGGTTCGAAACATGTAGGCCTGTAACTATTAAATAATTTTTTAAATTTTCAGTGGAGGCAGACTTAAAGTTTCTTTTTTCTCCCCTTTAAATTCCCACTTCAATTCAAGTATGGACTGTTTCTTTAAATTACTTATTTTTGTACA
Source organism: Polydrusus cervinus (assembly GCA_935413205.1). Classification (NCBI taxonomy): domain Eukaryota; kingdom Metazoa; phylum Arthropoda; class Insecta; order Coleoptera; family Curculionidae; genus Polydrusus; species Polydrusus cervinus. Next base: position 56,881,503 of record OW284514.1, read on the forward strand.
AATTTTCTGATACTAAGCGAATCTGTCAACAGCGATTTATTATTTGTGTCGATCTATAGCGGTAGAGATTGCATGACGATGTCAAAAGTTGTCCAATAATATAAAAACGTATTAAAATGGTTGGTCTATGCCCACGATGACGTCCTATATGTGACAGTGTGGAATGTTCGAAGAGCCGGACCTTACCTGTTCGCGAATATTATTTCAAAATTTCCTTTGTAATAATTTGTTTTTGACGTGAATTATTCAAAAATTTATTGATGCCCTAGTGTTGGTTTGTTTTCTTAATTATTAATTTAATTTCGTGGATTGTGAAAAATTTATTGGTAAATGGATTCATTTTGTCCAGTAAGATCTGGTTGCACAATAAGAGCTTAAGTACGAGTTTTGTACAGCGTGACCTAAAGTTGAACTCAATTCTGCTGAGCTTTCATTCTTCAGGTAGGTTTTCAATGTTCTAAGCTTAAACCGAATTATTATAAATTCTTTTTGACGTTAAAATTTGTGATAATAATAGTTTAAAGTTATGAATGCGAATGATGAGGTTGAACACTTTCTGGATTTAACAGACGAATCGGATGATGAAGATTTTATGGATGTACTAGGAGCTATAAAAAACATTCGATGACGGCTACAGACCGAGACCCTCCGAGCATATTTAAATTTACGTAATTAAATTTAGTCTCAATATTTTTCTAACATTCTATTTTTTCTTCATTAGTAATATTATCTGTTTTTTTATTTTCCAAAACACCATTAAACTCCTTAACAAAAGCTAATAGTAGACATTATTTTTCATTTGCATAGAGTTTTATGTTAGAATACACGGAAAAAGTAGCTGCAAATTGTAATCGACAACAAATAAAGTTTGATGGTTTTCTGAAAACGTAACAATTGCCAGCATGGTAATTTAATTATTGATCCCACCTGTGCAGACCCGTGGTTAGGAATTGATTATACAACAGAATTACCTTTTTGATCCAAGTTCAACTTTAGGTCGAGCTTTGAGAAACTCGTACTTAAGTTCTAATTGTACAACCGGGCCTTAGGGCCTTTTGCACGGGTTCCACTTAAGACGTTTTAGGCGGGACTTAACTTAAGTGACACCTTAAGTTAAGCCACACCTAAAACGTCTTAAGTGGAACCCGTGCAAACGGCCCTCAGTTTGAGGATTATTAGAAATTCATGTCTGTTTAAAGGTTGGAGACAATGGTGTTTCTTGAATGATAGTAGAGAAACTGAACTTTTAATTAATAAGGACCGACCAACAAAATTTTTACTTTGATATTTGTCTCTTCCTTTATTTTGTGCCCACGAGCAGCTACTGTTCTGTATAGGGTATGAGGTAAAGGCGTAGATAACCTTTTTTTGGGGCTATTTTTTTTTGGTTGGGGGGTTAGTAGAAGTTAAAAAACTTCTGTTCCTATCAGTTCCTGCAGTTTTGTCTTGTCACGTCCTTTGTACCAAATTTTTAACAAATCACTTGCAACTGGTACCTTTCCTAGTTATTGGAAGGTTGGTTACATTATTCCAATCCACAAACAGGGGGACAAAGCTAACATATCGAACTACCGGCTTATTTGCAATCTTAGTGTCATTCCTAAACTCCTAGAAAACTTAGTAACCAGAATCCTCACTTCCCAATTAAATCCTTGTATAATCGATCAACAATTTGGTTTTCGTTCAAAACGTTCTACAGACTTAAATCTGCTCACTTATTCAGACTTTCTCTCGGATGCCCTCGAGGAAGGCCACATGGTCCATTCTGTATATACCGACTTTTCCAAGGCCTTTGATAGAGTGAATGCTCTTTTTCTATTGAAACTGCAGGGGCTTGGAGTGACGGGTGCTCTTTTGGCCTGGATTGGAAGCTATTTAATTGATCGATCTCAAATCGTGAGGGTGAATAATTGTTATTCGGTAAGTATTGAAGTACCATCAGGGGTGCCCCAGGGCTCTCACTTGGGTCCTCTATTATTTAACATTTTTATAAATGACATATCTTCATGTTTCCTCTTCAGTAAATTTGTATGCTTTGCTGATGATCTTAAGTTTTTTGCAATGATTACTGACATGGAAGACTGTCTAAATATTCAGGAGGGCCTAAACAGGTTGGTAGAATGGTGCGTAGCAAATGGCATGGAGCTTAACGCTGCTAAATGTAAGGTAGTCTGTTTCTCAAAGGGACGCAATCCAAGCATCTGGAATTATTACCTCAACGATATCCAATTGTCATCAGTGACTGAGATCAGAGACTTGGGTGTTACCTTTGACTCAACACTGTCATTTATTGCTTATATAACAGATATAGTCTCTAAGTCACTGAAAATGTTGGGCTTTCTAAAGCGTTGTAATCGCAGTTTTTCCAATATCTCATCCATAAGACTTCTTTACTGTGCACTTGTCAGACCATACTTGGAATATTGCTCTTCTGTATGAAGTCCTATCTATGCTAAACATATTTAAATATTCATAGTATTGAGCAGGTGCAACGCAGGTTTGCAAGATATCTGGCGTACAAAGCTAATATTCCCCCACCCGAAGATTTTGTGTTCGACTATAATAATTTGTATGCCCTGTTTAATATTGAGCCAATGATGAATAGACGCAAGCTGAAAGACTTAAGACTTTTAGGATTGTAAATTTGCTGGTCGATTGTAACGAACTCCTATCACGAGTAGGACTTCAAGTTTCTGCAAGAAATACCAGATCAGCCGCGATCAGCGGTACCATTCGCTCAACCATTTCACAGGACAAACTATGGGCTTAACAACTTTATTTCAAGGGCCACAAGAATGGCCGACCTAAACCGAAACATTAATTTCTTTGGCAATAACTACTTTTCTTTTAATAGGCAACTCAGATTTATGGACTTAGCTTAGACTGGTTTAATAGCCTTACTTCTTCTTGGGCATTTCAGCCTTAATGGCTGTACTTTTTATTAAGTGTTACTTTTTTTAATCTACTTATGTTTAGTGTTATATATGATTACATATATCTATTTTTTTTTATATATAACAATGTTTATTAAATACTCTTACAAAAAATGGGCTTGCCCGTAAATTAATAAATAAATAAAATTACTTTAAAAAAAAAAGCGGGGGGAGGGGGGGATTATTTACCCCCCATATTTACGCCCTTGGTATGAGGGCACACAATTTTAACATAATTTAGCATTAAGATATTACTTTTTAGGTACATTGTAATATGTTTATACAATGGAAACATCCCACGCTAGCAAATAGTCAACAAACATGACTTTTTTATTATTTAATTGAGAAAATTGTAGCAGAATTAATTAATAGACCGCAATTTTGCACCAGCAGTATACTTCTGCCAACAATGTATAATAATTTATAGTATACTGTTGGTTACTTTGTATAGAAACGATATTTTGTATTATTGGACATCCGAGGCTTTTTCACTATAATCGAACATTCAACACTAACATCCTAAATCCTATTGAAAATATATCTCAATAATAAAAATCTTCCTAGAGTATCACAAACCTTTTCTAGAAACAATTATAAACACGGCGCGAAAGCAGGAAGTTTAAAAACATACGATGAGAAGAGATATAAGTCATCCTATTAACGTGCGACCAATTATATTGTTATCTTTGTTTCGATAACCTAAAAAGACAAAGACAGTTTAGGAACAGCAAACCAGACTGGAGACTTCAGTCAGGTAGGAGTACATCGTTTACCCGCATATATTATTTAAACCCGTAAATCTTAATATTTTTTATTTTTTTTTTATGATAAAACACCTGCACTGTAGGAAAAATCCTTTAAGGCGCTCTCCCAGATTTACCCCCAGCAAATTAATAGACGGTACCAGGGGAATTGCGTGTCCTGCCATGACTATATCCGGTTCTGCAATGTTAACCTTTTTGGAGAAGACTGCTGCCTGGGTTTTCTTAGCATTAAATTCGACTTGGTTACTGTCACCCCAACCCAAAATTTCTTCCAGGTCTTTGTTGAGGCGCAATACTTCATGCTGCCTGCGAAGATGTGCGTCGGCAGTGGATGTTTGGGGAGTCAAGGTTGTAGCATTCAATATTTCCGAAGCATTTCTCAGGTTAAGATTAAATGAGTACGAATGCTACATAGTAATTTATGCATTATCAATTTAAGTATTAACGCAGTTTGATATAGTTAGGAATTTAAATGCTTAAAAATTACCTTATAAATTTTGAAGATTTAGCTCAGTTTTGTTGATTGTATATTCAGTATATTTTAAGATGGTATTTGGCACTAGATTCCATATCCGGTGTAGTCATGCTCATTTATTTTGTAGAGTTTCCTTTTATCGATGGTTTTCTCCTATGAAAATCCTTTCATTGTTTTGATTACAGGATCTGATATATTTTTGAAAATCAGGTTAGTTTCGATTGAAGTTTATAGCTGTCAAGTAAACCACAGAGTGGTTAAAGGTAGGTAGTTTCAAATTCTTACAGTGCTTTTACGCGCTAAGCCGACAGCCAGATAATTTATGGTGGTGTGTTCGGAAAATGGTGTTGGTCAACGTTGGAAATTGGTTGGTGCCCCGAATTCGGTGTTAAATCGAACATTATGTTGCTAACTTCGGGAAGTAATTAAAGTTCCGTTTCCTGCTGGGAAGCAGCCATTGAGAGAGGGGGACTTAAGCACTTATTCCCCGGCCGTGAAACGCGGTGCAAGCGTTTTTTTAGAGCTAGTGCGGACCTATGAAAGGGGAATCTAAGTCACTATTTTTGAGGGGTGATAGGCCTGGTAATTTCCACTTGCAGGTAAGATTTTGATTTTGCTAAAACTGGGATTTTTATTAAACCAGAAATATCTTCATTTGCAGTTTTGAGGTTGGAATTGAGCACGTTTTAGTACAATCACCAGCTTAGACCAGCTTAGAGTAATTTAGCTCACATCAGCTAAGTTTAGCTTAATCTAGCTTAGTTTAGCTCAACTAGCTTATTAAAGTTTGGGAAACCAGTTTATGGAAGTTACACACTTTTGAGTTGGAACTCGATGATCTGTTCTGAGGCTGTTTCTAATTACTTTATGGGCCTTCAGCTGTTTGAGATTTGGATGTGAAAATTCGGGAAATTAGGAGTAACTGGAGGAAGAAGGAGACGATTGTAAATACTACCTCATGGATGGGTGAAGTCAGGATTGACGTTAAGTTGCTGAACCAAATACACTAAACATAAGGTTTATCAGGCCAGTTTTTTTAATTTATATATCATGTAATACCAACTTGGTAAGTCAAATAATTTAATAATTTAACTTCGTACTATAGAAAGGGTAAGGTCTGACAAAGGGTTCTAGAACACTTGAGACGCTAGAAATACTCACCGTTTGGTTACATTACCTCTTTTACACAAACTTTACCAAGTAGCGTAATAATCAAATTACAATAAAATCATATTGCATTACTTTGTCTGGAACCGTATTAAATTTGGTTCTAATGTTTTAATAAACCATCCAGTAATTATTGCAGGTCTGCTACTGCTAACCTAAGAATATATATTTTGATTTCATAACCGGTGTGTTTTATTCCTCTTGATAAGTGTTTTCAGATATGTATCTGTGAAAGACGTCAACAACTTTAGATCCCAAGTGATTTTCTGACTTTCTAGCACTTGGTGAGTATTATACTATTCAAAGAGTCAGTGGTGCCCTCGGGTTGAAAGAGTGAACTGGAACTATGTAGTGAAGAACCCAGGCTAACCGACATAAGAGCTAACCGTTCGCAAATTTAGGTGATAAGCTATCAGTAGTTTGCCACATAAAAATGGCGCTCGCAACGTATAGGGCCTAGTTCATTTTTTTCAACAAAACCAATTCTTTATAGAACATACCTGAGAACACAGAGAGGAATAGGTAAATAAATGTCAAGAAAAAGCCTGAGGTTTTTTATCAAGGTATTCAAAAGAGCTTTCAGTACTCGAAAGCAAATGTTAATGGTGAAGATACATACATGGTGAAGTGGTATTAGTAAAATTTTGCAGGTTATTTATTTATACAGGTATAAAGTCATAGTTTCTCCTCGATTTACGTGGTAAGATAGGTATACCCGAGTGAAATTTTTTTTGATTTATAATAAAGAGTTTTTACTGTGTATCATTAATTGTTTAGAGACAATGGAATAATATCGATTCTCTAATTTTATGGTTCCCATCAATTGTTTTTGGTTTTTGATATACTTCATGGTTGATTTGAATGTATTTTCCATATTGCTGAATAAGGTTTATATTGTTACGAGGTATATCAATAGTAGCTGGTGATTGGTAGGTTTAGTAAACTTGAGTTATATAAGGTCATACTGTTGAGGCAAGAGTTAAAATTTGATTGAAGAAGTTTTAAAAAGTGTTTAGAGATTCTTGACAAATTGGCGAAATTAATTTTTAAATTAGTTTCAAAATAATATTGAAAGCTGAGTTTTAGTGAAGACTATAAATTGTCAGTTCTTATAAAGGTAATACAGTAAAGCTGGGAAGATTTTAATAATTTTCAAAATTCTTTTGGTCATTATATACTGTACAGGGTGATCTGTAAAAAGTGTCTAAAATTTTCATTAGTAATAAAGATAACAATCTGCTTATTGAACATATTTATCGATTTGAAAAGTTTTATGAGGGGATGTTCTTTAATATACAGGGTGGAATGAGACCAATTTTAAAAACTTGTACAGGGTGTACCAAGTTAAGGAATTTTTTTAAACTTTGAGAAAGAAAATTTTTTGGAAAATTTTTTCAGCATTGTCTTGCTTTGGACTTACAATTTTTTTATGAGTTTATATATACAGGGTGTCCACACTCTTGTACTTGAAATATTTTAGTGGAAAGTTTCTTTTGAAAATAAAATTTATAGCTCCAGGCACTTGATTGTATTTTATATGAATATAGTGGTGCATAAGTGCTTTCAATATTAATATACAGGGTGTGACAAATATTTGGATGCAACTTTAACCAAATGAATTTAAGTTCAATGATAAATTAACATCGATATAAGAGAGTTAGTATCAGGTATCAATTATTTTGAGATTTATTGATCATTTTCAAAAAAAAAAAAAATTTTTTTTGAAAAATTTTTTTAAAAATTTTTTTAATTTTTTTGTTTTTTTCTGCGCATCATTATGGACGTGTTTAATTTCGTTCCGAATCACCTGTTAGATTTTGAATTGGAATATGAATTGCACATTCGCTTAATAACTTCACAACGCAATGTCGCCGATAAACGTAGAATCTTAACTCGTATACAGAGAATGGAACAAGCATCTCCGGGTAGAGAAATTAATTTGGAAGTTTGTAAATTGGTTTTTGCCGACGAAAAAGTTTCTATAGCGCGAAGTATAGATTCCATCCGAAGAGTAGTTGACGAATTTGAAGGAAATGTAAATGATTCAGCTTTCAATAGGGTTAAATCGCGATTAGCGCATGTGATAGGTAGAGCTCGCAGAATTCCTTTAGAGGAGGATGATGCTGTCGAAATTAATGCTTTTATTCAGGAAACTGTCGCGACTTGTATACTTTTAGAGTCGGATTTATATGAAAAAATTCCTGCAAATCAAAACCCAGAACCGATCGTTCCTGTTAATCCGGTAATAAATGTAGCTGCACCGATTGTGCACTGCGCAACTCGAAATTTACCTATCAGTGAATGGCAAGTAACTTTTAATGGCGATCCGAAAAAACTTTATCCTTTTTTGGAAAGATTAACTGAATTAGCGCAGGCGCGAAATATTTCTTCACAGGATTTATTTAATTCTGCGGTCGAGTTCTTCGTGTCAGACGCCTTCACCTGGTTCAGAGCGATAAAAAGTTCGGTAACTACGTGGGAAACGTTGGTTTTAAGATTAAAACGCGATTTTCTGCATGACGACATTGACGATGACTTATGGGACCAAATTAAAAGAAGGAAACAGAAAAGAAATGAGACTACAGTAGTTTTCATAGCTCATTTAGAAGCACTTTTTTCTAGATTATCTCGACCCCCAGTCGAAATTTCCAAAGTTAAGCATATTAGAAAAAATATTTTACCTGAATTTATCAGTCGATTGGCTTTAATCGATATAACTACGGTTTCTCAACTTTCAGAACTTTGTCGTAAACTAGAAGAGTCTGACTATATGAGAGATAAAAGTAAGCCTAAAGAGGAAGTGGCAGTGGTTAATGATACTGACCATTCTTATAAAAATTTTGGACATGCTACGAATAGAAATAATAATTTTAGAAAAGATTTTAAGAATAAATCAAATTTTTCCAATACTTCAGGACATAGAGAAAATAATAAAAATAAATTTCATTTTAATAAAAATAAAACTGTTAATAAAAATAATAATTCTGACAATAAAGGTAATAATTCAGAAAATAGAAATAAATCAGCAATAGTTTGTTGGAATTGTAAATTAGCCAACCATCTTTATTTAGATTGTAAAGCTCCTAGAAGTCTATTTTGTTTTAAATGTGGAGAGCCTAATTTTAAAGCTTCTACATGTCCAAATTGTTCAAAAAACTAGTAGAGAAAGTGTCTCATAGAGGCAGTTTCACTTTTTCTAAAAATAAGGCCTCTTTTAAAAATTTTAATAATGTTAATAATACTAGAATAAAAACAAGAATATTTCAAAATTCTTTAAGTACAAATTCTTCTAATTTAGTTACAAACAATAAGAAAAATTATTTTAATCAAGCTGATTGGAACAAGTGGTTGAGAAAAGTTTCAGAATTTTATAAAAATTATAAAGCTCCTTTTAATAAAGTTTCTTCAAATAATAATAATGATCATATCTCGCCTTTATTTGTTAGTCAAGAGTTTGATAATAGACCTTATATAACTGTTAAGTTGCTTGATGTCGATATTACCGTTTTATTAGATTCTGGTGCAACTACATCTGTCGTTGGTTCACGAGGTGTAGATATTTTAGGTCAATTAGGTCTGAAGATATGTCCAGCTAAAATTAAGAATATTTTTACCGCTGATGGTAAAAAACAAGGTGTACAAGGTACAGTAGATATGCCTATTGTCATTGATGACACTTGTTTGGTAATTAATGCTTTTGTAGTACCTTCGTTACCTCATGCATTTATATTTGGGTGCGACTTTGCGCAGAAATTTAAAATTTTGGTTAATTTTCAAAATAATTCATGGCATGTTCAAGCTATGAACAAAAATTCAGAAATTAATGTTTTGAGAAACGACGTAAGTCAGTCTTTTGGTAGAGTGTACCCGCGATTAAATTCGTTAGATGATCTTTCGGTAGAGCAACGGGTTAAAGCTAGTAAAGTTATAGATTCGTTTAAAGAAATTAGTTGCAAAGATAGATTAGGACGTACTGATAAAATTAGTTTAAAAATTGATACTGGTGACGCAATTCCATTTGTAAAGAGACCATTTGCGATGTCTCCTTATATGTCGAAGATTTTAAATGACGAAATAACAGAAATGCTCAATTTAAAAGTCATCGAACCTTCAACATCGCCTTGGTGTTCTAATGTTTTACTAGTGAAGAAATCAGATGGAACTTATCGCTTATGCTTCGATGGACGAGAACTTAATAATGTTACGGTGCCTGATCGGTATCCGATGCCTAATGTAGATAGAATTTTGACCTCATTACGCAATGCTAAATACATTTCGTCAGTAGATCTTCGAAAAGCATTTTGGCAAATTCCTTTAGAGGAAACTTCAAAGGAAAAAACCGCTTTTGCAGTGGTAGGTCGTGGTCTTTTTCAGTTTGTCACTGTCCCATTTGGATTAAGAAATAGCGCAAATGCTTTAGTAAGGCTAGTCAATTCAATATTTGGACCTCGTTACGAACCAAACGTTTTTACCTACCTAGACGACATTTTGGTGGTATCAGAAGACTTTGAGTCTCATCTAAAATTATTGACTGAAGTCAAAGACAAGCTTAAAGAAGCTGGGTTAACAATTAATCCCGATAAGTGTGATTTTTTTAAGACTTCGTTAAAATTTTTAGGTTATATCGTGGGTTCGAATTCCTTACGTACAGATCCAGAAAAAATTGAGGCCATGATTAATTATTCCAGACCTAGAAATACTACTGAAGTTAAACGTTTTGTTGGTCTTTGTTCGTGGTATCGAAGATTTATAAAAGATTTTTCTACGTTAATGTCACCAATAAATGATCTTTTGAAAGGCAGAAAGAAAGGACAGTCAATTCAGTGGACTGATTCTGCAGAGGATTCATTTGTAAAGATCAAGCAACTGTTAGTATCGGCTCCAGTTCTATCGCAACCCGATTTTTCACAACGTTTCTACATTTCTAGTGATGCATCAAATACAGGTCTGGGTGGTGTGTTAACACAAATTATAGATGGCGAAGAAAAAGTAATTGCTTATGCCAGTAGATCTCTATCCAGAGCTGAGAGAAATTATTCTGTAGTCGAGAGAGAATGTCTTGGAGTACTGTTCAACATTGAGAAATTTCGTGGATTTATTGAAGGTGTTCCTTTTACGGTCATTACCGACCACTATAGTTTGTTATGGTTAAATTCCATTAAAAATCCAAGTGGAAAGTTAGCTCGTTGGGCAATGAGACTTCGACAACATACTTTTGATCTAGTACACAGAAAAGGAGCTCTGAATGTAGTTCCTGATGCTTTATCACGTATTCCTGGAAATGAAAATGTAGAAGATACAACCGAAACTTTAGAAGAAATAGTAGTTGGTACACTTGATGTTGATCGTATCGACCCGTGGTACGATAATTTACGCCAGAAGATTTTGGATTCTCCAGAGAGTTATCCACAATGGAAAGTGGAAAATGATTTCGTGCTTAAATTTATCCCAAACAATCTTCAAATGAAAGTAAATATTCCCGAATGGAAATACTTAGTTCCTAAACCTCAAAGGGAGGAGATTATTGATTCTTGTCATAGTCCTCCAAATTGTGGACATTTTGGTTTTTATAAGACATTTCACCGTCTTCAAGAACAATATTATTGGCCAAAAATGCGTCAGGACATTTTAAGATTTGTCAAATCTTGTCTTGTCTGTGGAGCACAAAAGGCACCAAATACTTCTCCTATGGGACTTATGGGTAAAGAAAAACCAGTAAACTATCCATTTCAAGTTATAGCTGTGGATTTAATAGGTCCTTTACCACGTTCTAAAAAAGGTAATAAATGGCTTTTAGTGATAGCTTGTTGGTTTACTAAATATACGTTGCTATTTCCATTAAGAAGTTCTAAAACTCATTTTATCGAAGATATTTTAGAGAATAAAGTTTTTCAAGTACATGGTTGTCCTGCAACTTTAATTGCAGATAATGGTAGTCAATTTATTTCGAAAACTTTTAAAAAATTATGTAAAACATACGGTGTTAATATTAGATTCAATCCGGTCTATTCTCCTCAATGTAATTTTGTCGAAAGAAATAATCGAACCGTTGGTACGGCCATTAGGTGTTATATAGATTCTCATGATAACTGGGATTTAAATATTTCTAAAATTCAACAAGCAATTAATACGTCTAAGCACGAAGTTACAGGGTTTACGCCAGCATTTTTGGTTTTCGGCAGACATATTCCTTTATCAGGCGATTATTATAAAGATTTGAATGTTGACATCAGTGTTGACGCTGAGATAATTCCTGGTGATAGGAATGTTTATGCTGAAAATTTAAAAGAGTTAAAAGATATTTTTGTAGACGTTAGAAGTAAAATTCATAAAGCGTATGAACGTAACTCGCGAGCGTATAATCTTAGAAAACGAGATATTTCATTTAAAGTGGGAGACCACGTTTGGCGAAAAAATAAAATTCTTTCTAGCGCAGTCGATAAGTTCACCGCAAAGTTAGTACCTAAATATGTGCAATGCATTGTGAAAAAAAGGTTTTCAAATTTAGTGTATGATTTGGAAAATGTTGATGGTTCCAAAGCTGGGAAATGGCATATCAAAGACTTAAAACCTTTTAATACTCCTATTTCAGAAAATTCTGATTCTGAACTTTCAGATGAAGAATAATTTTAGTTATTCCGTGGGAATTATGAGTTTGCTAGAGGGTTATAGACTAATAGTCTTCAATTTTTTTGGTGGGTGACGACCCGTAGTTCAGTTCTATTACAGAGTGGACGATTTTTGCAGTTTTATATTTTTGGATACTGGCCATATCCAGAAAGTTGCCAATGTTGGCGTTGATTTAGTTTTGTAGCAAGTGTAGCTTTTTGCCTATAGAGGTATATATTTAGTTTGGTAGCAAGTGTAGCTTTTTGCCTATAGAGGTATATATTTAGTTTGGTAGCAAGTGTTGCTTTTTGCCTATAGAGGCGTATCTTTGGATTTTTAGCAAGTGTCGCTATTTGCCTTTTAGAGGTATATTTGCTGTTGAGCAGTATTTTGGTAATTGAGTCTAGCAAACTTAAAATTTAGCTTTCTGAAATGAGTGAGTAGTTCTCTGATAAATGTCATATTGTATGCATTATATAGAGTATATTTTGAGATTTTCACGATTATGACTTTTTGATTCTTAGGAATATTTTTGCAGTACTTATCTTTTGGAGATAAGTTTATAGCCTAATACTTTATAAAGTATTAAACCCCACAAGTTCTTTAAGTTTTTTGTTTAGTACAGGCCGTGGAGTGTTGGGTGCTATCAGATTTCGTACAAACGTGCTGGAGTTTACTTTAGCACACCTGTTCGGAAGGGCAAGCATTGGGGGGAATTTGCTTTGGCGTAGTGATCTACCGCGATGCTACACATAGCTGGGCAGTTCTACTGTGTTTTGCCTGAGCTCAGTTCTTGGCTGTGTTGTGCGGAGGGCTGATGGCAGTGTCACCTTACGGAACACCCTATTTTCGGTTTCTTGAACTTGTGGTAATGCTTTATGCATTTTTTTAGTTTGGTATGGACTAGATTATACCTCCTTTTGTTGGTGGACATCTGGGTCACCAATTCTGTTTAGTTTTCCACCTTTCGGACTATCATAGTGAGGGGTGTGTCCCTGGTTTTTTGGGTGTTGGAGAGCTTATTTATTGTGATTCTCTGGGGTGAGGCCAGTAAACGAGGGTTTCTCACGCAACTTGAGAAAACGCAATACGGGCTTGAAGTTCTCTAGTGTTGCCACCTTGGGATCCAATGGGTATTGCTCTCTGCTGCTTGAAATTCTCAGTGGACATTTCGCCTTGTTGTGATGTTCCGGAAAAGCATTGATTGCTTCGAATCTTTTGATTCATTATTTTTTTGTATATAGACTATATCATGTCTGTCTGTAATGTCAGATGATGATATTTTGGGTTATCCTATGTGGATTGGTTATGACTGTGTGTCATGGATTGTTACGACCAAGAAGGTTGTCCTTTAAAAGTGTATATTGATACGACAATCTATAATATTTTTTTTTGGGTTTTAAAAATAGTTCTTGAATTGGAACTTTAGGTCTTCTGACTTGTAAATTTTTAACTATTTGGTTAGTTGGAAGTAAAGTTTTGAATATAGTATTCATGCGTGGAATTAAATTTGTTAGACTTTCACCGATTTTGTACTACTTTGATTTTGTCTTTTTCCTGGATTTGTCTTCCCGATAGTGTCTTCCGCAAGGACGTGTAATACGCGCAGTTATTAATTCAAATTTATTTTCCACAGCATTTCATAGAAAGTTTGATATTTAAAATAGCCTATCGAGCTAGTCTATTTTTTTTCGGAGGGGGGTAAATGTAGCATTCAATATTTCCGAAGCATTTCTCAGGTTAAGATTAAATGAGTACGAATGCTACATAGTAATTTATGCATTATCAATTTAAGTATTAACGCAGTTTGATATAGTTAGGAATTTAAATGCTTAAAAATTACCTTATAAATTTTGAAGATTTAGCTCAGTTTTGTTGATTGTATATTCAGTATATTTTAAGATGGTATTTGGCACTAGATTCCATATCCGGTGTAGTCATGCTCATTTATTTTGTAGAGTTTCCTTTTATCGATGGTTTTCTCCTATGAAAATCCTTTCATTGTTTTGATTACAGGATCTGATATATTTTTGAAAATCAGGTTAGTTTCGATTGAAGTTTATAGCTGTCAAGTAAACCACAGAGTGGTTAAAGGTAGGTAGTTTCAAATTCTTACAGTGCTTTTACGCGCTAAGCCGACAGCCAGATAATTTATGGTGGTGTGTTCGGAAAATGGTGTTGGTCAACGTTGGAAATTGGTTGGTGCCCCGAATTCGGTGTTAAATCGAACATTATGTTGCTAACTTCGGGAAGTAATTAAAGTTCCGTTTCCTGCTGGGAAGCAGCCATTGAGAGAGGGGGACTTAAGCACTTATTCCCCGGCCGTGAAACGCGGTGCAAGCGTTTTTTTAGAGCTAGTGCGGACCTATGAAAGGGGAATCTAAGTCACTATTTTTGAGGGGTGATAGGCCTGGTAATTTCCACTTGCAGGTAAGATTTTGATTTTGCTAAAACTGGGATTTTTATTAAACCAGAAATATCTTCATTTGCAGTTTTGAGGTTGGAATTGAGCACGTTTTAGTACAATCACCAGCTTAGACCAGCTTAGAGTAATTTAGCTCACATCAGCTAAGTTTAGCTTAATCTAGCTTAGTTTAGCTCAACTAGCTTATTAAAGTTTGGGAAACCAGTTTATGGAAGTTACACACTTTTGAGTTGGAACTCGATGATCTGTTCTGAGGCTGTTTCTAATTACTTTATGGGCCTTCAGCTGTTTGAGATTTGGATGTGAAAATTCGGGAAATTAGGAGTAACTGGAGGAAGAAGGAGACGATTGTAAATACTACCTCATGGATGGGTGAAGTCAGGATTGACGTTAAGTTGCTGAACCAAATACACTAAACATAAGGTTTATCAGGCCAGTTTTTTTAATTTATATATCATGTAATACCAACTTGGTAAGTCAAATAATTTAATAATTTAACTTCGTACTATAGAAAGGGTAAGGTCTGACAAAGGGTTCTAGAACACTTGAGACGCTAGAAATACTCACCGTTTGGTTACATTACCTCTTTTACACAAACTTTACCAAGTAGCGTAATAATCAAATTACAATAAAATCATATTGCATTACTTTGTCTGGAACCGTATTAAATTTGGTTCTAATGTTTTAATAAACCATCCAGTAATTATTGCAGGTCTGCTACTGCTAACCTAAGAATATATATTTTGATTTCATAACCGGTGTGTTTTATTCCTCTTGATAAGTGTTTTCAGATATGTATCTGTGAAAGACGTCAACAACTTTAGATCCCAAGTGATTTTCTGACTTTCTAGCACTTGGTGAGTATTATACTATTCAAAGAGTCAGTGGTGCCCTCGGGTTGAAAGAGTGAACTGGAACTATGTAGTGAAGAACCCAGGCTAACCGACATAAGAGCTAACCGTTCGCAAATTTAGGTGATAAGCTATCAGTAGTTTGCCACAAGGTAAAAGATGAGACAAGTGTGCTGTCATCAGCAAAGCTATAAATTGGATTTTGGGTTTTCACTAGAAGGTCGTTAATATACAGTAAAAAGAGGGTAGGCGACAATATGGACCCTTGAGGAACACCGGCATTGATGGTGAAGGTGTCTGAGAGAAACCCGTCAATCGCCACTTGCAGAGAACGGTTCTTAAGGAAGCTGGTTAACCATAAACAAAATCCATTAGGCATACCGTAGGATCGCAATTTACTTAGAAGCCCTAGAGATGTCCAGTGCAACAGCCCGGGATTCTCCATGATGTTCGATGGTGTTGCTCCAAAGATGGGTGACATATGCCAGAAGGTCACCTGTTGATCTGGACTTACGAAAACCGTATTGATGGTCGCTGATAATGTTAAGCCCTTCCAGATACTTTAGGAGTTGTTGGTTAATAGCTTTCTCCATTACTTTTGAAATTACTGAAAGCAATGCGACGGGTCGGTAGTTGCTTGGCAGGGTCTTTTTACCTTTCTTTGGAATGGGCTGGACACGCGCCGACTTCCAGCAGGATGGAAATATTCCTTTTTTGTAGGATAAGTTGAAAAGTCTACAAAATACTGGTGTAAGTTCATCGGCGCATGTCTTGAGAACAATGATAGGAATTTCGTCTGGACCAGAAGCTTTATTGACGTCGAGTCCTTTAAGAATCCGTTTAACAAGACGCTGACGGAACACGATTTCAGACATTTGCGATTGAACTGAGGGAATGTTGGGTGGTGGTTTTCCCTGAAAGTCTACAGTGGAATGCGAGGAAAACAGTTCAGCAAGTAGGTTTGCTTTATCCCCGGCTGTGGTTGCTATTGTGCCGTCGGAACGTGTTAGAGGTGGAATAGTTGACTTTGTAAAGTTTTGGCTGATATGAAAACAAGAGGCCGCGAAATATTTTTAAATATCATTTTGCTTGAAAATAAGAGACATGGCCCACAATTTTTTTTAGAATTTGACTAACCATTCACTTTTTCATACCAAGACTTGACAAAACTGCGATGCGATTTACCGTGACTCATTATTATTTTACTCAAACCTGGACGAGGAATTCCTTATTCTCTCACGGATAATTTGGCGTCATATGAAAAGTCTGCTAAAATTAAATGTAGTAAGAAATTCTACAATATCGTTGGTGTTTCTTACAAATACTTTATTTACTTCTATTTTTAAAAATCAATTTGGTAAAGTAAATTTAGAAAACTTACTCTCTCGCCTTTACTTATCACAAGAATTATAAAAGAAATTAGAAATCCATTACCATTACTAACATAACGGAAACAGGTGTAACGACCCAATTACAGAATCTAATCCGAAATTCCTATAGTAGTT
The DNA here is from genome assembly GCA_935413205.1 of Polydrusus cervinus. Lineage (NCBI taxonomy): Eukaryota > Metazoa > Arthropoda > Insecta > Coleoptera > Curculionidae > Polydrusus > Polydrusus cervinus. The sequence goes on from OW284514.1 coordinate 56,898,232, forward strand.
TGTACAACAAGAGTGGATGTGATGTCCATATCGCACGAGGAAGTAAATTGAGCAGCTCAATCCTCCGAGCGCAATCTGGACAATCCACTCGAGTTGTACAGTATATTTTTTCTATAGATTTATCGACTTGAGTCATTTCTTATACTTACACAAAATCGCTTTGAATAAGTATATTATATATTTTTCTCACATTTGGCCTTTTGCACAATAACAGATAAAAAGCGATATATTTATTAATAAAAATAAACAATTTATTTGTATCAACCATAGCTAATTTGATTAAATTGTTCTGCAGAAATTCACAGAAGAAAAAAAGGTTTGTTCGGGTTTATTTCTGCTTGCGTAAAAGTACAACAAAAGAATTCCTTTTAAAAAGTTAAAAATGGCTTTTGTGCATTAATATGAACTTTTAACGTTCGCTTTGGTAATTTTTTTAAAATTAATCTCCAATTTACAAACTAGCAACACTGTTAACGTTGCTAGAGAGGTGACAATACTGTAGAAATACCATAACCTGAAAACCTTTAGTAATAAATTGAATTAATTTGTTTTTAGTAATTATCTAGAAATGAGTGAAATAGATATGAATTCATATCCGTTCCGTTAACCGGAATAGCCCACTTTTCCCATCACTTTAGTGTAAAGTAAACAGCAAATGTGGGAATAGAAAAATATCTTATTGGTTTAAACGCCGAAGGCGTGCCTGCCTCCAAGCCCGCTTTTCAACATGCTAAAAAGCTTACTACGCTTCCCGAAATATAAAATTATTTGTATTTTACTATTTCCTTTCTCAAAAACATTGACTACAGGGGAAACATTTTTCAATCTGCCTCCACAAGGTTTCGATAAACTGCGATCCCGTTATTGAGCGAGACAAAATACAATGACAATGAAACGGATAAGGACGCTGTCGTTTGGTCGCTGGACAAAGGTCGAGACGTTAAAATAAATAATTTTATTGAATATTAGAGAATTTTGGTGGCAGTAAAAATGTATTAAAGACGTTTCGCAAAATGTATACCGGAACTATTCTATTATTGTGTTTATATTATAACACATTTATGTTTCAAAGCTGTTAATGGTATTAATTAATTTAAAATATTTATAAAATAATAATTATAACATAAGGTGTACTATAATTTCATTTTAGAGCAGAGGAGGCATTGCCTCCGCTGACGAGCCGCCACTGCATAGAAGCTATACTATATTTCACGTAAGTTTTTATTGCCCGACGATGACACACGTCATTTCAAGTGACATTCATTTTATAGACCCTTAAGTTTGGTCAGGACCAGCTTAAATTTTTATCAAAAAGTATGTGTAAAAATAAGATACTTTATTTGTCGCTCTAAAGATTCCTAAACAAGAATTACATAAGCAAAGTTTGTATTATTTCAAAAAAAGAAAATACTAGAGAACTGAAATAGGAAAAAATATCAGAAACACATTTTCATTTTATTTTTTATTCATAAGTAAATGGAAGGCAATAGTCGTGATCCATAGGGGAGAGTCGGGTATTGGTGCGCACCTAAGCCAAAATTGTAATATTTTCGAAATGACAAAAGATTGGACTTCTAGGTTCGCTATCAAGATTCTTTAACGATTTGGCTTTAATATAGTGTAATTAATTTTAAATAAAAAGTCACATTGTGACTTTAAAATTTGAAATTTCAAAAAGTGACACTGCGCACAATTACCCGACGTATGCGGCTAATGGTGCGCATGGATAGGATAATCGTGTGCATTGAAAAGGGAAACGAATAAAATAATTTATTGAAGCTTAGATTATACTTATTTATTCTTATAGCCTAAATCATGATTTTTGGATTCCAGTGCGCCTTTGTTGTTTTACGTTGGTATTTCGGCATCTGCAGAAATGCAAAATATTATAATCTAAGATATTTAAGACTGTAAATATGGGTTCTTTTGAGGTTATGCCGAAACTCTAACTTGCTGACTTTTTTGGACCTCGAATTTGGATTTAGCGACCCCAAAAACATATAGTAAACGTGGCCTGACCCCTTTTTTGTGTGGCTGTGTTATTTAAATGCATTCTTAACAATGTTAAATACATGGCGGCTAGTCGTGTGCGCTCGATTAACCGAAAGTGGCAGATTTGGTTTTAAATTCTTTAAAACAATATAAAACATTTTTTTGCCTAAATTATATATCAGTGTCAAGAGGACTCATTAAGCAATGTATTAACGCACACGATTAACAAAAAATGAAAATACTTACGGCTTATTTTTTGCGAAGCATCTACTAGTACCCGACATACGTAAACAACGAAGCAACCATTTTGGATAAGTAAAGTAAAGCGATCCACCTGACTTATATGTCATAGTACACAGGCTTGGCAAGGGATGGCGCCTGAATACCGATTTCGAATTAATACGCCGGTTATGGAAATAAAGACATGCGCACGATTAGGCGCCGCGCACGTTTAGCCGACTCTCCCCTAATAAACAAATATCTGAAAATGTAAACAAACGTTACAACCCAAAGTCAAAATATGGTTTATTGCCATAAACAAATTTATCGACAATGATTTAAGAAACTTTTAGTCACCTACAATAAAAATAAAATAGTTTAAAAACTTATTAGTCATTTGTCAAATTTTCAGGACTACATTTTACCCTTCCTTTCTCCTCCCCGTAATTTTTTAAATTTCCTTACAATGGACCCCTCTTGGTAACCAACCATACCACATATAAAAAAAATTATTAAATGCTAATATAGATCAAATTGATAATCTCATCCTTTTTTGGCGTCAGTTCAATAACAGTATTAAAAGAGAAAATTACATGCCACAATAATAGTATATTACATAACAAGTGATGAAAGTGATACTTTTCAAACGAGGAGATATTTAGCACGAGGCGTCAGCCGAGTGCGGAAATTCTCCGAGTTTTAGAAGAATCACTTTCACACGAGTAATGTACACTATTTTTCCTACGACCACAAAGAATTATTAAAAAAACCTTTGATTTGTGAAAAAAATATTTCAACTCTAGAGCTGAAAAAAAATATTTCAACTCTAGAGTGGAAATACAAGGCACACTATTTAATTTAAACATATGATGCCAATTGAATAGATCGAAAGGTCACACGTTCAAATTCCATCAGGACTTTTTTTTTATAAAAACATTAAATAAATTATAAAATTATTTTGAATTGAAATCTTCCTTCTTGAATGATTTTTTTTATTTAATCAAGGAAAGATGCATTAAAAATAAATTAAAAAAATTCACCCAACAAGGAAGATTTCAATTCAAAATAATTCTATAAACTATTTAATGTTCTCATAAAAAAAAGTTAAGTGCTCCTGATGGGATTTGAACCTGTCATCTTTCGATTCGTAGGTCATGGCTCTAGTCTCTAGGCTATGGCGACCCATAAACATTTTCTGCTTAAGTTTAATATATGACATTTTCTTCAGCGGAGCTTGTTTTGCCTGGTAATAAATTTTTCAGTATATTCTCAACTTTTTTATAATTTCAGATGGCGTAAATTAAATAGTGTGCCTTGTATTTCCACTCTAGAGTTGAAATATTTTCTTTCAACACGCGTGTGATATTCGGCGCTTTCGAGCCAAGTTAACCGTGCTTTTTTCTCATTTTCATAGGTGGTCGTAGGAAAAAGTGTTTGCATCATAGGCTATGCTAATAAACCAAACCAAGATTAATTATAACATCCCCGCGTTATAAAACTAGTTCTAGATTCGTAATATATGACGCAAATATATTCTTCTAGCAACATTTTTCAATTTTGTCATGGTGTTCCTGTAATAGTTAATTACTAAATAAACAATATATTTCCATACTTTTTCATGAAAAGAACACTTCACAAATACACACAGTCCAAAAATGTATAACCAGAATGTAAATTGTCGGGTTGCACAAAGAATTTTAATAATAAATTAACTAACCAGCAAGTTTGACGGTGACATACTCGACATTTGAAGAAATAATTTACTTACAATAATAGTGTCCCGGTTACCTTAATTTTTAATTTACTAATCAGGTACTTTTAATTGTTCGTAGTTAATTATGGTTAAAAATCTTTGTGCAACCCAACATTAGTCTACGAGATAATAGCAAAATTATCTCTAAAAATGCCAAAAACAATAACACTGCACTTATTCAACACGTGAACAATCAAAACCAAAATGGAATGAATGTTTAATTGAAAGAACTCAAAGAACACACGCGGATTACTGAAATACGCAAAGGAATATGCGAGGATCGAAGCGTTAGACAGAGATACACATACTAAATGCATCGATATCAGGTTCTGTAACAATAATTGCTTGACGGCTTTTAGCTGATTGACGGGCAACAGATTGGAGTTTTCAGTGTGTATCTTTGTCGTGTACATGTAAATATACAGTCAGTTATACCGTATTGGCAAATTCGAATCTAGGGTGCGAAATCTCTAATGCAACCAAGAGAGAAGGCACATATGGGCAAAACCTTCAGTTTAAAAGAGACACCTAACCACTCTTCTACATTTCTAAAAGGGGGGATATGTGTGTGGTGTGGCCGAGTCGACTTATCGACGCTCCCGTGCCTGCTTCGACCGCGTGTTCTAATGAATGGAAGATGGGAGGTAGGGGATAGCGTGTTCTCTGTTTACCATGTTAAACGCTACTAATAATCTCTGTCTGATGCGTTTATATCGGCACTCTAGATTCGAGATTGCCAATACGGTATATTCATCTCTCACGAATTTAGGCAATGTTCGTGAGGAAAAGCCGTTTTCGGAATTAAGGAAATTCTAAATCACATGTTGGCCTACGTGTTAGACAAGAGAAACGTCAACGCATTAAAAGCTCACATGAAATATAGTATATTCTTGTGTGTACATTGTCAAAGGCACATTTACGATATAAGTCAGTCTCCCACCCTTAAAATGGAAGAACAATCAGGACGCGCGAAGTGGATGAAATGGAAGGGATACTACTTGTAGTAGTAAGTGGTTCGGCCACGAATATGGCTACTTTTGTTCTCATCTGTAAAATGTTATTTCCGGGCTTAAACGGCTAAATTTCTTGCACATACAGGCCAGTAGATAGATAGGCAACCATCAGATCTCAAATTTAACAGACGCGACATTGGCATGTTGACAAACTTAAAAAATAATTTTTTTTTGCCATAAAGAGTATTATTTTTAAAATATTAGCGTGTAGTTTATTAAAAAATGTGAAAATTAAATTAAGGTGGTGCATAAATATTTTCCAATTTTTTTTTGTTGTGTAATTTATTTCTCCTCGTTTGTGGCCAGGGCCATTCCCGAGGGGACCTACAGCTTAATGTGGGTTCCGAACCACGATCCTCAGTCATGCGACACCCCCCAAGGGCTATTAACCCTTGGTTTCTTGCCATTGCATGACCTACCAATTGGGGAGTGTTTACCTTCTTCCGACCCCACGAAATGTCCGATATCTACCGGTGTAAATGGGGTGGCTAAGGAGATGATGCATTTTATATTGTTCGCTGCATTCTTAAACCTAAATTTCGGACATACTTTTTTTATTATGCGTATGCCCAGTCCAGGGATCGAACCTTGACCGCCGCAGTCGTATGCCAGTACCTCACCTCTGAGCGACTGCTGCGGTTTCTATTTTTTTTTCTGCGTACGTGCGTATTCGTTGACCCTCCGCTTATACAGGGTGATTCCTAAGTTGATACTTCTTTTTTAATTGTGTATAGAAGGCATTAAAATAAACAACATTTTCAAATACATTTTTTCAAAAAACTTAAAAATAGGCGAGATACAGAAGTAAATAATCTAATTGCGGGCCTGGTCATCAAAACGTATGGTCGGCTATTTGGCAGTTCGCTGCGATGTATTTTTCTGAAGCAAGTTAATTTTAAACTGGTGAAACGTGAAAATGGTAAAATTTGAAAACAATGAACTAGTAAATATGGTGCTAATTTACGGTGAGTGTCGTCAAAGTGCGGCTGCTGCTTCAAGATTATGTTTAAGTTGGGCAGGACCGTATTTGATCCATAGTGTAATAAATGAATGTAAGTACCTTATTTTTGAGTTTTTTGAAAAAAGGTATTTAAAAATGTTGTTTATTTTAAAGCTCTCTATACACAGCTAAAAAAGAAGTATCAACTTAGAAATTACCCTGTATATTTAGTGCAGGTCGGCAACTTAGTGTTGCGATCACAATCTTATCCTGTGAACATCGGACGTGCTCATGGCCAAATGTAAATTAAAAAAACGAAAAATTGTATGTATTAACATAAAACTCAATTTTGTTCTTAAATATAATTTAAAGTTTAATTTTTAATTCGCATTCACAAATTTGTCAAGAATTAATTAATTTTCCTAGGAACTGATGCAACTGCAAATCACCTGGATAACTACGCAATTTATAATATTCGGAATTTGATAAATTTGATTCTCTTACCATAACTTTCTAAATAATTGGCACCATTCACCTGTATTCTTCTAAAAATAGCAGCAGCTATATCGTTGCAGTAGTATACTTCACCACCCCCACCAAAAGATACAATTTTTAGTCACAGCATCACGGCAGGTATAAGCTTTTGTTTAATTAGTTAAACCTATCGCAAACATTTCAGTTGCAAGAGATGACTATAATACTGAGAAGATAATTTGAATATAAATACGTTGCGCGAAAATGTTTTTTCGGTAGTTAATTTTTGTCATCTACTTGCCTCCGTATCGACCCGATTTAAAACTTGCAGAGTTTTTTTGTTTATTTCGATTGTTTTCGGTGGTTAACAGAACGTTTTTAATGAAGGATGGTTGGCTGTTAAACTGTTTTGATTAACTGGTTATTGACGATAATTACTAGTTTCGAAATGTGTGGGAAAATGTGTTGGCCCTTTTCTAAAAAGGAAAAGGTAAGCCGGTTTTTGTTTATAAGACTTATTGCTGCCAAAGCCCCTATATTTATTGTGCAATGTACGGGTTTTCCTATTTCTCGAGTTGCTATAATTATTCAATGAACATTTTTTAAAAATATTGGGTGCTAAAAAGTCTATGGTTTTTAGGTTAATTTTTAGAGTATAAATTCACAAACAAAGAAAAGGGTTGGAGGTGCGAGGTGTACTAACAAATTACCGTTTAAAAATTTTCGATATTGGTGACATTTTGTCAACCAACAAAATCCCGCTAATCGGCTGTTCAGGCGCTAAAATCTCCGCACTGGCTGATACCTGAAACCGGATTCTCGATTCGCTGGAAATAATTATATTTGCCGCTGAATATCAAACAGATTTTTACAAAATTAATTTTGTAGATTCCGAGAAAATCACGTTTAAAATAGCATTTAGAGGGATTTTGTTGGTTCGCAAAATGTCACCAATAAATCAACAAATTTTCATGGACCTATTTTCCTGATATTAGTTATGTTCCTCCTAATCAATCCTCTTTTTTTTGTCCATTCATAAATAAGGAATGACTTTTTGGAATATTGCGGTTTTCATTTTAGGGTTAGAATTTTTTTTTCCGACTTACCAAGTTATTATTTACTTACTTCATCTAGTTACCTGAGATCATCATTTCTTCGCGTAGATTATGCGAAAATCTATTTCCGGTAGTTTTCTTTTGACTTTTTACCAACTCGATTTCGTTAATTCTATTAAATTGCAGTTCTTCTTGGCCCCAATTACAAAAAGATATAAACCCATGAAAACCCTAAAAAAATTACTAAGTTCATTGTACCGGGTGATTCATTAAGGGTGACGAGCGACCATATCTCGGAAACTACTGGGCATAGAAATTCAGGAAGAAAAAATTGATAACTAAAGGGGCCATGAGAAAATCTTGGAAATAATTTTTAAGTGTCGCATTTTGCTGCAAGAGGGCGTAATTGAAAAGTAAATTATAAAAGTTTACATATCTCCGAAAATTCCACATTGAGGTATATCTTTGATAACACCATTAAAAAGCTTGGACAATTATGCATCATTTTGGTCTTATGCTCATTGGCGTACCGGCTTTAATAAGAGGGGGGAAAAGTGTTGTTGAAAGTGTAATCAGTTAAATCGCTGTAACTTATAAACGACTTATCCGATTTTAGCAAACTAAAGGCTGTTTGGAAGAGAAATGTATGCACTTTCACCAATCGTATTTAGTTGTCCATAATAGTTCTCAAAAAAATTGCTAGAGGGCGCAATTTGTAATAATAACACATTTTTTGATTTTACTCCGAAAAATAAATCATACGGTATAATTATAATACCATAATCAAAAAGTAGATGAAATTTGCTAAAAAAATATTAAAACCGCAGCTCGATATCTACGTTCGTTTCAGCATTATCGCCAATAGAATAATTTTTAAAACTTTAAATGAAGAAGCGGTTATATATTTTTTAGAAAAAAAGTGGGAGGCCACTGATATTTTTCCATGTGGATATTATTTCGGATTAGCCTGGTCAATTCTGTATAATAATGGTCTCTTGCATTTTTCTCTTCAGACACACCGTTCTTAATTAAAATAATTAAATTAAATTAGCTCTACTATTTATTATTGTTATTAACATTGAAAATGAAAAATTGTGTTTTATAAAGATTGTTGGAAATGACCACCTTCACTTAATAGGCATGCAAGCTTTCGTCCGTCTAATTTAATTTATATAATAATAAAATATCCTGTATATTTTTATTTTATATTATGATAAACAACATAATAATAATGATAACATGTTAATATTTTAGTTTAAGAGAGCATATCGATAAACTTAAACCTACAGATTTTCAAGAACATCAAAAGTTTTAATGCAAGCCCGTCGTGAATCATCATAAAATCTAAAACAGAAATGCAAATAAATTGGAAAATACACGAACTGACGGACAAGACAATATCTAACCCCACTTTCTATACCACGGGAATAAGTCCCACCCACTCCCAATCTCGATAATTTCTAACTTTTAGTCAAGTCATAAGACAATAACTTCGCTACGCACGTACCTGAGTAAATAAAGCTGGTTTTTTCGAGCCGTTTTTCCAGTGAAACAAGTGTAAAATTTTACCATAAAAGAAACCATTAAATAACAAATAAATTTAAGCATAAGCAAAATTGAATTCTTTCATGGCGGTAGAAGATTGCTGGAACTGGCCGAATAAAACGTGATTAAAACAGGACCTTTTCTTACCAGGGTTAAGGCAAACCCCAGCAGGGCGTTGCCTCGCTGCTGTGTCCTGGTTAGTGCGACTAACCAGCAGTACTTAGTTTTAGATATTATGTTACGTAATAACAATAATATTAGTTAGTAAGGAAACCTGACATGTAAAATATTATTAAGACAATAAAGAATATTTTAAAAGTAAAAAGTAAAGTCACCCGATATATAGGTAAATACCTTTAATGCAAATTATCAATTTTTTTTTTGAAAAAAAAATAAGGTATCATCCGCCAAACTAAAAGTTCTTGTGAACCCCTTAATAAAATTTTTGTATTAAATTTTCAATTAGACAAGTCAGGAAACGATGCCGCGTTTCACGCTGGTATGGAAAGCTCTTAATAAACATGGCCAGGACTCGGACCAAAAGATCGCAATGTTTTTGCCCTAATTTAATTATCTTATTAACACTGTCACTGAATGATCCTGTAGGGTCTGCATTTCAGATTAAATTAAAAACATCAAATTTAAAAACGCCGTCACAAATTTATTATTGGAAAAAGCCTACTATACTAAAAAAAATTCTAATCATAATGATTTGCATTTTTACTATAATATTTACTTTTAACTATTCTATATTTAAGTGTAAGTTAAAATTTCTAAAAACTTTTACAATCATTTAGACTATCACGTCATTCTATTATTTACAGCGTGGCTTTAATGCAAAAAAGGCTTATTTTGATTTTTTAAAACTTTTTGCATGATTGAAGATTGGCTTACATCATGTGTCTCGCCATTATTTTTGTCATACATAATTTTTGTTATAATACACAGTTTAATTAGCGTAAGAGACAGGATATTGATATATGAGCATATATAGAAAAAAACAATTATTTCTATTGTTTCCTTTATTTGCTTCGATTCGCCGAATTTGTATTAATTATTTTAATTGTTATGGGTTAATATATTTAATTGTTATCCTTAGTGGCCATTCAGCCAATTCTTTTTATTATGTATTTACGTTTCATTTTTCTATGTCAATTTCAGTGAAGGTAACCGGACAAAATGTATGGCGAATGGGTGAACCGCACAAAAATCCTATTTTTATGCTGAAATCGATTTTCTCATTGAAAATAAATTTTTATGGAGAGGCGTGCCAAAATAACAAAACCAATAGAAATTAGTGTTTTTGTTAATACCAAATTTCTATACGATATATTTTTAAAACATCTAATGTCGGGTTGCACAAAGAGAATTTTAATAATAATTATTTAACCGGCAAGTTTGAGTGTGACATAATTGACTTTGACAGGCATTTTATACTCACATTCAAAGGTGCGTGATTAGTAAATTAAAAATTAAGGTAACCGGGCCAGTATGATTGTGAGAAAATTATTTCTGTCAGTGTTACGTCTGTCACGCCATATGTATTTCACCTCTCTAGGTCAAATGGTAGATACTGTTTTAGTAGGAAGGAAATACTTGTTTAAAAACAACTGTTTTTTTAAACTTGTTCCTACAACCTTTTGTATAAAAACCTAATGTTTTGTCATTTTAAGATTCTGTGAATTTTTATTAAAAATTAGTTTTCTAATTATTGTCCTAGATGAATTGGGCGGTATGTGTAATAGGTATCTAAGTAGGTAGCTTTGGGCTTAAATGGGTAGAGGAAGACATAAAAAGAGACAACGTAAAAGAACATAAAGCTTATAGTATTAACTTACTTGAGGATACTAAATGTGTAGGGGGGTAGAAATAGCCATATAGAAATGTTTTTTTTTTTTAATAAGTATTGATTCTAATGGCACTTCTCAACGTAGATGTTCCTCTAGCACAGGGGTCCTCAAACTACGGCCCTCGTAATTAATTAAAATCCAGCCCATTACGGCGGGTAGGAACATGACTTAACATTCGCTCCAGGCGCGGCTTGTCCATAAGGTAATTTGGTCAATGACCTACATATAAATTTGTACCACCCAATTAATTTATTTTTCAAAACAAATAAAAATTCTAATTCTCAATAAATCTAAATATACCTACCAAAATGTGTCATGCGAAAATTCCCCAATACAGATGAAACTACTCCGCTAGGCCGGGCGCATTAATAATTAAAGACCAAGTTTAATAGTTTTTGTTGTCCCTAACCGAGGCACGGCCGCCCCTGTCATTTTTTACCAGAGCTCAAGAACTGACCTTATAGATTTAAAGGAAAAAAGGAAAGACAACAAAGTCTCGGTCTCAGCAAATATAATTGTGTGGTTACACGTGTTTCACCCTTTCGGGCATCATCAGACCTAAAACAAGAGACCTAACTAACAGATACACGAATAATTAAAAACCACTAATTACCCAGAATTTAAAACAGAAAAGAAACAGTTATAACATATTAAAATTTAAAAATGTAAATAACAAAAACAAAAAATCAAATGTCAGAGAGCAGTCGGGTCAATTGGATCAATAAATCCAGTGAAACGAATGCGACGGGATCTAACTATGTTCAAATGCCTGAAAATATGAAAGAAGATGAGAGCGTAGCCAATCTGTTCTGTGTGTGGTAACTTTTGTTAGGTAACTTTTCAAATAATAAAATAATTTGATACTGGTTCAGTACCATGACTGCCGTGGATACAATACCCGAATGTTACATTTGGGTTAAATCCACAATTTCTACAAAGGATTTGTTGGCTAAACGCGGTCCTCTACTAATCTGGGGTAATTCCTATATCAGTTGATGGCTGACATCTGTCATGATATCAACTTTCGAAGAGTTCCCTGAAACTACTCTCTCTAAGGTGAATTGCGGAACTGACAAATTATTTCCAGAATTTTCTCATGGCCACTTTAATTACGATTTTTTTCCTTGAGTTTCTATCCCCAGTAGTTTCCGAGATATGGCGGCTCGCTAACTTTAATGAAACACCCTGTATATTATACCGCGCACGACCTAAACGCTTGACTGCATCCATCTCACTTATGCTCCAGTATAAATAGAGCTAGCTAGTATAAATAGAGCGGTAGTTACTATATTTATTTAGTATTCACCTGATGACACCTGGAGATACTTACCTGTTGAAACGTTGTAATTTAAAAGAAGTAAAGATAGACAAAAGAAAAATAATGAGTGAAAAGCACACTCCAAAATTCTGTACCGGACAAATGGATGAAAATAAACCGTACTTTTATCAGATTAAAATAGAGGCTTCTATCACAATTTTTACAGTTAAAAATTACAATGTAGGTACTAGAGGTGGGAAATACTGAAATGGATACGGAACGTTCTATTTCATACCGCGACTAAATAACCGTTACTTAGGAACGAACTAGCATGCAGGTTTGCAAAAAAACTTATCGAAATAAAAAATAATCTATCATTCCTATATGTGACCTTGATAACTCAAACCAATAAATGATAAAATTCCAATGGTTTGCCAATTAAATTAAACGATTTTTGAGTGTCATTCTTGGTGTAATTTCCGCTATATTGGAAAAAATACCGAAAAAACTTATCTGATCGATCAAAACGTTTTTATTTTATTTAAAGTTCTTTTTTGCTGGTTTCTGAAACCGATTAAAACTAATTAAGTGATAATTATATTTTAACATGCATTTCCCGCGCAGTTGTTGCACAAAGCTGAACAAAAGTATAGGATTTTTTACAGCCGCTTTTGCAGGTACAATATATAATATTTAAAATAAAATCCGGAGCAATTGCGAGATCAGTGGTCCTTAGCAATAAATTGTTTTTGTACCGGGTGTCCCATTATGGATGGCCACCGGCCGTATCTCGGAAACTACTGGGCATAGAAACTCATAATTAAAGTGGCTAAGAAAAAACCCTGGAAATATTTTTTAAGTTCCGCATTTTGCCGCAAAAGAGCACAATTCAAAATTAAATATTGAAATTCTAAATTTCTCCAATTCTCCTATTAAAATATACCCGAGGGTATACCTTTCGTAACATCATTAAAAAGCTTAGACAACTCTGCATCATTTTGGTTTAAGCCTCATTGGCATACCGACCTTGATAAGAGTGGGGGAAGCTATTGAAAGTGTAATCGTTTAAATTGCTGTAACTTCTAAATGACTTATCCGATTTTAGTAAACTTGAGCTTGTTTAAGAAAGGTAAGTACTTTTAATTGTCGTATTTATTGGTACACAATAGTTCCTAATAAAATAGCTAGAGAGCGGAATTGGTGATAGTAACAGTTTCTTTGATTGTATCCCGAAAACTCAAATCATACGGTATAACTATGACATCATAATCGAAGAGTAAATTAAATTTTCAAGAAAAAACTTGATAACCGCAGTCCGGTATCTTTGTTGACTTCGGAGTTATTTATAATAATAACTGGTTTTTTGATTTTATCCTGAAAACTTAAATTATACGGTATAACATGACATTATATTCGAAAAGTATATTAAATTTGCAATTATATATAATAATTCAAAAGTAGCTTTGGGCCATAGGAATAATGAGTAACAAACCTACATAACCATAAAAGTTTTAAAAAATTTTTTGTCGTGGAAGGCTTTATTTGAAACTATGAAAACAATCATTTCTTCAATTAAAGTGTTAAAAATTATTCTTTTGGCAATAACTCTGAAACGAAAGAAGATGTTGAACTGCGGTCTACATTGTTTTATGCAAATTTAATCTACTTTCCGATTATCATGTCATCATATACCGTATTATTTGAGTTTTCGGAATAAAATCAAAAAAACTGTTACTTTCACAAATTAAGCTCTCTTGCTATTTTATTAGGAATTATTGTGTACCAATGAATACAACAATTAAAAGTACTTACCTTTCTCTTTCAAACGAGCTTAAGTTTTTTAAACTGCAGTAGAGTTTTGGACTTGCATTGTCTTAGTTTGTTTAGAATCACTACGTTTCAACTGGTAAGTATCTCCAGTCGTCTTCAGGTGAATAGTAGTGATTATAAACAAATAAAGACAATGCAAGTCCAAAACTCTACTGCCGTTCAAGAAACGTCATTCCTTTAAACAGACAAGCTTAAGTTTACTAAAATTGGGTAAGTCGTTTAGAACTAACAGAAAATTAAATGATTATACGTTCAATAGCTTCCCCCACCCTTATCAAGGTCGGTACGCCAATGAGGCTTTAACCAAAATGATGCAGAAGTTTTTTAATAATGTTACCAAAGGTATACCTTAATGTGGGAATTTACGGAGATATTTAGAATTTTAATATTTAATTTTCAACTGTGCCTTGTTACGGCAAAATGTGGAACGTAAAAATTATTTTCAGGATTTTCTCTTAGCCACTTTAATTACGATTTTTTTTTCCTGAGTTTCTGTGCCCAGTAGTTTCCGAGATACGGCCGGTGGTCATCCGTACAATTTCCATCCCCATTCAAGAGGGGCTAAATTATTTTCCAACCACTCTTGTATTTGAAAATAAACATGATATATATGAAACTGGGCTGCATCTAGAGTTGGTGGCCAAATGGCCAAATCAAAATTTGTTGTAAATCCTTGCCGAACGGTTAACGTTTTATATTTTAAAAGTTATTCATGGATGTGCAAAGTTAATTTAGACATTTTTTACCAATTTTGATTAATTTATCTTTATTCAGACTTTTCCACAAATATCGAGAAAGACTCTTTAAGGTTATGATGCTTATTTAACTGATGAAAACTGTATATTTTGCCTTTTTTAAAAAGCTCTGAAGTAGTATCACGTCCGGAAAAAGCATGTAAAAATAAAATATTATCGTTTGTTCTCCCTAATTGTTGTTTTAACTGTGATTTATTAGTACCTTTATCAGGCTTTCCTGCTTTCCCCTCAAGAGATTATTGTTACAGAACCTGACATCGATGCCGTTAGTATTTGTATCTCTTTCTTGCGCTTTTGTCTTCGCAGATGTTTTCGTCCATCCGCGTGTCTACTCTGTGTTCCGTCATTATCAAAGAGCCGGCATTCATTCGATTACGTGTTGAGCAATAAGTGCAGTATTGTTGTTGTAATTGGTATTTTTTTTTTTTTTTTTTTATGATAAAACACCTGCACTGTAGGAAAAATCCTTTAAGGCGCTCTGGGAGCGGTGCGAGTGCGAAAAAAGCGATTAACGTTGGTCTTGAAACGTTAAAGATTGTATTCATTGGGAAACACGACCTCAGGAAGATCATTCCACAAAGATGACGTTCTCCAGATGAAAGAATTCTTGAACAATGAAGTTCGAGGAGTACTAAGCTGAACAACATATGGATGAGCGGCAGTGGTTTGCCGTGTATTTCTGTTTTGAATTGCTCTAGGTGGAATCAAGTGGGCAATGTCAGTCGAACACCTGCCATGGAAATATCTGTAAAAGAGCCAAATCACCAACCTGTCTTCGATGCTCCAGGCTATCGAGGGTCTTGGTCAGCTCGGGGTCGCCGATCAGACGAATGGCTCTCCTTTGAATGGAATCCAGTAGCCGAAGGGTGTGCTTGGGTGCAGAGCTCCAGACATGAGAGCAATATTCTAATGATGGTCGAATCTGGGCTTTGTAGAGTGTCAAAAGTTGATGAGGTGTGTACAACCTTTTGGTGCGGAAAAGTACACCAAGTTTCTGTGCAGCCGCCTTGGCAATTGCGGCAACGTGATCATGCCAAGACATATTACCTCCCAGATTGACCCCCAGCAAATTAATAGACGGTGCCAGGGGAATTGCGTGTCCTGCCATGACTATATCCGGTTCTGCAATGTTAACCTTTTTGGAGAAGACTGCTGCCTGGGTTTTCTTAGCATTCAATTCGACTTGGTTACTGTCACCCCAAGCCAAAATTTCTTCCAGGTCCTTGTTGAGGCGTAATACTTCATGCTGCCTGCGAAGATGTGCGTCGGCAGCGGATGTTTGGGGAGTCAAGGTAAAAGATGAGACAAGTGTGCTGTCATCAGCAAAGCTATAAATTGGATTTTGGGTTTTCACTAGAAGGTCGTTAATATACAGTAAAAAGAGGGTAGGCGACAATATGGACCCTTGAGGAACACCGGCATTGATGGTGAAGGTGTCTGAGAGAAACCCGTCAATCGCCACTTGCAGAGAACGGTTCTTAAGGAAGCTGGTTAACCATAAACAGAATCCATTAGGCATACCGTAGGATCGCAATTTACTTAGAAGCCCATCGTGCCAAACACGATCAAAAGCCCTAGAGATGTCCAGTGCAACAGCCCGGGATTCTCCATGATGTTCGATGGTGTAGCTCCAAAGATGGGTGACATATGCCAGAAGGTCACCTTACGACTTACGAAAACCGTATTGATGGTCGCTGATAATGTTAAGCCCTTCCAGGTACTTTAGGAGTTGTTGGTTAATAGCTTTCTCCATTACTTTTGAAATTACTGAAAGCAATGCGACGGGTCGGTAGTTGCTTGGCAGGGTCTTTTTACCTTTCTTTGGAATGGGCTGGACACGCGCCGACTTCCAGCAGGATGGAAATATTCCTTTTTTGTAGGATAAGTTGAAAAGTCTACAAAATACTGGTGTAAGTTCATCGGCGCATGTCTTGAGAACAATGATAGGAATTTCGTCTGGACCAGAAGCTTTATTGACGTCGAGTCCTTTAAGAATCCGTTTAACAAGACGCTGACGAAACACGATTTCAGACATTTGCGATTGAACTAAGGGAATGTTGGGTGGTGGTTTTCCCTGAAAGTCTACAGTGGAATGCGAGGAAAACAGTTCAGCAAGTAGGTTTGCTTTATCCCCGGCTGTGGTTGCTATTGTGCCGTCGGAACGTGTTAGAGGTAGAATAGTTGACTTTGTAAAGTTTTGGCTGACGGCCTTAGCGACTGACCAAAAGGACCTTGATCCGTTAGGACTGGCAAGAAGTTTGTTTTTGATTCTCTCGTTATGAGCTTCTTTGCTTTGGTCTATCATTTGCTTACATTGGTTTCGGGTGGTAACAAAGATGGCGTGATTTTCAGGAGTAGGGTTTTTACTCCACTGTCGGTAAGCCAGGTTTTTAGATCTGACAGCACGCTCGCAATTCTTGCTAAACCAGGGCTTGCCGTTAGAAGGGCGCTTTTTGGAGAAAGGAATAAAGGCCTCCATGCTAGTTAGAATGACGTCGGAGACCTCCTTTGCACAGACAGATGGATTATCCGAAGAAAAGTATACGCTTAGCCAGGGAAAGTTGCGAAAATGGTCCTTTAGGTCTTCCCACTTAGCTGATGTGTAGTGCCAAATCTTACGGGGTTTAGGAGGTTGTTCAGAACTAATTGGCAGCTCGCTTAGGGTTGAAATAAGTTTGTGATCGGAAGAGCCCAATGGTGGTTGTACGGTGACCGTATATAGGTCTGGATTTGAAGTTAAAAAGAGATCTAAAAGACTAGCAAAATTCCCAGCTCGGTCTGGAACCCGCGTTGGTTCTTTTACGAGTTGAGTTAGACCAGAACTGATCGCAAAAGATTCGGCCTCTCGGCCTTGCTCATCGTTGGTGTTTGAGTATTTAAGCCAGTTGACATTGTGGACGTTAAAGTCGCCAAAGATAGCAACTTCGGCATTCGGATGATTGGTTTGCAAGAAGTCGATTGTGTTGGCTAGTGATGAGAAGAGGGCCCTGTAATGCATGTCGCTTGGAGGACGGTAAAGGCAGCATATAAACTTAGTGATTTTTTGTGAAGATATTTTAAACCACATTGCATCAAAGTCTTTCGGTTCCAGTATTTCCTCCCGTTGGCAGCAAAGATCATCTCGAATGAACAGACAAACCCCAAAGTTGCGTCTAAAACGGAAGTGAAAATCATATCCAGGATATAAATAGCTGACGGTGTTCGTTGACGCTCTGACTTTTGTCTCGGTCAGTGCAAGCACATGAGGCTTGGAAGATTGTAAGTGCTGGTGGACTGAATTGATGTTAGTGTTAAGCCCTCTAATATTGCAGAAATCAATTTTGAAGTTGTTACTTTTGGGTCTGTTAGCAACTGCAGGCGCCACACCATTTCCTCGTTGAGTGTTGTTGGAGGAACCCAGTAAATTGTCGGAAATGGTGGGTAATTTATTGATTTCGCTTGATGAAGCCACAGGACCAGCCCCCACCCGGAGATCTGATCGGGGGGCGAGTTTACCTCCGGAATATTTTGATCTTGGAGCTTCCATCATGCTTCTTTTATACGGCCCCACCCTGGAAACCGAAAACATCAGCACAGCGACGAAACGTTAACTCAAAGACCAACTTCACGCCGCCTAAACTGATGCAATGGTATCTCACTGGGCGATGCCGGGTGGGCCAGCATCTTCCATTATCAGAGATCATTTAGCTATTATTTTGTGCGTGGACTTTCTGGTTTGAAACTTTTTGACTGTGTGTATCTGTGAAGTATTCTTTTTATGAAAAAGCAAGCAAATAAATTATTTATTTGAAATTAACTATTAGGAACACCAGTTCGGCCCTAACCAAACCTTAAGTTCTATAAAATAAATGTCACTAGAAATGACGTTTGTCATCGACGGTCATTAAAATCTTACGTGAAATACACTATAGCAGGAAGTACCGGATGGTTAAACCACCACACGTGCGTGCGGATGAGATTGGCAGTTGGACTGGTTTTTATGTCTTCGGCCCTTACTTCCATTAGTGAATACGGTTGAATAAATGCATTTTTGGGGAAATTCTAATTTGTTTATAATGTCGATTTTTGGTTGTAAAATTTTTAAAAAATAATTATGGGTTGGTATATCACAATTAGAGATAATGTGGACAAAAATAGAAATAATTGAAATGAAATAAAATTACTATTATCATGCAAAAAATTACATTTTAATAATATAATATACATTTCCTAAATAGAAATAAATTATGGGTAGGTATTTTAACGATAAAAAAATCAGTTTTTAAAACCTTATTTTAAATGAAAATTACGTATTTATGGGAACCATACAAGATCAATATTACTGATAATTTTGCGTATTGAAATCATCGAAGTAGTCGAGTTATCATATGAGTGAAAAATCAACCATTTATTATATTATTGTTCAGTCTAAATCATCACTTGATATTATCACTTGATATCCAGTGGCGTAGCCAGACTTTGGGGGCGGGAGAGGCAAACATATGATGGGGCGCTCCCCTCTTTATAAAAAGTGACTTCTAAAAAAAAAAAAGGTCGACACCGCCACCGAACTTCCTCTTGCAAAAATAGACTAGATCAAATAATGAAGTTTATTATGTAAACGGGCACGGGTGCCAAACGCAAAGGGTGCCAAACGAAAGGGGGGCGCCTAACGCTAGGGGGCGGGGGGGGGGGGGAGAGACCCCACCTGTCTACGCCTACGCCACTGTTGATATCATCACTTGGATTCATCACTTGAAATCGTTACTCTGAATTTGTGGTCTCCTTATTATGCCACACATAAACAAAAGAGCTAAAGATAGACACCGAATTCCCCTATATCAAAACAAGCCGTCGTAAACTAAACTTCACGCTACCACTTAGTTCCTGACGAGTTCCATGAATGAAACCATATGGAAATAGAAGGCCATTTTTACGAGCGTATAATACGCTGTTGCCAAATGATTAAAAGATTCTCATATTTTGGGTTTTATTTAAGCTCAAGTTAAACACATAGTTGGATTGCCTAAAACATAATCTAACCTCTACTAATAACGACAAACATTTTGAGAAAATTTATCATTAAATGGAGTGGTGGTATTCTCGTATTCCTAATAATTTACCACATTTACATAAATCGATCTGAATCCACATAGCAAATTAAAAATTATTAAGTGGATGAATGCTACGTCAAGCCCCCTAAGCCCAAACAGTAGTCGATGAGTCATCACGAGCAAATAGTGCATTGCCACCACATCGCGCATATAGTCCTGTGTCTGATGGCAATGCAATTAAAATGTCTTTTTTATATACAAAATATTATAAAAACGAATTTCACAAGAATTAGGTGGCGCGGCTTCAGTGGTTTGTGATTTTAATGGAAAATTAGAAATGGACATAAATAGCCGTAATATTTATTTTTTTTGTTCTGTTGATATAAGTGAAACTTTAAAAAAAATTTTTTTTGAAAAACCAAACTAGAAGTTTTTGTGAACGTACTTGTTGGGAAAAAAACGGAAAATTTTTCGTTATTTCTACCCAAAAATACCAATTCTTTTAACCGGAAGTTGATTTTGAATTATTTTTTGGGTAGAAAATAAAAAACTAAGTGATGTAAAACCCGTTTTTTCCTAAGATGCACCATTTGAACACTGCACCATGTCAATTTTTTTATTGTCCATATCTCAAAACAATTAAATTTGGCTTATATAAAATAAGTGTTGAATTCTTAGTACTAAAACAAAGAGAAAAATGTTCTTTACTCTACCGTTGACTTACTCTGTATAATATCCAAATAGTAAATCTTATATTAAAATTACTTAATCGCAGATAATAAAGTTTAATCAACAATATAAAACCATACAAGAAATTAATTAATAATAAATATAAGATTATTTTCTATTTCTTATAATAAAAACTAGTAAATCTTACAATAAAATATAGTATTTATTTTTTATTTTTATTATATAAGTGACCGTTATCATACCAAACAAGATTATAAGATTAAGGTTAAAACAAATACTGAAAAGAAAAGTTTAAAACAAAAAATAATTTAAAATAAAAAAAAGTAAACTGTCCCGAGCGGGATTCAAAACCGCGACCATTAGTTGCAAAGTGAAAATGCTATACCGCCAAGCCAGAGCCGCATTCGAAAAAAAATGGTTCAAATGCGTTACATGAGTAAAAGCTAAATGCGACAAATGTTTGTAAACATAATTTGAAACTGTTTAAAATTACCTTATTATTTAGTAACGGCATCAGCTGAGGTACTAGAGGCGAGCAATAACTATAATCCATTATTGTTAGTCGGAGTCGAAAACAGAATATCATAACTATTATTAAGGCAAACATTTTGGGACAAATTAATTTTACTTACCACATACCAACATAATAATAACTCAATAATCAAAAAAGGTTTAATTTAATGTCCAAAATTTCAAGTTTACCACTAAAATAGATCTAAAACAGCTATTTTATAAACGCACCACAACATAAACTGACAACGGCTGAATACGTTTCTGTCAAAATCTGGGGAAATTTTCAAGGTTCTAGATGAGTTGGTTGATGTCATGTATCTGGATGTCAATTGTCAAAAAACGAGCTCTCTCGTTATTTTTTTTTGTTATTGGTTTTCCCAACACTAATAAAAATAGTCGTCGTGGTAACAAAACATAATTTAATTTTTTTATTGGCATTAGTGAATCATTGTTTCTATTTCCCCCACAAAATATTATTACCATTATCACACGTATTTTGATACTAAAAATATACGCCATTACTGGTAAATATTTTGAAGTATGGTATTTCAATTCAAGCCACTACAGGAAATTAGGGACACAGAAAAATATAAACACTGAAATATAGCAGTTGAAAACCAAATCGTTTTACAAAGCACTATTCAATTGTATTTTCAGTCGGACCCTTTTAATTTGCCTTAGGGATTGAGACTCGTCTGCCCTGCTTGGACCTATCGAAGGGGTGCGACTCAGTGGACCATGGATTGCTCTCTTGGTCTATATGGATTGGGAAGGGTATCTCTAAGTCTTATTGAATCATATCATATCAGAAAACAACAAGTTTTTGAATTGATAATAATGGTATTCCTGTTAGATCTGAGGTGTTGGCTGTTCAGCGTAGGGTACCTCAGGACTCAATCCTTGGGTCCCTTCTATATATATTATCGAATTGCCAGGTATTGTTAGAAAAAAAACTTGAACTTTATTGTGATGATACTTCTTTGATTGTGAGTGAGGATACACACGATGAATGTAGAACTGAAATGACTGAGGTAATGAAAGAACTGGAGACTTGGTTCACTGCGAACAATTTACTGTTGAACATAGACAAAACACAGATGATAAACATTAATAAATCGAACCAATCTAATGACTAATTTTGAATACAAGAACAAAACTATAACAGCAATAACTCCTTCTCTTTCTTAGGAATTACAATTGATTTGAGACTTAGGAGCATACTGAACTGATATGTTCATCATTAGCTAGGTACAACTCAGAAAATTCCTACATCACATTAATAGCCTGACACCGACAATCAAATTGACCATGAAGAGAGAAGAGAACAATCAATTACCTTTCCTAGACGTAACCCTAAGGAAAAGTGGCAACATTATCCAAACTTTAGTGTACAGGAAACCTACGCATATAGATCTTAATTAGACTTCAAATCACTCAAACAACACAAAACATGGCATAGTAAGAATGCTTGTGGATAGAGCGTTACCATCTGTAACTCAAATGAAGCAAAAAAAAACTAACTATATCAAGACCGACATCAACAAAAGTGGCTACCTCATGCATTTAGTTGATAAATTTTTTACACAAAAGAAGCAAATAGAGTCACAGTCAACACTCAACATACCGTATGTCAAAAGATTATCTGAGAGAATCAGAAGACTAGGACAACGATACAACATAAATACGGTTTTCAGCTCAAGAGACACTTTAAGAAGCCACCTGACGAAAACGAAACCAACAAGTCAAAAAGACACGAAAAACTGTGTCTACCAGATCATTAAAAAAAAATGTTTTTAAATCGTAGCGAAACAAAGTATAGAATTAATCTTGTAGAAAATTGTATAGGCTTTTATTTTTGTGCAGCGAATAATTCGCTACAATGCGTTGTTTTTTAGTTATTAGCGATAACTCCAAGAAAGGGACCTTTCGATCCCCTTACTCCCCTGAAGGAGACGGACTAGGGGTGGGGATTTTAAGTATGTTTATCTACTTTCATTTAGTAATATGAATTTTACAGTTCTGTAAATCGTTTTGTAAGGGCATCTATTACAGCACTAGTGCTGTAATGAAAAAAAACGGTTTTATTAAAATTTTGCTGTTAAATAAAACCACATTTTTTAGAAGAATGATTTATTATTAACAATTATAAAATTAATTACTAATTATTAATTAAAATATAATACTTAAGGTTTATTATAAACATTAATAATACACTTTTTACAGTTAGAAATTTGTATACCAGAAGTGGATGTGATGGAGCCCTTTACGTTTGAATTTTAAATCATTAAATCCGTGTCTGACCCCATGATCTTCTTTGCTATTTGTTTCTTATTTTCTAAAGAATTCTCAACTTAGCCTTCTGCCGTAGAAGGGGATTTCCAGCCCTATGACGCAAATTCCATCAGAATCGCTCATTTTGAAAAACGCTTTTTATATTTTTGAATTTGTTTGACAAAGTTTCGACAGTAACCTTGCGAAACAGTAACTATGCGAAAGGTAACATAAAAAACTTGATTAGTAAACTTAATAGCAGGTGCATTTTTACAGGTGCATTTTTATTTTTAAAAATGCCTTTTGCCAAATATTTTTATTCATAGATGAAAGTAGATAAAATTTTGTACAATATTCTTGTTGTAAATTCATATTACTACACTCGATGTTTTATTAAACTCGGCTGACGCCTCGTTTGACAACTTTAACATCTCCTGTTGTAATAACCCCCAACATATTTCTGAAGCAATGCACTCTCTACAGCCCCTTTGCGACCATTCATTGATTAGCCTAATAGTGCGATATAAATCACATTTTGTGTAATAATAATCTAACCTAACTTTAAAAAAAAATAATTATAGTATGCAGGTAGGGGCAAGGGCCTGTCGACATATTAAGCACTGGTTCCCGCAGATCACCGAAGTTAAGCGGTGTCGAGCACGGTTAGTACTTAAGCGGGTGACCGCTTGGGAACACGGCGTGCTCTTGCCTCAGGGAAGAGTGTAAAATGAATCGACACTTAGCCATCCTATTCACGCCGGATGAGATCGGATATCTCGTAGGATGAAGGTGCCGTTTCACACCCCCCAGTCGGTAGATCACATTTGTGGTCGATGACCGGTTCAAGATGGCCTACGTAGTCGGCGAACCGTAAAAAAAAAAAAAAAAAAAAGTATGCAGGTATACATCTGATACATATAAAAAAGTAACCTATGCCCTCTTAGTAATATCCATAGTTGGTCTTAATTATTTTATTTCTTACGTCTACATTAGGCTATTATCATTATAGCATTACTATAATTTTTTTAAGGTTCTTTTAATTACCCATAATTATTTTTTTTTTATTTAGTTTGTAAATTATTGGCCGCGTAAATTATTCGTTTTGACGAGTTTTATCAAACTTAACTATGAACTTAATATGTATATTTCTATATATTATATTCATGTAAAATGCGCGGAAACACATTATTTCCCTCGTTGTGTTCAATTAAAAATAACCAAATAAAGGTAAGTCAATTTACTAATATTTTAACATCTCTGATTTTTTTAAACCGCGTCGGATTGTGCCACCGGGCGAATATTCGATGGATCCTAGCCGGTGACTACAAAAATGTAAAACCAAAACAGAAAAAAATCAATATATTAGTTGGCCTTTTGTTATATAGGTATCTGTACGCTCACCACGCCAAAATTGATGATTTTATAAGAAATCATGTATTTTTAGCTTAGCTTTTAAAATTTTCGAAAATTAATTTTTTTTTACACGTAATACAAAAACACTTTTTTCTATTTAAAGTTTTCCTTCTAAAAGTCCTGGTTTATACAGAGATTAAGGTTTCGGACGCATATTGTCTTAGTTACTGGTTTGTGATGCAATTTTATAGGAAAAGGAAGAAAAATAATAAGATTTGTAGTATTTTTCTATTAATATACTTTTCTGTTCCGTTTCCCCTTTTTTAGAGCTATTTTAATTCAATAAAAATGTAACCAAATGCAACAAAATATTTTTACAACAAAAACAATTGCCAACCATCAGTCTCCTTTATTTATTTTTAAAAATAAGTTTTTTTTATACTTTTCAATTGATTATTTACAATAAAATAATAGTGCGGAAATAAATGAGAATGCTCATTCTGAATCCAAAACCTAACCTTGCCGTTCTGCCCTTCTTTCGAATTAGGCTTTTTTCCTCTTCGTTCGCTGCCAGAGCCATTCCCGAGGGGACCTACAGTTTAACGTGGGTTCCGAACCACGATCCTCAGTCATGCGACACCCCCCAGGGGCTATCAACCCTTGGTTTATTGCCATTGCATGACCTACCGATTGGAGAGTGTGTACCTTCTTCCGCACCCCACGAGATGTCCGATCTCATCCGGCCTGGTTACCGGCGTGAATGGGGTGGGTTGGGAGATGATACATTTTACACTCTTCCCTGCATTCTTAAATCCACTAAATTTCGGACATACTTTTTTTATTATACGTATGCCCACTCCGGGAATCGAACCCGGGTCGCCGCGGTCGAATGACAAAAAACCTAACCTTTATACAAAACGGCACTTTAAGAAGGAATATTTAAAAATCTACTGACTATTTGCAATAAAAACTGCTTTCCGATTCGTAATCTACGTTCCAAAAATGATGATGATTTCTGAAAAAATTTTCAATTTTGGCGTGGTGAGCGTTTAAAAGATTAAATATGAAAAATCGTTCCCGAAAAACCCTGGTTAGAGTCAGACAAGTTTAAGGTGAAAAGTTTAAATTTAAACACAACATTCATATTTTTTACGAATGTAAAAATGTTTTTCTTTTTTAAAATTAAAGAGCCATCTAGGAATATAAAGGAAAAAGTAAAAAAACATTCACAAAACCAAAGGACCCCCACAAAGCTTATGGGAAATGGCTTTCGGTTATTTTTTCTAAATTTTTAGTATTTTCTAGATCTTGACGTCCTGATTAACAGTGTCCATGGCCGTAATAAAATCCTATGACGAGTTTTTGAGTTATGGACTTCTTACTTTGAGATTTTATGCATTGTCTGGAGTTTTCACCTGTTTCTTAAAAACTAGCAACTTTTTTATTTTCTTTTATTGGTGAAAAAGTAGGCTTTAACTTTTCTTTCACTTATATAGAAATAAAATATGTACAGGATGTTGAATAATTTATAGGCGGATTAAATAAATACTAATAATAAAAAATTATCAAAATCCAAAAAAAAAATTTTACTCATTTTTTGAATTTTGAAAACAAACGGCTAGATTATGTTCATATTTTAATATCTTGTAGTACGAAGCTATAGAGGAAAATAAATGGGATAGGTTGATGTAGAGTATATTGCCTGGTATTTTATTTTTCAAAAAAAAAATTGAAAATTTACCTGAAAACGTAATAAATGACTTTTAATTGATTCATTTAATTATATACCAATCTGTAACAATTTTCTTTCACAATAACTATTCTCTAACACATTCTTATCTTCGATATACAGGGTATGCCAGTTAAAATGATTTACACAAGTGAAAACTTTTAAATATAGGAAAATAAAAAATATAAATTATGAAAAAATAACATTTTGTTATGACTCTAAGATAATCTAAATGTATCATGTACACGAGCCAAGTTATTTTAGGAAAAAAATATTTTAATAATAATATTTTGTCATTTGATAAAAAAAAACATTTCTTAATTTTTCTATATTTAAAAGTTTTCACTTGTGTAAATCATTATAATCGGTTCACCCTGTATATCTAAGATAAGAATGTATTAGAAAATAATTATTGTAAAAGAAAATTGTTACAGAATGGCATAATAATTAAATGAATCAATTAAAAGTCGTTTATTACGTTTTCAGGAGAATTTCAATTTTTTTTTTAATAAAATACCCGGCAATATATTCTACGTCAACCTATACACATTTTTTTCTCTATAGCTTGGTACTACAAGATATTAAAATATAAACAAAATCTAGCCGTTTGGTTTCAAAGTTCAAAAAATTATTAAAATTTTTTTTTTGGATTTTCATAATTTTTTAATATGAGTATTTATTTAATCCGCCTATAAATTATTCAACATCCTGTACATATTTTATTTCTATATAAGTGAAAGAAAACTTAAGGCCTACTACTTTTCCATCAATTAAAATATATAAAAAAGTTGATAGTTTTTAAGAAACAAGTGAAAACTCCAGACAATGCATAAAGTCTCTCTAAGAAGTTGCCAACTTTAAAACTCGATAACTCAAAAACTAGTCATAGGATTGAATTACGGCCATGGACACTTTAATCAAGATGTCAAGATCTAGAAAATACTAAAAATTCAGAAAAATTAGCCGAAAGCCACTTCCCATAAGCTTTGGGCGGAGTCCTTTAATTCTACCATGGGTTAGTTAGACGGGATAGAGGTAAAAATTAAATTTTTTAAATTTGATAGTTGTTGGGTGCATTACTAGTCACGCCCATAGAGCTCCCCTGAACATATTTTTTGGTTTAGCCACTGCTTTTTACTTAACCCATAAATACATAGGTAAGTTACCGTTCGAGGATAATTTAATTTTGATAACATATTAATTTTTTTCTTAAAAAAAAGTTAAAAAGTAACAGACAGAAAACAACAAGTTATTCCTCTAAACAATAAAATTAACATAACATGCTAATGTGTTGAAAACCATTTCAACAATCTAGTTTTGTTTAATTCTTGTACTTGAATTTATCGAATATCTGAATAATGCATTTTTAGCTAAGTCACGTTTTTATCTGCACAGTTGGTGGTACGATAGTATTGTAAAAATAGTTAATTTTTTTAACCTGCGTGTAGAGGCTTATTTCCGGTGAAATGTGGAAAAAGTTTCTGAGAATCTGCCACAAAAAGGTATGAATTAATTGAGTAGTGCTGCATAGGTTTTTGAAAAAAATATGAGCTATATGATAGGCGGAGAATTTGAGCCATATGGTATTTTTTTAAATGTTTAGAAATGTGTTTCATTAAAATTGTGTATAGCATCCACCGACCTGGATAATTTATATAGTATACGAGACAGAATCAAAAATAAAATTAGGAATTTCTCTAACCCTATTGTTACTCTGATAACAACGTTTATTAAGGTTAAATACCAGCTTTTATTGTTTTTCGTACTTAACGAAAAATATATGCGGAAAAAAAGTTGTAAAATGTACGACAATTGTAGACATTTTTGCACCAAATTGTTTTACATATAGGGACAGTTACAATTTGTAGCAAACTACTCCATCATAGTATTTTATCTCTTCTAAAATAATGTATGCAAATTTGTCGGGTTTTAATACAATTTTATAATATGTTTAAAACATACTGTTGCGTTATGGTGATGCATTGTACAATATTGTTGCAAAAATTCACTTATTGTTGTTCATTTATTACCACAAATTGTACCAGCTTTTAAAAATTTGTATGTATTTTTGGACAGTAAAATGTTGTAATTACCGATATTTTTTATTATTATCGTTTACACAAGCTTTTTTAGCCTTTAATAGTTGTAGTTTTATATTTTACTATAAAGTATAGATAGTACCGTGCGAGCAAAAATTATTTGCATCAAAGAGGGCTTGGATTAAAAAACGTAAAATACAAAAAATACATTATACAGAAATTAAATAATATTCTTCGTCATCTGAGGAACTGTCATCTCCTCTTGGCGTTATAATTAACAGGGCGACGGTCCGCTCGATCAGGTGTTCAAGATCCCACCCACATTTTCTCCTCTTCTTTCATGACATGATAGACTGCTTTTCGCCAGTTTCTGGTGTCACTTCCTTAATGGCTTGATCAAACAGTAGCTTAACGTCTTTCATTTTGAATGTCGTATTGTGTCTTGCTAAAAATCGTTTCACTGGCGCCCATATAAGTTCTATAGGATTTAGTTCGCAATGAAGTGGGGGTGTGCGCAGCACAGTTACATTATGTTTTTCAGCTATATCTTCCACGGCATATTTCATAAAACGATGTTTGGGTAATTTTTTTTTTTATGATAAAACACCTGCACTGTAGGAGAAATCCTTTAAGGCGCTCTGGGAGCGGTGCGAGTGCGAGAAAAGCGATTAACGTTGGTCTTGAAACGTTGAAGATTGTATTCATTGGGAAACACGACCTCAGGAAGATCATTCCACAAAGATGACGTTCTCCAGATGAAAGAATTCTTGAACAATGAAGTTCGAGGAGTACTAAGCTGAACAACATATGGATGAGCGGCAGTGGTTCGCCGTGTATTTCTGTTTTGCAGTGCTCTAGGTGGAATCAAGTGGGCAATGTCAGTCGAACACCTGCCATGGAAATATCTGTAAAAGAGAGCCAAATCACCAACCTGTCTTCGATGCTCCAGGCTATCGAGGGTCTTGGTCAGCTCGGGATCGCCGATCAGACAAACGGCTCTCCTTTGAATGGAATCCAGTAGCCGAAGGGTGTGCTTGGGTGCAGAGCTCCAGACATGAGAGCAATATTCTAATAATGGTCGAATCTGGGCTTTGTAGAGTGCCAAAAGTTGATGAGGTGTGTACAACCTTTTGGTGCGGAAAAGTACACCAAGTTTCTGTGCAGCTGCCTTGGCAATTGCGGCAACGTGATCATGCCAAGACATATTACCTCCCAGATTGACCCCCAACAAATTAATAGACGGTGCCAGGGGAATTGCGTGTCCTGCCATGACTATATCCGCTATAGCTAATAGTTCCTTCTTTATCAAATAATCTTCAAATTCAATACTTTTGGTGGTTAACCAGTCGGTAATTTCTTGTTTTCTCCAAGATGAAGTTGAAGTCTCTGTGTGTCGTGAATTATAGCTATTATCCATAACTACGCCCGAATCAGCTGGAAGATATTTTATCATTTCACCAAAATAGTCCTCAAAAAAATTCGAATTCATGTCCTCGTGGTAATATCCCGAATTGAATTAGGCAATTACTTGAAATTTTAATATTAGAAACAATACCTTATCTTAATACCCCTTAACCTAATTCTCTAAGATTTTTGGTTAGTTATCATAAATAATTTAATGCACAAAATTTACGTGTGCCTATGGCAACACCAGAATTGAGCCGAATTGGACGGAATTTCCCATTTTATTACTCTACATCTTTCTGAAATTGACTATATACATTTTTATCAAATCGACGTCATCGAGTCATCATCGTGTCTGTTTTGTGATTTTAATTTTTAGTTTTATCGATGATAAACTCCTATCATAGCACGGACTTAACAATTTCAATGCCACCACTATCAATTAAGAGAATAGTACTAGAGCAAATATATTAAAATATATTTTTGGAATAGCCTATTAAATACTAAAAATAACAAGTAACTGTTTAACTTATTTAAATCAGTTTATTAATAATAATTAGGCTTTTAAAATTGTAACAGAAAATTTCGCAATTTGTTGGTTATAAACTTCTGGACAATTGCTTTCGAGCAAGAAAACTTTCGCCTAAATTTAACAGTTAATATCTTCTGAACCAAATATGATATCGACCTACAGTCTTGAATAGTTGATAGATTCATCCCTTGAGAAACAATTGCCAATATTGGATTTTCTTTAACTGTCAGAAAATTTTATTTACAGGGTGTTAAAGAAGACGATGATTCTTGCTCCAATGTTAATGGCTTGTAACTTTCACAATATTATTTTTAAATTTTATCACTCTACGTCAATTGAATCACTGGTTCATAGCAAAGAAAGCAATTTTTGATATCTACTATATTTTAAGAAATACTGATTTTTTTGGAAAACCTTGCTTTATTTCAAGTTATTGGTCTTTAGATCTCACTGTGCGTTATATCGTGCAAACTTTGCGAGTGATTTTTATATGGTTTATAAGTATAGTGTTAGAAGGTTAGACATTAATAAAAGCTGCATATCGCCTGATCGTCACTGTCGTGACTCTAAAGGTAAAAGTCATTACATAAAAGAAATAAAAAAAATTTGAATTTTTAATTTTTTTTATTTTTTTTTTCATTTTTTATAATTTTTTTTTTAAATATTCTGTTTTACTATATTATTTACTTTTGTATCACACTCCTTCGGACTGTGATGTGAAAACATATCGCCTAATTTGTCGATATAACACCTGTCAAGAAATATTTACAAATATTTCATTTGATATTTAAGTATTTCAATCTTAATATGAGAACTACACTAAAACAACAAAATATTTTTTTATAAACGCGATTATTACACATAAAAAATGTCGAAATGACAGCTGTCAATATATAACTAATAATACTGTAACGCGTGTATTTTATTTTTATTCCTTTTATTTATGTTTCACAAAATTAACACTTAATATTAAATAGTTTAATTGAAATAGTTGAACTTTAAAATTGTCAAAATGACAGCTAGCAAGAAACAACCTTTTTTTAACACACAAAATTTTTGTTCCACACAATAACTAATTTTTCATTCGTATGCCAAATTTTGTTTAGACCAGATAAGTAGTTTTCAATTTATGCTTTTACTTTTTCGGATATATTCGTTTTTCTAAGACAATAATAGCAGTCCATTTTAAATTTCACACATACGGCAATGTAAAAATTAAATTATTTTTTCTTTATCTTTTCAAATAAAGTCACAAATCCAAATATAAGAATATAAAGATTGAATATGTTTTATAGGGTCGAAACGTTAATATTTGGTTAAAGCAATATTGCACAAATACGTTAGAAGAAGCAAGATTTACGAAACTGCAATAAAAATTACAAGTTTATATTTAAAAATAAAAACCTGATGATGGTATCTAGATGACGAAACGTTTTACTCGAAATCTGATGACATTATATAATAGAAAACAAAATACGGCAATGTAAAAGTTAAGTTATTTTTTCTTTATCTTTTCAAATAAAGTCACAAATTCAAATATAAGAATATAAAGATTGAAGATGTTTTATAGTGTCGAAACGTTGATATTTGGTTAAAGCAATATTGCACAAATACGTTAGAAGAAGCAATATTTACGAAACTGCAATAAAAATTACCAGTTTATATTTAAAAATGAAAACTTGATGATGGTATCTCGATGACGAAACGTTTTACTCGAAATCTGACGCCATCATGTGATAGGAAACAAAATACGGCAATGCAAAAGTTTAATTAGTTTTTCTTTATCTTTACAAATAAAGTCACAAATCCGAATGTAAGAATATAAAGATTGAAGATGTTTTTTTATAGGGTCGAAACGTTGATATATGGTTAAAGTAATATTGCACAAAGACGTTAGAAGAAGCAAGATTTACGACACTGCAATAAAAATGACAGGTTTATATTTAAAAATGACAACCTGATGATGGTATCTCGATGACGAAACGTTGTACTTGAAATCTGACGACACCATATGATAAGAAACAAAATACTACAATGAAAATGTTAAATTATTTTTTCTTTATCTTTTCAAATAAAGTCACAAATCCAAATATAAGAATATAAAGATTGAAGATGTTTTATAGGGTCGAAACTTTAATATTTGGTTAAAGCAATATTGCACAAATACGTTAGAAGAAGCCAGATTTACGAAACTGCAATAAAAATTACAAGTTTGTATTTAAAAATAAAAACCTGATGATGGTATCTAGATGACGAAACGTTTTACTCGAAATCTGATGACATTATATGATAGGAAACAAAATACGGCAATGCAAAAGTTTAATTAGTTTTTCTTTATCTTTACAAATAAAGTCACAAAACCGAATGTAAGAATATAAAGATTGAAGATGTTTTTTTATAGGGTTGAAACGTTGATATTTGGTTAAAGTAATATTGCACAAAGACGTTAGAAGAAGCAAGATTTACGACACTGCAATAAAAATGACAGGTTTATATTTAAAAATGAAAACCTGATGATGTTATCTCGATGACGAAACGTTGTATTTGAAATCTGACGACACCATATGATAAGAAACAAAATACTACAATGAAAATGTTAAATTATTTTTTCTTTATCTTTTCAAATAAAGTCACAAATCCAAATATAAGAATATAAAGATAGAAGATGTTTATTGGGTCGAAACTTTAATATTTTTTTAAAGCAATATTGCACAAATACGTTAGAAGAAGCAAGATTTACGAAACTGCAATAAAAATTACAAGTTTATATTTAAAAATAAAAACCTGATGTTGGTATCTAGATGACGAAACGTTTTACTTGAAATCTGATGACATCATATGATAGGAAACAAAATACGGCAATGCAAAAGTTAAATAATTTTTTCTTTATCTTTTCAAATAAAGTCACAAATCCAAATATAAAAATATAAAGATTGAAGATGTTTTATAGTGTCGAAACGTTGATATTTGGTTAAAGCAATATTGCACAAAGACATTAGAAGAAGCTAGATTTACGAAACTGCAATAAAAATTACAAGTTTATATTTAAAAATAAAAACCTGATGATGGTATCTAGATGACGAAACGTTTTACTCGAAATCTGACGCCATCATATGATAGGAAACAAAATACGGCAATGTAAAAGTTAAATTATTTTTTCTTTATCTTTTCAAATAAAGTCACAAATCCAAATATAAGAATATAAAGATTGAAGATGTTTTATAGGGTCGAAACTTTAATATTTGGTTAAAGCAATATTGCACAAATACGTTAGAAGAAGCCAGATTTACGAAACTGCAATAAAAATTACAAGTTTATATTTAAAAATAAAAACCTGATGATGGTATCTAGATGACGAAACGTTTTACTTGAAATCTGATGACATTATATGATAGGAAACAAAATACGGCA
Organism: Polydrusus cervinus; assembly: GCA_935413205.1. Taxonomy (NCBI): domain Eukaryota; kingdom Metazoa; phylum Arthropoda; class Insecta; order Coleoptera; family Curculionidae; genus Polydrusus; species Polydrusus cervinus. Next base: position 56,931,891 of record OW284514.1, read on the forward strand.
ATGCAAAAGTTTAATTAGTTTTTCTTTATCTTTACAAATAAAGTCACAAAACCGAATGTAAGAATATAAAGATTGAAGATGTTTTTTTATAGGGTCGAAACGTTGATATTTGGTTAAAGTAATATTGCACAAAGACGTTAGAAGAAGCAAGATTTACGACACTGCAATAAAAATGACAGGTTTATATTTAAAAATGAAAACCTGATGATGGTATCTCGATGACGAAACGTTGTACTTGAAATCTGACGACACCATATGATAAGAAACAAAATACTACAATGAAAATGTTAAATTATTTATTCTTTATCTTTTCAAATAAAGTCACAAATCCAAATATAAGAATATAAAGATAGAAGATGTTTATTGGGTCGAAACTTTAATATTTTTTTAAAGCAATATTGCACAAATACGTTAGAAGAAGCAAGATTTACGAAACTGCAATAAAAATTACAAGTTTATATTTAAAAATAAAAACCTGATGTTGGTATCTAGATGACGAAACGTTTTACTTGAAATCTGATGACATCATAAGATAGGAAACAAAATACGGCAATGCAAAAGTTAAATTATTTTTTCTTTATCTTTTCAAATAAAGTCACAAATCCAAATATAAGAATATACGGATTGAAGATGTTTTATAGTGTCGAAACGTTGATATTTGGTTAAAGCAATATTGCACAAAGACATTAGAAGAAGCTAGATTTACGAAACTGCAATAAAAATTACAAGTTTATATTTAAAAATAAAAACCTGATGATGGTATCTAGATGACGAAACGTTTTACTCGAAATCTGACGCCATCATATGATAGGAAACAAAATACGGCAATGTAAAAGTTAAATTATTTTTTCTTTATCTGTTCAAATACAGTCACAATGAATAAAACTTGGAAAAAATCGTATCGGCAATTTTCGGCTATTCCGAAAATCCCCGATATTGAAAAAAATTAATCAAAATTTAGGTAAGCAGACCTACATTAAAATGAAAAATGCATGTATAAATACTATATTTGGAGCTATCTGTTTTATAGCACTGTAATGTAGAAGTTTCGAGCTATCTCTTATCCCAAATTTTAAAGCGCGACCTGCTAGAATAACTTTAAAAACTTGCGATGAAATATGCCATTTTCGGCTATTTTTGGCCTTTTTTGACACTTCATATTTTTAATATCCACGATGACGTTTTAGGCATCCAAAGCAATCTCTTCGAAAAGTCATAATTCTGTTAAAATGAAACTTTTACGGAAATTGCAGAGTCTTTTTAAAATTAAAAATTCGATAACTAATCTGACATATGAAGCTTTAATTTTGGTCTCATTAAATTGTAAAAGTCCCAAATAATCTATAACATTCAATTTTTAACGTCAAAACGTTGAAACAAGGTCACATTCTGAAGTCAAAAACACCCATTTTAGGCCAATTTTGACAGCTGTAATTATTTCAATATGGAAGCCTGTTTGAGATTTCATGGCAAGCTATTTAAAAAACGTTGAATTTTGATATTTGACAAATTTTTCTGTTCTCGCTCTAAATATATCAATTTTACTCAAATTAAAAAAAATAAATTAATATATTCAAGTATACGTGCGTGTTTAGAAAAGATTGAGGAATAAAATAAGCCTAAAATGAACTCTCTAAGGATATTATAGTAGAAGCTATAATCGAACATAAAAAATTTTTGGTAAAAAAAACATAAAAAAATTAAATAATATTTTTTTTGAACCACTAAATGTCATAACGAGGAGCGCGCACGGTATGCATTTTAAAGCCTATTTATCCCTCTAAACAATAGTCCAAAAAAAAGTTGAAAAAGTTACGTACAGTGGCTCACAGATGGGTTTAAGCAGATCAGTACCTAAAAAAAAAATTGTAAAAAATCAAAAAAAAATCAAAATACATTCGTTTCGTCCTCTGTAAATTAAAATGATTAAAAATCGAAAAAATATATTTTAAACGTACTTCGACGAGCTCTTTCCGATAGGATGTACGACATTTTAATAAAAAAATTATTTTTCGAGAAAAAAATTAAAAACCGTGAAAATTTTGGGTCTAAAATCGTAATTTCTAGATTTTCACAATTTTTCACAATTTCTAATCATTTTAGGTATAGAAAGATGTATTGCGAAAAGATAGTATTTGAGACGGCCCATCCGATCGTTTAAACCGGAAATATGTCCGACGTACCCAATTCGAGTTATTCGGTACCCCCTACGACCCTGCGATGGCCATTTTTCGACTTTTAAAAAATCAAAAAAATTACTTTCCATTTTCTAATCTTTCTCAAAAACAATAGGGTTCGGCGGCTGCCGGTCCTCTCGAACCTCCAAAAGTAAAAATCAAAAAAAATAATTTTTGCGACCTGAAATGGATTTCAACGGATTTCGCATATTTTCCGACTTTGACGTTTAATAGCTTTTTTCCGGTACACCCTGTATATTTGAAATTTTTCACAAAATGTGCCCCTGTTATTCCTCTATAAAACAGAATAATCAAACGCAGTGCGAAATGTACCACTTTAGAGAAAAAAAATCGAAAATGTCAAAAATCGCGATTTCAAAAATCGGGTACGACGACGACGACGACGACGACGACACGGGTCATACATTTTTAAAATTAAGAGGAGATATACATATCGCTCGAAAGGGGCGATATGTAAATACATTTTTTCCAAAAATTAAATAAAAAAATTTATCTTTGTTAAAATTTTGTAAACACACTGTATAATATACCTGTAGTGCGATATGAAAAACTAAAAAATAAGAACAAATTGACCTAATTTTGGAGCAAAGTTTGCATGATACAACGCACAGTGAGATCTAGCTACCAATAAGTTGAAATAATCAAGGTTTTCCAAAAAAATTGGTATTTCCTAAAATATAGCAGATATCAAAAATTTGACAAATTACTTTCTTTGCTATGAACCAGTGATTCAATTGACGTAGAGTGATAAAATTTTAAAATATTATTGTAAAAGCTACACGCCATTAAAATTGGAGCAGAAATCATCGTCTTCTTTAACACCCTGTATATAAAATTTTCTGACAGTTAAAGAAAATCCAACATTGACAATTGTTTCCCAAGGGATGAATCTATCAACCATTCAAAACCGTTGGTCGATATCATATCTGGTTCAGAAAATATTAACTGTTAAATTTAGGCGAAAATTTTCTTGCTCGAAAGCAATTGCCGAGCAGTTTAGTTGAATTTTGGCTGTGAATGCTTTTGATAAGTATATCTTTTAATGCACCTTTCCGTTGAAATCGGGCTTATAGTTTTCTTCGTAATAATGAAATACATCATGTGATATTCAAATTATGCTGCACCAAGTAGGATAAAATGAAATGTCACAAAATGGAACGGGTTTCCAACTCCTTGTCTAAGAAGTTAAAATGTTTTTCCACTTTGACATACACAGTAATAGAGTTTATATTATTTAACAGGTTGTTGTAGAGCTTGGTGTACATGTCTAAATCCACGACCCATAAGTGACATTTACCACTAATCTTAACGTGTTGCTTCTTTAACGGCACTGGCATCAATTGAATTGGACACCCTATATAAAATCATTTTACATTGTTGTTAAAAAAATTTGTGTTTTTGAAGAAGCATATATTTTGCTGGATATGGCCCGGTAATTATTGCCATGGGACTAAAAACAACGAATGCGGAATTCCTTATTAGGAATAATGGCGTTTTTTATCGTGCCCTGTAATTCTGTCTCGACAGAATGATTTTTATTGCATTTAACAAGAAAACAATATTATAGCTATTAGTGATAATAATACCGCTTATTAGTCCGCTTTATGTACGCAGGAAGCTGGCTTTAAAATTTATGTAACTTTGTTTAATATATTCAATTTATTTTAATTTAATTTTATGAACAATGTTGCCGTTTTTTATAAGAAAAACAAACATACTGTACAGATTTGATATTATACTGTACTATATAGAACTGTTGTGAGTACCATAAGTCTATGTAGAAATATTTAACTATTAAGCATAAGTTATACTTAAATTTAAATAAATTAAGTACAAAAGTATTAAGTACCCAATATTTTTACTTAACTGTTGACTTTTAAGTACCGGGTGTGTAAACGTCAACGATTGCGCGCAGTTACTTAATGCCTTGAAGTAATTTGTTAATAATAAGCTTCTGGGTTAAGGTATGGTTGGATCTTTTGCATATATTTTAAAAATTATACAGGGTGCGTTCAAAAAATAAGTTTTTTTAAATGGGACACCCTGTATATTATAACATTTTTAATTTTATTTAGAATTCTACACCTATTTTATATATCACACTATATGTCTAAATGCAATGGTTTTAAAGATTTTGACATTTAAAAAATTACCTTTATCCCACTTAGGCAGGCGGTATCGTACAAATAACGCATATGAGGAATAAACGGTTTTCACGTTCCTATCTTTTTTTATTTGCTACCAAAAAATACCAGCTTGCGGTTAAACCTGTGAAACGGGGTTTTCAAGTTTAACCGAAACTTGAAATCCTGAATGAATTGAAAAAAAAATATGATTTAATCAACGACATGACTCGAAACAAAAATGACGCTAGGAGCTGTGACGTGCATTCAGCCAGTAATTGTACGGACTTTATCAAAATATTTGTGGTGTAGTTGATACGCCACTGAACATATTTTCATATTTAGACCCTACACGATCATTCAGACTAATCGGCTTGATAAGGGAATGACAGTTATACTGATAGTGTGGCTTGGGGAACCATTTTTTAATAGCCTGGAGGAAATAAGCGACATACAACTTGGCCGACTAACCAGGTTTATCAATAGTTGTGGTTGGTTTGAATGAGTTGTAAATATCCTTCTGCCATATGTCGCTCTAACCATTAGAGATCTGATGAAGGTGTAGTTATACGCAACACAAGTGGTATTGTCGGATATGGATTGGTACCCTTAAGGATGAATTAATCATTTCATACTTCGTTGTGGTGCTAAGACTCTTAATAGGTGTTGAATCTGCTGATAAGAATAGGTGTAGTGGAAAGATAGTGTGTAGAACAAGGACAAGGACATTCCTAGTTTTGTAGGAGGAGTTTGTATACGAAAATTAATAAACATAATTGTTTGAATTGGTTGGGATAAAGGGTTCCATTTTGAATAGTCCATCCAGGGAAATCCCCTCTTTTAATAAATTGCTGACATAGCAACAAGGAAGCCCTTCTTCCATCTGGTAAGGGTTGCAAAGCTTATAAAAAGCTCGAAGAAACACTTACTCGGAGACATAGCAACAAGGAAGCCCTTCTTCCATCTGGTAAGGGTTGCAAAGCTTATAAAAAGCTCGAAGAAACACTTACTCGGAGACATAGCAACAAGAAAGCCCTTCTTCCATCTGGTAAGGGTTGCAAAGCTTATACAAAGCTCGAAAAAACACTTACTCGGAGACATAGCAACAAGGAAGCCCTTCTTCCATCTGGTAAGGGTTGCAAAGCGTATAAAAAGCTCGAATAAACACTTACTCGGAGACATAGCAACAAGGAAGCCCTTCTTCCATCTGGTAAGGGTTGCAAAGCGTATAAAAAGCTCGAATAAACACTTACTCGGAGACATAGCAACAAGGAAGCCCTTCTTCCATCTGGTAAGGGTTGCAAAGCGTATAAAAAGCTCGAATAAACACTTACTCGGAGACATAGCAACAAGGAAGCCCTTCTTCCATCTGGTAAGGGTTGCAAAGCTTATAAAAAGCTCGAAGAAACACTTACTCGAAGAGTTGTAAAAAACATTCAAGTGTAAGGGTAACCTCTGCCCAAATAACAACTCAAAGTCTAAATCAGTTTTCAAGCCATGAAGAGTACAAGAGTACTGCCCCAGAACCAGTATACTTTGCTCCGATTGTGTAAGTGTTTTTTACATTTAATTGTTTATTTGTATAAAACTGTATTCTTCTCATTTTGGTCAAAGTTGCCTATTAAGAAGAAATTGTTTCTTTAAACTTGCTAGAATAACACGTTTCTAAAGTAAGTAAAAAGGGGCAGTTTCTCTCCTTATTAGAGAACTATTTAAATTTACCATTTTATAATCTTATAACGTAACATTGTATTTTATTCACATTATAATTATCTGTCATCGCTTTGCTATTCATTAAATAAATTATTATTAATAAAATAATTAAAACATAAATCAAAACCATCTAAGCTACACAACCCAGTCGCATATCATTTTAATACGCGACAGTATCACAACGGACCTCATAGGATTACATAAGACTACGTTTTAACAGTACCAAAGATCTGCCACTCTAACCTAAGGGCAAATTTCAACGATTAATATCCAGACTCATTAGAAGCAAGACTGACGTGAATGATGGATTGATATCACTCAGGTCGTGTAGGGTCTCCATTAAAGCTTTTTTTGATGCCTGTTATATTTTTTTATAAACGATTTTTTTAACACAACGTTTTTTACAGATTATTAAAATATATATAATTTTAATTCGTGCTTGGCCGATAACAATAATTATTTTTTCTTTAAAGCGGAAGTCATGTCAATTTATTGTAAATTTAAAAGTTAAAATCGTATTTTCCGAGTTCCCACAATTTAGAAAAATATATTATAATTATGTTGCACATGATCCTGTTACGCAGCAAAAGTACTTTTTAACATACTGGTATATAAATATTTATATTTTTAATCGTTATGTAAATTGTAACTATTTAAAGTGGCAAAAAAAATAAAATGATAATTCCTTTTTATCAGGGGGCTTAGTATAAAAAGTAGTGTGCAAAACTTTATTTACGCAATTCAGTCTTGCTCATTAGCGGTTCGTACCCTCTTCCGATGGGTAGGCGACCCTTAGACAAATTATAGAAAGTATTGTTAAAAATAGAATAATTTTTTAAAATAAAAAATCTTAAACAATTATATTTGATTGCATCAAGATTTTTAACCATAATTAACTAACCAGCAATTTTGACTGTGACATAAATGACATTGGCAAACATTATTTACTCATAAGTTCTTTAGATAAGGAGAATACTCTCCTGCTTTTGGCATTATAGCAAAAGATGGTTAGTTGGTTTAAGGCGTGCGACCCAAACTTCATGCACTGCAGCCTAGTGGTTTATTGTGCGACCCTGTCTTGCTAGAAAATATTTGTTCTTTTTATAAGGTCCAGTAGATTTCTACCAAGTTTGTCATGCGGGAGGTTGTCACCAAATTGGATACCTCCGAAGATTTTGGATCTTCTTCTAGTCAGTGCTTCGCAATTGTATATAATGTGTGAGGCGGTTTCGTCCTCTTCGTCGCAAAGTCTGCATTTAACGGGTCGATTGTAAATTCCTACTTGACATAGGTGTTTTCTTAATACCAGAAGATGAATATAACAATAATGATATTTATGATCAACGTCACAACCAACTGGAATGCATGTGGTAAGTATGCGAATTTCGGGAAAACTGTGTACGCTGTGAACCAGGATAAATTTGGTCATCCCGCACTATCACATGTAAACGGCCTCATTAGTATGTGCTGTTGCAAATCCCGCTGTAGAATAATGTCCCGCAATCGTTTCTTTCCCATTCCCGTCTCAGCAGTTGGTTTGATCCAGAGGTTTGATCTTTATTTCATATCGCATATTAGGTTTCAAACAAAATAAGGTATTCATAGCTTAGTTTGGTAACATGGAGTCAAAATACCAGTCCGTAGTACCGGAATTTTCATAAAGTTGAGTAACCCGTGAATATATTCAGTTTTATATCGTAGAAATCCCCGACGGGCTAAGCATTTTATGTGTGCGAGGACGAATATTATATGGATAATTGTTATAGTTAACAATATTAAATCATTTTATTCGATAGCAAAACAAAATGGTGGATTACTTCACATGTTTTTGAGAGAGACAAGTTACTAATAAACGTATTCTTATTAAAAGTGGGCACCTGACGCAAGACAAGTACCTTGATTTGACAGTGTGAAGAGTAAGACAATTGGCTTACTCTACTTTTCAGTCTAAAATATTCTTGTAGGACCTGCAAAATCATGATACAAGGTATGATATTCAAAGGCTGTGACGTCATCTTGAATAAGTAACCCAAAAAACAGATGGTTATTTTCATTGTTATTATTCACATGGTTACGAATAGACATTATATTCACAAAATGGCGTCACAGTCTATGAATATCATACCTTGTAATTTTTATGTCATGCTGTAAAATGAATATTGAATTATTTTATTTCATTACAACATGGACAATTACTTTTTTCAGGATGACGCTGTATCATCACCTATGTGGCTGACGGCCAGCGAGGCAAGCAGTTTGTCATATGAAGAAGTTGCAGAACGATTAGAAATTGACGTACGAAAAGGACTGACGTGGCAGGAAGCGACACAAAGAAGACAATTATCTGGGTAAGTAAGACAAAAGTAGTAATCCATCAAAAACACGTTACCAATATTTTTTTAAAATTTTGCTTATTTTTCAATAAATTTTGACATGAACATTTTCAAAAAGAATTTAAAAACTAAAACCTTAGAAAATTTTATTTTTTCTTACTCTATGCAGTAGGGTCAAAATTAAAATTTTGTAAAAAGGCCCATGAGCTAGTTTCAATTTTCAAAAAAATTTACTAATGAAAGCACAATTAAAAAGTTGGATAAACCCTTTGAAAAACAGTTCAATTCTCTTTAAATTATGCTATTTATTATTCCATTTAAGCTTTTAAGGGTGAAAGTCACTTCGTCGTAGGAGTTCAAGCAGGCTAAGGGGTTTGAAAATAGCAGAAAAATATGTCCCTCTTAGAACTAACGTTTACACGTGTCCGATATAAATCTGAATGGAAACTTTTTGCTGGGCCATCCTGTATGTTTAAATGTATTATTTTTCTTTTTAATTATTTATTTTCTTTATTGCTCCAAGCCAGTGACTTTATAGTAAATAATTGTGTATAAAAATATAATCATGTATGGTAACGTAATGAGATTGTTATAACAAAATAAGCTTCAGGAATAGAAATTGTACAGAGTCAAGCATAAAGCAGTGTTTTAAAAATTGATATGAATGTCGAAATAAAAGAAAAGAGATAATTAATTGAAAACTGTTTAATACAATAGTAACTATAATTCCTCATTGAAAAGGATTTTAATCAAAATTGACATATAGCACTTTAAAGGGCTTGAAGCACTAAAAAATGTAAGCCTATGAAAACCCTAGAAATAATTACTAAAGATTATTGTATTTTAAAAAATATTGGAAAATATATTTTTATATAAAAATAACGTTCCTAAAAGTCACCAATATCTGTAGAGTCCAAATTTAAACAAAGATCTATTAATAGGCCACTTAATTAGGGTTGTATTAAAAATAATTTAAAATCCTTTCCTTTGCGAAGAAAATAAAAATTTAGAAAATGTAACCCATTTCCATAAGAGATGTGTTATTTTGCATTTAAAAAAATAATGCCTCATTTATGCGTTTCTTGTGTATACTTTGTCTGTAAAATTACTAATGTTTTTTTTATTGTTGTTTCAGTTATAATGAATTCTCAGTAACAGTCGAGGACCCTCCATGGAAAAAATATCTAGAACAATTTAAGAATCCCCTCATCCTACTTCTGTTGGCGTCCGCCGTAGTATCGGGAGCGATGAAACAAATTGACGACGCAGTCAGTATTACCGTAGCTATCATTATAGTAGTAACAGTAGCTTTCGTTCAAGAGTACAGGTCGGAGAAGAGCTTACAGGAACTGACGAAACTGGTGCCGCCATCTTGCCATTGGTAATTTACTTTACACTTATTAGAATAGAAGCAAATATGCTAGGTTGTGTAATTGCTCAGATAACGGACTTCCTACTCAATGAGATAAACCACTAATTCATTAAATTCTGGTTTTTCAAATCTGTTTAGTACATTATTCAATAATATACCTCTCTAGAGGCGGTGTATTATCTCCTTAACTTTATTGTTTACTTAAACTTAACTTCAAAGAAAAACGTCTGGTGTTTTCACAAGTAAAATACCTTCAGCCATAAACTAAGTAAACGTAGCCATTCAACGTACATGGGCTAAAGCGTGACTTAAGGCCTCGACGTGAATGTTGAGGGGAAATGTGATTTTAGACGGATATTCGCGCTCGCTTAATGTTTATTACAGACAACGTTTGGCGTAATCCATTACCGTTGTGGACGTCGTACACAATGCGAAAATTTAAATTTCGATTTAAAAAAATTCTAATCAATGATTTAATTTAAATCAAAAACGTCAATTTTTGGAATGTTTATTGAAGAAACAACAAACTGGGGGGGGGGGGGGGGGGATTGTTAAAATCGCAGGAAATTCCAAACGGTATATACCTAACATAAACACTGAATAAGTTATATAATCGAGTTTCCGAAGGTATGCCGATAAGCAAGCCGAAATTTAAACACCGCCGCGCATCGCTCTCTATCATTACGTTACACCCGTTGCCGGGCAATAGGTATTACTTTTATTCGTTTTTTGGCTGTTGTGTTTAAAGCGTGCTGATTGGCGCTGGATTCTAGAACTTAGCGTCAAACATGCGCAGTGGCATACAGTAACTACCCGAAATTTGAACTCCGCCGCGCATCGCTCGAACTTTACGTTACACCCGTTCCCGGCCCAGATTGTAATTAAAACTTTTATTCGTTTTGTGGCTGTTGTGTTTAAAGCGCGCTGATTGGCGTTGTACTCTCGAACGTGATGTCATGCATACGCATTGGCATACCATTGTTAGTATATCGTGGAAATAGCCATAAAATTTAAAAATAAAAAAGTTGTATCACATGTTGGAAATCACCCTCACTTACCTGTCACTGTCAATATGACAATCAAAGGCTTTGTTTACAATAATGTTTTTAATTTAAGTAATAATAAATAATCATTGTCGATACTCCAAATATATATTATATTTTCTCGCATCAAGTTCTATTTAGGTATATGATATATTTCATGAAATATTTTATTTTCAGTTTACGTGAAGGTACACCGGACACATTCCTCGCACGAGAACTCGTGCCAGGGGATATGGTTATATTACATGTAGGAGACAGAGTGCCCGCCGATTTGAGATTATGCGAAACTATAGATTTACTAATCGATGAAAGTAGTTTTACGGGAGAAACGGAACCCTCAAGGTACTTAATGAGTTTATTCTAACGGACAATTTAAAAGTTTTATTTTTCGCACTTATTAAGTGCTAATAATATAACAAGGCAAATTGAAATGTTTTCTGAATGAAAATGAATGAAATCTAACGTATGTACCGAAAAGAAAGTCAGAATGGTGGCAGATTGCTAAATGAATGGTAACTATTTACTGTTGTATGATCTAATTCTTTACCATTCCTAAGTGTATTTCATTAATTATTGCTGTTTTTAGTTTTTCTGAAAATGCTTGTATCCCAAGAAGCCTGTGATCACTTTTTCAGCTAACTAATAGTTTTTGCGTTCTTTGGAACAGTTTATCGACGTCCAACATGTTTTGAGTGCTTTTTTTTGGAGTATAATATTATATCTAAGATTCATCTATGCTCATAAATCTTTCAAATCAACAATCATCCCAGTTTCTTCTAAACAACTTCAAAGATCAAGTAAAGTTCTCTTACCAATGAGTATGTAAAATACTTCCGTTTGGGATGTCCACAGCCTCTACAATCCCCCAAACTTGTCTTAAAATCTTCCAAATAAAAAAATATAACCACGACTTAAATTTTCTTCATAATTAACGAATCACAATGTTCTTGTATATCCCAGCAAATTAATTGATATAGCATTTTGATTTTTTTATTAGACAACTAAAACACCAACCTATTTAGTGATGCAAAAAATTATTAAATAATGACTACCATCTCTAGAGGAGATTTTGGAAACTTTTCAATCTGACCTTAACTATGGGGAAAAACAACTTGTTTCTTGTTTTTCTTAAAATACTTTTAAAATAGGGTAAGTTCCCTGAATATGGACTATCATACGGTCTTTTTCAAATAATTTTTTTCTGAATTCTATAATGTCAGCGTTATTTATTGTAACTAGTCAAACAATTATATTATTTGGCATTTTTCTAAAAGATATGTACCTATGTACGATATGGAAAAAAAATGTTTGTTATATTTATTATTATTTTTTTGTTGGCATACGAAAATATTATACATAATCACAAAGTTGTTTATTACTTATTCTATAGGTTCAATTTTCTAAAAAATTACCCACAGAGATAGAAAGAAGCGCGCGTTATTGCACGAAATAAACTATTGTCCACATGACGGACTTCTTTGAACACGCGTGCATTATTTACCACCACACACAGACGTTGATGTACACGTACATCACGCATCGGCCTGTGGCCGGCTTTTTACATAATTGGGGAACTTACCTTAATTAATTTAGACAGTAGCATTAAATTATCTGTTCATCCATATATTTTAGGGATACTGGTGGCCAAATATTATAGGTTAGAGTGTAGTTAAGAGTAGCGAATCAAAATGACGTAATTAAAAATGGCGGCTGTGGGCACAAAGCATATATAAATGCCACCAGCAGTGTCATTTTTATAATCACGTGTACCATTGACAAAGTAGTATTTGCCCACAGCCGCCATTCTTGACACGTCGTTGGATTGCCTACTTCACCATTGTGATTGAAAACCGTAATGTTTAATATAGGTTTTGTTTTATTTTAGAAAAAATACAGACTTAGTTTTAAGGCCGAATGGAGCTCATTCTTCAAATACGAACATTGCTTTTATGGGAACTTTGGTCAGAGCTGGAAATGGAAAGGTGAGCTAAGGGGAGTGTTTTTAAACTCACGGAATACGGTGTAAGGAGAAGCATATTTCTTTTTAATTTTTCAAACTTAGTGGACTTATTCTGACATTTATCATGTGAAATCGCACAACTCTTAATTTAGAACGGTTTATTTTGTTTATATTAATTCCATTTTTAAATTAGTCTTAAGGGGTAATATAAAGCTCTTTACAGATGATACAACTATTATTTATTTGGCCGAAATTTTTGCCGAAATGTATTTTAATGTAATGGAAGTTTCGTATCCCATTAAGTAAAAATAAAAAGCCGCAAGGTAGCCATTACTTTATCTTTTTATTTTTTTTTATATATTCTAGTATTAATAATGACCTACAAATACTTTTTTCTTAGCTTCAATCAATTTTACATCTTCTGTGATGTTTATAACTAAAAATAAATGAGTTGTTAAAACCCTTCTGCGGTGTACGCCGCACTAACATCAGAGATCTGATGAAGGTGAGTTCTACGGAACACGTGTGGTATCACAACGGACCTAATAGGACTACGTGAGACTATTTGATCAGAGCCAAAGGTCTGCCACTCTAACCTAACCCAACCTAGAACTAAAAATAAAATAAATTCTATCGATATCAATTTAACAATGATGAAATCCAAAAAAACTACATCTAGAGTCAACTGTTAATCTATACAGTGCTCGTATAAAGTCTGCCCCCCTGCTGTCTTGTATTTTTGGAATTTAATTTTTTTTTTTGACCTGTCACGAACGGCACTTTGCTATAGTACGTACAGGAAGTACCTAACATGAATATGTAACAAACACAACATTAAAATTTAATTTTCCTAGCTTCGTAGTTCAGAAATATCAATAATTAAAATCAGCAGATTTTACACAGCTTGATATTTTAGTCCTCGTTCTTTATAAAAAAAGCATAAAGTGAAGTTATCCATATTGTGGTTAGTGGTCCAAGACCCAATAAAGTAAAATGGAACGGATTGAATTCAAGTACTTTTTTAACTATTCCGTGATTAATGGACGCAGTATTGTCATTTCCATGTAATGAACTAGAATAGTTAGTTTGGAATAAATGCATTTAAAAGTAACAATCCTTTAGTGAATACGACTATTAGTTTTCCTTGCCATTTGCCTCAACCTTGTATCATAAATTAAATAGAAGCGAAACTAAAATTACGATATGCTTTTGCGTTCATAGATCATTGTTTATTTAAACCTGATTTCATATTTCAATATTTCATTTTTAGGGTATAGTAGTTAGCACAGGAACCAATAGCGAATTCGGCTCCGTCTTCAAAATGATGATGGAAGAAAAAGCCCCCAAGACGCCTCTACAAAAATCCATGGATGCTCTCGGGACTCAATTGTCTCTCTACTCGTTCGCCATAATCGGCGTTATAATGCTGATCGGTTGGTGGCAGGGAAAAGTCTTACTGGAAATGTTCCAGATTGGTGTCAGTTTGGCCGTCGCGGCTATTCCAGAAGGTATGAAGGGTCGTTGATAGGAAGTAACCTATCAAATTGATGGGTAACGTCCCATTTAAGCACCGACTAATAATCTTTTAATTAGGATCGTGGTTTTAATGATCTATATTATTTTTTAAGTGGGGCATATACTGGTACTAACGATTTCACACGACATTGCAAATTATTAAAACTTATGGATACGTCCAAAGGTTGCAACAAATCCTGAATGCGAAAATAGGTGAAAAGACAAATTCGGCGTAACACATAGAAATATATTACGCTTTTCAATTTAAAAAAAGTCAATGAGACAATTCCTAGCCCTTTTATTTCGGCATTTTGACCGATCAAGGTACGGGAACGTCCATGATACAAAAATCTAACGATATGATACTCACAGGTTGTAACGTCGCGTGGTGAATAAGTAACCGTAGAAATACATGGTCATTTTAATTGTGGTTTTATGGTTACGAGTAGAAGTTTTGGTCACCACATGACGTCACAGCTTCTAAATATCATCTATAGTTCATCATGGGAAACGTCCTTGAGCGGGAGCCTGGAGCAAATAGTGACCTACCTTTCGGGAGCGACATTGACAGTGGTTTAACTAAATAACTTGAGGTTGGCTTTGTTTGTCGAATAATGACAAGACGTTGACATCGGTTTGTTTATTAATTAATAATATTCAATAAAGACGTTGTTAACAAAAACAACTTTTCTATTCCGAAAAAAAGTATTGCTGATTCCTGTATTTCCTGAAAGAAGTCGTTGTGATTTTTTCTTGTGATCTGTATTCTGTTGAAATCAAATTACGCTTCGAACTCTTTTAACAATATACTTAAACAATTTTGGCACTTATCATTGTTATTCCGAAAGGTCAGTTCAACTTTTAATATTGAAACAGGATAATAAAGTTTTAACACCATTTTTGGATTTTATTCACAATTCTCAACATAATTTGTATAAGGGGTAATAAGTCTAAACTTGATCATCTTAAAAATATTAGCATTTGAAAAAGACAAGGGCTTTTATGGAGCGGATAATTTTTTTATTTATTTTTACTCTAAAATGCGCCATTTTTTTAAATATTTACTATTTTAATTTTGGAGAATAAAATCAAGTAATTTAAATGCAAATATCACAAAAGGTATATATTTTTATCTAAAGATAATTTCGGAAATCCACTTGTCCAATTTTGCCGATTATAATAACAATAATAAGTTTGTTTTCAATATTTATAATATAATAAATATGTTTATTTTATCTTCCTCAATAAAAATCGATTATTTTTTATATTCGTCCGGCTCTAGTTTTGGAGATTCCATATAATAACATATTAATTACAGTATCAAAAAAAATATTTAGGGAAATATTAATCCTGGCTTATTATTGTTAAACGTGAAATTATAAAAATAACTTATTTAACTTACAAATAGATTTGTTTTGGGAACCCATCTACAAACTTTGGTTATGCACACACTTTGTTTAAGTGGTTTATCAGTAAACATATTATATTTATACAATGTTTCTATATGGACTTTAAACATTTCTAGTTAAATGTTAAATTATATTTAAATCGTAGTAATAACCTAACACGAACTGACTATGTTTAAAAATATTTATATTATTTATTTATAAAGAAAGTCCCAAAAGAGAAGAAGAAATGCTTAAAATGAAATGATCTGTGTAATTTATGGCAATAATGATAAAACGAAAAGTAAAATTTTCTAGGACTCACAATTAAGTATTTCGACAATGGATCTTTATTGAATTTTAATTAAACATTTTTTAAAAATCAGATTTTTTTTAGAAAAAACGTTGTTGTGAAAAGTGTTGAATCACAAGTACATAACCTAACATTTTACTAAGATTTGATGATGTAATCTTACCGTTTGTCTGCTCAACATTATTTAATAATAATAAGTTTATTTTCAATAGTTATAATATAATAAATATGTTTATTTTATATGAGAGATTTTGTAATTTCGTATTTTTCCATGAAATTGGAATACCTTTTTACTCTTTCTTCACTGTCCTTTTCCAGCGTTATGATTAAACTTATCTAATAATATTTAGTGTAATATGAAACGTATTTTGGATCCAAAGAATTACCATATTTAATTTTTTTAAATATTTAAAATATATAGACATATATCATTCCCCTGAACGTAATAAATAGAACAGAAAACTAAAATTTACTAAAAGCATGTGTACTATATATTAAATCATGTGGTAAAACAATTTTTTACTTTTTTTTTTAGGTTTACCCATAGTAGTCACAGTCACCTTAGCTTTAGGAGTCATCAGGATGGCAAAAAGGAAGGCAATAGTTAAGAAACTACCCACTGTAGAAACTCTTGGTAAGACTTTTTATTTTAGAGATAAAAAAACTACCCTTAACAAAAAAATTATCAAAAATAATTAAAATTAATAGTCAAAGCGAAAATATTATTGTTATATTGTCAAGTTAGTAATAAAACTGTTAAGTCAGAAACCAAGATCTACATCAACATAAAAATAGAGTTGGCAAATCTATCGGCAGCACAAAAAGCTTTTATGGTAGAAAGAAAGAAATTACTTTAGAAATCATAGAAGGGTTGATAGGTATTGGGTTTATTTAACAGGTGACTCCTGAATTTCCACACTTAACCGTGGTTTTTGACCAGTTTCGTCAAGTTTTGACTAGATCTATGGCTCTATCTAGAGAAACACAAAGTATGAATAAAAAATAAGGCACAAACCGCTGTTCCGCGTTTAAACCAGCATGTTAATATCCTACGGAACCTGCAATACATTACTTTAATGTGACCTGCATATGCAGTGCACGGTTATCGTCTAAGCTAAGTCCAAGGATTGTTACCAAACGACCAGCCGCAGCGAATGCAAGTTTCAAGTTTGTTTGGGTGTAATTTGCATAGTAATGAGTGATTTTTTTAAAGGGCTCAATTCGGCGCGATACCGCAATGAACGTTTGAAAATTTTTGTAAAAGCATTAGTAGCAGTCATTATAATACCATACAGAAAGGTCAAATGAGGTTATGAGCTACGCGGCTCTGATTTTAATAATTTAGTTGTTTACTTGCAGCGTGGTAGAGAGGGAAGAGACTGTTGCGTACTAGCAGTATACATCCATAATACATTTTATTATAATGTTTTTCCAGTTACCACTTGTTTGAAAACTAGGTAGTTAAAATATTTGTATAACTTAAAAGCCTGGTATGGTCCAATGAAATTAACTCAATATAACTAATGTGTAACGAGAAATTTTTGCATAAAGTAGTGAATCATGTATTATATTTTAATTTTAGGTTGTGTAAATGTGATTTGCAGTGACAAAACTGGTACGATTACCAGGAATGAAATGACAGCTACGGTATTAGTGACATCTGACGGGTACATCGCAGAACTGACGGGAGCCGGCTATAACGATCATGGACAGGTGTTGTTGCACAAGTGCGAGAATCCAGAGAAAGCTAGAGATAGTGTTGCGCAATTATTAGAGGTTTGTATAGGTATTGTTAAAAATCCACCGATACAGTCTAAACGTTCTTAACCACTTGAAGTAAGTTTAGTTTAGACTAGACTCATTTAGAAGGACTGTATTTTGACACCACTACTAACGATGATCTATAACCTCTAGTTCCACATTCCACAAATAATTCTGTTGATATCAATGTATTCCAGTACGAAGTGAAGCAAAATGCACATTGCGCCCCTCCACTTTGGTTGCCGAACTTACGCTGTTAAAAGTAATAACATGACGTGGGAAATAATAAACATTACATAAAATCTTGTAAAAATACAGCAATATGGCAACGCAGTGGTAAAATATCCACCCTTTAAAGAAGATCTGCTCAGATTGCCATTTTTGTGTGCCTGACTTTACTTCTTTCAGTCCTTGTCTGGAGAGTTGCCAAAACAGCAAATTTTTCTGCATTTAGCAGATTTTTGGAATCATTTGCAGAGCTAATAATTTTGAGATTTTTAATAAATAGAAATTATTATTATTTATCAAATAGATTTTGAAAATACAATAATGATGATACCAACACAATTCTATAACATTTATGAATGACTTGTGCAATCTATGGGTAACAGATTATTATTCAATAACTAATAATATTTTCAATTTAAGTGAACTTGCACAAAGTTTCATAGTCTGTGCGAGTACGGCCCTGAAATTCCAATTTTGAAATAATTTTTTACTATAATTTATAAACGGCTTTTGGTACTTTAGGGAACAAAAAAATGCGGGTCGACAATAAATTGTCCAAAATTGTTTTTTTTATTATAACGTACATACTTTAAATAGTAAATTTTACCCAAAAATTTGTGGGATATCCACTATTTTGTTTAAAAAGAAATGTTTTAACTACGCCCGAAATTAAGCTCCTAAATAACTCCAATCGTAGAAACTCGTTGGTTTCAGGCCTGGTAAATGACAGATGACAGCAATGATTGTTTACAAATTATATAAAGTTAGGAAATAAAGGTCAACAAAACAAAAACAACAACTTTACAAATCTATGACCCACCTCAAAAACGAATGTGATATACAGGGTGTGTCAATAAGGTGTCGGGCTTTGATAGCACCTATACTATCAAAGATAGGAAAAAAAGTGTAATATAAAAGTTAAATGGTTTGTTAGGATGCATAACCTAAAAATATTTTAAAATCTACAGGGTGGTCCTAAAAAGTGGTACTGAATAATAAAAAAGAAAATTAAATGGGACACCCAGTATAATTTTTTTGATATGATTCAATAGAATAAGGACTTTGCAACCATCTTACAATTTTCGAACTAAAATGCAACGTTGCCAAATAATTAATTTTTTTCCGAAATTTTAGTAATTTTAAGGGTATCGTAAAAAAATCATAGTAACCTGTGGATTACCCCTAGGCAAATATAATTTACATTGTGGGTACTTTAAGTTACGATATGAGGGGCTCAAAGAAGAAGTGGACCAAGTCCAAAAAAAGCAACATGGAGAAAACAATGAAAATAGTTTTTTACAGATAATTAATTTGAATGAAATTTATTTTTCGTTTTCTTTGTGGGATAGTTTTAGTATATCCCTAACTTAAATATTTTTATTATATCTAGGTATTTTAAAAATATTTTTAGTACTCCAAGGATATTTTTGGGCCATCATGTTGGACTTGGTTCATTTTTCCAGTGAATGTTTTTCTAATTATTTCTGAAAATCCTAATTAATTCTGAAAATTACCTAGTACAATACAGTAAACATATTTTTATTACTTTAATAACTTGAAAAATACATGTTGAAATACTAATACAATAAGCAAACAGCTTTGTTAGTCATCGTAAACCATTTCATCATCCAGAAATTCAGTTGGTTGTCTTGCAGCTCTGGTAGAACTGGCAAGTGGTAAGTTTTTAAAGAAATTGTGATGTACAGGAGGAATGTAAGCAAGAAGATCAGCCATGTCTTTTTTTTTTGCACTAGTTACAGGACGTCTTGTAGTGTATAGGCATTGTTGTTCAACGTGTCTTAAAGATAACAAATGCCTTCCTACAGTACTGTTTTTTTTTAAATCGATATCACGAAAGGGCATTAGGTCACTTAAAGTTTCTCTAAATTTTATTTTAAACTCCTCTCCTTTCTCAAATCTAAGCCATCGTATCTTTAGCCAACTAAAAGGAATATTATCAGTGTCTTTTTTTCTGTTAGTTACACTATCTTCTAATGCAGATGTACTTAAGAATTCATTTCGTTGCATTATGATGGTTTTAAAACAGGGAGTTTTCCTCTTTGCATTACCAATGATGTCATACCAATCTTCTGGAACAAAAATATTCTGGTGTTTCTTGCTGGATGATTCTACTATTCCAAACTCAGAATCATTGGGCAAAAACGAATGACCAGACACTAAAAATTTGAGTTCAATCGTTTCTACGTTCATCTCAGGATCCTGAACAAGTTTTAATAAAGTCAGAGATAATTTAATATTCCTGTTTTGTCCCGTGCAAGAATCAGAAAAAAGAACAATGCTTCTATGGGTAGAAGCATTTTCTTTGAGATGTTTGCAAATACACGAAGCCACTTCTTGAGAGCCTCTACCACCTTCCGTTTCATCCCAAACATGCATAAAACCTGTATTTAAATTAAATGAATGTATGCCAAAGTTGTATACATACAAGTTTCTTTTATAATATGCAACGGAAGTAGAAAGCTTAGGAAAAGGAAGCGCCTTTTGAAGATCGAATGTACCAACATAACATTGATCAGAAGTATTCGAAAAAATCGTCCATTTTCTCAAAGAGACCAAAGTAACAACATAAATAGGAAGACAAAAATCACAAAGTCATGGTCTCAATCATTTAATAAAAAACTAAGGTGACATGTTTCGCTCTCTACGGAGCATCATCAGACCTAAAATTGTATAGAGGTGTGACCCACATTACATTTTAATACTATTTAACAGCCTACCTTCATTAAAACCAATAAATGAAATAACACATTTCATTTATTGGTTTTAATGAAGGTAGGCTGTTAAATAGTATTAAAATGTAATGTGGGTCACACCTCTATACAATTTTAGGTCTGATGATGCTCCGTAGAGAGCGAAACATGTCACCTTAGTTTTTTATTAAATGATTGAGACCATGACTTTGTGATTTTTGTCTTCCTATTTATATTGATCAGAAGATTTTTTCTGGTCAGTTCTTAGAGCTTCCCTCGCCTGTTCAGCACGGGCCAAGTGAATATTTTTTTGGGTTTGCAGTTCTTCTTTCTTTTCCTCTTCAGTTTCAGCAAGCAGCTTTAGCTGTAACTCATCGCACAAACGGCAGGTGTCCTTACTTGGAATTTTAAAGTGGAGATTGAATTTTGTAGAAAATACTTTATAGTAATATTTTTTCTTTACTGGTTGCTTCTTGTTTTCACAACATGTTTTAACATAAAGGTCATACATTTTTCTTATGTTTAAATCCGGGTTAAGATATCGCCTATTTTCATTATCTTTCCTACTGTAATGGCTTTGACAACGGGGAAAAGAGTTAATATGCGCGATAACGTCAGAATCGTCAATTTTGTTAGTTGGCGTATTTCTGCCACGATTATCCATAACTGCAAAAACTTCATCTTTTGTTAAACATCGGTACAACCTACCCCAGCTAATTTGCAACACACCAAGGAAATACTTTTTGCAGACATTTATATTGGATTCATTTATCCGTATTGTGTATTCAAATGTTGACATTTTTTCTTTCCCTAAACCATTCCTCGGGCGTTTTCGTTGAGTTTTTGACATATTTATTAAACCACGCAAAAAAATATTTTGTTTACTAAAGTCTGCTAATTTCCAAAACGTTTCAAAGAATACCAACAAACTTTCTGAGTTCATTTTGGTTTTACATTTTTTGCCACATTCGCAGTCAAAATGTGGGTTAAACGCTTTCGCTGGGATATTTTTACCAGTCTTTGTCACATATGATTTTCCACTATTTCTTAAATTCTTTTTTTTATTTTTAGTCCAGCTATTTTTATTTATTGACCGTTTCCTACCCCGTTCTTGCTCTCGGTTTACAGACACTGGAATTTCTGAAACAGAAAAAGTTTCAGGATTACCTGAATAATAATAAAAGATTTGTCATCTTACCGTTTAGTTCCACTGTCTGCAAATGTAGAGAAAGTCGGTTCTGTCGAACAAAATGTATGAGAGGTAGATCTTCATCAGAATCCGAGTCTAAAAATAACAGCGAACATTTTTGAAAACCTTAATGTTTATGTTCAAATAAGAAACCAAAACGTCAAAACCTACATAACCTCCCTTATCCTTAAACTTTTAAAAAAGTTTAACCCCGCTCACGTAATAACAGACAATCTTTAGTAAACACAACGTTAAACTTACCTATATTATCATTAAACAACATTTTTATTATTTTACTACACTATTTGTTAAAATAATACTGATTTTAAATGCGCGCAAAATGATTAAAACCGTTAAATGGACTTGGTTCATTTTTGAACTGAACATTTTAAAAATAAATTCACTGGAAAAACCATCTAGCGCCATCTGTTGATAAAAATTTGAACTTAGGACTTGGTTCATTATAGTACTGAAATGTATATGCAAAACGCTTCCGCAAGATGGGTGTAAGTCCAAAATTTCAAAATGTGGACTTGGTCCACTTTAGCTTTGAACCCCTCATATATTGATCGATAACAATGTTTTTTAAATCTCTTATACAGAGCGTTCGGTATAAGTTGGACAATTCGACAGTTTTAAAAATGCTTTATTTCAATTTTTTTAAATGGGACCCCACTAATTTTTTTAGGCAAAAAGATATATCTTTCGAAAACCTTACTTTTTTGTTAAACATATCATATATCTAAATATCATATTTTTTGAAATATTTTAGGATTTGTCTTAACTTAGGGTAAAAAAGGAAAGTTCCAATTGAACAATTTAGTCAAGATTGCTTTGGAACAAAAAATAAATAATATTCGTAAATAGAAAAATATGAGTTATGATAAAGTTAGTTCAGGAAACTAAAATTTAAACAGTAATAAAGCACAAAATGTTGGCAAAATAATTTTGCAATGACAGCTGTGACAAAGAAAATTATTTATTTTTTGTTCCAAAGCAATCTTGACTAAATTGTTCAATTAAAACTTTCCTTTTTTACCCTAAGTTAAGACAAATCCTAAAATATTTCAAAAAATATGATATTTAGATAAATGACATGTTTAACAAAAAAGTAAGGTTTTCGAAAGATATATCTTTTTGCCTAAAAAAATTAGTGGGGTCCCATTTAAAAAAATTGAAATAAAGCATTTTTAAAACTGTCGAATTGTCCAACTTATACCGAACGCTCTGTATAAGAGATTAAAAAAACATTGTTATCGATCAATATATCGTACCTTAAAGTACCCACAATGAAAATTATATTTGCCTAGGGGTAATCCACAGGTTACTATGATTTTTTTACGATACCCTTAAAATTACTAAAATTTCGGAAAAAAATTAATTATTTGGCAACGTTGCATTTTAGTTCGAAAATTGTAAGATGGTTGCAAAGTCCTTATTCTATTGAATCATATCAGAAAAATTATACTGGGTGTCCCATTTAATTTTCTTTTTTATTATTCAGTACCACTTTTTAGGACCACCCTGTAGATTTTAAAATATTTTGAGATTATGCATCCTAACAAACCATTTAACTTTTATATTACACTTTTTTTCCTATATTTGATAGTATAGGTGCTATCAAAGCCCGACACCTTATTGACACACCCTGTATAAAGTTTAAAATATCGTTAGACCCATTTTTCAATTGCAATACACAAACAAATCGGCTTCTTTATCAAGGAAGTTTAAAACACCGGTTTGTGCAAAATGGTGACTGCGCCTTGAGTTTTTTTTTCCCGGGCCATATTTTTACATGACTAGCTAAGTCGAAATATTTATGGCAATTATAATTATTAGAAGTCAAATTTTCCAATCACATTGTGGCAATATCGAAATATAAAATTGTTTACCTCTATACATTGAAAGCTGTCAAAGTTATCCATTGGCGTAGAAATTTTAAATGTGCTATTATTAGAAAACCCAACTTCTACGCCTATAAATCGATGTTAATCATAATCGGGATATGGGTTGTTCTGTCCCATAAAACTATGTTAACGTACCAAATTGTAGTAAAATCGCATTAGCCGTTTTCTTAAATTGGCTTATTTTGATCTAAGGATTATGTGATTCGTTTTTGTAAGGGCCTTTTACAAACACCCTGTATATTGTTTTAAATCGAGAATAGTAGTTTGTGCAACAAGAGTGGATGTGATGTCCATATCGCACCAGGAAATAAATTAAGCACGACGCCGTAGGCGGAGTGCTCAAACTTCCGAGCGCAATATGGACAATCCACTCGAGTTGTACAGTATATTTTTTCTACGACTTAACTTCCGAACTTCATGCTAAGAATTTAAAAAAATTATTTAAATTAGGCATCATAACTTGTCTTTTAAGTTGGCCATGAACTTGTGAATTCATTTTGAAGGCAAACCCATTTAACAAATTACACTGTAA
Organism: Polydrusus cervinus; assembly: GCA_935413205.1. Taxonomy (NCBI): domain Eukaryota; kingdom Metazoa; phylum Arthropoda; class Insecta; order Coleoptera; family Curculionidae; genus Polydrusus; species Polydrusus cervinus. The sequence goes on from OW284514.1 coordinate 56,956,174, forward strand.
CATAAACTCAATTTTAAATATATCTATCTTTCTCACATTCGGCTTTTTGCAGAATAACAGACAAAAAGCGATATATGTATTAATAAACACGAACAATTTATTTTCTCAAGCGTAGGTATCTTGATTAATTATTTTACTGAATTGCACAGAAGAAAAAAAGGTTTGTCGGGTTTATTTCTGCTTGCGTAAGAATTATAACTCCGAAAGTACAACAAAATAGCTGTAGAATTAGTTTTAAACAGTTAAAAATGGGTTTTGTGCATTAATATGAATTTTTAACGTTCGCTATGGCCAAATTTTTCAAAATAATCGCCAATTTACCAACTAGCAACATTGTTAACGTCGAAAGAGAAGTGGCAATCCTCTAGAATCAACATAACCTTAAAACTTTTAATAAAAAATGGAATTAATTTTTTTCTAGAAATCTTATAGTTTCGTTTGTTTTATTGGGTTTTATATACTTATCGTCATGTTCCACCATTTAAGGAAGAATTACCAGTGAATTTTCCATGTTTGTTGCGTATAATAAAAGTTTTAAGATCAATTGGGGTTGGATCCCGGTTCAAAATATATCGGAAAATATCCCCGTGCACAAATATTTATAATAATATATATTATTTATATGAAAAAAAAATAAACAAGGTTAGTAAGAAAACGTTTATTTGGTAGGTATATAGTACATTTTATGCAAAGCTTGTAGTAATTGTCTAGAAATGAGTGAAAATAGAGATATTTTTGAAATAAGAAAGTGCGTCTGTGTGCACATCTTTAGTTCGGTCAGAAAATAACAATAATTTGGTAGAAATATATTTTGGTATTAATTTTGTTATTATTCTTTCAATTTTTGCACCATTTTGTGCATTCTTTAGGAAAATATTGTGTATACATAGACTCTGGGATAAATGTTTTGATTTAAATTTAAAAAGAACAAATTTCATCTGACGGATTTGCATATTTTTGAAGCATATTGTTAACCTAACTTCTCTCAACTGTCAGAAAACGAATTTACAACATGTAAATTTGGCTTTTCTGTAATTGACTACTGTGATTGGTCAGTTTCATAACCTAACTAGGATTGATATGAGATTTTGCCGCACAGTTAACTGGAATAGCCTACTTTACGTGTAAAGGAAACAGCAAATTTCTATGTGGGAGTAGAAAAACGATATTGTGAGGAACAAGTAAATTCGGTTAATTTTTTAATTTTTTTTTTTTTAGGTAGGAGCTGTTGCAAATAATGCCGTTATTTCTGATGAAAATTTAATGGGACAACCGACAGAGGGAGCTTTACTAGCAGCAGCAATGAAACATGGAATGTATAACGTTGGTGATCGATATATAAGGTAATATATTTGCAAAAATAACATTGTAAATGTATTTTATGGTATGCTATTATCCCGAAAATTAAATGTGCTATTATGTTTCACCATTAAACCTTAGGGTTCAAAAAAATTTTACAAAAAGTTTTTTTTTTCGTATTATTTCGTCTCCGCTTACCCCTTAAGAGCACTTAAGACTTATATTTCTCCAAAGTTAGCAACTCCATTCAAAATTATATCTATATATTAAATTAGACCAAAAATATTGCGTTTTCTTGGTCCGAATCCTGGCCATGTTTATTAATGGATTGTTGAAATCTTTTAAAATTTGAACTCTACAGATATTGCAGAATGTTAGAAAGTTATATTTATTAAAAAATAAATGATTTTAATATTTTTTATAATGCAATGAACTCTAAAAATTATTTTTAGAGTTTTCATTGGCTTAAATCTTTTTCCTCGGATTTTTTTGGATGAAAATAAGCTTTCCATACCCACATAAATACCACCTTTCCATTGGTGAAAAAAACTCAATAATTTTCTTCAAACCCGAACAGAGTCCGTTATTTTGTGTCCTCATTTTAAAGTGATATAAAAGCCTTTTTCATTTATTTCAGATTAAAGGAATACCCATTTTCTTCTGAACAAAAAATGATGTCAGTTCAGTGCGTTTCTAAGTATGATTCGGACAAAAAGGAAATATTCTTCGCAAAAGGTGCTTTAGAGAAAATATTGCCCAAATGTACGGGTTATAGTGCAAATGGTAAGAATATAAAATCATTTTTGGAAATTCCTTACAAGTAATACTTTTTGTGTTCTATATTATACAGGATGTAACAAAAGTCTGGAATATTACAAAAACTACTGAAAACTTTTAAAAATTGACACATCCAGATAGTTAAAAACAACACACCCAGGAAAGACGAAACCGTTTCTGCAAATGTACTTAGTTTTGATTTTAAATAAAACTTAAAAAATACCAATTCAAAAATTTTGGGTTTGGTGGATTTATCTGTTATCTATTATCTATTTCATACTAATACAAATTTTAAATAAATTAACATGAACACAATGTAAATAGGACATACTTAAAAATTAAACAAAAGCTACCTTATTTTAAAAATGTTTTCCATTGCTAGTTAGGCACCCTGTCCCTAAATTACCGTAAGACGTTGTCAAAAGTATTTCCATCGAATTTCACGTATTTAATTTCCATTACAAAACTATAAACCTTCAATATTAACCGGTCAATTTTGATATACTTTATTTTTTCAATTCATCCCATAAATAAAAGTCCAAAGAGATTAGATCTGGGATCTGACAGACCACTTAATAGCTCCTCGCCTTCCTATCCACTGATATGTAAACATTTGGTTCAAAATTTTTTGTCGAATAATAAATAATTGTGGAATAACCTGTTAATTTTGCTTTAAAAGTGCTCCACTTTTTGAACCAAATGAGTAGATAATAATAATAATAATAATTTTTATTTCCAAAGTGACATAACAATATGTATGGAATCCGTCAATAAAATACATACATCAAGTGTAAATAACGCAATCACAAACAAGCAACAATTTAAAAAAAAAACATTAAATATAAAAATATAAAACACCGACTTACAGGTTCATACCTTACCATGCTTGTGCCCAATATTCATTCATACTATAAAACTCTCGATTAATCAAAAAACTTTTGAGTAGATTTTTAAATGTTTTTAAATTTTTGGCATCCTTAATGTTCTGGGGAAGCTTGTTGAAGACAACTGGCCCTAAGTTATGAGGCGAATTTTTGCTGATATTTAATCTACTTACTGTTGTATGCAAATCATGTCTACCACGGGTAAGGTATTGATGAATATCACGATTTTGTAAGTATTTTGATTTATTCAAAAAAATAAATTTACTTAGTTCGTAAATAAAAACGCCTGTAAGGGTGAGGATTCCCAGTCTCATAAATTGTGACCTACAGGTCGAACCGGGTGGAAAGCCAAGAATGCACCTCAACACCCTCTTTTGTATTATGAAAACATCTCTTGACGCAGAGGAGACCCCCCAAAAACAAATACCATAATGCAGACGGGAGCATACAAAGGCATTGTAAACAGAGAGAAGGTCTCCGATAGGAAGAGCGATTCTTAAATTTCTGATCATATAACAAAGACCGCTAAGCTTAGAACACATCAAAGAGCAATGTTCCTTCCAATTAAGATTCTGATCAATTGTCAGACCCAGAAATTTTGAGAAGTTCGAGCGGGCAATGTTTTCATTACCAATCTTCAGGTCAAGGTCAATATCAAGACTTCGTCCACTCTGCGCAGTGTGAAACCTAATATAAGTGGTTTTTGAGCTATTAAGGTACAGGGAATTCTTATTAAACCATTCCAGGAGCAATTCCATACCGCTATTACATACGTTCTCTAGTTCATCGTGGTTTGAACCTGAAACTATGAATGATGAGTCGTCAGCAAACAGAACCGCCGCCCATTCAGGGTGTATATTCTCTAAGAGATCATTGATGTAACAAATGAACAATATCGGTGCTAATACGGATCCCTGAGGGACTCCTATATCAACGCAGGTCGTGCCCGAAGCAAATGACTTTCTTCCTGTAACCGGATCGATCTGTGATACAGAAATATACTGTTTCCGATTTGTTAAGAAACTCCACAACCACTGAAGAGGGACTCCCCTAACCCCAAACGACTCCATTTTGGTCAACAACAACTGTTGATTTACACAATCGAATGCCCTACTGAGATCGCAAAATACTCCAGCAGGACACTCTCCATGCTCCATATGTTCAATCATTCGCTCATAAAAATGTTGGATTGCGTTCACAGTAGAACGTCCCCGACGAAAACCAAACTGATGTCGCGACAGGACCTTATACTTCTCTAGAAAAGGATCTAGTCGACTTAAATAACAATACTCAAATATTTTCGAGAATATAGGAATAAGAGCCACAGGACGATAATTTTCGACTAAATTTTCATCACCTTTTTTAAGAATAGGGATGATTTTATTGATTTTTAAAATTTCCGGAAATTGACCTTTTTCAAAACTCATATTTACTAGATAAGTTAGTACATTCGCGATGGGTTCAATGCACTGCTTAAGCAGCCACCCTGACACCTCATCAAAACCAGCTGATTTCTTGTCCTTGATTTTATTCTTTACAATCGATATTAGCTCCAATTCATTTAATCCATATAAAAATAGACTAGCTGCCGTAGGCTCAATGACAGCCCCCGCCGGACGTCCAGATACTGGGATTTTACTAACCACTTCTAATGGGGCATTTTTAAAATAATTATTGAAAATGGTAGCGACTTCCTTTGGATCACTCTCTAACCGACCGTCATTAAAAATTTCTAAATTCTTTTTTTCATTAAATTTATTAGTAAGTTCACTACTCCCCACGCCTCTTTAACTGGGTTTTTAGCGTTATGAATTCGACCCTGATAATACAATCTTTTAGTTTCCCTGACCAGTGCCGAATGTGCCTTCTTGGCTTCCCTGTATTGCCGAGGAAGCCTTTCTCTTAACTTAAAAAGTTCTTTTAGAGCCCTACTAGATTGCCGAATCTCCTGGGTGATCCAACTTTTTTTATTTTTGTTAATAATTATAGTTGTTTTTAATGGAAAATTTAAATTAAAATAAAATAGAAATATCTCATGAAATCTTTTGAATGCAATATTTACATCAGTTTCCTGATAAACTGATAACCAATTTTCATTGAGCAGATTATTACAAAATGATTGAATATTGTTGTCTGAAAAAACCCTTCTTTGAATATTCTGAGATTCATGAGTACAAGAAAGTCGAACATTAAGATCAATAATCAAGGATCTGTGATCAGAGATGCAGTTGTCTTCCACGGTGCACCCCAGCACATCATTAGAAAAAAGATGAAATTGAGTAGCCTGCCAGATACCCAGACCTCGCCCCTTTGAACTTTTATTTGTGAGGTGAATGAAAAAAAGTGTTACACAAACTCCCCAAAGATCCGCTGCCGACGCACATCTTCGCAGGCAGCATGAAGTATTGCGCCTCAACAATGACCTGGAAGAAATCTTGGCTTGGGGTGACAGTAACCAAGTCGAATTTAATGCTAAGAAAACCCAGGCAGCAGTCTTCTCCAAAAAGGTTAACATTGCAGAACCGGATATAGTCATGGCAGGACACGCAATTCCCCTGGCACCGTCTATTAATTTGCTGGGGGTCAATCTGGGAGGTAATATGTCTTGGCATGATCACGTTGCCGCAATTGCCAAGACAGCTGCACAGAAACTTGGTGTACTTTTCCGCACTAAAAGGTTGTACACACCTCATCAACAACACTCTACAAAGCCCAGATTCGACCATCATTAGAATATTGCTCTCATGTCTGGAGCTCTGCACCCAAGCACACCCTTCGGCTACTGGATTCCATTCAAAGGAGAGCCATTCGTCTGATCGGCGACCCCGAGCTGACCAAGACCCTCGATAGCCTGGAGCATCGAAGACAGGTTGGTGATTTGGCTCTCTTTTACAGATATTTCCATGGCAGGTGTTCGACTGACATTGCCCACTTGATTCCACCTAGAGCAATGCAAAACAGAAATACACGGCGAACCACTGCCGCTCATCCATATGTTGTTCAGCTTAGTACTCCTCGAACTTCATTGTTCAAGAATTCTTTCATCTGGAGAACGTCATCATTGTGGAATGATCTTCCTGAGGTCGTGTTTCCCAATGAATACAATTTTCAACGTTTCAAGACCAACGTTAATCGCTTTTTTCGCACTCGCACCGCTCCCAGAGCGCCTTAAAGGATTTTTCCTACAGTGCAGGTGTTTTATCATAAAAAAAAGACTGGTTAATATTGAAGATTTAGACTATTTTGTTAGAAATTATTAAATTGTATACTACATTTTTAAAAATTTATTAGTGCTTTTTTTATTATCCGTTTAACTTAGAAATAAATAGTTATTGTGTTCATCTGTAATAAAAGAGATTATAAACATCTTTTATATTGACTGAACTATATTAAATTTTTTTAGGAACTGTACAACCAATGACAGATCAGAAAAAAACAGATTTCCAAGCAGAATGTCATGAAATAGGAAAGAAAGGATTACGAGTAATAGCGTTAGCAAAAGGTAAATTACTTTAATAAAAAAATCAGCATTCTTTAAAAAATCATCACTTTTAATTCTGACGTTACAAAATATGGTCGATTGTTTTTCGTCATTCAAATTAATCGAAATACGTAATTTTTTGTGGGTTTTTAATTCTTTATAACATTTACTTACTTGCTTTGTAAACAAAGATATTAATTTGTTACATAAAGTTGTATGTAATACAGTATTCACCCGAAGACCACTGGAAATACTTACCAGTTGAAACGTTGTGATGTAAAACAAATAAAGACAATGCAAGTCCAAAACTCTTCTGCCATTTAAAAACATACGTGTATTTATTGTTTTTGTTTTTAGGTAGTAGTTTAACGACTTTAACATATCTGGGTATAGTTGGTATTTGTGATCCACCGAGGCCCATGGTGAGAGAAGCTATCAACTTGCTCACAGAATCTGGGGTTCAGGTCAAAATGGTCACTGGAGACGCTATGGATACTGCGGTAGCCATAGGTAACAATATAACAGAACAAATATATGATGCATTAGAAAATAAAAAACTGTCTGTTTGCATTTTTCTAGATTTAGCAAAAGCATTCGATACAGTTAATCACAATTTATTGTTGGAAAAAATTGAAAATATTGGATTTAGAGAAAAACAATTTGAATTAATTAAAAATTATCTAAAAGATAGAACAACTTATGTTCAAATAGATAAAGAAAAAAACTATCCTAAAACATTTAAATATTGTGTTCCTCAGGGAACAATTTTAGAACCATTTTTTTTTATGAATATCTATATTAATGATTTGTTTAATGTAAACTGTGATGGAGAAATTCATAGTTTCGCAGATGATACTGCAATTTTTTATACATATACAAATTGGGACAACTTAAATAACAAAATTAAAAAAGATTTTAAAATAATAAAAAATTGGTTTATAAAAATGTATTAACAATTAATTTTGATGAAACTAATTATCTTCCTTTTACTTTAAATCCAAATAACATACCACAAAATATGAATAGTATTAAAATAAATGATGACATTCAAATTTTGAAAGTTAATAAAGTAAAATATTTAGGAATAATCTTTGACAGTAAATTAAATTGGAATTTTCACATAAAATATTTGATTAAAAAATTAAGAAGTTTACTACCAATTTTTAGAAACATTAAAAAAATGTTGAACGTAAAACATATGGAAATATTATATTATGCATTAGTTAAAACTCATTTAAATTACGCAATTTTAGGTTGGGGAGGAATAAATAAAACTTGAGTTAAAATATTACAGAAAAGGTCTCTAAATATTATATTTAATAAAGATTATCTTTATCCTTCAATAAAATTATATTCTAAAACAAAAAAAAAATATTAGACAACGTTACTTTATTAGACGTATTTACTTTACATCTTAATATACATATTTAAAAATAAAAGTCTTATACAGTTTAAAAACCATAATCATAATACACATCATAAAAATGAAATAACCATAAAACCTAAAATAAATAAATCCATAGGACGAAAAAATTTCAAATATTTGTTTTTATTTAAACAATTATTTACCAACAAAAATTTAAAAATATATTTTATTAAAAAAATATAAAGTCGAAATATAAGCATGAATATTGGAAACAGACATAGGCGCCGATTCCGTGGGGGCTCTGGGGGCTTGGGCCCCTAGAGCCATATTTCTTTGGGGGCGTAGCCCCCATAGCCTAACCCTCACAGTACGTTTACATAATAATGATACTAATAGCAATTCGTTTGCGAACATGCGTTACTTGAGATTTGATAATTTAATTTTTTTCTATAAAATTTATCTACAGTTGTCGTTTCCTTTTTTAATTTAGCAGGTTATCATATTTAGGAAAAAACTATTTTGGCTTTGAAAATTAAATTATGCTAGATCTGGCAACCCTGGTCTGCCACTTTGCTTAGAGCACGTAGAGAATTTGGAAAGTCCCTGGTTTCAAAGTCTCAAGGTTGCCAGGTCTGGTGAAATTTCACTAGATTTAATGATTTCGAAACCAATCCAAAGTGATTTAGTGAAAACTTTCGTTAAAGTTTTAGTGATTTTTCGGATTTTGTAGCAAATAAGACAAAGTCGTCTAAAATACAATACAAAAATGCAATATTTTAAAAATATTTTTTTTAAAAACACGGCTATTTTTAATTATCCGCTCGATCTATATTTTCTACACGTTGGCAGCCGTGATGTCAGATCTGCGCATCATGCAGATCTGACATCACGGCCTAGTCAGCGAGGTCAAGCATCGGCGCGGTCAAGTTGGAGCCAGTGTTACCAGATCTCCTGTTTTAACAGAAGATCTACTGTTTTCACTCTTAAACTCTGTTCTACTGTTTTCACCCTCAAATCTCCTGTTGAAAATTTTTCAATACCAAAGAGGTAATTAACCTACATAATCACAAATGTGCACAAAAACATTGGATCATTCGGAACTAACTGGCCAGAGCCGTCTTTCCGTACGGGCCCGGTACATTTTTTTAGAAGTCATTTTGGATGGAGGAATGGCCCCGCGCGTCTTGGGGCCCACAATTTGAATCGATGACCTTTTTTTTAGAAGTTACTGTGGAGGGAGCCTTATTATATTTAAAATTTATTAAGTATTACATTATATTATGTGTATATTTAATAAAGGAATTTTTTTTTAATTCGTTGAGATCCGGGCTCCAAGCCCCTAGAGCAATTCTGAAGTTCCGGCGCCTATGGAAACAGATAACTTATAAAAATTTTTAGAAATGTTTTAATAAATATTGTTATGAATAATATATTTTTCAAAATTTTTATATCCTACATGTTCAAAAAAAACTGCGTTTATATTTATATACATAACAACGTTTTTTATTTGCAATTTAACTTTTATATAATATTAACAAATATTTTTAAAAAAAACATATTTTAATATTCCTATATATTTCTAATTTAAAATATTAAGATTTGCCCCTAACAAGCACGTCTTCGGGGGATCAAAGAAGAAGTTTATTGAGGAAGATAAATAAACACAGTTATTATAAATATTGAAAATAAACTTAATATTATTAATTGATTAAATAACTATTTTGGGTTTGGACACGTGTACTTTAACTTTAAGTATATAAAAATGGATTGTGTTTTATTGTTAAGAGCAAACAGTAGTCGATGAGTCATCACGAACAAATAATCCATTTCCACCACATCGCACATATTGTACGTGGGTCTGGCGATGGCAATAAAATATATTTCTTTTATATACAAAACAAAAACGAATTTCACGAGAATTAAATGGGTGGTGTCAGTGGAAATTTGAAGATAATATCTGGACATCGTTTGTAATTTCAATGGAAATTAACATGAATAGCTGCAATATTTCTATTTTTATGTTCTACATGGAATTTTTTTTAAAAAAAAAGGTATCCGCCAAACTAGAAGTTCTTGTGAACCCCTTAATAAAATTTTTATATTAAATTTTCAATTAGATAAGCCAGGAAGCGATGCCGCGTTTCACGCTGGTATGGAAGGCTCTGGGCGAAAACTCTTTTAGTACCTCTGATAAGAACACTACTATAAAAAGTGCAATGGTACCGATTTGTAGTAAATAAAATAAATACGTAGTTTCGCTATTGTACCGGGTACAAAGAGACGCCGGCCCTATCATGTGAATCATTTATCGTACAGTTTTTGGTTTATAAGGAATGGGTTTAAGGGAAATCGCTAAAACTTAAAACAATCATAAAAGGGAAGGACACATTTTTTTCGAAAAAATTAAGCTACTTCGGGTAAGGACAACGAAAATTATCAAACTGGGTCCTGTTTAAAATAGACTTATTTGTTTTATTATTTCCATTGTAATATATGTGTTTTTGAATCTTCGGTAGCCGCTAGAGGGCGCCGTTTAAAGCATAATTGAAATTTATGGTTTTTCTTAAAAATATTAAACCGTCGAATTTTACATAGTCAAAAGGCCAACGAAAATTGGAAAAAGTCAATGAAAACTGCCAGTTATCATCATTAGCAAAGTATTTGAGAGAAAATTATATTTTACCATTTTTTATAAATTCTTTTTAATACTTTTACGAATTGTAAATTTGTATCTTATAAACCCATTAATTCGAATGAATCATAATAATTTAAAAGAGCATGAGATGCTGTCCGAAAACACCAAAGAATTTTGCCTGGGTGGTTTTTCGTACTCTGGGGCGTGTTTACGATCAACATCGGACGTTTGTCGGGCGCGCTCTAGCTGTGTGCACTCGACGATGGAAAATAGCGTTTACGGTTGTGTCGGGTAACACTTATCCACGTTTACGGTTGAGGGTAATTTTTACCGAACAAGACAACTTTTAACCCAAGTCGAGAGATAATTAAAAGTTGTCGCGCACTCGCAAGTCGTTTGTTTATATACGTTGCGAGTTGAGATTGATTGGGACCATCAATTATAACCAAAAAAGTTTTTTTTACAGCATTTTTTATAGTAAAAAACTGGAAAATGTATTTTTCTACAAATTCCCATTATCTTGTCGACGATAAGGGTCGACCAAATTAAAGAAAAATGGGAAGGTTTACCCCCTGGTTTACGACTGTGAACGCGCCCCTGGTATTACACCTAAATATAAAACTTATTATAAGTACCAGGTTAATTTAAAGTTTTCAAAAAAATAATAATTTTTTGAATGATGGCTATTTTTTTAAATCTATACAACTTTTCTTTATGTATCTAGGGGTACTTTACTCTTGAACGATTTTCATTTTTTTGACTTACCCTGTATGATGTTTAACTTGAAGCCATTCTAAGTGCACTTGATATAGTTATCGGGCACACAACAACTTTTGGCGGTATTTAATCCTAAATGTTATTCTACAAAATAAAAATTTACTGTTAACTACGATCATTGATGACAGAGAACACATTTGAGAGCTTTAAATCGGAAATTTTTTGAAACAAGACAATTCTCCTCTAAAGACTTCTTTATGTTAAAAATAAACAATAGAAACAACAGTGAACCACTGAATCAATGGTTTGTTAAATAAATGCACTATAATTTTTTTAAATTCTCGTTGTCCGAACACAGCGCAACCGAAAAAGTTAACATACTAATAATTTTCCTGAATTTCAAATTAGGTGTTTATACACAAGAACTTTCCATCTTAAGATATATACATACTTGATTTTCTTACGAAAAAGAACCGATAGGTATTAATCAGCCGCCTGAAAAGCATGCATCTGGTTGCCGAAACGGTAATGTTATTGTTTAAAAAGGGTAAAAATGATTTACAATATCTATCACTGTGCGTATCTCATATTAATAATGTCTTATTTTATTTAACGTTATTGAACCAACTAAACATAATAAGTTAGACCGCTACGATCTAGTACGATGCGCTACCGGTAGATGGCAATCGATTTTTAATTTTGCTTCTTATTATAGAAGGCCACGTTTCCGCATTATAGCGAAACAAAAGTAAAAACTTAATATTTTTTTATTTCTTTCAGCTCAATCCATTGGTTTAGCGACTCAACCACAAAATATCTTATCTGGAGAACAATTAGATGCGTTTTCAGAAACTGAGCTTGATGCAGCAATTCCAATTGCCACAGTGTTATACAGGGTGTCTCCGAAAAACAAACTCTCAATTGTTAAGTCATTGCAAAGGTAAGCTGACTTCTCTTTTTACTTTACGTAAAAGTCTTTGATCGACTTTGTAAAACCAGTGTTGCCAGAAGACAAAAAATAAAAATCGTAAGAATCGGTCGCCAAGACTTTAATGATTGCATTCAAAGTAAAAATGATTCTAATATTTATTTTTAATAAAACTCTAAAAAACAATATTTTCATTGGAATTAGCAAGACACCGAATTATTTTACATTAACTTTTTTTAAATTTGAAGTCGTTGAAGACTCATCTGAAGCTTTTTTTGACGGTTTTAAACAAGTTTTTAAAAAATAATGAAAAAAAGTGATGGTGAGCAGAGATTAGGTTAATTTTTTTCATTTCTTTTTCTAAATCCTCTTGTTATCGCTTATGTTATCATTGATTTATTTGCTACAATACACAGTATTTTTGTAAATTAATATAAAAAATTACATAAAAAAAGTAAGAAAACCACCATAATGTTTGTTAGTAAAGGTATGGATTCTATGAGTACCTATACTGTATAAACATGCATATATTATAAAAATAAAGCGAACTCTCAGTATATACGTAATTTTTTACCTCTTGACATATTAACGTATTTGTTTATCAATAATAGGTTGTTGGTGAGAATCAACCGAAATCGCGACATTATTTTATTTATTGATATATAATAATTTCCTTACAACACCATGAAAGTTGATCCCTTATTAAGGAATCAAACCGTTTAGGTATGCGAGATTGTTATTCCATACACTTCTCTAAAGTCTAAAAAAAAAATTCAAGAACATGTACAATGATCTCCTCACTAAAAAAAAATTATCAGCAGCTCGTTTTTGATTACCTTTTCGCATTTCAGATCTGGTTTTATAGTTGGTATGACAGGAGATGGTGTAAATGATGGAGTAGCACTAAAAAAAGCAGATATTGGTATAGCTATGGGAAAGAACGGGACAGATGTATGCAAAGAAGCTGCGGATATGATTTTAGTAGACGATGATTTTTATACTATCATGTAAGTAAAGGTTGTCTGTGGAAAGAATGGTGATCATAAATTGCTTGGCTTAAAATTATCTTGTATACTAAAATGTCTGCGCCACTCTTTGAATAAAGAGATTGAAAGAAACAACTCTAAAGACAAAGTGCTAGAGGTGTGTAGTTCATGAACGAACTAGTTCAAAGGAACTATTCCCTATAGTGAACGAGATGAACGAGTTCACGCCTTTTCAAAAGACTAGTTCACGGGTAAACTAAACTGTACCGAGACCGAGAACGATTGGGAGACCGAGATCGAGATTGGAATGATTGGAAGACCGAGAACGGATCCATACGAAGTTCGTGTTGCTCGCATTGGACTATATGTTTCTTTAGTTCAATGATCGTTCTTTTCTTAGTTCACAGTTAATTATTACGGGTGCGGAATACGATCCGTAGCGAGGGAAAACTGCGGAATCGGCAATCGGTATGTCTTTTATTATGTGGTAAATTGTAAATAATAATAAATAAATAATCTCATTCTTGAATAAATTGGAGTACAAGGAGTAAATTAATTAATTTAAGTTTTTGTGTGTGATTTTTTTTTGTGACAATATACATATGTATGCAATGAATAAATATCTTTGTTAGTTTTAAAGGGAATTTTTAGTTTTGTTTGATTTTCTTAATATCGATGAAAAAAATTATCCCATTTACAGTGTTTTACTTTTACGATCGCGAAATTATAAATTATGACATTTCCCTAAAAAAATTAGTGAACGAGAGAACGAGTGAACTATGAACTAGTTAAATGAACTAGTCTTTTTGGTGAACGAGAACTAATGATAGTAATGAACTAGAATTCCCATCGCTACAAAGTGCCCTACTTATTTCCGGTAAATCAAGGGGCGTATTGCTGTAACTAAACTTTAAATAAATTCGACCTAAGAATTACTACTTATGTCTATACCACAACACCTAAAAGCAATGTTGCCAGGTCAAAAAATTAAAAATCACCAGACCCTTGGTTTAAAAGTTGCCAGATTTTGAAAGAAATCACCAGATTCTTAATTTCTCGTATTATCACATACAACACATATTATAATTAATGTAATATCAAATATATTGCTTCGAAACACATTTTATTACAGACTAAAACAAAATTGTCGGTATAATAACACAATTTCTAACAATAGGCAGGTAAAATAACCGACTAATTGAATGCTTTATTAGGAGTACATACTATTATGTTTTTTGATAATATCCGCTGTAACGGAAAAGTTAAAACAATTTTCATTATTTGATAAAATTATTCTTTTTTTTGTCCATATTTTGGTATTTTATGCTAAAAAAAATCTGGTCTGAAGTAACTACATTTTTTCTAAAAAAAATTTGCTTTGAAATAATTTTAAATACCAACTACATGCTTTTAAAATAGACAAAAGTCTCACCAAAGATAATAACAACGGCAAAAATGTGTAAAAACTTACCTTTTTTAACCAAATGGGTACTTATATTAACTTATTGTTATTAAAAACAATACTAAAACTGCTAAATAAAACAGTAACTGCAAAATAGATACAAATTCTGTGAATCCCCCGCTTCTAAGAAATATTCGGCACAGAGAAGTAGAGAGTTTCCAGACAAAGACAAACGCTTTCCGCTTTTGAACCCAATAAGTTTTTGCATCGATGTCACCGAATTTTTAACAAAGAAGAATAAACCACAATCGAGCCATTTTTCTCTTGGTTTTTTTTTAAAGATATAAGCTTATCATCAGTGTCGAAAAATCACCAGAAATTAGACTTTTTTAAAAAGTTTTCACCAGATCACCAGATGGGGTTCAAAATCACCAAATCTGGTGAAAAATCACCAGAACTGGCAACATTGCCTAAAAGTAACAATTTTTGCCTTAGAACCGCGATATCTATAATAATAATAGTTCCATGTTAAAATGTGATGAAAACCTAGTATCGCCATCTATAGGAATTAACTCAATGCACAAGATCTACAAGCCCGTAGAAAAAGTGTAGGGATGCCCTGGAAGAAATACACCTAAGCTACAACAAACCATTTATTGCGTCTTGTCATGGGTAAAACATGTATCAAATTTTGATTTGATACTTCAATCAGTTTCTGAGATATTGTGAAAAAACCGCTTATCATAGCTTTCATTCGGGGGGTTTTAGCCCCATAACGAAGCGTTTTTCAAGTATATTTATAGAGGATTTTAGTCCTATTTTTTGGATGTACTTTATCCCCTTAAAATATTGTCACCTAATTTCGGGGTATACAAGATGTAAAAATGTTTTGGGTTAGATATTTATGTTATTAAATTATGATAAATTTGACTAAAGTTCTCTATGTCGGTTTTGTAATTGACGGCATTCGTTTAAATATAAATCTGTTAACAACCAAATTTGACTTTTTTTCAGTGCTGCAATCGAAGAAGGCAAAAGCATATTCCACAACATAAGAAACTTCGTGGGATTTCAGCTGTCCACTTCCATAGCAGCGCTGGCTCTTGTAGCTTTAGCTACTATAATGGATATTCCAAACCCTTTAAATGCTATGCAAGTAAGTTAGTGCTGATTCAAAGATTTCTATATCTGACCCAAATTCGATGCTCACCTTTGGGATCTCGGGACCTATAAAAGATACAGCATAGGTTAAATTAGGGTAAAGTTGCATAATTTGAAGCTTATGTTAATGCCGGTGAAAATTTTAAAAATATCCTACTTGCGGAGACATCTGAAAAAAACCGAAAATTTATTTTCCGTTTTTGTTTTTTTTGTGGCCGTTATTTATAAACATTGAAAAACAAATTGCACTTTCTACAGGGACTTTTTTACGGTGCATTATTTGAAGATAGTTTTTAATTAAAAAAAAAACGTTTCGGTTTTTAGATAATCATCAAAACGACATTTTAAAATACAGACCTGAAATTGAAATATTATTTTTTGAAGTATTTTGTTCACCAAAAACCTAACCCAATAACATTTTGCCCACATTTCACCGTTTTGAACAGAAAATTCATCATCACGTTTTTTTTTTCGCAATGGGATCTCGTCAGGATAGAATAGAACAGTAGAACTTTCTGAGACCGAGACTTTGTGTCTTTCTCACCTTTAAAAATCTATATTCGGTCTCTTTGAGAAACATGGAGGATTTCTTCAATTAACAAAAACTTTAATAGAAAATTATTTTTTTCCTACCTTTCACTATTTGGACATACTGTACATAAAGAAACCGGTACAAGGAAGTTACTTTCCGGGCCTAGGACGGAAAAGAAACAGTACCACGGTACAGGAAAGTTACTTTTCTCACCTAGGACGGGAAGGTAATAATAAACCTGATTGTAGCTCGTAGTATACGATATTTTAAGACCTGCAATTGCACCGAGAAACTTGACATTCTTGATTGATTTTTAAAAAAAATTTTAGATAGTGTAATAAATTATACGTAGAAGTATTTAGCTAAAACATAACTGTCTTTATTATAGATTTTATGGATAAACATTATAATGGACGGACCGCCAGCTCAAAGTTTAGGAGTGGAACCGGTTAGTGAAGATGTGGTGAAACAGAGGTCTAGAGACACTAAAGAACCAATGATCACAAGGAAGCTGATTGTGAACGTGTTGCTGTCTGCCTCATTTATATTAGCGGGAACGCTGTGGGTATTTAATAAAGAGGTAAGTTTTCTGAAATGCTTCTTGCATATAACTAACAAAATTTATTTTACAAGCTTAGTTCGGTAGGATTCTAATTATTCTAAATTCGGCTGCCCGTATGTGCTTTTTATTAAAAAAAAAATGTAGGATTGATCAAAAGTTCCGCTTATTCATTCATAATCATTTTTCTTTGTTTTTAGTAAATTAAATTGGAATTTTCACATAGAATATTTGATTAAAAAATTAAGAAGTTTACTACCAATTTTTAGAAAACTTTCTATATTTTTAAAATTTTCAAACCTTGCAGATGACAGAAGGCGGGGTGACAGCCCGAGACACCACAATGACGTTCACCTGCTTCGTCTTTTTCGACATGTGGAACGCCCTTTCCTACCGATCTCAGACGAAGAGCGTGTTCCAAATCGGTCTATTCTCGAACACCTTTTTCCTGGTGGCCGTGGGGTTGTCCGTTCTGGGACAGATGTTGGTGGTCTATGTGCCTCCGCTGCAGACGGTGTTTCAGACGGAGGCACTTACGGGTTGGGGTAAGTTTTCTTTCATTTAATGACACAATAGACTAACAGTTTTGTACATCGACTGGTCATAGGATCTGCTGATTTTTCAAACATAAAACCAATACAAAAATAGCAAAACTAAAATTATACCGGGTGTAAGCTCCCACTGACAATATCGATCCGCAAAGGATAAAACCAGTGAACAGTGACAAATTTATGGCCTAGCAGGGTCATGTGCACGGCAAAATTATCAGCTATCAACCGTATAGATGTGAAACATTATGGATAGTAAATATATCGATAGTAAAATTAAAAAACGAACTGTTTTATCGATAGTTCTTTGAATAGTGTACAGTTCTGTTCATAAAAACCCGTACAAGTCTTTGGATTAGTTTTTGTATTATTTAAGCAGTTTAAAACAGGCTTTTGTGATTATTTCTTTGAGGTTATCAGAGACGTATGTTTAAGGTTATATGCAATAAATGCAAATCATTGGCGTAGAGGAAGTAATTTAAAAAAATTAAGTAAAATGGTAACTAATATTTTATATTTATAATAATTTTATAAAAATGCAAACAAATTGAATATTATATTAAACAAGAACAATAAGATAGTAGGTATAAAAATTAATATTTGGTCATTGAACCTTGTTTCTCGATCACTTGAGCCAATCTCATAGACATTGAGTTAATCAAAATTCTTATAATAATTGGGTCAAGATCATCCCAGCATTCATGAATTAGTTCCCACAATTCAGTAGAATTTTGAGGCAAGAAATTACGGTTATAAATTTTTTTTACAATTATAGCCCACGCATTTTCTATTGGATTAATATCCGGACCGAATGAAGGTCACGGTAATACTTCTACATTATTATTTCGAAACCAGCCCTTAATACCATTTGCAGTGTGCAGGGGACAATTATCGTGTTGATAAATAAAATAATTATTGGGGTAAATGGACCTAACAGATGGGAGCATAATATGCTTCAGAACATTAAGATAATTTTCAGAATTAAATCTTCCCTCCAATCGTCAGCACACACCAAGCCCATGGGCACTTATCCAACCCCATATGTTGAGAGAAAAACGCCCAGATCTAAAAGCAAGGTCGCTAGTATAACGCTCTTCAAATCTTGTCCAATCTGGTCGATATACCCGAATTTGTACGTTATAAGTAGATTGGAAAGTTTTTTCATCCGTAAATACTACCCTGTTCCAATATTCAGGTTCGCGATATATGTAATTTAATGCAAAAAGTAACCGCGACTGCCTTCGTTCTTCTGTTAATTTAATTTTTTTCGCCGCAACGCGATTTTTTAACTCTGATTCATTAATTCTTCCACTGGCGGCAGGTCGAGAGCCAGGAAATTCTGTGATATTTATAGCTTCCCTCGCGACTTCAAAGGGATGATCTCTTAAGTGCTCCAGAAGCATAGCATCCTCTTCGGGACTGGTAACTCTAGGACGACCGGAACCCTCCTTTCTTTTCAAGGACCCTTCTTGCTCCCAACGCTTTTTAATTTCTAAAATTGTGCTCTTATTTCTGCAATAAAATTGTGCTACGGCACGAATTGACCATCCTTCTTCAATTTTTGTCACTATTTGTGCCTTCTCAACTAATGTTAAAGGACGAGGCATTTTAAAATGTTTGACTTTTAGACGTCTATCAACAATTGCCACCATGCACTTTTAAAAACCTTTAAAATAAAAAAGAACTATTTACACCATGGCAAATTAAGTGTACGGGTTTTTTATGAACAGAACTGTACGTGATATTATTATAACAATGTAAAATGAATAAAACTTAATTCGTAAAAGTGTCATCACAAAAAAACACATAATTTAAAAATATTTTTGGAAATGCTTTAATTAATTTTGTTATGAATGATTTTAAATACTTAAAAAATAAAATTTGCTCCTACCAAGAAGGTCTTCAGGGGATTGAAGAATAAGTTTTTTATTAAAGAAGATAATATTATAAATATATTTATTATATAATAAATAGGCACAGGTAACTGTGGCCCACATTTGATAAAAAGAGAACCGCAGAGCTATTGAGACACAGTCGGAAAGACGTGAGACATGCCGAACGTATGCGAATACCCACTAACGACTTCTGCAGAGATGAGGAAGAAAGCATTCAACATTTTCTATGTGAATGTTCTGGCCTCGCAAGAAGAAGGTTCACTGCTCTGGGTGAACCATCAATAGCCTGGAGGAATTAAGCGACTTACAACTTGGTCGTTATTTACGCCGCACTAAGCACAGAGGCGTATTAACACTTGGAAGCGCCCAAAGCCCTGGGATATTTTTGCTGCGCTCCCCTTCTACAGTGGCGGATTTAGGATTTGTGTGTGGGGGGGAGGGCGAAAGGGAATTGCGCCTTTTTGCGCTGCAGGCGAAAATTTTTTGGGTGCCACCCTTTTTTGGGTTTAAATAACCGTAAAGCTTAATCTGCGGCAATATGCCAGACTTTAAAAAACTCTTTTAATCTGTGAGTTTTGACCGTTATCGCCAAAAAAATTATTGTGTCAACTTTCAGTAGGGATTTGGAGGGGTTGCATACCTGCTTGGTAGAGAAGTGATGTTGCCAAAGGCACTTATACACATAAATAATAAAAGTTAAGCACAACAAAAAAAAATGATTTTTATAATCCACCTCTGAGATCTGATAAAGGTGGGTTCTACGGAACACGTGTGGTATCACAACAGACCTAATAGGACTACGTGAGACTGTTTGGTCAAAACCAAATGCCTGCCACTCTCACTTAACCTAACATAAATATTTAAAATAAACGTATTACTATATTATATGACAGATATTCAAGTTAATGTTGACGAGAATGTATAGGAAATAGAGGAATTAACATTTTTTATGCCCACGGTACTAATACATTGTTATTTTTTCAGATATAGCATTTTTGACTGCCCTATCATCATCAGTATGGATATTTTCGGAATTCAAAAAGCTTTTCGAAAGGTTCCTTGAACAAAAATGTAAAGGAAAAAAATCACCACTAGAATACGTATGACAGTGTAAGAGGCCAAAAAAAGGCGCTAAACCCAGGTATTATTGTTAAGTTCAAATTGGTTTAATAGTTTACCTGGATGTCAAAAAAGTTTGCAACGAATGGACAACTTGTTATTGATTTACTATCAAAAGAAAGTATTGAATCGCCAGATTGGCCATATTGATTTTACAGCAAAATTGTATAAGATTTTTTTTAAGGTTCTTTTATGATGGACTCGCACACCAAATTTCATTATTTTTTATTAGTTGCACACCTTTTTGACAACCTGGTACTATATTTTCTCTACAGTTATTTAGAATTTTATTCTTCCAAACAGGAATTTTTTCAAAAGGATAATTTTTTCGGAACTTCCAGTGTATCTATCTTGTTCAAACTACTTTCAAATCTATGTTTTTTGTTGCCTCTCAAGATATTAAAACATATCAATTACAAAAGTTGTTAAACTTTCCTATATTTGGAGCTTATCTGCCTTATACGTAATTTCAGTCATTCTCATTATATTCGTTCTTGAAATATTATCATTTAAAAAGTTATTTATTGCACCTGTAGGTATGTAGGATTAGTAACCTTCATAAAATTTACCTAAAATTTTGTCAAAAATACAAATAAAATTAAAGGATGTTCCAAAAGACTAAAGTAATGAATATCGTTACTTAATATTAATGAATATATTTCTAATATTTGTAGAGAAAATATGTTTGGACAGTGTTTAAGATTATCAAACGATTTCCGAAATTGAAAAGGATAATTAGTTATTTTTTCTATTTATTTATTAAATAATATATACATAAAATGTTTTTACTCTTAAAAATATAGTTTTCTTTGTTGATCTGAACTTATATTTTCTTTTATTTGTATGCTACTGCCATTCGAAATGTTTCCAAAGTATTTCAGTAATTATGCGCTAAGAAAAATAGAAATAAAGGCTATACTTTTTTAACTTTGATATAAATAAAGGAAAATATGACATACATACCTTAGATTTACTATTTAAACAGATTTCAGTTTTTTACTTATTCATTCAAAGCATTTTTACTAAATAAATGATATATATGTTTTGCCCTGCAGTGGTCATTTCGATCAATATGCAGGAGGTCTAAAAATCGGAAAACTAAAATTTAATTCTTGCATAAGATATACCACTTTATTTTTAATATGGTATTACAAGTAATAAGAGTTATATTTATCTGTTTTGCTTTTTTAGACACACTACATAATATTAAGCACAAACATTGTTAATATGCACTCTTTTACCAACTAATTTAGTTAATCCTAGGAGTAACCAACATGACTAGTCAGTTTTAACAGGTCCATATAATTAATATCGTTCACGAAATACAGACAGAAAAATATATGTATACTTCGAAGCTTATCTTTATTTTTATAAAATATACTTAAAATAGGTAAGAATTAACCCCTGCAACCATAGGTATACGGTATTGCCTTAAAATAAATTCTTGCCACTGATATTTTATTCATTATGATTATTATTTTTTTGCTGTTTTTTGTAGTTTCTAAAACAAGTCTATTGTGAATTTATTTAATCTAATAACCTAAAGTTTAATTTAATTGGGTCGTAGGCGTAACAATTTACCTTGTATAGCATTGAAGCCCTCTACACGCACGATACAAAGATTACAAGGTATGATATTCAGAGGCCGTGACGTCATCTTGTGAGTAAAATGTCTATTCATAACAATACCTTGAAATAGGCCCTACACTTAGAACTTCATGTTAGTAATATAGAAAAGCCCAAACAATGAATTCCCTGGGGCACAGGTAGACAATGACGGTCGTTTCGTCTTTATTAGGAGTTTACGGAAAGCCATAACCCATAAGCAACTCCAGAAACGGCTAAAGCGCGCCTTAAAACTTATTTCAGAATAAATAATTAGATAAAACGCGGCATTCTGTGGGAATCAACTCCGATGCCATCGGACGTGAAGGGAACCCATTGTTTTGGCGTTTCTATGTACTTTAATGCAAGAGACAGACACACCACATGGTCTGCTTACCGCTAACTCTTCTATTTTATTATCACGGACACTAAACCTCTACTATTTTATTGTTTCTTAGGTTACGCATGGTTACTAACGCTACATTTTTGTTGTAGAGGGCGTTATATTATACCGTACAATTAAATAGACCTATCGTGGGTAACAAACTGACCAATAGAGAGGTCCTTGGGGGGAAACTCATAGTGGCACATTATAAAAGCATTAGCAAGGCGATCTCTAATGGCAATTTTAAAAACTTTTATCTTTTACTAACAATTCCGGCAAAAATCTGGGGTTTGATCTACCTGTCAGTCACAAAACTGATTGTAAAAACGTTAGTACCTGTTTTATATATTTGGTACATGAATAAAAGTATGAATCTAATATCAATGTTGCCAATGCCAATAATCAAAATAAAAATACCTATTTTCTTTTGTGTTGACTTGTATCTTACATGAAAAGGTAAATTTTTTGATATGTGCAATATCGAGAAAATCAAAATGTATTGCTAAGTATAAAACAATCAAAGTACATTAAACTTCAATTTTTGAACGATATTTTAGTGTTAAATTGTCAACCAGATCCCGATGACAAGTTAACATGAAAAAATGGACCTGTAGGTACCACTACCGATTATCAACACAATAATTAAAGGATGTCTATCCTACGTTCGTGTTTTATGATCTACTAATAAAAAGTTTACTTATTTATTTCCTTTTTATTTTCAAGAAGTAGCAAACGTTTTAACTATACCCGTTCTAGATGCAAAATTCAAATTGAGTGGTTTATTTAAACTTTTTACGTTTCTAATGATGGAATCTGTCGTAGTAGGTAGCTATAGTCCGTACAATTACTGTCTCGATGCACGTCACAACTCGCAAATACATAATCATAACAGAAACAAAAATAAGGTAGGTCTGTTAATATTTAAATAGTCCTGTCAATTGACATAACATTTCTTTAGACAACCTGTGTCATTTCGAAAAACTTTAATTTTACGCGTTGCTAATTTTGAAGCGTATTTAAGAGCAAACAGTAGTCTATGATTCATCTCGAACAAATCAGGCGTTTCCAACAAATCGCGCGTGTTGTGCCTGCATCGGGCGATGGCAATAAAATTTCTTTTATTTATACGAAATGTAAAAACGAATTTTACGAGAATTAAGTAGCGCGGCGTCAGTGAAGATTTTGAAGATAATATCGGAGCACGTTTGTAATTTTAATGGAAGATAAGAAATTAACATAAATTGTCGTAATATTTCTATTTTTATATTCTGCATGGCGGGTGATATAATTTGAACCTCTATAATTGATACATTTTCAATATTTTTTTGACAAAAAAATAAGGCATCATCGAACTAAAAGTTCTTGTGAACCAATTTTTGTGTTAAATTTTCTATTAAACAAGCCAGAAAGCGATGCCGCGTTTCACGCTGATATGGAAGGCTCTTAAATCCTGACGGAATTGAAAAATATACGATTTAATCAACAAGCTGTAACGTGCATCCAGCCAGTAATTGTACGGACTTTATATAGTATTATATTTTATTGTATGATGTGTACTGTACATGGTGTGTATAAATTGATATTTTTAATTTATCGTACATAATATTTTAAATAATGTATATTTTTGTATGTTTTAGTCATTGATTTTTGTAGTACTTATTAAAGAACCTATACGAATGGCATGTGTAATATGTAGAGTAGATATGGGTCGGATGATCTTAATGAAATTTCTTGAAAACCAAGGTGGGTTAGTAAATGATACAAAATTTACTGAAATAGCAAAAATAACATAATATTAGCAAAATAATTGGAGATTAAAATATTTTTATTTGTTACAAATCTTTACCTCACCCGACCAATGATACTTTATATCTTTTATAATAAATGAAAACTGGCTTTATTATTACTAACGTCATTTTAAGCAAACTTTATATTCAGTTGTAATCTTCTAATTTACAAGTTGTGAACAAGTGCACCGTGCACCACTAAACGTGTTTAAATTTAGACCATCGACATATTTAGATCTTTAATGTCGGGTTGCACAAAGAATTTTAGTAATAATTAACTAACCAGCAAGTTTGACTGTGATATACATGACATTGGCAGAAATAATTTCCTCACAATCATACTGGCCCGGTAGGACTAAATGGGATACAGAATTTACGCAGTTCACATCATTTTGTGGATTATATATATTAAACAGTGTCGTTAGAGGAGGATTAGAACTTACACGGTGCGTAAATGGCACTAAATCTGCCATAGTAGACCTCTTTATTGTCCTAAATATTTTTTTACAATAACAACAAAACACTTAAAAATCCTACAAAAATACACTAAAAACTAACCAAAAAATTTAGTTCTTAGTAAAATGATCCAGTTCTGTTTGCGTCGTGGTTAAAATGTGTTCCTTATTTTTTTTTTGCTGGGGTTGGCGGAAGGGCCAGTATACTAAGGCCTATTGTATCCCCTGTCGTCTGGGTAGTATCAGCCAGACGGGACCTACAGCTTAACGTGGAATCCGAACCACCTGTATGCATTAGTTATCCTTTTTACGCTCCCAGAGGTCCATAACGCTATTCTCGGTCCCGATATTAGGAATCACTAGTAACATACTTCATTCTTAAATCCCCTAATTATCGGACATACTTTTTTTATTATGTGTATGCCCACTTCGGGGATCGAACCCAAACCGCCACGATCGAATGCCAGTACCTCATATCTGAGCCACTGCCGCGGTCCTGTGTGTTCCTTATACTACATATTCCACACCTCACAAACACAAATTTTTGATGAAAAAACGAAAATTTACCTCTGTGTTCTGACCCCCGCAATGTAACCAGACATTTATTTTTGATTTCGACATGTAAATTCTGTAAAGATATGAGACAAAATATGAAGTTTACTATAATGATATAAGTTTAAAAAAATCTCCAGCTATTAGGCTATAATAGCGGCTTTTACACGGGGAACGTTTTAACCGCGTGAATTTAGACGCGCACGTTCATTCCCACCCGTAAACGTTTGATTCTATTTGCACTATAAAGACAGAGTTATAAACGCGCAGTTTTACAAAAGCAACCACGTCGATTTTTCTCACGCGTAAGACTTTTCTTTTATTAGGCGGAAGGTATTAACCTCGCAAATTTAGACACACGCGTTCTTCATCCAATTTTCATTTCTTTTCGGCATACTGGTTAATCCTGGTGTTATAATTGCAAATATTTTTTTATTTTATTTTCTATAAAATCTGACATTTTTTACAAGCAAGAAACGTCTAATAAACCTTTTCAAATTTTAAAAATTCCACGTAAACTTTTCCGTGGGCGATTGTAAACACTCTTAACCGAACTCAAGCGTGTCTTAGTCAAATATTATACTTTACCACAGTCTTACGCCTACGAATAACTGCGCGCAATCTATCGCGAACGCAATCACGCGATCCTATCACGCGGTTAAGAGTTTACATGTAAAGACCGCTAGCTATTTGTGTATTGAAAGTGATTCTTTATCGCTTTGAGAACTTTTAAATTCTCGAGAGCGACAATTTCACATATGATTTTTTTTACAAACTACAAACGTTACCGCAATACTAAAAAACAATTCTTAATATGTTAATTAATAACGTCAAACGTTTTTGTTGTTCAATTGCCTGAGTAACGTTTTATCCGGTGCTCATAAGCACCTTATAAGTAAAAGTTGGCCCATAAAAAAAATAAAAAGGCTATAACTTTTTAAATAAATGTATAGGTGTTAAAAGTTTTATTAGTTATTTTTTTATGATGTAAAAATTTGTTTTTAATGCTCATTTAAGTAAATTAAGAAAAATTAGGTTAAGAATCATCTAATTCATAAAACTCATGGCTGTAATTTTAATCGTAGGAATTTATGTTTTATATAAAATCTTGTACATTTTTTTCCATATATTTTTGACAAAAAGGGTGTCCTTTAAGTTCAGGCAAAGTAAAATAACGTTTATGGTTAAAAATACAAAAAATGTATATAGAGTAAGGTGTACATTTCAAAATAAAACAACATACAGAGTTATTCATTAGATTTCGGAAATCAATCTTAATGAAATTTTGACGCTGAAAATAAAAATATATGCAGAATTCTGGCATATGGAAAACTTTTTTATTATTAATTTCACAGAAAATGTTATTCTTGATAAACGCTCCTGCGTTTCCTAACCTAGGAAAGGGCTCATTACAATTGAAAAAACTGCTGTGCATACGAGGGAGTTTCGATTTTTTAAAAGTTGCTCGAGAGTGAACTCTAGTGATGCTTTCGCCATTTCATTTTTTGATCAATATTTCTTATCCTTTTCGCTTTATTCAAAAAGCGGTCAAATAACCGTCTTTGAGTAGCAATTACCTACAGTTTTTAACTAAAGAAATTTTAGAGGTGTTAGAGGTGCAGGTACTTTATCGAACATTGACTAGATGTCGCTACTCGTAAAACTTCACTTAAAGAAATTTTGTTTAATGAATTAATAAAAACATAAAACGAAAATTTGTAAAATTTGTCCATTTTTAACGAAATATTGATCAAAAAACGAAATGGCGAATGCGTAACTCTAAAGAGAGTATTCTTATTTTTCGTTTTAAATACAATTTTCATTTGTGAAAGTTGTTGAAAATAAAAGTTACGTCCGAATACGAAGTCACGGTCTTCTATTCAAAAAACGAAAAAAATACTTATCTTTGGTCTTACCCTGTATAAAGACTAGATTTTTTGCTTAAGGGTAAGATCAAAAAATAAATACTTTTTTCGTTTTTTGAATAGAAGGCCGTGACTTAGTATTCAGACATAACTTTTAATTCTAAACAACTTTTATTAATGAAAATTGTATGTCAAACGAAAAATAAGAGTTGAGCAACTTTTAAAAAATTGAATCTTCCTCGTATGCGCTACAAGTTTTTTTTTCAATTTTAATGAGCGCTTTTTTAGTTTAAGGGGATTTAGAAGCTTTTATCAAGATTAAAATTTTCTGTGATATCAATATTAAAAAAAGTTTTCCATATGGAGCCAGAATTCTGCTGGTGACTGTATATTCTTTCTGACATCAATCAAGAAGTTTTAGTTATATCTTAAATAAGAATACATTTGAAGGTAAATGATGTTTATTACACTTTGACATGTAGTATCATAATAACTGTTTATTTTGGAGTAAAGTTTGCACATTTTTGTCTTAGTTCTTCATTTTGTACCCATTTCTGTCGACTAGCTAGTAAATGAAAAACCAAGATAAGAGTGTCCTCATTATAATGTAACATTACACTTAACCAAAAGAAGCTTAGCGGCAAGCGGACGAGTAGTGCGTCTATCTTTTGAATTAAAGTACACAGGGACTTCAAAGGTAATGGAATCCCTGGGGCACAGGTAGACAATGACAGGCTGTTTCGTTCTTGTTAGAACTCATCAGAAAGTCATAACCCGTAAGCGACCCCCAGTACAGCGAGCCTGTTCTTTCAAGGCGTTTTTAAGAAATAAAAACGCGATGAAAACCCAGTAACGCCATCATAAGGAATCAACTCAATGCAAAAGATATAGCCATCTAACGTGAAAACGTAGAATGATGAGTTCTAACAAGAACGAAACAGCCTGTCATTGTCTACCTGTGCCCCAGGGATTCCATTATCTTTGGAGTCCCTGTGTACTTTAATGCAAAAGATAGACGCACTACTCTGTCCGCTTGCCGCTAAGCTTCTTTTGTTTATATATTTTAACGGACACTAAATTCTACTATTTTAATTACATTTAACGACAAGTATTATTCAGTAAGTATATTTTTTAGTGTTTTTACCAACAATAAGTTATTTTACTTTGTTGGCACACCCTACAACTGCTTTTAATTGAAATTGGTCAACAAGAAAATTGTAAAAAAAATTAACTTTTATTCCAAGGAAAATGCAGGGTTGTTTACGATTGATTGTAGCTATGGAAACGGCAAAATATCTCGAGAAACTGCTAATGTGATTGTTTTGATGTGGTAATATGACTAACAACAAACTTACTATTATTTTTTTTTTGTTGACTTTGCGCTCAGTTGCGGCGTTCTTTTGTTTTTCCTAAGTGATTAGGTACAGTGAAAATAAACATTTTGTATTTATTTTTGTTTGTTTTTTTATTTTGTTTTTTCTGTAAACACAAACTCATATCAGTGTTTTTTAACTGAAAAAATGCCCAAGTTTAATCCAGTAAGTAATAGCATAATATGTAAATGAGGTAAGTAAGTGATTCTTTATCGAATGCGCTGGCAGTTCATCGATTGACGCGAAGCTGACTTCTGTAGCCTTCAAGGGATTTTTGCTTGTAAAATAAATTAGATTTACGTTATGAGAAATTTAATTTTTTATACAAGGAGCATAAAAAATACAAAAACGTTATTTTGCGTAAGAGTAAACAGCTCACCTCACCTCATTTTTTACCAAAAGAACAAATGTTAAATTTTGCTATTTTGTATGCTCCCTGTATAAAAAATTAAATTTTTCATAACGCGAAACTAATTTACTTCACAAGCAAAAACTTTGATAAAGAATTAATTTTCGTATCTTTCACTTTTAGGTCCTTTTCTAAATTCGATCCGCGGACATACTGTATAGCTTAAATAAACAATGTTTTTAAAAGTATTACCGCACGCAAAAACAGTGCGGTAAATTGCACTATCGTACGCGAGTAGATAAACTGTATTACCTACTTTTTTTCCACTAATATAGTTGACATTAAGTATTTTTTTTAGTTCACTCTTTGCTCAAAAACTGATATATCAAGTATACAAAAGTACCTACCAATAAAAATAAAATGTCGTCAACATAATCTGCTGTATTTTAACTTTGGCATTTTTTTTATAAAAAAAAAAGTATAATATTAAGGGTATTAATAATGTCATTCACACTTAAATATTAAACTAAACTCACAGTAGATTAAGGTATAAACTAAAATAACAATTAGGTAGGTACCTAATGTTACAGTGAAACTATTTTTCTTAATAAATTTCAAAAATTGTACATACCTTCTGCTAAAAAAATAAATAATTCCAATTAGGACCTATTGTAACTGGTAAAAACAAAACAATGTAAAACTTCCATTAATAAGGATAGTATTTCAGAAAAAAATGTAATTCAAGAGACAACCGCATGAAACTATACGTAATTCAAGCGTCCGCTTTTTTAAACTTTACTTTAAAGTATTAGTTGTAATTAAAAAAAATATTAACTATCCGGCATAACAGTTCGACACTTAAAAATTTTTGATGGTCTAAACTTTTATATCTTTAATTATTTTAGTAATTAACTTTTTCGCTTAAGTGATATTCAATGTCCGGAAATTTGGATGCGCTAACAAAATCGGCCTGCAGTCGCAGCGTACTTTATACTAATTTCAGTGGCGGCAATTCAGGTGAAGTGCGACTTTACCAGAAAATCCCTACAAATAAAAAATGTAATTTGTTTAAAGAAGCGATTGACAGTCGGCGCAATTTCTTAACTCCTTTCTAATATGCTACCACTGGCGTACTATCATCTTCTCTACGACAGCGAAATAACCCCAAACGCGGCGGTATTACTTGATTATGGGTGACGTGAACCGACGGTTGCCATGACAACGTCAAATGTTTCGTGTTTGAATATGACCGGTGAAGTGGGGAAGATCTCCAACGTACTCAGATCCAGCAGTTTCCGATTGAACGACCCGTCAAGAGATCATTGTTACAGAACCTGATATCGATGCCGCTAGTATGAGTATCTCTTTCTTACGCTTTTGCCTTAGCATAACTCTTTACGTACTTTAATAATACGCGTGTCGTCCCTGCGTTCTTTCAATGTCGCAGAGCCGACATTCATTCGTTTAATTGTTGTTGTAGTTGGTATTTTTAGAGATCATTTTGCTATTATTTTGTATGTAGACTTTCTGGTTATAAACGGTTGAACTCTGTATATCTGTAAAGTGTTCATTTTATAAAAAAGCAAATAAACATATTGTTTATTTGGTAATTAATTACAGGAACACCAGTCTGGCCCTAATCAAACCTTAAGTTCTGCAAAATAAGTTACTAGAAAGGATGTGTGTTATCGACGGCCATTAAAAGCTTACGTGAAATACACTATACGAAACCTGAAAATGATCTAGTTTGTAACTTGTTTGGGAACGGCATTCAAGCAATGAAATTTAAGGAAGCCAGGTTTTTGATAAAATGGAGAACTGACAATAAAATGTTCTTAAGCACTTCACCTGTTTTGTTTAACCACTGGTCTCTCTGGAAATTAAGATCATCAATCAAGGAAAAAAGGTTTATTTATGTACGTCAGTGGCTTCATCAAAACATTAAAAAACAACCGCTCAAATGCAGTAAGAGTTACAATGGGTTCTAATGAATTTGCAAAAGTTGATAATGTGGTTGTCAAATAAAAACTTTTTGTGAGCTTTTTCTCTGTGATAGTTCCCTTTGATGATAGCTTTTGGTCACATAAAGCAATATGAACTTAGAATAAGGTAGCTGGGCAAATTCAACTTAAAAACACGACAGTTATTAGGAGAGAGTGCGGTTTAGCCTTCATCATTAAAATGTTTAAATCTTCGTACAGTTTCATTAGTTTCTAATTAGAACTTTTTGAATTACTTATTGTGTTTTTATAAAATTTTAAACATAACATTGTCCGATACTGTATTTTTCCCGAAATGTAGTTTTAATAATTTTAATTAGAAGCAAGTAGATAACCTAAATTCTACATTTATCTTGTGTGAGGAACATTGAAAGAGACTAAAGCAAGTCGGGGTATTTTCGGCCATACCTAGAGGGGCAAGATAATAATTAAACGTTTTACTTTCCACAAGTAGATGATATCATCTAATATGTGTTCAAAATAGTATTTTAGTCTTGGCGTGGTTAAATATTTTAGCATTTTATTACAACCTTGATGGTCTAAACGTAGTAAGATATATTTTATAAAAGCAGGTTTGATTTTACTTTATATTAAAAAAAAAAATGATCTGTCCACTGTCTTCCTAGCCTTTGTCCACAGTGTTCTTAAAGCAAGGAGATAATGGACAAATTACACAGTAAGATAATATGTAAATTCGCGATTTTCGATTTCGAATATTTAAAGCCCCATAGTTTGAAAATGATTTAGTAACATTAAAAATTTTAATACCAGCAAATAAGGTTACGTTCACTAATTAAAATTATTATCAGCCACAATATATTTTTATAAAGAGTTTCAAACTTTCATCTGGACATATTTAGAAACCCAATTCACTTAATTATTAACGTCTTGCTAATAATTGTTACAGTAAAATATTATTATACATGGGTGATAACCTGTCTACTAAGATAGCACACCCTCGGGAAAACCTAATTTAAAAAAAAACATTAAAGTTTTCAGCTAGGTACTTGTTTAAGAGATAACAAACGATTTTTGTACACCATTGATTGCTATTTATTTTAGAAATTATTGCAATTTGCCCAGCTCGTTATTCCAAGATCATTGCCATTCACAAGCATT
This sequence comes from Polydrusus cervinus, assembly GCA_935413205.1. Lineage (NCBI taxonomy): Eukaryota > Metazoa > Arthropoda > Insecta > Coleoptera > Curculionidae > Polydrusus > Polydrusus cervinus. The sequence goes on from OW284514.1 coordinate 56,987,953, forward strand.
AGTTATGGCGTAATATAAACCTGTAGCAAGTCATAATTCATTTAATTTGTTGGATACAGTAAAGATGAAAAGGGTCTATGTCACTACGGGCATTGTGAATAATTTAGAGGGTGATTCACGGTAAGTGGTCTATCAGAAAATCTCGACAACCAGTAGACATATCTTATTAAAACTATGGCATTGGGCATAATTATTATTAACTGTATTTTAATAAAGAATGCTTTAACGTTTTTGTCACTTCCGGTTTCGCCGGAAGTTAGGGTAGACTTTAATTTTTTTAATGTGATAAAACCGTCTTTATTCCATTTTTCGGTTTTATTTTGATTTCTAAACAGATTTTGTATTAAATGATAAAAAGATTTACAAATTCCTATCTCAGTTTTCATCTTCTATCTAAAGATGAAATTTGGGTTAACTCTGGCATTTCGGTTTAACCGGACGGAAGTTTTCTTGTCAGAAACGAGTAAAAAAATTAAAGGAAAGAAAGGAAACATTGTTGTATGTATTTCAGTGCAGGTATTTATTAACACTGACTCTGTCGGCTTTATTTACTTAAGTTCATCATCAGAGTTTAGCCCAGTCAAGTTTTTTAAAGCAATGCTCAAACAGTTTTGGTACATACATGATTTTTGGGGAAACAATAATAAAAAGAAATAACAAATAAATGGTAAACATTTACCAAAAAAAATATAAAATTCGGAAAGAGAAATTTCTACAGCCATTGGCAATCGGAATAAAGCTACGACGCTCGCAACTCGTCCTAGCGTTCTTACAGACTATCGTCCTATCTTTCCCGCTCACGGTCGTATAATCTCGTCTGTAGCGTCTAGATGGGAAACTATACAGTGTATATATACAGGGTGTCCCAGATAAGGATGCATTCTACAGGAATCTTGTAAATCATAGAAAATACCGCGATAGTTTAGAAAAAGTTGAGATATTTGGGCAAACAGAATTTTCGCGGTTTCATTTTTTTTTCTGACTATTTACATTCCCTTTACCATTTTTATCGTTTAAAGTTTTTTGGTTTTCCTAAATCATCATGTACTTTGCTTTTTAAATAGTCGGGAAGTTTTATTTTATTACTTTTAAATTTCCCCTCTTCTTTTCCCCAACGACGTATCACACCTGGTATTAATAACATGTTTCGAACTTAAAAACTCATCATCAATAAGAATAAATGCAAATTCATCTGTATTTATAAACCTTTTGTTTTCAGAGCCAACTAGAAGCAATTTGACTTTGGATGTCGACAATTCATATCCAATTTTTCTCCTCTGTTCCATAATTTTTATTTAAAAAAAAAATTCCTCAATAAAAAATTTTACTTCAAAAAGATTAGATAAAAGTTCATTTGTGCTAAACAATTACATTAACCTAATCTGTCATTTGGAAAGTATTTATAATTTATTTAAACAAGTTCCTGTCACAGTTGAGACAGATGAAAAGTAGATTAAGTTACGCAGATTCAAAATAAAATAGTTTCAACTAAAATGAATTTGCACTTATTCTTATTGACGATGGGTTTTGAACTCCGAAACGTGTTATTAATAATAGGTGTGATACGTCATTGAATTATAAAGGAGAGTTTAATAATAATAAAATTAGGTTTCCCGACTAAAAAAGCAAAGTTGATAATGGTGGGATAAACGTGGGATTAAATATCTAATTACACCAAATTGTAGAGAAGAAAAATGGCAATGAGAATATAAACTTTATTTTAACATATCGCTTCAAATAGAGCCAGAAAAAAAATAAAAATAAAACCGCAAAAAATCGGTTTTGTCCAAATATCTTCGGAAGGATTCGGAGTTTTTAAAAACACAATGTTGCAGAATTTAGTAGGTAGGGCGCGACTTTTTTCTAATATAACCTACTCTGTATCTTATATGGTTTACGAGATCCTTGTAGAGTGCATTCTTATACAGTAAAGTATTATACAGTGATTTTGCCAGTGGTGAAACATAAAAAAAAATTAAGGTAGAAGAAAAATTAATAGGAGTATCAGAATTGCTTTATTAAATTTGAAAATTAAAGTTTACCTTTATTTCTTAACTGGAAATGATAGATAGAAAAATAATTCTAAAATAATTAATTGAGTCTAGCGTCAAAGTGATACCCAAATATCTAAGTCCTAAGTAGTTTTATTTTCCGACATGTTCTTATAGAACACTCACTACTACTACTATGTAGAAGAGTCTCGTCATTTATAAAAAATAAATGTTTGGGTTCTCTTAAGATCAATATACGTTACTATGCATAGGCCCCCAAAACGCTTGTGTTTTGAAATATTTAGTAGAAAGAAGTTTATATTGTTTCCTTTATAGCACTACGTACGTTCATTGCTATTTGATATTGACTTTATAATAAAATAAGATTCCTTTTAAACATAAACTGTCTTTTAATACCTCTAGAGAAGGAAGCTGGCTTTGAATATCAACATATAGATATTCAAAGAAGCTGGTCATTTGGTTTCAACCAGAGCCATAAAACAAATACACAGACACAATATATATACAAGTCTCTTTTAGGTGTATAGAAACAATCTCTACTTATAATCAGAGTCCAAAATTTCTGTCAGTGCCTCCCAGTACTGGAAACAGTAACGAGTAGGTACCTAAGTGATGAAATTTTTTTTTTGTAAGTATTTTTGTGAAAAGTATAACTTGTAATATCGTTTCGTGGCTTTTGTAGAATGAATATTCCTACAAAAAAATATGTACAGGGTGTCCCAAATTAAAGCGTGACCATTGGAATCTCGGAAACTATAAATATAAACGATATGAATAAGTTTAAATTGTGGCAAAGTTGTACAATTTGATGTTCAATCAAATGTCTTTTAAAAAGAAAAATTTTGACACAATTCTTAAGTTTATTTAAAGAAAAATTATAAAATAAAATGCACTTCCTCATTGCCACTTCTTCTTTCTACAATTATTAGTTTTTAAATCCGACGTTTTGATAGATGTAATTTTTCGTCGAAACGTTCAATAACATAAAAAGTATGATATTGTCGCGTATCAAAATGATAGGCGACGGGAACGTGTAGCTTAGATGATTTGAAATTACGTTTTAATTTATTTAATTTGTTGTGCCCTATTTAGTTACTAAAACACCAAAGATTTTTAATAGTTTTATTTAAGCGAAGCAAAGCAAAGCAATTGACGATTACATAATGAATAAAATAGAAGTGTTTAGAAATAAAAATAAAGTTCTTAAATTAGTAAATTTAGAGAGTTTCCTCTAAAGAAGAGTTGCTTCCTTAAAACTCACATACGAGGCTATTTGTTCTAAGTTCAAGAAAAACAACTTTCGCTTTAGAGTCAACTCAGGCCAAAATAGAAATAAACAATTTAAATAAACATGATCAAGATCACTTACTCACTGGTTGGAAACTGCTCTAATCTGAGATTGTGTTTCTACATCTTTACTTAAATGACCAAATGGGCAGAGGTTACCCTTACACTTGAAAATGTTAAACAACTCCACAGAGTAAGTGTCTGTTTGAGTTTTTATAATGTTTTGTAACCCTTACCAGATGGGAGAAGGGGTTCCTTTTTGTTATGTCAGCAATTTATTAAAAGAGGGGATTTCTCTGGATGGACTATTCAAAATGGAACCCTTTATCCCAACCAATTCAAACAATTATGTTTATCAACTTTCGTCTACAAACTCCTCCTACAAAACTAGGAATGTCCTTGTCCTTGTTCTACACACTATCTTTTCACTACACCTATTCTTATCAGCAGACTCAACACCTATTAAGAGTCTTAGCACCACAGCGAAGTATGAACCGATTAATTCATCATTAAGGGTACCAATCCATATCTGACAATATACAGTGTGTTCACGGATAGAGTTTAGAAGGGGAAAAACTTTTTTACTAGTAGGTATAGAAGAAAAAGGCATTCTTTAAAAGAATGTCTGCTTGTGATGAAACTACAATTTCGAATATCAGATTTACTATACAGGATTCGTCAGAAAAAACATTATTAGTTTTTTGGATTTGGTTTAAAATAAATTTATGTAAAAACAAACAGCTATTGTTGCCTTCTTACTTAGAATATGATTTTATATTTGGCCGAATAACGATTTTGTTATAAGAAAACTATATACATATATTGTATATATTACATACATACCGGGTGTTGCATCTTCGAGCGGGACATAGGAAATCCCATGTAATTTTAAATGGGGTCAGTTATTGGCTTCCCTAATTATTTTAGAGACAAATTCTATTTAGGTTTATTAAAGAGCACTAAAACCCACATTCAAAAGAATAACTTTAGATATTTTTGATGAGCCCGTTTACGGGTTATCGCCGATTTCTTTTTAACTATTTCTCCTTTTTATGGCCCCGTATTTGCGGGCACCAGTCAAGGTAAAAGATGACTATCAAATAAAGTTGTCATTTTGAAATGTGTGCTTTATTGTTATAAAAACTCGTACATCGAAAATATTAAAGGTGTATTTATGAGTACAAATTAATCTGAATAAAACTAAAATAAAGTATCCAATTATGACATTTTACATGTTTCAATATTTTACTAATTAATAGGTAGGTACTATTAAATTGTTAGAACATTAGGATTTAAGATGTTCAAATATTCCTCCATTGACTGCTAGACAATAACCGAGGCGATCATAAAATTCTCTTCTTACATTCGCTAGTTGGTAAACTGAAATTCTATTGCATTCGGCAGAAATAGCATTTTTTAACTCGTCTAGATTTGGGTATTTTTAGCTTTGTATATCCTGTTTTTTAAATGGCCCCAGAGAAAGAAATCATTTGGCGATAAATCTGGAGACCTGGCTGGCCAATTTACTGTATGATTTAAGCCAATAACATTTCCATTAAAAGCACGGTTTAAATATTCCCGGACAGCCAGGGTACTATGTGCCGGGCAGCCATCCATTTGGTACCAAACTTCCTGATTTTCCCTGGCGGCATCATGTAAAGTAGGTAAAATATGATCTTCAAGTAGTTCCAAAAAATATTCTGCATTTAAATTTCGTGTAAGAAATAATGGCCCGATAATATTTTCTCCGAAAATCCCAGCCCAAAAATTAACTTTTTGTGGATATTGTGTCGTTGTTTCGACAAACCTGTGTTGGTTTTCTTTGCCCCAATATCGATAATTTTGAACATTGGGTTCATTGGTTAAGGTAAATGTGCATTCGTCAGTGAAACAAATGTTTTTTAAAAATTCCCTATCCATGTTTGCTTTTCAATCATACCAAAACAAAACTCCTGTTGTCGTATTTCGTCCCTATCTCTTAGCTCTTGGTTATAAATTACTTTGATATGTTATTTTCCATTTGTGTTAATTTTAGAATGAACATACTGTTTTTATGTAAAATGTTTTTGTTTATAAATAAATAAATTAATTTTCATATTTGTATGAATAATATTTATGTCGTTTCAAAGCTCGTAACGCTGTGGTGTGATCTAATCCTATGTCATCCTCAAGTTTCCTTGTGCTGATCTTCCCATCATTTTCTTCCACGCACAATAAAACTTGCAAGTCCCTATCATTTCTTGCATCTCTTCTTTGTTCCTGCCTTTCTTCACATCTGCAGTTATTTATTACAGTGCCTTTTGTCTCAAATTTCTTGATAGTCCTTTCGACTGTAGATTTTGCAGGTATCGGTCTATTCGGATACAGAGCAGCAAACATCTCCGACACATTTTGATAACAATTTCCTTGATAATACCATTTAATCATCAATATTTTTTCTTCAGAAGTGTAATTCATGGCTAATATTTTCGATGTAGATACGAGTTTTTATAACAATAAAGCACACATTTCAAAATGACAACTTTATTTGACAGTCATCTTTTACCTTGACTGGTGCCCGCAAATACGGGGCCATAAAAAGGAGAAATAGTTAAAAAGAAATCGGCGATAACCCGTAAACGGGCTCATTAAAAATATCTAAAGTTATTCTTTTGAATGTGGGTTTTAGTGCTCTTTAATAAACCTAAAAAGAATTTTTCTCTAAAATAATTGACCCCATTTAAAATTACATGGGATTTCCTATGTCCCGCTCGACGATGCAACACCCGGTATGTATTTCTTTAATCTAATCAATCATAAATTTTAAAAAATTAAAAATGGTTTTTCTGTCCAACTCTGATGATGATATTCGAAATTATAGTTTCAGAACAAGCAAAATTGATTTAATAAATTAAGCAATTGAAAAAAAATCCAAAAAACTAAAAATGTCGTTTCTAAAAAAACCCTGTATAGTAATCCCAAATCCGATATTCGAAATTGTAGTTTTAACACAAGCAGAGGTTTTTATAAAGAATAACTTCTTCTTTTATACTTAGCTACCAATAAAAAAGTTTTTCCTTTCCCAAACTCTATCCGTGGACACACTGTATATATCTGGTTTTAGAATGACAAACTCTTTAGAAATCCGAAGTAAAACGTCAGTTCAAAAACTGATAATGCCATTTTGTAAAGAAAAAGTGGCAATGAGAAAGTGCCATTTATTTCATAAATTTTCTTTACATAAAGTTAGGAAAAAATAAAAACAAACTTTCAAAAGTTTGCTTTTTTTTCAGATATCTCATGAAGCATGTTCGAGGGAAGAATCTTTTTAAACGCCACATTACTATATTAAACAAAAAAATTCACAATTTGTTTTTTTTGGGCATTATGGCTCGTTTACATTGGCGCCCCCACTGGAAATGTCAATTAATAGAAGTCAGTGACCCGTAATTACGTAACCGTTCTAAGTTAATAAATAAAAACTCAACCTCCTCAACAAGCCAAGACCTAATTTGGTACAGCCATAATAAAACAATGGCTATAAATCCAATCTACGCCGCAATTCACAATATTATGACATATCTTTTAAACACAACTGTGCCAAAAGAATTTATAACATAGTATTAAGCAACGTAACATTGACAATTGTTCTGCCGTGCTAAGCTAAAGCGTCCTGACTGAATAAAATAAAGTTTTGAGATATTTATGTTTTAATTTTTTTTTATGTGCCACCCCTTAGACTGTGTTAAAATTAATCAATACTGTTAATAGGTAAACGATTATATCCTTTTTTATTAGTAAGTTAACTTAATTAGATATTTCACTTTTGTAAGATAGGACACTTTTTTTTAGTAGGTATTTACACAATTTTATTGGAGCTACAGATAGGACAGAGACTTGCTAATATATGTTTATATTATACACTATTGGCAAACTCGAATCTAGGGTGCGAAATCTCTAATGCAACCAAGAGAGTAGGCACATATCCGCAAAACCTTCAGTTACAAAGAGACATAACCACTCCTACATTCCAACTGAAAGGGGGAATATGTGTGTGGTGTGGCCGAGTCGACTATCTATCGCTCCCGTGCCTGCTTCGACCGCGTGTTCTAAAGAATAGAAGGTGGGAGATAGCGTGTTCTCTGTTTAACGTATTAAACGCTACGAATAATCTCCGTCTGATGCGTTTATATCGGCGCCCTAGATTCAAGTTTGCCAATAGTGTATATTGTGTAAATTTTAGTCGAGTTTTTGGAATTATTAGAGCCAGGGCAGATACAAGGGTGTTTCTTCGAGTTAAATCTACCCCGTGCCCTCTAGCATTTGCCATCGGAACTCCGGTCTTAACTACCTTATTATTAAGAAAATTTAATGCCTTGAATCGGACAGATAAGACTTTTTGCTTTGTAATCGCATTTTAAGAATAATGGATACAAAACGAGATTGTCCTAAGTGTCCAGTTACGACAAAGATAGGTGTGGAATGTTGGTTGGGACAAAATATCTTAGTATTTAATATGATTTTGTAGATAGGACAATATTAAATATGTAAATTGACGGTCTATAAAATGAGATAGGACGATTTAGTTTTGTAAATTAGTTAAAACTGTAGGTACCCAAAAATGCATTAAGGACAAAATATCAAATTTTGTCAGGACGCTTCAGTTTAGCAAGGCAGTGTTTGTTAAACCACAAGTCCACTAGCATTTAAATAGGGTAAAGCTAAATAAATCAACCGAACGACGCCAGAATTAGACTAGACTTGTGAGACTGACAACTAGCGAGATTCAAAGTCTCGCGTCATTTGTTCTCGTTCAAATCCTGTACTTGGTTAATTACATTTTACTAATAATAGATATTTTGTGGCAGTCTACCTACAACTATTTTTGAAATACATATTTATCTTTTCGTTCGCCAATAACATAAAAGTCAATTGTACAGTCGTGGTTAAGAAAAATAATACTTTTCCATAAGCAAAATCATTAAAGAGGAAACTATTTTGAGACTACTTTATTATCTCTTCATAAATAAATACATCTTGAAATAAATTAGATCAATATTTTATTTATTCACTTACGTATGTATTGTATGCTGACATAATGTTATATTACATAATTACAATTATTATACAGGGTGTTTTTAAATGGATGGTCAATAATGATCTCTATCAATAATGCATCTTGTTCATGTTTAAAATACTTTTAAGTGATTGTTTGATTGTTCGTAATAAAGTCTGATGATGCTCGTATAGAACTAAACTTGTACCCATAGACAAAAAGATCATCGTGCCAAGACTCTGATTTTTTTCCTACCAAGCTATATTCAATAAGAGGTTTTCTTGAGGAAAAATTGACGAGCCATGTCTAATCTACATACAAAATTTCGTCATTCTACGTTAAGTAGTTTTTCAACTTTCGAGTCAACAGACAGATAGACGGAAATGGGAAACGTTTTTGGCAGTCTAAGACCCTAAAACTTCAACATCTAACAGCTCAACTTTTTTTTTTCTAAAAATTGTAATATGTTTTCAAATATCAATATAATTTTACAATTATTCTTCCCTTATAACCTATAACTTTTCTAGGAGAGCTTGGAAAAAAATTGTTTCTTATACCTATTCAAAGTAGTAGCCATAAAGATTGATGGTGGCGAAATTTAAAATTTTAATTTTAAGACAAAATTATCGTCAATGACTGTATGCATTTTTAGTCCAGCATTTTTAGCCATCAATTTACAAACACCCTGGATGCCTAACCTAAATTGATTACCTATATTTTTTCTAAAACTATACACCAATTTCCTTGATCGTAATAACTTTTCTTTATCTCTACATTGCCCAACTTACTGCACATTAACTCCAATTCATGTTCCTCAAAAACATGATAAAACCTTAAAAATATCGTTTTATTTTCATTCTTTAATTTCCAAGGAACCAAAACGTCCTTAGCTTGAAAGTTGGTTCTATTTGTATGCACCGGTAATGAAACGCAGCCGTCAAGTAGCGAAACTGTGTCACAATTTGGGGATACAACTTGTTCTATATTGGATTGTTTTCTGTTTCTTCGGTCCTGTTTAATATAGCTGGATTTTTCCTGGTTTTTTACTTGATCGTGAGCCCAAACGTAAATTAGTGCTTTACCACCCTTTTTTAGGACTCTGACTATCTCTTCAACTGCTTGAAGTCGTCGATGCTAAAAATATATTATCATATATCATGGTAAATAATCAATTGATCAATATGGGTATCTTTCAAACGCTAATTTCTACTAAGTTGATTAGATTAGAGAAGATGTGCCATTTCTAAAGCTTTTTTAGGATACAGTAACTGCTTTGCCGAAATATGTTTAATTGATGAGATACAGGATAGTTTGTTAAAAACATATAAAATTAATATTTTTATTAACTCAAAAGGTTTTAATTTTGGAAAAAGTTATTTAAGCAAAAACTTCATACATTTTTGTTCTCTAAAAAATTAGGTCATCATTGTCAACTTTTTTTTAATACGGACAGGGATTTTTTTTATTTATAGCTTCAGTATTATACTACTTTTTGGCCCTTTTTGTAGTAGTTATAGTAAACTGCTGGACAATTGCTTTCGAGCAAGAAAAATTTCGCCTAAATTTAACAGTTAATATTTTTTGAACCAGATATGATATCGACCTACGGTTTTGGATGGTTTATAGATTCATCCCTTGGGAAACAATTGTCAATGTTGGATTTTCTTTAACTGTCAGAAAATTTTATATACAGGGTGTTAAAGAAGACGATGATTTTTGCTCCAATTTTAATGGTGTGTAACTTTCACAATAATATTTTTAACTTTTATCACTCTACGTCAATTGAATCACTGGTTCATAGCAAAGAAAGTAATTTGTCAAATTTTTGATATCTGCTATATTTTAAGAAATACCGATTTTTTTGGAAAACCTTGCTTTGTTTCAACTTATTGGTAGCTAGATCTCACTGTGCGTTTATCGTGCACGTTCTAACGTTACATTTTTAAAGTTTTCTAATGGAAATTTGGTTAAAACCTAATAGTGTGTGGTATCAAATTAATCGTAACAAAGTGCTCTTTGTTTCTAATCTGACGAGCCACCATTTTGCCATTTAAAAAAAGGAGTAAAACAAGTTTAAATTTTAAATGTCACACAGCAGATAGATTTTGACCAAAAACAGTCAAGTTGTATTTTTCCCAAGATTTTAAGACTGAAATAAGTGATTTAAACATATGCATAGCCCTCTAGATAAAAAAATATATTAAAAAAAAAAATAATTTTGGTGACAAAAAGTGACAAGTGACACATGGTTGTATTTAGAACGTCATATAGAGTTAAAAAAAAGAAAAATAATATACCAGGTGTCCCATTTAAAAATAAAAAGTTTATGTCACTTCTGGTTAAACCGGAAGTTTAATAAAGTTAAGTCACTTGTAAAAAAATGCAATTTTACGTCATATATAAATCCTCCAATTTTCATTTCACTATCTTTAAAAACAAAAGAGTTATAGGGGCGAGCTACCTTCCGTGGACACCCGGTATATATAATCCAGGTCAGTATTTAAAAAAAAAACAGTTGAGGATGATATACTCAGTTATAACAAATGATATAAAAACAATGATGTCATTATCCCTGTAAATAGTCAGGAAAACAATAATTTTCCCTGTTTACTAAATATCTTCGAATAGATTTTCCATGTTAGTCGACTTTCAATTGCCTCAATATAATATTTGCTTGAACGGCAGTAGAGTTTTTAACTTGCATTGCTTTATTTGTTTTAAATCACTAAGTTTCAACTAGTGAGTATCTACAGTCGTCTTCAGGTGAATACTGAATAATATTTGCTGTATCTTGTACCATTTACTATAATCCTAATAGCGAGGGCAAATTTTTTAGACCCTGTATAAAATTTGTATGTACTTCTGACCAAAAGAGTAATTTTACTCCACCCTGTATTTACTTACTTCAGTAGCTAGATGGTGAATGACAGCGATGCTTATAACGCCATCTACACAGCCATCTTTTATTGGAATGGATAAACAATCTCCGATGAAAGATTCATAACTTCGTTCTCTACATATATCTATTAGACCCGAACTACGATCACAGCCTATCTGGAAAAAAAACACCTTTTTTACCGTAGTATTTGGGGTTGTCTATATTTAAAAATATGCATATACATAGTGAGTAGAAAATTCGATATCAAATCATAGATATTTTACAAAAGGGAGATAGCTGAAGTTCCATAAGGATAAAGCCTGTAAATTTGAAAATTACCATGGAGCGAATACGTTTAATGCTTTTTGCTGCAGCAGTTTGTACTATTGACAGCGCTGTAAATTGCCAAATGTAGAGATGAGTACATTTTACAAGACAACAATTTTAGGGCAGGCTACTTAAAGAATTCATTATAATGGACACAAATAACTGATGTCGTTATGCTATTAATGATCATTTAAAATTAAACAGGATACATTTCTCTTACTCACTCGAGTATGATTATGGTAAATCTGACTTCAGACTAGAATGTTTCTGAAATAATAAACACTATGTATAGGTTCCTGTTATGTAAATTTGATTAATTGATTGATAATGATAATTAATTAAAAATAATTGCTAGGGCCGTAATGGTAAAAAAAGGATAATTTGAAATATTAATACTTTAATATTTTGGTCGTTACTTGGTGAAAATCCATAATACTTTTGTTATATTATTTTTGTAAAGTAAACACTTTTTTACTAAACTTTTCCACTTTATTTGACAATACTACGACATGTTTCATTGCATTGCAACTTCGTCAGGTAAACATTACCTGCAATGCAATGAAACATGTCGTAGTATTGTCAAATAAAGTGGAAAAGTTTAGTAAAAAAGTGTTTACTTTACAAAAATAATATAACAAAAGTGAAATATTAATGTTATTTTATGGTTAATTGGCCTACCAACAGACCACTGCCACTTAAAAAAACACCTACGTCGAATAGGAATTTACAATGGTCCCATTGAATGCACACTTTGCAGCGAAGAGGACGAAACCGCATCACATATCATATAAAACTGCGAAGCACTGACCCGAAGAAGATTCAAAATCTTCGGAGGAATCCAATGTGGGGATAACCTCCCGCATGACAAACTTGGTATGAATTTACTGGACCTTATAAAAGGAACAAATCTTTTCTAGCAAGATAGGGGAAATCTTTTCTAGCAAGATAGGGGAGCACAATAAACCACTAGGCTGCAGTGCAGGAAGTTTGGGTCGAACGCTCGACCCCCGCCTTAAATCAACCAACCATGATTAGTTGGTCGGTCTAAGTTTTCTGCACTGCAGCCTAATTATGCAACCATATCTTGCTATTTTATAACAAAACGTTAAAATTTGAAAATGATTTTAAGATTCTAAATCTCAGAAGTTCCTAACTATAATAAAAATTCCACCTTCCTATTTAATAAAACTGACTTGACGGTGGTAAACATAGAAAATAACGTTAAATTTGGAAACTAATAACGTCATCTTGTAAAACGTAATAAAGGCTATGAAAAAGTGGCTCCCATTTTTTTTCTCAGCATAAAAATTAGGGCTTAAAAAATTATAATCCATAACTGAAAATTTCAGTTTTTTCGAATATCTCTGAAATCTTTCGGAATATTTATAATTTTCTTTTATCAAATTATTAATTTCCAAAGTACGCAACTTTGCCTTAATTTAACGATCTTCGTATCTTTTACCGTTTTCAAGATTTGTAGCACCCTCTATCTATGATATAAATATTACACCATTTTTCTATGAAAGCATTTAATTTAATTTTGAAACATGTTTTAGAGTACTCACATCATAAATATGTTTAAAATGTCCCAAATATTTCCCATTTCCACATCCTATATCAACCATAATTGCTCCTGGATCAAAACACTCCACAAACTCCAAAACATTAGGCCACGGTTTATGCCTTGTGTCGCTAAAATGTCCAGCTATATTGTCGTAAACTTCGTGCACATGCAGCGCTTCCAGCTTGGAAGCAACACTATCTTTTATTTGACAGGTTTGACTGGTATTTACTTGACAGTTCTTTTGAAACGAGTCGCATTTAGATTTATAAGGGCAAGAGCATTCTCCTTGTAAGACTTTTCTAAAGGTGAAGGAGACGCGGGTAGCTCGTTGTAAAGATGAGAAGCCGTCATTTGATTGATTCTTTACCACGTCGAATTTTCTTGGGACGATACCGTGAGTCCAGTCGTACCTACTTTCACCTATTAAAAGAAAAAGTGCCTACTTTGGGGAACAACTTATTTAAAAAATCTAGTTATACAGGGTCGTAAATATTTAATTGACCACTATACAGTGTATTATGGAATTGATGCAGTATATTTAAATGGGTAACTTCATGGGTTTATTAAAGAAACATTCCATAGGTACTTTATTTGTTTTAAAACGACCGTCTAAAAAAATGGGTAAGTACCCCTGAAATCAGACCGATTTTCCGGACGCCCATGAGCAAAATTTAGACGAGTTAGATTATGTCCGCGTCGACTTAATCCGCTTCACGAAACGAAAACAGATAAGAGGTCCAATCTAAATAGACACAGAAAGAAAAAAATATTTAAATAACTAAGTTTAATGTAGGTAATTTAATTAAGGATAGATAATAAATAAGCGAATTCTTGACGAAATTTGTTATGACCCAAAAATTTGTCGCATGTAGAACTTTTCCCACTTGCCACAACTTCATATTTGCAACCTTAATTTTCCCATTTAAATAAGCCACGTGCCACCACTGTTTCCTACCTAAACTAGTAAAATGAGATTTTCTGGCTGCTGTGAAACATGTTTTTACCTGACATTATCAGCAAAGACCTTTGAGGTAACAAAACGCAATAATGTTTATTTTCCTTCTTAAACTCCATCACAATGGGTGATCCCAACGACAGACACATAATAGCATCCTCAAAAGCACTGTGCGTGTCAACGTGATGCGGTATTCCCTGTCCAGGAGAGTAGTGGTTCACCGTAAGTTGATCTGGCTTGAAATTAGTGAATTGTGGATGTGTGATTGACAGTCTTGTCCATAAAAAGTCACATTTTGATGGTATTGGTTCCTCTAAGGGTTTGTCCTTATCTACATTATTGATGTCATACCTATAGTATAAAGTCAAAATATACCTTAAAGTCTATAATAAAACTATAAAATAGTTAAGAGCTGTTATTGACAAAAACTAAGCTGATATATTGAAATCACATATTTACATACACTATATTGCCAATACAAGCAGCCGCACGAAGCAAGAATACACCCATCGTGCGATTCAAAATAACCTGAGTTGGGGGCCGTGGCGCTTGCGCAGTAGGGAAAAAATTAGGCAACCCACACGATTTCTAACAGAACGTAAACAGAACCCAAGGTCTCTTGAACAGAACCGGCTTGCCGTTGTATTCTTATTTGTCACCATCTTTTAAATCGTTCATTCGTGTGGTTATAATTTCCAAGTTTTGGGTGTTATTATTTACAAAACTTTACTTTAGACATTTTTTTTGTTAGGTTGTAAGTTGTAGTCGTTTCCAGCTTTTTTTACGTTGTATTTGTTCGGATGTTTCGTGTGTGATTGTGTATATTATTTTTAAGTTTTGGGTGCGAATTTAGGTATAAAACTTTACCAGATATTTTGTTATTGTTAGCGACTTGTGTCTCAAGATGGGTAGAAAAAAGTGCATTATCCTTTTTTGCACGAATCGCGGTTCAATGCCAGGAATAAGGTATTTCAGGTATGTAAAATATTGGTTACTTAGTTTTATTTGACCATAAACTGTACACGCTCGAACTAACGGGTGAATTTAAATAAAAGCTTGTAAAAATATTTTGAAAGTCGGCCCTGTCAAATGTTTACATCAAGAAGCAAATTTCCGATCTGCGCAAACTCAACGGCCCCTGATCATCTGCTTACAGTGGTGGCATCATTGAATTATGGTATTAGCAATATAGTGTATGTATATATGTGATTGAAATTGATTCATCTCTAAATAAAATTACTTAATTACTAAAATACCATACTGTGATTTAGTTACCGGTTCATGTGTTATATTTCTTTTTATATTATCTGTTCATTTTATGGTATATTAATTTATGCATATTTTTGTTATTAAATTGTACACCTGGTATGCGTCTATGGAAGTTTTGTTTGGTCTCCTCTTTGTATTGTGTAACTTGCTTTTTATGATTTGTTTAATGTATTATAGGTATAAGCTTCTTTTTACAGATTTACTTTTTTTTAGCATTGTTAATGAGAAATTATTTCTTATTACAATAAAGCATATTTTGATTTGACTGGTTTTTTTAGAATTGTATTGTATATTATACACCGAGTTATACAGTGTCTGCAAACGAAGCGGAGATGGAAGATTACATCTTTTATTTTATTTATTTATTTTCAAACTGTTATTACAATTTTATAGAACACCTAAGAATATACTGTTGTTACAGTAACTGCTCCTAATTAAAACCATGCAATTATATACCAATTTTTAAAAAAAACATAGTTTTAAAACATAAACATTCTTCATACATATGTTTTATAGCACCTATAGCTACTCAAACACTAATTGAAAAACATTATAATTTTTAATAATCAATTTTTTAGTCTGATAATTAAATTTATTCCTATCCATTATTATATAATAGACTTTAGGGCCTATGTAGCTGATGAACCTCAAATTAACGCTGTAATTAATGGGTATTTGTTTATTTCCATCTGCTCTATTACGAGTGTTAGAAATATGATCTATATCAATCCATAAGTTTCCATTTTTGTTCCCACACAGTTCCCACTTTGACAGGCTGAAGCATCTTACAAAAAAACAGTTTCTACATGCCAATCTTTGTTTTATATATTTATATAAAAATATCTTTTTGATTACCTAATGTTTTGCTAATTTTCCAGTGTACTTTACTTTGAGAGTTCAAAAAAGGAGAATTAAAAAAAAAATCAAGTATTATGTAGAAAACGAAAAAGGCAATGCTCATTTACCAACAAATATCAAGGAGACAATAAAATTATTATCATTTTGGTGAATTTTGGATTTGTAAGTTAACATTTAAATGCCAAACCTACCTAAACTTAAATCCAAAATGTTTCACAAACCTATGCTTCATATTCCCTGACACCCCATTTTTAAAGTTACACAATGCAAGTAGCCCTTCCTCTTCCACTGTACTAACAAAATCTTGAATAAGTTGTAGACCAGGGGGTAATAGCCCCCACATCTTCTCATCATTTGAATTTGGTACATTTTCCACATAAAGTAAATAAATGGGCTTATTATCCTGAGCTATATTTAGTTTACCATTAAAATCATTGTATGCACTCAACGCTGATTCCACGTCCTTGTATAAAACAAAACAGCATGATTTTCCAGGAAGTAATGTTATATTTGTAAGGCTACCATGTTTGCTAAAGTGTTCGAAAAGTATTTCTTCTGTTAGACCACTAACCAGACCTGCATTACATATTGCTAAGTTCTGAAACCAAAAGTGAAATTAATATACCTAGAGCTTTTAACTTAAAAAAAATTAACAAGTATTTTGCCTATAAACTTACCTTTGTAGGCAATGTTGAACATATTACCTCAGCTTCTTTTTTAAGAATATGTTGAAATTTTAACAACTTTCTGTCCAATTTCCTTTGTTTACCAATTGAGTTTTTCTTAGGTTCTGCCATATAAAA
The DNA here is from genome assembly GCA_935413205.1 of Polydrusus cervinus. Taxonomy (NCBI): domain Eukaryota; kingdom Metazoa; phylum Arthropoda; class Insecta; order Coleoptera; family Curculionidae; genus Polydrusus; species Polydrusus cervinus. The sequence continues at coordinate 57,004,941 of OW284514.1, forward strand.
TGTATAATAAATGCTAGGATTTGTTTTACGTTCAAATGTTGAAAAAGAGAAATAATATAGAAAAAAGTTAGGTTAAGTCACAAATTCACGATACAGTTAAGTGGTAGCACAGAAAATAATTATATCGTAGCACAGAGAATGTTTTTTGTTGTATAATTTTTAACTCGTCGTTCTGTCGGGGCCATTCCCGAGGGGACCTACAGCTTAACGTGGGAACCACGATCCTCAGTCAAGCGACACCCCTCAAGAAGGGCTATTGACCTTTGGTCTCTTGGTGCTATATAAGGTTTGTAAGAGTAATAGAAAATTGTTGTAGTTTAATAACATCTAGCTTTTCAGCCATCAGACAAATTTTCAATCTGAGCCATGATAGAATAAACTTCTATTTCGATGATCGGGCCCACTTCATTCCAGTTTTAGCGACCATTAGGGATGATTTACACCTTCCTCTCTTTTATTTGGAACATGTATGGGTCAATGGGTGGGCTCTCCTGTTCCGATGATCTTGTTACAGCTCTGCTGTTGCAGCCGATAGCGAATAAACATGAACTCGTGAGTACATGGCTTGCGCGACATTGTTGATGTTTTAATATATTTTTTTTATCGGCTACTGTAAAAAGTTCCAAAAAAACATGGTAAGTAGTAAAACAACAAGAGAACAGAACAGAAAGTTTCTAATATGAATTTTTTAATTTTACCGTCGTGCACTTTACTTCGCTGTTAACGCGATAACTGGCAACCCAGCTCGGAACAATGAACAACACGGCTAAAAACCATAACGCGAAGCAACAGTAGCGCGAAAGAATAAACACTGTTTTCTTCTGGGGCGCGAAACATGTAGATCGAATTATTTATCTACTTTTCGAAGTAGTTGGATCTGGAACAGGTTGTACCTGTTATTAAAAATCTTGTTCCAACCATCCCTACTAGCTGTAAATTGACGGATGACAAGTAACTGCCAGATGGCAGAAAAAAGAAAAAAAGTTACGTCTTTTCTGCGACCCTAAAATGGCTGTTAGTTTTTCTAATGATATTTGGAAAAATTGGGAAAAGACTGGCAGACAAGAATTGTAAGTTAAACTTAAATGTTACTATGAAACAAGATCTTTAGTTTTCTTGCACTTATTATAATTCATTTGGCTTTTTTTGCCTTCTTCAAAGTGACGCCAACTTGTGGCGGTTTGTAAACATAATGCCATGTAGCAATTTTATCTTTTCTCAGCATAAATAGGTATTGTGTACTTAGTCAAAAAAGTTAAATGGTTTATTTAAATAATAATTTGTCATTAATTAACAATATTACCTTGTCTTTTTGGATTTTGGAATTATCTTATCCTGGTTTTAGTAAACATGTGTTTACCAAATGGTTTTCATGGGGTTTACAATGGGTGCCGTTTTTTGCGGCTTGTTTCACTGGTTGTCAAGGTGAAATCTTAAAAAATTTGAAGATATAATTTTGTATTCTCATCCATCATTACTTATATGATAGAGCTGAGCAAAGCCTTTGACAAAATGGCTTGAAAGCCCGAAACCACAATTATTTTTATTTATAAAAGGTTCCACAATTCCCAATTTACTTAAAAAATAATTGGCCTAAAAACCACATACATTTTTGCAACGATTTGAAGCTCTGCAAACGGGCTTGATGCCCTTAAATTCCTTTAAAAGAGTTTGGTCTTTTTCATTTAACCAAGCTTAGAGTCTTTAAAAAAGAGCATGAAAAGCATTCAAAGAATAAATTTATCAGTTAGAAAATTATACATGGGTCGTTATATAAAAAAGAGCAATATTTAAAAACACACATATTAGAGTTTCTTAAAAATTAAATTATATTTATGTTTTATAAATTCAATAATCAAATTACCTTTAATGTACCAACAATCTTTGTTTCAATTAAAAGTAGTTTTAAAAAGACAAAGATAATATTTGTGGGTTCAATTTTTTTGGTTAAATATAAGAATATTTAAAGTTAAGTTAGGTTTTATTTTTTTTGTAAAACATATTTTGGTCTAACCCAAAAAAAAGTGCTTATTACATATATCATGTTTTCAATAAATTATAAAAATTTGGCAATATCAGCAAATCTATGTGCAATACACCAGATTTGAGGAATTCCTCTGCCACATGTTTTTTTGTGGAAAACCAAAGATTGGTAGTGTAACTAGTTTACCGTGTATGTTTTTTTAGGCCTTCAAGATTACAGGAAAAAAGTGAAACATTTTATATTTTAGTTCATAGGTACTACATGTTTAAAATAATTAACATTACCATGTTTTTGTAAGTCCCAACCGAGAGGGTAGTATCATAGCTTTCTTTACTTTCTTAAGAGGGCTATGGTAGTATCATCAGTGAAAATAGGAGGTCATGTCCTAGTTGATTGTAGCAGAAGGTCATTTATATGTAAAAATCTAAAAAATCAATGGGTCCAAAATTAACCCTTGTGGTACCCCCAACAAAACACCCCTTTCCCCTGATAACACCATTCACTCTCTGTCTGATAGGTAGTCTCGTATTAAATCTACACTATGGTTTGAAAATTTGTGAAATTTAAATTTTTTTAAGAGTAAATTATGTGAAACACAGTCAGATGGTTTACTGAGGTCACAAAGGAAAAGAGCATTGTACTCCCTATTCCTAAGGGAGTGCAATAGTTGACATATCAAATCCATAATGGCCAAGATCATATTTCTACATTTTCCAAAGGAAATTTGTGATGATGCAAAGCAATTATCTTAAGGAATTTGATTATTTGATTAGCCATGCACTTTTTAAAAACCGTGGATAGTATTGGCAACAGTAAAATTGGGGGATAGTTTGCAGGATCCTCTCTCTGACCCTGTTTAAAAATTGACACAACTATGCCTGCTTCAACATTTCGAGAAAACGGCCTTTTCTAATGCATTGATTTATAGGTTTAGTCTAAAGGTAGACTATATGTATATACACGATTGTTAATTCGCGATGCGTGATTCTCGGACACTTTGTGAATAGTGTGTAGGGACTTGTGCGTCTGAAATCGATTCGTAAACAAGGTGATTTGCATGTGATTTATACTACTACAAACTTGTGGCGAACAAGGCTAATCACGCATCGCGCTCCCACTAAATTTTGGTTGTAGTGTATAAGGGAATAAAAAATAAAATTATCTTTGTACTTTTTGATATTTTTAAGCCATCACTGAGAAAATAAATAAATAAAAAACTATTGGAACAAAAACACAGACGCAGCTTGAAAATGTTGCCAATGTTCTCTAAGTTTTTTATAATATAATACAATGACAAAGACTGAAAGTAATCTAATATAAATAATTGTCCAAAACGGACTTATGAGGAAAAATTAAAAAAAAACATCATATTATTTCCAAAATGTTGTCTATATGTAGACTTAAAATAAATTATTAAAGTTCTAGGAACAAAATGCATATATTATTTAATTAGCATAAAAGGTTTTACATGTGGCCAGCACCAAAATTATTGACAGCAGACCAAGCTAATGAAATAACAGTTCAAAAAAGTATAACCTAAGTTATTTGTCAATGTTTCTGCTCTATGAGCAAATAAATAAAAAATACGTTATTTTAAACGAAAATACATCAAAATTCCACAATAATTCGGATGTAAGTAGGATGTAAACAAAAACACCGACATGACAAGTAAAAGATCAGTAACGATGCTCACTGTCCATTTTTATCGGATCGACGTCATCAAGTAACAGCGCCAGTTTTGCGTTTTTAAAATTTGTGGAAAGTGTGCATGTTTTCAATGAGCTGCAGAAAATTCATGATATGAACTAGCAAGTTTTATTGATGATAAACTCCTATTATAGCACCGACTTAACAATTTAAATGCCAAAACTATCAAATATAAGAATAATGAAAGGGCCCATATATACACATGGTTTGTATCCACTTATTACAGGAATAATATTATTTTTTTTTAAATTGTTTTTATTCCTTCCACACTGAGGCCAAATATATTCCTACTTTTTTGTTATTTAAATGATTGATAATTTTCCTTGCTTTATCAAAGGAACTGAGGGTTTACCAAAATGTCAAACGTATTTGGAGAAGGGAGAGGTGTGGCGCCGACCTCGGCAATTTCCAAAATTTTTCACACTTGGGTTCCCTTTTTTAAATTTGTTTTTTAACGACCTAAGATCGCATTTCGAATACAGTCAGTTGCTGATTTTTGTTGATAATTTAAAATGTATTCATGAAAATTTCAAAATTGAAAGATGGTTTGAAGCTTCAGTCCGACTTTGAGAAGTTGGTCGCGTGGTGCAAAAACAATGAAAAAATTATGTTTCTTGGTTTGACTATGGACTCTCTTTTATACCTCACATCCAGAACACCCTTACTAAATCTCTTCAACTTCTGAGATTCATAAAGCGCATGACCAGTGAGCTTACAAATACTAATTGGACAACCATATTGCTCATTAATATGAACTCAACTCATACGCCTCCTGTGTCTGGAATCTTTGTCATAATGTACACAACTAACATATTCTCAGCTTTGAATTTAACTTTCAGATAAATACGCTTGAATAACGCAGGAATCTAAGACCTTAAAATGCTATAACTTAATACATAATAAATATAACTGTCTGGGAAACAGGTCTGAGGAATACCTTCTCAATACTTCATAGAAATTTCATAATTTCTGTGTTTTTTATTTTTATTTAAATTTAGATCTATTTTAGAATTAAGGTTACAAATATTTTGTGAAATTTGGCAATATCCGTTAATAAATAAATAAAGTTCTAATAATTTTAGGTAGATATAGGAACATATATTGTGAAAATATATGAAACGGCCTATCTGACCCTTAAAACCGGAAGTACCTATTTCAAAGTTTTCCAATTCGACATATTAGCTACAGAATATATAAAAGATTCAACGTTAAAAATAAAACAGCCGATTCGTAATCACTCCTGTAATAGCTATGAAAATACATGAATAAACTATATACTAATATAAACAATGAAATATTACAAGGAGTGGCTCTAGACCCTTTTCGCGGTACCTGCGACAATGTTTTTCAGGGTACTTCTTATTCCCTCTTTTTCAAAAGGCTGGGTATAGTTATTGCTCCCTTGTCAGGTCAAGAAATGACCAAAGATGTAAGGGTAGGTACTAAGGGTTCACCTGGGTCGCACATGTATCTTTGGGATGCCCTCTGATTATTATTATTTCCACTCAATATAATAAAAAAATGTTTTAGGTTCTTTAGACGTCAGGATTACTGTTATTTTCACATAATATGACCCTGCTTCCACCATTTTTGCAACTTAAAAAATTCAAAACATTTTATATTCCAAAACAATAGCGATGTAACTGCTCATTCTCTACACCTTTAAAATTTTTAAATCGAATACAATAATTTTGCTACCTGATGGATTTTAACGCATAATTTTCGAATTTAACCTTTATTAACTTTTTTCCGGCACACCCTCTATAGTTAATTTTTTTTATTGAGTAAGTCCCTGTTATTCCTCTATTAAAACCAGAAAGTTTAAATTATTCACCTCTAACCGCCTCGGAGAAGAAAATCGAGAATGTCAAAATTTCACCGTCGACGTACAACATCCGGATTAATTTCCACGCACTAAGACATTACATATCGCCCCAAAGAAGCGGACGTTTTTAGGCTCCTAAACTAAAATATATATAATTTTTTGTTCTAGCATTAAATCATGTATAAGTTTACTTAAAGATGAAAGTAGTAGTCCTATCTTCGATAAAACTGGGAACGTTTCTCCCATTATCAATAACATAAACTTGTTGGTGGACAAAGGCATCAAAGGACTGATAAAGAAAGAGGCCGTTATTTCAGTCCTGCAAGAATTGGTGGTAAGTATGTTTTTTTTACTGCTTAATTGTTTCTGGCTACTTTTATGACAACCAGTTAGTTTGAGTTAGTTGTTTTTATTACACAGTTGTGCATTGACTATACCCTAAGTCCAAAATTACTGTCAGTGATTCATCCAACGACCTATATATTAGACCTAGTGTTTACTTGACAACAGGCAAATTATTTGGCTCAAACATAATTTGAGACATTGCCACATTATCATAACATTCCTTAAAGTATTTTTCTGTAAATGCCTATTAAATTTGTAATAGACACAATTTTTAAGTTATGTCAATTGTCAATTCTACTTCATTAATAGATTTATATTAAATTATTATATACAAAACAGAAAAGTCTTTGGTTATAAAATATTTTATATAGTTTGGCAACAAATTTTCCTGCCAAAATGAAATTTCATTTAAAATTCCCCGTAATTCTATTGGTCGCTGCACTTTTCATTTTAGGAGGCCCAGTGGCGTTCTTTCGAAAAAATATATACAGAATTGAAAACAATTAAAGAAAAAGACTGAATATTTGACTTTCATTAAAAAAGAAAATATTCAAAAATTTGATTGTACAATTCGAGACGATTATTTTGCTAACCTATCGAAAGATAGATATTATAATGTGAAGTGGGGTAAGTGGGGATTAAAAATATAAAAGGTCGCCTTTGAAACCACATAACTTTTAAAAAAATCGAGTTACAGAGATGCGCTTTAGACAGAAAGTAATTATTAGTGATATTTACAATTACAACAAAATTTGTTTAATTATTTACCCAAGAATTTAATTTAAACAAAAAATTGTTACGAAAATATACCCATAGAACGCACTTGCCCCAGGTACTGGGGTAAGTGGGTTTTTAACTTATAAATTGCGTTTGAGTAATGTTGAATTCAACTGGAGCAAATGGGTTTATTGCGACTTCACCAACAACAGGCTTTTTTCAGATTTAAAAAATTCCTAAAAATAAAGAAGTTTATATGTTAGAGATTTCTTCTTCTACAGTGTTACAAGGCGATATCTCGAAAACGATTTAAAATATTTTCTTGAAATTTTAGGGAGATAATGGGGAGATAGGGGGACATATTTGTACATGTTTTTGACACTTACCCCCTTTCCCTATTTTGAGGGGTGGGGGGTAACTTTGCAATTTTAAATGGGATTATGTACTTTTGTTTATTAAATATGAATCTACGTAAAAAACTGTATACATATACAAAAAAATTTTTGATTGGCTGCCATGGTTACGGAATTATGATTTATTTTGTTATAAAAATTTAAAAAACTAATTACCATTTAATTTCAACTAATTTATCGTCTATCATGCTTAAGAAGATGTTCGAAGTGTCTTCCTTCAACTTCCAAACACTTTGTCACTCTTTTTCTAAATGAATAACGTACCCTCTGTAACTTATCAGGTGTCACTAATAAGCAGGCAACGCGGATTCGGTCTTTCATATCATCTAAAGTTGTAGGTGCAGTCGCCATCACTTTGTTTTTGATAAAACCCCAGAAGAAAAAGTCAAGGGGGGTCAAATCCGGGGACCTAGCAGGCCAGTTGATCGGACCAGCTCAACCAATCCACCTGTTTTCAAACAATTCGTTTAATTCATTACGGGCGTGTATCGCATAATGTGGTGGAGCTCCGTCCTGTTGAAACAACATGTTAGGATTAATCATTTGGTTTAATAATAGGGGTAATTGGTTCCTTAAAAAATCTGTGTACATTACTCCATTTAAATGACCTTCAAAGAAATGCGGGCCAATAACTATCACCGATTATACCACACCATACATTAATTGACCAAGGATGTTGATTTGGCACAGTTCTCATCCAATGGGGATTTTCGGATGCCCAGTAGTGCATATTGTGTCTATTTACCTTTAAAAAAAAAAACAAAAAAAATTAATTTCTACTGACAGGGAAAATAACTTAAAATCTTACCTGGCCACAATTATGGAAATTAGCCTCGTCAGAAAAAACATTATTTAGTAACCTGTTATTTCCTTGCATTTCTCTTGTGATCCAATTGCAAAAGGTAACGCGATTTTCAAAGTCTTGACCATATAGCTCTTGATGGAGTGTAATGTGGTATGGATGAAATTTGTACAAGTGCAATATGGTCATAACTGATTTTTGACTTATTCCAGCATCTTTAGCAAGCTACCTGGAACCTACATGCGGGTCAATAAATGTCATTCCTAAAACTCCAACTGCCCTATTTTGATCTGTCTTTGTTCGCTTCCGAACTCTTGGCTTCGTCTTTAGACTGCCAGTAGTACGACTTCTGGTTTCCAGCCTTTTAAATGCCATGTGCGATTTCGGGTTCATAGGAAACCTCTCCGCCCACACTAGTGCAGCTTGTCTGTAGTTTTTTCTGCACTCCCCCAAAGTTAACAACATATCAACTTGCATACTAAAATTCGCTTCCATGTTTATTTGACCACACAGAAATAAACGTTAACACATTAAAAATATTAACTGACTTAAAAGCGGCTGCACAATTGCCCGGGAACGAGAACGTGAACGAGAACCAGAACGGAAACGAGAACTGAAATACTATTCAGATGCACAAACAACGGGAACGGGAACGGAAACAGTAGGGATGTTTGGCCTTTTCTGGGGATATTTATTTTTAAAACACTGTCAGCTGGGCTTTAACCGTACTTATTACGGATGAATTTTTGAATATTGAAATAGTATTAATAACTTTCGATATAATGGATGTTATTAGTGATGAAGAAATGTTGGACTTACATATGTATTTTCTTCTAATTATGTACTGTTACTACAATGCATGTACCTTACAATCAGAGAGAAGGTGTGTATAAACAAATATTTAATAATAATATTAATAATAATTAGTTGTATATTTTTTTAGATGGTGGGTTAGACCTATATTTACAGAGAGAAAAGAAAAAGGAGCCTTTGCAAATTTATTTGGCTATATGAAAGAGAATGACCATGAAATGTTTTTCAAATATACCCGAATGCTCCCGGAACAATATGATAGAATTTTAGTGCTGGTTAAACCAAAATTATTAAAACGAAGCAGAAGGGAATCTCTCAGTCCAGAGCTAAGACTAGCTATGACTTTAAAATATTTGGCACATGGAGGATCCTTCCAAAATTTATCATGGGAGTTTAGGGTTGGACATTCTACGGTGTCAAAAGTTATTAAAGAAACATGTGAAGCTATATGGACAATACTGCAGCCAATCTATTTAAAGACCCCTACTAAAGATAATTGGCTTAGAATTAGTGAGGGATTTTTAAATCGTTGGAATTTTCCGCACACTCTTGGTGCGATTGATGGGAAGCATGTCCAAATTCAATGTCCGATAAATAGTGGATCAACTTATTATAACTATAAAAGCCATTTTAGTATGGTGTTGTTGGCATGCTGTGATGCTGACTACAAATTTACATGGGTAGATATTGGGGCTTATGGTTCAGAACATGATGCTGGAGTATTTAGAAGATCAAAAATGGGGACTGACCTAGAAAGTGGAAAAGTTAACCTTCCTGGAGCACAAAGGTTAACTGATAGTGAAATTAAAATGCCTTATTATTTTGTTGGAGATGAAGCCTTCCCATTAAAATCATATCTAATGAGGCCTTATCCAGGCAAATATTTAGAGGAAGAAAAATTAATATTCAACTACAGGTATAGTTAATCAATTTAAAAATAGTATTCAATAAATACTTGTTTATGTTTACAGATTGTCACGTGCTAGAAGAGTTATCGAAAATACATTTGGAATTTTGGCTAGTAGGTGGAGAGTATATCGATCTCCCCTACTATGCTCAATAAACACAACTGAGGCAATAGTGAAAGCAACAATATGCTTACATAATTTCTTGAGAACGGAAATGTCACAATTATATACTCCTCCTACATTGATAGACACCATCACAGAAAGTGGTGATGTAATTCATGGTGAATGGAGACAAATTGTCAGAAATGATAATAACTTAACAACAGTGGGTAGAATGGGGTCCAATGTTTCTGCCAAACAAATAACCACTGTAAGAGATAATTTGGCCGAATACTTGGTATCAGATGCTGGAGCGGTAGCTTGTAAGAAGAGGAAGGATCTAATTTAATTATATTTTAAAGTTTCTTTAAAGTTTATTTTGTTCTGTTTATTTTACACATTTAAAATAAAAATCAGTTTTTAAAACATATTTATTGTCAAGAATATAACAATTTTTTAACATCTTACATGTTTGTTCACTACCAAAACCTACTCATCATCCACATCGTCAACGTACTTGACTAGCAAGTCCATAATTTCTCTTTTAAATTTTAGTCGTTTTGCTGGTCTTAGTACCTGCATATCCTCTACAATTGATCTCATAAAGTTCATATCACCTTCGTTTTTTTGTTGGGGGGCAGTTTGATATCTTGACTCACATATTTTATTAAAACTGTCAATCGCTTTTGCCATTACTTCGTGCACTTTTGTTTTCTCCTGACGAAAGGATGGAGTGGACTGTTGTGACTGAGAAGTTCCTGGTCGAGTCAGAACTGAAGGTGTTGGTGAAAGAATTCCATCTGAGCCAACATCAAAAGTTTCCACCTCAAGCTCCCGATCAGACTCAGGATTTTCACCTAAATGAATTATTTCTTCAGCTGTTTCCTCCAAATCTTCTTCTATATTCTCAGTTATAGTAGTTTCTAATGAAGATGTTAATCTACAAAAATACGTTATTTTTAATATATAATGTATAACAAATATTAATAAATTGGAGGCGGATTACCCAAGTTAACGCCAATGTAGATAGAAAAAGAAAAACTAATATTAGACAAAGATATAAAGGTAAAAATAAATATATAAAGATATACAAATAAAATAAAATTGTTTCAAAATAAGAGCCCAATCGTTAAAACAGCTTTGAGTGTCACCAGTAGAATACCTTTTTTTTCTAGTCCACTTCTGCTTTTTGTTAATTTTTTTGTAATGTTCTGTAGTACTTGACGTAGGTAATTTGTTTTTTAAAAAAATTGAATAATTTATCTTGAAAACTGTGAATGTTGTAATAAAAATATTTTTTCACGTTTCCTACCGCAGTCGCCAGTGCCATGCCTCTATTAATGGTACTCACTTTCGTTTCCTCAAGAAGGGTCCTAGCCAGATCATCTGTTGAAAATACACAAATTCAACAGCCTTTTTAGACCCTCCTGCAGATCCAGACGGAGGCTTGTTATTATAGTCTCTGTATGCCCTAACAAATCGGTCTCTTAAATTATCCCATCGTTTTTTAACTGATGCAGCTACAATTTAAGGAAAAAAAATTATTAAAATCAATGTGTATGTTATTTTCTCATAAAAAACCCATACATACCATCAGATCTCAGATATTCTGCAATGGACATCCAGCTATTTTCTTTTAATTTGTCATCTTTAAAAGATTTTAGCGACCGATTGTAAAGGTGAGGACACTGTTCCACCAGGTTTATCAATTCTTCATCCATAATTACGCTTAATAACTTTTTAACAACAAAACGTATATCACCAAAGAAGGTTATGTTAAAAGAAAACGTTATGTTTGCAGCAAACATGTGGCTGCTTTCCTATTGGCTCGGCTATTAGCATCATATATCTGTGCTGTGATTGGCTCCGGGAATGCAACTATAACGGGAATGTTAAAACTTGGCCAACTTTCTAGTTCTCGTTCCCGGATATCTTCTCGTTCTCGTTACCGAAAATTGGTTAAGCATGGGAACCTTAAAATATGTGTATCTTAACTTTTTTTCCGTTCTCGTTCTCGTTCACGTTCTCGTTTCCGGACAATTGTGCAGCCGCCTTTACGTCAAAACAAAACCACGCATTTCCATGGAAACGAATAATAATTTTAAAATAAGTGAACTTGATTTATGGGATTATTTTATTAAAATTAAATGGTAATTAATTTTTTAAATTTTTATAACAAAATAAATCATAATTCCGTAACCAGGGCAGCAAATCAAAAAATTTTTTGTATACGTATACAGTTTTTTACGTAGATTCATATTTAATAAACAAAAGTACATAATCCCATTTAAAATTGCAAAGTTACCCCCCACCCCTCAAAATAGGGAAAGGGGGTAAGTGTCAAAAACATGTACAAATATGTCCCCCTATCTCCCCATTATCTCCCTAAAATTTCAAGAAAATATTTTAAATCGTTTTCGAGATATCGCCTTGTAACACTTTAAAAAACTCACCCTGTATAACTTTTTTTAAAACTACGTACTTAATAGGGGTTTTAAGTTTTTATTTACTTTATCGTTTTTGCAGATTACGCACAATCTCACTTTTCAACTTCTTAATACTTTTCACTTTGAATTTTTTAATATAAAAAATTTAAATGGGACAAGTGGGAACTAATCCCCACTTACCCCACTAACAAGAAAAGCGTGGCAAGTGGGAACTATGGACCTAAAACTGAAAACCTGAAAAATCGAAGTGTTAAAAAAATACAAGAGATAACGTTAGTGATTACAACTTTGAGGATGTAAAAACTTTGAACCTAAGTTTTAAATTAGTACAGATAAAAAAAATTTGCCGTAACTTGTAACTATAGACAAAGTTTAGATACATTTTACATAAGCTGTGTTACTTTTAAAAATATTTAAAAAATTTTACAATATTTTGTTACTTTTTTCTTTTAAATACATTTTTTACAGAATTTTCCATATATTTATGTATATCAATTTTTTTTGTAGAGTTAATCTGATGTAAGTCAGAACATTTTGGCAGTATACCTGGAAAGTCAGGGAATTTCATTTTGACTTTTTGGTGGGAACCCTGTTCATGCTTGGTCTCGCGTTTTTGGGACAACATGTAAATTATGAAAATAATTTAAAAAAGTACATATACCCCGAAAAGAAATGTTTATCCAACACAAGCAATTTAGCTATTTTATGTCGTGTCAAATAGCGTGAATTAAAAACAAATTCTGATTATAAACAAACTAATATTTTTGTAGACGACCCATAGCGACGTTGCATCGATTGTTTGTGATGTCCTTAATGTAGCTGACGCTGTTACTTCTCAAACTGAGGGTGAAGATTCCAAAGATCGAGTGAATTTTTGCTATATTGTTAAAGAATGTGAAAAGGTAACATTTAATTAATAGTCTTATGTTCAGTTGCATAGAGATTCATTCATTCATTCAAATCATAATTAACTAAGCAGCAAGTTTGACTGCGACATACATGACATGGGCAGAAATAATGTTCTCACAATCATACTGTCCCAGTTACCTTAATTTTTAATTTACTAATTAGGCACCTTTGATGGTAAGTAAATAATGCCTGTCAATGTCATTTATGTCACAGTCAATCTTGCTGGTTAAAAATCCTTATACAACCCAACTTTTAAACAGTAAAAATCTTTAAGTGAGTATTTGATTTTAACAGTTTTTTTTTTAGTTTGTGTCCGACAAACTTCTTAAGGAAAGACTAGAAATTGATACATTGCAAGAAGTTGGTATTTTAAAAAACCGAACGTTTTATTCGAAGTTTATCAAGATTAAAACCAAGCTTTAGTAAGTATAGAAACGGATCAATATATTATTTAATAACTTAATAGTTATTAAAAAATATTAAAAGACCATACTTGACACTGCATTTGACACATAAGTAATGGATTGTCAGGGAGAGTTTTGTTTTCAAAATATTTAATAGAATGGAAATAAATCTACAACAAAACAACGAATATTCAGAATGATTTACGACGAGCGTTAGAACTTTTGGGAGAACCACTGAAAATATTTTCTTATAACGTTGCGAGTTTATATTTTTTTATTTGATCTTTACCTAAAATATGGGTTTTGTCATCACTTACGGTTTTACCGGAAGTAGCCGTCCACCGTGTCTTTGTCTTAATTAGATATGAATATTTTTATTACATTTTTGGATTTTTCTTGAAATGCTTAACATATTTTTTATAACAGAACAAATGTCAACACTGAATGAGTTTTTAAGATAATAGCATTAAAAAATATATTTTTAATACTTTGACAAGCTGTAGCACCTTAACGTTGCATCATATCAGTGTGCAATCAAAGTATGTTAAATTTATTTTATTTAAAATAAATATCAACAAGTTAGAAGAATTAAGTTAATAATGCCGTTCGATCATAACATATTATATGGCTGGGTTAATTCACTTGTACCTCTATCAAGATTGAATTTGGGAGTTTTCCCTTGTTAAACCATTAATTCGTCATCGTTTTCTACCAGTTACGGCTACCCTGATGTGGGCAAAAATAAATTCAATAGAATCATGACCAAGTTTACGATCATTTGCCTCGTGATTGAATTGTGTGCCGTCCACACTCAAAACCCTATTCAACAACATTTTTTATTACATTCAGAGTTAAAACTATTTTCCTGCGTCTTTCACATCGATTTATCTAAATTAATAACTACAAGACCGTAACAATTTTTGGAATACATAGTCACATTTTATTTAAGAAATCCTCCCCTCTTAAATGACACTAGTATTAGATTATTGTATTATTAAGCATTTTATTCTGTGAAGTGCTGATGTTCAAATACATAAGTAAAGGTCAGATGATCCCATTCTAGCAGGCGCGGCTTGTCATTAGGTCAATTATTCACCTATAAATTTGACGCACCTAATTAATTAATTTTTGCAAAATGAATAAAAATTATTATCCTTCAGAAAATGCAAATATTTCAAAATGTGTAATGCGAAAACTCCCCAATACAGATCGAGATCGAAGCACTCCGCTTGTGTGTAGCTTACGGTTAGGGATGCAAAAAAGTTTTCAATACTTCAGAAGTATTGATACTTTTTATGCGGTATCGAAACAAAAAAGTTTTGGCGACAGGAAGAGCGTTTTTTTATAAGTCACATTATCGGAGAGAAGTTTTGGGTGTTTTTTTTTATAAATTACATATGATCGGAGAGAAGTTTTGGGACGAGAGCGTTTTTTAGAAGTCATTTCTGGTTTTGGTGATCAGAAGAGCTTTTTTTTAGAAATCACGCCGATACTTTAAAGTATGTAAAGTACGTCGGACCGGTATCGATACTTTTTGAAATTTTTCTCACTCACGGTTGATCTCAGGTTTATATTGAATTAGAAAATTACATAAATGAATTGGAAATTAAGAGCGAAACAGACATACGCGCTCTCAGAATTTAAAAAGATACGGGCAAGAGACAAATCCAGTCGTCGACTTCGTCACACTACGCGTTCAATCTGTCAGTGGTACAATCACGTTCAATAAACATTTATGGAAACACAGTTGAACAGCTCCATGAATCGCAATCAACACTTTGCGTTAGACAAAGAAAAACTTAGTACAAAATATGCGGATTATACAGGGTCCTGCACCCCACCTCTCTTCTTCTATAGGTCACTTATTAATTAAGTTAGGATTTTGATATTTTGCAGACTTTACCTGTATCCTAGGGCGCATTTCAGGAAAATATGTTTGTTTATACAGGGTGATCCAAAAGAGTGCGACGTCATAAGAATCTATTTTTTTAGATTACATGCTATATATATTTTTACATATTTGGATGCTTCTTATAGTTGTCTTCATACCCCTAAAATTTTAAAGAAATCGGTTCAGTGTTATAGGCGAAAAAAAATAAAAACTAAAAAAAAACAGTTTTGCACCACTGGTTTAAAAAATTAATAAAAATAAAAATTATGCATTGTTAATAAAATTTTACAAAGGTACTTAATAAATAAGGTTGAACGGTCTCGTTAACCAATTTTGATTAATACGAATTGTACAGGGTGTCCAAAGTTTAGTGTCAAACTTTGCAAACTTTAAATCAATTTATTTTTCTTATTTCAAATTGGAACCCCTGTATATTATTATGTCATTCGATGCAGAATTAAAATTAAAACATTTGTTCTAACTACAACCCTATCGCAATTTCTAACGCATCAAGACTTATTTGCAGAAAACTTATTTTATCAACTATTCCAACAGTCATTATTATAATAAAAGATCGAAGTTGGCTTTGCAAAACAATTTATTGGTAATAAAGTTTATTAAAACGACAAAAGCCCATTTTGACTATAGTTTCAAATATTGTTAGATTATTTAATCTATATTATTTTTTATGATGGAATACAACCAAGAAGAGCGCGTAGATATGATTTTCATATTAGGAGCATGCGAAAAGAATTCTTTTTAGTCACTTTAGTAAACGTAAATACCAATAAATTGTCTTTCAAAGCCATCTTTGATATTTATTCATAATAATGACTGTTGGAATACTTGATAAAATGAGTTTTCTGCAAATAAGTCTTGATGCGTTAGAAATTACGATATGGTTGTAATTAGAACAAATGTTTGATTTTTAATTCTGCATCGAATGACATAATAATATACAGGGGTTCCAATTTGAAATAAGAGAAATAAATTGATTTATAGTTGCACAGTTTGACACTAAACTTTGGACACCCTGTACAATTCGTATTATTTAAACTTGGTTAACGAGACTGTTCGACCATATTTATTAAGTACCTTTGTAAAATTTTATTAACGATGCATTATTTTTATTTTTATTAATTTTTAAAACCAGTGGTGCAAAACTGATTTTTCTTAGTTTATATTTATTTTCGCCTATAATACTGAACCGATTTCATTAACATTTTAGGGGTATGAAGACAACTATAAGAGGCATCCAAATATGTAAAAATATATATAGCATGTAATCTAAAAAAATAGATCCTTATGACGTCACACTTTTTTGGAACACCCTGTATAAACAAAAATATTTTCCTGAAATGCGCCTTAGGATACAGCTAAAGTCTGCAAAATATCAAAATCCTAACTTAATTAATAAGTGAGCTATAGAAGACGGGAGGTGAGGCGCAGGACCCTGTATTTGCAACATTTGCATAAATCTTGTGTTTTATTAGGGATGCCGAATCGCCCGTAGTATTCCCTTAACACTTATTTAGTTCGTTTATGTGTATTTTTGACATGTACTTATGTGTGTTGTGACTTCTATTAAAGAACAATGATTTCAACAGTTCTAGAAATATTACAGTTTCAAACAAGCGGTGCGTTAACATTTGAAAAACCTTTTATTAGAAGTAATTATAATTTTAATACCTAGTGATAGAAAATTTTACCAAACAAAAGGATAGGAGGATAGGTTTAATATACAAACACAACTACATAAAGGTAAAAGAATTATATAAAATGATAATAAAGTAAAGCTGTTTGATGTGTAAAGCAAAAATACAATTTTAATATTTTATGTTTTTGCGGTGTTTATTGGTAAATATAATTATTCCCTGGCAAAACTATACAATAAACTGCATTTTGCTTGCTAGGTTACTGCCATCAAAATTTGCTTCACCTGTAGAAAAAGCCGCGCCTGCATTCCCATTGTTATAAAAATTAATTCCTAGTTCACTACAAAAGCCTATTGTACTATAAGTTGTCTATGCACTTTAAATATTAAAATATTCTTGTTTGATTGAAATAGTATTTTATTAGAATTTTGAAAAGTGCTTACATAAATTAGCTTTTTAATTCGCTTCATTTATTAAGTTGTAAATTGAAGTTTTATGGGAAGCTGACAATCATTTAAGTTTAACTTTTTTTTTGCATATCCAAAAGATTGCAAAAGAAAAGTTTGATGTAATGAGTTTATTACATCACTAGTACGATAATACAACTTATTATGTAACTCACACAGGCTAAAATGGGTTACATAATAAGGACATTGTAGTGTGGGTCTTATATTTATTACACTATAAATATTCAACATAAAATAATTATTAATAAAATATATTTTTTCTTTCAGTTATAAACAAAGAAAGTTTAACTTATTTAGAGAAGAATGTGAAGGTTTTGCTAAATTGCAAACTGAATTAAATAAAGATTTTAATGAACACACTAACTCCGCTGAGCTTATTGATGTTGTGCATTCGCTTATAGGTATGTATAAAATTTTAAATTGAGTCGGTTTGCATACAGATTTTAACAATAATTTACTATAGTCTAGATATTTGGCACCAAATGTAAACAAATACACGTGGACTCTCGACCTGAACAGGGTTAAAGTGTTAAAAATTTTGAAAAATCCACGCTCTAAAATTTAAAAAAAAAACTATTTTGAATAGTTATCGTGACAAGTATTATAAAACTTAATTGACAATCTTAATGTCAACTTTATTGGGTGGATCAGGTACCAATTAAAGTTAACTGATTAACAGAATTGACAGTTTTTGGTATATCTATAATGTTTTTATACGCTGGATATAACAATTCATTCAAATGTCATCAATAAAAAAATGAACTCTTCTGTGCTTCTCCATGACTGTTTTAATAAAATTATTGATGACAAGTTACATGTTAGGTTGTTAAAAAAAATCCTCTTTGTTTTTGAAGAAGCTAATGAAAACTTTATAAAATTGCCATTTTTTCTAGTGAAGTTAACATCGCCTTTAAAATTAAAGATAACTTTTGCCTTCTTTAGAATACCCACCCTAAAGTAGATAATAATAGATAAATCAATTTTCTAGTATTTTACATTTAAAATAATTTATTTGCTGCTTACGTCAAGATGGCTCTGTTTTGGCCTTTTTCTAGGAGGGTTTAAAGTATTTCCCACTGGTTCATCTCCCAAGTTCGTGCTAGATATTATAGACTTATATGTTTTTTACATTATAGTGTTTAAACACCACACGAACACTTGTGTTCGTGTGGTGTAAAGCCAATATAAGGGTGAAAGCAGTAATTCACATCTTTATAAACTGAGTTTATTCTATTTTACTTACATAATTGTTCGCGAAAGTGTCCACTTCCAATCAAAAAACATTTTGTTTTATTTTAATATAAGTTTTTTTATATATATTTCTACTTCAGGTTAATCCTAAAGATAACTATTCTTAAAGTTAACTACCACAACAAGTACTGCATTATGCAAAACCTAAATGCCAATATCAAAATAAGTTTTAAAATAATTATGTTATGCCAAATAACGCTACAATAATTGGAAAATGCGTTTATTCAAATACGAAAGCCGAATCCCGTCCTGACACGATCCCGTGGTTATGTTATTATTTACAATCGGTCCAGTTGGAAATATCTAGACTAAAACCAACAATTTTGACGGTGATATGCAAGGCCCGGTTAGAATAATTCTTAATTTACATATTAAGCAAATTTTATTTTGAACAAATAATGCCGGCCAATGTTATTTATGTCACACTCAAAGTGGCTGGTTGGTTAATTATTATTGTTAAAAAAAAATTATGCAACCCAACATGAAACACAAAAAAATAGATCTGCCTTCAAAAACATCCTTAACGTATAAAACAATATATTAAGAATATTAAAATATATTTTCAACCCCAATACTTAATTTTATATCAGCCTAAGCATCTTCAGAGTGATTACTATGTAACTGAACGCTATTGGTAACTTGTCAAAGGTAAGTTGATTAAGTTTAAAAAAAAAGACCGAGACTTTGTTGTGTCTCTTTCCTGGGATGTACTTAAATGGTTTCAATTATAAAAAATTTTGAACGGCAGTAGAGTTTTGGACTTGCATTGTCTTTATTTGTTTAGAATCACTACGTTTCAACTGGTAAGCATCTCCAGTCGTCTTCAGGTGAATACTGAATAAGTACGGTAACTACAGCTCTATTTATACTAGGCAGGTGCTGTGACGCATGATTAGTGGGTGGAGTCATGCGTGTTGCTAGGTGATGACGCATAACTGGATGAGTCATGCTTGATGAGTCATGCTCGATGACGTCATGCTCGATGACGTCATGCGTCTAACTCTTGGGTGGTCTTATTCTAAGATTACATTTACTTAACAAGGGTTTCCAGACGTTTCTCATATCTAATGAAGGCTTACTAAAGCAACCTGGATTTTGGTGTATGGTCGCAGCTTCCTTAAACTTCCTCTTCCTCCAGTGCGGTTCTTTTTGCAGAAGTTCCGCTTTTGTCCACATGATATGATGGCCGTGCGTCCAGGCATGGTCAGCTGCACCTGATTTTTCGGTCTCTCCTTTTTGGGTGTTATTTCTATGTTCTTTAATCCTTACTTCTAGTGGTCTTAGTGTCTCACCAATGTAAGATTGGCCGCATTCGCAGGGAATCTGGTAGACACAATTTTTCTTGTCTTTCTGGCTTGCTGGTTTCGTCTTCGTTAGGTGGCTTCTTAAAGTGTCTCTAGAGCTGAATACTGTGTTGATGTTGTATCGTTGTCCTAGTCTTCTTATTTTCTCGGATACTCCTTTGACATACGGAATATTGAGTATTGGTTGTATCTCTTTCTCTGCTTTACGTGTGTTTGGCCGATTCTTGCGATTTTCCAATATTGTGTCAATCAATTTCATGGGGTAGCCATTCTTGTTGAGGTCGGTCTTGATGTGGTTAGTTTCTCTTTTGAGAGCTTCGTTTGAGTTGCAGAGAGTAATTGCTCTATCCACCAGGTTTCTTACTATGCCATGTTTTGTGTTGTTTGAGTGGTTTGATGTATAATTGAGATATTGCCCTGTATGTGTAGGTTTTCTGTACACTGAGGTGAGGAAGGTGTTGCCATTTTTCTCTACGTTGACGTCTAGAAAAGGTAATTGGTTGTTCTCTTCTTTCTCCATGGTGAATTTAATTGTCGGTGCAAAGTTATTAATGTGATGTAAGAATTCTCTGAGTTCGTCCTCGTTTCCGTTCCAAATAATGAAGGTGTCATCCACATATCTTAGCCATATTTTTGGTTTCTTCTTTGCTTGTTTTATTGCTTTTTTATTGTTAAGTAAATGTAATCTTAGAATAAGACCACCCAAGAGTTAGACGCATGACGTCATCGAGCATGACTCATCAAGCATGACTCATCCAGTTATGCGTCATCACCTAGCAACACGCATGACTCCACCCACTAATCATGCGTCACAGCACCTGCCTAGTATAAATAGAGCTGTAGTTACCGTACTTATTCAGTATTCACCTGAAGACGACTGGAGATGCTTACCAGTTGAAACGTAGTGATTCTAAACAAATAAAGACAATGCAAGTCCAAAACTCTACTGCCGTTCAAGAAACGTCATTGTCTCCAACCTTCAAACAGACACTATAAAAAATTTGTTAAAGGTTCTGGAAATAGAAAATTCATATTTATCTTTCTTCTATACGTCATTGCGTTTTCCGGCGTTTTCAATGAAGTTTTCGAGTTATTTATTGTGTGGTATTATACATATTTTGTCTATAAATAATCAGTAGCAGCTCGTGGTTTCAAAACACAGGTGAAGTGCTTAAGATAGTTTTATTGTCAGTTCCCCATTTAAATAAATAAATTAAACCTAGACTTATATTTTATCCGATTAAATGACATGTTACAAACTAAATAATTTTCAGTTTTTATAATAATTGTATCTTCTCTAGAAGTACTCAGCCCAACATTATCAATTTAATATCACTTAAACCTTCCACTCGCTGATCGGCCGTTCGATAGAACACTGCTGGATGTGAGTACGTTGGAGAACTTCGGCACGCGTAACACCACACAGATCATATTCAAACAGAACAATACGAAACACGAACACATATGATGTCATGGCAATCGTCATTCATATCACTCATAACGAAAGGAAGAGGCTGAATCTCACCAATCCGTGGTCTGTAAATGGTAATGCAAAATGTCGTCTATTCTAAAGTGTGTGGCACCGTAGTTTTATTTGTCACAGTTTCCTTTTTTCTTGACGGCACACATACGTGAAATGCCTTCTTCATTAAAGTTGATTCCTGGAGATGGTGTGGCCGCTTGTTGAATTGGCGTTTTCATGGTTGAGTTGCAACTGGTTAATGGCAGTCCAAATAAGGACAAAATGGCAGTCATTGTCTAACCCTGCCCCGGGGACTTTATTTTGTTTAGAGCCCTGCATATTTTAATGCAAAAGACACACAGTCCGACAGCCAATGGTTTATCTCTGCCATCACTTATGACTAAAGCTGCAACAATGGAGTTGAAATAGCAAAGCGTGGCAGCGGGCGGGCAAGTACAAGCATCATAAGAATCCCCCACACTGCTGCGAACAGTCGGATTTTTTTGCGAGCTGTCTAACAATGCCGTGTCTGTTTGGTTTTATTAAATTGGAATGCAACTTACCATAGAATCGCGCGACGGACAACGTTCAATATTGGACGTGCTTTTTCAAAATATTGGTTTGCACGGCATTATAAAGGATTTTGGGCAATATTAAATGCTAATGAGTACAAATTTTTATTTTTTATTTAGATCTGTAAAAATGGGTACGCCTTTGGTTCGAATACAAATACTGCCGCACGGCGCTGCGTTTCGGGTTATTCCGCTGTCGGAGAGAAGAGAAAGCCTGTGGTAGGATATTAGAAACGATTATATCGATATTAAGAAATTGTTCCAACTGTCAATCACTTCTTTAAGCAAATTAAATTGTTATATTTGTAGGGATTCTTTCGTAAAGTGGCACTTCACCTGAATAGCCGCCACTGCAAATAACTTTGCTGTAACTAATTTTGGAAAATCGCATTGCAATATTTTACTAGTTAATTGTAACTGACAATGTTTGCGCTATAAAAAAGCTTATAAGATACTAGTAAGATAAGTATTATTAAAAATTATTATTGAAATATTGATTTATACCTTTTAGGCAGTTTTTGAAGGCGTTTTTAAAAAAATATATTTTCATTATATTAATATTTTTTAGGTTGCTTTAATCTCGATCCAAACAGAGTACTAGACATAATATTGGAGAGTTTTGAGAACAAGACGCAAGATGCATACGTTTTCGTCCCGTTAATTCAATCGTACATGAAAGATCCGAACATTATTAGTGAAGTTTTATGTACCAAACTTGCATTTTTAAAAAATTTACAAGAGAACATACCCCAATCCTTTTATGTTTTAATTGCTTATCTTTTGCAACATTCGCTCATTAGGTTGGAAGATATCTACTGTAGGGTAAGTACCAACAGACAACGACGATCAACTAAGATATACCAAGCATTTCATTCAATAAAGTACTTTTTCTCGCGCCTCGTTATTTATAGATAATTCTATCGTCAGACATGTTCACGAATTTGATGTAGAGTTAGAGTCATTGAAAAGGCAATTCAATTCCCTTTAAAGTAAGATATCACCGGACCCCTCTTTGCATTTAAAACTTTAAGCGTGAAAGCCACCCCGTCGTATAGGTTCAAGCAGGGGAGTGGAGAATCATTTTTATAAGAGCAATAATTTAAAAAATCTTCAAACTAAAATTAAATTCTGAAAAGTATTTAAAATTTTCTCTTGATTTCATAGTTTATTTCTGAATATACAATATTCACAGTGGTTCTTTACTCGTGTATCATTGTTATCTATTATAATAATAAAGGTGAATATAAACGTAACCTAACGTCTTCCAGGCACTATTCTATGGCGCAATACGTCGTTGCCAATGAAACGTGCTAGACAGATAAATTATTAGGAAAATGATGCAGATTAATTTAACTATTATAATTAATTTTTAAAGTTTTTCTATTGACTTCTGACGTTATCGTTTTCTTGATTGTCATTTTGCTATAATTTTTTTACATTTTTGTGCCTGGAAAATTTATTTATTTGTGAAAATTTTTCTTTTCTGAGCTTTTATTATCGTTCTCTTGTGTTTCCGGTCAGTGGTTAATGATATGCATTTATAATTGATAAGAGTTTTGGACTTGCATTGTCTTTATTTGTTTTACATCACAACGTTTGAAGTCGTCTTCACTATCATTCAAGAAACGCCATTGTCTCCAACCTTCAAACAAACACGTATTTATTTATTGTAGCAAGTTCTAATTTTTAATGGTGTCGCGAAAAAAAATTACGGCTGTGTCTACGGTCCCCTAAATGAAAATATGTTAAAAAATTAAATATTCATGTATACTTTGTTGATACAAATATTGTTCAAAGTGCTTTTGGACGATCTATTAAATGTATGGATACTATTGGTTTTGTACTAAATTAACATTTTTAAGTGAGAACAACTTTAAGGAACCCATACATCTGTACCGGGTGATTCATTAAGGGCGACGAGCGGCCATATCTCGGAAACTACTGGGCATAGAAATTCAGGAAAAAAAAATTATAACCAAAGTGGCCATGAGAAAATCCTGGAAATAATTATTAAGTTCGGCATTTTGCCGCAAGAGGGCGTAATTGAAAAGTAAATTATAAAAGTTACATATCTCCGAAAATACCACATTAAGGTATATCTTTGATAACACTATTAAAAAGCTTGGACAATTATGCATCATTTTGGTCTATGCTCATTGGCGTACCGACTTTAATAAGAGGGGGCTCGACTATTTATTATCTTTATTAACATTGATAATGAAAAATTTTGTTTTATAAAAATTGTTGGAAATGACCACCCCGCCCGTCTAATTTAATTTAATTAAGAACGGTGTGCCTAAGGAGAAAAACGCAAGAGACCATTTTTATGCAAAATTGACCAGGCTAATCCGAAATAATATCCACATGGAAAAATATCAGTAACGTCCCACTTTTTTTCTAAAAAATATTCTTTATTTAAAATTTTAAAAATTATTCTATTTGCGATAACGCTGAAACGAACGGAGATATCGAGCTGCGGTTTTAATATTTTTTCTAGCAAATTTCACCTACTTTTCGATTATGGTATCATATTTATACCGTATGATTTATTTTTTCGGAGTAAAATCAAAAAAAGTTATTACAAATTGCGCCCTCTAGCATTTTTTTTGAGAACTATTATGGACAACTAAATACGATTGGTAAAAGTGCATACATTTCTCTTCCAAACAGTCTTTAGTTTGCTAAAATCGGATAAGTCGTCCATAATTTACAGCGATTTAACTGATTACACTTTCAACAGCTTCCCCCCCTCTTATTAAAGTCGGTACGCCAATGAGCATAAGACCAAAATGATGCATAATTGTCCAAGCCTTTTAATGGTGTTATCAAAGATATACCTTAATGTGGAATTTTCGGAGATATGTAAACTTTTATAATTTACTTTTCAATTACGCCCTCTTGCGGCAAAATGCGGAACTTAAAAATTATTTCCAGGATTTTCTTATGGCCACTTTAGTTATATTTTTTTCCTGAATTTCTATGCCCAGTAGTTTCCGAGATATGGCCGCTCGTCACCCTTAATGAATCACCCGGTACATTAGGCACATCCATTAAACTATTTATGAAATAAGACTTTGTTTTCACCATCACCATATTTCTCATATTTCTTCGATTTGATTCGTACGATTTTAATGACGTACGGGTAATCATTCACTGTAAATACTGTAACTTGTGCATTTCATTGTAATTTTCAGTAATTTTTTTAAATAAAATTTTACGTATTGCTATATGTGAAACATATTTTTTATATACATAATTACCATACCGTTTTTCGAAAGTATAATAACAGCACACAAAACTTGTTATTAAATTTAAAACGTTTAAACATTTTTAGCTTACACCTGACGATAAAGGTATTCAAAAAGACTGTGATAAGGCTTTAAAAGAGGCAAGAGAGTATGTTCGTAAATTACAAATTATCTCTATCAACAATAAAGATAAAGAAGATGAAAAAGAAGAGCCTGAAACTGTCGAAGATAGTTATACAGGAAATCAAAAATTAGGTTAGTATCTACATACGAGGGTGGTTCAAATATAAACCGGAATTTTTGAATAAACGCGCGAAAAATTTAGTGTCGTAAAAGTGGATGGACACTGGATGTTAGACTGGTCTGTTACGAAGTATAGAGAACAACCGAGACCGCGTAACCTCGCTTTTTAGTGTAGTTATAGCCATGAGCGAGAAGGATGTACCAGTGTCCATTGCGCAACGCATCATTATTCGTTTCTTGGTCAAAGATAATGTAAAATGGGATGAGTGCCTCTCCAAGACTCAAGTGTATGAATGGTGTTCCGCTTTCCGAAAAGGCAGAGAAGTGGTGGCAAACTTGACACATGCGCGGCGCGCCTGAACAAGTGTTACCGATGAGAATGTCAGCGCTGTAGAAAAACTCATTTTGGAAGACCGACGCACTGAACAAAGAACCGTGAACGCGCAGTATTATAGTAACCTCCTAAAAAACATGGTGAAACCTGCCTACAGATCACGATGACGCGATATTCCAATCCGTAGTGCGATATTGCTGCAAGACAACGCCAGACCGCATACAGCTTGGCTTATGATGGAAACATTGAACGAATTGGGTTGGGAAACACTGGAACACCCTCCTTATAGTCCCGATTTGTCGCCATGCGACTTATTTATTTGGTCCATTGAAAGAGGCACTTGGCGGACTGCGATTCGAAAGCAATGCGGAGGTAGAATCCTTCGTGCGCGAATGGCTACGTCACAAGCCGAGAGATTTTTACGAAAAAGGCATCCGAAAGCTTTTAGAGAGGTGGCAAAAGTGTGTAGAGTGTGACGGAAGACTATCTAGAAAAACTGTAAAAAATTTCAGCTCTGTAACTTAATAATAAAAATTTGTATAGCAAAATTGCGGTTTATATTTGAACCACCCTCGTATTACGTTTTGAGGAGGGCATACACGGGCGTTCATGTTTTAATACGTACAACCATGAACGTGCAAATAAAAACTAGCTTATATGGGTATTTTTTCATGCGAATAGTTCAAACTTTTGCGCTGCAACAACTCCGCATGGAGAATGTATATTAAAGGCCGATATTGCCATGCCGGCCGAGCGATTACGTATTCCGCCGCGTCGAACGTTATTTTTGTCGGGTCGCGTGTTTACCTTTTCCCCATCTTAGTTAGCGCTCGACCGAACCGTCATTTGAAGGTATAAAACCAACAACCATTTTCTTAAGTATCTGCATTTTAACCCCAAATAGATTTCTAGGGCCTTTTTAGCAAGAAATAATTATTTAAAATATTGATGGACTTAAAGTAAAGCATCATTGAAATTTTAAAATTTAATGTTAAACGGCTCCTTTGTATACATTGATTGCCAAATTATAATAATGTTATTTTTACTTATTTTCAGGTCTATGTGAGGCCTTACTTTTGATTGGAGATTGGGAAAATGCTCAAATCTTAATAAAAAGGCTACCAAACCATTATGCCATGAGCTTTGAACCGATAGCTTTGGCTCTGTGTAAATTACTTCACAGTTTAATTGAACCTGTTTATAGCAAGTGAGTATACATTTTTTTTAATATTTTTTGTCAAAATATTTATGTATTTGGTATACAGGGTCTTATGGAAACGACCTATAAATGGTTGACCCGGTGTCCTAGAAAACCAGCCCATAGTTTTTTTTTTAAATCGACCATCCAAAATGTCATAATTTATTTTAATACTATTCATATTTTGTGGTATGTTATTTGGATTTAAAGTAAAAGAAAGATAATTAGTTTTATCAAAATTAATTGTTAATACATTTTTATCAAACCAATTTTTTATTTTGAAATCTTTTTAATTTTGTTATTTAAGTTGTCCCAATCTGTATCTGTGTATAAAATTGCAATATCATCTGTGAAACTATGAATTACTCCATCACAATTTACATTAAATAAATCATTAATATAGATATTAAAAAATAATGGTCCTAAAATTGTTCTTTAAGGAACACCATATTTAATTACTTTAGGATCGCTTTTTTCTTTATCTATTTGAACGTGGTCTATCTTTTAGATAATTTTTAATTAATTCAAATTGATTTCCTCTAAATCCAATATTTTAAATTTTTTCCAACAATAAATTATGACTAACTGTATCCAATGCTTTTGCTAAATCTAGAAAAATACAAATAGAAGGTTTTTATTATCTAATGCATCATATATTTGTTCTGTAAAATAGCAAATAGCATTTTGTGTCGATTTATTTTTTTGAAACCCAAATTGTTTATTAGAAATAAAATGTATTCTTTCTAAATAATTTTCAATTCTTACTTTTAAAATTTTTTTAAATACTTTGGCTAATAAAGATATTAATATAATAGGTCTATAATTATTAATTTTATTTGAATTTAAAGATAGGTTTTATAACACCAATTTTAGAAGCTTCTCCATATATGTCTTAAAAATATTATTTATTAACAATGTGAGTGGTTTTAAAATAGTAGTTTTAATAGTTTTTAATATTTCAGTAGTTATAAAGTTTATTACAAGGAATGTTAAACTAACTTACATATCTAGCATGAAGTATTTTTAATAAATACCTAATATGTATAAAAATTAATAAAACATCCAAAACGGAATAAAATACTTATACTATAAAAATATACCTTTTCATAAAAAACGTTTTCAGGCATTTATAAAAAATTCTAAACTTTTAATATCTGTTTTATTTTTTGGTAAATTATTATATAGATAGATAGATAGATAGAAACGTCTTTATTTTTTAACTCGGCGAAGAGCAGCATTGCTGTTTACTTAACCGAGCATATACAATACAAAAATATATATTTACATATCAATACTTAAAAGAAAGAATTAGTAGTAGTATTATAATATGATATATAATTATTATAATCTTTACTGAAGAAGTAACGATATCTTTATTTATCGTATTATGTTTATGTAGTAAATTATTGTGTCAATTATTGCCCTATAAATAAATTATATTTTATTAAATACATCTCTCTATCCATCAGGTGATATGCGCTCAAGACCGAAAGAAGTTTTGGCATTCAACCCATTTATTTGTAAATTATGGGCACTTGCACCGTAACGCTAACAGTGGTTTAAATTTTAACAGTAGCTTAAAATTGATTTTTGACTTGCACCGCGAGTTAAGCCAAGTTTAAATGGCTTTAAACTACTGTTAAAATAAACCCCCAATTTCGGCGGCTTAAATGCATTTAAACTATAAGTTTACACGGTTCTAACCTAAAAAAAGTGTTGCCATGAAAATGTAAAAACTTTTTTCGTATTTCGGGTGCTATTTCCGTTTTTTTTTTTGTAACGACATGGATATTTTCGAAGAAATTTTGCTGGAAAATGATCTGGTTATTCTAGACATAATAGATATGGGGTTTCCAAGACGGATCTATGACAGAGCAGACCATTTTAATGATTTGGACAACTTCACTTTTTTTAAGAGATTCTGCCTGTTTTTTTTATTGGTAATTGATAACAAGACATCCTCAAATGGTTCATCAGGTGCCGGTGGTGGAAGGCCGCCCCCAGTTTTTTTCTGTTCTATTTTACCATCAGCCACCTTTTTTCGAAGTTCTTTCTTTTTATTGAATCTTTTGTTCTATAAATATTGCCGAAGATGTGACATTAAATTCAGTTGTTACCTTCTCCCAGCCGAGTTTTTTTCAAAATTGGTATTTTTGTCTGTTTCTTTATTTTCAATGTTTTTGTATTTTGCAATTATATTAATAAGGTGTGACTTTTCGTTGGAGGAAAAATTTGATGATCTCGCCCGTTTTACACCTGGTTCTGCATCCCTCACAAAATAATATCTAAGAATACCAGGAAATTTGTCCAAACAAAAACTGGGGGCCAAAGAAAAACAAATGCCATAACCTCAAACTTCAAATTATACTATTTGAAGTTAGGTGTTTATACCAATCCAACGAAAATTTCCTAGATCGGCACGTTAAATTTAACAAGGCACCCTTAATGTACGCTGCAAGTGGTTTTGATTTAATTCAGTGTTAGATTTTAACTCGTCAGTTAATTTAACTGTTAAGTTAGACAAAAGGGTGCAAGTAGGCATTAGTAATTTAGAGACATATTCGTTAGTTTTGTCAATGAATATAGTCTGATGCCAGAGCTGGGCAAATAACTCGAAAAGATTTCTTCGAGTACCAAGCCCTTTGGAGAAGTAATTGCCAGCACCAATCACTTTGGACATTCTTGGAAACGTGCTTGCAATTACCGAGAAAAGTAATTTTGAGTTTTTGCAAGCACTTTAAGTGGCTTGAAATGCGAAATTCAATTACCAATCACTTTTTATAAAGGGCTTGAATTACCAAGCATCGTATTTTAAAAGAGCTTGTAAGCACTGTGTTTGAAACACTATTGTTCTTGAAGCTCTTTCGAGGCAATTAGTTCCCAGTTCTGTTTGACGCACGGTTCTAGAGCTACAATGCCTGATAAGGCAGGGAGATAACGGCCCCATTGAAAAGGCAATTCAATTTCCCTTAAAATAAGATAAAGTCCATACAATAACTGTCTGGATGCACATCACAAAGCAAAAATATGTCATTTTGAGAATTAACGATTACTGGTTCAAGCGTACGTTGCTTTATTGATTCACAGGAAAATACACCTGAGTGAAAAGTTTTCGTAGTGCCACCCTATATAAGAAAGCATTAAAACAGCAAGGTATATTTTAAGACCGCGTTCTTTTGGTAACTTCAGAACCGTGCGTCGACCGATAAACATACGACAAGAAAAATAACTATTTTACAGACTGTTATGAAATGTTTTTTTTTTAATAGGCACTGTCTCCTCGCATCCAAAATACACCGCAAACCCATTGCACCGTATGAGAATCCGTTGTCGCCAAAACCGGTTCAAAATTTTGCTGATCTCAGGGAAGTTGTAATACCCATGCTGCTCACCTTAGGATCTTCTTTACATTATGATCCGGTATTGATTAGTAAGTAACAAAATTAGCCAAATAGTTCAGTTTTCAACATTTTATGTTAAAAAATACAATTGTATCCCTATAATGTATTTACATCCCAAGTTTTTCTTTTATATTATTTGAGATAGGCTTCCAAGTATTCTCTCATGTTAATGCTGTCTAAAGGTTTATGTTAACGCCACCAACTTTGTAAAAACTGTAATAATAAATATCTCGCAAATCGTTAATGCTACAACAAAAATAGTAAGAACCTAACAAAAAGTAAATGTTGTGAATTAAACAAGGAAAAGTAGTGAACATTTCTACCTAGCCGTGATAGAAACAACTGACTGTGCGTTGCTTAGTAACGTTCAATTGTGACAATCTTTTTTTACTTAATATCAAATTTGATTTCAATTATATTTTTGTAATTATAAATAAAACATATTTGTGTTCATGTTTTTCTAACAATATAAAAAACGATCTTTTACATTACTGATTCGTTACGATAAAGCGCGAAATTAATTATATTTCTCACATCAGTCATGACCTGTTTTTTGGGTACACTTTATCGTCGATTCTGGTTTGTTACATGTTCTAACTGAATAAAATATGAATGAAAATGGTGAGAAATTATGAAAAAAATGTACTTCTTTTGCGACATGTTCATTTTAAATACTTAATTTCATTATCTAAAATTGGATTTAACGCTAAAATGGCGCATTTTAGCGTAAAAGTAAACAAAAAATTATCCTCTCTGGATTGTCGTCTTAAACACTTAAAACATGTAAATTTCAGCTCGCTTCTATCGACAAATTTGGGTAACGAGAATGTATAAGTTTATCTATCATACTTTTTCATATGATGCTATTTTAGGCAGATTACATTAAATTGGTTCTTCTTGACCACGACTAGGGCTGGGCGATTGTGAAATGTCATATTCGAATATTAAAAATAATAAACGATTATAAAAATTATTGGATTCATCGCTTATTATAATTACTTTTTAATCGATTATTATGCTCACCCCTAGTTACTTGTAAGTTTTTTCTGATTAGTTAATTACGCTTCCTCTCAATTTTGTTATTTTTAGGTAAAATTGTAAGACTCTCCAAGGTTGTCCTTCAAGATTGCGGAGTGGATAACGCTAAGTCGTCTCCGAGTGGGGAAAATTCCATATATTACGATATTATTTCTGTTTTGGACTATACCATCCTTCCTTCATTGTCCTATTTGGATTGTAATTGTTGCGTGGCCGAAGAGGTTTGGTATTTGATCAAGCTGTATCCTTACCAAGTTAGGTAAGACGCTTTATCTTATGAAAAAAAAGGAAAGTACACTTTTCACAGCGTGTTTAAATCTGTCAAATTTCTTAACGTTTCGGTTTATTTTAAACCCTTCTTCAGAACTACAAAGAAATATTATATTTAATTTGTAAACAGAAGTCACTACTAAATCTATTATTTTTAACAAAGTATAGTGCCCAGTGTTTTTGTATACGTTTCTGCACCGCTAAGACAACTTTTTTTTACTATCCCCTTCAAAAAATTGAATAGTAAAAATTTTCGGCCCACCCTAATATGTAATCGCAAAGTTGTTTATACGACTTATGAAAACGGCTGTACATTCAATTGGATTTTTTCAAGTATGACCTTTTCCACCATAGGTATTGTCTATACGCAAGATGGAAGAACGAAACATATTCCGTTTATCCCGAATTAATGAAGAAACGAGGAGAATCCGAAAAACAAATAAAAAATATTATGAAGAGAGTAAGCAAGGAAAACGTCAAACCAGTGGGAAGATTGATAGGAAAACTTACTCACTGTTCGCCCGGGTTTTTGTTCGATTACGTTTTACTGCAGATTCAAGTTTATAATAATCTGATAAATCCGGTGGTGGATTCTCTCAAGTACCTGACTAATTTGTCTTATGATGTTTTGGGGTATTGTTTAGTGGAGAATTTGGCTAGTGCAGATAAGAAAAGGTAACTTTCCATGGGTTTAATAATAGATTAAGAAAAACATGTTTATAAAAGTTTTTAGAAATTGAACAAAAAATATTGGAAAGTCCTTTATATATATTTAAATCTTTTATTTTTTAAATTAGCAACACTCCCAATATTCTGTAATTAATTCTAAACAACTTTTATTAAAATAATTTTTCAAAAACAATTATGTTTTTTTTTTAACCGAATGTTTAATTTTTAATCTATTTCTAAGCTTAATTATAATCCATCTCAGTCGCCCACTGATGCTCTCTCTTTCTAACATCAGTGGCGTACCTTACTCTTAAAGACGCGCCGCGAGTCTGCTGACCGCTGGCTTCCGTGGAGCAAATATCATGAAAACTGCAAATGCGGGTAGCTACGAAATCCACTTAACTACTAATTTCAACTAAAATTTTAAAATTCGTGAAGCAAATGTTAGGCCAACACTTATCAACCTCAAATATATAAAAATTTTGCCATAAATAACAGTTAGAACAGATAGAGAAGGTTCTAATCGAAATATTCAATGGTATTACCAGTATTTGTCATTAACTTTTTATTTTTATATAAATGATTTTCAAGTTACTCCTAATTTTTCACAGGGTTAAGCATGACAGTACTTCAATATCAACGTGGTTACAAAGTTTGTCCAGTTTTTGTGGAGCTGTGTATAAGAAATATTCTATAGAACTGACTGGGCTTTTGCAATATGTAGCCAATCAACTGAAAGCTCAAAAAAGGTAGGTTGGTCGCCAAATCATTTTAGTTGTGCTTTTTTTATGGACAATATCACTTCTTAAGCATTTCTAATGGCATATCGCTTTTGTATGTTTGCACTACGCTGTTGCCGACTGATTCAACAAATCCAGATAAACCGGGTGGTGCAGCGCCATACGAAGTCCCAGGTAAATTTTGTTAATCTCAAATATTGACTTAACAGCTAAATTTTATTCCACTTTTTTAAAGGTCAATGATTTGCACACCTTTTTTTTTATTGTTTTTTAATAAACAAAGTAACAGTTATCCAGAAAAACTTTTCTGTAAATTGTAAAAAGTTACATACACCTCTGATACATAACTTAATGAAACCACTAGTAATTGTAATAATATCATGTCAAATTTTAACAGACATTTTGTTTTCCATTAGTTTTAACATGTTTTACATTTAAGGATAACTAACAATGATTAATTTTCGTTTTTGATTAATTTTCGGTTTGTCAACATCATACAAAAACTTTCATAAAAGTTAATACTATTTTGCTGTAATATTAATATTTGAAGATAGCAAAATTTATATTATAGCCTGGCGGTGCAACAAGCATGAAATTATCTACAACAAAAATAAAACATTGTTGTGTCCCGCAATTTTTAGAAAAAAAAAACTGTATAATTTATTTTTTATGTACATATTTGTTTTAAAAATGAACATAATTTTTTTTTTCAGTTTGGACTTACTTATTTTAAAAGAAATCGTTCAAAAAATGGCTGGGGTTGAACCTAACGAAGATTCTACAATGGACCAGTTAAATGCAATGTCGGGTGGCGAATTACTAAAAGGAGAGGTAATATATTACTTAACTGATATGATGATAAATAGAAATGTTACTCATCGTAATAAGTTTATTTCAGTAACATAATATTTAATACAACTGAATTAACTACCGTGTACGTATATTTTAATTAGCTCAGCTTAGAATGTGTAAGTCTTTTTTCTCGATAGTGTTCAGGCTTTGTCATAGTATAAGAAAACCGCAAACTTTGCGAACAGCCCGAAAACAATTTTTTAAAGTTTTATTTAGTAATTTATTAAAAAAATCTTATATCTCATTTGTATAATAAATAGCCATTTATCTTTAAATTAAATATTCTAAATTATTAAAATTTCAATAATACATGCCACTGGAATTGCTTCTTCTCTCGTAGCGTAACCCGCTCCTCTCTATGTGAAAGCGATAAGTCGATGATAGAAATTTTGGACTATTATCTTAACTGTCGTTTAATATTTTAGGCCGGGTATTTTAGTCAAATAAGAAACACCAAGAAATCATCTCTACGTCTAAAAGAATCTATGAGCGAAAACGATTTAGCCGTGGCTCTCTGTCTGTTGATGGCTCAGCAGAATTACTGCGTGGTCTATAAGGAGACGCAGAAAAGCCATCTGAAGCTGGTTGGAAAGCTGTCTGATCAATGTCAAGATACGCTGGTACAATTTGGTACGTTCTTGGGCTCTACGCTCACTGTAGAAGAGTATATTCAGAAGCTGCCTACTATTCAGAGTATGTTGCTGGACTACCATATTCCTCCTGAGGTTGCCTTCTTTTTAGCTAGGCCCATGTTTAACCATTCAATAAATGTGAGTATGCCACAACATTACCTTCGATTCTTTTATTCCCTTTTTTTTACTTATCTGCAAACTTTTTATTTTTACTTTCCTGTTTTTCATGTTTTTGATTTTGTAATAAGTATACAGGATTCTACAAATTCGTAAGCGTACATGGGGATCCCTAAGATGGACGTATTCTGGAGATCAATAATTTGGTGAAAAAAAATTGTTAATATTCTGAAGATAACCGAAAAAAACGCAAAATTTTCAGTTTTAATTTTTAACTTTAAAAAAAAATTGTTATAGCAGTTTATTGTGTTCTACAAGATGGCATTATTAGTTTTTATATTCGAAGTCTCGTTCTTTGAATACCAGCGTCAAGTCAATTTTTTTTTAACGAACCTGTAATTTTAAATAGTTTTACGGAGTTCTAAGTTTTAGAAATTCCTAATAAGGACGAAACGGCCGTCATTGTCTACCTGTGCCCCAGGGTACTCATTGATTTGGCGCCCCTGTGTACTTTAATGCAAAAGACAGATGCACCACTTAGTCCGCTAATTTATCTATCTAACTCATTTATATTGTTCATTTGATAATTCGGACTTAGGCGCTGTTAACACAAATATTAACTGATCTAAAAAGTACAATTAATATTTCTAAGGATCAACATAACTATACCTCTCAAAAACAAAAAGCTTGGTATTGATGGTGAATTTTAACTTTCGTTTCAGGGAACATGTAAATTCTAAAGTTAAACCATAGCCATAGACACTTTTACCACGGAAATTAAAAAACTTCTCTGTGATAGTCTTGTTTTATCTCACTTTAATAATTGTGATGTAGCAAAAGGGCACTGTATTGATTGAGTGCAGATTCGCGCGACGGTTTATCTTTGCTTCTTTTTGCCTTAAAATATTAAAAAGCAAATCTACTTCCTACCTATTTCGCCAGATTATTTTTAGAAACGACATTTACAACTTAAAATTTATTAGGTATTATTTGGGTTGCTATTGCCATAAACTTCTTATATAACTCTTATAATAAAATTAGACCTTAAAATATTTTATTTAGATTTAATACTATTTGACTTAAGGCCTAACCAGTATCTGGTATTATTTATAATACCAGTTGTCTGCAAATAAAGGCATTTTGTCAACTATTAGTTATACCTATTTCTAATTGTCGTGATTTATTGCCTTATTTGTATCAACTGTATACATTTTTGGTTGATAATAAAATGTTTATTATTATATTACAAACTTTCAAAAATCGTATATGGGACAGCTAGTTACACAAAATATGTTTCATGGCACGCACATTATAGACAACGCCCGATTTATTTTAAAATTTACAGTAAAAGCATCTTTTTATTTACGTCTCGCGACAGTTTTTTTAACTGCCAACATTCGACAAATTTTAAAAATTAACTTATTTATCAAGGACTTTCAATAATATTCATAGCTATTAAAATTTTACGTTTTTTATAATACCATTTTATTTACTTTAGCAAAAATATGATCAATTGCGTAAAGCAGATCCTAACTACAAAAAGATGTCTGGTTCGCTGAAAAACCAAAAATACTACGAAGCAGTACAAGAAATCATGCAACCAGTACACAGTTCACTCTTGCCGTTACATCCCGTAAAAACGTGGGAAGACGTAACTTCGCAATTTTTAGCTACGTTTTGGTCTTTGACTATGTATGATTTGTTTGTACCTGAAGAAATATACCAGCAAGTTATTAACAAGGCTAAACAGCAGTCGTTGGCAGCTATGGAAGGTAGCACTGGAAATAAAGGTAAGATGACGAAAAATACTTAAATGAAAGTTTATTTTGAGTATGGACTGATCAAGATGTATTCAATCTTTCATCCAGACTTAGGGGTCATCCACAAATTATGCAATGCAAAATTTTCCCTCTTTCCAAGGACGTAACACATGGCTAGACCCCCTCCCCCGTCATCCTTCCATATATCCTTGTATGTAACAGGTGCTTTATTGTTACAAGTTTTGATCTTATATTCAAAAAAGCAGTTTTCAATAAAAAATTATGCTATTTCTTGCAGTTTCAAACTCGTGACGTAACGCAAACTCCCCTCCAAATTGCGGTACATAATTTACAGACTACCCTTTACAGCTACATATGCAGGAATGTAGAGTGGTATGCTGAATTGCATATCACTCCTTATCAAGCTAGTTTGACTTTCATTTGGCTGTTTTTTATGTATAAGATTCCTTAGTTTTAATGCTTCACCGTTGGTCGCTCTTTTGTTATTATAGTTTTTATTTTAAGTTTTATATAGTAAATATATTTTAATTTTAAGGTAAAAAGGAACAAGAACGATTTCAATCACTAATAGAGAAACTCCAAGATGAGAAAAAGAAACAGACGGAACATGTAGACAAAGTAATGTACAGACTGAAACAAGAAAAGGACAACTGGTTTCTTTCCAGAAGTGGCAAATCCGCCAAAACGGAATCTATAACGAGGTTTTTGCAACTGTGTCTTTTTCCCAGATGTACCTTTACTCAGATCGATGCCGTGTACTGTGCGAAATTCGTCCATACTATTCATATGTTGAAAACTCCTAATTTTTCCACCCTGCTGTGTTACGATAGAGTAAGTAATTTTTTTTTTAGATTGAGACTTTGTATCTATTTCCCTACTAAGATATGTCTTTTTGAGAAACAATGGACGAATTATTCCAATTTTATCAAGTAATTCAATTGAACAAATAATTGTAAAGTAAGATTTAAAAAAACGTATGCCGCGAAATCGATCCCACATGTCTTAAATTATTACTCTTGCAATATAACGTAGGTAAAAGGTAAAGGCGAATGAAAAATAGAATTGTTCTGAAAGTGTTCGTTAAAAAAATACAATAACTGTTTTTTTCAAATTTTATTTTTTGCTAAAAAAAATTGGTTTGATAAAAATTTATTAACAATTAATTTTGATAAAACTAATTATCCTCCTTTTACCTTAAATCCAAATAACATACCACAAAATCTGAATAGTATTAAAATAAATGATGACATTCAAATTTTGAAAGTTAATCAAGTAAAATATTTAGGAATAATGTTTGATAGTAAATTAAATTGGAATTTTCACATAGAATATTTGATTAAAAAATTAAGAAGTTTACTATACATTTTTAGAATTATTTTTAAAAATTTGAACGTAAAACATATTGCTATAGTTAAAACTTATTTAAATTACGGAATTTTAGGTTGGGGAGGAATAAATAGAACTTTAGTTAAAAATTAGAAATATTACAGAAGAGGTTTCTAAAAATTATATTTAATAAAGAATATTTTTATCCTTCAATAAAATTATATTCTGAAACAAAAAAAATGGACTTTAGACAACTTTACATTTATAACATCTTAATATACATATTTAAAAATAAAAATCTTATACAGTTTAAAAACCATAATCATAATACACGTCATAAAAATGAAATAACCATAAAACCTAAAATAAATAAGTCCATAGGACAAAATTTTTTTAAATTTTTTTGTTTTTATTTAAACAATTATTTACCAACAAAAATTTAAAAATATATTTCATTAAAAAAATCGAAATAAAAGCATGGATATTGGAAACAGATAATTTAAAAATATTTTTGGAAATGTTCTAATTAATATTGTTATGAATAATATATTTTTCCAAATTTTATTATACCCATATCTTCAAAATACTGCGTTTATATTTATATACATATACTTAAACGTTTTTATTTACAATTTAACTTTTATGTATAAAAAACCAGTTTTTATTTTTCTAGTTAGCCATGACCAGCAAAGTTAAATCAAATGTAATTGAATATCTTTCTATTTGATCTTATTTATATCTTTATTTTTCAACCTTTCTATCATTTCAAAAGTAACTTTTAATTATAAAAGCTTTTTATGTTGCCTTGAATACCTTATTTAATTTTTTTTTAAATAGAAAGTTTAAACCAAGTAGATGTAAAAAAAAATATCCACCACAACTATATAAATTTGGATTTTATCAGTCATAAAAATAAAAACAGGTTTCAAGATATTGATAATTATGTAGTTAATATGATTTTTGTAATGATTTTTTTAGCTGTTTTGCGATGTTACATATTCAATAATATCATG
Organism: Polydrusus cervinus; assembly: GCA_935413205.1. Lineage (NCBI taxonomy): Eukaryota > Metazoa > Arthropoda > Insecta > Coleoptera > Curculionidae > Polydrusus > Polydrusus cervinus. The sequence continues at coordinate 57,043,778 of OW284514.1, forward strand.
TACTGAGAATGAAGCATTGCGTTATGGAAGATTCCTGTACGCCATGTTGGAAACTGTCATGAAATGGCACAAATCCAAGGAGATTTTCGAAAAAGAATGTTCAAATTTTCCCGGTTTCATGACTAAATACAGGTGAGAGATTTTAGGATTAAAATTCTATAAATATTTTATTAGTAACGAAAAATTACGATCATATTTTTTACAATTATTATACAAGATGTCTCAAATTTAATTCTTACTATAGAATCTTAAGAAGTTTTAAATATCAAAAATCGGTCCAATATGGACCGGTTCTGTAACAACTTGTTCACTGCTTCAAAGTTATAATTAGTGAAAAGTTATACTTTAAGATTAAAACATTTGGCATATTTCTGTTATACAGAGTGAGTAATCACACAGCTGATAGTCTGGACAATGTTGGTTACGAAAACTACAGGCACGTGTGTCACAAATGGCATTACAAACTAGCAAAGGCTGTGGTGACATGCCTGGAATCCAAAGATTACGTTCAAATCAGAAACTCGCTTATAATTCTGATCAAGATCATTCCTTTCTTCCCGGTACTGACTAAACTAGGTAAGAAAATAATTAGTTTTTTTTTTTGGAAGTAAACACAAATAGAATTTTCTGGAAAACCCACAAAAGGCGTGTTCTACGAAAATTGTCCTGCAAACAAAATTATAAAGAATTGAATACTCTACTCAAAGAAAGGTTATATTAACGCATTATATTTTAATGGGTGCCACTTGGGTATCCTAAAGCAACGCTTCATACTCTTTTTTGTAATCGACCGTCTAATAAGTTACTTTACTTGTTAGATTATTCAAACGACTCTAGACTTTAATAGCTTTTGTCCGTTCTGCCACGTTCGGTCTCACGATATAAAGACTAGTGATAAGATATTCAGAGGCTGTGACGTTACGTGGTGAGTGAAAATTATATTTGAAACATGAAAACAAAATAAAAATGACCATTTGTTTCTGGGGTTACTTATTATTCACATGACGTCACAGCTTCGGAATATCATATCTTGAGTTCTTTGTATCGTGGTTCGGTCTGTGTTAGCTGGCGCACCGAAAACTTTCCACTTAGTGAGTTTTCTTGTAAATTAATGAATGAACATACGCTCGGACACGTAAACGTTAGTTCTCAGGGGGGTATTTTTTGCTTTTGTCATGTCCCTTGCTTGAACCGCTACGACGGGGTGGCTTTTGCTTAAAATATTAAAGTGAAGGGGGGTGTGATTATTTTAAAAAGAGGAGGGGGGGGGGGGGGTAAATAAAAAAAATTGGAAGAATTACAAAAAAGGTTATAAAAATTATATTTAACAAATAAACCCAGAAATTTGTGTTATATCTTACACTTTATACAGTATTTACTTTTAAGTTACTTCCTATTTAAACCGTTATTTCATTTTAATTAATTATTATTTTTCAAATTTTAGCACAATTTCTTGAAAAGAGAATAGAAAAAGTAAGAGACGAGGAGAAAAATAGTAGACAGGACTTGTTTACACTCTCTAGCAGTTATTTGGGACAGTTAAAACAAAGGTTGAATGGTGGCCATATGATGAAAGAAGGAGATTTCCATATACCCGTCGAAAAAGACAAAGTAAGTTAATTTTTACATTTTTGTGCGTTGGGGTCCAGCGTCTTGAGGAAAGTTAGGCGAATTAAGTAACAACATTTGTATGTTTTGACAAAAAATAGTGTATTAAGTAACTTAACACAAACCTATTATTTTGACATCATTTCTCCTGAAAATAGACTTTTCCTCGCTCTGTGGAAAGTTGCACTTATCTATACTAGTTTGTAGGGAAATCTTGTTAAAATTTTAAATAACTTTTATTGAAAGTAAATGATTCTAGGTCTTGTTGCATTTTTGACTAAAGTTTTTTAATAATCTTCTGACAGTATTTGCCAACAAAAATTTAAAAATATATTTCATAAAAAAAATATAAAGTCGAAAGAAAAGCATGTATATTGGAAACAGATAATTTAAAAATATTTTTGAAGTTTTAATTAATATTGTTATAAATATAATATTTTTTAAAATTTAATTATACCTATGTATATCTTCAAAAAACTGCATTTACATATTATAACGTTTTTTATTGACAATTTAACTTTTATATAATATTGCCAAACATTTAAAAAATATATTAATATAAGATTTGCCCCTAACAAGCACGTCTTCGGGGGATCAAAGAAAAAGTTTATTGAAGAGATTATTATAATTATTAAATGACTATTTAAAAAAAAAATGCTATTACTCCGCGTTTGTTAGGTAACACTAAATTTTATAGCAAATAAAGTGTCTTTTGCTAGAAAAACACAAAGCCAAGCCCAGTAGTAGGGTTTTTGAATGCGAAAATTGGCGTTTCAAAAATTCTTTCGATTTCTATTTGCAGACATTTCTACACATTTCTATAATAACTTATAAAACTAAGCAAACACGAATATAATTACCAAATGGTAATTTACTAAGGGGATTGGTGCAAATCGAGGTACAATTTTTCTATACCTATCAGATGTATGTCCGGTTTTTCTAACAACGCATATTGCTTTAGAACGTAATAATAATTACCAAAATTCTAATTTTTTTTTAGGTGGGAAAAAGTCATCAAGAACCTGCAACTAATAATAATAAAGATGGCAACAAGTATAATGGAGACTCTAAAGGTAAGACTTTTTGACATGTCCTCTTATAAAACTTTTTTTATTAGCCGATGTTTATAATTATTTTTTTTTCATTAGATAGTTTAATAATTAAAGATAAATCAGAGAAGAAATCCAATCGCCAACCTTCAGAGGAAGTTAAACCGCCGAGGAATCAGTCTAGCAGCCGTGAATATACGTAAGTACCCCAACGTTTTATACAAGGTGTCCTAAGTACTGATATTAAGATCTGATAAACTACTATCGGACATTAAAATGAGAGGGCGACTCATAACAAATTTGTGACAAGCTAATTTTGCTTCGTTATGTATACCTTTTGAAAGCCAATCCGAACCTTAATGTTTGACTGAAATCTAGCATTATGATTGGTGGTACAGAAGGACGCGTGCATGTTTATTGGTTAATTTCTGTCAGGCATAAAAGTTGCACAACAAGAAAGTCCATGAGAGGATCGACCTTAAGAGCGAAGTCTAAAAATTGATTTCGCAAAATTTCCTTTTTTTGCTTTTATTAATTCATTAATCAAAATGTCTTTAGTTCAAAACTGTAGGTTATTGCTACTTAAGGACTGGTATTTGACCCCTTTTTGAATAAAGCGAAAAGGATAAGAAATATTAATCAAAAAATTTAATGGCGAATGCATCACTAGACTTTACTATTAACTAAAAATCTCCCAAACTTTTGGTCAAACTACTCCAAACCACCCCAAAAGTCAAAATTTTTCAATTTTTTGCATATATCAAGAATAATTAAAAATTTTCCTGGAAAACAACACTAAATATTCTTTGAAATTTTCAATTCATAGTTTGAAGTGAGGATTTTAACTTTTTTAGGGTGTCTACTAAAGAGAGACGAGAAGAGAAGCAAACTAAAGAGGAACCGAAAGAAAAATATAGTAGAAAGGAAGAAAAGCGCACTACGGACGAATTCGAGAGGGACAATGACCGAGAAAAGAGACGTGAGAGAAAGGAGGAAAAGGTCGTCAGCAGTACTAAGGATGAAAGACGAGACAGACCACAAGAATATAGAGTAAGTTAAACAATATACCATGATGCAAAAAATATAACATATTGAGAGGCGATGACGAACGTTTTAAATTTTTATTGGTTTTAAAATGAATTAACTATGCGACAATGTAACATAACTCTTGTGGTTCACGCTTATGTTAAAAATTTAAAATAAAAGAAATTCGCGAGGTCTCGAGAGGCACGCTAAAATAGTACATTACAAATTTTAAATAGAAGCACAAGACCTCAAGAGGTCAGTGTTAAAGTTGTAGGTATATTAAAAATATAAATTAGAAAAAATGCACGAGACCTTAAGAGACACATGTTAAAATTTTACATTATATATTTAAAATAGAAGAGGCGCACGGGATTTCAAAAGGCACGTGTTAAAATTGTTCCGGAGGGCCAAATAAGGATGGACGCCGGCCATATCTCTGGAACCGTTTGTCCCAACCAACGTATTAAAATTTTAAAAAAACATTCTAAAATCGATCAAGAGACATTTCTGTAAATTATTTTTAAATTCCTAAGTTTACCGCTAGATGGCGTTCAACATAGGACTAAGAAGATTTTATGCCAAATAAAGTTATGTTAAACCTTACGTGTTTTAGTCTTTGGCGATACAGCATAAGTTTGCTTTAATAAATTTTGATCTAACCCGCAAAATAAACTGAGGGGAGGGAACCTCGTTGGAAAGAAATTCTCAAAACTGGTTTGCCTTAACCAAATTAACAAACTTGGCCTCATTTAAAAGAGCTTATCCTATAGTAACAATTAAAATGTAGTATGACCATTTTTTGTTATATCCGTCACCGCTAGAAGGAAATATTTGCTCAATCATCAGATTTTTCAATTTTTCTCAAAAATTCTAAATGGATTTATATATAAATATTTATTTAAGTAAAAAATAGAATAAAAACGAAGAAAACTGGGGAAACCGCATGTCGATACCTTAATTTAAGCCCAAGATACAAGAAAGAATATAAACTCGGCTGCACCGAACCGATATTTTTATAAAATCCGTATCGTTGGTTTGATGATGATTTAGAAAGGTTTAAATGAAATAATTTATATTAATTAATAATTTATCAATACCTACATTGACTGCTAGGAAGAATTTTATTAAAATAAATAAAATAAACACCCTAATCTAATTCATTTAATTCCTGATAAAGTATCAATAGTGGGAATTACAACTAGTAATAATTAACCAAGACAATCTTACTGTATACAAAGTGGGCTTTGAAGGAAAAACATAAAAAGCTATCCCAGATAAAAACAATTGAAACCCTTTATTCATAGAATTAGTTGGGTAAAAGTTTATAACTATAAGAAACATTTACAAACTGTTTTTAATGCTTTTTCGGCGCAAAAATGCTTATTCTAAATGGCGAAACATTTGATATGCTATCAGTATATTTTGAATGCTCCAAATTGCAACAATTGCTGACAGAGCCTATAAAATAGGAGTTTCTGGAAGGATAGGTGTTAATTTTTTTTTGCGGCAAAATTCATCCTAGTGGTAAATTGAGATATTAACAATAACTATAAATTACTTTATTTAAACTTTTTCAACTCATATTACTGTTCCTTAACCTACTATACGCATCTTATGAAAATGTTGGTTTCAAACAGCCGATTTTATACTATGATTTCTTATATCTCCGGCTTAAATTTAAATGGACCATTTTCGCAACTTTCCCTGGCTAAGCGTATGCTTTTCTTCGGATGATCCATCTGCCTGTGCAAAGGAGGTCTCCGACGTCATTCTAACTAGCATGGAGGCCTTTATTCCTTCTCCAAAAAGCGCCCTTCCAACAGCAAGCCCTGGTTTAGCAAGAATTGCGAGCGTGCTGTCAGATCTAAAAACCTGGCTTACCGACAGTGGCGTAAAAACCCTACTCCTGAAAATCGCGCTATCTTTGTTACCACCCGAAACCAATGTAAGCAAATGATAGACCAAAGCAAAGAAGCTCATAACGAGAGAATCAAAAACAAACTTCTTGCCAGTCCTAACGGATCAAGGTCCTTTTGGTCAGTCGCTAAGGCCGTCAGCCAAAACTTTACAAAGTCAACTATTCCACCTCTAATACGTTCCGACGGCACAATAGCAACCACAGCCGGGGATAAAGCAAACCTACTTGCTGAACTGTTTTCCTCGCATTCCATTGTAGACTTTCAGGGAAAACCACCACCCAACATTCCCTCAGTTCAATCGCAAATGTCAGAAATTGTGTTCCGTCAGCGTCTTGTTAAACGGATTCTTAAAGGACTCGACGTCAATAAAGCTTCTGGTCCAGACGAAATTCCTATCATTGTTCTCAAGACATGCGCCGATGAACTTACACCAGTATTTTGTAGACTTTTCAACTTATCCTACAAAAAAGGAATATTTCCATCCTGCTGGAAGTCGGCGCGTGTCCAGCCCATTCCAAAGAAAGGTAAAAAGACCCTGCCAAGCAACTACCGACCCGTCGCATTGCTTTCAGTAATTTCAAAAGTAATGGAGAAAGCTATTAACCAACAACTCCTAAAGTATCTGGAAGGACATAACATTATCAGCGACCATCAATACGGGTTTCGTAAGTCCAGATCAACAGGTGACCTTCTGGCATATGTCACCCATCTTTGGAGCAACACCATCGAACATCATGGAGAATCCCGGGCTGTTGCACTGGACATCTCTAGGGCTTTTGATCGTGTTTGGCACGATGGACTTCTAAGTAAATTGCGATCCTACGGTATGCCTAATGGATTTTGTTTATGGTTAACCAGCTTCCTTAAGAACCATTCTCTGCAAGTGGCGGTTGACGGGTTTCACTCAGACACCTTCACCATCAATGCCGGTGTTCCTCAAGGGTCCATATTGTCGCCTACCCTCTTTTTACTGTATATTAACGACCTTCTAGTGAAAACCCAAAATCCAATTTATAGCTTTGCTAATGACAGCACACTTGTCTCATCTTTTACCTTGACTCCCCAAACATCCGCTGCCGACGCACATCTTCGCAGGCAGCATGAAGTATTGCGCCTCAACAAGGACCTGGAAGAAATTTTGGCTTGGGGTGACAGTAACCAAGTCGAATTTAATGCTAAGAAAACCCAGGCAGCAGTCTTCTCCAAAAAGGTTAACATTGCAGAACCGGATATAGTCATGGCAGGACACGCAATTCCCCTGGCACCGTCTATTAATTTGCTGGGGGTCAATCTGGGAGGTAATATGTCTTGGCATGATCACGTTGCCGCAATTGCCAAGACAGCTGCACAGAAACTTGGTGTACTTTTCCGCACCAAAAGGTTGTACACACCTCATCAACTTTTGACACTCTACAAAGCCCAGATTCGACCATCATTAGAATATTGCTCTCATGTCTGGAGCTCTGCACCCAAGCACACCCTTCGGCTACTGGATTCCATTCAAAGGAGAGCCGTTCGTCTGATCGGCGACCCCGAGCTGACCAAGACCCTCGATAGCCTGGAGCATCGAAGACAGGTTGGTGATTTGGCTCTCTTTTACAGATATTTTCATGGCAGGTGTTCGACTGACATTGCCCACTTGATTCCACCTAGAGCAATGCAAAACAGAAATACACGGCGAACCACTGCCGCTCATCCATATGTTGTTCAGCTTAGTACTCCTCGAACTTCATTGTTCAAGAATTCTTTCACCTGGAGAACGTCATCTTTGTGGAATGATCTTCCTGAGGTCGTGTTTCCCAATGAATACAATCTTCAACGTTTCAAGACCAACGTTAATCGCTTTTTTCGCACTCGCACCGCTCCCAGCGCCCTTAAAGGATTTTTCCTACAGTGCAGGTGTTTTATCATAAAAAAAAAAAAAATATTTATATATGGTTCCATTTAAAATTTCGGAGAAAAATTGAAATAACAAAATATATTCATATACTAAGTTCTAAAATGTAGGTATGTTGGTGTCTGTAAATAATTTTTAAATTGAAAGATGTTTGCCGGCGTGCAGACAATTTTACAATAGGATAAGCTCTTTCAAATTACACCAAATTGGTTAAATTTTGGTTAAGGTAAACCGGAGCTATGTGTATTTCTTTCGAAAGAGGTTCCCCCTCATCCCCTCAGTTTTTTTGCGAGTTAGTTTAAAATGTATTAAGGCAAAGTTATACCTTATATTCCAAAAAATAAAACACTTAATTTTTGACATAACTTTATTTGGCATATTATCGATAAAAATCCTATAATCTTTAAGTCATGTGTTAAACGCCCTCTAGCGGTAAATTTAGAAACTTTAAAATAATTTCCAGCAATTTCTCTTCGTCGATTTTGTAATGACTTTTTTCTTTTAAAACATTGTGAGCTATGGCCAGCGTCCATTCTTATTTGGCCACCTGGTAGATTAAACATTTTAATTATTCTCATTCTCAAGACCTCAAGAAGCATATGTTAATATTGTACATTAAGAATTTAATTTTTTTAATGATATCTTGTACTTTGGCTTGAGGTTTAATTTAAAACATATTTAATAATATTTGTTCTTTTGGTAGAATATGAAATACAAGGTATGTTTACTCTTGCGCAAAATAACGTTTTCATATTTTTTATGTTCACTGTAAATCTCATTTATTTAACATGCAAAAACTTTTTTTCCTTTTTTTGATTTATTTGTCCTCTTCTAAACCCTATTCGCGGACATATTGTATATGATAAATTTATCTTTACTTAAGATTATTCTTGTGTTTTAGGAGGAAAGATATGTCGAGATAATGAGCCCCAAAGAGGAACACTACCCCAGTGAAAGACAAGACCGATTCTATGATGAAAGAAGTAGTCACTTTTACCGAGATGAAAGAGATAGTGGGGGGACTCAAGCAACCAGTCTGGTTAGTCGTAATCCGGAACCGGAACCAGATAGAGGTACGTTTTATTTTTTTATATTTTTTAAATTTTTGTTTTAATTCTACCGAGAGGCAATTGCGATGTCACGTGATTTTGGCAAATCCATGTAAGCATACAGTAGAGCAAGTCAATAATTTAATGTTGGAGACAATGATGTTTCTTGAATGATAGAAGAGTTTTGGACTTGCATTGTCTTTATTTGTTTTACATCACAATGTTTCAACTGGTAAGTATCTCCAGTCGTCTTCAGGTGAATACTGTATACTGTATGAATACTGAAGTATTTGTGATGTAAAACAAATAAAGACAATGCAATCCAAAACTCTTCTATCATTCAATAATTTAATGTTTTCAGAAGAAACAAAGGGATTTCTAGGTAGGTCACGACCGGGGGATGTTGCCCTGGGTTTTAAAACTAACCTCTAAAGGAGGTAGAGAATTAGAATTTTGTGGTATTTTCAAGCCTCAAGGATTGCTATCTACTTCCTCCGGTCATAATCCACCTCTTATTGCCGCAAAACCCTTTCCTATGGCCTCATCCAAATACTACTTGCCCCGAAAAATCTGGAAATGGGCTGGTTTCCGGCCTTCAACGGGAGTTGAGTGTTGAGACCATATCCATCCATCACGACTCACTCCTTGCCTTGAAATCAGTTGTAATTTCCCATTTTACTCGGTCCAAATACGCTTTATTTGTTTGTACAAAATAAAAGGCGTGAGGTGTTTCACGTGGCGAGGAACTTCAACATATCCAGCAGTTTCCAGTCAAACGGCCGGTCAGCGCGCGAAACGTTTAAGTGATATTAAATTGATGTTGGGCTGAGTACCTCCTAGAGAGTAGAGACTATTATTGTGAAACCTGAAAATTATATAGTTTGTAACTTGTTGGAAACGCCATTTAATCGATAGAATATAAGCAAACTCAGTTTATTTTTTTTATAAATTGAGGAATTGACTTTAATATTCTCTTAATCACTTCACCTGTTTTTTATCCATAAGTCGCCACTGGTTTAAAATCATACCACAAATACTTGGACACAGTTAACAATTAAAGAATATTATTTTTTACAGATGTCAAAAGAAGAAAATTGGACGTCAGTTCCGCGAAGGTTAGTATCGACGTGAGGTAGCACCACTGCAAGTTTCAGTGTTCCTATTCCCCTACAAGACAACCAACAGTAAACCCTTATGTCATCGGGAGATTGGGCTGAAGTGTATTTAAATTATCTTTTAAAAAATCCCACCTAAAAGCAAAGTGATAATAGTGCGGTGAGAGCTGGACTCAAAAAGATCTTTTTACAAACTTTATTTTTTATGTTCTTCCTAAGAAGTTTAAGCAGAAGCATCCTTTTTTACGAGAAGCCGTTTTTGTGTTGAAGAGAAGCTGTTAATTTATAGATTTATTTATCCCCCAAGTTGATGAAAACCCTATTTTAAATGTTTTAATTTGAAGTTAATACTGGAAATAGATAGTTATTTTAATGATGATGATAATGATGATGATCCAGCCTCTACGAAAAATTCTGGACATCAAGAAAATTCAGATGTTGTTTACCAAGGAATGTGAGGTTTCAACATACAAAAAGTCACCAGATGGACATACAATATAGAAATTATGAAATTAAATATTGGAAAATATATTGAAATGAGAAATTAGTAAACATAAGAGATAAAATCCATTATATGGAATAAAAATTGCGCCCACTGATCTTTTTACAACCCGTCTATAGCAATAATGATAAAAGTAAGCATTTCATAACTTGTAAAACACCATCCTTTTAAAGTTCCATCCCTATTAATATTAAGTTAAAGAATAAGGATTATAAAGGAATTTACCAGAGAAGAAATAGGAAAAATAATAAAACCATCAAAAACATTGTCCATGGAACATCTTGCAGATAAATTAAATTTAATATATAATACTGAAAAAACGAGATATTAATTGAAAGATCAATAATTAAGTATAGTTATCCTAAATGATTATATCTAGAGAAACTTGGAAACAACGACGAGAAGACCTCATACCCCTGGAACAAACTACGAGAAACTGGACCATTCCTACAGATGAAACGTAAATTTGCATTTAAAAAAAATTTACTTGACCAAAAGAAAATGTGAACCAACATGAAGATTTAGAAGTATTAAAATGTGACACTCCAAAAATCCATAAAAATCGCAAACATCTTATTAAGAACATTGAAGGAAAAGAATATAAGAAGATGATTATTTAAAAAGTAAAAAACGAAATTAATGAAGTGAAAAAAATGATGCCATATAATAATGAGGAAATGTTAAAAATTCTGAGAATTGAAATTATACAATATGTCTAAGAGAAACGCAACACAGAGAGAGAAAAGTTCATAATAAAAGTCAACTAATCCATTGATTAATTTAAATAATATAAAATTTTCGTTAAAATATGTTTCGGTCTAATCGAAGTTGCTGGTTATCCATGATGTCAGATAATTTTTCATCCTGCGACGACAAAAGACTTTTCGTTCCGAACATTTTGTGTGTTAGAAAGACTGATGATCCCATGCATTTCCGTTGCGCAGCCCAATCTTCCATGTTATGATTGTTGTTGGGAAGGGTCAGAGGGCAAGATATAAAGGTAGGTGATTAGTATAGTAATAACTGGTTTGCGAATACTCTAATTGCGTTTTCTTTTATTGAATTAATTGATTTTTTTATATTTAAATAATGAAATTATTAAATAATCACGTTACAGTGTAAGACACCTAAGGATGAATTTCGTAACTGACATTCCTTATCCTTAACCCCTCCCTTGAGCCTTCAATTCGGTATTTCCGCCACAATTTTATTGTGGGGAAGTTAATGATATTGAAATGTTTCAATTAAGAGCAAACAGTAGCCTATGAGTCATCACGAACAATCCGTGCGTTTCCACCGCATCGCGCATGTTGTACCTGTGCCGGACGATGGCAATAAAATTTCTTTTTTATATACAAAATATTATAAAAAGGCATTTCATGAGAAATAAGGGGCGCGGAGTCAGTGGAGATTTTGAAGATAATATCGGAGCATCATTGGTAATTTTAATGGAAAATAAGAAATTAAAATGAATAGCCGCAATATTTCTGTTACATGACGGATGATATAATTTGAACCTATATAACTGAAACTTTAAAACATTTTTTTTTTTACAAAGTGTAAGGTTATATCCGCCAAACTAGAAGTTCTTGTGAACCCCTTAGTAAAATTTTCGTATTAAATTTTCAATTAGACAACCAAGGAAACGATGCCACGTTTCACGCTGGTATGGAAGGCTGTTAATACTTTATTTAAAATTGGTTTGGATACATTCCAAAGTAAAACGTCCGAACCTAAGAACTTTTTTCTGCACAATCCATTTACTGAGAAACTGCTATTATCCAGGATTCCTAGTGGATGCGACAAGTGCTCGCAAAATTTGGTTTTTGGAATATATATTTATAGTGAACTCACATTTAAATAATAATAAAAGAGTATCGACTAAATACATTATTTTAAATGTAAAACGTCAAAAATAATAAATTTTAGGTTAAACAGTGAAAATATCCGATTGTACCGCAAGTAATAGAGGGGCTAAGGATTAGGATTTTTTACAAAATTGCTCCTCTAGCGTTCTTGCTACTTTTTTTTTGTACAAGTATTTTGTCTTTAGCAATTGTAAGTACATATTAATAATGTCGCGATTTTTCATTCAAAATTGTTAGGGTGCTGGTAGCACCAAGCTGAAGCATATTTATTGCAACTTACAATGGAAAATATTTGATATCTGTAAATTTCTTAGCCACAAAAGACTTCTATTAATATTTTCGAAAGAAAAAAATATTTATAATAAAACATAAGAATATATTTATTTGTTTCTATCATTAAGTTTATTACAAAATATGTTTTTTTCTTAAATTTAGGAAAATCCAATAATTCATAATCACACAAAACTGTTTTTTTAATATTTGTGTGGCAATAATAATTGCGTTAGGGTAAGTAGTAGTAAAGTTTTATTGATACAAAAAACTAAGGATTTATTATTAGGTTTGGGACCCTTGATAGCAACAAGTTATTGAAAGTCTATTAAATATTAAGTTCCAAGGAGTTGTCCATATAAAGCAAGCTTAATATTATGCATGAAAATAAATATTAATGCATTACCTTAATGCCTTATGTATGTTTATCTATATATACTCAAAGATATTTAATACTTTGATTACGGTGATTACATATTCTAAAAATAAAAAGAGGTCTAAAATTAAAAACGCACAAAGATTATTTCAGTGATTGGTTGCACAAAGATTTTTAACCAGAATTAACTAACCAGCAAGTTTGACTGACATAAATGATATTGACAGGCATTATGTACTATGTGCCAGTATGATGGTGACAAAATTATTTATGCCAATGTCATGGATGTCACAGTCAAACTTGCTGGTTAGTGAAATTTTAACATTCTTTGTGCAACCCGAAATAAGTCTCTTAACCTTTTTTTAATTCGGCCAGCTCGGTAATTTTGCTTCCGTCGATTGCAAGCCTGTGTATTGAATTAAATTAATTTTACTTTGCCACTCTGCTTTATATGGACCAACTGGCATTGTGATACTACATCGGAAGCGTCGATCAAAAATCGGGTGATGATATTTAAAATAGAAAGGTAATGCTGATGAACCTGTACTACGATTTTTGGCTCAAAAAAAATAAATGTTGAAACATAGCAAACAACCCTAAAACTTAGTTGTCTCAATGAGAAGTTTGCCCTTTTTTAAATTCATTAATCATATAAAACTTAAAATAACTTTTCTTTTTCTCTCTCTTACTTTGACAATGTCATGATTTACTTTGTAAATGTGTATGGCAATAAATAAAATCTTACAACGGCAATGTAAATGGGACGTATTTTGAATTTAGTTCCATTAAAATCGTTTCAATTCTCTATCGCACAATTGACAATTCTGTGGGCAACTTTGTATTGTACAAATGTCAAACAACATTAATGGCGTGTTTACACACACCGGTAAAACCGGAGTCGGTGTCAGTGCCGGCACAGGATGCAATGTACTCAAGTTAACCATTTTACACATAGCGCGGTCCGGTAATTTAGCCTGTCCGGCAGCCTCGGCATTATTTGGGATGGGATGTACCTAAAACGGTTTTTGGTTTTTTTCTTTTTTAGTATTTCTTTCTTAGATAAAACAACCCAAGGAGATAACGTCTGTTCTGAATAATAGCAGAGCACAGCACATCTATCTTTCACGACTGCTAAAACTGCAAGGCAACGGCACCGTGATCGGCATGGTGCCGGCTCTGGTTTTACCGGTATGTGTAAAAACGGTCTAAGTGCATCTGAATTCCCTCGAAGAGTAAATAACAAATCATCCTGCGACATTTTCTCTTCTCTAGTTGTAGTTGCTCATAGTAAATGGGTGAGTTTATTTACCACTATATTCAGTACGAAAGATTTTTACCTGACTTACGTTTAGAATGTGTATCGATGTGCGGAAATTTAGACGCTATTTTCGTTCACTCTCAGCAACGTACACCTCATTATCATATTCAATATCTTACTGTGACCGTAATCACGAGCAAAACGATAAATTAAGCCTTAAGGTTTTCTCTATGGGGTTCTAAAGACCAGAGCCAGATTAAATAACTTATAAGCCTTAGGCCCGGGACAAATTTTGGGGCTTCCGACCTTTAAAAATAAACGAGGAAACTGATCTTTCTATTTAAATGTTATCTATAAAAATCTCTACTCATATTACTTAGTCTTATTAAAGTAAATGAACAACTAAAAACATAATCTATTGGAGTAGTAGAAATGTGGAAAATATTTTGTTGATATCACAATTAAAGTGAAATTTTCTTGTCTTGTTTTTAATTTAGTTAATTTTTAATGACTTTATCATTCATCACCTTGGATTTGATAATTGGGTTAAACGTGGCTGCGTCAAATTATTCCACATGCAATATTTCACACGCTTTCTAATAGAAAACGATTTTGTTATATTCTTATTAGACTGGTTACTGTGAATCTAAGTTGATTACGAACCTCTTTTTGACGGGGTCTATTTCCGGACCTAATGAATAATCCGGTACTGTTCTGGACTGACAATGTTATTACTATATTTCCTAGCTTATCTTGATATTTACGGACGACGAACCCAATATCTATGATCAGCAGTAGAGTTTTGGACTTGCATTGTCTTTATTTGTTTATAATCACTACTTTTCAACTGGTAAGCATCTCCAGTCGTCTTCAGGTGAATACGAAATAAGTACGGTAACTACAGCTCTATTCTGGAATAATACCTTGGTCCCTTGCCCGTAGTAGAAACTGGATGTGCGTTTCCTCCTTTGTTAATTTTATCTTATCTATGATCATGTACAGGCTAGAAGCAGATTACCAGATATGTAAAATATTTGAAATATTCTGGAAAATTGCATTTTTGCTTTTTTGTGTAATATTTACATTAAGACCATTTTATATGTTGATTGCTATTTTTCTAATCATCCAGAGTTTGTGATCTTATTTGGTGCCTGTGATTAATCCCAAGAATAAAGATGTTCTAACAACGTATCTTTTATAATATACACATGTAAAATTGAACCTTAATACTATAACTTCGGTGTCTGGCGGACCTTTAAGGCATCGCAAAGAGTAGTATTACTTTTTTAAATATTATGTTGAGTAATCAACATAATACCAACCAGCCTTAATAATATGTCGGTCGCCTGACCAAAAAAGACACTTATGGCTTTTGACATTGACAGGTACAAGGTGTTATGGAATTGACGCATTATATTTAAGCACGTAAATCTTGATATGAAAACACAATCCAAAAAAATATTTTTAAATATCGCTTTGTTTTAATAAGCGAGCAAATTCTTGGCTTTTTACTGGAGGAGTTAGTTGCATCTACTGTCAAAATCGATCATGTAAAGTATACGTACGTGTGCGATAAAACTTTAAAACGCTGCTACATAACTAAAAATAGTTAATATTTTATTTGTAAGTAACGTCTAAGTAATATTCCATTACTGATTTTTGATGATGCATGTACGCAGGTTTCGAGAGTGGCGCCATCAATCGTTGCAACAATATTTCCGTAGACACGTACGTCATTGTACTTTTCATTATTGATTTTGACTCTACCATAGGATATATCGATTGTTTTCCGTCTCTTTTACTCGAGCTTTCCCCGTCTCTGTTATTCGAGAAGGCTATGCTTTTCCCATGGGCGTGCGGCATATATGGTCCTATTAAGGGGTCCTTACTTAACTAATTAGAAAGTTGTTTACAATAGAATAAAGTTTGAATTGTTTCTCTAGGATACCTCTAATTAAATATAATGCGTCAATCACATAACACCCTGTATACCAAAGAATTTTAGGTAGTGACGTGTTTTTTTTTGCTGGTTTTTAGAGCACCTTTTGGAATCACAGTCACATATATACATACACTATATTGCCAATACAAGCAGCCGCACGAAGCAAGAATACACCCATCGTGCGATTCAAAATAACCTGAGTTGGGGACCGTGGCGCTTGCGCACCCAAGGTCTCTTGAACAGAACCGGATGGCCGTTGTATTCTTATTTGTCGCCATCTTTTATTTCGTTCATTCGTGTGTGGTTATAATTTCCAAGTTTTGGGTGTTAATATTTATAAAACTTTACTTCAGACATTTTTTTTTGTTAGGTTGTAAGTTGTTGTCGTTTCCAGCTTTTTTTACGTTGTATTCGTTCGGATGTTTCGTGTGTGATTGTGGATATTATTTTTAAGTTTTGGGTGCGAATTTAGGTATAAAACTTTACCAGACATGTTGTTATTGTTAGCGACTTGTGTCTCAAGATGGGTAGAAAAAAGTGCATGATCCTTTTTTGCACGAATCGCGGTTCAATACCAGTAATAAGGTATTTCAGGTATGTAAAATATCGGTTACTTAGTTTTATTTGACCATAAACTGTACACACCCGAACTAAACGCCCTAAACGGGTGAATTTAAATAAAAGCTTGTAAAAATATTTTGAGAGTAGGCCCTGTCAAATGTTTACATCAAGAAGCAAATTTCCGATCTGCGCAAACTCAACGGCCCCTGATCATCTGCTTACAGTGGTGGCATCATTGAATTATGGTATTAGCAATATAGTGTATGTATATATGTGATCACAGTGCCCAAATACGAAGACAAACCCAGTGTTTAGTAGGTCACTTTCTGTAAATGTACTCTGCAAGTAACACAATATGTATTAGGTATGTTTAAGTATAGTAAATAGTAGAAAGTGCGAAGGTGTGCAGCGCTGCCCCTCCCCAACTAACCACTTTCTTCCACCCTTGTCGCCTAATGCCCCCCCTTCCCGGTTGTCTGCAGAGTTCCAAACACGACGAGCGGAAGGCCCCCTCCCAGCAGGCGGAGTACTATACGGAAAAACTGGACAAGAAAGAACGTACCGCCAAGGCGAAGGAAAAGAGAGAAAAGTTGAGCGAGGAAGAGAAGGAATTGAAGAAAGAGAGGAAGATAACACGGAAAAGGGTAGGTTCAAACCAACAATAGTTGAATTTGTATTTTAAGACCATTTGATTCATCAAAAATATGCAGGACGTTCTGTTTAAAATAAATACATAATTATTTTTTAAGGATCGCATAGAAGAGACCATTCAACAGGATTTGATCAAACGCCGGCGAGATGAGGAAAAAGGTATTTTTTTTATGAAAGGTTCTTGATACTGCTTTTTAGACAAACTAATAATTTTTCTAAAAGAAATTCTGCGCAATGAATTTGAAAGATATACAGTGTGTCCGCGGATGGGGTCCCCAAGGGGGAAAAAATCTTTATTATTAATTTTACGACCAAAAGTAATTCTTTATAAAAAGTTCTGCTTGTTGAGAAAATGAATTCACGATAAAAGAAATGTCAGATCAGATGTACAGGGTGTTAAATTAGGAAAATATGAAAATGCTTCAAGAGAGAAGTATCATTATTTTTTACAAAAATTTTATAAAACAAAGTTGTTTATAAACTAACGTAAAGTCTTAATACACATTTTGAAATAAAAATTCGAATTTTTAAAATAAAATATTAATAATATTGTTTTCATTTAATTAGTTGCATTTTACAAAAAAATCAAGATTTTGTATACCTAAGTTCATGTTTATGTCAGAATTTTATTTACATCTGTCAGTATTCTATTTCCGTAAAGGTATTTTCGAAAATGTCAACCAAAGAAGAGCGTATTTATTTAATACAATGTTACGGTACTGGAAATGTGTCTTATCAACACGCTATAGATGTTAAAATATTAATATTTAATTTTAAAAATTCGAATTTTTATTTCAAAATTTGTATTTAGACTTCACGTTAGTTTATAAACAACTTTGTTTTATAAAATTTTTGTAAAAAATAATAAATAATAGTACTTCTCTCTTGAAGCATTTTCATATTTTCCTAATTTATTAACACCCTGTACATCTGATCTGACATTTTTTTATTGTGAATTCATTTTCTCAACAAGCAGAACTTTTTATAAAGAATGACTTTTGGTTGTAAAATGAATAATAAAGATTTTTTCCCCTTTGGGGACTCCATCCGCGGACACACTGTATACAGTATTCACAGTGGTTCTTTACTTGTGCGTCATTGTCCAACGATTAAGCGACAACGTGATTGACAACTTCCGATCTTTATTTATTATAATAATAAAGGCGAATAAAAATATAACCCAACGCGCTAGAACTGGGCAAAGTACTTAAAAAAGTGCTTGGAGCACCAAGCTCTTTGGAAAAGTAATTGCCAGCCAAGCACTTTGAAAATTCTTGTAATTAGCAAGGAAAGTAATTGTGAGCGCTTACAAGCACTTTAAATGGTTTTAATTCAAACCAACTTTTAGGAACACGTACATCGGGACATTAGGCACATCTATTATATTTTGGAAATTAGACTTTGTTTTGACCATATTTCTTCGATTTGATTCATACGATTTTAATGACGTACTATAAGTTACAACGCACGGGTAATCATTCACCGTGAATGAAGTATCCGTCATGTAATTCGGAACTAAATGTACGGGCTTTTACGAATGTCTGCCTTGAATAAAAAAGGTATTGTTGAATATAAGTGAAATTTCATCATATTATATTTTAGCAACCAAAATGTTGTCACACCAAAATGGGGAAATGATTGAACCTCCTGCTGTACATACAAGAGAGAAACATCATCGAAGGGAACAGAGAGAACCACGAGATTCTAGGGTAATTTTAAAATTCATTACTTGAAGTTCTGATATTGCTTCTCCTGAGAGCTAATTTTCGAAATCAAGGAATATCATGAGATAATTCGCTTCCCGTCAGTATCACATACGATTTTAAAGGTTTTTAACTCATGGGGAACCTGTTCCTCCATTTCGAGAATTAGTTGCCAACAAATAAATTCGATGTTATGCTTTGGTGTAGCTGGTTGCACCTTTACTATCTTTGTTATTGACAAATTATTTTATCTTGTCAATATAATAAACATATGTTGAATTTCTAACCAGTAATATTGGTAACCCAGGAATGTTAACCTTAGAAAATTGAATCTGTAGAATTAGCAGTAAACTTTGTGTTGGTAGTTTAGTAATTTTTTAAATTCTTTTTTTACCATTTGTTTTAGGAAATCTCACCTCCTTACACTAGCAGAGAAAGGTCACATGAAAGAAGCGAATCGCGAGAGAAACAATATCCTTTTTATAAATGATAGAAATAAAAGTATATTTTCCATTTCTGTCGGTCTGTCTCGTTGGCTCAAAAATTTAAAACTACTTGTTGGGGTTGGGAATGGCGAAATTTTGTACATGGATTAGGCCTTTATCTTGCTCAAAACTCGGTATAGTTTCAGTTTGTCATATACCCGGTATATATTTTATAGCGTTTTTGAACACTAGGGATCACGCCAATAGAGTTGATTTAATATTTCCGAAAAAAAACTAAGAAATGCTGCTCTAAAAAAATAATTTTTTGGGTTTAAAATGTTTTCAGTGGAAATACTATTGGTCTATATATTTGAAAATCTGAGTCAATGGCGGTTCGGGTTTGTCCAGCAGCTCTGCCTACAATATATCTTGAAGTGTCCCAGGAGTCCGCCGCATAGTGACTTTACTTTACTTTTAACTATAATATTTTTGAAGAATTCCTAAATAGATTAAAAAAAATTTTTCCCGGAAAAAACTATTTTATTATAGCTCCAAAAAAATAGGAATCTTGGTCCAAGAATACATTTACCTGGCAGAAAGAAGTGCAGCACCAATCTCGAGAATTTACGGATCGAGGATAAATTTTATAACCCGCCGATTTTTAGCAAGGATAACGCAGATATTTCGGCTGTCAACAATGGGGTGACAGGGCGCTCTTCAACAGCAACCACGTGCGTGATTTTAAAGAGCCTAAGAGTTCGTACGTACAGAAATATTAATGAAATCGAAATACATATCGTGGAATGTTAAATTTCTGAATGAAGAAAAATAGATTTTTTTTTGAGGCATATATTCAATACAGGCTGAACCCTTTAAAAATAATATAAGTATTTGCGAGGAAAGTACTAGACCAAAGTATTTGCCAATTTTTTATTAACTATAAAACCCAAATTATCAATATCTCGTAGGATCTAGAAAACTTATTTTTTCGCAATAACACCTTTTACTTCTTGAAGGGGAAAGTGAAGTGTCCTTTTCCATTTTTGACAGCGCTACACTATTATTGAACATTAATTACACACATATAGATTACATTATTAGTTTTCCTTAATAAAACTTACCAGAAGGAGTTCAGAAAACAAGCGAAGGTAGCTAATGGAGACGTTCAAATTGGCTGGCCGACGGGTCGTATTATCAATTCCAGATTATTTTAAGAAGTAATTTCTCATCAGATTGTTATATTTTTATGTGATGTGCGTAATACAAAGTTAGCTTTAGAGTATAAATAAATCGTTTTTGTTCATACCCAAGATAGGATCTACTTATTTTAAACAGATCTTAAAGCATGTGAATCGTATAGATTCAAAAACATACATTTTTAAAACAAATTACCAGCATTAAGCACTTTAGAAATTCTGATTACTGAGGCAAGAAACTTTGAGTACATTTTATGGTATTTTTCTATTATATACTTGTCATTCTGTTTCCCCTTTTTTAGAGCTATTTTAAATTGACAAAACTGTAATAACCAAATGCAATAAAATATTTTTACAACAAAAACAAATAACAATTATTTATTTTTAAAGAGAAAAATTAAAGTTAAAAATTTTAATTGAAAAAACAGAAAATTTATACTTTTTATTGAAGTGTGAAAATTTACAATAAAAAAAATAGTGCGGGAAGAAACGAGAATGCTTCTTTATGAATATAAAAAACGGCACTTTAAGAAGGAAAACCTCAGCATTTGCAACAAAAAACACATGATTTCTGAAAAAATCTTAGCTCTAAATCTAGATTGCTCTTCTTCCTGATATTCTGTTTCTATGAGGTCCCGAAGTATTTGTCCATATAAGCGGCTTAAAGTACTTGTTAAGGATATGCCTCTATGCACAGTCTAGTTTGTTTCCCTTTTTATGAATGGAGGATATACATGTGCTCTTCCATTCATAGTAAAAATTTTGGATTAAAACACGGTATACATATTTTTCACAATTGTAAAAAATGTTTTTCTTTTTTAAAATTAAAGAGCCATCTAGGAATCTAAAAGGAAAAATAAAAAAAAACATTCCCAAAACCAAATTTAATCCAACCAACAATGGGTTAGTTAGAGGGGATATATAGGTCATAATTCGAAATTTGATAGTTTGGTGAATTTTAGACGAAGGCGCGGCCCCGAAAATTTAACGCCTGGTGCTTTTCCACCTTCCTCACTAAGTACAGAATCATAAAACGACTGTCCCACTCCAGAAAAATGTTCTAATTACGTCCACTGAGCCGCGGCGGGTTTAAAGCACAAGCTGGGTCTGTTAATAAAAAAAAAGGTACCAGTTGTAGTGATGTCAAGTTGTTGTCAGAATAAAAATTAATGTTCTAAAAGTTAATGAATGACCTAGGCCTTTATTTCACGTTCACGAAGAAGCCTAGCCTACCAGCGGACGACACGCACCCAAGGGGAAAAAAATAAATTTTTGGGGTATTTTCAACACTCGTGGATTGATAGCAACATACTTCTTTCATGATCCACCTCTAACCTCAAAATATGTTCCAATTACCCATTTTGCCCTCCAAATACGACGCACATCTAAAAGATGGTGAATTTCGACCATAGACGGGGGTGTCGGAACCATCTCAATCGCGATCCACCCCTTATCTTAAAACATACTATTTTTTCCCTGTCCAAAAATGAATATACCAGAGAAAAACAAAAAAAGAGGGTGTCGGGGGTTAAGGAGTTATTGGTACCAAAACAAAAAAAAGAAGGTGGCGAAGATTCAGAAGTTTTTGGTACCATCTAACTGTCATAACCCAGTTCTTGGCTCCAAACTCCTTTTAGTTTCACATTTTTCCCTATCTCAATACGATTTATCCCAAGAAAACACGGAGGTTTAGTTCTGGGCCGTTTGCTGAGGGGGACTTCATTCACTACCTGTTTCGAATGTCAATAGAATAAAAAATGCAAAGTTAAATGTATAAAGATATAATGAAAAACTTCACAAAAAGAAAATACTGTTCTACCACTGGCTGTATTACACCTTGCGCCAAAGTCCTGAAATATAACTGCCATTGTGAAATGGCCCATCTACACTTAAGAGTGAGGTTACGCATTAGCAATTTCGTTTTAAATCAATATTTCATTACTGTTTTATTTTATCCGAAAATCGGCCCATATTTGAATCATAATTACCTATAATTTAAAGGTAAACAAGTTTAAAAGCAGTAATAAAAGCAGAAAAGGATAAATGGAACAAATTTCACAAAATTTCGTTTTTAACCTTTATTAATTCATTAATAAAAGCTTATTTAGTTCGAAACTGTAGATAATTGCTACTCAAGGATTTGACCCCTTTTTGAATAAAGCGAAAAGGATAAAAATATTGATCAAAAAATAAAATAGCGAATGCATCAGACTTATCACTCTTAATATTATTACCAAATTTTAAAAAAATTACCTAATTTGAAAACATTGCCATATTTTTTAACATAATGATAAATATGGAGAGGCCCCTCGATGATTCAAGATAAATTACAAAATGTATAACATGGTTATCTGGTCATACTACGTTTAAAAAGAAAACAGATAGTTGATAAAAAGATAAACTCCGAAACATAAAAATAAACATCCTAACATTATCGTCCAGGCCCTCATACATAAATCCAAGTAAGATCTTCGAAAATAAACGGTCATTTTTCTTTAAGCGCCAGCAAAGCTTTGTTAGCCATCAATAAATCAAAATTTGCTTCGTAATGTTTTACATTACGACGTGTTAAACATAATATTGAACTGACGTTATTTTGTCAGGCCGCACTTGTTTTTAACTTGACGTTTCAATCTCTTTTTGACTACGAAGTTTATCTTTCTGTTTCAACGGAATAGGGCCCTTGGATTATTTACACAGCTTTCAATACACTTTGCAAGGTCTAGAATTTTTTTTATATACACTTAAATATGATAGGAACAAAAAAATCACACTCAAAATACCTGTGAGTTTTCCTTACAAATATTTGAGTTTTATATTTGTTATAATACTTATAAAGCTGTTTGGAGGCAGATTTTTCTGTTCCGATCATACTTCGTGATACTACATGTTAAATATAAAATTTAAGACATTATTCTGATTTTATGTAACATTCCCGAACTAAAAAATATAATCCGCCTTCCCTTTAAAACTTTGAGATTTTCAAACATATTATACCCAACACCGCCCAAGTATTCTGGATCAACTAAGGACTAAAATAATTGAATGGCTCACTCGAATAGGTACCGATGCCGCGCGTTGTAGGCGTTACGTTTTTGAATTGAGACAATCAACATATTTCTTCAGTAAACATTGAAACATATTGGAATAGTATTTTACGTTACAAGGCCGGTAGGTGACTTATTACAGTACGAGTTAGTTTACGGACGAGGCGACGTAGGAGCCGAGTCTAGAATATAAACGAGTGCTGTAATAACACCTAATATTTTCTAAAATGTTACTTTGCTGGGTGAACTATTACATAACTTCTGCGGATCCCAATAAATTACCATAATTTTTACAAAAACAACCACCGTGTAAAAAACATATAAAACTTACAACAATAATTTTTTTACATCTAAAAATGCATGTGCAGTTGCATTTTTTGTTTTGTTTTTCTCCAACCTACTACTTATAATGTCGGGTTGTACAAAGATTTTTAATGAGTAATAATTAACTAACCGCCATCTTTGACAGTGACATATATGATATTGACAGTAATATTTTTCTCACAATCACAGTAGCCCGGTTACTGAATTTTTAATTTACTAATCAGGCAGCTTTGATTGGGAGTACATAAAGCATGTCAATGTCACAGTCAAACTTGCTGGTTGGATAATAACTATTTTTAAAAATCTAATAAAAAAATTATAATAGTTAAAAATCTTTGTGCAATCTACCAATAACCAGTTATTTATTTCTATAATAGTGTCCGAGAGTACCTATATAAAAGAAAAATGCAGCACTATTTTAATATGTATGATATACATAACAAACTTGTTTCGGGTAAAATAAACTGCCAATCAATGCTCACCTAATGGTGATTGGCACTGGTGAGCGGCGTAAGCCAATATTGACTGAACGCTTACAGCTCACGATCAGAATACATACACGTGCATAATACAGAGTGTTATGAAATTGACGTGTGCTAGAGAAACACTTCACTTTTATTTTATTGGCAGTATAAAAAATTTGGTAAGGACCCCTAAATAAGACTGTACGCAAATAGGAAAAGTTCAGCGTTTTCGAGTGAGAAAGATTGTAAACATCGATGTTCATACTAACATAATATGGTATGTACAACGTACTCCTTCAGTAGCGGCGCAGGTTTGCCATAATACCAAAAATAAAATTGTGAATATTTGTCTGCATCTTCTTTTCATATCAGGAGTTACGGGTTTAAAAATAAAGTGTCAACTCCATAACACCCTGTAGGATATAGACCATTGCTGGAAAATATTTGTCCATCACCCGCTGTGCTATTTCTTGCCAGTACAAACACGGCATAGAATTTTAAAATTGGCGAACGAAAGAAAAGCCCTGATAAAAAGAGAATTTTGAACAAGGATAAACATGTATGTTAAAAAATTGAGAATTACTTGTAACAGTATCTTGTTTCAGTAAAGCATCCCTTATTAAAGAAAATAAAATTAAAACTGTATACTCGCTGTGAACGGATCCGGGCTACGATTTTGTAAAATATTCATGACTATATAGGGCACCTCAACTGGGATTGAGTCCACAAGCGTCCATGTATTTATTTTTATATCTTTATTTACTCAAAGATCTATTTCACAAAAGCTCTGTGAGGTTAGAAGTTGGACTACGTTACATTGAAGTCAACACTTACTAAGTGATAATTTGAAATCGAGATGCGCTCGGATACATATCTGCACAGTCGTTTCTTTTAGTAGTATTCGCAGCGGTAATATATATATACGTCGAAAACGACCGTTCGTCATCGATGTTACTTATGCGCAGGCAAAATAGTCTTTAAAACCACTTCATGGATCTACTGAGAGACCATCAGTATAAAATTAACAAGGCTAACATTTCTTACTACGCTGTGAAATTTATAACACAACCACTCTTCTAATCATTTATTCACTAGAACTATTTGCCAAGTCATCTAAAATCTGCTTACTGCGCTCGCTAGCTAAACGCAGCGAATGATTATGTAATTTTTATAGCGCTTCTACTATGACTTGCTAATTGTTATGTATAGTTTGCAAAACGACTTGGTCATTTGAGATTTTATTTTTTTGTTTTCCCCAGTGTCAGAACTGGCTTTACAGGTTCTGAAATGTTTGGACACTGCATGAAGTTTGCCAACTTTCTTTGTAAATTTGCGGAATACTGTGTAATTAGTTTCTGTTACCAGATGAATACAATATCTACTTAATTAGTTTAGAAGAAACCAAAAAAATGTGTTATTCTTACACTTAACCTTCAATGGATTCATTGTTCGAATTATAATATTAGCAATAGAGATTTTCCTAGAATCATTGATCGTTAAATCACACTTTTTTATTGTAGCTTTGAGCAAATGTAAAAACCTTAGCAACGTTAATTCGCTCTATTATTTCCGAAAATTAGCGGAACAGTTTATGAACTATTAAAGAATTGCACACATGCGGCATAAATCTTGCCTAAGAAAACGACACAAGGTTTTTGACAGCTTTTTTTTATATTTATGAAAGTACTGTTTATACAGGGTATTTCACGGTGGATGGAACATTAGACGTTTATGGAAAACGGGTGATAAGTTTTCTTCAAAAATTTCTATGATGTATGATGAGTGCACGGTTGCCTTTTCAAATATATTTTCTTTTTATTGTATACTAAAACTATTACATGCGAGCCGTGGTACTTTAAATCTGGATAATGTGTAAGAAAACGTTACACAGACTCTCTACAAGCGTTTGTTAACTGGCTTTTCATTAATCGGTTCATGCACACGCTATTTATATGACATGGAATAATTTTGTTTGAAGGTTGGAGACAATGATGTTTCTTGAATGATAGAATAGTTTTGGACTTGCATTGTCTTTAATTTGTTTTACATCACAACGTTTCAACTGGTAAGTATCTCCAGTCGTCTTCAGGTGAATACTATACAGTATTGTGAATACTGTATAGTATTGTGAATACTGTATAGTATTCACCTGAAGACGACTGGAGATACTTACCAGTTGAAACGTTGTGATGTAAAACAAATTAAAGACAATGCAAGTCCAAAACTATTCTATCATTCATGGAATAATTTGTTTGATGTTTTATGCCGGTAGTTGACAAAGATTGGTTAGGAGTAGATCTACTTCCTTTCTTATTCTTAATACCGCTCTGTTGTTACAACCCGTACATCAGAAAGTCTTAGTTAGCCCACAGTGGCAGTTTTAAAACGAAAAGGAAAATAATGCGCAGAAGGCAATTAAATTAATTTAAAAGTAAATACCAATTTTATGTGAAAAACATCTTGATTCACCTGATTTTCGACCGAGGTCAGGACGGACGGTACCTGGCGGTTTGTTAAAATGTTTCGCAGATGTATATTAAGTTGGACCCGAGACGACGCTCGTTGACATGATTCCAAATTGACGGAGCCCTATACATGACCACACAATTATAAAGGAATGTATTGTGCACTGCAACAACGTATATTTTCTTTTTTTACTTGAAAACGACCAATGCGTGGGTATGCGCATTTTACAAAACTGCTACTGCCAATGCAAAACCTTTGTTACCAGTCATATGAAATGTACTATTTATAATTTGATTTTAGTGGGTGCTGTCACATTTCATCTGTTAGGAATTTCAACAACACATTTAGAACTAGGGTGAAGGTCCGATGTGTTGTTAATTACCAACCAGATAAAATGTAAAAAAAAAACAAATTAAGCTTGTCAAAATTCTCCGACAGATAAAAGCCACCAATTGTATAGAATTTTAGTTAAATTTTAAAATCGATAGCTCTCGTCACATCTGATTAGCAAATCATTGAGAAATTGGGCCCTAAGAGTAAAATACAATTCTGATATTCAACTATACAGGGTGTTTTGAGACGAGCCTTCGTTAGAACTTTTGGTAAAACCACTGAAAACATGTTCTTGAAACCTTCGGAGCTTATATTTTTGATTTTACCTAAAATATTCTTTTTTTTTTATTACTTCCGATTATATCGGAAGTAGCTGTCAACTTTGCTATTTTAAATATGGTATAATTATTATAGATTAAGATTGTTAACGTATTTTGTATAACAGGTCGAACGTCTAAACTGAATTTTATAGATATTTTTACACCTCTGACAGGCCGTAGCACTTTAACGGCTTTCACGTTCCTATATTAGCGACATTTTGCCAACCAACAAAATCCCGCTAAACGATATTTCACACGAGATTTTCTCGGAATCCGCACACACAATTTTATAAAAACCTGTTTCATATTCAGCGGCAAACATTCTTTCCAGCGAATCGAAAATCCGGTTTCGTGCGTCTGTCAGTGCTGAGATTTTAGCGTCTGAAAAATCGATCGTCGGGATTTGGTTGGTAAAATGTCACCATTAAATTTTTCCGGTTAATTGCGGATGTCCTGTTAAACCGGAAGTTAGAATTTTTTCAATAATTATGTAGATAAGGAAAAACTATAGGAATGTCTAAGCCGAAAGTGGTAGGAAGACTATTTTAGCTAAAGACGGTCCACGAAAAAAATAAACTCCCAAAGTTTGGAAAATATATTTTCAGTGGTTTTTTCAAAAGTTCTAACGAACGTGAATTATCCTGTATATAACTTCACATGCACAGTTAATATAAAAGAATAAAGACACAATATCTTGAAGTTTGGAACAAATTTTAAAATTACGACTTAAAGTTAAGTAGAACATAATTTAATAATTCTATATTCGATATTTTAATTTTTTATATACGAGGGACACTAAAAAAGGTTTCTCTTTATGATCATAAAAAAAATTATTCTAATCTCGTGTCCCTAGTAGATTTAATTTTGATTTAAAAATAGGTGGTTGTTGCTGTTAAGCTAGCGCAAGCAAAGCTGAAAAATTCATTTAACACGAATTACGCCATCCTTTTATCTTGAGAACAATGATGGAAACCCATTTTACAAGGAGTACATTTTATGCATCGTTTTAAGCAAAAGAAGGTTAGAAGTAAATTTCGAAAATGACAGCAGATTTGTTTATTTCAAGGTATTTTATAGAGATTCTGTGGTAGTTTTTATAGCAAAAAAACTTCTTTAAAAGGTCCCATAAAGGCAAATACGCACCTAAAGGAAGAATACATCCTAAATATCTTCAACCAAAAATAATACCATTTTCTATACCCCAAGTCCAAAATTACTAGAATTGTAAGAAATTATCTATTCCCATTGACGTATATTCATAATTCAAGTAAAAAGAACTTTCGTACCTTTGTTCACACTAACGTGAAAGCTGGCTTTAAAAATATCAAACCTTATTTACAAAAATTTGTTCCAAATTTCACACTTATCAATAAAACAACGTCTATTGTTGATGTTGAGGCGGGACCTGTACTACAGGCGGTGCAAGCTTACATGTAAAGTTTACAACACTTAAAATAATTGTTTTGATAATCTGAGGCATGCTAGGTTTGTTCGCGTATTTCTCAAATACGAGCCTCAACTCGTGGAACATGTTCCTTGTGTAGGGATTTCTTCTCGAGGTGTACCTTTGAGACAGAAAGTTGTAGTAGATGAAAGGGGTTAACAGGCCAGCTTTGCCACTAAAATAGAAATTAAGGTTAAGAAGAATAAATAAATTCAAACTTCTGTATTATTAATGGGCTTTTTCACTATTCTCAAATTTGATAGTTTTGGTATTTAAATTAATAGCGGTTTTTATCAATAGAATTCTAGTCAGTCATACCATTCATTTTCTTCAGCTCCTTAAAACCTGCTAAAATTCAACCAATTACAATGTACATATAGTGAGCAGCTGCAGTTTGTCATTCTTGTTTTTGTTTATATCTAAATTATTCTGGAATTTTGGTTTATTTCTAATTAAAATAACTATTAGTAGAGGTCTTTCCCTGATTTCAGACCACTGGGATATATGGATATATCCATTGCCATTGATATATCCCCCCGCCTTCCCACACATGTATCCCCCCACTCCTACCCCCACTCCTACCCCCACTCCTACCCCCACTCCTACCCCCACTCCTACCCCACTCCTACCCCCACTCCTATCCCCACTCCTACCCCCACTCCTACCCCCACTCCTTCACCACTACCAACCTTCCCACCACTCTTCAGCACTATTTAAAGTGTGATGGTTCATTCCACAATCAGTTATGTATCCAAAATGGTTTAGAATTACTCGAACCAACTTTATTATATTATCAAGGTGTCGTTGTCTCGTTTGTAAAAAACTGTTAGTTAATAAATCAAATGTTTGTATACAGTATTGTTCAAACTGTTGTGATCTAAGACCAGTTAAAACGGTGGATGAATGTGTTAATTTTTATAAAATAGTTATGAAACAAGAATGTTAAAACCTAAACATAAAACAAAAGTGTTGGAACTTAAAAAAGCATTCGTTAAATCGCGACATAGATTGTTTCAATTAGATAGACGTGATAATAATCTACTTAGGTGGATTATAAAAGGTATACATTTATGTGATAAAGTTCTTAAAGGATCCGTTAGAACTAAATATTTTAACGACCATATAAGGCTTATTAGTTTAGCACTGGACTCATATGTGTGGTTAGACGTAATGAGAGAAAGAAATCTAATTGCGGAAGAATAGTAACAGTGTGTTTATCTTTTCACTTTAGTTCTAATATAATCTTTCAAGATGTATCAGTGTAGTGATTGCAAAAAAAATTTTAAACATCAATCAAACGTTTATAGACATAAAAAAGAATCGTGTCCTTCTAGACCATCAGGTGTAAAAAGAAAAGCTAAATCCCAACTATGTGTTGTACCTGCAAAAAAACCTAAAACAGAAGAACTTCAAAAACAAAGTGAAGTGCATCCCCCTACCCCTAAAATTACTTTATCGCGTTGTAAAGATTGTGATACATGGTATTTTAAAAATAAACTCAGTGCGCATTTACGTTCAAATATACATAAAAGCAAACTTAAAAGTGATGATGATGATGATGTGAAAATTATAACATCTGCGTTCAAAAGCAGAATTATATCCTACATGCTTCTTCCAAACAAAAAGTATGTAGATATTGATGAATTTTTTGAGGAAGTTAAACAAAAATTCGTAAGTTTAATTTCTGATCAATTAGTTAAACATAGATGTATAAAAGTTAATGTGGAAATATTTGGACATTATATTTTACAAACAAAGGAGACAATAGAAACTAAATCATTTAATACTAAAAATAAGGTAATCACGTCAACAACAAATTTACAAGATATTTATAAACAATTTTTATCAGAAATAAAAGAAAAAGTGTCAATATTTGCTGAAAATGGATCAGGTTGGGCGTTAGAAAAAATATTGCATTTAGAACTTAATATTAATAAATATAATCCAATCAGAGCATCATCATATATTCCTTTACCCAAAGAAATTGCCAAGAAACGGGCAGTAATTAATGTAAAGAATAATGACTCTTATTGTTTCGGTTGGAGTGTGATAAGTGCATTATTTCCAGCTGAAAAACATTCTGATAGAACAAGTTCATACCCCAATATTCTTGATTATCTTAATTTTGAAGGAATAGAGTTTCCTGTAAAGTTAAAAGATATACATAAATTTGAATCGCTTAACCAAATATCTGTGAATGTTTACGGCTTAGACACTATTTACGAGGAGAATAGACTTAAACATGAAGTAGTTGGACCTCTTCATTATACTGCTAAAAAACTTCATACACATGTAAATTTGTTGTTGATAAGTGATGGTGAAAATAATCATTATTGTTGGATTAAGAATATGTCAAGATTATTATCATCTCAAATTAATAAAACAAACACTAAAAAATACTTTTGTGATGGTTGTTTAATTTATTTTAATTCAATACAAAAATTAGAGATTCATCAAAAAAATGATTGTAACCATTTATATACAAAAGTTCCAACCACCAACATCAAAATTAACAAGTATGGTCAACAGATACCGGAAAATATTCTACAATTTAAAAATTTTCAAAGACAGCTAAAAGTTCCTTTTGTAATTTATGCAGATTTTGAGTGCTTTTTGAAACCATTAGAATTTGAACAACCTGAAAACGATTTCGATTCATATACTAGAAATACGTTTAAACATGAACCATACGCTTTCTCATATTTCATTAAATGTTCATACGACGATTCTTTATCAGTATTGGATTCCTATTTCGGATTAGATGCAGCTGAAGAATTTTGTAAACGAATTGAAGGTCATGTACATAGAATTTACAATAATCATCTTAAACCAATTGTGAAAATGATTCCTCTATCAAATGAACAGAAATTAGCTTATATAAATTGCAATAAATGCCATATATGTAATGAAAAAGTTGAAGAATGTGAAAAAGTAAAAGATCACGATCATTTGACAGGTGAATTTCGAAATGCCGCACATAGTATATGTAACTTAAATTTCAAAATTCCATATTTCATACCCATATTTTTTCATAACTTAACTGGTTATGATAGTCATTTATTTGTTAAACAACTCTGTTGTAAAGAAGATAATATTGATGTACTTGCACAAAACAAAGAAAAGTACATTTCGTTTTCAAAATCAATTTTAGTTGATAAATATAAAGACAAAGATAATAAAGAAAAAAATCTGTTTATTAAAATGAGATTTTTAGATTCTTTTCGATTTGTTGCAAGCTCATTAGAAAAGCTTGGTGAAAGTTTGGAATCAAGTCAATGTGTAGAAATTAAAAAACATTTTCAAGATCATAACCAGTTTAATGAAATTCGAAAAAAAGGTGTTTATCCCTATTCTTATGTTGATTCGTTTGAAAAATTGTATGAAAATCAACTTCCAAGTATTGATCAATTTTACGATAGACTAAAAGATGAGTCTATAGATCCTTCAGATTACAACAGAGCTATTAATATTTGGAATTTATTTGATTGTCGAACTCTATTGGATTATACAAAAATTTATTTAATATCTGATGTTCTTATATTAACAGACTTTTTTGAAGCATTTCGAAATGTATCATTAAACAATTTTAAGCTTGATCCAGCACAGTATTATACATTACCTGGTTTAAGTTGGGATGCAATGTTAAAGATGACAGGTGTTAAATTAGAATTATTAACAGATATAGATATGTTGCATTTTTTTAAAAATAGTATAAGGGGTGGAATTTGTCATTGCAGCGTTCGAAAAGCCGAAGCCAATAATGCTCATTTTGAAAATTATGATTCTGATAAACCAAATTCATATATAATGTACTTAGATGCAACTAATTTGTACGGACATAGTATGTGTCAATATCTCCCAATAAGTGATTTTTCTTGGATGTCACGAAAAGAAATTGAAATACTTGATGTTATGTCTATACCTGACAATGCTGAATATGGGTATGTTTTGGAAGTAGATATAATATATCCTCAAAATTTACATGTTAAACACAACGAATTACCTTTTTTAGCTGAAAATATTTGTGCTCCTGATTCGAAACAAAATAAATTAATTTGCAATTTAAACAATAAAGAAAAATATGTAATTCATTATCGAAATCTTAAACAAGCAATTCAAAATGGCTTAAAATTAAATAAAATTCATAGGGTTATAAAATTCAAGCAATCACCATTTTTAAAACCATATATTGATTTAAATACTGAAATGAGAAATAAATCTAAAAATAAGCTCGAAAAAGATTGTTACAAATTATATAATAATGCCATATATGGCAAATCTTTAGAGAATATTGATAAGCGTGTTGACATTAAATTAATCACACATTGGGAAAATATTGGTAAAAAACAAGGTGCTCAGACACTGATTGCTAAACCAAACTTTAAAAATCGTCTAGTCTTTAATGAACATTTTGTAGCAATACAAATGGAAAGAGTTAAAGTTACTTATAATAAACCTGTTTATGTTGGATTTTCAGTCTTGGAATTATCCAAAACTGTAATTTATAATTTTTACTATGATTATATTAAGAGTAAATATGGTGACAAAGCAATCTTATTATACACAGATACTGATAGTTTGATTTTACAAGTGGAAACAGAAAATTTTTACCAAGATATTCAAAACAACTTAGAAAAATTTGATAGCTCAAATTATAGTGAAAATAATATACATAACATAACTAAGAATAAATCTGTTTTGGGTCGTATGAAAGATGAATTTGCAGGTCAACCAATTTTAAGTTTTTATGGTACTGGAGCAAAAGCTTACTGTGTAAATTTAGAAAATAAATCAGAAAAAAAAGCAAAGGGAGTAAAAAAATATGTCGTACAAAATTCCATCACTAAACAAGATTATAAAGATGTGGTTGAAAATTCTGAAATTAAATTTAGGAAAATGAATGTATTCCGTTCAATATTGCATGATATGTTTACTCAATTAAAAAATAAGATTGCTTTGTCTCCAAAAGATGATAAACGATACATAATTAAAGATTCCTTTAGAACCCTAGCTTGGGGACATAAACATGTAGATATTTTAGAAGATAACTCAAAGAGTGAGGATGAGGATGTTAATGATCTATTAGATATATTAAGAAATCTGGTACATGATCAATATAAAACCTAAGAATCGTAAAAAATATATTTATTTTAAAAATGACTTTACTACCTGTAGGAGTTTTATTTCTCTCTGCATTCATAAACAATACTTTGTATATCCAAGTAGATCCTAAAGTTCGAGAAGTATTTATTTGTTCATCGGTTAATAATGAAAATAATGATACTTGGCCATCATCTTGGAAGAGAATGAATCTAAATAATGGATTACATTCATACCAATTTGATGATGTAAATAAATATTCCATTGTAACTTATAAGCTGAGATTATATTATTTTGATAGTTCCTCTGTAACAACGGAAGAATGGATAGAGTTGTATAGAAAATCCGAAGAATGTAATTTGAAGACATGTATAATATTATTAATTATATTTTTTATATTATTTTTGTGTACAATTGGATACATACTGTTTAAAGCATATTTGTATTTTAAATAAATATAATAAAACTATTTTTGTGTTTTATTTAAACAAGTTTATTCATAACAGTTTTTATAATTATATAATAATTTTACATTAGCTATAGCACAATGCCATGGATTAACATTTTTGTGAAAGTAACATTCTGGAATTTTTTTAAATTTACTTAATTTTGGCTCTCGACCAATAGGTATAGCATAAATACAGTCTTCATCCAAATACTTTTTTAAAAAGTTTGTCTTTTCACTCCCCTTTACGTAAATTCTGGGTGAATCGTAAGCTTTTAACACATGTTTTAAAATATTATCAAGTTCATTAAGTTCTATATTCCCATATTCCCATTCTAATCCATGATATTCTTCAGACCAATTAACCACTCTCAAATCTTCAACAGATAACATGTTTTTTTTAAATGGTGATTTAAACAAAAAACTTGAACAACGGATTCCATCATAAATTGCCATTTCTTTCGGTATAAATCCAAAGGAACAGACATATGCTTGGATATCTATAAAAAGATCCATATTCATTGTTAGTTATATAATGATATTTTAAAATTAACACATCCTCTTTATTGCTAAATTCATCCATACAAGTTCCCCCACCACATTTTTATTACTTATTTAAACACGCAAGTAGAACTCTAGTAACATAATATACAATTTACCTGTGAATAATGTATCAATCAACCAACATGCAATCCCAGAATGAAGAATTTAGTAAGAAACGCAATGGTAGTCTAATCAATGAATCCATATACTACATAAATAAATCCAAATCCAAATGGGTCAGCATTGGATTTTCCTTGGAGAGAAAATATGAGCCGGTAATTAAACTTGGTGGATGCAAGTATAACCAAAATGTTATTTTTAATGAAGATCAATGGCTATCCTTTCTTAGTAATCAAGGAAATATGTTAAGCTTCATCTACTCTAAAGGATTTGGATGGTCACCCATGCAGGGAAATGGATTTGAAATTCACTTTGTGTTTATGAATAATTCGAGAATTATCAAGCTCGTACAAGATGGAGAACATGAAATCTTTCTGGCTGAAGACACCATAATTCAACTATTTAACTTGATGAACTTAATAAAATATCGTTTGGATATATTAAAAACCCAAGAATTCTCGAAATATTACAACGTTTTAACAAGTGAAATTGCATTCAAAAATGGCGATTTAATAAAAAATGTGACAGATATTGTTTCACCTATATTAAATAGTTCAAATGTGTGTTGTGTTTTAGAGTTAATTAACTTTTATCCTGATTGTATATTAGAAGATGTGGAAACCTTTACTTGTAACGAATTTGTAAAAAGATGTATTGAAAAATAAAAAGTTTCATAAACTCTGTTTATATGTTATTTCCCCCCACCTCATTAAATTTGATACTTAATACCTTAATTTCACTTAAATTTATTTATTTATATTCAAGATGTGGTTAGCATATGTACGCGAAAGACCAGCATACAACCTAACAACCGCTGTGGAAAATTTGGCTTCACATTTTGATAATTTAGAATTTGATGCTGAGCATGAAGCAGAGTATGGGTTTGATAGATTCTATACATATGATGAATGTATGGAAATCGCTAGAAATTACCAAAAGGGTTCTATAGCATGCAGTATTTACCTACACACCTCTGATCTAAGAAGTTTTCTACAAACAATAAAGGAACTGGATTTTGAGAATTTTTTGAGTGAAGTTAAGACATTTATTTCACCAGAAATTATCTGCGAAGTGTTTGAAACTTAGTTTATAAATATTTCTAAATAAAAACAATATATTTATTTTATGTGTTTTATTCAACCATAATTGTATCATTATATAATGTATATACATTAGTGAGCGCACAAATACATGAAGACTTGTAATGGTAAAAGCAAGTTGGTTTATCAGCTGTCAGAGCAGGATGTTCGTTTAGTTCAATCACAGGACTTAGGGAGTATTTTCTTATGTATTCGGCTTTTTCTCTTCCTTTCACATAGATATGATCCATATTTTCTGTTAAACCTTTTATAATTTCAGAAAATTTGTGAATCGGTGTATATCCTACATGCCATGGAATACAATGATGATTTTTCATTAACCAAACAGCTTGTTTATGTAATTCAGGTGAAAGATACTTGATATTAAATGGAGATTTAAAGATGTAGTGACATATTTTGGTTCCATCAAAGGCAGCAAGCTCTTTTGCGAAAAATTTTCTGGATTCTATATTAAATCCCTGGATATCTATAATTAGGAATTTCATATTTTCATTAGTGAAAATTTTTTAGTCATGGATTTCTGCTCAGAGTAGTTTCGTATTTGATGTTTTAATTTCTTCAATTCTTTTAGAAAGTAATGTATACGAAGTTGTAGTTCTTCATCCATACTAATAGATCTGATACGTAAACAAAAAACTTATATGTGAATTATTAAACATGCGCATTATAGTTGTCTAACATTTTTAGTTAACGGGTTGTAGCTAAAAATTTTATCATGCATAATAAGACAATAGGCGGAAATTTTGTCAGTAAGATCCTCATGTAGTTCAAATTCAATTCTCATTACAATGGGGCCTGTTTCGATTGTTTCTTTTTGATGTGAGCAATCAATGTATACTATAGGAGCATGGTCGTTGAATTCTTTTGGGGAAAATATTGGTTCGGGTGTTAGACCATAATATGACTTTTGGAATTGAGAAAACATTTCATATAATGATGCAAATTTATTTTTATCAAAGTCTAAATATAAGTCGTTGTAGGGATATCTCTCAGAATTTAAAAAAACTTTGATGTTTCGCAACTTGATATTAGAAAATAAAGACATGTCAGTTGTTGACTTATCTCTTAAATCTTTTTGGAAAAAAACTGCCACATGTCTCGGGGTATTGACCTTTGTAGAGGTTTTAACAGGCCAATTATGACGATTTGTTTTCAGTAGTTCCGGATACTCAATCAATTCCCAACTTCTAAACGCAATTGGTATATCAGTATTTTTATCAATTATTTTAGTAAGGGCTAATTCTTGAGGGATAGCTACTGATATGTGAGGAATATTCCAAGTTAGTTTGTTGAGTTGAATTTTTGGAGTTTCATCTACGGTATTGACTGTTGCATTTTTATCCGAATTATCTCGCACTAAAATTAGTTCTTGTTTAGCATTTAAAATTATTTTCTTATAATCTTCAAAAAATCCCATTAAAAATTTAAGCGGTATGCAAACATTAAATAATCCTGTGGCACTATCAATGACTTGTGAGTTTTCCATAGGGAACCAACCTGCGTTTTTAAGTCTATTGCATTCATTTTTATTATATGATAAATATCCCTTTACTGTTGAAGTTAACCCCACATCTCTAACTGAGTCTATAGTAACTCCGTTTAGCTGATAACGAATTTCTTTAAAAAGGAAAGCTATTCCATTGTTAATTAGTTTTAATGTGTTTGAAACTGTACCATCCCCTTTTGTTAGTTTACCCTCAATGTAAAGATAACTTTCGGAAGGTAAGGTATATTTTTCTATTTCATGTACAGGAATGATAATTTCATCATTATTTCCTAATTTTGAAGGTAAATATGGTTCGTAACCATGAAATTCTGAATGTACTATAGAATTATCTATGAATAGATCTTGTTTTACATTTAAAACATCCATTATACTAAAACCTTTAATCCTAAAGATTTTAAAAAGTTTTTATTTTCAGGTGTTATCCTTTGCGTGTTTCTATTTCTACTAATCCTTGGTTTACTATGTTTATTCTTCTTATAGTTTTTAATAACAACTTTCTTTCGTAAGTCTAAGGTATTTCTATTATAAAGAATAACCATTATACTTCCTTTACATGCAGTCTTACAGTCACTGTCTCGTTTCGGAAATCAACAATATTCAAGTCTTGATCAATTATTTTTATTGTTATTTTATCAATTACATTCACGGTGACAGGAAAATAAATAATATTTTGTGGGCTTTCTATTATTTTGTATCCTGGACTAACATTAGGGAAAAACTGATGAATAATATGAACAGGTTTTCCGTTCAGATAAGAGCCCTCAGCAATACTGCAATCTATACATAAAGAATTGACTTTTATAATCTCTGCAGGATTTTCCGATATCCTTGGAACTTGGTCACCTGATACTACCCCATTATTAAAACCTAATATTTTTCCTATTGTTCCTTTTTTAAAAATAATATCAGTAGAAGTTACAATTGTGGATTTTAATGTGTTATTATTTGCATATAGATTAAATGAAATTTTTCTCTTTAAAAACTCTGTTTGTAAATATTTATTGATATCAGACATTTCATAACTACCTGTTGGAATTGTTAAAAATTCACCACTCTTCCCAAAATAAATCTTATTATTCTGTTCATCTATATTTGGTATAGCATTAAATGTTTCAAAATTTGTGAGACCAACAACATAGGATGTGTTGGTATTTAAGTAAATAGGCGGATGAAAATCTGCTTGAAGTATGGCGGAATTAGCAGAAAGGGCTATAGTAAACGACATGATGGTTACAATAAGAATAAAATTTAATTACAGTAACGTATTATTATAAATAAATTGTAAAGATAATTGACCGCAAGTTGAAGTGTCATATGATTGATATTTATTATAGTTATATTTAATATTGTTTTTGCTACCATCGCTTAAAAAATAATTTATGACTTCTGTTGGAGGTCGCAGATTTCCAAAACTATCAAAGTAATTTATGTTTTTATTGTTCTTGATATATGCAGTCCAATGAGTGCCTTTTCCCAAATAATCATCCAAATTAATAATACCTGTTTCATGAGTTTTAATCATTTTTGGTAACTTATTTCTCATAAACACACCTCTAAAATTTGGTAATTTTAATAAATTGGCATACTTTAATAAATCTACATTTGTCAAAGGTCTAGTAAGGGGTAGCAATTTTAACAGTTTTTTGAATGGGGTTTTAAATACAATCCACACCCTTTTTTATAGGGTTGAAGATAAAGACCATTTCCGATGGATATTTTTTCCATAATCTGATTATGGCGTTTTTGTTCATTTAGTTTATTTTGTGCATTTTTAGCTGCATTAACTGCTTGTGCAATACCAGCAGCACCACCACTTAAAGCTCCCAGGGCGGATAATCCAGCAAAAATAGGTATTAAAGGTAAAAGTCCTCCGGTTTTCGGAATTGGAATTATTCTTTGCTTAGGTTCCCCAATTTTTAATTTTGTTTTTTTAATTGATGATAAAGCATTTTTAGCAGCGCCTTTTATATTACTAAATTTTTTCCCAACCATCCCTTGACGTGCTTTTCTTATAACATTGTTGAAAGATATTTGTCCTCCTTTTTTGCGTTTCTGACTTCTTCTTTTTCTCAATCCCATACCAAGCTTGGTTTTTGCTTTCATTATTCCTGTTACAGCTAAAGACGTCAATTTTTCATCCAAGTTTGAGTCTGAAGCTTTGAATCTATTAAAAGCTTTTTTAGCTAAAATCGTATCCGCCTCGTGTCTTCGTCCTAAATCCGTATATTTCGAATAAGCTATATCGTGTTCTTTACAAGCTTCATCTAACTGATTTATCCCTTTGTCTCCTCGAGCGAGCCTCTTTTTCAATTTTGTACCAGGACCACAATAATTATATGATGGGATATTTAACTCTACAGGTAATTTATTAATTATCGTATTGAGTAAACCACTACCTTTCGTTCCACGTTCCTTGTGTCGAATGTTAGTACTCTTATTATGCTTAATCATTATATAAGTGATTATCAAATAAGATGTTCTTACTTAAATACTGGTACTCAAACAATGAAGATTGAAAAACAAGATTTTTCTCTACCAATTAAAAATTTTGATTTAAATGAAGACAATTATCAGAAACATGGAAAATTATTTGGGGGAAACTGTAAACGTGGATTGATTGTTGGTGCTTCGGGGTGTGGGAAAACAAATTTAATTATATCTCTGATTACAAATATAAATGGAATAAGATTTGAAAATGTATATGTCTATTCAAAATCGTTGTATCAACCAAAATATGAATATTTGAAAATCCTTCTGGCACCACTAAAATGTATAGGTTATTTTGAATCCTCAAATGCAGAAGATATTGTTTCACCAAATAAAATAAAACCAAATTCAGTAATTATTTTTGATGATATTGTTTGTACCAACCAAAGTCTAATGAGAGACTATTTTTGTTTCTCAAGACATAAAAATACAGACTGTTTCTATTTATCTCAAACATATTCATCTATTCCTAAACAACTTATACGAGATAATGCCAACCTTTTAGTGATTTTTCAACAAGATGCTACCAATCTGAAACACATATATGATGATCATGTAAATAGCGATATATCTTTTCAAGAGTTTAAAGATTTATGTTCAATGTGTTGGCAACATAAATATGATTTTCTGGTTATAGACAAAGATTGTTCTGTAAATAATGGTCGGTACAGGAAAGGATTTGATTCTTTTATTTTTTTGTAAAGTATATAACTATTGAACAAAATCATAATTTTGTAGTATATAACCTAACTTTCCTTTGTAAAGATGAATGAAAAAACAGTTAAAGAATTAATAAAAACTAGAAAAGCTGTTAGACAAAAGTATAAAGCTTTAAAATCAGATTTATCTGATACAGAAATTCGTAGGGAAAAAGAATTTAAACCAATCACTCAACCTTTACAAGATTTAATTAGGTCAATTAAAACAGAACCATTTATTAAAAAAGAAAGCTATTCACCACAAGAAAAACTTCAATTCCCTACTCCATCAGTAGTCCCAAGAAAATCAAATATATTTAACAAATATCTACCATCAAATGTATCATTTCTAGAAGATGATGATGTATTTTGGGAAAATCTACCAGAGTCTAGTAGGATAGAAACAAGTGGAGAAACAACAATTGAACCTACTATAGAAAATATACGCCAAGATGTATTAAATTTAACAAGAACACCTGCTTATGCGGAATACTTGGATGCATATGATCCGTTAGTAAGAACGTTTGTGGATGGGTTAATTAAAGACACTGAAGACTCATTTGACACGAAATATGGATTCAGACATGATATAAATACAGAGAAATATCAGATTGCCAATTCTGACGTAGATTTCATAGGAAAGGATTTTAAAGTGGAAGGTGTAAGATATGAGGGGACGGTTGGTTTGTATGAGTTACTCTTTAAAAAACAACCGGTTGGTTATACGCCAAAAGATTTGGATAATTATATGGATGTTTTGAAGAGGACAAACGCTTATAGACGAAATTTTGACCCCATTAGTCAAATTCAAGGGTCAACTGATAAAAAATACTTAACAATAATTAAGCCGTATTTAGTGAAAAAAGGACTATTGAAAACATCTAGCATATCTTCAGAACCTAGTTATGTTTCAGTTATACCTGGAACATCGAGATTGTTACCACCACAAAGATCGCGTTCTACGAGGTCTGGTAAATCTTCAATCGGAAAGGGAATATTGATGAACTTATCAAACAAGAAGTTAGATTATGTTTATTATGATGATTTAAACGAAATAATTAATAGGTTAAAATTATTAACATCTTCACAATTAGCGGGTCACTCAGGACATCAAAACGAAATTACATCAATATTAACTGAGTTAAGAGAAGCAAAAATAATTCAATAAATACATATAGTCACACATATATTTTTCATTCCATCTCCAACTATGACAATGTCGATTGATAAGTTTGGTTCTCATATATTTGGGAAAGATAATCAATTTAATTCTTCAACAAATAGTGTTGAAAATAATCCCATAAAAATTATTGATCTTTCAGAAGTAAAACTCTATTATAATTTAGTTTTACCTTTTGTCGGAAGGTTTAATTTCTACACTGATGTAGATGATGATGCGTATCAATTATTGCAAAATAAACAACGAAGTTACACATTCCCTATAGAATCTGCAACAATCGTAGGAGCTGAATTCCCTAAAAAATATATTCTTCTAAAAATTAATGGTGAGCAAATCACTAATCCCATAGATTGCAAATTAAAAAAGGGAGATTTAATTTCATTCCATCACACAACTCATGGAACTGAGACGGAATTTTATGGCGAATTGTTATTAAAATGTCAGGTTGCAGTAGAAAAATAAGCAGTTCCTAATTATGGGTGCAGAAACCAACATAAAAAAACATTTAGTCAATGAACTACATAAGCCAGCAAGAAAAACTTATAAACGTCGTAATGTTATTATTAAAAGTTTGAATGATTTGTGGCAAGCAGATTTGGTTGAAATGTTGCCTTATGCAAAACTGAATAAAGGGTATCGCTATATTTTAGTTGTGATAAATACATTTTCTAAGTTTGTTTGGGTTCAACCCGTTAAACGAAAAACTGCTGCAGAAGTAACTTTAGCTATGGAAAATATTTTAACCATTGCGAAAACTCCACCAAAAAACATTCAAACAGATCAAGGAAAAGAGTTCTTTAATTCCACCTTTGCTAAATTAATGCAAAAATATAAAATTAATCATTACAATACATACTCTAATTTAAAGGCAAGCATTGTTGAAAGAGTCAATAGGACGTTAAAAAATTTAATGTGGAAGCAATTTAGTATGCAAGGAAATTACAAATGGTTAAATATTCTAGATGATATTATTTTCAAGTATAATACAACTAAACATGGAACCACAGGAATGAAACCCATAGATGTCACTGAAAAAAATGAAAAAGATGTTTTGAAATCAACTTACACTAAAATAAAAACCATTGACCCATCCAAATCAAAATTTAAGAAGGGAGATTATGTTAGAATCAGCAAATTTAGAGAAGCTTTCCAGAAAGGATATACGCCTAATTGGTCTAATGAAATTTTTAAAATTATGGAAATTAAACTAACCAATCCAAAAACTTATTTGTTAAAAGATGAGAGAAATGAAGATATACTAGGGTCTTTTTATGGAGAAGAATTGCAGAAGGTCAAATATCCAGACGTATATCTTGTTGAGAAGGTTTTAAGAAAAAAGGGCAATAAAGTATACGTTAAATGGTTGGGGATGGATAAATCCCACAATACATGGATATTAAAAAGCGAATTAGTTTAATTATTTATATTTATTTAAAAAATAAAAAAATTACATAAAACGTTCATTGTATATTTTATTTCTATGATTTTGCCCCAAAACAAAACTTAAATTATTTTCTGCATATTTCAGTCTATTTTGGAAACGATATCTATCCAAAATATGCTTCTCGTAATCACTCTCCCTTGCTTTCCTATAGGCATAACTCCAGACAAATAACGTGAAAATCTTATTCTTTTTTTCATTAAAATTAACGGTTTTTTTATGTTTTCCATTTTTATTAATAATATACTGTATTTAAACACTAATACAAACTAAATGAGGATTTTTGCCGTTTTGTGTGCTATTTAAATAACAAATATTTTTTTTTAATTATAAATGCTTACTATCCCACTAACTTTAATAAGACTGCGTTAGTGTGTTGCCTATTTTCACCCATTTCGGGTGTAATTAACTCTTTTGGAAATAAAAAAGTGGTTGATTCACATTCATTTATTACAACAAAGAAAATATGTATACAAAACTATCCAAAATTTGTATAATAAAAAACAAAAAATTGTATTTTAGTAATAAAGAGACATTAATAATAATAATAATAATAATTGTTTTTATTGTTGAAATATTAGTAAAAATACAATTAATCATTGCAATTACAACAACACATACATTTTTCCAACAAGGGCAGAGTTCGCACTCATCTGTCGAGACAGTGAGCAGCGCTTTTACACACATTCTTCTTCTGTAAAAAAATTTAAAATTTTATATATATTTTTTTAATGTTTCTATTAAATGTTTCGATTAAAGATTTGAAACAATCGTCTTTGGTCGATCATTCCTTGGAAATGGTCTCTAATTGCTTGCTCACGTCGATGAAGCACATCTAAGATGTTGTTGCAATTAGTGACCATTTCTAAGAAATGATCTAGACGCTGTTCCACGCGACCTCGGGTCACTCTAATTTCGTCGAGACTCAAGTCCCTGTCTATAATTATTAACGCCTCCTCTTCAAAGTCTATTTGATGTTGTTGTTCATCGAGCATTTCTACATCGTTCATTATTAATTCTTCTTCGACGTTCTGGATGATAACTGGAACGTCCTGGTTCTCTTCTGGAACGTCCTGGTTCTCTTCTGGAACGTCCTGGTTATCTTCTGGAACGTCCTGGTTATCTTCTGGAACGTTCTGGTTACCATCCTGAACGTTCTCGATCCCATTTTCGATGTTTTGGATAA
The DNA here is from genome assembly GCA_935413205.1 of Polydrusus cervinus. Lineage (NCBI taxonomy): Eukaryota > Metazoa > Arthropoda > Insecta > Coleoptera > Curculionidae > Polydrusus > Polydrusus cervinus. The sequence continues at coordinate 57,088,398 of OW284514.1, forward strand.
TTTCTTCGACGTTCTGAACATTTTCTGGAACGACCTGGATATCGCCACCAAGGTTGTTAGCATCTACTATATTACCAGCATAGGGAAACTCTGGAAGTCCATCAATACCCCAAAAATCAGCCTCGAATTCGCCAGGTTCTTCTACTGGTAGTTCAGCGTGAATTAAATTTTCTATAGCGTCATCAAGTTCATCTCTTGCAGGCACTAATACCACGTTTTCAATAATATTAACTCTATTGGTTAATCTTAACATTTCTGTAACGGATGGTTTGGAATACATTTTTTCTTTGTTGTACTAAATGAATGTGAATGAGTTGCTATACCAAAATGTGTGCCTTTTATTTAAAAATATCCCATTAAGATATGCAAATTTCCCCCAGACTTCGTCGTTTTGGTGCCTTGATTTATTGCTGTGCAACATAAGAATAACTTGATGATTTAAGTTTCATTATAGGATAAAATATTATTTTTTTATTACAAATTGTGCCTCAGCAATTTTTTAGAATTTACTATTTATTTTTCTATTTTTTTAACAAGCTTGAGTTTACTAAAATCGGATAAGTCGTTTAGAAGTTACAACAATTTAAATGATTATACTTTCAATAGCTTCCAAAAAAATCGTATTAAGGTTGGTATACCAATAAGACTTAAACTAAAATAATGCAGAATTGTCTAAGCTTTCTAATAATGATATCAAAAGTGTTCGTGTTTGAATTTTCCTAGAAATTTAGATTTTTAATAATTAATGTTCAATTGTACCCTCTTGCGACAAATTGCAGAACTTAAAAATTATTTCAATCATATTCTCTTGGTCACTTTAATGCTAAATATTTTTGAACCACCCGATAGGTATATTATTATTATTCATAAAAAAATTTATTTTTCCTTTTAAACAAGCTTAAGTTTACTAAAATCGGATTAGTGGTTTAGAAGTTACAACAATTTAAATATTAACACTTTAATTTGCATATCCAACCCTTATTAAAGTTGGTACGTCAATGAGTCTTAAACTAAAATAATGCAGAATTGACTAAGCTTTCTAATAATGTTATAAAAAGTATACCTTTATATTCGAATTTTCCGAGAAATTTAGATTTTTAATAATTAATTTTCAATTGTACCCTCTTGCGACAAATTGCAGAACTTAAAAATTATTTCAATCATATTCTCTTGGTCACTTTTATATATAAAATTTTTTTCCCCAAGTCTTTACATGCAATTGAAAAAACAGTTATGTATATTATAAGTCACCTGGTATATCCACCATTACATTTTATTTTTCTTTTAAAACGGAAATACTAATAATAATAAAGCAATTTAAATTTAATTGCTTGTTCGACTCGAAGCGAAAGTCTAGGTCACGCACGGCAATTTGTTTTAACTTTACACATCTAAAGCGATGATTTTAGTCAGTTTATTGTGACAGTGACCTGTGTATTATTATTAGATTTTCCAGTAAATTGGGTAAGTAACTAGTTATAATGATTTTTTGTTATTTAATGTATGTAAAAGCCTTATTTGTTATTACAACTATGCTTTATATCCCAATATAATACGTGGTTTTAATTCCAATTCAGCGTTAACCCAGATTAAGAAAACATATGGAAACTTTTTTATCTTAAATTTTAGCGTAATACGAGGTTCGTAAAAATCATAATTATGGTTTATTATAAATTGTTATCACCAATTCGTATGTACATTGTATAACAGTACATTTATGTCATAAGATAGAAATCTTAAGTTGAAGGTTTCATTTTTACGCTAAAATAGATTTAAAAACACTAAATCTGGACAGATATTGTACAAGGTGAGTCATGGAAGTAAAGTTCATTTTTTCCTTTTTGTATTTAGAAATATTATCTAATTCTAAATATAAAAAGTTGTAGAGATTTTTAAAAATCAGGTTGAAAATATATGTAATATTTATATAAGATATTATGGATAGATGCGTAAAGTGCAATTACATTATTTACTGTCAATATCATAATATTAGCAAAATATATTTTCTTATTTAGACTCTATTGCAGTTGATTAGAGCAGAGATTGTAATTGACATTATTAATATTCATGTGAGATGCAGAGAAACATTACATCCTGTTAAAAATCCTTGAAATTTTTTATTTTAAACCAGTCATATAAAATATTTTCGATTAACGTCTTTCTAAGTACCTAATATACAGTACCAGACACATTATTTTTGATTAATGTTTATCCTGGTTTTAAAATACACAGCTTATTCCCTTGAACTTTTTGTTTACTTGATTTTAGAATGTAAAATGTCATTTGAAAAACCTATGGTTTTTTTTAAAGTGGTTACATAATATTTTCGATTAACGTCTTTCTAAGTACCTAATATACAGTACCAGACACATTATTTTTGATTAATGTTTATCCTGGTTTTAAAATACACAGCATATTCCCTTGAACTTTTTGTTTACTTGATTTTAGAATGTAAAATGTCATTTGAAAAACCTGTGGTGTTTTTTTTAAAGTGGTTACGTAATCGGTCAATGTCTTATTATTTTTCAAGGGTATTAAAAAAACCCAACAAATTAAACTCTGTTTAATTATCCTTGAACCTTACATTGTCTAGACACATTAAATTCTAGTTTTTTTATGTTGGCAAAAAATAAAACATATTTTTTTTTCAGTATTAAAACAATTTTTATTTCTTATAACATAATTTCATTTATGGCTTTTTGACAATAAAAACAATTTTCCTGCGCTGGCGCAGGACCATCAAAATGTACCCTTGCCTCTAATCGATTATAGTGTACATAGCAGGGCACCCTTATTTGAAGCCTTATATTATTTTTATAACTTTTTGGAAGGTTTGACCAAATCTCTAAAAGTTGAAAGGGTGTTGCATGTTTTATGAAATATTCTAGAGGAATCAATTGTAGTTCTTCACTAGTCATGTCCATAAATTCCTTTTCGCCATTTAAGTGGGCTAATATAACTGCAACGGCAGGGCAACAATTCCTTTTGTGTTCGCAGGATTTTTCATCCCTGGATGCTTCTAAACAAAATGTACACATTATATTTAGATGTTAACGGAATTTTTTGAACGGATTTGTTTGGAAAAATAAATTTTCTTTTTTTAATCGTCTTAAGGGATGTAATTTTATATGCATCAACTTCAGACGAATGGTACTGCTATAATCCTTATAGATTTCTGATATTTAAATATGTATAGAGTGAAGGGATGGGGGGATACATGTGTGGGAAGGCTGGGGGGATATATCAATGGCGATGGATATATCCATATATCCCAGTGGTCTCAAATCAGGGAAACATACCTAATGGTTTTGCGCAAGTTGGGCACTGCATTTTTCTTGTATGTTTTGAAATCGCAAGCGTTCTTGTTCTCTGAATTTTTTCTTAGCACTTTTTGATAATTTTGGATGGGGTGTCCTAATTATCAAATTTTTTAAAACATATTCTGTCGGGTTATAACTTTCACAAGGTTCCGTATCCCACGATAAATCTATTGGTACTGGTAAAGCCATAGTAAACTTTTTGGTTTAAATAAAATTGGAACTTAGCAAATATATTATTTTTAAGAACGAGGGTGTGGGGATAGTGGCGGGGGTGAGAGTGGCGGGATAGTTGCGGGGTGAGAGTGGGGGGATACATGTGTGGGAAGGCTGGGGGGATATATCAATGGCGATGGATATATCCATATATCCCAGTGGTCTGAAATCAGGGAAAGACCTCTACTACTATTCCTTTTATTCATTGACAACGGAACAATGTTTAAAAAAGGCTTCGGTGCTAAAACTGTCAGTCACTGCTTTGCTCATACAAACTGCTATTCTCCTCTTGGAAAAGGTTTGAATATTTCGTTTGGAACACTGACACCACTTTGTAACACATAGCTTAGTTTTCTTGGTAGATTATATTTTTGTATAATATTAATATAAAGCCCGCCTGGTTTTAAGACACTGTTTCAGGACAATTATATATTTATGCTGCAGTTTCTCAGGGGTTCGTTCGTGACCGTTGCTATTTTTGTTATATGAAATGTTTGTTATATGAGCCTTTCATACCAGCGTGAAACGCGGCATCGTTTCCTGGCTTGTATAATTGAAAATTTATTTTATAGTTTCAATTATATAGGTTCAAGCTATATCATCCGCCATGCAAAACATAAAAATAGAAACATTGCGGTTATTCATATTAATATTTTATCTTCCATTAAAATTAAAAATGATGCCCCGATATTATCTTCAAAATCTCCACTGACGCCGTGCCACTTAACTCTCGTGAAATTAGTTTTTATATTTTGTATATATAAAAAATTAATTTTATTAGCATCACCCGATGCAGCTACAACACGTTCGATGTGGCGGAAACGCACGGGTTGTTCGTGATGATTCATAGACTAGTGCTTGCTCTTAATTTTAATTTTTCCAAAGTTATTAAGTACGGTGGAGTTGAGTCATTTGCAGATGATGTAATACTCTGGCATCACAAAGATATTCCTCAATCCTCAACAATTTATTAAATGAGTACTTAATAAGTAATAAGCAATGGTGCGACCATAACATGATCTCATATAATGTCTCCAAAATAAATTAAATATCAATTGAAGTTGCTTTAAACGGTAAAGTTGTCGGTAACCTGAAAATACTTACATAAGCGCACATACTATTGCGTAAGGCATCAGGATGATTTCAGTTAGGGCCACCATGCGTAGTATATTCAGAGACTGAAATTCGACAAGAGAGATAAGCAGTCTGCATCCCCACCACGAATTCTGTCCTAGGGTCTGTATAAAAAGAAACAAAAATATGAAACTTGTTGCTGATGCTATATGAAGACATGGGTTTTTTGTTATTAAGTTTTTTTCTTCTTAAAAGTAAATTAAAATAATTATTATTTTTATTTAACAAATACTATAAGCTTAACACTTCATAGGTCAGTACAATAACAATTGAAGGGTATCTGGTTGAAACAGTGGCAAAATTAAAAAGCTGATTGATAGGTATATTAAAAACTACTTTTTAAAAAGATATATCACAATCCACGATACACTATCATCGGTATGCCTATAAGCAAGTTTAAATTTGAACATTTTTGCGCATGTTGTTCCATAGAACGACGTTTCTTAGTGACCGTTTGACGCAAGTGACAAATCAACGGTCACATTGTCGAGTCATTGTAAAAAGCCAGCTATTTTCTGTGGCTATTTTTTATTTTCAGTTCGGGTGCAGGTAGTTTTAGAGCGTACTAATAATTATTATTAAACATCAAGTAGCAAAAAACTGGTGTCTGACAATGCCAAGCTGTGCGCGGCGATTTGTCGCAATTGCAACCAAAATATAAAAGGCACAGATATAAAATATTTTCTGTTTCCAAAAAATAAGGATCTAGCAAAACAGTGGATTATTGCTTGCGAAAGGGTTGACCAAATCAATGTTAAGAATGGTAATTAAAAACTATTTTTGTAATTACATTCTAAAAAAAAATTACTGAGATGAATTAAGGCAGTATATCGTTTATAATATTATCATAAGGATTATTTTCTTCATTAAAAATTTGTTGCATCTAATGTGAACCCGCCCTAAAAGCGTCCTCGTAAGTGACGTCATAATATGGGAGAGAGATAGCGTAAGCATACCGTTGTAGGTGTATAGTGATCACAATCTAAACTTAATTAATGAAATCGACTTTATAAAATTTGGCAAAAAAACATCTATAATTTAAATTTAAACCGAGGTCTAGTTTAAATCGAAGGAATGTCAAAAAGGGTAATTTTATGCTTTATACACTCTAACATTTACTCCTAGACAAAAAGAAGATACATCCATCTCACGATATAAGACCAAGAAATTATTTAGACACTCCACTTTGTTGCCAATCTACCCTAACACAAAATACACTACGAAATAAAGGGAAATTATTTTGTAAGAAACTACCAGAGAATATCAGAAGTATCCAAGATCTAAACAAATTCAAACAAAAGTTAAGAGATACCTTGGAATTGTTCAATGGCACATTGGTGCCAACTACAGCTACGAAGAGTTCCTACAAAAGACTATTTTACCTGAAGACATAAGATGACCGCTATGTTCTGATGAGTTTTGATTGTCCTAACTCTACTGCCCTGTAGTGAATTGTATTTTTATATTTTTACATATCTACTTGTTTTGTATATGTTTTTATTTTTTTTTATACAGCATGTTATTACTTTTTAATTGATAATAAATTAAAAAATTGTATTGAAAATATAATGCGAGTTTGGCAGCATAGTTCGACTTAAAAGTTATTTACCTGGTCATAACTTAATATGATATTGTTATATCATGTTATGTTTAACATGTTATGACCAGGTTGATTACTCTTAAATTGAACTTTCCTGTCAATCCCACATTGTAAATCGACCCTTTCTGACATTTCTACGATTTTAGAATTATTCTTTGGTTAAGTGAGAAATCTTAGCATCAACTTCGCCTTTTGTAATTTTGGTTTGTAATTACAATAAAGACATTTATTATTATATAATAAAGGATCAAAGGTCGTTTAAACTAAATCTCTATTGAATGTATAGCCAAAGGAATGTTTGTATTTTACAAATGGTGGGTGTCTGTCATTTTTTTAAAGTAGGTATTAACGAAATAATAGGTTGCAACTAAGCATTATTTATGACATTAACCGAGAGGTAAACCGCGGTCAAAACTCTTGTACACTAATGCCTAATTGCTTTACTAATGCCATTAATTCCCAAGATTTGTACATTAAAATTCCTCCGCGGTTTCCCCTCGGACATAACCCATGCTCAATGGGATATAGAATGTTTTCCCCAAATATTTTAACATGAGAAAGTTTTGCACTTAGAATGTTTAAACCAGACCCCTGCAATAAGCCACATCACTTGTGCAAGAATTAAAATGTCTTTAAACATTTAAACTGTGAGTTTGATACTTTTTTATGTAATATACTTACATCTAACAATGTTAGTGAATAACTGGCCGCGTGAAGTACTGCGAAAAGAAGAACAGGCAAAATCACCACTAATATAATAGTTAAGGAAAATTATAATTATCCTAAATTAAAATAATCTACCTGTTTAAATAAAATTATTTAACATAAAATATATTATTTCTTTTGGGTTATCCGCAAGGGTTATATGCTCCGTTTTTATTAGAGTTACGCCCTCTAAAGACGATTTGAAATGATTTATCTGGATCATAGGTATACCTATAAACCTAATTAATACCAGAAAAGTCATGGTTATAAATAACGTTTAAAAAAAGGCCATAACGAAGATGGGTTGGCTATAGAAAAGTCTAAACTATTTGATATAACCCTTAGAGCGTTTTCACACGGCGCCATACCTTTACCATAATCAGCGCGCGATAAAGGGTCGCATTATAGTGCGTACTTTTCACACAACGATAGTTAGCTACCATAACATATTGCAGAACAAGTAAATAAATCGGTGTTGCAGACTCCACTTGCAATATGGTATGAAGTTTCATAGATGGAAGACGCACTTTACTGTTGGCGCTGATTGAGATCGAAAAGCGATTGAGGAGAAAAGCTAAGCAAATGGAGGCTCGACGAAAAAATCGGCTTTTCTGGATTCATCCCTTGTCAGAAGCAAGATATGTAGATGGTGCGTTTTATACACTACAACATCAAGAAACATTTTTCAATTATTTCCTTATTCTCTTAACTGTCTTTGTAATCATCTATTATTTTGTCCCAAATTCTTCAATTAATTCGATAAGACTAACTTCTTCGCTATTTTGACACATACATACATGCAACGCCGCTCGAATGGCACTGAACAAATTGCGACAATATGTGGCAAGTTGTGTGAAATAATACATTAACCGTCCACTGTTTACAAAATGGTGTCCGAAAAAAATGGCGCGATATCAGTAGAACAAATCGTCTGCTTTTGCCATATAGCGTCGGCGTTACCATAACTTTTATGGTATCGCCTATGTGTGAAAATGGCTAATTAGAAAACTCATAATTTGCTATAAAGCAATATTGCGACCATTTATCGCGCGTGATATATGGTAGTGTTATGGCGCCGTGTAAAAACGCTCTTAGGGCATAGCAACCTAAGGAAATTCTTTGGCCCAACCTTATGACATGGTCTTCAAATTGAGGGTATGTCTGTTGGCATCATAAGGTAAAATTGACATGTTGTAATAGATACATGGTTAAAAAGACAATTTTAAGCCGAAGCAGGAACACAAATATATATGGTCCCATTCAAAATATTAATATTTGAATTACTTTCGGAACCAGACCCATAGCTTATTAATAAAAGAGAAGATCGACATGTGTTTTTCAAGATTACTTTTCTCGTTTTAAATGTGCTTTTTAGCAAGGGATTAAAATGGTACCATTTTATTTGAAAATTTAGAGAAAAGAACAAAGATTATTTAAAACAATTGATGTAAAACTTCATTCAAACATTATATCTAAAACTGTGCACAATGCGTCCAATAGCGGTTAAAATCTGCCCTTAACCCTCCGGTAGGCGCGCTATCGGTATTTATGCCGCTTTTTCACTAATTTAAAGATTCCGCAATTATTATTGGTGAAATCTAATAGCGATTTCGGTTTACAGATCTCGGGCACTCTGAGAGTGCTCTCCCCGAGATTTGCGTGTTCGATTATCGAAATCGAGATATCTCACTATATGGCTATGACAGATCTCGGGCAGATCTATGACGTCACAGAGCGCTCTCAGAGTGCTCGAGATCTGTAAACCGAAATCGCTATAATTGTCCGTCTAGCTATGCTTAAATAACTACGTTTGGAAATTTACTATGCAAAATCCACGACGTGTGGCATGGAAAGGATGCGGATGAATTGGAGTTGATTGTGCAGAGTGACTTATTGCTTGTTAAACAATGGTGTGATGCGAACTGTTTATGTTTCAATATTGCCAAGACTAGTATTCTTACATTTAAATTTTCATTCTCGGACTAGAATTTGAACAATTATTTTATGTAGAACGGGAACGTTGCCAAATTCTTGGGTGTTTAAATTGATGATAAACTTAAGTTTAGGGATCACATTTTTACATTAAATAGAAAATTAGCTTCAGGTTCTTATGATATGAGAGTTGTTTCCAAGGAATTGGGAAAAAATATAGGTAGAGTTGTTTACTTCTCACTTATCGAAAGCCACTTAAGGTATGGTATAGCTCTTTGGGGGTTTTGTAGACAGGACTTGTTGGGCTCAATATTAGTTTTACAAAAGAGGACTTTAAGATATTCGTGTGACGATAAATTAATTTTTCGGTAATTACAGAAGAATTTCCTTTCGTTTCGTCAGATCCATCTCTAGACGCGTTTCGTCATATCATGACTCGGTAATTGTTTGGTAGTTTTAATTTTATTTTGTAAAATATCTTAGCGTGGTCAGTAATCTATTGTATAGTACCGTACTTGCCGATTTTTCTTAATTTCTTTAATTTTTATTAGTGTTAAAATTTGAAATATTTAATTGTGATACATTACAGGGCTTGTATACATGTTTGGTTCTGCCTTGCAGGGGGGTTTGTAATAACCTGTAAGGCATGTACTTTAATAAATAAATAGATATCAGATTGAAGAGATATCTGGTCGCTAGACCCAACTACACTCTTCAGGAGTATTATGACGATTTGTAATTTAGTTACATGTGTTATATTTCTCTCTATATTATCTTTTCCTTTTATAGTATATTAATTTGTACATATTTTTGTTATTGAATTGTATACTTAGTATGCGTCTATAGAAAAGTTATATTTTTTCTCCTCTTTGTATTGTGTAACGCGCTTTTTATAATTTATTTAATGTATAATAGGTATACAGGGTGCGCCAAACTCAGTGGCCTATTAGAAATATTTAGAAAACGACAAAAGATATGTTTTTGAAAATTTGAGTGTGTTCATAAGAGCTAGTGTTCTAGCGTTTAAAAATATTTTGAAAGGGGCTGTGTTGCCAGATCATCTTGAAACTCCTAGCAACTTTGGAATTTTAAATGAGACACCCTGTATATTATTTTACTTTTTGTTTCTGCTCAATAACACAAACATTTTTTGTATATAATAATCTATGCCTATCTCTTATAGTTTTTGAGATATTAATTAATTAGTCATTTTTTGGGGCCAAAACATGCTAACCAGAAAATCAAATATTTTTGTGATTAAGGCACCTAGAAAGTTAAAATTTTTACAGACGGTTCTTATAGCATGGCCATCTAGGAATTTTGATGATATATGAAAATATTTTTACACAGAGCGTCACAAAAAAACGTAATCTTGGTAATATAAATAAATTCAAAATTCTCAACTTTTTTAAATGGAACACCCTGTATTTTATTTTCTTAACAAAATCTAGTTTATATTTCCTACCAATAAGTATAACATGTTCCTAACCCATTCGAACTTACAAGGGGTTTAAAAAAATTAATAACTTAATAAAAAGGTTTAAACACATTTAATAGAAGGCTTTGGCAGAATTTGTTCGGAAACAAATGAAAAAGAAAAATGTCAACTTAATTGGTTTTGTCTATAATCTGTGTTTTTATATTATTAACTAAAATGGCCAATATTTCTTATTCAAACGCAGAAATTTTGAATTTACTTTTTATACATGGAGAGTGTAATAAAATTGTATCAAGAACATGTAAACGATTTAATGAATGGTATCCCAATTCATCTCCAATGACAGCAAAAAAGTTTAGAAAAATAGAACGAAATATGTTGCAGTATAATAATGTGAATGTGTGACGTATAAATCCATAGAACGAATAATTTTTTTAAATTTAAGATAATATAGGAAATTAAGTTGACATCTCGGTTGACATTTTTTCTCTTTCATTTGTTTCCGAACAAATTCTGCCAAAGCCTACTATTAAATGTGTTTAAACCTTTTTATTAAGTTATTAATTTTTTTAAACCCCTTGTAAGTTCGAATTGGTTAGAGATAGGTATAGGAACATGTTATACTTATTGGTAGAAAATATAAACTAGATTTTGTTAAGAAAATAAAATACAGGGTGTTCCATTTAAAAAAGTTGAGAATTTTGCATTTATTTATATTACCAAGATTACGTTTTTTTGTGACGCTCTGTGTAAAAATATTCTCATATATCATCAAAATTCCTAGATGGCCATGCTATAAGAACCGTCTGTAAAAATTTTAACTTTCTAGGTGCCTTAATCACAAAAATATTTGATTTTCTGGTTAGCATGTTTTGGCCCCAAAAAATGACTAATTAATTAATATCTCAAAAACTATAAGAGATAGGCATAGATTATTATATACAAAAAATGTTTGTGTTATTGAGCAGAAACAAAAAGTAAAATAATATACAGGGTGTCTCATTTAAAATTCCAAAGTTGCTAGGAGTTTCAAGATGATCTGACAACACCGCCCCTTTCAAAATATTTTTAAACGCTAGAACACTAGCTCTTATGAACACACTCAAATTTTCAAAAACATATCTTTTCTCGTTTTCTAAATATTTCTAATAGGCCACTGAGTTTGGCGCACCCTGTATATATGCTTCTTATTGTAGATTGACTTCTTAGATTTGTAAACGAGACTATTATTATTTTTTATGACAATAAAGCGTATTTTGATTTGAGTCGTGGAACTCGTGGGTGTTGAGTTTTCGGCACTCCGTGCCGCAGCGCGCCCAGTCATGTAAGTAAAATTACTTCGGTTTGTTATCTTGCATTACTTTTTATACAGCACAAAAAATTTGAAACATTTATTAATTTAAGAGATAAGAAATATTCAAGAACATATTTGATAACCGCGGAATTACAAGGATTTGTTGATATGTTCTCGGATGAAGAGGAAATAGTAGATTTTTTTAGTTTCGTACTCTTGCGAAATTAAAATAAAGGAGTCTATGTATGTAATGTTGTTAGAATTACGATTTATTACATATTACTCTATTAGGAAAGAAATTTATCTATTTTGAATTAATTTGTATACATTTTTCTGCTTGCGGCATGTAGTGCCGGTGCGCGCGTGTTACAATTTGTAAAAGCGCGCCTGCTGTAGGGTTAAATATTTCAAACTGATTAAATTTAGTTAAGCAAAACCAAAGTATTGCAGGACATATAACCCTAACACCATTTTGTCCATTTTCATATAGTAATGAAAGATTAAAGCTTAACTTTCCATTTGATCGTTTTTTTTTTAAAATCGAATAAGGTTTTCAAAGGCACTTTTTGATGATAATTTAATAAATTTTGTATGGGTGTATAGATTTAACTTTTAATGCTTCTTCTGTAATCAAGCCTAAAATCTAACTCTCATCTATAGGTTATGCGTTTTCTCTACTTTAGATTGACGACTATTTCGCAGAGTATCTGTTTCCAACACTGCGCCGGTTATTCAGTAAGGATACAAGTTATAGGTGCAACATAAATGAAAATCAAGGAGTAAAACAAGTAGTGGCAACTGTCTTCAAGTACTAATTCTGACAAAAATTGCCTGGAAAACTGCACTCTTCCCAATCTCTGGTGTAGCCTCAGGGCACTGATAGCTGCATTGGCTATGAGGACTTTGTAGTAGGCGCTTTGGGAATTTCTAAAAAAAAAAGATAAAATTAATAATAAATTGTTAGATTTTTTTCTCTATATCATTACATTTTTTAAATTTATTTATTTAGCTACAAGTGGACTGCTGCGCGGTGGTAGTACTATAATTACTTATTAGTCTAGTATTATAATTATTTCATCACTAGTAATAATTGAAACAAATTTTAAAATTAGTAAAAATATACACAAACAATACATAAAAGTTGAAAATTCTACATGAGATACAAAGAAAATAATTTAAAACATGGATTATTCTGAAGCTGCCAAATAAGTAAGGTTAACTTGGATAGAGAGGAAATGTTTCTATAAGGAATATTGTTAAAAAAAAGTGTCGGCCGGCAAATAGGCTACTTTACACTTATGTTGCCTTGCACCAAGATTTTTAACCACAACTAACTAAGCAGCAAGTTTGACTGTGACATAACTGACATTGACAGGCATTATGAACTCACAATCAAAGGTGCCTGAATAATAAATTAAAAATTAAGGTAACCGGACCAGTATGATTGTGAGAAAATTATTTTTGCCAATGTCGTGTATGTCACAGTCAAACTTTAGTTACCTAGTTAATTATTATTAAAATTCGTTTGCAAACCGAAATTAGACTCTTAACCGCGTGACTGGAAAGCGCGATTGCGTTCGTGATAGATTGCGCAGTTATTCGCACGCGTAAGACTGCGATATTAAAATTGTACTATTTGACTAGTACACTCTGGCGTTCGTTTAAGAGTGTTTAAAATCGCGCACGCAAAAGTTCACGTGGAATTTTTAAAATTTGAAAAGATTTATTAGACGTTTCTTGCTGGTAAAAAAATGTCAAATTTTATAGAAAATAAAAAAATATTATTAATTAATTATAACAGCAGGTTTAACCAGTATTCGAAAAAGAAGCATTTGGATGAAGAACGTGCGTGTCTAAATTAATAAGGTTAATACCTTCCATCCAATAAAAGAAAAGTCTTACGCGTGGGAATAATCGACGCTATTGCAATTGTAAAATCGCGCGTTCAAAACTATGCCTTTATAGTACAAATAAAAACAAACGTTTACGCGTGGGAATAAACGTACGCGCCTAAATTCGCGCGGTAAAAACCTTCCATGTAAAGGCTGCTATTGAATTCCAACCAAAATAGTAAATGAAACTCCTTCCCTCAATGTAATTACAAATAAACATATATAATTTGCTTAACGAGATAATTACATCAATCATCTAAGTCCTAAGTAATTCAATGGTAATTTTCAAGGTAACTTTTCACATACATAAATATTAAACTGTAAAAAAGGATGTGCGTACGCCATTATATTATGGTATTATACCTTGACCCTCCGAAGCCAAATAATGAAGCCGATTTATTTATAAGTTTTAATAATAATAATAATAATAATAATAATAATAATAGAAAAAAAGGTTTTTTAGCGGCAGGCGGACAAAGTAGTGCATCTATCCTTTGCATTGAGTACACAGGGACGCCAAAGGTAATGGGTTCCCTGGGGCACAGGTAGACAATGACAGGCTGTTTCATTCTTATTAGAACTCATCAGAAAGCCATAACCTGTAAGTGACCCCCAGTACAGCGAGACTATGCTTTCAAGGCATTTTTAAGAAATAAAAACGCGATGAAAACCCAGTAACGCCATCTATAGGAATCAACTCAATCCAAAAGATAGTCGTGACGAAGCAACAATAAACCAAATACGTTAGGCCAACACACCAGTATAGGCAACATTTATCGCATCCCCCAATTTTTCTACGGATTTGAAGATTCAAATAAGTTCGCGCTGCAGTATACCCACTGTGCGCTGCCAACCCGTAATACAATGCCGTGTTTTTAAAATAAAGTAGTAGAGTTTAGTGTCCGTATAATTAAATAGAAAAGGTTTTTAAGCTTATTTCTTAAAAATGCCTTGAAAGCATAGCCTCGCTGTACTGGGGGTGGCTAACAGGTTATGGATTTCTGATGAGTTCTAATAAGAATGAAACAGCCTGTCATTGTCTACCTGTACCCCAGGGAACCCATTACCTTTGGCGTCCCTGTGTACTCAATGCAAAGGATAGATGCACTACTTTGTCCGCCTGCCGCTAAAAAACCTTCTTTTCTATTTAATTATACGGACACTAAACTCTACTACTTTAATAATAATAATAATAATAATAATAATAAAAAAGTGTCATATGGCTGGTAAGCAGTAGCCAATCCAGGATTTTGGTCGGAAAGGGGGAGGGGGGAAACTTGTATTGTCATGATTCTAAACTTTCCTGGAGTGAATGAATGTGTTTTTTTATCTACTATCATAAGTTCATCTATAAGGTGCTTATTTTGTTGGGGGAGGGGGGGCTGCAGGCCCCTTCAGAGATTTGCTACTGCTGTCCTGTGTTTATTACCAGCATTTTAAACAAAGGTGTTTAAGACAAAACAACTTTTGCAATAATAATGAAAAACTATTTGAAATATTTTTAATCAAATTTATACCAGATAAAAAGGACGGTTTGTGTGTGTGCGAGTTTTGTTTATTAACTGTAGTTTTGTTGGATCTGCTTAATAGATGATAATAATTAATATTGCTAGCTTTTAACAAGACCTTGTTACAATTATTATGAGACAAAGGATTAAAAAAAGATGACAATTTTTTAATCAAATAATAGGTAGGTTAACAATAGATAACAAATATTTTAAGTTTTAGTATACTAAGCCTTGATTTTATTATATAGGGTGCTACACATTACTGTACGTACTTTGGATCTTGAAAAGGGTAAGAGATACAAAAAATAGTTAAACTGAGACAAAGTTGCATATTTTGGGGCTTAATAGTAAAAGAAAATTGTAAATATTCCGAATACCTTCGCAGATATCAGAAAAAAAAACAAGATTTTTAAATTTTGGTTTTTAGTTTTTTAAGCCTTAATTTTTAACTTCGGAAAAAAGAAATAACAGTTTTTCATAACCTTGTTTTTCAAGATGGCATTATTAGTTTTCAAATGCGAAGTTTTGTTCATCTGATACCACTGTCAAGTGGTAATTAATAAATAAGCCAGAAAATAGGCAATTGTGCCTCAATTTGACCATCTTTGTAATTCAAATCTCTTACTATTTTTGAGATCCTCATGTAAGCACGTAATTTCGTAGTACCTAGATATTTTAGTAGTAGACATAGATATTTTACATACAAAAGCAACTTTACAGGAACACAGTCACAAAGCAAAACATTAAATTCTCTTTTACTTAAATTAGGGAATCCAAACCACAACTTTTAATATGGCGGTTGGATAACAAAAAGCATTGATTCAACCGTTAAATGCTACCGGCAATGTTATTTTAATGGTCATGTGTACCAATTACTAAGCAATACTTGCCATCCGATTGCCATTTTTGACACATCATTGGATTTCCTAATAGCATGCAGTTTTTATTTAGAAAATTTTATTCTAGTTTTATTTTTCATTGAACCCTTGTTGCTATTATTCAATAGTACTATTATAAATATAGTAAAGTTTTGGCAAAGAATTGGGCTAAGTAAGACAATAGTCTTTACCTATTTTCTTTGGAAGCTTTAATTTGCAATCTCTATAAAAAAAAAACTGACAGATAAGGAACCCATTCAACTCCAAAATTCATCAACATTTTTTGTGTGCCAATGTTCAAAATTGACCAAAATAGGGTAAACCCAGCTTTTGTCTCCAAAATAGGTTTTCATATTTTTACGTGGTTCTGTTGTTCTTTAGAGTTTGAAATTCAAAGGTGAAAGTAATGTGAAGTGGGTAAATTGTGAATTTATTCTTTTACATAATAAAACATTTTGTTTTGCCAAGTAGTGCATGTAGCATTGTCAAATATTCAGAATTGACCTGCTTTTTTAGAAATTTTTTTATGGATTTATCTAATACATAGGTACCTAAGTACTTTATTCTTTTAAGAGCAATAAAAGCAAAAACCTTTTCAGAAAATTCCTCCTCCCTTTTTTTATTACAGATTGCATGGCATAAAGAAAACATCATCATCAAGACATCAAGTAAATTTCTGTCTAATTTTAGGCATTTAGTACTTTGCTGATGTTGAAAACGAGGAAAAGGTATTGCAGATTTGTGTAAAATGAACAAACTAGTTTAGAACCCAAGCATTATATAGCAGCAAAGTTTTTGAATTGATATGATCAAAAAAAAAAATGCCATTATAACAAAAAAACAACCTTTATTTTGACCTATATAGCCTATAAAAAAATGGTTGGTCTTTTGACCCCTATTAAATGAACATCCTTGAACAAACCAATTAGGTAGGTATCACATCTAAAATTATTGACCAGTTTTCTTAATTTATATCAGCTACATATAAATTAAAATAATTAGGTATTGCCGATATTTTTCAATTGAGGAAAATGTTTGAGGATATGCAATATACACTTCATTACTTACCCAAAAAGAGGAATAAAATATCCTATTGAGAATATGATTACTAGCATACGAATGGCCCAGAGACCGCAGTCAATTTTATGAGCTATAACATGGGCCTTTAGGGCTTCAAAATTTAATCCTCTGCCGGACTGCGGTGGAGATGCAGCGTTTTCTGTTGTATCACTCATTTTTTTTAGTCCTGCTAAACGAATTTTATGGATCACAAAAAAAATACGTCGGTGTCGGTTGGTCAAGAAAGTCCACTATACTTTACAGGCTGAGTAGACTAAAAAAGTATGTCATCACTAAATTATTTCTACTTTCTTTCTACCTTGACACTGCAACTTCGAACTTCGGTTCCGTGAAATTTTTGACATTAAATTCGCATTTCACAATAAAATCTGACAGTTGTAAGCACTTGTAGGTTAGTTTCCTTCCTTACCGGTCCTTAGCTAGGCACAGAGGGATTATAGGTAAACATGGTATATCCAACTCATGGCCTTCTCGACGTAAAGGCAAAGACAACACTTTGTCGCTTTCTACTCTTTTAACATCGGAAAGACCATAATCCAACTTATAGCCGTCTCGATGTAAGAAGAGTAAGCTTTTACTCACTCCTCGTTTTATTCTACAAGGCCGTGATCCAGCTAGATATGCGTCTCGCTCTAAAACTAATTATATCTGTGAAAAGATTAACCACTCCGAAGTGACCTTAGACGAGGAAAGAGAACTCTGTACGTTGTCGCTTGTTCGAGTTCTGCTGTCGCTATTTGACCACAGAGGAATGATAGGTTGTCGTTGTCGATATGACAGAAGCGTGA
Organism: Polydrusus cervinus; assembly: GCA_935413205.1. Taxonomy (NCBI): domain Eukaryota; kingdom Metazoa; phylum Arthropoda; class Insecta; order Coleoptera; family Curculionidae; genus Polydrusus; species Polydrusus cervinus. Next base: position 57,106,180 of record OW284514.1, read on the forward strand.
TGTAAATTTTCGTTACTTGAACCGATTCGTTACTTTGGGTATTAGGTAGGGCTCATTACATAATGAAATCGTTACCAAAGGAAATTTATATCGTTACTTTAATTTTAATTGTGTTAGTTAGTATCGTACAGCTTTGCCGATTGCCAAATACTAGTTTTTTGCAGTATAAAATATATGAATTTAAGTAAGTCAATTATTAAATATGTGATTAAAACACATGTAAGAATATAATATAACATATGAAATGAAATTAAATGAAATACTTTATCATCAGTCAAATTGAGTAAGTAAGTTAACTGCCTACAAAACAATTAAAAAAAAAGAAACACTTGCATCATTACGATAAAAACTCTTTTAACAAATGACAACCCAGCAGTTTACCAATAACATTTAAATTTCTGATTAACTACCTAACTATTTTCAAATCCGTCCAGAAAGTATTCTTTTACAGAGTAGTAGGTATGCTTTCTGAACCAGTAGAGTTTTTATTCCAGCAGAAAACACTTTATATGATCTTATTTCCCTCAGGGAGCGGGATAAATGGTTGAAACATTTAGCCAAAGTACTCATATGATTTTGTTGGCTGTATGGCTGTTCTAACAAAGTGCTACTTTTTGTAAGTTAGGGATGAAATTCCTGTCTCTGCATGAACGAATCCTCATTCTTTTTTATATACTGTAGAAGGGTAAAAATGTATAAACTGGGAAAAGTTAGTATCCCCAGACTAACAAAGGGGTTCTTACAAGTCTCTAAAGGCCTCAATTTTGCCATAATTCGAATGACTTTTTTCTGTAGGACAAAAATTCCGTGTGCCTTCCTACCTCCACCCCAGTGTAAAAGGCCATATCTCAAAACCGAACAGAAAATACCATTTTACATAAGCATCAGTATTTTTAAATTAACAGTATTGCACAGTTGTCTGAAGATAAAGCAAACAGAACTAAGCTTTTTGCATACAAAGTTAATGTGGTCTGACCAAGTCAATTTATGATCCACGTATACTCAAAGAAACCTAGTGTTGTATATACCTGCTCTATAGACCTTCCATTCAGCCTTAGCAATTGACTCTAATTTACAGAGGTGTTCTTAGTGCAAAAATTAATAAAATTGGTCTTTGAGTTATTCAACAGAAGTCCCTTCAGTCTGCATCATTCAACCATATCCTCCACAGCACTTTGTGCCTGAGATATAGATAGATTAAGCCCCTGCTCGACTATAAGCATATTAGTATCATCCGCATAATTTACATAAAATAGAACAACACGCCGTTCGCCGTTGGTCGCCCAACAATGCGAAAACCTTAGACAATGGTCTAAGGCAAAAACAATATCCAGCACGAAAAATAAATATGATACGTTTTGTCCGTTATTTGCTATGATGTCTACGAACTAAGCGATTTGTTGAAAATTATGAGTAAAATAGTTAGTTATATTTAAATTCAGTCTAAAGTAACGAAAAGCCAAAAGTAATAAGTTTTTTTTATAAAATTATTACTCGTTACTTTTATTTATCCCAGCTTACTTTGTAACGAGTCTTTAATAATTTTACATCACTGTACAGCTGGTTAATTGATCTTTGAAGATCAGAAGAGTTCTGTAATCAAAGCCAATAACTCATGCCAGACAAGACATCACTGGACAGAAGACAAAAATGGTTATAAATGTTCGTCCCTACCTTGGTCCCAACCTACAGAAGAAAAGTAGGCCTATTTATTTCTCAAAAAAGGCCCAGATGAATGAGCTTCCATTAAATCAAACATGTTTATTGCTAGATACTCTTATTATAGACTTATAAATTGACTGTCCGCCGTACCTGATAGATTGGTTCAATTGGTTGAGAAGCTGATCTAGCGACTTGTCCAAGCGTTTTAGACCACCAAAATGAAAAGAAGAGCATACTAAATTTGTTAGGTTAAGTTTAAAATCCGTTGTTTTATTAAAATCAGTCAAATCATTCATAACTTGAAGTTTTAAAAATTAAATTGTTGTGTATTAAAATTTTGATATCTATTACTTTATGATTCACTATTAATATTTAATTCACAAGTTTAACTAAAATGGCAGAGAAGACAATTTACGAGTCAGCACATAAGGGTGATTTCGACACCGTAACCAAGAAATTAGAGGAAGATCCATCATTACTAACTTCTAAAGACTCTGCAAGTATAATATGAATATATTGGTATTGTGAGCGCTTGTTTAATATGTTTCTACGTGTTATAGGTTCCTAATTTGATTTAAAACACTATAAATGTCTATTATTGCATTGCATAGGTTTGGTTTTCAATAACAAGATTTAAATTTAATTTTGTGACTACAGTTAATAGAATACTGCAGCGGAACCATGTAACGAGATAGAAGTAGAAAAAAACATAGAACGGAACATAAAAACCACAGAATGAGAAGACATCTATAAAATTAAACAGAATTATACAAAATCTGATTTAAAAGAGCAAGAACGAGAGAGAGAGTTGTGAAGTTTCTATCGGGCGAGTCGCCTTTCAGCCATCATGAATGTAGCCGAGCGATCTTACATAGTGCTAAATCAGAACAAAAAGGAAAATAGACAGGAAACTTATTTTCTATCCTTTCCATGGTTCCGATGCCAGTTTTCTTTATTAAGGTTTTGTAAATGGGCTAAATATAAATAAATGAAATAAGAAACAACTTAGATATATACCTAGCTACTGTCATATTTTTAGAAATAATGGTTGGTTTTTTAAAAATGTTATTTGTAAAAGTGTAAAAAAAAAATTAATAATTAATACTACCAAAGATATTATAATAAAACCAAAAATAAGTTGCAAAGTGAATATAGTGGCACTATAACCTTGTTTGTTTACCATTCTGGGATGCTTGATAGATTCTATGATATCATCTTTTTTGTACCACAGCTATGCAAGTAGAGTTATAGATTAACTGAATATTAGATAGGCTAAATGACACTTACCCCCTACAATTTTTTTTGAGTATGTTAAATGTATTTTAGAGGGCGCTAGGAATAACGGGACCTTAACTATTTGTGGTCAATAGTTAGGGCATGGTCAAGCATTGGGGCCATTACCTTATAGCTAATCTCTTTGCGGTTTACCCTGCAGCATTACATGCATGCTGCTTACATTTATATTAATTTTAGAATCAAAGAATTTTACTTCATTGGGCTTCTGTCGGTGGCAGTTTAAAGCTAGTAACACATCTAATAGATTTGGGTACTCCCATTGATCCTCTTGATGACACTGAGACTACCCCACTTATTTTGGCCAGTTCTGCAGGTCATACTAGTGTAGTCGTTTTGTTGATAGAACATGGAGCCAAGATTGACTTACAATCTGTTCTTGGACATTCCTCATTGCAGTATGCTGCTTCTAAGGGTTGGTTACAGGTAATAGACTAGTAGTTACATAATATATGTTTTTTTACAGCATCTGATATTCTCGAGGATATTCTATACACATTGCTGGCGGAGAAGATTTATTTATTATTTTCTTCATTCTATTTTTATTTTGCAAATAAGAGCTATCAGGTATATATACCTTGTAAATATTTGTAAATCAATAAATAAATAAAAAGCATTTCTGTTTTTAGAGCAAATTTTATTGCTATTGCCTAGCAATTTCGGGGTATTAAAAGGCCATTTTCAGGGTTTAGGTTTGACCATAAAATAAATACATTTTAACACTTACTTTAATTTTTATATTAGAAACACTTTATTTGATACATAAAAATATAGAAATAATACTTTACCTACTTATAATACAAGACAAGATTTTCAATATGTTGACCTCTTCCTGCTTCTAGTCTTGTAAAGAAATCTTTTGTCCATAGAATCCTGCGATTAGAGCGGGCTATCCCGTATATCGTTTTAACAAACTTTATTTAGCACTATTATTACAAGTTATTTATTATTCATATTTTTGCTTTTATTTTAATTTTATATTATGGGAACTTTATGCTGTACACTGTAAATAAAATGACAATAAATATTGTAGGTGATTTATTGCCAGAAATTAATCTGGTAAGTTTAAACCTCTAAAGTAAATGACCTAGCACCTGTAAAAGTTCCCCCTTCTTTTTTTGTAAATTAACATCAGCAAATTTTCGAGTAAAATATCTATACGTCACTATTGGTTAATATTTTCTCATTTTACGGGTACGTTCATTATCAATCTGTTCTTCAGTTTTCTGTATAAAATAAGCTTAAATTTACAAAATTTCAAAAATAAGGATATTTGCTGTGAATTTACCTGATGATTTTACAGTGTAGAATTAATATAAAGTACTTTTTTAGATTTGTATTAAACTGCTAGATAATGGAGCAAATATAAACATTACAGACAAACGCGGCAGTACCCCGTTACACCGAGCAGCTTCAAAAGGAAACCTAGAAATAGTAAAGTACTTTCTCGAGCACAAAGATGTGCTAAAAATCAATCATCGTGATGTATATGGCAACTCACCTCTACACCTTGCTTGTGAAGAGGACCGACAAGAAGAAGCGGTTTTATTGGTCAAAAATGGGGCTGATACTACTTTAATGAACAAAGACAGGCGAACGCCATTAGATTTATGTACGCCAAAGTTATTGAGGCTGTTAAAGGGAGTAATTTGAAGTTGTATTTTAAATTCTGTATTCTGTTATTTCATGGACTGACCTGAATTTGGTATCTTTGTATTAATAAAATTAGTTGTTAATAAGAGTATGGTTTGATTTTTTACTTTCCTAGCAAGTATAGTAAGCAGGTTGTTAGCGTGGCAGGGAGGACCTCTGCTCAGATGGATATTGTTGCTGGTGTTCCACAGGGTTCTGTTCTAGGCCCTTTGCTTTTTCTGATATACTTCAACGACATAACAAAGCTTAAAATTAATGGTACATTTACACTTTTTGCCGATGGCACGACCACGACATTGAGCGTCTGCACCGGATGATCTCTGAGGATATACTGATTGTTAAGGATTGGTGTGACTCGAATTTTCTCTCCTTTAATATATCAAAGACATGTATAATGCATTTTAATTGCACATTGGATAATGTTTACTTGGGCGATCAGGTTTTGGAGGCTAGATCCTGTACAAAGTTTTTGGGCATTTTTCTGGACCAGAACTTAAAATTTGATACTCATATTGCGAACTTGATCAGTAAACTGACGAGAGGTTGCTATGCTATTCGCCTTACATCCAGAGAGGTGGGATTGTCATTGTCGAGATCTGTGTATTTTGCACTTCTAGAGTCTCACCTAAGATACGGTTTACCGTTTTGGGGTAGCTGCTCTCAAACTCTTTTTAGGTCAGTATTTTTAATTCAGAAGAGGGCTGTGAGATGCCTTTCCGGTGTGGGTCCTAGGGAGCCTTGCAGGCCTCTGTTTCGGAAACACAGAATATTAACATTGCCGTGCCTTTTCATATTGGAATCTGTTTGTCTAATTTTTAAGAGGAGGGATGCATACAAGAGAGATGTGTTGGCTTACCAGACTAGAAATACTCATGATATTCTTTTACCTTTACCAACTAGCGCTCTTGTATACAATTCTATTATATACAATTCAAAAAAGATGTTTAATCATCTCCCTCTTAATATAAAATCCTTAAGTAATTACTTAAAGTTTCGAATTCAGGTCAAAAAATTGTTATTGGAACACGTGTATTACACCGTATCTGAATATTTTTTAGAAAATTTGTAATAGTTCGGTTTATGTATTGTCCTTATTTGCTTTTGTATAATTTTCTCTGTAGGTATATATTTTGTTTAGCATGAGATTGTATAGATTTTATTATCGTCGTATAGATTTTATTATTGTTGTGTACATTTCACTTTGACTTTTATTTGGACTTTATTTTATTTAGTTCTAAGTTTTTCAGCTTTGTCAACAAGAGTATAAACTCTTATGATTAATAAAGCATATTTTGAATTTGAATTTGAATATAGTGATCGACTGATACGATCTTTTTGGCCGATACAGAAAATCAGCCTATACCGATATACACGAGGTCGATTTATCGGCCAAAGAAACGTATATTTTTTATAGGATTTCTTAAACTTAAAGCAGCTGTAATAGTATATTATTCAAGCATATACATATAATGGTACGTGGCTATTATTTATGTGGAAAAAATTATGACATGAGCCAAATGAAATTAACATGAATAACAGCAATATTTCTGTAGTAGAGGTTTAGTCAGAGCTGTGAGTAACTTAAGTAACTAGATACTTTTAGTAACTTAATTCTTTTTGAAATCATGCCAAAAGTAACTGTAACTTCGTTACTTTTGAAAAGTAACTTTTTAGAAGTAACTATACACTTAAAAAGTAACTAGATACTTTAAAAGTAATTAAGATGCTTTTAAAGTAACTAAGTTCCTTTTAAAGTTCCTCTGTGATACCAATAATGCACACGTGTCGTACATCGGATGATGACCAAGGGACGATCGGCGGTCGTTAATCAGACTAGCAAGAGTGGGAAAGTGTAGATCGTAGGTGCATGTAGGAGGTAATTTTTGTGTTTGTTAAGGAAATCAATGAAAGGGAAAAAACATGTCATCTTAGTTGAGAATTTTGAAAGGTTGGTACTTTTAAAAGCAAACGGGGCATTTTAAAAACGTTCTGAATTTCTTTGGTTCTTTATAAAAGTATATTTGGATTTATATTTATTTAGTTTTGTTACTTATATTTATTTAATAGGTTTTTTGTTAGTTATCTTTTCTTTCTACTTTCATTAGAAATGTATTAAGTTTGTAAGTATAATAAATTCGTATTCGTTATACACTTTTCATTTACATGTTATCACTACCAGGTAAATTTATGGTATCTAGTTCAAAAAGTTACTTTTAGAGTTTCGTAGTTACAATTAAAATAGCTAGTTACTCAAAAGTGTCTTAGTTACTTTTAGAGTATCGTAGTTACAATCAATGTAACTAGTTACTTTAAAAGTATCTTAGTTACTTTTAAATTATCGTAGTTACAATTAATGTAACTAGTTACTGTAAAAGTATCTTATAACTAGTTACTTTAACTAAGAACTAAGTTACTTTTAGGTAAAAGTAACTATTCCTTATAAGTATCTAGATACATTTGTGCAAAAGTATTGAAAAAGTAACTAGTTACTTTTCTGAAGTAACTTTCACAGCTCTGAGTTTAGTGTCCGTAATAATAAAATAGAAAGAAAAGTTAGAAGCAAGCGGACAGATTGGTGCTGTATCTTTTGCATTTAAGTACACAGGGACGCCAAAATAATAGGTTCCCTGGGGCACAGGTAGACAATGACGGTTGTTTCGTACTTAATAGGACTCATAAAGTTAAAACCCGTAAGCAACTCCAGAAACAGCGAAAATGCGCTTTCAAGATTTGTTTACGGAAGAAGAAAGTGATGAAAACACTATCAGTATCGTCATACATAGGAATCAACTCCAATGCAGAAGACAAAGCCAGTGCTTGTAAACGGATTGCGTCGCATCCTAGTGGGTACTTCGGCGCAATCTATTTCTGAAGCTACAAATTGCAGAGAGGTGTATAATTTTTAGTTTTATGATTTCACATCCGGTGGTTTGTCTTCTGCATTGGACTTGATTCCTATGTATGACGATACTGATAGTGTTTTCATCACTTTCTTCTTCCGTAAACAAATATTGAAGGCGCATTTTTGGCCTTCTGATGAGTTCTTCTGTACTTTAATTCAAAAAATACAGCACCACTTTGTCCGCTTGCTGCTAATTTTTCTTTCTACTAATATTTATATTTTTACATTCTGCATGATATAATTTAATCCTATAACATCAAAACTGTTTTAAACAAGTTTCCAATTTTTTTTTATAAGAAATAAGGCATCCCGCAGAATAGAAGTTCTTGTGAAATTTAGACAAGCCAGAAAACGACTTCGCGAGACATAACTTGTTTTTGGGACCTTTAAGGATCCCTCACACCGCCCGAAACTTTGGCGTTGCGAATTTCTCGCAGCGGAAATATCAATCTTTCGCGCCGGTCTGGGAGATCCTATATATGAAAATAACCGCAATATAGCCAGATTGCTCACACTGACGCGAATTTGCTGCGGACGCGCGTAAATTTTCGCAACCTTTGATTACCATTGCGACGATTTCGCGTCGATTCAAATACTCATTGGTCTATGTGATTCTTAAAGATTTTTCTTCCTGACTTTAAAGCTTATTTTAACTTAGATAAAAGGTTTTTCTGGTCACAATATCGTATTAAATTGGAAATACTTTCATATTCACACTTCACCATATAAAAGCTACAGGCAAAAATAAACTGCAGTGTTAGTAAAAACTTATATTATTATGAAAATACTTCCTCCATCCTAACCTCCAGGTGACTCTGATAGGCAGTATATACGCTCAGTTTTAGCGTATTGTATAATCTGGTAAATTGGTGATGGTAATTCGGAAAATCGGACTTTAAATTTTCTACAATTCGACACAACTTATTATTCATATCTTTTTGATAGTAATATTCGCCTTGCTGTTTTTCTTTTTTCGTAAACAAAAACGGGCGTCTCTTAGCCACTAAATCGCCAAAAACATTTACTTTCTTCTGCATCATCAGGAGCATTTCGAACTTCAATTGTCTGTTGGTCATTCGTTTTTCTAATTCTTTTTGTAACGTCTTTACGTACCCGTCGTAAAATCCTATTTTGTTCTTAATAGAGTCTAATTTGTATTCGGTTTGTCGCTTTTCGTTATACAACTTTTCGATGTTATCCTGTGTCGTTTTTAGTTCTGCTTCATGTTGCTTTATTTTGTTTCTGACGTCGTCCATTTTTCTCGTGTAGTTTATTCGTGTTTTTTCTTCAGCTTGTTTCGATCTTTTCTGTCTTGCCTCGGCTACGGTGAAAATTGCTTCTCTTCGCGCGATGCAGTGCTCTAAATCTTTGACAAGTTTTTCTTGGGCCTTTTTAAGTTGACTAAAAATTAAGAAAAAAGTGTTTTTTATAATTCAATTTTTTTGTGCGATAATAAATTTTTTTGCTTTTAATAAAATAACCATTTCAAGCCATTTAAAGTGGCAAGCACTCAAACTTACTTTCCTCGGTAATCGGTAATTGCAAGCACTTAGAATTTCCATAGTGCTTGGTGCTCGAAGCACTTTGTTTGAGTGCTTTGCCCAGTTGTGGCGTATTATCAACAACTCCGTTATGTTTTTTGTCAGTATTGAAAGTTTTTTGTGACTTGGTAACCGCAACATGGGAATTATTCATGAAAGAGAAAAACTGTTGCAGAAGTTTCGGGAACAGTTCTGTAAGTGTATTTACTGGAAAAATCAAAGGTATTAAAATCTCCTGCGAGTACTCGATGCTGAAGTCAGTTTTATTTGCCGAAGAAAATGTAGATATTTTCAAAATGTATGGCATTTTTAAAGAGGAAAACCGATAATTAAAAGTCTAAAGAGTCAAGTGTTTTCACACGGAAATTGTTGACGAAGGCCGACGACATTTATGCTTTTGATACAAGTTGTTGCAATTATGAGGATTGTGGGTATACCGGGTCCGCCAACGTGGCGGGGATGGAAGATTAAATCATTATCGAGGAGCTTATCAAAAATACTAAACCAGCATAAGGTATCGACTTAAAAGCGGCATATTTTTAAAAAAAATTACATTATACAGGGTGGCTCAAAAAAGTGTGGCGGACTAAACTTGCATTTTTTTAAATGGAACACCCTATATATTATATTATTTTCTAATTCCCTATACAATTCCACGTATATTTTGTATAAAATGTCATATGTCTAAATTCAATTGTTTTTGAGTAATTGACGTTTAAAATATGGCATTTTTTGACTTTGACAGGCTGTAACATTGGAACGGTTCATCTTAGAGAAAAATGGTTTTCACCTCCCTATCTTGGTTTTTCATTCTCTATCCAAGGAAACCAACCTTCGATTTACTATGTTAAACCGTTAAACCCGTTTTTTTGGTTTAACATGGTAAATCGGAGGTTGGTTTCCTTGGATAGAGAATGAAAAACTAAGATAGGGAGGTAAAAACCATTTTTCTCTAAGATGAACCGTTCCAATGTTACAGCCTGTCAAAGTCAAAAAATGCCATATTTTAAACGTCAATTACTCAAAAACAATTGAATTTAGACATATGACATTTTATACAAAATATACGTGGAATTGTATAGGGAATTAGAAAATAATATAATATATAGGGTGTTCCATTTAAAAAAATGCAAGTTTAGTCCGCCACACTTTTTTGAGCCACCCTGTATAATGTAAAATTTTTTAAAAATATGCCGCTTTTAAGTCGATACCTTATGCTGGTTTAGTATTTTTGATAAGCTCCTCGATAATGATTTAATCTTCCATCCCCGCCACGTTGGCGGACCCGGTATATCGTTCGCACGAGCTATAATACAATGATAGAAATGTCCAAGAGATGGAAAATATAGTCATTAACAACATACACAAATGATATGTCACAAAGGCCATTGACAGATCTAGGATTTTGCCGATGGGGGGGGGGGGGGGGGGGACTAAAAAAGAAGAGCGTATCCCGGCTCTAAAAACCTTTCTTGCATGAAGTTTTGCGGTTACTCGAAATGAAGAAAGTAGGTATTTGTCATTTGGAAATTCTAAAAAAGTATAAAAATAAGGTGTTAATGTTTCTTTTTGCGCTATCAATACGGAAAGTATGTTGGTTAGCCTGTAGGTAAAAATACTATTTTAATTTCAATGAACATCCGCTATACTACTAGTCAATACTGGAATTGACAGTGGCGTAAATTATACCCCCGCAAACCCCACACCGCGAGGGGGCCCAAAAAGCCCCACGTCATCCACGATTTTATTTTTAGCTTTTTACTACGCTTTGAAGGAAAAAATAATTTAATTTAATGAAACATCATTATTGACAAACATTTTTAACTAAAATTATACACGACTTTATTATCTCACACATCTCTGATTTCTTCATTCAAGTGTTAATTTAATTTTTACAAAGAAAGGATAATAATATAGACATACGCTTCATAAACACATGGACAAATTTGAATTTGTATTTTTACTGATTTTTCAGTGCGCATAAATTTAACATTAATCTGTTGAAATAAATTTGAAAATCACCACAACAATGTTAATTTCTAGTTTAACTTTTATTAAGGACCTTTGTAATAGTTTAAAAACATTAAAGAGACTGTCAGTCTTTTGGCTAGCAAATGGAAAATCACTCCAGAATTCGAAAAAAAGAGACACCGAAAGGTTAAAAAAAAGATTTTTTGGAATTGGATTTGAGGAATTTGGTACTGACGAACGACTGCACAATACTGAACGACTGTTTGAGGTTGAGGTATACAAAGCCAGTATTGATATTATTAAAACTCAATGAAAGAATCGTTTTGAGAGTATGAATTGCACATACGAAAAATTAAATTTTCTTTCCCCAAAAAATATTACAACTGCTGCTGATGATCAACAAAGTTATAGTAATAACTTTATCTTCTGAATTTCCAGCTCAAATCATGACGCGTAAAGCAGTATTTTTGCAAGACTTACGTGAGTTGAATTCAATAAGTGAACTTGGTTAAAATAATAATATAAAATACTATATTGATATTTAAGTGTGCAGCTTTTAGTGTGGCCTACGTATGTAATGCCATTTTGCTGTTTATAACTTTATCAGTTACTGTCTAAAAGGTCATTTTTAAAACTGAAACTACTTAAAAACGATTTACGTAGTACAATAAAAAAAAAGGTTTGCAAATCTCTGCAATTAATTTATTTTCCAAAATTATAAACAATTTAATTTTTTTTGTTGTATTTATTTTACTGTTTGTGAATTATTATTAACTGAAATATGTTGTTTTAAAGCTACATTATGTAAGAACGTTATTATTCAACAGCTATTTAATTAGCTAGGCGTCCAGGAAAATTACAAAGGAAATAAATGATTTCGCAAAAAGATGTTAGGCGACAATCGCGATTTTTTTTATATAAGTCCTACCCAGATAGAGTAAAACTTTTGGTTAAAAGATAAATTTGATATATTGGTTCAAAACTCAAAAGGATCCTCGAGGTTAAAAGGTAAGAATTTTTTATACAAAATGAACTATTTTATAAATAATTTACATTCCTAGAAAAGTAAATTGCACTTACGTCAGTCAACTATGTCATGAAAGTGATACTTAAGGGGTCTTTACCAAAGTTTTGTAGGTCGAAAGGTGTAGAGCAGGGGTTTCCAAACTTAATTTGTCCACTGCCCTCTTTTGAGAATAAATTATTTTTTAGCGCCCCCATTTTTTCACCTATTTAAAAACCACTATAACAGGGGTTCCCAAAATTATTTTGTCTACTGTCCACTTTGAAAATAAATTATTTTTTAGCGCCCCCATTTTTTTTCTTGGTCTCTTACCGCCTCCCTTTAGGCCTGCAGCGCACACAAGGGGACGTTATTGCCCACTTTGGGAAAGGCTGGTGTAGAGTATAGTAATGAATAGTGTTTCTCAAGGACACCCAAGGAGTGATCCATTTAAATATAAGTCATTTCCATAATACACTTGTGGCAAATGTCCTTGTGAATAACAGGTTTCATTACTACTCAGAATATGTGTATTATACTATATCTATTTATTGTATTGATTTACCTGTAAATAACATTCATTCTCTGTATCTCCTGCCTCATTGAATCCAACTCGCCGCTTTGGCCCATTGCTCCTCTCAATTGTTTTTTTGTTTCTCTGGCTAATTTTACTTTTTTCTCCCATTCTAGTGCTTCTCTGTTTAGTTCAATCAATTCCTTACTAAGAATAATTTTTTCCTCCTCTAATTCAGCAACTTCTGCCTGTATATGAAGACATTCCAATTCTGCGTCTTTCAGTTTACCTGAATAGGTAAAAATATTTTTTTTATTACCTACCTACTACTGTGTAAAAATAAATATATTGTCGGATATGGATTCGTATCCTTAAGGATGGATTGTTCATCTAATACTTCGCTGTGAAATTAAGACTCCTAATAGGAGATAAAAATAGGTGTAGTGGAAAGATATTGCATAGAACAAGGACAAGAACATTTCTAGTTTCGTAGAAGGAGTCACAACACAAATGTTTATAAATATAACTGCTTGCAATTGGCTGAAGAAAGGGTTCCATTTTGAAGATTACACTTAAAATGCTTTTCTCCTAATGTTACTAACTCCTGATACGGCAGAAAGCAACCCCTTCTCTATTTTGGTAGGGGTTACAAAACACTATAAAAACTCAAAGGAACACTTACTCAGTGGAATTGTTAAAGTTTTCAAGTGTAAGGGTAACCTCTGCCCGTTTAGTATCTCAAGTCTCTTTAAATGATATAAATCATAATGTCAGAACCAAAACAGTTTCCAGCCAATGAGTAAGTGGTCTTTGTAATGTTTATTTAAGTGTTAAATTATTTATTTCTCTTTTGGCCCGAGTTGACTGTAAAGCGGAAATTGTTCTCTTGAACTTATGTGAAATAGCAGCTTATGTGAGTTTTAAGGGAACAACTCTTCTTTAGAGAAAGCTCTCTAAATTTACTGGTTTTGATAACTTTATTTTTATTTCTTAAACTATTGAAAATCAATGGTGTTTCAGTAAATAAAAAGCGCACAACAAATTAAATAAATTAATACGTAATTTCAAGCTATCGAAGCTACACGTTCCAGTCGTCTACCTTTTTGTAGCCCGATTATTATTATGAACTTTTGGATGGTAGTGGCCTTTACTTGATGGAAATTCATTACGCACTTAATGAAAGACAAAGGATTTCAAACAAAATAATAAGGTATCATCCGCCAAAGTTCTTGTGAACTTTGGCGAAACTCTTAATACAATTTTTGTATTAAATTTTCAATTAGACAAGCCAGGAAACGATGCCGCGTTTTACGCTGGTATGGAAGGCTCTTACCAGGTTGAAGCCAAAATTCATAAAATGAAAAACGTGGCATGTCACTTCATTTCGCTTATTCTAATTTTTGATAATCGCGCCGTCCGCGTTATTGCTAAACGCTGTCGAAGCTGCGCCTTCCTATAGTCTATTTCAGAAAGGTGTAGAGTAATAAAATGGGAAATTCCGTCTAGTTCGGCTCAATTTCGGTGTCGGCCATAGGCGCAGGTAAATTTTGTGCATTAAATTATTTATGATAACTCCCCAAAAAAGAAAAGATGATAATTTGATAAAGAAGGAACTATTTTATATAGCAAATTTACACAAACATCGTTTCATAAAATATGCCGTGGAAGATATAGCTGAAAAATATAGTGTAACTATGCTACGCACACCACCATATCATTGCGAACTAAATCCTATAGAACTATATGGGCGCAAGTGAAAAGATTTGTAGCAAGACACAACACGACATTCAAAATGAAAGACGTTAAGCTACGTTTGATCAAGCCATTAAGGAAGTGACACCCTAGAACTGGCGAAAAGCAGTCCGTCATGTCATTAAAGAGGAAAAAATGTAGGATCTTGACCACCTGATCGATCGGACCGTCGACCCGTTAATTATAACGTCAAGAGGAGATGACAGTTCCTCAGATGACGAAGAATATTATGATATTTTATAATTTAATGTCTGTTTAATGTATTTTTTATATTTTGTATTTTTTTATAATGTTTAATAAAAAATAAGTATACCTAATACTAATGCACGCCTTTGTCACACCATTTTCAGTGTTTGTGAATGGATTACAATAGGCAAAACCAACCCAAACCCGGGTGGTACTACCTGCACTTGATTAAAAGAAACACTTTTGCAATGAAATCAATGCATGGTGCAACATGTCCAACGAACAATTTAACCGTCTACAAAAATTACAAAACATATTACTCAGATAAACACTTAAAGCACGTAGATGGACTCCACTAAGACAATTACATCAACAGACAAACACACCCTACATAATGTAATACGTACATGACATTTCAAACACATTTTATGACACATACATACAAAATCCACCATCCACGCAAAACCTAACATACACTGATAACATAACATAAAATATAAACTAACTAATCTTCCCATTTTCCGGCCAGATAGATAAAATCAAACTTTTTCCAATTTTCACATCTGAGAGCACATGTACCAGACCCGCTAACTCCTAAACCCCTCCCACAAAATTAGGCAACAAATATCCTTAAATTTATAGAAACACTTTTCTAATTTTCTATAAATAACATTTTCTGCTACTTTGTACCTGAGAAAATTCATGCTGGTTTTTTCAAAATGTTTTTCCGGCATGTTTGCTGACATGCAGTTTCTCTACGAAAAAATTTTACCATATGTAATTCTTCATTGCTGTTTATTTAGAACGAGAAAACATGAAAAAAAATTATAACAATTGTTCGAAACTTTTTCATGTTTTGCATCGTAAATAATGTTTTGTAGAGAGACTGCATGTCTGGCTAAATTTTTACAAGAGACAAAAAGTTTCAACGTGATGTCAGCTAGTGTCAGGGAAATAATTTAGGTCACTTATACTGGGGGCAACAGAAAGAGGAACTTTTAATTACCAATCACAATTTTTAAATTTGCAGGAATTAAAAAAAGACGGCGCATAAGTCAAAACACGCTATTAATAGTGGTCATTCTTAGTTCCAAAATTGGGGGAAATCTATAAAAGTGTTTAGAAATAATTCCGAAAAAACAATATTACTTCGAAAACTTTAGCGCCCTGTAGCGACAAATCGAAGCAATATTGCATATAGGTAAGTTTGCCTAGATCGCCTTATTTTTGGTTAAGGAATTTGTGGTGAAGCGTTGTACAATCATTCCAAGGTAGTCGTAAGCTAAATTGACATATGATACATTATAATACTATGAATAAAGATATATTTTGATTGATTGAATGAAATCAATGCCAAATTATGAAAGTGGCTTAAATATTCGTTGTGTCACTATAGTCCCTTTGCATACCTAATGAGATTTTATTACTCTACACCTTTCTGAAATAGACTATATGAATATTAAGATATCAACCGTTTTATTGATATTTACATTATCTATCTTCCCAATTCTTTAATCTTATGTTTATACATACCGTCATATTGGGACTGTAGGTAATAATTCGTTTTATCCAAAGTACCCTTTTTATCTTTCTTTTTGTTCAAGTTGTCGCACAATATACTCGCTTTATTCTGCAAACTATTTAGGTGCTGCATTATTTGCGATTCCTGTTTTTTATAATTATCAATATCGTTGCTAACTTTTAGATTTTTCTGTCTCAGAATCAGATTTTGTTTTTTCAGCACGTTAAGCCTATGAATTTGTTCTTGTCGTTCCTTCGAAATACTCAGTAAATTTTTCTGTTCTCTGAGCCAAAAGATCTGTAAATGTTGTATTTTTTCTTGCGTTTCTTCGATCTGTTTCTCAAGCGTTAGAATTCGGAGATCTTGCGGAGATATTACAATTGAAACGCTCATTTTCTCGTTAATCTTTTCAAGCTTGTTGTTGAGCACTGTAACGTGGCGTTCTTTTTTTCTAAAAATTAATATTTTATTAAACAAACGTAGCTCTACAAACTATTAACATTTGGTAAATTTTAATGATTTATATATCATGCATATTTCTATATGTAAGTATTTGATGATTATGCTATTATTATGAATATTTTCGAAAATTGGCTATAACTTAATTATTTGCAGCTACACAAAATATGTTTCGTGACGTGTATTCAATTTAAAATGAAACATAAAAAAATGAAACGATTCTATAGGATACTTTAACAGCCGTATTCACTAAAGGGATCTAAATTTAAAACCGCCCAAAATTGACAGCTCTTGGTTTAAAATGACAAGTGTCAAATAAGTCAAAGTTATATATTGTATTCATTTTTATGATTTTTTTTTGAATTTATAAAGAAAAAAGTATTTTAGAACGTACTGTGATCTTTATTATATCTAAACATGTATTTCCAACCACATCCCGGTTGTATAAACTGTATTAGGTTACATAAATAATACATTATTTGCATTAATATATAAATTAATTGATTCAGCCGATACTAGGTGGAAATCCATAACTATTATATTATAGGATACAGTAAAACAAAGTTGAACTTGTAAATTTCCACTATATTAAAAAAGAAGAAACATAACATGTTTCGCTGCACGGCAGCTTCGTCATCTGACGAAGCTGCCGTGCAGCGAAACATGTTATGTTTCTTCTTTTTTAATATAGTGGAAATTTACAAGTTCAACTTTGTTTTACTGTATCCTATAATATAATATTAATATATACATTATCCCAACGTTAAATTGTAATGTGTTAAATGTCAGGTTTTATACATATTTTGAAAAATAATTAACTAACTA
This sequence comes from Polydrusus cervinus, assembly GCA_935413205.1. Lineage (NCBI taxonomy): Eukaryota > Metazoa > Arthropoda > Insecta > Coleoptera > Curculionidae > Polydrusus > Polydrusus cervinus. Next base: position 57,123,463 of record OW284514.1, read on the forward strand.
GCAAGTTTGACGGTGAAATGCATGACATTGGCAGAAATATTTCTTTCACAATAATTATAGTGGTCCGGTTGCTTTAATTTACAAATAAGGCAACTTTGAGTGAGAAAATAATGCCAGCTACTGTCAATTATGTGATAGTCAAAGTCGCTGGTTAGTTAATAATTGTCAAAAATCTTTATACAACCCAACATATATCAACAAAAGCCATACTGACGCGAATAGAGTTATTTCAATTCCATTCTTAATTTTTTTTCTAAAATTTTCTCATTTTAAAAGGAATGTTTACAAGATTTAACAGTGTTGAGAGAATATTAGTTTTATTAATTTTGACAGTTTTAACCGAAATATTATAGAAACCAGTCGCTTTTCTTTAAACTAATTCATCTATTTTATACAGGGTGATTCCTAAGTTGATACTTCTTTTTTAGCTGTGTATAGAAGGCATTAAAATAAACAACTTTTTCAAATACCTTTTTTTTAAAAACTTAAAAATAGCCGAGTTACAGAAGAAAAAATCTAAGTGCGGGCCTGGTAATCAGAACGTAGCCCCTTACTTTATATTGTTTTTCTCCGTTTTTTCTATTGTTAGTCATGCATTGTACGGATCGCTCGTCAGTTATTTATTTTGGCAATTCGCAGCGCGCTGTGGTTTTCTGAAGCAAATTAATTTTAATAAATTGGTGAAAATGGTAAAAATTGAAAAGAATGAACTAATTATGATGCTAATTTATTGTAAGTGTCGTAAAAGTGCGGATGTTTCTTCTCTACACTCAGAAGTTTTCCTAATGCTATTCAACGGGTAAGTTAGGCAGAACCGTATTTGATTTGTAGTGTAATAAATGAATGTAAGTATTTTATTTTTGGGTTTTTTGAAAAAAGGTATTTGAAAATGTTGTTTATTTTAATGACTTCTATACGCAGCTAAAAAGAAGTATCAACTTAGGAATCACCCTGTATTTCAATGTCTTGTAACGTGACATCCTACTAAACTACCATCTGACCCCCTTAAACAAAGGCTACGCGACAGTATTAAATATATCAAACACTTTTCAGTTTAGACGTTTGACCTGGTATACAAAATACGTTCTTAAGAAAAATCCGAAAATACACTAAAATAGTCATTTCCTATTTAAAGTAACAAAGTTGACAGCTACTTCCGATATGACGTGAATTGATAGGAGAACTAAAATATTTTTCACTAGAAAAGTTTTCTTTCATTTCGTCATACCCATTCCCAGACGCGTTTCGCCACATTATGACTTATCAGTGAGGCCATAGCATCTGGCGAAAGAAAAGAATATATATCAAATAGTTCAAGGTGTGAAGCCATAAAGGAAGGATGTAACTTGGCGCGACATTTAGTGAAAGACGAAAAATATATCCAAATAAATGTTATAAAAAATAAAGGAGTGATTCACGCTCGTTGTGAATCACCCTGTAGATGTACAAAAAAAAACTAAAACTACGCAACACTACCTGAAGAGCATCTGATATTTATTATTTTGTTGTTGAATTTCATCAGCTTCGCTTTCCAAGTCGGTTTTCTGTTTCTCTATCTCAGACATGAGTCTGGTGTTTTCTTCGTTTGAAAACTTCTGCGCCTCAATTTCAGTTACAATCTTGCTTTGCTTATTTTCTGCTTCGTTCATGAATATTTCCAAATCTTTCTTCTTTTCTTTTATCATGGTGAGGTTGCGATGCAAATTTCCTGCCACCTGTAAAAAAAAAACATCAGTAGTCGTGTATAGTTACAGACTTTATTCGCAAGAATTTATAAAGTATGTCCGAGGAAGCTTAGAATAGAACGTATGGACCAAGAAGTGAAAGAAACGAATACACGTAATTCTATAGAAGTTTTTGCACGTAAAATAAATGATATTTTAAAATTTGTTATATAGGGAGAATAAAAAATACGAAAATGTTATTTTGCGTTAGAGTAAACAATATTAATAATATTTTTATTTGAACCACGATACACTAACATCGGTATGTCGATAAGCATACCCATATAACGTTGCTTAGTAACCGTTTGGTCACGAGTGAATTTTAACTTCACTTTGCCGAGTCATTGCAAAAAGCCGGCTGCTTTCTATGGCTGTTTTTTATATTTAGTTCGGGTACCGGTAGTTTTAGAGCGTACTAATAATAATTATTAAACAGCAAGTAGCAAAAAACTAGTGTCTGACAATGCCGCTATGCGTGGCGATTTGTCGCAATTGCAACCAAAATATAAAAGGCACAGATATAAAATATGTTCGGTTTCCAAAAAATAAGTATCTAAAGAAATGTATTCTAGAAGGAATAGAAAAGGAGCGAATTTTTGACTTAATCAGTTAAATAGAAATAGTTAAGCGTCTGTTTATCCACGACCACGATACATAAGAGTAAAACAATCGATGGACAGATAGCTTTCGCGGTGCTTATTGGTAGAGATCGACACCATATTCTTTTAGGGACATTTCACAAAATGCCCAAACGTTAAGTGAATAAAGATTATAAAAATCTATAATTTTTCAATGTTCTTAAACGGTATAAATGCCTGAGTGGAAAATACCGCTACAACCTTGCATTAAGAACCCGGGCTTAAAAGAAACAAATCTTACCGTATCATTTGCAGCCTGGTTTTCGATATCTTTCAACAGCTGTCGTTCCAGAGAAAACTTCTTTTGTGAAACTTTATCATATTCTTTTAAAACTTGTTTAACTGTCAGTTCTTTCCAATGGACTTCTTCACCTATGGCCTCTATATCCTTATCGGTTTGTTCTAAAAATTGCTTTTTTATTAGTATTTTAAAACAGTAGTACTCCAAGTGTGCAACTTTGCCTCTATTTAATCATAGATGTATCTGCTACTGTTTATAAAGAGAAAGATTGAAGGTGTTATTATTGGGGTCGAAACGGTGCTATTTAATTTAAGTAGTTCATTGATTATTATTTTATTAGATACGTGGTCTACGAAACGGCATAAAAAGCCCAGGTTCGTATTTAAAAAAAAAATAGGTGATGATGGTATCCGAAAGAAGAAAGGTTTTAATCAATTTTTGATAATAATGAAAATTTAAAATTTATTTTTGGCCATCTCTTTGAATAAAACTAGTGAAAAAAACAAAAATTAGAATTTTCGATTTTTTCGGAATAACTTTGAAAGTACGAGGACTTTTTCAAATCGTTAACGGCGTGTTTGTAAGTCGTCTTCAAATTAAGCAACTTTGCCTTAATGTAAACATCGCTGAATCTCTTATCATTTACGAGATCCAAATGGTGAGCGTCGAATTTGTAACACCCCATCTTTGCTCTGTTAGTTATTAGTCTAGAGTCTAGACTTATCGATATTTTTTGCGTATCGATAATCGTTTTTCAATAGCTCGAGTCATAGCATCATATTTAAATCCGTAAATCTTGACATGAATATACTACGCAAACAATTTTTAAATGTCGCTTTGCTATACTAATGTCGGGTTGCACAAAGAATTTTAATAATAATTATTTAACCGGAAAGTTTGACTGTGACATAAATGACTTTGACCGCCATATATACTCACATTCAAAGGTGCGTGATTAGTAAATTAAAAATTAAGGTAACCGGGCCAATATGATTGTGAGAAAATTATTTCTGTCAATGTTACGTCTGTCAGTCAAACTTGCCGGTAAATATTATTAAAATTCTTTGTGCAACCCGACATAAGAGAGAAAATTCACCAATTTTCTTTTTGACGCCGCCCCGCTACTAAAAAAATTCATGGCACATAAGGAAAATCAATATTGTATTATGTCGCTCTCACTCGAGAAGGCTTTTCCCATGGGCGTGAGGCAAATTCGGGCTCCTTACCCAACTTTTAAGAAGGCCGATTAAAAAAAAAGTATATTATGTTTCTCTAGACTGGGACACCCAAGGAGTGATCTATTTAAATATAATGTGCCAATTCAATAACATCCTTTATATTAACGGCTTGACCAATTTAAAAAAAATAATATACTTACCAATAATTTTCTGGTACTCGGTAATAGTTCTTACATATTCATTATACTTAGTCGCAAGTTCGTCGATTTGCAGTTTAGAATTTGAAATATCCAATTCTATCCGCGCCTCATTCATGGACAATCGTTCGTTATCATTCATTTGTTTTTTTGTTAACTTCCTCACTTGGCCGATCTCGCTCCTGATACTTTTAATGTTTTCGTTAATTTTTTGCTTCTAAAATGAAACAGACATGGTTTATTGACATTTTAGTCTCGACAATTCCTATCCCAGGACTTTGGTGAGAATATTCAAGTCCAGCTCGTGCAGAAAAATAAACTCTTAAGGGCAAACAGTAGTCGATGAGTCATCACGAACAAATAGTGCGTTCCCACCCCATCGAGAATATTGTACCTGTGCTTGGCGATGGCAATAAAATGTCTTTTTTTATAGATATAAAATATAAAAATGAATTTCATGAGAATTAAGTCGGGCGGCATCAGTGGAGATTTTTAAGATAATATCGGGGCATCGTTTGTAATTTTAATGGAAAATAAGAAATTAACATGACTAGCCGCAATATTTACATTATTATGTTTTGCATGGCGGATGATATAATTTGAACATATACCCAGAGGCGGATTATAGTACAAGCCGAACAAGCCTAGGCTTGTAGCGCCAAATCTGAAAGGGGCGCCACATTTTCCAGCGCCAAGACTCCAAAAGAGACTAAGATAACCAAACAAGATATGAAACTAAGCGATTTCAACCGTGGTTAGAAAAAAATGGCGTTTGATTAACCAGTTAATTTTTAGCTAACGCCACACGCCATGTACCTATATTATTCTGTAATAATTATTGTAGCTTATTTTCCCAGACTAATACGCTTCGCATCGCGACATAGGCATCTCTTTGGCAGCAAGCAGCGCAGTGGCTACGCTAGGGGGGCCAGAGGTGGTCCGGGCCACCCCAAAAGTTTTTTCGGACCCCCTAAAATAAATTTAATCTTAAGAAGCTCTTGAAAAAGTTATTCACTTACTTTATGTTACCAATACATAATATAGGAAGTTGTAATATACAAAGTCAATTCTTGTGCTTTATTAACGAACCTATTAAGCTTTACGGTTATTTAAACCCAAAAAATGGTGTGGCAGCCAAAAAATGTTCACCTGCGGCGCAAAAAAGCGCAATTTCCTTTCGCCCCCTACAACAAATCCTAAATCCGCCTCTGTAGAAGGGGGGGCGCAAAAATATCGCAGGGCTTTGGGCGCTTCCAAGTGTTAATACGCCTCTGCATATACCTATATTATTAAAATAATTTTTTTTACAAAATATAAGGTATTATCCGCCAAACTAGAAGTTCTTGTGAACCCCTTAATAAATTAAGATTAAAAACCTTTATACAATCCGATAATAATCTCCCAGTTGTGTTTCCATAGTAGCATTATTTTAATATGCCATTGACGCTTTGTATTAATTTGACCTTTTTGTAAATAAATCGTCTTAGGCAATACATAATTTTATCGGGATGTTGTTGCAATTACAGGTTTAGGCTGGTTATTTGTATATAATCAAGGTGAAGTTTAAAAAATTACTCCAATACTCAAAAAACTATAAACTTTTAAAAAAGTGAAAAGCCCGATTTTTAAAATAAAGCTTATAGTGAAAAATATTGCAAGAACAATCTAACGTTTTTATTGCCAACGGACTTTTCCAAGTTATTTTAATATCTAAGAACTAGCAAAAAGTCAACAACAATATTGATAACTTCAAGAACAAAAGTGATTGAATCATTGTCAAATAAAAGACACAGACGTATGGAGATTTCTTATAAGAAAATTTGAGTGTTTTGTGAACATTTTTTGTTACAACTACTGAAATACTTTGTTAAATGCTCCATTTCGGTAACTATAAGAGATAAAGAGTTTGTTAAATGGAGGCAAAGTTGCATATTTTAATGCTTACCAATTTGTTAAAAAGAAATTTAATTAAATTTCGATGACTGTTGAAGATATCCTAAGAAAGAAACGAAAACTTGTTTTTATTTTTTTAAATACAAAATAAGTACTGTTTATTTTAAAAAATCAAGAGCACTTTCTTAAGGTACTTTTCAAGATAATTGATTTAATAATAAGTCAAGAGCTACTCAAAATTTAAAAAAAAATTGAGGTCTGTATTTAAAAAAAATTAAGTTGATATAGGTATCTAAAAAACGAATGTTGTATTTGAAAAATATGTTTTTTTTCTTAAAGAGAATAAAACATTGTCTTAAGTAAGTGCTCTTGGGTTTTTAAAATAATCAATATTTTGTCGTAAAGAAAATAAAAACAAAAATTCATTTTTTCGTTTTTTTTCGGATGCTCCGGAAATTATCAGAATTTTTTAAAAAAAATTTTAACAAATAATTCAGCATTAAAATATGCTTGCCTCTAAATTTATATCTCCTATAGTTATCGAGATAGTAATGTTAATGCATAGAATTTGTAACACCCTGTATTCTCATTAAATACTTTTTAATTGATATTTTGGTCACACCTGTATCGACTATCACGAGCCGTCACTGCCGCGAACCCCTATTTATAAAAAAATAAAACTAACAACATATTTTACAAGAAATTTACCTCAGATCTTAAACACTCGACAATCCTATCTCTATTGCCAATAGCAACGACAACAGAGTTCCAAGAGTGCATCAGACATCGGTATTCTGCCTGTAGGGCGTCTAAATTTGTATTTCCTGAAGCGGCAGCTTGTTCCAGTTCGTCGCGTTCCGTATCTGAAAAAAAAAGTCATGTGACATTCCCACCCCTTTCAACTATACCGGGTGTTGCATCGTCGAGCGGGACATAGGAAATCCCATGTAATTTTAAATGGGGTCAATTATTGGCTTTCCTAATTATTTTAGAGAAAAATTCTATTTAGGTTTATTAAAGAGCACTAAAACCCACATTCAAAAGAATAACTTTAGATAATTTTGATGAGCCCGTTTACGGGTTATCGCCAATTTCTTTTTAATTATTTCTCCTTTTTATGGCCCCGTATTTGCGGGCACCAGTCAAGGTAAAAGATGACTGTCAAATAAATTTGTCATTTTGAAATGTGTGCTTTATTGTTATAAAAACTCGTACATCGAAAATATTAGCCATGAATTACACTTCTGAAGAAAAAATATTGATGATTAAATGGTATTATCAAGGAAATAGTTATCAAAATGTGTCAGACATGTTTGTTGCTGTGTATCCGAATAGACCGATACCTGCAAAATCTACAGTCGAAAGGACTATCAAGAAATTTGAGACAAAAGGCACTGTAATGAATAAGATGTGAAGAAAGGCAGGAACAAACAAGAGATGCAAGAAATGATAGGGACTTGAAGGTTTATTGTGCGTGGAAGAAAATGATTGGAATATCAGCACAAGGAAACTTGAGGATGACATAGGATTAGATCACACCACCGCTTTACGAGCCTTGAAACGATATAAATATTATTCATACAAATATGAAAAGCACCAAGAGCTAAGAGATAGGGACGAAATACGACGACAGGAGTTTTGTTTTGGTATGATTGAAAGAGCAAACATGGATAGGGAATTTTTAAAAAACATTTGTTTCACTGACGAATGCACATTTACCTTAAACAATGAACCCAATGTTCAAAATTATCGATATTGGAGCAAAGAAAACCAACACAGGTTTGTCGAAACAAGGACGGCAATATCCACAAAAAGTTAATGTTTGGGCTGGGATTTTCGGAGAAAATATTATCGGGCCATTATTTCTTACACGAAATTTAAATGCAGAATATTTTTTGGAACTACTTGATGATCATATTTTACCTACTTTACATGATGCCGCCAGGGAAAATCAGGAAGTGTGGTACCAAATGGATGGCTGCCCGGCACATAGTACCCTGGCTGTCCGGGAATATTTAAACCGTGCTTTTAATCATAATACTCGTCATAAAAATGAAATAACCATAAAACCTAAAATAAATAAGTCCATAGAACAAAAAAATTTCAAATATTTATGTTTTTATTTAAACGATTATTTACCAACAAAAATTAAAAAATATATTTCATTAAAAAAATATAAAGTCGAAATAAAAGCATGGATATTGGAAACGGATAATTTAAAAATATTTTTGGAAATGTTTTAATTGATATTGTTATGAATAATATATTTTTCAAAATTTAATTATACCTATATCTTCAAAAAAACTGCGTTTATATTTATATACATATATTAAAAAGTTTTTTTTTTATTTACAATTTAACTTTTATTTAATATTAACAAATATTTAAACAAAATATTTTAATATTCTCATATATTTATAATTTAAAATATTAAGATTTGCCCCTAACAAGCACGTCTTCAGGGGATCAAAGAAGAAGTTTATTAAGGAAGATAAATAAACAAAATTTATTATATTATAAATATTGAAAATAAACTCTTAATAATTAATGAAAATGTTATTGGCTTAAATCATACAGTAAATTGGCCAGCCAGGTCTCCTGATTTATCGCCAAATGATTTCTTTCTCTCGAGCCATTTAAAAAACAAGATATACAAAGATAAAAAAATACCCTAATCTAGACGAGTTAAAAAATGCTATTTCTGCCGAATGCAATACACCTTTAATATTTTCGATGTACGAGTTTTTATAACAATAAAGCACACATTTCAAAATGACAACTTTATTTGACAGTCATCTTTTACCTTGACTGGTGCCCGCAAATACGGGGCCATAAAAAGGAGAAATAGTTAAAAAGAAATCGGCGATAACCCGTAAATGGGCTCATCAAAAATATCTAAAGTTATTCTTTTGAATGTGGGTTTTAGTGCTCTTTAATAAACCTAAATAGAATTTTTCTCTAAAATAATTAGGGAAGCCAATAATTGACCCCATTTAAAATTACATGGGATTTCCTATGTCCCGCTCGACGATGCAACACCCGGTATAACGCACTTTTAGGTACCCACAATGTCAATTATATTTGCCTAGGGTGTATCACAGGTTGCGATTTTTTAATGATTTTCTTAAAACTACTAAAATTTTGGGAAAAAAAAATTATTTTCGTTTCAGTTCAAAAATTTAAATTTGGTTGCAAAGCAATAATTGTTCAATTGAATCATTTTCTGCAAAATTATACTGGGTGTCCCATATTGAATTTTGTATTTAATTATTCAGTACCACTGTTTTGGACCACCCTGTAGATCGTAAAATATTTTTAGATTATGGATCCTGGTACACCCTTTAACTTTTGTATACCACTTTTTCTATCGTTGCTAGTTCAGGTGCTATCGAAGTCAGACCTTACTGACACACCCTGAATAAAATTTATAATCATAGATTCTACAACTACATAATCCAAAATCGAATAAAACGCAACTATTAATTTATTTACAGAGCAAGAAATTGTTAGTAAGAACATCTTTTTTAAATGGGGAGAAATAATACTCAACCTTCACTAATATATATTTGATAACGACAATTTTATTATACTCTACATGTTTCGGACGTATAAACGTTCATTTTCAGAAGAAGTACAGTTTATGTTGAAATAGATATTAGGAAATTGTGAGTGACACCCTCATAGAGCTTTTGAGGAAGTTAAATTAAAAGTGTTCTTCCATGGAAGTAGGGGAGAAAACATACCACCACGTTATACAGATAAAGTTGGGAGAATGGTTGATAAAGTGACGAAATGAGAAACGTTGGGTGAAGTTTTTCAGTGTCATTTTCACCTAACGTTTCTCATTTCGTCACTTTATGAAGTTTTTCAGTGTCATTTTCACCTAACGTTTATCATTTCGTCACTTTATGAAGTTTTTCAGTGTCATTTTCACCTAACGTTTATAATTTCGTCACTTTATGAAGTTTTTCAGTGTCATTTTCACCTAACGTTTCTCATTTCGTCACTTTATGAAGTTTTTCAGTGTCATTTTCACCTAACGTTTCTCATTTCGTCACTTTATAAAGTTTTTCAGTGTCATTTTCACCTAACGTTTCTCATTTCGTCACTTTATGAAGTTTTTCAGTGTCATTTTCACCTAACGTTTATCATTTCGTCACTTTATGAAGTTTTTCAGTGTCATTTTCACCTAACGTTTCTCATTTCGTCACTTTATGAAGTTTTTCAGTGTCATTTTCACCTAACGTTTATCATTTCATCACTTTATGAAGTTTTTCAGTGTCATTTTCACCTAACGTTTATCATTTCGTCACTTTATGAAGTTTTTCAGTGTCATTTTCACCTAACGTTTCTCATTTCGTCACTGTATCAACCATTCTCCCAACTTTATCTGTATAACGTAGTGGTATGTTTTTCTCCCCTACTTCCATGGCACTTTTCTTTAATTAATTAACTTCCTCAAAAGCTTTATGAGGGTGTCACTCACAATTTCCTAATATCTATTTCAACATAAACTATACTTCTCCTAAAGATGAACGTTCGAAACATGTAGAGTACAATACAATTTTTCTTATCAAATATACCGGGTGATTGACGACGAGCTTGCATTAGAACTTTTGAGGAAACTACTGAAAATATTTTTTTGAAAATCTGTAGGTTGGAGTTTATCCATATGCTCTCTTAAACTAAAATATTAACATGTTTCTGTCACTTCCGGTTATACCGGAAGTAGCTTCAACTTGCATTTTTTAAATACAACATAGCATTTTTAATTATATTTTTGGTTTTTGCATTAAATTCTAATTACATTTTATAAAACACATTTTTTACCTAAGTCTACTCGTTTCTGAGATAACTGCATATTTTGTAATTATTTCGTAAATGCATAGCTATGAAATTATCCGTATATATTTTTTACCTTAGCTCCTGGACTAATTTTTGTTTGTTTGTGTATAGTTAAAGAATCAGCAAATCTCAAGAAACAATTAAACTTGGCATAAAATATACAGGGAGGTCACAATTTAGGGGGGGTATATTTTTATTTTATATGATGAGAAACTAGCAGCTCCTTAAAATTGCTAAACCTTTTCTATACCTATATCAACGCGTTATCTTAGAATATCAAGTTTTATTTTTAAATACGATTTTTTCCAGCGTGCCATGAAAACAAATGTACATGGATACTCTATAGTGATATTAATAAGGGAAATATTGTTAGCGGCAATGTTTTCTAGAAGGCTTTGACAAGAAAAACAGTTGCATTAAATTTTTGATTGCGTATTTTAAGAATGTCAATTCTGTTTCTGGAAAATGTCACGCTTGGGATTTTCAAACGAATATTTTTTAAATTTGTTAAGTGTTTATATTAAATGTGGCAAAATAAAGTTAAGAGCATGTCGGATATATCACGATAAATATCCGAATCGACCAACTCCTTCACCTGATATTATTAGAAGACTAAATAATAATTGCTTAAAATATTTCCCTTATAAATATCCCTATAAAGTATCCATGTACATTTGTTTTCATGGCACGCTTGAAAAAATCGTATTTAAAAATAAAACTTGATATTCCAAGAAAACGCGTTGATGTAGGTATAGAAAAGGTTGTAGCAATTTTAAGGAGCAGTTAATTTACCATCATATAAAATAAAAATATACAGGGTGTTCCATTTAAAATAAGAAATTTTTTAATGTTTAAAGTTTTTTACAATGAGCCCTTAATTGTGACCACCCTGTATATTTTATGCCAAGTTTAATTATTTCTTAAGATTTGTTGATTCTTTAACTAGACACAAACAAAAAAATTTTAGTCCAGGAGCTAAGGTACAAAATATATACGGATAACTTCATCGATATGCATTTAAGAAATAATTACAAAATATGCAGATATCTCAGAAATGAGTAGACTTGGGTAAAAAACGTGTTCAATAAAATGTAATTAAAATTTAATGCAAAACCAAAAATATAATAAAAAATGCTATGTTGTATTTAAAAATGAAAGTTGAAGCTACTTCCGGTATAACCGGAAGTGACAGCAACATGTTAATATTTTAGTTTAAGAGAGCATATCGATAAACTTAAACCTACATATTTTCAAAAAAATATTTTCAGCAGTTTCCTCAAAAGTTCTAATGCAAGCTCGTCATGAATCTCCCGGTATCTTAGTGAAGGTTGACTTAGAGTATTATTTCTCCCCATTTAACTTGCCACTTCACTTCAAGTATGGACTACTTCTTTAAATTCACATTTTTTTTTAGTAATGCTACTTGTACCTTTAAGCTTTATCTGCATATTCATAGTCTCCAGTTCAGTTTCCAAACTCCATATGGCCCTCATGACTTTATAAATTTGTGCATCCTGGTTGCGCTTTTCCTCCGACAGTTTCAGGTTATCCTTGCGAGTCTTTTCAGCTATGCGTTGGTTCACGACTATGGTTGTTTCTATTTTGGCTTCCCACTGGGAGATCTAGAAAAATTCATAAATTTTGGTTTAAAAAATACAGTAGAATTTAAGCGAATGACAGATTTTACAAGGTGTCAAAAGAGTTTGGAATATTGCAAATATTTCAAAAACTACTAAATATAATTTATTGAAAATTGGCACATCCATTGTAATTGGGTTTGTTCAGGTTTGGGGGTGTCTAATTTTGTATTCTTAGTGACGATGTTTCTGCCGTACATGTTTGTCCAAGCTGGTCTTTGAGCAACCAGAGATATTGGACTGGATAGAACTTACTGTAGGTGGATAGGCAGAATTGCTGGGTGCAACCTTGGCGGCGAATGTAAGAGAGGGTGGTCCACAGGGGGCCTCACTCCTATTTTCTGGAACCTTGTTATGGAGCACTCAGTATATAAGGATACTTCGTTGTAGAGACTTCACTGCAGACGATCTAGCCTTATTTAACACGATAGCAAGAGCTAGAATGCAAAGAGCTCTCATACTCGTGACAAGATGGGTAGGACAGGAAGAACTCAACAAAAATGTAGGTCGACCTTGTTGTGGTGTGAATTCTTTTAAAAGGCCAATTCTGATAGCTAGTTTTTGATCTTCAAAGAAATATTTTAAGTACTTTTTATAAATTTAAACTTTCCTAACTTTAAACTGCAGGTAAGGATTAAGCTCCAAATGGGGTTTTGGCCGATTTTTGGATAAAATAAAATGTAACAAAATATTAATTAAAAAACCAATGAGCGAATGAGTTGCTCTAACTTTTAATTAGTCAAATAATCAGTCCCAACTCGCTATACTTAAGAATAACTTCGAGAATAACTATTACCTACCTGATTTGTTAACAAATTAACAGCACTTAATTCATTTGCCAACTCCAAGGTAGCTTTTTCACCTGCCATTTGCTTTTCTTTTGCTTCTTTCAATTTTGTTTTTTCTTCGTTCAATTTATTTTCCATTTCTTCTCTTGCTGCAGTGATGTTTTGAAGATCTTTAACGATGTCTTCAAGTATTTTTTGCTGTCTGCAAATTATAAAATAAACCACAATTTGACTTACTTTTTATTACTCATTATTATCTTTCTCCAAGGAAAGTTCATAAACTTCCCAACGGGAAAAAATTAAATGTTGCCTATGTATCCTCTTTTTTACTGGGTAAAGATTGTAATTACCTATGACCAATGGCGTGGCTAAAAACCAATTCCTGTCATGTGCTAAGGAGACCTAAAAGGGCGTCACTACGCGATGATCTTTTGGATAATCTTGTTTTTGTTGCACCAATGGACACTATGTTTTTGTCTTATTTAATTTTCATGAAAATACATATTAGGTACTATACATTTATTTTGGATGAACTATCTATAGTAGTATTTAGTATAAAATATTTATTTTGTAATAATGGAATATAGTTATACATTTATAATAATTTACCAAAAAAGATACAGACATTAAAAACTTTAAGACAGTTTTTCTGGAAAATTTAATTTACAGTAGGTACCTAAGTATTTTATTTATTTAATTTTTGATTTACATTATTAATTTTAAAACTTATTATTTGTTAAAAATACTTATTAAGTAAGTTAGTTTAACATTCCCTGTAATAAACATCATATATGGTTGGGAACAAAGAGTATTAATAATAAAGTAGTAGAGTTTAGTGTCCGTATAAGTAAAATAGAAAGTTTTTAGCGACAGGCAGACAAAGTATGCTATACTGGATGTGTTGGCCTAACGTATTTGGTTTATTTTTAGTTCTATATTATTACGTCTGATGGCTATCTTTTGCATTGAGTTGATTTCTACAGATGATGATACTGGGTTTTCATCATATATACATCGATGGTGTAGCGCACAAATGTTGTAAGTACAGCATTTGGCTAAAATGAGTTAAGCGCGTAAAAGCAATCTTTTGCTTGTGGAAAATGTCTACGCACAAATGTGGTATCTATTTATTCAAAGTTGACGCGGCTAGGGCCATCTACCGAAAGATGTAAGTACCGCTAGTGTGAAACCCCCATGCACATATGTTGTAAAGTTATTTACCACATTTGTGCTATCAAATTTTTAACACAGATAAAATCTAGTGTGCAGTTAATACACAACACGTGGCTAATATTATGGGTAATTTTCTTTTTTTTTACAAGAAGTACCTACGGTGCTGTACATTTTAGTAAATTTTAGTGATTTGTAGTAATTATAATGGTGTCGAGAGGTAAAAAAATGGTAGAGTTGTCACTGGCGAAGAAAGGAAATAGAAGTAAGTATTGCATAATGATATTAAAAGCGTTTATTAATATTTAGGGTCGTTATTGGGAGCACCTCAAAATAATAGGTGTTCCCTATTATTTTGAGGTCGTCGAACACGAATCTTAAGTTTTTGCTTTTTTAGCAGTCGCATGTAGTGTTTAAATAAAAAATAATATACAGTGTGTTTCTATACCCAAAAGAATGTGTGTTTTTACGAGGAATTTCTTTATAAAATATGCTAAATTTCGAAAAAATTAGTTTGCGAATGAATATTTTATATTAGGTGTACAGGGTGTTAATACATTGAGTAAACATTAATGTACTTTATACACACTGTCCACTTTTATAATATAAAGATTATTATATTATTTTGTACGTTGTTTTAGCTGCCATAAATGAAGTTAAAGAACCGCAGTTTTCCAATAAAACTCCTGATGGCACTGTTGATCATTCTGAACATTGTAAACTACCAGCGTTTGATATACTAGGAGAAAGTACAATGGTACCAATCCCTGTTGTGTTTAATATAGCAGGTACCTACGGCACAATTAGGTAACGCATACGAGCAACTTCTTGAACCAAATCCTTCTTCTTACATAAGTCCCACTTCAACTCCAAGCACATCTAAACAGCCTGATTGTGTGACGGAGAATGAGTTGGCACACAGCACACGAATTGATTAAGCTGAAGAAAGTGAAGCAGTGATTTAGAACCGTTTTCCCATTTCAGTGAGTCTTTTATTCCCTCAAACACAGAACTGTACTCAGACGATGAACAGGTTTCTGAAGAACCAGATAAAAAAACAAGGAACCACTAGAGAATGGGGTGTATTAATAGCAGCTGCAAGAATAAAGCCTAAACAATACTCTTTTTTAAGCTTAAAACATGACGATTTTGATCATTTTTAAAAAATTAACACAAATACAGAAAGAGTACAGTGGCTTAAAATAAAATGGTTACGATTTGAGAAAGAAAACCCCCTTTTAATAAAGTTTAAATATAGACTGTCCAATGAAAATTTCTTGGAACTGGATGTCTCTAGCCAAAAGCGATTAACCAGAGGAAGACCTGTTATATGGGATTTTCTAGATCTACCAAAAAATACTTGACAAGGTTATCAGTATCAGAAAAAAAGAAAAAAGATCTTTTATCCCGTTTACGTTCTGGAATTATACCGAGTGATTATAGCTACTATTATAATGACATTCCCTTAGTTAACCAACCAATGCCACTTGATGACGAGTGAAGTAAGCATGGCATATATTATTTTTTTAAATGTTCGTACTTTTGTAACTTAGGATATTTTCTTTGAATAAATATTCGTTAATTTAACATTTTTTGTTGTATAGTTATTGATTTTATAATATACCAATCAATAATTTTTTATGCACATATGTGGTAAGTAACAAACTGTATCTAAAACATGTCACATTTTAGTAATATACACTCAGCAACCGATTACTAACTCAAAAATAACTCATATGTATCTGATAATACGATTGAAATTTAAAACAAGTACTACAATATTTTTTTACAAACGTCAAACTTTAAACTCATTTATTTCAAAAATCAATTTTTAGCGCTTACAACATTTGTGCGCTACACCATCGACATATTCTTAAAAATATCCTGAAAGCATATTTTCGCTGTATTGGGAATTGCTTACAGGTTCTGACTTTCTGATGAGTCCTAACAAGGACGAAACCGCGTGTCCTTGTCTACTTGTGCCCCAGGGAACCCATTACCTTTGACGTCCCTGTGTACTTTAATGCAAACGATAGATGCACGCCGGCCGCTAAAAACTTTCTTTCTAATATTAATAATATTTTATCACCTCGTCCTATTCGGACGCACCACCCAAGGGGGACGCTGTTCTTTGTGTGGCAACGTCCATAAAGCGTTTCTAGCTCACAAAAATAAAATTATTTACATTTCAACTAAAGATGAGATCATCCTAATTTTTGTAACACATTTTTACAAACTTTAAAGAAACGATTATACGAATGATTCAAGCTCGTGGATTTATCCTAATGCTGAATCCATATGGACGGAAAAGTATATATTTATAATATAACATTACAGAACTAAGTAATAATTTTACAAAAATGGACCACAAATTATCGAGAATTTGCAAAAAAGAATAATGCATTATTTTCTCCAATACCCTTTTAGATTCGCTTGAAAGTTCAACGAATTTATTACCATCAGGAGGTAAACTGTGGACACTTTGAGCACCTTATAAAATAGAATTCCAAAGTTTTGTTTACTAAAACTTATTTTATCTCCTTTCTGATTTATTTATTAGAAAATTATATTAAAAACTCTGTACCTTACGTCGATGGACAGACTTGTCGTACTAACAAATAGAGAAGCTTTTGGGGTAGACACTAATTTTCTTAACTCCATCTAAACGCTTTTAAAATCCTGCAACCAAGAACAAAAAATATGGCCTAATATCTTACCTGCAAACCATTTGTTGTTCATCATATACCTGAATCCCGAGCAGATTCCTTTCATCATTATTGCTTTTCGTTTCGGTCTCATACCCGAAAATCTCCTCTTTGAACTTGTTTATCTGATAAATGTAGTGCTCTTTAAGGGCAGCTTGAAATTTTTTTAAAATCGGATGATCCGGATCCAACACCGTTCTTTCGTCTACACGGTTTTCGTTTCCTTCCATAATTGCTATTTGTTACAAACTAAAATATAGTTTCTCGTTGTAGACAATCTGTATAAAACTTTTTTTATTTTTCAAGTAATATTGGTAAACGTCGATTTGGCAAAATCAACTGTAATTGTTTTGTCAATACCGTTACTAACGGGTGGTCGGTCAGGTATTGTTGGTTGTCATGGGAACAAGTCTAATGTGGCAGAGGTCATCTTGGCACTAGTGATACGTAAATTTTTGGGAAAGAAACGTTCGGAAAATTCCCCTAGCAATTTTTGTGAATTTAAAATTGTCATAAATCAATTTCCATTAAATTGTTAATTTCATTCTCGGCCCGGGCGAATACACGTTAGTTTATTCTTGAAATCATATCTGCATCTTTAGAGTAGGTTCAAATTTCTTTTAAGAAATGTCCAATCTAACAACCCTGCTACCACTCGTGTCATGTTTAATGTTGAATCCGCAAGGGCGGAACCTAAATTATTTTAATATTATTGGTCGTTACTTGGTGGAAATCCATAATACTTTTGTTATATTATTTTTGTAAAGTAAACACTTTTTTACTAAACTTTTCCACTTTATTTGACAATACTACGACATGTTTCATTGCATTGCAACTTCGTCAGGTAATGTACATTTAATTTCAAATTTATGCTATATAAAGATATGGCTTAACAATACAATTTTATTGTGGTATAACGAATGGGATTTAAATCCTCATATTTGTAAATAAGACTTTATTAAGGGAGGAAAAAACCCAACCCCTTTTTCCATATTATTTAAAACCTATATTCTATTGTATACTAATTTAGCAGATAATTTACTAAATTACGACGTAAAATCCCATTCGTTATACCACAATAAAATTGTATTGTTAAGCCATATCTTTATATAGCATAAATTTGAAATTAAATGTACATTACCTGACGAAGTTGCAATGCAATGAAACATGTCGTAGTATTGTCAAATAAAGTGGAAAAGTTTAGTAAAAAAGTGTTTACTTTACAAAAATAATATAACAAAACCTAAATTATTGATGTGATTGCTCAGAAGTCAGCTGATTATCATAATCAATTCCCGTAAAGACCTTACAGACCAGTTCATATAGAAAAAACAAGAAACATTTTGACTTTTATCATCTAGCTAGATCAGCCATACTTAACCTTTCATTTTATAGGGGCCACATAGACGTTTTAGTAAAAGTGCCGCGGGCCACAACAGAAATTTATTTAGGTGTTAATAAAAAACGTAATTTAAATTTAATGGTTTATCTTAATAACAAAGAAAGATGATTTAATAAGTCTTATAATATAAGGTTGACAAAATTTGGGAAGAGCTTTCACAATCCCAAATTTTGAGATTTCTGAAATTGTGAACACTTTTTCAAAACTCTGCTGCTGTATGCCAACCTTATTACATCATAAAGATGGGAGTCTGTAAAAGTTTGTTTCTGTACACATTTTTTGCGTATTTCATTCGCCAAAACGACGATTCGCAAACGTATGTAGATCCAAAAAGTGTTAATAGAATTTTGGCATTTTGAACGTTTTATATTTTTGCGGGACAATACTCCAAAATTCCACGTATTCCCCTTTTTTCCTTAAACAGAACTTCTAGGTTGGTATCGTTTTGAAATCGATGAAATCATTGGACAACTCTGCATAGTTACAATTTAAAACTGAAGCTAGCTTCTACAAGCAATACACATTTTTTTGTTTTTCTTAAATCTTGAAACCTTGTTTGAAATTCGTCCGACAGTGCAGTTATATAAGTTAAAATTCTTAAACAGTTTTCCTCGGAAATATCAATACGGTCCTCAGTAGCCTTTTGGTGGGCCACTCACAAGAGCTCGGCGGGCCTCATGCGGCCCGCAGGTTGAGTATGACTGAGCTAGATGATCGTCTTGCATGATTTGACAAGCGAAACTAATTTCAAATTATTTCTGGCCGCTGACATGGAAGTCACCACTGTCCGTTGGGCACCCGCACACTGATCCTTCTGATGCCAAATAAAAATAGATAATTTTTCACTCTTTTTTTAAATTAAGGTTATGCTTCATTCTAGCATATCAAAAGCTTATTTGTATAAAAACGTCAGACACATCAATATCAGCTAAATATTGCTTTCACATATGCATGAACACCGTAGAGTCGTGTGACTACCAGGATTTTGACAGTTTTTCCACGATATGTATTTTATTTTTGAATTAAATTCAGCGAATAAAATAAATATTAAATAACTGTCTTTTCCATCACTTTCACTTAACACAATATGTAAAAAAGGTCTGAAAGGTTTTTTGTTTTTTAAAAAACTTGACAAACCTGAAAAGCAGTGTCAAATACATTTATTTTCTTAGGTCCGCTAGATCAATCTCTTGGCAACTTTACCAGCCAGATAATTTTTATGGAAACAATTGTGTCGACAATGGTTTCTTTGGAAATTATCTTGTCGGTAGTTACCAAGAGATGGATACAAAATATAATAGTAGAGTTTAGTGTCCGTATAAGTAAATAGAAAGAAAGTTTTTAGAGGCAGGCGGGCAAAGTAGTGCATCTATCTTTTGCATTAAAGTACATAGGGACACCAAAGGTAATGGGTTCCCTGGGGGCACAGGTAGACAATGACAGGCTGTCTCGTCCTTGTTAGGACTCATCAGAAAGCCAAAACCCGTAAGCAACTCCTAGTACAGCGAAAATATGCTTACAAGGCATTTTTTAAGAATAAAAATGTGATAAAAAACTAGTATCGCCATCCATAGGAATCAACTCAATGCAAAATATAGCTATCAGACGTGAAAATATAGAACTAAATAAACCAAGTACGGTGGCCAACAAACAGCAGTATAGGAAATGTTTTTGCGCATCCCTACACTTTTTCTACGGGTTTGTAGATCGAGCCACAGTAGCCAGCCCACTGGGTGCCGCACTTGGTTTATTTAGTTCTATGTTTTCACGTCTGATGGCTATCTTTTGCATCGAGTCGATTTCTACGGACGGCGATACTAGGTTTTTTTCACATTTTTATTTTAAAAAAGTCTTGAAGGCATATTTTCGCTGTACTGCGAGTTGCTTACAGGCGTTGGCTTTCTGATGAGTCCTAACAAGGACGAAACAGCCCGTCATTATCTACCTGTGCCCCAGGGAACCCTATTACCTTTGGAGTCCCTGTATACTTTAATGCAAAACATAGATGCACTACTTTGTCCGCCCATCACCGCTAAAAACTTTCTTTCTAAAAAATATAATATAAATGTTCATTTTGGCAAGGCAAAAGGCAAAGTCACAAAACAATTTTTAAAATGCGAGCCTACCTAGGTCTTATTTCCAATTTTTGAATCAAAGCTATCTTCATTATTACCCATGGCAGGAGGTCATAGTTTAGTTCCGTCTCCGTCGTATTATTCATTATCATATGTTTATTTTGAAAGCGAAAAAATATAAAACATTTTTCAATGATGAAAAATTAGTTCACACAGAATTTCGGTATTAATAATTTAAATACCAGTATTAAAATTTTTCACAGACTATTAAATTTCAGTTGCCCTTTTGACTATGTAAAATTCGATATATGGTTTAATTAAAAAAAAACCGCAAATTTCAATGATGTTTCAAACAGCGCGGCGTTCTCTAGCGACCACCGAAGAAACTAAAAACCCATATTCTAATGCAAATAATAAAACAATTAAATCACTTTTAAACCAGACAAAGTTTAATAATTTTCGTAACCGCAGTTGCTTAGCTAAAAAAAATGTTTGTCTTTCTCGCACCTATTTATTTTAGGAGTACGTGCAGGACCAAAGTGGGTCATGAGTTTTTCATGATACAATACATGTATTTTCAATAAGGCATAAAAAAAAACTTTCGTTTTCTTAGTAAAGAATTAGTATTACGCCTTTTAGCGGACACTTTAGAAACTCAAAAGTAATTTCTAGGGCAAGTGTTCAGGCAACTTAATGTAAAAAGGTCTTTATTATGTCATTTGTAAAATAATTTTCGCGTAAAAATTGCGATGTTCAACGGAAATAAAGCATTAAATAAATAAAATACTTCTGTCTGACACTATTAAGAGTTTTATTAATTATAGATACATTTGAAGTCTTGTAAGACATGTTTCCGCCTCAGTGGAGATCATTTTCGCCCGTAGAAATCCAATATTTTGTATTTCATAGTACTTAAAGAGCCCTTGTGATAGTGTGTACCTTCCGAGGTATAAAATTATTAGATTAAAAGAATAAAAATAGAATCAAAAAAATAATATTTGAAGGTATCTATAAATATTTTTCTTCTTTATTTTCATCATTTTAAGCAAAAAGATTACATCCTCAAACATATGCCTTCATATTCAATATGGGATAATAAAATTAAATACGACTATTAGACAAAACATTATACGCTAAACCATTATGGCATTTGTGTTGAGGTGCTTGTTAGTTCTTGCTTTTGTTATTTTATAGTAAATATAAATGAGTTCAAGTATGGAAAAGCGTGATGTTACGCATTTATTACAGTTCAATAAAAACAACTAGAATTTCATGTGAATGGTATCTAATCCACAATCCCGACCGAGTGCAACCGCATGAAAATATTTTTGTTAAACGGATAAAAACTTGTTGAATTATGAAGTTCTAGTAAGTATAGAGATAAATACGGTCGTCGTCAACTGGGTCAGTATAAAAATGAAAATATTTTGAACACAGTACAGGCTCAGACACAAACAGTACGATATTATTATATCTGCCTGATAATATTATATAATCTGTATTCTTAATTTCGCTATTAACATTTGTCTATTTTCAGGTTAATAATGGCTTTTATATTTGAAAACATATTTTTACTGTAAAATTACAAAAGCAAAAAAGCTTAACTTTAACTAACAAACATGTTAACACAAAACTTACGGTTAACGGTTTAGTAGCGTCTAATGCTTTGTCTCATAGACATCTTTAATTTATTATTTAAAATCTGTTTGATTTTTTCACTATAGAACACGATGAAAGATATAAAAGATGATGATTTATTTTTCGCCGAAACGTTGAATAACATAACAAGTGTGATACATATCTGCTACAAGCTCTTTCGATTTCCGAAGTAAAACATTCAGGTCCGTATTTAAAAAAAGAAATTAAATTAATGATAATGGACCCAAAACATCGAAACGTCGGATTCAAAAACTGATAATGCCATTTTGTAGAGAAAGAAAAATGGCAATGAGAAAGTGCAATTTATTTCATAATTTCTCTTTAAATACAGTTAGGAAAAAATAACAACAAATTTTCAAAATTTCGCTTATTTCTAGACATCTTTAGAAGTACTAGGAATTTCCTGAATTTTTAAAAGACATTTGATTGAGCACTAAATATTACAACTTTTTTTTTTATCCCATAAGCCTTTAAATCATGGACGTTTCTCTTGTCAAACACAATCATGTGCCAACTTTTGATTTAAAAGTCACTTCATGAATGATAAAAAATGAATATATTACTGGCTTTATACAAAGTGTCCTAAAAGGTATGGTCAATAATTAGGATTTAGGGAGATTGGATCAAAATAAGGTTAGAGCTTCATAGACAATTTTATATGTTATTTTTATGTCTAAAGGGGGGACTCTGATGATGGTTTTTACTAAATATTTTCGAAGCCGTCAAAGATAAAAATACGAAATCTTGAAGTTCTAGCAAACTTTGTGCACCGAGTCTATATCTTATTTCCAAAATGTCGAAATTTTAAAAATTGCGCCAAAAGGAGGGGGGAGTGGAGTGAAAATGGACCTAACTTTTTACGTTGAGTTTTTTAATTTTTTATGGTGAACTTATGAAATTTAAGGTTTTTACAAGAAACAGGTATTCTTAGTTGGACACAATTTGATGTACCGTTTTTGAGATAAATCGACTTAAAATTACCTTGAATGAATATTACTTAATTAATTATTTTTAAAAATCATATTTTTAATAGTAATCTTTCTTTAGCTATTGAAGTTTGTAATTTTTAAGTTGAATTATCTCGAAAACGGTATAGTAAATTGTGTCCAACTAAGAATACCTGTTGTTTGTAAAAACATTAGATTTCTTTAGTCAAACATAAAAAAGGACAAAACTCAACGCAGAAAAGTTAGGTCTATTTTTACTCTACTACCCCTCCTTTTGACGCCATTTTTAAAATAGCGACATTTTAGAGATAACAGATGGAATGGACACAAAGTTTACCAAAATTTTAATATTTCTTAATTTTATCTTTGACGGTTTCGAAAATATTTAGTGAAAACCATCATCAGAGTCCCCCCTTTAGGGGACTGTAGCTCAATAAGTAGGGGACATAGAAGAAAACTTTATATGAAGTTCTAACCTTATTTTGATCCAATTTCCCTAAATCCTAATTATAGACCATACCTTTTATGACACCGGTGTCCCACCGGAAACCGAATCGATCTATATATAAAAAACTATACATAGGAAAATTTCGAAAATTTGACAGTATGCTGATGGGGGCGACCGGGCTAAAATATTTTCATAATGGTGGCACTTCCGGTTATACCGGAAGTAAGTGTCAACTTGCTTATTTTAAATGGGACACCCTATATATTATTACATTTTTGCATTCTACGCAAGATTCTAGGCAGATTTTGTATACCATGTCCTATACCTATGTCTAAACGTTTTTGACATATTTGAATGTTTATGTCAAAAATCACGTTTGCAAGCCTTAGAACAAATATCAATTTTTTCTATAAAGAAGCCTTATTTATTTAATTTAAGTGGGATTCCTTGTTATAAAGGACCTGCTTTAATAGATTTTTCATAATATTTTGATAACTATTAATACAGGGTGTTTAAAAAATAAGATTAAAAATGAAATTGAAAAAACTGTATAAAGTCCAGATTTTCAAATGGAAACACCCAAATTTTATAATTATTTCTTATTTAGCATTAAAAATAAGGGTAAGTTTGTATAAAGTTGTATATCCCAAAAATTCTTAGTTTTCGAAGTATTGCCAATTTAATATTTTTATATGTGGATTTTGCTGCAGATTTTAGGTTCAGTTACTCTTAGTTGGCTATGACAATCAAATGCTAAGAAAATCTATGAAGGTGTCACTTACCATTTGAACATTATTAATAATTATGCTGGACGTTTAAATTATACAAACGAAGATTATTTAAACTTATTTATTATTTATGGAGAATGTGATAAAGTTATATCAAGAATTCATAGATTTTCTTAGCATTTGATTGTTTTTCAACGCCGTCATAGCAAACTAAGAGTAACTGAACTTAAAATCTGCAGCAAAATCGCCTTAAAAAAATAATAAATTGGCAATATTTCGAAAACTAAATTTTTTTGGGATATGCAACCTTACACAAACTTACCCTTATTTTTAATGCTAAATAAGAAATAATTATAAAATTTGGGTGTTTCCATTTGAAAATCTAGACTTTTTGCAGTTTTTTCAATTTCATTTTTAATCTTATTTATACACCCTGTATTAATAGTTATCAAAATATTATAAAAAATCTATTAAAGCAGGTCCTTTATAACAAGGAATCCCACTTAAATTAAATAAATAAGGCTTCTTTATAGAAAACATTGATAATTATTCTAAGGCTTGCAAACGTCATTTTTGACATAAAAATTCAAATATGTCAAAAACGTTTAGACATAGGTATAGGACATGGTATACAAAATCTGCCTAGAATCTTGCGTAGAATGCAAAAATGTAATAATATATAGGGTGTCCCATTTAAAATAAGCAAGTTGACACTTACTTCCGGTATAACCGGAAGTGCCACCATTATGAAAATATTTTAGCCCGGTCGCCCCCATCAGCATACTGTCAAATTTTCAAATCTATAGTTTTCTATATATAGATCGATTCGGTTCCCGGTGGGACACCCTGTATATACCGGGTTGGTCTCGACTTAACTTAGGGTTCTGTAAAAAAATGTTACTAGAAATGGCGTGTGCCAGCGATAACCATTAAAAACTTATGTTATAAATAATATAGTTTCAGAGATGGTCACCTTCGAATTTGGGACATCCTGTACATAATTTTAATTATCAAGATAATGGAAAAATCATCCTAGTGAACAAGGCAACACAACAATCTGGAAACAAATCTGTATTTGCTTGCATATTAAAAATTAATTATAATTAATATTCTACACTATTATTCTAAAAACTTCGTGTAAAAAAACAACTTAAAACGACTGTGCGGCCATGTCGTCCGCACATATGCCCAGCATTGCCAAATCGTCATCAGGAGGCAAAGGCGGTGGTTCGAGAGGAGGATGTGGTAACACATCATTTTGATACT
This sequence comes from Polydrusus cervinus, assembly GCA_935413205.1. NCBI lineage: Eukaryota > Metazoa > Arthropoda > Insecta > Coleoptera > Curculionidae > Polydrusus > Polydrusus cervinus. Next base: position 57,149,004 of record OW284514.1, read on the forward strand.
CGTAAGTGTGAGACTGATGATGATACGGTAGACTATTGTAATTTTGATAATAGGTAGTGTCTACGTGTGGTCCTTGCATCTAAAACAAAAAAAAATATTTAGAATAATAGATTTTCTTCCAGCCTTCACGTATGCAAACAAAAATGCATTGAGTATGTTACGTCTACACTTTGAGCAGGATTGTAGAGCATAACCAGTATTCACTTGTGTAAATTTCTATTTTTCGGCCAAACAAAACAATATCCGGTTTAACCCTCATATACACTATGTTGCCAATACAAGCAGCCGCACGAAGCAAGAATACACCCATCGTGCGATTCAAAATAACCTGAGTTGGGGGCCGTGGCGCTTGCGCAGTAGGGAAACAATTAGGCAACCTACACGATTTCTAACAGAACATGAACAGAACCCAAGGTCTCTTGAACAGAACCGGCTCGCCGTTATATTCTTATTAGTCGCCATCTTTTGTTTCGTTCATTCGTGTGTCGTTATAATTTCCAAGTTTTGGGTGTTAATATTTATAAAACTTTACTTTAGATATATTTTTTTGTTAGTTTGTAAGTTATAGTCGTTTCCATCTTTTTTACGTTGCATTCATTTGGATGTTCCGTGTGTGATTGTGGATAGTATTTTCAAGTTTTGGGTGCGAATTTAGGTATAAAACTTTACCAGACATTTTGTTATTGTTAGCGACTTGTGTCTCAAGATGGGTAGAAAAAAGTGCATGACCCTTTTTTGCACGAATCGCGGTTCAATACCAGGAATAAGGTATTTCAGGTATGTAAAATATTGGTTACTTAGTTTTATTTCACCATACATGTGAGAACACTGTACACACCCGAACCAAACGGGTGAATTTAAATAAAAGCTTGTAAAAATATTTTGAAAGTCGGCCCTGTTAAATGTTTACATCAATAAGCAAATTTCCGAGCTGCGCAAACTCAACGGCCCCTGATCATCTGCTTACAGTGGTGGCATCATTGAATTATGGTATTAGCAATATATGTATATGTGGTTTAACGAGAAGTAAAATCAACTTTTAAATTTTAAATGGAAATCCGCCATTTTTATTCGATGCTTAAATTCTATAGAAAATCATCTTCCCAATGACATAGCACACACTATCATTTGTTTTAAAAATGGGCGTCTGGATCAATTTCTTTGTTTCCTAAATATTTGGTAAAATAAGGTAAGTGGTATAGAGTAGGCCATGGAACCGTTCAAATGGTTCATTTCAACCTGCTTTATAATTTCGAGTTCGAAAAAAATGTACCGGTTAGGACTATTTTATTGGCAACCCGATTCTTTAAAAAAACAAAGCGGAATTTTTCAAATAACAACCCATCCTTGTATTATCATAGTAGTAGTAATAAACAAGAAATATTACAAATGTAATTTCTAGACCCGTATAAGCCATAAGTTTTCTTAAGACCAGTCAAGCGTGTCATAGAAAATAGAACATTATTTCTTCTTTTATTAGACCAAAATTTCAGACGGTGGTTATTAAACTTGCGTCTATTTCCCAACACTAGTGCAAACACACTGCGCATGTCAGTCGAATAACCTGGTGGCGGGATGTTTAAAATATATGTAATAATGGGTTTAATTATTTTTTAATGTTTTATTACGTCACGGTGTGAGTCATAGTTTAGGTTCTAGTCTCTATTAAATGTTGTTGTTATTCGTAGCATGCCAGTTTGTTAATTTATGGGCCATATATAAAATGGAGGGGCAGGCTATTAATCAATAAATTTTGTTATTGTTGAGGTCGTAGAGCACCTGTATAGTAAAAACTTAACCTCTAATTTTTTAACAGTAACACTATTTATTTATGCACAGACTGTAAGATGAATTGTATGTAGTACAAAAATATATTTGCTCCATTGAAGAAAATAATGTAGAAATATGGACCAGCATAACAACCTCTATATTGAAGGTAAATGTGTGGAGTTGGTTGTACAATGGTGGACCATAGTCAACATGTCTTTTTAAATCAAATATGTTTTATGTTTTGTTTCGTGTTGTCTTTTTACAATTTTAATATTGTTTTTGAAACATTGTGTGGACGAAATGCCATTCCACCTTGAGGATATCATTGTATACTGACGAATAGCACTGAGGATGGCGAAAGCCGAAAGCGCTCTGCTAAGATTTTAACAAAATAAAATTTTTTACACGTAATACAAACCCGACTCTCTTCTTTTCTTCAAAAATATTCTTGTAAAAAAAACTTAATTGGGACTAGAACCTCGACTATGACCCACACCGTAACTTAAAAAAATCACCAACAAATAATTAAACCCATTTCTACCTATATTTTAAATATCCGCCATCAAGTTATCCGCCTGGCATGCGCAGTGTGCCTGCATTTGTGTTGGGAAATAGACGCGAGTGTTATTTAATAACAGTCATGAACATTGAAATAAGTGAATTGTTTTCCACTGCAGAATGCCCATACCATTACAATTTTGTACTAAATAAATAATATTTCCCCAAAATCTATTATTATAAAGTTACTACAGATATTTTTTAAACTCGATTTTGACTTGATTTAATCCAGCAGTTATTTTTGTTATGTAAAACACCTTAAGCTGGACAAACTTTATGTTGCTTGACAAAAACCAAACGCGGAAAAAAAAATTATACACACATACTACATTCCTCTAAAAACGATGCTGGCCATTTGGTTTCAACCAGTGCCAAACCACCCCTATACACACACACTCTCTTTTTAGCCCACAAAAACTTGTCTTCCCAAAGTAAAATTTATTATCTCTGTGTGTGCTCAGTGTTGTCATAATCTTGTCTTTACATAAGTACTAAATTTAAAAAAAAATTACTTACATTGTTCATATGATTCTCTATTATTTCCTCGTGGACAACCGGAGCCGGCGGCTTCGGTTCTTCCTTAGGACTCAATACAGGCGGTTTGGGCGCCTTCGGGGGCCTTGGCATCGGCCCCTGAACTGGTAATGGGGGCGGCGGGGCCACTTGCTCGACTGCGGTAGGCTCTGGGGGCGCCGCAATCGGCGGTATGCTCGACAGCATCGGGAAATTTACTAATTCCGGTTTGGGAATGAACGATTTGGTCAGGTTGCCCGTTTCAAATCTGAAAATAATTAAACTTAAGGGTAATCTATCACCTAAATGCTCTCGAGGTATAAAAATACAGTTTTTCTATAAAAATTTGGCCACCATTAATCTATCAAAAAAAAAACTTATTTCGTTGAAACCCCTTAAAAAAGTATGGGTTTTTAATTATTTTGAAATTCGAAAAATTTTTCTAGGGGTTTTGGAATAAAGCATATTTTCTTATCTTTAAAGATGGGTAACTAGTTGTAATGCCCTGCTTGTTTACTAACCTTATTTCTGTATTTTATGCTCTCTACTGCAAGGACAGAAGAATTAAAGACTTAAAAGAGGAACTGGGTCGGTCTTAGAGTACTTACTATCAGTAAGTAAAACACTTTTGTAGTGAGGAATAAAAATATATCAGTTAGGAAAAAATATTCACTTTCATATTTCAATAAAAATATTAAATTTATCGCGGACAAAAACTGTTGTCTTACGATTGGACTTACTGACTCGCTTGCAAACCCAATAATTTTAACAAACTTAAAAAAAAACATCTAATTTATGCGATTGGAAGAGTTGCGAGCGCCGTCGCGACTTCTCTTTTTAGAATTTGTCTTTTTCAAAATTTTCTTTCTCCTTTTTGACTTTCGACTGTGTGACGATTTTCTTTCCGACTAATATCTTATTTATAGACAGTAGGTGACGCTTCTAGAACTTAGGAGGTGATATGTTTCATCTAAGAATCCGAGAATTTTGGCGACGGTTTCCACTAATAGGTTTCGAAGATTTATAAAGTTATTTATCTAGAACGAAGTATGGTGTGTGAACTCAAAAGCCTCTGGAATTTTTCAATATTTTGCAACATTAACAAGCCGCAACCTTCTTTAATTTGCGAGATTTGTATTTATTTGGAATTTTTCTAGCAACACATCACTAGTTTTAAAGTTGCGCAAATACCCCTATTATTGTGGAGTGTTTTTGACAGTACAGGAGAAAAACAAACTTATCGTCGATAGCTACTGAAAATATTCTTCAGATAAAAATTGTATAATATGCACCTGGAGATATTTACCAGGTAAAATAACTAAAAGACAGTGGACGATCCCTTGCAATTTACCGTGTAGCGAACGTGTCTGTGTGTGACGTATTATTAAATAGCAGGCATGTACAAAGAACATCGCGCGTTGGCGTCGTCGTAACGCTACTTATACTGGTGGAGGTGTGACCACGTTACTGAAGACCGCCTGCAGTGTTGCGAACTCCAATAAGTTATCATAGTACAACCAACGTCAATAAATAGTACACATTTCATTTGTCACACTCTTAAACACAAAAATACAAATGACATAGGTACCCTTTAAAAAAATATTTATAAGATAGATAATATACACTCCAAGTATATCCACAAAAATGTGTCCTTTCAGGCGTACTATGGGAATAAGTAGTATAGAGTACTTGACCTCTAAATAGTAGTACAATATTATTTAAATATTACGTGGAATTTTTCCTTCTAAATAATTGTTAATTTTGAATATAAAATTGTGTTAATATCGAGTTATTACATTTTTTAAAATAGTGACAACCGAACCACTGCAACTACTTTTATTATTAGTTTCTGTGTTAGTTAATAGTACAAAAGTTACGTTAGTACCTCTCAATAAGCAAATATATCATGAAATAAATTCGATAGTTTTTAGTTTTTGAATAGAAGTTAGAAAGGCAAAGCGCGAATGGAAAACACCCAACAGAGATCCATAGACCCTTAAAGAGTTTTAAATTTTAAAATGGTCTCAGAAAACTTCTTAGGGGTAATTCTGATGACACAAACATATTTTATACCCTACCTAGTTCTCCTAGTTGGTTCATATTCTTCCTTTTTGATTTCCTGCTTTTCAGCAAACTTTTGCTCCATCTTCTTTTTGTATAAAGGCATTCTGCCGATGAACGGTAATTTCTTGTAGCTCGGTGGACCAGGAGGCTTTTTCTTCACGACAGGTTCTTCTTTCGGCTCTGGGCTATGCGATTTGCGGCTGTGTTCGCTGTCTTTTCGAGACCTGAACGAAAAATTACATATATGGTAAGCGGAATTGTATAAAGGAACCAATTAAACAATTTAAAAATGTAATTTGTTGCTTACATTAATCGGTCTGGCTTAATAAACATTTTCGCAACTTATGGCAACACAAAGTTATATAAAGGTAATAAGCATATAAGAAGGTTATAAGGAGTTTACAAGATTACTATAAATTACAAGTAGTATATATTAAGGTAATATAACTGTTTCTAACACCATTTTATAAAACTGTCACATCCGCTCTGTGATGTGAGTGTATTTCAAGATTTGTGCTTGTTAAAAGTGATACTTTGTCAAATAAATTTGCCAATATTAGCCTAACTTAAGTAAAATCATGAACTGGTATCAGTAGTTGTCACTGTCACCACAAAATTATAATTTTTGTAAAACATTTTTCATTAGGAGTCAAAGGTGAGCGAACATCAAGGTCCTTAGATAGATAGGTTGTCTGGTAACATGGCGGCGGAAGCGACGATGAGCGGGGTGTCCGCGTCATCACGAGGAACTAATACATTTGTTTACATCTGATTTGTATGTGTTTTAAGCTAGATACAACGCAAAAAAGCGGTTTTCAGTGTTATTTGTGTGTTTAACGTTAAATTCTAAAGTGTGAATATATTTGTTTTTGAACTGATAATAACATTTAGTGGAAAAACTATTAAAAATACTGAATTTTCATCAAAGTTTTCTTCTTCTTCTTTTTCTATTTCGTTTGGGTGGCCTTAGTGGTCCAAGTTTTAATTTTGTGTATTTTAAGGTTAGTTTATTAAACTAGTTTCTCACGCTAAATCGTTAGTTTCAAACAAATTCTGTGATTATTTATTTAGATATTGGCTGGTGACAATGTTTGTAGCATAGCTACATGCAAAAGTAACTCCAAGAGGAAAAAAGATAAATTTTTTTACATTTCCAAAAAACCCCAATATTTTGAAAGATTGGATTAGAAAATGTTGCCGAAAAGACAATTGGACGCCTCAACACAAACGATTATGCAGTAAGCATTTTCTTTTAACCGATTACGATGACGAAGTTCAAGCTAGGATAATGAATTTCCAACCAATGTATTTAAAAAAATATATTTGTCAAATATCAAACAATCTATTAAACCATATTTTCAGAAATATTTTTATACCACCAATACATTTTGATAGTGATTTAAAATGAAAGTGTGGTGGGGTGTGGTTGGTTAACTTAGTATAGTTATCTCTAAGTTAACCTGAACTAGAAATACCCAACAAACAGGTATTAAAATAAAATAAACAATTTTTTTATAGACTTGCAAATCCATGCCTTCACAAACAATTTAAAAGAGAATAAATTCAGTTCTTAAAGATCACTCTGGTGTATCATTACTACATCCCCTTTACACCCTTTACATGGAGTACATCACTAAAAGTATTTTTAAATTTATGGTATAAGTGTAGTTTTATTTCTCGCAATTTCCACAATTCCTATTTATGATAAAACGTGTTTTTTTAAATATACATTTTTTGACACTATCAAGTCCAATTCTTTTAATAATTTTAGCACTTGGACCTATAATGTTTCTGGGGCTATTTTCTGATAGACCTATTTAATCACAATATTAATATAATAAGGTATTTATTAAAAGATTTTTTTATATATTACCGCAATCATAAATTCTTCAATAAAAGAAAATCAAACAGAAAAATATTTTGTTACGATAATAGTAATGATTTGTAAAAAGCGTTTTAAGGGCTAGATTCAGTTTATTTCCCCTCTTAAATAGGGTTCGTCCATCGGGACTATATTTGTTCATTTCTATATATGTATGATTTACACTTGCCTCTTTAAAGTTGCGGTAACTACGTGATTCGTGATCATGTGCCAGAAGTTATATTTTTTAAATTTAAGCTATGTAAAAGAGTCACAATATCTCAATATTGGCTGAGAGATTTATGGCACACCTACACACAATTTGTCGACAAATGATATTTAAAAAAACACGTTTTAAATTACATTTCCAAACTCCTTAGCTTGCATTCGTATATCAAGAGATTTTAAAAAGTTCCTCTAAATGACGCATTCCCGCGCATTAAATGCGAACATCTGATTGGTCCAAAGTTACCAGACAACCTATCTATCTAAGGACCTTGAGCGAACATGACATTAAAAAGATACATTTTCTTGTTGGTGGTATTTTAAAATTTGACCAATCCGACGTTGGCCGGTTACGTCACGGCCCTGTTGCCAGTAGGTCGATGATGTATATTTTTTAAAAGCAGATCTAAATAAATCGAGTAACACAGACCCATTGGATGGTTTTCGCCGGTGAATGTATTTTTCTATCGTAGAGTTGTTTATGTGCAGAAGTAATAAGTGGTAGAAGTTTTGTGTCCGTAACAATATTAAAGGAAAATAAATTAGCGGCTAGCGAGTGTTGTGTATCTGCCTTTGCATTAAAGTACGCAGGGACGCCAAAAACAATTTGCTCTTTGAGTTCAGGTGGACAATGACGGCCGTTTCGTCCTTATTAGGACTCATCGGAGGGTATAACCTGAAGCAACTACACAGACTGCGAACTCACGTTGTCAATATTTATTTAACAATAAATAAGTAGTGAATACGTGGCATCGTCATTTAGTAGTAATCAACTCAATGTATCCGTAACGAAAACCAAAGAAAATAAATTAGAGGCTAGCGGACAGTGTTGCGTATCTGTCTTTTGCATTAAAGTACACAGGGCACCCATTATTTTGACGTCCCTGCGTACATTAACGCAGGATACTGATACATAACACTGTTATACAGGGTGATTCCTAAGTTGATAATTCTTTTTTAGTTGTGTATAGAAATAAACAACATTTTCAAATACCTACCAAAAACTCAAAAATAAGGTTGGTACATTCATTTATTACACTATGGATCAAATACGGTTCTGCCTAACTTGCCTGTTGAATAACATAAAGAAAACTCCTGTGTATAATCTTAAAGCAGTAGCCGCACTTTGACGACCCTCGCCGTAAATTCACACCATATCTACAAGTTCATTGTTTTCAAATTTTACCATTTTCACGTGTCACCAATTTAAAATTAACTTGCTTCAGAAAAACACACCGCAGCGGATTGCTCAATACTCAATTGCATAACTAATAAGAGATAAGAAAAATAACATAAAGTATAGCGGGCTACGTTTTAGATGACCAGGCCCGCACTTAGATTTTTTACCTCTCTACTCGCCTATTTTTAGGTTTAAAAAAAAAATGGTATTTGGAAATGTTTATTTTAATGCTTTCTATACACAGCTAAAAAACAGTATCAACTTAGGAATCACTCTGTATAATATCTAATAAATACTACCTGTATAATTGGGTTGATGATATGTTCTGTATCAACCTGTATTGTGTAGTTTTCAATCAATAAATATATTTTGAAAAAAAGATTACCTTAATGGAGGTGGAGAACTTTCTCTGCTTCTCTCTCTGCTCTCTCTACTATTCTTTTCACGTCGCTTTTCATTTTCTTCCTCGCTTGATGATCTTCTTTTTCGAAAATTTTCTCTTGCGGCTCTAAATCTGAAAAAATAAAATAAATAATGAAAAAGATTAAATAAGTAAAAAAATAGGAAAAATTAAACGGGGACATTAGAGAAAAGCTATAACTTATCTTAAAATTGGTTATTATCAACCAACTTTAAAACTCTATATAAAATACCGATTATTAGAAGCACGAGTTCTCTGTTTCGAACGCATATCTTCAGGAGAAATATAACTTGTTGGTATAACCATATAATAGGAAATTGAAACACCTTAATAGAGCTTTTTAGAAAATGTTAAATAAAAAATTTAATGAAAAACTGTAAAAGGGAGGAAACATTCTATCAAGCATTGAGGGTAAGAAATCAGTCAATAGAGAAAGTACGTTAGAGTGACGAAGGGGAAAAATTAGATGCAAAATGGTTTGGAAGTGAAAAGAAAATTTAGTGGTGGAAAGTAAATCACCAAATGTTGGCCGATTGGTGTAAAATTGAAGAAACATGTAGTGATAGGATAGTTGTATTCTCGTACCCAATTGTTTTTAGTTATATTAAATCGGTCATTTTAAAATTTGTAATCTAAACCAAATTTAATCAAAATTATACAAGAAGTTGACAAAACACCAAAAATTACCTAACATGACTTCTATCCTTGTCCAAAATCCTATTAAATTCCTCCTGTTCCTTCCGCTTTCTCTCCCTATCTGTCCTATCCGCTTCCTCTCTCATTTGTCTACGTTTTCTTTCCAGTAGTTCAATCTCTTCTCTTTCTTTCTCTCTGCGTCTTTTCTCCATTTCCGCCATTTTAGCTTTCTCTATGTCTTGCTTTACACGCATTCTACAAATTAATAAGAAATAATATTAATACTCAGGTTGAGATTGTGGTAATAAGGAGAATGATATCTCTATCTTGCTTAGTCCTTATTGGTGATAATCTAAATAAATATTTATACTATAATATTGTGTAAATTATCTTTTTTAATAAACGTATTCTTCAATCCCCTAAAGACGTGCTTGTTATGGGCAAATCTTTAGTATTTAAAATCATAAATATTGAAGAATATAAAAATACATTTTTTGAAAGTTGGTTATAATTGCAAACAAATTAAATTTTAGAACTACAACGTGTAAGTATATAAACGTAGCTTTTTAGAAGTTTCCCGTGTCCCGCAGAGCTGCCAATACTTTTACTTACCTATCTTTCAGATTATCCAACATACTTCTTTCTTTTTCAACTACCGGGTTGGCTACAGTCATCCACTGATTGATCAATTCATCCTCCGGTTCTCTGGATTGTTCCCTTTTCTCCCCTTCTTTCCTTCGAGCCTCCTCAAATAATTTCTCTAACACTGTCCATTTTGACATATCTTCGTTTATTATTGATTTCACCTGCGACTATTAAAAAACATTTTTAGTCGATGAATTAAACGAGACGGTAAAGACAATATAATTCGTTAACGTCAAAGTTAATGCAGTAGTTAGGCAGAACTTTGAGTCATAACTTACAGTCGTGGTCATATAAATAGCACACTTGTAATATTTTAGAAAAAACGAACAAAACGGCGATATTCAGGAATTTAATTATCAGCAAGTTTGGACTTGCATATGACGACTATTCATCCAGAATAAATTTACAGAAATATTGATTTAATATATTCAGTGTAATTTTACTTGTTGAGTAGTGAACAAATAAATAGCACACATTCCGATATTCAGTAAAAACATTTGAAATTTTAATATTTCTGCAGCAGTAAGTAAGTAGTTTTTTTTCTTTTGGTGAATTTTGATTGTTGTAACAATTTAAAATCATTTCAGTGGGTAGAAAAAAACACTGTGGACCAGAAAAGCGTGCATTTTGTTCACTTAAGAAATAATCCACCATTTCTTATATTTCTATCGGTTTCCCAGATTCCAAAATATCTTAAGTATTCCAGAAAAATTGTGTACAATGCTCTTGCACTTTACGCAACCACAAACAGCACAATGAATAAGATTAGGGCTCCGAGAAGACGTTAAACCACTGAAAGAAAAAAATTAAATAATTAAAAAAATTTGCACTGCCAACCCTTTTCTGAATTCCAAGCAAGTTAGACAAAAGATAGTGACCGAATATAGTATCCAGCTATCGGCTAGAACTGTAAGGAGAAGGCTAACTGAAGTAAACCTTCGAGGATACATTGCCAGAAAAAAAACACTTGTGTCCAAAAAGAATCGATTGAAAAGATTACAATTTACCAAGAAGTACTTGTATAGGGATCTTTTTACTGTATATTAACGACCTTCTAGTGAAAACCCAAAATCCAATTTATAGCTTTGCTGATGACAGCACACTTGTCTCATCTTTTACCTTGACTCCCCAAACATCCGCTGCCGACGCACATCTTCGCAGGCAGCATGAAGTATTGCGCCTCAACAAAGACCTGGAAGAAATTTTGGCTTGGGGTGACAGTAACCAAGTCGAATTTAATGCTAAGAAAACACAGGCAGTAGTCTTCTCCAAAAAGGTTAACATTGCAGAACCGGATATAGTCATGGCAGGACACGCAATTCCCCTGGCACCGTCTATTAATTTGCTGGGGGTCAATCTGGGAGGTAATATGTCTTGGCATGATCACGTTGCCGCAATTGCCTGGGCAGCTGCACAGAAACTTGGTGTACTTTCCCGCACCAAAAGGTTGTACACACCTCATCAACTTTTGACACTCTAGAAAGCCCAGATTCGACCATCATTAGAATATTGCTCTCATGTCTGGAGCTCTGCACCCAAGCACACCCTTCGGCTACTGGATTCCATTCAAAGGAGAGCCGTTCGTCTGATCGGCGACCCCGAGCTGACCAAGACCCTCGATAGCCTGGAGCATCGAAGACGGGTTGGTGATTTGGCTCTCTTTTACAGATATTTCCATGGCAGGTGTTCGACTGACATTGCCGACTTGATTCCACCTAGAGCAATGCAAAACAGAAATACACGGCGAACCGCTGCCGCACATCCATATGTTGTTCAGCTTAGTACTCCTCGAACTTCATTGTTCAAGAACTCTTTCATCTGGAGAACGTCATCATTGTGGAATGAACTTCCTGAGGTCGTGTTTCCCAATGAATACAATCTTCAACGTTTCAAGACCAACGTTAATCGCTTTTTTCGCACTCGCACCGCTCCCAGAGCGCCTTAAAGGATTTTTCCTACAGTGCAGGTGTTTAATCATAAAAAAAAAAAATGTAAATTTCTAGAAAAAAAAATCTTTAGAGCAATGAATCTAAATTTAACCGGTTTGGAAATGATGACAAATCATATATTCGACTCCTTCCAAATAAATGTGTGGATCCCAAATATACCATTAAAACCGTAAAACACGGTGGATGAGCGAGTATGGCATGGGGAGCAATCTTATGGTATGGGGAGCGATGTTATGGCATGGAATTGGACCGCTTTACAGAATTAATGGTATTATGGATCAGTTTCGATACAGAGATATCCTACAGAATGTCATGGAACCCTATGCAGAGGAGTTTATGCTCGTTACGTTTATTTTTATGCATGACAATGATCCCAAACAGTCTGCAATACTTGTCAAACAGTGGCTTCTGGACAATGTGATTGATGTTTCGGATTGGCCAGCCCAAAATCCAGACATCAATCCTACAGAGAATTTGTGGCACCATGTAAAACGAAACCTTGTAGACAAAAATCCTTTGGAACTTTGGAACAATGTCCAAGAGGCCTGGACCCAGATTTCAGCTGCATATTGTAAAACTTAGAGTCAATTCCATCAAAACTTAGAGCTGTTATTCAAAATAAGGGATATCCGTTGTTCCCTATTTTATTGGACAAAAGTAATTTTTTTTAAGAGTGTGTTATATGTCACAATGTTTTTAGAATTTATTTTTTGTTTTGTTATTGGTTGGAATAAAACTATTTTTTTTGTCAGGGGAACAAATATAACATATAAAATTCAAAGTGTGCTATTTATATGACCACGACTGTATATGCCATTGAAATCATATAAATTAAATCAAAAAAATTATTGTCAAATCTAATTTTATAAATATTATAATAGATGAGTTCCAATATATGGATTCCTAAAAGTTTTTTAAAGTTTTAAGTCAAAAATTGAACTCCAATGTTATCCATACATTTATCAGACTATTGAAAAAAACTTTGCATAGGTATACATGAATATTCCATTTTTTAACATATTTCCACTTAGAGAACTTGAGCCAGTGCAGAACTGTTTTGAAGGCTAAATGAATTTTTAAAGCACAAAATGTACAAAACCGAAAAAAAGTATAATTTAAAATGACAACAAAAAAATTACATTTAGACTTGAACCATTCTTTGAGGCTACAAAAATTTGTCTTCCAAAAGTATTCATTATCTATGTGTATTTAAGAATTATCATAATCTGGTCTTTACATAAGTACTATCCCAATAAACATTTTTGGTTGTATAATATTTACCGTAAATGCTATATCACCGACTCTAAATAACCAATAGTTGTATATTTGTTAACAGAAAAATTTCCGTTAATATTATTAACCCCTTAAAGATGTAGGGTAAAAATAAGGACATTATGGTAGAATTATCAAATCCATTATTTTACCTTTATTATTAAATAATAATTGTTTATTATTATTGTTATAAGTTACTGCTTAACACTGAACACCATAACAAGGTTAAGTCAGGGGTATAGGTTAGGTTATAGTCATTGTCAGTCGTAATATTTATAACAATAATATTTCCTTCTAAACCAAAGGTTATTATCGTAGTATAAATAAGACTGACTGTAATATAGTAGGTTAGATTCTAATAGATTCTATAAGCCACTATAAGTTAGATAAGGTTTATTATAGCTCTGATATAATGTAACTACTAGTAACAAATATACCCTTTTTAATACCTAACCAGTAAAACAAGTATTTTACTTCTTCGAACGAAGTAGTAACCTTACATGGCGATCCTGCCAGTCCAACTACAGTACATGGATTTTTAGTAACTACCTTACAAAGAGCTTAAATGGAACGTTTATAAAAGTTGCGAAAACTATTGTTTAGTAACGCTAAAATGTAAAACCATACCTGCGACATGTTTCTCATCGCCACCCTAATACTTTTTCCCTTGTCATCTGCTTCGTCATCTGAACTACTATCTGAGCTACTTGAACTGCTGCTCGATGAATCGCTCGAGTGTTTCCTCTTCTTCTTCGACCGTTTCTTCTTTTTCTTATCTTTTAAAACGCTACAAAAAATATTTAATTTATGAGTACTTTTGTCCAAAACAATGACAAGTTTTGGACGCCTAGGAACCTTATAGTAGTTTCAATCGAACTAACAATTTCAACTTAATGAAAATAAAACTAATTTTTTATAAAATTTTATATAGAGTGTCAAAAAAGTCAGACTATTGTAAATATTTTAAAAACGACCGATTATAATTGATTGAAAATGTTCATCCATCCGGGTGTCCGTGGAGGGTGGCTTGCCCCCCCCCCCCCCCCCCCCCCCTAGCCAATTTGTTTTTAAAGATATTGGAATGTAATTTGGAACAGTTGTACAAGACATAAAGACATAAAACTGTATTTCTTGACAGGTAACTTAATAATTGAACTTCCGGCTTAACCGGAAGTGATATAAACTCTTGATTTTTAAATGGGACACCTGGTATATTTTTTCTATTTTGACTATGACATTATAAAGGGTGATTTTTTAAGAGTGTCCGAACTTTTATCCGAGAAGGCTGTGAAATGAACTGTCACTTTTCGCGCTTGTAGTGTCAGAATTATTCAGTATAGTCTGGCAAATCATTATGGAAGGAATGACACCAGAGCAACGCTTGCAAATTGTCCAAATTTATTATCAAAACCAGTGTTCTGTGCGCCAAACTTATCGAGCCCTTCGTGAATTCTATGGTGCTCATAATCGCCCAACCGAACGAGGTATTCGCCGAGTTATAGACAAATTTCTAACGCAATTTACATTACTCGATATTAAACCAAAAACCAGACAAAAATCTGTGCGTTCCCAAGAAAATATTGACGCTGTAGCTGCCAGTGTTGATGAAGACCCAAATTTGTCAATTCGTAGACGGTCACAAGTAGTTGGGCTTTGTTATTCGACTACGTGGACAATTTTGACTAAAGATCTTGGTCTGGTGCCTTACAAGATTCAGCTTACCCAAGAACTTAAGCCGCAAGATCATCGTTTGCGTCGCACGTTCGCTGAATGGTCTCTTAGTCAATTGCAACTTGATCCACAATTTTACCGCAAAATTTTGTTCAGCGACGAAGCTCATTTTTGGTTAAACGGTTACGTCAATAAACAGAATTGCCGCATTTGGAGTGCAAATAATCCCAAAATGATTCAACAATTGCCGTTGCATCCAGAGAAATGCACGGTATGGTGTGGATTATACGCCGGTGGCATTATTGGGCCGTATTTTTTTAAAAATGAAGCTGGAAACCGCGTGACAGTTAATGGGGATCGTTACAGAGCGATGATTAATGAATATTTAATTCCAAATTTGAATGGTATTGATTTGGACGAGATGTGGTTTCAACAGGACGGAGCCACATGTCATACAGCCAATGCAACCCTGGATTTATTGAGGGAAGAATTCGGTGAGAAAATTATTTCGAGGAATGGACCTGTCAACTGGCCCCCAAGGTCGTGTGATTTAACGCCATTAGATTATTTTCTGTGGGGTTACGTTAAATCATTGGTCTATGCCAATAAACCGGCAAATATTAACGCATTAGAACACAACATAACGCGGACAATTGCAGGCATAAGTCCCGAATTGCTTGAAAAAGTGGTCGGAAATTGGATTGACAGAATGCGCTTTGTTAGAAGAAGCCGCGGCGGACATTTGACTGAAGTTATTTTCAAACATTAATGCCATTAAGTGTTATTTCACATAAAATAAATAGTTTAGAGATATCTAATATGGTTGTTGTTTAATTTAAATTTAAAGTTCAGACACTCTTAAAAAATCACCCTTTACATACGATCATTTTAAATTTTTGTCACCCAAAAAATATATAGTAAAGTCCGTACAATTACTGGCTGGATGCACGTGACGTAATTGTTGATTCGAGTCATGTCGTCGATTAAATCGTATATTTTTTCAATTCTTTTTCTGAATATTGAGACATTTTTAGAATATTCACCAACCATTTATTCCTTTCAAATCGCTTTTAACACGTAAAATTAAAGTCCTTTGAAATGAAAAGGGTTGTCAAAACGGATTTTATGTCAATTGGCTCCTGTCAAGGGTCCTTTTAATTATTAACAGATTTACCTTATTGTTTGTTTCCGTTATGTATTTGTGAGTTGTGACGTGCATCCAATCAGTAATTGTAACGAACATTATAATATATTTTAACTTCATTCTTTTTTTCTTGAACACGTTCAAGTCACTTATTTTAGTCCCTAAATCTTGGGAAACTTATAACTTTACTGTTTTCGTTCAAAAGCTATCCGCTGTGTAAAGTTTAATATTTAATTTTGTATTACTTTTTGCAAATGGCAACATGTCGGCTTGTCTGGTCAGGAAAAAGCATTTTATTACGATTATATTTTATTAGCCTACAAATAAGTCTAAAGGGAGTGAGGTCTGGGGATCTGGCATGTGACCTCAATACACCTCTCCTTATCCACCGACTTAGAAATACTTGATTTAAAAATTGACGCACTTGAACAGTAAAATGATTACGTTTCTTTTTCTACGTAAATATATAATTTTAACAGATAAATACAACAAACCCTATATCGTTGAATTCTCCTTTTAAAGGATCCTTTGATTGGTTAAAAAATGCAGGGCTTTTTATTTAAAATAAAAAGTATTTTTATAAATAATACTGAACAATAATACGGAAAAAGGTTCATCCCTTCCTAGGTGAGTCGTTTTAAAAATGAATCAATTTTAAAAAAATTATGTTTAGTCCTTTTTAAAATATTTGCAATATCCAGACTTTTTTGATACCTTGTTCGATATATTTAACGATAAAAATTCTTTTAGTTCCACACGCTATTAAAAAATTCTTAATAAAATAGGTTTTTAATCTTTTGAGTACTGATTTGAGGGGTGTTTAAAAATTGAGAACGATTCACATTCACCTTGTAGGTACATACACACACCCAAAGGCTGTAAAATTTCTTTCGTTACTCAAAATAATAGTAAATTATTTCTTTTCATTAATGTCGGGGTTGTATACAGATTTTTAACCACAATTAACTAACTAGCAAGTTTGTCATTTATGTCACAGTCAGACTTGCTGGTTAGT
The DNA here is from genome assembly GCA_935413205.1 of Polydrusus cervinus. Lineage (NCBI taxonomy): Eukaryota > Metazoa > Arthropoda > Insecta > Coleoptera > Curculionidae > Polydrusus > Polydrusus cervinus. The sequence goes on from OW284514.1 coordinate 57,165,928, forward strand.
TAATTGCGTTTAAAAATCTTTATGTAACCCAACATAAGTGTTATTTTAAATACCTACCTTTCAATTGAGGCACGTTTACGCTTCTTCTTTTTATTTTCATCGTCAGAATCGCTATTATCTCGCTTGCCATTGCGCGTCATCGCCTTCTCACGATCCTTCAGCCATTCGGATTCCCACTGGGGATTTTGTTCCACGAAATTCTACAGTAAAAGATTAGGATATACAAAAAAATATAAAAACCGACCTGCTAAAAAATATCATATCTACAGGTTTTCATCTCTTAATCCAAGGTAAAAAAGGTAAACCGGTTTAAAAGTTACATGAACAACGATAGTGTAATGTAATAAATACATGGTTTCCGACAATAAATAGTTACTTATATCTTTGATGTATAATGTGTATATTTTAATTATATTTAACTTACTTCATAGTTTTGAAAATGTGCTCGAGATTTCAGATGGTGCGATGCACAGTGCAAGTCACCGATCCACACATCACAAAGTTTGCAGTACCAAGATGGCGCAGAAATAAAGAACTGCAATCCTATAAAGAAAGTACATTGGTCAAAAATTTCTATATCTATCAGATTATGCCTGTTGTGCTGTTATAATTATTTTTAAAAACTGGTTTTGGAAAGATTATTAATTTTGTATACAAATATTTTATGTCAAAGCTGGAAAATAACAATAAATTTTAAAAAGTTGTTTCTGTTTTTAAGTAAAACTATGTAATTAAGAGTATAGCAACAGTAGTCGACGAGTCATCCCATCACGAACAAATAGTGTATTTTCACCACATCGTGCATATTGTACCTGTGTCTGGCGATGGCAATAAAATGTCTTTTTTTATATACAAAATATTATAAAAACGAATTTCAAGAGAATTAATGAGTGATGCGGCGTCAGTAAAGATAATATCGGGGCATCGTTTGTAATTAATGGAAAATAAAAAATTAACATGAATAGCCGCAATATTTTTATGTTCTGCATCGCGGATGATATAATTTGAACCTATATAATTGAAACTTTAAAATAAATTTTCAATTTCTTTTTGAAAAAAAATAAGGTATGATCCGCCAAAATAAAACTTCTTGTGAACCCCTTACCGAAATTTTTGTATTAAACTTTCAATTAGATAAGCCAGAAATAGATGCCGCGTTTCACGCTGCACTATGATTTCTGGGAACCAATTAATTGGCCAAAATCCAATTCTTAGATAATGCCCTATTTTTAATTTATACTGCTAATAAATATCCCAAATAATAATCTTAATATATTTCTTTGTTAATGGGCCCTTATTACCTGGTACGACTATCTGTTTTAGTACTTTTAACTAAATCGTTTGTTAGTGTGATTTCGTCGCCAAAAATAGCAAAGATTTATAATTGTGCCAGTAGTTTGTGTTTTAGTATTTTATTGTGGAGTAAATTGGATTATTTTCTTTAAGGTATGTACTTTCTTGTGTTGTAAGAGAAAAATTTAATTTTACTTATAAGATTTTTTATAATATGACTCTTATGTGTATGTATATTTGTATTATGAATTATTAATTTTCATAGTTATGTAGACTTATAAAAAAAAGGCGGTAAACTCTTCAGTATTCATCTATAATTACATTCTTAAAGAGTTTAGCTGGGCCTACTTGCGCCAATTAAAATATTTGAATTTTGTTCTAGTAATCCATCACTTTAAGAATGAAGAACTTTTTGAATTGTGGCTTCGCGAAGGAGACAAAAATCAAAAATATGCTATTATTTTTAATTATATTACCACAAAAATTGGAGAAAATGTAAATTCAGCTAATGAGCTTCAAATTAAGGAAAAAATTCAACATTTATGTCGTAACTTTTATGAAAGATGGCTTTAATCGAGTAGAAAAAAGTAAAATTTTCAAAATAAAAATTCTGCTTCTTTACAAAACTAGTTTGTAATTGAAACATATGAACCTTTGCTATCCACCTCTTCGGTAGGTCAAACCTTCCCTTTTCTAAAAAATCAAGCCGCTCAAAAAGAAAGCCTCGCAGATACCTACGAACAAGGGCATAAATCTGCTTTAATGGTTCAAGCTGCGTGTATGTGTGCGCGTCATCAGCGAAAGCATGATTTGGCAGCAGTTTTAAAACACGTTAGTGAAAGTCCAACCCGACCAACTAAAGTACAAAGAATTTTATCCTATCCCAAAGTAGATCCATCTACATAGCAGACGAAGCTTTGAAGCTTATTTTAGACTCGAACTTAGGCAAGCAGCAATGTTTAGATATACATCAGGTGGCTTGTTCAAAAAAATGTTATATTTACCCCGACTATAATCAAGTTTGGCAATGTAAATTCAAATGTAGACTAGCAGATATTACTGATACTGTTGCCCAAGTTCCTTTAAAAAATCTCCTAGAACACACTGCGAAGCGAATAGTCTCATTGCAAGAAGAAGTAATTGTACAGCATATGGACTTGTTAGGGGTTAGAGATATTACTGCTGAAATACACAACACGCATTTAGAACCAAAATCAGAAGCTTCAGGATCTGAAGAAAGTGAAGGCGAAAGTGACAAAGAATTTAGGCTAGAAGAAAAAACGCCTGAACATTTCGATAATTTAGAGTTAGAGAATACAATGTAATATAGTATGTAATATAATATATCATTGTGTATTAATTATATTTTTTTATCATTGACGCTATCAGTGGCACCCTATAGCGGTCAAATTTAAAACTTACAAATAATTTTCAGAACCTTCTGATAACTAGTTAAGTAATGAAAAAAATTCGGAAGGTCTGGGCATTATATTTGGTTTAATACCGCCAGTGGTCAACTTTATCAGGACACCCTGTATATTTTTATTTAAAAAAAATACTTAAAAACCTAACATTTGGCTTTAAGGTATCAATTTGTCATTATAAAAAATACTTACACCTGCTCGTTTTTAAAAATAACACTTTAAATAATTTTGACCAAAAAATAAGGTCCTAGAAACCATAGTGCGCTGGCATGGAAGGCTACTAAAGAAATGTTTTAATTTTTTTTTAGAGTTCATCACCACATTTAAAATAACCCCATTGTTAATTTAGCTGCCACTGAATTTTTTCAAATTGAGACTTACCTCCACTATTTAGTGCTTAATCAAATGTATTTTAAAAATTGAGCAAATTACTAGTACATCTGGAGATATGGAAAAAGTGAAATTATCAAAATTTGTTTTTATTTATTTCTAACTTTATTTAAAGAAATATTACGATATAAATTGCACCTTTTCTTCGCTCAATCTTCAAAAATTTAAATGTGGCTAGAGGACAAAACAATATATGATAAACCATTATGCCAGATTTGTGTTGACGTGATTGTTAGTTGTTGAAGTTATAGCTAATTTTTGCTTTTAAAATTTTATAGTAAAAATGTGTTTTCAAATATGAAAAAGCGTGATATGTTCTGCATTTATAACAGTTGAAATATAATTTCTTGTAAACGGTATCTAATTTAATTTGCCGAACGAGTTTAACAGTATGAAGGTATTTATGTTAAACTGTATAACATTTATAAAATTTGGCAGCTTCAGCAAGTTTAGAGAAAAATGCGGAAGTCAAATTGATTCGGATAAAGAGGAACATTTTTTAAATACGGTACGATTTTATATCTGTAATTAACGTTGTATATTTTAAGGTAAATCATGCTTTTCCTAATATTTGAAACCATATTTTTATTATAAAATTACAAAAGGAAAAAATAGCTATAACTTCAACAACTAAGAAACATGACAATACAAAACTGTCATACTGATTTAGCGTCTAGTGGTTTATCTCATAGCCACCTTTAATTTATTATTTAAATTCTCTGATTTTTCCATAATGTCGGAAATGGATTGGTACTTTAAGGATGGATTACTCATCTAATACTTCGCTGTGGTGTTAAGACTCTTAATGGGTGTTGAGTTTGATAAAAATAGGAGTAGTGGAAAGATAGTGTATAGAATAAGGACATTTTTAGTTTGGTAGAAGTCAGTAGACAAATGTTTATAAAAATAACTGTTGGGGGGGTTAAAGAAAGGGTTACATTTTGAATAGTACAGTTAAGAAGCTTTTCTCCTAATGTTAATAACTCCTGACACAGCAAAAAGGAACCCCTTCTCTATTTTGGTAGGGATTACAAAACACTATAAAAACTCAAAGGAACACTTACTCAGTGGAGCTGTTAAAGTATTCAAGTGTAAGGGTAACCTCTGCCCGTTTGGTAGCTCAAGTCTCTCTAAATGATGTAAACCATAATGTCAGAACCAAAACATTTTCCAGCCAATGAATAAATAATTCTTGTAATGTTTATTCTCTTTAAACCTGAGTTGCGTTTCAGTAAATAAATAGCACACAACAAATTAAAACGTAATTTCAAATCATTTAGGCTACACGTTACAGTCGGCTACCTTTTTTAACCTGACATTATAGGATATGATGGCAGATATAGATACGTTTGATGATGTAAATATATAAACACATTTTCCTAATTTCGCCTTCCTCCAGAAGAATTAGGAATTTGCTCAATGTACACCTTATGGTTACCGAGAAACCAATGGTCACCCTCAAATTTAGGGCACCCTGTACAATATAAAAACAATGCTTATAGTAGTTGCAACAACATTTTATTCATGTTGCACCACTGCATTGTATGCAGGTAAAATAATTTTATACTAATACTTTATCTATTCAGGGGGTGCAGGGGCCAACTTTTAAAACTTACCTTTAATGGGAATTCTTTTTTTCGGAGCATCGTCATGGCTGGGTAGAAGGGGCTCCACGGGCAACTTGTGCCACGGAGTCGTGTCCACCTCGTTCTCCTTAGCCATCTCCTGGTGCTGAACGCCGTGCAAATGCTGCAAAAATTCCTTCGCTGTTTCCGGGAACTTGTCACAAGCTCGACACCAATGTAAACCGGTATCATAGTAAACGTAACAAAATCTGTAAGGTAATCGTAAAAGAAAATTGTAGGAGTGTAAGCCGAATTTAACCAGACGTATGACAGTTCTGTGATGTTAACTGGCTTGCAAACGACAACCATTTTAAGTTTTTTTTTTAGTTTCCATCCACCTTGTACTATACAGGATCCTGCGAGAGTGCTTCAGGCTTCTATAGCTGCTATACGAATTAAGTTAGGAATTTTATTTATATGCTAGCTTATACCGTATCATGGGGTGTATGTCAGGAAAAGATTCTCTTTTAAGAACATATTCTTAAATGTTTGCTACCACCTGACTAGTAGAAATTCTGTGTTTTTACAAAATACTTTCTACAAATAGGGTTGTCCAAAAAAGTATGATAACAAAAAGTTATATTTTTTTAAATGAAACACCCAGTATTTTATTGCATATTTAGGTCTTACATCTATCTGTTTATAGGTACACACGAACAATGTTGCCTATACAGGGCGTTACAAATTTGACGCTTACCGTTGGGATCTTGTAAATGGAAAGAGATACAGCGAAAGCGTAATTTGGAGATGACTAACAAGCCGTTAAAAAAATTCCGAGTATTTCCGAAGTACTACGAATTTTCCAAATTTGGCGACGGTTAGTAATCTCCAAAATACGTAACTTTGCCCCAATTTGACTTTCGCTGTATCTCTTGCCGTTTACGAGATCCCAATGGTGAGCATCGAACTTATAACTGTAGGACATTTAAAAAAAGTTTTTTTAAAAATTCACATAATACAAATTTAGATTTATTGTTCAATGAAGTTTCCTTAATTTCGAAAAATTACATTATTTTTGTTCAAAGGACAGATTTAAAAAAAAAATGAAAATATTTTAGAATTAAAAAAACATATTTTCCATTATATCACTCCTCCCAGTATCCCAGCCAGCACGGCATTCTCTAAAAGATGTTTCTTTGTAATGACTGTAAAATGGAGGGACGAAAGGAACTGAACAGATTTATGATTATGCCATAAATCCCAAAGATATTTTAATTGCCGATAAATATGTGTTTAAATTTAAACCGTATATTAAATAAAAAGTTAAATCGACTTGTTACTGTCCTTGCTTCGTTTTCGAAAAAAGTGACAACCCTAGATTTTAGTCATATTATATATACCGGGTGACTCACGACAAGCTTGCATTAGAACTTTTGAGGAAACTACTGAAAATATGTAGGTTAAAGTTTATCGATATGCTCTCTTAAACTAAAATATTAACATATTTCTGTCACCTCCGGTAATACCGGAAGTAGCTTTAACTTTCATTTTTTAAATACAACATAGCATTTTTTATTATATTTTTGATTTTTGCATTAAATTTTAAATACATTTTATTGAACACGTTTTTTACCTAAGTCTACTCATTTCTGAGATATCTGCATATTTTGTAATTATTTCTTAAATGCATATCGATGAAGTTGTCCGTATATATTTTTTACCTTAGCTCCTGGACTAAAATTTTTTTGTTTGTGTATAGTTAAAGAATCAACAAATCTCAAGAAATAATTAAACTTGGCATAAAATATACAGGGAGGTCACAATTAAAGGCTCATTGTAAAAAACTTTAAACATTAAAAACTTTCTTATTTTAAATGGAACACCCTGTATATTTTTATTTTATATGATGGTAAATTAACTGCTCCTTAAAATTGCTATAACCTTTTCTATACCTATATCAACGCGTTTTCTTAGAATATCAAGGTTTATTTTTAAATACGATTTTTTTAACCGTGCCATGAAAACAAATGTACATGGATACTCCATAGTGATATTTATAAGGGAAATATTTTAAGCAATTATTATTTAGTCTTCTAATAATATCAGGTGAAGGAGTTGGTCGATTTGGATATTTATTGTGATATATCCGACATGCTCTTAACTTTATTTTGCCACATTTAATATAAACACTTAATAAATTTAAAAAAATATTCGTTTGAAAATCCCAAGCGTGACATTTTCCAGAAACAGAATTGACATTCTTAAAATACGCAACAAATAATTTAATGCAACTGTTTTTCTTGTCAAAGCCTTCTAGAAAACATTGTCGCTAACAATATTTCCCTTATAAATATCACTATAGAGTATCTATGTACATTTGTTTTCATGGCACGCTAGAAAAAATTGTATTTAAAAATAAAACTTGATATTCTAAGATAACGCGTTGATATAGGTATAGAAAAGGTTGTAGCAATTTTAAGGAACAGTTAATTTACCATCCTATAAAATAAAAATATACAGGGTGTTCCATTTAAAATAAGAAAGTTTTTAATGTTTAAAGTTTTTTACAATGAGCCCTAAATTGTGACCTCCCTGTATATTTTATGCCAAGTTTAATTATTTCTTGAGATTTGCTGATTCTTAACTATACACAAACAAAAAAAAATTAGTCCAGGAGCTAAGGTAAAAAATATATACGGATAATTTCATATGCACTATGCATTTACGAAATGATTACAAAATATGCAGATATCTCAGAAATGAGTAGACTTAGGTAAAAAAGGTGTTCTACAAAAAATTGAATTAAATTTTAATGCAAAAACCAAAAATATAATAAAAAATGCTGTGTTGTATTTAAAAAATGAAAGCTGAAATTACTTCCGGTATAAGCGGAAGTGACAGAAACATGTTAGTATTTTAGTTTAAGAGAGCATATCGATAAACTTAAACCTACATATTTTCGAAAAAATATTTTCAGTAGTTTCCTCAAAAGTTCTAATGCAAGCTCGTCGTGAATCACCCGGTATATTAATCATAGTCAAATCCCATTCACTATCCATGATCTTTTAAATAGGGAAATAAATAATGGACAAAACCAAAGAACTTTTTTATTACCATATGCTTTCCATCTGATCCCTATTCTAAAGCTACGAAGTGCTTCTACCACGCGTATAGTAGTTTCGACTTTAAGACTGAACATTGACATTTGTTATTTCTTGTGTTAACCAGCATCTATAGATGGTTGATCGGCAAGTGGAATCAGGACCGGAATATTTTTTATAAGGCGGGCTGTTATAATTAATCTTCATTTGGTTTATGAGCATGCTATATGTATGAGGTATCTATTCTGCAGACGAATGGATAAAATATCATCTTTTTAGTACTTATTTTTTCTTTGTTGTTAAAAAAACAAGTAACTAATTCAATAACATTACAAAACTTTGTTGTTTTATTATAAATTAACGGAAAATTGGATTAAACTCTTTAGAACCTCGTCTAAAGAAAAAATTATTCACGTGTGGATAAGAAAATTAAACATTATGGTTATTTAATATATATAGATTTTTTCGACTTCTAAACTCAAATTTAAAAGTAATTTTTTAATAAATGTTAAAGTGATTGCGATGTAATGCACCGACAATCCGTAGTGAATTATCCAAAATACTGTACCTATATTTTTTATTGTAAATTAAATGTGTGCTTTAAACCAAAATGTCATCACAATTACGATTAAAAAATAAAATGAATATGTTTTCTGATATTTTATCCTATTCCGAATTCCCTTTAGTGTTTTTTGAAATATCATAAATTTTGACTATGTAATTCTTGTTAGGAATTGTTTAATAATTCGAACTACAAATAAATTATTTTCACGCCTAATTATTAATAAAAATTGAAGTCCGGCCCTGACCAAACTTTAAGTTCTATAAACTTAATGTTACTAGAAATGACGTGTGTCATCGTCGGCCATTAAAAGTTTACGTAAAATATACTATAACACTAATAGGTTTTTGACTCGCGGTATCTTGCAAATGCCTTTAGACATTCTGACAAAAAATAATTACCAGTTAATATTCCAGGAAGGGAATGGATCAGCAATGATGCTGACCTACTAAGGACGGAATTTAGGGTAGATACTCTAAAGCTAATCTATTATACGACCTGGGATCTCTAGCAACTATATTTCAGCCAGTGGTGTATGATATTGAAATGTGTGCAAGAGTGCTAATCAGACACAAAACAATAAACATTTTCTCTGACCTTGAATGTTTAGCGGTGTGTAGTCAAAGTTTTTTAAAATTGAAGTTTTATGCTTTCGCTGCAGAAACTCTCGATTACATGTCGAATGCGCTAATCGTTTCAGTTTATTTACTACAGGCACTAATACAATTACATTTTCTCTGGCAGTCAAGCGGCTATAAAAGCCCTTGAATTCAGTTGCTGCTACTCAAAGACACTTACGTACGAACTCAACTCAATTAACAAAATTACTGGATGGTAACCAGTAGCGGAACCACGAACAATCGCTTTCAAGTCGGATCGACAAGAAGTCGACAACTCTCTTGTCGAAGCGATCGAAAATTCGTACCACAGTCAATCGTTTTACCGAAATCGTCATCTATTCGGGTGTTTCCGCTCTGTCGATAAAGACTTATAATCCATTCTAAAAACATTCCCTATTAGGGGATCCAAACCACGTGATTCAATATGGCGGCTGGCTGGTAAAAAGCATTGAGCCACCCGTTAAATGTCACCAGCAATATTATTTATATAGTCACGTGCACCAATTACAACGCAGTATTTGCCAGCCAGCCGCCATTTGGACACATCGTTGGATTGCCTAATAGTAGGGTACGTCTACGATGATTTAATTTGCAGAGGATGCGAATGTGGGACTCATTTAATCCTTGTACTGTGGACGACGTGGAATTTAGACGAAGATATCGACTGACTAAGCCACAGGCACAAATGCTGGTGGATATGCTATTGCCCCACATGAGAAATATTCCGCGAAGAGGTGCATTGTCCCCACGGACAAGAATATTTGCAGTACTGCAATTTTTCGCTACTGGCAGTTACCAGAGGTAAAGAGTAGATATTTCAATACTAAGCCAACATTCGATATCAAACTGCATTAATGAAATTTCTTCCATCATAACAAATAATTTGGGTCAGAGATTTATTCATCATACCAATATTTCTACTTACCGTGTGTGAAAGAATGGCAAATAATTTTTAAAAAATTTTGCCGAAAAAAACAACATAAACAAACCCAAACAAAACTAATTTTGAGGTTAGATTACTCATCGACCAGCTTTAGCGGTTAGATTACTCATCGACCAGCTTTAGCGGGATTCACTTGTCAGTCGCTTTGTGGCGATTCAATTAAATCGATATATTTCCGTAAAACAATTGTCGGTGGTAGCGATTTTGTAGATTGACCTTGAGTCAGGGTGAGGCGAAGAGAGACGTAAGGGGAAATTGTTGACAAACTGTCGATTACGATTGTCTGTGGTTCCACTGCAGACAGCCAATTTACTCGCTAAGACAGACGAAATTCACAGGACCGGAGGCGTTACTTAGTATGTCACATCCGACAGTCAAAGTATCAATCCTGGCCACAGCAATAGATAACTGGAAAAAGCGCTGGTGAAACTTACCAGGCCTTGCACACACTCAAAAGCATTTATAAATAGCCCCTTTAACCAATAGGTAACTGGCCCGGTTACCTTAATTTTTAATTTACTAATCAGGTACCTTTGATTGCGAGTACATAATGCCTGTCAATGTCATTAACCCAACATTAGTGTCTGTATTCTACAAATTGATGCACAAAAATAGTGCAGCGCGAAATGACGTATGTAGGAGCAATTAATGTGTGCACCTGCCCTACGGCAAAATAATCAGATTTGGACCATTTGGCGAAGCAACGCTGAACTCGGAAGAACTGAAAAACACTTATGCCAACGTCTTGATTACATTCATTAAGAAGCTAGACCTACTGGAAGAAATGTAACTAAGATGTGAGCCGCAATAGACCGAACGGTCGTAGTTGAGGGTTAAATGTAATCCACTCACTTTAACCTGACAGTTACGGTTCAGTTTTAATTCAGAATGAAAGATCACGATCTGCAATAATGCTCGGCCCTTTCCGTGAACATTGGCACCTTTGAAATGTACATAAGGCGGGGTAAAAACATCAAGTTTAAGTCTATTTAACACCTCGGATTATCATTATTGGTTTTAATCAGCGTTTAAAACGCTGACCGATTTCATATATCCATTTATAAATATCAATGTTCAATCTTTGACCGGAAACACTTTACAAATCTAAACTACCTTTTATCTGATTCCCTTTCCCCCTTATCTCTCTCTGATCGATTATCCCTCTCAGAACGGGAGTCTCTCTCAGATCGAGCATCGGCCTCTTTGCTGGGAGAGCGGGACCTCTGACGACTACTTTCTCTAGTCTCCTGTTTAATGGACTTAGCGGACGGCGTGCCTTTATCTTGCTGATTAAGCTCTATCTCCAGGTCCCCTATTTTTTTACCATCCTTGATGATGCTTGATAACATCTCAATAACGTTTAAAATCGCCTTCAACTTGCTGTTAATTTCGTCCTGAAAAAGAAATACTAATATCACCAACGATTTTTCTTCAGACAGATATGACATATTTTCTACAGCCTGCGTTTCTTACCAACAGTTTAACCTGCGATTTACATTGTTCCTTTTCTCTGTCCTAATTTTGAAACATATGAGAAATTTTAGGAATATTATTTAGCGTCGAACTGCCGATTCACAATCCAAAAACTGCGAAAAAAATATAGCTACCAAATAGTTTAACTAGGACTTATTCTAAGTCTATTTCTAGATGGCCAGTAGTTTCAACCTCATTAAGAAATTAACCCACAATTTGCTTTTATTAGTTCACATTCATTAAACAAAAATTTGAAATTACTGACCGTTTTCTGTAAAAAAAAGTTCATGTTTTGTTGTATGTTTTAAAATAACATAAGTATAACTTCATAGCCATATCCCAACTTTTATATTAAATTTTCCGAATTTTAATAATAATAATAATATATATTCGCAAATACTAGAATAATGTATAACTCAGCTTCATGCATTGATAATATATTTTTAAATTTAGATTATGTAGATAGTGCTGTCATTAAAACGTTTATTTCCGATCACACAGCCCAAAAAGTGAATTTTCAACTAAAATTTCCTGAAAAAAATAATTTACAATACCGTAGAATCTTTTCAGATGAAAATAAACTATTATTCATAAATTACTTGAAAGAACAAGATTGGCTTCAAACGTACGAATCGGATAGGTTAAATATAAACGCACAATGGAACTTATTTATGAATACATTTACCAATATCTTTAATCATTGCTTTCCTTTAAAATTAACAAACTTTCGTCAAAAACATAAAATATCTAACGATCCAAGAATAATAGAGTGTAAAGACAGATTAGATCTATTTTTAACTTTATCTAGATATGACAATAACTTTAAAGAAGAATATAGGAAAACAAAAAGAAAATATGATGATCTGCTAAGGGCAGTGAGGTCGGAAGAATACGACAAACGGATAAGATCAGCAGATAACAAAACTAAGTGTATGTGGAGTATTTGTAAAGAAATAACCGGACATAACAAAAACGATGGTGATATTGGTATTAAGGGAAATGCCGAACAAATACCGGATCAGTATAACACATACTTGTTATCTATAGTTCCAGAGTTACTTAAAAAACTAGAAACAAAGTCATCAAATTGTGATATTAGGAGAAATAATAAATCATTGTTTTTAAGACCAGTGTCTACCAATGAAATTTGTGAGTGTGCTAAAAAAATTAAAAATAAACATAGTAGTGGTGTAGATGAAATACCAACTAGCATTGTAAAATTAGCCATCCCTGTAATCCAAGATGTTCTTTGTTACCTTATTAATAAATCATTTAAGAAAGGAATCTTTCCAGACCAACTTAAAATAGCGTTAATTAAACCTCTATTTAAAAAAGGAGATCCCGAATTAATAGAAAATTATAGACCAATCAGCCTCTTACCAGCTTTTTCAAAATTGTTTGAGCTCTTAATGTGTCGTCGTCTTGTTAACTTCATGAATGAATGTAACCTTTTTAATAGTAACCAACATGGCTATATACCGGGAAAATCAACACAAACTGCCATTTTTCAATTTATGAAAAAATTTTTAGAAATTGTTGAGAAAGGAAATTTGGCACTCGGTATATGTTTAGATTTATCAAAAGCCTATGATTGTATCGACCCAAAGTTATTATTAAAAAAATTGGAATTATATGGTGTTAGAGGAAATGCTCTTAAACTATTTGAATCTTATTTAATTAATAGACAACAAAAAGTTAAGGTAACAAAGAACGGACAAACTTACTTTTCGAACTTAATGAGTAATAGTTTAGGAATTGCTCAAGGCAGCATTGCAGGGCCAATCTTATTTGTAATTTTTCTTAACGACCTGAATTCCATAGAAGCGTCTCAACAGGAAAAAGTAACATGTTTTGCTGACGATACAAATCTTATTACAGGAGGGGAAAACATCTTTGAATTAAGGACAATGGGAACTACACTATTTAATAAAGCCAACTCTTGGTTTTCAAAAAATAAATTAATTTTAAACAAGAACAAAACAAATGCTCTTATTTTCAGAACTAAACTGTCAAAAGTTGAGAAACCACAAAGTATATATTTAGGGGAATCGGATGTAGAAATTGTTGAACAAACGAAGTTTTTAGGCGTCAACCTAGATGAATTTCTAAGTTGGTTACATCATATTAATACACTTATAAAAAAATTAAACTCGGTTTGCTATGGAATTAGGGTTGTTGCCCGATACATGAAGGAAAAAAGCTTGAAAGTAATATACTATGCAAACTTTGAATCCATCATGAAATACGGAATTATTTTTTGGGGTAGCAATAGCTTAATTGAAAAAATATTTGTTGTTCAAAAACGAGCATTAAGAATAACAAAACTAATGGCTTTTAATGAAAGTTGCAGGAATGTTTTTAAACAATGTGGAATCTTAACGGTTTATGGTGTGTACATTTATGAATGTTTGTTGTTCTTTTTTAAAAATAGAAACACTTTTGAGCTGCAAACTTTTCATGATTATAACACTAGAACTCTAAATGTAAATTACCCTATCCATAGACTAACATTAACAGAAAAAAATCCAGGTTATATGTGTCTAAAATTCTTTAACAAGTTGCCAAATGATATTAAATGTATAAGTAGTCTTAAAGTATTTAAAGTTAAAGTCAAAGAAATGTTAATTAATCTAGAACCGTACTCAATACAGGATTATTTAGGATAATTTATAGAGAATAAGAACATTTGTTTTCTTCCTTTTATGACGCCGTTTCCTTTTGTGTTTTTGTATGTTTTATGTGCTTTGTACAAGAAATGTATATTATAACATAATTTGAAATATAGATTATTATTATTATTATTATTATTATTAATAATAATAATAAACGTCTTTTATTTAATATAAGCATACATATAAAGATCGAAGTTTAGCACTATATAGCTATGGCTATTCTTACACTTAACTGCTAATATATGCAACACTTAGTAATAATAATTACTTCAGTTTATACTCATCAATTTCAGTATTCAGAATATAGAAAACAAGCTATAAAATGTGTTCATAAATTTATGCTGCACGGGAAAATTTTCTAAAATAATACAACGGGGCATCATCTATTTTAACGTAATTTGGTATTCAAGTTTATCATTAAAAATAAGTCACGTATTACACGTTTCTAACAACTCTTTTTCATATTTAGAGAGTAGAAGGTGATCTTGAAATTTCTTGAAATACAGGGTATTATACAGGATGTTACAAATTCGACATACCAGCATTGGAATCTCGGAAACCATAAGAGTTAGAGAAACGGTTAAATGGGGGCAAAGTTGTGCAATTCGCTGCTGATTATAATGCCGCTTTAAAAGTTTTCAAATTCCGAATACTTCCGATTTTATTCGAAAAAAAAACGAAATTTTGCAAAATCGTTTTTATTTTTTCCTGAGTTCATTTGACTAGCTATTTAAAAATAAATGACACTTTGTCATTGCCACTTTTTCTCCTCTACAAAATGACGTTACTAAACTAAAGATCCACCGTTTCGTCTTCGAGCGGCCATCACCAACTTTACTTTTTTAAATACGGACCTGGATTTTTTTAACCGATTTTTAAACCATCCTACCCTCAAAATAAAATGGCGATATTACTTTCTCATAATGATGAATTGTCCTTGCTTATTTTTTTAAATTCATATTTTTTACAATTCTTGTCAGTCCGATCCTGGCAACGAATTACAATATTAATTAAAAACTTTATTTTATTTAAACCATTCATACATAAGTAATATAATATATTTTCTAATAATTCTAAATTTACTAATTATAAATCCTAATTTTCTAAATGTTCAAAGAGATTGCCGTTTTGCTTAATATAAAGATCGATTTTTCATCCAATTTTGGCGACAGCCCTTTAAACCGATCTTCTCCTTATCCTACCAAATGCAACCTGTATGTAAATATACCTAACATGAACTTTAGACAAACTTTTTCATGAAATTTATTTGTAAAGGTTTTAAATAAAAGAAAGTTTTTAATTAATATTGTAATTCCTTGCCAGGACTGGACTGACAAGAAGTGTAAAAAATATGAATTTAAAAAAATAAGCAAGGTCAATTCATCATTATGAGAAAGTAATATCGCCATTACATTTTGAGGGTAGGAGGGTTTAAAAATCGGTTAAAAAAATCCAGTAGGCACCGAGTAGGCAGAAATCCAGTAACTTTATTATAAATAAAATAAATAGTGCCTTTTTTATACTCGGTGGAGTCCAGTATGACTGCTCTACCCAACAGAGTACACTAAAAAAATATATATTTATACAAAACAAAGTACTAACAGATTAATACTTACATTCACAATACATACTACTATATAACCAAATAAACAAAAATACAAAGAACAATGGTGGAATTAACTAATTAGAACACTTTGGTATATGCTTTTCTAAATGTATATTTCGACTTGGCTTGAATATTTTTAGGTATAGAATTATAAATGTTTACTGCCGTGTATGAAAAAGACCGCGTTAGTGAAGTTGTTCTGTGTTTAGGTATTTTGAGCAGATGGATATTTCTGGTTGTTACATTATGAATTGTTCATCAGGAGAGGATCTGTAAAAAAGGAATCAAAGCTTCGGAAAATAATAGATAAGAAATGGAAGGTAAAAAGTTTGTTAAATGAAAAGTATTTTTCGTATTAGTAAAAGTCTGTTGTTGTAGACAGGTCCAATTAAACAATCAAATTTACACAAAAAAATAAATTAAACAAGAGAAACTATTTTTATAATACACGGTCTAAATGTCAAAGTAAAGAAAACTGACAAAACCATCCATACTTCAGTGTACAGGAAACCTACGCATACAGGTCAATATCTCAATTACACTTCAAATTACTCAAGCAGCAAAAAACATGGCACAGTAAGAACGCATGTGGATAGAGCAATTACCATCTGTAACTCAAATGGAGCCCTCTAGTTAATAAACTATTGGAAAATCGCAAGAATCGGCCAAATACACAAAAGAAGCAAATAAGAGTTACACTCAACATTTCGTATGTCAAAGGAGTATCTGAGAGAATTAGAAAAATAGGACAACGATACAATATCAATACGGTATTCAGACTCGAAAGACACTTTAAGAAGTCATCTGACGAAGACGAAACCAAAAAGACGGGAAAAACTGTGTCTACCAGATCCCCTGCGAATGTGGCATATCTTACATTGATGCGACTCTAAGGCCACTTGAAACTAGGATTAGGGAACACAGAAACAACACGCTTAAAATAGAAACTGAAAAATCAGGTGCAGCTCACCATGCCTGGACACACGGTCATTACATCAAGTGGACAGAAGCTCGAATCCTACATAAAGAGCCACATTGGAGGAAGAGGAAGTTCAAGGAAGCTGCTACCATATACCAAAACCCAGATTGTTTTAGTAAGGTCTCATTAGACATAAGAAATATCTGGAAACCTTTGTTAAGTAGATGTAAACTTAAAATACCGCAAACGAACTGACGCCATCTCAGTTATGCTCCAGTGCATCTAGCTAGTATAAATAGAGCTGAAGTTACTTTACTTATTTAGTATTCACCTGAAGACAACTGGAAATACTTACCAGTTGAAACGTTGTGATGTAAAACAAATAAAGACAATGTAAGTCCAAAACTCTTCTATCATTCAGGTAACCGTATGTTGAAAAAAAAAAAACTTATGTTTATTTATGAAAAAGGTGTTAGTATCTAAAAATATCATATGTAACCACAAAGTTGTTTATTGCTAATACAATAGGTTCTATTTTCTTAGTAATCCACAAAATAATAATTATACTAAAAATCTTCCTCTTACATTCATAGGGCGAATTATTTTGAGACCTAATTTCTTGGGCCCACAGTTACCCTGCAGAAAATCACACCTAGGTTTTTTTGTTTGCATTTATATATACATATGTAGGTACTCTATAGCTTTGTTAACAAATATTTTGTATTTTAAAGACAATAATGCACGATTTGCATTTGACATTTAGAAAAAACACACTGTATAAATGCAAAAAGCTTCCAAGTTACTACGGCTTATTTAGTTCCAACATTATAAAAAACATGAACTTTTTCATACAGCTATTTCCACCACTCTACAACTAGTTTACCTGCAATTTTTCATTATCCTTTAGAACCGATCTGAGTTCTTTCTCAGATCTATCATCACTAGCCAACTCCTGCTTCTGATGCTTCAGCTGTTCCAGTTCCCTACGAAGCACCATGGCTTTTCTAACGTAATCCTCCCGTTGTTTTGTCAACGTGGCTTTTTGTTGTTGCATCTCATGGACTACGGCTAAAATTAAAAAGTATGTTAGTTCTAAGTCACAGGGAATATCTGTGTATAACAACTCGTACAAATTTTATACTCCTTTGTCAATTTGTTGTAAATTTTATATAGATGTCAATTGTCATTAAGGTCTCTCCTTTGTTCCTATACTGCTTTTGCTTGAGACATGATCCTACGAAAAGATGGAATTAAAATTGTGATTCTACTTTGAATATAATATATTATATTTCATTTTATACAAACCGTCATTTTTTACTCAATAGGTAGATCAGATTTAATATTTACATAATACATCAAGAATATTACAAATGTTATCAATTAAAATAAACTAAATATTTTCTTTTACAATAAATTTCATATTATATTATTCTACATACATACATAAACTACACATATAACTCTTAATTAATACAACTAGAGCATTTAAAACATTAAAGCTTGATAATAATATATTTTAATATAAACATATATTCAGTTATGATAGTCTATCAATGATATTTGTTTTACATATACTAGTAATGTAAATTATAGACGAAAAGAGCCAAGCCTTTTAGACTTGGTTAATAAAAATAAAATGATTTCCAAGCATTGGCCATTTTAATTTTAGATCAATATTCAGTTTCTTTTTATCCTAAAGAGCGGACAAATATCAGTTTTTGAGTAACGATTACCTAGTTGATTGATAAATTAATAAAATAACCCAACCTTTTTAACTTGAAATTGTAGGTAATTGCGTTCCAAACATGGGTATTTGAGAAATTTTTGGATAAAACGAAAATATAACGAAATATTGATGAAAAAACGAAGACGTCACTCGCACCAACTCTTAAAGGGTACTAGAAAGACAGGGTGAATGGCCGAAAATACAATAACCGTATCATTATTAGATAAAAGTGAAATGAACTAACCATCTGTAGGAAACAGAATGAAAAAAAAAAAGTTGGCCATTAATTGTACCCAATAAATTTAATTTATAAGTTATAAATACGGCTGTAAAATCGCTTATAAACTTAGTCTGAAAATTATCCGAAAGGGCTGAAACACTTGCAAAGAAACTGAATGAATTGTGACACACAATAAGAAGTTATTTTTATTTCTCCGACGATGAAACTTCCGTTTCAGCAAGAATGCAGCTCAACAACCGTCAATTATATTCTATATAATATGTAAGGAAAATAATTTTTAAAATTACCTAATTCCTTATACAAGAGGAATTAAACAAACATTATTTGCTACAAAGCTAAATTTTATCTAACGCTCTTACATATCAAAATACTAGTTCGGATTACATGGTACTACCAAAAAAAGAAGCTTTTTATATAGTTAGGACCTCTTAAAAACCATTTCTTCTTGTCAGTACAGGGTAGGGGTATTTTTATATCTAACAGCGTTAATTTGGCTTTGTAGCGATACTGGTTTAATCCTTATTGCAAATTGTATTCTTTATGTTTTACCATTAATATAAATGCATTTTTTCAACACAAAACTAAAATCAAAAAACATCCTAAGTCAGCATTATTAAAAAAAAAAGTTATTTTAATGAACAAAAAAATTATTAACTGTATTTACACTTAAACTGACACTTACAAGTATCATATTTGAGATTTTTGACGCAAACCCAATTTAAGCTGATCACAATTTTATATAAAGTAAATTCGATGGATAAAATAATATATTAGTATTTTTGAATGTACACTTCTAGTATTCTTTAAATAACTTAAACTTACCCTCGTTTTTGGGCTCCTCGTTGGGAGGAGGAGGCTGCTGGGAAGCTGCGCTGTAGCCAGGAGGAGGTTGGCCCCACGCATTATGAGGGTATGCTTCTCCCGGAGGTGCAGGTTGCTGAGGCTGTAAATATGTATATTTATTTTAGAGAAAATAAATTATAGGTAGAAAATATACATATTCTACTTATACAGCACATATTATGGCTTAAGGAGATCAATGATTCTATATGTATAAGATCAATTACAAGAATTTTTTTATCCTATACACTTATTATTTTAGGTTTTATGGATATTTAATTTTTAAGACGTGTATTATGGTTATGATCATTAAATTGCAAAAGGTTTTTATTTTTAAATATATACAGGGTGCTACAAATTCGTGTGCGTACAAGGGGATATCGATAACGGTAAAAGATACGAAGATGGGTAAATTAAGGCCAAGTTGCGAATTTTGGGGCTTAATAACTTGGCGAAAGAAAATTGTAAATATTTCGAATACCTTCGGATATATCCAAAAAAAAGCGAAAGCCCTGCCAATTAATTTTAGGATTACTTAAATACTAAAATTATATTACAGGAAGTTATGGTGTTTAGGTCGTTTATTGGTGACATTTTGCAAGCCAACAAAATCCCGCTAATTGATTTTTCAGGCCGTAAAATCTTCGCACTGGCTAACCCCTGAAACTCGATTCGCTGGAAATAATTTGCCACTGAATATGAAACAGATTTTCACAAAATTGTTTGTGTGGATTCTGAGAAAACCAGGTTTGAAATAGCGTTTAGAGGGATTTTGTTGGTTTGCAAAATGTCACCATTTCAATAAGATTTACCGTAACCATATTCTAGCAAGTATGTAAGTTATTATAGCATGAGAAGTAAGTCTTTGTTTTATAATGGATTAATATTATATAATAATTTACCTGAACACATGAAAACGATAAGAAAACTAACCTTATTTAAATTTGATATAAAAGAATATTTACTAAGTTTTCATGAAGGGTATTTAAATAGTTTTGAAATCGGTCCTGAAATTTTGACAATTAATTAATATATTTAAAAATAAGTTCCTTTGTTTTGTTATGTGTACAATCAATTTAAAATAGTTGCATTAAACAAATGTGCTGTTTTATTATTTCTAACTTAACACGAATTATTTTTACATAAATTCAGGTTAAAAGTTAGGTGAGGTTACAGCAATCTGACAGTTCCATTCACAGTTCGATTCTGTTGCGTTTTTATGACGCTTAGATCCCCATACGATCCAAAAAAAAGTCGAATCAACCTTGAGATTCAAATCAAACTCAATCCCCGTTTCTATGAGTTTTTGATTCGGAAAGTGGATTCAGCGTAATAATAACAATTTACCCTTGCCTATACCTAACAGTGGCATGCAAAGCCGTTTGAACAGGGTAGGCAAACATTTAATTTCCAAATAATTGAAATTTTCAACACAGTTGACATCGCCATTACCCCAATTACATACAGGGTGGCCCATTTGTCTGACAAAGTAATATACCGTCTCTACTATTAAAGATATCAAAAAAAAGTTTCTATAAAAGTTGTGAGGTATAAAAAAATATATGTTTCAAAATTATTTTTAAACATACAGGATGGTCCAAAAAAGTAGGACAATAAAAAGATACATTTTTTTAAATGGAACACCCTATATATTTTAGCATTTTTTGTTTTCTTACAAAATTGTCCATATGACGCCATATTTAGTATTTTAATTTTTTGCAACGTTGCCAAACAAAATGCAAAATTCTTAAAATTTTGGAAAAAACATGATAGTAAAAAATTACCTGTATTTCTCTATAAGAATATCGAAAATTTCTTGTAAGCTCTTAAGTTTAGGGATAGAAAAACTGTCCTAAATTTTTAAGTACCGAAAATTTTGTACAGGGTGTTTTCTGTTGACCTCCAAACATACAAAATTTTAAAATACAATAACTCCGTTTTTTCAAATGAAACACCCTATATTTATGAGGCTCATCTGATAGATATTGTAAGTATCTTTTATTATTGCTAAGTCATACCTATACCTAATTTTACTAGTTTTGGCAATATTTCGATTTTTATTTAAATTTTGGTGAAAAAAACTATAATTTTTATTTTTCTAGTAAGCCATGACCAGCAAACTAAAAACAAATGTAATTAAATATTATCCCACATTAAAACAAATTGATAACCATAGTTAGTTACGTATTTATTTAATTTAATAAAATTTTGTTTTTACTACGCAACTGGATATTGAAAATAAGTTTACAAACATTATAAATATAAATATAATAATTATAAATATGACATTATATTCAATTACATTTGTTTTGACTTTGCTGGTCATGGCTTACTAGAAAAATAAAAACTATAGTTTTTTTCACCAAAATTTAAATAAAAATCGAAATATTGCCAAAACTAGTAAATTTAGGTATAGGCATGACTTAACAATAATAAAAGATACTTACAATATCTATCAGACGAGCCTAATAAATATAGGGTGTTTCATTTGGAAAAAGGCATGATTTAACAATAATAAAAGATACTTACAATATCTATCAGACGAGCCTAATAAATATAGGGTGTTTTATTTGGAAAAACAGAGTTATTGTATTTTAAAATTTTGTTTATTTGGATGTCAACAGAAAACACCCTGTACAAAATTTTCGGTACTTAAAGATTTATATAGATAGATACAGTTTATCTATCCCTAAACTTAAGAGTTTACAAGAAATTTTCGATAATCTTATTGAGAAATACAGGTAATTTTTTACTATCATGTTTTTTCCAAAATTTTAAGAATTTTGCATTTTGTTTGGCAACGTTGCAAAAAATTAAAAAACTAAATATGGCGTCATATGGACAATTTTGTAAGGAAACAAAAAATGCTAAAATATATAGGGTGTTCCATTTTAAAAAATGCATCTTTTTATTGTCCTACTTTTTTGGACCATCCTGTATGTTTAAAAATAATTTTAGAACATATTTTTTTATACCTCACAACTTTTATAAAAACTTTTTTTTGATATCTTTATTAGTAGAGACGGTATATTACTTTGTCAGACAAATGGGCCATCCTGTATACGTGGACATGTCCACTTCTTCATTTTTTTTTTGACAACCGACGGCGACGCCCGACGTTAATAGCAAAAGTAAACACTGGACGAAAACACTAATATGTATTATTATTATGAATAAATTTCATCCACATTTATACTCAGATTTTAAATCTAACATCCACTTGATTAAACCCCAAGTCAATTATTATGTAAAATAATTTAACATATTTATTAGCAAAAATTAGCTTAAATCATCATAAAAGTACTTCTAATTTTCCGTTACAAATAAAGATTTCAACTAACCCGACATGTTTTATATCGAGAACGAGTAGTATTTTTTGAAACTACGACAAAATTGGAAGCTTGGCACCAATGCATTTTACCAACGCGGGCCGACGTATGCTCAGCTAGAGGCACGCGTATTTGTTCCCTTTCTAGCTTACTACCTACCGGCTCTCGCTCGCTTTATAAAAGCAGTGCTTTTGCTCTCCCATAAGCGGTTAATGTAATGTAAAAGTATTGCTTTCCAAATTCTATTACGGGTTGCTTATACAGCGATCGAGTTTACGATTAATTGGCAACGAATGCGTTCGTAGAAATGATCTTCAATGTCATTAGATTACCTTTGCGGTCCTGGTCCTCACACAGAAATATTGCCGCATATTACATGGATAGAAATTTAAATAGGTATAAAGAAATGATTTTGTTTGGAGTTTGTTTTATTGTTCCCAGGGTAGGCAATGCTTTTTTGCCTATATTGTATGCACGCCACTGATACCTAAGACGGCGCTTACGAAAAACTCAATTACATTTAAAAGTATAAATTGTACAATCATGTTCCCCTTGCTTTGGGACAGATTCGAGATGATAGGGCTTTTAAAGGATCTATAAAGGGGTTATTAATTTCAAGGCCATATTATAGCATCCAGGAATTTTATGATGAAGACTTCTAAGCACCTGTTTTTAGATTATGTGACCGGTGTTACTATATTTTGAGTTTTTTTTACTTCTTTTTTATTTAGAGTAGTTTTATGTTCATGTATATTTTAGTGTTACTTACATCCTGTGCATTTTAAAATTGTCAGTGGTCCTATAAGGTTTTATTATTTTTATTTACCTGTTTATTATTCTAAACTTTTTTTAAAAAGATTTTTCTCTCTGCAATTCTTGTTCTAGTTCTTTATAATATTACGACTGGTTTGTTAAAAAAAAAACTATTTGTAATTGATCTGCGATTATATTAGACTCAATATTAGATATTAAGTGATAAGCTTTGTCAATAGTTTCCTTGGACAATAAAGCGTATTATTATTATTATTATTATAGATCGAACTGAATACCTAATGAAAACGTAGTAATTGTTCATATTTGAATTATAACCCCACTAATTTTGGATTGCACAAAGATTTTTACCCGGAATTAACTAACCAGCAAGGTTGACTGTGACCTAACTGACATTGACAGGCATTCTGAACTAACCATCAAAGGTGTCTGATTAGTAAATTAAAAATTAAGGTAACCGGGCCAGTATGATTGTGAGAAGATTATTTCTGCCAATATCATGTATGTCACAGTCAAACTTGCTGGTTGGTTAATTATCATTAAAATTCTTTGTGCAACCTGACATCAATATGCACGTATCAGATTTTATAAAATATTTTATACAATAGTTCCTATTTCTTTATATAACTGTTATATTAAATTATTTTATGAATACTATATAGGAAAATTGTTGTTTTTAGTTTACTATTTAAGTTAGTTAAATTTAATCCCTTTAATAAACTTGTATAGTTGGGAGTGAATAATAATAATATTAATAATAATAAAAAATAAAGTTTTATCTATTTTTTCAAATGTTTACCAGTTTATTTTTATTTCTGTTGCGTATAATAAAAGTGTTAAGGTCGATTGGGGTTAGGGCCCCGTTGAAAATAGTGGTGGAAAATTATTTACATCTCAAAAAACCAACAAAAGCAAGTACAAACTTTCATATTGAAAATTGGTGTATGCATAGAATCTGGAAGGTTTTGATTCAAATAACAGATCTGACAGATTTGCATTTTCTTGAAATATATTAATAATATCACTTTTAATTAAGTGTCATAAAACGAATAGTAAAATTTACGTCTAAATTTGGTTTTTCTGTAATTTTTCTTAAGTTTTATTGATCTGACTGCTGTGATTGGTCAGTGTCATATTCCAACAAGGATGGATATGAAATTATATCAGTTCTGGTATATCCCACTTATCCAGTCATTTGGTTATAAAATAAATAGACAATATCCATGTGGGAGTAGAAAAATTTAATTTTCCTTTATTTCATCAGCTAAATAAAATTGGATAACCTAACTCTATGTAATTACCTGATATCCATATCCTTGATATCCATAGCCTGGACCATAGTTTTGCACATACTGATAGGAGTTATCGTATCCAGGGGGATACGGATTGCTCTATAAACAAAAAAATTATTTTTTAAATTTAATCATAGATTGGATTTGCAGCCATTGTTTTTATTATGATTGGACAAGTCTTGGGCTTCTTGAGGTGGGCTTAATTAAAGTGGAGGTGTTATTAAAGATGAGAAAGTAAGTTTTCCAAATTTAATTTAATAATCTACATTGATTCAGCCGATACTGGGAGGAAATTCGTAACTATAATATTATGGGATATAGTAAAACAAAGTTTAACTTGTGGATCTCAACTGTATTAATCAGAAAACGATACGTTATGCTAACACTGTAGCTTCGTCAGATGACAATGATGTGAGAAATAAATAAACTTAAAAATACCGACCTGGTATGATTAATTAACTGATATGATTAATTTTTAATTAATATAATTTAATAATTTTAATTAATTACTGGTATGATTAACATTTAGTAACTACTGTTTCTTGGCTTGAGAGAGGGTTATAGGTTGAGAAAGGTTACCCCAGTATATAAGGGTCATTTTGTACAATATTTTAAATGTATTCATTTTAATTCTTTTAGATGTATGAACAATAATGAACATGTTAAAATATTTTTATTGTCTAATTATTAAAGTATTAGTGTCACTATATAGGTCTTATTATATAAATTGAACATATTTTGCAACTAAGGATCCAATACATTAATTATTTAAGCTCATATTTAGGTAAGTATGGCTATTGATAGTAAAAGTTAGTAGGTAGTAAATGATTTTTGACTTTTGACTGCCTAAAAAAGTAAAATGGGTAATATTAAAACAGTTACATAGTTTAAGTAATTTTACTGCCAAAATGTCCTAAAACAATCTATAATTGAATCAGTTATTACTCAAACACGTTAGGTCAATTTTAGCTATAACTGAACTGGTTACAGAAAATTGACGGCAAGTCATGGATTTAGTGCTTTGGTGCCCCTTTAGTTCGCTTTAAGGTCTAGCTAAAATTGCAATAATATTTTACTGATAAAGTGCTAAAATACCTTTTTTTGTAAGACACATTTCTTTTTTTTCCTGAAAAGTAGCAAATAATGACTAACGGTGTTTAAGTAATAACCGATTTAATTTAATTCGCCCTCTAGATTTTTTTTGTCTTCTCGTCCAAGTCAAATGCTTATGCTGAAATTTCAATTGAAGAAATAGCCTATTGTGTGGATGTATAGTGATATTTTTAATAAAAAAGATACTTAAAAACAAACTCAAGGAGAAGCAAGTAAAAATTAATAAAAACATGTTAAATTAAGTAAAACATATTTTCCTCATTGTTAAATAAAAAAAAGAGAAATTAATGATGTATAAGAACCTCCGTAAGAAGGCACTATAAAAGTATAGAATACTTACATTATTATACATTTCTGGACCTTTACCAGCCTGGAACAGTAGATTGTTGACAGGAAACCACTGGTCAGGTTTCCCAATAAAATCTTTATTCACATAAATCTCTGTTGGTAGCGGTGGAGGTTGCTGAATTTGCTCTGAAATTCTGTAATAACCATCAGCCATAACTTATTAATCTGCTAAATTACTCAAATCTAAAATACAAGCAACACAAAATTTTAAATCGTGCGCCGTGACAAAAGGACGCCATGGGTGGCTCTAGAACCGGAAGGTGAGAAAGTAGATATTTTCTTACACCAAGTGCAATACCTGAGTAATAACTTAAAATATGCGGTGAGAAAGCATCACAACTTGCAAAATCCGTATTTATTTCTGTATACTTACCACAAAAACTGAAAAAAACACTTTTCACACTCACAAAAACCTTGACAAGTTTGACAGCCACTATCAGAAATGCAAACAATTTTACAATAATAAAAATATCCCTAGGTCAGCGATATAGGGTCCTTGCGTTTAGACCAATATGTTGTGTGCCTCACAGAACTCGAACAAAGAGAAAAGTTATTAACGTGTTAAATGATAGATGCCGCTGTGACTTTTAAATGACGTTGCTAACGCCAAAGTGTAGTGGATTTGAACTAACGTAGGCGGAAGGGGGGTAGGGGAAGCCACCATATGTTTTTATTTTTTTGAAGGTCAAAATTAATATTTTGAAATTTAAAATTTGTAGTAAATATTTTTATTAATTACGTTTTTGTTACTAATAAATACAATTTCCACTGCACGATTTGTAACAACAACGCATTTTTAATAAAAATATTTACTACAAATTTAAATTTCAAAATATTAATTTACCTTGATGACAAATATATTTGGTTTACCTTTAGTAAAACAATCAATAATACAACTTTTTTATTGCATAAAATCATTTAATTTATATAAAATAAAGTCTTGAAGGATTCCTTAACCCATACAAAAGCAGAGGCCAAGGCTTAACCCTCCTTAAAAGTGTTCTCAAACTACTACATACCACCCTCTACAAACACCGGCAGCATAAATAATCTTATTAAGAAAATAAATAACTGAGATCACACATCTTCTATGTACACAAATAAGTTTAGGGTCATAATCATATATCGAGATCCAGTACGAGTAGAGATCAATAAATCAGGTCGAGGTCTTATTACAGTGAAGGTCAGTATCGGTGAAGGGCATCATCAAGTTCAGGTCTAAATCCAGTGGCAGTTGGTTAACATCATGTTCATCAAAATTCTGAAGGATTTATCATGAAACAAGAGAACAGCGACAAAAATCTTATATTGGCAAATTATTTCTCTTACGACTAGTTATCACACATATCAAATACAAAGACAAAAAAGGGGCAAAGAAAGAACAATTTAAGTAACTTTAAGATTTTATTGTTTATTTTGCTTTTACTAAAACTTTTGTATATTTAAAGTTAAAGTGACCAGAACTTAATTAACTTGGTTAATTCACTTAAATTCTTGTAAACCCTTAAATAGACAGTCAACTTGATAATATCAGTAGTTATATCTTATATCATGTTGCAAAGCAAAAATTAGGTAATGTACTACCTACCCGGAATATGTTCAATAACATCGAGCCTTTATTTTTAAACAACCTCGATAAGAAAACTGACTTGAAGTTTTTATTAAAAAATATTATTTTGTGAAAATAGAGACGTTTTTTAAATCGCTTAATCAACAAATACATACCAAGATACTTAAATTATTTCTGGCAGAAAAGTAAAAAATTGTTTAAAAATTTAGGGTCATCGACCTTTGCCGCTATAAAATAGTTTGAACTCTGTTTTCAGATTTTTTTCTTAAATATATTAATATAACATCTTACCCAGACATGCAATAAGACTTTCTTTTGCATTTTAAAATCACGATCTTGAGATATTTGCGATAAAAACATAAATAATTTCTAAACCAAGAGCCATGTCATGAAAAACACCTTCAAAGCCGAACACAAGGAAAAACATCAACGGTTGGTTTTAAAAAATGGAGCAACGTGATTGGTCGAAAGATGACAGCAATAGTAGTGGAAGACAAGTGACACTTGATGCGCCTTTTCCTATCCAAAGCCAAATTTGAGCGATGAACCAAACCAGATTGGTTTTAACTTCAATTTTCATTGTGGTTGTTCACAATATATGGTGGGGGTAGTTATAATAACGTCACAGGTCTCGACCATTTGGAATCCGCTCAAATGAAATGGTTTTAACCATAAAACACTTTTGAAATCAATGACATTACAAATGTCATTGATCGAGTGAGAATTGTAAACACAGAACTATTTTGTAAAGTTTTCTTTTCTTCCACTCCGTAAATGTTTGAAGATGAGTGTTGCTGACCTGCGCCGTCTGTTATATTATGTCACAGAAGTAATTTTTGATTAAGATGAAGATATTGCCACAGAATATATATATAGCTATATATTCTGTGATATTGCCTTATTAACACAATACTTTTGGGGCACAGCCAATAGTAATTAATGACTCCAAAAATATTAAAAGTGGAACATTGGCTGACTAACTATAACAAACCCTTCATGATTTAGAGTTTAGTAGAAATCTCTCCCCTATTTTGTCGCACATGGACCTACCTCAAAAAAAATTGCTATTTTTAACGTTCATGCCGATTTAGAAATGTCAAACTTTATTAACCGCGGTTCGACAACTGCTCCGGATTAAGGTTAATACCACAAAATTAATGGTGACAACTTTGGCGTAAATCAGCTGATTTATGACGTCACTGAAATATAACCGAGACATCTACCAAGGTCGCTCGAATGTAGTGCAAGTTTCATACCCTGTGCCTTGTCGTTTAAAGCTAGAACCAGATTTGTAGTCTTATGCACAGAGGAATGATAGGTCGTCGCTGTCCCTATCTCACGCTTACTTCCTTGTCAAAATCATCATCATCATCACAAATAATCGATTTTGAGCGATGGACCCTTTGTTCGAGTTCTGTGGATGGACCGCTTAGAAATAATCCAAATTGGTTATTACCACAACGTTGTTGCGACTTTGGTTATTATGGGGTTTAAAGAGTAGAAGTGGAATAAGTGTTTTCCTTGTCTTCGTTCATCGATTAACCAAAGATATAACTGTTTATTCTATCTTGATGGTATAACCGCAGTAGGGCCATCGCTTTAATGACATTTATGTTTAACAGGGTCCAAAAGATGACGCTAAAAGTAGAATATATATTGAATGTCAGGAAAATTTGATTCTATGGTGGCTGCGTAATTATTTTAATTGAAGGAACGACAGAACATGTTATAGCACAGAAAATGGATTTAATTTTGCAATTTAGTAGAATTAATACGATATGAATGGCATACAAATGAACATGGGTAAGAAAAAGCCTTCCAATTAAAAAAGTATATTATTCATGTCTTAGGTAATAGATTGCAAAACTTTATAATATAATACAACGGCTGCAGGACCTCGGTCGAAGGCCAATTGGGTAACTAATAAATAACATTTTAATAATAATAATATAATACAAAATAATATCATTACAAGTTAAACTTGATTTACCAAATAACAAATAATCTTAAACTTAATAATGTATAATGTACAAAATAAATATATGCAGTATTGGACGTAAAAACATTAATGATATAAAATTAATAATTAATATATTTATATTTCAAGAGGATTTAATTGCACAACCCCTTCAGCTTTACATATATTGCCTGCAATTAAGGTCATCTTCGTAAAATTGGCCAAATTCTTTCCAGTTCCAATAGTTCTAAGATTTGCTTCTACCCTCTGTGTAGCCTGAAAAGAGAGTTTTTATTGCCAAGTTTTTAAAAAGAAACATAACATTGCCTTTATGTCCTGAAACTGAAATTGGTTGTTGCTTATATAAGGTAAAATAGAAGACTTACCTCTAGTGTCCACGTCTCGGCCATTAGTTTCTGATGCTGAGCAGAATCATCTTTTTCATAAAGAGCAGCAGTTGCCCGGCTTAGTACTACTGCACTTGCATACAAATCAAATACAGAATTAGCAATCCTGTTTAAAATCTGCTGTTCATTTACTATGCTTTTTCCATACTTAATTAGAACCATTTCAATAGCTTGTCCGAATGAATCTATACTTTTTGCCAGTTTTGAGGCTGACTGAGACAGCTCTCTATGCACATACTGTTCCATTGACGGTGGTGAACCTAATCCTACTTTTCTAACAACTCGTTTGGAAGCTTCTTCAAAGATTAAACCTAAGTTAGCTGTAGGATTCTTAAATGCAATTTGTAGTTCCTTTAGATTAGCTCCAGCATACTGGATACCTAAAAATGTTTATATGTAAATGTTGAACTGGGATTTGTTCTCATAAGCTGGACTATCCCGCCTAAATCAGGATGGATGGTCACTTTATGACAGTCGCCTCATAATTTATAGATTACCTGTTAGGGCTACAAATAATCGAAGTATGTCGTTGGTGCCTTCAAAGATTCTAAAGGTCCTTAAATCCCTCATAATTTTTTCGAGACCTGTCTCTTTCATGAATCCCATACCACCCATGATTTGAATGGCTTCGTCACATACATACCAAGCTGCCTCTGATGCAAAACACTTAAA
Organism: Polydrusus cervinus; assembly: GCA_935413205.1. Lineage (NCBI taxonomy): Eukaryota > Metazoa > Arthropoda > Insecta > Coleoptera > Curculionidae > Polydrusus > Polydrusus cervinus. The sequence continues at coordinate 57,196,762 of OW284514.1, forward strand.
ATAAACATAATAATACAATTAGTTGTTGTTTATATGTATATATATATAGCCTTTTACCTTTGAAATAGCAGCTTCTAATTGATAGTGATCTGAGCCACTGTCCATATTCCCAGAAATCATGTAAGCCATAGATTCAGTAACATAATGCATCATAGCCATCCTAGCAATCTTTTCTTGAATGCCCCCAAAGTTTGTAATAATTTGACCAAATTGTTTCCTTTGGTTAGCAAAATCCACAGACTTCTTTATACAAGTCCTCATGGTTCCTGACAGAGCGGCTGACATACCAAAACGACCATTGTTTAAAATATTCATAGCTACTTTAAATCCATTACCCACACCTCCAATAACATTTTCTACAGGTACTTTAACATTGTCATAGTATACCTGGCAATAGAAACATATCACAGCAATTTAAAAAAATTACATTCATATTCATACCATAGGTGTGGTAAATTTACATACCTCGGCAGTGTTGGAGCATTTTATTCCCATTTTTTTCTCTGGAGGTCCACTTGTAACACCTCCAAACGCTCTCTCAACAATAAACGCAGTTACTTTATCAACAGTTTTACCAGTTTTAGCATCTTGAACTGGGGTTTGAGCAAACACAGTCATTATTTCTGCCCATCCTCCATTGCTGATCCAAATTTTTGAACCATTAAGGATGTAATGCTTGCCATCAGGTGATAATTCTGCTCTAGTTCTAAAAACATTAGTTTTAAATTAGTTTCTTGATAAACAAACCACAAAAATATTTACCTTATTGAACCAGCATCTGACCCAGATGAGGGTTCGGTCAAACAAAATGCTGCATAGGTGCCACTAGACACTTTGGGCAAATATTTAGCTTTCTGTTCTGGTGTACCAAACAAAAGAATTCCTTTGAACCCTATAGCCTGATGAGCCCCAAGAGTTGTACCAACACCCAAGTCATTGGCACCTACTATTTCTACTAATCTTGCATACTGAGTATTTGACAATGCCAGTCCTCCCAAATCCTGTGGCACCTGTAATGAAAAGGCTCCCATATCCCACAATCCAGCTAGAGTATTTTCCTCAACAGTTTCAATTTCGTCATTTTTAAGAGGATTGTTTACTTCGGCGAAAAATTTTTCTACAGGATCTACTAGCATTTGAAGAGTGTCTTGTTGTTCCTCATTTAAAACATTAGGAAAAGGAAAAACTTGCCAAGCCTCTATATTACCTCTGAAGAGGTTCATAACAAATGATTGATTTTCCTGAGGAGCTGCTTTGGGTTCTTGTTTTTCTGCAACTTGAGCTTGAGCAGCAGACCTGACTGAAGTCTTCAAACATCTGTTATAATAGATAGAAGTATATTATGGTAATGTTAAAATATTATTACTATATATTTACCTTATTGAAAGATTTTCTGATTTTATTTGTTGTTGAAATAAAATTTTAGCAACACGAAACATTATTAAATATTATATCTTTTTGCTTTGAAAGTGATTTTAACAAATTAATAAAATTCGAGATTCTGTAAAAATTTCATGTAAAAATTGTAAATAGTGTAAAAGGGAGAAGTCGGTTGTATATATAAACATAATACAAAAAATATTTTTCATTTCAATATTTAAATAGTCTAACCTTTGAACGAACGCGGCTTAGAACGCGGTAATGGACAATGGACTTTGAACTTTGAACATGATACAACTACCATTGCCTTCTATATTTTAAAACGGGGTCTGTGCCCTGTGCTGCCGTGCAACTATACACTTGTATCTTGTATCAGATGTCAGATGTATCATGGACTTTGAACACGTCCCACATAAAAGTAGAAAAACACTTGTTTGGCACCAATCTATAGCTTTCGACCAATTAGATCTTTTTGAAACTTTGACTTGACCCAAGGTCTCTATAATAGAGACCTTGGACTTGACCCATGATATCATTGTATAATGGACTTGACCCATATTTTTGACACTTGTCTTGGCTTTTGATCACAGAACTCGAACAAAGCTTTTAAACTTCAAAGATCAATTTGCCAGGTCATTATTGTGAGTCCAGAGGTAGTCTGACTCAAGGTCATGCTCTGAGCTCTATTTTTTTTCTGTTTGTGTGCTTTGGGATAGGGGTTTTTGTTGCTTTCTTACTCGTATTCTTCAGGTGATGAGGTGGTTAGTTAGACAAATACAACAAAAGTGACATATAGACTCTTCTCGATTTCGAGCAATGGGAGATCTAAAGACAGAGGAATTGCCTCGGGTGGGTTTAGGAGGTGAAGTGTGGAGAGTCCCAACTAAAAAGGATGAGAAGGGTAGACTGCTTCTGTTCGAGGTATGGTTAATCCAGGAGGTGCCCCCGTGTGTTTGCAACAAATATTGTGAAAAAGCACATCAACTCCGAGACTTCGAAGATTACGTATTTAAAACAATCTTGGGTTCATAACCCTACCAACATTACCCGAAGACTGGAAAACGTAAATAGTATGTCCTATTACAAAGTCGGGTAGAGAACAAGAAGATCTATTAGGTTGGAGACCTATAAACTTGGCTAGTTGTCCAGGGAAAATTTTGGAGTTCATGTGAAAAGACAGATAAGAATGGAACATAGAACATAGGAAAACACTGAACCCACTACAAACTGGGTTTAGAAAGGGAAGATGTGTAATGGAGAACTTAACGGTATTAACTACAGACGTAGAAACGGGACTATCACAAGGAGAGAAGACCATAGCGGTATTCCCAGATATCACGGCCGCATACGACAATGTCATTATTAACAAACTGCGGGCAAAAATGTGCCAATTTTAGATACCTCTTGACCTATCCACGCTGATTGTAAATTCCTAACAACTCATAGGAAAGTCTTCTGAAAGGATCCAGTAACTGGATAATTGGTAGGACCAAGACGTGGAAACTGCGGATTACCACAGGGATCATTGCTATCACCTCTACTATACAACCTGTACAGTGACTCAATTAAAAACTGTACCGCAGGATCAGTTAAAATATTTCTTTATGCTGACTATATTATCCTCCTTACAGGTCTGGACGAGATAGACCTAATCAGACAAATGAACGCTACTCTGGAAAATTTGGTACCATGGTTACATTCACATATCTGCTCTGGGGGTCATACAATATCGTATATCCCCGAACATATTCAATTAAAACTTCGTCTGACATCATGATATTCACAAAAATCACCAGTACTCACTACTCAGAGTCAAAAACCAAAACGTTTCAAAACACTTTGGCTGTCAGAATGTCAGAGCATTCGACAGTTTTTGCCCCTCCAAGCAATCTGCCTCGTTGCCGCGTAGATTCGACCGCGCCGAGTCGACGAATCCGACGCAGTGCGCGGGATCCCACTTAATTGCATAAATATCAAAAACTGCCGATCGCTCTTTGCCGAGTCGACCGATCTAAGTCGATTCAATGCGCGTCCCGCTTAGCCCGATGAGTCGCCATGTGCCACAAACCAAGGTCCTTAGATAGATCTATCTAAGAACCTTGGTCACAAACGGCGTAAATATAACAGCGTAAATCAAACGTGATTAGTCGAAAGTCAGCGGATTGATAGAATCAATGTCAATTAGGGAATCCAAACCACGTGATTCAATATGGCGGTTGGATGACAAAAAGCATTGAGTCATCCGTTAAATGCCATCAGCAATATTACTTTTATTGGTACATGTCCTAATTACCAAGCAGTATTTGCCATCCAGCCGCCATTTTGACACATCGTTGAATTGCCTAATGAAATAGAAATAGAAGGTTCTGGCATTCGACCGTGCGGTCCTAGTTTGATTCTCGAAGTGGGAATGCGCACAATAAAAAAAAGTCCGAAATTTAGTAGGTTTAAAGCCGGAGTCCCATGCATACGATTTACGACATCCGATATCCGAAAATAATTTGGTTTTCGTGCGAAAATGTATTGCATATCCCATGTATACGACTTTCGGATCCGAATTTCTGTAAAACTGACGTTAAAAAGAAGACGAAGATATCTGACATTTATACCATAACCTTCAAACCTTAAAGCTTAGGCTTTAAACTTTATTCGAGTTCTGTGCTTTAAACCAAATATTTTTTTATGGTTCTGGTAATATAGTATAGTAATTATAGTATTATTTTTCCTGTTCAGTCAATCGCATTTAATTTAATAAACTGTGGTAAGCTCCTTGTATCTTTTGATTTTTGAAATTGTTTCTCATCCAAAATCTTCTCAGTCTTTGTTTTTTTTTCGGGCGAGTTTATGTTTATTTCGTAAAATTAACAAAAAGCGATAAAAGTAGTACGTTGTTGGAACTACAAATTTATTTTTTACCCTGTTTATTTATTGTTATGTTAAATATGCAAAAAGCACCGAAGCCGAAACCACATAAAAGTCAACTATGTAGTAAAGTGAGGTTAAAAATCTTCCCACATCGGACAAAAGTTAAACTAAATTCAAGTCGTACGACGCGTCGTAAATTGTTAAAAATATTTGGATAAAATGTGGCGCCAAAATTTTCGACCAATGACAGCGCCGACGTATCATCGTATCGTCGGAAATCGTATACATGGGACTCCGGCTTAAGAATGCACGGAAGAGTGTAAAATATATCATTTTCTAATTCACTCCATTCACGTTGGTAACCAGGCCGGATGAGATCAGACATCTCGTGAGATGCGAAAGAAGGCCACTCCCCAATCGGTAGGTCATGCAATGGTAAGAAATCAAGGATTGATAGCCCTTAGGGTGTGTCGCATAACTAAGGTTCATGGTTCGGAACCCACGATAAGTTGTAGATCCAAAGAACAAGCCGTCTGAATATTCGTAAGGCCATGAGTAACCCAGACGCATTCCTCTGTGGTAATGTCACAGAGACAAATTATTTCCTCTGTGGTGGCAACACTACAGCGACAGCGACGACCTATCATTCCTCTGTGACACTACTTATCGCACCCATTTTTGAGGTTAGGAAGTAAAAAATATGGACAGCATAGAAGATAATTTTTCAGATTTAAATTTAAAAAACTGGCTAATAAAACAATGTCACACTATAGGTAAGGAATATTCTTATAAATGTAGTATCAAGTTGTTTAGTGTGATATTTTAGGCGTCAAAAATCCAACTCCTATTCAGGCAAATTGTATACCAAAAATTCTCGCAGGAAAAGACTGCATTGGGGCTGCCAAAACAGGTATGAAATATTGTTTTGCCTTAAAACAAGCATTATAAATTTGTTTTTTTAACTTTAGGTAGTGGTAAAACCCTAGCATTTGCTCTTCCAATTGTGCACAAGCTCTGTGATGACCCGTATGGGATTTTTGCTCTAATTCTTACGCCAACCCGAGAATTAGCATATCAAATAGCTGACCAGTTTGCTATCATGGGCAAGCCAATGAATTTAAGAACTAGTGTGATTGTTGGAGGTATGGATATGATTGAGCAAGGAAAACAACTGTCTAAAAATCCACACATAGTCGTGGCAACTCCTGGAAGGCTAGCAGATCATTTGGAAAGCTGCAAGACTTTTACTTTGTCAAAGATCAAGTTTTTGGTTTTGGATGAGGCAGATAGACTATTAGGTTTGTTATGAAGTATTTACTTTATATATATTTTTTTCAAAATTTATTTATTTTTAAATGACCTCAAGACAGTAAAAAATAGTAGTGGCACCGAGGCCTACAGATATTTTAGTAATTTAACAAGAATTTAGTTGAGGGTCACAATATTCTAATTATACCTACTATTTAGATATCCATAAAGTGTCCAAGAATTAAGATACCTAAATAAAAAAGCAATATTTTTAAAATGTGTTGCCCTGTATTTTCAGACAAGACAAATTTTTCTGCCGCCACCTAACATACATTAGGCTTTCATAACTTTGTCACTTTATATTTATATGTTTATTTACATTGAATTTATGAGCACAGTCTTATGCAGATCTAGTATTCCCTAAGCTTATTTTAAATGGGAGTTGTTCTGACAACTCTATGTTATCAATCTTATTAATAATTATTTTATACAGGGAAATAATTCATTCTTCTATACCCAACAACCTTAAAGGCCAAACAAATTACATTTGATCTGTATATCCTGGGGAAAAATTAAAAAGACTTACAATGCAATAATTTTAAAAATTTTCACTGGACACACTTGAAAAATGTTAATATAATAAAAAATAAATAAATAAATAAATATGGTATTTTAAAGAATTTAGTTTCTAAAATAGCATTGAGGTGACCTCTGGTGTGCCTCAGAGTGGCCACTGTTCACCTCTGTTCTCTTCGTGACATTGAAAATTAAATTAGATGCTGTGAGTATCTGGTATGCTGTGAGTATCTGGTATGCTGATGATCTCAATATGTTTAAAATTGTTAATTGTAAAAACGACTCCACGAATCTTTAACTTCCTTTGTAAACACAAGAAAGTAAATGATAATACTTATAATATTGAGGGTCAAGAATTAAATGTTGTAAACTCAATTAACGATTTGGGGGTATACTTTGATTCTAAAATTATTTTTAGGGGCCATATTAAGTACATAACAGGAAAAGCTCTAAAAGGTAGAAAATTTCCACTAGGGTCCATGAACATCTTAGTTTAGTTAATAAATACCAGAATACGGATATATCTAACACCAAGTCAGCCTTTGCAAATCATTTGTTGGATTCGGGACATCAATTTTCAACATCTGAAAACGTAAACATACTGCATGAATGTGATAAGAGCAAAAAGTTAGATTTACTAGAGAAACTTGAAATTACTAGGGCAAAAAAGAGCCCAGTCCTTAATTGCGTTAATGAAGTTTTCAACTTTGAACCTTACCTTATTTTTAATAACTTAAATTAAATTATTGGATATTTTATAACCTGTTCTGGTTCTCTCGCCTAAATTGGTTTGGCAGATTGACAACAATATTAGGCGGGGGGACTTCTTCGTTTATATATTTTGGCTTTTTCTACGCTTGGCCTTAGCTCGGTTAGTCGTATTCTCCTGTATGGTTGCTTCACTCTCCCTTCTACCCGCTTTTATAACTGTCGTTTTTTGTGTTAGTTTTAAGATTAATCGTAACTTATTATTATTATTATTATTATAGTTGACAGCAGTAAGCGGCTGAAGCCGATGAGACTGCTGTGTGCACTTATGTCTTTGGTTTCAATCATTTCTGGTACTTTATACAGTCAACATTTAGAGTATCACGTCACATTTCACAGTCCAGGCACAGTTCACAGTTAAGGTACGCGCGACAGGACATAACATAACATATCCATTACAAACTCGATCACAGATTTTATCACAGTTAGTTAGTTATCAGGTTATTAGGTTACTAGGTTGGGGGTAAGCCAAAGATAATCATATTTAGATAATTAAAGATTAAAATAAAAAGATTAAAGATAGTGCACCATGGTGCTATTTATCGTTTGTAGGTTTCTGTCAAGCCTGTTCTTAAAGATGTTTCGATTTTGGGCCAGGATGGTTTCTTTATCAAGGGCATTCCACCTGTACACGACACGGTTAGATAGGAAGTTTTTTCGTATCAGATGAGAGCTTTTCTCCTTTTTTAATTTTTGTGAGTGTCCTCTGAGCTCATTTGTATTTAAAGTAAAGAAGTCCAGATTAAGGTCATCACAGTAGTTGTTGTTCAGGATTTTAAATGTTTCGATCAGGTCTCCCCTGTCTCTTCTCTCTCTGAGTGTGGTTAGCCCGAAAGCTGAGAGGCGTTCGTTGTAGGGTGTATCTACCAGAGTTGTTGGGATCCTGGTAAACCTCCTCTGGACTCTTTCCAGGGCCTCTATGTCCTTGGCGTAGTAGGGATTCCACACTGCATGGGCATACTCAAGTTTGGGTCTAACATATGTTTTATAGATCTTATTCATGAATTCTACTGTTTTATTGGAAAATGCTCTTTGTATTAGGTAAATAAACGAGTTACATTTTTTTATAATTTGATTTATATGAGATTCCCATTTTAAGTCTGCCCGCATTAGTACTCCAAGGTCTTTTTGCTCTTCCACACTTTTTAATTGTGTTCCATGCAGTGTGTATGTGTTGTGTGGGTTTTTAGCTCCTATGTGTAGGATGGTGCACTTCTCTTCGTTCAGCTTCAGCAGCCAGGTCTTAGTCCAGGCTTCTATTGCCGCTATGTCCTCAATGAAGCGTGCCAGGTCAAAAGTGGGATTACAGTATAATTTGGTGTCATCTGCGAAGTAAGAGATATTTGTTTTGATGTATTGGCTCAGGTCACTTATATAGAGAATGAAGAGAAGTGGTCCAATTACTGACCCTTGTGGTACTCCACTGAGCACTTCATGTGATGTTGAGTAGACACCATTCACTCTGACTTGGAAGGATCGCCTGGTAAGTAGCCTCTCCAGAAATCTGCAGAGACATCCCCTTATTCCAAAATGCTCCATCTTGTATGCTAGCCTCTTAAAGGGCACCTTGTCGAAGGCCTTCTCCTGATCTAAATAAAGAACGTCTATAGGATGACCATTGTCAACTTCCTTGGTCCAGTTGTTGATACACTCTAACAGGTTTGTCATTGTGGAGCGTTTAGGAAGAAATCCATGCTGACTAGGTGGAATTATCTGGTTTTGGATTAAGAATTCTGTGAGCTCAGGTACAATTACCTTTTCCATGATCTTACACAGGTGGGATGTGAGGCTTATGGGTCTGTAGTTTGACGGGTCCAGCCGATTTCCCTTTTTGAATATGGGTATCACATAAGCCATGGTCCATTTTTCAGGGATGTTGCCAGAAGTTAAAATGTTTGTGTATATTTGGCTTAAGATGGGTGCGAGGGTGTTGCTACATTCTTTAATAAAGATAGACGGGATGTCATCTGGGCCTGGACTGGAATCACTCTTTAGTGATTTTATTGCTTCTTGGATTTTTTCATTTGTTATTTCTATAGTGGAAATTTCATTCACTGCTCTAGTGGCGGGAGATAAAGCTGGTATGGGAGTTGATTTTTCCAATGTATAGACTTTTGAGAACTGTCTGGCAAAAACTTCCACTATTTCCTCGTTCTCACTGATTTTGCGTTGGTTTACTGGATCTCTGAGGACAAATTCGGTTGTGCTGCTATTTAGGCTACGTTTGATGTAGTTAAAGAAGTGCTTATCTTCCTTGTTTAAAAGGTTGCTTTCGTATTCGATTTTGGCTTTACGAATTTTTTCTTTAAGTGTGTTGTTTTGACTTCTGTACGAGTTGTAGTTTTCTTCCGTCTTGTTTCTTCGGTATTTGTCCCAGAATTTTCTCTTCTTGTCTATTTCCCTGAAGATTCCTGTGTTTAGCCATGGCTTTTTTGTATTTACTTTGGATCGTCGACATGGGAAGTACAAATTGATGGTGTCTGTGATAATTCTTTCAAATTCACTATATGTAGGCTGGTTATTTTCTGTGAATTTCTGAGTCAGGCATGCATTTACCTCATCGTAGTTTGCTCTCCAAAAGTTTCTTTTAAGTACAGTCTTGGTATTTCCAGATCGGGCGTAAAACTGAGCAGTTGCCTGGATGGTGCTGTGGTCGCTTTTTCCAATTGGAGGTAATATATTGATGTTCGATATTAGTTTTTTGTCACTGGTGAGCATCAGGTCAAGTAGTGAAGCTTGCAGCCCACGGTATCTTGTGTTTTCATCAATCAATTGCCAGGAATTCCATTGCTTGTATCTGGTTATAAAATCCATTGCAGACGCATTTGCTGTTCTCAGTGTCAGAGTCCTCCAGTCGATTTCGGGATAGTTGAAATCTCCTAGAATTAGAGTATGGGGGTTATCGTTATATACTGTGTCGAGTATATCCAGGAGAAGAGTGTTGTTTTGAATGCTAGTATTTGGTGGTCTATATATACATCCAACTAGAATTTCGTATTCCTGTATCTTTATATCAGCCCAGACAGCGTTGACTGCTGTCAGACCCTTATAAGTTGTGTTTTCGGTGGATTTAATGGTAAGACCATTATGTATATTCCTGACCATAATACAGACCCCTCCGCCCCTCTGATCATCAGATCTTTCGTTACGGTAAATGGTGTACCCTGGCAGGCATACTAAAGTATCTGGGATGTTTTGGTTAAGCCAAGTTTCAGTTAGAAATATGAGAGTTGGTTCCAGCTTTTGCATGCATGCTGTAAATTCATCCAGCTTACTTAAGATAGAATTAATGTTAGTGTAGCATATGGAAATCTCAGAGAGGGATGTTAGTTTTTTGATTGACTATTATGATTTGGCTGTTTGTTACCATGTTGTGGTATTTTATGTTTAATTATTTTTGGAATACCCCCGATATATTTAATTTTAATATCAGACTCACCAGATGTCTTCCTTTCTTCTAGCTCCTTAAGCACTTCTTTAAGGAATGTTCTTTGTGATAAAGTTTGATCATTTTTTAGGTATTTACCTGTACTGTCAAGGCTTTTTTTGTTTTTTAAGATTGCAATGGCTTCACGCTTGGTTTGGAAGATAACCTTAATTGGACGAGTCTTTCCTGTGATGTATGAGCCCAGTCGAAACATCTTAATATTTGAAAGGTCGGCATTAGGTTCCACAGAGTTTATGAGTTCCTTTACTGCATTTAAGTCACGTTCCCAAATTTTTTCTCCGTTCTGAGCAGTTTGCTCTTCGAGTCCAAAAACAAGGATATTTTTTGCTCTATTTTCTCGTTCTTGGATTTCTGAGATTGTCGGTTCTACCGTGCCATGGTTAGGTGAATTAGCCCGGTTTGTGATGATCTTGTCTTCGAGCTCCTGTACTTTTTCAGTTATACCAATGATATTTGTCTTAGTATTGCTGACTTTAATATCTTTTATTTCACTTTTCATTTTAGCAATTTGTTCATCCATTGATTCAATTATTTTAGTTAGATTTGGTACTTCCTTGGTATTTAGCTGTAGGTCGGAGATTTGGTTTTTTATTTTTTTTATTTGATCACCTAGTTCTGCTGCGGATTTTATGTTATCCAGGCAGACGGGACAACAAAATATTAAGGTCCTCTGGTTCATGGGCACACATCTTACTTCGGATGCATTTATTTTAGAGCAGTTTCTGCATATAATCTTGTGGCAGACATCGCACGGATAACCGAACAGTTTTCCCTTTTCCTCCTTCAACTGGCAGTCCAGGTTGCACTGGAAACAGCCTGGCATTATTTTGCAGTTATTGTTCGCTTTTTGAGATTGTTTAATGAGTCAAATTGGGAATTTGGGGTTATGGTATTTTTGTATTTGATTTTTCAAGATTCTAGAGTGGTTTTTTGGTTTTTATTGGCAATATATATATTAGATTATTATACGAAGGTTATTTTAGATGTTTTAATAGAAAAATGTTAAAAAAGTCTAAGGATTTTCACGATGTTTTAAGATTTTTCTCGGACGACATTCACTACAAAGCTACACGAAACCATGCGCGCGCACTTTTTTGTTGTTTGTTTTGACATGGTACTCGTCTTGTTTTTAATGTGTTATTTCATTTATTGGTTTTAATGAAGGTAGGCTGTTAAATAGTATTAAAATGTAATGTGGTTCACACCTCTATACAATTTTAGGTCTGATGATGCTCCGTAAAGAGCGAAACATGTCACCTTAGTTTATTTTATTACATGATTGAAACCATGACTTTGTGATTTTTGTCTTCCTATTTATGTTGTTACTTTGGTCTCTTTGAGAAAATGGACGATTTTTTCGAAAGCTCTTTAGGTATTGGGCTTTATTTTTAGGGTTGGTAAAGATCTGTCTGTTGACTTTACTTTGTATAGTATACTGCTCCCAATTGAGGTCTCACTTGGAGTGTGCTTCAGTTGTGTGGTCACCACTACTACTCATTGTTTATTTTTGTGTAATGTAGAAAAATTATTTTATAATGTAATTCTAAACCTGTTAGAGATAAGGATATGGTATGCTGCATGAATTATGCACAGAATTTGACGTAGAATTCAAAATTTGACTGAAAAAAACTGGGTTCTATTTAAAATACAAAATTTTTTTGCTACCTCTACTTTTTGACACACCCTGTATAATTTCTTTTTGAGGCAAAATAAAATAAAATAATTTTATTGAAAGAACAAGTACTTGTACAAACAAAAGGTGGTTAGACCGCAGAGCGTGTTTCAGTAACTACCTGTAGTAAATATGAGTATAAGTATACCTAGTTACATATCGCGAACGAGCGATATGTTTATATCCCCTATCTTAGGATGCCTATTGTATTCTATCTTGGAAATTTGTGTCGCATTTGACATTTTCATGTTCCCGATTTTTTTTCTAGAAAACGGATAAAGTTGAAATATTCAAACTTTCTGGGTTTATAACAAAATAATAGGAGTATCTTCAGTAAAAAATTCAAATATATAGGGTGTGACGGAAAAAAGTTATTAAACGTCAAAGTCGAAAAATATGCGAAATTCGCTGTCTTCCATTACAGGTCGCAAAAATTATTTTTTTCGATTTTTACTTCTGGAGGTTCGAGAGGACCGGCAGCTTCCGAACCCTATTGTTTTTGAAGAAGATTAGAAAATGTGTAGTATTTTTTTTGTAACTTTAAAAATCGAAAAATGCTCTATGCAGGGTCATTTTGGGCCACTTTGAAGGGTATATTCAAAATGATCGGACAAACTTTCCACGTAGACAGCCTGATAGGCCATCTCAAATACTTTTTTTTTTACAATACATGTTTCTATACCTCATATTTTTTTAAATCGTGAAAATTTGAGAAAAATTGGAAATGACGAATATATCTTGTTTCGCGACAAGCTTTTATATCATAAAATTTTATAATGTAACAAAAGGATGGGTTAGATTTACTTCAAAGTTTATTTTCTTCTTTTTAGCGCATTCAAATAAATGCTTTTTCAAAAAAGTTTTTTAGTTTATTAGTTGTACATCCGACCCGGTACAAATAAAATTACCTTATATACAGTTTTTGAATATATATGTAATGTAGCACACCCGGCCATCTGTTAAATGTAGAAAAATTGCCTCAATCGTCATAATGCTATCATAGTTTGATAAATGTAGATTATTTATATTTTTATCAAATACAAGAAACCAATAGTAATTGAGTGCCCTTTTTTTTAAAGTTAGTTAATAATGGAAATATTGAATTTTATCTTTTTAGGTGGCCATTTTGATGGACAAATATCAACGATTTTTTCTACCCTACCAAAATCACGCCAAAATTTGTTTTTCTCAGCAACAGTTACTGACACACTTAACATTTTAAAAGATACGATAGGCAGAGATGTGTTTGTCTTTGAGGACAAAAGCCAAGGAGAAGTTGCTACGGTCTCGGAATTGGACCAACATTACTTATTGTGCCCCAAGGATGTAAAAGATGCATATTTGGTTGAATTACTAAGAGTGTATAGAGATAAGAATGAGGATGGAAATATTATGATTTTTACAGATACCTGCAAGTAAGAACAAAATATACCTTGTAGACAATAAAGTATGGGACATTTTATGAAAAACGTTTTCCTTTTTCGCAAGAAGGAGAGTAACTGGTAGTTGTATTTTAACTTAATTAAGCCTTCCATACCAGCGTGAAATGCGGTATCGTTTCCTGGCTTGTCTAATTGAAAATTTAATACCAAAATTGTACTAAGGGATTCACAAAAACTTCTAGTTTGGCGGATGATACTTTATTAAAAAAAAATTGACAATTTATTTTAAAGTTTCATTTATATGCATAAAATAAAAATATTATGACTATTCATGTTAATTTCCATCTTTAAAATCTCCACTGACGCCGCGCCACTTAATTCTCGTGAAACTCGTTTTTATAATGTGTTGTATACAGAAAAAGAAATTTTATTGTTATCGTCAGACGCAGGTACAATATGCGCGATATGGTTGAATGAATGAATGAATATTTATTTGCTCAAATGTTTACAATAAACAAAATATACCCTGAGGGTGTTGAACAATGTCAAGAGTTAACAATATTATTTACTATGACAATTCTTAAGTTTAATTTCCTACAGCTTAACAATATTAAAATTGAAATAAGAAAAACATATCAAACAAAACAAAGTAATTTAAAATGACATAAAATAAGGAATTTAAAATTCAAAATGACACTAATAAGTTTAAAGTCTAGCCTTGATCTGAAATAAATCATCTTAACAACATTAAAATTGAAATAAAAAAAAGAAAAATGCAGAATTTGTTAGTGATGACTCATCAACTACTGTTTGCCCGTAAAGTGGCTTAAAGAATACACTTTTTTACTGTTATTAAATTTGATCGTTTTGGCATTTAGATTTTTTAGTCAGTTAATTCTCAGTCATTAATTTTTTCGAGCTAATTAAGAATCTCAAATTTAACCAATTTTAAATTTTTAAATACATACTATAAAAATTTGCTTGTTATCGATCGAAAAAATGCAGCTTGTCCTTTTTGTTCTTGTCTTGTCAGTGTTTTTGTTTACATTTGAATTATTGTGGAATTTTAATTTATCGTTGAATAAAATAAGTACCTATTCTTATTTATTTAATTATGGACTTAGCGTTGAAAAAACGAATCAGTCGTAAAATTTTCAGCCGCTGTTTTACTCTGACTCTATTTTTGGAAAATATATGAATATTTTGGTTGGAATACTGACGCTGGTATTTTGAACAGCACTTTTTAACCAACCGCTTAGTTTTCTTGGTAGACAAACTTTTGTATAACATTAATGTAAATTAATAATGTAAAAACGAACCAGGAAACGTCAACAAAAAAATAGTTTATGATTTTTTCAACTACTCAACCGTCTTCCCGAATAATTTCTGTTTTCTACATGAAGAAAGTTATATGAGTTGAATCGTTCATATGTTATATTTTTTTGATCATTAGCATAATTATTGTCTTATTGTTATTTTCATGACGTAGATTTGATAAATTCCATGTTTTGTTACAATAGTTTTTTATTTGTTTATTTTCTCAATAACATTCTACTTGATAATTCACCTCACATAATATATAGAACCAATCAGAACGCTTGGTAACGGGGTCTTACCCGATAAGACCTACCGCTAGCTCGATAAGACCCCTGAAGCTTTTTGTCAAACAAACAGTAATTTATTTCAAGAAATCAAGTTTAATAAATAAATATTATAACCCCTACAAAATAAAAGTGAAATACAACAGTATTTAAGGTGGTTTTAGGGCATAAACTTAACTTAATTTTGACATTTTTAAAGAAATGTTTTATGACAAAATGTATGCAATGCTTTGCTTTGACGCGAGCTTAAGAAATCTTGGCGTTTTTATGGCAACCGTGATGACAACAAGCGAATTTGATTTTTGACGATCCACGCGTCTGATTTAGTCTTGGATTTTTTATTAATTGTTAGTTGTGGCGCGTTTATAAACTTAAAAGTAAATCATAATAATGTGTTTGTATATTTTCCTTTATAACAAACGGTTTTCATTTCGGGTTCAGTAAATTATCCAATAAAATACATCTCTAGAAGCGGCGTCTTATCTTCATACCTCTGTTTTTCACTCGAAACTAGATTTTCTAACAAAATTATCACTCAATATAATTTTTACATATAATCAAAGATCTTCGAGCTAAAGCTCTCTGGATCATATCAGATTATATGTAAAAATTACATTTCGTGAAAATTTGTCAGAAAATCGATTTCTTGTAAAAAACCAGCGGTATTACCGATAAGACGCCTCCTCTATCGGTATATTACTGTTGAAAATTCCAGTTTAGTTGCCTGTAAAAAGTTAATTATTAAGAGTAAAGCCTAGTGATGCATTCGCCATTTAATTTTTTGATCAATATTTTTATCCTTTTCGCCTTATTCAAAAAGCCGTCCTTGAGTAGCAATTGCCTACAGTTTTGAACTAAAGAAATTTTGATTAATGAATCAATAAAAACAAAAAACGAAAATTAGTCCATTTTTCTCTTTCTGCTTTTATTACTTTATAAATTTAAACTTGTTTAACTTTAAATTGTAGGTAATTATGCTTGAAATGTCGCCATTTAGCCGATTTTTGGATAAAAGGAAAAATCAACGAAATATTGATCAAAAAATGACATGGCGAATGTGTCACTAGACCCCACTCCTAATAATTTGTTATCAAACCAATTTTAAAATTTCAAAATCTTTAATTTGGTTATTTAAGTTGTCTTATTTTGAATATGTATAACAAAAAGCAGTATCGTATAAAATAAATCATAAATATAACTAAAAAACATAATGGTCCTAAAATGGTTCCTTTTCTTTCCTTTTTCCTCCACATTTAAATTTTTTTGGATAGTTTTCGTCTTTATCTTTTTTAACATAAGTTGGTCTATCTATCAAATAATTTTTAATTAGTTCTAATTGCTTTCCTCCAAATTCAATATTTTAATATTTTTTTGATAGTGAATTATGGCCAGAGTTCGTAAATCACAAGGCTCGACTAGAAGCGTCGGACCAGGCAATCGCTATATCCTGAAGTAGCATTTTATGTTCGCTTGATAAAAGTGTGTTTACTTCTAAACAAGAAGTGCGTGTTGGCGTTTGACAAATCAAAGTTTTTGCAAAAAAAAAATCTGCACCTTATAAAATTTTCCCAAATTAAAAAAAAGTATTTATTAATTTTACTAGTATTATTCTACGCAGTTAAACAAAAAAGGGTTGTTTTGTTATTTAAGATGGCGGAGATCTGCCATCTTGGAAAATACATATAAAAGGAAAAAGGGGGAGGGGTCGAGTGACACCCTATCTTAAATAGTATATTTACGATAATTGAAACTGCAAATTTTGAGATATTTAAATTGCGATCCAGAAAAATATTTTAAAGACAAACGTAGTTTTGGAGAATCTCCGTCATCTTGAATAATAAAACAATTTTATATGTATAAATGATAAGTAACATATTTACTTATTTTTGTTATTCAAGAATATATTTTTTTGCATATTTTTTCGATTCGCCATTTTTATACGACACATTTTGAAATATTTAAATTGCAGGGTTAAATTAAGTGTAAAAAAACTTTGAAATGAGATATTACCCGACCCTCATTCCTTTTAACGACGTCTTTCAAGAAGGCGGATTTCCGCATTATCTCCTACTTTACGAATTGTAATGATTATGTACATTACCCCTCATTTTTAACAAAACAATTTATTGACAGTCCCGGCGCCCTTAGTCAGGGAGCGTGTTTACTCGAGTTATGGCTAACCAAAGGCTTTTGCCAAATCCAGAAGAATACGAATATAAGGTTTTTATTTATCCTTTTATGACTTATAACAGTCAAAATATTGATTAAAGTAATAAATATCAAATTGGCTAATCGTCGATGTATTGTTTATATTTTTAGACATTGCCAAGTTATGTCCATGACTTTAAATGAAGTGGGAATAGAGAATGTGGCCCTGCATGCCATGATTCCACAACAGCAAAGATTAGCAGCGTTAAATAGATTTAAAAGCAACACGGTCAAAATTCTTATAGCAACAGATGTTGCTAGCAGAGGTAAATCCTAGTTTGATTTATTGTATTTTAACAAAATTGCAGACAAATATCTCAAATTCAAGAGCATTTATTGACCTAAAAATTCCTATCGACAATGTCAATATAAAACATACAACAGTAAAGGGCAGAACAAAGATAAAAATTATGTTTCAAGTAAAAAAGTAAAAAAAGGCAGACCCTACATAACATTTAGATAGTTATATTATACATTACACAAAAAAAAACATAAAATACAATATTAGTGATAATAATAAAGAGGATAGATCACATAAAGTTCTGCAGTGATAAAGCCCTTGTTTTGAAAAACTTTTTTAGCGGATTCTTGAAGGAATCCATCCTCTTTATGTCAGCTGGCAAAGCGTTAAAAACTGTAACGCAGTTCTAATAGACTCTTACTGACCAATGAATTCCAAAAAATCCAACATTGCTTAAAATTTCCTTTATTTTTAGGGCTTGATATACCAACTGTTCAACTAGTTATAAACCACAATGTTCCTAAAGTCCCTAAAGAATATATCCATAGAGTTGGTAGGACTGCCAGAGCGGGGCGAGGTGGTAGAGCTGTTACATTAGTTACTCCATATGATATTAAACTATTACAAGCAATAGAAGAACTTATTAAAACTAAGCTTATTGAATACAAGCTTAGTGGTATGTATTTTTATTTTTATTTAAATTTATTCATAAAAATTTGCGTTAAACAAGATATTACAACATAATGGGCTCTTTCACTCTAATTGAATTTATCATATTCAGCACTAACATTTTGAATAAGAACCTATTGAAAACATATCCCCATTATAAAAATCTTCCTAGAGTATCACAAACCTTTTTTAGAAACAATTAACAACAAGACAAGAAAGCTGCAAGTTTAAAAAAATAATGCGAGAAGGCATGTAAGTTATCCTATTAACCGCGCAATTATTTTATTTTCGAGTCGTGTGACCGATTATATTGTTAACTTTGTTTCGATAACTTAAATAAAAAAGAACAGTTTAGAAATAGAACACCAGTCTCTAGAGATTAGTCAGGTCGGAGATGGATCCGAGCGTGTCAAATGAAGCCTGTCACGGGTTGCCCATTTGTTGTGACGTTGGTACCTACCGGTTAGTTAATTCTTATTAAAATTCTATGTACAACCCGACAATAGTATTTGTCTAATTAACACATAACGACAAAGATAAATTATACTATTTTCACAATTGCTAGATTGTTTTTGTGAAAAGTTGTTTGCAACTGAGCTAATAATGTGCATTATTTGTTTCTCAAAGACTGTGATCCAATATTATAAATATGTTTTAAATTACTTACTATGACATGAAAAACACATTTGGCTTACCAATACTATTTATTCCCATGTTTACTAGACCCTTTTACCAACCCTTTAGAGCATGCGCGCACTAGCCTACTAGATCATAAATCAAACATTTTTAATTCGAAACTGTAGTCAAGAGCCTTAACGACAGGTATTTTGCCGATTTTGTATAAAACGAAAAGGTAACGGTCCGATATAGACGGTCTATATCGGAGTCTCAAGAGGGAACTTCACCCCTCAAAAACACAACAACTACAGTGGTTGTTGACGTTTTCATCTGAAATCCTTGGTCGCACAGAAAATTGTATATTTACTAAAAATGTTCCATATACAATTTTCTACAAAAAAGGTTTTGTTTTGCTAATAGAATCGAGAAATTTTGACCACATTATGTCAGCCCATGTATGTTCGTTTCAACTCCCCTTTTCAATATTCAATGGAAAAAAACGAAATTGAAGCTCCCACTTGAGACTTGGGAATTATTTTGGTTTTAAATACTCTCTTGGTGTATATAATCTCAGGTCAAAACTATATAATTTTTTTTACCTATGCTGGTGTAAATGGACTATTATCCAAAACACATTTACAATTTCTTCTTATTTTAGATAAGGAAGTAGGAAAAATATTTACCCAAGTTTCTGTCACCAAAAGTGAAGCCTATATAAAACTAGATGAAACCGATTTTTACGAAAAGAAACTGGTCAATTTAAGAAAGAAATGGATTCTAGAGGGGTTAGATCCAGATGAAGAAGAGAAAAAGTTACTAAGGAACAGGAAAAAAGATACAAAGAAAAATAAGAAACTAAAGAGATTGAAGGGGAAAGAGAGCAAAGATAAAATTGACAAACATTGATTAGATATTAGGGTAATAAACTTTTTATTTAAAATTATAACTGTTTTTTTTAAATACTATAGTCGGATATGGTCTTATCGTGCGGGTCATACGATTCAAGAAAGACATACCTACTCTCAGTTTTTGTTTTCTTTACTGCGTTTAATTTTACCCTCTAAATAAAATACGTAAGATAAATGAGACAGACTTATTCCATTTTGACATGAAAAAAAGGATATAATATATGTATTCACTTTCCAGCGATTCTAAAAAAGCTTATAATAGCACCAGCTATGTTTTATTTTAAATATGCCAGTTTTGTGACTTTGACAGCTTGTGACAAAATGAAACAATTTTCTGGGTTTTTGCATCCCCAATTAAAAAAAATGGTACTTAATCTGATAAACTACTTCGAAAATGAAAGAAAAAGTGGAAATTCGCCAACCAATATTCAGGAAACAGTAGCCAAAGCTCTGGGAATTAGTTTAAGGACTGTGCAGAAAATTGTGCATGAAACAAAACATAACATAATACCCAAGAATACTAAAAAGTGTAAACGAAGAAAGCCAAAGACTGAGGATGTAAGCGAAAATATTAAAATTGGAGTTTGAAATGTGATTTACGATTTATACAAATCAAAAACCAATGTTATTATATTACAAGAGTACTGGAAGAAATGGGTGGAACATACTGAAATATTAATAAGGGATTGGTGGGATCGAGAACAAGTACTAGATGTCGAAGTAGCGCCAATGATAATTGCTCCGTTCGAAGACGACTCGGACGACGAGGACTTTCAGATTTTATAAGTGACGATGAGAGTTTTTAGGCTATAATTATAAACTGTGTTTTTCGTTTACATTTTTTAGTGTTCTTGGGTATTATATTATGCTTTTTTTTTCATGCACATTATTTTGCATAGTCCTTAAACTAATTCCCAGTGTTTTCATTACGGTTTCCTGCATACTCGTTTACGAATTTCCACTTTTTCTTTCATTATCGAAATAGTTTATCAGACTAAATGCCATTATATTTTTAGGTTTTAGTAGTAAAATTGTTAAAATAAATTGCACTGTTTATTATTGTCGTTTTTAATTAAAGGGTACAGTAGGTATATAATTAACGATTATATAATTTTTTTGTAACTTTTTCAACTCCCCTGTACATAATTTTTACAAAACTAATAATATTAGGTATATGTGGTTATCTTCGCGATAGCTAAAATAATGAAACTATTTTTCCTTCCTTCGGTATATTTGTAAATAATCTCACAACATTTTGATAGCCTCTGTGTTGTCTGATTTGACGCATATGATCAGTGACCTTTGGACCCGCACGTTAAGACCAGATCTGACTATATCGATTTTTTTGTGGTTAAGAAAGAAGAACAGAATGGGTGTCTTAACTTTATAAAAAAATCTTGCATTAAAAACGATTTAATGCGCTGTGAGATAATTCAATTTAAAAATGATCTTGCAGGTTAAAAACAGCAATTGTTTGTAGATTTATATAGATTTTTAACCATAATTAACTAACCAGCAAGTTTGACTGTGACATACATGACATTGGATGTTGATATTCAAAGCATTGGCAGAAATAATATTCTCACAATCATACTGGCCCGCTCGGTTATCTTAATTCTTTAGTCAGGCACCTTTGATTGTGAGTAAATAAGGCCTGTCAATCTCATTTATGTCACAGTCAAGCAAGTTAATAAAAGACAACTTTTTCAAAAACCCAGTATTTTCTGTTTGGGTTTAAATCCCAGAGGCATAAGCTATTTATACAATAAGTTGCGAAATGACTGTCTTTTAGGCACGCGACGTGAAAATTGTCCAACGAGGCAAAGCCGAGTTGGGCAAAAGTGTGGCTAAAAGACATCGTTTCGTAACGAATTGTATACAAGATTTTTTGTGAAAGCGGAGAATTTGATAATTTAAGCTTTTATTAGTATTTTTAAACATTTTGAAAAGTAGGCAGGCAATCTGTTTCTAAGGCATTGTTTATGCATTATTTAATGTCAAGTGTGATGTCAAATTCAAACGTGGCGTTTTGCTTTTTTCCCGCAAAGTTTTTCGAAAAAAATTACTTCAAATGAGGGGTCTGGTCGACTTAGAGACAGTAGATTTTTCGAAATTTTTTTTTCTATTGTAATGTAGACATATAAAATAACCAAAAAAATTTGCGGGATATCAATTATTTTTTGTAGAAAAATATTTTACCTACGACCAACATTAAGCCAAAATATTTCAATATTAAGCTTTTTATAATTTCAATCGTAAAAACTAGCTGGTGTTATGTTTATTAAATGATAGATTACAGCAACGTTGTCAGATTGTTGACGAAATATGTTAAGTCAGGAAATAATAGTCAATAGTAACATGAACAAAAAATTGCCCTGTTGAACAAGTTCTAACCCGCCCCAATACACCGTTTGAAGTTGAACTGAGGATTAAGTAATCTGCTCTAATAGGTGTATTAAGGTAGATTAGCACGTGGTTAACGGGATTTTTTTTGTTATCCAATACGTCGCGTCACGATCAAGTTAAATTTATAAAAAAAAATGTTATTAAATATATATATAAACAATTGAAACCATAAAACGGTGTATTGGGGGCATTGGGGCGTAGAATTCAGTTCAACAGTTTACATAATTGTACATTTAACATATACCGGGTGTTCCATCATCGAGCGGGACATAGGAAATCCCATGTAATTTTAAATGGGGTCAATTATTGGCTTCCCTAATTATTTTAGAGAAAAATTCTATTTAGGTTTATTAAAGAGCACTAAAACCCACATTCAATAGAATAACTTTAGATATTTTTGATGAGCCCGTTTACGGGTTATCGCCGATTTCTTTTTAACTATTTCTCCTTTTTATGGCTCCATATTGCGGGCACCAGTCAAGGTAAAAGATGACTGTCAAATAAAGTTTTCATTTTGAAATGTGTGCTTTATTGTTATAAAAACTCGTATATCGAAAATATTAGCCATGAATTACACTTCTAAAGAAAAAATATTGATGATTAAATGGTATTATCAAGAAAATAGTTATCAAAATGTGTCAGACATGTTTGCTGCTCTGTATCCGAATAGACCGATACCTGCAAAATCTACAGTCGAAAGGACTATCAAGAAATTTGAGACAAAAGGCACTGTAATAAATAACTGCAGATGTGAAGAAAGGCAGGAACAAAGAAGAGATGCAAGAAATGATAGGGACTTGCAAGTTTTATTGTGCGTGGAAGAAAATGATGGGAAGATCAGCACAAGGAAACTTGAGGATGACATAGGATTAGATCACACCACAGCGTTACGAGCTTTGAAACGACATAAATATTATTCATACAAATATGAAAAGCACCAAGAGCTAAGAGATAGGGACGAAATACGACGACAGGAGTTTTGTTTTGGTATGATTGAAAGAACAAACATGGATAGGGAATTTTTAAAAAACATTTGTTTCACTGACGAATGCACATTTACCTTAAACAATGAACCCAATGTTCAAAATTATCGATATTGGAGCAAAGAAAACCAACACAGGTTTGTCGAAACAAGGACGCAATATACACAAAAAGTTAATGTTTGGGCTGGGATTTTCGGAGAAAATATCGGGCCATTATTTCTTACACGAAATTTAAATGCAGAATATTTTTTGGAACTACTTGAAGATCATATTTTACCTACTTTACATGATTCCGCCAGGGAAAATCAGGAAGTTTGGTACCAAATGGATGGCTGCCCGGCACATAGTACCCTGGCTATCCGGGAATATTTAAGCCGTGCTTTTAATGGAAATGTTATTGGCTTAAATCATACAGTAAATTGGCCAGCCAGGTCTCCTGATTTATCGCCAAATGATTTCTTTCTCTGGGGCTATTTAAAAAACAGGATATACAAAGATAAAAAATACCCAAATCTAGACGAGTTAAAAAATGCTATTTCTGCCGAATGCAATAGAATTCAGTTTACCAGCTAGCGAATGTAAGAAGATAATTTTATGATCGCCTCGGTTATTGTCTAGCAGTCAATGGAGGAATATTTGAACATCTTCTTAATAACAATTTAATAATACCTACCTATTAATTAGTAAAATATTGAAACATGAAAATGTTATAATTAACCTTGTAATTGGATACTTTATTTTAGTTTTATTCAGATTAATTTGTACTCATAAATACACCTTTAATATTTTCAATGTACGAGTTTTTATAACAATAAAGTACAGATTTCAAAATGACAAACTTTATTTGACCGTCATCTTTTACCTTGACTGGTGCCCGCAACTACGGGGCCATAAAAAGGAGAAATAGTTAAAAAGAAATCGGCGATAACCCGTAAACGGGCTCATCAAAAATATCTAAAGTTATTCTTTTGAATGTGGGTTTTAGTGCTCTTTAATAAACCTAAATAGAATTTTTCTCTAAAATAATTAGGGAAGCCAATAATTGACCCCATTTAAAATTACATGGGATTTCCTATGTCCCGCTCGACGATGCAACACCCGGTATAATAACTAGATAATTTTCATTGATTTTAATGTTTTATTTTTACATTTAGACACTAGTGCCTAAAAGAGTGTCATTTCGAAATTCTAATCAATATCGAAATATGTCTATTTCGAAACGCTTTCACGAAAAGCTTTTTTCAATTTTGAAAACTCTGTAAATCCCCACATATTTTTATAGCATTTATAAATGACTTGTGCGATCTAGAGGTAAAAAATATTGCGCAGACTTATGTAAAACTGACAAATTCCATCCATGATTTTTAACACTGACACTTTTCTAATGACCCTTGTAGAACAAAGAAAAACAAAATAATTTATCACAAATTCCGTTCAAAACTATGCAATCTGTCTTACTTTAACTTAACTAACTCAGCTATACTTCTAGTTTTCTATAAATTGTTAACAAAAGATATCGCAGCATTCATGATTAATCGATGTTCTAAAACTCGAAAACGAAGCCGGTGCGTGTGTGAAAAGAAAAGAGAAGTAATTTAGCCAAAGAGGCGGGTGTATTGTTATTCAAAGCCGCGGAGAGCGAGCTTCTAAACTTAAATTAGTCTCTAATAAAGGCTTAAAGCCTTTGACGCTAAAATTCGTTTCGACATGAAATGAATATGTGTAGAGTTCAGGGACGCATCTAGTTTTATTTATAAATTTTTCTTTCTCTTACTTTTTTTGCGGAAAACTATGATTATGTTCATGCAATTTTAGATAATTAATCTATTCTTTTTACTGCTTATTAAAATATGTGCATGCGCACAAGCTCTGCAATCATCTCTTCGTTCTTAAGACAGCGTTTTTATTTCGTTGTTTACGTTTTTGATTGCGGTATATTTACATTGATAATTTTATTTTGTATATGAAGGTATTCTCTAATGCCAACGATGATCAGTCAAAATTACAGATATTTTACCAATTACGCATTCTAATAATATGACTCCCCAATATTGCGATACTGCATAAGATTTTTTTAACGTTGAAAATTATTTGAAGGCAATGGTGGTCAAAACTTTTCCTGTATTTGTATTAAAACCAATGTAGCCATATTGTTTATGTTTCACAATAGAATCTAAAATTGCCATTTAAAAAGCGACTTGTCTTAAAACAAAGAAACTGACGTAAAGTTGTTGTTTTCCTAATGAAACACCCTGTATATTATTTATTTTTATGAATGGCATTTCTTGCTGCTTCCAAAAATATATAATTTGTTTATCTCAAACCGTTTTTTAGATATGAACGATCACATTTTTAAATAGCGGTATTCATTCTAATTAATACGTCTAAAATGCATTAGAAATTAAAAAGTTATTATTAACGCTATTCTATTACTATTTACACGATTTTATTTCCAAGGCACTCTAGACATAGAAACTTTATTTTTCAACACCTCCTAGATGTTATTCTAAGGTTTTACTCGTCCAAGGCATTCTAGACGTACCTATTAAACTAGAATTGATACACCTTTTTAAAAATTTGATCGCTCATCTCAGGTCCCTGTGCATAGAAAGAGACTTATGTGAGAGCATATATTTTTATCTAATTTTAGATCAATTAAAAAAAAAATAGAGATAGAAAAATAAACCTTTAATGTAAGTATAATGAATGCAAGATTAATAAATATTATTGATAATCAATATACAACACCCTTTTTGGTACTCAATTATTCCGATAACGCCGCGCCGTCTTAATTTTATAAATTTTATGATTACTTATATATGTCAAAATATATAGGTACTGTACCTAATATTAACGGGGTTTTTAAAATGCCATTTTTACACTAAAAAGTTTTTGATATGCTACCTGTTGGTTCTTTAAGCGTTTGCAAAATGCAGTTATAAAAACTGGTGAAGAGCTAGGTACAGTGCGGGTACTTAAACAAACATTGACTAAAAATCCGTGTAACAAAATGTCTCTCTTATCCTCATCTGTCCAACGACTGAATGGAGTTAATTGGGTTCATTTTTAAAACACACAACTAATTAGGTACGTGCACCACTGAATTAACTGAAAAATAAAAACAAAACTTTTTAATCACACAGCAAATCACGTTAAAACGATATCTATAACCGTAAGTTACGCGAAACCTCAAAACAAATACTTTAAGGTTAGGCGAACCAATGCTAAAACAATGGTGCATACGAGTGATCTATTTTTAAAATGCCCTTCATCATAATGCAAATTGTTATTTGCTGTTTGCGTGACTGACGTCACGTAACCATAGCAACGGTGTATATCAAAGCCATGTTGGACGTTGAGTCTTCACTTGCTTTGAGCTAACGGACACGGTCGGCTGGGGCGCGTCAAAATGCACGAGTGTTTATAATTATCGTTCATCGGAGTTTACCGTGGCCCTATTATGCATAGCTACATTCGGGTTAAATTAATATTATTAATTCGAACATAATTATTTTTTAAGGGCTAAAACAGGCAAGGGCCTGTCGACATATTAAGCACCGGTTCCCGCAGATCACCGAAGTTAAGCTGTGTCGAGCGCGGTTAGTACTTGGGCGGGTGACCGCTTGGGAACACGGCGTGCTCTTGCCTCAGGGAAGAGTGTAAAATGAATCGACACCTAGCCATCCTATTCACGCCGGACAGGCCGGATGAGATCGGATATCTCGTAGAATGAAGGTGCCGTTTCACACTCCCCAGTCGGTAGATCACATTTGTGGTCGATGACCGGTTCAAGATGGCCTACGTAGTCGGCGAACCGTAAAAAAAAGGGCCAAAATGGTAGCTGTATTGGTACTTTAATACTATCGGAAAACTTTCCTATTGGTTTTTTTTGCCCCTTCACCTACTTCACCTGACGAGCCGCCACTGCTGCAAGAATTAATCGTCCTATTTACCGAAGAAACAGTGTATTTCAGGAGCTGGAGGAATAACTAGAGTTTTTCAAGATTAAATTACAGGAAGGGACCTTCATTTTCTTAGTTAGGCCTCAATATTACATCATTTAATGATCACCTGAGAAATTTAAAAACAATTTCAAGCGATTTCTCTTGGCCATCACTTTCCTATTGATTTTTTCCCGAAAGCTGTAGTACGATTAATGGTACCCAAGATACAGCCTGTTTCCATATTAATTATACACTCGGCACATAAATTACAGTGTGTTAGAGTCTGCAGCCAAATATTCCAAAAAGATTTTGATAAATTTACTGCCTAAGCCATTTTTTAAATTAAATAAAATAAATAAATTAAAATTGAATTTGACATAACAAAAATATCCATTTTAAGAAAGCTCCTTACGCACGCCTTGCGATATTCATTTTGTTGGTTAACATATTTGTTGAGTTTAAGAGCACAGTATATAGTAATGCATTCGCCATTTAATATTTTTGTCAATATTTCTTATCCTTTTCAGTTTATTCAAAAAGGGGCCAAATACTTGAGTAACAATTATCTACAGTTTTGACCTAAAGAAATTTTGTTTAATTAATTAATAAAAGCAAAAAACGAAAATTTGTGAAATTTGTCCATTTTTCTTTTTCTGCTTTTATTACTTCATATTCAAAATTCAAACTTGCTTATCTTTAAATTGTAGGTAATTATGATTCAAATATGGGTATTTGATCAATTTTTGAATAAAAGAAAAAGTAACGAAATATTGATCAAAAAACGAAATGGCGAATGTATCACTAGACGCCACTCTTAATATATACCACGTTAGCAACTCTTTCCACAGTCAATATTTTATTAAAAAAGAATAAGTAAGGTACGGACCTGACCGAACATTTTCACTTCTTTAAATGTGAATGAATGTCTACATACATAGAGCTCAACAATATTATGTTGAAAGGACCGGTTTCTGCATTTAAAATTCTTTTTAGAGCAAGGGCTTTTAAGCCCTTTAATTGGAAAACTTTAAATCTTGTGCTGCGGACAACTTTAATACATTGTTAAAAGGAACTTAAATTAATTAGAGGTGATTATTATTGAGTATATTCTATATATTTAAAAAGCTAGCGGATTTATTGCTATAATATTTTGTCACATTATATACCGTAGAAAACTGTCAAGTGAAACAGTTGGTACATATGTCATGTGGATTAACTACGTTCCTTTTGATATTCAGTAAAATGATTGAGATGATTTTTTTTCTCATCGCATAATAATTGTAATAATAATAATAATAATAATAATAATAATAATAATAATAATAATAATAATAATAATATTCTTTATTGCCAGCAAAAATCACATGGACATAGCAACGTCAAAAAAAAAAGTGGATTAGGCTATTGCCCTTACAAGTAAAAATGGTAATAAATTACCCAAAATATATATACTTATATACTACGAGAAAAGCAGTTATAAAATATAGTGACGGTAAAAACCACACGTTAAAATTTCTGCAAAAATGTACTACACAACAATCAATTATAATTCGAGTATAAAAATAGTAAAAAGAAAACAGAGATAGCACGGACAACAATACACATTAAAATTTACAGCAGTTAATTACAATTTAGGATTTAAAATAGTAATGACAGAACTACACGTTAAAATTTTGTAAAGAATGATTGTGCTTTTTAGCGGTTAAAATCTAAATTGAAGCTATATAGACACTGCTCCTGCAGGAATTTGGTGGTCTGCCTCTTAAATTTCTTTACATTTGGTTCCGATCTAACGTCGGGTGGAAGCAGATTGTATGCCTTGATTGCCATATAGAGTGGCGTTTTCTCATAGAAGGTACAGTTATGAGGGGGCACACTTAGGTCAGCCCTGCCACTGGTAATCACAGTCATGCTGTCTGCATAGTGTTGTGCATTGGTATTAAATAGATGGGGATGGTTTTTGACAAATAGAACCAATGTTAAGAAGTATAAGGATGGTAATGTTAGGAGACCAAGTTCTGTAAAATAAGGTCTGCATGAAGTACGGGGATGAAGTTTGAGTAAGCATCTTATGATGCGTTTTTGTGCAATGAAAACTGATGTGGCACCACGAGAGGAGCCCCAAAACATGACGCTGTAGGTTAACATTGATTGTACAGAGGCAAAGTAGAACTGTCGAAGTGAGCTTAGTGAGACCACCTCGCGTAGTCTGCGAATCAAGGCACAGATACTGTGTAGTTTGGACACTAAGGTGTTGGTCTGATAGTCCCAGCTCAGTGAGGTGTCGAGTTGAACTCCCAAAAACTTAATGGTCTCCATCACGGGCACCGTTTTTCCATCACACCAAACGCATAGTGACTCGTTTTTTTTTGAGGTTTTGCAAAAAGTGAGTAAACCAGTTTTTGTAGAGTTAAGTTTTAAAGCATACATAGTGCACCACTGTTGCATCTGCTCCACTGCACGTGAACAGACTTCAGAGAGGCCAGGGAACCCCAAATGTGACAACACAATGGATGTATCATCTGCATACTGGCAGACTAGACCCCACAGAAACCCCTCGCAAAGGCCATTCACGTACAGGAGAAACAGTACTGGTCCCAGTATAGAGCCCTGAGGGACACCTTGTGTTATGAGTCTCGATGCAGATTGGTAATTGTTTTGCGAATAAAAAAACATATTTATTATTAGTGATATGTGGATGAATTTAAAGCTGACACTTGTCGCTTTTTTTTTAAATAATACACAGTGACCATGACTGCTCTAAGTTCTTACTAAAGACATTGTATTTCAAATGAAACATGTTAGTAGTTTCTTCTCACCATCATCAATATTTTATTCTTACAAATTGTGAAATACAGACCTTATCGAACTTTTACCCTTCTTTAAATGTATATGTTTGTAAACTTAGAGTTGTGTACCTCACAACTACTCCAAAATTAGAGTATGTGTTACAAATACTGTTTCCTGCATTTCTCAAAGCTCCATGCAATCCCATTTAAAATTCTTTTCACAGCAAGGGCTTTTAAGTCCTTTAATTGGAAAACTTTAAATCTTGTGCTGCGGACAACTTTAATAAAGTGCCCCTTTTACAACGGAATCTAGTTTAATTAGAGGTAATTTATTAATGCATAATATATTGTATACATTTAAAATGCAATAAGCGGTCCACAAGTTAAGATTTTGACTTTGAATATAAACCTGTTTCAAATTACTTAGAGCCTTTGTTACATATTTAACTAAATAAAACTGTTAAGGCTAAGTGAGAGTCGGACAAGTAGTGGTGAGGAGATTCAGCAACCTGGCAAGTATACCAAGGAATCCTGTATGCCTAATCTTGAATCTGTCCCCAACTACTCTAACCACCCGCGACCTCACCTAACTTCACTGACCTCTCTTGTCAGAATGTCTGTCCAGGCGAGGGCAATAACTTCTTTTCTTCGGAGAAATTCTGAGCTTAATACTTGGTGCCTCAGTCTTCTCAGGACTTTGCACATACTCAGAAAGTAGAACTGTGTCTCCTCATCTTTCTGACACCCAGGACATATTGGCACCGAACAGAGTTGTTTGATGATGTTGGGTTTGCCCCTACGCTAATTAGTGCCGTATGTAAAACGGAATAAAACCGATAAGTGAATTGCTTAGTTATTTACAGTAATTGCAATGTGTAATAATAAAGTATGTTGAATTAATATAGCTTATGTCCTTTAAGAAATAAGTGTCTATAACTGTCTCTAGTTTATCTTTATAGATGTTGTACAATGGTGACTACATAACTAAGGCGTACTCCAAGTGAGATCTCACTAACGAGCAGTATAGTATACAAAGTGAGTCAA
This sequence comes from Polydrusus cervinus, assembly GCA_935413205.1. NCBI lineage: Eukaryota > Metazoa > Arthropoda > Insecta > Coleoptera > Curculionidae > Polydrusus > Polydrusus cervinus. Next base: position 57,227,512 of record OW284514.1, read on the forward strand.
CTGACAGACCTTAACCCTAAGAACGAATACCTAAAGAGTTTTCCTGTTATGTACTTAATATGGTCCATAAAAGTAATAATTTTAGACTTAAAGTGTACCCCGAAATCCTTAATTGAGTTTACAGCATTTAACTCTTAACCTTCAATGTTGTAAGTAGTATTGTCATTTCCTTTTTTGTATTTAAAACAATGAATAGAAGAATATTTAGTAGCATTTTGGTATAATTCATGGGGTTCCGACCATTCTCCAAAAGATGTTAAAGATTTTTGGAGTAATGTGGAGTCGTTTTCATTATTAACAATTTTAAACATTTCCGCATAGACCAGGTACTTAGCCTCCAATATAATTTCCAATGTCACAGAGAAATAGGTTAAACACCATGATACAACTACAAGAAGGTATGATACCGCGCAGGTTTTCGTGACGTCACCTTGTGCGTAAAACCGCCGAATATTGCGATATTCTCTTATTCTATGTAAAATTTTGGTCGAAACGAATTCCTAAATACTTTAATTTCCTTCCAACATAATCACATCTACAAGTTTGAGTTAAAAGGAAGGTAAGTATATTAAATTTTAAATCTTGATGATCACAGTAATCAATCTAAAATGTATGTTTTCCTCACAATGTCTACAGACTGCGCACCCTGTTAATATCATATCTTGTGTAGTTGTATCATGGTTAAACACACATGTGGTTAAAAATGCAGGAACGTTTAATAAACTAAACTTGCTAAGGCATTCGGCACATGAATATACCATCGGAAAGAAACAAAGTTGTTTATTATCATTATCTACCAAAAGAACAAAAATACGAAATATGTTTTAAATTAAACCCTAAGCCGACGTACAAGGTTATATTATACACTATTGGCAAACTCGAATCTAGGGTGCCGATATAAATGCATCAGACGGAGATTATTAGTAGCGTTTAACACATTAAACAGAGAACACGCTATCCCCTACCTCCCACCTTCCATTCTTTAGAACACGCGGTCGAAGCAGGCACGGGAGCGATCGATACGTCGACTCGGGCACACCACACACATATTCCCACTTTCAAAGGAAAAAAGGAAAGACAACAAAGTCTCGGTCTCAGCAAATATAATTGTGTGGTTACACGTGTTTCACCCTTTCGGGCATCATCAGACCCAGAATTTAAAACAGAAAAGAAACAGTTATAACATATTAAAATTTAAAAATGTAAATAACATTTCTTTTCTGTTTTAAATTCTGGGTCTGATAATGCCCGAAAGGGTGAAACACGTGTAACCACACAATTATATTTGCTGAGACCGAGACTTTGTTGTCTTTCCTTTTTTCCTTTAAATCTATATCCGGTCTCTTTGAGAAATATGGACGATTTCTTCGATTCCCACTTTCAGTTGGAATATAGGAGTGGTTATGTGTCTTTTTTTAACTGAAGGTTTTGCCCATGTGACTTCTTTCTTGGTTGCATTAGAAATTCCGCACCCTAGATTCGAGTTTGCCAATAGTATATAAGAGAATAGTTGAAACTTTAGAAAAATAATGTTATAGACTTATATTTTTAATATTTAAATTTTTTATTGACATCTTTGGTTTAAGGTTTAATTTTAAACATATTTTATTATTTGTTGTTTTGGTAAAAAATAATAAACAAGGTATATTTACTCTTACACATAATAACTTTTTTCTATTTTTTACAGGACTGTGTAAAGATATACATTTTTCACAAAATGACTTTATTTATTTTACAAGCAGACACCTTTATTAGGAGAGATTTTTTAAAATCTATTTTTCAAAATTTAGTACATTTATTCTCTTCTAAACACCATGCAGAGCGCGTACTATAGTCATCCATACAGTAACTTAACCGAGGCTAAAAGGCGAGGAAAAATTAGTTGTAAAATTTGAAGTCACAGCGGGCCTAATTTATTCTTGCCTATATAGTTGAAATTAAAATAACATATTTCTGAGGATTTTTTTTATCTGTATTCAGTTGTGAGCCAGCCGACAATATCGCAAACTTTTCTGCTCTCTTCGGGTGGTTTCAGAACAGTGTGTCAGACAATTTTGCAGCTGCGGGGTTATTCGCCTTACTGTCTGTTGAGTTTCCGTTTAGAATCTTGCTTTGCTTGAATAGTAATAAGTCCCTTAATTAAGCGCAAAATTGTAAAAGACACGAATAAGTACTAACGGCTCATTCACAGGGTACGGTACGACACGGCAAATTATTCGAATCAAATGAAAATTTTCCCTCGTCTGCGACTCGGGCAAATTTTCAAAAAATGCGTTCCTTCGGAAAAATTTCCAAAAATAATTTGAGCACTAGGGAGATTATAAGTGAAAATCATTTTTTTTAAAGGATCTAAAAGCTGAAGATACGTTGAACTTCGAAATAAACATGTAGAGAACCATTTGGTTTATTTATACGGTAAGTTAGATCTTATTTGTTTGAAATGTCACTCCTGAAAACTACCTTTCTCTGTATCGAGATCTTATGAATGAGTAATATGATTAAAAATAAAATAAACTCACCATTGTTTCTTAAATTCTCTAATTCAAGATAATATTCAAGTTGTATAATATTATATTCTCTGTCATTATTAATTTACTTCCTAATATGAAGGGGAAAATACTGATTATAATTTTTTGAAAATGGCACATCCAAATAATTAAAAAGGCACTTAGAAATGCCGCTTCTGTAATTGTATGTATGTAGTATTATTAGTATAAAGAATCAAATTGTCCCTTAACAAAAAATTCAACGACATAGAGTTTGATGGATTTATATGTCAAATGATACAGGAAAATTTATTAAAAATAAATTAAGAAAATTAATACTAGTTTAAAATGTATAACATTATTTGCTAGGTAATCTCTAAATTCCCATAAGAAATTATCAAAAGCGTTCCATCCAATTTCAGACTTTATTTGTAATACTATCTACAATATTAACCTGTCTATTTTTGTAAACCTTATTTTTAAAATTACCCCAAAAATAAAAGTCCAAATAAGTCTGGAGTTTTTTTTTTTATGATAAAACACCTGCACTGTAGGAAAAATCCTTTAAGGCACTCTGGGAGCGGTGCGAGTGCGAAAAAAGCGATTAACGTTGGTCTTGAAACCTTGAAGATTGTATTCATTGGGAAACACGACCTCAGGAAGATCATTCCACAAAGATGACGTTCTCCAGATGAAAGAATTCTTGAACAATGAAGTTCGAGGAGTACTAAGCTGAACAACATATGGATGAGCGGCAGTGGTTCGCCGTGTATTTCTGTTTTGCATTGCTCTAGGTGGAATCAAGTGGGCAATGTCAGTCGAACACCTGCCATGGAAATATCTGTAAAAGAGAGCCAAATCACCAACCTGTCTTCGATGCTCCAGGCTATCGAGGGTCTTGGTCAGCTCGGGGTCGCCGATCAGACGAACGGCTCTCTTTTGAATGGAATCCAGTAGCCGAAGGGTGTGCTTGGGTGCAGAGCTCCAGACATGAGAGCAATATTCTAATGATGGTCGAATCTGGGCTTTGTAGAGTGTCAAAAGTTGATGAGGTGTGTACAACCTTTTGGTGCGGAAAAGTACACAAAGTTTCTTTGCAGCTGCCTTGGCAATTGCGGCAACGTGATCATGCCAAGACATATTACCTCCCAGATTGACCCCCAGCAAATTAATAAACGGTGCCAGGGGAATTGCGTGTCCTGCCATGACTATATCCGGTTCTGCAATGTTAACCTTTTTGAAGAAGACTGCTGCCTGGGTTTTCTTAGCATTAAATTCAACTTGGTTACTGTCACCCCAAGCCAAAATTTCTTCCAGGTCATTGTTGAGGCGCAATACTTCATGCTGCCTGCGAAGATGTGCGTCGGCAGCGGATGTTTGGGGAGTCAAGGTAAAAGATGAGACAAGTGTGCTGTCATCAGCAAAGCTATAAATTGGATTGGAGTGTCAATTTGACCTCAATGATTTGGAAACATTTGGTTAAAAAATTGAGGTACTTGTATACCAAAATGAGCGTGGGCGCAATCCTGTAGAAACCAGATATTCCTGCGGTTTGGATAAAGAATTTATAATTGTGGAATAATCTCTCCACCTAATAACTGAAAGTAATGCTCGCTCGTAAGGCTTTCATTAATAAAAAATTATCCAATAATGTTATGGTCTATGATATGCGCTCAAAAATTAACTGTGTCTGGTCTTTCTGTGTAATATTTTTGAGTAACAGGCTTATTGGCTATTGATTAACTAACAATATCAAACATTTTGAACATCTAATAAATTTTTCTTCGATTTCTAGGTGTCTCCTATTAGAGCTGGGAAATAATTGCCTCGAAAGTGCTTAAAAAAGTTTTTCAACCACATCAGTGCTTCGAGTACAGTGCTTGCAAGCACTTTTACTCGGTAATTAATAATTAAAGCCCTTTATAAAAAGTGCTTGGTAATTAGTAACTAAATTTTGCATTTCAAGTCATCTAAAGTACTTGCAAGCACTCAAAATTACTTTCCTCGGTAATTGCAAGCACTTAGAATTTCCAAAGTGCTTGATGGTGCTGGCAGTTACTTTTTTACAGGCTTGGAGCAGGCACAGATCCAGGGGGGTGGAGGGGGGGGGGGTTTAGTCCCCCCCCTTTCCTGAGCCATACAAAATGTTTTTTTTTACTTTCAGCCTTAAAAATTGGAGGGCGTGTGAAGGGCCAGAATTTTTTTAAAGTGATTTTTGAGAGTAGGAAGATTTTTAGAGCCGGGATACGTTCTTTTTTTTTGGAAGTAATTTTTTTTAGTCGCCTCCCCCTCAACAAAATTCTGGATCCGCCACTGGTGTGGAGCTCGACGCACTTTTTTCGAGTGCTTTGCTCAGCTCTGTTTCCTATTTACGTAAGTTTTCTTCTTAATTTAATTAAAATTTATATATGTCTTTTTGAAAAATAAATTCATTACACTGTATATCGTGGAATTATTGTTCTTTTGAGGGAGTATTTAATCTTTTTTCAAAACTACAGGATATTCTATTTTAAATAAAAAGTAATTTTGCTGACTAACCCTGTATAATAATTATAGAAATGTGTTTTCTTTCCTGGTGTACCATTTTTAACTATATCGATGTGCCAGTTTTCAAAAAATTATAATCACTAGTTTTTAAAATATTTACAAAATTCCACAAGTTGTTGACACCCTCTATGGAAAAAATTTCATATACAATATATTTATTTTTCATCTGTTACTGGTAAAATATCAATATATTTTAAAAAATGGGTTCCGGCCACAGCTCTGTTGTCATAATGGGGTAGTTGAATGGTTGCCGGAACTCCGGAATAATTAAATTGATGGTTGCTGAAACTGAGGTGATCTTGCAGAGATGCCCGTCTGTTAAGAGGTTTGATTTTGGGTATTGACAGGGACAGTATACCTTTCAGTTGAGACCTGAAATAAAAATGAAAAAAAATGATTACTTTGTAAATGCCGACAAAGCCATAGAAGAAAATATATAGTTAATGATTATGATATAATTTTGCATTTTTTTTGACTCATTTGAAATAAATATTTTGGCAAAAGAAATAATGGCTTGCTTTTAGTTTTCTGTTCTGTAATTTGAATCACAAATCTTCATGTAGAAAAATCAACTCACCACAAATCCTCAGTAACAACATAGTGAATATTTGGAGTAGGAAATCCATTAAAGTGACAAGCAAGCGGTAGTGTGTACGCTCCCATATTCTCAAAAACGAACCAATCCCCGACCTTCATTTCAGGTAGAGGTATATTCTTGGCAACCATATCCAGACCATCACAAGTCGGGCCCCAAACACTACTCGTGTATATTTTCGTTCCAGGATATTCACTTAGAGGCAATGGATGGACTATTCTAAATTCATTCAGGATGCAGCTAAGACTTCCGTAGACTCCATCGTTGATATAGTACATTCGGTGAATATCAGTAGAGTTGGTGATGTTATTTTCTTGAGGTATCTCTTTGATGCAGTGGATATTGCAAGCTAAGGCGTAGGCGGAGCTAACGAAGTAACGTCCTGGTTCGGAGATAATTTGGATGGATGGGTCTGGGAAGAATTTATCGATGGCATGGTTTATAATGTTACTCATCTAAAAATTAAAATAATTAGTAAATAAATTATCACTTGGATGGGCTTCACTATTTATACGTCTTTATACGTCTTTTTATAAACGAAGTATCATTTGATAATATCGTGTGAGCTCCTTTAAAGCATTGAAGTTATTAGAAAAATAAACTTAGCTTACCTCCTCCATACAAGATCCATATTCCCCTGGATACCCCCCGCCAATATCCAATAATGAAAAATTGAAACCAAGCGATTCAGCGTAGTCAAATATATCTCGAGAAAAGGCGATGGCTCTATGATATACTTCCGGTTCCCTGCATCCGGAACCCACGTGGAAACTGACACCTACAACGTTGAGGTTCAGAGATTTTGCCACGTGTAGAAGCTTTGGTGCTTCTTTGATGGGGTCGCAACCAAATTTGATACCCAAGTTGCATTGGGAGTCGATAGCATCGCATCGAATCCTAATCACAAGTCTACAAAGAAAAATAGGATTGTTATCCAAATCATATTTCAAAAAAATGCTACCAAAATTTAGTACTTTTTTTTTTTTTTTTTTTTTTTTTTTTTTTTATGATAAAACACCTGCACTGTAGGAAAAATCCTTTAAGGCGCTCTGGGAGCGGTGCGAGTGCGAAAAAAGCGATTAACGTTGGTCTTGAAACGTTGAAGATTGTATTCATTGGGAAACACGACCTCAGGAAGATCATTCCACAAAGATGACGTTCTCCAGATGAAAGAATTCTTGAACAATGAAGTTCGAGGAGTACTCAGCTGAACAACATATGGATGAGCGGCAGTGGTTTGCATTGCTCTAGGTGGAATCAAGTGGGCAATGTCAGTCGAACACCTGCCATGGAAATATCTGTAAAAGAGAGCCAAATCACCAACCTGTCTTCGATGCTCCAGGCTATCGAGGGCCTTGGTCAGCTCGGGGTCGCCGATCAGATGAACGGCTCTCCTTTGAATGGAATCCAGTAGCCGAAGGGTGTGCTTGGGTGCAGAGCTCCAGACATGAGAGCAATATTCTAATGATGGTCGAATCTGGGCTTTGTAGAGTGTCAAAAGTTGATGAGGTGTGTACAACCTTTTGGTGCGGAAAAGTACACCAAGTTTCTGTGCAGCTGTTTTGGCAATTGCGGCAACGTGATCATGCCAAGACATATTACCTCCCAGATTGACCCCCAGCAAATTAATAGACGGTGCCAGGGGAATTGCGTGTCCTGCCATGACTATATCCGGTTCTGCAATGGTAACCTTTTTGGAGAAGACTGCTGCCTGGGTTTTCTTAGCATTAAATTCGACTTGGTTACTGTCACCCCAAGCCAAAATTTCTTCCAGGTCCTTGTTGAGGCGCAATACTTCATGCTGCCTGCGAAGATGTGCGTCGGCAGCGGATGTTTGGGGAGTCAAGGTAAAAGATGAGACAAGTGTGCTGTCATCAGCAAAGCTATAAATTGGATTTTGGGTTTTCACTAAAAGGTCGTTAATATACAGCAAAAAGAGGGTAGGCGACAATATGGACCCTTGAGGAAGACCGGCATTGATGGTGAAGGTGTCTGAGAGAAACCCGTCAATCGCCACTTGCAGAGAACGGTTCTTAAGGAAGCTGGTTAACCATAAACAAAATCCATTAGGCATACCGTAGGATCGCAGTTTACTTAAAAGCCCAATCAAAAGCCCTAGAGATGTCCAGTGCAACAGCCCGGGATTCTCCATGATGTTCGATGGTGTTGCTCCAAAGATGGGTGACATATGCCAATATCACCAGAGCTTGTTTCATTATGAACTTTTATCGCAAATAAATGCTTTAATTTTCTTCTTACTTGCATAATAACAGATATATAATGCATACATAGTATAGACCTGTTCAAAAAAATAAAACAAGTGAAATTTGAAGTTCACTGAAGTCACAGCCTTCCACTACTCGGTTAGTAAAGATACAAACTAACCGAAACCAACTGTATAGCCAAGAAGCAAACCAAAATTATTTTTTATACGTTTTTGCCCAGTTTCGATATTGTTAATTGACAAACAAAACTAATCTTAAAATATTTAATTAATAAAGTAACCGATGTCAATGAGGGAATCCAAACCATCCAATATGGTGGCTGTGGTACAAAAGCATTGAGTCATTTGTTAAATGCCATCAGCAATGTTATTTTTTAGGGTCACGTGTACCAGGGATAAAGCAGTTTTTGCCCACAGCATCCATTTTTGACACATCGTTGGATTGCCTAATATCTGTTTATGATTTGACTAACGCAGCTAAGCCCATTTTATTTTGGTAAACCCATGACCACTGATAGGGAGGTCACTACTTTTCCTAGGGTTATACCCCCTCAAAGATGTCGCCGTCATGGATTCCTCGAAATGTCTAAATAAAACGGTTATGAATTTTGTCTCACTCACTTCTTTGAATTCGAGAAAGCTATTATAGTAAATGATATTGCACTACGTGCTAGGCTGTGTTGGTGGATGATGAATATGTAAAAATTATAAATGGTTACTTTATTAACAGAACCGTAACTCTTACTAATAAAGTAATAGTAGAAAGGTTTTACATTGGTTGCATACTAGGTGTACTTATCCAAATACTACTTTAAATATAAAAATCAAACGCAAATGACCTCACATAACACCTAAAATGTGAATAACATACCTTGAATTTGGGTAAAGATTCTGCACTTTATACAACTCGCACTCATTGTCAAATGTCATAGTAGTCACTCCAACGGCAGAGGCATATCTTATGTGACTGGCCGGTTTTACGGGGTGAGCATATATTATGCGGTCCGGAGTAACTCCGATCGACAGAACTTTTTCGATCTCTGCCTTTGATGCGCAATCAAAGCCGGTTCCTAAAGTTGCCAGAATTTCCAGGACGGTGCGATTGTCGTTGCATTTGACAGCTGTAATATTAAATAAATTAATTGGTAAATAAGTATATGATTAAATAGGGTTATGTTTTTTATGTTTTTTTGTGAAAAAATACAAACGTTTGAATTAAAAGAAATACTCATCCATTCAAAATAAGTTTTATTATGACAGGCCATTTGATTCTCTGATCGTATTTAAACTTAAAAAATATCTTAATTTAAAAGCAAGTATTTTGATTAATGTCATGATCTTGTTTTAATAAATTAAATGTTTATTATGACTTAATTAACTTAAAATTTGTTTAAAAAATCGTTTTCTTCTTGCTTATTTATAACAAAATCGTATTTACATTTAGATGCTTTAAAGTTATAATAAACTACGAGATAGAATCAGCTTTAATTAGAGTCCTTTATAATTCTTCAAAATTGTATTTATCTTGCTTTATTGATAGTTTAAAAGTAATAAATTAAAAACTATAAAAATAAAGTTTTACATCCCTGGAAAAAAAAGTTATATAAGTAGAGGGTGTTATGGAGGGGACTCCCAAAATCACTCTACATGTACCACAAGTGAGTGACCCTGAAAAGACAAAGTTTGAATTTTATCGCTTATTTTTGTATTGTGAATCTCTCTTAAATGTTTGTATTTCCCTAAACCCTTTATTAAGAGATGGCGAAATAAATGTTTGAACAAAGTTGCTCATAAATAAGTTTTTCAAAAAGTGATCAAATACCTGTGCTTGAGTAGCAATTACCTACAGTTTTGTACTAAAGACATTTTGATTATTGAATTAATAAAAGCAAAAAACGAAATTGTTTAAAATTTGTCCATTTTTCTTTTTTTGCTTTTATTATTTTATAAATTCAAACTTGTGTAACTTTAAATTGTAGGTCAAAAATGTGCCTCAAATATGGGTATTTGACCGATTTTTGCGTAAAAGAAAAAAGTAACGAATTAATGATCACTAAATGAAATGGCGATTTCGTTAGTAGACCTCACTCTTAAGGAGAACCCTTCGTTTCTTTACTAACAGGTATTAATGCTTACATTCTCTAGAGGCCATCTAAGAAACTTAAAAATAACTTTCAGCAATTTCTCTTGCCCACTTTTCTATAAAAAAAAAATCCCGAAATTTGTACGATTAATGAATATAATTTTATTGCAATAAATTGAATTGTAAATTATAAGGGAGGAGGTAACTTTTTTTTTAGAAGTCAGTTTGGGACCGGGGAAAAGTTTAGTTTAACATGGAACAGCTCTCGTTTTTTCTTGGAAGTTACTGTGGAAGATGGGCATTCTTTTTATAGAAGTCATTCACTTTTGACTTGGGTAGTGTCTGTGTGTAAATTTAGCCTATGGGTGGTAAAATAGTAAATCTGGCCCTGAACATCTGTACTCAGTTAAAACTTTTGACCCCCAATCTTAAAAATAAAAAGTCATAATTATATTACAAAAGAATAGGTAGTGAAAAGAGCTGACCACTTACGGTTAACCTTCCGGGACTGGCGCTCTGTTTTTAAGATCGGTGACTGGCTGCGGACTAAGGCTCCGCATACCCATATTGGTAATTTAAGGATGCGTTTTTTCCAAAATTTAACTTTTATTTATGGGAATACAAAAAGGAAATGTTTTAAATTATATTTATTTATAGATTTCATGTAACAATTAAAAAAATCTTAAATCTAGCTTTAAAACAACTATTTACCACACAAACAAAAAGAGCTGGAATAGGTGCGAAATAATTCCAATCATATCTAAATTAAAAAAGTGTAGCCAAATATCATAAATATCTTTGAACATTATTACTGCCGCTTTCGGTCGAGAAAGATGCTTTATCCAGTTTTCGAATCTAGTTTTGGTGGAAGGGGGAACGTGCTTTGACCATTTAGAGGATTTATCTTTCCCAACAGAAATAGGCCCGGAAGAAATCAGCTCATCTGTATTATCTTCAATATCTGATATGTATCAGAGTTATGGTTCTCTACTTCTAGTCCATCTATTTCATTCTCGTCTTCTTCATCATCACATGTTTGATGTGTTATATTTTCTTGTACCTCTCCACCTTCCGATAGACATTCCAATATCAAGTTATGGAGCCTTTCCTGCTACTTTTCATATGATCCCATCTATAAGTATGCAAAAGTCAAATTAAACCGAAAAAACTAGAAAAATTATATAACTTACCTTTGAAATTTCAACAAAAACTTGAACAAATTTAGACTTTACAAGCAACTAAAAACAGTGCACCACTACTGGCAGCGGACTCTTACTCCGCGATCGTCCATCTCACCGTAAAAACGCTCTCACTGATTTCTTAACGTAGACGAACTTATTCGTTGGTATTTGGTCGAAGCATACACGGCTGGATTGATGCGGTTGGTGGAGGGATCCTTAGTAATTTAAAAATAGAATTTTATGCGGACTAGGAGTCCGCGCGCCAGCTACGGAAGTTTAAATTAAAAACGATATATTTCTCTTGAATTTCAGCCTCACTCACCATAGTGGTCAGTTATTGTACCCCTATTTTGGAATATAACTTTTTGTCTTACAGTACCTTCAAGGCGAGGGCACCAAAATTAAGCAATGATTTATAATTGCCATTGATTTAAATTTGTCTCTTCCGAATTGGGATGATAATTGGACGTCACTCCTTCACCCTCACTTTTTATTTAACATTTCTTTTTTTTTTGAAAATTCGACATTCGATATCAACTTACCATAATGGGGTATAACTCTTGGTAACAAGGTGTTCCATATTTTATATTTTTTAACGATATCGTTTATATTGCACACGTAAAAAGCTTCTTCTTGATTTACGTTGCTGGCAATTTTTCTAATTTCTGACCATACGTCAATATGGTTTAATACTTCCACTTGTTCTTCTTCGATTGCTGATGGAATCTTCATGATTCTTCAAGTAAGTAATATCAACAATCCAGCTAAAAAAAGTAATAAAATTATAGATATTTGTCACTGCATTAGTGCGATAAATATATGAATGTAATGATATGAGCAGATAGAAAATTCTGACATGTTTATTTTATAATAATTATGGGCAGGGTTCATCCTCTCCGGTCTCCGTTTTCTCACTAAAATCTCCGGTTTTTAGCAATTTTTCTGCCGGTCTTCCCCAAACCGCTTGATGAATTTGTGGCAGTTTTCAATATACGTACTTATACTTATTTTATTTCATTTACTGACACTCATAGAATTTCTAGTCTTTGATAGGATTGGCTCACCCTGAAAGCAAGATTGCCCACCTATATGTGTTTATTTTTCGTATTATGTCTCGTGCCTGGAGAAGTTATGGGAAGGAGACACGTTTATTTTTATTTTTTAAGAAGTCTCTTTTAATCGAGGAGAATTAAAGTTGATTCTATCCTACGGTATGCCTAATGGATTTTGTTTATGGTTAACCAGCTTCCTTAAGAACCGTTCTCTGACCTGGAAGAAATTTTGGCTTGGGGTGACAGTAACCAAGTCGAATTTAATGCTAAGAAACCCCAGGCAGCAGTCTTCTCCAAAAAGGTTAACATTGCAGAACCGGATATAGTCATGGCAGGACACGCAATTTCCCTGGCACCGTCTATTAATTTGCTGGGGGACAATCTGGGAGGTAATATGTCTTGGCATGATCACGTTGCCGCAATTGCCAAGGCAGCTGCACAGAAACTTGGTGTACTTTTCCGCACCAAAAGGTTGTACACACCTCATCAACTTTTGACACTCTACAAAACCCAGATTCGACCATCATTAGAATATTGCTCTCATGTCTGGAGCTCTGCACCCAAGCACACCCTTCGGCTACTGGATTCCATTCAAAGGAGAGCCGTTCGTCTGATCGGCGACCCCGAGCTGACCAAGACCCTCGATAGCCTGGAACATTGAAGACAGGTTGGTGATTTGGCTCTCTTTTACAGATATTTCCATGGCAGGTGTTCGACTGACATTGCCCACTTGATTTCACCTAGAGCAATGCAAAACAGAAATACACGGCGAACCACTGCCGCTCATCCATATGTTGTTCAGCTTAGTACTCCTCGAACTTCATTGTTCAAGAATTCTTTCATCTGGAGAACGTCATCTTTGTGGAATGATCTTCCTGAGGTCGTGTTTCCCAATGAATACAATTTTCAACGTTTCAAGACCAACGTTAATCGCTTTCTTCGCACACGCACCGCTCCCAGAGCGCCTTAAAGGATTTTTCCTACAGTGCAGGTGTTTTATCATAAAAAAAAACTCAAAAAATATCGGGGCCAACCATCCACAAATTTGTCAAACTTCCACATAATTGATAATAAGTATTTTCTATAAAATAATTTTAAACAAGTCAAAATATGCTTTAATAGAAAGTTTTTGCCAACCAGAGAAACCCCGCTATTCGAACATTCAAAACTCTAACATCTTGGTATTCTTTAATTTCTGAAACCTGATTTTTGATTCGCTAAAAAAATGATATTTACCCCTGAATATAAAACAGGTTTTAACCAAATTGTTGGTGTAGTTTCTGAAAAACTCGTGTTTAAAATATCGTTTAACGGTATTTTTTTTACCTCAAATATCCCTTATAATATGATGAAAAAAAAAAACTTTTGTTTTTGAACAATTGAATGTAAACTCATTTGTCTTAAAGTAGTTAAATATCAGCTTTAAACCTCGTTCGGCGATTTGCACCACCTCCTTCCATGGCTCAGAAACATACAAGAATCATCAGCGAATGACAAAATAATTTCCGCAGAGTTAAGTAAGTCATTAAGAGTGAGGTTGAGTGACGCATTCGTCATTTAGTTTTTTGATGAATATTCCGTTCATTTTTCCGTTCATCCAAAAATCGGCCAAATACCGACATTTAAAGCATAATTACGTACAAATTAAAGTTAAACAAAGTTGAATTTATAAAGTAATAAAAGCAGAAAAAGAAGAGATTTTACAAGTTTTCTTGTTTTGTTTTTATTAATTCATTAATCAAAATTCCTTTAGTTCAAAACTGTAGGTAATTGTTACTTAAGGACGGGTATTTAGCCCCTTTTTGAATAAAGCGAAAAGGATAAGAAATATCCTAGACTTTGCTCTTAATATAGACAATAAAAATAATTTGACCTGGTCAGTACCCTGTGGCCCTGTGGGACTCCGCAGGTGATCGTCCATCGCTCACTGTGCAAATAAATATCTCGAAGACCTGCATTATCTACTTCATGATAAAATACTACCATGTCATAACAACCTCAAGCTAATTTTTTACATAGTTTCAATCAACTCTACTTATTCAAATATTCTCTTTTAATTAACCTATCATAGGGCGATACTTGAACTGTTTATCTTCAATGCAAATTCTGGCGACAAGTGTTAAAATTCGTTATTTATTAGATAACAAAAACAATTAACTATCAAAATATTTTGAAAAAATGTGCAAATCGTCGGTATGCAACTCGTGAATTTTATCATTTTTAAGTGGACTAGACTACGAGACTGGTGTTATAGTTTTATCATAACTTAAGAGTCATACGATTTAGATTATGTTGTGTCATTTTTGTTATTTAATTAAAATAAATAAAGTTTATTATACTTTCAACAAGTCATAATTTTTACACATGGGTACACTTATGTCTTATCTTTAGGACCGTCTCATATCGATAAAACCGTAATGAAAATAGTTTTTTTCAGTGTGTTTTAAAATAGTTATTTTTGTATCTAGGGTGCGAAATACTACTTTGGTGATCGAGAACAAACATCGGCGCAGCCGAGTCCAAAAATTGTTCGAGATGACCAAAGACTTTCGTACACGAGTTTCAAACTTCCTTGTATTGAATACCGTATTTAGCTCGAGAGACACTTTAAGAAGCCACCTGACGAAGACGAAACTAACATGCCAAAAAGACAGGAATAACTGTATCTACCAGATCCTCTGCGAATGGGGCCGATCTTATATTGGTGAGACACTAAGGTCACTCGAAACAACGATCAACGAACACAGAAACAACACGCTAGAAGGAAAGACTGCAGCTGACCATGCCTGGACACACGGTCATTATATGAAGTGGACAAAAGCCCAAGTCCTGCATAGAGAACCACACTGGAGAAAGAGGAAGTTCCAGGAAGCAGCTACCATATACTAGAACCCAGCTTGTTTTATTAACCCCTTATTAGATATAAGAAATATCTGGAAACCTTTGTTAAGTAAACTTAAAATACCCCGCACGAACTGAACGCATGACTGCACCCATCTCAGTTATGCTCCAGTGTATCTAGCTAGTATAAATAGAGCTGTAGTTACAGTACTTATTTAGTATTCACTTGAAGACGACTGGAGATACTTGCCAGTTGTAACGTTGTTGTGTAAAACAAATAAAGATAATGCAAGCTTAAAACTTATTGGCTGGTGTTGATACAGGAACAATAAAACTTATTTTAAATTTGTAATTGATTTATATGAAGAAACCTTAAATATAGTTAAGTAGCTTAAAGGTCTTCTATACCTAGAACCCTAAGTTTTTTAGATATAGACACGCTGGCTGTAGCTTAACATTTTGACTTCCTTCGACGGTTAAAGAGGTGAAACCATTTTAAAGGCGTCTGTTGGGCTCCGTAGAGAAACTCGAATTTACGCAGAGGGTATGCTATGAAATATACTTACTATGCAACTAAATATGGCACTGTGGGAGCTTTGTAATGATAGAAATTTTTAATTTCTACAAATTGTTCAACCAAATCTTTTTAAAATGGCTGTTTTATCTCATCAAGCAAATTTTATAACTATGTTGAAGAAAGCGTTCAGTAGTCCCAGGAAGCTCTTGGATGAAGACACGAACCTATAAATAATAAAAAAATGGTTGTTATAGTTATATATATTAGCGATGTTGTAGGTATGTATATGTGGGACCGTAGATTAAGTAGTTATAACCCAAATGAGACCTTTGTAATAAATAATTTTGTGTGAACTTGAAATTTGAACCTGATAAAATAGTGTTTACTATTAAAAATTAAGAATTTTAGTAAAACAATAAAACACTCGGGTATTTCCAAATTTCGATTTCAAAAAAGCATCCAACCAATATTTCTAAATTCTTCTCGAAGGTTACTAACTCCAGGTGAAATTATATCTACATACCGGGTGATAACAAAATTACTATCCAGTTTGTCAAGTCAATATAAAATATTATTATGAAAGTTATATGGTTGTGCTGTGCGCCCATTATCTGCATTATGTCAAATGTCTGACCGTCACTTCTATTTGAACCGGAAATGCACACACCGACAGTCAGACGAAAAATTCTCGAATAATTTTATTAGCACTCCCCCTTTTATATCTTTTCAAAATTATCTTACTTTTCCAAATATTTTTTATTTATGCTGTGTTACATAATATATATCTAAAGTTATTGGTTTTTAAGATATAATCAATTAAAAACATTATCCAACAAGAAGCAATTATTAATGTTAATTTATTCAATTTCATCTAAAGTTGCCCCCTGATAGCCCTGGGGCCCCCCCTGAAATATTCAATAGA
This sequence comes from Polydrusus cervinus, assembly GCA_935413205.1. NCBI lineage: Eukaryota > Metazoa > Arthropoda > Insecta > Coleoptera > Curculionidae > Polydrusus > Polydrusus cervinus. The sequence goes on from OW284514.1 coordinate 57,243,960, forward strand.
AAAAAAAATGCATTTAATCCCAGGCCCCAGCTCCCCCTGAAAACTAAGGCTAGCTACACCGATGGTAATTTGTCCGTGATTGCTTATGGGAACAGACCTCTAAAAGCTTCTATTTCATTTTTCAAAGCACAATTTTACGGGCATGGGGTTTACATAACTTGAAAAACTATACAGAAACTTTGTAAATTCCCCATTTTGAGTGTTTTTTTTAACAGTGTTAAAATATGAATACTACACATATTTTCACTAGATTTAGAAAACAAAAATTATCCGTCGTTGTAAAATTAAAAATTCCTCAATATGTGCATTGCGACAGTTATAAATAACAATAATTATCACAATTTTACAACTTTTTATGAACTGGATTATTTAAAAGTAGCTTAACTCGCGATAAATCACTCAGTCTGGTAACAGTGGTAACGCAACAGTAATTTGAACGATTTATAAGCCTTGATATTCTTGGTTGTACTTCAGTGATTTCATTTTCGTTACTTTCAAGAACTTGGACCGATTCGTTACTTTGGGTATTAGGACTCGTTACGTAGGACTCGTTAGATTATGTAATTTCTTTACTCTTATTTTATTTGTGTTATTGTTGTTATAGCTTTGATCGATTCCCAGAAACTTCTGTTTTGCTGTGTAAATATTTTAAATCTAGGTATGTCAATTGTCAAATTTGTGACTAAAAAACACATAAAAACATATAATAAAACAGAACATAGAACAAAGTCCGTCGGTCGCCCGTGAAAACAAATACAACACGAAAAGAATTATGATACGTTTACAAAGCCGTCCGTTGAAGATTCTGGGTAGAATAGTTAGTTAGATTTAAATTCAGTCTAAGTAGCTAAAAGTAACTAGTCTATTATAAAATTAGGACTCGTTACATTTAGTGGTGTAACGCTTACTCTGTAACAGTCTTTATTATTTATTTTACATCAATATTGTAATTTTTATTGCAGGTTTCTATCAATACAGCGTAATGTTTAGTGAAGGTGTCAGGTGTCGGTTTTCAAGTAAACTTTACTAGGTGAGTCAATTGTTTTTTAGGTTTTGTTGATTATGGTAATAATAAATATAATCAATATTACTTTTTTATCACTTTTACTTTTATTTCCAATAATTAATACGAAACTGGATTAAATAGGGAAATTTAAAAAAAAACACGTTTAAAAAAAACTGAAGGTATCGAATTTTAATAATTCGTCGTGTCGTGTTAAAAAATGATTTACATTATAAGCACATTACATCATTAATTATTTAACCTTCCAGAGTTAACATGCGGTCTTATAGACCGAGCGTCTCGAAAGTTTGCGATATATCCTTAGCGAAATTTATTTCGCAGCAACGCCGCACAGTAGCCTCCTCTTTTAGCGTGTTTTAGCCAGTGGTAACACGGCAGTAGGTGATATAGGCAGCACTAGTTCCTAGTACCAGCAGTTTTCGGTGGTAACTTACTTGTTACATTATTTAAGGTATGTTTGGATAACATTTTTTTATAATTAACCATTCAATGTAACTTTTTGACTTCAAACAAAGTGGTTTGTAAATTGCCTAGACGCATTTTTTCACGAATAACTCGGGATGCAGCTCCTGGATGGGCATATTCGCCGACGTGCAATGAAACATAATATACCGCGACTTGCGACAAATTAGATTACGAACTAAACAGATATGTGACATGGAGACGGAAACCCACCTCCTAACGTTGAAGCTTTTGTATGATGCTTTTATTTCAGCTACAAGAAATATAGAAAAACAAAAAATGCAGATGCGAAAATTGCCAAAAATTCTTGTTTGGAACATTGCCTAAGAAATTTTGAAGGATACCATTCAAGTAATAGTTACGACTAAGTTGAAGGGTTTTCATGTTATTGTTCCCATTTTATTTTTGCTTAATGCGTTTCCTACTAGAACCTTTGAGTTTTTTATTTTGAAATTTTTTTTTGTTCCTTTTTTACCATTTTGAATGAATAGCTATCCAAAATTCTCATAGTTATTTATTTTATGTTCAGAAACAAAAATAAGGCAAAAATATATGTTCATTGTTTTATTTATTTGATAAATAAACAGTTATTAGATTTTTGTTAATTTATTTTAAAGAATATATATATTTTTTCGAATTAAAAAATAATGGTCTCTGACACCGACGTTAACTTTTATGTTATAAACATTCATGTTAACTCTGAAAGGTTAATATTACTTTTCATTACTAGTGCGGTAAGTAATTTGGACAGTAGGTGTTAAAAGTTCATCGCTGCATGTAAAATATACCAATTTGTTGCCCTTCGCTGTCATTAATCTTCTTCAAATTGGGACCTTCTTTTTTCTTGCCCTTCAAATTTAATAGTTTTCAATGTATAGAAGGTAACGTGCCCTCAATTACACACACAATCATAAAATTTACTTTTTTCGTAACTTACCTTGAACCTAATAATTGGTTGGAAGTTCTCTTGGATAAGCACATTTACGTTTAATAACCACTAAGGATGGGAAAAATAAATGAAGAATTGCTACGTTCGGAAGGTAGAAACGTTACGCCACTTTGCGGAAAATCAGCTCGCTTATATTGGACCCCCCTTCTCCAAAAGTGTGTTATCACCGCACAAAATTCCGTTTTGGGGTTTTTGGAGTGGGTACTTTATATTCTATCACTCTATTAAGTGTTTTGATATCCCCTTGAAAACACTTGTATTATGTCCATTCATTTATTCATTCATTCATTCACCTGATGAACAAAAATTAAATTCGTCTTAAAAATGATCTCTGGAGCCTAAATGTGTAAACATGTCGTTGTAATTAAAAAAATTGAATATTAAGTGAGATAATTAAGGCTTATCTAATTTTCAAATAACTCACTTTTTAGCCTTGACCATTTTTCTGCAGATTGTAACATTTTGTTATTATTATTGGAAAAGCCACTGCAGTGGCGCAACAGCAAAATATGTTTGGGGGGGGGGGGGGGGGGCTCAGTGGGCGTGACTAGGAAATTTTTATAAAGGCGAAAAATCTTCTGGTCCAGGCACAAAGTTCGTTAAAAGTTTACCCAACTTCTATCAAATTTCGACAAATTAAATTATTACCTCTATACCCCCTCTAACTAACCCATGGTTGGATTAGATTTGTGAAAAATATAAATGTTGTTTCCATCCAAAATTTTCACATAGGACTTATGTATGACTGTAACCAGGGGTTTTCGAGCTAGGTTTTTCATGTTTAAATATAAAGTAAATATCTTTTATCTACTTTCATTTAGTAATATGAATTTTACAGTTCTGTAAATCGTTTTGTAAGGGCATCTATTACAGTACTAGTGCTGTAATAGATGCCTTTACAGCACTAGTGCTGTAATAAAAAAACGGTTTTATTAAAATTTTGCTATTAAATAAAGCCACACTTTTTAGAAGAATGATTTATTATTAACAATTATATCTTGATTTTTCTTGATTGAAATTATAGTTCTCAACATTGAGTAGTGAGTCCATAGTGTAGATGGTTTCTGGGAGCGTTGCTTTACGGAAAAATAACCCAAAAGAATTTTCTTAGACACCTCCTTTATTTTGTTAGCTTTGCACCAATCTTCAAACTTCTGATACTCCAACTCATACCGCGCCTTGGATTTTGTCGGAACTAAACTTGAGATCGCTTCGTTTGCCGCTGCTTCTATGTCAGAGGGTAAACTTCCATCAGAATCGCTCATTTTGAAAAACGCTTTTTATATTTTTGAATTTGTTTGACAAAGTTTCGACAGTAACCATGCGAAACAGTAACCAGGCGAAACAGTAACTATACGAAAGGTAACATAAAAAACTTGATTAGTAAACTTAATAGCAGGTGCATTTTTACAGGTGCATTTTTATTTTAAAAAATGCCTTTTGCCAAATATTCTTATTCATAGATGAAAGTAGATAAAATTTTGTACAATATTCTTTATGTAAATTCATATTACTACACTCGATGTTTTATTAAACTCGGCTAACGCCTCGTTTGACAACTTTAACATCTCGTGTTCTAATATGAATCTTAACAACACTTATATCGTAAATAACTATTATACGCTTACCACGTCAGAACAGACGAGGACAAAAGAGTTCGAAACCGGTCTGCGAGTGGTGACATCTTATCAATAGTAAAGTCCTCACTTCTTGGTAGTACTATGCAATGCAATCTGATATGTTAATATATTTTGATATCTAAAATTGTTAGACAAAATTTGATCTTATAAGAAATTGTGGCGTACTTTTTAGGGGGAAATGAAATTTACCCTCAAAAGGTACTCACGCGCTTACGGCAGCTTTTCGTCGGTTGAGCTGATGGTCTTTTAAGAGGGCGCCACTCAGTTTCTGTCTATTTAAATCTTTCTGGAGCCTTTCCTCTGAGAAGTAGACCCTGCATTTTTCTAAAAGCTGGAATTACGTAATAATAATAAAAAGTCTGAGATAAGCTTCAATAACTTTAATAAAAAATGGTTATCTTCATACTTAATACACATGGTGAAGATGTATCATGGCAATTTATCTAGCGAAGCTATGATGTTAATTACAAAAGAAAATGGTTAATGTCATTTGCATTGAAAATATGAAGACAAAATAGAACGCCTGGATTCTGAAATTGTAAATGAAATTATAAATGCATCAAAGATTAGACTTTGCGGCGAAAAGAACGAAACCGCCTCACATATCATATATAACTGCGAAGCACTGACCCGAAGAATATTCAAAATCTTCGGAGGAATTCAATGTGGGGATAACCTCCCGCATGACAAACTAGGTAGGAATTTACTGGACCTTATAAAAGAAACAAATCTTTTTTAGCAACATAGGAGAGCACAATAAGCCACTAGGCTGCAGGATTGTTGTGGTTGGAGAGGCAATAGTCCTCCAGTTGTTAATGGTATATCGTACTGGATCACGGAACAGTTGTTCGCTCGTTGTGAACAGCAATTACATAGGTCAGAGCCCAAAGAAAAGGAGAGCGTGGAAGATACGGTTTTTCAGGCATTTTGGCAAAACACTTTTCATGAAAAATGATGTTCATGAAAATTACATGGAATTGAGCCCCATAGTACGTAAATAACACAAAAAATAACCAAAATGCTTAACATCCTAAGAAAAATTAATTAGGTTACCTCTGGTCTGAGGGAAATTACAGCACATGGCTCCGTTACATACATCTAGGGACTTATCCCACGTATTACATAAGCAAAAGGCAGACAAAATAACCCTTTAGTAGGTGTCATCGCATAAATTAATAGCAAAATGATCTCCAAAAATAACAAATACAACAACAATACTGCTTTTATTATTCAACACTTGAACGAAATGCTGGCTCTGTAATATTGAAAGAAAGCAGAGAAGACACGCGAATTGATGAAATAGGGAAAGAGATATGCGAAGGCAAAGCGTAAGAAAGAGATACGCATGCTCACGGCATTGATATCAGGTTCTGTAACAATAATCTCTTGATGGGTTTTGCTGATTGAAGGGCAGTGACAAGAAAAACGCCAAAACATAAAAAAACGTGTATGAAATATACTACACAACCTTCTGCCGCATGCTGCCTAGAGGCAGGGGCGCACGCAGAAAATATCGGGGGGTTTGAATGGAAATATTAATGAACCCTTTCATGATTCAGTTTTTTTGTGAATTTTTAGGTTACTCAGTTTTTGTCAATGACGCTCCCACACTAAATCCGCCAGAACTGTGACCATGGCGGGATTTTCAAATTGAATAACATTTTTTTTCTCGGACGTTTCAGGGGGGATTAAATACAATAAGCAACTAGACTTTAGTGCAGGAAGCTTAACTTTAATCAACCCTCGAATGTAACCGCAAGATGTTTAACTGGTTTTAAATTTTTTACGTATTCGAAATAAAAATCTTTTTTCAACCCCGCTAGTCAATACATCCCTGTTTGTGCTGCGTTTTTCGTCAAAATAACAGGTTTTATTGTCTAATAAAATGAATTACTAAATACTTCACGTGCATCAATATGATCCTAACAAGTAGTTTCCTTTATTAATATTTGGTATGTAGATTTTTAAAGAATAAAATATAAGAGACAATGATTGTGTAATTGATATTAATTTCGTAGATAATCGCATTTTTAGTAGAAAGGTGCAATTGAATTCAAAGGAAACATAAAACCATTCTGTTAATTATATTATCATCCTAAAACTTGTAACTTTTAAGAGGTAGGTCTTGCCAAATTCTATAGAAGTATATTTATATACAGATTCCTGATAATTATAGTTTTAGTTCTATTAAAGAAAAAAAAGTACAGCCATATTTATTAAAGGATTCTAAAATTAAAACCATCAGAATTTAAACACTTCTGGGTTTAAAATGACAAGTGTCAGATTTTAACTGTTGGAATCTACACGGGTCCAGTAATGTGTGTGTTTTTGCAAAAATGGTTTCAAACACTAAGTGGACGAAATGCCATTCTACCTTGAGGATATCATTGTAGGGGAGGACGGGGGAATTCCGCGCTCGGGGGAATTCTGCGCATCGATATTTTGCAGCTCAGTTCAATTATTTCAAAATTTAAACACAGGCGCGCCCTCTCGTATTTACCCAGCGAACATCCGCTCGTAATTTAACGGCATTCGTAGTGTTGGTATAGACAAGGTAGCCGATTGTTTGTTTCTCGACGCGCTGATGTAATTTTCGAGTGAACTTGGAATAGTGGTAAGTGCCTTTTATTATTAATTTTTAATAAATCTATTTCATGACTGTTTTGCTTTATATGTGTAAATAATTTCATGCACAAGAACAATTAATTGTATTTCGTCATTAACTGTCAGTGATAAATTAGGTTAGGTGACTCACATCGGGGGAAAAACGCGCAGCTGCAGCGGGGTAATTTCGCGCTGCGCGGTATTACCCCATGTAAAAATTTATGTCTATATTTAGTATTTGTGTTGATGAAGGTTGCCACGATGAAAAAAGGAATATCAGGGTTCCGCGCGGCTGGAATATGGCCCACAGACCCTAATAAGTTCTCTGAAGATGATTTCAGATTACACTGATGTTTCAGATATGCAAATAGCAATTAACCTAAATGAAACCGATCTTAATTATGAAGATACCACTTTAAAACAGTCAAATTTAACTGTTGAGCAGATGACCAGACCACAACCGGAACCGTCGAGATGTGGCGACACTCTGGAGAGGACTTCACCTAGAAATACAAAGAAACAGTCAATAAACCAGTGGGCCGAACCACAACCGGGACCATAGGGATATGATGAAACCATGCACAGGACACCGCCTAAGAATATTGGATGGCAGTCAAACCTGCCAGCTGAACCACAGCCCGGAACATCAGGAAGTGTTAAAACACATTTTGCATCATCCTGTTTCAATTTTCCGTCTTCATTAAAAGTTACTATTGAAAAGAGAGCATCGCTTCCTGGTCCAATTTCAAACAAGGGTTCTAAATCACGTGCAAAACAACACTTCGAAATTTTCACTTCTACGCCATTACAAACCTAGTTAGAAATAAAACAAGAAAAGAGGAATCTTAAGAAAATAGCCGAAGAGTTGAAGAAATCTTAAAACCGGAAAAGACAGGCAGAAAAAGTAGCAAAACTGGCTAATAAAGCAAAGAAACGACTACTGAGCAAGAAACCTGGATTAAAAAACTTACATGGAAATTTGTTTTGTTTACATTATATTTGATTTTCACCTAAACAACAAACTTTGTTTTTAGTTTTTCGGCTCTATTTAATCTCTGCGCATAATTACCCCATCGCATGCGCGGTATTACCCAGTACGTGGGGGAATACCGCGCAAAGACAGTTTTTCAAACAATTTTTTTTTCTTAATTGGTATACGTAGTTAAACCTTTTTCTTGTGGTAAGAAGGTTCCAAAAAGGTGCAAGATTCAGTAGTGAAATTATGAAATGTACATTGGAAGGATTTTGTGAGCATTTTCCCTTAGGTGCGCGGAATTCCCCCATCCTCCCCTATATTGACGAGTGAGTATTGAAAATCAAATTTTAGATCTTTTAAATCAATAAGAATGTTTTAAATTCTTTGAATTCCACAAATTCTTTCCAAAAAATTCTATTATTTAACCTATACCTACTGTTATAAAAAATTTTCAATTCTCGCTTTCAGATAGCACTGAAGATGGCGAAAGCCGAAAGCGCTCTGCTACGATTTTAATAAAATAAAACTTTTTACACGTAATACAAACTCTCTTTTCTTCAAATAAAAAAAAGGCAAGTCCAAAACTCTTCTATCATTCGATACCAAGTATTCATTAACAAATAAATATAAATTATTTATCCACATATGCCGTGAAATGCCAGAATATCAAATATTGCAGTGTGGCACCGGGGTTATAATTCTTGTCAAAAATTGGATATTAAGCCGGCCACAGAGAGATGTACGCGTGCATCAACGCGCGTTCGGTAATGCGCTTTCATCAACGTCTGAGTGTGGATGTAAATAATGCACGCGAGTTCAGGAAGTCAAATTATTTACTTCGTGTATCAACGCGCGTTGATGCACGAACGTACCGGGTGATCAACTAAGAATGGCCGCCGGTCATATCTCAGAAACTAGTAATCGTACAGCATCTGACATCTGACCAAGGTTAAAATCAGGATTGAGAGGTATAAAAAATATCTGTATATTAATCCTTATATATTTTCTAAACTTTTTTTGCCTACACAAATTTTCCGATCTAGTAAAATAAAGTGGTGAGGGGAATTCATTTTTTTCTAAAAATACGCCACGGTTACTCCGGTTTCGAATAACCGATTGGAACAAACTTAGTCTCCTTTAAGAGGGCTTATTTACCCTATAATCTGCGCTTTTGTTTTTTATTCTTGAGTTTTGCCGTCGCCGCTAGATGGCGTTAACTGAAATATAAGCAAATATTAAGCTTTTTCTCGAAAAAGTTAAATGCAATGATAAGTTTGTTTTATGGGGATTTTAATTTTATCTATAGAATAATTTTACCACACATTAATAATTAATAAATAAAAAGTTATAAAAATCGATGACAGTCTTAATATTGTCACGTAGCCTAGTTTTAGGGGGTCAGATGGGAATAAATAAACAACGGTACCACTAGTCTCTGACCACTCGGTCAAGACCATTCAGGTCACCACCATCGGGTCGGGACCATTCGGGTCTCGACCAGTCCGGTCAGAGACCAGTTCGGTCAAGACCATTCAAGCCACGACCATTTGGTTAGAAACCCTTCAGGTCGATACCCGATCGATACAAGGTTCGGTCCAGAGCAGAAACATTGGGTCAGTAGCAGCACAGAGTCCTGTTCCAATTATCGCCTCTTGCCCTAGAGAGCTAGTCCCTAGCCAAATATGCTATTGTAAGTAAAGTTTGATTTTGTGTAACCATTAAACTGCCGTTTCATATTGCATAATAAAGTAGGTGTTATGGAGACTTGTCGCCTTTAATTCTTCCTCACGTGACATTATTACAAAATTTTTAAATCGATTATATTTTTAATTTTTAAAATATAATACTTATACTACGATTTACTATAATAACCTCAATTAATAATCACACAAAATCACAATCAAAACTTAACTAACATGATTGGTATTAAGATTCAGAAGTAAAATTATTAATGACCACCCAAGTGTTGAAAATGCCGCCCATCATTGTTGATAATTATGTATTATTTCTAGACAACATGTCATTTTTACACAATTCATTTGTTTTATGTTTTCAAAGCTTACTCTTCTTATTTTAATGGTGTATTTTTGGATTTAAATAATTTAAAAACTACCTTAAACTCTTAAACAGCAACTAACGAAATGGTACACATTTTTTTTATTATATTTTTTAAATTTTAACATAGTGTAGCTCAAAATTTTTTAATTGCATACAAAACAACGCATGTAAAACAAAAGAATTCATACATTTTAATCAATTTTTGTAAATATTTCCGGTTTAAAAGAAGTTAGGCGTTTTAAAAATTATGTAATTTAAAGACTGTCTGTTTTTATTTATTTATTATTAATGTGTGATAAAATTATTCTATAGATAAAATTGAAACTCCCATAAAAACTCCGGTTGTAAAAATGTTACAAATTTGTGTTTTTTACTTAAATGTTAGGGATTTATTTCTCTATTATACCATGATAAAACAAACCTATCATTGCAATTAACTTTTTTAAGAAAAAACTTAATATTTGCTTATATTTGAGTTAACGCTATCTAGTGGCGACGGCAAAACTCAAGAATAAAAAAACAAAAGTGCAGATTATAGGGTAAATAAAGCTCTCTTAAAGGAGACTATGCTTGTTCAAATCGGTTATGCCAAACCGGAGTAACCGTGGCGTATTTTTAGAGAAAAATGAATTCCTCTCACCACTTTACTTTATTAGATCGGAAAATTTGTGTAGGAAAAAAAGGATTAGTTAATATGCAAGGATTAATAAACATATATTTTTTAAACCTCTCAATAAGTCAAAACACCAAAAAAATCCTAATTTTAACCTTGGCACGCCCCCTTGCGGGTATTTTACAAACTAATTTCCAGCATTTTCTCTTGGGCACTCTTATCATAAAAAAAAATACTCGGATGCTGTACGATTACTAGTTTCTGAGATTTGGACAGCGGCCATTCTTAGTTGACCACCCGGTACATTTCTCTGTGTTTGTGGCTGGCTTATGTATGAATCGTTCATTTCAAAAACCACATAAGTCAACATTTGTCAAAAATTGTGTTTTGTCATGAAATGACTTTTTAGGGGTATCTACACGTTCTGCGTAAAAATCACACAAGTCACATACACCGTTAGAGAAATATACATACTTAAAAATCGCTTTCGTTGCCAAAACCACATAGGTCCGTCGACTTATGTTGTTTTTGCACGGATTTTTAAATATAATGTCAGCTGATTGAAGTTGCGAAGAGGGCGAAAAAATTTATGGTACGTGTTACTTTTTCTTTATATTTTATGAGAATTGTAATTAAAAAATTTGTTCATGTAGCATTTTTAAAAAATTTTTTTTTTTAAAGAAACATAGCGATAAAAAAATATTCCGATCAATAATCACATAAGTCAATAGAAGTATATATTTTTTTTGGAAAAAACTACCCATTTTATAACATTTTTTTTATATATATATATATATATTATCTAGTTACCTGACTACTTTATTTACAAAATAATTATTTTCTTTAATAAAACATACTTTGTGTATTAAACAGTTTTTATCTTCTCCTGAAAATTTAACTTTTTTGACTTATGTGGTTTTTGAAATGAACGATTCAAATGTATTTTGTTTTATAATATTGATTGAAATTTATTGAAAGAGCAGACAATTGACTAAAAATTTATTACATTTTTCAAAATTATAAACTTAAAAAATTATTTCAAATAAATAGTTTTTATGATTTTTAATTTTAAAGTTCAAATACCAATATTTAAAAAAAAAACTTATTTTTTAAAATATTGCAAAAAACTCTTAACATTTTTATAAAATCAAAAATAATAAAGAAAAGCTTCAAATTAAATATTTAAAATGAATTTATTTAAAATATTTTCTTTTATAAAAATTTGAACAATTCTCTTTATCTAGACATCTAAAAATCTTTAACTTTTGTATTGTTAAACAAATTCAGTGTAATTTGAGATACATTTCTGCATATTAATTAATACTATAGATAGGTTATCTTTCACCTGCTAACCATTTAGGATCTGATATTGTTCTACCTTTTAAGACACGTCTTGTTACATCAATATTCTAATCTATGCGTTGTTACATTGTTTAAAATGGTTGTTAAGTAAATATTGTAATACGTCTTATCTTTAATTTTATTGAATTTTATATAACTCCGATCAATTCTATATAAATAATTTTAAATGATTTTAATTATACCTGAAAATTAATAACCTTTGAAGTATGATAGTAGCTTCTCATTTGATTGGTTGCGAATGTATGTTAACAGCCTAATGATACGATAAGTATTTACATATTATGTATGTAGGTTTACGTTATTGTTCTTTTATATAAACAAAATACTCTATAGCCCAGGGTCGTTCAGAGCTGGAAAGGACCCCGGGGCATCCAGGCTTGCGTGCCCATTTAGTTCAATAAAAAATATAATAATAACATATAATAAAACGTCATCATATCTAAAAAAAATATAAGTATTAAAACTATTGAAAATAATAAAGTCAAAAGTCGAGTCAATAAGGAACAGTACAAACATAAACTATGTTCATAAGTACCTAAAACCTAAATTTTATGAACTTTAAGAAAAAATGATACGCTTAAAAAAGTATTTGTTATAGCCAGGCCTGTTGAGCTTTCTAATGAGCAAACTTCCTCAAAATTTAATTTTCTTGGTAGAGATGGATCTAACTAAAGCTAAGGTCTCTGGACTCGTAAGACGATGCAGGCATATTGTAGCACGACGTACATTTTTTATACGCTCAAGAACACTATAGTCGTTCACCTTCCACACTTACTAGAATAGTTCAATACATTTTTAAAGCTATTCAATATTCGGGAATATGTCACTAATTCTAACAAGTCTATTTATTAGCTTCAATGGTTGACTAAGGTTAGATTTGTGTATTACTTTCAGGTATAACATTATTTCTTGTTTTAAGACACATCAAAAAAATACTAATACCTGCTATTCTTTCATTTCTTAAACATTTTTTAAAACTTGATAAAGGATATTTTGCTGCAGTAATGTTTTGTTCTATTTCTAACCATTTGATTGTGTTAATCACAAAATATTGTTAAAGAAACGTGAAGTTTATGGCTCTACAGGTATTTTGGTTTAAGTTCCAACCAGTCTCCCATGTAAGTTGTTTTTGTATATTATTCGCGACCGTCTAATTACAGAGAAGTTTTTTAAAATTCTTATTTAAACAGGAATTTTTTTTGAAAAGTAATAAAAATGACATTTAACTTTGCATATCTCACTAATAAACAAACAACAAACAAATTACAAACTTCTCTGTTAAATAGGAGGCAATTGAATATTTTTTTAGTGGTCTTACCGAGGGTTGTATAAAGAAAAATCGTTTACGGTTAGCTTAACCGCATATTAAAAAGACATAATTTAATCAAAGGCTGGCAAGGCCTACTGTGTGTTTGCGCAAAACTGCAAAAGATGGCCGCTGTCATTACTGTCATATGCCAGTTCTTGTAAAATATAAGATTACTTCGCACAAATACGAAGTTGGCCTTACCAGCATCTCATTAAATTTTGTCTTTGTAATACGCGGTTAAGCTAATCGAAAACTATATTTCTTTATGCAACTCGCTGTCTTACCAATATAAGATTGGTCACATATGCAAGAGATCCGTAAATACAATTTTTCTTGTCTTTTTGGTTCCCTGCTGAATACTGTATTGATGTTGCATCGTTGTCCTAGTCTTCTTATTCTCTCAGAAACTTATGGGGAATGTTAAGTGTAGGTTGTGTCTCTTTTATTGATTTTTGTACGTCTGGCCGATTCTTATGATTTTCCAGTATTTCACTAATCTTATGGGGTAGTCATTTTTGTTGATTTAATGTAGCTAGGTAGTTAGTTTCTTTTTTGAAGGCTTGACTCGAGTTACAGAGGGTAATTGCTCTATCCACCAGGGTTCTTACTATGTCATGTTTTGTATTAACTGAATGAGAAAGCAAACTTGTCTATCACCTTCTTTAATATAATATAAAAAACTACTGCCTACGCGTTTCGGTTAAAAACCATCATCAGGGCTAGCAGGTCAAAAACTTAGTCACTAGACAATCAAGACACAACACTGGTACCGGTCAACAAACAAACGACACCACATTTTAAAAACGTATTTACTAATAAACATCAAAAATAATACCCATCAACAAAACAAACATGAGGCCGCACGAGGTAAATATGACTGTCATGTCACAGACCTTATAGTTAAGTTGAGTTAAAAAATATCAACATTTTTTTAAGTTACCGTTTTCCGTCAAAAAAACTGCAATTTAATTATTATTTTAGAAACGGTGAGAGATAGGCATAGAAGAATGTTAAAGAAAGTTATTAAGAAGTTAATAGTTAGTTAAAAAATATAATAAAATACGGGGTGTTTAAAATATCGAATTTTCTACTAATTTTTGGTAGAAGTGGAAGTGTTTTCATTAAAAATATGTCTGTTTATATAAATAACCAAATTTTCAGAACGATTCGTTAGGTGGTTTCTCACATACGTCTAACGTACCATCCACCGTGAATCACCCTGTGTATTTTTTATTGCTTCAGTTTGTGAAACTTGTAATGGGTTAAGTAAATTTTGAAAAGTTTATCATCATATTTAAGTTAAAGATTGTAATTTTAAATGAGTAATAATGGCAAAATTAAAAAACAAATTTTCTTCACAAATTATCTTTTAAGTCAAAGTCCAAAAATCCTTTATTGTTTAAAGAATAATAAAATTCTTGTTAACAAAGGTACATTACATTATATACACTATACACTTAATTAATAATGGTTCGGGTTTTCAGGCCCCAACATTTTTTTCTGAGCCGGTCGGGCTTGCCGGGCCTGTCGGGCTTACCGAGCCTGTCGGGCTTGCCAAGCTTGTCGGGCTGGTCGGGCCTGACGGGTCTGACCGGTCCGCTGGACCTGTCGTACTTTTGTGGCCAGCTGATCTTTCGGGTCAGCCTTGGTTGGCTTATGTCCTTTTTTTTAAAGAAATAAAAAAAAAAATCAGGGCATTATAATTTTTTTCGGGTCTTCCGATCCTGCCGGGCTTATCGGGTTTGTCGCACCTGCCAAGCTTGTCAGACCTGCTGGGCTATTCGATTTTGATTGACGAGCCGGGTCGCACCGGGTCTTGAAATTCCGGCACGTGCAGGGCTCTAGTATGTATATGTATTCAATGCCTTAACTCCAATTTAGAGCTTATTCTATTACCAACCAAAAAAATATCTGAAAAGAAAAATAAAAGTTTTTGTTGACAATATTGCATTAAAATGTGAGGTTTTGGAGAGTTTTGCGATTAAATAGAAATTAATGAAACGGTTTACAAAAACTATCTAATATTTACTATTTACTAAAAACTACTTAAAAGCTGACGATAAATATGTCATTTTTTTTTATACGGCTAGTATTATAATCTCATAAATGAAAAACATCTTTGGATTTTTAATTACTTAAATTCTTAAATAAAGAAGTCATTTCCTGTTGTTGAATAGGTAGCACAATACATAACGTTTAAGTTCGATTCATTCTAAACAATAATAAGGCACTTCTTGTAATAGATAAAAATTTAAAATAAAATAAATAATATCTCGTTCCAATTAAAAAAAAAGTTTTCACGTTGCTATGCAGTATACCGTACATACGCTTTGGAAAAGATAATTCCTCAGGAATGGTTTAAAAATAATAACATAATGTAAGGTAAAAAAAAGTATTCAAAGTATGTCGTGAAATCGATCCAGCAAAAAATCCTAAATTATTACTTATAACAGGTAAAAGATAAAGGTGAATGAAATATAGAACTGTTAAGTTCTGTAGTTTTTATTTTTAAGAAAATTAAACAATGGTATTTTCTGGATCAGGTAGGGCGAGCCTTTATATATTTATGTGGCATTTTTTGCAAATAAATGTTTGATATCATGAATAAAGCTGTGCCGTTATGAAATTTCATAATCGATTTTCGATTATAAAAAATAACCCAACTTCACAAAAAAAAAGTCATGTTCATTTGACTAGACCCCCATGTCTATACAGGGTGTTCCTTAATGACGTGCTAATATTTTAGGGTATGATCTCTCAAGTCATTTTATGAAGAAAAGTTCATATAAACATATGTCCTAAACGGCTTAAATTTTTGGCTACAGGGTGTTACATTTTATTTTTTTTAATGCGTTTTTTGTAATATCCCCGAAAGTACTTTAGATAATTTTTCAATTTTGGCTTGTGCTAATCGAACATAAAACCACATGTTTTAGTTATAAAAGTTATTTTTTTGTCCCACTAGTGGCGTCTCTGCAAACATGTCCTTTGATATTTTTTAGAAAAAAGGTGGTACGCCACTGACATTTTTTCATATGGATAATATTTCTGATTAGACTGGTTAATTCTACATAAAAATGGTCTCTTGCGTTTTTATCCTCAGGCACACCGTTCTTAATTAAATTAAATTGGTGGTGGTGGCCCGTTATGAACGCAGGATTCCATAGTATCTAAGCCACTCAACTTCTTAATATTTTTCAAAAACAGAGGTATAAGGAGGCATTTAATCGACAATTTAAAATTATTTTAAATTATACAGGGTGTCCCAAATAATCAGGGAATATCCAACATACTTTATATATTTTATTATTTTCTAATATAATATTACGTATATTTTGTAAAAAATGTCATATGTCTAGAAAAGACCATCGAAAATTCATTTATAAAGATTACCTACAACAAACAGCTTAGCCGGCATCAACCTGACCCAAAAATGGGTTATTCTGAAAGAAATTCTGTCTTAGTGATCGAAAAGCCAGAAAAAAAACGTTAAAATATATTTTTTTCGGCGCTTGTGTAAAAAATGTATCTAACCAGAGAATTACCCATATATTTAATGTTTTTTTGTCGATGGACTCGCTTCCTATATGACTCACACCTGATGACGCAGGTGTAGATATTTCGACTTAAAAGTTTTTATTTTTATGCGGCTTTATCAACAAAAATGAATTTTCGATAGTCTTTTCTATACCTGTCTAATTGCATCGTCGCTGCTATATCAAGTACAATAGTGAGGAGTGACCAACCGATTTCGTGGTTAGGTTCATAAATGTTTACTATCGCTGCCAATTGAAAATAAATATACTAGGTATTACCTACATTCAATAGCTGTAAAATTCACATTTTTACTTAGGCAATTAGGATTATTTTTTCGTCACACAACTCACAAACCACTTAGCTCTACGTGTAACCGGTAAATCTATACAAAACCAGCTAAGGCAAAAATTCATAATAACTCGGCGTTCAAGCGAGTAAGTAGAAACGTCGTTTTCAACAAACTAACGGTGCATAGCCGGTTTGGCAGACAGCTCAAGCTTAGTTGTTAGTGCCACTATGACGATCAAAAAACACTGTTGTCAGACGTAGCAAAAGTTGAGGTATTGATAATAGTGAATTTTGAAAATTTGTTAAAATATTAGTAATAGGTGTAAGGCGAAAAATTAGTTTGTAATTAGACTATTAGACCTCGAGCTTCTGAGCTTGGAAGGGGGGAGGGGGAGGGGGAGGCTGCAGCCCGGCGGCCCCCTGCCTCTAACTACGCCACTGGTTATCATCATCGTTCATACGACCTGAGCCCATATGATTTCTTTTGTGGAAATAAAAATTGTTAAAACTCCACGTCCGATTTTGAGAAGAAGAATCAACAAACCTGGATAATGTTTTTAATTCTATGAAAAAAATAATTCAAATTTGTCTGGAAGAATAAGGTGAAATTGTAAAGTAAAAATTTGATTTTTTAAATACTGTATTGAATACTGTTATGAATCAATCAAAATTTTACAGACAATAAAAATATATGGTAAGTAACAGGTTAAGATAAAATTTTATAAAATAAATTAATCAACGCCACGCGGAAAAGTTTTAAAGGTTAATGATTTTTTTTTCGTTATTTTTTAACATTTAAAATTAGACTTTGGGGACTTTTTTGGCCCGAGCGAAATTCTGGTACAATACGCCTCTGAACAAACACCATCCTGTACTTGCTTTAAACTAAAAAAGGAGAGGTTTTATTATAAAGTTGTCGGTGGCGTTAGATTAAAAGTTTGCCAATTAAAATGCCTGAAAGCACTACTTGCTATAAAATGAATTTTAAATAAGCTATTAAGCAACTTCTATAATATACATACGAAATATTATATTTTATAGAAACAAACTTTAAAATTAGGGGTGCTGATGTAATTTTTCTATACTTAAGTGATATTATGGGTTAGAAAAAAACGCAAAATTATCCTTTTATATTTATACATGAAACTAAAATAAGTACTTCTTAGTATAAATAATTAAAATGGAAGATGCTGGCCCACCCGGCATCGCCCGGTGAGATACCATTGCATCAGTTTACGTGGCGTGAAGTTGCTCTTTGAGTTAACGTTTCGTCGCTGTGCTGATGTTTCCGGTTTCCAGGGTGGGGCCGTATGAAAGAAGCATGATGGAAGCTCCAAGATCAAAATATTCCGGAGGTAAACTCGCCCCCCGATCGGATCTCCGGGTGGGGGCTGGTCCTGTGGCTTCATCAAGCGAAATTAATGAATTATCCACCATTTCCGACAATTTACTGGGTTCCTCCAACAACACTCAACGAGGAAATGGTGTGGCGCCTGCAGTTGCTAACAAACCCAAAAGTAATAACTTCAAAATTGATTTCTGCAATATTAGAGGGCTTAACACTAACATCAATTCAGTCCACCAGCACTTACAATCTTCCAAGCCTCATGTGCTTGCACTGACCGAGACAAAAGTCAGAGCGTCAACGAACACCGTCAGCTATTTATATCCTGGATATTTATTTATTTATTTATTTAGGATAGAAACAGGAAATCCCATAGACAGTATCCACTAATTTTATAATAAGTAAATTATATCTATCCTACAACAATATCAGTACTTATAAGCTAATAATATTAATGATTGGATAACAATACAAAAAGAAGTATTTGCCATTATGGCAAATGCCTATGATAGGCAATAATAACAACATGAAAAAACGAAGCATTATGATACTTATTTAATTATTCTAAAAGCCTTCGTTTTAGAGCCTTTTTAATTCTATTCAAAGATGTTGAAAAGAAATCTAGATCTAGGTCCGAAAAATAGCGATTCGAGTTTCTCATCATTCGACTGATTGGTGAGTTTTGAGAACTATTTGTATGATGAAATGGAGTATAAAAAATGTAATTATTTCTTAGTTGTCGCGGTGCAACATTGAACGCCATCCTTGAGACCAGATATGGAGAGTCAACCCTATTCGAGGATATTTTAAACATATAAACCAAGTCCGATAAAATTCTTCGATTCCGCAGAGACAATATACAAAAATGCAATCTTACAGTATTTATGTCGTGAAGTATATAATTTTGCTTAAATAGTAGACATCTCAAGAATCTGTTTTGCACCCTTTCCAATCTATCTATATATACAGCATACATTGGATTCCATACAACAGATGCAAAATTTAACTTGCTATACACATACGCATAATACAAGCACATCAAAGATTTAGTGTTCTTAAAGTATTTAGCCTGCCTAGTAATAAAGCCCAAAATCTGACAACAACTGGACGCCAAGGAGTTTATATGTTTATCAAATAAAAGCTTCTCATCAAGAACTACGCCAAGGTCCCTTATTTGATTCACTTTTTTAAGAACGCTTCCATTAATTAGATAGTCTTGGTTAATTAAATTTTTATTTCTAGAAAATGAGATCACGCAGCATTTATCTATATTGATAAACAAATAATTTTTTTTGCAATATGTGATAAAACGCAGGAGATCTTCTTGTACGAGGTCACAATCGACCAGTGAACGAATCTGCGTATACATTTTCAAATCGTCCGCATAAATTACAAAGTCACAATTCAAGAAGCAGCTTTTAATGTCATTTATGTAAATAATAAATAATAACGGCCCTAAATGCGATCCTTGTGGCACCCCGGAGGAAACTGGAAGAATATCAGAATTGACTCCATTTATACATACTCTGAACTGTCGATCTGACATATAAGATCTAAACCATTCCAATAGGCTACCACTCACACCGATCAATTTTAGTTTATTTAGCATGAGAACCTGATCAACTTTATCGAACGCCTTACTAAAGTCGGTGTAAATGGCATCAACCTGAACACGTTTATCCATACTTTCTTTTATGAAGTCCGTATAGATTAAAAGATTGCTTTCAATGGACCTATTAGCCATAAATCCGTGTTGCTCCAAGATGATTTGTCCTTTTAAAAAGATATTTATAAAGTAATTTTTCAAGTAGTTTGGCAAATATGCACAATTTACTTATCGGACGATAATTATTGGCGAGATTCTTTTGACCACCCTTAAAAATTGGTACCACATTTGACAGTTTCCATTTCTGGGGAAACAAACCGGCTTTAAGAGATTGGTTGAACAGTAAAAATAAGGGCAAAGAGAGGCCAGAAGCACAGTTCTTGGCAAAAACAGATGGAATGATTTTCACTTCCGTTTTAGACGCAACTTTGGGGTCTGTCTGTTCATTCGAGATGATCTTTGCTGCCAACGGGAGGAGATACTGGAACCGAAAGACTTTGATGTAATGTGGTTTAAAATATCTTCACAAAAAATCACTAAGTTTATATGCTGCCTTTACCGTCCTCCAAGTGACATGCATTACAGGGCCCTCTTCTCATCACTAGCCAACACAATCGACTTCTTGCAAACCAATCATCCGAATGCCGAAGTTGCTATCTTTGGCGACTTTAACGTCCACAATGTCAACTGGCTTAAATACTCAAACACCAACGATGAGCAAGGCCGCGAGGCCGAATCTTTTGCGATCAGTTCTGGTCTAACTCAACTCGTAGAAGAACCAACGCGGGTTCCAGACCGAGCTGGGGATTTTGCTAGTCTTTTAGATCTCTTTTTAACTTCAAATCCAGACCTATATACGGTCACCGTACAACCACCATTGGGCTCTTCCGATCACAAACTTATTTCAACCCTAAGCGAGCTGCCAATTAGTTCTGAACAACCTCCTAAACCCCGTAAGATTTGGCACTATACATCAGCTAAGTGGGAAGACCTAAAGGACCATTTTCGCAACTTCCCTGATTAAGCGTATGCTTTTCTTCGGATGATCCATCTGTCTGTGCAAAGGAGATCTCCGACGTCATTCTAACTAGCATGGAGGCCTTTATTCCTTTCTCTAAAAAGCGTCCTTCCAACGGCAAGCCCTGGTTTAGCAAGAATTGCGAGCGTGTTGTCAGATCTAAAAACCTGGCTTACCGACAGTGGCGTAAAAACCCTACTCCTGAAAATCGCGCCATCTTTGTTACCACCCGAAACCAATGTAAGCAAATGATAGACCAAAGCAAAGAAGCTCATAACGAGAGAATCAAAAACAAACTTCTTGCCAGTCCTAACGGATCAAGGTCCTTTTGGTCAGTCGCTAAGGCCGTCAGCCAAAACTTTACAAAGTCAACTATTCCACCTCTAACACGTTCAGACGCCACAATAGCAACCACAGCCGGGGATAAAGCAAACCTACTTGCTGAATTGTTTTCCTCGCATTCCACTGTAGACTTCCAGGGAAAATCACCACCCAACATTCCCTCAGTTCAATCGCAAATGTCTGAAATCGTGTTCCGTCAGCGTCTTGTTAAACGGATTCTTAAAGGACTCGACGTCAATAAAGCTTCTGGTCCAGACGAAATTCCTATCATTGTTCTCAAGACATGCGCCGATGAACTTACACCAGTATTTTGTAGACTTTTCAACTTATCCTACAAAAAAGGAATATTTCCATCCTGCTGGAAATCGGCGCGTGTCCAGCCCATTCCAAAGAAAGGTAAAAAGACCCTGCCAAGCAACTACCGACCCGTCGCATTGCTTTCAGTAATTTCAAAAGTAATGGAGAAAGCTATTAACCAACAACTCCTAAAGTATCTGGAAGGGCTTAACATTATCAGCGACCATCAATACGGTTTTCGAAAGTCCAGATCAACAGGTGACCTTCTGGCATATGTCACCCATCTTTGGAGCAACACCATCGAACATCATGGAGAATCCCGGGCTGTTGCACTGGACATCTCTAGGGCTTTTGATCGTGTTTGGCACGATGGGCTTCTAAGTAAATTGCGATCCTACGGTATGCCTAATGGATTTTGTTTATGGTTAACCAGCTTCCTTAAGAACCGTTCTCTGCAAGTGGCGATTGACGGGTTTCTTTCAGACACCTTCACCATCAATGCCGGTGTTCCTCAAGGGTCCATATTGTCGCCTACCCTCTTTTTACTGTATATTAACGACCTTCTAGTGAAAACCCAAAATCCAATTTATAGCTTTGCTGATGACAGCACACTTGTCTCATCTTTTACCTTGACTCCCCAAACATCCGCTGCCGACGCACATCTTCGCAGGCAGCATGAAGTATTGCGCCTCAACAATGACCTGGAAGAAATTTTGGCTTGGGGTGACAGTAACCAAGTCGAATTTAATGCTATGAAAACACAGGCAGCAGTCTTCTCCAAAAAGGTTAACATTGCAGAACCGGATATAGTCATGGCAGGACACGCAATTCCCCTGGCACCGTCTATTAATTTGCTGGGGGTCAATCTGGGAGGTAATATGTCTTGGCATGATCACGTTGCCGCAATTGCCAGGGCAGCTGCACAGAAACTTGGTGTACTTTTCCGCACCAAAAGGTTGTACACACCTCGTCAGCTTTTGACACTCTACAAAGCCCAGATTCGACCATCATTAGAATATTGCTCTTATGTCTGGAGCTCTGCACCCAAGCACACCCTTCGGCTACTGGATTCCATTCAAAGGAGAGCCGTTCGTCTGATCGGCGACCCCGAGCTGACCAAGACCCTCGATAGCCTGGAGCATCGAAGACAGGTTGGTGATTTGGCTCTCTTTTACAGATATTTCCATGGCAGGTGTTCGACTGACATTGCCGACTTGATTCCACCTAGAGCAATGCAAAACAGAAATACACGGCGAACCGCTGCCGCTCATCCATATGTTGTTCAGCTTAGTACTCCTCGAACTTCATTGTTCAAGAACTCTTTCATCTGGAGAACGTCATCATTGTGGAATGAACTTCCTGAGGTCGTGTTTCCCAAAGAATACAATCTTCAACGTTTCAAGACCAACGTTAATCGCTTTTTTCGCACTCGCACCGCTCCCAGAGCGCCTTAAAGGATTTTTCCTACAGTGCAGGTGTTTTATCATAAAAAAAAAAAAAAAAAAAAACAGCCAATTTCACTACAGGGTATAAAACATAACAAAAACCCCCTTTGATACACCTCCATATAATTTCCAGGCAGTTCCTATTACCTTGCACCACAGGGGGGCAAAATAAAATTTGCCTACCATACGATACTAAATGGGGAGGAGTGGCAGAGGGAATAATAGTGTGTACAACAAGTGTGGATATGATGTCTATATCTCACGAGGAAGTAAACACATTCGAGTGTAATATAGAACAGATAAGGTTGCCATCCGTCCGGGTTTCTCCGGATTTGTCCGGGCGGAGTTTTCTTTACAGTCCGGGTTGTCACCACTTGCCGTCTACCGACAGTTACGGAACGACGCTATACAGGGTGTTCCTTAATGACGTGTTATTATTTTAGGGTGTGATTCCTCAAGTCATTTTATGAAAAAAAGTTCATATAAACATATGTCCTAAATGGCTAAAAGGTTAATGAATTTTGTAAAAAAAAGGTTCTATGACAAAAGTATTGTAATTATTAGGTTAATTAGTTAGCACAAATTACTTCATGTCGTTTGAAAATAGTATTCTCTGTTGATTATTCTAAAAAAATCACAATATTCTGAAAGAACCTATACCAAGTTATTTGTAATAAATTTAATTGGGAACCGAGAGAGCTAAAATGTACCTTGTTAAACTGCTCTTCTTCTTTACCAGATTTACAAAAAAACTAAACAAATTGTGAGTGTTTTTCACCAATGGAAAATTGGTTTTTATGTAGTTGCGGGAAA
Source organism: Polydrusus cervinus (assembly GCA_935413205.1). NCBI lineage: Eukaryota > Metazoa > Arthropoda > Insecta > Coleoptera > Curculionidae > Polydrusus > Polydrusus cervinus. The sequence goes on from OW284514.1 coordinate 57,267,648, forward strand.
GTTATTTTCATGCAAAAAAAATCGAAGAAAATGATTTTCCAAATAAAACTATAAAAATTTAAATTAGACGGGCGGGGCGAAAGCATGCCTATTAATGAAGGTGGTCATTTCCAATAACTTTTATAAAACAAAAATTTGCATTATCAATGTTAATAATAAATAGTAGAGCTAATTTAATTATTTTAATTAAGAACGGTGTGCCTGAGGAGAAAAACGCAAGATACTATTTTTATGCAGAATTGACCAGGCTAATCAGAAATAATATTCACATGGAAAAATGTCAGTGGCGTATCATTTTTTTTATAAAAAAAATCAGAGGACATGTTTGCAGGGACGCCACTGGTGGGACAAAAAATTACTTTTATAACTAAAATCGATGGTTTTATATCTTATTAGCACATGTTAAAATTGAAAATACTATCTAAAGTACTTTCGGAGATATTACAAAAAACGCATTAAAAAAAAATAATTCAACACCCTGTAACAAAAAATTTAAGCCGTTTAGGACATATGTTTATATAAACTTTTCTTTATAAAATGACTTGAGAAATCACACCCTAAAATATTAGCACGTCATTAAGGAACACCCTGTATACTCTCCTCCACGGTATATTCTATAAAATAATAGTTTATGAAGATGTCAAATTAGAAGAATTTCAATTTGTTGTATTAGTGTAAGATGAAAATTTTCTAGCAGAAATATCCGAGATTAAAGCTAAAAAATCCGGGGTTTTCGAGCTTCTTGTCCTAGTTTAATGATTTTACACATGGTAACCCTAAATATAGACAATCCACTCGAGTTGAACAGTACATTTTTTCTACGACCAAACTTACGAACCTCGAACTCACGACCATTGGATCCAAAGTTCAAAGTTCTACCGTCTCGACTACAGAATCATTTAAGAATTTATGATAAAACCAACTCAATAATGATGCTACATGGAATTAATTTTCTATGCACATTTAGCACGTTACATTATTGATAAATCTATTATAAATGCGTATAGATTTTGTTATATTGACAAATTTATAACATATTGTACCATATACATATAAATTATATAATTTAGTGTCTTGAAAAAGAAGGCGGAGCCTCAGTAAATATAATAAACTGTGATAGGTCAGTACTTTTAAGAAAGCCACAGAGAAATATAATTTTAATCACAATATTGTCAATTAATGGGAAATTTCCGGATTCGTGAGAACAAAACACAAAGGAATGATGGTCGGCGCTGTCTCCAAAGGGAAAAGGGAAATTTATGTAATATTCGTAGGATATTCTTTAGTATCACTTGTGGTTGTGATATGCTGAAAAAAACTTTTTTCGTATTGTGTGCATTCGTGGTATACCAAGTGGAATTACTTTTAAACTATTGTAATTTTTTGGTACATGAAATGAACCAGAGGCCACTAAAGTGGCCGTGCAGACGTAGTTCAGTTCCTCATGGACCGCAAACGACATACAAATCTTTATTCGTGAACCGCCTGAAATAATATTGCACAGAAGTAGGTTTAAAATTACGGCCATTACAGTGGCCGTGGTCCACAGCGAGAAACCCCAATGGCCACTATAGTGGCTGGCGGTAGTGAACGTGTTAAAGGTTGCAACAGGTAACTGGAATAGCCCACTTTTCTCGCCACTAAAGTGTAAAGGAAACAGCAAATTGCCATGTGGGAGTAGATAAAGAATGGTTAAAGATCTGGTGATAGAAAAAAAAATTCAATAATCGAGTAATCGAGTACTCGATACTCGAGTGTTTTAAATAATCGATAATCGAGTGATTACAATTTTACATATATTGAGAAAAATTATAATCATTATAAAAAAGTATTCGCTTAAACTTTCAATAATCGAGTACTAAAAAAAACTTTTCGTCGTTACTCGATTCGATTTTTCACTCATACCATACCTCGAGTAATTATGTATGCAAATAATCAACTGATTTCAATAACCGAACTTCTTGCTCAAAACTTATCCTCCGATCGAAAGTGACTTCTAAAAAAAAGTAACGAATATGGTAATATAACTCGATTCTTCACTCAACACCTAACTCGAGTAGATTATTATTTTAATAATCGAGTACTTGAGTGATTTCAATAATCGAGTGTAACTTGTCATCCAATGAAAAATTACTTTTGAAAAAAAAGGTTATCTTTTACCAAACACTTGTCGCTCGATTCGTTTTTTCACTCAAACCATATTGAGTACTTTATCGACTTTTTACTCACTATATAACGAGTACTTATGTAAATAAGTGTGATGTATTTTAAAATAATTTTTTTACGTAAAAGCATACTGAGAAGCAAGTTCAATAGCTTTGAAATTAATAAAGCTAAACATTTTCACTCGGACTTAGTTTTAAATTTGGACTATCAAAATATTTAGCTCTTTCCAGTTGTATTTTCACTATGGCATTATTTGTCAAATGCCTTGCAAAATAGACAATAAACATATTTGAATTATGCCGTAATATGGCGCTTTTGTGTAATTTTTTTACAATTAAGTCGTTTTATCGATATACAGGGTGTCCCAGATAAGGATACACTCTACAGGGATCTCGTAAACCATTGAAGATACAGAGATGGCTAAATTAAAAAAACATTGCGCGCGACTAAATTCTGTAACATTGTGGGTTCAAAAATTTCGATTCTGTTTTTATTTTGTTCTGACTCTATTTGAAGAGATATGTTAGTATAAAGTTCATATGCTCATTAGCATTTTTTCTCTTCTACAAGTCGGTGTAATTAGATTTTTAATCCGACGTTTCGTTTTTTCAACCCCATCATCAAATTTGATTTTTTAAATAGTCGGGAAATTCTATTTTCATATTTTTAAATTCCAAAATTGTTTAAAATATTAAAAGGATTAGTGAACTCTTCATTATTATAAGACATTATATTTAGGATGTTGGAGGTCTCCCTCCTGTATTTAATAAAACTCAAGAATTTTTAAGGGTCTCTCCTAATATCGAGTTCAATTTTTTGTGAGTAGTGTTTATAGGAAGTTTGAATATCGTTTTTAATTTTGAACCTTAAGAATTAAAAATTTTGCATAGATTGGAGACAAGTAGTTTTCTTGAATTTATGGTAAAACTTTCTTTTTTATATCTTGAGTAATGTTTCTAGTAAACCAAGGTGAATACTTACCGTTAGGACTTTTCGCATACCTTGGCACGCATAAGTCAACAATCTCAAATAATCTGTCGTAGAAAGAAGTGCCATCATCGAAACTATCTAATGATGCAAGAAAAGACCAGTCAACATCCCGAAACTTATTATAAATTACAGGAGTGTTAGCTTTGCAAAAATTATAGTTATTTTACAAGTTTATTACAATATCAAGTCCGAGTGACAATATTCCAATGATATAGAAAGGGTAGGATGATGCTCATTTTCTTCGACAAAAGAGATATCCGAAGCACCCTCAACTACGCCTTTTTTCTTATTATGAAGTACCAAATCCAAAATTCTGTTGTTAGCGTTCCTGATATAATTTTAATTAGGTACCTGGCTTCAGATTCATATATTCATATATAAGTTAAAAAATGACTAAGCGATCTTGTACAATGATTCTTCACACCATTATCCACGAACTCAGAGAATGAAAGTAAATTGAAGTCACCCAGGTTACAGATGTTTTTATCAAATACAGGAACAGATGCAATAATAAACTCAAAAAGATTATCTAGATCATTTTAACGTAGTCGGTGGAGGTATAAACAGGGTGCCACAAATTCGTGTGCGTACAAGCGGATCTCGAAAACGTTAAGAGAGACGAAGATGGTTAAATTAAGGCAAAGTTGCGTATTTTGGGGCTTAATAATTTGGTAAAAGGAAATTGTAAATATCCCGAATGCTTTCGGAGATATCCGAAAAAACTAAATTTATATTTTTGGTTTTTAATTTTTTGTACTTTCATTTTTGACTTGGGAAAAAAACAAAAAACCTTTTTTCATAGCCGACTTTTATGTTCTACAAGATGGCGTTATCAGTTTTCAAATTCAACGTTTTGTTCTTTAGATACCAACCTCAAGTCAATTTTTTTAAATACGGACCTGGAATTTTTAATACAGTTTTAGGAACTTCCAGGCTTTACAAATTTAATGCAATTAACATTTTTTTAACGTTTTGTCATCTAATAACACATTTAGAGCTAAACCAAAAAATAAGTTCCTTTTTATCCTGAACTGACTTTAATACTACTTTGAATTTTAATAATTAAATATAAACCAAAAGTCATCAATGACAAATAAGTTCTTGTATCACCCAAAGGGTGCAAAAAGAAAAATAAAGCCCCTATTAAATCTTGGTGAATTCACCTTTCCCCATTAAATCCTTAAGTTAAAGATTTTAATTTTTGAAATTTTTTTAAACCATCTTTTCTACTTTTAACAATTCTTACCCAACCAATGAACAGGTGAACTCAAGGGCTTTGTCACACATTCTGTCACACCATATATTCCTAGGTTTAGACTGTCTGTTGATATTTTGTTTTAGAAACCTCTACCCCTGTATGAATTTTATACCAAAGTTTTTAAACCAATATTTTAGCTTTTCTACGTCGCTTAAAAGGGTTTTCTATTTTAAGCTGATGATGACCTTCACTAAGGTCGAAACATGTTCTCATTCATCAATGTAAAGTATTCTTAATTTTTTTTTCATTATTAAAGATATTGTGGTTTAGACAGACTTTTATTCCTACCATTTAATTATTAACCACTGTGAGAGATTTCTGATTTGAAAAATCCGTCAATTTTTACTCAAATATTGGATATTTTGTAAGAGAACAGACCAAAAGTCGCGGCCTCAAATATTTTTCTGTCTGTTTAATTTTGTTTGTTGTTGTTTCACCAGAAACTGGCATTATCAGACAGTATAAACAGTAAAAAAGAACTGAAATTGTTTTTGAAACAAACTTAAGCGCGATAACTAGACATCGAACGTGTCACATTGCCAAGCCAGATCACTGATAAGCACCCAGAATCAGAAACAAGGATGACCTCACATTTCATTTTAAGTGAGGCAAGGAATGTTAACATCAAATTAAATGACAGGCTAGCCATGGTACCAACACAAACCCGATGGACGTACCTATCGGTAAACGATTCGTTTATTGGTAGCTATCCACGGCATCGAGCGTCCGGGGTTTGCACGCTGTGCACCCCTTCGTCTATTACCCGCTGTCCCCTCACCTTGTCAGTGGGGAATGGCAGTTTACGGAGGTTTTAGACTCACTGCTAACAACGGTATGCCCTGTCTTCTTCCGTTAACATCTCAATCCTTTCGTTGTTTCGTCCTACTGGGACTCATCAGAGACGCGCGACCATCCTAAAGCCGCAGCCCGCAAAGGGTCTGCGCCTATAGATGGTCAATCGTCTGACAACTGGCGTTATTCATCATCGTCATGGAAGGTATCAGTCTCCACACTCACGAACCTCCCTTCAAGGATCCGGACTGGGTCGGCTTTTGGTGAGCTTAGTTAAAGCCAATAGTTGGTCTCGAAAGAGAACTCAGTTTGTTCGTTCAGCGGCAGCCTAGCTCGACTGTCGCAAGGACAGAAAACGGTGAGCCAGGTAAAGGACCTGTGGAACTCTGGGCAAGGACTACAAAGATTGTAGTGTTGCACGATCGAGAGTGCAGGGGTGATTCCCCTCTCGGCACCAGACAACCGCCGGTGGCTCCTTTAGGATGGTCGCGCGTCTCTGATGAGTCCCAGTAGGACGAAACAACGAAAGGATTGAGATGTTAACGGAAGAAGACAGGGCATACCGTTGTTAGCAGTGAGTCTAAAACCTCCGTAAACTGCCATTCCCCACTGACAAGGTGAGGGGACAGCGGGTAATAGACGAAGGGGTGCACAGCGTGCAAACCCCGGACGCTCGATGCCGTGGATAGCTACCAATAAACGAATCGTTTACCGATAGGTACGTCCATCGGGTTTGTGTTGGTACCATGGCTAGCCTGTCATTTAATTTGATGTTAACATTCCTTGCCTCACTTAAAATGAAATGTGAGGTCATCCTTGTTTCTGATTCTGGGTGCTTATCAGTGATCTGGCTTGGCAATGTGACACGTTCGATGTCTAGTTATCATATTGATCCTCTAGACTCCTTAGCTCATTGTTGTCGGTGATTTATTCGACACATGAGAGGTAGGCAGCTTGGCTGCTCCTGAGCTCTAGTTAAGGCCGATTAAGCCTTCTCATTCGATCAAACTTAAGCGCATTACAGCAACATTACTAGACTAACACTCCAGTTACCTTTCCTTTACTCGGGAGCATTAATTTTTTTCTGTATTACAGTATTTCGGTCTAGGTCTAAGGCAAAAACCATAGGACTTAAAATGTTATATTATTTAAATAAAAAATAGAATTACTTCTCATGCTTTAGAAACTTACTTACTTCCTAGAGTAATGTTATGGAAAATCTTATTAAAATAAAACGGCCTAAACGCTATAAATTTCTGTAATGTAATTTTAATTTTCAAGTTATACTAAAAATAATTGCCAGGGCCGTAATAGTAATGAAAGAATAATTTGAAATGCTAATGATGTGATTTTGATGTTAAAACGTTAAAATTTTAAAAATCTTTAAATTGCATTAAATTTCCAAAGCGTAGAAGTCCCTAAAAATGTTTTTAAAATTCCAGATCCGTATCTAAAAAAATTGACTTGAGGTTGGTTTCTAAAGAACGAAATGTCGAGTTTGAAAACTAATAACGCCATCTTGTAGAACATAAAGAATGGCTATAAAAAAGTAGTTTTTGTTTTTTCCCAAGTCAAAAATGAAGGCGTAAAAAACTCAAAACCAAAACAAAAAATTTCGGTTTTTCACGAAGGTATTCGGGATATTTAGAATTTTCTTTTACCAAATTATTAAGCCCCAAAATACGTAACTTTGCCTCAATTTAACCATCTTCGTATCTTTTACCGTTTTCGAGATCCCCTCGTACGCACACGAATTTGTAGCACCCCGTATACTACGAAAAACAAAGCAAATATTGATAATATATATTTTAAAAATCGGACCGCAAGATCTACTAACTGGTGTATTTATAAATGTGGATTACTATTAAAAATATCTAAAAATGGCCACGTATCTCTCAATTTTAACATCTGACATATTTGATAATAGCATACTTAGCTTGGCTATAAAAAAAATTACTTATCTCCAAAAAATTAATGGTTTCTAATCTCAAAGCTTATACTTTTTAATGGAATGGGAATTAAATTACCAACTTTGAAGCCTCGTATCTCCAAAATATAATGCAGCATGCTTGCTATAAAGTAGGGTCGCTATTAAAAAACATTCAATATGGCGTTTCATCTATCAAATTTGTAAACCTATACATTTTTTGACATTAAATTTTGCTTCTTTATGAAAAACAATTAGGGAATACGTAATTGTTTTTTTTTTATTGGAGTTGGTATAGGTAAGTCGCCAATCGGGTAACACCACATATACATACACTATATTGCTTATACCATAATTCAATGATGACACCACTGTAAGCAGAAGCTCGGAAATTTGCTTCTTGATGTAAACATTTGACAGGGCCGACTTTTAAAATATTTTTACAAGCTTTTATTTAAATTCACCCGTTAGTTCGGGGTGTGTACAGTTTATGATCAAATAAAACTAAGTAACCAACATTCTACATACCTGAAATATCTTTTTCTTGGTATTGAACCCGTGATTCGTACAAAAAAGGATCATGCACTTTTTTCTACTCATCTTGAGACACAAGTCGCTAACAATCACAAAATATCTGGAAAAGTTTTATACGTAAATTCGCACCCAAAACTTAAAAATAATATCCACAATCACACACGGAATACAACGTAAAAAAAGATGGAAACGACTAACATCTTACAAACTAACAAAAAAAATGTGAAAAGTACAGTTTTATAAATATTAACACCCAAAACTTGGAAATTATAACCACACACAAACAAACGAAAGAAAATATGACAACGGCGAGCCGGTTCTGTTACGTTAGATATCGTGTCGCTTGTCTAATTTTTTCCCCACTGCGCAAGCGCCACGGGCCCAAAATCAGGTTATTTTGAATCGCACAATGGGTATATTTTTGCTTCGTGCGGTTGCTTGTATTGGCAATATAGTGTATATATCGCTACCCCAGTTCAAAAACGAAATAACTTCAAATTTCTCAAAAATTAGATATTACGATAATATTATTTAAAGGAATTAATATTATCCGTTTCAAAAGAGAAACAATTTAAAAGTGTCATGTCTTTATAATAAACATCGATATTTCCTTAAAAAACTCATGATTTTTTTTCTCTTTTTGCGTTCAAAAAAGAAATATATTTAAATATTTCTATTTTGAATTCATTTGAGATGTTTCTCTTTTGAACTGGGGTAGCGATATGTGGGTAAGACACCCCAACAGGAAATGGCTTGAATCAACTCTAATTACAACATGTCACCCAGCGCCGGGGTTTAAGGCTGCGTCGGGCCCTAGGCGGCAGGCTGAGGACGAGCCCTTCCCCCCGCTAAAGGCATGCTTAATTTTAATTTTTTTATTATTTTTACTTTTGCCACCGGGCTCTAGGCGGCCGCCTAGTCCGCCTAATGGTTAAATCGGCGCTGATGTTACCATATTATATTATTAATACAGAAGAAGGGTTTCCTGTTTCAGTATCTCGTCAGACCCATTCCCAGATGCTGCAATATCTGACGAAAGAAGGGATGGTGCACGCAATTATATCAAATAGCTCAAGGCGTAAAGCGAGAAAATGTAACCTGGGGCCATATCTAGTGTCGGAGCTAGATACATATATTAATGGCCTATTACTTTGGTGATGATGAAGAAATGTAACTTAATATATCAATTTTATATAAAAAAAAGTAATATTCCGAACTTCTCTTCAGTTATATAACAGTTAGATACTGTTAAAAATGTATTAAAATTTATTTTTAGTCAATGTCACCGAATGTTATTTTAATACATGTTTGGGCGCTAAATAAAAGGATGGGAGTATTGCCCTCATTTGTCAGCTGAGACTACGCCACTGAGTGGAGAATACTTGGAACCAATTGTCAATTAAAAAAAAAAAATAATGTTATTGTCTTCATTGTTGGAGAAACAATTTTGCTATAGTATCTACCAATATATAAAATAGGCTTAGGTGCTGCCATCTATAAAAATGCTGATATTATATTCGACCGCAACTAGTAGTTGTATAGTCTGAGAGATACGATTATGGTGATTTAATCTGGAGTATTTAGATGGCGGCACCTTTCGTGATTAATTTATTAAAATATGCTTTAAAAACAACATCATATTACAAGATATGCAAGTGCGTCAGATCCATCATGGCAGTATTTCTCTAAAATATTGAGCGCCCAACCAGATACTATTTTATATATCTTCTTGAGTCTCTAATATTATCAGTTAAATAGACTGGTATATCTCTCTACTTTTAATTAAATTATATTTAAAGATATTACATTTGAGCCATTGAAATGCACAATAGTAGTTTGTACAACAAGAGTGGATCTATATCTCACAAGGAAATAAATCGAGCACGATGCCGTAGGAGGAGTGCTCAAATTTCCGAATGCGATATGGACAATACACTCGAGTTGAATAGTATATTTTTTCTACGACCAAACTTACTAACCCTATGCTAAAAAATGTTAAAAAAAGTTTGCAGGCTACTGGGCTCGAATTCATGACCATTGGATCATTGTATTCACACACGCTTTACCGTCTCGGCCACAGAATTATATTAGAAATTATGATAAAACCAACTCAATAATAATGGTACATGAAATTAATTTTCTATACATATTCAGCAGGTTGCATGATAAAACTATTATTGATGCGTATATATTTTGCGTAACAATGAAGTTCGAGGAGTACTAAGCTGAACAACATATGAATGAGCGGCAGTGGTTCGCCGTGTATTTCTGTTTTGCATTGCTCTAGGTGGAATCAAGTGGGCAATGTCAGTCGAACACCTGCCATGGAAATATCTGTAAAAGAGAGCCAAATCACCAACCTGTCTTCGATGCTCCAGGCTATCGAGGGTCTTGGTCAGCTCGGGGTCGCCGATCAGACGAACGGCTCTCCTTTGAATGGAATCCAGTAGCCGAAGGGTGTGCTTGGGTGCAGAGCTCCAGACATGAGAGCAATATTCTAATGATGGTCGAATCTGGGCTTTGTAGAATGTCAAAAGTTGATGAGGTGTGTACAACCTTTTGGTGCGGAAAAGTTCACCAAGTTTCTGTGCAGCTGCCTTGGCAATTGCGGCAACGTGATCATAACTTAAAAAAAATTAGTATATATTAGGTTCATAAGTTGCAAGTTACAACTCGGGTTAATTTACTTTCTAGTGCGATATGGACATCATATCCACTCTTGTTGTACAAACTGCTATTTTAATTTATGAAAGATCTCGTATTAAATATTAAACAGCATGACTTTTAAATTTATACAAAATACATTAGTAAATGACCTCTAATTACACTTGATTTCCTCATAAAAGGGCTATTTTATAAAAGTTGTCCAATTAAAGCGCTTAAAAGCCCTTGCTGAGAAAATTTAAATAGGATTGCATGGGGGCTTTCAGAAATGCAGAAGTCCTTTAAATATTATGATGGTACATGGTGTATTTCCGTAAAAACGTTAAAAGTTTTTCGTATATTTAATTCCGTAACTTGAATAAAGTAATTTATTTATGATTAAATTTTTATTCTATACTTATTTTGTTCATGAAATAAGATGCAGGATAAAATGACGATGATGCCGCGATAACCACATGCATGAGTAAAAACCCACAGTTAAAAATAATTACACTAATTATTGTTGGCAATTTATTACCACAATATATACTGTAAAAAAAACCTATGAATTGTGTAAAAAATTTCCGCAGATTTCATGTAATTTTGTAGAGTATTTATAAAGGGTCCTCCAATAGTGTGTCAGGCTTCTATAGCTCCAATACGAATTAAGTTAGGAATTTCAATCATATGCAGAATTATACTGTATCATAGGGTGCATTTCAGAAAAATGTTTTTTTATATACAGGGTAGTCCAAAAAAGTGTGAGATCAAAAAGTTGTATTTTTTAAATAGAACACCCAGTGTTTTATTGCATATTTAGGTTTGTTTTAGAGTTCTTTATAATTATTGTCCATAATTGTATTTATATTGCTTTGGTAGTTTAAGAGTAATAAATTAAAAAGTAAAAGAATAAAGTTTTACGGCCCTGGAAAAAATAAGGGTATAATCATCTAAGCTCATTTTTTAAACCATGGGATTGGGTAGGATTTATTACAAGGGGTCTAGAGATATTATGAACCTAATAGTGTTTATCTATTCCATACAGGGTATTCATAAAATAATTTCAAAAACGACACGTTTTAAATTTTGCATGTTGCGGAAAATATTTTTGGCTAGTAAATTTTCATAAAAGTTTTAAATTTACAATATCCGTAAAAAAATATTACTTACCCATGGAAATATAGCTTAGAAATTAGCTATACAGCAGCTCAGAAGCTCGGGGTTTAATAGTCTAATTGTAAACTAATTTCTCGTGTACACCTTTTACTATTTTACTTTATTTTATATTCGGCCACATTCCGCTACATTTTAACAAATTTTCAAAATTCACTACTATCAATAGTAGAATTTTCCGACGTCTGGCAACAGTGTTTCTCGATCGTAATAGTAGAACTAACAACTAAGCTCTAGTTGTATGCCAAGCCGGCTATGCACCAAACTCGAGTTGCACCGTTAGTTTGTTTCTACTTACTCGCTTAAACGCCGAGTAATTGTGATTTGATGATGTGTGGTTTTATTAATTATTTTATAATTATTAATTATACAGCTTTTGAATGTAGGTTATACCTAGTATATTTGTTTTCAATTGGCAGCGACAGTAAACATTTATGAACTTAACCACGAAATCGGTTGGTCACCACTCACTATTCTACCTACTTGGTCTAGCAGCAACGATGCAGTTATTATGCAGTTATTTTTATTGATGATGCCGCATAAAAACAAAAACGCAAAAACATTTTCGTCGAAATATCTACACCTGCGTCATCATGAGTGAGTCACATAGGGAGCGAGTTCATCGACAAAATAGGATAGATACATATTTATATATACAGATTTTTACACAACGGTCGAAAAAGATATATTTTAATGTTTTTTTCTGTCTTTCCGATCAGTAAAACAGAATTTCTTTCAGAATAACCCATTTTTGGGTCAAGTTGATGCCGGCTAAGCTGTTTGTTGTAGGAAACCTTTATAAATGAATTTTCGATGGTCCTTTCTAGACATATGACATTTTTTACAAATTTATTTTAGAAGAACCCCTTTTTTTTTAACTTGTCGGGCCAATAGATCCCGGCTAAGCTGTTTGATATCGGCAACCTTTATAAATGCATTTTCGATGATTCCTTCTATACTAACATGTCTGCATTCAGCTTGCCTTGAATGGTGTTGCTATAAAATTGGGTCCATTCGGTGGATAAATAAGTAGTTACCTATTATAAATATTTTTAACGATAATTAACTAACCAGCAACTTTGACTGTGGCATTAATGACCTTGGCAGGCATTATTTTCTGGTGGTTGTTGATGTCTGATTAGTAAATCAAGAATTAAGCTAACCGGGCCACCTTCGTTGTAAGAAAACTATTTCTGTCAATATCATTTTTATGCCACAGTCAAAATTGCTGGTTCGTTAATTATTGTTATAAATCTTTATGCAACTCGACAATATAATATTATGGATAAACATATCAATATGGTTTTATTTTAAACTTGACACCCCGACCCTAAAAAAACCCAGTTAGAAAATATGAGACCCCCCTTTCCCCCCGAACATATTTTCTGGCTACGCCACTGTCCATATTCAATTTGGCCAACTAACCGAGTTAAACATTTAACTAACTAAATTCTTTAAATTAACTTAGCAGCCCATAAAAGTCAAATTTAATCCGGTTAAACTGCGTGCGAACGGGCTCGGAGCAACCGGCGACGAAGACGGATAATATATTCCAAAGAAGCGTCAAATTAGCCCCCCGGATATGTGGCTACATACAAAATAAGACTGCATTATCATACATCAGCCCGCCCTTACACGGGATCGGGACTTCATTAAGGCCTTCGCCGGGAGTAGAATAAGCAATAACCCTCTTTAGTTGGTACGGGAGGTGGCGCGACACAAAGGCTTCCACCGTAAATCCGGGTTCGAGCTTGTCTTTGCTGCTAATCATCATCAATATGCATCGGATACGACAAGGCCCCCTTTGCCTTCCTTATTCGGAACATGACACTATTGGCTTTTATTAAAACATATTTCAAGAGGCACGTTTATAGACTGAAGGATCTCGGCTTAATATCCCTGTAATTTGGTCCAGGTCTTAGGCCTGGAAGTTTATAATTAACGATTATAACTGAACTAAATATAATGAAATTATTGCCTTATTACTTTAACTTGATGGTTAAAACACAGGGATTTTCAATATTCCTAAATAACTAAGATTGTAAGATCAGGGGCGGTTCTAGACCCAAAATATTGGGGGGGCACCACATTGGCGTAGCCAGAAAATATGCTCGGGGGGAAGGGGGGGGGGGGAGCTGGGTGGGCGTTAGTAGGACATTTTTTTTGTCTGAAGAGAGGGATAGTCGGGACTATATGTATTCCATGATATTGTACCTAGGGAAGAAGGCGGAAAAGCGCCGCAGGCGACAAATTTTTGCGGCCACGCCCAAAGTTCGTTTAAAATTCACCTCACTACTATCAAATTTCGAAAATTAAATTATTACCTCTCCCCCTTTGCATGGTTGGATTAAATTTTAATGTGTTTTTTTGATATTCCTAGCTGGCTTTTTATTTAAAAAAAAACATTTTTTATAATTGTGAAAAATATGAATATTGGTGTCAATCCAAAATTTTAACATAAGACGTATGTATGACTCTAACCAGCGTTTTCCGGGCTCGGTTTTTCATGATTAAAAAAAAAGTTAATATCGCTCACCACGCCAAAATTGATGATTTTTTCAGAAATCATGTATTTTAGGAGCGTAGATCCAAAAGCAGTTTTTGGTGCAAATGCTTAGATCTGGAAATACGCCTTCTTAAGTGCCGTATATTTATATTCCTAATAAAGCATTCTCATTTCATCCCGCACTATTTTTTTTATTATAAATTATCACACTTCTTCCCTAAAAAATGTTTCAATTGAAATGTTTACCTTAATTTTTCTCTTATGAAATAAATACCTTATTGTTTTTGTTGTAAAAATATTTTATTGCATTGGGTTATATTTTTGTTGATTTAAAATAGCTCTCAAAAAGGGAAAACGGAACATATAATAGAAAAATTCTATAAAATATTATTTTTTTTACTCGTTTTCCTTTAAAATTGCATCAAAAATCAATAACTAAAATGATATGCGTGTGAAACCTTAATCTCTCTATAAAACAGGACTTTTAGAAGGAAAGGTTTAAAAGCTAAACGTTTCCTACAAGACCTTTGTAATCTAAGCCAAGAATACATTATTTAAAGATTTAAATTAGGAGTCCATGCGTGAGATGAAAATGCAGCCCCCCCCCCTCCCCCGTCTATATACGCCACTGGGCGCAGCCACAGTTTTTGGTAGCCTTCGCAAGCGAATAACGCCACAGCCCAAAATTTTTTAGGATCATGCTCAAATTGTATCAAATTATGTAAATAATAAAGCACCCGGAATTTTTTTTCAGAAATGTTGGGGGGTCCTGCCCCCATTCAAATTAGGAAAATATATATTATTTTTATAGAAACTTATAGGGAATTCTAATACACTAATATAAATAATTTAAAACTTTATGAAATAAGCATAACTGAGCAAAAAAATATTAAAAATAAGGTTTATTTTACCCAAAAAATATATTAACTATAATCGATAATTATTAGAAGTCATAGTCATGTAAAGATTATACATGCAAATACCAATAAAACTTTTTAAAATAATAAATAAAATCTTAGGAGGGTGTCGCGCGCCGCGGGTTTATTTAAAAGTTTTAAGATTTGCGTGGATATCAGTTTGTCTTGCAAGCATTTTGTATAAATATGTAAGATAATGTGTTATTTCATCTGGTGCGTTATTGATAGGGTTACCGTAATTTCGTTTCCCAAATATATTTTAAATCTTCAGTTTTTTTGGATTTCGGGGAAGGGGGGGGGGGCTCTCCCCCCGGCTCCCAAAACCCAACCCTCCTCCTCCCAAAGTCGATAATAAAAAAGTTGAAATAATTTTAAGTTAAAAAAAAAACAAAATTGTAAAAACATGCACAGTTCATTTATTATAATATAATTTTACAACTTATTTGTAATGTAATGTAATAATGAAATAAATACATACATACAGTACAGAATGCTAACATTATCTACTAATAAGTTATACAGTAAAGTTTGCTTTTCTAGCCTTTTTTAATGCAAATGTCTTAACAATGTTAGACACATCTATATTTTCTGAAAGGATCATATTTATGTATTATGTTAAATTATTATTAAATTAATTTTTCCATTTTTATAGGGCGGCTTACGCTGCCCCCTTGGCTTACCGCCAGGGTGCCTCGCACCCCCTGCACCCCGGGTCGGAACGGCCCTGTATTTAGATACCGTAACTTTGCAAAGTGTATATGATAGTAAAAAATAAAATTTTTATTTAATTTTTTTTGAATTAACAGCAGGGGCGGCTCATGATGTTAGAACTAGGCGATACTGCAAAGGAAATTTCCATTGCCCGCAGTGCCTCTGATGCCCGCAGCGCCCAACTTACCATCGCCCCGAAAAAAAAAACTGGGAGAGAAAAATTCTAGTAGTAGAGTAGACAAATAGAGAAAGAAGACAAA
Organism: Polydrusus cervinus; assembly: GCA_935413205.1. Lineage (NCBI taxonomy): Eukaryota > Metazoa > Arthropoda > Insecta > Coleoptera > Curculionidae > Polydrusus > Polydrusus cervinus. The sequence continues at coordinate 57,283,525 of OW284514.1, forward strand.
CAAACTTGTTAATTGGTCGAGGCAAATAAACGTCAGAAACAAGTGGCGTCACCATCGTGTCTGGCGTGAACCTTGAGTCAAGAAGCGGGATATTTAAATGCCTACATTTTTGTAATTTTTCTTGTTGGAATATTTAAAGTAATATTTAAGCCAAAAAACTATTCAAAATCCCACTAGTTGGTTTTATAAGTAATACAAACCAAATAAAAGGATTCTGAATAAACTTTTTGGCTTTAAATATCACTTTAAAATAATTCCTTCTAAATTGTTTTTTATCATTGTGTGTAAAAACGTAAAATAAAATTCCAGAAATTCATGCCATAATTTTATTAAAAAATTAGACGTACATATATCACAGTTCTGTTATCATTCGAGTCTTCTAGTCTACTTCCTCTTAATCTTCTTATCGAATTCCTTGCTTATTGGGTTTTCATTCATTCTTTACAAGTTTTTTAGCAATGTTCGTATTTTCAAAAAAGATCTGTTGAACTTACAGTCAGCTTGGGCTTGGTTTAAAACTTTTTATTGGCAAGCTGAATAGTAACAACCAAATTATGTCTCCAAAATTCATTCGTTCATAAGAAACAGCTAATCTAAAACAAAATACACAATACAAAAACAGTTTTAAAGTGGGTTAAAACGATTTCTACTAGTATTCAAAATGGGCTAAAAGACATGATTGCACGAGTTATAAAAAAAATAATTAAAAGTGTTTAAAAATGTTGGCTAGTTTTAGATACTAATAATTTGATGATCTGTATAATTATAAAGATAAAGTCTATTAATCAAAGTTAATGAAAAGGTGTTTGAATTATATACCTTTTGCAAAATGAGGAGGTTCTTTTTAATAAATAATTAGAAAATAAAGAAATTAAATCAATAATCACTGTCAGCCATTTTCATCATAGGTTGGTTGGACGAATCCATTAGGCCCCAGACGAGGAAGTGAGGTAGAATTATAAAATAAACTGCTCATGCCACTCGCGACATAATATATCCGTCTCTTTCTGCAATCTACCGGAAGTTAAAGTAGAAAGAGACAAATATAGTGAGAACAAGTTTTAAGAGGTTTAATAATAATACGTATATTTATAATATTAATTTTTCATTTATCAATTATTTATTTGTAATACCTTAGAAACTATTTTGAAATATTTGAGAACAATAATTTTTATTTGTTTTGAAAAATAAATTAATTTGGTGGGTCAAATTTATAGGTGGGTCATTGACCGAATGGACCAGCCGCGCCTAACACATTATCCTACTCAAAGAGAATAAGATAAAAAGCCCTTATCGTACGCGTAAATAAAGTTATTTATTAATCGCAAATCCAATCAATCATTGGAGTATTCGTTTTCTTTCATGTCAATTCCGTTTGGAGTTATTTTTCAAATTTCAAGTAAGTAAATTCGTCGCTATTTCTAGCAAACCTGTCTCTCTCATTACAATTTTAACGGGGTACATACTGTTGTGCTAATGGCTTGTTATTTCTCCCCAAAGTTAACTTCGTAATTATGTCAATTTGAAACTCTTAATTATCGAACAAAATGATTGGGCCATACTCGTTAAAGATGCACTCAGCGCGCTGCGAAGTTCGTTACGAAGCGTCGAACTTTCAACTGTGTCGCGTCAGAGGCGGTACAGCGTTTTCGTCAATAATATTATATTACTTACTTAAAAATTATCCACTCTATTAGAAGAAGAGTGACAGTCTAAACGCAGAATTTCAGAGCATCAAAGCTACTTACTTTTATCATATTTTTCTTATAGGTACATACATTGTATATATATACAATATTATTTTCTAATTCCCCACAAAATTCTACCTTTATTTTGTATTTAGTGTCATATATCTGATATTAACAAAATTTTAACAAAGATAATTTTTTTAATTTAATTTTTGGAAAAAATGTATTTATTAATTTCTAACTTTCTAACACTATACTCATAAACCATAAACATATAGGTATTTTTAAGTACGCCACTGTACATCATAACATTTAAGTACAACTATTGTTACTGAACATAATCAAGCTTTTCATAAGGTATAATAATCACTCGCAAAGTTTGCACGATACAATGCACAGTGAGATCTAGCTACCAATAAGTTAAAATAAAGCAAGGTTTTCCAAAAAATTGGTATTTCTTAAAAAATAGCAGATATCAAAAATTTGACAAATTACTTTCTTTGCTATGAACCAGTGATTTAATTGACGTAGAGTGTTAAAATTTAAAAATATTATTGTGAAAGTTCCACCCCATTAAAATTTGGAGAAAAATCATCGTCTTCTTTAACACCCTGTTTATAAAATTTTCTGACAGTTAAAGAAAATCCAATATTGACAATTATTTCTTAAGGGATGAATCTATCAACCATTCAAAACCGTAGGTTTATATTATATTATCTGGTTCAAAAAATATTAACTGTTAAATTTAGGCAACATTTTTCTTGCTCGAAAACAATTGTCCAGCAGTTTGGATCCCGCCAAAGTTTATTATTTTGGATACTAAACTAATTATGTAATATTATTCTTTTGTGAGAACTACAAAGAAGCCGTCACCAACGTACACCTGCAGGTATTCGTTCAATCACACGTCTCGATGACGGTGGCGACTTCTTTATAGTAGACATTTATATTTATGAAAATAACACTGTTCTACAAAAAAAAATTTTTCTTTTTTTCTGACTATCTGGTACTTGATTATTAATGATTTTCGCCTCCTAAACTCAGATCTACTTTCAACATTTCTCTATCAGGCAACGTTTTTGAGTAATTCGATTTTTTTGTTTGTTCATTATTTATCAAAACACGGTAATTGAATGAAGGATATTTGAAGACAGGACCAACTATACGTGGGTAATTGATGCCAGGTATTATATATTACGTTAATTTAGTTAAAAAAAAATTTTAAAAAAATATTTGGGTCCCCTACACCTTCCTTCCTTAGATCCCCCGGCATGAGAATAATACACATTGTACGTATGTTTTTAACTGCTGTATATTTTACATGAAAAGTTAAAAGTTTTTACAAAATATATTTTTTTTAAAACTAGAATATATACAAATATCGAAAAACATAATATCACAAAAATTTATTTTTTTCTTTTGTATTTCTTGTCGCAATCTCTTTTAAGATTCCAGCAGTAGTCTGCAAGCATTGACGGTTGCCATTTTCCCTCATACCTCTTTTCCATTGCCGCTATCTCTTGATGGAAGCGCTCTCCGTGCTCATCTGATACTTCGCTGCAATCATTTGGAAAGTAGTCTAAATGGGAATGCATAAAATGAACCTTCAAAGACATACTACATCCCATATCTTTATATGCATTTAACATTTCCTTAACTACATCTTTATAGTCTTCAGAACGATGTCTTCCCAAAAACTGCTTACATACGTTCTTGAACGCGATCCATGAACGCTTTTCTTTTGTAGACAAAAGTGTGTCGAAAGTATCGTCTTTCATCAGATATCTTATTTGTGGTCCCACAAATATACCCTCCTTAATTTTTGCATCAGACAGGCGGGGGAACTTGGTAGTGAGGTAAGCAAATCCTTGGCCATTTCTATCCATTGCTTTCACAAATTGCTTCATTAAACCCAATTTAATGTGCAGCGGTGGTAAAATTACGTCTTGAGGGGCAACAAGAGATTCATTCGTCACATTTTTCTCTCCAACGGTTAATTTTCTGGTTGGCCATACTGTTCTTACAAAATGTTCTTTTCGAGCACGACTATCCCACTCACATAAAAAACAACAGTACTTCGTATATCCTCCTTGCATGCCAAGTATCATTGCGAGTATTTTGAAGTCTCCGTAGATTTTCCATTTGTGATCTTGGTATTTAATTTTTGTTAATACATGTTGAAGCACACCATATGATTCTTTCGTCAAACTTGCATAACCAACGGGAACCGAAGACAGGAAGTTACCGTTATGAAGTAATACAGCTTTTAAGCTTGTTTTAGATGCATCTATGAATAGGCGCCAATCAGAAGATTTATATGGTCTATCTAGGGCTGTCATTAGGCTTTTAATGTCCTTACAAGACGTCATGATGTCATCTTTCTCAAAAAAATTGAGAAAATCCAGCTCTCTGTCTCTATAAACTGTTACATGTGTGCTTGGCTGTAAAAGATTCCACTCTTGCAAACGTGAACCCAGAAGCTGTGCCTTACTTTTACTTAGACCTAAATCTCTGACTAAATCATTCAATTCACCCTGAGACAAGAGATGCGGTACTACGTGTTCAGGAGGCTCATATGATGGGTCTGATGCAGACAAGGACTCTTCATCATTTGAGTGACTTTCCGTCCCAGAAGGTGTTTCTGCTTTTGTTTCTGGCATATTCTCAAGTACGCCACTGATTTTATCTTCATCTCGAGGAACTGGTGGTACAGGAATTTCTGCGCTATGAGGTACTGGTCGTATAGCAGAAGCTACGTTTATGGGGTATCCTATGTGTTGTTTAGACTTCCTGCTAGTAAAGCCCCGTACATCCGTTAGATAAAAGTAGCAATCTCTAACATGATCCTTGGGCTCGCGCCATACCATTGGAACACCAAAGGCCATCGAAACAGGTTTTCCATTCCACCACTGTAGCAACTTCACATAACAGTTCGCACAACAAAAATGTGGCGTCCATTTTTTATCTTGATCACCAATCGGACAACCAAAATACAGTTTGTAGGCTTTATATACAACTGGAGACATTTGTTTTCTGTGTCTTTCAAAAGTATATTCACCACAAATATAGCAGAAACTGTTTGGGTTATTACGGCACTTATAACGTGATGACATTTTCTCGGACACTTATTTGCCACACTTCACAACTTCCTATAAGAACGAATTGGATGCAATTAACCCCATCGATATTGTTATATTAAGTTTTGTAAACTGCCATGCCGCACTGGTAGATCCCTCCCCTTTGTCACTCCTATTGTGTTTTGAGGATTATAATAATCCCGAAAATATAGTTTCAGGTATATTTTTGCCCTCGGTTACTAATTTGGTGAAAATTACCAAGTAGATATTATCCTAGATAATTGCATTTTACTTAGGGCAATTTTTACCTGAATTTTGCCATAAAATATTGAATATCTCAAAATCTGTGCCTGATCGAGCAATTTAAATTACAGATTCTGTTTTAGAATGACAATGCCCTTTAGGATCAAACATCAGTACCCCAGAAAAAATATCGTGTAGAACAGTGTAATTATTTTGGGGAAAGTTTTATTTCGATTTAAATTCATTCCAAAATAAAAATTCAACTTTAAAAGAAATTTATCTTATTATTAATAAATATTATTAAATAAAAATATCGGCGCACAAAGGAAGGCGACCAGATCAAAAGACCCGACAAGCAATGTGGCGTTTACTAGTTTAGCAGGCGAGAGGCGGAAAGCTCAATTTGTTCTTTTTACTATGTCGGCTTCCTTGTATGTCGTATTTATTTATTTCAGACTTAATACATACTAATTATTATTGTGTTTCTAGTAACTAATTTATTTTCTTTATACTATCATTGAAGCGGGCAGGGTGGCCCATAAGGGGAGACCTGAATCCTGGGGATTTTTTTTAGACATCACTATTGATATTTGATACCAAATACCGCGGCCACATTCTTTTTTGCTGGTTACTCTCCCCGCCTAAAATTGGCTCTATGGACACTTATAATTATAGGTGCCCCGGATTGCATAATGAGTCTATATGGCCCCTTATAACCAAAAATAGGCCCTGAGCTTCTTTGGTACAAGGTGAAAAATATATAGAGAAAAGTACCGGAATATAATTGACTTATATCGTTAAACTTCCAACAATATTTCCGTTTCTGGAAATTATTAATTTATTTAAGATAACTACATAATTATTACTTTACTTTAAACTGATTAATTTACAAACCAGTAACCCGAAGACAATAATTAATAAGAGCCCACGCCAGACGGAAAGAGCAGAAGGGTTTAATAGGGTTTGTCTAGTTAAATAGGTCGGTGCTTTATCTTTTCTGCTTCCCGAGTCTTGATTGTTGCTTTTAAGAAACGCGCAATTTGGCAAAACAGAGGCGTAGAATAAAGGAAGAGGTAATAGTAGTTTTTACAACAAGAATGGATATGATGTCCATATTGCATAAGGAAGTAAATTGAGCGCAATATGGACAATCCACTTGAGTTGTACAGTATATTATTTCTACGACTCAACTTCCGAACGTCATACTAAAAATTAAAAATATTTTTTTAAATAGGCATCATAACTAGGGGTGCGCAAAATAATCGATGAATCGTGTAATAATCGATTATTCGATTAAGGATATATTTTTAATCGAAAAATCCATTAATCGATTATTAATCGAAAATTATTCGATTTTTCGATTAATCGATTAATCAAAAAATCGAAATGTTTTCGATTAATCAAAAAATCGAAACAACTATTTCGATTTTTCGATCATCGATATAATTTCGATTAAAATATGCCTTTTTCGATTAATCGAAATAATAACAATTTTTAGATTAATCGAATAGATTAATAAAAATATTTTGCGACAAAATCAACGATATAACTTGAGGCCTCTATTACGTATTACCCTCAAGTTTGCCTTGCCAAAATTAATAATAATTATGATTTAGATATTATTTCAATGTTATTTAAGTATATAATAAAAAAAATCGATAATTATTTTCGATTATTTGATTTTTTTTATATTAACTGATTGTTTTCAATAAGGCGATTCGAAAAAAAACGATTAATCGATTATTTCGATTAGTCGATTATTTCGATTAATCGATTATTTTGATTAATCGATCATTTTCGATTAATCGATTATTTTCGATTAATCGATTAATCGAAAATAATCGATTCATTCATATAATCGAAAATCGATTATTTTTTTTGATAATCGCCCAGCCCTAATCATAACTTGTCTTTTTAGTTGACCGTAAGAACTTGTAAGAACGATAATAAAAAACAATTGGACAAAAATTCATTTTGAAGGCAAACCCATGAACCAAATTGCACTATAACATATTTATCGATTTGGGTAAGTTCTTATATTTATACAAACTCACTTTTGAATATATCTATCTTTCTCACATTCGGCTTTTGCAGAATAACAGACAAAAAGCGATATAGATATTAATAAAAACAAACAATTTATTTTCTCAACCATAGGTATTTTGATTAATTGTTTTACTGAAATGTACAGAAGTTTGATCGGGTTTATTTCTGAATGCGTAAGAATTATAACTTCGAAAGTACAACAAAATAGCTGTAGAATTCGTGTTAAACAGTTAAAAATAGATTTTGTGCAATAATATGAATTTCTAACGGTCGTTATTGCCAAATTTTTCAAAATAATCGCCAATTTACAAACTAGCAACACTGTTAACGTGGAAAGAGAAGTGGCAATACTGTAAGTATAAATAACATAACCTTAAAATTTGTAGTAAACAAGGGATTTTTTTTCTAGAAATCGTCTGTTTTATCGGGTTATCTTTATGTTCCACCATTTAAGGAAGAATTACCAGTTAATTTTTTATGTTTGTTGCGTATAATAAAAGTTTTAAGATCAATTGGGTTTCGATTCCCGTTCAAAATATATCAGAAAATATCCCCGTGCACAAATATTTATAACAATAATAACAAATTATTTATATGGAAAAAAATAACCAAGGTTAGTAAGAAAATGTTTATTTGGTAGCTAGAGTACAAGCTTGTAGTAATTGTCTAGATAAAGGCGGAAATAAAGATATTTTTGAAATAAGAAAGTGCGTCTGTGCGCAAATCTTTAGTTCGGCCAGAAAATAGCAATAATTTGGTATTAATTTTGTTATTATATCTTCAATTTTCAAATCTTATCGTGTTACTCTTTAGGAAAAAATTGTTGATTACAACAGAGTCTATGTAATAACATAGACTCTGGGATAAATGTTTTGATTTAAAATAAAAAGCACAAATTTCATCTGACAGATTTGCATATTTTTGAAGCATATTGTTAACCTAACTTCTGTCAACTATCAGAAAACGAATTTACAACATGTAAATTTGGTTTCTCTGTAATTGACTACTGTGATTGGTCAGTTTCATATCCCAACTAGGATGGATATGAAATTTTGCCGCACAGTTAACTGGAATAGCCTACTTTTTCCGTCACTTAAGTGTAAAGGAAACAGCTAATTTCCTAGTGGAAGTAGAAAAAGAAGTGTGGTGATACCGTGGTAATATAATATAGGTACAACATTTATTCTGCTACAAGCGATTCCGAAACATTGAAATTTAACCGATAGAAGAATATAAAATAGACACAGATAACTTTATAAAAATGGCACCTTTACGGAACGAGTACGGTTAAGGGTAATTTTATTAAAACTAGTATTTTATTTTCTGTTTAAAGGTTGGAGACATTGACGTTTTTTTGAACGGCAGTAGAGTTTTTGACTTGCATTGCCTTTATTCGTTTTGAATCACTACGTTTCAACTGGTAAGTATCTTCAATCGTCTACAGAAATACTAGTATTTGATGTTGTCAACCCTTTGTTATTATTGACTACTTTACATTTACTACTAGTTCAACTTTAGAAATGATCGGAATTGACAATTTTTAAATCCTGACGGGAAAATTGAAAATGTATTATTTTAACAAAAAAAATTTAAACTGCGTAAATTCTGTGACTTTTTCTGCTTACAGTCAAAAAGAGATTGGTAAAGGTATGTTAATAAAAAAGCAAATAAAACATATCATTTTTAAATTCAATGGAACGAAATTTTAAAATAATTTTTCAAATATTAAAAAAATCTTGTTAGAAAATACATAGAAGAAAAGATATAGACAGAAAAATAATAGTTAAACAAATAACAGGTGTCTGTAATATTATAGATTTGACGTAACATTTGATAATATATTGCGTAAAATGTAATTTCCATGTGAAAATACTTAGCAAGTAGTAAAATTACTAATTATTTAAACGAAATACTGGTAAAATTAAATAAAAAATACTCACGCGTAAATAAACAAGTTTGTAATTTTACAACATTAATTGATTGAACCGATAATTTTGATTCTTAGCAGGTTCGCGTATATGCTGATGAAATCATTTGTTAATTGGCTTTTGACTCGTTGGCTGTGTGCGTGTTATTTGTGTCGTATTTTGTAGTAGTATTGCTGTGTATATTTGATATTATTTGCAGTTGTCTTTTTATTCTTTGATCGAATTTAAATGAAATAACAACTTTATCTTAAAAGAATTATTTTATAAATATCATATTTTCCGCGGAACTATTAAGAAGCCGTCAAATATTTGATAAAATCCAACTATAAAACTCTATCAAAAAGAAGGTGACGTTACTCCCGGTTATATCTTAAAATGAGCTTAAAATTACGACAAACATTATAAGTTTTTACATCTACTGTAAAATTTATGTTATATTTATGAAAAAAATCACCGTGTCAGAAATTAGAATTCAAGTTATAACGATAATTATTGTTTTATTAATGAATGTTCATGTTTATGTTCATAATGTACTATTATATTTTTTACAGTAAAAAATATAATAGTACATTATTTTTACTAAAATTGTGGTATATTTGTATATATTTTACACTAATTCACTAATCACAGCGATTTCACCAGGAATTTATAAATTGTATAGATTGAAACCCATTTACCTAACAAATATAAAACTACCCATAGAATGTAAATTGGCTGTGATATTTGGTAGCCAAAAATAACCAAATTATTTATTGTAATTTTACCATATTATCGTTAAGAGTTGCCGTTCTGCCCTTCTTTCGAATTAGGCTTTTTTCCTCTTCGTTCGCTGCCAGGGCCATTCCCGAGGGGACCTACAGTTTAACGTGGGTTCCGAACCACGATCCTCAGTCATGCGACACCCCCCAAGGGCTATCAACCCTTGGTTTATTGCCATTGCATGACTTACCGATTGGGGAGTGTGTACCTGCTTCCGTACCCCACGAGATATCCGATCTTATCCGCCTGGTTACCGGCGTGAATGGGGTGGGTTGGGAGATGGTACCTTTTACACTCTTCTCTGCATTCTTAAATCCTCTGAATTTCGGACATATTTTTTTTATTGTACGTATGCCCACTCCGGGAATCGAACCCGGGTCGCCTCGGTCGAATGCCAGTAGCTCTACCTCTGAGCCACAGCCGCGGTTTCGTTAACAGTGTAAAAGATAAGCCAAATCGACCATTTTGCACAGTTTGCCTTGGACCACAAATATGTATCACCAATTATTTGAAAGCACACTCGTATAAACCCTACCTGGTTCAGGAACTAACTGAAGATGTCTTTGATCAATAGATGAAATGAGTTTTGAGAAATTCTAATGGAAATGTCTAATGCGAATCCTTATTTTTTGTCCACAACATTCTGTTACCCGATGAAACTATTTTTATGTTTAACAGTACCGCCAATAGGCCTAACTGTAGATATTATTCTGTCGTTAATCCGCCTTGGATAGTCGAAGCACATACATACAAAATAAGAAAACTTAATTTTTTGGCGGGTAATATAGGCCATACAATTGTAAATTATTTATTTAGACGGAAGGAATATCTAATTGGCCTTGACTCTTGAACCAAACGTTTTCAACTCAGTGGATCGGGAGAAGAGGAAAATTTGAATGGCCTGCCAGATTTTCAGATCTTACTCCTTTTGACTTTTTTGTGGGGTAATTTAAAAAATAAGGTTTGCAAAAATAGACCGGTTGATTGAAGATTTAGATTCGGTTGTATAATTACGGCTTAAGTTTAGTTTAACGTTGAACCAAGCCCAAACTTTCCTTTGTCAAACAACAAAAATGTAAAGTGATTGTCAAAATGAAGTTTGAGCTTGGTTCAACCCTGAACTAAGCTTAAGTACAACCGGGCCTTTTTCCTGAATAATCCTATTCTATTACAGAAACGGTTTGGTCCTTCCTAGGTGTGCCATTTTTAACTATATGGATGTGTGAATTGAAAAATATAAATGCAGGGGTTTTTGAAATATTCCGGACTTTTTTACATCCTGCATATTATCAAAATTATACATAGACACAACCTTCAAATATGAAAGGCACTGGGATCCCATCAATAATACTGTCAGTATGTAGGATTAACTATGTAATTACTTTATTATAGTAACATATTTAGTAATGTATGATATTGCTATTTTAGTACCTACTGATAGTGATCGTGTAGGGCTGTATTATAGAAAACATAGTCTACCATAATTTTTAAATTTCTTAGTGAAAGGCAAATGGGGGGTCAGCGGTTCTTTACGGGGGATCTGGTCTCTTTTAACGTCTAAGTATATCAATTATAATAGGCTGCATATATAATAATTTTATCTATCACATTCTTATTTGAAGTAGCGAAAAAACAAATAATTATTTTTGGAACAATAGAATAAGTGGTTGTTGTAAATTGGTAATTGAGTTGGTTATAATATTAATATAGATTACGTCAAATGGAATAAAAATAAGAATCTTAATAATTAATTAAAGTTAATGTACTTATTTGTTTCTATAAACCATTTTTAGGAGGGAAAGAATAATTAAAAGCAAAATTTAAAATTACCGTGGGTTGATCTTTGTTTAAAAATCTAAATAATTTTTTCGTTCATTTTAAATTACATGCGAATTTTATGTTTCTAGAAGTCTACCGATATTTTGTGGTCAAAAGGAACCCGCTGCTAGCATTCACTCAAGCTGCATAGTTATTGTAGTTGATGTCAAAAGATACCATTAACAGTCAATTTTGGCCATTTCAAAACCGAGTTAAAACCCTATAGTCTGTTTCAGAAAGGTGTAGAGTAATAAAAGCTCATTAGGTATACAAAGGGACTGCAGAATGTCCGAACGAATATTTAAGCCACTTTCATAATTTGGCATTGATTTAATTGCAAAATTTATTCTTTTTATCAAGTGCAGGTAGTATCACACGGGTTTGGGTCAATTTATGGGTTTTGCCTATTTTTATCCATTCGCAAATACTGAAAATGGTGTGACAGAGGCATGCATTATATGCACATAGTAATAGGTACACTTATTTTTTTATTAAACATTATTAAAAAAATACAAAATACATTACACAGGAACTAAATTATAAAAAATTATAATATTCTTCGTCATCTGAGGAACTGTAATCTCCTCTTTCTGTTATAATTAACGGGTCGACGGTTCGATCGATCAGGTGGTCAAGATCCTACATTTTCTCCTCTTCCTTAATGTCATAATGGACTGCTTTACGCCAGTTCTCTGATGTCACTTCCTTAATGTCTTGATCAAACAGTAGTTTATCGTCTTTTATTTTAAATGCCTTGTTAAGTCTTGATATAAATCCTTTCACTTGCGCCTAGATAAGTTCAATAGGATTTAGTTCGCAATGGATTGGCGGTGTGCGCAGCATAGTTACACTATGGTTTTCAGCTATATCTTCCACGGCATATTTTATAAAACGATATTTGTGTAAATTTGCTATAGCTAAAAGTTCCTTCTTTATCAAATTGTTTTTAAATTCAATACTTTTGGTGGTTAACCAGTCGATAACTTCTTGTTTTCCCCAAGATGAAGTTGGAGTCTTCTTTGTGCGTCGTGAATGATAGCTTGCGTTATCCACAACTACTACTGAATCAGTTGGAAGATATTTTATCATTTCATCAAATTAGTCCTCAAAAACATTCGAATTCATGCCTTCGTGGTTATCTCCCGTATTAAACGACTGAAAGGTTAGCAAACCTTTTTTTAAAAATCCCTTTTCGCTTTCATGGCCGACACCAAAATTGAGCCGAACTGGACGGAATTTTATTACTCTACACCTTTCTGAAATAAACTATAGTGATGAATAAGTAAGTATAAATTTTCAATTTCAAAATATATTTTGTCGCCACACTTAAGTATATTGCTATAATCATTTGGTAAAAATCTAAACACCTATACCAATTTAATATGACGTTAAGTAGCTTATTGTGTCTTAGCTGCCAAGCCTTTTTCAACAGATGAAAATAACCCGCATCTTATATTGAGTTTATAATTTCGTCTTATAGCTTAGTTCACATTGTCGCCTGGCTTACAGACGTATGCAAAAGTTTAACCCTCGATTTATAATGTGGGATTGACAGCAAAGTTCTATTTAATTAATCCTTAAATAAATATTGCTTTTGCTCGTTTTCCTTAGTTAATATTTTGTTGTACTCATTAATTAGCTTGAGGATTATTACAAATTTTACAAGACTTGCAACTTGGAATAAAATCCAAAGTTACAACTTTTGATTTTATTCCAAGTTGCTTGCTTGGATTGCTTTTCAAAAATTCTGTAGAAAAATTAAATTTTTAGAAACATTTTTTTAGAAGCACCGGATTCAAAAAAAAATTTCTTTATTTTCTATTTGATCTAATTTCCCTACTATTACCCGTTTGATGCCCACTTCATGTTTAGAGCCCCTACCATTTCCTTTTTAACATCAATCAAAATATTTTCATTAAAGAATAAGGAAACTTTTTCAGGATTTAAATACCACAAATGGTTTTTACTTTACCACATGCAGATTTAGATATACCGTCGTCTATGTTTTTATATTTTATTAATTCTTTACAAATGTAGAGGTCGTGAAAACAGGGCCCTTTAAACCAGGATTTTATATAGTGAGTCCCAGAAGTAATGTCTAAATTCATTTAAAATTCAGCGGTAAGTTTTTTGAAAAAACGCTCGTACCAGTCGATTTTTATTTTTTAATGTGTTTTTTTGTGGTAATTTCATGTATACAGGGTAGCTCAAAAATAAGTTACGACCATCAACTTCATTTTTTCAAATAAAAGCATATATTTTTTATTTCATTTTTGAATTTTACATTGAATTCTAAGCATGTTTCATGTACCATGTCTCATACATAAACTCAACAGTTATTGAAAAAATTAGGATTGAACATATTTGTAAGTAAGAACTGTTTATTAAGAAAAACACAACAAAAAAAAATTAAATGTTGAAAATGTGCGCCATTTACGGCTTGACAATATCCAAGACGATCAATAAACTCTCTTTGCACGTTTGCAACCATTTCCGGAGTTATGACACGCACTTATCTTCGGATCCTCTCTTTCAACTCCTGCATATTGTTTGGCCTGTTAACAAATACTTTTGATTTGAGGTAACCCCATAAAAAAAAGTCCAGCAGAGTTAGGTCTGGCGACCTAGCAGGCCATTCGATAGGTCCTCTCCTTCCTATCCAACGATTGGGAAAGGTTTCATCCAAAAATGAGCGCACAGTGGCAGCATAGTGCGGAGGAGCACCATCTTGTTGGAATATCAGTTCTTCGTCAGGGAAGTCTGGATCCAATGGATTCCGAAATAAAACCACTAATGCTGGAATTAATTCAAGTTGGAGAAATTATAGATATACTGGTCCAGTTAAAGACTGTTCAAAGAAAAATGGACCAATTACTCTTTCGCGTACGATTCCACACTAAACATTTATTTTTTCAGGGTACTGGCTGTGAACCTCTATCATCCAATGCGGATTTTCTGTTGCCCAATATCGACAATTTTGTCTGTTTACATTACCATTCAAATAGAATGTAGCTTCATCCGAAAAATAATATTTTTTACTAAATTATTATCTAGATTGCACATATTTTGCATGCGTTCGCAAAACTCATTTCGTCTATCGAAATCATCTTCAAATAACTTATGCACTGGAATAACTTTGTATGGGTGATATTTGTGCTTTTGAACTACCTACTCGGTGAACAACAGATTTCGGCATGTATAAAACGGCCCCAATGTGCGACAGGGGAGTACATGGATTTTCTTACAAAGAAAGCACAACGTCAAGTTTTTCATTTTCATCTCAAGTAGGACGACCAGATTTAGACAAATCTCTAACATGACCGAATTCTCTAAACTTAGCCTCTATTCTACTCACCATCTTTTTACATATGGGAGGACAATCAGGATGGATTTTATTAAATAATTGGGCTGTTTCTATTTGAGTACGTGTTTTATCACCAAACCCAACCATGCATAGAATTTCAATTTTTTCCCGTTCCGTTAACTTCACCATTATTGTGAAAACCGCAACTTTGAAACTACGCTTGACAATAATTATACTTATTTGAAATAAAATTGTCATACAGTTTCTATAGAAATAAACGATGACAATGACACTCTTACTTATTAGGCAATCCAACGATGTGTCCAAATGGCGGCTGGCTGGCAAATACTGCGTTGTAATTGGTGCACGTGACTATATAAATAACATTGCTGGTGACATTTAACGGGTGGCACAATGCTTTTTACCAGCCAACCGCCATATTGAATCAAGTGGTTTGGATTCCCTAATTAGGGAGCCCAAAATGCCATATTGCCAGAAGATTTGATAGATTGTTGGATTCCCTAAATGATATGTTCAATCCTAATTTTTTTAATAACTGTTGAGTCTATGTATAGGACATGGTACATGAAACATGCTTAGAATTCGATGTAAAATTCAAAAATGAAATAAAAAATATATGTTTTCATTTGAAAAAATGAAGTTGATGGTCCTAATTTATTTTTGAGCTACCCTGTATAAATGAAATTACCACAAAAAAACACATTAAAAAATAAAAATCGACTGGTACGAGCGTTTTTTTCAAAAAACTTACCGCTGAATTTTAAAAGAATTTAGACATTACTTCTGGGACTCACTGTATACATATTTACGAGAAACAAGCATATGTCCATAATAGTTGATTTCTCTTTTTGTGTTAAAATATTTTTAAGCTTTTAGACATCCACCGTGCGTGATGAAATGCACCAGTACAAAAAAAAGATCACGTTGGACGGTTGTTCTTCAAAAAACAATTAGGAAAGTAATAAAAATTTTCTCCAATCCTAAATTTATACAATCGAAAATTTTAGATTTTCGAGGCTACAATATTTGCTTAATTATTTTTACTGGAACACCGGTTTTAAAATAAGTTTGGTCTATTTTAGGTCAATATTCTTTAAAACGTTTAAATAATGCAACATCAGGATCAGATGAAGAGGGAGGGCATTTTTACATCAAATACGCTTCGCAAAACTTTTTCGAAAATATGATGTCGAAAAGGAAAATATAATTTTTAAAAGGTGTTCACAACCCAAACTTGACAAAAATAGTTCGCATATGCTGTCCACTCTATCATAATTTATATGAAACAATCCTGTATACTTGTTGTTTTTTATACAAATTTTATTAAAACCAAGAATATATTTTAAAAATTTTTACACTGGGCCGAAAAACTATTAAGGTAATTATTGTAAAAAAACGCTGCTTCTGCAGAAAGCTAGTTTATTTTTTTATCGCATTTAACGCCTTGAGTGCACTCTGTTTGGCAAAAAGTAGTAATTTTAAAAAACTGTGTTTCGCGTTAGTGCGGGAATACGTGATTCTACGATATAATTAAATATGACACAAGAGTCTCTTGAAGTGAAGAGTATTATTTACGAATTTGCATAATTTTCTTATCTATTATCGTGATACAAGACATAAAATTTTATAATTGATATTTAATTATTTTTATTCTGTGTAAAATATCGGAACAACAAGATGTTTTGGGTTAATTTTTTAATAGTTTTTAACATCATATATTTGGCTGTAAGTATAGATATTAGGTGATTTTTAAAGAAATTAAAAAATGAAAAAATTGCAGATTAAAATCGATTGATGTGTTGCATTTAATTGCATTTTAATTAGAAATATTTGCTTTTCTTTATGATCTGTATAGTATAAGAGGCAATAATAATTATTTATACAGGGTGTTTCATTAAGGTTGGCCACCGGACATATCTCGAAAACTACGGAGCATATAAACTAAGAGGAAAAAAATAATTAAATAATTAAAGTTGGCATGAGAAAATCCTGGAAATATTTTCTTAGTTACGTATTTTGCTGCAATATTGAAAATTAAATATTAAAATTCTAAATTTTTCCGAAAATTCCCACATTATGGCATATTTTTGAAAACATCATTAGAAGTCTTGGGCAATTCGGCATCATTTTGGTTTAAGGCTCATTGGCAATGGCGTACTGATCTTGATAAAAGTGTAATCATTTTTAATAAGAATATAACATGATCTATCAAATTATTTCACATCGGTTAATTGATAACCGGAAGTAATAAAACGTCAAATTATATTATTTCAAAGGTTCAAAGTCAATTAGGCCCGCTACCAAATTATTAAACAGATAACTTTGCTCTTTTTCGAGATCTTCTAATAAGCCAATAAATGTGAATCACCCTGTAGAGCAAGCAAAGTTCTGGGCAAAGCTTTTTATCGATTATTTTAAATAACAAAAAGTAACCAATACGATGTCTTTGTTCAAGTTGGGTTGGCGAGGTATTCAATAAATCATTGTTTTAACAATTTAGGATGTTCCCTCTAATAAACGGGAAACGATAAAACCCTTTTTGAATATATAATCTATAACTTCTTTAGGCTAGTGATGATCTAGTAGTTCAAACACAACATGGCCAAGTTCGAGGAAGGACACAGACCACCCTCTCAGGTAGTTCATATCGCGCATGGCAAGGAATTCCTTATGCTGCACCACCAACAGGATCCTTAAGATTCCAAGTAAGTAGGTTCTTCAGCGTTGGTAAACCTATGGTGTCAGATGGTAGAACAGAATCTGTGGTGGAGGCTAAGTAAAATCTGTACAATAAACATTTCTGGTTTTCTATCGATATTCATATATTTTACACCCACTTTATACAGGGTGTTCATTTGAAAACTTCCCACCACGGATTTATCGAAAACCACTGATTAAAAGAAAAAACGCGAGACACGTTAAAAGATGTGCCAAAGGGGAAAACTTTTTAAACAAAAACTACTTCACCCCCTTTTACCCTCTGCCCCCCGGGGTCATCCCCTTAAAAATTTTAAATGACAAGGGGTATCAAGTAATAGCTTGTTTGAAAGGTCTTTCAAAGTGTTTTGTTTTGACGATTGATTTTTTTTAAATCGGTCGATTCGTTTTTGAGAAAATTAGAAAAATCTTTATTTATCTTAATTTGTTTAGATTCTTTTTATTTCAATAAGTGTTCAAAAACCAACATAAACAGCAATTCAGAAGATTATACGTAGCAGCAACCAAATAACAACCAGATTTTTTTTCCGCCTTCTTTTTATCAACACAGATAACATGGGCGAACTGTATTTATTCTTATACTGTTTAGTTTTTTATAGTTGCTAAGGAAAAGAAAGAATTTAATTTGCTGTCAGTTACCTTTGTGACAATCTCGGGATAGTGAAAATTAATTTATTGATTCACATTTTACTTCCAAAATGGTTTACACACTAGCCGAAAAAGTGGAAATGATTCTAATTTATGGTGCCCAAAATCAATGTGCTCGGCAAACTGCCGTCACATTTAACGCCAGACATCCGGAAAAGATAACTTCGCATAGGTATGTTTTGGACCTTGTTACTAAATTTACTCAAACTGGATGTGTTGCAACTAAAAAACGTAATCATCGTAAAGTTTTGGATGAAGCCGCTCAAGTTGAAGTTTTGGGTCATTTTGGCATAAATCCTAATACTTCATTACGCAAAATTGTTGATGCGACTGGTATTTCAATAGGCTCTGTACACACAGTTACTAAATTACATAAATTTCATCTATTCAAAATGAAGATATTGCAAGAGTTAACCGAAGATAATTTCGATAGGCGAGTTTTGTGAACAAATGACTGCAGCGATTATTCATAATACCATTTGTGTAAAGAATATCTGCTTCAGTGATGAATGCACATTTTATTTAAATGGATTTGGTAATAAGCAAAACTGCAGGTACCGATTGGAGCAATGAAAATCCTCATGCTTTTGTAGAAGGGCATACGCAGCACCCACGAAAACTTAATGTATGGGCAAGAATTTTAGGAAACAAAGTGGTTGGGCCATTGTTTATTAATGGGAATTTAAATGGAGGCATTAATTTAGATATGTTGGAAAATACCATCAATCCGCTTATCACTGAAACCATTGAAAACCAAATCGAAGACGATGGAAACCCTATACTTGATGAGGGTAAAATACATTTCCAGCAAGACAGCGCTCCTCTTCACTATGTTCTTCCGGTTCGGCAATGGCTAGATGACGAGTTTCCAGATAAATGGATAGGGCGAAGAGGGCCTATTGAATGGCCTGCTAGATCTCCTGACTTGACGCCATTAGACTTTTTTCTATGTGGCCATTTGAAATCTATTGTGTTCACTTCCCAACCTGAAACTTTGGATGAACTTCGTCAACGCATCATCGAAAGCTGCCATGATCTCTCACAACATGTTTTTGAAAATGTCCGTCAGGAATTTGAACATCGCCTATATCATTGTTTGGCCAATAACGGGCAACATTTTGAACACTTATTGAAATAAAAATGATATTTTCGTGTGTTTTTTCTGAACCAATTAAGATAAATAAAGATTTTTCTCAAAAACTAATCGAGCGATTTAAAAAAATCAAACGTCAAAATAAAGCACTTTGAAAGACCTTTTAAACAAGCTATTACTTGACACCGCTTGTCATTTAAAATTTTTAAGGGGATGACCCCGGGAGGCAGAGGGTGAAAAGGGGTGAAGTAGTTTTTGGTTAAAAAGTTGTCCCCTTTGGCACATCTTTTGACGTATCTCGGCGTTTTTTCTTTTAATCAGTGGTTTTCGATAAATCCGTGGAGGGAAGTTTTCAAATGAACACCCTGTATATATCTGACAATATTTGTATCACATTTAAAAAACCTTTAAAGCGATTAAATGCCGGGGGGTCGCATGACAAGTATTTATTAAATATATTTAGAAAGTACATAAAAGGTTTGATAGCTATCTTTTGCATTGAGTTGATTCCTACAGACGGAAATTCTAGGTTTTTATTATATATTTATTCTTAAAAATAACTTGAAAGCATATTTTCGCTGTATTAGAAATTACTTACAGGTTATCGCATTCTGATGAGTCCTAGCAGGGACGAAACAGCCGGTCATTGTCTACCTGTGCCATAGGAAATCCTTTGGCGCCACTGTGTACTTAAATGCAAAAAATAGATGCACCACTTTGTCCGCCTGTCGGTAAATCATTATTTTTGAAATATATTTTTATAAATTTTGTATATTTTTAGGCTCCCACATCTCCCGCTAACTGGAACGGTGTAAAAGATACAACTAAAGACTCCAATATCTGCTATCAAGTGAAAGGCGACTCAACGGCAGAAAACGAAGATTGCCTTTATATTAACGTTTATGCTCCTGTTAATAAGGTAAACAATAAGCTTATAACTTATAATACACATACAATAATGGTATTAATACCATCAGCATATTACAACCCAAACAACTTTTTCCTTTTTCAATTGCCGATTTTTTAAAAGCAAATGAGTTGCCCGATAATATCTCCATCTCAATTAATATTA
The DNA here is from genome assembly GCA_935413205.1 of Polydrusus cervinus. Taxonomy (NCBI): domain Eukaryota; kingdom Metazoa; phylum Arthropoda; class Insecta; order Coleoptera; family Curculionidae; genus Polydrusus; species Polydrusus cervinus. The sequence continues at coordinate 57,303,940 of OW284514.1, forward strand.
TGGGTTTGCTTGAAAAAAGATTGTTTAAAGTGTATTCAATTTAAAATGGAACAGTAAAAAATATTAAATTAAATTCCCCCGAGACGACTCAACTGTCACTGTAAACTACCATGTTATTTCAAAAAATATACATCCAAATCTATCTTGCCAATCAAAACGGCGATTTGACAAATTAAATGCTTTTTGCGAATTTCAAGAACTGATGGCCTGACCGATCTAAATTCTTATATGGAGACTCTACACAATCATTCAGACTGCACTAAATTTACGAGACAACTCACACAACAAACATGAGCAGCCCAATTTTTATCTTGATCCCCAATTTGGTATTTAAAATATAAAAAATAGGCTTTTTTAACTTCCTCAGGTATAGATCTAGCTCGGGACTTTATAATAAATCGTCCACATATATAACAAAACTTATCGGCTGGATTTTCGCAACATCGACGACTCGAACTTGCCATTTTATATCAAAATCAACTTAAACGCTTGACTGTACTGTAAACGAGTCAGAAACCTTAATCGGCGAAAAAAAATACTCTTAAAGGTTCGTACAATACTGTCAAAATAACCCCTCTGGGGTCTTGTTGTACTTTCCGGTCCTAAGGCAGGTAAAAATGATTTCAAAGATCGCATTATATAAAAGAGAACCAGGTACTTCAAAATGAGACGTGCTAGGCCATTTCTAGGAAAAAGTGTTTTAATAGCTTCCTAAATGAAATGCAAAATAAGCATTCTTATCGATGTTACAAAAATTACGTCGACTTGTAAAATTAGCAAATTTAATCTTAACACTATTAACATTCATTTTTTAATATTTGTTTTTAAAGGGATCTAATCTACCAGTTATGTTCTGGATCTATGGAGGTTCTTTTAGAGTGGGATCTGCTGGATTTGCTTCTACTGGGCCTGATTGGCTAGTTGAACAAGGAGTTATTGTAGTTACCCATAACTACAGGTAGGTACATTTATCGGTACAAAAAGTTTTGTATTCACCTAAAAGATTTAATATTAAGTGAGTATTTTATTTATGTCATTGTTTTTCGAATAATTTGAAACATGTTTCATAACATTATTTTTGAAACTAAATGGTTTTTAATAACTTTTTGGACCGGGATGATCATAAAAATAGATTAAGTTATATCCTGGATGCACACAAACAATCTCATTTCTTTCCCTTTAACTTATTACTCCACTTTAAGTATGTACTATTGTTGCAGAACGGCTGCAACCTGTTCTCATTATTTATTAAAAGTAAAATAATAATCAAATCGGCCACGCGGGATTTTACGGGTGGCGCGATTGTCATTACAATTTTAAAATAGACAGCAGATCTGTCATCGCGAAAAATGCGAATTGAGTGTATCAATTTTAAATTGGAATAAAACCGTTGTTTACGGTGCCAATATACTGTGTGTTTTTAAGAAAAGGCATTTTGTCGACGCTCTTATCATTATTGTGAAAATTCACTGATGGAAAATTGGTTTAATCAATCCTAATTTGTGGACCTAAGGTATAACTTACCCCTTTATTTGTCACGGATACTTTGCTAGACACCAGTTAAGCACTATGTTTTTTTAATGCATACATTTCACTTATAGTAGTGGTGTTTGACTATTAACAGCTAATTGGCTTATTCGTTTTTTAATTATAAATATAGTCATTTTTTACTGACGTAGAATCTAAATTGTTCCATGTGTCTGGACTCATTTTAGTTGTAAAAACCATTGTTAATGTTCGGTAATGTACTAAATTTCCTCTCAGGTACTAGGTACAAACGGGATTTATTCAGATCGCATTATTAGATAGCCTGTGACAGATTAGAGTTAGCGAACCTACGTTGAGTCAATGCAACAGATCCGGGCTATCTTGTAATTATCGGATGAATCGCGTGTAGCTAGTCTCCTGAATTATCTTGTGTGGTAAATCTAAATTTAAGTAACTATTTTATTGAGTAACATTTATGTCAAACACCTGTGTTGTGTCTATCTGTACCTGTTAAGTATTAATTAAATAAAAACATTCCATTTTTTTGTAGTAACTCAAACTTGCGTATTTTTTATTAACCCCATGAACCATCACCTAGGGAAACACAGTAACGTAACTTTTGCTAGCCTTCGATGAAACACGAAGGCTACCCTATAGATGTGTGTCATGGACTAAATAGTCTCTGAACATATTTATTGGTCCTTCGAAACGCGGATTTCGTAAGTTTGAGTTTGCATAAATGTGATTAATATAGTAAAATCAATATAAACATTGTTGGAAAAAACATAAAAGTTTTCTCTTGACATTTAAAATTTATTTCTCTCTCTGACACTCATTCGGAGTGATAAATCTCTAGCTATTATAGTAAAATATAAATTGTGTTATACGTAAACATTTTTGCAGGTGTTTAGTTGTATTAATATTTTAATTTTGTAGTGACACTTAAGAGTGTTACCTATATCTTTCGTATTTAAAATATCGCAAATCAATTCTGCACAATAGGTGTATTTCTAAAAAGTTTTTTAACTTTTAATTTATTTTGTACTAATTTTCTATCGCTCGCATAGAAAAATTGTATCTCTAAAAGTTTGACGTCATCAGTGCGTAACTTTTAATTTAATTTGTACTAATTTTCTATCGCTCGCATAGAAAAATTGTATCTCTAAAAGTTTGACGTCATCAGTGCGTAACTTTTAATTTATTTTATACTAATTTTCTTTCGCTCGCATAGAAAAATTGTATCTCTAAAAGTTTGACGTCATCAGTGCGTAACTTTTAATTTATTTAGTACTAATTTTCTATCACTCGAATAGAAAAAGTGTATTTCTAAAAGGTTTGACGTCATCAGTACGTACCTTTTAATTTATTTTGTATTAATGTTCTAACGCTCGAATAGAAAACGTGTATTTGTAAAAAGTTTGACGTCATCAGTACCTACGTAACTTTCTAATTTATTTTGAATTATCTCACTATCACTCGGATAGAAACGTGTTGTTAAAAGTTTGTGTCGTGAGTACACAAATTTTTATTTTTATCGTGCGAATTTTGTCTATCGGTCGTATGGAAATTTCGCACCAAGGGCTATCGTCATTGTATTTAGCTCCAGTTAATTGTCTGATATTATTGAAGAATTTATTTAGTTCGCTCTCTTGCTACGAGTAATTTTAACGTATAGGTTACAAGTCAGTATTTGTACAAGCGTGTGCAAATATTGAAGCCATTTATATTGCTAAAATTTGACTAAATATTAAATAAATAAAACAATTTTTGGTACCTGAGAAAAGTTGATACAAATTATAAATTGTATTATACTGAAAAAAGGTGCCACAAATTTTGACTACCTGTCTATTGGCTTAATTTTTTATTTTTGAATAAAAATATCGCTATACCCTTGTGAGCTCTCTGTCTTAAGGGACATAGACTTAATTAAAAAAAAAAAAAATATTTTTATTTTCTCCTGTTTAATATTTTTGAAAATTTTTATTTTTGTTTCGCACTCTCGGTGCGCTCTCTAAGAAACTCAAAACAAAGATTTTCCTTTAATTTTATTGATTTTCAAAGTTATAGAAATTTTTCACAATGACGTCAAAGAAAGACTTGTGTAAAAAACGTGCAGGTTACAAAGGATTTATTACTCGCGTAGCCAATTGGTATGATTGTTCGCAGGATGTTGAAAATAATCATCTTGCCTATAAAATTCGACTTGAAAGCTTAACTAAAGTTTTTTCTAACTATTCTGATGTTCAAGAAGAAATTGAACAAATTGACCCCGACGATATAGATCGTGTTGACATTGAAAATACATTTTTTGATTTACATGCCAAATTTGAAGGCAAAATTTGTTCTCTTTTAGAATTACAAACTCGGAGTATTTCTCCATCCCCTCTTAATGTATCAGCAACTGCTGCCACGCCAATTATTCCGCAAGTAAGATTGCCTGAAATTCATATCCAAACATTTACTGGTGAAATTTCAGAATGGACTTCATTCTTTCAACTCTTTTCTGCATTAATTCATGACAATCCCTCTCTAGGTGATGTACAAAAATTTATGTACCTCAAATCTTTATTGAAAGATGAACCGTTAAAACTTATTGACACGCTCGCTGTCACAAATCAGAATTATGGTTCTGCTCTCACGATACTTAAAAATCGTTACGAAAATAAAACAATCATTATAAATACCCATTTAATGAATTTATTGGACATTCCCTCTATTTCTAAAGGTAGTTCTCAAGCTCTTAGAGATTTTGTTACTAATTGCAAGCGCAATGTTGAATCTTTAAAAAATTTAAATTTATCTTTTGAAGAACTTTGGAACCTTCTAATGGTTCATTTACTTGAACGAAAAATAGATTTCGTATCAAAAAAGGCGTTCGAAACTGAAAAGGGAGTAAATACAATCCCAACGGTCGACGCATTTTTTAAATTTCTTGATCATAGATGCACTGTCCTTGAAAATCTAGCCAGTCTAGATGGCACTGCAAATAAAAAATCTAATTTATCTTTACATGTTAATCAATCAAATCCTAGTTTTGAAAATTGTACATTTTGTAATGAAACTCATAAAATTTATACATGTATGAAATTTAAAGGTTTACAAGTAGCCGAAAGGCACAAGTTTATAAAGTCAAAAAGTTATTGTTGTAATTGCTTGGGTGATAGTCATAGGAGTCCCCAATGTCAATCCACACGGGTGTGTAATATATGTTCACAGAAACATCACACACTGTTACATTTCCCTAATTCTCAAATTGCAACCACATCATCGTATCAACAATCAACCCCCACAACTTATCAACAAAGTGTATCACCACTACAACCAGTTATGATTCCCCTGAATAATTACAGTGTCCCTTCACCAAATTGTCAGAATAATAATTCCCCAGTTACAAATGAAGCAAATCTTTCTCAACCTTCATTGCCTCCTCAGCAATCTTCGCGTTATGCAAGAGCTGAAACCTCGCATGAAAATAATACAAAAACTTCTCACTCCAAAAACTCTGGACACTCTAATTCCCCTGTAGATTCTCACGATTCAAAGAATGAATCACTCGCATCACAATCGTTGTCTGCCATGGCAACTTACCCTTCTCATGTGCTATTAGCTACAGCCTCTGTGTATATTTATAATGCAAATGGCATTCGTATCTCAGTCAGATGTTTGCTTGACAGTGGCTCACAAACGTCATTTATTACTAAACCAATGATTGATAAATTACAGTTAAAAACCTACAAGAAGCAACTTAGTATTTCTGGAATTTCTCAGACGAATTCCACGTCTAATGAAATGATAGACTTGACGTTACACTCCAAAGTCAACTATCGAAGCAAATTTAGACTTTCTTGCGCAGTGTTGCCAAATATTTCCTGTCAACTCCCACAAGTAAATATTAACGCTTTTAGGCTTAATATCCCCAAAAATATTTATCTAGCTGATCCAGATTTTGGACTTTCTAATGATATTGACGTATTAATAGGAGCAGAGCTCTATTATACTTTATTGCTGCAAGGTATTATAAAACTTGGCAATAACCTTCCCATACTCCAGGAAACTTATCTAGGATGGATAGTTGCTGGAAGCATTCCCCAGAACTTGTTGAATCATAATAAAAATGTCTCCCGCTTTACTTCTTGTTCGACTGTGCAAGGCAGTGAACACTCGAAAGTTTCGTTGTTTCTTCAAACTACTGCAGAACAACAAATATTGAATGACACTATTGAAAGGTTTTGGAATATTGAGGAACTTCCTCAAAAAATTTCTCTTTCTCCTGTTGATGAACATGCAGAATGTATCTTTTCTCAAACAACCCAAATATTACCTGACGGTCGTTATCAAGTCGACCTTCCCCTCAAAACTCCTGAGGAAACTAAAACCCTAGGAGAATCCTTTTATATCGCAAAGAAAAGATTTTTGAATCTTGAAAATAAGTTAAAGAATAACCCGTCACTTCGACTAGATTATACTAAATTTATCGATGATTATGTTGACCTAGGTCACGCCAAATATGTCCCCTTATCTCTCGAAATGACAGATGGTAGTAGTCCACCTGTCAATAAATATTTTATCCCTCACCATGCGGTATTCCGCGAAAATAGTGCAACGTCAAAAATCCGAGTGGTTTTTGACGGTAGCTGCAAAACAAGCAGCAATATTTCCTTAAATGACATTGTTTTGAAAGGCTTTCAGGTGCAACCTAACCTGTACGACATTTTATGTCGCTTTCGCTATTTTAATTTTGTTCTAACAGCGGACATTGAGAAAATGTACCGCCAAATTAAAATTAACCCTGATCAGTGTTTTTTATTAAACATTCTTTGGAGACCTACTCCACATGAAGATATTAAATGTATCGAACTTTCCACAGTTACGTACGGTACGAACTGTGCCCCGTATTTAGCAACTCGTGTTTTAACCGAGATTGCTAACCAAAATGTTGAAACTTTTCCTTTGGCCTCTGATGCCTTATTAAACCATACTTATGTTGATGACATAATATATGGATGTGAATCGTCTAATGACTTACAAAAAATTCATGATGAATTAACGCATTTATTAAAAACACATGGTTTTACTTTGCACAAATGGTGCTCAAACTTTCCCATTTTCGTTGACCAATTGTCAACAAACCGACCTCATAAAGTTGATGTGCCTATTGGCGATGCTTCTAGTTCCATTTTAGGTTTAAAATGGAATCCCATGACTGACATATTTACTTTCTCTCCTCCTCACATGTTGAATACAATTCGTCTCACTAAAAGGGTGATTCTGTCTATCATTGCTCAAATGTATGACCCCCTCGGATTAGTGTCTTGTGTCGTAGTACTCGGCAAACTAATAATGCAAAAACTATGGCTCCTAAAAATAAATTGGGACATAGAAATTATTGATCCTTATGTTTGTTCCCTTTGGAATACTTTCACTTCTAATCTTGTGAATTTAAAGCAAATTAAAATCCCTCGCAATTTATTTCTTGATAAACCAAAACGAAAAACTCAGTTACATGGCTTTGCAGATGCAAGCATGTCCGCTTATGCTGCTTGTGTGTATTTTAGAACTCTATATGAAGATGGAACAGTTTCATCAAATCTAGTTACTTCAAAGTCTAGAGTTGCCCCGTTAAAAACGATTTCTCTCCCACGATTGGAATTAAGCGCAATGCTTCTTTTATCTCAACTTGTCAAACATGTACAAGAAATTTATGAAAATAATCTTCAAATAGATTCTACTCACTTATGGACTGATTCCATGATAGCTCTTTGCTGGATACAATCTCATGCATCCAGATGGTCAGTGTTTGTTTCAAACAGAGTGTCACAAATTCAAGATCTTACCTCAAAATGTACTTGGAGACACATTGACTCAAAAAATAATCCCGCTGATTTGCCCTCCCGTGGTTGCCTGCCGCAACATTTAATTGATTGCCCCCTTTGGTTCAATGGACCAGAAATGTTATCTCAAGGTGAAAATTTTGATCTCATATTCATTGATCATAATATCGAACCCTCTACCTCAAATGAAAAGGTCAACAAAGCAATTCTTGTTGAAGAAAGAAAAATTGCGCCCATTTCACTTCATATTTCCTCTGACGAAACTGAATTTTGTAATGAGCTATTCGGAAAATTTTCAAAATTCTCCAAGCTACAAAGAGTTATTGCATACTGTCTTCGGTTTGCAAATAACGCAAAATCCAATGTTATTAAAAATGCTGGACCTTTGTCCACACATGAATTACATATATCATTCCATATCATTGTAAAGGCCTTACAAGCCACACATTTTGCTAAAGACATTTCTGAATTGGAAAACAATAAATGTTTGTCCAATAAGAATCTGTTGTCATTTAGACCATTTTATTGTAAAGCTGACGGTCTCCTACGCGTAGGAGGACGCTTAGAAAACGCAGATATTCCTTTTGATCAGAAACACCCCATTTTATTACCAGCTCATAATAATGTAGTTACAATGATGTTACTACAAGAGCATCAACGGTTGGGCCATGCTGGAGCTCAAACTGTTCTATCAAATTTCCGCTTACGTTGTTGGCCGCTCAATGGCCTAAAAGAAATTAAAAAGATTATTCGTAATTGTCTCAAATGTTATCGCTTTCGCGCTGAACCTGCTCAGCAAATTATGGCCGATCTTCCTAAAGATCGTGTCCGAGAGTCTCGCCCCTTCCAAAAGGTCGGAGTCGATTTCGGTGGACCTTTTCTTATCAAAGCATCTCGTCTTAGAAAGGCTCCCCTAACTAAATGTTATATTTCAGTATTTGTGTGTATGGTTACAAAGGCAGTTCACATAGAACTTGTCTCAAGTCTTTCGACTGAAGCATTCCTTGCTTGTCTTAAACGTTTTATTGCCCGACGAGGCAATCCGTCTGTAATTTACTCAGATAATGGCACAAACTTCCAAGGTGCAAAAAATCAATTATATGAACTTTATCAATTTTTTCAAAAACAAACTAACCTTGACTCTATTCATGATTTTTTAACTATTAACCAAACTATTTGGAAATTCATTCCACCTAAATCTCCTCATTGGGGAGGAATTTGGGAAGCCGCAATTAAAAGCGCAAAATTTCACATGTTACGACTTATTGGTAACGCCCACTTTACGTATGAAGAGCTTAGTACTGTACTGACTCAAATTGAAGCTATTCTAAATTCTCGCCCATTATGTCCGTTGTCTAATGACCCCACAGACTTACAGAGTCTAACCCCTGGGCATTTTCTAATTGGTACTAGCCTCATGGCATTCCCCGAACGGGATCTTACTGAACGAAATGAAAATCGTCTTTCCTTTTGGAGTAGATGTACTCAAATACAACAATTATTCTGGACACGTTGGTCTACAGAATACTTAAATCAACTACAAAATCGGCCTAAATGGCTTCTTCCCGTTGATAACATAAAAACTAATGACATTGTATTATTAAAAGAAAATAATACTACTCACCCGCTAAAGTGGCCCTTGGCAAGAGTTATAAATACTGTTTGTGGACCTGATGGAAAGGTCAGAGTAGTCATGTTAAAAACAACAGAGGGTATATATACTCGATCAATAGCGAAGATTTGTCCTCTACCAGTGGAGTCAGTTGCAGGTGAAAAATCCTGCAGCAACCACTAGAGTTTTTGTTTATCTTCCTTGACCGCCATTTTTTGCTCTTGCGCCCCAACACTGTTTGCACCACGATGTATAAATAACAAGTGTCTTCTCTTCCGGTATTATCGCACTATCCCTTCGGCTGCGGTTCAAGTAGAACCGCCCCGTTTTCGTTGTTCTATGTGTGACTGTCTCGCAACTGACTTCACTGTGGAGACGTTACTTTCAATTTATTTCATATTTATAGTTCCTTTTGAAGCTATGACGCTTCAATGCCGGGCAGTATGTTGCAGAACGGCTGCAACCTGTTCTCATTATTTATTAAAAGTAAAATAATAATCAAATCGGCCACGCGGGATTTTACGGGTGGCGCGATTGTCATTACAATTTTAAAATAGACAGCAGATCTGTCATCGCGAAAAATGCGAATTGAGTGTATCAATTTTAAATTGGAATAAAACCGTTGTTTACGGTGCCAATATACTGTGTGTTTTTAAGAAAAGGCATTTTGTCGACGCTCTTATCATTATTGTGAAAATTCACTGATGGAAAATTGGTTTAATCAATCCTAATTTGTGGACCTAAGGTATAACTTACCCCTTTATTTGTCACGGATACTTTGCTAGACACCAGTTAAGCACTATGTTTTTTTAATGCATTGTGGCAAACTACTGATAGCTTATCACCTAAATTTGCGAACGGTTAGCTCTTATGTCGGTTAGCCTGGGTTCTTCACTACATAGTTCCAGTTCACTCTTTCAACCCGAGGGCACCACTGACTCTTTGAATAGTATAATACTCACCAAGTGCTAGAAAGTCAGAAAATCACTTGGGATCTAAAGTTGTTGACGTCTTTCACAGATACATATCTGAAAACACTTATCAAGAGGAATAAAACACACCGGTTATGAAATCAAAATATATATTCTTAGGTTAGCAGTAGCAGACCTGCAATAATTACTGGATGGTTTATTAAAACATTAGAACCAAATTTAATACGGTTCCAGACAAAGTAATGCAATATGATTTTATTGTAATTTGATTATTACGCTACTTGGTAAAGTTTGTGTAAAAGAGGTAATGTAACCAAACGGTGAGTATTTCTAGCGTCTCAAGTGTTCTAGAACCCTTTGTCAGACCTTACCCTTTCTATAGTACGAAGTTAAATTATTAAATTATTTGACTTACCAAGTTGGTATTACATGATATATAAATTAAAAAAACTGGCCTGATAAACCTTATGTTTAGTGTATTTGGTTCAGCAACTTAACGTCAATCCTGACTTCACCCATCCATGAGGTAGTATTTACAATCGTCTCCTTCTTCCTCCAGTTACTCCTAATTTCCCGAATTTTCACATCCAAATCTCAAACAGCTGAAGGCCCATAAAGTAATTAGAAACAGCCTCAGAACAGATCATCGAGTTCCAACTCAAAAGTGTGTAACTTCCATAAACTGGTTTCCCAAACTTTAATAAGCTAGTTGAGCTAAACTAAGCTAGATTAAGCTAAACTTAGCTGATGTGAGCTAAATTACTCTAAGCTGGTCTAAGCTGGTGATTGTACTAAAACGTGCTCAATTCCAACCTCAAAACTGCAAATGAAGATATTTCTGGTTTAATAAAAATCCCAGTTTTAGCAAAATCAAAATCTTACCTGCAAGTGGAAATTACCAGGCCTATCACCCCTCAAAAATAGTGACTTAGATTCCCCTTTCATAGGTCCGCACTAGCTCTAAAAAAACGCTTGCACCGCGTTTCACGGCCGGGGAATAAGTGCTTAAGTCCCCCTCTCTCAATGGCTGCTTCCCAGCAGGAAACGGAACTTTAATTACTTCCCGAAGTTAGCAACATAATGTTCGATTTAACACCGAATTCGGGGCACCAACCAATTTCCAACGTTGACCAACACCATTTTCCGAACACACCACCATAAATTATCTGGCTGTCGGCTTAGCGCGTAAAAGCACTGTAAGAATTTGAAACTACCTACCTTTAACCACTCTGTGGTTTACTTGACAGCTATAAACTTCAATCGAAACTAACCTGATTTTCAAAAATATATCAGATCCTGTAATCAAAACAATGAAAGGATTTTCATAGGAGAAAACCATCGATAAAAGGAAACTCTACAAAATAAATGAGCATGACTACACCGGATATGGAATCTAGTGCCAAATACCATCTTAAAATATACTGAATATACAATCAACAAAACTGAGCTAAATCTTCAAAATTTATAAGGTAATTTTTAAGCATTTAAATTCCTAACTATATCAAACTGCGTTAATACTTAAATTGATAATGCATAAATTACTATGTAGCATTCGTACTCATTTAATCTTAACCTGAGAAATGCTTCGGAAATATTGAATGCTACATTTACCCCCCTCCGAAAAAAAATAGACTAGCTCGATAGGCTATTTTAAATATCAAACTTTCTATGAAATGCTGTGGAAAATAAATTTGAATTAATAACTGCGCGTATTACACGTCCTTGCGGAAGACACTATCGGGAAGACAAATCCAGGAAAAAGACAAAATCAAAGTAGTACAAAATCGGTGAAAGTCTAACAAATTTAATTCCACGCATGAATACTATATTCAAAACTTTACTTCCAACTAACCAAATAGTTAAAAATTTACAAGTCAGAAGACCTAAAGTTCCAATTCAAGAACTATTTTTAAAACCCAAAAAAAAATATTATAGATTGTCGTATCAATATACACTTTTAAAGGACAACCTTCTTGGTCGTAACAATCCATGACACACAGTCATAACCAATCCACATAGGATAACCCAAAATATCATCATCTGACATTACAGACAGACATGATATAGTCTATATACAAAAAAATAATGAATCAAAAGATTCGAAGCAATCAATGCTTTTCCGGAACATCACAACAAGGCGAAATGTCCACTGAGAATTTCAAGCAGCAGAGAGCAATACCCATTGGATCCCAAGGTGGCAACACTAGAGAACTTCAAGCCCGTATTGCGTTTTCTCAAGTTGCGTGAGAAACCCTCGTTTACTGGCCTCACCCCAGAGAATCACAATAAATAAGCTCTCCAACACCCAAAAAACCAGGGACACACCCCTCACTATGATAGTCCGAAAGGTGGAAAACTAAACAGAATTGGTGACCCAGATGTCCACCAACAAAAGGAGGTATAATCTAGTCCATACCAAACTAAAAAAATGCATAAAGCATTACCACAAGTTCAAGAAACCGAAAATAGGGTGTTCCGTAAGGTGACACTGCCATCAGCCCTCCGCACAACACAGCCAAGAACTGAGCTCAGGCAAAACACAGTAGAACTGCCCAGCTATGTGTAGCATCGCGGTAGATCACTACGCCAAAGCAAATTCCCCCCAATGCTTGCCCTTCCGAACAGGTGTGCTAAAGTAAACTCCAGCACGTTTGTACGAAATCTGATAGCACCCAACACTCCACGGCCTGTACTAAACAAAAAACTTAAAGAACTTGTGGGGTTTAATACTTTATAAAGTATTAGGCTATAAACTTATCTCCAAAAGATAAGTACTGCAAAAATATTCCTAAGAATCAAAAAGTCATAATCGTGAAAATCTCAAAATATACTCTATATAATGCATACAATATGACATTTATCAGAGAACTACTCACTCATTTCAGAAAGCTAAATTTTAAGTTTGCTAGACTCAATTACCAAAATACTGCTCCACAGCAAATATACCTCTAAAAGGCAAATAGCGACACTTGCTAAAAATCAAAAGATACGCCTCTATAGGCAAAAAGCAACACTTGCTACCAAACTAAATATATACCTCTATAGGCAAAAAGCTACACTTGCTACCAAACTAAATATATACCTCTATAGGCAAAAAGCTACACTTGCTACAAAACTAAATCAACGCCAACATTGGCAACTTTCTGGATATGGCCAGTATCCAAAAATATAAAACTGCAAAAATCGTCCACTCTGTAATAGAACTGAACTACGGGTCGTCACCCACCAAAAAAATTGAAGACTATTAGTCTATAACCCTCTAGCAAACTCATAATTCCCACGGAATAACTAAAATTATTCTTCATCTGAAAGTTCAGAATCAGAATTTTCTGAAATAGGAGTATTAAAAGGTTTTAAGTCTTTGATATGCCATTTCCCAGCTTTGGAACCATCAACATTTTCCAAATCATACACTAAATTTGAAAACCTTTTTTTCACAATGCATTGCACATATTTAGGTACTAACTTTGCGGTGAACTTATCGACTGCGCTAGAAAGAATTTTATTTTTTCGCCAAACGTGGTCTCCCACTTTAAATGAAATATCTCGTTTTCTAAGATTATACGCTCGCGAGTTACGTTCATACGCTTTATGAATTTTACTTCTAACGTCTACAAAAATATCTTTTAACTCTTTTAAATTTTCAGCATAAACATTCCTATCACCAGGAATTATCTCAGCGTCAACACTGATGTCAACATTCAAATCTTTATAATAATCGCCTGATAAAGGAATATGTCTGCCGAAAACCAAAAATGCTGGCGTAAACCCTGTAACTTCGTGCTTAGACGTATTAATTGCTTGTTGAATTTTAGAAATATTTAAATCCCAGTTATCATGAGAATCTATATAACACCTAATGGCCGTACCAACGGTTCGATTATTTCTTTCGACAAAATTACATTGAGGAGAATAGACCGGATTGAATCTAATATTAACACCGTATGTTTTACATAATTTTTTAAAAGTTTTCGAAATAAATTGACTACCATTATCTGCAATTAAAGTTGCAGGACAACCATGTACTTGAAAAACTTTATTCTCTAAAATATCTTCGATAAAATGAGTTTTAGAACTTCTTAATGGAAATAGCAACGTATATTTAGTAAACCAACAAGCTATCACTAAAAGCCATTTATTACCTTTTTTAGAACGTGGTAAAGGACCTATTAAATCCACAGCTATAACTTGAAATGGATAGTTTACTGGTTTTTCTTTACCCATAAGTCCCATAGGAGAAGTATTTGGTGCCTTTTGTGCTCCACAGACAAGACAAGATTTGACAAATCTTAAAATGTCCTGACGCATTTTTGGCCAATAATATTGTTCTTGAAGACGGTGAAATGTCTTATAAAAACCAAAATGTCCACAATTTGGAGGACTATGACAAGAATCAATAATCTCCTCCCTTTGAGGTTTAGGAACTAAGTATTTCCATTCGGGAATATTTACTTTCATTTGAAGATTGTTTGGGATAAATTTAAGCACGAAATCATTTTCCACTTTCCATTGTGGATAACTCTCTGGAGAATCCAAAATCTTCTGGCGTAAATTATCGTACCACGGGTCGATACGATCAACATCAAGTGTACCAACTACTATTTCTTCTAAAGTTTCGGTTGTATCTTCTACATTTTCATTTCCAGGAATACGTGATAAAGCATCAGGAACTACATTCAGAGCTCCTTTTCTGTGTACTAGATCAAAAGTATGTTGTCGAAGTCTCATTGCCCAACGAGCTAACTTTCCACTTGGATTTTTAATGGAATTTAACCATAACAAACTATAGTGGTCGGTAATGACCGTAAAAGGAACACCTTCAATAAATCCACGAAATTTCTCAATGTTGAACAGTACTCCAAGACATTCTCTCTCGACTACAGAATAATTTCTCTCAGCTCTGGATAGAGATCTACTGGCATAAGCAATTACTTTTTCTTCGCCATCTATAATTTGTGTTAACACACCACCCAGACCTGTATTTGATGCATCACTAGAAATGTAGAAACGTTGTGAAAAATCGGGTTGCGATAGAACTGGAGCCGATACTAACAGTTGCTTGATCTTTACAAATGAATCCTCTGCAGAATCAGTCCACTGAATTGACTGTCCTTTCTTTCTGCCTTTCAAAAGATCATTTATTGGTGACATTAACGTAGAAAAATCTTTTATAAATCTTCGATACCACGAACAAAGACCAACAAAACGTTTAACTTCAGTAGTATTTCTAGGTCTGGAATAATTAATCATGGCCTCAATTTTTTCTGGATCTGTACGTAAGGAATTCGAACCCACGATATAACCTAAAAATTTTAACGAAGTCTTAAAAAAATCACACTTATCGGGATTAATCGTTAACCCAGCTTCTTTAAGCTTGTCTTTGACTTCAGTCAATAATTTTAGATGAGACTCAAAGTCTTCTGATACCACCAAAATGTCGTCTAGGTAGGTAAAAACGTTTGGTTCGTAACGAGGTCCAAATATTGAATTGACTAGCCTTACTAAAGCATTTGCGCTATTTCTTAATCCAAATGGGACAGTGACAAACTGAAAAAGACCACGACCTACCACTGCAAAAGCGGTTTTTTCCTTTGAAGTTTCCTCTAAAGGAATTTGCCAAAATGCTTTTCGAAGATCTACTGACGAAATGTATTTAGCATTGCGTAATGAGGTCAAAATTCTATCTACATTAGGCATCGGATACCGATCAGGCACCGTAACATTATTAAGTTCTCGTCCATCGAAGCATAAGCGATAAGTTCCATCTGATTTCTTCACTAGTAAAACATTAGAACACCAAGGCGATGTTGAAGGTTCGATGACTTTTAAATTGAGCATTTCTGTTATTTCGTCATTTAAAATCTTCGACATATAAGGAGACATCGCAAATGGTCTCTTTACAAATGGAATTGCGTCACCAGTATCAATTTTTAAACTAATTTTATCAGTACGTCCTAATCTATCTTTGCAACTAATTTCTTTAAACGAATCTATAACTTTACTAGCTTTAACCCGTTGCTCTACCGAAAGATCATCTAACGAATTTAATCGCGGGTACACTCTACCAAAAGACTGACTTACGTCGTTTCTCAAAACATTAATTTCTGAATTTTTGTTCATAGCTTGAACATGCCATGAATTATTTTGAAAATTAACCAAAATTTTAAATTTCTGCGCAAAGTCGCACCCAAATATAAATGCATGAGGTAACGAAGGTACTACAAAAGCATTAATTACCAAACAAGTGTCATCAATGACAATAGGCATATCTACTGTACCTTGTACACCTTGTTTTTTACCATCAGCGGTAAAAATATTCTTAATTTTAGCTGGACATATCTTCAGACCTAATTGACCTAAAATATCTACCCCTCGTGAACCAACGACAGATGTAGTTGCACCAGAATCTAATAAAACGGTAATATCGACATCAAGCAACTTAACAGTTATATAAGGTCTATTATCAAACTCTTGACTAACAAATAAAGGCGAGATATGATCATTATTATTATTTGAAGAAACTTTATTAAAAGGAGCTTTATAATTTTTATAAAATTCTGAAACTTTTCTCAACCACTTGTTCCAATCAGCTTGATTAAAATAATTTTTCTTATTGTTTGTAACTAAATTAGAAGAATTTGTACTTAAAGAATTTTGAAATATTCTTGTTTTTATTCTAGTATTATTAACATTATTAAAATTTTTAAAAGAGGCCTTATTTTTAGAAAAAGTGAAACTGCCTCTATGAGACACTTTCTCTACTAGTTTTTTGAACAATTTGGACATGTAGAAGCTTTAAAATTAGGCTCTCCACATTTAAAACAAAATAGACTTCTAGGAGCTTTACAATCTAAATAAAGATGGTTGGCTAATTTACAATTCCAACAAACTATTGCTGATTTATTTCTATTTTCTGAATTATTACCCTTATTGTCAGAATTATTATTTTTATTAACAGTTTTATTTTTATTAAAATGAAATTTATTTTTATTATTTTCTCTATGTCCTGAAGTATTGGAAAAATTTGATTTATTCTTAAAATCTTTTCTAAAATTATTATTTCTATTCGTAGCATGTCCAAAATTTTTATAAGAATGGTCAGTATCATTAACCACTGCCACTTCCTCTTTAGGCTTACTTTTATCTCTCATATAGTCAGACTCTTCTAGTTTACGACAAAGTTCTGAAAGTTGAGAAACCGTAGTTATATCGATTAAAGCCAATCGACTGATAAATTCAGGTAAAATATTTTTTCTAATATGCTTAACTTTGGAAATTTCGACTGGGGGTCGAGATAATCTAGAAAAAAGTGCTTCTAAATGAGCTATGAAAACTACTGTAGTCTCATTTCTTTTCTGTTTCCTTCTTTTAATTTGGTCCCATAAGTCATCGTCAATGTCGTCATGCAGAAAATCGCGTTTTAATCTTAAAACCAACGTTTCCCACGTAGTTACCGAACTTTTTATCGCTCTGAACCAGGTGAAGGCGTCTGACACGAAGAACTCGACCGCAGAATTAAATAAATCCTGTGAAGAAATATTTCGCGCCTGCGCTAATTCAGTTAATCTTTCCAAAAAAGGATAAAGTTTTTTCGGATCGCCATTAAAAGTTACTTGCCATTCACTGATAGGTAAATTTCGAGTTGCGCAGTGCACAATCGGTGCAGCTACATTTATTACCGGATTAACAGGAACGATCGGTTCTGGGTTTTGATTTGCAGGAATTTTTTCATATAAATCCGACTCTAAAAGTATACAAGTCGCGACAGTTTCCTGAATAAAAGCATTAATTTCGACAGCATCATCCTCCTCTAAAGGAATTCTGCGAGCTCTACCTATCACATGCGCTAATCGCGATTTAACCCTATTGAAAGCTGAATCATTTACATTTCCTTCAAATTCGCCAACTACTCTTCGGATGGAATCTATACTTCGCGCTATAGAAACTTTTTCGTCAGCAAAAACCAATTTACAAACTTCCAAATTAATTTCTCTACCCGGAGATGCTTGTTCCATTCTCTGTATACGAGTTAAGATTCTACGTTTATCGGCGACATTGCGTTGTGAAGTTATTAAGCGAATGTGCAATTCATATTCCAATTCAAAATCTAACAGGTGATTCGGAACGAAATTAAACACGTCCATAATGATGCGCAGAAAAAAACAAAAAAATTAAAAAAATTTTTAAAAAAATTTTTCAAAAAAATTTTTTTTTTTTTGAAAATGATCAATAAATCTCAAAATAATTGATACCTGATACTAACTCTCTTATATCGATGTTAATTTATCATTGAACTTAAATTCATTTGGTTAAAGTTGCATCCAAATATTTGTCACACCCTGTATATTAATATTGAAAGCACTTATGCACCACTATATTCATATAAAATACAATCAAGTGCCTGGAGCTATAAATTTTATTTTCAAAAGAAACTTTCCACTAAAATATTTCAAGTACAAGAGTGTGGACACCCTGTATATATAAACTCATAAAAAAATTGTAAGTCCAAAGCAAGACAATGCTGAAAAAATTTTCCAAAAAATTTTCTTTCTCAAAGTTTAAAAAAATTCCTTAACTTGGTACACCCTGTACAAGTTTTTAAAATTGGTCTCATTCCACCCTGTATATTAAAGAACATCCCCTCATAAAACTTTTCAAATCGATAAATATGTTCAATAAGCAGATTGTTATCTTTATTACTAATGAAAATTTTAGACACTTTTTACAGATCACCCTGTACAGTATATAATGACCAAAAGAATTTTGAAAATTATTAAAATCTTCCCAGCTTTACTGTATTACCTTTATAAGAACTGACAATTTATAGTCTTCACTAAAACTCAGCTTTCAATATTATTTTGAAACTAATTTAAAAATTAATTTCGCCAATTTGTCAAGAATCTCTAAAAACTTTTTAAAACTTCTTCAATCAAATTTTAACTCTTGCCTCAACAGTATGACCTTATATAACTCAAGTTTACTAAACCTACCAATCACCAGCTACTATTGATATACCTCGTAACAATATAAACCTTATTCAGCAATATGGAAAATACATTCAAATCAACCATGAAGTATATCAAAAACCAAAAACAATTGATGGGAACCATAAAATTAGAGAATCGATATTATTCCATTGTCTCTAAACAATTAATGATACACAGTAAAAACTCTTTATTATAAATCAAAAAAAATTTCACTCGGGTATACCTATCTTACCACGTAAATCGAGGAGAAACTATGACTTTATACCTGTATAAATAAATAACCTGCAAAATTTTACTAATACCACTTCACCATGTATGTATCTTCACCATTAACATTTGCTTTCGAGTACTGAAAGCTCTTTTGAATACCTTGATAAAAAACCTCAGGCTTTTTCTTGACATTTATTTACCTATTCCTCTCTGTGTTCTCAGGTATGTTCTATAAAGAATTGGTTTTGTTGAAAAAAATGAACTAGGCCCTATACGTTGCGAGCGCCATATTTATGTGGCAAACTACTGATAGCTTATCACCTAAATTTGCGAACGGTTAGCTCTTATGTCGGTTAGCCTGGGTTCTTCACTACATAGTTCCAGTTCACTCTTTCAACCCGAGGGCACCACTGACTCTTTGAATAGTATAATACTCACCAAGTGCTAGAAAGTCAGAAAATCACTTGGGATCTAAAGTTGTTGACGTCTTTCACAGATACATATCTGAAAACACTTATCAAGAGGAATAAAACACACCGGTTATGAAATCAAAATATATATTCTTAGGTTAGCAGTAGCAGACCTGCAATAATTACTGGATGGTTTATTAAAACATTAGAACCAAATTTAATACGGTTCCAGACAAAGTAATGCAATATGATTTTATTGTAATTTGATTATTACGCTACTTGGTAAAGTTTGTGTAAAAGAGGTAATGTAACCAAACGGTGAGTATTTCTAGCGTCTCAAGTGTTCTAGAACCCTTTGTCAGACCTTACCCTTTCTATAGTACGAAGTTAAATTATTAAATTATTTGACTTACCAAGTTGGTATTACATGATATATAAATTAAAAAAACTGGCCTGATAAACCTTATGTTTAGTGTATTTGGTTCAGCAACTTAACGTCAATCCTGACTTCACCCATCCATGAGGTAGTATTTACAATCGTCTCCTTCTTCCTCCAGTTACTCCTAATTTCCCGAATTTTCACATCCAAATCTCAAACAGCTGAAGGCCCATAAAGTAATTAGAAACAGCCTCAGAACAGATCATCGAGTTCCAACTCAAAAGTGTGTAACTTCCATAAACTGGTTTCCCAAACTTTAATAAGCTAGTTGAGCTAAACTAAGCTAGATTAAGCTAAACTTAGCTGATGTGAGCTAAATTACTCTAAGCTGGTCTAAGCTGGTGATTGTACTAAAACGTGCTCAATTCCAACCTCAAAACTGCAAATGAAGATATTTCTGGTTTAATAAAAATCCCAGTTTTAGCAAAATCAAAATCTTACCTGCAAGTGGAAATTACCAGGCCTATCACCCCTCAAAAATAGTGACTTAGATTCCCCTTTCATAGGTCCGCACTAGCTCTAAAAAAACGCTTGCACCGCGTTTCACGGCCGGGGAATAAGTGCTTAAGTCCCCCTCTCTCAATGGCTGCTTCCCAGCAGGAAACGGAACTTTAATTACTTCCCGAAGTTAGCAACATAATGTTCGATTTAACACCGAATTCGGGGCACCAACCAATTTCCAACGTTGACCAACACCATTTTCCGAACACACCACCATAAATTATCTGGCTGTCGGCTTAGCGCGTAAAAGCACTGTAAGAATTTGAAACTACCTACCTTTAACCACTCTGTGGTTTACTTGACAGCTATAAACTTCAATCGAAACTAACCTGATTTTCAAAAATATATCAGATCCTGTAATCAAAACAAT
The DNA here is from genome assembly GCA_935413205.1 of Polydrusus cervinus. Lineage (NCBI taxonomy): Eukaryota > Metazoa > Arthropoda > Insecta > Coleoptera > Curculionidae > Polydrusus > Polydrusus cervinus. Next base: position 57,324,720 of record OW284514.1, read on the forward strand.
GAAAGGATTTTCATAGGAGAAAACCATCGATAAAAGGAAACTCTACAAAATAAATGAGCATGACTACACCGGATATGGAATCTAGTGCCAAATACCATCTTAAAATATACTGAATATACAATCAACAAAACTGAGCTAAATCTTCAAAATTTATAAGGTAATTTTTAAGCATTTAAATTCCTAACTATATCAAACTGCGTTAATACTTAAATTGATAATGCATAAATTACTATGTAGCATTCGTACTCATTTAATCTTAACCTGAGAAATGCTTCGGAAATATTGAATGCTACAGCATACATTTCACTTATAGTAGTGGTGTTTGACTATTAACAGCTAATTGGCTTATTCGTTTTTTAATTATAAATATAGTCATTTTTTACTGACGTAGAATCTAAATTGTTCCATGTGTCTGGACTCATTTTAGTTGTAAAAACCATTGTTAATGTTCGGTAATGTACTAAATTTCCTCTCAGGTACTAGGTACAAACGGGATTTATTCAGATCGCATTATTAGATAGCCTGTGACAGATTAGAGTTAGCGAACCTACGTTGAGTCAATGCAACAGATCCAGGCTATCTTGTAATTATCGGATGAATCGCGTGTAGCTAGTCTCCTGAATTATCTTGTGTGGTAAATCTAAATTTAAGTAACTATTTTATTGAGTAACATTTATGTCAAACACCTGTGTTGTGTCTATCTGTACCTGTTAAGTATTAATTAAATAAAAACATTCCATTTTTTGTAGTTACTCAAACTTGCGTATTTTTTATTAATCCCATGAACCATCACCTAGGGAAACACAGTAACGTAACTTTTGCTAGCCTTCGATGAAACACGAAGGCTACCCTATAGATGTGTGTCATGGACTAAATAGTCTCTGAACAACTATTCTTAACATAATTGTAATAAGATCTAAATTTTAAAAACATAGCTTTGTATTGAAATCTGAAACTCAAGTCTAATAGTATATTAATCAACTAGCACAATAATGGCCATTGTTATTCACGCGGATAAAGTTTATGACACAAGCAGTATGCGAACTTTATCCAAGTGAATAACAACCACTTTATGCGACTAGAATAATATACCTTGCTTACGACTACAAAATAATTGGATCTTTAAGAAATTGAAACCAGTGATTGAAATAATAATAATAATAATAATAATAATAATAATAATAATAATAATAATAATAATTGATACTATAATAATATAGTGTATACCTACTATATATACCTAATAGTAGTACATAAATCTGAATAATATAACAATAATACTTCTTGGTTAATTGAGATTTTTTTGTTATTTAAATTCATTTGAAAATTGTTCTATTTTGTACTTTTATAAAATATTGGTAACTAAAACCGAGAAGAGCAACCAGAGAGTAGCGACAAAATACGTTGACACCTTTGATGTTGGAGTCTAAAAGAACGTTTTGTGACCTCGAGTCTAAATATTAGACCGTTTGCCGGTATAATATACTAAAAAAAGGCTTAAAACCGACTAATAAGTGCTGTATTATGGCATTATTTAAGAATTTTTATTAATTACAGAGCAACTACAAAAAAAAATAATCTGATCTCAAAGTCATCGATCGCTTACATTTTTCGGCTGAATCATATTTTGTTTCTTCTCTGTGGTCGCTCTTCCCGGACTAAACTTGAAACACCCTTAAAGTTGTTACATCAACTTTTAGAGTTGGTCCATTTGGCTTCCTCTCTACTGGAGATACAGTTGTGCCTGGTAATGCTGGCCTTAAAGATCAAGCGTTCGCCCTTAGATGGACTTATGATAATATAGCAGCTTTCGGGGGAGATCCAAACAAAATTACTATTTTCGGTGAAAGTGCTGGATCAGCTTCAGTAGGATATCAACTTTTAAGCACAAATAATAAAGGTATATATTATGTGGTTTTATTAGGCACAATTTTATAAAATCGATTTAAACTGATGGACCTCGGTTTAAAAAGAAATGTCAAAAATGGTAATTTTAGAGTGTGCCATTGAAAGCAAAGTTCGAATTAAGCGTGATTAACATTACATAACATAACTGGTTATGCTATATTACATCATAATAAATTAAGACCAGATAAATAACTTTCAACTCAAACTTTGCTTTCAACCCTATATCATATTTACACTTTTTGTGGATTACACCATAGTCTTGATTGGTACATCTACAAGACTTCAAAAGAAGGTAGAGGAATAGTTCAGTACCAACAGGTTAATTATTAACAAGAATAAGACTAGCAGAATTGTGTTTTTGCTGCGGGACATTGGCACAACCAACACTGGGACTGAGATGGTGACAATCTCGAATTCGGTCTACTGTGGGATGCGCATATGGGGATGGTCGCTGGGATGCTGGGTACTGCTTTATTTATGCAGCAAAGCCTTGCCCGTTCTGTTTTGTGTTTTTCATAGTTCTTTGTCATAATAATATGCTATTCTTGCATGGGGATACACGACCCGAGCTAAAAGAGTTTTTGGATTACAAAGAAAGGCTGATTGCGAAACTTGGCTACAGAGACGATTGTCGCCCCGTTTTCAGAACTCTTATAATCTTTACCCTCTCTTCGGACTGCGTTCTCGAAAGCCTTGTGTACGTAAAGAGAAATGAGAACCTCTACGTGACTCATGGAGATGTTCACAGGTACAATACTTGCCGTGCGGACAACGTAATAATTAACTATTGCCAATTAAAAAGATCCCAGGATGGACAGGGGTATTATACAGCTAAATTTTGCAATAAGCTGCCCTCAGGGTAGTCCTATCCACCTATTTAAAAATGTAACATTTAATTATTCTCTTAATTTCTTGTAAAGTAAGGAGGGGCTCCATCCTGCAGGAAAAAAACGACCTTTAGTCCAGATTTCCATAATTAGGGAATATTCTTTGAAGTTCTGGTATTAAAAACTTTTCAGGAAATATAAGAGAATTCTTAAATACATATAACATATCCAAATACGTACATAGGATTGCGAGGATTTATGGTGGCCGTCCAAATTTCCGGATATTAAACCCTTAGATTTTTATTTATAAGGTGATTTAAAAAGAAGGGTATATATCACCAGACCTAGAAATCTGGAAGAGTTGAAGGCAAGGATTCGTTGAGTCACGCCAGAAGTTTTGGAAAAAGTTAGGGAAGAGTAGGGGAAGAGTTCTACCATTGGTTTGGGTTGTGTTAATATATTCATGGGGCACATTTTCAACAATTGCTATGCTAAAAAAGTGACATTACAGATTTAATGTTATTGTTAAAGTTTAATTTTTTACAAATCTGTAGGATTGTTCAGAGGAGCTATTCAGCAAAGTGGATCGCCATTGAATGAATGGGCCTCTATTCAAGACCCAAAACCCTACGTCGCAAGTCTCATCCAACAAATCGACGCGAATGCCAATGTTGGAAGTGACAGTTGGCAACAATTACAATATTTACAAGGTGTGGACGCGAAGAAAATTGATACTGCTTCTACAAGTACAACCCCTGTAAGTTTAAATAAGAGTTTTTTGTAAGTAAATAAATGAGTGGCAGTAGAGTTTTGGACTTGCATTGTCTTTATTTGTTTAGAATCACTACGTTTCAACTGGTAAGCATCTCCAGTCGTCTTCAGGTGAATACTGAATAAGTACGGTAACTATAGCTCTATTTATACGGCAGGTGCTGTGACGCATGACTAGTGGGTGGAGTCATGCGTGTTGCTAGGTGATGACGCATAACTGGATGAGTCATGCTTGATGAGTCATGCTCGATGAATCATGCGTTTAACTCTTAGGTGTTCTTATTCTAAGATTACATTTACTTAACAAGGGTTTCCAGACGTTTCTCATATCTAATGAAGGCTTACTAAAGCAACCTGGATTTTGGTGTATGGTCGCAGCTTCCTTAAACTTCCTCTTCCTCCAGTGCGGTTCTTTTTGCAGGATTTCCGCTTTTGTCCACATGATATGATGGCCGTGCGTCCAGGCGTGGTCAGCTGCACCTGATTTTTCGGTCTCTCCTTTTTGTGTGTATTTCTATGTTCTTTAATCCTTACTTCTAGTGGTCTTAGTGTCTCACCAATGTAAGATTGGCCGCATTCGCAGGGGATCTGGTAGACACAATTTTTCTTGTCTTTCTGGCTTGCTGGTTTCGTCTTCGTTAGGTGGCTTCTTAAAGTGTCTCTAGAGCTGAATACTGTGTTGATGTTGTATCGCTGTCCTTGTTTATTTTCTCGGAAACTCGTTTGACATACGAAATATTGAGTATTGGTTGTATCTCTTTCTCTGCTTTACGTGTGTTTGGCCGATTCTTGCGATTTTCCAATATTGTGTCAATCAATTTCAAAAGGAGAGACCGAAAAATCAGGTGCAGCTGACTACGCCTGGACGCACGGCCATCATATCATGTGAACAAAAGCGGAAATCCTGCAAAAAGAACCGCACTGGAGAAAGAGGAAGTTTAAGGAAGCTGCGACCATACACCAAAATCTAGGTTGTTTTAGTAAGCCTTCATTAGATATGAGAAACATCTGGAAACCCTTGTTAAGTAAATGTAATCTTAGAATAAGACCACCCAAGAGTTAAACGCATGATTCATCGAACATGACGTCATCGAGCATGACGTCATTGAGCATGACTCATTAAGCATGACTCATCCAGTTATGTGTCATCACCTAGCAACACGCATGACTCCACCCACTAGTCATGCGTCACAGCACCTGCCTAGTATAAATAGAGCTGTAGTTACCGTACTTATTCAGTATTCACCTGAAGACGACTGGAGATGCTTACCAGTTGAAACGTAGTGATTCTAAACAAATAAAGACAATGCAAGTCCAAAACTCTACTGCCGTTCAAGAAACGTCATTGTCTCCAACCTTTAAAGAGACACTAAATAAATGAGTATTTCTGAGTATCTTTCTTATACGAATTAAGTTAAATCAGACGTTGAAGCACCATTCTCACTTATTATAATTATAATTAAGTAAAAGTTGTTCGTGAACATAATATGTTTATATAGCGCAAATTATTTCTGAGGTTTTCTATATAGAAAATGCTAATGCGATTTGCAAGTTTTAGTAACATTACTCATCAGTGCAATTTAGTTATTAGACAACGTCACATGAAAGATAATATTATTTTGTTCCTGAAAGCCGATAATAATAATACACAAAGAATATTATTGGGGTGAAATAAAAAGTATAAAGTTGAAGAAATACGGCCTTGTTGTAAACCGTATTGAAACTGGAATATCATAACATTGATACACAAGTTACTCGGAATGTAGGAAAAGAAAAGTAATATATTTTCACAAATATCAGTATTTTCTAAAAGTTAAAGAGCAGTTAATGAATCTGTATATTTATTATTATACATTTATAAAAATGTATTTATGAACATTTAAGGATCCCCCAGATCAACGCGAATTTGATGCGGAAGCGCGATCTTTTCGCGCTTTAAAATTTGCGTTGGTCTGAGATCTGAGATCCTTAATCTAGTATGTTTTTTTTCGTGAGTGTATATGTCAAAATCACTATACCATTTTTATGTTACATGCTTTCAGATTAAATATTACACCGCAATGCCAAGTAAACTTTTTTTTAGGTTATAGTTTTATAAATTAATAATATTTTAGGCTTTAACTCTGCCAGTAGTTGAGGTTCAACATGACGGAGCCTTTATCACTCAGACTATGTATGAAGCCTTCGAATCTGGAAACATCAATCAAGTCCCTGTTCTTATCGGATGTAACTCTGAAGAAGATGTTTTTATATTACAGTGTAAGTTTCTTTTCCTGCAAGCGTTTGTAGATTGAAACTTTTCTATTTGTATTCACGTTTTTCAGTCGAATAAAATAACATATTTTAGGAAACGATTCTTTAACCTTTTTTCAGGAAGCAACCTTAGAATTTAGCTATCCGCTGTACTGCAAATGTTTCCTTAGTTTCAACCAATTTTCAAGCAACGGAACATTATCCTAAATAAGAGGAAACTCTTCTGCATTAGTAGTATTAATTACTATAACTAACACTTACATCTTGTCATTGTAGAATTTGATATCAGAAAGTGAACGTTAAAGTGATACTATACGGAAAAATTTGCTATATTCAGGTCTTTTTTATTTCTTACACATTGGATTGAAAGCATATCAAGCGTTTAGTGTCTATATCAGCTCAATAAGATGGATTTAACAATGTATTACTTTTACTGTTAGATATAGAATATAACATTACAAAGCAAATATTTCCACATTCAACTTTATTCGGAAGAGTAACCTTCTCGAAAGTTAGGAAGGAACCAATAAATACTATTTTAAAAAAGCCAAAAATATTCTTTAAAATTATAAAAAGTTAATTTTTTCCAGCAAACAAATACGTCAAAGAACTTGGACGTGCTTATGACGCAAATCTCCAAACACTTATTCCTGGCCGGATAAATACTGATGCCAGCAACCGGGATCCAATGGCCGCACAAATTAAATCTATTTATTTAAACGAAAATGAAAAATTCGAAGATAGTGCAGCAGCTGTAATAAGGGTAAGTCTAAACAAATCTATCGCCGTTTATTGACCACGAGGAAAACACGAGAAACAGTAATCATGTTAATAAATGATCTTCCACAGATTACAGCAAAACGTAATTGTGCGAATGTTTTCCGTTACAGTTTACAATTTTTCTTTCATGCAAGTTGTCTTGCAGCAATTAGTATTGCGGTGAAAAAAATTTCACTTCGTTTTGCAATGACTTGCCAAGGTCGCAGGCAATGTACCACTTGCCAACCTTTAAATTAAAAATACATTTGGTTTGGATTTACCTGCGCTTTTTTGTGTATTCATTTTAACATAACAGCATTACAGGACACAAAAGCAAACCAACCTAAACAAAACGTACCCACTATAGGTTAAAAAGAACATAAACAAATATCAGGGATTTTCATATTTAGGTTGGTGACTCATAAATCACCAAAAAATCCCCAGAATTGCGCTTGCAATTGCAATAAAAAAAAAACTATTTTAATGACGTATAAGAATACAGTTTATTCGTGATTTATAAATCAAAGTAGCATATAATATACGAAAAATATATGTTACTCTTACCAATATTCCTATATCCTTCTACAAGGTTGCCAGCTCGCGAAATTATATCTTTATATTTTAAGTTTGACAAAACATTGCGTTCTCTTGGCTGGAATCCCGGCAATGTTTATTCATAGTTTTATTTCGTATAAAAATAATAATACATATTTTTTATAATACAATGTAAGTACTTTAGAATTTATTTTTCGGACTTATAGCTTATAGCTTCTTATTCGATTTTTTTTTCTGCATGAAAATAATTTACCCACACCCACATAGATACCATTTTTGCATTGGTGAAAAAAAGCTCACTAATGTGCTTAGTTTCTTTGTAATTTGGGTTTCTTTGTTTTTATATTCAGCGTTTTCAAAAACCTTAAAAATATATATGAATATAAAATTTAAAAAAAAAATGTGCCTGGCGAACCGTAGAACTTCAATTTACCACGACAAATTTAAGCGCGATCGAATTCACTTAATACACAAAGAAAGTTTCCATGCTGTAATATAGAAACTAAATGGATTAAGAAGGTGAGCTTCATATACAGTGCGTCTACTTAACTTGAGAGCATATGAGAAACTTTTTTATTACCAATATAAACTCAAAAAAAAGTTTTCTATTCTTAAAAAGTTTTGCTTCCTGAGAACGTAATAATCATAATAATAATAATAATAATAATAATAATAATAATAATAATAATAATAATAATAATAATAATAATAATAATATTAATAATAATAATAATAATAATAATAATAATAATAATAATAATAATAATAATAATAATAATAATAATAATAATAATAAAAAGGAAGTTTAAAAACCAATATAAAAGCAGAATAACAAAGCTTTTTAATACTCACCTGAATGCTGGTAATCTTACTACTGCCATCAACACCTGGGCAATACCAATACTTACCTACTCATTCGGAATCCTTAAGTATTCAGACACGGATTTGCACAAACTAGATAGGCTTACGCGTAGGCTGCTAACAAAATTCAGATTCCACCACCCACGCTCTGCACTTGAAAGAATCTACCTAAAACGAAAGGAGGGAGAAAAAGGTTTCATTAATATATATAACTTGTGCAAGTCGCAAGAGACATCTATGAGATAATACTTCCAAGAATCGAATAAGGAAATTCTTAAAAAAGCGGTAGCAGCAGACACTGGATATACAGCCCTTAACTTAAAGCAAAACGGATTACCTAACATCATCCGCGCGCCGCCAAGTCAACAGCTTGTAACTTGGCAAGAGAAAGCTCTACACGGCAAATACCCTACTGCACTCCAAAATCCACTCATAGATAGAGAAATGTCACGGAATTGGTTAGAGAAAAGGCAGCTTCACGCTGAAACAGAAGTTTTTATAATCTCTATCCAAGACCGCCGTGTCATTCGAACTCGAAACTATGAAAAGGTCATCTTAAAAAGAAATGTGAAAGATGTGTGCAGAAAATGCAATTGCCCCGGAGAAACGATAGAACATATCACGGCGGGTTGTGGTGCTATGGCCTCCAACGCTTACCTGGGGAGACATAATCAGGTGGCAAAGATCATTCACAAGGAACTGGCCCATAAATTAGGGCTAAGGGAAAACCTCCCATCATACTACCAATACTCACCCGAGCCAGTCCTTGAATCCCCTGAATATCTCTTATACTGGGACAGGCCAATAATAACGGATAGAACAGTAGACCACAACCGTCCGGATATTCTTCTCATCGAAAAAACTACCAAGAAAGCTTTCATAATCGATATAGGTTGCCCACTAACACACAACCTCTCTAAAACCGAATCGGAGAAGAAGACCAAGTACTCGAATTTGGCTATAGACATAAAAAATATATGAAAGCTAGATAAAATCGACATAATTCCGATCATAATATCGGTGGAGGGAGCTATGACGAAAAATTTCAAGCCCAACTTGGAAAAACTGGGCCTTTCAGGTTATTTATACCAACTTATTCAGAAAAGCGTCATCCTCCAAACTTGCCATATAGTACGGAAGTTTCTAAACAGTACAGGTTAAGATGAATTCTCTGTACTGTAAATAATACCAGCAATACCAACAAAAAGCTGTGAAAGCTAACATTGAGAACATAATAATAATAATATTAATATACTCGATTATGATGTTGCTTATACAGGTTATAGTCAAAATGTAAAAAATATAAAAATTAATCCTAAATTAGTTACATTTTATATCAGAACAAGATTTGATCATAAAGGTGGCTACTTTTTTTTTATTGTTTGTTTATTGTAAAATGTAATTCTTATTATGGCAACAAAGATTCGGGATCGGACAATAAAACTATTCTAGTTTAAGATAACTCTGACGAAGCGTGTGTTTATGTAATGTGGTCAAAAATATGAGACTATAAATGGAAAATTAAAAAAAAAAACCTTTTGTGTGCACAATACCTACAAATACGTATTATTTTTTTTAGTTCGGAAGTGACAGTGGATTTACTAGAGGAGTAATTAAGCAAGGAGAACTGATGTCTCAGCACGCGAATGTCTACTTTTACGTGTTCTCCTATGATGGTGAACTAGGTGGCTGGAACAAGAGTGTCGAAGGTAACCATCTGTTTAGTAAATAATTTTTAACCACAGCTTGGCAGATGTTGATGAAAGAGTGGGAAAAAGGGGTATTACTGTAGGGTAATGTAGGTATACAGGGTGAGTTAAAAGTACTTTGACAAACTTCGTTATGTGGTTGTTGACATTATTTTAGGAGAAAATGTTTTAATGAACCATGTACATAATTTTTAAAAAAAGTAATAATTTTTAAATAATTAATAAACGAGTAGAGATATTTAGGTAAAATTTTATGGATATAAATGAGCACAGAAAAATGACTAATTTAAAGGTACAATGCACTCTCAGAGATAACCAGTGGCGTCGGGACAAGATTAGTCTCTGATATTTTTTATGAAAATTGTAACATAATTGATGAACACTGATTTTTTTTAAATTTTAATTTTTTATGAATCCTTACTTTAATTATAATAAAGACGCTCTCTCGTATTTTTATGTTGATTTAGGAGTACATAATTTACTTAGGCTTAAAAATGAAATGCATATAAACAAAATCCATAATTCATAAAAAAATAAAACAGGTCAAAAATATAAGACAAAATACCAAAAAACAATATATACTCATGGACAAAATTATCGAATATTTTTTGTATTCATTATTATTTCAAAATTCATTTAAATAATCGCCGTAAACTTACATGTGCTGATATTAGTTATCTAGTAGGCTGATTACTTACTTGTTTTAACATATTTTGACGTTGAATTAATATTAATGGCGCATATTACTGTTTCTTGTGCATTTGATCAAAATCAATTAATTACATATTTTATGAAAAATTAAAAATATTCGATAATTGTGTCCATGAGTTTATATACTGACAAAATGTCAGCCAACCAGCGTTTTTATTAAAATAAGAGTAAGAATTCATAAAAAAATAAAATAAAGAAAACATCATTGGCGTAACATCATTTTCTTAGAAAAGATCAGACAATAATTTTATATTGACGCCACTGGTTAGCTATGAGAGTGCATTGTACTTTTAAATTAGTTATATTTACCTTTTTATTTAATTCACCAAATTTTACCTAAAACTGTCTATTGGTTTATTAATTATTTTAAAATTACTACATTTTTTAAATTTAGGACACCCTGTATTTTCCGAACGAAGCCGTTAAAGAACAAAGTTAATAAAAACTTTTTCTCGTAAAATAATCTCAGTAACTATATCCCGAAGTTTGTCAATGCACTTTTGAATCATCATCATGTAGGAACATTTTTTTTGCATAAAAAAGTTTTAAAATGAAGTCTACCTCAGAAATAATTATTAATTTAACTTACCACTCTGAATCTCTAATATATTCTTAAATCCCTTTGTCTTCAGGTGATTGATGAATACTTTTAATAAAAGATAAATTATTTATTATATTATAAATTATTTAAAATTATTTTAATTATTATACAACACTAGTTATATACACCTTTTTCGTATAGGTGCGGAAAAAGTCGAACACGGGGAAGATCTACATTATATCTGGGTTCATAGAGGAACTCACAGCAATGAAGACTTAACCCAATATCCACAGTCTGATCAAACGACCAGTCACCGATTTATTAAAATGTGGACTGACTTTGCCAAGGAATTGTGAGTATAGAAAATTATTTGCAATTTTAAGGTTTGTGTTAAATTATGAATATTTAATCGATCGAAAATCCTTTTTATTTTATGAAAACTACGGAGTATTATCACATTTTATTAGTACATTTTACAACACGTATTTCACTTTACTATAGCTTCTTGAGGCACTGATACAAATAAGAGACATTTGCACATAAATTAAAAAAAAAAGATATTTGCATAACTTTATTGTCATAGCTGTTTTATTGGGTTCATTGACCATATTGGGATTTTTTAACGTTTTTAATTCTATTTATTTATAAGCTTTCATAACAAGTTAACTTCTTACTTTTATCCATCTTATAGAATGTTCTAAAATCATTTAATATCTACTTTTGCTGCGCATATTCGAAATCTTCTTGATCATTTTAAAACGACCTCTACATTCTTTCATTCGTTTTTTTAAAAAATCTACCAGCCTAACCTACATAATATAAAATTTGTCACAAGTTCAACAGTTTCATTTGGATTTTATTATTTTATCTTTATTATTTTTAACATAACTTAAATAATTTTTTCATTGTTAATAATAATTATTTACTAACACATAAAAAAATACATGACAACTCTATTTACTTTTCTTTCAAGTGTTTCATATTTATTTATTTTCATGGCCCCATTCCATCATAACAGCATAACCCTATATTTAAATCACCGAAAATTAACCATATATGTATAGGAAGGAAAGCATTATTTCTTATAATAGAATTTACAACCAGTAAAGTCATTATACAACAAAGTAAGAGCTGGAAAATTTGATACAAAGTCAGAAAAATGCTTCATAATAGAATATACAGGTACAGAAAATAGACAATGGAAAATAGAGAAGAAGATAGTTATAGCTTCTAGATATTCAATAAAAATGATTTTTACCATAATGATAAGAGAACAACAAATGAAAACGAAAAAAATTAAGAAGGGGAGCCACGTTGTGGCAGCTCAGTGGTAGAGCTGTCGCATTCGATCGCAGGTGACCCGGGTTCGATCCCCGGGGCAGGTGTGCGTTTAAAAAAAATTACCAACCAAAGATTTTAGAGGTAAGAATGCAGTATGGCACTGGTTTACTTCCGAATACGACGGATAAACCAGTGCATGCACGTGTATCGGATCACACGTGAAAGACTGTAGGTCCCGTCTGGCTGACATTACCCCAACGTTTAGCAAATGGGATAGAAAAAGACATTTGGCTGCAGTATACTGACAACAGGTCAACCCTCCTTGAACCAAGAAGAGGACAAGGACAAAATAGAAGGGACTAAAGACATAAAAGAATACAAAAAAAGCGAGACAGAGACAGACACAGTGAATATGAAATGTACATATAATATGGCTTCTGATGCCATGTCATTTATAGAGAGGGTACCAGAAAAATGAAAGATATTAAAGGGAGAAAGTGATGAGAGGCTATGGAGAAAAGCTATGGATAAGGAAATAATGTCAATAGAAAATAATAATAAGATAGAAGTGAATGTTCGAAAGAACACACAGAAATAGTTACCATTAGGTGGCAAAGAACCCATTAAAACAGAAATTAAAAACGAAATATAAAGCTAAACTTATAGTAAGGGGTTTTGATCAAAACGAAACAATTAAAAGTAGAATAAACAGAGTTGTCAGATATTTTTTATAATAATTACGTATTATGTGCTCTCATCAAGAAGTAAATAAAGGTTTATAAATTTAATGCCTATTATTTCACGCTGGGAAGAAAAAACAACATACACAAGGTTTTTTGTTGTTCCATAGGTGATGCAGTAGCGGCGGCAGAAAAATTGTTATTGGTGGGCATAAGCGGGCTCAATATTTTAAAGTTGGGCACAGAAAGTTTCCAAAATTTATCACCAAACCAAACGTGACTTCTAAAAAAAATGATAAATAAATTAATGTCTTTATATAATTGAGTAGGCCAGTGCTCACCCTGGTCCCCCCTGGCGCCACCTTTGAGGTACAGCTTGCCTTTGAATTTAATTATTTATTATCATGTTTTTCTTATTGTGTCCTACTTTGATCAATATTTTAAAAAAGCCTCGTTGCTCACTGGCTGCGACTATAACAGCTTCAAATTCCCTTATTTATTTTCCGAATCTATTTGTAAGAAAAATAGTTTACACAAACTAAAAGCTAAACAACTTATAGCTTTATATTTTAATTAATACTTATATATATTTTCTTGTGTGTTATTTAGAAACCCAACACCCCAACAATCAGATCTTGTAAAAGTCACCTGGCCTACTGTTAACGCTAACAATTACCAATACTTGGACATAGATACAGAGTTGGAAGTGAAGACCACTCCGAAGGCAAGTTATCCTGGATGGAAGGCGGCTTATGAGACCTATGCCCAAAAGCCTTATAATACATACTAGAACCAGATTACTATTTTCAAAATGTTAATTCCTAAATAAACATTTTTTAACATCATAAATGATTTTATTCTTTCCAGGAATTACACTTTTTTCATACCTATATTCTAGAAATAAAATTAATTTTTTGGCCCAAATTAAAATTATGCTCTATAAATTGTACAGGGTCCTGCAATAGTGGGGCCGGCTTCTATAGCTCCTATACGAATAAAGTTAGGAATTTCATTCATGGGCAGACTTATACTGTATCATAGGGTACATTTTAGAAAAATATTTTCCCATAAACAGTGTGCCCAAAAAAAGTGTGATAACAAAAAGTTGTATTTTCTTAAATGGAACACCCAGTATATTATTGCATATTTATATTTGCATTAGTATCCAAAATTTTGTTTATTTTGCTTTGGTTAGTTAATAGTAATAAATTTAAACCTAAAAAAATTAAGTTTTACGGTAATGGAAAAAGAATTTAAAAAAACCATACTTATAAATTTATTTTTTAAACCATGGCATTGGGTGAGATTTATGATAAGGGATCTAGAGATATTATGAATATAATAGTCTTTATTAGGGTGGTCCTTATTTTTCGACTTTTGAAATCTTACCGCGGCACCTTGTCATATGATACTGTACCATAAAATATGAAACAGTATTTTTTTTTTTAATTTTTAGACAAAATTGAGGGGTCGCTACCAGTTGTCAAACTTTAACAAAATACATTGTATGACCACTTTAACTAGAAGTCTCACCAATTGATTCAAATAAGGGTTTATGTTGCGTTTTTAAAGTAAAACACGCAGGGACTCGCATAGTCAACCTCCCCCCCACCTGTCTGCCCCCACCCCAAGTACCTACGCGTCGAGATTAAATCCGCCCCGCAATTCAAGTTCAAGAGAACGCACGCGTTTTGTTACAAAAAACATACAAACTTGTTTTAACCTGCAATGGCGTCTACAAGTAGTGGAGTCAGTATAGTTACCTACCAGAAATAAAACATTTGGCTAATCGGTCAATTACTGCCTAAACTAAACCAGTCAAAGTTGCCGTCTATTGGTGAAGTATTACGTTTGTTTTTTACTACAAAAGTGAAGAAAAAAAATCAATTCATGAATCTGCGACTTTTGCAGCATGCGAAGTGATAAATTTGTGGGAAAAAGCTAGCATACCAATGAGATTAAAAAAACATATAATTAATAAAATCGAAAAACATTTCAAAGAGTGGCAGAACATAAAAAAAAATAAAGAGAACAAGAAAAAACGATCGGAAGTGTTAAAGAAAAAAGAAGAAGACTGGCAACAAAAATTAGAAGATTTGTGGCCGCAGACAGGATTTCTTTTGCGAAAAAACAACTACAAGCACATCAACCTCGAGATGACTACAGGGAATTTTTAAATCTTACGATTATTTTCTTGGGTGAAGATACCGAAAAAGATGTTTCATTTAGGATATCTACTGGTCTACACCGAGCTAGATGGATGGCAAAAGCCTTGTACTGCCTAAAAATTTTTCTATTTAAAAATCAGTTTAAGCTGAGTAAAAAGGAACAGCAAGCTGTTAAAGAAATATGCATTTTTACAGTGATGATATATATAAAATCTTGGTTTCAAGCGTCTACTGGATGGTCAGCAACAAGAAACGATTTACAATTATTAAAAGACCTTACAGCTTTTGAAAAAATAAACCAAAAAATGGCTGCTGTTGCCTTGCAAAAAATACTGAGACATTTGTGGTATTTGTCGGAAGAGTTAGTATCTTTTGCATTTTTCGACAACGAACTTTCAGTTCAAGATAAAAAGAAAATGGTAGATGCATTGACAATCGAAGGCATAGAAGATTGCCCAAAAAAAAAATATTGATGTCAAACACATCCACGAAAAAAACATTGAAGACTTTGTGACTAGCAACTCCTTACGATTTTTCCAGATCCTGGGTATCTCATCAAAGTTTTTGAATAAAGCTGTGGAAACTTGGAACGAGGACCCTGATTTTGTGGCTGCAAAAGAAATAGTTCATACTATGCGAGTAGTGAACGATACAGCTGAGCGTGGTGTTGCGCTAATGGAGGAATATAATAAATTGATTACAACCGATGAAGAGCAAAAGCAATTTCTGCTTTTGTTGGTGAAAGAGTATAGGAAAAAATATCCTAATACTAACAAATCAACCCTTGTATCTTAAAAATAAATGATTTTAATATTTCTATAATAAGTATATCTTTATTTGTAATAATAACAATAATTTTGCATTTATACTGTCCTGTGTTATGAATACAAAATTCAAACTTATGTAGTGATTTTGAGTTCTTATTAAAATTCAAACCTTGGTAGCAACACTTAAATGTGACCTAAAATTTTTGAAAAAAAAACTGAAATAGTTTCTAAGGGTATATAACCAAATTATGTGGTGCCCCGTAAAAAAAAAGAAATTTTTTTTTTCTTAGTAATAAAGGACCACCCTAGTCTTTATCTATTTTGTACAGGGTGTTCATAAAAAGATTTCAAAAATGACATATTTTAATTAATTTTTCTCAAGTTTTTCAAATAGAACACCCTGTATATTATTTGACTATTTAATGTACAATTTTTAAGACTTTATTTTTTGTACTATAGGTTAGGTTAGGTAAGAGTGGCAGACCTTTGGTTCAGACCAAACAGTCTCACGTAGTCCTATTAGGTCCGTTGTGATACCACACGTGTTTCGTAGAACCCACCCTCATCAGATCTCTGATGGTTAGTGCGGCGTACACCGCAGAATGATTTTAACAACTCATTTAAACCAGCCACTACTGTTCAGAAACCTGCTCAGTGGTCCAAGTTGTAAGTTGCTTAGTTCCTCCAGGCTATCGAAAAATGGTTCACCCAGAGCAGTAAACCTTCTTCTTGGTAGGCCAGGTCATTCACACAGAAAATGTTGAATACTTTCTACCTCTTAGTCATCTCTGCAACTTCTATAGAAGTCGTTAGTGGGTATTAGCATACGTTCGGCATGTCTACCGAAGAGGCAATGTCCGGTAACAACCGCAGTAATATTTCTCACTTCTTTCCGACTGTGTCTCAATAGCTCTGCGGTTCTCTTTTTATCGAATGTGAGCCACAGTTGCCTGGATATACTACAGGTTGTCAACTCTGTCCATCTGTTCTGTGCAAGCTGCTTGGCCGTGTAATCAATCTCCTCTTTGACCAATCCCAGTGGTTTGTTCACTGTATTGTCTGCTAGATCAGCTGGCATGCCTGCGCCTTATCTCGCGAGCGCCCTCTATTTTGGAGTGTCCAGGAACCCAGTACAGGCATCGCGTTACGAGCTTTGATTTGTAATATGTATAATATTTCTGGTGAAACACTAACAAAATTCTGCAAAACAGTTAGGTTAGTAATGGTTATGCCTAAGAACCATGGTAGGGTTTGATATAAATTATGAACTCATTTAATAATTGGTAATTAGGGAGAATAAATTATAAGAAATTAAAACGAATTTTAATAAGATGACTTGATTAGAATGATATTTGTACTTGGTGAGGGCGCTCTAAATACCAAGTTTTTTGAATTAATTAATTAACTTGTCAAATTATCATAAACAAATGAATTTCTATTTTATTTCAACGCCTACCATGATTTTAAGGCATGACTTTAACTAACGATCCGTTTTGCTAGTATTTCACCTAAAATATTAAGGGATGTAAACAGATCTTTTTAATAACGTGTTGATTTCGGCACAGATTAAAATGAAAGACATTTTGAAGTTCAGTTTAGTCGCCTATGTATAATTTTAATAATAAACCTTTATTTTTAACATAATTTGCAATTTTTTCGAAAACGGTTGAAAATAGCTTTTATGCTTGTAATAAAAAAAACTTGAATTTTATGCTCTGGTACACGTAGCTAGTATAAATAGAGCTGTAGTTACTCTACTTATTTAGTATTCACCTAAAGACGACTGGAGATACGTACCAGTTGAAACATTGTGATTTAAAAAAAATAAAATAAAGACAATGCAAGTCCATTCAAGTAATGGTATATTAAAAGTAATCCCTATGATCTTTTTATTTAGTACTGCCTCAACTGAGGTCGCATGAACAGAACTTTAAACGTAAATAGTGGGATGTATTTTATATTTTATGCCCTCACAATTTTTGAATTTATGCATATTTTGGAAGATTTTTGAATGTTTGGAAACAAACTAAGTAAAGTTGTTTTGAAATTTTGACAATTTACAAGTCTATACTAATTATCTAGATTCGTACAATTATTAGTTACAATATTTAAATTATTACCGTTAAATGGGGTTACTTTTGGACAGATCTAGATGATTTTATAATGCTTCGTCTGTTGTCCAACTTTTTCATACAAAATAAGTGGAATAATCAGTAGGGATCGTGTATAATAAAAATGCATTTCATGCCCCCAATTTTTTCGGAATAAAAATGGTGTATGAGGTGCCAAAGTATCTGGAGTTAATTTGGCACCAAAAACATTAAAAGCTGATTGCTAAAACCATAATTGCAAAACTAGATACCTAATAAAGATGATACGACGTTGTTTTAAAAAGTTTATTCTAAATTAAATAAAATATTGTTAATACATGAACAGTACAACTAAACTATAATATGGGAACAGGAAGGAATGCAAAATTTAAGGGTGCTTCTATCGGTAAAGCTGCTTAATACGCCACTGCTTCTACCCTCTTAAAATAAAGATAATTTCTCGTAATTCAATTAATAGATATACATCAGTTCAAATATTTATTATAAAATATACATCTATTAATAATAAGTTCCATTAGTTGTTTTGGAAAAAACAACAATATGTTCGCGAGATTTGTTAATTCCCTGATAATTTTCAATATTATCAAATTTGCTGTAAGTTTATTTCCGTTTTCTTAATAAAAGTAGAGTATAAATAAATAATAATTATACATTAAAAAAACGTTTCTAAATAATTAGGCTAGCGATGACTTAGTGATCCAAGTAAAAAATGGTCAAGTTCGTGGAAGAATTCAAACCACAATCACTGGAAGCACATATTATGCCTGGCAAGGAATACCATTTGCTACCCCTCCAACAGGATCCTTAAGGTTTCAAGTACGTATGCAGTAACCCAGTTACCTAGACCTGAATATATTTATTTCAAATAAAACAAGTATAAAGGGCTCGTTCACTATGATCGAATTTATTGTATATTAACACATCCTATTAAACCTATTGAATACCTATTCCAATAATTAAAAATCAGTGTCACCAACCTTTTCTAGAAACAATTAAAAACACGGTAGGAATTATTAATGATTTAAGTTTTGATATAAAAAATGTAATTTCATTTTACAGTCTCACAGAGTATGCTGATATAATACTAACATTTTGGTAGGTGGAAAGGATATTTTAGAAATAGCAGCTGATGCAACAAAAATTTTCCAGGACACCGAGGTTTGGTTTCAGGGGAACACATTGCTTTTAAATAAAGATCAAACAAGTATGTCATTTTTAAAACTAAACTAAGTAAAAAAGAACGACCAGATATGGTAGAACTTGGTCAGAATTAACAAAAAACAGAAAATAATACCAAATTTGTAGGTATTCACATTGATTAATTTTTAAATTGGTCACACCATATTGACTATCTAAGTAACAAATTAAATAAGGTATGCTACATCTTACGTATCATAACAAAATATTTGAACGATATGGCAAAAAGAACTCTTTATTTTGCAAATTTTGAAGCCACAGCAAGGTTTGGAAATATTTTTTAGGGATGCAATTTAAAACTAGATTTTTTTTTTGTTATTTAGAAACGTGTTTTAAGAATACTATATAAAATGTCCTATTTACAGTCATGTAGAGACATTTTTAGTTAAAAAAATGTTAACTATTTATGCATTGTACATTTACGAAGCCATTTTATTTTTTTATAAAAACAAAGATAGGTTTAATACAATTATTTATCATAACTATCATACAAGAACAAGAGATATAAATTATCCAATACACAGATTAACATTGTCCGAAAAAAATCTATATTATTCTTCACATCGTAGTTCTTCTCTGATAGTTATGGTAGGTTTCATATTCTAAGTGATTCACGCACTATATTAAAAGTAAACAATTTTTTGTCGTATCGGCTGATCCCATGACTATCGAACAGTTCATTTTTAAGTGCCTTCACGTGCAGTGTGTGTAAATATAACGAAGTAAAAATGCCGATAAATCACAAAGATAAGCGATATAAATTTAACATCTTACGATTTGGATAATTATTAGGGTAAGTTTTAAACCGAAAACAAAATTTTTAGTGTGCAGTTTTTAATTACTTTATTAAAGGGAAAATGTATACTATTATTAATTTATACAGGGTGTAGTTGTCTTGACTACGATGCCCGCAAACACTTGTTTGCTTTAACTGGAAGGATATCTTGTATACTATTATATCCAGGGTGTAGTTGTCTTGACTACGATGCCCGCAAACACTTGTTTGCTTTAACCGGAAGGATATCTTGTATACTATCATTATATCCAGGGTGTAGTTGTCTTGACTACGATGCCCGCAAACACTTGTTTGCTTTAACCGGAAGGATATCTTGTATACTATTATTATATCCAGGGTGTAGTTGTCTTGACTACGATGCCCGCAAACACTTGTTTGCTTTAACCGGAAGGATATCTTGTATACTATCATTATATCCAGGGTGTAGTTGTCTTGACTACGATGCCCGCAAACACTTGTTTGCTTTAACCGGAAGGATATCTTGTATACTATTATTAAATCCAGGCTGTAGTTGTCTTGACTACGATGCCCGTAAACACTTGTTTGCTTTAACCGGAAGGATATCTTGTATACTATTATTATATCCAGGGTGTAGTTGTCTTGACTACGATGCCCGCAAACACTTGTTTGCTTTAACCGGAAGGATATCTTGTATACTATTATTATATCCAGGGTGTAGTTGTCTTGACTACGATGCCCGCAAACACTTGTTTGCTTTAACCGAAAGGATATCTGGTATACTATTATTAAATCCAGGGTGTAGTTGTCTTGACTACGATGCCCGCAAACACTTGTTTGCTTTAACCGGAAGGATATCTTGTATACTATTATTATATCCAGGGTGTAGTTCTCTTGACTACGATGCCCGCAAACACTTGTTTGCTTTAACCGGAAGGATATCTTGTATACTATTATTATATCCAGGGTGTAGTTGTCTTGACTACGATGCCCGCAAACACTTGTTTGCTTTAACCGAAAGGATATCTGGTATACTATTATTAAATCCAGGGTGTAGTTGTCTTGACTACGATGCCCGCAAACACTTGTTTGCTTTAACCGAAAGGATATCTGGTATACTATTATTAAATCCAGGGTGTAGTTGTCTTGACTACGATGCCCGCAAACACTTGTTTGCTTTAACCGGAAGGATATCTTGTATACTATTATTATATCCAGGGTGTAGTTCTCTTGACTACGATGCCCGCAAACACTTGTTTGCTTTAACCGAAAGGATATCTGGTATACTATTATTAAATCCAGGGTGTAGTTGTCTTGACTACGATGCCCGCAAACACTTGTTTGCTTTAACCGGAAGGATATCTTGTATACTATTATTATATCCAGGGTGTAGTTGTCTTGACTACGATGCCCGCAAACACTTGTTTGCTTTAACCGAAAGGATATCTGGTATACTATTATTAAATCCAGGGTGTAGTTGTCTTGACTACGATGCCCGCAAACACTTGTTTGCTTTAACCGGAAGGATATCTTGTATACTATTATTATATCCAGGGTGTAGTTCTCTTGACTACGATGCCCGCAAACACTTGTTTGCTTTAACCGGAAGGATATCTTGTATACTATTATTATATCCAGGGTGTAGTTGTCTTGACTACGATGCCCGCAAACACTTGTTTGCTTTAACCGGAAGGATATCTTGTATACTATTATTAAATCCAGGCTGTAGTTGTCTTGACTACGATGCCCGTAAACACTTGTTTGCTTTAACCGGAAGGATATCTTGTATACTATTATTATATCCAGGGTGTAGTTGTCTTGACTACGATGCCCGCAAACACTTGTTTGCTTTAACCGGAAGGATATCTTGTATACTATTATTATATCCAGGGTGTAGTTGTCTTGACTACGATGCCCGCAAACACTTGTTTGCTTTAACCGAAAGGATATCTGGTATACTATTATTAAATCCAGGGTGTAGTTGTCTTGACTACGATGCCCGCAAACACTTGTTTGCTTTAACCGGAAGGATATCTTGTATACTATTATTATATCCAGGGTGTAGTTCTCTTGACTACGATGCCCGCAAACACTTGTTTGCTTTAACCGGAAGGATATCTTGTATACTATTATTATATCCAGGGTGTAGTTGTCTTGACTACGATGCCCGCAAACACTTGTTTGCTTTAACCGAAAGGATATCTTGTATACTATTATTATATCCAGGGTGTAGTTGTCTTGACTACGATGCCCGCAAACACTTGTTTGCTTTAACCGGAAGGATATCTTGTATACTATTATTATATCCAGGGTGTAGTTGTTTTGACTAAGATGCCCGCAAGCACTTGTTTGCTATAAAACAAAACACAATTTTGTTGCTTTCCTTTAACCGGAAACAATCCTTGTATATTAGTATTATTATGTTTTCAGGGTTATATCTACAGCTTTTTGTTGGTATTGCTGGTATTATTTATAGTACTGTAAAATATGCCAAATAAAATGATATATTTTACTAAATAATATTAAACGTTATAATTAAAGTTTTTCGTACAATATCTGCTTAAAAAACGTATCGTCTATAAATAACCGCCGTTCTATCAGACTGCCTCCTTTACATTTTTATACCCAGGCCTATACTAACATAAACAAAACCATCTTAATGGGTTCCGTCAATATCCCATAAATAAGGTTTAAATGTATCGCCAATGCTGGTGTCGTATATCAGTCACGTAAAGCGTCATTTCTTCCAGTACAGAGATTCATTTACTGTTTAAAAACGTCCGTACTATATGGCAAGTTTGGAGGATGACGCCTTTCTGGATTTGCTGGTATAAATAACCTGAAAAGGCCAAGTTTTTATTTTTTTTTAAGTTGGGCTTAAAATTTTTCATCATAGCTCCATCGATGTTTTAATAGGGATGATGTCTAATTTTTCTAGCTTTCATATATTTGTTATCTCTATCGCCAAATTCGAGCCTTCTTTTCCGACTTTGTTTTAGAGAGGTTGCGTATTAGTGGGCAACCTATATCTATTATGAAAGCTTTCTTGGTCGTCCTTTCGATAAGCTTATTATTATTATCATTATTATTATGCGAGAACTAAAAACGTTATAATTTTAAAATAAATTATATATTCAATACGAATTCTGTATTACAGTAGAACAGCTCAATAAGATCTAAACTACGTATTTTTCTATCGCCTTTTCATGGTATAATATAAACAAGGGATATCTGACACCTTCTTAACACTTAAGCAGTTTTTAAGTTCACATTATGAATACATTGAGTCATTTTATTTTTACTCTAACACAGAGCGTAGTTGTTTTGACTAGGATGGCCGCAAACACTTGGTTGCTAATTGTATTCAGGCAGTATAGTTTGTTTTAACCACGATGCCCGTAAATAATACTATTGTTTTATTCGACTGGGAACCAGTGCCGGATTAACCCCTAGGCCATAGCCTAAGGCGCCACGAACGAAATAGGCGCCGCGTTGCCCTGAGTACTTACATGTATTATACGTTTATTTTAATTAAATTAATCTAAGAGTTATTTTTTCAACAAAACGTGAAAATTTCCCAAAACATATATTTACGAGATTACTCGCTCAATTTTTTAAAATCCATTTCGAAATTGAAAATATTAGGCGCCAAAATTTGTCAAAAAAGACAAATTTTGGCGCAATGGCCTAAGGCGTCAAACGACCTTAATTCGGCCCTGCTGGGAACCCCCTTTTTTGTTTTGTTCAATATATTGTCACGTGGGGAAGAATTAAAGGCGACAAGTCTCCATAACACCTACTTTATTATATAATATAAAACGACAGTTGAACGGTTACATAAAATTAGGTTTTACTTACAACATTATTAACTAGGGACGAGCTCTCTAGGGCAAAGGGCTGATAATTGGAACAGGACTCTGCGCTGCTACTGACCCAATATTACTTATCTGGACCGAGTCGTATCTGCCCAAAATGGTGTCGACCGAGTGGTTTCTAACCCAAATGATCGTGGCTTGAATGGTCTTGACCAAACTGGTCGAGACCCGAATGGTCCCGACCCCGAATGGTGTCTTTTGCATAGTACCGGCCTGCTATTTATACCATTTAGTATTAATAAACTAACCCAGTTATTGATTGGTAACAAAATGCAAGCTCGGCAATACGCTTAGATAGCATTCTTGTAGTTTGCTTGTTTTAATAACAAATAATTGGGTCAGTAGGTATATTTAATATTAACTTTAAATAATAAGAAAAAGGGAATTTTGTATAAAATAGAATATTCATATATGTCTATATATGACAATATTATTCAAGTATAATTATTTTCACAGTATTTCCATAACTCGAGTACAGACTCTCAGTATAGAGAAAATGGGCCAATATAATACACTTTTAGAACCTACTGCTCTATCTAGCATATCAGCGATACCTCAACAAGTAGAGGTTAATGGTTAATAGCAAAAGATTGTTGAGCTTTTTGGTAAAAACCCCAAAGTAGTCAGAATAAAAAATGGGCACCTTTATATGAAGAGTTAGTAGTACAATTGGCAAACAACTTAACTCAGGGTATTCCAGGCGAAACCAGAAAGGAAATAATAATCAAATATCCTATACCAGATAATTGTACCCCCCTCAAAGCTCCAAAAATTAACGAGGAAATAAAATCCATTTTAAGAATCCAAGCCACAAAAAATTATACTTTTTCTCTAATCTACAAGCACAACTCGGAGCCGGCTTGACAATTATTGGCTCAATTTTGACTGAAAAATTATCTAATAGCACGGGCAATACTGAAGACAAATTGGTGCAAAAATTCTCAGATGCCTCTCTTCTATTTGCCAGCGTTCACCGTGCAGTATCAGTAAAACGGAAATAGGGGGTAAATCGCTCGAAAAACTAGGACAGCAGAGTTGCCGCCTCTCTTTTCGGCTGAGTGTTTGTAGAAAAGGTTAATACATGACAAGCAATGAAAAACAGAAATATTAATAACAAGCCTTTCACAATTACTTACAGTCAATCGACCCCGGGAACGTCACGTAGTCCAGGAAAACAGCAAAGACCAGAAGAAGAGGATGCCTGAGAAGAGCCACTCCCGATACCATAAAGTATGGCTGGTTTCACACAAAACCTTTTGAAATCGTTAAAATACAACATTTACAGAGTAATAATATGATCTCTAAAAAAAAATGCTTATTCGACGGGAAATAAAACAAGATTTTTACTGATGACTAAAAAAAAAAAAAAAAAAAAATCACTAGTGTTGGATAACCTTATCTTATCAAGCAATTCTCTTTGAAAATATTTTCAGAAGCATCCATGACGGGTTGGGGTGCCTATTATTGCAATGGTGAAAATGCAAACAGTTTTGGAACAAAGATGATCGTAAAAGACACCTTAATTATTTAGAATTAAAAGCTGCTTACTACAGTGTAAAATCCTTCTCGAAAACCGCCTCTAACTGCAATAGTTTACTAAGAATGAATAATGTAACAGCAATTGCAACTTTTAATAAAATATATACGTAGTATGCGATATAAACAACTAAATAATATTGCTAGGATATTATAGAATTACTGTGAGTTTTAAAAATATTTTCATTTATTGTCATAGTATTTATATACACAAATGAATGTAGAAGCGGTCTCCTTATTAGGAGTTATCTCCACAAAAACCGAGTATGAGCTGAATCAAGATATATTTACTTACTAATCACTTTTACTAACCACAAATCAACTTATTTTTTGCGTCCAAGCTAAATAAAAAATGTAATAAATACATTTCTTGGGCCCAGATCCCGACTCCTTATTAGTTGATGCGTGTACGACCAATTGGAAAAACCTAAAATTTTATGAATTCCCAACCTTTTCCTTAATCTACAAGGTCCTGGAGAAAATTAGAACGAATAAAGCTACAGGTATTTTGGTTATTTCAAATTGGCCTTCTCAGTCATGTTCCCTGGTGGGGGAAAAATTATCCGGGATTCGTTTACCAAACGAGGCACAACCGAAACAGTTTTTTCTAAAATTACGACGAAGTGGTGGGATTACCGTTCACAAATTAAAATTAGTCCATATACTTATGATATAAATGTAGTATTAGAATTTTTATTAAGTTGCTTTAATGAAGGACTTCCACATCCAATACCATAAAACCATTTTTAAAAGGTGTTTATAACAAAAGGCCCTTAATCCCAAAATACTCAGCAACTTGGGATCCTAACACGGTATTACTCTAATTGTAAAAAATCTATCCATTGCATGTTTCTACTATAAAAGATATAACCTTAAAACTTGTCACCTTATTAGCCTTAACTTAACGTCTACTAGTGTAGGGTGCAAACAAATTCAAAAATATCTTTACAATATACAATGTTGAAAAGGGACTAAAATTGAAATAAAAATATCAGAACAAATTAAAACATCGGGCTCAAAAAAGCTTAACCTTTTTTTTTTTTTTGGCGTTTCCATTATACAGGTTACCTAATATTAACACAAAAAATGCCATACCATCCTGCTTCTACCCAAAGTATAAGTATGTGGATAAAGGAAGTTCTTCAGAAAAGTGGAATTGACACAGTATTTTTACTAGTCATAGCGTTAGACATGCTAGTACTGGTACTGCCTATACAGCAGGATTGAATATACATTGTTCTAAAATACCGCTGAATGGACGAAAAAATGCATCAGTATTTGCAATTTTCTATAATCGACCTTTAATTACCAGTAAACATGAATTTGCAAATTTTCTTATTAGAGTAAACTCAGAAAATTCTACATAATTATTTTTTTAATATATACATATAAAAAAGAGGTGTTTCTTGTAATATTATTTTTTGCTTATTTTATTATATTATTTATATTCTACTAAATAGTTTAGTTCCTGATTGGTATTATACACTGCATTTAATCGCCCTAGTTGTATCTTTAAACATCTACCATAACTATCAGAGAAGAACTACGATGTGAAGAATAATTGAAAGATTGTTCGACTTACCTGTAAGTAAGATCAATCTCAATTATTCGAACATCGGAGTTCTTCTCTGATAGAGCCCTCCCCCCCCACAATCTACCCTTTAGTGCGATTAGTTCAGTCACAAATGAACTGTTCGATAGTCATGGGATCAGCCGATACGACAAAAAATTGTTTACTTTTAACATAGTGCGTGAATCACTTAGAATATGAAACCTACCATAACTATCAGAGAAGAACTCCGATGTTCGAATAATTGAGATTGATCTTCCTTACAGGTAAGTCGAACAATCTTTCAATTATATGTGTATTAGAATGTTCGATAAACTGAATGTTCGAATTAAAGACGCACCAAACGAACGCTTATTTAAGAAGAAACTGACATTTTCTAATTGATTTAGAATCCTACAAGTTAAGCGATTACTTAGCCACTTAAGATTTTGTGAATTGTAACTATTGTTGCTTTTTTTCTGATTTTTTGACGACATTTCTTTTTACTTTGTTAGTTACTTTGTATTTGTCCATGTAATTTTGAAATAAAGATTAAATAAATAAAATAAAGCTCGAAGTTTAAAAACATGAGGCGGGAAGGGACGTACGTAATCCGATTAACAGCGCCATTCTGTTAATTGAGAGTCGTGCGACCGATTATATCGTTATCTTTATTTCGATAACTTAAATAGAAAAGATCAGATTAGAAACAGAACACCAGTTTCGAGAAATTAGTTAGGTCGAAGCGTGTCAAATGAAGGCTGTCCCGGGTTGCCCAATTTCCAGCTTTGTTGTAACGTCGGTATGTTCTTCCGCGTGTTTTTATGAGAGAGCGTATTTTGTTTGTTATTTTGTCAGTAAATAAATTAACTAATTCAAAACTGAAATCGTAGAAAAGTTATTTTTTTGTCCTTTATACGATTAACGAGTCAATTTTGAATTAAACAAAAAAAAATATATATGGCGAATGCGACACTGTCCTTAACTCTTATGGATCCCGTCTATTGTCGCCAGTAAGACATACAAAATATATCGGATTATTTTCTTGCTTTCTTTTTTACATTTTGAACCTTTCTTTTTTAAAATTATTCTTAGGGCATATAAATTAAAGTGATATCACTGGTCAACAAAATTTAAGATTTTTTTTGTCCCACGAGCTGAAGTGGGTGTACTTGGTAGTACTTTTTAAACATATTTCATATATGTTTTCAGAATTTTTCCATCACGCAGGGTTTTAAAGTGACAAAGCAATGAATTTTTGTGAACGTATATATTATAATATGGGTATAAGTTATGAAAAAATAAAGTACAAAGTGATATATTTACTTAGAAAATGTGGTCATATATGACTTTCGACTGTACTTTGCATCAGAAACATTTCTCTTCAGCGTCCAGCAATAGTCTGCCAACATAGCGGGGCTCCATTTGCCTTGGTATCTCTTCTCCATGTCCAGAATGTCCTGGTGAAATCGCTCGCCATGTTCGTCACTTACTGCTCCAAGGTTTTTCGGAAAAAAGTCCAAGTGTGAATGAAGAAAGTGTATTTTTAGACTCATGTTGCAACCCATGGCTTTATATGAGACCAATAAATTGTTAACATTCTCTACGTAATTTTCGGATTTACGATTTCCCAAGAAGCCGTTGCAAATGTCCTTGAAAGAAAACCATGCTGCTTTTTTAACTCCATTTAGAGCCTCACTAAAGTTTTCATCTCGAAGTAGCTCTCTGATCTGAGGTTCCACAAAAATACCTTCCTTTATCTTGGCATCACTGATTTTAGGGAACTTACTTCTCACATATGCAAACGCACTGTTAGTTTTATCCATACCTTTAACAAAATTCTTCATTAACCCAAGCTTAATGTGCAAAGGTGGTAAATAAATTTTTTGGGGATCAACAAGTGGGATACCACTGACATTCTTATTTCCTGGTGTCAGGGAAGTTCGTTTAGGCCACTCTTTCTTTTCATAGTGATTTTTCCTATCTCGACTGTCCCATTCGCATAGGAAACAACAATACTTTGTGTAACCGAGTTGCATGACGAGCAAAAGTGAAACAACTTTCAAATCGCCACAAATATTCCACTTAAAGCCTATATATTTAATTTTTTCCAAAAGAAGCTTCACAGCCTGACACAAGTTTTTTGTTAGATGACTCTTATAGTACAGACCTATGCGTGCATTTTATAGGTAAATAATCACATAGGTATACTGGAACATAAAAACTAAGGGTGATGGAGAAATTCTGAAAACATGATTGATTTCAGTATGCAAAATTATATTGAAATCAGACATTTTTGCGCTTGGGACAAAAATCTTGTTAACCAGTGTATTCAGAGAAAAAGATATACAACCCACCGGTTGTCTAGCTTAAAAAAAATTACTCTGCACCTTATAATTGTTTAAATTGTTTCCATGACACATGTTTTCTAAATAAATTTAGAAAAATGCTGTTTTTATTGTTGCTTTCAAGAAAAAAGCATCAAATAACAATAAATCCAAAGGAAAGGCCGCTCGCCGGGAGTCAGAAGGGGGTCAAAATATGAGTACGAGAATCGAGGATGGTAAGTGATTTCGTAAAGAATCGGTAGTATTCAACCCTCTGGAAAAATATCCATTGTAGTAAGTCACTTTTGTTCATATGGGAGGAAAAGTTTTGAGTAATAATGGCTTTTTTTTAGAAGTCACTTTTCATCGGAGAAATGACGACTGTTTCGGTTGACACTCCCCCCTAAATTGGGATTATTTAAAATTGAAGGAATTCGTTCAATTTTACTCAAAGAGATCTAATATTTGATATTTTGTTAGAAGAAAGACACAAGGTCTCGGCTTCAAATACATATTTCTCCGTCTGTTTATTTTTGTTACATGTTTCGTCTTAAACTGGCGTCATCAGACAAAAATTGAAAATTATTTTTAAAACAAATATAGGCACATCACAGTAACATAACTTAGTATAAAAATTGAATTATTTAGTAAATCAGATTCACTATCCCACTATTCAATATAATTAGTACACTGATCATTATAAGACAAAATTAAATCACACTTTTTTAGGCGCCGCAAGCTGTTGCAGATTGGGAAGGAATCAAAGACACAACCAAGGACTCGAGCAGCTGCTTTCAAGTTAAAAATGACTCACCTCACGAGAGTGAAGATTGTCTTTATCTTAACGTTTATACTCCTGCAAATAAGGTACTATAACAGAGGTGTGATAGGTAGAAGACAACTCAAGATGTTTTTTTAGTTTAGTTTGTTGGTTTTCAAGTTAATCTGTCTTCAAGATGGCATTTTGGTTCATTTGGAATAACAATTACTTTCTAGTCTATTCGCCCTAAATATATTTGTCTATTTCATTTGCATGCAAGATAATTTAAAGTTTATTTATTTTAAAGATGCCTTTCGAGACGATTTGCATTAAATATTATTCTTAGTTCATTGACCTTTAAGATGCCTTGCTAATTTATTTGCCGGAAAGATATCTTTCCAGTTTATTCGCCCAATTTCTAACCCATTTGCATAAAAGATCATTTCTAGGTCACTTGCTTTGAAGATACATTTCTGGTTCGATTGTATTAAAGTTGCCTTTGTAGTTCATTTTCTTTTATGATTTATTTACTTTAAAGGCCTTTCTATTCCATTTGATCCATTAAGATCATTTATAGGCCATTTGCATTAATTACCATTTCTAGTTTAACTGAATTTAATATGCCTTTCTAGTTCATTTGCCGTGAAGATGTATTTCCAGTTCATTTGCTTTCAAGATGCGTTTTTATGATGTCTAACTAGAAATATATATTGAAAGTAAATGAACTAGAAAATCTTCTTTGAAACAAATAAACTAGGAAGGCATCTTAAGACAAATTAACTAGTTGCATTTTGAAAGCAAATAAATTGCTACTATTTTTACAGAAAAATAATTTAAAATTTGACAAGTAAATCCGGTAAATGGCAATATTATTTAAAATATTATTCCGATTTGTAGAAACACCTATAAACTTTAAAAAACGTATTTTTTAATGAATAATTTTTAGGTTTCAATTTTCAATTAGAAAGTGTAAAGCAAAGTTTAAATACATCACTTTACACTTTAATGTAAAATTTAACTCTCTTATTTATTTTGTAAGATTTTTCAAACTGTCATAGTTTCTTTCTGATAATTAAAATACATTTTAATACTTGCTTCTTATGAATATTCTACTATAACTTATAAGGAAGCTTCGTCCAAGGCCGAGACACAATTAAAAAATAAGCATTAAGCGATAAGCATTAACCAACAGAAATACATTTTGATACATACAAGCAAATCAATCACGACACAATTAAGTTTTAAGCAACAAGCAACAGGAAATAGAATTTAAGATATCGAAATTGTTAATTTTCTATTGCAAGTTTCTTATCATTGGCCAATGAAACACCGTATATAATAAGCCCAGCCCCCTAAAATTATTTTGACATTTGTCAATTTAATTTTGAGAGGTATTTTTAAATTTTTTTAATAACAAGTTGTTTATTTGTTTACGATAAGCCGGTGAATTTACCAAAATACTTCTGTGATATTTGTGTGATTGGCAGTGAAGATAGGAAAAATAATATTATATTTTTGCAAAAAATTTAGCTTTAAGGTTTTCAAGGGGATCTGCAGAATACTTGAATAGAAAATGATTTTAGCAGAACGTTACTGTATATCAGCATTAAAAACCATTTAAAAATAATGAAAATAAAACATCGTTAAATTATGAAAATAAATAATTATAGTAAGTGTTTTTTTTGTAAGTCGCAATAATTTATTCCTTTCTAATCCTTTTAGATAATGGATTTAGAACTGCTTGAGTCCTTGGATATTATAACCAATCCCTGATCAGGGCATATTGGGGCTATCCGACTCCTTCTTGTTAATTTATGTCTTACTAAGGCCAACAGATGGTAGAATCTTGCTACCGACATTCTAGTGTAGCGAAAGAATCTTTCAGGATCTTGCCTGAGTTCAATCAAAACTGTTTTAAAGTACCCCATATTTTGCCGCTATTGATTAATAGGATGAACCCACCATCGCCTGTTCCTTCATCTTCGATTGCGTCTTAACTTTAATGCTAAGTATAGACTGATGGCTATTACTTATGCCGAGACCAGGAAATTTAAAACTTCTCTCGATTCCAAATTTCAAAATAGGGTAACCACAAAAACAAACAGGATGACAAAATAACCTGTTTTATTGACACAACGAAAACTGAAAATCTTTACTAGTTGACAGTTGGCAATTCAGCCATTTCATTGGTCGATCTTTCTTAAATGTGATAGGAAATAGTGTATATTGTGTTGCAACAAGCGACAGAAATAAAATTTATATTATATTTTTTATTTCTCATTACCTGTTTATTGTTGCATATTGCTTATTTTTTAATATAGTCTCTACTTTAAATATATACTGATGCAAGAATTCGTTTGCGAATATTTTGTTAACCTGTTTAACCAACATTGCTCGGCAACACACAGTTAAATATTTTTGCCATGGCTAGGTACATATTATTTCTAGTTTTCTTCAAATTATTTATATGTTTTTAAAAAGGGATCTGAAAAATTACCGGTGATGTTCTGGATATATGGAGGAGCATTCAGGGGAGGCGGCTCTGCCTTTGACGAATATGGACCAGATCATCTTGTAGCCCAAGACGTTATCGTAGTTACTCACAATTACAGGTACAATAAAATATTTTAAAAATTATTTATTTAAAGAAAAACTATTATTTAGAAGAAGGAGGATTAAGCTCATCCACTTTAAAATATATACAACCATACAACGGTCAAATCAGTAATAGTATGGTAAAAAACATATTTTAGCTACAACTTTAATATTGGGCTTATATAAGTTCACGGTAAACCCTTTCTAACTCCACACGGAGCAAACTGGCTGATTGTAATTTTTTTAGTATTCTGTATAATAATTATCATAAAATACAGAATCACATTTTATTACTTGGTAGTATAAAATTATAATAAATATAATTTCATAGAAAAAGTAATACCTTGTACAATAATTTCTTATAATATTAAATTGCGATATTTTCTTATAAGAAACATTATTTTTTATTTGCTTATATACTATAGTGTAAGAATTATAAAATATTCGTATAGGTATTATATTAATCGTTATAATAAACAACACTTCCAATAGCAATTTATTATATTTTATTGTAAAAGATAAGATATATTTTCATTTAACCGGTGAGTTTGTCTTTTGCATTGGAGAGCTAAATGGCGCTTCAACATTTTGACTATTTATTTATTATTAAGAAATTATTAAAAACGGGGTTTCGCTGTTTCTCTAGTTGCCTATGGGTATTGGCTTTCCATAGTCTTAATAAGGACGAACCGGTCGTCATTGTCTACCTGTGCCCCAGGGAACCCATTGTTTTGACGTTCCTGTGTACTAATGCACTGCTTGCCGCTAAATTTTCTTTCCATTTTAATAAAGCGGCCGCTCTGGCTTACAATAAAATCTAGTAGATTTCACAATATAATCTAGTAAATATTACAATAAAGTATAGTAAATTTTACAATAAAATCTAGTAAATCTCCCAATAAAAGCTAGTAAAATTTACAATATAATCTAGTAAATCTTAAAATAAAATTGAGTAAAGCTTACAATAAAGTCTACTTAATTTTATAATAAAATCTAGTAAACCTTTGATAAAACTTAGTAAATCTTTCTATAACTACTACTTACTTACTACTAAATAGAGTAAATCTTATAATAAAATATAGTAAAAGCAAATAAGAAATAATACTTCTTATTAGAAAATATCGTAATATTTCATTAATATTTTTTATAAATTTAAATAGAAACTATTAAGAAGAATACAAACTATTATAATAATTTATATGTCAAAAATAATACCCGTCACTAAATGAAATACAATAATTTTATTGTAAACGGTATTATCCTGGATTATGGTCCTACATACTACTAGAAATTATAAAACATATTACTATATTTTTTATACGTTGTATTATAAATTTCCATCAGTGTAATAATATATATCCAAGCTTACCACCGACGTCTTATTAGTAAAAAATACTTTCTTTATACGTAAATCTAAATACATTTTTAGAGTTGGCCCATTTGGTTTTCTCTCCACTGGAGACACAGTTATCCCTGGCAATGCTGGGCTAAAAGATCAAACTTTTGCGCTTAAATGGACTTACGATAATATTGCAGCATTTGGTGGAGATCCAGAAAAAATTACAATATTTGGCCAAAGTGCTGGATCGGCTTCTGTGGGATATCAACTATTAAGTTCGACAAGTAAAGGTGGGTTATCAAATTATGCCTAATCTAATGCTTTGCTCCTACAGCAATCACGGACTGTGATTGCTGTAGAATTAAAGCTTAAGGGGGTTTGTCAATTTATACCGTAATTAGTATAAAAGTATGCTCATTAACCTGGTAGTTGGGTGTTCGTCAATTGGCCGAAATCAACCCTTGGTCTTATCCAATTAATCGAATATATCAATTGGTCCAGGAGTTAGAGGCGGCCAACCTGTACCGAAAAGAGAGCAATATGAAGGAAAAACATTTCTGCTAACCTTAATCCGCTCAAAAATTTTTTGGGGTGAAGGCGACCTAAATAATTACTCCATTTTCAGCATCACTATACCCATGTTTAAACAACTTAAAAATTTACAAGTTTCAGTCGGCAGACTGAAACTTTCCGGAGAGATAATGGCCAGTACAGAGACAGGTACAAAAATACAGAAATATTACAGTTTATTAAAGAATTCAACTCAGAGATCCTGGGTCCAACCCGAACTTATTACATAAACGAGTCATACATGTTAAAGGATTGTTGAGGTCATAATTTATCGCATGATAATAATAATTATAATAATAATATTAATCATTTCTATCTAAGACCGTGTCATTCCAACTCAAAACCATGAAAAGGTCATATTGAAAAGCAATGTGGAAGATTTGTGCAGAAAATGCAATTATCCCGGACAAATATTACGGTGGGTTGTGGTACTATGGCACCCAACGCTTATCTGGAAAGACATAATTAGATGGCAAAGATCATCCACAAGGAACTGGCCTATAAACTAGGTCTAAGGAAAAACCTTCCACCATACTACCAATATTCACCCGAGCCAGTTCTTGAATCTCCTGAATATCTGTTATACTGGGACAGGCCAATAATCACGGATAGAACAGTAGACCACAACCGTCCGGATATTATTATCGAAAAGAATACCAAGAAAGCTTTCATAATCGATATAGTTTGCCCACTAATACATAATCTCTATAAAACTGAATCGGAGAAGAAAACCAAGTACTCGAATTTGGCGATAGAGATCAAAAATATTTGAAAGCTAGAAAAATAGACGTAATTTTGATCATAATATCAGTGGATAGAGCTATGAGGTAAAATTCACAGCCCAACATGGAAAAACTTGGCCTCTCAAGTTATTTATACCAACAATACAGAATAGGGTCATCCTCCAAACTTGCCATATAGTATGGAAGTTTTTAAACAGTACAGGTTAAGATATATTTTTTCTCTACACTGCAATACCAACAATAACAACAAAAAGCTGTGAATATTAATAATAATTCTTCTGCAGGTCTTTTCATGAAATTATAGAATTGTTTTAACAGGCACATTAAATACATTTTTATCTTTACACTTTTAGGGTTATTTAAAGCATCTATTCAAGAAAGTGGATCACCATTAAATGAGTGGGCCTCAATTGGAGATCCAAAACCATACGTCGCAAGTCTTATTCAAGCTATTGATCCAACTGCCACAGTTGGAAGCGATAGTTGGGCACAATTACAATATTTACAAAGTGTAGAAGCAAAGGAAATCGATGTTGCATCCAAATCTACCACACCCGTAAGTAAAAAGCAACCCATCTACACTTCAAAGTGCGTAGCTTTAAAAAAAAATTCAATCCAACTTTGGAGCAAGAAAAGTGCGAAATATTTGTGATGTGAAATAAAAAGTTTATATTTAAAAAAAATGCCTTTGCGGATGGTTTGCCTCCCACACACAAATAGTATATTACATAACAAGTGATGAAAGTGATACTTTTCAAACGAGGAGATATTTAGCACGAGGCGTTAGCCGAGTGCGGAAATTCTCCGAGTTTTAGAATAATCACTTTCACACGAGTAATGTACACTATTTTTCCTACGACCACAAAGAATTATTAAAAAAACCTTTGATTTGTGAAAAAAATATTTCAACTCTAAAAAAATATTTCAACTCTAGAGTGGAAATACAAGGCACATTATTAATTTAAACATAATGTCGGATATGGATTGGTACCCTTAAGGATAATTTAATCGGTTCATACTTCGCTGTGGTGCTAAGACGCTTAATAGGTGTTGAGTCTGCTGATAAGAATAGGTGTAGTGAAAAGATAGTGTGTGGAACAAGGACAAGGACATTCCTAGTTTTGTAGGAGGAGTTTGTAGACGAAAGTTGATAAACATAATTGTTTGAATTGGTTGGGATAAAGGGTTCCATTTTGAATAGTCCATCCAGGGAAATCCCCTCTTTTAATAAATTGCTGACATAACAAAAAGGAACCCCTTCTCCCATCTGGTAAGAGTTACAAAACATTATAAAAACTTAAACAGACACTTACTCAGTGGAGTTGTTTAACATTTTCAAGTGCAAGGGTAACCTCTGCCCATTTGGTCATTCAAGTAAAGATGTAGAAACAGAATCTCAGATCAGAACAGTTTCCAACCAGTGAGTAAGTGATCTTGATAATGTTTATTTAAATTGTTAAATTGTTTATTTCTATTTTGGCCTGAGTTGACTCTAAAGCGGAAGTTGTTTTTCTTAAACTTAGAACAAATAGCCTCGTATGTGAGTTTTAAGGAAACAACTCTTCTTTAGAGAAAACTCTCTAAATTTACTAATTTAAGAACTTTATTTTTATTTCTAAAGACTTCTATCTTATTCATTATTATGTAATCGTCAATTGCTTTGCTTTGCTTCGCTTAAATAAAACTATTAAAAATCTTTGGTGTTTTAGTAACTAAATAGGGCACAACAAATTAAATAAATTAAAACGTAATTTCAAATCATCTAAGCTACACGTTCCCGTCGCCTATCATTTTGATACGCGACATTATGATGCCAATTTGACGGACCGCCCCTATTTATTAAAAAGAACAAATTTTAGAAAGTAGTTTAGTGTTTAACTTATTTATCATGTATTTTTCGAGTGATTTCGAATTAAAGTGTGAAAATACGCCATCTGAAATTATAAAAAATGTTAATAATATACTGAAAAATCTATTACCATTCAAAACAAACCGCGCTGAAGAAAATGTCATATATTATATTAACAAAGAATTTTTATTGGTAACCATAGCGTAGTGACTAATAATCAAGGAAAGATGCATTAAATATAAATTTAAAAAATTCATCCAACAAGGAAGATTTCAATTCAAAATACCTAATTCTATAAATTGTTTAATGTTTTTATAAAAAAAAGTCAAATACTCCTGATGGGATTTGAACCTGTGGCCTTTCGATCTGTAGGCCATAGCTCTAGTCTCTACGCTATGGCAACACATAAAATTTTTATGTTTAATATATGACATTTTCTTCAGCGGGGCTTGTTTTGACTGGTAATAGATTTCCTAGTATATTCTTAACTTTTTTATAATTTCAGATGGCGTATTTTCACACTCTAATTCGAAATCAATCGACAAATACATGATAAATAAGTTAGACAATAAACTGCTTTTTAAAATTTATTCTTTTTAATAAATAGGTGTGGTCTGTCAAATTGGCACCATATGTTTAAATCAAATAGTGTGCCTTGTATTTCCACTCTAGAGTTGAAATATTTTCTTTCAACACGCGTGTGATATTCGGCGCTTTCGAGCCAAGTTAACCGTGTTTTTTTCTCAGTTTCAAAGGTGGTCGTAGGAAAACATAATTTATGGTATATTTTGGAAATAAAAGATATATCTCAAAATTCATTACATGAGAAACAGAGTCGAAAGAATAAAGCTGGATTTATAAACTCTCGCTGGCGTTGGTGTTTTCGCTAGCGCCAGCGTTTATCGTCGACGTTCGTAAGCAGCATTTATAAATTTTGAGTTTGCGTCGGCATCGTTCCTGCTCGAACTGTAGTTGACACTGTTAAAATAACTCAACATACTGTTGTTTTAACAACTCTCAACATGACGTGATACAAATAGTAAAATAGTATTGGCTTGCGGCTTAACGTCGAAGGTACAAACGCCAGTCGAATGGCTACCGACGCCAACGCGAACGCCAGCAAAGTATATAAATCGCTGTATTATAATTCTATTGTTTTAACTTTGAGTTTTTAAGTAAAACTTTTGTCTTTCGATATATTTAAATTGAAGTAAATAGTTTGTCTAGTTTCGGCAAAATTCAGTGACAGCGGACCGCAAAAAGTGAGTATATTTTACATGCGGTAATGAACTCTAGACATTTTACATTAAAAAAAAGTATTTAACATTTTCAACTTTCCCACTCTTAAAATATGGATCTTCCTTGCAGTTAATGCAATTTCTTTTAAGAAAAATATTCAACATATTTATATAATATATCTTTCAGTGTCTTTATAACGTTTCTCTAATTTAAGGTAAAATTTAAGATGTACGGAATATTTTCAAAGCTTACTACGACATCGTTTTTATTTTATCTTACGGTATTTATATAAATCAGTTTTAAATTAAATACATATCAGTACAAATAAGTTCACGTGCCAGTCTAAGGGGTTTCAATATATATATCTTAAGATGGAAAGTTCTTGTGTATAAACACCTAATTTGAAATTCAGAAAAAAGTATTTCCTCGAGCCGGATTCGAACCGACAACCTCCGTATATCCAGTACAGAGCGCTAACCAATTGCGCCATCAAGGAAGTAGGTTCACAACGGCAAATCGGGAAACACTTTCGTCCGAAAATTTCAAATATTTACTGAAATACGCACAGTGATAGATATTGTAAATCATTTTTACCCTTTTTAAACAACAACATTGGTTAGCGCTCTGTACTGGATATACGGAGGTTGTCGGTTCGAATCCGGCTCGAGGAAATACTTTTTTCTGAATTTCAAATTAGGTGTTTATACACAACAACTTTCCATCTTAAGATATATACATACTTGATTTTCTTACGAAAAAGAACCGATAGGTATTAATCAGCCGCCTGAAAAGCATGCATCTGGTTGCCGAAACGGTAATGTTGTTGTTTAAAAAGGGTAAAAATGATTTACAATATCTATCACTGTGTATATATATATATATATGGCAGTCCGATGAGTCCAAACAAGGACGAAACGGCCGTCATTGTCTAATCAGGCCCCAGGGAGTCCATTTTGTTTGGAGCCCTGCGTATCTTAATGCAAAAAGCAGTACACACTGTCCGATAGCCAAAAAT
This sequence comes from Polydrusus cervinus, assembly GCA_935413205.1. Classification (NCBI taxonomy): domain Eukaryota; kingdom Metazoa; phylum Arthropoda; class Insecta; order Coleoptera; family Curculionidae; genus Polydrusus; species Polydrusus cervinus. Next base: position 57,363,970 of record OW284514.1, read on the forward strand.
TCACCTCTTTCTTTATAATAGTACGGACAATATATTTTCTTTTGTATATATATATATATATATATTTCTTTTAGGCTTTAACTTTGCCCGTGGTCGAAGTTGAACATGATGGTGCTTTTATCACCCAGACAATGTACGAGGCTTATGAATCTGGAAACTATAACCAGGTTCCTGCCATCATTGGTTGTAATTCTGAGGAAGAGATTCTTATGTTACATTGTAAGTATTTCAAGATTCTTCTCTATTAGTATGATTGTACAGTATTCTCAATGAATGATTACCCGCGCGTCATAAATCATACGTCATTAAAATCGTACGAATCAAATCGAGGAAATATAGTCAAAATAAAGTCTAATTTCATAAATATTTATTATAATTATAAATATTATGTATGTGCCCCTAAAAGTTGTTTAAGGTTTTGAATCAAAAATTTAAGTCTAATACAAAACCAATGTTAGTTATACATTTAATAGATCGTTCGAAAATACTTTCAACAATATTTTCATCAACAAAGTATACATATTTGATCGAAAGAGAAGGCTTAACCAGCCTTAACTAGAACTCAGGAGCAGCCAAGCTGCCTACCTCTCATGTGTCGAATAAATCACCGACAACAATGAGCTAAGGAGTCTAGAGGATCAATATGATAACTGAATATCGAATCCGTCCGGACCCTTGAAGGAAGGTCCGTGAGTGTGGAGAATGATACCTTCCTTGACGATGATGAATAACGCCAGTTGTCAGACGATTGATGATCTATAGGCGCAGACCCTTTGCGGGCCACAGCCTCAGGATAATCGCGCGTCTCTGATGAGTCCCAGTAGGACGAAACAACGAAAGGATTAAGATGTTAACGGAAGAAGACAGGACATACCGTTGTTAACAGTGAGTCATATCGACCCGTAAACTGCCATTCCCCACTGACAAGGTGAGGAGACAGGGGACGAATAATAATACACAGCGTGCAAACCCCGGACGCTCAACGCCGTGGAGAGCTACCAATAAACTAATCGTTTACCGATAGGTTCGTCCATCGGGTTTTTGAGGTACCATGGCTAGCCTGTCATTTAATTTGATGTTAACATTCCTTGCCTCACTTAAAATGAAATGTGAGGTCATCCTTGTTTCTGATTCTGGGTGCTCATCAGTAATCTGGCTTGGCAATGTTCGATGTTCAGTTATCAAGGTATACATAAATATTGCATTTTTTTTATCATACCTTCATTTAGCGAACGCCGTAATTTTTTTGCAATATAACATTAAAAGTTGGATTTTTTTAAACTTAAAATACAAGAGAATGATAATAATAGTTCCGAAAAGAACTATTTTTACGAATAAATAACGTTTCAAGGCACAAAAGTGTAAAAAAAATTATAAGTTAAAATGACAATCAAAAAAACGATGACGTTGGAAGTCAACTTCAAAGAATAATAAAATTATATATTCAAATTAATCTGTAACTCTTCCTTATCATCGTTTCTCCGTCGAGCACGTTTCATTGACAACGATGTATTGCATCATAGAATAGTGCATGCAAGACGTTGGGTTATGTTTTTATTTACCTTTATTATTATTTTAAAGTACTTAGCACTGAAGCAAGATGGTGTCTACCCTGCAAGAGGTATTGCATATGACATACTACTTGATAGTTTTAATTTTTGTTCTCTGGAACTGCGAAGAAATGTATCTTCGATTATTCTATTATACAAAATCCTACATGGTGAAATTGATTGTCCTGACCTACTCGAACAAATTAATATTTTGGTAATCGAAGAAATCGTCCATATTTCTCAAAGAGACCGGATATAGATTTAAAGAAAAAAAGGAAAGACAACAAAGTCTCGGTCTCAACAAATATAATTGTGTGGTTACACGTGTTTCACCCTTTCGGGCATCATCAGACCTAAAACAAGAGACCTAACTAACAGATACACGAATAATTAAAAACCACTAATTACCCAGAATTTAAAACAGAAAAGAAACAGTTATAACATATTAAAATTTAAAAATGTAATGATGATTTTACATTTTTAAATTTTAATATGTTATAACTGTTTCTTTTCTGTTTTAAATTCTGGGTAATTAGTGGTTTTTAATTATTCGTGTATCTGTTAGTTAGGTCTCTTGTTTTAGGTCTGATGATGCCCGAAAGGGTGAAACACGTGTAACCACACAATTATATTTGTTGAGACCGAGACTTTGTTGTCTTTCCTTTTTTTCTTTAATATTTTGGTATCCAGATTAAACTTAAGGAATAACATAACATTTTATCGTCGTCGAGCTAATACTAATGTATATCTTAATTCTCCAATTTATTTGATGTGTACTAATTTTAATAAAATATCGCATATCTGTGATATATTTGTATGTACTATTAGTGAAGCAAGGAGAGTGGGTATGCAATATCTCTAAAATATGTTCCGATCGACTGTTAATTGTTATATTGTTGCAATTCATCATTAATAATCTTATTAGTTAGTTGCACTGTATCTTTATTTGTAATAAGGTCTTTATTTGTATTTTCTTATTCATAAATGGTTTCTGTTGGGCTGTAATGTTAAATAAATAAATAAATAAATAATAAAATAAATTAGACGGGGTATTTTAAATCACGTTGTCGCTTAATCGTTGAACGATGACCTATGCGTAAGAAATCACGGTGAATACTGTATTATTCTAAAAAGGCATTTAACACATTTTTGATGTGGCCTTATTTTTCAAAAATATTTTCTTCTTTGCAATTTCGTTTCTAAATTGGACGTCATCAATTTTTAATTACCAACGGCTTTAAATGCAATGTTAAAATTCCTTTTTATATTTTTAGTTTCTTCAGACTTTACTTAAAGGGACGAAGAAAACTAATTTGACATTTTCATTGCTCATTGCTGCTTTTAGTTTTCCAATATATTATCAGATTTTAAATCCCACGTTTTGTTATTCTGACGAAATCATCGGGTATGTTTTGTGCATATCATATGACCTGTATTCTTTGATGATGTTTTATTAACCACCAATCTGATAAAATCTTAATGCAATACTTTTATAAATATAAAGGTTTTGATCCAAATTAAAATATACCCAATTTTTCCTCATTCAATTTGAAGTTGTGCAAGTGTATAAGTTGACATTATATCATTTTAATGAATGCTGTGTTAAAATCGGTTAAATGTGTCTATGCCCAATTTGATAAATTCTTCTTAAACCTAACTTTAAACCTAGGGTTAATCCGAAGAATAATAATCGTAGAAATGTCAAAAATTATAATGTGGGATTGATATCAAAGTTCAATTGAAGAGTAATTAACCAGGTTATAACTTAATATGTTATGTTACATTATATTAAGTTATGACCAGGTAAATCACTTTCAACTCGACCTTTGCTATGAATGCCACATTATAAAATGTCCATTTTTCACATTTCTTCGATTTAAACTGGACCTTGGTTCAAACCATGATGTTCTTGTGTCCAATTTTATAAAGTTGATACAGGGTTTTAATTTGTTAATTTCTCACATTCTTTTAAAAGGTATGGTTGTATATAAAATAATATACAAATCTAGATAAAAAGTTTCCTGTCTCGAGAAATGGTTCCATGAACCATCCTTTTTTCTCCACAAGAATGAACCACTTTCCACCTCGGTAAGTAACATACTATTTAATACGTCTAGGTTTTATTACTCTTTTAGCCCATAAAGATATAAAAGTGCGCGGACGTGCTTTTGATGCCGATCTTCAAACATTAATTCCTAGTCGATTGGTTACTGAGGACAGCAATAGAGATGCACTGGCCAAAGAGATTAAATCAGTTTATTTAAACGAAACTCAACTATTTGCAGATGGAACAGCTGAAGTGATTAGGGTAATATCCTTATTTTTCCCAAGTAGAAAATATATAGTTAGTAAATGTAGAGGGGTTTAACTAGTATTAAAAAATTGAAGCTTACTCTCTCGGCATACATTTTCTCTCTTAGTCACAACATGCATGGAATACGAAGAAAATTGTTATTTAAATCAGTGATAGCTCATAGGGTGCAAAAGGGGTAAAGTATTTTCATGGGTATCCAGCGGGAGGGTGGATGACCTTATAACTTAAACCTTATCAGCGATTCTACCATCTTTTCATTTTTCTAATTTTTTCAGATATTTTTTTTAAATATTCGTCTAGATAATATTATCATCTCAAGCAAAATTAACAGAGATATAATATTAAAAATAAGTACAGGCTAAAATTTTACAATTTTTGCAATAATTGAAATAACAGTTGAAATACTGTCAAATTAAAGTATGTCATTATAAAAAAGTTTCGCAGCTAAAAAACTAAAATTAAAAGAAGTAGCCCCGGTGTCGCTAGCCTCGATGGCCTTGGACAAAAATATAAAGTTTCTGGAAAGTAAAGGGGAAATTGGTTGTACACTGTTTTCTGAAAAAAGGAAAAAACGTAGTGTTTTAGTGTAACTATTTATTAACACTGACGACAGGCGTTAGTGTTAATAAATAAATTAATAAATACAATTTAATTTTTTGAAGCAATATACATTGTGTCCAAAAAGCATATTATGGTAATTTTTTTATTACCGATTCTTCAGAAAATTTTATTCTTGATAAAAGTTCGTGCATACCTTAAAACTATCAACGCGTGTTTCAGATTTAATTTTCGGCTAATAGTAAGAGAGCAAATGCCATTTTTTCGAAATTGGGTTAAGAGTAAGTTACCTTAATTATGAAAAATACAACAAAATTTTATATGGAAGTTTTGCCAGTACGAAATTTGAGTTTTCACGGCTTACTCTTTATTAAAAAATATTCATTTTTGAAAGTAGGTTTTTAAAATTGATAGTACCGAGTGAAAATGACAAATAAATTATTAGTTTTTCTCGTAGTATGAATTGATTTGGTTTCTATTCTAATTTTTTTTAGAAGTTGGGTAAAATGTGTTTAAATATGCGTGTAACACCCTAATAGATACCTGAACCAACTCGTATCATTAAAATGTTTTAAAAAGTAAGTTTGCAACTATTTAATACATTTTGATTATGAACCCATAAATATGTTAAAAATGCGTAAACAAAAAATAAACCGAGGAGTACCGTTTAGGGAAAAATAGAGGTTTAAGGAAAAAATAAAAAATTAAGATACATAACTCAAAATATGTATTTTTGTTTATTTTTTATTTGCAATAACATTTTCTCAAATAAAATTTTGATGTATTTTTTATAATTAAGATAGCTAGTTTACTCTTAAGGCAATTTCGAAAAAATGGCATGCACCAACTTTTATCAAGAATATAACTTTCTGAGAGATTGGTAAGTAATGAAATAAATTGCAAGGATTTTTGGACACACTGTATAAAATTATGTTTAATAAATAATAAACTTAAAATAAAATAATAGTATGTTGTTTTTAGTATTACAGTGATAGTGGATTTACCAGAGGTGCAATTAAGCAAGGAGAACTGATGTCTGAGCACACAAATGTCTACTTTTATATTTTATCCTATGATGGTGAATTGGGAGGCTGGAACATAAGTGTAGATGGTAAACTTGTTTTATATAATTTTTTAATAAGTATAGAAATTTGCAGTTTTGTGCTAGTACTGTCCTTCTTGCTAAAAAGGATTATTAGATTTTGGAAAAAAATATTTTCTAAAATTTTTACCTATATTAAATTAAAAAAATTCCTAGTTTTCTCAATGCAAACCTAGCTATGTTTGTAGACGATGTGTTGCTTTATGCAAGTTCATACTATGCAAACGTAGCTAGGCAACACATAACCAACCATCCTAATACCATAGTATAAAAAGTGGAAATTGCAAATAAATGGGGAAAAATGCGAATGCCCAAACATCACACGTAAATTCACAAACACATACATTAATCAGAACAAAGGCTTAATTTTAAACATAACACCACACATATTACATGCAAATTCTATGCTATAAAAGCAAAACCTAATAAACTATTAAACAACATATCAGCACAATCACCACAAAACAAACTAACCTTATACAACCAAGTCATTAGACCAATAACAACTTACGCTGCACCGGTTTGGTGCAGCATTCCAGACAGACAACTAAACAGTCTACAAAAACTACAGAACATAATACTCAGACAAATATTAGCAGCAAAATACTAGCAACACTAATCAGACTATTACATAATGCAACAAACACTCCATACTTAAGACAATACATACAAGACATTTCAAATAAATTCTACGATACGCACGTACATGATACACTCATAACACAAAACATCACCCATACAAGAATAGCAGATAACACAATAAATAAACCCATTTATCACAGTCTAAGTATTTTCCGGGAAGATAGATGAATCAAAATGTTTGCAATGTTCTTTTTAAGCACATGTAACTAGCTCCGCCTATTCCCAAATCCCGCCCACACTAAAATAACAAATTTTTCTAAAGTCCTTAGATAAAAATTGGGCTACTCTGTACGTGAATAATTTAATGCTGGTTTTTCAAAGCATTTTTCAGCAAACACCAAACAAAAATTCTAACAAATAAAAGCTTCATTAATTGATTCTTATCAAGCTGTAGCAAAACTTCTTTCTTTCATGGTAGTGTATAGTTTGATGGAACTGTTCAATTATAAGCTCATTAAAGGTAGGGTTATCATCTGTAAAATCATTAAACTAGGACAATAAGCTCGAAAACCCCGGATTTTTTAGCTTTAACCCCGAAAATGTTCATCTTACACTAATACAATAAATTGAAACTCTTCTAATTTTTTAAATAACTTTTATAACTAAAATCGATGGTTTTATATCCTATCAGCACATGCCAAGATTGAAAATATTATCTAAAGTACTTTCGGAGATATTACAAAAAACGCATTAAAAACAATAATTCAATAGCAAAAAATTTAAGCCGTTTAGGACATTATGTTTATATGAACTTTTCTTCATAAAATGACTTGAGGAATCACACCCTAAAATATTAGCACGTCATTAAGGAACACCCTGTATAGCGTCGTTCCGTAACTGTCGGTAAACGGCAAGTGGTGACAACCCGGACTGTAAAGAAAACTCCGCCCGGACGCTCCACGGACACCCTCCAAACTAGGACAAATCCGGGGAAACCCGGACTGATGGCAACTCTAATTAAAGGTCATTTTCGTGTCTACCGATGGGTTACCATTAACCCCAGCATTGCATCTTAATGCTGCGAGTCCTAGCCAGCCTAGTGAAACATTAATATATAAATTATATTTATATTAGTTTAGACACAAAGGCCAAGTAAAACTGAAAATAAAAATATATTTTGAAGTAAGGAAGCAAGCATAAAAACTAAAACTCTACTTATAGCCGGTATCTTAGTTATGAAACATAGGCGTGCAGCACGACGGTCTAAAGGCTAAATGGAATCTATTTAATTATATTTTTCATAATACCTACCTAAAAAAATCAAATAAATGTTGGACAATGTATAAAAAAAATGCTTTACCCAAGGAATTTTGGTAGGGACCTATCGAAGGCGATTGTCTTGTAATCCCGCCCTCATTTTAATATGACAAACTAATCAAGTCCACGTGGACTTTCGACGAGGAGCCGTCAATAAGGAATATGATTTTTAACTTCATATAACCTTTACCTAAATCCCTACACGTATTTTTTTTTTACATAACTATATTTTATTACATATTTATTCTCAATGAATTTTTTTAGGGGCTGGTAAAATAGAGCACGGTGAAGACCTCCATTATATTTGGGTTCGCAGAGGCAGCCACAGTAATGAAGATTTAAGTAAATATCCAGAATCTGATCGAACAACACTTAATAGAATGGTAAAAATGTGGACTGACTTTGCTAAAAATTTGTAAGTAATAACTAGAGATCGGATCTCAATATTATCTTTCAGGGACGGAATGTATTCCTCTGAAAATAACAAAAAAAAAAATTTAAATCCATCCTTCAATTTTTATCAAAATGCCCTAACATACAACAAATACAAAGCCTTGTAATAAATAATAACTAAAAAATTATGATAAAATAGTAATACGGTATTTCATAGCATTCTTAATAGGGAGTGGGTAAGAAAGAATTACTAGCCCTTTCATTTTATCATCACTTTAACGGACTCAGATGGGGAAACGTCTTTGAAGGGGTCTAACGAACAGTGGTGACCTCCATGTTAGCGGCCAAAGGTTATACTAGGTAGTTTAAGGTTTATTTTGAATATCAAATAATGACAATTAGGGAATCCAAATCACGTGATTCAATATGGCGGTTGATGGCAAAAAGCATTTAGTCATCCGGTAAATGCTACCAACAATGTCATTTTTAGGATCACGTGGGAAAATTACAAAGCAGTATTGGCGGACATTGACATAGGTTTGTTTATCCGTTAAAAATATTTTAAGGTTAGTTTAGTTTATCAATTAATGACGTTAACATCGTATATTTTAAGTAAATTTTGTTTGCAAAAATCACGATACACCCCTTAAATATTATTCTAATAATCACGACAAGAAGTCAACACTTGGATCAAACGACAAAAAATTAGCTATTTTAATTTAGGTTTGCTTCTCGGATACAGTTATTTTTTCCGAGGGCCCCGAATGGCATTGTTGACCACCCCGACACTAATAACCGAATACAATATTTAATTCTATTTAAATAAACCAATAGGAAACCCATTCAAAAAATGCCAAGACAGTATTCTTAAGTTAAGCAATTTAGAAAATATACCATGGTTAGAAAATACCACGGATTATTCGACTAAGAATGTGACAACCGTACAAAAGATAACTGACCTGCTGCAAGATAATGAAATTTTAAACGAAATAGATATAAATGATAGAAAAGAGGAATTATTAATGAAATTGTTCATGTTGAAAAATCTAATACAAACCAGAATAGCAATCGACTAATGCAGAAATTAGGAATGAAAAAAACTTCAATAAAAATGATCTCGAAAAATAAAATTAATCAAGAGAAGCTAACTCAAAAAAAAAAGAGGAAGACGGAAATACTGATGAAGACAAAAACTATAAAAAACACATTTATTAAGTAAAAATAAGTATTATAGAAGGAAAAATTGATGACAAAAACGAATGGAGAAAAGACTGAAGGAAATGATAGGTAAAATAATTGTAATATTATAAGAAAAGAATAATGCAAAAAGACTTATGAAGTATATAATGATGAAAAGGAAACTAATGGTGGAGAGCTAAGTTTCCATTAAAATAATAATGTAAGAAAAACTGAGAAAAGGACTAAGAGGAAAAATGAAACCTAATTAATGAAAGGGAATAGATTTCTCATGATGGATTCTATGTTAGTGTTAAAAGTGACAAAGTTGTTTATCCAGTTAAGATTTAAAAAAAAAAGATTATTGTTACTTTATACCTTTGGGCTTATAATACAACATTTTATGCGACCCACGCTTAAGTCTGTACTAATATAATATAGTGGCCACAACCAGTGGCGGCCCGTGATAGTCGATACAGGTAGGGCCAAAATATCAAGTCAAAAATCTTTGATGAGAGTACAGGGTGTTACAAATTCGATACATTGACATTGCTATCTCAGTAACTATAAGAGATATAAATTTGGTTGAATGGAGGCAAAGTTGCACATTTTATTGATGAATTATTTGTTTAAAAAAAATCCGATGACTTCCGGAGCCTCCGAAAATAACACAAACAACAAGCACCACAAGAGTACTTACTTAAGACAATTTTTCATGCTCTTCAAGAAAATAATATTATTTTTCAGATACGACGTTCGTTTTTTAGATACCTATATCAACTCAATTTTTTTAAATCCGGACCTGAATTTATTTAAAAATTATTGAGTAGCTTTTGACCTCTTAAAATTATTATCTTGTAAAATACTTAAGAAAGTGCACTTGGGTTTAAAAAATAATAAGTACCTACTTTTGTCATAAAAAAATAAAAACAAGTTTTTTGTACATTTTTTCGGATATCTCTGGAAATCATCGAAATTTGATTAAATTTTTTTTTAACAAATTGTTTAGCATTAAAATATGCAACTTTTCCTTCATTTACCAAACTCTCTATTTCTTGTAGTTACGGAGCAATGCTAGTGCATCGAATTTGTACAACCCTGTATATAAAAAAAATCGAAAAACTTACCGACTAATTAAATGGAGCATTTGCAATAGTTGTAACAAAAAATCTTCACAAAACACTCAAATTATCTTATAAGAAAACTCTATAGGTACGTCTTTTTGTTGTTTGAAAATGATTCAATCACTTTTGTTCTTGAAGTTACCAATATTGTTTACAACATGTTTTTCGGCAGGCTACATACCTAAAGCGCTAAGTCTTTCCTCTTTTATTTTATTCATTTTTTAATTAATAAACCGGAATTAGGAATATTATTATAATACACCGACGGACTGACCTAAACCTAACCTACAAGAAATTTATGTTAATCAGTAAAAACTGTTTAAAATAAAACTATTTTAAAATTAATATCTCGTAATGTAGAGTGATAAAATTTAAAAATATTATTGTGAAAGTTACACGCCATTAAAATTTGAGCAAAAATCATCGTCTTCTTTAACACCCTGTATATAAAATTTTCTGACAGTTAAAGAAAATTCAACATTGACAATTGTTTCCCAAGGGATGAGTCTATCAACCATTCAAAACCGTAGGTCGATATCATATCTGGTTCAGAAAATATTAACTGTTAAATTTCGGCGAAATTTTTCTTGCTCGAAAGCAATTGTCCAGCAGTTTATTTGAACCGAACCGACACGCTGCTGCATCTGAATGCTCAGTTTCATTGGCAATCTTGTTTTTATTAGAAACACTTTTCTATATAGAAGGGCAGGTAATTTTTATAGGAAGTTAGGTTACAAGAGAACAGGTGAAGAGTTCATGTGCCTCGGTAATGACCTTCTTTTTATAGAAGGTTAAGTTACAAATTCTTTAAGAAACACGTTTCTTTTAGAGATTGTTTTTGTTTTTTTTTATGATAAAACATCTGCACTTTAAGAAAAATCCTTTAAGGCGCTCTAGGAGCGGTGCGAGTGCGAAGAAAGCGATTAACGTTGGTCTTGAAACGTTGAAGATTGTATTCTTTGGAAAACACGACCTCAGGAAGATCATTCCACAAAGATGACGTTCTCCAGATGAAAGAATTCTTGAACAATGAAGTTCGAGGAGTACTAAGCTGAACAACATATGGATGAGCGGCAGTGGTTCGCCGTGTATTTCTGTTTTGCATTGCTCTAGGTGAGTAGATATAGTTGGCCGGTGCTCAATGGCACCCCCCACCCCTTTTTTTGATTGGTCGACCCCCCACCTCTCCCCCCACCTCTTTTTTGATTGGTCGACCCCCCACCTCTGACCCCGCCCATTTGTGGTGGGGGGTGCTATTGAGCACCGGCCATCACTCCGATAGGTAGAGCTCCTACCTCTGGCTCCACCCACTAATTTCGGATTGGTCGATCCCCCACCTCTGACTCCGCCCACTATAACCTGAGCACACTCCCTACCCAAGCCCCTCCACTTCTGTTAAGGAGAAGGGGAAGAGAGCATAGCATACATTTCGGATTGGTCGAACCCCCACCTCTGACTCCGCCCACTATAACCTGAACACACTTCCTACCCAAGCCCCTCCACTTCTGTTGAGGAGAAGGGAAAGAGAGCAAAGCATATAAGCTAAGGAGCTATAGTTTAAATTCATTAGTTTTCTTTTAGTATAATAATAATTTCAAGCAATTTAAAAACATACTAAAATGGCGAATGTACAATCCAAATTATATATTTATAAAAGTGGTAGCGGTGCAAGAGAAGAAATGGTGGCAATCCATGGCGATGAAGCAATATATTTTACAAAAGAGGGTGAAATTGATGGTAGAGTGCACGCATTGGTGGATGTCGATCGATACAATTACGATGCAGACGATGAAGACGAAGATGACTCTGGAGCTGAAGATACGGTGTTAGGAAGTGGATGTGGTGAGGAAGCACAATGTAATTTAAGAAAAGTGAATGCCTCAAACGCATTGCTTCCCGCTTATCTTCAGAGAGAAGTGTGCGTCATACAGTCTTACCTTATAATTGAATCGATGGCAGGTGGCATGTATTGTGTTTGCCACAACTGCTACTTTGTGTGTGCTAATGAGCAACCTTGCGGCAAACATATACATGTCAATACGCATTACAAGAGAGCCATAGATTGTTGTGAAAATGATCTAAAATGTAAAGTGTGTGAATCAAATTTATTTTTAACCATTTCCCCCGAGGTGTGTGTGATGTGCATTAAGCCTGAAATGCACAACATCTCGAATCACACTATAGGGAAGGAATTGTTAAAAAATGTATCTAAAAATTGTATTCTTTATAATAAACTTTTTGTAATACATACCATATTTTTCATTTATTCATATCCACAAAATAAGTCAACATAGCATATAATAAACTTAAGGTTGCAAATAAAACATACTAAATATTTAAAAAATTTATTAGTAACAATTCTTATAACTGTATAATAGTTTTACATTGGCTACTGCACAATGCCAAGCCTGCACCGTTTTATGAAAAAAACACTCTGGAATTCTCTTAAATTTACTTAATTTTGGTTCATTGCTCACTGGAATACTGACAATGTTTTCACTGTCTAAAACACTTTTTAAAAATTTTGATTTTTCAACACCTTTTACATATATTTTTGGATTATCAAATGAGAAAGACACTTTTTTAAGAATTTCATCAATTTCTTTAAAGTCTACGTGACCCAATTCCCAATTTAATCCATGATATTCTTCTGACCATGTTACAACTTTATCATCTACAGCAGACAACATGCTTCGTTTAAATGGAGGTTTTAATAAAAAATTTGAAAGACGAATTCCATCATAAATTGCAACCTCCTTGGGGATGTATGCAAAAGAGCAATTATATCCTTGAAAATCAACAAAGATATCTAAAGCACCGCACTCAACCATGGTTTACGATAGAATAATATTTTAATAAAAACATTCAGTTTAAACGTCGATTAATTCGATTTTAAACCTGCGCATTAAATTTTGCTCCCAATAAATCTTTTGATAGAATAAGCGAGAGACACATGATATATAATAAGTGGCTCCTCCCAGTTCCCCCAGTTAAAAAAAAAAAAAAAAAAAAAAAAATGAAAAATAAAACTCAAAAAAAAAAAAAAATTTGAAAAATAAACTGACAAAAAAAAAAAAAAAAAAAAAAATGAAAAATAAGCTGTCAAAAAAAAAAAAAAAAAAAAAAAAAAAAAAAAAAAAAAAAGTCACCCCACCACGCACATTCCCAGACGGGTTTCGAACGCAACATTTTTACCGCCCATGTTCCATTCTCTTCAGTCGTATTTAAGTCTTCGTTTACTGTAGGAGCGTCGCAGTGTGCATTTTTTGTACCGTTTTGTTTTACTATTTGTGTCATTAATTCAATTCAATATTGTTTGTTCATATATTTTGTCATTGTGTTATTTAGTGTTTTTGTGTTTCGATTGATTTAAAGGTATGACTAATATTGATTTAACTGTTTTTGATTTGAAATATGCTTGCAAATTTCACGATAATATTGGTTGCTCGCTTTGTGAAATGTCCTCTAGTCAATTAGAAGCATATTTTAAACAGGAGGAAAACATTAATGATTCTGAATTATTATCATTTAGTGACATTGAGGATTTTATTAGCAGTGGTGATAATATGGACATCGATGACAATAAAATTCTCGAATATTTTAATAACAATGGTGCATCAAATATTTTTGATTTTGAAAATACGGATGATGGTAATTCAGAAGCTGATGCACTACCTAACCATAAATTTATAGTATAAACTAAAGCCCATCCACTATTTCTTCAGTATTAAAATGTCTTTCTTGTGCACACTGTGTTTACGCGAATTTAAGGAAAAACGAAGTATAGTTCGACATATTAAAGAAGTTTGTCTGGACAACAAAATTGCATCCAATCCTGATAGCTATATAATTGATGGTAAGTTATCCACCTTTTCCCACGTATTTTTTACTTCATTATATCTATTATTTTTAGTAAATAAACAATTTTATAAGCAAGATGATCTTCACCGCTGTGACGACTGTGATGTCAAAGTTCCTAATAAATGCTGGCCAGCACATTTTAAATCAAACGCTCACAAATTAAGAGTGTGTGAAATTATCGAGTCTGGAATAGAGGTGTTGAATAGTGCTTTTCAAAGAAGAATTATTTCATACAAAATATCTTCACCCAAACACTTTGTAATATTAAAGGAGTTTCAAGAAAACATTAGAGATAAAGTTATTAAAGTTATTCAAACGGAATTAAAGAAACATCGCACCATAAAAGTTAATATGGAATTGTTTGGACTATACTATTTGCCAACTTCTAAGATTTCTGAAATTAAATCACACAACACAGCATTTGAAGTTGTAACTGAGTCTACGAGTATAGTTATGTTGTATGAAAAATTTATGGGAATAATTGATGGAAAACTTGATGAATTTGCAGAACGTGACTCAGGTATGCATATTTGTTATTACTAATTTTTATCAATTATTAGAAAAACCTTAAATATTAATTATTTAATCCTATTGATCAATAATTATTTTAGGGTGGATTTTGGAGCAAATACTTCATCTAGAAGTTAATATAAACAAATATAATCCATTGAAAAGTTCTTCTTATGTGTCTTTACCCAAAGAAATTTTGCGAAAAAATGCTGTTGTAAATGTGCAAAATAATGATGATTTTTGTTTTGGTTATGCTGTTGCATCAGCTTTGCACCAAGGAGACCCTCGAAATCCCGACTCGTATCCAGATTTTAGACAGCTATTTAACTTTCATGGTATGGAATTTCCAGTATCCCTTAAAGCTATCCCCAAATTTGAAGAAATTAATAATATATCAATAAATGTTTATGGCTTGGAACTGGTGTATAAAAAGGGTAAAAATATTTATGAGGTTATTGGTCCTTTACATTTTTGTAAAGTTAGATGTAACACTCATATAAATTTACTATTATTGTCTAAACAAGATGATGTAGATAATATTAAAAACCATTACTGCTATATAAGTGATTTATCCCGATTAGTCTCAGCTCAAATTAGCAATCATGAACATAGAAAATATTTCTGTGACGGTTGTTTACAATTTTTTACCACTTTTAATACACTTCAACAACACATGCAAAACGATTGCAATTTTATTAGAAATGATTTTCCTTCAAAAGAGTTTATTATTGATAAGTTCGGAAATTTTGTGCCGGAAAATATATTAAAATTTGAAAATATTCAAAAGCAAATGAAAGTTCCATTTATTGTTTATGCTGATTTTGAATGCGCTTTAAACCCCATTCAAAATGATATGGCAGATTTATCACAATCTTACACTTTAAAAAAATTTGAACATATACCACATTCATTCGCATACTATATAAAATGCTCGTTTAACGATAAAATTACAAAATTTCATTTATATAGAGGTAGGGATTGCATTGAAAAATTTGTTAAAGATTTAGAAATGGATATACGATATTTATATTCAAACTATTTAAAAGATATTACACCCATGTCTAAACTAACTGATTTTGAGGTGAAAAACTTTCAAAATTCGACTTATTGTCATATTTGCAATAGAGAAATCATAGACAAATTAGATAAAGTTAAAGATCATTGTCATATCACGGGTAAATTCAGAGGAGCTGCACACTCCGCATGTAACCTTAACTTTAAAATTCCACAATTTATTCCAGTTGTTATGCACAATTTAAAAAATTATGACAGTCATCTATTTATAAAATCATTATGTTTAGACAAGGAGCAAATTGATGTTATACCTATGAATAAGGAAAAATATATTTCGTTTAGCAAGTATTTGTGGGTAGATAAAATACAATATAAAAATGGTAAAACCAGAGATAAATATCTAAAGATTAGGTTTATTGATTCTTATCAGTTTTTACCATCATCATTAGATAATTTATCCACTATTTTAGATGATTCTCAATGTTTAGAAGTGAGAAAAGAATACTCGAATGATGTACAATTTAAAAGTATGAGAAAAAAAGGCGTATTTCCATATTCATACATAGATGATATTTCAAAATTTGATCAAACTAATTTGCCAACTGCAGATAAATTTTATAATGAATTAAAAAGTGAACATATTTCGAATGAGGAATATCAACGGGCTGAATATATCTGGAATTTGTTTCAATGTCAAACACTTGGCGATTATTCAGATATTTATTTAAAAAGTGATGTCTTGTTACTAGCAGACATCTTCGAAAATTATAGAAAACTTTGCCTAAAAACATATAAATTAGATCCAGCACATTATTTTACAGCACCGGGATTAAGTTGGGATGCCATGTTGTTACACACAGGTGTAGAACTAGAACTTCTTACAGATCCTGACATGCTTCATTTTTTTAAAAAAGGTGTAAGAGGAGGTGTTAGCACTTGCACAGGGCGGAAATCCGTAGCGAATAATCCTTTTCTTAATACTTTTAACCCTTTAGAACCCACAAAATATATCATTTATTTGGATGCTACTAATTTATATGGTTATGCAATGAGTCAATATTTACCTCAAAAAGATTTCGTCTGGCTGTCTCAAGAAGAGATTAATTATGTAGAAAAACATATAAATGATATCTCTGATACCGCAGAAACGGGTTATGTTCTGGAAGTTGATTTAGAATATCCTGAAAAATTACATAACGAGCACAATGATCTACCATTCTGCCCCGAAAATCTGATTCCCCCCAATTCAAAATATTCAAAATTAATCCCAAATTTAAAAAATAAAGAAAAATATGTTATTCATTACACTTATCTAAAACAATGTTTACATTTTGGTATAAAACTAACAAAAATACATAGATGCATAAAATTTACTCAATCTCCATGGTTAAAAGATTATATTGATTTAAATACAAATTTAAGAAATTCTTCAAAAAACAAATTTGATAAAAATATGTACAAGACCAATAATAATAGCATATATGGGAAAACAATGGAAAATGTGGATAGAAGGGTGGACGTAAAACTGGTGTCACATTGGGAACGAGTTGGTCATAAAATTAATTGTGCCGAAAACTTTATAGCAAAACCTTATTACAAAGATAATAAAATATTTTCAGAAAATTTAGTGGCTTTACAAATGAATAAAACAAAAATTGAATATAACAAGCCCATCTATGCCGGGTTTTCAGTTCTGGATATTTCTAAAACAGTCATCTACAATTTTTTTTACGACTATCTTAAACAAATGTACGGGGAAAATGTTTCTCTTTTATATACTGATACCGATTCTCTCATACTTGAAGTATCAACTGAAAATTTTTATAATGATATGAAACATAACCTAGATAAATTCGACACCTCTAATTATGATAAAAATAATATTTATAATATACCTCAAAATATCTCTGCGGTTGGCAAATTTAAAGACGAATATGCTGGTGAACCAATCCAAAGTTTTTACGGAACAGGAGCGAAAGCGTACTGTGTTGAAACAAAACACAATATTCTTAAAAAAGCCAAGGGTATTTGTCGCTCTTCCATTCAAAAACAGTTAACCATTACAGATTATATAAACGTAGTTGAACAAAATTCTAAAGTATATTGTACTATGTATGCATTTAGATCACATTCACATACAATATATACCGAACTAATTCAAAAGTTGGCTTTGACAGCTGATGACGATAAACGATATTTAATTCCTGAAACTAGTAAAACTTTAGCTTGGGGTCATCATGATATCCAATTACATGAACTGTGTAAAATTATGGATACGCTTGTTGAAAAATAAACAATTTGACAGCATTTTATGTATATAAAAAGAAGTATTATTAAATAGAGATCAGTTGTTAGACACTCTTTAAACAAAATGATTGCCAATACTGTGCTAGTTTTATCTGCGATAATAGGGAATTGCATATATGTAAATTATGTTCCGAAAACACATATTGCCGAAATTTGTCTTAGCACAAATAAATCAGATGTTAGTTTAAAATCTTGTAAAATAATGACAATATCTAATATGAATGGTACTGTCATGTGGTATCACCAACTAGATAATAAGTATATATTATCACCCAGCTATTTTATGATAAAATATGTGTATCCAAATAAAACAATAATTACTTCAGAATGGCGCGTATTGACGCAACAAAATAAGCTTTATTGTGGTGAATACTTTTTAAGTTTATATGTGTCACTTATTAGTTTTTCATTAATGTATGTCATGTATTTACCAATTTTATTTTTTTTATGGAAAATAAATAAACTATTGCAGTAATTCAATATTTTTATTTTACCCCCACCCATACAGGATGGAGTGGGGGATATGTTATAAAGGAGTCGACGTGTCGAAGGGAGAATTAGTAAAGAACTTATCGTTAAAATGAATGTATTCAACACAGCTCATCCAAACAAAATGAATTCATATTATAGTGGAGAACAGCCTTCAAGTTTAAACAACAGTTTAAATAGTGATAGTAATATTAAATATACAAATATTGTTCAACAATGCTTTTACCCATTAAATAAATCAGTCAATAAATATGTGTGCGTTGGTTTAAGTGTTGAAGATTTTAATCCATGTGTCAAGCTGTGCGGAAATAAAGGAATTTCAATTATTTTTAATGAAAATGAGTGGAATGAGTTATTGACATACCAGGGTGTAATAATGAATAATTTGTTTTCCTCAGATTCACATTGTGATTCGCTAGAGTTCGGAAATATTGGACTACATTTTGAAAAAATGCGTGACGTAAACCTTTTAAAAATTAGGAAAAATAAGGTTTACATCTATTTGGCTAGAGAAACAGTTTGCAATATGTGGCAGTTGACTACATTAATAGAGAAAAGATTAGCCATTCTTAAAAATCAGCAATTTAAACAATATTTTTCAATATTTAAAAATAATTATATTAATAATGAATGTAATATTATTGATAAAATATTTGACGTATTATCGTTACAAGAGAATCCTAGTGAAAACGTATGCACAATAATGGAGTTAGTCATTCTACACCCATCCATCCTTGAGAGCAAAATCAGAGAATAACAACATGAAGAAAGTGCTGTTTGACGAGGGAAAAAATGAAGTTTATACAATTATTGCCTGGGGTTATGCTTACAAGCAAGCTAGGGACAATATGTATGAACGTCTTGCCTGGGATCGTGCTCATTTTCAAAGAAGAATTGAACGTCTTTCCATTATACTAAAAAAGGTTTTAACTCCAGGACATAGGAATAAAATTTATTGTGAACGTTTTTTATATAATAAACAGCAAGTATAAATTTAAAAAGTTTTGTTTTATTTGTAGAATTACAAAATGTGCTAATTTGATATTTCAGATCTTAAAATCCAAGAGTTGTGTGATTTATCCATCCCTAGCCATTTAACGTAAACTTTGTCACCTTTTCTTCTTAATATTTTTTCAACTAGATAGACGTCTGGATGTTTAACTTTCTGCAACTCCTCTTCATAAAATCCTCCTTGAATATTATCATTGTTTTCATCTTTTAGCAAATAAACTCTGGGCTTTGTTAATTTTGCTTCTTTAACTTGAAAAACTTCATTAGACCAATTTGGAGTATACCCTTTTTGGAATGCTTCTCTATACTTACTTATTCGAACGAAGTCACCTTTTTTAAATTTCGGCATTCTTGGATCGAGGGTTTTTTGAAAAGTGTACGCATATTTTAAAATTTGCTTTTCATTAGTTTCATTAACTTCAATAGGTTTTAAATTAATTGTTTTATACAGAAGAAGAATTTCTCTTTATTTCGTCAGATCCATCCCTAGACGCGTTTCGTCATATCATGACTCATCAGTAGAGCTAGGATCCGACGAAGCAAAGAGAACTCAAAGCTGCTTATGGCAGCACAGTGGTGGGACACACCAGTAATATGTGGCACGGAGCGCCATCTGTTGATCTGATCTGATAATTGTTTTATGTTTTGTATTATTATATTTTAAAACAATATCATTTAAAATATCCAACCATTTATAATTCCCTCGCAAACTAAACCTCTTCCACATATGATTTTTTAAAGTTCTATTTACTCTTTCTACAATGCTTGCCTTTAAATTGGAATACGTACTATAGTGATTAATTTTATATTCATCCATTAAATTCTTAAAATTCGCATTGAAGAATTCTTTTCCCATATCAGTTTGAATATTTTTTGGAATGGTTTTAACTTGTTTTAAAATATTTTCCATAGCCGAAGTAACGTCTTTCGCATTTTTACGTGTAACAGGTTGAACCCAAACATACTTAGAAAATGTATTTATCACAACTAAAATATATCGATATCCTTTATTAAATTTTGCATACGGCAACATTTCAACCAAATCTGCTTGCCATAAATCGTTTAAATTTTTAATAATAACATGACGACGTTTAAAAGTTCTTCTTGCTGGTTTGTGTAATTCATTGACCACATCTTCCTTGATACTATGTTGGGTACTCATAATTAGTAACTGCTTATTTCTCTACTACAACCTGACATTTTAATAACAATTCGCCATAAAATTCTGTCTCAGTCCCATGAGTAGTGTGATGGAATGAAATTATATCTCCCTTTTTTAACTTGCAATCTATGGGATTAGTGATTTGCTCACCATTAATTTTTAGAGAAATATATTTTTTAGGGTATTCAGCTTCTACTATTGTTGCGGATTCTATAGCGAATGTGTAACTTCGTTGTTTATTTTGCAATAATTGATACGCATCATCATCTACATCAGTGTAGAAATTAAACCTTCCGATAAAAGGTAAAACTAAATTATAATAGAGTTTTACTTCTGAAAGATCAATAATTTTTATGAGATTATTTTCAACACTAGTTGTTGAAGAATTAAATTGCTTATCTTTTCCAAATATGTGGGCGCCAAATTTGTTAATCGACATTGTCGTAGTCGGGGATGGAATGAAAAATATATGTGTGACTATATGTATTTATTCAATTATTTTCGCTTCTCTTAATTCTTCCAAAATTGATGCTATTTCATTTTGATGACCAGTATGTCCAGCCAGTTGTGATGACACCAATAATTTTAGTCTCTTAATTATTTCATTTAAATTATCATAATAAACATAGTCCAACTTCTTTTTTGATAAATCTAACATAATACCCTTTCCTGTAGTAGATCTGGTAAATTGCGCTCTGGTAGAACGCGGTCTCTGTGGTGGCCCCAATCGTGAACTACCCGGTAAAACTGGTTGATAGCCTGACTCTGAAGATGTGCTAACGGTTTTATATATACCCTTTCTCAATAAATAAGGTTTAATGATTGTCAAGTATTTAATGTCAGTTGTTCCTTGGATTTGATTATTAGAATCAAAATTGCGTCTATATGCATTCGTCCTTTTCAAAACATCCATATAATTTTCCAGGTCATTTGATGTATAACCAACCGGTTGTTTTTTAAAGAGTAGCTCATACAAACCAGGTGTTCCCTCATATCTTACACCCTCCACTTTAAAATCCTTTCCTATGAAATCTACGGCAGAATTGGCAATCCGATATTTTTCTGTATAAACATCATGATTAAAGCCATATTTGTTATCAAATTTATCTTCAGTATCCTTTATTAACTCATCCACAAACATTCTTACTAGCGGATCATAAGCCTCCAAGTATTCCGCATAAGCAGGTGTTCTTGTTAAATTTAATACATCTTGTCGTATACTTTCTGTAGTAGGTTCAATTGTTGTTTCTCCACTTGATTCTAACCTACTAGACTCAGGTAGATTTTCCCAAAATATGTCATCATCTTCTAGAAATGATACATTTGATGGTAAATATTTGTTAAATATATTTGATTTTCTTGGGTCTACTGTTGGAGTAGGGAATTGAAATTTTTCTTGTGGTGATAAGCTCTCTTTTTTAATAAATGGTTCTGATTTAATTGTCTTAATTAAATCTTGTAAAGGTTGAGTGATTGGTTTAAATTCTTTTTCCCTACGAATTTCTGTATCAGATAAATCTGATTTTAAAGCTTTATACTTTTGTCTAACAGCTTTTCTAGTTTTTATTAATTCCTTCACTGTTTTTTCATCCATCTTTACAAAGCTAAGTTATGGAATATAATGAAATATTATCATTTTATTAGATATTTATATACTTTAAATATAAATGAAATTATCGAATCCTTTTCTATAACGACCGTCATTTATTGAACAATCTTTGTCTATCACCACAAAATCATATTTATGTTGCCAACATGTTGCACACACATCTTTAAATTTTTGAAAAGTCATATCACCATTTACATGATCATCATATATATGTTTTAAATTTGTTGCATCTTGTTGAAAAATAACTAAAAGGTTAGCATTGTCTCTTATAAGTTGTTTTGGTATGGCTGAATATGTTTGACATAAATAAAAGCAATCAGTATTGTTATGTCGACCAAAACAAAAATAATCCCTCATAAGACTTTGATTGCTACAAACAATATCATCAAAAATAATTATCGAATTCGACTTTATTTCATTTGGTGAAACAATATCTTCAGCGTTTGAAGAGTCGAAATAACCAATACATTTTAATGGTGCAATAAGCGTTTTTAAATAATCATATTTTGGTTGAAACAGTGACTTAGAATAGACATATATATTTTCAAACCTTAAACCGTTAACATGGGTTATAAGAGAAAGCATTATATTCGTTTTTCCACAACCTGATGGTCCGACTACTAATGCGCGTTTGCAATTCCCGCCAAATATTAGCCCATGTTTTCGGTAATTATTTTGATTTAAATCAAAATTTTTAATTGGTAGGGAAAAGTCTTGTTTTCTAATCTTCATTGTTTGAACATCAGTATTTAAGTAAAGATATTTTCACCCATTAGCCACTTATATATAATGGCTAAGCATAGTAACAATAATTACATTAACTGTCGGAAAGGTGAGAAGAAAGGTAGTGGTCTTATAAACACATTAATTAATAAATTACCTATAGAGCTTCACATTCCTTCATATAACTTTTGTGGTCCTGGTACAAAATTGTATAAAAGACTCGCACGGGGAGACAAAGGGATTAATAAGTTAGACGAAGCTTGTAAAGAACACGATATAGCATACTCGAAATATACGGGTTTAGAAAAACGACACAAGGCTGATACGATTTTAGCTAAAAAAGCTTTTAATATATTTAAAGCCTCCGACTCTGGTTTGGGTGAGAAATTGGTTTCCTTGGGTGTTAGTGGAATAATGAAAGCGAAGACCAAACTAGGTATGGGAATGCGAAAAAGAAGGGAGCATATACCCAAAAGAGGGGGACAAATATCTTTTAACAATGTTGTAAAAAAAGCACGTAAAGAACTTGTTGGAAAAAAATTTAGGACAGTTAAAAATGCAGTTAATACTGCACTATCATCAATTAAAAAAACAAAATTAAAAATTGGAGAACCTAAGCAAAGAATAATTCCAATTCCAAAGACTGGTGGAATTTTACCATTAATACCTATATTTGCAGGATTATCAGCATTAGGTGCTTTAAGTGGTGGTGCTGCTGGTATTGCACAGGCGGTAAACGCCACTAAAAATGCACAAAGAAAATTAGAAGAACAGAAGAGGCATAACAAAGTAGTGGAGAAGATGACTGTGGGAAAAGGTCTTTATCTTCAACCATATAAAAAGGGTTGTGGATTATATCTTAAACCATATTCAAAAAACTGTTAAAATTGCTACCTCGCACACCTTTAACAAATTTAGAGCTGTTAAAATATGCGAAATCTTTGAAAATAATAAATTTTAGAGGTGTTTTTATGCGGGATAAATTACCAAGAAAAATTAAAAAACATGAGGCAGGCATTATTAATTTAGATGATAATTTGGGCGATGGTACTCATTGGACCGCATATTTTAAAAATGGTGAAAAAATAAGCTACTTTGATAGTTTTGGTAATTTAAGACCGCCAAAAGAAGTCATAAGATATTTTTTTAGCGATGGTAGCAAAAATGATATTAAATACAACTATGATAAATATCAATCTTTTAAAGATTCTACTTGCGGACAATTATCTTTACAATTTCTTTATAATAATATGTAAGTTCGTTTAAATTGCATTTATACTACAACCACCATGTCATTTACAATAGCCCTTTCTGGGAACTCTGCAGTTCTTCAAGCAAATTTTCATCCTCCTATTTACTTGAATCCTAACCTATCCTATGTTATCGGTCTCACAAACTTTGAAACTTTTAATGCAATACCAAATATTGATGAAAATAATAATAAAGTATATTTTGGAAAAGATGGCGACTTTCTAACGATTCCAACTGGTAGTTATGAAATGGATGACATTAATAAATATTTAAAAACTGAATTTGAAAAACGAAATATTTCCTTTAATTTATATGCCAATAACAACACGTTAAAATCAGTCATCATGGTTACTACGGATATAATTTTTAAAGATGGGACAATAGGAAAAATTTTGGGTTTTAATAATGGCATTATAAAAGGTGGTGGATCCCCCAACACGTCAGAAAATCCTGCTGAGATTATAAAAGTAAATTCTTTATGTATAGACTGCAGTATCGCTGAAGGTTCCTATCTGAACGGAAATCCTGTACATATAATTCATCAGTTTTTCCCTAATGTCAGTCCAGGATACAAAATAATTGAAAGTCCGCAAAATATTATTTATTTCCCTGTCACCGTGAATGTAATTGATAAAATAACAATAAAAATAATTGATCAAGACTTGAATATTGTTGATTTTCGAAACGAGACAGTAACTATAAGGTTGCATATAAAGGAAGTATAATGATAATTTTTTATAGCACAAACCCCATTAATTCACAAAGAGAAATTAAAAACTATAAGAAGAACAAACAACGTAAACTAAGGAGTAGTAGAAAATTAAACAGTGGACGAGTAACATCTGCAAATAAAAACTTTTTGAAATCTCTAGGATTAAAAGTTTTAGTATAATGGATATACTTAACGTAACTCAAGATCTTTTCTTTGATAATTCTATTGTGCACTCAGAATTTCATGGTTATGAACCATATCTACCCACAAAATTGGGGAATAATGATGAAATAATTATTCCTATCAATGAAGTAGACAAATATACCCTTCCCTCTGAAAGTTTTCTTTACATAGAGGGTAAACTAACAAAAAATGATGGCACTGTTTCAAATACATTAAAACTGATTAACAATGGGATATCATTTCTTTTTAAAGAGATTCGTTACCAACTAAATGGCGTCACTATCGATGCGGTTAGAGACGTTGGGCTAACTTCAACAATAAAGGGGTACTTATCATATAATAAAAATGAGTGTAATAAACTTAAAAACGCTGGTTGGTTTCCCATGGAAGATTCACAGGTCATTGACGCTACAACAGGATTATTTAATGTTTGCATTCCACTTAAATTTTTAATGGGTTTTTTTGAAGACTATAAAAAAATAATTTTAAATTCTAAACAAGAACTTATTTTAGTGCGAGATAATTCAGACAAAAATGCTACAGTCAATACCGTAGATGAAACTCCAAAAATTCAACTCACCAAACTAACTTGGAATATGCCGCATATATCAGTAGCCATTCCTCAAGAATTAGCCCTTACTAAAATAATTGATAAAAATAGTGATTTATTAATCGCCTTTAGGAGTTGGGAATTGATAGAAAATCCCGAATTACTAAAAACAAGTCGGCATAATTGGTCTGTCAAAACATCAACCAAAGTAAATACTCCTCGACATGTAGCAATTTGTTTTCAAAAAAATTTTAGAGATAAATCAATAAGTGATATGTCTAAATTCTCCAACATTAAATTGCGAAATATAAAAGTGTTCTTAAATTCTGAGAGATATCCCTATAACGATTTATATTTAGATTTTGATAAAAGTAAATTTGCATCATTATATGAAATGTTCTCACAATTTCAAAAATCATATTATGGACTAACACCCGAACCAATTTTTTCACCAAAGGAATTCAATGATAATGCTCCTATTACATATATTAATTGTTCACATCAGAAAGAAACAATTGAATCTGGAACCATTGTTATGAGGGTTGAATTTGAATTGAATGAAGATCTTAAAGATACAGTCTCTGCTTATTGCCTTATTATGCATGACAAAATTTTTAGTTACAATCCTTTAACCAAAAACGTTAGACAACTATAATGCGCATGCGCGGACATTTCTATATAATCCGAACAGTTCATGGATTATTTTTAGTATTGTGTAGATTGTTATGAAAAAAATATATGTGCGACTTTTAGCTAAACACATTAAAGACTTAAACCGTCTAAAGCAAATAATTGTTAATTATTGTTTGAAACGAAAAGTGTTTAAGAAATTTGAATATTTGAAGATTTAACTATGAATATAGTAATTGATATCCAATTGTTTAAAATAGAAAAAAATAAATTTATTGTAAAGGAGCTTGCAGCATATGATGGTTCCCGCATTTGTCATTATATTTTTAAACAACCATTCAATATGGATCTACTTCCACCAGATTTGCAAAAGGATGCTATGTGGGTAATGAAGAACTATCATTGCATTCCATGGGGTGAAGGTTTTACACCGTTACACAAATTTGCTGATATTATCAAATCTCTAACGACTGACAGTGGTTCAGTTTACGTAAAAGGAAAGGAAAAGGCAGACATCATTCGCAGATATAGTTATAAATCAGTTATTGAATTGGATAGTCAACCAGCTATACGAGCAGATCGAGTTCACTGCTTCTTCCATAAAAAGGAGTATTGCATTTGTGCACTAACAAATGTTTTTAATTTATATAATAACTTCCTAATGGATGAAAAATAAAACAAGATAAATCGTATAAATGTGTTTTATTACCCTTTTTTTACAACATATTATATATCATTCCCTATTTTATGTTGAAATTCAAACATAAATTTATAAGATAAATGTTGACAGAAACTTGGTTTGTTATTATGGGTGTTTTTGGAGCTTTTTTTAGTGGGGGAGCTTTTTTTAGTGGGGGAGCTTTTTTAGTGGGGGAACTTTTTTAGTGGGGGAGCTTTTTTTTGGGGGAGGTTTTTGTAACATGGGGGTGGTTGGTGACAGGAGGTGGTTTTTGTAACATAGGGGCTAAAAAAGCTCCCCCACTAAAAAAGCTCCCCCACTAAAAAAAGCTCCCCCACTAAAAAAAGCTCCCCCACTAAAAAAGCTCCCCCACTAAAAAAAGCTCCCCCACTAAAAAAAGCTTCCCCACTAAAAAAAGCTCCCCCACTAAAAAAGCTCCCCCACTAAAAAAAAAAAGCTCCAAAAACATCCATAATAACAAACCAAGTTTAAAACCGGTTTGACGGGGTAAACCCCTTCAACCTAGGATTCACACGTAATGGGATACCTCACCCCGCCATCGACGTCTGGTTGAGGTATTAAGGTAAAAGTTAATAGTAAACTTAACAGTCACACGATTTATTTATTTATTTTTTCAGGAATAATCTTTAACATCTCAATGTACAGCGGTTTAATTACAACTAAATTTAATGTCTGTCCCTGATCTTGATTCTCTTAAAACTTGTTGAAGAACTTTTTGGCTATATGTGCATTTAGCTCATCAGTCACTTCTTCAATTGTCTTCTCCTTTTTTATTAGTGAATCCAACAGGGCTGCTGGAAGTATCCCATTACAGTTCACAGATTGTAGCTCAGTCATAATAACCCCAGTGCACAGGATATAACCGTCGGTTAGTGAGTCACAGGTCACAATTCCTTCCAATAATGTGTCAAATTTAACTTTATAATTGTTATGAAAATGTAAGTAATAATCATTCCAATATTTAAAATTTGTGTCTTCTTCAAAATATTCGCGCTGTAAATCTAAGTATTCTTCTAATAAGTGCATTCGGATCAAGCCCAGCACTTTATGGCAAAATATGCCGACTTCAGAGTTGCAAATACCACACACGTCCATAACTTTAAACTTGTATTAATAATCTTAAAGAGAATCGTTTTGTGTAGAAAACTACTGAATTTAAACTACAGCTCCTTGGCTTAAATGCTATGTTCTCTTTCCCTTCTCCTCAACAGAAGTGGAGGGGCTTGGGTAGGGAGTATGATCAGGTTATAGTGGGCGGAGTCAGAGGTGGGAGTTCGACCAATCCGAAATTTATGCTATGCTCTCTTCCCCTTCTCCTCAACAGAAGTGGAGGGGCTTGGGTAGGGAGTGTACTCAGGTTATAGTGGGCGGAGTCAGAGGTGGGGGATCGACCAATCCGAAATTAGTGGGTGGAGCCAGAGGTAGGAGCTCTACCTATCGGAGTGATGGCCGGTGCTCAATAGCACCCCCCACCACAAATGGGCGGAGTCAGAGGTGGGGGATCGACCAATCCGAAATTAGTGGGTGGAGCCAAAGGTAGGGGCTCTACCTATCGGAGTGATGGCCGGTGCTCAATGGCACCCCCCACCCCTTTTTTGATTGGTCGACCCCCCACCTCTGACTCCGCCCATTTGTGGTGGGGGGTCGACCAATCAAAAAAGGGGTGGGGGGTGCCATTGAGCACCGGCCAACTATATCTACTTAGGTGGAATCAAGTGGGCAATGTCAGTCGAACACCTGCTATGGAAATATCTGTAAAAGAGAGCCAAATCACCAACCTGTCTTCGATGCTCCAGGCTATCGAGGGTCTTGGTCAGCTCGGGGTCGCCGATCAGACGAACGGCTCTCCTTTAAATGGAATCCAGTAGCCGAAGGGTGTGCTTGGGTGCAGAGCTCCAGACATGAGAACAATATTCTAATGATGGTCGAATCTGGGCTTTGTAGAGTGTCAAAAGTTGATGAGGTGTGTACAACCTTTTGGTGCGGAAAAGTACACCAAGTTTCTGTGCAGCTGTCTTGGCAATTGCGGCAACGTGATCATGCCAAGACGTGTTACCTCCCAGATTTACACCTAGCAAATTAATAGACGGTGCCAGGGGAATTGCGTGTCCTGCCATGACTATATCCGGTTCTGCAATGTTAACCTTTTTGGAAAAGACTGCTGCCTGGGTTTTCTTAGCATTAAATTCGACTTGGTTACTGTCACCCCAAGCCAAAATTTCTTCCAGGTCCTTGTTGAGGCGCAATACTTCATGCTGCCTGCGAAGATGTGCGTCGGCAGCGGATGTTTGGGGAGTCAAGGTAAAAGATGAGACAAGTGTGCTGTCATCAGCAAAGCTATAAATTGGATTTTGGGTTTTCACTAGAAGGTCGTTAATATACAGTAAAAAGAGGGTAGGCGACAATATGGACCCTTGAGGAACACCGGCATTGATGGTGAAGGTGTCTGAGAGAAACCCGTCAATCGCCACTTGCAGAGAACGGTTCTTAAGGAAGCTGGTTAACCATAAACAAAATCCATTCGGCATACCGTAGGATCGCAATTTACTTAGAAGCCCATCGTGCCAAACACGATCAAAACCCCTAGAGATGTCCAGTGCAACAGCCCGGGATTCTCCATGATGTTCGATGGTGTTGCTCCAAAGATGGGTGACATATGCCAGAAGGTCACCTGTTGATCTGGACTTACGAAAACCGTATTGATGGTCGCTGATAATGTTAAGCCCTTCCAGATACTTTAGGAGTTGTTGGTTAATAGCTCTCCATTACTTTTGAAATTACTGAAAGCAATGCGACGGGTCGGTAGTTGCTTGGCAGGGTCTTTTTACCTTTCTTTGGAATGGGCTGGACACGCGCCGACTTCCAGCAGGATGGAAATATTCCTTTTTTGTAGGATAAGTTGAAAAGTCTACAAAATACTGGTGTAAGTTCATCAGCGCATGTCTTGAGAACAATGATAGGAATTTCGTCTGGACCAGAAGCTTTATTGACGTCGAGTACTTTAAGAATCCGTTTAACAAGACGCTGACGGAACACGATTTCAGACATTTGCGATTGAACTGAGGGAATGTTGGGTGGTGGTTTTCCCTGAAAGTCTACAGTGGAATGCGAGGAAAACAGTTCAATAAGTAGGTTTGCTTTATCCCCGGCTGTGGTTGCTATTGTGCCGTCGGAACGTGTTAGAGGTGGAATAGTTGACTTTGTGAAGTTTTGGCTGACGGCCTTAGCGACTGACCAAAAGGACCTTGATCCGTTAGGACTGGCAAGAAGTTTGTTTAGATTTTTTTTTTGGTTAGATAAAAATGATCAAAAGAACAAGTTCTCGCGTAAGAACCGAATTGTTCGAAGTTGTTTAGAAATTTTATCTATTCTTTAACGTCTTAACTTATAACGCTATAAAAATAAATCAATCTCTTGGAAAATTAAATTTTTTAAATAATTCTCCAAGGCTAATCTATGATTAACTATATATTACTTATGTTTTCTAGAAATCCAACACCTCAACATTCAGATCTTGTAAACGTCACTTGGCCAACAGTTAACGCCAACAATTATCAATACATGGACATAGATACCGAGTTGGAAATTAAGACCACTCCGAAGGTCAGTTATCCTGGGTGGAAGGCTGCTTATGAGAAATATGCCCAAAGACCATATAATACATATTAGAGGAACAACTTCGTAAGACAATTTTCGTAAAGCTGTTGTTAAATAAATATTTCAAATATAATTCATTGTCTATCTACACCTACTCGGGGAACGGGATTTCTCTAAAATCCAATAATATGTCCTCAACGATTTTTTAGGAGCCTTGCTTTTGTCAGGTAAAAAAAAATTGGGACCCCCCCAAAGAGGGAATGCAGCCCAAACGAACCTTTTTTTCAAATTAGGAGACCCCCACTTGTGGCACTATTTTGGAAAGCTTATTGAAAATAGAATTTACCTATATAGTTTTTTTTAATCTGTCAAACCATGTGTTAGAAATTTAATAAAAACTAATTTTTAACCAACAATTACATTAACAATAACTTTAAAACTGTGATGACACTTTTTTAACTTAACAATTGTTGATAATGTGTCCCATGAACTTGTTGCCATAGACCCAACCGATGCGATAGTAGAACCCTTTCCTTACTCTATCCAAAACTTTTGGAGTGAATTATCGTATCTCTGCCCGAATTCTTGCCTTCAACTCTTTCACTTTGCTAGGTCTGGTGACTTAGACCAGTCTTATTAAATCCCCCATAAATAAAAAGCTAAGGGGAAATCTGGGCGGCCACTCTATAAATCCTCGCTGTCCTATCCACGGTATTTGGAAATGTAATATTTAAAAATTGTCTTACATTTCTTTCAAAGTTCTTAATACCAGAACTTTAAAGAATATTCCATAATTATCGAAATCTAGACCAAAGAATAGTTTTCCAGTAGGATGGAGCCCCTCTTTACTTTGCAAGAAATGTTAGAGAATTATTATGTTGGCAATTCCAAAGTGGTGGATATGACTACGAATATTTATAAAGTGGCCGCCCAAATCTCCGGATATTACACTTTGAGATTTCTATTTATGAGGCGATTTAAAAAGAAGGGTGTATGTCCCCAGACCTAAAAATCTGGATTCGTTGAGTCTCGCCAGAAGTTTTGGACAGAGTAAGGGAAGAGTTCTATCATCGGTTTGGTCTGTATTAACAGATTAATGGAGGCACACTTTCAACAATTGCTATGTTGAAAAAGTGACATGACAGTTTTAAAGTTATTGTTAATATAATTGTTTCTTCAATTAGTTTTTATTAAATTTATGGTTTGACAGATGTAAAAAAAACTGCATGGACAAATTTCCTATTCTATAAGCTTTCCAAAAAGGTGCCATACGTGGAAAAAGCTAGCCTGGATGTAAATAACTTAAACATTATTAACTACTTGCATAGAGCTGCAACAGTGACAAATTTGGCGAAAGCAGGAGTGGATCAAAATCAGTTAACAAAATTAACCGGACAGGGTAACCATAATTCTATTAAATAATATTTATAATTTGTACAGCCCTTTCATTAAAATCTTGTAGCAAAATTGAAAGAGAACGATACAGACAAAAATGTAGTCGTTTTCCTGCAACCAGGAGCAGCAGTATAGTCTCCGAACAGAGCGGAATTATCATAATTCTGTGTTTCATTGTAATAATTTTAATAATTAAAATTAAAAATATGTATGTTTTTTAATAATGGCAAATAAAAGAGATGTTTACTTTAAAATTGCGTTGCAAATTTCAAAAGAAAGGTATTAAAGACCTGCCTCCTTAATTAAGTAATTTTTGATATAATCGATTATCCGATAATGTTGCACTAGTGCCGGATTATCAGATAATATTGTACATGATTATCTCGTAATCTTGTTCTTATTGGTTTAAATCAACAATTAAAACTTATAATTTCATTGATAAAATCTTTATTTTGATAGTAGAATGAAATTCTCAATTATATTAAATAATATTGGTATTGTAGAAAATGACGCGGCGAAGTGTGGTTGACTATATCATTTATCATATACATTATGGGTTAAGAAATAAAGCTCTATCTTTCTTCTTAAATTAAAGAGTGAACAGTGCTTTCTTTCCCAATCCCTAATTTACAATGTCCCTTCTGAAAAGTAGTTACGACTTCATTAATTTATCATATGTCTTACCCTTTCAGTGAGGCAAGAAAGTTTTTATACCTTTCTTCCCTAAAAGACTTTTTCGTTATAACCGGCGCAGGAAAGATACCTCTGCTCCCTTATCCCATTTTATGCACTGTGCTGTATGTCATAAGTTTCAGCGCCTTCAGGTATGAGCTGGTGTTTATACCCATCAATTTAATTTAATTTCTTCACAAAATCAAAATAATTTAGGATTTTATTATACTACTTCACAAAAATGTTCTTTTAACATTTTTTCCATGCACGAAAGGTTGTATTTTTTTGTGCCATATAATTATCCAAAGGAATATTCTTTTAAACTAGGGGAAATTTAGTAGGGTAAACACGCACTTTCGTTATATCGCGTGATACTGACGGATTGAATAGCACTTATAAATATAGTTATTTCTAGTATGCTCAGTAGGATTTGGTAAAATAAGAATACCCATTGTTCCAACACAATAGCTGCTCATCCACCCATTGGTACACATTTAAAAAAAATACAAGGTGTTTCACTAGGTTGGCCCCCTGTGACGGGATTGATCTAGATTATGGCACTGTCTAGTATTATTGAATTACGTATCTAACTGGTAGCGTTTAAGACTCAATGGTAGCGTGTCCCTAGCCGAACCTCTAGATCCTTCCCTTCACAGTGAGTTTAAAATATATTCCGGAAATAACTAATTATACTTTCATCGCAAGAGCACTCTGGTCGTGTCGTGACATTTTTCCCTTGGATTGTTAATTAAGGTGTTAATTGATATTATACGACTTACCAATCAGGCCTTCACCAGATATATGCCGCTCTGCCTCGATAGTCCTCGGAAACGGCGCTGCCTACGCGAACGCGAATCGTTCACTCTTGTGAATCCCTATCCCTTTTATTATAGTGAGCAATAAAACACTGTATTTTTAAAACACTTAAATCTATTAACAACAAGAGATAAAGAAAAAGAAACTTTACAATATTAAATTTAAGATATTTACAAGATAAGCGTAAGAGAATAAAGAGAGGTGTTTTACTGAAATGATACCCAATATGCCATTAAAACCCAGACATGCGTTTACTGTGAAAGAGAACAAACTTGAAAATAAACCCTTGATATGAGAAAACCACCCAATCTGATTCAGTTAAAATAAAGAAAACCCTGAAGTTAATCCTAAGATTGAAGAGTCCTAAACGCCGATCGTAAACCCTGATATTTAATCCCATCTTTGCACTTTGAATTAAGATTCACTTTCACAAGAAAAACAAGCGCGAAAACGGAACTATTGATTTTTATAAGACTTTTTCGTAAGACGTAAAACTCGGAACTGTCGCGTAAAAATAACCTTTCGTAACTTTCCCGTACAAACTATCCCTTCGAAACCTTTCATAACGAAAACGAACTTGGAACTTTCCCGTACCAATAACCCCGAGGAACTGCCTTTTTCAGATTTTCCAATATCCGTTCTGACCTCTTGACCATCTAACTACCCCCCTTAATTATATCTTTTACCCAATAGGGTGACTTTTACCCTTCGCGGACCAATCCGGGTCCTCGTTACTCGTTGGTCATTTGCCTTAGGTACTGAGAGATTTAACCAATAGATAATAGATGGCCCCAGTCTTACGATTTGAGAATAAAATACTAACCTTCTCTCTGACTTACTTATTCACTAATTTATACAAAGGTACTAGAGATAGTATACCTAATTAACCTAAAGTACTAAGTCAAATGTGTTTAAAAAAACCCATTTAAACGTTATGGGAAAAAGCAACACAATTGCACTTAGCCTCTTACAACCTTAAACGGATCGGTCAAGATTCAAATTCAGCCATCAACTTCCTCATATATTCCATTTTTTAATCACTATCAATATATGATTCATAAACTATAATATACGCGAAATGGTCATAAAAGGCCCTCCGGCTCATTTCTAGGATAACATAACATGTGTTGACCATCGCTTGGGTTTACAGGCAGTTAAAAGTATAATTTGCCCAAAGAGAAAGTCCAGCAAACCTTTCTTCGAATTATTTTAATATGACCCTAAAGTGTCGAAATGGATTTATTTATTTCTTGCAAAAAAATAATTTTAGTTGCTCCGGTTAATAGGAAACACATGTCTTCTGGGGGTAAACGTGATTGTTACAAAAACCCGAAATAAGAAGAAAGCTAGAAATCCCGTTCTATTACACCCCAGCCATATATCGGAAACTACTGGGCATAGAAATTCAGGGAAAAAAATCCTAATTAAAGTGGCTATGAGAAAATCCTAGAAATAATTAACAAGTAGCTTCACAGGTTGACACCATCTGTCTGATGAGATTAAAAAATCAAAACGTTTTTTTAACTCACCAAGTTTGGAAACTCACAGGTTTACGGCCTACTACCTCGAAAACACCGTGTGTGTTAGTACACATAACAATTTCGTCAACAAACACAATAATTAACAGCGATTGCGATTGTTATGCGATGTCAAATATAATATGTCAATGCATCACCTGAAGCTGGCAGATATCAGCGACGATATTTGACACACATGATATACGCGGTATCTACCTTCGTAATTGTGTGCGCAGACTTGTGCTTAGATCACTGGACATTTTACACAATTAAAAATTAATTATAATAATTCTAAAGTTAAAAAAAAAATCCCCACATTAAGGTATGCATATCTTTGGTAACATCATTAGAAAGCATAGACAATTCTGCATCATTTTGGTTTAAGGTTCAGTGGCGTACCGACGTTGATAAGAGTATTTAAATTGCTCTAACTTCTAAATGACTTATCCCATTTCAGTGAATTTAAGCTTGTGTAATTCCAAAAATTTAAATCATATGGTATAAAGTAGATTAAATTTGCAAGAAAAAATGTAAAAACTGCAGTTCAATATCTAATTTCGTTTCAGAGTCATTAACAAAAGAATTACTTTTACTACTTTAATAGAAGAAGTGATTGTTTCCATAGTTCCGTGATCAAGCATTCCACGAAAAAAATATATTTTTAAACTTTATGATTGTTGTAGGAAAAACTCTGAAGTTAGACCCAATAACAAAAAAGGGGTTAACTGATCTGATTATCGATCAGTTAAATTGGCGATATGAAATTGACTACTTTGCTATTTTGGCTGGTATAAATAAAACACGTTTGAATGGATGAATTGAAATAATGCTTTATTCTAACAAAATTAAGGCACGGGTTTGAATTGAATTCTCGTGCAATTCAACAGGTGTATAATTACCTTTATTACAATATTAACAAATTAAAAATACCTAGCAACAATATACATACATTATTTTCCCGTATATTTTCAACGACAAGAAAACATTCGGAATTAATTACGTTTCGCACTTTTTAAACGCATAACAATAAAAACTAATTTTATGTCCCTGATTGGAGCGGATTTCTATTTTGTGCCCTTGCACAAAATAAACTTCTCAGCAATTGAGCTTCACTCCTCCTTTATGAGATTGAGAAAGTCTTAATCTATCATACCTTCATATTATGTACATCTCGAAAGTAAGTGTAAACCTTGCATATAATCAAAAGATTAAACGCACCGTCGAGACTCAATGACGGCTTTTTTACAGTGACATTTTTTCGGTTGCACTGGTTGTGTCGTCACAGCACACAGGGAGATCGACTTAAACGATCGGGAAAACTTGCATCAAATTGGATACTAAATTGGTGCCATGTTTAGGCAAGAGTAAACTTTGGTATAAGTCACCAAAAGACTTTTAAAAACGGAGAAAACTTTTCGTCGTTCACCAATGTCAATAAAAACATAAACGTCACTTAACTTTCAAAAACTTTTTTGATTGTTAAAATAACTGGTGCGCGCTCAGTGCCTCCCCAAAAATTTCACGACTTTTATACAGGGGTGAAAATTAAAGGGGGTTGGGGTAGTTCCCCAACAATTGTGTTAGATTATTACTTATTATTACATGGCCAAAAAACTACTTTTGGATTAATAATATACTCATTTAATTCAAGCATAATTCTAATATAGCGTTTTAAAAGATTAATCTAGATAGCCGTGAAACAAAATCAACACCTATCAAAATTAAATCAGTTAACAACTATTTCAATTTATTTATCTCCATTGAAAACTGTCCATTTTGTGTGCTATCTAGATTTATTTTTCAAAACACCATATTAGAATTATGTCTAAATAAAAGTATTCGATCATTATATTATTAATTATTTGTTTTTGGACCATTGGAATAATAAGTGAGAAAATTATATAATCATGAAGGTTAAAACTATTTTTTTATTCTGGTAATTATCAATAATACCTATATTTAATAATAATACGGGTTTGCTTTCGCTAGATTACGAAATCACCCTTACCACTGACTGGTTTACATAAGCAGGACGAATAACCAGAAATTACCTTGTTTCTCGTGGTTTTAGATGCTCCAATTCTGTGGAATTTCAATACTATTAATACTCGTATCATTGATTACATGGTGTCAATTACCGAGAAATCCATTAGCTTAATTGTAACGGGCTGGATTGAGATAACCTCATGACAATCGGACAATCACGCATTGTCTCTTTCATAGAGCTTGAGGCAGCTAAGCTAAGAGACAGTTAAATCGGGTAATAGGGCAATAATTACAAAAATGTAATGGAGGTATCTATTTTTTTCTACTCCCACATGGAAATTTGCTGTTTCCTTTACACTTAAGTGGCGGGTAAAGTAGGCCATTCCAGTTACCTGTGCGGCAAAATTTCATATCCATCCTAGTAAGGATATGAAACTGACCAATCACAATCAATTATAGAGAAGCCAAATTTACATGTCGTAAATTCGTTTTCTGACAGTTGAGAGAAGTTAGGTTAACAATATGCTTCAAAAATATGCAAATCTGTCAGATGAAATTTGTTCTTTTTAAATTTAAATAAAAACATTTATTCCAGAGTCTATGTATACACAATATTTTCCTAAAGAGTACACGAAATGGTGCAAAAATTGAAGGTATAATAACAAAATTAATACCAAAATATATTTCTACCAAATTATTGTTATTTTCTAACCGAACTAAAGATTTGGACACAGACCCACTTTCTTATTTCAAAAATATCTTTATTTCCATAAATTTCTAGACAATTACTACAAGCTTTGCATAAAATGTACTATACACCTACCAAATGAACATTTTCTTACTAACCTTGGTTATTTTTTTCCATATAAATAATATATATTATTATAAATATTTGTGCACGGGGATATTTTCCGATATATTTTGAACCGGGATCCAACTCCAATTGATCTTAAAACTTTTATTATACGCAACAAACATAGAAAATTAACTGGTAATTTTTCCTTAAATGGTGGATCATAAAGATAACCCGATAAAACAGACTAAATTATAAGATTTCTAAAAAAAAAATTCAATATTTACTGAAGGTTTTAAGGTTATGTTATTTCTACTTCCACTATTGCCACTTTTCTTTCCACGTTAACAGTGTTGCTAGTTTGTAAATTGGCGATTATTTTGAAAAATTTGACCATAGCGAATGTTAAAAATTCATATTAATGCACAAAATCCATTTTTAACTGTTTGAAGCGAATTCTACAGCTATTTTGTTGTACTTTCGGAGTTATAATTTATACGCAAGCAGAAATAAACCCGACAAGCCTTTTTTTCTTCTGTGCAATTCAGTAAAATCAAAATACCTACGGTTGAGTAAATAAATTGTTCGTGTTTAATAATACATATATAGTTTTTGTCTGTTATTCTGCAAAAAGTCGAATGTGGAAAAGATAGATATATTCAAAAATGAGTTTGTTTCAATATAAGAACTCACCCAAATCGATAAATATTACAGTGTAATTTGGTCCATGGGTTTAACATCAAAATTAATTTTTGTGCAATTGTTTCTTATTATCGTTCTCACAAGTTCATGGCCAAGTTAAAAGACAAGTTATGATGTCTAATTTAAATAATTTTTTAAAATTCTTAGCATGAAGTTCGGAAGTTAAGTCGTAGAAAAAATATACTGTACAACTCGAGTGGATTGTCCATATTGCGCTCGGAAGTTTAATTTACTTCCTTGTGCGATATGGACATCATATCCACTCTTGTTGCACAAACTACTATTTCTATAACCATGAAGAGACTATCAAGATAATTCAATTTTCAAAATGTGAAACAAAGGATTATTTCTAAAAGAACTACCATATTCTCAATTAAAATACTTGTAATTTCTTGCCATTATTTCAAATTAGGATTTTTACCTCTTTGTTCGCTACCAGGGCCATTCCCGAGGGGACCTATAGCTTAACGTTGATTTTGAATCACGATCCTTAGTCATGCGACACTCCCCTCCCCCCCCCCCCCCCCAGGTCTCTTATGCCATTGCATGACTTATTGGGGAGTGTGTACCTTCTTCCGCACCCCACGAGATGTCCGATCTCATCCGCCTGGTTACCGGCGTGAATGGGGTGGGTTGGGAGATGGTACCTTTTACACTCTTATTCTTAAACCTACTAATATTCGGACTTACTTCTTTTTATTGTGCGTATGCCCACTCCGAGGATCGAACTCGGAACGCCACGGCCGAATGCCAGTGACTCACCGCTGAGGCACCGCCGCAGTTTAACTTATAATACTTATACTCCGAATTTAAAATTCCTGTCAGTGACTTATCCACATGAGCATCTGAAGCTGACTTTTTATATTATTATTATCTATTTTTGAAAAAGTTTGGCTTTCATCTAGAAGGGTCTTATAAGGGGTGCTGGGGCAGAGGGTTCGACTAACATTGGATGAGTAGCTTAGATATGTTTGGTTTCAGTATGTATTAGTTAGTACGCCCTTATGGTGCGCTATCTAATCACTGAAAAACAAAGAAAGTTTCTAATATTTAATTTGATGCCCAGCAAAGCAATGAACGATTATAACGAGGCGAATAAAATACAATTTTACAAGCTACGATTTGAAATAAATTTAAACAAAAAGTTCCCTAAGTTTTAACTCAGTTCAATAAAAATATTTTCAATTTTATAGTTACAGAAAAGTAGACTGGTTCGGATACAGTACTTTGCATGGCTTCAAAATGAGGACAAAGATTAAAGTAGTTAAACAGGCAGAGGTTAATTACCTTACAGGGGATTTCCCTGGATGTTCTATTTAAATTGGAACCCTTTATTACAAACAATTATTTTTATAAACATTCTATTACTGACTCCTCTTACGAGACTTTAAGGTCTGGTTGTACACTTACGACTTAAGTAAGCTTACTTCAGCGTTGAACCAAGCTCAAACCTCATTTTGATAACCATTTTACATTCTTGTTGGTTATCAAAATTAAGTTTGAGCTTGACTCAACGTTGCATTAAGCTTAAGCCCTAATTGTACAACCGGATTTAAATGTCCTTGTCCTTGTTTTATACACTATTTTTTCAACTACACTTATTTTTAATAAACTTAACACCCATTAAGAGTTTTAACACCACCGCGAAATTAAATAGTGCAAACCTATCTGCCTTTACCAACAGCATAACAACAGCTGAAACAAAATAGGGACGTATTATCCTATACACAAAAGGTATTTTTTTGAAACTTATTTTAACACAGAAGATAAAGATTTATAATCCTGAGGATGACCTATTATAGGTACAGACGTGGATCCAAAACTTTGTTTTGGGGAAGGTGGTCATTCTTGAAAATTTTTTTTTGTCCATGTGAATGCAGTAGGGCAAAGAAAAAGATTAAAATTTTTTGTGAGCCACGGCTAAAAATTTTTTTTTTGTCCTATCAATAAATTTTTTAAAATAAAATAATATACTTACATGTTTTTTAAACATTTTGTTTGTAGTTACTTTGACAAACATACGAATTTAATTAAAAGCAGATGTAAAAGATAATGTTAAATAAAAAGTTCTTTATAAAAATCGTTTAAATACCCATTATGTTTACCAACAATGTACAGTTAAAAAAGTTTTTATAATTTATGAAGTAATAAAAAAGGAGATGAAAATATGGGTAAATTGTACAAAATTTCATTTTTTGTTTTTATTAATCCATCAAACATTTTTTTAAATTACAATTATAGATAATTGCTACTTTGTGATAGGTATTTTACCGCTTGTTAGATGAAACGAAAAGAATACTAAATATTGATCAAAAACCGATATGGTGAATGCGTTACTAGCCCCAACTCCTAATATTAATAAATATGATCATAAAACAATTTCTGAAAAATGTTTATATCTTTTTAAATTCAATCCAGGGAAAAAATGTCTACTTAATATTATGTATCATTGGTAATGGAGTGACTAAATGATTGACTGGTGGCAAAGTTGCATATTTAGTCCATCCCGGAGTCAAAACAGTCTATTTTTTTCTCTGTTTGGGGGGTCAGACATACATGAATACTTTTAAAGCAACCATATTTAATAATGACTTTTAATTATAAGTTAAAACCTTTTAAATAGTTTTGTCATTCGGAAACGAAATTGTTTTTGTTTTCTTTTGTTGTCTTATTTGGATTAAGGGATGCACAGAAATAAACACTATATAGGGATAACGTTTTCACAAGTATTTATTTTCATTTTAAAGTACATACCACTTATTAGTACCATTTTTATTATTTAACAATCTGGACTATTATAAGAAAAAGAAAAGTTCACAACTTTCCTGTTGACACAGAGAACACAACTTAATAAAATCAATTAAGTTTCGACAAGTTATAATGAATTTACTTATAAACAAAGACCATAATTGGCCGATAATCGCTGTACTCGCGACGATAAGAGAAAAACACCCTGACAACGGGTAGTAATTTACGTTAAAAGAGCGTATTGATACCGTCAATAGCACCGAGCTCTTGATGCGAAAATCGAACTGCGACTAGTGGTGGGTCGGTATCTGTGTAACTGCTACTTTAAAACGGTATTTTTTAATACCGTCGTGTCGCGCTCCACCTCATACAATGAAGCAGTTACTCTCTGGAACTATTAAGATTTCGTCCTTCGCCGCTACACGCACACGCTGCGATGTGAACCGAGAGAAAGCGACAGCGGCCGGCTGACCCGCGCCGGTTCGTTGTGAAGTGTAACAACAAACGCCGCAAACGGTATGAGTAACCGTCTGGAGCTTGAGGGTATTTTTTTTCTTGACGGTATTTTTACCTTGACGGTATTTTTACCTTGACGGTATTTTGTCAGACTGGGGACGAAAGGTTGCCAGTGGAACGTGTAACTGTTGCAGCGCCGTTCGCGGCGGTATGAGTATAACAGTCTCGAGGTTAACGGTATTTTGCTTAAAGGTATTTTGTCAGACCGGGGACGAAAGGTTGCCAGTGGAACTGTTGCGGCCGCCGTTCGCGTTATAGTTATATGGTGCTGATTTTTTACTGTCGCGGTAGCCGCGGTGTATAGTATTTTTCGTTAAATGCGGTTTCGCGAGGATCCCTTTGGCTTGTATCAATGATGAAAGAAATGACTCAAGAAGTTGAAAAGCATTGTCGTCAATTAGATTAAAATATATTATTAGTATTAAACTTTATAAATTATTATATAAAATGTTTGTGCAAGGGGATAATATATTATATTTTATAAATACAAAAATAACTTATATGTAAATAAACGATAAAAATAATATAAGTAGGTATGTATATTTAACCTTATTTTGAATAATCCAGTAAAACGATTAATATTTATAAAACTAATATTAGGATTCTATAGGAACTCATCATTTTTCTGTAGGAATTTAAAAATAATAGTTTTTTGACTTTGGTAGAACCCAATCTATTATTTCTTCTATCTGAAAGAATTTGTGCTGTTTTAGAAAACGTTCTTTCACAGGGTAGGTACGTATATGTTGCAACAGTAACTATGTTAGATTTTACAATTTCCGCTAGACTAGGATAATAATTATTGTAGAAGTAATGTTTCGGGAGATTGGTGGTTCTTCTAAATCTAAATACGAATTCCTACAGGTTCAAAGATTTACATTTTTAGTCAAAATGTGCTCAGATAGAGATCGCTTCTGAAGCTTATTCGAAAGTATTCCTTATTTCCTGGCCTAAATATGGGAATTTGTTCTTATTTATTTGCGTTTTATGGGTTGTACGGGATATAACATTATTTTTGACTCTTTCGAAGAAAAACCCAAGGCCGTTTTAAATTCTTTCACAGAGGAAGGATAGGTCGCAGAGGGCGCTTATCACTTAGCGTGACACACTTCAAGTTTTGACCAATCAACAATGTTCTCGATATTTTTCCAATATAGCGGAAGTCATACCGAAAATCGTTAAATGACAGGCACGTCATCAGGAGATTGACGAATAAGTTTATTGAGGGATATAAAATAAACCTCATTTTTATATTGTAACTGACTTTTGAAAATAAACTTATTGTTATCATTATTATTAGTTTGAGACTTCAAGGTCACAGACAGGAATGATGAAACATTTTTTATTTCTTCAAATTATGACATTTTTGTAAACCAAACTCGCCCTAGTTCGTTCCGGAGTAACCGTTATTTAGTCGCGGTATTTTCCTGTCGCGGTATCAAATGGAACGTTCCATATCGGTAACAGTATTTCCCACCTCTAACTGCGACTGATTTAAGAACAGTGGACTGTAATATTTTTGGGTATAAAAGAAATAGGTTGCGACGTAGAAGGGTGTTTTCTGGGTAGAAAAAGAGAAATCCTACACCATGACGTTTTTGAATAAATTAAAAACGCACCAAGATATGAATAAATTACCACCTACAGGGTGAACTAAAATAAAATATTTGTTTTCCGAACAGTTTTTAATTATTTTATTTTATTTTTTTCAAACTACGTATTTGGTTTACAATTAAACATAGTTTGGCTTTTATTTGCTTGTTTATCTTTATTGTTTAAATAAAAGTGTTTTATTTATTTGCTATTTTGATTTGTGATTTTATCTCATAAACTATTATAGTGTATTAATATTTGGCTAATAGGCTATTATAATAGCATCCGAATTTCATTTTGAACGTATTTTTAAAAAATCTCGTTTTGTATAAAAATCTATATAATAACAGTCGTTTTATTCAAATATCAATCATTCATTCGTTTCCAGATAATCAATCTGGCTTACACAATTCCATCAGTTATGTCAACAAATTTAACCAAATATTAATTGAGAAATGGAACAAATTATATTCCCACATAATTTCAAACAAATAGCCTCTGGACCCATGTATTAGTAATAGAAACTATATTGCATGTTATTATGAAATATTAATGCTTGCATTATTGCCAAGGTGGGAATGAGCACGTCGGTCGGCGCGTCGTCGGCACCCTAATGTATTAGTGGAGTAAAGGATTCGCATTTTGTCCGTTAATTGCATGGTCGTGCTGCAGGTCTGAAACCTACTCACTTCACTCCGTTTTTAAGAGTCATTAATGAATAAAAAATGCTTACAATTCTCTACACTTTCCTACCACCCCCAGCTCTCGGAACAAGTAGCATGGAAAACATGAAAAATTGAAAGAGGGTTGAGGTAAGGGATGCCTCATGACCGAGGAATGGTGCTAACAACCTTTTGCTCCCATGGAAGAGAACCACCACTTTTCCTGTTTTTTAGCAGACTTAGTTATATCCGGACGGGCGAAATGAGAGATGGGAAAGAGTAGGAAGTTTGGTGGCAAGATGTAGATCGCGGCGGGGGGATGTTGCTAATAGTACATGAGAGTTAAAATTTTCTCAAATTAATATTTTAGAGATATTTTCAACCTTCAAGGATTGATATAACATCGTTGTGTTGCGACTATTTTCAATTACAAATTTCATCCATTCACATCATAGAACTTAAGCGTAGAACATAGAAAAAATGAGTGGTTTTCGGCTATTGACGGAGGTTGATCGAACTATCCCTCGGTCGCGACCCAGTCACCTTTCTCGAAAACTCATTGAAGTTGTATGCACCTTTTTTCTAGTCCATAATATGATCAACCAAGGAAAACAGAAGAAAGGGGTGGTTTAAAATATGCTTTCAGGGATCAGAGTTTTTTGTGGCGCTTTGTAATAATTAAAGCCCCATTGAAGCAAGAATTCATCGAATTTGCATTTGGATACATAATATAAATATGACCATTCTATAGTCTATTTTAGAAAGGTGTAGAGTAACAAAATGGTAAATTCCATCCAGTTCGGCTTGAACGAGCCTATGGCCGAGACCGAAATTGATTTCGGTCTCGGCCATAGGCGTAGGTTAATTTTGTGCATTAAATTATTTATGATAACTAACCAAAGAAGATAATTTGCTATAGCAAATTTACACAAACATTTTATGAAATAAGTCATGGAAGATATAGCTGAAAAACATAGTGTAACTGTGCTGTGAACTCAATCCTATAGAACTTATATGGGTGCAAGTGAAA
Organism: Polydrusus cervinus; assembly: GCA_935413205.1. Classification (NCBI taxonomy): domain Eukaryota; kingdom Metazoa; phylum Arthropoda; class Insecta; order Coleoptera; family Curculionidae; genus Polydrusus; species Polydrusus cervinus. The sequence goes on from OW284514.1 coordinate 57,408,825, forward strand.
GGATTTGTAGCAAGACACAACACGACATTCAAAATAAAAGACGTTAAGCTACTGTTTAATCAAGCCATTAAGGAAGTGACACCGGAGAACTGGCGAAAAGCAGTCCACCACGTCATCATCACAAACTCATATTTTTCTAACAGTAAACAGTAATAAAGCACAAAATGTTGGCGAAATAATTTTATATTATACAAGGGAAAAAGTATTAGATTTTAGCTCAAGGTTGTGTTGTCTCCCGACGCGAAGCGGAGGGAGACAAAAAAGTGAGAGCTAAAATTTAATATTTTTTCCGTGTATAATACACTATTTTTTTCTGTGACGGGAAAAACGACGATATTATTACAATATATTAAAGTCAGAAAAGTATCGATGTGAAATTTGACTTTTTATACTAGTAGGTAGGCTGTTTTACTTATAGCGACAATTGGACCTGCGTTTCTAAGGAAACCTTTCAAATAATCAAATATCTGTCAATTTAATTCCATGATTTAATATAGAAAGTAAGAACTTTAGTGGTTATTTAGTAGTTATTTTAAATAATATAAATTTTAAAATGTCTGATTCTGAATTTTCTCTGACTCCACCGGAATTAGTAGAAGCAGCGAAAGTAGTGTCACAAAAATTATTGCCAGCTAAATCGCGCAAAATTTACGAAAACGCGTTTTTAAGATTTATGGAATGGAAGATGAAAAAGACATGCATTTCTTTGTCGGAGACGGTGTTATTGGCCTATTTTTCGGAACTGACACAACAACAAAAGCCATCAACAGTGTGGTCGAATTATTCAATGATTAAAAGTATGTTACAATCCAATAATAATGTAGACATTTCAAAATATTTCAAACTAATTACATTTCTAAAACAAAATGGGAAAGGTTACACGCCCAAGCAATCTGCGATTTTTATGAGTACAAATATTAGTGATTTTTTAAATAATGCTCCCGATGAAGTTTATTTAATGGCCAAGGTTGTTGTTTTACTTGCGATTGCAGGAGCTTGTCGAATTTGCGAAATCAGCCAGGTAACATTAGATGATATTGAAGATTCGGGAACGTGATTAATTGTGAAAATTAAGCAAACAAAGAATGATGTCAACAGGAGACTTGTAGTTACTGAAAAATATATTAAATTTTACCGAATGTACATAGCCCTTCGTCCAACAGCAGCAAAGGATCGCCGCCTATTTTATGCATATCACAATGGAAAATGTATCATCAAGTTGTGGGTAAAAATCAGTTTTATAAGGTACCCCAAACAGTAGCTAATTTTCTTCAACTTGAAAATGTTACCTTATACACGGGTCATTCATTTTGAAGATCGTCTGCTACACTTTTGGTTGAATCTGGGGGAGACTTGTTGACACTCAAGAAACATGGCGGTTGGAAGTCATCAACGGTCGCTGAAGGGTATGTTGATGAATCGGTAGCACACAGGACAGAAATAGCTAATAAAGTGTTTAGAACCTGTGGCAGTGCTGAAAGAACACCCGATTTGCGACCAGGTACATCTACGGCAGTTGTGTCCATGGCAGAAAATATAATTTCCACACGAGAAAATTCGACTGTACCATATAGTAAAATTAACATGTCATGCATTCAATGCACATTTAATAATTGTACTTTTTGATTTAAAGAAAATGTAACTTTTTGTATAATAAAATATTATAAAATTAAATATCTACCTTTACTTATGTGTGTATATTATATCCGGGAAAAAAGTAATTAATTTTTTTCCCGGGGAAAAAAGTAATCACATCACTTTTTCCCCGGGGAAAAAAGTAATTTCACAAAAAGTGACATTTTATTACCTGTCAACAGAGATAAAATGTCAAACTTTTTTCCCGTCACAGAAAAAAATTATTTATTTTTTGTTCCAAAGCAATCATGACTAAATTGTTTAATTAGAATTTTCCTTTTTTACCCTGATTTAAGACAAATCCTAAAATATTTCAAAAACTATGATATTTAGATATATGACATGTTTAACAAAAAAAGTAAGGTTTTCGAAAGATACATTCTTTTACCTAAAAAAAATTAAGGGGGTCCCATTTAAAAAAATGTAAATAAAGCATTTTTAAAACTATCGAGTTGTCCAACTTGTAATGAACGCTCTGTATAAGAGATTTAAAAAACATTATTATAGATCAATATATCGTACCTTAAAGTACTTACAACGTAAATTATATTTGCCTAGGGTTAATCCACAGGTTGCAATGATTTTTTAACGATACCCTTAAAATTACTAAAATTTCGGAAAAAAATTTTATTACTTGGCAACGTTGCAATTCACTTCAAAAATTTTAATAGGGTTGCAAAGTCCTTAGTCCATTTAATTTGCTTTGTTATTAGTCACTAACACTTTTTAGGACCACTCTGTAGATTAAAAAATATTTTTAGATTATGTATCCTAAAAAACCCTTTAACTTTTGTATTACACTTTTTTCCCTTGCTTTGATAGTTTAGGTGCTATCTAAGACATACACCTTACTGACACACCCTGTATATTATAAAAATATAATCAATCCCTAAATCATTCATTTTTGTTATTTTTCAGGCACCATGATTTCAACTGAAATATGGCAATTGTAGAGAATTTATTTTTTAATAAAGCAGATATAGCTCTTTACATGTCGTAATATTCAGAAAAACTTTGCTTCACAAGGATAATAGCTTTGTCAACAACAAACCTAATCCCAGAAATATTTGCTAATAAAAGGGGATTTAAAGTCTAATTTCGGCTGTTATGTCTCTATCCTTATCTTTTATGAAATAGAAATCGGACGGTTGAAACGGCTTCAGTTTCAATTTGGGACGCTAATTAAAATTTAACCCTTAAAGTTGCGACGATCTCGCACAGCTTAGCGTTTGCATTTGGCAATAATCTATTCTGCTAATTATTTTTATTGCTAGTAAAAGGAAAATAAGCATACTTTGTGTATCCCTGACTCTAAATATTTTAAAACATTTAGGCTTTGACAGCTCTAGGCTAAAAACTACGTGCCAGTGATATATTTTAAGTCTAAAATGAAACAGTAAAATTGAAGAAATAAGTTTAATATTTTGTCTTCTTTAACATTTAACTGCTGACACCAATCTTTATGGCGCTCATATTAATGGGGAGTCTGACAGTCTCCTATTAAAATAGTAGTTTATACAACAACAGTGGATATGATATCCATATCGCAGGAGGACGTAAATTGAGCCCGACGCCGTAGGCGACTAAAAGTATAAATCTTTAAAAAATAACTTAAAATCAGTTTATAATAAGAGGTATCCAGAAAAAAATAGAGTTATTTAAAAAAAAGAGCCTTAAGCATTTTGATATTTCTTCCTATAAGTGTGAAAGTTTTTCCATATGCCCTTGTAAAGTTAAAGTACCAATATGTGAGCGGAAAATTTTTGTCAGATCCGTGAAGGGACAGAAAAATGGTTATAGGGGGTACTGGTTTCAAAGCTACAAAGAAAATATTTCAGTTAATGGAAAAGAAACAAAAGAACTAAATAAAGAGAATAGAAAAGAAAACAATAACGGAACAAGTGGCAACTTCCAACATTCTTTATTCTTTAAATAAGTGATGTTGGTGAAATTATTCTCATTTCTGGAATTTATTCTGGAGAAAAAATATATTACCACTTCTACGTTTAATGCAGGATGGGAAAACAAATTATCCAAGAGGTTTTACTGGCGTTGTAGGAAGGCTAGTTGGAAAACGCGAACAAATGCCCTTTGTTGAATTTGAAAACATTGCTGTTAAATAATAACATCCAGTGAATTTAAACTAACCAAAAATATGTATACATATGGATTTGACAAAATGTATCCACACAGATGACCGAAAAATGTCATATTCCAGATGGTTAACCACAGCTAACAGGATACTGCAACTTTATATAGCAATTCCACAGGTATCAAAATTTCAAATCCCAGAAACATCGAAATCCGTGAATTTAAGGTAACTAATATTAATATTGAAGCTACTGAATAGACCAATCTTATTGACTGTCAAAATGTTGCCGTAACAGAGCCTATTTTGACAAAAGATACAAATGAAACAACCCTTCGCCCCATGATTGCAAAAATACCTGATGAGGATAATAGCCAAGCTGTTAAGCGATATGTTAATTTGGTTACAGAGGCATCTTTGTTGGATTGTGGATCATCGGCTAGACATGAACTGATTTGTGCCAGGAGAGAAAAGCTTCCCCAAATTGAAATCAAGCGAGACTTTAACAAATAAATTGTTTAAGTAAAGGTAACTTAAGGGTGGTTGGTGGAGTCAACTTGCAGTCACCTCCACGTGGTGAGTTTTGGGTTGGTTTAAAAAAAAAACAAGCACAGGGCTGCAAATAATTATACCTATATTAATTAATTTATTAATAATTTCTGAAAGTTTAAGGTCATCTAGGATCCTGAAGATCTTATTTTTCCGTTTACACGTTTTGGCAGTTCTTTTTAGACTTCTAGGAGGCACACTCTGGTACCCCGGCAAATAAAATTTTAAATTTTTTTGGTTTCTTTATAACTGACCACTGTGATTGGTCAGTTTCATATAGATAATAGGATATGAAATTATATCCGTTCAGAATTTTTATCTAATTCTTAAGATAAAGGAGAAAATAAACGTTACTTTATCGTTTACTTACCCTGTAAGTATAGAAACGTCTTGACCAACATTAAATCAACAAATATATGGCAAGATTAAACAAGTACATACACACAAAACCACATTTTTCAATAAAAACTAATTAAATTAAAATTACTCTCTGCGGATCCTTTGCTGCTTTTTGAAGAATTAGATTGCCGCGACGCACTCACAGCATCGATGGAAATAAATTCCTAGAATTTGTTATTCCAAACGCGTTCAATGATTATACCACTCATTTTATGTTTCATTATTGTTTGAATTTTATAATTCATTATACTTTAGGGTCATATCACACCTATTAATATTAAATACTTAAAATAATAATACTTATAATTAAACAATAAGTCCTCATGCCGACCCTGATTTAAAGGTTTTTCACTACCTGATATCCGGATTCTAATAATTATTTTGTTTATTTAATAAAAAGTTTTTTTCTAATTAATAAATAAATAATGAAATAATTTTTTGTAGTACCTACACAAGCAAAAAGAAAATTCTTTTCAAATAAATATTTCCAAGAGGTTTGACTTCTTATTCAACAATAAACCTTATCCAATCTGTCAAATTTAACGCTTTTGTCGTAAACAGCGTAGTTAGTAACACATTATTCTAATCGTCCAATAAATCGTCCCGAGTATGTTCCACTATTCCGGCTTACGAGTCCTGCGGGAATAAAATCCTAAACTCCCGACATCTTAATCCGGAGACGCCATTACGCTAATGTCGCTTCAACTTTCTAAAATCACAGAGTACACTGCTTATTTACTTAAAACTTTAAAAATTTTAAAGTAAGAATTTCAGGAACTGGAAGTTCTATATCTACTTATGAAACGTTATTTAACTTCAAAAGTTGTGGCTACTCTATTACTTTTCGAGTTTCACGTTTTTGAAATATCCAGACAAAATTGGAAATAAAATATAAGGTGTCATTCCATTACAAATTTTGATCGAAATACTAATAAAGTTACCTTCAAAAAATTGTGACCGTGATGTAGTGGGCACATAGGCGCCGATTCCGTGGGGGCTCTGGGGGCTTGGGCCCCCAGAGCCATATTTCTTTGGGGGCTTAGCCCCCATAGCCTAACCCTCACAGTACGTTTACATAATAATGATACTAATAGCAATTCGTTTGCGAACGTGCGTTACTTGAAATTTGATAATTTAATTTTTTTCTATAAAATTTATCTACAGTTGTCGTTTCCTTTTTTAATTTAGCAGGTTATCATATTTAGGTAAATATTATTTTGGCTTTGAAAATTAAATTATGCTAGATCTGGCAACTCTGGTTTGCCACTTTGCTTAGAGCACGTAGAGAATTTGGAAAGTCCCTGGTCTCAAAGTCTCAAGGTTGCCAGGTCTGGTGAAATTTCACTAGATTTAATGATTTCGAAGCCAATCCAAAGTAATTTAGTGAAAACTTTCGTTAAATACCCCAGTTTCAGGGATTTTTCGGATTTTGTAGCAAACAAGACAAAGTCGTCAAAAATACAATACAAAAATGCAATTTTTAATTATCCGCTCGATCTATATTTTCTACACGTTGGCAGCCGTGATGTCAGATCTGCGCATCATGCAGATCTGACATCACGGCCTAGTCAGCGAGGTCAAGCATCGGCGCGGTCAAGTTGGAGCCAGTGTTACCAGATCTCCTGTTTTAACAGAAGATCTACTGTTTTCACTCTTAAACTACTGTTCTACTGTTTTCACCCTCAAATCTCCTGTTCAAAATTTTTTAATAGCAAAGAGGTAATTAAGCTACATAATTCACAAATGTACTCAAAAACATTGGATCATTCGGAACTAACTGGCCAGAGCCGTATTTTCGTACGGGCCCGGTACATTTTTTTTAGAAGTCACTTTGGATGGAGGAATGGTCTTGGGGCCCACAATTTGAATTGATGACTTTTTTTTTAGAAGTTACTGTGGAGGGGGGCCCCAAAATTTGGACCTATCACCTTTTTTTTTTAGAAGTTACTGTGGAGGGAGCCTTATTATATTTAAAATTTATTAACTATTACATTATATTATGTGTATATTTAATAAAGGAATTTTTTTTTATTCGTTGAGATCCGGGCTTCAAGCCCCCAGAGCAATTCTGAAGTTCCGGCGCCTATGACCGTGATGTAGTTGGCATATAAAGCAAATATTTTTTTTGCCGTGGCATGCTTGATTACGGAATTATGAAAACAATCTTCTTCAATTAAAGTGTTAAAAATTATTGTTTTTCCCAATAGCCCCGATATTGAACTGCGGGCTTAAAATTTTTTCTTGCAAATTTCATTTACTTTCCGATTATGATATCATAGTTATACCGTATCGTTTAAGTTTTCGGGTTAAAATAAAAAATAAAAATTATTATTACAAATTACGCCATCTAGCAACTTTATTAGAAATTATCGTGTACCAATGGACACGACAATTAAAAGTACTTACCTTTCTCATTCAAACAAGCTTCATTCAAAATTTAATAGGTCGTTTAGAAGCTATTTAAATGATTACACTTTCAATAGTTTCTTTTATTCTTATCAAGATCGGTACGCCAATTAGCTTTGGACCAAAATGATGCAGAATTGTCTAAGGTTTCTTATGATGTTACCAAAGGTATATAATGGGGGAATTTTTGTAGAAATCTAGTATTTTAACACTTGGCAATTGTGCTCTTTTTCGGCGAATGCGGACCTTTTTTTTGTTATCAGAATTTTCACATTTTTATGTCTTTCGAGGCATCAGAAAATTATAGTCTCTTGCAGTTCGTACTAAAATTGCACTATCTTTCAGAAAACGTAATAAAATGAAATGCGAAATGAGCTCATTCGATTATTTCTCTAAGATTTTTTGTTCCCTTTATGATATTTTAGATCTGAATATGCTGTTTTGGAGCGAACATGTGATTGACTAGTAAACTTTAACCTTCGTGAGATTGAGACTTTGTTCCTTTTTCTTAACATGTATCTAAATAGGTATCTTTGAAAAAAACTTTTTCTAATTGTGTATACAGATGAAACAATTTTATTTCTTATTTCTATTTAGAAACTTACAGCTATTTTCACTAACGGGTTTTTACTTTAAAACAGTCCTAAAATGACAGTTCTGGGTTTAAAATAACAAGTGTCAGAATAAGTCCACTAAGTTTTGTATTGTAAATATTTTTTTGGTTTTCTTCAAATATATTTCAGTAAAGTGAATCCTAAAGTATATCGTCTTGGTTTTTGCTTTTATTTAACTCAATAATCTGTCCCAGGTAATAAAATGGGTCCCTTCTAAATATTTTACTCTAGGCGTCAGAGGTGGACTTCGGGTAAATGAACCAACCATGTTTCTTCGATATAAATTATAGGTCTGTTTTCTGATCTATATTTCCTAATTTCAGAAAGGTAACACGCAATCTGTGTGATTTTATCAATACTTGTTTTTTGTGATCTTACGATATTTAAAATCCATTGTAGAAATTACTCTATGAAGAATAGAACGGCTGATATTTATGCTTGTTTTATCTTGATCTAGCTTCATTTTAAGTTTATCCAAATTAGGAACAATTTGGTTTTCATTAAGAGAATATCTTTTTCTTCTTATAATATCTTGGTCACAAAGGTCCAAACGATGAGATCGTAAATCGCTGCGTTTTTTTCTTTTTTGAGTGATTTGCTGACAATATCCTTTATCGTCGATATTGGAGTTTTTGTAAGAATACATGTTTCTTTCAAAAGCATATTCTTTAATAAATCCTGTACTTATTAAACAATCATACATATTTTTCACTTTTTGTTTTGCGTCTAATGATGATGATTTCGTTTACGGCTAACTGATGTTGAGCGACAATTTTCCCATGGACGAAACATAACGGATAAACTAACGCACAACGTGTTAATTTTGTTAAAATTGATAGGTATTTATTTATATTATATTATTTTTACCTAAAATTACCGTATAACACCGACGGACCCTTTTTATCTATTCCACCCCTGGGTAGCCAGGTAGTTAGTAATGATAACATTTAAACATCTAGTTATGCAGTGATAATGGGTATGTTTATATAAATGATTTATTAGGGGTAAAATCAAGACGATATACTTTAGGATGGGCTTTACGTACTGTGTTCTTTAAAATAGAACTAAAACTGTATTGGCAACAAAATTCCAGTAAAATTATTTTTCGGTAAGATGATTTCATTACAAAAAAAATAAATTAATACATAAGCGTTATATGGCACACAAAACACAACTGTGAGACTATAGATCTATAGTCTATTTCAGAAAGGTGTAGAGTATTAAAAGCTAATTAGGTATGCAAAGGGCCTACAGAGTGACCCAACAAATATTTAAGCCACTTTCATAATTTACCATTGATTTCATTTCAAAATTCTTTTTTACATCAAGTGCAGGTAGTACCACCCAGTTTGGGTCAATTTATGGGTTTTGCCTATTGTTATCCATTCACAAACACTGAAAATGGCGTGACAAAGGCGTGCATTATGTATATAATATTAGGTACACTTATTTTTTATTAAACATTATAAAAAAAATAAATTATACAAAAATTAAATTATAAAAAATCATAATATTCTTCGTCGTCTGAAGAACTGTCATCTTCGCTTGACGTTATAATTAACGTAGGTGGTCAAGATCCCGCATTTTCTCTTCTTCTTTAATGACATGTTGGACTGCTTTTCGCTAGTTCTCTGCGGTCACTTCCTTAATGGCTTGATCAAATAGTAGCTTAACATCTTTCATTATCAATTTAGTTCATAAGCAAAAGTAAATAATAACACAGGCCAACAAAAAAAAATATTTTTTTTGGTGCCCAGGTTTTTTGAGCTGATTTTAGCTATATTTGGGGCGCTGAATCTAAATATAAAGTCAGTTTTTCCCTATCAGCTCTAGTTTTTTAGATATTAGTTATACTTAAAAAGGTTACACGCGTGTACGGCTCGCACCTGCTTACTATTATCCGCTCCCTGTTTTAACTCATGTTATATATTTTTTTATTTTTTATATTAGTCTAATATTTAATTAGTAATTTAAAAAAACATTATACAATCTATGTATTTACTTACACCTTTAATAAAAAAAAATAATAAAAATACTAGGTATTTCCTAACAGTAACCCTGACGTGTTTTGTTACATATGTGGGGAGTTCGCTCTAAAAGAAAACAGAAAAGCTGTTAGTGACTTTGTAAAGAGAGCTTATCTTGGATACTTTGGTGTTAAACTTGGTGATCAGGATAAAACCTGGGCACCATATATGGTCTGTAAAACGTGTACTGAACATTTACGACAGTGAACTGCTGGAAAAAGAAAATATTTAAAATTTGGCGTACCCATGGTTTCGAGGGAATCCAAAAATCACTTTAATGACTGTTACTTCTGCCTAGTAAATCTTAATGGAATTAATCGAACCAACCGTAGCAGTGGAATTATCCTGATTTAGAGTCTGCAAGGCTCCCAGTTGCTCATTCAGATGAATTACCAATCCCCACATTTCATTAGCTACCATAGCTTGGCCAGGACGAGAATTTTTCCTCTGATCACTCTTCTGAAAGTGATAAACGTGACTGTGATTATTTAGGGACAACATCAATGCCCCAACGTTTTAATCAAAATGAGTTAAACGACCTCAGCAGAGATCTCAACCTTTCAAAGGAAGCTTCTGAAATTCTAGCTTCTAGGTTGAAGGACAAGAATTTACTCGAACAAGGAACTAAGATTACTTTTTACCGCACTAGAGAAAAGGATTTTCTACCATTTTTTTTCTCAAGAAGACAATCTTGTATATTGCCAGGATGTTAAAGGCCTTCTAGAAAAAATGGGACTTTGTGACTATTCTCCAAATGAAAGGTGCTTATTTATTGATAGTTCAAAGAGAAGTTTAAAATGTGTCCTTTTACACAATGAAAACAAATATGGTTCAATACAAATTGGTTACTTAACGAAAATGAAAGAACCATTGCTTTGGCATTGACAAAAATAAAGTATACTGAGCATCAATGGGTCATTTGTGTGGACTTAAAAATGGTAAGCTTCCTTCTGGATCAGCAGAGTGGTTTCACCAAATATCCATGCTTCCTGTGCCTCTGGGATAGCAGAGATAAAACACACCATTGGATTAGAAAAAAGTGGCCTAAGAGAGAAAACCTGGAAGTGGGAAAACATAACGTTATTAACGATCCCTTAATCGAACGAGAGAAAATCATATTCCCACCACTTCATATTAAACTGGGCCTAATGAAACAGTTTGTGAAGGCTCTTGATAAAACTGGACCGTGCTTTGCATATATAGGTAGAAAAATGCCCCAGTTAAGTTCAGAAAAACTTAAAGTAGGAATATTCGACGGCCCACAAATACGGAAACTTATAAAGGACCCTGCATTTGTAACATGCATGAATGAGGTCGAAAGGAAAGCTTGGACCTCATTTGTTTCTGTTGTTCAAAATTTTCTGGGGAATCGCAAGGCAGACAACTACAATCAAGTGGTCAACGAGATGCTCGACAATTTCAAATCCATTGGGTGCAACATGAGCGTAAAATTACATTATTTGCATAGTCACTTGGACCGGTTTCCAGAAAATATGGGAGACTTCAGTGAGGAACAGGGTGAAAGGTTTTACCAAGATATTAAGATTATGGAGGACCTTTTCCAAGGACGTTGGGACACAAACATGATGGCAGATTACTGCTGGAATTTAAAAAGAGAGTGTTCCCAAAATATGTACTCAAGAGTTTCACGAAAACGAAGCTTTCAAAGTGTGCATGAGTGACTGCTAATTTTAATAATGCCTTTTATCTGTATTTTTGTACAAAAATAGACCAATTTTTTATATTTTTGAGTAATATATAATAATGACACACATTTTTGTTTTGTTTTTTTAAATTAATAAAGGGGTGAATTATAGGGTTTTCACTAAAATGTAGTATTTAAATTTGAGCTCCTAGGCAAAAACTAACAACAGATTTGGGATCAGGGCATCAAATTTATACAAAAACAGCTAAAAATTCCCCGGCACCAAAACCACTGTTGACCAGTTTAATAAATAATATGAAACAAATTCGTTCCTAAAAAATCCATGTAAAGAATTCTAATTCCATTCATAAACTAATGGTGGATGCAGACAGATAATAATTCCATTAGTCAATTTTTCCGAAACTGTCGTTTCATTTCATACTAGAAACTAATCCGTATAATGCAAACGTTACGAACTCCCGACCAAACTAATATCTGCCGTTTAATCCTTAATCTAAAAATGGATCTTAATAATATTTTCTATGTGTACCAATATGTAGATTATGTTTGTTTATGCCTTCCTTTTATAATATCCCATTGTCGAATATGTAATTTAAAGATAATCTAGGGAAGATTTTCAATAAAAAGTTTAATGTGAATTAAATTGTCACAAATAAATAAAAAGTAACTCATGTGTTCGTAGATTTGATTGTACTCAATAAAGTATACCAAAATAAACTATATTTTTTTGTTACATTATCAGATACAGAAATTTTTTTATGGTTATTATGGATTGAACCTAATTTTTTAAATTCCTTATTTCATTAATTTAATATTAAGCCTATTGCTATAACTAATAATAATCTGAGTATAAAAATGGTTTAAAAGTTTGAGCTGTAGTTAGTAAATTTTGATAAGACAATTGATACAAATCTACTTCAAATATCATCATCATAATAGGTAGTACCTTGTATAGGATAGAGTAATGTTCATTCATGCCTTTATCTTAAGAATTAGATAAAAATTCGAAATACAAAAGTTGTAGAGACCATTGAGCGGCATATTTTAAAATTATGCTGGAGCATACGGGGTGGCCCAAAAAAAACGGGGCGAATAAAACTTGTTTTATTTTTAAATGGAACACCCTATATATTGTATTATTTTCTGATTCCCCACAAAATTCTACGCTTATTTTGTAAATGTCATATGTCTAAATTCAATAGTTTTTGAGGTATTGACGTTTAAAATATGGCATTTTCAGACTTTGATAGGCTGAAACATTGGAACGGTTAATCTTAGAGAAAAATGATTTTTACTCCCCTATCCTCCCTCTATCTAAAAAAATTAACTTCGGTTTACCACATTAAACAAAAAATCGGTTTCAACGATTTAACATGTTAGAGAGAGAGAAAGAGAGAGACTAGAAAAGCGTTCTCGAGTGAAGAAAGATGAAAACAATATCGGTTTTCAAATGGTATGTGCAAAGAACTCTTTGCGGCTTCGAAAAGGCATTGTACAATTATTGTTCAACTCTTATAGCAAAGCGACATTTAAAAATATTTATCTACTTTCATTTAGTAATATGAATTTTACAGTTCTGTAAATCGTTTTGTAAGGGCTTCTATTACATCACTAGTGCTGTAATAGATGCCTTTACAGCACTAGTTATGTAATGAAAAAAAAACAGTTTTATTAACATTTTACTGTTAAATAAAACCACACTTTTTAGAAGAATGATTTGTTATTAACAATTATAAAATTAATTACCAATTAAATTATAACACTACTAATTAAAATATAACACTTATTATATATTATAAACATTAATAATACACTTTTTACGGTTAGAAATTTGTATACCAGAAGTGGATGTGATGGAGCCCTTTACGTTCGAATTTCCAATCATTAAATCCGTGTCTGACCCCATGATCTTCTTTGCTAATTGTTTCTTATTTTCTAAAGAATTCTCAACGAAGCCTTCTGCCGTAGAAGAGGATTTCCAGCCCCCATGATGCTTTAACATCTGCATATTTGCACCACCATCAACTAGAATGGTGGCTGAGGACCTCCTAAAACAATGTCCACTGTATCCTTCGGAATTATTCAATCCAAGTTTTGTTGCAATCTTTTTTGGTATATTTCCAAAACTATTAATTCCGACAGGCTGGGAGGTGCATTTTCCTTTTCCATAGAATACAAAAAACCGCCTGTGAGTTGCCTTAAGAGGACGAAGTTTAGCATACTTTCGAAAAATACTTAAACAGTTGACACCTGTCACATTTCCTTCTGTTATAACAATTTCTCGCAGAATTTTGGTTTTCGAGAATGGAATCACAATTTTTATATACAAATCATTGTGTTCAATATGATCCAACATTAACTTAGATAGTTCTTCGCGCCGACAAGCCCCAAAAATGCCGATTATCATAACAACCTTTATTAGTAAATATGTTTCATCATCTGCAGTACTAAGAAACTTCCATACGTCTTTCTTTGTGAAAACTTTGGACTTTTTGGCCTTGTAAGCCTCTGAACTTCTTTTTAAAAATGCGATTAGTTGAGAAAATCTGCTTATATCTTGATTTTCTTGACTGAAATGATAGTTCTCAACATTGAGTAGTGAGTCCATAGTGTAGATGGTTTCTGAGAGCGTTGCTTTACAGAAAAATGACCCAAAACCATTTTCTCAGACACCTTCTTTATTTTGTTAGCTTTGTACCAATATTCAAACTTCTGATACTCCAACTTATACCGCGCCTTGGATTCTGTCGGAACTAAACTTGAGATCGCCTCGTTTGCCGCTGCTTCTATATCGGAGAGTAAACTTTCATCAGAATCGCTTATTTTGAAAAACGCTTTTTATATTTTTGAATTTGTTTGACTAAGTTTCGACAGTAACCATAAAAAACTTGATTAGTAAACTTAATAGCAGGTGCATTTTTATTTTTAAAAATGCCTTTTGCCAAATATTTTTATTAATAGATGAAAGTAGATAAAATTTTGTATAATATTCTTGTTGTAAATTCATATTAGTACACACAATGTTTTATTAAACTCGGCTGACGCCTCGTTGACAACTTTAACATCTCGTGTTGTAATATGAATCTTTACAACACTTATATCGTAATTAACTATTTCGTGCAATTTTCATATTAAGTTTTACATATTTAAATACATATTATTATAATGCATCAATTCCACAATACCCTGTATATTATATTACTTTGTGAATAGACCAAAGTTTAATTAATATACCAGAGAATAATAATTATCTGTACAATTTTACTCCAATTCTCATACAAATTTATTACGTTTTAATAATGAAGTGAAATTCTCATATGCCGGGAAATAATGTTATGTTAAACTTTTCAATACTAATTAAAGCTAAAATTAACAATCTGCAATAACAACTTTAATGAACCATTTAAAAAAATTATAAACATCATTATGTCAAAATATGGTATGATATTACGTAAGTGGGACTGAACCTTCCGTTTGATGACTCCTTGGATGTCCTAAGAAACACTTAATTTTTTTTTTCGACCATCTTAAAAGTTTTACCTTTAACACCAGAGAAAATGCCTTATACACAATCAATGCTGTCAATCAATGTCACAAGTCACTTGTTGAATTGCAACGAAAACTCAACCGCAATCCTATTCAAATAAGCAGGGCCCGCTCTAGCAATAACGCCGCCCTGGGCAAAACAAGAAATTGCCGCCTTTTTTTATCCCTTCTTCGTTTTATATCTACCACAACAGCAAATTGTCTGTCTATTCCTCGCCGCTCGCCGCCTTGTCCTTTGCTGCGACGCCGCCATGACCAAAAAAAGTACCGGTGCCGGTGCCGGCGTTGTTCGGCTTGCTTTGTCGCGGAATTGCTTGATATTATTGTACTATTAAAAAGAAAAGGGTTCTGTCGAAATTGTCACTGTTTTAAAAATAAGACGGCACGGCAAAAGAAAGGAAATTAAATTTGTTAACTGGGAATTGGAATGGTTCAAACTTCATATATACCTAGGAACGTAGGTAGGCAAAACGGGGATTTATGGTGTTTTTTTGGATTTTTCATGCCGCTCTTCCAACTTGCCGCCCTGGGCAGGGGCCCAGGTTGCCGCCCCCTAGAGCGGGCCCTGCAAATAAGTTAAGATTGGGTTATCGAAAATCGTTCAAATTTCGCATGTGCACAACCCCGCGTTAAAGTCAACAAGGAAACAAATATTTGGACAGTCTAAAACTCGCATGGGTGTTTGTTTCCTCGTGACTACGTAAATACCTACTAGTAAAATAATAAAATTGTTAAGCAATTTGTTTCAGTTAAAGTTTCATACTGCCAACAAATTTGATTTTTCAAACGTCAACGCGCACTGTCTATTCATAAGTAATCATAGTTATATCAATTGAACCTACATTCTCATTTGAAGACCTAGCGCTTTCCGAATACTTTTTGTATAGGATTTTGTAAAGTGGTCGCAAAAAGAGTTAATTCTATAACTTTTAAAGCTATCCGCGTCACAACGCACTCGGCGCCTGTGGTAGGGCAGATCAATTTGCGAATTATACTCATTACAATTGAAGACAACAGGGAAAGAACGTGCAAAGTCACTTTTTTGCTATTTTTGACTAATACTGGTAAATAGTACCCGTAGTTTGGCGTGGCATAAATGGTTCGGTTAAAAACGCTCGGTGTCAGGAGATATTTGCATTGAAAATTTCTTTGTACTGGGAATAAACGTATGTAGTCGGCGCGTAACAGGGAAAGAACGTGCTAAGTCAGGAAACGCGTGTTTGAATATTCTAATAAATTGTTTGAGTGAAAGGCCAAAACACTGCATCCAAAGGAATGGATAGAAGTTTTTAGGGCAGAGAGATGCAAACCGGCTCCTTTTAAAATTGAAGTGGTTGATGACAGCATGGTTCGGGACTGGAATAGTTTTCTCTCTTTCAAATACACCAAAAAGTGCCCATTCATCTCCAGACCGATTCGAGAATTTAAGGTTTCTGCCAATCATCCTCGTATGATATTTCATCGCGACTCATATAATGGACATTGGACAAGTTCCATCATGACTCTTCCAACTCGAGGGCCATTGCTTTCGGCCAGAGAGACCTTATCATGGTAAGTGTATGGCTTGCATAAGCACAAAAGAATTATTGTTATTATTACAGCGCGATTACCGATTACACTGGAAAAATACATAAATCTTCAGGAGCTGATGGAATTTTGCGACTACTCTGTTCATCAATATTATGAAAATTTGCCTAAAAAAGAATCAGTTAAGACTTCGTTCAAGGCAGCTGCTAAGACTTCTGCAATAACCTCGACTAAGATTTCGGCCAAAACTTTGTCAAAGGCTTCAACCAAGACCTCGATCAAGACTTCGCCCAAAGCCTCTACGAAGACGTCGACCAAAACTTTGATCAAAGCCTCGAACAAGACCCCGACCAAGACTTTCACCAAAACTAAAAAACAATGAAAACCCAAACTAGAAGATAGTTAACTACCATTTGTGTTTCAATATTACAAGAAACATTCCGAAATGTATCGTTTTTTCCCTGTACTTTATGTATTTTTGTTCTTTTTTCAATAAATTTAGGTACAAAGTAAAAAGTTTTTCACTTATTTTAAACCAAAAATACAGGACAACAATTTCCTGGTCTCATATTTTGTAAAAAAAATCTATATATCTTTACCCGATTTTAACTCGTTTGGTTTCAAAGTTTAAAATCGCGGTTTCTCAAAACTAGTTAAAATGGACATTGCACGTTTCTTCCTTGTTGTCTTCAATAACTAAAGTAGCCTGTGCATAAGGTCCAGCGGAATTTCATTGAAATTGTCAGAGATGTCGCTAATAGTACTGGTCCATCTGAGTGGACAGATAGTTTTCACAGTTAAGCTGTGTGAATAATCGTGACCACTGCAATGAACTCAAAAGAGATATGGGAAAAATGTTAATTAAAAGTTAGAGAAACTTCTAAATATGGTAGAAGGCTTCTGCATATCCTAAAAACAAAACGGTAATTAATTTTAAAAAAAATATACTTCAGTATCTAGGGTAGTATGGGCCAAACTTTGAATTTTGTGTAGAAAAGAAGAAAAATACAAAAAAAATATACAAAATAAAGTTGTTTGAAACAAAAGTTATACTCAGATATAAAATCTTGGCCACCTACGATAAAAATAAATATGATTGTACAGGGTGATTCACGTTGAGTGGCCTATTAGAAGATCTCGGAAACGAGTAAACTTATTTTTCTAAAAATTTGAAAGCAGGCATGATTGGCTTTGAGCTTTTAAAACATTATCTTTTGAGGTTTTTGTTACTTCCGGTTATACCGGAAGTTAATGCTAACTTTGCTATTTCAAATGGAACACCCTGTATATTTTAACATTTTTGATTACCTTATTAAAATCTAAATAACTTTTGTTTATAATAATCTATTTCTATCATTAACCGTTTTTGAGATATAAATTATAAAAAGATTTTTTTGTGTAAAAACGCTCTGAGAAAAAAGTTTAGTAACTCTGAAACTAATAAAGGTTAACATTTAAAATTTTGTAAGCTTTCAAGTAATACACAGATCTTTAGTTTAAATTACTTAGGTTTCACGTTTTTTATACAGGGAGTTCTTAAAATTGGTCCAATTTTTCCATTTAAATAAATGGGCATAAGTCAATTTTTGCAAATGGAACTCCCTATTTTTTAGCTTACTAATGTGTAGAGAATTAAATTTCCTATCTACATGCCTAATATGTTACATTCCACATTTTTAGTCGTTTTGGAATTATGAGCAAATTAAATAAAAAATCTTAAAATTTCTGTTTGTGTTAATGCGACATTATTTTTGAAAAGAAACTGACTGAGATTCTCGTTTGCCTTTGATCTTTGTCGCCAATTTGTAAAGTTGGCTTTGACCAAAATGATTTAAAAGTTGACACTTATCTTAGCTCTGTTGTCATATTATTTTCAAAAATAATGTCGCCTTAACACAAGCAGAAATTTTAAGATTTTTTATTTAAATTGCTGACAATTCCAAAACGACTAAAAATGAGGATTGTAACATATAAGGCATTTAGATAGGAACTTTAATTCTCTACAAGTTAGTAAGCTAAAAAATAGGGGGTTCCATTTGCAAAAATTGACTTATGCACATTTATTTAAATGGAAACATTGGCACAATTTTAAGAACTCCCTGTATAAAAAACGTGAAACCTAAATAATTTAAACCAAAGATCTATGTATTACTTGAAAGCTTAGAAAATTTTAAATGTTTACCTTTATTAGTTTCAGAGTTACTAAACTTTTTCTCGGAGCGTTTTTACACAAAAAAATTCTTTTATATTCGCCTCTACCCTGTACACGAAAAGAGTTTTTCAAAGTTTTATTATTATTTTGGTTTTTGGGCATGCAGAAGTTTTTTACCATATTTAAAATTTTCTCTAATTGTTAATTATATTTTTTCACGTATAGAGCCACATATCTACCTGTCACTGTATCTAAGTAGGTCCTAATCCCCGCATTACTAGATTAAAAAGGTATTTCTATTTTTAAATTAATTTAAAAAAAAATATTTTTTCTTCAGATCAATATGCTCCTAATACAATAAAAAATTCTTAGTACATAAGTAATTAAATTTAATTAAATCGATTAGAAAGAAAAGGAAACATATTAAAATAATTATACCTTATACAGCAAACTTGTTCTCTTCACAAAAATAAGCAGGCGATATTGTGAAAGCAGAGTTTGGCAATATTTTCCATACACAAGGGATATATTGGCAATTCTGTACCCTTGTGTATAATTATCCAAATGAAAAGGCTTATATGACAGAGCAGCAAAAATTATTTATGGAAAACTCCAGTGGCGGTCACACGCACAATATTTGTTAAGGGTATTTTATAAAAAAAAACTAAAAAGAAAAATACATTTTCTGATAAACCCGGTATAATTAAAGAAATTGGATATTCGATGGTTGCCGTTCTGCCCTTTTTTCGAATTAGGCTTTTTTCCTCTTCGTTCGCTGCCAGGGCCATTCCCGAGGGGACCTACAGTTTAACGTGGGTTCCGAACCACGATTCTCAGTCATGCGACACCCCCCAAGGGCTATTAACCCTTGGTTTATTACCATTGCATGACCTACCGATTGGGGAGTGTGTACCTTCCACCGCACCTCACGAGATGTCCGATCTTATCCGACCTGGTTACCCGCGCGAATGGGGTGGGTTCGGAGATGATAATTTTTACACTCTTCCCTGCATTCTTAAATCTACGAAGGCGTAGAAGGGCCACATGCAATAAAAAAAAATTAATTTTTTAAAATTTCGACTTATAACACGAAATTTCTAAAATTCCGACTTATAACTTGAAATTTTACTTCAAAATTTCGAGTTATAACACGAAATTTTAAAATTTCCACTTATAACTCGAAATGTTAAAGTAATATTTCGAGTTATCAGTCGGAATTTTAAAATTTCGTGTTATAAGTCGAAATTTTAAATTTTCGAGTTATAATTCGAAATTTTAACATTTCGTCTTATAACTCGAAATATTACTTTACAATTTCGAGTTATAACACGAAATTTTAAAATTCCGACTTATAACTCGAAATTTTAAAGTATTATTTCGAGTTATAAGACGAAATGTTAAAATTTCGAATTATAACTCGAAAATTTAAAATTTCGACTTATAACACGAAATTTTAAAATTCCTACTTATAACTCGAAATATTACTTTAAAATTTCGAGTTATAAGTAGAAATTTTAAAATTTCGTGTTATAACTCGAAATTTTGAAGTAAAATTTCAAGTTATAAGTCGGAATTTTAGAAATTTCGTGTTATAAGTCAAAATTTTAAAAAATTAATTTTTTTTTATTGCTTGTGGCCCTTCTACGCCTTCGTATTACATCCACTAAATTTCGGACATACTTTTTTTATTGTACGTATGCCCACTCCGGGAATCGAACCCGGGTCCCTGAGGTCGAATGCCAGTAGCTCTACCTCTGAGCCACAACCGCGGTTATTCGATGGTTACATTTTAGGTTTTGTCGTAAAACTAATAATAAAAAAAAGTTTCAACTTAAGGAGATACACTAGGCACTAAAGTGACAACGACATTTTTAACCCAGCTTGTCACGTCCTTAAGATAATACATTATTTTTAAATTTTGGTAGCTTATATGGTTGCAATGTGCACATATTTTTAGTATTAAAAAGTCTGACTGTCACTTCCGGTTGAACTGGAAATGCACACAACTTTGTTATTTTAAATAGAACACCCTATATATCTTTATAGACATGCAGTACAAAACATGTATCATATTCTACACGTATCTAAGAGAGTTTCCGAGAAAATGGCGTTGAAAATTAACAAATTAGAGCCACATTATTTGTCTCTACAAAAAAAATGAATAAGTAAAAAATTTAATACTTATTTTTTTTACAACTTTTTTGAAAGAGTCACAACTATTTTGCTTCTGGTTTAACCGAAAGTGCTACAAAATTTGTCATTCAAGCATAAATTTCTCCCCACACCCCCTATTAAATCTTATTTTCAAAATAATCTCACTTTTCTAAATATTTTTTATTTATGCTTCTCTATGTCCAAACTTATTAGTTTTTAAGATATAAGCTATTAGAAGTTTAGCTACATAATCCAACAATCAACAATTGATAGTAATGTATTCATAGTTTCATTTAAGGTAGCTATGGATCCCTGCTGATCTGTTTACTAATATTAACTGTTTTATGACTTTATTATTATTCATACCTTAGATGACGGGCAAGAGCCTGTCGACATATTAAGCACCGGTTCCCGCAGATCACCGAAGTTAAGCTGTGTCGAGCGTGGTTAGTACTTGGGCGGGTGACCGCTTGGGAATACGGCGTGCTCTTGCCTCAGGGAAGAGTGTAAAATGAATCAACACCTAGCCATCCTATTCACGCCGGACAGGCCGGATGAGATCGGATATCTCGTAGGATGAAGGTGCCGTTTCACACTCCCCAGTCGGTAGATCACATTTGTGGTCGATGACCGGTTCAAGATGGCCTACGTAGTCGGCGAACCGTAAAAAAAAAAAAATACCTTAGATGAAACTATGAAACATAAATTGTTGCTTGTTGGATAATGTACCTAAACTTATTACTTACAGTCCTTATCAGTTATTACTGACAGTCCTGAATGTTATAAATCCCATACATTTTCATACTTTTTAAAATTTGATCTTACCGAATCACTATTACTGTTATTATATTATCAAGACTGTTAGTCTTAATGTAAAGTCTCCATTACAAAATAATTTCATTATTATTGAAATTTATCTAGAAACAAATTAGTTTTTAGTTATTTTAGGATTGATATTATTCAGGACTGACAGTAATACTGATGATGCACTGCAGGGCTGGCTTTACGGAATACCTAAAAAGAAATACATTTTTTTTATCTATTAATTTGTTTTTTGTAAAAACAATAAATTGTGAGGGTTTTTTGACAATTTCCAACGCCATTCTCTCGGAAATTGTTTAAGATAGATATTTTATGCATATTTTTAAAATGTACAGGATGTCTTATTTAAAATATTAAAGTTTTATGCATTTTCGGTTCAACCGGAAGTGAAAAAAAGTGGTAATTTTGTGTGTCTGTGGTCTAATTTGTTAATTTTTAACCCCATTTTCTCGGAAACTCTCTTAGATAAGTGTAGAATATGATACATGTTTTGTACTGCATCTGTATAAAGATATATAGGGTGTTCTATTTAAAATAACAAAGTTGTGTGCATTTCCAGTTCAACCGGAAGTGACAGTCAGACGTTAGAATAATGAAATTTTTATATTAATGTTTTTTTTATAAGGGCGTGACAAGCTGAGTAGTAATTTTGATGTCACTTATAGAAAAATTACACTAATCCCCTTAAGAAGTTGCCATGAATTTGAAATAACTGTAAGGAGAAAAATAGTAAGATTTTAAAACGTTTTCTAATATTTTGTTAGTTTTTCTTGAATAATTATTATTTGTTAAAAAACTATAATACCTTTTTTTATTTTTTACCATAAATTACACCCAAAATCTTACACTCAATCGAATAATAGTTTACTTATAACTGTCATCAGTGGTTTTTGCATTAAGTTGTTTCATTATAATTATTGAATAAGTGATGGTTAGTCATTATTTCTAAATTGTTTTAGCGCAAATAAATATCTTTTTATTATTACACCATAAAATCTACGAAAATAGTTTTTTTTAAAAATAAATATAATTTTTCTACGTCGCTGTTAAAATAGCACAATTTATATTTCTTTCGTCGTGGCTTGTCAGAAATTAAGCAACATTTAATACAAACCCTTAATAAACTCTGTAGTAGAAAGCTTTTAAAAACAATAAGTCATAATTATTGCTTGCTATAAAAATAGACGGCCCTGAAAATCATTAGCCATTTTACACTTTTTCGTAGAACAAGATGGTGTTTCAAAGTGAAATGTTTAAAATAAGTAAAATAATATTATGTTTTAGTGGAATTTGGCCAACAGATATGTTCAACTGGACAAAACGTTTTCACATATGGTATCAAATTTTTCCCCGGTTAATTCAAGCCGTATATGCTCCTTGCATACCTTTATTTATAATTGAACTTTTAAGGGTATCTACACTGGATGTAAATGCAGGTAAATTATAATTGATTTATGTAAAATTTGTTCCCAAAAATATTTCTTTTCGAAAAAATGTAAAAAAGAATTTTCTTTAAAAAATGAAAATTTTCAAAAGTGAAATATACGAAATAATACTTTTTAGAATAACAGAATTTTGTAAAGGTATTTTTTACTACTAGTGCGTATTCCAGAACGTATTTTTTCTACTCCCGCATGAATATTTGCTGTTTCCTTTACACATAAGTGACGAGAAAAGTAGCAAGTCCAGTTAATTGTACGGTAAAGTTTCATAACTATTACTGCCAGTGCTGCACAGTGTTGCAACCTTTAAAAATAAAATTTCCTATTTTTAAAGGAATATTCCACGAAGGCACACCATACTGAAAAAGTATTTTTTAGCAAATCACACATCACACAAGTGATACTAAACAATATCCTACGAATATAACACTGTGCGTAAAAATTTCTCTTAGTTGACAACATTGTTATAAAATCTAGATTCCTCTGTAGCGTCCTTGTAAAGTACTGACCAATCATAGTTTATTGTATTTACTGAGGCTCCGCCTTCTTTTTTAAAACACTAAATTATATAATTTTTATTATATGGTACAATATGTTTGTGTATTAATTATTCAATATAGCAAAATATATACGCATCTATAATAATATTAATAATAATAGTAATAATAATAAATAAGAAATTAATGTTAAACAAGAAATAAAATAAAAAATTAACAATAGGATAACGCGATTTTGGAGATTAAGTAAATGTTTTTTGTAAAGAAATTTAAATTTATTGTAGTTAAGTAAAATAAGCTCGTCAGGTAAGTAATTATATAATTTAATACAGTTATAGATGAAAATCCTCCGAAACATGGCGCTCTGATGATGAGGAAGAGTAATTATCTCTGGAAATCTTATATTATGCGAATGTATATTTGCGCGAAATTTAAACTTGTTTCGTATAGATGAAGGTAAAGCAGGATTATTCAAAATTGTGTGGAGAATATTTCCCAAGTGTAGGGATCGGCGATTTTGCATTTTAAGCCATCCAAGATCTTTAAAAGTGTGTGAAATGTGATCGAACTTTCTAAGACCAAAAATAAGACGTGAACATGTATTCTATTCCTATCCATATTATCTACACACGGTCCATAAATAAAATCACAATAATTAAAGCTAGATAGAACCAGAGGCATTTTTCGCAAACCAAAATTGAGGAAATGACGGTTACTATGTAGTATTTTTATAGTTAAATAGGACTTCTGTATTAACTTATTTACATGGTCTTTGAATCTTAATTCTGTATCAATAATTACACCCACATTTTTTGTCGACGTAACACTTGGAAGCTTTATATGTACCATCGCGCCGATAAAAAACTGGGACAGGAAATTTTTCTATTTTCTCCTAGACTATTAAGAATAATTTTACATCAAGCCTGGTACCAGTAAAATGTCATGAAAATTTGCATGTCAATAAAGATTGTCACTTTATGATTGACTCGTCAAACATACAATCATATATTATTTGTAAATATGCCACAATTAACCCCCCAGCAAAAGGCAATTATTTATAGTCGGTTGCGAGATAGTGTTGCTATTAGGGACATTGCAGATGAACTGGGAGTAAGCAAGAATACCGTGCTATTGGCAAAACAAAAAATAGCAAGACATGGGACTATTATTGGAATGCAGGTTCTGGTCCCCCTAAAATTTCTACTGATGATCATGATAGAAGACTGGTTAATTATCTAAGGGATCATCCCTTCGAAACTGCAATCAAGGCAAAAGAAGAGACGAATTTTCCAGGTTCTGCAAATACCGCTAGAGACAGGGTTCGAAATTCCGATATACGAAGCCGTTGTGCTGCCAATAAAAATTTTTTAACGGAAATAAATAAACAGGGCAGGTTAGAATTTGCACATGAATATATTAATCAAATAAATTTATGGGAAACAGTTATATTTTCTGACGAGAAAACTTTTCAGTCATGCAATAATGGGAGAATTCGGGTGTATAGGCCTTCCGGCATGCGGTATGATGAGAGATACACCCACAAAACCAACCAAAGTGGGCGTTTCTCCATAAATGTTTGGGGCTGGATTAGCGCTAGAGGACCAGGACTTTGCCAAATCGTCGAAGGAAGACTAACTGCAGCAGTATACGTTAATATACTAAACGAAGTGATGATACCATCGGTAAACGCTGTATACGGTCAAAATTACACATTTCAGCATGATAATGCTCCAATACACACAGCGCGCATTGTACAAAATTTTCTCCAAGAAAATAACATAGCAGTTCTTCCCTGGGCTTCGAAGAGTCCCGATTTGAACCCAATAGAAAACATTTGGGGTGCCATGGTCAAATCTATGTATAAACATGATTTTCAACCTAGAAACAGGGAAGAATTACGTCATAGGATAAATCAAGCTTGGGATGAAATAACTGTCGAATTATGTAGAAACTTAGTTTTAAGTATGCCACAAAGGCTCCAAAAAGTAATAAACAGAAATGGTTCTATGACCAAATATTAATTTTGTGTTGTTTTGACAAACTTTGTGTTCGCAATTTTTTTCTTTTTATTAAATGTATTTTATTACCTGTATTAGCTTTATTTATTATTTTGTGGTAATGGTAAATATAATAATTTATAAAATATTTGACTTTAAAAAAATCTAATAAATTTACTTTATCCATATTATATGATGTCTCTCAAATTTAACCACCCCGTATCGAAAAATACAAAACATTCCATTATGTAACCTAGGTTACTTTTTAAATTTTGAATGTTTTTCCTTTTTAGCTCTAGACACCTTTTATAGTCTAGGGGATATGTATTTCTTACATTGTTTTTGTAAATCTCTTGTCCCAGTTTTTTATCGGCACAATAGTACCATCAGGAGATATATTAATATTTTCATTTATATATATTATTTTTGTTACTAAAAAGCATTAAAAATGACTTTAAATGATTTAAATTTAAGTTTTGTTCTAGAGAAAGCTGTTTTAGTATGTTTAAATCTTCATTGCTTGAATTTGATGCAACTAGATAGTCTTGAAGATTAAAATAGAAGTAAATCTGTGTAAATAGTTTTATCAACAATACAACCTGCTTGAATGTGCATCGAAAATTAATTTCATGTAGCATTATTATTAAGTTGTTTTTATCATAATTTCTAACATGATCATTTGGCCGAAACGACAAAACGGCGAACTTTAGATTTCATGGTGACGAGTTCAAGCTCGGCCGACTGATTTTTTTTTTAAACAAAGTTCGTAAGTTTGGTCGTAGAAAAAATATACTGTTCAACTCGAGTGGATTCCTCGTCAGATGTAGACATCATATCCACTCTTGTTGTTCAAACTACTATTTATTATTAACAATATATTCTATACAGTGTAAAATCTGCATCATCAGACTTTTTTATTAATAAAATTAAGAAAACCTTGACTTCATGGAGAAATGTTTTTTAAATCGGCTATTCCTGTCAAATGTAACATACTTTTTTCAAAAAAAAGGTAGGTTATTTTCCAAAATGTGTTATAGAAATTACTTAAGGTATTTAAATCTGTAAGTATTGAAATAAAAACCTTTCTCTTCAGAGCAGGTGACTAGCGGCGCATATAGATTAATTGAAGGGGTCAGTGCTGAACTTTTTAGACAGTCGACTTAACCCGTAACCCGTACAGAGTCACTTTTGGGACATGAGTCATACAGTGGGGTCTGTGAGACACCTAGCCATATATATATTTTTGTAAGCCTGTGAAAATGGGCAGGCTATAATAATTATACATACAGGGTGGCCCATTTGTCTGACAAAGTAATATATCGGCTCTACTATTAAAGATATCAAAAAAAAGTTTTTATAAAAGTTGTGAGGTTTAAAAAAATATATATTCTAAAATTATTTTTAAACATACAGGATGGTCCAAAAAAGTAGGATAATAAAAAGATACATTTTTTTAAATGGAACACCCTATATTTTTTAGCATTTCTTGTTTCCTTATCCATATGACGCCATATTTAGTTATTTAATTTTTTACAATGTTGCCAAACAAAATGCAAAATTTTAAAATTAGAAAAGATACATTTTTTCAAATGAAACACCCTATATTTATTAGGCTCGTTTGATAGATATGGATGCATGCAAGTCTAAAACTCTTCTACATTCAAACAACACTACTGTCGCGTTGTGGGATAGTCGGGCGTAAAAGCGTAAAAATAAGATGAACAAAGTGTATATGTAAGCAAATGTATTTATACAAGCAAATGTGTTTAATAAAAGGAACGTCAAAACATTAAAAAATTACGTGTTAATAAGTAGGTACAGGTTTAAATATGTTCCTCAATTTCGTATCTTCTTAATAACGTTATGAGCAAGAAATGATAGTGGTCATTGTACGAAACAAGCAGTGTATCCCACAGATCAAATTTCCCTGCCAGAAACGGCCCGCCGTAAGCCTGATAACGTTCGATTTCGTTTTCTCAGCGGAGTGAAATAACTGGTTCTATATATATATTATTCTGTAAACTGTGCACAAAAAAACAAATTTTCTGGGTATGAATGTTTTTGTGCTGGAAATCGTTATGACAAGCCTCTTTTACCTCTCTTTAATGTCATTTTATGTTAATTAGGTCAATCCTTTCTCCGGTAGGCAATGCGACTCTACAAATAACAGCGACTTTTATCATCAAATAGACTTGGCTGAAGCTTCAGCAAGAAAATAAGTGCGAAAACGTAATTTTCCTGGACTGACTATCCCGAATGATATCAATCCATTGTCATTTTTGCATGTCTTGTGTCTAATAAGAATTTACACCAGTCCTTGAAATTTTCCCTTAACAGTCAGTATTACTGTTATTCGTATAGGGTCTGCATAAGGATTATAACTTACAGCAAATTTTTTTACCTGTAATATTGTTAAAACTATATAAGTTTTTATTTCTCTGATTTTTAGTGGCAGCTGTTATTAAATCAATGATGTTTATAGTAGTTGTCTTTTCGAAAATAATTTTTATACAAACAGAAAAAATAAAGAACTTAATAAAATTGCTTATGGATACCGATATGAAAAATATTGCGAATAAAGATCAAACAGTTAAAAAAATGTATAACGACGATATAAAATTTTGTCAAAAAGTAGTGGGTGCACACGTATTTGGTATAGTTTTCACTGGTTCTATCTACATTATCGATGGTAAGATTTATTTGCTTACTCTTCTTTTATTACAAGATGATTTACTTTTAATACAAGAGATCAACAAGATTGGTTTCTTGTTGAAACCATATTTGTTCAGCCGTTAAATTGAGAATTATAGTTCTGGAATCATATTCTAAGCTCTGGAACAATTTTCTCTTTCAAAAGTAATAAATATGGTTCAAATTTTCGTATATAAAATAGGATTCTATGACGTATCCACCAACAATGTCATACCAAGCATTGATTTTTTGTGGTCGTTGGGAGTCAATTTGTTACATGCAATGTGGATTTTTGGTTTGGTTGATACCTGCAGTTGTGTCGACTTTGCATGCATATTTAAACAAAATGTAGCTTCATCACAAAACAAAGTGGAGGTGACAAAGTTGACATTTTAATTTGTTTATCTATAATAACATCGCAGAACTCTTGATAATTTCTTAAATGGATCGACTCATGTTATAATTTAAAGACCTATGTTGTGTTGGATTTGTTGAATTTTCTCCTAAATCTAACATGACATTTAAAGAATTTTCCACCTTCACTTCACTAGCAGGGTTCGGGACTCGACTCCCCGTCAGTTGACATGCGTGTCTATTGCCTTTTATAACTTTTTAAAAGTAAGCAAAATTTGCTGTCTGTTCAGTTAAAAAAAATATTGTTGCATTTCAATGATTGATCATCAGATAAAATAAGGCAAATTTTTGTTCGCGATAGTAAACTACTAACTAACTTTAAGAAATAATCGACCGTCTCCTTAAATAGAAGCGAGCCTGTATCTTTGTGTTATCTATAAATATACAATAATATTTTTTTAGCAACTTATAGTAGTTACGACTTTTACAATACTCATCCAGGTGTCAATGCAACAGTGGAAAAGCCGCATCCCATGCAGATTTGGTTTCCATTCGACAAGAACAGGCATTATACTATAGCAATGATGTATCAGATAATGCTCATTGCTGTTACGGTTGTTTACAATTGTACAGTACAATCAACAATAATATCAGGTAAAGTATTTTATGTACGATTTCATGATAAAAATGTTTTTATCTACTTTCATTTAGTAATATGAATTTTACAGTTATGTAAATCGTTTTGTAAGGGCATCTATTACATCACTAGTGATGTAATAGATGCCTTTACAGCACTAGTGCTGTAATGGAAAAAATGGTTTTATTAAAATTTTGCTGTTAAATAAAAATACACTTTTTAGAAGAATGATTTATTAATAACAATTATAAAATTAATTACCAATTATTAATTAAAATAAAACACTTAAGGTTTATTAAAAATATTAATAAAACATTTAGAAATTTGTATACCAGAAGTGGATGTGATGGAGCCCTTTACGTTCGAATTTCCAATCATTAAGTCCGTGTCTGACCCCATGATCTTCTTTGCTATTTGTTTCTTATTTTCTAAAGCATTCTCAACATAGCCTGCTGCCGTAGAAGAGGATTTCCAGCCCCCATGATGCTTTAACATCTGCATATCTGCACCACCATCAACTAGAATGGTGGCTGAGGACCTCCTAAAACAATGTCCACTGTAGCCTTCGGGATTATTCAATCCAAGTTTTGTTGCAATCTTTTTTGGTATACTTCCAAAACTATTAATTCCGACAGACTGGGAGGTGCATTTTTCTTTTCCATAGATTACAAAAAACCGCCTGTGAGTTGCATTAAGAGGATGAAGTTTAGCATACTTTCGAAAAATACTTAAACAGTTGACACCTGTCACATTTCCTTCTGTTATAACAAATTCTTGCATAATTTTGGTTTTCGAGAATGGAATCACAATTTTTATATACAAATCATTGTGTTCAATATGATCCAACATTAACTTAGCTAGTTCTTCGCGCCGACAAGCCCCAAAAATGCCGATTCTCATAACAACCTTCATAAGTAAATATGTTTCATCATCTGCAGTACTAAGAAACTTACATACGTCTTCCTTTGTGAAAACTTTGGACTTTTTGGCCTTGTAACCATCTGAACTTCTTTTCAAAAATGCGATTAGTTGAGAAAATCTGCTTATATCTTGATTTTTCTTGACTGAAATCATAGTTCTCAACATTGAGTAGTGAGTCCATAGTGTAGATGGTTTCTGGGAGCGTTGCTTTACGGAAAAATAACCCAAAAGGATTTTCTCAGACACCTCCTTTATTTTGTTAGCTTTGCACCAATGTTCAAACTTCTGATACTCCAACTCATACCGCGCCTTGGATTTTGTCGGAACTAAACTTGAGATCGCTTCGTTTGCCGTTGCTTCTATATCAGAGGGTAAACTTCCATCAGAATCGCTCATTTTGAAAAACGCTTTTTATATTTTTGAATTTGTTTGACAAAGTTTCGACAGTAACCATGTTACCATGCGAAACTATGCGAAAGGTAACATAAAAAACTTGATTAGTAAACTTAATAGCAGGTGCATTTTTACAGGTGCATTTTTATTTTAAAAAATGCCTTTTGCCAAATATTTTTATTCATAGATGAAAGTAGATAAAATTTTGTACAATATTCTTGTTGTAAATTTATATTACTACACTCGATGTTTTATTAAACTCGGCTGACGCCTCGTTTGACAACTTTAACATCTCGTATTGTAATATGAATCTTTACAACATTTATATCGTAAATCGAAGAAATCGTCCATAATTCTCAAAGAGACCGGATATAGATTTAAAGGAAAAAGAAAGACAACAAAGTCTCGGTCTCAACAATCCGCTTATGCTGAGACCGAGACTTTGTTGTCTTTCCTTTTTCCTTTAAAACTTATATAGTAAAGTTTAGTTTTTTGGCTAAAAAGTGGCTCATTATTGTGTGCTAGTAGGTACAATAAAGCACACTTAATTTTATTTTATTATTAAAATTTATAGAGGCGAATGGCTTAATTTAATAAAAGTGGCCTTTTTCAATTAGAAGTTTTCTGACCATATTGCGTTTTTTTTTTAAATAAATAAAACTTACTTTAATATATTTCCTTATAACCAAACATATCTGAAACTAAATATAATAGCAACTTGAAGAAATAGTCAATATTTGACGTAAAGTGGAAAAACTCATCCTCCAAGGCACTGGTATATTGTATATGATTGGAATGCATACCTAAAACATTGATTCGTCATCAGAAGAACAAAATATATGATATTTACGAAGCCATACCAATGAAAGAAATAATAAGTTTCTTTTCATTTACAGTTTTTCCCGAGTTCGGCTCTTCGATCGAGTTTTTAACAGGAAAATGAACTAATAGCTTTTTAAACACGTACTTAATAGAGTTTTCTATATTTTGTTGTATTATTATGTTAAGAAAGTGCCGAAAGTTTAGCCCAACCCCCCGAAAATTAAATAATTGATTATTTCTACTCCAACATGAAAATTTTCTGTTTCCTTTACGCTAAAGTGATTGAAAAGTGGGCTATTCAGGTTTACTGAACTGATATAGTTTCATATCCATCCTAGTTAGGATATGAAACTGACTAATCACAGTGGTCAATTAAAAAGACACTAAATTTACTACAAGTCGTTTTCTGGCATTTGACAAGGTTCAGGTAGAGTATATATTTCACAAATATGCAAATCTGTGAAATAAAATTTGTTCTTTTTTAATTTAAAACAAAACGATTATGCCATGGTCTATGCTTACACAATTTTTTCCTAAAAATGGCACGAAATGTTGCAAAAATTAAAGGTATAATACCAAAATATATTTCTACCGAACTATTGTTATGTTTTGACTGAACTCAATATATGTGCACTGATGTACCTTTGTATTTTAAAATCTCCAGTTTCCACTCATTTTTAGGCGATTACTATAAGATTTAATGCATACAATGTACTATATATCTAGAAAATGAACCGTTTTTACTCACCGTTGTTGGATTTTTTCCATGCAAATATTTTTTGTCCACCGCGATATTTTCTGATATATTTTGAACCCCAATGGACCTTAAAAATTGTATTATACGCAATATAAAAAAATAACTGAACTGATAAATCTTCCTAAAATGGTGGAACATTTCGGTTAAACCGAAAGTGAAATAGTTGTGACTCACTCATACGGAATACCTAAAAATAAGTAAAAAAATAATATTAAATTTATTTATTTATTTTTTGTAGATACAATAAAATGTGTGGTTTATTTAACATTTTCTAACAACATTTTTTCGGAAATTGTCTTAGAAAGCTATAGGATATGGTACATGCTTTATGTTTATTTTCAGTGTAGACTGTCTGACTACGACAGAATGACATTTATGGTTGTATCACAAATGACAATAATTTGTATACAGGGTGTGTCAATAAGGTGTCGGGCTTTGATAGCACCTATACTATCAAAGATAGGAAAAAAAGTGTGATATAAAAGTTAAATGGTTTGTTAGGATGCATAACCTAAAAATATTTTAAAATCTACAGGGTGGTCCTAAAAAGTGGTACTGAATAATAAAAAAGAAAATTAAATGGGACACCCAGTATAATTTTCCTGAATATGATTCAATAGAATAAGAACTTTGCAACCATCTTAAAATTTTCGAACTAAAATGCAACGTTGCCAAATAATTAATTTTTTTCCGAAATTTTAGGAATTTTAAGGGTATCGTAAAAAAATCATAGTAACCTGTGGATTACCCCTAGGCAAAAATAATTTACATTGTGGGTACTTTAAGGTACGATATATTGATCGATAACAATGTTTTTTTAATCTCTTATACAGAGCGTTCGGTATAAGTTGGACAACTCGGCAGTTTTAAAAATACTTTATTTCAATTTTTTTAAATAGGACCCCCCAAATTTTTTTAGGCAAAAGAATTTATCTTTCGAAAACCTTACTTATTTATTAAACATGTCATATATCTAAATATTATAATTTTTGAAATATTTAGGATTTGTCTTAAATCAGGGTAAAAAAGGAAAGTTCTAATTAAACTATTTAGTCATAATTGCTTTGGAACAAAAAATAAATAATTTTCTTTATCACAGCTGTCATTGCAAAATTATTTCGCTAACATTTTTGTTTAAAATTTAGTGTCCCGACCTAACTTTATCGAAATAGAAAAATATGAGTTATGATAAAGTTAGTTCAGGAAACTAAAATTTAAACAGTAATTAAGCACAAAATGTTGGCGAAATAATTTTGCAATGACAGCTGTGACAAAGAAAATTATTTATTTTTTGTTCCAAAGCAATCTTGACTAAATTGTTCAATTAGAACTTTCCTTTTTTACCCTAAGTTAAGACAAATCCTAAAATATTTCAAAAACTATGATATTTAGATATATGACATGTTAAACAAAAAAGTAAGGTTTTCGAAAGATACATCTTTTTGCCTAAAAAAATTAGTGGGGTCCCATTTAAAAAAATTGAAATAAAGCATTTTTAAAACTGTCGAATTGTCCAACTTATACCAAACGCTCTGTATAACAGATTTAAAAAACATTGTTATCGATCAATATATCGTACCTTAAAGTACAAACAATGTAAATTATATTTGCCTAGGGGTAATCCACAGGTTACTATGA
Organism: Polydrusus cervinus; assembly: GCA_935413205.1. Lineage (NCBI taxonomy): Eukaryota > Metazoa > Arthropoda > Insecta > Coleoptera > Curculionidae > Polydrusus > Polydrusus cervinus. The sequence continues at coordinate 57,442,560 of OW284514.1, forward strand.
TTTTTTTACGATACCCTTAAAATTACTAAAATTTCGGAAAAAATTTTATTATTTGGCAACGTTGCATTTTAGTTCAAAAATTTTAAGATGGTTGCAAAGTCCTTATTCTATTGAATCATATTCTGGAAAATTATACTGGGTGTCCCATTTAATTTTCTGTTTTATTTATCAGTACCACTTTTTAGGACCACCCTGTAGATTTTAAAATATTTTTAGGTTATGCATCCTAACAAACCATTTACCTTTTGTATTACACTTTTTTCCCTATCTTTGATAGTTTAGGTGCTATTAAAGCCCGACACCTTACTGACACACCCTGTATATATTATTCATTTCCAGTAACGGTGTTCTTAAAAGCAGAATTTAGGATTCTTCAACATTCTTTAAGAAATATTCAACCATCTACAGGACAGCCTCAATTTGAACACAATCGAAAGTATTCCACTAATTCTACTATAAAAAGGTACATTATGGAACACCAAGAAATAATACGGTAAGGAAAGCTGCTCTCATTATTTAATAATTTAATTTATCTCAAATAGGAAAAAAAAATAAAAAAAAACAAATATAACAAAAAAAAATACGAAAGATTATAACTTTATTTTAGTTTTATTATCAAGAATTACTAAAAATAGGTTAAGTAAAGAAATTGTAAAAACCATTATCTCAATGAAACTAACTTAAAAAAAGAAACAAAGAGAGATGCTGGCCATTTGGTTTCAACCAGAGCCATAAAACCTAATTACACATACACACACCCTCTCACACATCTCAAATAGGTTAATACATTTTTTGGGATAAAATCTATTTACATTTTTGCCTACTTTATCGTTACAAATAACGTGGAACATATATGTTTAGAATCACAATTTCAAATTTTTTAAATTTGATATCATATTTTTCTGTTAGATATAAAGGTCACCATGGTCTTGGATTAAGGGTAATAAAGTTAATTAAATAATTAAGAAATGTATTGCTCTTAAATTGAGAACAGATGAAAAAGAGAGAATATTATCTTTGTTTGTATTCTTTAATCGTGAATCAAACTGTTAAAACGAATTTTTATCAATTTATCCACAGACAGAGGTTGGACTCATCATTTCTCTGTGCCAAATGGCTGGTCTTCTCATGAAAATTTTTCAATAAAATATATTTTAACCTTGTTCATAAACTTAATAATTTCATTTAAATCAAGTTGGTAACTTATAGATTTCCATTTTTAAAAGGCTTGAAGTCTTAAATTATTATGTGTGGTACATATCATTATAAGCTTCTAGTTTTGAGTATAAGAACTCGGCTACTTTTTAATTTTGCTTTCCTCTTCAAAATAAGGTAGCATTCAATAATTTCACAGACGCCTTTTGCAAGTTGTAAAACGTTTCAAATTATTTTTCATTCCGGGACTTTTCTGGTAAAAATTGATGTAGTGTCGTACTTCTTGTAATATATCAATACTTACGTAAAAATAAAAAAGTAGTGAATACACGGCATCGCCGTCTTTGGGAATCAACTCTTCTGTTTCAGGAGTTGATTACAAAAGACAGATGCACCACTTTGTCCACTGGCCGCTTCCGCTAAGTTTTCTTTCTATTCCTTTTCTTTATTATAATGATAATAATAAAAAATGAGACAACAAATTATGCCATAATATGGCCGGCAAAGATACAAAATTTAATTATTATCAATCGTACAACCAACATAAAACTTTTTAAAATTTCTTTTAAAAAAAATATTTTTTTATTTGAAATAATGAAAAATAGAAAAAATAGCATAAGGCACAGGTTTTAATGATTTAATTTTTTTAGATGGGTGACAGATTTTAATGAATCCTTTCGTTATATCATGCTTCTAGAATACTGCGTAACTTCCTTCGTGCTGGCAACAATACTAATAGATCTTTTGCAGGTTGGTTATTTTATGCTTTTATAAATAAACATACCTATTGTTTAATAGGTTAATGAATGTTTAGTTAACAAGTTTATCTTATGAGGTATGTGATTTTTTTATTGCAGGATGAGTTCATTGCATAACAAAATTATTTAACATTGGAAAACGAAAGTGATGGCAAACTTTCTTTTCTTTCTTTTATCTTTTATTTAGAAAACACAATAGTTCTATAGAATCTCAAATATTCAGGAAACCTTCATCAACGGATAATATCATTTAACTTTCGTCTAATTGACCATATTGTCTTTAATTTACTGATTTTAATTCATTTCCAATAGATTATTTGAACTTCCTTTGTCTAGAAATGCTTTTAATACCGAACTAGATATAATTAAACAGATGAATAATGGGTGTTCAATAAACACTATATATAAGTAAAATTAATTTCAAATTTGTAAACAAATTTAAATATTCCTATAATATAGATGCGTCACTTTTTTGATTACATGGTGTAAAGAACCATGCAATTTAAAAAAATCCAAATGTATTTGTTGTTGCCGTTCTGCCCTTCTTTCGAATTAGGCTTTTTTCCTCTTCGTTCAATGCCATTCCCGAGGGGACCTACAGTTTAACGTGGGTTCCGAACCACGATCCTCAGTCATGCGACACCCCCCAAGGGCTATCAACCCTTGGTTTATTGCCATTGCATGACCTACCGATTGGGGAGTGTGTACCTTCTTCCGCACCCCACGAGATGTCCGATCTCTTCCCTGCATTCCTAAATCCACTGAATTTCGGATATACTTTTTTTTATTGTACGTATGCCCACTCCGGGAATCGAACCCGGGTCGCCGCGGTCGAATGCCAAATGTATTTACACTTCCGCTATTGTTATTATATCACACAAGCAGAAAAAAGAAAAGGAAAAACAATTTGGATAACAGAGTGACTAAAAAGACGTTTAACTTTCTCCTACATGGAGCTTATACGAGAACTTATACAATCGAGTGCAAGTAATTTTAAAAACTTTCTTCTGCTTCTTTAACATCTACTGTCTTATACAGTAAGAGCAATTCCTTATAAGCCTTCATTCTGAAAAGCTCTGTTGGCATATAAAGTCTTTTCTTTTTCACAAACCTTTATGTTTGCGGTACAAATCAATTAAATCTTTGATATCTTATCTAACCTTTTTAAGTTCTTTCCTTGGATCACACGCTCCTGCTGTACGGTATTCAGATTTAAAATACAACGACCTAGAATAAAATACAAGGTCCACTTTTAAAAGTCACATATATTATGTTTTTTCATAAACCTTTAACTATCTTCCATTAAGGGGGGAATATGGTTTGATGCCATTTTCGGGTTTTCATTAATTTTTTGCATATATTATGTGTAGCGACAAATATTTTTTGTATAAATTATTATGACTGGTTTAAAAAATATTTATAATTACATATATTCATTAATATTATAGCTAATATAAAAATTAAACTGATGATATTTGACTTCTTTTTATAAAAGATACAGACATAGTAGGTACGTACCTATTATAATATTTGTAATTTCTAGGGAAATAAAATTTCGTTCAATGGTTCATTCTTCATATTTATCACGTTACAATTATTTGCTGTGGCTTGGAATGCGAACGAGATCCTTATTGAGGTAAGCTATATAATATGACTTCATTGGGTAGATAGGGAACCAATGGCTCGTCTAGTTAGGGTTAGAATCGTATTAGCATTTATCTATTTAGGTACCAGTATTTCTTAACTTTTTCATTTCACCTTATTGCGTAGAAATAGACTATTTCACTATTATCAAATTTAATAGTTCTGGCATTTAAAGTGTTACAATAAATGTTTTTCATCAATTAAACGTTGCATACCGTTAATTTTTTTCAGTTCATTATAAACCTTCTCAAATTGAACTACTTTTAGCACTGCGACAATATTATGAAAACTTAAAGATGATATTTTAGAAAACTGGGATTTAAATTTTTTTACTAGCATTGTTTTTCTAGATTTGGCAAAAGCTCTTGACTCTCTAAATCATGAGTTGCTGATAATGTGTTAAATTCCACTATATTTGAAAAACACTATTGAGATAGTTGTCGAGTCGACATATTTTGCTAAAGAGTAGCTTTATCACAGGAGTATACTCCTATTTGTTTTATTCATAAAATAATTTCTACTAAAGAAAAAACTATTATTTATTTGAAAACAAAATCAATTTCGAATTAACCACAATATAAATACTAGAAATCAAAATAATTTGGAAATACGAACACCTGATTTTGGAAAAGGAAAAACTTTTTTATTACTAGGTATAAAAGAAAAAGTCATTTTTTATAAAAAAAAGTCTGCTTGTGCTGAAAGCACAATTTCGAATATCAAATTTACGATTACTATACAGGGTTTGTCAGAAACAACATTTTTAGTTTTTTGGATTTCGTTTAAAATAAATTTACGTAAAAACAACCAGCTATTGTTGCTTTCCTACTTAGAATACGATTTTATATCTGGCCGAATAACGATTCTGTTATGAGAAAACTATTTTTCTTTGTCTACAAAACTATATATATACTTCAAAAGAAGTATTTTTATTATTACATATCATATTTCTTCAATTTATTCGATCATAAATTATAAAAAATTAAAAATGTTTTTCTGACGAACCCTGTACAGTTATCGCAAATCTGATATTCGAAATTGTAGTCTCAGAACCAGCAAAATTGATTTAATAAATCAAGGAATTGAAAATTAGGATAAAAAAAATCCAAAAAACTAGAAATGTTGTTTCTGACCAACCCTGTATAGTAATCGCAAATCTGAAATTCAAAATTGTAGTATTAACACAAGCAGGCGTTTTTATGAAGAATAACTTTTCTTCTATAGCCACCAATAAAAAAGTTTTTTCTTTTCCAAACTCTATCCGTGGACACACTGTATATAGGTTTTATTTGAATGCGCTCATTATGTGGTGCAAATATTAACTATTGCTTGAATTTTCTAACTTTCGAATTTATTTTGCATGGGAAGTATTAACTTTAGCTTGAATTTGGAAAGAATAGCCGGTTGATAGACAACAAATCGATGTCTAACTCAAAAATATTTGGACTTGTGCTCCTCATTTGTTCTCTGCGAATAATTTGGGTGTTGCCACATAGAGAATGTTTTATGAGTTACATTCTTAGTTCTTATCTTACAACTTAATTGACTTATTTTAAGAAAAAATATAAATAGGAAAATAAGATGCTAAATTTTTTATTTTTCTGACAAATCCAGTTTGAACAATTCTATTGGATTAGTATTATACAAAAAAGTGAACAAATTTTAGGGAACATTGGCAAAATTGCCAAGATGCTGTTCTTATTACTTGTGCTTACTTATCCTTGAACTTTGCCACTACATGATCAGTATTACTGTCATTTCATTATCAAGACTTGCAGTGTGGTCTGCAATGAGTAAATTTTATTTGTTTTTTAAGCAAATACATCACATATAATATCTTTTAGAGTTCCTCTGGCTTATCAAGTGCTATTTATGAATGTAACTGGTACAATTTTGATAAGAACTCAGCCACTTTAATACGAATAATGATAATGAGATGCAAGAAACCTCTTTCATTGTCAATTGGACCCTTTGGAGAAATGACGGTGGATTCGGCTTTGTCGGTAATATTTATTTTAATATTTAGATTATTTTATATTAATCCTAATAACCTACTGACACCCTATACCAGGGATAGCGAACCTTTTTCCATTTAAGTGCCATTTTTCTCAAAGAAATGTTTAATATAGCCATGATGTTGACTCAGGCATTAAAAAAAAAAGTATTTTCACTCACTAAACAACTAATTATTATTTTGTGGCGAAGATTACGAATCTAAAAACTGTTTTGATCGGAAACGCTGAGTTTTTTAAATATTTTTTCTTAAAGCGCCGTTTTGTAGAGGTTAGGTTTCGGCCGCATACCTTCGTATTCATTTGTTCGTGACACAATTTTAAAGGAATCAGTTAGAAGTCAAGATAGCAATCATAAATAGAGACTGGTGTGCCAAAGCCACTTTCGACTTTCCTTAGTGACATTAAAAAAAAAGATCCCTGGCATGCAGGGCCGGATTTATGGTAACCGCCGCCCCAGGCCCAAATAAATGTTGCGCCGCCACTTAGAATATCATATTACTACAAATAAAAAACACAATACCTCAAGAAATAAAAAAAAAATGTATTCTTCAATTTCTTTGAGTTAACCATATATTTGTAAAAAACAATATTTCAAACAAAGAAACAAAAAAAAGCACACACAAAAATATGAAAATTGTTTAAAAACGAATGCTGTGTTTGGTCATTATATAACATACTTAAATTGGTCTTTATGTCTACAATACTTGGACGATACCATTAATAGCATCATACAGGCAAAGGCAAAGCCAAAAGTAAAAATGATCAATTTTAAGTTATGTAAATGCAAATTTACAAAGGTTTGCGACGTACTTTTTTCATATATAATATCACAAGAGATAAAATTTTGTCGGCAAAATTTTCGAAAGGTATGAAAGTTTGTTGCTTGGCAATTTCGAAAATGTCATGAGCGAAATTGCTTAAAAGCAACAAACTTAAATAAATCCTTGAGAACAATTTTGCTTACACAATTTTTTCTCGAGTGGTATTCGACATGACTATTTAACTAGAAAAAAGACAAAGAACAATAAAATTAGGAAACTTTTATTTAATAATAAAACAAAAAAATTACTTATTTATTGATGTAAAAGTTACAGTTGTGATAATTAAACGTTTGTGCATTATTTGATTGATTTTGATTTGATGATATTACTTGATCTAGTGCTTTTTCTCTTAAGTTTTATTAAAATTTTGCCGCGGCAAAAATCACATGTGAATTTTGTCCAGGTAGGTGCAGGTAGTAATTTTGCCAGTAGAAAACCGGCCGTTGCTATGACATTTTGCCAGTGTAAAACACTCTAGTTAAATAGTCTTAGCGAAATCATCAATAACCTCCTCGTAGTTAATATTACGTAAAAGTTCTGATTCTATGTGTAAAACTGCAAGATAATTAAGTCTTTCTTTTGCCAGGGTTGATCTTAGATATGTTTTTATTCGTTTCAGTGCTGAAAAAGAGCGTTCTGCCAAGCAGTTTGTAATAAAAGTTTATAGAAAGATACGCAAAGCAATGAACTGCTTTGAGAAGTTCTCGAGCAGATGGCTTTGGTGAATATAGGCATGATTTCATGAATTCACGAAAATGTATCAATTCGTTAATCATTGACTCATCCAAGTCATTGGGGTAGCAGGCTAATAAAGACTTGCATTTATCTTTAATAATGTCAGTACTTAAAGTACATAATTTCCTAAAAAAATCAAATTTGTCTGTAAACTCGTCGAGAAATTTCAAAAATTAGTTTATATAGTATAACAATGACATTAAATACATTTATCACACCCGACATTGTCTCTACCATTAAATTCAGTTACGTTATCATCACTTTCATCAAACCCGCGTTTTCGATTTACTTTTCTCTATATCTGCAGAATATTCTTTTTGGCCGAAAAGTTCAAGTGCTGTTTTTTCATAATCTTCGTATTGATTATTCCTTACTTCAGAAAAATAGTGTTCTAATGACTTATATAGATTTCAACTCACATCGGTTTATTTAACCTTTCACACAAAGATGTTAAATCTTTCATTCTACCTTTAAAGTTTTCACAGTGCCTTAAGAACAAACCCATATACTTTTCTTACGCACAATGCAATGTGTGTATCGGTTTCCTCACCGTTCCACTCATTTTATACCGAACCTATAATTGTGTTGCTCAGTTAGGGTGATATCTACTGGTCTTTTCTTCTTTTAATTTTTCTCCTGAAGATGAATGCTTCTACATTCGAAACATGTAGAGAAGTTACTTAAAATATTTCTATAACAGTGGAGGAAGACTTTGTGTTCTTATTTTTACCTTATATAGATTTTCTGCAAGTTGTAAATCAATATCCACCATCTGAAGCTTTTTATTGACTGCATCTAACTTATTTAAAATATCTGTCCAAAATACAGTCATAAAACCTATTTCTAAATTGTAGTTAAAATATGTAATAAGGCTCAGTGATATTCGATTGTCTGGAATTTCCCGCCCCTACGAATTTTCCGCCCCAGGCCTGGGCCTGTTGGCCTAGGCGTAAATCCGGCGCTGCTGGCATGTTGATACCTCTTCGCCTTTCAATGTAACTTGTAAAAAAGAGAAAAGAATAGTCCCTGGCGTTCTCTACACCGTGACTTCTAAATAAAAAAAACAACTAACTGTTTTTGGGATCTCCGTAACATCAACAATTACATATTCCAGGCTAGAGGGGGGAGGGGGGCAAGTATCAAGGAAGCATAACTTTTAGTAGATAAAGGGACTCATATGCCAAAAACCAAAACAATTCTGTGTTCTAGGGGGGAGAGGGGGTAAATGTGACTACTAACAATAAAAAAATAGTGAATAGCACCAAATTGCTGTCTTTATGCATCCGAAACTTAATGTCCATAAAATGGCAATTTAAGAAGGAATATTTCAAGTACTAAGCGTTTTCGAGAAGAACGGGATCGAATTCGTAATCTATGCCCCAAAATACATTGTTTCCGAAAATTTATCAATTTTGTCATGATAAAGAAATATATATTTACCCCATCAATTCCTTAATTAATGCCGTGCCCAAACTAATTTGTATTATTGTGCCATTGGATCGCCATCCCTGTTTTATATCGTGAGCGTATGTTGGTTATGAGTGAGGGGGGGAGGAGGAGTAAAACTGTAAAATATTTTTTAACTCTTGTTCCATTTAAAACATCCACAACTTAACGATAGCGCAGATAGCTATTTTAGATGGACAAAAAATACATTTATTCATAAAAATGACTCCGCCGCCCGACTACATTAGTATGGGCGAGGGGATTGAGAGTTCGATGGTTCGCAGAATAAGTAGTTTACGTAAATTCATTGGCGTAGCAACATAAATTTCTTTCTTAATTTTTTGGCATACTCAGTGTGATGGATGTCAACAAGTAAAAAAATACGTAGAGTTCGCTTTTTATTTGTAATATATACATGTTTATACATTAATTTTTCTCGTTGTAGCAGAGGTGAACGAAAGAGCCAGTATACTTAAGCCTAAAAGATCCATTGCATTCTCTATCGTCTGGGTAATGCCAGTCAGACGGAACCTACAGCTTAGCGTGGGATCTGAACCACGTGTTTATCCTTTTTAAATTTTCCATAGGTCCACGGTGCCCCTCTCGGTCTAAATATTAGGAATACCTAGTAGCTTACTGCATGCTACTTTTTTACTAGGTTTATACAGGTGCTCATAGAATCCATCCCCATACTAACATGAGAGCGGCTTAAAAAAAGTTAATCAAATTTAGTATACCGTATTGGCAATCTCGAATCTCGGGTACCGATATAAATCATACAGAGATTATTAGTAGTGTTTAACACGTTAAACAGAGAATACGCTATCCCCTACCTCCCACCTTCCATTCCTTAGAACACGCGGTCGAAGCAGCCACGGAGCAATCGATAGTCGACTCGGCCACACCACACACATATCCCCCCTTTCAAAAATGTAGGAGAGTGGTTAGGTGTCTCTTTTTAACTGAAGGTTTTGCCCATATGTGCCTTCTCTCTTGGTTGCATTAGAGATTTCGCACCCTAGATTAAAATTTGCCTGTACGGTATGTACCTAAATATATAAGCAGATAAAATGTAAAATAAAATGAATATGTATATTTTACTATTATTAAAAATCAGAAATTAATGATAAATGGATGTATTAACGGTAGAATGGTAGTGTGAATCTGTGATCACCATTTATTCTTTTTTTAAATTTTCTTAAATCTTGTTTGAAACCTCCAAAAAAACTTTAGATTTGTGTTCTACAACCTCAAATTAACTTTAAAATAAGTTGGTGTGAAATAATTCGGTCTTGATTGATTCCCGCGCTCTTATAATACTATAATTTATCCATCTCTCTTCTTGCAATAAAAGTTAAGGACATTTTGGGAGGATTTATTTTTTTAACATTTTATGTGGCCCGGGTGTGCCGCTATTGGCTAAAATGACACTAGATTTGACAGGATACACTTACAGGTGATAAGTAATATTTGGAGAAGAATTTGCATACTTTTGGCATACAATAGAATATCTAACCATTGTCCATAAATTTTACATACTAACAACACTAATCAAATTACAAATAAACCCCGATTTACCGAATTTAAACCTAGATTTGATAAATTGACAAATGTCAGTCCATCGGTTTGGCTGAGCTTCGTTCGAACTGCAAATTGTCGATTGCCGACTCGGTCAAGCTTACCAAAACATAGTTAAACTGAACAATTTTTATTAAAAGGTATTTTTATAATTTTATAGGTTTGAAATTGTACGTACAATTTGTAACGTCATCAAAGACATTACATTGACTCTTGCCAATTTATATTTATTGTATAACTATACGTCAAATTGAGAGAATTTTTTTGTCACGTATCAAAAAAAATATTTCCCTGGCGGATTTGGAAAAATAGACTGATCCCTATTAATGGCCAACGGCATAGGTAAACAATTAACATCCATCTACCGGGTGTTGCATCGTCGAGCGGGACATAGGAAATCCCATGTAATTTTAAATGGGGTCAATTATTGGCTTCCCCAATTATTTTAGAGAAAAATTCTATTTAGGTTTATTAAAGAGCACTAAAACCCACATTCAAAAGAATAACTTTAGATATTTTTGATGAGCCCGTTTACGGGCTATCGCCGATTTCTTTTTAACTATTTCTCCTTTTTATGGCCCCGTATTTGCGGGCACCAGTCAAGGTAAAAGATAACTGTCAAATAAAGTTGTAATTTTGAAATGTGTGCTTTATTGTTATAAAAACTCGTACATCGAAAATATCAAAGGTGTATTTATGAGTACAAATTAATCTGAATAAAATTAAAATAAAGTATCCAATTTTTTATAAAAAAATTTATTGTTGAATAAAATCTTGAAATTTTGAAATTACAAGGTAAATTATGACATTTTACATGTTTCAATATTTTACTAATTAATAGGTAGGTACTATTAAATTGTTAGAACTTTAGGATTTAAGAAGATGTTCAAATATTCCTCCATTGACTGCTAGACAATAACCGAGGCGATCATAAAATTCTCTTCTTACATTCGCTAGTTGGTAAACTGAAATTCTATTGCACTCGGCAGAAATAGCATTTTTTAACTCGTCTAGATTTGGGTATTTTTTATCTTTGTATATCCTGTTTTTTAAATGGCCCCAGAGAAAGAAATCATTTGGCGATAAATCAGGAGACCTGGCTGGCCAATTTACTGTATGATTTAAGCCAATAACATTTCCATTAAAAGCACGGTTTAAATATTTCCGGACAGCGAGGGTACTATGTGCCGGGCAGGCATCCATTTGGTACCAAACTTCCTGATTTTCCCTGGCGGCATCATGTAAAGTAGGTAAAATATGATCTTCAAGTAGTTCCAAAAAATATTTTTTATTTAAATTTCGTGTAAGAAATAATGGCCCGATAATATTTTCTCCGAAAATCCCAGCCCAAACATTAACTTTTTGTGGATATTGCGTCCTTGTTTCGACAAACCGGTGTTGGTTTTCTTTGTTCCAATATCGATAATTTTGAACATTGGGTTCATTGTTTAAGGTAAATGTGCATTCGTCAGTGAAACAAATGTTTTTTAAAAATTCCCGAACAAACCCGTAAACGGGCTCATCAAAAATATCTAAAGTTATTCTTTTGAATGTGGGTTTTAGTGCTCTCTAATAAACCTAAATAGAATTTTTCTCTAAAATAATTAGGGAAGCCAATAGCTGACCCCATTTAAAATTATATGGGATTTCCTATGTCCCGCTCGACGATGCAACACCCGGTATAATATATCGTTGTTCGCAGATTAGAATTTAGTTAATTGTAATGGACGAGGATATATCAATATACCTATAAACATATGAATGGGGGAAAATAAAACAGCATGGCATACCACTCACGCTAATATCTCGGCCTTTAAACCTGAATATTGGTTCTCTAAAAAGAATAATATTTGCCGCTGAATATGAAAAAGAAGTTTTACAAAATTGTTTTGTAGTTTCAGAAGAGATATTCGTGTTTAAAATATTGTTTGGACAAATCTTGTTGGGTGGCAAAAACTGACTATATTAATACCTAATAATAAAGACAGGAAATTTACTAAATTCTTAGAATTTGACTTGCAGGGTTAAATGTTCTCCAGCCGCGTATTCCGTAGACCTAAAAATGAAGATCTTTTGAGACTACATCACTGGGGTTCAGTGGGACATACAGGGTGTTACAAATTCGACATACCAACATTGGAATCTTGGAAACCATAGGAGTTAGAGAAACGGTTAAATGGGGGCAAAGTTGTGCAATTCGGTGCTAATTATAATGCCGTTTTAAAAGTTTTCAAATTCCGAATACTTCCGATTTTATTCGAAAAAAACCGAAATTTTGCAAAATCGTTTTTTTTCATGAGCTCATTTGACTAGCTATTTAATAATAAATGACACTTTGTCATTGCCACTTTTTCTCCTTTACAAAATGACGTTACTAAACTAAAGATCCGCCGTTTCGTCTCCGAGCGGCCATCACCAACTTTACTTTTTTAAATACAGACCTGGATTTTTTTAACCGATCTTCTCCTTATCCTACCAAATGCAACCTTGCAAATGCCATTTTAAAAAATATGAATTTTAAAAAATAAGCAAGGATCATTCATCATTATGGAGAAGGTAAAATCGCCATTACATTTTGAGGGTAGGAGGGTTTAAAAATCGGTTAAAAAAATCCAGGTCCGTATTTAAAAAAGTAAAGTTGGTGATGGCTGCTCTGAGACAAAACGGCAGATCTTTAGTTTAGTAACGTCATTTTGTAGAGGAGAAAAAGTGACAATAAAAAAGTGTCATTTATTTTTAAATAGCTAGTCAAATGAGATCAGGAAAAAATAAAAACGATTTTGCAAAATTTCGTTTTTTTTCGAATAAAATCGGAAGTACTCGGAATTTGAAAACTTCTAAAGCGGCATTATAATCAGCACCGAATTGCACAACTTTGCCCCCATTTAACCGTTTCTCTAACTCCTATGGTTTCCGAGATTCCAATGCTGGTATGTCGAATTGGTAACGCCCTGTGCGCTTAATTTTTTTAATTTAGCGTGTGTTAGTGAAGTTGCGCTAGCGGGCCTGTTCTTGGTTATAGGGGCCCTAGGCCCGATACGCAATCCGGGGTCCCTAATCATGGGCGTCAATAGAGACAATTTTAAGCTGGGAAGGGGGAAAAAAACGTTGCAGCGGTATGCGATACCAAAAAATTCTCCTATCAAAAGTGATATCTAAGGAACCCCATCTAAGCCCCCAGGAACTAGGGGGCACCCCACCCCCTATAAGCGCCCATGTCTTTTCTCTTATAACAATAAGAGTGTTTTTTTCCTTAATAATAAACTAAGAATTTATAATGCTCAATGATATCATAACGAAAATAAATTATTTGCTACAAAAGATATAGAGATAGGTATAGTGCGGGTACTTAAACAATCATCGACTAAAAACCCGTGCAACAAAACGTCTCTCTTATCATCTGTTCAACGACTGAATGGAGTTTTCAATAAATTACCAACTATGTCATTAATTGGGTTTATTTTTAAAACACACAACTACATACGAACGCTATTGAATTAACCGAAAAATAAAAACTTTTTAATCACACAGTAAATCACGTAAAAACGATACCTATCTATAACCGTAAGCCTCAAAATAAATACCTTGAAGTTAGGCGAACCAATGCTAAAACAATGGTGCATACATGACTGATCTATTTTTAAATTGCTCTTCATCATAATGCAAATTGTTATATGCTGTTTGCGTGACTGACGTCACATAACCATAGCAACAACGGTGAATCTCAAAGCCATGTTGGGCGCTGGGTCTTCACTTGCTTGGAGCGGGAACGGACACGGTTGGCTGGGGCGCGCCAAAATACAAGAGTGTTTATAATTATTGTCCATCGGAGTTAATCGTGGCCATATTAAGCATAACTACATTCGGAATAAATTAATATCATTAATTCGAACATAATTATTTTTTAAGGGCTAAAATGGTAGCTGTATTGGTACAATAATATTAAATATTGTCAAACAACTTTCCTCCTGGTTTTATTTTATTTGTTTGGTGAAGAGCCCCTTCACCTACTTCACCTGATGAGCCGCCACTGATACAGGCTGGCTCCAGAAAGTGTCTTCATTTTTTAAAATAGCCCATATTTTCTACAAAATTTAATCAATCCATTTCATTTTTAACTTCTTGAGTAGACTGTCTCTTTGACCACTAAGTACAATGTGTGGGACTTTATTTTATGCCTTTTTTTATACAAGGTGATGGCTAAAATAGGGAACTATGTATAATCTTTGATGTTTCCAAAGTACGAAGCTATGAAAATTGAATTTTATTATTGTGTTACTTACTAGGTATTTACTGTTCGTATTACAGTACAGTACCGTTCGTGTTAATTAATAAATAATTAAATTCCAAAAATCTTCTTGTTGCCAATTATGCTGCTAGGAAGCAAAACGTGGGTTTAAATAATATTATAACGATTTTTAAAATTTAATTTTTTACACAAACGGCACTGCGCTGTTATAAGTATAGTAAGTACCTAATAAAAATAACCAACACCATAATAAAATCAATTTTCATTGCTTCATATTTTAGGAATATCATTTTAAATCAGCAGATTTTTTACAGCCAGATATTTTAGCAATCACCCTATATATAAAAGACATAAAGTGTAATCACAACCATTATACTTAGTGGTCCAAGAGACAGCCGACCCAGTAAACTGAAAATGGAACGGATTGATTGAATTTTGATGAAATATGAGTTTTTGAAAATCAAGTACTTTTTAATTAATTAATAGACGCAATGTATATATTTTTTAAATTTATTATATAAATTAGAATAAGGATAATAATACTCAATTTTTTTTTCAGAGAATGAAGTTGGCATATTCGGTGGTTTCAGTACTTTCGACAAATTAATCACTTTTAAATACTATTCTTTTTTGAAGTTTTAGGGCCTAATCGTGAAACAATTTAAAAATAAAAATTATATTGCGAAAGAATAAATGAATGAGAGAAAACTTCTCTTATTAATTTACCGCCTACTAAGTGGTCACTAAATATAAATACAATTTTTTTGCTTATTTTAAAAATATATATCAATTTTTTTTTTACCTTGTGTTGTTTGGAATTAAAAAATAATTTGGATTTAA
The DNA here is from genome assembly GCA_935413205.1 of Polydrusus cervinus. Classification (NCBI taxonomy): domain Eukaryota; kingdom Metazoa; phylum Arthropoda; class Insecta; order Coleoptera; family Curculionidae; genus Polydrusus; species Polydrusus cervinus. The sequence goes on from OW284514.1 coordinate 57,457,801, forward strand.
TTTTGCTTAGAATAAGATGATTAATGATAGTGTCCTAAAAAGCAGGATAATAAGGAACTACAGAGTGTGTGGGTTTTTATTGCATAAATCGTTTAATTGGTTATTTAAAATGAAAGAACCGCAGGGTGCTATTAAATTAGAGGGGGGAAACTAGAGATAGGGAGGGAAATGCAACCCTTACGGTTTTTTGAGTATATCTCGAAAACAAAGCAAAATTTTGGGGTATTTTATAGGAAAAATTTTGTAGAGAGTTAGATTTTCTATCGAAGTGGCGTAATTAAAAAATCTACAAGTCTATTCAGTTCAAATTATATTAAAAACAATTTAACAAAAAAAGTGGAAAAAATTTAATATTTTTTTTTACTTTTATGCAAATAACTTTTTTTGGGCAGAGATAGGTATAGGCCAATTGCTTCATAGAAAAGACATGATATTAAATTTCCTACAGAATGACGTATTAAAAAAGTATTTTTGCTAAAGTTTCAATGAGATATGACTGTTTAAACTTTGTCATATTTTTCGGTTTTTATTGAATTTATAACAATATCATTTTGTTACTTAGTTTTGAATGTATGCAATTGAATTATATTTAATAAAGACATGTTCAATTAATTAATCAACAATAAATAAATGTTATATGCAATATTGATCGTATGATTCCTTTATTATGATATTGCCCATATATTGTCAATATAAAATATTGACAATAATATTGACCGTCTGTGGCCCGCTTAAGTTTATGTGAAAACATTTGAATATAAGTACAATTTTTTTTATATTTCTTCAATAATATTGTCAAACTGGATTTCAATTTCTTCGTCGACTTCTTGAAGAACATCCTCTTCAGATACCTCTGGTACTTGAGCATTGTCACAATTAACTCCTAGGTATTCTTTACAGAATATAGAGCAGGTAATTCCTAATTTTCTGCAACCACAACTTCCATGATAATCTGTGGCGCATCCGCAAGCTACTTTTTTCAGCAAAAATTAATTTGTTTAATAAATAAATAAAAATTATATACGATCATGCATACATATAACATTTATTTATTGTCGATCAATTAATTTAATACGTCTTTATTAAATAAAATTCAATTGCATACTTTTAAAACTAAGTAACAAAATAATAATGTTATAAATTCAATAAAAACCGAAAAATATGACAAAGTTTAAACGGTCATATCTCATTAAAACTTCATCAAAATTTTTTTTATACGTCATTCTGTAAAAAATGTAATATCCTGTCTTTTCTATGAAGCAATGCCTATACCTATCTCTGCTCAAAAAAAAGTTATTTGCATAAAAGTAAAAAAAAATAAAATATTTAATTTTTTGCATTGTTTTTAATATAATTTAACTAGACTTGTAGATTTTTTAATTACGCCATTTCGATAGAAAATCTAACTCCCTACAAAATTTTTTCTTTAAAATACCCGAAAATTTGGCTTCGTTTTCGAGATATACTCAAAAAACCGTAATGGTTGCATTTTTCCCCCTATCTCCAGTTTCCCCTCTCTAATTTAATAGCACTCTGCGGTTTTTTCATTCTGACTAACCAATTGAACGATTTATGCAATAAAACCCACACACTCTGTAGTTCCTTATGATATGACATAATCAATAGCCTAATGCGTGAAATGCCTCTTTTTAAATGTGCTATTCTTATAAGGAGGTTTTAAAATAGAGTTTTTTAAAAATTGACTACAGTTAGAGCAAGCTCCCACCTCGGTCTTTCATTTTATGGATTCAATCACATACTAATCTATCATCCTAAACGTAAATGACAAAATTGAGGTGGAAAGTTATTTCCTTCTTTTCTCTTTGCTCTCACCAAATGTATGGTAAAGTCTTTAACTGGCTGGATGCCTAAAAACGGCACAACTCGCAAATTCATAGTCACAACACAAACAAAAAATAAGGTGGGTCTGTTATTAATATTAATTAAAGGGCCCAGTAAATTGATATTAATACGTCTATGACGACCAATGTCTTTTAAGGACAGTATATATTTTGTAAATATGCCTCATTATTCAGCAAAATAATAAATCATCTTGAGTCTGAGTTTAGTTCTGACAGAATTTAAAAATATACGACTTTATAGTCTAGATATTGCCAACTGGCACCGATAGTAAACAATAACATAACCACGGGATCGTTGCTCATTGGTTTACATTTTTGGTTAGGAATGCATTCAGGCTTCGCATTTGAATAAACACATTTTCCAATTATATTGTAGCGTTACTTTGCACAACATACTGTTAAAAACGTGTATTAAAATAGAATAAACAATGCTTTAATTTTTTTAATTCTATGAAAACTGGTGTCACCTTTGAGAGAGATGCAAATAAAAATACCTATTTGTAAATATCTAATATTTCAAGCAAACTATCCACACATCAAGTGTAATAGGCATAGATTTATGTGTTATTTTATTCCTTAGAGTTCGTACCTCAGTATTATATTGAACTGCCTGATAGTCCTAATTTTGATTCATTTAGCTGCTTTGTAATTCGTATCTCTGTTGTGAATTTTTCATCTGTTACAGTGCATATTATTAGTGTAAATCATTTTTACAGATGACTGTTACTTCAGTACTTTTACATACTAAATATTTTTTCTATTCCGACATTAATATTGCCTGTTTCCTTTATAACCAAGTAATATCAGTTAACTTCATATTCATCTATACAGGGTGATTCCTAAGTTGATACTTCTTTTTTAGCTGTATATAGAAGGCATTACAATAAACAACATATTCAAAAAACTTGAAAATAGGCGAAATACACAAGTAAAAGCGTGCAGGCCTGGTCATCAAAACGTAGCCTGCTATATTTTATGTTTTTTGTCTTATCTCTTGTTAATCATGCAATGTACGGGTAGGTGGTGAGTTATTTGGCATTCCGCAGCGGTGTGTTTTTCTGAGTGACACGTAAAAATGGTAAAATTTGAAAACAATGAACTAGTATATATAGTGCTAATTTATGGTGAGTGTAGTCAAAGTGCGGCTTCGAGATTACAGAACGCTTTCCCTTGCGGGCTCATTCTACACCCAGAAATTTTTTAAATGTTATTCAACGGGCAAGTTAGGCAGAACCGTATTATTTGATCCATAGTGTAATAAATGAATGTAAGTACCTTATTTGTGAGTTTTTTGATAAAAGGTATTTAAAAATGTTGTTTATTTTAAAGCCTTCTATACACAGATAAAAAAGAAGTATCAACTTTATGCAATTTACCTATCATAGTAGTCAAATGTGCATAACTTGAGAAAGATGACTGAGTAATCAAATTTATCCGTTGCAAAAGTGAGGTTAATACTATATTCCAAAAATACCCAAATTGTCAGATCAACTTTGTTATTTTTATTTGAATCGGCACATTTATCACACATCCTACGCACACACCAATTTTTATCAATTTTTTTTAACGCTTTCACAAATTGGTGCGAAAATTGAGGATATGGGACTTGAAATATAATTTTACCGAATTAAAGTTTTGCGTACACAAATGTTTATTTTCATATTCCAAAAGCCTCCAATTTCTGACTTATTTTCTGACAGTGGCTACAAGATTTAAAGCCTAAAATGTACATACAATTGAAAGTTTGTACTTGCATTTTTGGTTGATTTTTGGCGATGTAAATAACTTTGCATCGCGATTTTTCTGACGATACTTGTCTACGATAACAATTTTATTTTTTGAAATCTCATGGATATAACAATGAAAATGAAAGATTTACATATATTTATCTTCTCAATATATTATTGTTAACTCATAACAATATAATTTTTGCAGTGTATGCGTGCAGATTTGATGAGTTTGTAACAGTAATTTTAGTTCGATGGTAACTTTGTATACATTATGCATTTAAAACGCCTCATGTATGAATACAATAATGCATCCCGTTGCGTCGGGCCCGATGTTTACTTGTTCAAGAAAGAAAGAAATTTGTCTTCCGTAATCAAACCACATATATACATACACTATATTGCTAACACCATAATTCAATGATGACACCACTGTAAGCAGATGATCAGGGGCCGTTGAGTTTGCGCAGATCGGAAATTTGCTTCTTGATGTAAACATTTGACAGGGCCGACTTTCAAAATATTTTTACAAGCTTTTATTTAAATTCACCCGTTTAGTTCGGGTGTGTACAGTTTATGGTCAAATAAAACTAAGTAACCAATATTTTACATACCTGAAATACCTTATTCCTGGTATTGAACCGCGATTCGTGCAAAAAAGGATCATGCACTTTTTTCTACCCACCTTGAGACACAAGTCGCTAACAATAACAAAATGTCTGGTAAAGCTTTATACCTAAATTCGAACCCAAAACTTAAAAATAATATCCACAATCACATACGAAACATCTGCTCGAATACAACGTAAAAAAGATGGAAACTACTATAACTTACAAACTAACAAAAAAAATGTCTAAAGTAAAGTTTTATAAATATTAACGCCCTAAACTTGGAAATTATAACAACACACGAATGAACGAAACAAAAGATGGCGACTAATAAGAATATAACGGCGAGCCGGTTCTGTTCAAGAGACCTTGGGTTCTGTTTACGTTCTGTTAGAAATCGTGTAGGTTACCTAATTTTTTCGCTACTGCGCAAGCGCCACGGTGCTTAACTCAGGTTATTTTGAATCGCACGATGGGTGTATTCTTGCTTCGTGCGGCTGCTTGTATTGGCAATATAGTGTATGTATATATGTGAATCAGATAGGCGCTCGGCGTAGTGCGAGGAGGTTTGAGGTAAGAATAGCTGTAACCGGGGTGCATTATATTAAACATGTAATTGTGATATATATGCCAAATAAGCGGATTGTTTTTAAAATCGTGCAGTTGTCAAAGTATTATAAGGTTTTAAATACGACCCTGTAGTCCAATGTATTTGTTTTCATTTGATTCCAGTTGGAAATATCTAGACTATAGTCAATAAAGTGACTCGAATCAAAAATTACGTCAGAAGCTGTGACGTGCAGCCAGCCGGTAATTGGAAGGATTATACTAACACCTAAAATTAAGTCTCATGTTCAGTTTTTAAATTTTTACAGCCCTAAAACTAATGATGAAATAAACAGAAAAAGTACACTTATTGCACGAAGTTGCCAAGATAAATTATAAATTTCCGACTCAACTTATCAACAATGACATTTAAAAGTAGTTTTTAAAAATGGCAGCTTTGAGGTCATTTCTGTCGTCGTCATAGTAAGATGGAAATAGTATGTAAACTTCTTCCTTTCTATATTTTATTTCCAAAGCTTTTCCGCAATATGACTTTTATTTTACAGTACCTTCAAGGCGAGTGGTCACAACTTTAGATATGAGCAATAATGCCAATGATATTATACCCTTTATATTGCACAGTAGTTAAATAAAGAGTAATATAATTTATTTAATAGTTTTATTTCACGCTTACCAAAGAGGATATTGTGCATTATTTAAACTTACTATTTTTAATAGCCAAATGTGTCGACACAATAAAAATATATTTTTATATGCATTTAATGGTTTGGCCCAAAATGCTCTTATTGAAATGTCAATATGGGTCACCCGTGATTACCTGTTTCAAGTTAAGAAATAAAAATTAAACCAACCTCTACAATAATCGAAGACTGGCACAACCATAACTAAAACAATGGCTATTAATACGAGCTATGATTATAGCTTTTGTTGCATTTCACATTTCAACAAAGTTTTACTTCTTTTAAACATAAAATACAATTGTGCCAAAAGACTTTATAACATGTTATTAAGCCACTGGGCATTGAAATTTATTTGCTTGACCAAAAAACAAACACTAAAATAGGGCAAAGGTAAACAAACGAAGGACTCCATTTGTTCTTGCTTCTAGCGAGGCGACCGAGACGTACAAGCAGTAAAATGTATTTCATATTAGCAACCCTTTCAATATTTATTGTATTGTATCGTAGTAGGCGAACTCCAAATTAATAGAAATATATGACTTTTCATTTTCTCACAATGTTTGTTTTAAGGAATTTAGTTTCTTATAGCCACAAAAATTTATTGAGATTAATCCTTAAAAAAAAATTAACACTACAACTATGGTATATGTACCTATATATGGAGATTATCCTATTTTGTTCGCATTCTTAACGGAGCTCCCCGGGGCTAAGTCTTGTGGCTACGTCTATTTACCTTGTACACATCTCGATTTTATAAGGCACTTCAATATTGTATGTCTTACTTTTAGGCAGATGACGTGCAACTTTACTTAACATTTTTTATTAATAAGAGATGCATCCTGTAACCTAATAAATCACGATCTCGAGGCACTCTGCGATATATCAAATAAATTCTGTCTATCGTTGAATGCTTTAAAGTCACAAGTTATGCTGTTTGGTAGAACTTCTGCCCATTTTAGATGCTTAGAAAATGTTAACATAATTCTCAATAACGAAAAGCTTACCCTTACGGATGAAGCGAAGAATTTAGGCTTTATTGTGGACTACAAACTTAAGTTCTTAAAACATGTTACTCCTGTAACTAAACTAGCATTATGTAATTTAAAACTAATGTTTTCAAATTGTTATTTACTCAACAAAAAAAGTCGAATCATACTTTATGCACGCAAACTGCAGCTCCTTCAGAATCCCTGTGTTAGACTTGTGTGTGATTTGAAAAGAAGAGACCATGTTTCCTTTTCACTCAAAGATATGGGCTGGCTGAATATGGAGAAGAGGAGACTTCTACATTGTTTTATATTTTATTATATGGTTTTCGTGAGGGTTGGTCAACAGTTGGTCATCTTGTAGATTTTGTAGCATATACGACAAATGCTTTGGCGGAAGGTGCTCAAGTTGATACTGTATACATAGACTTCGTTAAGGCATTTGATAAAGTCGACCATAATCTGTTAATTGCTAAACTAAAGACATTTTCTTTATCGTCACACTGGTGTTCATTTATAAAGTCGTACTTGACGGAAAACTAACTATGTATCAATTAGAGGTTACAATTCACCCTATTACCCAAACTTTCAAAATACACCGCGATGATGTCAACTGCTTCTATAAGTAAAAAAGGCATTTAAAAAAATTACGGCAAACCAATAATTACAACGGCACAACACTGTGGACCCGATGAAAATTTTGACGTAATCTTAATTTGAAGTGAAAGCACCTAATTTTAAATCATATTTTGTTTTTTCAAGGCCTATTTGACTTTTGAAAAAATCTTTACCGTTGAAACTTAAATATAATCATATTTTTCCATGTTTATTTTTGTTCTTGTTATGATGAAAAAATACATCATGTTGTGGTGTTTGCCAGCTTTTTTCATTTTTTCAATTATTTATCTTTGTAATGAAGTACAATTTAATATACTTTTGTATTTATAACTTTTTAAAATGTTTGTTTAGTTGTAAAATAGGTCTCTCTAGTGCCTACTTTAAAAATCATATTGTCATACTTTCTATAGTAGAATATAGAGTAGGGGAATAGTGAACAAAACTAAGCTTACTGAATTCTGGTAATCCACCCCAGAGTTATGAGCATTTATTTAAAATAATGTACAACCTTCCCACCACTTTATTTTAAAACTGACAAAGAAGTTTAATGAGTGAATTTTGTTCAGAAAACCTCAAAGTATACGAAAATTGTACTTTCAATACACCTTAACAAGACAACTTTTAAAAATACTGAGTTTTACTGATTTACAGTTGTGCCCTCTAGCGCTGGAGTGAGAAACTTGAAAATAATTTCCAGAAATTTCTTATGATCACTTTTCCTATACATTTTTTTTTCGCAAGCCATACGACTAACACTTTCTGAGATACGACCGAGAGCCATTCTTAGTGGGACACCCGGTACAGTTTCTTATTAAAAGACTAATATTTAAAACATACTTTAAAATTAAATGTTATTGTGTCACTCAACCTATTTTACTTGTCAGAAAACAGAACAGCAGAATACATTTTCCTTTTTGCGTTTACATTCAAATATAGACAATAAAAGCCCAATTTCATAAAACAATAAACAGCTTAGCCATTCTGTTCTGTTTTATGCCTTTTGTGGCCATAAGTTGTCACTCCCATGTTTTATTTTGATAAATAGGTGGTTATTTAATTTTTTAGAAAGTACTTAATAAAAACAGTTGTATTCACTAAAGAGTATTAAATTGTAACCCGTTCTTACTTGACAATATTATGGGTTTCATGACAATTGAGTGTAAAAATAAGATAGCTGAGTTTTGTACCCTGAATAAATATTTTTCTTGAATAAAATATATATTTTGTTTCTTAATGAGACCTTATCCCTTAGGTTATGTAATCCGGGTTATTTAAGTAATGTGATGAAATACTTTTTCTACTGACGTTTTATAATAACCTATTTTTGATTGTCATTATAATTTTTTAATAACCTCATTTTAGGCGCAGCGTGCTTAAAAATTTTTTAAGCACGTTACCAGGAACAACGTGCTTAAAAGTAACAAGTATAAACACAGGCTATAGTTTTACCTATTTATTATAAATATTAACAGTACAGTTACTTATATTATTAAAATTAATGCTGGGGTAACCTAAAACAGTTCGTTGAGATATTTCTCTTTGTAAAATTGATGAGGAATTTGAACTTTGAATAGTAATAGAATCTGCAACAACAATATCAATTAAACCCATGCTACTAGTAGAGCTGGTAGAACACTCGGATTCATTACATTTAACACGTTTGTTGTTAGCGTCCAAAGATTTTTGACCAAGAATTTTTTCGGAAATTTTTCTTTTATTTTCTAAAGAATCTTCTATATACCCCTCAGCCACGGTATTTGACTGCCAACCTCCATGTCGCTTTAGCATCAATATATCCGCTCCAGAGTCAACTAAAAAAGTTGCTAAAGATCTTCGAAAGCAGTGGCCTGTATATTCTTTAGCCTTTGGAAGCTCCAAGAACTCAGCTATTTTCTTTGGTGTTGCTCCAATGGTATTAATACCCACTGGAAGTCAGGAACATTTGGAGTTTCTGTATGCGATAAAAAATCTTTCATGGGTTATGTGTGCTGGACGTAACTGCGCGTACTTTCGGAAAATATTCAAGAAGTTAATGCCGTCAATAGAGCCTTCGCTAATTACAAAGCTTCTTGCAATATTTGTTTTAGTGTTTGGAATGGATATTTTAATTAAGTGTAATTAAGACTCCGAAATTTCGATATTATTCATATTTAAATATGTGAGTTCTTCTCTGCGACATGCTCCAGAGATTCCCACAATAAGTATGACTTTGTCCAATAAATAGTTCTTATCGTCTGCTTCTTTGACAAACCTTTCTATTTGTTCTTTAGAAAAAACTTTCGACTTTTTGGGCTTATACCCCGTAGATTTTCTTTTCAAAAATGCGATTAGGTTTGTAAATGTCTTCATCTCAACATTTTTATTCAAATAAACCATCGTTTGAAGCATTGAGTAAGTACTCCACAAAGTTGATGGCTTATAGGCATCGGATAATAGTGAAAAATATGCCAAAAAGACTTTTTCTGATAAGTTTTTTACCTTTTTTTCTTCACACCATTTTTTGAATTTTTCGTATGTGCCCTCATACAAACTTCTTGATTTTTGGGGAACAAGGTACACCATTGCGTCATTTGCGGCAGTTTCAATGTCTGAGTCCTCTAAATCACTCATTTTTTACTTTTATATTTGTCGCAGTTTTTGACAAAAAAATCGAATTTTTTTTTGACAACTGTCAATTTTTTTGACATGAAAGGTGTAAATGAAACATGGGTAATAAAATGTTAGTAAAATTAAGTTTTTTATTATAAAACCTCAGTAGAAAAAATATTGTATACGACTCGTGTATACAACTTTGACGTGTTGTCCAACTCGGCTTCGCCTCGTAGGACAATTCATGTCGCGTGCCTAAAAGACACTCATTTCGCAACTAATTGTATAAATAGCTATTACAGCACTAGAAAATGATGAAAGTAAGTATTATATTACTAGTACTAGTACTGGTTTGTTTAAAGATGCTAATCTTTTTCCTTTTTAATATTTATAACCATAAAACTTTTGCATGAGCCAACTCTGAGATTAAATATAACATTATTAATTACGGTACTAATGTAACATTGCTTGAGAAGTTGCTTAAAAAATATTTCTTTAATACAACAGTGGAGGAAGACTTTGTGTTCTTATTTCGTACCTCTAAATTGCCACTCCATTTTAGGTATGGACTATGTCTTCAAATTAATAGTAATGAAATGAGTTGATTATATTATTATGTATATTATACATTTTGTAGGCACTTGTTTCCATAGCAACTGACTGAATTCGAAATTCTGATATATTTGAACGTTTGGTACAAGGCATCACGATTCTAGTCTAATAATGGGGTCGTTTGGCTCGTTTATTTAGCTTAACACTATTTAGCTATTTGTGGAATTTGTGTTTAAACAAATAATTTTTAATGTCGAGTTTCTTAATATGTTATAAAGCCCTTTAGCACAGTAATGTTTTGTGTTTAAAAGATTGTTGGGTTGTTGTGAATTGCGGCGTAGCATTTGTTTGTAATATGGTTATGCCAATCTTGGATTTTTGAGGTAGGTTTAATTTTTATTTATAAACAGTTTATTATAACAGGTAACCACGGGTAACTGACCTCTATAATATGACAAATTTATTAAGGTTGGCCACCGGCCATATCTCGGAAGCTACTGGACATAGAAACTCAAGGAAAACAAAACATAATAAAAGTAGCCATGACAACATCCTGGAAATAAGTTCCTCATTATGTATACCTTTTTGTGGGAATTTTCGGAGAAATTTTCTATTTTAATATTTTATTTTCAATTGTGCCCTCTTGCGATAAAATTCGTAACATTTTGTCAGAGTCACTTTAATTACGATATTTTTTTGGCTTGTGTTTCTATGCCAAGTGGTTTTCGAGAGATGACCGGTGGCCCTAGAGTCAGATCTGGGCTTACTTTAAAAATTTGTGTATTTCAATGTGATGTACTGGTGAACTTCTAAGTTTATAATTTTCCAATGTTGCTTCTTACGTGGTATGATTTATGATATATTGTTTTTGTGTTATTTTGTTTTTGCACAGTTTGTTGTTAGTTATCGTTAATTATTTATATTCAAGTACATTTTAGAATTAAGTTTTGTTTCCGAGGTAAATTATAAAAAAATTGATTTTTTTTGTCTTCTTGGTCTATTCGTAGTTTAATAGTTAACCGATTAACGAACTTTTGTAGAAGTTCCTAGTAAAAATAGATTGTGTTTCGACCGTGGGAGAATAATTCTTATGGATTGTTATAGGCCATGGAAGACTTATTGTAAAAGTGTGAATCCCGATTAACAAAACGAACTTACTGTAAATTTCGTTAATTCCTTTTATTTAGATGTAAGTACTCAAGGATTTGAAGAAAAAAAATCAAATTATAAGAAGAAAAAAATTGTTAAATGCGAAAATATTAGAGGAACTGGTCCTAATATGGGCCCCCATTTTATTTTTTGGGAATAACTTTATTTTTCTTTCTGATGATATGTAAAATGGTTTATGTACGTTATAAAGACCTAATAATTAAACCCCAACAATAATTTTTCTCAAGAACGTATAATGTATCTATGAAAAAAAAAATAGTGCACATTTCTGACATTTGCCCAGAGGGTATGAAATATGGGTCCCTTCAAAAACTGTTATAAACACGTAAATTAAAACAAAAAACACACGCACTTGTTTTCGCACAAATTTTCGAGCTGTGCCTGGTAAGGACCTCGATTTCTTGCAAAAAAGTTCATATAATATAGTTTTGTCTGAATATGGGCCCGGCCTATATTCAACATACTCAAGTGCCCCATATTGCACTAAATACAAGTCACCATAAAATTATTGGTTAGAAAAAACCTGTAATTTTTAGAATAAGATTGAATGCTAAAATGCAAAGTTCAACTTTCCGTCTATCACTGCCGCATAAGCAAGCTCAAAATAACGAAAATAAAAAATATGAAAATTACGCTAATTAAACTTACAATAAAAAGTTATGGAAATCAGCGAATCACATCAATCACAATTGTTTAATAAAAACACATAGGATCACGCCGGGGGTATGTAAACTAAGTACTGACAATGTGTAAGTGTAAATTTACGGATCACCTAGCAGATAGAGTTACTTGGTTTGTAGATGGACAGGGGGCCCATATTAAATGCCTGTCCCATATTTGGACCAGTTCCTCTACAAATGCTACCCCGACTGCTTTCTAGAAACATTGACATTAACGAGTTTTTTATCAACTTACTTAGAGTCAAAGAGACAATTTTAAATAACGCATCGTTTTATTATACCTTTCACTACTCTTATGCAGTTAAATTGTCCCGTTTGAATTTAAACTGCCCTAAACTCTCCTTAAAAGCGTCCTGGCGATCAAATCAAGTCTCTATGTTTCATAGCACTTACTCAAATTCTCAATTCATAAACTCACCATCCTTTGATGAATGGGTCGTATTTAAAGCGCATATAAAATGAGTTTAAATTGTCACGAACTTCAAGTTTGTATGTATATCAGCTCAGTGCCTGAAAGTTATTCTGTTTGTCCAGAATAAAGGGAATTTGGCAAAGTGCTATTTAGGAATATTGAGATGGAAATATATTTCGAGTTAGGAAGTGATTTTTTGAAAGTTAATTAGAATTTATGCTTACTTCCAAAGAAAATTGCAGAAATTAGGTACAGATGTACTATACTGTGTAATAATGAAAAAAATATCGTAAAACTGTATTTTTTTAATACTAACCTGAGAAAACCCTATTATTTACCTTTTTTGTCTAATGGGAAATGGTTCATTACTAACCCAGTTGAATAATAATGATTCATTATTTACCTAGGTTAATATTGAATTTTTAAAAATCTTTTTAAAGAAATTGACTAAAACTTTACTGATTTACCGCAGTGAACATGACAAATAAACTCTAGAAAATGTCCTAAAATAATAAAAATGGTCAACATCCTAAAACAGCTTTCTATAGAACATAACTTAAAATTAAATGCTTAAAGTAATTTTTAATGCTTTTTGGTAACAAAAATAATGTAGCTTTTTTAAATGAAAATATTTATATAACTCTTGATGGTATCAAGCTTCTAAGTGTTGTCGACAAAGATTGTGGGTATAATTATACAAAAAAAAACGTGAAAGTTTATTTGATTTTATCCCGAAAACTTAAATTATATGAAAGTAATGAGGAGACTTGTTTGTACACTGTATTTGGAAGAAAGGAAAACACGTTGTATTTCAGTGTAGTTATTAATTAACACTGACTCCAAGAGCTTTGCTTTAAAACACCCTATTTGACTAGGTTAAGCCCTGATGATGGCATTGAGTAAATAAGGCCGAAAGCACTTAGCGTCAGTGATAATAAATAATTACACTGAAATACGTTTTTTCCTTTTTTAAATCATACTGTATGAATATGATATCATATTCGGAAAGTTGATTAAATTTGCAAGAAAAAAATGTTAAGATCGCAGTTTAATATATTTTTAAGATTAAGATTAAATTTTTACAACTTTAATTGAAGAACTGACTGTTTTCATAGTTCCGTTGTTAAGCAAGAAAAACTATTTTTAACCCTTATGATTGTGTAGGTTTCATCGCCAAAAAATTTTTTTTAATACTTCAGTTGTGGTAAAATTCGGAACTTATATCGGTAGCCAACTTTAATGACACACCCTGTATACACTTAATCGCTAGGGTTAATCACCCTGTATATTTGTAAATGTTTTGAATATATTGTGTCTTGAACAAACCTTATATTTCGTCATAAAAATGTTGTCTAAAATGTTGTATTCTTTGTGGCACCACGGAACATCCCATTTTACTTATATCGTTAAGCTGTTTACGATAGCTCTTATACCACCATTTTCTCTAATTTCCCCCGTTCCGTCAGAGCCGTTTAATAAAATATATGTGAGACCCACATCTGCATCTGTTACCCTGTGCTTCCCAAAAAACCAGGTCACGTGGCTTAACGTTGTCGCAAAAGTTATTTATGTGTCTGTTAAGAGAATTTATAAGCCTCACAACTAACGGGATAAATAAAACATGTACGGGGATCGACGAAAAGCATGCTTAAGCATACAATCATTGTGTAAACTTTCCAGTTTCTTTGTTTTTATAAATTATTTGATATACCTCAAATCACGTTTTTAGTGCATTGGCGTTTTCTTTGTTAAACATATTTCTCAACTTATGATTTAAATTACTTGATTCAGAAAATAGTTTGCAGATACTGACATTTGCTTAATTGATGAACATATATAACTGGTTGTATAATTACCAGTTAAAGCAGTCAACAGGTTCAATATTTGCAGCATCTCACACCGAATTCCGTTCTATATTTGTATCATTAATCCTTTTCCCTCGCATATCTCTTTCCATCGATATACGTCTTATCTATTCTGCGTACATTTTTATTTTTGAGGTGTGACAAGATCGATCTTAAATTTTTATTTTATAATATCATTGTCATGTGGCGAAGTAACAGTGAACTGATATTTTCTTTTTATTATAGTGTAAATTTATAAGTTGTACTTTGTTTTACTGCTTCACATAATATTATTTTTTATTTCTACTTAGAAAATGAACTTCCGGATGTCTGGTTACATTTTTAAAATACTTTATAGAAAATGAAAAACCAACACCGGAATGTGCAGGACGTTATTCTCTAAACCAAGGGTTACCAACTAGTTTCGCTCGGGGTCCGTTTTAAGAAATGAAGTGACCATCGCGGTCCGCACATTTTATAGAAAAAAATATTTATTAAACAAATGTAATTAGGGAAATAACAAAGGTATACATATCAATGTGAAAAATTACATTTTTTGTTGCGGACTATCTGTCTGAAGTTTGTAGTAAAATTGGTGCAAGCTATTGACATTAAATCCTGGAGATGTTCATCAGTAAGTCGAGATCGAAATTTATTCTTAATGAAGTTCATCTTCGAAAATGCTGCTTCACAAATATATGTTGACCCAAACAAAGTAAGAAGTTTTAAAGTCAATTTTTGTAATTCAGAATATTTATTACCACACACAAATTTTATCCAGAACTCTTCACTGGAAACTTCTGCATATTTGTGTTTTAAAACTGTGTTTTCTTGGAAATCGATTATTTCCATCTACAGAGTAGCTTTATCACTTCCGAAAACAATTGCAGCTCCGTTGCTCCATTCACCATCAGGATGCAGAGAGTAAATGTTGCTGAGGATTTCTACAACATTCTCAATTTTCTTAAAATCTGCGAACCTGTTTTTAAATTCCGATTTAAGATCCGCAATCAACGTCTTGTATTGGCCGACGTCAACCTTGTTGTCACTGCTCATTATTTTATTTAAATTGGGGAAGTGTAAGCATTCATTACCAAGACCAAGATCATTAATAAATAGATCGAGTTTTCGCGAAAAACTTTTTACTTCTGACATGAGCTCCCATACAAGCTTTCCCCGGCCGTTTTTGAATTGACGTCAACAATGATAATGCGAGGAATACATTTTTATTAAATTACGTACTCTGTAGTGCAAATTGCTGTGTTCTCGCGGTCCGCACAAAATGGGCATGCGGTCCGCATGCGGACCGCGGTCCGCCAGTTGGCGACCCGTGCTCTAAACTGCACCCTTAAGAAGTTGTAGCATATCAATGTTCAATAGGTGTCATTTTCCAATTAACTATTTAGTTTAGACTAATCAGATGATTATTAAACAAGATTTGTTTAGAATCTTAAGCAAACCCCAAATACACTGCGTCCATTAATATTTATTAGTTTAAGAAATAATTTAATTTTAAAGGGCCATAATTTCATTAAAATGTAATCAATCCGTTCCATTTTTAGTTTATTGGGTAGGCTGCTCTTGTTCCACTAAGTACAATGTATTTTTTCTACTCCCACATGGAAATTTGCTGTTTCATTTACACTTAAGTGGCGAGTAAAGTAGGCTATTCCAGTTAACTGTGCGGGAAAATCTCATATCCATCCTAGATAGGTAATGAAACTGACCAATCACAGTAGTCAATTACAGAGAAGCCCTAAAAGTACTGACCAATCACAGTATATTATTTTTACTCCGCCTTCTTTTTTAAAACACTAAGTTAAATAAATTAAATGCATATGGTGCAATTTGTTATTAATTTGTTTAATATAATAAAATCTAGACTCATTTATAATAGATTTATCAATAATGCAACCTACTGAATGTGCATAGAAAATTAATTTCATGTAGCATCATTTATCAGTTGGTTTTCCGATAATTAACTAAACGCTTCAATACTCCAGACGTTAGAGCGTTGTACTATGGAACCCTTGTAAATAATTGAAATAATAAAGAGGTTTAGAGAGGACTATGGAACCAATGGTCGTGAGTTCGAGCCCGGCAACCTACAAACTTTTTTTTTACATTTTTAGCATAAGGTCGTAGAAAAATATACTGTTCAACTCGAGTGGATTGTCCATATTGCCCTCGGAAGTTTGAGCACTCCGCTTACGGAGCCGTGCTTAATTTACTTCCTCGTGCGATATGGACATCATATCCACTCTTGTTGTACAAACTACTATTATTTCACTTTAAGTAATTTTTTTATAGGGTGATGGCTAAAATATCAAGTTGTATAAAATCTACTGATTTTAAAATTGATGTTCCCAATATACGAAGCTGTAAAAATTTAATTTTATTATTGTGTTGGTTACAGCTTTATGTTAGGTACTTTGTACCCATTACAGCGCAGTGCAGTTCGTGTCAATTAAAAAAATAAAATTACGAAAATTGTCATATTACCAATTTGGTGATATGAAACCCACTCTCGCCCTCGTTTTCGAGGATGAATTTTAAAAAAAGTATTAATTATAGCTTTGTGTTAGGTACTTATTGATCCCATTATAGCGCAGTAGTGTTTGTGTCAATTAAAAAAAAATAATAACAAAATCATATCTACTCCCAGAAGGGTCATCATTAACTAAATAAAAATGCAAAATTTGTCCTTCATCTTCTTTAATATAAAACAACAATTACTGCCTAAGCATTCGGTTAACAACCCATCATCGGGATCTTATTTAGTTAAAAAAAATAAATTTCGAATATCTTTATATTTCCAGGTATGCTTCTAGGAAGTCAATATAACGAATTTTAGATTTTTATTGACATGAACGGCACTGACCTGTAATGGGTACAATAAGTACCTAACATAAAGCTGTTGGGGTGACTACAGACGTTTTTAAATTAAGGAAGGCTTCGATGCTCAATTTGGAGAGGAAATGGAAAATCCAAAATTAAGAAAAAACGGGCCTTTAATAGTTGATTCTGTAACGAGGTTTGAATGAAAATTTGTTCCGAGTGGAAGAACCACGAGTATCGATTTTCATTCTAACCGAGTAGCAGACTATATTTTCTCCACGACCAAAAATACTATTCGCAATATTTGTAATTTCAGATGAACTATTATCCAGTTCCATATCTGATTCATCCGATTTTTCACTCATATTTTGACTTGCACTAAAATTTGTCTGCTGACATTGACAGTTTCGAAATTCATGGCAACCTATGTCGTTTAGATCAATTACAGAATATTCATTCCGTATCTTGTTATGGAATGAAAATACACGCAAAACACATAAGAAGCAAGTGTTTCAGATTAAATATTCCAACTCAAGAGCGGGAATTTTTACATTCTATTATCAAAAATGATTTTGGAATTATTGCATTCAGTAATGGTCGTGGAGAAAAGTTCTTACCTGGCGACTTGTAGGAGGTCTCCAGCAGGCCTGCTTGTGGTCAGGGTATTCTGGTTTTCTTAGCTTATTGACGTGCGGTGAAAAAAAAAATATAAAATTGCGACGGACGCGAGCTAAACGTCTCTCTTGGCCACTTTTACACGACTCGTGTTTCCTAATCTGCTTCCTAGAGTGGGCGGTCTACAGGAACCTTTAAAGGCGACCATACACGCGGAGATATTATGACATACAAATTGAACATGGACGCTGGATATTAAATTTAAAGAAAAATGTAAAAAATGTAAATTTAGAATTTAATTATGAATATTATAATGATGAAATATTAATAACAAATTAACTTAACTAATAATAAACATTGATTTGGACGACACGCGTTTGTGTGGACGGACCAGCTGTAATCAACACTTTTTCGTATTTTGAAAATCAATTATTTTTTTAACTATTCCATAATTAATGGATGCGTATAATATATTAAAAATATTTAAATCATATTTCAAATAATAAAGCTAGGAGCTACTTTCGGTTTAACGAGAAATAATAGAAAACGACAATGCTTAGTTAAAGAGGACACATCAAAATAAAATAGAAACTCGCAAAATATCAAGAAAATATTTAAAATGATTTTTTTTCTAAAGAACTCTGGTCATGAATCACCCTGTATGGTTGTGTATATTAAATAAGCACTTTTGATTACTTATAAATCTTAGGACTAATGTTTTTTATAATTAATTCGTTTAAAAAAAAACATCTACTAAAACAAAATATTTAATTTGGTGTTTCTGTCTTAACTCTTCTAACATATCGATATTTTGTTTGACAATATAATGGTAATTTTTTACTTCACCAGAATATGGTTGAAAAAAGTTATTAAAACAATAATTTTAATAGTAATTACCTTTCTTCGCTTGTACACAAAATGAAACAAAATAATTTATGTGCAAAACTATAATTTTCTATCTCAACCTAATTTAACAAATTTAATAAGCTTCATAGTTAATCTTGGACATTTGTTGTAACTTGAAGGACTGATAAGCAAGAGTATGCCAACTTCACTCGCTAAAAATATATTTAAACAAAATTAATGAATTACCACACATTATACTTGTTGGGAATCAGAATAGTAATTTCTATTGTTATAGATAAAAAGGATATTTTATTTGGTGAGAAATAAAGTTTGGGAGATGATATAGCGAGAAAGATCTTTAAATTATAGCAATTTCTATGGCAATATAT
Source organism: Polydrusus cervinus (assembly GCA_935413205.1). Taxonomy (NCBI): domain Eukaryota; kingdom Metazoa; phylum Arthropoda; class Insecta; order Coleoptera; family Curculionidae; genus Polydrusus; species Polydrusus cervinus. The sequence goes on from OW284514.1 coordinate 57,476,784, forward strand.
AATCTATATGAAAACAAAGGGAGAATTCTCAAGCCATGGCAAATGGGATCAGCAGGGACAATGGGGGAATAAACGACGTCCGGGTTTTTTTAAAATTGAAAGTCACATTGACAAGATGTTGACATCGGCTTCTTTATTAATAAATCAATGGTTACAAGTTCGTGACACTCTGTAGTTTTATAGGTAAAGAACGTTTAGATTTAATTTGAACTACATATTTCTTTTTGAGATAAATTTCAAATTACTTTTTTAAAGTAAGCAGACAATTCTCAATTGACAAGCGGACCTTGGACGTCATTCAGCCAACTGATTGGCATTAAAACATCATTAAGCCGAGGCCGGTTTTCGGTCTTTTATATTCTTATGCCCGCATGCACCAAAGTTTTCTTAAATGGGTTGTTAACTTTTAATCCTGTTTAAGTTGTTTGTTTAAAATACACCAACAATATTTTTTTTTAAAGTCGTAATTAATAAACCGCTCAAATTTGGCGGGTTAGATTCAACTTAATCAACGATTAAGAAAAGAGGTTATTTTATTTAATGTTTTTTAATTGAAATCGGATTAGTTTTCGGTTAAATTAGTAAAGTTATAAAGTATTAGACGTTTAGTGTCCATCACAACAATAATAATACAGAAATAAAAGTTAGCGGCAAGCCGTCAGAGTGGTGCATCTGTATTTAGCAATAAAGTACACAGAGATGCCAAAATAATGGATTTCTTGGGGTACAAGTAGATCATAACAACTGTTTTGGAATAATTAAGAGTTCTTACACTCAACTAGTGCGAAAAATTATATTTTCGTGATTTATTATTACAATAACGACCCATTATATTTGCGGTAACAAACTTACAGAAACAGCTGCATCGACATTCATAACACCCAATGGTCCAATTGACATTACCAAGGGTTTCCTACATCGCATTATCATGAAGTATATTATTGTGCTTATTTCTTTGTCCTGATTATACCAATGACTGTCGTATATTGCTTTAGATAAACCATTTGAACTCTGTAAAAAATATTTAAAAAATTTGTTATATCGTTTCACAACAGTCCTTGGTAACATATTACAAGAAAAAAAAATAGTTTATTAAATCTACATTAATCTATATTATAAACAATAACTCTGTCAAATTTTAACTAATTAAATTAAAATGAGAAAAGAACTGTGATATATAAATACACGGAATCGATTTGGTCGAAGGTTCGTTTCGACAATTTTGTACAGGATTTTTTAAAATTTAAAATTTAAAAAATACAAAATTTTTATAACTTTTAAAAAGAAATTACATGTTTTATGACACTCTCGTTCGTGTTAATATTCTATATTTATAATTATATTTTTTATGCTGTAATTAATTTATATTCTAATAAGTTACCTCAAGTAAAATTTCATTTGCATTCCAAGCCAATCCGAACAGTTGCAAAAAGCAATGCATAAAAAAGGTTCCATTAAAGGGTATTTTAATGCCCTAAAAATAATTAATTTATAAATCAAAATACCCTGTCGTTCCGTTTCATTTACACTTAGCATTAATTATTATACGTTACATAATCTTATGCCATGCTTATTAACCAGGGGTTCCCAAAATTATTTTGTCTGCTGCCCACTTTAAGAATAAATTATTTCTTAGCGCCCTCATTTTTTTCTGGGTCTCTTACCGCCCCCCTTTAGGCCTGCAGCGCCCACAAGGGGGCGTTATCGCCCACTTTGGGAAACGCTGTTATAAACCAAGAAAGAAGTTGCCTACAAAGAGTCTACAAGCATGTTATTGCTGCTCTAACGGCCATATCTACTGTCAGCTATACAGTCTATTTACTAATAGTGAAAAGGTCGTTTCACGGTCTTTTGTCGACCGTTTACTTGCAATAAATTATTATCAACACCAGCTACAAGAAAAACAGGTAAATTTTAACTGAATGAGAAAGCAAACTTTCACCTTCTTTAATATAATATCAAAACAATTACTGCCTACGCGTTTCGGTAAAAAAACCCATCATCAGGACTAGTCTGCAGTAAATAAAAGGTGATTAAAAAGTGATAAATAAAAAAGGTTAACATCTCTTACAGGTCAAAAACTTAGTCACTAGACAATCAAGACAATACACTGGTACCGGTCAACAAACAAATTACACCATATTTTAAAAACTTACCTATATACAAATATACATTAAACTATAAAACTTACTTCCTGATGACATCCTTTCAATAAAGGCAGTTATATAATAAAAATCTTAATTATTGAAACACATACTCTAAACTAAATAAACTCATAATCTAAATCAATGACTTAAGCGCATTAGACATCCCAAGCAACATTTTTCCGACATCCGACGAATATTGTACTACTTGCGACTTTATATTAGGTATAAATAATAGTGAACACTCGACTGCGAATTATAGTAAAACTAAATACGAGGGTGGTTCAAATATAAACCGGAATTTTGCTATACAAATTTTTATTATAAAGTTACAGCGCTGAAATTTTTTACAGTTTTTCTAGATAGTCTCCGTCACACTCTACACACTTTTGCCACCTCTCCGGAAGCTTTCGGATGCCTTTTCGTAAAAATCTCTCGGCTTGTCACGTAACCATTCGCGCACGAAGAATTCTACCTCCGCATTGTTTTCGAATCGCAGTCCGCCAAGTGCCTTTTTTAATGGACCAAACAAATAATAGTCGCATGGCGACAAATCGGGACTATAAGGAGGGTGTTCCAGTGTTTCCCAACCCAATTCGTTCAATGTTTCCATCGTAAGCCGAGCTGTATGCGGTCTGGCATTGTCTTGCAGCAATATCGCAAAATTCAGAAGTCTTGGCACCCATCTGGCTGAAATTTAGCGGTATCCGAGCCTTTCATGAATTATTTGTTCAACACTACCTACGATGATGCACAATTTTTCAGTCATATAGCGTACAGTACTGCCTCGGTCTTCCAAAATGAATTTTTCTACAGCGCTGACGTTCTCATCGGTAAAACTTGTTCTAGGGCTTCGCGCATGTGGCAAGTTTGTCACCACTTCTCGACCTTTTCGGAAAGCGGAAGACCATTCATACACTTGAGTCTTGGAGAGACACTCATCCCCAAACTTCTCGAGTAATTTTCGATAAATTTCCGCGGAATTAACATTATCTTTGACCAAAAAACGAATAATGATGCGTTGCGCAACAGATACTGGTACATGCTTCTCCCTCATGGCTATAACTTCACTAAAAAGTGAGGTTACGCGGTCTCGGTTGTTCTCTACGCTTCGTAACAGACCAGTCTAACATCCAGTGCAGCCACTTTTACGACACTAAATTTTTCGCGCGTTTATTCAAAAATTCCGGTTTATATTTGAACCACCCTCGTACTATACCAAGTCCAATGTTGTAACGATGACACTACAAAACTACTAAGTTCCAGTAATATAAGTACCAAATGAATACGTCCACGCGCCTCAGCCTTATAACACAGTTTGGTTATTTTCTGTTCTAAAAGTTATTTCGGCTTTTAGGTTGGTAGCTTGAACAAAATTAACTAACCTTACTATTGGATTAATAAATTATTTGGTTTATTATATTTAAAACTTAATAATGATACGAAACACAATATGGGATATTTTTAATTTTTTGCTATACTGGACACTGACAGATATGGTTACTTTCCTAAATTTGTATGTAGGCTAACATAATGTTAAAAATTTCAGTTTAGCTAATGATTACATTATTCTGTCAATGAAACCCTACTTTTTGGTTTATTACTTGCATAAGCATTGCAATTAACGAAGCTAGATATATCTGGCAGATTTACAATATTTGCGGATGATACCACGTTTCTTTGGCAGGGCTCTGATGTGACCCAGTTGGAGGGTGACATTAATTGTGATATGCTGAAGATTAAGGAATGGTGCGACTCAAATTATTTGTCACTTAATGTTTCTAAAACTAACCTACTCATTTTTAAATGCCATATTCACAGTACTTATAGGACCAGAAGCTCAAATAGTGAATAATTCAGCAATGAGCAAATTTTTGGGTCTTTATATTGACGATAAATTGAGGTTTGAGCATCACATAGGGAATTTAAATATAAGAACAGCTCGTGGGTGCTATGCTTTGAGGGTTAGATCGCGAGAGTTGGGAGTTTTTACTGCGAGGGACGCACACTTTGCCCATATAGTCACCTTCGGTATGGGTTGTGTTTCTGGGGATCGTGCGCTCAATACCTTTTCAGATCGGTATTCTTATTTCAAAAAAGAGCAATACGGTGTATTTCTCAGTTGAGACGCCGAACGTCCTGTCGACCTCACTTTGTTAATTTGGAGATATTGACTTTGGCTTCTCTGTATATTCTTAAATTAGCATGTCTTATGCATAAGAAGTATAAATCTGAAATACATACCTCCTCGACAACTACCAGAAGAAGAACACACGTTATAGCGCTGCCGATTCCCTCTTCTGCTTTAACAAAAAACTCTTTATATTATAACAGCAAAAAAATGATTATTCATTAGTTTACGTAAAATTGTTTGCCATAAAAAGTTTCGGAGAGACCTAAAAAAAATATTAACCGAGAGAACCTTCTATTCAATAAATTAATTTTTCGAGGTATTGCTATAAAGGTCTTTGTTTGTTTTTAGAGTGTTTTTTTTAACTAGTCTATGTATTTTTGATTTTAAATTGTTTAACTGTAGTTATGTAATAATTTTAAGTTGCTTTGCTTTGTCAATGAGAAATTCTAATGATAATAAAGCCATATTTATTTTGATTTGATAAGGTACGCCGACAAAAAAGTGGCTATAGAAATTGTTCGATATGATATAAGACATTGATATGCTTACCTTTCTAAACTGGTATGTAGGCTAACATAATCTTAAATGTCATAATTCAACCAAAAATTCAATTCACATTTCAAAAACTCGAAATAAATACTTATTAAACGATTAAACTTCTAAACTACTGACTATCTGCCTAATTTTTAAATATATCGCTTTTATGAAACAAACTATAAACTTTGACAATAGTCACGCTGTATATTTAGAAATAAATACAAAAAGGCAAGAAAATTAATTCCAAATTGAAACAGCTGATTTTTAAAGATTAAGGTTAAGAAGGATTTAAACATTTTTTCATATTTTTATACTTTCACGATGCCAGTGGTGTGGGCAAAGTGAGGAAAAATACTGCTATTTAGTAATTTACTAGCGATTACATGACAAAGTGATTAAAATATTGTTTTTAAAATAAATTGAGTTTGTTAAAAAATATTACTAGAAAAGTCATTAATTAATATTTGGTTGTAAAGACAACTCCGCCATTTTCCTTCATTTTCTTTTTGTATTTCTGGCAGCCATTTTTTATAAACATTAATTTTTTCTATTTAATTTTATTATTACTGCCAAATAACACTATAAAACTTTGTAATAAAGCATATGAATTATTCTGTTATAGTCTAGGGGACCTACAGCTTAACGTGGGTTCCGAACGACGATCCTCAGTCATACGACACTCCCAAGGATTATCAACCCTCGTTTTTTTGCCATAGAATGACCTACTGATTGGGGAGTGTGTACCTTCTTCCACACTCCACGAAATGTCCGAACCCATCCGGCCTGGTTACCGGCATAAATGGGGTGGGTTGGGAGATGATACATTTTACATTCTTCCCTGCATTCTTAAACCTAATTAATTTCGTGCATACTTTTTTTATTGTGCGTATGCCCACTCCGGGGATCGAACCCGGATCGCCACGGTCGAATGCCAGTAACACACCTCTGAGCCACTGCCAAGGCCCATGATTTATTTTACAAATTGATATTATTCTTCTGTCATATTATATATAAGTAGAGATAATATAACTTATTGGTTTATTTGTCTGACCTTTTCTTTAATTTTTACTTGAAAATAATGGTAGCCGCTGGTGCTTTAAACACGACGATCAGCCGATTCCAGACGTCTTAACGACCTAAAAATGATTGACCATATTGGTGGAAGTGAGAGTCGTAACAAGGTTGAAACTGTGTTGGGTGCCGACGTCAGATCGCATAGGCCAATATTGAGCCGTCGTAAAATTATTATGAACGTTTACTTATATTATTATTAAAATATATTTAATTACATAAAATACGTTTACTTACTCCGGTATTCTTACCAAATATTGCTTGGATATTATATACCACATACCTAATTATTTTAAGAATCGATCATAAGTCAGTAATCGGTATTCCATGTCTACTCTACTCAAACAGTGTCAACCTATTATTCCTTTGTGCCTTAACATATTTAATGGGTTATCTAATCTAATTCTTTTTGCTTATTTCGTATGATTGCCATAAAAATTCTAATGTCTACCAAGTCCACAGAATTAAACGATATAGACAAATGTACGTGTATATCTAATCGTTTTTTTACAATTAGTACTTTAATGCCCCTGTGCGCTTTACCTTACCCAGTACCCCAATTCCCTCCACGAATCCCTAAACATTGTTATTTAAAGAAAATAAGCTTAGCGGCAAGCGGACAGAGTAGTGCGTCTATCTTTTGCATTAAAGTACACAGGGACGCCAAAGATAATGGAATCCCTGGGGCACAGGTAGACAATGACAGGCGGTTTCGTTCTTGTTAGAACTCATCAGAAAGTCATAACCCGTAAGCGACCCCCAGTATAGCGAGCCTGTTCTATCAAGGCGTTTTTAAGAAATAAAAACGCGAAGAAAACCCAGTAACGCGATCAGAAGTAATTTTCTATAATACGCCTGTGATATACAGCACTTTCTAGCCAACTTAACTGTGCATTTTTTTCATTTTTATAGGTGATCGTAGGAAAAAATCAATCAAATCGGATAATAAATTCACAAAACATATACCATCAAATACGCAGCAAATTTAACATAATCTGTTCATTTTGTCCAGGAGTTTAATAATGCTTTATTATTTCAAAAAACAAACCTGTAATATTTGAATCAATGTTGTCGCTAACTGCATTGACGTAATACAATATTCCAACAGTAGAATATTTTTAAAGGATTCGTTAAAATCGTCCACCCATCTAAAAATATTTATGTTTATATTACATTTTGAATTTGCTTTGTTATATTGGATATACACATAACATTACGTGTGTTTATACAATATGCAGAGTAAAAAATATTTAGGAAATATTAAAAACAAACTTAAAAATACTTGCATTATAAATAAAATTATGTATTTTTGGTGGAATTAATTAATTTTATTTATATTAGCCACGTAATAGTTATTTACGATATAAGTGTTGTAAAGATTCACATTACAACACGAGATGTTAAAGTTGTCAAACGAGGCGTCAGCCGAGTTTAATAAAACATCGAGTGTAGTAATATGAATTTACAACAGGAATATTGTACAAAATTCTATCTACTTTCATCTATGAATAAAAATATTTGGCAAAAGGCATTTTTAAAAATAAAAATGCACCTGCTATTAAGTTTACTAATCAAGTTTTTTATGTTACCTTTCGCATATTTACTGTTTCGCATGGTTACTGTCGAAACAAATTCAAAAATATAAAAAGCGTTTTTCAAAATGAGCGATTTTGATGAAAGTTAACCCTCTGATATAGAAACAGCGGCAAACGAAGCGATCTCAGGTTTAGTTCCGACAAAATCCAAGGCGCGGTATGAGCTGGAGTATCAGAAGTTTAAAGATTGGTGCAAAGCTAACAAAATAAAGGAGGTGTCTGAGAAAATCCTTTTGGGTGAGAAAATCCTTTTGGGTTATTTTTCCGTAAAGCAACGCTCCCAGAAACCATCTACACTATGGACTCACTACTCAATGTTGAGAACTATGATTTCAGTCAAAAAAAATCAAGATATAAGCAGATTTTCTCAACTAATCGCATTTTTGAAAAAAAGTTCAGAGGGTTACAAGGCCAAAAAGTCCAAAGTTTTCACAAAGGAAAAGTAAGTTTCTTAGTACTGCAGATGATGAAACATATTTACTTATGAAGGTTGTGATGATAATCGGCATTTTTGGGGCTTATCGGCGCGAAGAACTAGATAAGTTAATGTTGGTTCATATTGAACACAATGATTTGTATATAAAAATTGTGGTTCCATTCTCGAAAACCAAAATTATGCGAGAATTTGTTATAACAGAAGGAAATGTGACAGGTGTCAACTGTTTAAGTGTTTTTCGAAAGTATGTTAAACTTCGTCCTCTTAATGCAACTCACAGGCGGTTTTTTGTATTCTATGGAAAAGGAAAATGCACCTCCCAGCCTGTCGGAATTAATAGTTTTGGAAGTATACCAAAAAAGATTGCAACAAAACTTGGATTGAATAATCCCGAAGGATACAGTGGACATAGTTTTAGGAGGTCCTCAGCCATCATTCTAGTTGATGGTGGTGCAGATATGCAGTTGTTAAAGCATCATGGGGGCTGGAAATCCTCTTCTACGGCAGAAGCCTACGTTGAGAATTCTTTAGAAAATAAGAAACAAATAGCAAAGAAGCTCATGGGGTCAGACACGGATTTAATGATTGGAAATTCGAACGTAAAGGGCTCCATCACATCCACTTCTGGTATACAAATTTCTAACTGTAAGAAGTGTATTATTAATGTTTATAATAAACCTTAAGTGCTATATTTTAATTAATAATAGGTAATTAATTTTATAATTGTTAATAATAAATTATTCTTCTAAAAATTGTGGTTTAATTTAACAGCAAAATGTTAATAAAACCGTTTTTTCCATTACAGCACTAGTGCTGTAATAGATGCCCTTACAAAACGATTTACAGAACTGTAAAATTCATATTACTAAATAAAAGTAGATAAAAAAACTAAACACATTTTTTATTTTTTTTTCAATGGAAGGTGGTATCTATGTTGGTGTAAGAAAGTTATTTTCATGCAAAAAAAAATGGAAAAAAAAAGATATAAGCACCATATTTTAACCGTCAATATCTCAAAAACTATTGAATTTAGACATATGACATTTACAAAATAAGCGTAGAATTTTGTGAGGAATCAGAAAATAATACAATATATAGGGTGTCCCATTTAAAAAAATGTACCTTTTTGACACCTTACTTTTTGGGTGCACCCTGTATAATTCAAAATATTTTTAAAATGTGCCTGATATCCAACCATACCTTAAGATAAAAGTTGATTGTCGACAAATTTTATCTTTAAGGCATAAAATTACTCCGCGCAATCGTTGACTCACCCGGTACAGTAAAAAAAACCATTACAGAAATGGTTTCGTTCTTTCTATGTGTACCGTTGTTAACTATAATATAGATAAGCTATTTTTAAAAAAATAGTAGTTTTTGAAATATTTACAATATTTCATACTTTTTAACACCCTGTATAACTCTAGTTTAGGGGGTTTTGAAACCTCAATTAACTCTTACTTTATAAGCTCCTGATGTTTTGTAACTAGCGATCTCAAATTTCTGTATGCTTTATCAACAGAGTACTTCCTTCTTTCATCAAGGCCACTCAAACTTAATCTGTCAAAGTGTTTTACTTTATATTGTAAAATTTTAAAATTGGCTCTCAAAAATACCATAACAGAATTTATAAGGGCTTGAACGGCACCGTTAATTAATAAAGTTTGAACGATGTGGCATACTTGGTAAGTCATAGCTAAATTGTAGTGTTTATTTTTATTAAACGGGAACCAAAATGGCACTGCTTGAGGTTTTTCCATGGTCTGGTTTGAATTTGCTATGGATTTCTTCCACTTGTATAGTTGATAGAATCCTAAAAGTTATTAAACATAAAAGTGGAGGGACAGTAGCCCCAGAACGATTTTGTTGAGAATGAAGATCTGATGGCCAAATTCTTTTTATCCTTTATTTGTTGTGTAGCCCGCAGACGAGGCCAAATATGTATTCATTAGTTTTTTGTAGAAATACATGTTTAGCGGTTTTTGAAAAAAAATAGCGATCTTCTCACTACAATATGGCATTAAATGTTACTATTTTATTTGAATTGTATTTTATCAAACTTAAACTTCCCGACACAAGATTCCGCTATCTCAAAATTTGGCTAAGTTTGATGGCCTCCAACTTTTTTATTTTTAATCTGATTGTGACGATTTATAAAAGCTTGTATGTAACTTGCAATGTTAGTTAGTTTGTGTGTAAGGGTGTGTGTGTTAGGGTCAATCTTGCAAGCTGAATTAGAATCACTTCCTTTTATCCTACGGAGTTGAAATTTTACATGGTAATTCAGTTCCGATGATAATACATTTTTATGATAAAAAATCTCAAACAAACCCGAACCCGGCCCTCTTATCCTACGGAGTTGAAATTTTACATGGTGATTCAGTTCCGATGACATTGCATATTTATGACAAAAAATCCCGAAACCCATCCTCTTATATTACGGAGTTGAAATTTTATATGGTGATGCAGTTCCGATGACAATGCATTTTCATGATTAAAAATCTTTAACAAATCCGAACAAAAACCAGAACCCCTTCCTCTTATCCTACAGAGTTTAAATTTTAATATGGTGATTCAGTTCCGATGGCAATGCATTTTTACGATAATAGAACCGAACAATGACACATTACTTAAAATGGACATACTAAGAAAAATATCCAACGAAAACTAAAAAAGAAATAATAAAAAAGAAATCTTAATTTGAATGCGTTAAAACAAAATGTAACAAAAGAAACTTAAAAGTAAATCAAACCCATCCTTTTGTTACATTATCAAAACATTTATGATATAAGAGCTTGTCGCGAGACTACATCTATGTATTTATTCTCGCGACGTAACAAAAGGATGGGTTTGATTTACTTTTGAGTTTTAGCGCATTCTTATAAAAGCTTCTTTAAGTTTTTTTTTAAATATTAGTTTATTTTATTAGTTTATAAATACATTTATTGGGATAATTTTTTATTGTTTTATTTGGCTCAAGTGATATTATACGGGAGTAAAACAAATTTATTATTTTTGTCATATTTTCAACACTCTCACACTTAAAATTGAGGCGATTAATTTTGTTTAAAATCATTTTTCTACAATTCTAGATGTATTATTAATATTTTGTTTTTTGAATCTTTTTATTACAAATAAGTACAATGAAATAATGGAAAATTAAATTAAATTTTTTAACAATAAAAACAAACATAGGGCTTTTAGATGTAGCACTCAAAAAAAATTTCACCACATAAAAAATTAAGTAGGAAAAATAAATGATTTTTATCTGAATTTATAGATTTATATATAGACAAAATAAGTGTTTATAGAAGATAAAAAGCAAAGACTACTTATATATAGACGAAAAATGTTGCTTACATTTTAATTAAAAAACTAAGTGTCTATGGACTTCTTCCATTTTCCGACGACGCGACGACTGAAAACTGAACAAGTAAAACGTACAATAAGCATGGGTTTCTACGGCGGCCTTAATATAAAGCACAATTTATAACTAAGAGTCTATGTCGGATCGCACAAAGAATTTTAATGATAATTAACTCACCAGCAAGTTCGACTATGACATACATAAAATTGTTAGAAATAATTTTCTCACAATTATACTGGTCCGGTTACATTAATTTTTAATTTACTAATCATCCACCTTTGATTGTGAGTTCATAATGCATGTCAATGTCAGTTATGACACAGTCAAACTTGCTGGTTAGTTAATTCTGGTTAAAAATCTTCGTGCAACCCTGCATACTATATATTTATAAATACCGACCTTCATTCATATTAATTAATCCTGCTGCATACAAGAATACCACTATCCAAAATATCATCTTTTTGCAATAGGTGACATGAAAGCGATATATACTTTTTATTATCAGATCTCTGCTGTCGTTGATTTTAATTTCTTCATCGGATACCATGATAATGATTTTCTGCATTTTCTTGGATTGTACCAAAATCATTTTGCACACAATCAGAGTAACAAAAGTCATTCTGGAAAAACTTTCCAATGCTAGAAGATATAAAATGTTATTTAAGTTTAAAGCCTAGCTTTCCAAACTTAAATATTTTTTTACTATCCCATAAATAATGGACGCAGTGTATATAAATCCAATTCTTGAAAATATTTTGAATAAGAACAAATAGGCATAAGATTTATTTCTAAATAATTAGGTGTTTTTAAATAAACTGCTGGACAATTCAAGCGGACCGAGCTAATTGTTAGGTGAACTTTGGAGTAAAATATTTTACGAACGAATAAAGCTATCGATGCGCGGTTTGCAAAATTTTAAAGAGAATTTAATTCTTAATATGCACATTTTTTCCGATTTTTTTTTACTTCTAACCTTTAACTGTCTACAGGGTACAAAAAGAAGTATGTTTTTTTTACCAAAGTTTCTAAGTACCGGATTTCCACAAAAATAGTTTTAAATTATTTTGGATGGCATTTTCTTTATCTCCTATTTATAGAGAACAAAATAAATTCTCAAATTTTTGATATCCCTCTTTGTTCATGAAATTTCAATTTTTTTCTCAACCTCTTTAAATTTCAGGTATTTTTGTCATTAGGCCTTACAATGTTTTGTAAGAACGAGTTTTGGTAAGTGATTATAACTTCTTAGGACCACCTCTTTTGCAACGAGTACATTTTAATACGCGGAGGCAAAATGAAACAAGATTTATCCGATACACTTTTCCAAAAAATACACAGTTATAAAACGAATCTTTTTATTATTAATGGAACAATTAATTATTAGCAAATAAGATATTTTAAATAATGTTCATTAGGTACTGATATGCTTACATGATTAGTCTTCCTTAACTCTCTACTGTTTAAACGGCTAATGAGAAAATTAATAAATGGAGGCATATAAAATGAAAAAAAAAACCGATTATGGATACGCCACTGGTCATGACGAAACGCAAGAAATTAAAATGTACTCGTTGCAAAAGAGGTGGTCCTAAGAAGTTATAATCACTTACCAAAACCCGTTCTTACAAAACATTGTAAGGCCTAGTGACAAAAATACCTGAAATTTACAGGGGTTGAGAAAAAAATCGAAATTTCATGAACAAAGAGGGATATCAAAAATTTGAGAATTTATTTTGTTCTCTATAAATAGGAGATAAAGAAAATGCCATCCAAAATAATTTAAAATTATTTTTGTGGAAATCCGGTCCTTAGAAATTTTGGTAAAAAAACATACTTCTCTTTGAACCCTGTAGACAGTTAAAGGTTAGAAGTAACAAAAAATCGGAAAAAAATGTGCATATTAAAAATTAAATTCTCTTTTAAATTTTGTAAACCGCACATCGATAGCTTTATTCGTTCGTAAAATATTTTTTAAGACCGACACTTTTATATAATTACTAAAACCAGATAAAAGAATAAAAATACTGGAAACAACTGCATAAACTAGAAAATACGTTATTTTTGAATATTTATGTTAAATGTAGAATTGTGAACGTTAAATATTTGGAGGGAAGATGTGTCTGAAATGGTGGGAATTGTTATATTTTTTGTAGTGGTAGTGGTAACAAAATTAGTTTTCTGTATATTATCTTTGGAACATCCCGCTTGGATTTTGTTTGCTATATCAATTTTGTTTTTTACTGAATTTTCTAGGTAGCCTTCTGCTACAGTGGAAGATTTCCATCCACCATGCCTTTTTAAATTTATAATGTCACCTCCTCCATCTACTAGTAGAGTTGCTGAACTTCGACGAAAGCAGTGGCCGGTATATGCGCCTGGATTGTCTAATTTAAGATAAGAAGCGATTTTGCTAGGGGCTTTTCCCACAGAATGCAATCCTACTACTTGGGTTGAACACTTCCCATCTTTGAAAAAAACAAATAGCCGTTTATGGTTAGTATGCGGTGGTCTCAACTGCAAATAATTCCTATAAAGTTGCAAATCTCTTTCGAAATTTAGAATGAACGTCCTGGTGGTATTTGTCTTGGTTATGGGTATTTTAACTATCAACATTGTTTCCTTATCTTCGATATCATCGATTGCCATATTAACGAGTTCCTCGCGGCGACATGCACCTGCCGAACCCATAATTAAAAGCGCCTAAAATAGAATTAAAATTTATTGTAAATTGTAACCAGTTTTTACTTGTTTTTTATTTTAACTTACCTTAAGCAGAAGATATTCGCTATTGGGAGCATTGTTCAGAAACGTTTCAATTTGTTCTCTTGACAGAATTTTAGATTTCTTCGGTTTATGACCAACAGACTTCTTTTTAATAAACGCTATCAGTTTAAAAAAATTCTTAATGTTCACATTTCTTTTATGGCCAAAGTAGATTTTAGCATTGAATATAAGCTCCATAATGTTGAAGAAGCCAGTTTTTGGGACTTTTCAGCAAAATATGCCAAAAGGACTTCTTCTTTTACATTTTTTACTTTTTTTTCGCGACACCAATTTTTAAATGCATCGTATGACTTCTCGTAACGGGCTTTTGATTTTACTGGCAATATATCATAAGTCGCGTTCCTTGCTGCTTCCAAAATTTCTTCTGGAATCTCATTTTCCGTGTCCGATAACTCAAAATCTGAATTCATAATATTTTTAAATTTGCGCACTCGCGAAACAAGTTTGACATAAACAACAAATTCATCAAACGAACTGTCACTCAACAATACATTCGAAATTTTGTTACCTTAGTAACGAAATCAAAGTAGATTCCATTATCAAAGAGCGATTGGAAAATTGACGTAAGGGACTTGTAAAGGATATTTCCGGTCCCTAACGTCAATTTTCCGGTCCCGAGACCGGCAAAACGTTATTTTCTGGACGAAAAATTGTCCAGAAAGTGTATATTTTCTGGTCGATCTAAAAAAAAAATATTGTACGTCACGCAACCGGAAATTTGTGTTTTTCAGGTCTCCCCAAGATTCCAGGACTCGCCTACGGAAATGCTTGTATCGACCTGAAAAACACTTCTTTCCGGTCTTGTAACGTAAATTACTATTACTCCAAAGTTCACCTAACAATTAGCTCGGTCCGCTTGAATTGTCCAGCAGTTTAATAACAACCGTTACTTCACAAAAATGTAAGTACTCGTAACAGAGATTTTAATAGAACAAAACACTTCTTATTTTTAAAAGTATTTAAGGATTTACCTTGACTAATTTTTACTCCAAAATCAAAGTACATTGCAACGCCAAAACAAATCAAACATGTCGAATATAATATTTGCCCGCCAATGGCATATAATTTATAAAGAATTTGATAAAATCTTGAAGTGTTTTTCAAATCTTGAGACCACAACCCAGCCAATATTAACATAACCTTGCACAGTTTAAAAAGTTGTTTTTCCTGCTCCATGACAAGCGTTATCTTTAAAGATTAAACTTTTTATGTTTCGTATTTTCCAACACATTTTACTGTCAGTAATTTAAATCCGTATTATTTTTAAAAGCCGAATTAAAACCTACTGTTTCAAGTTTAAGTGGGATTTATTAGGGTTTTTATAAAGCAGTTTTGGCCGAGAAAAGTAAAGCAAGTTATATAGATACAATCAGGGGCGTTCTGTTTTACACTTTTTAGATAGAATAATATTTTCATCGTATTTAAATAAAGATATACCAAATATATTTCTTAATTTTAGTTATATTACTTTATACTAATTTGCTTTATTTGGAGATCACAATATAAGGTATTAAATTATTTATTTACCAGCAAATAAGTATTTTATAGCTGAATAATAACACACCACATATTTTATTCGAGTAGGCCAGAAAATGAAGAGAGTAGTTCAATTTAATTGAGTAGACTCTGCCTTTACTAGGTGGAATTCCATAATTTAAAATATGAAGAAAACACTAATAGTGTGTTAAATTCCACTTTATTTAAAAAAACACTATTAAAATAGTTGTTGACTCTACATGTTTCGCTACACAGTAGCTTTATCAAGAGTACTAAAAGTAGTTTAAGTGTAATCTTATATAAACAATAAATGTACCTAGTACCTATATTGGGGTTTTCCGTTAACAATAAATTCAAAACAAATTCAACAATGGTGAGTTATTAAGGTCTAATTGACAATTTAAAAGGGGGTTTGTATTTTTAAGTTTATTTATTTCTAGGGATTCCAGTAAATTATAGCTATTAATATAACGAGATTATTATGCGATTTATAATAGTCGAGGACATTACTAGGTGACGGGGCAACAGCCGAGTCACCCGCAATGTCCGAGACGGTGTTAAATCGCTAATAAATCAAGTTGTATTCAAAGCTTTATCGTATTATTGACAACGGCGATGCGAAAATAAAAACAAGGTTTTATGTCATTTCATTTTGGCATTTCAAAAAGTCATCATTAAAATCATGCAAGATTTTGATATTCCTGACGAGCTGCAGCCAACATTATAAGGTTGAACCTGCTTCCGGACAAATCTAAAATCCATTATGAAAAAGAATATCGGCAGTTTTGTAAGTGACGAAACAAAGTACATGTTCAAGGTGCAGAAGAAACGGTATTGCTGGCGTATTTCGCAAAACTCTCTGAGGAATACTCTGCTTCATCCTTATGGCCGAAATATTTCATGTTACGAGCGACTTTAGAACTGAAGGAAAGAGTGGAAATCGACAAATACGGCGCCTTTATACGTTTCAACAAGAAGAAAAATGTTGGATATAGAGCAAAAAAATCAAAAGTATTTACAAGAGAACAAGTCAACGAATTTGTGTGTTGCCTCAGACGAGAAGTTTTTAATGATGGCTTTTTTAATTGGAATTGGAGGAGCCTGTCGAACTAATGAATTAGCGAAGATGACCACGGAAGATGTTGACGTTTTAGAGGACAAGCTGATTGTTACTATTCCCGACTCAAAAACCCACAAGAAACGTATTTTCACTGTGATATTTGACGGCGAAGTCAATCCTGTGCTTTTATTTAAAGGTGTATCAATCAAATTTGAAAACTGTCAAAATATTGTTTTACATGTTCATGAAAAATAGTTCTAATATTATTTGGTATCTAACGTATTATGCTTTCGTAACTAACGTATTAAATTGTGGTAACTAATGTATTATGAGTAACTAAGGTGTTATGTAGGTTTTAGTACGTTTATGATGTTAATAATTATTAATAAAGATATCATATAAAAATGACTTAATCTTCAATGATACGATAAAGTTTATTGCCCTTATTTTCTGTATGAAGAATTTGGAAATTATGATTAAAATTATGTGAAGATTCCGTTAAATGATTTGCATAAAGAGAGTCGGTTTTTCCCAAAACAAAGCTGGAACTATCTTCCTTAATTCTTTTTGAAAAACTTCTACCAGATTAGCCTATGTATGTTTTTGGGCAATCTTGACATGTTAATTTATTAACACCGCATTTATTATCTTTTTTTATTTTAGTTTTATTGTTTTTAATAAATTTTCCAGTAGAGTTATTTGTTTTGAATGATACCGTGATATTGTATTTTTTAAAGAAATTCGAGACGTTTTGACTAGCGGTACCAATATATGTGATTGATCGGTAATTTTTTTGTTCATTGACAAGCGGGTAGACATTATTTAAGGATGTTTTTATATAATTTTTTATTAAAAATCTTATCAATTATTTGGCTGTTGTAACCGTTATTGATAGCTATTTGCTTAATTATGTTTAATTCTTTTTGGAAATTAACCTTACTAAGTGGTACTGTAATAAGTCTGTGTATCATACTATGGAAAGCTGCTAATTTATGTTGTATCGGATGATTAAACGTATTGTGTATAGTAGTGTCTGTATGTGTAGGTTTATGGAAAATTGAAAAGGAGTGTATATTATTGTCTCGTGTTGTAAGGTCAAGAAAATTAATAGAATTGTTGGATTCTTTTTCTATTGTAAATTTTATATTAGGGTGCAAGTTATTTATGAAATCAAAAAATTGTGACAATTGTCTATCTGTACCAGGTGTTCCACTAAGAATGGCTCTCTGCCGTATGTCGGAAACTACTGGGCATAGAAACTCAGGAAAAAAAAATTATAACTAAAGTGGTCATGAGAAAATCCTGAAAATAATTTTTAAGTTCCGCATTTTGCCGCAAGAGGGCGTAATTAAAAAGTAAATTTTAAAAGTTTACATATCTCCGAAAATTCCACATTAAGGTATATCTTTGATAACACCATTGAAAAGCTTGGATAATTATGCATCATTTTGGTCTTATGCTCATTGGCGTACCGACTTTAATAAAAGGGGGGAAAGCGGTTGAATGTGTAATCAGTTTAATCGCTGTAACTTATAAACGACTTATCCGATTTTAGCAAACTAAAGACTGTTTAGAAGAGAAATGTATGCACTTTCACCAATAGTATTTAGTTGTCCATAATAGTTTTCAAAAAAATGCTAGAGGGCGCAATTTGTAATAATAACACATTTTTTGATTTTACTCCGAAAAAATAAATCATACGGTAAAAATATGATACCATAATCGAAAAGTAGATTAAATTTGCTAGAACAAATATTAAAACAGCAGCTCGATATTTCCGTTCGTTTCAGCGTTATCGCCAATAGAATAATTTTTAAAAGTAAGCGATTATATATTTTTTAGAAAAAAAGTGGGACGCCACTGATATTTTTTCATGTGGATGTTATTTCTGATTAGCCTGGTCAATTCTGCATAAAAATGGTCTCTAGCGTTTTTCTCCTCAGGCACACCGTTCTTAATTAAAATAAATTAGCTCTACTATTTATTATTATCATTATTAACATTGATAATGAAAAATTTAGTTTTATAAAATTTTTTTTTTTAAAAAAAACCACCTTCACTTCCGCCTGTCTAATTTAATTTAATTATTTTATTTAAGAACGGTGTGCCTGACGAGAAAAACGCTAGAGACCATTTTTATGCAGAATTGACCAGGCTAATCAGAAATAATATTCACATGAGAAATATCAGTGGCGTCCCACTTTTTTTCTAAAAAATATATAATCGCTTACTTTTAAAAATTATTCTATTGGCCATAACGCTGAAACGAACGGAGATATCGAGCTGCGGTTTTAATATTTGTTCTAGCAAATTTAATCTACTTTTCGATTATGGTATCATAATTATACCGTATAATTTATTTTTTCGGAGTAAAATCAAAAATGTGTTATTATTACAAATTGCGCCCTCTAGCATTTTTTTTGAGAACTATTATGGACAACTAAATACGATTAGTGAAAGTGCATACATTTCTCTTCCAAACAGTCTTTAGTTTGCTAAAATCGGATAAGTCGTTTATAAGTTACAGCGATTTAACTGATTACACATTCAACCGCTTTCCCCCCTTTTATTAAAGTCGGTACGCCAATGAGCATAAGACCAAGCTTTTCAATGGTGTTTTCAAAGATATACCTTAATGTGAAATTTTCGGAGATATGTAAACTTTTAAAATTTACTTTTCCATTACGCCCTCTTGCGGCAAAATGCGGAACTTAAAAATTATTTTCAGGATTTTCTCATGACCACTATAGTTATAATTTTTTTTTCCTGAGTTTCTATGCCCTGTAGTTTTCGAGATACGGCCGAGAGCCATTCTTAGTGGGACACCCGGTACTGTTTTTTAGTTCAATTTACTTTATTTGTTCAAGCTGTTCTTGTTTGAGTTTTAGTTAACGGCGCCAATGGAGTTTTCATGAATAATATTTTACCCTAACCATACAAACCTTTTCATTTGGATAATTATATATCTTAGAAAAAACGTGCAATTCTTTCCGTGCACAGAAAAATATTGTCAAGATGGGCGGAGCGCATAATTTTGTGAAAAGATACGGAACAAGTTAAATCTCAGTTAAACAACTTAATTATTTTAATTAAACATGTTAAAAATTAATAAACAGATAAGGAATAGTACACGAAAACACTTCAGTATTTTTATAATAAGTACAGGGTGTCAAAAGAGACTGGATTATTGCAAATATGTTAAAAATTACTTAGTATATTTTTTTTCGAAAATTGGTACCTACTTATAGTTTTAAAATGGTACATCAAGAACGAACGGATCGGTTTCTACAGGGTATCCATGAAATGACTGTACAACGCTTCACCACAAATTCTTTAACCAAAAATTAGGCGATCTAGATAAACTTACTTATGTGCAATGTTGCTTCGTTTTGCCGCTACAGGGCTTTAAAGTTTTCAAATTAATATTGTTTTTTCGAAATAATTCTAAACGCCTTTATCGATTTCCACTAATTTTGGAACTAAGAATGACCACTATTAATAGCGTGTTTTGACGTATGCGCCATCTTTTTTTAATACCTGCAAATTTAAAACTGGCGTGAGATTGGTAATTAGAGAAATAATTATTAAAGTCATTTATACGGGGGGTAATAAAAAGAGGAATTTTAATTACCAATCACACTCCATTTTTAAATTTGTAGGTATTAAAAAAAGATGACGCATACGTCCAAACACGTCATTAATAGTGGTCATTCTTAGTTCCAAAATAAGTGGAAATCGATAAAGTCGTTTAGAAATTATTCGAAAAAAACAATATTAAACGAAGCAACATTGCATATAGGTAAGTTTGCCTAGATCGCCTTATTTTTGGTTAAAGAATTTATGGTGAAGCGTTGTACAGTCATTTCATGGACACCCTGTATAATTGTAAAGATTATTCAGAAAAATTATTTTATTTTATATAGAATGTGCTGTATATTTTTGAAGACATAGTACCTTAAAAGACAAATGATAAGTTTGATGAATTATCAACGTTTGATGGAATTATCCTTTAAAATAACACACTTAAACAAATGTTAAAAAAATTAACAAGAACATGACATATACAGAGTTATCCAAATTAAGTGTCCACCATTGGTAACTTTGTTAATATTAATGATACAAAATTGGTTAAATTGGCAAAGTAGTATTTTTACAGCTCTTTAAGTTGCAAGAATAAAAAAGACAATTGAGCATCGTGTTTTTGAGATTACAAATAAAATACCATTTTTTAAATAGAAACTCTTTTATATTATATTTTTATCTATTGATACTTTAAATTTTAAATAAAAAAGTTTATAAAGACCCTTCGTCTAAAGTCAAAAAAACATCAATATTACAATTTCCAAATATTAACAGTAGTAAAATAGTAGGGTGGCTATGAAAACCGCATTACCATCATACTATTTAATATGTATTTGGCATATAGAAGGCTTTTGAAACAATCATAACCTCAAAAAAATAGTTTTTTTATTCTTGCAACTTAAAGAGCTACAAAAATAATTCTAGTTTGCTAATTTAACCAATTTTGTATCTTTCATAATAACAAAATTACCAGTGGTGGACACTTAATTTGGATAACACTGTATAAATAATACTTAAAAATTGAACCAGAACTACTTTATTAGATGTTCAAAATGTTGTTAGCTAGACTGTAGCTAAGCCTGTCTCTAAAATCCCGTATGACGTTGTCAAAAGTATTTCTAATACAAAACATTATATTTTCTATATTAACCATTATATTTTTGTAATTTTTTTAAATTAATCCACGAACAAAAGTCTGGAGGGCGCGATATGAAAATCTGGTAGGTCAGTCAGTCAGTGTCTTCATATTTACAAATTTAAAAATATTTGATTAAAAAATTAACGCACTTGTAAACCAAAATAAGTGAGGGTGTCGTCGTGTTGAAATAAGAAATTTCGTCTCCCTGAATAAATAATTTTGAATTATAGAATAATCTGTTTCCGTAATAACTGTTCGTATGATTTGCTTGTAAGGTTTTCATCAATTAAAAATATCAATAGCCTTATTATCACTAGTATTTGTTTTGTTTTGTCTGACCTATGTTTGACTTTTACACATCCCGTTTCGTTAAATTTCTTAACCATCAGTTTGCCCTCATCACATGACAAGATTATTGCAGACCGATTAGGATAAGTTTAACTCACATCCTTCGTCTTGTGTTCTCCTACGGCCACTATATCCCATCAATATATTTTTTTTGCAGTTAAGGCTACCATTGTAATTTTTAGTTTTTAAATGTTTGCAAATAAAAATTTACAGCCATTTTTACTAAGGACCAAATTTATAATGCCCTCTTAAACCTGCGTTTAATTAAACCGAAGAATAATCCTAAAATCGTAAAAATGTCAGATTTGGTTAATTTATTACGTGGGATTGACAGCAAAGTTCAATTTAAGAGTAATCAACCGGTTCACAACTTGTTATATTTTATTATATTTAACCCGGATTTTGCTGTTCATTCCACATTAACCTTCCATTATTATTATTATTATTATTATTATTATTATTATTATTATTATTATTATTATTATTATTATTATTATTATCCAAAATTACCATATTTGACATTTCTTTGAATTAAGATGGATCTCGGTTTAAATCGACTTTATAAAAATGGGCAAAAGAACATCTATGATTAAAATTTTAAGGCTAGTAAATTATTTTTTATTTAAATTTAAATATTTAATTTTATTTAAAAAAATATAATTGCAAAAAGTAAACATTATTAATCTACAACTAAGAATAATACGAAGTATTAAAGAACCCTTTTTTGACGTAAAAACCAATTAGTATTTATTAATTTATAGTAATATTAGATCAAAGAAAAATTTGAATATAGAAGGCATACTAACTCACTCTGTTGATTTATAAACAGCTGATTACTCTTTGCACTTGGCATGAACTATTGACCGAACATTGTACTGTACAATTCAAAAATATAAACAAGTTTTTTAAACTGCTAAGAATCGTAGGTACAGTCATCTAAAGGCGTTCTTGGCCTAACAAAAACATAGGCCAAGGGACCCTTGAAGGCTTTCTCAATGTAATATTACATAAAAATGTTTTTTACTGGTCAATGTTGGTCACTGGTCAATGTTTCGACTCAATAAGTGCTCGAAAATGTACCTGTATGTATTTATATATTACAGAGAGGGCCACTCACATAATAAGCGTCTGTATAGGAGGGGGGGGGGATGAGATACGCTGTATATTTAGTTTTGTTGGCATATGAATAAATACTTTTATATGCTAAAAAGTTTTTTCGGGGAAGTTACTTTGGACAGACGAAAGTTTTAAGTTCAGCAGAGGACCTTGTTTAAAAGTCACTTTCAGAAGGCGAAAATATTTTGTACGGCGAGATAGAATGCTTTATCGGTCCATCCTAAAGTATATCGTCTTGATTTTACTCCTAATAAATCATTGATATAAACATACCCATTGTCACTGCATAATTAGATGTTTAAATGTTATCATTGCTACCACCTACCTGGCTACCCAGGGGTGGAATAGATAAAGTGTGTCGGTCGATATTATACGGTAATTTTAGGTAAAAATAATATAATATAAATAAGTATTAATTTAAACAAAATTAACATGTAATATCAGTTGTGAAGAATTGTTTTTACTGTACGTACGTTAGTTTATCCGTTATGTTTCGTCCGTGGAAACATTGTCGCTCAACGTCAGTTAGCCGTAAACGAAATCATTTGTATTTATGGTCTATTTCTTTTCGATTGCGAACGATGACAGAAAAAAAAATTGAACAAAAATTCACCTTATTGGTTAAATCATGGACCAATTTACACTACATAAATGCATAGCCGACTTATTAAAGGTCTTTTTTTTTCAAATCACAGAATAAGAAATTTCCGTTTGATTGATTTCTAGCAAATATATGCTAATTATGAACCTTTTAGCAATTAAAAATAACTTTTAGCTCTAGTTATATTACGAAACAAACAATCTATTAACTTTCTGTACATAAAATCGGTTAATTTCACGTTTTTCTGCAACATAAAATAGTAAACCTATGCCTACTTTGTGTTGAAGCAAAAAGGATGCCCGATTTATCGATAAAATATAGAAGGCCATGCCAAACGCCAAACATTGTGACATAACCTAAAAATTCATTTTCTTAAAGGCCGCTTTACAGTTTGCAATTTTTCTTTCACGCAAGTTGTCTTGCAGCAATTAATATTGCGGCAATAAAAATTTCACTTCTTTTACAGCGTTTGCCAAGATCGTAGGTGATGTACCACTTGCCAACCATTAAAATAAAAATACATACCGGCGCTTTTTGTGCATTCATTTTAACAAAACATCATTACAGGAGATGGGAGCAAACCAACAAAAACAAATCGTACCCGCTATAGGTTAGAAAAAACATAAATAAATGTCAGGGATTTTTATATTTAGTTTGGTGTCTCATAAATCACCAGAAAATCCTCAGAATTGCGCTTGCAATGGCAATAAAAATACGGTCCGAGTTATATTTCTTGCAAGCAATACAAATTGCGCCAGCTGATCATTAGCCTCGTTCTGCGCATACTCCCGGGCAATCTTTTCTTGCGTGAAAGAAAAATTGCAAACTGTAAAGCGGCCTTAACAAGTGTTAATTTAAAATTCTAACCGCTATAAACAGTAAACAACAAAATGTCAGTTATGACGTAAATCCCTAACCTTACTTTTTCAACTTGTCAAAAATGAAAATTCTTGCATTTTTTTATTGTAAAACGGGTTTCTGTCATCGTTCGCAATCGAAAAGAAATAGACCATAGACTCAAAACAAAAAGTGAAAAATGTGTATGATTATTTAATAAGTAGAGGATTTATTAAAGAAGATGCATTGAAAGAAACATGTATTCTTACATATTAAATCCCATTGAACATATGTAGCACCAAGTAAAATCACAGGTGAGGGCAGAAAATGTGTCTCCTACCCTAAGTGTAACTGTCATAAACTTAATTAAAAATAGTATAAATAGTATACCGGTTGATAGCTGGAAAAATTCAGTGCATCATATTGTAAAAGTCGAAGATTCTTATATAGGTATACAAAATACCATTCAGTCCTTTATAATAAATCTGGATGACGACTCTGATAGTGATATAGAATTAAGTTTAGAACAATTAGGATTATAATTAAACTTAGAATACGACTATTAAATAATATATTCATGTTAATAGATAGCTACTTGTAACACATTATTGATAGTGCTTGAATGAAAATAGCTTGAAAAAATATTTTGCTTTGGAATTTTCTCCGAAATTTCCTCTCTCTTATCTTATTGACGTATCATGTTTCATTAATAATTTGAGCAGACGTTTGTTAATAAATTTTATATAGTTTGTATATTAATGTGGATAATAATATGTTTTATAATTTAATTACACTATCCTATGTTCCTAAATATTTATACATTAGTAAATAATGTTATTTGCAATAAAACTCAAGTTGAAAATAAATCACTTTTTTACATTTACCTGAAGTTCACCTCTGATGCCTAGAGTAAAATATGTAGAAGGGACCCATTTTATTACCTGGGACAGATAATTGAGTTAAATAAAAGCAAAAACCAAGACGATATACTTTAGGATATACTTTACGAATGCATTAAAATATGGCCAGAGTTAGAATGCTGCATTACTAAGGAACATTAATAGAAACCAAAATAATCATTTAGTTTCAACAACAAATATGTGAAGTTGCCGTGTGTGCGACGTTTTAAAGGCCGAGGAAGCCGTAAAAACATTATACAGAACTAACGTATTGATAAATATTAGTTGGGCATAAAAATTCTGATATTTGACAGAGATGGTACCTGGAAGTTTAAATGCCCTGTCTTCAATTATATTAAAATAATAAATATAAGATAACTTGATTACAATTTTTCTTAAAACCTAATAATAATCATCTATAACTAATATAAATTTATAATTATAAATTATAATAAATAAAATTTGAAACTAATATTATTTAAACAATGTTCTTTGGCACCGATTAAAAAAACACATTTATTCAAAATCGTGTTTATCAGGGGCAAGTCATAGATCGATGGATTACAACATTGGACAGGTCTTTTAGTTATATTTATTATATCAAAAAAAAAAAATTCATCCAAAAAAATTACTTTAAATTTTACATTTAATTTCTTGTGTTCCCCCGCCTTTTTATCCCGGTTAAGTTACACTGAATGACTGACTGAACACATACGCTCATATCATTTCTGTAAAATTATTTTACCTTATAATTTTTGAAACACAGCATATACATCTCTGAATAATTTAAGAGATTTAAGATGACATCAAAATGAGTGACACATGGCAACAAGAAGTTTTAATTTAGGATATGACAAGTTACATATTAGTTCAATCCTCTTTGTATCCTCGCAAGTAAATATATCTTTAAATTGCTTGTCACAGGAGTTAAAGCGAGAAATAAGTACAACTCGTGGATGACATTAGAAATTAGAATTGTTAAATATCTTAAGAATATTATGGACAATGACAAAAAGAAATAAACTACTAAATAATAATTAACTAATATTTCTTTTTGCATTTGGATGATAAGTATTTTCTAGCAGAAATCAGTGAATCGATCGTCCAGGATTAGATAGAAAATCTTGTCGACATTGACCTGACCCTAACTTATGTCAGTTATTATTATGGTTCTGTATTATACAGGGTGTTTAAGAAAGTGTACACATTGCAAAAATTTATGACCCGTTACAAAATTCGGAAAAAATATTTGTATAAGCTCCATGTAGGAGAAAGTGCAACGTCTTTTTAACCACTCTTTCATCCAAATAATTTTTCACTGCTTGCGTAATATAAATTACAATTGCTACACTGTTCTTGTGACATGTTTGACCTGGCGATAAAAAAACTGCGTGTATAGTAAAATGGAGGCCGTCATAGAAACCCGTTGAGAATTGCTGGGCCGTTATTGGTGAATAAAACTAAACGTGAGTAGACTCTTTGTTCAATAATAGCCATTCCAAAGGAAACGAGTTTGAAATGTGAAATGTCATCAAGGCTTATAAAATTGGCATTACTAATTTGTTTAATTTGAAAACATGGAAAGGTACCATTTGTCTAAAGAGTAATGTAATTTTATTGTCACGTGGCACCAACCTGGATTGGATAGAAGCTCACAACAGGAACTTATTATTAGATAACCAGAGAGTAAAAAACCGATTCAAAGGAGTGGGATTTAAATCTTATAGGCCGCTAACGCGTATAGCTATTACAGCGAATCATCGACGCCTTAGCTCAATAAAAGAGTTGAAGAAAATTTTATTTTAGATGATGTTTTATTTGCGGATGAGTCAAGATTATGATTGTACATTGATTCTCTTTGTAAAATAGTGTATCCAGCAAACGTACCCCAAATTCAATTAAGCTAGCGATTAAGTAATTTAAAACCTTCAAGGACTATTCAAAACCAATTTCCTCATGGCAGTAATAGGCTACTGGACCTGTTCATAGTAAGAGAACTAGAAGCCAGGTATTATTACCATGAGCCAACACCAGCTCTAACGGGGCGTTGCCTCGTTGTGTATCTATGTGACGTAACGTTATATTATATGTTCAATGTATCTATGTGATTTACATCATTAGATTCAGTTAGTATTAGAACCTGACATGTTACAATATATTGGAATAAATAAAGAGATTTTAAAACTAAACTAAACTAAAAGGGTGTATCGAACTTTAATTACGCGGAATTCGCTGCTATCTTTACTACTTACGATTGCGACGAGTTCGCATCGATTCAAGTTTTACCCTGAGATATTTGACATTTAACGACCTCTTTTATGTAATAATTACTTGACTTGGTAGATCCATATTTTTTAAATTTTTCATTGACTTCGCAGAGACCTTTAAATTTATTTTTACTTCTTTGTTTCCTCCATGACTAAGTTCGCTAAATTTCATCTTCCATTATAGATTCGAAAATATTCCCGTGGGACGGACTAAGTTACGCCGACTGACGTCTAAACAAAAACAGTGTTACACACTACAACGTACCATTTAAAAAATTGTAGATGAATGCTGTGTTTAATATAGTAGAGAAGAGAATGCTGAAGAGGACCGGATTTCGCATAATGTTCTAAGAACTATAGTTTTAAAATACAATTTTGCATAGTATCGCTCAAATGGTAGCTTTTGGCCACAATAAATGACTAAGCAACACAATCACAAAAGAAGTAATTTTGTAAGATCTGCCCATGTTTATAAAAATAATTCTGCCCATGTAGGTAACATAAATGCCTGTTGTAATATTATTGTAAATATTTTAAATTAGGTAGAAAATTAGCGACGAAAAAAATTAAACCTTCTTGGTTATAAAAAGTTTTCGATGCATCGGGACGTTTTGATCATCATTTGATTTTGTTTCTAATATTCTAAAACGAAAATATTTGTCAGATATGTATTTTTGTTAAGACCATCTCTAAATACTAATTATTAACAAGCGAAAAAAAATGGGTATCCAATAAGTAGGTACAACAGCGCGGCAGTGGCTCCATGGTGAGTTACTGGCATTTGACCGTGGCGGTCCTGGTTCGATCCCTAGAGTGGGCATATGCTTAATAATATCGGGACCCAGATAGAGGGGCGCCGAGAAACGAAGACCTCTGGGGGAGTAAAAAAGGATAAACTAGTGCATGCACGTTGTTCGGATCCCTCGCTAAGCTTTAGGTCCCATTTGGCTGACATTACCCAGACGATAGGGGATAGAATTGGCCTTATAGGCCAACCACAGCAACAGAAAAAAAAGTAGGTACAACGACAAAACAACGAAAATGAGAGTGAAACAATACAGACCATGATACAAAGGTATGATGATAAAACGCTCTGATATCATCTTATGAGTAAGATTTCTATTCGTAACCATGGAAACACCATGGTTCTTGGATTACTTATTTATAAGATAACGTGACAGCCTCTAAAACTGTTTTAGACTACATCATTCTGCTACTCGGCTAATAAAATACCAATCAACTGTGTAGACAAGGAGTAAACCAAAATGACAGTTAATTTTTGACTTCTTGACTTCTTTTCATGATTTGACCAACAAAACTAACCTCAAATTATTTAGTTAAACCCCTCGCCGCTGAATGGAAGGTCGCTACTGTCTTAAAGCTCCACCGTCAAACTATCGAAATAAAATGGCTAGGAATTCTGTCTTCCTTACTCCTTTCACATTGAAAAGCCTATGGTTCCGACCACTATTTGACTTAGATTTTGTCACCCATCTCGACATCATCTATCCGGGGTAAAATGTGTTTCAGCGATTTAACAGAAATACATATCTAAAATAATAAGCTAATGTTTCCCCTCTTGTAATTACTTATGTACATTAAATTTTAAAAACAAAAAGGTGTTGGCACAAAAGCCACCCCGACAAACAAATTACCCCAAATCTTCATATAATACGCGAGGTTTAAAATGTCACGCGTATGAGTGACAGAGTACCATAGAAAAGCGTGTTGGATATATGACAATCCGTTCTAAAGTTGCGTGTCTTTGTTAAAGCCCCTTTGTTTACTCGTACATACAGATATCTGCTTTGGATTTGCTTGTCAAGGCTCGACGTGGAGGCGGCATAAATAATTGGAAGCTGGTTTTAGGATTAAACGCTCTTAAATCCTTCATAAAGAGAAATAAATATAACGCAGATTTATGGTAGATTGTTTTCGGCACTAATTGCTTTAATTATTAAGGGAAAAAGCTTGTTTACTAAGGGTAGCTTCAAATAAAAGCGTTAAAAATAAATTGCCCTTTTAAATTTGATTTCCAATAAATTTTCTCAAAACTTGCATTAGCTTAAGCTACGGCTTCCTAGGATAGCGGTACCGTTACTAGAGCGGCCCTAATATGAAAGCAGTAATAATATTTGTTTTCAATAAACATGATGGTCGATATAGCGGCGACAATAGGTTGTTAAGTTGGAACAGTCGAAATATTTCCTGTTGGACAAAGTCGCGCTTCCGAAATGATTGATTTTTATCAATGATAGTATTGTTGGAAGATACCGGATGACGATTGGAATGATGATGATGAGAAAAGTTTAAAAGAATATTTTTTTGATAGCCTTTATATTTTACGTTACGGTAGCCAATACGGTCATGTAAAATAGCGGCAATGCTATCATAGAAGCGGCCGGCCGGCATAGCGGCGAGAAACTGTGCACGTAAAGTTTCTCTACATAACAATGACAGACATCAAACATATTTTTGGTGTAACTCATTAGATTTTTGTTAAATAATGTCTGCTAATAGAAATAATTAAGAAAAATTAATTTGACAATGAAGGAAGATGGAATTTTAATTTATTCTGTAAGGTGTCACGAGTCTTGGTATAACGTAAAATTCAAATTTTTTTCAAATTCAAAAATATCTTTATTTTTCGTGTTGTTTCTACATATCAATTTCTTACATCTAAGTATACTATATACATAATACAATAGGTATATCGTAAACCTATATAGTAAATATTTTTTTAACTCTTACTATTAAGTAGCATGGACACGACAACAAGGCAATGCCCTGTTGGGGTAGTTGTTTTCCCTGGGTAAGAAGATTTAATTTTTACTTAATATATGTCGGCCAGTTCCAGTAACCTATTACTGCCGTGAGGGGATCTATTTGCTTTCACTTGAGAAATGATTTTTATTACTTATTGCTTAAATTTTACACTTTCTGCATGGTGTTTACTGAAAAAATAGACGAAAAAACCAGCTTAATCTTCAATCAGGTACCAAGTAGCTATATTTATATATATAACGTAAAATGTAAGGACTACAAAAAAAAATTCTTTCGACCTTTTCTTATCATCATCATCATTCTAATCTTCATCCGGTATCTTCAAAAAATAATAATATAATAATTATAATAATAACAAAAATAATAATAATAATAATATTTATTGTCCAAGAAAAACTCTATTGACAAAGCTTATCAATTAATATCTAATATCGAGTCTAATATAATCACAGATAATAAACAAATATGTTTTTGAAAACTTAACATAAGAAAGCACAGGATGTAACACAAAATATATATAAAACTACTCTAAATAATAAAAAAATTCAAAATACAGTAATACTAGCCACAAACATAATCTAAAAATCAGTGCTTAGAAGGCTTCATCATAAAATTCCTGGATACAATAATATGACCTTAAAATTAATATTTTTTATAAGCCCTATTCTCTCGAATCTGTCGTAAAGCAAAAAGAACATGATTGTACAATTTAATACTTTCAAATATAATTGAGTTTTTCATAAGTACCGTCTTAGTATAAGGGGAGGTTAAATTGTTATTATTACGCACATTATAAACAGCAAGATTAACATAGTTTTTGTATTTCTTATGAACTAGACCCACAGTTTCCATAATGAATATACTTATTACAATATTTTATGGTCAATGAAAAGTAGTTAGAGTGCTCTCTACTTCTGACACCACAAAGATACTGAATAGCCCTAGTGTATTATTGAAATAAATTTTATCAGTTCCTAATTACAGAACCTCTAAAAAGCTATACCATATCGCAAGTAGCTTTCTATAAGCGAAAAATATACCGTTTTCCCATCTGCTTTCCTAGTTCCCTGGAGGTAACTAGTACAGCCTAACATCCTAATGCTAATTTTTTATTAAGAGTGATAACATGGTTAATAAACTTTATTTTACAATAAAGATTTCACAATTCTACAAATACTAATGACAGCGGACGACGTTTTAGATTGACGTTTTATTATTTTGTTGATTTGTTTGCATGGCTGCCTTTAATTTTAATTACCAAAATCGTGCATTTACAGAAAATCATGCATTAATAGGGGTCATTAATGAATGATTTTGGGAAATCGTGCATTTACAGAAAATCATGCATTAATGGGGTCATTAATGAATGATTTTGGGAACGTTAATATCGGATGTAAATACACGGTCGACGGAAAAAGTTGTTAACTGTTTTTCTTCACTTTAGTAAAAAATACGGTCGACCAAAAAACATTGTAACCAACTCTTACATTAAAATGCGATTAATGATATTAATTTATTATGTACAAATAGCACCAGAAAACTATTTTCCAAAATGAAATCGTCAAAACTAAATTTAAAAGTAAAAATGCCGGTCTTATTAACATTTAAACACAGACAATTTGAGTAACAACACTTGTTGAAGCTTTGCCAGCAATATCTTGTCACTAACGCAGTCAAATGCATGATCATCGCCAGATCAAAATTATTCATTTCGGGAGAGCGCCCTTTTACGGCAGGAAATATTTCTACTGTTATAACTTTACAACTATTGTCACCGCTATGACGATCGTCATGCTCGTTGATGACAAAAACGATTACTGCCTCTATATTATGGACGCTCTAGCAACTGTACCGCTATCTTGAGAAACCGTAGCTTAATGTACAAAAACGTTGCATGCAGAGTTTCTCACCGCTATGCCCATCGCCTCCATGGTAGCGGTGCCACTATTTTCTAAAAAAACAGCGGTGTGCTACGGCCGCTCGGCAGCGTCGCCATATAGAAAGGAAAAGCCCGTGTTTCATCCTAGGATTATTTGGCAGACTTACTTTATACCGTGTGTAACAGGATCATGGTACACCCCCGTATCTCCGTTAGTTTTAAAGGTAATTGATTGAAACTTGGGATATCCCATATACATAATAAGCGGCATTTTTTTCGCTACAAATGATTTTTTTTCACTTCCGGTTTCGCCGCAAGTGACACCAACTTTCGATTTTTAAATGGAACACCCTATATATTATTACATTTTTGAATTCTGCATAATTTTCTGAATCCAATGATACTACAAAAGTGACATTTCAAGCGTAAAAAATATTTATTATTTAATTTTTAATTTTCCATTTAAGTGTGCCATGACGGTTCCGATTTATTCCAATAGATCTGTCTAATGCTAGAAAAATCGAGGTCCCGTCAAAAATACTAAATTGCGTTTTTTATAAGCAAATAAAATTCATCGTAATCGTTTTTGGGGTAAAACTCAATTTTTCCAAATGGAACCATATTGGTACCGTGGTACCATTTCTTAGTACTATTAATAAGGAATTTATTCATACCTGGTAATAACATGTGCAATAAATACAATTACTTCAGTAATCTCTTAGCATTAAATTAGAACAAAATATTTGTATTTTCTATTAGCTGTAATTTTGATTATATTTATTCCACATGTTATTACCAGGTATGAATAAATTCCTTATTAATAGTACTAAGAAATGGTACCACGGTACCAATATGGTTCCATTTGGAAAAATTGAGTTTTACCCCAAAAACGATTACGATACATTTTATTTGCTTATAAAAAACGCAATTTAGGATTTTTGACGGGACTTCGATTTTTCTAGCATTTGACAGATCAATTGGAATAAATCGGAACCGTCATGGCACACTTAAATGGAAAATTAAAAATTAAATAATAAATATTTTTTACTCTTGAAATGTCACTTTTGTAGTATCACTGGATTCAGAAAATTATGCAGAATTCAAAAATGTAATAATATACAGGGTGTTCCATTTAAAAATCGAAAGTTGGTTTCACTTCCGGCGAAACCGGAAGTGAAAAAATATCATTTGTAGGTCAAAAAATGCCGCTTATTATGTATATGGGATATCCCAAGTTTCAATCAATTACCTTTAAAACTAACGGAGATACGGGGGTGTACAATGATCCTGTTACACACGGTATATTTAGCCACTACACTGTATAATATTTTAGAGGTAACCGTTTTCCTCACTGCAAAAACTCTGTAGGTTCCAAGAAGACCTCAATTTATAACAACAATACAAAGAAGGTGTTCAAACTCATTGAATTCGAAAATTGTTTATTTAACTCAGTTACCTTTTACAGTTAAATAGAATCAAATAACGTGATTTTTATTTTACAGCAATGACACTAAATTAACTTTGCATTGGGACATATTTTTAATTGCGCATTTATAATTTTTTTGGATAAATTGTTGGTTAAAAATATTATTATTTAGAAAGTACCCATATAAATTAAAATTCCTACATTGAAATAGGTTTATTAAGGTTTAGTTAAAAAAAAATTAAACAAATAATTAAACTCATCCGAAATTTTTCTCATTTAACACGTAGGCGTAGGTAGAAAATTGAATTTTGTGCAATTTCAACATCTTCCAACATCTTTTTTCGGTTCTTTGAAATAAGTCAAATTTGACAAATAAGGTTGTATAAAAACCTTTAGTCGTGAATAGTTGCATTTATAGTTAATAATATATAGGACGTTCTATTTGAAAAACTTAAGAAAAATTAATTTATAATGTCTCGTTTTTGAAACCTTTTTATGAATACCCTATACAATATATATAACCATTATTAGCTTCATAATATCTCTTGACCCCTTGTCATAAATAGCACCCAATCCCGTGGTATCTGGCAAAAGTGCTTAGACTGGCAAAACAATCTGGGGCCATCTATAATAAGTCGTTGGTAAGTGTTCATAGATATGTCATAAGATAAATGTCCTCTCTGCACGTTATCGGCGCAATGAAATATTATAATCAAATGAATGATCTATATAAGTTGATCAGAATTTATCTCAGACATGTTACTTTGGAAATTGGCATGCAGCTAAACGCCTATTTTATAACCATGCCTATCTTGGATTTAAACGTGTTGTAAAGATACTAGAGCTTGGCGGGAGCTATGTAACAACTTTCCAATTCATTTTTATACTAGAGACTACATATTGTTTTCAAAATTCAAAAAGAAAGTTTGTTTTGATAAGATTAGTATCAACGACACTCTACCGTACCCCTGGACCAAATGTTCTTGGTGACAAGTGTAGCACAACAATTTTAACAACGTATCAGGAAGGGATGTAATGCCTAGTCGTTCTTTGGTAACTCTGCCCATCTTCCACCGCTAGTTGCATAGCTGCCGCCAAGCTCTTTCGTAAATGATTATAATATAAATATGTATCCCTTATTCTTCCTCGACATCGAAGCAAAAAATCAACAAGGCGATTGCTGTCTTAATGTCAAATCCTAACTTCAATTTAATATATTATAGACGCTTCTAGGCAAGTTGGTTAGCTACTAAAAACTTTAACCAAGTAATGTATGTAGGTTTTCCTATTTGTGTTTTTAGATACGAGTATTATAATAATTTTTAAATTTGTATATTGCAAATGGCAATTCTAGAAGTCGGCAGACATACAGGACAAAGTTTTCTGCTTTATATGCATTAAAATTCACTTCTTGCCGTTTCGGCAAAGTTTTACCTGAAAACTTTAAAATTTATAGTAAAACTGAGTCAAAGTGCAAGTGCACGCCAAAACTTTATGCTCGCAATAAGGTTCCTTAATTACCGGAATTATTTGCATTTAAGATGATGTCCGGGGTTTATGAGCCATTTTATCATTAACTAAAATTACCCAGGCTAATTTCACTTTAATGAAGGAAAACAATCGCATCTTGGCCCTTTTTTTGAATGGTCGTGCTGCAGCTCCATATCCCACTTTCAACGCCCCCACTTAAAAGGTGGAGGTAACGAAAACAATACTACCTAAATAGTTCTTCCCGGCAATCCCACAGAGAGCCAAAAACCACCTAGTTTTAGTATTTTCTCGGAAAAATAGCATTATGATGGTGAATAATGTAAAACTAAAAGGCATTTGTAAGTCAAGCGGATGGTTACGACGACAACGGTGACAACAACCTTCCATACCCACCCATGGTAGAAAACCATCTCTTTTCCTTTGTCCTGTAGGTTTAGCTGTATGGGGCTTAGACAATCGAAAGTTGAAAGGGGTTTCGAAATAAGGTCACGATAATTGCTAATAATCCTTAACGGTTAAAACCACCCTCCTAAGGGGTAACAACTTAGTATTTTAGAGGTATTTGTAGCCCATAAGAATTACTAGCAACATTTTCCTATCGCGACCAATCTGCTACCTAGAACCCTTTTCTAATTACCCATTTTTCCATGTTCAACAACATATTCAACGTGAGAAAACAGAAAAAGGGGGTGGTTTTTAACATGATTGAAGGGTTGTTGGCACCATTCCTTAGTCAACCGTCTACTTCGAAATTTTTTTCAATTTTACATTTCCCTTGTCCCTGTGTGACTTATCTCGAGAAAACACGAAAAAGGGGTAGTTTATAGCCGTTTATGAGGGCTGCGGGGTAAAAAACTTTAAATCTTTTAAAGTAAATGTGTGGAGTTGGTTATACACTATGTTTAGACATAAATTATGTACCACAAAAACTTTTTAAGCATTGCTTTCAAAACTCTTTTTGACTAGGTTAAGCCCTGATGATGGCCTGAAGTAAATAAGGCCAAAAGCGTTTGGCGTCAGTAAATAAACAGTTACACTAAAATACAACGTTTTTCCTTTCTTTAAATCTTTTCTTCGTGTTTTTACCCGAGAGGAGAGCGTAGAATGATTGACCATCCATACCGTTGTGATTCTTTTACTCCACAATAGGGCGTTATGATTTTTACAATTTATTGACACATTTTTTAAATATTGTATGTCTTCGTAGGGGGGGGGAGGGTTGTTAAGAATAAAGAATAATTGTAAAATATATGTAAACATCTCACTCTTAATAAAAGTGTATGTTTTTACGGATTGAAATATTTAATTTTTTTAGCAGGGGAAAGAAAAAATACGAAAAGGGTATTTTGTGTAGGAGTAAATATATACACTCGTATTCACTAAAGGGGTTTAAAATTTAGATCATCGAAATATTTATATCTAATAGTCTCATAGTTTTGTTTTAAGTGTGGCATTGTTTTATATGCCATATGATGCTTTCGTGTTAATTTGATTTTCTTGGAATTAAATCGTCTTACCGACAAATAATTTGACCTCCATGTTGTTAAAAATACAGTTTTATAACGAAGTCGTATTTACTCTCCAGAAGGGACATGATAATATAGGATCCTAATATCAAGATTCTACCAGCCGACAAAGGAAACGCAACTGTCATCATGGATGTTCAGACATACGACCAAAAAATCGAGGAAGTTGTGCAAAAAGGAAACTACACCCTTATTTCCAAAGATCCGACCAGCACAATCGAGGGAAGAGTCTACCAAACACTTAAGAAATTTGAGCGGTACATTCCAGAAAAGACGCGGAGACGCCTGACACCACACCACAGTAAACCACCACACCTCTATGGCCTGCCAAAAATACACAAACATAATATGCCTCTAAGACCAATTACAAGCTCCCGTAACTCCCCTACATATGAACTAGGTAAATTTTTACTTCCCCTACTCCAACCACTTCAAGGAAACAGCACGTCATTTGTAAAGAACTCGCAACACTTTGCACAAATAATAGGAGAAAAGGAAGTACAACCAGGCGACCAACTGGTCAGCTTTGACGTCGAAAGTCTTTACACCAACGTCCCTATAAAAGACGCACTTAAGGTCATCAGGAGCAGACTTGAGGAAGACTTGACCCTACAAGAAAGAACACCGCTACCTACAAATGCCATCATGGAACTATTGGAATGCTGCCTTAACAATTCTTATTTTCAAGAAAAAGATAGATTCTTTAGCCAAGAGGACGGACTACCAATGGGCTCATCTCTCTCGCCCATAATCGCCAACATTTATATGGAATGGTTCGAATCCGAAGCAATAAAACAAGCAAAGAAGAAACCAAAAATATGGCTTAGATATGTGGATGACACCTTCATTATTTGGAACGGAAACGAGGATGAACTCAGAGAATTCTTACATCACATTAATAACTTTGCACCGACAATTAAATTCACCATGGAAAAAGAAGAGAACAACCAATTACCTTTTCTAGACGTCAATGTAGAGAAAAATGGCAACACCTTCCTAACCTCAGTGTACAGAAAACCTACACATACAGGGCAATATCTCAATTATACATCAAACCACTCAAACAACACAAAACATGGCATAGTAAGAAACCTTGTGGATAGAGCAATTACTCTCTGTAACTCAAACGAAGCTCTCAAAAGAGAAACTAACCACATCAAGACCGACCTCAACAAGAATGGCTATCCCATGAAACTGATTGACACAATATTGGAAAATCGCAAGAATCGGCCAAACACACGTAAAGCAGAGAAAGAGATACAACCAATACTCAATATTCCGTATGTCAAAGGAGTATCTGAGAAAATAAGAAGACTAGGAAAACGATACAACATCGAAACAGTATTCAGCTCTAGAGACACTTTAAGAAGCCACCTAACGAAGACGAGACCAGTAAGCCAGAAAGACAAGAAAAATTGTGTCTACCAGATCCCCTGCGAATGCGGCCAGTCTTACATTGGTGAGACACTAAGACCACTAGAAGTAAGGATTAAAGAACATCGGAATAATACCCGAAAAGGAGAGACCGAAAAATCAGGTGCAGCTGACCACGCCTGGACGCACGGCCATCATATCATGTGGACAAAAGCGGAAATCCTGCAAAAAGAACCGCACTGGAGGAAGAGGAAGTTTAAGGAAGCTGCTACCATACACCAAAATCCAGGTTGCTTTAGTAAGCCTTCATTAGACATGAGAAACGTCTGGAAACCCTTGTTAAGTAAATGTAATCTTAGAATAAGACCACCCAAGAGTTAAACGCATGATTCATCGAGCATGACGTCATCGAGCATGACTCATCAAGCATGACTCATCCAGTTATGCGTCATCACCTAGCAACACGCATGACTCCGCCCACTAGTCATGCGTCACAGCACCTGCCTAGTATAAATAGAGCTGTAGTTACCGTACTTATTCAGTATTCACCTGAAGACGACTGGAGATACTTACCAGTTGAAACGTAGTGATTCTAAACAAATAAAGACAATGCAAGTCCAAAACTCTACTGCCGTTCATGATAATATAGGGTTGGAAACAGAAAGCCCTATCTTCTTTTTTACAAATAAATATATTACAACCTACGCGTTTCGGCCTACAAGGCCATCATCAGGGCGTGAAGTAATAAGGTCAACACAAAAAGACCACAAGCAGGACGCACCCTAGTCAACCAGTCAACAAATAAACACTTGACACACTATTTTACATAAAAAAAATACATTACATAGCAGTACATATATCTCTGAGATATTTATCGGAAAATGATGGCAGTATAATCTATGAATAGTTTTATGACTATTACCTTCCTTTGTTAAAACTTTTATGCCATGGTTATGTAAATATTTTTCTATTATCCCTCATATAACTGCGCAATTTAATTTCTGTATTATGTATCTGTAAAATTTAAATCAGATCATGTAAAACCAGCTAAACTAATTATTAGCCTATACAAAAAAGTAATCGTATTGCTATTTAAAAAAAGTAACATAAAATTAGCCCTTATATTTTGCCTGTCCGGATCTGTCCCTTTGGCTTGGTAATTTTCTACCAAATAAACAAATAATAAATATGTTTTAAATTAAACTCAAAGTCGCTTTGCAAGGTTGCATTTAAACATTTTTATAACCTTTGCAGATTCAAACAAAACCTTAATACAAATTTTATTCATATTTTTTAACAGCTTCTTAAATAAGGCCCATTTAAAATATAACCAGAAACCCTATAAATACCATTAGTTTTGAAATATATTTGTTCCTTTTATATAATTTTATCGAATATTTAACGATAAAAACAAACTGTAATTTATGCTTAAAAGCTATGAAATGTCTAAGCCTGTTTATCTCACTAGGGAGCATTTTAATATTCCATTGTTAACGTGCGCACCTGGCAGCGAAGTATAATCCTTTCCATTAACACCGGCTCTAATTGGATGTTAGTTCTACACGGTAACAAAACATTTTGGAATATTGCAAATTTAAATTGTCTAGAACATTAAACAATATTTTAAAATGTTAAATGTTAATATAAGTACAAATTATTAAGTTCTAAGAAAATGTTTATTTGCGATCGTCCACAAACTGACATCTTTCTGACGTATTTTGACACCACAATAACTTCCTGTAATGTAATTCTAATATTTAAGTAATCCTAAAAATAATTGCCAGGTCCGTAATAGTAAAGACAGAATAATTTAAAATATTAATGATGTGTGATTTGATGACAAAACATTATAATTTTAAAAACCTTTAAATTGTATTAAATTTCTAAAGCTTAGAAGTTTCTGAAACTTTTTTTAAAATTCCAGGTCCGTATTTAAAAAAATTGACTTGAGGTTGGTATCTACAGAAGGAAACGTCAAATTTTTTTCGGATATCTTCGAAGGTATTCGGAATATTTGCAATTTTCTTTTAGCAAATTATTGGTTAAAAAATTACTCTGGGAAATCATTTTAACACCAGATGATAAAGGCTTATCATTTTACCATGGATTGTAATGCAACTAAGTAAAAGCATATCATATTACAATGAATTGTAATACATTTTAATAAAGGCTTACCATGTAAAAATAAATTGTAATGAACCAAAGTCAAGGTTATCATATCCCAACAAATTATGGAATGGTATATAACACACATAATAAGTGTAAAGTATTTGATTATTGTCGAAAGATTAGATAGTTGGAGACAGTCATTAAACTTTTAACGAAATTTTAATATTTAATTTATTAACCAAGCATAACGTATCGAATCAAGGGTGGATCTGCCTGCTCTTGATTAAAGGGCCATCATTTCTGTGAATATAATGCTAAACAAGTGAAATTATTATTAAAATTTTCTGGAACTGAACCTTAAGGTACTTCACAATCATTTTTTAATTTCGTACCATGAACCCATACTAAATACTTGATCTACCAGCGAAATATCACTTTAATGATGTAACTCAAAATCCGTAAAGTTTCTTTAAGAATATTCTGTAATTAATACAATAAAAAAAAGTTTCACAAAGTATTTCTGCAGCAAGATCTCCGTTGTTAATAAATATGTCCGAGAAATTAAATAAAACACCATCATCAGTATTTTTTATTTTGATATTGTCATATATAGACATAATTATGGCATATCCTTTTTTCTTAAATTCCCATTTTTCTTATTATTTAAAGTTATTATTAAATATACCTACTGACCCAATTATTTGTTATTAAAACAATCAAACTACAAGGATGCTATCTTAGCATATTGCCGAGTTTGCATTTTGTTACCAATCAATAAGTGGGTTAGTTTATTGATACTGATTGGTATAAATAGCAGGCCGGTACTATGCAAAAACACTACTCGGTCAAGACCATTCCGATCGATACCATTCCGGTCGACACCATTTGGGTAGATACCATTCCGGTCGACATCATTCCGGTCGACACCATTCCGGTCGACACCATTCCGG
Source organism: Polydrusus cervinus (assembly GCA_935413205.1). Classification (NCBI taxonomy): domain Eukaryota; kingdom Metazoa; phylum Arthropoda; class Insecta; order Coleoptera; family Curculionidae; genus Polydrusus; species Polydrusus cervinus. The sequence continues at coordinate 57,517,736 of OW284514.1, forward strand.
TCAAGATACCATTCAAGTCACGACCATTTTGGGTAGATACGACTCGGTCCAGATAAGTAATATTGGGTCAGTAGCAGCGCAGTCCTGTTCCAATTATCAGCCCTTTGACCTAGAGCTCGTCCCTAGCCAATAATGTTTTTGTATGTAAAACCTAATTTTATGTAACCGTTTTAACTGCCGTTTTATATTATATAATAAAGTAGGTGTTATGGAGACTTGTCGCCTTTAATTCTTCCCCACGTGACAATATTGATATTAGTTTAAATCAATATTAATTTATCGTTGTTTAAAATAGAAAATATTCTTAACAACCAGAATTACTCTACAACTGCTATAACGTTCGATAATCTAAAACTCCCATTCCTTCTTTTTACAATTACAATATGTTACATCACGTCGTGATTTTTTCTCCTTCCCTCACAATTTAATTTTCGTTCTCTTCTTGATAAATCAGTTCACACTTTCCACGAAACACAGTTCGAATTCAAAAAATCTCGCCAAAACACGTCAAGATGCATTCGTTTTTCACAATAAATACCTTAAAACTCATTACATCCTTCTCGTCATATAAAAATAAAAGTATAGATTTTTGATTCTGTAACCTCATCTCGAATTTTCGATTTCTTTGGTTCACTTGTTCGTTATTTTTACCACAGATAGCATGTTTTGTAAATCAAGAATGTTTATGTTGTATTTCGTATTGTCTTTTTACAATTTTAAATTATTTTAAAATATTAAGTAGACGTAGTGCCCTTCGGCCTAGATGAGGATGTCATTATGTAATCATTGACAAGTGAGTATTGAAAATAATTTTTTTGGATCTTTTAAATCACAAGAATTCTTTGAATTCCTTAAATACATTTTTAATATTTAAGCTCCCGTTTTAAAAAGGAGATATTTTCAATTCTCATTTTCAGATAGCACTGATGATGGCAAAAGCCGAAAGCGCTCTGCTATGATACTAATAAATGATTTTTTTACACGTAATACAAAATCATTTTCTTCTACTTGCTAATTTTTCAGAAATAATTCTGTTCTTAACATATTTTCTATAATTTTAGAGTGTTGGAAGCCAAAAGGTTTGTCGAAAATTGAAAGCCGAGTCATAATCACTTTCATTATTAATTCGAATAACAATAGCTGTTAAGTCATTACGAAAATAGTTTATTTCAAAAAATATATGTATTGTCTTGGTTAAAGCAACTTTTAACAAATAAATTATTATCCCATTCAAATTAATGATTATTATTTACTTCTAAAACGATTTATTTTATTTATTAGTTAGATTAAAAAAAAATTTATTACTAGTTACACACAACATTTTTTATGTACCAAAGTCGAACAATGAATATTTTTAAAAATATTTGAAGAAATCGAGCAATAGAAATTTAATGATTATGTTTTTTAATAGACAATTTTTATGTTGTTTTAACTCATACTTATCCCTTTAATAGTAATCTGTTTGTTAAGATAGGTATTCAGCATTGAAAGAGTTACCATTGATATTATTCGTAGAGAAAAATAGAAATCCCTAGTTAAAACTGGTATTAGCTACAGGGCTTTCTGGTTTCATATTTTTTCTTCTGTGCCAACCTAAGATTTTGATTATTTTGTTGTTGTCAATTATTTTTCTGGTGACTGAAAATGAACAGAAAATGATCAGCAAACTTCACGCTTCGAGAAAAAAATAAATACGTCTCTGGTGGAAAAATACTTTAGGATTATTGAAAATAATAAAACCAAGGTCGTATTTAATAAGCAAAAGGTAGAGTGTTAATTTAATTCTACTCTGACCACATGTATAAGAATGGGCTCAGTTACTTTGGCCACAGTACGAGACACTGTTGACTGTAATACAATAAAATAATCTCCAGTATTTATCTGGAATGAATCGAAGAGATATAATATTTGTTTGAGTTTGTGTTTAGTTTTTTCAGAACGTTCCTGATATAGGTGTCTACTATATTTGGTCTGACTTATCTAATTATTTTCTTTTCTTTTTACTATTAAATTTATGTTTTTAATTACATAGCTATAATTATTTCAAAATGCCGTTTTTATACTAGTTATTTGCTCTAGTTTTTTACATTTAAAACCGCTATTGCGCGCGAAACATCCAGTGCTTTATATCAATCTCCAGTCAGGTGACTTTTGGGAACAGCATTGGAACCTTGTTTATTTTTGCGTGCAAAAAGTAGTACCGAAATTACTGAGTACCGACACGCTCGCTATTCTGCGCGGGGACCAAGCCAAATTGCCATTTTGCTGCGTGTGTTTTCCAATTACAGGGGACCCCGTATCCACTACAGGGTAAGTCACCGACTATTTTATTGTTTATTAAATTACTGGTCGCTACTGTGTTTCCTCCATTTTCTTGTCTTATTAAAATGATTCAATTTTTCCGCATTAACAATATTAACTGTTTCTTTTTTTGTTACTCGCCATGCATACAGTCCACTAACTCTTCCAATTCATTTTTTCTTTGTTTAACTTATAAGAGCTCAGGATTCTACATTTTGGATAGTGTCTGGTTACTTTGATCAAATGGCTTCAGAACATTATACAGCATATTGGCCAATTGCTTCACTGTATTTTTGAACATTCTAAACCTATGTTTAAATTCAACATCATCCAACTAATTAAATTAATTTATACATTTATATTGTAATATGTTTATATCGTCTTATTCTACTAAACATTCTTCAATTATCTCTTGGTTTTACCTACCGCATTCTTGGGCCCTTGTCGCTACTTGGGTAAGAGGAGGATGATGATGAGTTCAGTAGATAATCGAGAAAATCTGTTCTATTTATTTTTACACCACGTTCATAATAGTTTATAAAAGTAACCTTCCAGCATTTACAATCAATGTAATTTTTTATGCTTTTATCACAGAGATAAATTGGAAACAGTCCAAAATCGACCTGACAAGTTGTCAGATAATTTAACCAGCCTGTTAATGGTAAATACTGAAAAAAAGTTAGCAAACTGATAAGCAGGCTAATAAAATGTTATCATTGATTGGTGAATACGGCCGTTAAGGTTCTTTATAAAGAAAAATACCATCACATGCAGTATTATTTTATAGCATTATAATGTATGTGTATTAAAGCTGTTTTTAGGGTAAATAGTCCAAGTGTGTGTTTTGGATTATTTTCTTTATCCTGTAATTAAATTTAAATAATATAGCTTTATGGTATGATTATTTATAATATACTACTTTACATTTAACACAATGTATATAAGAATAAACATAATTAATTATGGAAGATGAATATTGTAGCATATCGTAGTTTAATACTGTGAGTTGTTATTAAAGTCATTATTTGAATTTTAAAATATGAACGCATACCGTACTTCTTACCATATACGGCAACTTTTTATTAAAAAAAAACACGTTCTCGTATATCTTTCCAAAAGAAATATCCCCGAACTAACTCGAGCGTTAATTCCGACAGAAAAAGGCAATAAAAATGCAGATTTATTTTAATATGTTTTCTAGAAATGCAGTGTCGGCAAAATTATCGCTACTAAATTGACTCTGTTGGGAATTCTCGGCCATCTATTTACCTAGTTTGCAGCGTTAGAATTATCGTTGGCTTCACTCCTTTACTTTTTGTAATTAGGATTTTAAGCAATTGTTGACTTTTTGTGCACGTGGAAATATTATCTTCAATTTATATGAAAAGGGCTGAGCTGGGCAAATATTGCTCAGCAGTAAAAGTTATTTTTAATTTGCCGTACAGGGTCGGCTTAATTGGGTAGAATAAGGGGGTGGGATTTCCTTTCGCTTGTTTCTAACTAAAATAAGGCATTTTTCTGAAAATGGGCTTTTATCTAATAACAGTGAAAAAATCGATATTTTCTGAATTTAATTAATTACTTGGCAAAGTTTTCCAATAATAATTTTTGTTTTTATTTTCCACAAAAATTCTATTTTATAAACATATTATATTTTCTTCACCAAATTCAAGAATATTAAATATGTACAACCATAATAAAAATAAACCCATCGTTATTTTTTTTCCGAGGGCCCGTCCATACGCCGGATGCACTTAGGCCAGGTTTGGCTCATTGTGCTTACCCTGTTTGATTCTTCACACCCACTCGGTAATCCCAGTCCCTTGCACCAGTTTGTGCAGGTCAACTAGGGAGAGGGTGAGGATGTCCTCTGGTTCCAGTTTTGGTTGCCCAAGTATTCGTTACCTCTTCCGATCTAGTGACTCGCAATGGCAAACTATGTGCTGTACTGTTTTCCTAGCTTATCCGTACAATCTGCAGTTAAGGTCTCCATTGTACACTTGCATTCTATGAAAATGATTCTTGACAATCATGTGTCCTGTCAGAATTCCTGTAACCGGTAAACCAATCGTTAAAAATACAATCTTAAATTAAACACTTTTTGGCTCTCACAACAAACTTATGTTCTCATATTAAATACAACTATCAGAAATCTTTAAATACACTACGAAACATACCATTTCGATTGGTATATCTAAATCTAAGACACAATTAGCCACAGCAGAAAAAAAACAATACATACCTAGTATAAAACAAACAACAGAACAAACGAGTTAAAATAGATTAAAATAAATTAGAGTAGTACAACTCATTATGGTTTGTTTAGGGAATAAAGGCTAATCCTAAATAAATCGCAATCTGGTAAATAACTATTATAATTTCGCAGTAATCTTGAAATGAAGGCATTTTGTCCATAGTAGGTTCGATGAGTTATTTCAAAGAAAAGTTGCAGCTGATTCGTGCGCTTAGGTGAAATCAAAAATAACACAAATTCCAGCAGGGCACTACAGCAAGTTGTACCATTAATAAGCTTGTATATTAAGAGCATGAATTTGTTTAGTGTTTCACAAAACAAAGCACTTTAAGATTTTTCAAAATGACGTAAATTTCATGTAAGATCTCTATCAACGATGACACCAAGATCGTTGAAGTAAGAAATAATCTCCAGGTTAGTGTTCTCAATGTCATAAGTATGGTTTGCCGGAGAATTGAATTTATAAAAGCGGAGGATCTTACACTTGCTCACATTAAGTTGTAAAAGGTTAGCTTTACACCGGGTAACCAACATGTTCAAATCAGAATGCAAGTAGTTTACATTGGGAGAAATTCTGGTGTAAAACTTTAAGTCATCAGCGTAAACCAAACACTCGGACACATCAAAGCAAGAAATGACGTCGTTTATGAAAAATAACAATACAATAGGGCCGATATGTGAGCCCTGAGGAATATCAGAAGTTATAAAAAATTGACTGATGCATATACGGTAACGCGTTCGCGAAGGTGAAGTAGATATAAACTGATCCAATTGAGATAACTTCCTCCGACTTTAATATCAGCCAGCTTATTCAGAAGCAGTGTATGATGTATATAATGTTAACCTGATGACCAGCTTCTAATAAACTGCCAAGTTTGTCGTAGTTGAGCGTCCTCTGAAGAAGCCATGGTGTTGAACCATGATGTAATTTTTGTAGTTTAAAAAGATTTCGCGAGTAATAATAGAATTAAAAAGCTTCGAAATAGATGAAATTAGGAATATTTCACGATAATTCGCAATGGCACTTCTGTCATCAGTTTTAAAGACAGGAACGAGGTTGGAGAATTTCCAAACCTCCGAAAACATTCCTGTATCCAATAACTTTTGTAAAAGAAAAAGTAAGGGGACAGTTAGTGATGATTGAGAGTTTTTCAATAAAGAGGATGGTATGCCATCCGCGCCCGATGTCTTTGAAGCGTCCAGATTGGTGATCTTTTGAGTAATCACTTCTAAAGTGAAACAATGTGAAGAAAAAACACGGGCAAATTTCACTGGGTTTCTGTCACCCAGAGTGGTCGGAGTAACAGGATTGGAAGTGTCGGGCGAATGCATTAGAAATATCTTCCGGTTCGAAGAACTCTTGATTATCAAACTACATTAGATTCGGTAGAAACGAATTCCTTTTTAGATTGTTGATAAATGTCCAACAATGTTTGACGTTCTCGGGTATTAAGTGTCCAGTTTTGGTTACGAACATGAGATAAGTCAGTACGAATTTAAACTTTCCGACGTGCGGCTGAAAAGTCGTAATCAACCTGTAAGCCAGATTCCTTGAATTTCTTGTATATTTTATTCTTCTGTTACATTAGTCCGCGAAGCTAAGAATCGAACTACTTTGAATATTTTCACTTTTAATTAGCTTTTAAGGAACATACAGATCTATCCCGTCAAACAATATCTTGTAAAATTGCTGCACAGATTGATTTATGTTCAATTCAGTAAAAAGAAAGGACCAGTTAGCCTTAAAGAACTAATTAACGCTAATTTCTTTTTTGGCCTTTAGTTAAGAAGTGTAAACATCAGAAAAAAATAATTTGACAGGCGGGTGGAAAGCATCAGGAATAACAATCGGGTTATCACAGGGTGCTAGAGATGCGAGATCTCGGCGCACTGTATGTACCAGGAACAAGCGTGTCTTCGTCAACTATCCACCGAAAGGTATATTAAAATTTCCGAATATTATATTTAAAACCTTTTCTGAGAGGTTCAGAAGTGTTGGTAACTGTCAAGCTTAGAGTTTTGAGGACATACTTCAGAACCATTCATACCGCCATGTTCAGATTTGATGTGGACCCAAATATCTTCTAGAAAAGATTGACGATCGAGCGTTTATGGTGGCAGAGGTTGCGATTAACACACTTCCACCTCGTTGACACTCAAGTTCTTCATAATTTCTATCTGAGGGAAAAACCTGGTAGTTATCTCCAAAAATCTCACTATTTTAGAATTTAGCCAGGTTTCTGACGAAAGCATTGTCTTATAGTCGTATGTTAAAGCACTGCTACGAAAATCAACCAGTTTCGTGCGTAGGCCTTGAACGTTTAGGTAATATAATACCAAATTATTCATAGATGATGATTTATGATGGTCGGCGTAGTTGACCAGAACCATTTGCAGCAATAAGATACCCGGGTCAGGAGCAAAGATAACCTGGCTGGGCTGTATGGTATGAAACGTCATTAAGTAACTTGACTTGACATTGAAAATTCTTTATTCAATAACAAATATATTATTGGTGGTGTAACCACATTAGCTATGGTCGTTAAACAAATACTTGTGGGCATTATCAACATTTCATTCTAAAATAAAATAACAAAAATAATAATAAAATTCGTTAGAATCTATTGAACCTAACACAAACCTATTTATTCTCTTTACCTTGTATATAAATAATTTTGTGCCATCTTTAATGTATCATCATTTATAAGCCATTATAAAGCTACCAAGTAAGAATAGCTAATAAAATCTTTCGACAAAGTTTTTTTTACATTTAAAAGTTAAAAGAAAAATTTAAAATACAATTTTAATTCCGAAATACTGGTTGGTAAATTAGAAGGCATTATTGTCCGAGAAACCGGCTTAAATCTTATTTATTATTCACAATTTGCCACTTTCTAAACTTTCGAAAACACCGGAGAATTAAAAGAACGTAAAGATAAAAAGTCTAAGAGCTTTTGTATATTAAGTAAGACATTTATTTGGTCTTTTAAAAGCTGTTAGCAAGAAATATAGAATTTTTATAAAACTATTTAGTAATACATTTTTTTACAACCTCTATATTTTTCGGTAGGAAATAGGTAGTATATGTAGTAGGACTTAACATATGAGTCATCAGGGCTAGGCGGTACTTAAATATAAATATTAAGTTTCTGCACTTTGAGTACAATGATTTTTTAAAATGTACTTATACTTAGGTTAGGTAAAGCTAGGAGGCTCAGCCTTAACTTCGCCTTTTGTAAATTTTTTTTTACAATAAAGTTTATTAATATTATTATTAAAAGTCTACAAAAATGTAAGTATGGGAAAGACCTAGAATGGAAATCAGCATTCCCTGGGATATAAGGGATACAAGCATGGGTACAGAAAACTATCGAAAAGGGCTACCACGGCCAAGAGATATACATTCTGTCTGATAGTCAAACTGCCCTCAAGGCTCTAAACTTCAACCAACTCAAATCGAAGATCTAGTACCTAAACGACCCGAAAGACCTGGTCACTCGAGGATCGTGGGCAACGAAAAACCAGATTAATTGGCTAGAGCTAGATCTACTCAAAAACTCAGGAGCTCTGAACCCGTCCTTAACATATCAAAACAGGCAACCAAAGTAACATCAGACAGGTCGGCACAATAACACCTACCGATGGCACAGAATACCGGGTCAAACCCAAGCACCTACTAATGACACCAAAACACCTACGTCGAGTAGGAATTTACAATAGACCCATTAAATGTAGACTTTGCGGCGAAGATTATCACAATCGCCTCACATATTATATACAACTAACTGCGAAGCACTGACCTGAAGAAGAATCAGAATCTTCGGAGACATCTAATGTAGTGATAACCTCCCGCATGACAAACTTGATAGAAAATTAATGCACCTAATAAAAAGAATACATCTTTTCTAGCAGAACAGGGGCGCACAATAAGCCACTAGACTGCAGTGCAAGAAGCTTGGGCCGTACGCCTGCCCCCGCTTTGAACCAACCAACCATTGGAAATCCACAATCTTAGATTTACTTTTCGAATCTATCCCATGTATTTTCTAATTTCAATTATCTACTAATTAGAACGTATTTTGCATTAGGAACGTTAATTTAAGCAAATTAAAAACATTTTTATAGTAAGTAATAATCTTGGTTTGTTTATCTCGTGGTACTCTGTATAACTGAAATTGGACAGCGAATGTGCTCTACTTTGGCTTAAAAAGTTCGTTAAACACTTTTGCTCGCTTTATCCAAAATATTTAACAGCCCTGCACTTCTTTTACTCGAATCTGTTTCTGCCTTTTGTTACGAAATAGTTCTCTAAACGTGCTTTCAAAATTGTTGCAAAAGTCCTTCTTCCGCAATGACGGGTTTTTAAAATAACACTTAGCACCCGGACTAATTTTAACGAAATTTATAGAAACTTGTACTGTAGATGTATATATATAGGTTCTTGTCGCTAATTGTAGCGATTGTTGATTGGTTCAAGGCGGGGGTCGGGCGTTCGGCCCAAGCTTCTTGCATTGCAGCCTAGTGGCTTATTGTGCGCCCCTGTCTTGCTGGAAAAGATGTGTTCCTTTTATAAGGTGTAGTAAATTCCTACCAAGTTTTTGATGCGGGAGGTTATCCCCACATTGGATTCCTCCGAAGATTTTGAATTTACTTCGGGTCAGTACTTCGCAGTTATATATGATATGTGAGGCGGTTTCGTCCTCTTCGCCGCAAAGTCTGCATTCAATGGGATCATTGTAAATTCCTTTTCGACATAGGCGTTTTATTAAGTGGCAGTGGCCTGTACCACTTCAAACATTCCAGTTAATAGCTTTTTGAAGGGTTTCCCAATTGTGGTCCTCGCTTGGGTTTGACCAGATATCCTGTTCCATCGGGATAGGTGTTGTTCTTGCGCCCACCTGTCTGATGTTACTTTGGTTACCTGTTTTGATATGCCAAGGGTGGGTTCAGGGCCCCGGAATGATTGTTAACGCGTTGCATAATTGAATTAATTAGAGGTGTTAAATAAACCACTTGTTCCGTTCAAACTGTTCTTTAATCGACTTTAAATCAGAGTAGGGCTTTTACAGAGCCTCATGGTTGCTAAAATACTTAATAGGGGGGGGGGGGAGATCCATTTAAACTTCTGGCGGCAATTTAACACTATGTAAAAAAGATTGGCAGTTCTTTTTTACCGAAATGTAACGTTAGCGGAAAAATTATCACTTATAATACCACTAGAGGTCAAATTATTTCTGTAAATTTTTTCGAGCTCTAAAAGGTTTTTCGGAATGCTGCATAAACAGATTTACAGCGCGTCACAGTTTTGGCAACAATTTAGACCTTTAAATTGTTGATTTCTACTCGTTGTAGTTGCACGAAAATACCATCTCAAGACGCAACAAAGTATATTCTTTAATTTTATATAAGTTCTGAGTAACTACAAGTGGTAGAAAATTGCTCTTTTGCGTTTTTATTAACTTTTCATACGCGCCTTATTGGTATGGAATTCATAACCAGCGCGCAGCATCAGCAAGCGTAAATCATTGGAGGCTGTGATCATCGTATTTTGACAGTTCAAAACATCAGAGACACTCAAATTTTGTTTTAATAAAGAATATTGTGCAGCCAGTAAAACCAACAAAATTTGTTGTTTTAAAAATGAATCGGTTTGGAAATCATACTATATGCAAAATATGCGTGAAATTGTCTGATGTAATGATCAATCATCGTGCGATGACTTATTTACATGCATTAATAGAGGATTGTGGCTCCTACTTGAAGAAAGAAATTTTTTTTCGAATTGTTCACGAATATTTGCATCTAATCTATTCAAAATTGAAAGTGCTAAATGGAAAAAAGGTGAATATAATAGTGTCTAAATATTAAATATATTTCATTAGACATAGACATTTAATTCATTCCATTTCAAGTCCAGATTTTCAAAAAAATATTCTGTCATAAATGTCAAAAAATTTCCAGTATAATTCGCTGTTGGGTACCAACGAGAAAAAAATTTCCACCAAAATTCAATCCTTGCCATGGTAATCTGTCAAAAATACACGTTTTGACTGGTTACCGATAGAGGAGGCGTCTTATCGGTAATATCGCAGTTTTTTTACAAGAAATCGATTTTCTGATAAATTTCACGAAATGTAATTTTTACTTATAATCTGATATGATCCCGAGAGCTTTAGCTCGAGGGTCTTATCTTTGATTATAAGTAAAAATTATATTGAGTGAAAATTTTCTTAGAAAATCTAGTTTCGAGTGAAAAACAACGGTATGAAGATAAGACGCCGCTTCTGGAGGTGTATTTTATTGGATAATTTACTGAAACCGAAATAAAAGCCGTTTGTGATAAAGAAAAATATACAAACACATCATTATGATTTACTTTTAAGTTTATAAACGCGCCAAAACTAACAATTAATTAAAAATCCAAGACTAAATCAGACGCGTGGAAAGTCAAAAATCAAATTCGCTTGTTGTCATCACGGTTGTCATGAAAATGCAAGATTTTTTAAGCTCGCGTCAAAGCAAAGCACACTGAGTTTAATCTTGCATACCTTTTGTCATAAAACATTTCTTTAAAAATGCCAAAATTAAGTTAAGTTTATGCCGTATTTGAGGTGATTCAAATACTGTTGTGTGTCACTTTTATTTTGTAGGGGTTAAAATATTTATTTATTAAACTTGATTTCTTGAAATAAATTACTGTTTGTTTGACAAAAAGCTACAGTGGTCTTACCGAGCTAGCGGTAGGTCTTATCGGATAATACCACGTTATTAAGGTGGTTGCTATGAAAATTTACGTTCTGATTGGTTCTATATATGTGAGGTAAATTATCAATTAAATCAGGGAATGTTAAGGATTACAAAATCAGTTTTATTAGTCGGTCGTTGGCAGTTCGCAATATGTCTTAAAAAAACACCAAAAAACTAGTTGGTAACAAATAATATATTAGAGTGCAACTTGACTTGTGTAGTGTCTAATTTCTGATTGTGAAAGGGGGTTTGTTTGCAATTTTTGTTAAAAGTAAAAGATGTTAGTTTGACAAGTTTCTTAATGATTTTTCTTACACAAATGGGAGGAAATGTGCATATGGAAACCGATGCCATTTCAGATACGAAGTATCAGTAGGTAAGTAATAATAGTCGAGACAAATCTCATATTGTTATTTTCATTATGCAATATGAAAATGTTATAAAATATACGCAAAACTTCAATTAAAGATATAGTCAGATCTGGTCTTAACGTGAGGGTCCAAAGGTCACTGATCATATGCGTCAAATCAGACAACGCAGAGGCTATCAAAATGTTGAGATTATTTACAAATATACAAAAGAAAGGAAAAATAGTTTCATTATTTTAGCTATCGCGAAGATAGCCACATACCTATACCTATTATTAGTTTTGTAAAAATTATGTACAGGGGAGTTGAAAAAGTTACAAAAAAATTATATAATCTTTAATTATATACCTACTGTACCCATTAATTCAAAACGACAATAATAAACAGTGCAATGTATTTTAACAATTTTACTACTAAAACCTAAAAATACAATGGCATTTAGTCTGATAAACTATTTCGATAATGAAAGAAAAAGTGGAAATTCGCAAACCAATATGCAGGAAACCGTAATGAAAACACTGGGAATTAGTTTAAGGACTATGCAAAATAATGTGCATGAAAAAAAGCATAATATAATACCCAAGAATACTAAAAAATGTAAACGAAAAACACCGTTTATAATTATAGCCTAAAAACTCTTATCGTCACTTATAAAATCTGAAAAGTCCTCGTCGTCTGAGTCGTCTTCGAATGGAGCAATTATCATTGGCGCTACTTCGACATCTAGTACTTGTTCTCGATCCCACCAATCCCTTATTAATATTTCTGTATGTTCCACCGATTTCTTCCAGTACTCTTGTGTAATATGATCTAACGAATCTTGCCAAACTATTTGTACTTGGTCGGATTTGAGACCATCACCTACATGTTTTTCATAATAAGACTTCGCACCAGCCCATATTAATTCTATTGCGTTAAACTGGCAATGATGGTGGCAGTCGTAGACCTCATGACCATATTCACGCAGTATTTCATCTACCGCGTATATTTTGGGTTTTTTAAGAGACTTTGCTATTGATAGGAGTTCCGATTTAAGCATATTTGGTAAAGGATTTTGGTTGTGTTTTTCCAGCCACTCATAAATATCACTTTTCCTCCAAGATGAAGTAGGCTGTTTATTTAAAATTCTTGAATGATATGATGCATTATCTAATACAATTAAAGACGGAGCATCCAAATTTGGTATCAATTGTACTTTTAACCATTTTTCAAACATTTCGCAATTCATATTATCATGATAGGCAGCACTTTTTGATGTTGAAGAAAAAATTAAACTCGCACCTGCAACATATCCTGTTGCAGAATCGGCATGCAAAATAATAAAACGCTTTCCCGTACCACACCCCGTTTTCCTTTTAACACTTTTTACAGACTCATGTTACCAAGATTTTGAACCACTTCCATTCGAAAATATCCACGTTTCGTCTTAAAATACCACTTTTCTAAATTTCGATTTGTAATTGTCCGTATATTTTTTTAAAACCTGAACACGCTGACTCACTATCTGTGGCTGCTCACATAAAAATCTTCGGTTACAGTCTTTTTTATAGCGAAAACCTAAATTTTTTAAAAATTTTGATATCGCTTCAAGTCCAATTTCCAAAACACCCCGAATTTTTAATGTTTTTTGTAAAACTGGAAGAGTTACATTGGTTTTTGATTTGTATAAATAATAAATCACATTTCGAACTCCAATTTTAATATTTTCGCTTACATCCTCAGTCTTTGGCTTTCTTCGTTTACACTTTTTAGTATTCTTGGGTATTATGTTATGTTTTGTTTCATGCACAATTTTCTGCACAGTCCTTAAACTAATTCCCAGTGCTTTGGCTACTGTTTCCTAAATATTGGTGGGCGAATTTCCACTTTTTCTTTCATTTTCGAAATAGTTTAAGTACCTTTTTTTTGATTAGGGATACAAAAACCCAAAAAATTGTTTCATTTTGTCACAAACTGTCGAAGTCACAAAACTGGCATATTTAAAATAAAACGTAGCTGGTGCTATTATAAGCTTTTTTAGAATCGCTGGAAAGTAAATACATATATATCCTTTTTTTTCATGTCAAAATGGAATAAGTCTGTCTCATTTATCTTACGTATTTTATTTAGAGGGTAAAATTAAACGCAAGTAAAGAAAACAAAAACTGAGAGTATGTCTTTCTTGAATCGTATGACCCGCACGATAAGACCAGATCCGACTATACTTCTAATTTCAAACAAACAATTTTGTAAAGCATCCCGAAAGCTCACACGGAAGCCCTTTTCGTTCGGGTCTCAACAAACGTTGACATTTTGTTGACTGTTGATTCCATTTAGTTGTGTGCAATCAGAATTAACCATAATCCAATACAACCAATCTAATTACATTGAACAGATTGAGACAACACAGTGTTGCCACATGAAACCACCGCAAGCATGCCACGGTATGTAACCTCGCTAATATTGCAAGCTGGCGTTTAAACAACCGCGTCTAACTAGGGATACGTGATTGGGATATGTTTACAGGGAAATCTGTTTACTGGTTTGGGAACGGGAACAAGAAGGGAAACTGAAACAATTATTGAAATGGAATATTATATTACTATTTTAAACAGGGTACATCTTACTAGGAAAACGTATGGTATCAGTGTTAATTTTGCATCAGTTTGTCTTATTATAGGATAATTTCTATTGTCACAAGAGAAATACGACCCTCTTGAAAAAGCTAAAAATTTCTCTTGGAATCTTGATTTATCTAGTTGCAAAATCGAATTATCTTGTTTCAAAAATACAAAATAGGTATTATAAAATTTTACAAGAACTAAGTGGCGTGGCGTCAGTAGACATTTTAAAGATAATATCGGGGCTCAATGATGCCAACTGCTCTCAGCTAAAAGTACCTATGTTTTTGGATTTTTGTCCCTAGAATTCCCTAGATTTAAAACTGGTACAAGGTGTGGTGTTCCACAACCTGAAACGCAACATTGTGATGCTTTCCGAGAATGCAAGGTTTTTTTGACAAAAAACTGATCAACAGGTAGTATACCCCTCTTTATAGCTTTTTTTCTTATGCTTTTCAGTATCCATGTGTTTTTTTAATTCTGATTTCCCACACCTTAGTTGAGAATCACAAACTGTGCACAAACAAAGATATTCGCTGTTATTATCTTCCTGAAGCCAACCTGCAAATTCTGGAATTTCCAGCCACTCACTTTTAAATTTTTGCTCATATATATTTTTTTTTGATCCTAGTTCATGGCGAGCTTTTCTTTTATTGATTGGTGTTGAAGGTCTCTTTTGTGAAGTAGACGGCTGATTTCTGATTAAAAAGGTAATTTTCAGTTAATTTTATTAAATATTTGCTACACGACTTACCTCTCATCATCAGAATATTCCGAACCAGAATCCATAATTCATATATTAAAACCCATAACTTTCAGTTAAATAACACGTTAAATATAGTTCAAACACTATTCATTCGTATCGTATAACAAAACAAATAATACCTACAACGGTTAAAATTAAGAATCGGCGTTCGGGCCGGAATCAAACACCGCGTCACCACAATATCGCCGCCGGTTACAGTCACAGAAGAAAAAAGGGTTTGTGCGGGTTTGCTCGTTGCAGTGATGCCAGCATTCTGCCATTTTATATTATTATACTTATATATGTTGACATCAGTAGAGGTCAATCCGTCATATCCTATTTCGGTGAGTGTAAAAGTATTAAATATAATTGTCATAAAAGAGATAAAAAATCCCTAGAATTTCCCAATTTCCCTAGTAAAAATAAATTTAGTCATTTGTCCCTAGAACTAGGGACATTTCCCTAGACCTGGCATCCCTGCGGGGGCTTCGTTTGTATTTTTAATGGAAGATACGAAATTAACATGAATAGCCGCAAAATTTATATTTTTATATTCTGTATGTCGGATAATATAATTTGAACCTTTATATTTGAAACTTAAAAAAAAAACAATATAACGACCCTACGCATCTATATTAAAAAAGGACAGTGTAATGTATTGTATACAGGGTGTCTCTAAAAGTTACGGAAAAAAAGCTACCACAAGTTCCTGAGGCGTACATATGACGATCTAACCCAACTTATCTTAGTCCAAAAGTGGATTATTTCGGAGATACAGAGTGTAAAAAGTTCAATTTTTTATAAATAATTTTTTTAATAATTGGTGTATTGTTACAATATTCGGCTTGGAGGGGTTTTGCGGTGTGAGAAATTAGAATCTGCTCTCATTTTTATTGTAAAGTTTAGAGGGCTCCACCTGCGGTACCTTTCACACATTTAAAATAAAATAACTTTTTTGAGCCACCCTATATTTAACTTTTAAATAAAAATTCGGATTCTCTAACGTCTTTTACCTAAAAAGGTATACGTGGTAAGAGTTGATTTGAGCAGCTGTTTTTGAGATATCTGGATTTAAAAAATTCACTTCGTGTATGTCCAGGTAGTTTTTAGTGACGTTATTTTAATTTACCGCCTACGCTTCAAATGTGTTCAATTTATTAGAATAATTTAGAATTTTTTAAATTCAGATATCTCAAGAACAGCTGCTCAAATCAACTCTTACTACGTATACCTTTTTGAGGTAAAAGACGTTGGAGAATCCGAATTTTTATTTACAAGTTAAATATAAGGTGGCTCAAAAAAGTTATTTCATTTTAAATGTGTGCAAGGTGGTGCCCTCTAAACTTTAGAATAAATATGACAGCAGATTCTAATTTCTCACCCCGCAAAAACCCCTCAGGCCGAATATTGTGACAATACACCAATTATTAAAAAAAATATTTATAAAAAATGAAAACCAAATTGAACTTTTGAAACTGTGTATCTCCGAAATAATCCACTTTTGGACTGAGGTAAGTTGGGCTAGATCGTCATATTTACGCATTGTGGTCACTTCTTTCGTACCTTTTAGAGACCCCCTATATATCAGCAAGAAGATACCTAAAAAACGAGTCAAAATTAGTATGGCGAAGAGGAGAAACGGCAGGTGATGCAGTATAGATTTGGGTCTTCAGCTTTGAGGATGTTCGATGTTCGGTCAGCTTGGTCGTGACTAGTCAGCTTCCTGATAGTGGTGGTTCGCACTTAAATAGGTTTGCGACGTCATCCATAGTCAGGTGGTACCGAATGTGCTTGAGACTCACGCGACGGGTGGCAGCAATACTGACGGCGCAGCGCTGTGGTTTCGCATCAATGGTTAATAAAAATAGCTTAGATGACGAAAAATTGTGAAAGGGTACGAAAATTGTTGAAAAATCGGTAAGTAAATATGATACGGCTTTTTATATAAAGGTACAGTTCTGCTCATAAAAAACCCGTAAAAGTCTTATGATTAGTTTTTGTATTATTTAAGCAGTTTGAAACAGGCTTTTGTGATTATTTCTTTGAGGTTATCAGTGACGTATGTTTAAGGTTATATGCAATAAATGCAAATCATTGGCGTATAGAAAGTAATTAAAAAAAATTAAGTAAAACGGTAACTAATATTTTATATTTATAATAATTTTATAAAAACGCGAACAAATTGAATATTATATTAAACAAGAACAATAGGACAGTAGGTATAAAAATTAATATATGGTCATTGACCCTTGTTTCTTGATCACTTGAGCCAATCTATTAGGCTTTGAGTTAATCAAATTTCTTGTAATGATTGGGTCAAGCTCCTCCCAGCATTCATGAATTATTTCCCACAATTCAGTAGAATTTTGAGGAAAGAAATTACCATCTGGTCGATACACCCGAATTTGTCCGTTATAAGTAGATTGGAAAGTTTTTCCATCCGTAAATACTACCCTGTTCCAATATTCAGGTTCGCGATATATGTAATTTAATGCAAAAAGTAACCGCGACTGCCTTTGTTCTTCTGTTAATTTAATTTTTACGCCGCAACGCGATTTTTTAACTCTGATTCATTAATTCTTCTACTGGCGGTAGGTCGAGGGCTAGGAAATTCTGTGATATTTATAGCTTCCCTCGCGACTTTAAAGGGATGATCTCTTAAGTGCTCCAGAAGCATAGCATCCTCTTCGGGACTGGTAACTCTAGGACGACCGGAACCCTCCTTTCTTTTCAAGGACCGTTCTTGCTCCCAACCCTTTTTAATTTCTAGAATTGTGCTCTTATTTCTGCCATAAAATTGTGCTAGGGCACGAATCTTTCATCCTTCTTCAATTGTTGTCACTATTTGTGCCTTCTCAACTAATGTTTAAGGACGAGGCATTTTAAAATGTTTGACTTTTAGACGTCTATCAACAATTGCCACCATGCACTTTTAAAAACCTTTAAAATAAAAAAGAACTATTTACACCATGGCAAATTAAGTGTACGGGTTTTTTATGAACAGAACTGTACTTGCTATCTATTAACATTTCAATAGCGTTAGACTATCACTGGGGTCAACTACACCTATCAAAACCTTTATACTGAAATTAATTATCCCAATTCGTTTTAAAGATATAGGCCTTAAAAGTTTTAAGTAAAACACCTTATATTTAAGTATCAAGAACTATACAATACCAAAAGGATTGAAAGTCCTTTACATAACTTTCCCTTGTCCTTTAATAAATTAACCAAACAACACTAAATGAATTTCCGAATTTTCTAGGAGCAGTATCTCAATCACGTAACCATGCCTAAGCAGGATTATCTAGAAACACTGTTTACATTGTCAGCGAGGTTGCACATCAAAGCGTACTTGTGATGATTCCACTTTAACGTAAGGTCGAAAAGTTTTCACGATATATTAAAAATATTAAATAAGGGTAATACGTTATTTTTTCTAGCAAGGCCCATTTATATTTCAAAAATATGTATAAGTCAAAACTTGATAATGAGACGTAGATTCTCAACCACAACAATTTTCACTAATTACTTTTTATCCTATCTTTACACATAAGGGTACTTTGTTCTTAGATATTTTTCTAAATTCTGAAGACCTGGTATATAAAATTATAAAAACAATATGCTTTTTGGTCGTTTAAGAATAAGCAGTTTTTATGAAAAAAAAACTTTTTTTCATAAACCCACAAATAAAAAAAATTTTCCTCTTGGATAGTCAATCCGTGGACACACTGTATATTGCATACCTTTTCACAAATTAAATGGAAGTAGTTATCCGCCATGTTCTTGTGCATATAGATACAAAAGATATACAGGATGTTAATAAAAAGACATCATTTAAACGCATATATAAAGATGTATAGGGCGAAAATTAAAATTTTATCTGTATTCTTCATCACCTCTAAGATTATTGCTTGCGCTTTGAATTCCTTCTTTTGTTGTCTACAGATATTGTGTAAACCATAGATTTAGGATGTGTCCATAAAAATAATCCATTATAGTTAAGTATGGAGAATTCACCCATCTACAGGGGCGTCATTTCCTGTATTAATCCATTGGTTTGGATACTTTTGATGAGTGTGAACATTACTAATGAAAAATGGGGACGAGTTCAATACAGTGCCGGTTTAAGGTACTGTAGCGCCCGGTGCTTCTCGTGACTGCCGCCCCCTGACTTGGAAAAATTTTTCGGGTGCCACGTCCTATTTAATGAAAATTTTTGCCCTTCCGGTATTTTTTTAGTCCGTAGAGGTTTTTAACCAACAAACCCTCCATCTTTCGTTGTACGGGTACATAAAAAAAATTGATGAAATAAGTCAGAAGTGTAAGTCTTAGGGTAACCTTCAAAATCCCAATTTCCCCCGTTCGGCGCGCCACTACGACCTTATATAAAAAATAAGACATTTATACAAACTAAAATTTTATTTGTGTACGTGGGTTTGTTTATAAAAAAGATCGCGAAATGCACAATTATTATTTAAATAATTTTACAGAATACATCGGTAAAAAATAAAGTAATCAAAAATAGCAAAAACTAGCAAGGAAAAAGCACACAAAATAAGAAGCTAAGAATGAATTTGAATTATAATAAGAAAAGGGTAAAAAAGAAAAATTAAAAAAAAACATAGGTTATTTTTGTTTTTCTACAATATCCTATCATTTTTAAGTATGAACCGATTAAAAATAAAATATAAATGAAACGCAAGAACAAATATTTAACTTTTAATAAAAAAAAACAGAAATGCAACAAAGTTTTTGCTTAATTACCTTTGGTTTTAATAATCACAATCAACTAAAAGGTTAAACGTCATAATACGTATATATAATAAGTATCAATTTTACAAGACTGTTTTTCTTGCTTTCAAATTTGAAAATGTTTGTATTATCTCGTTAGTGTTTATGGTTTTTAAAAGATCTGAATTTACTGACATGATGGCTAAATAATTTAGTCTTTCTTGGGCAATTGAATTTCTAAGATAGGTTTTAACCCGGTTTAACGCGTGAACGCTCCCCACTAGTATTTGTAACCATTATAGAAAAGAATATACGAAGGCCTACATGGATATTTGGAAATGCATATGTTAATTTATTTTCATGTAACAATTTTACTAAATCTTTAGGAGATTCAACTTAATTTCATCACTTCGTTCGGTTTTTAGCTGAATACATTCTTCAGGTAAATATTCGTCTAAGTCGTCTATCTATGTATCTTTTAATTTATTTGCATGTAATACTGTATCTTTATCTTTTACCATTTTTAAATTAAACAAAAATTCAAACAAATCCGAACATGTTTTATACACTTCGGATCTACGATTAATTTCCTCTTGAAGATTGTTAAGGATTGGAAGGTAAATCTGTGCTCTCTTGTATAAAGGCGGCGCTACGTGGATCGCATCGGCATAAAAGCCATTTCAATACGATCACGATATAAAAGTGGCGCGCCGCGCCGCCCTTAGACATTTACCGCCTGGTGCTATAGCACCAAATAGCACCCATGTAAAATCGGCACTGGTTCAATAGTGGATAAACCACATACCCTCCAAAGTTGTAGAAGTACATAATGAAAAGAGCAGCGGACACAATATGATTTCCCGAGGTACCCCTACATCTACAGACAGATAGTCTAAGAAGCTAGATCCAACGCAATGCCGCTGCTGCCTACCCGATAAATTTAAAGTGGAGTGGTTCAAAGAATCGAACGACTGTAGTCCAAGAAAATAAGAGCGGTGTTTTTTGCAAAGTCTCATATTTTATAGATTTTATTTTTTATCGCATATATGTAATAAAGCTGTTAAAGTGTTGGGGATGAAAACCAGAGTCGAGGGCAAAATTTTGTTGTCAGTACCATATTTACTTACCTGATCATGTATTACCCTTTCGGGAATTGAACGACAGTACAGTTTTGGACTTGCCTTGTCTTTATTTATCTTAAATCACAACGTTTCAACTGTTAAGTATCTCCAGTCGTCTTCAGTATCACCTGACTCCGTTACTAAGTTTCCTCTTGACGCTATTTTAACTAACTTTTATTGTCAGTCGATATAGATGTTTTTTTCTGATAATAAAGCCTATAGTACCTTAGGCTATTTTTTAAAATTGGTGTTAATAAATAATAAACAAATATTATAAAGTTGTAGATATAATTTAATATTAATAATATTTTTAACAATTTTAATAGACAGTCTACATTACACGGTCTCTAAATAAGATTCCTATTTCCGTTTACAAATTCGCCAGACAATGTTAAATGAATTTCCCGCTTTTCGAGAAACAGTATCCCAATCACGTATCCATGGTTAAGCGGGATTGTCTAAAAGCACCGTTTGCATTATTAGCGAGGCTACACGCCCCTGCAAGCTTGTAGCGGTTTCCCAGTCCTATAATTTTGTGTCCTAATCTCTCTAATATAAATGCAGTGGTTACGTAAGATTTATTTATTTATTCAACGGGGTTTACTCCAATTTAGATTAATTCTAGGTGTTTACAGAGATCAAATATATAAGCGATCTTCGTAAAGCCATTATGAAATAAAAATTAAAAGAAAAAAGCGTTTATACCAATTGACTAGCTCTCTTACTTGAAAATCTACATGCCACGGTATAAGTAAATCTTATTTTCTTAATTGTTCAGCATTTCCTCAAGAAGTCTTCCATAAAATTATTTTATTTTAATTTTTTTTTGCACAATAATTTTATTTAATGTACGCTAAATTATATCATTTTAACCATAACATATAGTTTAGGCAGGGGCGGCTATTCGGGTGAAGTGAGTGAAGTGGAAATCCACCACACCAGATAATAACCACAACTAATTTAATGTGCGTGCTTAAAGAAGTGATTGGCAGCAGCCGGGGCAATTTCCTTACATTGACACAATAGTTTCGAATGTCTTACCTACTAGCACACTATACTTTCCGATAGCCAGGGGCGGTTCTGCGGGGAGGCCTGGGGGGCCCAGGACCCCCCAACATTTCTGAAAAAAACTATAAAATTCATGCCACTGATAAAAAAATTCCCGGTGCTTTATTATTTACATAATTTGATACAATTTGAGCATGATCCTAAAAAATTTTGGGCTGTGGCGTTATTTGCTTGCGAAGGCTACCAAAAATTGTGGCTGCGCCCACTGGCGTAAATAAGGGGGGGGGGGGGGGCTACCGGGCTGCATTTTCATCTCACGCATGGATTCCTAATTTAAATCTTTAAATAATGTGATCTTGGCTTAGATTACAAAGGTCTTGTAGGAAACGTTTAGGTTTTAACTTTTCCTTTTAAAAGTCCTGTTTTATATAGAGATTAAGGTTTCACACGCATATCGTTTTAGTTATTGATTTTTTATGCAATTTTAAAGGAGAACGAGTAAAAAAAATAATATTTTATAGAATTTTTCTATTATATACGTTTTCCCTTTTTTAGAGCTATTTTAAATCAACAAAAATATAACCCAATGCAATAAAATATTTTTACAACAAAAACAATTAGGTATTTATTTCTTAAGAGAAAAATTAAGGTAAACATTTCAATTGAAACATTTTTTATGAAAGAAGTATGATAATTTATAATAAAAAAAATAGTGCGGGACGAAATGACAATGCTTTATTAGGAATATAAATATACGGCACTTACGAAGGAGTATTTTCAAATCTAAGCATTTTCACCAAAAACTGCTCTTAGATCTACGCTCCTAAAATACATGATTTCTGAAAAAATCATTAATTTTGGCGTGGTGAGCGATATTTACTTTTTTTTTAATCATGAAAAACCGACCCCGAAAAACGCTGGTTAGAGTCATACATACGTCTTATGTTAAAATTTTGGATTGACACAAATATAAAAGTGTTTTTTTTAATAAAGAGCAAGCTAGGAATATCAAAAAAAAATTTAATCCAACCATGCAAATGGGGAGAGTTAATAATTTAATTTTCGAAATTTGATAGTAATTTAAACGAACTTTGGGCGTGGCCCCGAAAATTTTTCGCCTGCGGCGCTTTTCCACCTTCTTCGCTAGGTACAATACCATGAAATACATATAGTCCCGACTATCCCTCTCTTCAGAAAAAAAAGTCCTACTTACCCCCCCCCCCCCCCCAAAGCATATTTTCTGGCTACGCCAATGTGGTGCCCCCCAATATTTTGGGTCTAGAACCGCCCCTGCCGATAGCTGAATACTCGAAAAGCAGTACCTCAGTATTTCCACTTCGTTCATGTTGTATATTACTCCGGTTGACTACGACCAGTGAGGTGTTTCTGCCGTTTCCGATCAAATGGCCGCCCAGTGAACGACAAGTATAACGGAGTTTAACATGATATTGAGCTGGGTATACCTCTATTAAATAGTAGTATTGTTATGAAACCTAAAAATAATATAGTTTGTAACTTCTTGGCAACACCATTTAATCGATAGAATTTAAGGAAGCCCAGGTTTAATTTTTTTTTTAATAAAACAGCAACGCGATATGCCGTTTTTCGCGTGACATAATGAATTACGGCTCTACGACATACGCCAATCGCTGGGTCTCGTTGTAACATACAGTGTTATATCAATGATCGGAATATACCGGGTCCGCCAACGTGGCGGGGATGGAAGATTAAATCATTATCGAGGAGCTTATCAAAAATACTAAACCAGCATAAGGTATCGACTTAAAAGCGGCATATTTTAAAAATATTTTTCATTATACAGGGTGGCTCAAAAAAGTGTGGCGGACTAAACTTGCATTTTTTTAAATGAAACACCCTATATATTATATTATTTTCTAATTCCCTATACAATTCCACGTATATTTTGTATAAAATGTCATATGTCTAAATTCAATTGTTTTTGAGTAATTGACGTTTAAAATATGGAATTTTTTAACTTTGACAGGCTGTAACATTGGAACGGTTCATCTTAGAGAAAAATGGTTTTCACCTCCCTATCTTAGTTTTTCATTCTCTATCCAAAGAAACCAACCTTCGATTTACCATGTTAAACCAAAAAAACGGTTATAACGGTTTAACATAGTAAATCGGAAGTTGGTTTTCTTGGATAGAGAATAAAAAACTAAGATAGGGAGGTGAAAACCATTTTTCTCTAAGATCAACCGTTCCAATGTTACAGCCTGTCAAAGTCAAAAAATTACCGAGACTGACAAAAAGCTTGCAAGATGGAAGCAATACATGGAGGAACTTTTCGGAGACGAAAACATCGATAATATGCCTGTCAGAGTTGGCGAAGAAGGACCTATCATCACACAGAAGGAAGTAGAATCAGCTATTAAACGACTAAAAAACAACAAAGCTCCTGGGCCAGACCAGATTCATGGAGAAGTACTCAAACTGCTAGACCCAGAACAGACGAAACTGCTGACCAACCTCTTCAACAAGATCTACACAGGCGGTCAAATACCAAATGACTGGCTGTTGTCAACATTCATTCCGCTCCCCAAAAAGACAAATGCAACTAAATACTCTGACCACAGAATAATCAGCTTGATAAGTCATATCCTAAAAGCGTTCCTTAATATCATCCAAGCACGTGTATATAGAAGACTCGACGAGAGAATAAGCGATACATAATTTGGTTTCAGGAAAGGACTCGGTACTCGAGAGGCCTTGTTCTCCATACAGGTCCTGATCCAACGAGCACGAGACGTCAACGCAGACATCTTTGCATGCCTCGTAGATTTTGAAAAGGCCATTGATAAAGTTCAACATGGTAAACTCATCTCAATCCTACGTGAATCAGGAATCGACGACAGAGACACAGATATAATATCAAAGCTATACCTACAACAATAAGCCATTGTACAGATCGAAAACGAAACATCGGAAGAGTTTAATATAAGGAGAGGAGTGCGCCAAGGTTGTATACTGTCGCCTCTTCTATTCAACGTATACTCGGAGCATCTATTTAAAGAGGCATTGGAGAACAAGGAGGATGGAGTTGTAATAAACGGGGAAATAATAAACAACATAAGATATGCTGATGATACCGTCCTTATAGCAGACACGGCTGAAGGACTTCAGAGATTTATAGACCGTGTACAGATATGGTATGAACATAAACTATAAGAAGACACACATACTAACTGTCTGTTCCAGTTTTTTTATTTCTTCAATTGACTGAATTAAACTGAGAAAGTAATTATTAAACAAAATACGGAAGAACGTACAGATGTCACAACAGATCCGGCAAATGGTCAGCCCGGGACAGCCTTCATTCGACACTGACTGATCGCTCGACATTGGTGTTCTGTTTCTAATCTGTTCTTTTCTATTTAAGTTATCAAAACAAAGATAAGACTGTAATCGGTCGCACGACTAGCAATAATGTTTTTAATAGGTTCTAGCTCAGAATGTTGGTACTGAATATAATAAATTCGATTATAGTGAAAGAGCCAATTGGGGCTTACCTTACGCTCTCTAATAAAAACATTCGAAAAGACTGAACCATGTAGCTTTGCAGTAATCATTAAAAAAACGTTATGGTAAAAAGTATGCGAATGTGGCGCAAAAAATGCACTTTTTAATTAGGAGAGTTTCAAGTTTATAACCCCTGATCTTGAGTTTTAAAGAATGTTCCTCTATTTATTTCGATGCGAATGCTACAAACCGAATTTATACAAGTGGAAATAACCCAACTGAACTGAGCACATAACAATGTGGGACGATTCTAATTGCTTTATTTCAAATCGTGATTTGATTGATACCTGCAGGCTAAAATGTCAATTAACTGTATAATATTTACATGTGAGAGGTAGTATCCTAATATGAGAAATGTGTAGAAATAATGCATGGGGTATAATACAGTATACAGGGTAGTCAAACAAGAATCGAGACGAAAACTACAGAACTTTGCAAAAATATTTATTGCATTTATAATTGTGGTGGAACAGATGTATATTTTAAAATTAGTCTCCATTGTTGAAAAACATTTTGTATCATTCCTTATCTTGCGGGTTTTAAAAAAATTAAATAAAATTTGAATAGCTTGCCATAACCAAATTGTTTTAATATGGATAACTTTATCTTTTATTTTTAATGCAACAATGGAGAAATTCATTATTTTCAATAAATATTTTTATATTCAATAGATGTAGCCGTTACTTGATGAAGATTCATTATAGAAACTAGGTTAAAAAGAATACAAAAATGTATAAATCTTCACTTATTTTTTATTGTACTATGACAATTGTTTCGACACACAGTGTCTTCGTGCAAATAATATTCTCTTAAAATATAATGGTAACCTACTCCAAAATAATGTACCTATTTTACAACTTAATAATAAAGACATTATAGTAATAAAGTACCGAACCCTAATTATGAAAACACACCTTTTCTTAACTATTCTGAAAAATATTTTTAAAAACTATTGTTATAATAATGTCAGGGAATACCGAATGGTTATAGATTTAATAATGGGGAATTATTCAAATCGAGCTGATCGTTTAATAAAATATTTAAATTTTTGTATTTGTTAATTTCCATACTTTCTAAAAAATTAAGTTTTATTGATTTGTTTTCTACATGTAGAATTTCAAATTTGTCATCAAAATTATGTTGTTCGTTATTAAGATGTAAGGAATAATGAGAATTGGTGAGTTTTTTATTATAGCTTGCTTTGTGTTCTTTAATTCTTGTTTCAAAACTTCTACCTGTTTGTCCGATGTAAACTTTTGGGCAACTACCACATTTTAGTTTATACACTCCACATTTTTGTTCTTTTTTGGTTCTGCTTTTGTTATTTTTAATTAGTTTGCCTAACTTATTATTGGTTTTATATGAGATTTTAAAATTTCTTTTCGTTAAGTAGTTTTTAGCTAATTGTGAAAGTTTTCCAGTATATGTGAGTGTTTTGTAAATTAAGTTTTCATTGTGTTTAAAAGTTGGATGTGCTAAACTAATTGCTTTATTTAGTTGTTTTTTGTTTATAATTTGATCTATTACATTAGGTTGATAGCCATTATTTACTGCTAGTTGCTTTATTATATTTAACTCTTGAATATAGTTTTGTTCTGATAACGGAACACTTAACAATCTATGGACAAATGAGTTAAAAGCGGCCATTTTATGGGAATATGGATGATTCGAACTGTTATGTATTAGAATGTCTGTATGTGAAGGTTTGTGATATATCGAGAAACTGTGTTTATTGTTTACTTTGGTTATTGTAAGATCTAAGAAATTTATCGAATTGTTTTGTTCTACTTCTAGAGTAAAATTTATGTTAGGATGTAAAGTATTGATAAAATTAAAAAAACTTTGAAGTTGGCGTTCCGTCCCTACAAAACAAGCTAGAATGTCATCGACATACCTATACCAATAAAGAAATTTACTACTCAAAGTATTTTTAAATATTCTATTTTCGAGGTTGTCCATAAATATTTCATCTAACAGCGGACTAAGAGGGTTTCCCATAATTAATCCTTCTGTTGATAAATAAATTTTATTATTAAATTCAAAATAATTTTGATCTAAACAAACTGAAAGTGTTTCTAGGATATCTTGTGTTATAATTGGATTAGTTTTATTTTTCATAAGTAAATCTTCTATTAAGTTAATTACATCATTCGGTGGTATACTAGGAAAAAGGTTTTGTACATCAAAAGAAATAATTTTAGCGTTGTTAGGATAGTACTATTAAACATTGTAACTTTACGTCAAAATTCAGTATTAAAAATTCTTATGAACTGGTCGATAAGATTAAAAATATAGACATTCCTAACAACGCTAAAATTATTTCTTTTGATGTACAAAACTTTTTTCCTAGTATACCACCGAATGATGTAATTAACTTAATAGAAGATTTAACTAATTAAAAATAACAAAAGCAGAACCAAAAAAGAACAAAAATGTGGAGTGTATAAACTAAAATGTGGTAGTTGCCCAAAAGTTCACATCGGACAAACAGGTAGAAGTTTTGAAACAAGAATTAAAGAACACAAAGCAAGCTATAATAAAAAACTCACCAATTCTCATTATTCCTTACATCTTAATAACGAACAACATAATTTTGATGACAAATTTGAAATTCTACATGTAGAAAACAAATCAATAAAACTTAATTTTTTAGAAAGTATGGAAATTAACAAATACAAAAATTTAAATATTTTATTAAACGATCAGCTCGATTTGAATAATTCCCCATTATTAAATCTATAACCATTCGGTATTCCCTGACATTATTATAACAATAGTTTTTAAAAATATTTTTCAGAATAGTTAAGAAAAGGTGTGTTTTCATAATTAGGGTTCGGTACTTTATTACTATAATGTCTTTATTATTAAGTTGTAAAATAGGTACATTATTTTGGAGTAGGTTACCATTATATTTTAAGAGAATATTATTTGCATTAGATTTCTACTATCTGACGAAGACACTGTGTGTCGAAACAATTGTCATAGTACAATAAAAAATAAGTGAAGATTTATACATTTTTGTATTCTTTTTAACCTAGTAAATATTTTTATTTTGAAACTAAAAAGACAACAATTAAAGTACTGATAGTAAAATAAAAATAAAGTATCGTCCGTACAATTACTGGCTGGATGCATGACACAGCTTCTGATGTAATTTTTGATTTGAGTCATGTTGTTGATTAAATCCTATATTTTTTAAATTCTGTCAGGCTTTAAATAAGTTTCACAGTGAACATTTATTTTTTTTCCGAAAAACATTTTCAGAATTTATTACAACTAACTGTTTTTCACTTTCAAATTACTTTTTATACGTACAATTAAAGTTCTTCGCAATGACAAAGATTGTCAAAACGAATCTTATGTCAATTGACAGGTTCCTTTAATTATTAAAAGTAATTTTGAAAATTCAATAAAAATTATAGGTCTGAATTAAAAAAAAAACTAACGATGGCATCTAAAATATAGAACATTGGGCATAAAATCTAAGAATGCTGCTTTATAGAAAATGAAAAGTGGCAATGAAAGTGTAAAATTTAATTCAAATTATCATTTTCAATAAAGCCAGAAAAAATTCAAAACTAAAAAGGTGATTTTCGGTTTTTTAGGAATATGTTCGGAAGTCCTCGAAATGTTTCTGATATCTTCATGGTATATTGATCGGCTATGATGGCTCTTTCCCCCCATTTAACCTTTGCTGTATCTCTTACCATTTATGGGGTCCCAATGGTGAACATCGAATTTTTAACAGCCCATATAGCAGCCCTACCTATTACTCTGAATACGACAAAAGCTTGAATACCAAATTTCGCTCAGCTGAGAGGTAACTTTTGATAGGTCTCCTTATAAGTACCTTTTCAGCACCATCTCCATCACCCCTTATTATTAAAAATATGTGAGTTTGAATCCAGCTCAGATACAGCATTAAAAGTAACAGCTAATAATATTGTCAAAAAATGTATATCGACATAAATCCTGCATTGAAATTTAATATACAGGGTCCTGCAATAGTGTGTTAGGATTCTATAGTCCCTATACGAATTAGGTTAGGAATTTCATTCATATGCAGACTTATACTGTATTATAGGGTGTATTTCGGAAAAATATTTTTTCACATAAAGCGTGGTCCAAGAAAGTGTAATAAAAAAAAGTGTTGGGGAACTTCCCCAACCCCCTTTAATTTACACCCCTGAATAGAAGTCGTGAAATGTTTGGGGAGGCACTGCGCGCGCACCAGTTATTTTAACAATCAAAAAAGTTTTTTGAAAGTTAAGTTGACGTTAAGTTTGTTTTTGTTGACATTGGTTGACAACGAAAAGTTTTAGAAAGACGTCGTTGAGAGAGCGCGTGAGAAAGTTTTCTTGAATGATGATGTATTGATGCCACGTTAGAGGTTTTTCTAACAAACAACCCCAGTACGATGAGTATTTCGTGCCATTGCTGAGTGATCTGCTTGTGTTTTACGTCCCCCTCTCGGACACCAACCCCCAAGTTGTTAGATGAAAGCATAACCGTCGAAGTTGATGGCGTTCGTTTTTTAATGCAATTTCTACCCCAATAAAAAAAATTATGAAGTAGCTATTTACTTTAATACTTACTAGATCAAGTTAATACTGATTTTATTGTCGAGAACTAACTGTACAAAATTGCTGTAATACAGTAACGATATTCTGTACCAAGGAAAAACAGCTCTAGCAGCATAAAACTGTCATCATCCATTATTAACCAAATAGTGCGTTCGCACGATTACTGTACAAGTTTTTTTCTACAAGAAAGTAAACCGCGAAAGCTTCTTAGAAATACAAAAGCTCGCGTTAAAAAAAGTTACGACTGACTGTAAATTCACTAGTGCGCTTACGCCTATATTATGTACCTACTAATGGTTTTCTCTTTGGCTCAAATTTGTCGATTTGTTGTTAAGCCAAATAAGTAGGATGATTAAGCAAATGTAGTATTTGTAAATGTAGTGATAATACCCTTTTTGAATTGTTTAAGTTAATTATTATCCACCGTTTGTTTTGAACAAGAGTTCAAACAAAACCCGGTGTTTTGTTTTTTAATTAAATTAAAATCAACTTTTAAATTTCATCTATTCAAACTCATTGTTTTATTTATACCAGCCAAATGGCAAAATAGTCAACTAATATCGCCAATTTAATTGATCGGTAATCAGGTCAGTTAACCCCATTTTTGTTATTAGGTCTGACCTAATAGTTTTTCCTACAAAAAGGTTGAACTTTTTTAAATACCCATAATATTTTATTGCATATTTATGTTCCTATTAGAGTCCGGTATAATTGTCCAAAATTTTATTTAGTTTGCTTATAATATATTATAAAAAATAAAAACAAATTTTACTAAGATGAGTTGTACATGGTGAGAGCGCCCGAAATATCAACTTTTTAGAATTAATTTATTAGTTCGTTAAATTATAATAAACAAATGAATTCCTATTTTATTTCAAAACCTACCATTGTTTTAAGGCATAACCTTTACTAATGAACCGTTTTGCAAGTATTTCACTTTTTTCAAGAACGTATTGACACGTGCACAGATTAAAATGAAAGACATTTTAAACATTTACTGTAGTTTAGTCTAGTCGCCTATGTGTAATATTAATAATAAAACTTTATTATTAAACATAGTTTATAAAATTTGCAATTTTTTCAGAAACGGTTGGAAATAACTTATTTTGAAGTACAAAAAACACTTGCTTAAAAATTTTACAATAAATAGTCAAATAATATACAGTATGTTCCAATTGAAAAACTTGAAATAATGAATTTAAAATGTGTCGTTTTTGAACAAACCCTGTATATGAAAAATGATGATGATACAGTATAAGTCTGCATTAATTCCTAACTTAATTCGTATAGGAGCTATAGAAGGCTGTAGTACTATTGCAGGACCCTGTAGTGTATTGTCGCACTAGATCATTAAATATATCACAAGGCGAAATATATCATTGTAAAATAAAATAAGAGGAAACTATATCCAAATTGGATTTCCGTATCGCAGTTTGCCGGAGACCGAAGTTTAAAGGGTGCCGTTTGTCTCTTTGTTTCACCTGTGGAATTCATTTTGTATGCAGAATCGCGCCCACTGTCCCTTATCTGATTGCGGTTAGACAGAAAATTGGAACAGAAATTTTAATTTGAAAAGTTTTAGGGTTTTAGTCTATTGTACATTAGTGTAATCAATGTTGAGTAAATTCGACATTTAGTCACTTTCAGATAGGCGAATTAGAATCAAGTAGTAACTGTATGATGTAATTGTAATTTTGCGTTTAGGATATGTCTGATAGAATAAACGCGTATTTGTTTCTTAAGCCTTTAAGAGCCTACACTCTTAACATAATATGGTATAAATAACAAATTTTGTTCTTGCCACCATTTATTTTTTTTGAATTTGGACTTTAGTTGTCACGTAACAACGAAAATTTATTTTTCTTTTTCTACTCTCATATTAATAAACATTGTTTTACGTATATTTCACTCTATAAGTAAATCCATTATTATAGTCAGATCTGGTCTTAACGTGTGGGTCCAAAGGTCACTGATCATATGCAGACAACACATAAGCTATCAAAATGTTGTGAGATGATTTACAAATATATCGAAGGAAGGAAAAATAGTTATTATTTTAGCTATCACGAAGATACCCACATATACCTAATATTATTAGTTTTGTAAAAATTATGTACAGGGGAGTTGAAAAAGTTACAAAAAAATTATTTAATCGTTAATTATATACCTACTGTACCCTTTAATTAAAAACGACAATAATAAACAGTGCAATTTATTTTAACAATTTTACTACTAAAACCTAAAAATACAATGGCATTTAGTCTATATATAAACTATTTCGATAATGAAAGAAAAAGTGGAAATTCCCAAATCAATATGCAGGAAACCGTAATGAAAAGACTGGGAATTAGTTTAAGGACTATGCAGAATAATGTGCATGAAAAAAAGCATAATATAATACCCAAGAATACTAAAAAATATAAACGAAAAACACCGTTTATAATTATAGCCTAAAAACTCTCATCGTCACTTATAAAATCTGAAAAGTCCTCGTCGTCCTCGAATGGAGCAATTATCATTGGCGCTACTTCGACATCTAGTACTTGTTCTCGATCCCACCAATCCCTTATTAATATTTCTGTATGTTCCACCGATTTCTTCCAGTACTCTTGTGTAATATGATGATGATGATGATTTTTCATAATAAGACTTTGCACCAGCCCATATTAATTCTAATGCATTAAACTGGCAATCATATGGTGGCAGTCGTAGAACCTTATGACCATATTCACGCAGTATTTCATCTACCGCGTATATTTTGGGTTTTTTAAGAGACTTTGCTATTGATACGAGTTTCGATTTAAGCATATTTGGTAAAGGATTTTGGTTGTGTTTTTCCAGCCACTCATAAATATCACTTTTCCTCCAAGATGAAGTAGGCTATTTATTTAAAATTCTTGAATGATATGATGCATTATCTAATACAATTAAACACGGAGCATCCAAATTTGGAATCAATTGAACTTTTAACCATTTTTCAAACATTTTGCAATTCATATTATCATGAAAGTCAGCACTTTTTGATGTTGAAGAAAAAATTATACTCGTACCTGCAACATATCCTGTTGCAGAACCGGCATGCAAAATAATAAAACGCGTTCCCGTACCGCACCCCTTTTTCCTTTTAACACTTTTTACAGACTCATCTTGCCAAGATTTTGAACCACTTCCATTCGAAAATATCCACGTTTCGTCTAAAAATACCACTTTTCTAAATTTCGATTTGTAATTGTTCGTATATTTTTTTAAAAACTGAACACGCTGAATCACTATCTGTGGCTGCTCACATAAAAATCTTCGGTTACAGTCTTTATTATAGCGAAAACCTAAATTTTTTAATAATTTTGATAACGCGTCCCCAATTTCCAAAACACCCCGAATTTTTAATGTTTTTTGTAAAATTGGAAGAGTTACATTGGTTTTTGATTTGTATAAATCGTAAATCACATTTCGAACTCCAATTTTAATATTTTCGCTTACATCCTCAGTCTTTGCCTTTCTTCGTTTACACTTTTTAGTATTCTTGGGTATTATGTTATGTTTTGTTTCATACACAATTTTCTACACAGTCCTTAAACTAATTCCCAGTGCTTTGGCTACTGTTTCCTGAATATTGGTTGGCAAATTACCACTTTATCTTTCATTTTCGAAATTGTTTATCAGATTAAGTACCATTTTTTTTGATTGGTGATACAAAAACCCAGAAATTTTTTTTTTTTCATTTTGGCACAAACTGTCAAAGTTACAAAACTGGCATATTTAAAATAAAACGTAGCTGGTGCTATTATAAGCTTTTTTAGAATCGCTGAAAAGTAAATACATATCCTTTTTTTTTCATGTCAAAATGGAATAAGTCTGTCTCATTTATCTTACGTATTTTATTTAGAGGGTAAAATTAAACGCAAGTACAGAAAACAAAAACTGAGAGTATGTCTTTGTGCGTAATAGTATATTACGTAATAAGTGTTGTAAAAAGCAATTTACGCACAAATAGAAAAGTTACTAATAATTCTATGAGTGCGTAATTGCATTACAACACGTATTACGTACCATACTTTACCTACGACCTACTTATTCACACAACATCATTTAGTTTTAGTTTTTCATCTTAACTGGTAACAATATTATTAATTTAAGAACGTGATAACATCAACGAGAAGGTATATATTGTAATAATTCTACAGTATGATTATTTAAATTTACAAATGTTATTTTTTATAATATTATTTATTCTCATTACAATAATTATTTATAGTTACAGAACAATTATTGAAGACAAAAGGTATATCGTTTCTTTTGCTTGTTGAAGCATAAGTAAGATTTACATTATTAGTTGCCTCAATGAAATTTTCATTAATACTATTAGTACTACTACTAGTACTTGCTATTGCAGATGATATTTTAGACGAATTGTTAGTTTGATTATTTAGGGAATTATCCACATACCCTTCAGCTACGGCTGAGGACTGCCATCCGCCGTGTCTTTTTAAATCTAATAAGTCACCACCCGCGTCAACAAGAATAGTCGCGGACGAGCGTCGAAAACAGTGTCCTGTATAATTCGCTGCTTCTGGTAGTCCCAGATATTTGGCTATTTCTTTTGGAACCTTTCCTAACTTGTTAATACCAACAGACTGTTTGGTACATTTTCCGTTTATATAGTTTAGAAAAAAAGGTAAATTTGGAGCTGTACTTACTGCAGAGCGAATGTTTATATATTTTTTAACCTTTGGGTAAAAATATTCTGACACCACAAAAGAACGTTGCCGTTTAGTTTTTGAATCGGAAATATTAATAATTAGATTCTTCCCTGTGTCTTGGATATCTGACGGTTTTATATTACGCAACTCTTGTTTCCTGCATGCACCGCTTATACCAATTATAAGAGCAACCTAAAAGACGATTTGAAATAAATTTACACATTTAACATTATATTGAGCTCAATATATTACCTTCATAAACAAATGTTTATCATCTGGTGCGTTTTCTAGAAAATCGTTTATATTCTTGCTTGTCAAAATCTTGGATTTTTTGGATTTAAAGCCGTCCGATTTTCTCTTCAGAAGAGCTTGTAATTTGGAGTAGTTTGCAATATCGACATTGTGATTTATATTAATTGTGGCCTTTAACATTGAGTAAAATGACCAAAGTGAGGAAGGCTTCATCGTTTTTGATAGTTCTTGGAAATATGCCATCATTACATTCTCGGAAAATGATTTAACGTCGTTTTTTAATCTCCATTCCATAAATCTTTGGTAAGTAAATTTGTATCGATATTCAGATTTCGCCGGTAACAAGTTGTTTTTAGCAGCTTCTGCAATTTCGCTAATATTGGGTGGAGTTAAATTTTCTATTTCACTGTCACTCGACATTTTTTATGTACCTAATCAAACTAATTTCACTTTATAATATTACTCACATACAAATTTGATCTACGATTATGTCAGTTTTTGAATAAGTTTGTTTGTATTGACCGTTGCTAGGAAAACTGTGCGATTTTTTTACCAAGCTGTGCGATTTTTTTACCGTGCGTAATGGGAATCTTACATTGATCGGAAACGGTGTGTTTTTAAGTATTTACAGTAGTGGTCGTAGGTAAAGAATAAAAACACCCAACTGTGCAATATGATGAATAGTATAACAATCAAGTTAGCCTTGAACCATCGTGACATTTTTCTATCTTGCGTTTTGAATATTTGACAGTGACATTGTCATTCTATGTTTGTATTCGTTGATTGTCATTATTTAGGATTTGAATTTCAAATCGATATTTTATGAATTATAAATCGATCTTTAATTTATTAGTAAGAGTCGTAGAAAAAGTATAGTACGTATGGCTTGTTGTAAAGTATTTACGTACTCATGTAACTACCGCACTCTTTGCTACGCGACTAATTCGCAATTTTTCCATTTCTGCGTAATACACTTCTTACCACACTTAATAATTAATATACTAATACGGGCACATTATTACAGTCAAATATATTATTGAATTTTTTTCATGGCAATATTGTTTTTGTTCATGATGCAATCATTCAACAAATATTGCCACAACTTAAAATTTTCATAGAGTAACAATCATGTAATTATAACATTGTCTTTATTATTATCTTTCTTGAGTATATTCTAATTGTAAGAAAGAAGTTAAAGTATAAATAAATAAAAGTTTTATTTTCTATCATTGCAGTTGCACATTAGAAAGTTGAAATGGGCCGTAGATCTTGTAATTTTTTGTGTTTGTTCCACGTTCCATTTCCAATGAAAATTTTTTACAATAGCTATGAAAACTGATAAGAAAACATTAAAATCTCAAATCGAAGCGATAGTTCCTTTGCCTACGGCTGGCCTGTTTGTAAAAGGTTTGCAAAAAACTTTCCCGTAGGAACGAATACTTGCAAAATTAAAATACAAGTTATTTTTGACTTTCTGCTAACCTAAAAGTCATAAATTATAACAGATACTTTTAAAATATCCCTATTTTCCGCCATTGTTGAAAAAATATAGATTCCAACACGTTTGAAAATACATTTTTACACTCGTTTACCTTGTGGCCGTCATTTTACATTTTCAAAACTTATGGTACCGTGTACTATTGCTTTTAAGGCCATTTTCAGTCCTTCGAATTTATTATTTCTTTTTGTATATTTTAAATAACAACACTTTGCCTTACTAAATTGCCACCCTGTGTAATAAAAATTTAATTTTCAATGGTTTTATCAACTCTTAGTTCTCATGGCTTTAATTTTAATTTCCAGACGGTCATGAATAACTTCATTTTCATGTAATAAAAGGTTACTAATATCTGGGCTAAATAAAACTGTCACAAACAAAACAAATTCGGTATATTTTATTCTATAACATCTAGAACTGCACATTATTAAAATTGGTACAATAAGCTCTTTTTTACACTTAACATGTGGCTTTCTAAAAGTATAAAATACATAACTTTATGCAATAATACATTTTATAAACAAATTAAAATTATATGTAGATAAGGGATTTCGTTTTATTTAAAGAAATAAATTTAAAACCAACGGTAGGTCTGGTTCCACACAAATATTAAACATAAAATATTACGATACACCTACAATAGTATGCTGACTAGCAAGCCTAAATTTGATTACTTGCGCATGCTGTCAGATACGAGTGACGCGAATGACAGTTCAAACCTCACATTGCCGGGTCATTGTAAAAAGCGGGCAATTTTTTTTCTGTGGCTTTTTTTATTATTTTCAGTTTGGATAGTTATATAGCGTATTAGAACATTATAAATGGTTAACTAATACATTTTTATCTCTTGGGGACGTATACAGTGAGCCCAGAAGTAATGTCTAAATTCATTTAAAATTCAGCGGTAAGTTTTTTGAAAAAACGCTTGTACCCGTCGATTTTTATTTTTTAATGTGTTTTTTTTTGTGGTAACTTCATGTATACACTGTAGCTCAAAATTAAGTTACCACCATCAACTTCATTTTTTCAAATAAAAACAAATATTTTTTATTTCATTTTTGAATATTGCATTTAATTCTAAGCATGTTTCATGTACCATGTGCTATACATAAACTCAACAGTTATTGAAAAAATTAGGATTGAACATATCTATAAGTAAGAACTGTTTATTTAAAAAAAAATACAGAACAAAATCAAATTAAATGTTGAAAATGTGTGCCATTTACGGCTTGACAATATCCAAGACGATCAATAAACTCTTTTTGCACGTTTCCAACAATTTCCGGAGTTATGACACTTCTTTTCGGATCCTCTCTTTCAACTCCTGCATAATGTTTGGCCTGTTAACAAATACTTTTGATTTGTGGTAACCCCACACAAAAAGTCCAGCGGAGTTAGGTCTGGCGACCTAGCAGGCCATTCGATAGGTCCTCTCCTTCCTATCCTCCGATTGGGAAAGGTTTCATCCAAAAATGCGCGCATAGTGCGGAGGAGCACCATCTTGTTGAAATATCAGTTCTTCGTCAGGGGAGTCTGGATCTAATGGACTCGGAAATAAAGCCACTAATGCTGGAATTAATTCAAGTTGGAGAAATTCGAGATTTATACTTGTCCAGTTAAAGACTGTTCAAAGAAAAATGGACCAATTACTCTTCCGCGTACGATTCCACACCAAACATTTATTTTTTCATTTTTATTTTATCATCCAATGTGGATTTTCTGTTGCCCAATATCGACAATTTTGTCTGTTCACATTACCATTCAAATAGAATGTAGCTTCATCCGAAAAAATTATATTATTTACTAAATTATTATCTAGATTGCACACATTTTGCATGCGTTCGCAAAACTCATTTCGCCTATCGAAATCATCTTCAAATAACTTATGCACTGGAATAACTTTGTATGGGTGATATTTGTGCTTTTGAACTACCCGGTGAACAACAGATTTCGGCATGTGTAAATCGGCCCCAATGTACGACAGGGGAGCACATTGATTTTCTTCCAAAGAAAGCAAAACGTCAAGTTTTTCATTTTCATCTCGAGTAGAACGACCAGATTTAGACAAATCTCTAACATGACCGAATTCTCTAAACTTAGCCTCTATTCTACTCACTATCTTTTGACATATGGGAGGACGATCAGGGTGGATTTCATTAAATAATTGGGCTATTTCTATTTGAGTACGTGTTTTATCACCAAACCCAACCATGCATCGAATTTCAATTTTTTCCCATTCCGTTAACTTCACCATTATTGTGAAAACCGCAACTTTGAAACTACGCTTGACAATAATTATACTTATTTGAAATAAAATTGTCATACAGTTTTTATAGAAATAAACGGTGACAGTGACACTCTTACTTATTAGGGAGCCCAAATTGCTATATTGCCAAAAGATTTAATAGATCGTTGGATTCCCTAAATGATATGTTCAATCCTAATTTTTTCAATAACTGGTGAGTTTATGTATAGGACATGGTACATGAAACATGCTTAGAATTCAATGCAAAATTCAAAAATGAAATAAAAAATATATGTTTTCATTTGAAAAAATGAAATTGACGGTCGTAACTTATTTTTGAGCTACCCCGTATACATGAAATTACCATAAAAAAAAATACATTAAAAAATAAAAATCGACTGGTACGAGCGTTTTTTCAAAAAAACTTACCGCTGAATTTTAAATGAATTTAGACATTACTTCTGGGACTCACTGTATATAAAGTCCAATTGCTTGAATACCCCATTTATATAAAGGCCATTAGGTGTAATTTTAAGTAAAATTGCCTAAAATCATGCGTTTAAAGACTTCTTAATCAGCTGATGTAAACTAGACTTGTTAAAGCGCTCTTGAGCGTGATGTGACAATGTGGGAGAAAGATAGATAATTTATGCGCGTTAACATACCTGGGGTTGGTGTATCGTGATAATATATGATATTATATTCAGAGGCTGTGACGTGAGCAAGTAACTCTAGAAACAGAAGGTAATTTTCATTGTGTTTCCAGGGTTGCGGGTAGAAATTTTACTCACCACGTGACGTCCAAGCATCTGACTAACAGGTATTTATGCCCGTATTCTCCGTAACGCTTCAAGCCGGTTTAAAATTTAATACAGCTTAAATTGCTAATTTCGTATTCGCGGTCGCTATTTGAAGACTTAAGATCAATTATCTTTAAGCCCTAAATATTGCAGGCTTAACCACGCGTCTGCGCCGTATTTGACTTTTCTCTGCTCCTGTCTTGTAATACATATATTCTTATTTTTCGAAGTTAAATATGGAAATGGAAGATGAAATATTTATTGTAAACGATGGAGATATTTTGGATGTTATAGATCTTGGATTTTCCAAAAAAATCTACGAACGAGAAGTATATTATCAACATTATCTTGTAAAAGTAGCTTTTGTGGGCGGTCCACCGCCAGTCAAAAAAATTTCCTTTTTCTCCTCTGCCACTTTTTTACGTAGCTCTCTCTTCATATCACATTTTTTTTTTAGCTGATTAGCATCCCGATAGTTATTTAAAGAATTTACCGCATTAAAGTCTCCCTCAACGAATTTCCACACTTCTTCGCGTTTTTTTTACGGAAGCACGGTCGGTTTTTTTGTACTCAAGAGTTATCGCATATTTGTCAGCGATTAATTTGAATAGGAATGATTTTTCTGAATATGTAAAATTACAGCACCTTTTTTTCCTCCATTTTAGCAGGAAAAGAAAAAAATATGAAAGGAAGAAAATTTTATGTCAGTTGAAATTGTTTTGAAAGCTAAGGTTAAAAACACACAACACAAAGTTAGTAACGATAACACAAAGTAGGCGTAGATTGTCGCTTGTTGCTGCAGCCATTAACTTTTGCCAGCTCAAAATAAGGCTTAGTTAAGTAACCAAAAATTTTCTACGGTGCTTATCAAATTTAATTTAAGCCAGCTTTAAAATTTAAGGGAGCTTAAATTAAGTCGGCTTTATGAAAAAATGGAGAATACGGGCATTAATGTTTTCTGTCCTGGATTTTGAACAACAATTATCTATAGCATGTCATTTAACTTAAATCTAGATGCACCTGCGAGGTATCAAAAAATATTTCTATTGGTAGAGTCAAAATCAATCATGTAAAGTAACAATAACGTAAGCAACAACGGGCAGAAAACTTTCAAAAGCTGCAACATATCTTAAAATAATTAATATTTATGAATATTATGTCCCAGTAATATTCCATTGTTGATTTTTGATGACGTCACGAAGGTTTCAAAAGTGACGCCATCAATCGTTGTAAAAATATCTTCGTAGACACCTACGTCATTGTACAGGGTGTCCCAAATTCGAGCCTCATCATGGGGATCTCGGAAAGTATAAGAGATACAGCATCGGCAAAGTTGCGGAATTTTGGGCCCAGTAATAT
The DNA here is from genome assembly GCA_935413205.1 of Polydrusus cervinus. Lineage (NCBI taxonomy): Eukaryota > Metazoa > Arthropoda > Insecta > Coleoptera > Curculionidae > Polydrusus > Polydrusus cervinus. The sequence continues at coordinate 57,558,594 of OW284514.1, forward strand.
CGTAAAAAATATTTTAGCTATCTTTTTAGTTTTAAAAATATTTGAAAAAAACTAAAATATTGAGATTTTGTTTTTTAAAATTGGCCGACTTATTTTGGCCGCTATTAAAAAAACAAACATAACATTGTTAAGGCAACTTTTCTTGCTCCATATCGTGGTGTTTTTAGAATTTCGTTTGCAACGTTTCGTTTTTGTGGAACCATGATCAACTTTAATTTTTTAAATACGGACCTGTATTTTTTATTTTATTTTTTGAAATATTTTTAGGCCCTGAATTCAACCATGTATCACACTTAATTATATCAAGACGTTTTAAATTCATCATTTCATCATCTGCAATGTGATAATTGTTTTTAAATAAATACGGCCCTGGTGTTAGTTACCTAATTATTTTTACCAAATACAACATGTAAATAGATCCGGAATTTATTAGTTATAGGATTAATTTACTTACTATACAACATAATATTTCAATTTTTATATAACAAACCATAAAATAAAACTAAACAAAACAAACGTGGCTAAGACGCGAACTTTATGAAATCATTGACAACCAAATGAAAAAAAAGGATTTATTCTACGTACGACATGAACTCTTAAGACACCTTTGTTTTGTTTAGTTTTATTTTATAGTTTGTTATATAAAAATTGAAATATTATGTTGTATAGTAAGTAAATTAATCCTATAACTAATAAATTCCGGATCTATTTACATGTTGTATTTGGTAAAAATAATTAAGTAACTAACACCAGGGCCATATTTATTTAAAAACAATAATCACATTGCAGATGATGAAATGATGACATTAAAACGTCTTGATATAATTAAGTGTGATACATGGTTGAATTCAGGGCCTAAAAGGATTTCAAAAAATAAAATAAAAAATACAGGTCCGTATTTAAAAAATTAAAGTTGATCATGGTTCTACAAAAACGAAACGTTGCAACGAAATTCTGAAAACACAACGATGCGGAGCAAGAAAAGTTGTTTTAACAATGTTGTATTTGTTTTTTAATAGCGGCCAAAATAAGTCGGTCAATTTAAAAAAACAAAATCTCAATATTTTAGTTTTTTTCAAATATTTCTAAAACTAAAAAAGATAGCTAAAATATTTTTTTTACGATATTACTGGGCATGAAATTCCACAACTTTGCCACTATTTGACCGATGCTGTATCTCTTATAGTTTCCGAGATACCCATGATGAGGCTCGAATTTGGGACACCCTGTACATTTCATGATTGACTTTGACTCTACTAGTGATTTATAAAATGACGTCCCTAGTATCAATATAAACATTTCTTGTTACCGCGTTCTATTTCACAAATTTAAATTTTGCACGAATAATTAGGTTTTTAAAATTGGAAAGTTGCCGATGCCGACGCTTTTTTCATTATATTCCCGCCATTTAAAAATTTCTAGTTCATATTTGTTTTCTAGTTTAACCCATACAAAGTTATAAAATTCGTAATACTTTTACTGATGAGCGTATTTTTGGTAAGATTATAGAAATTTTAAAATCAGTTTTTTCCATATACATAATTTTGTATTACGGTGGTGAGAAGGTCAATTAATCGTAAAAATTCTTTAATAAGTATTTAATATAACTATTGTTGAATGGTATTCAATTATAAAATACGTTATGCAATGAATGATGCATTATTTGGACCTTTAGTCAATCAGGATTTGCACCATTGCACACTCAATTACGAAGAGAAGTAAGTACCAAGCAAAAAGTCCGATTTATAAATAAAACCTCTACTTAGGAAAATAAGGATATTATAAAGAAATCGGACTTAATCAACTTGAATATGACATTTTTCGTACAATTTACATACAGGAATAACAATAATATATTATTATAAGAGATTTGTTTGGCATTTAGAGCTATATAATGTGCGCATAGACCGCTATGTGGGTTATCAAATTAAAATCTTTTTGTCATATGCCCTTAATAACAAAAATTAGAACAGTAAGGGATTATAGTTTACTTACGTTCTTTTAAAGGTCTATTAAATATTTAATTTTGATTCTAACTGACCAAAAATTCTAGTTTAAATAAACTACTCAAAAGTGAATAGGGAACTAACATTTTTTTGCATCTTTTTGAGGATAGATATTTTATAGCAGAAATCAGTGAGGAGGATCGCTCAACCAGGGTTGGATGGGGAATTTTGTCGACTTTGACATGAGCCGAAGTTATTATTAAAAAGGGTTATGTTCCTGTGTTATACAGTGTGTTTTAAAAAGTATTGCAAATGTAAAAAATTTTGATGTGCTACAAAATTTGATTACATGATTTCTGACTTATTCTAGGGTATTTTTTGGAAAGCTTACTAGATTCTGCCGAAACGTTTTTGGAATCATCAATTTATTCTGTAAAGTCAGAAAGCTATTAATTTTTAAATTAAACCATACATTTCCAGAGCTGTTTTGCCTTTAAGTGTTAAACGATGACCGTTTCCACGGAAACGAGTTTGAAATGTGAAGTATTATGAAGGCGTTTAAAATTGACGTTATTTGTTTAGTTTAAAAATATGGAAAGAAATCATTTATCCGAAGAGCAACGTAACTTTATTGTCACATTGCACCAACGTGGATTCAGACAAAGTGAAATTTCAGATATTTTGGATAAAAGTAAGAGTGTGATTTCAAGAATCATTATTCATTATCGGGAGACTGGAAGTGCCAGTAGAAGACCCGGTAGCGGATCTATAAGGGCTACTAATGATAGAGAAGATCGACACATTAGAATAGACGTAAGTAAAGCCCCCTTTAGCACAGCTCGACGACTTCAACAAGGACTACAAAATGCAATAGGAAAAAGGGTTTCTGACCAGACAGTGAGAAACCGACTTAAAGAAGTGGGAATTAAGTCTTATAGGCGCTAAGGCGAATTGATATTATAGCGAACCATCGACGACTTAGGCTTGCTTGGGCCAATGCAAGAATTGAAGAAAATTTTATTTGGGACCATGTATTATTTACTGACGAGTCAAGATTCTGCTTACACAATGATTCTCGTCGTAAAAGAGTGTATAGAACTGTAAATACACGAAACTTGCCAGCACATATGCAGCCAATTCATAAATTTGGAGAAGGTGGTGTCATGGTTTGGGCTGGTGTTGCTCTGGGGTTTCGAACTGAGCTGCACTGTTTTGATAATACAGTAACTGGTCAAATATACAGGGATGAAATTATTACACCTTATGTGACAGGGGCTAGAGGTCGATTTGGTCACAATTTTGCGTTTCTTGACGATAATGCTCGCCCTCATAGAGCTCCAGTGATAATGGAAGAAATTAACAACTTAGAGTTAAATCATTTACCATTACCACCATATTCTGCAGACTTCAACCCGATTGAACATGTTTGGGACAGGCTTCAGTACCAACTGGATCAACATTTGCATCAGCCAGAAAACATTGATCAGTTGCGGAAGCTACTTCCTATCTTGTGGCAACTAGTGTTTTAAGAACACATTGACACCATTATTAGAAGTATGCCTCAGAGGTGTCATGAAGTTATTTAAAGTCGAGGTCACCTCACTAAATATTAGTTTTATTTTTTTTTCGATTATTTGGAATGCCGTATTTTAAATGTTTTAATAAAGTTATCATCATTATTAGTATAGTTTTTAGTGTCTGCAAATGAATTAAAATGGAAAATAATAATTGACTAATCATTATCCATTTTAATTTTTTTTTATTTATTTTTTATTTTAAACGCCTTCATAAAACTTCACATTTCAAACTCGTTTCCGTGGAAACGGTCATTGTTTAACACTTAAAGGCAAAACAGCTCTGGAAATGTATGGTTTAATTTAAAAATTAATAGCTTTCTGACTTTACAGAATAAATTGATGATTCCAAAAACGTTTCGGCAGAATCTAGTAAGCTCTCCAAAAAATACCCTAGAATAAGTCAGAAATCATGTAATCAAATTTTGTAGCACATCAAAATTTTTTACATTTACAATACTTTTTAAAACACACTGTATAACACAAAAACATAACCCTTTTTAATAATAACTTCGGCTCATGTCAAAGTCGACAAAATTCCCCATCCAACCCTGGTTGAGCGATCCTCCTCACTGATTTCTGCTATAAAATATCTATCCTCAAAAAGATGCAAAAAAATGTAAGTTCCCTATTCACTTTTGAGTAGTTTATAAATCGACTTAGAACCTTGTAATAGCCCACCACAGATTATATTTATTTATATTTGAAGACTCTGCGATTAATTCTGTATTTTTTTTAAAAACATTTCTTAGACTTATTTTTAACTATTTTTGAAGTATTATCACTTTTAACTTTAAAAACTATAAAATAGACGAATAATAACGTATTTTGTGTATTTGTGTATTTTAATTGTCCTGCACTACATTAATCCATTCAACAATTCCTGTTGTACATTTTGTACTACTTGTAAAGAGATTTCTCGCAACACTCGTCGACTAGATTTGTGAACTAATTTATTAATGTAGCCCCGCAAAAAAAATCCAGCGGGTTATGATCGGGTGATAAAGGTGGCCATTCTATAGCTCCTCATCTACCTATCCACCGACTTTGTAAAATTGTATTTAAGTACTTTCTTACATGAACAGTATAGTGCGGAGAAGCATCATCTCGTTGAAACTATAAGGATAAACTCGGTAAACAGTAATAATTAATAATTTAATGACATCACATATCTGGTTGATTTAACATTCAAATTTCAAAACTTGAAATATTGATATTTCAAAAACATTTAGAAATTGGTATAGAACATGTTTTATAAAAAAAGTCCAGATCAGTTTTGCACCACTGGTTTTAAAAATTAATAAAAATTAAAAATAATGTCTCGTTAATAAAATTATACTTAATAAATAAGGTCTTAACGTTTCGTTAACCAAGTTTGATTAATACGAATTGTACAGGGTGTCCAAAGTTTAGTGTCAAACTTTGCAAACGTTAAAGCAATTTATTTTTCTTATTTCAAGAGGCGCAGGACCCTGTATATAAAATTTAAAAAAAAAGTTATTACAAAAAAAAATAAATGGACTTATCTGGGCGAATCCGCCTAAAAGGCTTCGTTATCAGAACACTGTACGTGTTAAGTATAAATGTAAGCTTTAATTCTAGTTGAAACCAGCACAAAATAAAAACATTTTAAACAGAAACAAAATCTTCAAGAAATCATAAAATCAGTGTTCTATTTCTGTAAAAATAAATTTAAAAACAAGGAAAACTTTCCTATTTATCAGTTTATGGGGTGCATACTAACAGCCTTGTTCAATCAGCTTAGTTAAAAAAATTACCTTAAAAGACATAGGACGCTATAAGTTCAAATTTATGGTTGGTAACAATATTGCATAGGTGATACAATATGTTATAGAAGGGACTATAGAAAATTCTTTTATCAAGATTGCTGACATCAAACAGCTTAGCCGGCATTTAGTGGGCCCGACAAGTGAAAAAAAAATGGGTTATTCTGTACGAAAATTCTGTTTTACCCATCGCAAGGCCAGAAAAAAAGTTAAAATATATTTTTTCGGCGCTCGTGTAAAAATTTCTCTTTCCAGAGAAACACCGATATGCAATATTCTTTTGCCGGTCGACACGCGCCTAAATATGAGGTCGAGTTAGCAGGTGTGGATGTTTCGACGAAAATATTTTTGCTTTTTTGTTTTTATGCGGCTTTATCAATAAAAATGAATTTTCGGTGGTCCCTTCTATACAATATCACCAACCCAACAACATACAACGTAAATTATGATTTTTACCTGCTCAGTCTAAAAATTGTATCGTATGTCGTACGTGTTCATACCAGAGTTTCAAAAAAGTATGGATTATTGCAAATATTATAAAATCTACCGAATATAATTTTTTGAAACGTTGAATGCGACACACATAGGAACTCGAAGAAGCCGTCCATTTTATCTAAAAGACCTGATTTAAGTTCAAATAAAAAGACACAAAGTCACCGTCTCATTAAAATTTCTTTTTGGTAAGTAATTTAAAGGTTACATGTCACGCTCTATCTGAGCATTATCAGACATACACATACTATAACGTTAGTCATACTATAATATATAGAAAACAAAGAAATACCTGACTTTAAAAACAAACAAGCATTTAAAAACTAAAAAAATAACAACACATACATTATAAATAACAAACAATAATCAAGCCTTAAAATGATAAAATCAAGTAGTGAAAGGGTAACAACTATCCAAAGGTTAGTCAAGAATAGCCCACGAGACAAATGCCTGCTTTAGTCAGTTTGTGACCAGAAAAGTAAAAGAGGATTGTTAAATGTCGCAGGGAAAAGGCGAGAAACAAGAGGTTATGTCTACAAAAGGAATTAATTGTTTATGTTATTGAAGACGAAATAGGGCGCAAAATTAAAAAAATCGTTCACACTTAAAAGTTGGATTTACTGGAAAAACTACTATTACTAAGAAGAGTCCAGTCCTTACTTGTAATTTGTTGTAATAAATAGACAGTTTTAAAATTTTCATTTGTAAGTATTCATTAGTTTTTGAAATATTTGCAATATTCTACACTTTCTTAATATCCTGTATAAAATTCTAATAACGTATCTATGAAAAAGCTGTTTATCCAAGAAATGTATTTGTCAAAGTGAGTGTGCAAGCTCAACACGCAGTCTAAGCGACGTTGTCATGAATAGCTTAGTAGACGATTAGACTGTGAATTAAATGGCGCATATTTATAGCCGTTGGAATCGTTTTAAAAACTGTATGGCATACTCTTATATTCAACAACAAATTTAGATTCGTATTTGTATCAGAAAAATATGAGTTTTTTCTTCACTTGGCTAGTTTATAATTAAAATTCGTTTACATCTTCCTACTATTTACAGAACACTTTAAAGGACAATAGCGTCATCGTCTTATCTCTTTAAAACCATTTTTTACATAATATACGTATTTATTTACAATAATCGACTAAAATATCACAATTTTTTAAGTCCATCAGTCTGGTTTCCACTGACACAACAACATACCGGAAAGGTCTAGGTTATCCTCAATAACTTTAGAAAATATAACATTAGATTTAAGTAACTGCAAAAACTCGTCAGTCTTTCACTGCTACTAGTTGAGTCTTTTGAGGCTTCTAGGTTACCTCTGGTTACCTCTTCTTGGCACCGTCCTATTGAGTCAATATCTATATTACTCATAGGCATTCCATTAACTTCTAAGGGGGAAATACAATAGTTTCTTGATATAAAGTGAATCATAGATCCGTTTGCTAGTGGACCGTCTAAAAGTGAGTGGATGTGGCAGTCGCAAGGAAAATGATTTGATATCACAGTCAGTCTTTCCACTTCAATAAGCAGAGTCTCTGCTCGAGGAATTTCTAAAATATGATTGCCTTGAAAACGCAAATGGCCTATATGTTGTTCCCAAGTAAAGTTCAACCACTGGATAGAGTCTATTTTGTTGTTTAAAATATTTATGGTCTTGACGAAGGTCATTTCGTCGAACGCGTCGCCCTCTACGTTCCCTAAGTCAGATTCTTGGATGGATAAGTAGTTAACATTCGTAAGGCCTCGGAAAATGCCACGTTTCAGCTCTCTAAGGTCCATGAAGGCCAGCTGTAAGTGTCCCAGAGTGTCCATGCCGTTAAAACAATCCGGTTCGAGCGTTCTAATTCCGGAGGGGAGAACGATTCGGTCGATTTCGGTCATTCCCGTAAACGCGTTGCTCTCCAGTTTAATAAGAGGGTTATGTGTCAAAACCAGCAACTTTAAATTGACTGTTCCCGCAAAAGCGTAACTTTCCACCTTTTTAATTTTATTATAGCTTAGATAAATGGACGTGATATTTTGCAGACCGGCGAAGGCAAAAGGTGACACGGTCTCCAGCGGTGTGTGCTGTATTGACAGGTCTCGGAGCCTTGGCAGGCCTCTGAAAAAATAAAAAAAGATTTATTAGAATTATTTAAAAGAGATACTTTTGGATTTACACATACAGGACTGGACAGAAGTTAAAACCAGTCAGTGCCCGGTATAAAGCGTTTACTCCACTCCAGAGGGAACAGATACACGATTTTTTAAATTTAAAATCACTTGAACGATCATAGCAATATAGTTTTAAATCACTTGTAAAGTACCTTTTTTCCAGTCATGGAAAGATTTAAACCATCTACTTGCATGGCAATGTAATACAGTAATGGGTATTATTAACTTAATATACAGGGAGTTGATAAGGAAACGGATCAGCCTGTTATATAGAATACAGGCCACTTAATCAAGAATCGCTCGGACCCGTCAAATACATTTTTTTCAAAATGATTAAAAAAAAAAGATATTAAGTATACAGGGTGGATCAAAAAAATGTTACGTATATAAACTTAATTAATTTTAAGGAAACACATTATATATTTTTACATTCTACAATCAATTCTAGACGTTTTTAATCAATCATGCTATACAGTGTTATCCAAATTACAACTCACACATTACAGCTCATTAAGATACAAGAATAAAAAAACAGTAGCTAATCGTGTTTTTGAAATTAGAAATAAAATGCAATTTTTTTAAATGGATCACCCTATAGGTATATTATATTATTTTCTAATTCCCTATAAAATTCCATTTATATAAAAAGTCATGTTTAAATTCAATTGGTTTTGAGATATTGACGTTTAAAATATGGAATTTTAATACTTTGGCAGGCTGCAGCACTGGAACGGCGCATCCTAGAGATATATAGTTTCCATCTTCCGGTTTGACATGTTAAACAGTAAAACCTTTTTTTTTGGTTTAACGTGTTAAACCGGAAGTTGTAACTTTTAGATAGAGAATCAAAAACTAAGGTAAAAAAGTAAAAACCATTTTATTCAGTGCACAAGTCAACACATTTGTAACGAAGTTACATAATTTTTACAGGGTTGTATACGTATCCGTTCTTAATTTTCTTATTTTTCATCGTACGACGTTCATTCTTGTTCGTAAATTATTCAAATTAATCGTACTTATTAGTTTTCTAAAGTTTTCCGTCGCGAAATACCGGGAAATAGCTTTTCTTAGTTTTCCTTCATTCCCCACTGTTCACAGTACGGGTCAGCGCGGAACCGCCGTCGCCATCGGTACTTCTCGATGTCGCGCGCCGAGTAGAGGGGATTCAGCCGGGCTCGAAGCCTACCTTAGCAAGATCGTACTGTGTTACAATCAGAGTACGATACTCTCACACCGCAACCGGTCGACTCTCTTGACTAGCTCCGGACAAATACCGAGACCATCCGGGTTAAAGTAAAAAATTAACGGTAAGCAATAAAATGTAGATTATTAATAGATATTTAAACCGCCGTTCTATACTACACATTCTGGCATTACTGACCGCTTTCTCACTCACACCTACTGACAATATAATGTTTTCTTTCATTCTGACGCGTATACCGGGTTGTTTTATGGTATTCATATACATAAGACCGGGCTGCTCTAGGTCATCTTAGCCGAGTAGCTCTGTCATATTGTCTCTCTCTCATATATACGTATTAAACCGGAATAATTATTTCTTTGTTTCTCTCATACACGACACCGGACTGCTCTAGGTCATCTTAGCCGAGTAGTTCTGTCTCGTTTTTTTTAAATCCCAGTCATAGTAATAATTACACGACACCGGACTGCTCTAGGTCATCTCAGCCGAGTAGTTCTGTCTCGTTCGGATCAAGCCATAGTTCAATTACCCGACACCGGACTGCTCTAGGTCATCTTAGCCGAGTAGTTCTGTCTCGTTTTACATTTCAAAGGCTAAATCGTTCATTTGTATCATTCTCATATCACCGGTTACCACCGCCATTACACTCACACACATGACACCGACAATTTCGTATCTCTTTTCCTCTCCCATGCAGAACCGGACTACTCTAGGTCATCTTAGCCGAGTAGCTCTGTTTTGTTTTAGTACAACGGGCCGCAAATTCATTTTATCACCTTTATGCAAGTCCGAGTTGCTGCAGGAACTCTGATTTGCTTAATGTAAATTCAGACCGGGAAAATAGACTATCTGTCTCTCTCATACACACACACCGACACAACATACACAATACCTTATACATCACATCGTCCTTCTCTTACTCATACACTTGTAATTTCTATACACTGTTAGATAGCCAGAACGTGTAGGTCCGCGGAATTCATACGCAGTCACGCATGCGTAAGCCGATCTACCATTTAAAAACCGCCACTGAACTGCTAGTCGTATTGTCGTTTATCTCTGGAACTTTTTACCGATACCGCTTGACGTAGTAACATCCGCATTCGCAAGTAGTTTTACCGCGTAAACCGTTTCTTTCAAACATAGACCGCATCCTTTTCTGATATCTGCAAGTCCGTGACCGTAGTCCGTCCTGACCTTTATCCTATTAATTAAGCTGCGACCGCGCTTGCAGATCTTTGTACTGATTTTATTTCCGCGGGTCTATGTAGTATTGTTATTAAGTTGACCGCCGGACCGCTTGCGAACCTGAAGACGCGAATCTTTAATTTAATCAAGCCGTCGGACGTCAAAGCCGGAATCATTTATTTTTAGCCGCGATTGGTCAATGACTAAAAGATACATGACCGCAGATAAAGAACGTATACAATCCTCCTCTCTCTGTTATTTCCTTTATTTTTAACTGGTAAGATCATTCATTTTAAACCGATAGTAAATGGGGCACATATTAATGTAAAAGTCTTTGAATACAAAATGTTTTAAAACCGATTGTTTTATTATTCCTTCGCACCATACGCAGTTGAACGCCTGGATTATTTTCTCCACTGTCTAAAAGCTACTCGAAGGTAACTGTGGGCCTCTTACCACATTAATCCAAGAGGTGGCGCCCGAGACTCCGTTGGAGGAGTGCTTTTCGTCCTATAGTCGAATGCAGCAAATCACGCATAAGCGACGTGAGCAATAGATTAGCTAGATAGATAGATAGGAATTAATACGGATTTCACGCAAAACGCCTTTACACATTCTTGAAAAGATGTTTACATCCCCTATTATTTTAGATGAAATACTAGCAAGACGGTTCATAGTAAAGGTGAAACTATGGTAGGCTAAATTTATTTATTTATTATAACTTGAGTTATTTAATTAATTTAAAAAAGTTTTTTGTACTTCCTAAGAGTACGCTAAATACCAAATTTTTCAAATTAATTAAATAACTTGTCAAATTATAATAAATAACAATTTCTATTTAGTTCAAGGCATACCATGGTTTTAAGGCAGAACCTTTACGAATTTTACACCGTTTTGCTAGTATTTCACCTGGTTAAGGAATGTAAACAAATCTTTTCAACGTATTGACTTGTGCACAGAATAAATTTAAATACATTTTAAACGTTTATTGTAGTTTAGTCTAGTCGCATATGCTTAATTTTATTAAAAAAACTTCATTTAAACATTATAATTATGAAATTTTCAATTATTTTGAAAACTACTGAAAATAACTTAAATACTTGTTTTACAAAAAAAAAATGTTTATGAATTCTACAATTAATAGCCAAATAATATTCAGGGTATTCTATTCGAATAACTTGAGAAAAATGATGTTAAAATGTGTTGTTTATGAAATTTTTATGAAAACTCTGTATAAAATACAAATACACCATCTTTAGATTCGTAATATCTTTAGACCCCTTGTCATAAATCTCACCTAATGCCATGGTTTAAAAATTAAATTTGGATGTTTTTTTTTCCAGGATCCTAAAACTTCATTTTTTGAGTTTTTAATTTATTGTTCTTATACTATCAAAACAAAATTTTGGAAAATTATAAAGGACTTTAATACAAACCAAATTATGCAATAAAAAACTGGGTATTTCATTTAAAAAAATACAACTTTTTGTTATCACACTTTTTCGGGCCACCCTGCCTATTTTCCTCAAATACCCCCCATAATATAGTATAAGTCTGCATAAGAATGAAATTCCTAACTTAATTCGTATAAAAGCTATAGAAGCCTGACGCACTATTGCAGGACTCTGTATAAAAGGCTGATCCATTTTTTTATCACAACCTTTGTTCTTTGGAGGTTTACGGTTTATTCTCGCTCTAGATAGATAATATACAGATTATCCTCTGCTTCGTGCTTACTATAATTTTTTGTTCGCTGTTAAAAAATTTAACAATCTTTCCCGATCTTCCTAACAAACATATACAATTGGGTCACGTAATTATCGATCATCCAGAAATAATTCAATTTTAATCAGCTGCAACTTACCAAAACGCAAAGGGTTTAATCAGCAATATGTCGGTCGGGTCCAGCGAGAGCTTCTTTAAATAGCACAAACCGACGAACGAATCGCTTTTGTTAATTGGGAAGTGATTCTTGTTCAAAGACAGTTGTTCCATGGTAGGGGACATTAGTTTAAGTAAATTTTATCACTGCAGGTAGAGTTTGGAGGCCGCAGGATTAATAAAATAATTTGATTATTAGTTTTTATGTACCCTGGACCCTATAACCTTCATCTGTCATTATTTGATCAGGACGCTTATCATTGGAGAATCGTGTAATTCCATTAACATTTGATTTCTCATAAAATTTCCAAAACTTGTTTTTAGTAAAGACAAAATAATTATTAATTTTAGCTGTACAGACAAATTTTAAATATTTGTTTTGAAACGGAAAAATAAACCATTATTTATAGCCAGCAAACTAAAGTAATGTGAATATTTAATTAAAATGCCAATTCAACTTCATATAGTTTATACATTTGTTGGCTAAGCTTTACGGATATAGTATATTTAAGCAAATTGCCTTACACGCCACTACCTCGAGTACCAGTTATAATAGGATCAGGAATTTGGTTAAATACTGAAACCTACTATTTAAATTTAAATTTTGGTTTAAAATTTTTTTTTTTTTAAATTATTAAATAAGTATACATACAGGGTGGCCCATTTGTCTGACAAAGTTATATACCATGTCTACTATTAAAAATATAAAAAAAAGTTATGAGGTATAAAAAAATATATGTTCTAAAATAATTTACATACATAATGGTCCGGAAAAGTAAGACAATAAAAATATACCTTTTTTTAAACGGACTATATATTTTAGCATTTTTTTTCTCACAATATTATCCATATAACGCTAAATTAGGTTTTTCAATTTTTTTTTATCGTTAAAAAACAAAATGCAATATTGTGGAAAAAACATGATAGTACAAAATTATCTGTATTTCTTACTTGGATTATCGAAAAACAAAAATTTCTTGTAACTCTTAAGTTCAGGGATAGAAAAACTGTCTCAAATCTTTAAGTATTTAAAATTTTGTTTAGGATGTTTTCTGTTGACATTCAAATATAGACAATTTTAAAATACAACAACTCAGTTTTTTTAAATTAAACATCCTTTATTTTTTAGGCTTGTCTGAAAGATCTTTAAACTTTTATTGTTGTTAAGTCATAACTGTACCTATTTTACTAGTTTTGACAATATTTCGATTAAAAAACTGTTTATTATTTATTTATTTTTTTTGAAGTAGTCCATCTCTCAGTGGAGTGAATTATGAAGTTGTAGGAAAGAAAAACTCATAGTCTGCTCCACTAGTTTAATATTTGACTATTAATCCGTACATGTTTCGAGAGTACAAACTCTCATCCTCAGCGAAAATAGAGAAAGGAGAGAACTTATGACAATGGTGGTGAATGTAACTTATGTAGCAGTAAAATACTTTTTTTATATAATCTTAACGAAAAATTATAAAAATTATATACAATATAAAACTTAGTTGACCTATTCCGATATTTGCCATTTTAAACCTAGAACTGTCAATTTAGGACGGTATTAAGTTTAGATGTGTGTGTCCAGCCCATTCCAAAGAAAGGTAAAAAGACCCTGCCAAGCAACTACCGACCCGTCGCATTGCTTTCAGTAATTTCAAAAATAATGGAGAAAGCTATTAACCAACAACTCCTAAAGTATCTGGAAGAGCTTAACATTATCAGCGACCATCAATACGGTTTTCGTAAGTCCAGATCAACAGGTGACCTTCTGGCATATGTCACCCATCTTTGGAGCAACACCATCGAACATCATGGAGAATCCCGGGCTGTTGCACTGGACATCTCTAGGGCTTTTGATCGTGTTTGGCACGATGGACTTCTAAGTAAATTGCGATCCTACGGTATGCCTAATGGATTTTGTTTATGGTTAACCAGCTTCCTTAAGAACCGTTCTCTGCAAGTGGCGGTTGACGGGTTTCTCTCAGACACCTTCACCATCAATGCCGGTGTTCCTCAAGGGTCCATATTGTCGCCTACCCTCTTTTTACTGTATATTAACGACCTTCTAGTGAAAACCTAAAATCCAATTTATAGCTTTGCTGATGACAGCACACTTGTCTCATCTTTTACCTTGACTCCCCAAACATCCGCTGCCGACGCACATCTTCGCAGGCAGCATGAAGTATTGCGCCTCAACAAGGACCTGGAAGAAATTTTGGCTTGGGGTGACAGTAACCAAGTCGAATTTAATGCTAAGAAAACCCAGGCAGCAGTCTTTGCCAAAAAGGTTAACATTGCAGAACCGGATATAGTCATGGCAGGACACGCAATTCCCCTGGCACCGTCTATTAATTTGCTGGGGGTCAATCTGGGAGGTAATATGTCTTGGCATGATCACGTTGCCGCAATTGCCAAGACAGCTGCACAGAAACTTGGTGTACTTTTCCGCACCAAAAGGTTGTACACACCTCATCAACTTTTGACACTCTACAAAGTCCAGATTCGACCATCATTAGAATATTGCTCTCATGTCTGGAGCTCTGCACCCAAGCACACCCTTCGGCTACTGGATTCCATTCAAGGGAGGGCCGTTCGTCTGATCGGCGACCCCGAGCTGACCAAGACCCTCGATAGCCTGGAGCATCGAAGACAGGTTGGTGATTTGGCTCTCTTTTACAGATATTTTCATGGCAGGTGTTCGACTGACATTGCCCACTTGATTCCACCTAGAGCAATGCAAAACAGAAATACACGGCGAACCACTGCCGCTCATCCATATGTTGTTTAGCTTAGTACTCCTCGAACTTCATTGTTCAAGAATTCTTTCATCTGGAGAACGTCATCTTTGTGGAATGATCTTCCTGAGGTCGTGTTTCCCAATGAATACAATCTTCAACGTTTCAAGACCAACGTTAATAGCTTTTTTCGCACTCGCACCGCTCCCAGAGTGCCTTAAAGGATTTTTCCTACAGTGCAGGTGTTTTATCATAAAAAAAAAAAAAAAAAAAAAAAGATCCCTTCAGTGAATACGGCTGGTAATGTTTAGTGACAAGGCTACGTTTCATAACAATGGATTCGTAAACCAATATAACTTCCATTACTACGATCCAAGTAATCTTTTTTCACTAGAGACGTTAGGAATAAATATAAATGAATTATTAATATAATATGGACTTGCATTATCTTAATTTGTTTTAAATCACAACGCTTCAACTAGAAAAACTTACCAGTTAAAATGTTGTGATTCGAACAAAATAAAGATAATGCATGACCAGAACTCTTCTCTCCTTTCAACAGGATGTATCATCATTTTATTACAGTATGCTCCTAAATTTTTTTTTAAATCAGTGATTTATTGATCACTGGATTGGTAGAGGAGGTTCAATATAATGGCCTCCAAGCTCTTCCGATCGAACCAAGCTTGATTTTTCTTATGGAAATACATAAAGTAGAGCGTGAAACAGACAGCTCCCATACCCAGAGATAACATGCAAGCACGAATTAGGAAATTTTTTGTAACAATTACACCGCCTGTGTTGAGCAATGTAAGCGAGACATTAAAAAAAATAACTTGCGCCTGAATTTTAAGATAATTTATAATAAATAGGAAGAAATAACACTCAAATTCAACCTTCACTAAAATATATTTAGTAAGAAATTTTTTTTGGTTTTATGGTGATTTTTCTTTTTTAAAAAACTAAATTTCACAATAAAATCATCATAAAACCTTCACTTATATAAAATGTTTTTCTTAAGTTTCTTCTAATAGTTACCATATTATAAACTACCCATGTCACTTAAGTGGTCATACCCTGAAATGTCTTCGAACATCACAGTTACAACAATCGTGCATCTGCCTTACCAACACTCGTAATTTTTTATCTTTCTGTTCTACCACAACTTCTCAACAATATACTCCACCACTTAAGTTACAGTTACTTCTCTTGATCATTCACACATAACATTTCTCATTTTTCACCCTGAAATACCATTTAACTCCATATTTACCATATTTACCTTCAGTACCTGGTAGTACCATTTTCTCCGCTACTTCGATGTAAGCATATTTAACTTCCTCAAAAGCTCTATGAGAGTGGCACTCACAATTTCCATTACTATAAAGATGAACGTTTCTATGTTCGAAACATGTAGAACTAAGTAAGCAACTAAAAATATTTTTCTTACTAAATATATCTTAGTGAAGGTTGACTTTGAGTATTATTTCTTCTATTTAACTTGCCACTTCACTTCAAGTATGGACTACTTCTTCAAATCATTTATAATGTTATTATTATTATGTGTCTGTTGTTTTTTGTTAGCAAAATTTTAAAAGTCTTGTAAATATTATTAAACTTTATTATTTAATTTATTGTTTTAGCATTAATTAAGCTCACTAGCTCCCGTTCCTAGGTACGACTATATGCCTACTTCTTGTTATGTCAGCTTTTCTTCCACAACATTCTGGACTAAATTGTTTAATCATAATTTTTTAATCATCCCTAATTACTATTACTAAAAATTGGGAACAAAATTAATTACACGGCAATGTTACATATCAGTTACCAAATTTAAATTTCGATACAAAGCCCTTGTTGTTGAAAATAATACTGGGTGTCCCTTTTACTTTTATTTTTATTGTACCACTTTTTAGAACCACCCTGTAGATTGTAAAATATTTTTATATTATGCATCTTGGTAAATCCTTAACTTTTGTATGAAACTTATTTTTCTCTCAGACATCTTACTGACTTACTCTGTAGACTTGGACCAAATGTTATATTTTCTGATTTCCCTATAATAATTGTTGCCGGACATATTATAAAATAATAAGAAATCATCATCTGTCAGCTATTCCTACATACTGGTCGGAATCGATCAGAAGTAGACATGCGAGTTAACGTTGGTTGGAAATTGTCACTAATCTCTCCTCGATCTTTTATGGGAATAACCCTAATGACGTCAGAGCATAATTCAATTTAATCACATGCAACTTACCGAAAAGCAAATGGCTTAATCAGCGATATATTGTTTCCGTCTAGCGAGAGCTTCTTCAAATAGCGCAGGCCAGCAAACGAATCGCTCTTAATAATTGGAAAATGATTTCTGGTCAAAGACAGATGCTCCACGGTCGGGGGCAGTAATTTCAGAGGAATATCGCGTAGGCCGCCGGAGTTACACAGAACCTGAAACAATAAATCAATCACATATATATTTATACTATTTCAATAATTCAATACTGCCATTTTTTTCACAGTGCGTTTTGATTTTACTTATTTAGTTGAACTTACAGTCAAAACTAAATAGGTACTAGTAAAACATTTAAGAACGGCGTAAAGTAACTAGGTATGCAAGGGGACTACAGAGTGACACAACGAATATTTTTATTTTATACTTTGGCATTGATTTTATTGCAAAATTCTTTCTTTTCATCAAGTGTGGGTAGTACTACCCTGGTTTGGGCCAATTTATCGATTTTGCCTATTGTTATCCTTTCACAAATACTGAAAATGGGGTGACAAAGGCGTGCATTATGTACATAGTATTAAGTACACTTATTTTTTATTAAACAATATTAAAAAAAACACAAAATACAAAAATACATTATACAGAAATTAAATTATATAAAATCATAATATTCCTCGTCATCTAAGGAACTGTCATCTTCTCTTGACGTTATAATTAACTTGTCGAGATCTCACATTTTCTGCTCTTCTTTAATGACATGATGGGCTGCTTTTCACCAGTTCTCTGGTGTCACTTCCTTAATGGCTTGATCAACAGTAGTTTAACGTCTTTTATTTGGAATGTCGTGTTGTGTCTTGCTACAAATCCTTTCACTTGCGCCCATATAAGTTCTATAGGATTTAGTTCGCAATGATATGGCGGTGTGCGCAGCTCAGTTACACTATGTGTTTCAGCTATATTTCAATAAACGATGTTTGTGTAAAAATTGCTAATAGTTCGTTCTTTATCAAATTATCTTTTTTTTTCGTTGGTTAGTAATTATAAATTATTTAATAATTAATTTACCTGCGCCTATGGCCGACACCGAAATTGAGCGAAACTAGACGGAATTTCTCATTTTGTTACTCTACACCTTTCTGAAATAGACTATAATAATAGAAAAGTTAACACAATAAGAAACGCGGTAGTAATTTCAGAATGTATTCTTGAGGCGGGCAATAGGGTAAGAAAGAAAATAAAACAGGACACGAAAGAAATAAAAGCTAATTACCTAATTAATATCCTTAGTGTCAGGTGTAAGGTTCAAAATTTGTCTCAAGGGACATTATTAACAAGTATTGTGAGAGGGAATAACTAAATGGCAGATTTACTCGATAATAAATCGGCAAGTTTGTATAATATAACGTACTTTTTGTAGGTTGGGGTCAAACTGGTCGCAGGCCGACGGTGAAACAAATGTCCACCATATATATATACAGGGTGTCTGTTTGAAGGTTGGAGACAATGTTTCTTGAACGATAAA
Source organism: Polydrusus cervinus (assembly GCA_935413205.1). Classification (NCBI taxonomy): domain Eukaryota; kingdom Metazoa; phylum Arthropoda; class Insecta; order Coleoptera; family Curculionidae; genus Polydrusus; species Polydrusus cervinus. The sequence goes on from OW284514.1 coordinate 57,577,306, forward strand.
AGAGTTTTGGACTTGCATTGTCTTTATTTGTTTTACATCACAACGTTTCAACTGGTAAGAATCTCCAGTCGTCTTCAGGTGAATACTAAATAAGTGAAGTAACTACAAATCTATTTATACTAGCTAGATGCACTGAAGCATAACCGAGATGGGTGCAGTCATGCGTTCAGTTAGTGTGCGGTATTTTAAGTTTGCATCTGTTTAACAAAGGTTTCCAGATCTTTCTTATATCTAGTGAGGGCTTACTAAAGCAATCTGGGTTCTGGTATATGGTAGCAGCTTCTTTGAACTTCCTCTTTCTTCAGTGTGGTTCTTTATGCAGGATTTGAGCTTCTGTCCACTTGATGTGATGACCGTGTGTACAGGCGTGGTTAGCTGCACCTGATTTTTCGGTTTCTCCTTTAAGCGTGTTGTTTCTGTGTTCCTTTACCCTAGTTTCAAGTGGCCTTAGAGTCTCATCAATGTAAGATCTGCCACATTCGCAGGGGATCTGGTAGACACAGTTTTTCCTGTCTATTTGACTTGTTGGTTTTGTCTTCGTCAGGTGGCTTCTTAAAGTGTCTTTCGAGCTGAATACCTTGTTGATGTTGTATCGTTGTCCTAGTCTTCTATGTCTCTCAGATACTCCTTTGACATATGTAATGTTGAGTGTTGACTGTGACTCTATTTGTTTCTTTTGTATATTTGGCCGATTCTTGCGATTTTCCAATAGTTTATCAACTAAATGTATGGGGTAGCCATTTTTGCTGAGGTCGGTCTTGATGTAGTTTGTTTCTTCTTTGAGGGCTTCATTTAAATTACTGATGGTAATTGCTCTATCCAAAAAATTGTAATTAAAGTGGCCATGCAAAAATCCTGGAAATAATTTTTAAGTTCCGCATTTTGCCGCAAGAAAGCACAAGTGAAAATTAACTATAAACATTTTTAATTTCTTCGAAAATTTCTACATTAAGGTATACCTTTGGTAACATTATTAGTCAGCCGGGACAATTGTGAATTATTTTGGTTTAAGGCTCATTGGCGCTTCGACCTTGACAGGGGAGGGGAAAGCTATTGAAAGGGTAATTATTAAAATAGCTACTAAACGACGCCAATTTTAGTAAACTCAAACTGGTTTGGAAGAGAAAGGTAAGTACTTATAATTGTCGTATTAAATGTGCAAGAAGAAACGTAAAAACCGCAGCCAAATCTTCGTTTGCTTCAGAGTTATTTGTAATAATAACAGTTTTTATGATTTTATCCCGAAAATCTCATCATACGGTATAACGATGACATCATAATCGGAAAATATCAAATCTAAGTTCAATATCTTTGTTCGTTTCAAAGTTATTGACAAAAGAATAACTTTTACCACTTTAAATGAAGAAGTGATTATTTTCATAGTTCCGTGGTTAATCATTCCACGACAAAAAAAAATATTTTTAAACTTTATGCTGTCCAGCGAACGGACAGACAGACCATCGTAAATTCAAACCATGCTTTTTCATGATTTATAACGTCGATGGGTGAAAAAGTCTTTCCACGCGAAAACTAGAAAGTATTAATTCATCGGAAAAAAGGAAAAAACATTGGGAAACATTCTTTAGCAAAAAAAAACAATGAATAATTTGTTAATGATGCAATAAATATAAATAATTGTTACAATTAAAAACCCCAAATTAACAATAATTAATAAAACCCTCATTTACAAATTTTAATGAAAAAAGTGTTATTACTCAGCCTTACTTTATTTATGTGACCTTATTATCTTTTTATCACGAATAAAACAAAACATTTTTTAGACCCTTTTTGCTTTTACAAAAGAATTAATATCGTCTCCATAACCCTTTGATAAATATATTTTTCTCTTGTCTTCTGCAGTATCTTTTTATAAAAAGATCGGGGTAATTATATTTTTTGGTGAGAATTTCTTATTGGATTTTCTCTTTTTTTAAGAGGTCGAGGTAAATACAAAAGCCTTATTTAAAGTGAAAGCTTTTGTTAGCTTGATCAAAGAAAATATTAAAAATATTTCATTTATAGGTAAAAGGTACATCAAATGATTTATCTAGTGAAATGTTGATGAGACTTTTTTTCTCTCATGCGAAAAAAAATTAATTTTCCACCTCCTTACAGGTGCGAAAATATAATGTTTATATAGCAAAAATATTCGTTCCTTAAAAAACAGAAAAAGATTATATAATTATGGTTTATTTTTAATATAATGTAGTGTGTTTATTATTTTATTTAATAATGTAAGTTGCTTCTCTAAGGTCAAATTTTTTAGAGCTAAGCGTATGTAAAAAATTAATAAACCTACAAGAGGCTTTTGTGTTTGTTCTAAGATTTTGCGGACAAACAAAATGGCCTGTTTTTGTTAGGGCCGCTTTTACAATAATATATAGTTAATTTAAGGATTATTTTGCAGTTAAACCAGAGATTATTCTTTAGTTTTACAATGTTTTATTATCTTTTATATCAAGCGACAGCACCAACCGCCATATACTCTGTGCTATTACTTATACCTAACTTCAGTGCAGTTAATTTTCTAACCTACAATTTTTATTCGTACCTAAACCGTACATTGAAACTTATTTTTCCTGTCCTTCGTTTGTTAATGTTCTGTACGAAATGAAATAGTAATAGCAATGGAAGATAAGAAAAGAGCACCAAAGTTTGCAGAACATGAAGTTACACTACTTTTGGATATAGTAAAACTGCCTAAAAATATAATAGAATGCAAGAAAAGCGACACTCCCTCGTGGAAAGAAAACAACCAAGATGCATATTTAAGCTTATGACAATGCTGACAAATTCGTAGTTTAAACCTTGGGTATGACTTAACTAGTACTTCATCTACAGGTTAGGGTTAAACTTGGGTTTATGCAGTTTGAAGATACCTATAAATTGTAAAAGTAATTTATCTTTTAGTAATCAATGGTTTAAAGTTAACTTCACATTGTAAAAGCGGCCCTTAATGTTGATGGTCAATCCAATATGTAACTTTAATTAAATTCAGTTTAAAACATACTACTGCCCTACACTGTAATATAACAGAGGTAACGACTCAGCTATGTAATATATATGTATGTAACGTAGCATGCACGTTACTATAATAAATATATTATTCGTATCTGCCATATTGTCGCGAAATGTATTAATTAACTTTTCTTTAATATTATTAAAAAATATGTAAGAAGATAATTTAAGTTTAATTTAATTAAAGGATATTGCAAATTAAACATTGAATCAACTTTTACCAGAGAAATCCTAAAAGGTATATGGCCACAACCTAGTGTACCTAATACAAAGGGTACCTATCTGTGAAATTATGGAAAATAATTACCAGGTTGGCCTAACATTCTTCTGTGGCGTAGATTATTTTATTTTTTATCAAATATTTAGCAATAAGAAACGGTTTCGTAATACATTTTTTACGATGAAAACTGTATCGTAATAGATTTCTTATGGACCAAATTAGAAAAAATTATTTTTATTAAGGATACCGAAAACATCGGTTTAATGTAAAAGCTACACTTACAAGTTATTTAATTTCAAATGTAGCTAGTTAGTAGCTTAATTATTTGGTAGTTAGCTACTGCTCAGCTTTGATACGTTACAATGGTAACAAATTACAACACATCCAAAATTATGAATTATTCTGTTCTAGTTAGGTACAAATTCAATTTCTAACCTTTTAAAATTAACCAGCATCTGCCGGCTATGTAAATAACTAAGTAGATTTAACCCAAGTTTATGGTTGATATGCAAGTTCGCATATTATTACATATAACTTACGACTGACTTTGCATGTTTTGCCTGAAATGTGTATTCAGCTGAATTAACTTTAAGGGAAAATTCTTAAAAGTAACAGAGAAAACTTTTTAAATATTTTTATAAAACACATTTCTGAAGCAGAAAATATAATAAGAACTTGAAAGCCGGTGTATACTTTTAAAAATTATCCACATTAAGTATAGACAATAATTGAAAAAACTATACACAAAAAAATATTTTTAATGCAATAGGGCTTAAAAGTTACCTTTTTGGTTTCTATAACAGGATGCCCCAAATTCGATGCTCATCATGGGTAACTCGGTAACTATAAGAGATACAGCATTGATCAAATAGTAGCAAAGTTGAGGGTTGGGCCCGGTAATATCGCTAAAAAATGCCTGTTTAAAGGTTGAAGACAATGACGTTTTGAACGGCAGTAGAGTTTTGGACTTACATTGTCTTTATTTGTTTTGAATAACAACGTTTTAACTGGTAAGTATCTCCAGTCGTCTTCAGGTGAATACTGTTCAATGATCATCTGAACACGACCGGAGATACTTATCAGTTGAAACTTTATGATTCAAAACAAATAAAGACAATGTGAGTCCAAAACTCGACTACCGATCGCTAAAAAGTATTTCAGCATTCTTTTTTACTTTTTGAAATAATCGAAAAAAACTAAAATTTTGAGTTTTTGTTTTTTTAATTTATCTGACTTATTTTAACCGTTACAGAAAAACAGAAACGACTTACAAGCAACTTTTTTAGCTTAATACTGCCATGTTTTAAGAATATCGATACAACGTTTCGTTTTGTGGAACTGTTATCAACGTTAATTTTAATACGGATGGACGGATAAATAGGGACCTGCATTTTTTATTTTATTTCTTGAAATCTCCTTAAGCCTTAAATTCAACCATGTATTACGCTTAACATTTTTTAGACGTTTTGATGTTATTTTTTCATCATCAGGAATTTAAATTTATTTCAGATTTTTAAAAGCTTTACAACTTTTATATATAGATACTGGGTTGAGTGTAAAAGCGCTGCTCACTGTCTCGACAGATGAGTGCGAACTCTGCCCTTGTTGGAAAAATGTATGTGTTGTTGTAATTGCAATGATTTATTTTATTTTACTAATTTTTCAACAATTATTATTATTATTATTATTAATATTATTATTATTATTATCATTATTATTATTATTATTATTATTATTATTTTTCTCAATGTTAGTTTTCACAGCTTTTCGTTGGTATTGCTGGTATTATTTACAGTACAGAGAAGAAATTCATCTTAACCTGTACTGTTTAGGAACTTCCGTACTGTATGGCATGTTTGGAGGATGACGCTTTTCTGGATTAGTTGGTATAAATAACCTGATAGGCCCAGTTTTTCCAAGTTGGGCTTGAAATTTTTCGTCATAGCTCCCTCCACCGATATTATGATCGGAATTATGTCGATTTTATCTAGCTTCCATATATTTTTTATCTCTATATCCAAATTCGAGTACTTGGTCTTCTTCTCCGATTCGGTTTTAGAGAGGTTGTGTGTTAGTGGGCAACCTATATCGATTATGAAAGCTTTCTTGGTGGTTTTTTCGATGAGAAGAATATCCGGACGGTTGTGGTCTACTGTTCTATCCGTTATTATTGGCCTGTCCCAGTATAAGAGATATTCAGGGGATTCAAGGACTGGCTCGGGTGAGTATTGGTAGTATGGTGGAAGGTTTTCCCTTAGCCCTAGTTTATGGGCCAGTTCCTTGTGGATGATCTTTGCCACCTGATTATGTCTCCCCAGGTAAGCGTTGGGGGCCATAGCACCACAACCCGCCGTGATATGTTCTATCGTCTCTCCGGGGCAGTTGCATTTTCTGCACACATCTTCCACATTTATTTTCATGATGACCTTTTCATAGTTTCGAGTTCGAATGACACGGTCTTGGATAGAGATAATAAAACCTTCTGTTTCAGCGTGAAGCTGCCTTTTCTCTAACCAATTCAGTGACATTTCTCTATCTATGAGTGGATTTTGGAGTGCAGTAGGGTATTTGCCGTGTAGAGCTTTCTCTTGCCAAGTTACAAGCTGTTGACTTGGCGGCGCGCGGATGATGTTAGGTAGTCCGTTTCGCTTTAAGTTGAGGACTGTATATCCAGCGTCTGCTGCAACCACTTTTTTAAGAATTTCCCCATTCGACTCTTGGAAGTATTTTCTCATAGAGGTCTCTTGTGACTTGCACAAGTTATATATATCAATGAAACCTCTTCCTCCCTCCTTTCGTTTTAGGTAGATTCTTTCAAGTGCAGAGCGTGGGTGGTGGAATCTGAATTTTGTTAGCAGCCTGCGCGTAAGCCTATCCAGTTGATGCAAATCCGTGTCTGAATACTTAAGGATTCCGAATGAGTAGGTAAGTATTGGTATTGCCCAGGTGTTGATGGCAGTAGTAAGGTTACCAGCATTCAGATGAGTATTAAAAAGCTTTGTTAGTCTGCTTTTGTATTTGTTTTTAAACTCCCTTTTTAGGCTTGTGTGGTTTATTTGTTGGTTTTGGGAGATGCCTAAGTATTTATATGTTTTGTCCTCATCTAATATATCAATATAATCTATAATCTATAATCTAATATATCAAGCAGTCCACGATTTTGTTCAGTCTTTCCGCGTACGACATTCAAGATTGCGCACTTGTCTAAGCCAAACGACATTTTGATGTCATCGCTAAATGTCTTGGTTATTTGAATTAGGGACTGTAGGAGGGTTTTGCTTTCAGCGTAGAGTTTGATATCGTCCATAAATAGAAGGTGGTTTATTCTAAAATTCTCAGTTAAGTTGGGACGATATCCGTAGGATGTTGATTTTAGTAGTGAGGACAGTGGGTTCATGGCCAAAATGAACCAGAGGGGGCTTAAAGAGTCGCCTTGAAATATACCTTTCGATATACTTATCTTGCCAAGCTTCTCTTGTCCAATATGGAGATTGGTATTCCATTGCTCCATTAGGGTACCTAACATGTTGCGTATTAGGGGGTGTACTTTGTATATTTGCAATATCTTCTTTAGCCAGTCGTGAGGAACAGAATCGAATGCTTTATTATAAACTATGTAGCACATATTTAGATTTCGCCTTTTAACTTCTGCCTGTTTTATAATAACGACATCGATTGTAAGCTGTTCCTTGCAACCCAAAGCTTTCCTAATACAGCCCTTTTGCTCATCAGCTACCAGGTTGTTGTTTATGCAGTGTGTGTATATTTTTGAATACATGACTGATGTTAAAAGTTTATACACCACTGACAGACAGGTGATCGGTCTGTAATTTTTTGGGTCGTTTACCTGCCCTTTTTTAAATAAAAGGAAGGTATTGCCACTGGCAAGATGAGCTGGGAAGTGCTCGGGGTTTAGGAGAGCCTTGCTAAAGCAGTTTGCGATAACAGGGTGTAGGGTGGTGAAAGTTTTGAGCCAGAAATTATGAATTTGGTCAGGTCCCGGTGATTTCCAGTTAGCCAAGTTCTTAGTGGCATCCCTTATGTCGATCGATGTTATTTGCGGCTCAGGCATTTCTTGCAAAGTTTCAGCCTCGGCTTCAACTTTTTCGAGCCAGCTTGCTTCTTCATTGAAATGGGACGCGTCAGACCAAATATTACTCCAAAATGCATTAAATTGGTCTTTATTTATGGCATTAGCTGGAGTAAGGTCATTTTCTTCTTGGTTCAGTGTCCTATAGAAGGTTTTTTGGTTCATGGTGAACTGTTGGTTTTGTACCTTCCTCTTTGTGGCTTTATTGTATCGCCTTAGACGGGCACCTTTAGCCTTACATTTTTGTCTAATGTTGTCTCTTACGATTGTTAGCAGCCGTTTTATATCGGGACTGTCTAAAGGAATACTCTCTGCTTTCAGCATATCTTTAACCTTTTTAGCAACCTTGCTGCTAGAGTTTCCACTTAGATGTTCTCCAATGATATCACTTTGTGCTCGTAACTGGTTTATTTGTTTTTCTAGTCTCATTTTCCAAGCGGGTACCACTTGTTTCTTGGTACTTTTCTTATCAGTACTCTGATATAATGCCTGACCATTAAGTTCACTTACAGTTACTGCTGCTGCATATAACCCACTGTGTAATGTCTCGAGGTCCTCAGTTCTATTTAAGGACGTCCCTGCTGCCAGGTTTACTCTCGCTAGTATTTCGTGGGTTCCTTTCTTGAATCTTAGTTTTAGTTTATTATTATTATTATTATTATTATTATTATTATTATTATTATTATTATTATTATTATTATTATTATTATTATTTCATATGTAAGCAAGACAAGGTTCAGCAATAATTTTCCAGTGACAGAAACTCTTCCAGTTATCATAAAATATGTTTATTGTGTTTAAAATGCACTTGTATTTATAATTACTATAAATAAGCCATACTGTATTAATCTAGAATAGTTTTACTTGCTTTACTCTTTATTTATTTTAAAAAGCAACCTTTCAAGTTTCAACTGCTAAGTATCTCCAGTCTACTACTACAGTATTAATCTAAAGGTAACGGTTATTATTTTTATTTTTTGCATAATGAAATGAATGAATAAAAATTCCGTTTTACCAAGAGTGTAGCTCAATTCAAGTCAATTAAAAAAAGTATTTGGTTTCATTTTTAGGAGAAACCTTTTTACATAGGCCCACATCTTTCATCAATGTTGATTAACGTCATATAACAAAAGACTCCGCACTGTATTTATCTGGTATCATAATGTATGCATCGAATAATCAATCAATGTCAGTGGCTTCGTACGTCAAACATGTAATTATTGTGGTAGATCGATTGACAGCAAACATGAAATAACATGGTTTATCTTATTTTAAATCTGCTTTACAGATTGGACGCTTTTTATGGATTAGTATGAAATATATGATAAAAAGGTGGGTCAGAGTATAATTTGGGTGGAAAGACCTACTCTATTACCAACTTTAATTAGTGAATTTATATATCTATGTATGTTTAAGCGCAACATTAAATAAAATACCTACATTGGAATGCGTAAAGATTTTTAATAATAATTAACTAACCAGAAACTTTAACTGTGACAGAAATGACATTTGCAGTCATCATTTACTCACAATCAAAGCTACCCGGGAAGTAAATTAAAAATTAAGGTAACTGGGCGGTTTTGAATGTAAGAAAATTATGTTTGCTAATGTCATGCATTGAAAAAAGCGTCGGTAGCATTATATGCCTGCAAAAAAGCAATTGGAAAAAAATGGGGACTAAAACCCCACATAGTACACTGGATCTATACGGCTATTATAAGACCTATATTAATATACGGGGTCCTGGTTTGGTGGACCGCTTTGGAAAAAGCAGTGCACACTAAGTCAATAACAAAGATACAAAGGGCAGCTTGTTTAGGAATAACCGGAGCCCTTAAGTCAACCCCGACAGCGGCGCTAGAGGTCATGTTATATATACCCCCCTTGGATATCTATGGAAAAAGTATAGCTGCAAAAAGTGCCCTGCGACTGAAAGAGTCGAAGTTCTGGAAGGAAACCCACTACGGGCACAGCAGTATACTAAAGATCCACCCGGGGAATAATCTACGCGACCCGACTGATTACTCTGTCCCAATAACATGCTTCGATAGAAGGTATTCTATACTCATTCCGAGTAGGGAAGAGTGGGAAGGCAATCAGAATATAACGAAAACAGATCACGCAATCTTCACAGACGGTTCAAAAATGGACGTTGGTGTGGGAGCCGGGGTCTTTTCCGAAAGTTTACAAATACAGAAATCGTATAGACTCCCCAACTATTGTAGTATTTTTCAAGCAGAAGTACTGGCAGTAGAGAAGGCGGTCAATATCCTGCAAGAACACCTTGGCTTGGGAGTAGCCTCGTCAATCACCATCTTCAGTGATAGTCAGGCGGTGATTAAGGCAATCTGTTCCAGCAGCGTTAAATCAAAGCTCGTAAAGCGATGCCGCAACAATCTATGCACACTTGGCAACCAACATCGGGTTATTCTGTGCTGGGTTCCTGGACACTCCAAAATAGATGGCAACGAGGCTGCCGATGCGCTCGCAAGAGAGGGTGCAGGCATGCCAGCTGATCTAGCAGACAATACAGTGAACAAACCACTGGGATTGGTCAAAGAGGAGATTGACTACACGGCCAAGCAGCTTGCACAGAACAGATGGACAGGGTTGACAACCTGTAGTACATCCAGGCAACTGTGGCCCACATTCGATAAAAAGAGAACCGCATAGCTATTGAGACACAGTCGAAAAGACGTGAGAAATATTACTGCGGTTGTTACCGGACATTGCCTCTTCGGTAGACATGCCGAACGTATGCAAATGCCCACTAACGACTTCTGCAGAAGTTGCAGAGATGAGGAAGAGGAAGAAAGTATTCAACATTTTCTGTGTGAATGCCCTGGCCTCGCAAGAAGGAGGTTCACTACTCTGGGTGAATCATCTTTCGATACCCTGGAGGAACTAAGCAACTTACAACTTGGACGGCTGAGCAGATTTCTGAACAGTAGTGGCTGGTTTGAATGAGTTGTTAAAATCCTTCCGCGGTTACGTCGCACAAACCATCAGAGATCTGATGAAGGTGGGTTCTACGGAACACGTGTGGTATCACAACGGACCTAATCAGGACTATGTGAGACTGTTTGGTCAGAACCAAGGGTCTGCCACTCTTACCTAACCTAACCTAACCTAATGTCATGCATGCAACCGTCAAAGTTGCTGCTTAATTAATTATTGTTAAAAATCGTTATACAATCACAACACTAGACATTTTAATTAAGATGACATCATATGGACATCAAAGGTTTTCTGGAAATCAAACAAGAAGCATCAATCTTATGAGTGGAATAAATTCGGTTTAATAAAAAAATATGCTGTAACAAATTCAAAAAAATGTAATACACATTGTAAATGAAAATATGGTAAATGTTTGGTTATTTCTGGCCACCAAATATCACCGTGAATTTACATTCTAATTGTAATTTTACATTTGTTAAGTAAATACGTTTTAATCTATGCTTTGGTAATTCCTCTTAAAAATCACTGTAAAATTACTTAGTGGAAAATAGATTTAAAATTTCCACAACTTAAGTAAAAATTAAGTAGTTTCACATTTTTGGTTACAGTAAGATAATGTAAAATTGTATGAAATTTGTTGAAGTAATTAGTGTAAATTTAAACATCTGCCGGAAAACACTATGTAAAGTTACTGTTATAAATTATCGAGTATTAGTATAAACTAAGCTTAATTAACAAAACAATAATTATCGTTGTAACTTTTATTCTCATATTTGACACTATGATGCAAATGCTTTCTAATTTCTCCATAAATATAACATGATTTTTACAGTAGATTATTGTAAAATATCTTAATATTTCTGTAACTTAAAAGAAACCGCCACATTAGGCATTCAGACAGAGGACACGTGGCGCCAACGTATGGCGGCGAACGCGACGTAACGTTGACGTGGCGTGGTTAAAACATACAGAAAAAGCAGTTTTGTACCAGGGCCGGATTTAGAGTCTGTGGGCCCCTAGGCTGCACTTGTGGTGCGGGCCCTATAAAGTAAGGTTTCCTGGAAGGACATGGGGTTCATTTTATTTTTGCGGCAAAATTACTCGTAGTGGTAAATTTAGATATTAACAATCACTAGAAATTACTTCATTTAAACTTTTTTAAATCATATTATTGTTTCTTAACCTACCATACGCATTTTATGAAAATATTGGTTTCATACAGCCGATTTTATATTATAAAATCTTGTATCTCTGGCTTAAATTTAGATATCGACATGTGGGTTTCACCAGTTTTCTTTGCTTTTATTATTTTTTTCATTTAAATAAATATTTTTGTATGGTTGTGTTTAAAATATTTGAGAAAAATTGATAAATCTGGCGACTGCGCAAATAGCGTCCTCTAGCGACGACGGATATAACAAAAAATAGTCATACAGTTAAAATGTTACTATAGAATAAGCTTCTTCAAATTATACCAAGTTTGTTAAATTTGGTTAAGGCAAACCAGTGTTATGAGTATATCTTTTAAAAGAGATTCCCCAACCTAACCTCAGTTTATTTTGCGAGTTAGATTAAAATGTATTAAAGCAAAGTTATGCCGTATGTTCCAAAGGATGAAGCACTTAAGTTTTGATATACCTTCATTGGGCATATTATCGATAAAAATTCTATAATCTTCTTAGTCATATGTTGAACGCCCTCTAGCGGGCACTTTAGGAAATTAAAAATAATTTCCAGCTATTTTTCCTGATTGAATTTATAATGATACTTTGGAACTTAAAAATAATGTACAGCAATTCTCTCGATTTTGTAATGTTTTCTTTTATTTCAACACGTTGGGATAAACGGTTCCTGAGATATAGCCGCCATTCATTCTTATTTGGTCTCCCGGTACATAGATAGTAATCAAAGAGGCGAAAAAGTTAGTATTTTTATTTAAAACTAGGTAAGTTAAAATATGTAAGTAAGTGTACTGTTTTCTATTTGTTATAAAAAAATGTTATTCACGCATATAAAATAAAAATCAGAGAATTTTTTATAATTTTTTATGGTCACAGGAAAAATAGTGTACCATCGCGCCGATAAAAAACTGGGACAGGAAATTTTTCTATTTTCTCCTAGACTATTAAGAATAATTTTACATCAAGCCTGGTACCAGTAAAATGTCATGAACATTTGCATGTCAATAAAGATTGTCACTTTATGATTGACTCGTCAAACATACAATCATATATTATTTGTAAATATGCCACAATTAACCCCCCAGCAAAAGGCAATTATTTATAGTCGGTTGCGAGATAGTGTTGCTATTAGGGATATTGCAGATGAACTGGGAGTAAGCAAGAATGCCGTGCTATTGGCAAAACAAAAAATAGCAAGACATGGGACTATTATTAGGAATGCAGGTTCTGGTCCCCCTAAAATTTCTACTGATGATCATGATAGAAGACTGGTTAATTATCTAAGGGATCATCCCTTCGAAACTGCAATCAAGGCAAAAGAAGAGACGAATTTTCCAGGTTCTGCAAATACCGCTAGAGACAGGGTTCGAAATTCCGATATACGAAGCCGTTGTGCTGCTAATAAAAAATTTTTAACGGAAATAAATAAACAGGGCAGGTTAGAATTTGCACATGAATATATTAATCAAATAAATTTATGGGAAACAGTTATATTTTCTGACGAGAAAACTTTTCAGTCATGCAATAATGGGAGAATTCGGGTGTATAGGCCTTCCGGCATGCGGTATGATGAGAGATACACCCACAAAACCAACCAAAGTGGGCGTTTCTCCATAAATGTTTGGGGCTGGATTAGCGCTAGAGGACCAGGACTTTGCCAAATCGTCGAAGGAAGACTAACTGCAGCAGTATACGTTAATATACTAAACGAAGTGATGATACCATCGGTAAACGCTGTATACGGTCAAAATTACACATTTCAGCATGATAATGCTCCAATACACACAGCGCGCATTGTACAAAATTTTCTTCAAGAAAATAACATAGCAGTTCTTCCCTGGGCTTCGAAGAGTCCCGATTTGAACCCGATAGAAAACATTTGGGGTGCCATGGTCAAATCTATGTATAAACATGATTTTCAACCTAGAAACAGGGATGAATTACGTCATAGGATAAATCAAGCTTGGGATGAAATAACTGTCGAATTATGTAGAAACTTAGTTTTAAGTATGCCACAAAGGCTCCAAAAAGTAATAAACAGAAATGGTTCTATGACCAAATATTAATTTTGTGTTGTTTTGACAAACTTTGTGTTCGCAATTTTTTTCTTTTTATTAAATGTATTTTATTACCTGTATTAGCTTTATTTATTATTTTGTGGTAATGGTAAATATAATAATTTATAAAATATTTGACTTTAAAAAAATCTAATAAATTTACTTTATCCATATTATATGATGTCTCTCAAATTTAACCACCCCGTATCGAAAAATGCAAAACATTCCATTATGTAACCTAGGTTACTTTTTAAATTTTGAATGTTTTTCCTTTTTAGCTCTAGACACCTTTTATAGTCTAGGGGATATGTATTTCTTACATTGTTTTTGTAAATCTCTTGTCCCAGTTTTTTATCGGCACAATAGTACATTTCTCGTGTGAAAGTGATTACTCTAAAACTTGGAGCATTTTCGCACTCGGCTGACGCCTCGTGGTAAATATCTCCCGTTTTAAAAGTATGACTTGTTATGTAATATACTATTTTATATAAGTGACGTCAAAACACATTGCTTTGGTGCCACGTTTACTAATTGTTAAATATTTTCACAGGGAACTTACATTTTACGCAAGAAATCCTTAAATCTTACATCAAATCTATAATATTACAGACACCTTAATGTAATCATTTATGATTTTTATCAAAATAAATGTAGTTCATTTCCCACATCATTTTACAGTACTGGTCAAATTGATCTACCTTTTTTTAGAGTCTCTTAAGAATAAAGTCTTTTCAACACAGGGAGCGTAGTGGCGTTAAATAAAGGTGATTAATTTAAAAGAAATGCGTTTTAAGAAATCGTAAGTCTTCTATTATGTTTTTTAAATAAAAATACTGAAAGAAGAGTCTTTCAACAACTCCTTAGAGACTGGTAAGTATGGTATTTCAATGGTGACATTTTGCAAGCAAACAAAATCCCGCTAATTGATTTTACAGGCCGTAAAATCTTCGCACTGGCTTATACCTGAAACCGGATTCTCGATTCGCTGGAAATAATTATAATTGTCGCTGAATATGAAACAGGTTTTTACAAAATTGTTTGTGTGGATTCCGAGGAAATCACGTTTGAAATACCGTTTAGAGGGATTTTGTTGGTTTGCAAAATGTCACCAATATTGCCGGTTTGTTTCGGTATATCAGTGGTGTATCCCTGTAGACATTTTAAAAATAATTTTTAAATGTAGATATTAAACATTTTATATCTGGTATTATTTCATAATGAGTTGCACAGAAAAAATATTCTTTTAATCCAAATTATCTAAATTCAAAAGAATCTACAGAGTGTCCCATATAAGGATGCACTCTACAGGGATCTCGTAAACAATATAAGATGGAGAGATGGTTAAATTAGAAAAGAGTCGCACTTTACTAAATTCTGCAACATAGTGTTTTTAAACTTAAGAACTTCGAATCCTTCCAAAGATATTTGCACAAACCGAATTATCGCAATTTCGTTTTTATTTTCTCTCTTTAAAGAGATATGTGAAAATAAAGTTTACATTCTTATTAACATTTTTCTCCTTTACTTGGTGAAATTAGATTTTTAATCCGACGTTTGGTTTTTTTTCAAAACTATCTTCAACTTTACTTTTTAAATAGTCGGGAAATTTTATTTTATTATTTTTAAATTCTCATATATAATTTAATGACGTATCACACCTAGTATTAACAACACGTTTCGGACTTAAAAACTCATCATATTAAAAATTAATATATCAACCCTCTTTGGTTGTATATAACCTTAAACGTATCTCATAGCAGTCCCCTAAAAAACAGTGTTTCTTTATTTAAAAAAAAAAGAAATAGTCAATATTTCTTATAAATTAAATATTGTTGAATTAATTCAAGTTTATAATGTACTTGCGAATAAGTTTCTAATATCTAGGCCATAGAACTTTGTTTTTACCAATTAGAGAATGATTGTTTAAACTAGAAAAACTGAGGGTTTTATATCAAATCATTAACAATTTTTGCTATGAGATAACTAATTAATCAAATTAAGAACTTGTTCTTTTTGGATTAAGTCTCTTTTTCATGATTTTTGTCTAAATGAAACTTAAAACTTAAAAAAATAGTTATTTATTTAAAATATATATTTTAAAGATCACAGAAAAACATTTAACCGAAGTTTCGAACGTTCATGAACTGAAAGAAATTGTTAAAAGAAAAAGTTTGTACATTTATTGACAAGTCATGATATTTCATCAGTAATTAAATTTTGAGATATTTTTATAGTCGAGAAGGTCTCATGATGAGCCCTACGCAAGTCCTAGAACCTAAAAACATTCTAGGGATGTCATATCCATGCTATTTCTTCTGCAACTGCTGACAATGAAACATATTTAAATTTAACGAAAAGCAGGAGCGTAAGGATATTTTATACATAGATATAAAAAACAAACCGGCAACATCATGGTCAGATAAAACACCATCGTGCAAATTATTCAAAAGGTCTTTATATAGAATTCTTTTTCTAAATAAAACAATGATAAATGCTTAACATTGGGTAAACGGTATTTTAAAAGTGGAAAGCGTGACCAGAAAGAAACGTCTTTGAAAGTTATTACGTATACCTGATTGCGGATTCAAAGTGGTTGCAGCTAACTTGCTAGTTAGTTATGTTAACGCCGATAAAATTTCGATAATATTTTCAAATTTTTTTGGCAAAAGTAACCTCTGATTTCTGGTAGGTGAGTTCAAATAATAAAGACGTCAACCATGAACAATTATAAAAAAGTGTTTCGGAAAGATGCGTTCATAACGACCACGTGGTAATACTAGTACCCTGAATATTAAGCTTATTAGGGAATCCAAACCACGTGATTCAATATGGCGGTTGGATGGCAAAAATCATTGAGTCACCAGTTAAATGCCACCAGCAACATTATTTTTATGGTCACGTGCACCAATTACAAAGCAGTATTTGCCAGCCAGCCGCCATTTGGACACATCGTTGGATTGCCTAATTAGGCAAAAGTAACCTCTAATTTCTGGTAGGTGAGTTCAACTAACCATAATGAAGACGTCAGCCATGAAAAATTATAAAAAAGTGTTCCGAAAAGATGCGTTCAAACTATATGTACATGGCAGCGTGGTAATACTAGTACCCTGTATATTAAGCTTATTAGGCAAAAGTAACCTCTGATTTCTGGTAGGTGAGCTCAACTAACCATATTAAAGACGTTAACTACCTAAGCATAAATAACATAAATTATTTACTAGTAAAAAGTCATTCCTTTCTCTTTCATGTTTTTGTGTCGGAAATGAAAAACGACCATTTTCGCAAATCGCTTTCACCACATTTACCCTTAAAATAAAGTCTTATAACTTTCAATTTTTATAGTCTAGATCTAGATTTATAGTGTATGAAATAAACACAAAGCAATACATTTATCGTACGAAGATGCCAAGATAAATGTCAACTTCTGACTTGACTTAGTATTGATATTTAAAAGTTGTAGTTAATTATAGCTACTATGACGTCTGTTCCGTCATAGCTATGACACAAAAATAGTATTTAAACGCCTTTCTTTCAGTTTTCTTTTGTTCAAAAATGTCATTGTCATGGAGAAAATTCTTTCAGTGCCCCTCGTACTAAAAATATTTATGGATATTCAATAAATTCTGTAAATAAATTAGGCAAACTAACAATTATGTATTTTTTTCTAACTAGAGACTTTACCAAAGAAAAATAAACTCTTTTTTAGTTAATCGTTAAATCATAATTCGTTAGGAAATAATATATAAATAAAATTTTTATTTAAAAATTCAACCACGAAAATCACAATGTTTTGAAAGATATATTTCATTATTATATTTTCCTTCCTTTCATATTTTTAAAAAACACCCACAAGAAAACAAATTTGATTTGTTCTTTTTGTAGAATAAATCAGCTACTCGTCTTTTAAATTTTCTTTCAAATTGCGAAAGCGAAATAAAAATTACTTAGCAAGTAAAACGAGCCAATATTTTTTTTTTGCTAAAAAAAACTGTAGGCAACTTGTTATTTTATTAGTTTGGCCTATAAAAGTAGATAAGTTATTTTATGGACTTTTGGGTCTGAAGTAGGTACCTACTTTATAAGCATTGAACAAAGAAAACAACAAATAAAACTGTATGTATGTATGTAATGTTACCCTATATGAAAAAACAACATAAATAAAGAAGAGATTTTGACATAGATTGGAGAACGTTTGCTACCAAAAACTATATTAAAACACATAAAATTTATTGGCTATTTTATGTAGTAGTTGTAACAATATTTAGAACATGGTTACATAATATATTGAAATTTTTAATGATATTTTTAAACAATGGGTATACCAGATTATACTTTGTTCAATTTCTTTTCGAAAATTCACTTCAATGGTTAACTCATGGACCAATTCACACTACAGCAATGTATAGCCAACTTGTATGAATTATCTTTTTTGGAAACCATAGAATAATGATAGGAAATCTCCGTTCGAATGATTACTAATGCTAATTATAAGCCTTTTAGCAATTAAAAATACCTTTTAGGAGTAGATATGATATTATGAATTAGATAAACTGTTAACTTTCTAAACACAAAGTAGGTCAATTTCACGTTTTTCTGCGGCATCAAATAGTAAACCTATGCCTACAGCACAAAAGGACACCCGATTTGTAGACAAAATATAAAAGGCAATGTACTAAGATCTGTAATTTTAGCATAATAATAATTTGCTGGGGGTCAATCTGGGAGGTAATATGTCTTGGCATGATCACGTTGCCGCAATTGCCAAGGCAGCTGCACAGAAACTTGGTGTACTTTTCCGCACCAAAAGGTTGTACACACCTCATCAACTTTTGACACTCTACGAAGCCCAGATTCGACCATCATTAGAATATTGCTCTCATGTCTGGAGCTCTGCACCCAAGCACACCCTTCGGCTACTGGATTCCATTCAAAGGAGAGCCATTCGTCTGATCGGCGACCCCGAGCTGACCAAGACCCTCGATAGCCTGGAGCATCGAAGACAGGTTGGTGATTTGGCTCTCTTTTACAGATATTTCCATGGCAGGTGTTCGACTGACATTGCCCACTTGATTCCACCTAGAGCAATGCAAAATAGAAATACACGGCGAACCACTGCCGCTCATCCATATGTTGTTCAGCTTAGTACTCCTCGAACTTCATTGTTCAAGAATTCTTTCATCTGAAGAACGTCATCTTTGTGGAATGATCTTCCTGAGGTCGTGTTTCCCAATGAATACAATCTTCAACGTTTCAAGACCAACGTTAATTGCTTTTTTCGCACTCGCACCGCTCCCAGAGCGCCTTAAAGGATTTTTCCTACAGTGCAGGTGTTTTATCATAAAAAAAAAAAAAAAATTCGATCATTATACCTAAATTGGATCCCAAAAACGTGGCTAGAGTCGAAATGCCAAATGTCAAATAATAGTAGGTATCACTGGCTTATATTTATCTCAATCGTTTGATTAACTTTAAAATACAAATATTGTATGATCGTTGGGACTACTTAAAACCTCCTTAAACTCAAGTGTAAACCTATAAATAGTTCTAAAATGTCAGAAATGGTTTATTTATAACAGTGGCGGCTCGTGATATTTATCGTAGGGTGTGCGCAGCAGGCAAAAAAGCGCCGCAGGCGAAAATTTTTTGAGGTGCCACGCCCCTTTTCAACTTTGTATAATATGATTTAAATCTGTAATGCCTACACGGCTCCAGTTCTTGTCCATGTTTATATTATAAAATAATAAGCATGGGAAAAAAAACTGAGTTTCTAATATTACACCCACATATCCATTTGTTTTTTTTTGTAAATGTCAATATTAAAATGTCTAATAAAAGATCGACCTTCTTTTTTCTTTTTACAAGTTTGATTTAATTTTAAATCCGGCGTAGGCCTTCCTAACCTTTTTATGTCAATTTTCCTTTGGAAATCGAATGTCGAAAATTTATTTATAATGTCCTCTACAGAATTTTGGTCCATAACTATATCACTTCGTGTGACACAATCCAAACTACTAGCCATTATTAATTTAAAAACAACACAAAAACATCCACAACACCGTCAATAAACTCCAAACTTATCTAATCGCGTCAAAAACTCATAAAACAATCATATTAAATGATTGAAGTGTGTATTCAGAAAGCGCCCGGCGACGCCCTCTCATCGGGCGATTAACCGAACATTCCCGATCAATCCGCATAAGGAAAATCGCACGAAAATCCATCCATAAGAGCGCCGAACGAATACACACCACAGCAGCACACAGCTGGTGAGTCTGCTCACGCGCTCGGTCGCGCTTGAAGTCTTACGCCTTCGCCATTGTTATATTATACAAGTTCTTTATTTCAGTTACCTAAATATTTTTTTAAATAAGTATAAATTTTATTTTTGCTGGTGCTTGACTTTCTTAGGCAGTGCGCGCGCACGAGCGCACTTGTTGACGAGCCGCCCCTGATTTATAATCACTTTTAACTCGAACTTTACTGTCAATCTCACATTATAAAATTACCATTATTGACATTTCTTTAATTTAAATCTGGACCTCGATTTAAATCGTAGATGTTCGTTTGCCTAATTTTTGATTTAAACCAACGTCGAGTTTAAATCAAAGAAATGTCAAAAATGGCCATTTTATAATGAGGGATTGACAGAGTTAAAAGTGATTTATGTGGTCACAACTTTATATAATGTAACATACCAGAACAAGGTATGGCCATGAAAGTATTCACCTGAAGACGATTGAAGATGCTTACCAGTTGAAACGTAGTGATTCAAAACAAATAAAGACAATGCAAGTCCAAAACTCTGGTGCTGTTCAAGGTATGACCAGATTGATTACTCTTAAATTGATCTTTACTGTCAATCTCACATTATAAATCGACAATTTCTGACATTTCTACGATTTTAGAATTATTTTTCTGTTTAAACCTAGGTTTAAATTGAGGTTTAAGAGGACTTTATAAAATTGGGCATCAATACCACTTCTCATACTTTATTTTAAAGTACACAACCCTAAAGTCCAAGAGTAAATATTTAAAATGTCAACAAAACGCAGTAATTTTTTTTTTATATTAAGCATACACAACTATATCGTAGAAATAATATATTGGGCTACAGTTTTAGGCAAGTTTCTATAAACACCAACAGCTTTTAGAATCGATTATCTCAGTTTGCGACGCGATGCTGTATATCTTATAATTCACGAAATCCCAATGATGAGGCTCGAATATTTGACATCTGGGGGGTACAACCTTTACCAGATATTTTTAAAGAAAAAAATATTTAAAAACCCTTTTAAAATAGCTAATAGCTTAAAATAATTTTCTAGTAGAACGACACGAAACACATTTGTCATTCAATGTCGCCCGCGACCAATTTTGAAGCATCGTTTGATCGATTACTTTCTCGTTCGAAATAGATGTTTTCATAGTGTATGTTTATTCAAGCTCGCCATTATTTGCTTTAGTATTTGTTTATTTAAATGGGACATGCATTTGTACACATCGATGTTTAAAAATCCGTAATATTTTACCAGGGAAGTAAGGATTTTTATTTAGAAATCATTTTAACTAATTAAACCAAAGTTGGCTGCTAGTACACTAATAATTAACACAATCATATTTATTTAACAGCGACAAAAATTAAAATAATATTATTTTATCTACTTTCATTTAGTAATATGAATTTTACAGTTCTGTAAATCATTTTGTAAGAGCATCTAGTGCTGTAATAGATGCCTTTACAGCACTAGTGCTGTAATGAAAAAAAACGGTTTTATTAAAATTAGTAAGTAAAATCACACTTTTTAGAAGAATGATTTATTATTAACAATTATAAAATTAATTACCAATTATTAATTAAAATATAACACTTAAGGTTTATTATAAATATTAATAATACACTTTTTACAGTTAAAAATTTGTATACCTACCAGAAGTGGATGTGATGGAGCCCTTTACGTTCGAATTTCCAATTATTAAATCCGTGTCTGAGGCCATGATCTTCTTTGCTATTTGTTTCCTATTTTCTAAAAAATTTTCTCAACGTAGCCTTCTGTCGTAGAAGAGGATTTCCAGCCCTCATGACGCTTTAACATCAGCATATCTGCACCACCATCAACTAGAATGGTGGCTGAGGACCTCCTGAAACAATGTCCACTGTATCCTTTGGGATTATTCAATCCAAGTTTTGTTGCAATCTTTTTTGGTATACTTCCAAAACTATTAATTCCGACAGGCTGGGAGGTGCATTTTCCTTTTCCATAGAATACAAAAAACCACCTGTGAGTTGCATTAAGAGGACGAAGTTAGGCATACTTTTGAAAAATACTTAAACAGTTGACACCTGTCACATTTCCTTCTGTTATAACAAATTCTCGCATAATTTTGGTTTTCGAGAATGGAATAACAATTTTTATATACAAATCATTGTGTTCAATATGATCCAACATTAACTTAACTTCTTCGCGCCGACAAGCCCCAAAAATGCCGATTATCATAACAACCTTCATAAATAAATATGATTCATCATCTGCAGTACTAAGAAACTTACATACGTCTTCATTTGTGAAAACTTTGGACTTTTTGGCCTTGTAACTCTCTGAACTTATTTTCAAAAATGCGATTAGTTGAGAAAATCTGCTTATCTCTTGATTTTTCTTGACTGAAATCATAGTTCTCAACATTGAGTAGTGAGTCCATAGTGTAGATGGGTTCGGGGAGCGTTGCTTTACGGAAAAATAACCCAAAAGGATTTTCTCAGACACCTCCTTTATTTTGTTAGCATTGCACCAATCTTTAAACTTCTGATACTCCATACCGCGCCTCGGATTTTGTCGGAACTAAACTTGAGATCGCTTTGTTTGCCGCTGCTTCTATATCAGAGGGTAAACTTCCATCAGAATCGCTCATTTTGAAAAACGCTCTTTATATTTTTGAATTTGTTTGACAAAGTTTCGACAGTAACCATGCGAAAGGTAACATAAAAAACTTGATTAGCAAACTTAATAGCGGGTGCATTTTTACAGGTGCATTTTTATTTAAAAAAATGCCTTTTGCCAAATATTTGTATTCATAGATGAAAGTAGATAAAATTTTGTACAATATTCTTGATGTAAATTCATATTACTACACTCGATATTTTATTAAACTCGGCTGACGCCTCATTTGACAACTTTAACATCTCGTGTTGTAATATGAATCTTTACAACACTTATATCGTAAATAACTATTATTAGTAATAAATAAACAAACACTAAAACGGACAATGGTGACCTCCATGTCACCGGCCAGGTGTTTAACTACATAATTTTTGTGTGTTTTGTGTGTTAAATCATGACAACGCGTCAAAAATTTCGGGAATCCAAACCACGTGATTCAATATGACGTTCGGATGGCAAAAAGCATTGAGTCACCCGTTAAATACTACCAGCAATGGCATTTTAATGGTCACGTATACCAATTACAATAGTATATTACGTAACAAGTGATGAAAATGAAACTTTTCCAACGAGGAGATATTTAGCACGAGGCATCAGCCGAGTGCGGAAATTCTCCGAGATTTAGAATAATCACTTTCACACGAGTAATGTACACTATTTTTCCCACGACCACAAAGAATTATTAAAAAAGCCACTGATTTGTGAACAAAATATTTCAACACTAGTGTTGAAAAAAAAGTATCAACACTAGTGTTGAAATTAGCATACTTAGGATTATATTCCACATGTATCTAGTTCCATAGTTTGTCAATAGGCTTTTCCTTTATTTGTAGTTTAACTTTTTTGTTTTTTCATATTTTATATATCATTGGAAGAACTAATCCTGGATTGACTTCTAGATTAACAAGAATGAAAATTTTTAAATTTAATCAAGGAAAGATGCATTAAACATAAATTTAAAAAATCCACTCAACAAGAAAAATGTCATCTCAAAATAATTCTATCAATTATTTAATGACTTTATTAAAAAAGTCAAATATTCCTGGTGGGATTTGAACTTGTGACCTTACGATCTGTAGGCTAGAGCTCTATTCTCTACGCTATGGTTACCGATAAACATTTGTTGTTTAATACATGACACTCTTTAGCGCGATTTATTTTTTCTGGGAATAGATTTTCCAGTATATTATTAACTTTTTTTATAATTTCAGATGGCGTATTTTCACACTCTAATTCTGAATCACTCGACAAATACATGATAAATAAGTTAAACACTTTACAATTACTGCTTTCTAGAACTTGTTCTTTTTAATAAATAGGGGTTGTCTGTCAAATAATTGACAACATATGTTTAAATTAAATAGTGTGCCTTGTATTTCAACACTAGAGTTGAAATACTTTTTTCAACACGCGTGTGATATACGGCGCTTTCTAGCCAAATTAACCGTGCTTTTTTTCTCATTTTCATTGGTGGTTTAGTACTTTAGTAAAAATTAAAAACTTTTTTTAGTTGAATACATTCTTTTTAACATCACCCGTTAAATTCGTCAGGTTATTTTTATTTTTTTATAATAATTACAAGGTAGTTATTGCCCACAACCGCCATTTTTAACCCATCATTGGATTGCCTAATTCATGACAAGACGTTGATACTGGAAAATTTACTCGCGTCTATATCCCAGTCTGCTGACAAGGTCAGGCGGATGGCGGGACATTTAAAATATAGGTAAAAATGGATTTAATTATTTTTTTACGTCACGGTGTACTTCACCAGACCCTTTAACATCAGGTGCGACTCTGACATGTGGTCAAAAGGGACACCACCGTCATTAGATAGAGGCCTGGTTTGGTACACTGATGGATCAAAAACGGCCGACGGAGTAGGCGCAGGTATATTTGGGGAAAGACCCAGAATGGAAATCAGCATTCCCCTGGGAAACTACGCCACAGTATACCAAGCAGAAATACGTGCTATACAAGCATGTGTACAGAAAAATATCGAAAAGGGCTACCACGACCAAGAGATATACATTCTGTCCGACAGCCAAGCTGCCCTCAAGGCCCTGAACTCCAGTCGACTCAAATCGAGGATCACACTGGAGTGCCTAAACGACCTGCAAAACCTGGCCGCAAGGAACAACAAGGTAGAACTCCTATGGGTTCCTGGCCACTCAGGGATAGCAGGCAACGAAAAGGCCGATGAACTGGCAAGAGCCGGATCATCTCATAAACTCAGGGGCCCTGAACTCGCCCTTGGCATATCAAAACAGGCAACCAGAACAGCATCAGACAGGTGGGCACAACAACAACACCTGTCCCGATGGAACAGGATACCTGGTCATACCCAAGCGAGGGCCACAATTGGAAAACCCTCCAAAAAGTTATCAACTGGAATGATGCCTTTAACGCGCACCCAGCTAAAACAAGTGGTCGGCCTACTAACAGGCCACTGCTTAAGAAAACACCTACACCGAGTAGGAATTTACAATGGTCCCATTGAATGCAGGCTTTGCGGCGATGAGGACGAAACCGCCTCACATATCATATATAACTGCGAAGCACTGACTCGAGGAAGACTCAGAATCTTCGGAGACATTCAATGTGGGAATAACCTCCCACATGACAAACTTGGTAGGAATTTGCTGGACCTTATAAAAGGAACAAATCTTTTCTAGCAAGATAGGGGAGCACAATAAGCCACTAGGCTGCAGTGCAAGAAGCTTGGGCCGAACGCCCAACCCCCGCCTTAAACCAACCAACCAACCAACCAACCACGGTGTTGAGTCATAGTCGAGGTATTTTTAACGTTTTCGATTTACTGCCCTCGGCCACTCACAAGAACAGCTGCCAGTTTGTTAATTTGCGGCCTTGTGGGGCATTCCTAATTAAAATGAAGGGGCAAGTTATTAATAAGTAAGTTTTGTTATGGCATGCGGCTAACACAAAATATTAAATATTTTGACAGTAAAAACCTAACCGTCATTTTTTAAATTGTAGAACAGTTTATGTGGGCACAGACTGGTGGGATGAAATGTAGTACAAAAACAAATATTAATATTCACATGAAAAGAAAACAAGTCTTCAAACGATCACCTTTAAAGACCATTACATGCCATGCATTTCTGGTATTAATGCACTAAAAACAACAATAAGCCCTATGATTTCTTCTAATTATGATCCGCATAACACAAAGTCGGAATTACAAAATCGTAGACCGTCAACACCAGCAACCACATCTTTGAATTCCTTAAAGCGTAAAAGAAAAAAATTAAATAATTTAAAAATGTGAATAGAATACCGTTATATTAAAAAATTCCTTATATGTAATAATTGAACTCATTTCTACCTATGTAAATTTCAAATATCCCGCCATTGCACCATTCGCCTGACATGCACAGTATATCAAGTATGGCTGCCAGCAGACTAGGATATAGATGCGAATAAAATTTTAAGGTTACTTGTATTTGACAAATCCCAATAAGACGTCCTTGGCAAAAACGTTAAAAATCAACTACCGCTTTGGCTGGCTTCTCTACTATACAGGTGGTTTGGCTCTTCACTTCCTAAATATAAGCAGGCTATGACCAACGCCAACTACGGGTTAATATCAATATTGTCCTTGCTGGCCATTACCCAATTTATTCGGGTCGGCACCAATAATAGGCCAGATTAATAGCAAGGAGGTATCAAGCGCTTGAATTTATTATTTTAAAAATTAGGATAGGAAACAAAAGATTTGCTTTTTCTGCGTTTTATGGGCCCCCTAAATCAAATTTTAACAATTTCGTCTCAGATTTAGATAATATTTTTTCAAACTTATACCCCACAGTTGATGAACTTTTTTGTTTAGGTGATTTTAACGTCAATGTAATAAACCTTGGTAACCCTTTAACTGCTTTGTTTGAAAACTATAATTGTCAGCAAATAATTAATGAACCTACTAGGATCACTGCAACTGCTTGTACCTTGCTTGATGTAATTTTTGCTAGTGATATCGCATTGGTTAGTAAATCAGGTACAATACCTACCGATGACATATCGGATCATAAAATGATCTATTGCTCCTTAAAAATAAATAAAAAACCAGAAGAACCAAGGATTATTCGTTATCGCTGTTTTAAAAATTTTAATGTTGATAGTTTTTTGCGAGATTTACATAATTTACCATGGAATAATATTCGTTATGAAAATAATTTAGATAATAAGATCAAAATATTTAATGATTTAATACTACTATTATTCAATATTCACGCTCCCATTAAAGAATCACGTATTACTAAACCTAGGGCACCTTGGTTAACAGCGAATATCAAATTGTTTATGAAACAAAGGGACACTGCACTGCAAAAATTTAAAAGGACTAGGGACAATGCTGACTGGCTTAGATATAAACAATTAAGAAATTTTTCAGTAACAATGGTAAGAAGGGCAAAAAAAGAATATTTAGATTCACTGTGTTTAGAAAGAAATAGTCGTAAAACTTGGGCAGCTTTAAAAAATTTTAATTTAACTTCTAGAAAAAATGTGTGTATTCCAAAAACCTTATCTGATCCTAATGATATTAATAATTTCTTTGGAACATTCCTTCAAAATGTATCTGATTGTAGTAACAAAATTGATTTTTATAATAATAATTTGTACAGTAATCATAATACGACATTTTCTTTTCATTTAGCCGAGATATTAGATATACATAAAATTCTAAATGGAATTCAAACGAACGCAACGGGAGTTGATGAGATATCCCCCTTAATGCTCAAATACTGCAGTCCATTCATTGATAAATATATTACTCATATTATAAACTGTTGTATAGAATTAAGTTACTTTCCCAATATGTGGAAAATATCGATTGGAAAGCCACTATCTAAAGTATCAAGCCCTTGTAATTTTAACGATCTTAGAATTATTAGTATTTTACCTGCCCTTTCCAAAATTTATGAAAAACTATTATACAACCAAATGTACGAGTATTGTATTAGAAATAAAATTATTCCCGACAGCCAGTGTGGTTTTCGAAAGGGTTATAGCACCACTGTAGCTTTGACTAATGTTATTGATGATGTGATTAGAGCGTCTGATAAAAAGTTAAACAGTGCCTTAATTTTGTTAGACTTTTCTAAAGCATTTGATACGATTAATCACGGACTTCTCTTGTCAAAGTTAAAGTTTTATGGATTTGAGAGGAAATCATGTTCAATTATTGAGTCTTATCTTACAGGTCGTTCCCAAAAAACATTTTCTGATGGTAAGTATTCGAACCAGGTTAGCATATTATCTGGAGTTCCACAAGGCTCCATATTAGGGCCGTTGCTTTTTCTAATTTATACTTCTGATATCCTTAAATCCTTAAAATACTGCAAAGTGCAAGCTTATGCTGATGACACAAAAATTTATTTCTGTTTTGATTTTAAGGAATATTTGGAATCTGAAGAACTTATAAACGATGACTTGCAAACTCTAACTAATCTGGCGTCTGATCATAATTTAAAATTAAACCCTAATAAATCATATCTTATGTTATTTGGTAATAAAAATAAAGTTTCCCATCTTAGGAATAATATAAACTTAAAAATAAATGGCATTAAGCTTAATGTGGTTGATTCTGCAAGAAATTTAGGAATAGTCTTGGACACTGACTTAAGGTTTCGTGACCATTTAAAAAAATTGTTTCAAAAGTCCTATTTGGCTCTAAAAATTCTATATTCTAGCAGATATATTCTAAACGTTAAACTAAAAAAGACGCTGTGTGAGTCACTTGTACTTTCAAACTTTAATTATTGCGATTTTGTTTACGGTTATTGTATAGACAATATTGGGAAGTCCCGTATTCAAAAAGTGCAGAACACTTGCGCAAGATTTATATATGGCCTTAGAAAATACGACCATATTTCTCATACTTTTTCTGAATTAAATTGGCTAAGGATGGATGGTCGTAGACTTCTGCACCTTAATAGTTTTATTTACAAAATTTTAAACGAACCTGACTCTCCCTCCTCTTTTCGTGAACGCCTAATTCCTCGATATAATATACACTCTATTAACATTTGCTCTGTGAGTAAATTAACTTTACCACATCATCAGAGTGCTTTATTCCAAAGGTCTTTTACTTACAATGCAGTAGTTTCCTATAATGCTTTACCTGGTGAATTAACTGATGTCTCAACTGTTGAATTATTTAAAAAAAGATATAAAAAGTTTCTTTTAAATAAACAAAATAAATAATTTCGAAGTTTTAATATGTCCATGGGTGCTTTTGTTTAACTTCATTTAGTTATTGATAGACGATCAATGATCAACGTTTTCTTTTTAAGATATATAGTTACGTATTTTTAATAATGGATTTCTTGTTACTGGTATTGTGTCTTTCTATCTGTAATTTCTTAGTTTTAGTATAATTATAACTTTTAATATAGTTTTTTTCTAATAATTATTGTCGTATGGTTCAGTTGAGTAGCTATTTACAGCTAGACTGCGCCATGCTACAGTAAATACAACCATAAATACTTTTTTTTTCATTCTTTTGTTGTAATCATCATTTCGTAATATAAAGGCATTATTTATTTATTTATTTATTTGTATTATCAGTTAATATTACAAGAGCATTTCGATTACAGCTGCCGTCTCACGAAACGTATTCGGTGCAACACCACAACAGTGTTAGCTGGAGTCGTGTTTTAAGCAGGTACGTCGAGTGAGAAATTGTAATAATCGTTTCTCGTAACGATTAAATAAAAATTTAAAAAAATATATTTCTACTTTTTTATTGATTTTGATGTTTGTTTCTAAATTTCTCAAGAATCTTTCCATTGTATTTGTTAGTAAGCTTTAGATACGACTTGAGAGATTCAGATGTGGAGTGGCCTATTATCTCGATAATTTCTTGCAAGTTTGCTCCAGATTGTGTCAAGATACTCATGGCGGAGGAACGATTCAAATGATTAGTTGCTTTATACTTTGTTGTACCTATTCCAATACTTCCACCCCCCAAACGTGTCTATTTACTTAATTGATTAACACCTACAGGACAGTTTTTATACTATATTTTTGTATTCTGCCAATCAAAATGGTTTTAATGTTGGGCGTCCGTTTGCTCAATATTTATTCCAACAGACGAACTCGGCATTGATTTGGTGTCAACTATTTGGATTTAGCGGTGGTTCGTTTTTCTCCACCTTATGCTGTCTTTGAAAACGTGATATTGTATTCATTACGTTCTATACGTTAACGTTAATTGTTAAATTCTTTTTTGAAATAATCAACTAAGCAAAATACTGCTTTATTTCCACGCCACAGCACAAATTTGATAAAAAAAATTTTGCAAACCGTTTGGCGTGTTCTCGTCAAAGCTTGCCACAATTTTGCTTTTCTTTTTCAGGAATGTGTATGGTACAATATGTTATTAATTTGTTCAATATAACAAAATATATACGCATATATAATAGAGTAATCAATATTGCAACCTGCTAAATGTGCATAGAAAATTAATTTCATGTAGCATTATTATTGAATTAGTTTTACCATAATTTTCAGCATGAGCATTTGGCCGAAACGGCAAAATGACAAAACAACGAAGTTTGTATCCAATGTTCGTGAGCTCAAACCCGGCAGCCTGCAAACTTTTTAAAATATTTTTAACATAAGGTTCCTAAGTTTTGTCGTAGAAAATATATAGGTACTGTTCAACTCGAGTGGATTGTTCATATCGCACTCGAAGATTTAAGCACTCCGCCTAAATTTACTTTCTCATGAGATATAGATATCATATCCATTTTTGGTGTACCTACAAATTAATATTATAAACTGCGAGTCACACAACCAAATATTATGCAGCACTAATAAACGGTACATCGTATTTTTACGTGGCTTGTACTCCGTCTCTTTATCTGTTGGCGACAGTTAACCCTTAAAAATAAAATTAATTCAATTTACCTGAGTTTGTGAGAGACAGAGGCACTCGAGCGGGCAGGAAGGCAGCAGGGTCGTGAACGTCGCCAGGTGAATAAAAATCAGCAGAAGAGCACAACTTGTTGCCAAGCCACTACCCATGTGCATCTGAAACAAAATAGGATGTAGGATGTAGGGTAAAGTAGGTTAGGTTGAACGTGTGCCTTTATTTAATCTCACCTAGTTTGGAGCCTAATCTTTATAACCACTTAAATATGCTGGGCAAAGATTGAACTGATACAAATTAATTATCTTTAGTGGACCTGATTAAATCATACAACATTTAAAAAATATATACTTAAAAGTCCCAGTGTGTCCCAGGATAGGTTGATTAAGAGCCTAAACGGCTAAAAAATTACGATTTTCAAAACGCTATTTTGGGCTGATAGTCTGCATGGCCTAAAACGCATGATCAAAAACTAAAATGGACACAACTCTAATTTGAGAAAATGTATTAAGCAAACGCTGTTTACTATAATTAAGAGTTAAGCAAGAATCTTAATTTTAGGTACTCTAATTTGGATTAAATATTTTGGAAAAGTTGTATCATTAATCCGTAATTGATTTATTTATTTATTTATTGAAAACTACACAATACAGGTTGATACAGAACATATCATTAACCCAATTATACAGGTAGTATTTATTAGGGGGTGGCCACTCATAGCCAACTTCTAAAAGAATAATTATTCTACTCATGAGTGAGACAAGAGCAGTTTTATCTAAAACTTATTATATACAATAGCATAACTTACACGCCTATTATACACAAAGTTAATGTTACAACAAAATTTAGAAATCTACAAAATCTGTTATATTTAAAATTCTTTTTTTGAGTTTGTTTACAAATGTAATCTTAGAATCGCCAAATATATCACAGTATTTTTGATTTTGGTTGTAATTAATAATCATATAGCTAACGGGAGATTTTCTTTGATAATTAGTTCTAATTGATTTTTAATAATTTTTACCTTAATACATCTCTTCTTGTCTCGAAAGATATTTCGACTTTGAGATAGGGTAGGAAGTTTAAGTTTTCCACATATCTAGGTAGGTATGTATGATACATTAAAGGGACAACCACGCCACATAGTACAACTTAAAATACATTTTAAGAAAATTCAAGTGCATTAAAATTTGAAAAACCCTATGTATAAAATAATTAAAATCATTGTTTTATTACTTGTCAAAAAAAATCGCGAAAAATCAAGATTATTTTTTATATTAACTTTTACATTAGAATTAGCTATTGTCAAATTTTTCGATTCGGATTTTGTTGACACACACTTGATAATTTAAATCATTCTTACGGTACGTCCATTTGAATAAAAATTGGTTAAATATGAACAACTCTCCCCTACAGAAAGCAAAATCCACTCTAATGTTTTATGGATGGCAGTGAATCACCTCACAGCAGTCGGACTTATTACATGTTTTTTAAAATCCCGTCTGTCAGAATCAAAATTTGAAATAACCATAGATTTAAATAACCTGGCTAGAGATAGTTCGTGAAATATAGCCGCATGAGGCAAGCAAGTCATTTAGCTGATTGGAAAAAAAAATGGGTTGATATATTCATCAAGCCCTAATAAGGCCAACTGAAATGTCTGATTACTTACCTGTCTAAATGTAATTGCAGTAAGTATATTATTTGGGCGCAACTTTACGTTTCATATACTGAAATTATCTCGCACCCTTTCAGGACTTACCTGGTGGCTAGAAACTGTCCACTCTATTTGAAAAAGTTGGGATATGCAGTTATCCCGTTGCCTACCCTTGTTCCTCACTGTGTGCGTGACTATGCCATATTAAGTTTTGGTTCTCACTGTTTTTTTTATGGTAGGTAAGTTCCTAACAATATAATTCTAAATCAATATTTAAATTGTTTATATTGGCTGACAACGAAATTACTACCCACCTAGTCACGTGCTTATAAAATGAAACATAATTTAATTTTAGTGGGTTATATGGTTGCACTGTGCACACATTTTCAATATTAAAACGTCTGATTGTCACTTCCGGTTAAACCGGAAGTTCACAAAACGTTGTAATTTTAAATAGAACATCCTGTACAACTTTACAGATATGGATTCTACATAGAATGCTAAGCATAAAAGTCATAAAACACGTATAATATCCTATACCTATCTAAGAAGGTTTCGAAGAAAATAGCGGTAAAATTTGTCAAATTAGCCACACTTTTCATTGTTTTTACAAAAAACAAACGATTAAGCAAAAAAATGTAATATTATTTTTACTTTTTTTAGGTATTCCGTATGAATAAGTCACTACTATTTTACTTCCGGTTTTTAGTTTTTAAGATATAAGCAATTAAAAGTTTAGTAACATTATCCAACAAGCAACAATAGTATTAAATTTATGGTTTTTCATAATATATAGATCGAAGCTGTTTCCGGTGAGATACCCTGAATATACAATAAGAATGTAGGGGTTATAATAAACGCATATTATGTCTTTTTCCCGAAAGACCGCTGGGACCCGTTATTTTTTAATTTTTGTGGTGGCAGTTTTAAAGGTTAATTCATGGTTGGTCAAAAACAAGTTATGACTACTTCCTTAATTTTTTTAAATAGATACCCCCATTTTTTAATTTATTACTAAATTCAAAACATACATATTTCATAAAATATGTCATACATACTACTTATATTCAGTTGTTGTTTACGAGAAAACTGGGTTTAACTTTTAAGGTAAAAAATGGAAATTTCTTTAGATAACTTCTCAAAAAATATTTTATCATTTTCTATAAATGTTACTTACTGACTTCAAAATGGCGAAATATTTAAAACCAAAAAAAGGCCTTATGCGCCGATATTCTGAAAACAAAAAACAACTTGTGATACATCGTTGAAATGAGAATTTAAGGAGCTATTCGATTCTGGAAAAAAATTGATAGGTTATTATTTAAAATATTTTAAAAAATGTAACTTCCGGTAAAACGGGAAGCATAAGGCAGTTGTTTTTATTATATACATTTTATATAGGTATTTATCAGCAGCAATAACAGAATTAAATTGTTTAAAAGATATGGTGGTCACCCTGTATATATATTTCAACAAAATTAGTTACCTTTTATGTAAATTTTTAACTTTTTAACAAAACTTTCTTTTAACAACATTTAAAATGTTTTCCTTCAATCCGTACAACAAGAAGTTTTAAACTCATAACAAATGACACAATAATTAATCACGGAAATGAACAATAAAAGCAAAAGCTTTAGAAAGGTTCTCTTAGTAATCCTTTAAGCTGGGTGTTTTCTCATTTATTATTCTTCTGTCAATTTTATACGAAGCATAGCTTAACAATAAACTTTTATTGAAAACCTTCTTAGAAAGCTTTTTTAAAAACTTCGGGACTTATTTTTTGGCTGTCAGTACTTAAACGGTATTTTGAGTAGAAAATTTATCGTCTTAAAACATTTTTTGTTTGAGTATGCCGAAACTTTGATATTATGGATCGTTTTAAACAAAGAAGATTGCTAGGCATATATTCGGATTTAAAAAAATCCCTAGCGATCGTTAGCATACTTTTTTTTAAATTTTACCTTAGATTTCAAGACTGTTTTGTTAACATTTTAGTAAACATTGTTGTATAAATAATTTTTAATGTACAAGGTGTCCCAAATTCGAGCCTCATCATGGGGATCTCGGAAACTATAAGAGATACAGCATCGGTGGCAAAGTTGCGGAATTTTGTGCCCAGTAATATCGTAAAAAAATATTTTAGCTATCTTTTTTAGTTTTAGAAATATTTAAAAAAAACTAAAATATTGAGATTTCTAAATTGACCGACTAATTTTATCCGCTATAAAAAAACAAACACAACATTGTTAAGGCAACTTTTCTTGCTCCATATCGTGGTGTATTTAGAATTTCGTTGCAGCGTTTCGTTTTTGTGGACCCATGATCAATAATTTTTTAAATAAGGACCTGTATTTTTGATTTTATTTTTTGACATCTTTTTAAACCCTGAATTTAACCATGTATCACTTAATTATATCAAGACGTTTTGATGTCATCATTTCATCATCTGCAATGTGATAATTGTTTTTAAATGAATACGGCCCTGGTGTTAGTTACTTAATTATTTTTGCCAAATACATCATGTAAATAGATCTGGAATTTATTAGTTATAGAAATACATAATATTTTTGTTTAATTTGTTTTAATCACAAGAGGATAGAATATGAATAATATATTATAAAGGAAATAAATAAAAAAGAAAACATAATTTTGCTGAAATATTCAACATAAATGTTGACTACAATTCAACATAATTAAGCCAAACAATCAAGTAAGCATAAAGTTCGAGTCTTAGCCACCTTAGTTAGTTTTATTTTATAGTTGGTTATATAAAAATTGAAATATTATGTTATATAGTAAGTAAATTAATTCTATAACTAATAAATTCCGGATCTATTTACATGTTGTACTTGGCAAAAATATTTAAGTAACTAACACCAGGGCCATATTTATTTAAAAACAATTATCACATTGCAGATGACGAAATGAAGACATCAAAACGACTTGATATAATTAAGTGTGATACATAATTGAATTCAGGGCTTAAAAAGATTTCAAAAATCAAAATAAAAATGCAGATCCGTATATAAAAAATTAAAGTTGATTTTGGTTCCACAAAAACGAAACGTTGCAACGAAATTCTAAAAACACCACGATATGGAGCAAGAAAAGTTGCGTTAACAATATTGTATTTGTTTTTTTATAGCGGATAAAATAAGTCGGCCAATTAGAAAAACAAAATCTCAATATTTTAGTTTTTTTCAAATATAACGTTTTGTAATAGGAGTTCGCTACCGCCAACCAGAAAATTAAGAATCCTAAATAAAAGTCTTAAGTCTTTCAGCCTGCGTCTATTCATCATTGGTTCAATATTAAACAGGAAATACAAATTATTATAGTAGTATCGGATATCTCGCAAACTTCATTGCATCTGCTCAATACTGTGAATATGTCCAGCATAGGAAGAACTCCATACAGAAGAGCAATATTTCAAGTATGGTCTGACAAGTGCATAGTAAAGAAGTCTTATGGACGAGATATTAAAAAAACTGTGATATAAAATAAATTTTCTGTAAATCTGGAATTATGACAAAAAAAACTTAATATTTTCATAAGCAAAATTTTTGTCTTGGAATTAAAAATTAGGTCCATTTGTGGTATAGGTAACCGCATCCAGGAAAACCCTCTATTTGTACTTAAAATAAATTAATTTAATTACAGTAAAAGTTCTAAATTTCCAATGTTTTCTAACATTATTTAGAGTTAAACATACCTTTTTTCTCCGTGAGAAACGTTTTTTTCCTATATCGTTTCCTGAACATAAAATTTCCCCTAATAAAATTAGTCCTACTTCCAAAACGGCAGGCTCTTAACATGAGCTGCGAAATTAGAAAATCCTCTCGGTTTAAAACGAATCGCCCTCTATTCCGGAAACAATAATAGGGCCGGAAAATTCAAATTAATTACCCGAACAAACCTATACAACCATTTTAGCTTTAGGGAAGTAATATCGTACCAGTTTAGAACAATATGTCTCTTAAAAATGACTTGGTATTTGGTACTCATTTCTATTTGTTCTCGTGTTTACGTTACGAAAAATAACTATTTTTAGTTAGGAAAACAAAAAAGATTTTTTTCTTGGTAAATATTACCAAAAAATGATGCCATCAGACAAAGAAAATATCTTGTTTTGATATTAGTTGGCAGAAATAAAATATTTTGTTTAGCTGAATTTTACTCTGTATATATCTTATTTAAAGTCAAGGTCAAGATTCCCACAATCTTGTATTTATCAATTAAGCTTGTTGTAATAACACATTATGAATTTGTAGTCCCTATCATTTTGTTAATTTTGATTAAGATACATTCTTAGTTACCAGAACTAACTTTTCTTTTCAAGTAATATTATTCTTCATATGTATAACTAACGGTATCGCTGTATTAGCCACTTTACAACAGAGACTGTTGACGGTGGCCCGGTGGGTGAGGGTGACATCATTCTAGTCAGGAGTTGTCTTATGTAAGGGTGCTCTTGCTGTGCTGTGTCCATTTATTCGTGTTTTTAAGGCAAGAATCGGCCATTCTCCTGTTGATTGCCTGGTTATTGCACGCATGCTTGGCTGTGACAATATTTGGTGTAATTTCTGTTCGCCGACGATACAGCCATGGTTACAACAGCAATATATATGAACACCATTGCAGTAAGACTCCAAAGACACATAAGCAAAATACAAACATATCAAAACAAATTGCTACGAATAATAGCTAACGCACCATGGTTCGTACGTAATACCACATTACACAGAGACCTTAAAATGAAAACGATCCAAGACTACATCACGAACACAAGCAACAATTACTTCACCACAACAGAACAAAGCCAGAACCTAATCTAATCTAAGCTTGTTCCTTGTTCCCACCAACCACAACACCAGGCAGGTCCATACAGGCTACCACGACAATGAGGGACCCAGGTTCAAACCCCTCACACAACACCAACATAATGTATTAGTTTTAAGCTAATGTTTTGTCAATAATTAAGAGGAGTTATAGGCCCAGCCTCGCTTAAAATTTTAATCAATGAAGATCCTAGTCCATTTCTATAAAAGAACGTCATATTGATGACTTTTTAATCTAACCAAGTAAAACAAATTTCATATAGCTGTATATTTTAAATAGAAAGTCCAAGGGATATTTTTTGTTTTTTAATAATCGCAGTTGCAGATAAAAAAATGTATTAATTCAGTTCTATAAGCCATTGAAGAACCCAAAAGGTTGAGTAAAATAAGTTAAAAATGTAGTGTTTCTGTTTTGTATTGCATAAGTATGTATCACAAAGAACATGAGAGAACAAGGACATTGGAAATAATTTTTTTTTAAAGACACCATAATATCCCTGATAATTTATTTTAACCAAATAAATTAAGTAGTGTCAATAACCGGTGTCTGAAAAAATGTATTAAAATTCAGTAATTGGCATAGTGCCAATTATTGGATTCAGGGCTCCTTCTTTACCTAGTTATTGGCACCCCTATAAATTTAGCAAATTATACGTTTTGGGGTTAGGAAATAGGCTAAAACGACTCCAGAAATATTGTTTTATTAGAGGAAACTACTATAGATCTACAGGAAAACGTAGAGGTACTTACCTTACTAAATTTGCTTAACATGGACGTTAAACCAACACTGCTTTTAATCACGTTCTTTACACTAGTGTCATACTTGTATAATTACCGCCAAAATATTTGCTGAAATAAAGCAATGTTGCCAGGTCAAAAAATTAAAAATCACCAGACCCTTGCTTTAAAAGTTGCCAGAAATCACCAGATTCTTAATTTCTCGCATTATCACATACAACACCATATAATTAATGTAAAATCAAATATATTGCTGTGATTTCTAAAAAAAAAAGGTCATACCTCGAAAATAACATACCTCTCATTTAAGCTTTTGACGTCAGGGTGGGCACTCATGTTGTTTAAGCTATAAACATGAGTGCGTACCCCGGTACCGAGACCTTAAATCAGATGTATGTTATTTCCGAGGACGACCTTTTTTTTTTTTTTAGAAATCACTATATAAAAAACAGTAGGTATATATAAAACAGTGACAGATACAAATTCTGTAAATCCCCCGCTACTAAGAAATATTCGGCACAGAGAAGTAGAGAGTTTCCAGACAAAGACAAACGCTTTTCGCTTTTGAAACCAATAAGTTTTTGCATCGATGTCACCATTTTTAACAAAGAAGAATAAAACACAATCAAGCCATTTTTCTCTCGTTTTTTTTTAAGATATAAGCTTATCATCAGTGTCGAAAAATCACCAGAAATTAGACTTTTTTAAAAAGTTGTCACCAGATCTGCAGATGGGGTTCAAAATCACCAAATCTGGTGAAAAATCACCAGACCTGGCAACATTGAAATAAAGGTTGATGCCAAACTGCCCTTTTTATATTAAAATTGTGACATATTCACAAGAGTCTGTGGAGCAGACGGAAAGGATCACCGAAAGAAGCCGAACGTCGGTGTCAATCGAGATTATGTGCGTTTACATGTCGTCCGAAACAATAATAAGATGTAGGTGTATTTACAAGTTTACATGTCGTTTTAAAACGATATTAGGTATTAAATAAATTATATTAAATTACGTTATATTTATGAATATTTCCGGCATTTTATGTAATTTGCAAAAATCTTAAGTTCAGAATTCGTCGGTGTTAGGTCAGTTTTTAGCTATTTTTATTGTTTATTATTATGGTAGTTATACAAGTTTAAGTAGTTAAAAAAACTGTTGGAAATGTTGCCATTTTTAACTTACTTATACGAAATTCGCCAAATAACCCCGAAAATGTTAAGAATGAATTTTACTTTAAATTAGGTTTTTGTCAAGAAAAAAAATGGGCAACATTCAAACAATTTTTACAATACAAAAAATTACGTCTAGATTATTGAAATGCAAAAGTAAATAGTGGGTCGTATTCCTTTTTTTATGCCCTTTCCAACGAGCTATCGCACTACATCTAAAAAAAAAAATCAGGGGCTGTTTCTACCCCCAGAAGAGGGGTAAATTTCATGTCAGGACGAAAAAAGTGTCACAAACTAAAAATAAAAGCACCCGTATTTCCGTATTTTCTCCGCAAATAAAGATACTTTCTAATACTGAATTTATTTCAGTTAAAAATTCCACCCTGTATCTGTGGCTTGGTACAAGAAGTGCATATTATATGTCACTATTTTGCGTTTTTGAGATAAATATGCCAAAGTACTAATAAAAAATGTAAATTTTATGAGCGCAAAATGTCGAAGCCCCTAGTATTATCGTTCACACTAAATAACAAGACGCACAATAAATAGCTACGCATTTATCAAACGTGCCTGTGACACATGAATGAATTTCGCGCCAATAAGTTATGTCAAACGGTTTTCTTTCGATTCGATCGATCGGCACCGAAGTTCGGCTTCTTTCGGTGATCCTTTCCGTCTGCTTCACAGACTCTTGTAAATATTCCACTCTATTCTTTTAAAAAATACCTTTTAAAGCAATAGTTCCAATAACTGGGTGGGGTGTAAACGACTGGGTGTTTTACCCTAGATGTATTATTTTTTTCACTGGTGGATTCAACCAGTGGTGAAACAGCTGGTGGAATAACGTCATCAACCGGTTGGTTAATTATTTTACGATCTCTCGCTGAACTTGATAGAAATCAGCAGAAATCCACAATGAATAAAAGAAAGCGCTCTGCTACAATAATAATAAAAATAAGCATTTGCATGTAATATTAAGTATCTTTCGTCCAAAAAATTAAATTTTAAATGCGTTCCTAGCCCTAACTTTTACACAACTTAAATTCTAGTCGAAAAACAATTATTTTTCTTAAAATAATTAGGAAACTGAAAAACAAGATTAGTGGCGCGATCGCGTGATACTTTAATATTGCCGGCAAACAGCAGAAAACTCGTCAGAACAGCTTAAAAAGAATATCAGTAGTGGGGACGCGTGTCTTTTACCTAAGGGCCTATCATCATTAGTAAAGCTGAAACCTTTGTGTTCGAACCATAGGCGTACCTATTCTTACATCTAAATTAAAAATGCAAAACAAAAAGTTATATTCATTGACATGTAATATTGTCCAAAATCCTTGTAAAACTACCTACTGTCTATGATGACGTGATTACCCCTATTTTGAAAAGTAACGTTCTAAATTGAACGTTGTCCGCCGCGTGAGCCCTGTTTCGTACGTAAGTTGCATCTAAAATTAATAAAACCAATACCGCAATGGAAGATAGATCGCAAAAATATCCGGCCGTTCGAAGCAGTTTGGCGGAATCTTATGCTGCTTGTCCTTGCCCGCCCGTTCCGATGTTTTCCTATTACAACTCCAACATTGCAGCTTTAATCATCTCATCACTTTTGGGTGTGCTTCACATTTATTATGTTTAATCAAAAAGATTGAGACGATCGAATTGATTTCAAAATATGTTTGCTTATTGAGAGATACTGAAGTAATTGAACGGCAGTAGAGTTTTGGACTTGTATTGTCTTTATTTGTTTAGAATCACTACTGAGTATTCACCTGAAGACGACTGGAGATATTTACCAGCTGAAACGTAGCGATTCTAAACAAATAAAGACAATACAAGTCCAAAACTCTACTGCCGTTCAAGAAACGTCATTGTCTTCAACCTTTAAACATACATACTGAAGTAATTGTTGTGTTTTGACATGTATACCATTAACGAACACCGAGATAAATATTACAAAATTTGTTGCATAGGTTCGGCTGTCACCAAATATCACCTTATTTGATTAAACAAGTGCAAATTTGGTATCAATGGATAGCTAAAGGTTCAAACGTTGTTTGAGTCTTTGTGAGAAAATAATTCTTAAAACTGGTACAATTACACTAGCACGAATTATGGTACATTTAAAAATTCACTACATAAGAAACAGCGTCAAAGGATAAGTCTTTCTACATATTTTTTTTAAAAAGCAAATCATATGTCTAGTTTCTAAAAACTTCAGTGACAGCCAGCGGCAAAATATAAATAGCTCTACTATTTATTAATATTATTAACATTGATAATGAGAAATTTTGTTTTATAAAAATTGTTGGAAATGAACACCT
The DNA here is from genome assembly GCA_935413205.1 of Polydrusus cervinus. Taxonomy (NCBI): domain Eukaryota; kingdom Metazoa; phylum Arthropoda; class Insecta; order Coleoptera; family Curculionidae; genus Polydrusus; species Polydrusus cervinus. The sequence goes on from OW284514.1 coordinate 57,618,383, forward strand.
TCACTTAATAGGAAATCTTCCGCCCATCTAATTTAATTTAATTATTTTAATTAAGAACGGTGGGCCTGAGGAGAAAAACGCAAGAGGTCATTTTTATGCAGAATTGACCAGGCTAATCCGAAATAATATCCACATGGAAAAATATCAGTGGCGTCCTACTTTATTCTAAAAAATATATAACCGCTTCTTCAATTAAAATTATTCTATTGGCGATAACGCTGAAACGAACGGAGATATCGAGCTGCGGTTTGAATATTTTTCTAGCAAATTTCATCTACTTTTTGATTATGGTATCATAATTATACCGTATGATTTATTTTTTCGGAGTAAAATAAAAAAATGTGTTATTATTACAAATTGCGCTCTCTAGCATTTTTTTTTTAGAACTATTATGGACAACTAAATACGATTGGTGAAAGTGCATACATTTCTCTTCCAAACAGTCTTTAGTTAGCTAAAATCAGATAAGTCGTTTTTAAGTTACAGCGATTTAACTGATTACACTTTCAACAGCTTCCCCCCCTCTTATTAAAGTCGGTACGCCAATGAGCATAAGACCAAAATGATGCATAATTGTCCAAGCTTTTTAATGGTGTTACCAAAGATATACCGTAATGTGGAATTTTCGGAGATATGTAAAATTTTAAAATTTACTTTTCAATTACGCCCTCTTGCGACAAAATGCGGAACTTAAAAATTATTTCCAGGATTTTCTCATGGCCACTTTATTTATAATTTTTTCCCCTATGTTTCTATGCCCAGTAGTTTCCGCGATACGGCCGGTGGCCATCAATAATGGGACACCCGGTACAAACGTTTACTGCGAGTGAAAACTTGAATAAATGGTTGACGGAAAAATAATTTTTGCAAACAAAAAATATATTTGACATCATAATTGTTGCTTTTAATTGGTCACAATTAAATGGTAAGAAACAGTGATTTCATCAGTTGTAATATCAATTTGGATACTTTTGCGATTAAACACCTTTGAATTAAAAAAAATATTAAACATGTAATCGAGAAACTGCTATATTTATTTTTGCCCTCGCAGTTAAATAACTATAAATAAAATGAAACGACTTTAAAAGTGATCCACAAATAATTATATAAAAAAGTAATTTAACTAATAGGTACTCCTGGTGCTTTAAAAAAAACGAGAAAAATTATGCACAAATAGTTAGAAATTCGCGTTATGCACAAAATGGGCTTTAGGCAACTGGGCAACTCGAGACAGCCTTCATTCGACACGTTCCGACCCATTTCCGACCTGTCTAATCTCTCGAAACTGGTATTCTATTTCTAATCTCTTTTTTAAAGTTGTCTCGAAAAAAGATAACAATATAATCGGTCGCACGACTCGCAAATAAAAGAATTGCGCGGTTAATAAGATGATGTACATCCCTTCTCGCCTCACATTTTTGAACTTGCAGCTTTCCCGCCGTATTTTTTATTGTTTCTAGAAAAGGTTTATGATATTCTAGGAAGATTTTTATTATTGGGATATGTTTTCAATAGGTTCTAGTTCAGGATGATATTACTGAATATGATAAATTTGATTATAGTGAAAGTGAGTAAGCGATTATGTAAAAAAAAAATATGAATGAAAAACACTGTATTTTTTATTTTTACTTATATATTGTCAACATGATCGTCAACATGTTTTACCGTCACAGTGGCTTCTTCAGATTAAATAATATGGAATTATTTCAACGGTGCAATGTACTATACATCAAAGTTTGTAATCTTTGGGACCATAGAATTTTGTTTTTATCAATTATTAGATAATGATAGAAACTAGAAATATTGAAGATTTTATATCAAATTAGTAGCAATTTTTTATACTAGATAACCAATAAATTAAATAAGGACTTGTAGAATTAAGTACCTTTCCTAAATTTAATGAAATACTTTAAAAAAAAAATCTTAGAAATAATGGCCTTTTTTTCAATAAAACTACTTGGTTTTAAAAAAATAGTTATTTAACTTAAATAAATATAATTTTATAAATGTCACAATTTCGATAACGACGCGGAATAGTTACTATCCTAACAAGTGCGGAAAGAGACACTTGTGCGGAGAAGTGTTTTTCCGCATGAGTTAGGATCAACATTTTTTCTACAAGCGTTAGAAAAACTACCACAAAATATTTCTAAAAATATAATTTTACTAAAAAACAAACATATTTAATTTCTACTTATTATTAATAATTATATTAAAAGTACAATTTGATGCACTATATAAATTGATTGCGGATGCCAGACAGGTTAAAGCCATCGAAGCCAACTGATCCTAATGAGCGAATGGTTGCAAAGAAAGAGGTATCGAGCTGTTGTTTGCGCTGCTGGGAAACTGTTCAGTTTTTGAAGACGTGGAACTACAGCTTAAATTTGATGGAATATTGAGATTGAGAACTGTACTTCTTCTTCTCTTGGTGCTTTTACTTTTTTCGCTTTACACAAACTAACAAAATGTTCATATTGTTTTTCATACCTGACTAATGACTTTTTTGGTAGCAAATCCAAATTTGCAACACTTGCAGCTTCTAGAATATCTTCTGGCAGCTCATCGTCCGAGAAATTATCTATGGAATACATTTGTATCAGAATCTGAACGAAATCAAAAATCAAAGCCACGCTCCGGTGAACTGTTGTAAGGTGTCACTTTGACAATTAAATTTTATGTGTGTATTGTGGTTACCATGTTAACATCTATGTACGGGGGTTTTGAAATAAACCGTTTTAAATCAGCTTTTTTTTAAATGTTTATAATAAACGGCAAAAATTTGTGTTTCTGTAATATACCTACCTCATTACTTTTACTAAAAATGAGTCTAAAAATTCATATTTTATTCATTAAAGTTGTATTTTATTATAAAATTACAGAAAAAATATTTTTTCGGTACACCGTGCGGGAAAATGGGTCTCTCAGAACAAAAACGAGTGCGGGAAAACGTTAAATCGCGCACGCTTGTAGAAAAAGTTATTTTAATATAAAATAAAAGTCTCAATGGTGAGCGTTGAATTTGAGATATGTAAAAAAATGCATCCACCCTCTTAAAATAAAAAGTTTATCATTGGTATTTAACCCCCATTAATCTAAATTGTTTACAGTTTAAGAAAGTTTAAAAGCCCATAAGACGTTTATATGCCAATTAATAAATTTCCGCAATAAAGCAGAATTAAGCATGATCAACCTACCGCAACTTCATCTTGGGGGAATCCAGAAATTAATCCTTATAATAATTCTTATGGTTCGGCAGCCCCAAGTGCTCACTATATTATTATAGTTTATAATGGTCTCAAGGAAGAAATTAAGATTTTGGGAGTTTTGTCTACAGTAAAATTGTCTTTTAAATGTCAAATAACTTGGTCGACATGGTGTATAACAATAAAATTTCCTACCCCAATAACCATGTTTTTTTTTGAGATATTGGCAACTCAACTCTTTTAAATATTTTATATTTTTTGACATTTTTTATTTTTTTGTAAAGTTCCCGCAAGGTGCTATTTTAGGGCTAAAAATTAAATAAACATAATAACTTGTAACTTTGGACACTCCATTTAATTTGATATTGTCGCATATAGCCTTGATTGGGGGGGTCAGAGTGGTAAATAAGGGTAGACAGGTTTTTTAATGTAAAAACTACAAGTATATTGTTTTTCCTACGACCACCTATGAAAAAGAGAAAAAAAGAACGGTTAACCTGGCTCGAAAGCGCCGAATATCACACGCATGTTGAAAGAAAATATTTCAACTCTAGAGTGGTAATACAAGGCACACTATTTAATTTAAACATATCATGTCAATTTGACAGACCACCCCTATTTATTAAAAAGAACAAATTTTAGAAATCAGTAATTGTAAAATGTTTTAACTTATTTTTCATGTATTTGTCGAGTGATTTAGTATTAGAGTGTGAAAATAAGCCATGTGAAATTATAAAAAATGTTAATAAAAGAAAAAACAAGTCGCGCTGAAGAAAATGTCATATATTTAAACAACAAATGTTAATAGGTAGCCATGGAAGCCATAGCGTAGACACTAAAGCTCTGATCTACAGAACGGGAGGTCACAGGTTCCAACCCCATGGGGAGTATTTGACTTTTTTTTATAAAAACATTAAATAATTTATAGAATTATTTTGAATTGAAATCTTCTTTGTTGGGTGGATTTTTTTAAATTTTGGTTTAATGTATATTTTCTTGAAATTTAAAATTTTTCATTCTGGTTAATCTAGAAGTCAATTCAGGATTAGTTTTTCCTATGATATTTATAAAATATAAAAAAATGAAAAAGTTAAACTACAAATAAAGGAAAAGCCTATTGACAAACTATATGAAATCAGATATTAAGTGGAACATAATCCTAGGTATGCTAATTTCAACTCTAGAGTTGAAATATTTTTTTTCAACTCTAGAGTTGAAATATTTTTTTTTACAAATCAAAGGCTTTTTTAATAATAATTCTTTGTGGTCGTAGGAAAAATAGTGTACATTGCTCGTGTAAAAGTGATTATTCTTAAACTCGGAGAATTTCCGCACCCGGCTGACGCCTCGTGCTAAATATCTCCTCGTTTGAAAAGTATCACTTTCATCACTTGTTACGGGCGACGGTGTGTGGCGGGTGACGAACCAGGTAATCAAGATGTGTGTCGGTACGACTGGTACCTTCAGTGTCTATCCTAGCGCCGGCTATGCTATTGATATTTTCTACAAGCGTGCGCGATTTGCCGTTTTGGTTCTGAAAGGCCCATTTTTCCCGCACGGTGTGGGAAAAGTTTTCCCGCACGGTGTACCGGAAAAATATTTTTTTGTAATTTTATAATAAAATACAACTTTAATGAATAAAATATAAATTTTTAGACTCATTTTTAGTGAAAGTAAATAAGGTTACAGAAACACTAATTTTTGCCGTTTATTATAAACATTTTAAAAAAAGCTGATTTAAAACGGTTTATTTCAAAAACCCTGAACATAGGTGTTAACATGTTAACCACGACACACATATAAAATTTAATTGTCAAAGTGACACCTTACAACAGTTCATCGGAGCGTGGCTTTGATTTTTGATTTTGTTCAGATTCTGATACAAATTTCTTCCATAGATAATTTCTCGGACGATGAGTTTCCAGAAGATATTCTAGAAGCTGCAAGTGTCGCAAATTTGGATTTGCTACCAAAAAAGTCATAAGTCAGGTATGAAAAACAATACGAACATTTTGTTAGTTGGTGTGAAGCGAAAAATGTAAAAGCACCAAGAGAAGAAGTACTTTTAGCATATTTCTTGGAAATGTCTAAATTTTGGAAGCCAAATACCTTATGGTCCCGATATTCCATGTTAAAAAGTGTACCTACTTAAGGTAAAGAAAGATTTAAATACTATAAAGTTACTGCCTACATCAAGAGACAAAATGTAGGTTTTCGAGCAAAAAAAGCGAAAGTTTTCACACAAGAAGAGATTGCGAAATTTATGAAAGAAGCACCTGATGAAATTTACCTTTTAATTAAAGTGGTAACCATTTTTGGACTGGCTGGTGCCTGCCGCCGTGAGAAGCTAACTAAACTTACCATTGACGACATAGACGACTAAGGAGACGTTATAATTGTCAGAATAAAGGACTCCAAAAACCATTCTGCTAGATCCTTTGTAATAACTAAAGAAGTCAATAATGAAAGTTTTCTAAATCTATACAGAAAATATGCAAACTTACGTCCACAGCAAACTCCACACCGCCGATTTTTTTTGAACTACAAACATGGAAAATGCAGTACCCAATGTGTTGTTCGGATAACGGCAGTCGCGTGTGGGAAAGTGGCTCTTTCCGCACTTGTTAGGATAATGACTATTACTTATTTAAGGTTGATTTATTGATTGTAATATAAACAGTGCAAGCTTGGCGTTTTTCTAGGACAGCATATTTGGCATGTTGAGAAACTGGGTTATATTAAGACTAAAAATCCTTATTTTTGGAAAAACTTTCATGACAATATAAATTCAAAAAATTAAAGGGAGGTTTTTATATTTTAGTATTATCATGAACTTGTCCCACCTACTATAATCATAGAGAAAGGGGGAAGAAAGGAGGAAGGAAGGAGGAAGGAAGGAGGAAGGAGGAGAAAGGAAGGAGGAAGGAAGGAGGAAGGAAGGAGGGATGAAGGAAGGAAGGAGGGAGGAAGGAGGGACGAATGAGGGAGGAAAAAGGGAGAAAAGAGAAAAAAAATGGGCAATGGAGGTTTTTTAGACTTTTTACTTTTAATTTTAATATCTTTAATTACACTATGTAAAAATTACAACACTTCCTTAACTTAATATCTTCTTTGCAAAAATCACTGTAATACAATTATTACAATTTTCTCTTTTAATTTCAAACCATGCAATGTCGGGAGTTTCTCTTCATTTAATATATTAGTAATATTCCACTGATGAAGGTTTTTATCTTAGAAACATGTACCGCTTACTTTTAAAGTTCTTTTTAATAAACTAGTGGAGCAGACGTGTCATATAATTCTTTGCTTATAATATCACTTCATTGGACTACTTCCACAAAAAAGTAAATTATAAGTTATAAAATGAACTTGTAAAAATTATTAATTATTCGAATAACATAACCATTGATGATAGTAATATAATAAACATTCCAGTGGAGGAAAGGTTACAGTATCTCATTTTCTTTCATTTATCAAGTTATAATAAGGCGTACTATGTTACGAACTTTTTGTATTTATAAAAATAAAACCTAAAATTTTAGCCACAAAAAAAATAATAAGAAATAGGTTTCAATAAAAAAACTTTGATATTTGAAATAATCTCCTAAAAATTTCGACGCGGTAGGTGCTTGCACTGCGCGGCAAATAGACATTCAGAGCTTCTTTAGTGGCCATTTTAAACTTATTTTACGTCGTGATCGCTGATAAATTTGTCACACATGGATATATGCTGTTTTCTTGTATTATTGTCATTAGATAAGTGGGCTATTCCGGTTAACTGAACAGATATAATGTTATATCCATGCTAGTTAGGATATAAAACTGATCAAAGAAACCAAATTTACAGGTTGTAAATTTTACGCGTCGTTTTATAACACTTAATAAAAATGAGGTTAAGAATTTACTTTAAAAAGATGCAAATCTGTCAGATCAAATTTGTTATTTTCTATATTAAATAAAGATTGCACGAAATGGTGCAAAAATTAAAGATTTTAAACCAAAATATATTTTTACTAAACTATTGTTAAGTATTTTCTGACCAAACTAAAGCCTTGTGCACAAATGCCTTTTCTCTTTTCAAAAATCTCTAATTTTTTACTTATTTCTAGATAATTACTACAATATTTAATGCATAAAATGTATATATGAAATGAACGTTCATACTTACTTGCCTTGTTTGGTTTTTTGTCCCACTCCCCAACCCCAATAGACTTTAAAACTTTTATTATACGTAACACATACGGAGTGTACGGTAACTTATGGGCCGTAGAGTAACTGAAGATACTAGACATCAAACTAAGCCGATTATGTCATATAAGCTTTTTCGGATTGTCACTTTTGTTTTTTTTTTGTTAATTTAATTATTTACTATGTTTTTTTTATGCTTTAGGATGTTTAAAGGGAAATATCTCTAAAACCATTAAAGATATTAAGATCAATCAAGTACACCTTTTTGACTCAGAAAATGTCCTTTATAAAAAACTATAATTGAATGACACCTAATATTACAGGTGAGAAAAAAAACCGTAGATTTATGAAGCCCAGTGTATGCAACTAGCGCCCTCTAGTTTGAAACTTAAAAATGTCTACAAATTCTTATTTCTTGCTCATAAAAACATAATATTGCCAACTTTCAATTTGATTCATTAAACCGTTTTAAAATTATGGCTTATTTTCGAGAATAAACTTTTACTTTCGAAACCCTGTATCTCTAGTAACAATCCGAAAATACTTATATGACAATCGGCTTAGTTTGATGTCTAGTATGTCCAGTTACTCTACGGCCAATAAGTTACCGGACACCCTGTATAGAAAAATAACTGGTAAATCTTTCTTAAATGGTAAAAAAATGAAGATAACTAAATAAAACCAGATGAAATAGACGAAATTATAAGATTTTCAGAAAAAAAACAATTCATTTTTTAAGGTTATTATTTTGTTCTGTTTTAAGGTTACTTTATTTTGTTAACTTAATATTTAACATCACGAAAATTTAACTATTTATTTCTATATAATTGTAACAAAATAATTAATTAAAAAAAAGAAATATTGAAAAAAATTTAGTTTATATTATGTGTATAAATATGTATTATACGCTCTGGCTAAACGACAGATCTGCCAAAGCACAAAAAAACGAGTTATTAATTAAATAACCATTAAAAAACATAATATTACAATATTTTGAATTTTAAAACTATTATATCGTGTTTTGCTGAAATCTGCCCATAAAAATGCTCAAATTAAGAAGATTCGTCCATTTTATTTCCTCACAAATATATGTAAATTCGCCTTACATAAAACATCACAGCATTTTTCCGTTCCACTGATTTTTATATGTTTAGGAAACTCCAGGAATAAAAACAAATTTCGGTTTTCCTTTTATATTTGATGGTTGGTTTATGTAAATTGGGATAATATTATTTAAATTTTCTTTTGTGAATAATTATTTGAAATTTGAAAAAAATAAATTAACTTTTAGGCTGACATTGTTCTACGTAGGATCGTAGAAAAAAGAAATTAAAATATTACAGCCAATGCACGCACACTGGGACAGTGGCGTGCAGTGTCAATTAAAGTAGGGTGGGCAAAATAATAAAACATAATTAAATTACTGACCAAACTATTTTCTGCCAGTCCTTTGATTTTAAACTGTACATTCAGTGTAATGTTAAATAATAGAGTCCATTAATCAAGAAATAAACTGTTAAACAATTGCTTTCGAGCAAGAAAAATTTCGCCTAAATTTAACAGTTAATATTTTCTGAACCAGATATGATATCGACCTACGGTATTAAATGGTTGATAGATTCATCTCTTGGGAAACAATATAGATATAGATCTAGCTTGGGACTTTATAATAAATCGTCCACATATATAACAAAACTTATCGGCTGGATTTTTGAAATATCGACGATTCGAACTTGCCTACTGCAAACGAGACAAAAACTAACTAAACTGCGGAAAACAATAATACTCCTAATATAAAAAAGAGAACCAGGTACAAAATGAGACGTGCTAGGCCATTTCTGGGAAAAAGTGTTTGAATAACTTCCTAAATTAAAAGCAAAATAAGCATTCTCATCGATGTTACAAAAATTATGTCGACTTGTGATAATTAGTCTTACGGCTACTTTCTGTGCAGTGCAATTTTTGATCTCCTACTGCCTTCCTTTCTATTTATAGTTCCTGTTTCTCCAAACAAAGCTACATATTATCTAATTAAAAACTTAGTTAAATTGATAGAAATCCATGACTATGTGTTGAAATTGTATTTAAAAATTCTGATTGGCGTTCCGCGTTAAATAAACCCACTAACCATATTATTAACCCTTCTACCAATAACTTTTAATCATAAAAGATTGTTCTGCTCTCATGAATACCAATAATTTACTTTTCTTATAAATATAGAAACATCACCTCACAGCAATGCCAGCTTCATTTTCCATTCATCCTTTACCTTTTACCTAGATTATCTTTCAAGAGTAATAATTTAAAACATGCGGGATCCATTAAACTGCATACTTTATGGACTTTTTTTTTATTATCATGCGTTAATATTAGCTACATATATTATATTTAAAAAATGAAAATTCAAACTAATAATAAATTTAATAGGAAAAACCTAGTAATAAAAGTGATATTTTAATATTTCTTGATTATGTTCCAAGAAAAGGTTTCTTAAAGGCAAGATTTATCGACTTGTGAAATACAATGCCTTTACATGCAATGTAGATCAGAAATAAACTTTTTTATACAATTTGTGTACTATACTCTATACATGTTTTAATATATTTTTTAGTTACCATGATAATTGTATGGAGAAGGATAACAATTAAAAATACTTAAAAGGCCGTAACTTTTGTTTGCGATATTCAAGATTGATAAATTATTGCTTGTTTTAAAGAACTTTTTTGAATTTAATTAAATGTTCATGCAGTTAATAAAAAAGAACACTTAAAAAAATAGTTTTATCTTCGATTTCTTTTAAAGTTTAAATGCAAAGATTCATCCATTTCTACTCTATTTTAAAAATCTGTACCTACCTACTTATTAAAATGACTCGGAAAAACCGGAGGGCGTTTTCTCTTGTTCTTCAAAAGTTATCGCAAAAATAGTTGGATAGTGTAATTCTATTTCGGCTTTGGTAGAAATTTTGTTATTTTCCTTTTAATAAAATGTCCGAAAATTTCTTTTTGGTTAGATTTATTATAAAGCTTCTATTAAATTAAATTGTTTTAGTTATAATATTATCTATTTTCATAATATAAAAAAATGTAATTATAATTCAAATGTTACATTTATTGCCATTGAGTGATGAAATATTAAGAGTAAAAAATAAGGATGAATGATTGAATTTTAATTTTCTAAGAAATCGAAGTTAGTAATATTTTTATAGTGCCCTTTTTTATTAGCAACATCAATTATCTATAGTATACAGGGTGTTACTAATTCGACATACCAGCATTGGAATCTTGGAAACTATAGGAGTTAGAGAAACGGTTAAATAGGGGCAAAGTTGTGCAATTTAGTGCTGATTATAATGCCGCTATAAAAGTTTTCAAATTCCAAATACTTCCGATTTTATTCGAAAAAAACCGAAATTTTGCAAAATCGTTTTTATTTTTTCTTGAGCTCATTTGACTAGCTATTTAAAAATAAATGACACTTTGTCATTGCAAATTTTTCTTCTCTACAAAATGACGTTACTAAACTAAAGATCCGCCGTTTCGTCTACGAATGGCTATCACCAACTTTATTTTTTTAAATACGGACCTGGATTTTTTTAAACCGATTATTAAACCCTTTTACCCTCAAAATGTAATGGCGATGTTACTTTTTCATAATAATGAATTGTCCTTGCTTATTTTTTTAAATTATTATTTTTTACATTTCTTGTCAGTCCGGTCCTGTCAACAAATTACAATATTAATTAAAAACTTCATTTAAAAAAAATGTTATTTATAAAAATTACGTTGGTGGTTGGCCAAAATTGAAAGAAAAATCGATCGTTGTATTGAGCAAAACGGCAATCTCTTTGAACATTTAGAAAATTATGATTTATAATTAGTAAATTTAGAATTATTAGAAAATTCTTATAATAAATTATATTACTTATGTATTCATGTTTTAAATAAAATAAAGTTTTTAATTAATGATTCGTTGCCAGGACCGGACTGACAAGAAGTGTAAAAAATATTAATTTAAAAAAATAAGCAAGGACAATTCATCATTATGAAAGAGTAATATCGCCATTACATTTTAAGGGTAGGAGGGTTTAAAAATCGGTTAAAAAAATCCAGGTCCGTATGCAAAAAAGCAAAGTTGGTGATGGCCGCTCGGAGACGAAACGGCGGATCTTTAGTTTATGAGCTCAGGAAAAAAAAAACGATTTTGCAAAATTTCGTTTTTTTTTCACCTAAAATATTCATTTTTTTCCATTAATAAGGGAATAATTAAGAAAGTAGGTGAAGTATGTCATGTTTTTTTTCACAATGAAATATATTATTTTCTATTGAAAAAAGTAATTTTAGATATTAAACAATTATTTATGGATATAAACGATTTATACAAATAAACAAAATAAAAAATTTAAAGACTGTTGATAATTAAAAAAAAAAAAACTTAAAAATCTCTTCGTTTTCGAACCTAACTGCTAGAATTTCGTATGAATGTAAAATGTACCTGAGATGGCATATTATGCTACCTTAACATAATTTGCTGTCTGAACAATTATAATTAATTTGAGTTTTTGGTAAATACTATTCAAATTTAACTAAATGAAAGGATTCATATAGGAAAATTTCATATAAACTTACTTTTAGATTACTTTCCTGGTTAAAAAAATCATTAAAAACCGATATAAGTTTTAAACCAACACCACACCATGCCAAAACACAAATAGAAATCTTATATCAAAGAAGATTTGATATTTTTTAAAATCTGGTGTAAGTATTAAATTTTTTAGTGAAAATTGAAAACGATTTTTTTAATTGAATCGTTTTATTTAAGGGACTTTTCTTAAAGTCCGAAAGCTTGTTAAGTCGTTTTAATTTTAATAAGCAAGAATTATTCATCCTCCTTTCAACAAAAATGGTAATACATTTTAATTTGCATAAACCAGTAGTAATTTAGACAAATGAAGAGGTTTAAATTTGTTTTATAAAAATAGTCTTTTAACTTGTTTTTCCGCGTCGTCACATTTTTTAAAAATTCTAGGGTTGTGAATATAAACTTTATAGAAATTCATGGTACGGTGTTCTTATAATAACTTTAAGTAATTTAATAAAAAATATCAAATACCAAAAAAAGCTTATATGTTTTTTTTAAAACAAAGAGCCAAAATACAGAGATCAAGACTCGACAATCTCTAAATTAGGTTGTCACGTATAAAGACCAAATAACCTACGAAAAGCTGAAAAAGTTTCCCAGGAAAAAGGGATGTAACTAAATTAAGAGTTGTACGAAAAGGAAGTCTTCTGTCAATTTTCTTTTCTTTGCTTTTCTAGTTTTAAGACGAGCTAACTTCTGCTAAACTTTGAAATTGAAATCTTCTTCAATCTTTTTCGATACTTATTGGGGTGTATTTTAAGTTGCTTTTATTTTGTTGCGGCGTAATTACAGACAAAAACGTGTTACAAACGAGGAGTTAAACCGGAAAAGAAAATTAGGATCTACGATTTTTTTGCGAGTAGCCCTGAATTTTCGAAATCAAATTGTTCATTACGTACGCTTTTTTATACAAAATTAACATTTAGTATTGCAAGGTTGCAAAAATTTCTAATTTAAGTCAGCATCAACAATTACGCTGCGAACATTAATTATGAAATAAACTGCTGGACAATTGCTTTCGAGCAAGAAAAATTTCGCCTAAATTTAACAGTTAATATTTTCTGAACCAGATATCATATCGACCTACGGTTTTGAATGGTTGATAGATTCATCCCTTGGGAAACAATTGTCAATATTGGATTTTTTTACCTGTCAAAAAAAATGTATATACAGGGTGTTAAAGAAGACGATGATTTTTGCTCCAATTTTAATGGCGTGTAACTTTCACAATAATATTTTTAAATTTTATTACTCTACGTCAATTGAATCACTAGTTCATAGCAAAGAAAGTAATTTGTCAAATTTTTGATATCTGCTATATTTTAAGAAATACCGATTTTTTTGAAAAACCTTGCTTTATTTCAACTTATTTCTAGCTAGATCTCACTGTGCGTTGTATCGTGCAAACTTTGCGAGTGATTATTATACCTTATGAATAACTTGATTATGTTCAGTAACAATAGTTGTACCTAATGTTATGATGTACAGTGGCGTACTTATAAACACCTATATGTCTATGGTTTATGAGTATAGTGTTAGAAAGTTAGTAATTCATAAATAAATATTTTCCAAAAATGAAATTAAAAAATGTATCTTTGTTAAAATTTTGTAGACACACTGTATAATATACCTGTAGTGCGATATGAAAAACTAAAAAATAAGAAAAAATTGACCTAATCTAGGAGCAAATACTTTCCAATATAAATCAATCGTGAAAAATTGTGAGATAGGGGAGAGTCTGGAACAGTGGCCACCATTTTGCAAAACCAATCAAATAAACCAGATTTTTCACTTTTTACTAACTCTTATATCAATAGAATATAGAGGCGTCATCTCCTCTGATATTACCAGATTATGGGACTAAAAAACCAAAAACTAACGATAATATTTTCATTGCAAAAACATGTTACAAAGTGGCCACTGTACCAACAATAGTGGTACAGTGGCCACTGTAGTATGGTACATTGGCCACCCTAATGGTAGGTACAGTTCCTTTGAGAAATAGGGATATAGAAAACAACTTAGACAGAATAATATTTAATTATAATAATATTTTAATTATAATAATTATAAGTAGTAGGTACTTGTAACCAAAAAGCAACTCAAGCATATTTATATTGCAACTAAAATAACAAATTTAAGTATTTTCAAGCAGGTTACCAAATATTGTACATGGATAAACTTATGGAAAAAGAAAATAGATTTGCTGATCTAGTAGTGCCACCCACTTTGAGAGGTCTTTGACGGATATTATCAAAAAAATGTTGCACTACTGGTTTATTGAACCCCATCGCTCTTCCTAAAGATGTGGCTTCTGCTGACCTTACGGACAGTTCTTTTCGTCTTTTCATAAAACCGTTGAACCATAACCTTCCGGCGGTACTATTTTCTTCCCACGAGGCAGGTATTTTTTTTCCATTTGCAACTGCCAAATCATACGCCAACTTTCAAGCACATTTTGGAGTCATACCATGATGAAGTTTGGTCATGGTTTGAAAATATTCACTGAGAACGTCTTCTTCACAAGAAAATATTTGATTAATTCTGTAATTAGGAGTCAGTCTTGGTGCCCCCTCCAAAAATGGCGAGTTCCAGTTAATTTGGTCTGCGTTATCCTTGCATTTTTTCAAATACTGCCTAAGTGTAGTACGGGGAATGTTGTGTTTAATAGCCGCGGCTTTAGCTGATAACCCAGCATCAGAAATTGCATTTCGCATGCTTTCGGATGTAGTTTTTCCAATTTTAACATTTGTTTTTTTTCGGCGAGGTATTCTTTTAAGAAAACTTTGAAATAAAAGAAAATATAAGACCTCAAATTTGTACTATATATTTTTTCAAACTGAGGTACAGTGGCCACCACTTATTAACCTAATTAAGTAGTGGCCACTGTACCTACATTTAACATGGCCACTGTACCAACAATCACATGTTTTTGAGAAAAACTGTCAAACAGAAAAAATTCTCCATGCAATAAAATAATTTTTATACCAATAAATACTTACATGATGTAGGTTTAAGTCACCAGTCCTAGTTTATTTTTATATATATTTGTTTAGTCACTAACGACAATTTCACTGCCTTGCTGTAATTTACTTTACACACTAAAATATTAGGTTAGATATATTTGAAGGGGAAAAATATGACATTATTACAGATAACTTCGTCGATGTAGTCTGTGCTTGATACGCTACTTTTATACTAAATGGCAGCACCAGATAATGTTTCAATAGAAAATAGCGGGCAGGTGGCCACTGTTCCTGGGTGGCCAGTGTTCCAGACTCTCCCCTACTCATAAACCATAGACATATAAAGTGTTTATAAGTACGCCACTGTACATCATAACATTTAGGTACAACTATTATTACTGAACATAATCAAGCTTTTTATAAGGTACAATAATAACTCGCAATGTTTGCACGATACAATGCACAGTGAGATCTAGCTACCAATAAGTTAAAATATAGCAAGGATTTCCAAATAAATCGGTATTTCTTAAAATATAGTAGATATAAAAAATTTGACAACATACTTTCTTTGCTTTGAACCAGTGATTCAATTGACGTAGAGTGATAAAATTTAATAATATTATTATGAAAGTTACACGCCATTAAAATTGGAGCAAAATCATCGTCTTCTTTAACACCCTGTATATACAACTTTCTGACAGTTAAAGTAAATCCAACATTAACAATTGTTTCTCAAGGGATGAATCTATCAACCATTCAAAACTGTAGGTCGATATCATATTTGGTTCAGAAGATATTAACTGTTAAATTTAGGCGAAATTTTTCTTGCTCGAAAGCAATTGACCAGCAGTTTAGTTGAAAAACTAGGTACTTGATGTTCGAAAGCCCAAATTTTCATTAAAATTCAATCAATCTGTTCCATTTTCAATTTATTGGATAGGTTGTCTTGGATCACTAAGTACAATGCGTATCACTTCATTTTATTTCTTTTTACATAGGGTGATGGGCAAAATATCAAGCTGTGTAAAATCTGCTAATTTTAAAATTGATGTTTCTAAAATACGAAACTATGAAAATTGAATTTTATTATTGTGCTGGCTACAGCTTTATGTTATGTACTTACTGTATCCACCACAGTGTAGTACCGTTTGTTAAACAGGCATGTATACCGCCCCAAAATATAAAGGGGGAGGGGGGTACATTTTTTACTAAATAAAACTAACTAGGCTTTTTTTAAATATAATAGATATAATTAAAAAACCTAAATATGTCAAGGGGTTATACGAGTAAATCCTTCGTCCACATTTCATCGCAAGTCAATATAATAAATATTTTTGTCCTTTCTTGTCTTGTTTAGTGAATATCTTTTACCGACTAGGATACTCGTTTCGTGAGTTATGGGGGGGGGGGGGGGAGATTACCCCCATTATACCCCTTATAACTGCTGGTAAACAGTTATCTTATTATCTATCAAAAACGGACCTTTCTCAAATTTTTCCTGCACTCTCAATTTAAGCCATATACTTTATTTATGTTATATACGTTATCGATGGTCCCCTATACTTCCTGTATGTTTACAAAAATTCGGCAATATGGGACATTTTTAATAATTGGCTTCTTATGATGAATTATGACAAAGTGTCACGAAAAATCCAGAAAAAATACTTTATCAATAAATAATAGGCTCCAGGGAAAATGTTCAAATTCAATTTATTCTTTAGATTTTTAGTTGCACTGATTATACTTTCAAACTTTGTTTTGCAGTATGTAATTTATTTAAACAATGGTTTAAGCTTCATAAAAGTTTTGAAGAATGCTCAAATTTACTTTTAACTTTATAGTATACATTCACGTTGATAGTTTGGAAATTACTATTTTACTGTTTAAATAAATTAAATAAGGTAGCCCAGAAAACATGAATGTTAATATTGTTTAATTGATTTTTTTTTATTTTAGAATATTTCATATCGAAAGTTTCATTAATAATTGTAATAAACACATTATCAAATAGGGTTGTGAGATATTCAAATTTTCGAAAAACCTTTTGAAATTATAGAACTTTGTAAGAGGTTTTGCTGCCAATTAAAAGGATGCTCACCGTCTGACGTCATGAGTGCGTTGGACCATTATGAGCTTGATAGGTATCATATTGTTGGTATTGTCGGATATGGATTGGTACCCTTAAGGATGAATTAATCGGTTCATACTTCGCTGCGGTGCTAAGACTCTTAATAGGTGTTGAGTCTGCTGATAAGAATTGGTGTAGTGAAAAGATAGTGTGTAGAACAAGGACAAGGACATTCCTAGTTTTGTAGGAGGAGTTTGTAGACGAAAGTTGATAAGAATAATTGTTTTAATTGGTTGGAATATAGAGTTCCATTTTGAATAGTCCATCCAGAGAAATCCCCTCTTAACAAATTGCTGACAGAGCAAAAAGAAACCCCTTCTCCCATCTGGTAAGGGTTACAAAAAATTATAAAAACTCAAATAGACTCAGAGGAGTTGTTTAACGTTTTCAAGTGTAAGGGTAACCTCTGCCCTTTTGGTCATTTAAGTAAATATGTAGAAACACAATCTCAGATCAGAGCCGTTTCCAACCAGTGAGTAAGTGATCTTGATAATGTTTATTTAAATTGTTAAATTGTTTATTTCTATTTTGGCCTGAGTTGACTGTAAAGCGGAAGTTGTTTTTCTTGAGCTTAGAACAAATAGCGTCGTATGTGAAGGAAACAACTCTTCTTTACAGAAAACTCTTTTTAAATTTACTAAATTAAGAACTTTATTTTTATATCAAAAAAAAACTTCTATGTTATTCATTATAATGTAATCGTCAATCGCTTTACTTTGCTTCGCTTTAATAGAACTATTAAAAATCTTTGGTGTTTTAGTAACTAAATAGGGCATAACAAATTAAATAAATTAAAACGTAATTTCAAATCATCTAAGCTACACGTTTCCGTCGCATATCATTTCGATACGCGACAGTATCAAATCTTCTGTATCATGAGTGATGGAACTCTTTTCAATAGCGAAGACCACGTGCAAGTCCCTACAGACTTAGATTGAGAATAAAGAAAACCAGCTGCAGTTTAGTGAAGTTCTTTATGAGCTGCAGCTTAGTGCAGATTTGATCAGATTTTAATTTATGAACCAAAATCGTTAAGATATATATTTTTTTTACTCCAAGGGCTTTTAAGTGATAAGTATCTAATTTATTATTGTTAATTTTATATTTTGGGCAATAAATTTCGTTTCCATTTATCAATTAATTATTTATTTCTTCCAGAGAACATACGTGAAACTTTTGTTGCTCAAAGTCAAAATTAACTTTTAGGCCAACTATAATTGTTTTGACAGTTCCAATGAAATAAAGCACATCAAATCTTATTTAATCGTTTTTATGTGCGACACGCTCAATAGAAAAAAAAAAGATGAAGAGCATTTTTAGTTTTCGATCTTTTTAGAGAATTTGTTCGTTTTTATAAGGAAAATTAAAGGGCTGCAAGTCTCGCGACACTGTATTACTTTTTGGGAAACGAATCAGGCTCTAAATAGATTTTTCATAGACGTTTTAAGCCGTTTTTATCTACTGGGACAATCTAAAAATATATATACATTTTTTCTACTTCCAGTAGAGTAATCGAATAAGTCTATTCCGGTTAACTGAACGAATATTATTTCATATTCATCCTAGTTAGGATATGAAACTGACCAATCACAGTGATCAATTACAAAGAAACTAAATTTACACGTTGGAAATTTTACGAGATACTGAACAAAAGTGAGGTTAAGAAAACACTTTAAAAATATGCAAATCTGTCTGATCAAATTTATTATTTTTTATATTTGAAACAAAATATTTATCAGAGCCTATGTATACATCAATTTTTCCCAAAGAGTGCACGAAATGTTGCAAAAATTGAAGATATTAATCCAAAATATATTTAAACTAACTATTCTTAATGTTTTTCTGACTGAACTAAATATTTATGTACAAATGCCATTTCATTTTTCAAAAATCTCCATCGCTCTTATTCCGAGACAATTATTACAAGATTTAATGCCTAAAATGTATATACAAAATGAATGTTTGTACTAACGTTTTTGGCCATGACTGGGCTCCAACCCCATCGACCTTAAAACCCTTTTATATGCAACAGATATAGAAAAACTTAAATTTCCTATTATGGATTACTTATGGTTTTAGGGTTATATTATTTTAATAATAATGATAACAATAATAATAATAATAATAATAATAATAATAATAATAATAATAATAATAACTGAACTGATAAGAAAAGTACCAAGAAACAAGTGGTACCCGCTTGGAAAATGAGACTAGAAAAACAAATAAGCCAGTTACGAGCACAAAGTGATATCATTGGAGAACATCTAAGTGGAAACTCTAGCAGCAAGGTTGCTAAAAAGGTTAAAGATATGCTGAAAGCAGAGAGTATTCCTCTAGACAGTCCCGATATAAAACGGCTGCTAACAATCGTAAGAGACAACATTAGACAAAAATGTAAGGCTAAAGGTGCCCGTCTAAGGCGATACAATAAAGCCACAAAGAGGAAGGTACAAAACCAACAGTTCACCACGAACCAAAAAACCTTCTATAGGACACTGAACCAAGAAGAAAATGACCTTACTCCAGCTAATGACATAAATAAAGACCAATTTAATGCATTTTGGAGTAATATTTGGTCTGACGCGTCCCATTTCAATGAAGAAGCAAGCTTGCTCGAAAAAGTTGAAGCCGAGGCTGAAACTTTGCAAGAAATGCCTGAGCCGCAAGTAACATCGATCGACATAAGGGATGCCACTAAGAACTTGGCTAACTGGAAATCACCGGGACCTGACCAAATTCATAATTTCTGGCTTAAAACTTTCACCACCCTACACCCTGTTATCGCAAACTGCTTTAGCAAGGCTCTCCTAAACCCCGAGCACTTCCCAGCTCATCTTGCCAGTGGCAATACCTTCCTTTTATTTAAAAAAGGGCAGGTAAACGACCCAAAAAATTACAGACCGATCACCTGTCTGTCAGTGGTGTATAAACTTTTAACATCAGTCATGTATTCAAAAATATACACACACTGCATAAACAACAACCTGGTAGCTGATGAGCAAAAGGGCTGTATTGGGAAAGCTTTGGGTTGCAAGGAACAGTTTACAATCGATGCCGTTATTATAAAACAGGCAGAAGTTAAAAGGCGAAATCTAAATATGTGCTACATAGATTATAGTAAAGCATTCGATTCTGTTCCTCACGACTGGCTAAAGATGATATTGCAAATATACAAAGTACACCCCCTAATACGCAACATGTTAGGTACCCTAATGGAGCAATGGAATACCAATCTCCATATTGGACAAGAGAAGCTTGGCAATATAAGTATATCAAAAGGTATATTTCAAGGCGATTCTTTAAGCCCCCTCTGGTTCATTTTGGCCATGAACCCACTGTCCTCACTACTAAAATCAAAATCCTACGGATATCGTCCCAACTTAACTGAGAATTTTAGAATACACCACCTTCTATTTATGGACGATATCAAACTCTACGCTGAAAGCAAAACCCACCTACAGTCCCTAATTCAAATAACCAAGACATTTAGCGATGACATCAAAATGTCGTTTGGCTTAGACAAGTGCGCAATCTTGAATGTCGTACGCGGAAAGACTGAACAAAATCGTGGACTGCTTGAAGGCATAGATATATTAGATGAGGACAAAACATATAAATACTTAGGCATCTCCCAAAACCAACAAATAAACCACACAAGCCTAAAAAGGGAGTTTAAAAACAAATACAAAAGCAGACTAACAAAGCTTTTTAATACTCATCTGAATGCTGGTAACCTTACTACTGCCATCAACACCTGGGCAATACCAATACTTACCTACTCATTCGGAATCCTTAAGTATTCAGACACGGATTTGCACGAACTGGATAGGCTTACGCGCAGGCTGCTAACAAAATTCAGATTCCACCACCCACGCTCTGCACTTGAAAGAATCTACCTAAAACGAAAGGAGGGAGGAAGAGGTCTCATTAATATATATAACTTGTGCCAGTCACAAGAGACCTCTATGAGAAAATACTTCCAAGAATCGAATGGGGAAATTCTTAAAAAAGTGGTTGCAGCAGACGCTGGATATACAGCCCTCAACTTAAAGCGAAACGGACTACCTAACATCATCCGCGCGCCGCCAAGTCAACAGCTTGTAACTTGGCAAGAGAAAGCTCTACACGGCAACTACCCTACTGCACTCCAAAATCCACTCATAGATAGAGAAATGTCACTGAATTGGTTAGAGAAAAGGCAGCTTCACGCCGAAACAGAAGGTTTTATTATCTCTATCCAAGACCGTGTCATTCGAACTCGAAACTATGAAAAGGTCATCATGAAAAGGAATGTGGAAGATGTGTGCAGAAAATGCAACTGCCCCGGAGAGACGATAGAACATATCACGGCGGGTTGTGGTGCTATGGCCCCCAACGCTTACCTGGGGAGACATAATCAGGTGGCAAAGATCATCCACAAGGAACTGGCCCATAAACTAGGGCTAAGGGAAAACCTTCCACCATACAACCAATACTCACCCGAGCCAGTCCTTGAATCCCCTGAATATCTCTTATACTGGGACAGGCCAATAATAACGGATAGAACAGTAGACCACAACCGCCCGGATATTCTTCTTATCGAAAAAAACACCAAGAAAGCTTTCATAATCGATATAGGTTGCCCACTAACACACAACCTCTCTAAAACCGAATCAGAGAAGAAGACCAAGTACTCGAATTTGGCTATAGAGATAAAAAATATATGGAAGCTAGATAAAATTGACATAATTCCGATTATAATATCGGTGGAGGGAGCTATGACGAAAAATTTCAAGCTCAACTTGGAAAAACTGGGCCTTTCAGGTTATTTATACCAACTTATTCAGAAAAGCGTCATCCTCCAAACGTGCCATATAGTACGGAAGTTTCTAAACAGTACAGGTTAAGATGAATTTCTTCTCTGTACTGTAAATAACACCAGCCTTACCAACAAAAAGCTGAGAAATAGAACACTGAAAACATAATAATAATAATAATAATAATAATAATAATAATAATAATAATAATAATAATAATAATAATAATAATAATAATAATAATAATAATAATAATAATAATAAAAATAATATATTACATATTGTTAATAACAGATGTTAATACATAATTTATAAGTATTTAAGTTTATTTATTATAAAAGAATTTGACTTTTGCACCAAGAGAACTAAATCCTTATATGAGCAAAATTTTACTCTAATGGAGTTTATGGAAAACGGGTAATACCTTTTCTTCAAAAATTTGGTTGCTTTGGTTGAAATAAACAACCGTGATCTATAGTTTTAAAATATTTTTAGCAATGCGGCGTTGCCGCTTCTTCTCGAAACAGGTGGCAACACTATTAAAAATGACTTGGTATTTGGTACTAATTTTTATTTGTTCTCGTGTTTACGTTACCAAAAATAACCACGGTGCTGCCATAAGCAGCTTTGAGTTTTCTTTGTTTCGTCGGATCCTAGCTCTACTGATGAGTCATCATATGACGAAACGCGTCTAGGGATGGATCTGACGAAATAAAGAGACATTTTTCTTCTGTAACTATTTTTAGTTAGGAAAACAAAAAAAATTTTTTTTTTGGTTATATTTACCAAAAAATGATGCCATCAGAACAAAGAAAATATCTTGTTTTCATATTAGTTGGCAGAAATAAAATATTTTGTTTAGCTGAATTTTACTCTGTATATAACTTATTTAAATGTTACATCAATGTTCCTTTTGCGGTTCCGTGCCCATTTTTTCGTGTTTTTAAGGCACTAATTGGCCATTTTCATAACCGTGCTCGTGTGGAAAATGGATGTGACAATATTTGGTGTAATTTATTTGTGTTTATTTTCTTTCTTGTGTACGTTCTTATTGGCAGAAGGAAGTTAAATCATAAGTAAGTAAACTTTTTATTTTTTATCATTGCAGTTGTACATTAAAAAGTTTAAATGAGATTTTTATGAAGCATGGCAAGGTGAACCGATAAGAAATAACTTAAAAATTTTTTTTTGTTTTGTGTTTGTTCTATGTTCCATTTCTATAAAAGACCGTCATATTGATGACTTTTTAATCTCACCAAGTACAACAAATTTCATATACTTAGTTGTATATTTTAAATAGAAATTCCAGGGGATATTTTTTGTTTTTTAATAATCGCAGTTGCAGATAAGAAAATTTAAATAAGAACAATTCAGTTCTATAAGCAATTAAACAACCCAGAAGGTTAAGTAAAATAGGTTAAAAATCTAGTGTTTCTGTTTTGTATTGCATAAGTATGTATTATAAAGAACATGAGAGAACAAGGATATTGGAAATATTTTTTTTTAAAGAAACCATAATATCCCTGATAATTTATTCCAATTAGTTTACGCATACCTAATAGAGTAGTAATACCTAGGCATTTTTTTATTTAAAGGGGGTCCTAGGAAGAAATATTTTTCGTTACTAAGTATAAATTACATAATGACATTTTTTTTAGAAATGAAATACACTTTTTTAAAAGTTATTGCTATCAAATCAACTTGCTAATTTTGCCATGCGTTATTAGCAGTTCATTCAAACTTCCTAATGTGCAACTGCAATGACAAAAATATAAAATTTTTACTATTTATGATTTAACTTCTTTCTTACAATTAGAAAGTACAGAAAAAAGATAATAAACACAATGTTGTGACTACATACGTAATTGTTAACATGTTAAATCAAAAAAATGGGTTTATAGTTACATTATAGCTTTTTTGGAGTTAACTAATTAATACAATTTAGGTTAATATTTTAACTACTTTTAGGAATTATCAACTGTCCGTTTATATGATTGCGCGTCTGATATTGGTAATTAATGTAATTTCTTAACGTGGAGGTTTTATATGTTAATACTGCAGTTGATAAAATATACAGTGATCGAACATTTAGGATCTCTGAATTATAAAGTAAATGTGTAGAGTACCGCTTGTTTTTTTTAAAATTATTTTTAGGATATAATTTTGAACCACCTTTAGAGGTTTTAGAGAGTTATTGTAAACTTTATTTAGTTTTGTTTTGCACAGAGAAAAGGGGTTTATTACGCAAGCAGGAGACTATGGTTTAGACAAAAGAAATTGTCAATTTTTATTAACAAATATATCGCTTTTTGTCTGTTATTCTCAAACGGCTGAACATGAGAAAGATAGATATACCTATTCAAAGTGATTTTTTGTAAATATAAGAAATCAACGCAGAATCGACAATTATGTTATAGTGTAATGGATTTGCCAATAAAATGCATTTTTTCTCAATTGTTTTTTATCACCTTTCTCACAAGTTTACGGCCAACTAAAAAGAAAAGTTATAAAGCCTGATTTATTTAAATTTTTTAAAAAATTTTAATATGTAGTGCGGAAGGTGTGTCGTAGAAAATATATTGTACAACTACAGTAGATTGTCCATATTGCACTCGCCTACGGCGACGTGGTCAGTTCACTTTCTTGTGCGATATGGAGATCATATCCACTCTTGTTGTACAAACTACTATTTTTGTCTTCTTATCTCAGTTATTTTTTTGATACAATGAAAATTAAATGTGGATTTGTTCTAGGTGCCTCAATTTGAAAATAAGAAACAAAAATTTTTTCGAGAAACACCTTCGATATTAAAAATATATTGGGTTGGCTTTTTTATTGGCCACCAGACGCACTCGCCATTCTCCTTTTTATTTAATAATTTTGTTACGTTTATGTTTTATCCAAAAAGTGAAAAAATACTAGTCTTTAGGAAATAAATTACCTAAAATATTATATTATTAGTAAAGGTAGGAAAAGAACACATTTAGCAAATTGTATTTAATTTTATTTATGCATTAAATTTATGTTTAATGATCTTTTATAAGTACTTGTAGTATTTTGTAAATTTTTATATTCAATTAAATCTAAATGAAAAATAGATTTATAGGTTAATGTTCTGAAAACTACATTCACATAAATATTTTAATTACCGATTGCTTGTTGTAGGAAAATGGTGGTCATAATTAAAATAGGTATCAAATAAAAATCTGGTCATAAATAATTTTTATTTTATACGAGGTGGTAACTACTTAATTATTATAAATATTGGTACCGTAAAATGGGGGGAAGTTGATTGGTGGGGTCAACTTGACCAGAGTCTTAGAGCTATGGTTATCTGAGGTAGTAGAAGAAACATTAGGTGCTAATATACCTCCCAAAAAATATTAAGGCATATTTGTGTGGTCCGAGAAAGAATAAGTTGACGACATTAAAAAGGTTTTAAATTAACCTCGGCAAAAGGGGAGAACTTTCTTTTGAAAATGACTTGTCTCCATTTAATATAATAAAGACATGCATTTTTATTCGATATTTACAGTCTTTAATAAAGTTTTTGCTTTATTACTTTTGAGTGTTCAATAGTTATGTTAATTTGTTTTATTATTTATTTGTTTGTACCTAGTTTGTCACTGGGATTGGCCAAAGAGGAGATTGACTACACGGCCAAGCAGCTTGCACAGAACAGATGAACAGGGTTGACAACCTGTAGTACATCCAGGCAACTGTGGCCCACATTCGATAAAATTGGGACACAGTCGAAAAGACGTGAGAAATATTACTACGGTTGTTACCGGACATTGTCTCTTCGGTAGACATGCCGAACGTATGCAAATACCCACTAACGACTTCTGCAGAAGTTGCAGAGATGAGGAAGAGGAAGAAAGTATTCGACATTTTCTGTGTGAATGCCCTGGCCTCGCAAGAAGGTGGTTCACTACTCTGGGTGAACCATCTTTTGATAGCCTGGAGGAACTAAGCAACTTGGACGGCTGAGCAAATTTCTGAACAGTAGTGGCTGGTTTGAATGAGTTGTTAAAATCCTTCCGCGGTTACGTCGCTTACGTCGTTTGTGTTAGTTAAAAAAAAAATAAATGCAAATATTTAACAGTACATTTTCACGACTACTGCAGTGGTCATCTACATAAACAGCCATATAAAAAGTAAATTAGGTTACGCAGATTGAAAATAAAATAGTTTCAAATAAGATTAATTTGCACTTATTCTTATTAATGATGAGTTTTTAAGTCCGAAACGTATTAACTGTGATATGTCATTATAAAGGAGCAGGGGAAGTTAAAAATATTTAAAAAAATTCGCGATTATTTAAAAAAGCAAGTTGATGATGGTTTTGAAAAAACGAAACGTCGGATTAAAAATCTAATTACATCAACTTGTAGAATAGAAAAAATGGTAATGAGAAAGTAAACCTTGTTTTACCATATCTTTTCAAATAGAATTAGAGTAAAAATAAAAACTGGATCGCAAAAATGTTTTGCTCAAATATCTTCGGAATGATTCGGAGTTTTTTAAATTTGAAAACACAATATTGTGGACTTCAGTAGGGCGCAACTGTTTTTTTAATTTAACAATCTCTAAATCTTATATGGTTAACGGGATCCCTGTAGAGTGAATGCTTATCTGGAACACTTTGTGTATTAAAAACAATGCTTTCTCTCGATCCGAATCCTGGCCACGTTTTTTAACGGATATTCTAAATTTGGACTCTGCAGATATTGAGGAATGTGACAACAACGCGTGAGATTTTTGCGGAACGAACGAAGTGAGTTTCGAAAAAACTCACAAGTTACACAAAATTTCATTTCGTAACGTATTGCATACAAGATTTTTTCTAATTTTGAAGAAAGTAATAAAAAAATAAAATTTAATATAATTGATAAAAATTTGGAAAACAAATTTAGTTTTTCTAATTTTGACATATAACTGATGGCATAAATAGCTATTGTTGCTGTTACTTCATGTTAGTTGTCAGTTTGACATTTTGTAAAAAAGTCTAGACGGAAGGTTTTTAGCGAGATTGATATATTTTTAGTTTTATTTTTAAAAAATGAGTCATTCAAGTTCTGAAGAGCTACCAAGCGATATTGAAGAGGCAGCAGGTAATGCTCTATTATCAGTAATTCCCAAAAAGTCAAAGGCAGTTTATGATTTAGCATACGAAAAATTTGTTACGTGATGTGATGAGAAGAAAATTAAACATGTTAATGAGAAAGTTTTACTTGCATATTTCGAGGGTAAGAAAGATCTAAAAGTTTCCACATTATGGACACTTTACTCAATGTTAAGGTCTAAACTAAATCTGAAAAGGAATATTGATATTAAAAAATATACAAATTTGGTAGCATATATTAAAAGGCAAGCGGACGGGTACAGTGCTAAAAAGTCAAAAGTTTTTGCCAAATTTTTATTGGAAGCTGATGACAAAGAATACTTAATGGCTAAGGTTGCAATGATAATTGGAATGGCAGGAGCATGCAGAAAAGCAGAATTAACTTTTCTTCTAGTTGAAAATGTTATAGACGAAGGAAGCCATTTTCGTGTTGATATTCCACCTTCAAAAACAAAAGTTATACGGCAGTGTGCAATTACTACTGGAGACATTGAAAATACGAATCTTGTTGAAATATTAAGAAAATATATTAAGTTGCGTCCCCAGATTCTTAAACACAACAGATTTTTTTGTAAAATATGCGAATGGAAAATGTACCAGAAATCCTGTGGGAATTAACACATTTAGCAGTCTGCCAAAACTTATTGCACAATTTCTTGGTCTTTCAAATCCTGTTCTATATACTGGCCACTGCTTCAGAAGAAGGTCTGCCACTTTCCTAGCAGACAGTGGCGCTGATCTTTTAAAATTAAAGAGGCACGGAGGTTGGAAATCTAGCTCTGTTGCGGAGGGATATGTTGAAAATTCCATGAATAATAAAAAACTTATAGCGCAAGAAATATTTGGTGAAACATCTAATGCAATGTGCGTCGCTTCCCAAATAACAGCAAGTTCGAGCAATGAAAAAAATATGTCGTCGGGAATTAATTTGAATAATTGCAATAATTGTGTTATCAATATTTATAATAATTAATTAATTTATAATTTATGTTTTTAACTTGTATTATAACAGTTTAATAAATAGAATAATTCTTTTTGTCACTAATTTTGAAATACATTTTTCGTCACCAATTGCATAAAATTTTACTTTATGCAACTAGTTATAAAATGTAAGACGTTTCATAATGTCAATCAATTTTAAAAAGTGTCACTTTATATGTCAAAATTAGAAAAATAACTTTTTTACACCCAAATTATTAAAAACATTGTTTTTTTTTTTGTAATTCGGGTAAAGAAGAACCGCAATTTTACATGGCAAATTTTAACGCGGTCGGATCTACTTAATAAAGAAATAAATTTTGGATGTTTTTAACAAATCATCCTGTAGCTTGTGAATTAAAAACAATTCTGCAATGCAGTTACTAAATCTTAAAAGGTCTTAAAAACTGCGCTTTTTGTCTGATAAAATGGATCTAGCAGTAATTACAATTTAAGGGTCCATTATTTAACCAATCTAACTCACTTAACATTTTGATATGTCTCTTTCAATATAAAATTGTTTGCTTTGCCTTATTATCAAAGATTTATAATTTAATAAATAGTTCCTGATAAGCACAAAATAAAACAAAATAATAGCATATTATAAAATAGAAGAACAAGAAAAAAAATATGGTTATACAATACGCTGAGTATATACAATTTTGTTTTTAAAAATAAAGTTTAAAATGACCTGCTTTTTCCGCAGTTCTAAATAATTAAATAATATTAATTTTGAATAATTAATTATCTCTTAAAATTTAAACGTTTCACTTATTCCAATTTTTGACCACACGGAGAGAAATTTATATTACAACGTATAAGGAATATAATAATACCATTCACAATAAAATTATTATATTTTATTTAGTGACGGGTATTATTTTGGTTCTGCAACTTTCGTAACTTAATTTTTGTTAAAATTTTTGAACATTTTTAACAAATTTAATATTTTTTTTAATAAGAAATATAATTTTTATATTTGCTTTTACTATTGTTTATTGTAAGATTTACGAGATTTTATTGTAAGATTTAGTATATTTTATTGTAAAATTTACTAATTTTATTGTAAGATTTATTAGATTTTATTGTAAGAAATATAAAATATTTTTATAGTTATTATTAATTCATTTATTATATTATGATATTAAATCATTTCTTAAAGTTTATTTTCTGTGAATAATTGGTTATACTTAAATTTAATATAAGTTGTAGAGTAAAGCACATTTTTCTCTTTATTTTACAAACTAGATAAAAACATTAAATACAAAAATTATTGAGATCGTTAAAATTATATTGGAGCATATAATGTTGCTCAAAAAAAAACGTGGTGAATTTAACATGTTTTTAAAATTATTAATATTCATCGGATGTCGGAAAAATGCTGCTTGGGATCTAATAAAATTTTCTGTATTTTTCTAATAATGATACAAATTTCCTATTAGCAGTGTTGCAAACAATCCACGTCGCATTCCCGCTGGATTGTTATTTTAAAACCGCTAGAATCCGCCAACAGTAAAATTATTAGCACTATGTGGGAGTGTATACGGATCGGCATCAGTCGGTATTAGGTAACACCTTAAATTTTCGCGTGTCAATACAGTGACACTGACACTTCTTATAGTATCATCATACTGTGTCAGCACAATTGCATTGCGTTATGGCACACCAGGAGGTCACGAGTATTTAAGTTTGTTTATGTATTACTGAGATTCGGTTGTACAATAAGGCCTGGTTGTACAATTAGAACTTAAGTACGAATTTCTTAAAGTTCGACTTAAAGTTGAACTTGGTTCAAAAAGGTAACTGTATAATCAATTCCTAACTACAGGCCTGAACTCTTAGGCCTACGTATACTGGCTTTTTCGCTGCTAGAACGAAAATATAAAATAACATAATAGTATTATTAGATATTATAGAATGCGGCAACGCTGTATGTTTAAAAAAAAGGTAACTTCTGTATATGTTTGGAAAATGAAAATGGAGACATCTAAAAAAAACTGAAGCGCGAGAACTGTCCGAAAATTAAAAATGTTATCCTTTAGCTAGTACTACGGAGAAACAAATCTTTAGAAACCTGAACACCCTCTACATGATAAAACGAAGTCCAGTTTTTCATACAACAGCAAAATGTAAAAATGTAATATGCCTAATATACGTTTGTCGTTATTCATATCATTTATTTATGACGCTTCAAAAAAGAAAAAAACGAAAAGAAAAACAGCACCCTCTAAATAATAATAAAGCCAACTACCCTAAAAAGCTTACACGTCACTTTATAAAAATAAGCCAAAATACAGGAGATAAAGGCCCAGCAATCTTTAAATTAGGTTGTCACTTATGAAGGCCGTATAACGCACGAAAATGCCGGGAAACTCGAAAAGAGAAAAGGTGTAACTAAATTAAGAGATGTACGAAAGGAAGTCCCCTGCGAATTTTTCTGTTTCTTGTTGTTTTTGTTCAGTATCTTACCTATACAGAACATATACGTCTAGCAGAAGAAATATCTTGTGATGACACAGAAAACTATCGTAGTATTTATTTCATTATATATTTTTTGAAACTAAATTAAAAATATGATTATTTATATATATTTAAGCCATAAACCCACATATTTTTCTTTTTCACAATACAACGTGTATAATGATTTTCTTGCCATTCTACTAATTGAACCGGTTTCTTTGAACCTACAAATTTTGATGCTCGTTAAGCTGATATCTACTAATTTCTTCTTTTTTCATTTATTCTCCTGAAGATGAATGCTTCTGCGTTAAATACTTCTTTAATATAACAGTGGAGGAAGACTTTGTGTTCTTATTTATTTCCTTCTGATATAGCATAATGTTAAATTTTAAACTTAAGCTTTATCTCTGTTGATTACACACGATGCCGCTTAGATTTCCATCTTTTCAACTGTGCCTAATAATAAATTACACAGCGTTGTCTGAGAAGAGTCGGGATTATTCGAGCGTTACATGTATGTAGGTGTGAATGCTGACTATAAATTGTGCGTTGTTAGCTTGTAAAAAACCGAAAATTTTTAAATCGATATTACTGAAAAATGGTAAATCCTATACCAAAATGAAGCAAGAGTATCTTTTTTAGAATACTTTAGTGCTTTTAAAAATTGCACCTGGCGTTAAAAAATCCTACAAATAAAAAAGTTAGGGCAATATTCTCCTCACTACCTACCCAGTGGGATGCCACTGGAAGAAATACACCTAACCTAAACGAATCGTTTATTGCGTCTTGTCATGGGTAAAACATGTATCAAATTTTGTTTTGATACTTCAATCAGTTTCTGAGATATTGTGAAAAAACCGCTTATCATAGCTTCCATTCGGGGGGCTCTAGCCCCATAACGAAGCGTTTTTGAAGGTATATTAATAGATGATTTTAGTCCTATTTTTGGATGTACTTTATCCCCTTAAAATATTGTCACCTAATTTCGGGACACCCTGTATAATTTATAAAAAAATTAAATAAATGCTTTGTGGCTATTTATTGTAGCTGCACTGAGAGAAGATTCTTGCTGTCCTTATAAAAATCTTTATACCGCTTATAAAGAAAAATGCTAACATAGGGGACAAAAGAAAAACTACTTGAGACAGTAAAATCCATTTGGCTGTAATTTCTTTGCTGTCGTAATAAAGTCACTTTATAAAGAATTATCACTTAGCTCAAGTAAACAAAAATGTTGTATTAGCAAAGTAACTGACCATCGGCTATAAAGAGACTTTGCTAGAACAGTAAAGATACTTTTCTACGCCATCCGCATTGTTCTCGAAACCAGATTTTTTTTTTCGATATCAGCATAGCATTTTGCCATATTGGAAAGATTTTTTTATTTATTTCAAGAAAGTTACTTTGCTGAGTCAGAATGTACCTACTTACTTCAGATACTCTTTTTTAGCTAAAGTAGCAACTTAGATTTGCTATAATAGTAAATTGGTTTATTATGACAGCACCACTTATTTGCTATAATATGTGGGGTGGCCCAAAAAATAAGCCGTATATTTTGTTGAATTTTTAATATACTCTAGAGAACTTATTATGCCTAATAACACATTTATATAAACCCAGCTTTTTCACTTTGGGTACGGAAGTTTCAAAAAATTTTGATTCATTTAAAATTGTGTTATTAAAAATAATATGTTCCATGCTATATCAAAAATTTAACATAGTATAAAGCTTATTTTTCAGGTAACTCCATCATATTTTACATCATGCAACTCCCCACGTCTGAATAGGTTATCAACGATTTGAAACTAAAAAAAAAATATTTTTCTCTTTATTATTTAATACAACAGAAAACAACACTTCATAACCTAAAAATAGTTTCAGTTTTACCTGCTTAAAAAAAACAATAATATTTTACTGCTTTTTTCTTTGAGTGGTTAAAACATATCTTATTAAAAAATATCTGTTCACTTTAAATTTAAACAAATATCCAAAAGGGAATGCCGAAAAAACATGTTTCTGCATCTAGCCTGAATATTAGGTAAAATAATAATTACATTGTATTTTATTTAGAAAAAGAAAGTATTTTACTTTTGCGATATTTCTTAAAATCTTCTTTTAAAAATCATACAATGTTTAAAACTTTGGTAAGTTGTCTTTTAGTTTGAGGACTTTTAGTATGAATGGCATTTGCTAAAGAATTACTAATTTTCTTTTCTCTAAAACTTGACTAACACAAAAATTATTATTAAATAAACAATCACATAACATAAAAAAATTAACATTAAACTAAAATAACTATGGTCTTTTAACACTGATATTAAAAATCTACACTGTCATTGATGTCACAATCCAATAAAGCACTGCACACTGGAAACATTTTTGAGCCAAGACAATTTTTATTGGAAAAAATGAGACAAATGTCGAGTCGTAATGATCACCAACAACAGCCACCGATGCGACGATTTTACTTTATGAAGGAACGAGCATCTAAATATCTTAAATAAAATGAAGACCTAAAGACATGAAGACCTGGAGACAGGAACGGGACGACTGGTGCGCAATATAAAAATTGACCCAATCAGACTGAATTCGTCACCACGAAATAATCCGATTCGAACCGAACAGTTACGAATTTTTCCAATTCCAACAAAAAATTTTGCTACCCCTTTAAAAACTCTTTAAAGCGCTAGAAAAGATTTCTTTATAAAGATTTTTTTCAAAAGCAGCAAACTGCATTACTTCCTCAGCAAAGCAAATAGTAGTCCTAGAAAATAATTTTTTATAAAGACTTACTTAGCTGTTATCATAATGTAAGTTTTCTATAATAGCAAAGATTTTTGTAACGGGTATAAAGAGTTTTCAGGTAAATTGTTTCTTTTGCAATAAGAAATTCATTTTGCTATCGTAGGTAAAAAATTTAATATTACAGCCAAAATAATCTTAGCAAAGAATTTCTTGCTGAAGCTTTTCTCAGTGTGCCAGATGAGATTTCGCGAACCAACGAAATTCGATAACCAATCGTTTTAGTCGTCTAATCGGCAATGAAATTAATTCATTACATAATATTATACTTTCATGCTCACCTAAGATTCTGTTTACCTGACTTTGATATATATTAGTTTGGGATGTGGCACTTTGCTCATTAAGCAGAGTAAAACAAGTATCGTTAATTTCTCTTATTGTTGAATATTCATTGGCGGGTGGGTTGTTAATTGAATAACTTGGTTCATTTTCAATGAAACATTAATCTTGCAAATTTATACATAAGTATCTTTAGCCAACAGTTCGTAGCCTTAATGTCATTAATTAAGGGCATCGGTTTCTATGTTTTGTAGAGTAAGAATTTCCTAAGATCTAACCGTCTCGTGGTCAAGTCACTGTCATTTATGGCACACTGTTATAGTCTGGTCTATTTTACGTTAAGGGTGTGGCTAAAGAGACGGGGCCGGAGTCTCTTTATTATACCTTCGCCTATACTTTTAAACTTTGAATTGTAATAGTTATTTACGATATAAGTGTTGTAAAGATTCATATTACAACACGAGATGTTAAAGTTGTCAAACGAGGTGCCAGCCGAGCTTAATAAAACATCGAGTGTAGTAATATGAATTTACAACAAGAATATTGTACAAAATTTTATCTACTTTCATCTTCATCTATGAATAAAAATATTTGGCGAAAGGCATTTTTAAACATAAAAATGCACCTATAAAAATGCACCTGCTCTTAAGTTTACTAATCAAGTTTTTTATGTTACTTTTCGCATAGTTACTGTTTCGCATGGTTACTGTCGAAACTTTGTCAAACAAATTCAAAAATATAAAAAGCGTTTTTCAAAATGAGCGATTCTGATGGAAGTTTACCCTCTGAAGCAGCGGCAAACGAAGCGATCTCAAGTTTAGTTCCGACAAAATCCAAGGCGCGGTATGAGTTGGAGTATCAGAAGTTTGAAGATTGGTGCAAAGCTAACAAAATAAAGGAGATGTCTGAGTGCATCCTTTTGGGTTATTTTTCCTTAAAGCAACGCTCCCAGAAACCATCTACACTATGGACTCACTACTCAATGTTGAGAACTATGATTTCAGTCAAGAAAAATCAAGATATATTTTAATTAATAATTGGTAATTAATTTTATAATTGTTAATAATAAATCATTCTTCTAAAAAGTGTGGTTTTATTTAACAGCAAAATTTTAATAAAACCATTTTTTTCCATTACAGCACTGTGCTGTAATAGATGCCCTTACAAAACGATTTACAGAACTGTAAAATTCATATTACTAAATGAAAGTAGATAAAAAAAATTACTATTAGAACAGAGTGTAATATTATTTACCATTTTATATTAAAAATACATTATTAAAATTTTGGGTTAAGTTTAAATTTATATATATATTTATCAATTATTATAATAATGTAAAATAAATAGAATTGAATCTGTAAAATTAAATCTAAGTATTATTACAAAATTATAGAAACTAACCTGTACGACTTGTATATTCAAAATGTATGAAGTTAGTGGAAATTCTAAAGAAGTAATAATTTTTCATTTAAAAATTAAATACGTATACCACCATTCAAAACTTTAATGGCCGCAGTATAGGTCGTGGGGGAACATGGCCAGCTAGACCCACAGATCTACACAGTTTGGATAATTTTTTTGGGGACGTTGGTTTACAGTCAACCAATTCAAACCAAGAATAAATTGCAATACCGCATAATGATTTTCTGTGAAACTATAAGAGATATTCCAAATAGTACGCGAGTCGATGACAATGAGTGCTGAAATAAAACTTTTACATCTGCATGTTTTCTGGATCTGCATTTCTGGAAACTTGCATTAAAAACTGTCGCTGGTGAAAATTAGAAGCTCTGGAT
The DNA here is from genome assembly GCA_935413205.1 of Polydrusus cervinus. Classification (NCBI taxonomy): domain Eukaryota; kingdom Metazoa; phylum Arthropoda; class Insecta; order Coleoptera; family Curculionidae; genus Polydrusus; species Polydrusus cervinus. The sequence continues at coordinate 57,653,751 of OW284514.1, forward strand.
TCTTATTGACGGCTGTCCAACCTACAATTCCATCGTAATAAGGCATTATCATTCAGCAGTTTGTGATAGAATTTCGCCAGACCACCTGGTTAATTTAAGAAGGGAGTTTTGTAATCGTTTAGGATAATGTTTGGCTGCTAATGAAGGGTTGTTTGAGTATCTTCTTAAGCAATTATTAAAATAATACCTTCCACTGTAACTATTATTGATTTTGTTTAATTTCGACCTGCTGGCCCCGATGATGGTTTGTTAACCGAAACGCGTAGGCAGTGATTTTTTTGTTTTTAAAAAAGAAGGTGAAGGACAAATTTGCTTACTTATTCAGTTTTGTTTAATTATTGTAACGAATTTATCATTTTTGGTTATTTATTGTGAAGTGTAAAGTGTAAGCCCATTAGAAAAATGGGTTTGTCCGATTTTTGTCCTTCCTAGGTACGTATGTATTAACTATATTCATGTCCAAATTTTTTTAAAATCTATATTCTATTCAGTAATTTTGTAATATTTCGAATATCCCTGGTTTTTTTACCCCTGTTACATACCTTAAAACGTTTAAATAAATAAAATAATTTGGATCAAAGCTAGTTATAAGTTAAAAAAGTAAACTCGGCAAACAAACAGACAAAATTCAAATATGTATAATTATTTGTACCTAGTAAATATTGTTAATTATATGAAAGCATTAGTTTGCCATCGCCAAGCCAAAACCTAAAAGCTTTTGAAACAAATTGCACTATTTAATAATTTTATTAATTAATGCACATACAGAAACACATAAAATATAATATTTTTATGTTTAAAATTATAACATTTCCTAATATAACAAATTATTTGAAAATAAAACTTTTATTAGTTTTTGATTTAGCAACAAATAAATTTACTTACATATTTTAAACGCAAAGAGTGATAATAACTACAACATTTAAACTATAGCAAAACAATAGCGGTAGCGAATGAGTTCCCTTCACCCTTATAACACCCTCACCGTGCTGCAAATCGCAAGAAATTACAGACTATTACAACTAACATAAAATTAAATAAGTTATAAGACCGAAGTTGGATAGAGAATATCAGGTCCTCCGTGGCGCAATTGGCAGTGCACTTGAGGCTCAATCGAGAGGTTCTGGGTTCGATCCCCAACGGAAGCATAGAACTTTTTCAATTTTAATCTTGCCTGCACGTTGACAAACACTTGTATTTTAAAAATTAAATACAGACACCAACATACCTAAATTTTAAATTATTTACGGCTAGATGTCACTGTTCAAAGATCTCTTTCTGATTCCGGCAGATGTAACTATATGTCGATGAAGTACGGATAATAGAAAAATTATATCTTAATGATCAGTGGTAGTGAATTAATTTCCTTCTTCTTGTCTGCACGCCGTCAAACACTTGCGTTTTAAAAATTAAATACAGGCACCTATCGATTTAGTCTCACGACAAGCTTTTATAACATAAACTTTACTAGTAGAATTAAGTGTCCGTTAAAATATATGGAAAGAAACGTAGCGGCAAGCGGACAAAGTAGTGCGTCTATCTTTTGCATTAGAGTACATAGGGATGCCAAAGATAATGGGTTTCCTGGGGCACAGGTAGACAATGACATGCTATTTCGTCCTTATTAGGACTTATCAGAAAGCGCAAAAAATGTTTCCTATATTGGTTGGGTAGCCTTCCGTGCTTGATTAATAGTTCTATGTTTTCACGTTAATTGGCTATCTTTCGGATTGAGTTGATTCCAACAGATGGCGATACATTGATTGAAAACTCTGTAATGAAAATTGCTTACAGGTTATGTCCTAATAAGGACGAAACAGCCTGTCATTATCTACGTCCCTGTGTACTTTAATGCAAAAAATAGACTACTACTACTACCGTCTGCTTGCAGATAAGTTTCTTTCTATACATTTTTATAATGTAACGAAAAGGTAGTTTTAATTTACCTCAAAGTTTATTTGCTTCTTTTAAGTGCCTTAAAATAAAAGCTTTTTTGTTTAGGTTTTCTTTTTAATATTCGTTTTAATAATATATTTTCCCAAAGATAAGCCGCAAGTAAGATAGTTCCCAGGTAATTTTTATTATTCATTTAAATATTTTACAATAGTAGCACAAACTCGTAAATTTCGAATTTTACTTTAATATCATAAGTACTCTTGAAAAAGCCCTTAAAAAGCGAAACATAAATATGTAATGTAATTCTCTAATAAATGTTAAGAAAACATATACATTTATATTTAAATTGTTTCAAAAGGAACCAACTGATAAATCAGTACAGGTTACAGCATATATTTTTCTTTAATTTTCCCCTTACTAATATTCTTCGCCAATATGACTTTTTGTTTTTAAACATTTTTTAACATCAGGGTCAAAACTTCAAAAAAAAAGTAAGTGGCCATTAACAGTTTTATTTAAATTAGTTAAAATACCAGTATTTTAATTAATATTGACATCTATATAAGGCTAAAACCGAGCAACCGCAATAAAACTCCCAAAATCGAATCCGGTGTAATTTCATTGGTCGTTATTTCTACCTAGAAAATATTTTCAATTACACCAACGCATTAATCTGCAAAACAACGTTAAATCCATTTAAACAAACTGCTCTACTTCTTTTTCCTTTTACTTAACGGGGGGTTCGATATTACAATGTATATTGGAAGGATCTAATGAGAATTTTGATTAATGTGGTAATATACGCAAGGCCAAATTAAAATATTTGATTAAAAAATATACATAATTATGTTAGATTATTTTCCTCATTATGAAAAAGAACAATTAGACCACATCATTCTTGAATACATTTTGTTTAGATAAGTGATTAAATCCTTAAACCCGTTTTACCGACATATATATATACATATTGCCAATACAAGCAGCCGCACGAAGCAAGAATACACCCATCGTACGATTCAAAATAACCTGAGTGTGGGGGTCCGTGGTGCTTGCGCAGTAGGAAAAAATTAGGCAACCGACACGATTTCTAACAGAACGTAAACAAAACCCAAGGTCTCTTGAACAGAACCGGCTCACCGCGCCGTTGTATTCTTATTTGTTGCCATCTTTTGTTTCGTTTATTCGTGTGTGGTTTTAATTTACAAGTTTTGGGTGTTAATATTTATAAAACTTTACTTTAGACATTTTTTTTGTTAGTTTGTAAGTTGTTGTTAGTCGTTTCCATCTTTTTTACGTTGTATTCGTTCGGATGTTGCGTGTGTGATTGTGGATATTATTTTTAAGTTTTGGGTGCGAATTTAGGTATAAAACTTTACCAGACATTTTGTTATTGTTAGCGACTTGTGTCTCAAGATGGGTAGAAAAAAGTGCATGCTCCTTTTTTGCACGAATCGCTGTTCAATACCAGGAATAAGGTATTTCAGGTATGTAAAATATTGGTTACTTAGTTTTATTTGACCATAAACTGTACACACCCAAACTAACGGGTGAATTTAAAAAAAAGCTTGTAAAAACATTTTGAAAGTAGGTCCTGTCAAATGTTTACATCAAGAAGCAAATTTTTTGAGCTGCGCAAACTCAAATTCCCCTCGATCATCTGTTTACAGTGGTGTCATCATCGAATTATGGTATTAGCAATATAGTATATGTATATATGTGGTTTTACCGCGGGCTAAACTTTTGTCCTAATTGATTCCCGTTTTGACGTTTATTACTAATTCTTACAATTCTTGGTAACAGTTTATAAAAAACATTAATTTCTTAAACAAATTAAGATTTTCCTTTCATTTCGTAAGATCTATCCCTAAACGCGTTTCGCCATATCGTGGCTCATCAATAAAGCTAGGATATGACGAAAAAAATAAATAACTCAAAAGTGCTTAAGCAAAATTTGGTGGGACACACCAGTAAGATGCTGCTATATAGATCATTTCTTAATCTTTGAAATAACAATAATTATTTTTATCGGTAAAAATTCCATTTTTGATAGAATTTTTAAACACATAAGGCAAAGTCAGAATGTTAAATATTTACATGCAAAATTTGCTATAGCGGCTTTCTTACTTAATACATTGTTGGAATGCGTAACCAGGGTAATATTCAGGATATAATTTAGCATACTACTAAACCTATAAATTTAAATGATATAAATTCTCCAAATATGTTTTTGCATGATTGTGATTTTTGGCAATTAGTTTTATTTATAATAAATTTAAATGAAAAACACTCGACAGCTTCGCGGTTTCGTTTTTTTTATTAAATTATGGTACATTTAACTATTTTCAAAACAAAATCAAGCTAAAAATATGTTGGATAGCTTAATCGATTGATTTTATAAGTCTTATATTATAATATATGATTATTTCCCTCATTGTGAACTAGACCAGTCAGGCACCACCATTTTTTCAAAACTTGAGGTCTTATTTTTGTTTTTAAAAAAAATCTTTCTATTTTTAACAATGTTTTTTATAATTTTAGAAAGTGTTAGAAGTAAAGAAATTGGTAGAAAATGCGGACATACTGTCTATTTAAAAGTAAAGCCGGCCTGAAAGTTATTCAGAATACTTTTAATTTTTCTTTTCCACTTTATTAGGCTCCTAAAAATATGCAACTTTGTCTCAATCTGGAATTTTCTTTAAAAGCTCAAGTTAGTTTTAGTTTTTAAGAACTTAGTCACAAAAATCTACAAGAAATAAAAATTTTTTAAAAAATTTTCAAGTAATACCTATGTTTTAAAATGATAGTGTTTACCTCTTAGAAAGTGGAATAAGTAATAAACAACGTGGCGATTACGTATGATAATCTTGTATACCAACACATAAACAACCAATATTTTTAAATGTAAGTTACCAATCGTAAGTTGCATATCGTCTAGGAAAATACCAAATAAATGCAGGTAAAATATACTAAGTGATTCCTAAGTTAAACAACATTTTCAAATACTTTTTTCAAAAAACTTAAAAACAAGGTACTTACATTCATTTATTACACTATGGATCAAATACGGTCCTGCCTAACTTAAACATAATCTCGAAGCAGCAGACGCACTTTGACGAAACTCACCGTAAATTAAAACCATAATATACTAGGTCATTGTTTTGAAATTTTACTATTTTCACATTTCACCCGTTTAAAATTAACTTGCTTCAGAAAAATACACAGCAGCGGATTGCCAAAGAACTGACCACCGACCCGTAAATTGCATAACAAATAAGACAACCAACATAAAGTATAGCAGGCTACGTTTTGATGACCAGGCCCGCACTTAGATTTTTTACTTTTATATCTCGACTATTTTTAAGTTTTTTAAAAAAAAGGTATTTGAAAATGTTGTTTATTTTAATGCCTTCTATACACAGCTAAAAAAGAAGTATCAACTTAGAAATCACCGTGTGTATTATTGTAATATTAAAATATATATTATTTTTACAAAATGTAACTATTATTTTTCTCTAAATCCTACATTATACATCTTTAGTTTATGTACTTGTTTGGAAAATACTTACAGAAACGATGTTTAAAGTAATGTTAAAATTATAACATTAATGTTGGGTTGCATAAAGCTTTCAACCACAATTAACTAACCAGCAAGTTTGACTGCAGCATAAATGACATTGACAGGTATTATTTACTCACAAATAAAAGCACCTGTTTACTAAAATCAAAATTAAGGTAACCGGACCAGTATGATTGTGAGACAATTATTTCTGCCAATGTCATGTATATCACAGTGAAACTTGCTGGTTAGTTAATTGTGGTTACAAGTGAGTGTATTGGTATTGATATACTATAATGGTATAATATACCAAAACCCAGATTGTTTTAGTAAGCCATCATTAGATATAAGAAATATCTGGAAACCTTTAAGTAGATGTAAACTTAAAATACCGCACTCGAACTAAACGCATGACTGCACCTATCTCGGTCATGCTCCAGTGCATCTAGCTAGTATAAATAGAGCTGTAGTTACTTTACTTATTTAGTATTCACCTGAAGACGACTGGAGATACCACTTGAAACGTTGTAATATAAAACAAATAAAGACAATGCAAGTTCAAAACTCTTCTATCGGTCATGATAACACATTTGTTGGATCAATACCTACTCCGTGGACTACGTTGCCTTACCTAATTACCTAAAATAAGGGTGTTATGGAATTGACACATTATATTTAAATAATTCACGCCATGGTTGTCTTAGTAGGCCGTCTTAAAAGTTGGGTAAATACCCCTAAAATGAAATCGAACTTGGCGGACGATCACGGGAAAAATTATTTAAAAGAATAGATCAGTCGCTGTATATAGGCGTCTTGCTGCAACCGGATTTGGGATGGGAAAAAGGATACGAGACCTGGAGTCTCATCACTAGCCAGTTTCGCGACTCCAGTCTAATAATGACGCCATTCGGTTCGTTTGTTTAGCTTACACTATATAAATGTTTGCTAATTTTGTGACAAAACAAATACTTTTTAATGTCGAGATGATTGATAATATGTTAATAAGTCTGTTGGTACAATGGTACATTGTGTTTAAAAGATGAAAAAGTTTGTTATGATGTGAATTTTGTAACCATTACCTTAAAATTGTTTAAAATACCTTTACTCCTTATACAATCATTACACTTTTGTGAAATATACGTGCCAGAAAAAGAACAAAAGTAAAGGTATTGTTTTAAAGGTTTTTTTGAGAGTTTACTTGACGTTTAAAAGTTTGTTTATATTTTATGAATAAAAACAAACAATAAATGTTACTACAAAACAACAGTACAGGCCAAAGTGTGGAAGGATAGATAATGCTCATTTTATATGGTTAATTTTCAATGGTTCACCCGGTATAATGGATTGTTATTTTAAGTAAAACTCTTAAAGTTTCCTTAAACTTTTTGCCACCGCACTTGCTTTATACGTGGTCATTAGTTAAATATCAGACTATGTGTACATTGTACATTAATATTTGTCTCTTATACATATTATAGAGAAAGCTGATAAATGTCGGTTTCATTTAAAAGTAATGGGCTTAATGTTCATGAACATGTAACTAATGATCAGTGTATCGTTTATACGTGATGCAACTATTTTGCTGCAACTGAAATGTCTATGCAATGAACTGGAATTGATTGCGTGCTAATAGTAATGAAAAATAGCTATATATTGAAATTTAATTATCAACAATACCTATTTAAAGCCATCTAAGTAATGACGTAGCGAGAAAATGTATCTGGTGAAGCTAAGATTAATTAGTCTAATATATCTAGGGGCTGAGGGAAGGGGAGGAGGGTTAAAAATCAGAGCGGTAAGAATTTTTTATGGAGAAAAAAATTCATTGAAGTAAACTAGAAAAAAAAGCTATTGAACATTCCATTACATAAAAATACTAAAAGTGAGGATTTTTAATACCATCTCCATATTGCCAAGGCTACGACGTAAATGAAATCATAGTATAATATTATTATTGTTTTAATATACTACTTTTAAATGTCACTGTTGACAAGTTAAGTTGTAAGTTGACATTACTTGGGTAAAAGTTTAAAAACTAAACGTGATAAAACTTGATCTTAAGGGTTGGTACCGTACATTTGGTAAAAGAGGCTGTGAAAATGGTTAGTTGTGTAGCGTGTGATCGTTTCCGGATCAAAAACACAAAATAAAAGGAAATACATTTTACCAATAAAAGATCCCTCAGACCAACGCGGTGCTGCGGCGACTCTAGCGGTGACGGCAGCGGTGACGGCAGCGGTGACGGCAGCGGTGACGGTTTCGCCGCGGTTCCAGAGAGTACACCGCTGCGGTGCCGAACTCGCGTTTCCCGTTGCGAAAGCGTTTTATTTTTACGTCATCTGCGCTATTGCCGCCACTCGCCGGCACATCAGCCACATGTTTTGTGTTAGTTGTTCGATTTTTGGGTTGTTATATTAACAGAGCAATATAAATTGCAATGAATTGAAATTGAATTGAATTAAAAAACGAAGAAACGCGGTGTCCACCGGCACCGTCACTGCTACTGCCGCACCGCGTTGGTCTGTTCGGGATCCTTAAGCATTCATTTTTAAATTTAAAAAAGGTATTTAAAATTTTTGTTTATTTTAATAATTTTAATACACAGTTAAAAAAGAAGTATCACCTTAGAAACCACCCTGAATATTGTTTTTGATATTTGTTTTCTTACTTTAACAAATTTTAGTATCTACCGGAATGTGGTGCTGAAATACATTATTAATTTTAAACTTAAAAGTGTATTCAAGGTATAAAAAAAATGTAGCCGTCTCCTTTAGTTACACTGATCATTTTAAACCCCCCCAAAAATGTCAAATAAGTGCTGTCTTAAATTAAAAAATCTCTAGGGAATACGAGTGTTTTTAAAGGTGACTGGCACGTAATTATGTTTTTATCTTTACTTTTCTGTAGGTACCAATATATTTCCCGGAAACACACTCAGAAAATATAGCCCGAGGCTTTGTTTTACCGCCATATATAAACCTACATCAGGAGTAATTATTGTTCCGCTCGTCCGTCGGTTTCGGATGGGATGGACGGGCATAGATCAACCGTCCGATGCCGACCACCACAACCACAACCGACCTATAATATCCCCGTGCTCGAGTGATGCGTATGTTAATGTCTCTCTTTATAGTCTAGTTAGGCCTGATGAATGGAAGCGTATTTTTTTTCGATATAAATGGTGGTAAATGTTATTTTATTACATACTTAAATTAAATTTGATTACTACTAAGGTATAGTTAAAGATAAGAATAAACGATTAGTATATCATAACTCAGTACCTACTACTGCTTTAAAAATGCAGAAGTTTTATCCAATTTTTTAATATTTTGAGCCTTTGTTTGCCGTGCTTAAAGGCTTTTTATTAAAAATCTTGCTAAGACACGATCGGGGTTGTCACCTTTATATTATTGTTGACCTGGAGTCTTTGCTGTGGCTTTTATATTTTCCCCAATCAAAGGTGATTTTTAAAAAAAGGTCACCCTCCCGCATTCTCGTTGCACTTACCAATGAAAGGTGCCTTTTAAAAAAAGGCTTGTTACACAATACTCAACTGTTGTATAACCAGTAACTTGGAGTTAGAGGATTTCAACCTGGAGACTTCAAACCAAATCTGGAGACTCCAGGTCAGACCTGGAGAAGTGGCAACCCAAGTGGGAACCCTATTTAAGGGTAGATTTCATCCAGCTCAAAACTAGTGTACTTTAAAAAGCGTCTTTGAGTTTTTTTTTCAGGTTACTAATGTGGGTATGATAAAAAGGATACCAAATAACCGAGAAGTACTCAAGGCGTAACCTAATAAAGTTATTTAATAACAACCTAAGTGTGCCCCAACTCGTGAAATCTCCAGCGTCTCTGACCCTTTTTAGTAAAGGTAACAATACTGGGCGTAGACACATTTAATAGTAATTTATTTTTTCTACACCACTTATTCATTTTTTTAAGGTTATTTTGTAATTTCTTGCGGTCCCTCTCGTCTCTAATTCTAAGATATAACTTGACATCGTCGGCATATATTAAATAATCGACATCTGGAGTAAAAACAAGATCGTTAAGAAATATAATAAAAAGTAGGGGTCCCAGATACTATTGAAGTACCTACACAATAACCCAACCTTGTGGAAACGATTGACAAAGGTCATCATATGACATTTAATGCTAAATGTCATTGCACCCAGCTGGTATAAAAAGAGGTGTAGTTACCATACTTATTTACTACTTACCTAAAGACGACTTATCAGTTAAAACGTTGTGATTCAAAACAAATTAAGATAATGCAAGTCCAAAACTCTTCTGTCGATCAAAAAACATCATTGTCACCAACCTTAAAATATAAATAATCTTCTAACTTACACTGGAATACAACAAATTAATCTTCCTCTCCTCAGATATTTGACTGAGTGACATGCGTTACAATTCAAATGTAATTTAAAAATTTCAAACTGGCGAAAGTATATTTCTTTATAGACGTAAAAAAATATTATAAGAGAATATTGTTTGTAATGTAGTATGATTATGGCAACTTAAAATAGCATACAATATATTGCTAGTGGAAAAAAGGGTGACCCAAACATAGAGAGATGATTAACTTGATTCATATTGACTTTATTTATCTATAATTAGTGCTGTTCAAATGTTTGCATCATTGTATCTTTCGACAATGCCTCCGATAGTAAACTGTGTGTATCATTCAGTTTAATTGTGTATAACACATTTATCTATACCTATGCATTTATTGTATAGGGTAGAATTTTATCTGGAATAAATTCAGTATTAGAAAGCCCCTTTTTTTCTGAAAAATACAGAACTGCGGCTGCAATTAATTTTAGTTTGACATTTCGCGTCTATATAAAATTTACCCCCTTTTGGGGGTAGAATTTGCCCCCAACTATAGACTATATAGTCCACATAATAGTCCTATGGACTTGGTCACTCACTATTTACTTTTGTATTTCGGCAATGTATATGCAATTTTTGTTTTATTGTAAGAATTGTTGGAAATATTTCTTTTTTTTTCTGACAAATCCCTAAACTAAAGTAAAATTTATTCTTGACATTCCGGGGTTATTTGACGAATTTCGTGTATAAGTCGTTGCCTTAGTTACTCCAAATTTTCAGGTTTTGTTACGTAATTTTTAAACATTGTTATTCTTAAAAATTGTTATTTTTAAAAATGAATATTGTTATTTTTAGAAATTGCTATTTTAAAAGTTTTTATTTTATTGTTGCTTTTAAAAACTGTTACTTTTAAAAATTGTTATTTTTTAAAATAGTTATTGTTATTTTTAAAAATAGCTATTGTTATTTTAAAAAATAGTTATTGTTATTTTTAAAAATAGTTATTGTTATTTTAAAAAATTATTATTTTAAAAATCTGTTAGGGAGAAACTAATAAAACCTAATCAGAGACAACTGTACGTTTACATTGCCATTGCTTGGCAGCTTTAAAAAGAAAGCATATAGTGTACCGTCGTGCCGAAAAAACACTGGGACAGCAAAATGTAGCTGAATCCCCTAGACTTATTTGATTCAATTTTTTTGACAGATGGGTCAAGATAATATTTTTTTAATTTCGGCGGTAAGTACAATGCAGAAAGCCATAAAATACAGTCGTTTCAGTGATGGAGTCAAAATAAGTATCATACTAGATAAGTTAAGAATTAGAAAAATACTGTTTTGTTGTCTAAGAATAAAATAGCACAATATGGAACTATTACAAGAAAAATAGTTTCGCTCAAGATAGAGAATAAATAAATTTTTTAATAAATACTCTATTTAAAACAGCAATTGTAGCCAAAGAAGAGACCAATTTTCCTGGTTCGGATAATACGGCTTAAAGCATAATTCGAAACTAAGATATAAATTGCTTATGTTTCTAATAAGATATTCTTTAGAGAAATAAATAAGCATAGGCGAGTCGAATATGCCTATGATTATATAAATCAAAACGATTTATGGGAAATGTTATTTTTTCAGATAAAAAAACATTTTTCTACTAGCGTGCGAAAAACGCATTTTCCGCACATGTTTTAGTGCGGAAAATCCACTTTTCCGCACCGTGCGGCAAAGATTTTTTACAATTAATTACAATATAAATAAGTAAATTAATATTGTAAAATTTTGTTCATTGTAATAAAAATTTAAAAAAAAACTCCGTTTTTTAAATTATTTTCAATTTGTTTCCTCACGCTAGTAGAAAAACTATTGTTCCTAACACGTGCAGAAACCTATTTTTCCGCACTTAAATGCTTGACACCACTCCGCTCCGCGTCGTGCTGTCAACGGCATTTGCGTGCGGAAAAATCGATTTTCTGCACTTGTTAGGAAAATAGCTATTCTGTCTTGTAACAACGGGAGAATCCGCGTTTACAGGCCCACTGGAATTATGTATGATGAAAGATACACTCATAAAACCAATCAAAGTAGACGGTTTTTAGTCAATATATGGGACTGGATTAGTGCTAGAGGAGGTTTGTCAAATTATACAGGGCACAGTTAATGTAGAGTTATATTGTTATATTTTAAATGATGTGATAATATCGGTTAGTGTATTATACCCATCCAACATTTTTACGTCGTGGCGACGTTATATTTTTCAACCTGGCGTCGATTTGACGTTGAGAAGACTCAAATTTGTACCAGTTTTGTGAACAAAATAAGAGTTGTAAGGACGTCAGTATATGACTTCTGCACATTATAAGTAACGAATTTTATGTATATCTGTTACTAAAATGTTTTAAAAATATCTTTATTGACTTCGGCACAGGTAAACATACTAGATTACTAACAAATATGACCAACTGATATTTTGTTACTTCTTTCATAAAATATAAGTAATGGCTGCTATATAAAAAGCTTACTCTTACTTGAATAAATTTATTTAGAATCTTAAAATTAAAACGCAATGCACATTATTGTTAAAATTTGGCAATGTAGAGCCTTAAAAACTAAGCGCCCCCAAATTAAAGAAATAATAATACTAAGTCTTGGACAAAGAAGAAAATTTACATAAATTAAACTAGCATCTAAACACACAGAATACGTAAAGTAGGTTATTATAGATCAAAAAGGGGCAGTTTCCAGTATGGTTTTATGTTTTTTAAAATTATCTCGCGAAAAACAAAACCCTAAAATTGACTCCCGTCAAAATATGGCGGAGTCACGTCGTTACCTAAAAGGGTTTAAAACACGCTTAAGGGAAGAATTAGTCGAACACAAATGACGTATAGACAGATTCAGTTAAAATAAGTATACTAAAATCGTGCATAGGTAATGAAGGTGCAAACCTTTCAAATCATTATTACTTAAAGTAAAAAAAAATACTTTCTGTATATCTACTCTTAGTAATATTTTCACGTCCGACCGACGATACATGTAGTCCCGTAAGAACTATAGAAATGATGCGACGTCTATATGACTACTTTTAACATCACAGATACTACCTCGGCATTTAAAGTCAGATTTCTACGTTTAAACGACGTCAAAGAGTCAATGATTATTCGATACCTCAATCCGAAAGAAACTCAGTGATATCTACACGACGTAATTTAGCCGGTAAATACTAACTAGATTTAAGTAACTGTATTACCCAAAAATGCACCAACACTGACCTCAGATTATGTATGGTAACGATTTCATTTTACGGCATGATAATGCCCCTGTTCATAAAGCTCGAGTGGTAAAAAATTAGGAAAATTATATCCATGTTTTACCGTGGCCCTCGAAGAGTTCAGATCCCAACCCAATGAAGAACTTTTGGGGAGCGATGGCAGAATTTATTAAAAAATTTTATCCCAGATATCAAGAAGAAGTACGACAAAATACAATAAAATAAGAGCAAACCAGAAATTTAATTTTAACTATGCCTAAAAGATTGCAAGACGTAATTGATAAGAGTAGTGCTACGACCAAATATTAAAAAAACATTATTATTATTGTTGCATTTTACGCATTAATATTTAACCTAGTAGTTTTAATATAGGTGATAATTTATTATTTTATGATTTAACTTTTTATTTCCATAGCAACAACTGTAATTATACGTTGACATAGCCTTGCAACTTTTAGAATTACTCATAAAAAAATGAAAAAATAATTGTATGCTTGTTAGAATAACTAAAGTTCCCTAAGTTAGTAAAATCGGTCATAGTTAGAAGATGAAAGCTTTGTCATGTTTATGTCGTAATAGAACTTAGACAACATGGCCGTCTATCCATTCAGTGAGCCGGGATGACACATGGGTATTTGTTTTACCAAGATTAAAGGACGCGCACGTTATTAACAGGGATGCCAAGTTGGAAATGACCAATTTTAAATGTTTATAATTTCTGAACTAAAATTGCTAGGGATTATATACAGGATATCAAAAAAATTTGAAAGGTTGCAAATAATTAAATATAAATTTTTAAAAATTGGTTCATCTATATAGTTAAAAACTGCACACCTAGGAAGGATACACTAAGTGAAAACTATATTAGTCGTAGCTATAAATCTATTGGTAGTATCAAAAAATTAAATTAGGCTCCGAAAAAACAATTCTGTTGTCACTTCTAAGCTGATTTTCTTTGAATTGGCTTTTTACGTGCAATATGGCAATTTTTGAAATATTATTTTTTTGCCATTACAAGACAACTCTATTGTTGTAATGAAGCCGTATCTACTCGCCGGGACATGGTAATGTAGGGCTAGAAACAGAAAGCCCTACCATCCTTCTTACAAACATTTTTATTAAAATTAGATCCTATGCATTTCGACCTACAGGACATACTGTAAGAAAATAAATAGCGAGTTGTATTAAATAAAAATAATAAACAATATTAAAACTTACAGGTATCTAATAAGGTCAACACATAAAGACCAAGTAGGACTCACCCTAGTCAACAAATCAATAGTCACTTGCCACACTACTTTAGGGTTGCTATTTATCTTTGAGTCTAGAAAAAAGATCTGATAGAGCAGGGTTCTCACTGAACGATATCAGACAAACATATTTTTGTTTAGTTTTTTTTAAAGAACGTCCAAAAATGGTGGATATTTTACCTAGGAAGGGAAGAGAAACAAAGCGTTTAAAAGAGAGTTTTTCTTTTTGTATAAACTTGGTATAAGCAATATCACATCAAGATTTTCGAGATTTTCTGTGAAAAGTTGTGTTGTTGTAATAATGCTATTTTGTAGTGATAAAAAATTTCTTTTTACTCTTAAAAATAGTTAGTTAGTTATTATATAAATGTATTTTTGTTATTGATAATCCATCATGAAAGCCAATAGAGTAAATTTTAGGGGGGGGGGGGGGGGGGGATCAACCAGCCAATAAGCCGTATGTTACAAAATCAACAAGTTGCACAGTTGTTAAAAAATACCCAGTATTTTGTATAATTTTCTAGACAGCTCAAATAAAAGTAATGGGAAAGTTTTGAAGGGTAAGGTGGGGCAAGTTGACGTACGGGGCAAGATAACGAATTTAATTTTAATGAGAATCAAAAGCATAAATCTGTTATATACCCATCTTTATATTGCCGTCTCGGGACCTTCATATAACTTTAAATGATAGGTGACGCTAGTTTACCTATGTTCGATTTTGTGCTTGCAAATGTATTTAGAGGTTAGTCGTTATAATATTCTTGTTCAGTGAAATAGAGTTTTGCGCAAAAAGTAAAGGAACCAGTCCTATTCTGTTCAATATTTATATTGTTCCTCGAACCATACAAGGTAATGGTTATAGCCCAAATCAGTTTTATTTTTTGTTTATTTTATTTACTTTAGGTTTTTGTTATAAATGGTCCAAGGGGCATGTTGACGGGGGTATGTTGACGAATTCGTCAACTTGCCCCGGGAGCATATTGGTGAATTCGTTATCTTTGTCCATGCAGTTATAAACATTTTTTTACAGACGGTGTGAAATTATAAGAGAAAAACTAATCGTAGGTCTTAGTCAGAAGACAGTTTAATTGCTGCCATATATAGTCGCCTAAAAAACGGGTTATTCTATGTCCATTTTTTAAAAATTTTAGAGTAGAGCATTTTTGAAATTCACCAGCTATTATTGGGTACATCTTAATTTTTTTTGTCTAAAAGTGCAATTAAGTTAGGATTAAGGGTTTATAAAAAGTGAGTAATGCAAAAATATACTAAAATTTTTGATTAATTGACCTATTGGCTGGCGAGAACATAGACTAAAATGGTCCGAATATGAAAAACTTTATATGGACATAGTATAAGTTCGAATCTTTGAAATTAGTGAACTGTTTGGCGCAGAGTGACATGGAATAGTTTGGTCGATAGAGCTTTGGACATAGAATACTTTGATGATAAAATCTCTATTTAAAAAAAAAACACATAGAATAACCTGGTTCTCAGGCTACGATAAGCTATCGTAATTGGCAGTTAATTGATTGGATAAAGTGTGGTGTGTGCGAAAGTTGGTGGCATGAAGCTTGCACGAGTTATGGGAATTGGGGTACCTACTTTTAAATGTGACATTTGTATGTAATCTTCGTCTTGCCCCAATGTGCTCGTCATCTTACCCCACTATTGGGGCAAAATGACGAAAATGCAACAACTTTTAATTTTCAACTTTTTTCTTTATATTTTATTGTTTTTTTTATGGATTGTTCACCAAAAATTAACCAATGTCCCGTTAATTTATTACACTTGTTTTTTCTTTTAAAATATTTGTAGTTTATTTTTTAGAGTGTTTTTTTCCTTAACCTCGCCAACTTGCCCCACCTTACCCTACACCCCGCAATTTTTCAGGAGCGATGTATTTCGGGGCGTAAATTACGGATCCAAAAGCCGATTTTGTCGGAAATGCTTAATTTTTGAAATATTGCTTCTTAAAATATCGTTTTGTAGAGGTTAGGTTTCGGACGCATTACTACTTAGTACTTACTATACATGTTTAATTACGTAAGACGCACTTTTAAAGTAATTTATATATTTTTTTGTATTTTATATATCATGGTCATTTATGATTTTAAATACAAAATTTAACAAAATGCAGTAAAATACCTTTACATAGGAGCCTATGATAGTCTAAAAACAAATGATGACTAAATCATCTTTAATGAATATCCGGTTGTACAATTACGGCATAAGCTTAGTTCCAATGGCGGCTCATCAGGTGAAATAGAAAAGAAAACCTGGAAGAACGTTTTTCGACAATTTTAAATATTAATGTACCAATATTGCCAATTTTAGCCCTTAAAAAAAAATTACTTTCTAATAAATAATAATAATTAAATCCGAATGTAGCTATGCATAATAGGGCCACGGTTAACTCCGATGGAAAATAATTAGAAACTCTCGTGCATTTTAGCGCGCCCCAGCCTACCGTGTCTGTTAGCTCAAAGCAAGTGAAGACCTAACGCCCAACATGCTTGGATATTCACCGTTGCTATGGTTACGTGACGTCAGACACCCAAACAGCATGTAAAAATTTGCATTGTAAAAAGAAGGACATTAGGATTTTTGTTTTTTTAATGAAGAAGAAAGCTTAATCTGATTATGCATCGCATTGCTTTCAGTAATTTCAAAAGTAATGGAGAAAACTATTAACCAACAACTCCTAAAGTATCTGGAAGGGCTTAACATTATCAGCGACTATCAATACGGTTTTCGAAAGTCCAGATCAACAGGTGACCTTCTGGCATATGTCACCCATCTTTGGAGCAACACCATCGAACATCATGGAGAATCCCGGGCTGTTGCACTGGACATCTCTAGGGCTTTTGATCGTGTTTGGCACGATGGGCTTCTAAGTAAATTGCGATCCTACGGTATGCCTAATGGATTTTGTTTATGGTTAACCAGCTTCCTTAAGAACCGTTCTCTGCAAGTGGCGATTGACGGGTTTCTCTCAGACACCTTCACCATCAATGCCGGTGTTCCTCAAGGGTCCATATTGTCGCCTACCCTCTTTTTACTGTATATTAACGACGTTCTAGTGAAAACCCAAAATCCAATTTATAGCTTTGCTGATGACAGCACACTTGTCTCATCTTTTACCTTGACTCCCCAAACATCCGCTGCCGACGCACATCTTCGTAGGCAGCATGAAGTATTGCGCCTCAACAATGACTTGGAAGAAATTTTGGCTTGGGGTGACAGTAACCAAGTCGAATTTAATGCTAAGAAAACACAGGCAGCAGTCTTCTCCAAAAAGGTTAACATTGCAGAACCGGATATAGTCATGGCAGGACACGCAATTCCCCTGACACCGTCTATTAATTTGCTGGGGGTCAATCTGGGAGGTAATATGTCTTGGCATGATCACGTTGCCGCAATTGCCAGGGCAGCTGCACAGAAACTTGGTGTACTTTTCCGCACCAAAAGGTTGTACACACCTCATCAACTTTTGACACTCTACAAAGCCCAGATTCGACCATCATTAGAATATTGCTCTCATGTCTGGAGCTCTGCACCCAAGCACACCCTTCGGCTACTGGATTCCATTCAAAGGAGAGCCGTTCGTCTGATCGGCGACCCCGAGCTGACCAAGACCCTCGATAGCCTGGAGCATCGAAGACAGGTTGGTGATTTGGCTCTCTTTTACAGATATTTCCATGGCAGGTGTTCGACTGACATTGCCGACTTGATTCCACCTAGAGCAATGCAAAACAGAAATACACGGCGAACCACTGCCGCTCATCCATATGTTGTTCAGCTTAGTACTCCTCGAACTTCATTGTTCAAGAATTCTTTCATCTGGAGAACGTCATCTTTGTGGAATGATCTTCCTGAGGTCGTGTTTCCCAATAAATACAATCTTCAACGTTTCAAGACCAACGTTAATCGCTTTTTTCGCACTCGCACCGCTCTCAGAGCGCCTTAAAGGATTTTTCCTACAGTGCAGGTGTTTTATCATAAAAAAAAAAAAAAAAAAAGAATAATCGAGAAAAACCAATACAACCAATCAGTATACATTCGAAACCTAACCTCTACAAAACGGCACTTTAAAAAGGAATATTTTAAAAACTAGGCATCTCTAACAAAAGTTACCTTTGGATGCACATCATAAATATTTGCTGAAAATATCAATAATTTTAGCAGGATATACCTAGCAATAACAGATAATTACCCAGAACATAACAAATAAATTATAACTTGAAGAAATAGTCCATACTTAAAGTGGAGTGGGAATATAGAAGGTAAAAATAAGAACACAAAGTCTTCCTCCACTGATATATTATAGAAATATTTAAGTCAACTTCTCTACATGTTTCGAATGCAGAAGCATTCATCTTCAGGAGAAAAATTAAAAGAAGAAAATACCAGTAGATATCAGCCTAACTGAGCAACATAAATATAGGTTCGGTATAAAATGAGTGGAACAATGAAGAAACCGATACACACATTGCATTGTGAATAAGAAAAGTATATCGGTTGAGACTTAAGGCACTGTGAAAACTTTAAAGGTAGAATGAAAAATTTAACATCTTTGTGTGGAAGAACTGTCGAAAGATAAGAATGAAATAAAAGGGAATGATCATTAAGCCAAAAAAAACAAACTATTAGCTAGTCATTAGAGAAAAAAAATTTGGAGAAGAAGTGAATGTAAGTGTGAGGAAGAAGACTATTAAAAAATTAATTAGAAATTAAATTTAATTTTTTATTCTTTACTTTTTTTTCTTTATCTTTCGACAGTTCTTCCACACAAAGATGTTAAATTTGTCAGTCTAACTTTAAAGTTTTCACAGTGCCTTAAGCCTCAAACCCATATACTTTTCTTATTCACAATGCAATGTGTGTATCGGTTTCTTCATTGTTCCACGCATTTTATACCGAACCTATATTTATGTTGCTCATTTAGGGTGATATCTACTGGTCTTTTCTTCTTTTAATTTTTCTCCTGAAGATGAATGCTTCTGCATTCGAAACATGTAGAGAAGTTGACTAAAATATTTCTATAATGGAGGAAGTGTCTATGTGGAGAAAGACTTTGTGTTCTTATTTTTACCTTCTAAATAAATTATAGGTACTTTAAAATTAATAATAAGTAAACTTTAAAAAGTAGTTTTTTAGGAATAATTAAAGAAACAGATACACGACATTCTCTTAAAAATCATAAAAACAACGACAAAAAATAATTTGTTTTTGTTTTTTTCTACTTTTGAAAATAATTAAAATTCTAGGGGAATACTATTATTGTCATGATATTTTTGAAATACTTAACATCCAGGGCAGGCGGGGGGGGGGGATTGCCCCACATCGCCCTCCCTTCCCCCATATAGAGGCCCATGCACCTAGCTACTACTAAATTACTGTTCTTTTAGTTCCTTCTACAAAATATTAATGTTCTTTCGCCATTGTTTTTTTAGAATTTACCCTTAATGATGCGTTCGCCAATTTATTTTACCTTTTTGATTAGATTACTTTATTTTTATTTAACCAAACTAATCCTTCGACGCAAAATTCTAAGTCAATTACAAATCTAAATAAAGATCTTTTTAATGTGTCTAAAGTAATAAAGGATCATGGCTTGAAACTTAATATGAAAACAAAATCCGATTACTTTTAATTGATACAAAAATATTAATTTTAAAATATTAAGCAACAATAGTAAGTTATTATTAATGATTAAGATATTCCGTTAATACAACAAAAAATCTTGGTATCATTTTTGATCAATACTTGACATTTAAAATCCATATAAAAAATATTGTAAAGAAGCCTTACTATAAACTTAAAATTATGTACTTTTAAATTGCACTCAGAAGTCTATTATTTTAAGTGGTTTAGACTATGGCTGATGTTATCTATGATAAAAATATAAATTTTAAAGACTAAGAAAAGTTACAAATATTACAAAAAAATTACAGAAGATTTTCAACAAGCCTTAAAAAATATCACCATGTTACTCAAACCCATAGACAACATAATATTCCAAAAGTTGAATTTAGAATATGAAAATAGAATGAAATGACAACATGGATACTATACATCGTACAGAAAAATATAAAGCTTCTTTTAAATATAATAGTTCAATGATATTATATAATATACAATCTGATATAAAAAAATTAAATTATTCTTCTTTTAAACAACATTTTAACAAAACATTTTTTTAGGGTCGGATTGGAAGAATGATTACTAACTAAAATTCTACCTGTATCTGTCAACTGATATCTCATTGTCATCAAGGTTTAGTTATTTAATTATAGTATAATTTTTTTCTACTCCCACATAAAAATTTGCTGTTTCCTTTACACTTTAGTGGCTGGTAAAGTAGGCTATTCCAGTTAACTGTGCGGCAAAATTTTATATTCATCCTAGTTAGGCTATGAAACTGACCAATCACAGTAGACAATTACAGAGAAGCCAAATTTACATGTTGCAAATTCGTTTTCTGACAGTTGAGAGAAGTTAGATTAACAATATGCTTCAAAAATATGCAAATCTGTCAGATGAAATTTGTTCTTTTTAAATTTAAATCAAAACATTTATCCAAGAGTCTATGTATACACAATATTTTCCTAAAGAGTACACGAAATGGTGCAAAAATTGAAGGTATAATACCGAAATTAATACCAAAGTATTGTTATTTTCTGCCTAACTAAAGATTTGCACACAGACACACTTTCTTATTTCAAAAATATCTTTATTTTCACTCATTTCTAGACAGTTACTAAAAGCTTTGCATAAAATGTACTGTATACCTATTAAATTAACGTTTTCTTACTAACCTTGGTAATTTTTTTCCATATAATAATATATATTATTATAAATCTTTGTGCTCGGAGATATTTTCCGATATATTTTGAACGGGGATCGAACCCCAATTGATCTTTATTACATGCAACAAACATAGAAAATTAACTGGTAATTCTTCCTTAAATGGTGGAACATGAAGACAACCCGATAAAACCGACGAAATTATAAGATTTCTAGAAAAAAACATTTTTTACTAACATTTTTAAGGTTATGTTATTTCTACTTACTCTATTGCCACTTCTCGTCTTCTCTTTCCACGTTAACAGTGTTGCTAGTTTGTAAATTGGCGATTATTTTGAAAAATTTGACCATAGCGAACGTTAAAAATTCATATTAATGCACAAAATCCATTTTTAACTGTTTGAAACGAATTCTACAGCTATTTTGTTGTACTTTCGGAGTTATAATTCTTTACGCAAGCAGAAATAAACCCGACAATCCTATTTTTCTTCTGTGTATTGGAATAAAACAATTATTGATCAAATTACCTGGTTGAGAAAATAAATTGTTGGTGTTTATTAATACATATATCGCTTTTTATTTTATCTGTTATTCTGCAAAAAGCCGAATGTGAGAAAGATAGATATATTCAAAAGTGAGTTTGTATAAATATAAAAACTTACCCAAATCGATTAATATGGTACAGTGTAATTTGGTCCATGGGACTGCCATCAAAATGAATTTTGGTTCAATTGTTTCTTATTACCGTTCTCACAAGTTCATGGCCAACTTAAAAGACAAATTATGATGCCTAATTTAAATAATTTTTTAAAATTCTTAGCATGAAGTTTGGAAGTTAAGTCGTAGAAAAAATATACTGTACAACTCGAGTGGATTGTCCATATTGTAAGTAGTAAAGTAAATTGAGCACGACGCCGTACGCGGAGTGCTCAAACTTCCGAGCGCAATATGGACATCATATCCACTCTTGTTGTACAAACTACTATTACAAGTTCATTTTATTACATAATATAGTTTTTTGTTGTTGTTTTTGGCACAAATAAATATTTTTATTATATCTGTCCCCTACAGCGTCGAAGGTACAGACTTATAGGGCGGACTAATCAGTTAATAGTTAAATGTCGAAAATCAATTTTCTTCATTACAATTACTAATTCTATGTGAGATTGTTTGCTTGGGCTTTATTCTGATTCACCGAGTTTCACCTATCATGAATTAACTATTATATCATTAAATCATATCATTTTTTGTTAAATTACGTCATGCCATAGATAAACCATTATGGGAAGCTCAGTTTATGGCTTAAAGCGCAATGAACGCGGATAGATTAATCCTGTGATGCTGACCATCAGGATAACCATAATCACTACCACGTGCGGCATGACAGTCACAATTTTGAACGTGTCGAAGTTAATAGTACGGTAAAATACACGAAAAAAACGTAATGCTTAACCAAGCGTACTATAATATTTGTAATTTAACATTTAATATAAGCATACGTTGGGAATAAACATTTTTCGACTAAATTGAACTAGCTTAACGAATCAAAAAATCTGCTCTAGAAATTTTCTTTCCCAAATAATATACCTGGAGATGACTTATTTACTTTAAGTTCAAGTATTGTCACTATTTTCTGAAATTATTATTTATAAGGTGTGTATGTATGTACTTTACAAAGTATCGTTCTTGTTTTAAAATAGTTTAGGTTAATATTCAAATTTAAATTCTCATTACTTACATATACTATGGCCCATTTGTGTTACAAAGTAATGTACAGTCGCTACTATTTAAATTATCAAAAAAAAGCTTTATAAACGTTGCAACGTTGCCAAATAAAATACAAAATTCTTAAAATTTTGGAAAAAAGTTGATAGTACTAAATTATCTGTAATTATCAATTAAAAAATCGAAATTTTCTTGTCAACTCTAAAGTTTAGGAATAGAAAAACTGTCCCACATCTTCAAGTACTTAACATTTTGTACAGGGTGTTTTCTGTTAACATCCGAATATAGAATATTTTAAAATACAAAAACTTTGGTTTTTTAAGTAAAACCCCTTATATTATTTTATAACCCACCTCTGATAGATATTTTAAGTATATTTTATTCTTAGTAAAGCATACATAATTATACCTAAATATAGTTTTTCCAATATTTCGATGGCTACAAATCCAATCTACAATTATTACTTTTTTTCTACGATCGTTCAAAAAATGTCATTTTGTGTATGCATTTCTAATGACAAAAGTAGGTATTTATTCCATACTATGCAATAAAGTACTTTTTGCCCTAGTGTAATAAAGTAAATTGCCTGGAAAATGAACAATTTGTTTATAGTATGTGTATCACAAAACAATATGATGGAATGACGGACGTGTTCCTTCCAAACAATTAAAGTCAAAGGTGTCTATGATCCATTGTTAAATTTGAATTACAACTTTTGCACACACAGGAGAGGTAATACAGAGCAATTTTAAACTTTTTTGTTAAATAAGAAAGCGATCATAGAAAAATAGTGTGTAACATGTGCAAAAAGTGTGTTTATTGCACATGGCATATTATTCACCTAGACTACTCTCGGTGAATAACTTCTATTCCATGTGCAATAAACATACACTTTTTGCACATGTTACATAAATAACTATTACCGCATTTCACATAACAACAAACTTTTACTTCTTTTAAACACAAAACACAACTCTACAGCTCTAGTTAGCTCTAAATGGATCTGTAGTTACCACCATATAGAAATCTTTGTGAAAATCTGTTGTGGGTTCTATATGAACAAGAACAAAAAAAATTAAATTTTTTTAAAAAGTCATGGAGAGAGTTGTTTGTACAAATGTACGTACCAACACTGTGTTCAGAAAAAAGGAAAATTTGTTGTATTTCAGTGTAAGTATTTAAAAATACTAGTGAAGTACACAATAAACCGACCTTGTGGGAACGATTGACAAAGGTCATCATTTATGATATTTTAGGTTAAATGTCATCAATTTTTTTTTCTGCGTGAAACCAGCTTTCACACACCCACATACAGTATGTCCATGGATTGACTATCCAAGAGGAAATTTTTTTTTATTTGTGGGTTTATGAAAAAAAATTATTTTTCATAAATAGACCAAAAAGCATATTATTTTTTCAAATTTATATACTGGGTGTTCAGAATTTAGAAAAATATAAAAAAAGCTAAGAACAAAGTACCTCTATGTGTTAAGATAGGATAAAGAGTAATTAGTAAAAGTTGTTGTGGTTGAAAACCTACGTCTCATAACCAAGTTTTGACTTATTAGCTAAATGTACAGAGACCGGCAAAAAGTTCCAACTCATAAAATATGATTTGCTTTAAATTAACGCATTTTGCAAATTAGTTAGTCTTTAGAAGGTATTATTCTATAAAATCTTTATCGTTATACGAGGAAACGTATACTATAAAGCTACCCGGTATGTAAATTTGAAAAATAATATGCTTTTTGGTCGTTTGAGAACAAGCAGGAGTTTTTATAAAAGATAACTTTTTTTCATAAACCCACAAATAAAAAAGTTTTTCCTCTTCGATAGTCAATCCGTGGACACACTGTATATACCACCTATTTGTGAAAAAAACTCAATTATCTACTTAGTTTTTTGTGATTCAGGCCAAGATCAACCACAATTTAATACGACATATTTTGGAGTGGTCGGACTCACTTAATAAAAATATTATATTAACTATATAAGCTTAATAGCAGCGTACTTGGCAACGTAGCGTGACTCGTGGCAAAAGTGTCGCAGTCAAGTTCTAGAAAGTAATAACCACAATCGACCCTATAATCATCTAGCGTTCGGGTAATATTTCTCTTCCAGTTTAGAATAGATTGATATGTGGCAGTTTATTCCGGCCAATGATATGCGCCAGACCATGTTAATGTTTCAGTGACTCTTGTGGTATTTTAATAGATCAGTCGATTTATTTGGATAATTTAAAGGCAAAGCAAAGTTTTCTAAGATCATGTTGTATTACATAAGGTCTGTTCTTACAAGCCATCACGCAGTAGCGGCTCGTCAAGTAAAGTAGGGGAAGGGGCTCTTCACCAAAAATAAAACCAGGAGGAAAGTTTTTCGACAATACTAAATATTAATGTACCAATACAGTTAGTTCCAATTAATAATATTAATTTAATCCGAATGTAGCTATGCATAACAGGGCCACTGTTAACCCCGATGGACAATAATTATAAATACTCGTGCATTTTAGCGCGCCCCAGCCACCGTGTCCGTTAACTCAAAGCAAGTGAAGACCCGACGCCCAACATGGCTTTGATATTCACCGTTGCTATGGTTACGTGACGTCAGTCACGCGAACAGCAATTTGCAATTTAAAAATAGATCAGTCGTATCATAGACATAAAAGAAACAGAGACAGTATTGTTTACATATTATCGCAATCAGACCGATTTTTAACACAAAGCGATGATGACAAATTTCTGCGGGGTGCTCTAGATCTAACTCCTGTGTTTGAAAATAAAGGGTATACTTAATCATAGTATAATGAGTAAATTTTTATGTGTACTTAAGTAATAATAATACACTAAATTATTAGTGTGCTTTTTTCCATCAAAATACGCAATTTCTACTTTTAAAATTATTTAGTTTCCTAGTTACATAAAACTAAAGTGTATATGGGAAAAACCTTTGGCACCGCTGTACAAGCGTTTACTGTAACTGGCGACGAGAATTTCGCCGAATTTTAGGAATTCATTCATTTTATGTGAAAATACGTATTTGCAGTGTTGCTCTGCGGGGCCTGTTACGTTTTACAATTTTAAATTGATTTTTAGTGTTTTTTTGGCAAAAGAGCTGTTAAAGCTCTTTTATTACCAATTCTAAATGGTTCGCCAGTGCGTTGTTTGCAAGAAAGTTGATTATTTTAGCCCCGGATTGGTGTTTCGGCGGTAAGTGAAGTTACGTTTTTTTAGCTTAACCAGTGGTGTGGTTTATTGTATATTTAAAGTAAATAACTACAAAAACAATTCCATTTTCTCTGAACTTCTTTAAAAAAACGTAGATGACGGATTAAACAAGGAATATAGATATTATTGTAAAATTCTAATCTAGATTTCCCAGTTTAAAGCTTTTCTTTACCCTCTACACATTTTTTAATGCACGTAGTTATTTACTAATATATTGCAGTACACACATAGACATTCTATGTCTGTACTATGTCTCATTACTTTACATTAAATGCAGGATTTGATTAAATGTTATCATACATCTAGAATATTATGTATATTTATTTTTTTGAAAAAAATTACAATTTTCGTGAATTTTAAATACCTACTTCATAATATTGTTGTGGCATTACTGTAAAATTATTTTAATGTTAGAGAGGTTTCCTGTCTAAAAGAAAATATATTATGAAAGGGTTTTACAATAACTTGGTATAGTATTTTTATTCCGAATTGAAGCGCTGTGCCGGTATACATTGAATAAATATTGACCATGGTTAGTTGATGTATACTGGCAATATGTTTATCAGTGCTTCAATTTGGAATAAAAGTAATACACTTATTATTATAGGTTAGTACTAATTTTATGATAGGGTTTAAACCAGTGCCAATAATTTACCTACACACACAAAAGTATATTAAAATAGTGTGTTATATTCCTACGTTGAATAGTGGAGTATATATGTATATAACAGCCTGTATATTTTAATCTAAAAAGATAGCATTTTATATTCTCTTTCTAAATATATAACACTATGGATGATATTGGTTTCCTAGGCGATTTATTAAAACTTCATTAGATAAATCACAGTAGGCCATGAAACAAAAGCTAATATCCTAGAAACAACTATGTTAACAGTCTAGTTGTTAATAACATTTAACGTCAATTTTATTTTTACCTATTCGTTTGTGAAAATGGTTTATCAACATTATGAAAAGTTTGATATTATATCATATTATGTTGAAAATAAAAAAACCGAAGAAATAAAAAAGAGATTTTAAAATGTTATCTTTTTAGATTAAAATATACAGGGTGTTCCATTTAAAAAAATGAGGTTAAGTCCGATAACTTTTTTACCTGACCCCGTATACTTATACTGAAACCGGCTGATTATTCAGCAATCCTTATAAAGAAACTTTTGTATAAAATATTTTTCTGTATCTCTTTTAACTCCGAAAATATAGGGTAATTTTGAAATTGTCAATTTTTTTATTTTCCCTCGTATCTCTTAAGCAAGCGAAAATTTTCAAATTTTGATTTTACCATTTTAAGTTTGAATTTGATTGAATTGAAGTTCGATAGCACTAACAATAACGGAGATACTCTATAAAAGTGTCGAAAATGGGACACCCTGTACAGAAATTTTTGTTCTTATTCAAGAAATGGCGTAAATTATGGCTAATAGTTTCCAGGTTAGTGGTAGAAAAAATATTTTACAGTACATTATAAATATTTGTTAATTAATGGACTTTTATTTTTTCCTAATCCCTAAACAAGGCGCACGCCACTGGTAAAGGTAATCGGCTAAGGGGACGGCCAAGTTACAGCGTTGCCATTTTTTATGCCATCCTTTTTCAACTTACTTAAAACTAAAAAAACATAAATGATTGTAAACAAATTGTATTTATGAATGAAATGTTTTGTCTCCTCTTTATATGTCTATGAGTCGTATGCACCATTGTTTTAGCATTGATTCGCCTAACCTTAAAGTATTTATTTTGAGGCTTCGCGAAACTTACGGTTATAGATATCGGTTTTACGTGATTAACTGTGTGATTAAAAAGTTTTGTTTTTATTTTTCAGTTAAATCAGTAGGGTATGTACGTACCTACTTAGTTTAATTTGTTATTGTGTATTTGTACGTAATAAAAATATAAATTACTCAATGTTTGTTTAAGTACCCGCACTATACCTAGCTCTCCACCATTTTTTAAGACCGAACATTTTTTATAATTTCAGATGGCGTATTTTCACACTCTAATTTGAAATCACTCAACAAATACATGATAAATAAGTTAAACACTAAACCGCTTTCTAAAATTTTTTTTTTTAATAAATAGTGTGGTGTGTCTAATTGGCATAGTGTGCCTTGTATTTCCACTCTAGAGTTGAAATTTTCTCTTTCAACACGCGTGTGATATTCGGAGCTTTCGAGTCAAGTTAACCGTGCTTTTTTCTCAATTGCACAGGTGGTCGTAGGAAAAATATATTTCACCACGTAATTACCATACCTATGGGGTTAGTGTTATTTTCTGTATATCGCTAGAAAATGTCTAATACAGTTACTGCCTTATTTAAAGAAGGAATGGTTCATGTGTTTCATTTATGTTATCGATATTTTCCTTGAAATGTTTTCGTATTGGTAATTCAATGGTATTTAGAATCTCTTCTTTTAAAAATGTTTAAAACTATCTTTGAAGAGCCCCGTACTAAAAAAATAAGCCTCTTAGCGGAATGAAATAGCAACAAGGCAAATTGGAAAATTAATTCCAGTTTAAATTCTCTTAAATCTCCAATTTGTTTTTATTCGCAACCATAAAAATGGATCCTAAAATATCGACAGTTGAACAAAAAAAAGCCATTATTCATTCTGTCCGATACAGACTAAAAAAAATTCTTTAATTATCGTTTGCTAATAGATTTTATCAGTTTCGCGCTCTATTATAACAAATGGGTTAATTGTTTTGACACAATCGCTGTTTTTTCCTTTGGATTTATTACGCATTTTTATTAATTTCATTGTGTTTTTTTTGTTGAAGCTCATTTTACAATAATTTATATAACTTCAACAACCAATTAATCACAAAAATTATAAAAAGTTTTCTTTTGATAACAATCTCTGGGTGGATCCTGGTGTGTCGCGGCCCATAATGATTCTAATATCTGATATATAATCCTAAAACTATAAAAACCGCGTAGCTCCCAATATTTATTTAAATGTAAAACAGAAACCTTGGTACGGTTCTGTTGAAGACCATAAAATTCTTGACTCTGGCGACGACAACTAATTTTAAATTTATTAAATTCAAGTCCTTTATGAAATACCTATGTATATGCTATGGTCCTTAAAAAATTATTTAAAAAAGTAATATTTTATATGAACTTTAAGTATATCTTTGGTTTATTTACCTAATACAGGGTCCTGCGCCTCACCTCCTGTCTTCTGTAGCTCACTTATTAATTAAGTTAGGATTATGACGTTTTGCAAGCTTTACCTGTATCCTAGGGTGCATTTCAGGAAAATATTTTTGTTTATACAGGGTGTTCCAAAAAAGTGTGACGTCATAAGGATATGTTTTTTTAGATTACATGCCATATATTTTCTTACTTATTATTTAAAAATAATGTCTCGTTAATAAAATTATACAAAGATACTTAATAAATAAGGTCTCAAAGTTTCGTTAACCAAGTTTGATTAATACGAATTGTACAGGGTGTTCAAAGCTTAGTGTCAAACTTTGCAAACTTTAAAGCAATTTATTTTTCTTATTTCAAATTGGGACCCCTGTATATTATTATATCATTCGATGCAAAATTAAAATTCAAACACTTGTTCTAATTACAACCCTATCGCAATTTCTAACGCATTAAGACTTATTTGCAGAAAACTCATTTTATCAACTATTCCACCAGTCACTATTATATAATAAATATCAAAGGAGGCTTTGAAAAACAATTTATTGATATTAAAGTTTACTAAAAGACAAATAAAAATTCTTTTAGTATGCTCCTAATATGAAAATCATATCTACGAGCTCTTCTTGGTTGTATTCCATCACAAAAAATAATATAGCTTAAATACTAATCTAACAATATTTAAAACTATAAAATAACTAAAGTCAAAATGGGCTTTTGTCACTTCAATAAACTTTAATATCAATAAATTGTTTTTCAAAGCCACCTTTGATATTTATTATATAATAATGACTGGTGGAAAGGTTGATAAAACGAGTTTTCTGTAAATAAGTCTTAATGCGTTAAAAATTGCGATAGAGTTCTAATTAGAACAAATGTTTGAATTTTAATTCTGCATTGAATGACATAATAATATAGAGGGGTTCCAATTTGAAATAAGAAAAATAAATTGCTTTAAAGTTTGCAAAGTTTGACACTAAATTTTGGACACTCTGTACAATTCGT
This sequence comes from Polydrusus cervinus, assembly GCA_935413205.1. NCBI lineage: Eukaryota > Metazoa > Arthropoda > Insecta > Coleoptera > Curculionidae > Polydrusus > Polydrusus cervinus. The sequence continues at coordinate 57,684,001 of OW284514.1, forward strand.
ATTAATTAAACTAGGTTAACGAGATATTAGGATCTTATTTAATAAGTAACTTTGTAGAATTTTAATAACGAGGCATTCATTTTATTTTTTATTAATTTTTAAAACCAGTAGTGCAAACCTGATTTTTTTTAGTTTTTATTTTTTATCGCCTATAATACTGAACCGATTTCATTAAAATTTTAGGGGTATGTAGGCAACTACAAGATGCATCCAAATAAGTAAGAAAATATATGGCATTTAATCTAAAAAAACATATCCTTATGACGTCACACTTTTTGGAACACCCTGTATAAGCAAAAAAATTTTCCTGAAATGCAGGATACAGGTGAAGTCTGCAAAATATCAAAATCCTAACTTAGTTAATAAGTAAGCTAGAGAAGACGGGAGGTGAGGCGCAGGACCCTGTATATAGGAATATGAAATAGAGTTGCTTACATTTTTATTGATTCAAGAAACGTAATCCCTCATTTCCTATTGCGCTAGAATTAAAATAATTACGCCTAAATGACTTTTTGAAGAGTTTTGGACTTGCATTGTCTTTATCTACTTTAAATCACAACGTTTCCATTAATAAGTATATCCAGTCGTCTTCAGGTGAATACTAAATAAGTACAGTAACTACAGCTCTATCTGTACGAGCTATATGCACTGGATCATAACTGAGATGGGTGCAGCCATGCGTTCAGTTCGTTACATCTACTTAACCAAGGTTTTTAGATATTTTGTATATCTAATAATGGCTTACTAAAACAATCTGAGTTCTGGTGTATGGTTGTAGCTTCCTTGAACTTCCTCTTTCTCCAGTGTGATTCTTTATGCAGGTCTTGAGCTTCTGTCCACTTGCTATAATGGCCGTGTTTCCAGGCATGGCCAGCTGCAACTAATTTTTCGGTCTCTCTTCTGTATTCCTTGATCCTGGTTTTGAGTGACGACTCGAAACGGAACACAGAAACAATACTCTAAGAACATCGTTTTAGATATTCTGTTCAATTTAAAATTCTATATATTTAAAAATGTTTGCTTGAATAGTAGTTTACATTTTCATTGGTGCAAGAATCGTTATCACTCATATTTTTTATTGCTCTATAGCTATCTTAGAGTAAAAATACCAAAAGTAAATATGATATACCCATGAATTTGTTACTAATAATTATTTTTATTATTAATAGTTTACACAAATTAATGAATGAAAGGAAAACAAATTTCTCTAAAGTATTTATTCATAACAATAAGACTTATTGTATTACTTAGTAATAGTTCTTGCAATGATTTCCATAATAAGCCTTTTCTTAAAATCGAGAGTTGTAGTTATTAGTGGCACACCTAGATTTTTTGGTGCGGAGGAGGTGGGCTGATATGTCTCTTATAAAACGCCCCTAAAAAAGTGTCTCCCTCCCAAAAGTTTCCATCCGATCAAAAGTGACTATTAAAAATAAAAACGTGTCTTTCTTCCGTCTTAAAAGGGAAAGTCGTTCCTGCCACATAATCTTTTGTTTCAATATCGGTAAACGGTAGTTTGCTTGACTGCATTTGGAAAAGGGGAATGGAGGGGCTGCGCTGCTTGTCTTTGTATGTAAAATATAATTATTATTGAAATTATTTATCAGATTCTTTTTTTAAAATAAATTTAATATTTATTTCAGTATATTAAAATAACTATTTAATTTTCTTTGAAATGTTCCTGCTTTTTCAAATAGATTTTCCGGATTATCTATAGCTTGATCGAAATATACAGGTTGTTTTGGAATTAACGCATTATATTTAAATGGGTGACTCCTTGAGTATCCTAGAGAAACTCTCCATACTTTTTCCTTTTTGAATTGACCTTCTAAAATGTTGGGTCATCATCATCAATCAACCCTTTCACGTATCCACTACTGGATGTAGGTCTCCCTTAATCTCTTCCATGTGTTCCGGTCCTGCGCCGCCTGCATCCAGTTTCCCTGTCAGGGAAAATGTTGGGTCAGGATGCCTCAATAAGAGAAAATTTGCCGCACGCCTATGGGAAAAGACTATTTATCTCGAGTAAGAGAGATGGGAAAAACATAGCCTTCTCGAGTAAGAGAGACGGAAAAAAATATCGATGTTCATATTGGACGTGCTACGTACTTATCTAGTAAAACAAATGGTGGATTTTCTCGCTTATTATAACAAAGCAAAATTTAAAAATATATTTCCTGCAAATGTCATATTATCAGGATTTACAGGTTTACATATTAATTCCATATAACCCTGTATTTTAGTGTACCAATAATCACTGGTCAACAAAATTTAAGATTTTTTTTGTCCCACGAGCTGAAGTGGGTGTACTTGCTAGTACTTTTTAAACATATTTCATATATGTTTTCAGAATTTTTCCATCACGCAGGGTTTTAAAGTGACAAAGCAATGAATTTTTGTGAACGTATATATTATAATATGGGTATAAGTTATGAAAAAATAAAGTACAAAGTGATATATTTACTTAGAAAATGTGGTCATATATGACTTTCGATTGTACTTTGCATCAGAAACATCTCTCTTCAGCCTCCAGCAATAGTCTGCCAACATAGCGGGGCTCCATTTGCCTTGGTATCTCTTCTCCATGTCCAGAATGTCCTGGTGAAATCGCTCGCCATGTTCGTCACTTACTGCTCCAAGGTTTTTCGGAAAAAAGTTCAAGTGTGAATGAAGAAAGTGTATTTTTAGACTCATGTTGCAACCCATGGCTTTATATTTATTATTTTATACCAATAAATTGTTAACATTCTCTACGTAATTTTCGGATTTACGATTTCCCAAGAAGCCGTTGCAAATGTCCTTGAAAGAAAACCATGCTGCTTTTTCAACTCCATTCAGAGCCTCACTAAAGTTTTCATCTCGAAGTAGCTCTCTGATCTGAGGTCCCACAAAAATACCTTCCTTTATCTTGGCATCACTGATTTTAGGGAACTTACTTCTCACATATGCAAACGCACTGTTAGTTTTATCCATACCTTTAACAAAATTCTTCATTAACCCAAGCTTAATGTGCAAAGGTGGTAAATAAATTTTTTGGGGATCAACAAGTGGGATACCACTGACATTCTTATTTCCTGGTGTCAGGGAAGTTCGTTTAGGCCACTCTTTCTTTTCATAGTGATTTTTCCTATCTCGACTGTCCCATTCGCATAGGAAACAACAATACTTTGTGTAACCGAGTTGCATGCCGAGCAAAAGTGAAACAACTTTCAAATCGCCACAAATATTCCACTTAAAGTCTATATATTTAATTTTTTCCAAACGAAGCTTCATGTTGTCATATGATTCTTTCATGTTGCCTGCATGAGCCAAAGGAACAGAGGGGAACTTATTTCCATTGTGGAGTAGTACCGCTTTCAAGCTTGATTTGGAAGAGTCAATGAACAAACGCCACTCATTTGTATCATAGTCATGCCCAAGTGCCTTCATAACAGAGCATACATCATTACAAAATACAAGCCAGTCTTCCATAGAGAAGAATTCTTCAAACTCTGCATGGCGCTTACGATAAAAAGCAACTTTTGTGCCACTCTGTAGAAGATTCCAGTCTTTTAATCTAGAACCTAGAAGTTCGGCTTGCTTCTTAGACAAGTTTAAATCGCGGACAAGGTCGTTAAGTTCTTCTTGACTTAGAAGATGCGGCGCACAAGAAGACGAATCTGGTGTAAATGTTGGATCCAGATCAATATTTTCGGCTGAAAAACTTTCGTTGTTTACTTCGTCATCGGCAGTTTCATCGTCGCTCGGTGTCATATTTTGTGGGGGGTCAGGCACAGGTAATTCCGGACTGTGTGGCACTGGTCTCAGTGCAGATGAAATATGAGGATATTTAACAGTATGTTTGGATTTAGAAGTTATACCACTGATATTTGTAAGACAAAAATAGCAATCGGTAATATGGTCTGATGGTTCCCTCCAAATCATGGGAATAGCAAAAGGCATATGTCGTTTACCTTTTGCCCACGCTGTAAGAAGTCTGACACACGTAACACAGCAAATATGGGGAGCCCAGATTTTGTCTTGATCGCCGACTTTACACTTGAAATACTGTTCATAGCATTTATTAACGAGAGGCGTGAAAGACCGTTTTTGAGATTTAAATGTCAATTCACCGCAGATGTAGCAAAAAGAGTTCGGGTGGTTTACACAATTTCTTGGCATTTTTACAGGTGAGTTACACTACAATAGCTTAAAATGCACCACAGCACATTCTTCAAAACGTTAAAAAAGTCTGCGTATATGTTCATTCACCGAGCTCTAGCCGATAACTAAAACAACAATAAATGTTATGTAGGACTCGGAACTGCTTGCAGATCTCAACAAGCCAAGACATGTTCCGCGTGACACACAGAGCACACTTTGTTATTTCTAGTCACAACAAGTTATTGTTACAATACACAAACAATAAAATAGCAATGCCTGACACAAGTTTTTTGTTAGATTACTCTTATAGTACAGACCTATGCGTGCATTTTATAGGTAAATAATCACATATACTGGAATATAAAAACTAAGGGTGATGGAGAAATTCTGAAAACATGATTGATTTCAGCATGCAAAATTATATTGAAATCAGACATTTTTGCGCTTGGGACAAAAATCTTGTTAACCAGTGATAATTACCTCATATCCAAGTTCAAAAAATATTTTTAATAAGAACACAACTGGAATAATTTTGATATTTGTGAAACGGTAACAAATGTCCTTTGATCTTCTCTACGATTTTGAAATTTTTTTAAAAATATTTAAGTCTGAAAAGATAATGTCTTGAAACCAGAGATACATGGGCCCACAAGCATGTTTCGTACCAAGTTTCATTTCTCGTTAGATCGACCACTGAATAAGCCCTGTATATATTCAAATAATATCACATAGCAATGATGTAAAAAAAAACAAGAATTTTCATCCATATTTTACCGCATTTTTTTAATGAATTTAGTTGGGTATTTTAATCAATATTTTTTAAGTGCTCATTTGCCAAACAAATTATATTTTCATAAAGAAAATTTTATCGTTAAAAATTGTTTCGGGCACGTATAAAAAATATATCGCAAAAAGATCGACAGACTCGTAACAAGAAAACCATTATTCAATCTGTCTGAAACAGAATAAAAAAATTCTTTTAATTTTCCTGCGTAATAGATTTTATGATATAATTTGTACTTTATAAACAAATGGGTTAATTGGGTTATGCTATACCTGGTGATATTCTAAAGTAGCTTACCCTTATTTATTTTTGGCTTTAGCAGGAACAAACTTAAATGTAATGATTATGTTTACGACATAAGACATAAAGTAACACAATCTTTTAATTAAAAAAAAAATGTTTTCGGCTTTAACCACTGACCTACATATACTATGGATCTGTAAAGGTTAAAACCAAGAGAGGCAAATCTATGGTCACACGCATGTAAACAAAGCACATAGTATCGGGTATAGGCACGGCAAAATCATCAGCTATCAACCGTGTAAGGGTAAAAAACTATCGATAGTAAATATATTGACAGGAAAATTGAAAAACTATCGATTTTTTGGCTTATTATTGGATATTATTGGGTTTTTTTCTTTCAAACTTACAACTTCTTAAATTCGTCATGTATTTAACCATCCTTGGACCTTTTATAACTTATTAATTATTTATTATTAATTAACTATTATACTTAACATTAACCTATATTTATTATTTAAAAGTAATAACAACAGGTTTCCAAAACTGAAACCTGTTGTAGGGTGAACCACTGACTATATGTATACATACAGGTTCGCTTTTATATATGGAAATGGTCGATAATGTGTTAAATTAGTAAGATGGGTAGCGAAAAATGTTAAAGGTATGTTTAATGAATAGAAAAGTCTAACTTTGTTATATATTTTTAAAAACCAAAAAACTTTTCTGCGTAACATTTCACGCTAGGTATCTTACTTATTAACTATAAAAAAATTTGTGTTTTCTCTTTTACATTTTTGTTAAAATGTTAGTTTTTTCTTCTCAGAAACCTTATTTTTGTACTACTTTAGGTCTGATTTAAAGAAGAAACATATAAGATATAAAGCTAACCATTTTTTGTAGAGACTGTAATTTTGTGTTTTATCAAAATAAATAAAGATTTCTCTTTCATTTCGTCAGATCCATCCCTAGTCGCGTTTCGCCATATCATGGCTCATCAGTACAGCTAGGATCCGACGAAAGACAGCAATAACTCTAAACTGCTTAAGCCGATAAACTCGCGAGAAAAGGCTCCGAAAACACATTTATTGGTCCAGAACCGGCAATCGGAGTGCCAAGATGCACGGCACAAGATGCTATAAAGCGATGGATCAGGAATGAACACAAAATCCACTAGAGTAACAGACAGGGATTAGCCCATAGCAAAAGCTTCATTGGGAGCCCAGACCCAAGACTTACGCAACAGCTGCTTCAAATGAATAGGAACCAGCTGAGAACCATTACAGGAATTCTGACAGGACACATGGCTGTCAAGAACCATCTGCACAGAATGCAATTATTGTACAATGGAGACCTTGACTGCAGACTATGCGGACAAGATAGAGAAACTGTACAACACATAGTTTGCCATTGCGAGTTATTGGATCGAAAGAGGCAACAAATACTCGGGCAACCAAAACTGAAACTGGACATCCTTACCCTCTCCCCAGTCGACCTAACGACCTAAACAAACTAGTCCAAGGAACTGGGATCACGAAGTGGATGTAACAACCAAACAGGGTAAGCACAATGGGCCAAACCTGGCCTAAGTGCATCCGGCGTACGGACGGGCCCTCGGAAGAAAAAAAACTGCTTAAGCAGTATTTGGTGGGATACACCAGTAAGATGTTGCACGAACCGACATCTGTGTCGTTGTTAGACACTTTTAAGCATACCAGCACCTCTATAAAACCTATAGAAATAAGCAACATTTTAGGGGGAAATCATCTGTAAAGACATTCGTCACAATTACAGGAGTCCCGCCAGGCAGCGCTGACCCATAGGTACCGATATCTACGGGTGACGTGATTCGATTGCCTCTTAACGTTTTGCTTATTTCTGTAAGTTTGTTAGACTTGCTGGTATGTTTAAGAGTGTCTAACAATGACACAGATGTCGGTACTTTAAACCGATATCTACGGGTTAGCTCTGCCTAGCGGGACTCCTGTAATTGAGACGAATGTGAAGGTGATTTCCTCTTAACATTTTGCTTATTTCTATAAGTTTGTTAGAGGTACTCGTATGCTCAACAGTGTCTAATAACGACACAGATATCGCTTTGTGTTTTATGTTTTTTTAAAAATACATTTATATTCAACCGTTTTTGAAAATATTCTAAAAATTTTTAAATTTATTGTTTAATTATGCATTATTATTTATATCCAAGCATTATCTATTCACAAGAACATTACACATTACAGTGTGTTATGTATTGATTATAATTATTGGCATTATATCTATTCTCTTACCAGCCTCATAGAATACCGCTACAAGCTATGCTATATGCTATACCGGTAATAATAAAGCACAAAATGTATAATATTGTATGAGAGATACGAACTTTAGTTTTGATATTACGCCATATTATACTCTACAGCCGGGCAAGCACTAAACTAACTGTGAATTTGTACTAAACCCATTTATATTTTGTTTGAATTAATTGTTACAAGCGAATACCTACAGTACGGAATTATTAATCATGCTTAAACAAATTATAGTGTATATTGCTATTATTAGATATAGGATGCAATATTGATGGTATTTGTATTATTTCGATATTGCTGTTATCTTAAATAATTTAAAATAATTATGAGGTACAGTATTCAACATGAATGATTATCCGTGCGTCATAACTTATGCGCCATTAACATCGTACGAATCAAATCGAAGAAATATGGTCAAAACAAAGCCTAATTTCATAAATATAATAGATGTGCTTAACGTCCCGATGTACGGGTTCCTAAAAGTTGTTGAAGTTTTGAGTCAAAAATGTAAGTCTAGTACAAAACCAATGTTATCCTATAAGGTAATTCCGGTAGTGTTGCCCCACCTAAGAAGAAATATCTATAGAAAAAACAGTTTTGTATTTGTCATTAAAATAAACATAAAACAACATTAATACCATTATGAAGTTTTACCAAGTACACAAAAAACTAAAAAAAAAAAATCGGCCATCTCTCCCGCTGATCCGGGAGTGAAGCCCCGACTACTAGGGAGAGATGCCCCATCAAACATAAGCATTCAAATATTTGATTGAAGCTCTTTTTTGACAGTTTTTTCCTGCCGTTTTTCCTCTCTTTCACAAAAATTACATTTTCCTGAGTACATTGTGCATGTTTCGTGCAACAATTTCAAATACATTGTATACACTGCATCCAATCAACAGTTTCCTTTGTTTGAAAACATTCTTCCAGGGACTCCACACATTATTCGTAATCACTTCCTTCCGAACTACTTCTGTTTATTTCTTATATCTTCTGCCTGTTGGTACTCTTGTAAAATTCTAACGGAGGCAATTGAAGAATCGCTATCTGTGTCCACGGTGTGTCCAAGGGTTTCTTTTTTTTCTTCTGTTTTTCAGGTTTTAACCTAAACTTTTTAGACACTTTTTCTTTGATTTTTTTAAATGTGAATGGAACTTGTCAAGACTTCCGCTGATGGTTTTTTTCTGTTTTTTTCTTTTTTTCTGTTGTTTTGAAAGTACTGGAACTGGCTTATCTCCAACAGGAATTTTGATGGCGTTTCGTCAAAAGTCTTGGTATCATCATCCATTGTTTTTGGTGATAGGGACTATTTAGAGGTGCTTGGGATTGGGAATGAGAATCAGGAGTCGAGGTTTGAGATGTTGGTGGTTCGGAACTAACACTTTTAATTTCGAGTTGTGCATCTGAAATTGCAAAGAAGGGATCTTAAAGTGTAGTCATACGCCTTCCAGGATGAATTATCATCCACTGCCTTGATTCTTGCCTCAAATGATGCTTAAGAGATTTTAAAAAAGATCGATCTAATGGTTGTAGTGCTTGCGTAGTGTGACTGATGGATAGGTAAATTAAAGTTATCTCGGTCTGATTAGCTAAATCTAACATGTTTAAGGAATTTCGGTGGAAGGAGTGGCCATCCAAAATAAGAATTGCCCCGTCGGGGGGCTTTTCTGGTCCAAAATGATTTTTAAGCCATTCAAAAAACAGATCTGAGGTTATATAAGATGATTTCTTACTAATAAACACTTTTGAACCAGATAATAATCCATTTCCAAGCCCTTTTTTTTATGCCTTTAAAAATAATTACAGGTGGTAAGGAAACATTAGTCAATAGAAACCAAAAAAACGTTTATTTATATTTTTGGTAAAGATGCCCCAGGGCATCCATACTTTTATCCTGTATATACGCCCCGGGTCAACTCTCCTATTTTACGGTATAGATGCCCTATCCGCCATTTTGATTGCACAGTGAATGTAGAATTAAAACATTTTCAGATACCGTATTTACAAGAGGCTATCTTTATACTAATTAGTCAAATATGCAATTGTATATTAAAAAGGTTACCAGACACATAGTCATATACAAGCATTCTTATAATTTAAGATATTTGTGAAGATATATACATTAAATTGTTTGTAAACACTTAATGACGCTCAAAAAAACAACAGGTTCGGACATTTATGAACGACTAGACCGACTCAACTTACTGGACCACCGCGTAGTGCCATTCTGCAAACACTTCATGAACTAGACATAGCGGGGCGTCTCTCCCGGTGGGGTATCTCTCCCGAAATTACCTTATTTAATAGATCGTTCAAAAGCCCTTTGCACAATATTTCTATCCGAAGATCCATAGAACCTTGGATCACCATTAATGATCATGCTGTACCTCTAAAATCACAAAAAAGGGTAAATTTCTCAAATCTCAAGTAATTCCCAAATATCTAAATTGCACTATGGCAATCCCAAGTACATGACATTGTACTTGTTGGTGGATCTACCCGTATCCCTAAAGTTCAGAAATTGCTTCAAGATTTCTTTAACGGGAAAGAATTAAACAAATTACGATAAAATACTTCTTTTAAAATAAACGTTAACCTTTTATTTGTGTGTTATACCAGTAAATGTTTCCAATTATTGGTAATTATATAAAAAATAAAGTCTGTTTCACTACTAAGCTATTATAAACGGACTTCATTGGTACCATGTTTAATGCGGCAGTCACCAAAAACTCTTCCAGAGAAAAAATAGACGAGTTTATGCAAGAGTAAATTTAGTTTTTACCATTAAAACAGTTCCTTCCTAGGATTACAGCAAACAAAATTTTATAAGTATTTTAATGTTTGTTTTATATCTTCATTTTCTAGGAAAACATTATTACTGTAAAAATTCTCTGGGTAAATTTATTCTGAAAATAATATCCTGTCAGTGCAAGAACGCCGTAGGTAGCGTTGAGTTGCAAAAGGTCAAACCTAAATTATTCCAGTTTATGTGGTCAATATGTCTTGCATTTTTTTAACATGTTGAAGTAGACGTATTAGGAAAAACAATTTTTATAAAATGAATCATCATTGTCCATAAATGTTATTTTATAATATTAAAAAATAATCGCCCACGGTGCATTTTTCTGATTTTCAAGCGCTACTTCTACGAACCATTACTGAGCTTATTATAAAAAGATAATCTTTCAAATGTAAAGCCTTGTTATTTTCCTTGAAAGGGAATGTATTATAATCGTGAAAACAAAATTTTGAGATATTATTAGTTGTCAATAATTTCGGATATCTCAGAAAAAGAAATAATGACAAATTTTACAAAATTTATTTTTTTGGTTTTATTAGTTCATCAATCAAAGTATCTAAAATTAAAAGGTAACTGCTACCTTACGATGGGTATTGAGCCTCTTTTTGGATAGAGCTAAAATGATACAAAATATTTATCAACAAATTAAATGGCGAATGCGTCAGTACCCCTAACTTCAATAATTAGTAAATAATATAATAAAGCAATTGCTAAAAATGTTTATTTATAAATTCAATTAATAAAAAAAACCTACTAAGTATTATTGGCTTGGATGCGCTTAATGATGCTGACAAAGCTGCAGAGTTAGTCAAAACAATACATTTTTCTGTAATTCTGTTAGGAAAGGGGAAGGGTGGTCATGACTACTTGATAGGGTGCCATTTATCAACTAGGTACTTACTTAAAACTTACCCAAATAAGCTAATAAATTAAACACGCAAAAAAAGGTCAAACAAGAATACGGCGACATCCTCTCCGATAGCTGGAAGTTAAATGAGAAGTTAAAGGAGAAAAAGTGACGTTTGTCAGCAATTCGATGTTTTTCGAACGGTACCTTGTCTGGTGAAGTAGTAAATTGTGCTACTTCGTGTGCATAGAATTTAATAGAAAAAGTGCTAATGTTAATAGATCGTTGGTAGTAACCACATTTTCACTAATAAGATTTGTTTTTTATTTATTTGAGTTGTATCTAATAGATGGATGGTAGAAACTATTTAGTAAGAACGTAAAAAATGTTATTAAACATAAATGGAGTTCTTGAGCAAAATTAACTTAGTTATTACAAAAACACTGGTTGACTAAAGTTGCACGATTTATTGATATTTTAGCTAAATAATTTGCCATTCTTAAGCAAAGACATTTAGTAAACTAATTGTCCCAGGGTAGAAATCAGTTTTATCCATTATATATTCAATCAGCATTTATTTGGTAATGTTTGGAAGATATAGTATAATTAATAAACAGATATAACCTTATATTAAAAAAACATGTTATGTTTATGAAGAACACTATGTTGGAATACAAAAATATTGTCGGATATGTATTGGTATGGATGGATTACTCATTTAATGTTTCGCTGTAAAGTTCAGACTCTTTATGTGTAATAAATAGGTGTAGTGAAAAGATAGTACATAGAACAAGGACAAGAACATTTCTGGTTTCGTAGGAGGATTCAGTAGACTAATATTTATAAAAATAACTATTTTAAATTGGTTGCAGAAAGGGTTCCAGTTTGACTAGTACATTTAGGAAGTTTTCCTCCTAATGTTAATAATTCCTGATACAGCAAAAAGGAACCCTTTCTCTATTTTGGCAGGGATTACAAAACATTATAAAAACTCAAAGAGATACTTACTCAGTAGAGTTGTTCAACGTATTCAAGTTGAAGGGTAACCTTTGCTTGTTTGGTCACTCAAGTCAAGATGTAAAAACACAATCTCAGAACCAGAGCAGTTTCCAGCTAGTGAGTAAGTGATCTTGGTAATGTTTATTTAATTGTTAAATTGTTTATTTCTCTTTTCGCCTAAGTTGATTGTAAAGCGGAAATTGTTTCTCTTGAACTTACTTGAAATAGCATCATATGAAAGTTCTAAGGGAGCAACTCTTCTTTAGAAAAAACTCTCTAAATTTAATGATTTAATACCTTTATTTTTATTTCTTGCAACTTGTATGTTAATCATCATAATGTAATCGTTAATCGCTTTGCTTTGCTTCGCTTTAATAAAACTATTAAAACTCTTTGGTGTTTCAGTAAATAAATAGCGCACAACAAATTAAATAAATTAAAACGTGAACGGCAGAAGAGTTTTGGACTTGCATTGTCTTTATTGGTTTTGAATCATTGATTCATGAATCATTAATTCAAAATCAATAAAGACAATGCAAGTCCAAAACTCTACTGCCGTTTAAGAAACGTCATTGTCTATAACATTTAAACAGACAAATTAAAACGTAATTTTAAATCATCTAAGCTACACATTCCCGTCGCCTACCATTTTGATACGCGACAATATCATATGTAATCATAAAGTTGTTTATTTCTAATTCTATAGGTTCAAATTTTTAAAGAAATAAGTTTATAATTATTTTGGATTCGCGTCGATGCATCACCTATAAAGCATTGATACAGGGCGAACATCTGAACAACACGAGTAAAAATAATTTAGCGATAATAGTGCCGTAAATCGGTACTCGCAAAGTGTTTCTAGCTACGAATATACAAACTTTGTTGTTTATTTACAAAAAAAAAATAATCCCAAAACATACAAATCATAATTAACAACCACAAGCGTGATTTGCCATATGATTATAATACCCCGCATAGCCCGACAGGCATATGCAAATTCTGTATACACTCATTTAAATATTATTTGAATTAATTGTTGGCCAATAGAGCATGATATCGATCATGTCAGAACATTTTATACGATGCGAATGGACCTGATTAAAAAGTGCAGGATGCTTATAACATAAATCCGAGAGTTAATCCATGATTTGACATGTTTCGAAAAGAGACATGAGCATCTATACAGCTAATTTCCCTTCACGATCATCCTGCACTGTCCCATTAAAGCGTATTAAATTATAATTGTTTTTAGCAACATAATTATTATATTATCCTTCTTTGGGTAAACTAAAATGGTACGGTTTGGGAATTTAGACCACATTAACAATTCCTTCCAACGTTATTAATTATAATTCCAATCATATATATATATTTTTGTACACATAGTTCTGCAACCACCTAAGAAATGCAGAAAGAAGTTTGTTGGCGACGGGGCTTTGGATCTGTCCAGGCACCTGGCGCCATTTTTTTTAGCATTCCTGATCTTACTTTTTTTGAGCTACCCAAAGTTTGTTCTACTGCAGCTCAATTTATACAATATCTAATATTTTTAACTTTAGCTGACTTTTTGATGAACTTACACACGATCTATTTGTCTCTGCTTTGGTTGTGATAACAGCAGTGGGAGAGATCCACCTCTGTTAGGGTTTTGGTGGAAAAGTCGCTCACTTCTGAGTTCTTTTCCAGGAGTTTATTTTCAGTCTCTTCATCCATTTTTATTCAAACCAACAAACTTAAATGAAATCGATCTCTATCGAAGCGCTAGTATTGCAGGACTAAGAACTAAACAATACCTGTCCTTGGCTATATAAGGTTTAGAATCGCATATTTGTAAATTACTCTTATATTTACTGTCAGTTTTTTTTAGGACAAGTAGTTTATATCTTTTTTTAGTTCAAACTCGATGTGGTGACTTGGAACTCCTTGCTCACAATTTAATACAGTGGTTAGGATGCAATTTTCCATGGGAAGGAAATTTAACTGACCCTAAAGTTATCCACGGTAGCAAAAAAGAGAATATGGCAACAGTACCTAAAATGATCAAAGCATCATAGTAAGTTGTCGCCTTAACTGAATCTAGATACACATTTTAACTCACACACAATTTATTAAGAAAATCATAATTTTTTAGTGTGATCCTGTCTACTTCTAATTTTTTAGTCAGAGTAAAGGGGAACGGACCGAAACTTATTTCCTTTCCTATTTTTGAGGGTGCAGATCATGGTGGTGACAAAAAAATAGTTGAAGACGACTGGAGATACTTACCAGTTGAAACGTAGTGATTATAAACAAATAAAGACAATGCAAGTCCAAAACTCTACTGTCGTCAAAAAAATAGTTGTCAATAAATTTTTAGATACATTAAAAAAAATAACGTGGTGCTGGAGTCACTCGGAATTAACACCCCCGTAATTATTCTCCGGGATATACGGGCACTGCGTCTTGGTACCTACTAGTTTAGTTATATTAAAAAATGACTTTATTTACATATATTATTATGTATGTCATTGAAAATACATACACATAAGTGGCTTCAAGAAAACGAGTTTTCCTTATATCCTCTATTTTTAACCTACATCTCCGGTTATTTTTACCCTCAAGATTGCCTCTGCTAGCAATAGTTTGTCCCTGGAGTCTTCCACATCTCGTCGAGTATATTATTCGAGTTGATATTAAGCTAATTGGATGCCCCCATTTTACTGTGCTTACTTGGGATTACTTTCACGAACTTTTGTATTTATAATAGTTTAAAGCTATCTGTAGTTTGTATTTTAAAAATATAATCATTTTGCATACGAAAAAGTGCACGGTTGTTTGCTAAAATTAACTGAGTTAGTGGTTGAGTTGTTCTTTTTTAAATATTTTTTGTAGGTCGCTTGGAAAAAAAATTACAGTAAGATAACTAATTGAACAACTCCTCTTTTGCAGTCGTAGGGGTACGTGCCCTTTTCATAAGGGTAGTCGAGATATTTACAATTGTTACAATTTTTCAAGCTTAGGTGTTTCAGCACTAAATAACAACCTAATTGTAATTTCACATTATTTTGTTATTTTGAAAAACAAATTGTTAAATTTAAAAACCTAAGAAATATACACATCATCTCTGCTGCCGTGCTAGTGCAACAGAAGGCACTCAAAAAAATAAATAGTTAATATTTTAAATGCAACGCATTTATTTGAATCATCATTAGTCCATCGGACCTAAATATCAATAGCAGTCCGTGCGTAACAGACTTCTTTGCATACCAATATGTACCTAAAGGCAAAATACACTTAAAGTTTAACTTGAAAGATACATCTGCTCCAATTGCCTCTGTACCCTTAAGGAGTCTATTCACGTTCAGGCGGGCGGACGTCAGTCCGTGAACTGTCCGTCCGCTGGCCGGCAATTATCGATAAACTACACCTTCAGTTTTATTTACCATTAACGGCCTGGTTTGGTACACTGATGGATCAAAAACGGCCGACGGAGTAGACGCAGGTATATTTAAGGAAAGACCCAGAATGGAAATCAACATCCCCAAGGAAGCTACGCCACAGTATACCAAGCAGAAATACGTGCTATACAAGCATGTGTACAGAAATATATCGAAAAGGGCTACCACGATCAAGAGATATACATTCTGTCAGAGAGTCAAGCTGCCCTCAAGGCCCTGAACTCCAATCGACTCAAATCGAGGAACACACTGGAGTGCCTAAACGACCTGAAAGACCTGGCCGCAATGAACAACAAGGTAGAACTCCTAAGGGTTCCAGAGCAACATCAGATAGGTGGGCACAACAACAACACCTATCCCAATGGAACAGGATATCTGGTCATACCCAAGCGAGGGCCACAATTGGGAAACCCTCCAAAAAGTTATCAACTGGAATGATGCCTCTAACGCGCACCCAGCTAAAACAAGTGGTCGGCCTACTAACAGGTCACTGCTTAAGAAAACACCTACGCCGAGTAGGAATTTACAATGGTCTCATGGAATGCAGGCTTTGCGGCGATGAGGACGAAACCGTCTCACATATCATATATAACTGCGAAGCACTGAACCGAGGAAGACTCAAAATCTTCGGGGATATCCAATGTGGGGATAACCTCCCACATGACAAACTTGGTAGGAATTTGCTGGACCTTATAAAAAAAAACCCTTTTCTAGCAAGATAGGGGAGCACAATAAGCCACTAGGTTGCAGTGCAAGAAGCTTGGGCCAAACGCCCGACCCCCGCCTTAAACCAACCAACCAACCAACGGCCAGAAATTTCGATTGCAATAGTTGTTTCGAGTATTTATTAAATTCTGCTTCTATTTAACGTTAACCTTTTTAAGTTCCTTTCTGAATGCATTTCTAATATGTATCCTAAGTTGCACAGCACACTTAATAAAACATCGTTCGCAAAAGATCTGTCGAGTCTGTTGGCATCTGAAGTCTTTTATTTTCCACTATCATTTATGTTTGCGATGATACAAATCAATAGAATCATTGATATTTTAACCGTTGTAAGTTTTTTCAGCCATTTTCAATTTTAAAATTTTCGTGTGAAGTAAAAGTGGGCCTTGCAGAAGTGCATTCCGAAAGAAACTTAAAAGGGATAAAATAAGGTCCATGTAAGAGAAAGTACAACGTCTTATTAACCACTCTTTTATACAAATTGATTTCCTTTTCTTTTTCTCTGCTCGTGTGATATAATAACGATTGCCGCTGCGCACATTATTTTTATGACGTTTGAACTGACGATAAAAAACTGTGCGTGTATAGTGAAATGGGGGCCTAAGTCGAAATCGGCAGAGAACTGCCGGCCGTCATTGGTAAACAAAACCATAACAGCTGGCCGGCGGACAGGTTCACGGACTGATGACCTACTGAACGTTGGGCGAATGCCTGAAACACCACTTATCAATCCCCATCTATAGAAGCTACAAAATTTACTCACTTGTTACATAGGAAGAAATAATACTCAAAGTCAACCTTCACTAAGATATATTTTATAAGAATAATGTAATGTTTCGAACGTAGAAACGTTCATCTTCAGGATAAGTATAGTTATAGTAAAGGAAATTGTGAGAGACATCCTCATAGAGCTTTTGAAGAAGTTAAATACTTGAAGAGAATAATGCTTACATCGAAGTAGCGGCGAAAATGGTACTACCAGTTTCTTAAGATAAAAATGGGAGTTAAATGGTATATCAGGGTGAAAAATGAGAAACGTTATGTATGAATGACCTAGGGAAGTAACTGCAACCTAAGTGGTGGAGTATATTGTTGAGAAGTTGTGGTAGAACGAAAATATGAAAAATTATGAGTATTGGTAAGATAGATGTACCATTGTTGTCGTAACAGTGTAAACTGTGGTGTTCGAAGACATATTAGAGTATGACCACTTTAAGTGACATGGGCAGTTTATAATAAGGTAACTGTCAGAAAAATTTTAAGAAAACATTTTATGTAAGTGAAGGTTATATGGTTGTATTGTAGAATTTAGTTTTTTAGTTTTTTTTTTTTAAATTGAAACGCTTAATTAGGGTAATCTTGAAGAATGGTATTCAATCCACAATAAGTGTAGGCAATCTCAGACAAATTAATAAATTAAATGTTCACTCTATAGGAATTTTTGCTTAACGCTTTGCCCGTCCACCCCAGCCAATGAAATAGTGAATTGAACAATAATACTTATGATGTAACACACGATAGTCAAATTTAAGATGCATTTGGCGTATGTCACAGAATCACAACAAATGTTATATTTAAAAAAAACTTTATCTACTTTCATTTAGTAATATGAATTTTACAGTTCTGTAAATCGTTTTGTAAGGGCATCTATTACAGCACTAGTGCTGTAATAGATGCCTAGTGCTGTAATAGATGCCTTTACAGCACTAGTGCTGTAATAAAAAAAACGGTTTTATTAAAATTTTGCTGTTAAATAAAACCACACTTTTTAGAAGAATGATTTATTATTAACAATTGTATCTTGATTTTTCCTGACTGAAATCATAGTTCTCAACATTGAGTAGTGAGTCCATAGTGTAGATGGTTTCTGGGAGCGTTGCTTTACGAAAAAATAACCCAAAAGGATTTTCTCAGACACCTCCTTTATTTTGTTAGCTTTGCACCATTCTTCAAACTTCTGATACTCCAACTCATACCGCGCCTTGGATTTTGTCGGAACTAAACTTGAGATCGCGTCGTTTGCCGCTGCTTCTATATCAGAGGGTAAACTTCCATCAGTATCGCTCATTTTGAAAAACGCTTTTTATATTTTTGAATTTGTTTGACAAACTTTCGACAGTCACCATGCGAAACAGTAACTATGCGAAAGGTAACATAAAAAACTTGATTAGTAAACTTAATAGCAGGTGCATTTTTACAGATGCATTTTTATTTTTAAAAATGCCTTTTGCCAAATATTTTTATTCATAGATGAAAGTAGATAAAATTTTGTTCAATATTCTTGTTGTAAATTCATATTACTACACTCGATGTTTTATTAAACTCGGCTGACGCCTTGTTTGATAACTTTAACATCTCGTGTTGTAATATGAATCTTTACAACACTTATATCGTAAATAACCATTACTGTGCTTTTATGCACTACATGACGCAAAAAAGGGTACCCCAATTCCAGGACTTCCCGCAAAATCCAGGATAAGCAATAAACATCGCATGGTACAAAACGCTTATGCCCGGAGTTTGACCGATTTTTTCCTGTATAATTTTCGTTAAATTACTTTACCTGGATAAAGTGCTTTTACTAAAATATTAATATTTAAAATTATATCCATATTATCCTTTAAAAGGGTTTCGAAGGGTCGGTTAATGGGCCCAGCATTACATTAATCCGGATACGTGTCCAGGATAGCTTTTCATTAATAAGCAGACGCACAGCTTTACTGATTTATTAATATTTTGATTTTTATGGGCCTGTTAATTTACCGGGTGCGCATGAAGTAATTTCTAGGAGAAATATTTATCTACACTAGTATATTAATCATCCAGAGTATCACCCGAGTAGATAGTAGTCATTATCGTGCGTAAATTATAAAACAAGTTATGCTAAAACTCAGCGTTTTGACACCAATTGTCAACCACAGAAGATATCAACCAACGACGATAAAGATAGACCCCGCATCTCATTCATAAAATTAGTTTTGCGCCGAGCCTGAAACTTACTGTTTATATAAGGGAGATACCATGTGTAGACTACTATGAAATTGAGGCCCTAAATCAGTTATTTTGCAAACCTGACACTGTCTCATCATATTGCTTTTTCTCATTAACCTATACAACTTTCAAACGCTAAACTCTCACCACTTTCATTTAATAAAGCTGGAAATTAATAATTTATTGTTCTTTATGTCAAAATTTTCATTTTTTATTTTCGTATTTTCACTTGATACTGCTAGGAGGCAAACGTTGTCAAGTTTTGGATAATCGATCCGAAAAATAAATTCATTATGACTGTTCGTTGGCTGTATGTTAAAGGCAATTATATAATGTCATCGTAATGCTGATTAACAGTGTTTTAAAATATATATTTACTTCTCGAAATCATGAATATTGGGTAACTATGTAGTATACTCAAATAGTTTTAATAAGATAACTATATTATAATTAATTTCTACAGTAGTTCAGCTTAAAAGTTATGTTAAGTTATGTCAAACTGACATTCACGATCCAGGTTCCATTCTGTTGCGATTTTCATTTGAATCTCGATACGGATACAATTACAAAATATGCCAACTCGACCTTGAATAATCAAACTCAATACCTGTGTTGCAGAAATTTTTAATTCGCTACATGGATTTAGGTCGATTTATGTAAATAGGTACTTCAGGAAAATGTGGTAAATTATTAGGAATATGAGAATACCACCACTGGTGTATAAGTCACAAAAGCTCTCTTAGCCGTCATTCTAATAGAAGTTTTCTCGGAATGTTTGTCGTTAGTAGTATTTTGACTAGTTTGAAGTTAGAATATGTTTTAAGCAATCCAACAATGTGTTTAATTAGGTATATTTTTTTTTCACCGGCGAGTCTAATCGTAGCACCGGTTGAGCCAAATCGCGTTCTAAAATTGCCTATTGTATTATCGGTTGGACATAAATCATGTTTTTTTACTCATGGTGATTTCTATCAACGAGAGAGAGAGAGATCGTAAAATAATTCACCAACCGGTTGATGACGTCATTTCACCAGCTGTCAATCATAAGTTCATCAGTTCAACCACTGGTTGAATTCACCGGCGAAAAAAAAATATAGGTACCTATTTGAGTCCAAATAAAACCCACAATAGGAGAATCTTTTAATCATTTCGCAACAGTGTACTACACGCTTGTAAAAATTTCCTGCTATTTCCATATGGTTTCATTCATGGAACTCTTCAAAAACTAAATGGTAGCATGAATTTTAGTTCTTGTCGGTTTGTTTTGATAAAGGGGAATGCGGGTCTATCTTTGCTTTCTCGTCGTTGATATCAATAGCTTTAAACGTTTCCAGTTCAGTAAAGCGTCGGTAACAAGCTCACACAGAATACACCACAGAGGATTTGACAGCAGATATGAGTAGCTTTCATGCGCCTTCACCACAATAATTAAAAAAAAATCCATTTTAATTAATAATGAAAAGGTTATATAACGGTAAACTACACTCCGTTCTAAAAATTAGAAAATATTCAGAAACATAGGATAATAACGGTTTAAAAGATCATTCCTTGTTGAATAAAACAACAATACTTTTAAAAAATATTTCAAATATAATACCGATTTACATATTGTTCTTTATGAAACATTACGTATACAATTTAAGTGGCCATCGACCCCATCGACCGAAGTTCTTCAGCCGTAACAAAATCATATTTCCACTTTCCACTTAAAGTCTAATTTTCAGAAAAAAAGACTCATTAGAAAAATATTCCAAAAAAACATTATCATGAGAGCAATGTGTTTGAACAGATGTTTTTTATCATCGAGATAGATGTTGTTGTACCCATCTGTTTGTTGTTGCTTTGGTTGCCTGATTTGATATTTCTAGGGCGGGTTTAGGACTCATTAACTTTTGTGCAGATTCGGCTCTCGCCATTTCATCTGCTTTCATTACCCACTATCCCAAAGTGACCAGGTAACCATAGCAGTTCGAGCATGTTGTTACTTTTTGCTAACTCTTGTAGGTCATTTAACGCTTTGAGGACAGTTTGGCTAACTGACAGAATGTGTGTCTCTTGATCGTGGTATTCCTTTTCAATTTTATTCTGTACCCAAACATGTATTACATTTTATTTGAAAGTACTTTTTCTATTTGACGTTCATAATAAGCTCATTACGATACGCATTTGCGTATCGTAATGAAGCTGTTTCGATACGCGTTTTTTCTTTATTTGATGTTGGTATCACATTTTGTTTTTTAAAGCCACCTTTGTTTGAATTCCATCTTTTTACCTCTTCGTTCGCTCCATCTTTTGTGCGGCATGTAAATGAAAATTTAACCTAGAAATATAAAATATTGGAAATACCTTCCCATTCACATGGCTTCGGTGTAAAGGATAAAAACACCTTTCACAAACGTTACCCCTATTCATAGAAATCTGTAAATTTCAAGGCTGTCACCTTCTACTTAAAGAATACGACAATTATTTTACTTTAAAACAACAAGATCTAGAGTTTAGTGTTTTGTGATGAACAATATAAATATTGCTATAATCAAAACTATATATTTCTACTTCTGTTGAATAGTACAATTAGTATAAACATTTATAGTAACTGTGGAAGTGTCTTGGGCACTAAACTTAATGTCTGGCATATTTTGATTTGAAACAATGTTTTGCTCGTAATTATTTTAATGTTCAATGACTTTCTCTACTTCATGGGTTGTTGTAGAGGTATGTCTTTGAAGCAGACCTTCATTAGAAATGTATTGGCTTGTTAAAGGTGTGGGAGCAATAGAAGAGCCAGAAGCTACTATAGGTGAGTTTGAAAAAGGGCTCGATACAGAAAGCATTTGTGCTACCTCTATTTTCCTTTGCAGTGACGTGTCAATATAGCCTTCTGCAATAGCTGAGGACTTCCAACCTCCATGTAATAGTCACCAAGTCACTTCCATTATTAGCTAAGTGAGAAATACTGGAACGTCTAAAACAATGCCCTGTATAACATTCTGGATTTGGGAAATTGAGGTATTTATCGATCAAACTAGGAATTTTCCCCATAGTATTTATACCTATGGGTGAATTTATGCAATACCCATTGCGAAAAGTAAGGAAAAACCGTTTATGTGTTGTGTTTTTAGGCCTTAAATTAAAATATTTTTTTATTAAGTCCATCCACAACTTCTCGACTATTACAAAATGCCTCGGAACATTTGTTTTGGTTTTGGGAATCTTTACTAGAATAATATCATTTTTAATTTCAATGTCTTCTATTAATATATTAGTTAGTTCTTCCCGTCTGCATGCTCCATTATATCCCATAATTAGTGCTACCTTAAATAAAGATAAAATATAAGTACATAATTAATAAGTATTTTAGTATTAGTTTATAAGTTATATAAGGTAGGTAGTGTTTTTCTGGTTATTTTCTTTATTGTATATTTAACAACATTCATATTTTAGATTTGTAGATGTGTAAATATTATTTCAAAATAGGTACTTACTTTTACAGCCAAATAAATATTGTCATCCGCTTTAGTTAGGAATGCTTTTAGATGTTCATATTCCAAAATTTTTGATTTTTTAGGTTCGTAATCTTCTGATTGCCTTTTTAAAAATGCCTGAAGTTTAGCATATCTTGAAATATCAATGTTTTTATTAATATTTATACAGGCCCGTAACTTGGAGTATAGGGACCATAGTGTTGATGGCTTATTAATTTTACTCTTCACATCAAAAAATGCTAATAAAACATTTTCTGTAAGGTTAGTAACGCCTTTTTCTTCACACCATTTTAGAAAATTTTCATAGTCCTTTTCATATACTTACCTTCTTGGACTTTTTTGGCAAAAGGCTGTTTAAAGTAGTTTCTGCCACTGCTCTTAATTCTGGAGGAGTTAAACTGTCCATTATTTAATATATTAATAAGAAAGTACCTAGAGTAAATTTTTAAATCGAATTGAGAGTCGATTTTATTAATTCTTGTTAATAAAATGGCAGCTAAAATTAAACCGCGATTTTCAAATGTTTCTACATTTAAATTTGTTACCAACCTTAAGATATTAAAATTTTTCGCGAAATTATTTTAGGAAATAAATGTACATTTTTCTTGATCATAAAAGGTGAAATAGAAAAAAATGTATAAAGCACAAGTTTCATAAGGCGTTTTAGCGCACGTGTCAATAAAAAAACTCGCCATTTCGTGGCTCGTTTTTTAAAATAGACGCGTGCGCTAAGACTGCTTTTTATGAAACTTGTACTTTAATATACTATTTGCTAACTAAAAAGGTCTCGTATTAAACTAGTTCTCTGAATTGTTTTAATATAAGAAATGTATTATTTTTCCAACCACAATATTTTTTTTTAATTTTAAGGCTACACGTTGATTTATATTTGTTATAAAGGCAATTTTATTTCTGACCTTTTTTATTTTAGATCTAGACTAACAATTTATTTGCAAAATTTCCGTTTTACATATAAATATCTGACTTAAGTATTTATTTACCTTTATAAAGGCTATTTTAAAACAAAGCAACGGAAAACTTAAATAAAGCAGAAGTTTCTTTTATTTACATCAAGTATTCATTCGGGGATCTGCCTGTGTTTATTTTCCTTCAATTACTGGTGCTTCAAATAAAACTGCAGAATAAGAGAAAATAAAAACAGACTGTAGAGACGATTATTAAGTTTTTATTTAGAGCATAAATTTTCTAATGCATTGCTTTGTTTTTTTTTTGCGCAATGACTCTATAAACATTTAAACTTTGAATTGCATTTTTAAGGCATAGCATCAGGTACGGCTTATCCCTAAAGTGGTAATTTCTTAAAAAAATAAGAAGAAATCGACTGAGAAATACCACAGGTATTCTCACAGGGCTATCAAGAAGTAACTGCATCAAATCCAACTGTACAATGGTAAACCAAGCTGCAGGTTCTACAACAATACAGGGATACGCTACATCATATTTTATAGCAATCTAGCTTGGACTCTTAAGCCGAGTTTATCACCATTCATAAACATAATTTTAGTAGAATGGTAACTTTAGTGCATAGGTATAATATTTAAATTAAAGGATAATATGAATCCGTTTATATGGGTTAACAATGCATGAAACATAACTTTATACGCGTAAATAACTTTAAAGATTAACAAGGGCGGGTTGCGCAAAATCAGAACTGTCTGACAGATGGAATAACAAAACTTCAAATTTTACACGCCAATAAAAGTTCGTTGTTAACGATGCAGTAAAGTTATGGATGATGATATATCTGGCTTTAACAAAAACTATGTTTCAATTATTACTATTACATAGAATATTATAAATTTTGCTAAGAGAGAAATAAATATGTTTTTAAATTTTTTTTTATACTCTCAACCCACCGCTTTTACAATATTTTGATAAAAATAGTTGTACAGCCTTTTTGTCCCCTCTTACCTACTTATTAGGCTTGAAAAGGGTTTCAAAAGGGTCTGTTAATAGGTCTAACATAACATTATTCCGGATACGTGTCCACGTGTTCCCGACAGCTTTTCATTAATAACCATAAAGACAGGATGAAATGGGAAACCCTTATAACCATTATAAATCGGTTTTAATTATGCTTGTGAATGTTCTGCAATTATTATTAAAATATATTTGTTGCAGTTAACGAAATGCGATAGCATCACCAACTATCGACCGAAGAATATGTGAAGCATAATATAGCCAACATATTTTGCTGGAGAAATACGCTGTTTTCTATTCATCTATTCTGTTTTACATTTTTAAGTACAAACCTAATTTAAAAAAAAAAATTGGGAAATATGGCAACGACATTTTTACAAAGATTATTTCCCTCATTATCAAATAGACCAATCAGACACCATCATTTTTTGAATAAATTTTGTTTAGATAACTGATTAAATTCCAAGAACTGTTTAACCGCGGTTAAACTTTCGTCCTCCATATTGGTTTTTGTTTTATCGTTTATCACTAATTCTTACAATTCTCGGCATCAGTTTATAAAGAAATATTAATTTCTTAGTCGTCTGAATAACCTAATATTGGTTTTTATCAGTAAATACATCATTTTCGATAGAATTTTTATACAAATATTTTGACATAAGGCGATGAAAATATGTCAGAATTTGTAATATTTACATATACACTTTGCTAAGCAAGCTTTTTCAATGCATTTATGGGATGCGTATGCGTAACCATGGTAAGAGAAACACAAACATCATCGAAGCATTATAATTTGATTATAAAACGTCTTTTGTATTTATTTAACTTTAGTAAAAATGAATAATTCACGTTTTAGTAATATTTCGTGTAATAATATCTACCTGGAAATTCAAAAAAGTATACCAATTAACACTGTAAAAACTCATACCTCAATATGGCTACAATTTTCCGACTTCTGTAAGACAAAAGGCTACAATTTAAATAAAGATACTAAAGTAGAAGAATTGCCTGTAATATTGAAAGACTGGGGGTTTAATATGCGGAAGAAAGATGAAACAGAATACAAAGAAGGTGTGGTGAAAACAATGTGGAATATCGTAGCAAACAAACTGCAAGAAATGTACCACGTTCAACATAATGTGAGTTTTGATCCATTTAACGATATAGCTTTTAAAACTGCCAGAGATGCAAGGAATGCCAAGCGGAGAATTCTTTAACAAAATCCAATTAAAAGAAAAGTAAGCTCTACTGCGTTAAGTGTTGAAGAACATCTGAAAATGGTTGAGTTATGGATGAGAACACTCCCGAAGGATTGCAAAAAAAACTGTACCATATAATAGCCGTTGAATTAGCGTGGAGAGGAGGAGAAGCGACTTTCTGCCTGATAAGTTATTTTAAAGAAGAAGTCGACCATGAAGGAACTTATAGAGGTAAAATATTAAAAATCTTTTTTGTCTAAACTATATTTTTTTTGATTATAGGTAGAATAGAATACAACTCCGTATTCTCTAAAACTGCACAGGGAGGCGACAAAAATGGTTGGTTCCAAATACTAAAGAAACCAAACTGTGTCCTGTCAGATTATTAAAAGAATTTCTAAGGAAAAGAGGCAATAATATTAAATCAGATTATTCTTAACCCCAAATCCTTTCTGGGAGAAACCCAGGAAAAAAACAAATTTCAAAATGAACCCAAGAACCAGCATAGAGAATCGGTATTAAGAACGTAAAAATAACTAACCACTCTAACCGATCAACAGCAGTCAGTAAGCTGGCTAAAAATGGAGTTCCAGAACAACAACTAATCACGGGACATAGCAACGCATCTTCTATTAAACCATATCTTCAAATGGATCCTACTCACCATCTAGATATAATTAACAAAATGAGATACACGCATTCAATTGCTCCATCTTCATCTGTTGAGTTATCTTTAATAAATACTAACGTCTCATCTAATGTAAATAGCAATGAAAACAATCATTTATAACCTACACAAATTGCAACTTTTATAACAACTTTACAATTATAAAACAAAAATAGTATTTTTTTCTATATGTACTTATAACGAAAAATATTGAATTTAGGATTTCTTATTGTTAAAGAAATTCTTAAAAAGTGTCAAATTTTAATATAAATAAAATTGTTTTTTGTTGGCTTTACTTTAAATTATTCAGGAAATAATCTAGCCGTATCCCACTCGACCTATAAACTTAATCGATTAAAATATGCATCATATTTTGATCATGATTTTACTTTTTGGTAAATATTTTCATGCACAATAATTTGAAAATAAAAACCCTCGACCGCTTAGCAGTCTCGGGTCTTTATTAAATTATTGAGTATTCAACTATTTTCCAAGTAAAATCATGATCGATTAAATTTATTGGTATTGTGATATATTATATGATTATTTTAAAAATTACTTATTTAAAAGTTTTTTTCTGAATTGAGTAGCTTTTTTCTAGCAATTGAAATACTTTCTAAACTTAATTGTAGTATTCTGCTTATTTTATTTAATTTTTCGAATTATTTATTATTCGGTATAATAGAAGTTTTCACTAATGTAAGTAACCTCGTATAACTCGCTGTACTCTATATGAAAGCAATGAATCACTAACAGTAAATTTAGACCTAGGATATCCAGTAGCGAATCTATTCATTAAAATAAGTAAGATATAATTTATGATAGTAGACCAAAAAACCCATTCCCGTAAAACTTGGAGATATCATCACAATACAAGTTTTTTTTTATGACCCCCCCCCCCCCCTCCCCGACCAAAATCCTGGATTCGCTACTGAGTATATTTATATTTTTTAGTTATCACAAACAATGCGTAAATATCGAAAGTTAAAGAGCGGAGGCATAAAACTTTTTCAATTTTAATCTTGTCCGCGCGCCGGCAAACATTTTTCAATTTAAAAAATGTAATATCATGTTCAAATTGTTTTATTACCAAAATCAACACATTTGTAATATACCTTTATTTTTTAACACAATCAAAGCTCAAGAATATTGTTTTTTGTTTACCGAACCTGTGGATTTATAATCACTCCTGCACCTACATTTTTCGCTTGACCAACCACTAACTACGTTAAAATGGGTAATATTGAAGAGACTTGACAGTTTCTGTACAACTGTGTTTGTTGATGATACAATCTACAAAAATATTATCAAAATAATAATATATTACACCAAATTTTGACACACCCAAGCATGCGTGAAATAAGCAGCTAAACAAGATAAAAATAGTTAATTCTCGCCTTAATATCACTTGATATCACTTGAAAAGAAAAATTAGTTCTGGTAACTAAGGATTGCATAAACCAAAATTAATAAAATTATAGCGACTCTAAATTCGTAATGTGTTATAACAAGCTTGTTTGATAAATATAAAAGTCAAATTCAGCTGAACAAAAAAATTTATTTTATAATAATTAATATAAAAATAGTATATTACTTTTGTTCTATCGGCATTGTTTTTGGTTAAATGAATCTATGAAGAAATCTATTTTTTTTTGTATTCCAAAACAAAAATGCTTATTTTTGGTGACAAAGTTTGGCCCAAGGACAGGGTTCAAACTATCGAATGATTCCGTAAACATATTGATGATTTACGAATTTGTAACAAATAAAAGTATTAACCAGTTATAGGATTTATATATCATCATTTAAGATTTCATGAAACTTTTTTAGCAGGACTGTGGTTTTGTAAAGAAAGAACTTTAAAAATAATAAAAATCTTCAAAGTATATCCTAATATTTTACTAGTAGTTACTCATCATTTTATAATGAATCATGAAATGCATTCCTTTGACCTTCTTTAGAACACAATTTTAAACTTCTACAGCCATTACCATTTTAAGTATGAGAAAATAGCGTTTCATGCAGGTATGTCTGAAGTTTCAAATTACTAAATTCGCCGACAGGATGTCTTTTTAAACGAGGCACTTTAAACCATACAAAAGATGGTAAATAGATCTCGAGATCTCAAGAGGTGCAGATTATTCTATGCAACAGCAGTATCGGAGCTCAAAGTAATAAGGGCTGCTTTGCAGTCCGGAAATTTAAAGTTACTTAAATACTCGTGCATGCTATTAAATGTAAAGTAAGTGTATAAGTGACTTATTTTAGAACACGAATTTTTAACAACCGTACTTTTTTACTGTAAAAAAGTTTACCATTATACAATTTTACCATATTGTCGGGCTACAAAAAGGTAGACGACTGGAACGTGTAGCTTAGATAGCTTGAAATTACGTTTTAATTTATTTAGTTTAAAGTGCATTTTTTAAATAGTGTTATTAAAGCGAAGCAAAGGAAAGTAATTTATGATTACATTACAATGAATAACATACAAGTCTTATAAAATAAAAATAAAGTTATTAAATCTGTAAATTTAGAGAGTTTTCTGTAAAGAAGAGTCATTCAGTTAAAACTCACATACGATGCTATTTCAAGTAAGTTCAAGAGAAACAATTTCCACTTTTAGTCAACTCGGGCCAAAAGAGAAATAAACAATTTAACACCTAAATAAACATTACAAAGAACACTTACTCATTGGCTGCAAACTGTTTTGGTTCTGACATTATGGTGTACATCATTTAGAAAGACTCAAGTTACTACACGGGCAGAGGTTACCCTTACACTTGAATATTTTAGCAACTCCATTGGGTATGTGTTTCCTTAAGTATTTTTAGTGTTGTGTAACCCCTACCAAAATAGCGAAGGGGTTCTTTTTGTTGTGTCAAGAGTTATTAGCAATCCTTGATAAAAAAGAATATTTTTGAATGTACTATTCAGAATTGAACCCTTTCTTCAGACAATTACAAACAGTTATTTTTATAAAGTACTACAAGACTAGAAATATCCTTGTCTTTGTTCTATATCTATATATTACTTTTTTCTTTAAACCTGACATGTTCCTATCAATTTTTTGACCTAAAGGTTTTGCTTTTTGTCAATAGGATCTTGCTATTGGCAGCGGAAGTAAAAGTACTTTTTCCGCCACTGCGAGCGGAGGTTTAAGTATGAATAAATATGTTGAATAATACAAGAAAGTTATAACATACTTTATTTATTTAAACAAAAATAAAACCTCTGAATTATTTTACTAATTAAATATAAAATTACCAATTATTAATTTTTTGAACTAATTATAAAGCTAATTATTAATCGTGGCTCCAGAAAAATTAAAAGATCAGTTATTGGGATGGCAGCAATCTGACTTGTTTTGATATTTTTTAGTGTAAAACCACCTGCTGTAGAATTTATATTAATATACATTCTTAAAAATCACATGGTATGGATTAATAAAATTTGGTTATGACAACTATTTATTTTCGTGAAATCGGACTCAACCCAAAAATTAGTTTGTACAACCAAAAAAAATTGTCGTTATTGAACTGTTGAACTAATTAATAACATTAACCAACCCAACCTACAAATTTTAGTTGTCACAACGAAATTTTATATACGGATAACTAAATTTATATGGTACTTCCGCTTTTAAAATTAGTTGTCACAACTAATGTGTTAATATGGAAAATTTGTTTTCAAGGCAATATTGTTTTTGTTAATGATGCAATCTACAAATATTGCCAAAGCAATCATTTATTTGGGCCAAACTTGAAATTTTCATAGAGTAACAATTACGTATGTAGTCACAACATTGTGTTTATTATCTTTTTTCTGTACTTTCTAATTGTAAGAAAGAAGTTGAATCATAAATAAGTACAAATTTTATATTTTTGTCATTTCAGTTGCACATTAGAAAGTTTGAATAAACTGCTTATAACGCATGGCAAAATTAGCAAGTTGATTTGATAGAAATAACTTTAAAAAAAATCTGTTTCATTTCTAAAAAAAATGTCATAATATGTAATTTATACTTAGTAACGAAAAATATTCCTTCCTAGGTCCCCATTTATATAAAAAACAACTGCAATGATAAAAAATAAAATGTTTACTTACTTATGATTTAACTTTCTTCTGCCAATAAGAACGTACACAAGAAAGATAATAAACACAAATAAATTACACCAAATATTGTCACATCCATTTTCCGCATGGGCACGGCCATAAAAATGGCCAATTATTTCCTTAAAAACACGAAAAAATGGACACGGAACCGCAAAAGCACCCTAATATAAACATAACCTCCTGACAATCCTGGCTAGAATGATGTCACATGTCACCCACCGGGCAAGGGCCTCAAATCTCTGTTGATGCCGTTAGTTATAAATATGAAGAATAATATTACTTGAAAGGAAAAGTTAGTTCTGGTAACTAAGAATGTATCTTAATCAAAATTAACAAAATGATAGGGACTACAAATTCATAATGTGTTATTACAACAAGCTTAATTGATAAATACAAGTTTGTAGGAACCTTGATGTAACCTTTAAATAAGATATATACAGAGTAAAATTCAGCTAAACAAAATATTTTATTTCTGCCAACTAATATGAAAACAAGATATTTTTTTTGTTCTGATGGCATAATTTTTTGGTAAATATAACCAAGAAAAAAATCTTTTTTGTTTTCCTAACTAAAAATAGTTATTTTTGGTAACGTAAACACGAGAACAAATAAAAATTAGTACCAAATACCAAGTCATTTTTAAGAGTGTATTATTAGGAATTAGTGCAGTAAAATTAGTATGTAATTTTCAATACCTTTCTCATTGGTCATCGATTTCTCAAGATAACCTTCAGCTACACTGTTGGCTCTCATACCCCCGTAGCGCTTCAAACAAGTACATCAGTATTCACTGAAGGAGTTAGACCATCGAAATATTTAGATCTATAGTCTCACAGTTGTGTTTTCATTGTGGCCATATGGCGCTTTTGTTTTAATTTGATATTTTGTAATTAAATCGTCTCACCGATAAATAATCTGACCGGGAAGTTGTTGTAGATATGATTCTAGTTCTATAAAAGAACACAGTATGTGCTAAAATACTTTTTTCTTTATAAATTTAAAGACAAATCATAAACAGTATACAAAACTTGGTTGACCTATATGATACTTGTCATTTCAAACCTAGAACTATTAATTAAGGACAGTTCTAAATTTATATCCCTTTAGTGAATACTGCTGGTATTATCTGCAGTGAAGCTGAAATTCTCCTCAAACTTATATACACTTAAGTATTCTTCCCAACAATAGTTACCGAGCGTAGTTTTTTTGTTTTATTATTAGGAACTCTTATTTCAATGGCAAGTCCTAAGTCTTGTTTATCATCAAGGTTAATCTTTTTTACTATTTCTTTACTTAGGCATGCACCAGAAATATCAATAAAAGCAATCTAAAAATAACATAAATTTCATAAATAACTTGTATACATTGACTTACCCTAAAGTTTAATTTATGAACAGGAAGTTCGCGTCGACGTTTGCTCTAGCCTTGGCACTAGAAGTTAGGTTAGGTTAAAGTGGCAGACGTTGGGTACTGACCAAACATTCTCACGTAGTGCTTTAGGTCAGTTGATATACTACATGTGTTCCGTAGAATTCAGCTTCATTAGATGGTTAATACGACATACACAGCAGAAGGATTTTGACAACTCATTCAAACCAGTCACTACTATTCATAAACCTGGTTAGTCGGCCAAGTTGTAAGCTTCTTGCTTCCTTCAGGCTATTAAAATGGTTCACCCAGGGCAAAGCAGCTTTTTTTTTGCTAGGCAAGGGCATTCACACAAAAAATGTTGAATACTTTGTTCCTCTTCCTCATCTTTGCGTTAGTTGGTATTTGCATACGTTCGTCATATCTATCGAAGAGACAATGTCCGGTAACAGTCGCAGTAATATTTCTTACGTCCTTTCGACTGTGTTTTAATAGCTCTGAGGTTT
Organism: Polydrusus cervinus; assembly: GCA_935413205.1. NCBI lineage: Eukaryota > Metazoa > Arthropoda > Insecta > Coleoptera > Curculionidae > Polydrusus > Polydrusus cervinus. The sequence continues at coordinate 57,716,550 of OW284514.1, forward strand.
TCTTTTTATCAAATATGGACTACAGGTTGTATTACAGGTTATTAACTCTGTACACCTGTTTTGTAAAAGTTGCTTGGCCGTGCGATCATACTCCTTTTGACTAATACCAGTGATCTGTCCACCGTATTGTCTGATAGATCAGCTTGAATGCCTGCGCCCTCTCTAGCGAGCGCATCGGCAGCCTTATTGCCATCTATATTTGGGTGTGCAGGAACCCTGCACGGAGTAACATGATGTTGGTTGCCGAGTGTGCATAGATTGTTGTGGCCTCGCTTTAAAAGATTTGACTTGATGCTGCTGGAACAGATTTGCCTTAATCGCCTCCTGACTATCACTGTAGTAGATGAAAATTGGCGAGGCTAGTCCCAGGCCAAGTTGTTCTTAAAGGATATTAACCGCCTTCTCTACTACCAGTATTTCTGTTTGGAAAATACTGGGGAAAATAGTTGGGGAGTCTATACGACTTCTGTATTTGTAGAGTTCAAGTTAAATAAAAACGAACTTTAAATTTGTGTTAACAAATTATTTTATTTACTGTATCTTCTGTTGTTCACGAAATTTACAATAAGTTAAATCAAATACAATTTGACATTGTCTGAAATCAATCTTAAATTTAAATACCGGATCAGTAACGATTGAAATAAAATATTGTTTTAAGATCAAAACAATACAACTAACTATGTACAGTAATACTACTAAAAAATACTAAATCAAAAATACAATAACCTTTAATTATTAAATAAATGAAATTCTCAACAACCTATGAACAGTTGTTCCAAGTCTAAAGTTTAACAATGGTTTTAACAATTACACCTTAAAAGATCCGAACATAATAATGCTCAAAAACAACAGTTTTTGTTCGAAAAGCTTCATTTAATGTCAAAGTCACTTTTCGGTTTTTTTTTATAATCGCGAAAACAGTGGTTTTTATAAATGGTTTATTAACCTCCAAACGGATAAATCAATGTCGAATGATTTTTAAAACTATGAAAGTCTTTTACGTTTACATACAGGTGTACCTTGGATGCAACCTTCTTTTGATTGCAAATATTTGCAAGACTGCTCGTGCCTTGATTTGATTGACAACAACTAGGTTAGATCCTACCTTAATCTGCAGGTTTTCAAAATTTCACAAGTACAGATAAATCACAAAACATCGTTTCTTGTGGCACATAGGTGTAATCATTTCTTCACTTTTACTTGAGGAGGTCAGAGAATAGACTTTTTCTTGGAGGTATTATACGGTAACTTCAGAGTACAGTCAACTGCGAGTATAAACACGAGGTAACCAACAAACAAGTGTAAAAACACGAGCTAATTTCAATTTATTTGAGACGGACAAAACGGAAATGTTTGACAGAAGAGAGAGTTCATTTAGTGAACGACTTACTTTGTCGTTATAATAGCGAAAAGAGTCTAAACGGCCGAAATGCCAATTTTCTTTTTCCAAGATCGAGCGTGTCTTGGTCGCGAAACATGTTCTTGCTATCTTTTTTAGAGACCGAAAGACGGGGGTGTCGGAAACGGCGAGATTTCGTGTTGGTAAAACACCGAAAAAACAAGAGTGACTAAACAGTGTGAGATGCAATTATTATCTTTCAAGATCGAGCGTGTCTTGGTCGTGAGAGATTTACTTGCTATATCCCAAGATCGAGCGTGTCTTAGCAGCGAGATATCTACTTCGTATCTGGCTTCTGACCGACGGGTCGAGGAGATGCAGCTAAAGTTGACCTACAATAATTGATTAGTGACGCGAAATGAGGACCAACAGAAATCTATATTTCTATTGGGGGTGAGAGACGGCAGACGAGAAATGTAAGCAGTCTGTCTGTGTTCTATAAATAGAAATTTCCTAGGATCTTTAACCGAGTTAAGCCGGACAACTTTGCCTATTTAAGAATTTTAAACCGAGGAAAATCCACGATCCATTCCGTCCTCGATGCATTGATCTTTAGAAAGGGCAAATTACAGATATTTTTATGAGAGTAATAAATATTGGAAATTCAACAATTCCAGTGTTGGAACTAGTTTTTCAACACCGTCTGTTAAGATTGAGTGATCTGTTTTCGTTATATAGTCGGATCTGGTCTTATCGTGCGGGTCATACGATTCAAGAAAGACATACCTACTCTCAGTTTTTGTTTTCTTTACTTGCGTTCAATTTTACCCTCTAAATAAAACACGTAAGATAAATGAGACCGACTTATTCCATTTTGACATGAAAAAAAAGGATATATATGTATTTACTTTCCAGCGATTCTAAAAAAGCTAATAATAGCACCAGCTACGTTTTATTTTAAATATGCCAGTTTTGTGACTTTGAAAGTTTGTGACAAAATGAAACAATTTTTTGGGTTTTTGCATCCCCAATCAAAAAAAAAATGGTACTTAATCTTATAAACTATTTCGAAAATGAAAGAGAAAGTGGAAATTCGCCAACCAATATTCAGGAAACAGTAGCCAATGCACTGGGAATTAGTTTAAGGACTGTGCAGAAAATTGTGCATCAAACAAAACATAACATAATACCCAAGAATACTAAAAAGTGTAAACGAAGAAAGCCAAAGACTGAGGATGTAAGCGAAAATATTAAAATTGGAGTTCGAAATGTGATTTACGATTTATACAAATCAAAAACCAATGTAACTCTTCCAGTTTTACAAAAAACATTAAAAATTCGGGGTGTTTTGGAAATTGGACTTGAAGCGTTATCAAAATTATTAAAAAATTTAGGTTTTCGCTATAAAAAAGACTGTAACCGAAGATTTTTATGTGAGCAGCCACAGATAGTGAGTCAACGTGTTCAGTTTTTAAAAAAATATACGGACAATTACAAATCGAAATTAGAAAAGTGGTATTTTTAGACGAAACGTGGATATTTTCGAATGGAAGTGGTTCAAAATATTGGCAAGATGAGTCTGTAAAAATTGTTAAAAGGAAAAAGGGGTGCGGTACGGGAAAGCGTTTTATTATTTTGCATGCCGTTTCTGCAACAGGATATGTTGCAGGTGCGAGTTTAATTTTTTCTTCAACATCAAAAAGTGCTGACTATCATGATAATATGAATTGCGAAATGTTTGAAAAATGGTTAAAAGTTCAATTGATACCAAATTTGGATGCTCCGTCTTTAATTGTATTAGATAATGCATCATATCATTCAAGAATTTTAAATAAAAAGCCTACTTCATCTTGGAGGAAAAGTGATATTTATGAGTGACTGAAAAAACACAACCAAAATCCTTTACCAAATATGCTTAAATCGGAACTCCTATCAATAGCAAAGTCTCTTGAAAAACCCAAAATATACGCGGTAGATGAAATACTGCGTGAATATGGTCATAAGGTTCTACGACTGCCACCATATCATTGCCAGTTTAACGCAATAGAATTAATATGGGCTGGTACAAAGTCTTATTATGAAAAACATGTAGGTGATGGTCTTAAATCCGACCAAGTACAAAGTTTGGCAAGATTCGTTAGATCATATTACACAAGAGTACTGGAAGAAATCGGTGGAACATACAGAAATATTAATAAGGGATTGGTGGGATCGAGAACAAGCACTAGATGTCGAAGTAGCGCCAATGATAATTGCTCCATTCGAAGACGACTCAGACGACGAGGACTTTTCAAATTTTATAAGTGACGATGAGAGTTTTTAGGCTTAATAAACGGTGTTTTTCGTTTACAATTTTTAGTATTCTTGGGTATTATATTATGCTTTTTTTATGCACATTATTCTGCATAGTCCTTAAACTAATTTCCAGTGTTTTCATTACGGTTTCCTGCATATTGGTTTGCGAATTTCCACTTTTTCTTTATTATCGAAATAGTTTATCAGACTAAATGCCATTGTATTTTTAGGTTTTAGTAGTAAAACTGTGAAAATAAATTGCACTGTTTATTATTGTCGTTTTTAATTAAAGGGTACAGTAGGTATATAATTAACGATTATATAATTTTTTTGTAACTTTTTCAACTCCCCTGTACCTACATAATTTTTACAAAACTAATAATATTAGGTATATGTGGCTATCTTCGCGATAGCTAAAATAATGAAACTATTTTTCCTTCCTTCGGTATATTTGTAAATAATCTCACAACATTTTGATAGCCTCTGTGTTGTCTGATTTGACGCATATGATCAGTGACCTTTGGACCCGCACATTAAGACCAGATCTGACTATATACTGATTGTCTTCCCACTCTTTCCTGCTCGGAATAAGTACCTCTTCTCGAAGCATGCTATTGGGACTAGACTAGCTGTACTCTTTCTACAGATGTCCAGGGAAGCACTTTTAGTGCCGTTATCGTAGTTGAATTAGGGATTCCGGTTATTTCTAAACAAGCTGCCCATTGTATCTCTGTTAGTGACTTAGTATGCACTGCTTTTTCCAAAGCCAAAGACCAGGGGCCCGTATGTTAGTTTAGGTCTTATAATACACGTTAAAACAATGGATAATAAAAATAAAGCGGTTTATATACTATATTGGAGTGTCCAGGAACCCAGCATTGTATTTTTTTAAAGTAACATTTAAAAAATGTTGCTGGCAATAATATACACTTGTCTATTCGACCGACGAGTCTATATTAAACAATTATAATAAATTCATAATTTTTAAATAAAAAAAAATTTTCTATGTTTATTTTTCTATATTTAAACGGCGTTTGAGGAAAAAAAGTATGTTTTATTCTCAGTCAAAGCGACTGACTAGTCCGTAATTTCTGGACAATTACTTCATCTATCTTGCAAATATGTGTCGTCATAAAAGCATAGCCTTTATTCCTAATAAAACAATGTACTATTTAAACAGCCTGGACCTTAATTCTTGAAACGGTAGAATTTATTTCTTCGAGAAAATATTCCAGTCCTAACGTCTCCGCGATAATCCCTAGGGCTTACTTATTTTACTTGTTGGGATAAACGGAAATGGAGCTTCGTTTTTGGGAAAAATTCTATGAGAAGTGGTGTCTTGTTTTAGTGTATTATTTTCAATTTTTCGGTTCTGAACACTAAGACGCTACTAACAAAGAAAAATAATTGCTAGAATCATTTCCTCCTGTGTCATTACGGCCATGGCGACTATTTTCAGGATTATTTAAATATTAAAATTACTGTAGATGGTCTTTAATACGTTATTTATATATATTATTATTTCCAGAAAATTCTAATCAGAAATCATAATTATCCTAATAATATTACAAGAAGTAAGCATGGGAAGTAATTTTTTTATTAGTATATTTAATTATTTTAAAACATTTATCTTAATTCCTTTTGTCTTTGACCTCGAAATATTGTAAAAAAAATATGACTTTGCTCTGTATGGAACGGTACATAATGTAATATGAGAATGAAACAGATATTTTAAGGTTAGGGGCAAAAATTTTAAAAAGTATAATAATAGCTTCTATCTATTAATTTTTCCTATTAAACATAAACATATTGTCGCATATCAAAATGGTAGGGTTGTGTAGCTTAGATGTTTTTGATTTATGTTTTAATTATTTTATTAATTGTTAATATAATTCCTAATAACGAAAAGGTTACCCTTACAGATGAAGCGAAGAATTTAAACGTTATTGTAGACTATAAAGTTAAGTTCTCAAAACATGTTACTGCTATAACTAAACGAGCATTCTGCAATTTAAAGAAGATTTAATCAAATCGCCATTTACTTAACAAAAAGTGTCGAATCATACTGTGTGAAATGTTAGTACTGTCGCACCTTAATTATGGAGATGTAGTGTATGGCCTAAACTTACTTAATGTAGATGCACGCAAACTGCAGCTAAGAATTCCTAGGTTAGACTTGTGTGTGGTTTGAAAAGAAGGGACCATGTTACTTTTTTGATCAAAGATATAGGGTGGCTGAATATGGAGAAGAAGAGACTACTACACTGTTTAGTGTTATATCATAAAATCATCACTATTCAGAAACCTGCCTATCTGTTTAAAAAACTAAAATTCAGAACCTCTGTTCATAATTTAAATGTCAGGTATCGAAATCTTCTAACTCCCCACAATCTAAAACCACCCAATTCCGAGGATCTTTTTCTTATAACGTCACCAAGCAATATACCAACTTTCTGAATCTTTGAAGTCCTTAAATTTGGTCAACTCTAAACGCAAACTATAACATATACTGCTGGAGTAAATTCTATGTCATATCATAGAATAAAATTTAAGGTATGACCCAAATTTTGGGTAGGTATACTATATATTATTCAATTTTGGTACATGTTATATGGTTTCTTATTTATTTACGTAATAGAAATTTTAGTTTTCGATATAATATATTTAAAATATTTTGTTTAGTAAAATATATTTTTTGCTAGTATAATTTAGTTAATAAGTATTGCTGAGTTGAGTATAAAAGCGCTGCTCACTGTCTCGACAGATGAGTGCGAACTCTGCCCTTGTTGAAAAAATTGTATGTTATTGCAATTATTTATTGTATTTTATTGTATTTGTGCCTCTATGGTGCGCTATCTGATCACTCACAAAAGAATTTTTTAAGAGAGTTATTTGATGAATAGCAAAGCGATGACAGATTATAATAATGCTAATAAGATACAATTTTACGACCTAAGATTATAATCCGGTGAATTTAGGTAGTTCTCTAATAAGGAGAGAAACTGTCTCTTTTTACTCACTTTAGAAAGATGTTATTCCAGCAAACTTTAAAAACACATTCCTTGTTAATAGACAACTCTGACCAAAAATGAGAAGGATACAATTTTATAAAAATTAAATGTAACTGTTTTTGTATAAAATTGTATCCTATATATAAATTATTATTTAACGTAAAAAATGCTTAAGCAATTGGAGCACAATAGATTGGTTCTGGTGCAGTACTCTTAATGGCTTTAATATGGGAATTTAGACTTAAGTAGTTACTCGGGCAGAGGTTACCCTTAGCTTGAATACTTTTACAACTCGCCGAGTAAATGTTCCTTATAGATTTTATAAAGTTTGGCAACCCTTACCAGATGAAAGAAAAGGTTTCTTTTTGCTATGTCAGTAATAATTTTGCAAGTTAATAAAAGAGGGGATTTCCCTAGATGTACTATTCAAATTGGAACCCTTTATTAATTCAAACAATTATTTTTATCAACATTCGTCTACAAACTCCTCCTACGAAACTAGAAATGTCCTTGTTCTATACACTGTGTTTCCACTACATCTACTCTTATCAGACTAAACACTCATTAAGAGTCATAGCACCACAGCGAAGTATGAGATGAGTAATCCATCCTTAAGGGTACCAATCCATATTCGACAATATCTACAAAAATCAAAACTTAAAATAATTAGCTTCATAACAATATATTGTCAATGTGATCATCTTGACAACAAATACCAAAAATATATTTAAAGTAAGTTATGAATTGTATCCAGATCCGGAATTATCTCTAAATCAACCGTTTTCAAAACATTGTAGCCTTTCATGAGACTGGCGGTGTCAAACATTGAGCAAGAACGGTACGCGTTACTAATGAAGAAAATTCTTTGAATATCATACACAACAGATATCTTGAAACCATAACATGTGTCGAGGAAAAGGGAAAAGTTCAAACCATATAGAATTAACTTGGTATTATGGATAAATTAAATCAAAATGCCAACTTTGTCGACCACGTTTTGCTTTCTTATGAATCTTAACTTTTGTTTAAATGGAATCGACACAACTTCAGACCAAATGTCCCATAATGGGAAATTCCGTCCAGTTCGGCTTAATTTCGGTGTAGGCGCAGGTAAATTTTATGCATTAAATTATTTATGATAACTAACCAAAAGAAAAAGATAATTTGATAAAGAAGAAACTATTAGCTATAGCAAATTTACACAAACATAATTTTTTTAAATATGCCGTGGAAGATATAGCTGACAAACATAGTGTAACTGTGCTACGCACACCGCCATATCATTGCAAACTAAATTCTATAGAACTTATATGGGCGCAAGTGAAAGGATTTGTAGCAAGACACAACATGACATTCAAAATAAAATAAGTTAAGCTACTGTTTGATCAAGCCATTAAGGAAGTGACCAGAGAACTGGCGAAAAGCAGTCCATCATGTCATTAAAAAAGAGGAAAAAATGTGGGATCTTGACCACCTGATCGATTGGACCGTCGACCCGTTAATTATAACGTCAAGAGGAGATAACAGTTTCTTGGATGACGAAGAATATTATGATTTTTTTAAATTTAATTTCTGTATAATGTATTTTTTGTATTTTGTATTTTTTTTATAATGTTTAATAAGAAACAAGTGTACTATGTACATAATGCACGCCTTTGTCACACCATTTTCAGTGTTTGTAAATGGATAACAATAGGCAAAACCCATAACTTGACCCAAACCCGGGTGGTACTACCTGCACTTGATAAAAATAAAGAATTTTGCAATGAAATAAATGCTAAATTATTAAAGTAGTCCCTTTGTTTGCATACCTAATGAGCTCTTATTATTCTACACCTTTCTGATATAGACTATAGAGGAAACTATTCCTGTTAATGAATTGGACGCAGTGTTGCAATTAAATGGCCAGTTAGGCCGTCTACCTCTCTTGGTATTTTCCTGTAGGGCAATATAAAAAATTTAGTATACAAAAATAGATTACAAATTATCGAAGAGTTAAAAAATGCATAAAATTTTCAGTATTTTTCCCAATTTGTTCAAGGAATTTATTATTGTCAGAAGGTGGATACTTTGAACATCTAATGAAATAGTCTTCCAAGAAAAACTTATTTTCTTTGTTTCCTGATTTATTAACAAATGATATTCAAAACTCGATGTCTCGAAAACGGGTATGTAAGTAATGTACTTTTTAGAAATTTATAAAAAATTTAAATATAGAATAATATGCAGATTGTTCAATTTGTTCTTTGGTGACTTTTGACTGATCATGTATACTTAATTTTTTTTGCAGTATAATAGATTCAAGAACTTTTTTATTTAACATTTTCGCTAGCATTAAGAAATAATCGACCGTTTCCAAACACAAATACGACCCTGTAAACACAAAATATTTTAAATCTTGTTATCTGATATTTTTAAAAAAAAATTTCTTATAAGTAATAAAAAATAAACACTTTAATTTTGTTACATACAACTAAGTAACTAAGTAAACCAAGAGGAACAATGAAATCTAAAAATGTTACAGCTCATAATTTTTTATGGCGGCCAAATCTGTAACGGGTTTGTTCCAAAGCCAAACGTTGCCTTTCGCTTTTTGGCATGTACTTCGCTTCTTGGCATGCACGTCGCAGCCTTGAGCTACGCTTAAACTCATGTCAGGTTTATTTAATTTATGATATAACTAATCACAATTTTAACTACGTAGCATTGCACAATACATTTACACCTCGAATAATAATATTAAAATATACCAGAACATCGTATAATGCCGTAGCTATCATCGTTATGACGAAATAATAATCATCAAAATCCTGTTAAACATTTAACAGTTTCTTAGAAAGTGTTAAAGCATACAATATTGGCTTAATTCCTCGTCCAAAACCGTGAAGTAATCCAAAACTTTCGGATGTCATTACTTGAGGCAGCTATAAGTAGCATTAATGACAACAGTTGTGGTAACTCGATTAGTAACTTAGATTAACACTTAAGTTTCCGGTAGTAAGCAGTTTTGTGTAAGTGCAACTTAATATTTGCATCAAATAAATGCACATAGATAAATAACCCTCAGAAGGTCCTTTTTAATTTACAAATACGATACGGTTTATAATGTTAGAAAGAAACATCTTTATCGACAAAGCTTTTAGACATTTTTTCATCTTTCAATAAAGTACAATATAGTAAAAAATTAAAATATTAAATTAGCAAAATGTAAATGATTAGGGTAAACCTGCCAGTTATTGGCCATGTGGAGTTATTGGACACCTTTCATTTATTTAATAAAAACAAGGTAACTTTATTTATTAGTTTGTTCAGTTTCTCATAGATGGCCATCTTATTCCAATTGCTACTATGATCACATAATTCTCTATTTGTCAACTTTTTTGTTTTGGCGCCAAATCATATTTTGTGTCAACGTGTTTCCGAAACGCAGTTTTCTTAAAAGATTGATAACAAAGTGTTCGTGAAGTTAAGTGTGGCCGGTACTGGTCGTAAAATATTTAGGTAATCTGGGTATAATAATCAGCTACTCTCGCATTAAAGGTACATATTTTTGAAGCTTTTCAAACAATAATTAATGTAGGTTTTGTTTTAGTGTGATGTCCAATAACTAAAAGAAATATTAGTGAATTTTTAGTTGTTGGACACTTGTCCAATAAATGCAATTTGCAGGTATTTAATCCTATATCTATAGAAGTGTAAAGTATTATTTTCTGTTTTGTTAAATATAATCTTTATTAAATTGTTTGCGACCTAATCAGTTATTAGACGCCTGTCCAATAACTAATTATCCCATTGTCCAGTAACTACTTTTATATGTTTAAGTTATTTATGGAATTTTAAAGATGCCTAAAAAAAATTAGTATGATGAAGAGGCTATGGAATCTGCAATAAGCGAAGTAAAGAACAATAAGATATCGTATATGAACGAGGCATCAAAATACGGAGTACCAAAATCCACCTTTGAGTTTAAAGTAAAACATCCCGGTCGTAAGGACACATGCGGAAGAAAATAAAAAAAATAAAAGAAAACTAAAAAGAGAAGAAGATGTGGTAGTCAAAGCGGTAAAAAATAATATTAACAATTTGTGCATGGTTTGCAAAATTCGTATATTAAAAAAAAACAAATTAACGTGTGACATCTGCAAAAAAAATGCATCAACGATGTATACTAAAAAGCCATAAAAAGCACGTTCCTGAAGAAGGTGACGATGATTTATTTATATGCCATATTTGCTATAAAGAGAAAAATGACGAATAAGCTAATGAAAAGTTAGAAATATGAACTCATAGAGCAAAGAAATGTTAGATCCAAAATACCTAAGCAAAGTAAAGAAAGAGACGAGAGTATACAGAAACAAGTAGAAGTAGAAGAAGATGCCATAGATCTTAAAAAAAAACAAAGTCAATATGGTTCAAAAAAATTAAGAAACACAATTTTAGAAAAAAAGTGACGAATAGTTAGACAACAAAGTAGAAATAGAAGATATTGCCATAACTCTTGCGGGCAAAAAAGAAGTCATAATGGTAAAAGTAAGTGATGGATAGAAAGAAGGACAATTTCAGAAAGAAAGTGACGAGAATGTAGAAAAAGAAATAGAAGTAGAATTAGATGTTATGGATCTTAAAGAAAAAAAGAAAGTCGTAATATCTAAAGAAAGTAAAGAAACGCAATATCAGAAAAAAAAATTACGAAAATGTAGAAAAACAAGTAGAAATAGAAAATGTTGCCACACATGTTGAAAAAAAGAAAGTCGTAGTGGTAAAAGTAAGTAATGAAGATTGTTGGATAGTTTTATTTATTTAGAAGTTAGTTTTACGTTATATTAGGAGCAAGAAAAGACGCAGGTGCGATATGACCTTTTTTGTGGCTCCATGTATTTACAGTTAGTATGAAATAAACTGAGCTCCCGGCTAGTACGGTGTTTTATTTCTAACTCGACGTTGTCGCGTAATTAGTAGGATTATGTTTATATTAACATAATCTTAAGACAGAACATAAATGGCGACGAGTTTTACATATTTGTGATTAATTAATAAAATTCGCGTGTGAAAGTAGTAATCGGATCGGCCATTAATATAGTGCGGTGGATAAAATTGTAAAATGGCGCCGCCGCCGACTGAATCGCAAGGAACCTCAAAAACAGAATTTATAGGACTCTTAGGTTCACTAAGCAATTTCGATCCAAAATTTTCGAATTTTGCAGTATTTAGTGAGAGACTAAAACAATTTTTTATCGCGAATAACATAACAGACTCGGACCGGAAAAAAGCGATTTTACTAAACACCTTGTCGGAGGAGTGTTATATTTTGCTGCGCAATCTATGCGTTCCTAACCTACCGGAATCGAAATCTTACGACCAGATAGTTTCGTTATTAAGTGAGCATTTTTCACCCATAAAGTCCTACTTTGCTGAAAGACTCAAATTTTATACTAGTAAGCGTAATCATAACGAGTCAGTTTCCGAGTGGGAAGCACGAGTAAAGGCATTAGCTTCAAACTGCGGTTTTGGGACTGAATTAACCATTGTAATGCGCGATGTTTTCGTCATTGGGGTGAATGATGCAAAAATCATGGATCGCCTTTTTGAGGAGGATGCCTCTACTGCATCGTTTAAGAATATCGTTAAAATGGCGCTAAGCAAGGAATCTGCACTAAGAGAACACAGCGTAAGGGACTCTATGGGAGTGGTGCCCAAATTGGAACCACTAAATTTTCACGAACAGAATTACCAAAGAACCTCACGTGGGAAAAAGACCTACACGGGCCGTAGAGACACCCATAGGGGAGGTGCCAATCAAGAGGCAAGCGGTTCAGGTACTCAAAATAAGCGCCAGCAGCAAGCAAGTAAGTGCGGTGTTTGTGGTCGTTATAATCACGCGGCAAGTGAATGTGCGTTTAAAAATTGTAAGTGCCACAAATGTGGAATAAAGGGGCATCTAGCCCCACAGTGCAAACGGTTCCCACAAAATTTTTTAATTCAGGATAGCCATGAGGACAGTTCCGACAGTGAGGAAGTATCCGATTCGATCTATAATATCAAGGACATAAATGTAAGTGATATTGACAGTAGGGGTAATATTAAACCAACATTCGTGAATTTGTCGGTGGAAAATATTCCTTTAGGTTTTGAGGCAGATTCAGGGTTTGCACACAGTGCTATTTCTGAAAAACTGTATCTCAAACATTTTAAATTTAAACAAATGAACGAAAATGACTTAGCCTTAAGAGACTATGTTGGTATAACGTTCAAACCGCTAGGGTTTCTTAAACTTAACATTGTCTTTGAAAATAAGCCTTTTGTTTTAAAAACATATGTAATAAAAAATGGTGGTCCACCTTTAATTGGCCGAAATGGATTGAAAATGTTAAGTTTGGGAATAAGTAAATTAAATTACGCTGACGAAAATGTCCAATTAAGAATAGGATATAACACAAACCAAAATTTTACAAGTAACGTTTCTAATAAAGACTATCCTTCCTTAGTAGTAGAGTTAATAAATAAATACAGGGATATTTTTGATAACAATCTAGGCACTTTCAATAAGTTTAAAGTTACATTACCACTAAAAGAGGGAGCAATTCCAAAATTTTATAAGGCCAGACCAGTGCCGTTCGCGCTTAAACCAAAAATTGAAAGTGAGCTAGAAAGGTTAGTAAATTTGGGTGTTTTAGTACCCACCGAATTTTCCGACTGGGCTACTCCTATAGTGCCAGTTTTAAAACCAAATGGGGGTATCCGTATATGCGGCGACTTCAAAATAACTGTAAACCCACAACTAATTGAACAGCGTTTTCCATTGCCTCGTATAGAGTATTTGTTTTTTAAGTTGCAAGGTGGTAAAAAGTTTTCAAAAATAGACTTATCAGAGGCGTACCAGCAAATTATGCTGAATGATGAGTCTACTAAACTGGTCACCATCTCAACACATAAGGGGCTTTTTTCGTATACGCGGATGCCCTACGGTATCAAAAGTTTGCCAGCTATTTTTCAAAATATAATGGAGCAGATGTTTGTAATGGACGGTGTCGCCTGCTTTATTGACGACATTTTAGTGACTGGAAAAAATGACCAGGAACATTTGGAGCGCCTTGAGAAGGTTTTAAAAAGGCTATATGATTGCGGCTTAAAAGTAAAAAAAGACAAATGTGTTTTTTTTCAAAAATCAGTCCAGTATTTGGGACACGTGATAGACAAACATGGTTTACACACCTCTGACGAAAGAGTTTTGGCTATAAAAAACGCTCAACCTCCCCGAACCGTGACTGAATTAAAATCGTTCCTGGGAATGATCAACTTTTACTGCAAATTTATTCCAAATGGTTCGGACGTTTTAAAACCATTATATAGTTTATTAAAAAAAGACACAAGGTGGTGTTGGACGCAAGAATGCATAAACAGTTTTCAAAAGGCGAAAGACATTCTACTTTCGTCTAGGGTTCTCGCCCATTTTGATCCGGAGAAAAAAATTAAATTAACGGTGGATGCATCCAATTTTGCTTTAGGAGCAACTCTTAGTCACGTGTTTCCTGATAGTACCGAAAAACCGATAGCTTTCGCATCTCGCTTGTTAAATCAAGCTGAATTGTCATATTCCCAAATTGAAAAAGAGGCCGCAGCTATTATTTTTGGCGTGAAGAAATTTTTTCAATACCTTTATTGCCAAAAATTCATTTTGGTCACAGATCATAAACCGTTGTTGGCGATTTTCGGCGATAAAAAAGGTATTCCGATATTCGCTGCAAATCGCCTGCAGCGATGGTCCCATATTTTATCTGCGTTCGACTACGAAATTAAATTCGTAAACTCAGAAAAAAATTTTGCAGATTGTTTATCGCGACTGCCACAAAAAGATTTTCAGGTAGGAAGAGAAAAAAATGATTCAAAATTAACATATTCTTATTTAAATCTTTTACAGGAATCAGATTTTACTGTAGATTTCAAAAAAATTAAGAAAGAGACTAATAAAGATCCTATTTTAAGCAAGGTTATTTTTTACGTTCGAAATGGTTGGCCAAATTCCTGCACGGTACCGGATTTTAAACCGTATTTTTGTAGAAAAAATGAGATAAGCATAGAACAAAATTGTTTATTGTGGGGCTACCGCTTAATTGTCCCTGAAAAATATCGCAATTATGTGTTAGGAGAATTGCACAGTGCGCACATGGGCGTGGTTAAGATGAAGCTGCTTGCTAGGTCGTACGTCTGGTGGCCTTTAATGGACACTCAAATTGAACATTTAGCACAAAATTGTGAGGCATGCGCAGTGTACTCGGCAAACCCTCCGAAAACCCCATTAGCGACATGGGAATGGCCAAAAAGACCCTGGACACGGTTACATGCCGATTTCTTTGGACCACTGTTGGATAGATTTTTTTTGGTTATTCAAGATGCAACATCTAAGTGGATCGAGTGTTTCATAGTCCCTAACATGCACGCGGTGACTACTATAAAATTGTTTCGTGAACTTTTTGCTAGATTTGGTCTACCCCGAGAAATTTGCACGGATAATGCTAAAACTTTTACGTCAGACGAGTTTCAAATATTTTTAAATAAAAGTGGGATACGTCATGTAACAGGCGCACCCTACCATCCTGCCACCAATGGCTTGGGCGAAAGCGCTGTCAAAATAATGAAGCATGCAATTTTAAAAGCAAAACACGAAAATTCAAATGTAGATATTCATTTAGTGATACATCGTTTTTTGTTTCACCATAGAAACACCCCTCACACGACTACGGGAGAGACACCCGCTAAATTATTATTAGGCCGTAATTTAAAAACAAAATTAGATTTGTTGTTGCCTTCAACGGCTGATGCGGTAGAAGACAGACAAGATAATCAAAAAAAATATTATAAATCCGGTAGAGATGTTAGTTTTAAAATGAATGATCGTGTTTGGATTCGGGACTTTCGCACAAAAAAAGATCAGTGGTGCGCGGGGGTAGTTAAAGGCGTATTAGGAAAAAAAACCTATGAGGTTAAAACTGATGGGGGGTTAGAATGGAAACGACACGTAGATCAGCTACGGCCGAATCATTGTGATGAAGTCAATGAGGAAACGACCAGAGTCGTTTCCATTCTACCAATGGCAAATCCAGAGGACATAATTAACGATGCGGATAACGGAAATAATATTGAGCCAACTCGTAATGAGGTCCCCCCTCCATGTATTGAAACGAATGATATCGAGCGGAAGTCCCTGCGGCGGCGCAGCCAATTAAAACCGCCAGAGCGATTAGTTGTGGGGGTGTAATGAATGTACTTAATATTAGAGTTTAAGAAGAAATTTATATTAGCGTAGGTAAGGTTACTTCTGTAAAAATGTTCCTATATAAAGGGGGAGGTGTTGGATAGTTTTATTTATTTAGAAGTTAGTTTTACGTTATATTAGGAGCAAGAAAAGACGCAGGTGCGATATGACCTTTTTTGTGGCTCCATGTATTTACAGTTAGTATGAAATAAACTGAGCTCCCGGCTAGTACGGTGTTTTATTTCTAACTCGACGTTGTCGCGTAATTAGTAGGATTATGTTTATATTAACATAATCTTAAGACAGAACAGTAATGAAGATGAATAGATGAACTATTTAATATGTATAAAAGAGAAATTGGAGACTACTAGGCTTTATGTTACATAGAAATTAATACCTACTTAGATTATATTTATTGAGTTTTGATAGCATTTTTTAGTTTTGTTATTTGTTTAGAGTTGTCCAATAACTAATTTTTTTTTGTCCAATAATTAAATTTTTTGTCCAATAACTAATTTTTTTGTAAATCAATTAGTTTATAATTTTTTTTTTCAAAATGTCACGAGTTAAAACATATTTAAACATTATTTTATATAAATAGAAGCAATAAACTTTTATTGGTACTGTTCCCGGGGGTTCGCCAAAGACCCTCGGTACTGTTCCGATTCCTTTCTCAGGGTCGTTGTTAATATCCTGGGCGTCGCCATTTGGCGATTTAGAGTGAATAATCTACAAGTAGGCACTGGGTCGTAGACTTCGATATCTGTATCTTCACTTTCGGCAGGACGGCCAATAGTACTTACTATTTTTCTTATCCGAGCCCGCCGCATGCGGGCCCGATCTTCCAGGCTTAAAGGAGGGGGCCTACCCTCTATATTTATCCCGAATTCCCTTAACATCCCTTGATTTACACACGCCGGACAGTCATTGAGATCCTGTCCGGATAGACTGCATAAAATCCCTGATTTCTGATCTTTATCCCCATTCCCGTCATTCGCTTCCAGGAGGTCGGCCCGGTCTGGATCTTGTCGGATCCCATGGGAAATTGTTTCCTGATTACGAATTTGACCTCCATTCATCCCTATTGGGTCGGCCGGCCGCGCCACAGGCGAATGACTGGAATACGATCCCAAAACATTATTCTCAATACTACTCCCTCGATTCCCCTGACTTAGATAACTCTCTCTGAAACTTTGAGCACCTTTACTAGTAAAATAAATCTTATGCCCCCCTGAATCCCGCAATGGGAGAGGGGCGGCCCGCATCCTTTCCACCTGGCGACGACGCTGAAGGCGCCGCCGCATACTTTTACTCACAAGACCCTTTGTCTTATTCAACACTGAATCTACTCCTCCCATCACACCTTCTCCTCCGTCGGCAAAACTTCGCTGCCCAGGGCCGCTGGTTTCGCCGACAAAGCGGACTCCCCCCCATACTGGGTAACTACCCATAATAAAAAAGAAAATAAACAACGGAAAATAAAACGAACAAATTCAAAACAGATGGATTTTATTAATCCAAAAATATATAATAACTGGACGTTTATCGTCAACAAGATTTAACAAATATTAAAACACTAAAAGGGCTAACAGCCCTGGCCAAGTAATACAAAGAATTAACAATTATTACCCAATACTAATTTATCCAATGAAACTACCTTGATTCGCGTGATTCTATTCAGGTATATCCAATCCCCCGTACACATTAAACCGTCGCCCTTTTACCGGCGCCACCCCACAAAATTACTTCCAAATTTAAAACAGTTTTTCTTTCCCTGAGATCCCCCCCTCTTCATGAAATAGTAATTCCCCTGATTAATTCCCTTAGACCCGTCTGGCCTACAACCTCTCAACTCCCCGAGTTGACGAGATTTCACACTTTAAACCCTCAAAAAATCTTCAAAACTACTAATACCTTGACGGCAAGTGATCCCATGAAAATAACCACAAATAATAACAATTTCCTACGCACCAGCTTAATGTGTTTATAACGCGTTAAATGTGGATATAACCTGATCCAAAAAATGAATTTAGAATTAACAACTCGGCACGGCCAGATGGTTAGCCTGCATCCGAGGGGAGTCAAATTTAACATTTTAACTTCCCTGGTTTTAGATAAAATTATCGGACAATAACGGTAGTTTTTTATCTGATTCCGTAACACTTCCCCCCTTAGATTACACTTGGGGATGGTTTAAAACCATTACCAAGTTGAATCGATAAAAATAAAAAAGGAATCAGATAATCACCACATTTCCTTAAAACGAAACATTTCTTAGACTAAACATTACATAAATCATACTATCTTACAAATCAAAGTTACATTTTTAAATGGAGATCACATATTTCCCTACCTATCATTTCGACTCATAACCTATTAATATTCAGTCTTACAATGTTACTATATTATTTACCACAATTTTACAGCCTTTATACTTCTTAAAATTACTAAAATCCCATATTACTTTATACAATCAATTCCCACTGAATTTCCCATCAATCTCTGAATTACTACTAATCGCTTAAAATTCTTTTAAAATGAAAAGAAAGAATTTTCCAATTTCGCGTTTCCATGATGACATAATATTAACTTTTCATTCAGAGCCTAATAGGATCTTCAACCGAAACCAAATCCCTGAATTCCCTTTTTAACTTTCTACGTTGAGCGCCAGAATTTTTTTATAAAAAATCCAAAACTTCATAAAAAACCCTTTGATCCCCCTTAATCTATTTTAAAACCCAAATTCCTTAATTCCCCCCTGTACTATTAGTCGTCCTGTAGAACACATTTTTATTTCTTGGATATCCTACCATTAGCTGGAAAGGTGTTAGTTTCATCACTGGATCCCGCTCATCTCGAACTTCCATCAAATAGACATTCAGCATTTCAGGCCAATCTCGTTTGGTTCTTCGTAATTTTTCTTCTAAGTCTCTTAACTTTGACCATTCATGTATATTTAGCGCCTCTTCCTGGGTGCACAACTGCGTCCAAGGTGTGATTGTAGCAATGTCATCTCTAAACTTCACCAGTTGTTGCTGTAGGATTAGGATTTTGGGTTTTCCCCAACGGCTAAGTATATCCTGTTTGATGAAGTTCAGGATTCTGTTTCTGCTGAGGACGGTGATTGGCCTGCACTCAATCCACCCACTGAAGTTATCAAAAGCCCAAATTACAGCGCTATATCGGTCATGTCTTGTTACCGGTAAATTCTCGATAACTCCTATCAGCATAATTTCTACGGGTCCA
The DNA here is from genome assembly GCA_935413205.1 of Polydrusus cervinus. Lineage (NCBI taxonomy): Eukaryota > Metazoa > Arthropoda > Insecta > Coleoptera > Curculionidae > Polydrusus > Polydrusus cervinus. The sequence goes on from OW284514.1 coordinate 57,735,694, forward strand.
AGCGCTGGTATCGCCTCGAGTACCTGATGTTCGCGATACATGTCTGAGATGTTATTACATGTACCGCATCCATTCACATATTCGATGGCGCTTCTGCCCATTCCATTCCACGTGAAGAAAGCGTTGATTATGGTGATCATATCACCGGCCGTTAGGTGTTTCGGCCCATGCATTGTTCGTAACACTTCTTCTCGAGTTTTTTCTGGCACCCATATTCGTAATACTTGTAGGTCACTTTCATCTTGAATAAACCAGGCGCCGCAGACATGGCTCGCTGTGATCTTCCCTTCACTGCTCTTTATATATTGTCTTGTTTCCTGAACTTCTGATTTTTGATTGAATACTACCTTTCCGGCCAACAATAGCACGTCACCCAGTGCAGGTCCCATTTTTATCTGACTCTCTGGTCTATTCTGATGTATATTCATGATCCACGAAACTATTTCCACATCCTGATAGTACATCCATTTTATCTCAGTCTGTGTTCCCTGTTCTTTCCGCTCCAGTACCTCTTGCGCGACGCTCGGGTTCTCCGGCATTCTCCGGTTATGCCCATTATCGTTATCATTGATAATGGGTTGCCCCATTAGTTGGGCGACATGTTCCCGGGGGTTCGCCAAAGACCCTCGGTACTGTTCCGATTCCTTTCTCAGGGTCGTTGTTAATATCCTGGGCGTCGCCATTTGGCGATTTAGAGTGAATAATCTACAAGTAGGCACTGGGTCGTAGACTTCGATATCTGTATCTTCACTTTCGGCAGGACGGCCAATAGTACTTACTATTTTTCTTATCCGAGCCCGCCGCATGCGGGCCCGATCTTCCAGGCTTAAAGGAGGGGGCCTACCCTCTATATTTATCCCGAATTCCCTTAACATCCCTTGATTTACACACGCCGGACAGTCATTGAGATCCTGTCCGGATAGACTGCATAAAATCCCTGATTTCTGATCTTTATCCCCATTCCCGTCATTCGCTTCCAGGAGGTCGGCCCGGTCTGGATCTTGTCGGATCCCATGGGAAATTGTTTCCTGATTACGAATTTGACCTCCATTCATCCCTATTGGGTCGGCCGGCCGCGCCACAGGCGAATGACTGGAATACGATCCCAAAACATTATTCTCAATACTACTCCCTCGATTCCCCTGACTTAGATAACTCTCTCTGAAACTTTGAGCACCTTTACTAGTAAAATAAATCTTATGCCCCCCTGAATCCCGCAATGGGAGAGGGGCGGCCCGCATCCTTTCCACCTGGCGACGACGCTGAAGGCGCCGCCGCATACTTTTACTCACAAGACCCTTTGTCTTATTCAACACTGAATCTACTCCTCCCATCACACCTTCTCCTCCGTCGGCAAAACTTCGCGGCCCAGGGCCGCTGGTTTCGCCGACAAAGCGGACTCCCCCCCATACTGGGTAACTACCCATAATAAAAAAGAAAATAAACAACGGAAAATAAAACGAACAAATTCAAAACAGATGGATTTTATTAATCCAAAAATATATAATAACTGGACGTTTATCGTCAACAAGATTGAACAAATATTAAAACACTAAAAGGGCTAACAGCCCTGGCCAAGTAATACAAAGAATTAACAATTATTACCCAATACTAATTTATCCAATGAAACTACCTTGATTCGCGTGATTCTATTCAGGTATATCCAATCCCCCGTACACATTAAACCGTCGCCCTTTTACCGGCGCCACCCCACAAAATTACTTCCAAATTTAAAACAGTTTTTCTTTCCCTGAGATCCCCCCCTCTTCATGAAATAGTAATTCCCCTGATTAATTCCCTTAGACCCGTCTGGCCTACAACCTCTCAACTCCCCGAGTTGACGAGATTTCACACTTTAAACCCTCAAAAAATCTTCAAAACTACTAATACCTTGACGGCAAGTGATCCCATGAAAATAACCACAAATAATAACAATTTCCTACGCACCAGCTTAATGTGTTTATAACGCGTTAAATGTGGATATAACCTGATCCAAAAAATGAATTTAGAATTAACAACTCGGCACGGCCAGATGGTTAGCCTGCATCCGAGGGGAGTCAAATTTAACATTTTAACTTCCCTGGTTTTAGATAAAATTATCGGACAATAACGGTAGTTTTTTATCTGATTCCGTAACAGTACCAAGCACCTTTCTGCATGGTAAAAAATAAGTCATTGACATTCATTTAAATTGGAAAAAAACCTTAACTGTCCAATAACTACTAGGTTTACCCTATGACAAATTATTATCATCAAAATATTTTTTAACGGTATAGTATAATAAGAATTTTCCATTAATACATTTTAAGCAGTTTTTTAAACATTTTAAAATTTAATATTATTTTAATAATTTAAGAACCTTTGCATCATATAATAATAATACAGGGTGATACAAAAGTACTTTGACAAACTTCGAGATATGCTTGCTAACATTTTTTTAAAAGGAAAAGTTTTAATGACCTATGGCCTTTAACTTCGTCTGAAAAATACAGGGTGTTCTAAATTAAAAAAAAGTAGTAATTTTTTTATTTAGTAACTAAACAGTATATAGGGTAGGTCAAAAAATACGAAAAGAAATGTACACATTTTTGACAGAGGCCGAAGATAGAAGTTTTTTTATTAATGAAGGTGATAGTTGAGATTACTGGGGCATGTCGTTCTTAAGAATTATTAAATGTCCGATCAGCTACAAGAGGTGTTATCAATTAAAAAAAATGCTATTCATCAAATTGTTCCATAAATATTAATCTAAAATAAAATTTGTATTTTTTAAATATATTTTGCAGTCCATTTTTTATTTACTTACCTCCCTAGAGAAGTTAAACCTCCCCCAAATCAGTGTCAATAAGGAATCCTTACCAAACAGGGAGTAGAAAAATATATTTTCCTTGAATTTTGTCATATCAGGATTCATGGGTATATAATGCGTCACTTTTATTCATCATTTCACCCTGTATTATTACAGAAAAATTTACTTTATATTGCTGAAGTTTGTTTTTATGTTAGCAACAAATTTAATATTTTCTTGCTAATGATGATATTAAACTTGTCTTGCGATTTTCATTAGTTTTTTAAAGTTAACAAAAAATTGTGTTTTCTTTAGGCAGCAGTTAATCTAAAAAGACAGACTGGTTTATTAAACGTTTTAGTTAGTGTGTTACGGCCAAGGGAGATTAAATTGCCCAACGAAGATAACCCTGAAAAATAGAGAAGATTTGCTTTTTCATTTCTATTCTATCCGAGTTATGCTGGAAATTTATGAGGCCGGTTACGTACTGCCGTAATTCGTTTAAGCTTTAGGCCATGTAGTGAGAAAAATAAGAATTTTTTTATTTCGCTTTCGACCGCAATAATACGTTCTCAATTTAATATGTATCTTATTTAAAAAAAAAGAAAAAATAAGTATTGCATAAGCCTCATTTCAAGGCACTGGAGCTCTGAAAAATAATGCTTTTTTCCTACAAACACCCATGAAAATAAGAAAAAAAGCACGTTTAGTTTGGCTAGAAAGCGCCGTATATTACAAGCGTGTTGAAAAAAAATATTTTAACACGAGTGTTGAAATATCAAGGCACACTATTTAATTTAAATAGATGGTGCCAATTTGACACACAACCCCTACTTATTATGTAACGAAGTTACATAATTTCACACGGTTGTATATGTATCCGTACCTAACTTTCTTACTTTTCATGACACGAAGTTCGTTCTTGTTTGTAAATAATCCATATTAATAATACCTTTTGATTTTCCAAAGATTTCCGCTGTGAAATACCGGGAAATGGCTTTTCTACGTTTTCCTTTACTCTCCGCTGTCCTCTGACGCATATATCGAATTGTTTTATTTTTATTTCATATTGTTCAGATGTATAAGACCGGACTGCTCTGGATATCTTAGCCGAGTAGCTTTATCTTATTGTTTCTCTATCTTGCACTCATAGGCAACAGAACTGCTGAGGGCCCCTTCTTGAATAGTCCGAGTAATTTTGTTCCATCCGAATATATTCAACGGTATATTTAAACTGACACTTTACCTTTCTCTCTCACACACATGCACTTCGTATTGGTAATATTGCTTCTCTTTTTCACTCATACACGAAACCGAACTGCTCTGGATATCTTAGCCGAGTAGTGCTATCTCGTTTTAACTTTAAATATTTTCAGCTGATTTGTCTCATTCTAATACCACCGGTTACTATCACCAATTACACTTATACATATCATTCCGGTTATATCGTTTCTCTTTTCCTCTCATATGCGGAACCGGACTCCTCCAGGATATCTTATCTGTTTTGTTTTAATACAACGGGCCGAAATCCACTGACCGTTGCTGCAGGAACTCTGTTTTGCTTAATATAAATTGAAACCGGGAAACTAAACTATCTGTCTCTGTCACCCACATATACACACACATCGACACATTATATCTGTCCAACACATACATTAATAACCTTCTTTATCCAACTCATACACTTAATTTCTATACACCCACTGTTAAATGGCCAGAACGTGTAGGTCCGCGGAATTTATACGCAGTCACGGAGGCGTAGAGAAGCACCAAAATACATTGCCGCGAACAAATAAACGTATACAACCTCCTCTCTCTTCTCTTTTTAAACTGGTAAATTTATTTAGAACTGATAATAAATATATTTTATGGACTTCCAATACAAAATGTTTTAAACCGATTGTTTTATTTATTTTATTTCATTCCGAAAACTTTTCAGGACGCTCAAAAAGAAGCAATAGGTAATCGCACCATGTGCAGTTGAACGCCTGGTCTCCACTGTCTAAAAGCTCCCCGAGACAATTATGGGCCTCTTACCACATTAATCCAAGAGGTGGCGCCCGAGATACCGTTGGAAAAGAACTTTCCGTCCTGTAGTTGCAAAACATCTAGTCACGAGTAAGCGACGTGAGCAAAAAGTGGGCAAAGTGAATAGATAGATAGGTATCTCATAAAAATTCAAAGCGCCTTAAAAAATTTTTATTCTGGTGAATCTAGAAGTTAATCTAGGATTAGTTCTTCCTATAATATAAAATACAAATCAAAGGATTTTTTTATATTAATGCTTTGTGGGTAGTAGGAAAAATAGTGTACATTACTCGGGTGAAGGTGATTATTCTAAAACTCAAAGAATTTCCGCACTCGGCTGACGCCTCGTGCTAAATATCTCCTCGTTTGCAAAGTATCACTTTCATAACTTGTATGTAATATACTATTATTGCACTATTTATATTTGCTCTAATAGATTTTGTGTCGTTTTTTTTAATTATATTTTTGAAACTATACAGGTCAAATTTTGAACACATGCGGAAAATGCTTAGCTGTCCTCGACGGCTAACTGCCGTCGCGTGCTGTAAAGTAACATTTACTGCACTTGTTAGTTAATATAATAATACTTTCTTATTTAAAAATCTTGTGTATTTGGGACGAACGGTTTACTTTAGCTAAATGATTTAATTTAAACCCCTTTATAAATTTTTTTAACATAAGGTTCGTTAATTAGGCGTAAAGAAAATATACTCTACAACTCGCGTAGATTGTCCATATTATAGAGCTTGGAAGTATGAGCACTCCGACCTACGACGTCATACTCAATTTACTTCGTCGTGCGGGCCCCTGTTTATGCCTGCTTCATAGATTACGAGAAGGCATTTGATAGGGTGCACCATGAAAAGCTTATGGAAATCCTTAAAGATATAGGCTTGGAAGATAGAGACCTTCAGATAATCGCAAATCTATACTGGAACCAAACGGTACATATCAAAGTAGACAAACAAATGTCAGACGAAGTACGAATCAAAAGTGGTGTTCGGCAGGGATGCATTCTTTCACCGCTTCTTTTTAACATATACTCAAACGAAATATTTGAAGGAGCGTTAGAGGATTGCACTAAGGGAATTTCCATTAATGGCGTAAGTATTAACAACCTTCGCTACGCCGACGATACTGTTATAATCGCGGATTCTCTGGAGGGCCTCCAAATTTTACTTAATAGAGTGGCAGCTGGGAGTGCAGAGTTTGGATTAAACTTAAACACCAAAAAAACTAAATGGATGGCGATAAGAACCAAGTTGATGGAGGTATACTTCAAGTACAGAACCAACAAATCGAACGCGTCCAATCATACAAATATCTAGGATGTCAGGTCAACGAAAGCTGGGATAATATGCAGAAGATTCGTGCCCGAATTGAGCAAGCCAGAGCATCATTTGTGAAAATAAAGTAAGTGTTGTGTTGCCGAAATCTGACGCTCTCCGTTCGCACTCGAGTGCTACGTTGTTATGTGTTCAGCATTCTTTACTATGGAATTGAGGCATGGACTCTGACAGACGCCATGTGCAAAAGGCTGGAGGCTTTCGAGATGTGGACGTATCGACGGATGTTAAGAATTTCCTGGATGGACAGAGTACGCAATGTAGACGTGCTCAGGAGAATGTCAAAGGATCTAGAGGTCATGTTCACACTTAAAAATCGAAAGTTGGAATACTTCGGACACATACTTAGTAATGACAAGTACGGACTTCTCAAACTGATCATAGAAGGTAAAATCGAAGGAAAGAGAGGCCCTGGACGCCGAAGAATATCGTGGCTAAAGAATTTGAGACAGTGGTATGGTGAGACCACGGCGAGTCTCTTTAGAAAAGCAGTGGATAAAGTGCAGAAAGTGTTAATGATTGCCAACGTTCGAAGAGGACAAGGCACTGGAAGAAGTGCGATATGTACATCATATCAGTTAAAAACGCACTAAAAGATATAATCGCTTAAATATTGAAGTTGTGAAGACTTATATATCAAAAAAATATTCAAAATTTGGATCTTAACCGCACTGTCTAGAAATATCTATATCATCTCTCAGGACATTTTTATTTATAATTTTTGAACTTTTTATCTTAAACTGGCTCTATAATTAAAGCTTTTGCTATTGTAGTCCACTTTCTTAGCTCATACAAAGTCGTGGGTTGTTTTTTATTAAATACGCAACTGCATTTTAACACATACCAGACTAACGATACCGATACCAGGGTGCTATATTTTACATTGCACGCGCTTCGGAGCAGGCGATCCTTCTCGATCATTCCCTTAAGGCACTATTTACACGGGGAAACTAAAAAGAAACTGTAGTAGCGTGGATATCAGGGGATTGGGCGACAAGACTACTCAAGTTGCTTCTTTTCCTCACACGACCGATACTATATATTCACGCAGCCGCGAGCCGAAGGCCGCATATCAGTTGTAAAATTATTATTCGGTATTCTGAAATGATTATGAAAGGTTCAAATTTTTGTCAATACATGGATCTTCTTACTTTTCCCCTCTTACTTCCTTTCTCCTCTCCCCTTCGGAACATATTTTTTACAGGAGCTTTTCCATATCTTTCTATGACAAAATCCGTCATTTACCTGTGATAAGGATAAAATTATTGTCACATTTCCATATTTAAAAAAAAAATAAAATACCAGAATATAAACGAACGTGTGTCATATTTGCCGCTCATTGTACAGTATAAACTGCCAAAATGAGTAGTGCTGGTTTGTGTGATTTGTGTAAACCCGATGCCGTGTAAAGCTAATCATACACGGCCGTTTCCTATCCGGCTTTGGGCCGCTAATTACATTTCCATAATTCAGTTAATATGCAAATTCGAAAACGCTTTTACCTTTTAAATATGTTTATTGACTTTGTGTACACGGTTAAAATGCAAAACAAGAGCAATAGCGAGGTTGCTTACCATGAAAATTTTAAACTTTAATCCGAAAACTTGCTTAGTTTATTAGAGTATACGTTTTAATTGACTTAGCAAGCTTTAACTATCTCTGCGAAGCCGAAAAGTATGCGGGAGGGTGAGTTAAGTAAACGTTACAGGGCAGTCAAAAAATAAAAATTTGGAAAAGAACAGTGTAGTTTTATAGACATAGAATAGTCATTTATTAGACCAAAGCCTAGTTTGATACACTCATCGATCAAAACAGCCAACGAAGTAGGCGCAGGAATATTTAGAGAAATACCTAGAACAGTTAGCATTCTGCCGTTCAAGTTAGCATTCTCTTAGGTAAAGTCACATTACACCAAGCGGAAGTACATAGAATATAGCTATGAATGCAGTAGAATATCGAAATGGGAAGTATGTATTCTATTAGACAGTCAAGTCAATATCAAGTCAAGCCGCCCTCAAGGCTTTTATCTCCAACCAACTTAAGTCGAAGATTGTAATGAAAGACCAAAAAACAACAAGGCTGAACGCATATGGATTCTTTGTCACTCTGTGATAGTAGACATTGAAAAAGCAGATGAACTGGCGATAGCTGGATCTGCTCAAAAGTTAAGGGGTCCGGAATTTACTTTTGGAATATTAAATCAGGTAACCAAGGCAACATCAAACAAATAGATAATAGAAGATTCTGTAACGAGGTTGGAATGAAAATTTGATCCGAGTATCGAATTTTCATTCTAACCGAGTAGCAGACTATATTTTCTCCACGACCAAAAATACTATTCGCAATATTTGTAATTTCAGGTGGAGTATTATCCAGTTCCATATCTGATTCATCTGAATTTTCACTCATATTTTGACTTGCACTAAAATTTGTCTGCTGACATTGACAGTTTCGAAATTCATGGCAACCTATGTCGTTTAGATCAATTACAGAATATTCATTCCGTATCTTGTTATGGACTGAAAATACACGCAAAACGCATAAGAAGCAAGTGTTTTAGAATAAATATTCCAACTCGAGAGCGAGCATTTTTACATTCTATTATCAAAAATGATTTTGGAATTATTGCATTCAGTAATGGTCGTGGAGAAAACATATTATGTCTCTACGGTAGGTGTATAACAACTCGTCACAACTAAATAAATATATCAGATAGATTCATACTTTTAACGTGTACTAAGATAAAACAAGTGATTGGCCAGCTGACAGGTCACTTTGTCACTTAAGGAAACATCTACAGCGAATTGTAATATACAATGGATTCTACTAAGCACTGACCAGTAAAAGATTTAAAATTTGCGAAGAAATTTAACGCGATGACAATCTTCTGCATCACAATCTTAATAAGAATCTATTGAACCTTATAAAATGAACAAACCTTTTTTGGTAAGATAGCTGCGCACAATAAGCCACTGGACTACAGTACAGGAAGCTTGAGCACCGTATCTGGTTCCCGTCTTTAATCAACCAACCAAGCTGAGACTCGGGGTAGAATGACTCTCCTTTTCCATTAATTCGCCACTTGAATTAACTTTCTTTCAATAATTTGTTATCCTAATTTTTTATAAAGCTTAACAAGAGTAATATAACCAATTGTTAAAATACCAAATTAAAAAATATGATTATTGAATTCTTTAGTTTTTTTTTATTAAAGTGAGAATTTTACAGTGTCTTTTATACATTGTACAACCTGCTTAATAAAAACATGCCTAATAGAACCAGCTTTTAACCTTTTCGTAAGAGAATTTAACGAAAACTAGACCGAAAATCCACATACTTATGGCTTAAAAGGGCCATAAAATGCTTTTAAAATAACTTTATTTAAAGTAGGCGAATTCCGGATGCGAATGAACACTGACTACATTTACAAGAAAGTAAAGCCCTTTACGTACTTTTAAATCCCTAGAATTTAAAGCAGCACTCGATGTTTCGCGTTTCAATGGTTCTATTCAATTTGTACCGGTTGAGATGTTTTTAACTGTCCATTTGAATTAAAAGATGGCTCTTTTTTACATAATTATATTTATTTAACGAGTTTATAATGTAGGCTACGTTACACACCTATTAATTCATGTTTACAATCATTATCGTCAATCAAATATTCAGTTGCACATTGGTGGCACCCATATAGGAGAATACGAACACCTACTCCCTTCCCCCTAATATACATTTTTGGTTGTATAATGTTTACCGTAAATGCTATATTACCTACTCCAAATAACCAATATATTTAGTAACAGAAACATTTCCGTTAATCTTATAATTCTCTTAAATAGCTTAAATGGGGTATTTATAAAGGTTGCGAAAACCATTATTTAGTACCGCTACATACATTTAAGCTATGTAACCAGAAGTAACAGAAAGGTTATGGTAACCACTATATAACCCCTTTAATAACCGCGTCTGTCACAGTAAAGGAGTTTATTTTTCTCTCTTATTTTATTCATTATTACGGTTTTTTTCTTTTCCCAAAAGTAAATTAGTTGTAAATTACAAAATAAAAATTCAGAGCATAAGTTACAAAATGACTGTTTTCTTTTATTCTTTATATTATTATGTATGAATCAAAATTGAGGTGGAAATAGTTGTTTACTGCAAAAATTGACCAAGTACTTCTAAAAAATGCAGGGGCACTTTAAATATCCGATAATAATTAATTTAAGGTAAAGTTTTCAAAAAAAAAATATAAAGATTTTTTATTTTAGAAGGATTTATAACAAATATTATTACTATAAGACCACTATTTGACTAGTGTAAGCGCGGACTTTGCATTGATCATTGTAAAATTTTGTATTTTTGCAAAGACGTTCCAAATACGATAAATTTAGGTAAACAATCATAGCGGAATCAATGTAGTAGCGTCAGACAGAGAGCCTAATATGGTTATATAAGTATATAACTTTTAGATAATATATGTAAATTTCGTTATATCTACTAAACGTCGTTTAGAATATAATATTTTAGTACAGTTTTTTGCCATTTCGCAGGGCTTGTTTTACTTATTCAATATGAAATACTAGAGAAGCAAAAAACTGTTAAGTTAGGTGGTAGAGACGGCCATTATATAAACAAGAGTTTTATACACTATGGTAAACTCGAATCTAGGGTGCCGATATAAACTCATAAGAAGGAGAATATTAGTAGAGTTCAACACGTTAAACAGAGAACGCGCTATCCCCCACCTCCCACCTTCCATTCTTTAAAACACGCGGTTGAAGCAGGCACGGGAGCAATCGATACGTCGACTCGGCCACACCACACACTCCCCCCTTTCAGTCGGAATGTAGGAGTGGTTAGGTCCCTTTTTAACTAAAGGTTTTGCCCATATGTGCCTTCTCTCTTGGTTGCATTAGAGATTTCGCACCCCAGATTCGATTTTGCCAATAGCGCATAAAGGTTTATAGGGCTAATTTTCATTACTAGTATTTGAGAAGTTATATAGAACAAATGGTAATTACTGATAATATCACCAAGAGTTTTAAAATACATCATATCCAACACCACCATCTTTCAGTTTTATAAAGATGATTACCATTGCTTCTACATAATTATAGGTATTCTAGTTGTATAAAGGAGGTTGGGGCAAACCTTATATCAATTCATTACCAACAGATTGGTAACCATTACTACTAGTTTTATAAAATGGCAATGGAAACGATTATATTATCTTACTATATACTTGTAACTTATTGTAATCTTACAAACCCTTATAATATTTTAATATACTTTATTTACCATTATATAATTTGATGTTACCATAAGCTGCAAAAAATGTTTATTGGACCCTAGAAAAATCACATACATAAATAAACATCATCATTACATCAGATCGACTTATTTTCCACTTAAAATGTCCGTCATGCACCAAACTGTACGAAATCCGAATTTTTTTTATAAAGTTCCAAATATAGTTTTAACTTTCTGAGTTGCTTCACTAGATGATTAAGAAATGTATTGACGGATGTCAAATAAAATATTTATAGATTAAATTAATGCTGTGATGTTTTAAGGTGCTTGATAGCAAGAGGAATCCTTGAAAAGTTTACATTTTTTAAGCCAGGTCATTTTCTATACTTGGATCTTTATAAGCTTTTTTAATTGGGCTATGCTTTCCTGTAACTGATAAAAAACTAACTTTATATCGTTAAAACCCCATTTAGGTGGCAACGTCGAACTAAGTTCATGTATTATTATATCCTGTTCTGGAAGACAGTCATTATTTTCTGAACCAGATATGATATCGACCTACGGTTTTGAATCGTTGATAGATTTATCCCTTGAGAAACAATTGTCAATATTGGATTTTCTTTTACTGTCAGAAAATTTTATATACAGGGTGTTATAGAAGACGATGATTTTTGCTCCAATTTTAATGGCGTGTAACTTTCACAATAATATTTTTAAATTTTATCACTCTACGTCAATTGAATCAATAGTTCATAGCAAAGAAAGTAATTTGTAAAATTTTTGATATCTGCTATATTTTAATTTTTAACGGTCAATCCATTTTGGAAAACTGGAAGTCGATGGTATAAAAACAGTCCTGTTGGGCGAAATGAAATAGCAAAATGGACTACTACTCAAGCAAAAACAGTGGGACTAGACGTTTAAAAAACACTACTTAGGGCTACAGCCGTACCAAAACTTGCAAAAAGCGGTATTGCAGAACAGGAACTTATACAAATGACTGGCCATGCTAGTTCCAAATCAATTGCCAGCTACCTTCAAATGTATCAAGAACATCATGAAGCCATTGTAGAAAGAATGAGAACAGATAGCACCCCAAAATCCAGTGAAAAAACATCAAGCACTCAAGAGAACCTATATATTATGGACTCAAATAAGACCACACAATATATAATAAATTACAATTATTGCAATATTACTTTTAATAAATAAAAAACTAAGATAAAATGTTAACGTGTTAGCTATTTATTCTGTAAATTTTCTACCGAATACCATTCGAAAATTCTGAAAAATGAAATGTTTTTTGGAAACCGCATTCGTTTATTTTTTAAACAACGATGAAAATAAACTCATGCAGTTATCAAAAAACATTTAATTTTCCAAAATTTTCGGAAATTTTTATGCACTTATGGTATTATCCCCGAAAATTACTCTGAGACTCAAGGAAATACATAATATTCTCGTATGTACAGTCTATTCACAATATAAGCAAAGTTAGTTTAAATCATTTGTGTAAATGGTGCAGAAAGCAGAGGCGAGCGAGAGAAATACTGTATAAACAAAGCAACAGAGACGCTGACATCCTATACTAATCGCTGACTTCCATGGATCAGGATGAAACACGTTTGAATTGGTAGTAGTTTCCCTTCGAAATACGAGTTTAATGAGTGTGTTTGCGCAGCGCGATAGCTTGAGACGGTGGTGATTGCTCTTGTTGATTTCCAGTGTATTCGTTTTTTTTTTTATGATAAAACACCTGCACTGTAGGAAAAATCCTTTAAGGTGCTCTGGGAGCGGTGCGAGTGCGAAAAAAGCGATTAACGTTGGTCTTGAAACGTTGAAGATTGTATTCATTGGGAAACACGACTTCAGGAAGATCATTCCACAAAGATGACGTTCTCCAGATGAAAGAATTCTTGAACAATGAAGTTCGAGGAGTACTAAGCTGAACAACATATGGATGAGCGGCAGTGGTTCGCCGTGTATTTCTGTTTTGCATTGCTCTAGGTGGAATCAAGTGGGCAATGTCAGTCGAACACCTGCCATGGAAATATCTGTAAAAGAGAGCCAAATCACCAACCAGTCTTCGATGCTCCAGGCTATCGAGGGTCTTGGTCAGCTCGGGGTCGCCGATCAGACGAACGGCTCTCCTTTGAATGGAATCCAGTAGCCGAAGGGTGTGCTTGGGTGCAGAGCTCCAGACATGAGAGCAATATTCTAATGATGGTCGAATCTGGGCTTTGTAGAGTGTCAAAAGTTGATGAGGTGTGTACAACCTTTTGGTGCGGAAAAGTACACCAAGTTTCTATGCAGCTGTCTTGGCAATTACGGCAACGTGATCATGCCAAGACATATTACCTCCCAGATTGACCCCTAGCAAATTAATAGACGGTCATGACTATATCCGGTTCTGCAATGTTAACCTTTTTGGAGAAGACTGCTGCCTGGGTTTTCTTAGCATTAAATTCGACTTGGTTACTGTCACCCCAAGCCAAGATTTCTTCCAGGTTATTGTTGAGGCGCAATCCTTCATGCTGCCTGCGAAGATGTGTGTCGGCAGCGGATGTTTGGGGAGTCAAGGTAAAACATGAGACAAGTGTGCTGTCATCAGCAAAGCTATAAATTGGATTTTGGGTTTTCACTAGAAGGTCGTTAATATACAGTAAAAAGAGGGTAGGCGACAATATGGACCCTTGAGGAACACCGGCATTGATGGTGAAGGTGTCTGAGAGAAACCCGTCGATCGCCACTTGCAGAGAACGGTTCCTAAGGAAGCTGGTTAACCATAAACAAAATCCATTAGGCATACCGTAGGATCGCAATTTACTTAGAAGCCCATCGTGCCAAACACCCTAGAGATGTCCAGTGCAACAGCCCGGGATTCTCCATGATGTTCGATGGTGTTGCTCCAAAGATGGGTGACATATGCCAGAAGGTCACCTGTTGATCTGGACTTACGAAAACCGTATTGATGGTCGCTGATAATGTTAAACGTATTCGTAGTTATGGTAAAAAAAATTAGGACTAATGTATGGGTAAGAAAGATTTTGCTGAGTTGGTCGCACATAAATGTGGCTAAAAATTGATTTCCAAGAATTTTGTTTGGATAAATAATAGTATATTATACAACAAGCATATAATGGTGGCTATTATTCACGCGGATAAAGTTTAAGACACGAGCCGTAGGCGAGTTTCATAATTTTATCCAAGTGAATAAAAGCCATTATATGCGAGTAGAATACTATACTTTGTCCACGACTATCCAATAATAATTGTAGCCAGAATTACTAAACATATTTATTTATTTAGAAATATGAATAGTAATATTTGTATTCACACCATGTGCCAAGTTAATTGTAGGAATTAAATTTAATTCTACATTAACATCTTGGTTATTCGTTGTAATAGATGTAGATGAAGATGTAGATGTAGATACTACCTCATCAAGTATATATGGCTGACCAAAAGTATTTTTCTGGATCGCGTCTGATATTTTTTTAGCTGTTTTCATTTTATTTTTCATTGAGTCATCAATATATCCTTCTGCTACCGCCGTGGGTTTACATCCACCGTGTTGTTTCAATGCAGTTATATCCCCGCCTGCGTCTACAAGTACAATGGCTGAAGATTTGTGAAAACTTTTCTTATGAATCTTCCATTGTATAAACGAATCATAAGCAGACACATAAAGTGTTTTCGATTTTTCTGGTAATAAACTTAAACATGCTATTTTTGCTGCTTCCTGTATATCTGGTGGGGTATAACACATCTTATCTTCACTATCTCTAATCATTTTGTAAGTTCTTTTAATACAATTCTTAACTTTAAAGTTGATAAGTTGAACTATAATTAAAATTACAAAGCGTTTCGACTTGACATTTCATGGCATGCTTGAATTTTTCATCATACACACAAAATCGTTTTATGGATGGCCCTTACAGGGGAATCGACCAATGATATTTTTTGATTTCAAATCGCATTACCTGTCGATTTCATTATTCACTAGTGAATAATGGGTATTATTATTATTGAGCAAACACATATATAATGAACATATTATACAATAGTCGTGGACAAAACTAATTATTCCTTCGGCAAGCTAATAGATGTGCTCCTGGCTTTGTAGAATTTAACGGAGAGTGAGTTAGAAATTAAAACAGGCCAATTCATTTAAAAGAAATTGGAAAATTTTGACGTTTACCAGGTAGATGACGTAGGTCGTCGCTTGCTGATATTTGTTGAGTAAAGATAGAAACCAACTGTTTAGTCAAGAAGCAAACCAAAATAGTAGTTTTTTGATATTTCCGTCCAGTTAAGTTTTTTAAAATAATTTACGGACTTTTTAATCTTAAACCAATCATTCAAAACTCTAACAGCGATGCACACACAGTCGTTAAAATGATCGCGACATTGTTCTTTCCACGATTTCGCATTGCAGCATGTAGTAAAAGGGCAATAAATATCATTTAGAACACCAGGTAAACGAAATGATAGTCACAAACCACCACCAGCGTCTTGTGGATTTTAGGTGGCAAATGTTACATTCGTTTTTTAGGGACCATGTTCAAATTTATTTATAATAGAGAAAGCGCTTACTTTACCGTATTGGATCAAAGCGCGTTCCATTAAAAAAACGGAATATTAGTACAAAATATATCTTAGCAGTCCTGTTGTATCAGTTCATGTTATTTTTGTATACCAAGACAGAAAAAATGATATTTAAAAAAAGGTTAAATTATTACATTTACATTAAGTGACAGTTTTGAGGCGATCTGCTAATCCGTCGCCTATGAATGAAAGATAAATTAATATCGTAATATTTTATATTATCACAATTGGAAAAAATCATAAAAAAGGTGTGATAAACTTCTGCTTACCCGCTAGTCTGCGTTGCCCTAGTTACTTTAAAATATATTACTAACTTTTTAGGTTATTGCCCTTAAAATTATTTTTCCGTCGACCGTGTATTTACATCCGATATTAACGTTCCCAAAATCATTTATTAATGACCCCTATTAATGCATGATTTTCTGTAAATGCACGATTTTGGTAATTAAAATCAAAGGCAGCCATGCAAACAAATCAACAAAATAATAAAACGTCAATCCAAAACGTCGTCCGCTGTCATTAGTATTTGTAGAATTGTGAAATCTGGATTGTAAAATAAAAGTTGTTAACTGTTTTTCTTCACTTTAGTAAAAAATACGGTCGACGAAAAAACATTGTAACCAACTCTTACATTAAAATGCGATTAATGATCTCGAACATTAACGCGTTCGCTACGCTCACTACTTGTTGGTTAAATTACTATAAAATATCTGATATGAATAAGCAATAAGAAAAATTGTTTTCCTACGAGCGTGCGCAAAGTAGTACTTTGCGCACGCATTTTTGTGTGCAAAGTTACACTTTTCCGCACTAGTGCGGATAAGACTTTTATCCGCACTGGGTGCGGAAAAGTAAAACTATTCAAAAATCTCCTTGGTAGGGAATATTTATATTTATTTTAGTAGCTGTAAACTATTTTATGGCAATGTGAGAAGCCGTTGCAAGAGTATTCTCTTTTATCTTTTAATCGTAATTCCCGATATTTGTATTTCAGCTTAAAACGAAAAAAATTTAGTTTCCTATTATTTTTTTTATTGTTATGTAATTTTTTAATATTCTATTATTTTTTTTTGTTATGTAATTTTTAGTTGTAAGTATATTATAGTTCTTTCTTTAAAGTCGAATTAAAAATTATTAAATAAATTATCATATTTTTATTTTTGTTGTTATCTGATATGAAGCTCGTAGGAAAAATGTTGTTCCTAACAAGTGCGCAAAGTGCTTTTCCGCACGCAAGAACTTATCCGAACTCCGCTTCGCGTCGTTCGTCCAACTGTACTTGCGTGCGGAAAAGTATCACTTTGCGCACTTGTTAGGAAAATAACTATACTGCTACTTTGTGAAATACACGTGCTGGAAAAGAATAAAAGTAGTAAAATGTAGTACCTAAATATTTTGTGAAGAAAATAGTCAGTTTAAAATTCTGAGCCATCCAGAATTGTATGTGTGAAAGAAAGAAGCAAAATAGATAAAATAAAATTTTCAAGACATGTCAAAAAAACTTTCACTTTCTTTAATTTTATCGTACGCCCTTGGGAAAAATGCTTGCTTGCTCTCTAGCTCATTGCGCACGCTATTTACCTTCCATTCCAGCTATTCTGCAAGCTGATATGCAAATATAAAAGGGATTTTTCATTTTAAATGAATTTAAAGACTTTGTATATCAGCTTTTAATGTTCTTTAACTCATACCTATTTAGTTCAAAATGATCTGACATTTTACAAAGAAAAAAAACTTCTGGATTTACACAAGAAGGGTAATAAAGGAGTATCTAATGAAACAAAAGAATTACGATTTTATAATTTTATGCAAGGTGTATGTACGACGCTCACCATTGAGATCTTGTAAACGGTGAGAGGTAAAACGAATATTAAATTGGGGCGAAATTGAGCTATTTTGGGGGTAACTAACAAGTTAAATCAACTGTACAAAAATTATTTTAGTATTTCTCAATAAAAAAATTAATATTGAAACTAATTTAATAGCTTTATTCGTTTCTGACTAAATGGTATAAATGGAATTCTAGTATGGAAAATAACCGAAAGCAAAAAAAATTTAGATTCGCTGTTATAATATTCTCCATCTTTATTTTATCTTTTACTTTATTCAGCTGACGACTCGTAACATGTCAATAGAAGCTGTTTATGACGTCAATATGATTAAAATTTCTCGGCAACATTGCAATTGACGCAGTTATTAACGTTATTATGAGTAAAGTTTCAAATTAACCGTATTTGCAATAAACCAACCTATAAACGAACCCATATACTTAGAGGTTATTAAATTATCCAAATATACTTTGTTGCAATATTATACTTCTTGTGGGTAGATACCTAACATATCTCATATAAAGAGACACTGGTGGAAAAAATAATTTTATTTAGTTTAAGTACAAATGTATTAGGGGTTCACTAATTATTTAAATTGAAAAAACATTATATTCACACGATGAGATTTGAGCAGAAGTGAGAACCTCTCTAATACTTTTTTCTTTCGTTTTGATATATTTATTACTTAACTCCATAAAATTATAACGTAATATTTTGTTGTTCTAGATTTTTTTAGATTGATGAATCTGACGAAGGAATAAAAAAATCAGTGATTCGAAGTTTTGTACCGACAACCTACGGGTGTTTGCGCTACATAGCGGAGATGTTTGTAATTGTGACTAATGTCTTTGCAAGTGATCTAACATTTTACTAAAGTTTTGTTTTAGATGCAGGTATGCTGCCAAAGTATATAACAACGGCGCTAGGTTCCGCTAATAGTGGAATATGGTTATATCTTTTAAATTGGACCCTAAAATAACCGTACCAACTTATAATAAGCATCTACAGTCGTCTTCAGGTGAATACAGTATTCGCCTTCACACAAAACATCATAATAAAATGTTAACCTTTTTATAATATTAAAGCAGTAATTTGTCTATTCAATTTCTTTATTGCAAGTAAACTAAACTTTGCCAGTCTTCTTGGAGCCCCAAGCCAAAAAACTATGTTGACAGATTAGAAAACATTCAGAATAAATTCATTAAATACCTATTAGGAAAACAAAACCTTAATATTCCTAACAACGATATTACCTTGGTTCGAAATCACTTTCGTTTACCTTCCCTGGCTAATCGAATAAAATGTAGTGATGTACTCTTTTTATATAAACTTCTTAATAGTTTGGTACAAAGTCCAGATATTCTTGAATAAGTCCATATTAATGTCCCCCAGAGGACGGTCTCTAAGGACAACTGAACTATTTTTCATACCATTTAGATACACTTATTCGGCTCAATACTGGAAATTGTGTAGGATTGTAAGAAATAGCAATAGGTCTGTTAGTACTGACTTTTTCTCAATGTCCCTGCGACAAGTGAAGAAAATTTTTAAAAATGTGTAAAACTAAAGGAGATTGGTAATTAATTTTTATTTTTTTCAAAATTTCTTAAATTCTTTATAGACGGATGGTTAATATTATATGAGTAATTTTATTATTAACGATCTAATGCGGAATACAAGTTAATTTAAATTATTTAGTTTTAGTCTTGTTTTAGTATTGTTTTGTTGTAGGTACTTAAATTGATTCATATAAATTGTTAAATATATTATGTGGATACTCCAGTGGGTATCGTTTACCTGTTTGTCCCCGTTGACACTAATAAATAAATAAGTAAATAAGGTTATATCTTTTGAATTGGACCCTAGAATAACCGTACAAACTTAAAATGAAATGTATGTCATATATGAGCTTATTCTCTTGGAGACAACAAAACGTCTATATATTTATATATTTACCTGTTATTTTAGCAAACACTTGTAATAATTAAGTGTGTTTAAAATAGGGAATAAAGACAAAAAAATTGTATATAATGAATAATGCGAGCAAAAAGCACATTAAATTTAACGTAACGATATCTTGTTTGTTTTGCCATGATTATGCCTCCACTACTTATGCTGAGACATCATGCAGACTTAACGGCGTGCTTATATGACGATGCCAAGACAACATCGGCATAAAAACGTGATTATAGGTGCAGTTTATTACAGCTTTCAAATTAAACATCCTGTTTCTATATAAAGCCACGTATAAACAAAATTTATCTTTGAACTTTGTAGCATTTTTGCTGCTTAATATTGACGCATGTTCTTGGCGCCTTTAAATATAACATCATCTTTGAGAATACAACAGTTCAGACTCAACTGGGAAATGCCAAATATACAGGGTGACTCGTAAATTAAAACTTTTTCTAAGTATATATAAAAGTAACCGTATTATAATAAACAAAATTTTCAAGTATCCTTTTTCAAAAATGAGAAACTTACAGTTTATCATTACAAAAAGCACCCAATACACTCCTATCTAACTAAAATAATATGCTTAAATATGTCCAACGCAACTGCCGCAATTTAATGCCACTTTCTATGCATAAATAACATATTCACTAGTTTATTGTTTTGATAATGTGCCATTGTCACGTTTTAACAATTTAAAAGGTGAGTTGCGTGATTCATTAAAAAAACATAAACAGGCTTATAAGCGTTTACTTATTGATGCATTTGAATTCTTATAATTTGGTTAAAGTTAGCATATTTTTGAGTTATTTGACCAGGACGCCGGCGGTAGGGATTATAGGAGTATTACTTAATTAATTAAGCATTTGCATTTTTTCTTCATTAATTGTGAGTTTCCATTTTTAAAGTCAAGGCATGACAATGTTTATGTGATCTTAGGTGTAAGTCCGCATTTAAATAGAATGAACTTGCCTATACAGGGTGTGTAGGTGTCTGTCTTAGATAGCACCTAAACTATCAAAGATAGGGAAAAAAGTGTTATATGAAAGTTAAAAGGTTTTTTAGGATGCATAATCTAAAAATATTTTATAATCTACAGGGTGGTCCTAAAATGTGGTACTGAATAATAAAAAAGAAAATTAAGTGGGACACCCAGTATAATTTTCTAGAATGTAATTCAATGGAATAAGGACTTTGCAACCATATTAAATTTTTTGAAGTGAAATGCAACGTTGCCAAGTAATTAATTTTTTTCCGAAATTTTAGTAATTTTAAGGGTATTGTTAAAAAATCACAGTAACCTGTGGATTAACCCCAAGCAAATATAATTTATATTGTGGGTACTTTGAAGAACCCGATAGTTTTAAAAATGCTTTATTTCAATTTTTTTAAATGGGACTCCCCTATTTTTTTTAGGCAAAATGATTTATCTTTCGAAAACCTTAATTTTTTGTAAACGTGTCATATGTCTAAATATCATAGTTTTTGAAATAGTTTAGAATTTGTCTTAACTCAGGGTAAAAAAGGAAAGTTCTAATTGAACAATTTAGTCAAGATTGCTTTGGAATAAAAAATAAATAATTTTCTTTGTCACACCTGTCATTGCAAAACTATTTCGCCAACATTTTGTGCCTTATTACTGTTTAAATTTTAGGTTCCTGAACTCATTTTATCGAAATAGAAAAATATGAGTTATGAATAATGCCTTTTTACTGTTTAACATAAATTATTCTTGTAGGTTAGGTTTAGGTCAGTCCGTCGGTGGATTATAATAATATTCCTGATTTCGGTTTATCAATTTAAAAATGAATAAAATAAAAGAGGGAAGACTTAGCGCTTTAGGTATGTAGCCTGCCGAAAAACATTTTGTAAACAATATGTTGATGACTTTAAGAACAAAAGTGATTGAATCATTTTCAAATACTGACGTACCTATAGAGTTTTCTTATAAGATAATTTGAGTGTTTTGTGAACATTTTTTGTTACAACTATTGCAAATGCTCCATTTAATTAGTCGGTAAGTTTTTCGATTTTTTTTATATACAGGGTTGTACAAATGCACTAGTGATATCTCCGTAATTACAAGAGATCGAGAGTTTGATAAATGGAGGAAAAGTTGCATATTTTAATGCTGAACAATTTGTTAAAAAGAAATTTAATCAAATTTCGATGATTTCCAGAGATATTCAAAAAAATGTACGAAAAACTTGTTTTTATTTTTTTATGGCAAAAGTAGGTACTTATTATTTTTTAAAACTAAGGGCACTTTCTTAAGTATTTTACAAGATAATAATTTTAAGAAGTCAAAAGCTACTCAAAGATTTAAAAAAAATTCAGGTCCGAATTTGAAAAAATTGAGTTGATATAGGTACCTATCTAAAAAACGAAGGTCGTATCTGAAAAATAAGATTATTTTCTTGAAGAGCATAAAAAATTGTCTTAAGTAAGTGCTCTTGGTTTGTACAGAAAATCAATATTTTGTCGTAAAGACAATAAAAACACAAATTAATTTTTTCTTGTTTTTTTTTCGGATTCTCCGGAAGTCATCGGATTTTTTTTAACAACTAATTCATCATTAAAATGTGCAACTTTGCCTCCATTTAACCAAATTTATATCTCTTATAGTTATTGAGATAGCAATGTCAATATATCGAATTTGTAACACCCTGTACTCTCATCAAAGATTTTTGACTTGATATTTTGGCCCCACCTGTATCGACTATTACGAGCCGCCAATGTATTAAAGATGTTTTTGTAACCCAGCATAAATCATTTTATTCTCATAAAAATTAACTCCTAATTATCAATATCAAATAATACCAGTTAAAAAAATTGTTTGATGTCTACATTTAAAGTCATTTAGCTACTTCTTTATAAAGATACGCCACTGACTTACCGGAAATAAAACGGCAATTTTGATATACCAGCCTGGGCTTTAGGGTGTTGTCTAAAGACTTTATTATTTCAGTTTAATATTCAGGTGTGCTACAAAGCTGAGGTTCATTTTCAACGCAGTTAATTTTTTATGACTTTGTTAACTAATATGCACAACTATCTAAATCACAATGTTACAATTCCTTGTTAGTTTTACGTTACGATGACTAATCGCCGAACATTATAGGGCTTATATGACCTACGTAAAGACAACATCGACATAAAATCGTCATTATAGGTGCAGTTTATTGCAGCTCTCAAATTAAACATCCCGTTCGCGATAAACCAACCTATAAATGAAATTTACCTTTGCACTTGGCGGTTATTAAAGTACTTTGTATCATTTCTGCTGTTTAATAATGCCACATGTTCGTGGCAGCTTTAAATATAATGCAATATTCGAGGGTGCAACAACAGTTTGGACTCTACGAGGAAACGCCAGATGTAAATTACTGATATTATGGCGCTTAAAAGTCAAAAGTTTTAGCTTTGCTAAAATTGAGTGGTGTAAGAATTTTATTTGAAGGTTTTACAATAGGTTATTTTGAAATTCGTCGTCTCAACTAGTTTAAATAACAAATCTCCTCTCCTATAGTTAACACCTTTTAAAACGTTAGACTACTTCTAGGTGGACATGGTGGGGTATTTTTGTCACCGGGTCGGGGTGAGTGCAAAGATCCGACTCAAGGAACGGATTCGTCGTTTCAAAAATTACAACACATAACTGTCATTTAGTATTTAGTATAAGTGAAATCCGTGCATCATTTAAGCCTTCTTCCGACTAAACTATACCTTAATGTCGATATGTAAACGAAAATGTTAATGTTGCAAATAACATAACAACAAATAATATAGGGAATCGTTTCAGGCGTCAGCGTATTGATCTAATATCGCGACGCTGAACATAAATCGAGAGTCCACAGTCAACGCAGTCCGTCCTTATTTAAGATCCGTGAACCGTCTGTTTTATTTCAGGAATACAATCAGTCCCAATCTTGCTTGAGATCCGATTAAGGAAATCGGCACAGATCCGATCAGTCCACCACTAATTCTAGTCTATTCAATTCAATTTTCATACCTATGCGCTTATTGATTGACTGGTTGAAGGAAGGTTGACCTAATGTCAGTACATTGCAGCCAAACGGCTTATTGTATCTTTTTTGTTTAATAATAATAATAATAATAATAATAATAATAATAATAATAATAATAATAATAATAATATTAATAATAATAATAATAATAATAATAATAAGAAGAAAATGACCTTACTCCAGCTAATGACATAAATAAAGACCAATTTAATGCATTTTGGAGTAATATTTGGTCTGACGCGTCCCATTTCAATGAAGAAGCAAGCTGGCTCGAAAAAGTTGAAGCCGAGGCTGAAACTTTGCAAGAAATGCCTGAGCCGCAAGTAACATCGATCGACATAAGGGATGCCACTAAGAACTTGGCTAACTGGAAATCACCGGGACCTGACCAAATTCATAATTTTTGGCTCAAAACTTTCACCACCCTACACCCTGTTATCGCAAACTGCTTTAGCAAGGCTCTCCTAAACCCCGAGCACTTCCCAGCTCATCTTGCCAGTGGCAATACCTTCCTTTTATTTAAAAAAGGGCAGGTAAACGACCCAAAAAATTACAGACCGATCACCTGTCTGTCAGTGGTGTATAAACTTTTAACATCAGTCATGTATTCAAAAATATACACACACTGCATAAACAACAACCTGGTAGCTGATGAGCAAAAGGGCTGTATTAGGAAAGCTTTGGGTTGCAAGGAACAGCTTACAATCGATGCCGTTATTATAAAACAGGCAGAAGTTAAAAGGCGAAATCTAAATATTTGCTACATAGATTATAGTAAAGCATTCGATTCTCTTCCTCACGACTGGCTAAAGAAGATATTGCAAATATACAAAGTACACCCCCTAATACGCAACATGTTAGGCACCCTAATGGAGCAATGGAATACCAATCTCCATATTGGACAAGAGAAGCTTGGCAATATAAGTATATCAAAAGGTATATTTCAAGGCGACTCTTAAAGCCTCCTCTGGTTCATTTTGGCCATGAACCCACTGTCCTCACTACTAAAATCAACATCCTACGGATATCGTCCCAACTTAACTGAGAATTTTAGAATAAACCACCTTCTATTTATGGACGATATCAAACTCTACGCTGAAAGCAAAACCCACCTACAGTCCCTAATTCAAATAACCAAGACATTTAGCGATGACATCAAAATGTCGTTTGGCTTAGACAAGGGCGCAATCTTGAATGTCGTACGCGGAAAGACTGAACAAAATCGTGGACTGCTTGAAGGCATAGATATATTAGATGAGGACAAAACATATAAATACTTAGGCATCTCCCAAAACCAACAAATAAACCACACAAGCCTAAAAAGGGAGTTTAAAAACAAATACAAAAGCAGACTAACAAAGCTTTTTAATACTCATCTGAATGCTGGTAACCTTACTACTGCCATCAACACCTGGGCAATACCAATACTTACCTACTCATTCGGAATCCTTAAGTATTCAGACACGGATTTGTACGAACTGGATAGGCTTACGCGCAGGCTGCTAACAAAATTCAGATTCCACCACCCACGCTCTGCACTTGAAAGAATCTATCTAAAAGGAAAGGAGGGAGGAAGAGGTCTCATTAATATATATAACTTGTGCAAGTCGCAAGAGACCTCTATGACAAAATACTTCCAAGAATCGAATGAGGAAATTCTTAAAAAAGTGGTAGCAGCAGATGCTGGATATACAGCCCTCAACTTAAAGCGAAACGGACTACCTAACATCATCCGCGCGCCGCCAAGTCAACAGCTTGTAACTTGGCAAGAGAAAGCACTACACGGCAAATACCCTACTGCACTCCAAAATCCACTCATAGATAGAGAAATGTCACTGAATTGGTTAGAGAAAAGGCAGCTTCACGCTGAAACAGAAGGTTTTATTATCTCTATCCAAGAGCGTGTCATTCGAACTCGAAACTATGAAAAGGTCATCATGAAAAGGAATGTGGAAGATGTGTGCAGAAAATGCAACTGCCCCGGAGAGACGATAGAACATATCACGGCGGGTTGTGGTGCTATGGCCCCCAACGCTTACCTGGGGAGACATAATCAGGTGGCAAAGATCATTCACAAGGAACTGGCCCATAAACTAGGGCTAAGGGAAAACCTTCCACCATACTACCAATACTCACCCGAGCCAGTCCTTGAATCCCCTGAATATCTCTTATACTGGGACAGGCCAATAATAACGGATAGAACAGTAGACCACAACCGTCCGGATATTCTTCTTATCGAAAAAACCACCAAGAAAGCTTTCATAATCGATATAGGTTGCCCACTAACACACAACCTCTCTAAAACCGAATCGGAGAAGAAGACCAAGTACTCGAATTTGGCTATAGAGATAAAAAATATATGGAAGCTAGATAAAATCGACATAATTCCGATCATAATATCGGTGGAGGGAGCTATGACGAAAAATTTCAAGCCCAACTTGGAAAAACTGGGCCTATCAGGTTATTTATACCAACTAATCCAGAAAAGCTTCATCCTCCAAACATGCCATATAGTACGGAAGTTTCTAAACAGTACAGGTTAAGATGAATTTCTTCTCTGTACTGTAAATAATACCAGCAATACCAACAAAAAGCTGTGAAAACTAACATGGAGAAAAAATAATAATAATAATAATAATAATATTAATAATAATAATAATAATAATAATAATAATAATAATAATAATAATAAAAGACTTTATTGTAAAATAAATAGCTTAAGCTAAATATAACCACTATTAACTAATATTACTGTAGGTATCATACTCTTAACAGCCTGCTGTGTTCAAAATATGAAGAAATAAATAAAAAGAATACAAAACACAGCAAGCGGTCAAAGTATGCAGAGAACAAAAGCGAGAAAACCTGACATGAAATTTGGTATATACTAGAAAAAACCGCAATATTACACTGAAAAAAAAATAGTTAAAAAATACAATAGATATTTAGCAATGTACATATTAATTATTACAAATATGCGCCTGAGAGGGAACTGGATGAGGATCACAATTTACAGTATACTTTACTATTACATATAGCTATCTATTGAAGCTTTTATTAATCGCTTAAACTTATAACCTGTAGACAGTTTTAATTCTGGTTTAACTTTATTATACAATTTTGCTATATTAAACGAAAAAGATCTTTGAAAATAATTTGTTCGATAAATTGAAAGGGGAATAATGAGCTTATGACGTAAATAAAGATTACGTGAATCACTTCGAAACGAAACGAAAAATGTTTTGATAAAGATAATCTGGACACTTTTTACCTATAATTTTATTATATAAAGTAAGAGCATGCAGCACCCGTCTTTCGTCCATTTTTAACCATTTAAGTTCCCGTATTTTGGCAGAAACACCACGATCATATTTTCGAATGCCACCTATTAGTCTTACACAACAATTTTGTATTAGCTGATTACGACGAACATACTCGTCCAATAGGCAAGGACCATACACTATGTCTGGGTAATGTCAGCCAGATGGGAGCTGGAGTTTTTTTTATGTGGGATCCGAACCACGCGAATGCACTGGTTTATTCGTCAGTTTCCTAAAGATAGGACTATCCGCCCACAATTGATATAGTTCGTTGTGGTAAGCAAAGTTTTTCAAAATAATCGCCAATTTACAAAATATCAACACTAATAACGTGGAAACAGAAGTAGCAATAATACTTTAAAACCTTTAGTGAAAAATATATTTTTTTTCTAGAAATCTTATAATTTCGTCTGTTTTATCTGTTTTTTTTTACTCATCTTCATGTTCCACCATATTAGAACCAGTTATTTTTCTATATCTGTTGCGTAAAATAAAAGTTTTATGATCGATTGCGGTTTGATTCCCTTTCAAAATATATCGGGAAATATCGCGGTGGATAAATATTTGTATGGTAAAAAATCAAGGTTACTAAAAAACATTCATTTTGTATATATATAGTACATTTTATGCAATCTTATAGTACTTGTCTAGAAATTAGTGAAGAATTGGTGGTTTATGAAATACGAAAATGCATCTGTGCACAAATATTTAGAAAATAACATAAGTTCGGTAGAAATATATAACATTATAACTTAAATTTTCGTATCATTTCGTGTACTTTCTAGGAAAAAATTGTGTATGCATAGACTCTGGGATAAATGTTTTGAATTATTTGAATTAAATAAAAAAAAAACATATTTAATCTGATAGTTTTGCATATTTTTGAAGTATATTCTTAACTTCACTTCTGTCAAGTGTCAGAAAATAATCCGAAAAATTTACAACATGTAATAGTTATTATCCTAACAAGTGCGGAAAGAACCACTTTCCCGCACACGACTGCCGTTGCCGGAACGACGCGAAGCGGAGTTCGGGTAAGCAGTCAAGTGCGGGGAAGTGTCTTTCCGCATGAGTTAGGATCAACATTTTTTCTACAAGCATTAGAAAAGCTACCACAAAATATTTCTAAAAATATAAGTTTACTAAAAAACAAACAGATTTAAATTCTACTTATTAATAATAATTATATTAAAAGTACAATTTGATGCACTATGCAAATTGATTGCGGATGCCAGACAGGTTGAAGCAATCGAAGCCAACTGATCTTGATGAGCGGATGGTTGTGTGAAACTTTGTTGGGTCGCGGTCTCTTGATGTAGGCAGTAACTTTATAGTATTTACTGATATCTAAATTTTTCTTAACCTTAAGTACACTTTTTAACATGGAATATCGACCATAAGGTATTTGGCGTCCAAAGTTTAGACATTTTCAAGAAATATGCCAAAAGTAGGTACTTCTTCTCTTGGTGCTTTTACTTTTTCGCTTCACGCCAACTAACAAAATGTTCGTATTGTTTTTAATACCTGACTAATAACTTTTTCGGCAGTAAATCCAAATTTGCGACACTTTCAGCTTCTAGAATATCTTCTGGAAGCTCATCGTCCGAAAAATTATCTATGGAAGACATTTGTATCAGAATCTGAACGAAATCAAAAATCAAAACTCCGGTGAACTGTTGTAAGGTGTCACTTTGATAATTAATTTTTATGTGTCTGTCGCGGTTACCAGGTTAACATCTATATACGGGGTTTTTGAAATAAACCGTTTTAAATCAGCTTTTTTAAAAATGTTTATAATAAACTGCAAAAATTAGTGTTTCTGTAATATACCGTATTTACTTTCACTAAAAATTCATATTCTATTCATTATAGTTGTATTTTATTATAAAATTACAGAAAAAAAATTTCCGGTACACCGTGCGACAAAACTTTTTCCACACCGTGCGGGAAAAATTTTCCCATGCCGTGCAGGAAAATGAATCTTTCAGAACCAAAACTAGTGCGGGAAAACGGTAAAAAAAATTGGTTTCTTTGTAACTGACTACTATGATTTCTTAGTTTCATATATATTGACTAGGATGGATATAAAATCATATCCGTTCAGTTACCCGGAATAGCCCCCTTTTCCAATTACTTTAGTGTAAAGGAAACAGCATATTTCCATGTGGGAGCAGAAAAACGTTATTATAGGTGCAGTTTATTACTGCTCTCAAATTAAATATTCTGTTCGCGATGGACTAACCTATTAACAAAATTTAGTTTTGCAATTCGCGTCATCATTTCTGCTGTTTAATATTACCACATGTTGGTGGCAACGATAAATATATAACACAATATTTAACGGTGCAACAACAGTTCAAACTTACCGAGAAAATACGACATGTATATTGCATATATTACTTATACTTATGATACGGACACTATGATGTTAAACTTTTAGTAACCGTATGAGAGTTTTTAATTAGAGTTTTATTTAAAGAGAACTTCCACAATACAGGGTGATTTCTAAGTTGATACTTCTTTTTTAACTGTGTATAGAAGGCATCACCTAACTTTTTTCAAAAAACTCGAAAATAAGGTACTGACATTCATTTATTACACTATGGATCAAATACGGTTCTGCCTAACTTGCCCGTTGAATAACATTAAGAAATCTTCTGGGTAAAGGATGAGCCCGCATGGGAAAGCGTTCTGCGTATTATCTCAAAGCAGCAGCCACACTTTAACGATACTCGCCGTAAATTAGTACCATATATCTACTAGTTGATTGTTTTATTTTAATTTTACCATTTTCACGTGTCACCAATTTAAAATTAACATGCTTCAGAAAAACACACCACAGCGGATTGCCAAATAACTTACCACCGACCCGTAAATTGCATGACTAATGAGAGATAAGACAAACAACATATAGTATAGCAGGTTACGTTTTGATGACCAGGCCCGCAATTAGAGTTTTTCTTCTGTATCTCGCTTATTTTTAGGTGTTTTAAAAAGAGGTATTTGAAAATGTTGTTTATTTTAATTCCTTTTATAAACAGCTAAAAAGAAGTATCAACTTAGGAATCACCCTGTATAATAAAAAATTTAGTGTGGCTATGTGCACTTCGGTGGCTAATAAAAACTTTTTTATTCTGTATATGAATATGTTTATTTAAGACTAACCAAGCGCTCTTGTACTTTTGTCCATCCTCAGTATCTCTTGAAAGCAACGAACAAGAAAAGAAAATCAAAAGAAAACAAAAATTTCTTTCTTTTTTGAGAGTTGTGCAAAATTTTTAATTTTTTAGAGTTATAAATTAGAATAAAGTAAAATAATTTGTAAATTAAAAATAAACTTAAATTTAAAACGGAATGAAACAAATTAATTAATGGAAAATTAGGCCAGTCTTGTTACTTACTTTATTAGGTTATAAGGTGGACTAAAAAATACAAAATGCAACATTGCACCTTCTAGAAAGAAAGGAAAATTTAACGTGAATTGTAAAACACTAAGTTGGAAACATGTTTTTTGGGTGAATGACCATAAAGTTTTGGTCTTGCATTGTTTTAAATCACAACGTTTTAACTAGTGAATATATCTAGTCATCTTCAGGTGAATACTGTACATACATTATTCACCTAAAGACGACTGGAGATACTTATCAGTTGAAGCGTTGTGAACAAATAATGACATATACTGCGTTTGGTTATTGCAAATCTGTCCCCTTGGTCTCCCGGTGGTGGGGTTTTGCATTCGTTTAATAGATCTATGATCTCAAGTGCATCTGCTCGGCGTTCGATATTTGGAATTTAACATGGGATTGGTAAACGCCACATGCTCATTTAGCTCGGTTATCACGTGACATTACATCTGCCTCTGCTAGCTGAGCAAAATAAAACGCAGTAAATTTTCAAAACTCATTCAAGATACATCATTGTCTCCAATCTTCATGTTTTTTGGATGTTTTGCCACAGTTAAATTAATTTTTTTATTAATTAAAACCAAAAAAGTTCAAATATTCGAAATGGAACATATATTTTGTATAAAATATGATCAGTGACTTTTATACCGGGTGGTGAATCGTGCTTGGAAACATGGTAAATCCCATGCAAGTTTTGGACTATCCAAATATTTGCTCCCCTGTTGACTTAAGGGGTGGGTTGTAGGAAGACTTTTTTAGAGTGTGCGTGGTGAGTGCATATGCGGAGTTTGAACAATTTTGGACAACCCCATCTTAACTTATTTGAATAGTATTGTGGTTGGTTTTTCATTGGAATTTAACAGGTGATGCTGCGCAAACCAGCATTGATTGGACTTGTCAACCTATGATTGGTTATTATCAAATGTGTGCCTAGTAATAATTTTTTGTATTGCCGACTTGGTAGGAATAGGTCTAATAGGGAAATAACCGGAGAATATATTAGATACAATACTTAAGCTTTTCTCCGCATAGTATCATTTTGACTTCTTCTTTTATTATGTAACTCAAAATAATTACCTAGGTAAAAAATTCTTACTAGTAGAAAATCTATTACTTCAAAATTACAGTTGAAAAAAAATATCAAAATTGATGCTAAGGGGAAAGAATTATTTTAGATTGACATCGAATAAAATTTTGTTTGTCCACAGAAATGGTCTTAAAACGTACATTTATTTTTTAGATATATTACATTTTTGCAAATATTAATTCTATACTTGGTATAGATTAGATTTGAGATAAAATTTATTATAAATAAAAGTTACTGCCACTATTCATATATAGGATATTTGTTTTAAAAATTAACTTTTCTGCTAAAAATACCTTTGTTGAAATTTATAACTGATCTGGTTAAGATAACATAAGCGATTTAATAAAAAAAAATTAGGAAATTCGTTCAACTACAAGAGTTATCTATTTGTAGAAATAAAAGTCTGTCTAAACCAGAAATCTTTATGATAAATTTGGTACAATAAACTAATATAAAAGAAAAAGGACATGTTTCGGTCAAGCCATAATAACAAAAAACAAATGGTCAATTTTCTCGATTACATATTATTGTGACAAGACACTCAAAATATATTTTTCATATTATTTAAAGTTAAAATTTCCTTTTCTCAAAAAAAAACATGCATTTTATATTCTGGACGGCGTTTTTACTAGATAATTAATTTTAAATCAAACATAAACTGTGTGCTTTTTATAAGGTGCAATACTATATTCTGTATTCTTGAGTAATAACCTGACAATGTAAGTGAAAAGAGCCATTTGCCTTAATTTTAATTAGTTCATTTATTTACCTATATTTTCAATTTAAGTCTGTTTTTTATTTATAAATTATTTCACTTTGTTCCAATTATATACAGGGTGTTCCAAGTTAAGTGCGCACTATTGTAAAACTCTTTTATTATTATAGATACAAAGTCGGTTAAATTAACAAAGTAGTAACATTTTTTCTGCTGATTAAGATAGTAAAAACAAAAAAACAATTGAATACAGCATTTTCGATTAAACGAGAAAAATGCATTTTTTTTTAAACGGAACACCCTGTATATTTTTGACACAAATGTTTGAAAATCGTCTACAGAATAAAAAAGTTCATATGCAATATTGGCCTAAAACTAAGAATAATCTAATTATTGCCATATTTACTTTTTAGACAAGGTGGTTGTGCATTTTTGAATCAAAAGTTTTATTCGGTGCGTCAGTAGATTATTCTGCTATCAACAAAAGTAAGCATTTATATTATTGTAAACATAGTAAACTGGTTGAACTGGTCTGTGATTTTAGATTTTTTGGTAAAAATATTACAAAATGGTGTTCACACATTTAGAAAAATGCGATATGTTAGAAGCGTATTTTGTATGCAGAAAAAATAGTTTTCGGGCACAGGAAGAATATTCCCAAATGTATCCTGAACGCGATCAACCAAACAGAAGGTATTTTTTAAAGCTGTATAGAAAATTTAGAAGTAACGAATGGGTCTTTGCAAAGGCTAGAACTAAACGCCAGTTTATAATAAGTGAACAAGTAGAAGTAAATGTGTTGGCATATTTTGAAGCAGACAAAAATAATTCAACCAGAGATTTAGCAAGGGACAGTGGTTTTAGCTTAGTTACAATATGGAGAGTTTTAAAAAATATAAGGTTGTATTCCATAAGTACCGACCAGTGCAAACACAAGGAGACTACATTTCTGTCAATTGTTTGTTAATATGTGCAGGCAAAATCCTAACTTTTTAAGGCACATTTTTTGGAGCGATGAAGCAAATTTTTCAAACAGGGGCATGTTTAATCGTAAAAACATGCATTATTGGTCTAGAGAAAATTTGTTTCTTTCTCATCCCCGAAATCCACAAATAAGATTTAGTATTAGTATTTGGTGTGGTATAATAGGCAGTCAAATAATTGGGCCAATTTTTTATGAAGGCAATTTAACAGACAGGAGATATGTTAATATGTTGTCAGAATTACTAGAAGCATATTTAGATAATGTGAACTTAGAGGCACGTAAACAAATCTACTTTCAACAAGATGGAGCCCCCCCCCTCATCAAATTCACGAAGTAAGAATATTATTAGAAAGGCTTTTTCAAGATAGATGGATAACAATAAATGGTCCGATAAGTTGGCCCCCAAAATTTCCTGACATAACTCCACTAGACTTTTACTTTTGGGGTTATGTCAAAGGAGAAGTCTATAAAAGGAGATACGCGAACCTGGAGGAACTTCAAGAAAGCATTCGATTCATCATATCTTAGTTTTAGACCAATATAACATATGAACTTTTTTATTCTGTAGACGATTTGCAAACATTCGTGACAAAAATATACAGGGTATTTAAAAAAATGCATTTTTCTCATTTAATCGGAAATGTGTATTTAATTGTTTTCTTGTTTTTACTATCTTAATCAGCAGAAAAAATGTTACTACTTTGCTAATTTAACCGACTTTGTATCTATAATAATAATTTAGTTAGCAATAGTGCGTACTTAACTTGGAACACCCTGTATAATAATAAGTCACCACATTTTCACAGCTCTCAAATCAAGGTAAAAAAAGATCTTTGTCATCTGATTTTGCTTCTTGTTCTTTGTTGTCAGGAGACACTGAGATGGCTGCAAGGCCGAAAGCGTTCTGTTAGTTTTGAGTAAATGCTTGCACTTACATACAAAAGAAACTTTGTTTTTATTTACAGTATAATGCCACTTTTATAGCTTTAATGGAACCACATAGTATTGATTATCTATTCGGTTTTACTAATCCCGAAAAAGCATTAACTTATTATTTTAGAGATAACAAACTGGCTACTATGTTTCATGTTGGTAAAATAAATATTAAATACGAACTTTTGTGATAACTGGGTTTATTTAGAATTAGAATAAAAACGAAAAAAACTGTAGGGAAAAAACTTTGAAGTTCAACCCGATAATAAAGAGGGGCTAGATGATTTAATTACAAATCATCTTAATAACAATGAATTGAAGTTTCATAAGGGGTAGTATGAATAAAACAAACGTTTGAAAAGTTGAAACTTAAAATGATGCTTTTATTTCGACATTAAAAGCAAGCATTCGCTTGAAACTTGTTCAAATCGACATAGGATAAATACTAATTTATAATTAAAAATACATAGCAACGATCTACATTCATTAGTGATCAAACACTAAATGTTACAGTTCTTCATCGGTACACAACCTTTATTTATTATCGCGTATGTTTTCGGCGACACGAAAACATTATCGGAATAACTATTTTTGCAAAAATATATTACATATCGAAATTTCGAACGCACAACAGTAAGAAACAATTTTCCATTGATACCTCCTAATGGAGCGGTTTACATTTTTATGTGCCTTTGCACGGAGAAAAAAACTTCTTAGGAATAGAGCTGCACTCCTCTTTATTGATAGTGAGAAACTTTATCTTAGTCTATCATACTTTACATCGGGATGGTAAGTGTAAAAATTGCATAATTATCGAACACCGTCAAACTTCAAAGGCGGTTGTTCAACGGTAGCATCTAGTGGGTTGCACTGTTTGTGTAGTCCGAACAAAAGGGTGGATCGGCTTCAACGATCGAGAAACACGTGTACCACATTGAGTACTAAATACTTGCCATATTTTGGCGAGAGTAGCGTTTAGTAATAGTCACCAAAAGGACTTTAAAAACGGAGAAACTTTTCGTTGTCAACCAATGTCAACAAAACATAAAACGTCAACTTTTTATCAAAACATTTTTTGATTGTTATAATAACTGGTGCGCGCGCAGTGCCTCCCCAAACATTTCACGACTTCTATACAGGGGTGTAAATTAAAGGGGATTGGAGAAGTTTCCCAACAGAAATAACAGACCAGGTATAATGTTACAAGATTATTAAATAAAGAGTAATGTTCATGATTTGTTTTATGACACGATCATACCTACATCATGTTAATGACATTCACAATGAAAAAATTATTTTAGTTTCATATGATTATCGCTCTCAAATTAAATAAACCAACATATTAACAAAATTTATCACTTGACAGTAATGACACAATTTTGTGGCAGTGTTAAACATAACGCAATATTCGAGGCTGCAACCACAGTTTAGACTCGAGGAAACACCAGCTGTATATTACTAATATTATGACCCAAGAGCTTTAATCTTAAAACTTTTAGTTTTGTTGAAACCGAATGGGAGTTTTCAATAGCCCAATTTTGAGTTTTATTTGAAGAGGGGTTCTATAGCTTCAATATAACAATTTTTCCTCTTACATAATAATAAAAAGAACTGACAAAATGTATGTCTTATATAAATATATTGTTCTCTACTCTTAACAATATGTATATCATACATGAACATATTTTTGTGTATAACAAAACATTACATATTTCTTACAGAATGCAGAAAATTTAACATTTATTTAAACTGCAGTTAAAATTGGATACATTTTGTTACGGTAAAAGAAAATAAAAGTCGAATTGTCAAAAAAACTCACAAATTATAAACGGCGGACTACTTTCGGGGAATCACACTACTTTCATTCGGTGAAGTCCTTTCTCGCTGCCATGCATACGCGATTGGTTGCCGGACTGTCTTTAGATTTTTTACACCGTACTTATTCGTCTTCCAAATACTTTAAAATGTTTTTTATCCGTATAAAGAAGAGTTTTCGCACTCTTTGTATGAAAACAGCCCGTCCGCGTCTGTCCAAAGGAGAGTCCGCCCAAGAGAGGTTGATTTTCATGAAATTTAATATACTTAGTTCCGGACTATGAAAAAATGTCCGCTTAAAAGAGATGTCCGCTTATCAGAGGTGTCCGTAATGAAAGGTTTTATTGTATACATAACAGATATAAAAAAATAACTGTTAAATTTTCTTTAATTGGTAGAAAATGAAGATAAATACCTAAAACCAGTCAGACGAAATTATAAGATTAAAAAAAAAATGTATTCAATTTTCTACGGTTATGGTCCTGTTCTAGATTACTAATGGTTTTAAGGGTACACTACAGTATTGCCACTTCTATTTTCACGTTTACAATGTTGCTAGTACGCAAATTGGTGATTATTTTGAAAGACTTTACCATAGCGAATCTTAAAAAATAGTATTAATGCATAAAAGTCGTTTTTAAATGTTTAAAACGAATTTCCAGCAATTTTGCTGATCTTTTGGCATAAGAGAGTCTCACCCGAAGTGGGCATACTAGCGAGCTTATGACGTGGTGAAAAATATTCCGTAATATAATTCTTACGCAAGCAGGCAACCAAAAATACATTTCAGCAGAATAATTATTGAAACTGGCTATGGTTAGGAAATAAAAATTGTTAATTTTTATTAATAAATATATCGATTTTTGTCTGTTATTCTGTAAAAGGCCGAACTTGAGAAGGATCGGTAGGTATATTCAGTAATATTGTGTAAATATAAGAAATTATCCAAATCGACAAATATGCTACAGTGTAATGTGCATTTTTATTTTTTTTTTATTATCTTTCTCACAAGTTTACGGCCAATTCTAATGTCAAGTGCCTGATAAAAATATTTTATTACAACTGGAGTTGATTGTTCATATTGCGCTCAGAAGTTTAAGCACTCCGCCTACGGCGACGTGAGTTATGGACATCATAATCCAGTCTTGTAGTACAAACCACTATACAGTATCTACAGTTGTTTTCTACTCGTGCGTCATTGTTAAATGATTAAGCGACAATGTGATTTTAAACTCCCCATCTTTTTTAGTATAATAATAAAGGTGAATAAAATCCTAAACAAACGTCTTTAACGGTCTACGGCGCAATACGTCGTTGCCAATGAAACGTGCTAGACAGAGAAAAAAATTGTAAGGAAGTGTTGCGGATGGACTTGACTACTTAATTTTATTATTTTTAGTTTGTCCATTGACTTTCGACGTCATCGTTTTCTTTGAAAATGTACCTAATCGTAAAAATAGTTCTTTCCGGAGCATTTATTATCGTTCTCTTGTATTTCCAGTAAGTAGTTTATGAAAAGTTCTTACTTTTAACAGTATATGTCGCGGAAAAAACTACGGCGGTAGCTAAAGTTTGAAGTTATGCTAAAAAATGAAATATTCATGTATACTTTATTTGATAAAAATATATGAAAAGTGTCTTTCTATTAAATGTATGGGTAACATTGCTTTTGTACTAGACATAAATTTTTGATTGAAAATGTTAAACAACTTTTACAAACCCGTACATCGGGACATTAGGCACGTCCATCATAATATTTATAAAATTATACCATATACGTCATTAAATTCATATTAAATAAATGACGTATAACTTATGACGCAAGGGTAATCATTCACGGAGGATACTGTGTAGTGTATTATTCGACATTGTGCGCTTTTTTATGTTTTCAGAATCGTTAATATTAAGTTAACAATACTTAAATTAGATCCATTTTTTTTTACCGGTTTCAACGGTTTATTTATTAAGTGACACGTTACATCTATTATCTGTTGCTTGTAACGAAAGATAGGGGCTCCTATATTCATGGGGCCCTGGACTGCAAGCCAAAAAGACCATACATAGATCCGGTCCTGATTAGTAAGATATTCTAGATAAGTCTACGCTTGTGATTAAACATACTACATAGTATAAAAAATACATAACATTATGTTCAATTCATGTCCGCCTAATGCGACTTTCATGAAAAAAAGGTGGAATTTTTCTTTTTGTTTAATATGTAAAACAGGATTTGTTCGTTGCCTAGAGACTTTTAGCTTTAACATAAAAAATTCAAACAGCGTTGAATATTTTATACATCAACTTTGATAAAAAATTAAGGTGTGTAAGTCTAGCTGGTACCGAGTGTCTTAATAGAGATGGACATTGCATACTTAGATTTTTGAAATGTTTTTTATGTCAACAACCAATCGAAACAAAAAATTATATTTTTACAATGCATGGAAAGTGGTTAAATTTTTCTATGAGTATCAGTATACCACACTATAAATTATTGGAAAAAAAATCAGGAAATTTAATTTAAAAAGTAATTTAAATTTTCGAAAAACTATGCAATCTAAAGAAAAAATTTCCAAATAAATAATTTTTAGAATTTCATCTTACAATAAAGTACAAATATTTTGTAAATGTTAGGTTATAATGTTTGCTATATTTTCTACAATAAGTTAATTTATTAAATTTTGGCGTTGTAATTTCCGTAGAATTAAATTTAAAAAAGTTATAGTTTTCTTGAAAATTGAATAAAAAATATAATTTGAAGAAGTAGTCCATACTTGAAGTGAAGTTGCAAATTAAATGGGGAGAAAGAACCTCCTAAGTCAACCTTCACTAGGATATTTTTCAAAGAAATTGTATTAAAAATTACAATAAGTTAGGAAATTGTCAGTGACTTCCTTATGGAGCTCTTGAGGAGATTAATCAAACAAAGAAAAATGTTGAAAAACTTCCATAGAAGTAGGAGAAAAAACATACTATCAAGTTCTATAGATAAAGTTGGGATAACCGTTGTTATTTTTCAAAAAGTAAAGTGACGACCTTTATGTGGGAATGATAATGTAAATGAAGAGGCTCTAGGGATGAAGCATATTGTTGAGTTTTTTTTTCAAGCAAAAGTCTACTAGAACGTGGTGCAAAATTTTTTGATTGAAATGCTTAAAGAGTTAATTTTGCCTAAGTTTGCCTACACATACTCCTAACTGAGTATATCCAAGGAAACTAACTATACAATACTTCAGTTGCTTCCCCAAAAATATTTTCCGAAATTTTTATAATATTTCTTTGATAATAAAAAAAAATGTTCTCAAAATTTTTTTCTCAACCTTCAACTTAATTCTCCTAAAGTTTCACCACTATGCTTTCATACCATGTGTATACCACCAACTATGTACACATGTGAAACATCTACCTCATAACCACATGTAACTTCTCCTTCTTACACCGTGTAACAAGATTCAACAATTCATTTTCAACAATATGCTTCACCCCTAGAGCCTCTTCATTTACATTATTATTCCCACATAAAGGTCTCACCTCGTCACTTTACATTTTGAAAAATAACAACGGTTATCCCAACTTTATCTATAGAACTTGGTAGTATATTTTTCTCCTACTTCTATGGAAGTTTTTCAACTTTTTTCTTTCTTTGATTAATCTCCTCAAGAGCTCCATTAGGATGTCACTGATAATTTCCTAACTTATTGTAATTTTTAATATTAATTATTCTCCTGAAGATGAACGTTTATACGTTCGAAACATGTAGAGAGCGTAGATAAACAATTTCTTTGAAATATATCCTAGTGAAGGTTTACTTTTTTTATTGTTTTTCTTGTTATACCTTAATTAGTTATTTAAGAAAATTTTACAGAATTTTGCTATAGAGCATTCTTTTCTACAGCCAATAGATGAATCAATATTTAATACATAGAAAATTGCTCAAAAATCACTCTAAGGAGCTCACATAGAATGTGACGGTATACCAAGTGACCACAAGATTATTTTGGACGTTGATTGTTTGCTTTAGATGCAGATTTTAAACCGATAATACAAGTTTGTTATGTTAAACGAAAAACTTTGTATACATTTAAAATTAGGATTCTAAATTAAATTCGTAAAAATTATAAAGTATACAAATTTATGGTTTATTTTATTTTTTATATTTAACCCATACCTGGATTAAACAGTCTCACATAGTTCTGTGAGCACCGTTGTGATACCACATGTATTCCGCAGAACCCACCTTCATCAGATCTCTGATGGTTAGCGCGACATATTTCACAGAAGGATTTTAACAACTCATTTAAACCAGCCACTACTATTGATAAACCTGGTAAGTCAACCAAGTTATGAGCTGCTTACTTCCTTCAGGTTATTAAAGGATGATTCACTCAGGGCATTGATCCTTCTTCTTGCGAGGACAGGGTATTTACACAAGAAATGTGTGAATATATTTTCCCTCTTCTCTCAACTTCTGCAGAATTCATTTGCGCTCGTATTTCTTAAACCAGTGGGTTGAGCATTTGATCTGTATTAAACGACAAAAAACTTTAATGGAAAAACTAATAAAACTTTAATAAATCAAGGTTTTATATTATATTCTGTGAGAAAAATGCACTCATGAGCTAAAATGCTACGAATTTTATTTTAAAACTATGAGCATAACTATAAAAAGGAAAATGATATGACGGGGAAGTCAAGAAAAGGGCACTGACAAATTTGTGGACCGTGGCAAACAAGTGTACTAACTAAAACACTCGTCAAATTTAAATTTTTGAGAAGGTATGCGTCAACTAAAAATATTTGAATTGGTACCCGTAATTTGATTGATTTGATGACGTGCGTAAGATTTTAAGTTAGATCCTCTATATCAGGGGTGCTCAAACGGTCGATCGCGATCGACCGGTCGATCGCGGAAACTTTCAGAGTCGACCGCGAGAGCGTGGCAACACCGCGACAACGGGGGGCAACACCACTTCGCACGTCTAAACTTGTTGTGTGTGAACGTGTGTTATTGAATTTTAGTTTAATACGGAACGAAAGAAAATGAGTTCTTCTAAATCTAAGAAAAGTAAAACGTATCATTTTAATAATGAGTGGGAAGAAGAGTTTCTATTTATTATGGTTAAAGATAAATGTGTGTGCCTTGTTTGTCGTGCTTCGGTGGCATTGCCTAAGCGTGGGAACTTAGAAAGGCATTATAAAACTATGCATAAAAATTATGAGATTGATTTTCCACAAAAGAGTGAGTTAAGAAGACGAAAAGTTCAAGATTTAAAGAGTGGTTTGAGAGCAGAGCAATCCATGTTTACTAAACCAGTAAAACAAACAGAAGCTGCAACAATTGCGTCTTTTAAAATTTCCCGCATACTGGCAAAACACAAGAAACCTTTCGAAGATGGGACGATATTTAAAGAAGCGTTTATTGAAGCAGCTGATGTATTGTTTCGTGACTTCAAAAATAAAACAGAGATAATGTCTGCTATTAAAGAGGTTCAGCTATCTCGTCCGACTGTTACTCGGCGTGTAGAAATCATGGGCAGGGATTTAGAGACTCAATTGAAAAGTGATATTGCTGATTGCAAGTATTTTTCTTTGCAGTTTGACGAGTCCACTGATATGACAGATACTGCCCAGTTAAGTGTTTTCATTCGGATGGTATTTTCTGATATGTCAGCTAAAGAAGAATTGTTAACAATGCTTCCATTGAAAGAAAAAACTCGAGGGCAGGATATCTACGACGCATTTTTACATTTTGTAAAGAAGTATGAGTTACCGATTTACAAACTCGTTTGTATAACAACAGATGGAGCGCCATCTATGACTGGCAATAAAAATGGGTTTGTTGCAATCTGTCGAGCTAATGACGATTTTCCATCGTTTTTCTCATTCCATTGCATTATACATCAGCAAGTGCTATGCTCGAAAATACTGAATATGAAGGATGTCATGGACATTGCCACAAAGATTGTGAACTCCATTCGTGCCCGTAGCTTGCAACGACGACTCTTCAAAGTGCAGTTGGAAGCTAGCGATTCTGCTGATCACACAGATTTGATTCTTCACACAGATGTAAGATGGTTGAGTCGCGGGAAATTTTTAGAAAGGTTCCAAGAATTACTACCTGAAATAATTGCCTTTTTGGAAGAACGAGGTGACGACACTGAAATACTCAAAGACAAAAAGTGGCTATGTGATTTAGCTTTCTTATCAGATATCACAAGTCACTTGAATACCATCAACTTGGAGCTTCAAGGTAAAAATAAAACGATTAGTGACTTAATAAGTTCAGTGAATGCTTTCAAAAATAAATTGAAGCTACTGATCCAACAACTGAATCGAAATGACTTTAATAGCTTTCCAGCATTGAAAGCAAGAAAAAGTACCAACTCAAATTACGATATTTACGAGGCCGAGCTAAGAAACATTTTGGATGAGTTTGAACGACGATTCTCTGATTTTGACAAACTGAAAAATATTGTCACTTTCATGAGTTATCCATTTTCTTGTGAAGATGTCGAAAAAGTTTCTAGTGAACTATCGAATACTTTTAATATGGAAAATACTTCTATCCAAAATGAGGTATTGCAGATGATTTCCGATGTACATCTTCAAGCCAGAGCATCTGATGTCAAATTTTGGTCTTTTATAACTCAAGAAAAATACCCGAATTTAAAAGAGGTAGCTCTTCAATTGACAGGATTGTTCGGATCAACTTATTTGTGTGAGTCAGCATTTTCAGAAATGAAAATTATTAAATCAAAATATCGCAATCGGCTTACTGACGAACACCTGACTTCATGCTTGCGGTTGGCACTTAGTAATTACGTTCCGTCATATGAAAAGTACGCCGACGATATGCAGTGCCATGCATCAACGTCCAGAGAGAAACTTTGTAATTGACATTTTGTGCATATGTAGATATATTTTATTTTGAAGTGCAATAAATCATATTCTTGCAAATGTATTTGTTTTTTTTAGTAACATTAAGTTGGTCGATCGCTTTTCACCTAAATATTTTGTGGTAGATCGCCGGCACTGTAAGTCTGAGCACCCCTGCTCTATATAGATATTTTTTTATTTTCACTGATGAGTCCACCGGTTAAGCCGAATCGCGTTTTTAAATTGCTTATCTACTTACAGTATCTATAGCGGTTATTTACTCGTGCGTTATTAATTAACGATTCAGCAACAACGTGATTTACAACTCCCTATCTTTATTTATTATAATAATAAAGGTGAATAAAAATATAACCCAACGTCTTCCGGGCACTATTCTAGTGCGCAATACTTTGTTGCCAATAAAACGTGCTAGACGGGAAAAAATTGTAAGGAAGGGTAACAGATTGATTTGACTATTTAATTTTATTATTTTTTTAGACTGTTCACTGATTTCCGACGTCATCGTTTTTTCGATAGTCATTTTGACGAATTATTTTTTACATTTTTATGAAACATTTATTTATTCGTAATAATAGTGTTTTTCGGAGCTTTTGTGATCGTTCTTATGTGTTTCCGGTAAGTAGTTTAGGATAAGTATTAATTTATTGTAAAAAGTTCTAACATTTAATGGTACCTATATATGTCGCGAAAAAAATTACGGCCGTGGTTAAAGTCCCGTAAAAGAATATATGCTAAAAAAACAAATATTCATGTATAGTATACTTTGTTGATAAAAAAATCGTGCAAAGTGCGTTTGAACGATCTATTTAATGTACGGATATGGATAACATTAGTTTCGTACTAGACTTAAATTTTTGATTAAAAACTTTAAACAACTTTTAGGAACCCGTACATCGGGACATTAGGCACATCTATTATAATATTTATAAA
Source organism: Polydrusus cervinus (assembly GCA_935413205.1). Lineage (NCBI taxonomy): Eukaryota > Metazoa > Arthropoda > Insecta > Coleoptera > Curculionidae > Polydrusus > Polydrusus cervinus. Next base: position 57,779,604 of record OW284514.1, read on the forward strand.
ATAAGACTTTGTTTTGACCATATCTTATATGATTCGTACGATTTTAATGACGTATAAGTTATGACGCACTGGTCATCCATTTTGAGAATACTGTACTTGTGTTTCTATATAGTTATTTAATCATTTTCTCTCCCTTATTTTGGCTTTTTTACTATTAAAACAACAACTCTTATAAATAGGAGTTTAGGTCCACAACAAAAAAAGGAAACGACATAATAATTTTTTGTCGTCTCGGTAAGAGCCTTTTAAGGATTGAACGATGTTCAAAAGGCTTTCAGTATCGGCATAAAAACGGATCTGGATGGCCTGCGAAGGTCTCTTTTTGCCTTTTTATGGAAATTAATGGAGGTGTTAACGTGCCATATATTGGGAATTTTTATTATTTATTGAGTGTATTATATTATCATAACCCCAGATATATTTAGAGTATTAAATATTAACTGCCTTAAAAGTAAGTATTGAAAAAAAATATTCTTATTCGAAATTTTTTGTGCTCTTGATACTTTTTTGAATTTAAAGGTAATTTGAAATAAGATACGAAATATGCAGCTTCTATTTAACGAATTTTATAAAAAGCTTACACAGTGTGGTAGTCTACAACATGTTTCTTTTAAATTATTAGTTTAAGAAAATTTCGGGTTTCTGGAGAGTTTTTGCTTTAAAAGTTCTGGCAGTTCTGGGCCGGATTCGATTGCGGCCTCCATTTCACTACACAAGCACAGTAACAAGAAGAGAGTGCAGCGGCCATTGTTATTATATTACACGAGCAGAAAAAAAGGAAAGGAAAAATAATTTGGATGAAAAAGTGGTTAAAAAGACGTAGCACTTTCTCCTACGTGGAGCTTATACGAGAACTCAGACAATCTAGTGTAAGTAATTTTAAAAAATTCCCTTAGCTCGATGACACTCCACTATATTTGTAATAAGGGTGCAACATAGTAGTGCCGCTTTGTCTCACTCTCTCGTAAGGCATTCTCCCCTCGCTCTCTAACGATGACGACCGCTAGGAACTCTGACCCTTGGGGGCACAAAAAGAATTCAATGTAGATTAGTTGGTCACCAAGTGACACATATTTTTCAAGAATACATTTCTTGACTGAATATTGTATTACTTTATAAATCTATAATTTACAAGTTTCGATAAACATGTTTTCAAAAAATACCTTTTTCTCTTTTTGACCATTGCGAATCTTTTTCGTCCTATACACTTTTATCGAAAAACGACTAGAAATATCTTTAAAAAAATATTGAATTGTCAGTCTGGCTCAGCTAGCCCTCCTACTACTACGGAGCGCCACGGGCCGAGGTAGGGCACTTATTTATTTGCTTATTATGATATGGCGCATTGTCGATTACTACTACACTGTTCGGGCGTAAATTCGGCACTACGTTGTTTTTTACCCACTTTTCATAATTTTCGTAGTTCATTTCATTGTGGTAATCCCCAGTACTACAGTGTGACTTCCATCTGACGTATGAATTTGGCACAAAACCATCTTCTCCTCCAGCGTTTACGATTATTAGGCGTGTGCCCTTTGATACAGGTTGTTTTACGCCTTCGTCTGTTTTATCGCTCCAAGCTTTTTGGTGTGTATGTGATGAATGTATATACGTTTCATCCATATAAACAATTGGCCGTCCTTCTGCACGGAAAACTCTCATTTTCTTTAAAAATTGGATGCGGAGATGCCTTACGTCAGGTTTCTCCATTAAAATTTTTCTATTGGTTTTGATTTTTCTCCAACGAAATCCAATTTTTCTTATTTCTTTTCTTAAACTGTTCAAGCATCCCTGGTAATTGATATCATTTTGAAATTTTTTATGAATTCTCGCTAGAGTTGGCACTTGCTTTTCTGTTTTATGAAAATTGTGAATTGTTCTGCGTAAAACACCTTGAAAAGCAACGTCCAAGACTATTTTGCTTTTTCTGTTTTCACGCTTTTTGTTTGGCGTGGAAAAAGATTTAACTGCTCCGGATTCGATATTTTTGGCTTCTTGCTTAATTCGTTTAATTGCGCTTAGACTAATCTTTGTAGCGGCTGAAACACGTTCGTGAACCTTCCTGATATCAATTTCTGGTCTTTCTGTATCTGCCTCTTGTTGCATAAATTTTATTAAATTATAAACTATTTCACGGCTTTGACCGCTCAATACTCGGTTTACGACTTTACTTTTAAAATGCATTATTACAAATAAATATAGTAATAACTTTTTTCCAATGAACGTCCTACTTTTCTGACAGACTGTACAGAAGTGTGCGTTGCAAAGATCATCAGAATAATGAGCTCTCGGCTAGCTCCTCCCACCTGTTTACTGCGCACCCAAAAGTCAGAGCTCAAGCTATATTGCACGAGCTGTACTTGCCGCATAGCTCTACGCCGCTCCACTATGTTTGTACCCTTAGTTCTCGCAAGCCGAGAGTAAAAAGTCAGCAATTCGCAATCTAGAACTTTTCCAATAGTGGCTATTCTATAATGAATACAGTAAATATTGTTTATGATCTTCGCCAGTACATATTTCAATTATAATTAGAGGTCGCTGAGAATTCACAAACGAAATTTGACATGGTTTTCTGTTTTACAGCCAAGAAGTCGATTTCTCGAGCTCTCAGTATTTTAGGTAAGCTCCTGTTACTTCCATGGATCTTGAACACACTTTTGTAATGTAAAATTTTAATCTAATATAGATATTTATAAACGTAGTGCTAATTCCGCCCAAGGAAATTGCGTCATGAGCTATTTCTATCCGATATTTAGTGATTATGTAATCTTAAGTTCAGGTATGTTTGCCAATAACTTTTATTTTTAGCTCGTCAAATGAAAATTGCCTTAAACTTCATTAAACAGTCCACCATATTTCAGGGAATCAAAATGAACCACAATCCGCCGATTGCCTTAATCCGGCAATTATTCTCATAAAATATTAAAGACCTATATTCTGCTTTCCAATTATTAACAATCCAGATAGAGTCTAAATTAGGCTTTAGTATCAAAATTATGAAAGTTTAATTTAAATTAGAAACTGTAATCTTAATTACTTTTATTGTCCCGATAGAATACTTAGTAATTAACGTCTTTCTCAACATTGTTGTCGACGTTTTGTAGATCACAAACTCTTTTGTTCTGATATTTTCTCTTCAAAATCAACTCGTGACGGTAATCTGAAGCTAATATGATTGAAGGGGTGCTACAGAAGTTTCTTCGTAACAATCAAATTAAATGGTTGTTATACAGTGTGTCCAGAAAAGTATTTATAATCATTTTACAGAAAATTTTATTCTTACGTTCATTTCATGTAAACCTGCAACAAATTATTCGCTGTTAACATAAATTACACAGATCTACAAAATGAATTTTTTTAAAGATCTTTTTGTTATGAGAAGTGATTTCTTAAAAGTATATTGATCTAATTCCGAAAAGGTCATGCATTTTTCTGTATTACGTAAATTAGGTTAGGTTAGAGTGGCAGACCTTTGGCTCTGATTAAACAGTCTTACGTAGTCCTATCAGGTCCGTTGTGATACCACACGTGTTCGGTAGAATATACTTTCATCAAATCTCTAATGGTTATACTGCGGCGTCCATCGCAGAAGGATTAAAACAACTGATTTAAACCAGCCACTAATATTCAGAAACATGCTTAGTCGTCCAACTTGTAAGTTGTGTAGTTCCTCCAGGTTATTGAAAAATTGTCCATCCAGAGCAGTGAACCTTATTCTCGCGAGGCCAGGGCATTTACACAGAAAATGTTGAATACTTTCTTCCTCATCTCTGCAACTTCTGCAGAAGTCGTTAGTGGGTATTTGCATATGTTCGGCATGTCTGCCAGAGAGACAATGTCCGGTAACAACGCAGTAATATTTCTCACGTCTTTCCGACAGAACCGATAATAGAACTCTTCCCTTACTCTTTTCAAAACTTCTGGCGTAAATAAACGTATCTCTGCCCAAATCCTTGCCTTCAACTACTCCAGATTTTTAGGTCTGGTGACATGTACCCTTCTTTTTAAATCGCCTCATAAATAAAAATCCAAGGGTGTAATATCCGGAGATTTGGAAGGCCACTCTATAAATCTTCGCAGTTCTATATGCACCTATTTGGAAATGTAACATTTAATAATTTTCTTCAATGCTATTTTTCATAGCAGCCACCTTGGTAACGGTCGTCTTACCGGATAAGATATACCTCTAGCTCGATAAGACACACTGTAGCATTTTATTAAACAAACAGTAATTATTTCAAGAAATCAAGCATAATAAATAAATATTATAAGCCCTACAAATTAAAAGTGACACGATAGCATAACCTTAACTTAATTCGGTAAACGCTACGCGCTCGTTTAGCTTGAATATCACGTGGTATTACATCTGCATCTGCTCGATTTAATCAAAACCGAATGCAGTAATTTAGTAGTAGCTTACTTAACTTAAAAGTAAATCAATATAATGTGTTCGTATATTTGCTTGCTATCATAAAAGACCTTTGTTTAATGATTAGTAAATTATCCAATAAAATACACCCCTAGATGCGGCTTCTTAAATTCATAACTTTGTTTTTCACTCAAAACTTGATTATCTAAGAAAATGTTCACTGAATGTAATTTTTTCTTATAATCAAAGATAAGACCTCGAGCTAGAACTCGGGATCATATCAGATAATAAATAAAAATTACATTTCGGGAACATTTGTCAGAAAATCGATTTCTTATAAAAAACAGCGGTATTACTTTAGTACTTGGATGGTGGAAACGACAAAACAAGCCAATAATACAAACATTATTTTATTTAGTACAATTTCATTTTAAAATGGTTTTCACTTCAAAGTATTTTGCAACGATAAAATAAAGCGAGACTTGTATTTTATTTTTCATTTTTTAATTTAACGCTATAAACGCAAAAATAGAACCAAAACACATTTTAAATTTATTTTCTACGCCCGCTCAAATCGCTTTTAGTTTAAATTATAAACTTTATCATTTCAAACTTACATATACAGGGTTATTCACGCGGATCGACACGACATATTATAGCTAAATTCTTTGTGTTGGATAACATTTTTTTCATGGTGAATATACTTTTTAAAATTATTGTCATAATGTACAAGTTGTCCCAAAAGCATGAAACATATTAATGTTGTGTCCCAGATAAGGATGCACTCTACAGGGATCTCGTAAACCATATAAGTTACAGAGATGGTTAAATTTCGTTTTTCTTTTTTTCTGACTCTATTTGAAGAGATATGTTAAAATAGAGTTAACATTTTCATTACCAATTTTTCTCCTCTACATATTGGTGTAATTTGTTTTTTCATACCAACGTTTCATTTTTTCAAAACCACCATCAACTTTGCTTTCTTAACTAGTCGGGGAAATTTTAGTTATTTTTAATAAATTTCCCTTCGAACTTAAAAATCCATCATCTATAAGAATAAGTGTAAATTCATCTTATAGGAATCTATCAATTTCTGTAACCTTATTATCTATCTCAACTGTGTAGGCACGTTAATATAATTAAATATAAAGACTGCCCCAACGTGTGCAAAATAAGAGTCCATTTTAGCTAATTAACTTTAAATAAGATAATTAAAATCTTAATTGGAAAATTACTAGTACAAAATCCAACACTTTCAAATTACATTTGACAATGACAAATCACAGGTTGACCAGTTCAATCAATGCTAATGTCCGCACAATCACCTGTTAAAATCCAATAAAAAACCAACCGCAATCCTATTAAAATAAGTCAAGATCGGGTTGTACAAAACTGTTCAAACCCCGCACGTGCACTCACCACACAGAGACTGGAAAAAAGTCTCCCTACAAGCCCGCTCTAAAGTCAACAAGGGTTCAACTATTTGGACAGTCTAAAACTTGCATAGGATTTCTTGCATTACCAACCATAATGCACCATCCGGTATGTAAATGACAAGTAAAATACATTTTTATTCTATGTTTTTTTTGTTATTTACGTTGATGGAGATCCGCTATCTTGAAAAACATTTTATAATAGAAAGGGAGGTCAAATAACACTTCATTTTAAAGGTATTTTTGCGCTTAATTACACTCTGCTATTTCAATCATTCATAATATTTTAAAGAACAAATTTTATGATATCATCTTAAATAATAAAACAATAATTTTATATGAGTAAATGATAAGTCAAGTACTTTTTTAAAAAATAGTATATTGTTTTATTAGGAGTAAAAGCGATACTTTTCTGACGAGTCTGTAGGTTTGCCGGACGAACAAAGTGAGTCCGGCAATTACGGACGAGTCATAAGAAGTTGCTTTTACTCCGAATAAAACATACTTTTTTTTCTTCAGCCGTTGTTTAAATATGAAAACACAAAGATACAAAATGTTTTAATTATTTTATTTAAAAATTTTAAGTTTTGAGAAGGGGCTAGCGTTACTATGGATTTATTATTATATTGTTTGATAGCGACGTGCCATTCGATTTGACAAGTGTCAGCATTCATTATTGCGTAACTTTATTTAATTTTTATCCTTTTAAAAATAGAATTTTTTAAAACTACATTTACTTCAAATTAAAATGTCAGACTCAGAATTTACCTGTACGCCCCCGGAGGTTGCCAAAATTGCAGCAAATGTTGCGAACAATTTGCTGCCAACAAAATCCAGTGGTGTTTACGAAGCTGCGTTTAAAAGATTCCAGGCATGGTGCAATGAGAAAAACACCAAAAATAATTCTGAAAATGTACTCTTGGCATATTTTTCGGAACTAGCGAGCAATCAAAAAATGAAAGGTTCAACAATGTGGTCACATTATTCTATGTTAAGATCAATGCTAAATATCAGACAAGGAATAGACATAAGCAAGTATTTGAAGCTACGAGCTTTTTTAAAGAAGCAAAACGAAGGCTAAATTCCCAAAAAAGCTAAAGTATTCACCAGGGAACAGTTTGAAAAATTTCTATCTGAAGCTCCTAATCAGCAATATTTGGGAATTAAGGTAAATTTAGGTATTACCTCAAAGTATACAAATTTTTTATAAAGGTAATATATATAATTTTTAGATTGTTTTGGTTATTGGAATATCGGGTGCATGCCGATGTGAAGAAATGGTGAAAATGGTCGTTGATGACATACAAGACTTAGGATCTGCGATTCACATAAGAATTCCTAATAATAAAACTAGGAAACCGCGGTCGTTTACTATTGTTGGGGAGCAATATTTAAGCATTTATAAACACTATGAATCATTACGCCCGGAAGGTATGCGCGAGAAGAGATTTTTTTAAAAATTTGTAAATGGTCGGTGTTGTCGCATGGTAATGGGAATTCATAAAATAAGTGCTGTTCCTAAGGAAGCAGCAGTGTTTTTAAAACTACCAGGTGCAATAGAGTACACCAGCCATTGTCTAAGGAGAACTTCAGCTACACTGCTTGTAGATGCAGGGGCAGACATTACGTGTTTAAAGCGCCACGTGGGGTGGAAATCGAGTACTGTAGCTGAAGGGTACATCGACGAATCGATGACCAATAAGAAAGATATTGCAAAAAAAATTTTACAACCAAATAATAATAAATCAATTACTAATAATTTAAATACTGCAATAAATTCGACAGAAAGTGGTTTCACTGAAAGTTCAACACTAGAAAATACCGAAACAACCAACCAACAGGCCATCGTAACAAGCAGTCTTAATTTTTCTGGGGCTACAATTAATAATTGTACTTTTAATGTTGTATTTAAATAGTTATGTAGGGCCAATATGGGTAAACGCACCTCCTTAAACAAATTTAACTTTATTATTATTATTTATTATTATAGGGATTAACATAGTTTTTGAATGCTAGTGCTATTACCATAAAAGTACATTTACCCTAAGTCACATTGCTGTACTTTATTTTTATTAAAATAAATAAAGTATGTTAATAACTTTCTGGTATTATTTAATATATATTTAGTCATGAAAACACAGTCATACTTTTACTTCCGCTGCTATTGGCAACGGAAGAAAAAGTAAATACTTTTTCTTCCGTTGCCAAAAGCAACCGCCTTCTGACGAAAAAGTAGAACTTTAACGTCAAAAAATTAGTAGAAAAACGTCAAGTTTATTGACGTTTGAAGAAAAATGTAATTTTGTGATTGAACAGGGCGGAGATCCGCCAAAAATATGCTTTTCTTGCGTATCATTCTGATTCGTCATTATCAAACGGCAAATGTTTGGGGTATTAAAGTTGCTGGATTAAATTAGGTGTAAAAGTATATAATATTTAGAATAATATTTTTTCAGATGGCAGCTCTAAAAACTAAATAACAATTTTTTGTTTAATAGTAAGGATTTTACCGAGGGGTAAACACCTGTGGATTTCTGGTGTACACCCATGTGGATTTCCATGGATTTCTATGGATGTCCGTGGATTTCTATGGATGTCCACGGATGTCCGTGGATGTCCGTGGATTTCTATGGATGTCCATGAATTTTCTATGGATGTCCGTGGATGTCCGTGGATTTCAATGGATGTCGATGAATTTAATATAGGTCGACGTGGCAACCGCGCTTCTTTCGACGGATATAACGCTTTGCCAGTGATGCCAGATTGACGAAATTCTTAATAATTTTAGAAATTTTTTTACATTTAGGAAATTTTGCGTATGTTTTAGGCATTTTATCGAGCATTTTTCTGTGAACTATTTAAGAGAACAAAAATAGCTGTCACTTAGAAATCAAGATGTTCCTGTAATTAAATGTTTTAGATATCATCCGGTGGCGTACAGTTTATTTCTATATACTCGATAAACTCGAAAAATTTTAGTAAGTATACTTGGCATCATTGCGCTCCGCTTTAATCTGTGCCCAATTCACTGTCCGAGTTGCATATAAGATTGGACCAAATCAACAGTATTAATAATAGTATAAATGATCTCCAAGGTATTTTAAGTTTTCCCAGAGAAGAAAAAAAGCAATGAAAAGGTCAAGTATCATGTCTGACAAAAAAGACTTATCTGATAATGACATTCAAAAAACTGTGGAAAATGCTTTACAAGATGCACCACAGCTCATTAAAGGTTTGGGAATGCAAATTCCAGAAGAGAGTTGTAATTATATTGCTCTTCCATCACCAATTTCTACAGTAGAAGATGAAAAAGACAACAGCATTAACTATTATTTGGCTGTTACCGAAGATCAGGATTGTGAAATTTTCAAGGTGTTATCACCGATGCAACGTCAGCTAAACGAAAACTTTGATCTATCTGATCCCCTTGCTGATACTCAATCCGAAATACACACTGATATGTGCAATTTAAGTGTAGCAGGAATTGGTGAAGAACTTTTGTTAAAAGATTTTTCGCTAAAGTTGCAGCCAGAAGAGAGAAATATTGTTTATGAAAAGGGACCACTAATACGAGTAACAGTAGCAGATGGAAAGTCCACTGTTATCAAGAAATCTTCATTATGCTGGCTGTTAGAAGAAACAACACAAAGAGTGAGTACTGATAGGTTGCGAAGATTTTTTACCAGCAAATCGACAACCTCTAGTAAAAGTTCTGTTAAATCAAAAAGAAAGATTTTACCGAAGGGTAAGAAGATCGTAAAGAAACGACTATGCACATCCGTTCGTAAAGGAAAGCCAAGGAAAAATTTACCATATAATACTGAATCATCCGAGGAATCGTCAGACAATGGATTTAGTATCAAATACGCTGATAGCACAGACACTGAAACCTTTTCTGATGAAACCCCAAAAAATATGGATTGCTCCGAAAAGAATTTGCTCGATTATTTTTCAAATGATCCATCTACAAAGATGACTTCTGCAAATACTGACACGTCGACTTTTCATCAAAACACAGATTCTATTCAACCAGAATGTGGAAAACATTATGCTATTTATTACGAGCAACGATGGTATTTGGGCCTAATTACAACAATTGTCAAAATGGAATATGTCGTCAGGTTTTTAAAAACTAAACAAAAGAGCAAGAGAGAATTTATATGGCCAAAACCAGATGATATTTGCAAAGTTTTGAAAGAGTTCATTTTTTACGGACCTATAGAGACCGGCGAGGAGACCAGTAATAAGTCTAAAGCGTTGGAACTAAGTGACCTGCAGCTAAAACAAATTAATGATATTTACATGGCAATGAAAAATAAACAAACATTCACCGAGACCTCGACCGAGTAGTTTCCATTTTTTTTTGTATTTTTTTACTTTAGTTTTTTTGTGTTTTTTGTAAAAAACTGAATAAATAAATTACAATTTCAATACGTATTTGTGTGGTTTTTGTCAAAAAGTTATTGCTTTGTGAATTATGACATAATAATATATTTGTAATTATAAATAATAACATTATAATAATAACCGTTTGTTAGAACGGTACATATCATTTTGTTTAGTATAAACAAAATTCTGGATTATTATCTGCTTATTTTTATGTTACACTACTGACTTTCTGGTCTGGCCTGAGTGGTCAGATCAGGTTTTGGCGTAGACCTTTTCGTCGAAACAAAAAAATTTAGTTGGACTACGATCAGCCCAATTTTCAAGAAAAGATTGGAAATAGAAATAAAAGACACCTAATCCGCATATTTTTACGGTTTATGCGATATACAAATTTATAAATTTTCACGGATGTCCATGGATTTCCGAAGATGTCTATGGATCTCTATGGATTTCCATGGATGTCTGTGGATGTCTGTGGATGTCCGTAAATTTCAGTGGATGTCTCTGGATTTATTTGGATGTCTGTGGATTTTCGTGGATTTCTGTGGATTTCTATACCAAAACTGGATTTCTGGTGTACACATTTTAGTCAGGTATTTACCCCTCGGATTTTACTTATCATTTACGTATAACGAATTTGAATTAAGAATTTTAAGCCCCACAAGTTTTCAAGGAGGGGGCGTTATATAAGCACTGTATAAAGGGTGAATACTTTAACTGGACCAAACCCGCTTAGCGCTGCCATACCTCCCGATTTAGGCGGGAGACTCCCGATTTCTCACATTCCCTCCAGCTTTTTAAACTAAGCTATAAACCTCCCGATTTTTCTGAGATCTCCTAATTAATCTCGAATTTACATTGAACTTATATTAAAAACTTATTATCGGTAATTTTTGCTTATTTTATTGTAAGCATTTTTTTTTTGTTGATTTTATGGGTTAAGATAATTTCAAGTATGTGTGTTTTATTCAATACCAATTTTTATTGGCCTCTACTGGGCTAAAATAAAAATATTTTTGTTTTCTTTAAAATGTTTTTTGAACTTTGATTTTGTTTTATCTTTGTATATTTAGTAGGTATTATTTAAAAAAATGTTTTTTTTTTAAATTACAACCTCCCGCTTTTCATTTTTGAAAAACTGGCAGCCCTAAACCCGCTTGAAGTGTAGGAAAAAATATTTGTGAAAAATGAAAAACAGTCGATTGCGATTTTGTGTGGGCTGCTTCATATAATAAAATTTGTTTCTTGAAAGTAGTTAAACTGGTAAAACTTATTCCATCTTATTTTTTTTTAATTCCGATGATACTACTGGTTCCTTGTTGGAAATAAATACACCGTTTTAATATTTTTAATAATAATTTAAGTTATAGGTACAAGTGATAATTTTAGATTAAAAAAAATAAGTTTATGGGTTATGTTTCACCTTTTTAAAAGGTTTAAAAAACACGTTTTATTATAAGTATGTTCAGTTCAAGTTTATGGGTTATGTTTCACCTTTTTAAAAGGGTTAAAAAACACGTTTTATTATAAGTATGTTCAGTTCAAGTTTATGGGTTATGTTTCACCTTTTTAAGAGGTTTAAAAAATACGTTTTTATTATAAGTGGGTTTCCCAAAAAACATCGACGTGTTTTTATATTTTTCAAAACTAGTTTTTCCGAGAACTTAAACCAATTAAAGTCCCTGCGCTATCCGTGCCTATGATCGGACATTACCCTTTGCGTGAAAAGGGTGCGTTACTATTAAAAAAAAATTTTTTTTAAACAAATCTATATAAACTATTCCGAATACACTTATTACTGCTAACTGCTCATTTATTTTTTACCAGAAGAAAAAAAAATATGCCCAATGTCAAGGTTCGAAGCCATCCCCCAGTCCAAACTCTAGCACTCGACCCAACGTTCTTGCTAAAAATATAAAAAAAAATAATTCAATAACGCGTATCAATAAATACGGCGCAGCCTTAGTACCAACACTGTTATTGGTAAGTATCATAACCTAACAAGGCTGGATATGAAATTATATTCGTTCAATGTCTGTTTGAAGGTTGGAGACAATGAAGTTTCTTAAATGATAGACAAGTTTTGGACTTTCACTATCTCTTTTGGCTTTAAATCGCAACGTTTCAACTGTATTTCCAGTCGTCTTCAGGTGAATATTAAATAAGTACAGTTACTACAGCTCTATTTATACCAGTGTACATAGCTAGTATAAATAAAACTGTACCGGGTGTCCCACTAAGAATGGCTCTCGGAAGTATCTCGGAAACTACTGGGCATAGAAACTCAGGAAAAAAAATTATAACTAAAGTGGTCATGAGAAAATCCTGGAAATATTATTTAGGTTCCGCATTTTGCCACAAGAGGGCAAAATTGAAAAGTAAATTTTAAAAGTTTACATATCTCCGAAAATTCCACATTAAGGTATATCTTTGATAACACCATTGAAAAGCTTGGACAATTATGCATCATTTTGGTCTTATGCTCATTGGCGTACCGACTTTAATAAAAGGGGGGGAAGCGGTTGAATGTGTAATCAGTTATATCGCTGTAACTTATAAACGACTTATCCAATTTTAGCAAACTAAAGACTGTTTGGAAGAGAAATGTATGCATTTTCACTAATCGTATTTAGTTGTCCATAATAGTTCTCAAAAAAAATGCTAGAGGGCGCAGTTTGTAATAATAGCAGATTTTTTAATTTTACTCCGAAAAAATAAATCATACGGTATAATTATGATACCATAATCGAAAAGTAAATTAAATTTTCTAGAACAAATATTAAAACCGCAGCTCGTTTCAGCGTTATCGCCAATAGAATAATTTTTAAAAATAAGCGATTATATATTTTTTAGACAAAAAGTGGGACGCCAATGATATTTTTTCATGTGGATATTATTTCTGATTAGCCTGGTCAATTCTGCATTAAAATTGTCTCTTGCGTTTTTCTCCTCAGGCACACCGTTCTTAATTACAATAATTAAATTAAATTAGACAGGCGGAAGTGAAGGTGGTCATTTCCAACAATTTTTATTATCAATGTTAATAATGATAATAATAAATAGTAGAGCTAATTTATTTTAATTAAGAAAGGTGTGCCTGAGGAGAAAAACGCAAGAGACCATTTTTATGCAAAATTGACCAGGCTAATCAGAAATAATATCGACATAAAAAAATATCAGTGGCGTCCCACTTTTTTTCTAAAAAATATATAATCGCTTACCTTTAAAATTTATTCTATTGGCGATAACGCCGAAACGAACGGAGATATCGAGCTGCCGTTTTAATATTTGTTCTAGCAATATTTAATCTACTTTTCGATTATGGTATCATAATTATACCGTATGATTTATTTTTTCGGAGTAAAATCAAAAAATGTGTTATTATTACAAATTGCGCATTTTTTTTGAGAACTATTATGTGCAACATGCATACATTTCTCTTCCAAACAGTCTTTAGTTAGCTAAAATCGGATAAGTCGTTTATAAGTTACAGCGATTTAACTAATTACACATTCAACCGCTTCCCCCCCTTTTATTAAAGTCGGTACGCCAATGAGCATAAGACCAAAATGATGCATAATTGTCAAAGCTTTTCAATGGTGTTATTAAAGATATACCTTAATGTGGAATTTTCGGAGATATGTAAACTTTTAAAATTTACTTTTCAATTACGCCCTCTTGCGGCAAAATGCGGAACTTAAAAATTATTTCCAGGATTTTCTCATGACCACTTTAGTTATAATTTTTTTTTCCTGAGTTTCAATGCCCAGTAGTTTCCGAGATACGGCCGAGAGCCATTCTTAGTGGGACACCCGGTAGTTACTGTACTTGTCTAGGAATCACTGGAGACACTTGCTAGTTAAGACGCTGTGATTTAAAAGAAAAAAAGACAATGCCAATCCAAAACTCTTCTATTATATTCGTTCAGTTTAGCAGAATATCCCAATTATCAATTTAATGATAAAAATCATAACATTATGTGTGATATGATGTTTTAATGTTAGACACTACGATAGTTTGCTTTCTGAGCATAACTTCCTAACTATGACATATTTTTATTTATGTCAGTATATAAAATTATACAAGATTCTTCGTTTCTCCTAGGAAATTAAACTTCTCATAAATAGGAAATACGTCAGTATCAAGATCACTGAATAAATTTTTCGAAGCGATTTAAAAAATTAGTATCATAAAAGTTATAAATGGCTTTGGTACGAAGACGGCATCTCAAGTTGCAATTTTAATACATTTTTCACGAAGTATCGATTGAATTTCTAAGAAATATCACCTTTCTGTTACTGATTTAAAGTCTTTATTGGGGTATAAAACAGCATTTTGAAATATTTCAATAAAATTTAGCCTCATTATGTAACTAAAAAAGGTTTTATTTTAATTGAAAATTGTATTTTTAAATAAGAGTTTAATGTTTTTATTGCTATTGATTAAAACATAAATATATTTAGAAGGAGAGAAATAAGAACACAAAGTCTTCCTCCACTATTATATTAAATTAAAGAATCTCGTATGTTCAGAGAAACTTTTTATCTTTACATGTTTCGAATGCAGAAGCATTCATCTTCAGGAGAATGAATGAAAAAAGAAGAAACTAATAGATATCGCCTTAACGGAGCATCAAAATTGTAAGTTCAGTAAATAGAACTGTGAGAAAACTAATACACACGTGGTATTGTAACAATAAAAATATATGGGATTTAGGCTCATGGCACTGTAAAAGTTTATATGCAGAATAAAAAATATAACATCTCTGTCTGAGAAGAATAGTTGGAAAAATGTGGAAAAGAAAAAGTTAATAATTATTCGAAAAATTAAAGGCTGGTCATAACAGAAAACTGAAGTGTGAGGAAGATGAAGTTATTAAATTATGTTAAAATTGGAGGGTTATTGTTTAAAGTGGCAGTTCTGACAAGGTTCGTCAGAGGAATATCTGAAAAAAAGAGATTTCTTTTAGGTTACATCGAATGGACAAATATTGTGAAAACTTACCACATGTCGATTGACAGTTAAGAATAAAAAAATTGAAAAAGTAGATTTTGCTATGTTTATTTAGCATTTTGTAGAATTAAATGAACTTTTTTTAAAAAACCTTATGGATCAAATAAAATTAGGCGCGATCGCCACCACGTTTCCAAAAAGATAAATTTAGTGACAGTTCACATGTTTGAAGTTAGGTGAGAACACAAAGAAAAAATTGTTAAGCTGAAGGCTAAAACAAAGAAAAGTAGGTTGTATAAAATTTGAATATCACAGAGAGAATATAGGATCGCTTAAAATTTCAAAGCTCAGTCAAGGTTTACAAAAAATATCTGATTACATAACCCAAAATAAATATAATAAATATATTTAATAGATGTAGAAAGTCATGATTTATTCAACATAATTTATTACCTTTTGATAAAACAAAGTATTATAATAATCAACTAATAATTCTATAGAATAAAACGACTTTAAATGTTACCAAACTGGGTAAGATTTATTGAATTATTTTAAAGATATTTGTATAGTATTTTTAGTCTTTTGATAAGTTTTCGAGATGATCCATAGACAGATAGTATTAGTGTTAAAACAAGAGAAACACGTTATCAATAAAAGTAAGTCTAAGTTGGAAAATGCTGTTTCCAGTGTAAGTTATTTCTCATTGGGTCATCTTGCCATGCTTTATAAAAATCTCATTTAAACTTTCTAATGTACAACTGCAATGATAAAAAATAAAATATTTACTTACTTATGATTTAACTTCCTTCTGCCAATAAAAACGTACACAAGAAATACAATAAACACAAATAAATTACACCAAAAAATATTGTCATATCCATTGTCCACACGGCCATGAAAATGGCCAATTATTGCCTTAAAAACACGAAAAATGGACATGGAACCGCAGAAGCACCCTAACATAAACATAACCTCCTGACAGTCCTGGCTAGAATGATGTCACCCAATGGTCAAGGGCGTCAAGTATCTATTGTAAAGTGCGTACAGCGATGCCGTAAATTATAAATACGAAGAATAGTATTACTTAAAAAGAAAAGTTAGTTCTGGTAACTAAGAATGTATCTTAATCAAAATTAACAAAATGGTAGGGACTACAAATTCATAATGTGTTATTACAACAAGCTTAATTATTGATAAATACAAGTTTGTAGAAACCTTGATGTAATATTTAAATAAGATATATACAGAGTAAAATTCAGCTAAACCAAATATTTTATTTCTGCCAACTAATATGGAAACAAGATATTTTCTTTGTTCTGATGGCACCATTTTTTGGTAAATATAACCAAGAAATAAATCTTTTTTGTTTTCCTAACTAAAAATAATTATTTTTGGTAACGTAAACACGAGAACAAATAAAAATTAGTACCAAATACCAAGTCAGTTTTAAGATTGCATCTATTATAATATTTATAAAATTAGTTTTTGTTTTGACCATATTTCTTCGATTTGACTCGTACGATTTTATTGACGTATAGGTTATGACCCATGTGTAATCATTTACTGAGAATACTTTAGGTAATTGTTATTTTTTACTTCAGATTCCACTTCCTGACGTAGCGTTAGACCAAAGTTGGTTACAACAATCTAGTAACAAGGGAAATCAAAGTTAATTATTGCAGTATATGAAATTGAACCGTTCTAAATCTGGCGCGATTCTCTCTGTGGGAACGAGCGGTACATATGTTAGGCCAAATTGATGGCCACAATCGTCAGGAAATTTATTGAGCGACTTTGCAATATTGGACGTCTTCTTCGAAAATTTAGCCAGCTCTTTGTCGCTGTCTACTAACAAGACATATTGTACTAGAGAGTCAATTTTATCGTTTGTGTTTGCTATGTGAACGACATTTTAGTAGGTATCTGCAGTAAAAAAAAATTTTAATAAAAAATAAATAAATCTTATTTCAAAAAGACTAGTATTTTATTATTTTGCAAGTGCAAAACTACTAGTATAGTTTGATAATTTATACATTACCAGGTGTTATAATTATGCAATGTCATATTCTCTGTGTTTTATTTATTTTTTTTAAATAATAGAATTAATTAAAATACACATTTTAATTTATAAGTATTTTAAACCTGTGTATACACTTCTATAAATGTAGATTAGCAGTTATCTCTAGATGTAGTAATTTGTTTATGCATTTAATATATTTTGTAGTTTTATAAACTTTTTATAAATTAGATCCCCATGCAGAAGCCTAAAAATAGTAATTTTGAATATGTCAATAAAAAATATTTTATTTTTTAAAAATTTCAAAGAAATGTAATATTTACAAAATAGATACCAGAGGAGTTATTGAATTTATATGATACTGAATGTGACTTACCAAATGTAAATTTTTTTCTAAAACTAATCCTAAAAATCTTGTTGTTTTTGAATATGGTTTTAGGCCAAGGTCCTTAGATAGATAGGTTGTCTGGTAACTTTGGACCAATCAGATGTTCGCATTTAATGCGCGAGAATGCGTCATTTAGAGGAACTTTTTTAAATCTCTTGATATACGAATGCAAGCTAAGGAGTTTGGAAATGTAATTTAAAACGTGTTTTTTTAAATGTCACTTGTCGACAAATTGTGTGTAGGTGTGCCATAAATCTCTCAGCCAATATTGAGATATTGTGACTCTTTTACATAGCTTAAATTTAAAAAATATAACTTCTGGCACATGATCACGAATCACGTAGTTACCGCAACTTTAAAGAGGCAAGTGTAAATCATACATATATAGAAATGAAGAAATATAGTCCCGATGGACGAACCCTATTTAAGAGGGGAAATAAACTGAATCTAGCCCTTAAAACGCTTTTTACAAATCATTACTATTATCGTAACAAAATATTTTTCTGTTTGATTTTCTTTTATTGAAGAATTTATGATTGCGGTAATATATAAAAATCTTTTAATAAATACCTTATTATATTAATATTGTGATTAAATAGGTCTATCAGAAAATAGCCCTAAAAACATTATAGGTCCAAGTGCTAAAATTATTAAAAGAATTGGACTTGATAGTGTCAAAAAATGTATATTTAAAAAAACACGTTTTATCATAAATAGGAATTGTGGAAATTGCGAGAAATAAAACTACACTTATACCATAAATTTAAAAATACTTTTAGTGATGTACTCCATATAAAGGGTGTAAAGGGGATGTAGTAATGATACACCAGAGTGATCTTTAAGAACTGAATTTATTCTCTTTTAAATTGTTTGTGAAGGCATTGTTGAAGAGTCATCGTTATTTGTCTCGATTTGACAAGAAACCAAGGGGAATTAAAATAAAATGACATTAATTTCCGCAGAAACAAAATACACTTTACCGCACTCACTTATGTGTCATAAGTATTACTTTACCGCACTTAGTGCTGTTAAAATTATTTACCGCACTTGGTGCTGTAATATTATATTACGAATTAAGTGTGATAAAAAGAACGAATGGAAGAATTTCGAACAAGCTGCGTAGCGGGAGTGCGGTAATTACAACAAGCAATAGGTACTAAACTTTTTCTACCACTCTTACTAATAAATTAAAGATGGGTTTATAATTTATAAAATATCGATTTCAACTTAAAATCTCGAATAATGACAATGGCATTGTCAAATATTCAAAACGCAAGATAGATAAATGTCTCGATTTAAGTTGTTCAAGGCTAACTTAATTTAATATACTAGACATCATAACACACAGTAATGCGTTTTTATTTTGTACGCACAAATTTTGTAATATATTATTATGTCTTCAAACATTATTGCATACCATGCTATACGGCAAGAACATTTGATAATTCCTAAATTTTGCTGTTAATTTTTAATACCGTTTATCTTTACGGCACACAGTACGTTAAGGATTTCTTACAGCACTGTATAAAAAATTTAAAAGAAAATGCAATTAATGTACTTGCATTCGCGCGATGCATAAAATAAAATTAATTATAGTTTTTCACAATCGGTATTTGCTACTTTTTATTAATTTTTTTTAAATGTGATTTTTATTCCAAAAATTATTTAATCGCAGGAAAAATCATGTAGCTAACGCGTGCGGAAAGCGCCTTTACCGCTCTTAATAGCTTGTCCGAACTTCGCTTCGCGTCATTTGTCTAACTGCTGTCGCTTGTGTTAAAGGAGTACTTTCCACACTTGTTAGGTAAATAACTATAAAAGGGTTTCTTTTAAAGCAAAACAAACATTTCCAAGAGTTGCATTATTTAGCTCATGAGAAAGTAATACAAATGCACCATTACCTGTTTGTAAACTAGTTACTTATCTACAGTAAAGTGAATAAACTTGAAACCAATAAATTTAAATTTAAAAGAATTTCGCTGTATAACTACGACATAATAAGGATATTATAAACTCTTCGGTTTAATTTCAAGTCTCCGTGATTCTCATTAAATTTTTCACACCACCTGCACAATCCTATTTCGGAAAAAGTCGTAAGAAAAGGGTCATTCTCATTCTTTTACTGCTGCTTTTGTACCTGTATTAAAAGATATAAACCTCAGCTGGCAATAAAAAAAAACTTTTGAATGAGAAGTTCTTTTATAACAATCATTCCGACTCCTAAAAAAGGAGGAAATGAAAGTTGTCATTGAGATGGTAATATGAGTTTTCTTTGTGCTCTATAGTCGCTTTTCCAGATGTTACAATGGGTTTGTCTTTAAACAAAATAAATGAAAAGAAAACCAGGGGTGTTGCAATTATTTGATTTACCATTCTCTTGAATTTGTATAAAAGCACGGACGTTTTGCTTTGGTATTTAACTTAACTTAAGTATATAAAACTGGTCGAAAGAACTAAACATTTTTTAATTAGCTAAATATTTTTTACAACTTATCTGTACTTATGTTAGTAACCATTTAACAATATAAATATCCCTGGTGGATGGTTAATCTAAGCATGATGTTATTGAAATTGAACTCAAAATACATGGAATTATAATTTTTATACTACTGACCTTGTATATTACAACTCCAATCATTTTTTGGTTTTGAGCAGAAACTGTGACAAAATTGAATAGTTCTTCGTTAAGTAGTTCTTTCGGGATAACATGCAGATCCACCGACAGACCATAAACTACATTTATAAAACTTATGAGCCATTAAAGAATTTTAGGGTCTATGTTTACAGGTGACTAAATACGTATTTTTAATTTCAGGTCTCACTCTAAAAATCATCAGAACATAATTACCATAAGCATTGCTTAATTTATGCAAAATAAGTGCAAAAAAGACAAAAATACAGGTTTGGGCAAATGTTCTAGTACTGCTTAGTTATCCGGAGATATTAACAAGGGACAAACACGGGATAATATGATTATATTTAGGTTTAAACGGTAAAGGTTTTTTCAAAAGTCAAATAGGCAATAATAATTTGACGTGAAAGTACCTAATTTTAAATTATATTTTGTTTTCTCAAGGTCTATTTGACTTTTGAAAAAATCTTTACCGTTGAAACTATCAAGTTGTAGTTTTCGCCAGTTTTTTAGGTTTTTATGCATCTTTGTAACGAGGTAATATTAAATAAACTATTGTATTTAAATGCTAGAAATAAAAGTCTGTCTAAATCACAATATCTTTAATAATAATTAAAAAAATTTTTAAAAAAACGTACTTATTGTATAGGGTGATTCTGGCCATAGAAATTCAGAAAAAAAAATTATAATTAAAGTGACCATGAGAAAATCCTGGAAATAATTTTTAAGTTTTGCATTTTGCCGCAAGAGGGCGTCATTGAAAAGTAAATTTTAAAATTTTACATATCTCCTAAAATTCCACATAAAGGTTATCTTTGATAACACCATTAAAAAGCTTAGCATTTTGGTCTTATGCTCATTGGCGTACCGACTTTAATAAGAGGGGGGGAAGCTGTTGAAAGTGTAATCATTTAAATCGCTGTAACTTATAAACGACATATCCGATTTTAGCAAACTAAACACTGTTTGGAAGAGAAATGTATGCACTTTCAACAATCGTATTTAGTTGTCCATAATAGTTCTCAAAAAAAATGCTAGAGGGCGCAATTTGTAATAATAACACATTTTTTGATTTTACTCCGAAAAAATAAATCATACGTATAATTATGATACCATAATCGAAAAGTACATAAAATTTGCTAGAAAAAATATTAAAACCGCAGCTTGATATCTCTGTTCGTTTCAGCGTTATCGCAAATTTTTAAAACTTTAAATGAAGAAGCGATTATATATTTTTTAGAGAAAAAGTGGGACGCCACTGATATTTTTCCATGTGGATATTATTTCAGATTAGCCTGGTCAATTCTGCATAAAAATGATCTCTTGCGTTTTTCTCCTCAGGCACACCGTTCTTAATTAAAATAATTACATACACATAATTACATAACATACTTTCTAAAAGCTTCAACATACATCAAACATAGGAAGAGGGTGGAAGAGTAGAACTCGACATGGAACTACTTTTACGTGATGCATTCTAAGCTGTTTTGATAATATATTAAGCTAATGGCTGACAAAACAAAAGTCTCGGGGTACCGGAAGATGTCATGATAGTAAACTGATATTTTGTATAATAAATAGTTTTTATATGTGGTCGCTTTGCCCCATATACCTTAATACCAGTAGTATATTATTATTCACTTAGTTCAAAAGCTTCAGTTATAATACTTCTTTACTCGATAAATAAAAATTAATACCACTAACTTTAATATCAGATATTTGTAATATGGACAAATGTCCACTTGAAAGCCATGGAAACAAAACCTTTTATTCAAAATGTCATAATGAAAGAAAAATGTTGATTAATTTTAAAAAAAATATATTATTGGGTACATACATTTGTTGAATTTAGACCAGGATTTAGACATTAATATGAACCACAGAAAAGTTCTGGACTTGCATTGTTTTAATTTTTATTTTTAAATCACAACGTTTCAATGGTATCTTTAATCGTCTTCTAGTGAATACCAGTTGACACGTGATTCAAAACAAATCAGAACTCTTTTGTCGTTCAATAAATATCATTGTCTCTAACCTTAAAACACGCATGTGATAGGAAAACTATTTTTAATTTATAGATAATTTAGAATAACTTAGAAAGAGTATTTTATTTAAAAATAATAAAAGTAATTCCACCACCTGAGAGTTAAAGACGTTACTTTTATACAAAATGCACAGTAAAATACACAAGTTTTAGTTCTCCAAGTTGTTAAAAACCTGGATCTGATATCACTTTTCATTCTCTTCTAAATACGCTGTTACCAAACATTTGCCCAACTCTGTATAATTAAACATAATCACCATTTTCATAAAAAAATATTAGCAAAAAAACATTGTAAATTGTAGAATGAGCATTTACAGAAGATAATAAGTACCTATAAAACCTAACAATGGCGGAAAATAATACTGGCGAAACGAACATTGGAAAACTGAACAAATTCCAAAAGTGCAATATATCATAACCGGAACACCGCTATCGGATGTGTAGTTTTTTAATTATAATCCCTACAAATTAGGAATACTACTTGTAAAACCAGAAAAAATAACGTTGGATAATGATTTCATTTAATATGGGCAAACTTTACATTATAAAATTATCACCAATCACTTTATTCGTTATAATGGATCTACTATAACAAATGTACTTATAAGTCTAGGTCGTCTCGCCGGACCCGAGAACAAATAACGCAAAACATCGCCTTTCGCGAGTCTCCAGTCTTATCATGACTTTCATTTCGTTTGTTTACATTTACATTATTTAAATATTTGTGGACTTTATGTTTAAACAAATAATTTTTAAAATCGAGTAGCTTAATAGCATATTATAAAGTCTTTGGCACAGTTGTATTATTAATTGCCATTTTCAATAAAAAGAAACACATGTAACTCTAGTAACCAACGAATAATATTCTCTGGTTCTGCTAATGTTCACACTGTCAAAGTATTAGTCTGACAGCAGCTTTATTGGGATACGATCATTCTTTTTTTGAATAAAGTCAGTTTATTCTGTTGACGTTATTTCTATTGTTATTTTGTTATGTTTTAGGATAATTTGATTGTTAAGTAACTATCTTCTTGACAACAATAAAATTATAAAGAAATATCTCTATTTTAGTAATGTTTATTTGGCTGATTCTCGCTTTTATATTCTTAAACAAGAGTATTTTAAATAATATGATAAATCTGTCGTAGGCATATAGTAAAATCAGACTAATCATAATATCAGTAAGATGTTGCACGGAGGAACATCTGTGTTGTTGTTAGACACTATAAGCATACCAGCACATCTAACAAACTTATAGAAATAAGCTGAATGTTAAGAGAAATTCACCTGTAAAGACATTCGTCACAGTAACAGGAGTCCCGCTAGGCAGCGCTGACCCATAGGTATCGGTTTAAAGCCCCGAAAACTAATGCCAAAACAAATAAAGATCTTCCCTTTATTTCGTTAGATCCATATCTAGACGCGTTTCGCCATATCATAGCTCATCAGTAGAGCTAGGATCCGACGAAAGAGAGGAACAACTCAAAATTGCTTAATCTTATTTAAGCTCCTTTCGTTCGTCGGATCCTAGCTCTACTGACATTTCTACGATTTTAAAAATATTCTTCGGTTGAAATCTAGGGTTAAACCTGAATTTAAACAAATTAATGATCATAATCATCGAAGTGATGAGAAGTGTAAAAATATGTGAATCAAACTTGCTGAAATTATATTCATGGTTGTCTACGATCTATGTGAATATAAAGACATAATTCTAAAGCAATGTCAAAGGATCTTAGCGAGTTAGTTCGGGCAACGGGCGACGTCTAGGGTTCATTAAACAAAGTGAAATTAACAAGACGTTGATGTTTGTGTAATAATTAAAAATCTCAAAAAAAAATTTCCTTTATCACAGCTGTCATTGCAAAATTATTTCGCTAACATTTTGTGCTTTATTACTGTTTAAAGTTTAGTTTCCCGAACTAACTTTATCATAACTCATATTTTTCTATTTCGATAAAGTTAGTCCGGGAAACTAAACTTTAAACAGTAATAAAGCACAAAATGTTAGCGAAATAATTTTGCAATGACAGCTGTGACAAAGAAAATTATTTTTTTTGTGTTCCAAAGCAATCTCGACTAAATTATTTAATTAGAACTTCCCTTTTTTACCCTGGTTCAAGACAAATCCTAAAATATTTCAAAAACTATGATATTTAGATATTTTTTTTTTTTTATGATAAAACACCTGCACTGTAGGAAAAATCCTTTAAGGCGCTCTGGGAGCGGTGCGAGTGCGAAAAAAGCGAATAAGATAACATGTTTAACAAAATAGTAAGGTTTTTGAAAGATAAATTATTTTGCCTAAAAAAATTAGGGGCGTCCCATTTAAAAAAAATGAAATTAAACATTTTTAAAACTTTCGACTTGTCCAACTTGTAATGAACGCTCTGTATAAGAGATTTAAAAATCATCATTATAAATCAATATATCGTATCTTAAAGTACTTACCACGTAAATTATATTAGACTAGGGTTAATCAACAGGTTGCTATGATTTTTTAACGATACCCTTAAAATTACTAAAATTTCGGAAAAAAATTAATTACTTGGCAACGTTGCATTTCACTTCAAAAATTTTAATAGGGCTGCAAAGTCCTTATTCCATTAAATCATATTCTAGAAAATTATACTAGGTATCCCATTTAATTTTCTTTTTTATTATTCAGTACCACATTTTAGGACCACTCTGTTAAAAAATATTTTTAGATTATGTATCCTAAAAAACCCTTTAACTTTTGTATCATACTTTTTTCCCTATCTTTGATAGTTTAGGTGCTATCTAAGACAGACACCTTACTGACACACCCTGTATATCAATAAAATCAAGAAAGGTCAGTCCTGTCACACCGGATTCCTTATAGCAATATCTTTTATTAGTACTAGAATAATATACTAATGTTATAGGCTCATTAATGAACCCGGAAAGGGCATGGAAATTGAGTGTATAATGACCCAAAGATACAGTTTAGTAAGGCGAAAGTGGAACAAATTTGAATTTATAAATAACCAGTGACGTAGCCAATGGTGAAAGGCTTCTTAATAATAGGAATGCGCTTCCAAAAAAAATATTTAAAATACTCTTTGGTATTCACATGACGACTGGTGATACAGATGAAACGTTGTGATTTAAGAACAACTATTGGTGCCAATAAATATTGCTGGTGTTAAGTCTGAAGTACTGACCTATGTTAGGAAAAAATTGCATAGTTTTGTGCTCATTGGAGATATAAGGTAACGCAGGCCAACATTGACATCGGGGTATCATTGTCACATCTTGAAAACAGCCGAGTATTTCCGTTTTTGCTAGTTACAGAGTTCCGCCCATAAATTAACAAAGAACGCACAGGCGGCGCATCTCACGGCGGCGATGAGATACTCCCCCACGCAACCTTTGATTTTCCATCCCTCTGTTACTTGTCTCGTTCTCATTTGTCCGTGCGCATGGTGTTCAAAAACTTTTACAATTTACTTCATTTTTTACGACTTGCAGCATTTTAGTTTTGGAACCTATAATTACTCTTTTTTCACTAATCTTACCTATAATGTTTGTAAGGAATGTCAATATTACTAAATAAATCGCTAACTTTGCCTCCAAACCCTTTTTTGCGGTCATTCGGTGCAAGCTGTCAATGTTCGCCTCGACCAAGGGTAACATTGACACCTTACAATTAAAAGAAAAAAATTGTGTCGTTTGAAATATAAAGTTTTAAAACAGACGAATTTAACTTTAAACAAAGGATATATCACAGACACAATGTATCCTTTGGAGAACGAGGGGATATATATACCTACACTTTTCTTGTATTTTAAAATAATCAATTTTTTGAAGTGTGTCAATGTTTGACGTTTTACCTTACATAATAACAATACTAGATACAAGCAGAATTAAGGTATTCCAAAACACAACCAATCCTCATTTAAAAAAAAGTCCCTCTTGCATGTGCACAAAGCTGTTTAATAAACTGCGATTAAACATTAGAAGTGTGATGAGTAGAAGTTATTTAAAAAATATGTCTCTCAGAGTTGAAAAACAGTGTTACTTACCGAATTCAAGAATATCTGCAGATGGACAATTTTACACTGTGGTATTAAATTCACAATTGATTGGAATAATTATTTATCGAATTTCGTTCAGTCATCGGTGTTTTATTCCCCGGTAATACCCGAAGTTTTCCATACCAGGTAATTTGGTCTATGAAATAAAAGTTTTTTTTATTTATTTATCTATACATATATAAAGTCCAAGACTATTCTATCATTTAAGAAATATTATTCTCTTAAACCTTCAAATGGACAATGTACTATCTAATGTATCCAGCGTGCTTAGATTTCTTATCCAAGTTTTTCAAATGTTTGAGATATTTTTGTTTGTTGAATAAATATTGTTTGTAATTAGTGAAAAGCAAACGCTTTTAAATAACATAATTTAACTAAATATGTTAAATTGATTTTTTCTTAGTTAAGGACAGATAGCGCCACTGTTAACATCATAAACTAGTAATTAATAGTTATTAATTCTCCATAACGAGTTGCTCCCCGCATTATTAGATCTTAGATATTTGCGTCTTGCGGTTAATACAAATTTCCGATTTTCGACTTCTGCAAGTCCTCATAATTATGACAGATCGGTACACGAACTGACTCTTAACAAAGCATATATTTAGTTGGGAAACAAACCCCTAACAATGGGGGAAACTTTGGTGAGTGATTTAATAACTTTTTGACTTTTTACAGGAAAAAGTCGTTAAACAAAAATAAGTTAAATCATCAATTAGTTGAATGAGAGAAAAAAATATGGAATTCAATTTATATTTTGAGGAAATTTTTCTTTCGTTGTCATAAAGTACAGCGTGGCAGTAGAGTTTTATTTGTTTTTAATCACAACATGGCACGTATTTCTTTAGTTATCTTCAGTATATCTGTCTCCAGACAATATTTACAAGAAAACAATATAAACAAACTAAGTTATATTTTGCTTCCGATTCTAAAACTTGTACTTGCATGGCGATTATTTATTTAAAATAGTTATTAATTTGGTAAGTATTGTTTCACCATTAAATCATATTAAAACAGTTTTAAAAGAAAAACGGCATCGGTTACTAGTCACTTTTGTCATTGGTAAACTACCTGCTTGTTAGTTCACTTGTTGCCAATACTTATTTTGTTGTTAATTATAAAAACTATAAAAATGTTGTCCTTTCTAAGATAAATATGGGATGATTTATATAATATTAAAGATAACATGTATTAAAAAGATGTTTGAAATACATACCTTTAGCAAAATAACAATGTTTTTGTTCATGAACAATTAAAGGGTGACAACATTATCGTTTCGACCGTAGGGTCTAACTTAAGTGAATAGTCTGGAGCTTTTCATATTTCATATCATGTGTCATATTTCCATATCTCCCATAAAAAGTCTCACCGGGCTGCTCAAAAATCACACACAAACGCACGACATTAAGAAGATGGGCATAATTAAACAAACTTAACAGGTAAATGGCGAGTTGATAGAGGGTAGTGCCTGACGGGACACTGTGAATCACGTACCTATGCAATGTTGCCAATGTGCGTGTGCTTGGTTAAGATACATGTTTAAACTAGTTGTGTGAATTAGCTAATGTCTGTTGGCTACAACATGCGGACTTGGTTACAAATCCTATACTAAGAATAATGTTTGGTTTCCAAAACTAAATAATTCGGTTTAAACCAACCAAGTAATAGCTACTATTGCTTAGGGTAACTAAATATTATTGTTAGGTATACTAAAGTCTATCTATGTTTTTTGCGCATTTTATATCAGAGGTGGAGGCAGTTATTAGAAATTTGTCTAATAAACATTCAATCAGCCTTGATGAGATACCCTCCAAACTAATTAAAAAAAGTAATAATATTATTTTATGTCGGAATTATTCAATGCCCATGCCCAATAAGGACATTTTCCCTCCAAACTTAAAGTGGTACTTTTTTAAATATATTTTCCAAAATATTCGAAAAAACTGGTAACGATAGGACATTCTTATTATTAAACAAGCCCAATTTCAGATTATCAACATGGCTTTAGACTGGATAATGGGTATGTCAATGGAATCAGGAACTATTGAATCCAC
The DNA here is from genome assembly GCA_935413205.1 of Polydrusus cervinus. Classification (NCBI taxonomy): domain Eukaryota; kingdom Metazoa; phylum Arthropoda; class Insecta; order Coleoptera; family Curculionidae; genus Polydrusus; species Polydrusus cervinus. The sequence goes on from OW284514.1 coordinate 57,807,941, forward strand.
TTAACATATTTACAATAAAATAGACAATAACGAAAAAGTGGTTGCTCTATTATTTGATCATACTAGAGAAGTTGACTATATAGATAGGAAGTTTGTATACCATAAAAAGGTATTAGAGGCAATCTAAATAGGTGTTTTTTTTTCAAGAAAAGTACTAAAAAATGAGAAAATTCTCTTTTAGATTTATGAAACTACCGGAAATCCAGATATTGTTACAGACTTTGTGCCATTTGGAATTAAACTATCAAAATATCTTATAATAAATTACCAGCTCTTAGGCTTCCTTGCTTAAACCAGAAAAGGTTGAAAGCTAAAATGGGATTAATTACAACATCGTGATGTTCACAAGGATGGATAGTAGAATCGATCTGTGACCCAGCTTGCATACAGCAAAGTATTTTTGTAATGGAAAATTTTTGACGAATTCATAATTTTTATATTCGCTGTTTTCACCGCAAATCAAAAGCATTTTTGTATTACTAATAAACACTGTTATGTTTCGACTTCTTTTCATCATATTCAGTCATTGAAATATAAACTTGATTTGATTATATTAAGTGGTGCAATAAGAATAGGTACTTCATTAATTTAATGCAAGTAGAATATAAAGGTAAAATGGGATGTTGAAATTCTTAATATAAATTATTTCTTATTAACCTTACTCTTCTTATTTAAGAATAAGCTAGTATCAGAATCAAGTATTATTTGATTTGAGGAGTGAAAAAACTAGCGTATATAAACTGCCGGACAATTGCTTTTGAGCAAGAAAAATTTCGCCTAAATTTAACAGTTAATATTTTTTGAATCAGATATGATATCGACCTACGGTTTTGAATGGTTGATAGATTCATCCCTTGGGAAACAATTGTCAATGTTGGATTTTCTTTAACTGTCAGAAAATTTTATATAAAGGGTGTTAAAGAAGACGATGATTTTTGCTTCAATTTTAATGGCGTGTAACTTTCACAATAATATTTTTAAATTTTATCACTCTACGTCAATTGAATCACTGGTTCATAGCAACGAAAGCAATTTGTCAAATTTTTGATATCTGCTATATTTTAAGAAATACCGATTTTTTTGGAAAACCTTGCTTTATTTTAACTTATTGGTAGCTAGATCTCACTGTACGTTGTATCGTGCAAGTTTTGCGAGTGATTATTATACCTTATGAAAAGCTTGATTATGTTCAGTAACAATAGCTGTACCTAAATGTTATGATGTACAGTGGCGTACTTATAAACACTTATATGTCTATGGTTTATAAGTATAGTGTAAGTAAGTTAGAAATTAATAAATACATTTTTTCTAAAAATTAAATTAAAAAATGTATCTTTGTTAAAATTTTGTAAATACACTGTATAATGTACCTGTAATGCGATATGAAAAACTAAAAAATAAGTAAAAATTGACCTAATCTAGGGGCGAGTACTTTCAAATATAAAACAATCGTGAAAAATTGTGAGATACTCATAAATCATAGACATATAGGATAAGTTGCAATTGCCAAGGCAGCTGCACAGAAACTTGGTGTACTTTTCCGCACCAAAAGGTTGTACACACCTCATCAACTTTTGACACTCTACAAAGCCCAGATTCGACCATCATTAGAATATTGCTCTCATGTCTGGAGCTCTGCACCCAAGCACACCCTTCGGCTACTGGATTCCATTCAAAGGAGAGCCGTTCGTCTGATCGGCGACCCCGAGCTGACTAAGACCCTCGATAGCCTGGAGCATCGAAGACAGGTTGGTGATTTGGCTCTCTTTTACAGATATTTCCATGGCAGGTGTTCGACTGACATTGCCCACTTGATTCCACCTAGAGCAATGCAAAACAGAAATACACGGCGAACCACTGCCGCTCATCCATATGTTGTTCAGCTTAGTACTCCGCGAACTTCATTGTTCAAGAATTCTTTCATCTGGAGAACGTCATCTTTGTGGAATGATCTTCCTGAGGTCGTGTTTCCCAATAAATACAATCTTCAACGTTTCAAGACCAACGTTAATCGCTTTTTTCGCACTCGCACCGCTCCCAGAGCGCCTTAAAGGATTTTTCCTACAGTGCAGGTGTTTTATCATAAAAAAAAAAAAAAAATGTACCCCACTGTACATCATAACATTTAGGTACAACTATTGTTACTGAACATAATCAAGCTTTTCATAAGGTATAATAATCACTCGCAAAACTTGCACGATACAACGCTCAGTGAGATCTAGCTACCAATAAGTTAAAATAAAGCAAGGTTTTCCAAAAAAATCGGTATTTCTTAAAATATAGCAGATATCAAAAATTTGACAAATTGCTTTCTTTGCTATGAACCAGTGATTCAATTGACGTAGATTGATAAAATTTAAAAATATTATTGTGAAAGTTACACGACATTAAAATTGGAGCAAAAATTATCGTCTTCTTTAACACACTGTACATAAACTTTTCTGACAGTTAAAGAAAATCTAACATTGACAATTGTTTTCCAAGGGATAAATCTATCAACCATTTAAAACTGTAAGTCGATATCATATCTGGTTCAGAAAATATTAGCTGTTAAATTTGGGTGAAATTTTTCTTGCTCGAAAGCAATTGTCCAGCAGTTTAGTTGAATTAGGCATATTATTCTTGATATTAGTGTTGCTCTTTTCCATGTGCCACATTTCAATATTTCCCCAAAGCAACCGCAAGAGAAATTAAAAATATCCCATGTCCATCGGGACCCGAAGGCAATCCAGAGCATATCTCGACGTCGGATAAAATAAGAGCTCGCAAGAGTATCGTGATAATCGAAGGGGAAGTGATAAGAGAGCAGATAGGACAGCCCGGAACAAGAATATGGCCCGGAAACAGGACAAATGTACCGGAAGCGATGACTGGAAGGGACCCAAGATTAGGTCGCAAAGGATATTCATGTGACACTAATTGCGGCGGTCTTTGCCAAGAAAAACAGAAGCCGGCTGATAAAAAATACATTTACGAAATTAAAATTACTTTAAAGGTATGTTTAGATAAAAGGGTTTATAGTAAAGCCTTTTCCTAATCACTCAATTATTTAGCACAAACAACAATTTTTGCAAGGCCACTATCGACTAAAGAAAAATTTAGAATATTTACCGATACAAGAAAAACACCTCACAGTTTAACAAAATGCCCAAGTGCCTTGTCGATTGATTGATTTCAGCAGAGTGACATGTAAAAATTGGCTTTTTACATGTCACTTGTCTACGTACATGTTGGTTTTTGTGGTATGTATATTTATATTTTTAAAAAATATACATTGAAGGAACGCCTAAGAATATCAATTCCAAGAGATTTATTAAAAGTAATAAAAATTAATTCAGGCTAAAATTAGTATCTCGCAGTGGATCATTCGTTCGCTCAGATACATCTACATATAAATTAGTGAGTCGCTAGTTTAAATTAAAATGTTGGGATATTTAGATCCATTTATGTGACCAGTAGTGTTAAATAAAAGAGCTCGTCAAAATGGCTCATCGGGTGGTGGGCTATTAAAGATGGTCTTGTCTAACTTTTAAAGCATCTCCTTATTATTGAATTTTTGATTACGATCTAATATAACCATAAACCTAAAACTCCGTTAAGACGTTACACGATACCTTTTATTTCCTTTATTCAAGTTATTCACCTGAATATGAACGCTTATATATCCATAGCTGTCACAGGTGTACCCCAAGGTTCACACTTGGGTCCCCTTTTATTTTTGATATCCCTAAATGATATAGTTCTATGTTTTAAGCACTGTTATTTTTCAATCTACGCTGATGACCTGAAGATCTACTTAACCATCAAAACTATAAGCGACTGCTTCTTACTTCAAAATGATTGTGTGACTATTGCAGGGATAACGGGCTGGTTCTGAATATTGATAAATGCTGTTTTGTCTCTTTTACGCGCAATATTCAATCATTTGTGTACAATTATAGACTTAATAATTTTCCATTAAAACAGGTGGAATCTATAAAAGACTTAGGTGTTGTACTGTATAACAAAATGAAATTTTCTCTTCGTATAAATTATATCGTGGGTAAGGCAAATAGAACACTAGGTTTTATACTAAGACAGTGCAAACAATTTGTTTCTTTAACTGCTCTAAAAACGTTATATTGCGCATACGTACCGAGTAAGCTGAATTACGCATCAGTGGTCTGGAACTCACAATACAATATCTATAAAAGTAGATTGGAAATTGTACAGAATAACTTCTTAAGATTCCTTAATTTTAAAGAAACTGGCATGTACAGCGACACTATTAGCACATCTTATTTACGTACCCATTTTAATTATTTTTTCGTTAGAAGCGCGCCGAGAACAAACAGATATTATCTTTCTTTATAAAATCATAAATAATTTATCTGACTCGGCTAGTATTTTGTCCAAAATTCATCTCAATATACAACCACGTGTCTTAAGAAATAATAACTTATTTTTTGTCCCTTTCTCTAGGACCAATCTTGGTAGAAACGCACCTATCAATAGGATACTGTCATTATATAATTTGAGATATGCTAATATTGATTTATTTGGTAATTCTATAGGGGTCTTTCGAAATAGTGTTAGGGAGCGTTATTTAATTCAATAATTACCTGTTCTTTTTTTTTCAATGTATTCATAATTTATAACTAGGGTGATAAGTACTATACATCTGTACACTACCTAATGTATCCATGGATATCACTTTGGACTTCCAAGTCTGTAGATATTTCATGTATGCAAATAAATAAATAAATAGCATTTAGAGATTTTATCAACTAACAAACTAACAAAACCCGAGATTCAGTTTAAATCGCAAAAATGTCAAAAATAGTCATTTTATAATGTGGGATTGACAGCAAAGTTCGAGTTAAAAGTGATTTACCTGCTTATAACTTAATATAATGCCAAATAACAAAACAAGTTTAGACCAGGTTGATTACTTTTAAATTTAACTTTGCTGTCAATCCCACATTATAAATCGACCATTTCTGACATTTCTACTATTTCAGAATTATTCATCGGTTTAAACCTAGGTTTAAACTTAGGTCTAAGAGGACTTGTGACTTAACTGACGTAGAGTTGCAGTGTTTAAACAAGAATTAACTAATCTGACTTTTATATACTATCAAATCTCAATATTTGTTTTGAAAACAAAAATTAAAAAAAAAACATTGTTTCTATAGTCGCTTTTAGAAAGGTGTAGAGTAATAAAATGGGAAATTCCATTCAGTTCGGCTCAGTTTCGGTGTCGATCATAGGCGGAGGTAAATTTTGTGCATTAAATTATTTATGATAACTAACCAAAAAAAAAGAAGATAATTTGATGAGGAAGGAACTATTAGCTATAGCAAACTTACACAAACATCGTTTTATGAAAAATGCCGTGGAAGATATAGCTAAAAAGCATAGTGTAACTATGCTGCGCACACTGCCATATCATTGCGAACTAAATCCTATAGAACTTATATTTGCGTAAGTGAATGGATTTGTAGCAAGACACAACACAACATTCAAAGACGTTAAGCTACTGTTTGATCAAGCCATTAGGAAAGTGACACCAGAAAATTGGCGAAATGCAGTTTATCATGTCATTAAAGAAGATGAGAAAATGTAGGAACTTGACCACCTGATCGATGGCACCGTCGACCCGTTAATTATAAAGTCAAGAGGAGATGACAGTTCCTCAGATGACGAAGAATATTATAATTTTTGATGTATAATGTATGTTTTATATTTTCTATTTTTTATATAATGTTTAATAAAAAATAGATGTACCTAATACTATGTACATAATGCATGCCTTTGTCACACCATTTTCAGTATTTGTGGATGGATAATAATAGGCAAAACCCATAAATTGACCCAAACCACGGTGGTACTACCTGCACTTGATGAAAATAAAGAATTTTGCACTGAAATCAATGCCAAATTATGAAAGTAACTAAATATTCGTTGGGTCACTCTGTAGTCCCTTTACATATACCTAATGAGCTTTTATTACTCTACGCCTTTCTGAACTAGACTATATCCAGCAAAATAATTTATATTGGTAATTCAATTACTGTGCCACCTAACCTTCTTGCAGTATGGAGATATGTACCTAGAAGAAAAACAAGCTACACTTTTAAATTTTATGTAAAAACTCCTGGTCAACAACAACCTTCAAATCATTAGGATTTTATCCAAACTATTTTTTTTACCATGAAACAATTATGGTTTTTTATAAATATAATTTTACTAACATGGATATTTTAGAATTTAAATAAGCTAGTTTAAATTGGGGTTACATTAATTTGATTAAAATGAATTAGGTATATCGAAACGAATTTAAATGTAAATATACCCATAGTTCTACACATTTAATTAAATTTAAATTAAAATAAAATCCTGTTAGTATCAAAATAAACAATTACGTTTTGTTCGATAATCCCATAAAATACATTTTATAATAAATTGTCAGGAAACGTTTGTGTAATGACGGAAAAAATTACACTAATAAATTAATATTATACAGAGTGTCCTGAAAGGTATGGTCAATAATTTAGGATTAAGTAAATTGATTTTGTGGAAGTAGTCCATGTCTCAGTGGAGTGATATTATAAGTAAAGAAATTAGAACACACAGTCTGCTTCATTAGTTTATTAAAAAAATTTTTTTCAGCAAAACCTTAATATTAGGCCGTACGTGTTTCGAAGGTAAAAACTTTCATCATCAGCGGAATATTACTAATACAGGGTGGGGACTTTAACTGGAATAAATTCGATATTATTAAATCTGCTGAAGTTGCGCCTACAAAATTTGGTATTTAAGGGTTTTGAAGCATGCGGAATTGGATATGATGTCGGCGCAGTTGCCAGATTTCTCAGCTTTGCGCTACACGTAGTAATTTTGTTATTTTAAATGAAAAGCCCAATTTATTTTTATTACAGTGAATTGGGCGTCTCAAATTTAGTAAGATCCCAAATTTACAAAATTCTATCTTCACTAGTTGCTGAGCTATGGCAACACTGTAGTTCCATTCAAAAGTACCATGAGAATTTCAATTTTTAAGGTTTCAGTTAAATAAGCCATTTTGACACAACAAGAACTTTTCTTGAAGCTTGTCAATAACTTAGTAACTATGGAGATGTTAACAAGGTAACGCTACTTTAAGGTAGATAAGCGTCCCGGTACTTTTTAATGGAACTACAGTGTTGCCATAGCTCAGCAACTAGTGAAGATATAATTTTGTAGAGTTGGGATCTTACTAAATTTGACACCATATTCCAATTCCGCATGCTCCAAAACCCCCCACATGCCAAATTTTGTAGGCGCAACTTCAGCAGAATTTATTCCAGTTGAAGTCCCCACCTTGTATATTACATAAAGAGAGACTCTCGACATTGCATGGTTTGAACTGGGGAACAGAAAAAGAAAAGTCAGTAACTTTATTTACATAATGTAATCAACAGAAATTAAAACTAATAAAAAAGTTAGAAAGTAGTTGTGTGTCTCCGAAATTTATATTCTATCTTAAACCTTTCTACTTTCTATTTTTATTTTTTTATATTATATATATAATATATTAATTTTTTTTGATTACATTATGTAAAAAAAGTTACAGACTTTTCTTCTTCTGTTCCTTACTGCAAACCATGCAATGTCGAGAATCTCTCTTCATGTAATATATTAGTAATATTTCGCTGATGATGAAGGTTTTTATTTTCGAAACATGTACGGCCTAATATTGAGGTTTTTCTAAAAAGATATTTTTTTAAAAAACTAGTGGAGCAGACTGTGTGTTATAACTTCTTTACTTAAGTAGATTAGTTAAAAATAAAGTCAGATATTCCTATACAATTTGCTGCCACTTGCTACCCAGGCCCAGAAAATGATTCCTCTCGAAACCTTCGATTATTTAGATTTACAAATAAACAAACTTGTTGGGCTACACCATTATTGAGAGGGGGAGGTTTCTTTCTTTCAGCAGATTCTGTAGCCTCATTGATGAGCCATAAGATTACGAAATGCGTGTGGGGATGAATTTTACGAAATAAATGGAAACTCCTCTTCGTTTGTAATTATCTTATAGTTTAAAAAATTATTTTAAAATTTTATTAATTTATTGAAAAAAATATTTGGTTAAAGATGAATTTACATTCATGTACTTTGCCTAAGTAATTCACTAAGTGCCAATTTATCAAGTAGATTTCAACCTAGGTTCTGTTTAAATCGTGGATTGTCAGAAATGGTCGTTTTAAAATGTGGAATTAACTGCAATGTTTAATTTATGAGTGATCAACCTGGTCATAACGTGGTATGTTATATTACATCGTTTTTACTCTTATACCATCCCCCGTATCTAGAAAATACCGGCGAGTATTTTATTACAATTAAAGTAAAGATCCACGGAAAAATAAAAAATGAGAAAGAATCAGGGGCATAACATCATTTTCATAAAAAACAACAGAGGCATAATTTTGTATCGACGCCACTGGTTATCTTTAAAAGTGTACTTTCAAATAAGTCATAATTACTTTTTCATTTAATTCACCAAATTTGACCTAAAAATCTCTACTCGCTTATTAATATTTAAAAATACACTCACCGGCACAAAATTCCGCCACCCTGAAATTTTGGCCAAGTTTGATGTTTTATAACTTAGTTATTTTTTATCCGATTTTCATCATTCATCAGTTTGTAGATCCATTTATTCTGTTTTCCTTTAATTATTTTATAAAGTATCATTTTTCGATTAAGCTATATTATACAGGAGGAAATCAAAATGTTGTTTTTTGTCGTAATTTCAAAACACCCTGTAGGGAAATTGAGGTGGATAATATTGTTCACATACTATCTCTTGTAATGTGTGATGTATTCTAAACATTTCTTTTTTTGATTCATTCCATTATCTCATTTCTGCTGAGAGCTGCAAAATTTTAAACGAAACGATGTTATTTTTTGATGGTCGTGAGCGGGTAGACAGACGTAGAAATAAAAGATGTGCTGACTGCACCATATCAGAACGAATCTCATATTATGGCGGATCAGTCATGATTTGGGCGGGTATTTCTACCGAAGCACGCACCAATCTTGTATTTGTTGAAAATGGAGCTCTAACCGCCCACCGTTACATTGAGGAAATCCTCCAAGAAGTTGTTGTTCCATTTGCGCCTTTTATTGGGAACCAATTTACATAAGTGCAAGATAATGCTAGACCTCACGTTGCACATGTAGTAAGCGAATATCTAGATGAAGTTGAACTTCCAAGATTGGAATAGCCTGCATGTAGCCCGGATCTCAACTCAATCGAACATCTTTGGGATCAACTTAAAAGAGCCGTTCGTCGTCATCCTGTACAACCACAAACCTTGCAAGACTTAAGACTGGCGCTGACCGAAAAACATCAAGCTATTCCTCAAGAAAGAATAAGTGATCTTATTCATTCGATGCCACGAAGACTGCAAGCTGTCATTGCTGCGAGAGGAGGAAATACACGTTATTAAATTGTTTTTGTTAATTAACTTTATGATATACCTAGTGTTTGTTTTTCTTAATAAAATTAGGCTACAAATCAGCGTTTCATTTAAAATTTTGCAGCTCTCAGCAGAAATGAGATAATGGAATAAATCAAAAAAAGAAATGTTTAGAATACATCACACATTACAAGAGATAGTATGTAAACAAAATTATCCACCTCAATTTCCCTACAGGGTGTTTTGAAATTACGACAAAAAACAACATTTTGATTTCCTCCTGTATAATATAGCCTAATCGAAAAATAATATTTTATAAAATAATTAAAGAAAAACCGAATAAATGGATCTACAAACTGATAAAAAAAATGATGAAAATCGGATAAAAAATAACTAAGTTATAAAACATCAAACTTTGCCGAAATTTCAGGGTGGCGGAATTTTGTGCCGGTGAGTGTATATTTTTATTTTAGACATCCTGTATTTTGGAAATAAAACTGTTAAGAATATAGTTTATAAAAAAAATGCCTCTTAAAATAATGTTAGCAACCATATCCATAAGTTTGTTAAAGTACTTTTGAATCATCCTGTATAATAGCTTCTACATCAGCCATGTCAAACTCAAAGTCACTGGTGGGCCAAAAGCATGAAGACTATAGACTAGGTGGGCCGCAAAACCTAATCTTAAAAAAGACAAACTGCTGAAAATCTTAACGAAAAAAAGTACCCACTATTATAGGACAAGTGTATTTATTAAATTTTTAATAAAAATTGTTCACACTTATAGGTACTTCCAAACATTGGCAGGATTTTGCAGGCAAATTTTCTCATTTCTTGGTATTGAACAGGCAAGTACTTATAAAATTTGAACGTACCAACACTATCAAATTTTTTTTAATGGGTCTGGCACTGAATCTCAATGATGGCACCATTGGTCCATTTCGGTTTTTAACAGGCTCGCGGGCCGCATTACCTGCCTGTTTTCAAAATTGATTCGGGGCCGCAGGAAACTGTTCAGTGGGCTGCATGCGGCCCGCGGGCCGCATGTTTGACATAGCTGTTCTACATCTTAGTTAAGTAATTACCTTCTTTTAAAATCGCTTAGATGATCATGGAATCATGTGACTCTAGTGCGCCCTTAATTGACAGCAATTTCTGATTTTTCATATTTAAATCTGAAAAAAAAATAAAAAAAAACTTACAAGGTATTCAACAAAACGTTCGGCAATATACATTTTGATCGGAATAAGCGTAAAGCAGGGCAGGGCGCCCACTAAAGCAGGGCGCCCACTAAGCCGGCACAGCGCGGCACAGCACGGCACAGCACGGCTAGCCCGGCCGGCAGTTCCACAGCAGCCGCCCATTGCATCGGCATAATCACACTTGAATAGCGTTTAAAACAACTTTGACTGTCAAAGCCTAAGGTTGTAATTTGGCGAGTGATTTCATAAATAAAAAAAATTAAAATTTCATTAAATAATAAAATGAGTAGGTAGTTCATCTGATTCGGAAGAAGAACTTTTGGTTGTAACTGCAGTATGTGCTGAGGCAGAAAATGAAGAAAGGGCTAGAAGAATGATCTGGATCCATGAAATTAATCTGAAGCGAGAAATTTATGGCGAGTTTCATCATCTATTTCCTGATTTATTGGCCGATGATTAAAAATTTAAAAAAAAAATCTTCTAGGTATTACCACTCAGAAAACGATAATTGGGATTATACAAAAATGTATAGGTTCGAACGCTTTCAATTAACATCTTATCGGACATAATACAAGTAGTATATTATATAATACAATAAAACAAAACACAACTATCTTCTTCCAAAACCAATGATTCAATGGTCGCAGACACGCGGACCGACCGGCAGTTTTTTCCCCTTCTAGAATATGAATCGTTGCCGGCCTGCGCGTGCGACGCCGGTCTGACCGATTCCAATTCAGTGGGCGCTACTCCATTTGATTATGCGTATATCAAAATCTGCCGGCCGGGCTGGCCGTGCTGTGCCGCGCTGTTCCGGCTTAGTGGGCGCCCTGCTTAAGTCGGAACAGCGCGGCACAACTCGGCCAGCCCGGCCGGCAGATTTTGATATACGCATAATCAAATGGAGTAGCGCCTACTGAATTGGAACCGGTCAGGCCGGCGTCGCACGCGCAGGCCGGCAACGATTCATATTCTAGAAGGGGCAAAAACTGCCGGTCGGTCCGCATGTCTGCGACCATTGAATCATTGGTTTTGGAAGAAGATAGTTGTGTTTTGTTTTATGGTATTATATAATATACTACTTGTATTATGTCCGATAAGGTGTTAATTAAAAGCGTTCGAACATATACATTTTTGTATAATCCCAATGATCGTTTTCTGAGTGGTAACATACCTAGAAGATCATAAAACTTGACACTCGACATTCTAAAGTATTTAAAAAATTTTCATCATCGGCCAATAAATCAGGAAATAGGTGATGAAACTCGCCATAAATTTCTCGCTTCAGATTAATTTCATGGGTCCAGATCCTTCTTCTAGCCCTTTCTTCATTTTCTTCTTCAGCACATACTGCAGTCACAACCAAAAGTTCTTCTTCCGAATCAGATGAACAAACTAGCTACTCATCTTATTATTTGAAGAAATTTTAATTTTTTTATTTATTAAATCACTAGCCAAATTACAACATTTGGCTTTGACAGTCAAAGTTGTTTTGAACGCTATTCAAGTGTGATTATTTTTTAAAATTAATAATACTAATAGGGTGTGCCTAAATTAGCGTGCAATATTTTTGGCGCATAAAAAATAAAGACAACAATGTCCTATAAACATACCACAAGAAATGCTTCTTTAGGGAAATAGAGTCCTCAAAGATGGTCGAAAGGAAAGTTTTTTTTGTAATAGCATGGAAACCGTTTAAAATAATGGAATGAAAATTGGTATATGGCTTACAACCGATAAGTGAACAGTGAATTTAAAGCGTAAATATTTCTCTACATGTCTTAATTTTAAATGCAATTTGTTGAAAGTCTAGAGTTTGTTCTTAAAAAAATATTTTTTTGTTTTATTTATATAGAAAGCCCAGTTTTCAGTAAAATTAATTTTAGAATTTTTATTAAATAATTTTCTTAGAGTTATATAAAGGTAATATTAATACTGTCAATATACCGGGTGATTCACGACGAGCTTGCATTAGAACTTTTGAGGAAACTACTGAAAATAATTTATTGAAAATCTGTAGGTTCAAGTTTATCGATATGCTCTCTTCAACTAAAATATTAACATGTTCCTGTCACTTCCGGTTATACCGGAAGTAGCTTCAACTTTCATTTTTTAAATACAACATAGCATTTTTTATTATATTTTTGGATTTTGCATTAAATTTCAATAACATTTTATGGAACACGTTTTTTACCTAAGTCTACTCATTTCTGAGATATAAAATAAAGATAAAAAAAGATATTTAAAAATAAATCTTGATATTCTAAGAAAAGGCGTTGATATAGGTATACAAAAGGTTATAGCAGTTTTAAGGAGCAGTTAATTTAATATCATATAAAATAAAAATATACAGGGTCTTCCTTTTAAAATAAGAAAGTTTTTAATGTTTAAAGTTTTTTACAATGAGCCCTTAATTGTGTCCTCCCTGTATATTTTATGCCAAGTTTAATTATTTTTTGAGATTTGTTGATTCTTTACAACAAAAACAACAACACAAACAAAAAAAATTTAGTCCAGGAGCTAAGATAAAAAAATATATACGGATAATTTCATCGCTATGCATTTACGAAATAATTATAAAATATGCAGATATCTCAGAAATAAGTAGACTTAGGTAAAAAACGTGTTCCATAAAATGTTATTATAATTTAATGCAAAATCCAAAAATATAATAAAAAATGCTATGTTGTATTTAAAAAATGAAAGTTGAAGCTACTTCCGGTATAACCGGAAGTGACAGAAAATTGTTAATACTTTAGTTTAAGAGAACATATCGATAAATTTAAACCTACAGATTTTCAAGAAAATATTTTTAGTAGTTTCCTCAAAAGTTCTAATGCAAGCTTGTCGTGAATCACCCGGTATACCTTATACCTATAGGCATAGAAATACTAAACCAAGAGAAACGATGTAATGTAAAAATGTCACCGCTCATAATTTTGGACGTCGTCCATATCTATAACGCTGTACGCCAAACGTTGCATGTAATAAACATTTAGCGAACGCGAATGTCCGTCTAAAGTCACTTCGGTTCTCGGCATTTACGTCACACCCTTAAGCCACGCTTTAACCCATTTAGGTCGGATGTCTAGGTGATACGTTTTATTCAAAAATTTGGTTGCTCAGATAAACAACTATGGTTTATCGATTTAAAACATTTTTAGTAATGCGGCGTTACCGCTTCTGTCCGAAACAGGAGACAACATAGTTATTTTAAATGGTATACCCTTTATATTATATTGTTTTCTAATTCTCTATACAATTCCACTTATATTTTGTAAAAAATGTCATGTATCTAAATTCAATTGTTTTTGAGATATTAACCTATAAAATATGCCATTTTCAGACTTTGACAGGCTAAAGCATTTTAACGGCGCATCTAAGAGAAAAATGTTTTATTTTCTATTCAAAAATACCAACTTCCGGTGTAACATGCTAAATTTAAAAAAAGGTTTTACGGTTTAACATGTTAAACCGGAAGTTCTAACTTTTAGATAGAGATTAAAAAAACTGAGATAGGGAGATAAAACCAATTTTACTCTAAAATGCCCCGTTCGAGTGCTACAGCCTGTCAAAATCTGAGCAACCAAATTTTTGAAGTAAACCTATCACCTACACCCTGTATAACTAAAAATATGTATTTAAAAATATGTATTGAGAGCTTTGTGAATTGTAAATTCTATACTTTTTACTAAGATCATAATTATTTTAAAAGAACATCCGATAATAAAAATTCATTGGAACAAATAATGGATTGGTAACCATTATAAAGCCGAAAATAAGCTTTTACCTACGACCACTACTGTAAATACTTAAAAACACACCGTTTTCGATCAATGTAAGATTCCCATTACGCACGGTAAAAAAATCGCACAGCTTGGTAAAAAAATCGCACAGTTTTCCTAGCAACCGCTTAGCAACGGTCAATACAAACAAACTTATTCAAAAACTGACATAATCGTAGATCAAATTTGTATGTGAGTAATATTATAAAGTGAAATTAGTTTGATTAGGTACATAAAAAATGTCGAGTGACAGTGAAATAGAAAATTTAACTCCACCCAATATTAGCGAAATTGCAGAAGCTGCTAAAAACAACTTGTTACCGGCGAAATCTGAATATCGATACAAATTTACTTACCAAAGATTTATGGAATGGAGATTAAAAAACGACGTTAAATCATTTTCCGAGAATGTAATGATGGCATATTTCCAAGAACTATCAAAAACGATGAAGCCTTCCTCACTTTGGTCATTTTACTCAATGTTAAAGGCCACAATTAATATAAATCACAATGTCGATATTGCAAACTACTCCAAATTACAAGCTCTTCTGAAGAGAAAATCGGACGCTTTAAATCCAAAAAATCCAAGATTTTGACAAGCAAGAATATAAACGATTTTCTAGAAAACGCACCAGATGATAAACATTTGTTTATGAAGGTAATATATTGAGCTCAATATAATGTTAAATGTGTAAATTTATTTCAAATCGTCTTTTAGGTTGCTCTTATAATTGGTATAAGCGGTGCATGCAGGAAACAAGAGTTGCGTAATATAAAACCGTCAGATATCCAAGACACAGGGAAGAATCTAATTATTAATATTCCCGATTCAAAAACTAAACGGCAACGTTCTTTTGTGGTGTCAGAATATTTTTACCCAAAGGTTAAAAAATATATAAACATTCGCTCTGCAGTAAGTACAGCTCCAAATTTACCTTTTTTTCTAAACTATATAAACGGAAAATGTACCAAACAGTCTGTTGGTATTAACAAGTTAGGAAAGGTTCCAAAAGAAATAGCCAAATATCTGGGACTACCAGAAGCAGCGAATTATACAGGACACTGTTTTCGACGCTCGTCCGCGACTATTCTTGTTGACGCGGGTGGTGACTTATTAGATTTAAAAAGACACGGCGGATGGCAGTCCTCAGCCGTAGCTGAAGGGTATGTGGATAATTCCCTAAATAATCAAACTAACAATTCGTCTAAAATATCATCTGCAATAGCAAGTACTAGTAGTAGTACTAATAGTATTAATGAAAATTTCATTGAGGCAACTAATAATGTAAATCTTACTTATGCTTCAACAAGCAAAAGAAACGATATACCTTTTGTCTTCAATAATTGTTCTGTAACTATAAATAATTATTGTAATGAGAATAAATAATATTATAAAAAATAACATTTGTAAATTTAAATAATCATACTGTAGAATTATTACAATATATACCTTCTCGTTGATGTTATCACGTTCTTAAATTAATAATATTGTTACCAGTTAAGATGAAAAACTAAAACTAAATGATGTTGTGTGAATAAGTAGGTCGTAGGTAAAGTATGGTACGTAATACGTGTTGTAATGCAATTACGCACTCATAGAATTACGCACTCGCCGCTACGCGGCGTCGTGCGTAACTTTTCTATTTGTGCGTAAATTGCTTTTTACAACACTTATTACGTAATATACTATTATGGTAATTCATAACAAGGGCCTAATTAGGTATTGTACAAAATTGTGCCCTGAGATACACGGCATGTAAAATTTGACCTTTAAATCATTACTATTATACTTACATACATGATATTAATATTTAATTTATATAAATTATTAACGACGTTCACAAAAAGAAAAATATCTGTGTAAAAATAAAAAAGTAAAAATATATAGAATACAGTGTGTTCACATAAGTTGGCGGCATATGGGAAACTTTTTTATTATTAACTTTATGTAAAAAAGTTATTCTTCATAAAAGGTTCTGCATGGTCCAAAACCTAAAATGCAATCATCAGATGTTCAATTTTTTCAGGCGTATACGAGGTTTGTCAAAAAATATGAATTTTGCCCAGGAGCAAAGTACCTTTATTTTTGACAATATCGAAAACTGTAATCATAAAAAGTTGTTCGGTATGAAAAACTATGTTCTAATATGCAATCACACGAAATTTTTTTGTTAATTTATACAAATTTTGTCACAAATTACCTCGCAAATTACCGATAAATTTGTAAAAATAAAAAAAAAGTATTTTTCAGTGTAATTGCATATTAGAACATAGTTTTTAATGCCGAACAATATTTCATAATTACAGTTTTCGATATTGTCAAAAATAAAGGTACTTTACTCTTGAGCAAGATTCATATTTTTTGACAAACCTCGTATACGCCTGAAAAAATTTAAAATCTGATGGTTGCATTTTAGGTTTTGGACCATGCAGAACTTTTTATGAAGAATAACTTTTTTACATAAAGTTAATAATAAAAAGTTTCCCATATGCCGCCAACTTACGTGGACACACTGTATACTTAAGCGATATTGTCAATATCGATATTTAGCTAAATATGGGGTTAAATGAAGCATTAAGTTAATTAGACAATTATGCCTGTGGTAAAAATTATATAATTAATGTATAATCAAAGTGACCTGGTTAGATTTAATTTTAACTAACCAAACAACTTTAATTATAAGTAAATTATTTAACACCGGTTTGCACCGCTATCCCTTAAATCTTCATCGTAATTAATTATAACTTAAGTAAGACAAGGGGCTCCTCACCAACAAAAATAAAACCAAGAGGAGATTTTTTCAACAATGGTAAATATAAATGTACTAATACAGCTACCGTTTTAGCCCTTAAAAAATAATTATGTTTGAATTAATAATATTAATTTAATCCAAATGTAGCTATGCCTAATAGGGCCACGGTTAACTCCGATGGACAATAATTATAAACACTCGTGAATTTTGGCGCGCCCCAGGCGACCGTGTCCGTGAGCTCAAAGCAGCAACGTGAAGACCCAACGCCATTGGACGTATATTGATACAGTCAAGTTTGAAGGTTGGAGACAATGATGTTTCTTGAACGATAGAAGAGTTTTGGACTTGCATTGTCTGGTGAATACTACAGTATTCACCTGAAGACGACTGAAGATACTTACCAGTTGAAACGTTGTGATGTAAAACAAATAAAGACAATGCAAGTCCAAAACTCTACTATCGTTCATACAGTCAAGTGTCTTTGATTTTCATCGTTGCTATAGTTACAGCATGTAACAATTTGCATTAAGATGAAGGGCAGTTTAAAAATAGATCAGTCGTATACACCATTGTTTTAGTATTATAGCATTGGTTTAAGGCTTCGCGAAACTTGCGATTATAGATATCGTTATCACGTAACTTACTGTGTGATCAAAGAGTTTTGTTTATATTTTTCAGTTAATTCAGTAGTGTAAAATTAGTCAATTTTCTCCATATTTGTTTAAGTACCCGCACTATACCTAGCTCTTCACCACTTTTTAAGACCGCGAGCCGCCACTGACTTAAAGGTATGGTCAACCCTAATTATAATTATGTTTGTGACACTTATTGAAATTTTAGCAAGGTATTAGAAACGTTTGGCAACAATGTGCAAAACTGAATTCTTCTTCTTATTCTTGTGTGCTATACCCAAAATTACATTTTAATTTAAAATGATAAAACTATATTTGAGCATCTATTAAATTCAACTTGTATAGAGCTGTTGGTTTGGTGACTCCAAAGCTTTGGAAAAATAATAAGTTTTCAAAACTGTTAAAATAATCGGCTCGCTCGTATATTCGCTGAGGAATCCTTTGAATGGTAGTCTTCGAACAAGAAGTCATTATCCAAAACATTAATTTTAAATAGCTGCTACTACACACTATATATCAGAAATTGTTTCTAATTTTGAGGTTATAAATAGTTGGGCCACAGTCGATCTTCGGCTTAGCTTAGTTTTGATTTTAAGTAACATTTATTAGGCTCTTAGTTTCACCCGTGCAAACAAAATATCGTATACCTACTTAAGGTTTACTTAAAAATTAAGGTTACCTAACCTTAGTTTCACTCTGGTGCAAATCAGCGTTAGTCTCGTTGATGTAAAAATCTAAGTTGTTTGGTTAGTTAATCTATATATTTAAAACGCAATGCTAATATTTCTCATTTTACTAACTTTACAGGCATTGTGGTCCTGTATCTAGGTAATTATAATTGTTTTCGTAAAATAACTTACTTACGTGTTTATTTTTACAACAATATAACTAAATACCGAAATGATTAATTATTCAATTTTGGACCTGGTAATGCAGATATTCGTAATTTAGGTGTAATTATATATCCAAATATATTCAATAGCACTTCCAGGGTAAGGGCTAAATAAACACTCGTAGACTCAAAAATACTCGTATCCAAAAATACACAGAAAGAAAATTATCGTAATTTTAAACGTCTAGGTACATTACACATATTTCTATTAATTCAATGACAAAATTTTTCTTTCATTTAGTTGGGTCCATCCCCAGGCGTATTTCGCCTTATCGTGGTTCATCACTAAAGCTATAATTCGACAAAAAAATGGAAGGATTATCGACTGCGAATCATTTATTTGTGAAATCAATAACAGTCTTACTATTTTAAGTTATATGACTACAAAAGAGCAACTTTTTACAAATGGAAAGACGACTCAAAAACAATCGAAGCAAGCGTCAAACGACCCCAACAACGAAGAAGCTCAGCGGCCTAATACCGTGCTGCCAATATTTAAGATCTTTTTTAAGGAATTATTTTGTTAAAGATTTTTAATGGCATTTAGTTTTTAATTACCGCAACAACCAATCCGCATTATTTTGATTCTAATTTAACTGGTATATTATCCGCTACCTTCTTGAATTGGTTTGAGCTGCAATAAAAAATCCCACACTGTAATCAATTTCTTTTTTGAATAATTTTACTTCTTAACACAAACGTACGTGAAGGAAATAAATGTGGCAACTCCCTTGGTGTTATGTTCATTTTCATTCTCATCGATGTAAAATAACTCTGCTGTCTTGACTTAAGTATTCAGACTGCTTTGGAGTAAGTTTGTTAACCACAACATCTGGTGTTAATATTAACACCATTTGGTGCTACTTATGAGCACCGCTTATGGTAGCTAACATCATCAGAAATTTTAACTGTGTACTATGTATCTATGCAACTTCTCTTTTTGTATATTGAACGGTCAAATGAAAACAAATTGGATATTATATCAATCTTTAATTTGTTTTTCTCTCTCTCTTTCAGTCAAAAGTACGTATCGATCGATACGTTGCGACGATTGCTAGTTTTCTGCTGAGCACGATTCGGTATTTTGATAATTGACACATCCCTAAACCGTCTGCCAAGTGACCCGAGTGTGACAGAATGTGCAGCAGCGGTATTCAAATTTCTGCTTGCTTATCGGCATACCGTTGTAGATGTCTTGTGTCTACACGTTGCCTACTTTTAAAGCCTTTTTGTACAAACAAGTCGCATAAAGTTATGGCTTACAATAAACTATTAATAAAACGCTTTTAAACCAATTAATCAACTTCGTCCCCGTATTTTGAGTAAAATCGAATTCAAGACATGAAAACTATTATTTGATAATTTAAGTAATGGCGAAACAGCAATGGCGTGACGGCGAGAATAATAAAATTTCGCGTGCAGTTTTGTCTACGGCAGCATTTCGTGCAATGCCCAATTGGACCCTTGTAACGAATACTAAAACTAAAATAGACGGTTTTATGGTTGACTCTAATGGTTACGGAATTATTGTTACAAAATTTACTTGAGTTTTATTATGGACGTGTTTTTGTACCTCTTAAATAGAAATTATAATAATATCAACGATAGACATTCAAAAAAAATTAACATCAGTGACATGCAACGACGAAAATGTGACCAGTAACTTAATCCGATCGGTCGCTGTTCGCCCTTGATACAACTGCAGGAAGATATGATACCGCGCAGGTTTTCGTGACGTCACTTGTGCCTAAAAACCGCCATATTGCGATATTCTCCGTTGTTTAAGTTAGAGTTTAAATTATATGTAAAATTTTGGTCGGAACGAATTCCTAAATACTTTAATTTTTCTTCCAACGTAATCACATCTACAAGTTTGAGTTAAAAGGAAGGTAAGTATATTAAGTTTTAAATCTTGAGAATAATCAATCCATCTATATAAAATGTATGTTTCAAGATTTAAGTCACAGTAGAAATTCTAAGGCTAATATAATTTAAAATGAATTTATTAAAAATTTCATATAAAATTGCCTGATTTTAATAACGTAAACTACGCTTTGCCGAATAATTCGGCGCGTTCTATTCAAAAATTCGTTACAATGTGACGTCACGATCCACTGCGCACCCTGTTGATATCATACCTTGTATAGTTGTATCATGCCGTTCGCCGGGTAAATACGATACTTGCTGCCGCGGGCTGGCGATTGAAAATTTAGCGAAGCGACCATATAATAGAGTTAAAGTGGGGTTAGGAACAAAAAGCCCTATCTTCCTTCTTATCATGTCCCCCACTTTATCATGTCCCTTCTGGAGAGTAGATACGACTTCGATATAATAGAGTTAATACAAAATACTCGTCACAGGCACAGGTCAATAAGTATGAGTGCATAACAGTGTGTCACAGGTATTGATTTAAAAATACTAGGTCCAGCTTGCGTACCTATTTCTGTATGAACGAGAAATCTTTAGATAATGCGATGTTTTGGTCTTGTTAATTGATGCTAATTCACTTGCACTAGCGATGACTAGCCAACGCCGAGTGCCGAGCCTAGGCGGACAGGGACTACTCGGAGTACTCGGCGTAATTTACTGCCTGTGACGGCCTTTTACATAACAGGTACTAAAATACTGAAAATACTCATCAAAGCATTTTATCCATGTAAGATATGAAACACTCGGTGACAGCGGCGAGTGCCGGTGAAGGTCTCGGCTCAAGGTTCTTAGATAGATAGGTTGCCTGATAACATGATGGCGGAAGCGACGATGAGCGGGGTGTCCGCGTCATCGAGACGACAGAATACATTTGTTTACAAGTCCCTAAAGCTGTTTTTAAAATTCTAGGTCCGCATTTAAAAAAAAAACTTAAGGTTGGTATCTAAATAACGAAATGTCGAATTTGAAAACTAATAACGCCATCATCTAGAACACAAAAAACGGCTATGAGAAAGTGTGTATTGTTTGTTCCCAAGTTAAAAAAAAAGGCGCCGAACATTAAAAACCACAACTAAAAATTTTGTTTTATTTCGGATATCTCCGAAGGTATTCGGAATATTTAGAATTTTTTTAAATCAAATTATTTAGACCCAAAATACCCAACTTTGCCTCAATTTAACCATCTTCGTATCTCTTACGGTTTTCGAGATCGCTTTGTACGCACACGAATTTGTAACACCCTGTATAGAAGGCATGATTCTCTTGAATTTAGATAATATTCTTTGACTTAAGAAAATATTTTTGTCTGTGTACGGGGTTGTAGAAAAATTTCTTCCTTTAAGTCGTTATATTCAAAATGTATGCTGTAACCTTAATACATATATTACTTACTTATAATTATTATGAGAATACAAAACTTCACTTAGGGGAGAGTCGGGTAATCGTGCGCCTGTCTGTATTTCCATAACCGGCGGTATATAATAATTAGAAATCGGTATTCAGGCGCCATCCCTTGCCAAGCCTATGTACTATGATATATGAGTCAGGTGGATCGCTTTACTTTACTTATCTAAAATGGTCACTTTATTGTATACGTATATCGTGTACTAGTAGATGCTTCGAAGAAAATAAGCCGTAAGTATTTCCATTTTTTATTTTTTGATAATCGTGTTCGTTAATACATTGCTTAATAAGTCCTCTTGATACTGATATATATAATTTAGGCAAAAAAATGTTTTATATTGTTTTAAAGAATTTAAAACCGAATCTGCCACTTTCCGTTAATCGGGCGCAGTGCGCACAATTAGCCGCCATGTATTTACCATGTTAAGAATGCGTTGTAAATAACACAGCCACACAAAAAATTGGTCAGGCGACGTTTACTATATGTTTTTGGGGGCGCTAAATCCAAATCCGAGGTCCAAAAAAGTCAGCACGTCAGAGTTTCGGCATAACCTCAAAAGAACCCATAATTACAGTCTTAAATATCTTAGATTATAATATTTTGCATTTTTGCAGATGCCGAAATACCAACGTAAAATAACAAAGGCGCATTGGAATCCAGAAATCATGATTCAGGCTATAAGAATAAATAAATATAATCTTAGCTTCAATAAATTATTTTTTTCGTTTCCCTTTTCAATGCGCACGATTATCCTATTCATGCGCACCATTAGCCGCATACTTCGGGTAATTGTGCGCAGTGTCATTTTTGGAAATTTCGAATTTTAAAGTCACAGTGTGCATTTTTATTTAAAATTAATTAAAGAATATTAAAGCCAAATCGTTAAAGAATCTTGATAGCGAACCTAGAAGTCTAATCTATTGTCATTTTGGAAATATTACAATTTTGGCTTAGGTGCGCACCAATACCCGACTCCCCAATATCCTTGAATGATAGAAAAGTTTTGGACTTACATTATCATTATTTGTTTTAAATTAAAACGTTTCACCTGACAAGTATCTCCAGTCGTCTTGAGGTGAATACTAAATAGGTACATCATTGTCTTCAACCTTCAAACAGAAAATACTATCCTTATTAAAATAATTCGATTTATTGAATAACCAACCTATATTAAAATTATTATTTTTTGTAACTTCGCAGCCAGTCACAAACCTCAATAGACATAATATGGATTATAAAATAAAAGGTATAATTAAGAGCAAGTGGGAAAATATATTTGTTCATTTATATTTCAGACATTTCTACGCACCTACATAAACAAAATATAAACCCTTCAGTTCAAATGTTTGCTTTGGTAATGTGCCACAAAATAATTAAGTATTTACAAGAGGTCAAGCAATAAAACGACGCACACTGGGGCAAGGAAGCTCGAAAATTGGCATTAAACACAAATTTCACGGAAAAAAGCAACGCTAATATAAAGATTAATAGGCGTAATTCAAATATTTGCTAGTTTTGCCATTCCTCAAATAAAAAAAATACTTGATTCCAATACTAGCTTATTCTTAAATAATAACGTTGGGGTTTCTTGAATCTAAGATTAAAAAAT
This sequence comes from Polydrusus cervinus, assembly GCA_935413205.1. Lineage (NCBI taxonomy): Eukaryota > Metazoa > Arthropoda > Insecta > Coleoptera > Curculionidae > Polydrusus > Polydrusus cervinus. Next base: position 57,831,594 of record OW284514.1, read on the forward strand.
AAATTTATAGTAAGAATAGTGAGATGCTTATTTTAAAAGCAAACAGTAGTCGATGAGTCATCACGAACAAATAGTTTCCACATTTCCACCACATCGCGCATATTGTACCTGTGTCTGGCAATAACAATAAAATGTCTTTTTTATATACAAAATACTATAAAAACGAATTTCACGAGAATTTGGTGGGGCGGGGTCAGTGGAGATTTTTAAGATAATATCGGGGCATCGTTTGTAATTTTAATGGAAAATACGATATTAAAATGAAAAGCCGCAATATTTCTATTTTTATTTTCTGCATGGCGGATGATATAGATAATTTGAATGTATATAATAAAAACTTGAATATAATTCTTCAATTTTTTTAAGGTGTTATCCGCCAAACTCAAACTCCCGAGCGCAATATGGACAATCCACTTCAGTTGTACCATCGCGCCGATAAAAAACTGGGACAGGAAATTTTTCTATTTTCTCCTAGACTATTAAGAAAAATTTTACATCAAGCCTGGTACCAGTAAAATGTCATGAAAATTTGCATGTCAATAAAGATTGTCACTTTATGATTGACTCGTCAAACATACAATCATATATTATTTGTAAATATGCCACAATTAACCCCCCAGCAAAAGGCAATTATTTATAGTCGGTTGCGAGATAGTGTTGCTATTAGGGATATTGCAGATGAACTGGGAGTAAGCAAGAATACCGTGCTATTGGCAAAACAAAAAATAGCAAGACATGGGACTATTATTAGGAATGCAGGTTCTGGTCCCCCTAAAATTTCTACTGATGATCATGATAGAAGACTGGTTAATTATCTAAGGGATCATCCCTTCGAAACTGCAATCAAGGCAAAAGAAGAGACGAATTTTCCAGGTTCTGCAAATACCGCTAGAGACAGGGTTCGAAATTCCGATATACGAAGCCGTTGTGCTGCCAATAAAAATTTTTTAACGGAAATAAATAAACAGGGCAGGTTAGAATTTGCACATGAATATATTAATCAAATAAATTTATGGGAAACAGTTATATTTTCTGACGAGAAAACTTTTCAGTCATGCAATAATGGGAGAATTCGGGTGTATAGGCCTTCCGGCATGCGGTATGATGAGAGATACACCCACAAAACCAACCAAAGTGGGCGTTTCTCCATAAATGTTTGGGGCTGGATTAGCGCGAGAGGACCAGAACTTTGTCAAATCGTCGAAGGAAGACTAACTGCAGCAGTATACGTTAATATACTAAACGAAGTGATGATACCATCGGTAAACGCTGGATACGGTCAAAATTACACATTTCAGCATGATAATGCTCCAATACACACAGCGCGCATTGTACAAAATTTTCTCCAAGAAAATAACATAGCAGTTCTTCCCTGGGCTTCGAAGAGTCCCGATTTGAACCCGATAGAAAACATTTGGGGTGCCATGGTCAAATCTATGTATAAACATGATTTTCAACCTAGAAACAGGGATGAATTACGTCATAGGATAAATCAAGCTTGGGATGAAATAACTGTCGAATTATGTAGAAACTTAGTTTTAAGTATGCCACAAAGGCTCCAAAAAGTAATAAACAGAAATGGTTCTATGACCAAATATTAATTTTGTGTTGTTTTGACAAACTTTGTGTTCGCAATTTTTTTATTTTTATTAAATGTATTTTATTACCTGTATTAGCTTTATTTATTATTTTGTGGTAATGGTAAATATAATAATTTATAAAATATTTGACTTTAAAAAAATCTAATAAATTTACTTTATCCATATTATATGATGTCTCTCAAATTTAACCACCCCGTATCGAAAAATACAAAACATTCCATTATGTAACCTAGGTTACTTTTTAAATTTTGAATGTTTTTCCTTTTTAGCTCTAGACACCTTTTATAGTCTAGGGGATATTTGTATTTCTTACATTGTTTTTGTAAATCTCTTGTCCCAGTTTTTTATCGGTACAATAGTACAGTATATTTTTTCTACGACCTAACTTTCGAACTTCGTATCTTGAATATATGTATCTTTCTCACATTCGGTCTTTTGCAGAATAACAGACAAAAAGCGATATATTTATTAATAAAAATGAACAATTTTTTTTAACCATAGCTAGTTTGATTAAATTGTCCTGCTGAAATGCACAAAAGAAAAAAGGGTTTATACCAACCAAAAACGTTTTTTTAGCATTAATATGAACTTTTAACGTTCGCTATGCTAAAGTAAGTAAAGTTTTTCAAAATAACCGCCAATGTACAAAACCAGCAACACTGTTAACGTGAAAAGAAAATAAACATAACCTTGTGGTAAAAATAACATAACCTTGAAACCACTTGGTAAAAAATGAAATTTATTTTTTTCTAGAAATTTTATAATTTCATCTGTTTTTATGTACTCATCTTTATATTCCACCATTGAAGGAAGATTTTAGGGTCGATTGGGGTTGAGGTTAGTAAAAAACGTTTGTAGGTAACGGTTCGATCGATCAGGTGATCAAGGTCCTACATTTTCTCCTCTTCTTTAATGACTTGATGGACGGATTTTTGCCAGTTATCTGGTGTCACTTTCTTAATAGAGAGTTAGAGGTGCTGGTATGCTCAAGAGTGTCTAATAACGATACAGATGGCGCTCCGTGCCACATCTTACTGGTGTGTCCCACCACTGTGCTGCGATAAGCAGCTTTGAGTTCTCTTTGTTTCGCCGGATCCTAGCTCTACTGATGAGTCATGATATGACGAAACGCTTCTAGGGATGGATCTGACGAAATAAAGAGAAATTCTTCTTCTACTTTCTTAATAGCTTGATTAAACAGTAGCTTACGTCTTTCATTTTGAATGTCGTGTTGGGTCTTGCTACAAATCCTTTTACTTGCGCCCATATAAGTTCTATAGGATTTAGTTTGCAATGATATGGCGATGTCCGAAGCACAGTTACCTACACCATGTTTTTTAGCTATACCGGGTGTTGCATCGTCGAGCGGGACATAGGAAATCCCATGTAATTTTAAATGGGGTCAATTATTGGCTTCCCTAATTATTTGAGAGAAAAATTCTATTTAGGTTTATTAAAAAGCACTAAAACCCACATTCAAAAGAATAACTTTAGATATTTTTGATGAGCCCGTTTACGGGTTATCGCCGATTTCTTTTTAACTATTTCTCCTTTTTATGGCCCCGTATTTGCGGGCACCAGTCAAGGTAAAAGATGACTGTCAAATACAGTTGTCATTTTGAAATGTGTGCTTTATTGTTATAAAAACTCGTACATCGAAAATATTAAAGGTGTATTTATTAGTACAAATTAATCTGAATAAAACTAACTTAGTTACTATAAAAGCAACTTAGTTACTTTAAAAGTATCTTAGTTACTATTAAAGTATCTAGTTACTTTTTAAGTGTATAGTTACTCCTAAAAACTAACTAGATACAAGTTACTTTTCAAAAGTAACGAAGTTACAGTTACTTTTGGCATGATTCCAGAAAGAACTAAGTTACTAAGTATCTTTAATCTATTATCTTTTTATCTACTTTAAGTAACTAGATACTAAAAAGTATCTAGTTACTTAAGTTACTTACAGCTCTGTGAACATCCCATATTTTGTCCATAAGCAGCCATTCCAAGATTTTTAAATTTGCAGATATTGAATCATATTTTCTAAGGCCAAAAACAAATCTACCACAACTCCTTTGCACCTGTGGTATTCTGTGCCTGGTAACCACATCCAAGCAAGGCCCGCTTATTATACTACAATACTACCATAGTAGAATATTGGGAAAACAGTAGATTCACACAACATTTTCCTAAGACTATAATTGAGAAAATGTCTATTGGAATATAATGTTCTAAGTGCACAATAAGAACGCCTTAAAAGTCCAGAAACATGCTCTGAAAAGCGCAAATTTGAATCAAATATTAAACCTAAATTTCGAGCAGATTCTGTGTGTGAAATTTTTTCATTGTTTACTATTGGATTAAAACCACTATTCAATAATACCCTTCGCTTTTTGGCATTTCCAAAAAGCATAAAAAGAGATTTCTTAGCATTTAAAGTCAGATTATGAGATTCTTAATAGTCATATCGAAGTCACGATTTATGCTATTATTGGCATCAGCAGCCGCTTCTGTAAAAAAGCTCAAAAATAGTTGTATATCATCTGCATAGCCCTGTTTAGAGCAAGTTAAAAGTTTGTCAAAGATATCAAATGTATATATTGAAAACAATAACGGGCCAAGAACAGACCCCTGTGGTAGTCCAGTTTTAACACATAAGTCTTCCGAAAACTTACCGTTAATCAATACCTTCTGCTTCCTGTCAGACAAATAACACTTAAAGAAATTAAGCGCGTTATCCCCAAAACCAATATACCTTAATTTGGCAGCCAACACACCATGGTCTACAGTTTCAAAGGCCTTAGAAAAGTCCAACAGAACGAGCGCAGTATTCTTCCCGGCATCAGTTGCCTTAAAAATATCATCACTAACGTTTAAGAGCGCTGAAACTGTACTGTGGGCCTTTCTAAAGCCCGACTGAAATTCCGGTAAGATATTGTGTTGCATAAGAAAGTCAGATTATGCACTATTTTCTTAAGGATCTTTACAAATAGTCATCTTGGTAAAATCATATTGGTTCCTTAGCGATAGATATTTCTATGTAGCTTTATAACAATACTTATGACTGTGCCTATACAGACACTAATCAGGCGATATTGGTGACATTTTGCCTATCATCAAATTCTCTCTTATCGATTCTTCAGGCGCTAAGATCTCGACAGTGGTTGATGCCTGAAACGAGATTTTCGATTCGCTGGAAAGAATTATGCTTCCCGTTGAATATAAAACAGGTTTTTACAAATTTGTTTGTGTGGATTCAGAGAAACTTACTTTTGAAATATCGATTAGCGGGATTTTGTTGTTTGGTAAAATGTGCTATTGTTACCCTAACCCTATATATTATTTATGATTTAGGGACGATGGCGGACTGTCTCTAATACAGAAAAAAAGTAGTAGGGGTTTTTGTTTTCAACCAATATTGAGGATCAAAATTATTTTTTTGAAATTTTGTTTACAAAAGTGGGCTCTTTCACTCCAATCGAACTTATCATTTTCAGCTCTAACATGCTAAACTAGAACCCATTAAAACATATCCCAATAATAAATATATTCCTAGAATATCGCAAACCTATTTTAGAAACAATTAAAAACACGGCGGGAAAGCTGCAAGGTTACACATCCTATTAAACGCGCAGTTCTTTTATTTGTCGTGCGATCGACTATATTATTACCTTTATTCCGATAACTTAAATAGAAAAGAATAGATTAGAAATAGAATACCAGTCTCAAGAGATAAGTCAGGTCGGAGATTGGTCCGAGCATGTCGAATGGAGGCTGTTCCGGGCCCATTTGTCGGTTTCGTTGTGACGTCGGCACCTTCTTCCGCATGCTTTTATTAAAGAGTGTATTAAGTTTATTGTTTAAAAACTGAAACAGTAGAAAAAGTAATTTTTTCGTGCTCTATACGATAGGCTCAAAATCAAAATTTAATGAAAAAGCCAAACACGAAAGATACAGATATGCCCGAAACAAACAGTACTGAAACTAAGTTGGCGGTGTTTTTATGCGTGCGCTGTCACACTCAAGTTAGCTAGTATAGACCTGTCAAGTAAACCTCAAACAAGTAATTAGTAGGGCCTAATTGTTAAAAATGGTGTTAAGTACAGAGGAGAAAGTGTTTCTGGTAGAGCATTATTTTCGCTCATACGAAATGGGCCAACATAATGGTGCAAGTTTGCTATACGTGTCTGATCAATTCACACAACGGTTTAATAAACGTTCTCCAAGTAATGCTATAATTTTGAAGGTTATTGAAAAGTTCAGAAATACGGGTAGTGTATTGTGCCAACGAAAAGGAAACTCGTGGCGTCCCAGGACAGTTAACAACAACAATAACCATGAACGTGTTTTTGAGCAAATCTTACAAAATCCGAAAGTCAGCCAGGCAAGGACAGCGTTACAACTTGATTTAAAAAGAACTTCCTTTCAAAGAATCCTGAAGGAGCTGGGTGCATGTTCGTATGTGATTCAGGTACATCAACAACTACATCCTCGGGATTATCGCAGTAGAGTGGAATATTGCGCCAGAATTCTCGCGTTACAGTATGAAAATCGTGAATTTTTGAAAAATGTTTGGTTTTCAGACGAAGCACACTTTCACTTGTCAGGCTATGTGAATCGTCGCACAAATCGATTTCTGGGCTTTGCCAGACCCGATGAGGTTCAAGAGGTTCCTTTACATAGTGCAAAAGTGAGTGTCTGGTGTGCTGTGTCCGGACACAGAATCATTGGTCCGTACTTCATCGAAGAGAATGGTAGGCAAGTCACACTTAATCAACAGAGGTACAGACACATTTTAACACGATTTATCCCTGATCTACGTCAATTCTGTCGTGCACGTAACTTGGCATTTCGAAACCAATTTTTTTAGCAGGACGGGGCAACTTGCCATACTGCTGCCGCAATTCGTCAATTTCTTCAAGAACATTTTCCAAGCAAATTCATTTCACGATTTACTGACTTCCCTTATCCTTCACATTCTCCAGACCTCACACCTCCAGACGCATACATTTGGGGCATGGCTAAAAATGCCGTTTTCAAACGGGCACCACAAACCATCGATGAATTAAAGGATGCCGTTAGAGTCTTCTTCGCAGCTCTGAGACAACCCTTATTCAATAACATGACCAGAAACTTAGAACATCGTTATGAAGTCTGTCTTGAACGAGGAGGTGCACATTTAGAACATATAATAAAGTGTCAATAATATGTATTTTTTAAATATATAATACGATTACAAGTTCAGTACTGTTTATTTCGGGCAATACTGTATTAACAAGAATAACAGAAAACAGTCCGTTTCGCTCTATATGATTGTCGATTACTAAAGAGCTGTTGGTTGTTGATTCTAAATTTTATTATACGACTATTTTTTTCATTCAATGCCAGCTTTGTAGCTTTCATTCCCCATTGTACGTTGTAAAATAAAATCCCGGTTAAAAAGCGCAATAACTCTGTAAGCGAATTGTGGTTTCGGGGTTAAATACAACAAGGCAATAAAAGCAAAGAGCGGCTAATTACTTTTTGAAATAAAAGTAGGTGCTTATTTTCAGGTGTTAAAATGTTTACGCCGAAACTACGATTACTGCTACACATACATATGTTATAATTATATTAAAATTTTAAAGAGCTCTTCGTCGCATGCCATTTTTTTCTTAGTGATAACTGAATTTTTTTAAATGGGAATATGATTTTTTTTATTTTTAAAGCTATTGAGAGAGTCTTTAAGTTGATCCGATCGCGTTAAAATTTGAATTAAATTACAAGAAAACTAAACAAATAATCGAATTTATTTTTCATCAATGAAAAGGTGGTATATCTATGTTAGTACGAAAATAGTAATTTACATTACAAGTCCGGAAAATACTGTTTTTTTTTGGCGAGTCGACAAAATTCTAGGACGACCCGTACGCAAGTCCTGGAAGTCTGCGAGTTCAAAAAAACTGTTGGACGTATTGCGTACACTATTTTTTCGGCAACCGTGTAGAGTAAGTAATAAATTATAAGACACATTTCTTTATTATATTTCTTTGTAGAACAAAATTTTAATACTTATTTGTATTAAATATTGAAGTTCGAACAGAAGATAGGTACTAACAGAACATTCTAATTCTTATTTATATTAATATTTATATTAAAATTATTATTATTATTATTATTATTATAATATTGAAAGGATTTAATTTGTTTGAAATGCTTGGTATATTTAAATGCCTTTTGTAGTCAGAACAAGAAGGTAAAGTTTTCGTTTCATATTGATTGTTTTCATCCGATACTTGAATGGTGTTGGCAATTTTAATTTTGTTAGTACATTTCCTATATATCCTTCAGCGACATTGGTAGACTTCCAGCCATCGTGTCTCTTTAAATTTGTGATGTTTCCACCATTATCAGCAAATATCGTCGCTGAAGTTCGACGCATGCTATGGCCTATTTAATTTTTAGGGTTGGGTAAATTTAAAAATTCTGCAATTCTTAATCTGAGATTCCCAAAACTGTGGATACCAACGGGCTGAATCGAACATTTTCCTTTTTTGTAATTCACGAATAATCTGTTATGTGGAGTATGGGATGGCCGTAAAGATAAATATTGCCTATACAACAGCAGGTTTTCTTGCCCAATTACAACAAAATGTCTATCAGCACGTGTTTTAGAATCTGGTATTTTCACAAGCAACATGTCTTCTTTGTCGTTTATTAGATCAATTGACATTTTTTTTAGTTCTTCACGTCTACCCGCACCGGCTAACCCAATAATTGTTGCTACCTGAAAATGAAGCAAATTAAGTTGATACTTTTATATAATAATAATTGTGCTGCAATAGCAGCTGCTGCATTGGAAATTTCGTAAGGCACATTTTCAAACTCACTATCGCTGTTGCTTTCCATAGTTTATTGCGATAATTGCGACCAAAAACCATGCAAACTTTCGAAAATTAAAATGTCAACTAATTTCATTTCAGATAGCTGTCAGTCGTTATTTCGTTGCTATGGTAATGTTCAACTGCATTTATCAAAATCATACATACCAAGATTTTCATATTCACAATGACAACAACGATGTGATTCTTCCCGGCCTAGTCCGGGAAGTACGTACTTCCCGGACTAGGCCGGAGAAATGCTACTTTCTTAAAGAAAAAGTGTTCGGGAAGTGGGTACTTCCCGGACGGTTGCCGAAGAAAATTATTTTCATGCAGAAAAAAAATCGAGGAAAAAGATATAAGCCAATGAAAACACTAAAATTCAGTGGTATTTTAAAAATATTGAAAATTGTTTTTTTAATAAAAAAAATAAAATAACTTTCTCATTTTTAAAAATTTGTTTTGGTTATTTAAAAAAAAATCTGAAATTTTTTATTGTTCTTCTTCTTCTCTAAAAAATGGCATTATCAGTTTTTGAATGCGACATTTCAATGTTTTATTTTCATTATCAACTTCAAGTTTTTTTAATACGCACCCTGATGTTGATCTCGCATCGGATTTCGCAAAAGCTTGTAATTCTAAACATACACTTATTTTTTATTAAACGTTTCGACGAAAAATGTTACCATTAAACATACCTATATCAGCCCTGATATTATATTTGGAATATCAGATAGTAAATTGAAATTGACAATGAGATAAAACATTATAAGCTAAACCATTATGACAGATTTGTGTTGACGTATTTGTTAGTTATTAAGGCCTGTAGTTTGGAGAATGACACTTTTCTGTATTTGTTGGTATAAATAACGTTTCTCCAAGTTGGGCTTAAGATTTTTCGTCATAGCTCCCTCCACCGATATTATGACCGGAATAATGTCGATTTTATCCAGCTTCCATATAATTTTTATCTCTATAGCCAAATTCGAGTACTTGGTCTTCTCCGATTCGGTTCTAGAGAGGTTGTGTGTTAGTGGGCAACCTATATCGATTATGAAAGCTTTCTTGGTGGTTTTTTCGATGAGAAGAATATCCAGACGGTTGTGGTCTACTGTTCTATCCGTTATTATTGGTCTGTCCCAATATAAGAGATATTCAGGGGATTCAAGGACTGGTTCGGGTGAGTATTGGTAGCATGGTGGGAGGTTTTCCCTTAGCCCTAGTTTATGGGCCAGTTCCTTGTGGATGATCTTTGCCACCTGATTATGTCTCCCCAGGTAATTTTTTTTTCTAGCTTCCATATATTTTTGATCTCTATCGTCCAATTAAGTACTTGGTTTTCTTCTCCAATTCGGTTTTAAGGAGGTTGTATTAATATTATTAATATTATTACTGTTATTATTATTAATAATAGAAAGAAAGTTTTTAGCGGCAGGCGGATAACGTAGTGCATCTATCTTTTGCATGAAAGTACACACTACATAGGGACGCCAAAGGTAATGGCTTCCCTGGGGGTACAGGTAGACAATGACAGACTATTTGGTCCTTGTTAGGACACATCAGAAAGCTAAAACCCGTAAGCAACTCCCAGTACAGCGAGAATATTCTTCCAAGATATTTTTAAGAATAAAAATGTGATGAAAACCTAGTAACGCCATCAGTAGGAATTAACTCAATGCAAAAGATAGCCATCAAACGTAAAAATATAGAATTACCAAGTACGGTGGCCAACAAACACCAGTATAGGAAACGTTTTTCACTACACTTTTCTACGGGTTTGTAGATTCATATATAGATAGATATTATTACTGTTATTATTATTAATATTATTCTTATTGTCTCGTCAAAAGAATTTCAAAAATAAAAATAACCGACCTTCGTCTTGTATTTATTTCTATATATTAAATAAGGAGGTGAATTTACAGTTTGTTCTTGAGTGGGAAAGTGAGGTTAATTGTAATTTGGGAATGTCTGATGCAACTCAAAATCTATACTAAGCGCTCGTTTAGCTCGAAGATAACGTGATATTAATCTGTATCTGCTCGCTTTGCTAGACTTCTAAAAAATAGAACGTATTGTGCAAGTAAAAGTTCGCCCCCCCCCCCTCTATCCAACACGGGAACCGCTAGAGATAAATTATTCAAATTCGGTATGCGTAAATGATAGGTCAAATATTTACTTTTAAACAAAAAAATTGTTATGATTATATTATATTACAAGGTATATACTACTATAGTACTTATCGTTTACGCATAACAAATTCCGGATTTACCAAGAGTGCGGAGAGCGGAAAACTTTATACTTGCAGCATTTAAGTCTAGAATTAGCAGTTTTTGATTATTTTAAACTATTAGACCCCGAAATAAATGTAGAATTTCTAGGTACGAAGAAGTTGACAAGCTATTATATTACTAAACAAAACTTATTTCACAAAACCTTCACATTTTAAACGAATTTAAGAAAAAGTCTTAAATCACGTTAACAGTTCGACGATTTTATCAGAAATTGATTTCTGTTAAAGTTACCGTTTTATTAGTTGTTATATTTTGGCAATTTTCCAGGTAATTAATCATATACGGTTGCCTTATTGCACACAAAATATCATTCTGAACTTAAAATTGTATTTTGTGTTGCACGTAATGGCGCAAGAAAGCCAAGTTACGTATGGAATACTTAGCAAAGAAAAGTGATTTTCATTTTTTTATTTATTAAGTTATTAAAAGGTTTATAACAATGGCGTAACGAGATAAGGGGAACTGTAATTGCCCCACCTTCCAAGACTACCTTTCAATATGGAATAATATAATATGGGTAATACTAGTTATAATATGTTTTTACTGCAGACACATTTTACAATTTCCTTTTACTTTTCTTGGAAGGAACAGTATTGTTATTGTAAAAATTGAGATATTATCATGTATTGACGTTTTTAGCGTATTTATCGTTGGCAATTTATTACCACAATCGCAAGAGAGGGCGCAGGCATGCCAGCTGATCTAGCAGACAATACAGTGAACAAACCACTGGGATTGGTCAAAGAGGAGATTGACTACACGGCCAAGCAGCTTGCACAGAACAGATAGACAGGGTTGACAACCTGTAGTACATCCAGGCAACTGTGGCCCACATTCGATAAAAAGAGAACCGCAGAGCTATTGAGACACAGTCGAAAAGACGTGAGAAATATTACTGCGGTTGTTACCGGACATTGCCTCTTCGGTAGACATGCCGAACGTATGCAAATACCCACTAACGACTTCTGCAGAAGTTGCAGAGATGAGGAAGAGGAAGAAAGTATTCAACATTTTCTGTGTGAATGCCCTGGCCTCGCAAGAAGGAGGTTCACTACTCTGGGTGAATCATCTTTCGATAGCCTGGAGGAACTAAGCAACTTACAACTTGGACGGCTGAGCAGATTTCTGAACAGTAGTGGCTGGTTTGAATGAGTTGTTAAAATCCTTCCGCGGTTACGTCGCACAAACCATCAGAGATCTGATGAAGGTGGGTTCTACGGAACACGTGTGGTATCACAACGGACCTAATCAGGACTACGTGAGACTGTTTGGTCAGAACCAAGGGTCTGCCACCCTTACATAACCTAACCTAACCTTACCACAATAGTTGCGGTAATTAAAAATATTATTTATGTAAGAAATTTTCGTAGATTTTATGTAATTTTGTAGAGTATTTGTAAAGTAATACTACCCAAATTCTTTGTTAAAGTACACTTGATATAGGGTAAATATTGGTGTTAAAATAAACTAATTTTCCCAAATTTTACAGCTAATATAACGTAATCATCGTATTATTTATTACATTGTAATATTACACTATATGGTATATAATATTATAATGTAATTTCACATAGTTCTACCACATAAATACAGGTTCTTCTAAAAATAGAGGTACAAAAAGTTATTTTTATTATTGTTAGAAATTCTTTATTAAATTTTATTTTTAAATAAATACCTATACCTAATGGCCCCTTTTTAAAGTCTTAGAAGAACAACACGGTATATGAACTTAGACCTCTTATATAATTGGAAATATTTTTAACAATTCGAGTTGAAAATGGAATTTAAGATAAGAAACTAAACAAAACATGTATTTAAAAAAGCCTTTGAAAACTAATGTGTCGTGCTTTCTTTTGTCTCTATTTTAAATTTTTTAACACAACACACTAAAAAAACTGCAATAAAATAATACATCGAAGCTGGATCACAAATTAAACCAATGCAACCACACGAAACGTGTTTACTTACTGATTTGCGCCTAGTTTGATGTCGTGATCGATATCCTATCCTATTTAAATTTAGGAATTTTCCAGATTATATACCGAAATTTTATCTAATTATAAAACAAGTAAAGACTTATTACACTACCAAAGTTCGGTATATTGAAAATTACAAGAGGTATGTTTATATTAAGATATAAACTTTAAAATTACAATGAAATAAAACACCATATTAAGTGTGTATTTAATATGTACCAACAACATTTTCATTATAAATACTGTATAAAATATATAGCTCTAATTTTTAACTTTTAACAAATAGGTAACCGAAAAATTATTTTTGCCTAGTAAATCTCTATAATTATTCCTGATTATGTAGCGTAAAAAATACAGTAAAAATTATGAAATTTTACAGCCAAAAACAGTGTAGGTCGCGAAAAAAAACATGTTGCCGATTTCGTAGGTTTGTCAGTCATTTAGAAACGCTAATGTTGTAAACTATAACAGCATAACAGCAGTATTGTTATTAAAAGTATGCAAAAACTATATTTACAGAAGTTAAAGGGTATTAAATTATTTACACTTATTTTTAACTATACAGGGTGGCGCAAGAATACGGAACGGAACCAATTTATATTTTAAAATATTTTTAAATTCTGGGAATCAAACCAAGTAAATATTCTATTATGTTTTCTATTCCCAATCGTTATGGACATAATAACTTCTGAAAAATTATATTTTTTACACTTTTTTCTACTTCTTAACATTGTTTGACGTACAGTTCACTCTATGAGTAAATTCATTCTTACGCACAACTGTGCGTTATGATGCATGGTATAACAATCAAGTTAGCATTGAACCACTCAAATCGTTTAACCTGCAAAAATCGGTTTAAGTTAAAAATATTTCTTTTTTGTAAAACTATTCTTCGGGAAAAATTTTATTTAGTTATTGCATTATCCAGTTTATTTAAGGAATTTAATCTATTGTAAATCGCAAAGAATAGGGTATACAGGGTATTATGTAAACAACTTGGTCATAACGTGTGTATGTTATATTATATTATTAAGATGTGACCAGGTCAACCACTTTTTACTTTAATACTCCTATCAATGCCACATTATAAAACGACCGTTTCTGACGTTTCTTCGATTTAAACTGAACCTTGGCTTATATCATAGATGTTCTTTTGCCCAATTTTAAAAAGTCGATTTAAACCGAGGTGCAGTTTAAATCGAAAAAAATTAAAAAATGCTTATTATATAATGTGGGATTGACAGTAAAGTTCGAGTTAAAAGTGATTTACCTGGTCATAATTCAATATAAAGTAATATAACAAGTTATGACTAGGTTAATTACTCTTAAATTGAACTTTGCTGTCAATCCCACATTATAAATCGACCATTTCTGATATTTCTACGCTTTTAGAATTATACTTCGGTTCATGGGCGTCGTTTGGGAGGGGCAAGGCAGGGAATTTGCACCCCCCCCCCCCCCCCCCCCCCCGGACGTTGACTTATTGACAAAAGTTGACTTATTGACAATTATATATGTTTTAACATGTTAGCAGTAAAACAAAGAAAGATCGTATTATTTTTGAAGCTACCTCAGCAGAATAGTATATTAGGCTAAATATATTTATTTAATATTGTCACGTAGCCTGTGTTTAGGGGGGGGGGGGGGTCAGTTGGGTTAAATAAGGGTAGACAGGTTTTCAATAAAAATACTATAAATATATTAACCTACAATAAACGGGTTACACTTAAACCTTGGTATAAACTTACGTACATTATATGATGTAGAGGCTGCTCCCAAAGGCGACGGTCGGGTGACGAGTGAAGACCCAGGTTATCAGACGCGTGGTGGTTGTGCGTGTACCACTGGTACCTACACTTCTACCTGTAGTGTCTGTCCTAGCGCCGGCTCTGCTATTTATATTACTTGAACTAGGTTGAGTTATTGATTGTAATATAAACAGTGCAAGCTTAGCATTTTTCTAGGACAGCATATTTTGTATGTTGAGAAACTGGGTCTTATAATAATGAAACTAAAAATTATTATTTTTTGGGAAAAAATTACTCTTTTCATGACATATTTCCCTCGCCGATGAAAGCTGGCCCCTAGCTTTAAGTCTGACAGTGACAATTTCTGCAAAGCCTAAAACTTATTCATATAAATAATAATTAAAATTAAAATATAAAACATCATAAAAAACAAAAATAAAATGTGAGGTGGTACAATATTTTGAGTATACAAGAGAAAACAATAAATAGTTATAATTAATACAATAATGTCAGATCTGTAACAGTATAAATGCTTGAAACAAATTTATTTTGAACATAACAATGGTTAATATTCTTTCGTAAAGGTCGCACTGAAGTTCCAACACACTTTTATTCAAAGAGTCTCGCGCGGAAACACACCCGATACATTTTTAGTCTTTTCAATCAGTTCTGTTAGTTCTTCCCCATTGGCCCGTCCTCTTTGAACGTAAGAGAGTACAGGGACGTTCCACGATTGCACATTATCCCATGGTTCCATGATTGCCCATTGGCCCATCCTTTTTGAGCGTAATAGAGTACATGGACGTTTCAGGATTGCACAAACTTTAGGGAGGTGGCTGATACTGGCGTTGGATGTAGCCAGAGTTTTTCCCCCCGTCCAGTGAGTTCGGCCTCCGTAACTTATTTTAGGCCACGCTGATGGAGCAATGTGGGTTGCAGATAGCCAAGTTGAAAGTGGTTGCATTTTCAGAGCAGTATTGTTATTGATAATGCTCTTTGGCTATACCATTGTTAGCCAAATGGAAAATGTTTGATCATGTCCATACTGGAAGTAAGTTGTGCCCTTGTAGTCGTGCTGAGGATGGTTCATGGTCACATTATAGGTGTACCGTGCCTTTAGTTGCTATGCAACATGGGGTGAAAACTGGTTTTGGGTGTGATCCGGCTTTTGGGTTGGTAGTGGTTGGACTCCGTGTGGTACATGTAACAAAGTAGAAAACCAGCAGTAACGAAAAAAAAATAATTTACATATTAAGATAATGATTGGGAAGCGGAGAAAATTTAAGACCTTTTTACACATGATAATAGTTTGATGAAAGACTTGGACGACTCCTTTATTTTAACGATCTAGAGAAGTGATATTTAATTTTATAATGCTCTCTTTGTACATATAGTCTTTCTCTTTGTGTGCTACTTTAATCACTAATTGTTTATGAGGTTAGGTGGATATTCAACTCTCAACCTCTTCCATATCCTCCTACTCTCCATGGTCACATAATGACACAATAATACATATTCGATAAACAATGTGAGCGAAAAAGGTAAACATTCAGCTTTTAGGCCATCTTCCATGTTCTCCTGTTTCGTTTTTACATTTTATTTGGAGTGTCTTTCATATCACCCCATTTCATACAAAAAATACAAACATCGTACGGAATCAGACATTATGTCTCTTAACTCCCTAATCTGAAATATACAATAGTAGCATCGGCGCTCACTCACTAATTACGTCCCTTAAATCACGATTTTCCGAAGATTTAAGTACCTATTGGGTTTTGTTTAAGTCTACTCAATCCAAAAATCACAAGAAACAATATCTTCATAAAATCGGATCAAATTAAAAATATAACTGAGAAATATAGTTTAGAAAATTTTGAGGCTGAATATACAATGTGGGTAGCTAGATGGAAAATCAAGGAGGTGTCTGAAAATGGAGACTTTAGTGAATTACTTTCAAATGATTGGAATTTTATCCGAGCATTCAGAAAGGCTTAAAGATATTTTTAACACTTCCACCTACTTCTTGCTCTATCGAAAGATCATTTAGCACGTTACGGCGGGTGAAAAAATGGTTGCGGTCAACTATATCTGAAAACAGATTATCAGGTCTTTGCATAATGATCTGCAAAATTATTTCGCCGACATTTTGTGCTTTATTACTGTTTAAAGTTTAATTTCCCGAACTAACTTTATCGAAATAGAAAAATATGAGTTATGATAAAGTTAGTTCAGGAAACTAAAATTTAAACAGTAATAAAGCACAAAATGTTAGCGAAATAATTTTGCAACGACAGTTGTGATAAAGAAAATTATTTATTTTTTGTTCCAAAGCAATCTTAACTAAATTGTTTAATTAGAACTTTCCTTTTTTACCCTGATTTAAGACAAATCCTAAAATATTTCAAAAACTATGATATTTAGATATATGACATGTTTAACAAAAAAGTAACGTTTTCAAAAGGTAAATTCTTTGGTCCAAAAAAATTAGGGGGGTCCCATTTAAAAAAATTGAAATAAAGCATTTTTAAAACTATCGAGTTGTCCAACTTGTAATGAACGCTCTGTATAGGAGATTTAAAAAACATTATTATAAATCAATATATCGTACCTTAAAGTACTTATAGTACATATTTGCAACGACATCCCGATAAAATTATTCATCGATAAAACGATTTGATTACAAGAAAAAACAAATTAACACGAAAGCGTCGTATGGCATATAAAATAATGCCACGATAAAAACACAAAACTGTGTGACTATAAGATTTAAATATTTCAATGGTTTAAATTTAAAACCTTTTAGTGAATGCGGGTGTATATGAACTATTTGAATAACCTAAATTTCCAAAAGCAATATTTTTCTTTGTTGCAATCTTTCTTTTAATAAAGGGAAAGAAAAAACAAAAGTTGCGGTTTTATGAGTTCAGAGGGCTAATATTTTCACAGTTTATCTGTTTACTGTAAAAATAAGGTAAGGGTGTAATCTTTTGAAGTTGAAATGGTTTAATATAGCGAAGTGGCGTAAGAATATTCCGCAATAGACAATCTAAATTTAAAAGTTTTACCGGTAGGATCTCGAAACTTTTATAAATAACATGGACGTCAGAAAAAATAGCTACCTAGCGATAATATTTATATAAAAAAAAAGTTAGTGGCAAGCGGATAAAGTAGTTCATCTGTCTTTTGCATTAACGTACTGTAACGAAGTTTTTACTTTAAATTCTTAGCCTCAAAATAGCTGTTCAGTGACATTTAAATATTGCCTTCGCGAACTTAAAAGATAATCATTATAAAAATCTAAAAAAAACATTTAAAAATCATTTTTGTAGCAACCTGCTGATAAATTCGTATTTATCAAAAATTTTAAGAGGGTAAACCACCCGATAGTAATTTTTCTTAACTCACCCAATCCAGTGGAGTGTCAAAGTAAAGGGCTCGTCAACTGGTACGGAATTCTATGTTTATGACCAGTTTTTTAAACATACTTAATTAGTTTTATTTTGTTCTCACTATTTAATCATTATAAAAATCTAATAGAAAATTCTAAAATAAAACAAATCAAACTGTAATAACTTCACGTTTCCTTGTTACACGCTTTTGCTTTTTGATAGCAATATAACATTTGCAAAGACAGATGCACCACTTTGTACGCTTGCCGCTTACTTTTCTTTCTATTTTATTATTACGGAGACTTAACTTCTATTACTTTATTTATTCTAAGTCAAAAATTTGAGCTTTGTTCGGGTTATTGTTGTTTTTCTTCGCAATTAAATATACAGCGTGATTAGTTAAGGGTACGAAGCGGCTATATCTCGGAAACTACTGGGCATAGAAATTCAGGGGAAAAAAATGATAACTAAAGTTGCCATGAGAAAATCCTGGAAATAATTTTTAAGTTCCGCATTTTGCCGCAAAAGGGCGTAATTGAGAGGTAAATTTTAAAATTTTACATATTTCCGAAAATCCCACATTAAGGTATATCTTGATAACACCATTAAAAGTCTTGTATAATTATGCATCATTTTGCTAGAAAAAATATTTAAACCGCAGCTCGATATCTCCGTTCGTTTCAGCATTATCGCCAATAGAATAATTTTTAAAACTTTAAATGAAGAAGCGAGTGGGATGCCACTGATATTTTTCCATGTGGATATTATTTCAGATTAGCCTGGTCAATTCTGCATAAAAATGATCTCTTGCGTTTTTCTCCTCAGGCACACCGTTCTTAATTAAAATAATTAAATTAAATTAGCTCTACTATTTATTATTAACATTCATAATGAAATATTTTGTTTTATAAAAATTGTTGGAAATGACCACCTTCATTAATAGGCATGCTTGCGCCCATTTAATTATTTTACCAAAGATATATACCTTAATGTGGAATTTTCGGAGATATGTAAAATTTTAAAATTTACTTGTCAATTACGCCCTCTTAAGGCAAAATGCAGAACTTAAAAATTATTTCCAGGATT
The DNA here is from genome assembly GCA_935413205.1 of Polydrusus cervinus. NCBI lineage: Eukaryota > Metazoa > Arthropoda > Insecta > Coleoptera > Curculionidae > Polydrusus > Polydrusus cervinus. The sequence continues at coordinate 57,850,548 of OW284514.1, forward strand.
TTCGCATGGCCACTTTAGTTCTCATTTTTTTCCCTGAATTTCTATGCCCAGTAGTTTCCGAGATATGGCCGCTCCGTACCCTTAACTGATCACGCTGTAGCAGGATACAAATCCTCTTTAAATAAACGTTGAAAAATGTATCATCCATTAAAAATATTTCAATATCATTCAACAAATTAATAAAAAAAAAATATAATTAGTAAACACTTTTGATTGAGGGCGAAGTAAAAATTTAAACCGCAAACTTCTTTATTCTATTGTAAGAAAGATATGCTCATCAGTAAAAGAGCTATGAATGTTATTACTTTTTATTGGGGAAACTATAAAAAAACTGAAAATTAGAAATTTTAAATGACAAAGATGTCAAGAAAAAGTGTTGGCAACTTTACAATTTCAAAAACAAAACGACCAACTAAAACATTCGCCACAAATTAAAATAATTGTCCAAAGGGGCGCGTTACTAAAAAATATTTCACTTGGTACCGGTGATTTTTTGACATGATGTCCTCGATTACATTGCATTGGGATTTATATTAGATGGCCTATACTTACGGTATTTCCAGTAGTTCTTTACTCGTACGTGATTGTTCAACGATTGAGCGACACCGTGAATTACAACTCCCTATCTTTATTTACTATAATAATAAAAGGGAATACAGTAGAACCTCTATTATCTGGGCCAGCCGGGACCGAGCCTTCGCCGGATAATCGAAAACACGGATAATCCAAAGACCTCATTTTTATTTTTTTAATAATTTATTCTAAAAAATACATGTGTTAGCACAGCATAATACTGTTACACGGTCTTTGCTTACTTTGAAACCTAAAAAAATATTTTAAAAAGCACTGTATACACGTAAAAATATGTATGTAAAGCTAACCTGGTGCATTAGTTTCTAAGCCTGCAGCAAGTGTTTTTTTTGACATCGCTTTCCAATAAAGTCCAGTTTCGTCTCCATTATACGCTTGCTTTGGTTTTAGGTTGTGCTCCTGTATAAGGTTTTCCAAAGCATAACAAAATTCTACCATAGCGCCATAATCAGTACTTAATTTCTCCCCTTGAACAGATTATTCTCGTATTCCATGACGTCTTTTAAATCTGTAAAGCCAACCAGAAGATGCCGAGAAGTTTCCTTTGATTTTCAACTACTCGTGAAACTTTTGAGCTTGCTTAGCACACATAGGTCCTGATATTGGAACCCCTTTGGATCTTTTCAGCAAGACCCACCTGGTCATAACATCATCAAGCTCTCGAAAAGTAGACCCTTTTAGAGATTTCCTGTCAGAAATAGTTTTTGCATTGTCAGCTTTAGCTGCAAAGCTCTGTAATTCGGCTCTCTTCTTCACAATGTCACGAACCGTTTGTTTTCCAATGTTATATGCTTTAGCCAATTCAGCAACACATATGTTATTTTCAAATTGTTTTAATATTTCCATTTTTTGTTCAATAGTTAAAACATTGCGTTTACGCTTTTCATTAGCACCGGTACGCTGCATTTTGGGCGCCTGTTTACGTTTAACCAACGAGTCTGTCGGCAGTTGGCGAAAATAATAAGTAAACACATAAATGGGGTATTCCCCGAAATTTAAAATGTCGCACGGATAATCCGCCGCCCGGATAAACAATAATTACAATGCCGCATGGATAATCGGGGTTCTACTGTAAAAATATAACCTAATGTCTTTCGGGCACTATTCTATGGCGCAATTTGTCATTGCCAATGATGCTACACAAAAAAAATTGTAAGGAAGAGTTGCAGATTGATTTGATTATTTAATTTTATTATTTTTCAAACTTGTTCATTTGAGGTGCCTTGAAAATTTATTTATTCGTAAAAATAGTGCTTTTGCGAGCTTTATCGTTCTCTTTTTTTTCGGTAAATAGTTAATGATATGTATTTATTTATTGTGAAAAGTTCTAATTGTCTGGGGGCTAAATTCTTCTAAATGGAGATATGATAAAAAATTTAAATATTCATGTATTCTTTGTTGATAAAATATTGTGCAAAGTGCTTTTGAAAGATCTATTAATTGTATGGATAATATTGGTTTTGTACTAGACTTATATTTTTTTGATTCGATTTTGATTCGAAACTTTAAACAACTTTTAGGAACCCGTACATCGGGATATTAGGCACATCTATTACAATATTTATGAAATTATTGGACTTTTTTGACCATTTTTCTTCGAGTTGATTCATACGATTTTAATAGCGTATAAATTAGGACGCACGGGTAATCATTTACCGAGGATTTTCTTTTCCGATTACCCGTTTGTGTGCCGGATGCCCTTAGGCCAGGTTTAGCCCATTGTGCTCACTCTGTTTGGTTGTTACCCCACTTCGTGATCCCAGTTCCTTGCACTAGTTTGTGTAGATCAACTAGGGAGAGAGTAGTTGCCCGATCTAGTGACTCGTAATGGCAAACTATGTGCTGTACAGTTTCCGTGACTTGTCCGCATAATCCGCAGTAAAGGTCTCCATTATACAGTTGCATTCTGTGGACATGGTTCTTGACAGCCATATGTCCTGTCAGAATTCCAGTAATGATTTTTTAGCTGGTTCCTGTTTTATAAGTCTTGGGTCTGGATCCTTAATAAACCTTTTGCTGTAGTGTAATTCCTGTCTGTTGCTCCAGTGGATTTTGTGTTCACTCCTGATCCATCGCTTTATGGCATCTCGTACTGTAGAGCTTGGTACTTCGAGTGCCGGTTCTGGACCAATGAATGTGTTTTCTGAGCCTGCGCCCAATGCAATATTACTTGTTTACTTTTTTCCAGAGCCTCCAGTTCTCCTTGACGTTCCCATACCAGTCTTGAGGTTACCTTATTACCTATTAGCGATCTAAGGATTGCTTGACTGTCAGATTTACCGAGGATACTATTGTCATATATAGACTATTTTATCCAAAATTCAATTTTATTATTTAAAAAGTTAATATTAAATATACCTACTGACCCAATTATTTGTTATTAAAACAAGCAAACTACAAGAATGCTATCTTAGCATATTGCCGAGCTTGCATTTTGTTACCAATCAATAACTGGGTTAGTTTATTGATACTGATTGGTATAAATAGCAGGCCGGTACTATGCAAAAGATACCACTTGGTCAAGACCACTCGGTCGACACCACTCGGTCAAGACCATTCAGGTCATCTTCATCGGGTCGGGACCATTCGGGTCTCGACCAGTTCGGTCAAGACCATTCAAGCCACGACCATTTGGTTAGAAACCCTTCAGGTCGATACCCAATTGATATCAGATTCGGTCCAGAGCAGTAATATTGGGTCAGTAGTCGCGCAGAGTCCTGTTCCAATTATCAGTCCTTTGCCCTAGAGAGCTCGTCCCTAGCCAATTATGTTGTTGTAAGTAAAACCTAATTTTATGTAACCGTTTCATATTATATAATAAAGTAGGTGTTATGGAGACTTGTCGCCTTTAATTCTTCCCCACGTGACACTATAACATGTTTTTGATCTGGAACCACTATTGCTCTTACAATATGATACAAAATAAATAAAAATTTAAAAATGATATCCGAATTTTCTTGCCCACATCCTTATAGTGGAACATCATATAACATTGGACATTTATAAAACACCTTACGACCGATAGATTTTTCATGAGAGCAACCTTTTGCTCCATAAAAGCGTTTGTGGCCGGAACTGCAACAAATTAATAGGTTGTAGAAGAGTGGCTATAAATTTCCCATTTTGTCGTGTGATGGGATTAGAAGTAAAATGTGAGGGCAAAATATATTTTTGTAGGTATTCATGTAACCAAATATATTGCTATCTGTAAATTAAAATTTTATAGTAAAAATATTGTTACAAAAAAATTTAAAAAATATTTTTTCCGAAAATCGATCGGAAATATTGACATTATTTTTGATAACATTACTGAAAGAAAAGTCAATATTTCCTTACACTTAGTGGTTGCTAGGCAACGGAAAATAACGTTTAGGAAATATTTGTTATTGTACTGTAAGGAAATATTATTTCTGTATGGCTACTTGTAAACTAAAATGTGTTAGGCTTGACAATTCATTATTACTGTGTTTCCATAGTTACAACACAAATATTTAATGGCATCCTTTATTTGTAAATAAAGTTAATAATAGAAAAAAATTTTTTAGCGGCAGGCGGACAAAGTGGTGCATCTTTTTTTTGCATTAAAGTACACAGGGACGCCAAAGGTAATGGGTTCCCTGGGGCACAGGTAGACAATAACAGGCTGTTTCGTTCTTGTTAGAACTCATCAGAAAGCCATAACCTGTAAGCAACTCCAAGTACAGCGAGACTGTTCTTTCACGGCATTTTTAAGAAATAAAAACGCGATGAAAACCCAGTAACGCCATCAGTAGGAATCAACTCAATGCAAAAGATATAGCCATCTAACGTGAAAACATAGAACTAATAAACCAAAGTACGGTGGCCAACAAACACCACTATAGGAAACTTTTACGCTTCACTAAATTTTTCCTACGGGTTTGTAGATTCAAATATAGATCGCGCAGTGTAGCCCACTGGGTGCCGATCCATTCCATATACAATGCCGTGTTTTTAAAAATAAAGTAGAGAGTTTAGCGTCCGTATACAAGTAAATAGAAACAAGTTTTTTAGCGGCAGGCGGACAAAGTGGTGCATCTATCTTTTATGTTTTTATGTTATGTTTAATGTCTTAGTGTGGGACGGTTAAAAGGAAAAAATGAAAAGACGCAATTAAGTATTTATACTATATTTTCTCTATAAATATTATTTTTGGTATAAAGCCACTTGTTACGGTATTTAACCACTGTCTTTGATTGGTGGCCGAAACAAAAATCACTTTTATTTTCGCTATGAAAAAAGAAATGTTATGATTTGTGAGATTATTAGGCTTAACGTGACCGCGTTAACTCAGGTTTATGGTTACGACAGGTATAACATAAAATTTGGCACCTGGAAAAAATAGAGCATAATGGGTTATAAGTTATAAGTCTAATTAAAGTACCTACAGGATGCATTTAGAAATGCGTCGAAGTGAAACTGTCTAGATAATTAATTTAATATTATAATGATATTCAAAGGCTGTCACGTCAGGTGGTGGCTAAAATTACTACGAGGGTGGTTCAAATATAAACCGGAATTTTGCTATAAAAATTTTTATTATAACTTTATCTCTCTTTAGCTCTGTAACTTTACAGAGCTGAAATTTTTTACAGTTTTTCTAGATAGTCTCCGTCACACTCTATACACTTTTGCCACCTCTCCGGAAGCTTTCGGATGCCTTTTTCGTAAAAATCTCTCGGCTTGTCACGTAACCATTCGCGCACGAAGAATTCTACCTTCGCATTGCTTTCGAATCGCAGTCCGTCAAGTGCCTTTTTCAATGATCCAAATAAATAATAGTCGCATGGCGACAAATCGGGACTATAAGGAGGGTGTTCCAGTGTTTCCCAATCCAATTCGTTCAATGTTTCCATCGTAAGCCGAGCTGAATGCGGTCTGGCGTTGTCTTGCTCAAAATTCAGAAGTCTTGGCACCCATCTGGCTGAAATTTTGCGGTAACCGAGTCGTTCATGAATCATTTGCTCAATACTGCCTACGCTGATGCCCAATTCTTCAGCCATATCGCGTACAATACTACGTCGGTCTTCCAAAATGAGTTTTTCTACAGCGCTGACGTTCTCATCAATAACATTTGTTCTGGGGCGCCGCGCATGTGGCAAGTTTGCCATCACTTCTCGGCCTTTTCGGAAAGCGGAACACCATTCATACACTTAAGTCTTGGAGAGACACTCATCCCCGAACTTCTCGAGTAATTTTCGATAAATTTCCGCGGATTGTACATTATCTTTGACCAAAAAACGAATAATGATGCGTTGCGCAACAGACACTGGACTTCCTTTTCCCTCATGGCTATAACTACACTAAAAAGCAAGGTTACGCGGTCTTGGCTGTTCTCTACGCTTCGTAACAGACTAGTCTAACATCCAGTGCAGCCACTTTTACGACACTAAATTTTTCGCGCGTTTATTCAAAAATTCCGGTTTATATTTGAACCACCCTCGTATTTGTAACCATAGGAACACAATGACAAAAACCATCTGTTGATAGGATTACTTGGTAACCACATGAGGTCACTGCTTAGGAATAATATATCTTGAGCAGTAGTCTCGGTGGTTCTTTACACGTGCGTCATAATTTATACGTCATTAAAATACGTTAAATCAAATCGAAGAAAAAATGGTCAAAAGGATGTCTAATTTCATAAATATTATAATTGATGTGCCTAATGTCCCGATTACGCCATAGAATAGTGCATTTTATTAACAAAAAATAAAGATGAGGAACTGCAAATCACATTGTCGCTTGAACAATGATGCACTGGCAAAGAGCCACTGTGACTCCTAAAATCTTTGTAACATAAAATAGTAATACAGTTATAAAAATATATTCAGTGACGTATCAATGATACCACTTGGACACCATCAATATTTTGATAGTATTATATTTTATTTGTATATGTTTGATTATAATGCCGCTTTTTAATTGAAATATTACCTCACTGAATATATTTTTGAATTCATAATTAAAAATTGATTTAGTCGATACTAGGTGGGAATCTATAACTGTAATATTATGAGATGTTACAATAGAACCCAAAGATAAAATTAAATATATCTACAAATCTTTTCTATCACAACGAAACAAACAGACAATATACAATCAAGTTATTAGACCGACAATGACGTATGGTGCCCCTGTATGGTGCAGCATTTCGAACGAACAATTTAACCGACTACAAAAATTACAAAACATAGTACTGAGACAAATACCTGAAGCACGCAGATGGACACCACTAGTACTATTAATTAATTAAAGCAATCCGTGCGTGACATTTCGACTAAATTTTAGAAAACGCACCCCTAATACGAAACATCACTTACACAAGACATCAGACAATCCAAAGCACAAACCGATTTACCACAGGCTTCCCATTTTCTGGTAAGATAGGTAAAATCAATATGTTTCCAATTTCCATTTTGAAAACGCACATGTACCAGGGCCCACTCCTAAATTCCTCCCACACCACGCAATAAAATATTTTTAATCTATAGAAAATTTTATTTCAAGTTCTATAGACAAAATTAGGCTACTTTGTACCTGAAAAAATGCATGCTGGTTTCTTCAATCTTAGTCGAGAACCGGTAAAATAATTTACAAATGATCTAAAAATCTAAAAAAATTAATGTCGCAAGAAATATTTTGTGTGCAGTCAAAACAGTATGTTGACAGTGAGGACTTCCACTCTGGAGAATGGGATACAGATTCGTATAACGATGGCTAGTATGTGGTTGGCAATAGGTATATACTTTTTTAAAGTAATGCATAGAAATTCAAGACATTGATATTTTCGGGTTTTGTCGGGCTTGTTAGATGGTTCCCTAACCTGGATAGATTATATTAATATGCTCTATGAATGACTGTCCTGTGTGGTGTTTCTTTTAAGACGGTTAAAGAGCAGATTTTTCTAAAAATTCTATCAGAAATGCTTATTTTGCTTTATGCCACTCTCGCCTTACATAAGATGTGATTTTGTGTGGTTGCTCAAGAAAAGTTTTTCGACTTCAAAAGCAAGTGGTTAGGATTTTTTGTGGAGCACTATAGACCTCTTTTTTGAGCGCTAGGAATTTTGACTTTTGGGACACAAAATGTAGAAAAAACTCAAAAAATATTTAACTTTATAATATTTTACCCCAAGCAGTTTTGGACTTGCATTGTCCTTATTTACTTGTCTTTAAAAACAGACGCTAACATAACTACTTTAAAAACAACGTTTTAACTGGTAAATATCTTCAGTCTACTTCAGGTAAATACATAGTTATTGTTTTTTTGTTTGTAATTTTTACCGGGTGCTGATGCATTTTTTAAGATTAGTTTTCATTTATTTTAAAACATCTTTAATTCTGATTCGGACATTTTTTTTAAAGACCGGTAATTATTATATTTTTTTTGGTTTTTATTTTTGAGCAATTAGGCGCCTTACAGCATATTATATTTTAATTTACTAACCAATTCCTCAAATATATTTAATATAAGTAGATAGTGTCTTTCGTTATAAACTACTGGTTATGAAATATAAAAAAAATAGAATTATTATAAATTTCGTTGTCGCACTAGAGCGGGAAATTCATTTTTAATGCTAAAGAACTACCGTACTTTCTATTATCCATTCGTAATAAATTTTATCTCCCCTTTTTTGAGCCGTTGTGTTCCGAATGTAAAACGTCTCCGCTAAACAGATTGAAATAAAGTTGTGAAAAGGCAGTTTTATATTGAATTTCTCTCTGGAGGGCCATTTCGCAACTATCGACGGCTGTAAATTTATTTTGGTAGTTGGCCCGGTCTCGTATTTTAAAAAAATATGGCCCATATTTTGAGTTAAATAAATCAATGATATTTATGACAGCATTGTGGGTATGTATACAGGGGGACCGATTGAATCTTATAAAAAATTTACGATTTCTTTTTGATTTTTAAAATTGCTGCAAGAAAAGTATACTAGAATGAAAATATTAGTAATCGCCTTGAGTAGGTTTACACTTGTTAATATTTGACAGCGTTTTTAATTTTTTCAAGTAATTCTCGTATTAAACATTTTTCTAATCGCCATGAGCTATTCAGTTGAGGAAAACATTACAATGATTGAATGGTACCATGGCGGAAATGGTTATCGAGTGATATCCGACTTGTTCTTAGTAGATTTTCCTAACCGGCTCATTTCAGGCAGTTCAATAATGAGAAGAATAATTTAAAAATATAAATATAAATATAAATGCTAAGTAAATGCCTATCTAAAAATGAAAATAGTATGGCCCAAAATAAAGGTATAGTTAGTACTACGACGCCAGGAAAACTCGTTAATAAACATTACAGTACTGCGTTATAAGTTTTACAGAAACACAAATACCATTCATACAAGTACGAGAAACACCAAGAACTGTGGGAAGGCAATAAAAAATTAAAATCAAACCTTAACATCTGCGAGTTTTATGGATTTGTCAAGACTTTTCTATAAATCCAAATATTTTTATTTCCCTAAAAATGTTAATTTGACGTGTGTACGCCAACTTGTTTTTTATTTTTGAACTTGTTCTTAAATATCTGTGTTGTTTTGTAAAAATAATAACCATTAGATAATAATACCGTGAGGGAAATTTAAAGGGTAAACATCATTATCGTTCCTCTGAAAAAGCCTGCATTGAAATTCAATTTTTTTATGGTAAAAAATGTGTGTTGTGTAGTTTTTCTCAACATTTCAAGTAAACCTTTAAAATTGAACATGAACAAAGTTAGGGTGTGTCAAGTGATTTTGTTGAGCCCGGTATATTGACGAGCAAAATGGCGGACAAAGATATTTGCCAATTTTTTTATTTTATGCCCTACTATTCTAAAATAATTGTAATTTTTTTCTGTAACAATTGCCTGCTGCTAAAGCAGTCGCACTTTTAAATAACAAATATCAATTTATAACCATCAATAGTCATGAAATGTCTCTCTAGAGATCTATTGATTATAGAATTCCATTTTCACAGCTTTATAGCCATCTGTATAGTCTGAACATTTTGTATTCAAGGCACACACAATGTCCGTTAGAAAAAGAGGGAACTTTTATCTTTAAGAAAAAATGTAATGGTCAGTAAAATTATAAGAGAAATGCTTTGTCTGACTTTTCGTTGAGTATAATAAAAGCTAAAACAAATATAACATTATAAGGCCGTACGAACAAATGCTGAATTCACAAATAATAATTGTATTGGGAATAATACGGATTGTTGGAAAAGGTTTAAAGTTAAACAAAGCAATTCTTAACAACTGAAATAGATAGCTTAGTACCAATACAAATATGCCAATTTTTAATTTAGAATAAAGCAGTAAAAAACGTGCCATATGAGAAAATATTTTTTTTCTTCTACCCTATTAGAAAACGTCATTCTCGACCCCGAAACAAGGTATGAAAATAGCACTTTTCCTCTCGGGAGGAGGAAAATTTTTGCCTCTAGTTTCTTTAACACTTCTAACAAGTAAGAGTTTTTCTTCTGTTGCTCTTATTAGTATATATGTATTATACAGCGTGATCAGTTAAGGGTACGGAGCGGCCATATCTCGAAAACTACTGATCATAGAAATTCAGGCAAAAAAATGATAACCAAAGTGGCCATGAGAAAATCGATTTATGATGAACCTTTTAGGTATAAGAATTTTCGGAAAATTAGGTGGATGACTAAAACGTATCTGTGCATCCAACAAAAATGTTTTCAAGATGTGGTTCTTCCCGTTGTACCGAAAGTACTAACTTATTTATTTTAAATGAAACAGCCTGTATATTTTTACATATTTGAATTTTCCTCAAAATTCTAATACTTTTTCGTATAGAGCACCATATAACTAAATTAAATCGTTTTAGATAGGTATATAAAGAATTGAAAATTGCCTTTTTTAACTTTGGCGCCCTGTAAAATCATGATTTTTAAACTAGAGTAGTAGAAAAAACTAGATACATACCTCAAGTGAAAAATGCGTTTTCTCCCTTGGATATTAATGCCCTCCGCTTTTCGTCAAATTGCCCGCGGGAAGAAAAGAATTATTTTCCTCCCTTGATATGTAAATATAGCTGTTATATTATATTTTAGATAAAAAAAACATATGGCAACTATTAATTATTGTCAATAATTAAAAATTACACAATTGCGTCATCGAAAAATAATGATAATAATACTATAGAGGAAGCTGTAGTCCTCTTACAAATATTATAATGAACAGTTGCTTACAGTCGTCAGTGTTCCCAGCAGCCTGGAAAAGTGCAAACATTATCCCGATACCCAAGGTTGCTTCTCCTGAGAATATTTCTCAGTACCGCCCCATCAGTATATTGCCTACAATGTCCAAAATTCTCGAGAGGGTAATACATGATCAGGTGAGTAAATATGTTACTGTCAACAATATTTTGCCCTCGACACAGTCTGGATTTCGTCCCCAACATAGCACTTCAACAGCTCTATTACATGTTTCTGATGACATCTATAGAGCTTGCGACGTTGGAAAAAATACCGCTCTAATTCTCTTGGACTATAGTAAGGCATTCGATACTTTGGACCACTCTACTTTGTGTACAAAGTTGAAGTACTTCGGTTTTAGTGATGGAACCGTTCAATTTTTTCATAATTATTTATCGGGTAGGCAGCAGCGGGTTTGCGTTGGATCTAGCTTCTCGGAGTATCTGCCTATGGATAGAGGGGTACCTCAGGGGAGCATATTGGGTCAACTCCTTTTTTCATTATATACTTCTGATTTCAGTGGTTTTTTAAAATCATGTCTTACTCATCAGTACGCCGATGACTTCCAGATATATTATTCTTTTTACTGCGCAGATATGATTCCGTCATTAGATAACATAAATAATGACCTTGAAATAATTTATAATATCTCAAGCGCCCATTCACTCTTGTTAAATGGTTCAAAATCTAAGCTCTTGCTTTTTGGTAAGGATAGCGAGCAGTTGACCACTAAAGATGTTTTTAATGTAAATATTAATAATATACCACTTTTTCCTTCTGAGAGTTCCAAAAATTTGGGTCTCGTTCTTGATACAAAGTTGAGATTTGAAAGCCATGTATCTGAATTGGTAAAAAAATCTTATTATAAACTAAAAGTTCTATATATGCATAAAGATGCTCTAACTACTGAAATCAAATTAAGACTATGCGATTCACTTATTTTATCTCTCTTGTCATATTGTGATGTTGTTTACTGGCCTGCATTGACTGTTAGGGAAAAGAATACCCTACAAAAATTACAAAATGCTTGCTTAAAGTTCTCGTACAATTTTCGAAAGTATGATCATGTGACTCCACTATTTGATGCTTCAGGGTGGCTGAATTTAGAAAAGCGATTTTCTTTGCATTTAGCCACTTTGGCGCACAAAATTGTTTTAACTAATAATCCAGAATATCTCTTTAAAAAACTAATTCGTGGGAGTGGTATCCACGATAGATTTACACGTCACTGCCAAAGATTCAGTGTTCCAAAGCACAGAACCGCACAGTTCCAGCGTTCTTTTACTTATAATGCCGTAAAAATTTATAATTCTCTGCAACCAGGTGTAAAGTCGCTTACCGCAGTGGCGAGCTTCAAGAAGGCCGTCAAAAGGTCCTTATAGTATTCTCTCTGCTCCTATTACTATAAATTGTATGCTTATAACTTCCTTTCCTTAAAATACATAGGATTGTTATTTTTTTTTTTTTAATCTATTTAAAAATTTCCTTTATTTGTTTGCCTTTTTGTTAATTACATATTGTCACATTTCTCACTTATTCACATTTTGCTCTAACTAATTATTTACTAGCTAGGACATGCGCACTGACAATGTCAGTATGGGGCTGGTCTTACCCTAGTAAAAAAAAATGACTTTTAATTTTCATTTTTTATTTTTTTTTTTATGATTGTTATTTTATTTTTATATTTACTTAAATATTTATTTTAAGACGGTTAGATGAATAGCAGTGCTAGATCTCGCCGTCATCTAACATTTTTTTTTGATTGTCTGGTGAATTTAATAAAGGCTTTATTTATTTATTAGATAGTATTAGTTTTTTTTTTAGTATTAAGTTTGTAAAACACAAGTCTTGTGACTGCTGCTGTGATTTGAATAAATAGATAATTGAGTTTACGAATAAAGAGAAACCTGAACAGAAAAAAAAACCTAACAAAAAAAGAAACACTCCTAATCATTAAATCAATCAATTATGAGTTATATTTTTATAGTATATGTGTTGAATTATTTGCAGTTGTTCAACTTTATAAGTAATTTTAATTAGGTGAAGTTATTTATTTAAAATAATTATCAAATTCTGTATGTAAAGATGACGTCAAAACGTTTAAAAACTATTAAGTGTGATACTTACATGGTTGAAATAAGGACGTAAAGAGATTTAAAACATAAAATAAAACATGCAGATCCCTATTTAAAAAAGTTGATAACAGTTCCACCGAAATTCCAAAAATACGATGTAGCCTTAAAATAAGTAAGATAAATTTAATAAAGAAAACAAAATCTCAAATTTTTTAAAAAATATTTCGAAAAAAAGCTCAAATTTTTTTACGATCTTACTGGGCACAAAATTCTGCAACTTTGCCCCTATTTAACCGATGCTGTATTTTTTATTATCTCCGAGGTACCCATGATGAACATCGAATTTGGGACACCCTCTAATGAAATTAAATATTATTTCTGTACAATTATTTGCGATTAGAGAAGACGTCAATATTTAAGTTTTCTATAGCTGCACTAAAGATTTATCATAAATCAAATATACAAAAAATCAGATACATATATTTAAAAAAAATCACCCTATAGCTATCATTGAATTTGTCTTTTAAGAAACTTTTTGATTCTTCAAAAATATACAGAAAATACTTTTAAAATGAAAATTTTAGTATTTGTTCTGTATATTTACAGAAACGGGTTTATCCTTCCTAAGTGTGCCATTTTTACCTATATAGATATGCTAATTCTGAAAAAAAAAATTATTATTATTATTAGTTTTGACTTTTTCGTCTGTCTTTACGTTTTTCTCTTTATTAATATATATACTACATTTCTAATACTACAATATAGCCTTGTATTAAAGACAAATTACTTCTGAAGCTCTGAATTTGTTGCCATGCACACACAAAGAACTTTAACCAAATCCGAATAATTTATTTTTCTATCGCAAATAACACATTGCACCTGACATCGCAGCATGAAGCAAACCATCTAGAAAAATAGATTGCACGCTCTTTATTTACGCTTCAGCTGATAAATTTATTTCACGGCTACCACCAACTGAGAATATTTCATTAAATATTTTTATTACTGTAAATCGCTTCATATTGGTTAAAATTAAAAACTTATTTAGCTTTTAAATGACCTTTAGATAATGGTGACATTTTGTCAAGCAACAAAATCCCGCTAATCGATTTTTCAGGCCCTAAAATCTCCGCACTGACTGATAACTGAAACGGGATTCTCAATTCGCTGGAAATAATTATATTTGTTGCTGAATATGAAACAGGTTTTTACTAAATTGTTTGTGTGGATTCCGAGAAAATCACGTTTAAAATAGCGATTAGAGAGATTTTTTGGTTTGCAAAATGTCACCAATATTTAAACACCCAAAGTAAAAGCTTTTTAATTAGGCAATCCCACGATGTGTCAAAATGGCAGCTGGATGGCAAATACTGCTTTGTAATTGGTACACGTGACCATAAAAATAATGTTGCTGGTGGCACTTAACTGGTGACTCAATGCTTTTTGCCATCCAACCGCCATATTAAATCACGTGGTTTGGATTCCCTAATATCCCTGCATTTGGTTGTCCAAGTCACTTGTCATTTCTCTCTAGAAGTCAGGGTATAATTTACGTCAAAAGGCTTAAGAGGCAGGGCCGAACTTTATGTCCTTTACTTTGGCCTTCACCTTTTTTTAAATTTGTACGGGGTCTTAATATTTTATTATAGTATTAACAGTATTGTAACATTTATAAATACATACACACACATTATAACATGCAAATATTTTAGTGTAAAAAAATTGTTCTGCAGGAAGATTTAAAAAGTTTACCAACAAATATGAGGGTACCTTTGTTAAAAAATAATCGTTCACATTTTATATCAATTGTCGTGCCAGCTCATTGCCAGAGGCTAGAACGAAAAATATAACAGCAGATGATTAAACCTAAAATATTTAGAGATAACTACATTTCACAACATTTCTGGATTGAAATATGTACATTTCTTAATATTCCCGGTGCACCGTTGAACTTTTTCAAACTGCATACCACCTATTATTATGCAAGAAATGGTCTTCTAAACCTTGTGTATATTATTAAGAAAAATATTTTAGATTAAATGTGACCTATCATTTTTAATGTTTATTAAATTTTGAAATGAGGTGCATTATTGTTCACCATCTCAAAACCTTTTAATTATCAAAATTAAATCTGTGTGATCTTATTGCTATGGTACATTAAAAACTTTTTAAAGGAACCAGTATCAACTACTGATGCCCTCTGTGATTGTCAAATGTCGAAACGGTAAGTTTTATTTTATTGTTCTATAGAAGTCGCCGGTGAATTTGTTCGGTAGTAGGCAGTAGTCAAAAAAATAAATGACAGGTAGAAAGAACATGTTCAATCGCAAATGTCAGAAATCGTGTTCCGTCAGCGTCTTGTTAAACGGATTCTTAAAGGACTCGACGTCAATAAAGCTTCTGGTCCAGACGAAATGCCTATCATTGTTCTCAAGACATGCGCCGATGAACTTACACCAGTATTTTGTAGACTTTTCAACTTATCCTACAAAAAAGGAATATTTCCATCCTGCTGGAAGTCGGCGCGTGTCCAGCCCATTCCAAAGAAAGGAAAAAAGACCCTGCCAAGCAACTACCGACCCGTCGCATTGCTTTCAGTAATTTCAAAAGTAATGGAGAAAGCTATTAACCAACAACTCCTAAAGTATCTGGAAGGGCATAACATTATCAGCGACCATCAATACGGTTTTCGTAAGTCCAGATCAACAGGTGACCTTCTGGCATATGTCACCCATCTTTGGAGCAACACCATCGAACATCATGGAGAATCCCGGGCTGTTGCACTGGACATCTCTAGGGCTTTTGATCGTGTTTGGCACGATGGACTTCTAAGTAAATTGCGATCCTACGGTATGCCTAATGGATTTTGTTTATGGTTAACCAGCTTCCTTAAGAACCGTTCTCTGCAAGTGGCGGTTGACGGGTTTCTCTCAGACACCTTCACCATCAATGCCGGTGTTCCTCAAGGGTCCATATTGTCGCCTACCCTCTTTTTACTGTATATTAACGACCTTCTAGTGAAAACCCAAAATCCAATTTATAGCTTTGCTGATGACAGCACACTTGTCTCATCTTTTACCTTGACTCCCCAAACATCCGCTGCCGACGCACATCTTCGTAGGCAGCATGAAGTATTGCGCCTCAACAAGGACCTGGAAGAAATTTTGGCTTGGGGTGACAGTAACCAAGTCGAATTTAATGCTAAGAAAACCCAGGCAGCAGTCTTCTCCAAAAAGGTTAACATTGCAGAACCGGATATAGTCATGGCAGGACACGCAATTCCCCTGGCACCGTCTATTAATTTGCTGGGGGTCAATCTGGGAGGTAATATGTCTTGGCATGATCACGTTGCCGCAATTGCCAAGACAGCTGCACAGAAACTTGGTGTACTTTTCCGCACCAAAAGGTTGTACACACCTCATCAACTTTTGACACTCTACAAAGCCCAGATTCGACCATCATTAGAATATTGCTCTCATGTCTGGAGCTCTGCACCCAAGCACACCCTTCGGCTACTGGATTCCATTCAAAGGAGAGCCGTTCGTCTGATCGGCGACCCCGAGCTGACCAAGACCCTCGATAGCCTGGAGCATCGAAGACAGGTTGGTGATTTGGCTCTCTTTTACAGATATTTTCATGGCAGGTGTTCGACTGACATTACCCACTTGATTCCACCTAGAGCAATGCAAAACAGAAATACACGGCGAACCACTGCCGCTCATCCATATGTTGTTCAGCTTAGTACTCCTCGAACTTCATTGTTCAAGAATTCTTTTATCTGGAGAACGTCATCTTTGTGGAATGATCTTCCTGAGGTCGTGTTTCCCAATGAATACAATCTTCAACGGTTGAAGACCAACGTTAATCGCTTTTTTCGCACTCGCACCGCTCCCAGAGCGCCTTAAAGGATTTTTCCTACAGTGCAGGTGTTTTATCATAAAAAAAAAAAAAAAACGTTTTTAGCGGCAAGCGGACAGAGTAGTGCATCTATCTTTTGCATTGTACACGCAGGGACGCCAAAGATAATAGGTTCCCTGGGGCACAGGTAGACATTGACAGGCTGTTTCGTCCTTGTTAGGACTCATCAGAATGCCAAAACCTATACGCAAATCCCAAGACAGCGAAAATATGCTTTTAAAAGAAGTGGGCTACTGCCGCGCGATCTATATTTGAATCTACAAACTCGTAGAAAAAGTGTAGGGGTGCAAAAAAACCTTTCCTCTACTAGATGTGTTGGCCTAACGTACTGGTTTATTGTTAGCTCGATGGTTTTACGTATGATGGCTATCTGTTGCATTGAGTTAATTTCTACAGATGGGGATACTAGGTTCTCGTCATATATTTATTCTTCAAAATATCTTGTAAGCACATTTTCGCTGTATTAGGAATTACTTGCAGATTTTGACTTTCTGATGAGTCCTAACAAGGACGAAACGGCCCGTCATTGTCTACCTGTGCCCCAGGGAACCCATTACCTTTGGCGTCCCTGTATACTTTAATTCAAAAGATAGATGCACCACTTTGTCCGCCTGACGATAAAAACGTTCTCTCTATTTTACTTATACGGCCACTAAACTCTACTACTTTATATATGGGAGGGTTCAGTAAGGTTAATTTTTTTAGAATAGGAGTTGAACGTTGATGATTAAAGAATTTTTTATACCCATCGGATTCAGACCTTTCGAAAGCAAGATAGAAAATAGGTTTCGATCCCTTCCCCAAACATTGACCAAATATGGGTTAATAAAATTTAGCATTAGTACAAAATATGTTTTAGCAATCCTGCTGTACCAGTATATTTTTCTGTGTGACAATCTATATGTCGTGGTATAGGTCGATTTTTAATTTTTTATTAATCTTGTCGAAGACTTTTTTTTGAATTTTTATATTTCAAATGTCATGTTTCAAATCCTTCTCACGTTCAGTCGGCCGACCGGTCGATTTTGCTATATACACACAGTTTAATGACGGGCCAGGGCCGGCCGGCGGCTGTCGGTTATTAAAACTGTGTAGTCGTTTATTGTGGAAAATAAAGTACTTTATAATCCAACAGAGCTCTTGCGAATGAATGCTTATAAAGAATTACTTTTATTATATAAAATAGTAGATGTTGAAGCTACTGTCTGTGCAATAAATGATACATAATGTGAGCATTTAGAAAGGAACTTAAAAATATTAAAATATTATCATTCATAATAAAAAAGTTTTTTAAATTATTTTCACTCGATTGTATTGGAGAAAGTGCAACGTCTTTTTAACTACCTTTTCATCCAACTTGTTTTCTTTTCCTTTTTCTGTGTTTGCGTGATATAATAACAATTGCCAACACTCTTCTTGGGACATATTTGAACTGACGATAAATAACTACGCGCCTATAGTGAAATGGAGGCCGCTATCGAAACCGGCAGAGAACTACCGGCCGTTATTGGTGAAATAAAACTAAAGGTGCAGTGTGACTATCGATAACGGTGGATGGACGCTAGACAGTCCACAAACTGATGATCGACGGACGGGCGACTAAAAGTGACTCCTTTCGAGTTTCAGAACTACTCCCACTTGACAGACTGACGTATATTCGAGCAAAAACTATAGGCTCCAGTATAGCTAATACGAAAGTCTAAAAATAAATGCATAAGCCCCAGGGGAAATT
This sequence comes from Polydrusus cervinus, assembly GCA_935413205.1. Classification (NCBI taxonomy): domain Eukaryota; kingdom Metazoa; phylum Arthropoda; class Insecta; order Coleoptera; family Curculionidae; genus Polydrusus; species Polydrusus cervinus. Next base: position 57,869,096 of record OW284514.1, read on the forward strand.
TATGGGTAAGCCAGTGAATTAGATACAGGGTGTCCCACCGGGAACCGAATGGATCTATATATAGAAAACTATTCATAGGAAAATTTCATAAATTTGACAGTATGCTGATGCTGATTGGGGCTAAAATATTTTCATAATGGTGGCACTTCCGGTTATACGGGAAGTAAGTGTCAACTTGCTTATTTTAAATGGGACACCCTATATATTATTACATTTTTGCATTCTACGCAAGATTCTAGGCAGATTTTGATGTTTCCATTTAAAAATCTAGACTTTTAGTTTTAGAGTTTTTTCAATTTTATTTTTAATCTTATGTTTTAAACACCCTGTATTAATAGTTATCAAAATATTATAAAAAATCTATTAAAGCAGGTCCTTTGTAACAAGGAATCTAACTTAAATTAAATAAATAAGGTTTCTTTATAGAAAAAATTGATAATTACTCTAAGGCTTGCAAACGTCATTTTTGACATAAAAATTCAAATATGTCAAAAACGTTTAGACATAGGTATAGGACAAGGTATACAAAATCTGCCTAGAATCTTGCGTAGAATGCAAAAATGTAATAATATATAGGGTGTCTCATTTAAAATAAGCAAGTTGACACTTACTTCCGGTATAACCGGAATTGACACCATGATGAAAATATTTTAGCCCGGTCGCCCCTATCAGCATCAGCATACTGTCAAATTTTCAAAATTTTCCTATGTATAGTTTTCTATATATAGATCGATTCGGTTCCCGGTGGGACACCCTGTATACTCGCAAGCAGTTCTGTGTCCCAAAATCTAAACCCCAACAAAGCTTTCAAATTAATTTGCTCCAATGATTTCCGGACTTCGTTGTTTATTTCCAGGCCCATTCAAAATAACTTTAAATAACCCAAAATATTTATCCTACTCTCAAAGGAAGCCCACTGCATGTGACATTCCTGCAGGAGCCAAACGAGGCAGAAAAATAGAATGCTAACCGTACATCTACATCCCGGACCGATAAATTCATTTTCTGAATACAACCTGCCGAGAATATGGCATTAAAATTTTTTTATTACCTTCACGCGCATCCTGAATCTTTACATAAATCATAAACGATGACAGCCGAGTCCTTCCGATAAAATGGGCGTATTTCATTTGTAATTTATTTAAAAAATAAAGGGTAATTTCCTCTGAGAAGATAAAAGTTTGTTTTCTTATTTGTGTCTGCAATCGATGTGACTGGAATAAGAAATAGCTTGATATAAAAATGAAATTTTGTATTAAATCTTGAATATGTCCCTCGAGGGCCGTATTTTTCATTTCAGGAAGAGTTTGTTTTAAAGGAAAACACAGGTCTTATGTGGAAAGTTTCTGAAACAGGTAAGCTGAAAGGAAGATAAAGAACTAATTTGGTATGAAAATATGGTTAAGGATTTAATACTAAAGGTTAATAGTATTCTCAATTTAACACTTATCCAATGACATAAAACAATAGCAGATAGCTGATAATAATAATAATAATAATAATAATAATAATAATAATAATATCTAAAATTATTAGATAAATAACAAAGCATCATCACGGTAAGCAGATATCACACAATGTAGATATTTTTATAGTAAAACAAACTTAAAATATTTACAATATATCAAATAAGTACCAATGGTACTTTGATAATTCTTATTAAGATCTATTCTAGTTAAAAACATTAAGGTACAGATTCTTTACACCTCATAACATAGCCAATTTTGCCTATCTAGTGCGGAACGAGACTTGGATGGATGTTCTGAGCGCCGTAGTCGTGAATGAAAAGTATAAATGTTTCTTTAATATTTTTTATTATTACTTTGATCTGGCCTTCCCAACAAGCTCTTCAAAAATCATAGATAATAACAGCGGGCTATGTGAAAGATCTTTATGTTTGGTACAAACAAACAAATAGTCAGCACGTTTATACACTCTACAAAACGGAAAGAAAACTTTATAGGAAATTTTTATCTAACTATAAAAAGGGCTTAAATGATAATAAAATATCAAACTCAAAAATCAAAACAAAAACCACATGGAGTATCTTCAATGCTGAAACTAATAGATCAGGCTCAATCTCGGGCATTTCTCTAAAATCTAGCGACGGACAAATAATAAAAAACCCTACCGAAACTGCGGAAGTGTTTAGTAACAAGTTTGACCTGCCGTTTCTGCCAATTGGCGGTACTTTTTCAAAGCATACCTCCTGTAACCAAACTCTCTTCTTAACACCTGTTGATGAGTCAGAAGTTTCTAAAATAATTTTGAATTTTCCCAATAAACATTCAGCAGGACTAGATGAAATTCCGGTATACGTTTTAAAGCATGTAGCACAATTAATCAGCAAACCATTAACAAACATCATAAATGAATCTTTGACTACAGGGATTTTCCCCTCGAATTTAAAAAAGGCCAAACTTGTACCCATATACAAGAAAGGCGACAGACAGGATGTCAACAATTATAGACCAGTAGCTCTATTGTCTTCAGTGTCGAATATCTTTGAACGAGCGATTTATGATAGAATTATGAATTTTATTTCACAAAATAATATTTTGGCTGATAATCAGTTTGGATTCAGGCCAAAAAGGTCAACTGAATTGGCGATCTATCAAGCAATCTCATACATTGCAGAAAAGGTTGACAATAATGAAAAGGTGGCGGGTTTATATTTTGATCTATCAAAGGCCTTTGATACCATAAATCATGATATAATGTTTCAGAAACTTGAGGGGTATGGCATAAGGGGTAACTGTTGCAATCCTATTTGAGCGACAGATGGCAGACCGTGAGTGTTAGGGGGGAAGGGCAACAACACTTCTCTCAAGCAGTGAGAGTGAGACAAGGGGTTCCCCAGGGCTCAATTCTTGGTCCTCTGCTTTTCTTGCTATATGAGAATAGTCTCTCAGACGGTATGATCTATGGGCCGTTATGTCAATACGCAGATGACGCATCATTCATGCTGGCGAATGCGTCGCTTGGGGAGCTCTCGGGTGGATGTTCGCGTTTCGCGGAGAGAATGCAGAATTGGTGTCAAAATAACAACCTTACCCTAAATGCTGATAAAACTAGGCTGCTGTGTTTTGGTAAGACTGTTGCAAGAGTTGAGTCCCTGTATGTGAGATTAGATCAGAAATCAATACCGGTATTGGAGCATGTAAAGTTCTTGGGTGTGTATCTGGTTTCGTGTTTGGCATGGGATAGGCAAATCACTACCTTGGAATCTAAATTAAACAGCTTATGTGCCCTTATCAGAAGGCTTCGCAGAGTTCTAAATATTGAGACTATACGACTGTTCTACTTTGCCAGTATTCAATCAATTATTGGTTACGCCATTTTATTCTGGGGTTCATCAAAGAATTCCAAAAAGATTTTGAGAGCACCAAAGCGAATAGTGCGTTGCATCTTTCTTACTGTTCCTTCATTGTACTATCTATCACTTTTGTCATTCGTAAAAAAGCAACCTAGTTTATTTAGGACAAACCTTGATTTTTACACCGGCGATATGGTGACCAGGGGCAGGATGGACCTCAGAATACCAGCTCATGGCTTCACCTACTTCAAGAGAACCCCGCACTATAGAGCAATAAAAGCTTATAGAATGCTGCCAATTGAATTGCAGCAAATAGAAAATATTAAAAAACTTTTAAAAAAATGTCTCTCACTTTTTACAGGAACATTGTCTGTACGACTTTAATTTTAATTTTACACTAACGTTTTTAAATTCCATTTTAATCTGTTTGAATATGTTGTTTTGACAATATTTTAAATTTGACAGGTGAAAGATTTTTTAATACCTTCATTTTTTTTACTTTTTAAGCAAAGCAAAGAGGAAATTGATTTGAACTCATTAGCCTAAAAAATGCTCACTATCGTGCCGACTTTAACGTGAGACTGTTTTATTATCAAACAATTTTTACATTAGGGGTTCTGTTTTTTTAAGTTCAAGGCGCAGCTGCCATACATCAAAAATATATTTTATTAAAAACCAAACAACGCAACGGACAAATAACATTTTCCATTACCATCTCAAAAAATATTATATTTAATTATTTATTTTCTCTTGCCTTTCAACCGGAGCTCTTGCCGAGAAATATTCTCCAGAGGGGCGAAGCCTCAGAAATACATTTACATTCATAGGGCTTTGATAAAAGCAATGTCACAAATGTCGGCAACCGAGGGAAAGGCAGGATGTATTTTACACTCTATCTTGGCATAATAGAAACGACAAGGTTGAATTCGCCACTTGTGGCTAAAAGAACATCTTTGAAATATTTTATTACCCCATAAAAATTTCATTTTCAGGGCTTTGTACAGCGGGAAACTGAAGTATATGATGACATTCCGTATTATCAAGTTTTGTACAACTGTGGGTGAGTAGGTTAAAGTAGTTTGTGAACAGCGACCTGTTTTATTTTACTGATTAGTGAGATAGGGTATTGTGGATGTACCATCCAATGTGTAGTAATATTCAATTTCAATGATCTAATAATATAAAAAAAATGTAATGTAACCCACAAAAAAAAACACATTAAGATAATATGTAAATAGCTATTTATACAATAAGTTGCGAAATGACTGTCTTTTAGGCACGCGACGTGAGAATTGTCTAACGAGGCAAAGCCGAGTTGGACAACACGTCTAGTGGCTAAAAGACATCGTTTCGTAACGAATTATATACAAAATTTTTTGTGAAAGCGGAGAATTTGATAATTTAAGCTTTTATTAGCATTTTTAAACATTTTGAAAAGTAGGCAGGCAATCTGTTTCGAAGTCATTACTTATGCATTAATTAATGTCAAGTGTGTTGTCAAATTCGAACGTCGTGTTTTGCTATTTTTCCCGCAAAGTTTTTCGAAAAAAATTACTTCAAATGAGTGATATTGATGAGTCTTTGGAAATTGAACAAGCTGCTGAAGCTGCGCTATCCACGTTAGTACCAAAAAAATCGAAAGATTTATACGAAAAAACCTACGACAACTTTGAAACCTGGGCCAAAGAAAAACATATTGATAACTGTACAGAAAAGGTATTACTAGCCTATTTCCTCAAGCTAACCACTACCTTAAGGCCATCAACTTTGTGCTTCTACTTCTATGCTCTACAACATGATTTATCTGAACAAAAACGTAGATATTTGCAAATTTACAAACCTTATTGCATTTTTAAAAAGGAAAGCTACCGGATATCAGCCAAAGAAATTAAAAATATTCACAAAGCTAGCAAATAGAACGCTTTATAAAACCAGCTGATGATAAAGAATTCCTATTAGCCAAAGTTGTTTTAGTCGTTGTAGTATTTGGAGCATGTAGAAGGGAAGAAATCACATTTTTGAAATTAGATGCCATCAAAAATTATTGTCAGTCGTTTATCAGTGTCAAAATTCCGAACACAAAAACTCATGTTCCAAGAATGTTTACGATTACTGAGGGATCAATAGATGGCATCAATTTTTTAGATCTATTTCGTAACTACGCAAAACTTCTTCCACTGAATACGACACATCAGCGATTTTTCTTGACATATCGAAGTGGTAAATGCTGTACCCTGCCAGTTGGAATTAATACAATTGGAGGTATGCCAAAAAAAATAGCAGAATTCCTTGGACTCCCCAACACCAATGAAAACACTTTCCATTGCTTCCGGCGCAGCTCTGCAACAATGTTGACAGATTCTGGAGCGGACATAACACTTTTAAAGCGTCATGGAGGTTGGCGATCAAGCTCAGTTGCCGAGGGTTATATAGAAAATTCCATTGAACAGAAAAACGAAATAGCAAAAAGAATCATAGGGCAGAAAGATACGCCAAATACAAAAATAAAAGAAGTTCACTCAGAAGCAGAAGTTAATAATTACATTGCTCTTACAGAAGAGAAGCTAGATGCCTCTAGAATTCAGTTCAACAGTTAACATAATTGTACATTTAACATATATAAAAAATAGATAATTTTCATTGATTTTAATGTTTCATTTTTACTTTTAGACACTAGTGCCTAGAGCGTCACTTCGAAATTCTTATCAATATCGAAATATGTCTATTTCAAAACGCTTTCACGAAAAGTTAATTATATTACTACTATACTAAATAAATAAATGATGTCTGTCAATGTAATTTATTTATGGGACAGTCAAACTTGCTGGTTAGTTAATTGTGGTTAAAAATATCATAAGAAATGTCTCTAGCCGTTGGCCCAACGTATTAAAAAATAAAATGTAAATCAAACAATTCTGCAATGGTTTTTCTTTGCTCAGAATGATTATCCTTCGTAATTCACATTAGCGGTAAGGAAAAAGCAATGTTTTGATTGTTAAAATTTATCTAATTACTAGAGATTATTGTAACGGACTAATTTGTTTGCTCATATTGTAGCCCTGCTGAACCTAATAAACATTATCGAAAGGTTGGCGTAGCTTATAATAGCATTTTCATTCTCTTTAGGACCAATACCCCAAGAATTAGTTTTGTGTTGATTAAGTGGTCGGTCAACACTACCCTTTTCAATTATTATTTCTCAAATAAAAAAACTTGCATTAAATGATTTTCCTCAGTATAAAGCATACCCCTACATGGATATGCACATAAAAATATTTTGCTACGACCACCTATGAAAATGAGAAAAAGGTTAATTTTGGCTAGAAAGCGCCGTATAACACAGACGTGATGAAAAAAAATATTTCAACACTAGTGTTAAAATACAAGGCACACTATTTAATTTAAACATATGGTGCCAATTTCACAGACAAACCTTATTTATTAAAAATAACAAATTTTAGAAATCAGTAATTATAAAGTGTTTATCATGTATTTGTCGAGTGATTCAGAATTGGAGTGTGAAAATACGCCATCCGAAATTATAAAAAATGTTAAAAATATACTGGAATAGTAGTTTTCCTATTCAGTGCGCAAAGTTATGTTTTCCCGCACGCGAAAGCAGTTAGACGAACGACGCGAAGCGGAGTTCGGATAAGCTTTAAGTGCGGGAAAACTACTTTGCGCACGTGTTAGGAACAATATTTTTTCTACGAGTGAAATAACTATATATATTTTTAATTTTAAATTTTTATTGACATCAAAAACAACTTATAAGTACTTATACCTAAATTGCCTATTTATTATTATTAATTACATTAATATGGAATGTGTAGTTGGTCGCTTTTTCTACATTTATTGCAGATCTAGCAACTAGAGGTGAAAATGTTGTAGTAGATGTCATTTCCTGGTTCATCAGTACTGTCGTGTTGCAAAAGGAAGAAATTGATCCATTCTTTGAAGTACTTGGAACTGCTTCACATTTTTTAGGGCTGCAGCTTAAAATTTTGTTGCTCAGCCCTTTTTTATAAGTTGTGGACTCATCGATGTATCCTTCAGCTACCGCAGTAGATTTCCAACCCCCCAAACGTTTTATGTCAGTGATTCCTTCTCCAGAATTAGCCAGTAACGTTGCTGATGACCTTCTGAAACTGTGCCCTGTATAGAGTTCCGGATTTGGCAGTTTCAAAAAGGCAGCTATTGCAGAAGGCATCTTTCCGAAACTATTTACTCCAACACATTGTGAAACGCATTTACCTTTTTTGTAGACTAAGAAAAAACGGTTGTTTAACGTTATCGGGCGTAAGCTTTTGTATTTTCTGTACAGTTGCAGGTAGGCTCCGTTATGAATTTCTTCCGATATTATAAAGTTTCTTGCTGTATGATTTTTTGAATTCCTAATTTTGACAATTAGGTTTTCTTTATCTTCAAAATCGGCAGTGGTTAAATTTGCTAGCTCTTCCCTTCGGCATGCGCCGGCAAGTCCAAAAATAGTGGCAACTTTAATTAAAAGGTAAATTTCATCTGGTGCCGAATTAATAAAACTGAATATTTCTTCCTTCGTAAATATTTTTGCTTTTTTTGGTTTAAACCCAATATTCTGCTTTTTCAGAAATGCAGTGAGCTTATAAAATTCACCAATATCGATGTTTCTTTTTATTTTTATTACATTTTTGAGCATTGAATATTTTGACCACATTGTGTTAGGTTTAAATTATTTGCTTAACTTAAGAAAGTAGGCTAAAAGTACCTCTTCCTTTAACGTTTTTATCCCCCTTTGTTCGCACCATTTGGAAAACAACTCGTACTGTCTCTCGTATTTTTCTCGCGATTTGGCAGGCAGCAATTGCAAACTAGCCATGTTGGCGGCTTCTAGGACATCTTCTGGAAGTTCTTCTTCAGTGATATCCATTTTTAAAACAGTTTTTTTAATTTTAAATAGGTGAAAATGCTAATGAAAATTTTGAAGAAGACCTCTAAACTGACATGAAAGCGTTGTATGACAATGTATTTTGGTTGCTAAGGGAACAAACCGCATTTGACACAAAAATACTTGTTTTTTTTTTTAACTTGAACAAAATTAGAGGAAAATATAATAATGCAGATTTTAAAAAAATTTTGACCCGCACGGCACAATACTTCGGTATAGTTTATAAGGCAACACATAAACCACCTGTCAACTTTGTCTTGTTACAATATTTTTGCATAAATATCTAAAAAAAATAATAAAATAGAAGAAAAAAACGCGTCTATAATATGGTAATTTTGCTTTAAAATAAGTGTGCGGGAAAAAAAATTGCTACTTTGCGGTCACTCGTAGAAAAAATATATTACCAGACAAAACAAGTCACGCTGAAGAGAGTGTCATGTATTAAACAACAAATCTTTATTGGTACCGATAGCGTAGAGGATAGAGCTCTAGCCTACAGATCGCAAGGTCACAGGTTCAAATCTCACCAGGAGTATTTTACTTTTTTTTATAAAAACATTAAATAATTAATAGAATTATTTTGAATTGAAATCTTTCTTGTTGGGTGGATTTTTTAAATTATGTGTATTGCATCTTTCCTTGATTAAATTTAAAATTTTTCAATCTGATTAATCTAGAAGTCAATCCAGGATTAGTTCTTGCTATGATATATAAAATATGAAAAAGTTAAACTACAAATAAAGGAAAAGCCTATTGACAAACTATGAAACCAGATATTAAGTGGAACATAATCTAAAGTATCTAACATGCTAATTTCAACACTACTTAGTGTTGATTTTTTTTTCAACACTAGCGTTGAAATATTTTTTTTAAAAATCAAAGGCTTTTTTAATAATTCTTTGTGGTCATAGGAAAAATAGTTTACATTACTCGTGTGAAAGTGATTATTCTAAAACTCAGAGAATGTCTCCTCTTTTGAAAAGTATCACATTCATCACTTGTTATATACTATAATATTTTCAAACCGCCCAACATCTAATTCTTTTTAATAGCCTAACCCAATAGGCCTGCGATATCACATAAATAACATACGAATTATTCTTTTGCCAAAAAGAAATAAGCGAATAAAATGAACATGCCGCAACATTTTTGTCGGCAATATATTACGCTAGTTGACTTTTATAATAGGAATAAGCGAGCAAATGGTTTCAATACGGGTCCGTAAACTTTATAAGCTTCAGTTAGTGGCCATAACACTTTTATACGGTTGACCGCATGACCATTATGCTGTGCCGAAATGAACGAAAGGTATTTTTTTCAAGGATAGTTTATTAACCTTCATCCTTGAGGTTACTTAAGAAGAGTGTTACCTCTAGATTTAAGTTACTAATGTTGATATTCACGAATTTATTGTATTAGTACTAGGGAAACTAGAAAATTTATAGTTCTATAAGGTACTGACGCCATCGTTTCGGTTATTTAGTCTTTCTAACTAAACTGCTGGACAATTGCTTTCGCGCAAGAAAAATTTCGCCTAAATTTAATAGTTAATATTTTCTGAACCAGATATGATATCGACCTACGGTTTTAAATGGTTGATAGATTCATCCCTTGGGAAACAATTGTCAATGTTGAATTTTCTTTAACTGCCAGAAAATTTTATAAAAAGGGTGTTAAAGAAGACGAGGATTTTTGCTCCAATTTTAATGGCGTGTAACTTTCACAATAATATTTTTAAATTTCTCACTCTACGTCAATTGAATCACTGGTTCATAGCAAAGAAAGCAATTTGTCAAATTTTTGATATCTGCTATATTTTAAGAAAAACCGATTATTTGGAAAACCTTGCTTTATTTTAATTTATTGGTAGCTAGATCTCCCTGTGCGTTGTATCGTGCAAACTTTGCGAGTGATTATTATACCTTATGAAAAGCTTGATTATGTTCAGTAACAATAGTTGTACCTAAATGTTATGATGTACAGTGGCGTACTTATAAACATCTATATGTCTATGGTTTATGAGTATCTCTCAAGTTTTTACGATTGTTTTATATTGGAAAGTACTCGCTCCTAGATTAGGTGAATTTTTTCTTATTTTTTAGTTCTTCATATCGCACTACAGGCATATTATACAGTGTGTTTACAAAATTTTAACAAAGGTAATTTTTTTAATTTAATTTTTGGAAAAAATGTATTTATTAATTTTTAACTTTCCAACACTATACCTACTTATAAACCATAGTGTTTATAAGTACGCCACTGTACATCATGACATTTAGGTACAACTATTGTTACTGAACATAATCAAGCTTTTTATAAGGTATAATAATCACTCGCAAAGTTTGAACGATACAACGCACAGTGAGATCTAGCTACCAATAAATTAAAATAAAGCAAGGTTTTCCAAAATAATCGGTATTTCTTAAAATATCGCAGATATCAAAAATTTAACAAATTACTTTCTTTGCTATGAACCAGTGATTCAATTGATGTAGAGTGATAAAATATAACAATATTATTGTGAAAGTTACACGCCATTAAAATTGGAGCAAAAATCATCGTCTTCTTTAACACCCTGTATATAAAATTTTCTGAGAGTTAAAGTAAATCCAACATTGACAATTGTTTCCTAAGGGATGAATCTATCAACCATTTAATACCGTAGGTCGATATCATATCTAGTTCAGAAAATATTAACTGTTAAATTTAGGCGAAATTTTTCTTGCTCGAATGCAATTGTCCAGCAGTTTATTTTCAAGTTATAATTAAATTTAAATTCTAGAACTACCGTCTTATAGATAAAGTACGTCTAGAAAGTCTCGGAAATTTTATAGTATTAGGAAATAATATGAAACTTCATTTTAGAAAATTCTGGCCTCTAAAATTGTGTTTGTCTACGGTCAGGGTAGTAGGCTATGGATAAAATAAATAGACAATCCTATATGTGAACTATTGTTTATTATCAGGAAGTTTAAAATAGATGTAACAATATTTCACGTAGCAAAAAGACATTTGGTAGAATGTTTGTGAAGTTTATGAAGTGAAAGAACTGAGGCGATATACAAGCTCAGGAGAGAGTGTAGTATATTAACCACCGGATTGAAAATGGCGAAGGAATGAAACAGAGGCCTGCCGAAAAAAATACACGGAAACCCCTTAAGAGCTTTGACGGCTCTTGCACTTTAAAACCCTCGATTAACATTTCTAAAACTGAGTAAAAGGTTTAAAAATTTAAGAAGGTTACAAGTGTGTCCAAAAACTGAAAGAAAAACATTGAAAAAAGTAGGTATTCGGGCACGAAAAAACAAATTACTTTTTCTGGATACTTTATAGACGTTCAGGGGGGGGGGGCTATGAGGCTGCAGCCTTCCGCCTCCCCAAAACTAAACAATATCTCTAAAATATCACTAGATTTTTTCAAGTTGCTAAGCACCTGATATAAATTTATGATTTATGATAATATATTAAGAGAACATCTTCATTCACTCCAGTAAAATTTGGAGACGTCACGATGATACACATTTTTTTTACCCCCCCCCCCCCCCCCCAGAACAAAATCCTGGATTCGCCACTGAGACGTACCATACTATTAATGCGTGCAATGAAGTTCAATGACTTCGCATTCGGCGTTTAATTTCATAATAGCTGCTTTTTTAAATCTAAATTTTTGCCAGTGCCTTTTGTGTGCAAGATCTTGGCTTCTGACCACTGTATGATGTCGTTTTATCCTAACATACGTCAGTAAACCTGATATCGAAGGTTCGCCTCTTTGAGTATATTTCTGATGTTCTTTCTCACATGGACAGGGGTCTTCTGGATTATCTTAAATACGATTAGCCACACTTGCAAGGGATTTGATAGATACAGTCATTCATGTTTTCGTTTCATGAACCAACATTACCTTATATCTCATAAGCCCATCACTAAAATGTATACCATCTGGAAGCACAAACGAAGAACTTAAACGTCACACTAGAGGCCTGTAAGGGTCGAGCTTTCATCTCGGGCGGTCCGGCCCGACTATCGGGTTTGGGTTGGGTCACTTAATCAATAAAGGTTTGGGTTTTCGGAAGCAAATAGTTTTTTTCGAGTTGGTCTGACTTTTCGGGCAGGCCGGGCGTTTTGAGCTTGCCGGGATGTTCAGCCCGGCCGGGCATTTAAAGATGGTCAGGCCTTTCGAGTCTGCCAGGCTTAAAGAATGCAAGAAGGGTCCTCACGAAATGCTCAAAGTCACCTTTTGATCTCCACATGGTACTAACGACCTTTTTTTAAAGTCAGTATTCTGGGAAATTTCCCTTATTACATTTTTTTAGGAAAAAATCGATAAATTTAGTACCGAGCGTTTTGGGCTAGTCGAACTTTTCCAGCCTACCGGGCTTACCGGTCTGTTCAGGCTTACAGTGCTAGTCGGGCTTTTCGGGTCTGCCGGGCTTTTCGGGCTTAATTAGGTGTTTGAAAAAGATTATTTGGTTAGTTAAGCTTGAGCCTCTTGTTCTATACCACTGAGAGCGCCCCTGCGAATGAAAAATAAAGGTATGAAGTTAAGACGCAGATTAAAAATACAGGGTGTTATGGAATTGATGCATTTTAAATAGGTGACTTCTTGGGTGTCTTACAGAAACACTATAATACTTCTTTTTTAATCGACCTTATAAGAAGTTGATCCTCTAAAATCAGATCGAATTTGCGGGACATAGAAAACCCATGCCTTAATGTGATAGAATCTACTCTATTGTTCCTAAATTACATGATTTACTTGTAATTTTACGCCACTGTAAGGCCGCGTTCGCAACCGAATTCAAACGAAAAATGTAGCATTCAATATTACCGAAGCATTTCTTAAGTTAAAATTAAATGAGTACGAATGCTACATAGTAATTTATGCATTATCAATTTAAGTATTAACGCAGTTTGATATAGTTAGGAATTTAAATGCTTAAAAATTACCTTATAAATTTTGAAGATTTAGCTTAGTTTTGTTGATTGTATATTCAGTACATTTTAGGATGGTATTTGGCACTAGATTCCATATCCGGTGTAGTCATGCTCATTTATTTTGTAGAGTTTCCTTTTATCGATGGTTTTCTCCTATGAAAATCCTTTCATTGTTTTGATTACAGGATCTGATATATTTTTGAAAATCAGGTTAGTTTCGATTGAAGTTTATAGCTGTCAAGTAAACCACAGAGTAGTTAAAGGTAGGTAGTTTCAAATTCTTACAGTGCTTTTACGAGCTAAGCCGACAGCCAGATAATTTATGGTGGGGTGTTCGGAAAATAGTGTTGGTCAACGTTGGAAATTGGTTGGTGCCCCGAATTCGGTGTTAAATCGAACATTATGTTGCTAACTTCTGGAGGTAATTAAAGTTCCGTTTCCTGCTGGGAAGCAGCGATTCAGAGAGGGGGACTTAGGCACTTATTCCCCGGCCGTGAAACGCGGTGCAAGCGTTTTTTTAGGAGCTAGTGCGGACCTAAAAAAGGGGAATCTAAGTCACTATTTTTGAGGGGTGATAGGCCTGGTAATTTCCACTTGCAGGTAAGATTTTGATTTTGCTAAAACTGGGATTTTTATTAAACCAGAAATATCTTCATTTGCAGTTTTGAGGTTGGAATTGAGCACGTTTTAGTACAATCACCAGCTTAGACCAGCTTAGGGCAGTTTAGCTCACATCAGCTAAGTTTAGCTTGATCTAGCTTAGTTTAGCTCAACTAGCTTGTTAAAGTTTGGGAAACCAGTTTATGGAAGTTGCACACTTTTGAGTTGGAACTCGATGATCCGTTTTGAGGCTATTTCTAATTATTTTATGGGCCTTCAGCTGCTTAAGGATTGGATGTGAAAAGGCAGCCAATTTTACAATATTCGGGAAATTAGGAGTAACTGTAGAAAGAAGGAGACTATTGTAAATACTACCTCTGGATGGGTGAAGTCAAGATTGACGTTAAGTTGCTGAACCGAATACACTAAACATAAGGTTTATCAGGCCAGTTTTTTTTAATTAATATATCATGTAATACCAACTTGGTAAGTCAAATAATTTAATAATTTAACTTCGTACTATAAAAAGGGTAAGGTCTGACAAAGGGTTCTAGAACACTTGAGACGCTAGAAATACTCACCGTTTGGTTACATTACTTCTTTTACACAAACTTTACCAAGTAGCGTAATAATCAAATTACAATAACATCACATGGCATTACTTTGTCTGAAACCCTATTAAATTTGGTTCTAATGTTTTAATAAACCATCCAGTAATTATTGCAGTTCTTTTACTGCTAACCTAAGAATACATATTTTGATTTTATAACGGGTGTGTTTTATTTCTCTTGATAAGTGTTTTCAGATATGTATCTGTGAAAGACGTCAACAACTTTAGGTCCCAAGTGATTTTCTGACTTTCTAGCACTTGGTGAGTATTACATTATTCAAAGAGTCAGTGGTGCCCTCGGGTTGAAAGAGTGAACTGGAACTATGTAGTGAAGAACCCATGCTAACCGACATAAGAGCTAACCGTTCGCAAATTTAGGTGATAAGCTATCAGTAGTTTGCCACATAAAAATGGCGCACGCAACGTCTAGGGCCTAGTTCATTTTTTTCAACAAAACCAATTCTTTATAGAACGTACCTGAGAACACAGAGAGGAATAGGTAAATAAATGTCAAGAAAAAGCCTGAGGTTTTTTTATCAAGGTATTCAAAAGAGCTTTCAGTACTCGAAAGCAAATGTTAATGGTGAAGATACATACATGGTGAACTGGTATTAGTAAAATTTTGCAGGTTATTTATTTATACAGGTATAAAGTAACTTCACAACGCAATGTCGCTGATAAACGTAGAATCTTAACTCGTATACAGAGAATGGAACAAGCATCTCCGGGTAGAGAAATTAATTTGGACGTTTGTAAATTGGTTTTTGCCGACGAAAAAGTTTCTATAGCGCGAAGTATAGATTCCATCCGAAGAGTAGTTGACGAATTTGAAGGAAATGTAAATGATTCAGCTTTCAATAGGGTTAAATCGCGATTAGCGCATGTAATAGGTAGAGCTCGCAGAATTCCTTTAGAGGAGGACGATGCTGTCGAAATTAATGCTTTTATTCAGGAAACTGTCGCGACTTGTATACTTTTAGAGTCGGATTTATATGAAAAAATTCCTGCAAATCAAAACCCAGAACCGATCGTTCCTGTTAATCCGGTAATAAATGTAGCTGCACCGATTGTGCACTGCGCAACTCGAAATTTACCTATCAGTGAATGGCAAGTAACTTTTAATGGCGATCCGAAAAAACTTTATCCGTTTTTGGAAAGATTAACTGAATTAGCGCAGGCGCGAAATATTTCTTCACAGGATTTATTTAATTCTGCGGTCGAGTTCTTCGTGTCGGACGCCTTCACCTGGTTCAGAGCGATCAAAAGTTCGGTAACTACGTGGGAAACGTTGGTTTTACGATTAAAACGCGATTTTCTGCATGACGACATTGACGATGATTTATGGGACCAAATTAAAAGAAGGAAACAGAAAAGAAATGAGACTACAGTAGTTTTCATAGCTCATTTAGAAGCACTTTTTTCTAGATTATCTCGACCCCCAGTCGAAATTTCCAAAGTTAAGCATATTAGAAAAAATATTTTACCTGAATTTATCAGTCGATTAGCTTTAATCGATATAACTACGGTTTCTCAACTTTCGGAACTTTGTCGTAAACTAGAAGAGTCTGACTATATGAGAGATAAAAGTAAGCCTAAAGAGGAAGTGGCAGTTGTTAATGATACTGACCATTCTTATAAAAATTTTGGACATGCTTCTACTAGTACGAGTAGAAATAATAATTTTAGAAAAGATTTTAAAAATAAATCAAATTTTTCCAATACTTCAGGACATAGAGAAAATAGTAAAAATAAATTTCATTTTAATAAAAATAAAACTGTTAATAAAAATAATAATTCTGCCAATAAAGGTAATAATTCAGAGAATAGAACTAAATCAGCAATAGTTTGTTGGAATTGTAAATTAGCCAACCATCTTTATTTAGATTGTAAAGCTCCTAGAAGTCTATTTTGTTTTAAATGTGGAGAGCCTAATTTTAAAGCTTCTACATGTCCAAATTGTTCAAAAAACTAGTAGAGAAAGTGTCTCATAGAGGCAGTTTCACTTTTTCTAAAAATAAGGCCTCTTTTAAAAATTTTAATAATGTTAATAATACTAGAATAAAGACAAGAATATTTCAAAATTCTTTAAGTACAGATTCTTCTAATTTAGTTATAAATAATAAGAAAAATTATTTTAATCAAGCTGATTGGAACAAGTGGTTGAGAAAAGTTTCAGAATTTTATAAAAATTATAAAGCTCCTTTTAATAAAGTTTCTTCAAATAATAATAATGATCATATTTCGCCTTTATTTGTTAGTCAAGTGTTTGATAATAGACCTTATATAACTGTTAAGTTGCTTGATGTCGATATTACCGTTTTATTAGATTCTGGTGCAACTACATCTGTCGTTGGTTCACGAGGTGTAGATATTTTAGGTCAATTAGGTCTGAAGATATGTCCAGCTAAAATTAAGAATATTTTTACCGCTGATGGTAAAAAACAAGGTGTACAAGGTACAGTAGATATGCCTATTGTCATTGATGACACTTGTTTGGTAATTAATGCTTTTGTAGTACCTTCGTTACCTCATGCATTTATATTTGGGTGCGACTTTGCGCAGAAATTTAAAATTTTGGTTAATTTTCAAAATAATTCATGGCATGTTCAAGCTATGAATAAAAATTCAGAAATTAATGTTTTGAGAAATGACGTAAGTCAGTCTTTTAGTAGAGTGTACCCGCGATTAAATTCGTTAGATGATCTTTCGGTAGAGCAACGGGTTAAAGCTAATAAAGTTATAGATTCTTTTAAAGAAATTAGTTGCAAAGATAGATTAGGGCGTACTGATAAAATTAGTTTAAAAATAGATACTGGTGACGCGATTCCATTTGTAAAGAGACCATTTGCGATGTCTCCCTATATGTCGAAGATTTTGAATGACGAGATAACGGAAATGCTCAATTTAAAAGTCATCGAACCTTCAACATCGCCTTGGTGTTCTAATGTTTTACTAGTGAAGAAATCAGATGGAACTTATCGCTTATGCTTCGATGGACGAGAACTTAATAATGTTACGGTGCCTGATCGGTATCCGATGCCTAATGTAGATAGAATTTTGACCTCATTACGCAATGCTAAATACATTTCGTCAGTAGATCTTCGAAAAGCATTTTGGCAAATTCCTTTAGAGGAAACTTCAAAGGAAAAAACCGCTTTTGCAGTGGTAGGTCGTGGTCTTTTTCAGTTTGTCACTGTCCCATTTGGATTAAGAAATAGCGCGAATTCTCTAGTGAGGCTAGTGACGTCGATATTTGGACCTCGTTACGAACCAAACGTTTTTACATACCTAGATGACATTTTGGTGGTATCAGAAGACTTTGAGTCTCATCTAAAATTATTGACTGAAGTCAAGGACAAGCTTAAAGAAGCTGGGTTAACGATTAATCCCGATAAGTGTGATTTTTTTAAGACTTCGTTAAAATTTTTAGGTTATATCGTGGGTTCGAATTCATTACGTACAGATCCAGAAAAAATTGAGGCCATGATTAATTATTCCAGACCTAGAAATACTACTGAAGTTAAACGTTTTGTTGGTCTTTGTTCGTGGTATCGAAGATTTATAAAAGATTTTTCTACGTTAATGTCACCAATAAATGATCTTTTGAAAGGCAGGAAGAAAGGACAGTCAATTCAGTGGACTGATTCTGCAGAGGATTCATTTGTAAAGATCAAGCAACTGTTAGTATCGGCTCCAGTTCTATCGCAACCCGATTTTTCACAACGTTTCTACATTTCTAGTGATGCATCAAATACAGGTCTGGGTGGTGTGTTAACACAAATTATAGATGGCGAAGAAAAAGTTATCGCTTATGCCAGTAGATCTCTATCCAGAGCTGAGAGAAATTATTCTGTAGTCGAGAGAGAATGTCTTGGAGTACTGTTCAACATTGAGAAATTTCGTGGATTTATTGAAGGTGTTCCTTTTACGGTCATTACCGACCACTATAGTTTGTTATGGTTAAATTCCATTAAAAATCCAAGTGGAAAATTAGCTCGATGGGCAATGAGACTTCGACAACATACTTTTGATCTTGTACACAGAAAAGGAGCTCTGAATGTAGTTCCTGATGCTTTATCACGTATTCCTGGAAATGAAAATGTAGAAGATACTTCCGAAACTTTAGAAGAAATAGTAGTTGGTACACTTGATGTTGATCGTATCGACCCGTGGTACGATAATTTACGCCAGAAAATTTTGGATTCTCCAGAGAGTTATCCACAATGGAAAGTGGAAAATGATTTCGTGCTTAAATTTATCCCAAACAATCTTCAAATGAAAGTGAATCTTCCAGAATGGAAATACTTAGTCCCTAAACCTCAAAGAGAGGAGATTATTGATTCTTGTCATAGTCCTCCAAATTGTGGACATTTTGGTTTTTATAAGACATTTCACCGTCTTCAAGAACAATATTATTGGCCAAAAATGCGTCAGGACATTTTAAGATTTGTCAAATCTTGTCTTGTCTGTGGAGCACAAAAGGCACCAAATACTTCTCCTATGGGACTTATGGGTAAAGAAAAACCAGTAAACTATCCATTTCAAGTTATAGCTGTGGATTTGATAGGTCCTTTACCACGTTCAAAAAAAGGTAATAAATGGCTTTTAGTGATAGCATGTTGGTTTACTAAATATACGTTGTTATTTCCATTAAGAAGTTCTAAAACTCATTTCATCGAAGATATTTTAGAGAATAAAGTTTTTCAAGTTCATGGTTGTCCTGCAACTTTAATTGCAGATAATGGTAGTCAATTTATTTCGAAAACTTTTAAAAAATTATGTAAAACATACGGTGTTAATATTAGATTCAATCCGGTCTATTCTCCTCAATGTAATTTTGTCGAAAGAAATAATCGAACCGTTGGTACAGCCATTAGGTGTTATATAGATTCTCATGATAACTGGGATTTAAATATTTCTAAAATTCAACAAGCAATTAATACTTCTAAGCACGAAGTTACAGGGTTTACGCCAGCATTTTTGGTTTTCGGCAGACATATTCCTTTATCAGGCGATTATTATAAAGATTTGAATGTTGACATCAGTGTTGACGCTGAGATAATTCCTGGTGATAGAAATGTTTATGCTGAAAATTTAAAAGAGTTAAAAGATATTTTTGTAGACGTTAGAAGTAAAATTCATAAAGCGTACGAACGTAACTCGCGAGCGTATAATCTTAGAAAACGAGATATTTCATTTAAAGTGGGAGACCACGTTTGGCGAAAAAATAAAATTCTTTCTAGCGCAGTCGATAAGTTCACCGCAAAGTTAGTACCTAAATATGTGCAATGCATTGTGAGGAAGAAGTTTTCCAATTTAGTATATGATTTGGAAAATATAGATGGTTCCAAAGCTGGGAAATGGCATATCAAAGACTTAAAACCTTTTAATACTCCTATTTCAGAAAATTCTGATTCTGAACTTTCAGATGAAGAATAATTTTAGTTATTCCGTGGGAATTGTGAGTTTGCTAGAGTGTTGTAGACTAATAGTCTTCAATTTTTTTGGTGGGTGACGACCCGCAGTTCAGTTCTATTACAGAGTGAACAATTTTTGCAGTTTTATATTTTTGGGTATTGGCCATATCCAGAAATTTGCCAATGATGGCGTTGATTCAGTTTTGTAGCAAGTGTAGCTTTTTGCCTATAGAGGTATATATTTAGTTTGGTAGCAAGTGTTGCTTTTTGCCTATAGAGGTGTATCTTTTGATTTTTAGCAAGTGTCGCTATTTGCCTTTTAGAGGTATATTTGCTGTTGAGCAGTATTTTGGTTTTAGTAATGGAGTCTAGCAAACTTAAAATTTAGCTTTCTGAAATGAGTGAGTAGTTCTCTGATAAATGTCATATTGTATGCATTATATAGAGTATGATTCTGAAGATTTTCACGATTTTGACTTTTTGATTCTTAGGAATATTTTTGCAGTACTTATCTTTTGGAGATAAGTTTATAGCCTAATACTTTATAAAGTATTAAACCCCACAAGTTCTTTAAGTTTTTTGTTTAGTACAGGCCGTGGAGTGTTGGGTGCTATCAGATTTCGTACAAACGTGCTTGAGTTTACTTTAGCACACCTGTTCGGAAGGGCAAGCATTGGGGGGAATTTGCTTTGGCGTAGTGATCTACCGCGATGCTACACATAGCTGGGCAGTTCTACTGTGTTTTGCCTGAGCTCAGTTCTAGGCTGTGTTGTGCGGAGGGCTGATGGCAGTGTCACCTTACGGAACACCCTATTTTCGGTTTCTTGAACTTGTGGTAATGCTTTATGCATTTTTTAGTTTGGTATGGACTAGATTATACCTCCTTTTGTTGGTGGACATCTGGGTCACCAATTCTGTTTGGTTTTCCACCTTTCGGACTATCATAGTGAGGGGTGTGTTCCTGGTTTTTTGGGTGTTGGAGAGCTTATTTATTGTGATTCTCTGGGGTGAGGCCAGTAGACGAGGGTTTCTCACGCAACTTGAGAAAACGCAATACGGGCTTGAATTTCTCTAGTGTTGCCATCTTGGGATCCAATGGGTATTGCTCTCTGCCGCTTGAAATTCTCAGTGGACATTTCGCCTTGTTGTGATGTTCCGGAAAAGCATTGATTGCTTCGAATCTTTTGATTCATGTTTTTTTGGTGTATATAGATTAAATCATGTCTGTCTCTAGTGTCAGATGATGGTAATGTTTTGAGTCATCCTAAGTGGATTGGTTAGAATTGAGTGTAATGAATTGTGATGATCAAGATTGAAATGTATCTTGACACAACAATCGATAATATTTTTTTTGGGTTTTAAGAATAGTTCTTGAATTGGAACTTTAGGTCTTCGGACTTGTAAATTTTTAACTATTTGGTTAGTTGGAAGTAAAGTTTTGAATATAGTATTCATGCGTGGAATTAAATTTGTTAGACTTTTACCGATTTTGTATTATTTCGATTTTGTCTTTTTCCTGGATTTGTCTTCCCGATAGTGTCTTCCGCAAGGACGTGTAATACGCGCAGTTATTAATTCAAATTTATTTTCCACAGCATTTCATAGAGAGTTTGATATTTAAAATAGCCTATCAAGCTAGTCTATTTTTTTTTCGGAGGGGGGTAAATGTAGCATTCAATATTACCGAAGCATTTCTTAAGTTAAAATTAAATGAGTACGAATGCTACATAGTAATTTATGCATTATCAATTTAAGTATTAACGCAGTTTGATATAGTTAGGAATTTAAATGCTTAAAAATTACCTTATAAATTTTGAAGATTTAGCTTAGTTTTGTTGATTGTATATTCAGTACATTTTAGGATGGTATTTGGCACTAGATTCCATATCCGGTGTAGTCATGCTCATTTATTTTGTAGAGTTTCCTTTTATCGATGGTTTTCTCCTATGAAAATCCTTTCATTGTTTTGATTACAGGATCTGATATATTTTTGAAAATCAGGTTAGTTTCGATTGAAGTTTATAGCTGTCAAGTAAACCACAGAGTAGTTAAAGGTAGGTAGTTTCAAATTCTTACAGTGCTTTTACGCGCTAAGCCGACAGCCAGATAATTTATGGTGGGGTGTTCGGAAAATAGTGTTGGTCAACGTTGGAAATTGGTTGGTGCCCCGAATTCGGTGTTAATCGAACATTATGTTGCTAACTTCTGGAGGTAATTAAAGTTCCGTTTCCTGCTGGGAAGCAGCGATTGAGAGAGGGGGACTTAGGCACTTATTCCCCGGCCGTGAAACGCGGTGCAAGCGTTTTTTTAGGAGCTAGTGCGGACCTAAAAAAGGGGAATCTAAGTCACTATTTTTGAGGGGTGATAGGCCTGGTAATTTCCACTTGCAGGTAAGATTTTGATTTTGCTAAAACTGGGATTTTTATTAAACCAGAAATATCTTCATTTGCAGTTTTGAGGTTGGAATTGAGCACGTTTTAGTACAATCACCAGCTTAGACCAGCTTAGGGCAGTTTAGCTCACATCAGCTAAGTTTAGCTTGATCTAGCTTAGTTTAGCTCAACTAGCTTGTTAAAGTTTGGGAAACCAGTTTATGGAAGTTGCACACTTTTGAGTTGGAACTCGATGATCCGTTTTGAGGCTATTTCTAATTATTTTATGGGCCTTCAGCTGTTTAAGGATTGGATGTGAAAAGGCAGCCAATTTTACAATATTCGGGAAATTAGGAGTAACTGTAGAAAGAAGGAGACTATTGTAAATACTACCTCTGGATGGGTGAAGTCAAGATTGACGTTAAGTTGCTGAACCGAATACACTAAACATAAGGTTTATCAGGCCAGTTTTTTTTTAATTAATATATCATGTAATACCAACTTGGTAAGTCAAATAATTTAATAATTTAACTTCGTACTATAAAAATGGTAAGGTCTGACAAAGGGTTCTAGAACACTTGAGACGCTAGAAATACTCACCGTTTGGTTACATTACTTCTTTTACACAAACTTTACCAAGTAGCGTAATAATCAAATTACAATAACATCACATGGCATTACTTTGTCTGAAACCCTATTAAATTTGGTTCTAATGTTTTAATAAACCATCCAGTAATTATTGCAGTTCTTTTACTGCTAACCTAAGAATACATATTTTGATTTTATAACGGGTGTGTTTTATTTCTCTTGATAAGTGTTTTCAGATATGTATCTGTGAAAGACGTCAACAACTTTAGGTCCCAAGTGATTTTCTGACTTTCTAGCACTTGGTGAGTATTACATTATTCAAAGAGTCAGTGGTGCCCTCGGGTTGAAAGAGTGAACTGGAACTATGTAGTGAAGAACCCATGCTAACCGACATAAGAGCTAACCGTTCGCAAATTTAGGTGATAAGCTATCAGTAGTTTGCCACAAAATAAATGGACGGGAGACCTCGAGAGTAGTAATAGCGCTACGGCCAGATCAACCGCAATCGGTCTGCTTGGCTTTTCAATGTTGAGTTGTTTAATACAAAGACGATAAAGCTAAAGGATAGACGACGAATTCCCCTATATCAAAACAAGCCGTCATAAACTAAACTTCATGCTACCACTTAGTTTCTGACGAGTTCATGAATGAAAACATATGGAAATAGAAGGCCATTTTTACGAGCGTATAATACGCTGCTGCCAAATGATCAAAAGAGTCTCATATTTTGGGTTTTATTCAAGCAAACCTACTTGCTGAACTGTTTTCCTCGTATTCCACTGTAGACTTTCAGGGAAAACCACCACCCAACATTCCCTCAGTTCAATCGCAAATGTCTGAAATCGTGTTCCGTCAGCGTCTTGTTAAACGGATCCTTAAAGGACTCGACGTCAATAAAGCTTCTGGTCCAGACGAAATTCCTATCATTGTTCTTAAGACATGCGCCGATGAACTTACACCAGTATTTTGTAGACTTTTCAACTTATCCTACAAAAAAGGAATATTTCCATCCTGCTGGAAGTCGGCGCGTGTCCAGCCCATTCCAAAGAAAGGTAAAAAGACTCTGCCAAGCAACTACCGACCCGTCGCATTGCTTTCAGTAATTTCAAAAGTAATGGAGAAACCTATTAACCAACAACTCCTAAAGTATCTGGAAGGGCTTAACATTATCAGCGACCATCAATACGGTTTTCGTAAGTCCAGATCAACAGATGACCTTCTGGCATATGTCACCCATCTTTGGAGCAACAGCATCGAACATCATGGAGAATCCCGGCCTGTTGCACTGGACATCTCTAGGGCTTTTGATCGTGTTTGGCACGATGGGCTTCTAAGTAAATTGCGATCCTACGGTATGCCTAATGGATTCTGTTTATGGTTAACCAGCTTCCTTAAGAACCGCTCTCTGCAAGTGGCGATTGACGGGTTTCTCTCAGACACCTTCACCATCAATGCCGGTGTTCCTCAAGGGTCCATATTGTCGCCTACCCTCTTTTTACTGTATATTAACGACCTTCTAGTGAAAACCCAAAATCCAATTTATAGCTGTGCTGATGACAGCACACTTGTCTCATCTTTTACCTTGACTCCCCAAACATCCGCTGCCGACGCACATCTTCGCAGGCAGCATGAAGTATTGCGCCTCAACAAAGACCTGGAAGAAATTTTGGCTTGGGGTGACAGTAACCAAGTCGAATTTAATGCTAAGAAAACCCAGGTAGCAGTCTTCTCCAAAAAGGTTAACATTGCAGAACCGGATATAGTCATGGCAGGACAAGCAATTCCCCTGGCACCGTCTATTAATTTGCTGGGGGTCAATCTGGGAGGTAATATGTCTTGGCATGATCACGTTGCCGCAATTGCCAAGGCAACTGCACAGAAACTTGTACTTTTCCGCACCAAAAGGTTGTACACACCTCATCAACTTTTGACACTCTACAAAGCCCAGATTCGACCATCATTAGAATATTGCTCTCATGTCTGGAGCTCTGCACCCAAGCACACCCTTCGGCTACTGGATTCCATTCAAAGGAGAGCCATTCGTCTGATCGGCGACCCCGAGCTGACCAAGACCCTCGATAGCCTGGAGCATCGAAGACAGGTTGGTGATTTGGCTCTCTTTTACAGATATTTCCATGGCAGGTGTTCGACTGACATTGCCCGCTTGATTCCACCTAGAGCAATTCAAAACAGAAATACACGGCAAACCACTGCCGCTCATCCATATGTTGTTCAGCTTAGTACTCCTCGAACTTCATTGTTCAAGAATTCTTTCATCTGGAGAACGTCATCTTTGTGGAATGATCTTCCTGAGGTCGTGTTTCCCAATGAATACAATCTTCAACGTTTCAAGACCAACGTTAATCGCTTTTTTCGCACTCGCACCGCTCCCAGAGCGCCTTAAAGGATTTTTCCTACAGTGCAGGTGTTTTATCATAAAAAAAAAAAAAAAAAAAAGCTCAAGTTAAACACATCGTTGGATTGCCTAAAACATAATGTAACCTCTACTAATTATCCAAACTACTAATAGCGACAAACATTTTGAGAAAATTTATCACTAAATGAAGTGGTGGTATTCTCGTATTCCTAATAATTTACCACATTTACCTAAATCGATCTGAATATAGCGAATTAAAAATTATACGAACACAGGATCGCGTTCACAGTCGACGTCGGATGTTCGTCGGGCGCGCTCTGTTTCAAGGTCGAGTTGGTATATTTTGTAATTGTATCCGTATCAAAATTTAAATGAAAACCGCAATAGAATCGAACTTTAAACGTAATTGTCAGTTTGACCTAACTTAACCTAACTTTTGACCTGAACTACTGTGGAAATTTACACACACAACAAACTGTCATAATAAATTTATTTTCCGGATTATTCCACACTGGCGCATATAGTTCGCAAAATGAGAATCGTGAAAAACTTGGCAACGTTTGCCTCCTAGCGGTAGCAAGTGAAAATATTGAAATAAATGACAACTTTGACATTAAGAAGTATTAAACAATAAATTATTTATTTTCAGCTTTAGTAAATAAAAAAGTGGTGAGAATTTATTGTTTGAAGGTTTTGTAGGTTAATTATAAAAGACCAATATGATGTGACAGCGCTAGGTTTGTAAACTAACCGATTCAGTGCCTGAATTGATTAGTAGTGTAAACATTCTATCGCCCTCTTATAAACAGTGAGTTGTAGGCTCGGCGCAAAAGTAATTTCATGAATGAAATGCGGGGTCTTATATTTAAGATTTAAACTTTTTTTTACTTGTGACATTGTGAAATGTTGGCAAAGCTTTTTTGTAGATTCAATTTATAGCCCTTTGTTTTTATTATGGTTTTAAATTTTCTACCAGTTTTGAATTTTTTACGGTAGGTTTTATTTCTCATTTTTTAACTAAAAATGATAACATTCCATAAATAACTGGCCACTGACCTCTATCATTTAATATTTTAAATAACAATAAACATATAGTTCGGAAGTAAAGGGAGGGGGGAGTTGTACACTGTGTTCTGAAGAAAGAAAAAAACGTAGAGTTTAAAAGCAATGCTTAAAAAGTTTTAGAACAATGTTGTTCCAACATAAATTATTTACTACCTACCAAAAACTTTTTAGCATCGTTTTCAAAACTCTATTTAAAGTTAAGCCCTGATGATGGCCTTGAGTAAATAAGGCCGAAAGCGCTTGGCATCAGTGTTAATAAATAGTTGCACTGTAATACAACGTTTTCTCCTTTCATATTATGGGTCGTTATTGGTCACTCTTTCTCTAGAACACCTCCAGTGGTGGTGGTGGTGATGTTGAGGAACAATACAAAAAAACAAAATTTAAAAATTCCTACCACTGATCGTCATAATAGATTTTCATAAGGCAATCACTAAATATTTTCTATTCTGTTACTATTTTACAAATTACTTAAAAACGTGTTTGATACACATATTTATCCTATTTCATATTTCTAGATGTAATAAAATTTAACTTTCAGGTGCCAACACGCCGTATTTTATACACAATCTATTCTAATTGCTCGAAATTCTTCCATCAGCAGTAGCGGCCAATAAGCGCTAATTCATGAAAATCCTGGAAAACTACGATCTTGCAAAATCCGGTTCCGGCTTTCCGCACCGTTGCAACTTCCGGGCCGGAAGCGAATAAGCTGCTCTTGCGAGTGCTTTAAATGTCCAATGGTGGCGAAACGGACGTCTTGAAAATTAAGTTACCTCTACCCTACGTGACCCGCCGCCATTATATCAGACAGCAGCTGTTTTAGTCTGTTTGGTTTTACTAGGTTGTCTTTGATTTAACAGGGTTTATTAATCATGTTGCGTATTATTAGCAGTCGCTAGCCTGGCAGTGACATATTCAGAAGTCGTGGTTCGCGGAAGGGGGTGAAAAAAGTTATAGGTAACTCAAAAAAATTAGGATGTTACAGTGCAAAGCAAAAAAACAACAAAGAATTGGACTAATATGAATGTTCAATATTTCCTTTTATTTTCTTAGTAATTCAGTGGAATAGCCAAAATTTAAATAATTATTATATATTTTTTTTAATTCAAAGAAGTTATTATACGAAAACTAATAGTATAGAAACACAATATAACGTAAGGTTTCTACCTACAAATTGTTAAAAAAAATGTTACAGAAATTTTAAATTTGTACTCTAATTGTAAAAGATTCCTGTCGACTAATTATTTACACATACTTTTATTTACATAAATATGCTTTTATACACCATTCGGTCGAGTATGAAACTTAACATATTTTTTTCAAAAAGTGAAAGTCTGTTAAGAAAAATATTAAATAATTAAATATAATTTGTCATTATTTATGCTTTCGTGATAAAGAGAAGGAAAATAGTTGTCAGAAAATGTATACCAAATAGTGATAAAAGTAGCTACAGACTTGCTTGATACCTAGTTGGTTTAAAAATATGTACGCAATTTGGTGGGTAATCGTCTCTTTAGTGCACCGCTAAATTAGACGGTTTTAACAAAAAGCAGAAATAATTCATTGGGTATCGGACTGTGTGTATTGTGAGGTGTGCAATGCTCCAAATAAAATGGACTTCCTAAAGCCTGGTTAGACAATGACGGATGGACTCATCGGATTGCCATAAACCAGTTAAAACTCCCTTGACTACGAAAACGCCAATTTAATATCCACTGTAGAATACAGTAGCAGTAGACATTGAATGCAAAAGATAGAACATACAGTACGATAGCCACATCACTATTTTGATATTTGTGACACGGAGTAGTGCATAATCAATGTAAAATCCTGTAACTCGAATTCGTAAGTACACACTGGACGCCATAGTATGACAGCTTAGTGGTAGAGCTGTCGCATTTGGCCGCAGGTGACCCGGTGTTGATCTTCGGATTGGTGTATGCTTAATAAAAAAAAGTATACCCATTTTAGAGGTAAGAATGCAGTATGACATTAATTCACTCTCGAATACGACATATTGTTGACGGAGAGTCCTGCCCGTAGGGGACTGACGAAGAAATCAGTGCAAACGCGTGATTCAGATCCCACGTAAAAAAAATCTAGGTCCCGTTACATTATCCAGATGTTAACCAAAAAGGATACAATAAGCCATTCTGCTGCACTATACTGACAATAATAGGTTAACCTTCCTTGAACCAACTAACTAGTATGTTATCTACTAAGCTCTAATGAAGAAAAATACGTCAGCATATAAAATAATAAAATTATAGATTTATGAAGCACAGTGTATGCAACTAGCGCCCTCTAGTTTCAAACTTAAAATTTTCTACAAATTCTTATTTCTTGCTCATAAAAACATAACATTGCCAACTTTCAATTCGATTTATTAAACCGTTTTAAAATTATGGCTTATTTTCGAGAATAAACTTTTACTTTTAACACCCTGTATCTCTAGAACGAGTAACAATCCAAAAAAACTTTAAATATGACTTAATCGGCTTAGTTTGATTTCTAGTATATCCAGTTACTCTACGGCCCATAATTTACCGGACACCCTGTATAAATAGATATAATTTCGATCGGTTTGAGCTGGTAACTTTGGAGAAAAATTTTAAAATATTGACCCCGTTGGTCCTCCTCATAAAAATCATCCCAATTTGCCACCTCGCAAAGTACACTCAGCAAAATGGAGATTTGATTATGAACAAATTGTCGTAAGTATTCAACCACAGCTGTAGGATTAGTAACATTTCATTAAAGTTAATGATTAGTAAATTATTATTAACATCAGTAATAATGAATAATGTCAATCATCCAAGTTAAAGCAACTGTTCTTGCCAGCGCTTTTAAAGTCCAACAAGATGTGAAACGGTTGTCTCGAAAATTAGGTTATCCTTAGCCCTACGTGATCTGAAGCCGTTATACTGGACAGCAGCTGTTTTTGTGTTAGTCGTTGCTTCGGGCCATTCTATTGGTGAACAGATAACTCAAAGGAATTACGGCAAGTGTCTACTATCTCTAGTTAAGACAGTAGTAAAAAGTTAGGGGAGCCTACAGGTATGAATTACAATATCACCGCTAAGGTCCGCAACATGTGAGATTTTTTTTTTGGTAATAAAT
This sequence comes from Polydrusus cervinus, assembly GCA_935413205.1. Lineage (NCBI taxonomy): Eukaryota > Metazoa > Arthropoda > Insecta > Coleoptera > Curculionidae > Polydrusus > Polydrusus cervinus. Next base: position 57,898,426 of record OW284514.1, read on the forward strand.
AATAAATGAAATTAAGTAAATTTGTAGACAGGTTTTGCTTTTAAAAATGCAAGATGCTGTAGATATTAATAGTTTGTACAACAAAAGCGGATATGGTGCATATATTGCACGAGGAAGTAAATTGAAAGTATTTGAAAACTTCGGAGCGCAATATGGACAATCCACTCGAGTTGTACAGTATATTTTTTCTACTGTCGAACTTCATATTTAAAACAATTTAAAAAAATATTTAAATCAGGATTTTGTCCTTTTAGTTGGCTGTGAACTTGTGAGAAAGATAATAAAAACAATTAAAGGAAAATTCATTTCGTTGGCAAATCCATGGACCATATAACACTGTAACATATTTGTCATTTCCTATATTTACACAAAATCACTTTGAATATATCTATTTTTCTCACATTCGGTCTTTTGCAGAATAACAGACAAAGAGCGATATATTTATTAATAAAAATAGACAATTTCTTGTTCTTAAGTTTGCCTACTTGCGTAACAAACCTTTTTTTTTCTGTGCAAAACAGAACTAAAAACATAACTTTAAAACTATTAGTAACCCAGAATAAAATAATAACCTTAAAAACGGGATTATTTTCTAAAGATCTTGTAATTTTGTCTGTTTTATCTAGTTTTATGTACAGGGACATTATTTTAAGTATCTCACCCGATTGGCGACTTTCCTATCAACCACAATTAAAAAACAATTATGTATTCGCTAATAGCTTTTTGTGAAGAAGATTAATTTGATGTAAAAAAATATAGGTTTACAAATTTGACAGATAAGACCGCATATTGGATGTTTTAAATAGCAATTCTACTTTATAGTTAGCCAGCCGCATTCGAGTATTTGTTCCAACATTAAAAATATATAGTAGTCAACATTTATTTTCAGCCGTTCCGGAGATACGAGGCTTCGAAGTTGGTGATTTTGTTATCATCGAATTAACAGAAGCATTAAGAATAAAAACTCAATTTCTTTTGGAGATAAGAAATTTTTTATGGCGGAGCCACCTATACTATTACCATTAATGCCAGAAATTACAGATACGACGCCATTTTGAATTTTTTTAAATGGCAACCCACATTTATAACTACACCAGTATTGCACTTCTCGCCGATTTCAAAAATATAAAGTTGTCGATATTTATTTCTAGCTCTTACGGAAATACGACCTCATCAAAAACTTCGTTCGATCATGCCTTTTAAGTGTCTTACCCCATTAAAAAATGGAAGCTTTGTGATGAAAAACTTTTTTGGTGATAGGTAATTTTTTATGGCGGAGCCACACATGCTATTGCCATATATGTCAGATGTCAAAAAAAGACTGATACGACGCCATTTTAATTTTTTTTAAATAGCTACCCACATTTGTAACTACACCAGTGTATTGAATTTGGCGGTCCGATTTTAAAAATATATAGTAGGTAGTCGATATTTATATCCAACCCTTACGGAAATATGACCGCTTCAAAAACTGCATCGTTTGATTATGTGTTTTAAGTGTCTCACCCCATTAAAAAATAGAAGCTTTGTGATGAAAAACTAAATATTTTTCGGAGATACGTAATTTTTAATGGCGGAGCCACCCTTGCTATTGTCATATATGTCAGATGTTAAAAAATGACAGATACGACGCCATTTTTAATTTTTTTTAAATGGCAACCCACATTTATAATTACACCAGTGTATTGCATTTCGCGGTCCGATTTCAAAAATATAATATTTTTATAAACTATTAAATATAGTAATATTTCCTACTCATTTCTAACTTTAAGATGATTTTACATAAACCGTGGAACAAATATATGGCAAAATACTAGTCAGTATACAGGGTGATTCATTAAGGGTGGTCACATATCTACAAAAGTGCTGGGAATAGAAATTCAGGAGAAAGAAATTCGTTATTAAACTGGCCATGAGAAAATCCTAAAAATAATTTTTACGTTTCGCATTTTACCGCAAGGGGCAAAATTAAATATTAAAATTCAAATTTAAATACTTTTCACTATGATATCATAGTTATACCGTTATACGTAGATTGGTACATGAATAAGGCTTAAACCAAACTTATTCTTCTTCCGTTATTCAGAATTGTCTAAACTTTTTAATGATGCTACCAAGGAACTACCTTAATGTGGGAATTTTAATATTTAATTTCCAATTGCGGCGAAATGCGGAACTTAAAAATTAGTTCTTAGATTTTTTCATGGCCACTTTAAATACAATTTTTGTTTCTGATTTTCTATTCCCAGTAGTTTCCGATGTATAACCGCTAACTGGTAGCCACCATTAATAAATTACCCTATATAGTAGCAGCAGCACAACAAAATAGGCTAATTTACAATAACATAATTAAACCGTTACCTGAAAATACCTTAAATAAAATGCGAAACGTCAAGCTTTATATTTTAATTTGCCATTACGAACCTAAACCCAATAAAAAATTAATATTATGAATCATAAATATAAGAAATATGTGCGTTATTGCCGTTCTGCCCTTCTTTCGAATTAGGCTTTTTTCTTCTCCGTTCGCTGCCAGCGCCATTCCCGAGAGGACCTACAGTTTACCGTGGGTTCCGAACCACGATCCTCAGTCATGCGACACCCCCCAAGGGCTATCAACCCTTGGTTTATTGCCATTGCATGACCTACCGATTGGGGAGTGTGTACCTTCTTCCGCACCCCACGGTCCGACACTTAATTTCGGACATACTTTTTTTTATTGTACGTATGCCCACTCCGGGAATCGAACCCGGGTCGACGCGGTCGAATGCCAGTAGCTCTACCTCTGAGCCACTGCCGTGGTTTATCTGCATTATTCTGATAAGTATATTTATTGCTTAGTTAAAGTACTGTCTAAAAATATAAAGATTAAAAATAAAGGTTAAATTACTTACTACTCTTGTCAGCTCCTGGGTCGCTTTAATCGTGAACATCCAAACATGTATTGTAATAAATCAGTTATCGAACATAAATAACTTTTTTGCGAATTAGTTCCAAAAACCCAATAAAGCACAAAATAGTCTTCAAAAATGTTAACTTCTTTTTGACGATTAAAGGTGAATTTCTATAATATTTACGTATAAAGGCAAGGGCAAACATAATTATTTTCTAGCAAATAGACTATTATGTTCATAAAATACATTTTGTTACGCTGCTTTCGTTAATCAAAGCCCATTTATCAAATATGTTTTTCAATATAGGTTAGTTGATTTTTAAGGAAATCGATTTTCTTTGTGATATAGTATTTAGGTGTTCTTTAAACAAATTTTCCATTCGGAAAATAAATAATATTGAAAATTTAAAAAAATTTATGAGGTTCATATACGAACAATTGTATTGTTCTTTATAAAAAAAATGTTCTTCGAAGTCTCTGGAGTAGGAGGGCCCCTTTGAGACAAAGGTCGTATTTCTAATAACTTAAATAATATAATTGTATATAAAAGTACCAACAAAGCTCGATTTTTAGAAAGACGCTGCTTGCGGAAAATATTGCAAGGACAATTGTTTTAAAACAAAAGAAGCTTAACGGCAAGCGGACAGAGTAGTGCGTCTATCTTTTGCATTAAAGTACACAGGGACTCCAAAGGTAATGGAATCCCTAGGGCACAGGTGGACAATGACAGTCTGTTTCGTTCTTGTTAGAACTCATCAGAAAGTTATAACCCGTAAGCGACCCCCAGTACAGCGAGCCTGTTCTTTCAAGGCGTTTTTAAGAAATAAAAACGCGATGAAAACCCAGTAACGCCATCAGATGGAATCAACTCAATGCAAAAGATATAGCCATAATTATAAATAATATAAATAATATTTATATTTCTACGTTTTCACGTTAGATGGCTATATCTTTTGCATTGAGTTGATTCCTTATGATGGCGTTACTGGGTTTTCATCGCGTTTTTATTTCTTAAAAACGCCTTGAAAGAACAGGCTCGCTTTACTGGGGGTCGCTTACGGGTTATGACTTTCTGATGAGTTCTAACAAGAACGAAACAGCCTGTCATTGTCTACCTGTGCCATAGGGATTCCATTACCTTTGGAGTCCCTGTGTACTTTAATGCAAAAGATAGACGCACTACTCTGTCCGCTTGCCGCTAAGCTTATTTTGTTTATATATTTTAACGGACACTAAATTCTACTATTTTATTGTTTTAAGACTCAAAATTTTGAAAAATAATGTGGTATAGTATGCTGGAAAAGTATATTGTCATCGTAAATACATATCCCGTAAATCGTAAGTACGTGTTCGCTAAGGTCGGCCAGCGGCTGTATCTTGGAAAGTATTGGACATACATTTTCGGGAATTTTTTTTTTATATAAATGCCAAGGCTGAATCAAATTATTTCAAAAATTAACGAAATATCATAATGCGCGTGGGAATAACAGAAGATTTTATCTACAATTAAAATCTAGTGCGCGCAGCGATAAAAAAGTGGCGGGAAGAAGTGCCTCCCATTTGAGAGTCTGCTGGCAGACAAGCAATACGAAACGTACACATATTTTTTTTATTGCATAAAAATGTTCAGTCACATGAACATAGTTTATTATGTATTAAGTGTGGTAAAAAGCATATTACGCACGAAGGGATAAATTGTGAACTAGCCGCGTAGCGGCATGTGCGTTAATTACATAAGTGCATAATTGCTTGCAACACGCAATACTTATTAAACTTTTTCACGACTCTTACTAATAAATTAAAGATCGGTTTATAATTTATTAAATTTCGATTTGAACTGCAAATTTTAAATAATGACAATGTCACTATCAGATTTACAAAACGCAAGATTTTTAAGGCTAACTTGATTGTTAAACTAGGCATCATAACGCACTGTTGTGTTTGTATGCATAATAACGCACAGTTGTGCGTAAGAATGGATTTACTTAGAGTGAACCAGTGGCGGTGCCAGGATTTTTGGGATGGCAGGGCACAAATCGGCTTGGTGATTTTTGAGTGGGCACTACCCAAAATAAAAGTGTGACTTCTAAAAAAAAAAAGGTCATAATTCTCTTCAAAATACCATACAACCACTCATCAAAACTTGTATAGCCAAGTCCCTTACAAAACCGGATTTTTGGGGGGGGGGGCACCAGGGTGGGCATTCATGTTTCTATGGTGGGCCAGTGCCCACCCTGCCCCCCCCCTCCCCCTGGTGCCGCCGCTGGAGGGAACTGTACTTATAACAGTTATAACAATGTTTAATAAATATAAGAGTAAAAAAATAACATACAGAATAATAACCACCCACACTTTCACTCCGGCTTTCATGCATCTCGACATTAACGTCAGTTGAACGACGCTATTCTGTACTTGTCACTCTATTGTGTTACGGTATGCCCTGCATTGTTTTATAATATACACTGGGTGTTTTTTATGAACAAAAAGTTTTTTGGTGCATCTTTGTGGTATTTAGTTTCGGTTTGTATTTTTATTTCCTCTAATCTATAAAATTCAGTTTCGACAGGTTATTTATTTAATATGCTTATTGTCAATTTTTGTAAATTAATAGTTAATTTATCATACGATTAGACTAAGAGCCACAAATATCTTCTGTATAAAAAATCTAGCAAAAAATGGCGCATTGTAAATTAAAAGGGATTTAAAAATATATAGCAGACCCTACGCTATTCAGACTAACAGTTTTGATAAAGGCATTACAGTAATAAAGATCGTGTAAGGACAAATTTTAAAGGCTAATGGATGGACTGATGTACATTCTCATTAGAAGAATGACGATGATGATGAGAAGATGCGCGAATGACGAAATATTGATATCATTCAGATCTGTCAGTCTGTTTGATCGTCTAGGGCCTGACATAGATAAGATCAGAGCAAAGTCGTATCGGAGCTTCGGCTACTAGCGCCTGAAATACTACTGATTGGTTGAGATTTTACATTTTTGAGCCATTTAAGCCAATGAGACACGGAAAACGGGCTTTGACTGCCAATATAATATTTATTAGAATAAATTAGATGGGGCTTTCTTGTAGTCCACGTTGACTGTTATTATTTAAAGATATGTATTTAAAAAAATTATACTGGGACATTTTACGTTTTGAAGAGGTTAATTTTATCGTTTTGATAAAAGTGGTAATTTGTTAATTTCTGTAGGAGGAAGAAATGGAGGAGCGTTAATGTAATCTATTTTATTATAAAAGGCACTATATAATATTATCGGATATGGATTCGCATCCTTAAGGATAGATTACTCATCTAATCCTTCGCTGTAAAGTTAAGACTCTTAATAAGTGATAAATAGGTGTAGTGGAAAGATAGTGCATAGAACAAGGACATAAACATTTCTAGTTTCGTAGGAGGAGTCCGTAGACAAATGTTTTTAAGCATAACTTGTTTGTAATTGGTTGAAGAAAGGGTTTCATTTTGAATAGTACATTTCCGAAGCTTCTCTCCTAATGTTAATAATTCCTGACGCAACAAAAAGGAACCCCTTCTCCCTTCTAGTAGGGGTTACAAAACATTATAAGAGCTCAAAAAAACACTTACTTAGTGGAGTTGTTTAACGTATTTAAGTATAAGGGTAATATCTGCCCGTTTGGTCACTAAAGTCTTAATAATAACAACAACAATCCCAGAACCAAAGCATTTTCCAGCCTGTAAGTAAGCGATCTTTGTAATAATTATTTAATTGTTAAATTGCTAATTCCTCTTTTGGTCTGAGTTGACTGTAATGAGGAAGTTGTGTCTGTTGAACTTACTTGAAATAACATCGCATGTGAGTTTTAAGGAGACAAATATTCTTTTTCTATTCCCACATGGAAATTTGCTGTTTCCTTTACATTTTAGTGTCGGGTAAAGTAGGCTATTCCAGTTAACTGTGCGGCAAAATTTCATATCAATCCTAGTTAGGATATAAAACTGACCAATCACAGTAGTCAATTACAGAGAAGCCAAATTTACATGTTGTAAATTCGTTTTCTGACAGTTGAGAGAAGTTAGGTTAACAATATGCTTCAAAAATATGCAAATCTGTCACATGAAATTTGTTCTTTTTAAATTTAAATCAAAACATTTGTCCCAGAGTCTATGTGTATACACAATATTTTCCTAGAGAGTACACGAAATGGTGCAAAAATTGAAGGTATAATAACAAAATTAATACCAAGATATATTTCTACAAAATTATTGTTATTTTCTGACCGAACTAAAGATTTGCACACAGACCCACTTCCTTATTTCAAAAATATCTTTATTTCCACTCATTTCCAGACAATTACTACAAGCTTTGCATAAAATGTACTATCTACCTACCAAATGAACGTTTTCTTACTAACCTTGGTTATTTTTTCCATATAAATAATATATTATTATAAATATTTGTGTACGGGGATATTTTCAGATATATTTTGAACGGGGATCCAACACCAATTGATCTTAAAACTTTTATTATACGCAACAAACATAGAAAATTATCTTTTAATTCTTCCTTAAATGATGGAACATAAAGATAACAGGATAAAACAGACGAAATTATAAGATTTCTAGAAAAAAATTCCATTTTTTAATTAAAATATTTAAGGTTATGGTATTTCTACTTACATTATTGCCACTTTTCTTTCTACGTTAACAGTGTGATTATTTTGAAAAATTTGACCATAGCGAACGTTAAAAATTTTTTATTAATGCACAAAATCCATTTTTAACTGCTTAATACGAATTTTACAGCTATTTTCTTGTACTTTCGGAGTTATAATTTATTCGCAAGCAGAAATAAACCCGACAAACATTTTTTTCTTCTGTGCAATTCGGTAAAATCAAAATACCTGGTTGAGAAAATAAATTGTTTGTGTTTATTAATACATATATCGCTTTTTGTCTGTTATATTATATATTGCACTCGGAAGTTTGAGCACTCCGCCTACGGCGTCGTGCTCCATTTACTTCCTCGTACGATATGGACATCATATCCACTCTTGTTGTACAAACTACTATTAGAGGAAACTCTCTAAATTTATTGATTTGACAACTTTATTTTTATTTTTTATGTTATTCACCATAATGTTATCGTAAATCGTTTTGCTTTGCTTCGCATTAATAAAGCTATTAAAAATCTTTGGTGTTTCAGTAAATAAATAGCGCACAACAAATAAATTAAATAACATACTTATATTCGTACTAAAATAAATGAATTAAAACGTAATTTCAAATCATCTAAGCTACTCGTTCCAGTCGCCTACCATTTTGATACGCGACATTATGAACCAATTTAAAATATTATATAATACAAATGATATTAACTTACTGAACACATTTCTGTGTTACGGCAGGGATCAACTCAAAATGTTTTAAGTCTATTATCATCCGTCCCAAATATATATTTCTCTCAAAGTTAAAAGAGGAAACACGAAATAAGAGAATGTTTTAAAAAAATACAACTACTTTTTTAGGTTTCCAAACAAAAATCTCTGCATATAGCATTAAAGAGATGTGAATTTACAGGAATCTAAAGCTGCAACTACGTAATTGTAAATAAATACATACATAACTTTATCATGTTTTTACTATTAATTTTAACCAACTAGTAATTTCACTTAAACCCTTGAAGCGAACCTATTACAAAGCTTAGTAATTTTATATGAAATAATTGTACCGTGTATAACTGACGAAAGTCTTTTGTTTATTTCGGTCAACTTTCGGAGTTACTGTGAAAATGTATTAGTATGGAAAATAATGTTTCGCCATCGTATACGAAGTAATATTTGTAAAATTAAAAAATTGAGCAATTACGTCATATTCTTCTTGGTATGTTATGTCGGGTAATTTTTTTAAAAAGTTTTTAATTAGAGTAGATAACAATTTATTGTATTGGCATTGTCCCGAAATATCGATTAGAATATTTAATACTGTTCGTAACTCGTAAGTTCTCTCTGTAACACTACTTAGGACATCCTCCGAAGTTAAATAGTTAACAAGTAACTTTGAAAGCGTTAGTGGTTTTGACTTTATAAGAGTTTCAATAGAATTTTTTACGTGGGACAAACATTATCGTAGCTGGTTGCGTGGTGGTATTTTCCATCTGGGTACGTATGGGTCAACAATACCAATAAATGCTTATTTTCTACTACATTTATATGTATACTTATGCCACAAAAACGAAAGCATATATTATGAATTTCCAACATGATAACTACAACCATTTTATTATTTTGTATAAGTTATTTGCGTATCACGTGTTTTTCATAAAACCATTAGTAGAAAACATGATGTTACAGTAACAAAATTGACCATTAACCAGGATACCTGGCTTTATTAACTTTTATTCCGATAAGTGAACCTCTGCACGACATTGTCAAACTTTGTTAAGTCAGCGCCCGTTTGTTTTATTATTGACTTCTGTCTGGCGTAACGAAGTGCAGGTGACTACTAAACATTTGTGTTCAGCGCGGAAGGGCACAAGTGACTAACTACTTATATTTGGCGCTGCCTTTTAACCAAAACCACCTAGCCTAATAATGAAGTAGACATTAATAAATACCCGTTAAACGCATCGAACTATTAAAGGTCACCGTACCCTACAGGGTGATTCCTAAGTTGATACTTCTCTTTTAGCTGTATATAGAGGGCATTAAAATAAACAACGTTTCGAAATATCTTTTTTCAAAAAATCTAAAAATAGGCGAAATACAGAAGTAAAAAATGTAAGTGCGGGCCTGGTCATCAAAACGTAGCCTACTATACTTTATGTTGTTTTTGTCTTATTAGTCATGCAATTTACGGGACGGTGGTCAGTTATTTATTTGGCAATTCGCTGCGGTGTGTTTTTCTAGAGCAAGTTAATTTTAAATTGGTGACACGTGAAAATGGTAAAATATGAAAACAATGAACTAGTAGATAAGGTGCTAATTTACGGTGAGGGTCGTCAAAGTGCGGCTGCTGCTTCGAGATGTTGAAGTTAGGCAAGACCGTATTTGATCCATAGTGTAATAAATGATTTTTTTTTTAAAGATATTTATTTTCAGCCATGTATGTATTATTGACATTCCTGTCTTTTAAGAAATTTGAAAATGTCACATTTCTATCTTCTTACTTCCGATCCACATTTTCCATCCTAGGACGGAAAATGCGTTTCCATTATAATACATCTCAATCCTCATTTTCTTGCCCGGGATTTTTGAATAGGTCTTATAAAAACGGGGTAAAATAAGAACACAGCAACGATCCGATTCTTTATTTATTCATATTTTTATGTATACACGTTAATTGTTAAATTGGCATTGTTATTTATTACAAAAGTTTTCAAACCATCTTGAAGTTGAGTTTGATTTGAAATTCGTATTTCTTGCCATGCAGCTTCACTTGAAATACTTGGTAAATCAACAGTTTTAGAGGAAGATAACAGACTTACACACACGGAGGCTCTATACAGAGAGCTGGGTATCTTGAAATTTAAAAAAATACAGAAGTTAGAGCAGGCTAAATTTATTTATAAGGTAATAAAAAAAAAGCAAAAATCAAACTCAGACATAGTTTTTCATGATGATATACACAATCATTGTACTAGATCTTGTAGTGACATATATCCCGATTCAATAAGAACCAATAAAGGGCTATATAACCCTATCCAACAAGCGGCAAAGGTTTATAATGGACTGCCTGAAAATATTAGAGCGGTTAATTCAGATATAATGTTCAACAGGTTAATGAAACAAAAATTGTATGAAGAATGTGTAATATAACCAAAAGATTAACGCTTTTTTGTTATCAATGTTAATTATTATAGTTATTAAAAATTGTTCACCGTGGACTATTAAATTTAGATATCCTTGTTACCAGTGTTACCAAACACTGATTAAGGGATTTGTGTTTGTTAAAATGTAAAAAAGTTGTAAATTTATTGTTAATAAATGAATAGTTTAATTTCAGCAGTCTTTCGTTTGTTCTCTATTGAGGATTCTACACCTACATATCCCTCCGCAACTGCACTCGATTTCCATCCGTCGAGTCTTTTTAGCTGCAAAACATCAGCTCCATTATCAACCAATAAAGTAGCGGCTGTTCGTCAAAAAGCATGACCTGTGAAAGACCCTACATTTGAAAGTTTTAAGAAAGTAGCTATCTTTTGAGGAAAACTCGCGATTGAATGATATCCAATGGCCTGATTATGCAATTTTCCATTTCTCCATTGGACGAAAAACCTGTCACTTTGAATGTTGTTTCGCAAAGTCACATATTTCTGAAAGACGTCAATCCAATTTGGGTCACTTATGATGAAGGATCTATTTATATATGTCTTCGTATCAGGGATTTCGATGACGACCTTTCTTGCAAAATATTAACATGGGAAATTTTCATCTTTACTAGTTCATCACTTCTGCATGCTCCCGAGACTCCAACATTAAGCGCAACCTTCATACACAAAAATTCTTCGTGTGCTTTAACCAAAAAATCTCTTGTTTTCTCTTGAAAAATTACTTGTCTTTTTAGGTCAAAAGTCTACACTTTTTCGCTTCAAAAAAGCCATAAGTTTTGAATGTTTGGAAATGTCGACCTTTTCTCTAAGTTTCAATATACTTTTTATCATACTGTAGGTAGCCCATAAAGTTGAGGATTTTTTTCTTTAGAGATCTCACCAAAATAGACCAACAAAACGGTCCTCTGCTGCTGCACCAAGCTTGGAATGTATTAAAAGCTTTCTCATAACGTAGCTTACTTTTTGTAGGTAGCAGACTTTCTTCAAACTTATCCGCTTCTTATTTAAAATCAGGTGGAGTACAGCTTATTAACTCGTCGTCACTATCGGAGATTATCTTTAATCTGTATTCTTTTTCTTAAAAAACGCTGACCAACGAGACGCTGACTGTCAAAAAATTTTAAACGACAACTGCTGTCAATTGGTGACAATGAAAATGAAAGATGCGACAAAATTTATTATTTCAATAAAGTCTATCGTGCAAAAATATTCAATGTTTACTTGAATCATAATGTCATAGCTGAAAATAAAATAGTATACAATCCTCGACGGAAAATTTCATTGCGGTCTCGAGATTATAGTTTATCTCGACCAGCAATGAAACATTTTCCGTCTCGTATTGTAATATAGTATTGAAAATGTTGTTTATATTATTGCCTTCTAGACACAGCTAAGAAAAAGTATCAACGTATATTGAACCATATTTATTACTATCTAAGGTACCAATTGTCATAATCGTCCAATAGTATCTTTCGTATATCGAGTTATTGATAATAACTATAAGAAATTGTAAAGATAAGACAAGACAAAAAAATGTAATCAACTTCCTTTGTCTGACCTCTTCAATTTACCGATCTGGGAAAGCCTGTTGTGGCTACCTATGTCATAAGTGGAAAGTTCATTTTTCTTTTTTTTCTGTCAAGCTCAAATAAAAGAAAAACATTTACAGGGAGCCCATGTGGATACTCTTCAAATTTTTTGTTTTAAGTTAATTTGACTGGGAATTGACGTACTTGCCAGAATACATTACAATTGTGAAAAATCTATTTTCATACATTATGTTTTAATGTTTTAGTATGTTATTGTCTTATCTACCGGGTGTCTATTTGAAAATGTACAATACATAATATTTCAGGCTTTCTGCAAGATATAGAACTCTAGAAAATTAAAAAATATGTCATATATTTCAAGATGGGTTTCAATTAATCAATCATATTTGAAGCGCGGTATTTTGAAGCAAAACATTTTTTTTTAATTATACTTATTAGTTATTTAAAAATAAAAATATAGATATTTTATTTTTTTATAGTGTTTAAAAATGCCGAAAGAGCCAAAAACTCTACCATCACTTTGTTGTAAAAACACAAACAACATAAGCTTGTTTCTTGCATGCATATAGCCATCTGAGATTAAATAAATGGACCTTGACATGGGCATACAGCAGTTCAAATGACAAATGATCATTATAGACCTGGAATAGTGTAAGAGAAATGAATAAGAAAAGTTAGATAAATTAAATATAATATTATGTGATACAGTGAAACAAAGTTAAACTTTACACTATAAATGTATTATATCATTATAATCTGTCAAAGGTACAGTGTACAAATATATTGTCGGATATGGATTAGTATCCTTAAGGACGGATTACTCATCTAATACTTCGCTGTGAAGTTAAGACTTTTAATGGGTGATAAATAGGTATAGTGGCAAGATAGTGCATAGAACAATGACAAAAACATTTCTAATTTCGTAGCAGGAGTCAGTAGACAAATGTCAATAAAAGTAACTGTTTGTAATTGGTTGAAGATTGAGTTCCATTTTGAATAGTATCTTTTCTTCTTCTTATCAAGGATTGATAATAATACCTGACACAGCAAAAAGGAACCCCTTCTCTATTTTGGTCGGGGTTACAAAACATTATAAAACCTCAAAAAAACACCTACTCAGTCGAGTTGTTCAACGTATTCAAGTGTAAGGGTAACCTCTGCCCGTTTGGTTACTCAAGTCTCTCTAAATGACGTAAAACATAATCCCACAACCAGAGCACTTTCCAGCCAGTGAGTAAGTGATCTATCATGTTTATTTAAGGGTTAAATTGTTTATTTCTCTTTTGGCCTAAGTTCACTGTAAAGTGGAAATTATTTCTCTTAAACTTACTTGAAATAGCGTCGTATGTATTAGAGAAAACTTTCTAAATTTACTGATTTAAAAACTTTACTTTTATTTCTTAAGACTTGTATGTTATTTATCATAATGTAATCGCCAATTGCTTTGCTTCATTTTAATAAAACTATTAAAAATCTTTGGTGTTTCAGTAAATAAATACCGCACAACAAATTAAATAAATTAAAACGTAGTTTCAAACTATCTACACGTTCCAGTAGCTTACCATTTTAATACGCGACAGTAACGCGAAAATTTACAAGTTTGACTTTATTTTACTGTATCCCATAATATTATAATTTCCACCTAGTATCGGTTGAATCAATTAATTTAAATAAATTAGAGTTTAGAGTTTAAAATATAGCGCCTCAAAAAATATATTGATGCTATTTGATCCTCCATGTCATATTTTGTAGCACTTTTGTTACACACACAAATTAGATGTGTTTCCGATTGAACCAGAAACGACAGTCAGATGGTTGTGTGCTCAAAATTTTGAAATTTGTAATCGATATAGGCAAAAGGCAACATGGCATCTTTAAATTTTTAATTAATATTATATCAATGAAGTTCAATAAAGAAAAATTTTTAAATCTGGTTATAGTCTTACTATGCTATTCCTTCCGCCACTTGAGTTTCTAACGTAATACACAATAAGAACAGAAAAAGTTAAGGTTTAATAAAAAAAATTCCAAGTAAATTTTTTCCGTGCGTCCTTATCTTTTAGCATGTTTGATGAGAACGTCTCATAAGGTTTTCACGACACAGAAACGTTAAAGCGTATTGAACGAAGGCAATAAATAAAATATAAGTAATATATTGAAGAACTTGCTAAACCACTTATAATCGTGCGTAGAAATAAGTCAGTTCACGTTTATATCGATTGATTCACCCAATAAAAATAAGCTTGGCTCTCCAAAAAATTGATATATGGGCCTATCTTTTGTTTCTTAAAGGTTAAAAGAAAGTATTTTAATAAGTTAAATAAAACGTATTTTAGTTGAAAGTGACATTATCCAAACTTTAGTAAATAATTTCTAAAGATGGAAGTTTAGAATTTGCCAGGTTCAACACTCTAAAAAATTAGTTGGTTGTTTAAGCTAATTTTTTTTTATTTTTTGTGGAAGTAGTCCATCTCTCAGTGGAGTGATATTCTGAATAGGGGAATAATACACACAGTCTGCTCCACTAGTTTATTGTAAGGATTTCAATATTTAGAAAATCCTAGTATCGTACATGTTTCGAAGGTAAAAACCTTCATCATCAGCGAAATAAAATTAAAATGTTACAAGAAGAGAGACCCTAAACATTGCATGTTTAACTGAGGAACAGAAAAAGAAGAAAAAGTATTGAATTAAAAAATTTAAATTTTACATAATGTGATTAAATTTAAAATTTGAAAAAAAATTTTAAAAATATTTTTAAATGAAAAGTAAAAAGTGACCACCATTAAGATGGATCTTTCGGAAACATTTTTAATTCGATCTTTAGAATTATATTAACTAAAAATCAAAAAATAAAAAATTCAAAAAACGCGCGAACTGATAAAATTCAGAGCACAATTTTTTTTTGCTAGATAGACTTTAGTATACCTAACAAAATCTTTATTTTCGCAACTCAATTATGATTATTATTTGGTGGGTTTTAACAAAATTCTTTAATTTTGGAAAGTAAATATTATTTTTAACTGTATTATAGTATTGGTAACCAAGTCGGCATGTTGCAACCAACAGATATTAGCTTAGCTAGTTCAGACAACTAGTTTAAATATTTATCTTAACTAAGCTCGCAAATTGGTAACATTGTATAGGTACGCGAGAGAGAGGGCGATTCACAGTGTCCTGTCAACCACGATCCTCTGTCAACTCGTAATTTACCATTTATCTGTTATGTTTATTTATTTACGCCGGTCTTCGAAATGTAGTGCGTTTATGGGTGATTTTTAAGCAGCCCAGTGAGACTTTTTATGGGAAATATGGAAATATGTGACACGAAATATTTACTTGACTTAGGCCCTACGGCCAACACTACAATTTTGTTAACCTTTAATTGTTCATGGACAAGAGCATAGTTATGTAATTCAAACATCTTTTTAATACATGTTATCTTTATAATTATTCAAATCATCCCACATTCATATTAGAAGATTGTCCAGACAACATTATTATAATTCTTGTAATTAACAACAAAATTAGTATTGACAACAAATATACTATTTGAACTAACAAATAGGTAGTTTGTTAATGACAAAAGTGACTATTAACCAATGCCGACATCGATCTATTAGTAAACTATAGTATTCGTTACGAAATTTTCTCTTGAGGCTATTTTAACTAACTTTTCTTGTCACTAAAACTAAGATTCTGATATGGTATTAATTAAGCACTTTTTTTATTCCAAGTATTCTTTTTTCTAATTTTCAATTTGGTAGAAGAAACTTTAGGAGACACGTTAAAACTTGTTCAAAATTAGAAAGAACTGCCTTTCGTAAGCATATTATTCCAGAAACACCTATATGGTAAATATGATTGCTAGATACAGGGCTTGGACGCACCCAGTTACATGATAAAAAGCTAAATTTTAAATTTTAGCAATTAACATTTTTTAAGATAATGAAAATGTTTAAATAAAATGTTAAAATATTGTTTTTTAACACATATTCATTAAATTGCTGAAAATATGAACGTAACATTTGATATTTTTTTTAATAAAAAAAAATGTCTTGAATTTTTGTTTTAAACTTTGCACACCGGCATAAAATTAAAAACTAAACATTTTTTCAAATAACTTTTTTCAATATCTTGTACTCTAATACCAGATTTTCACGACAAAATATATACTTTTCAATTTTCTAGACAAACGGTAATCACGTAACTAATGTCAAAACAAATTTTTAGGTTACCAATCCTGCAGAGGCTATCAGCATAAAAAGTTTTTTTACAATTTCAATAATAAAAAAGTTTTCCATATGGGTCCAACTTATTGCCGGTCACTGTATATTATATTTTTTAATTTTTCTTGGTAAAGTGAGAGTAAATTTCTTTTGTTAAGATATTGCAAATACCCTAGACAATCACCAGAATTAAAAATTGTTTCTTATTTAACTTTAATGATATGATATTGCTATAGAGATAACATTCATAATAGAAATTTCGGAAACAAAAAGAGTTTTACCATGTCCCAATATAAAACGTCATCATTCCAAATGAGTGTCGCTTAAAATGCTATAAAGTTGTATAATCAATTACAGATGAAGTCATAAAACATTACCACATTTAAGTTTAAGCTTCGTACTTATCTATTTAACAAGCAATAAGCAATAATACATATTAATAAATAAAATAGTGGAATTTAGTGTACGTTAAATTATATAGAAAGAAACTTAGCGGCAAGCGGACAGAGTTGTGCGTCTATCTTTCGCATTAAAGTACACAGGGACGCCAAAAGTAATTGATTCCCTGGAGCACAGGTGCGCAATGACAGGCTGTTTCGTCCTTATTGGTAAAATCCATAACCTGTAAGCAATTCTCATTACAGCGAAAATATGTTTTCAAGATAATATTACGAATAAAAATATGAAAACCTAGTATCGCCATCTGTTGAAATCAACTCAATGCAAAAGATAGCCATCCATAGTTATTGTTATTGACTAAATTTACCGCTAGGAATAACTTTGTCCAAAAATAAAATTAACCCCCATCCTACCAAGAAACCTTATTCTATATAGTCTCTTTCAGAAGAGTAATAAAAGCTCATTAGTTATGTAAAGGGACTACAGAGTGACCCAATGAGTATTTAAGCCACTTAATTACATTACCAAACATAGTTTGGCATTGATTTCATTGCAAAATTCTTTCTTTTCATTCATTTCAGATAGTACCACCCAGGTTCGGGTCATTTTATGGGTTTTGCCTATTGTTATCCATACATAAATACTGAAAATAATGTGACAAGGCGTGCATTATGCACATAGTATTAGGTACACTTATTTTCTAGTAAACGATATAAAAAAAAATACAAAATTCAAAAAATACATTTTACAGAAATTAAATTATAAAAAATCATAATATTCTTTGTCATCTGAGAAACTGTCATCTCCTCCTGACGTTAACAGGTCGATCAGGTGGTCAAGATCCCACATTTTCTCCTCTTCTTTAATGATATGATGAACTGCTTTTCGCCAGTTCTTTGATGTCACTTTCTTAATGACTTGATCAAACAGTAGCTGTTTCATTTTGAATGTCGTGTTGTGTCTTGCTACAAATCCTTTCACTTGCGCCCATATAAGTTCTATAAGATTTAGTTCGCAATGATATGGCAGTGTGCGCAGCACAGTTATACATGGTATGTTTTTCAGCTATATCTTCCACGCCATATTTCATAAAATGAGGTTTTTGTAAATTTGCTATAGCTAAGTTCCTTTATTATCAAATTATCTTATTTGTTGCCTTTTGAAAGCATTGCCAGCATATCAAACGTTTCACCAATCATTAATAATTAAAATTAGCATTTTTGCGCAGAAAAGATCTTAAAAAACTCAATAACACATATTGATAAACTTTTTATCTTATATTTGCAAAGCATACTTTGTCAAAAGTATAATTCTTTTGTTAAATTATAACTGTGTGTCATTTCCACTATTAAAGCTTGGTCAGGAGTTAAATGAGTTAGAACTAGGGTATTCAGTTTATTTTTGCGGTCGAATTCTTCCTAGCGGTAAATTTAGATGTTAATAAATTACTTCATTTAAACCCCTTTAAATCACATTTATGTTGCTAAATCTACGATATGTATTTTATGAAAATATTGGTTCGGTTCAGTCGATTTCATAATATTTTTTTTTTAATATTTAAAGAAATAAAACACTAAATGTTTGACTCAATGTTATTTTATACAGGGTGTCCCGAAATTAGGTGACACTATTTTAAGGGGATAAAGACATCCAAAAATAGGACTAAAATCCTTTATAATTTAGTTTGAAAACGCTTCGTTATGGGGCAAGAGCCCCCCGAATGGAAGCTATGATAAGCGGTTTTTTCAAATCATCTCAGAAACTGATTGAGGTATCAAAATAAAATTTGATACATGTTTTACCCATAACAAGACGCAATAAACGGTTTGTTTAGCTTAGGTGTATTTCTTCCAGTGGCGTACCACTGGGTAGGTAGTGAGGAGAATATTGCCCCAACTTTTTTATTTATAGGATTTTTTAACGCCAGGTGAAATTTTTAAAAGCACTGAAGTCTTCTATTAAAAAAAGGTACTCCAGCTTCATTACAGTAGGATTCGCCATTTTTCAGTAAAATCGATTTTAAAATTTTCGGCTAAGGTGTTTTTTTGCATATCTCAGAAAAAACACTTAATATTAAAACAAGAAATTTATTAGAAATTCAACTAGCGACAAGGCATATTTATTTAAGGATGTGACATTAAAATATTTTTCCAGTGGCGTCGCACGGGGTGGATCTTAAAGTAAATATTACTATTTTTTTTTAATTTGAGGGGCTTTCATACTTTTAATGTAATTTTTTTAAATTTTTAAATTTTTTGTTACTAAAACCTTCCATTATTGTAATTTGACAGAATATAAGGTTTTCAACAGATTTTTAGACCTTGTTTTTTTAAATATTTATTTTTATAAGACTTAAAATAAAACAAAAACGAATAACAAATTGCAAATCAAATTTAATTGTAAAACCACACGGGAAACTAATTCTTAAGCAAATGTTCGAAATGATTTCAGTGCTTTTAAAAATTGAACCCGGCGTTAAAAGATCCTACAAATAAAAAAGTTAGGGCAATATTCTCCTTACTACCTACCCAGTGGGACGCCACTGGAAGAAATACACCTAAGCTAAACGTACCGTTTATTGCGTCTTGTCATGGGTAAAACATTTATCAAATTTTGTTTTGATACTTCAATCAGTTTCTGAGATATTTTGAAATAACCTCTTATCATAGCTTCCATTCGAGGGGCTCTAGCCCATAACAAAGCGTTTTTTAAGGTATATTAATAGAGGATTTTAATCCTATTTTTGGATGTACTTTATCCCCTTAAAATATTGTCACCTAATTTTGGGACACCCTGTATATTATCGATAAAATCAAAAAAATACTCTTAGCTTCTTAGTCATAGGTTAAATCAGGAAGTAAAAGTAATTTTAAAATGGAAATTACAGGTAAATAATATTGATTTAAAAAAATATACACAAGTATTCATTAAAGGGACTTAAAATTAAGACCATCGAAATATTTAGATCTATAATCTCACAATTGTGTTTTCGCCGTGACGTTATTTTTTTTTTATACTAAAATACGTTTTTACTTAAAAATTTAAAGGAAAACCAAAATAATATTTATCTACTTTCATTTAGTAATATGAATTTTACAGTGCTGTAAATCGTTTTGTAAGGGCATTAGTGCTGTAATAGATGCCCTTACAGCACTAGTGCTGTAATGAAAAAAACGGTATTATTAAAATTTTGCTGTTAAATAAAACCACACTTTTAAGAAGAATAATTTATTATTAACAATTATAAAATTAATTACCAATTATTAATTAAAATATATCTTGATTTTTCTTGACTGAAATCATAGTTCTCAACATTGAGTAGTGAGTCAGATGTGAGAGTAGATGGTTTCTGGGAGCGTTACTTTACGGAAAAATAACCCAAAAGGATTATCTCAGATACCTCCTTTATTTTGTTAGCTTTGCACCAATCTTCAAACTTCTGATACTCCAACTCATACCGCGCCTGGGATTTTGTCGGAACTAAACTTGAGATCGCTTCGTTTGCCGCTGTTTCTATATCAGAAGGTAAACTTCCATCTGAATCGCCCATTTTGAAAAACGCTTTTTATATTTTTAAATTTGTTTGACAAAATTTCGACAGAAACCATGTGAAACAGTAACTATGCGAAAGGTAACATAAAAAACTTGATTAGTAAACTTAATAATAGCAGGTGCATTTTTACAGGTGCATTTTAATTTTTAAAAATGCCTTTTGCCAAATATTTTTATTCATAGATGAAAGTAGATAAAATTTTGTACAATATTCTTGTTGTAAATTCACATTACTACACTCGATGTTTTATTAAACTCGGCTGACGCCTCGCTTGACAACTTTAACATCTCGTGTTGTAATATGAATCTTCACAACACTTATATCGTAAATAACTATTACAAAACAAAATTTAGTTGACTTATTCGGACACTTGTCATTTTATACCCAGAACTGTCAGTTTAGGACGGTTTTAAATTAAGAACCTTTACTGAATACGGCTGATTTTTAGATAATCGTCAAAAAAAAAGATAAAGTATGGAGTGTTTCTCTTGGACACCCAAGGAGTTGCCCATATAAATATAATAATATGTCAATTCCATCATACCCTGTACATCCAAGCCTCAACCTTCTTTCCTTCCTGAATATTGTGTCCAGACCTTAAATGCAACGTCACTGATGAAGTTTCTAATCAATTTACCTGGAAAGTTTTATAAAAAACGTACCATCAGTAATGGGCTTCTAACATAAATAGTACAACAGATAAATATTACAGTACCCATTTGTGAAGTATACTTATGCTTATTAAACTAAGCAAAAAATGTAATAACCCTTTTATCTTAAAATAGCCATAACGCGCTGCGGTCAACCATATAAAAGTGTTATGGTTACTAAGCCAAGCTCATAAAGTTTATGTGCCCTTATTGAAACCATTTGCTCCCTTATTCGTATTATAAAAGTCAACTAAGGTCATAAATAATCTTGGGAAAATGTTTGGGCAGCGTTTATTTCATCTGTTATGTATGCCTTTTTGAGTTAAACGAAAATATGCACGTGACCCATTTAAGACTGTAAAATAACATTTTTTGAATGGCTTGCTTCTCATTTTATGTTTATGTTACTCTATTTTTATTAATGTAATACCGGTTTTACAGGTTTAACCCCTAAACAGGATGTTGGGACTTTTAAATGGGGAATAGAAAACTTAAAGTTTTTGAATTGTGCAAGCCTTTTATCTCGCCTTATATCTGCAGGTTGTTTTCTATAAACATGCTGTAAGTCAGTGACGCATCGTAGCGTAAAAATGTGGGGGTTGCTTTGGCTATGATGTCCATAAAAATAAATTTACGTCATGAGATATAAGTAGCTTTGAACAAAATATCATGGGAAAGTTTATTTTTCTACAAGCGTGCGAGATTTACCGCTTTCCCGCACTCGTCTTGGTTTTAAAAGACGCATTTTCCCGCACGGTGTGGGAAAATTTTTCCCGCACGGTGTACCGGAAAAATATTTTTTTCTTGTAATTTTGTAATAAAATACAACTTTAATGAATAAAATATAAATTTTTAGTAAAAGTAAATGAGGTGTATTACAGAAACACTAATTTTTGCCGTTTATTATAAATATTTTTAAAAAAGCTGATTTAAAACTGTTTATTTCAAAAACCCCGTACATAAATAAACGACACATAAATAAAATTTAATTGTCAAAGTGACTCCTTACAACAGTTCACCGAAGCGTGGCTTTGATTTTTGATTTCGTTCAGATTCTGATACAAATTTAGGTAGGTAATTTCTCGGACGATGAGCTTCCAGAAGATATTTTAGAAGCTGCAAATGTCGCAAATTTGGATTTGCTACCAAAAAAGTTATTAGTCAGGTATGAAAAACAATACGAACATTTTGTTAGTTGGTGTGAAGCGAAAAATGTAGAAGCACCAAGAGAAGAAGTACTTTTGGCATATTTCTTGGAAATGTCTAAACTTTGGAAGCCAAATACCTTATGGTGTCGATATTCCATAATAAAAAGTGTACTTAAGGTTAGGAAAGATTTACATATCAGTAAATACTATAAAGTTACTCCCTACATCAAGAGACAAAATGTAGGTTTTAGAAAAAAAAAAGCGAAAATTTTTACACAAGAAGAGTTTCCGAAATTTATGAAAGAAGCACCTGATTAAATTTACTTTTTAATTAAAGTGGTAACCATTTTTGGACTTGCTGCTGCCTGCCGCCGGGAGGAGCTAACTAAACTTACCATTGACGACATAGACGACAAAGGAGACATTATAATTGTCACAATAAAGAACTTCAAAAACCATTCTGCTAGATCCTTTGTAATAACTAAAAAAGTCAATACTGAAAGTTTTCTAAATCTATACAGAAAATATACAAACTTACGTCCACAGCAAACTCCACACCGCCGATTTTTTTTGAACTACAAAACGCAGTACCCAAAATGCCCTCCAATAGCTTATATAGGACTCAAAATTCCAGAATTATACACAGGCCACAGTTATAGACGTTCCTCAGCCACTCTACTGGCTAATTCTGGCGAAGAAATAACAAACATTAAACGTTTAGGAGGGTGTAAATCCACGTCTGTTGCCGAAAGCTACCTGGAGGAATCCATCACACAAAAAAAATACATGTCTAACAAAATTCTCAATCTCAATATTCCATCAAATTTGAGCTGTAGTTTAGAAGCGTCCACGTCTTCAAAAACTGCATAGTTTCCAGCAGCGCAAACAACAGCTCGATACCTCTTTCTATGCAACCATCCGCTCATCAGGATCAGTTGGCTTCGATGGCTTCAACCTGTCTGGCATCCGCAATCAATTTGCATAGTGCATCAAATTGTACTTTTAATATAAATATTATGAATAAGTAGAAAATAAATCTGTGTTTGTTTTTCAGTAAAATAAAATTTGTAGAAAAATTATGTGGTAGTTTTTCTAACGCTTGTAGAAAAAATGTTGACCCTAACTTATGCGGAAAAACACTTCCCCGCACTTAACTGCTTACCCGAACTCCGCTTCGCGTCGTTCGGGTAGGGGCAGTCGCGTACAGGAAAGTGGCTCTTTCCGCACTTCAGAAGTCTTCTAAAAATGTAAGCTAAATAAACTAAGTTTTTCCCGTTATTTTTTTGTGGGTAAATAACAAAAATGTGAAAAATGTAAAAATATAATTTAATAACTCGCATTTAAGACTTTGCCTAAAAAATTAAAATATCTCCGCAAGCACTAATTTTTGTATACCTAGATCTGAACCCTCCCACACTGAATGTCCACGAGCCGCCACTGTGTATAATAGTTAATATTTCGCCTTGAGGTTTTAACTAAAATTACTAGTACTTAACATTAATGATAAAAGCATGGTAAATTTATGTATAAAAGCCCATGTTTTAAATGTAATAAATAATTTACAATTACGTAGTTATAGCTTTAAATTCATATAACTTTAGATCCATTTATACTGTAAAAAATTATGGTAAAATTTCATATTTGTATTTTTGACGCTATATATTCAGAAATTATTTTTTTCACTATGTGTAAGCATTTTTTCATGGATAAGTAATACTTCTTCTTAGGGATATAAATTTAAAACTTTTATGAAAATTTACTAGCCAAAAAAATGTTTCCGCTATTTGTTTGCAAAATTACAGATATCTATTTTTAAAGTATTGATAATGAGAATAATTTTTGAACTAAAAGCTTTTTGGGTTTTTGGTATGTGACTACCAAGAGATGTCGCTAAGGGCTATATACATGCAAGAACTTGATATCATAGGCTTTAGTATAAAAACTTTCGTTTGGTATAGTATGAACACCTACCCTGTAATGACGAGAACAAAACTGAGTTTGAAACCAGTCTGCAGGTGATATGCTACAAACAGTAAAGTTTTTACTGTTGGGTCAATTTATGGGGTTTGCCTATTGTTATCTATTCACCAACACTGAAATTGGTGTGACAAGGCGTGCATTATATACATAGTAAGTATTAGGTACACTTATTTTTTATTAAACATAAAAAAAATACAAAATACAAAAAATACATTATACAGAAATTAAATTATAAAAATCATAATATTCTTCGTCATCTGAGGAACTGTCATCTCCTCTTGACGTTATAATTAACGGGTCGATCAGGAGGTCTAGATCCCACATTTTCTCCTCTTCTTTAATGACATCATGGACTGCTTTTCGTACGTTCTTTGGTGTCACTTCCTTAATGGCTTGATCAAACAGTAGCTTAACCTCTCTTATTTTAAATGTCGTGTTGTGTCTTGCTACAAATTCTCTTTCGCCCATATCGGATTTAGTTCGCAATAACATGGCGGTATGAGCAGCACAGTTACACATATGTTTTTCAGCTATATCATCCACGGCATATATCATAAAACGATGGTTGTGTAAATTTGTTATAGCTAATAGTTTCTTCTTTATCAAATTATCTTCAAATTCAATACTTTTGGTAGTTAACCAGTCTATAATTTTTTGTTTTCTCCTAGATAGAGTCTTCTCTGTACGTCGTGAATGATAGCTTGCATTCTCCATAACTACTACTGAATTAGCTGAGAGATATTTTATTATTTCACCAAAATAGTCCTCAAAAACATTCGATGTTCATGTCCTCATGGTAATCTTCTGTATTGAACAACTGAAATGTTAGCAAACCTTCTTTTAAAAATTCCTCTTCGCTTCCAAAATAGACGATTATTAGTATCCTTTTTTTACCGGAAGGCATCCTAATACCCGTTGACAGGCCTTCCATGAAAGCTTGGCGAGCACTAGTTATATTTTTGTCTTGACACAATAATTTTGGTTATTTTAAATAACGTATGGCCGTAATCGAAATTGAGCCAAACTGGACGGAGTTTACCATTTTATTACTCTACACCTTTCTGAAATAGACTATACAAGTACAAATAAAAATTAATGTAGGCAATATTTGTAAAAAAGGATTTAGTAAAGATTTAAGTAAGTTAGTAAGCATAAAATTGGGCAAGTGAGCATTAAGTAATTATTATACCATCTTGAAAAAAATTAGTAGTTTTTGAGTAAACTGTATAATACAAGGTGATAAGAGTAAGTAACCCAAATTATTGTGTAAAATACCATTGCACATATTATGTTTTTTTCGGTGTAAGTAAAACTAAAAAGAACTAAAAAGAAACTTTAGATGATATTATCCTTTTTTGTTTATACAATGTCATCGTAAAAATGATATCAAAAGCCTTCTTAAGAGATCGTATAAACCGAATAGCGAGAGATTTGATGTACCTGACATAAACTTAGAGTAGGTAGAAAGGGATACAAGAAAGTGTCAAGGAAATGTAACAGTATAACAAGGTAAAGTAGTAACTTTAGTGGATATTTATTTTAGTTATGGCCATATTTCGACGTTTCAATTTAGAAAATGGTTCAACTGATATTTTTTTATTTAATTGGGTATATTTCGGTTGCGAGAGAAATTATAAAAATATATACCGTTAATAATAGGATCCCGTTAGGCAATAAGGAACCAACAAGTTAATTAATATTTCGCGATAATAAAAAAAATGTGTTTGTGTTTACCTCAAATATTTCCTCATAAAAAGACATTTAGAGTGAACAAACATTAGACGGTAGAAAAGGTTTTTTAGTGGCAGGCGGACAAATTAGTGCATCTATCTTTTGCATTGAGTTCACAGGGATGCCAAATGCAATGGATTCCCTGGGGTGCAGGTAGACAATGACAGGCTGTTTCGTTCTTGTTAGAACTCATCAGAAAGCCATAACCTGTAAACGACCCCGAATACAGCGAGACTCTGCTTTCAAGATATTTTTAAGAAATAAAAATGCGATGAAAACCCAGTAACGCCATCTATAGGAATCAACTTAATGCAAAAGATAGTCGTCGACGAAAGCAACAATAAACCAAATACGTTAGGCCAACACACCAGTATAGGCAACATTTATCGCATCCCTACAATTTTGCTACGGATTTGTAGGTTCAATAAGTTCTCGCTGCAGTATACCCGCTTACAGGTTATGACTTTCTGATGAGTTCTAATAAGAATGAAACAGCCTGTCATTGTCTACCTGTGCCCCAGGGAACCCATTGCATTTGGCGTCCCTGTTTACTCAATGCAAAAGATAGATGCACTACTTTGTCCGCCTGCCGCTAAAAAACCTTTTCTATTTACTTATACAGACACTAAACTCTACTACTTTATTTTAAAAACATTAGACGTTTCTATTATTACCCAAACAAATAGTTTGATAGAAAATAGTATTTTTAAAAGTGTTCCAAATATTTAAAAAACGCTTGGTTTCTTAGTGTTCAATGCAAAATTTAACAAAAATTATATGGTGCTGAATCAAAATCACAATTTTATAATAAATAAAAACTAGAGATAAAAAAAACACTATGGGTTCCCTAATGTTTAATTAAAACTGCAAAATTAGTAATTAGTCCAAATACCAATTTTATTCATTTATGTCTTCTTCTATATTCGAATATACTGCATAAATTAGGTGCAAATAACTTTGTATATTCTTTATGGTTTTAATTTCTTTCCTATCTTTTTTTGTCAATCACTGGTTTTCCATTAGGCCATAGAACTGAACAAACCTATGTGCCTTTTCCTTCTTTTATATTATTCTTTTATATTCTAATCATTGTAACCGATCTTGATAAACTTGTTGTTTAAAATTTAAAGCCTTTGAGATAGATTTTAGACATTTTTAAAAAATTAAAAAATGTACGGATCGCGTAATAAACAATTTTTTCTACTCTCCCATGGGAATTTGCTGTTCGATTCGAAAACTTGATAAGTTTGAATACTTGTTTCGACTTCGGTTCGTCTTCTTCAGTCAAGGAAATACCTTAAGACAAGTTGAAATTTTTCCGTTTAGAATACCGAACAGTGGCACTGCGGAGTTCTACAACTTCGAGCGACTTTTGTTTTTTGTGCTATGCACTTATTAATTTTGTCTTTGTTTAAAATATTCTGTAGACAATCAAAAAAACGAGGACGTCGGAAGGTAATGGACATCTTCAAGAAATAACAAAAGCAAATCAATCTGAAACTCTTCCTTACAATCTTTTCTCTGAAGAGTTTTGGACTTGCATTGTCTTTATTTGTTTTACATAACAACGTTTTAACTGGTAAGTATCTCTAGTCGTCTTCAGGTGAATACAGTATTCACCTGAAGACGACTGGAGATACTTACCAGTTGAAACGTTGTGATGTAAAACAAATAAAGACAATGCAAGTCCAAAACTCATCATTCAAGAAACATCATTGTCTCCAACCTTCAAACAATTTTTTCTCTGTCTAACACGTTTCATTGGCAACGACGAATTGCGCCATAGAATGTGCTCGGAAGACGTTGGGTTATGTTTTATTTACCTTGATTATTAAGTATATTAAATAAAGATGGGGAGTTGTAAATCTCGTTGTCGCCTATTAATCGTTGAACATTGCTGCACCAATAAACAGCCACTGCGAATACTGTAGGTGTGCCGTTATTAACTGTCATTTTTCAAAATATTATATTCAATAGTTATTAAGATATTTGCAATATTTAAGCATTTTTGACACCCCCTTCTTATAAATAAAAGAGTAAAACACTTCACTGGAAACAGATTATTTTATTTGACTCACAACATACTGAATCACGCCATTCAAGTCTCTGCAGACACACAATATTTCTAAATATAACAATTACAAACAAAGCAAAATTGTAAAAGTTAAAGATGTATTCCTTTAGGAGCCCAACTTTATAAATTATTGTTGTTTGGAGGGCCTACCCGAAACTCTTCTCGGCTCATCCTTCTTAAAGTTGAAATTAGGGGCGCATAATATATTAGAGATACATTTCTGTTTTAATGCACTGTGATATTAATATGAACAAGTTTTTGTCCACGGCTATTGTATAATATGTTCATTAATATATGTGTTTGCTCAATAATAATAATACCCATTATTCACTAGTGAATAATGAAATCGACAGGTAATGCGATTTAAAATAAAAAAATATCATTGGTCGTTTTCCCTGTAAGGTCCATCCATAATACGATTTTGTGTGTATGATGAAAAATTCAAGCATGCCATGAAATGTCAAGTCGAAGCGCTTTGTAATTTTATTTTGAAACGTCAAAATATAGTTTAACTTATCAACTTTAAAGTTAAGAATTGTATTAAAAGAACTGACAAAATGATTAGAAATAGTGAAGATGAGATATGTTATACCCCACCAGATATACAGGAAGCAGCAAAAATAGCAAGTTTAAGTTTATTACCAGAAAAATCGAATTTACCCCCAAATTTACAATATCAGACGATTATTACCTAATTTGCAAGAAGTATATCAGCCTTCGTTCATCTTTCGTCACATCTAATAATTTTTTTCAATTATTAAAATGGCAAATGTACCTCACAAAGGATAGGAATTATTAAATTTACGCAAATGGGGAGACAACTAGCAACATTTCTGCAATTACCCACTCCAGAGAAATATTCTGGTCACAGTTTTCGCAGATCTTCAGCCACTATACTTGTAGACGTAGGGGGGATATATTGAAAAGATACGGTGGATGGAAATCCACGGCGGTAGCAGAAGGATATATTGATGACTCAATGAAAAATAAAATGAAAACAGCTAAAAAAATATCAGACGCGATCCAGAAAAATCCTTTTGGTCAGCCGTATATATGCAATAAGGCAGTATCTACATAAACATTTTCATCTACATCTACCACAATGAATAACCAAGATGTTAATGTAGAATTAAATTCGATTCCTACAATTAACTTGGCACATTGTGTGAATACAAATATTACTATTCATATTTCTAAATAAATAAAGATGTTTAGTAATTCTGGCTACAATTATTATTGGATAGTCGTAGACAAAGTATAGTATTCTACTCTACTTGGATAAAATTATGAAACTCGCCTACGGCTCGTGTCATAAACTTTATCCGTATGAATAATAGCCACCATCATATGCTTGTTGTATAATATACTATTAAAACTTATATTATTCACTAGTGAATAATAAATTCATATGATTCCAATACGTTTTGTACGTACAATAAAAAAACAGAGCATAACATGAACGTCAAGTCCCATCGCTTGTTGCTATGGCAACACAAGGGCATTTTGTTTTTATCTGTTTCGACAATAGCGCTTCGTTTTTAATTAATTCAATGTTAGTTATTTAAAAATAAGGATGTGTTGTATTTAATTGCAGCTACAATTATTTGGTAGTCCTGGACAAAGGATAGTATTCTACTCCCAAATAATGGCTGTTATTCACTTGATTGATTGATGAGACTTACTTACTTCTCATGTTATAAAGATTATCCGCATAAATAACAGCGATCATTATATGCTTGTTGAATAATGTACTATTTTTTTTTATTTGGATTTTTTTAAAAGATTTGTAAATAATGTATACTCCATATTAACTCTGTGTTCACATTTTATATATTATTTAAAAACTTTTATTAACAAACACTAATAAAAATAGTACCTTTAAAGCTTGTTGTTGTGTCTAAAATATTACCAAGATGTTGAGTCAACTAACTGACAAATACGGCTTTTGCATCACAACCTATAACAAGTTTATAAACAGCAAACATGCGGGCCGCGGCCTCAGCATGGTCGCGCGTCTCTGATGAGTCCCAGTAGGACGAGACAACGAAAGGATTAAGATGTTAACGGAAGAAGACTGGGCATACCATTGTTAGCAGTGAGTCTAACGACCCATTAAACTGCCATTCCCCACTGACAAGGTGAGGGGACAGCGGGTAATAGACGAAGGGGTGCACAGCGTGCAAACCCCGGACGCTCAGCGCCGTGGAGGTCTACAAATAAACAATTTGTTTACCGATAGGTACGTCCATCGGGTTTTGAGGTAACCATGGCAAGCCTGTAATTTAATTTGATGATAACATTCCTTGCCTCACTTAAAATGAAATGTGAGGTCATCCTTGTTTCTGATTCTGGGTGCTCATCAGTGATCTGGCTTGCCAATGTGACACGTTCGATGTTCAGTTAGCATATTGATCCTCTAGATTCCTTAGCTCATTGTTGTCGGTGATTTATTCGACACATGAGAGGTAGGCAGCTTGGCTGCTTCTGAGTTCTAGTTAAGGCTGATTAAGCCTTCTCTTTCGATCAAATATATCTATTATTATACGTATTGGCCGTGGTTTCTATTCTTTTTAATACATTATTTATAATCCCCGACCACTTTAAATAATTTGAAATTATTAAAATCACTATTAAAATATAGTAAGATTTAATGTGATTCTAGCAACGAAAATATTTTTAACCAAAAAAAAAATTGAGATTGTCGTTCAAAACTTAAAAAATTACTGCATTTCCTGCCTTCCTCAATGCTGCCCTTCGCTTAGCAAATAAGCTAGTTTTATCATGTTGTAACTTGTAACCCTAGAACGATAATATGTCCTAAATACTATGAAAATTAGGAAAATGTCTCAACTTTTATTATAATTAATATTTTTGTGCTTTTACAATAGTATCACAAAATTAATGTGCATATACATCTTCCTTGTTTTCTAGAATATTATTTTACGTCCCGAGAAGTATAAATCTTTCGTAATACTGGTATAAACTGTTTCTTAATGGAAATATGCCAAAACCGCAAACACTACAACAACTAAGTACTCGACAGAGAGCAGAGGGGTAGAAGAGAAATTTCCAACTGACATAGGCATCGTTTTAATATATCAATTTAAGTTAATAAAGTTTTTGTTTGTCGTTTTAAAAGATATTTGTAAACCATTAGTTAACCAACAGTGATGAATTTGTTATAATATAGTATTGAGCACACTACGAAAATATAATGCATTTCCTACCTTAGATCATTCATTTATTGCAGCGATGCCGACCTAGTAGCGATCATAATTATTGATAATATATTACACATAGTAGATTGCATATTAATCTAATTAAATATTATTAATATAATTGTCTTTCTCAAGTAAATTGTTTAGTTTTCACTTAACTTTCTTTTATATATTCAGTAATTTTTTTTTTAGTTTGGAGCTTAAGTCGTAATTGTACAATCGGGTCTTAATGTCTTAGGAAGTCCAGAAACAAACTGGCCTCAATACGTCAACATTTTTCACACCTTCAATTGTTTTAAACCAATAAACGGGTTTCGAGAAATTTTGAATTTTCTGAAGGTGTTTACTAGTTGACTGTATTATATTATTATACATTGCAAAGACTTAGGGCCGGTAGTACGTAAAATTACGACTGTTCAGTGTTTAATGAAAATTTAAATTCCTTAAAAAGGTTGTACACAGTTACGGTCATTAAATCTTGGGCAGAACTTTTTTAGCTTTGTACGCCTCATTTTACTAAAATTATCCATACCTGTAATTAATACCTATTGAACAAAATACTTATTTAAAATGTTATCGTAGACAAAACATTAATAAACAACAGTGTTTTAATTTTCAAAAAATGCAAAACTTAATGACCCAGCAGAAAGTTTTAATAATATATTGAGCAAGAAGGTGGGTCTGATATTGATGTGTTAGAAAGGCTTAACATTTTTAAGCTCGGTTAATATCGTTAAAACAAAGTGGCAAAAAATGCATTCCTTGGAAAGAAGACCTGGAAGTGGTCGTCCCAAAAATTCCAATAAGGGACAGGATAATAATTTTGTAAACGTATTAAGGGACCAACCTTTTAAACCCATTCTAAGGGTTCAAAGTTAGCCGCGAAGCGAAGAGTTAACAAATATCTGAATTGTGCTGTCATCCAGCAGCTAAAAAGCCATTTTGAACTGATGAAAATAAAGGAGAACTGGTTTTATTTTTTGAAATATTTGCAATATCCCATACTTTTTGGACACTCCGTGTATTACAACATTAGTATTTAATAACGATAAAGTATAGATCTTCGTTAATATGGGTATTAAGTCGGTATCAAAGGAGATATCAAAACCACAAATGCAGGCCATAAGAGAAGCCAAAGGTTGGAGATATTCCCCACTGGCAAAGACATTGTCGTGCTATCGTGTAACATTAACACCCTTTTAGGCCAATTGTAGTGTGGTTTTGGCATTTAAATGCAAATAAATATATTTTGGTGTCCAAACAAAGTGTATGCAAATAAAGGACCATATCTGTATACCAACTAGTTATATTATTTTTATCTTTTAATAACAAAATACTGGCATTTAATCAGTTAATATACGCAAGAAATTAGAAAAGTTTTCTCATAATAAAACAATAGTAATTGTGTATATAATGTCCAATTTGTACGCGTAAGTAACTAAGTAGGTAAATACTATGACTCTGCGTTGCTAGGCAGAGTGTCCTACCCTTAAGGGGGATTTCACGATACACCTACGACGCAATGCCCATTACGATAGTTGAACTTAGAACATGACTGCGCATGTTATCACTGCGACAGTACGAGCACGGTTGCATAACCTGACTGAAGTTTCTAACTTGACAAATATCAAAAACAAAACGATCATTTTCTTGCACATAATGTAAACCGGCATTAAGCGACCTCGCAGTGTAGTCAAAGCGTCGTCAAAATGTGGAAGGATTTATGCGGAATAGCATACCGGTGTTAGTGTATCCTGGGGAGATTCTTAGTTATTTCTGATCTAATTTTA
The DNA here is from genome assembly GCA_935413205.1 of Polydrusus cervinus. Classification (NCBI taxonomy): domain Eukaryota; kingdom Metazoa; phylum Arthropoda; class Insecta; order Coleoptera; family Curculionidae; genus Polydrusus; species Polydrusus cervinus. The sequence goes on from OW284514.1 coordinate 57,931,451, forward strand.
AAACGTATTTATTTGAGCGTAGTACTGGGTGATTCATTAAGGGTGACGAGCGGCCATATCTCGGAAACTATTGGGCTTAGAAATTCAGGGAAACAAATTTATATCTACAGTGGCCATGAAAAAATCCTGGAAATAATTTTTAGGTTTCGCATTTTGCCTCAATTATGCATCATTTTGGTCTTATGCTCATTAACGTACCGACTTTAATAAGATGGGGGAAACTGTTGAAAGTGTAATCAGTTAAATCGCTGTAACTTATAAACGACTTATCCGATTTTAGCTAACTAAAGACTGTTTGGAAGAGAAATGTATGCACTTTAACCAATCGTATTTAGTTGTCCATAATAGTTTTAAAACAAAATGCGAGAGGGCGCAATTTGTAATAATAACACATTTTTTGATTTTACTCCGAAAAAATAAGTCATACGGTATAATTATGATACCATAATCGAAAACTAGATGAAATTTGATAAAAAAAAAATATTAAAACCGCAGCTTGACATCTCCGGTCATTTCAGCGTTATCGCCAATAGAATAATTATAATAAACATTAAATGAAGAAGCAGTTATATATGGGACTCCACTGATATTTTTTCTTGTAGATATTATTTCGGATTAGCCTGGTCAATTCTGCATAAAAATGGTTTCTTGCGTCTTACTCCTCAGGCACACCGTTCTTTATTAAAATAATTAAATTAAATTAGCTCTACTATTTATTATTTTTATTAACATTGACAATGAAAAATTTTGTTTTATAAAAATTGTTGGAAATGACCACCCCGCCCGTCTAAATTTAATTTAATTATTTTAATTAAGAACGGTGTGCCTGAGGAGAAAAACGCAAGAACACATTTTTATGTAGAATTGACCAGGCTAATCCGAAATAATATCCATATGGAAAAATATCAGTGGCGTCCCATTTTTTTTTCTAAAAAATATATAACCGCTTCTTCATTTAAAGTTTTAAAAATTATTCTAATGGCGATAACGCTGAAACGAACGGAGATATCGAGCTGCGGTTTTAATATTTTTTCTAGCAAATTTTATCTACTTTTCGATTATGATATCATCATTTTATTATTTATACCGTATGATTTATTTTTTCGGAGTAAAATAAAAAAATGTGTTATTATTACAAATTGCGCCCTCTAGCATTTTTTTTTGAGAACTATTATGGACAACTAAATACGATTGGTTAAAGTGCATACATTTCTCTTCCAAACAGTCTTTAGTTTGCTAAAATCGGATACGTCGTTTATAAGTTACAGCGATTTAACTAATTACACTTTCACTCACACTTTCCTCTTATTAAAGTCGGTACGCCAATGACCATAAGATCAAAATGATGTATAATTGTCCAAGCTTTTTAATGGTGTTATCAAAGATATACCTTAATGTGGAATTTTCAAAGATATGTAAAATTTTAAAATTTACTTTTCAATTAGGTACGCTCTCTTGCGGCAAAATGCGGAACTTAAAAATTATTTCCAGGATTTTCTAATGGCCACTTTAGTTATATTTTTTTTTCCTGAATTTCTATGCCCAGTAGTTTCCGAGATATGGCCGCTCGTCACCCTTAATGAATCACCCGGTACAATAAAACCGACATATAGATATATTTTATTAAATAGAGTCCAACATAATACAACAGTTGAGGAATTTGTAACTCGCATTAAGATTTCAAGAAGCGTAGACGCTTAAATTTTATTTTAAAACAAACAATGAAAGAAAGTTAGCGGCTGGCGGACAGTATTGTATAATGTACATTAAAACACAGAGACGTCAAAATAATGGGTTCTCTGGGGACAGGTAGATAATGACCGTCGTTTCGTCCTTATTGCCAGAACCTGAAGCAACGTCACAGACCGCGAGATATTTTAAATTCAATGCTTATTAGTAAACAGTAAACACGCGCCATCGACCTCTAGTAGGAATCCACTCAATTCTAACGACAAATGTATTAGAGAAAAGGAATAGTGGATGGTATGGAACACTTTTTTATGTTAAAAAAATTATTAGGTTATGCATGGCCCAGTACAAGAAAACTTAATATTTTTGACTTGCAACGACGATACACTAACATCGGTATGCTAATGCGCATACATTCTCTATATCTCTCCCACATTTTGACGACACGTGCGAGTACCCTTAAGGCGGGTTTACACTAGGTGCACAAAAATGATCGTTTTATATTTGAGCAAGAAAATAATCCTAGTATAATATATTATAAACGATATACTACTTCAATTCATTTCAGCTACATCTTTATAAGGTCCTAACTACAAAAATAGTAAAATTTGCCCGCTTTTTATGTCAGGTTAGAACCGTCAGTCGCGTCAAAAGGTTATGCAACTGTGCTCGCACCTCGTTCGAGACGACATGCGCATCAATGTCCAAATTGCAACTTGCTTATTGGTATACCGTTGTAGGTGTATCAGGCTTGCTACGTGCGCTACACGTCAAATGTCATGTGAAACGTTTAAACTGGCGACAGTGTCATGTTTTTGATGCCAAAAATAGTTATAAAGAAATATTGATTCTTATTATCATATTTTAAGGACTAATTTAAATTATTGTTAACGAATTCAAATTTAAATTTATTTTTATATTTTTTGCAAATTTAAACCCGTCCCATATTCACAAAATTTCACCATGGCTTTATATTGATAAGCCATTGTTTAATTTTATTTTTTTACAATTGAAGACAACGGGGAAAAAGCGTGCATTGTCCATTTTAACTAGTTTTGAGAAATCGCGATTTTAAACTTTGAAACCAAACGAGTTAAAATCGGGTAGATATATAGATTTTTTTACAAAATATGAGACCAGAAAATTGTTGTCCTGTATTTTTGGTTTAAAATAAGTGAAAAGCTTTTTACTTTGTACCTAAATTTATTGAAAAAAGAACAAAAACACATAAAGTACAGGGAAAAAACGATACAACTCGGAACGTTTCTTGTAATATCGAAGCACAAATGGTAGTTAGCTATCTTCTAGTTTGGGTTTTCATTGTTTTTTAGTTTTGGTGAAAGTCTTGGTCGGGGTCTTGGTCGAGGCTTTGTACAAAGTTTTGGTCGAAGTCTTCGTAGAGGCTTTGGGCGAAGTCTTGATCGAGGTCTTGGTTGAAGCCTTTGACAAAGTTTTGGCCGAAGTCTTCGTAGAGGCTTTGGGCGAAGTCTTGATCGAGGTCTTGGTTGAAGCCTTTGACAAAGTTTTGGCCGAAGTCTTAGTCGAGGCTATTGTAGAAGTCTTAGCAGCTGCCTTGAACGAAGTCTTAACTGATTCTCTTTTAGGCAAATTTTCATAATATTGATGAACAGAGTAGTCGCAAAATTCCATCAGCTCCTGAAGATTTTTGTAATTTTCCAATGTAATCGGTAATTGCTCTGTAATAATAACAATAATAGTTTTGTGCTTGTGCAAGCCATACACTTACCATGATAATCTCCCTCTCTGGCCGAAAGCGGTGGCCCTCGAATTTGACGTCTGGGTCCTCGGGTTGGAAGAGTCATGATGGATGATTGGCAGAAACTTTTAATTCTCGAATCGGTCTGGAAATAAATGGACACTTTTTGGTGTATTTGAAAGAAAACTATTTCAGTCCCGAACCATGCTGTCATCAACCTCTTCAATTTTAAAAGAAGCTGGTTTGCCCTAAAAACTTCTATCCAGTCCTTTGGATGCTGTGTTTTGGCCTTTCACTCAAGAAATTTATTAGAATATTCAAATACGCGTTTCCTGACTTAGCACGTTCCTTCCCTGTTACGCGCTGACTACACACGTTTTTTCCCAGTACAAAGAAATTTGCAAATATCTACTGACACCGAGCGTTTTTAACCGAACCATTTATGCCACGCCAAACTACGGGTATTTATCTACTATTTACCCGTGTTAGTCAAAACTAGCAAAAAAGTGACTTTGCACGTTCTTTCCCTGTTGTCTTCAATTAGAATTAAATAATTTTACCAGGATGTTTAGTTCTATTAATGAACACAGTAGGTATTAAAACACTCCTTTTTTTATAAATTTAGGGACAAATAAAAAAAAATTTTACAATACAAAACTTAGTTGACGTATTCTGACTCTTTTACACCCAGAACTGTCAATTTAGTACGGTTTTAAATTTAGAGCCCTTTAGCCTTTAGAACTTTAGATGTTCTTTTGCCCAATTTTATAAAGTCGATTTAAACCAAGGTTCAGTTTAAATTACAGAAATGTTAAAAATGGTCATTTGATAGTGTGGGATTGACATCAAAATTCGATTTAAAAGTGTGTCACCTGGTCATAACTTAATATACCGTAATATAAAATAACTAATGACCCGGTTTATTAACCAATCAGTCAATATTAAACATTGCTGTCAATTCCACATTATAAATCGACCATTTCTAACATTTCTACCATTTTGGAATTTCCTCGGTTTAAACCTAGATTTAAACCTAGTTTTAAACTTAGGTTTCTGGAGCTAGTATCGTAGAACTGTAACTTTACTTGATGAACCAAAATATTATATTCCCGAGCGTCTTTCTTGGTTGCTTTAGCTAATCCAAGAAATAAATCTTCCGTAATATGGGTACAAATTCAATGTGAATGGAAATATGCCAAAACCACAAACGCGAGCCGTGCTAGAAACTGAGATAATAGAAATTACCGACTGACACGGGCTTTGTTTAACTCTCGCATAAATTAGTGCAGCTTTATAAACCAATTTTATTCTTGCTTTAATTGTTTAAAGTCGTAGAAATTCTAAGTAAAGCTTCTTCAGGTTTAATTTTAGTTGAATTTTGGGAAAACGATAGAAATTTAGTCCAGTTTGAGATTTATGTATGAATTTATTACATTTTTTTTATGACCAGAGGGTAGATACTAAACTATGGTGTTAGGTCAATGACTTATTATATTTCAATGGATGACCCCTAAGTTGTCTCAAAGAAACACTCCTTACTTTTTTTGAAATCAACAGTCTAAAAAGTGAACGTACGCCATTGAGAATGTCACAGCAATTCATATCATAAACATTTGGTACTGCCACGTTGCCAGTTATTATAATTTTAGTCAGCATCAACTTTGCTGATAATAACAGCTGCACAGTAAAAAACTCAAGTGATTAACACCGAGAGATATCTTATATAAGTTGTTTCATTATTTCTTTTAAAACATTTGTTATAAGGTCCCTGCGGCAAATAAGGCCCGGCCATTAATAAGACCCACTGCCAATTTTTTAAACAACAAAGTGTTTGTCCACAATTGAGCAACGTTCAAATTTACCTTTCTCCATATACACCCACCACCAACCAGTGTTGCCAGATTTTTGTTATCGAAATCCTTTCAGACGCGTTTCAAAACCCTTCATAACCCAAAAAAAAGATTTGATTAAAGCATGTAAATAATTATGATAGATTATTATTGTCAAAATAAATATGAATTATTGTTTAATAGTTTTTTTTTTAAATATATTTTAACTGTTTTTTTAATACTTTAAAATCTGAAATTTTTTTATAAAAACTGGAAGATAATTAAACCTTTTTTTTGTTGTTTCTTGTCCTTCTTCAGAATTAGGCTTTTACCACTTCGTTCGCTGCCAATGAAAAATGGAAACTAGAAATTAATTAGGACGGATGAGTGATTGCCTGGTGATTACTAGGAAAATACTAGACACTTACATTAATCAACACATGCAAATTAATAATAAAGAAATTATTCTGGCCCAGAAACTAAAATATTATGCTTGACAGAGGGTTATTATTCATGCCCAATACGACAAACACAACGAAAATACTACGCTGCAAAAACGCACCTACAAAAACTACTAAGACAACACTTATTTTTATAACCAACAAACTTACAATCTATAACTCTATGATAGGATCAGTACTGAGATAAGGTGCCCCGGTTTGCCCCGGCATGTCAGACAACCAATTCAAAAGAATACAAAAGTTACAGAATATTGTATCAAGACAAGTGCTATCTCAACTGGGACACACCCCATTACGACACTTACATAACGCGACCAATACCCCTTACATAAAACAATACGTCCTTGACATCTCAACTAACTTCTACGAAAATCAAATACAAAACTCGATACTGACAAGGAATATTACTTACACAAGACAACAGGACAACTACATATTTACATAAACCCATTTACCATTAACTTCCAATCTTTTCCCAAAATAGATAAAACTACAAAACAAAATCATCAAAATGAAAATATTAACCATCAAATAGACGAGTAACCTCACTTTTCATACCACGTGGGCTAAACCCATCCCATCCTAAAGCCCCTCCCATTTTGATAATTTCGAAAATCTTCAAGTCTTTCGACCAAAAGTTACATATGTAGATATCTGAATAAAAGTTAAGCTGGTTTTTTCGTCCGTTCTTCCAGTAAACTCATGCAAAATTCAATAAACAAACAATAAATAGCAAAAATCTTTAAGTAAAAGCAAATTAAATCCCCTTACGGCAGTAATGGATTACTGGAACTGTCAAAAGTTAGAATGATAAATCATGCTCTTCTACCAGGACATACATCAGTCTTAACGGGTTGAGGCCTCGTTGACAGACCCAAGTTATATAATAACTTGTAGTACTTTTACCTACTATGTCAAATGTAATGTATTGTGTAAGTGTATATATTATAATTATTACGTAGTTGTAGAAAATATAACGAATGAATAAAGATTATTTAAAGTAAGTAAGTCGCTGCCAGAGCCATTCCCGGGGAGACCTACAGCTTAACGTGGATTCCGAGCCACGGCCCTCAGTGATGTGACATTTCCCCCAAGGGCTATCAACCCTCGGTTTCTCTTGTCATTACATGGTCTGGGAGTGTGTACCTTCTTCCGCACCCCGTGAGATATCCGATCTCATCCGGCCTGGTTACCGGCGTGAATGGGGTGGGTTGGGAGATGATACATTTTACACTCTTCCTTGCATTCTTAAACCTACTAAAATCCTGACATACTTTTTTATTGTGCGTATGCTTCGAGGATCGAATTCGGAACGCCACGGTCGTACTTAATTTTTTTTAGTATTTGTCGAATTTAGGATATTAGCGATAAAATTAAAAAATAATTACTCGATAAGCTTACGTTTCGGTTTTTATTAAAACCTTCTTTAGAGCTATACAATCATTTAAGTAAAAATATCCAAAAACATTCTTCACAGTACTAGTCAAGTTTAAGTAAAATTGAATGAATTGTAATCAATGTAATCAAACAAATTGCTCTTAACAATGATTATTCTCCTTTTATTGTCGAAAGAACCTATCAGCAAATTTTCCAAAAAGAGAAAAATACATTGCTTATAATGCTGACATTCCTGATAATATCAGCAGAGTCTTGTCACTAACCTATCTTGATCTCTTTTCCAACATAATCACACGAACCATTTCACACAATTTTCCCAATATCAAAATCTCATTTAGATCAACAAATTAACTTAGTTCTTCCATTGTGAACACAAAATAAAAAATAAAACATTTGCAAAAGAGCTGAGTATATAAACTGAATGACCACCCACCTATTTAGAAAAAACCACAAGAATCAAAGAACACATAAGTACACAAACAAAATCAGTTTTTGGACACCATCTTTATTATAACTACCACAATTTTTCTTCCACTTCAAATAGTAAAATTATTCATAATTTCATAGGTCTCAATGTTAAACATCTTGATCTTCTGGAAGAGTTGGAAATTTCTAGAGAGATCAAGAAAAATTTTGTCCTCTGTCTTAACTCGAAAAAGACAAATTCATCTAGTAATACTTCAATTTTCAGACTTTTAAATTAATTGTTTCTACAAACGTGTGCAATTTACCGTTTTCCCGCACTCGTTCTGGTTCTGAAAGACCCATTTCCCGCACGGTGTGGGAAAAAAAATTTCCCGCACGGTGTGGGAAAAAAAAGTTCCCGCACGGTGTGCCGAAAAAATATTTTTTCTGTAATTTTATAATAAAATACAACTTTAATGAATAAAATATGAATTTTTAGACTCATTTTTAGTAAAAATAAATGAGGTATATTGAAGAGAACCTAATTTTTGCCGTTTATTGTAAACTTTTTAAAAAGCTGATTTAAAACGGTTTATTTCAAAAACCCCGTACATAGATGTAAACAAGGTAACCGTGACACACATATAAAATTTAATTGTCAAAGTGACACCTTACAACAGTTCACCGGAGCGTGGCATTGATTTTTGATTTCGTTCAGATTCTGATACAAATGTCTTCCATAGATAATTTCTCGGACGATAAGCTTCCACAAGATATTCTAGAAGCTGCAAGTGTCCGAAATTGGGATTTGCTACCAAAAAAGTCATTTGTCAGTTAGGGATGAAAAACAATACGAACATGTTGTTAGTTGGTGTGAAACGAAAAAAGGTAAATCACCAAGAGAAGAAGTACTTTTGGCATATTTCTTGGAAATGTCTGAACTTTGGAAGCCAAATACCTCATGGTCTCGATATTACATGTTAAAAAGTATACTTAAGGTTAAGAAAGATTTAGATATCAGTAAATACTATAAAGTTACTGCCTACATCAAGAGAAAATGTAGGTTTTCGAGCAATAAAAGCGAAAGTTTTTACACAAGAAGAGATTGCGAAATTTATGAAAGAAGCAACTGATGAAATTTACCTTCTAATTAAAGTGGTAACCATTTTTGGACTGGCTGGTGCCTGCCGCCGTGAGGAGCTAACTAAACTTACCATTGACGACAAAGGAGACGTTATAATTGTCATAATAAAGGACTCCAAAAACCATTCTGCTAGATTCTTTGTAATAGCTAAAGAAGTCAATAATGAAAGTTCTCTAAATCTATACAGAAAATATGCAAGCTTAAGTCCACAGCAAACTCCACACCGCCGATTCTTTTTGAACTACAAACATGGAAAATGCAGTACCCAATGTGTGGGAATTAATACCATGCCCTCCATTGCAGCTTATATAGGACTCAAAAATCCAGAATTATACACAGGCCATAGTTTTACACGTTCCTCAGCCACTCTACTGGCTAATTCTGGCGAAGAAATAACGAACATTGAACGTTTAGGAGGATGGAAATTCAAGTATGTTGTCGAAGGCTACCTAGAGGAATCCATCACACAAAAAAAAAGACATGCCTTACAAAATTCTCAATCTCAATACTCCATCAAATTTGAGCTGTACTTTAGAAGCGTCCACGTCTTCAAAAACTCCACAGTTTCCCAGCAGCGCAAACAACAGCTCGATACCTCTTTCTTTACAACCATGCTCATCAGGATCAGTTGGCTTCGATGGCTTTAACCTGTCTGGTATCCGCAATCAATTTGCATAGTGCATCAAATTGTACTTTTACTATAAATATTATTAATAAGTGGAAATTAAATCTGTTTGTTTTTCAGTAAATTTAAATTTTTAGAAATATTTTGTGGTAGTTTTTCTAACGCTTGTGGAAAAAATGTTATGCATCCTTCCTCTGGTTTACCACTATAACCAAATATTCGATTTTTATATAAGTTGATAGTGATTTTTTTAGAAAACGAACTGTATAGTTCTTTTTTTTTAGTTTGTATAAAATTTGTAATCTCTACTTATGTAATATAAAACACATCGTCATTGTCATTCATTTAATTTCAGAGGTATGAATTGGAGATTTAGTAAAAAATACGAACCAAATATATAGATCAAAAACTCAGTGTTTCCTTTAAGCTCTGGAAAGAAGAAAATATTATATTTTTTAATAATAATGACTTAGCATAACCTCTAATTTTTTTAAAAATTATTTGTGAACAAATTCATGAACATATTATTTTATTTTACTGATCGGATATGGTTAATGTCTATGAAAATACTTGTTAACATTAATTGGACGCATTGAAAACAATGAATTAAAATATTTATCAAAATGAAAACATATTTAGATTTAGTATAAAATATCGTTTAAATAATAGCAATATGTGCATTTTCTGTTGGTGTATTTTACGTTTGTTTAAAAGTATTAAATAAAAGGCATTAATATATTGGTCCGTATTGAAATGTTTTTTAATCACGATAGTCAAACATTTTAAGCAATTTATTTATACGATTTATTTTATAATTTTTTAAATAAATTAAAATATTTTTTGTTTGATTGTATAAATGGTTTTTATCACTTTAGGAGACCATAAATACATATAAAATAAGTCAACTTCTTACTCGATGCTGTTACTAAATGGGCTTTTTCATTAAATTTTGTTTTTGACCCGAAAAAAGAAAACATTCTACGGTTTTAGTTTTTAAATTTTATTTATTGACAAAATAATTAAACAAAATACTCTCTCTCTCTAATAAAAACACGCAGAAAAAAGTACTGAAGTCACAACGGCAAATGAGCAACTCAGATAGTCTTCAATCGACACTCTTCATCTCATCTCCGACCTGACTAATCTGTCGAGACTGGTGTTCTATTTCTAATCTGATTTTTTCTATTTACCTTATGTTTGAATTGACGATAAAAAAAATGTGCGTGTGTAGTGAAATGCAGACAGCCATCGAATCCGGCCGAGAACTGCCGGCCATTATCGATGAACAAAACTGAAGGTGTAATGTGACTATCGTTAATTGCCGGCCGGGTGAATGTGAGTAGACTCCTTTAGCACTACAGTGTCCACCATCGAAGGTGTAAACAAAATTACCTGTGTCGATGAATAACAAGATGTCATATTGACGCAATCGCAACAAGAATTTTAAAATTTTATTTACCATTTTATATCAAACTCTATTTTTACACGGACAGCATGACAAAAGAAAAAGATGACTACCATACTTCTAAATCTAAACTTAAGCTGGGAGACAAGATACAAAAAATGGGCGCAAACCCACCATTTCGTTCCTATCCCTCGAAGCCATGTACAGGTCAGCACTGCGCAATACCACCACCAAAAAGCGCACTAATGGATGTAATAGGTGAGCAACATGTGGTATATTTTAAATAATTATTATAATAATACTAATTACTAATAAAAGTTTGAATAAACTCGGGGTTGATAACGTTTAAGAGACACACGATTTCAGTAGGTTTGTTTGGTTGAACGCAATGTACCATACGCCAATAGTATGTTTTTAAAAGAAAAAGTGCAGGATATGAAGTACTTTTTGAAAAATAATTAGGTTAAATGAGGCAATTCAACGATGTGTCAAATGCCGGTTGGATAATTAATACTGCTTTGTAATGGGTACACGTGACCATAAAAATAATATTGATGGTGGCATTGAACTGGTGACTCAATGCTTGTTGCTATCCAACAGTCATATTGAATCACCCAAGTAACACCAAAGGCTTCAAATAGGCTATGACAACGTTATTCCAGCTAAATTTAGAGCATTTTAGCTTTTACAGCAAGCTTCTTAGACGTTTTTATGACGCCCTTAAAGCGCTGTGACAGCCGAAGTGGTACAACAAATTCCGGCTTTTAAATGGATTTTATTTCCATATGGCTGCAGATTTTTATTAGGTAAAATGCGCCAATTAATGCCAATTAGTGGCTGTTATAAACATTTTGTTTGGTATCGGCCACGCCGGTATTTCAGTTAATACCTGTAATATAGACTTTGATGGTTGACGAAGCAATGATAGTTAGCCCATATGAAACTTATATTATTTAGGTGATATATATATATATATTTACTGTTAATGATGAACTTGCAACAAAATGTATGTGGGAAGGAAGTTTTATCGTTAAATAGGTGTATGGTAGCTCCTCTCTCTTCACTGGCTTCGTTATTTCCTAATATTTACAAAACTCAATAAATATTGTGATAATTAAACAAATATATATTTGAAATAAAAAAGCATTAAACATATTCCTGAACATACTTTGTCTAATTAAAAGTTGGATGTGCTGATTTTTATTCGTTAAATGTTGTTTTGTTCAGAAGCAAATATAAAAATTAATAATTATCCCAAAATGGCCGATGTTCTCTGATCCTCCTTTCCCGTTGTTTTACGAAATGAATGGCCGTCAAAAAAAGAACATTTTTCTAGATATTTTGCATAATAAATTGCCAAATGAAAGCCAAATGGCAGCATTATGGACAATGAAGTCTATTAAGCTTGTTTCTGCCTCCACAAGCGGCCTACTTTTTGTCCACCTTCACTAAAAAAAACAGAAAAAATAGATGTTAACCTCAAATTCCTGACTTTCCGTTTGAAGTTTGAAGTTCGACTTGTTTGACGTTTAGGTTAAATACATATTTTAGCTTAGCTTATTTATCTTTAATCTTAATCCCTTAAAATTGGATCCTGCTTCCCGTTTATTTTGTCTAGATGACAGAAAAGGAAGGAATTAGGCAATCCAACGATGTGTCTAAGTGGCGGCTGGATGGCAAATACTGCTTTGTAATTGGTACACGTGACCATTAAAATAATGTTACTGGTGGCATTTAACGGGTGACTCAATGCTTTTTGCCATCCAACCGCCATATTGAATCACGTGGTTTGGATTCCCTATAGGTCACCTTGTCATGTTTTATAAAAATCTCATTTAAACTTTCTAATGTACAACTGCAATGATAAAAAATAAAATGTTTACTTACTTATGATTTAACTTCCTTCTGCCAATAAGAATGTACACAAGAAAGACAATTAACACAAATAAATTACACCAAATATTGTCACATCCATTTTTCACACGGGCACGGCTATGAAATTGGCCAATTATTGCCCTAAAAACACGAAAAAATGGACACGGAACCGCTAAAGCACCCCAACATAAACATAACCTCCTGACAGTCCTGGCTAGAATGATGTCACATGTCACCCACCGGGCAAGGGCGTCAAGTCTCTGTTGATGCCGTTAAATATGAAGAATAATATTACTTGAAAAGAAAAGTTAGTTCTGGTAACTAAGAATGTATCTTAATCAAAATTAACAAAATGATAGGGACTACAAATTCATAATGTATTATTACAACAAGCTTAATTGATAAATACAAGTTTGTAGGAACCTTGATGTAACATTTAAATAGAATATATACAGAGTAAAATTCAGCTAAACAAAATATTTTATTTCTGCCAACTAATATGAAAACAAGATATTTTCTTTGTTCTGATGGCATCATTTTTTGATAAATATAACCAAGAAAAAAATCTTTTTTGTTTTCCTTACTAAAAATAGTTATTTTTGGTAACGTAAACACGAGAACAAATAAAAATTAGTACCAAATACCAAGTTATTTTTAAGAGTGTATAAACCCAGAATTTCAAGAAAATATTTTCAGTAGTTCTACCGAACGCCCATAGTAAATCACCGTGTGTATACTTTTACCATTATTTTTCATTTAATTATTTAATACTTAATAAATTATTAATGATATCCTGAAATATTTCTCTTGGATTAAAAATAATATTCAATTTTTTATTTTATTTCTATATATTTATTTAATTATTTTAATTGATTGTATGTGTAATAGTATACAGTGAGTCCCAGAAGTAATGTCTAAATTCATTTAAAATTCAGCGGTAAGTTTTTTGTAAAAACGCTCGTACCCGTCGATTTTTATTTTTTAATGTGTTTTTTTTTGTGGTAATTTCATGTATACAGGGTAGCTCAAAAATAAGTTACGACCATCAACTTAATTTTTTCAAATGAAAATATATATTTTTTATTTCATTTTCGAATTTTGCATTGAATTCTAAGCATGTTTCATGTACCATTGCGCCCAAAAAAAACTGGGACAGCAAAATTGTTGTTGTAGAATAGCTCCTTGACTATAAGGAATATATAAATTCTATTGAGGAAAGGTTATCATTGTTGTTATAATAGTTGTCATGGAAGTGAAAAGGTTTAACACCAAAACAACAATACTACATTTTTAGAAATACGAGAAAAAATTAAAATACGCATTTTTTTTAATATTATGTTCCTATAAATTTTAATTCCAATCATATTTAAACCTTAATGTAATAACATATATTTTTTAATATTTGGTAGTTGCACCGTTATTATCGATGTTCTTCTAAATAATTTTGAACTCTGCGGGCTTTATGTATAGGAACATTATCTTGTTGAAATATATATAAATCTTGACCATATACTGCGTCGACAGATGGTATCATAACTTGGTTTAGTACGTTGCAATATAATGGTGCATTAGGCCTCCCCTGCACAACTTGGCAAACTCTTAAGCCCCTTGAACTAATCCAGCCCCAAACGTTTATAGAAAAGCGTCCACTTTGATTAGTCTTATCTTATTTGTATATCTCTCATTGTATCTCGTACCAGAAGGCCTATAAACGCGGATTTTCCATTATTGCATGATTGAAAGGTTTTTTAATCCGAAAATATTACGGTTTCCCATATATTACCTTGATTTATATATTCATAAGCAAATTCTACTTTTTTCTGTTTGATTGCTTCGGTCAAAAATATTTTATTGGCAGCATAACAACTTTTTATATCTGAACTACGATTTCTTCTACGCGCTGTATTAGCCGAACCAGGAAAATGTGTTTTTTCTTTAGATTTTATTTCTGTTTCAAAGATCTTTTAGAAAATTAATTAATTCTATATCTTGGCCGTCATTTGCAATTATGGGGCGACCAGAACGTGCTTTTTTTACAATACTTCCATATTCTGCAATTTTATGCTTAGGCAACAGCACGGTATTTTTACTAATCCCTAATTCATCTGCGATGTTTCTTATTTGATGCCCATCTCTCAATCGAGTGTAAATGATTGCTTTTTGCTCAGTGGTTAACGCGGGAGTTTCAAAAAATATTTCTTTTAACACGTCACTGTCAGTCACAAAATTAAATTAAATTTACAACTTCAAAACAAGCCAATAGTCTGGGGATTAAACTACATTTTGCTGTCCCATTTTTTTTGGGGCAATGGTACCATGTCCTATACATAAACTCAACAGTTATTGAAAAAATTAAGATTGAACATATCATTTAAGGAATCCAACGATCTATCAAATCTTTTGGCAATATGGCATTTTGGGCTTCCTAATTAGTAAGAGTGTCACTGTCACCGTTTATTTCTATAGAAACTGTATGACAATTTTATTTCAAATAAGTATAATTATTGTCAAGCGTAGTTTCAAAGTTGCGGTTTTCACAATAATGGTGAAGTTCCCGGAACGGGAAAAAATTGAAATTTTATGCATGGTTGGATTTGGTGATAAATCACGTACTCAAACAGAAACAACCCAATTATTTAATAAAATCCATCCTGATCGTTCTCCCATATGTCAAAAGATGGTGAGTAGAATAGAGGCTAAGTTTAGAGAATTCGGTCAGGTTAGAGATTTGTCTAGATCTGGTCGTCCTACTCGAGATGAAAATAAAAAACTTGACGTTTTGCTTTCTTTGGAAGAAAATCCATGTACTCCCCTGTCGCACATTGGGGCCGATTTACACATGCCGAAATCTGTTGTTCACCGAGTAGTTCAAAAGCACAATAATCACCCATACAAAGTTATTCCAGTGCATAAGTTATTTGAAGATGATCGTCTTGGATATGGTCAAGCCGTAAATGGCGCACATTTTCAACATTCAATTTGAATTTGTTATGTTTTTTTTAATAAACAGTGCTTACTTATAGATATGTTCAATCCTAATTTTTTCAATAACTGTTGAGTTTATGTATAGGACATGGTACATGAAACATGCTTAGAATTCAATGCAAAATTCAAAAATGAAATAAAAAATAGACATTACTTCTGTTACTCACTGTATAAAAATATATATATTAAATTGTGTTTTTATAAATATATTTAAAATTTGATTTGCAATATCGTTTTGAGAAACAAATCCAGTAAACCTTATAGCTCTAACTAAATAATCTCTTTGTAGGTGAATTGCCTCAACCAATAAGGACGTTTGGACCGAAACAGTATCAAGCAATGAGCCAGTTTAGAACCAGTGCTATCATTTATGGTGTTACTGCCATTTTAGCTACATGCTATTTTTGTGAGTGGAAAGCTGTTCTTAAGTATCTACCTTATTACAACGGAAAATATAGAAAGGACGAATAATAAATGAAAATAGAATAAAGATGTTTTAATGGATCTGTATCGAATTTAGTCACAAAATTCCATATCATGTAACTAGTGAGAGAAGTAAATTATTATGTCATGTACGTGTATTTAGTTTGACCCTTTTATTTAAGTTGCTGAACCTTTTCTTAGTGTTAGGTATGGCTGCGAGAACATTAATACGTTTCGTAAATTTTATGATATTGTCACGTGGGGAAGAATTCAAGGCGACAAGTCTCCATAACACCTACTTTATTATGCAATATGAAACGGCAGTTTAATGGTTACACAAAATCAAACTACTTACAATAACATATTTGGCTAGGGACAAGCTCTCTAGGGCAAGGGGCTGATAATTGGAACAGGACTCTGTGCTGCTACTGACCCAATGTTACTGCTCTGGACCGAATCTTATATCGATCGGGTATCGACCTGAAGGGTTTCTAACCAAATGGTCGTGACTTGAATGGTCTTGACCGAACTGGTGTCGACCGGAATGGTATCTACCCAAATGGTGTCGACCGGAATGGTATCGACCGGAATGGTCGAGACCCGAATGGTCCCGACCCGATGGTGGTGGCCTGAATGGTCTTGACCGAGTGGTGTTGACCGAGTGGTGTCGACCGAGTGGTGTCGACCGAGTGGTGTCGACCGAGTCGTGTTCTTTGCATATTACCGGCCTGCTATTTATACCAATCAGTATCAATAAACTTAACCCAGTTATTGATTGGTAACAAAATGCAAGCTCGGCAATATGCTAAGATAGCATCCTTGTAGTTTGCTTGTTTTAATAACAAAAATAATTGGGTCAGTAGGTATATTTAATATTAACTTTAAATAATAAGAAAAAAGGGAATTTAAGAAAGAAGGATATGCCATATGTCTATATATGACAATATAATTATTATACTTTTAAAGAAATGAATATACAGGGTGTTATTTAAATAAATAGATAGTTAATTAAAATTTAGCACAAATAATACTTTTACCAGTATCTATGAAACAATGTTCTTAGAATTTAAAATATTCTACAGGGTCCTCGTTTTTTCTTTTGAGGGCCACTTTACAATTTTTCGTTCTTTTAAAGTTTTTCACTATATCTTACTTCAGCCTTAAAGATATAGTGAAAAAAATATTTAGATTCTTTATTACCTTTAGAAATAATCAAAGGTGCTGCTTAAAAGTAAAATCAGAGTACTTACCTAATTTAAAGAAAATCTTAAAAAAGATACACTTTAAGGGATAGTTAATTTAAATTTAACACACACAATAAGCATTTTTATCATCTACAGGGTCCTTGTTGTTTTCTTATCATTGCCACTTATTATCTTGGAAAAAATAAAAGAATGATGGTGAGGCGCACAACATTTTCAGCAGTAACTTTAAACACAGAATATATAGGTATATAACTATATATTCTGTGTTATATATTCTGTGCTTAAAGTAACTGCTGAAAATGTTGTGCGCCTCACCATCGACTGCATTCTTTTATTTTTTCTAAGATAATAAGTGACCATGATAGTGAAAAAACAAGGACCCTGTAGATTATTATAAATGCTAATAATATTGTTTTATAGATACTGGTAAAGGTATTGTGTGTGTTAAATTTAAATTAACTATCCCTTAAACTGTGATAGGAATATTAAAAAACAAATTAACGCCTTGTATCTCGCAAATCAAAATATTTTGTTACGGCCATTAGGTTGTCAGTCAGCGGCCTCAATAAAGATAGGGCAATCAAACTTTACAGGGTTCTACAAATTTGTGGCGTACAAGGGGATCTCGAAAACGGTAAGAGATATGAGGATGATGGAAGGCAAAACTGGGTATTTTGAGGCTTAATAATTTGGTGAAAGAATTTTTTTGGCTCTAAATGTTCAGGGCCGTAATATAAAAAGATAATTTGAAAAAATGTTTTTTAGATAATAAAATGTTAAAATTTTTAAAAAATTGTATTAAATTTCTAAAGGTTAGAGGTCCCTAAAACTGAATTTAATATTCCAGGTCCGTATTTAGAAAAATTGACTTGAGGATGGTATCTAAAGAACGAAACGTCGAATTTAAAAACTAATAACGCCATCTTATAAAACATTAACGGCTATAAATAAGCGTTTCTTTTTTTTTTCCAAGTCAAAAGTGAAGGCGAAAAAAATTATAACTAAAACTAAAAATTTAGTTTTATTTTGGATATCTCTGAAAGTATCGGGAATATTTACATACTTCTTTCACCAAATTATTAAGCCCCAAAATACGCAACTTTGCCTCAATTTAATAAGAAAATTATGTTTCTATAAGCATTCACTGACTGCGACGCTACTAGTGCGACATAACTTTGTTTTGTAAAAATTTACCAAAAATATCCTGACGAGAATAGAAGGCGGACACTCCCGGCACAAAAGAAACAGTCCCAAATAATTTGTGAATTGAAAATAATTATTCAAGCATCATTTGTTCTTCGATTTCTTGTAGTTTTATGTTTCATATTTTTTGTTTGTTGTTAGTTCTTGTAAACTAAGAGTAAACTTTATTTATTACATACGTTACACAATTGCCTTCTTTAAATTTTTTCATTATTAACTTAAAAATTAGTAATCTTTTATCTTTTGAAAGCAAATAGTTCGAAAACGGTATATTATAGAGAAAAAGTGCGTAAATCTAAAGTTATAGAGGATTTTATAGGCCTTTATTTTTATAAGTATACTTGTGTATCTTTCGATTTAATAGCGAAAACCCAATTAAACGGACGTTTCTATCCCCCTCTCCCTCTGAAGGGACTGCATAGCTAAGTGCGGGGACTCTTAGTATGTTTACCTCCTAACTACCATTAATACATTTCTGAATTAAAAAGTCCCCCTTTATGCACTCTAAACCCACTTCGTTGCCTAGCCTATATTAATATTACTAGGCCACATTTCATTTAAAAAAAATTGAAATCAAATATTGCTAAACTATGAGCTTATTTGATACTACTAATTTGTTTTTGTCATATTAAACAACATTTATACAGTCGATTTATAATATTATATGCGTAAAGCTATTATAAGCCTAAATATATTATTAAATATTATGACAAATGGATAATTGCAAGATTTTGCATATGTAAATAAATTGAAATTAGTCGAACGGGACAAGTTGTACAAATCGCCCTAAATTTTTATATTATAGGTATAATTTTTTTTTAATAATATATTTTTCTTGTAACATTTATACTTAATTCGTAATTTGTTTTATAAAAACAATCTGTTAAAAAAATTTTTTTTTTACGGTTCGCCTACTACGTAGGCCATCTTGAACCGGTCATCGACCACAAATGTGATCTACCGACTGGGGAGTGTGAAACGGCACCTTCATCCTACGAGATATCCGATCTCATC
Organism: Polydrusus cervinus; assembly: GCA_935413205.1. Classification (NCBI taxonomy): domain Eukaryota; kingdom Metazoa; phylum Arthropoda; class Insecta; order Coleoptera; family Curculionidae; genus Polydrusus; species Polydrusus cervinus. The sequence goes on from OW284514.1 coordinate 57,950,829, forward strand.
CGGCCTGTCCGGCGTGAATAGGATGACTAGGTGTCGATTCATTTTACACTCTTTCCTGAGGCAAGAGCACGCCGTGTTCCCAAGCGGTCACCCGCCCAAGTACTAACCGCGCTCGACACCGCTTAACTTCGGTGATCTGCGGGAACCGGTACTTAATATGTCGACAGGCCCTTGCCGATTAAAAAAATACCAAACAGTATAAAATAATATAATTGTTAGGATATTACAACAGATTCTTAATACTACTTAACACTAAAGTAACTAGTTGTTTTCTGAGCTTGATGTCTGGATAGTTTTAAAAGCTTATCATAAGAAATTAGTAAATTGTATTCGTATAAAGAAGCTGATATAATATGCTTATACATTTTATAGTTTTAGGGCGTATCTGGGGTCAACAGTGGCAGAGGCGGCTCGCACAGTAGGGCCACAGTGCCATGGCCCTACCTACCAGTACACCAAGTTATTTTTTTACTCACACTCATAATCATTGCTTTGCATCTTTGCGCTTCATTCTTTTGGTAACTGTGAATAATTTAAAATGCAAGACGTTGAGTTCATTTAATTTATCTGATAACCCCTAACGGTGTAAAAACTCCCCGACGCCGCGAAAATTCCTTCGCGCTACCCAACGCGGGCGATTTCTATGTATGGCCATGCTGTTCATCAAAGGTTCATCGCTTACGAAAGAGATAATGATATATCGCCCTCTCTTACTGACGCATAAGGAATTTAGAAATGTTGTGACGGGCCAGATCCTCAGACCGTCCGGGATTGGAGGATTTACACGTGCTTTATTTTGTCGTTCCAATCGGATCAGGCTTTCGTCTTTGTTACCACTACTTGATACTAGATGGCAGCTGTCTGATTCCGGTTTATCAATTTTAAAATAAATAAAATAAAAGAGGAAAGACTTAGCGCTTTAGGTATGTAGCCTGCCGAAAAACATTTTGTAAAAAATATTGATGACTTCAAGAACAAAAGTGATTGAATCATTTTCAAATAACAAAAATACGTACCTATAGAGTTTTCTTATAAGATAATTTGAGTGTTTGGTGAACATTTTTTGTTACAACTATTGCAAATGCTCCATTTAATTAGTTGGTAAGTTTTTCGATTTTTTTTATATACAGGGTTGTACAAATTCGATGCACTAGCATTGCCATCTCGGTAACTACAAGAGATAGAGAGTTTGGTAAATGGAGGCAAAGTTGCATATTTTAATGATAAAAGAAATTTAATCAAATTTTGATGGTTTCCAGAGATATCCGCAAAATTATACGAAAAACTTGTTTTTATTTTTTCATGACAAAAGTACCTATTATTTTTTAAACCCAAGGGCACTTTTTTAAGTATTTTACAAAATAATAGTTTTAAGAGGTCAAAAGCTACTTAAACATTTTTAAAAAATTCAGATCCGAATTTGAAAAAATTGAGCTGATATAGGTATCTAAAAAACGAACGTCGTATCTGAAAAATAATATTATTTTCTTTAAGAGCATAAAAAATAGTCTTAAGTAAGTGCTCTTGGTTTGTCCAAAAAATCAATATTTTGTCGTAAAGACAATAAAAACAAATTAATTTTTTCTTGTGTTTTTTTCGGATGCTCCGAAAGTCATCGGATTTTTTTTAACAAATAATTCATCATTGAAATGTGCAACTTTGCCTCCATTCAACCAAATTTATATCTTTTATAGTTAGTGAGATAGCAATGTCAATGTATCGAATTTGTAACACCCTGTACTCTCATCAAAGATTTTTGACTTGATATTTTGGTCCACCTGTATCGATTATCACGAGCCGCCACTGAACAGTGGTAACCATTTCCTGAGGTCTCGTATCATCACCATCATGTTCAGATCATCAAGTAATAACAAATAAATTTGGAAGTTATACCGACAAATCAAGAGAATTGGCATCACTGCCTCTGACTTTCTTTTCAACTCTCTTACGCGTTCCGAATAACTGCTGACCATTATCTACGGTCCGCGAAATGTTTGCAGTCTCGTTGCCATGAGAATCGGCTATGATCATGATACAACTATACAAGGTATGATATGAACAGGGTGCGCAGTGGATCGTTACGTCACCTAGAGAGGAACTTTTGAATTGAATGCGCCGAATTATACGGCAAAGCTTAGTTTACGTTATTAAAACGCAATTTTATATGACATTTTTAATAAATTTATTTCAAAGCATAAATATTAGCATTATTGTCCAAATTAAATTGTTTTAAATAATGACTTATCCAGCCTTGACAGGCTGCTGCGTCCAAATGGTGCCTCTTAAAAAAAAATTGTTTTCATGATCCTATCATAGTTCTTTATTTTCTACCTAAAAATAAGAACTTTTGGTTTAACGGTTAAACCTGTAAAACCAGTTTTTTTCTCACCAATAATTGTTGACAATAACTTGTCCTAGAAAATTGACAGTCAATTTTCTTATTGACAATTATTGTCGAATAAAAATGTTCAATTTAAATAAATCATTTTCTTATTATATATTTCTTTAATTGCCCGCATTCACTATATAATTGTTGTGTTGAAATTTTTCAATTCTTAGACAATTAACAGTAATCCGTACCCAATATGTGCACATTTGAAGTGGAAACTAAAATTCCACATAGGAAAATAAATAACGCTCAAAACAATTAACGAAAACATATCACAAAAGTTGTTGCATATTCCGAGGAGACCAGTAGCCCGAGTTTGTAATTTATTGTTCCTATGGTGCATTGCATAGTAATGGGACTTAGGGTTTATACAGGGCACTCAAAATATTAAGAACTTTAGGAAAATATCAGTATTTGCATTTTTGCAGGGCAAAGTATACTAAATATATACTATATTTTTTAAATTGACACATTTACATATTTATTTATAAAACGACACATCTTAACATATTGGGATGATACTTAAGGATCTGAGACCATTCTATCTTGCCTCTCGTTTTTATTAATTGATTTGGAAAAATTTATGAGCCTGGGGCGCAATCCTGTTGGAACCAGACAAAAGGTTAGTTATGAAATCAAAATAAAGTAAGTCTGCCAAATCAGCCCGAAGTGAACGCTATTTCTTACAATGAACTGCCATAATCTCAGTTAGCAGAATACTTAAATTGGTTAAAAATCAAAGTTACACAAAAAACAAGCAATTAATGTGACCATAAATACTACGACAACCCATCTCAATTACGATAAATTTCAATCATTTGACTGAATCGTTCTGGGTTCACCAGTCACCTAATTAATTGGTTCAACCATGCAGCTTGATAGTATAAGTAATAGATCGCGTATCGATAATATTGACATGTCATTTAATAGTAGAAAAAATTTATGAAATATATGTGTTTTATGTGGCGGTTGCCTGGTGCCGAGAGGAAAATCACCCCTGCACTCTCGAACGTGCAACACTACAATCTTTGTAGTCCTTGCCCAGAGTTCCGCAGATCCTTTACCTGGCTTACCGTTTTCTGTTCTTGCGACAGTCGAGCTAGGCTGCCGCTAAACGAACAGAGTTCTCTTTCGAGACAACTATTGGCTTTAACTAAGCTCACCAAAAGCCGACCCGGTCCGGACCCTTGAAGGGAGGTCGTGAGTGTGGAGATTGATACCTTCCATGGCGATGATGAATAACGCCAGTTGTCAGACGATTGACCATCTGTAGGCGCAGACCCTTTGCGGGCCGCTGCCTCAGGATGGTCGCGCTTCTCTGATGAGTCCCAGTAGGACGAAACAACGAAAGGATTGAGATGTTAACGGAAGAAACAGGGCATACCGTTGTTAGCAGTGAGTCTAAGGACCCATAAACTGCCATTCCCCACTGACAAGGTGAGGGGACAGCGGGTAATAGACGAAGGGGTGCACAGCGTGCAAACCCCGGACGCTCAGCGCCGTGGTGATCTACCAATAAACAATTTTGTTTACCGATAGGTATGTTCATCGCTTTTTTGAGGTAACCACAGCAGGCCTGTCATTTAATTTGATGTTAACATTCCTTGCCTTACTTAAAATGAAATGTGAGGTTATCCTTGTTTCTGATTCTGGGTGCTCATCAGTGATCTGGCTTGGCAATGTGACACGTTCGATGTCCAGTTAGCATATTGATCCTCTAGACTCCTTAGCTCATTATTGTCGGTGATTTATTCGACACATGAGAGGTAGGCAGCTTGGCTGCTCCTGAGTTCTAGTTAAGGCTGATTAAGCCTCTTTTTCAATCAAATATGTGTTTTATGTTGATAGTACATGTCTGTTTAATGGTTTGAAAAACTCTAAGAAACATCATTATGTTTCTTAAATGATAGAAGAGGTTTTCATTTGCGTTGTCTTTATTTGCTTTAAATCACAACGTTTCAACTGGTAAGTATCTACAACCGCCTTCAGGTGAATACTAAATAAGTACAGTAACTATAGTTCTATTTATACTACCTAGAGGCACTGAAGCATAACTAAGATGGGTGCGACTGCACTGAACGCATGACTATGCGTTCACTTCGTATGAGGTATTCTAAGTTAACATCTACTTAGCAATGGTTTCCAGATATTTTTATATCCAATGAGGGCTTACTAAAACCATTTGGGTTCTGGTGTATGGTAGCAGCTTTCTTAAACTCGTTGTTTTTATGGTATGATGGCCGTGTGTCCAGGCATGGTCAGCTGCACCTTATTTCTCGGTCTTTCGTTTTAACGTATTAATTCTATGTTCCTTGATACTTGTTTCGAGTGGCCTTCATGTCTCACCAACGTAAGATCGGCCACATTCGCAGGTGATCTGGTAGACCAAGTTTTTCCTATCTTTTTGACTTGTTAGTTTTGTCTTCGTTAGGTGGCTTCTTAAGGTGTCTCTCGAGCTGAATACCTTATTGATGTGATATCGTTGTCCTAGTCTGCTAATTCCCTTTTTTCATAGTATGTGTTAACCCGCGAAGGTCTTTCAAATGTATTAGTTCCAAAGTGGCGAGCAATTAAAATGAATTAATAATTTCCTACAATAATAGAAAACAGATTTTGCAGTTTTTTAATAAAATAGAATGTGCATTTTTTATTGCTCTGTCTTGTATAAAACACATATATATATATATATATATATATATATATATATATATATATAATGTATATAATGTAACAAAATAATTACCGGCACAAAGTGAAACTTTCAACATAAAAACGTGGCTAGTCCTTTAATAAAATTATAACTGCTCCTTGTATACACTTGTAAAATCTTGGTAACATTTTCTTAAGGCCTAATTGCCTTATTAAGACAAATATACACAGCAGACAGGCAGCAGTGAAGTGTCGAGTTTAATTCGAGAAAACTTTTTAATTAAAACAGATTACCCTGCTTCCTACCCGGCTTGACAGTGACACACAGTGGGATACGTTATATTCTAACTTTCTATAATTAGGTGAGATAAAAAAAAATAGTTTACGTTAAAAGTCAGTTAGGAGTCACATTTATTTGTAACTATACGAATTTAGGTGTTTAGGCGAATAGAAGCCGAGTTTAAAATTTCTAAGCTAGTAGGTATAGTTAAATTTATTTTTTGCTCTGGTCCTAATAAAAAAAATCCTTCGACACGTTTCGCCGTATCATGGCTCTTTAGGAAGGTTAAAATATTATAAAAGAATGAACCTATGTTGTAACTAGTTGAATATCAATGCAGACACACATCTTCAGAAAGATGTAGCACGCGGTAAGTTCTAGTGTCGATGCATACCAAGCCCTACAACAAACTAATAAAATTAACAGTGGCGGGTCGCGGTCTTACAAAATAGTGAAGAGCTAGGTATAGTGCGGGTATTTAAACAAACATTAACTAAAAACCCGTGTAACAAAACGTCTCTCTTATCCTTATCAGTCCAACGACTGAATGGAGTTTTCAACAAATTACAATCTATGTCATTAATTGGGTTCATTTTTAAAACACACAACTAAGTAGGTACGTACACTACTGAATTCACAATAAAACTTTTTAATCACACGGTAAATCAGGTAAAACGATATCTATTACCGTAAGTTTCGCGAATCCTCAAAATAAATGCATAGGACTGATCTCTATTTTTAAATTGCCTTTCATCACCATATGCAAATTGTTACATGCTGTTTGCGTGACTGACGTCACGTAACCAAAGCAACGGTGAGTCTTCACTTGCTTTGAGCTAACGGACATGGTCAATGGGGCGCGCCAATATGCACTAGTGTTTATAATTCCATCGGAGTTTACCGTGGCCCTATTATGCATAGCTACATTCGGATTAAATTAATATTGTTAATTTGAACATAATTATTTTTTAAGAGCTAAAATGGAAGCTGTATTGGCACAATAATATTTAATATTGTTGAAAAACTTTCCCTCTGTTTTTTTTTTGGTGAAGCCGCCACTGAAAATTAAGTAAAAATGTTGAGGGGAAATCACCTGTAAAGACACGTAACAATTACAGAAGTCTCTCTAGGGAACGCTGAAATCCACATTGATTTGATTTAATAGAACCGAAAGCAATGAATTCAAGAGAAGAATTTCAAATATTGGTAGAGTTAAGTTGTCTGTTTTTAATGGAGTTGCATTGGTAACAGAGATTCAATTAATTTAATATTTTTTTCTGAACCGTGACACTAGAATCTTTGTACAAAACTTTATAGGTTAAATCATTAATTTTATAGTTAAAGGGCTTTTGGGTCATAATTCTCTTTTTCATGAATAACCACGATGCTACCCTTGTCATATTTAGTTACTTATATATTTCTTACAAAGGATCTTGTTTCTGGTAAGGCGTCTTTTTTTTTTAAATTATATTCGTTTAATAAATTACCATCTCCTGTGAATACAGTGTGTCTGCTTAAGTTCGCATTAGGTACATGGATTTTTTTTTAAATATTAATTATACGAAAAAAAGTTATTCTTTATAAAAAGTTCTGCATGGAGTAAAACCTAAATTGCAATCTTTAGATGTTAATTTTTTTCACTCGTATACGAGGTTTGTCAAAAAATATGAATTTTTCCTGTAAAGCACCTTTATTTTTGACAATATTGAAAACTGTAATTATGAAATGTTGTTCGCCATTAAAAACTATGTTTTAATATGCAATTATACTAAAAAATATTTTTTTATTTTGTCTCAACCGATAAATTGGTAAAAATAAAAAAAATATTTTTTAGTGTAATTGCATATTAGAACATAGTTTTTAATGGCGAACAACATTTCATAATTACAGTTTTTGATATTGTCACAAATAAGCCATTTTCATGATTCTTTATAAGAAATAGAGAAATAATGGGTGAACGTTCTGCCTTCCGTTCACAAACTTGTGTAACGGCCATCCCAAGTCTTAACTTGTCTTACCACAAGCAGATTTACTGGGAATATGGGACAGGTTAATTTACCTACCCTCCTTGCCGTGAACGATAAAAAATAACAAAATATTTTTAATCTAAATTTATTTTAGATTTTTTTTTTATTTTATTCCTTGTTGATTGTGTACAAATAATATTCTTATAGCCAGCTTTTACAAGTAATCAAAATAACAGCCTAAATAAATCTGATATGCTATCTATTTGTACTCAATTCAAAGTTCGTAATTATGTTGAAGAACTTTTGCCTGGGGCGTTTTTTTCCAACTTTTAAATTAGAAATTATTATTTACTTAATCTCTTCCCCCTTAAAAAAATTAGTTCACACACTCTTCCCAAAAATTACAACCTCCATGACATAGATTTTTGTCGGGAGCGGTACCATCATGACTAAACGGTATAATTCGCCCTTTTTGCTGCATATTGTTGTACAAACCGTTCTAAAACTACCTAAAGAATGCGGAAACTAGCATTTGACAGCACTAACAACTAAGACAACTTTTGCAAAATTTATCAAAATTTTGTGTTTTTAATATTCGGTTACGCTAATTGAGAACTATATTTCTTTGTGCAATCCGCTGTAAATTTGGTATTGTACATAATTTTTTGGTTTTTCTTTAGTTTATACAGAGAAAAATGTATTTTAGCATATTGTTTTCTTTATTCGAACTAAAACTGTATTTGCAAAAATATCCCATAGAATTATTTTTAAATAAAACGATATTATGGGTATAACAGTTTAACAAACGGTCATAAAAAACATTTTCATGGCCTACTCTAACCTTAGTGTTCCAAAGACACATAAATGAAATAGCCAAATGGATGACCAAATGGAAAATCACCCTAAACCCACAAAAAATACAGGCCATTATATTCACCAAATCTAGGAAACCGCTACCCAGGCAAATCATATTAAATAACACCCAACTGACATGGTCCAAAAAAGCCCAATATCTGGGTTTACACTTCGACTCCAAGCATATCTGGAAGGAACACCTGGCCCAAACATTAACCAAAGCAAACAGGCTCCTACACCAGTATGTACTATCCACTAATACATAGAAATAGCAAGCTAAACACCCGCAACAAAGTTACCATCTACAAACTATGCATAAGACCAGCACTACTGTATGCCGCCCCATCATGGCCATTACTCTGTATGACGGGGAAAAGCAAAATACAAACATATCAAAACAAATTGCTACGAATAATAACTAACGCACCATGGTTCGTACGTAATACCACATTACACAGAGACCTTAAAATGGAAACGATCCAAGACTACATCACGAACACCAGCAACAATTACTTCAACACAGCAGAACAAAGCCAGAACTCGCTAATCCGCCATTCCCACCAACCACAACACCAGGCAGGTCCATACAGGCTACCACGACAATGGGACCCAGGTTCAAACCCCTCACACAACACGAACATAATGTACTAGTTTTAAGCTAATGTTTTGTCAATAATTAAGAGGAGTTAAAGACCTAGCCTCGCTAAAAATTTTAATCAATGAAGATCCTAGTCCAAAGTTATGAACATTTATTTTAAGGAAACAAAGGAAATTTGATCTAAGTGGGCATTTTTTAAAACAAATGATAATGTGTACTATGTACCTAATGTGCCACTGAAAAGAAAATTTAAATATAGAATAAAAATGGCGGGTTTCTATTAAAAATTTAAAATTTGACTTCAGTTCTGGTTAACCGACAGTGTTAATTAAGGTTTGAGTTGCCCAAAGAAAGTCAATTTATACACCTCCTACAAATCCTAAAGTATTTTAATCTTTACTTCTAGAAATACTGTAAAAGTTGGTCACTTTCTTGTTCCACCCGGTATACCTAACTCCCAAATAATCAAAATTGAGTAGGTATCTATACCATTTTAAAGTGCGGCTCTATCTAGAAATCATACCAACCTATAAATACAAAATAGTCCAGAGTTACATTGGCAAGCCAATAACGTCTTGCGACTTGGCTGCCATCTTGCGAGATCAATATACTTTATACTAGGTATATCAGTTAGTATTATAAACTATGATCGCACGCCAATGCGGTTAAATTTTGCATTAAAAATAGCATTGTTTGCTTTTGTTATTTATATTCAAGTTGCCAACAGTTCACGGTTAATTACAATGCTTGTTCAAATGACGGTGCACTATTCTACACTGTTGCCGGAGATTACAGGACTCAAACAACCAGTGCTCGACACAGACACGCCGAAAAGTTTTAATTCGACTCTAAAACTCATTTAACCCATGCTTAAAGGTCGTTGACACTAGTTCTTTAAATCTGTGGCAGTATTTATAATTTATTAAAAACGAAGATAAGTAAACATATATTTGTAGATGAATTATCATTTTTATTTTAATTCACATATAAAAATATAAAACTTAAAACTCTAGAGACTTAGAGGTACTTTACTAAATAAATCATAATATAAATTTAAATTATAAAAATTAATTTATTATAAAATTAAATTAATAAACTGGAAAATTAAATTAACAAAGTTGACAGCTACTTGCAATATAATCGGATATTCCAATATTTTGCGGCACCCTATTGACAGGGTGGCACCTGAAGTTGCGTACGGTAGCTCAATTGCCGAAGGCTGGGGTTCTTAGCTGTATAGCCTTAGTTCACTATTTCAACCCGAGAGGGCACCACTTGTTTTTAGGAAATTAAATTAAATACTCACCAAGTGTATCAAAACAAGAAAATCACTTGGGCTCTAAAGTTGTTGACGTCTTTCACAGAGGCATATCTGAAAACTCTTTTAGCGAGAAATAAAACATCTGGTTTGAAATCAAAATGGTAATTTTACGTTTATTTTATTAAAAAAACTTAATGTCATTCCATGAAATTATGGACGGTATCAGATAATCTTAAATTCTTTTAAACCATTGCCTGTAGAAAACTTATTTAATAATAAAATTGTAGGTACTTAAAATCTATGGAGCATTTATACTTATCTAATTTTAACATAATAAATGTTTCGGTAAAATTGAATGCTGCAATTTTAGGTGAAGAGGACACAACAAAAAATATAAACTTGCGAAGTCTCAAGAAAATATCTTTTAAAAATTCCGACGAACGCACTTCGTGAATCACTCTGTACAGGAGTCTACTATTAAATCGAAAATAATTTCTGTAAATAAAATTTGTTGCATAAAAGGGACAATATGTTTTATTATAAATATTTTCTAATATTCCTGCATGCACTTCCGTTAACCAACTACGCCTGAAAATGTCCCGCTTCATGCATGCTCATCTTCATGCATAATTCGTGGCTTATTCGTATTTACGGATACGTAATATTTTCGTGCATTTGCTTTTAGAGCTGCAAGCTCAATATGCGAAGCACGTGCTTCATAAGAAGTTATTTTAGATTATGATATTCCACTACAATGATACACATTGCTTGGAATTCTATTACTTTAAAATCTAGGCAATTCGAGATTGAAGTACAGTTGTATACTTTTTTACCTTATTTTAGTAGTTAACCACAATATTATCTATGTGTTTACTATCAAAATGATATAAAAAAATGTAGTACAAGAGTTCCAGCTTTTATAGAGCATATTATATTATTATAGAGTGTGATTCATTAAGGGTGACCACCGGCCCTATCTCGAGAACTTATAGGGACAAAAATTCATAATTAAAATGACAGTGAGAACAATTTTTATGCTCCGCATTTCGCCGCAAGAGGGCAAAATATTAGAATTCTAAATTTTTTCAAAATTTCTCAAATTAAGGTAGGGTAAGGTGGGGCAAGTTGGCGAGGTTAAGGAAAAAAACACTCTAAAAAATAAACTACAAATATTTTAAAAGAAAAAACAAGTGTAATAAATTAACAGAACATTGGTTAATTTTTGGTGAACAATCCATAAAAAAAACAATAAAACATAAAGAAAAAAGTTGAAAATTAAAAGTTGTTGCATTTTCGTCATTTTGCCCCAATAGTGGGGTAAGATGACGAGCACATTGGGGCAAGACGACGATTACATACAAATGTCACATTTAAAAGTAGGTACCCCAATTCCCATAACTCGTGCAAGCTTCATGCCACCAACTTTCGCACACACCACACTTTCAATCAATTAACTGCCAAATTATCATTTACGATAGCATATCGTCGCCTGAGAACCAGGTTATTCTATGTTTTTTTTTTAAATTGAGATTTTATCATCAAAGTATTCTATGTCCGAAGCTCTATCGACCAAATTATTCCATGTCACTCTGCGTCAATCAGTTCACTAATTTCAAAGATTCGAACTTATACTATGTCCATATATAAAGTTTTTCATATTCGGGTTTGTGTCCTCGCAAGCCAATGGGTCAATTAGTCAAAAATTTTAGTATATTTTTGCATTACCCACTTTTTATAAACCCTTAATCCTAACTTAATTGCACTTTTAGAAAAAATAAATTAAGATGTACCCAATAATAGCTGGTGAATTTCAAAAATGCTCTACTCTAAAATTTTAAAAAATGGACATAGAATAACCCGGTATATGGCAGCAATTAAATTGTCTTCTGACCAAGACCTACGATCAGTTTTTCTCTTATAATTTCACACCATCTGTAAAAAAATGTTTATAACTGCATGGGCAAAGATAATGAATTCGCCAATATTCTCCCGGGGCAAGTTGACGAATTCGTCAACATGCCCCCGTCAACATGCCCCTTGGACCATTTATAACAAAAACCTAAAGTAAATAAAATAAACAAAAAATAAAACTGATTTGGGCTATAACCATTACCTTGTATGGTTCGAGGAACAATATAAATATGCAACAGAATAGGACTGGTTCCTTTACTTTTTGCGCAAAACTCTATTTCACTGAACAAGAATATTATAACGACTAACCTCTAAACACATTTGCAAGCACAAAATCGAACATAATATGTAAACTAGCGCCACCTATCATTTTAAGTTATATCAAGGTTCCAAGAGGGCAATATAAAGATGGGTATTATATAGGTATATAACAGATTTATGCTTTTGATTCTCCTTAAAATTAAATTCGTTATCTTGCCCCGTACGTCAACTTGCCCCACCTTACCCTATACCTTTGGTAACATTATTAGAAAGCTTAGGTAATTTTAATAGATCTTGATAGGAGTGGGGACAGCTATTGAAAGTGTAATCATTTAAATAACTGTAAATTCTTAACGCCTTATCCGATTTTAGTAAATCTAAGCTTGTTTGGAAGAGAAAGGTAAGTAATTTTAATTGTTGTATTTATTGGTACACGATAGTTCTTAATAAAATTTGTAGAGAGCGTAATTTGTAATAACAACAGTTTTTTTGATTTTTTCATGACATCATAAATAATCGGAACGTAGATTAAATTTGCAAGAAAAAATTTGAAGATCATAGTTTAATATTTTCTTTCGTTTTAAGGTAACTTCCTAAAGAATGATTGTAGTACTTTAATTGGATAAGTGACAGATTTCATAGTTTTGTCTTCAAGTTTGGATAGTTTTACACTCCGTTATATAAAAAAAAATACTTTGAGACATTAAACAAAGGGACACAATTTTACTACGACCGAAACAACATCAGTGTTAGCTGTGAAAATTTGTGGCAAGTATTTTTTCTCCTTTCTGTCAATACATATTTTCTATAACCGATCTAATTCAAATTCAAAATTCAAATTCAATATATTACCGTTAGCAATTTCCAAAGAAATTTTAACTCGTCAATATTTATGTCACAAAAAATAAAACATGCCAATATAGCCTATTTTTCTTTTTTCTTTTTCCCTTCAACATTCCTAAATTAAGTAGGTAAGTCTTACTTTAACAATACACTGGTTTAAAAATTGATTTAAAATTTAAGAAACCACAGGCTAAAATTCAATTAAAAACTAGAAACAACACTACAGGCTAAAATCTGATTAAAACTAAAACTGCGAATTCATGATCTCCTGAGTATTATAGAAGGCTCTATCCATCAGCAGTTTCCTTATTACAGTTTTGAATTTATCTCTCGTCAGCTCAAGGTAATTAGCTGGAAGTTTATTGTAAAATTTGATTGCATAGTATATCCTAGGCCATCCTGACACCTCTTCAGTCTGAGGTAGGAAGGTACGAGACTGTTCTTATTTCTAGTGTGTGGACCTCAACATCCTGTATTAGTCTTCTTATTCTTTTACATATAGTAGGTTCTCTAAGATGTATGCCGAAGGCAGGGTTAAAATCTATAGTTGTCTAAATGCTTCCCTACAATCGTCCCTGAAACCTAAACCTGCCAGAACCCTGACAGCCCTCCGTTGCAACCCAAATATTCTGTCAGTATATGCGGCATGTCCCCACACTAACAATGCATATGTCATCGATGAGACATTTTTTTTAATAAAGGACATCTTGTAAATTTTTAAAAAACATATAAAGCTTTATTTTAGCTTTTTGAAAATCCATAAATTATTGTATATGATTTATTTATTGATCTTAAGGCACTAATGTCCTATTTTGTCAAATAGATGTAATATAATGGCAGACCTTGGTCAATACCATACAACTATGTTATTATGGTAAAAAATAGATAATTTTTATTAACATGTTATTGATTATGCACGGTTATTTATGAAATAGTTTTCAAGTATTTGTAATTTAAACACAATTTCGATTTTAAATGTTTCTAAACTCACTAGAGCTTGATCCTACAATCCCTACATATATTTTGTCCCATAAGGGGTTCAAGAGTACTTTTGCAATGGGCTACTGTTTATGAAACTTACTTGCATTTCTTGTCATAGGTCATCGCCAAACTGTAAATAAAGATGAGGAAGTAGTCCATTCTTAAAGTGGAGTTAATTTATAGGAATAAGTAAAAACATGAAGTGTTTCTCCACTGGTTTATTGAAATAATAAAATTTTTTAAATTCTACATGTTTCGGGTGTAGTAACACCCATCATCAGGAAAAATACAAAGAGAGAGCATTAGTAAATAAAGGAGCAAGATTAACTGGTAGTGAACTTCGATGGAGCTCTATCGAGCCATGAGAAATAAAAATTAAGAACTGATGATTTAAAAAATGGTATACTTAGAGCCTCGAGGCTAAGTTTGGACACTGACCGTGGGCAAAAGGTAACAGTGACAAGAGGGCCCGTTAGGGCTGAGAAAAAAAAAAAAATATAGGAAAAATGGAGACTCATGGGTCCAGAAATCTCATCCTGAAGAAAACATGGGGAGAGAATTTTTCTTTACAGATTAATATAATATACAATATAATTGGCACATCCAATTAAGCTCCATGGTAGCCCCAAATAATTAATTTTTCTTTCCATACCACTTTCTTTTCTCTCCCCATGTTTTCTTCAGGATGAGATTTCTGGACCCATGAGTCTCCATTTTTCCTATATTTATTTTTTTTTTCTCAGCCCTAACGGGCCCTCTTGTCACTGTTACCTTTTGCCCACGGTCAGTGTCCAAACTTAGCCTCGAGGCTCTAAGTATACCATTTTTTAAATCATCAGTTCTTAATTTTTATTTCTCATGGCTCGATAGAGCTCCATCGAAGTTCACTACCAGTTAATCTTGCTCCTTTATTTACTAATGCTCTCTCTTTGTATTTTTCCTGATGATGGGTGTTACTACACCCGAAACATGTAGAATTTAAAAAATTTTATTATTTCAATAAACCAGTGGAGAAAGACTTCATGTTTTTACTTATTCCTGTAAATAAAGATGTTAAATATTATTGTTAGGATCTGCTTGGTGCCTATACAATTTTAAGACATTCAATAAAAAATAAAATTCAATAAAAAAAATCGCAATTACTAACACACGGTTTTGAATTTTGCAATTTGGAGCCAACTCCACGGAAAAGCATACAATTTTATAACTTTGAGAGAAAAAAACAATTTAACATAATAATTCTAACAAGACGAAATTTTTAATTTCCCTAATACAACACGGGAATTTGCTTAGCTAATAGAATGGCGAAGGTGAATTAATTATGAGGACGTTATCGGTGACATTGTATAAATAAAAAAAAAATCCATACTTCTTGTAAGTTGACTTTATATACTTTTGCTAATGTAGAAAATACTTAACTTTAACTTTAAGTAACTGACGTGCAGAGGTTTCCCTTACACTTGAATACTTTAACAACCGCTCCTTTTGTTCTTTTGAGGTATACTATTTTGAAACTCTTACAAGGTAGAGGAAAGATTTTTTTTTTTGTAAAAAATCTTGCAAATCTTGAAATGAGGGGGTTTTCCTGAATAAACTATTTAAAATGCATTTTTTTATTTCAACCCATTGTAAATAATTATTTTTATAGCCAGTCCTTTACTAATTCTTCTTGGTAACTGGAAATGTCTTGGTCCTTGTTCCATTCAATATTTTTTTGAGTTCACCTTTTTTTAATAAGCACTACACCCACAACGAGTCTTTACATCAGCACTGCAGCAAGCTTTAGATGAGTAATCCATCCTAAAGGATGCCAGTCCATATTCGACAATATTTGTAGAGTAAATAAGGACTATGCTGATTTTTTGAAAATATTTTGGAGGTCATTTTATTTATTATTATTATTATTATTATTATTATTATTATTATTATTATTATTATTATTATTATTATTACAAAGAAGAGTTGAGGTTGAAAACCTATAAACTCTATTATACTTAAACTAATAGTCTTGAGTATATCGAATCGCTAAATGTCAATGGTAAATTTTTAAAAGGTTAACAAATGAGTGAGAATAAATGTAAACTAATAGTCTGCAAAAAGAGTCATGTCAATTCTATTTTTAAAAATGTTTAATGAGTCCGCATCAATAGCCTCATCAGGCAAGATATTCCAGAGATTAAATACTCTGTTGGAAAAGAAGAACTCCCGGACTCGTGTGAAAAAATGTTCACGTCGAAGCTTTAATCGATGACCTCGCAAGCGATTGTCTGTATTAAGGGTGAAAAGGGAACTTAAATCAACAGAGAATAGGTTGTGAAGTATCCTATATGTAAGGATAAGATCTCCCCGCACCAATCTATCCATTTCAGAAATGAGTCCAAAAATTATCAGTCTGTTCTCAAAAGTTGGTCTTACAACACCATACGGCATCCTAGTGGCAAATCGCTGCACTTTCTCAATTTGGTATTTTTGTTGTTTTAACACAGGCCACCAAACACCAAACCCAAATTCAAGAATTGGGCGCACATAAGTTTTATAAATTAAAGAGCTAGTCCGGATATCAGGACGTGAAAATATTTTTTTTATTAAAAACAAAGACTGTTTAGCTTTTTTACACGCATTATCAATGTGTTTACCCCACGATAAGTTACTGCTGATCACTATCCCGAGGTCCTTTTGTTGATTGACCTTCATAAGCACAACGTTGTTAAGATGGTACTGTAACTTAGGATTTGTACGACCGAGATGCATAACCACGCACTTTGCTTCATTTAGGGGCATGAGCCAAGCATCACACCAAGTGGCTATTATATTTAAATCATTTTGCAAAGTTTGCTTTAGCGGGTTACAATATAATTTAGTATCATCTGCATAATTTGATACTGTGCTGCCCTGAAGTGCGCTGGTAAGGTCAGCTGAATACACCAAAAATAATAACGGGCCCAAGACCGATCCCTGAGGCACGCCACTCAAAACTGGACGCAGCGGAGTAGTACCCTTTTTCTTGAAAAATCAAGCTTGTACTTATTTATTTCTATCTTTATAATAAAATACAACAAAACCGAAATATCGAATTTAAAAAATATGACAAAAATCACATTTTGTTTTTATTTAAGCAAATACATAAGGAAAAGGGAGAGAAGAGAAACTTACCCTTTCCCTTTGGCTCAAAGAAATTTACAAAAAACTCACTATTACAAAAGTATCTTTGTGTCGCTGGCGAAAAATACATTATTTATTTAAGAAAAAAGTTATTTTTTATAAACAGTTGAAAGGGAATAATAGAACCTAATAATAATTTATGTTTAATGCATCTTTCCTTGATTAAATTTTAAAAATTCATCCAACAAAGAAGATTTATTTTCACAATAATTTTATAATTTAATGTTTTTACAAAAAAAAAGTCAAGTACTCCTGATGGGATTTGAACCTGTGATCTTTCGATCGGTAGCCCATGGCTCTAGTCTCTACGCTATGCCTACCCATAAACATTTCCTGTTTAAGTTTAATATATGACATTTTCTTCAGCGGGGCTTGTTTTGACTGGTAATAGATTTTCCAGTATATTCTTAACTTTTTTATAATTTCAGATGGCGTATTTTCACACTCTAATTCGAAATCACTCGACAAATACCTACATGATAAATAAATAAACACTAAACTGCTTTCTAAAATTTGTTATTTTTAATAAATAGGGGTGGTCTGTCAAATTGGCATCATATGTTTAAATTAAATAGTGTCCCTTGTATTTCCACTCTAGAGTTGAAATATTTTTTTTCAACTCTAGAGTTGAAATATTTTTTTCACAAATCAAAGGTTTTTTTAATAATTCTTTGTGGTCATAGGAAAAATAGTGTACATTACTCGTGTGAAAGTGATTATTCTTAAACTCGGAGAATTTCCGCACTCGGCTGAAGCCTCGTGCTAAATATCTCCTCGGTTGAAAAGTATCACTTTCATCACTTGCTATGTAATATACTAAAACAGTATTATGAAGTACTTACTAACTTAAACAGAAAAGTTACATTGGTTTGACACAAAAAACATAATTCGTAAACCTTATAAAAGTAACTTCACCCAGTGCCTGAAACCGAATGTTAGTCTAAATACTCACTGGCTTTTATATGTATAAGTTACATGGAAACCAATATCAAAGTATAACCAATTGATTTAAAGCTGGCATGATGCAATGACTAATAACATTCCTAATAATATATTTAGATAGAGTTTTAAAATTAAAAATTCACTTTGTGATTACTTTTGTCACATGGGCGCGACACTGCGTTCTAGGTCTAAAAAATACCATACCTGACTGACGAAGGCCCTTATTTGATGGAAGCTAGAACAGTTTTGATATTTAATATATTTTTCGCTTTGAGGCCAACAAGTGTTTTAAAATGTAACCCCTTTATAATTCCAAACGTCTATTTCATTTAACGCCAGTTTCCGTATTCGTCAAGCAAGTTAATATTTCACTCATAATATCACTCTTCTTAAAAACAATTCCGAAACCAGCAAGAAGTTTATTTGCAATTTCAGCAGCGCACCTGCGATTCACTAAGAGAATTTTAAAGTGAATAAAAGTCACAAATAGGAAACTGGGATACCGTTTCAATGTTACCGAATGTCATCATCTGTGATTGCCTCTGATAGGGCACGTGATTCGAATATTTTACTTTTAAGATCTGAAAGGAAATGCATGGTAATATTATATGTCCGTAAATACGAATATGGAATGAATTATTTATGAAGATAGACTGTAAACCGAGATATTTTAAAACCTACTTTGTAACTGTACGGAAGGTAATACTCTAAAATATGAACTCAAGAAGAAATTTAAATTCGAAGTAAGGAAACCTGGTAGGTAAGTATTTATAAATATCTTTATTATTTTTTGATTTCTGAAGGGTATTTTAGTTTGCTATTGGTTTGAAAAATGTATGCCACTTGTTTTTTTATTGTTCGTATCTGGACTAATAGTAATGGTATAGTTATATTAGACGTCTTTGTCAATACTGCATATTAGCACACTTCGAGCTGTTATATCAGGAAACATGAATTATTAGGGTTCAGTGAGGTATGTGTTACTTGTCGCTCGCCAATAGAAGTGGAGGTCATATATACAAGATTTGTAAATAATCAGAAGACGTACCTGTCACATACATACAAATTGGGAATCGTTAAAGGAAGTGAGTGTCACATGCACACGAATTGTGAATCATTGTAAAAAGTAATGGAAATATATACACGAATTGTTAATTGTTAAAAAAGTAAATATCTCATATACACGAACTATAAGTCGTCAAAAAAGTCATGCATATACAGGGTGCTACAAATTCGTGTGTGTACAAGGGGATCTCGAAAATGGTAAGAGATACGAAGATGGTTAAATTAAGGCAAAGTTTCGTATTTTGGGGCTTAATGATTTGTTGAACGAAAATTGTAAATATTCCGAATATCTTTAGAGACATTCGAAGCAAACCAAAATTTTTAGTTTTGGTATTTAATTGTTCGCACTTTCATTTTTGACTTGGAAAAAAAACAAAACACTTTAGCTGGTAGGTAGGTAGCTGGTTTTCATGTTTTACGATATGGCGTTATTAGCTTTAAAATTCGACTTTTCATTCTTTATATACGGGCAAGGGCCTGTCGACATATTAAGCACCGGTTCCCGCAGATCACCGAAGTTAAGCTGTGTCGAGCGCGGTTAGTACTTGGGCGGGTGACCGCTTGGGAACACGGCGTGCTCTTGCCTCAGGGAAGAGTGTAAAATGAATCGACACCTAGCCATCCTATTCACGCCGGACAGGCCGGATGAGATCGGATATCTCGTAGGATGAAGGTGCCGTTTCACACTCCCCAGTCGGTAGACCACATTTGTGGTCGATGACCGGTTCAAGATGGCCTACGTAGTCGGCGAACCGTAAAAAAAAAAAAATTCTTTATATACCAACCTCAAGTCATTTTTTTTTTAAATACGGACCTGGAATTCTAAGCTAAATAAATATTAAATATAAAATAAACATATTAATAGGACTACTTCAATATTAAATTTCCATTACAGGAAGCTAGGATGTTTAGGCCGTTTATTATTTCAATAAAATTTTATTCAGAAGTCATATTAACCATGACAACACTTAAGGAAGTAAGTAAGTTCTTAAGGCATGACAAGTAATTCTGTTTTTTAATAATATTATTTTTATTTATTTCATTAATATAGGTAACAGAAAAAAAGTAATGTTTACAAGTGAAAAAAAGGTAACTGGTGTTTTGGCTAGTTATGTTCCTGTGATGTACTTATGTTTATTTTAAAATTTTGTAATGTAACAAAAATAAACATACAGAAGCCGAGACTTTGGGTCTTTTTTCTTACAAAGTATCAAATATCAGGTCTCTTTAAGTAAAAATGGACGAATTCTCTAAATTACAAATCTTTATTTTTCAGTTTGACTCTAAATGATTAGGACCGTAATAATATAAAAAGATAATATGAAAAAATGTGTTATTAGATGACAAAATGTTAAAATTTTTAAAACTTTTAAATTGTGTTAAATTTATAAAGCTAGGAAGTTCCTAAAACTGTATTTAAAATTTCAAGTCCGTATTTAAAGAAATTGAATTATAGTTGATATTTAAAGAACAAAACGTCAAATTTAGAAACTCAAATCGTCATTTAATAGAACATAAAAAACGGCTATAAAAAAATGAGGACGCAAAAACTTTAAAACCAAAAACAAAAATTGCGTTTTTTTATATCTCCGGGGGTATTAGGAATATTTAAAATTTTCTTTCGCCAAATTATTTAACCCCAAAATACTCAATTTTACCTCAATTTAATCATCTTCATATCTCTTACCTTTTTCGAGACATCCTTGTACGCACACGAATTTGTAGCATCCTGGATAAATGAATCGTGAAAGGTTATGTTATGTGGTGTATCAACTAAGGGTGACACTTGATTTATAAATTGGAAAATATTGTTTTACATAAAACAGAACTTTGAATTATTGCAATATGGCAAGTGTTGAACCACCAATATAAATTTTGAAATTTATCTTATTGACAAGAACAGCAAATAAAATCATTCGATATAACATTATGCTTAATAAAAATGAGAACTCTAGTTCTTAGAATATAGAAAATATAAAAAAAACTTTGCAATATTTGGTTCAATATTTTATTAATGATTCGTATTAAATGATTAACAGCGGGTTGCATAAAATCGTTCTCGGTTAGCTTAAGCGCGTAGTAAAAAGCAAAATTTAATCAGAGGCTGGCAAGGCCTACTCCGTGTTTGCGCGAAACTGCTCTAAATTTTGTAAGAATGAACAGATTCCAGTTCTTGTAATATACAGGGTCCTGCGCCTCACCTCCCGTCTTCTATAATAGCTTACTTATTAATTAAGTTAGGATTTTAATATTTTGCAGACTTTACCTGGGTCCTAGGGTGCATGCAGCCGCCTGAAAAGCATACATCTGGTTGCCGAAACGGTAATGTTGTTGTTTAAAAAAGGGTAAAAATGATTTACAATATCTATCACTGTGCGTATTTCAGTAAATATTTGAAATTTTCGGACGAAAGTGTTTCCCGATTTGCTGTTGTGAACCTACTTCCTTGATGGCGCAATTGGTTAGCGCTCTGTACTGGATATACGGAGGTTGTCGGTTCGAATCCGGCTCGAGGAAATACTTTTTTCTAAATTTCTAATTAGGTGTTTATACACAAGAACTTTCCATCTTAAGATATATACATACTTTATTTTCTTACGAAAAAGAACCGATAGGTATTAATCAGCCGCCTGAAAAGCATACATCTGGTTGCCGAAACGGTAATGTTGTTGTTTAAAAAAGGGTAAAAATGATTTACAATATCTATCACTGTGCGTATATTTCTTTGTAGAACCCGATGTATATGGTGCAATGTTGCAACAAATGTTTAAAATAATAAATAGGTATTTTTTAAAGACAGAAGCACTTTGCTTCCAATCAATCTGTATAGACTTTTAAACAGATTTGCAGTTAGTTTTAAGAAACAATCTACCTTCAATTATTCCGACAAAGTTTTAGTGTTAAAAATAAATCTCTGAACCAAAAGAAACTTGATTTCCAATCTCGAAAAACTCGACCACAATTCACTGTGGGAATTTTAAAGAGAGAGTCACTGCAGGGGAAAAAGTACGGTTTTCCTCAAATGTCTCCGTCGCACGTCATAATCTACGATTGCCCGGATAGGTCAGACTGTGTTCAGAATATTTAATTTGGATCAAGTTGTCTATTAGTAAAAGTTTAATTTGTACGTTGAGATTAGGTTTTCGTTCCTTAATTAAAAAAAGGAAGAATTAGTTACTGAATAAACGAATGAAACAGTGTTCAGATGTTTTGAATGTTATAATGGTGCTTAGTATTATAGTTGACTGTGTAATAGAACGGGATTTCTAGCTTTCTTCTTATTTCGGGTTTTTGTAACAATCACGTTTACCCCCAGAAGACATGTGTTTCCTATTAACCGGAGCAACTAAAATTACTTTTTTGCAAGAAATAAATAAATCCATTTCGACATTTTAGGGTCATATTAAAATAATTCAAAGAAAGGTTTGCTGGACTTTCTCTTTGGGCAAATTATACTTTTAACTGCCTGTAAACCCAAGCGATGGTCAACACATGTTATGTTATCCTAGAAATGAGCCGGAGGGCCTTTTATGATTGTTTCACGTATATTATACTACATGAATCATATATTGATAGTGATAAAAAAATGGAATATATGAGGAAGTTGATGGCTGAATTTGAATCTTGACCGATCCGTTTAAGGTTGTAAGAGGCTAAGCGCAATTGTGTTGCTTTTTCCCATAACGTTTAAATGGGTTTTTTAAACACATTTGACTTAGTACTTTAGGTTAATTAGATATACTATCTCTAGTACCTTTGTATAAATTAGTGAATAAGTAAGTTAGAGAGAAGGTTAGTATTTTATTCTCAAATCGTAAGACTGGGGCCATCTATTATCTATTGGTTAAATCTCTCAGTACCTAAGGCAAATGACCAACGAGTAACGAGGACCCGGATTGGTCCGCGAAGGGTAAAAGTCACCCTATTGGGTAAAAGATATAATTAAGGGGGGTAGTTAGATGGTCAAGAGGTCAGAACGGATATTGGAAAATCTGAAAAAGGCAGTTCCTCGGGGTTATCGGTACGGGAAAGTTCTAAGTTCGTTTTCGTAATGAAAGGTTTCGAAGGGATAGTTTGTACGGGAAAGTTACGAAAGGTTATTCTTACGCGACAGTTCCGAGTTTCCTTTTTATAAACAGTTCAGGTTTACGCGATTGTTTTCTTGTGAAAGTAAATCTTAATTTAAAGTGCAAAGATGGGATTAAATATCAGGGTTTACGATCGTCATTTAGGACTCTTCAATCTTAGGATTAACTTCAGGGTTTTCTTTATTTTAACTGAATCAGATTGTGTGGTTTTCTCATATCAAGGGTTTATTTTCGAGTTTGTTCTCTTTCACAGTAAACGCATGTCTGGGTTTTAATTGCGTATTGGGTATCATTTCAGTAAAACACCTCTCTTTATTCTCTTACACTTATCTTGTAAATATCTTAAGTTTAATATTGTAAAGTTTCTTTTTCTTTATCTTCTGTTGTTAATAGATTTAAGTGTTTTGAAAATATAGTGTTTTATTGCTCACTATAATAAAAGGGATAGGGATTCACAAGAGTGAATGATTCGCGTACGTAGACAGCGCCGTTTCTAAGGACTATCGAATCAGAGCTGAAATATCTGGTGAAGGCCCGATTGGTAAGTCGTATTATATCAATTAACACCTTAATTAACAATCCAAGAAAAAATGTCACGACACGACCAGAGTGCTCTTGCGATAAAAGTGTAGTCAGGTAGTTATTTCCGGGATAAATTCTAAACTCACTGTGAAGGGAAGGATCTAGAGGTTCGGCTAGGGACACGCTACCATTGAGTCTTGAACGCTACCAGTTAGATACGTAATTCAATAATACTAGACAGTGCCATAATCTAGATCAATCCCGTCACATAAAAATTGGTGGCAGCGTCGTTGATCTTTCTTTTTGCTTAGTTGCAGGTTTCGATGTGGTTAGCATAAATTTGATATTGTTGTCAGTTATTTGTGTAACTAAGGCAACAGGAAAGAGAACCTTACGCCGTGTTTTTTAGGCTTTTTAGGGAAAAACGTATATAGGTACTAATTTTTTTCTGTAACATTTTTTCTCCTTATTGTTTCCGTTGTACTATCTATTACGGTCGGATAGAATACATTTCTACCTAGAAAAGTAATTACTTTGAGTTAAAATAATAATAATTTGATTGCAGAAGGATGAATTTGTAATTGGAACATGTAATCTTCTTTTTTGGGATAACATATTGAACTATGGATAAATTTTGAAAGAAATTTATTTATTATTTAGTATGTTAATTAACATCTGCTCTGTTTCTAAAAACAATTATGTATAATTGCTCAGACATTCAATGATGTATCATGAAAAGTGCTAAAACCGTTTTTTTAGCGTATCTTTTGCTCGAAATGTTCTAATTTATATTCATCATACCACTTGATGGCATTACAATGACATGAAAAGTTAAGTCTTATGTTATTTTATTCCCTGGAATAAAATATGTTTGTTGGATAGTAAATTGCTTTTCTTTGGTATTGTTCTATTAAAATCACGATAATTGAGGTAAAATTGAATAAAAAACTAAGTATCATTAAACATACGCGGAAGGAACGAAGGAATCAAAATTTTCTGCCTGAATGAAAACCAAACAAGTATTTTTCTACGAATTAAAAATATAATGTTCTTAATTTTTGCTGTTAGAGTTGTTTAAGGGTAGAGATAGATAGGGTTTTCAGGTAATACTAAGCAAGAGCACAGAACTTCAAGATTCCAGGAAGATTATTGCATGTGTATACTAAAATAGGTCAGTGTTTGTTGTGTGAAAATATTAGCTTTCGATATCGACTGTAGAACCATGGTTATGTGGTTAAAAGTTTCGTGTTAAGAGTATGTCATAAAAGTGAAAGATAAAGTTTCGGTTTGTAAAATTTTAGTAAAGAAAAACCCAACAATATATTGACCGTTCGTTGAGTAGATAAATACTAATAAAACTGTGGAACTCCTTTGACATATATCGTGTAAGTATATGTCATCGTATTGTTATTTAAATGAGATGCAGAATTTGTTGTATTGTTTATTTTGGTCAAATTAAACTATTTCTCGTTTTGCAAAGTAGAAAAATATGTCTGGGATTTTTAAATAGGGTTATTTTATTCAAATCAGCTGCGTTTTATTTCTTTTCATTATGTATGGTAATTAAAAGTATAATTTTTGCGATATTCCTAGCAATATAATTTTTTTCGAAAAGTGAACAAATTATTTTAAATAGTAAAATTGTCGGTTTTTCCTGAAATTAATTTCTTAATAAACTAATCAATTTTCTTCCAGCATAATATTATTTTATTGCCCAATCACCGATGTCATAAATCTTCATACAAACCACCCCAGTGCCGTGTCAATGAACCAAACAAGTGACTCTAGGAGGGTACAGCTGTAGATTCCTACCAAGTGTTTTGAATATATTGTTTGATTTTAGCGTTTGGATGCACTAATACGATTTGGATGGATAGCGATTAAAGTCCGATTTTTCTAATAATTTTCGTTACAGGATTGATTGTGATCGGAGCCAGGCGGATAGCAGCGAGTTTTGAATATTGGAAGCAATGTATATTATTAGTTAGAATTTTTTTTCAGGTAATTCTTTTTACAGGTATTATTTTCTTGACAGGATATTTGGGTTTTTGAACCATAGGGTTGTTGTTATTGGTTTGCGTTTGTTTTAATCTCAAACTTTATTTGATTTTGAGGTTTAATAACTTCGTGGTATGAAGGTAAGATGCATGAGATTTACATTTATTACACTGTAGTTGTATAACAGGTAGAATTATTATAGTAGGTCATCTGTACTCTTATTTAAATAATTTATCGATTGCACAAGTTAAATATTATTGTACGAATGTAGTTTTAGCCCAGCAGGACGCCTATGATTTGAGGATAGGTACCTACCTATATTATCTGGGTTACGTTTGGGTTACTATGGTATACTGGTGAAAAGGTAATAAAGAAATTACCATTTAATGAGGGAATGGTCAGGAATAACGTTGAAAAGGCGCGATATAGAGTTTGATAGTCTGGGGCCTGGTGCTACATTTGCGTAATATTTTTACAATGGAAGGGTATTCGAAAGGTGTATAAGATATAACGGAGTTTTATTATTATTTGTGAGGAGGAAAAACACCTAATCGATAATTTCCTTTGCGGGTTTTTTAATATTGCCGGTTGGAAATTTTTTTTTGAAATTTGTGGGAAAAGCGAAATGGAAGGAAAGAGATAATAAAAAGTTATAGCCAATTAACATCTGGATTAGGTCATTTAACGGAAGGGTTATTTTTATTTTATTGGAAAAAGAACATTAGTAGTATCGATTAGAATCTCGAGGTAAAGGCTAAACTTTTTGTGATCTATTTTTTTTTGTTTTGGTATTTTTAGTGTTTGTTTTTTTTGAAAAAAAAAGGGTTTGCGGAGAAGATACGTAACATTTTAAGGAATTTCAGGTACAGGTAGTTTTTCGAAATTTTGTGCATTGCGATGATCCGTGGAGTGGTTCGTTTTATTTAAGAAGTGATTTGATTAGTGAAGTGAATAAAATGTTGTTAAAGGGCGTTATTACCAGATGGGCGGGTCAACTTATTTGATAATAGATTAAAGGATTACCGGTTAGAAGAAGTTATATCTGGAGGAGATCCATACAAAGTTAGTTCTGTGTGGGTATAACTTGACCTTGCATATCGGTTATCTAAATGACTCTACCTCGTTGAGAAGCACAGCGACGATGCGACGGAACTAGCGTAACACACAGATAAGAGCGTTTACGGCATACCTCTGCAGACGAGTGAGTCTGTAGGCATTTTCAAAGGACAAGCTAGCGAGAATAATGAGAATAATATGGATTTTAGTGGTGTAAAGGCCAGGGAGCACCGGGTTATAGTAGGAGAATTACGTAACTCGAAGGGTGTTGACCCCGGATTAATAGGAGAACTACGTAACTCAAAGGGCGATGAGCCGGGAGTTATAGTAGGGCTACGTAACTCAAATGGTGTCGAACCGGGAGGTATAGTAGCAAGGATACGTAACTCAAATGGGGTTGAGCATAGAGTTATAGTAAGAGAGATGAGTTACTCAACTTGTGCTGAGGAAATGGTACCAACCTTTGAAAATGAGGCATGCTTGTCTAGTTCCGTTGATTCACCAACAGTTAGAAATTTTTCTGGAAATCTTGAGGGTATCTGAAATCCCGAGGATACAGAGGAAATTTCCCAGTTGTACAATAGACCGGAAGAAAAGGACAACAACCTGGTTAACAATAGTACTCTTAACTTCAGCAGCCGACCGCTAAGGGCTGGTCCCCTAGTAACAAGTTTGGTGATAGTTTAAAACAACCAAATCTTGTCAGACTGCGTGAAGACTTGGAAATTCTGTTTCACGGCTGTGATCTCGTGGTTCCTGTAGACGTGCAGGTACTATGATTTGCGAGCCACTCAATCATGACTGATGTCGGTATTTGTATGGCGGCTACCGCCATAGTTAACATTGAAGCCCCACAAAGAAGGCAAAAATAGAAGTATTGTTGTCCGATTTCTAAATAACTCTCCCCTACCTCAGACCATAAAAATACACCCCCCCCCCCCTTTTTGTTACATTTGGTGAATGTAGACAGTTTGGATATAGGTACAGATCTCTCGATAATTCTGTAGTTAGGAAAATGAAGTGAAATGAAAATGTTGTGTTATGAGACTATGTGGTGAACATAGTAAGTGTTAAGCCATGTGCAAGTTTCCGATGAATGAGAAATTGATAGGAAAGTATAGCGATACTTTTGTACAAGAAAACAGAAGAAAATGGTGAAATTTTGGGAAGTTACAGCGACGTTTTATACAGGAGGAAAGACGATTTTCAAAGTGGAAAATTTAGGAGTAAACAAGGTAGAAACGAGTAATAACGCACCGATAACAAAAACACGTTACCAAAATTCCTTAGGTTCTCCCAAGAAGTAAGTATAGACACAAATCATTTCTGTTTTTTTTTGTTAAATAAATACACAAGAGGGATTTTAGTTTTAGTACTAGACGAATATGAAATGAAAGAAGCGACGAAATAAGTAGCGAATTATGAATGGAAGAAACAGAAATCGCTAATCTAGAGCCATTTCCCAAGAGTAAGGCTGAAGATGTACGGTTTAGAAGAAAGCAAAAACTAAAGAAGGTATAGGAAGAAAAAGCAAGAAACCGAGACCATTGTGTGATATACTATCGAGATCACTGGGAAAAGCTAGATTAGATAATTGTGTTATATTTAAGTGGTTTATATTTAGTTTTGTTGTTGTAGAAATGATTTATTTCAATAAAGATTGGTTTTGACCCAAAGGTTTTCTTTCTGTATATGGGACCTGTCGTGAGCATAAGTAATGTCTTGATGTTTTAGTAGAAGGGGAGCCGTGATGTGATGAAATGTGTTAATGTTTACCCTATGCAGGAAGGTGGAAATAGGGGTATATGAGTGCATGGCGCCAGCTATAGGGCTTACAGAGTTATCCCTCCTATCCGAGAAGCCATATCAGATGCCGCAGGAAATATCATGTAGGAAACGTCAGGGTACGTAAGTCGAGACATGAGAGGAGTACTCTACATTGCCAAGGACCAACTTATTGGAGGAGACTATGGGAGGACTTCCGAATATTACCAAGAATACACAGTTTTGTACGAGAACCTATTCCAGTTCCGCACAACTATTACACATATATTAGTTAAACACGAAACGTTAATGGAATGCCAACCACCACTCTCAGTCAACTCCCAAATCAGAAAACAACTGGATGAAGGTCGCTCCTGAACTCAAATGGGCCACTGAAGCGGTTGAGTTGGAGGCCAGTTAGAAAGAAGATGGAAATGTCAATGCGAGGTTTTTCATTTCCTCGATGAGCTCCAATGGTTTATATACACAGGAAGATATGGGAAAATGCTAGCAGACACCGTTATACCCCAACATCAGGAGAGGCAGGAACTAACCAGGAGAATAGAGGGCACTGACAGTACCAACCGTTCATATGCCAGATCCGTTCTCCCAACACGAACTTACAAAGAACACATACCCTACAGCGGAGGAGGCATGGAATTTTAGCCAGTTAGCTATGGAGTAGAGCTAATTACCTCACTTTGAAGAAGCTAACCAACAATCATTCCAAAGGGTGGCAGTACCTACCAGCCAGTTTACCGAAGAACTTAGCCCATGCCTACCATGTTGAGTCCCAACTACTAGTTCAAGGGGGAGTAACCCCGGATTAGGATATGGATTTCATCAAAGCCAAGTTGGAGTCGACAGCTCTCAAAAATATCTACCCAGCCAGTCCGGACCAGGGAGCAGCTAATAAGGAGGCCGATTGCTGTTTTAAAGACATTAGTGTAATGAATTGGACCTTCTCAGGAACAGTGATTCGCGGGACAGTGGTAGAACAAAAGTGCGTGTAAATTCGTGAGTGTTGAAATTCGCCCGTTAAAGACTGCATTTAGCAGAATGGTGATCTGTAATTTGTAACTTTAGGTTTATAGATTGATTAATTATTGGTAGTTTGTTTACGAACGAGCAAGATACAAACCAGTGGCGTACTTATTAATTCCTTTTTTTTTAACGCAATATATGATTCAGTCTAAGTGGGGGGCAATGTAATAGAACGGGATTTCTAGCTTTCTTCTTATTTCGGGTTTTTGTAACAATCACGTTTACCCCCAGAAGACATGTGTTTCCTATTAACCGGAGCAACTAAAATTACTTTTTTGCAAGAAATAAATAAATCCATTTCGACATTTTAGGGTCATATTAAAATAATTCAAAGAAAGGTTTGCTGGACTTTCTCTTTGGGCAAATTATACTTTTAACTGCCTGTAAACCCAAGCGATGGTCAACACATGTTATGTTATCCTAGAAATGAGCCGGAGGGCCTTTTATGATTGTTTCACGTATATTATACTACATGAATCATATATTGATAGTGATAAAAAAATGGAATATATGAGGAAGTTGATGGCTGAATTTGAATCTTGACCGATCCGTTTAAGGTTGTAAGAGGCTAAGCGCAATTGTGTTGCTTTTTCCCATAACGTTTAAATGGGTTTTTTAAACACATTTGACTTAGTACTTTAGGTTAATTAGATATACTATCTCTAGTACCTTTGTATAAATTAGTGAATAAGTAAGTTAGAGAGAAGGTTAGTATTTTATTCTCAAATCGTAAGACTGGGGCCATCTATTATCTATTGGTTAAATCTCTCAGTACCTAAGGCAAATGACCAACGAGTAACGAGGACCCGGATTGGTCCGCGAAGGGTAAAAGTCACCCTATTGGGTAAAAGATATAATTAAGGGGGGTAGTTAGATGGTCAAGAGGTCAGAACGGATATTGGAAAATCTGAAAAAGGCAGATCCTCGGGGTTATCGGTACGGGAAAGTTCTAAGTTCGTTTTCGTAATGAAAGGTTTCGAAGGGATAGTTTGTACGGGAAAGTTACGAAAGGTTATTCTTACGCGACAGTTCCGAGTTTCCTTTTTATAAACAGTTCAGGTTTACGCGATTGTTTTCTTGTGAAAGTAAATCTTAATTTAAAGTGCAAAGATGGGATTAAATATCAGGGTTTACGATCGTCATTTAGGACTCTTCAATCTTAGGATTAACTTCAGGGTTTTCTTTATTTTAACTGAATCAGATTGTGTGGTTTTCTCATATCAAGGGTTTATTTTCGAGTTTGTTCTCTTTCACAGTAAACGCATGTCTGGGTTTTAATTGCGTATTGGGTATCATTTCAGTAAAACACCTCTCTTTATTCTCTTACACTTATCTTGTAAATATCTTAAGTTTAATATTGTAAAGTTTCTTTTTCTTTATCTTCTGTTGTTAATAGATTTAAGTGTTTTGAAAATATAGTGTTTTATTGCTCACTATAATAAAAGGGATAGGGATTCACAAGAGTGAATGATTCGCGTACGTAGACAGCGCCGTTTCTAAGGACTATCGAATCAGAGCTGAAATATCTGGTGAAGGCCCGATTGGTAAGTCGTATTATATCAATTAACACCTTAATTAACAATCCAAGAAAAAATGTCACGACACGACCAGAGTGCTCTTGCGATAAAAGTGTAGTCAGGTAGTTATTTCCGGGATAAATTCTAAACTCACTGTGAAGGGAAGGATCTAGAGGTTCGGCTAGGGACACGCTACCATTGAGTCTTGAACGCTACCAGTTAGATACGTAATTCAATAATACTAGACAGTGCCATAATCTAGATCAATCCCGTCACAACTGTATACAGGGTGATTCATGTTGAGTGGCCTATTCGAAGATCTCGGAAACGAGTAAACTCTTCTTTCTAAAAATTTGATAGCCGGCATAACTGGCTTTGAGCTTTTAAAGCATTATATTTTGACGTTTTTGTTACTTTCGGTTATACCGGAAGTTAATGTCAACTTTGCTATTTTAAATGAAACACCCTGTATATTTTAGTATTTTTGATTACCTTATCAAAATCTAAATAACTTTTGTTAATAATAATCTAGTCCTATCTCTAACCGTTTTTAAGATATGAATTATAAAAGGA
Source organism: Polydrusus cervinus (assembly GCA_935413205.1). Taxonomy (NCBI): domain Eukaryota; kingdom Metazoa; phylum Arthropoda; class Insecta; order Coleoptera; family Curculionidae; genus Polydrusus; species Polydrusus cervinus. The sequence goes on from OW284514.1 coordinate 57,982,555, forward strand.
TTTTTTTTTGTGTAAAAATGCTCCGAGAAAAAAGTTTAGTAACTCTGAAACTAATAAAGGTAAACATTTAAAATTTTGTGAGATTTTAAGTGATACATAAATCTTTAGTTTAAATTACTTGGGATTCACGTTTTTTATACAGGGAGTTCTTAAAATTGTGCCAATGTTTCCATTTAAATAAATGTTCATAAGTCAATTTTTGCAAATGGAACACCCTATTTTTTAGCTTACAAACGTATAGAGAATTAAATTTCCTATCTAAACACCTAATATGTTACAATCCACATTTTTAGCCGTTTTGGAATTATGAGCAATTTAAATAAAAAATCTTAAAATTTCTGTTTGTGTTAATTCAACATTATTTTTGAAAATAAGGCTTCGACTGGAATTTTCGTTTGACTTTGATCTTTGTTACCATTTGTTATTAAGTGCCTATGTTCGTTGCTTAGCTCTTTCTGATTTTTTAAATAAAATTATTTAAATAATTATTATTCGCTATTCTCAGACTACCAAGAATGAACGTAATTTTAAATAAGTTAACTAGAATATGACAACAGGGCTAAGGTAAGTGTCAACTTTAAAATCATTTTGGTCAAAGCCTACTTTACAAATTGGCAACAAAGCTCAAAGTCAAACGAAAATTCCAGTCGAAGCCTTATTTTCAAAAATAATGTTGCATTAACACAAACAGAAATTTTAAGATTTTTTATTTAAATTTCTCATAATTCCAAAACGGCTAAAAATGTGGGTTGTAACATATTAAGCGTTTAGATAGGAAATTTAATTCTCTACACGTTAGTAAGCTAAAAAATAGGGTGTTCCATTTGCAAAAATTGACTTATGTACATTTATGTAAATGGAAACATTGGCACTATTTTAAGAACTCCCTGTATAAAAAATGTGAAATCTAAGTAATTTAAACTAAAGATCTATATATTACTTAAAAGCTTACAAAATTTTAAATGTTTACCTTTATTAGTTTCAGAGTTACTAAACTATCTTCTCGGAGCGTTTTTACACAAAAAAAATCCTTTTATAATTCATATCTCAAAAACGGTTAGAGATAGGAATAGATTATTATTAACAAAAGTTATTTAGATTTTCATAAGGTAATCAAAAATACTAAAATATACAGGATATTCCATTTAAAATAGCAAAGTGGGCATTAACTTCCGGTATAACCGGAAGTAATAAAAACGTCAAAATATAATGTTTTGAAAGCTCAAAGCCAATTATGCCTGCTATCAAGTTTTTAGAAAGATAAGTTTACTCGTTTCCGAGATCTTCTAATAGGCCACTCAACGTGAATCACCCTGTATAGTACGTATTTAAATGAAAATTATACAGGGTCGCTTTTATACAGGGTCCTGCAATAGTGTATCAGGCTTCTATAGCTCCTATACTAATTAGGCTAGGAATTTCATTCATATGCAGACTTATACTGTATCATATTTCAGTAAAATATTTTTCCATATACAAGGTAGTCCAAAAAAGTATGATACCAAAAAGTTGTATATTTTCAAATGGAACGCCCAGTATTTTATTACAAATTTAGGTTTGTATTAGTGTCCTTTCTTATTTCTCAAAATTTTATTTATTTCGCTTTGGTAGTTTAAGAACAATAAATTAAAAACTAAAAAAATATATTTTACGGTCCTGGAAAAAAAAAATTAAAAAGAACATCTAAATCCAATTTTTAAACTATGGCATTGGGTAAGATTTATGACACGGGGTTTAGAGATATTATGAATCTAATAATGTTTATCCATTTTATACAGGGTGTTCGTAAAAAGTTTTCAAAAACCACACATTTTAAAATATTTTTTAAAGTTTTTCAAATGGATATATAATTTGGCTATTATATCTATAATTCTTAACCAATTTTTTTTGTAATACAATCATTTAAGATATTTCCAGTCGTTTTCGAGATAATTGTAAATTTCATAATTATAATGTTTAAATGGAGTTTTATAATTTAAATTAAGTCTAGGCGACTAGACTAAACCACCGTAAATGTTCAAAATGTATTAAATTTTATTTTGTGCACGGGTCAACACGTTCTTGAAAAGATCAGTTTATAGTCCTTAATCAGGTGAAATATTAGCAAAATGGTGTCAAATTCTTAAAGGTTATGTCTTAAAACCATGGTAGGCTTTAATATAAAATAGAATTTTATTTATTTAATATAGTTTGATACGTTCTGTAATTAATTTGAAAAAGTTTGTATTTATCGCAAATAAATACTAAAAAATTAAAACGAATTCTAATAAAATGAGTTGGCTGATATGATTTTATTTTTAGTGAGGGCGCCCTATATACCAACTTTTAAAATTAATTAAATAACTTATCAAATTATAATAAATAAATAAAGTCCTATTTTATTTCAAAGTCTGCCATGGTTTTAAGCAACTGCAACTTTACCTCTATTTAACCAACTATTTATCTATTGTAAGTACCGAGATAGCAATACTAATGCATCGAATATGTAACATCCTCTTTAGGACATTAAATAAAAAATTGCCAAAAACTTCTCAAGAGATCGACTAAAGCATAGAAGCAATGGGTTTAAGGCAATGTAAAGAGGAATAACACCGACGCGAAACATTGGCGTTGGAAATTTGTATGAAAAACGCTGCACTGCCGCCACTAATCCACTTATAGTGATTCCACGTCTGTTCGCGTGAACACATTTCGTTTAGCGCGGTTTCACATAGGTCGCAGCAGCGAAACTTTTGCGCCGGTCTGAGGGATCCTTATATCTGTAAAAGCTAAATTATTTTGCTTTAAACACTATAAATTTGAATAACGCGATTATCTTAATATTAGCTTACTCTTAATAATTTGGGATGCCCGTTATATTATCTAAGAGCCATTTCTTCTTTTTGAAGTTTTAGACCAAATAAGTGGATAATTAGGTATTGACGGATTGAAGTCTTTATTCATGTCCAAAACAGGTGTTATTTAAAAAAGAGGATAATTCTTGCCCAGAGGCATAAACGAAAAAAATACCGATACTGCCCCCGAGATATTGAGGTTATAAAATGTTATTAGAATATTATGTTGAGAAATACTACTAACAAAATGGCAATTACTTGAAAGTTTTAATTTTTGAAGTAATTTCTTTCCCACTCTGTATAATTGATGCATGTTGGATGTGTCATAGGCGTAACACACTAATATATAATGAACATATATATATATATACGTATATTTTCTAACTTATTTGGATGCATCTTGTAGTTGCCTACATACCCCTAAAATTTTAATGAAATCGGTTCAGTATTATAGGCGAAAAAAATAAAAACTAAAAAAAATCAGTTTGGTACCACTGGTTTTAAAAATAATGTAAAAATTAAAAATAATGTCTCGTTAATAAAATTATTCAAAGGTACTTCATAAATAAGGTCTCACAGTTATGTTAACCAAGTTTGATTAATACGAATTGTACAGGGTGTCCACAGTTTAGTGTCAAACTTTGCAAACTTTAAAGCAATTTATTTTTCTTATTTCAAATTGAAACCCCTGTATATTATTATATCATTCGATGCAGAATTAAAAATCAAACATGTGTTCTAATTACAACCCTATCGCAATTTCTAACGCATTAAGACTTATTTGCCGAAAACTCATTTTATCAACTATTCCACCAGTCATTATTATATAATAAATATCAAAGGTGGCTTTAAAAACCATTTATTGATATTAAAGTTTACTAAAAGGACAAATAAAAATTCTTTTAGTATGCTCCTAATATGAAAATCATATCTACGAGCTCTTCTTGGTTGTGTTCCATTCCAAAAAATAATATAGCCCAAATAATTAATAGTAATCTATCAATATTTGAAACTATAAAATAACTAAAGTCAAAATGGGCTTTTGTCACTTCAATAAACTTTAATATCAATAAATTGTTTTTCAAAGCCACCTTTGATATTTATTATATAATAATGACTGGTGGAAAGGTTGATAAAACGAGTTTTCTGTAAATAAGTCTTAATGCGTTAGAAATTGCGATATAGTTGTAATTAGAACACATGTTTGAATTTCAATTCTGTATCGAATGACATAATAATATAGAGGGGTTCCAATTTGAAATAAGAAAAATCAATTATTTGCAAAGTTTGACACCAAATTTTGGACACCCTGTACAATTCGTATTATTCAAACTTGGTTAACGAGATTTTAGGACCTTATTTATTAAGTACCTTTGTAGAATCTTAATGATGAGGCCTTATTTTAATTTTTTATAAATTTTTAAAACCAGTGGTGCAAAACTGATTTTTTTTAGTTTTTATTTTTTTTCGCCTATAATACTGAACCGATTTCATTAAAATTTTAGGGGTATGTAGGCAACTACAAGATGCATCAAAATAATTAAGAAAATATATGGCATGTAATCTAAAAAAACATATCCTTATGACGTCACACTTTTTTGGAACACCCTGTATAAACAAAAATATTTTCCTGAAATGCGCCCTAGGGTACAGGTAAAGTGTGCAAAATATCAAAATCCTAACTTAATTAATAAGTGAGCTACAGACGACGGGAGGTGAGGCGCAGGACCCTGTATAATGAACAGTCTTTAAAATTCTGAAAACCAGTTTAAAATTTGTAATATTGTTTCCGGACTACAGACCCCTAAGAAAGTTGTTAAAAAATATATCGAACTTTCTGCCAAGCAGTATAGAAAACAAAATTTGCATTTTAATATATTGTACTTAAAATACATGTAAGGATGTTTAACAATAGTTAACTAGCCAGCAACTTTGACGAGGACACACATAACATTGGCATAAAAAATGTTCTCACATAGTGGCTCGGTTAGCGCAATTATTGATTAACTAATTAGGAAAGTAAATAATGCCTGCCAATGTCATTTATATGACAGACAAAGTTGCTGGTTAGTAAATTATTAATACAAATCTTTATGTAACCCAACATATACCTACTTAAAATATTGCACACTCTGTTTAGCTAGTTAGTGAACACTTCTGGTAAAATCTTTTGGTTAAATGATGCGCTATGAAATTCTCAAATTAAAATGGAATTTTGAACCTTTTAATAGCTAATAGCACACACAGAAAATTGTATTTTTTATCGTTTTATTTCGGTTTATTTGAAATAATGAGCAAATTTGGTCCTAACAACATCGAATCAGTTTATTATGGCGAGTAATATCGATTGGTTAGTAAAACCGGGGCACTGATACATTATGCAGATGTTCTATATATAGGACCTCTTTCTAAAAGCTTATTTTGCTTAACTTTTCATATCTCGATAATGGGTTTTTCTGCGTGGATTAAGAATATTCAGGCCCGGGTTACTTTTTTACGCCTATTTTTTATAGTATTACCAAAAAAATCCGAGGAGAATCCAACAAATATGTATATACAAAGTTTATTAATACGGTGAATGAAAAATTAGAGAAATTTGTGCACGTTTCACTGGGCGAAAATCATTTTTTAGTAAGCTTAAAAACATTACAAACCCTGGCTCTGCTACGGTTTATAATGTGTTCTTTAAATTTTTTTAGGTGGTTCAAAAAGTATTTCTATTACATGTTCAAACTACAATTAACTTACAGGCCCTAAAATTAAAAATATATATATATGTGAATAAATTAAAAGTTAGAAAAAACGTACTTTTTCTCAATATTGAAAAGCATTTTTAAACCTTACTCCAATATTTTACTTTTTTGTTAATAAATTTTTAAATTATTTATCTCTAGTATGATATTACATATAACCTTTAAAGACATATTGCAACCCAATTTTTGATACAACAGAATATTTTTCACAAGATCATCATGATTGTCAGCTTTTTTAATTTCCAAGAAATTAGTGACCACGACGCGACGCAGGCCAAATTTTTTTTTAATATCTGTTAAAGTGCTATCAAATTAATTTTTGTTTCATTTCTGATGCAGGTACTAAAAACCCTTTCATAGGCTAACCGGCGCATCTTAATTCAGGGCCTTAACAAAGGTTCTCGTAAGGACCTATTTGATATGCTATGGTGGCAACAAAATCTTTTTGGATTCTACCAATTGCATATGTTGTACATTCTTGGGCCAGTCTTGTCTCTTGTCATGAAGTACCGTTGCCAAACTATCCCATATACGCAAGACACAGCAAAACTTAGTGTAACCTGGCTGCAGCCAGAGTTAAAGTTCAAAAACCTTTAGGTCGCCATACATCTGCTATTGGTGCTCATTTTATTTTATGGTTGTCAATACGTACATCATATTGTCACATAATTCTTTCATGTAAACTGCATAATATATCCAACAGGAATAAATAGTAGATTATTTTTAATATGCAATAGTACATGGGTTATTTTAAGCCCTAGGGTGTGGGGACTTTGTATATGGAGGGTCATCCCTGGGGAACAACATGCAGGCCAGACAAGCTAGACAAGCCTAAAAGGCCCGACACGCCTGGCAGGTTCGACAAGCCCGGAAGGCCCAAAAAAAATTATAAGGGATTGAAAATTATTTTACAAATATTCCTTTTAAAAAAGTACATAAGCAAAGCAGGGTGACTCAGCAGACCCATCAGGCCGGTGAGGCTCGACAGACCCGGAAAAAATTATTAGAGACCGAACATTTATTGATTAAGGGGCCCGGCTTGACCCAAACCCGAGAGTCGGGCCGGGCCGCGTCAAGGCCCGAGTGGAAAACCCGACCCGTGCAAGCCTCTAAACTCTCGTTTAAGTTTATTTTTCATAAAATATATTGGTCATCCTCGCTAATGCTCGAGAATTAATTTTGAAAACGTTACCCTATTCAAGTGTTTACATTTTTTAAAGCAAAACATGCATTCAAGACCATATACAACATCGTTAATATCTGATGCACTCGTGTTTCGATTAATTAAACCGTACGAGAATAAAACCAAAACTCTCACTCTAGTTAGGCAACACTACGAGAATGAATAACCAGTTCTGTCAATATACAGATCAGATAATATGAGTGATAAAAATTGCTGTTATTACAGAAATTTAAACATTTCTAGGAATATCATTTAAAAATGGGAAAAATGTATAATCAACCACATTAAACTAACCTAACCTCAAGTGCAATATGCAACAACAATTTATAACAGCTGAATAAAGCTCTATAAACTGGTAATTTTACTTCAAAAATTATTTGAATTTGGTATCAGGGGTAAAGTTTATCAATGGATTAAAAATTATTTGAATAATAGGACACAGACGACAAAAATTAGTAATATATTTTCAACAACAAAAAATAAAAACATAGGAGTACCCCAGGGAAGTATTTTGGGTCCTTTATTTTTTATTTTATATATTAATGACATGCCATTAGTATTAAAATTAGCTAATATTCAAATGTTCTCAGATGATACTCTTATTTATATTAGTGGTAAAAATATTTAAAAATTTTGGAAGTTTTAAATTTAGAACTTGTTTTATTGTCAAATTGGTTAAAAGTAAACAAATTAAAATTAAATGTTTCCAAAATAAAATGCATAGTTATGGGTTTAAATTTGAATTTAACCAATTTAAATATTTTAATTGATGAAGACAGATCGGAAATAATTAACTTATTTAAATATTTAGGTATAGTAATTGACTTAAAATTAAAATTTAATATCCAATTTGAAAATTTAACTTCTAAAATTGCGGGAAAAATAAACTACTTTAAAAGAATAAGTTTAAATTTAAAATTTTATTCGAAAAAAATTATTTATAATACTTTAATTTTGCCATATTTTTTATATTATTCTACACTTTTGTTTAACGCACAATAAACAGATTACAAATTTTACAAAATAAAGCCATGCAAATTTTACTTAATATGGATAGATATTCAAAAGTTAATATAATGTTAAAAAAAATTAGAATGGTTAAATTTGAAAAATTTAATATTATTTTTGGTTTTGATATTTATTTATAAAGTTTAAAAGGGATATGTTACCTTCACATTTAAAAGAGTTTACTGTTCTGAATTGTGATCATCATAATTATTTAACGCGAAATAACAATAATTTTAGCTTATAAATCGGTAGTTTATAAAGGGCTTATTAAATTTAATAATATAAATAAGTAAACTAAAACACAAAAAAGCTTAAAATCATTCAAACAGGGTTTAAAAAAATATTTATTAACAAAACAAGCTAAATAAGAATGTTTCAAAAGGTCATTTAAAACTGTATAAAAAAAAAATTAAATATCTATTTAAATGTATTAGTAGCCATGTGCTAAATAAACCTTGTAACTACTACTACTACTTACATTAAATTATGCTTGCTGCGAATATTTATCTTAAAACTTTTCAAATATCGATGTTTTAAAAATTTGTTAATATGGTATTATCAAGTAATATTATGGGAATAAAATGGGGCTTAAAACCGCATCGGTAAAATCAGATTTATGTGGCAAATATTTAAATTTATGTATTTTTAATGACTTTTTCCTTTATGTTTTATAACTAGAATTCAATTTTCACTTAGTTTCAGTTTAAATAACGGTAAGTATCCAGTGTGATTGAGTTGAATATTTTTCTTATGCACTACTTATTAAGGCGGAACTTTGTGCAGCAAGAAATATATTTGCAAGAGAGTCTCACCCGAAGTGGGCATACTAGCGAGCTTATGACGTGGTGAAAAATATTCCGTAAACATCGACACACACTGAAAGCACGATGCAAGGCGGTAGGTTCTTTATTATGCTAATGAGTTTTGGTTGATTTTATTTCGGAGACCAGAAATTTGTTTTGTGGGAAATAAGTATTTTACTTGTTATTGTATTCTAAGTTAAAATAATGCATCTAATCGTTATACGGATTCTTATTTTATTAATATGTACAAAAAATAAAATTAAGGAGAGCAAAAAATTTTGGAAAATAAAATCTGTTAATTTTATAAATTTCTTGGAAAAGCTTATTATAATGATTTTAATGATTTAAAAAAGGTAATAAAACTTCTGAAATCGTATTCTAATTTTTAATATAGGTACCAAGATACATGTCTGTTAATCTTATTATTACCTACCGACTAAAGTGTTAATTAATTAATAGTAGGTATAAGAACACCTGCATATATGCCAGTGGCGGCGTCAGGGGGGAAGAAGGCACAGGCATACCCTTAAATTAAAGTTGCCCATCCAAATTAAGTTTAGGTACTTAGGTAGTTTATACATAACACAATGTACAAACTGTTTTATTGTGAATTTTTCAGCATTGGTGTTGAAATATTTTGTAAGGTCAATAGTTTTTGAATTAAAATTCTCTCATATGAATAATTTTTCACCATGCTTATTTATTAAACAAGAGAACAAACGAAGTACCTAGACCTTTTTTTTAGAAACACAGTACCGTATCGTCGCACCTATACGAGAATGGAATAAAATAATTGAATTTCAGCGCCAATCCGATACAGAATATACATGTGATAATAGAATAGATGCAATGGTCTCATCGGTTTTACCGCTTACTATTGCTAAATAATAATAATAATAATAATAATAATAATAATAATAATAATAATAATAATAATAATAATAATAATATTAATAATAATAATAAAAAATCATGTTATTCTCTGGAGCTAACGCAAAGATAATGCGACACGAGTAGAACCGATAGATATTGTATATCGCATCACACGGAAAGCGTCAGCAAACAGTACCAATCGACGAAAAGTCGTGTACCTACTTTTTAAGCTCAAAGGTTTAACTTTTCGTCTAGAAAAGCGATAAAAATATATCTACAGTAAAAACTAAACAATAGCTAGATACCAGGATCTTATATGCCTACCTCAAAAAAATCGGATCCATTTACATTTTTCTAGCACCTCCACGCCACTGATATCTGCTACCTAAGTACTTAGCCTATTTTTGTGAAAGAAGGTTTTTATTTTGGTAATTGGAGTATAATTGAATATAAAAACTAAGAACTACATAGATTTTTATTCATTTGTGATTTGAACTGTTCGTTGTGAATCTATTGTGAAGTTGTATCTACAGTGTGTTTCTATTTTATATTATCAATATGCCGCAAAAGTATACTAGCACAAATCGTACTCCGTGTGGCCGTCGACGAAGTATTCAACAAAAACTTAAATTACTCAGGTGAGTACTTGCAATCATTTTAGAAATAATTGCAAAGTTGTATAATTTTTATTATCATATATAATATAACAAGTGCATTGAAAATTATCGGTAATTTTAGGAAAATATGCTTGAATACAATTTGGAGCCAAAAAAAGCATGAGTGCACGTAGTGCACGAATGCTTTTGCTTGCTCCAAATTGCATGACGGCATATTTGGCTAAAATTACCGGTAAATTATCAATGCCCGCGTTATATTTGTAAGGGAATTTCATGGACTGATGTTGCTTTTTGTTTGTTATGACTGACAAAAAGAAAATATGTCAAAAAATTATCACGATAATTTTTTGCAACAATAGAATAACCATGGTAACACAAAATAAAATTATGGTATTTAATTGTTAAAATATGAAATTTGACAGGTGAATGAAATTCTCAAGATTATTGATTTTGCTCCTTTTCATATGCTGTAGAAATAAAATAGAACATAACGTGCATAACCGTTTCATACGCTCAGTTTTAAAAAAGTACAAGTAAAGCCGTACAGAAAGTTTAAAATTGTTAGTAAGTGACATTTTGTTAGTTGTTTTTGTCATGTTACGTTGTAACGTTGTTTTATGACCTACAATATTTCGGGAGTATTCGAATTTTTTTTAGGCCCTAGGCCAAGAATTATCCTAATTATTTTAAAAAAGCATCCGTTTTGGACACAACTACTGACATCAGCCCTATGATGCTTATGTACGCTGTTTGTTTTCTATTACAAAAAGAGGTAATTGATATCTCGATTAAACTCCTAGGATAGGTATTATCCAAAAATGTATCAAGAGATCCTAAAGCATAAAAACAACGTTTTTACAAAAACATAAACCTTTCATAGCTATCTTTTTTAAATTTTAATAACGCAATTATCTTAACTTTTTCTTACTCTTTGTAATTTGAGTATAATATGTAACGAATATATTTATTTTCTTATTTATTTTTTATGAAAAAAAAAATTAGTTTATTTGAAAAAAAAACACAGTGTAAACAAGCTGCTGTCACTAGTTGTGTTCAGACCAGCTGTTCTTTCAAATTAGATAATTCTTGCCCTAGGATATAAAACAAAAAAAAAACGAAATTATCCTGAAATATTGATTTGTGATGTTGTTTTCCAAACTACACACCTAAAAGTGTTTAAAAAAATTTGTCGAACATTATGATGAGTTATGAGACATTTCCATTGATACCAGCCAGTCAACCGATTTCCAGAATCCCTTTTCTATATACTAAGTAGTTTTTTGGTAAATTCAGTTTCTTCTAAATTAAAATACTGGGATTTATCTCTACGTTTTATAAAGTGTGAACAGTGCTGTTATAATAAGCTTAAATACTAAAGAGGGATATAAATTATTTTTATATAAGGGTCGAGAAACTTACTCACAATTTTCAACAATTTGTTTAAACAAATAATACAGCTGAAAAAGAATCAAATGCTTGTTTTAGAAATATATTAATATTGGTGTAAATTTATGCTCCCCATTTGGTGATAAACAGAATTCTCCTGTAAAAAATACTGGTTTTATCTTACCTAATATTTCTTTAGGCAACGCAAAAAACTGACAACTCAGGACACCGCCACCCCAAGTAAAAAAGTTGTCAGTATTTCTAATTTTGCCATGGATTTACCTACTTCGGAAGTTGCAGGACCATCTCATGATAGGGTTGAGAGCAGTAGAGATATGAAAAAACTAAACTTGATAGATTATGACAGTGATGATAGTAATTCCAAATCGATTAGTCCAGAACAAGTTTCTAGTTCACAACCCGAAACAGAAATTTCAACCGAATATTCTGAAAAGGTATCCCAAAGATGTCAGACCATATGTGATATTTCCGGAAGAAGAATAATTGATATTAATTTCTTCTTTAACGAAGTAACTAATTTTAAACATTTGGGCATTTTTGGTTGCGAGAGTACAAGTTTAAAAATAACAAAAGAAATATCTGTTGGATTGCAAAGCACGTTTGTAATTAAATGTTCCATATGCCACGAAGAAAAAAGAATATGTACAGAGAACCCTGACACTGCAGACTTAAACAAATTAATCGTTTTGGGTATGATTTCAACCGGCGGAGGCTACAGCCAAATGCAAGAAATTTTCAGCTACTGCGATATACCGATTATGTCAAATTATACGTTTTTGAAAATTCAAAGTGAAATAGCTGATGCAATTCATGCAACCGCTTGGGAAGAAATAAAGAAAGCTGGCGAAGAAGAGAAAGCAATTGCCATCGAAAAGGGAAAAGTTGATCCTGATGGTATTCCATATATAACCGTTATCGCAGATGGCGCATGGAGTAAACGATCATATAAAGTTAACTATAATGCACTTTCTGGAGTGGTAAGTTATACATATTCTTTTAAGTTTCGTTTAATGGTGATGGTTTTATATAATTTAAAAACTAGACCAATTGTAGTCCAACCTATCATAAAGCATGTAAAAGGTAAACAACATTAACGTTCTGGTGGAAGGTAAATTATAAATAACATTTTTATTTTAGGCAATAATTGTTGGACAAGAGACAAAGAAAATCCTATTCCTGGGAGTTAAAAATAAATACTGTTGCATATGTACAAGAGCACAGAGCAAGAATATTGCCGCAAAAGACCACATTTGCTACAAAAACTGGGACAAAGCATCAACAGCTATGGAATCCGAAATTATTGTACAAGGATTTTTACAAAGTAACGAACTGCACGGAATAAAATACGGTTATTTGGTTGGAGATGGAGATAGCAGTGTGACAAAAAAGTTGGCAGAGGCAAGACCATACCAGAATAGATCAGTTCAGAAAATTGAATGTAGAAATCATTTGCTAAGAAATTTATGTACACGCCTTCGAGAGTTAGCCCAAAAAAGAACCAGTTCGAAGAACAAAGTAGTTTCTATAAAGGAAAGAAACATGCTTTCTAATAATGTTAAAAGAATAAGATATGGAATTGTAGCAGCAGTCAATTACTACATTGAAAAAGAGGATCTAAGCTACGCTCAAAAAATTATTCATTTAAAGCGTGATATTACAAATACTTCTAGTCACGTCTTTGGAGATCATTCAAAATGTGCTAACTACTTTTGCCAGGGACCAAAAGAAAATGAGATAGATTTTACCAATATTATGAGAAGTTCAGGCTTATTTTCAGATATTTTAGTAATCATTGAGAGAATAGTTAGAAATTCCGAAAGTTTATTATTAAACATGGATAATAACGCTGCTGAACTTTATAATGCCTTATTAGCCAAAACAGTTGGTGGCAAAAGAATTAACTTTTCTTTAAGAAGATCCTACGAAATGCGTTGCGAGAAAGCTGCAATTTCGTACAATGTTGGAGCTGAGTCATCTCGACTTATTCAAAAGAAACTTTGTGGTCGAAGTCCAGGAAATATACATACAAAATTTATTAAAGAAAAAAAACACAAACGGAGTTGGACTAAATGCCGTAGACAATTATTTCCACAAACTCATAAAAAAAAACACGAAGATGCTCCTCCCGACGAGGATTACGGCTTACCAGCCATAGATATGGACGAGGATGAGTACAAACTGCAACAATCTTTCTTCATAACTTCCATTACGGTAGATAAAGAAACTGCACATAAATTAGAACGTGATACAGTCGGACAAGCAGACACACTGTTATGGATGGAAGAACGTGGAAAAAGACTAACAGCAAGTAATTGTGGAAAAATTTGTAAATTACGTAAAAGTACACATTGTGCAAACACGGTAAAAGCCATCTTATATAGCAGTTTTACCAGCAACAGTGCTACAAATTGGGGCAAAGAGCATGAAAAAATCGCTATAACCCAGTTTGAACGAACCACCGACCTAATAGTTGAGGACTGTGGACTTTTTGTCAGCACAAAGCAATGCTACCTTGGGGCATCTCCAGATGGTCTAATTGGACAAAATGGAATTATAGAAGTTAAGTGCCCCAGATCCTGTAGTACCAAAACTCCTCGTCAAGGCATCGAGACTAAAACAATAAAATTTGCTACAATTGAAAATGGAAATTTTACATTAAAACGAAATCACCACTATTACTATCAGGTACAGGGACAGTTACAAATAACGTCAAGGCAGTACTGTTATTTTATTGTATGGACACCTCTACAACTAGAGTATGAAAAGGTAATGAAAACCACTTTTAAAATAGTTATTTTCTAGGAAACGATGTGTTTATAAATATTATGTCTCTATCTCAAAAACAGAACAAAAACTTTTTTTTTAAATACATAGATACTCAGGAATAATATAGCCAGAAAGGTAAAACCAACAAATTTTCAAATTTTTACAAACCGTGTAAAGTTTTCCTCACAGTGCAATTATTTTCTATTGGAAAATATGAGATTCTTATTCCAGAAGTATTAAATGGGGATAAAACTAGTTTATCCTATTTAGCCTTCAAAGATAAAAAAAATACTCTTCTCAATATTTTCTTTAAAAATTTAATGGCTGGGCATAACTTCATCAATTTACGAAACAAAAAGTAAATAAGAACACTTTTTAAAATATTTAATACATTCATTTCATATAATATTTGATCGTATAAGTATCTATGATTTACAAATTTTATGAAATAATAATTAATGTAATTTTAACAATAATAATTTTGTTTCAGATATACAGAGATGACCAATTTTGGCAAGAAAAGATGGAACAGCAGTTAAAAACTTTTTTTTTAGTTGCCTTCTTCCCGAAATGATAAATCCTCAATACCCCAACAAGAGAAAAATTAAAGACTTAAGATCGCAATTTTTAAATATTTCTGGTAGCTAATAATATAGTTATTGTAGTATTTTTTATTTTAATAAGTATTTTTAATTTGTACCATGAAAGGACCAACTTTATTGCCTACCTGTATTTTTAATAAAAATTTACAATATTATGAATGTTTTTATTTAGGGTATACTACCTAATAATAAAACCTACCAACATAGGCACACATAGAGTGGAAGGGGGGTAGCCAAAAAAAGCGTGTAAGTTCTTAAAAGTGACTTAAATAAAATATGTAGCAGCCTTTTCAACACTTCCTCCACCGTTCAAAAGTGGCTACAAAAGAAAACAAAACGTTCGTTTTCAAGAACTTCTATCAAAAGTGATTCCTACAAAAAAAATGCCGCATTCGTTTCATAAACTCACCCTAACAAAAAGTAAAAACCTTATCTACGCCCTTGGTCAAGAGACGGGGGCCACTGCCGCCCTCTCTATGGGCGCCCAAGCCTAACAAAATATTGTATTTTATTACTCTGCCTGGCATACTGTCCAATTTTTATTTAGTACTTAGCTTCTTAGAAGCATTGTCACTATACAGGAGTCAGGCTGCACCAAATTATAGCTGCCAGCCAACAAGATGGACAGAGAAATCTCATGTGACCAACGCCAAATTCGTGCCTGAATACTACTTTTAAATCGGTAAACCATGGATAAAATAATAAACACATTTCACCTTTAAGATGAATTCATATTTTAACAGGTTCAGACAGAAGCTCACTACATAAGCAATATATAGATCCCGTATAATAAGCATAAAATATAAAAACAATCGAATATGCAACAGTTGGTTACTCACTAAGAAACGAAACAAAAAATTCAATATAGCCCATTTTTGATTGCAACAAATCGACCGGATTTCGTTCAATTCTTATCCTTACCTAACATGAATAAGAAATTTTGAAAGCCCAAACACCAGTTTTGACAAAATGGTGAACGCGCCTTGAACATTTTGCCCTGCGGCGCATTATAAACCATCCCGGTCTAAGCCGAAAAATGTATGGTAACCCGAAGTTAATAGCACAACTACTAGTTACGTCTTTTTAATATTAACGCTTAGATATTCTGTTATTGGCACAGACAATACAAAAAGGAAAACATAAAATTTAGCCCAAAATTACCCCCGAAATAACTTCTTGTTCGACCACCTATAATTTTTTTCAGTGTATCATTATTCTCTCTGGATGTAAATTGTTTCACGTCAGCCTAGAATAAATTCTGCTGTATATAGGCAACTTCTATAACATGACAACAAAATTTACCTAAAACATGAGTTGCGCGCTGCAAGATAACGGACTTATTACGACATTGTTTTGTCTCAATTTTTGAATTCTTAAAGATAAGACATGGAAGTTCTAAGGTACATGGCTATTTTTTTGAAAAAAAAATTCTTAGCTACGATATTAACCTTGGAAAAGTGCCTAAAATACGCACCTTTAGTGGGCATTTTCTTATACATATTCTTATTTTTTTCAAAAAAGGGCTTTGTACCTTAGAAATACAAACATTCCTTTATTAAATTTTAAATTGTCCCGACAAATATTTCAAATAGCCTTTGCAGAATCCTGCAGTAGCGAAACGGTGTTTTTCATCCTCTAAATTTGCGCGTGGTAGAGCCTTAAGAGCGAAGACTACCCTAGAAGGATTTCATGATTGACTGCATCGGCCTCTCTCGGTCAAAAATGTAAGCTAATGGAAATAATACTTTACGCCAAATCTGGCAACAACGCCGATGACCTTCATAATAATTATATTTTATTTTAATTTTTAAATTCAAGACAAGCCGGTACGAAGAGATTAGTCACCATCATCCAGGTAAGAAAATGGTCTATGGAGGTATAAAATATATAGGACGAAGCGCAGAGCTATTAAATTGGGTTTTTCATGTTTTGCACACTTTACCAGTATCTTAGGACGCGTTTCCACACATTTCTTTTGATTATACAGGGTGTTCCAAAAAGTGTGACGTAATGATATATTTTTTAAAATTACATATATATATTTTCTTGCTACTTTGGACACTTCATTTATTATTATATATTTATCCACATTAAACAAGTATTTTATAGAAGTCAGTTCAGTGATATCAGCGAAAAGAAAAGAAAAAAATAGATCGGAACCACCAGTTTTAAGAATGTCATCATGATCGAGTTAAGATAATGGTCTATGGAGGTATAAAATATCTGGGACAAGGCGCAGAGTTATTAAGTTAGGCTTTTCATGTTTTGCAGACTCTACTAGTATCCTAGGAAGCGTTTCCAAAAAATATTTTTGATTATACAGGGTATCCCAAAAAGTGTGACGTCATGATATATTTTTTTAAATTACATGTCATATATTTTCTTGCTAATTTGGACACTTTATTTATTATTATATATTTACCCACATATAACAAGTATTTTATAGAAATCGGTTCAGTGATATCAGCGAAAATAAAATAAAAAAGAACCACCAGTTTTAAAAATTATTGAAAAATAGAAATAAAGCTCCATTAGGAAAATTCTACAAGGTACTTAATAAATAAGGTCTAACTGCTTTGTCAACAAAGTTTGATTAATACGAATTATACAGAGTGTTCAAAATTAAGTGTTAAACTTTTACATCAATTTTTTTTTAAATTTTCAATTGGAGCCCGGTATATTTTTATGTCATTCGATGCGGAATAACAAAAGTACCTTTGCGTGGTTAAGATTTTCTAATACCCAAGTTCTGACTTTATTATAGTTTTACTTTATTAAGGGGCGTTCATTGGACGTTGTTATAACGTTCTGTTTTTGCCCATCCTAAAAAACGTTTTATAGACGCCCTTGATAACTTCCACTGTTTTCAATTATTTTTCTTATAATTTATTAGGAATCTATGTTTGAAAGGATTTATGCTGGCTATATCAACTTAACATGTTTTTTTATTTTTTGTAATTTTTGTATTCTAATAACGAGCGAAAACAGCATTTAAAAAATTTATATTCTCTTCTAGGTACCCATTTTAATTTTTAAGGCATCAATAAGTAAAATGTTTTTACCTTTAACCTCAAAAACAACATATTTAACTATGATAACTATTTCATAGGTACACATCAAAAATAGACGGGCGAAGCAAAATATATTTATTTATGACTAAAAAGTTCAAATTAACTGGTGTGAAGTTGGTAGAAAAAGTTAGCAGCCAAAATAACGAACATTGTCGAATGGGCAGTGGCGTCGGACTATTGAAATGAGGTATATACAAATACAAAACACCAAGATTTGAAATTCCATTTTCGGCTTATAACTGCCACTGATGGAAAACTGTAGCACTAGTAGCACCCTACTTACAGTGGCGTAGCCAGCCTTTGGGGGTGGGAGGGGCAAACATATGATGGGGCGCTCCCCACTTCATAAAAAGTGACTTCTGAAAAATAGGAGGTCGACACCTCCACCACGAACTTCCTCTTGCAAAAATGGATCTATATCAAATAATAAGGTTTATTATGATGTAGACTAGTAGACGGGCACCAAAAGCGGAGAAGGGTGCCAAGCGCAAGGGGGGCGCCTGGCCCTCACCTGGCTACGCCATTGCCTACTTATACAGTAAATATAAATAAGTTGCTATGTTTAGATTTCGAATTATTAATTATAATAAGACAGCAGTCAAAAATGGAAAACTTGAAACGGCTTGCGAGTGAACGCCACTGAATTTAATCTTTAGTGCCATTAGTGCTCAATTAGTCAATAGTTCGACGCCACTGAAGCCCATGCAACAATGTTCGATATTTTGGCTTCTAACTTTTTTCTGCAAGCTTCACATCAGTTTCAAGTTAATTATTTTTTAGTTGCTTGAGTGGAGTTTGTTATAAACTACTATTATTTTTCCATAAATTCGTATTATGTCTGCCCACCCAATCGTACCAACTTACTTTACTGTACGACAGATTTGAAAAGAAAAATGCCTCGAACTTCTACACATGTCGCTCGAATTTCATTCAATATGTAGATACTCAGCTTGACATTTGATAAATATATATTCCCTCTTACCCGCACCCTTTTCACCTTCTTTATACTGGGTATATCAAACTATTTTATTGGTCCTTTTTAACCACAAACTCTAAAACGACAACCGAATTTTTTTCAAAACTTCTATTTAGACCTTATATTGTATTATAAAATAATTGTTTAATATAATTCTTGCTAAGAATAACAAAAAATGATATTTTTCTCTTAAAGCATGTTTTCCTAATTTATTAACACCCTGTACATCTGTTTTATAACTTTTACATGGCATTTTCTTATCAAGCAGACATTTTTATAAATAATTGAATCTTTAATATTCATTTTAAGACCAATAATAATAAAAAAAAATTTTATTGTCAATTCCATCCAACATTTTGACATTTTTTTCTGAACATTTTATTCCCTCTCACCCTTTTACTTCTAAGAAATAGTAGCCCCTAGCCTATATGTACCATATAAACAAACACTATAGAACGGCAGCAGAGTTTTGGTTTGTCTTTATTTTATTTATTAAATAAAGACAATGCAAGTCCAAAACTCTACTGCCGTTAAAAAAAAGTCTGTATTCAACTTAAAGTTTAAACAAACGAAGACTACTTATTCAAAATCTATTTTAAAAGTTCTCCCTTATGATGAAAACATTTTATACTATTATGTTGAATTAGCAATCAATGTAATCAAATCATTCATCGTAATATTTACAATGAACCTCATAAAAATAACAAACCACAACAAATTATATGATATATCATAATATTATAAAACGAGAAATGTTCAAATGCTCAAATGTTGCATCCTTCATCCTTCTGAAAAACCTATCCGACTCGACTCGACGTATTTAAATTGCCACGTTGCCAAGTTTTTGCAACATGGAAATGGCGCTAACAGAAACACAATAAGCAGATTTCATTTTATTAAAAAAATAATGGATTATTAGTAGAATAGAAGGTACAAAAGTAATAGTTATATATAAAAATATAGTGCTATTTCCAGTTCTTAATTTTTTTGCCTATAACATGGCCTAAATCGACTATTAAATAAAAAGAAATACGATAACTAACACACGGTTTTGAATCTCGTTATGTGAAGCAAATACCATGGAGAAATATACAATTTTACAACTTTCAGCCAGAAAAAAAATAACAAATAATTTAACGTAATTCTTACAAATCAAAAAATCTATCTGCCATAAGGTTTACACGGGAAATTGTTAAGCTGATAGAATGGCGAAGGTAAATTAATTATTTGTCTAGTCTTCGGTCTTAAGAATGCCATAGGAGATGGTATTGTTTCTTAAAATTACAGCGAATATGTCCTTCACATATAAAAATTTCATAAAAGATGTGCAATTTTTGTATGTCCACGCGTTTACGTCTTATCATGATTTAACAAACAAAATTAATCTTAAAATATATTTAATATGTCAACGCCTTGACATCTTGTCATGATTTAACAAACAAAAATAACCTTAATTGTTTAGCTCTGTATGGAGGTCATACTCCGTTGGACCTCCTTTAAAGACGTCCCCGAACCTGGGCCATCAAAATGTTAAAAGAAAAGACCTAGAAATTCTGTTTCACTCACTCCTTTTAAATTATTCCTTATAAGAAAATATTCTGTAGAAAAGAAGTTTTTTCCTTGTAAAATAAACCGGGAAAACGTAGTGTATTATATGTATACGGGAAAAAAGATTTTAGCGTTCAGAATTTCCGTTAATAGTGACATATTGCCAACAAATAAAATCCCGCTAATCGATTTTTAAGGCGCTAAAATCTACGCACTGGCTGATACCTGAAACCGGATTTTCGATTTGCTGGAAAGAATTATATTTGCCGCTAAATATGAACCAGGTTTTTACAAAATTGTTTGTTTGGATTCCGAGAAAATCACGTTTGAAATAGCGTTTAGAGGAATTTTGTTGGTTTGCAAAATGTCACCGTTATTACACCTAACCTTAAAATCTATTAACGACGTCGTATCTACTCTCCAGAAGGGACATTCTAATATAGGGTTAGAAACAGGAAGCCCTATCTTTCTTCTTACAAATTTATTTGATAAGAATTTACGCGTTTCCTCGCCTCAAGGCCATCATCAGAACATAAGGTAATAATGTCAAAACACATACTAATTTCTGATCAATACTGAGTTGCAAAAAAAATTATTGAAAAATTAACTTCACCTTAATTAACTAACCAAAAAACTTTGGTTATGACAATTACATTGCATTATCAAGTCGTATGTCATATTCAGTGTTTTATACCTGTGTTAAATATGGAACTCAGTTTAATTTTGTTTGTATTATTTATATTCTGTCCTATTAAAATAATGATAGAATCAGAATTTTAAACGACCAGGCTTATCCGTAAAAGCTCTTTTGTCAAAACGTATCTTTCTGATTAAAACCTGGCATTAAATCGTCATTAATAGTTTGCATTCCGTCTAGTTCCAGAACACATTGGGTTTTATCTTTCATAACTATTGTTTAGCTTCCATTCACAGGACCTGAAACGTGGTATCCGGTATTTATTTGTATTGGAAGCGGAGCTTTGCATTTTACTTACATTTAGTTACATAAAAGAATTAGTGTAATTTTTTTATATGTATTAGATTCATGCTTATTTTCGCTGACTATATAAGGTAATTATATATACAGGGACATTATTTTACGCACTCACCCGATTTGCAACTTTCCTACTGACTACAATAAAATCGGTTTACACGTCATATAATAGATAAAACATAATATTAAAATGTGGCTACCCTATATTATAATAAGCCTGATTAATTAGATTTTTTGTTCCAACTTTAAACCCACGTAGTTGTCAATATTTATTTTCAAGCATTTCACAGATACGAGGTTCAAAATTGGTGATTGTGTTTTCGACACTTAAAAAACAGAAGTTTTTAGATTAAACACCCAGTTTTTTCACAGACCCATAATTTATTATGACAATGCTAACTATATTATATCAATGTGTCAGATGTCAAAGAGTGAGGGATACGACGCAATTTTAAGCTTTTTTAAATGACAACCTACATTCATAACTACACCCCTATTTGAATATCGCAGTACAATTTCAGAAATATATATATTTATTTTTAACGGTTCCGAAAATACAAGTTTCTCACCCCCTTAAAAAATAGAAGATTAGAGATAAATATCCAGTTTTTTTTACCGATACATAATTTCTTACGCCGGAGCTAACTATGCTATTGTTAAATATGTTAGATGCCAAAAAATGCTTCGCCATTTTAAATTTTAATATACGGATATCATCTACCCCCTAAGTCCAATATTACTGTCAGTGATTTATTGCTTTCACATAGAGTGCAGCGGGTTGTTGTTGTAATTAGAGGAAACAACTCCAATTTCCATGTTTTTAAAATTGTAATAGAGCAGAATATTTATTTTCATGAATTTTTTCTCCTCCGACTTTGTAAAATCCGATGCTCTCGATATGATAACGATGAGTCACTGATAGTAATTTTTGCACCCGGAGGCAATTTTTATCGGTTGTTCCTGTATTTAGCCTATATCTTTTATTTTTCACAACTAATGTGTAAATGTGGAGAGCTAAAAAAAAATTTTCGAGCAGATATTATTTTTGTTGATATTGCAATCTACATACATTGCCAGAGCAATAATATATTTTGGTCAAATTTAAAATTTTTATAGGGTAACAATCACATATTTAATCACAACATTATGTTTATTGTCTTTCCTGTATACACTCTAATTGAATAAATCATAAAAATATATCTATGCACATTAGAAAGACTAATGTTGGGTTGCACAAAGATTTTTAACCAGAATTAACTAACCAGCATTTTTGACTGTGACATAGATGACATTGACAGGCATTATGTACTCATAATCAAAGGTGCCTGATTGGTAAATTAAAAATTAAGGTAACCGGGCCAGTATGATTATGAGAAAATTTTTTGCCAATGTTATATATGTCACAGTCAAACTTGCGGTTAGTTAATTAATATTAAAATTCTTTGTTCAACCTGACTTAAATAAGTTAGGTATTTAAAATACATGCGAATGCAAAAGTATTATAATTAAATATTTAGATATTTTTTTCGTATTACTTACCTATTTAATCTCCACACAATGAATCTGAAACAAAATACTTAACTAATAAATTATTTAATTTAAAAAAAATAATATCTATGTCATTTTGTATTACACCTATTTTTTTTCTAAGTTATAGAATTAAATTTGAAAAATAGTCCATACTTAATATAAAGTCAAGTTAAATAGGAAGAAATAATACTCTAATCCACTCACTAAGATATATTCAATGGAAAAACTGGAAAATATTGGCACTATATCAACTACGTTACAAAGCTGGTACACTGTGCAACAGTGTTTCCCAAAAAGTATGCAACATAGGGGACATTTTTTAATTAACGATTTCTCAAAAAATTGTATTCTTGATAAAAGTTGGAGCATGCCTTAAGACTATAAAGGCCATCCGGATGTCGTTGATTTTACATGTTCTCATAAAAGGCTCTAACCGCAGAGAATTCGGTGCCCCGCCACAACCGAGTGCATAACATGAGGGAGTTGCAGGCAGTGTTGAAAATTCTTCTAAATTATCGGTAGGTCCACCAAATTTATTTATTGTTGAATTGAATTAAACAATAAACACGATGAAATAAAATTATCGTATTTATGGCATGCGGCAGGGGGGCGTGCGGTCACGCGGCCTTAATTAGCCAGCCACTACTGACTGGTTACCTTGGGCTGCAGGTACGGAGATTAGCATGCTTTTATGCGGGAGGTTATTTTATTTAATCAGTAGATATTAAAAAAAAAACATAGGAGTGTTTTTTCTCGATGCTCTAAAGCCAAAATGTAAATTTGTTGTAAATGCCCATTATCCAGTTTAATGCATTTTAAAAGTAGGCCGTAATGTATGCAGTAATTTCGAGTGCGAGTTTTATGCCTATAAATGATTCTTTTTGTTTCAAGTAGAATAATTATTACGAACATACTCTACTTGACAGGGCCTTAAAACAATGTAAGGAAGGAAATGCGTCGGAATGAGAAATCCATTGGCGATAGATCGCTATTCACATTTCATTAGTAAATCACCGATGTGAAGAGAGATTATTAGAGTCAACCCATTAGATTAGTCGGCGAAGAAAATGGGGCTCTTTATGATTATGTGTGAATTTTACAGTATCCAGAGGCGTACGGTTCATGGATGCAAGGAAAGCATTGCTTTCCTAAAAACTTTTGCTTCAATTTATTTATTTCATAATACACTAAATAAAAATACAGGGTGTATCAGTTAAGGATTCACTCTACATGGATCTCGTAAACCATAGAAGATAGAGAGATGGTTAAATTAAAAAAAAGTCGCACCCTTCTAAACTCTGAAGCAGTTTTTAAATTTAAAAGACTTCGAATCCTTTTGAAGATATTAAGAAAAAACCGAATTTTCACGATTTAGTTTTTATTGTTTTCTGACTCTATTTGAATAGATATGTTAAAATAAAGTTAACGTTCTCATTACCACCTTTTCTCATTTATTTACAAGTTGGCGTAATTCGATTTTTAATACGACGTTTCATTTTTTCAAAACCATCATCGACTTTTTTAAACAGTCGGAAAATTTTATTTTAATATATTTAAATTTCCCTCCCTCTTCATAATTCAACAATGTATCACACCTAGTATTAATAATACGTCACGGACTTAAAAACCCATCCTCAATAAGATTACATGCTAATTAATCTTGTATGTATAAACTTTCTTTTTCAAAGCCAACTAGAAATAATTTTACTCTGAACGTCAACAACAAAGTATACCTATATACTTTTTTTTCGCAAGCGGCTCGTTTAGTAACCTTGAACGTGTACTATAAAATGATGCTTTATAAAATGTACTTTAATATATTTATTGTATCATGGAAGATTAAGTAATTTTTATATGATATCTTTATTAATAACTATTAACATCATAAACGTACTAAAACCTACATAACACCTTAGTTACTCATAATATATTAGTTACCATAATTTAATACGTTAGTTACGAAAGCATAATACGTTAGATACCAAATAATATTAGAACTATTTTTCAGGAACATGTAAAACAATATTTTGACAGTTTTCAAATTTGATGGATATACCTTTGTCTTTAACGTCCACGATCTTAGGTATGCCCTCTGAAGACTTTCATCATTAAAAACTTTTCGTCTGAAGCAGAACACACAAATTCGTTTACTTGTTCTCTTGTAAATACTTTTGATTTTTTTGCTCTGTATCCAACATTTTTCTTTTTGATGAAACGTATTAAGGCGCCGTATTTGTCGATTTTCACTCTTTCCTTCAGTTCTAAAGTCGCTCGTAACATGGAATATTTCGGCCATAAGGATGAAGCAGAGTACTCCTCAGAAAGTTTTGCGAAATACAGCAATACCGTTTCTTCTGCACCTTGAACATGTACTTTGTTTCGCCACTCACAAAACTGCCGATATTCTTTTTCATAATGGATTTTAGATTTGTCCGGAAGCAAGTTCAACCTTATAATGTTGGCTGCAGCTAATATATCGTCAGGAATATCAAAATCTTGCATGATTTTAATGATGACTTTTTGAAATGCCAAAATGAAATGACATAAAACCTTGTTTTTATTTTCGCATCGCCGTTGTCAATGATACGATAAAGCTTTGAATACAACTCGATTATTAGCGATTTAACACCGTCTCGGACATTGCGGGTGACTCGGCTGTTGCCTCGTCACCTAGTAATGTCCTCGACTATTATAAATCGCATAATAATCTCGTTATATTAATAGCTATATTATGCAACCTAACATAAGTCATAATATTATTCTACTCAATAAATTACTTTTTTTATTACTCAGTAACTTATAGGAGAAACACTATGTTAAATTATGAATGATATTAAATTTATATAGCTCGGCAGACTGAAGCTGTTACTGCTGGAATTATTTGACTAATCAAGATAAAAAAGTGAATAATTTGTGTCAACAATTTAATTTAAAAAACTTTTTATAGTCATATTTCCTAAAACTTGTATTCTCAGATTTTCGGATTTTTCTTTATTACCTTTGAATAAATAAAATAGCATGTCA
The DNA here is from genome assembly GCA_935413205.1 of Polydrusus cervinus. Classification (NCBI taxonomy): domain Eukaryota; kingdom Metazoa; phylum Arthropoda; class Insecta; order Coleoptera; family Curculionidae; genus Polydrusus; species Polydrusus cervinus. The sequence continues at coordinate 58,008,544 of OW284514.1, forward strand.
GAGAAAACTTAAGTCCCTTAACAGGCTGTTATCCGTCGTTTCAAAACGTGATTATTTACGTGATCTATTCTTTTTGCTTGTTAGTGCAGACTTGCGAGTAAATATGTATTATAATGTTTACCGAGACTGCATTTCTTTTTCATTTTTATATTTAAACTATACAGTATTTAAACAATAAATAAGCTTTTATTCTTTAGTTTGAATGCTAGATAACGACGGAACGTAACAAGAATAAGACGATACCTTTTGCATGGAGTTGAGCACCGATTTTGCTGGGATTTTAATTTTTGTCTTTTTGGAGAGATCGAGGGGGGGGGGGGGGGGTAGAAGATTATCATGGGGATTTTAGAGTTCAAAGCATTGTGTTCTGTATTATTACTTTTAAAATTCAAGGTGTCCCAGATAAAGATACACTCTACACGGATCTTGTAAACCATATAAGATACAGAGATGGTTAAATTAAAAAAAAATTGTACCGTACTAAATTAGGCAACATTGTTTAATTAAAAAATATCCATGTCTTTCGAAGATATTCGGATAAAACTGAATTCTTGCGATTTCATTTTTATTTATTTTTTACTCTATTTGAAGAAATATGTAAAATAAAGTTTATAATTTTTAGTGATAGTCATTTTTTCTTCGTTATAAGTTGGTGTAATTAGATTTTTAATTCGACGTTTCGCTTTTTCAAAAGAATCTTCAACTACTTTTTTAAATAGTCAGGAAATTTTATTCTATTAGTTTTAAATTTGCTTTCTTCTTTATAATTTAAATTTAATGACGTATAACACCTAGTATTAATAACACGTTTCGGACTTAAAGACCTATTATGAATGAAAATAAGTGCGAATTAACCTTATATAATTTGAAACCATTTTATTTTTAATCTCGGTAACCTAATCGAAGAAAGTTTATAAATACAAGATGAATTTGTACTTAATATTATTGATATATCAATTCAAAATAATCCTATAAATTATTTAATGTTTTTATAAAAAAGTTAAATACTCCCAGTGGGATTTGAACCTATTAACTTGCGATCTATAGGTTAGAGCTCTATTCTCTACTCTCATCGGTACCTTCAAAGATTTATTGTTTGGTACGTGACACTCCCTTTAACGCGATTTGTTTTGTCTAGTTATATAGATTTTCCAGTATATTATTAGCACATTTTGTAATTTCACACCCTAATTCTGAATTATTCGATAAATACACGATGAATAAGTTTACACTTGCTACTTCCTAAAATTTGTTATTTTAATAAATAGCCTGTCAAATTTGGCACTTTCTATTTAAATTAAATGGGTAGTGTACCTTGATATTTCAACACTCGTGTTAAAAAAATTTTTTAACACGTGTGTGATATACGGCGCTTTCTAGCAGTAGTCGTAGGAAAATTATTACAAGCCAACCTATTACATTAATAAAATTAGGGAAAAATCAGAAAAACGGTAACAAGAAGTAGAAAAATAAAATCACTGGGCGTGGTTTAACACATGACAAATGCCAGTGCTTTCAAGACTTTCTACATAACGAGAAATAAGGAAAATAAAAACTATTTTTATTCCGCCTAATTCTTGTTCAAAGTAGAACAAACTGTGCTTCCCCGCCCTTAGTCCATCCAAGATTATTGGTTACTAGTTAGAAAATAAGCATTTTAACAATAAAATATAATGTTCATTTTTTTCTGTTTTTAGTAGCAGATAACAATTAACGAAGGTTGTATTAAAAAAATTTATATACTTACAGGGTATTATGGAATTGACGCATTATATTTAAACCTGTAAATCGTGATATTGCAACATTTAAGGGAATGGTTATTTACGATATCAGTGTTGTAAAGATTCATATTACAACACGAGATGTTAAAGTTGTCAAACGAGGCGTCAGCCGAGTTTAATAAAACATCGAGTGTAGTACAAGAATATTGTATAACATTTTATCTACTTTCATCTATGAATAAAAATATTTGGCAAAAGGCATTTTTTAAAATAAAAATGCACCTGCTATTAAGTTTACTAATCAAGTTTTTTATGTTACCTTTCGCATAGTTACTGTTTCGCATGGTTACTGTCGAAACTTTGTCAAACAAATTCAAAAATATAAAAAGCGTTTTTCAAAATAAGCGATTCTGATGGAAGTTTACCCTCTGATATAGAAGCAGCGGCAAACGAAGCGATCTCAAGTTTAGTTCCGACAAAATCCAAGGCGCGGTATGAGTTGGAGTATCAGAAGTTTGAACATTGGTGCAAAGCTGCACCTCCCAGCCTGTCGGAATTAATAGTTTTGGAAGTATACCAAAAAGATTGCAACAGAACTTGGATTGAATAATCCCGAAGGATACAGTGGATATTGTTTTAGGAGGTCCTCAGCCGATAGTTGATGGTGGTGCAGACGTTAAAGCGTCATGGGGGCTGGAAATCCTCTTCTACGGGAGAAGGCTACGTTAAGAATTATTTAGAAAATAAGAAACAAATAGCAAAAAAGATCGTGGGGTCAGACACGGATTTAATGATTGGAAATTCGAACGTAAGGGGCTCCATCACATCCACTTCTGGTATACAAATTTCTAACTGTAAAAAGTTTATTATTAATGTTTATAATAAACCTTAAGTGTTATATTTTAATTAATAATTGGTAATTAATTTTATAATTGTTAATAATAAATCATTCTTCTAAAAAGTGTGGTTTTATTTAACAGCAAAATTTTAATAAAACCGGTTTTTTTATTACAGCACTAGTGCTGTTAAGGCATCTATTACAGCCCTAGTGCTGTAATAGTTGCTCTTACAAAACGATTTACAGAACTGTAAAATTCATATTACTAAATGAAAGTAGATAAACATATTTTTAAATATCACATAACTATATTATTCGTTAATGTCAAGGGTAACTGGAAACCCTGGAAAAAGTAAACAAAGTAATACTGTAGTGAGTACCTACCAGGACACGAAGATATTACAGGAAATGAAAAAGTCGATGAACTTGCGAGGAAAGGCTCAGAAAACACATTCATTGGTCCAGAACCGGCACTTAAGTGCACAGTACGAGATGCCATAAAGCGATGAATCAGGAGTGAACAGAAAATCCACTGGAGCAACAGACAGAGATTACACCATAGCAAAAGCTTTATTGGGGATCCAGAGATCCAGACCTAAGACTTATAAAACAGTTGCTTCAAATGAACAGGAACCAGCTGAGAACCATTACAGGAATTCTGACATTACACATGGCTGTCAAGAACCAACTGCAGATCTTGACTGCAGAATATTCGGACAAGTCAAGGAAACTGTAGAGCACATAGTTTGCCATTGCGAGTCACTAGATCGGGAGAGGCAACAAATACTCGGGCATTCAAAACTGAAACCAGAGGTCATCCTTACCCTCTCCCCAGTTGACCTACACAAACTAGTGCAAGAATCTGGAATCACGAAGTAGGGGTAACAACAAACAGGGTGAGCACAATGGGCTAAACCAGGCCTGGCATCCGACGCACGTTTGGGCCCTCGGAAAAAATAAATAAAAATAATAATCGAGATCTTTGATATAATAACAATTGAAATAATTAACTCAGGGGCAGATCGACAGGACGCTCGTTGAATAACTAACCAGGAATCAAATTTATTGTTCTTTCTATTGATTGTTCTTTCCGCAAATTCACATTAGAGCGTTCACTAAAAACCGAGATGGCAATATGTATCATTTATGACATGTAAAACAATCTCTTTATTTTAATCACCTTAATTATTATTAAACATCATCTGATATTTCGGTCTAATAAAAGCAGAAATAATGTTTTGGTTTCCACGGCATACTAGACTTCTTATGGCTTATAAGGTTCTGGATATTTCTTGTTAATTTTGATACGGAATCCCACACTCCCAAGTTTAAAGTAATTTTTTCTCTCAATAGATGGCGCTGTATATAAGATATTGCCGCTCGTTGTCATAATTATCAAATCTTAAAGTCAAAAGTTAAGAGCATCGGGGACCCCGCTACCCGCTACCAGTCCGATGATACTTCCGAATGCGCGCGAGTTAAGAAACCTAATAATTAACGCGGGGATCCAAAAATAGAAAGATCCCAAACATATCGGCTCGTTCTCATAGCTGATGCTTAAATATTGTCATTGAATACTTGCGAGGCCAAAATTGAAGAAATCGTTGTTTTACTGGGAGGGCCTTCATTATTTCAGGACGCCAAGCAATCGGCAGCCGCTTAAACGCTGGCCGCCGATCCGCTTAAATTCATCAAAATTATTTTTTGATTTTCAGGCGAAAATTGTATTTCTTCGATAACTTGGAATAGAGACGCGTGCCGCTATTATTGGAAGAGGAGAGAGTTGTAGGGAATATTATTTTCTATCACCTGGCGTAAGAATTAGACCGCAAGCTAGTTGGCCAAGAAAGTTAGACCCGACAGTGGAAATTGAAAGTTTTAGATTTTTTCGCTATAATAAAAATCCTGGCGCCTAATCAGCAGAGGATCAGTGCCAATCCCGAGAACTGAAGTCAAGGGATTTTATGGCATGCCAATGATCGGCTATTCGCCTATAAGGCAAGAGATTCAGCGCAGAATGAATGCCGATGATAAAGAGACGACTTCAGAACCAACAGTAGGATCAATGATGCTCCCAGGCAGTGCTGGCTCCAATGGGAGCATCAGCGATAACGTTGCCCAGGTTAACCTCTCACTGCATAGAGATGCGGAGCTCGATATGCCCGCTAAGCTCAGTAGCCGAGGCAAAATTAGCAAAGAGCACGGGAATGCAGGTCCAGGGTCGTTAAGCGGAACCGCGGGCATCAATTTCTACTTTTACTTAATAAATAATTATTAACTTGTGATATACCGTTAGAAAAAAATTAAATGAAGAATATAATTATAATAATACAAAGCTGGGTCGTTTTTTGAAAAATACAACAAACAAGTAGATTTTGTATTATAAAGTAGTTTGAAATCAACCATTTTGACGTTTTCATCGCCTACTCTTTCCCACTTACCTTGTTTTACTAAACTTATAGACATTTTAGAGAACAAATCAAAATTAATCTAGGCAGCCGTTTTAAAAATAAATGATAATGTATATAATTCAAAAAATATTTATAGAATTTAAATATCGAATAAAAATGGCCTGTTTTCACTAAAATTTTAAAAGTTGACTTTACCTCCGGTAAAACCATAAGTGGTTTTAAAGGAATTTACCAGAGAACAGCAAATTACGCACTTCTTAACTCCTAAAATGTTTTAATCTTTACCTCTATATCTACGGAAAATCGGGATTATATATTTAATTTAAAATTTAAGTTAATAATGTGTATTGTTATGTAAGTTATTAAAAAAGAAAAATATCACAAATTATCTCATTTAACATCGATTTTTTTTATTCTGCAACCACAAATCCGTGTATTTTTATTATAAATTTTGAAAGTAAATATTATCCGGCTAAAAGTTAGTTGTATATTAGACATGGGTTGCGCTATATTTAAATATCGAGTAGGTCTTTTAAGTTTTTTTGTAGCAAGGTATTGCAGAAAATGAAAAAGTGGAACGAACAAAAAAAGCATTCAGAAAAGTCATTCATTGGTTCAGAACAGACACACGGAGTCCCAAGATGTATAGTACGACATGTCATAAAGCGATGGATCATAAGGAAACAAACGGGAACAACCGACAGGGATGGAACCATGAGTAGGGATAGATGGAGAGTTCTGCATCAGATTCCGGAGGTCCCTCCTGCGCATGCACTGGCAGTAGCAAAAACAGCTTAAACAGAGCTGTTTAATCTGTTTTAAACAGAGCTGTTTAATCTGTTTTAAACAGAGCTGTTTAAACTGTTTTAAACAGAGCCGTTTTAGCTGTTTTAAACAGAGCTGTTTTGGCTGTTTTAAACAGGGTCGTTTTAACTATTAGCTCTTAAAACAGCTCTGCTTAAAACAGTTAAAATGGCTCTGTTTTAAACAACTTAAACAACTATGTTTTAGCTACTGCCGGCGCATGCGCAGGAGGGACCTCCGGAATCTGATGCAGAACTCTCCATCTATCCCTACTACCATAGTTAATATTTTATTGTAAATCCAGATCCGAAACTAACGAGACAGCTATTTTCGATCAGAAGGAATCAACTGAAGATGATTACAGACTCCATAGCTCTTAAAAAGCACCTGCAGCGAATGCGACTGTACAACAGAGACCTAAGCTGCAGACTATACGGTCATGATAGGGAAACGGTACAGCACATAATTTGCTATTGCGAGAAACTGGATTGACAAAGGCAATACAAATAGTCGGGCAACCAAAACTAAAACTACCCTCTTTCTCTCCCCAGTTAATCTACACAAGTTATGCAAGAAACTGGAAATACTAAGTGGGCACAATAATCAAATTAGGGTGAGCACAATGGGCGAAACAAGAACGGGCCCTTGGAAAAAAAAGCTGCCGGAAATACTTTAAGAAATAAAAATATTTGGTTTTATATTAAGCAATAAAAATATTTGTTTTTATATTTTATTCAGTTTTTGTTATATTATTTAAGGGTTTAGAAAACCTAAGAAAAAGGCTCCACTGTTAGACATCCTGTATAATAATTTAACTATGCGCAACTCCTTCCGAGATACAATAATAGGCATAAAGCTGCAGACTATGATAAATGTTCGAAATAAACCAGGAAAATTTCCCCGTTTGTAAAATTCCTTGCTTTATTTTATTTAAACCATTTTTCAAAGCGCTCGCATGCCTTCGTATTCATATTTCATTTTTGATTTTTCAGGTACGGGCGATGAAACAACATTTGTCGGACACTCTTTTTATATCCAGCAAATTTACTTGGGAATAGGTTATTTTTTAGGAATATTTTGGCGAATGTTTTCTAAAATTAATTAATTTCTAATGATGAATTGACCGCTCGTACAGGGGCCTGATCTTTGATCTTGCTGGGATGTGAGATTTCTTATAATATTTCTTGGCAAGTTTGTACATTAGGTGTGCTTTTTGTTTATTTTATAAATATTTAGATCTTGACTGTAATATTATAAAAATTGAATAATAACTTAAAGAATATTTTATATTTCTTAAAGTAAAGTCTAGTAAATCTTACAATAAAGTCTAGTTAATCTTATAATAAAAATCTTGTAAATCTTCTGGTTTATAGCACGTCACAAAAATATATAAATTAAAAAAATTTATCGTACCTACAGTGTAAAAATAACATAACTTATAAAAGAATAAAAAGTTTTTAAAAATCTATTCATATTCACAAATTATGCACAGATATAGTACATAAAAAATGAATAATAATTGCATGAGACATAACTAGTAAAACCACACCAATGCACAGCTTTTAGGCAACGCCTGCCAGGAAGCCAAAGTGTACTCATTCAAAGAGTAAAAGCAGTGATCCAGCAAATGTTCTTTGACATATCTCTTGAATCGGACATCATCGAGGGCTTGATACCGTCCCGGGATAGATGTTGTATTGAAGAGAATTAATATATATAATAGAAAATATTATGAACATTACAAAATAATGTAATACGTTATATTATCAAAAATAATACCTGTCACTATATGAAATATAATAATATTGTTATAAACGGTATTATAATTGATATCCAGTATACTACTAGAAATTATAATAAATATTAATTTATTTCCTATAGGTTGTATTATACATTTTTCTTTAAGTAGGAATCCTTGCAGAAATTTTTTATTTATAAGCTAAGTAAAATAATTTTTTTCAACTCTCATATAGATATTTGCTGTTTCTTTTTCACTAAAGTGATTAAATTACTGGGGCAAGTGGGCTATTCCGGGAACAAATATAATGTCATATCCATCCTAGTTAGGATACACAGTACTCAACACGTCCTCGTGCGATATGGATATCATATCCACACTTGTAGTACAAACTTTGTTTTGTTTTAAACAGAAAATAGGGCTGGTTAGGGTTTATTACGCAAGCAGGCCAATAATCTATTTCAGCAAAACAATTAATCGGTAGGTCTATGGTTTAGAAAAACAAATTATCAATTTTTATTCATAAATATATCGCTATTTGTTTGTTATTACATTCAAAGTTATTTTGTGTATATCTAAGAAATTAAATTAGCCAACGAAATGATTTTTTCTTCAATTGTTTTTTAGTATCTTTCTCACATACTCACATGTTCATGGCCAACTAAAAATATAAGTTATAATGCCTGATTTAAATATATTTTTTTAAATGTTTAGTTGGTAATAAGTTGGGAAGTTGAGTCGTAGAAAAAATATGCGGTACAACTCGAGTGGATTGTCAATACTGCGCTCGGAAATTTGAGCAATTTACTTCCTCTTGCATTATGGACATTGTATCCACTTGTTGTTTATTTTGGATTATGTTGTTTACACTTGACGTATGTGCTTTTTTGACGGACTCTATACATTATGTCACTTTGGAAATTAGGCAATCCAACGATGTGTCAAAATGGCGGCTGGTTGGCAAATACTGCTTTATAATTGGTACACGTGACCATAAAAATAATATTGCTGGTGGCATTTAACGGGTGACTCAATGCTTTTTGCCATCCGACCGCCATATTGAATTACGTGGTTTGGATTCCCTAATATAGATAGAATAAAAAGGGGGTTATGGTTAGCTAAATGTAAGTCCTAATTAAATTTTTCGCAGGCCTGTGGTATTAATATTATTAGCGAAAAATTCTAATTTAGGCATATAGATCTCATATGATATTTAAAAAAAATTAATCTAGACAGCCGTGAAACAAAATCTACACCTGTCAAAATTAAATCAGTTGGCAACTATTTCTAGGTATTTATCTTCATGGAAACCTGCCAATTTTGTTTCACAGGTAGGTATCTAGTTTTACTTTTTAAAACACCATATTAGGAATGTATCTAAATATGAATTATTCGATGATTATATTATTAATAAGTAGTTTTAGGGCCATTGAAATAACCAGGGGCCAATTTACATAATCATAAAGGTTAAAAATATTTATTTATCGTGGAATGTTTGATGACATAACTATGAAAACTATCACTTCTTCAATTAAAGTGTTAAAAATTATTCTTTCGACAATAACTTTGAAACGAAAAAGTTATTGAACTACGGTCTTAAAATTTTTTCTTGCAAATTTAATTTACGTTCTGATTGTTATGCCATAATTATTTCGTATGATTTCGGGTTGAAATTTAAAAAAAAAACAGTTACTATTACAAACTACGCCCTCTAGCAAATTTATTAGGAACAGTCGTGTACCAATGAATACGATAATTAAAAGTACTTACCTTTCCTTCCAAACGAGCTTAAATTTACTAAAATCGGATAAGTCGTTAAGAATTTACAGTTATTTACATAATTACACTTTCAATAGGTTCCCCCACTTTTATCAAGATCGGTACGCCAATGAGCCTTAGATTAAAATGATGCAGAATTATCAAAGCTTTCTAATAATGTTACCAAAGGTATACCTTAATTTGGGAATTTTCGAAGAAATTTAGAATTGTCTTGCGACGAAAAATTCCAGGATTTTCTCAAAGCCACTTTGAATTTAAAAAAGTTTCCCCTTAGTGTTTGTACCCAATAGTTTCCGAAATATGGCTGGTGGCCACCCTTAGTGAATCACCCTGTATAAATTTTAAAAGTGGTATTCCAAATTACCTTCATTTTTGCTATAAATAATAAATCTCACAAAGTCCCGGTCTCAAAAATTCTTTTATATATAAGTATAACGGTTACATGTTTCGCTCACAAATGAGCATCATCAGACCTACAAACGTTGTTGTGTTTGCAAAATGTGCATATAAAAAAAAACATAAAAGTATCTTACCTAATTACACAAACAAAAAAATATTTAAAAATTAAAAATATATAAACACCTCACCCAACTGTAAATTATGCTCATTTGTGAGCGAAACATGTAACCGTTATACTTATATATATATAAAAGAATTTTTGAGACAGGGACTTTGTGGCATTTATTATTTATACTTAAATCAGGTCTCTTGGAGAAAATGGACAGCTTTTTCGAACTCATTTTTGCTACCTACAAAGACATTACTAATTTTAGGTTTTATTACAACCCAAGTACCTACTAGTCTCCTAAATCAAATTAGCTCTTAGGCTTCTTCGCCTACCTGATGAGACCCGGAAGGTCGAAAGTATCAGTTAGGCAAAGTAGTCTAAGAGCTAATTTGATTATGATTTTAATTCAGTTGCTTCAAGAAGTAGTTCTTAAAACAAAGAACAAAGTTTGTTCATTTACCAAAGACACACAGGCTGTGCCAGTGTTCGGTATTCTGCGCGAGTTCTACAATTTCAAGCGTCTTTTCTCTTTTCTGCTATACACCTTTGACTTTTGTTTTTGCTCATAACGTACTAGTCTCCTAATGAATATGGCACATTATTTTTCCAATAGACTATATTTTTGATTTACAGTATCGAAACTTTACAACATCTAAGAAATTGGTAGGTATGTAAAGTCAAGTTACCCGCTTTCAAAAAGATTATTTTCATTATTAACCATGGTCAATATAGAGTGTCAAGGTAGAGAAAATTGATTTCTATGGTTAATAATGACCGTTAGTGAAAAAAACAATTATTATAGTCGGATCTGGTCTTATCGTGCGGGTCATACGATTCAGGAAAGACATACTCTCAGTTTCTGTTTTTTTTTTTTTTTTACCCTCTAAATAAAATACGTAAGATAAATGAGACAGATTGATTCCATTTTGACATGAAAAAAAAGGATATATATGTATTTACTTTCCAGCGATTCTAAAAAAGCTTATAATAGCACCAGCTACGTTTTATTTTAAATATGCCAGTTTTGTGACTTTGACAGTTTGTGAAAAAAATGAAACAATTTTCTGGGTTTTTGCATCCCTAATGAAAAAAAATGGTACTTAATCTGATAAACTATTTCGAAAATGAAAGAAAAAGTGGAAATTCGCCAACCAATATTCAGGAAACAGTAGCCAAAGCACTGGGAATTAGTTTAAGGACTGTGCAGAAAATTGTGCATGAAACAAAACATAACATAATACCCAAGAATACTAAAAAGTGTAAACGAAGAAAGCCAAAGACTGAGGATGTAAGCGAAAATATTAAAATTGGAGTTCGAAATGTGATTTACGATTTATACAAATCAAAAACCAATGTAACTCTTCCAGTTTTACAAAAAACATTAAAAATTCGGGATGTTTTGGAAATTGCGTTATCAAAATTATTCAAAAATTTAGGTTTTAACTATAAAAAAGACTGTAACCGAAGATTTTTATGTGAGCAGCCACAGAAAGTGAGTGTGAGTGAGATCGTGTTCAATTTTTAAAAAAATATACGGACAATTACAAATCGAAATTTCGAAAATTGGTGTTTTTCAACGAAACGTGGATATTTTCGAATAGAAGTGGTTCAAAATCTTGGCAAGATGAGTCTGTAAAAAGTGTTAAAAGGAAAAAGGGGTGCGGTACGGGAAAGCGTTTTATTACTTTGCATGCCGGTTCTGCAACAGGATATGTTGCAGGTGCGAGTTTAATTTTTTCTTCAACATCAAAAAGTGCTGACTATCATAATAATATGAATTGCGAAATGTTTGAAAAATGGTTAAAAGTTCAATTGATACCAAATTTGGATGCTCCGTCTTTAATTGTATTAGATAATGCATCATATCATTCAAGAATTTTAAATAAACAGCCTACTTCATCTTGGAGGAAAAGTGTTATTTATGAGTGGCTGGAAAAACACAACCAAAATCCTTTACCAAATATGCTTAAATCGGAACTCCTATCAATAGCAAAGTCTCTTAAAAAACCCAAAATATATGCGGTAGATGAAATACTGCGTGAATATGGTCATGAGGTTCTACGACTGCCACCATATCATTGCCAGTTTAACGCAATAGAATTAATATGGGCTGGTGCAAAGTCTTATTATGAAAAACATGTAGGTGATGGTCTTAAATCCGACCAAGTACAAATAGTTTGGCAAGATTCGTTAGATCATATTACACAAGAGTACTGGAAGAAATCGGTGGAACATACAGAAATATTATTAAGAGATTGGTGGGATCGAGAACAAGTACTAGATGTCGAAGTAGCGCCAATGATAATTGCTCCATTCGAAGACGACTCAGACGACGAGGACGTTTCAGATTTTATAAGTGACGATGAGAGTTTTTAGGCTATAATTATAAACTGTGTTTTTCGTTTACATTTTTTAGTATTCTTGGGTATTATATTATGCTTTTTTTTCATGCACATTATTCTGCATAGTCCTTAAACTAATTCCCAGTGTTTTCATTACGGTTTCCTGCATATTGGTTTGAGAATTTTCACTTTTTCTTTCATTATCGAAATAGTTTATCAGACTAAACGCCATTGTATTTTTAGGTTTTAGTAGTAAAATTGTTAAAATAAATTGCACTGTTTATTATTGTCGTTTTTAATTAAAGGGTACAGTAGGTATATAATTAACGATTATATAATTTTTTTGTAACTTTTTCAACTCCCCTGTACATAATTTTTACAAAACTAATAATATTAGGTATATGTGGCTATCTTCGCGATAGCTAAAATAATGAAACTATTTTTCCTTCCTGCGGTATATTTGTAAATAATCTCACATTTTGATAGTCTCTGTGTTGTCTGATTTGACGCATATGATCAGTGACCTTTGGACCTGCACGTTAAGACCAGATCTGACTATATTTCTGTACCTAAGCAAAAGAAAATTAATAAAACTTATCAAATTGTTTTCTTAGCCTTTTATATCGTATTTGCTTTTATTGTCGCTCATCAATTCAAACACTAGTAAAACCGATCATCTCTTTTATACCTAAAAGCTGTTTAACTTTTACGATCACTGACAGTAAATTTATTTTGCAAACTTTTATGGACGAAAACTATCGCTCTTACTTTAATCAAAAAGGCCCTTCGTGAGCCTTTGTTTAATAATGACCTCTTGAGAAAAGACTGAAGTAATAGAATTTTGTAATAGAAAGTTAAATTAACATTAATAAAATTAATGGGCTCATTTAATTTTAAAAGTATTTCACGTTTAAAATTATAGGCTCAGATATTATGCTTTTATTATCGCCGAATGCCGAAATCGTCTATACCATAAAATGCTGTGAGAAATTTACTACACTTTTGTTGATAAAAATCTTAATTTATTATTACATTAAGGTGTTTTTAATATTATAGATTTGATGTAAAATTTAAGGATTTCTTGCTTGTAATTTCCGTGTGAAAATACATTATTAATTATTTACACGGCATACTGATAAAATTGCACAAAAAATACATTTACAGCGAAAATGGACAAGTCTGTAATTTCACAATATTAACTGATGAATATTCACATAATAGCCGTAATTTTTCTTCTTCCGATCCATTCAGCAAACGCAGAGGCAAATTATAGTACAAGCCGAACAAGCCTAGGCTTGTGGCGCCAAATCTGAAAGGGGCGCCACATTTTCCAGCGCCAAGACTCCAAGAGAGACTAAGATAACCAAACAAGATATGAAACTAAGCGATGTCAACCGTGGTTAGAAAAAAACGGCGTTTGATTAACCAGTTAATTTTTAGCTAATACCACACGCCATGTATATTATTCTGTAATAATTATTGTAACTTATTTTCCCAGACTAATACGCTTCGCATCGCAACATAGGCATCTCTTTGGCAGCGGGCGACGCAGTGGCTACGCTAGGGGGGCCAGAGGTGATCCGGGCCATCCCAAAAGTTTTTTCGGACCTCCTAAAATAAATTTAATCATAAGAAGCTCTTGAATAAGTTATTCACTTACTTTATGTTACCAATACATAATATAGGTAGTTGTAATATACACAGTCAATTCTTGTGCTTTATTAAAGAACCTATTTTACCCCCCCCCCCCCCCCCAAATTCCTTGCTTCTTCCTGGCCCCCCTGTAGCAAAAGGCTGTGTCGTCGCTACAGGGGCAGCGGCGAACGTGCAGTGCAAGTGTGAATGTATTTGTTGTTTTGTGTTTGCATTTTGCCGCAAGAGGGCGTAATTGAAAAGTAAATTATAAAAGTTTACATATCTCCGAAAATTTCACATTAAGGTATATCTTTAATAATACCATTAAAAAGCTTGGACAATTATGCATCATTTTGGTCCTATGCTCATTGACGTACCGACTTTAATAAGTTTAGTTTAGTTAGCTCTACTATTTATTATTTTTATTATCATTGATGATGAAAAATTTTGTTTTATAAAAATTCTTGGAAATGACCATCCCGCCCGTCTAATTTAATTTAATTATTTTAATTAAGAACGGTGTGCCTGAGGAGAAAAGCGCTAGAGACCATTTTTATGCAGAATTGACCAGGCTAATCCGAAATAATAGCCACATGGAAAAATATCAGTGGCGTCCCACTTTTTTTCTAAAAAATATTCTTTATTTAACATTTTAAAAATTATTCTATTCGCGATAACGCTGAAACGAACGGATATATCGAGCTGCGGTTTTAATAATTTTTCTAGCAAATTTCATCTAATTTTCATGGTATCATATTTATACCGTATGATTTATTTTTTCGGAGTAAAATCAAAAAATGTGTTATTATTACAAATTGCGCCCTCTAGCATTTTTTTTAGAAATATTATGGACAACTTAATACGATTGGTGAAAGTGCATACATTTCTCTTCCAAACAGTCTTTAGTTTGCTAAAATCAGATAAGTCGTTTATAATTTTACAACGATTTAACTGATTATACTTTTAACTGCTCCCCCCCCCCCCCCTCTTATTAAAATCGGTACACCAATGAGCATAAAACCAAAATTGTGCATAATAATTGTCCAAGCTTTTTAATGGTGGTATCAAAGATATACCTTAATGTTGAATTTTCGGAGATATGTAAACTTTTATAATTTACTTTTCAATTACGCCCTCTTGCGGCAAAATGCTGAACTTAAAAATTATTTCCAGGATTTTCTAAGGGCCACTTTAGTTATAATTTTTTTTTCCTGAATTTCTATGCCCAGTAGTTTCCGAAATATGGCCGCTCGTCACCCTTAATGAATCACCTGGAACTTTCAAATCATTTAGTTCACCAAATTTTACTTAATAATCTCTACTAGTTTATTAAATATTTAAAAAATGCTACTTTTTTTTTTAATTTTCGACACCCTGTATTTTCCAAACAAAGCTGTTAAAGAACATAGTGTATTAAAACTTTTCCTCTTAAAATAATGTTAGCAACTATATCCTGAAGTTTGTCAAAGTGCTTGTGAATCACCCAGTATGTTGATAGAAGGCACTTTAGTCCCTTGGGATTAAATGGCCTATTTAGTCCCCGTTTGGTGAGATTAAAGTACTTATCTACTTTAGTGTCAGAAGTACAATAGTTATTTATTATACAAGGGAAAAAAGCATTAGATTTTAGCTCGAGGTTGTATTGTCAAAAAGCGAGAGCTAAAATCTAATATTTTTCCCGTGTATAATACACTATTTTTTTCTGTGACGGGAAAAACGACGATATTATTACAATATATTAAAGTCAGAAAAGTATCGATGTGAAATTTGACTTTTTAAACTAGTAGGTAGGCTGTTTTACTTATAGCGACAATTGGACCTGCGTTTCTAAGGAAACCTTTAAAATAATCAAATATCTGTCAATTTAATTCCGTGATTTAATATAAAAAGTAAGAACTTTAGTGGTTATTTAGTAGTTATTTTAAATAATATAAAGTTTAAACTGTCGGATTCTGAGTTTTCTCTGACTCCATCGGAATTAGTAGAAGCAGCGAAAGTAGCGTCACAAAAATTATTGCCAGCTAAATCGCGCAAAATTTACGAAAACGCGTTTTCAAGATTTATGGAATGGACGATGCAAAAGGCATGCAGTTCTTTGTCGGAGACGGTGTTATTGGCCTATTTCGGAACTGACACAACAACGAAAGCCATCAACAGTGTGGTCGAATTATTCAATGATTAAAGATATGTTACAATCCAATAATAATGTAGACATTTCAAAATATTTTAAACTAATTACATTTCTAAAACAAAATGGGAAAGGTTACACGCCCAAGAAATCTGCGATTTTTACGGGTACAAATATTAGTGATTTTTTAAATAATGCTCCCGATGAAGTTTATTTAATGGTCAAGGTTGTTGTTTTATTTGCGAATGCAGGAGCTTGTCGAATTTGCGAAATCAGTCAGGTAACATTAGATGATATTGATGATTCGGGAACGTTATTAATTGTGAAAATTAAGCAAACAAAGAATGATGTCAACAGGAGATTTGAAGTTATTGAAAAATATATTAAATTTTACCGAATGTACATAGCCCTTCGTCCAACAGCAGCGAAGGATCGCCGCCTATTTTATGCATATCACAATGGAAAATGTATCAATCAAGTTGTGGGTAAAAATCAGTTTTATAAGGTACCCCAAACAGTAGCTAATTTTCTTCAACTTGGTAAAATGTTACCTTATACACGGGTCATTCATTTCGAAGATCGTCTGCTACACTTTTGGTTGAATCTGGGGGAGACTTGTTGACACTCAAGAAACATGGCGGTTGGAAGTCATCAACGGTCGCTGAAGGCTATGTTGATGAATCGGTAGCACACAGGACAGAAATAGCTAATAAAGTGTTTAGAACCTGTGGCAGTGCTGAAAGAATACCCGATTTGCGACCAGGTACAATTTCAACACGAGAAAATTCGACTGTACCGAATAGTAAAATGAACATTTAAATTGTACTTTTTGATTTAAAGAAAATGCAACTTCTTGTATAATAAAATATTCTAAAATTAAATATCTACCTTTACTTATGTGTGTATATTATATGCGGGAAAAAAGTAATCACTTTTTTCCCGGGGAAAAAAGTTATCACATCACTTTTTTCCCGGGGAAAAAAGTAATGTCACAAAAAGTGACATTTTATTACCTGTCAACAGAGATAAAATGTTAAACTTTTTTCCCTTCACAGAAAAAAAAACTTTTTTATTACGTGGATGCTACTTAAAGACATACCAAAGATTTCAAACAAATTACGATTGCAGTAAAATTAAAGCTGAACAATTTAACGAATATTTTCATTCTAAAGAATTAACTTAATTAACGAAAATCTCCGCCATCCTATAGAGTTCTCGTTTTGACGGAATCCTAAAAACTTTGATCCACTTTAACTTATTCATGAAATTTGTTCGAGAATCGTTTTAAACATAAAAATCGCTGATAAACTTCTTTGTTAAGTCAGTTATTATCAGACTTTCGTCCTTAAAATTTTAGGCGTCAAGGATGAAAGATACCAGAAAGATAAATTAAAAAATGTATAGACTTGTACGTCATAGTCATACTAAAATATGGAAAACGTACAAAAATAAAATACAAAATCTTAAACTAAACGTTTTCACCCGTATTCACTAACACACAGTTGTGTTTTCACCGCATTTTTTATATGCCATATGACGCTTTTGTAATAATTTGATTATATTAAATAATCATCATTGAGAATCCCGGCCTGTTACACTGGACATCTCTAGGGCTTTTGATCGTGTTTGGCACGATGGCTTCTAAGTAAATTGCGATCCTACGGTATGCCTAATGGATTCTGTTTATGGTTAACCAGCTTCCTTAAGAACCGTTCTCTGCAAGTGGCGATTGACGGGTTTCTCTCAGACACCTTCACCATCAATGCCGGTGTTCCTCAAGGGTCCATATTGTCGCCTACCCTCTTTTTACTGTATATTAACGACCTTCTAGTGAAAACCCAAAATCCAATTTATAGCTTTGCTGATGACAGCACACTTGTCTCATCTTTTACCTTGACTCCCCAAACATCCGCTGCCGAAGCACATCTTCGCAGGCAGCATGAAGTATTGCGCCTCAACAATGACCTGGAAGAAATCTTGGCTTGGGGTGACAGTAACCAAGTCGAATTTAATGCTAAGAAAACCCAGGCAGCAGTCTTCTACAAAAAGGTTAACATTGCAGAACCGGATATAGTCATGGCAGGACACGCAATTCCCCTGGCACCGTCTATTAATTTGCTGGGGGTCAATCTGGGAGGTAATATGTCTTGGCATGATCACGTTGCCGCAATTGCCAAGGCAGCTGAACAGAAACTTGGTGTACTTTTCCGCACCAAAAGGTTGTACACACCTCATCAACTTTTGACACTCTACAAAGCCCAGATTCGACCATCATTAGAATATTGCTCTCATGTCTGGAGCTCTGCACCCAAGCACACCCTTCGGCTACTGGATTTCATTCAAAGGAGAGCCGTTCGTCTGATCGGCGACCCCGAGCTGACCAAGACCCTCGATAGCCTGGATCATCGAAGACAGGTTGGTAATTTGGCTCTCTTTTACAGATATTTCCATGGCAGGTGTTCGACTGACATTGCCCACTTGATTCCACCTAGAGCAATGCAAAACAGAAATACACGGCGGACCACTGCCGCTCATCCATATGTTGTTCAGCTTAGTACTCCTCGAACTTCATTGTTCAAGAATTCTTTCATCTGGAGAACGTCATCTTTGTGGAATGATCTTCCTGAGTTCGTGTTTCCCAATGAATACAATCTTCAACGTTTCAAGACCAACGTTAATCGCTTTCTTCGCACACGCACCGCTCCCAGAGCGCCTTAAAGGATTTTTCCTACAGTGCAGGTGTTTTATCATAAAAAAAAAATAAAGTAATAATAATAATAATAATAATAATAATAATAATAATAATAATAATAATAATAATAAATTAAATCGTCTTACTTATAACATACCTTAGAGATTTGTGATTGGATGGAAAAGATGTAAGACTGATTGGTAATCTGTATTGACACCAAAAAGCAGAAAATCTAATAAGCAACACTGAAATATATGAAGATTTGGAAATTCAAAGAATGGATTTTTTCCGAGGCAATCTCAGATAGCCCATTTGGTATTAAAGTTAATGGAAGCCCAATTAACAATATCCGATATGCGGATGATACCGTGATAATAGCAGAAAGCGCACAAGATCTCCAAAGTCTACTGGATCTGGTGAACAAAGCCAAAGACTAGGTTTAAAACTTATCGTCAGCAAAACCAAGTTTATGATTGTTTGTTGGAACGATATTCCACCTAGTAGGTAGGATATTTACTAGGACATACGTAAGTACAATGTGAATCAAATTTGGATATGTAAAATATTATACAAACAATAAAGATATTTAAAAACTAATCTAAACTCATAGCATCAAACACAGAAGTCCGTTTTTCGATAGAACTGTTGATTTTTTCAAACTTTTACCCCAAGAGGTGAAATAATACCTCGCAGCTGAAAAATGTCTTGTCAAATATATTATTATTGTTGTGTGGGTTATCTATAAACCATTGAAAATGTTTTAAAAAAAGTGTATCTCATGTACAGAGCTTAATTATGAAGATGCAAGTCGATATATCGACCGAAAAGTCCGATAACTCAATCGCGTTTGTGACTATTTCCATATTTCAATAGGTAGCCTCCAAAACGATATTAAATGATATGAGAATTCGCTTTAGTACGTCAATGTAATGACATAATACAACACCATTCTGTCAGGTCAGGCAACCACGTTAAATTCAACTTTTAATTAAACCATCTGCATGCAGACATCGCAGAACCGTCTGTTTTATTTCAGAAGTCGGATCAATCGGAATATTTCTTAAGATTCGACTCATTGAATCGGCTTAGACCCGATCTGCTCCAATTTGTATCTCTATGTGAACAAGAACCAGCAATCACAAGCCAAGCCAATAAAACATAGGTAAATTAAATGCGCCCCGTAAAGCGTGTTAATCTAAAGGCCGTTAAAAAGAGGCACTACAATATCCATTGGGTGGACAATCAGACCAAGTATTGACACTTTGATTTATCATGTAAGGTACAAATTGATGGATTGAGTAATGGATTTCAGGATATTTTGTAATACATTATTCCAAGTGATTCAATCATAATATCAATGCGAGTAGATAAGCTATGAGAGTTGAACGACAAATTTTGTCATTTTTGCATGTAAATCTCCATAAGAAAATTTAAGGTCCAAGCTGCAAAAGTATGACCATTTTAAGGCGTGGCACTTTGGAAAAAGGGGAGAAGAGAGGTTAAAAAATAGGGATGGTTTGTGAGAGGGGTGGTTGGTGAGAGGGGTGGTTGGTGAGAGGGGTGGTTTGTGACATAGGGTGGTTTGTGATAGATGTGGTTAAGGTTTTGTAAAAACATGTTTTAAGATTTTTATATAAAAACATAGCAGAGACGACCTGTTATACTAAGTAGGAAGCATTATTAAAGAATTGGACAAGCTTCATCACATTATCACTAGAATGTACGGGTTTTTATAGTCTTTAGAAAACAAACTCTCAATATTACTAATATATACCTAACTAAGACAACAACCACCGTTGTAGAGTGGGATTACAGATGCCCAGTTGGTACTCTCTTACTATAATGCAAGCCCTGGCGTAATCTGAGAATTCATCAACCCTTGCTGTGAACAACTACCATCGATACTAGTGTTAATCCGATAAAAACACGTTGCAAATATTACAAACGTCCAACAAATTAAAAATATTGCGATTAGATAAATTTTCCGATCTGCCTCCTTGCCCTCAGCATAGTAAGCCCCCTGGGTCTAAAAATGAAAAGTTGTTAGCAACGCTGTATAATAAGGATAAGTACGTAATCCACTATAGGAACCTAAGGCAGGCTTTAACGTTAGGAGTTAAACTATCAAAAATACACCGCGTTTTAAGCTTTAAATAATCTCCTTGGCTTCAAACTTACATTAATTTAAATACTCGTCTACGTCAAGCAGCTAAAAATGACTTTGAAAAGAACCTATTTAGGCTCATGAACAATGCGGTCTTCGGTAAGACTATGGAAAATATAATAAACCATTCGAGCGTTAAGTTAGTTATGCATTGGGATGGCCGGTACGGTGCAGAAGCTCTTATATCAAGACCTGAATTTAAAAGCAGCACAATAATTAGCGAAAATCTGGTAATTATCGAATTGGCGAAATCAAATATTTATTTCAACAAGCCAATATATGTGGGTATGTGCATTCTTGATTTGGCTAAAACAACCATATATGACTTTCACTATAATTACATGTATAAAAAATTTGGTGATCGTGGCATTGTCTTATACACAGACACGGATTCCTTGATTTATGAGATTAAACACCATGATATCTACGAAGTTATAAAGAGCGATTGTTATGATATTTTTGATACATCCGACTACCCTGAAAATAATATGTATGACATTCCAAGGGTTAACAAAAAGGTTCTGGGTATGATGAAGGACGAGAATAATGGTCGCATCATGACCCCATTTTGTTGGTCTAAGATCAAAAATGTACGCTACTAAGGTGTTGTATAGCCCCGACGAAATTGGACAGGCGCGAACTGTGTTGGAGCAGGCCAACAAGGAACGTAAAGAAATTATGCGTGCTTTATCGAACTTGGGCGTAACTAAAAAAATTAAAGGCGTAAAAAAGTCCGTTATTAAAAACAAAATTGTTTTTGAAGACTATGTAACATGTTTGGAAACGTTTACGGAAAAGTCCATATCGCAAAAATTAATTCGATCTACCAAGCATAACCTCCATACAATAAAGCAGACCAAAATTGGTCTCAGTCCTTATGATAACAAAAGAAAAATTATAAATACCGCCTGTGCCACGCTGCCTTGGGGACATTATAGTAATATGAATGAAGATTAGTTTTTGAATAATATGTTGATATTATTTGATATACCTGTTACCTACAATTTAATATTAAAGACTGTAATTATCATTTATTGTTAAAAATATAACCTCTCCTAAATCTTTATAACACACTTATTACTGCATAACTTTAAAAAGAACCCATATTAGTTATGTAGTTAAAAAAAGGCCTGGGGTTTGCTTTGAAAATTCGTTCCCCTAAAAAATCGAACTGGGGTGTGACTGGGGACTCAGTTCACGTTCTGGCACCCTGTTAAGACCATATTTAACTAATTTATTAACTTGTTAATACACTTTTAATATATCAGTTAAATATGGGCAACTAGAAGTCCCCTAAACGCTTACTATTAGTTCTAGTGGAATAATTTATGTATGTTTTAGATGGGCCAATATCCTCAAGCAGAAATTGGGGCTGTACTATTATTAATTATGCTTCTAGATGGTAAGTTAGTACTTGATTAGCTTTTCTATTTATTTTCCCGTGCAAACGTTGTTTTTCAACTATTACCTCAAGAATGATAAAACATCACATCCAGCAATTACTTATGAATTGTAACAATTCTTTATCACTACCTAATCGCAATATTTTTAATTTGTTGGAAGTTTGTAATATTTGCAACGTGTTTTTATCGGATTAACACTAGTATCGATGGTAGTTGTTCACAGCAAGGGTTGATGAATTCTCAGATTACGCCAGGGCTTGCATTATAGTAAGGGAGTACCAACTGGGCATCTGTAATCCCACTCTACAACGGTGGTTGTTGTCTTAGTTGAGTATATATTAGTAATATTGAGAATTTGTTGTCTAAAGACTATAAAGAACCCGTACATCCTAGTGATAATGTGATGAAACTTGTCCGACTCTTTAATAATTCTTCCTATTAAGTATTATAAATTCTATGTACAGCCTAGCTCAAATGTTCAAAAATAGATGTATGTAGGATCCATGGGTCATGGCTATATACTATATTATTCTATTATGGTAAGTAATAACCTGAACTTGTCCGAGATATAATAAATTTATTGGATGTTTGTAATATTTGCAACGTGCCTTTATCAGATTAACACTAGTATAGATGGTAGTCGTTCGCGGCAAGGGTTGACGAAATCTCAGCTTACGCCAGGGCTTGCATTATAGTAAGAGAGTACCAACTGGGCATCTGTAATCCCACTCTACAACGGTGGTTGTTGTCTTAGTTAGGTATATATTAGTAATATTGAGAGTTTGTTGTCTAAAGACTATAAAAACCCGTACATCCTAGTGATAATGTGATGAAGCTTGTCCAATTCTTTAATAATGCTTCCTACTTAGTATAACAGGTCGTCTCTGCTATGTTTTTTTATATAAATCTTAAAACCTGTTTTTACAAAACCTTAACCACCCCTATCACAAACCACCCTATGTCACAAACCACCCCTCTCACTAACCACCCCTCTCACCAACCACCCCTCTCACCAACCACCCTATGTCACAAACCATCCCTATTTTTTAACCTCTCTTCTCCCCTCTTTCCAAAGTGCCACGCCTTAAAATGGTCATACTTTTGCAGCTTGGACCTTAAATTTTCTTATGGAGATTTACATGCAAAAATGACAAAATTTGTCGTTCAACTCTCATAGCCTATCTACTAATGCGATTGATAATAATATAAGGAACCCTTAAGATTGCAATTGTTTCAGACATGCATCGGCGCATCACTCGGCACGCCAGGTGTGTCGTTTTACACACTATAAGTAATGGCTAAAGAAGAAAAAAGAGAAAAGCGAAGGAGACCAAAGAAACCAAATAATCCTCTGTTGTTGTACACAGATTTAAGAATCAGTGTTGTTCTGAATAAATGAATAACATCCAAGCAATTGCATATTTTAAATATTTTTTAAGTAACAGATACTTATTAATTAATTGAATTTGACATGTTTTATATCTACAAAAGAGGGCATAGTCTTTAAACTTTAAGAAAAGCAATTCCTTAATTTTACTTATAAGTGGATACCAAAGCCAATAAGTTAACGAAAACATGAGAAATGAACACAACCATAAGTCTTCAAAACTTCAAAATTCGTCGAAGCTAAAATGCATACTTTCAGATGCCATTAAATATTACTTTATAGAAAATAAACTTTTATTATCCAAAGATGTCCGATAACAAGAAGACAAAATTTAAATAATTATCAAAGAATTTGATTGCGATTGCGAGGGCCCTCCAAATAAAGATTCTCCCCTTGAACCAGATAAGACAACGGGATTGAAATTTCGTTACTTACGATTTTCTCGGAGCATTTTGGGGTTTTAAGCTAATTAAAGATGCCTTTATATAATTAGGGTTTTATCGTATAAGGGGATAAATTTTAATTTGTGGCCGTTTTCTTAATTCACGTTATCCTAAATATTGACAAAGGCATTAGCGTTTTGGCTTAATGTAATTAGAACAGCGAAAATAGCTGGTCGAGATTATTTTTGTGTAATGAAACAAGGGGGATCTACGCGAGCTGAAGACGCAGTAAGTTATAAAAATATATTAAAAACATTTAACGAATAAATAAGTAATTTATGTATTAATGTTAATGTCTGTTTTCTATTTAGTTTAGATTGGACGACCTTTGGCTCCATCCAAATAATATTACTTGGCCCTATAAGGAACGTTGTACTACCACACATCGTCCTCAGAAACTACCCGCATCAGATCTGTGATGTCTAGCTAGCTACACTCATCAGCAAAAAAACCGGACAAGGAAAATTATTACCAACTTTGATAATAATTAACTTTTCAGATTTTAAAATATATTTAATTAAATTTACGAAAGACGGTAGCAGCATGTATTAAGATTATTACCCGCTTTTCGATTTAGAAAAAATGTTGACATGTGTGATATTATACCGGGGGCAACAAATGATACTTTTTTGCCTTACGTTCTTAACATCCTGTGGAAAAAGTAGGCAGTGCGATGATATTGCAGTGCATTTCATATGGAACTCGCATATTTTCTTAACATTTTGTTTTTTGATTCGTCCCAATAACTGTTCTTTTCAAAAAGATATAATCTTTTTAAAAAATCATTTTAATTTTTCCAATGTTAATGAAAAAAATTAATTAAACGTGATAAGTTGCCTATCAACTAGCGTTTTATTTCATTATCAGTGTCAAACTTGAAATATTGCCCAAACATGCGCTAAGAAGTTGTTGCCCGTGCTGTGGCACCAAACTACGATGGCCGAAACATACGATATATCGCTAACGTCTTGGGTGAGGCTAAGAGTACCGTACAGGATGCAATCAGCCGCTTTCGACAAACTGGGGAGTATTCTAAGCGTCAAGGATCAGGCAGGAGACGTAAGACTACGCGATCGCGGTTTACCATCTTCAGCCATTCAACCCCAAACTGTACTCCCCAGTTTGTCGACAGCGGCTGATTGCATCCTGTACCCTCACCCAAGTCGTTAGCGATATATCGTATGTTACTTATAGTATAGTTATAATTAAATGTGAAATATTTGTACATAAACCATAGGCGTACCCATTTTCACAAATCTAAATAAAACAAGCAAAACAGGAAGGTTTTTAGTTTACATTTTCTGTTGCCCAAAATCCTTGTGAAAGTACCTGATGATACCGTGCAAACACCCATTTTAAAAAGGAATGTTCTACATTAAACGTTGTCCACCGCGCGACATCTATTCCATAGGTAAGTTTCATCCCAATTTAATAAAGTGAAAGCATTACCGCAATAGTAGAGAGCTCGCAAAAATGTTTGCCCGTTCGCAGTGATTTTGCGTTGGTCCATATGTTGCTGGTCTTTACCCGCCCTCTGTAACGCTTTGCAATTTCAACTCCATTGCTGCAGCTTAAGTAATAATACAACAATAAAAAAAGAAAAAGGAAAATGAAAATTTAACAAAAATCATGGTACGTGTAGTAAACTTTATATTATAGCCGTACGGTTATTTGGCGTGGTTGATCTTGTCCCTTTTCATGCTGCTTGTAACATAAACGTCGACGCTGTGAAACTGGAACAAACAGGTGCCATTTTTAAAATTCAACACAGTAGAAATTAAAAAAATTACATCCTGAATCCCCTTCCGTCACCTTAAAGGTTTTTGTCATTTCCTCCCTTACTATTTACTTCCCCCTTCATCCTTAAAAGCTTGCTATTCCCACTGTAATTCGTTTAACTTGAATACTTGTAGAAATTGCAGAAAAGTGGCAGCAAGCGACTCTTCGCTCTGTACATTCTTCGAAAGTTATCAACCAATTTTATTGAATATGTTCTAACGTTATATATATATACAGGGTGTGTCAATAAGGTGTCGGGCTTTGATAGCACCTAAACTATCAAAGATAGGGAAAAAAGTGTAATACAAAAGTTAAATGGTTTGTTAGGATGCATAATCTAAAAATATTTTCTTATCTACAGGGTGGTCCTAAAAAGTGGTACTGAATAATAAAAAAGAAAATTAAATGGGACACCCAGTATAATTTTCCAGAATATGATTCAATAGAATAAGGACTTTGCAACCATCTTAAAATTTTTGAACTAAAATGCAACGTTGCCAAGTAATTAATTTTTTTCCGAAATTTTAGTAATTTTTAGGGTATCGTAAAAAAATCTTAGTAACCTGTGGATTACCCCTAGGCAAATATAATTTACACTGTGGGTACTTTAAGGTACGATATATTGATCGATAACAATGTTTTTTAAATCTCTTATACAGAGCGTTCGGTATTAGTTGGACAACTCGACAGTTTTAAAAATGCTTTATTTCAATTTTTTTAAATGGGACACCCTTATTTTTTTTAGGCAAAAGGATTAATCTTTCAAAAACGTTTATTTTTTGTTAAACATGTCATATATCTAAATATCATAGTTTTTGAAATATTTTAGGATTTGTCTTAACTTAGGGTAAAAAAGGAAAGTTCTAATTAAACAGTTTAGTCAAGATTGCTTTGGAACAAAACATAAATAATTTTCTTTGTCACAGCTGTCATTGAAAAATTATTTCGCTTAGATTTTGTGCTTTATTACTGTTTAAATTTTAATTTCCTGAACTAACGTTATCGAAACAGAAAAATATGAATTTTTCAAGAGAAGAACTAGTTGACATGATCTACGTTTTGGGCGAGAGCGACAGAAATACATTTCTGGCTTCCAGAGTATACGCAGAAAAATATCCACTTAGAACTCATCGTTTGATAGGGTAAAGGAGAGATTTGAACGAACAGGGCGCGTTGATTACGAAAAACATGAAAGAACTAAGCCAGCTACCAACGATGAAAATAGATTTATGGTTATGTTAAGTTTAGTTGAAGATCCCCACAAAAGTACGAGACAGCTTGGCAACAAATTTCCGTTCAGTGCGTCCTCAGCATCAAGAATTATCCGAAGTGAAAAATTGCATCCATATCACATACAATTATTACAAGAATTACATGAGCAAGACTATGAAAGAAGAGTTGTTTTTTGTCAGTGGTCGCAGGACATGATACAACATCAAGCGCAGTTTTTTGATTATGAAATGTTTAGTGATGAGGCTACGTTTCATAACAATGGATTTCTAAACCTTTTTTACCCTGAGTTAAGACAAATCCTAAAATATTTCAAAAACTATGATATTTAGATATATGACATGTTTAACAAAAAATAAACGTTTTTGAAATATTAATCCTTTTGCCTAAAAAAAATAAGGGTATCCCATTTAAAAAAATTGAAATAAAGCATTTTTAAAACTGTCGAGTTGTCCAACTTATACCGAACGCTCTGTATAAGAGATTTAAAAAACATTGTTATCGATCAATATATCGTACCTTAAAGTACCCACAATGTAAATTATATTTGCCTAGGGGTAATCCACAGGTTACTATGATTTTTTTACGATACCCTAAAAATTACTAAAATTTCGGAAAAAAATTAATTACTTGGCAACGTTGCATTTTAGTTCAAAAATGTTAAGATTGTTGCGAAGTCCTTATTCTATTGAATCATATTCTGGAAAATTATACTGGGTGTCCCATTTAATTTTCTTTTTTATTATTCAGTACCACTTTTTAGGACCACCCTGTAGATAAGAAAATTTTTTTAGATTATGCATCCTAACAAACCATTTAACTTTTGTATTACACTTTTTTCCCTATCTTTGATAGTTTAGGTGCTATCAAAGCCCGACACCTTATTGACACACCCTGTATATATATATATATATATATATATATATTTGATTGGAAACTGCCTGCAGAAAGCCAATGCACACTTAAAAAAAAATATCTTAAAAATTTGAGTCCTGAATATTTTCGGGCTTCTGCACCTCTTTAAAAATATGGCTCACCTCAATAACCATTACAATAATAAGACTTCCCCAAAGTTTCTCTTCTGCACTCGCAAAAATGAACGATCCCGAAAAGTTTCCCCACCGGGCCTGGATAATAGTAACTGTAGAAAGGGATCTGGAAAACCTCGGCTTCAGCGGGGATTTGTCCACCAAACTCAATATTCCTAATTTTCTGAAAAGCCGACCGCAAGCCTCAGATTGGCTCTTTTTAATAAAATTTAAATCGATTTGCTTTTATGTTTATTGCAGAAGTTTATTTTTATGTAGAAGGTTTATTATTATTATTATTATACTTATCTTTTCATTTATTAAGGTTATTTATTTTATACAGGGAAATATATGCTGAGTGGCCATTATATCGGTTGGGGAGAGAGCTTTGGACGAAAGTAAATTTTAGAAATATTGATTGGAATATAAGATTTATAATAATTTTTTTAAACTAGTATACTTAAGACATGCCAGTCAATGTCGTAAAACTAGTTTCATCCCTGAAAAAAGATATAGTTTTCTTTGTCTTAACTGTACTATAGGCTTGGCATTCTTTTTTAAAAACTACTGAAATTCCCATAAAACCCATTGACAATATCTCACTTATGGTTAAAGATACAAGAAATTTAAAAATAAAAAGTCCAAAATTAAGGTTAAGTCAATAAGCTGTCCTAAAATTAAGATATACAATTTCTATTTGTTATATTATCTTTAAAGCAAGTATTAACACATTAAAGTAAACAATTATGTTTTTAAAACTATGCTTAATTAAAATAACTCTTTTTAACATCAATGACAGTCGTGACCATTGACTGCACCAAGTTAAGTGCATATGCGCTATAAACGTTGGATGAAATAAAATGTGGTTATTTGACCACTATGTTTTTAATTCAAAAGAAGCTTTATAAATCTCAAAAAAAAAAAATTTTATAAAAGATTTTTTTTTTGTTTTGTATACAAAATATTTTTTTATGCTAAATACCTACCTACTGAAATACCTAATATCAATGGTTGATTAAAAATATACCTATATAGATATATTAAATGGTAAATAGTTATATATTTTTGCACCATCATGGTAGATTGATTTTAAAACTTTGTTTACCCTTACTTGTGGTAAGTAAAAATAATTTTCTTGTCTAGTATGGTTATTATATGTTTTTAGATGATCATGTATATTTTTAATATTGACCAGCTGCACTGCAGATTGTTTAGTCTTATTAACCATATGACGAACATAAAGCAGAACCTTAGTAGTATAGTAGATATTTAAAATATTGAGAAATTTATTATAAGAATACAATAGATTAGGGACTTTTAATGAAACTTTAAATACATTTTTCAATCCCATATTTAAACAGTTTTTAGTGGATTTAAAAATGCATTTACAGCTGTGCCATATGCTGATATCAGATAATGTAAGTGGTTGCATATGTGTGCATAGTAAAGTTGCTGGCGCAAATTTTTCTTTAGCAGATAACTGACCTTATAGAGAATATAAAAAGGAGTAATATTTTTTTTGCAATATTCTTGGCCTAGTTTAAGATATAAGGTGTTAAAAAACCATAATATTTTATTGCTGATGAGTTTTAAAGCTTCTGATCTTTAAAAAAATATGAGAATTATTATTAAAATTTGTTTTACCAATAAACATACATATATACCTAAAGATTTATCTATATTTGTCGTTAATTTATAAGATTTTAGCCACATGCCTATTTTAAGTCACTGCTAATATTACTTTAATTAAACGAATATATAGTGTAGTGTCATCTGGATACAACTATGCTCTTTAATAACAGCTCGTCTAATAAATGAACATATTAGAAACAAAGTTAAGAATAGTGTGGGCCTAATATTGAGCTTAGAGGTATCCCACATTTTATTACTTTGAAAAAGGTATTAATATAATTTACAAATAGTATAATATATAGTATAATTTACAAACTGTGTTTTATTAAACCAAATAAAAATTATCCTTTCATTTCGTCAGATCCATCCCTAGACAGTAAACTCAGCCTGATTGTCCAAGCGTATAATTTTAGACAATAAGCACTCGTATTTTACAGCGGCCGTAACTACCTCAATAACTAAACTAATTTTGAGAAATAAATATTTTTCATTCGTTTTGTCCGATCCATCTTTAGACGCGTTTTGTCATATCATGGCTCATCAGTAGAGCTAGGACCCGAAAGAAGAAAGGAATAACCATAACTGCTTAGGCAGTATTTGGTGGGACACACCAATAAGCTGTTGCACGGACACTCTTGAGCATACCAGCACCTCTAACAAACTTATAGAAATAAGCAAAATGTTGAGAGGATCAACAGTAAAGTTATTCGTCACAATTAAAGAGGTCACAGAAGTAGCTTTGAAATCATTGATGTGGGGTGCTTCTTACTCCTGCTTCCTTGAATCTTGTAAGAAGTATGTTATGGTTAACTATGTCAAATGTCGTTGGCAAGTTCAGAGACACACACAGTCACATAGAACATACGTATCTCTCATCAATTTTTACCTGTAAGTCAGTAATTAAGGCTATTGCTGTAATGTCCGTGTCGTTGGCTTTCCGAAAACCGTATCAGAATCAGAAAAAAAGACACAAAGTCTTGACCGCAAAATTTTTACGATCTGTTTATTTTTGTTGGAACTTGTTTCGCCTCAAACTGGCATCATCAGACCTAAATAAGTGAAGACTATTACAAATTGCACAAAAATTAAAATTATAACTAATTTTATTAAGAAGAACATGTGTGTTAGTGGATTTTTTTTCCTGTGACATCATTTAACCCGCTGATCTCGATATGAAAACGAGTCACTGACAATAATCTTAAACCTGTATTTTGTTAGGTTTAGCTATTTCATATAATTAACATTGTTAACATAATGCAAAACATACTATTTTATTTAAATGCACCCTTATTCAGTATACGAATTTAAAGCTAATTAATTTTCGATTATTGATAATTTCCAATATTATTTTGAGTAGATTTGATACCTAATTATGATCTGCAATTATTTTATTGTTAATTATTTATCTGAAACAATGTCTGTTACCGCGCATATATTGGCCGCTCTAGTGCAATAACTTACCGTTCTCTGTCGTACATCTTAAACATTATTTATTCTTGGAAGAAAAATGTGTAAAAGCGCAAAAGACAAAAATCAATAACAAACGACAATTTTCGTTTCTCTTCAGTTCTTAATTTTTCTCCTGTGTCTGTGCTGGAAACCAACAAACATTACTAGTTAGTAATAGGGTAAGAAGCGGAGAGAAGGACAAATAATAGAACAACTAATTTTAGGAAATTAGGATGAGAGGTTAAATAAGATAGATTAGCCAATATATTAGACTAGATGAGTAAATTTTAAAATTAACATAGAGATAAGTAAAAGGACAAATGGATTTAGATAAAGAAAGGTTCCTCTGACAACATGGAACCGTTAAAAAAGTACTTGAATTTCAAAAGCCAATATTTTCATCAAAATTCAATCATCAATTCATTTTTTATAGAAAAGTGATTTTGTATTACGTGTAAAAAATATATATATTTTTTACACGTAATACAAAATCACTTTTCTATACCTACTAAACGTGTACACAGCCATTGCTAATTTTCAATTCATTTTTTGTTTATTAGGTAGACTGTCTCTTTAATCACTAAGTACAATATGTGTGACTTCACTTTATGTCTTTTTTATACAGGGTGATGGCTAAAATATCAAGCTGTGTAAAAACTGCTGATTTTAAAATTGATGTTTCTAAAATACGAAGCTATGTAGGTAGGTATTTGTGGGTTTAGGACAATAAAAAACAATTCCTCTTAATCGTCGTCGAGGAACATGTGTCCTCGATTTTAGAAATAGCCTTGAGAAAGACCCAACAAGATAGATAGGTTTTTCTCTAAGATAAACCGTTCCAATGTTACATTCTGTCAAATTCTAAAAATACTAAACTTTAAACGTCAATATCTTCACACGTCACATGTTATAAAAAAATAAGTATGGCCTCTTATGGAGAACTAGAAAATTATATAAGATATAGGGTGTTCCATTAAAAAAAAAGTTGTTTTGATATGCTCCTACTATTTGGGAGATCCTGTTTAATTTAAAATAATTTTAAATTGTGGAACCAATCCGTCCCTAAAACTATGCCATTAAAATTTTTTTAAAGTTAGGTAGTTTCTTGAGAAATTTTTAAAATTATTTCCGGCGTATGTTATTAAATAAATAGTAGTGGATATGATGTCCATATCGCACGAGGAAGTAAATTGAGCACGACGCCGTAGGCAATATGGACAATCCACTCGAGTTGTACAGTATATTTTTTCTACGACTTAACTTCCGAACTTCATGCTAAGGATTTTAAAAAATTATTTAAATTAGGCATCATAACTTGTCTTTTAAGTTGACCATGAACTTGTGAGAGCGATAATAAAAACAATTGAACAAAAATTCATTTTGATGGCAAACCCATTGACCAAATTACACTGTAACATATTTATCGATTTGGGTAAGTTCTTATATTTACACAAACTCACTTTTGAATATATTATCTATCTTTCTCACATTCGGCTTTTTGCAGAATAACAGACAAAAAGCCCTATATGTATTAATAAAAACGAACAATTTATTTTATCAACCAGGTAATTTGATCACTAATTGTTTTACTGCAATATACAGACGAAAAATAGATTTTTCGGGTTTATTTCTGCTTGAGTAAAGAATTATAACTTCGAAAGTACAATAAAATAGCTGTAAAATTCGTTGCAAACAGTTAAAAATGGATTTTGTGCATTAATATGAATTTTTAACGTTCGGTATAGTCAAATTTTTCAAAATATTCGCCAATTTACAAACTAGCAATACTGTTAACGTGGAAAGAGAAGACGAGAAGTGGCAATAGTACAAGTAAAAATAACATAA
Source organism: Polydrusus cervinus (assembly GCA_935413205.1). Classification (NCBI taxonomy): domain Eukaryota; kingdom Metazoa; phylum Arthropoda; class Insecta; order Coleoptera; family Curculionidae; genus Polydrusus; species Polydrusus cervinus. The sequence goes on from OW284514.1 coordinate 58,041,500, forward strand.
CCCTAAAAATGTTTTTTTTTCTAGAAATCTTATAATTTCGTCTGTTTTATCAGGTTATCTTTATGTTCCACCATTTAAGGAAGAATTACCAATTAATTTTCAATGTTTGTTCCGTATAATAAAAGTTTTGTGATCAATTGGGGTTCGATCCCCGTTCAAAATATATCGCAAACTATCCCCGTGCATTATTATATGGAAAAAAATTACCAAGGTTAGTAAGAAAACGTTCATTTGGTAGGTATATAGTACATTTTATGCAAAGCTTTTAGTAATTGTCTAGAAATGAGTGAAAATAAAGATAATTTTAAAAAAAGAAAGTGCGTCTGTGTGCAAATCTTTAGTTCGGCAGAAAATAATAAATTAGAAATATATTTTGGTATTAATTTTGTTAGTATACCTTCAATTTTTGCACCATTTCGTGTACTCTTTAGGAAAATATTGTGTATACACATAAACTCTGGGATAAATGTTTTGATTTAAATTTAAAAAGAACAAATTTCATTTGACAGCTTTACATATTTTTGAAGTATATTGTTAACCTAACTTCTCTCAACTGTCAGAAAACGAATTTACAACATATAAATTTGGCTTCTCTGTAATTGAATGTGATTGGTCAGTTTCATAATCTAACTAGAATGGATATGAAATTTTGCCGTACAGTTTATTGGAATAGCCTACTTTACCCGCCACTAAAGTGTAGAGGAAACAGTAAATTTTCATGTGGGAGTAGAAAAATAATAAATTATCCATTATGTGGTGTAAAATATATTTTGTGTACAAATAATTACCCCCAACCAATTTTTGAAAATATCCATAAAAGTATAACAGAATACTTCTGATACATATTTTAAAGAAAAATTACATCATTGGCCTTAAATTTTTTTAAAAATAAACTGGGTAGTATTTTTTTCCATTATTTTTACACCAGCACAAATGAAATCTGATGCAAATTTTAAATCCTCTGTAGATTAGAACATCGGCCCCGTGTGCTCCTGCAAAACCACACCAAGATTAGAACGTAAAATTTGACGCTTATTTAGCACGAAATAACAGGCTTTTACTTCAGTCATTCAGTGTAATTGGATTGTAAAAACATTTGCACGTAGTAAGGAAATTGCGAATTTTCCAAGTTTCTGACAGAACGGTGATGTGGCGCATGCAACGTCGAGCTTCATGAAAACAAATGCGACTCTAATTGAATTGTTATTTTAGGTTTTATTATTGTTATGTATACGTTGTAGCGTATACAGGGTGTCCCACCGGGAACCGAATCGATCTAAAACTATCTAAAAAAAAAAGAAAACTATATATAGGACAATTTTAAAAATTTGACAGTATGCTGATGGGGGCGACCGGTCTAAAATATTTTCATAATAGTGGCATACCGGAGGTACGTGTCAACTTGCTTGTTTTGAAAGGGACACCCTATATATTATTACATTTTTGCATTCTACGCAAGATTCTAGGTAGATTTTGTATACCATGTCCTATACCTATGTCTAAACGTTTTTGACATATTTGAATTTTTATGTAAAAAATGACGTTTGCAAGCCTTAGAATAATTATCAATTTTTTCTATAAAAAAGCCTTATTTATTTAATTTAAGTGGGATTCCTTGTTATAAAGGACCTGCTTTATATTTTAATAGATTTTTTATATTATTTTGATAACTATGAATACAGGGTGTTTAAAAAATAACATTAAAAATGAAATTGAAAAAACTGCAAAAAGTCTAGATTTTCAAATGGAAACACCCAAATTTTATAATTATTTATTATTTAGCATTAAAAATAAGGGTAAGTTTGTATAAGGTTGTATATCCCCAAAATTTGTAGTTTTCGAAATATTGCCAATTTAGTATTTTTATAAGGCGATTTTGCTGCAGATTTTAAGTTCTGTTACTCTTAGTTGGCTATGACGACGTTGAAAAACAATCAAATGCTAAGAAAATCTATGAAGCTGTCACTTACCATTTGAACATTATTAATAATCATGCCTGGGCGTTTAAATTATACGAACGAAGATTATTTAAACTTATTTATTATTTATGGAGAATGCTCAAATGATAAGTGACAGCTTCATAGATTGTTTTTCAACGCCGTCATAGCCAACTAAGAGTAACTGAACTTAAAACCTGCAGCAAAATCGCCTTATAAAAATACTAAATTGGCAATATTTCGAAAACTAAAAATTTTGGGGATATACAACCTTATACAAACTTACCCTTATTTTTAATGCTAAATAAGAAATAATTATAAAATTTGGGTGTTTCTACTTGAAAATCTAGACTTTTTGCCGTTTTTTCAATTTCATTTTTAATGTTATTTTTTAAACACCCTGTATTATTAGTTATCAAAATATTATAAAAAATCTATTAAAATATAAAGCAGGTCCTTTATAACAAGGAATTCCACTTAAATTAAATAAATAAGGCTTCTTTATAGAAAAAATTGATAATTATTCTAAGGCTTGCAAACGTCATTTTTGACATAAAAATTCAACTATGTCAAAAACGTTTAGACATAGGTATAGGATATGGTACACAAAATCTGCCTAGAATCTTGTGTAGAATGCAAAAATGTAATAATATATAGGGTGTCCTATTTAAAATAAGCAAGTTGACACTTACTTCCGGTATAACCGGAAGTGCCACCATTATGAAAATATTTTAGCCCAGTCGCCCCCATCAGCATCAGCATACTGTCAAATTTTTAAAATTTTCCTATGTATAGTTTTCTATATATAGATCGATTCGGTTCCCGGTGGGACACTCTGTATAGTGGTTATTGAATTACTTTAATTTTCGCCGCAAAAAATACTTATTATAATCCAGGATTTAAAAAAAATTAAATCAGATATTAAGGTCATCAAAAAGCATGTTTATTTCTCATCTCTCTCCCATATTTGTCTGTCTGATATTGGCAGAAATAATGTCTATGTCTATGAAACTGCATTAAAAAATACAGGTCCGTATTTAAAAAAAAAACATACTTGATGGCGGTACCTGTAATCATAAAAAATTTCTGATAACAATAAGGTATAAAAAATTTTTGTTATCTCTTTAAATAAGGTTAGGAAAAAATAGAAACAGAAATCAGCATTTTCGATTTTTCAAAATATCTTTAGAAGCACTTACTAAAAATTTTCCAATTTTACCATGTTGCCCCAGTTTGACATTTACCGTTCAAGAAAAATATTTATCATTAGCATGAAATTTATAATACTTTGTAGATAATTCAGAAGATGTTGTTAAAAATCCGGAATATAATAGGTAACTAATTTTTAGAATCCAATTTCGCGATAAAGCATAAAACGATAAAAAACCTTAAATTATATATTTCGCAAAATGTTCCGAAATGAGCTGCTTCCTAAAAATACTATTTATATTTGTAGTATAAAATAGGTAAAATATATAGAAAAGTTACAATACAATTTTATTCAATCAAGTGTCACTAATGTAAACGAACTATCAAGTAGATATTTCCTAAAAACATAAAAAATTCAAGAATAGTCATAAAAAGTGTAATACAAAGACGTACTTTCTGAACGAAACGAAACGTTACGCCTGCTTCAATCGAAAAGAATAAAGCTTTATTGTAAAAGTAATTTGAACAAAAACCGTTGACGATATTCAAGTGACTGTGGGCGGTAAATACTAGAATTGCGTTCGTTGTTTTTTCACTTCATGTTTTAGATAGTAGGTCGACATATTATTTTATTTGAAATATATAAAAGATCAGTGGCGGGCGACCCGTAGATATTGAGTATTGGTGCAGATCTAGGTACTCAAAATTAAGTGCCTGCCGATAGTATTCCAATTTTTGAGCCAATGTCTAAATTCTATACCAAAAACATTAGCTAGAAAAATTGGTTACGATATGATTCACGTTTCTTTACTTTTGTAAGAGCATCCAAACAATGTTTCTAAATTCTTTTTCTACAACCACCCATGAAAATGAGAAAAAAAGTACGGTTAATTTTGCTAGAAAGTGCCGTATATCACACGCGTGCTGAAAATAAAAATATTTCAACCCTAGTGTTGAAATATAAGGCCCACTATTTAATTTAAATATATGGAGCCAATTTGACAGATCACCCTTGTTTATTAAAAATAACAAATTTTAGAAAGCAGTAATAATTGTAAAGTGTTTAACTTATGATTCATAATTGTGTCAAGTGATTCAGAATTAGATTAGGAAAAAACATCATCTAAAATTATAAAAAATGTTAATAATATACTGAAAAATCTATTAATTTCTATTATATATTAAACAACAAATACTATCGGTAGCCATAGCGTAGAGAATAGAGCTCTAGCCTACAGATCGCAAGGTCACAGGTTCAAACCCAATCAGGAGTATTTGACTTTTTTTTATAAAAACATTAACTGATTTATAGAATTATTTTAAATTGAAATCTTCCTTGTTGGGTGGATTTTTTAAATTTATGTTTAATGCATCTTTACTTGATTAAATTTAAAATTTATCATTCTGGTTAATCTAGAAGTCAATCCAGGATTAGTTCTTCCTATGGTAAATAATAAATATGAAAAAATGAAAAAGTTAAACAACAAATAAAGAAAAAGCCTATTGACAAACTATGAAACCAGATATTAAGTGAAACATTATCCTAAGTATGCTAATTTCAACACTAGGGTTTAATATTTTTTTTTCAACACTAGTGTTGAGATATTTTCTCCACAAATCAAAGGCTTTTTTAATACTTATTTATGGTCGTAGTGTACATTACTCGTGTAAAAGTGATTATTCTAAAACTCGGAGAATTTCCTCGTTTCAAAAGTATCACTTTCATCACTCATGTAACTCGGAATGCATTTTGAGGATGCAACGTTCTCCAATTCTGAAGACACAGTCAACGCTTTTGCTGATTTCTTTAACCGTTCGTATCTTGCACCCTCTAAATCGAGTACAACCCCGATACCTCAAATATCGGATTTAGATGTTGATATTGTCAATTTTGACGAGATTGAGATTTTCAATGCAATCAGGCGCATCAAACCTAAGTTAACCACCGGGCCTGATAATATTCCTGAGTTTATTGTTAGGGATTGTGCGGGTGTTTTTGCACGTCCTTTGTCTTTAATCTTCAATAAATGTCTCAGTTTCTGTCAAATGCCAAGCATATGGAAATCTTCAAAGGTATGCCCTGTCTACAAAAAAGGTGATAAATTGGACATCTCAAATTATAGACCTATATCAATAATATCGAATTTTTCTAAAATCTTTGAAGTGTTATTACATAATAATATTTTTTATAAAGTTAAAAACGCTATTGCTCCTGAACAACATGGATTTGTAAAAGGTCGTTCAACAACAACGAATCTAATGTGTATTACTCAATTCTTGGCTGAAGGCATTGATCAACGCATGCAGACAGATGTTGTTTATACTGACTTTTCCAAGGCTTTCGATCAGCTAGATCACTCCATATTATTAAGCAAACTACAAACCTTTGGGTTTTCTAATAATTTACTGTCATTTTTCGACTCATATTTAAAAAATAGGAGGCAATTTGTAGCTTATAGCGGGGTCAAGTCTATCGAATATTTCGCAACATCTGGAGTTCCCCAAGGATCCATCCTTGGTCCTCTTCTTTTTACATTATTTATAAACGATATTGTCAATAGCCTTACTATTTGTTGTCTGCTATATGCAGATGATCTTAAAATTTTCTGTTTAATATCAAGTTTAATGGAATGGAAAGCTACAGCGTAATCTAGATTTATTGTATGATTGGTGCACTAAAAACAGATTGAACTTAAATATTGCTAAATGTAATGTTATGACATATACAAACAAAAACACCACTTTTGATTTCAATTATAACATAAATAGTAAGATTCTGGATAGACCTACTGTGTTTAAGGATCTAGGAGTTATTTTCGATAGAGAACTATCCTTTCTCCCTCATATTGATCACGTCGTATCCACTGCCTATAAGATACTTGGTTTTATCCTTAGAACTACTAAAAATTTTAGGTCACTTGACCCGTTAGTAACTTTGTATTGTTCTCTTGTTGTATCTAAATGGGAATACTCTTCAGTCATTTGGTCTCCGTTTTATAAAGTCCACATTGACAATATTGAGAGCGTTCAGAGACGTTTTTTGAAAGCTTTGTGGTATAGATCTGATGGAGTTTATCCCGACAGAGGTTTTCCTCATGACCAGCTGCTGCATAGATTCTTCGTTTGTTAGATTACATGATAGACGCACATGTTCTACGCAGTTATTTTTACATAAACTGCTCAATAACAATATTATTTGTGAAGAGCTGCTGCACAAACTGAACTTTAGAATTCCTTCTCTAAATGTCCGAAACTTATATACCTTCTACTTACCACCTTCACGAACCAATGTCTTCAAATATTCTCTCATCAATAGGATGTATACATGTTACAATGACAATGTCCATGCCTATGATGTCTTAAATTGTAGCTTAAGCGCTGTCAAAAGACATTTTTATCACTAGTACCTATACTACGTATGTAATTACTTTTTTTTTTTATTATTATTTCTTGTTGTAGGGTACCTATTATTACTACCGTATTGTTAGTTTCATAAATTTAAATATTGCTAATCTTTATGTTAATTGTTAAATAATTTATTTTAATTTTTACTTCATTAAATTCTGTTTTCTACCTGTTTTGTAACTGGGAAACTGTAAAACTGCGTATGAAATAAATAAATAAATCACTCGTTATGTAATATACTATTTCCAAAGTTACTAGCTCCAGGCAAAATTATGGCATATGTATGTTATATCGTGGCCGATTAAAGACACTTTTTAAAAAAGCACTTATTTTTATTCACGACTAACAATTAATGTTACAAAGGTTTATGTTTACTTGATAAAAATACTAGCATCTAGTCTTGTCTAAACTGAAGATTTTGTATTTGGATGGAGGTATTTATGTATTCTGTTGACGTCATGGAAAAGTTCTAGGACAGTGCTAGAATGGTTCCCATCTTGGTCAGCAAAAGTAAAGATAACATTGAAATTGAATATAAAGAATATATTATTCTATTTTGATAAGCACCTGCATCCTGTTGCAGTGGCGAAATTGAATATGATAAAATATAATTTAATATTGTGATAAACACCTGCATCCTTAACAGATAAGTGACTTAGACTAATTCTTTATAATCTAAGGATATTTGGGATATAACAGCTCCCCTTTATAAAAAAAAGTTAGTGCTATACAATGCAGTAACTTTTGAAAGTTATACAATAAGCAAAAATTTTATAAAATAAATCCAATAAGCGTAAAAGCAATAACGAGAAATGACAATTATTATTTATTTATGCGTACGTTTTATCAATACTTCTTGTATTACGATTCTCAAGAATTTCGAAGGTTTCACCTTCTTCGATTGGTTCACCGAGACGAATGCTTGGACGTCTTCGCGGTAACATTCTGGAAATTCGTCTTCCTAATAAGGATATTCCAGTTTTTGGAGAAGGTGGATCTGGAGGATCAGATCGATCGGTACTGATTCCAATCATTCGCCTACGTCTTTGATATTTTCGAAAAACGTAAATAGTTATGAAAAGTATTATTAAAGTTATGGAGACATAAGTGAACCAAGACGTATATTTTTCTATTAAAGGTTCCTTAATTAAGGCATCGATATCTTTAGAATATTGATCCAATTTATGTTTGGCAATTTCTAAATCATCTAGATTTAGTTCACCAATTTTGAGCGGTTTTAAATCTAAATTTTTATGGGTATTGTTCAAGTTTCACTAATATGGTCGCCCTGTATAAGGCATAAAATGTAGTTAATTTCATATACGCGCAAAATCGATAGAAACCACTTTTTTGGCACTAAGGCGGTTCTAAGATCGCCGAGGAACCGGCAGTACAATAAGTACCAATATACGCGAACGACGCTATTTTTCTCGCCTGTTTTACCATTTTTACGCCGATCACGCATTTCGTGAAGTGATATTTTCTTTAGGCCACAAGGGTACCCGTGAAGAAGCCTTCCAGCTCTACGAAGACTACACCAAGGTAAGCCGTTTTAGTGCCTCGCATTATTTGTTGATATTTTCTCATTTTTATATATATTTTTATGCCTTTACTTAGCATCGCCATTTTTTTACTATTTATTTTAATACCACGCTAACCAAAAATTACAGTCCACTTTCAAACCTTAAAAATCTGAGCTTCGTCGTAACAGGCATTGTTTGGCAAATTTAGACAACAATTAAAAGGTATTTGAATTGTGTTGGAATAATTATAATGCCATTCCGAAACTTTTATCATTGAGGCTTGAATTCTTGTATTTCCAATAAATGCTGAACAGCCCGGTTGTAAAGTCAAAATAGTATTGGTATTAATTATTTCCGATATTGGATCAATATTTTCACACTTAATTGTTACTGGAGTTTGATCAGTTATTACCAATAACCATACATTTGCTTTTAACAATTGTATCTTATAATCTTGCATATACATTGAAATTACTTCACAATTTTTGGGAAGACTAGTAAATTGTTGTGTTTTTAGAAGCTGCGCTTCACAAATAACGTTTAAATCAATTGGGTAAGAATACAAATTTTTACAAAGCTTAATATTAATCATAACTTCTTTACAATGGTCAATATCTGATAATGGAATGAACTGATCTGAATCATCACCTTTCGCGATATATTTTTGAATAGTTGGTAATATATAATGGATTCCGGTACGATTATCCTTTGTAGGTATTGGATATAATCGATAAACCGTATAGAGTTCGGGTTCGACTAGAGGGATGTCTAGGACAAAAATTAACTTATCAAATGTTTGATACGCTGCTAACTCTATGATATCCAAATATGTGGCGACTTTTGCTTCTCTAGGAGAAAGGGGTAAGTTATTCTTTTGGAGGCTTTGAGCTACTTTTTCCAATGAGGATACTAAATCCTTTGGAGTAATAATTGATGTATGAATTATATTTAACCTAGCGAAGGTAACGGCGTTTAAGATATCATTTAATTGTTCTTCTATAAAGGTATAGGATTCCATTAAATGCTGGCAGATATTTATAAGCTGTAGCTTGTGTTCTAATAATTCGACTTCATCCCATATATCTAAAATACTTTTTTCTATTTGCTTTAAATCTTAATTGAAAGTTTCTTCGTCGATTTGAAGTTTTCTTAGGGTTTCATTAAAACTTTTTATCACGGACGTAGTTACCGTTATTTGTTTTTTCATAAGAGTTTCAAGTTCATGTTCATCTTTTTCGATTTTGTTTATACAGTTATTATAGTATTCTCCATCTGATGCGTCTAAGTTTCCAGTAATAAATTTCCAAATGCTTCCTGCAGCGTTAATTAATCCACGTTTTGGTCTCGTAGAAACGTCCAATTCAAGTTCTTCGAATTTATTTTCTAAATCTTGTGAAATTTGTCCGAGTAGACTAACATGTGTTTTTAAGTCAACGTATACCTTTTTCATATTGCTATCTCTTTTGGTTAGCATATCGCCTAAGCTGTATAAGATATTGTTATTATTATCGTATAGTTCTTTTAGTCGTCTGGTATCTTTGTAGACTAAGAGTGTCCATTTATCATTTGAAACCTTTAATTTTGTTTCTCTTTAGAAATATAGTCCAATATTGGTATCAACAGGTTTTAGTGTGTATCGATAATTATCATTCCTCTGTCTTGATAGCGCAAGCGTGTTTGAGAATAGGAAGAGAAATCTGAAATAAAAATTCTAATCAGTATCTTCTTCTATGGCATTCTTATCATCTGGCTTAATTATTACATCTTCATAGTATGGTTTTAGTCTGTCAAAATTTACTTTAGTTGTTTGTTTTGTTTGTAAGTTTTCTAAAGTTGCTGAGTTTAAATGGATTTCTTTAATCATAAAAGGGCCATTAAACTTATTTGCAAGTTTTCCTTTAATTTATGACTTTTTTACATAGACTTTATCACCAACTTTATAGTCTGTGTTATCTCTTTTTACATGTTCGTCAAATCTTTCCTTGGCTTTTTCTTTTGATTGGATTGTTCTTTTCCTGGCAAGGTTATAATAGTGTTTAATTCTGGCATTAAGGTCTCTCATGTATTTTGAAACAAGTTCTTTTTCATTATAGAGGGTTTCTGGAGGTCTTGTAGATGTGTGTCCAAATATTAATTCATATGGTGTAAATCCAGTTGTTTTGTTTACAGAATTATTATAACATATACAAGCGTATGGTAATAGTTGCAGGGGGTGTTCATTTGGATCTTCAGTAGTCATTACTCTTATCATTTCTAAAAGGGTGGCATGGAATCTTTCCAATGAGCCATTTGATTGGGGGTGGTTTACACTGGAAAATGTTAACTTTATGTTATAAAGGTTACAAAGATCTTTCATTAGTTGGTTGTTAAACTCTCTTCCAAAATCACAATGTATCCTTAAAGGTGTTCCATAATGTTGGAAATATAGTAGTAAAGTGTTAACTACGGATTTTGAGGTTTTATCCATAAGTGGGTATGCTTGAATAAATTTTGTAAGTTCGTCTCTTATGGTCAGGATATAATTCTTTTCTGGAATTTCTAAAATATCAATATTTATCCTTTCAAATGCAGTTTTTGGTGTTTCTGTAACGACTAATGGATTATCCATGTTTTTTCTCATAACTTTATTTTTCTGGCTTATTTCACATTTTTTTATGAAATTCTCTACATTTTTACTGAGTCCTGTCCAGTATTATTTTTCTTTTATTCTCCGTATTGTTTCGTTGACTCCTCTGTGAAAGTTTCTTTTTCCAGAGTGGTATTGATCCAATATTATTGGGACTTGATCTTGTTCAGGAGTAGTTACTATATTTTGGCAGATAACGATTTTTAAATCTTTGTCAGCAAAAATAAAACATAACATTTCCAAAAATGGCAAATCAACATTATTTTCGACATAATATGTTTTTGATTCGTCTATTTCATGTTGTGAACTAACTAAAGCCTTAAATAATGTAGCTATGGCTTCGTCAATTATAAAGGGTAAAGTTATAATTAAATACTTTCTTTTATTTGAAGTTTTGGAATTTAGAATGTTTATTTTATCGTCTTCAAACGTTGGATGTTCTTCATTAAAGTCTTCTATAATCTTGTAATGTAAATCAGTTAGTTTATCCTTTTGAAAAATAGTGATTATGTTCTTGTGATCTTTATCCAGAAGTTGGTTATTAGTGTATCTGATTTTTGAATAATCAATCAAGGATTTTACTTGATATAGTTCCCAAAATCTTTTGAATTCATTTTCCATAGTTTGGGGCGACATTAGTTGAGTTTCATGTTCATCTATCTCAGTAGAAGAGGATTCTGGTTCTTTCTGAGTTTTCTTATTAAATGCGGTCACTTGTTTAAAATGGTTAATCTTTATTCGGCTTAAGCCATCAGCATTTTTATTTATTCTTCCTGGTTTGTACATAATTTCATAGTCATATTCCTCTAATTTGAGTCTCCATCTGGCAAGTCTTGAACCTGGATCCTTTATTGAAAATAGCCACGTTAATGGTCTATGGTCGGTTACAAGTTTGAATTTTCTTCCATACAAATATGGTCTGAAGTGTTTTACTTACTGGGCCTTGAGATAAAATTGCTCCGATTGCAAACATAGAAGCGTCTGTGGTTAATACAAATGGTTCTTCAAAATTTGGATAGATTAGAATAGGTTCTCTCGTCAAGTAGTATTTCAATGTGTCAAATGCTTTTTGACAGTATACATCAAATATAAAAGGAATATCTTTCTTTAACAATGTTGTCAATGGTTTTGAGACTTTGGCATAGTCAGGAATAAATCTTCTATAATATCCGGAAAGTCCTAAAAATGATTTAATGTCCTTTGTATTGGTTGGGATTGGAAATTCTTTGATTGCTGCGATTTTATTTGGATTTGGTTTAACTCCGTCTTTTGTTATCAGATGTCCAAGATAAGCTACTTCTTTTCTCAAAAATTCGCATTTGTCTGGCTGTATTTTTAGGTTAGCTTTTCTGAGTCTTGAAAATACTTCTCGAAGTCTATTAACGTGTTCGTGAATTGTACTGCTATAAATTATGATGTCGTCCATGTAGACTGCACATTTTTCGTTCTGTATTCCCATTAAAATGTTATCCATGACTCTCTGGAACGTTGATGGTGCGTTCTTCAGTCCAAATGGCATTCGTAGGAATTCGTAGTGTCCATTGTCTACAGAGAATGCTGTTTTTTCTATGTCGTTTGGGTCAATTTCGATTTGGTGAAATCCTGAGGCTAAATCCAATGTTGTAAAGTATTGGCAGTGTCCTAACTGATCTAAAAGGTCGGATATGTTTGGTAACGGATACCTATCATCTATACTGATATCGTTCAATTTCCTGTAGTCTATCACAAGTCTGTATTTCTGTTTTCCAGATGCGTCCATTTTCTTTGGTACAACCCATACTGGACTTGACCATGGTGATATTGAAGGCTGTATAATTCTTTGGTCTAGCATTTTGTTTATCTGTGTCTTCACTTCTTCTTTGTGGACATGTGGATACCTATATGACTTGGTATGAATTGGTCTGGATTCTTTTGTTTTGATTGAGTGCTTGATTTCGCTTGTAAAAGTCAGATCATCTCCTTCTAGGTAGAATATATCAGAAAATTCTAAGCAAATTTGTGAAATCATTTCTTTTTCCTCGTTGTTCATATGCTCCGTTCGTAACTGGTTTATTATTTCTTCTTCTCTATTAATTATTTGTGGATATGAAGATGAAGTGTTTCCCTTATTAAAATTTTGTACTGAAGTACTTCTCTTAATGAGGGGTTCAAAATTTAAATTAGAAAAATTGACTGTTTTTGGAATCATATTTATGTTTAAGACTGACGTCAAAAATTCTCCATTTTCGTTTATTTTGACTATTGCGTTCGGTAATCGAACTTTATCGAGGCATTGGGCTAATAAGATGGCTTCGGTATTTTTCAATTTATTTGTTTTCAATTTACAAATTTTTTCTGTACGTGGTTCCATGTTTATAACATTATTAAACATTTCCTCATTTTCCATTGCAGTGTTTTCCTTAGAATCTTCTACTTTATACATCGGTATTATTTTAAAGTTCGTAATCCGTTGTTTATTTTTTAAGTCAACAATACAATGATAATGCTCTCAGAAATCTGATCCTAATAGACCGTCGAATTCAATGTCAAGATTATAAATAAAAACTTTATGTGGGTCATTGTTAACAAAGGGTATCAGTGTCGATTGTGTAATTAAAACGTTTTCATTTGTAATACCTTTAACTAATAAATTTTCTGGATTTCTTGTTTTAAAATTTTCACATGTTTCGGGTTTAAAAATGGAAATTCCTGCACCGGTATCTATTAATAATTGAAATGTTTTTGTTCTGTCAAAAATGTAATAGAGATTTTGAGATGAAACGGTATTTAGAGAAAATTTTGTTCTGAGAAATTGAGATTGGGGTTGAAATCGTCTTGAACTGTCATCGTTTGGAACTGGTCCGTCAGTTCTAACATTCCCGAGGCTTCGTTTTGAAAATTTACATTTGTTTGAGAAAAATTTTCATTGCTGCTACACTGAGAAGAATAATTAGTGTTGTTACACTGAGAAAAATTTTGAGTTTCGGAGTACTTTGTTTCGTTTTCTAAATTGGGACGAAAATTATCGTTATCAGAAATATCATCATAATATTCTTCGACGTAATCATATTCGTTTTGAGATTCGTAACACTGGTCATTTTCAAAATTTGCATTTTCGAAATGATCAGGGTTGTATTCGGGGTTATTTGTATTTATATGATGTGTTTTTTGTTGGTTTGGAGTAACATTATTTCTTTGTTGATTTTGATTTGATGAAGAGGGTTGAAAATTTGGTCTTGTGTAATTTTGTGGGTTTGCGGACTGCGTCCTTTGTTGGTTATTTTGGGGGTATGCAGATTGCGTTCTGAATTGATTGTTTTGAGGATATGCGGACTGCGTCCTTTGTTGATTGTTTTGGGGGTATGTGGACTGCGTCCTGTATTGATTTTGAGGGTATGCGGACTGCGTTCTGAATTGATTTTGGGGCTGTGCGGACTGCGTCCTTTGCGATTGTTTTGTTCTGCATTCATTTACATTATGTCCATTTCTTTTACAAAAAGAGCAAAATTTTGGAATTGGTGTTTGAGGCTTTTGAATTTTTTGAAATTTTTGATTTTCGAAATAAGACAATTGTAATTCCCGTTTTACTCTGTTTATAGCATCTAACATCGTATTGGGGTTTCCTGCCCTAATAAGTTGGCCTAATTTTGGTTCTAAGCCGGTTAAAAGGGTATTTAAACACATATTGTCAATTAATAAAATTTGTGCGTTCTTTTGCGCTTGAGTTAAAATTTGTTTTGCCACGGCTGAATGCATTTTTGCATTATGCGTTTGTATTCGACCTGCAAAAGTTAAAGGACTTTCGTTTGACAATTGATGTACGCGTTGTAAATCTTGTATTAGAGAAGTCAGATCTCTTGGATCTCCAAAATGTACCGTTAAAAGTTGAGAAATGTCATTCCACGTATCTAGATCTCGAGAGTTTATTAATTGAGCAGCTTTACCGCGCAATTGATTTTTAATTCTTATCACTAGCAGTATTTCTTGATTGTTTGCACACATATCGTGAGCTCGGTTACACGCGTTAATAAAAGTATTAAGCGAAATTTGATATCAGTCATATTCCGGTACGAGAGAGAAAATTTCTGATAATTTATATGGTTCAATTTCTTCGTTTTGGGGAACGTCGTTTTGAGCCATTTTTGTTTATTGATTATTTATGTTTTCGTTACTAAAATAATCGGTGAGTTTAGACAAGTTTAGAGGGGAAATATAAAATTGTTAAAAGTTACGAGGGTAATTCAAATCAGTTGGTAAATATGATGAACAAATATTTGCGAAAAATATAAAAAAATAAAGCAACAATTGGTAAAATTCAACAATGTTACAATAAATCAACTTACATCAGTTGAAAAAACATCTCGATGAGGTACAGAAGGGGTTAACTGTCCAACGTGTCAGGGGTTCCACTGAGTGCTCCTAATCCACACGTGGTATTGATGCTGCGACGTGTCAGGGGTTCCACTACGTGCTCCTAATCCACACGGCGTTGTGAAAGCTGCGACGTGCCAGGGGTTCCACTAGGTGCTCCTAATCCACACGACGTTTGGTAGCTTCACGTCAACTTCAATTACAGTTAGAAATTCGATGACCACCAAGTAGTTAGATCTTGCCCGCAGGCCACTTGTTCTACAAAGTAGTTCGTCGATCAAGGTGGGTTTACTTTGTTTGAGTTCTTTGAGAACTTTTCTTCGTAATTCTTCTCTTGTTGTGTCCTTTTTGGACGGGTTAATTTAATGTCTCGTGGGACGTTTTAAAATTCACTTTTTCTTGAGGGTAGATTCTTGTTTTGCTAAGAATTGGAATTCACTCGCGTTTTTCGCGATCAAAACATCCGAACGACTGCGCCAAATTGTTATATCGTGGCCGATTAAAGACACTTTTTAAAAAAGCACTTATTTTTATTCACGACTAACAATTAATGTTACAAAGGTTTATGTTTACTTGATAAAAACACTAGCATCTAGTCTTGTCTAAACTGAAGATTTTGTATTTGGATGGAGGTATTTATGTGTTCTGTTGACGTCATGGAAAAGTTCTAGGACAGTGCTAGAATGGTTCCCATCTTGGTCAGCAAAAGTAAAGATAACATTGAAATTGAATATAAAGAATATATTATTCTATTTTGATAAGCACCTGCATCCTGTTGCAGTGGCGAAATTGAATATGATAAAATATAATTTAATATTGTGATAAACACCTGCATCCTTTACAGATAAGTGACTTAGACTAATTCTTTATAATCTAAGGATATTTGGGATATAACATGTATATATTAAAAACATTATGTTCTCTTGACCCGAATCATGTCTAATTATTAAAAAAATTAAATGGATTTTTGAACACTTTTTAAATTAGAATTCACATATATTGAGGAGTGTGAAAAAAATATTTTATATACTTTTAACATAACTTTAGTGGTTTCCATTGGCTCATATTTTTCCCTGTTTTTTTTGCATGAAAATAACTTTCTCATATCCACGTAGACACCACTTTTTCATTAGTAAAAACATAATTTTAATATCTTGCTGAGTTTTCTTAAAATTCGGGTCAAAATGATTCGCTATTTTACAAGGCAAATTTCAACGCGGTCGGATCCACTTGCCACATCTCATTCTTTACGTTTTCAGCCTATTTTCAGTTACACAGCGGGTGGAACCTGCCGCAGAAAATTCGGTACCGAGCCACATCCGAGCGCATTATATGAGGGCGCGTGCATTATTAAGTAACGAAGGTGGTAAGAGAGTTGCAGTTAGTGTTACCAATCCCCCTGATGTATCGATAGATCTACCAAATTTATTTATTGTTTCCCGATGAATTAAACAATAAACATGATAAAATAAAATTATTGTATTTTTAGCAGGTGACAAGGGGCACGCCACCACACGGCCTCAAGGAAGAACCGCCACTATAAAATACATACGGGGTAATGGAAACCTAAAGTTCTCTCGAAACGTTTTATTACCCTAGAAAGGGGTTAGTAAGGTGAAAGATTAATAAATTGGTGGTGTACATGTTTTGGGGCCAGCTGACCTCATCATCAGCACCATAGGGAGTTAAAAAGTGTGTAAAGTCGAAAATAGCCATAGGAGGCCACATGTTAAAGACTTACCTCAAGAGCGCGTTATAGATAGAGTTCATGTTAGAGCTCTTGAGGAGAATTTTATAGTAAGATAAAATTGTAAATTGCGAGAAATTTTCTTTAAACAAAGTGGACAAAAAAGGAAATGATCCTTTTTCTTTTCCACATAATTAAAGGTTAAATTTTGGAACTTTCTGCTAATCAAACGGGTAGGTACAAAAAGAAAGGAAATTGAAGTAAAATATAGCTCGCGTAGAAAGAAAGTCACATCCAACAACCCCGGGTGACAATAATGAAATGTAGTAAAAAAACCCTGGTGCTGATGATGAGGCCAGCTGGCCCCGAAACATACCACCAATTTATTAATCTTTCATCTTTGTAAATCCTTTCTAGGGTAACAAAATAAAGAATTTTTGTGCAAAAGCCTTCTAATTTGCTTTACCTCATATCTTCACAGCTTCACTTCTAATCATATGATTTAAAAGATATGTTTTCCGAAAAAATGTATATGATATAATCGGCTTAGTTTGATGTCTAGTATCTCCAGTTACTCTACGGCCCATAAGTTACGGGACCCTGTATAGTGGTTGGTTGGTTTAAAGAGGGAGTCGGGCGTTCGGCCCAAGGTTCCTACACTACAGCGTAGTTGCTTATTGTGCGCCCCTATCTTGATAAAAAAGATAG
The DNA here is from genome assembly GCA_935413205.1 of Polydrusus cervinus. Classification (NCBI taxonomy): domain Eukaryota; kingdom Metazoa; phylum Arthropoda; class Insecta; order Coleoptera; family Curculionidae; genus Polydrusus; species Polydrusus cervinus. The sequence continues at coordinate 58,058,885 of OW284514.1, forward strand.
TAAATTCCTACCAAGTTTGTCATGCGAGAGGTTATCCCCACATTGGATTTCTCCGAAGAATTTGAATCTTCTTCAGGTCAGTGCTTTGCAGTTATATATGATATGGGAGGCGGTTTCGTCTTCTTCGCCGCAATGTCTGCATTCAATGGGATCATTGAAGCTTCCTATTCGACATAGGTGTTTTCTTTAGTGGCAATGGCCTGTTAATAGGCCAACCACTTGTTTTAACTGAGTGCGCGTTAGAAACAACATTCCAGTTAATAGCTTTTTGGGCCTCGCTTGGGTTAGACCAGGTATCCTGTTCCATCAGGATAGGTGTTGTTGTTGTGCCCACATATCTAATGTTGCTTTGGTTGCCTGTTTTTATATGCCAAGGGCGGGTTTAGGGCCCTTGAATTTTTTAGATTTTATTGACTTTTTCGTTATGTATAGTAAAAAAAAAATAATTTCTGATTATTAAAATTAAAAACTACAGGAAATATTGTGAAATTTTACCACCGTTTTTACAGTACAGATAGGAAATTTATCTAGTGAAGGATGGTGAGGAAAGGAAAGAAATCTGTCTTAGAAGTCATTGTTTTCTAGGCCTCTTTCCCAAATTAAAACACCTTGATGTTTTCAAAAGAAGGTCAGCTCCCTTCGAAACTAAATTCCTGGAAGTGACTGACTTGGCAAAACTTACTACCAGAAAAAAAACAATATATTTTGTGTACTTAGAAAGTAGCCCAAAATACCACTACGTTATATCGCAATATATTTTGTCCCGATTAACATAGACCCGACTCTATATAGTAATCCAATTAGAGTCGTATTTGTTTTCATAGAGCACGACATTGCATGCGTCGCATTATCGTTCTATCACAAACTAGGAAAATTTGCAAATCCCTTACTACGTGTCTGAACTGACTAAAAGTTCTAGTAGTTCTTTATCAAACATGGCTCTTTATAAATAGCCTTTAAAAAACTATGGCCTTGACAAACAAATTATAAATATAAAATACATGCCTTACACAGTTGTATTGTGAAGTTCAATAATTTTATTAATTCTTTCTTATTTTTGAATTTTTTTCTTTTTATTTAGGAATCATAGGTACTAAAAATAAAGATCACCAACCATAAAACCAGACTATAGTTTATTTGAGAACGGTGTAGAGTAATAAAATGGGAAATTCCGGCCAGCTCGGCTCAATTTCGGTGTCGGCCATAGGCGCGGGTAAATTGTGTGCATTAAATTATTTATGATAACTAACCAAAGAAAAAAATAAGATAATTTAATAAAGAAGGAACTATTAGCTACATTAAATTTACACAATCATCGTTTTATGAAATAGGCCGTGGAAAATATAGCTGAAAAACATAGTGTAACTGTCGAAAAAGCTGTCCATTTTCTCCAAGAGACCTGATTTAAGTATATAATATAATATAAGACCGGGAACTTTGTTGGATTTATTATTTATATAGTGTAACTGTGCTATGCACACCGCCATATCATTGCGAACTAAATCCTATAGAACTTATATGGGCGCAAGTGAAAGGATTTGTAGCAAGACACAACACGACATTCAAAATGAAAGACGTTCAACTACTGTTTGATTAAGCCATTAAGGAAGTGACACCAAAGAACTGGCGAAAAGCAGTCCATCATGTCATTGAAGAAGAGGAGAAAATGTAGGATCTTGACCACCTGATCGATCGGACCGTCGACCCGTTCATTATAATGTCAAGAGGAGATGACAGTTCCTCAGATGACGAAGAATATTATGATTTTTTATAATTTAATTTCTGTATAATGTATTTTTTGTATTTGTATAAATAAGTGTACCTAATACTATGTACATAATGCACGCCTTTGTCCCACCACTTTCAGTGTCTGTGAATGGATAACAATAGGCAAAACCCATAAATTGACCCAAACCCGAGTGGTACTACCTGCATGCACTTGATGAAAATAAAGAATTTTGCAATGAAATTAATACCAAATTATGAATGTGGCTTAAATATTCGTTGTGTCACTCTGTAGTCTCTTTGAGCTTTTATTACTCTACACCTTTCTGAAATAAACTATAGGATACAGAAAAGAGACACATCCGAAACAACCGTAAAAAACAAATAGTGGAGAATTAAAAAAATAGTATGTTTTAAATTTGTATCGTAAATTGAATTTATAATGATTTATTAATCTATTAAGGTTGTACATTTTGTGCTGGATTTTGAGGTAGGATTAATTTTTTTTACCTCTACACAATCAAGTGTTTACTTGTCCGTTCATAGTATACGATGTTTTTTCTATTATTAAATAGAGCGCCTGTCCTAAAATTTAAAAATAGAAATGTTTCATTTAGACGTTTTAATTATTGCCCACTTTATGCAAAATTTAAAACATATTCCCTATTTTTTTTTTTACGGTTCGCCGACTACGTAGGCCATCTTGAACCGGTCATCGACCACAAATGTGATCTACCGACTGGGGAGTGTGAAACGGCACCTTCATCCTACGAGATATCCGATCTCATCCGGCCTGTCCGGCGTGAATAGGATGGCTAGGTGTCGATTCATTTTACACTCTTCGCTGAGGCTAGAGCACGCCGTGTTCCCAAGCGGTCAACCGCCCAAGTACTAACCGCGCTCGACACTGCTTAACTTCGATTATCTGCGGGAACCGGTGCTTAATATGTCGACCCGCCCTTGCCCTATCCCCTATTTTCCAAAGCCGTTTTCCAGATTGACGTGTAAAGGTAAATATATAAGACGTTGCCTAATTTTGCTTCATAATTTAAGTTATATCTCTCCAGGGCTGGTTGCAAATCCGAACAGACATGTCCTCAGGGTTGTGCAACTTGATTCTATTACAGTCGACTTCGTTCTGTTTGGACAGTTCAAAAGTTTCACTGTAAATTTTCTGTTCTATTAGTTGTGATTTAATAAATTTAAGTAAACTCAACATTAATTGTGTTACTGTGATGATTAATGTCAAGAAGAATTATGGACGTATTTTAATAACTGTTTAAAGAAACTTAAGAGTACTTTATCGCAAAATAATATATTTTATTTCAAAATTTTTTTCATTATATTTTAGGTCTTTCTTAGACCCAAATAAAGCAATTTAAATAAACTTAGAGCTTAGTACAAAGTTACTTAGTTTTGGCCCCTGAAATTACAAGTTTGAAATATTTTTTTAAAAATATTATCATAATTTTAACACTGCCCACGTTATGTTGTTAAAATTCGGTAAGTTGACATAGATTTATAGGGCACAAATAATATTATGAAATTGATCCTTTTGGCACATTTTTAAAAACCGATATTTTATAGATAGAAGTTTATTAAAACTTCAATATTTCGTAATTTTATCTTTGGTTTCGAAAATATTTAGTGAAAACCATCATCAGAGTCTCTCCTTTAGGGGACTGTAGCTCGATAAGTAGGGGACATAGGAGAACATTTTATATAAAGGAATAAATAAAAACATTAAGTCTTTCTCCACTGGTTTATTAAAGTAGTAAGGTTAAAAAGTGGTAGATATTCTACATGTTTCGGGTGTAGTAACACCCATCATCAGGAATAAAATAGTTATAAGTGAGAGGAACAAAGTTAAATGGTGAATGGTAGTGAACATCGATGGAGCTCTCATCGAGCCATGGAAGATCAAATATTGAGAAATGGATTAATGATTAAAGATTGGTATGCTTAAGTCTTAACACTGACCATGGGCAACAGGTAACAGTGGTAAGAGGGGGCCCGTTTGGGCAAAGAGAAAAATGTAAGAAATGTGAGAAAAAAATGGAGATTCACAGGTCAAGAACTTTCATCCCGGACCTTGATCTTGACCTGTGAATCTCCATTTTTTTCTCACATTTTTTTTTTCTCACATTTCTTACATTTTTCTCTTTGTCCAAACGGGCCCCCTCTTACCACTGTTACCTGTTGCCCATGGTCAGTGTTAAGACTTAAGCATACCGATCTTTAATCATTAACCCATTTCTCAATATTTGATCTTCCATGGCTCGATAAGAGCTCCAACGATGTTCACTACCATTCACCATTTAATTTTGTTCCTCTCACTTATAACTATTTTCTCTTTATATTTTATTCCTGATGATACACCCGAAACATGTAGAATATCTACCACTTTTTAACCTTACTACTTTAATAAACCAGTGGAGAAAGACTTCATGTTTTTATTTATTCCTATAAATTAACTCCACTTTAAGAATGGACTACTTCTTCAAAAGTTTATATAAAGTTCTAACCTTATATTAATCCAATCTCCCTAAATCCTAGTTATTGACCATACCTTTTAGGACATCCTGTATAAATGAAATTGGATAAAGCGAATTGTATTAGAATCTTAGTTGTATTTTATCCACTTAAAAAAATGTAAACCATACTTTTCTACCGGAAATAAAATGTTGCCCCACTTAATTATATAATAAATAATCAAATGTGTTACTGTATGTATACCGGGTGATTTACGACGATCTTGCATTAGAACTTTTAAAGAAACTACTTAAAATATTTTTTGAAAATCTATTTTAAACTCAAATATTAACATGATAGAAATAAAAGTCGGTCTGAACCACAATATCTTTAATGAGAGAGAGAACATGTTTCGACCTTAGAGAAGGTCATCATCAGCTCTAAATAGAGAAGTTATGTAGGAAGCTAATACACTGGTACAAAAATGGAGGTATAGCACTTATGGTACAAAATTCAAACAGGGGTAGAGGTTTCTACAACATAATGTCATCAGACAGAGTCTGAAAATTTAGGAGTGTATGGGGGTTAGACAGAATGAGTGATGGAAACCCTTTTGTTCACCTTTGGTTGGGTAAGAAAAAAATTTTCGAATCGGAAATTCTTGAATCATAAAATATTAACATGTTTGTGTCACTTCCGGTTTTATCAGAAGTAGCTTCAACTTTCATTTTTTAAATACAATATAGTTGCATTTTTTATTATATTTTTGGTTTTTGCATTAAATTTAATGGAACACGTTTTTTACCTAAGTCTACTCATTTCTGAGATATCTGCATAGGTATATTGTATATATTATGTATATATTTTAAAATCTTCCTTTGAAAATCCTAAGCGTGAAATTTTCTAGAAACAGAATTGACATTGTTAAATTACGCAACAAATAATTTATAACAACTGTTTTTCTTGTCAATGCTTTCTAGAAAAAATTGCCGCTAACAATATTTCCCTTATAAATATCACTATGGAATGAATATCCATGTACATTTCTTTGAACGGCAAGCTTGAAAAAATCGTATTTAAAAAAAACTTAATATTCTATTTATTAAGTAAGTGTTTATATTGAATGTGGCAAAATAAGGTTAAGAGCATATCGAATATATCACGACAAATAACCGAATCGACCAACTCCTTCACCTGATATTATTAGAAGACATAATAATTGCTTAAAATATTTCCCTTATAAATATCACTATGGAGTATCCATGTATATTCGTTTTCATGACAAGCTTGAAAAAATTGTATTTAAAAAAAAATTGATATTCTAAGAAAACACGTTGATATAGGTATAGAAAAGGTTATAGCAATTTTAAGGAGCAGTTAATTTATCATCATATAAAATAAAAATATACAGGGTGTGCCATTTAAAATAGGAACGTTTTTTATGTTTAAAATTTTATAAAATGAGCCTCTAATTGTGACCTCCCTGTATATTTTATGCCAAGTTTATTTATTTTTTAAGATTTGGTGACTCTTTAACTATACAATAAATATAAAGAAATTTAGTTCAGGAGCTAAGGTAAAAAATATATGCGAATAATTTCATCGCTATGCATTTACGAAAAAAATACAAAATATGCAGATATCTCAGAAATTAGTAGACTTTGATAAAAAACGATGTTCGATAAAATTTAATGCAAAAACCAAAAATATAATAAAAAATGCTATATTACATATTATACAAAGCCCAGATTCGACCATCATTAGAATATTGCTCTCATGTCTGGAGCTCTGCACCCAAGCACACCCTTCGGCTACTGGATTCCATTCAAAGGAGAGCCGTTCGTCTGATCGGCAACCCCGAGCTGACCAAGACCCTCGATAGGCTGGAGCATCGAAGACAGGTTGGTGATTTGGCTCTCTTTTACAGATATTTCCATGGCAGGTGTTCGACTGACATTGCCCACTTGATTCCACCTAGAGCAATGCAAAACAGAAATACACGGCGAACCACTGCCGCTCATCCATATGTTGTTCAGCTTAGTACTCCTCGAACTTCATTGTTCAAGAATTCTTTCATCTGGAGAACGTCATCTTTGTGGAATGATCTTCCTGAGGTCGTGTTTCCCAATGAATACAATCTTCAACGTTTCAAGACCAACGTTAATCGCTTTCTTCGCACTCGCACCGCTCCCAGAGCGCCTTAAAGGATTTTTCCTACAGTGCAGGTGTTTTATCATAAAAAAAAAATATATTGTATTTAAAAAATTAAAGTGAAAGCTATTTCCGGCATAACCGGAAGTGTCAAAAACATGTTAATATTTTAGTTTGAGAGAGCATATCATATCAAGAAACTTAAACCTACAGATTTTCAAAAAAATATTTTCAGTAGTTTCCTCAAAAGTTCTAATGCAAGCTCGTCGTGAATCACCCGATATAGTATTACTATTATATTGTGGGAACGTAAAGGTTACAGTTAAAATAAGTTTAAATTAAATTATTCGTGAAAATGAGAAATCATAATATGTATTAGCGATATTAAAATTCAATAAAAAAAACACAACAAAACACTTTGACCATTGACCCTGTATAGTCAACTTAATGCCTATCATTGTATAAAATATTTAATCTGCCAGGTACAATTTGAGATACTTATTTACCATGATTAAAAAATAATTGTACATCGTTTATCACACGTCCTTTCTATAAAGTTCTAAACTCCGTCACATGATCTGAAACAAATAAAACTAAGAACTCCCCAAATCAGTTAGGTACGAAGGACCTTTGACCACAACTGAAAAGTAATACGGATAATGGCAGGTCAGCTTTTAGGGTCAAATTTGATTAAGAGATAATAGCCATCAAAGTAAAATTGGTAAATAAAGACCCATGCGACTTTCTTTTGTTATTTAAGAATATCGGTAAACAATAGAGTTTCGAATGATGTAAAAAACATTCAATTTATTACACGAAATATATGACATGCGCCTAAATAGGTGACAAAGTTGTACTAAAATTATTATTTAAAAAAATTGATGGAGTAAGTAAAAAAGTATTTTAATTTTCATTAAGATTTGATTCATCCATTCCATCCATTTAGTTGACTAGTTATTTAGAATAATGTGGTTGACCTTAGTTTATGTATTTTGTATACAGTGTTAAAGCTAAAATGTCAAACCCTGGTAACGACTCAAAAAAGCAATGGAAAATTATCAATAGTTTAGTAAAAAACAAAAATGTCACAACTAAAATTGAGTCGTTGGCGGTAAATGACACTATAGTGGATGACCCAGTTGTAATAGTAAATGAATTAAATAAGCATTTTGCCAGTGTAGGAAAAAAAATTGTTAGGGAAATTGATTCCGAAATTGAAAATTTAGCCCCTAATGATAGAGAGAACCTTTCCAAAAGTAAATTGTAATAATAGCATATATATAAACCAAACGAATGAACAAGAGGTGAGAGAAATTATAAAAGAATTAAAATGCAATTCAGCTCCTGGTCATGACCAAGTTTCAGTGCTTGATATTTGTAATCTAGGTGAGGATCTTGTAATCATATTGGTAAAACTTATAAACAGGGTCCTAGTAAGTGGTATTTTTCCAGATGAGCTTAAAATTAGTAAAATTAGTCCGATATTTAAGTCGGGATCTAGGGAATGTATGGGTAATTACAGACCTATAAGCGTTATAAATGTATTCTCAAAAATCATAGAAAAAATTATTAAAAAAAGAATGTTAAGTTTTATTCATAAGTATATTGAGATAGATCATCGTCAATATGGATTTATAAAAAATAGTAACACTCTGAGTGCAACTATGGACCTTTTGAATACAATTACCAATGATTTAGACAATAAAAAAATAGTAATAGCAGTGTTTGTGGATCTTAAAAAAGCATTCGATGTAGTTGGTACAGAGGTTTTATTAAAAAAATTAAGAGACATGGGCTTTAGGGGTAGGATGTACAATCTTATAGAATCGTATCTAATAAATAGGCACCAATATGTAAGATTAGATTGTTATAGTAGTAACACAGAAATCAGTGAATGTGGAGTGCCACAGGGTTCAGTCCTTGGTCCATTGTTGTACTCATTGTATGTCCTTAGTCTGAAATGTGCTGGTCTCAGGGCTCTATACTTTACTTTTGCCGACGATACAGTTTTGCTTTATAGTGATGCTAATGAACGTTATCTTGAACAATGTATAAATCATGATCTTCAGCGTTACTCTAGGTGGTTAATAGGTAATAAACTTAAAATTAACGTCTCAAAAACTAAATATATCCTATTTAAACAAAAAAATAAAATAATTCAAGAACCTACAATTACCCTAAACAATGTTAATCTTGAAAGAGTATCATCAATAAAGTACCTGGGATTAATTATAGATGAAAATCTTAATTGGAAGGAACACATCAATTATGTGTTTGATAGAATTGCTCCTATGGTCGGGGCCATCTATCGATGTAGAAATTATTTGTCACAAAAGAGTAAAATGGATGTCTATAATGCTTATTTTCTATCACACCTTAGTTACTTAATTCCTGTATGGGGCAACTGTGGTGTTGTTGGATTTAAAAAATTACAAGTGTTACAAAACAAAATATTAAAGGTTTTATTTAATTATAATCGGCTAACTCACACAGAGGTCTTATACAGGGAGTTGGATGTTAGGCAATTAACCAAAATAAAAAATCTGGAGCAATGTAAATATATATATAAAGTAATAAATAACAAACAAAAGTCCAACACAAATATATTATTTTTTGAAGATATTCACGACTATTGTACAAGATCACAAAAAAACATTTATCAAGAGAATGTTCGAACGAACAAGGGTTTATTTAACCCTATATACCAGGCGGCTAATGTATATAATAAACTACCTGAAAATATTAAAAGTACAAACACAGTTACAAAGTTTAAAAAAATGTTGACTAGATATTCAAATTCAAATTCAAATTCAAAAATATCTTTATTTTTCGTGTTGTTTCTACATATCAATTTCTTACATCTAAGTATACTATATACATAATACAATAGGTATATTGTAAACCTATATAGTAAATATTTTTTTTTACTCTTACTATTAAGTAGCAAGGACACGACAACAAGGCAATGCCCTGTTGGGGTAGTTGTTTTCCCTGGGTAAGAAGATTTGATTTTTACTTAAAATATGTCGGCCAGTTCCAGTAACCTATTACTGCCGTGAGGGGATCTATTTGCTTTCACTTGAGAAATGATTTTTATTACTTATTGCTTAAATTTTACACTTTCTGCGTGGTGTTTACTGGAAAAATAGACGAAAAAACCAGCTTAATTTTCAATCAGGTACCAAGTAGCTATATTTTGTCAAAAAGAAAATTTTTGACTCGAAATTATCAAATTAATGTGGGATTTATGGATGGGAGGGGCTTAACCCACGTGGTATGAGAGGATCGGGTTTTTTATTTGTTTGGTAATTGGTCTTTTTATTTTATTTTATTTCATTTAATTTATTTTACCTATTTTGAAAGAAAATAGGCAATCTGTGGTATATCGGCTTATGTTTGTAGTTGTCTTGTTGTCTTGTATGTGTTAGGTTTTCTGTTAGTCTAGTTTTTACTGGCTGGTTTGCGTAGAAGTTTGTTGCTTGTTCTTGTACGTATTGTTGTAGGTATGGTGTATTTGTTGCATTATGTAGTATTCTTGTCGGTGTGTGTCTCGGTACCGAAAGTATTCGTCTAAGTATTATATTTTGTAGTTTTTGTAGTCGGTAGAATTGACTGTCTGATACACTACACCAGACTGGAGAAGCGTACGTCATGACGGGTCTTATCATAGTGTTGTAGATTGTTAGTTTGTTCTGTGGAGATAAAAATGACTGTTGTCCAATTAGTTTTTGTAATTGTCTTGTTATTATGTAAAATTTCCGTACTAGGTTTGTCGTGTTCCGTATGAATGTTAGTTTTCTGTCTAATGTCACCCCCAGGTATTTTAGGGTTTGTTTAGGTTCAATTTCTTTGTTATTTATTTTTATATGTTGATTTATGTGTGTATCATTGATCTTTTTTGTTACTACTAGACACTCACATTTGTCTTCGTTAATTTCTAGCTTCCACCTCTCATACCACGGGAGGAGGACGTTTAGATGATTTGTTAGGTGCTGTCTAGCTACATTCGCATGGAATGAACTTGCGTATAGTAATACGTCATCCGCGAATATAGCTAGATTGGAGTTTGGAAATTTCGGGATATCCGCTGTGTAAAGGTTAAACAGCGGCGCTGCAAGTGCTGTACCCTGCTGTAGCCCAGCGTGTAGTACTACAGGATTGGATGTTTCATTTCCAACTCTTACTCTCAACGTTCTGTTTGTCATGTATGAGTATAATAGTGTGATGATGTAAAGTGGAAAGTTGTGTTGCGTAATGAGTTTATAGATCAAACCGTTAAACCATACACTGTCGAAAGCACGCCTTACGTCCAGGGCCAAAAGAACAGTACATTGTTTTTTCTCAATTTTTTCCATCGCGTTTTGCGCTACATGCGCAATCAATAATACTGTTCCTCTGCCTTCCCTGAACCCGAATTGTTCTTCCGGCAGGTTCTGGTCTAACTTTTTGTTCTTAAGTTTTTGGTGTATTATTTTCTCTGCAGTTTTCCCAATACAGCTTAGGAGAGCAATTGGTCTGTACGATTCTGGCCTTGTCGGCGCTTTACCAGGTTTTAGTATTGGTACAATAATTGCTCTCTTCCACTGGCCTGGGAAATGCTGCAGTAGGAAAACGGCGTTTATTATGTAGTGTAGTTGTGTTATTGTTTTGCGTGGAAGGTTTTTGAGTAAGATGTTGGAAACTTCATCCTCTCCTGGTGCCTTGTTGGTTTTAAGTTGATTCAACACTTTACACAGCTCTTGGGGATTGGTGTAAAGGGTGGGTAATATCGTAGGTGGGATGGGGTATTTTTGATTTGTGAATTTGTTTACCATTTCAGTAATATTGTTTTGTTCTTGTGTAGTGTTGGGTTTCCCTGCGCATGCTTGTGCGAATTGCACGGCTAATGCTTCTGCTTTTTGTTTGTTTGTTTGTGGATCTGTTGTAAACGATGGTATATTTTCGTCAGTCTTTTTTGTTTTTCGTGTCAATCTCCATAGAGAATTGTCTCTTATGTTTGCATTTGTTAGTATGTTCGTCCATGTTTGGTTTTTATGCTCTTGTATTCTTTGTTTAATTTCATTTTGTAATTGGTCTGTTAATTGTGCGTCTTGGTCACGTCTTAGTCTTTGCCACCTTTTCCGCGTTTGGTTTTTTAGTTTAATTAAGTTTTGTATGTCTTGTGGTAGTTTTGTTTCTTTTGGTTCTAGTTTTATTTTTGTGGCCGTCCTGTTTCTTGCGTTTTGTATGTTTTTTGTCAGTATTTCAACTTGTTCTTCCAATTGTTCGACTGTTGTTATGTTGTTTGTTATTTCTGTTGTTTCATTTAGTATTTGTCTGTATCTTGTCCAGTTTACGTTTTTATACAGCCATGCCGTCCTTCCCTCTTCCTTTTTTATATTCGTGCTATACTCGAATATTGCCGGAAGATGGTCAGACGACATTTCGTTCAATGTTTTTAATTCGTCTATGTTTGTTATGTTTTTTGTCAGTGCAATGTCTAAGTATGCTGGTATTCCTGCAGGTCTTTTGTAGTATGTAGGTTCTGTTGGTAGTATTATTTGTACATTGTTGTTGTCGATGTATTGTCTTAGTTTGTTTCCATGGTTATTACTTAGTCCATTTTTCCATGTTGCGTGTTTTGCATTCAGGTCTCCCAACACTATCACCTTCGGCCCTTGGTTGAATAAATAATCTAAATCAATATCCTGAAATGGTATATGGGGGGGGGGGGGCGTAGCTACTAGTAATTATTACACCATTAATTAATTTAATTGATATGTGTTCAATGTTTGAATTAGTTTGCTGTAGTCTAACATATGGAATATTACTTTTAATTATTATAGCCACGCCCCCTCCTCGTGCATTTCTATCATTTCTAATTATTTGATAATTTCGAATTTTTATGTTTTTGCTTGGAGTTAGTTTGGTTTCGCATAATGTCATTATATCTACCTTGTACCTGGTTAGAAAATGCTTTATTTCGTCTATTCTCCTGCAAACGCTGTTTGCATTAAATATAACGACTTTCAAAGAGCTATGGAAGGCTAATTTTATAGTTGTTTAAATTGTCCCCCATTAGGGACATCATTATTGATACGCGGTCTTCACTTGTTTTAGCCTTCCTCAGCTCTTTGGTGCAATCTGTAAGAAATCGAATAAATTCATTTATATTTATCAGTTGATTAAATTCCCTCATTGCAGAAAATAAGTTACCTGCCTGGGCGACTCCAAAATTCTGTTGCGGGAGGGGGGGGTTGCCTTGTGGGCGTGTCCTTGCTACTTGTGGAAAATTTCGATTGTATTCTTCTTCTGTGTCCGTCTCGTCATGTTGGGGTTGATTTTGTAGGGGTTGTTGTTGTCCATGCTGTCTTCGACCGAGACTTGCCCTTTCGGTACACGTTGGGGTACTTGCCCTACCCGTCCAGGCGTTTCTTGTCGGTTGAGGAGCTGGTACATAAATTGGTTTTCGTCTTGCCTGATTGTTCTTGTCTATTTGTTCTAATTTGTACAAATAGACGGGGCATTGTTGATACGTTGTTTTGTGACCTCTTCCGCAATTTATGCATTTCAGCTCCTCTTTGTTGTTGCATTCCGACGTGGGATGCATTTGTGCACAGATCAGGCATTGTATTTTTCTGAAACAGTTCGTGGTGGCGTGTCCCCACTGGCCACATTTTTTGCACTGTATTACTGCATTTTGTTGTTTCCTCCTTTCCCAAGTTATTCTTACATAGTTTAAATATTTTATTTTTTCCAGTGTTGTAAGTTTCGTTGCTGCATCGGTTATAATTAGGTATAATGGTCGGTATCTTGTTCGCATAATGTATATTGTTTTCACGTTGATGCCATGTTCGTCTTTAAGTTCTGTTTTGATGTCTTCTGTGTTTGGTAAGTGGTCAAGTCCTTTAACTATAAATGCGTGGGTCTTCTCCTGTGTTGTTGTATATGTGTGCCACTCAACTTGTTCTTCTTTTTTCAGTTCTTGCTTATAGTTGTCGTAGTCCTTGTGGTCATCAATGTATATAATCGTGTTATTTTTTGTAAATTTTATAGTGTAAGTTTTTGTTATTGTTCTCCTTAGGTCCGTGTTTAATGCGATGTATGCCTCTCTGTTTTGTGCCACCCCTTTCAAGATTATTGGGGGTGGTTTTACTACTTTTGGAGCTGCTGGAGGTTTTGTTTGTTTTGTTTTTTCCTGTAGTTGTTTTGTCTTGTTTTGGTTTTGATTTTTGTTTCTTGATTTTAATGATTGTCTAACTTTTGTCGATATTTCAGATTGAGCGCATGATTCATTGTCTGTTGTTTCGAATTCTAAGTCCGTGTCCTCTTCGTCAGATAGTGCTTGAAATCTGTTTTTAAGTACGATTTGTGGCCTAGGCTGTAATATTTTTTGGTATTTCGAGGGTTGTCCTTCATCTTGTCCTGCAGTAACAATTTTTAGGGGTTTTATTGGGTTCTTGGGTACTTCAAAGATTCCCTCTCCTGTTATTATTTGTTCCCTCTCGTTTTCCCATTGTATGCGTTCGTCTAGGTTCATTTCTGTGTTTGCGTGTGACGTTGTCATTGTTAATTGTCTCTTCATTTCAGGTTTCTTCGTATTTGTCGTTACTGGTGGCGTCAGTAGGATTCTTGCATTGTTTCTATGTTTGTGTTTTAGATGTTGTGTGACTTCCATTCTTAGTCGGTCCCTTTCTTTCTTGTTTTGACATATCTTATAGTACTCTACGCATACTGCGCAACACACTTTATGTGTCATTAGATGTTTGAGAAGAGTTTTTGTTTGTATTTGTCTTGCATTTGTAGCGCTTACTCTACTACTCGCTATGCTTATGTTGTCATCATCTTTCGGGTTTGCTTCCGTGTTTTGCCCTATTAATTGTCCTGTAAAATCCATCATGTCCTGAAGGTTTTGTTCTGGGGTGCCCTCGGCACCCGCTACATGGTCCATATTTTAGTAGGCGTGGCCAGTTTGGTTTGTTCGTTGAATGAACAAAATCGGTTGAAATGTAAAATATTTTAATAATAAATAGTAACAACTACTGATAATGCTTGTATTAGAATTCCAACTATTTTAGGAATGTTAAAAAACGTCGTGCAGTACTGCGATAAGAGAGTTTCTGTATACACATCCACTCGCTTCGACTGCTCGACGCTAATGATAGAGAGAACCTTTCCAAAAGTAAATTGTAATAATAGCATATATATAAACCAAACGAATGAACAAGAGGTGAGAGAAATTATAAAAGAATTAAAATGCAATTCAGCTCCTGGTCATGACCAAGTTTCAGTGCTTGATATTTGTAATCTAGGTGAGGATCTTGTAATCATATTGGTAAAACTTATAAACAGGGTCCTAGTAAGTGGTATTTTTCCAGATGAGCTTAAAATTAGTAAAATTAGTCCGATATTTAAGTCGGGATCTAGGGAATGTATGGGTAATTACAGACCTATAAGCGTTATAAATGTATTCTCAAAAATCATAGAAAAAATTATTAAAAAAAGAATGTTAAGTTTTATTCATAAGTATATTGAGATAGATCATCGTCAATATGGATTTATAAAAAATAGTAACACTCTGAGTGCAACTATGGACCTTTTGAATACAATTACCAATGATTTAGACAATAAAAAAATAGTAATAGCAGTGTTTGTGGATCTTAAAAAAGCATTCGATGTAGTTGGTACAGAGGTTTTATTAAAAAAATTAAGAGACATGGGCTTTAGGGGTAGGATGTACAATCTTATAGAATCGTATCTAATAAATAGGCACCAATATGTAAGATTAGATTGTTATAGTAGTAACACAGAAATCAGTGAATGTGGAGTGCCGCAGGGTTCAGTCCTTGGTCCATTGTTGTACTCATTGTATGTCCTTAGTCTGAAATGTGCTGGTCTCAGGGCTCTATACTTTACTTTTGCCGACGATACAGTTTTGCTTTATAGTGATGCTAATGAACGTTATCTTGAACAATGTATAAATCATGATCTTCAGCGTTACTCTAGGTGGTTAATAGGTAATAAACTTAAAATTAACGTCTCAAAAACTAAATATATCCTATTTAAACAAAAAAATAAAATAATTCAAGAACCTACAATTACCCTAAACAATGTTAATCTTGAAAGAGTATCATCAATAAAGTACCTGGGATTAATTATAGATGAAAATCTTAATTGGAAGGAACACATCAATTATGTGTTTGATAGAATTGCTCCTATGGTCGGGGCCATCTATCGATGTAGAAATTATTTGTCACAAAAGAGTAAAATGGATGTCTATAATGCTTATTTTCTATCACACCTTAGTTACTTAATTCCTGTATGGGGCAACTGTGGTGTTGTTGGATTTAAAAAATTACAAGTGTTACAAAACAAAATATTAAAGGTTTTATTTAATTATAATCGGCTAACTCACACAGAGGTCTTATACAGGGAGTTGGATGTTAGGCAATTAACCAAAATAAAAAATCTGGAGCAATGTAAATATATATATAAAGTAATAAATAACAAACAAAAGTCCAACACAAATATATTATTTTTTGAAGATATTCACGACTATTGTACAAGATCACAAAAAAACATTTATCAAGAGAATGTTCGAACGAACAAGGGTTTATTTAACCCTATATACCAGGCGGCTAATGTATATAATAAACTACCTGAAAATATTAAAAGTACAAACACAGTTACAAAGTTTAAAAAAATGTTGACTAGATATTTAAAATAGTAGAAGTTGGATATATTTATTATATAATTATATTATTTTATGCAAGTTGTCAATATCTTGTAGACCGACCATGCTTCATTCATCAGTCCTCTTAACCCATTAGTCCCCAACGATGCGTAAACGAAACATTTGGAAAGTTTTTTTAAAATATATCATTGAATTTTTTGTTGTTACAATTTATTCCAAATATAATAACAATTATATTTTTATGAAATACTACGATATAATCAAATGTTTAGTTTTTTGCAAACTGCGGAAGTTACTAATTCATATTGACCCAACCTTTAGTAAAAGGGACATAACATCATAGTGGCAAATATTTTATATTTTTTGCCTACCTGACCTTTATTATTAGAGTTGCGTTGGGATTTTCAGTAATTCGATGCGCCGCGGCGCCAATAAGTCCATCGATGAAGAAATGGTTCCATATTTTGGACGAAATAGTTGCAAGAAGTATATCAAGGGAAAACCAATTAGGTTTGGCTTCAAACTCTGGTACAAATTTATACCTTATGGAGGAAAAACAAGAAGAAAATGAATTAGGACTGGGAGAAAATGTTGTACTGGAACTATTGTCAGTTGTTTAGCAATCATCTGGTCATCGCATATTTTTGGACAACTTTTTCTCTTCATACAAGTTATTTACTTTGCTGATAAAAAAGGAGTTTTACGCGACTGGGACAATTCTGGAAAACCGCACATGACAATAGTACAATGAAAAATAAATATAAATAAAATAATAGACGCCAAAAGGTACAATATGAAAGAAAAAAAGATGGATTCAATTTCTCAGCCAAAAGTTATAGCCGAGTATAATCAGCATATGGGAGGTGTTGACTTACATGATAACGAAATATCCAACTACAGAATCAAGGTAAGAGGGAAAAAGTGGTTGGGGCCCCTCTTTGTAAATTTGATTGATAGGCGTTATTGTGAATTTATGAATGATATACAATTTGACACACCAATCAAAAATGTCACAGTTAGAATTCAAGTCTTACACTCGAATGAAAATTTATGAACCAGTTTTCGAAGATGCTATTCAAGGCGCAGATAGGGCAGGACCAATTAACCAAGGAGACTTTCCTGTAAGACCAAATTATGAACGACCATCTAGAAGCGCTTTACCCATTGAAATTTGGTTCGATAATGTCGGTCACGTGATAGTAGAGGAGGAAAATAAGCCAAGAAGGAGATGTAGTCAATGCAGAAACAACACTATATAGATGTGTGCTAAATGTCGGGTTCACGCAAACTGTTTTGAACTATTCTACACTCAATAATTATATTTCTGTTGTGCGAAAATCCCAACGTTGCGTATACGCAACATTTTCATGTAAAAAAACTAAAAACCTTTTTAACGTGACAGACTGTAATTTCGATATATGTTTAGTTATAAAATACAGTAAAAACATCAAAATAGTTTTTTTTCTGAAACTAATGGATTAAATGTGTATATTTTTCTGGAGATCTAAATTTATATTTTTTACAAAATAATAAGCACATGTCGTTGTCTAGCAATATAAATCATAATACAAATAACCATTATCAGTTGATATTTGGCACAATATAAATGACACGAATGGTACTATGCTGTAATGGTTACAATGTACCTAACATAAAGCCTAACTAATAAAATTCAATTGTCATTATTTATCATTTTAGAATAAAAAATGAAATGAATCGAATTTTGATAAAAACATGGGCATTGGAAATTTAAACATTTTTAACATATTCCATAATTATTGGATGCAGAGTAATTTGGCTTTTTTAAGAATTAATCTAAAGCACAAATAGTAGTTGTAAATAAATGATGGACTCTTAGCTAATATGGTATTTACATATGCATTATTTAAATCGAATTATCCGTTAAATCCATTTTTTTGTTTAATTTATAAATATCAGTTGTAGTGAAATAAATTACTATAACTGTGTTCATTACCATATCGTTAATAAAAAAAGGTCCCTATAGTATGCCGTGGAATGGATCTCGCATGTCATTAAATATTATTGTTAAAATTTAACCTAAGTGAAAGGTAATACCCAAGATTTTAGAGGGATACGAATGTAGTATGTTACGGACTCCCGAATATGACCCATTAGGGGCAGAGAATCCTGCCTTTGCGGGTACTGACAGATAAACCAATACATACGCGTAGGTCGGATTCTACGTAAAAAAATTGTAGGTTCCGGCTGGCTGATGTTGCTTAGACGTTAAACAAAATGAATATAATAAGCCGTTTGGCTCTAGTATATTGGCAATGTCTGAACCCTCCTTCAACCAACCTGGTCATCTTCTAAATTTTCTTAAGGTTTTTTAATGCGTGGTCATAAAAAGAACTCGCATCACTGGGTGAAATTTCCGTGCGAGCCACCTAACTGGGATATTATCCTCCTAGTAGGTAATACGATCTTTGAAAAAATGATTCTAACGGAATCCTTAATAAAATTCAACTTTTGTTTTAAAGAACGCTTAAAAACAATAACATAGATCCTTTTTATACTCATGAATACAACAACTCATGAATGATACCACATACCACATGGAGATATTACTAAATATTTACGCTAAAATAATACACTGTTGCCAAATTAGTTTCAGTGGTTTTAAGTGAAGTGAGTGAAATGCCACTTTACCCTACAAATATAAAGAATTAAGTTGCTTATAGAACTATTGCCAGCTGATAAAATCCCTTAACATCGACCCAATCGTTTCTTATATGCATTAGCTATTTTTTCCGAGAACGGATAACCCGAAACGATGCTCTACGCAACTGTATTCCTTAATATTATTGATGCCATGATAACATCGAGTATGTTCATGTTGTTTATTGCTCCGTTTAAATACGATCGGTGATGTGTTTTCGGTCTGCGAAGATCTACAACTTACCCCGCCATTTTCAATTAATTATTTTAAATTGATGGGCTAAAAACCTAGACTAGTATTTAAATACATGAAATTTGCCGATTTTTTCAAATTTCATTTTTTATAATTAAAAAGAAAAAATAGTTAAAAACGCATGTTATCCTATAGATTCGAAGCTATGCACTAGTTTGTATCGCGTGATAGTGTAAAATAACACCTACTCCTGTTAATTTTAGCGCCTTTAATCTGAATAATAAAACGTTCACTTTAGATTTACAAGCTGATAACGATTTTACCCTTGTTTTCATCAGAAAACTGTAACTGGTGTGTTCTTATCGTCGTCTAAAGAGTCAATCAGCTGTTTAAATAAACTAGATATTTGTGTTTTTGTAATTATCACGGTGCAACATTTTTAAATAAAACAAGAATGTAAATGAAAGTCGTTTGTTCTTTTTTATTTGTCCTAAATTTATTAAAAATAGTATATTTTTAACCAGCTGTCATTATTGTCCGGGCGTCGAATAGAAAGTAAAAAAATAAGATGCGAGTGCTCTAATAGTCTAGATGTCTACACCGTGTTTAATATAATTTTTAATACTAACATTTACGAGATTCTTATTTTTACAGTACCTATCAATAATTATAAAAAATTTATACAGGGTGTTACAAATTCGACATTCCAGCATTGGAATCTCGGAAACCATAAGAGTTAGAGAAACGGCTAAACGGGAGCAAAGTTGTGCAATTCGGTGCTGATTATAATGCTGCTTTAAAAGTTTTCAAATTCCGAATACTTCCGATTTTATTCGAAATAACCCGAAATTTTGCAAAATGGTTTTTATTTTTTCCTGAACTCATTTGAATAGCTATTTAAAAATAAATGACACCTTGTCATTGCTACTTTTTCTCGTCTACAAAATGACGTTACTAAACTACCACCACCGTTTCGTCTCCAAGCGGCCATCATCAACCTTACTATTTTAAATACGGACCTGGATTTTTTTAAACCGATATTTAAACCCTCCTACCCTCAAAATGTAATGGCGATTTTACTTTCTCATAATGATGAATTGTCCTTTTTTATTTCTTTAAATTCATATTTTTTACAATTATTGTCAGTCCGGTCCTGGCAACGAATTACAATATTAATTAAAATCTTTATTTTATTTAAAACATTTATACATAAGTAATATAATTTATTTTATAAGAATTTTCCAATAATTCTAAATTTTCTAATTATAAATCCTAATTTTCTAAATGTTCAAAGAGATTGCCGCTTTGCTCAATACAAGGATCGATTTTTCTTCCAATTTTGGCGACAGCCCTTTCAGCCGATCTTCTCCTTATCCTACCAAATGCACCCTGTATGTAAATATACCTAACATGAACTGCAGATAAACTTTTTCATGAAATTTATTTGTAAAGGTTTTAAATAAAATAAAGTTTTTAATTAATACTTGCCAGGACTGGACTGACAAGAAGTGTAAAAAATATGAATTTAAAAAAATAAGCAAGGTCAATTCATCATTATGAGAAAATAATATTGCCATTACATTTTGAGGGTAGGAGGGTTTAAAAATCGGTTAAAAATCCAGGTCCGTATTTAAAATAGTAAAGTTGGTGATGGCCGCTCGGAGACAAAACGGTGGATCTTTAGTTTAGTAACGTCATTTTGTAGAGGAGAAAAAGTGGCAATAACAAAGTGTCATTTATTTTTAAATAGCTAGTCAAATGAGCTCAGAAAAAAATAAAAACGATTTTGCAAAATTTCGTTTTTTTTCGAATAAAATCGGAAGTATTCGAAATTTAAAAACTTTTAAAGCGGCATTATAATCAGCACCGAATTACACAACTTTGCAACCATTTAACCGTTTTTCTAACTCCTATGGTTTCCGAGTTTCAAATGCTGGTATGTCGAATTTGTAACACCCTGTATAATTAAAAGATTGTCTCTATAACTTTTTTAAGTAAGTTACCCGTGCTTTGGAATTGGCGAGATAATTTGTTTTTGTCTTATCATGTGGCTTTGTAAATATTAATTTTCATTGATTAAAGTGACAAAGTCCGTTTTTAATTAATTTATTGTAGCATTACTAAATTTAAGGTTTATTACGATCCGATCGAGTACTATTCTCCTAATGAATATTTTTTCTCATAGCTTATATTTGTGATTTACAGTATCAATATTGTCCAACATCTCTGAGAATCAAATTGTTTATTGTCAATTATTAACTGGTTGCCTACCTACAAGAATCACCTTCCATGTTATAATTGTAGAGTAAAAATATTAAGTTACCTGCTTTCAAATAGATTGTTTTCATTATGAACCATGGTCAATAATAGTTGTCAAGGTAGGAAAAATCTATTTCTAGAGTTAAATATATATCGGTCAATAATGGCCATTTTATAGGTTAGTAGTGAGAAAAGGTAGTAAAAGCTGTTTCGTCGTTACTAGCGTAACGAGACAATCAGTAAGTGGAAAGATATCCTGATTTAATTAACTGAATAAATCTAAAAGTAACAGAAAAAGTTAAGAAAAATAGTTATTTACGATATAAGTGTTGTAAAGATTCATATTACAACACGAGATGTTAAAGTTGTCAAACGAGGCGTCAGCCGAGTTTAATAAAACATCGAGTGTAGTAATATGAATTTACAACAAGAATATTGTACAAAATTTTATCTACTAAAATAAAAATGCACCTGGTATTAAGTTTACTAATCAAGTTTTTTATGTTACCTTTCGCATAGTTACTGTTTCGCATGGTTACTGTCGAAACTTTGTCAAACAAATTCAAAAATATAAAAACCTGTTTCAAAATGAACGATTCTGATAGAAGTTTACCCTCTGACATAGAAGCAGCGGCAAACGAAGCGATCTCAGGTTTGTTCCGACAAAATCCAAGGCGCGGTATGAGTTGGAGTATCAGAAGTTTGAAGATTGGTGCAATGCTAACAAAATAAAGGAGGTGTCTGAGAAAATCCTTTTGGGTTATTTTTCCGTAAAGCAACGCTCCCAGAAACCATCTACACTATGGACTCACTACTCAATATTGAGAACTATGATTTAAGTCAAGAAAAATCAAGATATATTTTAATTAATAATTGGTAATTAATTTTATAATTGTTAATAATAAATCATTCTTCTAAAAAGTGTGGTTTTATTTAACAGCAAAATTTTAATAAAACTTTTTTTTTCATTACAGCACTAGTGCTGTAAGGGCATCTATTACAGCACTAGTGCTGTAATAGATGCTCCGCCATAAAATTCCAATTTTGCACGCTTATGGCAAAATGTGGAACTTATTATTTTTATGGATTTCCTCACGGCTACTTTAATTACGTTTTTCCCTTCAGTTTCTATGCTCAATAGTTTTCGAGATATGGCCACTGGTCAGCCCTTATGGAACACCCGGTATAAGTTCATACTAAATTTATTTTGTTTTTAATCCGCAATTTGAAAGTTAAAATAAAGTCCTTAACTAATTAACTAATAAGCAAGTTTTACTGTGATATAAATGACTTTGACAGGCATTATTTACTTAGAATCAAAGGTGCCTGATTAGTAAATTAAAAATTAAGGTAACTAGGCCAGTATGATAGTGAGAAAATTATTTCTGTCAATGTCATGTATGTCACAGTCAAACCTGTTGACTAGTTAATTACTATAAAAATTCTTTCAACTCGACGTTAGTCTTATAAAAAGTGGAAACAGATTTTTAAATTTTTAACTGAACTGTTTGAATATGTCAATCGTTTATATTTTTCATGAAATTATTGAAATACATATTTATTTATTTCTACGTTTTGAATGATTAATACACAAATCAATTATTAAATTGACTAATTTCAATAACAAAATTTAATTTAATTTATTAAAATAATTTATTGTGTACGAAACAGTGAGAATTAATTAGGAAGTGTATTACCTATTTATATTGTACTCTTGTTAATTTATTTAAAATTTATTTTCCTATGTCATTTTAAAAAATAAATCCATCAAACTTTATATCGTAGCATTTGTCATTTCAGGGATTATCTGTTTTTGCAAAAATATACTGGACATTCTATTTAGAATAGATAAATTAATTTTAAAAAAACTAAAAAAAGCTTTTATTTCAATGTGCTAAAAAGAAGAAAATAAACTTTACCTATGAAAATAAGAAATAGAGCGCGATAAACTTGGCTAGAAAGCGCCGTATATCACAAGCGTGTTGAAAAAAAATATGTCAACACTAGTGTTGAAATATCAAGGCACACTATTTAATTTAAACATTATGGTGCCAATTTCACAGACCACACCTATTTATTAAAAAGAACAAATTTTAGAAAGCAGTGTTTAACTTATTTATTATGTATTTGTCGAGTGTAAAAGTACGCCATCTGAAATTATAAAAAATGTTGATAATATACTGAAAAATCTATTACCGAAAAAACAAATCGCGCTGAAGAGAGTGTCATGTATTAAACAACAAATTTTTAGAATAGAGCTCTAGCCTACAGATCGCAAAGTCACAGGTTGAAATCCCATCAGAAGTATCTGACTTTTTTTTTAAACATTAAATAATTTATAGAATTATTGTTAAGTTGATATCATCCTTGTTGGGTGGATTTTTTAAATTTATGTTTTATGCATCTTTCCTTGATTAAATTTAATTTTTTTCATTCTGGTTAATCTAGAAATCAATCCAGGATTAGTTCTTTCGATGATATATAACATATGAAAAAGTTAAACTATAAATAAAAGAAAAGCCTATTGGCAAACTATGAAACCAGATATTAAATAGAACATAATCCTAAGTATGCTACATTATAGTTCAGTACACTAGTGTTGATATTTATTTTCAACACTAGTGTTGAAATATATTTTTCACAAATCAAAGGCTTTTTTAATAATTCTTTGTGGTCGTAGAAAAAATAGTGAACATTACTCCTGTGAAAGTGATTATTCTAAAACTCGGAGAATTTCCGCACTCGGCTTACGCCTTGTGCTAAATATATCCTCTTTTGAAAAGTATTACTTCCGTCACTTGTTATGTAATATACTATTGGAATCCGAACAAACCCATCATTTTGTTACATTATAATATTTTACATAAAAAGCTAGTCGCGAGAAGAAAACTTGTCACAGGAACAAGATTTATTCTCGCGACGCTTTTATTTCATATAAAATGTCCCTACTAAGTTGCACAATATTTTTATAACTATAAGGATTTTCTCCAAAAATTAAAAATAAATCGTTATGTTTTAAATTACCCCAATATAAATTTTTCTCCACGACCATTACTGAATGCAATAATTCCAAAATCATTTTTGATAATAGAATGTAAAAATTCTCGCTCTTGAGTTGGAATATTTATTCTGAAACACTTGCCTCCTATGCGTTTTGCGTGTATTTTCATTCCATAACAAGATACGGAATAAATATTCTGTAATAATTGATCTAAACGACATAGGTTGCCATGAATTTCGAAACTGTCAATGTCAGCAGACAAATTTTAGTGCAAGTCAAAATATGAGTGAAAAATCGGATGAATCAGATATGGAACTGGATAATACTCCACCTGAAATTACAAATATTGCGAATAGTATTTTTGGTCATGGAGCAAATATAGTCTGCTACTCGGTTAGAATGAAAATTCGATACTCGTGGTTTCTCACGCTCGCTACGCTCGCGATCGAAATCTTCCACTCGGATCAAATTTTCATTCCAACCTCGTTACAGAATCTACTATTCTCTATATATTTTTTATTTCTACTATACTTTCTAGTATACTGTTACATATTAAAAAATACCTCTTAAATAATTCCTATATTAGATATTACTAAAAAATTTTGTTTTGTGTCGCCCTGGACCCCGGAAAAAAACCGAAATTAGAGCACAATAATTAATTTGACTTTCTGCTGAACATAATTTTTCCCACAACATTATTGCTGTCGCTCAGGAACGCCACGGTACCACCACTCCAGTGGCTCATTTACTAGCTGCATTCCAATGAACTTCCGTTACGTCATCTTTTCCAAGATCTAAATGGACAAATGACAGCAGCCCGGTGAGACTTCTTATGAGCAGTATCGAAGCTAGTGACGTCAGACCTCCAGACTATTCACTTAAGTTAGGACCTACGTTTATCCCTATTATGTGTCAATATTACACCTAGGGTAACAGATACAGTTGTCGGCACCCTGACAGTTATTGGCACTTTTTCATAAAATAATTAATATTAATTTAATGATAATGCTATTAAAATCACAATAAGATCAGTAATATCCGGCAACATTGTCCTACTGGAATCGGCGACTATTTTGCACTTTTTATCCTATTTAGTGTGGTCAGTGAGAGTTCGAAATACGGAGTGTTGTTGGTTCTTTCTAAATCAGGTAAGTCTTCAATTTGTTAAGAATGGCTAGGTATTCTTGAACATACATTTTTTGTTGTCAGCAATAATATTTTCTAATTATGCTTTATATATCATTATTATAGACTTAAGAAGGCCCTATAAACATAAAACATTCGATAAAAACGCGGGAAAGTGTTATTATTAGGATGCCAATAACTGTAACTTATAAAACAGAAAAATATAGTTATTGGCAGGCAGGTGCCAACGACTATGTTTTCAATGTTTTTATAAAAAAGAGGTCCATTGGTTTAGAGGTCCCAGGTTGTGCATTTTAAACGAGAAAAGCTAATCGAGAATTACAAGTTGACATTATAAACAGTTGTTGGCACGGTGCCAATCACTATTAATACACTGCCAATAACTATAGAAGAGAAGGACGAAAGAAAAAGAAAGAGGATGGAACAAGCTCACTTTAAAAAAAAACGATATCACTTAAAAAAAATAGAAAACTGGTTATAAAGAAAAGGCAACAAATGATTCGATCAGGCCATTACAAAATAACGAAATTTCAGAAATTCAGAAAAGTGAACAAAATGAACATGCATGTTTCAATAAATCCAGTCTTGTCAAAAATTGATGAATCTAATGAAGAAGCTAATAAATTGGATGCTTTAGAACTAGAGAGATGTTTATTAATAAAAAGGAATGAAAATAGACAATTACCAATTTTAGACAATAAATTAAAAGATATAGAAAACGTATCGGAATATTCTCTTGCTCCAGTTTCTTTAGTAAATAATGCAAATGCAGATAAAAACCAAGTCATATTAGAAAAATTGTTTTTCATGAAAGTGATATTAATAATGCATCTGATTTTGAAAATACAAAAAAAAATAATTCTGGTATGTGTTTTATCTGTACTTTTAATATTATTTTCACATCTGAAGGAATTAAATGTTTTTCTTGTTCTCGAGCATTTCATCCAAATTGTATAAGGAAGCAATATAATTATGCCACCTATTGTAAAAACTTTTGTTTGTAAAGCCTGTTGTTCCAAAATAAGAAACTAATTTCCTAAAAAAGTAATAACATGCAGTTTCAGTTTTACATAACAATAATTTAGCACTTGTTTAGTTAGTATTTTTTTTAGGAAATACTACATATTTAACATCTTTCTCCAGCTCATGAAAGATTGTGTATATGTTAGAGTATTATTTTATTAGATTAATGCCATTATGCTAAAAAATCTTGTGGCTGTAAATGGGCATTAAATTAAAAATTTAAATATATTTTTTAACATTTTGTACTTTATGTTAGCTATCTGCAAATGTTTACTACCTAGAGGTTTTACGATGTTTTTTTAGAATTTTAATTCTAAAAAAAATTTTTAATAAACAAAAATGGTTTTATTCAGTAAGTTATATATTTTATTACGTGCCAATAACTGTATATTAGAGTGTCAATAACACTACTAAAAGTGCCAATAACTGTGTTAAACTAGTATTTTGAATTTAGATATTGTTTTAAAAAAATACAATGAGAATGAAAAAAAGTTCTCTAGAGGGTTTTATTCCCAACTCTTATGAGAATATGTGAAGCTATGATTCTGGTGATAAGATAATTTATTGAATTTTATATCCTGAAAATAAAAACTGACGCCTCTTAAAGTGCCAATAACTGTGTAGTTTACCCTAAGTAGTAATTCTACAAAGTAAGCGTATTTACTAAGACAGGCGAACTTGTTATGAGTATATTTGTCCCTTTTTACTTTAACTACCGCTGGATTGCAGAAAGAGACGGCAGTATGATCGGAGTGGTGGAAGCAGTGTATTTTATAATTTTACCTAAATTCTCCGTCTGGAGCCAAATAAAATCATCAAACCAACCTCACCCTATCATGAAAATGGCTGACCTGTGACTATGTATCTAATTTTTAATTGTTAATGAAAAATATCATCGTTATTTATCTAAAAGTATGTAATTCAAACATCTTTTTGTTAGATTTTATCTTGATAATTAAAAAAATGATGAAATTTATATTAGCCAAAATTTGCAAACACTTTTAATTATTTTTTTTATCCTAAACTCGTGAAATAATGTCTTAGTCCTTTGCCGACTACTGAATACGAGTAGAAATCATTTTAACCTACTTTGGAACTATTTTTGAATTGTGTATTTTTGTTTTACAGAAGCTGTTTCTTATAAACGAATGCATTTTGGAGACATGATTTGGTCGTTGCTCTTCATCAGCTTGCTAATAAAAAGTCAGGCTGACTGTGAGTACAATAAATCTTTATTGGAAATACAAATATTCCTGAACGAACTTTAAGTACCTAGAGAATGAATGAAAAATCAGTTAATTTTTTAATAAAATTATTAAAGTTGCATTTTTGAAGTTTTATTTTTCGTTTTTACAGGCAATGATAAATAATTTAGAAGGGATTATTTTAAAGTGATATTTAAAGCCGACAAGTTTATTCAGAATCCAATTATTTGGTTGTTATTACTTATGAACCCAACTAGTGGGATTTAGAATAGTTTTCTGGCTTAAATATTACTTTAAAATATTGCTAATAAACAAAAAATATTACAAAACCCTAGGCATTTAAATGTCCCGCTTCTTGACTCAATATTTTCTCCAGACACGATGGTGACACCACTTGTTTCTGACGTTTATTTGCTTCGACCAATTAATAAGTTTGTTTGTCTTTTTTCTCTATTTGTCTTCGTTGAACGACAGGTTTACGCTGCTTCTCTGGTTAAATAGAGAAATAATTACAGTGTGAAAAATTACCCCTAGTAAATTTTCAACCCATGTAAACCATTTTACATCTAGTAACAAATGAACATGATCTTAGTACGGACTAACATTATTTTTTTCATATAATAAAAACCACTGCTACAGGATATTGTTCGCCAAATTAAGTTAACAAAGAGCCAGGCCATCTATATTAGGTACTCTGGATAAGCAGAAATTTAGGAAAGTCTATCGTTTGTATAGGTATTTATATTTCTTGAAAGTTCCTCAAACCTAAGATGAAGCAATCACTAAGTTACGTTGATAGAACATGGCATTTTAAAGAAAACTTAAAAAAAACTAAATACACGACTATGTTTTATGCTAGCTGGGGCTAGCTAGTCCCACTGTTTCATAATACCTTTTTTCTTCTTTTTTTTTTCAACAATTATTTTTAACCAATTACAACAATTTATTTTTAACTTATCATTGTCATGCACTGTTTTTATTTGTATAAAGTTTTTATAAACTTTTAATTTGATTTTCCAAATCTGTTAAATATAATTTTTTAGATTAATTTCCAATCCATTTATTTTTAAAACAATTTGTTTTTATTTCAAATGGAAAACACGTTACGTAAAACAAATAATTTTGTGCACAGTATTTAATTCCACCACCATTTGTATTTTAAAGAAACAACTTAAATTGTCGAATGCTTTACGTTCACGTTCGATGAATTGTATATTGCATGGAAATTCATTTAAACTGAATATTTTAATTAACGAGTTTTAAATTGACGGATTAAAAATATTTATTTTAAAAATAACTAACCTACGTAAAATACTTACTTTACGCACTATACAAAGTATTTAAAATATAACTTTTTCCGTTAATGTGTAAAGTAATTTACTTTACGTACCAGTGCTTGTAAGATGTAAAAATATAATAATTATTAAAATATTTAAACAATTAAAGTTGATACACATCACAACGGGGGTGCACTATCAATCGTAATAAAGAATTTTTAATATAAAACCCACACTATTATTTGACACTACAACAAATATATAATATTTGGCATTAACATCCTGAACTAGAACCAATTGAAAATATTGTACAGCGAGTGAGAGAATGCATGCATGATACAAGCCGTAGGCGAAATTCATAAATTTCATCCAATTGAATAACAAGCATTATATTTGGGTACTATACTTTGTCCACGACTTACCACGAATTAATTTTGGTTAAAATTACTAAATATCTTTAAAAAATTGGTATCCATCATTGAAATCAATAAATAATTACTTCTTAACTCACCAATCAAACACGTTATATTACAATAACATTCGGTGACATTGTTTAAAAGTAACTTGCGTTACTGTTACTGAAGACGACAAAGTTCTGATTTCTTTTTTTTATTTCAGATTGATATATTATGTTACATTTATCACCAAAGTAATATAAGTGTCCAACGACACTAGATGTAGCCACAGGATACATGCCTTGAACTATTTGATATGACAATGACCTGGAAGAAATTTTGGCTTGGGGTGACAGTAACCAAGTCGAATTTAATGCTAAGAAAACCCAGGCAGCAGTCTTCTCCAAAAAGGTTAACATTGCAGAACCGGATATAGTCATGGCGGGACACGCAATTCCCCTGGCACCGTCTATTAATTTGCTGGGGGTCAATCTGGGAGGTAATATGTCTTGGCATGATCACGTTGCCGCAATTGCCAAGGCAGCTGCACAGAAACTTGTACGTGTACTTTTCCGCACCAAAAGGTTGTACACACCTCATCAACTTTTGATACTCTACAAAGCCCAGATTCGACCATCATTAGAATATTGCTCTCATGTCTGGAGCTCTGCACCCAAGCACACCCTTCGGCTACTGGATTCCATTCAAAGGAGAGCCGTTCGTCTGATCGGCGACCCCTAGCTGACCAAGATACATCCGTGAATAGATATAATTAAAATGCTCTAGAGATGAGAGATACCGTTACTCATATGAATCGTTCTATTTCATATCCCGACAGGAAAATACCGCGTCCAAGTAACCGTTACTTGGGAAAAAATTAGAGCGTGCTTGGTTAAGGTTAACAAAAAAAATCATTTGTGAAAATAAAAAATACACTACCATTCCCAAATCGCCCCTTAATTCAATTAAACGATTTTTGATATTAATTTTTGGCGTGATGGAAAAAATACCGAGAAAGTTTCTCTGATTGGTCAAAACCTAAAACGTAAACTTTTTTATTTTAAGAGTTTTTTTGCTGGCTTTTAAAACTGTTTCTTTGATTCAGCTTAATTTAGTGACTGATTAGTAGATTCTGTAACGAGGTTGGAATGAAAATTTGATCTGAGTGGAAGATTCCGAACGCGAGCGTGAGGAACCACGAGTATCGAATTTTCATTCTAACCGAGTAGCAGACTATATTTTTTCCACGACCAAAAATACTATTCGCAATATTTGTATTTTCAGGTGGAGTATTATCCAGTTCCATATCTGATTCATCCGATTTTTCACTCATATTTTGCCTTGCACTAAAATTTGTCTGCTGACATTGACAGTTTCGAAATTCATGGCAACCTATGTCATTTAGATTAATTAAAGAATATTAATTCCGTATCTTATTATGGAATGAAAATACACGCAGAATACATAAGAAGCAAGTGTTTTAGAATAAATATTCCAGCTCAAGAGCGAGAATTTTTACATTCTATTATCAAAAATGATTTTGGAATTATTGCATTCAGTAATGGTCGTGGAGAAAGCTATAATATTCTATATAAGTAATTATATTAATATTAAAATTATGATATGGTGCTGCTCATCTCAATACTTTTTATATTTCTTATATGTAGGTATGTATCGCTAATATAGAATATGTGGTATTACCAATAAGATTTTTCTTTAATTTGACATTTTACCAGTAAAATTAGCTTTTAAAAATTTTCTTAACGAATTCTTACAATTTGGGAAATTCATCTCACATTTAAGCAGAAATTTACATTTAATTGTTTTTCCTTTCCGCCATCGCGTACCACTACTGATGTCGCAAGGTGTCCAAAAAATTTAAAATAATAGAACAGCTGCAGTGAGTTATCGATGTTTTTATTAATAAATAATAATAAATTTACCCGATGTTTGTGGTGGGCCGCTATTATCTCAAGCGGCCTAGATGCTAATGCACGATCGATTCCTCAACATTAAAATCCTGCCAAAAAAACATGAACAAAAAACGGCTTTGATCTATTTTTTTTTGGAGAGGTGTAATATATTTGACAACAGCGTCCATACTCCCCACATTCTTTAAGGATGCATTATTTTAATTCCCTATAATACCTATATCTCAATAATAAAAATATTCCTAGGGTATCACAAATCTTTTCGAAAAACAATTATAAATACGGCGCGAAAGCTGGAATCCTAAAAACATAAGATGAAAATAGATACGTCATCCTATTAACAGCCGAATTCTTTAATTTGATAGTCGTGCGATCGATATACGATTTATATCGTATTTAATTAGTAATTTTTTTAAAGCTTTATCTACAAATTAAGACGATTGTGTGGAGCAGTTCATACAAAATGAATTTCATTGTGTAAGAAGAAACTCCATTGCAAGGGCTATAACTAAAATTAGAATAAAAATCTACTTGTGTGTTAGAGAGAACGGAAACAGTTAGGGAATTACTAATTATCGAATTTATTAAGTTGTAAATAAAGCTTTAAAAATAAACAAAGAGTTTTAGTTAAAGGTTCAGGTCAGGAATAAAAATATTTAGAAATTATTTTAAGATAAGTTTTAGCCATGATACGTAACTGTTATAGAAAACCAAAATCATTCATCAATTACTAAAAAGCCAACAAATATCGAGGTCTGAATTTAAAAAAACAACAACTTGATGATGGTACATAAAAAACGAGACGTCAAACTGAAAATATGTATGTATTATTTTGTAGAACTTGAACAAATTCCTTAAGAATATCCAATCATTTTGTATAAATTCGATATTAAAAGCGTAAAAAATTTAAAACGAATATTCAAATGTCGGTATCTTACGGATTTTTACAGAAATAAATGGAATTTTCTAATATATCTTAATAAACATCAAATCAAGCAACTTTGCTCTTATCTAACCATTTTTCTATCTATTACAATTTCCGAGATCCCATGCAATGGTAGTACGTCGAATTTGTAATACCATTTATACATTTCAAACCAAAACTTTTAAATTTGATAATAGTCAAGTGGAGTCCATTATCCAATACATCGAATCTATATATTTTTATTAAATCACCCCAAATATTCTGGATCTCTTACTGTCTTTAATCATAAAAATCCAGCTTAAATTCCTTAAACAGTTCAAATATTTGGCAAATGTTCAAAACAAGCACCAGAGAAACTTGTTGGAATTGTATTACCCACGTGTCGAATAACTGGGAAATGTTACTTTATGTTGCTATTCAAAAGTTTCATTCCACAACGAAACTTTTAGGAAACTATTTCAGCATTTTGCATTGGTAGTTTTAACTAGTTTCATTTAATTATTTTTCAAAAGTTATGTTAAATATGTTTTCAACAATGCTTTAGATGAAGACGTATTTAAGTTACCAACTAAATTGAAACCGCTGTCTATTGTGCTTGCTTAATATGGAAAGGATGTTTTAATAATGCAAAGTAAGTTAGCTGTATGCTCGCAGTATTTTATATTTCTCAACGAAATTGGAGAAAGAATAGATTACAAGTACGGATTAACTTGTATTTTTTGTGGATAATACCACTTTTAATTTAATGCAAATGACACAAACACACACACCACACCATCATACACGCCCTCTCACACATCCTCACACCCTGTCTGATAGCCAATTATTTATTTTTGCCTTCTTGTTCTTATTACGGACGTTAACTTCTGCTTTTTTTTATACATGCTTGGTTTAGCAAACGGGGAGCACATACCCCTAGGCTTATTTTTCCAATAGGCCCTGGCTTGAGGCCCCGCTGTCAAAGGGGCCCCGCCCTGCGCATGGTCTGAGAAACACTATATTTATTGAAATATTTTAAGAAAAAATACTTTATTTGCAAAATTGAGATGAAGAAAATATTTTATAAAATTAAATCCGATCGACAGATTTATTTATTACTGTATTCAAAACAAAAAACAATCGTAAAAAAATGATCTTTGTCATCTTATATAGGAGAAATGTTGATATTATTCTTCTGCGAGAACTAGAAAGAAGCCGTCACCGACGTACATTTGCGGGTGTTCGTTCAATCACACGCCTCGAAGACGGTGGCGGCGGCTTCTTTATAATTTCTGAAAAAATATGATATTTATATTTATAAAAATAATTAGTTTGTGGAGAGTTTTTATTTCGGTATTGAAGAGTAAAAATCAACTTTAAAAGAAATTTATCCAAAATTATCTTATTAATTTAAAAATATTATCAAATAAAAATACCTGCACAAAGGAAGGCGAACGGATCCAAGGGCCCGCAAGCATTGTGCCGCTTACTATTCCCTAAGTCTAAAATTACTTTAAGTGATTCATCGCTTTCATATAGAGTGCGGCGGGTTGTACGAAGTTAGAAAAAATTATTCCAGTTTAATTTTGAAATTCTAATAGGGTAGAATATTTATTTTAATGCATTTTTTTCCTCTGAATTTGTACAGCCCGCTGCTTGGAAAAATCGACTTGTTCTTTGATCTATGTCGGGTTTTTTGTAGACTATATTTATTTGAGAAGTTTTTAAAATTCTTTTTTGATTTTAAGACTTAATAAATACTAATTATTATTGTTTTTGTACTCTAATTTATTTTCTTTATGATATTATGGAAGCATAATAAATTATTATTGCATGACTTATTAAGAAAAAAACACTATGAAGTGGTGGGGGCATGAGCGCCCATGTTGAGGGCGCCCCCTCTGAATTGTGGGTATTTTTTTGGAAACTCTTGATCCAAGAAGTTTTTGAACCGCATAACGCAGCCACTTTTTTTTTTTTGCAATTACCCTCTCCTCTCCTTTCCCGTCTTGAATTTACTTTATGGAGGTCCATAATTAGGGGCTCCGAAATGCGTAACAAGCCTAAGACCCCCTATTACCAAAAATAGGCTCTGACACACCCTAGTGGGTGCGATGCGTCTCAATTTTTTGAATCTCACCAATCCGTGGGCTGTAAATGGTTATGCAAAATGTCATTCCCTATACTAGAAGTGTGTACATCATAGTTTTATATGTTAAAGTTTTCCTTTTTCCTTCTTGACGACACACACACTTGAACTGCCTTCTGTATTAAAGTTTGTTCGTAGAGATGGGGTGGTTGCTTGTTCAATGCCAGCCGTATCCTACAGTTCGGTACTGAATTGGCGTTTTCACGGTTAGGAAGTTGCAATGGTTTTATGGCAGTCGGATGAGTGATAATTGAAAGTTGGTACGATTTGTATTAACCTCTTGTTTTGGACGTAAAACAAATAAAAGTTATTTGGATTCAGGGAATCATTCCCGAACAAACCCGAACATACCAAACTTGTTACTTTATAAATATTGCC
This sequence comes from Polydrusus cervinus, assembly GCA_935413205.1. NCBI lineage: Eukaryota > Metazoa > Arthropoda > Insecta > Coleoptera > Curculionidae > Polydrusus > Polydrusus cervinus. The sequence goes on from OW284514.1 coordinate 58,093,446, forward strand.
GAGTGTCTTGCTTATAATATGGTGGTGCATCATCCTACTGAAACCGTATTCGGTCATCATGATACATCTGCACCTCAATGATGAGAAAATAAACCAACCAAAGACGGAATAGGATTCTCTTGCAAAACGTTAAAATATCACAGCGAATTTAGATTATCTGCATAAACTAATGACTAGGGCACCAATTAGAGCTGCCCAAACATTACACTTTTGTGGATGTGCATTTTTCGAATCCGGTGAAGATTTTCATCAGACTAGTTTTGCTAATTTACTTCACTATTTAGTATCAATTTACACTTAGGAAAAAGAACCCAGTCGAAAATCAGTGTATCAAATGAAACTTTCAGAAAATTAAAGTTGACGATTAGGGTCATTATTCGTTAACTCTTGCACCAGTAGTATTTTATACGGTCGCATTTTATATAAATTTACTAACCTTAGTACAAATGATTTACTTATGTTGTTATCACTTGTCAGTTTTTAAAATTTTTGAAACGAAACAGAAATTCGAAAGTAAATATTTAGTGGTTTATATTCTATTTTTATGTTCTTTTCCACGAGCTGTCAAAATACATGTATTTGCCTTTAAAATAAAAACGTTGGCTTTGTTTCCATTCCTGAATAAAAAGTGAAATTTACAGAAATGCAAAAAGAAACTATTAAATAAAACAAGTTACGATAAGTTTTGATTTCTTGAAGAAATGGATTTGCAGCCAAATTTATTTTAGTTAAAATATTGAAAACAGAATAATGCCTTCACGTAGCATTTATTAGACTGGAGGAAGCTAAGTTTATATAACTAATTGAGGGTATAGTTTCAAACTGTACAATCTCCATGTTTCATGAAAAATCAGATATATATCTTAAGGTATTAATTTCTTGAACCAGTAATTATATATTTTTGAGGTAGTTTCTTGGGAGTTTTGGTTGTATATAGTACTCTATCATTTGCTGCATATCCCAATATTTCTTTAGTTTGAATTCTAACTACTCAGCAACAACTACCCTATCCGTATATATATATATGTCGTATTATATAGAGTTTGTAGCCCTGAATCGAAATAATTCATATTTTTTTTACAGGCAATCTACAACGGATTTTGAAGACATAAAGTTAGACATAAATTAAAAAGGTACAATCTCCATTGACATTTAGGTTTCGAACCGTACAATCTCTAATCTAATATTAAAAATCAAAGTGTACAATCTTCAATCGCGTTTCTTATTGTTTGTTTTAAATTATTTCAAAGCATGCAAAATCATGTACAGACTTGTTATAATAATTCACGCTAAAATTATTTGGATAATTATCATCGGTTATTAAGTGAGATGCGTGTGATTCGTAAAGAAGTTTAGTTTGTTTTATAGTTTTGTTCTATATTTCTCGGTTTTTTTATAGTAATAATGAATGTGAAGGTTACTTCGGTAACCAGTAATAAAGCAAGACAAACTCCAATTGTAATTATCATAACGTATAATCTCCAAATATTTTTCAAAACTTTGATGTTTTTGAAATTTTTAAGGAAAAAATTGGTTTAATAACTCTTATGTCGGGTTGCACAAAAAATTTTAATAATAATTATTTAACCGGCAAGTTTGACTGTGACATAAATGACTTTGACAGGCATTATATACTCCCATTTAAAGGTGCGTGATTAGTAAATTAAAAATTATGGTAACCGAGCCAGTATGATTGTGAGAAAATTATTTCTGTCAGTGTTATGTCTGTCACAGTCAAACTTGTCGGTTAAATGATTATTATTAAAATTCTTTGTGCAACCGGACTAAATAGATGTGCTATTTATTTGTATTAATGAATCACTCGTTTTTTCCTTTGACTGAGAATTTAGGGAACATCATTGTTATGATCTCAAGGTAACCACGTGATCTATCCATTCAATCTGGACTACATGTTTCTGCTTCATCTAACAAAAAGAACTTTTACTTAAATTTCTCAGATGCTTCTTGAAGTGGCAATTTCTCGAAATAAATTTAAGATAATCTAAAACAAAAGAGAGGCATTAGGGTCAAGAAAAGTAATTAAATTCACTTGAGTAATTCTGAGTGGAATGTGCAACCACGTTGTTTCCACTGACCGGGCTCCAACTCGAAGCGGAAACAGATTAGAGCGAACTAAATTAAAAATTATTCTCGCATTCGATTTGGCAGTTTCTGAGAGCGGTTTGCCAATTTTCGTGTATGTAATTCTTTTTGTCTTGTTTAAAAACACTCGAAATTATTTTTCGTTGAGTAATGACCATCAGATAACCATAATTAGTAAGTTTTTTGTACTACGATTTCCTTATAAAAACTATCAATCCAAATGATCGCGTAGTATCTTGCTAATCAGAACTTACATCCGTCCGGTCATTAATCCTTGAAATTTATAAATACACGATCAGTATTACCGTTATGTCTTTATCAAGAATGTCAGTCTAAATAATCGTATAGAGTCTGCAATAACTTCTTGATTTTTTTAGCCTAAAACATAAATGCAATGTTGAGCTAAATGAATATTATTTTTAATAATTAGTAGAAACATCATAGGTATTCAAAGCGTGGTAACAAACGGTTCCTGAGATATTGCCGGCGTCCATTCTTATTTTATATATTTTTTAATAGTTATGTTCAGGGTTTCTATAACACATTTGAACAAAGGCACATGATTGCATTGTTACGGAACTGCTAACACCCTGTATACAAAATAATGTATGTCATTCTCTCAATATGTTTCTATAAAGAATAAATATTTTTAACATGGTAAAATTTCAAGTTACATTTTAATCATAAAACGTTACTTCAACTTTGAAAAGTTTTTATTCAAAAGTATCAAAACTTTTGTTTTAAGGACGAGAATGAATTTTACCAAGAGGCAAGAAGGCAAAAGAACTTTTCATAATAAGCTTATAATTTTTAAAAGTTCAAGGAGCGTAACAAAAACGGGAATTATGAGGCTCTTGAAGAAAATTTATTGTGCAACTGTTTGATAATTAATTTTTATACAATGGAGGGGTGTCAGTCGATAACACAGGATAATAATTGCAGCTATAATTTTTTTCAAAATACAATTAATATAAATTTATATTTTTTTAGGTTAAATGAAAACAAATAATACTTACAGTAATCCAAGGTACACATATACAAAATAAATTCAAACAATTTTGAAAGCATTCTTCTTCCAATCCCAATTAATAGAAGAAAAAATATATTTTTTTGATTGCCAAAATTATTTATTACATTACTAAACGTTACATTAAATCAATTGATCCCATACATACCCATTGATACGCATAATAAAAAAAATATGTCCGAAATTCTAGTAGATTCAAGAATGCAGGGAAGAGTGTAAAATGTATCATCTCCCAACCCATCCCATTGACGCCGGTAACCACGCCGGATGAGATCGGATATCTCGTGGGGTGCGGAAGAAGGTACACACTCCCCAATCGGTAGGTCATGCAATGGCAATAAACCAAGGGTTGATAGCCCATGGGGGATGTCGCATGACTGAGGATCGTGGTTCGGAACTCATGTTAAGCTGTCGGTCCCCTCGGGAATGGTCCTGGCAGCGAACGAAGATGAAAAAATTACACAAAAATAAATCAACAGTTTTTTTTTTTAAAAAGGCATCTCCGATATATTTGCTCAAGTGTTATTAAAATTTAAGCATGATTCGATTAATTATCTTAACATTGTTACAAGAAGCTAATTTATTGTACCCGAAAAACGAAATTTAATAAAAAATTAAACAATGGTTCTTATTGTTGCTCGTTATTGGGCTTCGCGTTGGTTTGGTAATATCTTGATAATTTGTAAATTGTAAAATTATGGGCGTCGTACTTGGCAAAAAGAAATTCGCGATTTTCGAAAAATGAAAGGGTGATAAAATATAAAGGTTATGAGTATGTATATTTAGAGATTTCATTGTAATAAAATTTGATTCGGTATTTAAATTGTTAAATCGGTGTTATAATAATTGAATAAAATTAACTAATCTTTTTATTTATTTAATAATGAAGCCAGGTATGAAAGAGACGGGTCAGTCCTAAAACATAAAGCCTTTGTTTTCCTGTTAGAAGCTGCAACTGTCCTCTTGGAAAGAATATGAATATTTTCTTTGCAACACTAACACTGGTATTTTGATTTCCATACCAAAACGTTCGTAACCAAGTAAGATTACAATTGATAGGAATTAAAAGTTTGGAACAGAGAAAACGAAACACTATGGCATTCTTTTTGTATAAATAATTAAACAGAATTTTAGTTTGCAAATTGCTTTTAGCAAAAATTTAATTTAAAATTCCACAGACCAATTTGTCTAAGAAACTTATTTATAAAATGGTCACACCGCACAAATTACGGTTTTCGGCGTTTTACAGACGATATTGTTTAAAAATATTATATCTACACTGCGCCCATTAATTAATTAAAAAAGTATCCGACTTTTAAAATCCTTTATTTTCATAAATATTAAATCAACCCGTTTCATTTTCAGTTTACTGGGTAGGCAGGCCTGGACCACTTAGTACAATATGTATGACTTCACGTTATGTCTTTCTTATATAATATATTTTATTATAGTGTTGATTACAAATTTATATTAGGTACTTACTATACCCACTACAGCCCAGTGCCGTTCATATTAATTAAGAAAAATATTAATTCAAAAAATTGTGATATTTTGCCTATACGCTGTTATGAACCCCACTCCCCCTCCCCCCACGAATGACACTAGTAGTAGCTGTAATTAACAAACACTTCCTCTTATTCTATATCGAAAACCGGGGAAAAGGTGAAATAAATAATATAACTTTGAGGAAGTAGTCCATTCTTAAAGTGGAGTCAATTTATAGGAATAAGTAAAAACATGAAGTCTTTCTCCACTGGTTTATTGAAATAATAAAAAAAATTTTAAATTCTACATGTTTCGGGTGTAGTAACACCCATCATCAGGAAAAAATACAAAGAGAGAGCATTAGTAAATAAAGGAGCAAGATTAACTGGTAGTGAACATCGATGGAGCTCTATCGAGCCATGAGAGATAAAAATTAAGAACTGATGATTTAAAAAATTGGTATACTTAGAGCCTCGAGGCTAAGTTTGGACACTGACCGTGGGCAAAAGGTAATAAAAAATTTTTTAAATTCTACATGTTTCTCCATTTTTCCTATATAATTTTTTTCTCAGCCCGAACGGGCCCTCTTGTCACTGTTACCTTTTGCCCACGGTCAGTGTCCAAACTTAGCCTCGAGGCTCTAAGTATACCAATTTTTTAAATCATCAGTTCTTAATTTTTATCTCTCATGGCTCGATAGAGCTCCATCGATGTTCACTACCAGTTAATCTTGCTCCTTTATTTACTAATGCTCTCTCTTTGTATTTTTTCCTGATGATGGGTGTTACTACACCCGAAACATGTAGAATTTAAAAATTTTTTTATTATTTCAATAAACCAGTGGAGAAAGACTTCATGTTTTTACTTATTCCAAATAATATAACGTTTTTTGATATATAATTTTCATTAAATTGACACCAACGGCATCGCGCCTTTAAGGGTACAGTAAAAAAAAATGTAATATAAAGCTATAATTGATACTTTTTTATTGTCTTTATCATCGAAAATAGGGGGGGGGGGGTAAGGTACAGTAAGTACCGCACATAATGCTGTAACTGACACAATAATAAAATTTAATTTTCAGAGCTTCGTATTTTAGAAACATCAATTTTTAAATCAGAAAATTTTTTACAACTTAATATTTTAGCCATCACCCTGTATATAAAAAGAATAAAATAAAGTCACACACATAGTAATTTGTAGTCCAAGACACAGCATATCCAATAAACTATAAATGAAATGAGTTGATTGAATGTTGATGAAAATATGGGCCTTTGAAAATGCAGTTGTACTTTTTTAACTAGGTATTCCATAACTAATGGACGCAGTGTATTTCAAATAAATTGATTTTTTTGGTTCCTTGTATTTGCGGTTAAAAAAATCGTTAATCAACGAGAAATTCTTATAAATTTACCAAAATATAGATAAGCAGGCGCCCTGCTTCAATTTAAGGTTTAGTGTTGCCATTTTTGTAACGTATCCATTTGACATGCGTTTTCGTTCTTTCTTATGTTGCCTATTTACTTCACCAGTTTATTAAGAAATCTATTATTTTTACTTGATTCCAAACTCAACGACTCTTATGTTATTATATAAATTAAACAAGAGTTAAATAATATCCATTACATACCTATAATTTTATTCTATATTTGTAATTAGAGTTTGGAGGCTTACCCATCTAAGCACTAAATAACAGTAATAATTATTACGACTTTTTGCCAATAATTTGGCAACGCCTCACGTGATACATATATAGATTGTTTCAGGCGGACAATAAACTCTAGTATTTTTATCTAGACATATTGATTGCTATTATTAGCCGTGGACATGATTCAAAATGTATGTACGAGTAAATTTGAGGATGTGAAGACTGTGAAGGGACCAATTTAATATAATGCAATGATGAATCTAGAGAGGGAAGCTATGCCGGCAGGTATACCTAAATTTCAATTGAATCGGTCGTTTCAAAAACAACATAAGTCACTAAAACGCAATTTTACAGAAGAAAAAAAAACTAGAAAATTAAAATGAATGGATAAATGAGGTACCCACACTATTTTTAATTGATGTGAAAACATGATTTTTACATAAATTATATACCCAATAGTTTTTTTGCCAAACCTGTTTTTCAAAAAACAAATTTTTAAGATCTTGACTTATGCAGTTTATGCAAAGAATAAAAGTAATCAGCAATACTTTCTTACAAATTAAGTGCAACAAATCAAACACAATCAATATAGAAAGTAAGAAAAACTTTATTAATGTTTTACAATAGTGTTGGAACTGTAATAAATATAAAGATGTTCTTCCTTGCTCTAATGCATTCTATTGGGTGACGTCAATAAAACAAGTTACTAGTTTAATGTTCAAACTAAATCTCTTGAATCCTCTATCAATATAAGCGTTGCAGCAATCCCCTTGATTGTGCTATATCAACACTTATATTGAATTGCATACAAAGCATACACATTACAAATAATTGAACTAATTCGGTCAACTTATTATTTCGTCATTTCCTAATGTTAATTAGGAAACATATCTATTTGTATACACTTAATATTATATTACAATTTTCTTAGCTATACTTATATCACAGAACGTAATCATATTCATTGTCATCTTCTATATCTTCTCCCTCTTCATTTGTTGTTGGCCATCGCAAGATATCTTGATAAAATGGCTTATACTCGTCATGCTAGGCTGAACTTGTCGAATATTTTCTATTTTCTTAGGGTTTATTGGAACACCGGTCTTTGGATACGCCTGTTCTGTCGGTGGTAATACAATGACGTGATTCGATGTATTTCTCAATAAACTAAACGTGTGATACTTTAAACCATCAATAAACTCATGTGCTATGACAGCTCCTCTTTTATTTTGATTGTATTCAAAGGACATGAATGAGGATGGTGTAAATGATTTTTTCTGTTCCTTAGGGACTTTCTTCCCAAACGATTCATCGGATAAGCAGTTTCTTTTATAATCAACAAACCACCACTTACTGAAGTCATAAATCTGATATGTCTGATGACAAATACCTTAAAATTTGGGCTAGCATTAGACATAATGGAATAATACTGATCTGAAATAAAGATGCGATTATGTTTTCTTATTTTCTTTTTAGTGACACTAAAGTCCTGGTCATTTGGTAAAAAAGAGTGACCTCTTACTGGAAAGTAATGCTTAATTTTACGAAAACGTTGGTTGTCTGTTAATGCGAGTAAAAATCGTATGACAATGTGGTTTTTGTTCTGTACAGGGCAGTTATCGGAGAACAAAAATAACTCCTGGATATTTCAAATGGCCGGGGATTCCCCTTCATACCTATTTGTATACAAAAACGTTCGGAGCAAGGACTACATAAGTCAGCGACTTATGACGTTTATGCAACGAACAAAAGATACTACCTTGCATTATTTCTGTAACGGTAAATGGGACTTGTGTAATTTTTATTCCGAACATGCGTCTTCTAATGTAAAGACGTTTCGTGGTAAAAAGTGAATTTCGGTAAAAAGTGACTTATGTCGTTTTTGAAACGAGCGATTCAATTAGATCACGAGCCGCCATCGCCACTACCACTCGATACATATGACATTTTAATTTCCCTGTTAAATTGACAAGGATTTCTAAAGTTTCCATAGTTCATTATTAATTTACGCGGTGCTTTTAGTTTAATTTAAAATTCTAAGTGGTTGGCACTAAAGTTTCACAGATGATATTTTCATAAATAAATTATAAACTACCAAACAAATAATAATGCCAAAGAAACTAAAAAAAAGTTGGGACGGAAGAGTTGGGTAAATTTGGGGCATAGGGGCCATTTTCATGTTGACAAGGTATGTAGCATCTTGTCGGCCATTAAAGAAAAGTATTTTTATTTCGAAAGTAAATGCCATTTTAACTGGCAACTATATAAACAGAACTTTGTTTTTTTAAAGCTTTCTTCAGATTAAGTAAGAAAATGAGCAAAAATCTTCGTTTAGTTTAAGGCAAACACATATTTTACGATCTATTGTGATCACACTTGTCAGTAAAATGCCCTTCGCAAGCAAATTTTTTTATCAAACAGCCCATAATTTCATTTTATTGTATATTATACCTATAACCTTTACTAAGAAAATTGTTCAAAAATTTCTGGTCCTTGTTTTCTTTATACAGATAAACAAATTAAGTTATGTTTTACGTTAAGAAACCAAATGCAATTTGTTTAAAAAGGGTACATTTTAACAGTTAAATACCGACCTCTATAAGACCCAAATTTGTCCGCCCCATTCTGTTGCAAAAACGGATCCATACGTAGTCGTTCCGACGTCAGTTACCGACGTCGGATTGTCTATAGCCAAGTTCGTTAGTCAGACGTCTAAATGCTAGTATTATGGACTAGGAATATTAAAGTTAGTCAGTTAGCCAAGAGGTGAAATTAGACGGGTACCCGCAAATGTAAGGAAGAAAAACTGTTATTTATAAATTTAATGAAAGAGTTAAAAAAATTGATTATAATTATTTTGGCGAATCAGGTAACGCTAAAGTAGCGACCGTGAAGGAAAACGTACTTTCAAACTCAGTTAACCTTTTGCTTTGTTTTATTCAATTGCAAAAAAAATATTGTAATTTGGATAAACGTTAAAACGTAATCTACATCTCAATAAATTACTTTAAAACTTATTTGACCTCTCCAAATAATGACCCTGATTTATTTACTTAATATTTTTTATCGCCAACCGACAGTAAAGTCGTACATTATCAGAGTGATTTCCGGCAGTAAACGAACACTTTATTTAATTGTAAAATAAAATACTTTATCGCCAACCGACAGTAAAGCCGTACATTATCACAGTGATTTTCGGCAGTAAACGAACACTTTATTTTATTGTAAAATAAAATACTTTACCTGCCGCATTTGCGACAGGTAAAGTATTTTATCTGCCGCATATGCGGCAGATAAAGTATTACCCTGCCATTTCTCATAGTAGGTCAAATTTTTTGAGGGGTGCTTTGGAATACGCACGTGGTCGGCCAAAATTTTCTGATGTGTCAAATTTAGGCCAAAATGGTTTTTTTTGTCGTCGAGTTGTAAAGCTATTTTAACTTTTCGAGCTTGAATATAGGATGGAATAGGTAGTATGAAACTTCTACTTTACATTTTAACCAAATATAAGGCAAGAACTATTAAATATTTTACGCAGACCTGATTCTAAAATAGGTCTACAGCTCGTCTTTTCTAATAATTTAACATGGGGAAAAACATCTATTTTCTTAGAGCGGTCTGCCTTACATAAAACGGCGATGAACGGTTGGCGATAAAATTTTGTATGCACCACGTCAGTAAAGTGTCTCTATCGACTCGCCTATTATTCGCCTCGCTCGCTTTGCTCGCTCATCTCATAATTTCAGACTCGTCCGATAAAGAATCACTTTACTGCCTTGGTACATAAATAACTATTATATACATTTCTGTTATTTTACGGGTTGCGTCAAACTCATTGTACCAAATAAACTAAGCGAGCTACTGAACTAGTCTTTTGTACCATTTATTTTACTGAACTAGATCAAAAGATCGAAACTCTAGACTGGGTAACACATCTTGGTGACCGAAAAACTGGGTCTAAATGGCTTTAAATGGATTTACTAATAGTTTATGGCGGCCATAAATTATTTGTCGAAAGTTCTATTAGAAAGAACTGTTTTACTTTTAATTAACATTTGGTTAGTGTACTTTCATGATATAGGGTTGTGATAAAGAATCGCGTAGAAATGAGCTTTTAGAATTAAAAAAAAAATAAAGAAAACTGGAAAGGCTAAGTGGACTGTCTTTTGAAAATTAAAAGTTAGAAATTATAATTAAGATTTTAATACGAAGTGGCCTTTAAAATAAAAAATGCATTTTATGGCTGAAATATTCAATAAAGTGAACAAGAGAAAAAGAATAACATTACGACCAGTGATTTAAACAGTTAACTATTAGGTGACTTACCACGTGCTGATTATGTCATCCTCTAGTGGATGGAAAACACAGTAAATAGGACTTTGATAGGCAGCAGTGAAGCAGCGATCGTGTCGGTACTCACTATTTTTGCTAGTATGGTCGCACGCATTAAAATAGCGGGTTGCACCAGTCACTTGGCAAGATTGGTATAAAGCACCGGATTTTTTGCGTGCGATCACGGGTTTTTAAATGTAAAGAATAGAGTAAATAAATCTCATAAAATGCAAAAAAACATATTTTTCCGATAATCGATCGGAAATATTGTAATTTTTGATAACATTTCTGAAAGAAAAAGTCAATATTTCCTTACACTTAGTCGTTGCTAGGCAACGGAAAATAACTGATAGGAAATAGTTATTATTGTCCTGTAAGGAAATATTATTTTTCTACTCCCACATGGAAATTTGCTGTTTCCTTTACACTTAAGTGGCGAGTAAAGTAGGCTATTCCAGTTAACTGTGCGGGAAAATCTCATATCCATCCTAGATAGGTAATGAAAGTGACCAATCACAGTAGTCAATTACAGAGAAGCCATTGTTGTTTTTAAAAGTATTGACCAATCACAGTATATTATTTTTACTGAGGCTCCGCCTTCTTTTTCAAGACACTAAATTATATAATTTAAATGCATATGGTAATAATGCAACCTGCTGAATGTGCATAGAAAATTAATTTCATGTAGCATCATTTATCAGTTTGTTTTCCGATAATTAACTAAACGCTTCAATAGTCCAGACGTTAGAGCGTTGGACTATGGAACCAATGGTTGCGAGTTCGAGTCCGGCAACCTACAAACTTTTTTTTTACATTTTTTAGCATAAGGTCATAGATAAAATATACTGTTCAACTCGAGTGGATTGTCCATATTGCCCTCGGAAGTTTGATTGACTTCCTCGTGCGATATGGACATCATATCCACTCTTGTTGTACAAACTACTATTCTGTATGGCTACTTGTAAACTAAAATGTGTTAAGCTTGACAATTCAATATTACTGTGTTTCCATAGTTACAACACAAATATTTAATGGCATCCTTTATTTGTGAACAAAGTTAATAATATTTATTTCAAAATTTTAACAAGTTGATTGTAATAAGTTATGTCCTTTTAATAATTTTCGATTTACGGAAAAATAGAATGTATACCTCGTAGAAAAAGCCACATTTTCGGACTCCGTATTGTCAGTCTCGGCTTGCGGCTCGACATACAATATTTACGGTCGTCCGGGAATGTTCAGCTTTTCCTACTAGGTATACAATGTACTATATCTGAAAAATCAAACAACATTTTAGTCGAAACTATAGATATCGCTTACTTGAACAAGAATCGCTCAAACACGTCTATTTTATTTTTTGTATAGCATTTTCTTAAAAAAAAAGTTTGCAGGGTAAAACAGAAAAGTGTTTTAACTTATTTATTTTTTATTTAATTATATATTTTTACATTTTTAGATTCTACGATCAATTACTGTTTTCAAAATATTTGCATTTTTAAATTTTCAAATAAAAAGAGATGTTAAAAATATATTTCATCAATTATGCTGCAGTACATCAATTGATTAAAAAATTCCTGTTGTACATTTTGTACTTGTGGAAAAATGTCTCACCGTCAAATAGGCTTTTTAAGCATATCTATCGAATCGGAATTTGTGAGCTAATATTTTAACGTAGCCCAAAAAAAAGTCCAGCCGGTTGAGATCCGGAGATCTAACTGGCCACTCTATAGCCCTTCATCTAACAAACTATTCACCGGTCTGAAAAAATTGTATATAAACACAAATTTTAGTTGACGATAAATGCAGGTAACAAAGTTACTTATTTTAAAATTTGAAATGTTGATATTTCGAAAACATATTAGATAGATAAAGGACATGTTTTATAAAAACTGTCCAGAATTGATCGCATGTACTATACAAATTTGATACAAGATTTCTTTTTTCCGTAAAGTTGTTGTAATATTTATTTATTAACTAAAGAAAAATCGTTTACAGTCTTTTTAACTTGACCAATTTTAATTCGCGAACTTGTAATTAATTTTTCAGTACTCTGCACAAACGAGTGGGGAAATAAAATGACGGAAACGCTACTAAACACGCAAATTAAAGCCTTTGTTTAACAATTAAATTTGCATCGAGTTTAAATAACTTATCAACATGTTTTGTTAACCGAGTTTTATTAAGCTTTTGAGGGATTAGCGAAAAACATGTTTGGAGAAGTTTAAGTGTTTATGATGGTAGGTGCGTTTAATTTAATACAATTTATACAAAAGATTTGTTTTTGTTTTGCTTAAAGCAACTGTGTGAGTAAATGATTTTAAATGTAAGTACAAAATGCTGTAACTAAAATTTAAAAAAAAAAATAGAAATAATAAATTCTGTCAAATATATAGGAGAAATTAACATTTATATGTTATTTTTATAAATATATACAGGGTGTCCCACCGGGAACCGCTTCGATCTATATATGGGAAACATACAATTTTGAAAATTTGACAATATGCTAATGCTGATGGGGGCGACCGTGTTAAAATATTTTCATAATGGTTATACCGGAAGTAAGTGTCAACCTGCTTATTTTAAATGGAACACCCTATATATTATTACATTTTTGCATTCTACACAAGATTCTAGGCTGATTTTGTATACCATGTCATATACCTATATCTAAGCGTTTTTGACATATTTGAAGTTGTATGTTAAAAATGACGTTTGCAAGCCTTAAAATAATTTTTATTTCTTTTTATAAAGAAGCCCTATTTATTTAATGTAAGTGGGATTCCTTGTTATAAATGACCTGCTTTAATAGTTTTTTTATAATATTTTGATAACTATTAATACAGGGTGTTTAAAAGATAAGATTAAAAATGAAATTAAAAAACTGCAAGTCTAGATTTTCAAATGGAAACATCCAAATTTTTTAATTTTATAAGTTTGTGTAAGGTTGTATATCCCAAAAATTTTTAGTTTTTGAAATATTGCCAATTTAGTATTTTTATATGGCGATTTTGCTGCAGATTTTAATTTCAGTCATAATTAGCTATGACGGCGTTAAAAACAATCAAATGCTAAAAAATCTATGAAGCTGTCACTTACCATTTGAACATTATTAATAATCATGCCTGGGCGCTTAAATTATACAAACGAAGATTATTTAAACTTATTTATTATTTATGGAGAATGTGATAAAGTTATATCATGAACATGTCACACATTTGCCATTCGATATTCGCAAAAACAGAAGCCATCACATTGTGCTGTTAAAAAAATTATAGATAATTTCAAGAACTTTGGATCCGTCAAGGTAATAGTGCAAAGAAATAAACCTCTTGTTAATAATGACAATGAAATTGCTATTTTGGGATATTTTGCGGCATATCCAACAATGTCAGTAAGACCAGCTGCGTTAGAGTCAGGATTATCCAAGTCGACAATTAATAGAATGCAAACATAAATTACATCCATACAAATTTACCAAAGTCCATCATTTAAAAGAAACTGATTTTCCAAGACGAGTGGCATTTTGTGAATTCATCATAACTTGGACGCAAGGAAACATTTTTTTTTAGACAATATCATTTGGACAGACGAAGCTAAATTTACAAAAAATGGTTCCTTTAATCGACACAATTCCCATTATTGAAGTGATTCAAATTTAAATGTGTTTAGAGAGCTAAATTTTCAAGATTCGTGGCAGTTTAATATTTATTGTGCAGTACGAAATGACGGAGTCATAGCACTACATTTTTATCAAGAAAATTTAAATGGTAAGTTAGACGTTTTGAATTATACTAGATATAAAATGTACTTATTTACTTGTAGGTGAAGGCTATTTAGACAATTTGCTGCTCGCTGTATATAGAAACCTCTTTTATCAGCATGATGGCGCACCTGCACATGGTAGCTACCTTATTAACAATTTTTTAAGAAATACTTTTGATGATCGATGGATTGCCAACAATGGTCCTTTCCTTTGTCCACCCCGCTCCCCAGATTTTATAGTGGTTGATTTTTTTTGGGGTACAATTAAAGATCGAGTTTATAATACTCCGATAACAACTATGGAAGATTGCATACAGCGAGGAAGATCATTCCACAAAGATGACGTTCTCCAGATGAAAGAATTCTTGAACAATGAAGTTCGAGGAGTACTAAGCTGAACAACATATGGATGAGCGGCAGTGGTTTGCCGTGTATTTCTGTTTTGAATTGCTCTAGGTGGAATCAAGTGGGCAATATCAGTCGAACACCTGCCATGGAAATATCTGTAAAAGAGAGCCAAATCACCAACCTGTCTTCGATGCTCCAGGCTATCGAGGGTCTTGGTCAGCTCGGGGTCGCCGATCAAACGAATGGCTCTCCTTTGAATGGAATCCAGTAGCCGAAGGGTGTGCTTGGGTGCAGAGCTCTATAGACATGAGAGCAATATTCTAATGATGGTCGAATCTGGGCTTTGTAGAGTGTCAAAAGTTGATGAGGTGTGTACAACCTTTTGGTGCGGAAAAGTACACCAAGTTTCTGTGCAGCTGCCTTGGCAATTGCGGCAACGTGATCATGCCAAGACATATTACCTCCCAGATTGACCCCCAGCAAATTAATAGATGGTGCCAGGGGAATTGCGTGTCCAGCCATGACTATATCCGGTTCTGCAATGTTAACCTTTTTGGAGAAGACTGCTGCCTGGGTTTTCTTAGCATTAAATTCGACTTGGTTACTGTCACCCCAAGCCAAAATTTCTTCCAGGTCTTTGTTGAGGCGCAATACTTCATGCTGCCTGCGAAGATGTGCGTCGGCAGCGGATGTTTGGGGAGTCAAGGTAAAAGATGAGACAAGTGTGCTGTCATCAGCAAAGCTATAAATTGGATTTTGGGTTTTCACTAGAAGGTCGTTAATATACAGTAAAAAGAGGGTAGGCGACAATATGGACCCTTGAGGAACACCGGCATTGATGGTGAAGGTGTCTGAGAGAAACCCGTCAATCGCCACTTGCAGAGAACGGTTCTTAAGGAAGCTGGTTAACCATAAACAAAATCCATTAGGCATACCGTAGGATCGCAATTTACTTAGAAGCCCATCGTGCCAAACACGATCAAAAGTCCTAGAGATGTCCAGTGCAACAGCCCGGGATTCTCCATGATGTTCGATGGTGTTGCTCCAACTCCAAATTTCAAAGTTTCAATTTGAAAATGTAGATTTTTTACAGTTTTTTCAATTTCATTTTTAAACCTATTGTTTGTTGTATTAATAGTTCCAAAGTTCTTGGAATTGTCTATAATTTTTTTCACAGCACATTGTGATGGTTTCTGTTTTTGCGGATATCGAATGGCAAATGTGTGACATGTTCTTGATATAACTTTATCACATTCTCCATAAATAATAAATAAGTTTAAATAATCTTCGTTTGTATAATTTAAGAGCCCAGGCATGATTGTTAATAATGTTCAAATAGTAAGTGACAGCTTCATAGATTTTTTAGCATTTGATTGTTTTTTAACCCCGTCATAGCCAACTATGACTGAACTTAAATCTGCAGCAAAATCGCCATATTAAAATACTAAATTGGCAATATTTCGAAAACTAAACATTTTTGGGATATACAACCTTACACACTATACTACCCCTTATTTTTAATGCTAAATAAGAAATAATAATTTGGGTGTTTCCATTTGAAAATCTAGACTTTTTGCAGTTTGTTCAATTTAATTTTTAATCTTATTTTTTAAACACCCTGTATTAATAGTTATCAAAATATTATTAAAAATCTATTAAAGCAGGTCCTTTATAACAAGGAATCCCAATTATATTAAATAAATAGGGCTTCTTTATAAAAAAAAATTGATAATTATTTAAAGGCTTGCAAACGTCATTTTTGACATATAAAAATTCAAATGTCAAAAACGCTTAGATATAGGTATAGGACATGGTATATAAAATCAGCCTAAAATTTTGCGTAGAATGCAAAAATGTAATAATATATAGGGTGTTCTATTTAAAATAAGCAAGTTGACACTTACTTCCGGTATAACCGGAAGTGCCAGCATTATGATAATATTTTAGCCCGGTCGCCCCATCAGCATTAGCATACTGTCAAATTTTCAAAATTTTCCTATGAATATTGTTCCATATCGTCGTATTCCGCAGAAAATCGCGTAACTCCACATTTTTATTAAAATGGTATTTTAGTGCCATGTGTTAGATACCACTGTAAAATTTCATAAAATGGAGTTACGCGATTTTCTCCGGAATACGACGATATATAGATCGAAGCGGTTCCCGGTGGGACACCCTGTATACAGGGTCCTGCAATAATGCGTCAGGCTTCTATTGCTCTTATACGAATTAAGTTAGGAATGTTATTTATATGCAAACTTATACTGTATCGTAGGGTGCATTTCAGGGAAATATTTTTCCATATACAGGGTTGCCAAAATAAATGTGATAACAAAAAGTTGTATTTTTTTAATAGAAAACCCAGTATTTTAATGCATATTTAGGTTCGTATTAGAGTTCTTTATTAAGATCTAAAATTTCATTTATTCTTCTTTGGTAGTTTAAAAGTAATAAATTAAAAACTAAAAAAAATTACGTTTTATGATCCTAGAAAATCAAAAAAAAAAACAACATCGAAAATCATTTTTTAAATCATGGGATTAGGTGAGATTTATGACAAAGTATCTAGAGATATTATTATACATTAAATAGTTAAATAACATATATCCGTTTGAAAACTTGAAAAAAAAAATTTATGTGTAATTTTTGAAACGTTTTTCTGAACATCCTGTATAAAATAGAGAAACCCTTTTAGATTTATAATATTTCTAGTCCCCTTGTCATAAATCTCACTCAATCTTAGGCTTGGAAAATAAATTTAGAAGATTTTTTTGATTTTAGTTTTTTTTTTAGATTTTTAATTTATTACTCTAATGTCGGGTTGCACAAAGAATTTTAATAATAATTATTTAACCGGCAAGTTTTACTATGACATAAATGACTTAAACAGGCATTATATACTTACATTTAAAGGCCCGTGAGTAGTAAATTAAAAATTAAGGTAACCGGGCCAGTATGATTGTGAGAAAAATATTTCTGCCAATGTTACGTCTGTCACAGTCAAACTTGCCGGTTAAATAATTATTATTAAAATTCTTTGTTCAACCCGACATTAAACTACCAATGCAAAATAAGTAAAATTTTGAACAATTATAAAGGACTCTAATTCGAATCTAAATATGCAATGAAATACTGGGTTCCATTTAAAAAATACAACTTTTTGTAATCAAACTTTTTTAGGTCACTCTGTATATGGAAAAATATATTCCTGAATTGCACCCTATAATACCATATTAGTCTGCTTATGAATGAAATTCCTAACTTAACTCGTATAGGTAAGCCTAACACACTGTTTCAGGAGAATACATACTATTTGGCATACTATTTAAAGGCTAAAATATTACAGTTTAAAAAAAAATGTAATCGTATGGATTACTAAAAACAAACACGAAGTTTTCTTTACTGATATAAAAGTTACTATATTAAAAATGTCAACCTAACTTGTTGGAGTATCGTCAGTTGACTATGTAAATTAGGTGTACAATGAGGTATTAACAAGTTATACAAGGTGTTTCAAATAAGAATGCACTCTATAGGGATCTCGTAATCCATATAAGATATAGAGATGGTTAAATGGAAAAAAAATAGGGCCCTACTATTATATCACATTACCATTTCTTGTCCTCTATAAGTTCGTGTAATTAGATTTTTAATCCTACACCTTGTTTTTTCAAAACCATCATCAACTATGCTTTTTTAAATAATAGTGAAATTATATATTTTTTTAAGAAAATAACAATTAAACCAATATTATTAGAAATGTATAACAATTTTCAAAGATATTTATGTTTGGACAATTAAATATTTAATTTGCATATTTAGAGAATCTACTTATTAATATTATTGAAACTGTATCGATCTTTTATATCTTCACTTGATTATCCCCATAAAATTTAAAAAGCTATATAAAGGACGATGTTCAATATTTATTAAAGCATTTCTAAGATCGAGAAAATATTAAATAAAATCACGCAACACATGAATCAATAAAACAAAATTGTTCAAATAAAATCATATTTATTTTTATATACTTAATACCAGAAACCGGTTGCAGAACAGATTTATGTGAGGACATTAGGTTAAAAATATCTTAAATGTTAAAAAGCATAGTATCGATGTTTATAGATTTGAAGAGATAGTCCATACATGGTTGAGGGGAAAGTGGAGAAATAATTGCGGGTCCGCCAACGAAGCGGGGACACAAGATTAAATCATTATCGAGGAACTTAATAAAAATACTCAACCAGCATGAGGTACGGATTTAAAAGCGGCATATTTTAAAACTATTTTACATTATACAGGATGGCTCAAAAAAGTGTGGCGGACTAAACTTGCATTTTTTTAAAATGGGACGCCGTATTAATTATACTATTTTCTAACTTCCTAACAAATTAAAATAAATTAAAACGTAATTTCCTACCTTTACCTACTTTTTGTAGCCCGACAATATAATCTTTGTAAATTACCTAAAAAGTTTTTATTAGTTTAAGATTGACTACTTGACTTTAGTTTTAAAGTTTGTTATATCACGAAAGAAGTTCTCTTGGATTAAAAATACAATTTAAAAATACAATTTAAAAATGGTATCCCTTATCCATGGAATCGCTCTTCATATCGCATTTTTAGCATGAAAATCTTTTAAGACCAGCTGTAAGAAATAATCTAATTTAGGTAAAAAAAATAGGTTTGTTGTTACTAATAAATTTATGTAAACCAGCATAAGACTAAGTAAAAATGACACTTGACTCTTGCCTTATTCAGTAATTAAGGTATTGAGGAGATTGACAGCAAAATTAAATTTAAGAGTAATCAACCTGGTCATAACTGGTTATGCTATATTACATTATATTAAGTTATGACCAGATAAATGACTGTTAACTTAAACTATGCTTTTAATCCCACGATATAAAATTACCATTTTTGACATTTTTTCGAATTAAACTGGACCTCGGTTTATGTCATAGATGCCCAAATTTATAAATTGATTTAATCGAAAACGAAGAAATGTCAAAAATGGTCATTCTATAATATAGGATTGACAGCAATGTTTGAGCTAAAAGTGATTTATATAGTAATAACCTAATAAATGTAATGTTACACACATAACAAGTCATGACCCGGTTAGTTACTCATAAATTGAACTTTGCTGTCAATCCCACATTATAAAATGACCTTTTCTGACATTTCTACGATTTTAGAATTATTCTTCGGTTTAAGGAGACTATAAAATTAGGCCTAAAGACAGCTCATACATTTAGTTAGTTTTACTAAATATATTCGAATTTTTAGGAAATCATTTATTAAAAACTACTAATTACGTCTAGCCAGTGCAACCATAAGATATAGCAGGTTTTTTAGTTAACTAAATATCAAGTTATTTTAACTAAATTATTTTCTTAATGTGCTACCCCTTTTTACTTATATTGTTTACCAAATATTTTCTTAACATTAAACCTACATAGAGAGGAACTTGTCAGAAGAAATTAATAGAAGCAAAAACGAAAACGATACATCTCTGCCACATAAAGAAAAAATCCATTAATTAAAAGTTCTTGTCAGACTTTCAGTGCCCGTATTTGTTGACAGTGCTAGGTGGTTTTAATTTTGTTTTTACCATCTTAACAAATGGGAATCTCCAAATTAATAAAAATACTAAAAACCTTTTATATATCAGTTGCGGCTTCATCATTAGGTAAATTAATCAATGACAATTATTCAAAAAAACTTTTTAAACATTCAAAAAGTAGTTTATTTACAACCGTGTTTATTTACAACCAACAATGTTGATATTCCAGCCTTTTAAAAAGTTCGAAAGAATCATAGTAATATATTGATGCGGGTGCCAAGCCTCCTCCTCCTCCCACTTCCCTAAATTTTCGTGAAGGTCTTATGGATACCGTCGCCAATCCACTCCCCATAAGACACCATGCATACCGCCGTGGAAAAATTCCTCCGGCAAAGTGCATACCGCCGCTGAAAATTAAATTCTCCGTATAGTCGAGCGGACTGAAATGGGTGTTAGTTTACTGTGAACCATTGAAGAAAGTAATTATGCAAAATAATTTTTTATTGTGTTGTGGAATAAATAATAGTATAAAATCTCCTATTCAAATTATATTAACAGATCATCGATTTTGTCAATTAAATAATTTATCTACGAATGTATTACCTTTAATTTCTAATGATGAGGTTTACATTAGTGATGTACCGACTTCAGTAAATTGTCTTAAAATATGTGGTGACATTTCAGAAGAATTGGGTCCGGGGTTATGTTTTATAAAATATGGAACTGAAGAATGGGAAACGTATGCCATACCACATAATATTAAAAGATTATCAATTTATAGTACGAGGACCGGATTTTTATTTGACAAAATAGATATAAAAATTAAAATTTGGTTCCCCAAAGTTTATACTTATGAGCATAAAGGAGAATTACATTCAATTAAGTTTGAAGCGTTGAATGGAACATGTGAATTACCGGATCATTATGAACACGTGGGATATGATGAAGTAGATAACTAGACAGACGCATTGGACCTTAAAACCTGTATAAGATTGTGTGTATAGAAATATGGAGCAGTATTACTTTCAAGTAAAAATTGGATTGACAGATAAACAATGTTCCAATAAAATATTATTATCAACACCGCTTGTAGAATTAATTCCTGATAATGAAGTAAGAATCGTAAATGTGCCGTCTTCTATAAATCGAATAGATATTTGTGGATCATTTTCAAAGGAGCTGGGTTCTGGTATATGTTTTATTAAATTTGGCCGTGATGTATGGCAACGGATTGAATTTCATTCTACCATTAGTGATAGTTTATTAATCAGTTGTATGAGAAAAGAATATTCTTCTCATAGTATGGATATTATAATTAAAGTGATATTTCCAAAACAATGGGAATGTGCGGTCGATAAGGAAGGAATGCAAACATTAAATTATGAAGAATTACCGTTGACAGGTGGAATGACAGTTTTAGAATTTTCAAAAGACATTACAGACTATTATGAACATGTAGGTGATTGTATGAGTTATAATATATACAATATGAATAAATTAAATATTAACTGGTTTATTGTTTTATTAAAAAAAAAACAAATACATATATTTAAATGTTTATTATAAAAAATAGTTAGGATTGCATTACATGTTGATCATATAACAAAAAAACATTAAATAAAGAACATGCACAATTATCATCATTTAAATGATAGAAACATTTAGGGACATCTTTTCTAAGGGCTGGCTGCTCATCCAACTCTACAATAGGTTTGCTTGAGTATTTTCTTAAAAAATCAGCTTTTTCCTTTCCCTTAACATAAATAGTATTAGCTCTTTCGGTTAAGTTCTTTACAATATCAGCAAACTTGTAAAAGGGTGTAAATCCAGCATCCCAGTCAATACAATGATAGTGTTTTATAAGCCATTTAGTTTGTTTGTAAGCTTCGGGGCCCAAGAATGTCAAGGAAAAAGGAGGTTTAAAAACATAGTGACTAATTCTATGACCATCGTATGCAGCGAGTTCTTTGGGTATTAGCCTATTACCTTCTATCTTAAATGATTGAAAATCCATTACTAGACTAGGGGTGGTCATCGTGACTTGGCAAAGACTTTTAAAAAACTAAACCATATAATACGTGTTGGTTGATTAAATTTGCCTAATCATTTTTGTTAAGGGACTATAACTAAATAATTTGTCGTGAAGTATAAGGCAGTAGGCAGACGTCCCCTCTTCCGTGGGCTTATCAGTTTCAAATTCAATTCGCATAACTACAGAACCGGTTTGCATACTCATTTTTTGATGTGAACAGTCAATATAGGCTATGGGACAAATATCTTTAAATTCACCAGGTGTAAAAACGGGTTCATGAGGTTTATCATAATACGATGATCTAAAATTTGTAAACATTTCATATAAAGAGGCAAACTTATTGTCTTCAAAGTTAAGATACAGATCATGGTATGGATATCGGTCCGAATTTAAAAATACTCGTATATTTGTTAAAGTAGAATGTTCAAATTTGCTCATATTTTCCTTTATTTTGCTCTTTTTATCTTTAGATAGAGAAAATAGGACATGTGATGGGGATTCTAATCTACTGGTGGTCTTTACCGGCCACGTGTGACGTGTAGCTGTTGGAAGGGCTGCGAATTCTACTAGTTCCCAACTCCTGAAACCCATAGCAATGTCAATATTTTTTTCTAATATTTTAGTAAGTGCTAACTGTTGTGGTATATCAACAGTAATATGAGGAATTTTCCAACAAAGCTTATCGATTGAGACCTTGGGCGTTTCACTTCCATCTTCACACACTACGGCATCCAGATCATTGCTGGCACGAATTAAAACCAATTCTTGCTTCATACCCATCATGATTTTACGATAATCTTCAAAAAATCCCATTAGCATTTTTAATGGTATGCATACATTAAAAGCTCCCTTATCGGTAACCTCCATGGAAGAGCCAGACTTTGGAAACCATCCCGCATTTTGTAGTTTTAAACTTTCATTGGTGTTGAATGACAAATATCCCTTCATAGTAGACGTAAGCCCAACATTTCGAATGGAATCTATCGTAATACCATTAATTTCATAGCGCACTTCTCGAAATAGGTAGGCAATTCCATTATTAATAAATTTTAATTTTGTTGCTTTGGTACCATCATCCTTAGTTAATTTTCCTTCGATGTACAAAAAGCTATCACAAGGCAATGTATAGGTATCAAGCTCTTGAATGGGTATTCTAATTTCATCATTGTAGTCAAATTTTGATGTGACGAAGGGCTGATAGGTATGTAGTTCTGAACTGACGATAGAGTTGTCGACAAAGAGTTTTTCTGTTACGTTTAAGATACTCATATTATGGCAGTACTTTAAAGCCAAGAGTACGCAGAAATAAACGGTTTTTAGCTGTTAAGCGTTTGATGTGTGATTTAAAACTACTAGGGATACTTCTTTGAGGGCTTCTTTTATAAATATTATTTAATTTGTATTCATTTCTTGAATAATTATATTTGATGGCCATCGTTAGATAATACGGTTTTTATATGTAGTCTAACTGTAATGGTTTCACTTCGAAAATTAATTAGGCGAAAATCTTGGTCAAGCACATTTATTGTAATGTTGTTGATAGTCTTTACACTGACGGGAAAATACAGAATAGGAAGGGGTGATTCGACTATTTTATACCCTGGAGACACAGCCGGGAAAAATTGATGAATTATGTGAACGGGTTTTCCATTATTATATGAACCAGTAACAATATTACAATCAATACAGATAGCATTCACTTTTAAAATCGCCGTTACGTTATCAGACACTGCCGTTTTATCAGGTGGAAGTAATTTCTTATTAAAACCAAGTAATTGTCCTATTGAATCGTCATGAGTAAAATCAATCAAATGAGTGCACTTAATTGTACACTTCAAGGTATTTGTATTGCCTTCAAGCAGTAAATATATATTTTCTCTCGGATAATGCTGTTTTAATTCAGTTTTAACAAAAAGTTCAATATCTGAAATTTCATATGATCCATCCGGTATAGTAATAATATGATCCCCTATATAAAATTTGTTACAACCTTCTTCAATGTTTGGTATCGTCATAAAAGTTTCAAAGTCTGCCAGACCAAGTAGATATTCCTTATCGTCATCTAAATATATTGGGGGATTAAAATCTGCACTTAAAATAGACTTATTGCCGGAAATTGTAACTGTGGTTGACATTTTGCTATTAGGAAGCTCTAAATTTAAATGTTGATATACTGCTATTTATAACTATTATATAGAAATGTAAGACAAAGTTGTCCGCAGTTGTATGAGTCATATGTTTGTAATGCATCGTAATTATATTGAACTGCACGACTTGCAAAATAATTGACAAGTTCAAGGGGTGGTTTTAAATTTCCAAATGGATCAAAATATATTACGTTCTTTCCTTGTTTCACGTAGGTCGTCCAATGAGTTCCACCGCCATATTTATCATCTAAATTTACTATACCGCACTCATAATTATTTATCTTTTTAGGCAAATTATTTCTCATAAATACACCCCTAAAATGAGGAATCTGAAGTGTTTGTACATATTTTTTTAACTCTACGTTTGTTAGGGCATGTCTAGGAAGAATTATTGGAATTTTTTTTTAAAAGGTGTCAAAAACATTCCCTTGCCAGTTTTTGATTGAGGTTTAAAAAACAATCCTTTACCCTTGGTCGCCATTTGTTCTATACTTTTATTATGGCGTTGGGCTTCGACAAGCTGTTCTTTAGCAGCCTTGACATCGTTTACTGCTTTAGCTATACCGGCAGCGCCCCCTCCCAATGCCCCCAATGCCCCTAAAAGAGGAAAGAGCAATGGTAAAAAACCTCCAATCTTTTTCGGTGATTTAATGATACGTTTCTTTTTTGATTTAGGATTTTTTAATCCCTTTCCACGTTTAAGATTTTTTTTTAAACCCATTCCTAGTTTACGTTTAATCCTCATCGCTCCGGTGACACCTAGGGCAGCCAATCGCTCACCAAAAGATGCGTCCTTGGCCTTTACTCGTTCCCAAGACTTTTCTGCCAACAACTTGTCAGCCTTATGTCTGGAGTTTAAATCTTTTACTTGAGAATAGGCAATATCGTGCTCCTTACAAGCGCTATCTAAGGGATTTATACCCTCTTGACCAATTCGTTTTTCTAGCTTTGTACCGGGACCACAGAATCTATAAGTAAAACACATTATTGTTTAAAAACAGAAATTAAGAGCAATTTTACAAATAACTAACCGGTAGCCTGGAATATGTAGCTCTATCGGTATCTTTTGGATAATTGTATTAACTAAGCCTGATCCTCTACTACGGCGACTCCGTTTATGAATAACGGCTGAATCTTTATGTACTAACATTTTATAAGACTACTAGAAACATACTAACCTTCAAATAAGTTATGACGTTTATAAATATGCATATTAAATTTTAAATATTAGTTTCCATCTTACCATAGCACAATGAAGGTAAAAAAATCAAAAATTACCTTGCCCGTTAAAAATCATGATGTTCAGAGTAATATTAGAGAATATCAAAAACATGGAGGTATATTTGGTGGACAATCCAAAAGATGTATCCTAGTAGGCGCCAGCGGTAGTGGGAAAACTGATTTAATGTTGTCGTTAATTGAACACTCCAATGGACTACGATTTGAAAATATCTACCTTTTCTGTAAAACGCTGTTTCAGCCAAAATATCGTTATTTGAAACAATTAATTAAACCAATTAAAGAAATCGGGTACTTCGAATATGCAAATGAAACAGACATTGTACCCCCAAATCAAATTAAACAAAATTCTATCATAATATTCGATGATATTGCTACTTCTAATCAAGATATAATAAGAAATTATTATTCTTGTAGCCGGCATAGAAGTGTCGATTGCTTTTATTTAAATCAAACTTATTCGTCTATTCCAAAACAGCTAATTCGAGATAATGCCAACTTAATAATAATGTTTAGACAGGATAACACCAATTTAAAACATATTTATGATGACCACGTTAGCGTAGATATGTCTTTCCAGCAATTTAAAGATATTTGTTCGAATTGCTGGAAAGAACCATTCGGATTTATTGTTCTGGACAAGGATTGCGAACTGAGTACGGGAAGATATCGTAAAGGATTTGATGGATTTATTACCCTATAAATTAAAAGCCTAAACAGCATATGCATCCAGTCGTTAACAACATGGATAAACGTGCATCTCAAGAGCTTATAAAAACGCGCAATGCTGTAAGAGAAAAATATAAAAAATTAAAGTCCAACACTGCGGCCACTGAATTCAAATTAGAAAATACTTATAAGTCAATAACTCAACCACTAAAGCAATTAATTACTAAATATGATCAGTTGGAATTAATTGAACCTAAGCAAGAAATCAAGGACGAATCCTATGAATATCCTTTTATTTCAACCCCGAAGAGACCCAGAATTTCACAAACCGGTAAAACACCTCAGCTTCCCGTGGAAATGCCATCTTTTTTCGACGCTAGTAGATTCGAAAGTGTACTAGGTAATACAGCTAGGGAAGTACCATTTCAGGACACTAGTGTGTTAGCCGAAACCGAGCAGTCTCAGGAATCTTCTGATGAAAGCACCCCCACAGAAACTCTTGAAGATATAATTAATCAAACCAGACAAGCTGTACAACAATATGTAGATCAGCCGGGTTACTCTCAGTATATTACTGAATTTGATAAATTACCTAGAACATACATTGATGGGAACATAAGAGACACTCACAATGCATTCGATCACCTGTACGGAGTCTTACACGACTTTGAACTTGAAAAGTTTACGTTAGGATTAACACAAGAACCGATTGATTTCAAAGGAAAAAATGTAATAATTAAAAATATTACTTATCCTGGCACCGTCGGTCTTTTTGAACTCTTATTTAAAAAAGAACCGAAAGGTTATTCCTCTAAAGATTTAGATCATTACATGGACATATTAAAAAGAACAAAGGCTTATCAGGACGCAGAGGGAAATGTGACCACAAGTACAAATCGATATGAAAAATTTCGAAAAATTATATTACCATATTTGAATGAAAAAGGGATTACAAAGAAAGGAGCAAAGGTACTCTCTGGGCCCACTTTAGGCGTATTTGGTAGACCGCCGCCCCCAAAACAAACTGTAAAACCAACAACAACAACAACAACTAGAACAACTAGACAAACTACAAAAGCAGGAAAAGGATTAACATTGAAAAAATATAATAAATATACAGACTTCGTATATTGGGACGATGCCAATGAACTTGTAACTAGACTTCGACTATTGTTGTCTTCTACATCAGCTGGTCACACCGCCCATATAAATGAAATTACGTCCCTTATCGAGGAGTTACGAGAGGCAAAAATAATTCAATAAAAACAGTAATTTTAAGTAGTTTTTCACAGTTTCATTATGACTATTGACAAATTTGGATGTCATATTTCACATAAATTTACACATAAAAAAAATGGTTATTATTTTTGTTACATACCATTACATATACATGACTCGGAGTTATTGCAAGCTCATTTACAAGACGGTACCAGTATATTTACCTATACTATAAATGAACGAACAAATATTTGGAATTTTCCATTACCTGAGGCTATCGTTACATCTTGTAAAATTTTTAACACAAATATCAAATTTGTTATAAATTATACTAAACTTGTGGATACCCTTGAAGGAGAAAGGTTAACAAACTCAGACGTCATCCTAGTAACACGGCCCCAGGATTCCTTAAACACAGGGAAAGATATAATAGAATTAATTGTAAAAGTACCCATTTCTACTAAAGAATATGAATAGCTTCAAACAAGTTATCGTCAATGAATTACATAAGCCTGCACGTCGAAATTTTGTACGAAGAAGAGTTAGAATATTAGGTCTAAATGACCTTAACCAAATTGATTTAATATCCCTTATCCCTTATGCAAAGTTTAATCGAGGACACAAGTACATATTGATTTCTATAGACGCATTTTCCAAATATGTCTGGGCTAGGCCATTAAAACAGAAAACCGGCAAGGAAGTTGCGGCTGCCATGGAAAACATACTCGAGGATAAAAGGGTAGTTTCAAAAAATATACAATCAGATAGGTAATAATATTTTTTATATTAATTTACATAATTTAATAATCTGGTTTTTAGGGGAACAGAATTTTACAACCCTCATTTTAAAAAATTAATGGAAAAATACAAAATTAATCACTACAGTACCTATTCTAACCTCAAAGCCAGTATAGCTGAACGGGTTATAAGAACCCTAAAAACGCGAATGTGGAAGCAGTTTAGTTTACAGGGCACCTACAAATGGCTTGATATATTAGACAATATTGTTTCCGACTATAATAATACCCGACATTCTGTAATTGGTGTTGCCCCTGCTAAAGTTACCAAAGGAAACGAACAAGAAATTTTGAATAGAGCATATAGCCAGTTAAAGGTTATTGACCCTAAACCTGCCAAATTCAAAGTAGGTGATTCTGTCAGAATATCAAAATATCGTAATGCTTTTGAGAAAGGTTACACTCCTAACTTTTCAAATGAAATATTTAAAATACATAAGGTGCGTCAAACTAATCCACGCGTCTATTTGCTAACGGACTCTAATGGTGAAGAAATACAAGGAACCTTCTATACCCCAGAACTACAAAAAGTCAAATTTCCTGATATATATCTTGTTGAAAGGGTTTTACGAACAAGAGCCAATAGGGCGCTCGTAAAGTGGTTAGGATTCCCCCCCAGTCACAACTCCTGGATTAATAACAGTGACTTAATTTAACATTTCTATATTTTTACCTATATTTTCTGTTTTTTTGTTTAAATAAAACACACATTTAGTTTAAAATATCTATTAATAATATAAATCTTTCAACAAATACATTTTGACGGTGTTTAAACTCTAATATTTTTTGTTATTTTAATATAAACATACAATTATTTATATAATATATTTTTTAAAATAAAACACACATTTAGTTTAAAATATCTATTAATAATATAAATCTTTCAACAAATACATTTTGACGGTGTTTAAACTCTAATATTTTTTGTTATTTTAATATAAACATACTATTATTTATATAATATATTTTTTAAAATAAAACACACATTTAGTTTAAAATATCTATTAATAATATAAATCTTTCAACAAATACATTTTGACGGTGTTTAAACTCTAAAATTTTATTAAGTACAATAGCATAACAATCAACTTTTCTACGAAATCGCTCTCGATCTCTTGCATACATTTCCCAAGGACCTCTTCTTGCATCTCTATAGGCAAACGACCAAACTGCCATTTGTAGAGTGGTATTTTGTTGTGTATTAAATTGTACGTGCATCTCTAGTAATATCCAAAGGGCTTCGGTTTAAACTGCCCCAAGACGGATGGATATCGGGTTATGAATTCCTTTGCTATACATACATTTTCGCTCATAAGACATGAAGTAAGTGTTTTATTGACAGAATTTACCAAATTATTACAGTTAAAGTTAACTATGCTAGCCATAATGTTTTTAAAAAAACCATCAAAATTTAAATATTCCAACATATTAAATCTATATTGAACAATGTCGCTAATTAACCAAAGGCCATTCACAGACTCGTCACCCAAATAAATACTATTTAAAGAGTTATCTTCAAGTTTCAATACTCTAATGTCATTAAATGTTTCAAAAGTAATTTTACACAAATTTAATATAATTGGCTGATTATTTTCGGTTTCAGTACTATTAATTGTTTCTTTAAAACTTAAAAAATTTTTCCAATCTCTTTTGTCTAGAATTATACAATTTTTAAATTTCGGCCCGCCAAACCAGATACTTGATTTAAAACATTGAGTGCAGCTATCATAATAAATTCCAACCGATATGTATTTAGATTTGGAAATATTAAGAAAATATCTAGTTTCATGTAACAGTATGCACGCTTGTTTTTCTAATGAAATGGTGTTTGGGTATGAATTCGGTTCCACTACAATAAAAATATTGTTTACAAATATGATTAACTTTACAGGTATTATTTAACTTACTATTAAAAATATTCAATATTCAAATCAGCACAATTAACTTGAAATTAATTCTTAATATGAGAATGTAACACTTATCACTGTGATGTAAAATAACTGTATTTAGTTTCAAGCGTTAGCTTTTTATAATCATTACCCCCACTCCAATAAAACAAATTTTAAAGCACACCTAATTATTTATTATTGATCCACAGTCTGTAGACCAAGCCATAATATAATATTAAATACATAATAAAATTCAATAAATACAATATTCATTGAATATTCGCACAATATTAATTATACAAAATAAAGAAATATACAAAATTAATAAAATTATACATATAAGTCATACTCATTATGAAATTAGACATAAGTACTTGATTACGAAATTCTGAGATTACTTTGTTTTGGAATATACTCTTCTAATATTAATAAGGTACCTAAATAGTCAGTAAAATCTTTAGATGGTTGTTTAATGTTATCGCTAATGTCACGTTCTGGAACACTACCGACTGGCATGTCACTACATCCTTGGATAACATTTTGCTTTACCCATGAATGTATATATTTATGATGGACATCGTGTTCAGGATTAAATTTAAGGGATATATTAAACTTAGTCATTTGATTAATTATATTAGTTAATAGTTTGTAATCAGCATTTAACGCTGCCTCATACACACCCTCGTTAAGTTCATAAGAAAGGTTTCGATACCTGACATGAATACCATCAACAGGGTATTTCTTTTGTGTGTCGCACTTTGAATTAAAGTTGTCATCAATTAAGAGTTCATAAATGAACATTTTTTGAAATTCATTTTTACACATGTCACTTAATAAGGACTCAATACGCTCCACGTTTATTGATTTAATGTCCAGTACACATAATCTGTTTAGCACTTCAGTTATAAGATTATCTTGATCACGTTTTTTGGAAACAACATAGTCGAAGAGGATATGATTAAACCCATTTACGGAACTAAACATCCACCGAAATATATTCATTGGCAACACATATCTACTTATAGCTTTATAAATATAGAGATTACTTTGATTTATGTCGAGTTTTCTTTTCACTACTTTTTCAATATACTGCAAATATTGTTTACCGGCGGTTTCATTGATATCGGCTTTTAACTTTTGATATTCTTGTCTACCTTCCATCTTACTTTGAGGAGCTTAAAAATAAGTATGAACTTAAGACTCAAGTCGACTGCGCTTAATATAGGAATTCAAACTATCCCACTCTATTTCTCGAATGTCAACCGCTTCCTACATTTTTTTGGACGACTCAGATTTTCAAAGGCTGATACTAGTGATTGTAATCGAACGTCATCAAGCGTGTCTTTATTAATATAACTAATAATATCCTTATGACCCCAAGCCAAAGTGTTTATGGAATTTGGAATTAAATATCGTTTATCATCATTAAAACTAAGTGCTACCTTTCTTATAAGATTTGTAAATATATCATGTTTTATTGATTTAAATATATACATTATGCAGTAAATTTTGTTTTCTTGCCCATCAACAATTCTCTGATAATGAGATGCTTCTAATTGACTCTTAACGGCAGCCCTTTTTATCCCCTTTGCTTTTTTATCAACAATTTCGTCTACTTTAATGCAATAAGCTTTTGCGCCGGTTCCATAAAAACTTTGAACAACTTGCCCTCCATATTCATCTTTCATTTTTCCGCTTATTGAGGGATTAACAGGAATACCATAAATATTATTAGTTTTAAAATTTGATGTATCGAATTTATCTACATTTAACTTCATGTCATGATAAAAATCTGGTGTAGTTACTTCAACTATGAGACTGTCTGTGTCTGTATATAACAAATTAACATTATCGCCATACATTTTTTTTAAATAACCATAATAAAACTCATATATTACTGTTTTGGCTATATCTAATATTGCAAAACCTATGTAGAGGGGCTTATTATAAAAAATACTCATTTTTTGCATTTGAATTGCTACGAGGTTTTCTGAAAATATAACAGAATTTTTAAAATTTGGTTTACATATTAAATTTGATGCCCCATTTTTATTTACGTTTTTTTCCCATTGTGTGACCAATTTAATATCCTGTCGATTTTCAACATTCTCCATGGTTTTTCCAAAATAACTGTTTATCATTAATTTAAAGGTATTATTGTCAGCTTTAGTCTTAGCCTGTCGACGCATATCCGTGTTTAATTTGATATATGGTTTTAACCACGGAGCTTGATGAAATTTTATTCCCTTATGAATTTTTTTTAAAACGAGCCCATATCGAATAACTTGTTGCAGCGCTACGTAGTGAATGACATATTTCTCTTTATGTGTTAAATTTGGAATTAATTTTGACATATTACTATTCGGAGGAATTGCATTCTCTGGACAAAAAGGCAAATCGTTATGGGCTGAATGTAAACAAGGATCATAATATAAGTCAACCATAAACACATAACCCTCAGATGAAGTGGGAGACAAATTTAATATGTTTTTAGTTAATAACGTAATTTCTTCTTGTGTTAGCCAATGAAAATCGCTCTGTGGTAGATGCCATTCCATTGAGTGGGCATAAAGGGCCGTAGAATCTAAATAAATTATATAGGTAGATGGTTTACTTTTATCATAATTTTGAAGATATTTATTATTTGCAATAGATTTTCGTTTAATGCATGTGCTTACGCCTCCGCGAATATTATTCTTGAAATAATGAAGCATATCAATATCAGTAAGTAATTCTAACTGAATTTTACATTTAAGTAATGCTGCCGAAAATGATAATGATGGACCGCTAATAAAATTACATGGATCTAGGTTATAAATATTTAAACAAGTGTTTCGATAATTTTCAAAAACATCGGTTAGAATCAATACATCGCTGATTAAATAAAGGTCAAAGTAATCTCCCAGCGTTTTACATTTAAATAAATTCCATACATCTTGCGCCCTTTGATAATCTGAAGTGGATATCGATTCGCCCTTAAGTTCGTTAAAATATAATTCTTTCGCCGGCAGTTGCGTAGTATTAAGCTTTGTAAGGTCGGTTAAGTAAGAATAAGGAAATACACCCTTTTGTCTCATATACTCTATTTTTTTCTTATCTTTAAAATATTTTGAAATTTGAATAAATTGTTTAGAGCTCAGTGAGGACGATAAATTGTCTAACGAATAAGGTAAAAACTGAAAGGTATCCAAAAATTGCATTTTTAAATATATTTTTTCTTTCCTACCCTTTGATGAAATTATTCGATCAACAAATAAATATTTAGAAAATGTTATATATTTTTCTTTTGTTTGTGCAATGACATCTATTCTCTCGTGTTTTAAAGTTAAATTTCGTATAAAAAGATGGGCATCATATGATTTAAGGTTGTGAAAAAATATCGGTATAGAGAGGGGTAGTTTATAGTTTAAATTACAGATAGAGTGACTGGCGCCGCGATAGATCTGACTTGTATGACAATGTTCTCGCACACGCGTAGAAAAAGAGTCAAAGGGCTTTTCGCATATAAAACAATGGGTAGCATTTTGAAATGACTGCTCTTCCTGCTCAGTTAAGTTAAGGGGTTTAATTGGTTTCAAATGTTTATTATAAATATTTTTTAAGTCGCTTTCTAACATTTCGATAAATTTTTGGGGAGCATCTTCTCCTCTGTATACTACAAGTTTAGATAAGGTATCGTCATAAGAGCATTTAATAAAATATGCAAAGGAACAAGGTATATGTTGACATGTTTTAACTGTATAAACTTCCCTGTCTTGAATATTATTGTTATCAACTATTGGTTTAATTACACATTCAAAGTCTGCATATACGACAAAGGGCACGCGAATCTTTTTCTCGAAATTTTGAAACTTTAATATATTTTCTTTAACATAATTACTACACTTGTCTAGTTTAAAATTTTCTGTAGGTAATCGAACGCAAATTGCTTCACAATCATTTTCTTGATGTACAAGTAATTTTTGTGAACTGTGAAAATATTGAAGACAGCCATCACAAAAGAACAATTTATGCTTAGTTTTCGCTAGCTGAGATGATACTAATCGAGATAAATCTGTAATTAGACAATAGTGTGTATTTCCTTCTGAGTCATCTATTAGTAGTAGATTGACATGTAAGTTACGTTTTTGTTTTGTATAATGTAGGGGTCCTACTATTTGATGCTTAACTTTATTGTTTTCGAATATTGGTTCGAGGCCGTATACATTTATTGAAATTTTATTTATTTCTTCGAATTTTGGAATAGATTTTAAAGGCATAGGAAATGAAAATTCAGTAAAATCAAAATATCTAGAATAATGCGGATATGAGGAAATATTGTACTTATTAGTTCGTGGCGTATAAATTGCGGCTGTCAACGCCCAGCCGAAACAAGCCAAATCCGTGTTGGTTAAATTTAACACTGCTCGTTTATATTCAATATCTCTAGGTAGTTTTATGTATGATGATGCCTTTAATGGATTATATCTATTTATATTGACTTCCAGAAACAAATATTTTTCTATACCCCAACCTGACAAGCGATCTAAAAATTCTAAAGATAGTGTGTTTAAACTTGCAGTCATTTCTTCAATAAATAAGTTAAGATCGCTAGAATGTGACAATACGCAATTTTTTGTTATGTGTGATTTTATATCACGAATGTCCTGAGATGGTATTATGTACGAACCGAAAAGTTCCAAATTAATTTTTATAGAGTTGTGTTTATGTATTTCATTGTTTAATATTTCAAGCAAATTATGTCTAATTTCAGTTATAAAGTCGTTTACATAAATGTGATGAAGTTGAGAAGAAATTTTATAACTTATAATTCTATTTTTAAATGCAGTGCTACAGACGCTTACTTGATTGTTGTTTGTTGGTCTCCATATATTAGCTTTATGCTTATTGCTCCGGTAATGTCCTGTTAAACTGCATCGTGATACAAAGCAATCACATGTACTGCAGAAGTTCTGTCCTGCAATGTCGGCAGGTTGTGGTTGTATAAGCTCACGGTTTTTGTTGTTGTCGCCCTTGGAGCTGTTTATTCCAGATGGTCCAGCCACATTGACAAAGGTGGTGTCTAAATTAAAATATATTAATTAGTAAATCTAGTTAACCCAATATATAGACCTGGAAATAATAATTAATAAATTAATAATTAGTAAATTAATAATTAGTAAATTAATAATTAGTAAATTAATAATTAGTAAATTAATATAGTTAACAAATCAACTGACAATATAATTCACGGTATACACACCATCAAGATTATTTGCTCCGTGCACTGCAGACTGGTTTGTTTGCTTATTGACTGACGGCGGCACAAAAAATGCGTTTGGCTTATTTTCCTGTTGATCTTGTTTTGAACACTGTCCATGCAATGTCTCTAAAGACGAAGTGGAGTATTCCGGTTCCAACAATTCAGTTTTTGACTTTTTTTTTTTGGTTGTAAGCTCTCTTCTACAATATTACAAATTTTATAAATATGAGAACATCGTTATAAATTTCATTTATACTTACCCAAGTTCTTTCGCTTACAAGAATGACGTATGTGCCTTGTTAAATTGTCGAAACGAGTAAACTTTGTTGTGCATCCTTTGCAGTACATGGCTGTCGAGTTATTTAATAACTTTATGTTTGACATTGACTTATATATATATATATATATATATATATATATATTTACTTAAATTTATATGTATTTTAAAGAGAGCGAGAGAAATTACAAATAATTGAATTCAAACGATGTTATTTTAAGTTATAATAATTTTATATTTGACATAATGAGAGGGATTAAATATAAATTAAACAAATAGGATTATAAATAAATGACTTCAAACCATTTAAGTTTCAAATGAAAAGTACTTGTGCAAGGAATCCTCCTGATTTATTGAAAAGTATATGTTTTGATTGACATTAATATAGCTTTCCAACTCTTCTGATAATTTTTTTTCTTTTAAATTTTTTAACAAAGTCTTAATTTTTATTGATTTTTGCTGTGCGATATCCACATGCTGTTTTCTGATTTTAAGAAAATATTTCATAATATCATCCTTTTTTAACCCTCGTTGACTAACTTGTGGAATTTCATTATGTTTTTTTTTATTTTTAATATAAGACCCTTGCGTTGAAGGGGCGTCCCACCTTTGAGCATTTTGCTCCGAACTTAATGGAATTATGTTTATTTCCTCCAAATCATTTTTTTTTTTGTTCAGGTGTCATGTAGTCATCAACAATGAACACATCATCACTATTATTTTTTATATTGGAAACTTCATTAAATTCTATATCTGGAGTTAAGAGATCAAATTCGTCCCTCGTGAACCCAATTTCGGTAATAATATCACGAGTATTAACTTTTAGTTTATTAGAATGATTACTTAATAGCTCATCTGCCGCAGCATTTAAAAGCTTGTCTTCCCACACTGTAATATTTTCACTAGGTATTTCAATTTTTTTTGGTTTTTTATTAAGACTTAAACACACTTTCCTACTCTTCCCTGCACAAGTTGATGGAGAATTATTTGCGTTTGAACTCATTTTATCACAAAAATTTGTCAATATAACGACTTGATTACAGACTGTGAATGTTTCCAAACAACAAGCTTTCGAGTATTTATACAATCCGCTCCACCCTTCTTCTGCAATCGGTTTCAAGTTAGACGAACGGACATACATTTTTTTTTATGGGAAACGACTTTATAAATGAATTGTTTATTTTTGTCTGGTTTTTGTAACCCGAACCTAAGTCAATATATTTTTTTTAAAAAATTTTAATGGGAACCAACTTTATAAATGAATTATTTATTTTTGTCTGGTTTTTGTAACCCGAATCTAAGTCAATATATTTTTTTTAAAAAAATTTAATGGGAACCAACTTTATATATGAATTATTTATTTTTGTCTGGTTTTGTAACCCGGACCTAGGCCAATATATTTTAAAAGGTCATGTCTGTTTATTATTGTCTGTGTTTTTAAATTAGCTAATTATGTTTTGAGCAGATCAATTCAATATTTATTTTAGTGTTGCTGAGATTGATCTTTTTTTATTAATTCTCTACGCATTGCGTTTTACTAAAACCACTTGTCTATTTTATACTAATACAACATCTTTATTGGATAATTAATGAACTATACATTTACATTTTATTCTACAAAGTAATTTATCTATTCTACGGTAATATATGTATCCTATATCTAGTTTTTTTAACAAATATGACAAGTCTTTTACGTGTCTTATATCCTGTTTTACATTTAAACAGCACCGGGTTATTTTATC
This sequence comes from Polydrusus cervinus, assembly GCA_935413205.1. Taxonomy (NCBI): domain Eukaryota; kingdom Metazoa; phylum Arthropoda; class Insecta; order Coleoptera; family Curculionidae; genus Polydrusus; species Polydrusus cervinus. The sequence continues at coordinate 58,130,969 of OW284514.1, forward strand.
ATATTTTTTATAAATGTCCTTATTATTAAAACACTTATAATATTCATCAAAGTCAATTATACCAAATGGAACTCCATAAACTTCCTCTCGTCGTAACTCCATTGTGCTTTGAAATATAAATTGTTCTATATCCCGCACTATTATCGCTATTTTTCTTCGTAATATATTAACCATAGATTTTTTCCACATTTTGATTATTCAAATTCACATTTAATAAATCTTTCACTAGACAAATATCTAAGATAATCACTGTAGGTACTTTCGTAATGTTCGTTCTCAGATACCTTTTTCTTTATAAATATATACGCATGATCTTCAATAAGCTCGCACTTCAAACTATCACAGACCTTAAATTGTGTTTCGTGATTTTGTCGTATTTTTTTTCTATATTCTTGAGGCTGCTTCATAAATTCATATTTACTTCCAGGTTTCCAGGACGTATTAATATATCTACCTTTCAGTATAAGATGTCGGCAATATTTGTCTATATCCAAGTCGGATGTCACATCTTTAATTTTTACTTCAACGTTCCCCCAGCCTCGATTAATGTATAAACATACTATATAGTTATATTTTGTTCCTTTGGCCGATTTAACTGCACCCGTTATGTCTAATAATGTGTTTACCAAATATAATGCAAATAAATTTGGAACTAATGGTTTTCTCGGTATATATTGTTCATCCCACCCTTTAGTTTTTTCAACTTTTTCTTCATCTTCCAACTGACCAATTACTTTGTCAAAATATTTTTCGAGTATTCTCGACTTAACTGAACTCATTTAACAATCTCACGTTCTCTATAAAACATTATTTTGCATAATTACTTTCTTCAATGGTTCACAGTAAACTAACACCCATTTCAGTCCGCTCGACTATACGGAGAATTTAATTTTCAGCGGCGGTATGCACTTTGCCGGAGGAATTTTTCCACGGCGGTATGCATGGTGTCTTATGGGGAGTGGATTGGCGACGGTATCCATAAGACCTTCACGAAAATTTAGGGAAGTGGGAGGAGGAGGAGGCTTGGCACCCGCATCAATATATTACTAATCATATTTCGAACTTTAACATTAACATCCAGGTAAAAAATGGCATATCAACATCAATTGAATAACCATAATGTTTGTTTCAATTTTATTATGTTAATTAAAAATTTCTTATTGTATATTGTTGGGATTATATTTATTTAAATAAATAGAGGGTTGCGGTTTTCACAGCACTATGCTACTTTTTTGTGGAACTAAACATGCCGTTGATAAAATTTTCATTGTCTCTTGGTTTTTTAAATACATGGTGAAAATAAAAGTTGTCAATTTTGGGACATCCCCGTATTTCAGTTATCTTTTACCTTATTGGAAAGGTAAAAAGGTATTCCTATGAAACCTTTTCCGGATAATTCAGTGCCCTAGTTTATTTTTTCTTGGGTTATCCGTTTTTTTTTTATGAAGCAAACATGTTTTTAAAAGGGCACAGAATATTTATTTTTAGTTAATTAAATTAAGCATTATTTGGGCTTTTCTAAATTAAATAGTGGTATAAATTTATTTTAAATAATAACTGAATAAACTACACTTTTCTCCAAATTAATATGTTATTTAACAGTAGGCATACATTATTACACCAATGTACTAAAGGCAAAAAACTTGACTTGCTCGAAAAAAAGGAAATTAATAAGGCCAAAAAAGTCCAGTACTTACTTGCCTGAGTAAATCATGTTTTCAATTTCAAGCCCCGTTTGATTTTTAATATCCTTAAAAGTAAATAGCTTTTTTTTATTATATACCTCAGATATGGAGAACTTCTAAAGTATGTCCTGTATATAAAAAGGGTGATAGGTCAGAAGTATCTAACTACCGACCAATATCAATTATCTGTAATTTTTGTAAAGTCTTTGAGTTCCTACTTCACGAGTCTGTCTTTCCGTTCATCCGCGGCCAAATAACTCAGCAGCAACATGGATTCTTTAAGGGTAGATCCACGATAACCAATTTGCTTAATATGGCACAAAATCTTTCTGAGTCGTTGGATGAGGGTATACAAACTGATGTAATATATTTAGATTTTTCAAAAGCTTTCGATCGGCTTGATCATGGTATTTTAATTTCAAAATTAGAAAAATTTGGATTTTCAGAGTCTTTGTTGGCACTAATTAAGTCATATCTCTCCAACCGCTGCCAGTATGTTTCCTTTCATGGGCTCAATTTTACTAAATATACCGCTGACTCCGGTGTCCCCCAGGGATCGGTGCTTGGTCCGTTACTTTTTATTCTTTTTATAAATGATATTGGTAATGATCTGGATGTTGACCATTTCATATACGCTGATGATATTAAACTATATAAAAAATTAGAAACATCAATGATTGTATTGTTATTCAACGGAATTTGAATCTAATTAATAATTGGTGTCTTAAAAATAATTTAAAGCTTAACATTGAGAAGTGTAAAGTTGTTTCATTTACAAATAAACTTTCTGTAATTAATTTTGATTATGTTTTTGAAAATAAAATTATTTCTCGCTCTGACTCATTTTGCGACTTGGGAGTCGTTTTTGATTCAAAGCTTTCTTTTATACCCCATATAAATAAGATTATTAGTGAAGCCCTTCAGAGTTATGGGTCTATTGTGCGCTGCACTAGGGATCTTAACAGCTTTGATGTCTTAATAAGCTTATACAATGCATATATAAGATCGAAACTAGAATATGCAGCAGTGATCTGGACACCTGAGTATAATGTTCACATTGCTAATCTTAAGAGGGTGCAGCGAAAATTCTTAAAGTACCTTAGCTTTAGGGTCGACGGAATATATCCCATGCAGGGTTTTCCCCAGACTCTACTTCTTCAGAGATTTAAATATGAATCACTCAGGGATCGCCGTGATTACCACCTATTAGTGGCCCTGTATAAATTACTAAACAATCAACTTGACTGTATTAATATATTGGGTAAGCTTAATTTTATTGTGCCACGATTGAATTCACGACAAAATATGACTTTCTACCTGCCTAATCCAATGACAAATATTTTAAAGTTTTCTCCTGTCTTTCAAATGTGTGATACAACAAGCGGTTTAATTTAGATTTTTTCAGTTCTTCTGTCAGTACAGTTAAGAGGTTAGTGCGGCATTAATACTTTAAACCAAGAATGTGCGGCTGGTATTATTTTTTGTCCAGTGACATGATTTTCTGTAATTAGTCTCCCCTTTTCTTTTTTTTACTGTTACTTTTGTTATATTCAAATTTAATTTCGAATAATTAGTTTAGGTTTACGTCTGACTAGCTTACTTTTGTTAGTATTTTTAACCTCACTTTTAGTATATTTATTTTTTGTGTAAACTTTTTCATGGTCCTGTCTTGTAGTTGGGTTATTTAACCTGTAGGGTAGGTAATGTAAATAAATAAATAAAATAAATTATTTTTTGACCTCTAAGATGGACTTTAACTTTGGGTGGGCAACCACCTGTTCTACGTTTGTGCTAGAATAGTTATGTTGCTGTGCTGTGATGTATTTATGTTTGTTATAATAATAATTTAAACATATTTTAACTTTTTATAAGGTAATTTGTATTTATTTTACTTGTTTAGGTCTTATGATGCCAGTTTAAGGCGAAACAAAAATTAACAAACCGTAAATATTTCGAGGCCAAGACTTTGTGTCTTTTTTTACTTACTAAAATGAGTTGTTTTTTGTTCTTTGTTCCTGTTTATTTTGTGCAGGCAATAAAGTTATGTAAAGACGCCAGTTTGAATATTCAATTATGTCCACGAGTTCAAAAAGAATTTTTACCTCCTAAGGCTCGTGCAAAGCCCTCAAAATCTAATGGTAATTAGCTGCATCACGAAACTTTAAAAGCTCATCTTGTTCGAGCATGCAGACACGCAAGCTTGACTTCGATTTTACGTCACGCTGTCGCCAGTCTATAGTTTTTTCCTTAACTGAATACGGAGTTACGTTTCCTGATAGGTACTAACAAAAATATTAAAGTGAGGACTGAGGAGCTTTAGCAAAAGTAAATTTTAACTTAGATATGGGCTTTTGTACACCAGGCCTAATTTATTTACACAAAAACATTTTTTTTTTTTTAATTTTGAACTCATAATGTATATACAGAGTGCTACAAATTCGTGTGCGTACAAGGGGATCTCGAAAACGGTAAGAGATGCAAAGATGGGTAAATTAGGGTAAAGTTGCGTACTTTAGGGCCTAATAGTTTGATGAAAAAAGATTAAAAATATTCCGAATACTTTCGGAGATATCCGAAAAAAACCGAAATTTTTACTTTTGGTTTTTAATTTTTTGCGCGTTTATTTTTGAAGCGGTAAGAAAACAAAAAACACTTTCTCATAGCCGTTTTTTATGTACGACAAGATGCCGTTTAGTTTTTGAATTTGACGTTTCGTTCATTAGATACCAACCTTAAGTCAATTTTTTTAAATAGGGACCTGGAATTTTAAAAACAGTTTTAGGGACATCTAAGCTTTAGAAATTTAAAACAATTTAATGATTTTTAAAATTTTAACGTTTTGCCATCAAATAATATCATTAGTATTTCAAATTATGCATTCTTTACTATTACGGCCCTGGCAATTATTTTTTGGATTACTTCTATATTAAATTACATTACAGGAACTTATGGTGTATAGGCCGTTTATTACTTTAATAAGATTTACCTTAACATTACTCCAGGAAGTAAGTAAGTTTTTAAGGCATTCTATTTGTTATTAGTATTTTATTTATTTTATTAATATACATTATATACATCTATAAGTACTATGGTTTTTGTCTAGACCTAGACCGAAATACTGTAAAACAGAACACTCGTCTAATTATGTTACTGTGAGGCGCTTGTCTTTGTTTCAAAAGCAGTTTCAATTTTTTTTACTATTTATAAGGTCTGATGATGCTAGTTTCAGGCGAAACATGTAACAAAAATAAATATACAGAAAAATATTTGAAGCCGAGACTTTGTGTCTTTTTTCTTACAAAATATCATCCTCCTTGAGTAAAAATGGACGGATTCTTCAAATCAGAAATCTTTTTTTTAGTTTGGCTCTAGTTGTTCAGGGCCGTAATGACATAATCAGAAAATTTTTAAAAAATGTGTTATTAGATGACAAAAAATGTTAAAATTTCAAAAACATTTATATTGTATTAAATTTTCCCTAAAAAAGTCCCTAAGACTGTATTTAAAATTCCAGGTCCCTATTAAAAAAAATGGACTTGTTATCTAAAGAACGAAACGTTAAAGTTAAAAACTAAAAACGCCATCTTGTAGACCATAAAATACGGCTGTGAAAAAGTGTTGTTGTTTTTTTCCCAAGTCAAAAATAAAGACGCAAATAATTAAAAACCAAAACTAAAAATTTCTGTTTTTTTTCGGATATCTCCGAAAGTAATCATAATATTTCTAATTTTTTTTTACCAAATTATTTGTCCCTGAAATACGCAACTATGCCTTAATTTAAGCATGTTTGTATCTCTTACCGTTTTTGAGATCCCCTTGTACGCACACGAATTTGTAGTACCTTGTATATTCTATGTGACATACGAAAGTTAACACTAACTTTCGGTATAACTGGAAGTGGTATAAACATCATATTATAATATTTTAAAAGTTCAAAGTCAATTATGTCTGTTACCAAATTTTTAAACAGACAAATTTATTTCCGAGTTGTTCACTCAATATAAACCACTCTGTATTGATGTTAAAAATAGATGATAAAAATACAAGGTCATCGACATGGTCACTTACACATGGATCACGATGTGACGCGATGTATTAAATTACCAATAAATAAATTATTTATCCTTTTGTCCCTTACCTCTAACGATCTCGACGTAGTTTTCTATTATTTATTAACATCCGCTTAATGACGGGAATCTCTCGCTTTCTAAATGCCGAGGTAAGTGCGTGTCAATCAAAAACCTAAACAAAGCGATAATGTGCCTGATGAGATGCAGAAGCTTGTTTGGTAAAACCTGGGGACTCAGACCGAAAATGGTGTTGTGGTTATATGTCACAGTCCACATCAGACCCATAGCGACATATGGATCTGTAATATGGTGGACGAAAACACAGCAAACTACGACAGTCACCAAGCTAAACAGCCTGCAGAGACTGGCTTGCCTGTGCATCAGTGGTGCAATGAAAACCACCCCCAGCGCAGCGATGGAAGTAATACCAGGACTACCACCCCTAGACATTCACATCAGAAAGGAGGCCAGCTGTAGCGCCTCCAGGATGAAAATAAATGGGGAATGGAAACAACAACCCATAAAAATAGGGCACACAAGAGCCGCGGATCTAATCAACGATGAGCTCTTGGAGATGCAAACAGATCACATGAAAGAGGTCTACAACTTCACCAGACCCTTCAACATCAGGTGCGACTCTGACATGTGGTCAAAAGGGACACCACCGTCATTAGATAAGGGCCTGGTTTGGTACACTGATGGATCAAAAACGGCCGACGGAGTAGGCGCAGGTATATTTGGGAAAAGACCCAGAATGGAAATCAGCATTCCCCTGGGAAACTACGCCACAGTATACCAAGCAGAAATACGTGCTATACAAGCATGTGTACAGAAAAATATCGAAAAGGGCTACCACGACCAAGAGATATACATTCTGTCAGACAGCCAAGCTGCCCTCAAGGCCCTGAACTCCAGTCGACTCAAATCGAGGATCACACTGGAGTGCCTAAACGACCTGAACGACCTGGCCGCAAGGAACAACAAGGTAGAACTCCTATGGGTTCCTGGCCACTCAGGGATAGCAGGCAACGAAAAGGCCGATGAACTAGCAAGAGCCGTATCATCTCAAAAACTCAGGGGCCCTGAACCCGCCCTTGGCATATCAAAACAGGCAACCAGAGCAGCATCAGACAGGTGGGCGCAACAACAACACCTGTCCCGATGGAACAGGATACCTGGTCATACCCAAGCGAGGGCCACAATTGGAAAACCCTCCAAAAAGTTATCAACTGGAATGATGCCTCTAACGCGCACCCAGCTAAAACAAGTGGTCGGCCTACTAACGGGCCACTGCTTAAGAAAACACCTACACTGAGTAGGAATTTACAATGGTCCCAGTGAATTCAGGCTTTGCGGCGATGAGGACGAAACCGCCTCACATATCATATATAACTGCGAAGCACTGACCCGAGGAAGACTAAGAATCTTCGGAGACATTCAATGTGGGGATAACCTCCCACATGATAAACTTGGTGGGAATTTGCTGGACCTTATAAGAGGAACAAACCTTTTCTAGCAAGATAGGGGAGCACAATAAGCCACTAGGCTGCAGTGCAAGAAGCTTGGGCCGAACGCCCAACCCCCGCCTTAAACCAACCAACCAATATAAACCACTCTATATTGATGTTAAAAATAGATGATAAAAATACAAGGTCATCGACATGGTCACTTACACATGGATCACGATGTGACGCGATGTATTAATTTACCAATAAATAAATTATTTATCCTTTTGTCCCTTACCTCTAACGATCCCGACGTAGTTTTCTATTATTTATTAACATCCGCTTAATGACGGGAATCTCTCGCTTTCTAAATGCCGAGGTAAGTGCGTGTCTAGTTAATTCCATTTATTGGATTCTTATTGTGTTTGGTTATCGATATCGTCACGTCAATTCCATTCGATTGTCGATTAAACAGTTAATGGTTAAAGAAATTGAGTAACTTTAGTTTTAATCCTGATTATGCTTTTATGGTCATTGGGAAAATTATTGGAACTTATTGTAAAGCTTCATTAGCGGCACGTTTGTTGGAAATGGAATAATAATCTTTTATTTATTTTTTAACGAAGTTACATAATTTTTGTATACGTGCTTGCAATTAACTTCTGTATTTTTCGTGATACAAAGATCACTCTTGTTCGTAAATACTCCATATTAATTGTACTTGTGAAAGGGGGGGGGGGGGACTAAAACAAAATTGTAAATTATAACAAATTCGTTTTTAATTACAGTTAAAAAGAAATAAATGCAACAGTTAATAAAAAAATACCGATTTGAAAACGCTCTGAAAGTTAGGAAATTAAAAAAGTCCCAAAATATTTCTAGTCGAGATTATTTAAAGAAATTTATCCCTGGTCTGCGACGAATTTTAAGGAGGTAATTTAACCTTAGTGAAATATTGTAGTTTTTATTGAAAATTGGAATAACTTTTCGTTCATTCTCATTTTATATGCCGATTTCATAATAAAGTTATTGATAGTGTGGTATAAAACATACTTTGTATACAAATAATTTTATTTTAGCAAGTTTAAAAAGATATTTTTACTAACAGCACCTTATTCTGATATCTATAGAAAAAGTATAGATAAATTAATGATACTGAGAGAGCTCGTCTAAGATCTTCAAAAGTTTCCCAGATTTTAAAAGAGACGTATTTAGCCGATTTCAGTTTGTAGTGTTTTTTAAATTAGTTTCATAGTATTTTAGAACGCTCTTAGGTTAAACTTGTAATTTTGGACGTTGAATTAAACGTTTTATTTAGTATTTAATTGTTGGAGTTATTAAATAGGAGGTACGTAATTAATTTATCACAAAATTTTTGCCTTGATAAACGTATGCTATTCTGGTTTCGACTCCCATATCAATTATAATTATTGCCTATGGTCTATTTTTTTTCGATTGCGAACGATGACAGAAAAAAAAATTGAACAAAAATTCACCTAATTGGTTAAATCATGGACCAATTTACACTACATAAATGCATAGCCAACTTATTAAAGGTCTTTTTTTTTAAATCACAGAAGAAGAATAAGAAATTTCCGTTCGATTGATTTCTAGCAAATATATGCTAATTATAAACCTTTTAGCAATTAAAAATAACTTTTAGCTCTAGTTATAATACGAAACAAACAATCTATTAACTTTCTGTACATAAAATCGGTTAATTTCACGTTTTTCTGCAACATAAAATAGTAAACCTATGCCTACTTTGTGTTGAAGCAAAAAGGATGCCCGATTTATCGACAACATGCCAAACGCCAAACATTGTGACATAACCTAAAAATTCATCTTCTTAAAGGCCGCTTTACAGTTTGCAATTTTTCTTTCACGCAAGTTGTCTTGCAGCAATAAATATTGCGGCTATAAAAATTTCACTTCGTTACAATGACTTGCAAAGATCGTAGGTGATGTACCTACCACTTGCCAACCATTAAAATAAAAATACATTTGGTTAGGACTTACCGGCGCTTTTTGTGCATTTATTTTAACAAAACATCATTACAGGACATGAAAGCAAACCAACAAAAACAAAACGTACCCGCTATAGGTTAGAAAAAACATAAATAAATGTCAAAGATTTTTATATTTAGTTTGGTGTCTCATAAATCACCAGAAAATCCTCAGAATTGCACTTGCAATGGCAATAAAAATACGGTCCGAGTTATATTTCTTGCAAGCAATACAAATTGCGCCAGCTGATCATTAGCCTCGTTCTGCGCATACTCCCAGGCAATCTTTTCTTGCGTGAAAGAAAAATTGCAAACTGTAAAGCGGCCTTAACAAGTGTTAATTTAAAATTCTAACCGCTATAAACAGTAAACAACAAAATGTCAGTTATGACGTAAATCCCTAACCTTACTTTTTCAACTTGTCAAAAATAAAAATTCTTGCATTTTTTTATTGTAAAACGGGTTTCTGTCATCGTTCGCAATCGAAAAGAAATAGACCATAGTATCTCAGCTTATGCCATTACCAAAAAGAATAAGGTAATTTTAAACACATTTCAATTTATTTTTACAAATATTTATCGTTTTTAGTTTTTACATATGTAACGTATACCAGTACCAGTATTTTTCGTTAGTGGCTCTATCTCAGTGGTATAGCTTTTCCACTTTGGAACTAATGGTCGCGGTTTCGAATCCCCTATCGGACAATTTACTTTTTTATTTTAAATTACTTTCTTTTTTTCAGTTATTATTTTAACCTAAATTTTATTATAATCTTTTGTCATGATAACCTTTACTACTAATGGCTTAACGAATATTATTCGTTTAAAAATAAACTTGACTTAAATATGTAATTTCTAAATCCGATTCTGGAATAACTAGCTTAACACACTAAAATTAACCCGCATGCCATTCATGTCACGTGACTGGACCACGATCTCGCGCGTTCTATCATAATATACCAATCCCCTTAACTAAACTGTTGGCCATTTGCTTTTGAGCAAGAAAAATTTCGCCTAACTTTAAAAGTTAATATTTTCTGAACCAGATATGATATCGACCTTCGGTTTTAATTGGTTTATAGAGTTGCCCCTAAGAAAACACTTGCCAATGTTAAATTTTCTTAAACTATCCTTAAATTTTATATACAGGGTGTTAAATAAGACGATGATTTTTGTTCCAACTTCAATAGCATGTAGCTTTCACAATAATATTCTTACATTTTATTACTGGACGTCAATTGAATCACTGGTTCGGGTTTGTTCAAGCAAAGAAAGTGGTGTGTTAAATTTTTGATATCTGCTATATTTTATGAGATACGGATTTTTTAAAACTTTTTGGTAGCTATAGATCCCACTGTAATCGTGCAAACTTTGCAAGTGAATATTATACCTAATGAACAGCTTGTTTGTGTTCAGTAACAACAATTGTACCTAGGTTAGGTTAGGTTAGGTAAGAGTGGCAGACCCTTGGTTCTGACCAAACAGTCTCACGTAGTCCTGATTAGGTCCGTTGTGATACCACACGTGTTCCGTAGAACCCACCTTCATCAGATCTCTGATGGTTAGTGCGACGTAACCGCGGAAGGATTTTAACAACTTATTCAAACCAGCCACTACTGTTCAGAAATCTGCTCAGCTGTCCAAGTTGTAAGTTGCTTAGTTCCTCCAGTCTATCGAAAGATGATTCACCCAGAGTAGTGAACCTCCTTCTTGCGAGGCCAGGGCATTCACACAGAAAATGTTGAATACTTTCTTCCTTTTCCTTATTTCTGCAACTTCTGCAGAAGTCGTTAGTGGGTATTTGCATACGTTCGGCATGTCTACCGAAGAGGCAATGTCCGGTAACAACCGCAGTAATATTTCTCACGTTCTTTCGACTGTGTCTCAATAGCTCTGCGGTTCTCTTTTTATCGAATTTGGGCCACAGTTGCCTGGATGTACTACAGGTTGTCAACCCTGTCCATCTGTTCTGTGCAAGCTGCTTGGCCGTGTAGTCAATCTCCTCTTTGACCAATCCCAGTGGTTTGTTCACTGTATTGTCTGCTAGATCAGCTGGCATGCCTGCGCCCTCTCTTGCGAGCGCATCGGCAGCCTCGTTGCCATCTATTTTGGAGTGTCCAGGAACCCAGCACAGAATAACCCGATGTTGGTTGCCAAGTGTGCATAGATTGTTGCGGTATCGCTTTACGAGCTTTGATTTGACAATTGTACCTAAATGTTGTGATGTGCAGTGTAGTACCTATAATCACTTATATGTATATGGTTTATGAGTGTATCATGTATGTCACTGTCAAACTTGCTAGTTAGTTAATTATAATTAAAATTCTTAGTGCAACCCGACATAATTGTATTATATAATAATAATAGATGGGTTGCTATTTATAAAAATCTAAATATACCTCTTAATAGTCTATTTTAAAGCAGGTTGTAAGTAGAAGAAAGGTTGATTTGATATTATATAAAGTAGGTTTAGTTAAAGCATTTTAACGTTTCCACTTACCTTGCTTCACCAAAGTAATGCAGTGATGGACATTTTAGGAAACAAGGGAAATTTGATCTTGGCCGCCATTTTTAAAACAATTGATAATATGTGATAAGTCATTGAAAAAAGAATTTTCAATTACAATCTCCCTAGAGCATAAAGTATTTCTGGAAATTTCTTCGAAGTCGCAAATTATTTGAAAATTCTTAAAAAATTCACGACTGAGGAAAAATTGATTTATAATTCAAGCTCTAGTGAGATTCGTTAAGGAAATTTCGCATCTAGTAAAATATTACACCAAAATTTAACATTTTCATAATGAATGAAACATATTTGAAATAACATAGTAATCCATGAATAAGAATAAAATGAGAATGAGTTCTTCCCTTAGCAAATAAAAAATATGCATTTTTTGCCTTGAAAAATAATTTAATTATGTCATTCCCTGTCATTATTTTGACATTTAAAGTGACAGGAAAAATTTCCCCTAAAAATATAACTAGTGCATAAAATATTTCCGATTTTTTTTTTTTAATTTCTATAAGAAAATATTTTATGCACGTGTTATGTTTAGTTTTTTTTTTTTAAAGTTCGTGACTGAGGAAAAATTTCCGGATTTATAATTTAAGCTTAAGGAAGTTTCGGTAAGACTATTTCGTAACCAAAAATATGCGCTTTGCCTTGACAAATAATTTAATTCTGTCATTTCGTATCATTATTTTAACGAAAGTGACAGGGAAATTTCCAGTGTAATTTGGCCGCCAGAAGTTCAAAGAGCCTAAATATTTCCGGAAATATTTTTCGTTGTCATGGTAATGATTCAAATTGAAATCTTCTGATTGATTAGAAAAAGTAAGTAAAACATTAAATAAAAATAGCGGATTCTATTTAAAATTTCACTTCACTTCCGGTTAAAGCGATTTAAAGGTTTGATATTACCGAAAAATTACAATTCATACACATCTGATATTTTAAAATTTAACTTTAAGAGTTACGGAGAATATTGGGGGGGAGGTACCTTTTTGTAATATCCGGCATACAATGTGTTATTCGTTTGTTCAATATAATAAAATATATACGCATCTATAATAGTTTTACCAATAATACACCTAGACATTATCAGCTGTACGTGCTTATGGAAATAATTCCATGTAGTATTATTATTAAATTGCTTGCTTTAATTTCTAACAAGCGTGTTGTGGCCGAAGGATAAGATACTCGGGTTTGAAGCGTAAGGTCCTTGGTTGGCTAACTGAACGGATATGATTTTATATCCATCCTAGTTAGGATATAAAACGGACCAATCACAGTCGTTAATTACAAAGAAACCAAATTTACATGTTGTAGTCGTTTTATGACACTTGACAGAAGTTAGGTAAACAATGTACTTCAAAAATATGCAAATCTGTCACATAAAATTTATACTTTTTAATTTAAATTAAAACATTTATCCCAGAGTCTATGCATACACAATTTTTTCCTAAGGAGTACAAAAAATGGTGCGAAAATTGAAGGTATAATACCAAAATATATTTCTGCAGAACTATTGTTACTTTCTGACCGAACTAATAAAGATTTTTGCGCAGATGCACTTTCTTATTTCAAAAATCTTGACTCTGGGGTTTCACCCTAGTTTTCTCAGAGACTTTTTCCGTTGATATCAAGGTCGTTATTTCCTTTCTAATAAAGGGGAACGTCGCGGGCTGGCGAGATGGATATGTAAAAAGCGAACAGGTGAGAACTGGATCAAGCTGATCGTCTTCCATGGAATTGGAGGATAGTTTTCGTCTGACGCCCTTGGTACATAAATATCTATAATCCAACCATGATAAAAAAATATTAAAGGGTGAATCTGCGGTAACTATTTCATCAACAATAACTGTAAGTGTCTTATTATCCTCGATTATAGCAAGGCTTTTAATACAATTGGGCATGATATACTACTTACTAAACTGAAATTCTTCGGTCTGGGTGAGGTAGCATTAAAATTCTTTGAAATTTATTTTTCTAACAGATCCCAGCGAGCATTAATGAAAAATAACAATTATTCCCTTTTTATTCTCAATTTATACTTCTGATCTTTCTAAATTTCTTACCTTAAGTCAAACCAATTTGCGGATGGCACATATTTGTATTTATCTTTCTTACCTTTAGACGTTGCTAACGCTGTAAATAAAATTAAGGAAGATCTTGAATTCATCTCACATCTCCGAATTCCACAATTTAATGAAAAAAATCATTTGGTCAAATTTGGGCAAATTATCTATAGAAGAAGATTTGTTAATGACACTATTATAAATACATGTAAAAATCTAGCCGTATATTGTTTCGATATTTGGACCACATTTTCCCATTAATTAAAAAAACATTCGCTAAATTAAAACTTCTATCTATGCATAGAGATGTGTTTAATACTTCCACTATCTGACTCTCTAATCTTATTCCATCTATTGCGACATTGTCTACCGACCTGCTTTACTTTAAAAACACAAAATTAGTTTGCAAATACTTTAAAACGCATGTTTTAGGTCCCCAAATTTGATCATCATATCATAGTTTAATCGAATCAGGATGGTTTACAATGAAAGAACGTTATATGAACTTTATTTATTACATCTTATTTGTAAAAGTAGGCTAAATTGACTTCCTTCTTACTTAACTTACGCAAACTTACTAAGGGTTCTAATGTGCATAATCTTTTGACACACCACAGGGATCAGTATAATTTGTCCAGGTACCCTTATGCTTTTTTCCAGCGTTTTTTCAGCTATACAGCCGTTAGTGCTTTTAATTCCATGTCCGACGGCCTCAGGATGGTTCCCAGCTAAACTTTATTTTGCAGATGTGTTGAGGAGCGTATACTAGCAGGTCGTAATCCGCGCTAGCCTGGCACTGAATGTCAATATAATATAATCTACTTTTATTTATAACTCACTTTTCTGTACCGGTTTCCTTTTTCTCTTTATTTGTTTGGATACACAATTACTTCAAAGGTTACATTAGGCATATTCTTTTTTAGGTATTTTTATATAGTTACTTATTAACCTTAATTTCCTTTTGTTCGCTCTTGCTTTCTTAGTTACTTATTTTTTTGTATGCATTTTATGAATTGGGTGGTTGAAGGAGCAGCATAAGTTGAATACCGCCACTATATTTAATGTTTAACTGTATTTATTTCACATGGATATACAGAGGTGGTCAAGTGCGGCTCGAGCAACAACTGTTTTTGAATTTCAAATAGTGTATAAAATACAAGATACTTTCCGTCTATGTATTTATTTTTATATATATAAATATAAAATAAAAGGCATTATTATTATTATTATTATTATTATTATTATTATTATTATTATTTAGAAGTGACACGCAATTTCTCAACAAAAGTTGGTTTATAGCCTATCCCGGATTATGCATCAAAAGGAGTAGACTAGTTGTAGTCGGTGTCATAGACTGTCCTGTAAGAATTTTCTAACTATGTGGCAGGTGCTGAGTAGGACTGCCTTTTGGATGTCGATAGAGGTGTTGTAGTGCAGACCTAGTGATTTAAGGTTCTGTTCCAAAGTGCTCGGTATTAGTCCGGTTGATGATACGGTATCACATGAACCTTATCAAGTTGCCACATTTGTTGTATCTCGATGGCCAGATCAGCGTATTTGGCCTTCTTCTCTTGGTATTTGTCCACTAAGTTGTTATTGTTGGGTATGGCGACGTCTATCAAGTATGCTGTTTTTATTCCCTTGTTTACCAACACTACATCAGGCCGATTATTCGGCACCCGTCTATCGGTGATAATTGCCCGGTCGTAGTACAGTGTAAAGGAATTACTCTCAAGAACTGGTTTAGGCTGATACTTGTAGTAGGGTACATATGTGTTAAGTAACCCGTATTTATTAGCCAGCTTTTGGTGTATGATATCGCACACCTGATTGTGTCGCTGCATGTAGTCAACATTAGCCAGGTAAGTACAGCCAGATGTAATATGCTGTATTGTCTCAGACCTCTCGTTGCACTTTCTGCATTTGTCAGATTCAATGGACCTATCTTTAATAATGAATTTGGTGTAGTTTCGTGTGTTGAAAACTCTTGTATCGCCATCACGAATCCTTTTGTCTCAGGGAATAGCACACCATCCTTCAACCACTTGTTGGATGCTTCTTTGTCTATATAGGGTTCGTTCAAATCGTTGTAGTGTCGTCCATGTAGCGTCTTTTTAGTCAATTGATCTTTCTTGTCGGCGTCAGAGAGCGATTTCAGACTAACGTTATTACTAGATAGATTGAGGGGGGTATACGATATACGATTGGTTACTTATTACAGTGATATTGTGAAGGCTTGATGTTTGCGCTATTTTGTTAAAGAATTCTCTCAATTTTAGTAGCTGCCGAGAGTGCAGGTTAACTAGGTCAGTCAGCGATCGTCCTCCTTCTCTCCTAGGCAAAGTTGTTCGTATAGTTGTGGCTCTAGGATAATGCAGTTTATGCTTGGTCATTATTGTACAAGTAGTTTGTTGCAATTCCTCAAGCTCGGTGTTAGTCCACTTTAAAACTCCAAAGCTATAAGTCAAGACAGGTACAGCGTAGGTGTTTACTGCCGTAATGAGATTTCCAGCGTTTAACTCTGTTTTTAGTAGAGCTTTTACTCGTTGGAGGTACTGATTTTTGATTCTCGTCATTCCTTGTTTGTCTTGAAGCAACTTCGCTTGTTGTAACCCAAGATATTTTTAAGTTTCTCCTTCGTTCATAGCTTGGACTATATCCCCATTTATTAATAAACACGGCATTGTATTACGGGTTGGCAGCGCCCAGTGGGTATACTGCAGCGCGAACTTATTTGAATCTACAAATCCGTAGAAAAATTGTGGGGATGCGATAAATGTTGCCTATACTGGTGTGTTGGCCTAACGTATTTGGTTTATTGTTGCTTTCGTCGACGACTATCTTTTGCATTGAGTTGATTCCTATAGATGGCGTTACTGGGTTTTCATCGCATTTTTATTTCTTAAAAATATCTTGAGTCGAGTCTCGCTGTATTCGGGTCTGTTCGGGTTTGTTCGTTTCTGTGCGTTCCTGTGTACTCAATGCAAAAGATAGATGCACTACTTTGTCCGCATGCCGCTAAAAAACCTTCTTTTCTTTTTACTTATACGGACACTAAACTCAATTATTATTATTTATGGTTCAGAGGATAAATAAAAAAAACCTTGTTGGGTATCATGAAATTTATTTAAAAAAATATTATTTACAATCTATCGATTAGTTCATCGTTAAGGGAATTCTTACTTTTTTCTGGTCCTCGCATATTTATAATTGTGATTTAAATTTATCGAAGCGTTGGCTTATAAATTCGATGTGTATATATACAGGGTGTCCCAGCGGGAACCGCTTAGATCGGAATAATATACATAGGAAAATTTTGAAAATTTGTCAGTATGCTAATGTTGATGAGCGCAGCTCGGCTAAAATACTTTTAAAATGGTGGCACTTTCGATTATACCAGAAGTAGATATCGACTTGCTTATTTTAAATAGAATACCCTATGTATTGTTACATTTTTGGATTATACGTAAGATTTTAACCATATTTGAATTTTATGTCAAAATGCCGTTAGAGGCCCTTAAATAATTTTTCAATTTGTTTTAATCTCATTGTTTGAACACAAATATTATATAAATCTATTAAATCAGGCCTTTCTCAATAAGGAATCCAGCTCAAATTAAATATTAAAAAATTAAATTAAAAACGTCAAAACGCCAAAATTTAGTTATAGGACATTAACGAAACCAGCCTAGAATGTTATGTAGAATTTACAAATGTAATAATATATAGGATGATCTATTAAACATAAGCAAATCGACACCTACTTCCGGTATAATCGGAAGTGCCAGAATATATATTTTAGCTTTGTTGCCCCCATTTAACATTAGCACACTGTCAACTTTTTCAATTCCATATTTAGATCACAGCGGTTCTCGCTGAGAACCCCTATATTTTTGTTGAATAGTAATAGATAATGAATTTGTTACTCGCATAAATGTCTTTAGAAGCATAAATGGTTGAATTTTAAATTAAAAACAATCAATTTTTTTAAAAGAATTATGGCGATTCCAACGCATAAAATGATTTCAATATTGAACAGCACATTAAAGGCATGTTAAAAAGGGGAACTCTCCCTATATTTTTGTTATTTTGCAAAAACATACGAGTAACTATTTTTTGAAGCTGGGTAAATGTTGCCTGATTTTAATTTTTTTTAACAGGCCCCCTTATGATTCTTTGAAAATATTGGATAAAGAGTTCTAGAGTTTTAGTTATTTATATAGTCGAGCTACAAAAAGGTAGACAACTGGAACGCGTAGCTTAGATAGTTTGAAATTACGTTGTAGTTTGTTTATTTTTTGTGCGCTATTTACTTACTGCAACACCAAAGATTTTTAAAAGGTTTACTTAAACGAAGCAAAGCAATTGACGATTACATTATGATGAATAACATGACTTATATTATTATCTTAAGAAATAAATATAAAGTTATCAAACCAGTAAATTTAGGAAGTTTTTTCTAAAGAAGAGTTGCTTCGTTAAGACTCACATACGATGCTATTTCAAGTAAGTTCAAGAGAAGCAATTTCCGCTTTACAGCCAACGCAGGCCAAACGAAAAATAAATAATTTAGTACTAACATAAACATTACAAAGATCACTTACTCTACTTACTTTAGAGAGACTTGAGTTACCAAACGAGCAGAGGTGACCCTAACACTTGAATATGAACAACTGCACTGAGTAAGTGTTTCTTTGAGTTTTTATAGTGTTTTGTAAATCCTACCAAAATAAAGAAGAGGTTGCTTTTTGCTGTATCAGGAATTATAAGTAATCCTTTATAAGAGAAAAGATTCTTGAAAGTGGAACCTTTCTTCAACCAACTACAAAGTTATTTTTATAAACAGTTATCTACTTACTCCTCCTACGAAACTAGAAATGTTCTTGCCTTTGTTCTATGCATTATCTTTACACTACACCTATTTTTATAAAACTTAACCCTAGTAAGAGTCTTACCACCACAGCCAAGTATTAGATGAGTAATCCATCCTTAAGGATACCAATCCATATTCGACAATATAATATATAATGTTTTAAATTACATCGGATAACTAGAACAGTTATAATTACTTTTTAAAAATTTGCCCAGTTATATCTATTTTTAAAGGTAAGAATCCCCTTAATAATAAGCAAACTACATAAATAACTTTTGTCCGACTCTTTCAAATATTGTATCAATAAAACCGAATCAATAGTCTGAGCACTTACCTAAACCATATTTTTTAACTAAAATATAAGATTACCAATTTTTGTGTATTTAGTTTTTTTTTTATTAAAGTATTTCGTGATAGATTACCCTTTATTTGTGGTTTAACGATATAAAACAAATGATATTAGAATGTTTTGTTTATTATACCACAAACAATATAGGTAGCCTACTTTTAACATTTTCTATAACGATATTTTTACTGAACTGAAGTTTTTCCGCTTATGCAAATACCTAATATTAGTTAAGAAAACAACTTTCAGAGTATTACAAAGGCTATTTTCTTCACAAAATAATAAAAGATAAGATGGATAAGAACTTTCGGCCATTTTGAACCCATAAAGAGCAAATTACGTATATTGTATTAACCATTTTTTTGTACAGATATCAATATTATCTTTAAAATAATTCTAGGAGATTTAGCTCAATTTCACACTATATCGCATCGGTTTGGTTATTTATATACCTACTAAAAGTTGTTGCGAAAACTAATAACCTCACATCACAAACTCAAAATAGTTTTCTTTAAGTCTAATTAGTAGGAAAATATCTAAAATTGTATTGTTTTTGTTTAATGTTCTAATAAGGTTAATAATGCACCACAAAAAATGTTATAGATCAGCTTTCTCTCAATAATATAAATAAAATAAAAAAAAAATTTAAGATTTTTTTTTACGATTTGCCGACTACGCAGGTCATCTTGACATCGACCACAAATGTTGTCTACCGACTGGGGAGTGTGAAACGGCACCTTCATCCTACGAGATATTCGATCTCATCCGGCCAGTCCGGCGTGAATAGGATGGCTAGGTGTCGATTCATTTTACACTCTTCCCTGAGGCAAGAGCACGCTGTGTTCCCAAGCGGTCACCCACCCAAGTACTAACCGCGCTCGACAGGCCCTTGCCTTTTTCAGATTTAATTTCATCATTTTGTTCTGCCATACAAAAATGGTCATTTACTGAAAAATATAATTCCAATAAAAAGATTTTATAATTTTTTTCTCTTAAAATATTTATTATTTTAGATATAAAGTATTATAATTCACATCTTTTTTCTCTACTATTTTTGCACTATCTACTCCTGAACTAATGGGCTCTTTTACTATTCTCATCTTGGATAGTTTAGACATTTAAATTGTTAAGTCGGTACTATAATAGGAGTTTATCATCAATAAAACTATTGCTAGGTCATAAATTTTTTACAGTTCATTGAAAACATGCACAATTTCGACAAATTTTAAAAACGCAAAACTGGCGCGATTACTCGATGACGTCGATCCGATAAAAATTTACAGTGAGCATTGTTATCGATCTTTTACTTGTCATGTTGGTGTTTTTGTTTACATCCCACTTACATCTGAATTATTGTAGAATTTTGCTGTATTTTTGTTCTTCTTATTTATTTTCTCATAGAGCCGTAAGATCGACAAATAACTTAGGTTATACTTTTTTAAACTTTCATTTCTTTAGCTTGGTCTTCTGTCAATAATATCGTTGTTGCCACATGTGAATCCTTTTATGCTAGTTAAATAATATATTCTGTTCCTGATTTTTTATTATAGAAGGCATTAAAATAAATAACATTTTTAAATACCTTTTTTTTTAACTTAAAAATAGGCGAGATACAGAAGTAAAAAATCTTCTGGTCATCATAACGTAGCCTGCTATACTTTATGTTGTTTGTCTTATTAGTAATGCAATTTACGTGTCAGTAGTCAGTTATTAGGCAATCCGCTGCAGTGTGTTTTTCTGAAGCAAGTTTTATGTCGAGCAGACCGTTGTAATAAATTTAAAGGCGACAATTTTGAAAACATTCTTTAGGTTAGGCAGGACCGTATTTAATCCATAGTGTAATAAATAAATTTAAGTACCTCATTTTTGAGTTGTTTGAAAAAAGGTATTTTAAAATGTTGTTAATTTTAATGCCTTCTAAACACAGCTAAAAAAGAAGTATCAACTTAGGAATCACTCTGTATACTAAGTGAAGTAATGAGACCCTTTAAGTCTTGCTCGGCTAATAATAATTACTTTAAGGAATCGAATTGGGAAAACTCTACATGTTCGGATGTATCAAAATGTTGAAACAGTCATAGAAGGAAAATCGCTGAATGTTACCTTAATAGAGCTCCCAAATTGTCTTACGGCATGTTTAAGTTTATTAATATGAACGAATTTATACTATAAAACTTATCATATAAAGGTGAAGAAATTTGTTTCTCTTTATTTAAATAAAAATTGAAATAATTTTTTTAGGTGAGTCTTGTGAAGAAGAAAGGGGACATAATTAGCTCAAGAGTGCATAGTGCAGAGTAGAGAAAGAAAATTTGTAAATTTTAATACTTTATATCTAAAATAATTATTATGCGGAGAGGAAAAAATTACGAAAACATTTTATTGGAAATTTATATTTAGTAAATGGTTTTTTATGGAAAAACAAAATGATGATATCAAATCTGAAAAAAAAATTTTGATGAGGTTATATTATCGCGAGAAAGCCGATATAACATTTTCCGTAACATTTTTAAGAATTTAGTTCAGTTAAATAGGAGCACCAGACACGAGTCTTTTAACTTGATGGTGTAAGGAACCAAATGGTATATTTTTAAATTTATTTGTGAATAATTTATTTAAAGCATCATCAATTTTATTATTTTTTTTGCAAGGTTACCGTCGAAGCATTGGTGGTAAGATGGATGAAATAATATTTTTGTAAAAAATGTTGAGAATTGGTTCTCAAGGTTTTTAAGGTAAATAAAACCAATTTTAATTAATATTGAAAAAACAAAGGGAAAGGGGTTGTGGTAACTTTTATTTATCCAACCCATCATCAATATGTTTTAAAAAAAGGTTATTGAGTTTTATTTCGTTTTAGTTTCTATAAAATCCAATGTTGCTTAATAAAATTTTAAAAAATAAGGGATATATCATTGTACAATTTACTACGTCATATTGACCATAATGACCATTATTTATGAATTAATTTTACGGTCATAATTTTCTACTTTATTGGTCTGAGGAGTAACTATATTGGAATGAAGACAGACAAATACACAGTAGAGCATAAAACGATGTATGTTACTCGTACATAATGCACACTATTGGACTTCTAAATTGTCATCGCTCGCTCTACCATAAACAAGAAATTGTCAAATGAATTTATTCAATATGTATTAGTAACATAAATATCTATTAAGAAGTAAGTATTAGAAGAAAATCTCAATACCAATTCTTATGCATAACATGATTTTTTTAGTTTTTCGTATTTCATCTGTTTATGATGTTATAAAGCTTAGCGTAAGAAACGAGTAAGTTAGGTATTATTATTAAGAGTCTAATGTTCTTAAAACAAGTTTATATTTTGATAAATTCTAAAACATTTTTGGTCTGGTGTAATTATTTATAAAAAATTATTGTCTTTATCTATATTTTTATATAATATTGTGCTATTACATATTTATTAAATGATTCATCAGAATACTTTATAATAAAATTTGCAATTAAACCTATTTCCTAAACTTACCAAAGTTTGTCGTTTTTTCTTATACGTAGACAAGATGAACTTCTAAAAATTGAACTACACTTAACGGTATTACTTCACCCTAAACGTTTCACTTTTAAATAGTATCCTTTCGACTGGTCCTTTTAAAATCCTATAAATATCAAATACAAATTGTTACATTAATTTTCCGAATTCAATAGAAATTCCGACCACGAAACATCGAAAAACTTCGAAAACTCGTAATTTCCGATTACGCAGACACGCGAGCGTAAAGCCCAGTTTCCCGCCAAACACTGCCGAAAAGCGAGCTTTTCGTGAGGAAAAGCGCAAAATTGCACAAACGCCACTGCGCGTACGTTATTCCAGTTTACGAGGAGTAGGTCGGGGATCTAGAATGTTTTTCATAAAGCGGAAGTTGTACAATATGATTATTGTATAACCAGGCCCAAAAGTTTGCATCGTTGTAGTACAGTAATCGTTGCGAATTTACACTTTCTTCTATTATAACCAATAATTAATTATTTATTTCTTTAATGTTTATAGGGTGAAGAAACATTTAACTGAAATAAATTCGATACCGAAAAATTTATCCATTTCTTGCAAATATACATAATTCTATTTAGTTTTAAACTCTGATACTTGATAGGCTGTAAAAATTTAAAAAGTTAACGTGATAGTACTTGATTTTTGCTGTTGGTACCATCAAGTTGGTGAAAGCGATTGTAGAAGTTCTGTAGGGTGCGTGCCTTCGTTCCCGAACCAAAAATACAAAAGAGAAGGAAATAACTTTGTTGTATTTATACAATTTGGGCCAAACTTTATGAAGTTCTCCTAAATCTAAGTCAAAGAACAATTTTAAAATCGTAGAAATGTCAGAAATGGTCGATTTATAATGCGGGATTAACAGCAAAGTTTAACTTAAGAGTAATCAACCTGGTCATGACGTGTTATGTTATGTTATATTATATTAAGTTATTACCGTACTTTGCTGTTAATCCTACATTATAAAATTACCATTTTTAAAATTTCTTCGATTTAAACTGAACTTCAGTTTAAATCATAAATGTTGTTTTGCTCAATTTTATTTAAACCGAGGTCCAGTTTAAATCGAAGCAATGTCAAAAATGGTAGTTATATAATGTGTGATTGACAGCAAAGTTTGAGTTAAAAGTGATTTATCTACTTTCATTTAGTAATATGAATTTTACAGTTCTGTAAATCGTTTTGTAAGGGCATCTAATACAGCACTAGTGCTGTAATAGATGCCTTTACAGCACTAGTGCTGTAATGGGAAAAGACGGTTTTATTGAACTTTTGCCGTAAAATAAAACCACACTTTTTAGAAGAATGATTTATTATTAACAATTATAAAATTAATTACCAATTATTAATTAACATATAACACTTAAGGTTTATTATAAATATTAATAATACACTTTTTACAGTTAGAAATTTGTATACCAGAAGTGGATGGGACGCCCTTTACGTTCGAATTTCCAATCATTAAATCCGTGTCTGACCCCATGAACTTCTTTGCTATTTGTTTCTTATTTTCTAAAGAATTCTCAACGTAGCCTTCTGCCGTAGAAGAGGATTTCCAGCTCCCATGACGCTTTAACATCTGCATATCTGCACCACCATCAACTAGAATGGTGGCTGAGGACCTCCTAAAACAATGTCCACTGTATCCTTCGGGACCTGAACTGATTTTCAAAAATGCGATTAGTTGAGAAAATCTACTTATATCTTGACTTTTCTTGACTGAAATCATAGTTCTCAACATTGAGTAGTGAGTCCATAGTGTAGATGGTTTCTGAGAGCGTTGCTTTACGGAAAAATAACCGAAAAGGATTTTCTCAGACATCTTCTTTATTTTATTAGCTTTGCACCAATCTTCAAACTTCTGATACTCCAACTCATACTGCGCCTTAGATTTTGTCGGAAATAAACTTAAGATCGCTTCGTTTGCCGCTGCTTCTATATCAGAGGGTAAACTTCCATCAGAATCGCTCATTTTAAAAAACGCTTTTTATATTTTTGAATTTGTTTGACAAAGTTTCGACAGTAACCGTGCGAAACAGTAACTATGCGAAAGGTAACATAAAAAACTTGATTAGTAAAACTTAATAGCAGGTGCATTTTTATTTTTAAAAATGCCTTTTGCCAAATATTTTTATTCATAGATAAAAGGAGATAAAATTTTGTACAATATGCTTGTTGTAAATTCATGTTATTACACTCGATGTTTTATTAAACTCGGCTGTCGCCTCGTTTGAGAACTTTAACATCTCGTGTTGTAATATGAATCTTTACAACACTTATATCGTAAATAACTATTACCTGGTTTTAACTCAATATAATGTAACATAATATAACCAAATGAAGCAGTCAAAGCTAAAATAATGCCCTATAGGAAAAAATTATGATTTATCGGCTACTTATAATTTTGTTTTTAAGAAATATTGGCATAAAGACTCCGCAACCAATTACGTATACCTACGTGTGTGAGTGTGAGTTTTTCAAATCCAGTGAGGGTTTTACCAGACCAGTACCGACAGTTTTGCTTATCACATAATTCTTTAATACAATATTACACTCATCCGTAAAAGAACCCAGTCCAAATATATTATGCTGATTCAATGAGTTCGTCATAATTCACAAAATTATAGTCGATCATCTGGATAAGACACGATTTATTTGGGTGCATTTTATAGAAATGTATTAACCTTAATGCAGACTTACGTTGTTAACTCTTGCCAGTTATCTAACTGAAGAGAAAGGATTTTCCAGAAGACTAAGCATGGTGTTTAATTGTGTGTCTTTTTTTATTACATGAAGCTGTCGTTGTTTTGGTACCTCACATTTCCCAATTCAAGCATCGGGCCAGGCTACGTAAGGGCTCCTCATGCAGGCTTCTAGATTTTATCTCTGAATTAAGATTAACGAAAAACCCAAGCAAGCTTAGAATAAACAAAAAGTACACGTGTTTTTTTAAATTTTCTTAAGTAATTGATGTTAAAAAATTGTTGCCAGGTTTATGCCAGTTATAGTTTTTATTACACACGTAACTATTACAAAACAGTTTTCTCTAGTTTAGTTGTTTAATAATTTTCCGGAACAGAATTGCCTTTAAATATTTACTAATATGAAGAGGAAGAAATCGAGTTCGAAGTTTCTAATAACTATATTTACGGAGTTGTATCATTAAACATTTTATATGCCATTTAATTATGAAATTGTATTGTTTGTACAGTTTTGCAGCCCTAAAGTGACTCAATATTTTACTAGAATAACAAATTATATACTAAAAAATATATTCTTACAAACAAAAATAGAGAGACACAATAACTGTTTTCCTAATGTCGACAATTGTATCTTCTTTTGGTAAGCTATATGCGGAAACCTTAGAAGATCATATTTGGGGATATTTAGGAAATAGACTAACCTATTTTGATCTATATTTTGCTTTAAAATATGATTAAGCCCAATCCTAAAATCAGTCTTCGTTCATAATTTTAGGACACCTGTTTCCTCATTAAAAATTTGATTTTTCACAAAATATTAAACTAATTTAAATAAAGTGGACATAATAAGTTAATAATATATTAATTGGTTTCTGGACAACGCGTCAGTAGTAGTTAGTTGTTTTTTTATTAAAGCAACGTATGCATTTTTCCTCGCAAATCATGATCTTAACTCTACTGATGAGCCATGATGTAGGAAACGCGTTTAGGGATGAATCTGACGAAATGAGAGGAAAATCTTTATTTAATAAAATAATATCGCCTATAGAGTCACCGAATTTCAATAAATTTTATCAGTACTAGTCAATTAAACGACCAAGCAAATTATTTATATACTTTAAAGGATAAATGAAATAGAATATTAAAAGGTCGTATAAAGGTTAACATTTTTGAATACCTTCAAATTACTTTTACAAAAATATATTGTATTGTAAAAGGGTTAATATATCTTAATACGGATATAACAACCCTTTTTAAAACAAAAATAGCCGCGTTAGAGTTAAGCTTTTCTATATTATATTTTTCTTTTCTACTATCAAAGCATATTTAAGTTATATTGGCTATCAACGCCTTACAGTGTTAAATCATTTAAAATTTTTAAACTCTGCGGTTAAAAATTTGTAAAAGTGCACATAAGTCAGTCTGTTTCAAAGTATAAAAATTGTATTACACATCTGTATATTGTATATTGTGATACCATAATCATATAGTATAATTTATAACGTGCATATCATATGACTAAACATTATATTGCAGCCTAGAAACTGTGTGTCATATGTTCTAATATGGTCTTGTTTCGGTATAAATGTGTGTCGCATCTCAATATATTATTCAAGCACAATACAATGTCAATCACGTATCACTATATTATGCAGTATATGTCTAATTATTTTTGATAACTTTCAATTATATACCATAACAAAAAAATATCAAGTGCATGGCATATGTAGTATTGCTGTATAATGCAACAAAAGTACAATATCAAGATTATGAAACATATTATAAAAACTTGAAGAAATAGTTCATACATAGTGAAGTGGATCTTAAGAAGGACATAAATAAGAACTCAAATTCTTCCTCCACGTTATAATAATGAAAAACTAATTTTAAAATAGAAATTCTCTACATGTCTCGAATGCATCTTCAGGAAAACAATTGAAATTAAAAAACAAAGATTATAATATTAGATGAAATAAAGGTTCAATGAGTAAAATAATAAAAAAATCATCACAAAAATACACGTCACAATGTGGAAACGAAAACTTATATAAGATTTGTATCGTCGGGTGCTATAAGAACTTAAATGTAGAATGTATGTTTAACAACCAGGTGTGAGAAAGAGAATAATTGTTAGGAGAAATGAAAAGTAATATGGGTAGAACTTTTCATTTTTTAGAAATCAATTTTGAAAAATACTATGGGCTCGGCATATCAAAAACTATGGAAACGAAGTATATATAAGCGTAAGGAAGATAAATGCATAAATGAAATTTAAAATATTTTATTTATTTAGCTACCTATATTGGCCAGACTGGTCGTAGGTTCTCAGTCAGAGTGGGTGAACATTGTAAAGAGATTGTGAAGACCAGAAACCAAAACCTCTCTCCTTCAAAAATCAAATCAAATTTTTCTAGACACATCTGTACTGGAAATCACACTTTTAACCCAAATTCCAATACTAAGCACCTTTATCTATCTAACCGGGGCAATAAAATAAACCCTTTAGATTTTAAGAGATTAACAAAATTGTTAATAATAGTAACATAAAATATCTGCGTTTTTAAATAAGAATTTACCCAAGTGCTATGTACTTTCTCTTTACCAATTTGAACTTTAACCCGCAGCGAAGAATGGTTACTCCCACATAATATTTATAAGTTTGAACATGTTTTGTATTTTGTAAACTGTATTGTTACTATTATTATCATTTTTCATAATACCATCTCATTTGTGTGGAATAAGTATTACGGGCTCCTGTACTCTACGCTCTTATTCTGGGCTTATGTAGGTGGACGTCTTTTGTAAATCTGAACTGAGCTTTATATTCCTACTAATTCCACGTTTACTATGTGACAGCCTTGAGAATGCTACTTAATTTTTATTTTTTTTTGTGATTATTTTCTCTGGTTATTATTCTGACGAATACCACCCTATTCATTAACTTCCTAATTTTGTTCATTGTCATCTCTTAACACCCTTTTTATACTTTTGAAGATCTGTTGCCTATTTCAACTGTCTTTTTGGGAACGTGGTAGCATTTCCAACTTTTTTAAAAGAAAGTCTAAAAGTTTCAATTTTTCACTAAGAAAAAGTTAAATAAAACTACAAAGATCTACAGTGTTTTTACGTATACTCCTAGTTTATCTAGCTGCCCATATGAATATAAGTTTTCACAATCATTATTTCCTAATATGGTCATCCCATCAATTTACCTCTTAGAATATTTTAAAGTTTATTAGCATTTATCTTCCTCACACTTATAAACATTTCCATAGTTATTGATATACCGAGTCCATAGTATTACATTTTTACCCATATTACCCGTCATTTCCCTTAACAATTCTCTTTCTTACACTTGGTTGTTAAACCTTTTATTCTGCACTTAAATTCTTATAGCACCCAGAGCTACAAACCTTATATAAATTTCCCTTTCACAGTGTGACGTGTATTTTGATGATTTTCTTACTGTTCTACTCAGTGAACCGATATTTACCCTTTTGTTCTTAATTTTATTCGTCTCCTGAAGATTAATGCATCTGCATTCGAAACATGTAGATGATTTCTATTTCAAAATAAGTTTTTCATTAATATTGTCATATATAGAATATTCTCTTTTATCCAAAATTCCCTTTTTCTTATTATTTAAAGTTATTATTAAATAAACCTACTGACCCAATTATTTGTTATTAAAACAAGCACACTACAAGAATGCTATCTAAGCATATTGCCGAGCTTGCATTTTGTTACCAATCAATAACTGGGTTAGTTTATGAATACTGATTGGTATAAATAGCAGGCCGGTACTATGCAAAGGATACCATTCGGGGTCGGGACCATTCGGGTCTCGACCAGTTTGGTCAAGACCATTCAAGCCGATCATTTGGTTAGAAACCACTCGGTCGACACCATTTTGGGCAGATACGACTCGGTCCAGATAAGTAATATTGGGTCAGTAGCAGCGCAGAGTCCTGTTCCGGTTATCAGCCCTTTGCCCTAGAGAGCT
Source organism: Polydrusus cervinus (assembly GCA_935413205.1). Classification (NCBI taxonomy): domain Eukaryota; kingdom Metazoa; phylum Arthropoda; class Insecta; order Coleoptera; family Curculionidae; genus Polydrusus; species Polydrusus cervinus. The sequence continues at coordinate 58,160,205 of OW284514.1, forward strand.
CGTCCCTAGTTAATAATGTTGTAAGTAAAACCTAATTCTATGTAACCGTTCAACTGTCGTTTTATATTATATAATAAAGTAGGTGTTATGGAGACTTGTCGCCTTTAATTCTTCCCCACGTGACAATATAACAAATACTTTGAGTTCTTTCTTTCCTTCTATATTATAAAAAATTTGCATCAGATTTCTCTGTATTATGTTGTAAGAATGATTGCTTATAATTGAATAATTGATAACCAAAACAAACTACAGTGCGAATTTTTAAATCCTTATAGGAAATTACAAAAGCACGGTTAAAATATTTTAAATCCAATATTTAAAAATTATTAAAACATCCAAGTATTTGTTTATTCTATCAACGATAAATAAATTTTAATTTCAAACTTCAGACATTTCTTTCCCATCTTAGTATTAAAAGTGTTTCAAAAATAAATAGGTTTTATTTTTTATTTACATAAAGAAACGGAAAAGTCTTATAAAAATATTGGACCGCGATAGAAGTCTTACGAATTTGATTTTCCAGACAGCGACGATCTAAACCCTAATTTTCTTCTTTGTGAAATAAAACATAGCCCAAGAATGCCAATTTGTAAACAAGTCCTTTGAAAAATCTTAAAATATAATAACGAAAATAAGATGTGACGTTACAAATTTCGTTTAAAAGCAACGGAATTATTTTCTTTTTTATAAAATTTGATTTTTGTTTTATTAACTTTAATAAAAATAAAAAACGGCCTTGTTTTCAACCATTTCAGTATAACATGAAAAACGAGGAAAGAAAAATATCGTTATTTACTATTTATATATATATATATAGATTAAAGAGTATTTTATCATCACACTGGTGTTTGTGTCTTTCATATCGTTTTAGCCTCCAACGGAAGCTTCAAGTAGTCAAAGGCAAGGTTTGTGTGTGATCTTGTGATAAAAGGTTTCCTATTTTAAACAAAATATTTCCTTTAATGCAAAAGTATAATCCCATTATTTGGTTATTCTAGGCACCACGCGTTCGTTCCAAAAGAATGTTGATCACTATACATTCTGGACTTTAATTAGACCACCATCTATAGTTTTCTATTCATAAAATTTAATCATAAAAATTATATTTTTCTTCTTTTTCCCTTTCACACCAAATAGAAAATTCCAAGTGCACATCAAATCTATTAATGTATTTATACATTTCTTCATTATCTTTTATATTTATAAAGTTTAAAATTATTTTTATGTAAAATACAATTAAGTTTATTTATAACATCATCAATACTTGTTTTTCATGTTTTATAATATCCAAATATTTGAATAAAAAGATTAAAATGATTGGAATATTTCAACAACTTCCTAGAGGTTGAGATGTTATTTCCAGTGACTTGTGCCAGCTCCGTGATAAACGACAAATTTTCACTTATTTTTTTATTAACAGTCTCACACCTTCTCAAATCCTTTAAGCCCGTGGTGAGAACGGTTTCTGATAGAGCGAATCGGCCTTGAAATTCTCATCTTGCTCTTATATTTCATGAATTTTGCTTTATTATTCCTAGTATAGATGACAACATTACTTACCGATTAAAAGTTATTCTCCCTTCTCTTTTGTATTTTTTCCCGGGAACAATCGCACGCTACGTCACTGAACATTGTTGCAGCCTAAATTTTTACGGTATATATTTAACTATTTATGAAATAAACAACAAAAGCACACTTATTGTGCAAAAATGTCTAACTTAAGTTTTCATATAAATATTTTGTTGCTGTTTAAAATATCATCTACATATGAGCTATATTCTCATTATACGTATACTAATACAATTTACATTTTTTCCTAAGGAGTAAATATGTTTAACTAATTAACTTAGAGACCAACATAATTATTTAAAGTTCTGATAGCTAAACTCTATTTCATATCGGCCATGATAATATTACTAAATAAAATAAAACCACTTGGCTATCCAATTTCGTACGACATTGTGCATGACGTCACTCTGTGGTCACCGTATTGCTTGGCATGGAAAAGCATTGTTTTAGTGCGGATTTTATAATTGTTTAGTATATTTTCTTAATATTGATAACTCTAGGATACATATATAAGCCTCTAAATAAAGTATTGGTAAAAATAAAATAAGTTCCCCTTAAAGTTTGTATTTGTTTCAAATTTTAAAAACGAATAGTAAACTATTTTGAATACCTAAATATTTAAATGAAAAAGTGAGAAGAAGGATTTAAAAAGCAGAGTTGTTGTGTTTAAAAATAAATTTAATTAAAGGGTGTAAATAAAACAATAATAATTTGGATTATTCTATTTTCAGATTGGAGAAGATTTAGTAAGTTTATTGAGCAATTCTACTGATCTTGCCAGTTTAGTCTATTCTGGCAGTCTTTTTTTTTTTTTTTTTTTTTTTTTACGGTTTGCCGACTACGTAGGCCATTTTGAACCGGTCATCGAGCACAAATGTGATCTACCGACTGGGGAGTGTGAAACGGCACCTTCATCCTACACGAGATATCCGATCTCATCCGGCCTGCCCGGCGTGAATAGGATGGTTAGGTGTCGATTCATTTTACACTCTTCCCTGAGGCAAGAGCACGCCGTGTTCCCAAGGCGGTCACCCGCCCAAGTACTAACCGCGCTCGACACAGCTTAACTTCGGTGATCTGCGGGAACCGGTGCTTAATATGTCGACAGGCCCTTGCCCGTTTTGGCAGTCCTAATATTATATTTGTGTCATTGATAGCATTTATAAATCCACATCTTATACATTTTTTTGTTCTTGGAAAATGAAAAATGTCAGCACGTTATATAACTTTTGTTAATTTTTTTTGTTGACAATACAATAACCAAATACAGCACAATGCATTACGAGGCGAATTAAATTGATCTGCGCACAATAGCCCTTATAACGACCTCTTAGAATATTGCCACAGCATATTTATTTAAAACAATAAACAATTCAGTATACAGGGTGATTCCAAAGTTGATACTTTTTTTTTAGACGTGTATAGAAAGCATTTAAATAAACAACATTTTCAAATACCTGTTTCAAAAAACGTAAAAATAGGCGAGATACAAAAGTAAAAAATCTAACTGCGGGCCTGGTCTTCAAAACGTAGCCTGCTATACTTTATGTTGTTTGTCTTACCTCTTATTAGTCATGCAATTTACGGGTCGGTGGTGAGTTAATTGGCATTCGCTGCGGTGTGTTTTTCTAAAGCAAGTTAATTTTAAATTGGTGTCACGTGAAAATGGTAAAATTTGAAAACAATGAACTACTAGATATGATGCCAATTTACGGCAAGTGTCATCAAAGTGCGGCTACTGCCTCGAGATTATACGCAGAACGCTTTCCCTTGTGGGCTCATCCTACACCCAGAAGTTTTCTTAATGTTATTCAACGGACAAGTTAAACAGAACCATATTTTATCCATAGTGTAATAAATGAATGTACTTTCCCTATTTTTGAGTTTTTTGAAAAAGGTATTTGAAAATGTTGTTTATTTTAATGCCTTCTATATACAGCTAAAAAAGGATTATCAACTTGGGAATCACCCTGTATAAAGGAAAGAATTAAAAGAACTGTAAGTTTTCCTCCACTGATTTACCAGTGGAAGAGTTATTTTAAATATTTCCTTTAAATTCCCACTCCACTTTAAGTATGGACTATTTTTTCAAGTTAGTTCAGTATATTGTTTCACTGCCTACGCGCCGTAACAAAATGTTCGAGGTTCGATCGGCCAGCCTTGCAATTCAGGACACAACGTGACGTCACCGGTGGTCACAATCGATGCGTGGGTTTATCTTACTAGTAATGGTATTATGGATAAGGGCCATACTGACCTGAAGAATTTCACAGCACTCCTCGTATCTTTTGTTTATAGTTCTTCCTTGGTACGAAAACACGGTTATAAAACAAATAATTATGTTTAAAGGGATTTTGTGGGATTGTTAATTTATTCGGTTTGTTTATCTAGCTACTTAGTTAAATTTTGAAAGAAAACCAAATATTTAGTTATTTGAAGAAATTATGTTAACTTTGAATTACCCGCTGACCTATTTTTACTAGTGTTTTTTTATTGTTATAAAAATACTGTACGATGATTGGTTATTGAAATTATTAAATTTGTTATAAAGAAAATTTTTTACACCTTCGGTAAAATTTAAAAATGTAGAAATGGCCAGTTAAATATATACATACAGGGTGTCCTTGAAATAACTGTACAACGCTTTACTACAAATTCCTTAAGCAAAAATAAGGCGATTTAGGCAGACTTACCTATATGCAATGTTGCTTGGTTTTGCGGCTACAGGGCGCTAAAGTTTTCAAATTATTATTGTTTTTTCGGAATAATTTTTAAACGCCTTTATCTATTTCCACTAATTTTGGAACTAAAAATAAGCCATATTTTTTTAATAACTGCAAATTTAAAAATGGCGTGTGATTGGTAATTAAAAATTTCTCTTTTTGTTGCCCCCCGTACAAATGACTTTAATTATTTCTCTGACACCAGCTGACTTTATGTTGAAACCTATTTGTCTCTTGTAAAACTTTAGCCAGACATGCCGTTCCTTTACAAAAAAAAATATTTACGATGCAAAACATCGAGAAGTTTAAATTCCAAACCATGATCAAAAAAAGTTTTGTATTAATTATTAGTGGTCATTCTTAGTTCCAAAATTAGTGAAAATAGATAAAGTCGTTTAGAAATTATTCCAAAAAAACAATATTATTTTGAAAACTTTAGCGCCCTGTAGCGTCAAAACGAAGCAACATTGCATATAGGTAAGTTTGCCTAGGTGGCCTTATTTTTGGTTACGAAATTGGTGGTTAAGTGTCCTTGAAATGGCTGTATTTCAAGGACATCCTGTATATATATTATGTACTGGAGGGAGGAAAATTGGTACCTACATGGATAAAAAATAAACAACTTTTTACTGTGACCTTTCTTAAAATTTGAAAAATAATGCTGTATTAAGAAGATTATTTGAATTTTTGTCAATAAACTACACTATGAAATAAGTATATCAAATAAACTTTATATAACCAGTAACGAAAAACCTGTACTTTTTGTAACTAGTAGTAAAAGTAAGACTGGAAAGTTGAACTCTTTTTAAACCTGTAATACAGAAGATAAAGTGTAAATTGCGACTTGTCCGTACCATTTATTTTTATTTTAGTTTGTTTACAAAAATCACATTGTTCTCCCTTCCTTATTGGTTGTGCGGAAAAAGAAAATCAAGCTTAAAACGGTCGGGAAAACCAACTTCACTAAATTTGAGATGCTCGTGTTGCGGTCTAATGATACTCTGGGATATTTCCATCCCTTTATTTCGGAATTTAATAAAGAACTGAAACTTTTTCCATTCGCCTGGGCGGGAAAATCCTATAAGATAAATAATTTAGAATGTTTTTATTTGAATTTCAAATTAGAAGATGCTCTTTTTACTGTATTGTTTATGTAACTGTCGCTGGATACAAATAACGATATCGCATTCTGGAAATTTAAATTTAAAAAAAGGAAAAATATTATAAAGGATACTGACTCGGGAAAAACGATCTTAAACACAGACAAATAAACAAGAAAAGAAAAAGCATCCGAGAAGAATTATATTTTGTTACTTTAGTCTTTGAATTTCAACATTTAAAGAAAGCCGAATAGATAGGCGCACTATGATTCATTCGCTACGTAAGAACCGACGTGACTTCGAAGCGCGCCGTCTTTTATTGCACAAAATAATGCAATATCTTGCGTCTGAAATTGATCGAAAACGGAGACAAACATTAGTTCGTCTGCAAAAACGGTTGCCTCATTTTTGCACTGATCCGTCGTTCTTTAAATATTGAAATTCAAAGCTTTAGTAAACGTTAATACCAATAAACTGTTTATCAAAGCTACCCTTAATATTTATTCATAACAATGACCGTTGGAATAGTTGATAAAATGAGTTTTATGCAAATAAGTTTTGATGCGTTAAAAATTGCGATAGGGTTGTAATTAGGACGAATGTTTGATTTTTAATTCTGCATGGAATGACATAATAATATACCGAGGCTCCAATTAAAAATAAGAAAATTAAATTTATTTAAAATTTGCAAAGTTTGACACTAAACTTTTTACACCTTGTACAATTCGTATTAATCAAACTTGGTTGACGAGATGGTTCAACCTTATTTATGAAGTTCCTTTGTATAATTTTAATGACAAGGCGTTATTTTTATTTTTTATTAATTTATTTAAATGGGTGGTGCAAAACTGAATTTTCTTAGTTTTTAGTTTTTTTCGCCTATAATACTAAACCGATTTTATTAAAATTCTAGGGGTATGAAGGCAACTATAGAGACATCCAAGTAAGTAAGAATATATATAGCATGTAATCTAAAAAAATAGATCCTTATGACGTCACACTTTTTGGAACACCCTGTATAAACAAAAATATTTTCCTGAAATGCGCCCTAAGATACAGATAGTCTGCGAAATAACAAAATCCTAACTTAATTAATAAGTGAGGTATAGAAGACGGGAGGTGAGCTGCAGGACCCTGTATAATAATAATAATAATAATAATAATAATAATAATATATGTATATGTATACTATATATTTGGTAGTAAAGACTTTTTGCAACCACAATACAGGTCATCAAAAAACTCAAAATATTGCAAATATTTTGCCTGCTCTCAACGCAAAATTCCATAGATTCTAAACTACTTAACGTTTTACCATTTTCCAAATAAATAGGGCATATACAACATACTTTTTTTTTAATAGGACACCTATATGTTATATTATTTTCTAATTCTCTGTAAAATTCCACGTATGTTTTGTATAAAATGTCATGTTCAATTGTTTTTGAAATATTGACGTTTTAAATATAGCCTTTTTAGACTTTGACATGCTGTAGTATTGGAATGGCACATCTTAGAGACAAATGAGACAAACTTCCGGTTTAACATGGTAAACTAAAAATATGGTTTTACGGTTTAAAGTAATTTAAAATAATTTTAAATTGTAGATCTAATGCCTCTTTATAGCTCTGTCTCTGGTTAAGATGCTATTAAATTCTGCGTTAAGAGCGGACCACCATGTATATAAATGTATAAAAATAAGAAATGTTTATAGTGATCCATTGGGGGTTAAGATTGGCACTCTGCAGGGAACAGTGCTTGGGCCACTTGGTTTTATTACCTATATATTAATTCCTTACTAAATCTAGATATAGATAGTGTATCTATATCATATGCTGATCATACTTTATTGTTTTTTAAACAAGGCACTTAGAAGAATACTATAGGAGGAAGGTAATCAAGGTGATTGGAAAAAGTAAAATGTTGACTAAATCAAGACAAATTATAGCTTTACATGCGGATTACTAGAACTAACTTTGACTCAATTGTGTTGGTTCAGTCTGATTTCATTATAAGGAAAACTAGCATGATCTTGATATTACAGTAGATAAAAATCTAAAATGGACTTATCACATTTAAGATTTGACAAACAAATTTAGATATATATTTTATATAATAAGGAAGATATTACCAAAAATTTTTCTTATCCAGATTTTTAGGTCACTAGTAAAGTCACTACTTGGGTATGGAATTATTTCTGAGAGACTATATAAAAACGCTTTGAAACCACTGAACATTATACAAAGTTTTTTCAGGGATTGATTGTATTTAGCTAGTCTGCTTTACAATGATCCTACGGGATGGAAACTTAACCTGGGAATAATTAGCTAGTATAGAAAAAAAATAGTTGTGGAACATGTCGATTGGAACGTTCTGTGAGTTTTATACCCATAACAAAAATTAGCTTTTTCAAACCCCTAAAACGACACCCAATTTTTAGTAATCCTGTATACTGTTTTAAAAATATTAGAGTATAATGAACTAAACTAATAATATGTAAATTGTTTCTCTGAAATATATATTTGAAATTGGTAAATCCATAATATAGTTAAAAAGGATATAGCAGGAAAAGACGAGACCGCTATAATTAAACATAATGAATAAGAAAAAATAATTAAAAAAAAAATATCGAATTTCACTGATTTTATTTCTAATACACGTTAAATTTTCAATTTCAACCAGTTTATTTTAGTTAACCCTATTTCTATAATCACCTTACAAGTAACAAATTGAAGGGCCTGTCAGATACCCAGACCTCACTCCTTCGGAGTTCTATTTTAAATGTGACTTACATGAATCGGTTTTTACACTAATTGACTGAAAAATTACAGAACGTTTCAATGCATTAAAAATTTGAAATAAATTATTCAAATATACATATAGATTTTGTAAGAATTATCCAATTAAAAAAAACTACAAAGCAAAATGCAGGTAATAGAAAATATTTGTGCAATGAGGTTTTTACTCGACTCTCCTTCCCATTTATGATTTTTGAGAGGGTTAGTCCAGGGGGTAGGGGTAAGATATCACTTATGCAAATTTCGTCCCCCCATTATCATTTTTGAGTGAGTTTGTATTTATTTCCATTAGGTAAAGCAAGCCTATATCTCTTGGCCATTGGATCAATTTTTTTTTGAGCAACCAGAAACTAATGGATGATTTTTAACCCCATTATTTTAACTCGTTTAACTCAACATTCCAAACTAAATAAGCTTGTTTTCAAGCCTAATAAAATAAAAAAAAAAACGTTATTTGCCTGTTAAATAAAATTCGATAAACAAATACCGCAAATGGATATTTAATTACTAGCTTTACAGAAAAATTAGCAGCAAAATAATAAAAGAGCCAAAGCGCCATAAAAAACTCATTTCATGCGGAAATAATTAGCGTTAATAGTTTTAATAGGACTGCCAGTTTGGTGTAAATATTACGTGTGACGATAAAAAAAAATACCCTAGTTTAATTAATTATACGTAGTGTTTGTAAATTTTAATAAGAACTTTTGAAAAACTACGTAATACGTTAATTTAAAAGTTTTTTGGTCTATTAATGTATGTGGTAGTTACTGATTTATAATCAATAACCATTGATGACATTCACATCTCTGTAGCGTTTTTACAGATATTAAATGTATACCAGTATACAGGGTGGGGACCTTAACTGGAATAAATTTGATATTATTAAAACTGCTGAAGTTGCGCCTACAAAATTAGGTATGTGGGGGTTTTGGAGCATGCGCAATTGGATTATGATGTCGGCGGAGTTGCCAGTGTGATATAAGTATAGCTTAGAAAATTGTAATATAATATTAAGTATATACAAATAGATATGTTTCATAATTAACATTAGAAAATGACGAAATAATAAGTTGACCGAATTAGTTCAATTATTTGTAATGTGTATGCAATTCAACATAAGTATTGATATAGCACAATCAAGGGGATTGATGCAACGCTTATATTGATAGAGAAGTCAAGATTTAGTTTGAACATGAAACGAGTAACTTGTTTTATTGACATCACCCAATAGAATGCATTAGAGCAAGGAAGAACATTTCTTTATATTTATTACACCAGATTTCTCAGCTTTGCGCTACCCGTGGTAATTTTGTTATTTTAAATGGAATGCCCAATTTATTTTTATTACAGTAAATTGGGCGTGTCAAATTTTGTAGGATTCCAAATTTACAAGAATCTATCTTCACTAGTTGCTAAGCTATGGTAACTTTATAGTTCCATTAAAAAGTACCGGGAGAATTTCTATTTTTAAGGTTTCAGTTAAATAAGCCATTTTGACACGATAAGAACTTTTCTTGAAGTTTGTCAATAACTTAGTAACTATGGAGATGTTAACAAGGTAACGCTGCTTAAGTAGATAAACGTCCCGGTTCTTTTTAATGGAACTACAGTGTTGCCATAGCTCAGCAACTAGTAGAATTTTGTAAATTTGGGATTTTACTAAATTTGACACGCCCAATTCACTGCAATAAAAATAAATTGGGCATTCCATTTAAAATAACAAAATTACTACGTGTTGTTTAAAGCTAAGAAATCTGGCAACTGCGCTGACATCATAATCCAATTCCGCATGCTCCAAAACCTCCACATACCAAATTTTGTAGGCGTAACTTTAGCAGTTTTAATAATATCGAATTTATTCCAGTTAAAGTCCCCACCCTGTGCAGGCTGTTTCATTAAGGTTGACCACCGACCAGATCTCGGAAACTACTGGGCATAGAAACTCAGGGAAAAAATCTTAATTAAAGTGGCCATGAGAAAACCCTGGAAATAATTTTTAAGTTTCGAATTCCACCACAAAAGGGCACAATTAATAATTAAATGTTAAAATTCCAAATTTCTCCGAAGATTCCCACATAGGCGAATTGTGCTTAAGATGACATACCTTTTGTTTTGAGGCAAATATTTGTAAATTCAAAGATGATAAAAATAAACCTCATGTTACACTATTCAAAACGTTTATTTACGGAGCACAAAAATTAATCTTGAGGCTATGGGAAACTTAATAGATTAAAAAAAGTAAAAAACACCAATCGTGTTCATACGCGTAAGATGTCACACGTCAGTCTAAGTTGATATGTCATATTATCAGTGCACAATCACATATATACACTATATTGCCAATACAAGCAGCCGCACGAAGCAAGAATACACCCATCGTGCGATTCAAAATAACCTGAGTTGGGGGCCGTCGCGCTTGCGCAGTAGGGAAAAAATTAAGCAACCCACACGATTTCTAACAGAACGTAAACAGAACCGGCTCGCCGTTATATTCTTATTAGTCGCCATCTTTTGTTTCGTTCATTCGTGTGTTGTTATAATTTCCAAGTTTTGGGTGTTAATATTTATAAAACTTTACTTTAGACATTTTTTTTTGTTAGTTTGTAAGTTATAGTCGTTTCCATCTTTTTTTACGTTGTATTCGTTCGGATGTTCCGTGTGTGATTGTGGATATTATTTTTAAGTTTTGGGTGCGAATTTAGGTATACCACTTTTCCAGACATTTTGTTATTATTGTAAGCGACTTATTTGACCATAAACTGTACACACCCAAACTAACGGGTGAATTTAAATAAAAGCTTGTAAAAATATTTTGAAAGTCGGTCCTGTCAAATGTTTACATCAAGAAGCAAATTTCCGAGCTGCGCAAACTCAACGGCCCCTGATCATCTGCTTACAGTGGTGTCATCATTGAATTATGGTATTAGCAATATAGTGTATATATATATATATATATATACATGTGTGCACAATTCACATTCGAGCATCTTAGTTCTTGGTGCAACGGCGGCACGTTGATGAGTGTGGCACCACCGCTTACATAATTGGCAACATACGGCATACCTATTTCTCTCCTGATTTCGATTCACGATATAGGTAATTCGTAATAAATTCAGTGTAGGATGACATACTATGTCATCTTAAGCCGACGGTTTAGATGATATATGTCGGGTTTCACAAAGAATTTTAATGATGATGAACTAACCAGCAAGTTTGACTCTGACATATCTATGACATTGGCAGAAATAATTTTCTTACAATCATACTGGCCCGGTTACCTTAATTTTTAATTTACTAATCACGCACCTTTGATTGTGAGTATATAATGCCTCAAAGTCATTTATGTCAGAGTCAAACTTGCCGGTTAAATATTTATTAATAACATTTTTTGTGAAACCCGACATAAAACTATACTGTTTTTCATGAATTAATTTTGTTAATGAGGACCATATAATAAATAAACATATACTACTTAATGTGCTCTTATTAAAAATATTTTTAAAAGTTAAATTTAGGGACGATATTTGTTTCATACCATAATATAAATCATTAAAAAATGATTAGAATCGTTGGAATAACAATAAAGTTTAACGTTGTTCTAATTAAAAAAAAACTACTAACTTTTTTAATAAAAAAAGAATACTTTGTACTTGAAACATTTTGTGATTTAATTGCAATTAAAGAAAAAATACTAATTTGGAAAGTTTTGCGAAAGATATAACCTAATAATATAATAGTAAAATTCAAAGAAATCTTGTGTCTACTTTAGCATAAAAATGTTCTAAAAAAAATTAATTAAAATATTATTTTTATCAAATTGCATTAGGCTGGTCGTCTCCTGGATGCGTAGTCGTATGAACTGCGTGCGAAACGACGTCCATTGCATACTACTTTGACTGACTTCATCTGACTGACAACTGTTTCCATTTGAATGAGATTTCGCGGCCTTAGTCGGATGATTTGGTTCGTTACCACGTGTTATTTAAGAACGGAGTGACTCAGAGGTGATTTACTGGCATTCGACCGTGGAGACCCGGGTTCGATTCCCGGAGTGGGCATACGTATGTACAATAAAAAAAATTTGTCCGAAATTTAGTGGCTTTAAGAATGCAGGGAAAGGTATCATCTCCCAACCCACCCCATTCACGCCGGTAACCAGGCCGGATGAGATCGGACATCTCGTGGGGTGCGGAAGAAGATACACACTTCCAAATCGGTAGGTGGCAAAAAAACAGGGGTTATTAGCCCTTGGTGGGGGGGAGGTCTGTTCGGGTCTGTTCGGGTGAATTTATATTTTATTTCAAAGTCTACTATGGTTCTTAGGCACAACCATTTAATTGTATTTTTTACGGCCTCTTTTTACCTTTTTTTTTTGTATTGTGATTAGCTACTTGTTGGTCAATAGTTTATTGTTATTCTTGTTTGATTTTCTCAAAATCAAACTGGAGTCGATGAAAGACAAAACCAAAAAAATATAAGGTAATAAAAAAATATGTAACCGTGTCTGCTTCAGTTCCAAAAATTTCAAATAGAAAAATTATACCAAAAACATATTTAAAAATATTTATACAGGGTGATTCACGTTGAGTGGCCTATTAGAAGATCTCGGAAACGAGTAAACTTAGCTTTCTAAAAATTTAATAGCAGGCATAATTGGCTTTGAGCTTTTAAAGCATTATATTTTGACGTTTTTATTACTTCCGGTTATACCGGAAGTTAATGCCAACTTTACTATTTCAAATGGAACACCCTGTATATTTAAGCATTTTTGTTTACCTTATTAAAATCTAAATAACTTTTATTAATAATAGTCTATTACTATCTCTAACCGTTTTTGAGATATGAATTATTAAAGGATTTTCTTGTGCAAAAACGCTCCGAGAAGAAAGTTTAATAACTCTAAAACTAATAAAGGTAAACATTTAAAATTTTGTAAGCTTTCAAGTAATACATAGATCTTTAGTTTAAATTACTTAGGTTTCACGTTTTTTATATAGGGAGTCCTTAAAATTGTGCCAATATTTCCATTTAAATAAATGTGCATAAGGCAATTTTTGCAAATGGAACACCCTATGTTTTAGCTTACTAACGTGTAGAGAATTAAATTTCCTATCTAAATGCCTAATATGTTACAATACACATTTTTTGTCGTTTTGGAATTATGAGCAATTTTAATCAAAAATCTTAAAATTTCTGTTTGTGTTAATGCGACATTATTTTTAAAGAGGGCTTCGACTGGGATGTTCGCTTGACTTTGAGCTTTGTTGCCAATTTGTAAAGTTGGCTTTGACCAAAATGATTTTAAAGTTGACACTTATCTTAGCCCTGTTGTCATATTCTAGTTCACTTATTTAAAATTACGTTCATTCTTGGTAATCTGAGAATGGCGAATAATAATAAATATTCTAATAACGATATTTTAAATATATTTTATATTCATGGTGACTGTCTACGTATCATAAGCCGAGCATGCAGAGTGTTTAATGAACGATATCCACATTTACCAGCATTAAGCAATAAACAATTTAGAAGAATTGAGACTAATTTTTTTAAGTTTGGTCATACTAAAGCCCAAAGGACCTTCTATAGGCCTGTTGGATAGTAATGAAATTCAAAGGGCAACAATTTCCAATGTCATGCACAATATTGAATATTGCTTAAGAGCTAATGGAGGTTACTTTAAACAAAATAATTATTAAAATAGGTTTAACATAGTTTCTGTTGAAAAAAAAGGTAAATAAATTGCCATTCTATTATGTATACCTATTTGCTTTTTTTCATGTATAAACATTTTAAGAATTTTTTGTCAGGTTACTTAGGTACTTAGTATAATGCCATTGTGATTAAAATAATTTTATTTAAAACAATCAGAAATAGCTAAGCAACGAACATAGGCACTTAATAGCAAATTGGCAAAAAGCTCAAAGTCAAGCGAACATCCCAGTCGAAGCCTTCTCTTCAAAAATAATGTCGTATTAACACAAAAAGAAATTTTAAGATTTTTTATATAACTTGCTCATATTTCCAAAACGACTAAAAATGTGTATTGTAACATTTAGATAAGAAATTTAATTCTCTACACGTCAGTAAGCTAAAAATAGGGTGTTCTATTTGCAAAAATTGACTTATGCACATTTATTTAACTGGAAACAATGGCACAATTTTAAGAACTCCCTGTATAAAAAACGTGAAACTTAAGTAATTTAAACTAAAGATCTATGTATTACTTGAAAGCTTACAAAATTTTAAATGTTTATCTTTATTAGTTTCACAGCGGGTTTCATAAAGAATTTGGCTTAACCGGGCGCTAAATATAACAAAATTTAATTGGAGGCTGGCAAAGGCTACTACGTTTTCACGTGAAATCGCCTAAAATATTGGGAGCTGTCAAATGTCAAAATAACGAAAGCGATAAAGAAATCCGAATTTTTTCAGAAAAAGGTGTAGAATGGATTAAAACGGTGTGTTTTTAAATAAAAATTACTAAAAATACCCTTGGAAATACCAAAAGCCCATTATACAAAGATAAAATAAAGAATTCCAATCAAAACCATTATCAAAACACACACAGTAAGTACCTACAAAGAATATTAATTTTTAAACTAAAAAAAAACGTTTTTCTCTTCAATAGTAAACACTGTGAACAGTTCACTTATTATTTTTGAAAAATAGATTTCATAAAGCCATCATAAATATAACTTTTTAGAAAAAAACTAAAACCGTTTTTTGTATATTTATATTTTCTTTTGTGTTTTAGCTGCCCAATTATCAATCCCAGAAGCAAGGCAAGAATGTATACAAAGATAATGCAGAGTTAAATCACAACACTACAAAACTTGCAAGGCATAATTGGTACCCATATGCCTCGATCAATTAGAACATTCTACCACCCCTCAGAACTCACAGAAACTATATTTTCATGGAATTTGGAAAGTGCATTTTAATATTGTAGGCCAGCACTTTTTAAATACAAATGCACTCACAGGTAGGTAATAAAATAGTTTATTTGTACACTTTACTGGAGCCCCTTATAAAACTTAACATATTGTTTCAATGTAGGTACCTACCCGAGCAGCTTCAAGTAACATGTTAATATTATTTATATCAGTATTCTACCGAAAAAATGGCCCAAAATATTGATAATGACACAAATTTTTGTGTTGCTTCAAATTTTCACTATTTCCTTTTATCATCTTTTTCTTTATGCATTTAGTATGCCATTTTGATTAAAGCAATAGTCTATATTATATCACTTCTATGATTAAAATTGTCACCTCCCTGCACTGAAAATATTCTGAGATTTATAGTATCGTTGATTGCTTCTAGTGACAAAAAACTATGATAACTATTTTTTAAAACAGAGCTTTTCTAATATCATACAACTTAAATAAAACTGCACCTACTTTTCACTGTGTAGTCAATATAAAAAAAATTAGGTATCACAAAACCTATTATGTAGATATTCCGAACAACTGAATAGGAAAGTGATAAATAATTAGGTTTTTCCGAGGGGTTTTCGTATGTACATAGTTTATTTTTTAAATGATTCATCATTGCCACCATAACCCGTTATCTGTGTTACTTACTTATTTTTTGTTTCAGGTTCACGCAAAAAAAAAATGGAAAATGAACAATTTGAAATTTATAATTTGTCAAATTTATAATACAAAATGAAATGTCTGTTTAAAGGTTGGAGACAATGACGTTTCTTGAACGGCAGTAGAGTTTTGGACTTGCATTGTCTTTATTTGTTTAGAATCACTACGTTTCAACTGGTAAGTATCTCCAGTCGTCTTCAGGTGAATACTGAATAAGTACGGTAACTACAGCTCTATTTATACTAGGCAGGTGCTGTGACGCATGACTAGTGGGCGGAGTCATGCGTGTTGCTAGGTGATGACGCATAACTGGATGAGTCATGCTTGATGAGTCATGCTCGATGACGTCATGCTCGATGAATCATGCGTTTAACTCTTGGGTGGTCTTATTCTAAGATTACATTTACTTAACAAGGGTTTCCAGACGTTTCTCATGTCTAATGAAGGCTTACTAAAGCAACCTGGATTTTGGTGTATGGTAGCAGCTTCCTTAAACTTCCTCTTCCTCCAGTGCGGTTCTTTTTGCAGGATTTCCGCTTTTGTCCACATGATATGATGGCCGTGCGTCCAGGCGTGGTCAGCTGCGCCTGATTTTTCGGTCTCTCCTTTTCGGGTATTATTCCGATGTTCTTTAATCCTTACTTCTAGTGGTCTTAGTGTCTCACCAATGTAAGACTGGCCGCATTCGCAGGGGATCTGGTAGACACAATTTTTGTTGTCTTTCTGGCTTACTGGTCTCGTCTTCGTTAGGTGGCTTCTTAAAGTGTCTCTAGAGCTGAATACTGTTTCGATGTTGTATCGTTTTCCTAGTCTTCTTATTTTCTCAGATACTCCTTTGACATACGAAATATTGAGTATTGGTTGTATCTCTTTCTCTGCTTTACGTGTGTTTGGCCGATTCTTGCGATTTTCCAATATTGTGTCAATCAGTTTCATGGGATAGCCATTCTTGTTGAGGTCGGTCTTGATGTGGTTAGTTTCTCTTTTGAGAGCTTCGTTTGAGTTACAGAGAGTAATTGCTCTATCCACAAGGTTTCTTACTATGCCATGTTTTGTTTTGTTTGAGTGGTTTGATGTATAATTGAGATATTGCCCTGTATGTGTAGGTTTTCTGTACACTGAGGTTAGGAAGGTGTTGCCATTTTTCTCTACATTGACGTCTAGAAAAGGTAATTGGTTGTTCTCTTCTTTTTCCATGGTGAATTTAATTGTCGGTGCAAAGTTATTAATGTGATGTAAGAATTCTCTGAGTTCGTCCTCGTTTCCGTTCCAAATAATGAAGGTGTCATCCACATATCTAAGCCATATTTTTGGTTTCTTCTTTGCTTGTTTTATTGCTTCGGATTCGAACCATTCCATATAAATGTTGGCGATTATGGGCGAGAGAGATGAGCCCATTGGTAGTCCGTCCTCTTGGCTAAAGAATCTATCATCTTTTTCTTGAAAATAAGAATTGTTAAGGCAGCATTCCAATAGTTCCATGATGGCATTTGTAGGTAGCGGTGTTCTTTCTTGTAGGGTCAAGTCTTCCTCAAGTCTGCTCCTGATGACCTTAAGTGCGTCTTTTATAGGGACGTTGGTGTAAAGACTTTCGACGTCAAAGCTGACCAGTTGGTCTCCTGGTTGTACTTCCTTTTCTCCTATTATTTGTGCAAAGTGTTGCGAGTTCTTTACAAATGACGTGCTGTTTCCTTGAAGTGGTTGGTTAAAGAATATACACTGGAAGAGGATCACGAACCCATTTTTCGGAAGATTGATGCCACCTGCGACAAAGTAAGAACAGCTCAACAAAATATTCATGAGAAGAAATTGCGAAAGCATGTTAGTCAAAATCCACCAACAACGCAACCCCATAACCAAAGAACCATCGTCAACATTTCATCTAGAGAATTAACACCCATAGAAGAATCCCTAATGGCTAAGGGTTTAAACTTTACTATTGCTCCAACAGAGATACCAATATTGGACATTATTAGCGCCGTCGACTCAACAACCATAGGAGAAACACAAGCGGAAGAATTTAGATGGAAGGTTAGAAATATTCTAGAAAAATCAAGGCCTCCAAAACGAAATATCGGTAAGGAAGAAACAATCGCTCTCACAAAACTTCGTAAGGATCCTAATATCAAGATTCTACCAGCCGACAAAGGAAACGCAACTGTCATCATGGATGTTCAGACATACGACCAAAAAATCGAGGAAGTTGTGCAAAAAGGAAACTACACCCTTATTTCCAAAGATCCGACCGGCACAATCGAGGGAAGAGTCTACCGAACACTTAAGAAATTTGAGCGGTACATTCCAGAAAAGACGCGGAGACGCCTGACACCACACCACAGTAAACCACCACACCTCTATGGCCTGCCAAAAATACACAAACATAATATGCCTCTAAGACCAATTACAAGCTCCCGTAACTCCCCTACATATGAACTAGGTAAATTTTTACTTCCCCTACTCCAACCACTTCAAGGAAACAGCACGTCATTTGTAAAGAACTCGCAACACTTTGCACAAATAATAGGAGAAAAGGAAGTACAACCAGGAGACCAACTGGTCAGCTTTGACGTCGAAAGTCTTTACACCAACGTCCCTATAAAAGACGCACTTAAGGTCATCAGGAGCAGACTTGAGGAAGACTTGACCCTACAAGAAAGAACACCGCTACCTACAAATGCCATCATGGAACTATTGGAATGCTGCCTTAACAATTCTTATTTTCAAGAAAAAGATGATAGATTCTTTAGCCAAGAGGACGGACTACCAATGGGCTCATCTCTCTCGCCCATAATCGCCAACATTTATATGGAATGGTTCGAATCCGAAGCAATAAAACAAGCAAAGAAGAAACCAAAAATATGGCTTAGATATGTGGATGACACCTTCATTATTTGGAACGGAAACGAGGACGAACTCAGAGAATTCTTACATCACATTAATAACTTTGCACCGACAATTAAATTCACCATGGAAAAAGAAGAGAACAACCAATTACCTTTTCTAGACGTCAATGTAGAGAAAAATGGCAACACCTTCCTAACCTCAGTGTACAGAAAACCTACACATACAGGGCAATATCTCAATTATACATCAAACCACTCAAACAAAACAAAACATGGCATAGTAAGAAACCTTGTGGATAGAGCAATTACTCTCTGTAACTCAAACGAAGCTCTCAAAAGAGAAACTAACCACATCAAGACCGACCTCAACAAGAATGGCTATCCCATGAAACTGATTGACACAATATTGGAAAATCGCAAGAATCGGCCAAACACACGTAAAGCAGAGAAAGAGATACAACCAATACTCAATATTTCGTATGTCAAAGGAGTATCTGAGAAAATAAGAAGACTAGGAAAACGATACAACATCGAAACAGTATTCAGCTCTAGAGACACTTTAAGAAGCCACCTAACGAAGACGAGACCAGTAAGCCAGAAAGACAACAAAAATTGTGTCTACCAGATCCCCTGCGAATGCGGCCAGTCTTACATTGGTGAGACACTAAGACCACTAGAAGTAAGGATTAAAGAACATCGGAATAATACCCGAAAAGGAGAGACCGAAAAATCAGGCGCAGCTGACCACGCCTGGACGCACGGCCATCATATCATGTGGACAAAAGCGGAAATCCTGCAAAAAGAACCGCACTGGAGGAAGAGGAAGTTTAAGGAAGCTGCTACCATACACCAAAATCCAGGTTGCTTTAGTAAGCCTTCATTAGACATGAGAAACGTCTGGAAACCCTTGTTAAGTAAATGTAATCTTAGAATAAGACCACCCAAGAGTTAAACGCATGATTCATCGAGCATGACGTCATCGAGCATGACTCATCAAGCATGACTCATCCAGTTATGCGTCATCACCTAGCAACACGCATGACTCCGCCCACTAGTCATGCGTCACAGCACCTGCCTAGTATAAATAGAGCTGTAGTTACCGTACTTATTCAGTATTCACCTGAAGACGACTGGAGATACTTACCAGTTGAAACGTAGTGATTCTAAACAAATAAAGACAATGCAAGTCCAAAACTCTACTGCCGTTCACAAAATGAAATGTTAAAAAAAGTGTTTGTTAATGACTTAAAAACAATAATAAAGGTAGTTTTTTAAGTTATAAAAAGAATATTGTGTTTTTCTAAGTAATATATTTGTCTTTAAGGGTGGGTTTTTTGTTTTTATAATGTAAAATTTAGATTGTTACATTTACATTTTAGTTTTAAAAGTAAGAGCACATTATTTGCCTCTATATTTAAACGAAAGGGATGAATGGCCAGATACATATCTGATCTTAAATCCCATGTGTTGTAGTTCTCTGTCCCAGACAGTAGAATTATCGATATTTTTTGTAAAACAACTATATCGATTATTGTTTAATTATCGATAGTGTGGCTAAAGGTATTGATATGGCTTTCTACACGTGTTAAGAGCAGAAAGAGACTTTTTGCCTTCCTTGTCTTCACGTGTATCGTAGAAAGCCATGATTTTTTTTATATTTTGAATTATTTTTTAGGTATAATTTTGTTAGAAAAACTATTTTTTTAATATATAATTTGAGATTATTCTAGAGGGAAAGTTTTGATGAATTGATTTTTTTGTGTTAGGAACTGTTCGTCACTATCGATATATTAAACTCCACTACTATCGATAGTTTGACATCTCCATATTGAAGCTGTTGAGACCAGGGGTATGAAACTTGGATAGGAAAAGGCGCATCAAGTGTCACTTGTCTTCCACTACTATTGCTGTCATCTTTCGACCAATCACGTTGCTCCATTTTTTAAAACCAACCGTTGATGTTTTTCCTTGTGTTCGGCTTTGAAGGTGTTTTTCATGACATGGCTCTTTGTTTAGAAATTATTTATGTTTTTATCGCAAATATCTCAAGATCGTGATTTTAAAATGCAAAAGAAAGTCTTATTGCATGTCTGGGTAAGATGTTATATTAATATATTTAAGAAAAAAATCTGAAAACAGAGTTCAAACTATTTTATAGCGGCAAAGGTCGATGACCTTAAATTTTTAAACAATTTTTTACTTTTCTGCCAGAAATAATTTAAGTATCTTGGTATGTATTTGTTGATTAAGCGATTTAAAAAACGTCTCTATTTTCACAAAATAATATTTTTTAATAAAAACCTCAAGTCAGTTTTCTTATCGAGGTTGTTTAAAAATAAAGGCTCGATGTTATTGAACATATTCCGGGTAGGTAGTACATTACCTAATTTTTGCTTTGCAACATGATATAAGATATAACTACTGATATTATCAAGTTGACTGTCTATTTAAGGGTTTACAAGAATTTAAGTGAATTAACCAAGTTAATTAAGTTCTGGTCACTTTAACTTTAAATATACAAAAGTTTTAGTAAAAGCAAAATAAACAATAAAATCTTAAAGTTACTTAAATTGTTCTTTCTTTGCCCCTTTTTTGTCTTTGTATTTGATATGTGTGATAACTAAGTAGTCGTAAGAGAAATAATTTGCCAATATAAGATTTTTGTCGCTGTTCTCTTGTTTCATGATAAATCCTTCAGAATTTTGATGAACATGATGTTAACCAACTGCCACTGGATTTAGACCTGAACTTGATGATGCCCTTCACCAATACTGACCTTCACTGTAATAAGACCTCGACCTGATTTATTGATCTCTACTCGTACTGGATCTCGATATATGATTATGACCCTAAACTTATTTGTGTACATAGAAGATGTGTGATCTCAGTTATTTATTTTCTTAATAAGATTATTTATGCTGCCGGTGTTTGTAGAGGGTGGTATGTAGTAGTTTGAGAACACTTTTAAGGAGGGTTAAGCCTTGGCCTCTGCTTTTGTATGGGTTAAGGAATCCTTCAAGACTTTATTTTATATAAATTAAATGATTTTATGCAATAAAAAAGTTGTATTATTGATTGTTTTACTAAAGATAAACCAAATATATTTGTCATCAAGGTAAATTAATATTTTGAAATTTAAATTTGTAGTAAATATTTTTATTAAAAATGCGTTGTTGTTACAAATCGTGCAGTGGAAATTGTATTTATTAGTAACAAAAACGTAATTAATAAAAATATTTACTACAAATTTTAAATTTCAAAATATTAATTTTGACCTTCAAAAAAATAAAAACATATGGTGGCTTCCCCTACCCCCCTTCCGCCTACGTTAGTTCAAATCCACTACACTTTGGCGTTAGCAACGTCATTTAAAAGTCACAGCGGCATCTATCATTTAACACGTTAATAACTTTTCTCTTTGTTCGAGTTCTGTGGTTGAGACCGCAAATGTTTTAGCAACAGATTTCGTTCCTTTCATGGCCTTCTAGATGTTTAAAGAGTAGAAAGAGATAATAAAATTGTTTTTATGGTTTTTATGTATATCGTGGAAGAACGACTTTCAATTTTTCCAGAGAGTGTGGGAAGTATTCCGTATCTTTAAAAATCATCCCTATTTATAAATAGGACACTTGCCACCATCTACTAACCTTCAGTATTTATTGCGCCCTAAACTAGTTCGGGACATTATTATAATACGGAGATTCTATTGCATGCCGGGGACCTTTTTTCCTTAGAACTCACTTTATCGCCCCCCCCCCCCTCCAAATTCCTGAATCATATTCTACGGACGCCCCAGTAGCGGATCCAGGATATTGCTGAGGGGGAAGGGGGGCGACAAAAAAAAAGAGCATATCTCGTTTCCTAAAATCTTCCTCTCAAAAATGACTTCTAAAAAAAATTCTGACCCTTGACACGCACTACAATTTTCAAGCCTCACAGTAAAAAACACCCATTTGGGGAGGCTCAGGGGGGGGGGGGGCGAGAAACTGCCTTCGCCCCCTCTCTGGATCCGCGCCTGGGACGCTCTTGAATGTTACCATTTGAGACGATTTTATCTTTATTATCTCAAATTCTAACAGACCCAATTCTCTTCTGTGTTCGGGGTTCGGGCGATTGTCATTTGTCCATATGCAGTGTTGCCAGGTGTACCATTTGTTCCTCATTATCTACCCGTACCTTTAAAAGTGACAAAAATACCACTATATTATGGTAGTTTATTAATTGTATAAAATGTGTATCTAGTCCCTCCTGACCTAGCCCGACTTCTAGTGTACTGTATCCAAAGACAGTTACTTCATCTGTTGATTCTGACGAAGATTGTTTTATGAATATAATTTCCGATTAACTCTTATTTGTAGGTTTTTATTATGTTTATTTTGTGTTGATATTTTTAGTATGTAATTTTCTTTTGTAAGAATAAAAATACAATACCATTATTTCTTGAAAAATACCATGAAACTTATTGGTTTGCACCATTTGTTTTTCCCACAAATCTGGCAACACTGCCGGTATGTTTTTCTTAGGGTATAATAATCTGGTATAAATTATAAATCAAGGTTCTTAGATCTTAGGTTTAAATAAAAGAAAGATAATTATTTACTTTTTATCATTTGAATACACCAAAACAATTGGATACGAGTTATTTATCGATTTTACCTTTTTAGTAAAATATTAGTGCAAGCAATTCAAAGTCAGTGTTTTATATTAGAGTTCATGGGCCAATACAGGATATTTTTAGGTATTTAAAAAATGTGTTTGGATATAATTTGAAAGAGAATATGACCCAAAGGTAAAAATATTTGGCAGAAGAGTAATATCGCAGTCCCGAAATAGGTAGTCTGGTGTTTAATAAAGATAAAAAATATTGTTGGTAAATAAGTACAAATTCAACATTTTTTACTTAAAATTGAAAATAGATTTTTTTAAATCTGTGAAAATTATTTGTTTCATAATGATGATAGAAGAATTTATAATGAGGTGGGTATATAGCATAGTTTAATTATAGAAAGGTGGTTAATTTCATAGTTGACTAACCAAACAAACATAATATAATCATATTTATCCTATATTATGGGCAAAAGTTCTAATTATTCCTAAAAAATTCAAGTTATAGTAGAAAATATTAAAATATATTTATTTAACCAGTCCTGCTGGACCGTTTAAAATTTAGCGCTCCGTTAACACAAACCTATTTAAAAAAACAAAAGTAAAATTTGAAATGTGTGTATTTCTGGAGACTTCTGCCAATATTTGTCATAAATATTATTTTATTAGTAGGCTAAGACCATAAAATTTAACCAGTTGTCAAGATATTTAGCCGTAACTAAGGCTTTAACGGCCCGCTAAACCTAAAAAAGCTTTATGAAACCGGCTGTCAGAGTTACTAAACTTTCTTCTCGGAGCGTTTTTACACAAAAAAATCCTTTTATAATTCATATCTCAAAAACGGTTAGAGATAGTAATAGATTAACAAAATTTATTTAGATTTTAATAAGGTAATCAAAAATGCTAAAATATACAGGGTGTTCCATTTGAAATAGCAATGTTGGCATTAACTTCCGGTATAACCGGAAGTAATAAAAACGTCAAAATATAATGCTTTAAAAGCTCAAAGCCAATTATGCCTGCTATTATATTTTTAGAAAGATAAGTTTACTCGTTTCCAAGATCTTCTAATAGGCCACTCAACATGAATCACCCTGTATAACTTTCTCTAGTACTTTATTATTTGGACACCGTATATTTTACAACAATTCTAAAACATGCTCCGTAAAGTCCCGCATTTAACATCTATTTAACCCCAACCAATCCAACCACTTTCTCGCACACTACAGGGACAAAATGTGAAATATCGTCTTAAGGGCTTTATTTAGAAAAATAAAGGACAATATTTATTTTTCTATAATCTCGTGTAAACCTGAGAATACGAGCTTTCTTTTATAGTTTTATTCCCGGATTTAGAAATTCATTTTTTCCAATTATGAAATTTGGATTAAATCGGTTAAGAGTATGGGCAAGGAACAGATACAGTATTTGATTTTATAATCAATGATACTTTTTTACTTTACCCAACTTTAACCGTCTTTGGTTACAATAGTTTCAAGTTAAAGAAAAACATGAGCAATCTTGGAATAAATGTAGTTTTTGACTTTATCAATATCTCAATCAAAAATTTTTAAACTTGTAAATGTAAATATTTGCCCGGTTTTTAAATAAAACGAAATATTGATCAAAAATATAATGGTGAATGCATCTCTAAATTTAACTCTTTAAGTGTACAGGATAACTTAAAACTAAGTTATCCTGTAAATAGAACTGATAAACTGGGTTTGAATAAGAACTCAGTTCTAACAATTCACCGTTACCAGTCCCACATTCTGGAGTAAACAATACATATTAATTAGGCTGTCACGCCATACCCAGTAATATTTTCCTTATTTGAATTCCAAGCATTAAAATTAATTGGTGACTGTGTGATTTCCAATTAGTCATACCATGCATTAGAAGGCTTCTCAAGGAAGATTTAACGTGCAATATCATCGTATAATTTAGCTTATTATTTAATAATGCCGTAAAATTACGTCTCAACTGTTTAACTTAAGACAATTTGACAAGAAATGAACACAGATAATAGGTCGGAAGGCGACAGCCTGGAAGTCTATGACATTAAAAATTCACTTATTTTTTTAAACTTATTTTTAGGTAGGTATTGACTGTCATAAAAAAGTATATGCAGTACCTCACCCTGGCCGAAGGGATTCGCCCACTCTAAAGGGGCTCCCTTTTTCCGAACTTTTATTCTAAAATATATAACATTATATTGGTGCCTTGCTTTACCTCATTCTTGAACTTGCTCGTGAGTCATTAATTCGTTCCAATCAGCGCAGCGGTAGCCTCAGAATAAGTCAGTGTAACTAACCATTAATAAACAAAGTCTTTGTTGCATCTAAATGCAAACCTGTTTTAACACTATCTGTTTGCGGATTACCTTCTGACTATTTAGACTGCGTGGCGTATTGGGTTATTTTTTATTACAATAAGTATAACCTAAATCTCGCTATGTCGAGCCAATCCGTGATTATTTGAAAGATATACCCTTTTATTATCATTTTGAGTGAGGAAAAATATAGTGAGGCTATAACACCCACCACTTCTAGGGTATAGATATAACTTACGTATTACGACCCTCCCACGTCGGTTGTCTCTGCTAATTAAGTGGCTGGTGATAAAGACTCTTCTTTTGCGGGATCCGGAGAGAATCTGGTTCACTACTGAGAAGGATATTTCTTTTGGCGAGATAATGAGGCTTGTGAGAGCTTAATATTTAAACTTTTTTAAAATTTAGATTTAACTGATAGGTAGGCTGAAGTTTCTAATTGAGAAAATATCTAGTTTTAATTTTTTTCTAAGTTTGGCGATTTAAACTATGAAGTAAACACTATTTAAGTCTTGAACACTATTTTATTGTTAATAGAAATAATGGGGGAGCCACCCAACAATAAGTCTTAGCAACAAAATTTATAGTTATCATCAATAAAATAAGTAATACTTTCTATGGCCCACAAGCACTTACTTCTGCAAGGTGATTGACCGTATCGATTCGGAATAGACGAACGTTGACCCCTGGGTTATCAATAGGTAAGGGGTCACCGAATGCTAGACTAGCTGGACTCTCCACGCTTTACGGTTTAAAATTACTTCACGCCCGAAAACTTGTAGTTCAAAATATCTACTAATTAGGACTGGAACAACTAACTCTCCACTGCAATTTCTTGGCTTTTTATAGGGAAAGCCGCGCAGTTTTGTAACCATTTATCAAAAAATGCGTTTTTGCATGAACCATTTTGACACCCTCGTTCAGGAATTAATTAACGTTATAATTACGTCACGATTTTCTAATTTCTTAAAATCAATGAAAAAGTTGAGTACCATTTCTTATAGGACTTACTTCCACTTACTAAACTAAGACAAACCTGCCTTGTAGCACCTGGAAGGAAGCCTAAAGTACTTTTACCTAACAATGGAGTACGGCAGCCATCTTGCGATGACGCTACCCCTATCGGAAGTATAATATTTTACTCTTATAAGGTGGTGCGAAAATGTCTTTTCTTCGAATCCGGGCAAAATCTCGCGCAGAGCGAGTGTGACTCATATGGAGGTGGTGGTCACGTAGCCGTTTTCCCCTGGAAATCTTACGCAATTATTTTAGCTGGACCTAATCTGAATCCCGGGAAAATGTTAGATTTAGTTTTTACCCGGGGCTCGCTAGCCTAAGATTGTTCATTAGGTAGTCGGTGCGAGAAAATAAGTTAAGATGTTTTATCCTGCTGCGGTTTCTATTGCAAGAAGAGAAAATGATTTTCTCCAATATTTTCTTTTTTTTTGTATATACAGGGTGTTCCAAGTTAAGTGCGCACTATTGCTAACTCTTTTATTATTATAGATACAAAGTCGGTTAAATTAGCAAAGTAGTAACATTTTTTCTGCTGATTAAGATAGTAAAAACAAAAAAACAATTGAATACAGCATTTCCGATTAAACGAGAACAAAGTATTTTTTTTAAACGGAACACCCTGTATATTTTTGACACAAATGTTTGCAAATCGTCTACAGAATAAAAAAGTTCATATGCAGTATTGGCCTAAAACTAAGAATAATCTAATTATTGCCATATTTACTTTTTAGACAAGGTGGCTGTGCAAGAAACAAATTTTCTCCAGACCAACAATGCATGTTTTTACGATTAAACATACCCCTGTTTGAAAAATTGGCTTCATCGCTCCAAAAAATGTGCCTTAAAAAGTTAGGATTTTGCCTGCACATTTTAACAAACAATTGACAGAAATGTAGTCTCCTTTCAGAGTCCCCAGGTAATAATGTTTACACTGGTCGGTACTTATGGGGTACAACGTTATATTTTTTTAAAACTCTCCATATTGTAACTGAGCTTAAACCACTGTCCCTTGACAAATCTCTGGTTGAATTAATTTTGTATGCTTCAAAATATGCCAACACATTTACTTCTACTTGTTCATCACTTATTATAAACTGGCGTTTAGTTCTAGCCTTTGCAAAGACTCCTTCGTTACTTCTAAATTTTCTATACAGCTTTAAAAAATACCTTCTGTTTGGATGATCACGTTCAGGATACATTTGGGAATATAGTTTCTGTACCCGGAAACTATTTTTTCTGCATACAAAATACGCTTCTAACATATCGCATTTTTCTAAATGTGTAAACACCATTTTGTAATATTTTTACCAAAAAATCTAAAATTACAGACAAGTTCAATCACTTACAATAACATAAATGCTTACTTTTGTTGACAGCAGAATAATCTACTGACACACCGAATAAGGCTTTTGTTTCAAAAATGCACAGCCACCTTGTCTAAAAAGTAAATATGGCAATAATTAGATTATTCTTAGTTTTAGGCCAATATTGCATATGAACTTTTTTATTCTGTAGACGATTTGCAAACATTTGTGTCAAAAATATACAGGGTGTTCCGTTTAAAAAAAATGCATTTTTCTCGTTTAATCGGAAATGCTGTATTCAATTGTTTTTTTGTTTTTACTATCTTAATCAGCAGAAAAAATGTTACTACTTTGCTAATTTAACCGACTTTGTATCTATAATAATAAAAGAGTTAGCAATAGTGCGCACTTAACTTGGAACACCCTGTATATATTAGGTGGGATTTCATCCATTGTATGGACCCTGAAGAAGTGAGTTATTAAAATTATTTATTGAATTTTATTTTTAAATCATTCGGAAATACTTAGAATATTTTTCCTTTTTTTTTCTAATTTAATTGAATTTATTTATTTTAAAAAAAAAATTTTTTTTTTTTAAAACACTTGGAAGTGTTTTTCTTTCCTTAATTTAGAGTAATTTTATTTATTTAAAAAAATTTAAAACAATTAAAAATATTTTCCTTCCCGTAATTTAAAATAATTTTATTTATTTAAAAAAAAGTTTACAACAAAATTTTTCCTCTTCTTAATTTAAAATAATTTTATTTATTTATTTATTTTTTATTAAATATTTTAAAACACTTAGAAAAATTTTCCTTTCCTTAATTCAAAAGAATTGTGTATTGATTTGGCAAAAATATTTTAAAACACTTTGAAGATTTTTCCTTTTCTTAAGTTATAATAATTTTATTTATTTATAAAAAAAAATATATTTAAAACACTGAAAAATTTGTCCTTTTCTTAATTTAAAGAATGTTTAGAATGATTATAAAAATGTATCATTCCTTAATTTAAATGAAATTTATTTATTTTTAGAATTCTAACAGAAATATAGAAATAAGTAGACACATTATCCTTTATCTTTAAAAATTGTAAATAATGTTTTTCTTTGTATTTATTGATAAATGAAAACACAATCAACATAGAAATTTTTCCCTAAATCAAAACCTTTTATGAATGGGTACTTATTATTCGGGAACACTTTTTCATTACTCGAAAAATGTAGAAAATAAGAGGGGTCCCTGGTCGCTACAAGGCTATAGTGATATATCGTTCGTCCAAAACAGTGGCAGTACCGACCCTTCGTACGCTTTACAATAATTATTAAAGCTCACAGCAAAGCAAACAAAACACTCATTGTGTGAGGCTCGGGGGGGAGGGCGAACTGCCTTCGCTTCCCATGGATTCACGCCTGATCCAAAGTAGATGAGATGATTTATATTGTATTGAATGTATTTTTTCTTAAGTAATTCCTGTATAAATCTATTCTAAGGAATTTAATAATTTGTTAATACATCTCATAGTTTTTGCTGCTTTTGTTTGGCATTATTTATTTATTTATTTATTGACGGGCAAACCCCATTTACAATTTTTACAAAGCAAACTAAAGTAATAATTAAACAGTTAATAGATTAAAACTAACTCTATCTAAACTGTTGGACAATTGCTTTCGAGCAAGACAAATTTCGCCTAAATTTAACAGTTAATATTTTCTGAACCAGATATGATATTGACCTACGGTTTTGAATGGTTAATATATTCATCCCTTGGGAAACAATTATTGGATTTTCTTTTACTGTCAAACAATTTTATATACAGGGTGTTAAAGAAGACGATGATTTTTTCTCCAATTTTAATGTCGTGTAACTTTCACAATAATATTTTTAAATTTTATCACTCTACGTCAATTGAATCACTGCAAAGAAAGTAATTTGTCAAATTTTTGATATCTGCTATATTTTAAGAAATACCGATTTTTTTGGAAAACTTGCTATATTTCAACTTATTGGTAGCTAGATCTCACTGTGCGTTGTATCGTGCAAACTTCGCGAGTTATTATTATACCTTATGGAAAGCTTGATTAGGTTCAGTCACAATAGTTGTACCTAAATGTTATGATGTACAGTGGCGTACTTATAAACACCTATATGTCTATGGTTTATGAGTATCTCACAATTTTTCACGATTGTTTTATATTGGAAAGTATTCGCCCCTAGATTCGGTCAATTTTTTCTTATTTTTTAGTTTTTCATATCGTACTACAGGTATGTTATACAGTGTGTTTACCAAATTTTAACAAAGTTACATTTTTTAATTTCATTTTTGGAAAAAATGTATTTATAAATTTCTAACTTTTTAACACTATACTCATTAACCATAGACATATAGGTGTTTATAAGTACGCCACTGTACATCATTACATTTAGGTACAACTATTGTTAAGATAAGAATCACTCGCAAAGTTTGCACGATACAACGCACAGAGATCTAGCTACCAATAAGTTGAAATAAAGCAAGGTTTTCCAAAAAAATCGGTATTTCTTAAAATATAGCAGATATGAAAAATTTGACTAATTACTTTCTTTGTTATAATTTAGAGTGGCGTACTTATAAACACCTATATGTCTATGGTTTATGAGTATCTCAGAATTTCTCACGATTGTTTTATATTGGAAAGTACTCGCCCCTAGATTAGGTAATTTTTTTAGTTTTTTGTATCGCATTACAGGTATATTATACAGCGTGTTTAAAAAATTTTAACAAAGATAATTTTTTTAATTTAATTTTTGGAAAAAATGTATTTATTAATTTTTAACTTTCTAACACTATTCCTAAAATTAAACTTACATTCAAAAAGACTTTGATATTAAATATCACTAGCTACCGTCAAACCAAACCTTGTCCATCCGAGTGTATTAATTTGAATCGAGATTATCACAAAAAAAACAATGTTAAGTATTAATAATAAGTTGAAATAAAGCAAGGTTTTCCAAAAAAATCAGTATTTCTTAAAATAGAGCAGATATCAAAAATTTGAGAAATTACTTTCTTTGCTATGAACCAGTGATTCAATTGACGTAGAGTGATAAAATTTAAAAATATTATTGTGAAAGTTACACGCCCTTAAAATTGGAGAAAAAAATCATCGTCTTCTTTAACACCCTGTATATAAAATTGTTTGACAGTAAAAGAAAATCCAACATTGATAATTGTTTCCCAAGGGATGACTATATCAACCATTCAAAACATTATTTCCAAACTTAAGTCATAAATAAAGATAATAAATAAGTAAAGACCCAAATGGCTGCGTAAAAATCACCATATTTGTAGCCGTGAATCTACCTCTACAAATGCCGTGCTGTTCCTGATTAATATAAATTATTACTGAACTCTTAATATGATTACAAACTATTTTTTTAAAAAGCTTAGGAATTGTACTTAAAATCGAAATGGGTCTGTAGTTATTGCAATCTGATTGATTTTCAGATTCAAATATAGGAGCAACAAAACTGTATTTCCACTGCTCAGGAAAAACACGACTCTCAAGCGATAGCTTAAAAAGTAAATATAGGTAAAGGATTTGACAGAGAATAAACACAGTTGATCAATAATTATGGAGTTATGCCATCTAGGCCGGGTACTTTGATTCAGATCCAATATATTTTCAAAGACCTCGCCCAGCGTGATTGAAACGGAACTAAAATGCAAATCATTGTTTTTAGTTTGGCCGGACAAGTTTTACAATCTATATAAAATTCAAATACATTTTGAAAATATGTCCCAGCCCAGGAGAACCCTTACTTTCGCCTGGTACAACATGTCCCTGTCCCTCTGTTAGTCATAAAGTTGATCAGGCTGATTTTTTAATTATCAGGCGACTGATAAAGTTTTACTGTGAACATAATATTGTACAGACTTGCAATAAATTACTGGTAAAGTTGTGGTGAAAATATCAAAGAAAGAAACATTTTCTAATATTTCAAACGGTTTCTGTAAATATTCAGGTTAACATATTATTAAAAAAAACCAAGAAATTAAACTTTATTTTTGTTCGTAGAACATAGTTTTTGTGGACATCTGTGGTTTGACCAATATATAATATATGAAATATACCACTTTCTATGCCAAATATACCCCTTTCGTCGCATGCATTTTCTTGCTCGCTGTACAATAATTCCCACTCTGTTATATACAGGGTAATTCACGTTGAGTGGCCTATTAGAAGATCTCGGAAACGAGTAACCCTATGTTTCTAAAAATTTGATAGCAGGCATAATTGGTTTTGAGCTTTTAACACATTATATTTTAATGTTTTTATTACTTCCGGTTATACCGGAAGTTAATGCCAACTTTGCTATTTCAAATGGAACACCCTGTATATTTTAGCATTTTTGATTACCTTATTAAAATCTAAATAAATTTTGTTAATAATCATCTATTACTACCTATCTCTAACCGTTTTTGAGATATGAATTATAAAAGGATTTTTTTGTGTAAAAACGCTCCGAGAAGAAAGTTTAGTAACTCTGAAACTAATAAAGGTAGACATTTAAAACTTTCTAAGCTTTCAATTAATACATAGATCTTTAGTTTAAATTACTTAGGTTTCACGTTTATTTATACAGGGAGTTCTTTAAATTATGCCAATGTTTCCATTTAAATAAATGTGCATAAGTTAATTTTTGCAAATGGAACACCCTATTTTTTAGCTTACTAACGTGTAGAGAATTAAATTTCCTATCTTAATGCCTAATATGTTACAATCCACATTTTTAGTCGTTTTGGAATTATGAGCAATTTAAATAAAAAATCTTAAAATTTCTTTTTGTGTTAATGCGACATTATTTTTGAAAAGAAGGCTTCGACTGGGATTTTCGTTTGACTTTGAGCTTTGTTACCATTTGTTATTAACTGCCTATGTTCGTTGCTTAGCTATTTCTAGCTTAGCTAGATTTTACACAAAAAAATCCTTTTATAATTCATATCTCAAAAACGGTTAGCGATAGGAATAGATTATTATTAACAAAAGTTATTTAGATTTTAAGAAGGTAATCAAAAATGCTAAAATATACAGGGTATTCCATTTGAAATAGCAAAGTTGGCATTAACTTCCGGTATAACCGGAAGTAATAAAAACGTCAAAATATAATGTTTTAAAAGCCCAAAACCAATTATGCCTGCTATCAAATTTTTAGATAGATAGGGTTACTCGTTTCCGAGATCTTCTATAGGCCACTTAACCTGAATCACCCTGTACATGATAATACATATAATTTTTAAAAGTTTACAAATTATTTTAAGAAATGGTCAAAGCATAATATTTATGATCTCATTCTCCTAAAAGTTTTAGCTGATCCAGAAATTAAATTAAATAAATAATTTTTTTTTTAATATTAATTTAATAGCATTGAATCCGTTTTATTTAACAATCATAACCAATCGGTACGAAATTAGTACAATTATCGGCAACAACGCCATATATGGTAACACCTTCCCATTTCCAATCGAAACAACCGTCTTCAGCACATAAAATGAACACAGGAACCGCGCCATTTAGTACATTTCCAAAAATATTGATCATTTGCAGGTTATGAATGGGAATGTTGTTCTTTGGAGGACCATCTTGAGGTTGACCAGCTGGTAGATTTCTGTAGTTTTGTTGAATATTAATACCATAGAATTTGGAGTCTAAAATAGAGAAAATGTTATTACCTATTCTTTCTTTCAACTTTCAAAAGACGAGAGCCTGGAAGAAAATGAAATAGAGTAAAAAACATTTTTTAGACTCTGACAGGCTATATAGCAGTAGCGTGCGGTCCATAAAAGCACTGTTTTCACTAAATAAAACATTTTTTATCGCGTCATTCATATTAAGTAGTTATTTTAAAACAAATCTGGCCCTGACTGTTAAGCGGGCCACATACCACAAACGATACCTTTGTAACTTATCGTGCGTATCGGTACTACGCGGCATTGTTTGATTCGCTTGTATCCCCGACGCAGCGCAACTGTAAATTTATGAATTTAGAAAAAAACACAACAATTTTTCAATTGTTTCTTCGTAGCGAACGCTTGACCTTGTTGAGACTTGAAATGTATCGCACACAAATGGCTAGTCAAAGAAATTAAAATCTAAGTAGCGAGTGACTCACTATTGTAACGTATAACATAAATTAAATAGCCCAAATTGAAGTAAAATCCAATAGTGGAATTTAGTGTCCGTTAAAATATATAAAGAAAAGAAGCTTAGCGGCAAGCGGACAGAGTAGTGCGTCTATCTTTTGCATTAAAGTACACAGGGACGCCAAAGGTAATGGGTTCCCTGGGGCACAGGTAGACAATGACAGGCTGTTTCGTTCTTGTTAGAACTCATCAGAAAGTCATAACCTGTAAGCAACTCCCAATACAGCGAGACTGTTCTTTTCAAGGCGTTTTTAAGAAATAAAAACGCGATGAAAACCCAGTAAGTTAGAGAAGCGAGAAATGTTTCCTATACTGGTGAAGTGGCCGTTCCGTGCTTGATTAATTTAGATTTATTTATTTCTACGTTTTCACGTTAGATGGCTATCTTTTGCATTGAGTTGATTCCTACTGATGGCGTTACTGGGATTTCATCGCGTTTTTATTTCTTAAAAACGCCTTGAAAAGAACAGTCTCGCTGTATTGGAAGTTGCTTACAGGTTATGACTTTCTGATGAGTTCTAACAAGAACGAAACAGCCTGTCATTGTCTACCTGTGCCCCAGGGAACCCATTACCTTTGGCGTCCCTGTGTACTTTAATGCAAAAAATAGACTCACTACTCTGTCCGCTTGCCGCTAAGCTTCTTTTCTTTGTAAAATCCAATTTTCAATCAAAGTAAAACAGAGAGCTCAACACACCGCTTATACACGCGTCGGCGTCGGTGGATTCCACTTCTAATATCCATCTTTATTTGATTTATGGCTTCAGACAGTGGCGGCTAATGTATAAGCGCTGCAGTCCGGCAGAGCTCCCAAGTAAAACAAAAAAATAAAAAATAGTAATCTAACTAAAATATTTTCTATTGCCAAAAAGCAAATTTAATTTTACTTGCGTTTAGTGACCGCAGTTAAGTTTATCTTTATAGAGTTTGTTGGATACTGGTCAATAATAAACCTAGAAGATTACATTATTTTTTAGTCAATGATATATTATATATAAATCTAGATCCTCCCTGTTAAAAAACATAAATACAGTTTTAGGGACTTCTAAGGTTAAGAAATTTAATACAATGTAAAAGTGTTTGAAACTTTAATGTTTTATCATCTTGTCGGATATGGATTGGTACCGGGGCGAAATGTTATATTGTCTAATTTATTATATAAACATTGTTATTATTAAAAAATGCTTGTAACTTGAAAGTTTTGTAACCCAGGAAATTACTTTTAACTGTATTTTCTAGACAACGATAAGGTTAATTTTGAAAAGTTGCTTTTATTAAAGAATT
Source organism: Polydrusus cervinus (assembly GCA_935413205.1). Lineage (NCBI taxonomy): Eukaryota > Metazoa > Arthropoda > Insecta > Coleoptera > Curculionidae > Polydrusus > Polydrusus cervinus. Next base: position 58,195,561 of record OW284514.1, read on the forward strand.
ACTGAAACTCCTTCTAGTCGTCCCACATTTTCAATTTAAAAACTTATACTGCACTATTTGTTTCATGTATGTACTACATCTGGAGACCTATGCACTACAACACCTGGAAAACCATCCACTTCACCACAGCTGTAAGTTGACTACCAGTTACCGAACCATCCACCATAATTGGGCGAATTGCAGTAACCCAAAAGTCATAATGAGGGATGCCTCTCCTAAAGCTACTATGCTAGTTATCCGTACAACCCAACCCTACAAGTCATCCTCCATCCCATGGAACTTCAAGTCACTCTATTACAAGTTGGTCGCCGTGGTCGTCGACCCTGGAGGAGGGGGTAATGTCGGATATGGATTGGTACCCTTAAGGATAATTTAATCGGTTCATACTTCGCTGTGGTGCTAAGACGCTTAATAGGTGTTGAGTCTGCTGATAAGAATAGGTGTAGTGAAAAGATAGTGTGTGGAACAAGGACAAGGACATTCCTAGTTTTGTAGGAGGAGTTTGTAGACGAAAGTTGATAAACATAATTGTTTGAATTGGTTGGGATAAAGGGTTCCATTTTGAATAGTCCATCCAGGGAAATCCCCTCTTTTAATAAATTGCTGACATAACAAAAAGGAACCCCTTCTCCCATCTGGTAAGGGTTACAAAACATTATAAAAACTCAAACAGACACTTACTCAGTGGAGTTGTTTAACATTTTCAAGTGCAAGGGTAACCTCTGCCCATTTGGTCATTCAAGTAAAAATGTAGAAACATAATCTCAGATCAAAACAGTTTCCAGCCAGTGAGTAAGTGATCTTGATAATGTTTATTTAAATTGTTAAATTGTTTATTTCTATTTTGGCCTGAGTTGACTCTAAAGCGAAAGTTGTTTTTCTTGAACTTAGAACAAATAACCTCGTATGTGAGTTTTAAGGAAACAACTCTTCTTTAGAGAAAACTCTCTAAATTTACTAATTAATTTTATTTCTAAAGACTTCTATTTTATTCATTATTATGTAATCGTCAATTGCTTTGCTTTGCTTCGCTTAAATAAAACTATTAAAAATCTTTGGTGTTTTAGTAACTAAATAGGGCACAACAAATTAAATAAATTAAAACGTAATTTCAAATCATCTAAGCTACACGTTCCCGTCGCCTATCATTTTGATACGCGACATTCTAATAACATATTTTTCAAATTATCTTTTTCATTTCATTACGGTCCTGAACAGCTAGAGCCAAATTAAAAAAAATATTTCTGATTTAAAAAATCCGTTCATTTTTACTCAAAGAGGAATGAACATAACTAGATTAACATTCCAGTTAACTTTTCTTCACTCGAGAGTATTATTTTTTCTGTTTTACAGTAATTCGGTATAGGTCTAAGGCAAAACTCAAGATATTATGTTAATAAAATACCAATAAAAAATAGAATAATTTCTCAGGCCTTACAAACTTACTTATTTCCTACAGTATTAATGTAATTTTAAGATTTAAGTACCTAATCCTAAAAATAATTGCCAGAGCCGTAATAGTAAATAAAGGATAATTTGGTATCTTAATGATGTGTAAAGCTTAAAAGTCCTTAAAACTATTTTAAAAATGCCAAAATAGAGAACGGCTATGAGAAAGTGTTTATTGTTTTTTCCTAAGTCAAAAATGAAGGCACAAAAAAGTAAAAGGTCAAATTAGAAGTTCCCTAAAGCATTCGGAATATTTACAATTTTCTTTTATCAAATTATTAAGCCCCAAAATACGAAACTTTGCCTTAATTTAACCATCTTCGTATCTCTTACCGTTTTCGAGATCACCTTGTACGCACACGAATTTGTAGCACCCTGTATAATAGGTTTATTCAATGACTTAATTTAAAAATATCGTTAATTTGATTTAAAATGAGTATATAAAATAAATTGACACAAAAAACATTAAAAATGACAATAGGTTAAAAGTTCCAAAAAAATATACTTACATAAATTTTTAAACAAAAATTTGGATTTAGACTCAAGATATGCTAAGAATCGATATTTTCCAACACATTTTTTCCATATCATTAAAAAAAAGTAACACTGTTGCCAGTTTGAAACTTTCAAATGACATTATTTGACAAGTGTAGCGCAAGTAAAAAATTTTAATTTTTTTTGTTCTGGGCGACGCAGAGCCTAAGGCCCAAAAAAGATTTTCAAAAAACGACAACATGAAAAAGGTTTCCACATGGTACAAACATTTAAGCCGACACTGCATAACCACCATTTACTATTTATCTACCTAACAAAGTTATGTTCCTGTAAGTAACATTTTTAATTAATCCTTCCCCTGCATCAACGTGAGTCTTAATATGTATTCCATTCTCGGCCATAGTAACGATGGAGTCCTCGATAATGACGTCTTCTAAGACTTCTCCTCCAGCACTTATTGACAGACCATGGCTTCCATGACAAAACATTCTTCGGATGGTAATATTTTTGCCTGAAAAATGAAAACCAAGTAGATAAAAAATGTAAATGAAATATAATCTTTTAGGTATTATGGCTCTCTACAATCTTTAGGAGTGGACACACAGAGTTTAATCTTATATTTTAATAGGAGTAAAAAAAAATCCCGGGCGGTCAATCGAGTGGCCATCCAGATCGCCCATTCCTAACCCACTGGATTTTTTTTTGTAAAGCTACGTCAAAAAGTTAATTTACAAATCTTAATCCAAGTCGATAGATACGCTTAATAATCAAATCAACAAGTCTAAGAATGTTCCCTGCAAAAAGGATTTTGGCGGAACCCGCGTAGTTGTCAAAGTGAAGATGTCAACGCCTTGTCAACTAAACTTTCATTATGGCATCCAGGACGTCGTTCATTTCCTACCACCCCGCTTAAATACATTTTGGGGGGCCTAATAATTTCTCTACTTGTCTTTACGTACATCATAGATGGCTATGATTTGGACAAACAAAGCACAATATAAACAAATTCCCAATAACGCCAGTTAAAGAAATTGTAGAAACGAAACCTCAAAAAAAAAATATGTTTGAAATTTAGCCCTGTATCAGTTCTTAAGAAAACTATAACTTTAAGTTCGTCCATTGTTTTTACTAGTGACATTTATTCGTCTACGTATCCCGTTTTAAAAATGTATATCTACGTTTTACATCCACTTACCACTGGTAACCGCAACACAATCGTCTTGATTATATACGGCAGTATCTTCAATTAGGATATTGTTACTACTGCCACCAATGCCGAATCCGTCAGTATTATGAGCAAACCTATTTATTGGGGCAACTCCCTAAAAACAATATTGAGGTTTGTACCATTTTAATATATTTCCCAAGCTCCAAATTCAAGAAAAAAAAACATTTTTTCTTGCTTTCTTTTGAAGAAAGCAGATTGTGTATTTTTCAATTAGTTATGTCGGTTCTGGCATCTCTATAATGCAAAATTTCACCAGAACCATCAAGTCGTTTGGGATTTATTATTTTTTCTCAAATAGAAGCGGGTACCTCGGTCCAGAAAAGTTTAAAGAAAATAACCAAACAATAAAATAGTTTAGAAGCATCTTAGTTTTGCAAATGAAGCATTTTGTCTTAAACTGTTATTTGAATAAGTATAGTGTCAGGTACCTCTGGAAGCGGGGCCATAGGCCCTGTCTTTAACTAAATCACCTAGAGATTTTGGTGTTGTGTATTTGGATTGGTAAAATTAACACCAATATCCTCTTTTTATTCGTGTTAGTTCCTGGCCACAAAATAAAAACATGGATCAGAAGATAAATTTATGTTTCACCTGTGATGTGTGATGTTCTAGTGTTCATCAATAACCAGGACGTAATAAAGAATATACTAGTTTAGCTTTAACGATTATTTGGTTTATTATTAGTACCTACTTAGAAATACATTTTAGTTAGGACAATGCCGTGCTCGTGTCACTCAGGTTAACAGGTTTTACTGCGTTATTGTGCTGGCTTATAACATGTAACCAGATGTATTAGTTCATAAATAAGTAAATAGAAATGCATACATGACACCTCCTTTGAAAACGTTCTTGATCTGCTTGGTCTGTAGGCACTATGCAGTAATATAGTACATTCTATAATTAAATCAAATCTTAAACTTACTTCATCTCCATCTAAAATATTAATATTCCAGTTTCTTATGATCAGGCTTTCCGACCCATGAATCATGAAGCATCCAACAGGACAATTTAACACGTTGATATTTTCGAATGTTGCATTGGTCACTTCGATGGTACCAAATCTTGGCTTGGTGGTATTACCCCATGTACCCTGGCCATCCCACCATAAAGGTCCTTGACCATCCAGAACGGATCCTATAAGTTTTAAATCAAATTTTATATTTTTCAAGAAGCAGGGATACAATACAGCGTGAAGACATACTGGATGATTCACGATGAGTACCTAGTGGTCTCTCTCGGAAACTGGAAGATTTGTTTTATTGAAATTGTGTCATTGGATATAATTATGAACGCTTTGAAAAATATCTTTTACTGGTTTTATTCCTTCTGCTTAAACTGAAAGTTAACTTTGATTTTCCAAATGAAATAAGGCAATTCTTACTTAATTTTTGTATAGCAGTATTTTTTTTTGTATTTCAAGTGCAACAACATTTTTATTATAAATAGCAGAGCGCCTGCGACCTCAGGAGCCATCTTCAGTGCCTCTATTGTACCTGAAATAGGTATTGCAACGAGCATCAAACTTGATGATTCAAAATGGTACAGTTAAAATAACATTTAAATGTCTGATTAAAAATCTAATTACACCAACTTGTAGAGGAGAAAAAATGATAACAAGAAAGTAAACTTTATTTTAACATAGGTATCTCTTCAAATAGAGCCAGAAAAAAATAAAAACGAAATCGGGAAAATTCGGTTTTGCTCAAATATCTTCGGAAGAATTTGGAGTTTTTTTTTTAATTTGAAAACAAATGCAATGTTACAGAATTTACTGGGGTGAAATTTATGTTTTATTTAACCATCTCTGTATCTTCTATGGTTTACGTGATCCCTGTAGAGTGCATCATTATGTGGGACACCGTGAATACAGGGTGTTCCCTAATGACGTGCTAATATTTTAAGGTATGATTCCTCAAGTCATTTTATAAAGAAAAGTTAATATAAACATATTATGTCCTAAACGGCTTAAATTTTTTGCTACAAGGTGTTGAATTTGTTTTTTGTAATATCTTCACAAAAAATCACTAAGTTTATATGCTGCCTTTACCGTCCTCCAAGCGACATGCATTACAGGGCCCTCTTCTCATCACTAGCCAACACAATCGACTTCTTGCAAACCAACCATCCGAATGCCGAAGTTGCTATCTTTGGCGACTTTAACGTCCACAATGTCAACTGGCTTAAATACTCAAACACCAACGATGAGCAAGGCCGCGAGGCCGAATCTTTTGCGATCAGTTCTGATCTAACTCAACTCGTAGAAGAACCAACGCGGGTTCCAGACCGAGCTGGGGATTTTGCTAGTCTTTTAGATCTCTTTTTAACTTCAAATCCAGACCTATATACGGTCACCGTACAACCACCATTGGGCTCTTCCGATCACAAACTTATTTCAACCCTAAGCGAGCTACCAATTAGTTCTGAACAACCTCCTAAACCCCGTAAGATTTGGCACTATACATCAGCTAAGTGGGAAGACCTAAAGGACCATTTTCGCAACTTTCCCTGGCTAAGCGTATGCTTTTCTTCGGATGATCCATCTGTCTGTGCAAAGGAGGTCTCCGACGTCATTCTAACTAGCATGGAGGCCTTTATTCCTTTCTCCAAAAAGCGCCCTTCTAACGGCAAGCCATGGTTTAGCAAGAATTGCGAGCGTGCTGTCAGATCTAAAGACCTGGCTTACCGACAGTGGCGTAAAAACCCTACTCCTGAAAATCGCGCCATCTTTGTTACCACCCGAAACCAATGTAAGCAAATGATAGACCAAAGCAAAGAAGCTCATAACGAGAGAATCAAAAACAAACTTCTTGCCAGTCCTAACGGATCAAGGTCCTTTTGGTCAGTCGCTAAGGCCGTCAGCCAAAACTTTACAAAGTCAACTATTCCACCTCTAACACGTTCCGACGGCACAATAGCAACCACAGCCGGGGATAAAGCAAACCTACTTGCTGAACTGTTTTCCTCGCATTCCACTGTAGACTTTCAGGGAAAACCACCACCCAACATTCCCTCAGTTCAATCGCAAATGTCTGAAATCGTGTTCCGTCAGCGTCTTGTTAAACGGATCCTTAAAGGACTCGACGTCAATAAAGCTTCTGGTCCAGACGAAATTCCTATCATTGTTCTCAAGACATGCGCCGATGAACTTACACCAGTATTTTGTAGACTTTTCAACTTATCCTACAAAAAAGGAATATTTCCATCCTGCTGGAAGTCGGCGCGTGTCCAGCCTATTCCAAAGAAAGGTAAAAAGACCCTGCCAAGCAACTACCGACCCGTCGCATTGCTTTCAGTAATTTCAAAAGTAATGGAGAAAGCTATTAACCAACAACTCCTAAAGTATCTGGAAGGGCTTAACATTATCAGCGACCATCAATACGGTTTTCGTAAGTCCAGATCAACAGGTGACCTTCTGGCATATGTCACCCATCTTTGGAGCAACACCATCGAACATCATGGAGAATCCCGGGCTGTTGCACTGGACATCTCTAGGGCTTTTGATCGTGTTTGGCACGATGGGCTTCTAAGTAAATTGCGATCCTACGGTATGCCTAATGGATTCTGTTTATGGTTAACCAGCTTCCTTAAGAACCGTTCTCTGCAAGTGGCGATTGACGGGTTTCTCTCAGACACCTTCACCATCAATGCCGGTGTTCCTCAAGGGTCCATATTGTCGCCTACCCTCTTTTTACTGTATATTAACGACCTTCTAGTGAAAACCCAAAATCCAATTTATAGCTTTGCTGATGACAGCACACTTGTCTCATCTTTTACCTTGACTCCCCAAACATCCGCTGCCGACGCACATCTTCGCAGGCAGCATGAAGTATTGCGCCTCAACAAAGACCTGGAAGAAATTTTGGCTTGGGGTGACAGTAACCAAGTCGAATTTAATGCTAAGAAAACCCAGGCAGCAGTCTTCTCCAAAAAGGTTAACATTGCAGAACCGGATATAGTCATGGCAGGACAAGCAATTCCCCTGGCACCGTCTATTAATTTGCTGGGGGTCAATCTGGGAGGTAATATGTCTTGGCATGATCACGTTGCCGCAATTGCCAAGGCAGCTGCACAGAAACTTGGTGTACTTTTCCGCACCAAAAGGTTGTACACACCTCATCAACTTTTGACACTCTACAAAGCCCAGATTCGACCATCATTAGAATATTGCTCTCATGTCTGGAGCTCTGCACCCAAGCACACCCTTCGGCTACTGGATTCCATTCAAAGGAGAGCCATTCGTCTGATCGGCGACCCCGAGCTGACCAAGACCCTCGATAGCCTGGAGCATCGAAGACAGGTTGGTGATTTGGCTCTCTTTTACAGATATTTCCATGGCAGGTGTTCGACTGACATTGCCCACTTGATTCCACCTAGAGCAATTCAAAACAGAAATACACGGCAAACCACTGCCGCTCATCCATATGTTGTTCAGCTTAGTACTCCTCGAACTTCATTGTTCAAGAATTCTTTCATCTGGAGAACGTCATCTTTGTGGAATGATCTTCCTGAGGTCGTGTTTCCCAATGAATACAATCTTCAACGTTTCAAGACCAACGTTAATCGCTTTTTTCGCACTCGCACCGCTCCCAGAGCGCCTTAAAGGATTTTTCCTACAGTGCAGGTGTTTTATCATAAAAAAAAAAAAAAAAATCTCCGAAAGTACGATAATATTTTCAATTTTGGCATGCGCTAATAGGATATAAAACTACATATTTTAGTTATAAAAGTTATTTTTTTGTCCCACTAGTGGCGTTCCTGCAAACATGTCCTCTGATATTTTTTAGAAAAAAAGTGGTACGCCACTGACATTTTTCCATGTGGATATTATTTATGATTAGCCTGGTCAATTCTGCATACTAAATTAAATTAGCTCTACAATTTATTATTAACATTGATAATGCAAAATTTAGTATTATAAAAATTGTAGGAAATGACCACCGGTATGCAAAATGAAACTAATTTAATCTAATTATTTTAATTAAGAACGGTGTGCCCGAGGATAAAAACGCAAGAGGCAATTTGTATGCAGAATTGACCAGGCTAATCAGAAATAATATCCACATGGAAAAATGTCAGTGGCGTACCACTTTTTTTTTAAATATCGGAGGACATGTTTGCAAGTACGCCACTGGTGGGACAAAAAATAGCTTTTATAACTAAAATATGTGGATTTATGTCCGATTAGCACATGCCAAAATTGAAAATATTATCTAAAATACTTTCGGAGATATTACAAAAAATGAATTAAACACCCTGTAGTAAAAATATTTAAGCCGTTTAGGACATATGTTTATATGAACTTTTCTTCATAAAATGACTTGAGAAATCACACCCTAAAATATTAGCACGTCATTAAGGAACACCCTGTATAGATAGATAAGTTCTCATGTAGAGTACCTCCTTAAGGCCCGTATTATTAATCTCCTGGTAACTTTACCAGCCAGATAATTTCTATGGAGACAATTGTCTTAACAATGGTTTCTTTGGAAATTATCTTGCTGATAAAGTTACCAGGAGATGAATAATACGGGTCTTATTGTTGTTATCATTTGACAAATTGACTTACCCTTTTCTCCTCTGACAATAATATCGGTTCCTGTAAAATGAATTAAAGATCCCTTCCACTCATAAAAACCAAAAGATGTATTGCCTTTAAACGTCAAAACTGTTCCTTGGTTTAACTTCAGTTCTAATTGCTTTCCACCGGGCACTGTTAAACTGTCGATAACTATATTTTGACATGCTTTGACCACTGCTGACACTTGATCAAAATCAGTGATGACACAATCATCGGCACTAGTTCGGCCCGTCAAAACAACTAGAATGGTTGTTATAAAGGACAATTTTAAAATATTTGATCGGAACATTTTTGGTGACAAAACTATCCCAGGAGGTATAAGTGTTTTTAATTTATTTAAAAGTTGTTTTTGCTAAATTATTTCCTTATCTTGAGATAAAAAGAAAAAGAACTCAAGAATATACAGGGCATTAATTACGTTATTAAACACAACACCAAAATAAATATTGTCATCGTAATTGAAGGGCTCGGGTGTAAAAAATGGTATCTGACAAAATTTATTATTTTATAAAATTTTTTATGAAAATAGTGGTATGTGAGCAAATAAACCGAAATTGATTTTAAGTTAGACTATTTCTTCATAGATGGCTTTACATTAATGTCACATTTATCTGGTAAGTAACATTTTATTCATGAAAATAGTGGTATGTGTTAAAAATGGCGGATAGTGAACAGGTGGCCAGCACTTCTGGTGCACAAAACCAAAGTAAAATTTTTGTTGAAGCTAGCGAAAGTGATGACTCTGATAAGGATCCAAAATACTTTCCCAACAACCAGGAGTGTAAATTAATGGTAGAAATATGGTAATTTTAGATTGTTTTGTATATTACTTCCCTGCAAGTAGATAATGGTATGTGTATTCACATACCTACCATTTTTTACACACTGGTGCACTACGGTTAGTATGTCTAAGTTGGATTCCTTCTGTATATCACCCTTTATATACAAACCTGTATTCCAAGTAGTTTTGATAGTTATTTTGTATTTTTAGTTAGATTGGTAATGATTTTGATGTTATATGATGTTCTTGACAATAAATATTTTTTGAAGTAAACAATGGTATATAAGTACCTACTTTTTTTGCTAATATATGAATTTTGTACCAAAAAAAAGTAGGTACTTATATACCATTGTTTACTTCAAAAAATATTTATTGTCAAGAACATCATATAACATCAAAATCATTACCAATCTAACTAAAAATACAAAATAACTATCAAAACTACTTGGAATACAGGTTTGTATATAAAGGGTGATATACAGAAGGAATCCAACTTAGACATACTAACCGTAGTGCACCAGTGTGTAAAAAATGGTAGGTATGTGAATACACATACCATTATCTACTTGCAGGGAAGTAATATACAAAACAATCTAAAATTACCATATTTCTACCATTAATTTACACTCCTGGTTGTTGGGAAAGTATTTTGGATCCTTATCAGAGTCATCACTTTCGCTAGCTTCAACAAAAATTTTACTTTGGTTTTGTGCACCAGAAGTGCTGGCCACTTGTTCACTATCCGCCATTTTTAACACATACCACTATTTTCATGAATAAAATGTTACTTACCAGATAAATGTGACATTAATGTAAAGCCATCTATGAAGAAATAGTCTAACTTAAAATCAATTTCGGTTTATTTGCTCACATACCACTATTTTCATAAAAAATTTTATAAAATAATAAATTTTGTCAGATACCATTTTTTACACCCGAGCCCTTCAATTACGATGACAATATTTATTTTGGTGTTGTGTTTAATAACGTAATTAATGCCCTGTATATTCTTGAGTTCTTTTTCTTTTTATCTCAAGATAAGGAAATAATTTAGCAAAAACAACTTTTAAATAAATTAAAAACACTTATACCTCCTGGGATAGTTTTGTCACCAAAAATGTTCCGATCAAATATTTTAAAATTGTCCTTTATAACAACCATTCTAGTTGTTTTGACGGGCCGAACTAGTGCCGATGATTGTGTCATCACTGATTTTGATCAAGTGTCAGCAGTGGTCAAAGCATGTCAAAATATAGTTATCGACAGTTTAACAGTGCCCGGTGGAAAGCAATTAGAACTGAAGTTAAACCAAGGAACAGTTTTGACGTTTAAAGGCAATACATCTTTTGGTTTTTATGAGTGGAAGGGATCTTTAATTCATTTTACAGGAACCGATATTATTGTCAGAGGAGAAAAGGGTAAGTCAATTTGTCAAATGATAACAACAATAAGACCCGTATTATTCATCTCCTGGTAACTTTATCAGCAAGATAATTTCCAAAGAAACCATTGTTAAGACAATTGTCTCCATAGAAATTATCTGGCTGGTAAAGTTACCAGGAGATTAATAATACGGGCCTTAAGGAGGTACTCTACATGAGAACTTATCTATCTATACAGGGTGTTCCTTAATGACGTGCTAATATTTTAGGGTGTGATTTCTCAAGTCATTTTATGAAGAAAAGTTCATATAAACATATGTCCTAAACGGCTTAAATATTTTTACTACAGGGTGTTTAATTCATTTTTTGTAATATCTCCGAAAGTATTTTAGATAATATTTTCAATTTTGGCATGTGCTAATCGGACATAAATCCACATATTTTAGTTATAAAAGCTATTTTTTGTCCCACCAGTGGCGTACTTGCAAACATGTCCTCCGATATTTAAAAAAAAAGTGGTACGCCACTGACATTTTTCCATGTGGATATTATTTCTGATTAGCCTGGTCAATTCTGCATACAAATTGCCTCTTGCGTTTTTATCCTCGGGCACACCGTTCTTAATTAAAATAATTAGATTAAATTAGTTTCATTTTGCATACCGGTGGTCATTTCCTACAATTTTTATAATACTAAATTTTGCATTATCAATGTTAATAATAAATTGTAGAGCTAATTTAATTTAGTATGCAGAATTGACCAGGCTAATCATAAATAATATCCACATGGAAAAATGTCAGTGGCGTACCACTTTTTTTCTAAAAAATATCAGAGGACATGTTTGCAGGAACGCCACTAGTGGGACAAAAAAATAACTTTTATAACTAAAATATGTAGTTTTATATCCTATTAGCGCATGCCAAAATTGAAAATATTATCGTACTTTCGGAGATTTTTTTTTTTTTTTTTATGATAAAACACCTGCACTGTAGGAAAAATCCTTTAAGGCGCTCTGGGAGCGGTGCGAGTGCGAAAAAAGCGATTAACGTTGGTCTTGAAACGTTGAAGATTGTATTCATTGGGAAACACGACCTCAGGAAGATCATTCCACAAAGATGACGTTCTCCAGATGAAAGAATTCTTGAACAATGAAGTTCGAGGAGTACTAAGCTGAACAACATATGGATGAGCGGCAGTGGTTTGCCGTGTATTTCTGTTTTGAATTGCTCTAGGTGGAATCAAGTGGGCAATGTCAGTCGAACACCTGCCATGGAAATATCTGTAAAAGAGAGCCAAATCACCAACCTGTCTTCGATGCTCCAGGCTATCGAGGGTCTTGGTCAGCTCGGGGTCGCCGATCAGACGAATGGCTCTCCTTTGAATGGAATCCAGTAGCCGAAGGGTGTGCTTGGGTGCAGAGCTCCAGACATGAGAGCAATATTCTAATGATGGTCGAATCTGGGCTTTGTAGAGTGTCAAAAGTTGATGAGGTGTGTACAACCTTTTGGTGCGGAAAAGTACACCAAGTTTCTCTGATAAGGATCCAAAATACTTTCCCAACAACCAGGAGTGTAAATTAATGGTAGAAATATGGTAATTTTAGATTGTTTTGTATATTACTTCCCTGCAAGTAGATAATGGTATGTGTATTCACATACCTACCATTTTTTACACACTGGTGCACTACGGTTAGTATGTCTAAGTTGGATTCCTTCTGTATATCACCCTTTATATACAAACCTGTATTCCAAGTAGTTTTGATAGTTATTTTGTATTTTTAGTTAGATTGGTAATGATTTTGATGTTATATGATGTTCTTGACAATAAATATTTTTTGAAGTAAACAATGGTATATAAGTACCTACTTTTTTTGCTAATATATGAATTTTGTACCAAAAAAAATACTTTCTCAAAACCTTTATAAAATACTTGAGCCATTATAACACATAGGATAGATACTACACTGTATTTCACATTCTTCAAAAAATCATCGTTTAATAAAATAATATTCTATCGATATTTTTAAAACTTACACGATATATTTTTTTTACAAAAGCGAGAGTAAATTATTGATATAAAATTCCTTTTATTTACTAAGTTTTATTACATTTTAACAACTGCTTTTCCAGTGTTACCACCGGTGAGCATATCGTTTAAAGCATTAACCATATTCTGGAAGCCAACGGTGACTGTTTCTCTGTATTTAATTTTTCCTTGTTTAACCCAGTGTAGGTTGGCGTTGACGCATTCCATCCATCTATCTGCCCATCTTAGAACAGTAAATCCTTCCATTTTTAATTCTTTGGTTAATAATAGGGCTTGGCACATTGAAACTAAAAAAAGAAGTAATAATGCAAACCTATAAGCCACTAGAATTATTTGACATTTTACAGTATTGACAAGCCGCAGTATTTGATCTTCTTTAGAAGAAAATAATAATAACTCAAAGTCTTCCACCACTATTATATTATTGAAAACACTTTTTTAATATACAAAAGGGTATTTTGTACATGTTTCGAACGCAGAAGCATTCATCTTCAGGAGAACAAATGAAAAGAAGAAACGGGTAATTTAAAGTATGGAATAAAAGGTTGATGTTAACAACAAGGTGTGGGAGAGAGAATTTTTAAGAGAAGTGAAAAGTAATATGGTTCATATTTAATAATTATTTTTAGAAAATACTAAGGGCTCGACATTTCAGAAAACAATGGATATGAAGTGCATGTAAGTGTAAGGAAGATGAATAAAGTATTTTAAGAAGTAAATTAATAAAAAATTCCATTTTAGGATAAAGTGCTGGTATGTAAAAAACAAGATGGTTAGCTGTGTAAATTAGGAGTACAGGAAACGTCTACTCATCCCTTGTTTTTATATTCCACTTTATTCTAACGCAAAGCAAAGGTAGGTTTAAAATCATTATTCTTCAAAGTTTGTATCTTGTTTGGTCAAATTAGGTCAAAATCTAAATATTTTAGGTAACATTTGGCCTACGGAATTTCTCTAATTTAAATATATCTAACGATTTGTCAGTTTTCTTTTACTTTACTTTATTTTTAAATGAAAAAAATACAGATAAAATGTGAGGTTAGAACTTTTTTTTTTTTTTTTATGATAAAACACCTGCACTGTAGGAAAAATCCTTTAAGGCGCTCTGGGAGCGGTCGTGCGAGTGCGAAAAAAGCGATTAACGTTGGTCTTGAAACGTTGAAGATTGTATTCACTGGGAAACACGACCTCAGGAAGATCATTCCACAATGATGACGTTCTCCAGATGAAAGAATTCTTGAACAATGTTCAACAAGTTCGAGGAGTACTAAGCTGAACAACATATGGATGAGCGGCAGCGGTTCGCCGTGTATTTCTGTTTTGCATTGCTCTAGGTGGAATCAAGTGGGCAATGTCAGTCGAACACCTGCCATGGAAATATCTGTAAAAGAGAGCCAAATCACCAACCTGTCTTCGATGCTCCAGGCTATCGAGGGTCTTGGTCAGCTCGGGGTCGTCGATCAGACGAACGGCTCTCCTTTGAATGGAATCCAGCAGCCGAAGGGTGTGCTTGGGTGCAGAGCTCCAGACATGAGAGCAATATTCCAATGATGGTCGAATCTGGGCTTTGTAGAGTGTTAAAAGTTGATGAGGTGTGTACAACCTTTTGGTGCGGAAAAGCACACCAAGTTTCTGTGCAGCTGCCCTGGCAATTGCGGCAACGTGATCATGCCAAGACATATTACCTCCCAGATTGACCCCCAGCAAATTAATAGACGGTGCCAGGGGAATTGCGTGTCCTGCCATGACTATATCCGGTTCTGCAATGTTAACCTTTTTGGAGAAGACTGCTGCCTGGGTTTTCTTAGCATTAAATTCGACTTGGTTACTGTCACCCCAAGCCAAAATTTCTTCCAGGTCATTGTTGAGGCGTAATACTTCATGCTGCCTGCGAAGATGTGCGTCGGCAGCGGATGTTTGGGGAGTCAAGGTAAAAGATGAGACAAGTGTGCTGTCATCAGCAAAGCTATAAATTGGATTTTGGGTTTTCACTAGAAGGTCGTTAATATACAGTAAAAAGAGGGTAGACGACAATATGTACCCTTGAGGAAGGTGTCTGAGAGAACCCCGTCAATCGCCAGAGAGCGGTTCTTAAGGAAGCTGGTTAACCATAAACAAAATCCATTAGGCATACCGTAGGATCGCAATTTACTTAGAAGCCCATCGTGCCAAACACGATCAAAAGCCCTAGAGATGTCCAGTGCAACAGCCCGGGATTCTCCATGATGTTCGATGGTGTTGCTCCAAAGATGGGTGACATATGCCAGAAGGTCACCTTTTGATCTGGACTTACGAAAACCGTATTGATGGTCGCTGATAATGTTAAGCCCTTCCAGATACTTTAGGAGTTGTTGGTTAATAGCTTTCTCCATTACTTTTGAAATTACTGAAAGCAATGCGACGGGTTGGTAGTTGCTTGGCAGGGTCTTTTTACCTTTCTTTGGAATGGGCTGGACACGCGCCGACTTCCAGCAGGATGGAAATATTCCTTTTTTGTAGGATAAGTTGAAAAGTCTACAAAATACTGGTGTAAGTTCATCGGCGCATGTCTTGAGAACAATGATAGGAATTTCGTCTACACATATTTAACATAATTTGCCAGCAAATAATTTCTGGGATATAAAATTTCTGCAAATTTTTGTGCGCTTGCAGGTTCGTCATTATCGCAGGACTACATAATTTCATTTGGTATGCATTTTCTGTAATCCCACCCGTTTGGTGTTTTAAGGTTTAAATAAGTTATTACCTTTTGGATCATTATCATTGTATCCGGAAATGGCGCCGCATACAGCAATACGGCCAAATAAGTTCATTTGTTTCATTACAGTATGGCTCAGTTCTCCACCTACCTATAAAAAAGTACTGGGTAAATAAGTCTGACTTACATAAAACGGACATATTGTATGTAACAAGTATAGGATGTTTTCATGTCAAGCGAAGCGAGTTTTTTAGTAAAAAGCTTGCATTGAATTTCCGAACTTGTTTCTTGCAATTTTTTTGTATATTTAGGGTGTCCCAGGCAAGGATCTCGTAAACCGTATAAAATACGGAAAAAGTTGCGCCCTATTAAATTCTGCACCGTTGTGTTTTTAAATTTAAAAACTATCTATTTAAGTTATCTATCAATTAACATAAGCTGTCTGTCAAATAATAAAACATGTAACGGTTTCTTGACACAAAAGCCAAGCGTTTAAAAAATATCTTGATCCACCATAATACTACATCAAATTTAGCACATGATGGTTATTTCCTATACGAGTCCAAGGTTAACTACATATCATCTAAAAGTTAAAAAATAAAACAAGTAATAAAAAATATATTTAACCATATTATATACAGAGTTTTAGCAATCTTATATACATGAATTGCTAACAATAAGAAACAGCTTACAGCTATCAATACAATTAAACGATAATTGCTGCTTGAATCATTTAAATTGTTAAGGTGTATACTATAAGGAACTAACACGCACGGATATAACATAAAAAAAAGATAGCACTTATTAAATTATAATACTGTTAAAGCTTGTTATAATAGGAAGGTTAATAATTACTCATAGATTTGTGATAAAGGTCATAGTGTGAGATGTTCTATATTAATAATGGCAATCAATTTCTGCAAACTACTATTATTTTATGTACCTACATTAGTAATTTGCTATTTGTCTAGCCAAGTACGCTAAAAATATAATTACCCGCTACCAAAAAAGGTAACAATAAGGGTAGGTTTATCACCCCCGATCCATGTATACTTCTTGGTATCAATTTAATGGTAAAAATTCAAATAATAGGGTTACTTAGTTGGTGTTTCTATCCGAATGACCATATTAAATCAAATTAATTTTTGTATTAAATGCAAGGTAGGTAACGTTCAAAATGGTAAAATATCACTTTTATTTGTCAATACGTAATAAATATAAGGTCTCACTGGCGTATTTAGGGGCCTAGGAGCTCGGGTCTAAAAGTCTAATTGCAACCTAATTTTTCATCTCAGGCTTGGACTCTTAATTTAAATCTTTAAATAATGTATTCTTGGCTTAGATTACAAAGGTCTTGTAGGAAATGTTTAGTTTTTAAGCTTCTAAAAGTCCTGTTTTATATAGAGATTAAGGCTTCGGACGCATATCGTTTTAGTTATTGATTTATGATGCAATTTTAAAGGAAAACGAGTAAAAAGAATAATATTTTATAGTATTTTTCTTTTACTTATATACTTTTCTGTTCCGTTTTCCCTTTTTTAAAGCTATTTTAAATTAACAAAAATATTACCCAATGCAATAAAATATTTTTACAACAAAAACAAAAAAACAATTAGGTATTGATTTTTAAAGAGAAAAATTTAATGTTTAAAGGTTGGACACAATGACGTTTCTTGAACGGCAGTAGAGTTTTGGACTTACATTGTCTTTATTTGTTTAGAATCACTACGTTTCAACTGGAGATGCTTACCAGTTGAAACGTGATGATTCTAAACAAATAAAGACAATGCAAGTCCAAAACTCTACTGCCGTTCAAGAAAAATTTAAGTAACGAAGTAACCCGAATGCTTTATTATGAATATACAAAACGACATTTAAGAAGGAGTATTTCAAGACCTAAGCATTATTTGCACCAAAAACTACTCTTAGATCTACGCTCCTAAAATATATGATTTCTGAAAAATCATCAATTTTGGCGTAGTGAGCGATATTTACTTTATTTTTAATGATGAAAACCCGAGCCCGAAAAACGCTGGATAGAGTCCTACATACATCTTATGTTAAAATGTTGGATTGACACCAATATTCATATTTTTCACAAATATAAAAAATGGTTTTTTTTAAATAAAGAGTCAGCTAGGAATATCAAAAAAAAAGTACATTTACAAAAACAAATTTAATCCAACCATACAGAGGGGGAGAGGTAATAATTTAATTTTTGAAATTTAGGTCAATTTTAAACAATCCTTGCGCGTGGGCCCGAAAATTTTTCGCCTGTAGCGCTTTTCCGCCTTCTTCACTAGGTACAATATTATGAAACACATGAAGCCCCCGACTGTCCCTTTCTCCAGAAAAAAATATGTCCTACTTACGCCCACTGAGCCCCCCCGATCATATTTTGTTGCTACGCCACTGTAAGGTCTTATATGTGAATTAATGTAAATATAGAAAAACACTTACTATTATACCAATCTGAGTTACATGCTTATTTAAATCATAATTGGATACATTGCAGGGGTTATAAATGGGGTAATCCTTGTTGATGGGGTTCATGTTTAGGGTAACATCAGAAGTCGCTTAGAAAAAGTGGAAAAGGTACAAGATCGAATCCTTCCGAAGATATTTGGGCATAACCGAATTTTCGCGACTTAATTTTTAATATTTTTTGACTCTATTAAAAGAGATATGTTAAAGTATTGTTTACATTCGTATTATCATTTTTTCTTCCTCCTCTATACGTTGGTGTAATTATATTTTTAATCCCACGTTTCGTTTTTTCATGCTTTTAAAATACTCGGGAAACTTTAAATTATTTTACTTAAATCCCCCCCCCCCCCCCTTCCCCCTTTTTTATCATTCAAAGACGTATTACACCTAGCATTAAAGCATTAATAACAAGTTTAGGACTTAGTTTAGGACTTAAAAACTCATCATCAATAAGAATAAGTGCAAATTCATCTTATTTGAAACTACTTTATTTTCAATATCCGTAACTATTCCACTTTTTATCTGTCTCAACTGTGTAGTGCAGGCACTTGTTTAAATAAATTATAAATACTTGCCAAGATAAGGTTATTATAATAGTTTAGCGCAAATGAACTTTAATCTAATTTCTTGGTAGTACAAATTTCATATTTTGGAGGATTTGTGTGATTGCAGTTTTTTTAAATTAAAATTATGAAATATTATTCAAAAGAAAAATTGGGTATGATTTGCTGTCGACGTCCGGAGTCAAATTATTTCTAGTTGGCTTTGAAAACAAATGAAAGAGTATGATACAAGATGAATTTTCACTTGTTCTTATTGATGAATGGGTCCGAAACGTGTTATTAATACTAGGTATGATACGTTCTTAAATTATTAAGGAGGGGAATTTAAAAATAATAATATACAATTTCCCGAATATTTACAAAAGCAAAGTTGATGATAGTTTTGAAGAACGAAACGTCGGATTAAAGATCTAATAACACCAGTTGTTGTTATTAGATCTTAGAGATTAGGATAATAAGTTTATTGAGGAGAAAAAAACTTTATTTTAACATATCGCTTTAAATAGAGTCAGAAAAATATAAAAACTACATCGCGAAAATTCGGTTTGGCCCAAATACCTTCGAAAGGATTCGAAGTTTTTTAAATTTGAAAACACAGCATTGCAGAATTTAGTAGGGCGTAATTTTTTTCTAAATTAACCATCTCTGTATCTTATATGGTATACGAGATCCCTGTAGAGTGCTTTCTTATCTGTGACACCATGTATATTAAAAATGGTTTGTTAACAATGTTAACAATTCATCATCGCTGGTAAACTGAAGTGCTCCTTAGCATATGTGTACTTAATACCATACGTCGATGGTAAGAAATACGAAGATGGAAAATTATATAAAAAAAAAGTTGTATATTCTGGAACTTAATAATTTTGTGAAATAAAATTTTAATATTGCCGAATGACGATGGAAATATCCGAAGAAAATTGAAATTTTCAATTTTGGTTTATATTTCATTGGAACTTAGTTTTTAACTCGGAAAAACCCAAAAAAATTCTTAAAACATACTTCTACAAGATGACAGTATTAGTTTCCAAATGCGACGTTTCGTTCTTTGGATGCTACCGTCAATTATTTTTTTTAATTACGGGCCTGGAATTTTCAATACAGTTTAGAGACTTAGAAGCTTTAGAAAGTTAAAAACGTTCACAGCTTTAACGTTTTGTCATCAAATAACGCAATTAAAAATATCTTTCTATATCATTATCCGAACATCAAGACCTCAATTCCAAAAATAAAGATTTGTGCATTAAGTTATTAAATTCATTAATTACGGCTACCTTGTTTAATATAAATAAATATTCTCTGAAAACATATTTGTTCATAAAGTCATTAATTAAGGCGCAAAAATAAAACCCAAAAACTAAAAATTCCTTTTTTTTTATATCTTTGAAGGTATTCGATATATTCCAAAACTAAAAATGTCAGTTCTTTTCTGATATACCCGAACATATTTGGAATATTAACAATTTTCTTTCATCAAATTATTTAACCTCAAAATGGGAAACTACTACTACTACAACTATACCTCAATTTACCCATCTTCGTAGGGTAAAGTCGCCAAAATCGTACCGTTGCCTAAATCGTACCACTACAAGTTTTCATATTAGACGATAAATTATACGATATCTATCGGACGTTATTGTAGTGTCTAACTAGTGCCAGTTGTATAGTATAATCGTTTCGCACCGGTTATGTTTCGCTAAGCGGGAAAAGCAAGTTAAAAGAATTCGGCTATTTTCATGTTAATTTTGTTGATTTTTTGCAAGGCTATATCTCATTGGTAAGTAGTATTTATACAGATATTTTTAGTAGCATAGCCTGGGAAGTTCTTGTAATTTTGCAAAAATTGAATTTAATTTTAGATCAATATTGGGGTTAGAATTGTATTATTTATTATTTTGATTGACAGTTTTCTAAATCGTACCACACACGCACATGAATAGTGTTCCCACGTGACACTTCTTAATAAGGACTACATATTGTGCGACTTTTGTTTGTAGGTACATTTAAAATTATTTTTTAAAGTGTGATTGACTTTTTTAATGTTTTTTTTGTAAAATACCTAATATAAACGATAATTTTGTGTAATTTGTTGTCTTTACAACAAACTGTGCTAATTTTTATTTAATATGCCCCAAAAGAACACTGTGGTACGATTGAGGAACCCACTAGTACGATTTAGGAAACCAGTTTCTTAAATCGTACCATTTGCTATTCCTTGCAAAAACAGCTGTTTTTTATAAATTAAATAAAAAATAATATTTTAAAAATTGCAGTGAGGTGTCCAATAGACCGATCTATTGTTTTAAACCAAAAAATATACATTTCATTTATCAGTTTATAAGAAAAAAAATTAAAACCAAAAAGTGGTACGATATAGGCAACCTTACCCTATATATCTTACCGTTTTCTAGAGTGCCATCTACGCGCACAAATAAAAAATAGCTTTGCACTGTAATGAAAAAAGTATTTTTCTAAAATATTTTTTTTAACTTTCCTGTTTTTTTTCTTCTGACAATTGGGATAACATTTTTCGGCTTTTGAAACATGTTTTATTTGTGATTTATATATGAGTCTCGCGATAACCATAAAAGGCATATCTGAAAAATAAAATAGAAAAATTGCACCAATTCCTTTAAAAACCATCCAATCTTTAGATACGATTTATTTTAAATCTCTAACTTTCACCAACTTGTAATAGTTTAGTTTAGAATGTCACATGTCAGTACCTATACAAATGTTCCAAAAAGAAAATTTCTATGCATATCTTTTTTTATTGCTTAAGTCACATGAAAACAAGCCATATGCAAGATGTTACGTCTTGAACATTAAATCCTTAATTTTGTATAAATCATTAAAGTTCACCGTGTGACGTCACGTAGTATGAATAGCCCGCTCTCTCGTCATGTATACGTGTGTACGCGTTGACTTCACAATCGCAACCTTTAATTGTTTATTTAATCAGGAGGTTAAAAAAATTATTTTTTTGTGAACTGTGGGATTTTTGATGATATTAGCTTACGCTTAAGAGTATTACTTCTCAAATTTAATTTTCAACAGTAAAAAGAAAGGATAATGGTATTCCACAACATCTTGAATACAAAGGAGTGGCCAGGGAATCTACGGAGGAAATTGTCAATGCCTTTGCTGATCACTTTGAATCATGCTATATGGACCATAAAATTACCACAACCTCTCCCACACACGGTTATGTGGTCAACTGTTTGTCTTTTCATAATTTCACAGCTGACGAAATCCTGGAAAAGATAAATTCTTTGGATATAAACAAAGCGGCAGGCCCAGATGGATTATCCCCATCTTTTGTGAAAAACTGTTCCTTATCCTTGGTGAAACCTCTTCAAATTATTTTCCAGAAGTCGTTTAATTCGTCATATTTTCCGACTGGTTGGAAGGATTCAGTACTGTTTCCCATCCTGAAATCGGGAAATAAAAATGATGTGGAGAACTATAGGGGTATCTCTCTGATTTCCACGATTCCCAAAGTTTTTGAGTCCATAATAACTGACGAAATATTCAGCACCTACAAACATATCATTTCACCAGAACAACATGGTTTCTTTGCAGGCCGGTCCACTACAACTAATTTAGCAGTGTTCCAAGACTTTTTAGTTCACCGTGTGGAAAAGGGATCTCAAGTGGACGTAGTTTATACGGACTTAGCTAAGGCTTTTGACAGTGTTGCACATACGATTTTGTTACAAAAATTGGAATCTGTCGGAGTTTGCAGCGCCTACCTACTGTGGATTAACTCTTATCTTATAGACAGAGTTCAATATGTAAAGTTACGTGGTGTAAAGTCTCGATCGATAAAGGTTACATCTGGCGTACCTCAGGGTTCCCACTTGGGTCCTGTTTTATTTCTCCTTTTTATTAACGATATAGTGTCGAATTTTAAAATTTGTAAATGCTTATTATATGCTGACGACCTAAAAATTTTTTGTATTGTTAAATCTTTAAATGACTGTCGAATGCTTCAATCAGAAATAGATAATCTTGTTCAGTGGTGTAAACGTAATTATCTAAAATTGAATGTCAAAAAATGTAAAGTTTTAAGTTTCTATCGATGTAAAAGTCCTGTTATATTTAAGTATTTTATTGAAGGTGAGCAATTGGACGTTGTTAATAATTATAACGATCTAGGCGTAATATTTGATCGTGAATTAAATTTTAATAAACATATTGATGGTATTATTCTCAAAGCATATAGAATGCTAGGTTTTGTTCGTCGTAATTGTCAAAATGTTCGTGATACTAAAGCTATTTTATGTTTATATAACTGTCTGGTTCGTAGTGTTTTAGAATATAGTTCTGTAGTATGGTCACCTTTTTACCAATGTCATAAAAGACGTATTGAGCAGGTACAAAATAAATTTCTTTTATTTCTATTGTACAAATATAGATTTCCCTGCTTCAATGTGTCTTATAATGTAAAAACAAAGCTTATTGGTCTTGATACGTTGGAAGAACGCAGAAAAAAGGCAATGGTATATTTCATGCATAAGTTGATAAACGGTCCTATAGACTGTAGTGAGTTGTTGAGTAATATTTCTTTTCGTGTTCCTCAACGACCAACGAGGCAACAACATTTATTTATTGAAGGCTCGCATAGAACAAATTATGGGTCTACCGGTTTTGTAAGTAGATTGGCTCGTAATTACAATCAATGTTTTTCTCACATTGATTTGTTTTATTATAACTTCTCCCAATTTAAAAGAAGAATTACTGAACAACCCATGTAGAGTAATGTCATTGTGTTGTGCTTTTTATTCTTAGTTGTAGTTTAAGTGCCAGTTGGAGTTTTCTCTGTAGTGTACTATGTAAATAAATAAATAAAATAAATAAATAATATACCGATAGAGGAGGCGTCTTATCGGTAATACCGATGTTTTTTACAAGAAATCGATTTTCTGATAATTTTCACGAAATATAATTTTTACTTATAATGTGATAAGATCCCGAGAGCTTTAGCTCGAGGGTCTTATCTTTGATTATAAGTAAAAATTATATTGAGTGAAAATTTTCTTATAAAATCTAGTTTCGAGTGAAAAACAACGGTATGAAGATAAGACGCCGCTTCTAGAGGTGTATTTTATTGGATAATTTACTGAACCCGAAATAAAAGCCGTTTATGATAAAGGAAAATATGCAAACACACCATTATGATTTACTTTATTTAGTTTATAAATGTGCCACAACGAACAATTAATTAAAAATCCAAAACTAAATCAGACGCGTGGAACGTCAAACATCAAATTCGCTTATTTTCATCACGGTTGCCATGAAAACGCCAAGATTTCTTAAGCTCAAGTCAAAGCAAAGCACACTGGGTTTAATCTTGCATACATTTTGTCATAAAACATTTCTTTAATAATGTCAAAATTAAGTTAAGTTTATGCCCTAAAATCACCTCAAATAGTGTTGTGTGTCACTTTTATTTTGTAGGAGTAATAATATTTATTTATTAAACTTGATTTCTTGAAATAAATTACTGTTTGTTTGACAAAAAGCTACAGTGGTCTTATCGAGCTAGCGCTAGGTCTTATCGGGTAAGACCACGTTACCAAGGTGGTTGCTATGAAAATTTGCGTTCTGATTGGTTCTATATATGTGAGGTAAATTATCGTGCAAGTTCCATATTAAAAGAAATATACCTTTTTATGTAACGAAGTTACAGGGTGTCCCCTATTCTCTGTTGCACCCGGTATATATATTCCCGAATGATCTTTTTTATTGTCTAAACTAATTGTTAAAATATTTGTCACATCGATCAATTAAAAAAAAAACAGGCAAGTTGCATACCAAATCTGTCAAAAAATTAATTTACTTACATTATCAAAATAACAATCCACTCCCTGCGGCGCAACCTCCTTTAACTGTTTTTCAATATCTTGAGTCTTATAATTTATAAAATAATCGAAACCCAGTTCTTTCGTCAACCATTTTCCCTTTTCATCCGAACCAGCTATACCGATTACTGTGCAACCTAGTAAAAATTTTAAAATAATCTTTTTTTTTTTAACTATTATAGGTACTTAATAATTTTATATTTGCACTACATTTTAGTAGAACGGTAAAAAAGTTACATTCATACAATAAAATAAAGGTTTTTGTTAAAGTTGATATTTTAAAACCTAATACCGGGTGACACCGAAATTACCACCCAACTTGTCACGTCCTTGAAATAAAACATTATTATAAAGTATATGGTTGCCCTGTACCTACGCTCATTTTCAGTATGTTAAAGGTCTGACTGTCACTTCCGGTAGAACTGGAAGTGTACACGTGTTTGTTGTTATAGAAAACCCTGTCCTATATTTTTAAAAATATTCATTCCACAAAGAATTCTAATCATAACATATGTATCATATCCCATACTTATTTAAGACAGTTCCCAAGAGAATTGCATTGAACATTGTCAAATTAGCCACACATTTTATAGTTTTTACAAAACACCTTACAATTAATAAAATATTATGTAAAAACACAAACTAATATGGCAATAAAGTCGTAAAAACCGTACAAATTGGTAAACAGATCTGCGGGGATCCATACCTACCATAGATGAAACTATGAATAAATTAACATCAATTGTTGCATGTTGGATAATGTAATTATACTTTCAATTGCTTATATCCTAAGAACTAATAAATTTAGAAGTAGAGAAGCAGAAATAAAAAGTATTAAAAAAAGTAAGATAATTTTGATAATTAAATTTAAAAGGGGGAGTTCCATTAAAATTATTGGAGAAATTTGTGTTTGAATGTCAAATTTTGCAGCGCTTCCGGTTCAACCGCAAGTAAAATAGTTGTGACTTATTCATATAAAATACCTAAAAAGAATTAAAAAATAAGATTAGATTTGTTTAGGTACATACTTCATTTGTTTTTTGCAAAAACAATAAAATGTGGGGCTAATTTAATAATTTCCCACGCCATTTTCTTGGAAACTGTCTTACGATAGGTATGAATATGATATATTATGTGTTATGCTTAGATTTCTTTGTAGAATGCATATTTTTAAATATATACAGGGTGATCTATTAAAAATAACAAAGTTGTGTGAACTTTCGCTTCAAACGGAAGTGACAGTCAGACATTTGAATACTGAAAATGGCAATGCAACCATATAACCTAAAAAAATTTCATAATATTAATGTATTTTATAAGAACTTGACCAGCTGGGTAGTAATTTCGTTGTCACCAGGTATGTCGCATGAGATTTTTAAAAATATTTAAAATTGAGGGTATCTATTTAAAAAATTTACGATATTTAAAAAAATTGATGAAGACTACACGGGAAAAACCACATATGTCCCATTTTTTATGAAAAATGAGATAGCGGTGCTATTTGGCAAAGAAATGTATGTAGTAGGTACATAATGATTAGGCGGGCAAGGCAAAACCCTCGATTAGTCATAAAGATATTAAAGGTAATAATTACACGTATAGCACATCGAAAAAACCAGATGTCTATCAGCAATTCGCTGATTAACACGTGGGACGTGGGTTTCTTCGGTTCTCAGTTTAAAGTAAACAGTTGAAGTTAACGTGTAATATTTATTGCCGGTTATATGAACCTTATAAAAATGTAGCAGTTAGGTCACAGTCTCACGTAGTCCTATGATGGATGTCCTTAGGCAGTTAAAACTACTTTTGTCTTGGATATCACTGCTTATTCCCCTGTTGTTTCCTACATTTTTATAAAAAAAATTAAATGTATATACAGCGTGTCCAGAAACCATCTTAACATATGGGAAACTTTTTTATTTTAACTTTACGAAAAAAAAATATTCTTCATAAAAAGTTCTGCTTGTTGATAAAATAACATTCAAATCAAAAGTTTTGAGTCAGCACATACGGGTGTTCAGAAAGTCAATAATATTAATACCGTAAATGGAAAACTATATTTAATAATTTTAATTACAAAGTACAATAATGAAATACTACACTAAGCTTCAACATGACCACCGTTTTTTTCCATACAAACGGTTGTACGTCGTGAGAAAATTCCATTACTGCATTTCTAACCATCTGAGGGGAAACTTCTTGGACACATTCTCCTATAATTCTCTCTAAATGGTCTATGTTCTCGAAAGGTATGTGGGTATACACTTTTTGTTTTAAAAATCCCCATACGAAAAAATCCAGAGGTGTTAGATCAGGTGACCAAGCAAATTCTGATCTTCTTCCAATCCATTTCTGTAGAAATGTCCGGTTTAAGAATTCTGTCACTCTTGCAGAGCTGTGGCATGGAGCGCCGTCAAGTTGGAACCAAAGTGTTTGTCTTATATTCATTGGTAGTCCATGAAAAAATTCAAATAATTCCGTGTCCAAAAAGTTCAAGTAAATTTCACCGGTAATATTTTCTCGAAAAAACTACGGCCCTACAATTTGGTTCCTAAAAACGTGGTTTTTAGTTCTGATCAACTTTTTTTAATAACAATTTTCGATATTATCCAAAATAAAGGTACTTTACTTTTAAGTCAAATTCATATTTTTTGACTTACCTCGTATACGCCTGGGAGAATTTAATATCTGATAGTTGCATTTTAGGTTTTAGACCATGCAGAACTTTTTATGAAGAATCACTTTTTTTCGTAAAGTCTAAAATAAAAAAGTTTCCCGTATGTTAAGATGGTTTCTGGACACGCTGTAGATATTATTCAAATTACACTTCTGAGAAAATATTCTAACCTTAAAATACATTTTCCTCAGTGCTTATTAAAATGGACAAAGCAGGTTTTCCCGTGTAGTCTACTAAATGTCACTTTTTAAATCTAACTCCGCCATCATTTAGAACATAAAAGAAATTAGTCATTTAATTATAAATTAAAAACTTAAAATTAATTTTAAAAAATCACATTATTTCGCAGTTCTTGTGTCCTCGGTATTGACGCATCAAACGCACTCGATTTTGTTGGACTTTCAGTTTATAGGTGTTTACTTGTGTACTTTTATTTTGTTCTATTTATATTATCTACTTTATAGACAGATTCAGAGTTTTTAATTAATACAACTCGATATGAAAAACTTAGCACATGCTAACTGTCAGACGTAACCGTAGCACAGATTACGCAGTGATGACATTAGTAGTACATTACGTAATAAGTGTTGTAAATAGCATATTACGCACGAATGAAAAAATTACTTTTAGGTAGTCCCATGAGTGCGTAATTGCATTATAACTCAACTCACAAATTTTTACCTACGATCATATGTAGTAAAACTAAGAAGAAAATACTGTTGCATTGTGAAGTGATAATTAATTTTATTAAAATAAACAAGTTTGTGATATTAGCCGCTACAACGCTATTGTTATTCTTTAATAATCTCAAGTGCCCATATTGAAAGGAGAGTGCGTTGCTAAGCAATGTGTACTTTTGTTAAAAATAAAAAAGGCAGTCTTGTTTACTGTGCGATTTACTTTACAAAAACCGTGCAATTTACTTTACACTACGTTAAATTTAATTTACTTAGATAGTATGTTTTTTGCTATTTACGGTGGTGATCATAGGTAAATTAATAAATAGCAACCCTATATAGTCCGCGGTAATGATACAATTATAATAATATAATAACAATAATTATTGATAATATTTAAAATTACAAACCTTGCCAACTTACCTTTTATTTTTGCTATCTGTCCAACATGACTGCCTACAGCCCCGGCTGCACCACTGACTACAACTGTCTCATTTGGTTTAGGATTGCATATTTCCAGGAGTCCAAAATATGCAGTAAGTCTGTAATCATATTTATAGTAAATATTTCGGTTTAAATAAAATCTAAGTCGTATCAAGAACAGTTCTTTCCCTTAGCAATAGCAAATAATGAATATAGTATTATTAATTTGAAGTAATAGAAGTACTTATTTATTCTTAAACAAATATTAAAAACGCGATTCTGCGGCCGGTGAAGATGCTTTAGGTTATGACTTTTCGATAAGGGTGAAGCGGTCTACCTGGCCCCAGGGAATCCATTGTTTTTTCGTTCATGCATACTTTAATGCAAATGCCAAATACACAACATTGTCCGCTAGCCATTAATTATTATTAAGTTGATTAGTCTTCCTAACGAATTTCTACAGTTTTTAGCGGGCCTTATTCGGACGAAAGTAATGCAATTTAAAATGTTTAATCTAAATATTCAGGGTTACGTTAAAAGAATAGATCAAACTTTTATGGAGAATACCGCCCATCTAATCAAGAATCGCTCGGAACCGTCATTATACAGGGTGGATCAACAAAATGCTACATGTATCAACTCTCATTGTTTAACGGAAAAAATACTATTTTACAACTACTATTCTGCAGTAGATCAATCGATCCAAAAATTCCTGTTGTACATTTTGTACTATACGTATGGAGAACTTTCTCGTATTAATCGTTGAATGGAAATCCAGTGAGTTTCACAGACCCGGTAATAGTAGTTTGTACAACAAGAGTGGATATGCTGTCTATATCTCACGAGGAAGTAAATTGAGAACGACGCCGTAGGCACACACCATTTCATCATACAAATAGTTCTTAAAACTCACCAATCAGGCGAATGAAGAGAAACTCGAATCGCTATTTTTCGGACCTAGATCTGGATTTTTTTCAACATCTACAGAATTTGAAAGGCTCTAAAACGAAGACTTTTAAAATAACAAGTATCACAATGCTTTGTTTACTCATGTTGTTATTATTGCCTATGGCAAATACGTTCTTTTTTTGTGTTATTATCTAATCATTGATATTATAAGCTTATAAGTACCGATATTATTGTAGGATAGACATATTTTATTTATTATTGAATTAGTGGATACTGTTTATGGGATTTTCTGTTTGTATCCTAAATAAATAAATAAATTAATTAAAGTCGTTTATTACGATTTCAGGTGAATTTTATTATTATTTTTTCGAAAAAAAAGACTACCAGGCAATGTGCTCGACATCAACCTATGCCCATTTATTTTTCTCTATAGCTTGGTACTTCAAGATATTAAAATATGAACAAAATCTAGCCGTTTGGGTTCAAAATTCAAAAAATGGGTAATACTTTTTTTTCGAATATTCATAATTCTTAAATAATATTAATTATTTAATCCGCCTATAAATTATTTATTTATTAATATTAATGTCGCAATGACCTCCTAACTGCACTGGCAGAAGAACTGAAAAAATCTAAGTCAAATCGCTTGTTGTATTTCTCACACAATAAAAAGACAAGAGAAAATTTTAGAATATTTGTCTTTGGATTAGGCAGGTAAAAAGTAATATAGAAGAAGAATTTCTCTTTATTTCGTCAGATCCATCCCTAGACGCGTTTCGTCATATCATGACTCATCAGTAGAGCTAGGATCCGACGAAACAAAGAGAACTCAAAGCTGCTTATGGCAGCACAATGGTGGGACACACCAGTAAGATGTGGCACGGAGCGCCATCTGTATCGTTATTAGACACTCTTGAGCA
The DNA here is from genome assembly GCA_935413205.1 of Polydrusus cervinus. Classification (NCBI taxonomy): domain Eukaryota; kingdom Metazoa; phylum Arthropoda; class Insecta; order Coleoptera; family Curculionidae; genus Polydrusus; species Polydrusus cervinus. The sequence goes on from OW284514.1 coordinate 58,225,738, forward strand.
TACCAGCACCTCTAACAAACTTATAGAAATAAGTAAAAATGTTAAGAGGAAATCTCCTGTAAAGACATTCGTCGTAATATTTTGTCGTGAATTCAATCGTGGCACATTAAAATTAAGCTTACCCAATATATCAATACAGTCAAATTGATTGTTTAGTAATTTAAATAGAGCCATTATTCAACATCCTGTACATATTTAATTTCTATCTAAGTAAAAGAAAACTTAAGGCCTACTTTTTTTACCAATAAAGAAAAATAAAAAAGTTGATAGTTTTAAAAAACAAGTGAAAACTCTAGACAATGCAGAAAATCTCAAAGTACGAAGTTGCCAACTTTAAAAGGCCATACCTCAAAAACTAGTAATAAGATTATTGGATTACGGCCATGGAATCAGAATGTCAAGATCTATATAATACTAAAAATTTAGAATAATTAGTCGAAAGCCATTTTCCATAAGCTTTGTGAGGGGTCCTTTCTCTCCATGTAATTGATACCCTAGACATTGATGTCGATTAACCAATAGGCAGGCAATTTGGGTCGTTTTCAATAAACATATTACGGGCTTCCCTATGACTTCTAATTTTATCTTCGCAGCCCAACATAATCAAAATTTCTAGGCGTTCATCATGTAATAGCAGAGAAAAATTTAAATTTAACATTCACTGGCTTTTTTTGTCTTCTGAAACTTAAATAGCAAATTATCAATGCCTTAAAGATTGTGACTTAAGTTCAGAACGTTGCTCGTCCAAAAAAGTCTACATTTGATTGATAAAAGTGTAAAAATATATATGTTTTATTAAAAAGATTAGAGCAGTGAGTACCCGTACATACCATTTTTATGGTCCACTCTGTATAATGACGGGCCCGAGCGAATCTTAATTAAGTGGGCGGTTATCTATATAAAGGGCTAATCCGTTTATCAATGTTTCTCCCGTCGTTGTCTTTAACCATTTTAAATAAAAGGCGCTCACGATACTGGTAGTCTTACCCTGGCATCCCTAATACTCCAAGGGCCAAAGACACTGGCAACTCTCCAAAATCCGGTAGGAGGTTTGTAGGAATCTGTGACTTAAGGTATTTTCCATTACTGATTGTGTGTGTTCTCCAGCCAAATGATCCTACCACGTATTTACCAACAGGAAAAGAACTATTTCTGCTTTCAGTTATTCTAAAAAAATAACACATTGTAATAATATGCTCTGGGCTGAGAGTAGAGTGACTGCATAATCATGCATCGGGAGTGATACTTACCGAGCTACTTGCGATCCAATCATGGTTGATTCCAATGGTACTCCAGGCATGTAAAGCCTCATATAGGGGTCTACACTAAGGTAGATTGCTTCAGCTAAAAATTCTAAAACATATTTACTATAAGATACAATGGACATGGTAAACCAGATCTCTATAATGTATAAGCTGTCAGTGATACAGTATTTATTTTTAGCGCGGCTTTAATTTTAGTACAGAAGAAGTAATCAGTAATTAAATCAAAAATTACTTCTAAAAAAAAGGTCGCCGCCTCCCCCACGCTCTATAACTCCATGAACAGGGGCAAACAAAACTTCCCTCTTGTCCAAAGTAACGTATCAAAAAAAGGCATCGTTCTCTTGAAAATACCATACAATACCACTCCTTTCTCATCAAATCTTTCATAGCCAAATCCCCCTTTCCCCCGGAAATTTCATTACAAAACCGAATCCAT